>OY756215.1:27500-10027500 GCA_963576875.1 Acrobasis repandana
CTGATAGAACTCGTTGAGCCGCATCTTTTATTCCTTTATAACGTTTCGATAGAATCCATACTTTTTGCAGTAGTTCAATTTTTCACAAATTTGGTCAACAAAATCACCTTTTTGGTGGAAAATTCCAAATTTTCCCTCGCAGGTATATCGGCTTTTACGATATTCGAGTAGTACTCGCCGAGCCGCTTCTTCTGACACCTCATTTGCATACGTAGCATCAATAGTTTTTGAAAAATTTGCCCGCCCACCCACCCTTTATTCGTTAGGTATAAAAATTTGCCCGCCCACCCACCCTTTATTCGTTAGGTATATTAACTTTTTTGAGGGTATTGGAAAAAATTTTAATTATTATATATTTTATTTGTGTTTTTATCTTTTTATAACTTTTACAAATCTTCTTTTAATGACCTGGCCCCTCTATACAGGGCCAAGAAACCGCATTTTAACGATTTATACTTAAAATTATTGTATATTGATTTTTTATTTACTGTAATTAATTTAACCGACGCAAACCTCCAACATGCCTCTCGCTCATTCCCCGCTAACCGCTAAGAAGGCTACAATTGAAGCAACACCCAAATCCGTATCTTTTGCCGACCCTCAAAGGTGTCTCTCCTTTTTGGACTCAGATGACAAACAGCACGATAATGTAGCTAGGGCAAGATACGAGCATAGTCTAAAAGATACACCTTTCGTACCACCTGAACTCAGAAAGCAAAGGATAAATGATGATAGAAGGAATGTCCTGGTCCAGGAGGGTAGGGAGCATATGAGGCGGATTGCGGAGGAGTTAGAGACGGCCAGGAACCTTAAAACCACAATAAAGGAGTCCATAAAACAGATGCTAGACGACCTAGAAGGCACTATATGCGACCTGGCCGAGTACGTCGAGACAAAAAATATCACACCAGGGTACCATCCCAGCATCCGCACACAAACCTCCCCGATGGCCCAGTCCAGCCCACATAAGATCGAGCTTGCTCTATCCAAAAAAATGGAAGAGCAGGCTCGACTGATTAGGGAAAACACGGAGAAGCTGGAAGAATTGAGACAGATGGTCGCACAGCAGCCTGGCCCTTTGTCTTACGCAAACGTGGCGGCCCGCCCGGCCTTGGCGAAACCGACCGAGCGTGGGGCCCTGCTGTCCCTTGTCGTAACATCGAAGGATGAGTTCGACACGGGAGAGCAGGTGCTCGACAGAGTTCGCGAAGCGGTCGACGCCAAGGACGGGTGGATACGCGTCGAGCGGGTGCGTAAGGCAAGGCACCAGAAGGTCGTGATGAGTTGCGCGACGGAGGCCGAGAGGGCAAAGTTGCGGCAGCGACTAGAGGGGGCAGGTAAAAACCTCGCCGTCGAGGAAGTGAAGAACAGGGACCCACTCCTCGTCCTCTGGGGCGTCAGCACCAGACTAACTGATGATGACGTCACCGGAGCGGTGAGGAGGCAGAACCCTGAAGTTTTTCACGGCCTCGACGGAGAGGAAGACCGCCTCCTTATAAAATACAAGAAAAAAGCGCGGAACCCGCAAGTTAACCACGTTGTGGTCAGCACATCGCCGGCCATATGGAGGAGGGCAGTTAATGCCGGTACCCTCCGTGTGGACCTTCAGCACGTAAGGGTGGCCGACCAATCCCCCCTCGTGCAGTGCTCTCGCTGTCTGGCCTACGGCCACAGCAGGAGGTTCTGTAGCGAGGAGGTGGACTCGTGTAGCCACTGCGGAGGTCCACACGTAAAGTCGGAGTGTGCTGGCTACAAGGCTGGCACTGCGGCATCATGCCGCAATTGCATAAAGGCGGGCATCGATAGGGCAGACCACAATGCCTTTGGCGGCGACTGCACACTGAGACACAAATGGGACGCGATTGCGAGGTCAGCGACTGCGTATTCCTGACCTCGCAATCTGCGCAGACCCACAGGTACATGGCATGGTCGCTGACGCCCCGCACCCCAGTACATTCAACACAACTTTTACTAGAAAAGCCAGGTTGTAATGACTATAGTTGGTAGTAAACAGAGCGGGGCGCCGCGACTTAACCGTGTGCCGAGTCTATGGGCAGTCGGCGATAAAGGCGGTGTCATCCGGGCAATGGGGTATCTCCCTCTCCAACTATTGAACGAAAATAACTGTGCATTATTTAATAAATAATCACATTATTCTGTAAATAATCCAGACGAGTAAAAGAGGGAGGGAAATACCCCAATGTAACAGGGTGTGAAATAAATTTTTCACTACTAAAGTAAAAATTATAATCCTAATGCATATATATAATTAAATTGTACATATAATTACAGATGAACAAAAGTGTCAAAATAGTATTTATAATAATGTTTAAAAGTACAATACTGTTAATAACTAAAATAAAATTAGTATCAATAATATTAAAAACTAAGGTAATGAAGTATGTTAGTTATAAAGAAGTCTTTTAAATAATCAAATCAATATATTGAATATATAATAGATAGTTATCAGAATAGTAAAAGTAAAAGATGTTAATAATACATATTTACTTAAAAAGTAAGAGTAAAAGAAATGTATAAAAATGAATATAAAATATAAATACTTATTAATATAACAATATTTTAACATATATTAGATAGTTATTAGAATTAAAAAACAGCTAGAAATGTAAATTATAGATAAATTATATATATTTGAAATGTAATAACAAAAGAATAGAAAAAGTAAACTAGATTTTGAAAATCGCAAACAAAGGAAAGAAAAATTTGTAACACTAATGCCCTATCTATCCCCATCAAACAAAAATGAAAAATGTTAATAACCAGAAATTGTAAATCAAAGATGTACCCAAAAATTTTTAAAAATAAATATTGTAAATAATTATAAATAAGAGAAAATAGTCTCCGATAATGTTGGAGGTTGAAGTTTGTAAAGGCGCAGTGAGCAGGGGGTGTTTTAGCCGGTGCAACCCCGGCACTATCTGAGTCCTCCATTCTCAGATGTCCGTAAGGGATTTCACCACCTGCCCACTAGTTATAAAAAAAAAAAAAAAAACCTAACCTAACCATCAAATTTTTGTTCCCGAATATCTTTCCAGTGTTTTGTTGTGTTCCCTGCTCCTAAATATAGTGCCTTACATCGTTTCCACCTCATTTTAAACTCGTTTTCTGATTGTAATCTTCATCTTTTGTCTTTAGTCTATTTTTACGTAATTTTTACTGATAAAATCTCATTTTTTCACCTTTTTCCGTCTTTGATCGCTTTCAAAAGCCTTGTTTAGTCTTCTACATCGTATTGCTACGTCTTTTAACGCATTTCCCGAAAGGAAATCACAAAAATCGCTTAGCTACAGTGCCCTCAGCATATTTTGTTTGTGAATAAATCAGTTTTTTGTCCATAATAAATTTTTTCTGTATCGAAATAGCCCAGTTTTGTCTTAAAACTAATAGTATTTGCCTAGACGCATCGATCAACACATTCATTGTGAAAATCGGTGCAGTAGTTTTTTAGTTATAAATTTTTTCATTTTGTAACGGTCTTTAACCGCCAACCGAGTTTACCTTAGAGGCATAGGTCCCATACTAGATCATCAAATTTTTGTTCCCGAATATCTTTCCAGTGTTTTGTTGTGTTCCCTGCTCCTACATATAGTGCCTTACATCGTTTCCACCTCATTTTAAACTCGTTTTCTGATTGTAATCTTCATCTTTTGTCTTTAGTCTATTTTTACGTAATTTTTACTGATAAAATCTCATTTTTTCACCTTTTTCCGTCTTTGATCGCTTTCAAAAGCCTTGTTTAGTCTTCTACATCGTATTGCTACGTCTTTTAACGCATTTCCCGAAAGGAAATCACAAAAATCGCTTAGCTACAGTGCCCTCAGCATATTTTGTTTGTGAATAAATCAGTTTTTTGTCCATAATAAATTTTTTCTGTATCGAAATAGCCCAGTTTTGTCTTAAAACTAATAGTATTTGCCTAGACGCATCGATCAACACATTCATTGTGAAAATCGGTGCAGTAGTTTTTTAGTTATAAATTTTTTCATTTTGTAACGGTCTTTAACCGCCAACCGAGTTTACCTTAGAGGCATAGGTCCCATACTAGATCATCAAATTTTTGTTCCCGAATATCTTTCCAGTGTTTTGTTGTGTTCCCTGCTCCTACATATAGTGCCTTACATCGTTTCCACCTCATTTTAAACTCGTTTTCTGATTGTAATCTTCATCTTTTGTCTTTAGTCTATTTTTACGTAATTTTTACTGATAAAATCTCATTTTTTCACCTTTTTCCGTCTTTGATCGCTTTCAAAAGCCTTGTTTAGTCTTCTACATCGTATTGCTACGTCTTTTAACGCATTTCCCGAAAGGAAATCACAAAAATCGCTTAGCTACAGTGCCCTCAGCATATTTTGTTTGTGAATAAATCAGTTTTTTGTCCATAATAAATTTTTTCTGTATCGAAATAGCCCAGTTTTGTCTTAAAACTAATACTCGTAGTATTTGCCTAGACGCATCGATCAACACATTCATTGTGAAAATCGGTGCAGTAGTTTTTTAGTTATAAATTTTTTCATTTTGTAACGGTCTTTAACCGCCAACCGAGTTTACCTTAGAGGCATAGGTCCCATACTAGATCATCAAATTTTTGTTCCCGAATATCTTTCCAGTGTTTTGTTGTGTTCCCTGCTCCTACATATAGTGCCTTACATCGTTTCCACCTCATTTTAAACTCGTTTTCTGATTGTAATCTTCATCTTTTGTCTTTAGTCTATTTTTACGTAATTTTTACTGATAAAATCTCATTTTTTCACCTTTTTCCGTCTTTGATCGCTTTCAAAAGCCTTGTTTAGTCTTCTACATCGTATTGCTACGTCTTTTAACGCATTTCCCGAAAGGAAATCACAAAAATCGCTTAGCTACAGTGCCCTCAGCATATTTTGTTTGTGAATAAATCAGTTTTTTGTCCATAATAAATTTTTTCTGTATCGAAATAGCCCAGTTTTGTCTTAAAACTAATAGTATTTGCCTAGACGCATCGATCAACACATTCATTGTGAAAATCGGTGCAGTAGTTTTTTAGTTATAAATTTTTTCATTTTGTAACGGTCTTTAACCGCCAACCGAGTTTACCTTAGAGGCATAGGTCCCATACTAGATCATCAAATTTTTGTTCCCGAATATCTTTCCAGTGTTTTGTTGTGTTCCCTGCTCCTACATATAGTGCCTTACATCGTTTCCACCTCATTTTAAACTCGTTTTCTGATTGTAATCTTCATCTTTTGTCTTTAGTCTATTTTTACGTAATTTTTACTGATAAAATCTCATTTTTTCACCTTTTTCCGTCTTTGATCGCTTTCAAAAGCCTTGTTTAGTCTTCTACATCGTATTGCTACGTCTTTTAACGCATTTCCCGAAAGGAAATCACAAAAATCGCTTAGCTACAGTGCCCTCAGCATATTTTGTTTGTGAATAAATCAGTTTTTTGTCCATAATAATTTTTTTCTGTATCGAAATAGCCCAGTTTTGTCTTAAAACTAATAGTATTTGCCTAGACGCATCGATCAACACATTCATTGTGAAAATCGGTGCAGTAGTTTTTTAGATATAAATTTTTTCATTTTGTAACGGTCTTTAACCGCCAACCGAGTTTACCTTAGAGGCATAGGTCCCATACTAGATCATCAAATTTTTGTTCCCGAATATCTTTCCAGTGTTTTGTTGTGTTCCCTGCTCCTACATATAGTGCCTTACATCGTTTCCACCTCATTTTAAACTCGTTTTCTGATTGTAATCTTCATCTTTTGTCTTTAGTCTATTTTTACGTAATTTTTACTGATAAAATCTCATTTTTTCACCTTTTTCCGTCTTTGATCGCTTTCAAAAGCCTTGTTTAGTCTTCTACATCGTATTGCTACGTCTTTTAACGCATTTCCCGAAAGGAAATCACAAAAATCGCTTAGCTACAGTGCCCTCAGCATATTTTGTTTGTGAATAAATCAGTTTTTTGTCCATAATAAATTTTTTCTGTATCGAAATAGCCCAGTTTTGTCTTAAAACTAATAGTATTTGCCTAGACGCATCGATCAACACATTCATTGTGAAGATCGGTGCAGTAGTTTTTTAGTTATAAATTTTTTCATTTTGTAACGGTCTTTAACCGCCAACCGAGTTTACCTTAGAGGCATAGGTCCCATACTAGATCATCAAATTTTTGTTCCCGAATATCTTTCCAGTGTTTTGTTGTGTTCCCTGCTCCTACATATAGTGCCTTACATCGTTTCCACCTCATTTTAAACTCGTTTTCTGATTGTAATCTTCATCTTTTGTCTTTAGTCTATTTTTACGTAATTTTTACTGATAAAATCTCATTTTTTCACCTTTTTCCGTCTTTGATCGCTTTCAAAAGCCTTGTTTAGTCTTCTACATCGTATTGCTACGTCTTTTAACGCATTTCCCGAAAGGAAATCACAAAAAATCGCCAATAACACCTCTCAGGAAGTCGTTCGCTGCAGTGGCGTCTTCGCCGCCGCCAAAGCGACCATCACCACGCACCATGCCTTCTCTTATAGTCAAGGCCAAGGAAACTGGCGACCATCAGCCTGTCGTCTACGATGAATGGAAGAAAAATGTTTCCTTCCGCGATACCACTTTCGCTCCCAATAAAGTCAAATCTTTGCGTCAAAACATGATCAGAGTGGAGTTCGATACGGTGGAGCAGCGGAACGAGACGCTCGAGAAGGTAAACAAAATCCCCGGTATAGTTGCGGAGGAGTCGAAGCTTCGTCGCCCCTTGATTATACTAAGGGGCATCAGTAAGGAGGTGCAGAGGGACGATCTGGTCGGCATCGTGAGCCATCAGAATCAGGTGCCGGCCGGGGACGTCCGCCTGTGCTTCCTACTGAAAAACCGGAACGACCGATTGTATAACGCTGTGCTGGAGGTCGCTCCTGCCGTACGCCGCAAATTGGTGGAGGGCGAACGCGTTAACGTGGACTACCAACGTGTACATGTAGCCGATTTTAGCCGCTTCCTGCAATGCTATAAGTGCTTGCAATTCGGCCACACTAACAATAAATGCACCGCGGAGTTTTACCCGTGTGGCCACTGCGCGTCTACCGCTCACCATATGACCACCTGTCCTGTTAAAAATGATGCAACTAAAAAATCCTGCTATAACTGCAAGCAATCAAAAAGCAATGCTGACACAAATTACTCCGCTCTAGACACCAAAGCATGCCCAAAAATAATTAAGATAGTTAAAACCTTAGAAGAATCCACGGATTATGGATATTAGTCACCTTAAAATAATTCAATGTAACCTTCAGCATTGCTACGTATCACAGCAAGAGTTTTTAACATATTTCCACAATAATAAATATGACATAGCTCTCATCTCGGAACCCTATGTGGGCGCTTCGTTTGATATGAAATCACCGCCGGGAATCAACGTCTTCCAATTTCCCAACGGATCCCGAGTGAAAGCATGTGTCATAACCACGGCAAAGGTGGCTGCTCTCGGCATCACGCAAATGTCCACCGCTAATCTCGCTGTAATTCGCGTTAATCTGGGTCCGAAAAATTTAGATATTGCCTCATTTTACATAGAACCTAATGTCGACAATGACGATACCATTGGAAAACTTGACTGGTTCCTTCGGTCACCTGGATCTTCACTGCGGCTGATCGGGGGTGATTGCAATGGCAGTCATCAGGACTGGGGCGAGTCGTCGGCGTGCCCGCGAGGAAACGACTTTGTGGCTGCCATGGCTTCCAACGATATGGCTGTTTGCAACGTAGGCAATGAACCTACCTTCGAAGCCATCAGGCATGGCAGGCATTGCTCCTCAATCGTGGACGTCACTTATTCATCGCAGAACTTAGCGGACTCCGTGCACGATTGGCGAGTGAATCGAGAAGCCTGCCCTACCTCGGACCATAATGCCGTCGATTTTCAACTGGCAACGCCGAGGCGCCCCGAGAGAGTGAAAAGTAACACCACCTTCAGATTTTCGACGTACAGGGCGGATTGGCCGACTTTCCGCGAGAAGTTAAATGACGCGATGGGTCAACTGGTCGCCCAAACAGACTTTAACTCCCTCTCAGATAGCGAACTCGACAGGGTGGTCGATGAAACAACAGAGATAGTGCAGGGAGTCTGTCGTAATGTTCTCCATCACAAAGCCGGTCCAAGACACTTCAACCCATGGTGGTCAGACACCTTGGAACAGCAAAAGAAAGAGTGTATTAAGCTCCATCATCGACTTCATGACCTCAAAAAGGCCAAAAAGCCACTGGACGAGGCCATAAAAGCTTACAGAGAAGCCAAAAAAGAATACGCTCAGACACTCTCGAAGACCTCGACTGAACACTTCCGCAAGTTTTGCGATGCGCAAGGTAAGGAAGACGTATGGGCAGTAACAAACCGCATCATAAAAGATTCACCAATAAGGAGACCCCCACAAACTTTAAAGTGTGGCAACATATACACAGATAGCGGATCAAATACTGCCTCCGCGCTCCTTAACCACTTCTACCCTGATGATACACCGGATCGATTGAATCATCATCACGAGCTACGCGCGGCCATGGGCGATCTGCCGGATACTGCAGACGATTTGCCTTTTTCAGTTGAGGAAGTTCGGGAGTGTCTATCGCTCATAAACCCTAAAAAGGCACCTGGAGCCGACAACCTGACGTCGGATATATGTCTCGAAGTTTTTAACCTGCTACCTGACTTCATTACAGCCATTTACAATCGGTGTTTAAAAACTGGGTACTTTCCCAAATCTTGGAAAATGGCAATTGTCAAAATTCTCCCTAAACCCAACAAAACAAACATGGACTCACTCGGATCGTACAGACCCATAGGGCTTTTAGCAGTATTTGGGAAAGTCCTAGAAAAACTTATTGTTAAAAGAATATCGTACAAATCAGAATGCGAGGAGTCCCTGAGTTCAGAACAATACGGGTTTAGGGAGCAGACATCTACTACAGATGCCCTGGAAAAAGCAATCACGGTTATCAAAACCGCCAAGTCCAAGGGACGTCAGGTCGTTGCTGTGTCCCTAGATATAAAAGGGGCTTTCGATAATGCCTGGTGGCCGGCACTGTTCGCTCGACTCCGACACCTAAAATGCCCTAAAAACTTATATAGGTTAATCCAAAACTACGTCAGGGACAGATCGGTGGTCTTGGACTATGCCAACGCCACAGCATCAAAGGTGACCACCAAAGGCTGCGTCCAGGGCTCTGCCTGCGGTCCAGTGTTCTGGAATTTAATTCTAGATGAGCTACTCACTCTTTCTCACCCACGAGGTGCACATATCCAAGCCTTCGCCGACGATGTCCTGCTTATAGTGGAAGGCCAAACACGGGAAGAGGTTGAATCCATAACCAACGCCTGCCTCGACAGTATACATTCTTGGGGTGAGCGAGTTAAGCTCCGGTTCGGTCCCGAAAAAACTCAAGCCATATCATTTACAGCACAGACAAAACAAGCCGAAATATTTATGTGTCAAACTAAACTCGCCATGTCTGACCAAATAAAACTGTTGGGAGTTTATATTGATAATAAATTAAACTTTATATATCATGCAAAATACATAATTAAAAAAGCATCCAATATTTTCAAAAATCTCTGTAAATTCGTGAGACCGACCTGGGGCGTTCACCCCGAGAATGTAGAATGTATCTACCGTCAGGTGATTACTCCCATCATTACATACGCAGCAGGAATCTGGGGCACAGCCACCAAATTTTATTCGGTACGTCGTGCCCTCAGATCTTTTCAACGGGCTTTTGCCATCAGAGCCATACGAGCATTCCACACGGTATCCGCTGTCGCGGCGGAGGCGTTGGCGCAGTTTCCACCGCTGCATTTGGTGATTGACGAAGCATACGAGCTTCACATGACCAAAAGAACCGGGTCATTGAAGGATTTACCCGAAGACATCGAACTCTATAAACGAGTAAGGGTCCGGGATCTTTTGCATCCAGCTGAGCGGATCACCATCGATTTCAAAGAGGCAACAACACAACAAGAAACTGATGCTCTCATTAACCCAGATGCCCCTAATATTTTTACAGATGGAAGCAAAAAGGAGAGTGGCGAAGCGGGAGCCTCTTTTGTTGTAATGATGGAAGGCCACTCGGCAATAGTTCGAAAGCTCAAACTTAGTAGAACCGCTTCAGTATTCATCTGCGAACTCTTTGCAATAGCCCAAGCCTTGGAGTGGTTACAAAATTGTAGTCACTCCTCGGCCACCATTTTTACAGATTCACTTTCCTCATTAAAAGCCCTACAAGACCGAAGTAACACAGATCCTATAGTCAACAGGATCCATCACAGCATCTTCACATTAAACAGAAATAACGTCACAATCAACTTTGTATGGACTAGAGCCCATGTGGGTATAGTGGGAAATGAAATCGCAGACGCTGCAGCCAAAGATGCGGCCGCCAAGAAAACGGCGTCACAAATGAACGTTTTCCCACTGTCCCACGCAAAGCGTGTCCTAAAGGAACGTACCCTTGCAAAGTGGCAAGAGGATTATGAGTCCGCTCCACAAGGGGCATCCACAAAATCAATTTTCAAAAATATTTCAGAAATAGCCCAATTCAAAAACTTTGTGAAACCTTCTTTTTCTGTAACGCAAATCCTCACAGGACATGGGTACCACAAATCATATTTAAAAAGATTTAAAATAATAAATAATGATTGGTGCCCATGCGATGGAATTACAACACAAGATGTTCGTCACTTGTTGGAGGACTGTGTAATATTCAGAAAGACAAGGGAAGAGTACTTAATGAATTGCCACGATAGAGATATTAAACCTTTTGACTTTATTCACACCTTAAAAAGCGAAAACGCTACTGAAAAACTTAAACAACATATAGACACTATAGTGTCTAGATTAAAGAAAATTAACGGTACATAATTATATGAACAGTAAAATAAACTAAATTTGATTGCCACCGCACCTGTATCAAATAGCAGGTAAAGTGGTAACCAACATTTTTCCAACATAAAATAATTAAAGCCTATAAATCAAAATATATTTTATCTTTACATAATTATTTCATAAAAAAAAAAAAAAAACCTAACCTAACCTTTTTTTTTTTTTTTTTTTTTTCACGCGGAGAAAATCCCTTCGGATACCTTACCGGTTACGGGAGACCGGTAAGGTTATGTGGTGTAGCCACTAAAAACTCCGCGGTGTCACCTCTCAGCCGCTATGTGCCGGGGCCGTGTGCTATTCGCGCTCCACAGCCCGGACGCGGCGACCGCTTTGGCGGTCCCTGCTCGCTCAGGGGTCCCTCTCATTAAAGAGAGGGTATCAGAGCGAGCTTGTGGGGGGGCCTTTCGGCCTCCGACCCCACCCGATAGGGTTAAGGCGTGGTGACACCCGACGCCTTACAACCCGGAGGGCCGTTAAGCCAAGCAGCGGAATCCCGTTTCCGCTACTCGACCGACCCTTATTGTGGGAGCTGCTGGTGCAGGCCAAAGGCCCGCCTCCTGCGCCCAGTACGCCGGCGGCGGATGTCGTGGTCGGTGGTATCCTCACGCACTCTTTCCGCCGCCTCCTTGCGGAGCATCACTAGCTCCGCAAAGGCCTGCACCGCATTCCACGACGTCTCGCTGTCAACCATGATCTTGACCAAGGTCGGCAGAGAGAGGTCGTCCCCCACGATCGCACACATGTCGGCGCGCTCTTCCGCCCAGGCTGGGCAGCACTCAAGGGTGTGTTGGGCGTTCTCGTCCGCACACACGTCACAGTGGTGGCATTTGGCATTCGGCTCCCTGCCCGCTCTGCGACACAGGTACCATCCGAAACAACCGTGTCCGGATAGCACCTGCGTCAAGCGGAAGGTAAGTTTGCCATGTTGCCTCGCCAACCACTGGCTCAAGACTGGGCGGACAGCCTCAACAGTTCGGATTCCGAAATTGGGCTGCTCCAGCCTATAGGCCCACTCCTCGATAGAGCGCAGACGCAGCTCGCTGCGACGTCCCTCTACCTCCCTCGGTGCCGGTCGATGACCCCGGGCCAGCGCCTCCTCACGCCAATGAAATAAGGACGCAAGGGCACTCGCTTCTATGTCCCAGGGTATGGAACCGGCAAGCAGACTGGCGGCCTCAAAGGATATCGTGCGGTATCCCCGGACGGCCCTTATCGCCATCAACCTCTGCGGTCTGCGCAGTAGGGTGATATTTTGGCGATTAAGGGCCTCATCCCACACGGGGGCGCCGTAGAGCGCCATCGACCGCACGACACCCATATAGAGGCGCCTGCAGGACGTTTCTGGTCCTCCGAGGTTCGGCAGGAGCTGCGTCAGCGCCATCGCCGCCGACATAAGCCGCGGAACCAACGCCTCGAAGTGGGCGCCGAAATTCCATTTGCCATCAAGGACGATGCCCAAGTAGCGCATCGTCGGCTTGACGGCAATATGGGTTCCACCCACCATCAGACTGGCGTCTGGAGGAGGCGCCTTCCAAGGGCTATGAAAACATAGCGCCTCGGATTTGTGGAGCGCAACCTCCAGACCCAGTCGCCGGATTCGGCGCACAACCTCGGCGGCCGCGGCCGTGGCTAGAATTGACGCCTCACGAAACGAGGTGCCGCGGGATACCACCAGGGTGTCGTCGGCGTAACACACCAACTCCACACCCGGGAGATTAGTCCCCCGCAGCACCCAGTCGTAGCCGATGTTCCACAATAGTGGTCCCAAGACAGACCCCTGTGGAACACCGCGCGTCACCTCCTTTTCCTTCCACCCGCTTTGCGCAGGAAAAATGACCCTCCTTCCTGAGAGGTAATCGCCGATGAAGCGGCGCAGGTATGTTGGCACCCCGTGAAAGCGGAGTGCCTCCATAATGCAAGCCCATGGAAGGGTATTAAAGGCGTTGGTGATGTCAAGCGACACCACCACGACGAACCCCCCCTGGGAAACCGCTTCCTGCGCCACTGACTTCACTCTCAGGATGGCATGGATGGTGGACCTGCTCCGACGGAATCCGTACTGGCAATCCGCCAGATTCGGACCTGCCGTCTCCAGGTGCTTGACCAGGCGATCGGCAGTGACTCGCTCCAGCAGTTTGCCGGCCTCATCAAGCACCACGAGGGGACGGAAGCCAGACGGAGAGTCCGCCGGTCGTCCCTCCTTCCTTAGCAGGACCATCCGTCCAGTTTTCCACGCCGTTGGGAATCTTCCCTGCGCAAAGCAGGCGTTAAACAGCCCCCTCAGCTGCTCCTCCAGAACATCCAGAGCGAGGACAAGAGCTCGACCCGGGATGCCATCCGGACCAGGGGCGGTGTTTTTGGCACGCAACCTAAGGATGGCGGCGCCTAACTCGCCCCCGGTTATCTCGGGGATCTCCTCAGAGATGTCCACGCTCTGTTCCACCGACGGAGGAGCCATGCTGGGAGGCTGAAACTCCGGGCACTGCTGCGGGAAAAGAGCGGCCACCACGTCATCCAGGAGCCGCGGCTCCAGACTCTGCGTGAGGGGGACGGCATGCGGCAGGAATTTCTTCCTGACCAGCCGATACGGCCGTCCCCACGGGTCACTGTCAAGAGTCGACAGCAGCTCCTCCCTAGCCGCTTCCTTTGCCGCAGCAATGCCGACACTTAACGCGCTCTTCGCCTCCACGAGCCTCCTGCACAGGGCAGCCTCGTCGTCCTCGTTCCGGCGCCGTCTTCTGCGGTAGCGGGCATATTGGCGTCTCGCCGCGATGCATGACTCCCGGAGTCGAGTTAACTCCGGGGTCCACCAATATACCCACCGCCTGGGTGGGCGAGTACTGGTCCGGGGCATCGCAGCGTCACACACGGCTGTCATCGCACCCCGGAACCTCTCGGTCTCGCCATCTACCTCCACGCTGACCGGCGCCTGGAACCAATCCTGGACTATGGCCGCCTCATACAGGAGCTCCTTGTCGAGGCACTTTAGCTGCCACCTCGGGCCAAGTTCACTCGAGATCCAGATTGGACCGCTCGGAGTGACAGCGGACGTGGAGAGATCAAACCGCACGTAGCGGTGATCGGATAGGTTCTCCACGTCCACCAACACGCTCCAGTCCTGAACACGCGCCGCAATGGCAGGGCTAGCAAACGATACGTCCACTATTGACCCGCCGCCCCGCCAGCTTAGGCACGTGTTGACTGAACCCCGGTTTAGGATAGTCAGCCCGAGAGTGATAAGCCACTCCTCTACGACCAAACCCCGCGGATCTGATGCGGGAGATCCCCACGCCATAGATTTAGCGTTGAGATCCCCCGCAACTATCACGGGATGAGGGCGGCTCCTGAGCACGAGTGCCTCGACGTCGGTCAGGAACGCCTCGAACTCGCAGAGCGGCCGATTGGGGGAGAAGTACACCCCAATCACAACGACACCGCCCAGCAGAGCAGAGGCGATTCCGTGACCCCGCACAATGTTCGTGGGAGGCGAAGAGCACGCCGACACAACTAGGGTCACCAGGCCGTCCCGGTCAGACACCCAGTTATGGGCGCCCGGCGGGACAAAATACGGCTCGGCGACCACCGCGACATCAATCAACCACTCTGCCATGCTCTGGCACAGAAGATCCTGAGCCCTGGCACAGTGGTTGATGTTCGCCTGGAGAAATTTTTGGGCCATACTTATGCGATGGCCCCAATCTCCATCTCTTCCGAGGCGCTGGGTCGGGAGGCAGCACACGCCTTGTTCCCGACCCTGTGTCCCGCCGGGTCCTTTGCCCTGCCCTGCGCAGAGGACGCAGTGTGGGGCGTCTTTACACTGCCCGGCTTTGTGGCCAGGCTTACCGCACCGAAGGCACAACGCACTCCTGTCGGCTTCTGCAGTGCATGTTTGGCCGATGTGGCCAACCTCAAAGCAGCGGTAGCACTGCAGTGGTCTCGGCGGCAGGACTACAACCCGCGCCGAAGACCAGCCAACGCGGAGTCGCGCACCTCCGGCGGTGAGCCGCTTGGCAGCCGCAACCGGGCATCGGACGAGGACCGACCGGGTTCCGGAGTAGTCCTCCTTAATGTCCCCGACCCTCACATCGTCCTCCGCGCACTGGCTCACTCTCGCCACAGCCGCTCGGACTTCCTCAGCCGTAACTGAGTCGTCCAGCTCCCGTACCCGGAGCTCAGCGGCTTTCTGTGGTCTGGATACCTCAACAAGTTGAGGATCCAGAGCCTCTTTTAGTTTGGTGGCGAGAGCGTCGGCTTTCTCGTCCCTCCCTTCACCGGCCACCTCCAGGATTCGGGCGCCAGTTGCTGCCCGCCTCACCTTGACCCCGGCGATATCCAGGCTCTGGATGTCCACCTTTTCACGGGCAAGCAAAAGAATTTGCCCGTAGGTGGAAGCCACGCCCGGCTTCAGCTTGAGCTGGACCGCAGCTGAGCGCGGTGGGCGGAGCCTAGGCTGAGCTGACCTCGCCGGAGCCCGTGGAGCTTGTGGCGGAGCAGCAGCCGCTGCCGGCCTCATCGGCTTCGCACCTCTCCTGGCAACCAGCACCCATGGCTCTTCCATGGACTCAGGGGCAGGAGGGAGAGGACGAGCCTCCGTTGGAGGACGTGTCGCCGGGGCCCCAGGTGTGCCTTTGGCCGGAGCCTTGGCCTTAGCCGGAGCTTTGACCGAAGCTTTGGTCGTAGCCGGGACCTTGGCCGATGTATTGGCCGGCGCCTTGGCGGCAGCCGGACCCACCGAAGTGGATGGCTTTGGGTCCGCCGCGGCCTGCTTCCGGCTCTTCCGCATCTGCTTCTTCCCCATTGGAGGGGCAGGGGCCGGGCTCTTTAGGAATTCCTTGGCCCTACTCTCCGGCACCGGCGCCGCGAAGCTCTCCTCGTCACTATCGGAGAAGGACAGGAGCGCCGCCTGCGAGTCCTGGTTTTTAGGACGGTCAAATGCCAGCGCAGGGCGCTGCCTCTCCTTCTCCGGAAGCAGTCTGCTCTGAATTCCCTGGAACCGGGTGTTCAAAACAGGGCCGACCGTGCTCAGGATTATGCCCTTGAGCGCGTCCAGTTCCGTGCCGCCGATTGCTAGCGCTGCCGGAGCCGCCGGTGCCGGTGCAGCAGGGGCCGTCGCATTGGCTCGCTCCACCGCTGCGCGAAGCTCGACCATTTCGCGCTCTAGCGCCGCCACTTTGGCCTCGAGGCGCTCATTTAACGCCTGCAGCCGCAGCGTCTCCTCGTT
The DNA here is from genome assembly GCA_963576875.1 of Acrobasis repandana. NCBI lineage: Eukaryota > Metazoa > Arthropoda > Insecta > Lepidoptera > Pyralidae > Acrobasis > Acrobasis repandana. The sequence goes on from OY756215.1 coordinate 43,644, forward strand.
GGTCGACCTCTTATGCAGGGCCGACACAACTTCCTCAATAGAGGTTGCGGCTTCCTTAAGGCTCTTAACAAAACCGCCCTTAAGGTTCTTGGACTTAACCGCAACCTCTTTGATAATGGAGACGCTGGTCTCCACCTGTTTTTTGAGCGCCTCTGCAGGCACTCCCTCATCCTCCAGTGGCCTGGTGACCCGTTCTGCCATCAGGTTACTGGCCATATCCATCACCAGGCGCTCCGCCTCTGCTTGGCTGGCAGCCACCGCCTCCGCTTTGGCCCTGCGGTCACTCACCGACATCGATCGGCCACGGCTTGCGGTCGTCAATTTTGACGGCGCCGCGTCGCTTTGGGCGCCCAGTAGGCACCTCTTGCGACCCAAACTCCTGCTTCTGTTACAGGAGGCCGACGCCACCGACTCGAAGCTCATGTATGAGCCCGTGTCGGAGACGTCACCCCCCTCAACATCAGCTTCTCTACGGCCTTCTCGGCCCACCACACCTTCCATCCGGCCATCTTGGCCCGGGCAAGGGACTTCGTCCCTGTGGCAGTTTGTGCCCCCCCCAGATACGGTAGGGCTGCCTGCGTCCTGAGACGCAGGGAGGGATTCTCCAGCTGGGCTGGTACCCTCCTGGGGTAATACGATTACCAAACTGTCCATTTCATATTGTCCTTTGTTATCGGGGTGAGGTCCCCGGTAATTCCCCTTCCCCCCAGGCGCTTGAGACGGGACTCCCCTCCCGCCATTCATCCCATCGGCACGCCAGACCTTAGGATTGGGGTTATTTTTTATGAGGTTTTCTTCCCCGCAGCACTGCCCGTCTACCGGACAGCACCCTCGGCCCCATCAGTTTGGGGTAACGAGTTGCCCGACGTGTGTGGAATACCAAACACACGCCGCGCGAAGCACAGCCTCCGCCACGCACCGCCGCCGACTAAAAAGCCAGCAGCGTTGGCCGTCGCCGGCCTCTCCCAAAACGAGCGTTACCCATTGCTGGGCTCCGCTTTCCCCCTCTAAGGCAGGAAATTCGCCGACAGCTGACAAGACCCTTAACGGGAGTTATCAGCTGCCGCCCAGGGTGCACCAGCCCAATCCCTTGTCAGCCCGCCGCTCGCACCGGATCAAAGGATCAAGCAAGAGAAGCAAAGCCTTCAAGGGACCGAGCCAACGTGGAGGTTTCCTGACCATTGCACCCCAACCTAACCTAACCTAACCTAACCTAACCTAACCTAACCAACCAACCAACCAACCAACCAACCAACCAACCAACCAATCAACCAACCAACCAACCAACCAAAAAATCGAAGATTGTCTGTAATTTTTGATGGTACATACGAATCTCTCTCTCTCTTGGTCTAATTGATTGCACGTCAGTTTTTATTTCTTCGCTCGATTTGTTTTTGTTACTATATACCCTAAGAGTTCAGTCTCGTATAAGAAGGCTGAATATATATTTTCCCTTTTTTGAACCATGTCGGCGAATGACAATTCCCCGTGGTAGGTTTTATGGATTCCTTGATGGTTTGTTGAAATTCTTAGTTGTTGCGTGAGGTCTTGTTTTTAAGGTTCCGTACCCAAAGGGTGCAAATGGGACCCTATCACTATGACTCTGCTGTCTGTCCGTTTGTCCGTCCGGCCCTATCTCTTGAACCGTAATAGGTAGACACTTAAAATTTTCACAGATTATGTATTATTATGACCGCAATAACAACAAATACTAAAAATAAGATAATGTCAAAAACTAAAAGGGTTCGTCATACAAGAAACGTGTTTTTTTCAGCGTTTTTAACTCGATCTTCATAATGGTATTAACTAGATACTTGAAATTTTCACCGATTATGTATTACTATGACCACTATAATAACAAATACTTAAAGTAAGATAAAATTAAAAGGGGTCGTCATACAAGAAACGTGTTTCTTCAGCGTTTTAAAACATTGCACGGAGTCCGACTAGCACTTGCCCGTTTATTTTTTTGTAATTCACTGTTAGCGTGTAGCTATCATTAGGTAGTGTTAGGTCATGTATTTATAAATTATTGTATAATTTTATAGTGGACGCGTTAGATCACATTGTCGAACCGATAACGAATCGATATAGAATTAGGTATAATAAAAAATTATAAATAAAAACGTTTATTTTCTCTCTTTTACAAAGGTGAGTCTTATAGATGGGTTCTAAAGCTAGATTGACATATTTTGTAGACTTATAATGTAATTAAGCTATTATAATATATGTTTTTATTTAATGTTCTTTGGAAGATTTACCAAATAATTACTATTGTATAATAATCTCTTAGATACTAGGTGCCAATAATTTTTTACATTTAAAATTAACTATCTTGTACTTAAAAATAACAGATACTTTAAAGCTGTTTTGTAAGATGTCTCTGTAATGTCTTTGTAGGATGTTTTTCTCTATAAATACTGTCGCAGGGGCTGAGGCTCGATATTCATAGTATGACAAAACAACTCTTATTTGAAGTGCATTATTCCATTCATCCAGGTCTTTTTTTTAGTTTCCACTGCAGGAGCATGACCCTCTTTGTACTACCAAAGCCATATATTATCCAGAGGAGACGGCCAGACGGCCAGACTGGTTGGAGAGGTCTCATTGATGTTTATAAGCCTTGTTTAGCTTGTGTTTCCTAAGTCGCCTTCTACGACATCCACGGGAAGACTTAGAGTGGTTCAATTCTACTCTGCCGGGAATCACACGGCGGACATACAAAATGCATTATTGTTGTAAATCTATATGAAACTTTTTCTTACCGTTTAAGGCGAAGATATAGGCAAATGGCCTTGAAGTGTGAAATAAATTGTTAACTCGTAAATATGGTAATAATTTCCATATTGCTCTTCGTCATGCACTAGATAGCCCTTTAAATTAGTTTATGAACTGCCGTTGAAACTATTATTAGTGAGCTTTAAAACTTGCCGTGGCCACTTTTGGCGGAAGCAAGTTTTAAAGCTAGACGGACTAATGTAAATACTTTCAACGGTAGTTCATAAAATAATTTAAAGGGCTATCTAGTGCATGACGAAGAGCAATATGGAAATTATCTCCATATTTACGAGTTAATAATTTATTTCAAGTGAGGGCGCCACTTCAAGGTCATTTGCCTATACCTCCACCTTAAACAAAAATTGTTTGCAGAGGCCGAGCACAGCACGTTAATTATTTGTAGCAATTAATATAGTAAAAAAATAAATTTAAGCTTTTATTGCTGCTAATTTAAACCTATTTACAGTAAAATTATTTTTAAAAGTTGAAAAAGAGGTTTGAAAGTAATTAACTTAAACTATAATATTCTCGGCATTCGGTTGATCTCCCCTTTTAACAGCTTGTCTTTCGACAAAGGCCTCTTCTAAGGCTTTCCGCTTGTCCCTGACCCTTGCCATTCGTAGCCATTCAGGACCAGCTACTGTCTTTAAATCATCTTCCCATCGCTTTAACTATCTTTCTCTACTTCTTTTGCTTTCTCTAGGGTACCATTCAGTAATTGTTTTAGTCCATTTATCTTTCTTTTCTCTCAGCATGTGTCCCGCCTAGCGCCATTTCAATTTCCTGCATACTGTTTAAACCTTTTTAAACTTAGTCTTTCATTTTATTCTTTTTAACTGAATCCTATCTCTTCTCCTGACGCCCAATACGCTTCTTTCTATTCCATTCTGGCATAATAATAATAAAGCCATTTATTTCCAATTCGCACATTACAGTTTATATTCCATGCAGGTTTCTGCTTGGTTATCGTCGTCACAAATCATATTATTCAATCCTATTTAAATTGAAGTAAGTATACATTCTTAATGACATTAAATCAGTTTCAATTATTGAATTTAATTAAGTACATAAATTATTTGTCAGTCAATCAATTACGAATATGTCAAAAAATAATAAAATATAATTTATTTATTATGTCCAATTAAATTATGAGTCTTTTACATTCTAAGAGTTTGTGTCTGGTTTTGGGAATTGGATACCCAATGTCGGGTAAAGGCCTCCTCCATCTGCTTCCATCGTGATCTGTCGCTCGCGAGTCTCGTCCAGGTGTGGCCGACGACGGCCATGATGTCATCACGCCAGCGGGCGCGCGGCCTTCCTCTTTTCCTGCGGTGATCGCGGACCAGTGTAGCACGCGTTCACTCCAACGTCTGTCGTCAGTACGGGCTATATGTCCCGCCCATCTCCATTTCCAGTCATTTTTCTTTATTTCAGAAATACCTAATATGTCCCATTTTATGCTTTGAAGGGCGTATTCTAGTTCATTTTGTCTTCCGTCCGCTACTAGAGATCGTACATTTAGTGTTCCAATTAATAGTTGATTTTGACATTTGATGGAGGGTGTTGGTCTAAGATTCCCACGGCGACCACTCGGACTGGGAACTGTATTTGATGAAGAGGGGCCCGTCTTTAGTTGCTATGCTTCATGTTGTGTATTTTTTTGTTTATTATTTAATGTGTTTTCAGGAGTGTAGACTAATTTCGGTTGTTGTTTTATAAAATTTCTCATATTAGCTGTCTTGTTTTTCTTTGGTGGTTGTTTTTCATTTTGATATCCTTTATCTGTCGTTTCTGGCGACTCTGGCATGTTTCTTTTGTTTGTGAGGGTGCGGGTGGCTCGGTCCTTCTTATTTTCTAGTATTACTAGTTTGTCATATTTTAAGAAAGAACTTCAGTAGGAAAATCTTCTTGTATGTAGTAAGGAGTATCTTTTAAACAGCGCTTACTTTTCAGTATTTTTATTTTCAAGCCCATTGTTGCGAATGCGACAACCACAGGTCTGATTTTGTCCCCTTTTTTCCCTATTCGTCGTACAGCTTCTATATCTCGTTCCTCATATTGGAGTTTAAAGTTTGTTTTTATGAAGTGGATTATTATTTTTTCAAGTTTGTGGTAGGTTGTCTCTTTTTCGTCTATACCGAATAGAATTAATTTTTTTTGTTTTATTTGTCTTTCTAATTTTTGGAATTTCCAATCTTGATTTTCAAGTTTTTTTTCCAACATTTAGTTTTTTAGTTCTAAAGATTTAAATTTCTTGTTTATATTGTTATTAATGGTCTCTTTTATGTCTTCTTTCATTTCCAAAAATTCAGATTTTTGTTGTCTCATTTCATTCTGCATACTTTCCAAAATCTTTTTTATTTCTTCCATTGTATCAACAGTCTAGCGCCCTCTTTCCGTAGTGATATGTACCACTCCTAGTAGGTAAGTAATTCCGGTTACAGCACTTAATCAAATAAGCATCAGCACAGTCCAAACTGTGCTGCCAAAAGCATCAAGCAGATGTCGAGTGTGTAATATGTTCATAAAAGCAATATTGGTTTCTGTGGTATCTCCAAATATCGCTAGATGGCGATAGTGGTGTGTGGAAAGCGAGCACATATGATTTGATGATGATTGTTACTGAATATTCTAGATGGCGTTACTGGTAATGAAAGCCACTTTAAATAAGGATAGGCTGAGTCACTATTACGCACTTTTAGGTTATCTTTTTGTAAAACTAAAGGTTCTTTCTTATTTAGTTACACACTCCGCATGCGGTTCTCAGATTTAGCACTGTTTATATAGTTGTCACTGATTGTTTGATGTCCCACTGATTTTTTTTCACTGATTTAGTCCGTTATTATAACACTTTTTTGATTTGTAAATATCCTTGTTATAACTTTATTTACGCGTGGTTTTTCATATTTATTAGTTGAGTCCCGTAATAATTTGCACTATTTGTCCCTTTTTTATCACTTTACTGCACTTTTAAAATTTTTAAGTCAATCAAATCACGGAGCTGATGTAAACAGTGGCACAGTAGTGCCCTCTTCTTATTCCATTCTGGCATACATTGATTTTATTTTGTTGTTGATCAGTTAGGGCCCAAGTTTGACATGCATATGTCAGACACGGCAGTATACAAGTATTGAAAACTTTTTGCTTCTCCGACATTGGCATCTCTTTATTTTTCATTATCTCGATTAGCGACCAAAATCTATATGAAACTTTTTCTTAACGTTTAAACAAAAATTGTTTGCAGAGGCCGAACACAGCACGTAAATTATTTCTAGCAAGTAATATAGTAATTAAGTATAAATACTCATTAGATTGCGGCAACCCGTAATTATGTAACGTGTAATTAGCGGCACTAAACGTCGTCCGATATCGCCGCTGAATATTCCATGCGTCCCTCCCCCCGCCCCGCTCCGCGGTCCGCGGCCATGGCGGCACAATCTCTCGCCGCTCTCTATTATTCATATCCTACACATAACTCTTCGCTTCTTTAGCAGGTCTCATAGACACCTCTGTTTTCCTTCAAACTATTTGCTACAAATATACTAAAATTACCTACAATAAGAGCTCAAGTTTGAATACTTAACAATAATCATTAAATGGAATTAAAAATCTTCCAAACTGTTCTGAGAGAAAAGAAATACCGTAGACAACTGTTTATTTTTCTGCGATCGACGGAATCTCGAGAAATCATATCAAGAGATGATGCAACTAGCCATCACCATTTGATTAGTTTTCCACATTGACGACCTTCGTCGCACAATGGTTACTATGCTAGACCGCCATTCAGAGGGCACAGAATACATAAGAGTACAAACAGAATGGAATCTCTCAGCGTCTCCCGCAAATTGGCGTCGCCGCACCTGACCCCGCACTTTGTGCGCCTTATTGCGCTCTAAACCAGGATTTAGTTATTAGCCGCACGCAATTCGCGACTTGCCTTGAGAACTGTCAACCAATAGTAACCATCATGGTGAAGATGCGCATATAATAATTGTTTGTCCACCGAATACAACAAAGAACGTATATTTCATACATTTCCGAGTGATGAAAACAGGTAAGCAAAGCAACAATATAATTTCACGTTATTACCCATTAACCATCTTGAACATCGATTGATATATATAATCTTCTCGCTCTTTCGCATTGGTGGGAGAATACACAAGAGTACACAAAAATATTTGTGAAGTGATATTTTTTTACATCTTAGTGTTTGCAAATCTCCCGGTATGGAAAGATATAATCGTAAATATGTCGAACTCGTTAGTAGGTAAGTATTAAATTAATTCTGCGGTGCGACCCTAAGTACAAAAACTCGCACATCGACGTGTTACAGACAAATTGTTTCGTTTGTAGTAGTAGTAGGTATATATGTTACTCTGCATCTATGAAGTGTCATACCAGTGCTACATAGTTACATATATATATACATACATTGCAAGTTAAATAAAAGCTTGTAAAATAGCCTTTATAAAATTGCATTGAGTCTTGGGTATATGGTATCGTTGCATTAATATCACATAAAACAAGTTTACACTTTTTTTTGGGCTGTAAGCTGAGCAATATGTGTGATTGGTCCGTATATATTTATTTAAAGTATGAAGAGATTGATGGGTGTAGATGAAGCGGAAGAGGCTTGTCAGGATCGCAGCGAGCGGAGTCCGTAGTTCCCAGAGAGCGGCGCCACCGCGCGCGGCGCGCACTACGTGAGGTGGGTCTTGTCAGGATCGCAGCGAGCGGAGTCCGTAGTTCCCAGAGAGCGGCGCCACCGCGCGCGGCGCGCACCACGTGAGGTGGGTCTTGTCAGGATCGCAGCGAGCGGAGTCCGTAGTTCCCAGAGAGCGGCGCCACCGCGCGCGGCGCGCACCACGTGAGGTGGGTCTTGTCAGGATCGCAGCGAGCGGAGTCCGTAGTTCCCAGAGAGCGGCGCCACCGCGCGCGGCGCGCACCACGTGAGGTGGGTCTTGTCAGGATCGCAGCGAGCGGAGTCCGTAGTTCCCAGAGAGCGGCGCCACCGCGCGCGGCGCGCACCACGTGAGGTGGGTCTTGTCAGGATCGCAGCGAGCGGAGTCCGTAGTTCCCAGAGAGCGGCGCCACCGCGCGCGGCGCGCACTACGTGAGGTGGGTCTTGTCAGGATCGCAGCGAGCGGAGTCCGTAGTTCCCAGAGAGCGGCGCCACCGCGCGCGGCGCGCACTACGTGAGGTGGGTCTTGTCAGGATCGCAGCGAGCGGAGTCCGTAGTTCCCAGAGAGCGGCGCCACCGCGCGCGGCGCGCACTACGTGAGGTGGGTCTTGTCAGGATCGCAGCGAGCGGAGTCCGTAGTTCCCAGAGAGCGGCGCCACCGCGCCCGGCGCGCACTACGTGAGGTGGGTCTTGTCAGGATCGCAGCGAGCGGAGTCCGTAGTTCCCAGAGAGCGGCGCCACCGCGCGCGGCGCGCACTACGTGAGGTGGGTCTTGTCAGGATCGCAGCGAGCGGAGTCCGTAGTTCCCAGAGAGCGGCGCCACCGCGCGCGGCGCGCACTACGTGAGGTGGGTCTTGTCAGGATCGCAGCGAGCGGAGTCCGTAGTTCCCAGAGAGCGGCGCCACCGCGCGCGGCGCGCACTACGTGAGGTGGGTCTTGTCAGGATCGCAGCGAGCGGAGTCCGTAGTTCCCAGAGAGCGGCGCCACCGCGCGCGGCGCGCACTACGTGAGGTGGGTCTTGTCAGGATCGCAGCGAGCGGAGTCCGTAGTTCCCAGAGAGCGGCGCCACCGCGCGCGGCGCGCACTACGTGAGGTGGGTCTTGTCAGGATCGCAGCGAGCGGAGTCCGTAGTTCCCAGAGAGCGGCGCCACCGCGCGCGGCGCGCACTACGTGAGGTGGGTCTTGTCAGGATCGCAGCGAGCGGAGTCCGTAGTTCCCAGAGAGCGGCGCCACCGCGCGCGGCGCGCACTACGTGAGGTGGGTCTTGTCAGGATCGCAGCGAGCGGAGTCCGTAGTTCCCAGAGAGCGGCGCCACCGCGCGCGGCGCGCACTACGTGAGGTGGGTCTTGTCAGGATCGCAGCGAGCGGAGTCCGTAGTTCCCAGAGAGCGGCGCCACCGCGCGCGGCGCGCACTACGTGAGGTGGGTCTTGTCAGGATCGCAGCGAGCGGAGTCCGTAGTTCCCAGAGAGCGGCGCCACCGCGCGCGGCGCGCACTACGTGAGGTGGGTCTTGTCAGGATCGCAGCGAGCGGAGTCCGTAGTTCCCAGAGAGCGGCGCCACCGCGCGCGGCGCGCACTACGTGAGGTGGGTCTTGTCAGGATCGCAGCGAGCGGAGTCCGTAGTTCCCAGAGAGCGGCGCCACCGCGCGCGGCGCGCACTACGTGAGGTGGGTCTTGTCAGGATCGCAGCGAGCGGAGTCCGTAGTTCCCAGAGAGCGGCGCCACCGCGCGCGGCGCGCACTACGTGAGGTGGGTCTTGTCAGGATCGCAGCGAGCGGAGTCCGTAGTTCCCAGAGAGCGGCGCCACCGCGCGCGGCGCGCACTACGTGAGGTGGGTCTTGTCAGGATCGCAGCGAGCGGAGTCCGTAGTTCCCAGAGAGCGGCGCCACCGCGCGCGGCGCGCACTACGTGAGGTGGGTCTTGTCAGGATCGCAGCGAGCGGAGTCCGTAGTTCCCAGAGAGCGGCGCCACCGCGCGCGGCGCGCACTACGTGAGGTGGGTCTTGTCAGGATCGCAGCGAGCGGAGTCCGTAGTTCCCAGAGAGCGGCGCCACCGCGCGCGGCGCGCACTACGTGAGGTGGGTCTTGTCAGGATCGCAGCGAGCGGAGTCCGTAGTTCCCAGAGAGCGGCGCCACCGCGCGCGGCGCGCACTACGTGAGGTGGGTCTTGTCAGGATCGCAGCGAGCGGAGTCCGTAGTTCCCAGAGAGCGGCGCCACCGCGCGCGGCGCGCACTACGTGAGGTGGGTCTTGTCAGGATCGCAGCGAGCGGAGTCCGTAGTTCCCAGAGAGCGGCGCCACCGCGCGCGGCGCGCACTACGTGAGGTGGGTCTTGTCAGGATCGCAGCGAGCGGAGTCCGTAGTTCCCAGAGAGCGGCGCCACCGCGCGCGGCGCGCACCACGTGAGGTGGGTCTTGGGTCTGGCTTCCGTCTACCACGCATAGAATAAAGTCGCCAAAATTAAAGCCAGTTTTAATTATGAACAATCACAAAATGGTCAACAGAGGTAGGTCCGTGTCCGCGGCGCGCTGGCGGAGGGTTGGATAATAAGCAGTTCACAACGAGTGACGACTCAGCTCAGACCATTTATAGCAATCACTCAGCTCTCGGACTAAACGCTACGAGACATCATCGCGAAGACCCTCTGGAGGTTGCTTCTCATGTTTGCGAAAACGTAATTATTTATTTTATTACTTTTATTAAGTTAATCCGTAACAAATGATACATGTTTTGACACATTGATTTTGAGAGAATAGAAATAAGTTGGTCGACTATAACTCTTTAATTTGTAAACCCTACTGAGCTCTGATAGTTTTCCTTTTAACTACGTTATATATACTACAGCCGTGAATTTTTCTATATACAACCGTTGAGCTGACAGAGGGGAAGGGGGCACTTGACTAACAAAAATTTATAAATTTAACACTACGACGAAGCGCGGGCGTCCCAAATTTGACCCATTTCGATGTTCTTCCTTACTTACTTACTTTACTTAATGTTTTATTATGCATAGAATCCTAATTTTTTATGACATTTTATGAAATGTGATCATTATTGTTTATACGAGACTTCAACCACGTAATTGCAATATATATATATTTTTTAATCAAATTTACCTCAAAGCGCGGTTGGGTCAATTTCGACCCAGTCATGGATGTCAGAGTTTAACTTCTGTACGGCGCAGGCTTCGATTTCACCTAGGCCTACGCCATACACGAAGAGATGATGTTGTTGAGGTTGGTTGATGATGATGGTATGGAGACACAAGACCACGTCACGTAGAAACTGGTTTATTGTTTATATAAATTACATGTTGTAGAGCTGGGTGTGACGGGTCCTTTCTCGATCGCTGCTCGATAGTGTCTCATTGATACTGTTATTCATTGATTTGAAATGTAAAGTAAAAACAGCTGACACGCGACCTACATAGTATGCAGCCGCGTGCAGCCGAAATGTGCGAGCATGGCTCGAACATACTCCCAACCCCAAAAGATGAGGGATAGATCGAGTAAGGAACCGCCACTTCACATGATAGTGATGAGTGAATTATTTAAATTGAATGTTATTGCACGCTTCTCTTGATACAGCTGGCGACGTAAGGATCCCTGGAATCGTCACGGTGTTGCCTGTCCTCTGCTGCAGCCTCCTCCCGCCTTGATCCACTCAGATAGGAAAGCTTGAGATGGCATGTTGATGATGATGATACGATTTCTTGATATGCTCATCTCAAAACACATGATAGAAGTCAAAGGACATGATCTTGATAAATTGATAACGTCCGATGTGACGTAGATATTTTATTATTCCAGTATCCAGCCGGTGTCCAATGACGTAGGCATGCAGTTTGTGCAAGCTTGCAAATTGTTGTCACTGGCCTTGTTCAACGTCCATGTCGTTGAACTTCCGATATTGCATTAGACATGTGTAGGCATTTCTTGAAAGTGTCGTATGATATGATGTTTATCGTAATTTGGTTGAATGAATATCTTGATAAATTATTGTATGTTGGTTTGCCTGTACATTTCTTGTAAATATTCTTGATTTGGGTAGGATGATGTCAAAATTACTCTTTCTGAGTATCCTTGCTAACTATGCTCGTTCCACCTTCAGTTAACCACAGCATTATTCGTTATCCTGTCCTTGTCGACAAGACGAAGTCTTCATTACCTTGCTCGCGGCATAACTTCAATGTTTGATTGATATGTCTATATGATGAATGATGATTGTTATTGACTCCACTACTGCTTGCAGCGAAGCTTACTTGATGAATGATATGTCCAGATGGACGAAGAAGACTTCCCACTGCCTTGTTGCTAGTGGCGAAGCTCCAATGCTTGATAAATGATATGTCCAGCTGGACGAAGAAGACTTCCCACTGCCTTGTTGCTAGTGGCGAAGCTCAAATGTTTGATTGATGATTGTTGATGTTCTAGCTAGACAACGAACGTAAGGTAGCGTTGAAACTTACTTGTTAAATTGATGATAGATGTTAATAACGCTGTGGTTTCTCTGATGGTGGTTGACACATGACACTTGTTCATGATTTTGATAGAGCAGCTTCGTGTGCCGCCATGTCTGCGCTGATTGGTGTTCGGGGTATTCGTTCCCCTGCGATATATGTGACTTCTCAATTCAACTGGTGAGACCCGCTTGTGGGAGGCCAGTGAACCGATGCACTAGGTATCGCAAAAGGGTCTGAAATCCATCCGGCTCGAAGGATTATTATGTACGGCGCAGGCGTCGATTTCACCTAGGCCTACGCCATACACGAAGAGATGATGTTGTTGAGGTTGGTTGATGATGATGGTATGGAGACACAAGACCACGTCACGTAGAAACTGGTTTATTGTTTATATAAATTACATGTTGTAGAGCTGGGTGTGACGGGTCCTTTCTCGATCGCTGCTCGATAGTGTCTCATTGATACTGTTATTCATTGATTTGAAATGTAAAGTAAAAACAGCTGACACGCGACCTACATAGTATGCAGCCGCGTGCAGCCGAAATGTGCGAGCATGGCTCGAACAACTTCACCTTTCTTCTAAATTAGACAAAATATCGTTGATTGCGTCAATGTAGGTACTCACGCGCCATACTTGGCGCGTGAGTACCTACTCTACCCCTTGCTAAAACTCTAAAATCAAACGGAACAAGTATTGTTGGTACCATAAATAACGCTCGTCGGGAAATACCTGCTTGTGTCAAACAAGCAAAAGAAGAATTGTATAGTACGGTGTTACTGAAAAAAAACGATATCACTTTGACAGTATATCAAGAAAAGCACAAAAAAAATGTTCTTCTCCTTAGCACTATGCACCCAGATATTCAAATAGAAACTGGTACAAAAAAGAAACCGGATGTAGTATCATTTTACAATAGTTCAAAGTATGGGGTAGACGTTGTGGATCAAATGGCTCGCAAATATTCTGTAAAAGCCCCATCTAGGCGTTGGCCAATTCATACTTTTTATAATTTGCTAGACTTAGCAGCAATAAATGCTTGGATTTTGTATCGTGACCTGAATGGAAAAAAAATCAGCAGAAGAGAGTTTATTTTACAATTAGGAGAAGAACTAGCTGAGGCATACGCAAATAGCAGGAAAACGTCTAATAGTCGTATCAATGTACAAAATGAAATACCTGAGCGTCAAGACAAACGTACTCGTTGTCAGGTGAAGTCTTCTTGTGCCGGTAACAAATCGTGTGTGAAATGCCAAGCTTGTAAAAAAACTATTTGCAAGAAATGCACATCGAAAGAGTTTTCCATTTGCTCATTATGTGATTCGGAAGAGTAATTGCACTGCCTTTTTTAGAATTTTATCTAATTTTTAACTTGAATTATTTGTGATTGTGATTTATTATTATTCTATTTTAAGCCAAAGTACACCAAAAATATGTGTAATCTATAATAAAAACATTTTATTATAATTACGAGTTTTATTTGTATACAAATCTTCACATTACTGTAGCAAAATAAAAAAATTGGCCAAAATTGACCCATCCGCGCTTCTAGGGATGTCAGGATGTTCCGCGTTTCTAGTGTTAAAACCAAATATTTCCCTAAATCGAAAAATGGTGTTCATATACTTACAATATTTTTGAAAGACCTATCCAACGACACCCGGTTGGTCGAAAAAAAAATGATTCCCACTTTCCATGTATGGGAGCTACTCTAAAAATATTTTTGTTAAGATTTTATTTTACCACTTTGTCAGGCTGACTTTTTAACCGCCAGCCAAATTTTTGAAGCCAGTTCAGTCCATGATACTGAACTACTTTCTATGAAAACAATTAACGAAAAACGAAAATAAAAATTCGCCTTCCCATACAAACTAGCGCTCATTCAAACGGGTTTTGTATGAGAGGACGAAAAACTTTTATCCATTTTTAATAACTTTTTTTATAGAAAGTAGATCAGTATCATGGACTGAACTTGCTCCAAAAATTTGGGTGGTGTCTAAAAAATCATTCTGTATACATACCCACTCTAAGTTACAGCATTCTAGTACTAATAGTCTCTGAATAAAACCTCATACAGACAAACAGACAGACATGGCGAAACTATAAGGGTTCCTGGTTTACTACGGAACCGTAAAATTTTTAGATAACTGTTACCGTTTTTAGATAATTCAAAAAACACGTCATAAGTTAATATGGTGTTCCAAATACGATTACAGTGACGTGAAACTTGTTCTAGTCTAATTTGCTTCCTAAATGTGTGTTCTCTGTTTGTTTGTTTTTCATGTATGTAAGTAGCCAACACTGGTGTCAGATTTTTCAAGCTGCCTAAAAGCATCTGACATAGCTTGACGACTGCCATACAATGACAGCCTTTTACGGATCAACGGCTTTTACGTGCCTTCCGAAGCAAGAAGTTCTCTGTGTTCTTAACAAACGCATGCCGAGCGTGCTGTCGGGCGGCGGGTCCGCGCGGCGTGACAAACACATGCCGAGCGGGCTGTCGGGCGGCGCGGGCGGGTCCGCGCGGCGTGACAAACACGGATACAGCATTAGCAATCTGTTTCAGTGTAGTGTGCGGCTGGCGGCTGTCGACACCTCATGGTCTGATTGTGACTGCATCAACGATCATTACTAATAATTGAACAATTCTACTTATAAGCACTTCAGTTTAGTTCCTTGGTGAATGAATGTGCAATATTTTGAATTTTGTATTAAGAATGCAATGAGTGACGTTAAGTGAGGACAGGACGATAAGTGAGGACAAGTTATTCGTATTTTGTTTTACAAAATACGAATAACTTGTCCTCACTTACTTCCTCAGTAATTATTGTGTGCGATTCAGTAGAGTTCACATACTTTCTAACTGAAAGTATGTGAACGCATACTCGGAAGTATGAAAACAGGGCCAATAAACAGGCCCAAACTTATTAACTCATTACTCCTCTTAAAGTCTCAGCGCTGATTTTTATGGTTATAGTTTATTTTTTCCTGAAGTTTGTGCACGTGAGAAGTAAGGTTGTTGTGTAGTGGTGGTGGTGCGGGCATGTCGCTGGCGGGCGCGGCGGTGCGGCCGCACTTGGCGGTGCTGCGCGGCTGCGGCTTCTGCCGGCTGCGGGTGCGGCGCCGCATGCACGACCTGTACTGCTGGGCCGCGCTCGGCGTCACCGCCGCCTACCTGCTGCAGGAGTGCGTCTACGCGTACCAGGTGCTCGCTTGCAATTGCTACCCCTTGTACATTTGTTTGGGTGAAGAACCAATACGGATCAAAGATTTTTTTCTGTGCAGTACAAAGAGTACCCGTAGGTCTACTACAACAGTAACTGTTCAGTAACTTTCTGAACGTATATTATGACACACATCGTATGCGACAGGAGCGGAACGACATGGACAAGCTGTCGCGAGTGATGTTCCTGCTGCTGTGCCACGTGACGTCCATCGCCAAGCAGGCGGTGTTCCACCGCGACGCGCGCCGCATCGACGACCTGGTGGCCGGCTTCGAAGGCGCGTGTTCTTTCATTACCTTAGAGCATTCTCAATTTCATTGATTTATGTTATACTCGACATTGTTATAAAAGAAGTCATATTGGTATATTGCATTGATAAACAAACCGAGATGCAGACAAAATGAGAAGAACAATAAAAATATGATATAGTAGTTTCAGCTTGATGTTAAATTGATATTCGCAGACGCGTCGTGGGGCGGCGCGAGGCCCGCGGGCTGGAAGCGCGCGCTGCTGCAGCGCACGGCGCGGCGCGCAGCGCGGCTCCAGCGCGCCTACGCCGGCACCGCCGTCGTCACCTGCACGCTGTGGATCGTGTTCCCCGTCATGTACCACCTCAAGGGCTTGCCCGTTGAGTTTCCGTTCTGGACCGGACTCGATTACACTCATAATGGCATGTTAGTATATAAATATCCTTTGTCTATAAATTATGAAGTATATTATGAGGGAAACCTGACAAATATTTAGTCAAGTCGTGTGTTTGCGATGCTCACTGACGCGGTGGGCGGTGGTTGCCGCAGGTTCTGGCTGGCGCTGCTGTACTCGTACTACGTGACGTCACTGGTGGCCATCGCCAACACCACCATGGACGCCTTCCTGGCCACCGTGCTGCTCCAGTGCAACACGCAGCTCAAGATCTCGCGGTGCGTGTGCAGCCCCGCCAAGGTTGACATGGACACAAGTCTCGATCCGAGATTGGATACCATGTTTACATGGACACAAGTCTCGATCCGAGATTGGATATCATGTTTACATGGACACAAGTCTCGATCCGAGATTGAATACCATGTTTGATTTTATTCAATAAAAAAGACATTTACTCATAAATATTTATTTTTTCTTCAGAACAAATTTTGAAAATCTAACCGAAAGAGCAGCTGCGATATCGCAGAACTGGGAGCAATATGATATCATTCTGAATCAGATGTTTGTGGACTGCCTGGTCCATTACAAAAAGATAACAGTGTAAGTATAGTTAGCTTTGTGATCCATTAATTAAGTAGGTCATTTATTTATCCATCATTTCGAACCGGGAGACTGGAACACAGGTTGGTGTACAACAAGTCTAGTAAGATTTATATGATAAAAATAAAAGTATGTATGTACTAATCGTTATAATATTCCTACGAGTTGAAGAAATACAGTTTTTTGCCGCCGGCAGTTCTCGGCAAGCTTCTTCTTGTCGAGTGTGTTATTAACGTAATATAACAAGGTCAGATCAGCTGCCTAAAGCCTAAGCTTAATAAATGTCATCTATTGACAAAAGTCATTATTATATACTCAGTAGTAAACAAGTTAACAATTTCTTACCTTACATGAGTTTAAAGTCAGAGGTAAAAGTCACGCCTAGTGAGGATCGAACTCGTGTCTCGCAGACGCACAGCCAGTGCCGGAACCATGTCCTCCACCAGTTTCAGTCCCAGGCTCGCGCCGGCTAGTCCCGTGTCTGTGTGTGCAGGACGCTGGGGCTGCTGCAGGACATCTTCGGCACGGCCATCCTGATCCAGTTCGGCATCGGCGGCTGGATCCTGTGCATGGCCGCCTACAAGATCGTCAGCGTGAGTATGCGCCGTCATCGTCTGCTAAACATCATCTGCTTATTTTTACATCATTACACGTGTCTGCATACTTCTTAAATCTAATCTGTGTACTCTTACACTTTGTACAGCTTTGATCTGATAAAAATAAATACAATGGTACGCCGGGAGTGCCGACAGAAGTGAAAGCTTGAGCAAGCTGGTGTCGGTTACGGCAACGGTGTTACGAGTTCAATGGTTTTTTCCCATCTCAAAAAATGCCCAACGCACCTAATGAAGTTTTCACTTCAAAAATATATAATTATATATGAAAAAAGAGAAAATTTGGTTACTAGTATTTAGATGATAGTCTTTTTCTCTTGTTTACCAAGCAGCGAATAGATCTGGCGTGTGAGTGGTGTGCTGATAGAAGTGTTTTTATGTGTATGTTTGAGTGCAGCTAAGCGTGCTGAGCGTGGAGTTCGCGTCGATGCTGCTGTTCATCACGTGCATCCTCACCGAGCTGCTGCTGTACTGCTACTACGGCAACGAGGTGCAGGTCGAGGTACCTACTCTCACTATACTGTTCGATTCTTTTTTATTTTAATTTCTTTTATCGTATTTGAAATACAAGGTTTTTGTCTTTTTTGATGATTTTCATGTCGTTATTTAACATGGTTCTGAGAAAGGTTAAGTTCCACGTTGGCACGTTCCAGAGCGACCAGTTGGTGCAGTCGATGTACTCGATGCGCTGGCTCGGCACCAGCGTGCGCTTCCAGCGCTCGCTGCTGGTGGCCATGGAGCGCGCCAAGCGCCCGCTACGCCCCGCCGCCGGCCTCATCATCCCGCTCTCACTGGACACCTTCGTCAAGGTATCCCAACACATGCACTGGCGGTACTGCACAGTTCGTACAGTGTTACGACTTAACTAAACCTGTGGAATCGATGTTTCAGATCCTGAAGTCCTCGTACACGTTCTACGCGGTGCTGCGGCAGACTAAATGAAGAATCTTCTAAAATAAGCAACTAAATTATAGTAGTCGATGTTATACATCCTTAGCATAAAAGACTCATAGTTGATTCGTTTTTTATTACCAGTTTTTTGAATTTTGATTTCATAGTTTTTAATCGTAATGGTTTTAAATTATGGCAAGATCATACACTGGTACGTATGGTACTGAACATCAGCTTCAAAATAGAACACAACACTTTTTTGTAATAATTACTTATTACTTTGAGTCAAAGCTCTAAACGCTAAATTGAATTCAAGGAGCGAGCATGGCGGAGGACGTCGCGCCGCTGCAGCGCGCCGCTCCACGAGCCAACAACAATCCAATTGTAGCGCCACGCCGCCCTCGCCTGAATTCATTCCGAATATCATTTTCATTCATTAGCATCGCCTTCGTTTCGTCGCCGTCCCGCTCGCCGCCGCTCGTCCGCGTCCACTCCTCATTTATTTACATTCATTGCTTTTGTTTAAGGAATTAATGTTTTTTACATTATATTTTACGTCCAATGAAATATTCACCTGCACTGCACTTCATAACTATTTAAATCAAATTATGCTAACTAGATGAACTTTATAATTGCTTTAACTACATACTTAACACTGATTATGTATTACTATGGCCGCTTTAACAACAAATACCAAAAAATAAGATAAAGTTAAAAATTAAAGGGGGTCGTCATACAATAAACGTGTTTTTACAGCGTTTTTAATTGCACGCCTCATAAGCGAAGCGCATGAGGTAGTGCTCTACTCTCGCCTTACAAAAACGAGTGATTTTTTTTAACTAAATGTGTCTCTATTTATTTTCTATCGCACTTGTACAATAATGTTTACACATAAATGACAAGGAAAAACACTAGTTTCAACACTTATGACATTTTTAAAAGACATTTTGCCTTTTAAATAAATAAAAACAATCTATACTAATATTATAAAGCGGAAGAGTTTGTTTGTTTGTTTGTTTGTTTGTTTGTTTGTTTGTTTGTTTGTTTGTTTGTTTGTTTGTTTGTTTGTTTGTTTGTTTGTTTGTTTGTTTGTTTGTTTGTTTGTTTGTTTGTTTGTTTGTTTGTTTGTTTGTTTGTTTGTTTGTTTGTTTGTTTGTTTGTTTGTTTGTTTGTTTGTTTGTTTGTTTGTTTGTTTGTTTGAACGCGCTAATCTCAGGAACTAATGGCACAGAATACAGTAAGAGTAAACAGAAGGGACTCTTCTAAGGTACGCGCAATATACGTCCCCGTTCCCCGCACCCGCACCTCTCCCCCGGTTCTTGACGGCCAACGTGAGAAATCGAGGCGAAAACGGGGGAGAGGTGCGGGGACGGGGAACGGGGACGCCTGGGTGACGCATATTGCGCGTACCTTAGGAGTTTCCGGCCTGTGCTAATGGTCCGATTTGAAAAATTATTTTTTTGTTGGGTAGTCCATTTATAGAGGAAGGCTTTAGGCTATAAGTCCTTTCGAAGATCACGGTCTAATTCAATGTAGTTTAATCGTAATTTCAATTTAATTATGAAAAATGAGATTATGAGGCGTGCACTTTTGGATTTTCCAAACTTATTTTTATAATGGTATTAACTTGATATTTGAAATTTTCACCGATCATGTATTACTATGGCCACGCTAACAACAAATACTAAAAATAAGATTAAGTAAAAAATAAAAGGGGTTCGTCATACAAGAAACGTGTTTCTTCAGCGTTTTTTAAACATTGTACGGTGGTACGGAACCCTTCATGTATAAGTCCGACTCGCACTTGTCCGTTTATTTATTAAATATCGCGTTGCATCATTACTTCACGAATGGTTACGGGAATCGGGAACTGACGCGAAACCTACCTCTTTTATTTATTTTTGCGGACGATTCGTATCGGGTTGCACCGAACGTGGTTTCAGCATGACTCCTCGCAAAATAAACAAATAAAGTATGTTTCACGTTGATTCCCGTAACCATTAATTAAGTAGTACTCACGCTATAAAGAATGCTGCAAACCTATGACTTCCTGTTGCAAGTCACCGTGTCCAAAACAACATGGAAGACTATAAATAAATGGACGTACACTTAATGATACAAAACAAATTAAAATGGCCATAATATTTCTGTTGGTAGAGGTTCACTAGATACTTTCCAAGGTATTATAGATGCACTTGCCCAATACAATCTACTTATTTATCATGACATTATTAGAAAATTACGCTTTGGTCTCACTGTATAGTTCGTAGCGATGATTCGTCTTCTTATATCCTTTTCTCGGATTATCTCATAGGCCAAACCTACTTGTAGCTATGTATCAAGGTTTGTGCTTGGAGACGGGAGTGCTACTCGCCCGTCGTACAGCGCGCGCTGAGAGCGCGGAGAGAGCCCTGCTCCCGGCGCCGCTCTCGAAGCCCTCGATCGCTAATTGGACGGCGGAGTCTGGGGCCGGCCGAGAGCTGCTCCAAAGACGGGAGTCAACACAGCGTGTGCAACATGAGTGCCATTTGCTCTAACGATATTCGTTACATATTGTAACCAACAGAAATACCTGTTGATGTTTTACAAAAAATAAAGTACATTTAATACAATTATTATAAAATGACATCAACAAACATACGACAGCAATCCTTAGAAACTGCAACAATGGTTCTCTTTGTACTAAGTTTACAGTGTATTAGAGATGCAAGGAGCTCCGCACTTTTCGGTGTTTACAATTAAAGTCCGTCGTCCAGCCAGCGGCTACCCGACACATACCATACACACCCGACACATACGATATTGCCTGCTGGTAAAGTCCGTCGTCCAGCCAGCGGCTACCCGACACATACCATACACACCCGACACATACGATATTGCCTGCTGGTAAAGTCCGTCGTCCAGCCAGCGGCTACCCGACACATACCATACACACCCGACACATACGATATTGCCTGCTGGTAAAGTCCGTCGTCCAGCCAGCGGCTACCCGACACATACCATACACACCCGACACATACGATATTGCCTGCTGGTAAAGTCCGTCGTCCAGCCAGCGGCTCCCCGACACATACCATACACACCCGACACATACGATATTGCCTGCTGGTAAAGTCCGTCGTCCAGCCAGCGGCTCCCCGACACATACCATACACACCCGACAGATACGATATTGCCTGTTGGTAAAGTCCGTCGTCCAGCCAGCGGCTCCCCGACACATACCATACACACCCGACACATACGATATTGCCTGCTGGTAAAGTCCGTCGTCCAGCCAGCGGCTCCCCGACACATACCATATACACCCGACACATACGACATTGCCTGCTGGTAAAGTCCGTCGTCCAGCCAGCGGCTCCCCGACACATACCATACACACCCGACACATACGACATTGCCTGCTGGTAAAGCGGAATCTTTAGAAGTGTATAACGATACATTCAGATAGACATAATAAAAACAATATCAAATATCAGAATTACATTAGAAAAGGTCCTCTTCTACTTTAATTAACTTGCGATGTTATTCGATTTTCAAATAGATCAGATTAACAAGACAAAGACGCCGGGGGTAAGTAAGACGACGACAATGATCCCGTCAGCGATCACAATGTACGAGTATATATAGAGGTACACCGTATAGCGTTGTAGCACAGAGGACGCTGCGGCGCCTTCTCAGCTACCTATTTTAAAGGGCTCCGTACCACCGTACAATGTTTTAAACGCTCAAGAAACACGTTTCTTGTATGACGACCCCCTTTAATTTTTAACTTTATCTTATTTTTAGTATTTGTTGTTATAGTGGTCATAGTAATACATAATCGGTGAAAATTTCAAGTATATAGTTAATGCCATTTTATAGATGAAGTCAAAAACGCTGAAAAAACACGTTTCTTCTATGACGACCCCCTTTAATTTTTAATTTTGTTTTAATTGTAGTATTTTTTGTTATAGCGGCCACAGTAATACATAATCGGTGAAAATTTCAAGTATCTAGCTATTACGGTTCAAGAGATAGAGCCCTGTGACAGACGGACAGACAGACGAACAGACAGCGGAGTCTCAGTAATAGGGCCCCGTTTGCACCCTTTGGGTACGAACCCTAATAAACGGGCAAGTATGAGTCGTACTCGTACATGAAGGGTTCCGTACCTCCGTACAATGTTTTAAAGCGCTGAGGAAACACGTTTCTTGTATGACGACCCCCTTTAATTTTAAACTTTACCTTATTTTTAGTATTTGTTGTTATAGTGGCCATAGGAATACATAATTGCTGAAAAATTCATGTATCTAGTTATTGCCATTATAAAGATCGAGTTAAAAACGTTGAAAAAAACACGTTTATTGTATGACGACCCCCTTTAATTTTTAACTTTTTTTTATTTGATAGTATTTGTTGTTATAGCGGCCACAGTAATACATAATCAATGAAAGTTTCAAGTGTCTAGCTATAACGAAGAGATAGAGCCCTGTGACAGACGGACAGAAAGACGGACCGACAGACGGATAGACAGACAGACGGACAGACGGACAGACAGCGGAGTCTCAGTAATAGGGTCCCGTTTGCACGCTTTGGGTACGGAACCCTAAAAACGAGAAGAATTTCTGAATTGTTATTTTGGCTAAGTGCTAATACCATAAAATCGAATAGAATAAAAGTAGAATAACTACATATACCTTAGTATATGTAGGTATTCTAATTTTCTTTATAGGTATATATTTGCAAATTTTCCTAATAGATGGTGATGAAAATTAAGTAGAATATGCTACGCGGTGAACAGTAATATTTTTACTTCGGGCGATATACTTGAATCCCTCGCTTCACTCAGGATTCCACCGTAGGAACCACTCGCTACGCTCGTGATTGCTTTAAAAATATTACCTTTACGCCTCGGATCATAATCTATTTTTACTTATTTGAAGAATTGTGTGATGATAGGTACTTATAAAATATTTTTATCCTTGCAAAAACTTCCATTGGAGATGTTTCAACATGAAACAGTAACACAACGTGTGTTGTCCGTCGTCATTACGAGTGGAGAAAACGTCTCCGCACACTATCACAACCTCCGTGCTCGTCCTGTTGCCCTTTATTACCGGCGGACCGGCTTCAATTTGCGAGATGAATTCCCTTAATCAAGTATCTAATGAAATTTATCAGTCGGGAGAGTTTCGTTTAACTTTAAACACTGTTAAGGATTGTTGAGGGCCTCCCCTCCACTCCCACCCTTCCATTATCCTTAATTTCTGGCCTAGTGTTACCGTGTATAGAACTTCTCAATTGAAACTAATGAAAGTATTGAAGTCAACTTATTTTAGGCCAGAATGTTTCCATTTACATTATTATCATTAATATCATTCATATTACATTATTATATATTATCATACACTCTGCTATGTAGATGTACTACGACGCTACGAGCACGCCTGTTTCACTCCCCGTTTAGGTATCGAAAATGTACCTACATTATTACTAGGTATGCGCGCAGGCGGCCCCTCCGGGTGGTAAATTCAGTTATACGAATCGTTTGTCCAGAGTAATAAGAATGAAATTGGCTTGCAATGGATGTCTAGGTATCTATACGAAAAGGTGCTGAGTTCTGACGTGAGCTAAATTAAACCATATCGCTCGCCACATTGAGTAGATATTTCTTTGAATTTCTTTGCTGAGTGACTGAGAATTTCTTGTACGCTAGTATTATTTATTCTGTGCTACGAGTTACTACGAGGTTCTACGAGTCTTTAGTCGCCTCTTACGACATCCACAGGAAGAGATGGAGTGGTCCTATTCTAACCCGGAACCACACGGGTGATCTGATCTACAAGCAGTTCAGCAGCTGAGGATGCAACCGGGAACGCACTTAGACGAAGAAGACTAAAAACAGAATAAAATAAATATTATTATTATTATTTCCCATACAACCAACGTGATTTTTGAGATTTGGCGTGATGTATGGGAGCCTTTAAAAATTTATTTGATTGTAATTAAATTATTTATAACTAAATATTCTGTGAATATTTCAAGCGTCTACATGTTGCCGTTATTAATATCGAACAAAAAAAGCGGCCAAGTGCGAGTCGGACTCGCCCATGAAAGGTTCCGTAGCAGCAAGTAACATTTTACGATTTAAGACGTATTAAAAAATGACTATGTATGATACCGAGACCGCTATAGTTTTAATTGAAAGTACATACTTTGGGGTATATATTATACCACATTTTTTTCAGAATTATTTTATTAATATTTCAAAAGTAACGGTGGGGGAACACCTCAAATTTTAACTTTGTATTAGATTATCTCAAGACTGGGGGGTTCGATCTACATAGTTTTAAAGCAGTTTTTGTTGCATTTTAAAAGACCTTTTCAGCGATACCCCACACTTTGGGGTTAGTTCAATTTAATTTTTTAAATTCACTTTTCGTGGCTGAAAAAAAACCTTTTTTCATAATTTTAAAAACCAACTTTTGGAACTTTAATATCTATCTCTCCACCAATTTTCGGGACAATCGGTGCAGTAGCGTCGGAGTACGAGCCCGGACGGACAGACAAACGGACGGACGGACGGACATGACGAAACTATAAGGGTTCCTTGTGGACTACGGAACCGTTTTGTAAAACTCGAGTATAAAACTGATTTTACCCTCGACGTGACTATCCACCTTCGCCGTACCGGCTCCGGTACCGGTGGCTATATGCACGTCTCGGATAAAATTATTCGTTTTATGCTCTTGTTGTACAATCTACTATATTACATTGCGTGAAGGTAAAAGTCGGTGTGAAATGGAAATGAAATTGATTTCCGCCCCGCGCGGCGTCACATCAAAGGCGACCGATCGAGGTCGGGCCGCGCCGTCGTCGGAGTGCTTCCACCAATTTAAAAATGTACGAAGTGTCGTCTTTGCTCATTCAGTTATTCACACAAATTAGAATTATTCCGAAAATGTCAACCTTTTTACGTCGAGATAAATATTTATCTTTTAGGATTGCTCATAAATAAAATGTAATATTTTTGTAAGCGTGCGTTTGGCCACACCTCAGTACGAGTAATAGATGAGATGATTACAGAGTTTGGGCCAGTGTCAATAAATTATACTTACGACATAATGCGACCAACGATATACACCACCACTATTTTCTCCAACTAAAAAGTAGGCATGTGGACGTGAAAATACATTGCAATGTCATAACAAGATGTGATGCCACTTTGATATTATTATGAAAATTGTGTTAGACATTTGTTAGAGTACAAAAAAATTAAGTGTTGCACTAATGTTGATGACGATCAGAGCGCGTACATCATGCCGGACATTGTCCGAGTTGAATTTTCAGAATATTTTTTTTTACTAGCCGGTAATGGTGGTGTCCCGCTGGGGCAAGGACCCCCCTTATCCTTTCACACGTCCCTGTCTTCCTAAATACAATAATAATACATTATTAGTTTGATAATGGTTTTGACTTTGACCATTTTATTGTCACCCGTAGTCCTTAAATTGATTGTGTAATGCGGATAGTAGCGGCGACACCTCAATCTCGGTTTGCACACTACACGGAGCGACTCAATAGCTTAATTAAATTCTATCTCTAGAACTGGTGTTTATACACACAGATTTGAATTTCGGGAAATTAACTCATAGCCCTACAAAGTGACGACAAAATATTTGTAAAACGTAGAATAC
The DNA here is from genome assembly GCA_963576875.1 of Acrobasis repandana. Taxonomy (NCBI): domain Eukaryota; kingdom Metazoa; phylum Arthropoda; class Insecta; order Lepidoptera; family Pyralidae; genus Acrobasis; species Acrobasis repandana. Next base: position 69,208 of record OY756215.1, read on the forward strand.
GTTCAGCTTTTGTAGTAAAAATAACAGTATTATGATGCAGAAATTTTCTCTAAATCTTTTCTAGGATTGGTTTTGGTCTACGCTTTGTGTTGCGGAGGTCTGACGGCAGTCGCTCTGTGTAAAAACCAGCAACCTCGTCAAATCACGTAGGGTAGGTGCGGACCCCGGGCTCTGAAGCGTGCCGCTGACGAAGCACCCGGAAACACGCGAGGATGATGATGATGCAGAAATTATCTCGAAATATTCATTGAAAATATAGAAACTTTATCATCATTATCATAAACAGCTCTCAGGTACCCACTGCCTCCTTTTGGCATAAGCCTCCTATTGTCTGCGCCATCTTGCTCTGTCATTGGTCATCGCAATCCAGTTTCTCCCAGCAACTTGCCTGATGTCATCAACGCACGTAGCCGCCGGACGTCCTACACTACGTTTCCCATTTTTGGGATATATACTTTTACTGTATAACAAAGAGAAACTTCATATTTTATAACAAAGTTCCGTCATTGGGAATTCCCAAGTTGTATGACATTGCGTAACATCCCAGCCTCCCCGGTAAATAATGAAACGATGGATGAAAACTGGATTATTTATTAAATAAGATTAGATCAGTCGGGACTCGGGCCGCTCTCGGGACCTCTTACAAAGTCAACGTAACAGCTCGTTGGTAAGTCCAGACGTCTCGCGTGACAATCGGCAATCTTCACTTATTTTGTCTTTAACTTTTTTTTAACAAAAACTATTCTAATATTTATAAAAATGATGATCTGATACTTACATCAATAACACACCTTATAATCCTTAGTTTTGGAACGTACAGAATAAGATCTTTACAACAATGAACATAGACGTAAACTTTGTACAGTTGGTTGTATATCCACAATGGCTGCCGAGCTCACAGTGGCTCCGTCGGCCGCAGCGCCGCCGCCGAGAAGTACCTGCAACACGAGGCACGTCACTCCCGCTCCGCACGCTCACACCAACACCAGACAGACAAATAACTTAATTTTTAATTACTACCAAGCATGCGGGGGCGTGTCTTCTGCCAGCAGTGAATCTCCCATCTGTGTTTTCTTATTAAAAGTAAAATATTGAGGGATGCTAGCAAGTCAATCGAACTGCTTGTTATGTGCTCGCGTCGCTCGCTACGCTCAGCACGCGTTCACAACATGCACGCACGAGAGTTCCCATTTTCCATTCCCCATGCAAAAGAAAAAAATACGCTGAATGTACTTATACCGATGAATATATGTTCCTTGAAGAGTTGGGAATAAGAGCAGGTTAAAAGACCGCTCGGGTGGATAAGTGTTCGCCATCGATGTCAGTTGGTTGTTGTCTGTGGTAAGCGCTGAAGCCATGCTGGATAGGGAAAGGGGGCGCTAGTTTCGAGATGGTACTACGGTATTACCGAAACGTGTTCCCTCTTAAAAACGGTGGCTTTGGTTAAAACAAAGAGAAAATGTATACATATTAAACTGTATGGAATATCAAAAATTAAAGTTACATTTTCGAGCAAGATGATGCAGATGCATCATAAAGATTCAGTTAGTTAATACCTCCTATTAGTTTTATGATTAGCTTTGCTACTTTAATATTTATTGGGGCACAGACCGATAGAATTACCGGTGATGAAACTCGCAAGTAGTGCGTCGTTGGCGGCTTGGCGGGCCGGTCACGTACGATACCAATCAAGCGCTGTAAGTACCGGCGCGCGCTGACAAGGGTCCGGCGCGGCGGCTGTTTGCGCTGCCGCGATTATACCTTGGCTTCCGGCCCAAAGTCAGTCGGCCCCGCCTGCCCATTCCATGGGTAGGCAGGGAGCAGAGAGAGTCCAAACCCAAAAGTAATAATTCTATCTTTTTTTAAGATATTAAATACCTTAGAAAAAATAGTTTAGACAAAATGTCTTATGTTTGAATTGGTGAGTAATTAATTAATCTAAACATTCAAAAGCATCAAACTTTTACAAACATTGCGAAGGGTCGGCACCATGTAAACTGGGTTTGCGCGGGCAACAAGTTTGTACAGAAAACGTTTGATTTAAGTCAAATAATGTATACACATAGATAGAGGAAGAGTTGGGACAGTAGACGAAAAAAAGGATTTTTTAAAATATTTTGCAGTTTTCCTAAAAACAAGCATTGAATTTACCCAAAAACATGCAAAACGCACTTTGCGCGGGCAATAGTTATGGCTTAAGTAGAAAAGACCACTAAGAAAATTACATACCTAGTTATAGGTGAATAGACTAGCCAGTAGACGAAAACCGTATTTTTTTAATTTTCATTCAGAAAAAGTAAGATAATTGTAAAGAAACCTGAAAGAAATATTTTAGAAAATCTTGCTACAAACTGGCTTGTTTTTCTGCGTAAAGAAATATTCTAACAAGGGATTGCATATTTTTTATAAAAATAAAGGCTATTTTAAAACATTATTCTTAATATTTGCTTACAATGCAATCACGCAATAATAAAAAAAATAATTTTAAAAATTGGATGTTTTGCAACGTTTTTGACAGAATTCTCTGAAATGGCTGCCATATTTCCTCCATAGAAATTCAGTTGCCCGCCGGGCGTTCAGTAAGGAGGCCGTGTCGAATTTTTCAAAAAAATCCATTTTCGAATTACGTAAAATTTCATTACAGTCTAAAATATTTCAATAAAAAACTATGTACAAACTGTCAAATTATGTCATACTTTCGCTACACTATGGTACAGTTTTGAAATTTTGTTGACGTTCCAGCAAAGATGTAATGCTATCGCAGATACGGCATCGCACATTTTTTTTTTAATTTTATTGAAAATTAAGTCAATGAAAAAAATAATTTGGTTTGATTTATTACCTATATTTTTTAATTGGCGATTAGGGTGAAAATCGGATTGGAACTTTCTCGGGTCGCGGAATCATATTACCTGCTTTTGTAATAAAAAGTGCTATTTAATTAGGGTTTTACAATTATTTTGGGGGGTGATTCAGTCTGAAATTTTGAACAACTTTTCCCCATGAATGTATATCAAAATACGAATTGACATTATGCGTAATATATCGAACCACAGGCTATACTAGATCTATACTTGGCTAGGCAGGCAGGCTATAGTAGGCTACTGGACCGATTTAAAAAAAACTTTCACCGTTGCAAAGTTACACTATCCCCGAGTGACATAGGCTTTGTGTGTACCAAGGGCGAAGACGGGGTGGACTGCTAGTATAGTATAATGATATTAAAATAACAGTCAAAAAACAAAAAAAATCTGCATTTTCATACAAAAGTGTGCAGCCGCCCGGGAAGTTTGTATAGGAACCGATTTTTTTGGTGTTTTTACTGTTTTTAGGGTTTCGCTTGTCTGTCTGTCCGTAAGTCACAGCCAATTTGCTACGAAACTATTAGAATGATTTAGTTGAGATTTAGTACCTACACTTATGTAACTTAGTGACGTAAATAAATGAAATTTAAAAAAGGGGGCCACTTATTGTGGGTAAATTAGACATTAAAAAAAGTTTTCATAACAAAATCGTGTGACATATCAAATGAAAGAACTTTTTACGACAATTTTAAATATATATATATATTTTATTTCTTAGATCGGTATTTTTAAGTTATTTAAGAAAATGGGCGAAAATTGACCCCCCCTACTAAACTACTGGACCGATTCAGTTCAAATGTGGTGCACATAATGTAAATTTGTGACCCAAAGACGGAAGTAAAATGTTGGTAAATGAATAAATAAAAAAAAATGGGGCCTCTTATGGGAGATAAATGAGACATTAAAAAAAGGGTTTTGTGAACTATATCGCGTAAAATATCAAATGAAAGAGCATTTTATTATAATATTAAATATATTTTTCTATATTTTTTAAGTTGGTGTTTTTGAAGTTATTTTTGAAAATTAATAATAAAAATACCCTTATCTCCAAAACCACTGAACCCAAACTTTTGAAAAATATACAGTTAATATTTCTTTACCTATAGATTACAGAAAACCCCATTAGAAGATAAAAAATAAAAGGGTGCAATAATGCTAATTACTGCTTCATTAATCAACCAAGTTTTTTACCTGTTTTCAGGAAAAGATTTCTTTTTAGTGCTTTTTGTTAATTCGTTAAAAATATTGTACAAAATCAAACAGTCAAGTCATTCATTGAGCATATACAACTGCTAAGCCAAGACTGTTGATCTGTTCAACGTGCAATTCTTTTTTACCCTCCGTACTTACATAATAAGGTGAATAGAAGTGAAAGGTGTGACGATTGCAGATGGTCGCTAAACGTCTATGTTTCACAAAGAAAATTCAAATGTGTACATTTTCTGTCAGTGGAACACAAAACGTGTAGTTTTCCAAGTCACCGCTCGCGTAAAATACTATTTGATTGTATTTTTGAGAACGTCCTGTCAGCGATAAGTAATATTGATTTACGCAAAAATATCATAAATTTGTTTATGGTTCCCTAAAATTTCAACTTAACTAAAGTAAACCGGCCACGTGCCGTGACGGGCCACGTGCAGTGTAGGGTTCCGTAGTCAGTACCTACTTGTTTTATGTAACTAACAACTGCCTAACTTTAGGTCTGAATTCAGTCCATGATACTGAACAACTTTCACCAAGGAACAAACGAAATACAAAAATTATTTTTGATCTCTTACACACAAGATTTGGCAAAATGTAATATTTATGTAATATATGTATGGAATATGTAAGGACAAATCACACTAATTAAGCTAGCCCCAAAGTAAGTTTTGAACTTGTATGGGATACTAACTCAATGATACTATATTTTATGATAAATACATACATAGATAAACACCCAAGACCCAGGACAATTTGAAAAAGACCATTTTCTAACTTGCCCTGGCTGGGGCTCGAACCCAGAACCTCCGGATTAGCGGTCTAGCGTGTTAACAATTACGCCACGGAGGTCGAATGGAAAGCAAACATTTTCTTTTCATATTTAATTATGTGTTCTTTAGGAAAAGTTGTTCAGTATCATGAACTGAATCCATCTTAAATTAGTTTTAGTACAGGGAGACGTTATATACTACTGCCGTGATTTTTTTTAAGTGTCCATATACAACCGTTTAACTGACAGAGAGGGGTGCTAAAACGAAAAAGGGTGTTCATAATCTTACAATATTTTTGAAAGACCTATTCAACGACGTCTCACACCACAATTTTTTTTTCCAAGTTTTTATTACCACATATCCATGCCCATGCCCAATTACAGCTACTAGTACTAATAGTCTATGAGTAAAACTGAGGACAGACAGACATGACGAAACTATAAGGGTTTATTGTTTACTACGGAACCCTAAAAAGCTGCGTGAAACGAAACAGATTCTCTATTCTAAGGGTTCTTTGTCATTTGCGCTTTAACAAATTTCAAAATACGAGTAATCAAAACCACTTGTGCAAATATTTCGCTCCACTTCGCATACGATAAATTAAAAAATTGATGGATGAATGACCGTGCTTTTACAGGTTAAGCAACTTCTACCTTGGTTACAGTTAGGATGGGTGACCGTGCTTTCAATCTTAATGTTGTCCAAGTCAAATGTTGAGATTCTTATGAATAAATTTCAGTTTTCTCTACCTACATAAATTGGCAGCTATTTAAATTTCAATTGTTTTGTCGGAATTTGAACTTGGCATTTTTACATTTATGTTTTTGATGGGATAAAATAAACACCCAAGAACCAGGACAAATTAAAAAAGGCCATTTACCAACTTGCCCTGGCTGGGAATCGAACCCAGAACCTCCGAGTGACGGACTAGCGTGTTAAGGAATCGCCACGGAGGTCGACTAATAAATTGAAAAGTAATAAATTTTACGCAAGATTCGAATAACTATAACTTGGATTTTTTAGAAAGTGGTATATGAATTTCACATATATTTTAACTCCCTTTTTAAATAAACGTCTTGCATTCACGCACACTACTGTATTTTCAACTTTACTTTTTCTACTGATAGCCTGTCTACTAAAGTGTTAAGTACATTATAATGACGTCTGCCAAGGCATTAATTCAGAAATAATAATTCAAACAAAATAATTATTTGATTTGATTGATTTGAACATTTTAATAATTATCGCGGACTGGAAGTCTTGACGAAAAGAAAAAAGTATGCTGTATACTAATTCTACATTACAATTTATGATTACCTACATCTATTGTCCCGTTTACACATTATTAACTGTATGCAACGTCATCTTGACATTTTTATCCCCCTAGCGGGAAAATTTTGCGTATTTCAGAGCCAAATCTGACCACATGGCTTTGTGCATACGGTCCTTAAAGTTGGATGCTTTTGAGTATTGAAATTAAATTCTCAATTTTTAAGTATTTTATCAGATGAGACGAGTGTTCTATTCGACACTGTGAACTACGAGTACAGTTCGCGCTGCTCTCCGGCTCCGCCGGTCAAAGGATTATTAAATAACCCCCGCTTCGTGTTTACCTGACGCTGACGCTGCTGGGCGGCGTGCCGTGCCGCGCGTACTCTCTGCGCCGCCGCGCACGCCCACCCCGTGCGCCACGCTCGCTCCTCTCGGTGCGCTCACTGCGCTCACTCCGCGCACTGACCTGCAAGAGCCCGCGACCGCCAGCGCTATATGACGTGTCCTCTGCACTTGACTCTACCGCCGGAAGTGTGTCTGGAATACACGTGTCTGTTAAATAAAGTAGTTTGCGTATTGCGATAAAGATAATAGTGTATTCTCCTATCCAGTAACTCAAATGCGTTTGGTATTTCATTTGTACTTGTTGTTAGTTTTTCGTATGTGTAAGTGGCCAACACTGGTGTCAGACTTTTCAAGCTGCTTAAAGGCTTAATCTGACTTAGCTTGACGACTGCCATACCACGATGACAGCCGGGACCAACGGCCTAAATTTGTACTAAAATATTATGTTAATGAATGTAGTTCTTATTGAGAAGAAAACATTAGGTAAAATAAAGCATACACAAGACAATGCATTTACCAGAGAGGTGTGCGGCGGGCAGGCGGTACAGCGACGCGGCGCACGCGGCGCACGGCGAGCCGCTCGACTCAGAGTCGCTGTCACGTGACCGCCCGTACTCTGCGCAACACACACGAGATGTTGAGCTACGAACTAGGGACAAACTCGCAAGTGGCGTAGCTCACTCACGTGGGGATTATTTTTGACTTCGAACCTTTACGCAAGAACATGTGGATTTAGTTTCGAAGACACTACTTTGAAACCGCAATGGCAAGAAATATATAAACTACCAGCATACTCGTATTCGTCGGCACGCTGTTCGCTGATAAAAACTTGCAATGATGATAAAAGATAATCGATATTTTATTGTTTTTCATTACAGCTGAAGAAAGTCCAAAGTCTGCATTGCAGCGTTGGATATTATACGATACTCGTATCCAAAATTATTGAATTTTCGTCTATGTACCGGACGCGGCTGCTCGACCGCACTATGCCGCCGTCGCATCAGATGTTACGCGTTTACACACTGCATATCGCTATATCCTTCAAGTCTCCGAGAGCTGTCGACTCCAGCCATCGAGCGAGCGATACAACGCTATACAGTAATTTTTAAGTCTTTCATGAATACGAAATGAAGTCCTTGAGCGAGATGGAGAAGTTTATTATAGCGGGATTGTTGGAGTTTTATTAGTCCATTTGTCTTTGGTAGCGGAGCCGGGGCAGCCGACCGGCGCTCGTAAACCAGTGGCTCCAACTATAATAAACCATTTTATAACAAAAAGAGTAAGCAACGTCAGACCTTTATGAATTTAACTTTCCGCTTTTATGGGCCGATTGCGGATGGAGACATCGAAAAATTTGGTTTACTAAAAAGTCACGTGAGGAGTATTGACAATATAGAAGCACTACTTACTTTCGTAGTGACTATTATCATCGTACCCGTGCGCTATCGCGCGGCATCTTCGCGCGCCGCTGCAGCGAACGGGAATTATAAACGCAGTCGAAGGAAATTGCAATTTGTTGGCAATGAGATCGCGACGAGTGTTTGTCTGCGACTCGAGCGAGCGCGGCTGCCGGCGTCGCTCATCATTTGCCAGGTTAGTTATGACTACTTAAGTACTACTTAGCACCGACGTGTAGAGAGGGTGATTTGTGCGTCTGTGGTAGGTATTTAACATCGCCAGATACGTCCGCCTCGAATCCGTTTGTTGTCGGTTTTTGTGGCATTCATCAAAGGGTTTTGCCGCGAACGTTTGGCGTTGTGTCCACACGTCTGCCGATGCATCAGTTTGATCGTAGTTTCCACCACCTTCTTCTTCGCCATTTCTTTTTATTAACTCTACTGCAATGTACACCCAAGTAGTAGTTATAAAAAGCTGCGGCAGCTACGGTCTCGATATCCATTTTTTAACGTACGAGTGCGAGTCCGTTGCGTCTGTCGAGAGTGAACATAGACTGATCGATCTGCCGACCTGTGGACAGCTCGTGGGAATTCATCTACGGGTGCATCGGCCACCGTCCGCGGACGCACCTGGTGACGTGTAGAGGAGGCTTTATAAGGGAATTCTTGGTAATGAGTGATGGATCTTTATTACTGATAGAAAACATTGTATTTTATAAAAGATTATGATTTAACAATGGATTATAAATCATTTAGAATTATAATTTTATATTATAATTCTATTCTAATGATAATGTTATATAAAACTTAACTGAATATGTTATATAGAAGATGATTTGAAATTTTGTAGAACATTACAAACAATCCCTACATATGTATAATAAAGTTCAATATCACGAATGGCGCGGGTCGTAGAGGAGATAAGCATCGAGCGGCCAATCTCGGCGATAACAGGCGCCGGATATTGGCAGGCGACGGCTTTGTGTCGCACGCAGGCTATATCCACAGAATACATAAGAGTACAAACTTTTGCCGAGTGTACCGATTTTTCTGTAGCATTTAATACAAATAAAACAGAATATTTTTTACGTCATAGTGTTACCAAATCTCCCGGTATGGAAAGATATAATTGACGATTAAACGAACTTACCTGTAAGTGAAGTTCTATCACAATTATGTGAGTACGTTTCATTCGAAGTTATAATTTTTAACACAGGTAGTACTTTCATTGTACTGGCAACTCCGCACTGTTTATAGTATGTAGGTAAAAGAAGAAACACAAGTGTACCCTACCAACCACTACACCGGCCGGCCTGGCCGTTATCCTTCATTCTTTAGAGATTTACATAATTTTCCTTTTGCTGAGGGATTTGGGAAGGGTGGGTACTTATATCTTCGAATGAAACGTACTCACATAATTGTGATAGAACTTCACTTACAGGTAAGTTTGTTTAATCATCAATTATGTGAGTACGTACATTCTTTGATATAATTTTTAATACAGCAGGGCAATCGCGCTAATGTAAATCTCTACGGTTCGTTTACGTTACGTTTGCGATCCAGTTTAAGCTATAGTTACGTTACGATTCAGCTGAGCCGATTTCGGTATCGCGCTAACATGTCAACCGTAGTTGAACTTTAAACTAAGTTGAAACGTTACAGCAACGAAACCTCTCTAGGAACGTTAGAGATGTCACACTAGTATTTTAAAAATCACTGTGATTTAAGTACAATCGACCATCGATTTTACGTCTGCAACATTGAAAGCACTATTTGACAAGGATGTTTCAAATTTCTTACGTGTTAAAAATTATATCAAAGAATGAAACGTACGAAACATAATCGTAAATATGTCGAACTCGTTAGTAGGTAAGTATTAAATTAATTCTGCGGTGCGACCCTAAGTATAAAACTCACACATCGACGTGTGTACAGATAATTGTTTCGTTTGTAGAAGAAGTAGGTATATATGTTACTCTGAATCCATGAAGTATCATACCAGTGCTATATCTGCGGAGTTATCGGCCGTCTGCGTCGTAGATTTTGTGATTTTCACATTTCATGATGCGAGGCCGACCGGGATTTAAAGTTTTTATCAAATAAGAAAAATATCAGTTCTAACAGCTAGGCTTTGGAACGAACTCCCATTAGAGATTAAAATGTCTTCATCTCTGCATTCTTTTAATTTCAAAATAAGAAAGCTCCTGTAATCGTCTGAAGCATTAAGTTGATATATATATATATATATATGATATGTATGTAGTTTATTGTATACTTTTAAATATGTATCTAAGTATTGAAAGTTTTATTTTTCAATATTGTGTATATATGTTTTTAATTGAATATGTATAAGAATTAGTTTTAAACAGTCTTAAAAGTTTTTAGTGTAGTAATAGGTTAAATTTAGTGTTATTTTCTGTTGACTGTGTATTGTACCCACTCTCTACCCTGTGTTGTAAAAGTTCCTTTCAATTCAAGGTTGAGGACTATTCCAAATTATTCTCTAAGTATGAAATCCAACAGAAACAAAATACCAAACACATGCTGACTGTGGAGTTTGACAATTATTTCTTCAGAGGAAGATGTGTCTTGTATTGCCCCAAATATGATCCAGCCAAGGTGTGTATTTTGGGCGCATGGTGAACATGGCGGACCCTTGATTAACTCGTTCTTCAAAATTTGTGAACAAACTTCAACACCAAAAAGAAGGTCGATTCTTCCTACTTCATAAAAGTTGGGATTAGCTAAGGTAAGTTCTTTTAAATGTGTCCAATTAATGTTGGTGTTTTGATTGTTTTGTTGGAAGGTGTGTGGTCAATTGTGTGGTCATAACATAGGCTTTAATATCAAGCTTGAATGTCTCGTCACGGCTTGACAATAGTTCTAGCTGGACCACGTGCTTAACTGTCATCTTCGTTGAACCCACACCTGTGATGTTTCCCTTAGCTGACGTTCTCTTAACCTTTGACATTTGAGCTTCTCGTTCACTGATACAATCAGCTTGAGATCCCTGATCTACTAACGCGCGCAATATTGTTACGTATCCTTTCTCATTTCTTACAGGAACCAATACGGTAGCGAGTAAGTCTGGAGACCTTTTCGTTGTGAAATGAGTTGCTATTACGTCGTTTGTTTCTTCGTCTTCGGTTTCTTTGTGTGTCATCAAGTTGGCTGTGGTGAGTTGGTACGTTGGTTGTGTTTTGGGATACCATCTTTTCGTGAAGCAAAGTGTGATGTCTTCTTTTACAGATGCGACATGTAACTGGTAACCGACATTTCCATGCAAAATGACCTTCAGCCAAACAATTGAAACATAAATTTGTTTTTTACAAATTCACTTCTTTCCTGAGGCTGCAGTTTACCAAACACCTTGCAGTGACCTAAGGTATGGTTTTCTCCACAGTAAACACAGGTCTGGACCGACGATGACGCTGCTGATTTGCTTTTGTATGCTTAGCTCTTCTCCCTTGTAGTGGATGTTGTTGGGTTGTTCGTGTTGGTTACCAGCTCCAATGTCCGAAATTATATAAAGTTTTCATTTATAAGACCATTTAAACACTCCTCAGTAATATCTAGAAGCATTTTGATTTGACTGGCTGTCTGGCTAGCACACTTTTTTTTTTTTTTTTTATTTATTTGGTTCGCGAACTGGCTGAACAACACACAAATCTAAGCATATACAAATTAGAGCATATAAGTTGCCAACCTACTTGGAGCGAACACAGCATGCACATTTGATAAACAGCTCTCAGTCGTTTTAAATTGAAAATTACATTACATTACAGTTAATTATAAAATTATTCAAGAAATAAATTAAATTACATTGCAAAATTAAATAAGGGTTTAAATTATATTAAATAAAAAGTTACATAAATAATTAAACTTTAAATTGGGATTGCATGCTTGTGTAAAAATTAATTAATCATAAAAGAATGTTTTAATCATATTGGCCGATGCACCAAAGATATCAATTTCATTACATATATTATTGTAGTTTGCACTCATGCGATTCAACGAAGAATGCTGGCGGTAATTCGTTCGACAGATGGGCAAATTAAAAGTGACTCTGTTATGTAAGCGACTGCATGATCTCGGAACAGATAAGGTAAATCTTCGGAGCAGATCAGACACAACAACAGCTTTTTCTGTTCAAATAAACGGTTGAGTAAAGAATTCACAACTAGACGTTTATTGGCGTAGCGATTCTTGATAATTTCACGTGTTTGTTCATAACTGTCTCAGTCACCTGGATATGCCTTAATAAAGCCTCAGCCTCACCTGTGACACTTGCCTTCAGATAGTGTAATTTTTGCACTTAATGATTTTTCGTTATGCATAAGTGATGTAAATAAATCGTCATAATTAGCCCAATCTTCATAATTTCCCGAAATCTTTGGAAGCTCAATTTTTGGTAGTTTTGCACAGCTTAAATTCGAGGAATATTGTTGTGTCACACTCGATATTTGCGTTGTACTTGAGGGCATCAATTTTTCTAGCATATATTTCAAGTCTGCCTTGAGACATAAATATAGTTCCACACTTATATCAAATTTCTCATTGGCCAAATATGAGATATCATCGTATTTTTCTTTATCAGTTCCTTTAACTAATTAAAAAATGCGCCTCCAGGAAATTCTCACAATCATGTATGCACTCTAATTTACTTTCTAAATATCCCTTTGTGAGCCTTGTTTTAGGACACTTTTTTAGATTGGTTTGGGTTTTTTTTTAATTGACTTGAAAGATTTTCTATAATGCTTAATTCCTCCACAGTGAGTGTGTGTGACGTATGTAATAGGTTAAAAACTGTCCAAAGTTCAAGTGGAGTAGCTTGCCGCGAAGCCGACTGTACAACTAGTAAGTAGCTTACGTACACGTATTTACTACGCTATTAATTCCCTTCACTATGTTAAATTCGCTGTACATTGTATGTTCGTAGTGTCCACGAAGGTGTTAAACATCACACAATGTTTTATGTTTACACTAATAAAGTCATACATAAACACTTTGTAATCACTTTTATCCATAAATGCATTTAAATGACGACAAATCACTTGTTAAGTTCACTTAGATAACTAAGGAATGCAGTTCTATAGTTCTCACGCCGAGCGACGGCTACCGGTTTTCAAAAAACTATCCGGCCGAATTGCGACCATGTATACGCGTATGATACGGGTTACTTTAGCTTGTAGTGCACTTTAAAAGAAAACGAACGTGTAATCGGGATGAGTATTTATTCGTAACTGGCTTGCGTATTGACATTGACAGTGTCGATGTTTTATACTATCAATTAGAGCATCGTATAATATAGATAAAGGAGGCTTTATGTAACAGGGATAGTGGCGGTGACCTACCTTGTGAGTGCTGCAGCAGGTTGGGGCGCGGCGGCGGCGCAGCGAGGTCGGGCGGCTCGGCGCGCCCGAACGTGTGCAGGTGCAGCGCGCAGCCCGCACGCGCCATGCTGAACGTCGCGTACGGACTGATCTCGTGCAGCTCGCCTGCGCACCATAACTATTATTATATTACATTATTAAGATACTTTCTGCTTACAAATATCAATCCTTCCACTTCAGTTTGCGGGTATAAATCCTAGGAGACAATTATCCCGATTAAAAAGTAGGTAGGTTTCATAAATATTAAAAGCTAAAGAAAGAAAAGTGTTCGTTGTTTTTGGATTTTATGTGATAATGACAGAATTAATAATTATATATCCATGTCAAGAACGGTATTGATTTTGATATTTATATAGTGAATGGAAGGTAGTGTACCGTCCGGCGGCGAGACTGCCTTGCCATTTCTCTTCCCGGGCTCGGTGCTGTAGAGCTGCGCGTGCGTGGTGGGCGGCGGCGCGGGCGAGCACGCGCGCCGCAGGCACCAGCCCCGTCGCCGCTGCCGCGCCCACACCACGCCCACTGGACACAAATAAACGCGTGGGATAGCCTGATATAACTACGTTCGAATTGTTGATAATTATGCTGTGATAAAAACATTTCATGATCATCATCATCATCATCATTTCAGCTGCATAACGTCCACTGCTGGACATAGGCCTCTCCCAAGGATTTAAAACGACCGATCTACCTATAGAGCGGCTTGCATCCAGCGCTTTCCAGCGATCTTGGTCAGGTCGTCTGACCACCTTGTGGATGGGTGTCCAACGCTTCGCTTGCCAGTACGTGGTCACCATTCGAGAACTTTTCTGCCCCATCGGCCATCGGTTTGTCGCGCTATGTGTCCCACTCACGCCTACTGCCACTTCAACGAGCTAATCCGCTGGGCTATATCAGTAAACTTCGTTCTCCTACGAATTTCTTCATTTCTGATTCGGTCACGTAGAGAAACACCGAGCATAGTCCTCTCCATAGCGCGTTGAGCAACCTTGAGCCTTCTTATGAGACCCATAGTAAGGGACCACGTTTCAGAGCCATAAGTCATCACTGGTAATTCACATTGATTATACACTTTCGTCTTGAGGCACTGAGGTATTTTGGACGAGAAGACACTGCGTAGCTCGAACGCTACCCAGCCGAGTCGGATTCGTCGATAGACCTCTTCCTCGAAGCTGGAACTTCCTGCCTGGATCAATTGGCCCAGGTAGGTATACTGGTCTACAACTTCGAGGGTGAAGCTCCCAACACAAACAGGTAGGGGCGCAACATGGACATTCAACATTACTTTCGTTTTGTTCATGTTCATTTTAAAGCCACCTGTTGGGATTTAAAGGAGTTAGGAGAGATATAAACATATAACAAAGCACAATTTAAAGGAGTTAGGAGAGATATAAACATATAACAAAGCACAATTTAAAGGAGTTAGGAGAGATATAAACATATAACAAAGCACAATTTAAAGGAGTTAGGAGAGATATAAACATATAACAAAGCACAATTTAGGTGGATTTATGACTTATTTTGGAATAGGAAGTGAAACACTTTGAATGTGCACGCTGACCTGCGAGTGCCGCGAGCGCCGCCGCCAGCGCAGCCGCCAGCAGCAGCGGCACGAGCGGCGCGCGCCAGCCGCTCTCCCCCGCCACCCCGCCGCCCTCGGCGCGCCCGCCCGCGCTGCGCGCCGCCACCGGGACCAGTAGCGGCGTCCCGATACGCTCTGTCATCACGCACAATAGCAGTAGTGAATCACGAATGCCGACAGTTTTGGTCACTATATTTAGTCAGTATATTTGACTATGCTACGTGTAATCGTATTCTAATTCAATTTATTTTTCACGTTCAATATAACAAATTATTGCATTTACCGGGCATCCTGCAGGATTATGGGCTAAATCATTGAAAAGTTGGTTTCTTCAATAGAAAGTGGTGAAAAGTGTATATACGAAGTGGAAGGGACATACCCGTAATAAATCAAACTACGGGCTATACTAGATCACTATAGTATAATGAAATTAAAATAACAGCCAATAAACAAAACAAAAATTTGGCGTTTCCATACAATTCGTCCGGCCGGCCGCACACTTTTCTATGGAAATGCCAAAATTTTTTTTGTTTTTTGGCTGTCATTTTAATTTTATTATAATATAGTGATCTAGTATAGCCCGTGGTTCGATTTATTACGGGTATGTCCCTTCCACGTTGTATAACATTTATCTACTCTCATGTCGTAAAATTCAAATTATAATCTTTAAACGATTTTACAACGTAGAAGGGACATACCGGGCTATACTAGATCACTAAAGCATAATGGTACGGTTTTTACCTAGGTCAACGCCATACACGAAAAGATGTTGTTGTTGCTACTTCATGATGTTGGGTTAGATGATGGTATGGAGTGGAGACACAAGACCACGTCACGTTGAAACTGTTGATTGTTGATAACTCACATGTTGTAGAGTTGGGTGTGGCGGGTCCTTTCTCGATCGCTGCTCGATAGTGTCTCAATTGATAGTTATTCATTGATTTGAAATGTAAAGTAAAAATAGCTGACACGCGACCTACGAGTACTTTGTATGTAGCCGCATGACGCTGAAATGTGCGAGCATGGCTCGTACACCCATACAAATCGCCCGGGCGGCTGCACACTTTTGTATGGAAATACCGATTTTTTTTTTGTTTTTTGGCTGTTATTTTAATTTCATTATACTATAATGGTCTAGTATAGACCGTGGTTCGATTTATTACTAGTATGTACCTTTCACGTTGCATATTTACGTACCTACTAGAACACAATACTAAAATTTAAAAATAGAGTCACTATTATAACACTTCTTCCCGAACAGAATAATGTTATAATGAAAATTTTAACTATTACGATATAGGTCAATTTTTGTTACGGCACTGGATACATATCATTTGAGCTTCATAAAAACGGTGACACCGTTTATGTGTTCCGAATCCCTAGTAGTTGACGATAATCTCTTTGGGGATCAATTTATTTTTGTTAGGTAATGGGACACTAATATATGCGGTTCACCAATTTTATGGCGTTACAAAAAAGTTTTGATTTCTGTATGCGCTCAAAAGGACTCGTATGCAAACCGTAGAAAAAAAAAGAATTAATTATCTGTGTGGCGCCTCATCTAAACGTTTTTCAAGTTATAAATATTTTGTAAAATTATAAATCTCCGTGCCTACGTCTTTTTTTGTTTGTAAAATGTCTGATAGTAGTGAATATTTAGAAAATAGCACTCTGCCCGAGATTTAAGAAACGGCGACGGACATCACTTAGGTACATTTGACGACCTTCGTGGCGTAATGGTTAACACGCTAGACCGCTAATCCGGAGGTTATGGGTTCGATCCCCAGCCAGGGCTAGTTGGAAAATGGCCTGTTTCAAATTGTCCTGGGTCTTGGATGTTTATCTTTATATATATATATATATATATTTATCATAACAACATTGTTACAACAAGGCATAGGATCGCAGTACATAGACATACTACGTGAGATTTACTCAAAATGTACAGCAAACATAAAGCTAGAGACAGAAGGTACTGATTTTCTGATAGGTAGAGGAGTAAGACAGGGCGATCCAATATCACGAACACTGTTCTTATCGCTCCTAGAGATGGTGTTTAGGAATCTCGACTGGCAAAATAAAGGGATAAGAGTAGATGGCGAATATCTCAGCCATTTACGTTTTGCGGATGATATCGTTATATTTGCAGATACTCCACAACAACTGGAAAGCATGATAACAGAGCTATCGATTTAAAGCGCGAAAGTCGGGCTTATTCTTAATGCCTCAAAAACAAAAATAATAACTAATAATGTAGAACAGCCAATAGTAGTCGAAGGGAAAGAAATCGAATATGTCAAAGAATACATTTATTTGGGGCAATTGATAGCATTCGAGGATACTACTGAAAAATAGATCAATAGGAGAATAGCTATTACATGGAAGAAATATTGGAGTTTGAAAGAAGTTATGGAGAATAAAACAATAGATAATAAAATAAAAGGTAAGCTCTACGAAACAACAATTCTGCCATGCTTGACGTATGGCTGTCAAACATGGGCTCTACGAAAAAAAGATGAGGATAGACTGGCCGTACATCAGAGGAAGATGGAGAGAAGTATGTTAAGCTTAAGGTTATCTGATAGGAACACTAATAAATCGATAAGAAGGAGAACTAGGATTAAGGATGTAGTAGAAAGAATAAGGAATCTTAAATGGAAATGGGCCAGACATGTATGTAGACTAGAAAATGAAAGATGGACAAAAAGAGTGGTAGAATGGATACCTAGAGACGGAAAAAGGAAACAAGGATGGCCAAGAATGCGGTGGTCTGACGTATTCAAGAAAAGATGTGGTTCAGCTTGGGTGAGGCAAGCTAGAAACAGAAAAGAGTGGAAAAAGAAAGGGGAGGCCTACGCCGCAGAGGCGACTTCCAAAATAGAATAGGATGAAGGAAAAAATGTTATTGAAATATTAAGTGTAACTGTAAGGTTTTGGTAGAATAAAGGCTTTTTTATTTTATTTTATTTATATTTATTATAAAATATAGTGTCGTTGAGTTAGTATCCCATTACACAAGTTTAAAAAAAACTAACTTTGGGGCTAGCTCAATCAGTGTGGTTTGTCCCTATATATTTATTTATTTACATCTTCTACTAGCAAAGTCGAAAAAACTAAATGATAAGTGCTACCAGGACTGCATGGCACGGAGGATGCAGAAACAAGCTTCTTCGTTTTTGGAAAACGTACTATTGGCCTATTTCTAGGAATTGTCTGGAAAGTTCAAGTGTATTTCATTATGGTCTAAATTTCAATGTTAAAGAGTTCATTAAGAATATACAGGGTTACTGGTATCTAACGCATAACCTTTTTGGTGCAACTTCAGTCCATGATACTGAACTACTTTCCATAAAAACCATTACAGAAAAACGAAAAAAAAATTTCGTCTTACCATACAAAATCCATTTGGCTGAGTGCTGATGATAAATAAATAAATATATAGGGACAAATCACACTGATTGAGCTAGCCCCAAAGTTAGTTATAAACTTACTATAGGATACTAACTCAACGATACTATATTTTGTGATAAATACTTATATAGATAAACACCCAAAACCATTTTCCAAATTGCCTTGGCTGGGGATCGAACCCAGAACCTCCGGATTAGCGGTCTAGCGTGTTAACCATTACGCCACGGAGGTCGTCAAGCTGATATGTATAGGAAGCCAAATTGTTTTTTTCGTTTTTAGGGTTCCGTACCCGAAGGGAGCAAACGGGACCCTATTACTGAGACTCCGCTGTCTGTCCGTCTGTCACAGGGCTCTATCTCTTGAACCGTAATAGCTAGACACTTGAAATTTTCACCGATTATGTATTACTGTGGCCAATATAACAACACTTACTAAAAATAAAAAAAATTGAACATTAAAGGGGGTCGTCATACAAAAAATGTGTTTTTTCAGTGTTTTTAACTAGATATTTATAATGGCATAAACTAGGTACTTGAAATTTTTACAGATTATGTATCACTATGGCCGCTATAACAACAAATACTAAAAATAAGAAAAAGTTAAAAATTAAAGGGGACGGCAGAGGGCGTCATACAAGAAACGAGTTTCTTCAGCGTTTTAAAACATTGTACGGTGGTACGGAACCTTTAATGTACGAGTCCGACTCGCACTTGCCTGTTTATTCGATATTGGTTTGGTTATGAAAATAGTAAAAATGTCGCGATTCGAATTTGGACTAAGTAGCACTTTTTGTCAAAAAAGAGATTAATAAGTTAGTAAGTTTTTTCGTCTGAAAGGTAATTCAAGATTTTTAAGCCTTTAGCTTCACTAAGTGTACGATAAATCTCACAATAAGGTTATCTAAATACACTGTTGACATTATTTAACCAAGGCGTTGAGTGCTGATGATAGTGTGTAAGCGTTCTAATACTACAATAGCAACGTTACGAAATGTACCATCTGTATTTTAACTTTTCTACGACAGAGCTTCTAACAGCTGCTAGCGCATCGAACCTATAAGTAGGTATGGTCTCATTTTGTGATTTAATACAAATTCCGGCAGATGGCATTTTTCATTTATGAATGAATTTGCGTAAGTGGGCGTGTAGGCAACGTATTTTAATAGTAAACAAATAGTACGAGATATATAAAATCTTCTACAGGCTGTTCTAATGTGTCCCTTTATGGAAAATTTGTAATTCAGTTTTCTCGAAAACTAACCTGCCGATTTCTTATTTTTCGCTACTTAACAGTTTTTCCTATTTATATGAAGCAGAGTATTTGTACTTAATTAAAAGGGACGTTTTATATGTATTTGTTATAATAATAATAATAATAGTAAATCGTTGAGTTAGTAGCCCATAAAACAAGTCTCGAACTTATTTTGGGGCTATACTATACTAGCTCAATCTGTGTGATTTGTCCCTATATATTTATTAACTTTAATCTTTTATTTAATAACTTGAATTCTTGTTTATGAAATTAGATAAAGTAGTGTGTGACACTGCACATAACTCGGTATTATCACACTCATGTGATACTACCGAGTACCACATGTGTGTAATAATACCGAGTTATGTCTACTACGACCTATTAAAAACCTCGTCTGTGGCTTGGTTTTTAAACACATACTCGTGTATAATACCCCTCATTATGTGACAGTGTCATTAACTACTATTATAAGTATTTATAAGGCATGCATCGTCCGACCATAAAAAGTGTAATTTTTAATCCCACAGAAAAAAGGTGAACAATGGTGTGGTCACAAAAAAAAAATACTTTACAAGTGGTACTTTTCGTAAACTAACAAAAATCGAGTTCCTACGGTGCTGTTATAGACTTAAACTGAGATAAAAATTTAAAAGTAACAATAGTAATGACTTTTTATACATAATCTACGTTCATAAAATAAATTTTAGCAAGTAATGTGATTATTCGTACAAATTTAATTTCTGGTACTGGTAACACTTCAGGGGTATTGTATTTGAGGGTCGCTTTTTGAATAAACAATGAACTCGTTACATATACTCGTAGTTCTATTTTATAAACAATTAAAAAAAATGTGTTAAATTATTTACATACCTACTGCATGAGTGAATAAAAATCGTGTATGTGTAAAATGCCTCGTAGCCAGGCAAGCTACGTGGGAAACAAATGCCATGCCGCCTCCGCCGGGGCCCGGCAGACGTGGTAGACCCAAGAAATGCTGGCTTGACGTCGTCAAGGATGATATGCGTGCCAATCGTCTTACAAACAAGGATGCTCAAGATCGTGCAAAGTGGAGAAGGAAAAGCCGGAAAGCGGACCCCGGGCTTCGCAGCGTTGCAGCTGTGGATGCAACTGGGAATACGCTGGGATGAGAGAGATGTAAAATGCCTCGTAGCCAAGCCATAAAATAAGCCACGTCCGCCATCTTGTTTATCACTGTCACTCACTGTTGTTTTTTAGAGAAAGTTTCCACGCGGGCGAAGCCGCGCGATGCAGCTTGTATTATAAATGTGAAAGTTTGTAAGGATGTATGGATGTTTGTTCACCCAAAAACTACAGAACGAATTTTGATGGAAATTAGGCATCAAAATACACATAAGCTGCAATTTATAAAGATATTGTGTAATTCTACTTAGCACGCGGGCTGAAGCTAATATACCTACAAGTGTGGATCTCTATTTAGTTTGTGCTACAAGTCTATCACAGTGATTTTTATATCGTGATTATTTCGTCCATAAATATTTTTGAAATGGGCCCGTAGTCTAAGAAGCCCGGAAATGTCACACTGACAATGACATAAAGTTGGTTAAATTTTTTCCGTGGGATTAAAAATTAGACTTATAGTTTGTCTTTACTTGAGTTTTCATAGATGGTTAACAAACTCACCTCCGGAGCGCGCGAGCGTGGGCGCGCGGTAGAGCGCGGCGGAGTCACCGGCCGGCCCGTGCGCCGCCACGCGCACCTCGTACCAGGTGCCCGCTGACAGCCCGCTTGCCTGCCATCATACATTTGTTAAAATCACATATTAATATTTAACTTAAACAACCGATAATGTGCGAACTGGCAATAGCCCTATAAAAGACAGCGAAGAATGTGGACATATTACAACGTACCTCAGCAGTCTCTCCGTCGGCAACGATTGTCTGCCAACTACCTCCATCTCGCTCGGGGCGCACCGCCACGGTCCAGCCGGCGGCAGCGCAGCGTCCGCGCCACGCCAGCAAGTTCAGTCTTAAAGCAGTACTATTCGCCCACACGAACTCATTACCCGGCGGTGGTTTGACCTCTGAACAGGCAAAAAGGTTTTGTTGTAAAAAAAAAATTATAAAATATCGTAAATTATTTAGAGGTGGCGTATTACTGACTGTCACCGTCGGTCCGCGCACGCAGTGGCGGCGACAGCGGCGAGGCGCCGAGAGCGTTGTGTGCCCGCAGCGTGACCCGGTAGGGCGCGCCGCACGCCAGGTGTCGCAGCGCGAGGCTCGTGTCGCCCGCCGGCAACTGTAGAGACCGCGCCGGCGCAGACTCCGGCGCACCTTCTCGTCGCCACCATATACTATAGCCTGTAAAGACAAAATCGATTACGTTTTGTGTTTGACTAGGCAAGACTTATATGTATAAGTACTTTATGATATAATAATAAAATTATTTAAAACCAGTCAACTGTTACAATCACTGATTTACCGAGTATAACTGTTCCGCCATCGTCCGGCGCATCCCACGTTATGTGCAGCGCGTGCGTCTCGGCGCGCAGCAGCCGCGGCGCGACCACGCCGGGTGGCCGGTGCACCACCACCGAAAACATCACGACGTCGGCACCGCCTCCGTTTCTGACCGAACAAGAGTAGTTCCCCGCAAATGACGACTCTATTTCTGTACAAAAAATGTATAGCAACAACATAAGTCATTTAAACATTCGTATATTCGTATAAATAAATATTTTTATATTGATTAACTACATAGGTATATACATTATCACGTCTTTATCCCTAATGGTATAACAAGATATTTTGGCGTGATGGTGGGTATAAAGATGTTTGGTTGTTTGATTCAAAGATTCAAACATTTCTTTGCTAAATATGAGTCATTTTGATAGAACTCACTATGTAAAATGAGGTCTCCGCTGTCAGTGAGAGTGTGGGCGGCGGGCAGCGGTGACCAGCTATGGCGCAGCGGCGGTGCGCCGACCGCGGCGCACCTCAGGTGGAGCCGCGCCCCGCGGAAGGTGTACACGGCGCGGCTGAAGGACGAGATGCGCGCCGCCAGCGGGGGCGCGGGCGCGGCGGTGACGGGCCGCGAGGGCGGGCCGGCACCGGCCGCCGTCACCGCGCGCACCCAGAACTCGTACACCGTGCGCTCGCGCAGCCCCACCACGTCACGTGATACTTCTTCATCTCCCGCTTCGGGACCGCCGGCCTCCACGCGTTGTGACCACTCACCACCCACTCTTCAAAATAAATATGATATACTAGCTTTTGCCCGCGGCTTCGCCCGCGTATAATAATAATCCATTAATTGGATTTTAAAAAATTGCAAACAGGGGTTGCCATTTATTAAAATCCAATTAATGGATTATTATTTTTTACTAACCATTAATTCAAAAATGTCGTGTCTCGCTTCAAAAATGACGAAGATTCATACAAACTTGCAATCCCTATTTCACCCCTATAGAGATGTAATTTTCAAAATCTAATAAATGCATTATTATTTTTTATTAACTACTAAAATACTCGTACATTAAAAATTTCATAAGTCTCACTTTAAAAATTACGAAGTTTCATAACCAACCAAACTGCCAACCCCTATTTCACCCCCTTAGCGATGGAATTTCCAAAAATCCTTTCTTAGCGGATGTCTCCTAGCCACAATCTACCTTCTTGCCAAATTTCATCTTCATTAGCTAAGTAGTTTTTGAGATTTCGTGATGAGTAAGTGATTTTCGCTTTTATATATATGTCGCAGTTGAATGGTATACGAGTAATCCGCTAATTCACTAAACCTCTCGCTGTTTGGCATTACAGCTCGGTTTTGTAAAACAGCGAACCCTAATACGCAGGATTGAATGAACGACTTGTATTCATCCATGCGGCTAGAGAAGTTGTTGAACAATTCTATTTAAAGAAATTATATACAATGTAGAATGCCTACGAAGTGGCAATGGCGGGTGAGCGAAGCGAGCGAGCCAGCGAGTGCTAGGAATGTTCTATTCATTTTACTAGGTTAGCACAAACCTAAAGGTTAGGTTAGGTTCGAACTGCGACCAACACACGCACGAGCCGAGCGAGCCGAGCGAGCTTGCCGTGGTAGCGGCCGGCGAGTGCTAGAAGATTCTATCCATTTTACTAGGTTAAGGAAAACTTATAGCAATAAAAATCGTGGAATAGTTGTCTGGGAAATGAAATTCGATGTCGAAAAAATCTGTATTCTAATCGATAGTTATATTTCATTATGGTAACCCTACACCAAATCCTTATCATGCATGTGTCGCAGTTGGATTGTTTAACGGTTTCGTCAAACAGCGGATTACCGCTACTGTTTCACAAAACCGCAAGCCGTTTGGAAACGTGGTTAGCGGTTTAAATGAACGTAACACGTTGCGTAATCTTAGACAATCCAGCTGAACGATATTTAGCTGTTTAACAAAACCGAGCTGTAATAATAATAATAATAATAATATCATTTATTTCGACCAACTTCGGATCATAATTACAATTAAATATACATTCTTAAATTATTAAATAAATATATATATAATAGTCAATTCAAATTAACTTGCAGCCAGTACATGAACCATCGCTGCATGGTTCATGTACTGACAGTCAAATCTGTCTGAAAATACCTTCAAGATGCCGCTAGGGCTGGCACGAACCCGGCGCACCAAGGATGTGCACCGTTTACGCATTATTGTGTAAAAACAATCCATGCGGTACTCGGCAAACATCCCCGACGCACTGCAGAATCGAGGCAGCCCCAACAGCATCCTAAAGGCATTATTAAATTGAACTCGCAAAGCGCTGTACTGTTTTTGGGTATAGTCCACCCACAGGCTGCTCGTGTAGAAGGATGTACAAAATGCCCTAAAAAGCGTTATTTTGACACCCTCCGAACATCGAGCAAACCTGCGTGCGATCATATTTGCCCTAACAGACACCGCCCGGCGCTCCCTTTCTATATCTGCATCATCCTTCAGGTCAGCGGTAACTATGTGTCCAAGATATTTAAAATGTTCAACCCTTTTCAATGGTATATTATTCAACTTAATAGTTGGTATATTATCCACACGCTTACCGCCGGCCCGAAAGACCATGCATTCACATTTTGACACATTGTACACTAGCCCACGCTTACGTGCAAAGCTCTCACAAATAGCTAGTAGCTTGGATAAACCACAAGGAGAGGCGCTCAGCAGCACGATATCGTCAGCATATACTATATTATTTAGACAGACTCCATCAATATGACAACCTACATGGGTGCTACTGAGCTCCTCTACCAGTGCGTTGATATATAGGTTGAAGAGCTTAGGCGAAGTCAACCCCCCCTGCCTCACCCCACACTCCATCCTATATGGATCCGAATAGGTGCCTGTCCAACGAACCACATTAACCTGGTTTTCATACCAATACTTAAACAAATTAATAAGTTCATTTGGCATAGAAGTACTGCTTAATTCTCGCCACAGAATATCATAACATACCAGGTCAAAGGCTGTTGACAGGTCCAGGAAACCAGCAAACACTGGTGTTTTCCGATCCGTATAATACTTAACGGTTTGCTTCAGGCTCAGAATTGCAGTCTCTGTAGATTGTCCAGATTTGAAGCCAAATTGGTTATCATGGATATTTAGGTATTTATCTAGCTGGGCACTAAGCAAACCGTCCAGTACCTTGGCTATGATAGTTGCCAACGAAATCGGCCTGTAGTTACGCTTATCACCAATATCGCCGGTTTTGGACTTCACGATTGGCATCACCACAGTTTTAATCATTGCAGAAGGTATGTAGGAGTGCCCAATACATAGCGTGTAAAACATTGCTAGGACTCTAGACAAATGAGGGCCCGCATACTTTAGGTGCTCGATGCTAAGGCCATCATAACCGGGCGATTTACCACGTGTCATCGAACCTATGACATCGCTGACCTCTTTGGCTGTAAATCTAGCACACCGTTCATGCGTGCACTGACCCCCACTCCCACTCCCGCTCTGCGACTGTGACGGACCCAAAGGAGATTTCACGGAAAAGTGTTCCCTAAACAAATTCGCTATTTGCTTCGGATCACTGATATCATTGACGCTCGCAGGCACACCCGGCTTATAGTTTAAGTTACTTGTGGACTTCCAAAACTTACGGAAGTCGTGCTTATCATGATGTTTAGCAAGTATGTCCAATTTTATTTGCTCTGCATTATTCTGACACCATTTTAAGCGAGATTTAAATATATTACGACTTGCTTTCATCTCATTCCAGACATAACCCGACCTTGGTTTTCCACAACGTTGCCATAACTCAAACTTACACCTGGCCGCCCTGTGAGCCTCACTGATATACATGTTCCAACCTACAACTGGTTTTCTCTTATGTCTACTTGTGTAACTCTCCGAAGCCGCACATGATAACGCACTTACAATTTCATCATATATTTTGTCTATTATATATTTGTGGTCCACCTGCCTACAGTTGTAATCACTACATGCACTTAATTCACTTGGGAAATCAATTAGCCTCAACTTTTGATGACATAACGTATTATACAACTTCATCTGATCAGGGGTCCTTTCGCCCCATAATTTCTTATTAATACCTACTTCTTTAAGGTCACACATAATTTTCGGCTTAATAGTATCTAGTTTACATTGTATAATAAGCGGTAGGTGATCGGACCACAGAACGTCATACATAATATTTACACTTGTAATAGTCTGCAAGGCAGCTTTAGTCACTACACAATGATCCAGCCATCGTCTGGAACCATGCGCTTCACTTACAAAAGTATATGCGTCTGATGTTAATCCTAACAACTCGACATCAGCACACGTTAAGTCGTACTCGGAACAAAAACTACTTAACTCATTATAAAAGGGTTCATGAGGATGCGCATTATAGTCACCTAATAAATAGACGGCTTCAACAGTGTCATTATTAATAATTGCACTCACCAAACCGAGGCAGTCCGTGAATTCCGCAAGGTTCACTGCATTATCCGTGGGCATATAAATCGAGCACACAATGAATGCACTTTGTTGTGTATGTATTTTTAACGCACACACTCGCGGGTTATCACTTGGAATTATCGACACTTTGGGAAACACACTCTTTCTCCACAACAGCGCCGTACCTCCGTAAGGACGACCCTTAAGTAATCCGGCTCCGGTATCCACCGCTGAAGTGCCTACGTATCCAAAGTCTTTATCAACGGAGGCCAGGTAATGAATATCCTCAGGAAGCAGCCACGTTTCTTGTAAAGCTATTATACTTGATGTCCGACATAATTGTCTTATATAGTCTACCGAGCGCTTAACGCTCTTACAATTAAAACTTACAAACTTATGTTCACTTTGCATTCATATGAGTTTTAGGGCCGGAGGCAGTGGCATGAATATAGTCACCGCTCGATCTCATTTTATGAAAATTTTATAAAACGCCTAAATATGATACCTTCAGGCCACAACTTGTCGTCTAGGAATGTGGATAATTTTTGTTCCGTTACAAAAAATTTATAAGCATAATAGTCTCTCTCTTGCTTAAAATTTATTTTCTCTAGACTAATTACTTCCTGAGTTTTCCGGCATATATAATCTGTTATATCTTTCTCCAACGTCTCCTTCTGCACCTTAGTAATAAAAATCGGTACCTTTTTCTCAACGGCTTTGAATTTTTCATTTTTATCCCTATTTATACCGGCAGTACCTGTGTAGCGATATTTGATTGATCTGTGTTTAGGTTTCAGTACTTTTTGCCAGCCTTCATCTTGTACAACATCTGTGCTACTGGGCGGTATAGCCGAGGATGCAACTGAGACTACACTTGAATGTATCTTAGTAGTTCGTTCAGCACATTCGTTAGACTCGGTGTTATTACTCGGTACGTGTGAACTACGTTCGGTTTGCATCAGCTGTGCGGGTGACGTAATCTCAGCCTGAGTCGAACAAACCGCTGCGGCTACATAGGTGGGGGGCGCCGATGGACTGCGAGCAACGGGACTCGGTGCGGCGGGAGGAGCGCCGCGACTCACTGGTGGTGATAAGGCCGGCGATGGCCGTTGGCGCTCCGAGTCAGATATTATTTGTTTCTTGTCTACCCGCACTATGTCCCTGTATGTCGATTTTTGGACAGTACTACTAATACAACGATGTCCTGACTGCTCATCGACATCGTGTTCCATGTTTAACGAGGAGTCGTGTATATGAGATATACCCATTGGTCCGCTATCCAGCATCCAGGCACCTCGCTGTAGGTTCACATTATGAACGGTCGCAGGTGGCAGTGAATCATTTTTCAATTGTAGCAGCTCTGATCTCACTTCGCTTAACTCGTTTTGAGTAACATACGTAGATTTAATGTCTTTCAGTTCATTTTGCAGCACCAGCAGATCCTTCAACAGTTTTGTGCAATCTAGGTGGTCAAATAGCACAGGTGGAAGTTTCTCCAGATCTCTAGCACAAAAAGTAGGAATCGAATCCGGTTCTGTTGATTTGAAAACATTTATAATATCATTGAGGTTCCTTTCTTCTTCTCCTCTATTTTTGCGCTTAATTTTAGCCTGATTTGTAGGAATCGAGGCAAACAAAAGCGATTTTGCTCTTTCGATTTCTTCACTTGAGAACGCAGAAGTACATATCCGCACTAGCGTTTCCTCGTCAATAACGGAGACTTTATTCTGAATATAAGACAGCAATTCGTTAATTACTATATTGCACACGTTACACTTTATAACATTCGCCATTGTTACGATTCTTAACCAAACGCTGTACTGATGCTGTAATGCCACTGCGACTGATGACTGTAATGCCAAACAACTAGAGGTTTCGTGAATTAGCGGTTTATACCATCCAACTACGAAATATATAACGGGACTATAATATAAATCATGTGTTCAAAGCGCAATAGTTTAAAAACAAATATTGATTATATTTTAAATATGTCTAAAACAGTATCAACCAAACAAATATAGGTTATATGTATTTGCGTACTTGCCGAGCTCCCGGGTGTAGAGCGTGTAGTGCGTGAGGCGGCCGGTGCGCGGCGCGGGCGGCAGCCACGAGACGCGCACCGTGTCCGCGCCCGCCGCCAGCGCGCGCACCGCCGCTGCCGCACCCGGCACTGTCATACTTTCATAATGTCACTTTTATCTATGTTTATATGTATACAACGTGAAAGGGGCATACCCGTAATAAATCGAACCACGGTCAATACTAGATCATTATAGTATAATAAAATTAAAATAACAGCCAAAAAACAAAAATAAATTTCGTCATTTTCATATAAAAGTGTGCCGCCCGTGCGATTTGTATGGGAATGTCGATTTCTTTTTGTTTTTTTGACTGTTATTTTAATTTCATTATACTTTAGTGATCTAGTATAGCCCGTGGTTTAATTTATTACGGGTATGTCCCTTCCACTTTGTATATAATTTCTGTGATTTTTATTAACAATAAGTATTTTATTTAAAACTTGGGGAAGGTGGAGGGGGGCACTTAGTTTTTTGACGTTGTCCTAGTAAGAGAGCTGATACCAGAAGTTGTTGCCGTTGGGGTATCGAGTTGGGCGGGTCGCAAGTAACTGGTTATGTTCAGTGGTTTATTCTTCTTCGACGGATTTTTAGCTCTCCCTTCTCTTGCAGTGTTGGCCACTGACATAACAAGCTCTGATGATTCTGACATAGATCTTTTGGTAGGATTTCTTCCCGAAGGTTTTATATTATCTTTGTCCCGAATTACTACTTGATCATACTGGAGAAATGCGTATTTCCCAGACTCTCTTATACGTTTCAGTTCTTCCTGTAGTTCACTTCGTTTCTTTAATATATGTGGGGGGAAATCTTCATTGAGGTAGATACCAGTTCCAGTCAATGCTCTTTTATTTTTAAGTAACTCTACTCTTCGACTGGTAGTTGTTATTGTCACCACTACTGGCCTGACTCTTCCATCCCTTTTCCCTTTCCTTTTCACCGTCTCTATCTCCCATTTTCGACATGATATTTGCATTTTTTTATTTATTATGTCTAAAATATTGGCTACTAATTCGTCATAGTTTCGCTCAGTCTCTTCTACTCCGAAAAAAAATAAATTTTTCTTTCTTATTTCTCTCTCTAAGAAATCTATAGTTTTCTGTTGTTGGTCCACTTTTTCTTTTAAAATTTTTGTTCTATTTTCCATACAACCAAATTTTTCATCTGTGTTCGTGTTTATGGATTCTTTAATGTTTTTCTAAATCTCTTTTATTTCCTTTCTCTGGCTTGCCATTTTTCCCCTCATCTCCGGAAGTAGACCGCAACCCCCCCAAATATGTAACTAATTTAATAAACGGATATGAAAAATCACAAACATTCCATATTGCAAGCTTAAACGTTAAGACTCTATTGTCAGACAGCAAACTTACAGAACTCATATACGCCATAAAAAATCTAAAATGGGCGTCATTGGCCTGCGAGACAAGAAGATATGGAGAGAAAATCGAAGAGTACCCAGGGAAGAAACGGAGTAGGTTTTTTGATTAAAAAATATATCAAAGATTATATTGTAAGTTTTAAGTCAATATCCGACCGAGTAGGTATTCTAGAATTACAAATATCTGATAGTAATACATGGTGATTGATCCAAGTTTACGCTCCCACCGAAAAATATGAGGACAAAGACATAGAGGCTTTTTACCAACAGATAGAAGCTGCATTTAACTACGTGGAATCAAAAAATGTCATCATCTTAGGAGACTTCAATGCCAGAGTAGGTGAAATGCAGAGAGGTGAAGATGGAATGTTTGGCAAGTACAGTTATGGCCCTAGAAGTCCACATGGACAAACACTGGTTGAGTTTGCTTTGGAAAATAATTATACAATTGTAAATAGCTTATTTAAACAAAAGCCTCACAAAAAATGGACCTGGCAATCTCCAAATGGAACGTTGTTACACGAAAAAGACTACATTCTTACTAATAGACCTATAATAATAATAATAATAAAGCTTTATTTATTCCATACAATTTTACATTTATATTTACACTGTTAGCCTTCAAATGTATTTCAAAAGAATTTTAATAATTTATAAGCATTAGTTATTTTTATATTTTTGTCATAATAATTAATAGTAAAATATAATAAAGAAATGTCAGTGTATTGCAATGTCCAGATAATTATTGATATTGAAAAAAAAAAACTATTGTATGGACCCCTCTCGGGTAAAAGCCTCCTCCAAAGCTAACCATTTGTCCCTGTTTTCAGCTACTTTCATCCAGTTTTTTCCTGCGCGGGCTGCTATTTCATCTCCCCATCTGGCATTTGGTCGTTGTTGCACGAAATAGACTACATTCTTACTAATAGACCTACACAAGTAAAAAAATTGGTATTATAAAGAACTTAAACTTTAAGACCGATCATAGAATGATAAGAAGTGAATTTACTTTAAAAGTGAGTAAGAAGAGAAACTATATAAGAGTAGCCAAACTCGTCAGAACCTTGCCAAAAGTCAACAAAGAAGATATAAAAAAAATTTCAGAATCCACTAACTCATCAACTATCATGCAAAAACAATATAATAAGCTTGAATCATCATTACAACTTTTTTCGAAACAAATTCCAAATAATACAAGGAAGAAAAAAAGTGTCAATCAAGAAGTAGTAAATTATTTAGAAGAAAGGAAAACCTTGTTTAAACAAAAGAGGACAAAAGAAAATAAATTAAAGATATCAGAGTTAAGCAAAACAATCAACAGAAAATTAACACATGAAAAGAAAAAGAAAAGACAAGAAATATTTCAAAAATATATTAATAAAGCTGGAGCTGTATGAAAAGCCTAAAAAGAACTAAGGGATAAATCCGAATGGGCCATAGGGCTAAAAAATAAACGACAACACCTAATATCAAAGCGATCAGATATGATTAAAGAAGCCACAAACTACTACAAAGAACTCTACGCGAGAGACACTACCGCATTGGGTCAAGTAAGTACAAACAATCAAAGTTGTAGTGAGTTGGGTGAGGATTTAAAAGTGTTATCTATACTTAAATCTGAAATGGAGCATGCGATAAATTCTCTAAAGAATGAAAAAACTCCCGAAAGCGACAATTTTACTAATAAACTGCTCAAGGCCTTGAGCGAACCATTGCAATTGCCGCTACAGGACTTGTATAACAATATAGTAGAGCAACTCTCGACGCCACAACAATGGTCTAAATCCACAATAACGTTATTATATAAAAAAGGCGATCCAACTTGTCTTGGGAACTATAGACCCATAAGTCTTATGACAAATATATATAAAATATTTTCAAAAATACTGCTGCCTAGACTTACTAAATTACTGGACGAACATCAACCGCGCGAGCAAGCTGGATTTCGCAGAAACTTTTCTACGGTAGACCATATTCAGGTTGTCACACAGGTGATAGAAAAATCACAAGAGTATATCAAACCACTCTATCTTTGTTTTATTGACTACACAAAGGCCTTTGATTCGTTGAAACACAAATCCATTTGGGAAGCCCTACGAGAGCAGGGCGTAAATCCTCAGTATATAGAGATCTTACAAGAAATTTATACCAAGTGCACTGCAAAGATCAAACTTGAAACGGAAGGGGCAGAGTTCCCTGTCAATAGAGGAGTGAGACAAGGAGATCCACTGTCTCCAAAGATATTTTCTTCAGTACTAGAGATGGTTTTTAGAAATTTAAACTGGCAAAACAAAGGAATAAAGGTAGATGGTGACTATCTTAGCCATCTACGCTTTACAGATGATGTTGTAATATTTTCAGAAAACCCAAATGAACTAGATATTATGATAAATGAATTAGTTACTGAAAGCAAAAAAGTGGGACTTTTATTAAATGCTTCAAAAACAAAATTAATGACGAACAGCGAAAGACATGCTATAATAGTCGATAACAAAGAAATAGAGTATGTTGAAGAATACATTTATCTAGGACAATGAATTGCGTTCATAGACACAACTGAAAAAGAAGTCAATAGAAGAATAGCCACTTCCTGGAAGAAATATTGGAGTCTAAGAGAGGTCATGAAAAACAAAAGCATAGATATCAGGATTAAAAGTAAGTTATACGAAAACTCTATACTTCCATGTGTGACGTATGGGTGTCAAACGTGGGCTCTTCGGAAGCAGGATGAAGATAGATTGGCTGTACATCAGCGGAAGATGGAGAGAAGTATGTTGGGAATTAAATTATCTGATAGACATACAAATGAATCAATAAGAAAAAGAACTAAAATCACAGATATAACTTCAAGAATTCGTAATCTTAAATGGAAATGGGCCAGACATGTATGCAGGTTAGAAGATAAAAGGTGGACAAAGAGAGCTACGGAATGGATCCCTAGGGATGGAAAAAGAAAGCCAGGGAGACCAAGAACGCGATGGTGAGACATCTTCAAGAAGAAGTGCGGTTCTAACTGGATGAGACAGGCAAGAAATAGGGAAAAGTGGAAAAAACTGGGGGAGGCCTACGCCGCAGAAGCGACTTCCAAAAATGTAATAGTAAAATGAAAAATATGTTTAAAGTTTAATTGTAACATTTTTATTTTTGGTAGAATAAAGGCTTTTTATTTTTATTTTATTATTTTTTTTTTAAAATGTGACCTCGAGTCTATAATTAAATTTTTAACAAAAATAAAACCGGCCAAGTGCGAGTCGGACTCGCCCATTAAGGGTTCCGTAGCAACAAGTAACATTTTACGATTTAAGACGTATTAAAAAATAACTATCTATGATACCGAGTGGTATACCACATTTTTTTTAGAATTATTGTGTATACCACATTTTTTTTAGAATTATTGTGGTATACCACATTTTTTTTAGAATTATTTTAGTAATATTTCAAAAGTTACGGTGGTTCCAAAAGTACACCTCAAATTTTAACTTTGTATTAGATTATTTCAAGACTAGGGGGTTTGATCTACATAATTTTTAAGCAGTTTTTGTTGCATTTTAAAAGACCTTTTCAACTATACCCCACACGTTGGGGTTAGTCCAATTTAATTTTTTAAATTCACTTTTCGTTGTATGGGAGGGGGGCTGGAAAAAAACATTTTTTCATGATTTTAAAAACTAACTTTTGGAACTTTAATATCTATCTCTCCACCAATTTTCGTGACAATCGGTGCAGTAGCGGCGGAGTACGAGCCCGGACGGACAGACGAACGGACGGATGGACGGACGGACATGACGAAACTATAAGGGTTCCTTGTGGACCAGACTTCACTTTTTTAGGAGTTTCTTCCATATCTCCAAAGTTCTTCATCATATCTTCACCAAAAAAATATGGGACCAATTTGGTAGTAAAGGCTTTATAAAAAAAAAAAAATCATCAAAATCGGTCTACAATTGGTGAAGATATCACGTAACACAAAAGAAAAATATATTTACATGATTAAAAAAATATTTTTTTTTTACACAATCATGTAATTCCTAATTTAAAGTTTATTTATTTGTGTAACTTTTAATTTGATATAATGTAAAACATCATTTAATTTTGCAATTTAATGTAATTTGATTAATTTAAAACGGTTTACTCACGTGATATAGTCGGAAAAGGCCGACCAGGCTTCGATCGATTTAGACGATCATCTTCAGGGCAAGTGTCAGCGGCGACCCGACGATGTCGCTGTCAGCCATCGACATGAATATATAGACTCGGCGTCTTCCTACACGGCCATGTCCCAGATTCGATTATTCATTCATTCTTCATTCTCATAGACTAAACACGAGAGTAGTACAGAAAGGTCAATATATTTTTACCTACCTACGAGTACGTGGTTCAAATTAAATCCTACATATATTTTAACAAACGCGAATGTTGGTAAGTATGGCTGGATGTACGGATGGGTGTATGGTTATATAGATTTTTAGATTGTAGACCCACGACTAGCTTTTACGATCTTCACGGAAGGGGAGGCGGCTACATTCTTAATGTGTTTTTTCTTTGTTTTTTTTTCTTATCATATTTATAAAGGTAAAAGTTAAACTGCACATATCTGTTTCATTGGTAACCTTTTATTATTCTTACTTAAATTCTTTACATAATGTTTTGCTCTAGAAGAAAGTGATTTCTTGTACTTGTATACCTATTAGTTTTTTTTTTCTTTGTTAGCTATCTATGTATTTAATGTATTATATAATCATATGCATGGTATGCTGCGCAATTGGGCGCCAAAAATCCGCCATTATGCTTTCCAAAAATTTTAATATAGCCTATGACTACTACTGGTATTTATTCTGTGCTATGACACTCAAGTGATTAAGATGAATCTAACCACATATAATTTATCAAAATCTATTTAGCCGTGTAGTAGTTACGAGGAAACAGAATTATAGGGACAAACATAATAAAACATCAAAAATGTGTAAGCAGCCATCTTGGATCCAAAATCTGATAGTAGTTTCAAGTTGCGCGGGGCACCTCAAAGAGCTCAGAAATTTTGTAGGTTTTTGTAACAGAATGTAGGGGTACAGCCCCCACATACAAAACTTTTGAGCCCTCGGAGGTTCTAGTGAGACGTTACGAGATGTGACTTAATTTTATAAAGGATTTATAGGATTTTAGGAAACTTTTGTAAAGCATTTATAGCATATGTAGATAAAAATTATAAATATAAACATTTTTAAACGTTTTACAAACATTAATAACTGAGTAGCAAACAAATAGTTTTTCGATGCATCCATGAAGAAAGTGAAATGTAGGCATATTTATGATGTCTACATTTCACTTCTGTTTTGTTAGTCTATGACGAATTATTCAATCGGTTGACAGATCATTCACTCACTTCATACATTATGGCAGCCGAAATTTGGCAGTCCGTATTTAATTTTCAATCAATGAAATCTAGTTACTTACCGATGGAAAGTTATTCCTTTATATTTTGCTTTATTCTTTGAATTACTAGTGCAGTATCTCAACACACACCAAGGCATTTTTGACTAAGTTGACAGTGTTTTCTTTAATGAATCGTGGAGTGTATTATGCGCGTATTGCTAGCGAGTGACTAATGTGAGGTGAACAGTGATAGCCTATGATGAATAGAACACTACTGTTGTATGTGGCGTCTTCTCTAGTACGTAAGTACATAGATCTCGTTGCTGTCAGCTCAGCACTGAGGGCTGCCTCGCGTGTCACCACCCGCGCCTCCGCTCGCTGTGCTCGACTTGAAACGATGTATGCTGGTAGTTCCACCGACAACGGCGAGATTCTCATTCTTGTATACGGTGTATCTTCGCAGCTTTCCGCGTCTGGTGTAACGAAAGCACTTGTGTGTACTGAGCTGACTGTGTCAATACCTCTTGTTGATGTACCACCCGAGTTCTTTAGAGCTTGCATCATGGGTTTCCAGGCAGCCGGTAATCGCCATCCATCGCGATTGAAGTTCGGATGTCTACTTATTTCAATAGCCTCCCGGATTTTGCACGGGACGTAAGCTTTCTCCCTTGATAAGACTTTCGCCTTATCAAACCTGATGTAATGAGAGACATCCGAATCCAAAACATGCTCAGCGATGGCAGACCCATTTTTGTCCAGATTTTTCACACCGCGTATATGCTCAGTAAGCCTAGTCGACACATTACGCCCCGTTTCTCCTATATACTCGTAGCTCTGGCCACACTCGCATGCAACACACAAGTGCTTTAGTTACACCAGACGCGCAAAGCTGCGAAGATACACCGCATACAAGAATAAGAACCTCGCCGGTATCGGTGGAACTACCAGCGGCCATCGTTTCGAGTCGAGCACAGCGAGCGCGTCACCGCCCGGGCGGTGACGCGCGAGGCAGCCCTCAATGCTGAGCGGACAGCGACATTGTCGGGTCGCCGCTGAAACTCGCCCTGAAAATGATCGTCTGAATCGATCGAAACCTGGTCGGCCGTTTCCGACTATATCACGTGAGTCAACCGTTTTAAATTAATCAATTATGGATTTATCTCACTTTAGTTTAAATAAATTAATGTAATTTTCGACAAACAATTTTTTAATTAATTGTAATGTAATTTTTCATTTTAAAACAACTGAGAGCAGCTTATCAAATATGCATGCTTTGTTCGCTCCAAGAAGGTTGGCAACTAATATGCTCTTATTTGTATATGTATAAATTTGTGCGTTGTTCAACCAGTTAGCGAACCAAATAAATAAAAAAAATAGAAATAGAAAAAAAAAACATACAGTTGAATTGATAACCTCCTCCTTTTAAATAAAGAAAAGCTTAAGTTCTAGAGAAGCAATATAACACCTTCACCTAATTTATATTTCAATGTTACTCTCAGTAAAAAAGAACCTCCCGTATTATTATAACAACATAGTATGTACTCGTAATGAAGTAGTAGTCTGGTTAATTTAGACATTCGAAGTTACAATAACTCGCACCCGGCCGCTGGAAGTTGGTAGGAATATCCAAACCACCATCATAAATGAAATATAAAAAGTCCTCATCGATCCAATACAGATTTTGATTTTTTGAATTTTGATACCTGAAAACAAAATACTCGGGGTCAAAGGTCACAAAAACGGGTTTTTCGCAATTTAGACTGTTCCGGCTATTTCTTCTCCATTTTGCAAGGTCTTTGGCATCCTTGGGTAACCACTGGCATGCATGTTGTATTTGGAGAAGAGAAGGCGGAAGAGCGCACCCCTGGCTCCGAAGCAGTACAGCAGCTGAGGATGCAACCGGGAACGCACTTAGACGAAGAAGACTAAAAACAGAATAAAATAAATATTAAAGGGGTGCTCCCATACAACAAACGTGATTTTTGAGATTTGGCGTGATGTGTGGGAGGCCCCCTTAAATGTTTATTTGACTGTAATAAAATTATTTATTTTTAGGGTTCCGTACAAAAAATGAAAAAACGGAACCCTTATAGCATCACCCGTGCGTCTGTCTGTCCGTCCGTCTGTCACAGCCAATTTGCTCCGAATCTACTGGACCGAATCAGGTGAAATTTGGTAGAATGTTGTAATCCTATGACCCAAACACACATATGCAAAGTAATTAAATATTTTTTTTAAATAAGTGTCATTTTCGTGGGATCAATTCGGAAATTTAAAAAAAAAATTTTGCAAACGTTACTGTGTCATATATCAAATGAAAGGGCTCGTTATGAGGATCTCAAATATATTTTTGTTATTATTGTAAAATGAATAGTTTTGATTTTATTCACGAAAGAAGACGAACATTGACCATTGCCCCTCTGATCTCTGAAACTACTGAGCCTAAAATTTAAAAAAAAATACAAAATATAGTTCATTGCTTGTAGATTACAGGAAAACCTTTAAAAATTTAATCAATTGTACGGAACCCTCTCCACGCAAGTTTAACTCGCACTTGGCCGGTTTATTAAAATAAATATACAACTAAATATTCTGTGAATATTTCAAGCCTCTACTGTAGTCGTTATTAATATCGAGCAAAAAAACGGCAAAAAATCTCTTCCAACTTTTTGAATCGTTATAATTATCTCAGAAACGTAAAAAGTATTAAGACATTTTTTACATACATACATACATACACTATCACGTCTTTATCCCTAACGGGGCAGACAGAGCCAAGGGCGGCAAAGCCCAGGCCACTTTTAGCGTAATGGTGGGCATGAAGGTGGAAAAGGGAAATCATAATAGTGATGGGTTGCTAACCGCATCGCCTATTCATATGATTCAGATTCTCGCCCATTCCCTCGATCGGCTTTTACGATCTGCACGGGAAGAGAAGCAGCTGGTACATTCTATGTTTTTTCTTTTCTCCCAGACCAGCAAAGACATTTTTTATAGATAATTATCTGATCTACAAGTTTTGTCTTAACTAATTTTATGATAAAATTTACCATTTTGCTGAAAATTGCAAAAACCTGTTTATGTGACCTTAGACTCCTTTTTGACTTTTTAGATTTAATTTCTGATGGAGTTTTGAACAATCCTACCAACTTTGAGCTGGGTGCGAATAATTGTACCCTCACTACCATTTTTTGGTCTTATAGACCGGACTGAAGGTTACTGACCGTCCTCTCCCGTGGCGCAGTAGGCGGGCGGCGCCGGTGGGCCGAGCCCTGCGCCGGAGCGCGCCCGCACCCACACGCTGTAGTTGGCGGCGGGGCGCAGCCCTGTCAGCGTGGCCTCGCCGCCCGCGCCCGTGCGGGCCGTCAGCCACTCTCCGCCAGCGCCAGCGCCCTTCCAGGCTGGACAATCAGTTCGAGACCATTTTACTCAAGTGAATATATAACGTGAAAGGGACATACCCGTAATAAATAGAACCACGGGCTATACTAGATCACTAAAGTATAATGAAATTAAAATAACAGTCAAAAAACTAAATAAAAATTCGACATTCCTGTACAAATGTCCTGGGTGGCTGCACACTTTTGTATGAAAATGACGATTTTTTTGTTCTTTGGCTGTTATTTTAATTTCATTATACTATAGTGATCTAGTATAGACCATGGTTCGATATATTACGGGAATGTCCCTTCCACGTTGTATACATCTTCAACATTATATCTAACCATTTATCTAGCAAGACACTAGATAGATAAATAATGTAGTTAATGAAATTTGATGACTATATCTTGGAGAAGAACATGATGCTAGAGCAGCTTCATTGTTTGTACAATGGGCAATGCATGTTTATTTTAACTTTCACCAGAAAAGGGGGAAATGCCAATGTCAGGTTCGACGATGTTGCAATTGTATGTGGCCAGCGTAGATCTTAAAGACTCACCAGGAGAAACTTGTATCGGCGCATAGTGCAAGTCATATCCTCGCAGTGCGTGCATATGCATGTCCGGCGGCGGCACCCAGCGCACGCGCAGGGAGCGCGTCGACACAGCTTCACAGACTACAGAGCTCGGTGGCTCCTCGGGAGCTATTTAACAGTAATTTAATAAATTAAATGAACTTTGTTTAGTGTTCAGTAAAATTAGTCCGTCAATTTTAATTAAACATAAAAAAGCATTAAAAATATTAGTAGTGTAGATAAAATATTTGTTTTGTTTGTTTGTTAAAATTTTGTTGTGCACAAAGAGCAAATAAAAAAATACACGTAACATCAGGACTATTAAAAATTCGAATACAAATATATACAAAGTGGAAGGGACATACCCGTAATAAATCAAACCACGGGCTATACTAGATCACTAAAGTGTAATAAAATTAAAATAACACTCACGAAACTAAAAAAAAATTTGACATTCCCATACAAACCACCCGGGCGGACGCACACTTTCGTATGGAAATGCCAAATTTTTTTTTTGTTTTTTGGCTGTTATTTTATTTTTATTATACTATAATGATCTAGTATAGACCGCAGTTCGATTTATTACGGGTATGTCCCTTTCACGTTGTATATATACATAAATAAAAATAATATACGCGTTTTCTTTAAAAAAATAATAGTACACTAAATTATGATAGATGGCGCAGCAATCACTTCAATTGTTTAAGTTTGTATACCAAGTTTATAAGAAAGTTTTTTACTTAGTTAATATTTTGAATGAAGAATGTAATAGTTCTCATATTTAATAAAAGATGGCGTTGGGAGCATAATAAAACTCGATATAGAGATTTTTGTATATTTAACTAGGTTCTTGAGCTCCCAACGATTATCCATACCGAACCAGTCTACGCACAGTAGACCACTATAAATCGCAGTACAAAAAAGTCTGGTTTTATTGAGTATCCATTGTACCTTTGATTAACATTGTCCTTCGAGCCGGATTCTGGCGCCAGTAAAAGCGCAGTGGAACCGTGCAGTGAGTAAGTACGTAGTGCTGCTCGGGAAGCACTTTAACCAGGTAACGAGTGTCAGAAGTGGACCTGTCAGACTTGGAGGCGGCGGAGACGTGGCGAAGTGGAAATCGTCCCCGGCGAAAGGCAGAGGTGTTCTCCCAGCGGTGAGGAAAAGGTGTATCAGAGGCGAGGTGGATTTTGAGAGGTGACCT
Organism: Acrobasis repandana; assembly: GCA_963576875.1. Classification (NCBI taxonomy): domain Eukaryota; kingdom Metazoa; phylum Arthropoda; class Insecta; order Lepidoptera; family Pyralidae; genus Acrobasis; species Acrobasis repandana. The sequence goes on from OY756215.1 coordinate 109,609, forward strand.
TTGCGCGTGAACAGGTGGAGTGATTGGCAGTGAGTAATTCAATTGGATTCAACTGTGAGTACTTCCCAATTGTATGTCAAGCAATAGTGAACCTTGTTTTAAAGAAGATCAGGACTTTAAAGTGTTTTTAGTGATTTCCCAATTCGGTTGAAATGGGGAACCTATGTCCTATTTTCACCTAGAGATTTAATGATAAAAGACTTGTAAAATTTTCGGAATCTGATAATACTTGTAAAAATTTCTCAACTTTGAATTTTCGGAATAAACTGAATTTTGATTAGAATTTTGACTTGTTATTTCTATTTTCTATAAAAATATTTCAAAATTTAATTTGGTCTTGGTGTTTCTTGAGTATAGTTTAATCTTTGTTTGTTGTTGAAAATGGAGAGTTTAATTAGTAAACAGGAAGACGTTCAGGAGAGAATCGAAAAGGCGTTTAGAAATTATAAAAAGTCTCCTAAAGAACGTCTCAAACAGTCTTATATTGAAACAAGGTTAGAACATTTAGAAGCACTATGGACGGAATTTGTAACCAATCATAACAAGATTGCTGGTATAAAGGGTTACAAAGAAAGTTCTTATTTCAAAGAAGACATCTATGATATCACAGAGGAAACATGCGAAGAGTACAAGTCAGAATTAAAGTCGGTTTTATTGGAATTTAGTGGTTCTAAAAAGTGTGATCAACCTGTTTTGAACAACAACAGTGATAAAATGAGACATTTTATCACTGTTGTTGTTCATTTACCAAAAATTACGATCCCGAAATTTTCCGGAGATTATTTGGACTGGCCTAACTTTAAAGATCTTTTTCTGTCACTGATTCATAAGAATCAGTCGATAGATAAGGTCCAAAAACTTCATTATTGAAAAGGTTGTTTATCTGGAGAAGCCGAACAAATTGTTAAGCATTATAGCATAAGTCTCAGACTCTAATTATGATAGATGTTGGAATCAATTAAAGTCTAGGTATAATAATAGAAGGTACTTGTCACACTGCATACGAGTAATTAAAAGGTTGTTGAGTCAAAAGAATATTGTAACCGAATCTGCTAGTGCTTTGAAAAATCTTTTGGACACTACGGTAGAATGTTTAGAGGCTTTAGCGAACTTGAAAATCCCTGTTGACTCGTGGGATATTATAATTGTTCATTTGATGATATTGAAACAAGACAACGAGTCTAAAAACAGTGGGAACTAAGTGTGTCAAGTAGTAATGGGACAGAGTATTTGCCAACATTTAAGCAATTTAAAGAGTTTATCGGCAACAGGTATAGAGCTTTAGAATTCATTGAAAATAAAAATTAAATTTTAACTCTCAAGGTAACTTATCCAAGCCTAAGTGTTTATACAGTAACGCCACTATGTCAGTCCGAGTACAGGAGCAGTGCACGAGGGCTATTCCACTGCAAAGAGGTGTGAGACAGGGAGACGTTATATTTTCGAAACTGTTCACCGCTGCACTGGAAGATGCCTTCAAGCTCCTGGAATGGAAAGGACTTGGCATCAACATCAATGGCGAGTATATCACTCACCTTCGATTCGCCGACGATATAGTTGTCATGGCAGAATCCATGAAGGACTTAAGTACTATGCTCGGAGACCTTAATAGAGTTTCCCAACAGGTGGGCCTTAAAATGAACATGGACAAAACGAAAGTAATGTCGAATGTCAATGTTGTGCCCATACCTGTTTCTGTTGGGAGCTCCACCCTCGAAGTTGTAGACCAGTATACCTACCTGGGTCAATCGATCCAGGCAGGAAGTTCCAGCTTCGAGGAAGAGGTCTTTCGACGAATCCGACTCGGCTGGGCAGCGTTCGGGAAGTTACGCAGTGTCTTCTCGTCCAAAATACCTCAGTGCCTTAAGACGAAAGTTTATAATCAATGTGTGTTACCAGTGATGACTTATGGCTCCGAAACGTGGTCCCTTACTATGGGTCTCATAAGAAGGCTCAAGGTAGCTCAACGCGCTATGGAGAGGGCTATGCTTGGTGTTTCTCTACGTGATCGAATCAGAAATGAGGAAATTCGTAGGAGAACAAAAGTCACGGACATAGCCAAGCGGATTAGCTCGTTGAAGTGGCAGTGGGCGGGACACATAGCGCGACGAACCGATGGCCGATGGGGCAAAAAGGTTCTCGAATGGCGACCACGTACTGGCAAGCGAAGCGTAGGACACCCACCCACAAGGTGGTCAGACGACCTGACCAAGGTCGCTGGAAAGCGCTGGATGCAGGCCGCTCTAGATCGGTCATTTTGGAAATCCTTGGGAGAGGCCTTTGTCCAGCAGTGGACGTTATGCGGCTGAAATGATATTAGGTGTTGTAAAAGAAGCAACTAACTCTACAACTAGTATTGTCGTTATGCACGCGTGGGTCGAAGAGAATAATATATTAAAAAAATTTTGGGAACTTGAATCTGAGGAAGGATTTAAACAAGATTATTTTTTGACGGAGGAAGAACAAAAATGTGAGAAAATCTTTTCAGAAACTACTCGTAGGGATGCCGAGGGAAGATATATTGTGAATCTTCCGTTGCGAGATTCTGAAGTAAATTCTTCTATACTACCGGCTGGCTCTCGAGAGATTGCTGAAATAAGATTGCTCGCTTTAGAGGCCAGGTTAAGAAAAGATAAAACTCTAAAAGATTCTTATAAAAAGGTTATTAAAGAATACCTCGAGCTGGGACATATGGAGTTGGTTCCAGAATCTGAGAAAAATAAAGAAGGTGCAATATATTTGCCACATCATGCGATTGTTAAATTGGAGAGGGATACTACAAAAGTAAGGGTAGTGTCTGACGCATCCTGTAAAGGGAAAAACAGCATATCTTTAAATGATGCACTTCTGATAGGACCTACCTTACAACCAGAACTGCGACATATTATATTCAGATGGAGAACTTTTCCGATTAGTTTATGTGCTGATATTATCAAATGTATAGACAAATCAAGGTTGATGAAAAACACGTAGATTTCCAGAGACTGCTGTGGCGGGATGATGAAACTTGTGAAATAAAAGATTATCGGTTGTTAAGAGTCTTTTGGAACAGCATCTGCCCCTTTTCTTGCAGTACGTGCGCTTCAACAAGTTGCTCATAATGAAGGGGGAATGGAAAACTATCGGGAGGAATTAATGGACTTAAACAAAATAAACTTACCCAGATGGTATGGTATGCATCAAAACGACGAGGTCGTAGAAATACATGGATTCAGTGATGCTTCGAAGCTGGCATATGCGGCAGTTGTATACATTAGAACAGTGGATGTCGATGGGAATGTACATGTGGCTTTAGTTTCGGCAAAGACTAGAGTAGCCCCTGTCAAATAGATTTCCATACCACGTTTAGAGCGTTGTGGGGTGGTTCTTGTAACAAGGCTGCTTATAGAAACATCAAAGGCACTAAATGTGGAGAAAAGAAATATCCATGCATGGACAGATTAAACAGTGGTACAAGCGTGGATCAATAACCATCCAAGTCGTTGGCAAACGTTTGTGGCTAATCATGTATCGGAAATTGTCACTACGTTAGATCCACAACAGTGGTCGCATGTGTGCAGTAAGCAGAATGCAGCGGATTATGCTTCACAAGGGATAAAACCTTCCGAACTACTTAAAACACCCAATTGGTTTTTGGGTCCAGATTTTCTCCAAGGACACGCTATCACTTATTCTAAGTGTAAAAATGCAACCACGTTTTTTGAGATTTAAAAATTCTTCAAAAAATTTACCAAGTTATCTGAAGAGTAAGGAACTGTCTGATGCTTTTGATAGTTTGATACATTTCAAAGAAGAAATAAAATAATTAGAATCAAAACTAAATATTAATAAAAAAAAGTAAATTATACAGTTTAAATCCATTTATTGACAGTAAATATATTTTACGTGTAGGAGCACGACTAGAATTTTTAAACTTGGATGAATCGCAGAAACATCTTATTATTCTACCAAAATGTCATCTTACGAATTTGATCGTTGCTAATGCTCATCAAGCAACAATGCATGGTGGCTGTCAACTTATGTTGAGTTTTTTTGAGATCCAAGTATTGGATTTTGGGTATAAAGCAACTGATCAAGGGCTATGTAAGATATGCTAAGGTTACTTCAATACCATTGATGGGACAACTGCCTGCGGCAAGAGTAACTGCGTGTACAGCATTTGCGAATAGTGGAGTAGATTTTGCTGGTCCCGTCAATATACGGTCAGCACGTGGGCGAAGGAATCATGCTTATGAGGGTTATATCTGTTCATTTGTATGTTTGTCTACAAAAGCTATTCACATTGAGGCAGTTAGCGATCTAACTACACATGGGTTTCTGCAGGCATTTAAAAGATTTGTTGCTCGTCGTGGCCCTTGTCACAATATGTATAGTGACAACGGAAGCAATTTTTTGGGCGCTTTGAGAGAACTAAAGCGAATGTCCGGGTCTGAGAAAAAAGACATTTCTAAAGAAGTAGCAGAATTTTTGGCAACTAATGAACAACTTGGCATTTTATTCCACCGCGGTCCCCTAATTTTGGAGGTTTATGGGAAGCTGGAATAAAATCTGTAAAGCATCACCTAAAACGAGTGATAGGAGATACAACTCTCACCTTTGAGGAAAAGTCAACGGTGTTGGCTCAGGTGGAAGCTTGTCTAAATTCTAGGTCTTTATCACGGATTGATGATAAAAATGGTACGGTAACAGTTTTAAAACCAAGTCACTTCCTCACTGGTGATGTATTAGTTACTGCACCGGATTATAATTTTGAATCTTCAAAGATAACGTCTTTGAGAAGATGGCAACATACGCAGAAAATGTTGCAGGATTTCTGGCGACGCTGGGCTCAGGGGTATTTGATTCAGTATTTTCATAGATATCGATGGTCGATTCATACTCCAGAACCGAATGTAGGAGATTAGTTTTAGTTCGGGAAGATGGTTTGCCACCAAGCCGTTGGTTGTATGGAAAAATTGTCGAGAAACACCCGGGAAAAGATGGAGTCACTCGGGTAGTTACTTTGAGAGTTAAAAATTCTGACATCAAGAGACCAGTCTCTAAAATTATTGTTCTTTCGAACACTTCTTAAGTTAATATTTTGTTATTGATAATTTTAATTTTTGGTTGTTAATAAACATCAGTGTTACAGTCCATTGCTACGGTTATTGTTATGTTATAGTTTATTGAATGGTTAAGTTCCAAACACTAACGACAAACCAGGTTACTTACCTTATGGTGGGTGGATTAATAATTAAGAACAAACTTGAGTTTGTCCTTGGTGGGCGGTATGTTTAAGTTTGTATACCAAGTTTATAAGAAAGTTTTTTACTTAGTTAATATTTTGAATGAAGAATGTAGTAGTTCTCATATTTAATAAAAGATGGCGTTGGGAGCATAATAAAACTCGATATAGAGATTTTTGTATATTTAACTAGGTTCTTGAGCTCCCAACCGTTATCCATATCGAACCAGTGAACCATATACACAGTAGACCACAATAAATCGCAGTACAAAAAAGTCTGGTTTTATTGAGTATCCATTGTACCTTGGACTAACATCAATCGATCTGTCAATGTCAAACTTTGTTAAATTTATTTAAAATTTAGGGTGCGTGTTAGTTTTTGGAATATTTTATTTTTTATTTTTAGTAAAATTTAACAGAACACGCTCTACTACTAGCTCTAGTTCAAAGAAAATAAACCGGCAAGTGCGAGTCAGACTGCTATATGAAGGGTTCCGTACCACCGTACAATGTTTTAAAACGCAAAAAAACACTTTTTTTGTATGACGACCCCCTTTAATTATTAACTTTATTTTAATTTTAGTATTTTATTTTAGGTTATTTGTTATTGTGGTCATAGTAATACATAATTGGTGAAAATTTCAAGTATCTAGTTAGTGCCATTATGAAGATCAAGTTAAAAACGCTGAAAAAAACACGTTTTTTGTATGACGACCCCTTTAATTTTTAACTATTTTTTATTTTTAGTATTTGTTGTTATATCCGCCACAGTAATACATAATTGGTGAAAATTTCAAGTATCTAGCTATTATGGTTCAAGAGATAGAGCCCTGTGACTGACGGACAGACAGACGGACAGACAGCGGAGTCTCAGTAATAGGGTCCCGTTTGCACCCTTCGGGTACGGAACCCTAAAAAGCACAAGGATTGAACCAAACTCTATGGTTATTGTTCTTTGAACCAAACGGCCTAGTGCTAGTAGGTACTAGTTTTTAACCGACGTCAAAAAAGGAGGAGGTTCATCAATCAATTCGACTATGTTTTTATTTTTATTTTTTTTATGTATGTTTGTTACGCGGGATCTTCGCCAATTGTGAACTGATTTTACTGATTATTTTTTTTATTTGAAAGCCTTCACTACCAAGTTGGTCCTATTTTAATATAGAGATATAGATATGATGAAGAACTTTGGAGATTTTATTTATTTATTTAACTTTATACACAAATACAAGTGTAATGGCGGACTTAAAGCCTAAGGCCTTATCTACCAGTCAACCAACCGGTCGATGTCGAGAAAGACACGGAAAAACGGGAAAGATATGGAAGAAACTCGTAAAAAAAGTTAAAGTCGGTTGTTTTTTTGTTAAAAATTTAATTATTATGACAGAATTATTTCTAACTATTAAACGCCATCTATTAAGAATGTTTTTAACCTCGTTTTTTTTCACTGGAAAACGCCTCAGAAAAGCAAAAGCTAAGCCTCAATTCCAACCTCCATCAGCAGTGGTGGCGTACACAGCAGGCGAGTGAGGCGACGCCCCGGCGCGGCTGTAGGCCCGCAGTGACAGCGCGTATCTAGCAAAAGCTCTCAGCCCCGTCACGGTGTGCTCCGTGCTGCCCCAGCCGGCCACCACCGCCACCCCGTTGCGGGTCGCCCCCTCTTCATTTACATTCGATTCCCGTTCGGCCTCGCGACTGAGCTCTCGCCAGGATATCACGTAGCCTAACAGCTCGCCATTCCAACTATCTTGTGGAGGGGCCTAAATGGAAATATTAATTACTGTTCAATGTTAAGATATTTAATCATACGGTATTTCTATTATTTATCTTGGTTTACATACCAACCATGATATGTGTAACTCTCCAGAATTGGCTGGCCTCACACGTACGTTTTGCGGCGAAGCCGATGGAGCTGTGTGGTATAATGTTTAATTATAATTTGACTCTGTAGTAAAAGTCATAAGTAATAACATCGGACAGTTTTAGCGGTGGCCCAAGCGGGCTGGGGACTAGTGGAACAGTGTTATTTGTTGCAGTGACTACCTTCGTCCAGCGTGGAGAAGAGCAGCGGGTCCGAGCCGGGCGACTGTCCCACGTGGTTGGTGGCGGTGAGCCGCAGCGAGTACGCGGCGGCCGGCCGGAGGGAGGCCACGCGTGCGCTCAATGTCGGCAGACCCGACCCTTCTAGCCTAGTAAATTTCAGTTATCTCTAATAAAACCATGGCCAGATGATTAATTATTAAGTAATACACATAAGGGTTTACGCTGTTTACATGCTTTTTAAAGTATAAGTAATTATGTATATGTTATTTTCTTTTTGCAAATGCAAGTAATGGCACAATAGATATACATATAGTTAATTTTATTCTTTTTTCGTATAATAAGCTTATTCGTAAATAAGGATATAACAGTAATACAATACACCACGAACCCTTTATCAGACGTAGGCTCTAAAGTCAAGTTGACAGCAGTGGTGAGGCTTGCGTCGGTCGCACGAAGCGCGTGTAGCGGTGTCACCACGGCGGTGTAGCGGAGAGAGTGCGCGGGCGCCGGCGCCTGCCACGTGACGCGCGCCCAGCGGGACGACACGCCGCCCAGACGCAGCGAGCGCGGCGCCTCCGGAGGCTCTGCACACGAAAGTTCATGTCAATATGACGGTCGATATGTTAATGACTTAAGCACCTTCTCAAATTCACAATACAGACCTTCGACATGCAGAAACATGAGCAGCTCGCTTCTTCCGAACTGGTTGGCAGCGTGACAGCGATACTCGCCGCCGTCGCCGCGTTCTGCCGCACGTAGCTGCAGGGTCGAGCGCAGCCCGTCGGCAGTGCGTACTTCTGATACAGTCCATCTAAAGTAATATTGATTTTTTCTTTAGCTTTTCACGTTATATTAATATCGTCGTACCAAATGTCAACATAACGTATTGGGATAACACTAAAGAATTAATTTGATTTGATCAGTGGTAGTCAGTGATCAAGCTATCAAGTAGGTTTATTCACATCTGACCTGTATGAGTTAAGATCAAGTCGCACACCGCGATGCGTCCAGTGCACAGCTAGCGGAGAGTCGCCAAGCGCGTGACAAGTCAGCGACACGCTGCGCCCGCGCACGCTGCTTACGTTCGAGCCTACCGACTCGTCAAAATGCGCCGGTTCTGTTCACATACCAGTTTTCATTTTATTATTGTTAAATATGATATGTTTACTGATTTTTTTACAAAAAAACAAACTACACAAAAATAATTTTCTCACCATGAATAGTTAAGTTGACATGTTTGAGTAGCGGCTGGCCGACGCCATTGTCCGCCACACAGCGGTAGCTGCCCTGGTGGGGCCGGGCGGCCGCCGCGACGTGCAACGTGCCGTTGCTGGACCGCAATCCTGAAGACCCATCTCCCCACTCTGCTCTCTTTACCACCTCCCACTGGTCACTGCCTTCAAGATTTAGACTGCCTCCATCCCCTATTGAACAAATGTAGTAGTAGCATACTCCATAAATATTTAAAGAGATCCAGCGATTTTGTATTTACCTACCAATTCGCCTAAACCAGGTGACCAACGGTACAGGATACCCCTTGGCGAGACAATCCAGGTTTATTGGAGCACCTAATAACACAGCGGCGTCAAGTGGTTCCGAGATCCATGATGGTGCAACTGTCGACAATATTTTCATATTCGTTAGTAAAAGTATCTTCCGGAGCCTATAAGAAGAGGCTTTCAAACGAGCGGTGCGTAAATTGTTTCTCCAGCAGTCATAGTCAAGTCATCCTGATATATTTATTAGTTTTTATATAATGTAAAAAATGTTTTACACACTAAGTTGTAATGTTTTTAAATTTGTCGAACAATGTGCACAATTAAACTAAATTTGACGCGGGCACCAGCTAGTATTATATATAATAGTTTATTCTTATAATTCGTACTATGTGCTTTTGTAAAAGTTATGTACTTATTCCCTAATTTTATCACGCCAGCCACACATTATTTCTGCTTGGTCTAATAGTTGACCGGGATAGAATGCCATATGGCATTAGGTCCGCCACTTTTGCATTGTTTTTAACTGTGCAATAAAGCTTAAATAAATAATGAACAGTGATACTTATGTTAGGAAAATTAATACAATAAATATGTTTTGGTATGAAAAAGAAGTAACCTTTTACACTGAGCGTGGCGGTGTAGTTGACGGCGGCGGCGTGGTTGGCGACGCGGCAGGTGTAGCGCCCGCTGTGCCGCGCCGACAGCCCCGAGAACATCAGCAGCGAGAACTCGTTCAGACTCTTCTCTTCGATCTGCAACAAACCGCACCATCACGCGCGTGCTGTATATAGGTATTATATTCTTATTATATTCTCTGATATATTGTAATTACCTGTAAGTTTGGAGGGAGTGGCGCGTCGTCCTTGAGCCACGAAAAGTACATCGGTTTGTCTCCAGAAGAGACTCCGCACAGAACTTGTACTGAACTGCCTTCGGTCAGCTCAGAAGAGAACATGAAGGGCGAGATTTTTGGTGGATCTACGAGCAAGAGATAAAAAATGGTGATTGATAGTGACGATTGGGGTGAAAGGGTGTGAGGGCAAAATGTTGGCTATCAAATGAACCTAGGTTCAATGAGTCGATTAACTAAACAATGTGTAAAAATTGCTGTAAAAGTCGATCAGATGTGAATATCATGCAGGAAAATACGATTAAAAGCATCTTCATGGGAAATATTGTGCAGCAGCCAATGTGCCCGTATAGTAAAGATGCACTCACTTCTAACTTGCAGCTCGAAGTCTCTGCGCGCGGCGGCGCCGTCGGGCGCGGTGACGGCGCACGCGTAGTGCCCGCCGTCGGCCGCCAGCGCGGGCCGCAGGCGCAGCTCCGCGCCGCGCGCCGCCACGCGTCCCGCGCCGCCGACCGCGCGCACCGCGCCCCGCGCCCACCACGAGATGGAGCTGCCACCGTAACACGTTGCAGAGTTGCTCAAATACCAATAATTATATAAACGACCATTTCACTTACGTGCATTGTCTTGAAAGAATTAAAAAGGTAAGTTTACTAATTAAAATTACTATAAACTGATAAAGATTTTGACCATGTAAATACTATGTTTCCCAAAATCGTATTAGCGAAGCAAAAATGTCGTGTGTAGTGCTGAAGTGCATGCGATTGGAAGCGTGCAATCGAGATACTGAGCAGTGCACAGTGTCGGCTAAGTGTCGGTGAGAAGTCATAGGAATCATCCTATCAAATGCACCTCTATGGACCTGATCGGATATCCGGCGTACGGGCAGAAGACGGTCGCGTTGTCGCCCGCCACCACGCGCACCGGGCCCAGCGCGCGGATCGACGGCGGACCTGCGACAGAGCTGCCGTCACACACCACTCAAACATGCACTTACTAAGGTCCAGAGAATTTAAAAACAGCTATTTGAAAAATGTATTGCTGTGCGCTGCGCCCCAACAACAGTCGAGCGAGTGTGATAGAGACAACTGCAGCTTAGACCGAAAATACCTATGAAATCTATACAAAATCAACGTTTTGTAGTCCCCTGATATATCTTCCAAAAACTTAACGGATTTAATTTCTTTTTAACCAACTTCAAAAAAGGAGGAGGTTATCAAGTCGACTGTATGTTTTTTTATTTTTTTATTATGTATGTTTGTTACGCGATATCTTCGCCAATTGTAAACCGATTTTGATGATTCTTTTTTTATATGAAAGTCTTTACTACCAAGTTAGTCCCATTTTAATTAGGTGAAGATATGATGAAGAACTTTGGAGACATGAAAGAAACTCCTTAAAAAATTTTTAAGTCGGTTGATTTTTTTGTTAAAAATTTAATTATTTCATTAAAAATTTAAGAAAAGCTGTGTTCCTATTATAGCAGTTGACCCTAAGCGTATCAGAGACTCGCTGCTACGTGAAATGTTTATTTGGTGTAAGATGGAGCAAGAATAAAATGATTTAAATGGTTTAAACTTAACGGTTTATTTAAAATGGTAAGAAATGGTAGGTACACGCCGAACGGCTGGTTAATGCATACTAAAATACTTATTGCCTAAATATCACCTTATTGTAAAATGCTGACATGCTGACTGAATAAAATCGCTGTTCGATTACCTTGAACACCTATGTTTTCTTTTTATAATATAACTTCGTTAAAGTTTACTAGATGTTTGAACATCGTAGAAAATCTTAGGTTCTCTTAGGTGCTTTTCAGGTTTGTTTTAAATGTTACATACTTACAGTGATTTAAACTCCTGAAATCCGTGTTTTGTGTAGGTACTTACAAATATAGTCTGAGGACGGCACCGTAAGAAAGTGTCGAATGCAAGACTGAATATGCGTAGAGTTCTAATTTACCGTATATGTTAAGCCTCGCGGAGTGGTCGTGGTGTCCCCGGGCGTTGCTCGCGCGGCACGTGTAGCGCCCGCCGTCTGCCGGCGACGCCGAGCTGATGTTCAGCACCGATATGACGTCGCCGTTCACCGATGTCTCTTCACTGATGAAGTACCTAGCATTTGTATAAGTAAAATTATAATACAGATACACTAATAAGTACATAATGAAGTGGACGAGAGAAGTGTTTATGACTTACCTATGGCGGTGGTACTGATCAAGCGGTTCAGAGTCCAGCATCCACGTGATCCGCGGGGGAGGAGAGCCCGACGCCGCGCAGCGTAGAGACACCCCGCCCCCCGCGCGCAGCGCCTGCTCGATGAACGTGTAGTGCAGCTCGGGTGGGGAGTCTGATGGAAGGAACAGAACACACACAGATATTACCATCTTTTAAAAATATATTTCAGGATGGAATCATGGTCCATCTGATCATTTATCAAACAAGGCAGAGCAGGCAGATCTATTGGCCCATTATTACAATATCAAGCACAAGCATAAGCCCTGTACCCTTTAGTAACAAATTCTTGCGTCGATTCGCACAAATGTTATCACGATGTGGATTGTAGGAGTGAATAAGATATTCATCGATTTTGTGCGAAGGGTTTACTCTGGCAGGTGATATATGAGTCGCATTTGCCGGGGCTGAGTTAGACCGCGCAATCTATAAGGTGACCTGCGATGTAATCGGCGTGTGGCGGCCGGCCCGGCGACGAGACGGGGGCGTCGGCCGCCAGCCGCCGCCGGTCGCTGGCGATTTATCTCACGGCCCCGCCGATATATCAACGCAGGCGGCTCTAATAGCTCCGATAACCGCATGAAGGAATAGCTCGACGCTGTATGATGTGTATCTATGGAACGTTGACATGGGATGTTTACCCCTATTGTCATATTCTATTGCTGTCAATTATATTTATTATACTGTGTAGAATTTTAGTTGAATAAAGGTAAATTTGTCTTTAATTACGCATCAATTTATTTAACTAATTTTTATCTGAACGAGTGATATAAAATATGCTACATGAGTAACGAAACAAAACCTGAAAAACCAAGTATCACAAATATGTCACGCTATCTTCGTCCCAAGCGATTTGATGAAGAACCTAGCGCTGCTGGATCAGATTTGAAATGGACGCATTGGTATTTCACTTTTAACAATTTCCTTACCGTAGAATGTGCCCCGGACGCCAAAGATTCCATGAAATTGAATCTTTTTGTTAATCTCTCCAACGATATTTTCATATATTCGAGCATGCAAAACTTATAAAGAAGCGATTTCCGTTCTGGAGAAAATATATGTGAAACCCAAAAACGAAATACTTGCCAGGCACATGCTGACAACGCGTAAACAGAGAACTGACGAAACGGTGAAAGAATACATTCAGGCATTAAAGCTGCTCGCTTTCGAGTGTCATTTTATGTAGGTTACGGTGGAGGAACATCAAAACGAATCTATGCGCGGCACGTTTATTGCAGGCATTAATTGTCCAAAGATAAGGAAGAGACTACTAGAAAAATGAAATCTGAGTTTAGAAGAAGCTGTTAATCTGGCAATTTCTCTTGAAGATGCAGGAATAAACGCGCAAACATTGGCCAATACACTAGTATTGCCCAATGTTTGCGCGTTAGTATAGATTCAGTGACGTACTAACGTCACTGAATCTCAATGCTTTACCCAAATCTGATATCGCAGATAACACAGCAGCTGCAGCGCCCAACTTTATTCAGAGTTCAAAGCGACGTTGCTTCTTTAGTGGTGGAAATGTACACCAGCGCATCAAATGTCCTGCAGCTAATGAAACCTGCCAACTTTGTACCAAAAAAAGTCATTTTGCCAATGTTGTTCGGTCAAAACAACCACAAAGAGCTAATGCAGTCACTGACGACAACATTCAGTCTGATGGCGCACTGTCTGCAAACTGCGCTGCTTCTCCCTGTAGTCTAAAGAAGACTACCTCACCAATTACCATCAATGGTTTTAAAGTAGATGCTCTGTTAGTTTCATAAATAAGAGTTTGACTGAAATACTAAGACTAAAGGTAAAACCTAGCAACCAAACTATCACATTGGCTTCTCTAAGCCACGTATCTCACTTCCAAGGTGTCTGCTATGTCAATATTCAACTTGGGCAACATCAGTACAAACACCAACCTCTTATTATTGTCAACAATTTATGCGCAGATGCCGTTATCGGTCACGATATCCTCAAAAATCACTCTTCACTGGAACTGGAGTTTGGAGGAACTCAGGAACCGATACGAATTTGTAATGTGATAAAAGCATCAGTACCACCAGTATCTTTGCTTACTAACCTCTCTCCCCACCTGAAACCAATCGCAGTCAGATCTAGGCGCCATAGCACCTAAGACGAGCGTTTCATAAAAAGAGAGGTGTCTAAGCTGCTAGAAGCTGGAATCATTAAGCCCAGCATCTCACCCTAGCGAGCGCAAGTCCTTATTGCCGGTGGAGGTCTACACAAGAAGAGGATGGTTGTAGATTATTCTCAAACTATAAAATATATACAGAATTGGATGCTTTTTCATTACCAAGGATAGAATCAATTTTAGCTAAAGCAGCCAAATACAACTATTTCAGTCCAATTGATTTAAAAAGTGCGTATCACCAAGTACCTATAATTAAAAAATAACGCATTTTCACCGCTTTTGAAGCCAATGGAAAACTGTATGAATTCACAAGAATCCTGATTGGAGTAACCAACGGTGTCGCAGCTTTCCAGTTCACTCTGAGCTATATAATAGAAGAAGAACACTTAAGCGGCACGTTTGCATATTAAGATGACGTTACTGTATGTGGAAGGACTAATGAAGAACATAACATTAATTTATCTAAGTTCAAGGAGGTTGCCGCTAAGTACAATCTAACACTAAGCGAAAACAAATGCGTACTTAATAAAGAAACTATTAACCTTCTTGGTTATACTATTAAAAATAATACTATCTGTCCAGATGAAAACCGGCTGAAACCCTTGCTCGAATTACCTGCGCCCGAGAATGCGGCTGCGTTAAAAAGAACATTAGGACTATTCGCTCACTACTCGAGATGGTTACAAAACTTCTCGGAAAGAATTAAACCGCTACTTTCTATCAGTACTTTCCATTTTTCTGACATCGCAATGACTACATTTAATAAAATGAAAGCCGATATAGCAAAAGCATCACTGTCTGCTATCGATGAAAATGAAATGTTTACTGTACGATCGAAAAACCTTCCATATTCGATTAATGACATTCGACAAATGACTGCCAATTGTAAAGTTTGCGCCGAAATTAGCCTCGATATGCGGATACAAGTGGACAGCTTACTAAAGCCACGGCACCTTTAGAACGGCTTAATATTAATTTTAAAGGACCACTCTCGTCAAAGTCGCGAAATAAATATATACTAACGGTCATTGACGAATATAGTCCCTTCCCTTTTGCTTTTGTACAAGCCATGTTCGCACAATTCGGCTGCACGCGGCTACACACAATGTAGGTCGCGTGTCAGCTGTTTTTAAATTACATTTTAAATCTAATAATAGCAATCAAATGAGACACTATCAAGCAGTGATCGAGAAAGGACCCGTCACACCCAGCCCAACAACGTGAATTACCGACAATAAATCAGTTTCAACGTGACGTATGGCGTGGGCCGACAACCAAAGCCTGCACCGTACATAAAAATTCCTTCGAGCCGGATGGATTTCAGGCCCTTTTGAGATTCCAAGCGAATCGGTTTACTGGCCTCCCACAAGCGGGTCTCACCAGTTGAATGGAGAAGGTGCATATATCGCAGGGGCACGAGTACTCCAAACACTACTTAATCAGCGCAAGAATGGAAACACACAAAGCAGCTCTATTAAGAAGTTATCAAGATCAAGAACAAGTATCATGATGTATCAACTATCATCAGTGAACCCACAGTACTATTAATATCCATTATCAATTTATCACGTAAGTTCCAACGCTACCTTACATGCAAGGTTGTAGAATTTTCATTGTCTTGCTAGAACTTCAAACAAAATATCATTTAATCAAATATTGGAGCTTTGCCACTAGCAACAGGGCAGTGGGAAGTCTTCTTCGTTCAGCTGGACATATCATTTATCAAGCATTGGAGCTTCGCCACTAGCAACAAGGCAGTGGGAAGTCTTCTTCGTCCAGCTGGGCATATCATTTATGAAGTAAACTTCGCTGCAAGCAGTAGTGGAGTCAATAACAATAATCATTCATCATATCAATCAAAAATTGAAGTTACGCCGCGAGCAAGGTAGTGGAGACTTTGTCTTATCGAGAAGGACAGGAAAACGAATAACGCTGTAGTCAACTGAAGGTAGAACTAGTATAATTAGGAAGGATACTCAGAAAGAGTAATTTTAACATCAAATCTACCTACATCTTAACCAAATCAAGAATATTTACAAGAAATGTACAGGCAAACCAACATACAATTTATCAAGATATTCATTCATACAAATTAAGATAAACATAATATCATACGACACTTTCAAGAAATGCCTACTTGCATTATGTTCAAGCGCCTAGCAGTTTCATCACCGCAATCTCCCATTTTTATAAGTTGTGTCCCATTTATTATTAGGCCGATAAGGAGGACTATATATATATATATATATATATATATATTATTAGGCCTCTTTTGTCTTGGTTCGAAATACACTGTGTCATACAAGTTTCGTCTCTGCTTTTAATTTATCGCCAAAATTCAGATTCCCAGTTTTCCAGTCATTAACATAGTCCTAGATCGAGCCCGATGGTTAATTGACAAGGATCAGTCAAAGTCCTGTGGAATTTGTACTCCAAACTTGGAAAACAAGAAGATTACTTTAGACCACGCAGAGACCGGCAAATACCTATATCAAAATAGTGGATCAAGTGCAAATATTGTGGTGTTAAGTCATATTCCCATTATTTATAAATAATCCAGCACTCATACAGGTAAAATAGTGATAAATAGGTATCGATTAATCAGGTTAGTAATTGTTCAATTGCTAATTATCTGTACCGCGTTATGTTAACCTACCTACGTATCTACAACCTATTGTCCATTGAATTGTGAATAATTTATAATCAGTAAGTAAATTACGAACAAACCATACTAATTAAAGTATAGTATATTGTAAATATACATAATTTGGCGTAATTGATGTATTATTCACGTTAATTTCCGTACATAGGAAATATTTCTTGTAGATATTCGCTCGGTATCGTATTGCATAATAACCAGTTGTGTTTTGGATAAAAGTACTTATTGTTAGGAGACTAGCGCCATCAGCGTGTGATCTCCACAAACACGGGCAAGATTATCGATTTAGAGATATTCCGGCTGTGGAGCGCGGATTGTCTTTGCCCAGTCGCGAGCGACGCCATTAATGACAGGTTCGCTCGCTGTCCCGTCGCAAAAAAGCCGAGGCCGGCATTTTTTGTACTTGATATATTGCGAATATTTCGTGAAGAATTGCCGCTAATTGTTGTTTGTTTGTGTGTGCCCAATTTGTTTCAAACGGCGTGGAGCCGGGAATAGTTCGTAGTACGGATAAGAACAGTGATTTGTGTCGGGTGTGAAACGCGTGCCATTGCGTCATTGTAAATTGTTGGTTTTTTGCCTTTTGCCCGTGTGGAACGGAAGTATTTGTAAACTGACTATAAAGGGAACTAATTTTGGTGGCGTGGATGCCCATAAATGTATAAACAGTGATAAATGTTTGAATCGGAGCGAGGGACACCGCATGTTGCGGTCCGCTGTTAGGTTGTGTACCTAATCTTGAAGTGTCAAGAAGAAGATGAAATTTGTTGTGCTGTGGTGAAGTGGTGCTATAAATACGACGTATTCGTTTGGGGCGACATACATGAGCTCATGGGTAGGTTCGCTTAGGGACCCCATTTTCTTCACCACTGACTTGGGACCCGTGGTGGGACCTAAGGCCGTCGCCAGCCCTGAGGAGGATTTCGGGCTCGACGCGAAGGCCAGGCGAGGCTGCCTGAAGACGGTATGGATGCGGTAAGTTTTATCTTAAGTTGTTTTCCATTTGTAATTAGTTTAATTACTTTTAATTAGATTTAAGTTTAATTTATAATTAGGTTAGGAGGTTCCCTGGACCTTATCTAGGGTGGTAGCAGACTGCGTAGGTTTGTTTGTGTGTTTGTTTGTTGCCGGTGGGATTGCCGGACTCGTACCAATAGTGTAGTTAATAACATTTTTGATAGCCGAGTGTAGTTAGTAACAAGTTGCATTGTTGATAGGTATCTAACTAGTGCCGTATTGTATGATTTTAGTATTCATACTCAAGTAGTGTCTGTTAATAAGTGTGAATTATATGAATACATCAGTATTTGAGTTGGCAAAAGGGCACAGTTATAGTAAAAATCAAATTGTATTGTTGTCAAGTTTATGTCATTTCAGTTTAAGTAAAGTAAGTTATATTCCCAATTAAGTTCCTCGTACCTATTAAGTATTTACCTAAACAGTTAATTTAAAATATATTCAAAACATTTATGTTTATGTCGGCATAAATTATATATAACAGAAATAATCCTAGATTTGAGCTATAAATAACTTAAGTACATACATACATACATACATACTATCACGCCTGTTTCCCACAGGGGTAAGCAGAGACAATGGACCCCCACTTGCTACGATCTTGACAGACCTCTTTCGCTTCATCTATACTCATCAACCTCTTCATACATGCCCTTCGGTTACGTGTACTTCTTACCTCTCCCTTTTTCAGAACGTCTGCAATCTGATCGCAGAACGTTCGCCGAGGTCGAGCCTGTCCCGCTCTTCCTTTCACACTTACCTTATAAATATTTTTTAACATCCCTTGTTCAAAATTCCTTTCCTTTTTTTCTTTATTTCTTTTAGATTTACCTTCTATAGGTGCATACACTCCCAATATAAAAATCCGATTTAACCCAACTTTCATTCTAATCCAGACAAGCCTTGAACTTACAAATTCGTACTCATTCACACACTCTGCCATTCTTTTAGAAAGAATGAGGCCAACTCATTGACAGCCTTTAGCGGTTTCTGGTACTCCTGACCAATATGCCGTGAAAGAACCACACTTAGTGGTCCCGCATCCTTTCCGTTTCGTCTCATTCACACACAGGACATCAGTCTTTCTTTCACTCATCATCTGATACACCTCATCTATTTTACCATTCAATCCTCCTCTAATATTCAAAGTAGCCAAGCGGCTGTCCAAAGGCCGCTTTTTGCACCTGCGGGAAACGGGACGTGACGGATTGCG
Organism: Acrobasis repandana; assembly: GCA_963576875.1. Classification (NCBI taxonomy): domain Eukaryota; kingdom Metazoa; phylum Arthropoda; class Insecta; order Lepidoptera; family Pyralidae; genus Acrobasis; species Acrobasis repandana. Next base: position 128,494 of record OY756215.1, read on the forward strand.
AACCGCGTCGCCGCCATACTGATTTCTTAATTTTTTTGGAATCATTGCGTTCCCACGAGTAATGGGGATTTAGACGGTCGCACCTGATAGAGCCCCTTGTCAGGCGAAGGCTAGCCTTATTCTGAGGGCGCCCAACCTCAGGGCAAATCGGCACGCTTGAGACTAGGCTCGCCCCTAGCCACGCATCCCTCGGCACGGCAGACCTTGGATTGACAAAGAAAAAGAAGGCAGGGAGAAAGTAACATATAGAGATATATATAAATAGATAAGGACAGGATTGATTAAGATTGGGATAGGACAAGAGGTTATGGGATACTACTGACTCGGAAGACATAAGGAGTGAGTCCATAGCAGCTCGGGAGGCCGGGTCCGCGTACCCGTATGACATATCCATTAAACTACCGGACAGGTAGTTAAGGAATGGCACCCCTGACCGAACCTTAAGTACATAATAACCTATACGGTTGAGTTTGGTTTCCTTTGTTTACCTTTTATTTATATAAATTCCAGGTCGACAATACCCGAGTCCCAAAAAATGGTGGATGAAAAAGATTTGATTAAGAAGCGAGCCAGTTTTAAAGGACGTTTGACCATATTTATCAACTATTTAAACTCATTGACTGATACTGATACTGGCAGGAGTGAGCGGATTAGCAGTTCTGAGGCCAGGGAATCACAGTTGAGAACGGGTAAAATCGAGGCATTGTATGAGCAGTACGATCAGGTGCAGGTACAATTGGAATGTATTAGTTAACCGTAACCGAACAATTTAAGGATCGGTCTGAGTTCGAATCTTTGTATTTTAAGGCATTATCTACGGCCCAGGGATTGAAAACTGTAGGTTCGCAGTCACTGGAATGTATGTGTAGCGACAAGAACAGTCGCGCGAGTAAGTCGAGGCTTGTCAAGTTGCCTACAATCCAGTTGCCAAAATTTAGTGGTTCTTATGATAATTATTAAGAGTTTCGTGATACCTTTACGAGTCTCATCTACGATAACAATGATATAGATGAGATAAACAAATTCCATTATTTACGTTCATCTTTGGAGGGTTCCGCTGCTGTGGTAATTCAATCAATAGAATTTTCAGCCATTAATTACGCAGTGGCATGGAAACTTTCGTGTGACAGATTTGACAATAAACGTTTGTTAATACAAAATCATGTATCGGCTTTGTTTAACATTGACACAATCCCAAAGGAATCGTCTGCAACCTTGAAGCGTTTAATTGACCAGGTGAACAAAAATATTAGGGCACTTGAGTCATTAGGTGAGCCTGTCAAGTATTGGGATACATTGTTGATTCATATCATCACTCATAAATTAGATAATAAAACGTACCGAGAGTGGGAAGAATTTAAGATTCGTCAAGACAAGGATAGTGCAATATCATTTGATATATTTTTACAATTTATTCGCGACCGCGCGGATTTAATTGTTGCAACAGTTGAGCTATCACGTACTAATGCACACCAATTGAGTAATAAAGCTTCTAAATTGAAGACAATGGTTCCGGTACAAGGCAATAATGTCAATAGTAATAATTCAAATATAAAATCGCAGACACTTTGCCCAAAATGTACAGGTAACCACAACTTAGCTGCTTGCCCACAGTTTCTCGCACTAAGCACTGAGGCCCGGTTGAAGTTGTTACCTGAGTATAAACTTTGTTTTAATTGTTTCCGATCCGGCCACTTCGCTAATAAGTGTAGGAAAACTGGCTGTAAGGTATGCAAAAGACGACATAATAGTCTTATACACGTAAGTAACGACCAATTGGTACGAAATGAATCTAAGGTTACCCCCGTCTCTGAAAAGGTTCCGTTATCTTCCGCTCCGCAGCCCTCTGTCACAAACGCTGAAAACGGTGTTGCCTTATCTGTCAATATTTCCAACGTCACTCAGAATCAGTGTGACGTATTGCTGTCTACCGCATTAATTAAATTATATGATTCTAACAATCGAGATCATGTCGTTTACGCCGTACTCGGCAGCGGTAGTACTTCGAGTCTTATGACAGAAAAATTATGTAATAAATTAAATTTGTCAACTTGTGCAATAGATCAATCGATCTTGGGCATAAATAATGCCGCGTCTTGCGTAGGCAAGACATGTCGTGTGCACATGACATCATTGAATGATAATTTTTCGTCAAATCTTCATTGTTATGTCTTGCCATTAATAACTAGTAATGTGCCAAGTCGAGATATTAATATTTCCCAATAAAAAATTCCTACTAACCTTTGTTTGGCGGATCCTAAATTCTATGTGCCGTCTGAAATGGGTGTACTTTCTTATACAGACAAAAGTTTAACAGATTTTCTTGTCATAGACTAATCAATATGTAGGTTACTCAGTATAAAGAATTTTTAATAATAGATTTTCTTTGCACAGAAAATCAATAATTAGAATGTTTATTATGAATAATTTGAAATCATAGAATTTTATTACAAATAACATTTACTTTTGCGATGTTTCTAATATCAGAATATCAAATTAAATATTATTATTTTTAATAAGTTTAGTTAATATAATATTTATAACCTGTAAGTTTGCCCTATTCTAGTAAAATGGATAAAACTTTCCCAGCGTGTGTTGGTCGCAGTTCTAACCTAACCTAACCTATAAGTTTGCCGTAACCTATAGGTTACGGCAAACTTAAATCGCTATCACAATATATTGTAGTAGCGATTTATGATGTATTCTAACTTATTACGAGTATGGTATTTAATTTGATTAAACAATGTATTTACTTAATACTTCCTTAAATAATAATTTTCAGTAAAATAAAATTCCATGAAAGATTATACCGAACAAAAAATATTCTTTAAAGAAATATTCTACTGTTTGATTAGTTTGTTAAATGAAAATATGAGATTCTAAAATTCATTGAACTGTGTTTGTATAAATTATGTTTCATTCAAGTAAATAGTCTTTGAAACAATAATATTTGAAATAAAAATATAAGAGCATTCGAGAGTCTAAAACCATAACGATGTTCAAGAAACGAGTAAAAGATTACTATCTGTATTTATCATCCTAATATATTTAGAAATATTAACATATATGTATTTATTGTATATATGCTTTATGAATATATATTTATTTATGTATTTATGTAAGTATATTTATGTATGTTTATGTAGGTATATATCTTGTCTATTTATTTATTTAGTTTTGTATTGTAGGTACACGCCAATTACCTCTTTTTTTTCCCATTTCCTCTCGCGGGTCTACTGGAAGAAATTTCTTTAGAAATAAGTAGCACCTAAGTACTATGTTTCCTTATTTTTTATGTGTGTTTGTAAATTTCCAAGTGTACTTGAATAAATAAAATAAAAAATAAATAAAATAAATAAAGAATTAAATATTCTATGAAAAATTTTCTGTGAATCGAAATTCTATGAAATTTCAGTCTGTGAAACAAGGGGCACCCGTCTGAAATTGATGTTTTAATCGACGCTGATCTTTTTTGGGATTTGGTAGGATCTCAAAGAATTACATTAGGTAAAAATAAGCCCATGTTATGTGAAACAAGGTTAGGATGGATAATCTCAGGTCCTATATGTAGTGGCCAAGTCGTATGAAAAAACTTATGTGATATTAAATGTAATTTCATGAAACTTGAACCTAGTTTGAATCAGGAGTTAATTGATTTACAGGCTGACTTGTCGCGTTTTTGGCAATTAGAAGAAGTTTATTCCAAACAACCGAATATTAGTTATTCACCGGAAGAACGTATGTGTGAGGAACATTTTGTCAAAAATACGTTTCGTCTCGATGATGGTCGTTTTTGCGTTCGCATCCCAGTAAAGAAAGACCCTTCTTGTTTAGGTAATTTTTTCGATCGAGCTTCTCAGTGGTTGTATTCATTAGAACGTAGATTTAAGAAAAATCCCGATTTAAACACAATGTATCATAAATTTATGACCGAATATATATATATAAGGTATTGGGTCATATGTCTGAATACGACGATAAGACGGGTGCCTCTGGTTATTTTATACCACATCATGGTGTATTAAATACAAACAGTACTACTTCTAAATTTCGCGTAGTTTTTAATGCGAGTAGTAACACTACGTCAGGTATTTCATCTAATGAAATGCAAATGGTGGGTCCTACGGTTCAGGACGATCTGCTGTCTATATTGTTACGTTTTAGGCAACACAAATATGTCCTATCGGCAGATGTCGACAAAATGTATAGGCAGATTGTCGTACACCAATCTGATAGATATCTGCAGCAAATACTTTGGCGGGATAGTACAACTGAGCCAGTTAGAAAATTTATGTTAAACACCGTGACTTATGGCACCTCTAGTGCTCCATTCCTAGCGACACGATGTGTCAAACAGGTAGGTCTTGAGTGCAAAAATGAGAAAATTGGTACCACCATCATGAACGACATGTACGTTGATGACCTTCTGACGGGTAGTGATAATTTAAATGAGGCGCAATTCATTCGTAAGGAACTGACGCACTTGCTTCAGCTTGTATGCCATTGAGAAAGTGAAAATCAAATGAACCTCAATGAGTGCCTTCAGATTCACAGTCACAGCCATCATCAGTTAATTTGAACATTGGTAGTAATGAACCAAATAAATTATTAGGCCTCAGTTGGCACACGGATTCTGATGAGCTATGCTTTCCCATAGATTCCTCTATTCCTAATGGTACTACCAAACGTAATATTCTTTCGATGATTGCACGAATATTCGATCCGTTGGGATTATTGGCTTCTTATGTCATCACTATGAAAATGCTTCTTCAGTCACTTTGGATTAAGAAATTGTCATGGGATGAGCCATTAAAAAATGATATGGTCAAGCGATGGAATGAAATTTGTAAAACATTACATCTACTAAATAACGTTCGCATTCCTCGTCATGTTCTATGTGATTCTTATAAATTATTTGAGTTGCATATTTTTTCAGACTCATCAGAGCGTGCGTATGGCGCATGCGTTTTTGTGCGTAGCATTGATGATGCTGATGTTATTTCAGTTCATTTATTGACAGCCAAAAGCAAAGTAGCACCAATCATCGAGCTCGACTGTATGAGAAGGCTGCTTCGTCACTCAGATTGAAGTTCAATCAGGTTTATTTTTGGACCGACTCCACCATCGTGTTGGGATGGTTGCGTATGCTGCCTTCAAAACTTCAACCGTTTGTACGCAACCGCGTTGGTGAAATCTTAGAAAGGATAGGCAACTGTATATGGCGTCACGTACCAACCGACCAAAATCCTGCAGACTTAATATCTCGTGGTGTAGATATTAATCATCTGCAACATTTGGATCTTTGGTGGAACGGTCCAACATTCCCTTAACATGACTTCGCAGAGTGGCCTTCTCAGCCTCAGTTTGTCGAAAAACTGCCTGAAACCAAGCCTGACGTTACTCTGGCAGTTATCCTTGATAATGTGCAGCAGCATTTTATCGATTTTAGTCGTTTTTCTAACTACTCGCGTCTAATGCGATCAATAGCATATGTTTTAAGGTTTATTAGGCATTGTAAACGTCAATTTGTAGCTTCTACTTTTCTTTCATCGGAATAAATGTCTAATGCATTATGTGTCATTGTTAAGCATTGCCAACAGGAATCATTTTCCGAATATAATTTACTTAAAAATAAAAAGCCTTTGCCTCACAAGAGTCCTCTTTTGAAATTCAACCCATTTTTAGATAAAGACAATGTAATGCGAGTTGGAGGACGTCTTACTAATTCAAATTTTTCTGAGGATAAAAAACATCCTATAATAATACAGTCCACTCATATCTTTACTAAATTATTGTTTAATTTTGAACACAAGAGGTTATTTCATGCAGGTCCTCAATAATTACTAGCGTTAATAAAAGAACAGTACTAGCCTATTGGTGTAACCTAGCAAAGTCCTGCTATCATGATTGTGTCAAGTGTACCCGCATGAAGGGCAAAATTATAACTCCATTAATGGGAAATTTGCCTCAGCATCGGATTCTTCCAGGTGGTTATCCGTTTGAAAGTGTAGGTGTTGATCATGCGGGACCTATGTATAGTGCTAGTCGTCAAGGTCGCGGGTGTATGCTGGTAAAGGTGTACATCGCGGTTTTCGTTTGCTTTACCACTAAAGCCATCTATTTGGAGCTGGTGGGCGACTTGACGAGTAACAACTATTTGCTTGCCTTACGCCGATTCATATCGCGTAGGGGAAAACCGGTTCATATTTATTCTGATAACGGCACCTCCTTTGTGGGCGCATACAACGACATTTCGAATTTTTTAAAGTCCAATTGTGGTTCCCTGGAGGCAAATGCTGCAAATGCAAATGTTAACTTTCACTTTATTGCAAAATTTGCCCCACATCAAGGCGGTCTTTGGGAATTGGGTGTTCGGTCTACCAAATACCATTTAAAGAGAGTGTTGGGAAATTGTAATCTCACGTACGAAGAGCTTAATACCACGTTAATTCAAATAGAGGCAGTGTTGAACTCTAGACCACTAACACCACTTTCTTCGGAACCAACTGATTATACTTCATTGACGCCGGGACATTTTTTAATTGGGCGACCCCTTACTTCGCTGCCGCATCAGGACTATCAGAACGTTTCTGCACGTCATTTATCTTGGTTCCACTGCATCGAGCAACTGCGTCAACATTTTTAGTCAAGATGGAGTAAGGAATATATTTCGGAGTTGCAACATCGTGTCAAATGGTGCTCCTGCAGGGACGACTTAAAGTTGGATACACTAGTCGTGATTAAGGAAGATAACCTTCCTCCATTAAAGTGGAGATTAGGAAGAATTGAAGCCGTATACCCTGGAACAGATGGTATTGCCCGTGTCGCTGACATTAGGACGTCCACTGGAGCTATAAGGAGGGCGTTCAACAAGATTTGCTCGTTACCGGTTTCAGCAGACTCTGGTTGAAAGAAAGCCTTTCAACGCCCGGGGGCATGTTCAAGCGCCTAGCAGTTTCATCACCGCAATCTCCCATTTTTATAAGTTGTGTCCCATTTATTATTAGGCCTCTTTTGTCTTGGTTCGAAATACACTGAGTCATACAAGTTTCGTCTCTGCTTTTAATTTATCGCCAAAATTCAGATTCCCAGTTTTCCAGTCATTAACACATTAACACATGTTTAATGCAATATCACAAGGCCAGTTTGCTAGCTTGAAAAAACTGCATGCTTACCTCGTTAGACACCGGCCGGATACTGTAATAATAAAATATCTACGTCACAGTTATCAATTTATCAACAAATCAAGATCATGTCCTTTAACTTCTATCATGTGTTTCTGAGACGAGCATATCAAGAGACCGTATCATTATCATCAACATGCTATTTCAAGCTTTCCTATCTGAGTGGATCAAGACGGGAGGAGGCTGCAGCAGAGGACAAACAACACCGTATCGATTGCAGGGATCCTTACGTCACCAGCTGTATCCAGAAGAAGCGTGCAATAACATTACCTACAGTCAATTAAATTACATTATCTTATCTATCACTATCATGTCAAGTGGCGGTTCCTTACTCGATCTTTCATCTTTTGGGGTTGGGAGTATGTACGAGCCATGCTCGCACATTTCGGCTGCACGCGGCTACACACAATGTAGGTCGCGTGTCAGCTGTTTTTACATTACATTTTAAATCTAATCATCATCATCATATCAGCCACAGGAAGTCCACTGCTGGACATAGGCCAAGGATTTCCAAAACGACCGATCAGAAGCGGCCTGCATCCAGCATTTTCCTGCAACCTTGCTCAGGTCGTCTGACCACCTAGCAGGTGGGTGTCCTACGCTGCGCCTGCCGGTACGTGGTCGCCATTCGAGAACCTTTCTGCCCCATCGGCCATCGGTTCTTCGCGCTATGTGCCCCGCCCACTGCCACTTCAATGAGCTAATCCACTGGGCTATGTCTGTGACCTTAGTTCTTCTACGAATCTCCTTATTTCTGATTCGATTACGTAAAGAAACACCTAGCATAGCCCTCTCCATAGCCCGCTGAGCGACCTTGAGCCTTCTTATGAGACCCATAGTAAGGGACCACGTTTCAGAGCCATAAGTCATCACTGGTAACACACATTGATTAAGCACTTTCGTCTTGAGGCACTGGGGTATTTTGGACGAGAAGACACTGCGTAACTTTCCGAACGCTGCCCAGCCGAGTCGGATTCGTCAAAAGACCTCTTCCTCGAAGCTGGAACTTCCTGCCTGGATCAATTGACCCAGGTAGATATACTGGTCTACAACGAGGGTGGAGCTCCCAACAGAAACAGGTAAAGGCGTTACGTGCATATTCGACATGACCTTCGTCTTGTCAATGTTCATTTTCAGGCCGACCTGTTGGGAAACTCGATTTAGGTATTCAAGCATCGTACGTCCTCCATCGATTCTGCTATGACAACGATATCGTCGGCAAATCGAAGGTGAGTGAAATACTCGCCCAGTCCTTTCTATTCTAGAAGCTTGAAGACATCTTCCAGAGCAGCGGTGAACAGTTTTGGAGATATGACATCTCCCTGTCTCACGCCTCTTTGCAATAAAATAGCCTTCGTACTGAGCTCCTGTATTCGGACCGACATAGTGGCTTTGTTGTATAAACACTTCAACACCTCGATATACCGATAGTCAATACGGTACCGCTGGAGAGACTGAAGCACGGCCCATGTTTCGATCGAATCGAAGGCTTTCTCATTGTCCACGAACCCCAAGCATAACGGCTGGTTATACTCCCTCGTCTTCTCTATAACCTGCCGCAGCGTATGGATGTGGTCCATGGTACTTTGGAGAGTTTAACTTGAAAGCTTTCGAATCTAAATCGAAATCTAATAATAGCAATCAAATGAGATACTATCGAGAAGCGATCGAAAAAGGACCCGTCACATCCAGCTCTACAACATGTAATTTATATCAACAATAAACCAGTTTTAACGTGACGTGGTCTTGTGTCTCCATGCCACCAACATCAAAATGGCGTAGGCCTAGATGAAAACCGAAGCCTGCGCCGTACAGCTTTTGCATGCAAAAACATGACGTCAAGTACAGTTATCCACTGCTTGAATGAAATATTTTATATATTGGGAACACCTATGTATACTTACTCGGACAGAGGGACGTCGTTTTTGTCACAAGAACTTACCCAATACCTCTTGTCTCTCGGAATAGCTTGTAGCCGGACCACTCCTTACAATTCTGAAGGCAACGGGCAAGTTGAACACCTTAACTTTATCTTGTGGAGAACGATCCAATTAAGTCTGAAATCCAGGAGTCTGGAGATATCAGACTGGGAAAAAGTCCTGTCTATAAGCTTACATTCAATACGGTCGTTGCTGTATACTGTACATCCACCAACGCTACTCCTCATGAAAGGATGTTCAACCAACCTCAAAGGAGTCCAGATGGAGTATCTTTACCTGCTTTGCTGACTACTCCAGGACCCATTCTAATAAAAAGGAGTGTGCGCCATTCTAAATATGATCCTTTAGTGGAAGAAGGACATCTTATATAAAGTAACCCAACTTATTCATATATTAGATATCCTGATGGAAGAGAAGGCACAATATCAAATAGACATTTGGCATCAATTCCCTCAGATGACGAATATGTGTCCATATCCTCTGATGACGACGATGATCTTCCTTAGTCTGAGGTCAAGGAACCATCTGTACCTGTGAACAATCCTTGGGAAACATTGACAGAGGAGCCACGGTCTACAGGCACACCCCAACCCGACGTTCGGCGCTCGACGCGCATCAGACGTCTACCTGCCTACCTGGAGGATTACCAGACATCCTAAGAGGGGGTGAGTGATGTGTATCTATGGAACGTTGACATGGGATGTTTACCCCTATTGTCATATTCTATTCGTGTCAATTATATTTATTATACTATGTAGAATTTTAGTTGAATAAAGCTAAATTCCAGTCATACACTTCAAATTTATCTTCCGTTATTTCGGTCTGAATTTATGTCTAACTCTTTTACTCTTTAAGTTACGCGACTGTGGAATGCCTTACCTGAAGACATCAAAAGTATCTCAAACAGATACTTATTTAAGAAGAAAGTTCACACGCACCTTTCTTTAAATTTTTCGCAGCAGAATTAGTCATTATCCTAAACATTTGTAGTATATATATGTGTATGTGTATTTATATAAGTATTTATATGTATTAAGTGTATTATATGAATGTATTTAAGTATACTTGTAAATAGTAAATTATTAAGTACATCTTTAAAGCGCATATCGCAATTAAATAATTTCTGTTTTTCCTAAAGGTTGACTGGTAGAGAATGCATTAGCGTTAAGTTTACCTTTTGTACCATTTTGGTCAATAAAGATTTTATTAAATAATAAATAAATAAATTTGTCTCTAATTACGTATTACTGTATTTAATATTTAACGCTATTTGACTTTAATTTATTACTCATTATGCTTTGTTTACTTTTTGGAAAATTCTGAAGATTAATGCATAGGTACATCTAGACGACGAAGTAGCATTTTATTGTCCTGGGTCTTGGGTGTTTATCTATATATGTATTTATCATAAAATATAGTATCGTTGAGTTAGTATCCCATAACACAAGTTTACAACTTACTTTAGGGCTAGCTTTATCAGTGTGATTTGTCCCTATATATTTATTTATTTATTATTGTGTTAAATCATGAAAATATATTTCTTAAAAGTCTATCTACTCGTACACGTAGCAACTCTGAAAACTATTTTCCATTTTCCCCAAAAGGAAAATTTACTGTCTGCGGTCGACAATCCAATCGTGAAATGATATCAAATACATTGATGTCAGTTACTTCCATAAAAATCAAGATGAGAAGTGATTTCACGGGCGAGCGGCGCGGGTGTGTAAGGGGTGTGTGCGGGGGAGGAGGCAGGGATACAATCAATCTCGTGGCGGCGACTCGAGGAATCCATCCGAGCTGATCGCCGCTCGACCCCTGCTCGTCACAATACACTACTTTTAGCTTTAGTAAAATCTTTAAACTATTTATAACCATGTTGGTCACAGTTCAAAAGTAATTAATAGTATTTGATGCAACAGTTGTATAAGAGTATTCAAAAAAGACGAATGGCGCGGGTTATGGTGCGAGCCTAGGCGAGCACCATAAGAATACAAACATACAATACTTTTCCTACGACCATAAGATAGGTAGATGGTGACTAGGTATTATAATATTTTTCCACTTATCACAAAACATCGTTCCGCTACCATTCCAGAATGCCCAATCACTTAATGTTTTCCAGTCACCGGCACGCGACGGTTGCCAGTAATCAAACTATGAATAGTTTTTATTTATAGATCGTATAACCGACTTTGTTACCACAGTGCATCACAGTGTATGTTTTTCGTTTTTAAAAATTATAAAATAACTTGCAATAATGAAATAGATTAACGAAATAAAATAATTATTTGATGAGTAAACAAAAGGAGGCTTCCAAAATAAATAAATAAAAAGCGGCCAAGACGGACAGACGGACAGACGGACAGACGGACAGACGGACAGACGGACAGACGGACAGACGGACAGACGGACAGACGGACAGACGGACAGACGGACAGACGGACAGACGGACAGACGGACAGACGGACAGACGGACAGACGGACGGACGGACGGACGGATGGACGGAAAGACGGACAGACGGACAGACAGCGGAGTCTCAGTAATAGGGTCCCGTTTGCACCCTTCGGGTGCGGAACCCTGAAAAACCACCATTTTCGGTGGAAGTTTGCATGGTAATGTACATTAAATATTTTTTTAGTTTTATCATTTTTTTACCGACTTCAAAAAAGGAGGAGGTTAACAATAATTTTTTTTTATGTATATTTGTTACACGATATCTTCGCTAATTGTGAACCGATTTTTATTTGAAAGCCTTTACTACCAAGTTGGTTTCATTATAATTTGGTGAAGATATGATGAAGAATTTTGGAGATAAGGAAGAAAGCCCCAATAAAAAAAAAATTAAGTCGGTTGGTTTTTTTTGTTAAAAATTTAATTATTGTGCGTCGCACTTTACCTATTCAAATAATTTCAGCGTGCATCAAACAGTTGTCTTACTCACTATTATATAAATATATTCTTAATTATCATTAAGTACTTATATAAAAAGTTTATAAAACCCATAAATTATTTTGGTCCTTCGATTTCATGGACTTTCGGCCTGGTGACCATTCGCGTCGGTTCGTCAAAAATGTTTTGGGAACAGTCACACGTGCGAACTAGTATCAAGTGACAGAGACGTTGTGCGAGCTAGAACAGTGCGTGACGTGAACAGTGAACATTTTTATTTCAAAATTTTTCTCTTATCGTTATCATTTTAAAGTACATATAAAACGTTGCAACTTTTTTTGCTAAGTAAGTTAAGGCCATTCGGGGACGTACTTTTCTAAATGAAATAAAGTAACTACTGATTCAAACTTTAAGTCCGAAGTAGCGTGCTCTAAATCGTATCAGCTCGAGCTCGAGCTAGCTTCCGTCGCCTAAAGTTAGCGGTGACAGCACGACTGGTGCGGACACCGGACACCGGACACCGACTACGACGGCCGCTGCTAGGGTTGCAAACACTAAACCACGTTTTGTGAGGAAACGATAAAGCGCTCGTTTACATAAAAAAATAAAACATCATATTTTTTGACAATAGACAATGAATTTTGCATTGATAAAAGGGCGATGAAATTGTTTGACATAGTCAAAGTTCACTTAATGACTTCGTCCTTTTACAAAATGCAATCTTTAGGTAGGTACTTAGTAAAGTTTTGAATGCGATATGTTGTTTATGTTATGCAGGCATGTTTAAGTTAAATCTATCCTCCAAGTCCAATAGTTTGGAAATTATATTTGATTTAGATTTCGGACTTGGCAACCTTAGCGGCGCCGCCCGCTGTATCGCCGCCTCAGCGAAATTCATGCCGTTTCGTTTATTTGATACGTTTCAATTAAAATATACGTTTTACGAGTAAATAGCTGATATCGGCGCTCGGAGAGAAACAGAATTGTAAAACTTTGCAAAATTTAAAAAGCTACGTAATTCATTTCAAGCGAAATTAATATTGATAAACAATTTGCATATGAGCTTTATATTTCTACCCTATACATTTTATGACTCTGAAGAAGTCTATAGGATTCAGAAAGCGCGTACTTATACTTATCTGGCTTCGGAACATGAAAAGACATTTCAAGATTAAGGAACTAACCGTTCAGTTTCTTTGGAATGAAAGAACACGAATCTTTCAACAAACACCTTTCCGATACAATGAGGAGTTCATGTTATAACCAGTGATGGTCGTAAATCAGCCGGGCTACTCTAGGCACCTGCAGCTGGCACTTTGTCAAACCCACCACGAATGTAGACGTAATGACGGGAACGTCACCTCACGCGCCGAAATGTTGTTAGTAATGGATCATGGAGGATGATGATGATTGTTTCTTGCAGCGGAGTTACCAACCTGCTGCTCGCCTTAGCAGGAGTTCATAACCTGCCGTGCGTATCTCTGAAGAAGTACTCACCTCCCAGCCTGACTTCTGCTGCGGCCTGCGCGCTCTCGCGCTGTCTCCTCGCGATACACTGGTACACCCCACGGTGCGCGCGCGCCAGTCCTCGCAGGACGAGCTCAGAGCCCGAGCCGGCCGCGACGCCGTTGTGGAGCCAGCTGAGAGATACAGAAGGGTCGCTCGCGCTGCAGTTCAGGCTCACCGTGCCACCAGTGTCAGCTACCTGCACACGCATATTTGTATTTAAATACTATAGAATTTTGAATTTTACTTATTAGAAAATACTATAAGCCGATTATTAAATTAATGCATACGAGAATTAACGCGAAACGTACCTTTTATTTATTTATTTTGCTGACGTTTCATTCGGGTTTCACCGAACGTGGTCCCAGCTTGACTGACCACGTTCGGTGAAACCCGAATGAAACGTCAGCAAAATAAATAAATAAAAGGTACGTTTCGCGTTAATTCCCGTATGCATTAATTTAATAATAATGCAACGCGATAGTTTAAAAGTATTTACTATAAGCCGTTTCAAAAAACCTTACCACGAGAGCAGGCGCCACAGAGACAGTGAGCGTGTCTTGGACGCTCAGGCGGAGCTGCGCCGTGGCGTCGCCGAACACGTTGTAGGCCTTGCAGAGCCAGGCGCCGGCCAGGTCGCGGGGCGCGCGCCGCACGCACAGCGCCGCGCCGCCCGCCCACAGCCACAGCGACGCCGACGGCTGCACGGGCGCCAGTCGGCCGTGCAGCTCGCGGTACCAGCTGCACCAGTAACACGATGCTGATCAATTGCTTAAGGCGCTGTCAGTTCACAGCTCACAATACTGAGTGTTTTTGAAAAATCACTGTAATTAAACTACTACAATTTATTATTCAAAAATTTTACATAGTAATCTTAAGGCTATTATTTTTGACTCGATAGAAAAATAGTAGTTTATGACACTGTCACTTAATGAGGGGTATACCGTATATATAAAATCGTTCTAAAGTTTATAATTTGAATTTTACAACATGAGATTAGATAAAATCACAACATACCTCTAAATTTACCTTTAAAAACCCTTTTTATATGAAAATTATATAAAAAATGTATAATCTAAATAACTAGGAAAATTCGATACAAAAAAAATCATAAGTATACTCAATACAAAAAAATTATAATAAATAAAACACAGCGAAATATCGTCGAGCACGAGTCCCAGCCTTTGTTCGCTCACGACGATATTTCACTGTGTTCTTTTTGTATTATATTCATTTAGACGTAACAGATTTTATTATAAGTTTTATAGGTTTTATACGTCTAAGTTTATACGTCTTTTAAGTTCTTTAATATTTCAAATTATTAACTTTGAAATATTATAGAACTTAAAAGGCGATAGCAGACGATCTTTTAGATTCTAGAATATTTCAAAGTAAATTTAAATATTATAAAATTTAAAAGAGGATTTTGAAGAGACAGTAGCTGCGTTTTAGTAACTGGAATTTTTAAGTTGAATTTTATTGCTGCTGGTACATTTGCTGGATACAACGCAACGTAATGCAGGTTTACGAGTTGTATCGAAGCGATCCACTTCAATCAGTAGAACAACTGCACTAGACTTGATAATATAAGAACAAACAAATTTTATTGATAGACGTAATATACCTATTATAATTTTGGTAAAAAACAGCTATACGGATTGAAAGTTCCTGTGAATTCTGGTTTTACACTATCTTCGACTACCTTAAATGCTTCCTCGTCAGTAATGGAGGTGAAGACCAAACCATACAAATTGTGCTAGCATTCCTAAGTGGAGGAAGATACTTCACAAAATCGTTTATACAAATATCAATCGTTTATATCAATTAAAAGGTGTGTGGTTTAGAGATAGACCATACATATTGATATTGTAATGAAAATTAGAAAGAATATTAAAGAAAGTAAATAATAATGTGTGTTACGTGTAATGCGGCTGGGGATGGTCGGGCGCGGCGCACGGCAGGCAGAAGTCGGCGCCGGCCGCCACCGACACCTCGCCCGGCGGCGACGCCAGGCGCGGAGCTGACGTGGACGCGCCCGCTGTACAAGTAATGCTAATTGATATGGTCTGTGGGGAAAACCGCGGGATACCACTCATCAGTCTTCATTTTTTGGCTGTTAAATATCCGGATACATTGCCACAGGTAAGTATTACATTACATTGTGCAGAGTTAAAAAATAGTTTGGAAAATCCAAAAGTGCACGCCTCATAATCTTATTTTTCACAATTAAATTGATTTTGATTGTTTTATTGCTAACTTAAAACGAAGAAAAGTATGTGTCGGCTTTAACGCACGACTGGAGATTATTTTTAACTTTTATTTTTAAGTTCCCGCTTAGAAAATTGAAAATTTTCAAAATTCGGGACGTTATTAGTTTCACCCCGTTTTTGAGAAGTCGAGTTTTCATCAGATCTCGACGTTTAAAGGTCTCAGGAATCTTCCCTGACCTGACTCACGAGCAAGTGTCATGCACCCTATCCGTATGTGTGTGTGGGTGTGTATGTGACCCGCTTATAACTCTTAAACAACTAAACCGATCGGAACCAAACAAGTAGCTTTCCAAAGAGTTCTATACAACTCAGATTTCCTGTGAATTCGATTCGGACCGGTAGATTTTGAGAAATCTCAAAAAAACTAAGCAAAAACAAGAAAAAAATTTCAAAAATGATGTTTTTTGAGAATAACTATTAAACTACATTGAATTAGACCGTGATCTTCGAAAGGACTTAGTTTTGGATAATACTAAAGCGTATAAAAAAAAATGGACTTGATCAGATAAGTTTTTCGGGAGTTATCGTGACCACGCCAGTTTCCATAGATACAGACACACGGTCGTCCACAAAATGATTTTATTAAACATTGATTTTATTTATTGAAAAAGGCAAAATGTCTTTTAAAAATGTCATAAGTGTTGAAACTAGTGTTTTTCCTTGACATTTATGTGTAAATATTATTGTACAAGTGCGATAGAAAATAAATAGAGACACATTTAGTTAAAAAAAACACTTGATTTTTGTAATGCGAGAGTAGAGCACTACCTCATGAGCTTCGCTTATGAGGCGTGCAAAATAAAGAAATCATAAATTGTGTCTAGTCGCAGTACCACCTATCCCTTCTGAAAACTTCCTATCTCTCTCTTGCAAATTTAATTAATTGGTTCTTTTGGCGTCGAGTGGAAACTCCCTTTACTATCTATAAAACGATTCATATTCTAGTGACTGTCCAATGGCCACTGAAGATCAGCCATTTTGAACTTACTAGAGACGGTGAGCAGCGCGGGCTTGCTCCGCTTGGTAAGGGCTGTGAGCGCGTGCCGCGCGAGGCAGCCGTACGCGCCGGCGTCGCGCGGCGCCGCGCCGCGGATCAGCAGCGTGTCACCGAACACCACGAAACGGGACTCTGCCAAACACGGCACTTATTACAGTTTACATTTATGTTGTAAAAGATGTCTGTAAGGAGAACCAAACTAATTGGGTTACTAAGACAAAAAGTGTTGGTCAGATGACTTTGACTCTTTTTATGAGATCGAACTTCGAAAGACCTCAATCGCGAGAGTTCTATTATAGGACCATTCCTACAGGACTCCATAGTTCTATGTTCTACTGTAGTTAAATATAGGCTAAAATTAAACACAGTACTTAATAATAGTAATAAGTGATATAACCAATATTACTTTTCTTATATTGAGAAATACGAGTAACTATTAAACAAGAGCAAAAAACTAAAGCGAGAGTAAATTACGATATACCCGTAATAAATTGGTCCTATATGTATATGTATAAAATAAACCACGGTCTATACTAGATCATTATAATATAATAAAATTAAAACAACAGCCAAAAAAACAAAATAAATTTCGGCATTTTCATATAAAAGTGTGCAGCCGCCCGAGCGATTTGTATGGGAATGTAATTTTTTTTACTGTTATTTTAATTTCCTAGTATAGCCCGTGGTTCGATTTATTACGTGTATATCCCCTCCACGTTGTATATCACTGACACAAAATATTCGTGAAATCAAATTTGCTGATACAAATATAACCGCAACTAAACACATAGTAAATGAATCGATAATTTCTTTATTAATATTCCCTTGGGACTTACTGCTAATGTCAATTCAAGTCCTCAACATGCCGAATAGTCGATGCATTTAAACAGCTAAAAGAGCACGGCGCTATGGGCGCTGGTCCAAGAGCTCTGACAGATCACATATACTTCAAATGATAGGCCATAATGTAATCTTAAAACGAGCCGAGGGGCATCAAATTATTTTTGGAAAAACTGTAGTTATTTACAACCAAAAAAAAGACGCCTCGCTAGTATCTGCTTACTTACAAATGAGAGATCCAACTATACTGGACGTTAATATTTTTGGAAACTGAAGATTTGCCAGAATAAAACATATGTCAAATGAAGGGTATAAGTCTTGTCTTTAATAACACAGAAGATCATAAAAATCCGTACCTTAGCTCCCTCGCTACGGTCGTGATTCAACTGTGGAATCCTTCGTTTCGCTCTGGATTCAAAGTAGCGCCCTCAAGTTAAAACTATTACCTTTACGCCTTGTAGTACAATCTACTATTATAGACCTATTAAGCGACATAACAAACAAAAACTTCTTTTCTTTATTTAGACGAAGGCAAAATATGCAGTAAAAAGTCCACAGGACAGTAAATTGGGATCGTAATTCTTAAATATCAAGGAGGAGCGTAAATATTTATGTCTCTGCTCAGTTTCAGTTTTCGTAATAATATATCATTGAATACCAGCAGCTAGCTGTCCAGCATTCAATACACGAGTGTCAAACAACAGCCATTACTCGCGCGGCGCGGCGCGGTCGCTACAAAACAATGGCTGTCCTGCTTCTGGCAAACTTTACTCATTTTAATATCCGCTCAACTTTCAATACTCGTGCTTTGAATTTCATCTAATTACTAAACTCTTTGAACCAGGGTTTACAGCTTTTGAGTTATTTGTTTACGATTATTTATTCTACATAATTTTAGCCTTCTAGCAGCTTTTATCATTTAGTCTAGAATAGTTAGGTATCAGGCGAAAACAAGAACTCTACATTTATATTTTATCGTACTTATTAAACTTTATTAGATGATCTATTAGATGATCGTCGTATCGTTCTTCATACAATGACGATGATACAAAAAGGTTTCAAAATTACACATAAGTTGTAATTTTATTTATTTGATATCATTTAAGTTTGTTAGGGTTCCGTACAAAAAAAAAAAACAGAACCCTTATAGGATCACTCGTGCTCCCATACAACAAACGTGATTTTTGAGATTTGGCGTGATGTGTGGGAGCCCCCCTTAAATGTTTATTTGACTGTAATAAAATTATTTATTTTTAGGGTTCCGTACAAAAAATTAAAAAACGGAACCCTTATAGGATCACCCGTGCGTCTGTCTGTCCGTCCGTCTGTCACAGCCATTTTGCTCCGAATCTTCTGGACTGAATCAGGTGAAATTTGGTAGGATGGTGTAATCCTATGACCCAAACACACATGTGCAAAGTAAATAAATATTTTTTAAAATAAGTGTCTTTTTTGGGGACAAATTAGGAAATTGAAAAAAAAAAGTTTTGCAAACCTTACTGTGTCATATATCAAATGAAAGGGCTCATTATGAGGATCTCAAATATATTTTTGTTATAATTCTAAAATAAATAGTTTTGATTTTATTCATGAAAGAAGACGAAAATTTACCATCCCCCCCCCTGATCTCCGAAACTACTGAGATTTTATAAAATTTAAATTTTGAAAAAAATGCTAAATATAGTTCATTGTTTGTAGATTACTGGAAAACCTAAAATAATTCAATCAATTGTACGGAACCTTCTCCACGCGAGTTTTATTTTTGTTTGAAATAACTTAGTTTTTATTGGCTATTTCCGATGCACGGTAAATTTTAAAAGGGGTTCTGATGGCATCGTAAATAAATTCAACATTAATGTATTATTTGTATTGCGTATAAATAATAATAAAAAATAAACGGGCAAGTGCGAGTCGGACTCGTACATTAAGGGTTCCGTACCACCGTAAAATGTTTTAAAACGCTAAAGAAACACGTTTCTTGTATGAAGACCCCCTTTAATTTTGAACTTTATTTGATTTTTAGTATTTGTCGTTATTGTGGTCATAGTAATACATAATTCGTGAAAATTTCAAGTATCTAGTGGTTTTGGATAAAAGTACTTATTGTTAGGAGACTAGCGCCATCTGCGTGTGATCTCCACAAACACGGGCAAGATTATCGATTCATCGATATTCCGGCTGTGGAGCGCGGATTGTCTTTGCCCAGTCTCGACTGACGCCATTGTTAATGACAGGTTCGCTGTCCCGTCGCGAAAGAGCCGGAGGCCAGCATTTTGTACTTGTTATATTGCGAATATTTCGTGAAGAATTGTCGCTAATTGTTGTTCGTTTGTGTGCCCAATTTGTTTGGAACGGCGTGGAGCCGGAAATTGTTTGTAGTACGGATAAGAACAGTGATTTGTGTCAAATGTGAACGCGTGCCATCGCGTCATTGTAAATTGTTGGTTTTTTGACTATTGCCCGTGTGAAACGGAAGTATTTGTAAATTGACTATAAAAGGAACTAATTTTGGTGGCGTGAATAAAATAAAATAAAATAAAATTTGTTTATTAGGTAACTATTTAAATTACAAGCTTTTGTTGCTGGAGCCTCCTTTTAAGCAAAAAGTATGCTTGTGTCAGGAGACTCCGCTCTTTCTTATCTCTAGTACTTTATAAATAACATAGTTGACCAATTTATAAGACAGTTTGTCTTGATGAAAAACAATATAGCCTATAGGTGTATGTGTGTGTGTGTGTATGTGTTTGTGTGTGTGTGTGCGCGTCAATGTGTATGATGATGAAGATAGAAGATAGAATAAGATATTTACTTATTATATATGTATATATATATATATATATATATATATATATATATATTTATTTTTATTAAATTTTTTATAAAGGTATTTATTATTTTTGACTTATTAATAATGTTTCAATTTCGTCATAGTTTTTTTCTTTTATCCAATTTGTCAATATTTCTTTACACTCTTGGTACGATTTATTAAACACGTATAGTTCATTGTTTATTTTATTATATATGAAGGCAGAGCGATATTCATATTGGGCTCCTGCAAATTCAGTACGAGTAATACGAACCTCAGCCACATCATATCTTCTTTTCCTTCGATCTTTAGCTTCATGTTTGTATGTTAGCTTTTTATGTTTCCTAGTTATGCCCATAAATGTATAAACAGTGATAAGTGTTTGAGTCGGAGCGAGAGACACCGCATGTTACGGTCCGCTGTTAGGTTATACCAACAATAGGTACTTAATCTTGAAGTGTCAAGAAAAAGAAGAAACTTGTTGTGCTGTGGTGAAGTGGTGTTATAAATACGACGTACTCGTTTGGGGCGACATACATGAGCTCATGGGTAGGTTCGCTTAGGGACCCCATTTTCTTCACCACTGACTTGGGACCCGTGCTGGGACCTGAGGCCGTCGCCAGCCCTGAGTAGGACTTCAGGCTCGACGCGAAGGCCAGGCGAGGCTGCCTGAAGACTGCATGGATGTGGTAAGTTTTGTAATTAGTTTAATTACTTTTAATTAGATTTAAATTTAACTTATAATTAGGTTAGGAGGTTCCCTGGACCTTATCTAGGGTGGTAGCAGACTGCGTAGGTTTGTTTGTGTGTTTGTTTGTTGCCGGTGGGATTGCCGGACTCGTACCAAGAGCGTAGTTAGTAACATTTCTTGGTAGCTGAACGTAATCTTAGCTATCTGCGCCAACACTAGTTAATACCATTTTAAAGATCAAGTTAAAAACGCTGAAAAAAAACACGTTTCTTGTATGACGACCCCCTTTAATTTTAAACTATTTTTCATTTATAGTATTTGTTGTTATAGCGGCCACAGTAGTACATAATCGGTAAAAATTTAAAGAGTCTAGCTATTACGATTTAAGAGATAGAGCCCTGTGACAGACGGACAGACAGACGGACAGACGGACAGACGGACAGTTGGACAGTCGGACAGACGGACAGACAGCGGAGTCTCAGTAATAGGGTCCCGTTTGCACCCTTTGGGTACGGAACCCTAAAAAATACCTTTGAAAATGGCTAAGGAAAGAAGACTTTGCATATAAAGTTACTAATTTATTATTCTGTTATTAAAAACTTTCCAGCATGTATTATAAAATCACAACACTTATAACTAGTTATAACGAAACAATACTAAAATACTGATGTTACATATTTCTAGTGAAGGAAGAGTCCATCATCGAATGAGATGCTATGGGATAACAAGTTATCCGCGCCCATTCATCAGCGTCCTCGTGAAATACGGCACCGGCCCAGAGAAATCGCCTTAATTAATATCGCGCGATACAGTGCGCTCGGCGGGACACGGCTCACGGATGACACGTTTAATTAACACGCGAAGTTTTCTCGTAACATACGGTAACGTTTTTATGAGAGCATCCGATACCACGCTGGAAGGTTACTTGGTTGTGGTGTAGTAGATCTACTTATACGAGTATAGCCTAATTTCACATAACTTTGTAGTCCAGTGACTTAGTATTTTAATTAACTAAGCTTTATATCTTCAAGTCGTATCAAAGAAAGTTATTGGCATAAAATATCACTGGCCAATAGTAAAAGTACACGTCTCCCTACATTTTCTTTTTTGGTATCATAATTTATTGAAAAAACCGCAGATATTTAATAAATTATAATTTTAATTATTTAATATGAATAAAAAAAAAAACTTTACCGTAGTGTACAGACATATAATAGTTGTTTAGCGAGTATAATTATCAGTATTACGACTTGTAATTCCTATGAGGGTGTGTTAGTGTGATCACCTGGGGTGGGCGGGTCGACGTTGAGCACCTGCTCGTTGCGGTACCAGACGGCGACGCGCACGTGCGGCGCGGCGCCGGCGGCGCTGGCCCGGCAGCGCACGGCCGCCACGCCGCCCGCCGCCACCGCGCCCGCGCTCGCCACCGCCTCCCACGGCACGTCCGCCACTGACGCAGAAACATTATCATGATCAGTATCATTGTAACCGAAGGTAATCCACTGCTGCACATGAGCTCACTGCCAAAACGACCGATTGTACTCGTATAGGTAAAGGTACAGCAAAGAACTCTTAGGAACAGTAATCTGTCATAAAAATCTTGCGGACTTCACTTTTTTTTTATCGTATATATGTGAACATGACTGAATACCAGGTGATACTTACTTCATCATCTAGTTCTGCTAGACTTGTATAATCATCATCATCATATCAGACATAGGCCTCCCCCAAGGATTTCCAAAGCTTGTATGACTGTAAGTATAACGTGGTAAACACTTTCGAGTGTTTTAGAGAAGTCAAAATAATTAAAACAGATTCAATTTTTTCTAAGAATCATGCCTTTATATTTGCAAAAGCTATTTGCACACACATAATTCAACTAGTACAAATACCAGAATTTATGTACTTATTTAGTACATTTTCAGTGACATTGATCCTATTTTTGTAAGAACTAGAGTAACTAACATTACTTTGTAGCGACGACGTCTTTGGAGTACTGGTCACCAGACTAGTCCGCCACTCGGAGTATCCCATAACACAAATTTAAAACTTACTTCGGGACTAGCTCGATCTGTGTTTGGTCCTCATGTATTTATTTATTTACTTTGTAGCACGGTATGGATCAGTAAGTGTCACTGACCGGGTTCTAGCAGCACGTCCCTGGAGAGCGCGACGCCGTGCGCGTTGCCCGCGCGGCACCGCACCACACTGCCGCCGTACGCCTCCGTCGACGGCAGCACTTCCAGCGTGCCGTTGGCAAACACCCGCCTACTGCACATTATATACTTTAGATACGAAAAAAAGTCATTTACTTGAGGTAAACAAATATGAAAGATTACTGTGTTTTTATTGTATGTATTTATTGAGTTGTTATTTTACAGCAACGAATTACACACTATTTTGTTGCAGTCTGAGTGTGTTTACAAGGATATCTTTGAGGATAATTTGTAATAATGTAATTAGGTAGTTGTAAGGCAAGCATGTCGCACTGGGTCTTGATGCCTGTAAAGATAGTTGTTTGAAATAAATAAATACAACACAAAATACACGAAATTCGTACGAGTCATAAAGTAATAGCATTAATAAATATGAAGACTGTATTATATATTATAGGAAGCTAGATTGTTGTGATATAAACATTGCAACGATTACGGCACACACAAAAATGTTGCTTCTTTTCAAAAGTCGTGATATTTTGTGTTTCAGTTACAGATGTTACAAATTGTCTTGCTTATTCTTCTTCTTATTTAAGAGCTTAGTGGCTCTTGTCGGTGGAGTATGCGCCAAACTTCGCGGTTCTCTGCCTTACTTTTTAGTGCTTGATACGACATAACCCTTGCTTTTTCTTTCAGTTGGTCTACATAGCTCTTTCTTGGTCGTCCTGGACCTCTTCTACCTTTTATCTTTCCTTCTAGTATGTTTTTAAATAAGGAGTCATGTCGTATTAAGTGACCAATCATTATCATTTTGCTTATATTATGTTGTTATTTCAATGTAACAATTTTGAACTTCAGTAATTAGTTTGAGAAGCTGTAAAATCCATCTGCGACGTTATATTTGAGATCTTTGTTGGAATATTACAATGAGAGATAGTCAGACGTCATCGCTGACAAACTTTCAGTCATGTCTGCTTACGTACATCACTCGTCTGTTAAGAATCGTGCAAGAGTAATACAGCTTTGGCCACGAAATTTGCTGTTTTACAATCAGAGCTATTTTCTTTTTAATTTGCTTTGTTTAAATTAATATCTTGAATAACCTTTCATGATGAACCTCTTCATCTACATGGCCTAATATAGTATTTAAAATAGGTATATTCTAAAGGCAATTATTGTGTCTCCCAAATCCATTAAAACGTGAATCTCAGGCGTACTCGTATATGTTTAACACGTTGTTGCACCGTATTAAGTTTTGCTTTAGTCTGTTGATCAGTCATAAAGTGAAATATCGATTGTATAAATCATAACTAAAATATAAGTAATATAATATTTTGTTGCGTATTTGAACTTTTTTGTGGCCAAACACGAAGGTGAGCGATCTGGCTTAGAAACTTTAATCTCTCTTAAGACGCCGTCGCCGAGAAATATTACTTCAGACAAATTATGATCACTGTTCTTAATTATTACTTTTTCTCAGGACGAAAAATTGCGATCATTAGTTCCATTTGTTCTGGCAATAACGAATGTCCGTCATTTTTATCGGTCGCAGCGAGTTCTTATATTTTCAGTGTCGTCCCAAAGGAAGTCTTCGCTTGCGGGAGAGATGTCGTCTATTTATCCCGAAGTTTAATTTAGAAAATTGCACGTAATGAAATGAGTTTAATTTTGAAACATTTAAGTAATGGACTGTCACTTTTCTTTTGGGTCATTAATAAACTAGTACAAATGTGTGTTAGCTTTGTGTTCAACCTGTGGTGCGTGGTGTCGGTGAGCACGGTGCCGTCGTCGCTTAGCCAGCTGAGCTGGGGCGCGGGGTCGCCCTGCGCGTGGCACGGCAGGCGCGCGCCGGCGGCCGCGCTGTAGCGCACGGTTGGCGGCGGCTCCACCACGATGCGCGGCGCGCTGCCGCCGCTGCCGCCGCCACCGCCGCCGCCGCCTCGCACCGCTACATACAATAAAAATATTAAAAATAGTTTTGCATTTTTGACTGACATGGTATTTAATCTATCTACAACCACTCAAATCCGTAATTTTACAAATATAAGTTTAATTTTTCAAAATAAATAATATGCTGCTTATCCAATGAAGTTCAAAAGCATTAGTTCTTATTAGTGGATATTCTGTAAATACAATTTTATCTTCTCCTGAGCCATGATTGTGTGTGTTTAGTTTGACATGTAAATTGTATCTGATGTTAATTTAAAAGCGGTCAGTATCTAATTAAAATTAATCCACAATTATATGACCAAAAAATACTGTAAGATGGTCGATGTTTACTACAAGTTTCTTTAAGCATTTCTTCTCAGCAGTAATATTCATTTATAAATCATAATACATAATGTACACGTAACGTACAAAAGTGTAACGTAAAAAAGTGTCTGCGAAGGCCAACATTTTTTAATAAAGAAATTTAATTTTAATAAAATATTTTACTATGTCTAAAATCGATTTTTTATTTAGAATCCTCCAAATATTCGATTTAAGGAATTGAAAAAACTTATATGCTATAGCCGGCTACTGTATTTTACATTTTTATATACTTATTTCATAACATGAGAATATTTTTCTCATTAACGATGACCTTGCTAACGCTGTCCTTAGTTACGCACACAAAAACACATGAGCGTACACTTTACAACTACAACTGTAACGATTCGCAAATTCGCATTCGTTAATTTCATTCTCAAATAATTTTTATCACATATAAAGCTGGGATTCGATTCAATAACTCCTTGTACTTCCTCATAGTCAAAGATTCATTGTTCACTCATTCCCAGGAACTGTTTATCGAATAAGCAAAAAATTGACCGTGGCTACGTCCTATTCTATAACGTTTGGGCTGTCCCTTTCAAAGTCATAAACATTGTTTTTAATGGAGGCGGCGAAGCACAAAAAAAAATTTAACAAATAAACAATTAGCCAGATTGCAAGTTTAGTGGGTGCAGAGTAAATTATTACTATGTAAAAAGAATTTGTAATAGTTCACAATTTTGAGTCTATCCGTTTGTTTATATAATTTCACTATATTTTATATTAAATTGCAATATTTATGATGTATGTATGTATGGTCATACATAATATCAAAAATCATCTGAGTTCAATTTTGTATGGAAAATGATAAGAAATCATTATCACGTCTTTATCCTAGACGGGATGGACTGAGTCCATGGCCGTGGGACCCAAGGATCACGTTTGACGTAATGATGGATGCTAGGATGAAGAGTGAAATCAAAATAAATAAATAAAGTACAAAGAATTTTGTACAATATTATGTTAATTAAATCTAGGTCACAGATAAAAATTCTAGATTGTCTGAGTTCGATCCTCAGCAAAGAAAAATCAAAACAAAACAAACTTTCGTTATGTTTTGAAATAACTATAAAGTTTATACATAATTTGTTTGTAATAGTCAGTTTACACTGAGTTTATTAGTATTTTTCCTTTGCCAAAATAAAAGAAGGAAATTATGCTATATTGTAATCAATTATTCTATTTATTTTCATACAACACTTGTATGGTCTTCTATAAATCTATTACATAAATATTACATACAAGGTTGGCATCTAATGTCATTAGTTAAAAGAAAATGGACAGGGCTCTGTCAAATCGTTGGGTTAAGAACGTGAAAGTCGAACTCCGGCGCACATGGCGTGGTTTGTTATCGCTAGGACGAAACTAACACGAGCTCCGAAGCAGCATAGCTGAGGATGCGACTGAGAACATGATTAGATGGAGAAGAAAGTATTTCTGTTTACAGAAATAGAATAAAGATAGATATTTTATTATTATTTATCAATGTTACATTTGTTGCATTATAATCTGTGTATGGTTTTGTATGTGAAATCATATATAAACTCCTTTAATTTCTACATTTATATACTTTCTAATAAACTATTATTTAGATATATTTTAATATATCTTTACTTTGTCAAAATTATGGGTAAATAACTTTATTTTATCCATTAATCATTAATGTTTCACTATTCATATAATTTTATATGAAGTAAAAATAAATTTAAAAACTTTTATCTAGACATATCTAGATTTGATTTATCAATTTACAAAAAAACATAATAAGTTTATTAAAAATCTACATTCGATCACCCAAACTGATGTTGCCTAGGACTGGTTGCGTCATTGTTTTTGCAAACTACCTGGAATTGGTTTGAGGCGGGATTCAGCGGACAGCGAGCTTGTTGAGTTCGAGTTCTGGTTTTGTATGCATTGCTAGTTTTGTAAGAACATAGTTTTGTTTGTTCACTTTAGAACAGGCAATGTATGTATACAATTAAGTTTGAATGCAGTTTTATGATGGCATTCTCATTTCGGGGTAAAAGTCGCCTTTCAATGGAACTGGTAGACGGGAGACGTGGGGTATTCATCATCGGGCGGCCGGGGCGTGCAAACGTTCTGTAGAGAGTTGGAAGATTTTTACGTAGATGTAATTTTTAACTCAAGAAAAGAAGAAGTCTTGAAGAAAAAGTGTGGGGAAACGAGAGTTTGACAACATAGGTCGATTAATATTTCTCGCGGTGTCCCTTGATTGGTTTTAATTAGGAATATAATTGTAAAATTTATTCCAAAATTAAAATCTTAGATTGTTTGAATTTTTGTTATTAATAAATAATTTAGTTTGTCCCTAGTAATTTTAATAAGTTTAATTAATAGTTTTGGTTTAAAATCAGTGCCAATCGTTTTGATTTCAAGAGGTGAGGTGTTCGACAGTGAATTTTCAGAGATTCTATGTCGTTCAATTTCGTCTTTTGATGTCAATGATTTTGGTGTAAATAATATTTGAATTTTAATATTTTGAAGTTTGTTTCTTTTTGGGGCTTAATGGTCAAACTCATCGTTAATTTCTATTTTTCTTTGGTCTCGCTAACTTGAGGGCTCTCTAAAGAAATAGAAATTCTAGGTAAAATTTCCAGATTTGTAGTGGGTCTGGCAGGATTGGTTTGTTTCAAAAACAATTCTGTGTTAACTACTGGTTTTAACAATCTGAACTTGCAGAGCTGGTCAAGAGACGGTCCGGAATCTGCGCGGTTGTAAACCCGTTCCAGGGTTGCGAGAATTAGTTGTTAAAACTATCCAATTAGCTTGGTTAGTATTAGACCAGTCTAGACTCCCCCTTCCCTATGGAGTTGTAGACTGGAACCGACGGGCGATATGTAGATCGGCTGACCCAGGCCACTCCGCGAAGTCGTTAGCAGCTAGGGGAAAAAGGACAATTTAGTTCTAATTCCACCACACACCAGAGTAGGATTCTCAAATTTGGATTTGTAGGCAGGTAAATTTTAGCTCAGGGCGAGAGAAACTCTCTCAAAACTTTTAGCTTTAGCTTTAGGGAACTTTCTCTTACACCGGAGTCTGTTGGATACCTAGGTACACTAGAATTGATTCTTACACCGGAATCAATTCCAATACACACACACATTTAGTGGGAATGGGGTAGTCATTTACATAAGTAGCTTTAGCTTTAGGGAATTTAGGGACCGTTAGGATAGACTAGGAATTACATTAACTATGCCAACAGTTAGTGTAAAATAACTTTAACAAAAATATCTTCATTAACTATAAAATATGATTGATTTGTTCAATAGAACGAAACTTCAATTATTGTTAATTAACTTAAACCAACTTATGTTCATAAACTATGAAATATTTCTGGTTTGTTCAGTGGAACAATTTGATTTGTCTTGGGAATGCTGAGACATGAATTCGGATAAATCTGAATTACTTCATCAATTATTTGTTTGGACTTATCTGGATGAGAAATGTACTGTCATAATTATTGGGTGATGCAAAGCAAGCCCTGGCTAATTATCTTTATGCAAAAGCACAAGAGAAAGGCCATATTCTTCGTTTGTGATGGTGCAAATCAAGTCGGAAAAGTCTGAATTATTTTATCATTTATTTGGATTTGACTGGATGGGAAATGTAGTCTCACATATTGGGTGATGCAAAGCAAGCCCTGGCTTTTTATCTCAATGTTGATTCACGAGAATATGGCCATACTTCGTTTGTGAAGATGCAGACCTGTTCGGGAAAATCTAGATTTATTTATCAATACGTTCCTTAGCACATGTAGAAATCATGTTTGGAATGTGTCCTTGGTTAAAAGGATTTATATGAGAAAACCAACAATTTTTGAATTATCCGAACTGCTTTGAGTCAAAGCAAATCCATGACATATTTGATTTATGGCCGCTGAATGAACTAAGTCTTACGACTTATAACATAGCATTCTGAATAAGAGTGCCTTACCTATTATAATTTGATCTTTCAAACATGGAAAATTTATGTTGAACTGATACTATTTCTTCAGAGGAACTTAGTTGTTCGAAACAATTATATATTTATATTTTTAGTTTCTTCGGAGACTAATCTATGGTTTTAGTAAAGCATACTTAACCATTTGCCTATTTAACTATTGTAAAAATAGCAGATTATATATCTTGCTTTGACCATCTCTATATTTATATTAATATCAATGATATTAAACAGTTCTTTCATACATGGAAAAGGCATGTGGAACTGATAAATT
This sequence comes from Acrobasis repandana, assembly GCA_963576875.1. Classification (NCBI taxonomy): domain Eukaryota; kingdom Metazoa; phylum Arthropoda; class Insecta; order Lepidoptera; family Pyralidae; genus Acrobasis; species Acrobasis repandana. The sequence goes on from OY756215.1 coordinate 158,321, forward strand.
CTACATACAAAATACCTAGAAGATAATATTTCTAATGAAAAAAATATTGGTTGCGAATATTTGGTTTCTTTGGAAGCTAAATTATTGGTATTATTTATTTATTGAATTGAATCGTATTGACAAAATTCTACTCTGTAAGATTTATTTATAATCTGGAATACCTTCTAACTATATCTATTTATAAAGCCTAAGGTTTTATAAATACTATATTTACCATTCATCTAACTAAAATACATTTAACGATCAATTCGAATATTTTATCAACTATAATAACTTCTATTTATTTAAATATTAAATAGAAATTGAATGAAGTACTAAACTAGGTAAATAGTGTTTAAATTTAACACATCAATAGTAGCGGATCGTAGGTACGTTGTATGATTTGACCTACTACTACTATTACTGACAAGACAGACTACTTATATTGTTGAGTAGTATACTCTTAAAGTATTTAAGGTACCAACCGATTTGAAGTAATGATTAAAATCATAGCTCAGTCCAGAACTATGTATAAATTACAGGTTCTGATGCGGTTGATATCGCTTGGCAAGACTTTACTTGCGTCCTCTTCTATGTCTCTAGCCTGTAAAGGCTTATTTAATGTAAATATATTTATCTAACAAATATCTGAGCACTATATTTGTTGTCCCAAGGCAGGGAGGATGCCCCAGTCATTTGGATGAATCCTACCGAGGTAGCGGCTGGCGGAGCTGCCTCTTTTAGCCATATAAAAACAATACTGAGCTTCTAATTCATTATATCTATATATTTTATATACATAGATATATCTACATATGTATAAGGCGAAACATACTTCAGGTCAAATCTAACTAAGAAACAAACTTAAAATATAATGCAAATTTTGATTATATAAATCTCTATAATACTTTTATTATTTAATACATAATAAAATAAACACTATTCCGTAATCACTAAAATTAATCATACTAAATAAATTATTTACTCCAAGAACTTAAACTACAGTTTTCCTTTATTCAATACTGAAACCTAAAGTCAATTACGCTATCAACTTTCTTAGGACTTCTATCAAACTTCAAACACTAGGAACTCTAAAAACTAATATAACAATAGGTTTCTCAAATTTTATACTAGGATTTATATCATCAACTACCGACCTCAAACACAAATAAACAATAAATTTACTAAATATAATTTAAGGGTGTTCATATTAGTTTGTCAGTAAATAATCTTAAACCAAATAAAATTAAGTTAATTTCATAGTATATAAGTATATATAATAAGTAGGTAGATTAAACGTGTTACAGCAGAATTTAGGTTGCTATTCTAAACAACTTGGGCCCTCCATTAGATAATTACAGCCAATACACTAATCAGTCACAGCTATGTTCAGGACGAAACAGATAACAAGATTTTAAAATAATAGGTTTGTTAGTATCCAGATAGTTATTTTTAGTTAAGTTCTAGATAAAAATTGTAGCATAATAGGTTTTAAAAAGACTAAAAATAATAAATCATTTGTTGATTAGGACATAGGTATAGGTATTATAAGTGTTGTTCTCGACTCTAGTACTTAGGTCTTCTAGGTTCGGATTAACTAAGTAAGTTAAGTAAGCAGAAAAAAAAATAGAATATTAGTAGGTAGGCTAGCCGTTAGTTACACAACCAAGAGGCAGGAGCAATCACCGGGTTCTAACATGGGATCATATAATACCACATTCCCCGAACAGCTTTTTTACTATAATATATTTAAAAAAAAAGGGGAAAATTGGGGTTTGTGCCGAAATATATTAAAAGAAAATATTTATCCAACTGCGGCAATATTGGGCCTCTGTTTCTCAGTGATAAGGTCTTATCCGCTATTTGCTTTATGTCCGACTAGGGTTTTAATAAGATTTCCTTTACGTTCCTTTGTTTGCCAAACAAAGAGAGCCAAACATAACTGAATCATTTCCAAGTTAATCAGAGCGGCTCTGATCGAACAAACCTATCGCGGCGCTCAGAGCTCAAAAGAATAAGTAACTGGGATTCTTTTCACAAACAAAGAAAACTTAATGCCACTTAAAACTCTGAGCACAAGTGGAGTTTTAAACCGTTTGACCCAAAAAAGTGTCACGGGCGAAGCGACTTTGCGAGTCGAGGCGCGCTTCAGAAAATTGCCCTCAAATGTGTAATTCAGTTGAGTTGTTGTCAGTTGTTTGTTCAAGTTCGTTTACTGTTTTACTTTTATAATTAACTCTTGAAGAGCGAAAGAAGCGACCATTGGGTCGTGGCTAATTAAATGCCTGCTACAGTTTGCCGCTCTCTGTCGCCTACTGCCACCGCTCTCTGCCGCCTACCGCCGCCGCCGCCGACTCGAACACGAAATTTCCATTACGGTGAATCACATCTCGACTTCCATACTATAAGATCACAAAAAAGAGATTGCAGAAATATATCCAGCTAATGTACATACAATAATTGGGTAGTATGATTAATGTTCAATGTTAGCCATATAATGTGCGTGCTATGTAATAACGCATTGATTGACATCTAGATTTCTGGACTCAATGTAATTTGTCTCGGCCTCTGCCAAAATACAAGTGAGTAAATTACAAATGTGGTGCGGAGCACACAGCGCACGTTATAGACGACTGAAGAGGCGAAGCAAATTTCTAAATTAAAATGCACACAAGGAGTCGTCTATTAATGGAAAAGCACTAAATACTGTAGCTTGAAATTGAAGTGGTGGTGAATTTTGACTGTAAAACTAACACTTTTTAGGGTTTCAAAGTCCACAAGGAACCCTTATAGTTTCGTCATGTCCGTCTGTCTGTCCGTCCGGGCTCGTACTCCACCGCTACTGCACCAATTGTAACGAAAATTGGTGGAGAGATAGATATTGAAGTTCCTAAAGTTGATTTTTCAAATTATGAAAAAATGATTTTTTTCCGCCCCCCTCCCATACAACGAAAAGTGAATTTAAAAAATTTATTAAATTGGACTAACCCCAAAGTATGGGGTATCTTTGAAAAGATCTTTTAAAATGCAACAAAAACTGGTTTGAAACTATGTAGATCAAACCCCCCAGTCTTGAGATAATCTAATACAAAGTTAAAATTTGAGGTGTACCCCCACCGTAACTTTTGAAATTTTACTAAAATAATTCTGAAAACAATGTGGTATATACCTCAAAGTATGTACTTTCAATTAAAACTATAGCGGTCTCGGTATCATAGATAGTTATTTTTTAATACGTCATACATCGTAAACCGCAAATTTACCTTTAGAACTTTTATATTATGTTACTTGCTGCTACGGAACCCTTCATGGGCGAGTCCGACTGCACTTGGCCGCTTTTTGTACGTACATACATACTGAATGTCTAATTTAAATCACATTTAGATCACTCCTTCACTCTAAGTTAATGTTGTCTCGTTCCGAATTTAAACTAATGAATGATGTGGAGAAAACCATCAAGGAGATGAAAATACTCACATGCCAGTAGAAGCAGCAGGCCGCCGCACAGCAGCCGCGCGCCGGCGGGGGACATGGCGCCCGCGCCGCCCGCCCGGCTCGCCCGCGGGGGCTGACTTCTTCGTGGCCTCAGTCCTTCTGTAGACAAAATACAACCATCTTTATTATGGAATACTCTATGTTTGTACAGCAAGTGCAATGACATTTATTAACTATTATGAAAGAAAGGTGATAGTATAGCGACTGAACAAATAGTGATCAATAAAGTTCAAATTCATCTCATCTGTTCTTCAATAAAATTACTAATCGTACCCTAGCTTTAATCAATGTCGTACGTAAGAAATGAAAAAAATCAACAAAGACCAATTTCATACAGTGCTATGAAATAATAGGTGCCTATTATTAATAAATTATAGGCGTCAGATGCAGGAATACAAATAAACATTGTGACGTCATACTCATACATCATTGTGTATTGCATCTTGTGTACTGCATGCAATTTATCGAATTTACTTTTTAGGCATTGGTGCCGACCCAAAAGTGAAAATTTCAGGTAGATGTTCATGACCTAGCCGGCCATCCATACATTTGTGCAACAACCCCTTGGCGATGTTATAGCTAACTTTTAACTAAGATCCCGATCTTAGATTTAATAAAAGTACTATAACTGATTGAATCCCGATTCAATCATAAACAGAAATATCTATCCCACTGATCCATTGATTTGTTAAGCGATATGATAGCAAGAATTTATCAATCAATCAATTTTCCCTGTAACCTAATGCTAAACTATTAATAAGGAATTTAGTTACTCATATGGGTTCTTACGTATCTAAATAAATATTGTAGAGCTGAAATGGTAGCTACCTATTTAATTTATTACATTTCTTACATTTATAAATATGCCGTAATGACTTGAGGTTACCGGCAGAGTAGAATAGGACCACTCCAAGTCTTCCCGTGGATGTCGTAGAAGGTGACTTAGGAAACACAAGTTAAACAAAGCTTATAAACATCTATGATACCTCTCCAACCCGTCTGGACATCAGCGTAGAGAGTGTAGAGAGTTCTTTGACTGCTCTGACTAATATATGGCTCTGGTAGTACAGAGAGAGTGGTGCTCCTGTAGTAGAGACTAAATTAAAAAGGGGCAAGTGCGAGTTGGACTTGTACATGAAGGGTTACGTACCTCCGTAAAATGTTTTAAAAGGCTGAAGAAACACGTTTTTTGTATGACGACCCCGTTTAATTTTGAATATTATCTTATTTTTAGTATTTTTTGTTATAGCTGCCTTAGTAATGCATAATTGGTGAAAATTTTAAGTATTTAGTAAAGGCCGTTATAAAGATCTAGTTAACAACGCTGAAAAAACACGATTTTTGTATAACGACCCCTTTTTATTTTTACTTTTTTCTTATTTTTCGTATTTGTTGTTATAGCGGCTACAGTAATACATAATCGCTGTCAATGAAAATTTCAAGTGTCTAGCTATTACGGTTCAAGAGGTAGAGACCTGTGACAGACGGACAGACAAACAGACAGATAGACGGACAGACAGCGGAGTCTCAGTAATTGGGCTTTGTAATAGTGTTAGCTCTCTTTGGGTACAGAACCCTAAAATGACCTGATGATAATGATGATACTCGTATATAAGTATCTATTCATAAAATTACGAACCGGAACCGAAGCCATGTGTGAAGAGGTTGAGGAGTGTAGATGAAGCGAAAGAGGTCTGTCAGATTCTGATTCTGATTATTTTATGAAGTTAAGGTCCTCATGGATGTTTCGAGTGTACCACATGAAGAAAATTCTTCGTTATGTGTACGCGCTTTACTTCAAGAAATGACCAAACCGCTGCAATAAATAAAAATAAGTTTGGAATATCCAAAAGTGCACGCCTCATAGCGGTCACTCAATTTTCACAAAAAAAAAACAGAATTTGAATATTGCATATACATCGGTGTATTATGAACAAAATAAAAAAATTACTTTTAAATCATCGCGCCATTGCCCAGACAGAAAAGAAAGGTACTGCGCATGTATTGTCAATGTCAACGAACCTTATTTACATAGATTTAGATATACCAACGATAGGTGGATTTCAGTTTATTGCTAATTATAATTAAACTACTTTTAATTAGACCGTGATTTTCGAAAGGACTTAGTTTTAGATAATACTTAAGCGTATGAAAAAAGAAGGGTTCGATTTGTTAAGTTTTTCGGGCGTTATCGTGACCACGCCAGTTTCCATACATACTGACACACGGACGTCCACGAAATAATTTTCTTAAACACTTGTTTTATTATTTTAAAGAACAAAATGTCCTTTAAAAATATCATGACTGTTGAAACTAGTGTTTTTTCTTGACGTTTGTGTGTAAATATTATTCTGCAAGTACGATAAGAAATAAATACCGACATTTTTAGTTCGAAAAATCACTTGATTTTTGTAAAGCGAGAGTAGAGCACTACCTCAACGCTCCGCTTATGAGGCGTGCAATATTGACACAAATTGTTGGGAATGAAGTGGTTAGCTTTTGAGTTCATTTACTGCAAATCGTCTTCACTTAAAATTACTCTTAAACTTGGCGTACCGATAATGATTTTTAGAAAATATTTCTCCGCTTAAATTGTGCAATAGAACTCGACTTAAAGTAACTAAGTATATTACAAAAGTGATGGTTGGTGACGGTAAGCCGTCCCGGGTTCCCGGCAGAGTAGAATAGGATCACTCCAAGTCTTCCTGTGGATGTCGTAAAAGGCGACTTACGAAACACAAAAAATCAATGAGACCTCTCTAACCCGTCTGGCCAGCGTGGAGAGTGTAGGCGTAGGCCAAATCCTTTGACTGCATTGGCCAAGAATGGCTCTGGCAGTACAGAGAGGGTCGTGCTCCTGCAGTGGAGATTAAAAAAGACCCGATGATGAATGTATGTTATTACATAAAAAAAACTAAAATACTTTAAAAAACCGAATTACAATAAAATTCGGACTGTAAATTACACACTAAGTAACAAAATATTTAAATTTGCACAATATAACTGAATTTCACGCGGCCGAAGTCGCGGGCACCAGCTAGTGCTTTTAATAAAATTCTAATAGAGTTAGGTAGGTATGTGTGTAAAATTACTTACTACAAACACAAAAAACATAAATACTGGGCGGGTTAAAACAGTTATATATCGACTAAGGTGCAAAGGTTTGATCAGCCGGAGCCCTACCACGATCATATACTTCAGTTAGTCAAGATTTTATCTAATTTGCTTGGGAAATTAGTTAAGTGGCCGGTCAGGCAGATCATTAATTATGAACCTCTCAATCGCAAGACGGTCTCTTGTTGACTTTCATAATGAGTAAGAGATTGATATAAGTAGTGTGATGTTAAATCAACGCTGATGATCTAATAAATGTTTATGTAAAATGTACACTACCACGTGTTGTCTAGCCTAGGGCAGCAATACTCTAGCGCAATGGTGGGCTTCACACTGGAAAAGGCTCAGCTTCCCGCCCATTTCCTTGATCTGTGAGGGAAGAGAAGTAGATGGTACATTATGAATTTTTAGGGACCTTATTACTGAGACTCTGCTGTCTGTCTGTCTGTCTGTCTGTCACAGGGCTCTATCTCTTGAACTGTAATAGCTAGACACTTAAAATTTTCACCGAATATGTATTACTGAAGTCGCTATAACAAAAAATACTCTATAAAAATACTATAAAAATAGTCATACAAGAAAGGTGTTTTTTTCACCGTTTTAAAACATTGTACGGAGATCTGTGTACAGATAACTAGCTATAAAAAGTGTTCCTGTATAGTTTGTGTCGGGTGTATTTAAAGTGTAACCTAGCCCTAACCATACACTACGAATATATACATAAATAAATAGATGCAGGATGTCTGTTACTTGCGACCTATAGTAACAGACGGAAAGTGGGAAGGATTCAAGTTATTAGGAAGATTGTCTCACTGCCGGTCAAGCAGACTCAAAAGACCGTCACAGGCTAAGGGTGTAACACCTAAATAACACCAGCAGTATGATGTCCAAGCGTAGGCAGCCAAAGATAATTCAGTACGTTCAGTGAAAACTGAGTTAACTCGAGTAATATTAGTTTTAATATTCTTACATATTCTGAATCAGAAAAAAAAATGCTATTTTTCTGTCTTATTTTCATAGCAGTAGGGCTTAAAATGCCAAAGTTACGACTCGTGTAAAGTGATGTAAGTATGGGTTTTTTCAAGTTCCTACAACCTTTTTTGTGTTTTTCAATACAATTGCATTTAAAACTAGTTGAACTAAAGTATATTTTTAATTTTGTTAGTGTAAATTGATATAAACAGAATCATAACTTCAACTTCACAACCCGAACTTGCACCGGCACTTGGCCGATTTATTCTATATTGTAACACCATTCATTTGTATTCCTGCCATGTCGTTGACGACATAACCTGTCAAGCCGAAACCAGCGCCAGCCAGCCAGCCAGCCAGCCAGCCAGCCAGCCAGCCAGCCAGCCAGCCAGCCAGCCAGCCAGCCAGCCAGCCAGCCAGCTAGCCAGCCAGCCAGCTAGCCAGCCAGCCAGCCAGCCAGCTAGCCAGCCAGCCAGCCAGCCAGCTAGCCAGCCAGCCAGCCAGCCAGCCAGCCATTATTTTCCCCCACACAAGTCGACATTATTTTTCCGTCTGCGAGAAAAAGTGCGTGCGACCAAATTAATCGAGTGATTTCTGTTATCAGTAAAAAAAAACTGTTCAAATAATTAGTCAAGAAATAATTGTTAGTTGAGTTTACAGCGGATTTAATTTATTACCGTTTCAATATTCATCAATTCTAAATTCATAGGTTGACATGTATACAACGTGGAAGGGATATACCCGTAATATATCAAACCACGGGCTATACTAAAAAAAGAAATTCGACATTCCCATACAAATCACCCGGGCGGCTGCACACTTTTGTATGGAAATGCCGAAATTTTTTTTTGTTCTTTGGCTGTTTTTTCATTATACTATAACGGTCTAGTATAGACCGTGGTTTGATTTATTACGGGTATGTCCCTTCCACATTGTATAAAGATGCTAACATTGTTTTTATTAAAAATAATAAATGTAATGAACCTAAATAGATATTAATAGATACTTCAGTACTTACACTTTCATGAACTCTGAATCAATTGAAATTTATTCGGGAGCGGAAATAGTACCCGCCCACGCTGCCTCGCTGCAGGGATTATCCCTCGGGAAGCGCTTATCCAAACCCTGTGATGGTTCAACACCGCGCGGGGTTGAACAGTACACAAATATTTTACTTAAGTCTAAGCTGAAATCTTTTAATAAATATGTACATGTAATTAATATTAAATATGTTTTGGGTCAACACTGCCTATTTTTAGCCGATTTCCATAAATATTAGTTTTGTTAGGCCCTTAATAACGGTATATCTTTTATACCTTCTTGCCCATTCAGTGTAGTACTCGTAATAACAAAAGATTTGTAGGTTATTATAAGTAAGAAATAACAGTTTAGGTTAAAACTAGTTTAAGTACCCATCAGTACAAACATCTTTTACTTCAGGAACAACTCCGAAAAATATCTATGGAAGCTTATTTATACTGTCGATTAAAATTTTTGATTTGTTGTTACAATATAGGTTTGTTTTAGCATTCAACGCGGTTTATGTATTATGCGCTAACGTTCAACATGATCGTAGCCGAAAATCAAAACTAGGAGTAAACTTTTTAAGAAATGACCTGTGTTGCAGTTGGAGCAATGTTGCTGAAATCACGGTTGATAAATTGCATTGTAACCATGGCCAAAGAATTGATATAATTAAGCACTTATGAGTACATAAGCAAAATTAAAAATCACAGAGTTACATCTGTTGCGTCTTTTATTTCATAAAATTTTAAAATTTTGATTTCTATCCTATTGTATTGGCCTATATATTTATAGTATGCCTCATAATGCCTCTTTACATATACTCGTATATACGCTTTCTTCTATTGACTTGAAAGAAGAAGGCGTAAATATGTAAAGATACATTTTGAATAAGTAGCCTCGTAGTGTTGACTATAAACATAACACATTATGAGGTATACTTACTATGCAGCTTACAATTTACTTTATAAATAATATATCTAGCTAAAACTAGGCTCGTAGGTATTTCTGTTGTCATAAAATCATCAAAGTCTGTGGTTATACGTATCCGATTTAAAAAATATATATTTCAAGGGTGGTAATATTGATTGGCGTCGTTGCTTCAAAACCTGATTGATGATGACAATGAGTCTAGGACATGTTGCAGCTCAACCGTACAGCATTGACTCGTAACTCAAGGTGAAAACTTCCAGGAAACATTCCACTTCTAAGGAAGTATTCCTGAAAACTTCCTAAACTTCCGGCAATTTCGGAAGTTTTTAAAAATACTTTTTTACCAAAAAATAGGTTAATTTCGTTACATTTAGTTAAATAATAAGATTCTTAAATGGTATATAGGTAGGCACTTGAAAACACGAAGCTTAACACTTTTTAAGTCTACCTATAAGAAGGCGATTGAAGTAAATATGATTTTCTGTGTTGAAATATTAATTTTAATATGTATGTGTTATAGGCATTTACTTATAAAAGGTTAAGGTTAGAATAACTTTATTTCTCATAAGAATTACATGAAATAATTCACTTACTGAGAAAACATAATATTTACATAGGTAATAGTACAATGAGCGTACTTTTATAAACAATAAAAACCAATTAAATAGCTTTGACAAAAATATAAATATAAGGTGTATAATAGGTACCCAATGACAATAAAAATAGGTAATTTGTAATATTCACTGTCTATCAATAGTATCCTCAGTTTTTCTAAGTCAATAATCTATTTTGAAAACTTCCAAAGTTGCTGGTAATTTTGGAAGTTATGAGGAATACTTCCGGAAGTATTCCTGAAATATTCAAAAGTTTCGGAAATATTCCGAAGTTTTCACCTCTACTCGTAACAGAGTTTAGATAAGCGCCTCCGGGAATGTGGACATGTTATAAATTAGAGGAACGCGAAGTAGAGTTATATCCGGTATCATCGTGTGCGGAGCGTGACGCGTAAACAAAGTATTAAAATATGTCGTGAAAGTGTTACATTTTCTTATTAATAAATACTTGTGGCTTGTTCCCAGCACACGTAAAATGAGTATGTGTGAAATTTAGGACCAAGGAACTGATATTTTATTTTTTAATATTCTATGATTTTAAAGATGATAGATTATAGAAGAAACTGGGATTCTTACAAATTCTTCTCCTATCCAATCTATCTTTATTGTATCTATTTATACATGTACCAACAAATTACGCCAAACTTGTTTAAAGTAAAGGCGTATAAATAAAGTTTTTTTGAAAACTACATTATTAGGTAAAAACAAATCAGTACCTAATCAGAATTCAAACATCTAAGAAAATTGAATTACATAAATAAACAGGGCTTTTAAATATATCACGACAGTGTGGCATTTTTATCATGATATACTTTTATGAAGAGGGAAACTCCTTTCTCGGCGTATGAGAGGCCTCGATTGTCCTCCGGCGGAGGGGAGGTGGGCGGGGCGGCGTTTTATTGCCGCATGTCACCGGAGGGCTCACTTGTAATTTACATGCTGACACGTTACTTGTTTTTATATGTACTATCTTAATTACCTCTATACTTCAATGAGACAGCTTGAATAACATATACATAAGTACTATTTTATTACCCTTTTTAGGGTTCCGTAGCCAAATGGAAAAAAAAACTTTAAATAATTTATAGGTTGCTTTAGCCCCGCTACTCACCAGCCAGGTCTGCAGTTCCGTGTTGGGGTATAATAGGAGAGGTATGTGACAAGTTTTCAACTTGCCTCAAATACCTACCCAAAAATTCGTGCCAGCTCTCGATCTATATGTATGGATAGGTCTTTAAAAATGATATTGAGGTTTATAATAAGTATATTGTTTTTCTAAACTGAATAGTTTGGCGCGAGAGACACGTCCAAAGTGGTAAAATGTGTCCCCCCCCCTGTATAAACCCCCCTATGCAAACTTCCACCAAAAATTGATTTGAACGAGATCTAGTAAGTAGTTTTTTTAATCTATACTTATATTATAAAGCGGAAGAGTTTGTTTGTTTGTTTATTTGTTTGTTTGTACGCGCTAATCTCGGGAACTAATGGTCCGATTTGAAAAATTCTTTTTTTGTTGGGTAGTCCATTTATAGAGGAAGGCTTTAGGCTATATAACATTACGTTCCGACAACCACGCGAACGAAGTCGCGGGCACAGCTAGTACGTCATAAATCGTAAAGTGTTACTTGCTGCTACGGAACCCTTCATGGGCGAGTCCGACTCGCACTTGGCCGCTTTTTTTAACTAAGTAGATAACATATATGCACAATGCACCAACACTGATTTAGATTTTTTCTTTGACAACTGGTCAGCTATTATAAAGTTACTATTGATTTATTGTGAAAAACTGAATGACCAGGGGTGCAATACTCGCGACTACGATAGTGACGATAGTAAATAATGAATAATAATTGTATTGACATGAAAATATTTATAATTTATGACTATTAATGTTTTGAAATTGAAATTATTGCTTGATGTATCTGTGTATTATTATTATTTTTTAATTTTATCTTATATTTATATAATGCATGTGTGATAAATGTAATAGATGTAAGTCGTTTTTATCACAATAAACAATTAAACAATATAATTACAAATGTCTTAAGCCGCTGCCATATTCTTGGCCCATATATAATAATAATACACATGTGTGCCATTAAAAACTTTGACGTCGGAAATATATCTGTCGGCACGGGGCATCTTTAAGTGTAGAGCAACCGGCGCCTGCGCGACCGACACGCATTCCTAGGCGAATGTTTACATTACCAACATTAAGTCTTATCGGAGTTTCGACATAAGGGAGTCTTCGTTTGTAATACCTAGAAAAACGGGGCAGTCATAGTACTGTCAAACGTAGCCGTGGGTCGAAGCATTAAATGAATGATCATTATGGTTTCCTTTGTTCTAAGCTTGGGCGTGGGTGCTGAACGCACGCATTCTAATAAGTATCGTTGGCTAGATGCCACGATGTGTGACTGCTTGCGACCCACGTATTTCGTTACCTTTTTTTCGTGCTCTCTGAACTCAAGTGATTAAATCCTAAGAGTGGGAACTTTACAGACTATAAATAAGATTTCATATTCTCGTAGTTGATACCTATCTACAGTGAACATATCCTAGAACTATCGTAACCACTTAATAAGTTTCGGGCGTGTGTTTAAATGAACTTTATACTCGTGTGCGTGCACCTTTTATTTGCGCCCGAAATGGAGCCGCCTGATATCGTAGAGCTCTCCTACCCAGACGCTCCGATATATCTATCAAAATCTTTTATGGCGTAGGCTGCAGTCACTTATACACTGTTTTACTAAGTAGGTACATACATTTTAGATATTTTATTTAATTAAATGTCCGCGCTTCTTTTGCTTGTTCAAAAGAAGGGTTTCTTAAAAATAATTTTCTTGTCTATTTATACGCCGCCGGTTGAATGAAAGATTCTATTTTGGGATACGTCCGCCGTTGTCAATTTATTTTTACTGTTTTTGTATTTTTCAACACCCTTGCTCGTAAAATGTATCTAATTTCACCGGTTTTAGATATATATTATAAAGCAGCCAATAAAACACGCGTGAGTTAGAAACGCAAATAGTGAAGTTATATTTCATAACTCAAGATTTGCTATTGCGAAAGAAAGGGACAGAATTAATGGTAAATCCAGTATGAATGAGAGAGTAAGAAAGTTTGACAGTTGTGTGCATGTTGTGTGTGAGCGAGATAGTTAGCTAACATAAGGTGAAGGTGAGACAAAAAAAAAGCATAAATCAGACATCGAACGTCATCGTTGTTTCAATATTTATCTTTGTATCTTACATATGCTTCATATTGTTTTTTTTTAAATTTCGATTTCGTATGCCGCGCAGCGCCGTCCACTAGGCCGTGCGCCATGCTGATTTTAAAAAGTACAACGGCGGGAAAGCAACAGTGTGCATCACAGTTTTATGGTTGAGTTTATTTAAAATCAAAAATATCAGTTTATTAGGTATTTTTCCTTGCAAGTGTGTTGGAAAACGTCGTACGATATACGTGCGTATATTGGTCAAACACACTCAGCTCCTTACGCCCTCACCTTCGGCTCGGGCTAAAATTCCGCTTCGTGTGTTATAACCACCATAACGCACTTATAACGTAATGTACTATAAATGCGTGTTTTCGTAGTACATACAATAAAGTTATTACAAACTCAAATTCTAACATAAAATATGTACTGTCCACACATTACCTTACTTCGACGGTCGGAGTGGTAAAATCTAGGTCTGCAAACAACGTTGCTCTTTGCACACACACTACAGATACACTATCACGTCTTTATCCCTAACAGGGTAGACAGAGCCAAGGGCGGTAAAGCCCAGGCCACTTTTAGCGTAATGGTGGGCATGAAGGTGGAAAAGGGAAATCATAATAGAGTTGCTAACCGCATCGCCTATTCATATGATTCAGATTCTCGCCCATTCCCTCAATTGGCTTTTACGATCTGCACGGGAAGAGAAGCAGCTGGTACATTCTATGTTTTTTCTTTTCTCCCAGACCAGCAAAGAAGAAACACACACGCACACGTTGAGCTTTACCTCGTGGTCCCACACAAGGTTTATTTCGTCATTGTATCAACTTGCTGGCCTCTGCCGCTTTATACACTAACCCTGTGCACGGAGGTAGCCAGGTAACCATTGGCTGGCGGTTGTTGTTTCAGAGAAATATTAACAGAACTTTCACTATTGTATAACTTACGCGCATAAACCAATTCATGGTTCGATTGGAAGTAGTCTAATATGTTAAAACATATTAGACTCATTAATAATATATTATTGGCCGTGTGGTTCTCGGCATAGTATAAAAGGACCACTCCAAGTCTTCCCGCGGCTGCCGTAGAAGGCGACTTAGGAAATAAAAGCTAAACAAAGCTTATAAATATCAATGAGACCTCTCCAACCAGCGTGGAGAGTGTAGGCCAAATCCTCTGACTGCTCTGGCTAATATATGGCTCTGGCAGTACAGAGAGGGTCGTGCTCCTGCCGTGGAGACTAAAAAAGGACTGATGATGATGATGTTTTATATCCACAAGTTAATGGAACTTGTTGGGGGGGGGGGGGGGGGGTCCTTGTTGACTGATACTTTTTAATAATTAACAAAATTATTGATTACTTGACAAAATAATTTATATAACCTTCACAAATAAAAGCATATCATGAGTTATCTACAACACACCGTATGTAGGTGTGTCTGTTACTCCATAGCGCAGCGACAGCGCTCTCAAATACATTCGGAGCATCCCCGTGGCCGTCTGTCACATGCTACGAGGACGTTCACAGCGGAGGTGTAGTGCCTGGAACTTTGTTGTACATTCAAAGCTATACTTCGATTTTTACACATCGGTGACGTCACAAGCCCCACTCTGGAACGTAGATACTCTGTATCTTTGTGAATTTTCACTTTTTTGATAAACTGAAAAATATGGGTACATTATTTTTTGATAATCTAACTAACGGACTAATTAGAATAATACTTTTCTGAGCCAGTCTTCATCCCTGTTACCAAAACAATTAGCTTGTTTTAGTTAATTTTTAACATTGTGCGACTTTCTGCTCTTTTGACAATTTGCGATCGTTTGTCATTTTGTGCTTTTAACGACACGCTCCTCCAACAAAAAATACTAAAAATAAGAAAAAGTAAAAAATTCAAGAGGGTCTTTATACAAAAAACGTGTTTTTTCAGCATTTTTAACTAGATCTTGATAATGACATAAACGCGATACTTGAAATTTTCACAGATTTTGTATTACTATGGCCGCTATAACAACAAATACAAAAAATAAGATAAAGTTAAAAATTAAAGGGGGTCCTCATTCAAGAAACATGTTTCTTTAGCATTTTTAAACATTGTACGGAGTCACGGAACCCTTTATATACGAGTCCGATTCGCACTTGCCCGTTTATTTTACTTCACACTATCCGTTACGTCGTAAGTGGCTTTTTAGATCTCCGTAGCCAAATGGCAAAAAACGGAACCCTTATACGTCATGTCTGTCTGTCCGTCCGTATGTCATAGCCACTTTTTTCCGAAAGTAAATAAAAGTAAAGAAAGTAAGAACTATACAGTTGAAACTTGGTAAGTTGTATTCTGTGAACCGCATTAAGATTTTCATACAAAAATAGAAAAAAAATCAATAAATTTTGTGGGTTCCCTATACTTAGAACTGAAACTCAATTTTTTTTTTCATCAAACCCATACTTGTGGCATATCTATGGATAGGTCTTCAAAAATGATATTGAGGTTTCTAATATAATTTTTTGCTAAACTAAATAGTTTGCGCGAGAGACACTTCCAAAGTGGTATAATGTGTCCCCCCCCCCTGTAACTTCTAAAATAAAAGAATGATAAAACTAAAAAAATATATGATGTACATTACTACGCAAACTTTCACCGAAAATTAGTTTAAATGAGATATAGTAAGTAGTTTTTTTTAATGTCATAAATCGTAAACCGCAATTTACCTTTAGAACTTTTATATTATGGTAACATAACATTGCTGCTACGGAACCCTTCATGGGCGAGTCCGACTCGCACTTAGCCGCTTTTTAGTCCTGCGGCCCTGAACTCTACTACAATAGGGACAAATATTTAATTATTTATTTACCAATTTATGTATACGGACAATGTATACAGATAGTACTTATACTAATAGTTGATTTAAGTTAGTTTAAAATTGAGTTAAGATGTGAGAGTAATACCTAGTGTAAAAGTAAATATTTAAATGTTTACTCAACTATCTGATCTGTGTACCCTATAATTCCTATTTCAATGTGATATGATAACAGCTATCCTCTTTTCTTAGCCACATAGTTATTGCATTTTGAAATGAATTCAGTCCATTTGTGTTTTTATACACCCACATTATTACATAGATAGAGGATCATGTTATGAGTGTATTAATATTTATTATAAATAAATAAGTAGGTATCTATGTAATATTACTTTTACCATATTATTTATATATTGTTATTTTATTTCTTTTCTTTATGTAATTTATGTGTATCGTGTGTCTTTTTATGTACCAATAAAATGATTTATTTTGTTTTTAATTTATGAATTATTTTAATAATTTATTGAAGAATTAAATATCATCACCACTATCTTAGCTTTAATTACTAGTTCTTCGAAAGGATAAAACCACGAGATAGAAAGCGACTCCCTCAATACTTAGATACGTCTCCTTAAATTATTTTTGCAACTAGATTGTTTACAAAATATTTCATAAAAATACTTACGACGATCAGCGCGAAACAATACCAGAAAGCACACAAAGTTCACCGCACTAAAGTAGCCGCGCCATGCCGCGAGTCGCGTGTCGCGGCGAGCTGCCTGCGCTGCCTGCGGCGTCGTGCCGCTCGCTCGCCGGCCCGCGGACGATTGCCGGAGCCGCCGGCTGCCGCTCGCGGTTCGCCGGACGCTTGCGGAGGCTTGTTCTGTAGGTTGCTGTACAAACATAGACATCTAACCATACCGTTATATTGTAAAGGAGTTCACATAAAAATAAAAATAATTAAGTAGCAGCCGTAAATAAGCGTATACTGAAAAATTTTGTCTAAAGAATTGTCTAATAAGCTTTTTTGAGGATGACTACGTGTTTAGTAGATATTTAAATACAGAGAGTTCCAGTAAAGCGATGTTATTATTGAAGTATGCTTGATATGGAATGTCTTAGGAAAATAAAAACCGGCCAAGTGCGAGTCGCATTCGTGCACCGAGGGTTCCGTACAAACCCGTATATGTCGCAGTTGATAGAATAATCCGGTAATTGATAAAACCTCTAGCTGTTTGGTATTACAGCTCGGTTTTGATAAACAACTGAAAATCGTTTTTCTAGATTGTCTAAGATTGCGCAACGTGCTACGTTCATTTAAACCACTAACCACGTTTCCAAACGGCTAGCGGTTTTGTCAAACAGTAGCGGTAATCCGCTGTTTGACGAAACCGTTAAACAATCCAACTGCGAGACATGCATGTTAAGGATGTGGTGTAGGGTTACCATAATGAAATATAACTGGGTGTCTAGTCTATTAGAATACAGATCTTTTTGACATGGAATTTCTTTTCCCAGAAAACTATTCCACGATTTTTATTGCTATAGGTTTGTCCTAACCTAGTAAAATGGATAAAACTTTTCTAGCACTCGCCGGCCGCTGCTGCGGCACGCTCGCTACGCTTGCTCGGCTCATGCGTGTGTTGGTCGCAGTTCTAACCTAACCTAACTTATAGGTTTGCCCTAACCTAATAAAATGGATAGAACATGCCTAGCAATCGCCGCACTCTCGCTTCGCTCGCTTGCCACATTGCCGCTTCGTATGCATTCTAAATTGTATATAATTTCTTTAGACAAGATTGTTCAACAACTTCTTTAGCCGCATGGATGACTACAAGTCGTTCATTCAATTCCGCGTATTAGGATTCACTGTTTAACAAAACCGAGCTGTAATGCCAAACAGCTAGAGGTTTTATCAATTAACGGATTATACTATCCAACTGCGACATATATAAGTAAGGATAAAAATATTAAAAATATATTTTTGCTACCCCTATATAATGAAACTAAAAATTTATGATTTTCGCAATTTTTTCTTTATCTGTGCTATAAGACGTTGCTTTGTACCAAATTTCAAATTCTGAGTTTACACGGGAAGTACCCTGTAGGTTTTGATTCCCTTGCGAGTGTCGAATATTTGCGGCATAAACGGCTTAGGAGTTTGATTTTTTCATAGCTCCAAGGGACAGTATACTTGAGTATTTGATATGGATTTCAGCTTGATACCTCCCACTCCTCTAAAATTATAAGTTAATAATTCTTTAGAACAAATCTCAAAACTTGTCTATTTTGCTAAGAAATCATTGGGTCCAAATTAAATTGTACAATGTAGAGTCAGCGAGAACCATAATAAAGCTAGAAATATAGCGTGACACGAGCGGCTTGTTCTTGATGCAACAAATTGTAGAAACAAAGGTTTTCTGCTGCTGTGTGGGCGCTGGGACGGGTGGAGGAAATGTTTGCAACGTAACTTGCTCTTAATAATTTAAAAAAATAATGTTATTGTATCTTTGTTAATAAAAACGGCATCTCCTTCATCTGAATGCATTCCCGGTTGCATCCTCAGCTATACTGCTTCAGAGCCTGGGGTGCGATTTTCCGCTTTTTTCTTCTCCTAATATAATATGCATATCATCGGACATCCAAAGATGCCAAAAATCTAGCGAATAGCCGGAAAATTTAAAACGAATTAGCTATAGTTTTACGACTGGCCGCATGCCTGAAGTCAACCTTCCTTAGAAATGCTATTGTACCACGAGATTTAAGTACTATTTTTCCTTTGGTCGCCTCTTACTACATCCACAGGAAGAGATGGAGTGGTCCTATTCTGACCTGGAACCACACGGGTAAAAAAAATTTAGATATTTAATAATAATGGCATGTTTAGTTTTATTCATTCTATCATTGAAAATACATATAATTGAACGAGAGAACAAAGCCCCCCTTTCCCCCATCCACTCCCCGGTTTGGAATTTTTTTTGGAACATCTTGTGTATAGTGATTTTTTTTAAAATCCGTCAATAAATAACGCTTCAGCAAAGTTCCCCCTTTCTTCCCCTATTTCTTCCACAGTAAAAAATCGCGATCTTGACGGACATAAGCATTTTTGGCCAATCTTGTAACTGCGACGCCTGGCTCGCCCGGCCAGCTATCGCGAGCGAGTCGACGAGATCAACGCAGTCTTTATCTTCAAAAATAAGCCATACCGGTCGAAGACATGCCGAGAAATGGTATTATAAAGGGATCCCGGTCTACAGAATATCTTCTAGATGTATAGATTAATGTAATCACGAAGGAAATGGGAAGTTATGGAAGGAAAGTGCTAACCATTGCAAATGCTACCGAAACATCTTAAGAAGGTATCAATACATTCTATACACTGTTGACATTATCTCAAACGTCGTATTCAATATCGCAGCAGAGTACCGAGAACTGGAGACTTGCAATTAGCAGCGCTTCGAAACACCGCCGTCCGGAGACAGCAGTTTGCGATCGCTCTCCGCATTCGATGCAACGACGGACCGAGTAATGATCGCATACGATGGAGTTTAGAGGAACACTAGGAATAAATTGCACAATCCGCGAGTTTCCAACAAGTCAAATCAGATACTTTTTTCTAAACGTCAAAACAAACATTTTCTATGGGATTTGTATGAAAATTGGGATTGTGACGTCATAGTTTTTTGGAGTCAAATAGCGCCCTTAATATCCGTTTTTCTGCATTAATAAATCTAAAATCACGTTCAAAATGGATGTGATCAATGACAAGTGATACTATTTTGTGACGTTTTATTCTCTTGACAGCACCAAATAATTAGTTTTTGACCTAGGAAACTACCCAACTGATGATCGTATTATCATTTCCGTATTTTATACGTTTATAAACCTGCTGCGCACATTCAATTCAAGCATTTTTTTTCGTCCAACATTATCTGGTACACGGCTGTCTATTTCTAGTATTTAAAACACTGTAAGAAGTAGAAAAAATTTTACTTCACCTTAGCGCGTTCGGGAGGTTGCATCTTAAGCTGTGCTGCTTGAGTTCCAAATATAATATGTGTGTCAATGGTCACCCAAGGATGAGACAGACCTTGCGAAACAGAGACGAAATAGCCGAAGTAATTTAAATGAATTAGCTTTAGTTTTACGACCGGCCATCAGCTTGCCGTCAACTGTTGGTAATGCATTTATGCGAAAAGTCTTACAACCACCGCCGCCCAACGTAAATTTCTTGGGAATGAAATTCAAGCACGAGAGGTTAGTGCCTAATCTTTCAGTTGCCTCTTAAGTACGACATTCGCAGGAAGAGATGGAGTGGAGTGGAATAGGAATTCTAGGTTGGAAGCCACGCGGTACACAGAAGTAGAATATTTTTAACGACTGACAAAAATGTGAGATACACCAATATATGCGTCATTGTTTTATCTTTTTAAATCTCATATCGTTACTCCTGAAGCACCTATGCAGCGTTTGTAGAGATGAAATTGCAACGAATATGAGTACCTATCTTGATTAATTTTGATATAAATCGCGCAGCGAGCGGCTGCGGTGCGCATTCTTTTGATATAAAGCTTATGTAGCTGTAAACATTAAAAGGTATTTATGACAGTAGCAAACGAGAAAACCACTACTGTGTAAGCTCGTGTCCAGACCATAGATTTAAGATTAATGTTTTTGGACATCTTACAAGCCACAGTTAAATGTTCTGCCCATAATTCAGCACCAACAGCACCAGGTGCGCTCAATTCGGTTCGATGCAGTTCCGAAACCGGACAAATGTCTCACGGAGTGGGCATTTGTCGTGGAAACAGCTCCCCTAGCGGAGGAAGGATGGAGGGGGAGGACTAGACAAAACTGTTTAGTTCGTGTCGCGCGCAACAGTCGCGGAATTGTGCATCCATTTTGTCGCTAAGTTTTGATATTGCAATAACATTGGCGGAACTCTGTGGATCGTCTGGGAAGTGTACTCGCACTTCCCTCTACATTTCAAATGGCTATTTTCGTTGTTGGAGTTTGGTTTGGAAGATATTAAAGACAACAATCTTTTAATTACTTTTTGATTTGGACGAGTAGGTATTATCCATGCTTTGTGATTATTTCTATGTATTTGTATGACTAATTAACTATCTTAATTTATATTATTAATGAAGCATATTAAATGTGTTTTTCACCTACATACTTTTTGTGTAACTGTGGAGCCTCTTAAACTGTATAAAAGGGAAGTGTAAATTGCTTCAGTCTACGTCATTGCGTCGCCGTAATTCCTGTAGTTTCATTCAGCGCCGGCGGAGTTAAGAGTCTTCCAGCCCGAGGCTGTAAATATCTTAAAAATGTAAAACATTATCAAAACGAAGGACGAGGCGGGGCGGGGGCGGCGGGCGGGGGACGAGGCCGAGACGTGGTCCCTCGGGCGTGAAGATACCTTGATGAAAAGAAAATGAAACTGCAGCGGATGACGACGGCGGCGGCACTATGCGAGCCGAGACTCTATATTACGGCGGTTTTACATTCAAGATTTAATTATTCTATAGTATTAAAATTTTGCTATTTATTTTGATTAATATAAGGTAAACCAAGAGTTAGACGGCGGGATAGCTAGGAATAATTCTATTCATCTGAATTAAATTAAAGTAAATTAAATTGAGGCAAGTGGAAGGATAAGGGAAGGGGAGAGGGGTGAGATATGCCTTAAGATTATGATGCCTATAGATTGTTTTTATGATATAACTAAGTAGGTAAACAGACCTACCTTTTTTCTAGGAGATAAGAATTTGAGCATTGGTATCTTTTATTTTTATGTTAGTGACCCACTTTCATGTGAAATGTGCGCGTATCGGTAATATGCGATATTGAGCGATGTTCGATGAAAATGCTTGAAATTCATGTTAAATTGAGAATTCTGACGCGAGCGGCCGCTGCATGCAAATCGACAAATTAAAGTATTGACTGCGCGTCATTAATGCTTCACTGCGTTTATAACGAACTCATTTTATATTTTACGGGATTTTACATTTTTGGCTGCTGGCATGCAAAAACAGTCATTATCAAAGTGCGTATTATTTATATCAAGCCTTCAACATAAAGTGCCAATTTCTCATAACTTATACGGTGCAAAATGGAGAAGGAAAAGTTAAAAAACTGATCTGAGGGCCGCAGTGCTAAAGTATGGGGACACGCTTATACTCGTATATACAATTAAGCTGACATTAAACGTCCGGTTTTTAGCGGATCCGGTAGCCTGATCAGACTATCAAAAGTCGCTCGCATTATATATTTCTATAGACATGCAATACAAGTCCGTTCCGATAACTTGATCGGTCTTCCGATCCGGAAAGGGTCTCCGGGGGTTTCGATTTTATTTTCTTTACGACTGCGTCAAACGAATGTGTATTGAGTGAATCCGATCCGATAATCGGACGGAGGCACCGTAAACAAAGCCGGGCGTATATTTCCTGCTTTAGATGAGAGAGTCAGTGTTTGTCATAATATTTAGATATATAGAAAGCGTTTAAAGTACGCAGCTTTGGAGCCAAAATATTGGTTTTGTGCCTACAGTTTTTTGTAGAGACCATGGGCAAGCACCTTATAAGGGAGATAGGCCAACGAATCGCGGAAAAAACTGGAGACTCCCGCTGTGGCTCGTTTCTGGTGCAAAGAATGACCATAGCTATCCAGCGTGGTAACGCGGCAAGCGTTTTGGGCAACTTTGCACCGGAAACGCTAAAAGAACGGGCTGTAATTTTTTTTTTGTTTATTTTAAATTTTTTTATAGTATTTTATTCGTTTTATTTATTATTTTGTTAGCTTTTGACTATGATGATGTAATTTTGACATGTTTTGTAAAAATTATTTTGTGACCAATAAAGAAATTATTAATAATAAAAAAAAAATATACCATATGCCATATATATATACAACATGCTAAGTTGCCTAATCTAGTGACAACTCTTTCTGCCTATTAAAAGATTAATTTAATAAATTGGCAAATCATTAAAATAAAACAAGTACTTCCAGTAGTACCAAGTTAAATCCCGTGACGGCATGGTCCTGCTGCAGCGGCCCGTCATATTGAAATGTCGCGCATACTCGTTCGAGTCGCGGAAGTATTTCATATCGCAGGCCGAGTGGCTGCAGATTCTTTTATTTGCATGCTGAGCCGTCATGTAATAAACGGGCAAGTGCGAGTCGGACTTTAATTTATTTTATTTTATTTTATTTTATTTTATTTTATTTTATTTTATTTTATTTTATTTTATTTTATTTTATTTTATTTTATTTTATTTTATTTTATTTTATTTTATTTTATTTTATTTTATTTTATTTTATTTTATTTTATTTTATTTTATTTTATTTTATTTTATTTTATTTTATTTTATTTTATTTTATTTTATTTTATTTTATTTTATTTTATTTTATTTTATTTTATTTTATTTTATTTTATTTTATTTTATTTTATTTTATTTTATTTTATTTTATTTTATTTTATTTTATTTTATTTTATTTTATTTTATTTTATTTTATTTTATTTTATTTTATTTTATTTTATTTTATTTTATTTTATTTTATTTTATTTTATTTTATTTTATTTTATTTTATTTTATTTTATTTTATTTTATTTTATTTTATTTTATTTTATTTTATTTTATTTTATTTTATTTTATTTTATTTTATTTTATTTTATTTTATTTTGTTTCGTTTCGTTTCGTTTCGTTTCGTTTCATTTCAAAATGAAATGAAATGAATTTAATGAAATTTATATAATGAAATGAAATGAAATGAAATTTCATTTCATTTTATTTCATTTTATTTTATTTTATTTAACAAAGTACCTACACAATACAAGAATCCACAATTCCTCTTTCCAGCTCATCGCTTCTTGCGGCCCTTGTCTCTGCCTGCTTAGTGCAAGATCAAAAATGCTCTGTCTGCCCCATTAGGGACAAAGAAGTGATAGTGTATGTTTTGTAATAGTGTAGGTACACTATTACAAACTAAAGGCGAAGTTAGAGCCGTTGACCGAAAATGATGCTGCCAACTCACGACTGATAATTATTTATCGAGTGCTGATAAAGAGAGCTGCGGCATTTATCATCCTCCTTGATTCCTGGACTGTGAAGAAGAGGAATAAATCACTTTACATTCATACAGTACTACTTAATGATTCACGTTAATTATCTCTCGGCAGCTTCATTAGTAATGAATGAGGGTTTCGAATAAAAGCACCTTGCCTCAACTAAAGTAAAAAAGCAAAAAAGACATGATTATCCCTTTGTGTAAATTGCACCTTGACTAGTTTTCTGTACATTTTATTCTAGCATTCATAATAAACCTATTCACGACGACTGTGAATAAAAAAATCTAATGATAGCGTTGCTTTTTTTCATTCATAGGGTTATTCGTTGTCGGGATTTGTTTCGGAGAGCTTTTGAAAATGTCAAGTTAGCAAACCTTCTGAATGAAGAGACCAAGGCCTGCCGATTTCAGTTTCATATCTTAACAAATTATGTACTTGACTCGAATTTCACTAGAAAATATGTTACATGTACTCATCCTGTTCACCTACGTCCAAGCGCCTGCTAAATTCAATGTATTTTATAAAATGATGATGTCATTAACTCTTACCAATCTATACTAATATGATAAAGCGGAAGAGTTTGTTTGTTTGTTTGTTTGTTTGTTTGTTTGTTTGTTTGTTTGTTTGTTTGTTTGTTTGTTTGTTTAAACGCGCTAATCTCAGGAACTAATGGTCCGATTTGAAAAATTATTTTTTTGTTGGGTAGTCCATTTATAGAGGAAGGCTTTAGGCTATATAACATTACGTTCCGACAACCACGCGAACGAAGTCGCGGGCACAGCTAGTACTTTATATAAATTAAATCGTTTATTTAATATGTCACTGCTTGACAAAAGCCTCCTCTCTTTATTTCCACAACTTTCTGTCTTTGGTATTTATTCACCCATAAATCCAATTATTTGCAAGTCAATTTCCGTATTTATTATGTTTATTTCCGACTGCCCACGTGGTGAGCCTGCCATCTCTAGTGTTGTCGCTGAGCTCACACACACCTTTTATTCGTCCGCTGTAAAGTCGCGAGTGCTCACTAACGGATGACACCGGCCGCGCCGCGTCACACCGCACACCTCGCTGTACGGTCAGCCAATCAGTCTTGTTTTTATCCGCTTGTCTATACCTGCTATCCGGTAAATTACAAAGATTCGGTAAATAGTAAATTTTCGGATAGCATCTGTATTCATTTTGTATATACAGTCATAGTAAAACCTAAGGTTTATCTGCCCGGGATCAAGTTCTCATCTTTACAACTAAATATTATTAAACTAAAGCATATTTAATTCAGGTAATCAAAATTATAGTTTTGTTTGTCAGACTGTGCTGAGATGACGAGACCGAAGAGTTTGCAAGTTGTTTTCATTGCGTGCCGAGTGCGACGTGATAACGCGGCACCCGAGACCAGTGTACACTGTACTGTTCAGTGAGCTTTATCGGGCTTTAAAAAAGTCTTTTGTTTATTTACACTGCTCCCCTTTTACTTGGCACTCGTATAAGACGAAAGAAACGGAAATATTGTAGAAAAATGTTCAGTAAATACTGTAAGAAAATAAAATGGAGCTGCATTTTACAGAACAAAACTCACAGGGCAGGGGCCATACTTTGGGTCATTATTGATACTCATGTAGGTCATTAGTGAGATTGCGACAAATTTTAAATAATTAACTAGTCAGAAATAAAGCCGCAAAGTGGGCTTTACAACCAAGAATCAGTCAATATATAATCTTTTAGTGTAACCGCGAACCTCACAGTAAATTTTCAAAAAATTA
Source organism: Acrobasis repandana (assembly GCA_963576875.1). NCBI lineage: Eukaryota > Metazoa > Arthropoda > Insecta > Lepidoptera > Pyralidae > Acrobasis > Acrobasis repandana. The sequence continues at coordinate 184,307 of OY756215.1, forward strand.
GTTCTCGCATGAAATCTGTTTTGACGCACGAGACGCGCATTTCTATTAGCAATAATTTAATTAAAATATATGATAAATTAATTCCAAGTACCTCATCGGACTGCCAAAGAGAGTTTATTTTTAAATCTAAATGAAAGTTATTCCTAAAGGTGTTTCCAAAAACATACAGTGTATTCCACGTATTACAGAATTAAAAAAGGTTGTGAAGTTCTTGAAAGTGTCATTTAGGTCATATAAATCCCTATGTCGTAGGCTCTTTCTCTCTGAGTGTTGTTAAATTAGTAAACTGTGCAACTGTAGCCTGCAGCGGCAGGTGCTCCGACCATCAACTCCGTCTACGATCAACGCATTGTGCAACTAGTTCAACTAGTCTTAGGTACTATCTTACTGCAAGGTGAGCAAGATCCTCTATTCTAAATGCTGGTACGTTCATATCTAGGACACGTTAAACTGCATTCATATACTTCTGTTCGTGTTGCAAAATAGTGAAACAATTCTAAGACGAATTTTAGACGAATGATGTCAAGAAAGGGTTGCCTGCCAGTATTAACTACTAACACGCGTTTACTCACAGATCTGTTTTAATACAACCGCCAAAATCCTTTAAAGTGTAATTGTACCTATCATATGTAAAACGTCCATGATTGTATGTAAGATGTTGATGTAGGTAAAGTGCAAGTATTTGTATGTTAAAAGCGATGCCAGTCTGAATATGATCCCCAGAGTATGTCACGCAAGCGACACGTAGCACGGCGACTAAATTCGTATCATCGATGAAGATGAGACACTGATATCAATGGTTTTTTTTCTGATATTGTACTGTGTATTTACTTATTAAAAAAAATTAAGACGGCTTCATTTTGTTATTCCAGTGTTCAGCAACTATACCTATGAACCTTAGTAAAGTATTTATTTAAATTAATATTTGTTGTTTTTTGTTCCCCGTTTTTATTTTTGTCCTATTTACGTTTTCTACAGTAGAGGTCGCAGGAAAAGATAGATTTTCTTGAGTTAACTTAGTTTAATTCATTAAAAATTATAATTAACAAAGATACAATTGATAACGATCGAAGTTGGACCAATAATACAATTTTATTCGATTGAACCATGTGGGAGGTTTTTGGGCACAGGTGCATTCGAATTCTGGTTATTGCCCGCCGCGAAGTGTCGACGTGGCGCTTTTCGGCGGTCCGCATGCAGCGTCGTTGGGGACAGTGCAAGCGATAATATGTTAGAGTTTAGCTCGGCGTAACATCCTTCAAAAAAGTATACCAAAACTTGTGACAATCTTACCACAGTATAACATCACATTTTGAACAATGTAATTTCGAGTCCAGCCCCGCCCCCGCACCCTGCCCCCGTTCCACCAGCACAGTGCAACGTTGCACAATTGAAGCTAATGTCTTTATTAGTCGACGAGTTGCAGCGCAGAGGGCTGTCCTTACTTTGACTGATTTCGTCTAAAGTTTTTACTTGCAACTAGCTCTGGACTTTTACCATTTCAGAATTCTCAATAATATCCAACCTATCCTCAATAATGTACTGTTCTTGATGATTTTGTATGTCATAATAGATATTCCCTTTTTCGTTCCAACTTTATGTCAAAGATCTATTATAGTATAAGACATATCTATCTAATTTAGTAACTCATTATCAGGTCTTTCTAGTCTCCACTGGAGGAACACGACACTCTCTGTACTGCCAGAGCAGCAAGAGGATTTGGCCTACACTCTCCACGCGGCCAGACGGGTTGGAGAGGTCTCACTGATATCCAAGCTTTGTTTAGCTTGAATTCCCTAAGTCGCATTTTACGACATCCACGGGTGACTTCTGGTGATTCTATTCTACTCTGCTAGAAACCACACAGCACATAATTTAGTAATAATTGTTTGTATATTATATGGTATTGCATGTATTTATGCACGTATTATATATTTATATAGGTAATTTATATTTATTATTTGTAATTATGTGTTGTATTGTTTTTATAACTCAGGTCCTACTTGAGGAATGCGATACCACGACAGTTCTGGTGGAAATGCTGTTAGCATTAAGTCCGCCTTTTGCATTGTTATAAAAACAAAGGAAAATGGTACGACTGTATACCTGCTATTGCTTAGTAGTTTAACACTAAATCAAACAAAAAAAAATCGTCAGGACTAATTGATACCCTGTTTAAGAAGTGGCAACCCTTTGCTCGTAGAAGGATAGTAGATGTTAAAAAGGGTCAGGCGGGTATCAGATATTAATTAACAAAGAATTCCTTCAAGTGCTTGCAGGTGGGTAACTTGCGCAGACTTGGTATACAAGTCGCTTGCAGCAATAGGCTGCCGCCCCGCCGGGGGCTTGTTAAAGGCTCCACTTCTATTATTTCATTTGACACAGTTAGTTAGTTATCATATTATGTTGAGAACGACTCAAATTATTTTTATTCTTTAGAATCTTTCGTACTTCTCTGAAAAGACAATCGAGCATATCATAATAAAATCGTTCCATATTAGACCGCTTTTTTTAAGCACCTTTCTCTTCCTACTTTACTGGAGTGATTATTCCAAAATCTTGCAATAATAAAAACAATTTTAGATAAAAAATATTTAAACATAAACCGGTTGCAGGCTCCGTGCAAATAATTCCACTATAATAAATACATATATACGGACAAATCACACAGATTGAACTAGCCCCAAATAAAGTCCGAGACTCGTGTCACGGGACACTAACTCGACGATATTATACCTATTAACATAAAACCAATACGCATATAGATAAACTATATTTTTATGTACATACTTTTTAATTTTTAAATAATCCCATATGTAATTAGTGCGTAGCATTGTAAAATGCAGTAAATGTTAATGTCTTTATCCGATTTATTATAGTTCCGGAAATTAAACCAATGTGCTGTCGGAACTTTACAGATGGTAACCAAGTACTACGTTAACTGCGGAACTTGATTCAGATGAAATAACGTTTATAGCTGTTTCATAAATATTGTAAATCACCTCGAGCAGTTTGCGAACTTTATTTATATATCTTTTATTATGCTTAAAAATTAGATACATTATTATACTATTGCTGCCAGCGTTTTGGGCATTCTACCTCGAGGCAATGACCTACACAATGTTTTTATTTATAGTTATTTTTTAAAATTATTATTTTATTCAAAGTAGTTAGTAAGTATATTTGTAGTTTTTCAAGTTCTAGTTTTTAGTTAGTGTTAATTATTTTTATTTAGTTTTAATGAGATGTAAATATTTATATTTAGCGAGAAAAAAATGAATCAACCTCTCAAGCTCGTACTATCCCGTTTCGAGCAAGGAGGCAGCGAATGGGTTCTGTTTTGCATAGTAACGCGCGAGAAAGGGGTTAATAGAACCAAGGACTTTAATTCCTAAGAAAATTTAAAGAACGACGTCATTTTCTCAAAACAATACTCCATTACCCGGCGTCGGGAATCTACCTCCGAACTACAAAATATAATTTTCTTAGCTCATTTTTACTCATTCATTAAAAAGTAATTACCAATGACAAATTTTTACGGTAGTCTTCCTTATTAAGATTCTGTTTTTCACGCACTATTCGCGTCTTTATCCCTAATGAGGCAGACAGATCATTTCTGGTTTTGCGGCTCTATAGAACAGAGCCCAAAGTCGCAAGAAGAGAAAAGAGAAGATGAAAAATGGAATTAGGATTTTGTTGACAATACTTATAATGTGAGGTGTTTGGTATTCCAGCATACGAAGGGTTAAATCCACACTGCCTCCGCGGTCCAGTGGTCAAGGCGTTTGCCTTGTGATCCGGAGGTCATGGGTTCAAATCCCACTGGGAAGCATACTTTGTAAAAAGTTGTTTCCAGTCTGTTTAGGATATTGCAGGCTTGAATCACCTGATTATCCGAAAAGAAAGATGATTCCATGCTCGGAAGGCACGTAAAGCCGTTGGTCCCGAACGCCATCTAGCGTTTGTACCTATCCTAGGACTGGTTCTAGTCTACCCTTTGGGTTGCGGAGGTCAGACGGCAGTCGCTCTGTGTAAAAACCAGTAACCTCGTCAAATTGCCTAGTTAAGGTAGCGGACCCCGGGCTCTGAAGCGTAACCGCTGACGATGCAACCAGGAATACGCTCGGATGATGATGATGATGACTTATAATGTGAGGTTTATTCAAAGTTTAGCTCTATACTCATTATAATATTAAATTTTACTGTATCTATAGAATAATGACAGCTTTGTGATCCCTGACTAAGTAACTTAGCCATGATGAGCGTTGTTAGAAATTAAATGACGTCACTCATTTAGCGCAGTAACATTCTATTGCCGTCTTCTTTGATCGAATAGTATTAGCCGTTATCTGTCTTTAAATTTTTCCGACCGAGCAAAGAGTAGTACCCCAGCGTCTCGTCGCCGCTCCCCGCTCCCCGCGGGCACATTTCCCATTCAGCTTGACGCTGTATATTGTCATCAAATGTATTTCTCGTTTATGTTATATCATTTTCTATGTTCCACAGAACAAATTATGTTTTCAATTTCTTCTGGACAGAACATCGAATGAACCGTGACTTTATTATGTGTTTTAATTGCAGTGTAATGAAAAACAAGTGATGATTTTCATAATGAAGTTATGAATATGCATTTTTTCACTAGAATATTGTAAGTCCGTTAAGGCTCTCATTTGTCTGTCGGGATCGTAGCAAGTGGAGGTGCATAGCCTCTGCCTACTCCTATGGGCATCAGGCGTGATAATAGATATTTATGATTATACTAGCTTTCGCCCGCGGCTTCGCTCGCGTATCCCACAGGAACATTACATTTTTCCGGGATGAAAGGTACCTTATTTCCTTCTCTGTACTCCTAACTATGTGTATGCGAATTTTTAAGAAGATTGGTTCAGTAGATAAAGCGTGAAGAGGTAACAAACAAACAAATATACAAACTCACTTTCGCATTTATACTATTAGCTAGGAAGTTAGAATTAGGATTAGTTAGGATTAGGATTAGGATAGTTAGGATCAGGATTAGGATTAGGATTACGAACATTTTTTACACTAATTAATCAAATTAACATGGCATGCTTGCTTTTACAAAGTATGCGAGATAACTAGCGGCACAAAATAAGAAAGGTACATAAGGAGAAAGAAGGGCGTTGCACACTAAACATATCAAAACACTTTAAAAGTACGGACTAGAATAGCGCGTCAGACTTACACTTTGCACGTAAAAAAAATTGTATGCGTGCAGTGGCAGCTTTACGTAGACGTGCACTCGCCAAGATGAAAGCAAGGCATATAAATATACCTATACTTGCATTTGCCGGGGTCCAGTGCCCCATTTGAAATAAATCATTTCAAAGGTTTTGTTTCTACTTAGCTCTAGATAACCCTTCAAACTATTTTATGAACTACTGTTCACAGTTCACAAGTGAGAACGTGAAGCTTTTCTTCGCACATTTGCGAAAAACAGCCAATTTTGGAAGGAAACGAGGCCGCAGATACAATATTAATCTATGGGCCGCAGGCCGAGTGACGCGAGCCCGAAGGCCGAGCCATCCACACCAAGCGCTGCTTTTTTTTGAATTTTTAGAAATCAAGATGGCCGCCAAAAGTCGACTGCTTCCGATTTGGATGAAAATTGATATCTAGGCGTGTTTTGGGTTGAAAAATTGAAATTTGTTTTTTTTTAAATCCAAGATGGCGTCTGGATTCTAGAAAAAAATATATATTTCGTTGATAATGTCTCACCGAGACTTCGGAGGGGTCTGAAATTTTGTATACTGGGGTAAATCACCCCGCGGAACTCGAAACTGAAATCTGATTTTGGATCCAAGATGGCCGCACCTGTACATTTTTTTTTCATACAAATCCTTACCTATCTCTCAACTGGACTACTTCAACAGCTGCACGAAAAACCACGAGCTGCCCGAAACACTAATTATAATTGCATTAGTTGATAAAAAATGCTATGCAATAGCTTTACCGCGGCAGTCCCCGAGTGCCACACTTTTTTTTTGTACTTAATACAATTCTACGGATTTTTCAAACCATTTTTTTTTTCATTTATCAAAAAGTCCAGCAGTTTATAAACAAGAGAAAATTCAAACTTAGTGTTGTAAGTTCGCTTTAAACATATTGTATAGACTATTGTGTAAAACTAATACCAGCTCCTTCCGCCCGGTCGCACCCGTATTGTCAACTTAAAACCGCCAAGGTGTGACTGCTCCTCTGTTGTTGAGACATCTAATTTTCTCCCGCTCTCTGCGCTTGCAGCTTTTCTTTTATTCCGTTCCTGTTTTCAGCGTAATTTTTTTTAAATTTCTGCAGACACAAATAGAAAAGTATCATTAGTGTTTACTGAAGGATTATGTTAGCGTGTATCCGTTTGGCGGAGAGCCGTTGCGCAATATTACGCGCATTCGTGTAGCTGTGTGCGTACGTGAGTTAAGGCTATACGTAGGTTATACACGCATTAACAAAAATAAAGAACAGTACTGTAATATGATTTTCTTAAAGTTTTAAACCCCCATATCTCCGTTATTGTGAAAAATTTCCGAAAACTGAATCGACAAACAAATTATATATAATAATCAATCCTGTTTATAAAATTTCACGAGAATCGGTTGATAAATGCGACCTGTAGGCGAGAACGAACCGACGGACTGACGGATAAAAGCATTCTTGGCCAATCTCGTAGCCAAGACGCTTCGCTCAGTCAATAAAATATCCTATGCCTAGTGGCTCTGGAAGTTGTACACCTCGCGACTCACCCCCATCCTTTGAAGTTTATCGGATAAAAAAGTTGTTCAGAGAAAAAAGTTGTTCAGTCAAAAAAGTTGTGTCTAAATAAGAATAACAAAAAAGACTTTTTAGTTACATTTACAACATTTACATTTTAGTTATATATGAAATATGAACATTTTAAAGCGTTTTAAACTCCCATATCTCCGCCATTTTGAAAAATTTCCAAAAACTAAATCGAAATTCTACTTAGTTATCAAACCAGGTTATAAAATTTCACGAGAACGGTTGATAAATGCAACCTGTAGGCGAGAACAAACTGCAAACTTTTTCAGCGTTTTAAAACATTGTACGGTGGTACGGAACCCTTCATGTACGAGTCCGACTCGCACATGCCCGTTTATTTTAATATGTTCGAAAGACGTAAAAAAGCCATGCAATTTCTTTTGGGTTTATTCGAATGGAATTAACTGCGATTCAGGTGCGCGTTTGATAATGAATAGAAAATCAAGAATTTACTCTGAAACTAACTGAAATATTCTGTTATTATTATTAGTATTAGGGGAATTACCGCGATTAATATTCATTTTAGCTATATATGTCGACGACCCTACTGCCGTCATGGTGGTCAAAATATTCTGTAGCGCTGAGTCTGCTACAAAGATAAACAAACCTCACGTATTTGAAGAAGAAACTGACATCTACGGCGCAGTGGTTCGTAGGAAATCGTAGCTTATTTGCTACGAGCGCCTACGAATCGTAGCGGGATTACGAAGCTAATGTACACTTTGTAATTTAGGGATATCTCGTGATTTTAGTGTTTCTCTGTTTGCTGTGGCATTGTAGCTTCTAAACAAATGAACCGATTTTAACTAAGCTTTTTGTTTAAAAGATAAGCTGATAAGGAGAATTATTATTTTCATGATATGAATTAAAAATAAATCGGCAAAGAGATTAGTAGAGTTCTGAAGCTAAACGTTACAACATGGAAACTTTATTTTCTATAGTTTTACACGTTTACTACCTATTTTAACAAGTTACAACTATATTTAAGTAATAAGGATGTGGAATGGGAAATCGAACATTATTATTTTATTTTATTTTTATTTTAATTTATCAAAACACAAACAGAATACAATCATATACAGTAATAAATATAATCATATACATACATGTAAGATCTAGACTGTACTCCAAAACTGTGTTTACCGCATGATTATAGTGGCTTTATTCAATTATTATTTGACATACCTACTTTATATAAACAACAAATAAGCTAAGTAATTAGTGCATTGAATACATAAACATAATAATTACTCGTATAAGAAATATACATTGATAAATATATTAATAAAAACTTACATACTAAGTGTAAAACAAATTTAATAAATTGTTGAGAGCAGTGACGGTCATATGAAATAAAAGTTAAAGTAAAGTAAAGTAAAAAGTATATTAATTTTCTCCATTAATGTTAAACAGTAAAAATATAAATTGGTAGTGTTGTATAGATTAAAGGAGACTGGAGCCTGAAGAAGGCAGAGCCTGTGTCACGGTACTCCAGTGCTCCCTCACCCGTACACTTGACACGTGTTTTACACTATATAACACATCTACAGTTTATCTAGGTAGGTACTACAAACTTAAGTCTATTCCTGCTTCAATACAATAACATTATAGTTAGATTATACAACAATAATGGGCCCAAATTTTTTGATTTAAAAAAATCTTGTCCGAGAAATATACGAAGCTGAAGCCATAAATAGCCTCACAGTTCCAAAAAATGTAATTTTCTTGCAAAGTATATCACTCTTTGTATAAATTCGGTAATTGTATGAAAACTCCATAAACCGCGGCCGGCTGCTTTGTTCGCCATCGACTGAATCGCCACAACGGCCGCCATAAACGTAATTTAGTGAGCGCGCGCCGACCAACGCCGACTGAATTATCTTTATGGTCCTACATTTGTCACGCCTCTTTCTCAGATCCGTAAAAAGGCCGATTATTGCGGCGATTAACGGAAACAAAATGGGTAATCTACAGTGATGCTGAATACGTGCAATTACGCCAGATTGAGCTTTGTAAGTACTAATATCACGCAAATTCTTATAATAGTCGCAAGTTTTATTACAGGGTCCCTATAGCCACCTTTGGCTCCATCATCAGGACAGCTTCTTGTTAGAATAATATTTCATTGTTATCTGATTAACATTAGCATACTAAATTTCATCCTAATCAAGAAATCGGGAAGTGGCCTTTCAAATGAAGGCCTTCCTGACCCAAACAAATATATAACAAACAGGGCAAGCTAAATAAAAACTTGTAATGATTAAAGCAAACTGGTGCTTTCATATATGTTCGAGTAAATAACGTGCCGTCCTCGCGTACTTCATGCGAGTGCATGTCGCAATTTCCCCGATCAATCTCACTCCGGGATAATCCCGGCATTATTTAACTAGAACCTGCCATACACAATGCACTGCAGAGCGCCCAATGTATTTCAGTGAAGTTCATCTCGTAATTTCCTTGATCAATCATACAGGCGTGGTAATCCCGATATAAATTAACTAGAACAAAATGCAGTTCAGAGTGCCCTGATTTCCTGTACAGATCGCTTAGCCTTTGGCACTCCCAAGAAGCTACTCCAAGCCTTGCTGCTCTCCGCATGTGGATAGTAAACGTGAGATGCAAGAATGAATTGAGACGTAAGCAACCTAAAACTCTAGCAATATACATATATTGAACAGCTGATGAACTTTTATTCAACATTAATTTATGTTACTCGTATTACAAATACACCTTCAGCAACGTAGCCATTGAAAGGAGTATATCCACAATATACATAATTTCGTTATTTATACACACATACGAATAAATCGTGTTATAGCCAGCGTTAGACAAATAACCCGATATGCATGACGTAATTTTCCCAATCAATCTCACAGGGTAATCCTGGCATTAATCACCAAGAACACGCCATCTACAATGCACTCCAGAGACTCCTGATTTCCTGCACAGATCGCCCCAAGCCTACAACATAATAACGGTCGTCGAGCTTCCGGGAAGCTGTATAAAGCTTTTGTTGTTTGCGTGCAGAAATCTATCTTACTTCAGATACACCTGAGGATAGTGTAACACTGTGAAGTTGGCCATGGTTATTTATTTTTGATTTATTATTAACCATTTAAAAAAAACATTTCATGATAAGTCTGATATGAGCTGGATAGCCCAGCGGTACGCAGAGATTGTTAGCGCGCGTGGTCTGTGTGAGATATACTGTTGGACGCGTGTGTAGTATTTATTTTGATTTGCTCTGAGACTCTAAAGAAGTGTAAAGAGGAGGTCCTAAATGTTAAACATTAGTGCCGGTACATTGACAATATAAAACTTCAGGTCTTTCTTAGTCTCCACTGCAGGAGCATGACCCTCTCTGTACCAGAGCCATACTCTGCCAGAGCAGCCAGAGGATTTGGCCTGCACTCTCCACGCTGGCCAGACGGGTTGGAGAGATCTCATTGATGTTTATAAGCTTTGTTTAGAATGAGTTTCCTAATTTGCCATCTATACATAGATGCCATCCATACATACATCCACGGCAAGACTTGGAATGGTCCTATTCTACTCTGCCGAGAACCACACGATAACTCCGCTGGGAACCACACGGCAATACTTATTAGTAAGTATATCAGACATCTTTAGAAAATGTGAAATATACAACGTGGAAGGGACATACCCGTAATAAATCAAGCCACGGTCTATACTAGATCATTATAGTATAATGAAATTAAAATAACAGCCAAAGAACAAAATAAAATTTCGGCATTTCCATACAAAAGTGTGCGGCCGCCCGGGTGATATGTATGAGAATGTCAAATTTTTTTTTGGTTTTTTGACTCTTATTTTTATTTCATTATACTTTAATGATCTAGTATAGCCCGTGGTTCAATTTATTACGGGTATGTTTCCTTCCACTTTGTATAATATAAACTTACTGTAACATTGCTACTATCAAGGAATATTAGTTTTAGGAGGAAATATAATAGACTATTTTCATCCGTTAAGACAATAGTTTGAAATCCAATCGTATCTCCATCATCAAAACTTCATCTTTCTAAGCAACTGGTGTCGAATGACCATTGTAAAAAAAATACGAAATGAAATGAGTTCCTATAGAGACATGATTAACACCGATTAGCCGTCATAGTCGCCAGCTGGCAGCTGCGTAGCTTCCGCTTACGTCGGCGGAAATGAGAAAAGTTGTCCCGCACTTAACATTTATTTATCGGTGCACCTTCGAGCCGCTCCGAAGTCCGCATAATGTCGCCGCGCCCCCGCTGGAGCAACTTTTTCGATATTATCGCACGTGACCCAAATTAGAGTAATTTACAGCGTTACAGCTGTGAAGCTCTAACGCCTGCTCTCAGGCGTTTAGGTCCAGTTATATCATTTAGATAGATCATAGCTCTAGATCGGTAATTTTGGAAAACCTTGGGAGAGGCCTATGTCCAGCAGTGGACGATATGCGGCTGAAATGATGATGATGATAATAACATTTACATACAAGTTTGTATGGACGTATAATACCTTTTAAAATGTAACAGACTTCGATTTTCTTTTGATATAGCACCTATATTCTTGGAGTTCAGTTAATTTCTTGAGGCTGTATTAGCGAGTTTGAAAATAAAAGAAAAAATATTAAAATTTGTACTATTAGAGGACGAAATGATATAAATACGGCAGTTAAAGTAAATGACTTATAAGTGGACTTAAAATAAGATTCAACATTTATTTTATTTTATTTGTTTATTTCAAATATGAAAGATTGACCAAATATATAGTGTGCACATTCCTCTCAATTCGTATAAATACTATCAAAACGACACGTTTACCTAAATCTAATGCTTTGAATATACACTCAAATACTTACTTGTGTTCCTAGCTACAAGGTACGTATATACTAAACTGCTATATCTAAGTACTCTGAGCAATATGTGTTGCAAGCGTTTGAAACTCAACCCGGCTCACTCGAGCGTCATGAGAGTTACAGCGTATTAGGAGTACCAACGCTTAAGTAGATACAAACAATCGCATTGTCAGTAGATATTAATTAATTTATGCATGTTATGAAATTAGAATAATTCAAGGACAGACTTAGCAACGTACAGCTGCTTTTTTAATGAAGCAAAAACTTTCCTGGCCCAACCGATATTTTGACAGCACAATTTTGTAACAATAGACGTACATTTTATTCTACGTTGCAGTTACTTTATTACATCCTTTGAAGCATAATTAACTCAACCAAAAACTACAAATAAGTCATTTTTGGACTAAATTCTGTTTGCCACTTGTATATAATATTCTCTAAATCATCACGAGCTATAAATATTGTATAAGTTTTTTGCCAAAACTGTTGCGAAGAAAATATTTGAAAGGAAATAGAGGAGCTGGCGTTTCCTAGTGTTACAGAATCAATACTCAACACAAAAGAGGTGATAAGAAAACGTCTGTCAATAAAGGAGGGGGGGGGGGGCGAGGACGTCGCCGGCACTGCAGGAGCCATGCCTTGAACAAGCGAAAGGGCACTAAAACAGTGACAATCCCGCGACAACTCTCACTCCTGTTACGAACTGTCGGCCACCGTCGCCGACTGTCACTCCTGTCACAAACTGTCGTTCAATTCAATTCAATTCAATTCAATTCAAAATATCTTTATTATCATAGGATATTTATAATATCTCTTAATAATAGTCACTTTGTTTTGTTTTGCACAAATGTTGACGTCAAATCGTTACTTAAAGCTAAGTTTACGCCGCTTCCTAGGCGCAAGTGCAGAAGAAGCGGCAACAAACTGCACTGCACGTTTTCTCCAAAGACGTCAATTAACAAACTAAAAACTTAAAATTAGTTATATAGATGGACAGAGATTACATTGTTTATTATGTCATAATTAAATTGAATTATAAGAATTACGAAATTTAAAATAATGTCAATTTGTAAATTTAGTATGTACCAATGTACCTAAATTATGACATGTCTAAGTATACAAACCTTTAAGAGGGACCCGCGCCAAGCTCAAGCCAGACCTTTTTGTTGACCGTCGCCAACTGTCACTCCTTGTACGAACTGTCACCGACTGTCACTCCTGTCACGAACTGTTGCCGACCATCGCCAACTGTCACGAACTGTCGCCGACCATCGCCGACTGTCATTTCTGTGACGAACTGTCGCTGACCGTCGCCGACTGGTGCTGTTGCTCGTCTGAGAGATCTAACTGCCAATACTCATTCAAATTACTATAAGAAATGAAATCCTTTAATAGCATGCTGTTTTCACTAAGATAAACTTATCATTTAGACAAAGAGAACGTAATAATAATGCAGTTTATTTTATAGGAGTTTTTTAGATATTCAAACTAAAGGGCTCAAACTTATTTCATTATTACTTCCGAGATTATATTATATCCAATTGCTTCTCAAATGGATGGTGTGTCCAGTTTCCGACCAGGACGTGGGGACCCTCCTCTATCGCCTTACGACCGCGTGCTCGGTAACTTTATTGAAGTTAACACAATCTGTCACAGACATTTCATCCCCGTCCTCAATACAAAATTTTCTCAAGTTTTTCTTTTGTTGTCGCGTCTTATAGTTACATAGTTCTATCAATACATTTTCTTTCATGTCAGCGGTGTCAAGACCTTTACTTTTTAGGATTCCGTACCCAAAGGGTGCGAACGGGACCCTATTACTGAGACTCCGCTGTCTGTCCGTCTGTCCGTCTGTCTGTTCGTCTGTCTGTCCGTCTGTCACAGGGCTTTATCTTTTGAACCGTAATAGCTAGACACTTGAAATTTTCACCGATTGTGTATTACAGTAGCCGCTATAATAGCAAATACTAAAAACCAAAAATAGTTTATATATATAAATCATGTGTTCAAAGCGCGATAAATAAAACCAATAAATAAAAAATAGTTCAAAATAAAAGGAGGTCGTTATACAAAAAACGTGTTTTTTCAGCGTTTTCAACTAGATCTTTATAATGGCATTAACGAGATACTTGAAATTTTCACCAATTATGTATTACGATGACCACTATAACAACAAATACTAAAAATAAGATAAAGTTAAAAATTAAAGGGGTCGTCATACAAGAAACGTGTTTCTGAAGCGTTTTTAAACATTCTACGGGGGTACGGAAACCTTCATGTACGAGTACGAGTCCGACTCGCACTTGCCCGTTTATTTTATTATTTATCTTCTGACCTTGTTCTCAAAATAAACTTGGTCAAACTTAAATTATTTTAATAAACTGTACAAAATCGTACGCGTGGTAAGTTTCATTATACTAGGTAGTCCCTAAGTAGCTAAGTACAATTATTTATTTCAATTATTAAATTTTTAGCTGGCATTCAATTACGTCGTTAGTGTTCGAGTTCACAAGCGTAACAATGTAGTTCACATAATACACACGTTGAATGCCAAAAACATTGATTCTGTGAAAAAAATGCGATAAATTATATACCTTATAATTATAAAGATATGACAAATATTGTGTTTTTATAACATTATGTGTAACTTTATACACTCCTCAATTTGAAAGTTTTTATTATCTCCTAAACTGTCATTGTTAAAAAAAGGAAAGGGATCGGTGCAAGAGTGTAGCAACTACCGCGGTATTTTAAGGTCATGTCCCACACCATGAAGCTCTTCGAGAGAATAATAGACTCTCGGCTCCGGCAGGAGAGTGCAGTCTCGGAGTGTCAGTGTGGATTTCGCCCCGGCCTAGGCAGGCTATACTATTACTGTAACCTTTCTATATTTAGTATACTATTTCACCTTTTTCCTCTTCGAAGTCAATGGTCTGCAGCCACTGCACTGATATCCGAAGATCGTAGAAAGTAAAGAAGCAAAAGACGGAATGCCCACCCGGCTCTGGAGCAATACAGCTAAGGGTGCAATTGGAATTGCGCTAGGGTAAAGTCACCATAGATACAATATTTAATTAACATCATATTACAAACATATAGCGACTGAAACTAAGCAAACATAATTTACCCTTTCTATCATAAACGGAGCACGAAATTTCAAATTACAGCTGATTGAAACTTTAATAACTTTGACTAGGAGCTTAAATCTTTGATGGGCATTTCTTCGAATTTCGTTCGCCGCGTCATTTTCGTGGCGAAATTGAAATTACCAATAATTGATTGAAAAAAATACTTCGCTATAGACGGTTTAAAAACAAATAATATACTTAAGTATTTGTAACTTATAAATCGGCTAATCTATACTAATATTATAAAGCGGAAGAGTTTGTTTGTTTGTTTGTTTGTACGCGCTAATCTCGGGAACTAATGGTCCGATTTGAAAAATTCTTTTTTTGTTGGGTAGTCCATTTATAGAGGAAGGCTTTAGGCTATATAATATTACGTTCCGACAACCACGCGAACGAAGTCGCGGGCACAGCTAGTAATTGATAAAATTATAAAATTCTTAATTCTAAATTATAAAATGCCGTGTGGTTCCCGGCAGAGTAGAATAGGACCACTCCAAGTCTTCCTGTGGATCTCGTAAAAGGCGACTAAAGGACAGTTCCGTCACTGCACATAAACAGACCTCCAATGGGCAGCAGCGTCTGAAGTGCGATAGTGACCCCCCTCACTGCGCTCGCCAACCCGCCTGCCAAGCGTGGCGAGTATGGCAAAACCTCTCAATGAAGGTACAAAATACGACCAGGCCCCCAGTACCCGGCAGCCCTGCTATTCCTGACTCCGGTAGCGGTCATGGTACCGGCAGGGCAGTGGGTGCTAAGAATCCCCGGATGGGATCCGGCTACCACCACCGGCGAAAACCGGCCCTGGTAACACAGAACGTCTGCACTTTGAGGACAGACGAGAAACTGGCTGAGGTGGAAGAGGAGATGAGTAGGTAACGGTGGGACATAGTGGGATTGATTGAGTTTGATGCCTTCCAAACTCCCGAACAAGCCGGGTTCCGAAAAGGCTATAGTACCATGGATCACATCCATACGCTGCGGCAGGTTATAGAGAAGACGAGGGAGTATAACCAGCCGTTATCCTTGGGGTTCGTGGACTATGAGAAAGCCTTCGATTCGATCGAAACATGGGCCGTGCTTCAGTCTCTCCAGCGGTGTCGTATTGACTATCGGTATATCGAGGTGTTAAAGTGTTTATACAACAAAGCCACTATGTCGGTCCAAGTACAGGAGCTTAGTACGAAGGCTCTTCCATTGCAAAGAGGCGTGAGACAGGGAGATGTCATATCTCCAAAACTGTTCACCGCTGCTCTGGAAGATGCCTTCAAGCTTCTAAAATTGAAAGGACTGGGCATTAACATCAATGGCGAGTATATCACTCACCTTCGATTTGCCGACGATATCGTTGTCATGGCAGAATCGATGAAGGACTTAAGTACGATGCTTGAAGACCTAAATCGAGTTTCCCAACAGGTCAGCCTGAAAATTAACATTGACAAGACGAAGGTCATGTCGAACGTGCACGTAACGCCTTTACCTGTTTTTGTTGGGAGCTCCACCCTTGAAGTTGTAGACCAGTATATCTACCTGGGTCAATTGATCCAGGCAGGAAGTTCCAGCTTCAAGGAAGAGGTTTTTCGCGGAATCCGACTCGGCTGGGCAGCGTTCGGGAAGTTACGCAGTGTCTTCTCGTCCAAAATACCCCAGTGCCTCAAGACGAAAGTGCATAATCAATGTGTATTACTAGTGATGACTTATGGCTCTGAAACGTGGTCCCTTACTATGGGTCTCATAAGAAGGCTCAAGGTCGCTCAACGGGCTATGGAGAGGACTATGCTAGGTATTTCTTTACGTGATCGAATCAGAAATAAGGAGATTCGTAGAAGAACTAAGCAACTAAGTGGCAGTGGGCGGGGCACATAGCGCGAAGAACCGATGGCCGGCAAGGTTGCAGGAAAACGCTGGATGCAGGCCGCTTCCGATCGGTCATTTTGGAAATTTTTGGGGGAGGCCTATGTCCAGCAATGGACTTCCTGTGGCTGATATGATGATGATGATAAAATTCTGAAAAACATTGCCCATGAAAGTTACTAACGATACCATGAAAGTCACACAAAAAAAAAACAATCATTTCTGTTAGTTTTAGCTACAATTAAATACTTTTATGCATTCAATATCAATCAATAATAATTAAGACCAGTACCAGGCCTGTGTCACTCTTCGTTTAGGTATCGAAAATGTACCTACATTATTACTATGCGCGCAGGCGGCCCCTCGGGGTGGTAAAGTCAGTTATACGAATCGTTTGTCCAGAGTCATAAGGATGAAATTGGCTTGCAATGGATGTCTAGGTATCTATACAAAAAGGTGCTGAGTTCTAACTTGAGCTAAATTAAACCGTATCACTAACAACATTGAGTAGATATTTCTTTAAATTTCTTTTCTGAGTGAGACTTCTGTACGGAGTATTAGTATCTATTCTGTGCCAGTACATATTTTGCACAAGTGTTCAATATTCAAAAACTTGCCTCCACGCGTCAACTCATGAACGGGTGCCACCAGTAGGGACTAGTCAGCTCGGCTCCGTTTTTTAAGAACTTCAGTGTAACTTTTTTTTGTAACTTTTTTCTGTAAATTGGATTTGGCACTCGTTTGCAAGCTTTACATATTATGTTGTGATAACATAGTATTAGGCATAATATCTTTGTAAACTGACAAAGCCCTTCTGGCGCGTAGGTGACCAATACTGTGTAAATGAGTTTCTTTCGGCGTTTCTTCTCAGCAGTGGTCATTGTGAAACGCTAGTAACGCGGTAGCTTTTGAACAAAGATAAAAATAATTTAGATATAAATAAACATTACACGTAATGAACACTATTATTATTGACGTGTAAAAGTGCCTGCAAAGGGCTAATTACTGAATAAATATTTGATTTAGATTTTTGCTCAAGTGCTCAATGCTGAAATGTTGCATTATTTTTATAAAGAATTAAAACTGGGTATGTTGATACTGTTGATAGTTGTAAATGTAGTTGATAGATGTAAAATAAAACAAAGTAAACTTTTCAAAACATTTTTTTTTTATTTGAATTACAACTTTATTAAACTATTCTCTTGGTAGCTCAAGAATTTATACGAAACAAAATAGATAAAAAAAAATGGTTTGACATAAACATCATTATTTCATACGATGTTTTATGACTTATAATTTTACAATGTAATTCCTATTAGGTTTTATCAGTCTCATTCGCTATAACTTTAATAATCACTCTTATTACCTCTTATTATGACGACCTCCGTGGCGTAGTAGTCAACATGCTTGACCGCTAATCCGGAGGTTCTGGGTTCGATTCTCAGCCTGGGCAAGTTGGAAAATGGCCTTTTTCAAATTGTCCTGGGTCTTGGGTGTATATCTATGTATATGTATTTAACATAAAATATAGTATCGTTGAGTTAGTATCCCATAACACAAGTTTAAAAATTTACTTTGGGGCTAGGCTTAATCAGTGTGGTTTGTCTTTATATATTTATTTATTACCTAAATACAAATAATACTCAATAGGTTCATAAGTATTTTAAGCCGAAAGAGGCATATTTTACTTATACAAATAAACTTTACTTTAGTATTTACATAACCTTCATTGGAAATGAACATTTAATCCGTAAATTTCCATAATTTACCCTCCAACCTAGTTTTATTTAACCTATATACGAGCCTATAGGCTTAACTTTTCTGATGTAATAAGGCAAAGTTTTAGATCTTATAATGCTTTTTAAGCAGCAATGCTTACATAGAAGGCACTTTTTCGGATATTTTTAGAACTTCCGGTTTAAGTGCACATTAAATATATATATACCAGCTGTGCCCACGACTTTGTTCGCGTGGTTGTCGGAACGTAATGTTATATAGCCTAAAGCCTTCCTCTATAAATGGACTACCCGACAAAAAAAGAATTTTTCAAAACGGACCGTTAGGTTCTGAGATTAGCGCGTTTAAACAAACAAACAAACAAACTCTTCCGCTTTATAATATTAGTATAGATTTTATTAGATAACGCAATTTTCTCTTCTCTAAAATATTAATAGTAATAAAAAATGTTTGTTATAATAAATTTTTCGTTTTATAAGGTATATTAGAAACCGCCTTAAGGAACATCGCTCTAAAAAAGGTTGCATTATAAAAAAATCTAAATAATCCTGTTTTTAGTATTATGGTTGATTTTGAGCCATCGTGGTTCCATGGACCACCTGGAAAAGCTTAAATTGCCTCCGAACAGAGGAAGGCCGATGCAGGCATAATTTGGCCCGATGGCGTTATATTGACCCAACTGCAACACAGTGTCAATGTGGTCATAACGACCACACCATGTCACACCTCCGCTCCTGCCCATCGTGCCCCACCAGCTGCACTAAGCGTGACCTGTGTGAGGCTACAGACAACGCTGTGAAAGTAGCAACCTTCTGTAGGAAAAAAAATTAATTACATTTTGAGCTTTCGACACGAGAAGAAGAACAAGTATTTTGGAGTCACTAACATAGAAGGTAGCTATGATGTAATAATATAAGATAAGTGACTTTCATAGCATGTTCAATGATTTTCGTGGCAAAATTGCCACGAAGTTCACACCACGAAACTGACGAAAATGTTACATTTTTAAAAACTACAGAGATGAATTCAAATACAAAACACTATAATATATAAACTCGAAGGTATATTAAATTTAAGGAGTTAATCGTTTAATGCAAAATAATTAATATAATTCTTTAAATCGTTACCGCAAAAATCACTTGTTTAAGGAAATTTGAAAAAACTTGGAGAAAAACACACCTGTACTTTTTTGCTGTCAACAACGAGCAGTGTGTGCGTGTCTCACAGATAGGCGGGTTGTTACTGTGCTACCGCGCTACTAAAATTTGTACCTATACGCCACCGCGTTTAGAAGTTATGAGCTGTTTTGCGTCGTTTTCCAAAAACTAGCAAAATCGTATGACAGAGACAAAATGCTTCATAATTTTTTAATTTAAGAGATACAATTACTATTTTTTGTAGAACTATGCACTGTTTATTCATAAATTATTAGAAATACAAAACTTACTTATCGAATAACAGACAAAAAGTTATACGAGAAAACCTAAGCGCGCGCAAGTGTGACATGCGGAGAACAGCAAATTTAATCCCGATTTTGACATGTAAGTATTATTTTAAAAAATACTATGCATTATATATGTTATTGTTTATTGTTATTGCGTTGCGAAACGCTAGTATCGGTAGCTTTTGCACTAAAAATAATTAAAAATGACCTTCAATAAGTGATATATTTTTCCTACATTGAATAAAAATTTTTGACTTTGACTATTTAGTTACGAGTCTGTATTTGAGTATAACCAAAGTAACTCCTGCAATCGGTTTTAAAACCGTAGATTAGTTAATTTAGGAATAAAGAACGTGTAACAGTAATTAAACAGGCAAGTGCGAGTTGGACTCGTACATGAAGGGTTCCGTACCACCGTACAATGTTTTAAAACGCTAAAGAAACACGTTTCTTGTATGACCCACTTTAAATTTTTAAATTTATCTTATTTTTAGTATTTGTTGTTATGGTGGTCATTGTAATACATAATCGGTGAAAATTTCAAGTATCTAGTTAATGCCATTACGAATATCGAGTTAAAAACGCTGAAAAAACATGTTTCTTGTATAACGACCCCCTTTATTTTTTAACTTATTTTTATTTTTAGTATTTGTTATTATAGCGGCCACAGTAACTGTAATACATAATTGGTGAAAATTTCATGTGTCTAGCTATTACGGTTCAAGAGATAGAGCCCTGTGACAGACGGACAGACGGACAGACAGACAGACGGACAGACAGCGGAGTCTCAGTAATAGGGTCCCGTTTGCACCCTTTGGGTACGGAACCCTAAAAAACTAGCTGTTATATAAATAAATCATCCATTAACTCATCGCCACTCCTGGCCTAGAGGCCTGGTGATGGATCAACCTGATCCAGTTAGATCATAACTATTTTGACATGGGATAAGTAAATTAAAATATTACAATTTGAGTATGTTTCTAACTTTACATTTTTATTAGTGCGTGTTTTCCTAGAACAAGTACTTAATGATAGTGTCTGGCGCGGCGTCTGTCACGCCCACTGTCATTTTTAGGGTTCCGTAGTCCACAAGGAACCCTTATAGTTTCGTCATGTCCATCCGTCCGTCCGTCTGTCCGTCCGGGCTCGTACTCCGCCGCTACTGCACCGATTGTCACGAAAATTGGTGGAGAGATAGATATTGAAGTTCTAAAATTTGTTTTTAAAAATTATGAAAAAATGTTTTTTTTTCAGCCCCCCTACCATACAACGAAAAGTGAATTTAAAAAATTAAATTGGACTAACCCCAACGTATGAGGTATCGTTGAAAAGTTCTTTAAAAATGCAACAAAAACTGCTTTAAAACTATGTAGATCAAACCCCTCAGTCTTGAGATAATCTAATACAAAGTTAAAATTTGAGGTGTCCCCCCACCGTAACTTTTGAAATATTACTAAAATAATTCTAAAAAAAATGTGGTATATACCTCAAAGTATGTACTTTCAATTAAAACTATAGCGGTCTCGGTATCATAGATAGTTATTGTTTAATACGTCTTAAATCGTAAAATGTTACTTGTTGCTACGAAACCCTTTATGGGCGAGTCCGACTCGCACTTGGCCGGTTTTATTTACTATCACAGATATTAACCTCCCGGTTCTTAGTATAACGATCAAATTGCATGAAATTTCGCTAAACAATTATTTGGTTTCCACTAAATTCTGAATTAGATCGTTTTTGGTATGAGTAACAAATCTATGATTGCTCAGCTTCATGCTTTGTAGCTCACATGAGACACAGAATACAGTTTAAAGAACAGGACTGCATGTCGCAGGCACTGAGAGGGAATCGGGCGCAAGTAAGGAGCAGACTGCGCGGCCAGTCGCGGGGGCCCATATACTGCAAAGTGACCGCATGGGATATGACTGCTACTAAGACATTTCAGGACCAACTGGAAATCGACTGTGAGGAACGGATAATTCGGCTTAGATGAGTCCGAAATGGCTAAACTAGACTATATTGCAGTTATCAATAAGAGGCCATCCACATTTTACATCACAGGCCCATAGCCCAGGCCGAGGGACCAACCCTTGGCCTTGGCATAGGAGGTCATGCCAGGAGGAGGAAAGGTCCCAAAGTCAAAATTCTGCATGTCATAAAATATGTGGACGGCCCGAAATGAGCATTATGCCATATAACAACGCTTTTACATTCCTGTGGCACTGAGCTGACGGAACCCAGGGTCGAAAGATCAAAAGCCATGCGAGATGGTGGGCGAGGAGGAAAAAGGAATCAAAATAGTGAGGTTGCCAGCCGCATCGATTTTTTCTTTTCTCCCATACCAGTACAAAAGAAGAAAAAATATATGTATGAAAGTAATGCGACGGGTACAAAAAGTGAGCCTCAGTAGTTCCATTTGTGCCTCACTCCACCGCGGCGTAATATGCCCTGAGTCTATCGTTTTCCAGAGTGTACGTCGCTCGGTGACAATACAACGGAGCCGCGTTTGTCAGGATTATGTTTTGCGTAATGGCGGAATGATGGAGGTTTTAAAATAGCAGCCCGCCCGAGTCGCGAACACAACTGATAACATCACTGCGATACACGCGTCTGTCATGCAGTTTATTACTCTTATACTCGTATGGTGGTATCCCAATTTTATGGTTCATTGTCTTTGATTTTGTGACATTAGAACATAGACGTATGCAGACGTGTCGAGATTTGAAAACCCGTGGTGCTGTAAGCAAAAGAAGGAAAAGAAATAAGCATTGCTAACCTATCACTTAATAAGAAAGATTTCCAGATTAAACATATGTATGTATGTATAACAGTCCATGACCTACATGTGGGTTCACAAACAATTACTGTCCTATTGTGTGTGTGACTGGGTTGTAACGCTCATTCTCTCGACTTTTACTATAGTTTACAACGACAGTGTACTTTTGATTTATCAAGCCTTCGAGAAACATTTATTAAATTATTAATTAAAATAAATTAAATAGATACGGACAAATCACAATGATTGAGCTAGCCCCAAAGTAAGTTTAAACTTGTGTTATGGGATACTAACTTAACGATACTATATTGGATAATAAATACATATACCTATATAGATAAACACCCAAGACGCAGGACAATTTGAAAAAGACCATTTTCCAACTTAACCTGGCTGGGGATTGAACCTAGAACCTCCGGATTGGCGGACTAGCGTGTTGACTATTACACCACGGAGGTCGCCAAAAACCATAATATTTACATAATCACTCTTTAGTGTTATTTCTTACGGGAAAAATCAAATAAATTTGTGTTTTCAGCTTTATGTAGTTAGCAGGCAGGTACACGAGGCATCTGAGGAATATCATCCGAGTTCCAGCCAGTCAACGCTCATTCGTTTGATTAGTTTGGGCAATTTGTGTAGCGATAGACGTAACTGATATATTTTACGTTTTGTTTTCCTTTCAGACTATATGATATAGTAATTTAAACGAGCAGCATATTTAGTCATAAAGTAAGTTAACCGCGCAACTGACTTCTGAAACAGAGTAAAGTTGAAAGGAATGTATGCATTATGTACATGATTGTGTATACTTTATATGTGGTAGAAGTAACAGGGCAAGTGCGGGGTGAAGTGCGGGGTGCGAGGGCGGATTTGGGCGGCCGAGCGTGAAAGCGGATAGCTCGAGTCCGAGCGGGCGATGGAGATCGCGGCGTTGTTCCGGGCCGCTCGGGGCTGCACACTGCGTCATGTACACATTGTCTAATAAAGTTTATACAAGGTCTTATATCCATCATGTCAATAGAATGAGGCATGTTGTTAGAAAGCTAGGTTGATTTGATGCTTATCCCATAAAAATGTTAAATTCCTTTGGAATTGTTGCCGGCAATGCCGAGGGTACAATGTCTTGTAGTTGCGTCTTTTATTACTCATTTATGTATAATGGCGTTATCCTAAAAGAACGCGACTAATCATCGCGCAAATAAGCGATGCGACCATCGCGTGGTCCTAAGAAATGTTTTGCAATCGTGCGAATATTGATTCTATAAGAGACTACTATTCGGACAACGCCTGAGAAAAGCTTGTTAATAATGAAGTCAACACATTTTACTTGCAGAGGAGTATTACAGAAGAGTCAGAAAGAGTATTTCTTTCCCTGGACGGCCAAAATATTGTCGAGCTCGCGATAGATTTACGGCGCTGCATTGAAATCGCATCCGGCGTCGCACGACCGCCGCGCTCGCTGCCGTCGGACCCCGTCTCATATTTCACACTTTATATCTTCTCGGACTCTGAACAAACACAATACCCTTCAACTGTGAGAGTTTTATGACGTAGATGTGCGAAAGGTATTACTAGCAAAACGTGAAATTGAAGCCAAAAAACTATCGCATGTATAAGAAATTCCTTACATATTTTAACATACATCTGTAGCGAGACGTTTTCAGCAATAATATAAATCTTTATTGAATGTGACGCGTCAACTGAAATCTTTTATTTTTCGATAACGTACAATTTTGCCTGAATATTTTTTTGATGATTTCGTCAAAATTGAAAGTCAGAAGACTTACAATTTTGCTAAAAACCTACTTACCTGATACTATGTGCTTCTAATATATCGTAAACTACATAAGCTCTGCCAGCATCCATTACAGTCTTGTGTATTGCGAGTTTTGGATCGAGATTTCTGATAACATTAGTCTATTTCCGGTCGCTCTATTTCGCCTACCACTTGCTTTATCTGTATTCAGTACCTCGTCTTACAAAATGTCCCGCCCAACTCCTTCACGATCCACTAAAGAGGCAAAACTAGCTTTTGTTTAATAACTTGGCTGGTCCATCATTTAAACAAGTCTATAGCTCTAGTCGACTCGCCCCATGGAGATGGTTCGCTATAAATAAAACTCTAATGGGTTTCTGGAATGATCCGTTTTACTTTTATGTGGAATTAATTATCCTTTGGATATCCATTATCCTTTTACCCAGACTAACCCTGGGATATTGTTCTAAATTAATTACTTCTCCTCGCACCCCTGTACAGATCACAGAAAAGAAAATTGAAATTCCAGTTAAATGTCATTTACAGTTCCAAGCGCCGGGAACAAAAGACCTGTAGAATAACATTTCATGAAAACGCTACAAATAGTTTAGTTTCATTTGGAATTGTACCTGAACTGAATATAACATTATGTCGAGTTGTATCCTCGGATGTTGTCGGACAAATGCAATTTTTACGTTTATTAAACGTTTCCGATAAAATATGCCGTTGAAAGTTGTAAGTTAATACTAAGTATATTTAGTTGTAAGTTAAAGTTGTTAGTTAATACTAAGTATATTTAGTTGTAAGTTTAAGTTAATACTAAGTATATTTAGTTGTAAGTTAATACTAAGTAAATTAGTTTGAATATACTTGAAAATGAATGTGCCTTAGTATTTTGAGTAATTATATTGTATTTCAATACGAGTGGAGTGGTTTTATTATACACAGAATAACCAATCGGTTCCGTCTACAATATTTTCATACTTTTCTTTTGGCGTAACCAAGCAATACTGAATAATTTGTCTGCAAATGATTCCTTTTTAGGATTAAGTACCCACAGGGTGCCAACGGAACCCATTTACATAGACTCAGTCGTCTGTCCATCCGACTGTCACAGGGCATCTCTTGAACCGTAATAGCGAGATACTTGAAATTTTCACCGATTATGTATTTCTATGGCCGCTATAATATAACAAAAAATACTAAAATAAAGTAATTTAAAATTAAAAATTAAAGGGGGTCCCCATACAATAAACGGGTTTTTTGCGTTTTAACTCGATCTATACAATGATATTGACTAGATACTTGAAATTTTCACCAATTATGTATTACTGTGACTGCTGTGACAAAAATAAACCTAAATAAAACCGGCCAAGTGCGAGTTAAACTCGCGTGGAGAGGGTTCCGTACAGTTGATTGAATTCTAATAGGTTTTCCTGTAATCTACAAGCAATGAACTATATTTCGTATTTTTTCCAAAACTTTAGGCTCAGTAGTTTCGGAGATCAGGGGGGGGGGGGAAGAATGGTCAATTTTCGTCTTCTTTCATGAATAAAATCAAATCTATTTATTTTATAAGTATAAAAAAAAATATATTTGAGATCCTCATAACGAGTCCTTTCATTTGATATATAACACAGTAAGGTTTGCAAAACTTTTTTTATCAATTTCCAAATTTATCCCCCGAAAATGACCCTTATTTTAAATAAAATATTAATTTACTTTACACTTATGTGTTTGGGTCATAGGATTACACCATTTTACCAAATTTCACTTGATTCAGTCCAGTAGATTCGGAGAAAATTGGTTGTGATAGACGGATGGACAGACAGACGCACGAGTGATCCTATAAGGGTTCCGTTTTTTCATTTTTTGTACGGAACCTTAAAAACGTTAAAAATTAAAGGGGTTTGTCATTTTAGAAACGTCAGTGTTTTTTCAGCGTTTTACAACATTGTACGGAGATACGGTACCTTCATGTACGAGTCCGACTCGCACTTGACCGGTTTTTGAGTCTAAGTAAGAGTAGACGACCAGTACTGTGTATATGAGATTCTTTCGGTGTTTTTTTTTCAGCAATGATCGTTGCCAAACGCTAGTATCGATAACTTTTATTCAATTAATATAATTAAATATAAAAAAAACATTACACGTAATGCATACAAAACTTATTGACGTGTAAAAGTGCCTGCAAAGCCCTAATTACTGAATAAGTATTAAAATTTTGAATTTTGTCTAAAACGAAACTTTAATCTTGTACATTCTTTTCCATGGACGTCATCGTCTCCTCTCGAGCTTAAGTACTCGCTACGTAATCCGTCAGTGGACGACGTCGGCCGCGAGTTTTCTCATTTTATCAAAGGATAAACAACAGCATCCCCCCCCGCACTACCTCATTTCACCCCCACTTCCGCTGAGCACAGTATACAAAACAAATAATTTGAGATGTTCCACGTATCGCGCTGAAGAGGGTTGGCAAGACTACACTGAACACTTGTGAGCTAAATTCAATTTGCTGCCAGTAATCACTTTCAAATAGTTTGTCATTTTGTTGAAGTAGGTATATTAGGTGAGTAGGCGACTAATATTTTCTTAAAGAAAAGAAACACTTAGAATGACCCACTCTTTAAGCGTTTTTTCTCAGCAGTGGTTATTCTGAAACTATTTCAAGAATTATTCGACTCTAAACAATTTTCGCCAAGAAATGCCACCTGAAACAAGAAAAAACCGAAACTAAAACTAAAGCTTTATAACGGCGAGCTTTAGCTTTCCATGAGAAAAAATTGTTACTAAATAATGTAACATTTTGTTATCGTGACATTTTACGCCAAGGGTTTAAGCAGCGCCATAATACCTTTATTTTAGCGAAATAACGTCGTTTTCTCCGCCGGCCCCGTCATTGATACTCACATAATGAATTTCCCAGAATATTACGCTCAAAGCGACAAAGGCCTTTGCTTACTTCCACAGGGCTGTCCGAAGCACGTGCGCACGCCGTGTGCCCGCCACTGCTAACTCCCAGCTAGCGCCCGCATGCTTCGGCTCGCTAATTACTTACTAGTATTGGGTAGATGACAGGGTCAAAAACTACGAATAATAATCGATATGTACCGCGGCGGGCGGGGCTTAAAATATAAACCGCGCGGCGCGACAGTTCACCATGACACTCGTGTTGTGCGGTTGCCTCGCAAAAAGTTTCCTTTGAGAATATTGCCGTGTTAGTGCGATAATCGATTCATTAAAAATGCCTTCATGTGCCGTGAAGTGGTGTAGAAGCCATACATACATGAAAAACACAGGGCTTACGTTTCATATGTAAGTAAATAAACATTTTAATAATCGGCCCCTGAGCCGGCTGCTCGACCGACGCGGCGATGACGCGTGCGTGACCTTGTCGCGACCAATCACATGCATCTTTGTCTATGTGTGTGTTTGAGTGTTTAGTTGTAATTACTGTTAGTTTGTTTGCGTAAATGGAATTGGAATCGAAGCGGTGAATGTAGGAGCATTAGATTTCTAGAGATTATATTTCGATGGTCAAAAATAAATTATTTGGTACTGCCAAAAGAATAAATTTCACAAAATGTTGTCACTTGTCATTAATCATATCCATTTTCAACATGATTTTAGATTTATTAATGCAGAAATATTTGACTCGAAAAATAATATGAAGTTACTGTTTTGTTCCCATAGAAAATATTTGTATTTTTACTTGATTTTTACGTTTAGAAAAAAATGTTCGACATATGTCCGTCTGTCCTATACTGTCCCACTGCTGGGCAAAGGTTAAATAATAAATAAATATTTTTTATAAAATAATTCAAATATGATCACAGAAACATACAGGTTACAAAAATGTATCCAACAACACGCTTCGTTCAAATTTTCACGATTAGTAATCCGCAACATGCTTTGTGAAATTTTTTAGCCCGTATTGTCTTCTTTAACTTAAAAGCTTGCTCTTGTCAGTGGAGTTAAGTGGAGATGCCTCCATTCCTCTCTTTTCTCTGCCATCTTTTTAATGTCTTGGTAGGACCCTACTCCTAACCCTTCCTTTCTTTGTTGGAAAAACTTCATCCTTGATCTTTCCCTTCCTCGTCTTCCTTACTATTATTCTGAATAGATTGTCATGTCTTATTAGATTTCCAATCATCTTCCCTCTTCTATTTTCAATAGTTTTAAAATATTTCTTCTCTCTCCCACTCTTTCTAGCAACTTCTCATTGTTATTCTATCCATCCAGCTTTTTTTGTCCATTCTCCTTCAGCACCACATCTCGAATGCTTTTTTTATTCTTTTTCTGTCCTTCTTCCTCATTATCCACGTTTCACATCTATCTAAAGCTATACTCCAAATAAATGTCTTTATAAATTGTATTCTTACTTTTTTACTTATATTGGAGCAAAATATATCTTTTCTAGTTTTGAAAGTATTCTTTGTTTTATATCCTGTAAACATTTTGCGTTTTCATGAATTAAACTTCCTATGTATTTAAACTTATCTACTTGCTCTACTATTATAATATTTAGTTTTATATTCTCCTTTTTCGGTCCAGTTTTTGATACTATTAAAGTCTTTGTTTTATTTGTATTTATTTTAAGTTTTTTCTGTTTGAAAATTGTGTCCATATTTTGTAATAACTTTTCTAAATTTTTTGCATTTTCTACAAGATCAGCTCTATCGTAGGCAAATCTGATAAATTGTATTTTTTCTCCGTTAATAATGACTCCTCCCTGACTTTGATCTTTTATATCTCTAGTGGCAATTTTGGTAAAAATTTTTTTTAAAGCTTCCATCATGAGTTTCCAATCTACCTTATCGAACGCTTTTTCTAAGTCTATGAATGCTGTGTGTTTCAAGTCCCAATTCCAAGCGTCTATCTATTATCAATCTAAGTGCCAATATTGCTTCTCTTGTTCCTTTTTGTTTGCTAAATCCATATTATTCATCTCCTGCTAATGTTGCAATTTTCGACCTGATTCTATTTTGTAAAATTTTAAGAAGTATTTTAAAGGCTTGTGAAATAAGGCTAATTGTTCTAAATTCTTCGCAAGTGTTCAGTTTTTTTGGTATCGTGACTGTTTTTGAAGTTTTGAAGTCTTTTGGGACCGTTATGTATGTCGACACCTCTTGTTTACAAAATATTATCTTTGCCGCATTTATTTAGAGTTCCGGGCCAGTTACGTTGCATATACACACACACATTACAAACGTCGGATTGTCCAAGTACACTCTAAGAATTTGGATCGCTTCGCTAGTTCATCCAATAAGCTGCGTCTACTAAAGAGACAGGAACTTGTTTTGAAGTGTTTTCACTATAACGCAGCCAGGGCGTTGGTTGGCGCAGAAACATGATTTTCAACCAAGCCTCGTCCAGATACCGTAAATGCAACTTAAACCCGCATATTAGCGGCTGTAACTATTAAACTAGACTGGATACGACAGCATCCTTATAATCGTACGTGATGTGCACTAAGCAAATTATATTTATATTTTATATAACAAAACATTTATTTATTATTATTTTGTTAATTAAGCACCTTACTTACTAAACGGACGTGTAGATCTAAGTTTAACACTGTAAATATTTTATTATAAATAAACGGGCAAGTGCGAGTCGGACACGTACATGAATGGTTCCATACCTCAACAATATTTTAATATTTTACAATATTTTAAAACGCTGAAGAAACACGTTTCTTGTATGACGACCCCCTTTAATTCTTAACTTTATCTTATTTTTAGTATTTGTTGTTATAGTGGCCATAGTAATACATAATCGGTAAAAATTATAAGAATCTAGTCAATGCCATTATAAAGATCGAATTAAAAACGGTGAAAAAAACACGTTTCTTGTATGACGACCCCCTGTAATTTTTAACTTTATCTTATTTTTAGTTGTTTTTGTTATAGTGGCCATAGTAATACATAATCGGTGAAAATCAAGTGTATAGTTATAATGATTCACGAGATAGAGCCTTGTGACAGACGGACAGACAGCGGAGTCTCAGTAATAGGGTCCCGTTTGCACCCTTTGGGTACGGAAGCCTAAAAAACTAGCTGTTATAAAAATAAATCATCCATTAACCCATCGCCACTCCTGGTCTACAGGCCTGGTGATGGATCAACCTGATCCAGTTAGATCATAACTATTTAGACATTGGATAAGTAAATTAAAATATTACATTTTGAGTATGTTTCTAACTTTACATTTTTATTCGTGCGTGTTTTCCTAGAACAAGTACTTAATGATAGTGTCTGGCGCGGCGTCTGTCACGCCCACACCTGTATACTTGTTATTATAAATGGAGGCGCCATCTCTCTTCCCGGCATACTTCTCAATGGATAGCGCAAATATCAAAATGTCTGACACTAGAGTCCAGTTGTGTATACTACCTTTAAGTAAAATTACATTTATGGCCGCTCAAGCAAAAAACGTCCTGTAGTCGATATTGAGTTAAGACTAGATTCGGTATCTAGAATAGTCAATTGATAATAAGGATTAAATAAAAATCTAAATCTGGCCCATTGTTTATCAGACACTTGAAGTTGAAGCTCTGAAAAGTTTGATTAGAGGAAAAGCATATTTAAAGTTTAAAATTATATTATAACTAGCTTTTGCCCGCGTTTCGCCCGCGTAGATTCGGGATATGAAAAATAGATGTTGGCCGATTCTCAGACCTAATTAATATGCTCACAAAATTTCATGAGAATCGGTCAAGCCGTTTCGGAGGAGTACGGGGACGAACATTGTGACACGAGAATTTTATATATAAGATTAAACTAATTTAGCTAAAGTCTGACTTTTTATTCCGTAGAATGTGATTTTCATACTACTCGTATAATATAATATTTACTTTTTAGAAAGTGCGATTGTACTCCTGTGCTACAAGTTTAAGCATTTGTTTGAAAGTGACAAGAGATATTTAGGTATTTGTTTATTAATACCGTTCATGTCTTAACAAGATTTCAATAGCTATCTAAAGTTTGCTAAAATACCATATCCCTAGTAAAGGACTGCTGCTATTGAAAAACGCCATTTAGGAAATTTCATTGCCCAATTTTTTGGCTTATGGAATAAGTCTATATAGTTAGGTGGTGCTTGTCTCGGTGGCAGGAAAAATGTACCCACACGGGAAATATTACGGCGACGAGAACTGAGGGACACACGAGCCGTCGCACGGCGGATTATTTGTTAGCGCGGTTCTGGAAGAAGACATTTTGCTTAGTAGGGGGAAAGATATCGGATTACGGTTATACTTTTATATGAAAGCATAAATTGATAGAAACGTCCACGCTTAAGTCGTGTAACGAGCGGCCGTTAAAGTTTCCATATGGTACCCGGGTGCTGATTAGGTTGACCTGCTTAGTGATATATAAAAAAAAAAACATTTACTTACCTCGAACTACTACCCAAAAATTCCAAACGTCTTTATGTCTAATCGATCGGGAAAGGGCGCGGACTGATTTAATTAAAATGTGTGGTTAAGTAGGTATATCGTGGATGATATAGCTACTTAACCACACATTTTAATTTAATCTGAAACACAGCGCCCTACTATCATTGTACTATTTCTATTTTTTGTAAAATTGGAATTAAAACAATTTATCTAATCAAGGAGTTGGCCTTTTCGTCTCCAACATACGGCCATTTCAGAATTATCATTTACGACAAATAATCTTAGAATTTAAATTCTATAAAATTATTATAACTTACTAATTAATTCTACAAAATTATTATAACTCACTTATATTATAGAATTTATAGCGCTTGAAGCACTATAAATTTTCTTTAGGCCAAGGATATAGTTATTTATTTTAAATGTGATTCTATTTCAAGATTCTCATATTGTGTTGTTACTTTTTTATAAAATAAAATTTTATTGCGTCGCAAGGACAACGGAAATATTCATTAGCATTGTCCCGCCGATGATTAAAGGAGACCCTCATAATTGGCTTTCCGGAGTTTTATGTAGACGTTGATGAGGGCCTTAATTTCAAGGGCTGGCGTGCCGCCACGTGATGCATGGCCGCGGCCCGCCCGAATGAGAATATGGACCCTTCCTTAAACGTGTATCTATAAACCCTACTATAGGAGGGCCATGCCTTCACGTTACAACGTCACTGTCATGCGCAAGATTTCCATAACAATAAATATGAAGCATGATCATTATTATAATTTAAGAGCGACGCTCTTACCGATAGAGTGGTTTTCCATTCTTTTCTATTTTCCGCCGACCGACACTGCCTCGTTGACTTGCTTCATATAGCCGTGCCTGGGCTTTTCTCTTCCTTTTCTTCCTTCTATTTTGCCTTCTATTATAATTTACATAGAATTCATGCCGTATATCAAGTGTCCCAAAATATTGCCTCGCCCATTTCCGATGACTTCTACCGTTTGTTACTTTATTCTTCCAATTTATTTTCTCTAGCCTTCTTCAGCACCACATCTCGAATGCTTCCAACCACTTATTCGTTAGTGTCCTCGTCTCACAGCTTAACTTTTCTTTTTGATTAAATGCTGTTTTTGCCATTGCCATTCTCGTAATTATGTCTTGTATATATTTCGAGTCACATGTTATTTTACTCCCTAAATACATATGTCAAAGTATCAACCTCTTCTAATTGAATATTATTTACTATGATGGGATGTATTATTTACTTAATTTCCTTATTCTTGATGTTTTTGTCCTTTGAATATTATGCATACTCGACCCTAAATTTTAATATTGTGAATATGGAATCTGGGGACAAAGCATTCGACCCAA
This sequence comes from Acrobasis repandana, assembly GCA_963576875.1. Lineage (NCBI taxonomy): Eukaryota > Metazoa > Arthropoda > Insecta > Lepidoptera > Pyralidae > Acrobasis > Acrobasis repandana. The sequence continues at coordinate 217,419 of OY756215.1, forward strand.
ACTGTCCCAAACCCACTTCAAACTTATGAAACTTTTTTATAATGAACGTCACAAATATTTAAATAATCTTGAATAACTTGTGACCTGGTTACTGAAGATGATTATTTATAATTGAACTTAACTATTAAATTATTTTATCGACTAATTTAACTAAGACGAAAAATTAAATACCCATTTTGCGATACGTGTTTCGCGAAGTTTAAATGACAAGCTTAGTGAAAAACGTCTGTTATTGTGACACATTACCCGCCGAGTGTCCCGTTACAAGACGATGATCTGCTAAGCTCCGCGAGTGTGCGTAGTGTTGTACACGTACGAGGCTTTTTGATAAAGCTTTGTAAATAAATAAGAAGTTTGGACTGTTTTATCAAGACCTTTTATTTCTTCAATTACCTTACATACTCCATATTCTTGAGATTTGGAGTCCAATGTACTACAGTATTAAGTAGGTGAATGGTTTCCGAGTATACACTGCGTGTACTATAGTCTAGCCCGCATTTCTGACTAGTCCAACCGTCGTTATTGTTTAGTCCACTCAGCGTTTTCAACTAGACTGCATGCATCAGACTAGTTTAGTCGGCCTTGCTAAGTAGAATAGTCATTATTTTCGACTAAAATAGTCAGTGTTTCCGACTACACTGAGTTCGTCAGATAAGTTTAGACAGCTTTTCGTGATTAGGCTTTAAGAAAAGTCTAGTGACCGTTTCAGACTAGTCTAGTCACCGTTTTAGATTGGTCTAGTCGGCGTTTCCAACTACGCCTTTCCAAAATTCTCATGTTTGTTCAGTAATTAGGCCTTTTCAGGCACTTTTTCCGTAAATTTTCGGAATTGTAATGAACAGCCCTGCATAGGACGACCTGATGATAATTGTAAAGATTCAACTTCGTAAGAAATAAAGGCCCATTTACACGGTGCAAGTTTCTTGCCTGTTGCGTACAATTAAATTGAAGCAATAGAAAACTTGCATGGTCTAAACAGAACGTCAGCCATACAAATCATTTATTGCTTCAATAAAATTGTATGCAACAGGCAAGAAACTTGCACTGTGTAAATGGGCCTTAAGTCAATAAAATATGAATGCTCTAGTCAAGACTGAAATCGTCTACAACACTAGGTGTGAAACAGCGAGCTTTCCGCCCCCACTCTCTGCGTGCTTACGGATAATCCGCTCAGACAAGTTGCAAGGTAACGCGACGTCGAGTAACACGAGGAGAAGGAAGCCGACTTAAGAAACGATGGTGGGTATCAATATCAGACGAGATGAGTCGAACGAGTTCAGACTCGTTATTACAGACACAGGTAGGTACCTGTGTTCAGACACAGGTACCTACCTATTTTAAGATTTTATTTTTATTTCAAGAATAAGATCACTCTATCTAAATATCTGAACATATATAGTGGATGTCGTAAGATGTGGCTATGGGGCTAAATACACATATCTCGAGTAACGTATCGTATGGCCGAGAAGATTTTAGTTAAACGGGAGACTAGTTACCATCCCTCAGCCACCTCGGGTTAATAGTTCCGGCTTTTTCTTCTGCCCTTCGCAAGATCTCAACGTTCTTGCGTGACTAATTTCTGGGGCGAATGCTAGTAAGTGGGCCCGGGGCTTCTCGGAAACACATCTAATGATGTAAATGACTAACCAACAACAACATTAACTGTTGTTGTTGGTTAGTTTAATTACGTACTCAAAGGATTACATTTCGGTTGTTGAGAACGGATATTCTTAAGATGTTTATTACTATTTCAATTAAGTGCACCACAACAAACAACTAATGCATTATGTAGCAGCAACTGAACACGGTTATACAACAATGTAGTTTGCGGTCGACCTAATTAAGCGATGAATTGACTACCGCCCCGCGCCCCGCTCCAAGCACCTTGAGAGCTGCCTGCACAACAGCAGGCCCCACACATTTATAAAATTATATCGTCTATCAAAATAAACTGACACTACTCTACATTCAGTCCGTAATTCTGAACCACTTTCCGCAAACAATGTACATCGAAATATGCGAAAAGTTTTAACTTCCAGTAGAAACTAGCATCAGTTGATCAATTGACCTTTGTAGTGTTGTTTCCTGAAAAAAAAAATAGTTTCCTTAAAATACTTTCAGTATATTTGTTACACTTTATTTACTAGCAGAAATCACGGCTTTGTTAAGTCTCGCAAGGTTAAATTGTACATTTTTTAAAAAACCTTTGCGATATATGCACACTTCATTGTTGCATGTAGCACAGCTATTTTTTTAATTTTTATTCAGGTTTCAAAAGCTAGCCAGACTTCTTTAAAGAATCTTGGACAAACAGTTAAATGCTAATAATGCTTCCTTTAGTCACAAACTTCTTCTAACTCTTCAAACTTTAGCTGAAACTCAAACGCAAGTTTATATTCAGTTAGCAGTTTTAGCACTTGAAAGTCGTCAAAAACTAAAGTTACTAAACAGAAGGATTTGCTGAATTATTTTTAGTTTTGTCTATTTTATTCGAGAACCTTGACGACTCGTAAGCAGCTTACGTAGAAAATAAAAAAAAACAGCTTTTTATGTACACTAACAGAAGTAAATATGTTTTCTTGTTATTACTAAGCGCTGTACGACGTACCCGATTGTTGTTCAGAGAAAAACAAATCGTTGTTGCGACACACTATATGTAATGTTGTTGTGATGTTGAAAACCTGAAGTCTATCTGTTTATAATAGTCCTTAAACTCTTAAATGCAATCAATTCATGAAATTTGTAAACATTTTTAAATTAAAAGCGAAAACATACACTTTCATGGAATATATAAGTATTATAAATCTGACAAAGTGCTATCGCGATGTATTGTACTCACATACATAATGGGCTCGCGCTATAACATTCCCTCTTTTCATCGTTCCGCAATTATGTCAAATGTAATCCTGACAAACGTCTCTGCTGTGTTGTCACCGAAAATTACAGCAACACATATTTACTAAACAACATATAGTATTATAGATGCGTCTTATCGCGATGTATTATGTATTATTATGTTTGAAACACAAGCTACACATGCTCTCGCTGTAATGTTACTATCTACATTCACCGCCGCCATCATCGCGACATTATGCAGAAGGTACCTAAACCTGATAAATGCCGCTCTGCTGTGTTATCACTAATAATAAGTATATACTTTGAAAATGATGGGCTGGAGGACTGATGGAGAGTACTGTACTTCTCCATCAATAAGATATATGCAAAGTTTTTAGACTTTTGACTTTGACTTTTTACAGTGATAAATTTGTAACTTTTCATTGCAAATGTATCTCAAAGTCATACAGCTAAAGCTTGGTCAAACGTTTTGGTAGCTCTTGAAAGTATGTCTGGTTTGAAATGAATAATGCGTACTGTTATTGTACCTGTATAATGACAAAAAGTTGGACTTACCTAAGTATTAAAACAATTATCTAAAAAGAAACCCAGAAGTTTTTGATTCTTGAAAGTGACGCGTGCTCCACTTCGCCGTCTGCTTTATCCTTGCACCCAGTTTCTGTTGCCTGCGACATGCAGTCCAGTTCTATTATATAGAGAAAGCGTTTCAAAATTATTGAATTGAATTTCGTGAAGTTATACTGTGTTGAGAGGTTTGATGAGCTACAAAACTATAATAACATTGTATTTGAGCAGTTGAAATAGATTGTTGCCAATGAGAATTGAGCCTATGAGAAACTAATTTTCTAGTTCCCCTAAAACAAATTGAGTAATCGTTTAGGCGAGATTCGTCGAATTTGCTTTCCTGGAAGCTTTACCATCAAACGTCTACTCTCATATAATAATTTGGAATCCCGTGCTCCACTGCGAGCAGATAGGGTAACATTATATTCAGTTAGATATTCGCTACGAGTTGTAATTGAACAACGGTGTCAAATTAAACAGGGTGACTTTTTAACCACCAGCCAAATTTTTGAAGCAAGTTCAGGCCATGATACTGAACTACTTTCCATAAAAACAACGAAAAACCAAAATAAAAATTCGCCTTTCCATACAAATCAGCGCTCAGCCAAATGAATTTTATCGATTTTTAATGTTTTTTTGTATAGAAAGTAGTTCAGCTTCATGGACTGAACTTGCTCCAAAATGTTGGCTGCTGTTTATAAAGTCACCCTGTATATTAAAATAAGAAAACAAAGCAAAATAATATCAAAGCGTATTTTAGGGAAGACTTAAATAGTAGATTGTGCTACAAGGCGTAAAGGTCCGCGAGGTTTTAACGCGAGGGCGCTACTTTGAATCCAGAGCGAAACGAAGGATGTCACAATAGAATCACGAGCGTAGCGAGGGATTCAAGTATATCGCCCGAGATAAAACTATTACCGTACACCGTGTAGCACATTCTTCTTTTCATCTCCATCTATGAGAAAAAGCAAATATACCTATACCTATAACGAAAGTAGAATACCTACATATACCTAATCAGAGTTTAACAGTCAGTTACTAACCTTTATTTGGTGGTGTTTTCGCTAAAGAAATATCTATGAAAATATTTTTCTAGGACCACCAACCACAACCACATTTTCCAGTCATTAGAATCGTTTCATTACTTTTTACTTGTGTGTCAATTCTTTATATATTTAAATATGTATATTATACTTAAACTTCATATTTATTTACTATCGGCCTCATCAAGAAATTAGTCACGTTTAAAATAGTTGTAAAAATAACCTATTAGTTCCTTAATGAAATTACTATTTAAATCATTGACATGAATATATAGACTCGGCATCTTCAAACACGGCCATGTCCTTTTTGGTAATATAGACTAAACACGAGAGTAGTACAGAAAGGTCAATATATTTTTACATACCTACAAGTACGTGGTTCAAATTAAATCCTACACATATTTTAATAAATGCGGATGTTGGTAAGTATGGCTGGATGTACGGATGGGTGTATGGATGGTTGTATGGTTGTATAGATTTTTAGATTGTAGACTCACGACTATCATATTTATAAAGGTAAAAGTTAACCTGCACATATCTGTTTCTTTGGTAACCTTTTATTATTCTTACTTAATTTCTTTACATAATGTTTTGCACTAGAATAAAGTGATTTCTTGTACTTGTATACCTTTTTGTTTTTTTTTCTTTGTTAGCTATCTCTGTATTTAATTTATTATATAATCATATACGTAGGTATTGGGTCTAAATTACATATGTTTATTTAGATTACATATATGAAGATTTGTAATCGGCTATAGTTATATAATAATTTATCAAAATCGATTTAGCCGCGTAGCAGTTACGAGGTAACAGAATTATAGGGACAAACATAATAAAACATCAAAAATGTGTAAGCGGCCATCTTGGATCCAAAATCTGATAGCAGTTTCAAGTTGCGCGGGGCACTTGTAGGGGTACAGCCCCCACATACAAAATTTTTGAGCCCTTGGATTGGAGGTCCTAGTGAGACGTTACGAGATATGACTTAATTTTATAAAGGATTTATAGGATTTTAGGAAACTTTTGTAAAGCATTTATAGCATATGGAGATAAAAATTATAAAACTTAAACATTTTTAAAAGTTTTACAAACATTAATAACTGAGTAGCAAACAAATAGTTTTTCGATGCTTCCATGAGGAAAGTGAAATGTAGGCATATTTATGATGTCTACATTTCACTTCTGTTTTGTTAGTCTATGACGAATCATTCCATCGGTTGACAGATCATTCACTCATTACATTCATTATTGCAGCCGAAATTTTGCAATCCGTATTTTATTTTCAATCAATGAAATCTAGGTAATTACCGATGGAAAGTTATTTCTTCATATTTTGCTTTGATCTTTGAATTACTAGTGCAGTATCTCAACACACACCAAGGCATTTTTGACAAAGTTGACAGTGTTTTCTTTAATGAATTGTGGAGTGTTTTATGCGCGTATTGCTAGCGAGTGACTAACGTGAGGTTAACAGTGATAGCATATGATAAACAGAACACAACTGTTGTATGTGGCGTCTTCTCTAGTACGTAAGTACATAGATCTCGTTGATTTAAATCAAAGACAACAATTGCGCGTTTTTATTGGTTTTTAATAAATTATTACTTTGAAGCAAGAAACCAAAACATTTTGACCTACAGTTAATTTTTTAAAATTGGAATACAACACGTTTCATGTGGATACATAAAACGTGTTGTATTCCAATTTTAAAAAATTACGACGCCCTTGCCTATATTTTATAATTTTAAAACTAAATTCTTCTTTTTTTTAGCTGACTGCCAATATTATTTTTGATTCTACATTCGTGTTCGGTTTTCAAATGTGTTTTAACGCCTAGGGAATTTACTTTTTACTTTTCAGTGTCTAGAGAATTACCAGTGACTTTAGCCCCAAATATTTTGGTATAAAATCATCGTTTTTCGAATAGATGAGATGAAAAAAAATTAAAGGTTTTTAAGTTAAGCCGTATGTTTTCAATACATATTTTATTGAGCGGACTCCGGGCTTCACAGCATTACAGCTGGGGATGCAACTGGGAACACGCTGAGATGACAGAGAGAGTTTTCAATATATATTTTCTTTTTTAGGGTTCCGTACAAAAATGAATAAACGGAACCCTTATAAGATCACTCGTGCGTCTGTCTGTCCGTCCATCTGTCACAGCCAATTTTCTCCGAATCTACTGCACCGAATCAGGCGAAATTTGGTAGGATGGTGTAATCCTATGACCCAAACACATATATGTAAAGTAAATATTTTTTTTTTAAAATAAGGTTCATTTTTGGGGTATAAATTAGGAAATTGAAAAAATAAGTTTTGCAAACCTTACTGTGTCATATATCAAATAAAAGGGCTCGTTATGGGGATCTCAAATTTTTTTTTTCATAATTATAAAATTAATAGTTTTGATTTTATTCATGAAAGAAGACGAAATTTGACCATTCCCGCCCTGATCTCCGAAACTACTGAGCCTAAAATTTTGAAAAAAATACGAAATATAGTTCATTGCTTGTAGATTACAGGAAAAACTATAAGAATTCAATCAATTGTCCGGAACCCTATTTTTTTTTGTAGAACCAATTTTTAAGTACCTGCTCTACTACTTACGCATTTTACGTTTTGGCTAACGTTAGCCCTCATCAATGGACCTATTATTATGAATTAAACGATCATCATAGATAACTGTTTAATTAACTTCAAAACAATGATTGGAAAATTCACTGAATATTCTTTGAATACAAAATGTTCGTTCATTTCGACAACAATATAGTCGTCATTATTGGGCGGCCCCGAGATTGGCAATTAGCTGCCAGCTCAGCACATCACAGACGTCAGATAATAGAATATTTTGGAAATTGGATGGTCTAATGGCCGCTACTACTACTATAACCTAAAGGTCACTGGCTAGATTTCCGCGCGGCCTAATTTGTGTAATTTTTCAAAATTATTGTTTATAACGAATCATCATCAAAAATAATTATAAATAACAAACTCCCTCATATTGTATAAAATTAGTTTTTATTGGATGAATTTAAAATTGCAACAAAAGACAATGATAATTGCACACAAAACACATCGAATTATGACGTTTTAATTTGGTCGGATTGGGATTTAGTCGAAAAGTCGATAAAATGAGAATTAATAATATTTTACGACTTTATACAGGCTGACTTTTTTAAACTCATTTTTAGTACGTACTTATATGATATTGAACTATTTTCCATAAAAATATTAATGGAAAACTAACACGCGCTGAAACGCAAATGAATACTCAGACAAAAGAATTTTTAAGGAAGGACAATTTTCTCCCAAATCCTCAGATTTATTATATTATCTGTGCCGTAGGAATAACGACTGGTACATTCTACGTTTCTTCACTAATTTGTGATTTTATACTCGGCTTTCTCACAATGTATCTATACCCGTTTTCAAGAAAATTCATAAATTTATATGCCACATAATATAGTATCAATATGACGCATGTCATATATAAAGTGGGAAATTGTCTAAAATGCAGTGCACCTTCTTCTCACTTATTTATCAGGCAAGTGTCGCAAATAGCGCCCCCTCGCAAAGACTCCTTTTAAATTGTCTCCTCTCCCTACAACCATCTATTACATTCTATTTCGTGTATTCCGAAGTGCTGCGAGCGGTGTCTACTGCAGCGTTTGAAACTCGACACAATACACTCAAACTAGAATGGAGTCGTCCACATACCTATGAGTAAGTATCTAACTGGTGTTATATGATCGCATTGTTGGATAATTAATTTGTCTCTCTGTGAGATATATATTCGTGACACACCATAAACTATAGTTTACAGTAGCGTATGCTTTATTTTAACGTGAATTGTGGTAAAGGTGAAGGGATAAGCAAATGACCTTGAGTTGTGAAATAAATTGTTAACTTGTAAATATGGTGATATATATGTACATATTTCCATATTGCTCTTCGTCATGCACTAGATAGCCCTTTATATTATTTTATGAACCACCGTTGAAAGTATTTACATTAGTCCGTCTAGCTTTAAAACTTGCCTCCGCCAAAAGTGGCCACGGCAAGTTTTAAAGCTAGACGGATCACCAATAATAGTTTCAACGGCAGTTCATAAAATAACTTAAAAGGATATCTAGTGCATGACGAAGAGCAATATGGAAATTATCACCATATTTACGAGTTAACAATTTATTTCACACTTCAAGGCCATTTGCTTACCTCTTCACCTTAAACTAAACGTAAAATTACACAATGGAAGAAGACGCTTCTAAAAAATCACTGGAGTGAAATTGTTACAATTTCTGATACCTGTTTCTTGCAACAGTATCTTGCTAAGTGTAGCTTTGTCTTCATTATAAATAAATCATACAAGAGTATCTGAATTTCCGATAAATGGCTAATTTAGTAAAGATAAGATGTAACAAAGTGCAACAGCGCCTACTGTGTGACAACTTTCGTCAAGGCACTGCGATCACCCTCAACTGCAAGGCGTGATGATTATGGGCAAATCCTCTCTATTACGAGTAGGCGGATGTAGGAAAATATGAATAGTACCTATTAGACTTTTCAAACATATTTCCATAGACAAGGCAAAAGACAAGGGATCATAATTTATTGCCAATAAAATAAATTAATATCTCCACTTTTTACGTAGTGTCCAAGAGAATATGATTTACCTGGCCGGCCGGGAGCAGCGCGGCTACTCGCGCAAGTAAATGACTTATTGCCGCCCGGGGATGGCCGGCCCGGTGGTCCCGCCGGATGCCGGCCGGCCGTCCGGCGCCGGGACTTCTTGCCGTACGAGTACGTGAGAGCCACTGATAAACGTCCCCGAGAGTTAGATGAGATTTAGAGCAGAGTCCAGTTAATAGGATTGTGCTAAGTACTACAAATTCATTTTTATGAAACATAGTTTCGCTTCAATACGAGTACTGTAGGTAGTAATACCTTTATCATACGTAGGTAAATAGTGGGCGTGAAGTGGAACAAGGGAATCAAAGTTAGTGACAGGTTGCTGCCGCACTGCCTTTCGATAAGATCCTACAGATTGTCGGCAATCGGCAGAGAAGCTGCTGGTTTTCGAGGATTTGCGTTAAAACGTAGCCCTTTTTAAGATAATTATAGTTATATAATTAATTTATAATTTGAATGATGAACTTGATGAAATTAATAACAAATTAGAGTAAACAACGCAGGACCGGACTAAATGAAAGAAATGGAGGGAGGCCTTTGACCAGCAGTGGGACACATGATGAATTAATAAAAAAATAACTAGGTAATAAAATATAATTACAATTAAGTTAAAATTTGAAATATTAATAATCTAGCAAAAAAATCTGATACTCATTTTTTGTAAATAAATAAATTAAGGCTTAATTCAGTCCATGATACTGAAAAACTTTTCCCAAGGAACATATATCGAAGTATGAAAAAATTTCATAAGCTGATCCAAGTTTGTGTAAAAAGCAAAAACATTTTTTCATCAGTACCTTGGGGATATTTGTTCAGTATCATGGACTAAATCTACCCGTAAAATGGTTTCAGTATATTTTTTTTAGACGTCATACAATAAAGACTTGTTTCCCCCCAATGCAGCAAGGACGATAGCCTGCGCGTTGCCCGCCGCCCCGTGCTGGTGTATTGTTCGAGTTCACACGGAGAGATACAGTTTGCAACTGTTCCGGAATAAGTTTAGAAACAATGGCTTCTGCTGCAATCTAATATAGTCGGCTGCTCGAGCGCGGCGGACTCTGCTCAACGTCGCTTTGATAATGCGAGTAGTAACGCTGTAAACTATTGTTTGAAAGCAATCATGTATTGCTCGTAAAAGTATAAAACTAGCTAAATTTGTAAATTTATTAGAAAATATAAGGTATTTTTCGATTAATGTTTGTTTTTCACTTTAATAAATTGTATCAATCATTGTTTATTTTGTTTAACCGCCCATTGCTGATTATAGGCTTCTTTTCGTTGATGCCACCCATTCTCGGTCCTATGCAGCTTCAATGCAGGTCAGCGGTGCTCAATAAGCCAGTTGTGCTCGTGTTTAATTGCAGAACACACACTTAAGAAACGCCAGGTTTGTAGCATTTAAATAAATAATTGGCAGACGAACGTACCTTCATATTTTCGATGTATAAATCCTATTCTAGAATACTTTCACGGTTACTACATACTGTAAGTTATAGTATTATTCAGTAGCAGAATGGCGGCGCCTGCGACCAAGGAGTCCAATTTCGCGGTGTCGAGTAATGTACCTTGCTGTAATGTATGAACGGGTTTATCCGGAGCAGCGGCAATCGCTGCGGAAAATGCAAGGTGCGGTTCCGAACTACGAAGTAAGTTTGGCAGATGCAAGGCGAGGTTACAGTCAACTGATTGGCAAAGGCGTAGCTACGATAAGTTGATTGATTGGTGATTAACAATAGCCATATTTGATTAAATGTGGCTATATAAAACAAGCAACATTCTCATTGTGTGGAAAGCTTTAGCCGTTATGAGTTTGTGGAATGTCTATGTCGATCAGAGGACTTTCTGCGACTGAAATGATGAAAATAATTATATTCACTGTTATGGGAACGTGATGTGTACTAAAACTAGCATATGACACCATACATGACGTCTGCCGCACGCCGCACAGTTCGGAGCTGCCCTCTAGTTTCCAGCGCGGCCGCGGCGCGCGGAGTTATTGCCTATAAATTATCGCGCAAAATGAAACGCCACCCTTGTTTATTGCTTAATCCCTTTTTAATACATACCCGTCGAGTATAGTTAGTCCACAATTGTGTTTAATCAATGTTTTGAGTTTATTAATTCGTACGCATTACTAACTCTAGCTGACAATAAAATTAAAAGACTTGAAAGGTCTTATAAATCAGTGACAAGAAAAGTGTACCCCCTTCAAAATTATATTGAAACCATAACGCTATTTTAATCTCGTTTTATTATTATTAAACAAAACTACAGCAGGTGTGGCGAGTTTAGTACAACCAAAAGTATTATATTACTAAGATAGATGTAGGTATCTTTTGACATTTCAAAAAATATTCTATGATAAGGTACCTTCATAAATATAGAGCTGGTAATAATGAATTTATTACCAGCTCTATATTTATGTAGGTACTTACCTCGAATCCCCCCGCAATATGTATCAAATATATTTTACCATATTCATCATAAAATATTGCCATGTTTATCGTACATAGCAACGTAATTGTAGATACGAGTATAATCACAGGCAAATAATACGTAATGAAAGTTTATAAATAAATCGCAGGCGTGGGGACTTTTGTTTCGCGTAATTACGCAGGTGAAACAATCAGGCTTCACCGCGAACGAGTAGGGAGGGGGGGGGGGGGGGAGCAACACGGTGTGTGTTTAATTGTTGCAAAGGGACTAGTATAAGCCTTAGTTTTGTACTAGTACCAGCACAATTTGTTCGTCGTTTGAAAAAGAAAATGTTTTTGATGAATTTAATTTCATCAGCACCTATTTATAAAACGAAATGACGTTTTTTTTAAAATTAATATGGTACTCTACATGAATGGTAAAATATTGTTTTGTTTATTTATCTTCTTATATATAAACATAAAACTATAATAATTTGGAAACATATTCAAGTGCAAAAAATTGCTCTTGCTTGAATGAGTAACTACTCTGTGGTAACTACATACTAATAAAGTACGAATAGCTGTATACAAAACAATAAATAAATGACTAATTTTGAATAAAATTACTTACATTAGAACATACAAGCTGTGTTTTAAAAGTTACAAATAATTTTACAATTTTACGAAACCAATCCATATTGAAAACGTAATAACGCAGGCTGAAAATGAATGGTAGTCATTTGATATAAATCAAACGGGAATAAAGCAGCTTGTTTCGGGCACACGGTTTAATTAACTAACAGTCGTTTGTACAAAGACATCGGATATTGACATTGTCGCTCCGACGATGTTCCCAGAAATGATTAAGTCGAAGCTATAGAAGTAAACTTTTTCTTTATGTTGTTCAGGCCAAATCCTTTTGTTTTAAATGTCAAATATGTTTTAACATCTTTGAAATGTGAAACACCATTTCTTATGACCATTTTAATCCTGTTTCTTGTAGAAACGTCAAAAGTACCTTAGGACATATTGCAATAACATGATATAGGCCACGCTGTCGTTTACTGTTAGTGATCAATGTTCATGTCCATGTAGGTAGCGTTGTGGTAGGAATTGGTGGTGGAAAAGACAAGCGCCGTTGAGTATATTCAACTCATTGTTTCACTTTCTTAACCTAATCCTTACACTGTGACTACTCTAAGTCCAACACAATCCAACCCAACTGGTAGCTTATATACTATACTGAGATTGTTATCTTAAGGATTCCATCATTTTTCGGAAGGTGCGTTTATCACCCAATACATACTCGTATTTTCACGTTTGTTTGATAAGCATGTAATGTAATATGCATATCATCAACACAATCTATTATTTTTGTCTACTTTGGGTTCACGGGTCTTTATTTTTATTATTATTTATTTAATTCGTTTACAAAACAATATTAAGGGAAAGGTCTCATTTTCTTCTTATCGAGTGTGTGAATACTAACTCTGTCAGACTTGAGTGCTACCCGTGGGTGACAGGCGTATGTTCGCATGTAGATATAAAAAAAACTATTGACTCTAAGAAATGATATGCCTTGCAAACTAGTCTAGTTTGATGCAGTTTTAGCGAAGTTCAAAAGCTTAATCGCCAGTTTGTGAATAAAGGAACTATCAAACATTCCGCCCGTTACATTTTCCTCGACAGTAGTTTTTTCTACCTCGCATTAAGTTGCAGTAGTTCTGTTCCACGTTAAAAATTCACTAAACATTCCTCCTGCCTGCCAACAAAATGTAAATAAATAAACTTCGCGTCGCGGCGAGTTTGGGAGATTATCAGCAAAGAATGTCAGATGTAATCTCCAAGTTTAAACCTCCAAAGGCGCGTTTTGATTCATTGCCCGAACTTGCCGCGGATAATATCGAGTGTGAAGCAATTTTCAGATTTCAGATTGTTGCGACTAAATTATTCTTGCTCTAAGCAGTTTCACACCGAGTCGAGATTTAGGGTTGGCAGACTTCTTATCTTGCCATAACTCATAATAAAATTGGATATTAGTAAGTTTTTCACTACGGGTACAAAATATTGTTCTAGTATTACAGTCATGAGAAATTTTACATGATACCTACCTATCTAAATTTCAGCGCCGCTTAACTCACGATAGAAATGTACGCTCCTCTTACACAACGAAACTTGTTATTCCTTCTCACCGTACGGTTTATTTTCTAATTGTTATACTGAGCGAGCGAGCGGTGAGTGGCTTTTATAAGCTTTTATTTAACTTGCAATGTATGTAACTATGTTTGTTCGGGTGGAATCTTGCAACTCATTTTTGAAGCAGATATCTTCAACTGATTGAGCTGAAATTTTGCGCGCATGTGTATATCGCGTGACAATGCAATATTATGATGACTTGGAGCTGATCTGATGATGGAGCTAGAAGGTGGCCATAGGAACTCTGTAATGAAATGACGCAATGCCATCGAGTTTGAGCTTATTTGTTTTGTGTTGACAAGACCTTTGGTCCCACAATAAAAGCTTGCACAAAAAAAGTTATTTTTATTAAATATTATTTAATTTGTTGTCGGCTGATATCTTTGGTTTTTATTATGAAACAAGATACATATGATAGAATTTGTATTTTTTATTTTACTTAAAGAGGACTTTTCTTGAATATAGCTACTAGATTCAAAATCACCGTGTATTTGATGTATATATTATGTATATCATTTATGTTTTAATATTTCTTAATTTATTTAATGAAATAAATATATGTGTTAGGTGTAATATTATATAGGTATTCTGTCGAAAATATAAGTTGGTTTGCTACAATCGCTTCTTTTACTAATTTCTCGACTGTCCCAAAGGCAAAATGGTAAATAATGCATTAACGTTAGGTTTGATCCATAGTTATCAATAATAAGATTGTGAGCAATAAATTTAAATAAACAAATAAATTTTAATAAAATATGACAGTCGCAATAGCTTAAAAGTCCCATATAAATAGCGTTAAAAGTAAAATTCACAGATTGTCAAAGTTAAATGCCTACATATGCCAATAGTGACTATCCGCCCGCTGTCCACACGTGAAATTGTATCCACCTTGGGCAGTAAATAAAAAAAAATTCAAATCCACCGTTCACCTGACCCAAATCTCAGGTGTCTAAATACTGTAATTTGAGACTTTTCTCTTTTTACTGTCCTCTATTATAATCTTTTATCCTAAAAGTAAGTTCTAGTATTATAACTGGCAACCCTATCGTGAGAAAGGCGGGGGAGGGCCCGTATTCTCATAAACGTTCCTTTTGTAATGTCACAGTCGCTGAACAATACAGCGTACACCCCGCCCCCGCCACGCGCCCCTCCCCCGAGCACCCACGTAATCAACTCCCGTTATTCATTTCCATATTAAAAACATCGCAAAACAGCTCTTCAATTGAGACAAGGAAAACGGCGAGAAACGGAGCCCGGCGTAATAAGATAATGAAGTGAGGCTCTTGGCTTTGACAATCATACGCGCTCGTTCGGTTAATTTGGATTGTATTATGTTTTGGCAAAAGAAGTGGCGTTTCATTACAGTTTTTCTTTGTTAGATGACTCAGCAGAAACTAAGTAGCTTAAGTCATATGATTATTTTTGATATTAAAAGTAGGTAGGCACTAGAAAATGCCGACTAAACGTTAGTGCTTAGTGTGAGCTACCTAAAACAAGACAACATAGATAGTAGATAAAATGACATATGACTTTTAAGTCCGCGTTTTATAATACGACGGATGTAGATAGTCCTATAAAGGAATACGATAAAAATATGAAAAAAAAATCAGAACATTTTCCAAAGAAGAATCAAATATTTATTAATTAGGCCTTTAAAGGCACTTTTACAGGTCAATAAGTATACAGGTATAAGTTTTACAGGTCATTACGTGTAATGTTTATTTATATCTAAATATTTTTTTAAATTCTACCGATTCTAGCTTTTCGCAATGACCACTGCTGAGAAGAAACGCCGAAAGAAACTCACTTACATGGTATTGGTCGCATACGCGCCAGAAGGGCTTTGTCAGTTTACAAAGATATTATGCCTTATACATTACATTGTTATCACAATAAAACATGTAAAGCTAGCGAACGAGTGCCTAATCCAACTTACAGAAATAAGTAACACTGAGCATCTTAAAAAACGGAACCGAGCTGACCACTCCCTACTGGCAGCGCCCGTTCACGAGTTTACGCGTGGATCAGCCATCACTGAACTCATCTATATTAGAGGGAATCCAGCTACCCGAACCACAAAATTTTAGAAATAGGAACTAATTGCAAGAAACACGATATGACAGGCAGCAGTAGGAGTATGCAATCACGCAGAAGATACCTGAAATAGAACGCAATATATCTGCGCGTGACGTCTGAGACTTCAAACTGCACCCAAAGCCTACAATATGTAGTGCGAAAGACACACACATAATTTCATAGTATATAGCGGCCCGACCAGTTTCGCAGGGGTATAAAATGTGGAAAGACATTAGCGTTATAAATAAAAGCACAGACTTGTACTGATATTTAATGACGGCATACAAAGAATCATTGAACTCCACCCAGCAGTTTACGAGAAAATCGATATTGAAATTTCAGCTGCTTCAAACATAATGAAAACAAATGAATTATTTTTTGTTGTAGCATTTTTTATCGACGGATTTCAATCAAAAGAAGCACACTTAAGACTTCATTCTATATATATATACAAGATGTTGTGAAAAACGTATAGTATGTATTATAAATATCCTATATATAATAATAGTGTATATATGTATTATAAATATCCTATGATAATAAAGATAATCTCAATTTTGAAATTTTGAATTGATATTTCAATTTAAAACTAAAATTTACTTCTGGAGCTAGGTCTATAGAGTATAGACGTATGCATGATATCCGTATTTATGTCAATCAGCCTGTGTCTGTGCCCCAGTCTCCCAGCGCAGCGGTCGGTTATAACCGAGACAAAGCTCCTGATTACGAATATCATACAATAGGTAATCAATACGGCTACTGTGTCAGGTATGTTTTATGGATATATATGCAATGCACGATTAAACAAGATTAGCCACATAGGCTGGTATAGGTGTATATATTACATAGTTTGGGAACATACTAGATTTGATGAAATGAAACGATCTAGTTAATGATTTTTCATATCATAGTCGTACAGTGATCGGTTTACAAGTGGGGAGGGACTAATAATTCTGAATTCTGTCCCTTAAAATGTAAAATAAAAATACTCAAGGGTTAAACGTATGAAAATATAAAGAGACTAGCAGTCTACCCCGGCTTTGCCCGTGGTACACACATAGTCTATGTCACCCGGGCATAGTGTAGTTTTCTAACGGTGAAAGAATTTTTCAAATCGGTTCAGTAGTTTCGGAGCCTATTCAATACAAACAAACAATCAAATCTTTCCTCTTAATAATATTAGTATTGTTATCTGCGGTGATGACGTCATAGAAGTCGCAAGGACGCGGTGCTTATGAAGCCTGCAGCCTGAGATCTCCCCAGAGCCCCCTGACGTAGCTTTCGGATAAGACGTGTTGATATGTTATCTACCTGTGACGTAATTGCGTGTGCCTACGTAATAAATAATAGAGTTATTCCATATAATAGTTTCATTAGTGTATTATACTCCTAACACAGCAGTGGGATAATCTCCCAAATACGCTAAACTGAAGAGAACTTGCACACAAGTGAAATGTGAGACTTATGTAAAAGTGAAACGTGATTTTATGACAATATTTTTGATGGATACTTTGAATTGGAAATTGAAATGTGTTCCAAAAGGAAAATACGTCGGTATTTTTCAGTTTATTCCTATTAGGAAGGATACCAGATATTTGAACATAGTCCTGCGAAATAGAACATTGAAATAGCAGTGGGCAGGACAAATAACACTTTGAATCGACAAAGGCATTTGAACACCCACCTGCTAGGTGGTCAGATGACCTGAGCGAAGTTACAAAAAAGCTGGTCAGGTGTTCTACGGCTGAAATGATAATGATGATGTGACTAACGAAGTAATTTCTGATAGATGCAGATGATGATGGACTTCCTAAGGAAGAAGAATAGATGGTTTTGAAAAGCTGCTTTTGTTGGTATTTGTAACAAACTTTTGTGATGTACATTCAGTCATACAGTATGCAAACAAATGTTTCAATCCGGTTAATCTCAGTACGGGACAGTAAGGGCGAGCTGATATTCCGTAACAGCGCCATTTCTAGGAAATATTGGCTGAGAGTGGTTCCATGAAATCACTTTAAAGGGCGGCGAGGTGATACTGAGATATAAAGATTAAGGTTACTAATATAGAAAAATGATTTTATATTTATAATTACAGTCAAATAAAATAAAAAAAAAATAATAATAATACAATTAAAAAAAATACAATCTGCACTATATTTCTAACCCGCCCCTTGACATTTCTGCTGCAAAGGTGCCCAATATACTAGCTGCGTTACCGCGCTGAATGGCAATGGCCAACCTTTGCATCAGAAATGAGCCTGAGCGGGAGTCACCATTCTTTTCCCTTATTCTGTGCCCTAACTCCCGGATTAAACGCTTGGCGTCTGTACCCCAACATCCCATGGTTTCTACGGCTATGGGAATGAAACTGTAGTGCTGTCCCATAACCGCATACTTCACCCGTTTCTTTTCGGCTGCATCCTCAGCAGCTGCTGCTGCTGCGATAATAGTGCGTCCCAGATGACTGGCTGCCACTGTGCTAACACACGTAGCGTCCCATACCAGACACCTGCCATGTTTCCAAGGGACAAGAGTCAAACCATCAGGCCTCTTGCCGTCCGATCGACTAAGCCCTGGGGGCTCCAGCACGCAGGGAACATTAGCCGAGACAAAGGCTCGACGAACGATGTCATTTAGTGCGTGGTGACGCGGAAACCTCCCTGTGCAGCGACGACAACTCAATGCATGATAACCGTCGGCTTCCACCATGGATCCGCAGATGCATATATGCGGCTCACACACTCTGCAGCCCAGGCGGAGCGCCACGGCTATCCGCAAGGAGTCATCGTCCAAAAAGGTGCCTAGGTAAGGCGATGGAAGAGCCTGCAACCACGCTCCCGATTCTACCTGTGACACTGCTCTAAGTCTCGCCTTATCCGCCCCCGAAGTATTGTCCAGCAGGGATTGATGGGTATTTTTGACACCAATATCATCCCATACCCGCTGAACGTGAAGGGCAACGGGACACGACGCGCCGGAGTTGCCAGCCATCCAAGCAGATTCTGCCTCGGTCACATACGGTATACTTACCCTGTCACCATTGGGTGAGAGAATTACAGTGACAAGATCCGCAACACCATGAACCGAAGCCAAAAAAGCCGGAAGGCCAACATCAACCGCGCGCCTGACCCCGAGGCCCCCGAACCTTATGGGAAGACCTGCTTGTTTCCATTGCGACTCATTAAGGGAAACATTTAATACTGCCTCGACCAAACCTTTCAATGTATCGTCAAAAACAGATATCTCTCTGGGACACAACCAAGTTGGTGCAGTTCTCAGCAGGTAATTAATTTTAGGCAATGCGAAACATGGCCGCAACAGCACCAGCGCCACGTGAGCCGAAAGTTTCTGCAGACGTTCCCCAGCAGAAATAAGTAGTTGCATGCGTGAGGTTATGGCCGCTGGAACTGCCTCAAGAAATATAGGCGAGCCCAAAAGATTAAATGAGTCAGTCGAAAGCTCTGCTATACCAGGCAATAGAGAGCTAAAATGTGTGAACTGGGTCCTTGCGTCACTGCTGCAGGGGAAAAACTCGCATTTGTTGGGATTCACCTCCAATCCAAGCTTTTTGAACTGTGGGATCAAAGTCTGCAAGTCCTGGTAAACCGTCTCTGGTTCGCCTCCGATAGTACCATCATCCAGGTACCATACATTCAGAGGAGACTTTAACTCGCTGATAACTTTATGTATAGCCAGGCTGAAAATGAGAGGTCCAAGTGGGTCTCCCTGCTGCGCTCCCACTTGAGACAGAATAAGATCGTCGTTGAAATATAGATTTGATGGGGCTTGGTACATCATCTTAGGTTACTAATCGTGACTGATCTTGGTTTTTCGAATCATATCTTAATTTCTTACGGAGAAGACATATTTATTAGATATATTTATAAGTCATATTTATAAGAAATACCTATGGTTGACTGGGAGAGAACGCTTTTAGCGTTAAGTCCGCCAATTGTAAGACAATTTCATTGTTAAATAATAAAGTTTAAAAATAAATTTATAAGACATATTTATAAGACATATTTATAAGACATATTTTTAAGATATATTTTCAAGATATATTTATAAGACCTATTTATAAGACATGTTAAGGCAAGTGTGAAAGGAAGAGCGGGACAGGGTCGACCTCGGCGAACTGTCTGCGATCAGATTGCAGAATTTCTAAAATAAACGGGCAAGTGCGAGTCGGACTCGTACATTAGGGGTTCCGTACCACCTTAAAATATTTTAAAACGCTGAAGAAACACGTTTCTTGTATGACAAACCTCTTTAATTATTAACTTTATCTTATTTTTAGAATTTGTTATCGGTGAAAATTTCAGGTGTCTAGCTATTACGGTTCAAGAGATAGAGCCCTGTGACAGATCGAGTTAAAAACGCTGAAAAAAACACGTTTTTTGAATGACGACCCCCTTTGTTTTTTTCCTATTATTTATTTTTAGTATTTTTTGTTATAGCGGCCACAGTAATACATAATCGGTGAAAATTTCAGGTGTCTAGCTACTACGGTTCAAGAGATAGAGCCCTGTGACAGACGGACAGACGGACAGACAGCGGAGTCTCAGTGTTTTGAATAAAAGTGCTTTTGTTAGGAGACTAGCGCCATCTGCGTGTGATCTCCACAAACACGGGCAAGATTATCGATTTAGCGCTAAGTGGAAGGGCGCGGTCGCTCGACTGACGCCATTAATGACAGGTTGCGCTGGCCCGTCGCGTGAAAGCCATGCGGCATATTTTGTATTTGATATATTGCGAATATTTCGTGAAGAATTATAGCTAATTATTGTTTGTTTGTGTGCCCAATTTGTTTGGAACGGCGTGGAGCCGGAAATTGTTTGTAGTACGGATAAGAACAGTGATATGTGTCAAGTGTAAAACGCGTGACATGGCGTCATTATAAATTGTTGGTTTTTGCCTATTGTCCGTGTGATGTGATGTCCGGAAGTATTTGTAAATTGACTATAAAAGGAACCAATTTTGGAGGCGTGGATGCCCATGAACTGTCAAGAAGAAATTTGTGGTGCTGTGGTGAAGTGGTGTTATAAATACAACGTATTCGTTTGGGGCGACATACATGAGCTCATGGGTAGGTTCGCTTAGGGACCCCATTTTCTTCACCACTGACTTGGGACCCGTGCTGGGACCTAAGGCCGTCGCCAGCCCTGAGTAGGACTTCGGGCTCGACGCGAAGGCCAGGCGAGGCTGCCTGAAGAAGGCATGGATGCGGTAAGTTTTGTAATTAGTTTAATTATTTTTAATTAGATTTAAGTTTAACTTATAATTAGGTTAGGAGGTTTCCTGGACCTTATCTAGGGTGGTAGCAGACAGCGTAGGTTTGTTTGTGTGTTTGTTTGTTGCCGGTGGGATTGCCGGACTCGTACCAAGAGCGTAGTTAGTAACATCTTTGGTATCAGAACGTAATCTTAGCTATCTGCGCCAACACTCAGTATCCTAAAAAAACCGGCCAAGTGCGAGTCGGACTCGCGCACCGAGGGTTCCGTACAAACCTGCAAGGTTTAGTATTTGGTATGAATTTCAATTTAATACCTCTACGCGTTTATGAGGAAATGGGTAGTAAGTTTAAAATTATTAAAAAAAAATATATTATGTGATGTAACTAAAAATTTATGGTTTTCGTAATTTTTCCTTTATCTATGCTATAAGACGTTGCTTCGTACCAAATTTTAAGATTCTGAGTTCACGGGAAGCACCCTGTAGGTTTTGATTCCCTTGCAAGTGTCGAAAATTTGCGGCATAAACGGCTGTATCTTTTGATTGCGTTGGCTTAGAAGTTTGATTTTTTCACAGCTTCAAGGGACAGTAGACTTGAGTAATTGATATAAATTTCAGCTTCATACCTCCACGGGTTCCTGAGAAAAAGGGTCTTGACAGACGGACGGACGGACGGACAGACGGACAACAAAGTGATCCTATAAGGGTTCCGTTTTTTCCTTTTGAGGTACGGAACCCTAAAAAGGAGAGATAATAAGTACCCGTAACCGTAGGGCATGTATGAAGAGATTGATGAGTGTTGATGAAGTGAAAGAGGTCTGTTTGGATCGTATCAAGTGGAGGTCCATAGTCTCTACCTACCCCTGTGGGAAACAGGCGTATGTATGTATGTAGACATAACCTAGGGAGAGTTAAAAATGCCGCTTTCTAAATAAGCTCACCAAGCCTTTAGGAGTGAAGTATTGATTATTACACCCACAATGGTTATTAAAATAAAAGTATTTATAGGTCTGTACTGATACATAAAAATGTTTTAATTTTTTTTTTTACTATCCAAAATTAAACAGAGAAGTAAAACACTATAAGCTCAACAGCTAAGGTACCCGTATCCGTTTCCGCAGCTTCCACCACAATCGTTCTCATTCTATTGAGTATAGGTCGAGAGTTGTTCTCATCTCGTATCTCATCTTACATAATGGAGATTCGGGCTGCATCGCGCAGACACCGCATTCAATCTCAGAAGACGTGGCATCGAACGCTACGTGTCTAGGATTTCAGTCACGAGAGACGGGCGGAAAGCTAAAGACATGTTCAGGAGGTTACTTATATCAATTTAATATTCATGAAATCTTCATCTTCAAAGAGAACAAGAGTTGCAAAGTTCATTGGCTTTATTGAGGAAGTGCTTGTTGCAGTCGGAAGGGCTTGCTTTTCATTAGTATGGTTGAGTGATTAAAATATATCTATATTTAACTAGATTTAGGCATACTTAAATGTCTTTTTTTAAATTATGTCATTTTCACAAAAAAAGTAATAAATAATTGTAATAACGAAAACTAGATTTTTGTTTAACAAATTCTTTTGACTTGAGCCAGCGTGGAGCCAGAGATAGGTTAGCCTAGTCAAGTCTGGTAAACACGATAAGTAATTTTGAGGCGGGCTGCGGCTGCCTCCCCTCCAGAGCACATCATTCTGAATTCATGCAAATGTAACGTGAACTCTCGGTTCTCAATTAAGTAAGTAAAGCTTGTGCAATTTGATGCCCAAATTGTCCAAGTTGTTAACAATCTTCTTGTTTGACCTTGAAACCATATATTTTGTAACAAAAAAATCATTAGTACCAAACATTTATGCCACTACTTATCAAATAAGATATCTTGATCTTTGTTAAATTCAGAATTGGCGGTCGTCGTTCATCAAAGGCAACTACATAGTCCACTAGTCTAAATGCAGACTCAAAGAGACTAAATTATATTACAAATCAGCATAATATAAATAAGTTATTTACATAAACAAATTGTTAGGTTTCGTAACCTTGTATTAAAAAAACATCGTAGGTAGGTAGGGCTACAATTGGATTCACTTGATAAGAAGTAGATAAGCAAATTTTGCTTACTTGACGGAATCAATAATTATTTTGATTCCGTCAAGCTTAATAAATAATTATTTTGAAGCAAGAGAACCAAAACATTTTGACCTACAGTCATCCACGTAAAACGTGTTGAATTCCAATTTTAAAAAATTACGACGCCCTTGCCTATATTTTATAATTTTAAAACTAAATTCTTATTTTTTTTAGCTGACTACCAATATTATTTTTGATTCTACATACGTGTTCGGTTTTCAAATGTGTTTTAACGCCTAGGGAATTTACTTTTTACTTTTCATTGTCTAGAGAATTACCAATGACTTTAGCCCCAAATATTTGGGATAAAATCATCGTTTTTTGAATACATGAAATGAAAATTATATTTTACTCTGCTGTCACAACACGGTCCACTTCCTAAAAAAAACTCCTTTCCTATTTATATTGTTCGTCCATCACTTATTCTGTCTTTCTCTAGGTATTTAGGACCCCATCTACCTTGGACTAAGCTTTTGTTAGTATATATTCTCATCTCATCCTTATCGCAGCAAGATGTAAACTGTTAACTCTCAATTAGGAGTTAGGAATTGTGGAGTTTGAGATGGCGCGCGATTGCGGAGTTTTAATTGGCGATTTAGAACCTCTGCCACTCTTTAATTGGTCAATTCCGAACGTGAGAGAAGCGTTTACACTACACAGCTTTACTTTAATTGTGATTTTTTGCTTGTTCTAGCTAGTAATAGGGGAAGTTATACCCCAAAAACCAAGTAAGTATTTTAGTATCTTGTACATAACATAGTCATAAATACGGCTGAATTGCGTTTGATCTTACTTGTAGTTAGCTACCTGCATGCATAGGTTTGTGTAGCCTGCTAAGTGTCTCGTTGTTGGGCAAAGGCCTCCATTTTCCGTTTCCACAGTTCTCGATGTTGTGCAGCTTGCTGCCATCTACTCAGATAGCGTTCGATGTCATCTCTCTATCTCTTCCTTAGCCTTTCTTGTCTCCGACGTCCATATCGTATAGCCTTTCTTTCCAATCTTCCTGGTTTAATGAGACATACGTGTCCGGCCTACCACCCTATTTTAATGTAGTAAATTATCAAATATTTTTACAGTAACTGTGCAAAGCAGTGTTTAGCTGTAAGTAAATGTTCTGATGTCAACATCTGTAATGACGAAATTATTAAAAAAAAATTGACAACTAACAAGTTATATAAACATCCAAAGATAAACAAATAATTTTGAGTTTGAGTGATAGATAAAAGAGATGTTAACTTTACTTAGAAAAGGTTCCTCAACAAATATATTATATAAGCAGCTGCAACTCGACGATGGTCGGTGAGAGTCGTGATCGTGAGTCATCCGCTGGTGCCGCGCGTTGCGTTTAACTCGACTGCTAGTAAACTAGTAGATCATTTTTCGAAACGTATCTATACTGTTAATTCACTGCACTTTCAAATGTTTTTAGGCACACGTAATATTAGCATTGCACACTACAAGCTATAGAATATAGTAATTTACAGTCTTATGAGAAAACTTAGCACGATGTTTGAAAAAGATAACTGAGAGCGATACAGATTCGTGACCGTACCAAGTGCCGGTTAAGCGCACACTCTATATTAAGTCAAAATTAAAAAATAATAGCAGAAATAAAAGAGAATGAAGTAATCAAATAATTTTTGTAGGAAGTTTCCCGCAATGGTCGTTAGGGCGCGTCAATATTTACGAACAACATCCATCTTCGGTAACAGCATCGCCAGTTATCTCGCGGCCGACACCAAACAATCCCCGGCTTCGTCAACACTCCATAAACAAGCCCCACAGTCCCTGAAGGTACACAAACTGTGGCAGACAGGGCCGCCGCATGAAGGTTTTAATATAGTTAACGGAATATAGAATTCTGTGATAGACAGGAAGCAAAAAAGAAACACGAATATTGTTTTCTTCCTAGCATATTTTATATAATTAAGATAAAGGCAAACTTTTAAAATCATGTAACTTATCATTTTTAACCTGACCATGTCGCTAAGCGTTATTCGAATTTCAGCTTAAGCAAAAAAAATATACTGTATTTTATACCGTTATTTGTACCGATATAGAAAGTTAAGTCTTAAATCTTATTTAAAAATCCACATTCAACTTTAGTATGAAGATAATGTGTCAGCCCTGCCGGCGACCCCCAATGCATACGTTCGCTATCGCTGGACCTCAGAGACGCTGACCGCTAGCGCCATGCGATAGTGACGTCACGGCCGCCGATTTGGGCCCAGTGGTGACTCTACTGCTAATATTATAGCTACTGTCCGAGATGTTTAATCTCACTAATTGCGCTATCCAACCAGTGCTAGATATGCATTGTCAATTATATTGATTGTGATATTACAATGTATGTGTAATAGTAGAACGAGATGCTTGCTTTGTGTGACGTCACGGCCGCCGGGCATACCCCCAGCGGTATACATACATACATACATACTATCACGCCTGTTTCCCACAGGGGTATCTACTGCCAATACTGCCCGAGATGTTTAATCTACCTAATTGCGCTGTCAAACCATAGCTGAATATGTATTGTATTGTCATGTTAGAACGAGAGGCTTGCGTCATGACTCATGATAGTGACACCACAGCCGGCAGACATGCCCACCACGGTGGCTATTGACTATCCTGCCCGAGATGTATAATCTTCTATTTGCGCTGTCAAGCTAGTGCTTGAAATGCATTATGAATTACATTATTTTAATGTTAGAACGATTAGATTCACCATTCAACTACTTTTAGGGTTCCGTACACGAAGGGTGCAAACGGGACCCTATTACTGAGACTACGCTGTCCGTCCATCTGTCCGTCTGTCTGTCTGTCTGTCACAGGGCTATATCTCTTGAACCGTAATAGCTAGACACCTGAAATTTTCACCGATTATGTATTACTGTGGCCGCTATAATAACAAATACTAAAAATAAAAAAAGTTGATAATTAAAGGGGGTCGTCATACAAAAAACGTGTTTTTTTCAACGTTTTTAACTCGATATCTTAAACCGTAATAGCTAGACACCTGGAATTTTCACTGATTATGTATTAATATGACCACTATAACAACAAATACTAAAAATAAGATAAAGTTAATAATTAAAGGGGGTCGTCAAACAAGAAACGTGTTTCCTCAGCGTTTTAAAACATTGTACGGTGGTACGGAACCCTTCATGTACGAGTCCGACTCACACTTACCCGTTTATGTCTAGTTTTGAGATATCTAGTGTATAAATTAGGTGTTGTTTTTTTAAGCTATCCGTGTGATCAGTGTACTGATAAAATAATATGAAATGGAGGATGGTAATAAGTATTGGAGTGGGCACTACATACAACGTGCAGTATTGGAGTGGGCACTACATACAACGTGCAAAATAAAAATAAAATAATGTTATGATCTTCATGTACAAAATTCAAAGCTTACTCGCAGCTATCAATGTAACATTGGGAGAGCAAACCGACGCGTGTGAAATTGAATAAGCTCTCTCTTTCAATTCATTCAGATGCTTTTCCAATTGATTACACTTGTAATTGTGAGAGTTGTTCAGTGCTCTTCTACTTTATTTTAGCGCATTACTTTTTGCACATGATTAATTTTATGGAGATACGTATATTATTCACTCATCCAGCTCCAGCTTACAACATTGTGTATGACATGGATAACGCAATGATATCAGGAATTCCATTACAAATTTAAATGTCTACCAAATCGTTATAATGTGAGATTCTTCCACAACCATTGACGAAAAGAAACTGATTTTTAAATATAAGAGAAATTTCCAAAGTCCGTTCAGCTACTACGACAGAACAAAGCGTAAGACATATGAACACACAACTTAGTTTTATTTTGGGCTGAGCTAAAGTCGGGTAAATTTACTCGTATGTCAGAAACAACATAATGATTCTAGGGTTCATGTAACTAGCAGAATAAATTAAAATCCAGTAGAAATGGTGCGGCCTACAACTGTGTCGCTGGAGGTCGCGTGTGCGCCGCACGGCGTACACCGCACAAACTGGCGCGCTGCCAGTACGCGTTATCGCACTCATTTTGCACTGCTCGTAATAACTTACTGCCTCCCATATTTATATCTATATATGTGGCGTTCCAATCAAAAGGGTACCACTGGTACCTGTGTCAGTGGTACCCTATTGCTTGGAACTCCACATATATGTCACAGTTGAATGATATAATCTGTTAATTCACTATAGTCCTCTAGCTGTTTGGCATTACAGTTCGATATCAATTTGTATTCATCAATGCCGCGGCGTAAGACGTTAGATTGTAGATTTTAGTTCGGATTTCTTCATCACACTCTGAGAGTAAGCTGTTTTCATCGAGAGATATCGGAGACATCGTTTATGATTTTGGACTGCAAGTGGTCTTCAGCTTGGTTCCCATATAGTTATTTTGACGCCCATTGTAATTTCTGTGTTTCCGCCGAGCTCAGCTCAGCATAGGCGGCAAGAGAGGCAATCGAGCGTCGGATATCTGATACTACGTTATTATAACCAACTGAGCACTAGGCTGCCCGAATTTAGCTATTATTACCGCTGCATAAAAATGAAGGTAGAGTATTTTTCCTTCGTTATGTGTACGATACAGACTTTATCCCGGGAGTTAGGGTTATCTGTTATGAAAAAGCATATGAAGGTTTTGAATGCTTTTTCATTTCCATTTCCAATCAGTCACACATTGAAAAAACCTATGTATATTTTGAAGCATTTTATCTCAAAAGTAATTCATATTTAACTCAATGTATTGAGTAGAACGTATCCAATATTAATAAAGACAGACATTTTGTCCATTTTAATGGATTTTTATTATTATAAGAGAAAAAAGCCAGTCTTCTAAACCATTTAATTTATGACTTTGACAAAACAGACAGTAAAATAACAAATGCATCTTTTTTTGTTCCAGCCTGCATGTTGACAAAATACAAGATACAAAGTAGGCTAAACAGTGACTTATTTTACATGCTACTTAAAGTCATTTGACATATTTCAACTGTCATATAGCAAATCCAACCATGACCAACGGCATTATGTGCATAATTGATTTAAAACGGTTGACTCACGTGATATAAGCAGAAAAGGCCGACTAAGTTTCGATCGATTTTGACGATCATCTTCAGGGGGAGTGTCAGGAACGGCAACCCGACGATGTCGCTGTCGGCTCAGCACTGAGCGCACAAGCGCGCGTCGCCGTCCGCGCCGCCACATCTGCTCGACTTGAAACTATGGTTGCGGGGTATTACGCAGATACTGGTGAGGTTCTCGTACTTGCATATCGTGTATCATTTGTGTATCATCGTCGCTTTCCTCAATAGGTATAATATTTACCTCACGTTGGCTTTACTCGTATGTGCCTTTCAAAGCATAGATAATTTAAGTTAAAGTGCTACCAGCAAGCACATGTGCCTAAATTCAGCCAGTCCCAGTGATTCTTTACACACATTAGTCATTACCGCAACAAAATCCAAGTTTTTTTACAATAAATAAAGTGATATTATTTTTATTGTACAACGAAAATAGTCTAAAAGTTTTTCTTAATTTCTAAATAAAGATAAAAGCAGGCTGTAAAATTTTACAGCGTTCGCAGTTTAGTGCCCCGCTGGATGCAGCCCTGCTGGGAACGCTGCAAATGCTGCAACGGTGAATATTAACTGGAACAGCACTAACTTTTTATTGTTTTCGTGTAATGAAAATTGTTTCTGTTCTGCAATTTTGTCTATATTAATTTATGTTTCATTCTGTAATTCTGTTTTAAGCGCAGTACTTCGATATTGTTAAGAGTAACTAATACAAACCTGGATAATCAAATGCTGTTCTGTAAATTCCTTGGTGGTCTGGAAGACAAGAATCTGTAAATGTCTTACTTATCCAACAGCTGCTTTCCTTTCCGCGCAGACCGTAAATATGGTGTATGGGACACCTTTTAATGATAGTAAATTGAAAGAAGTTATGATGTTAATTAGTTTATTGCGACTGGATTGTTGTATGGTACAAATTGTATGAGAACGCGTCCGCGATGATGTGGCGTAAAACGTGAACTAAAATATGTAATTGATGGAATGAGCGGCGCGATGATTTGATGATTTGACAAATATGAATAATGCGAGGTTTGGACCGAACATGCTGCCGGGCCAGAGAGATGCGGGTGAAGAGTAAGGATGATCAAATGCTAATACAAGGTGAAAAACATTGCTTATTGCTAGGTGATAGATTAAATGATTTCTGTAACGTCAATAAAGTGTTCAATTGTCCTTGATTTCAAAGTCAACCTTCGTGAATACCGGGGAGTTTGCCTTATCAAGCACACGCGACATTCTTAGTTGATCACCGACACTTGCATATACCGCATTATCACGACTATATACTTTCGAATGCGCTGCTATGTGATTTTCACTCCCGCACTGAACACTATCACTAACGCTGATACCGGCGAGGCGACCGCCGCTGACCGTGTCGAGGCTCCGCCCGGGCTCCGCCGTCGAGGCCGCCTGGCGGCGGCGTCGGGCGCGCTGCGCCCGCCAGGCAAGCGCTCCTCCGGTGATGACTACCGCTCCCAGGAGGAGATAGATGACAACATAGTGATGCATATCATGGTATGATATACCTTCGACTATTGGTTGTTCCAATTTTATTTGGGAAATCTGATCGTTGATGCGATTCAGTTCTATCTGATTGCCTTCGAAATCAAGTTGAGTGATATTGGGAATAGATAGATTGAGGACATGATTGATAGAAGGAATCTCTAATTTAACGAAGTCAGATTGGGAATGTAGCTCATTGAACTGTTGTTTATGAGAAAAGACAGTAAAGGTATCGCTTTTGATAAGGCAATTATCGCCAAGACGTATAATACCTGCCGCGCTCACCTGTTGAGTAGTAACTTGATATCCGCATATGAAGCGGAGAGTACATTGATCGCAACAGAAATACAAGTAGGTATTCATAGCAGTCAGCTGTTGCCACGAGTCAGTACATTCCTCCTTATGATATTTGCACTGTTTTGTTGTTTGATCTCTCAGGCATAACTTCTTTTCAGATGTCATTTGATATATAGGACTAGTCAATCCACAGAGGAGGCTGGTTTCATCAAAATGTATACAATTATGGAGATCATCGCTCGTTAACGGAAGGTAAGTATCTCTTTGAATGTTGATAGCCAGATGAGTAGAGATAGGCACGATTTCGATCTTGTTGTTGGCATTTTGATGCGGTATAGGTAGCATGCTGAAGATTTCGAAACCTTCTCTGCTCACGAGAGGGATTTTTATTTCGAAGATTAGGTAGTCCTTAGTAACTCTGGCCTTGACCTTCAATAAGTGGTAGATTTTCGATAGATCGGAGTGAATACTGTTAATAGGAAGGAGAGTCCATCGGCACCGGGGTGGAGTTCAATGACTCGGCCCATCGCCCACTTTCCTGCAGGTAAGTTGGCGTCGTGAATAAGCACAATGTCGTCTATTTGCATATTCTTCTTCTTTTGTAGCCACTTTGTGCGGGTTGATAATTGTGTTAAATATTCCGCCTTCCAACGTTTCCATATGTCGGTAAATATTTTTTGTGTTAAACACCACCTTGTTCGTTCGTCTCTTTCCGTTTCAATTATGCTTAGTATCGGACCACTTGCCAGAAAATGTGATGGGGTTAGGTAATCGAGGTCGTTCGGATCTTCTGTGAGCGCGCAGAGAGGCCTACTGTTCAGACACGCTTCTAGCTGCGTTAAGATGGTAGAAAACTCTTCAAACGTTAGGTTCTGTTCACCAATTACACGTTTCATATGATGTTTCAGGCTTTTGACCGCTCCTTCCCAGAGGCCCCCGGCGGAAGCCCAGCTGGCAGCATTAAAGTGAAACTCAATTTCCATGTCAGATATCTCTGATAAAAAGTCCTTGTCATTGACGGTAGTGAGGTCAATGAATTCCTTTTGTATAATGTTATTTGATCCGACAAAGTTTGTACCGTTGTCGCAAAAAATGTGACGCGGTGCTCCACGTCTTGCTGACATACGACGAAGCGCCGCCAAAAATGCTGCAGAAGTTAGGTCTGAGACTAACTCGAGATGAACGGCCTTCGTCGCCATACAAACGAACACTGCGACATAACCTTTCGTCGTTTTGATTCCTCGTCCTTTGTTGGCCTTGACATTGACAAATCCGGTAAAGTCTGTTCCAGTGTTGTAAAAGGGACGAGTAGGATTCACCCTGGACCCGGGAAGATCTCCCATAATTTGTGATTGTTTGATAGGGTTGTGTTTTCTGCATTGAATACAGGTAAGCAAGCGTTTTTTCACCGCTCTATTTCCACCTATGATCCAAAATTGGTGCCGAAGCCAAGCCTGAGTCAATTTAGCTCCTCCCTGAAAGGTGAGTTTGTGTGCGTAATCTATCAATAGGTTTGTTGTTTGACTGTCGTGAGGAAGGATGAACGGATGAATCATGTCTGGATGAATATTGGCGTTTTTCAATCTGACCCCAACTCTAAGTAAACCTTCCTTGTCCAAAAAGGGGTTAAGAGGTAGAAGCTTGCTTTTTGAACTAAGCATGTGTTTATTTTTCAGGTCGTCTATTTCTTTCGAAAATTCTAGTAGCTGAGCACGCCTGATGATTAACATCTTTGATTTTCTCAACTCATTGATCGTTAAGTAAGGAACTGAACGGCTTTTACGATTTCCGACACGTAATATCCAAGCGAGTACTCGGGTTACGCGCGTCCAGCTGCTATGTGTTTTGATGAGCTCATCGATTATGTTATCGCTCGTACCTACGTCGCGTGTCGATGCAACTGTGACGTATGTTTGTTTTGATTTTTTCATTTCCTCGTCTGTGACGAAGTTTGTCGGTTCTCTGTGATCAGAGAATAATGGCAGCCATGTAGGCCCACTCCACCAAATCGGATGTTTTTCTAAGGTCTCGGCTGAAATGCCGCGACTTGCGCAATCAGCTGGGTTATCGCCTGATTTGACATAACGCCAACACTTTGCAGGAATTATGGATGTTTATTTTGCTAACACGATTGGCTACGAACGTGCGCCAGCGAGATGGGTCGGCCTGTAGCCATCCCAGTACTGCCGTCGAGTCTGACCAACAGTAACAAGTGATTTTGTAATCCTTTAAACATATTTGAACCTTTTCCATTAGTCTTGATAATAGCTCGGCCGCCAGTAATTCGAGACGAGGTAAGGTGATCTTATTATCCTTGTTAGATGATACGAGACGTGATTTTGCTGCTACGATTATAATGGAGTGATTTTGATTTTGTTTATGAACCTTACAGTATATGACGCATGCATACGCCTTACTGGATGCGTCACAGAAGCCGTGAAGCTCTAAATAATCGTCCTCACTAGTTTGAAGCCATCTTGGCACTGTGATATTATTAATTTTTTCTAAATCTGATTTAATTTTATTCCACTCTTCATTTATAGTTTCAGGTAGATTGTCATCCCATGATAAATGTTCGTACACCCATACCTTTTGAAATAAAATTTTTAGACGAATTGTAACCGGAGAAAGCCAACCGAGAGGATCAAATATCTTAGAGATATCGGATAATAATTTTCTTTTTGTTGTTGTTTGACTTGCGGAAGTGTCAATGTTTAATTTAAATTCAATTTGATCACTCTTTGGGCACCATCGCAGGCCTAGGGTCTTTGTTGACTCTTGGTGTTTAAAATCGTAAGCCTCTTGTGTTTTTTGCGTGGTGCTCATTCCTTCCAAGAGCTCTTGCTTATTTGATGACCACTTTCTTAAGTCAAATCCACCCAATTTTAGAAGTGTTATCAGATCGGCTTGTAGCTGCTTCGCAGAGGTCAAGCTGTGACCCCCGCTTAATACGTCATCTGTGTAAAATTGTTCTTGGAGAACCGTGGCCGCAGGACTTTTGCTAAACTTGTGGCCCTCGTCATTGGCTAATTGTTTAAGAGTCATCATGGCGAGGAATGGCGCCGCTTTGGTGCCATATGTTACAGTGGTAAGCTGATATTCCTGTAACCTATCATTTGGGTTGGTTCTCCAGATGATTTTCTGATAGCGTTGATCTTCGTGATCCACCAGTATTTGCCTAAACATCTGTTTGAGGTCGGCAGAAAACGCGAACTGATAGTTACGCCATTTCAAGATCAAAAGCAATAAGTCTTGCTGCAGATTTTTTCCACAATACATGACGTCGTTCAAACTTTGCGAGGTTGATGTCTTTGATGATGCATTAAAGACAACACGCAGAGGGGTAGTGGTTGAGTCCGCCCGATGTACACCATGGTGTGGTAAAAAATTGCTGAAGGTCTGATTGTTATCAGAAATGCACATGTGACCTAACTCAATGTATTCTGTCATGAATGCTTTATAATCAGCTGCTAATTTTGAATTTTTCTGTAATTTCCTTTCTAGTTGTAAAAATTGCGCTACCGCTCTTTGTTTCGAGTCTCCTAGCTTTTCCTCGGCATTGTCATGTAAAGGTAATTTTACAACGTATCTGCCTTCTTCATTTCTAGTCGTAGTTGACTTATAGTACTGTATGCACCTTTGCTCTTCTAGTGATGATGTTGAGTCCGACTGAATGTCTTCAATCGTCCAAAATTGCTTGAGCTCGTCTACATTGTTTAGGATGACGTTACATTTAAATGATCTAAAATTACCGCAAAGAATCCAGCTGAGTCGAGTCTGCTGGGCTATCGGGGAGGAATCGTTTTCCCTAATTATCCCGTTCATTATGATGCGGGCATATACGTCAGCACCTAATAACAAGTCGATGGGGCGACTAATGTTGAAATCAGTATCGGCTAACTGAATGCCTTCTAAAAGTTGCCATGATGGTTTGGGGAACGAATAATTAGGTAAGTTATTGATGAGGTTGTTCATGATAAGAACTTCCGTAATAAAGGAATAGTCACTATGGACTGATTGACAATTGAGTGTTAAAAATCCTTTGCTTGAGTGTGCATTTGACCCTATACCAAATATGGTGCCCTTACAATTTTGACGAGGCAGACCTAGTGTTTGCGCGGCCCTTTCCGTGATAAGGGAAATTTGTGAGCCCTGGTCTATTAGCGCCCGAAGATTGATAAAGGACCCGTCGGCTGACTGAACCTTCACGTAAGCTGTTGCTAGGAGGGTTTCGCTGACGTCATTTTGGGATACGTGGTGCACATTTTTTAGGGAGTCTGAAGACGTGCTCGATTGTTTGGCAAAAGCGTCGTGGATAAGTGTGTTGTGTTGTTCATTACATTCACGATATCTTTTTTCGGAAAGACACGCGGTGCCGTGATGATCGTAAAGACAATTTATGCATAATTTGTATTTCGCAACTGTATTGCGCCTTTCCGTAGGTTGTAATCCGAGAAAGGTGTCGCAATGAAATATTCCGTGGCGTTTTTTGCTTAGTGGGCATCCTGTTTGTGCCTTTTTGTCCGATATTTGTACATTACTGTGATTGTTGAATGATTTTAAATAAATAAAGTTTTTGTAGGCTTATTATAAATTGATGAATTTTGGGGCGGATTTGATTTTGGAATCGAAGTTTCTTGCTTGCGTCTTGAGACTTCTAAGGATGTAAATTTGTTCTCGAGAAAGTCCATAAAATCTTTCAGAGTTGGTAAATCTCTGGGATTTTTAAGAGACTCGATGTATTTTTTATGAGTTTCAGGATCTAATTTTTGTGAAATAAGGTGTACTAATAGGGGATCCCACGTACTTATGTCGATACCTAGATTTTTGATGGCGTTCAAGCTTTCATTGGTATTATCGTGGATTTTCTTGATATGTGCCGACGATTGTTGCTGGACTGATGGTAGACTTAAGATGATATTGATATGAGAGCCGAAAATTAATTTTTGATTATTGTATCTGTGGTTTAAAATGTCCCAACAGACCTGATAGTTATCCGAAGTGATGGTTAAATGCTGGACAATCTTTTCGGCTTCCCCTCGAAGCTTCCCCTTCAAGAACTGTAATTTTTGGGCGTTTGATAGTGAACGGTTATTATGTATGGTCTCACAAAAAAGATCTTTGAACGAGGACCATTGATGATAGGATCCACTGAAGTTTCCAATTTCAATCTTAGGGGTGGATTGTTCCCGATGACATGTAGACCATATCTTGGTATTAATTTCCTTTTTGATCTCGTTGTACTTGATCTCGTAGGTGTTGTATATTTGATCATATTCAGGGTTTTCTTCATTTCTTTCACTATCGATGTCCCAATGGAGGTCATCAATAGCGGACCATCGTGAATTGACTGCTTTAAGTAGGTCTTCTAACTCCCATTTAGCTGTTAATGAATCAAGATCAATGTTTGAAAGAGTGCGAGAAAATGCTCTAAAATTACTTTTCTGTTTGCGCAACATCTCATCTAACCTACTCATATTTCCGCTAGAAACGAATTTAGGATGTGCCGAGGTAATTGGCAACGAGAACAGGGGAGGTTCGACTGATTGGGACGTACCGGGCGAAGTCCCGGCGGGAGCGTCGGCAGCAGGTGACATACGATCGAAGGGGTTGTCTAGAAGTTTAGGTATTCCTAAAGGAGTTGCCGGCCTAATTACCGGTTTATCCTCTGTATGAGAAGCTGATGGAATATAATTTTGCAAAACTGATAGAACTTGCTTGTAAAATGTTAACGTTTGATCATAATGATTTTCAGTAAAGTATGCGTGAGACTGATTCCCGAATTCGCATAACTTAAAATGATTGGCCTGGAATTCATTCCAGTAAGACTCCAGGGTATCCAGCCGCTTCTTAATATTAGAAGCAGTCTTGCGATCTGCTCCATCCTTTTTGAAGTTCACATAGAGCTGATTGATAGCTCCCATGAGTTGCTTTTGCGTTGCAATGAGATCTTCCATGTTGACTGCTAGTAATTGATAGATACTAGTAAAAAGGGAACGATCTTACTTGATTTTCTGCTGTACTGCAACCTGATTACTGATAATGGTAGATGCTGGTGACCTTAGCTGTTTGCCAAGAATCCGCTTTCCTTTGATAAAGTAGCACTGCATCCAATGTTTTGCTGGCTGACACAGAATCACTCACGCGAAAATTGTCCTTGTTTAGTAAGTCGACGCACAAATGATCCTGAGCCTGTTCATAGGCTATCGAAGGACCAAAAAGATGTATGGGACACCTTTTAATGATAGTAAATTGAAAGAAGTTATGATGTTAATTAGTTTATTGCGACTGGATTGTTGTATGGTACAAATTGTATGAGAACGCGTCCGCGATGATGTGGCGTAAAACGTGAACTAAAATATGTAATTGATGGAATGAGCGGCGCGACGATTTGATGATTTGACAAATATGAATAATGCGAGGTTTGGACCGAACATATGGATTGAGGGAAAACAAGAATCTAAGTAACGCCAACAGGCAATGTGGCTGGCAGATGTTCACTATTTTGATTCCTTTCCTTATTCACGGTA
The DNA here is from genome assembly GCA_963576875.1 of Acrobasis repandana. Lineage (NCBI taxonomy): Eukaryota > Metazoa > Arthropoda > Insecta > Lepidoptera > Pyralidae > Acrobasis > Acrobasis repandana. Next base: position 254,028 of record OY756215.1, read on the forward strand.
ATCCTCACGCTGAATGTGGCCTTTGGGTCTTGGTGCGGTTTCATAGCACCGCGGGCCATGGGCTTTGAGTTTCTGGGATTGTTACATAAATCATAGATTTTTTTTGTATGGCTTTCGGGCGGCGCTTACTAGCCGCGCGGATGGTAAGCATCACTGTAAAACAAGCCTTATGGCCCTTGGCTCTGTCCCATACGAGATCAAGATATGATTTGTATATGAGTCATCGAACTTGTCCGTCCACATGCAAAAAGGAATTTAACAGACAAATTAAATTAGGAGGTTGAAGAAGGTAAGTCTTTATTATTTATTTTGTTCACTCAAACTGAAAGCCTCCAGGAACATCAAACCAATTAATAAGTATTCACTTATAGACGTCTGTCGGTAGCAGATCGCTTCATAACGGGGTATTTCAAGGCAACAAAGACTCAGGAAAATGTCCTCGAATGCTGGCCCCAAGCCAAATCGGTAGCAGAGTAGGGAAAATGTTTACAAAATGATCGTAAACTCATAGTGTTGCTTTCTTTAAACCAAGCCACACCTCCGCAACATATTAAAAACGTCGTAGACAGAACTAAAATAGATTTTTATTTTTTTACAGATTATTCGGCTTGGTGTGACTTGAAGCATTATTTTCTGATTCACGTTCTATTGCTGTTCAATGATTTGCATTTATTTATTTGTGGACTATCCTTTCTGAGATTCATTTACGAGTAAGTATATCATAGCCATGGTTACTGCGGACAGAGTTTAATAGAACCAATGCAAGTCTTCTAGTGCATGTCGCAGAAGGCGAATTAAGAAATAACAGCTGAACAAAACTTCAATGAGACCTCTCCAACACGTCTCACCAGCGGAGAGAGTCCAAGTCAACTCCTCCGGCTGCTCTGGTTAAGTACAAACATTATCCGCTGCTGAATGTGTGTTGTTTTAATAGCACGTTGTTTTCATTACCTATATAACTTTAAATATTATTTCTCTTTGCAGGCCATCTGAGCTCATCGTAACGGGGTATTTCCTAGCAACAACAAAGGCCAGGAAACGGCTCTCAAACGCTGGCCGCCAGCCAACGAGTAGCTCGACTTACGAGAGGTTACCGAGAAAAAATATTTACATTATGAACTAATTTATTTACTTGGAACTAAATTAAAAAAAATATGGGAATGTTACGTTCTTTGTACATATCAATAATTTAACCTCTTTTTTATTAATTTACACATGTAAGTAACGAGGAAGTTTTGTTTTTCTGACTTTGTTTTTCTACTCAATAACATTACTTTGCTAGTCTGTTTAATATTGTATACTACAATTTATTGTCTGCATATCACTTGATATGCTCTGTTCGATAGAATATCAGAGAGAGACGTAATTGCCCGATGTTTATATCATCCGTCTCAACTTACGTACATCGCATCTGAAATTGTTATGTTCTTGCAAACTAGGTATTTTATTCTTATCGTCTACTTATTAAATAAACAACTCACATAGTACATTTTAATGTATTTTATACATACATAGGTCTTCACAGTATTTTTTAGAGTATTGCCGTGGTCGTATGCCACTTTATCTAGAGATTAACACTAACTGATTGTAAGTATTGTTTTGCTAGGGTAAGTGGTTTCATGAGTTTACATAGCCTATAACCAGCGGACCAGACGCTTCTAACAATACCGCAATGGAGTATTATACTTGATAGGTTTTACAGTTTTGTCCGTAGATAACATACAAATTTCCGAGTGTTACGACAGCCAAGATTATCTTTTTTAACCGCTTTAATAAGTAGTTGGATATATCTTTGCTGTAATCCAAAAAGATAAAGCGACACATAATAACCCTTGGATCGCGTCCAAATTTTATAAATATATGAACCGGCTTTCTTCGCCACGAGGCCTCTATCTCGCTTGAGTGCGGTTTAAAGTTCGGCCATAATGTCCGGGGACGGTAACTTTTCTCACTTCTTTAAGGAGTTTTCAAATTATGTTGTATTCGGCTGTAACCATGCCGTAGAAGTATCCTGATCATCAAATATTTATCAAATATAACTTTAAGGATTTTTTGTACCCAACTTCGTTAGAAATTTTGCGCTGCGGCCTGTACACGGCGCGGCGTAATATAAACTTTTCTTTCGCACTGCATCACGCCTGATAAACTTCTAATCTTATTCATAAATTATTACTGGCATTTCGCCACTAATCCTCTAAACTGCAAGTTCGACGCTTCGGCGTGGAGAACAACGACGTTTTGTCACTGGTGAGCAGTCTAGCTGTATGCAATACATTCACGTATGTACATTTTACGGAGCAATTAAATCTAGGTTAGTTCATTAGAGAAATAAGAGATCACCGGAAATACCAAATTAGACATTTAATAAATATGTTATTTTGCTGTAACCATCAAAGATAGAGAGACGTATTAGTATATTTGTTACAAGTATATTTGATTAATAGAGAAATTAAGAAAAGTGCCGATGGGCACATTCTTATAAAATAAGTACTTTATAAAACTGACTGCCTCCGTGGTCTAGTGGTCAAGGCGTTTGCCTTGTGATCCGGAGGTCATGGGTTCAAATCCCACTGGGAAGCATACTTTGTGAAAAGTTGTTTCCAGTCTGTTTAGGATATTACAGGCTTGAATCAGCTGATTATCCGAAAAGAAAGATGATTCCGTGCTTCGGAAGGCACGTAAAGCCGTTGGTCCCGAACGCCATCTAGCGTTTGTATCTATCCTAGGATTGGTTCTGGTCTACCCTTTGGGTTGCGGAGGTCAGACGGCAATCGCTCTGTATAAAACCAGTAACCTCGTCAAATCGCCTAAGTTAGGTAGCGGACCCCGGGCTCTGAAGCGTAAACGCTGACGATGCAACCGGGAATACGCTCGGATGATGATGATGAAGTACTTTATAAAACTAAGTCAATGTAAAATTACTTAACATTCCTCTCAATTACTGGCCGGTTGACTGGAAGAGATCCCTATATGGGATAAGTCCGCCGTTGTATGTTTACTTTTTTGTTTTATATCTGCTTCTATTTTGTGTACAATAAAGCTTTATAAACAAACAAACAAACTTATTAGTTTGAGTTTGGGCTAGATCCTAATAATATGAGCGTATTTATTTGGCATGCAATATTTAAAAAAAATATAAAAATTTGATTCTTATCTAATGACCCCTCTCAAGGTATCAACCCACTTCAATTTAATTATAAAAAAATGCTTGATATAATTACATAGCAACACTAAAGCTTCTAATAAAAGTTTCGTTGTTGCCTGAATGGCAAATTCTATCTTTAAAGCTATTTTGAAGATTGTTTCTAACGAACTGGCGAACATTTTATTAAAAAGAAAACGCTCGCCATTTTATTAGAAAGTCTCTGTAAAATACACCTAATTTATAATTACATCAACAGTAAAAGTTTATTCTTCCGACTGTGTTACAGGAGTATTAATTTTCTTAGTAATTATTCGCGACAATGCCGGCGAGTGATTAACTAAATTAGCCGCCGTCGCGTTCGTTCCTTTAATGAGAGCCGTTAATTCCGTTATGATGGCTCATACATAATTCTCGCACCTTTGAGTTGAGTTGCGCGCCGTGGACTTGTAATGCTTTTTACAAGCTTTTATTAAGCTTGCCCTGTTTGTTTATTTTTTTGAGTCAAATTTTGCAAGTCTGTGCCACTTCCCGATTTTCGATTGAGATGAAATTTTGTACATTAATGTAAAGCAAAGGCGGACAGCCAATATTCAGTAAATAAGTATCTTAATGGGATTACCGGAACAACCACATCTTAAAAGACTTTCTTCATCTTCCTTCTCTTATCCCACTCTAAGTGCAGCGGTCACTAGCTGCTGGAATAAATAAGTCAGAATTTAAATAAGCGGGAGAATGTAAAAATAAGTTCAAGCCAAGAAAAGGCGATGCGCCACCCTCATGTATCAAAATAAATTTCGGAATTGGCCACAGAACTTGGCATCTATTAGATCTCAGTTCCTATGTCGGTGGTGTCGACAACCACATTATAACAATATAAAATTTGGCTTCCATTTTCACATTTCTGGCAAATCAAAACCTAATACAGATTTACATATATAATAGTAAAGTTTTGTAATATAATAACTACAAATCTTGAATGATCAGTACCAGGGCAGCGCAGTTCCCTTGACGCTCGTACTTTGTCTCTGTAGCAATATAAGTCAACGGCCGCAGCGTGTGAAAAGGTGTCATTTTTCCGAGCAATTAGCTAATGGTGGAGGACGAGGGGCCGCAGCCTGGCAGCCGGCTGTAGGGTTTATATCATGCTCACTTCTGAATTTACGTGCTCGCAAAAAGTTTTTTATTTATTTATTTACATCTGAAGCCAGTGGCCAGCTTTTGAAATCTAATATTGGATAACAATATATTGATTTGCGGCTATTTACTTCCTGCCTGATAGTATCACTCAGATGCAATACTGTTATTTGTCACAATACATTATCTTAGATTTTTTGTATTATCACAAATACATCAATGTACTGTTTTGTATTGTATTGTATTTGCTAATGAAAATGAACTTTTCTCAAACACCCACATGATCATTCTATTCAAAATTATCAAAGAGGTTAATTTTTGAATTGTGTACATACACGAGAAATGTTATTTGAAAAAGTTGTTCTACATCATTGGTAGAGTAAGTGAAATTAATTATTCAGCTTCGTATTTTGAAACAAATCATTAAAACAGATTGTCACCCTCACATTCCAATCCCTATAATATAGTACACGTCTGTCACATTTCCCATTCGACATGGCCAGCCTACCGCGCCATGCGATCCTTTAATCTTAATAATGCACCGCTCGTGCCCGCCGTGTCTGTGTGTGTCTACGTCTACGTCGCTCGCGCGGCGGCGTTCACTCGGCAAATTGTTTCACACAGGACCCATTTCGCATATTGTTTTAACTCGACGACGCGAGCGTACCTTTGTTTTGCTCCTGAAATTTTGTGCAGACATTGAGGAACTGCATTTAATGAAAGTGATAGATTTTTCTTTGACGACGAATCGTACTCTAACATTACAAAAGTATAATTTATGGAATGTGTTGTACATTGATCACAGCAAGATATATTTACATGCCATTGTACTCTGGTTAACGTTTATTATTTTTTAGAATTTTTTTATGCAATTAAAATAATTTGAATTGTTAGAGTGTGATAATGTAGAGTTATATGCAGTGTCATATACTGCTTTATCTAATCTCATAAACTAGAATTTAAGCTATTAAATAAAAGATCAAAGTTAAAAGAGAAACAAGTAGTCATTTGCTTTTAATGTTTATTTTCAATATTTGGACACATTGACTTCGTTATACTTATACACTTTATGCACTCTTTAACATTGAGTATTTAGACCATAATGAAGAACACAAACTTCTTAAACAATTTTTGAAAATAGGTGAATAGTACGTTTTCCGAAAACAAAGAACCTTGTTTTTGCATTTTCCATGCCATGAAATCCTGACAACACTTGTCGTAGGTAAGGAGATTATAAGATATTTATTATTTAAAAACGTATGAGGCGCCTTAATAAATTATAAGGACATAGATAATTAATTCTTTTTTTTACAGCCCTAAATACGAATCCTTTTGAGCGATCACACAGCAATCAAAACTTGTTTGTAATGCTAAGAAAATGGTGAACAGCGTCCACAGCATTCCATTAATAAAATAAATTGATCCTCAAGGATTTCCACCATGAATTACAAGGTTTCGGTACGTATAAACGGTGTCACCATTTTTATGTGACTCAAATGACATTTCTCCAGGGCCGTAATAACAATTGACCTGTATCATAATGGTTAAAACATTTCATTATAACATTGTTTTGTTCGAGATAAAAGTGTTATAATAGGATTCTATTTTTAAATTTTTGTATTTTGTTCATAAAGTACGTCAGTATAAAATCGTTCAAATTCAAATTATAAAGTTTATAATTTGAATTTTATGGCATGAGATTAGATAAACTAAATAAAAATACAAGAAACCGTTTAAATAGTTTGTCTAAATTTGTTCCAAAACACGTAATGCGCCATAAAGCAGAGTCCCCTATGACGTGTTATTTTAGCGTAAGCACCGCAATAACATTCGTAACAAGGGTCGACGTTAGTAGTACAGGGCCCGCAGGCGAATCGAGGGTTTATTGCGGGCCGCTTCTACGCACGGCGATATTGAATTCTGTGGCCTGCGGTCAGAGACTTATGAAAAGCATAGATATGTTACAATTGCTACAAGGCGTAGTAATGTAGTTACAAAAAACAGAGGTTTATTGCGAGCCGCCTCTATGCGCGGCTATATTGAATTCTGAGGCTGTTGGCCGTAGACTTATAAAACGCATACATACTCGTAGTTCGGTGAAGCATATTGGTTAAGTTACAAAATACAAAAGTTTATACGTAAACGCTCGCCACCTCTGTATGTTCCTAGCCACAACAGGCTAAATGTTAGGCAGAAATGTCAGTTTTTACATCAATACGAGTACAAAAAAGTGTGTCACGTGACAGAAGTTTTGACGGAACTGAAAAAAACTTTGAGGCAAGACTAAAACGACAAGAATTCATTTCAGTAATTATTACTTTTACACATCGATAATTTTTGTACGTAAATTAATTAATTATTCTAAAGAAAAGCTTCCGATAGCGTTTCGCAATGAACACTGCTGAGAAGAAACGCCGAAAGAAACTTATTTACACAGTATTGGTCGTCTACTCGCCCGAAGGGCTTTGAGTATGTCTGTCAATTTACAACTATAATTCAATGTTAACATGTAATCAAATAATAAAGACAAATCAAATGGTGCAATACATATAAAACCTGTAACAAGTCATCTTCTTTGTAAGTCTACGTCAGCAATATGGTACTGAAACTGGTCGCGATGTCGCTGTTATTTCAGTTGCAATAAAAATAACGCGAAATATATCAAATAAGACGCGCCGTTCGCGGCCGTTCCAAGCTGGCGGGATTGAGGAGTGTTTTCTTACTGCCATAAATTTTTTTCATCATCTTGAACTTAAAAGAGAACTCTCAAACATTTTGTTTACTTATTTATTAAAGAAAAAACAACAGCTACCAGAAAAAATAAAACACTGAATGAGTAAAAAATCGACTGTACTCGTAATGAGATTTTTGATTTTAGAATATAGCAAATGTGCATTTCTGTTCTTACCTAAGAAGTAGGTCGAGCCCCATTACCGGTCATGCAAGCCTGAAATTTTACTAAAACTTCGAGACTAACCATTATTATCAATATTTTTTTGCTTTTTAGCGTTCCGTAGCCAAAAGGGTAAAAACGGCATCCTATTACTAAGATTCCACTGTCCGTCCGTCCGTTCGTCTGTCTGTCACCAGGCTGTATCTCTTAAACCTTAATAGTTAGACAGTTAAAATTTTCACAGATAATGTATATTATATATCGCAATGAGGAAACATTGATGGCCAATAACTTAAAATGGGACGGAAAGGTCAGCACCCCACCTCGCGCTGACTTATGAGAAGCATCCTTGTGAGACCACATCACAGCTTAAACTACCTCTTGCCCGCACAGTTATCCTGTGCCCACCCACAGGGCTTACCGTTGTTACGTTTGCCGTTATTTTACGAATGAAACGAACGCGTAAACACAATTAACATAATTATTTAATAAGAGATAACACTAAATTTGAAATTAGGGCGTGGTTCAATACCCGGCTGATGATTCGCCCCGTAACCCTACTTCCCTGGTAATTGATTGAACGGTGACGACGACGGGACGGGAGAAGGCTTCAGTTGGTAGCTTGAGAGTTTAGCTGGAGAGGGCTGCTATAATGCTGCGTGGGTGACGCAGGCCGGTTGATGCCGAAGGGGCGCTCATAAGGCTGCTCTTCGAGTAACTTCTTAGTTCTGAGTTGGTTCCCTGGAATTAGCAGAGTCCAGAGTAAGCACAGCGTTGTGCAAGCTTCCGTCGATCATGGTTACCGATGCAAAGCTTACTACCACTAGGAATGTGGTATAAGAAGTATGTAGGTAGTTAGTGATGAAGCGGTAAAAGTGATCAGACGGAGTTACAGATGAAATGAGAGAAGAGAGAGACAGAGAATGAAAATAATGAGAACATTCACTTTAACTAGATACGCTAAATGCCTTACAAATCACTGGTTTTATTTAACGCCAAAAGCTAAATTTAATAAAGGGGACAAAGGTCGTTTGCACAAGATAGCACGCTTAACACTTTTTATCACTGTTCAACACTTACCCTATCGAGGATAACGATTTTCCAAATGAATATGATCTTAATTAAAATTTCATATGTAAAATTTACGAGCGACGGCGCGCCTCGCGGTCTGGTTATGAGGACAAGCGACACACGCACGCTCGCCGGCTGCCTTAGTGTGAATGGTGTTCAAGGCCTGTGGCTGCGCAGACGCAGCGGTCCTAAGCCACGCCTACAAAGCACCGTTATCGACGGCTCGGAAGCTTACAGAACATTAGGGATCCGTATTTATGCGAAAGCACAGAATACTAAGAGTCAAACAGAATGGTATCTCACAGCGTCTCCCGCAAATTGGCGTCCCCGCACCTCTCCCCCGCACTTTGTGCGCTTTGACGGCTCCAAACTAGGGTTTAATTACTAACCGCACGCAATACGCGACGTGTGTTGTCTTGAGAACTGTCAAACAATAGTAACCATCATGGTGAGAAGGTGCGCGTATAATAATTGTTTAACCACCCAATACTCTAAAGAACGTATATTTCATACATTTCCAAATGATGAAAACAGGTAAGTAAAGCAACAATATACTTTCACGTTATTACCCAGCAACCATCTTGATATATATACCCTTCTCGCTCTCTCGCATTGGCGATAGATACACAAGAGCGAGATTGTAACATTACCGGATTGCTAATAAGCAATCCCGTAATGTTACATAGGCTCCTCGCTCACAGGTAATCACATACACGCAGATGCCAATTAGATTTCCGCGGGTTATAGTGCTAAATGCCATTGTTAACATTGTTGACAATGACAACTTGACATGCTGTGCGTATAAGCGTGATAAACATCTGTTTATTTTTATTGAATTTATTCATATAATTACCGTATAGTTTTGCGCCGAATATGCAAATTACTATATTACAATAGTGAATTAGTGAAATTAGTGCGTTACATTATAAATGACTCAATAATAATCAGTAAAGTGAACTAATGGTGAAATGGACAATGGACATAATGAAAAATATTTGTGAAGTGATATTATGTAGCTGTTTCCGACTTTTCTGTAACATTTAATATAAAACATATATAAAACAGAATATTTTTTACGTCATAGTGTTCGCAAATCTTCCGGTATGGAAAAATATAATCGTAAATATGTCGAACTCGTTAGTAGGTAAGTATTAAAATAATTCTGCGGTGCGACCCTAACTATAAAACTCACACATCGACGTGTGTACAGATAAATTGTTTTGTTTGTAGTAGTAGTAGGTATATATATTACTCTGAATCAATGGAGAGTCATACCAGTGGCGAAAGGCGAATAAGAAAACCCTTTTTGTTCAAATAAAAGTATGATTTATAGTTTATTTTCAAATTTTAATAGTACAATCATATGTACAACGTTACACCCTCCAGGTGAAGTAGACTGTCATATAATAGGCTACGCCTAGTCACAGCTACAAAACTACAAATGTTCACGAGATGTGTACCGTGCGGCCGCCCGAGCCAGACTGATGACAAATCGCCCGTGCGACGCTTCTATAAGCCGAACACAACAAGGCAATAGTGGGTTTTAACGACTTTTATTATTTAAACTGCCCATGTGGCGCCTCACGCCACGTATTAACTACTATCCCGACTTAACGTAAAGGTGCCTATTACCGCTCTACAAAAAATTAACTCTATTACCGCTCGTTATTTTCAATCTTTCTTAAAAGATATTTAATATAAATTTCAGACCATTATTACTTAAAAACATTTTAGACATGTTTATTATGCAACGTTCAGAATAAAGTTTATGTGTGTAAATTATCAGTGAACGGAATAATAAAACAATCAGCGGGACTACCTCTGATCGGGTACACGTTCCATAGTGATGCGCTCCGAGCCACGAAGGTATTCATGATTTTTCTTAAGGAAATAACTTCAGTTTAAACCAATGTACGCACATGTGAATATATAAAGATTACAACTTATACATTTTTTTTCCATATTAACATCTAATGTTACTGTTTCCACTGTTTCTTCATATTTAAACCGATTTTTTAAATTAGAGCGGCATTAGAATCATATTTTTAGAAATTGTTTTTAAAAATGACTCATGGCGGTGTTAGACTTTTGACAGTAGTTAAAATTCTAACTTTATATTCAAATTTTATATTCTAAGTTTATATATAATTATATATCTTATTTTAGTTAGTTTGTTTAAATAATTTTGTTCATAAATATGTTCCGCGTAATTTAACCAATTAACACCATATTTTTTGCCTTAAGAATTTTTTTTAAAACACAATTAAACGTTACCAATGTTATTTTGTATTGTATGGCTATATATTTTAATTAATCTTTATTTATGTGTTAATATCTTCAAGATATATATACAATATATATATATAATATAATATTGATCACAAGATTAAGTGAATGTTATTCTATTCAAATAAATAGTTTTTCAAGATATTATTCATATTATTAGTCGCTAATAGAATATACCAATTTTCATACAGAGTTCTATTACCGACCCATGCTATCTTCTAGCTTCTTTAGGGATCCATATGTTTTTCGTAAGAAGTTCAGTATTTATTCTCTTTTAAATATAAATACTTTAATACCATGGATTAACGGTCGGATTTTATCATTGTGGCTGATATTTAAAAAAGTCCGTCTGATGGCTATGAATAATCATCATCAACCCTATAAACATTTGACTAGTAGGTACAAGAACTGTAAAACACTTGGGCGTTATGCTCTTACAATATTAGCCGGATTTTTTTATTTTTTCTTAATTATATTTCGTGATTTTTTATACAAAAATGGAGCATCGTAAAGACAAATATAGTGCCATTCAACTTGAAGCTGCTCTCATAGTTATACATTAAGGAAAAAGTATATATGAAGTATCCAAAATTTATAGTATTCCTAAAACTGCCCTACGCGATAAGAGAGATAATTAATAAATGAATGGAAAATGTTTTGTTTCAGTCATTTTCAAGTGCGAATTTTGACTTATTGTATTTTTATATATTTTAACATTTACTTTATTATCTTTTATTGATGACAAAAAGTAGAAGTATAATTTCAAGACTGTTGTTGAGACGGACTATTTATTTATAATTATCAAATAGCAAAATTTAAATATATAAATATTATTATTTATGTCATTGTATGAATATTTTGCAGTGGTCGGTATTAGAAACAGAAAACACGGTAATAGAAACAAACCCCTTTCTTGGGGCGGTAATAGAAACAATTACCATTTTAGATTAAAATTTTACTTATTAAATAACAATTGATTTAATATTTAAATTAACCTCTGAACTTCATAGAAAACTAAATTAAGATAATGAATAAATTGAAAATCCTATATTAACTTTACAACTAACCCCTAATATTTGGGTGCGAATCTGAACAAAGCTTAAACTGGCGGTAATAGGAGCGTTTACGTTATATCTGTTGCCGCTATAACAACAAATAATAACAAGTAATTATAAAAAAACGGGCAAGTGCAAGTCGGACTTGTACATGAAGGGTTCCGTACCACCGTACAATGTTTTAAAACGCTGAAGAAACACGTTTATTGTATGACGACCCCCTTTAATTATTAACTTATCTTATTTTTAGTATTTGTTGTTATAGCGGCCACAGTAAAACATGATCGGTGAAAATTTCAGATGTCTAGCTATTACGGTTCAAGAGATAGAGCCCTGTGACAGACGGACAGACAAACAGACGAACAGACGGACAGATGTATGTTATTTTTAGCATTTCTCATTGTAATTATATTTTTATATATAAGTTATATATGTTTTTGTAATCCTTGAATAATAATCTGGGCATTTAAAAAATAAATATGTGGCGTATCGGACCTGCCGTACGCCAACCTTCTTTGTAAATAATCTCAAAGAGATGACGACATCGTCGAGCGCACGTCTAACAGTGCGCGCGCATGGATGGCCCCTTCATATCGAACCTGTCAAATCGGCCGTCACGGAAAATTCCCTTGCATATATTTTATTAATTATTTTATATCAAAACAGTGCAATAACTCATTGTTAATATATAAATAAATACATAGCAGCATACCAAATACTTTCACTGCTATATTGGTGACCCCGACGTGATACCGCAACCGTACTTCGCGAAGATGGAAAAGGATGAAAATTTTGGAATCCCAACGGCCGAACCAACTCAAGGTACATTTCAACAAACATTTAAAGTCGGCGTCAAAATTCCGCCATTCTGGCCTGACCGCCCAAACCTATGGTTCGCACAATTAGAAGGTCAATTCATATTAGCCGGTATAACAGCCGATACTACCAAATTTTATACTGCGTGTAGTTACTTAGAACATCAGTATGCCGTTGAAGTCGCAGATGTCATTGAGAACCCGCCCAAAGAGAATAAATACGAAACGCTCAAGAGAGAGTTGGTGAAGCGTATGTCAGCCCCAAGAGAGGAAAAAATCTTACAGTTCCTGAATAAAGAAGAAATGGGCAATCGTAAACCTTCGCAGTTCTTAAGGCACTTAAGACATCTGGCGGGCCCTCAAATCTCAGACGAATTTATACGCACGGTATGGTGTAATGGCTTACCTTCGCAAATACAGCCAATTATTGCGTCGCAGACCGACTCACCACTAGAGAAATTAGCTGATTTGGCTGATAAAGTAATCGCTATCGCCTCGCCCGCTTCCCAGGTATGTGACGTCAGACCAACAACTTCTTCAGCTGACCCGTATTTAGGTATAATGGAGAGTATGGCCAAGCAAATAGAGGAGCTGCGCAGTCAAGTACAGCAGCTAGCCACGCGAGAGAGTCGGCCCAACTTCAGACGATATCGGTCTAGTTCGCGATCCCGGTCACGTGGTAATGGCCTATGTTTTTACCACCGCAAGTTTGGTGCTGCGGCCTTCAAATGCACAACGCCCTGCGCATATAAAAAGCCGGAAAACTCCAGCGGCAGCCACTAGTGGCGGCAAATGGCTGCCCGCAAGGAAACGGCCGCCTCTTCGTCGTCGACAGGAAGACCCGGGTAGAGTACCTCATTGATACAGGATTTGACCTCTGCGTATTCCCCAAATCGATGGCCAAAGGGTTCCGTCCTCGTACTACGTATGAGCTGTATGCAGCGAACAACACCGTATTAATACGTACGGATTTCTGGATTTGTGCCTTGATCTTGGCCTGCGTAGAGACTTCCGCTGGCGCTTCATCGTGGCTGAGGTATCCAGGCCCATCATAGGAGTTGACTTCTTACAGCACTACAATCTTCTGGTAGACTGCCGACAACATCGACTGGTTGACGGACTCACAACGCTTTGGATCACAGTCCCATGTCGTCACAGCACTTCGCCAGAGACCGAAGCAGTCAAGACCATCAGCGGTGACTCCAAATACCTGGACTTGCTGAAGCAGTACCCAACCCTCACCACGCCAGCAGGTAGGCCCACAGAACCCAAGCACAATACTAAACATCACATCCGCACGACTCCAGGACCTCCAGTGGCAGCTCGTCCTCGCAGATTGGCCCCTGATCGCCTAAAAATCGCAAAGCAGGAGTTTGATGCTATGTTGCAGAATGGAACAGCACGACGTTCGGAAAGCTCATGGTCGTCCCCACTCCATCTCGCTCGTAAGAAAGACGATGGCTGGCGCCCATGCGGTGATTACCGTGCTCTCAATGCGAGAACAATTGCAGACCGCTACCCAATTAGGCACATCAACGACTTCACTTACCAGCTGTCAGGTGCCAAGATCTTCTCAAAAATTGACATGATCAAGGCGTATAATCAGATCCCAGTCGAAGAAGCTGATATTTCGAAAAATGCCATCACAACACCGTTCGGGCTCTTCGAATTTCCGTACATGACATTTGGTCTACGAAACGCAGCTCAAACCTTTCAAAGGTTCATCGATGAAGTACTGCAAGGCTTGGATTTCGCGTACGGATATTTGGACGACACCTTGATCTTTAGCAGGTCTGAAGAGGAACACCTCCAACACCTGGAAATCTTGTTCGAGCGTTTCAAGGACTACGGCTTACTGATTAACGTGTCCAAGTGCGTTTTTGGCGTTGAGGAAATACAGTTCCTAGGATATTCTGTTTCCACAGATGGTATCAAGCCCTTAACAGAAAAGGTAGAAAGTATACAAGCCTATCCTCCTCCGTCAACAGCTAAACAACTTCGACGTTTCTTGGGCATGTTCAATTACTATCGCAGATTCGTACCAAAAGCTGTTGAACTTCAAGCACCGCTCGACAAAGCCCTCACTGGCAATATCAAAGGAGCTACTCCCATTAACATGACGGAAGAAATGTTATCAGCTTTCAACGCTTGCAAAAACTGCCTATCTCAAGCTGCACTTCTTGCACATCCAGATGTCAACAAAGAACTGGCATTGTTCACTGATGCATCCGACGGAGCCATTGGTGCAGTTTTGCAGCAGAACAACAACGGCAGCTGGGAACCTCTCGGTTTCTTTTCCCGCAAACTTTCGTCATCACAAAAGAAGTATAGCCCATATGATCGAGAGTTGTTGGCTATTTACGAAGGCATCCGATACTTCAAGTACATGCTGGAAGCTAGAGTGTTCACGGTTTACACAGATCATAAACCCATCACATTCGCTTTCACCACCAAAAGAGACGGATGCTCACCCAGACAGTTCAGATACCTCGATTACATTTCACAATTCACCACTGACATCAAATTCATATCCGGTTCTGACAATGTCGTCGCTGACGCTATGTCCCGCATTGAACAAATTTCATCTTTCATCAACTTCGCAGATCTTGCAAGAGATCAGGAGCAAGACCCTGAACTGCAAGACCTGTTAAGGCAGAAATCATCCCTCATCCTCAAGAAACTGCATGAGAACAATTTATACTGCGACATCTCATTAAATCACCCACGTCCATACCTAACCCCTTCCTACCGCAGGAAAGTCTTCGAGAAGATGCACGGTTTGAGCCACCCCGGAACCAAGGCAACCGCTCAACTCATCGCCGAACGCTTCATTTGGCCTGGGTTGCGCAAGGACTGCACTCGCTGGACTCAGCAATGCACAGATTGCCAACGAAGCAAGATCTCCCGTCATCTCTCTTCCCCTTTTCAAACTTTTCCTGTACCTTCAGAACGTTTTTCCCACGTTCATCTTGATCTCATTGGTCCTTTATCCTTTTCCAAAGGGTATAAATATTGCCTCACCGTCGTCGACCGTTTTTCCCGCTGGCCTGACGTCTATCCCCTGGCGGACATCACTGCAGAAACTTGTGCCAGTGCCTTTTTATCCAACTGGATATCGCGCCATGGTTGTCCTTCCACCATCACTACCGACAGAGGACAGCAGTTCCAGTCACACCTATTTCAAGCCATTTCGCGACTGATTGGTGCAGAACATCGCCCCACCACTGCCTACCATGCGCAGTGCAATGGACTGGTGGAGCGTCTCCATTGCCAGCTGAAGGCAGCCATCATGTGCCACAACAACCCGCAGTGGACAGAAATCCTCCCTCTTGTGCTGTTGGGCATACGAGCAGCTTGGAAGGAGGACCTCGGCGCGTCGGCTGCTGAGATGGTCTACGGCGAGCCTCTGAGACTACCTGGACAATTCTTTACTCCATCTTCAGCCAGTCATCTGGATCCTGTGGACTACGTGTCACGCCTAAGGAAACACATGGCTGGATTGTCTCCTGTGCCTACATCAAATCACGGCAACAAAACTTTCTACGTGCCAAAGGACATACATACGTCGGATTACGTATTTCTACGCCGGGGCCCTGAAAGACGAGCCCTTGAATCGCCATACGTCGGCCCATATAAGGTACTGCACAGAGGAGCCAAAGCCTACAAAATTGAAGTCCAGGGCAAAGAAATTACTGTCACTGTAGACAGACTGAAGCCAGCGTATCTTACTTAAGATGATAATAAAACTTCAAACAAGACAACCGTCCATCCTTCTTCAGCACCTGAAGAAAAGGATCCTCCACGGACAAGGAGCGGACGTGTAGTCAGATTCCCCGCTCATCTTCAGCACTATCGACCGTGAACCGGTCTCAGCGGGGGAGTAATGTGGCGTATCGGACCTGCCGTACGCCAACCTTCTTTGTAAATAATCTCAAAGAGATGACGACATCGTCGAGCGCACGTCTAACAGTGCGCGCGCATGGATGGCCCCTTCATATTGAACCTGTCAAATCGGCCGTCACGGAAAATTCCCTTGCATATATTTTATTAATTATTTTATATCAAAACAGTGCAATAACTCATTGTTAATATATAAATAAATACATAGCAGCATACCAAATACTTTCACTGCTATAAATACACCATTTCGATTTTTAATAATTTTAATATAGCCTATGACAAACTAGTGGTTCAGACGAATCTAACTACGTATAATTTGTTAAAATCGGTTTAGCCGTTTAGTAGTTACGAGGTAACATAGAATCGGACATAAAAATCGTTGCTTTTTAGCATTTCTCATTCCAAATTTCATTTAAACTATAAGTTGCATATACTTTTGTAATTTTTGAATAAAATTCTTTAATTTGATACCCCATTTGATAGGTTTAGAAAAGAAAAAAAATACGAGCGAACATAGAATATTAGGGACAAACATACAGGTCAAACACATAACCCTCCTTTTCAGCTTTACCGCAGTCTGGTAAAACCAAAAAAACATAACGCGGGGCTCCCATACAACAAACGTTTTTTTACCGTTTTTGCTCGATATTAATAACCGCAACAGTTAGACGCTTGAAATATTTACAGAATATTTAGTTGTAGATTCAGATTAAAAATAAATAATTAAATTAAAATAAAAGAAATATTTAAAGGGGCTTCCATACAACAAACGTATTTTATGCCGTTTTTATATAGATAATGATACCCGTGTGGTTTCGGGTTAGAATAGGATCACTCTATCTCTTCCTGTGGATGTCGTAAGAGGCGACAAAAGGATTAAGCACCAACACCTCGTGCTAAAATTGCATTCCCAAGGAGGGTTGACGTCGGGCGGCAGCTGGTTGTAAAACTCTTCGCACAAGTACATTCCCAAAGAGGGTTGACGTCAGGTAGGTGGCCGGTCGTAAAACTATAGCCAAACCATTTTCAACTGTTTCGGCTATTCTCCACTTCGGAAGGTCTTTGGCATTATTGGGTGACCATTGACAAGCATGTTATATTTGGAGAAGAAAAAGCGGAAAAGCGCACCCCGGGCTCCAAAGCAGCACAGCTGAGGATGCAACCAGGGACTCGCTTAGATGAAGAAGAAGAGAGTTATATAGATAATGATACGGAACCCTTCGTTCGCGAGTCCGACTCGCACTTGGCCAGTTTTTTTAGAAAATAAAAATGTGCATTTCTGTTCTTACCTAAGAGTAGGTCGAGTCCCATCACCAGTCGTGCAAGCTGGAAATATTTTATTCACATTAAACCATTATTAACAATATTTTTTGCTTTTTCCTTCTTGAATATTTAACTTTTTATTCCTTTCCTCCTTTTATTCCGGGCTGCGAGTACCTGCTACTGCCGCCCGCTACCGGGCAAACTTAGGCTTATAGTTTAGTACTATATTTATATAGCCTGAGTTTATGTAAAACAATTGTTAGCTTCTAAATCATCATATCAGTCACAGGAAGTCCACTGCTGGACACAGGCCTCCCCAAAGCTTTTCCAAAAAACCGATTGGTAGCAGCCTGCGTCCAGAATTTTCCTGCAACTTTGCTAAGGTCGTCCGACCATTGAGTAGGTGGGTCCTACGCAGCGTATGCCGGTACGTGGCCTACATTCGAGAAACCCTTTTGCCCCGCCTACTGCCACTTTCATACAATACAATACAAGACCCTTATTGCACAAAAAAATACAGGACACAACCAAAAACTAGAAAATGCACAAAAGGCGGCCTTATCTCTAAGCAATTTCTTCCAGACAACGTCGCTCAAATATAAAAAGTGATGGGAAATTAGGTAGTGCGGGGTAGTCAATACAATAAACATACTTATGTACAATAAGTATTTTAAACATACATATACATCATACTTAAATACAACTTACACAAAGAAAAGAAAATATAACAGGACAAGATGAAGAAAGTAAGTGGAAACAAGGGAAGGAAACTTACCTTTCATATGGATTATTCCTAAATGGCATAAATTATTATCTATCTATCTATAATTTAGAACTACGTTCTTGTCGGTGGAGTAGTTCCATGTCTTCCTCTCTTGAGCCATCCTTTTGACCTCCCTATACGACAATTTATTAAAAACATAATAGAAGGAAAAATAGAAGCATTAAGAGGAAAGGGAAGACCAAGAAGAGCAAAAATATTATGATAAACGAATAAATACACACACGGATAAACTATGTTCCAAATGCCTATTTTTCTGATTCATTCTTCTTTACTACCTGCTCGTATCTGTTCCCAGTAAATTACCTCGAAAAATGTGATGTTATCTTTATTAGGTTGGAGGAAATATTATTAGTGGGGATCGCGAACGAAATAAAGCAGTTGATTTGTGACTCGGCTCGGTTTACGCGGAACGGGAAAATAAAGTAAATGGGAGCCTACACAACATCTGGCTCTGAATGTGTATGATGAATCTGTACTGTATGAATTCTATTACAAGTTTCATTGTTTTAGTTTGCTGCACACAAAAAAAAAACATTATCACAACTTTATCCCCAATGGGACCGACAGAGTCTTATGAGTGTTGTGGTTCTGGGTAGACAAAACATAAGGCCGCAAGACTCAAAGGCCACTTTTAGCGTGATGGTGGGTGAGAAGGTGAAAAAAAGGAATCAAATTGCTAGTCGCTTCGCCTATTGATATGATTTGCATTTTAGTCTATTCCCTCGATATGCGCGGGAAGATAACCAGCTAGTAAATTCATTTTTTTTCCTTTTACAGACATCAGATTATATGCAATATCCAAATGCCAAAATATGCATGCGCTTAAGAAAAAGTACAATTAAAATACTATTTTTTTTTTACTGGCCTGTAGGTATTGTGTCCCATTACTGGGCAAAGGCCTCCCCCTTATTCTTCCACTCATCTATGTCCGTCGCTAATTCCTGCCATTCTGGTAAGAACCTATCAAGGTCATCTCGCCATCTGGTTCTTGGTCTGCCTCTATTGCGACGTCCTACTGGTGCCCAGAAGGTCGCTATTTATTATTTGAATAATTTTACTGTTCAATGTATTATTTTGACACTTATCATTTTTTGGGTTCCGTACCCAAAGGGTGCATACGGGACCCTATTATTATGACTCCGCTGTCTGTCCGTCTGTCCGTCTGTCCGTCTGTCCGTCTGTCCGTCTGTCCGTCTGTCCGTCTGTCCGTCTGTCCGTCTGTCCGTCTGTCCGTCTGTCCGTCTGTCCGTCTGTCCGTCTGTCCGTCTGTCCGTCTGTCCGTCTGTCCGTCTGTCTTGCCCGTTTATTATCTTTCTAATAGTTCTCAGTGACTGAAATGATTTCGGATCTCCAATCGACATGACGATTAAATTTCCAAGAAGTTGTCTGTCTGTCGGTAGTTGTGTACGTGCTGCGCTCTCCGGCGGAGGCTCCGCACGTGCGTCCGGCGCACGTACGTCGCGGGCACGGCCCTAATTGCCTCTCGGAGTTTGACCATTAGTGCCACATTTCAAACTCACTTGTCTAGTTCATTTGCTATTTGGTTTTGATTGTTGTGTTGCTCTATGACGTTATCGTCTTTGAAAATGATAGCTATATACTTGAAAGATAGTATGGTTTGCGATTCTAGTCTTCCCTCATCTTCCACTTGTGCCAGCTACTTTTAATTTTGCAGACCGATGCGCGATAATTATTATGTGTTTATTTCCGATTTCCGTTTTCCATCTAACCGTAAGCCCAGCAGTTATTTTTTTTTCATGTTTGGATCTAGCAACCCTTGGATTTGTCTACCTCATGTTTTGTTTTGTTTTTCGTGTGTGTAAGTGACCAAAACTGGTTTTACGACATCTAACGACATTTCTTGATGACTGCCATGCAATGATGATAGCCGGGACTAAAAGCTTTCCGTGCTTTCCGAATCGCGGAGGAGCTGTGTCGCTTTCCTTGCGGAGCCGCTAGTAATGCGTACTCCCTACATCATACACGAAAAAGACGAGACAAGTGTGTATGTGTGTTCTAAATCGCTGAGCTGTGGTATATTTTTATTAATTTATACAATTATTTTATAAATTAATTTATATACAAATATTAACATTAAACAACACTTACAGACACTACACACACAACAAATTATATTGTATTTGTTGTAAACTTTAGTCTATTTTGTACACGCCTACTACCTGTTTTCTTAAATTTTCTTCTCCTGGAAATAATGTAACAACCGGCTAACCTACCTACTAAAATTCTATTTTTTTTTCTGCTTACTTAACTTACTTAGTGAAACCGAACCCCTAGGACAAAACTTATAATTACCTATATGTCCTAATAAGCAAATGATTTATTATTTTAGTCTTTAAAAACCTATTATGCTATAATTTTTATCTAGAACTTAACTAAAAATAACTATCTGGATACTAACAAACCTATTATTTTAAAATCTTGTTATCTGTATCATCTGTATCATCCTGAACGTGGCTGTGACTGATTAGTGTAGTGGCTGTAATTATCTAATGGAGGACCCAAGTTGTTAAGAGTAGCAACCTAAATTCAGCTGTAACACGTTTGATTTATCTACTTATTATATATTTTATATATACTATAAAATTAACTTAATTTTATTTGGTTTAAGATTATTTACTGACAAACTAATATAAACACCCTTAAATTATATTTAGTAAATTTATTGTTTATTTGTGTTTGAGATCGGTAGTAGTGGATGATATAAATCCTAGTATAAAATTTAAGAAAACTGTTGTTATATTCGTTTTTAGAGTTCCTAGTGTTTTATAAAAGTCCTAAGAAAGTCGATAGCGTAATTGACTTTAGCTTTAAGTATTAAATAACGGGAAACTGTGGTTTAAGTTCTTGAAGTAAATAATTTATTTAGTATGATTAATTTTAGTAATTACTGAATAGTGTTTATTTTATTATGTATTCATTAATAAAAGTATTATAGAGATTTATATAATCAAAATTTGCATTATATTTTAAGTTTGTTTCTTAGTTAGATTTGACCTGAAGTATGTTTCGCCTTATAAATATGTAGATATAATTATGTATATAGAAATATATATATATAATGAATTAGAAGCTCAGTATTGTTTTTATATGGCTAAAAGAGTGGCCCCTCCGTACGCCAGACTCTAGTAGGATACAACCAAATGACTTGGACATCCTCCCTGCCTTGGGACAGCAAATATAGTGCTCAGATATTTGTTATACAAATATATTTAAGTTTAATGAGCCTTTACTGGCTAGAGACATAGAAGAGGACGCAAGTAAAGTCTTGCCAAGCGATATCAACCGCTTCAGAACCTGTAATTTATACATAGTTCCGGACTGAGCTATGATTTTAATCATTACTTCAAATCGGTTGGTATCTTAAATACTTTAAGAGTATACTACTCAACAATATAAGTAGTCTGTCTTGTCAGTAGTAGTAGTAGTAGGTCAAATCATAAAACGTACCTACAATCCGCTACTATTGATGTGTTAGATTTAAACACTATTTACCTAATTTAGTACTTCATTCAATTTCTATTCAATATTCAAATAAATAGAAATTATTATAGTTTGTAAAATATTCGAATTGATCGTAAAATGTATTTTAGTTTGACGAATGGTAAATGTAGTATTTATAGAACCTTAGGCTTTATAAATAAGTATAATTAGAAGGTATTCCAAATTATAAATAAATCTTACAGAGTAGAATTTTGTCAATACGATTCAATTCAATAAATAAATAGACCAATAATTTAGCTTCCAAAGAAACCAAATATTCGCAACCAATATTTTCTTAAATTAGAAGTATTACCTTCTAGGTATTTTGTATGGAGAATTTATCAGTTCCACATGCCTTTTCCATGTATGAAAGAACTGTTTAATATCATTGATATTAAAATAATATAGTAGAAAATGATCAAAGCAAGATATATAATCTGCTATCTTTATAATAGTTGAATAGGTAAATGGTTAAGTATACTTTACTAAAACCATAGATTAGTCTCCGAAGAAACTAAAAATATAAATATATAATTGTTTCGAACAACTAAGTTCCTCTGAAGAAATAGTATCAATTCAACATGAATTTTCCATGTTTGAAAGATCAAATTATAATAGGTAGGACACTCTTAATCAGAATGCTAAGTTATAAGTCGTAAGACTTAGTTCATTCAGCGGACATTAATCAAACATGTCATGGATTTGCCTTGACTCAAAAGCAGTTCGGATAATTCCAAAATTGTTGGTTTTCTCATATAAATCCTTTTAACCAAGGACACATTCCAAACATGATTTCTACATGTGCTAAGGAACGTATTGATGAAATAAATCTAGATTTTCCCGAACAGGTCTGCATCTTCACAAACGAAGTATGGCCTTATTCTCGTGAATCAACATTGAGATAAAAAGCCAGGGCTTGCTTTGCATTACCCAATATGTGAGACTACATTTCCCATCCAGTCAAATCCAAATAAATGATAAAATAATTCAGACTTTTCCGACTTGATTTGCACCATCACAAACGAAGAATATGGCCTTTCTCTTGTGCTTTTACATAAAGATAATTAGCCAGGGCTTGCTTTGCATCACCCAAAAAGATAATTAGCCAGGGCTTGCTTTGCATCACCCAATAATTATGACAGTACATTTCTCATCCAGATAAGTCCAAACAAATAAATGATAAAGTAATTCAGATTTATCCGAATTCATGTCTCAGCATTTCCAAGACAAATCAAATTGTTCCACTGAACAAACTAGAAATTGTTCATAGTTTATGAACATAAATTGGTTAAAGTTATTTAACAATAATTGAAGTTTCGTTCTATTGAACAAATCAATCATATTTCATAGTTAATGAAGATATTTTTGTTAAAGTTATTTTACACTAACTGTTGGCATAGTTAATGTAATTCCTAGTCTAACCTAACGGTCCCTATATTCCCTAAAGCTAAAGCTACTTGTGTAAAAAAACTACCCCATTCCCACTAAATGTGTGTGTGTGTGTGTTGGAATTGATTCCGGTGTAAGAATCAATTCTAGTGTACCTAGGTATCGAACAGACTCCGGTGTAAGAGAAAGTTCCCTAAAGCTAAAGCTAAAAGTTTTGAGAGAGTTTCTCTCGCCCTGAGCTATAATTTACCTGCCTACAAATCCTAATTTGAGAATCCTACTCTGGTGTGTGGTGGAATTAGAACTAAACTGTCCTTTTTCCCCTAGCTGCTAACGACTTCGCGGAGTGGCCTGGGTCAGCCGACCTACCTATCGCCCGTCGGTTCCAATCTACAACTCCATAGGGAAGGGGGAGTCTAGACTGGTCTAATACTAATCAAGCTAATTGGATAGTTTTAACAACTAATTCTCGCAACCCTGGAACGGGTTTACAACCGCGCAGATTCCGGACCGTCTCTTGACCAGCTCTGCAAGTTCAGATTGTTAGAACCAGTAGCTAACACAGAATTGTTTTTGAAACAAACCAATCCTGCCAGACCCACTACAAATCTGGAAATTTTACCTAGAATTTCTATTTCTTTAGAGAGCCCTCATGTTAGCGAGACCAAAGATAATAGAAATTAACGATGAGTTTGACCATTAAGCCCCAAATAGAAACAAAGTTCAAAATATTAAAATTCAAATATTATTTACACCAAAATCCTTGACATCAAAAGACGAAATTGAACGACATAGAATCTCTGAAAATTCACTGCCGAACACCTCACCTCTTGAAATCAAAACGATTGGCACTGATTTTAAACCAAAACTATTAATTAGACTTATTAAAATTTACTAGGGACAAACTAAATTATTTATTAATAACAAAAATTCAAACAATCTAAGATTTTAATTTCGGAATACATTTTACCATTATATTCCTAATTAAAACCAATCAAGGGACACCGCGAGAAAGATAAAGCGACCTATTTTGTCAAACTCTCGTTTCCCCACACTTTTTCTTCAAGACTTTTTCTTTTCTTGAGTTAAAAATATTACATCGACGTAAAAATCTCCATCTCCCTACAGAACGTTTGCACGCCCCGGCAGCCCGATGATGAATACCCCTTCGTCTCCCGTCTACCAGTCCCGTTGAAAGGAACCTTACCCCGAAATGAGAATGCCATCATAAAACTGCATTCAAACTTAATTGTATACATACATTGCCTGTTCTAAAGTGAACAAACGAAACTATGTTCTTACAAAACTAGCAATGCATACAAAACCGGAACTCGAACCCAACAAGCTCGCTATCCGCTGAATCCCGCCTCAAACCAATTCCAGGTAGTTTGTAAAAACAATGACGCAACCAGTCCTAGGCAACATCAGTTTGGGTGATCGAATGTAGATTTTTAATAAATTTATTATGTTTTTTTGTAAATTGATAAATCAAATCTAGATATGTCTAGGTAAAAGTTTTTAAATTTATTTTCACTTCATATAAAATTATATGAATAGTGAAACATTAATGATTAATGGATAAAATAAAGTTATTTACCCATAATTTTGACAAAGTAAAGATATATTAAAATATATCTAAATAATAGTTTATTAGAAAGTATATAAATGTAGAAATTAAAGGAGTTTATATATGATTTCACTTATAAAACCATACACAGATTATAGTGCAACAAATGTTACATTGATAAATAATAAAAAAATATCTATCTTTATTCTATTTCTGTAAACAGAAATACTTTCTTCTCCATCTAATCATATTCCCAGTTGCGTCCTCAGCTATGCTGCTTTGGAGCTCGTGTTAGTTTCGTCCTAGCGATAACAAACCACGCCATGTGCGCCGGAGTTCGACTTTCACGTTCTGAACCCAACGATGTGACAGAGCCCTGTCCATTTTCTTTTAACTAATGACGTTAGATGCCAGCCTTGTATGTAATATCTATGTAATAGATTTATATAAGAACATACAAGGTGTTGTATGAAAATAAATAGAATAATTGATATATATATATATATATAGCATAATTTCCTTCTTTTATTTTGGCAAAGGAAAAATACTAAGAAACTCAGTGTAAACTGACCATTACAAACAAATTATGTATAAACTTTATAGTTATTTCAAAACATAACGAAAGTTTGTTTTGTTTTGATTTTTATTTGCTGAGGATCGAACTCAGACAATCTAGAATTTTTATCTGTGACCTAGATTTAATTAACATAATCTTGTACAAAATTCTTTGTACTTTATTTATTTATTTTGATTTCTCTCTTCATCCTAGCGTCCATCATTACATCAAACATGATCCTTGGGTCCCACGGCCATGGACTTTGTCCAACCCGTCAAGGATAAAGACGTGATAATGATTTCTTATCATTTTCTAAACAAAATTGAACTCAGATGATTTTTGAAATTATGTATGACCATACATACATACATCATAAATATTGCAATTTAATATAAAATATAGTGAAATTATATAAACAAACGGATGGTCTATAAATAGACTCAAAATTGTGAACGATTACGAATTCTTTTCACACAATAATAATTTACTCTGCACCCACTAAACTTGCAATCTGGCGAATTGTTTAAGTTTTTTGTGCTTCGCCGCCTCCATTAAAAACAATGTTTATGACTTTGAAAAGGGACAGCCCAAACGTTATAGAATAGGACGGAGCTACGGTCAATTTTTTGCTTATTCGATAAACAGTTCCTGGGAACGAGTGAACAATGAATCTATGACTAAGATGACGTACAAGGAGTTATTGAATCGAATTCCAGCTTTATATGTGATAAAAATTATTTGAGAATGAAATTAACGAATGCGAATTTGCGAATCGTTACATCCGACCCCTAAAATTTTATGTAGTTGTCCATATAAATAAGGACCGGAACTAAAATTTTACTTCCCTAACATTCTCAAATATTGTTTTTTTTTTTTCCAATATTCAAGAACCTAACAAATATTATATTCCCAAATCACAGAAGGTGTGTGTCCCTAGTGTGGTGTGTGTACGAGTGTGGTGTGTATTTAAACCAAGAGAGCGTTTTTCATCACTAAAATCTCAGCTTTAAGCTCAATACTTTCATTCATGAACGACAATCAAGTATCGCCTGATCAAACTACACTCCTGTAGGGCGTGGGTTGTGAGGCCACTGATCCTATTAATCACTGCTGAAGTTAATCCGCCCGGATTCAACCTTACAATCCAAGTCGCATAAAAAGTTCAGCATCCCCCACAAGCATAGTCCACCATTAGAGGCAAACAAATTATTACAACCCATGTCCAAAAGTCATACCGAAAACTGAAATCAAAACGACTTCCAACACTGTCTTGGAGAGTGTGATGTTGCCGAGTTCATGATATTAGGCATGATTTCGCCTAGCTTCTTGTCTGGCGTAGAGCACTTTACAGGCGTTTTAACACTTGAGAACTTTTCCAATAGTATACAATATTATGTAACCATGGAATAAAATTAAACCTAGCATCTGTTCTCCCTATATAATGCTCTTTTGTGTGATGTGTAATTCTGATCTTTGGGCTAATAATATTAAATTGTGATCTGGTTTCACATAAGGTATGAACCAGGGCCCTCAATAACTAAATGTATCTTTTTTTTTTTTTTTCATACTACTCTCAGAATACCATCCTATTCTAAATATGCAAATATTCACACCTTCCTCTTTCTCAGATTCGCGCCACCCAAATCCACAACAAATATCCACCAGATCACATAAAAAAAATTATAATTACTGAGAATAGATTAATTTAAAATATATTAATAATGTATTCAATTCAAATTCGCATATTCGCACAAGTCATAATATGTGTATGTAATAATATCATATATTAAATAAATAAATAAATAATCTTAAATAAAATCTATGTTAAATATTAACTTATTTTAAATTAAATCTGTTTAACCTTACCAATTTTACCTTTTTATTTATTTCCTTTCATTTACCTTTTATTATCTTCATTATCTCAACAATTGTAATTGCATATTCTAATGAAAGGTACATTCCTCGAAGTACAATGTGCAATAAATATGTAATTATATTCATTACTCTTATAAAATGTTTAAGTAGTATGCTTGTCTTATAATGCTTTCAATGATTACCTAAAACAAACAACCTAAAACTGAAAGGACAAAAAAATTCATTATTATTTTTTATTACTAACAAAATGAGTCATGTAAATAAAATTAATAGTAATCCGTTCATTCATTCAATCATTCACTTAAAAGAAATATTTATTAAAATAGTCTAACAAGAAATAAAAACTACGCTTAATTAGGAATGCAAAATTACGCTTTCGCTACGCCACCTAGGTATTAAACAATGATACAACTCACTATCGCCTACGCTTTGCTACGCATCTACGAGTATTGTACGCACGCACGCTACGATGCTACGCAAACTCTGCCTCCTACAATAAACCCGTAGCTAACTGCTAAACTACAAACAATACATGCACCCAACGTTGCTTTTTTTTTATGAAAGCGACCATATTGAATCTACTCCCACTTGCATATGCACATGCTCAAGCACAAAACCCTTTTTTTTATATTATACAATTTATTATATGAAGTTAACACTGCAAATATAATTCTAGTTGTGATACTATCTATCATTTCACATTTCAAATTAGTCTTTCAAGTTTGTTAATGTTAAGAAATGATAGGTACCAAGTAAACATGAGTTATTTAAGATCTCTACACCTTCATTATTAAACCTACCACCTCAACATCATATACGTGTGTCAACAAATTACACTGATTCCTATAACTTTCACGATCGAAAGAATGAAACAATCTACTGTATCCTACTTAATAAAATTGTACGACCCCATTACCTTGTGTCGTTGCAATAATTTTATTACCTAAATTTGTTTTATTTTTAACTATTAAAATATTGACAATCTATTCCCGTCCTAAGGAGTATCTATCTACCTTAGATTAACCAGGCATTAACTCAAATTTTGACCTACGGTATCAATATATATTATATAGATATTATATATAAATTAACTAAGTATCAATCTTATCACAACTGATAAAATTAGAAAGTACCAATGTAGTGTTTGAATAAATAAATAAATGACTACTCTTAAAATATCTATCACATAAGTTTATCTTTGTCTGGAATTATCATACGAATAAAAGTTATATTCTTATTAACCAACTAAGAAAAGAAAGTATGATTTTCATGTTTTAGTCTAATATAGATTTCTTTACTTGTGTGCTTCTTATATAGTAGGTACTTCCATATGAGAAAAAATAACCTTGTAGATTTTGTTATTTATTAGCGTTAGCATACTTAGTAAAGATGTGCGTTTTTATTTTATTTTCTATTCTAATCATTTAAAAATAAACTTCAACCTCCTAGTTGTAACTATAATATAGCACCGAAACATTATAGAACATTCTAAAATTACATAAGACTATAGATATAACTAGGAATAAATTCAAACAAAGACTTTTAGAAGCTCTGAATTCAGTACTGATGCTAGAGCAGAGAATATCCTTCATTTTGTTTTCAGTAAATGTTTTAGACCTATTTATTTCCATATATTTAAGTACATATTTATCTAACTAGTGATACGTAAATCTGTTACTTTTCACAAATCATATTACCAATATTTCATATCAGTAATATCTCGTGATACTATACTAAAATTTTTGTCTACTATGGGATGTCTTCAAAATGTTTAAAATGCCTATTCATTTCTATAGAAAATAAATATCCACGCCATCTATCTGCCACTAAAAATAGCGTCTCCTAACTACTTGCCAGCAGAAACAAGTTGCTCGATAAATCGTAAGTAGTTCGACACATCTGGGCTAGGTGTCGCCACCATGACGAAATAGAACTCGAACCATCAACTTTGAATCAATAAATTACTATTTCCTTAAACTTGTGAAGCAAGTTAGTATATTCTTGACTAATTCTAAATATAATTTGATATTTTGTATTATGTATTTAAACAGTAAATAACGAAAATATTCTAAAACTACAAGGACATAAAATCGAGCCAAAATGATGTTACCATGAGCATCAATGCAATATCAGGTACCGAGTCTCTATTGTTTTATGCCTGACCCGAACATTCTTTGTTGTACTTGGGAGTCATAAACCCAACTTTCACAAAAACAATAAAACAATGCTGTGCAAAAGAACCGCTGGCTAGCTTGACGCTTCCAGATAAGATTCTGGAAATTCCCTTACGCCAATAATATTTTGGTAATTTTACATTTATGAATGAATTGTACTCATGAATGAATTGTAATATAACTTCGTTTTAATATTACTACCAATTTTGTAAATGTTTCTACTATAATGCAACAAACAATAACTGTACTCTCAGTAAAGTCTATTGTAAATTTCAATAGATATTTGAAATTATTAATGTATTGTTTTTCTTTATAGGTATTATAACTTTGTATTGATAGTAATAATATTGTGATTATTACGCACTGGTTATTTGTTGATAGTTATAGTTTTTTTTGTAATATACGTGAATGTACGTGAATGACTAAATCAAAACCCATTCAAGTCACATGACTGCATTGTCATATTTAATTAGAGACTGACATTTCGCCTATAGCAACTACGTAAGATAAAAACAATTACTTATAATCATTATTTTTGACAATACTTGTGTAATTGTCATTAGTACGAAGGTAAATATTTGATAATTATTTGATTAAAACATTCTGCATTTCCTGCGAAATATTGACGTGCCATTTTATTATGTTTCATAAGGCGTGCTTCGATAAGCAATTTTATTTTAATGAACGCTCAAATTTGGTTTTAATAAAAAAAATCAAATCAATTCATAAACTAACTACTATCTTTAAATAACCTTTTCAATTTTATCTTTATTTAATTTAAATGACATAACATGACTAAAAAGATACCTTTTAATAATTAATCAACAATTGATTATTAATTAAACTAATTCGCAAAGCTTAAATAAAAGCAATAAAATAAAATCAACCTAACATACAAATTATTAAATTAAATATGAGTGTATGTATTTCGTTTATTACTATTTGTTTTAAAACTAAACAACAAATTGTACTTAAATAAATACTTTAAAAAGGCAAGTAAGTACCTAATTTTATTAAATTAAATATTTAGTTTTAGTATACCTACTTCAATTTAGAAATCGGTCAGTACTAAATCTGCACTATTTGGCATAAGTGTTCAGTATTCTAAGAAAACGAAACGTTCTACGAACATTACTATGAAAATATTTCAAAGTCAGAACCAATCTTAAGATCACATGAGCTCCAACCAAACATGTGTTATTTTTAACGTACTTCGTTTGTTTCAGGTAGGTACCCAAACACAGGACTACTTAACAAACTTAACAAATGTGACGGAAAAAACCCGACCCTAACAGCAATTCTGTGAATACGATAAGGCAAACAGGCACTTGGTCTGTTCGGCGATTTGTTTTTTGTTTGTAACAAGAGCCATAAGCCATAACTAACACTTTTGTTATAAGTATTCGCAGGGCCATTTATTACTCTGTCTACGTCTACCTACTCAAACCTTTGACAGATGTTTTTAATTGCGTGAGACCAGAAACCATTCCTTAGTTTGACGTCGTGGAATTTACCAACTTCTAAAACTCAAGTTGTCAGAAACTTTTATGTTATGCAAGATAGAAAATTATTTACTTTTGATAACATAGCTCCCAAATTAAACTACATTATCAGAATTTTTTAAAAGAAAAAATAAGATATAAAAGAACTACAAATACAACATCATGTAAATCGTTTTTCTTCTTTGAATAAGTTCGGAAAAACTATAAACGTAAGAGCGACCCCGCGACCCCAAATAGTTTAATAACATTAGAAGTGATAAATCAGATTTATTTACTTCTAACTTTATTTAAAAAAGTTAATACCAAACGTGAATACAGTACCCTATCTTTACACGACAGCAAAATGTGACCAGAAAACAAGAATCGAAAAACCCCTGCAACTGGCCACTGAGTCCAATCAAGACATCAGCCAGCTCAAGACAACAAAGAAAGAACTAGAGATGAAATTATAAAGAACTAGAGATGAAATTATATCATTATAAATCCTGGTCAAAGGCACCCACAATGTAACGACCGGCTAACCTACCTACTAAAATTCTATTTTTTTTTCTGCTTACTTAACTTACTTAGTGAAACCGAACCCCTAGGACAAAACTTATAATTACCTATATGTCCTAATAAGCAAATGATTTATTATTTTAGTCTTTAAAAACCTATTATGCTATAATTTTTATCTAGAACTTAACTAAAAATAACTATCTGGATACTAACAAACCTATTATTTTAAAATCTTGTTATCTGTATCATCTGTATCATCCTGAACGTGGCTGTGACTGATTAGTGTAGTGGCTGTAATTATCTAATGGAGGACCCAAGTTGTTAAGAGTAGCAACCTAAATTCAGCTGTAACACGTTTGATTTATCTACTTATTATATATTTTATATATACTATAAAATTAACTTAATTTTATTTGGTTTAAGATTATTTACTGACAAACTAATATAAACACCCTTAAATTATATTTAGTAAATTTATTGTTTATTTGTGTTTGAGATCGGTAGTAGTGGATGATATAAATCCTAGTATAAAATTTAAGAAAACTGTTGTTATATTCGTTTTTAGAGTTCCTAGTGTTTTATAAAAGTCCTAAGAAAGTCGATAGCGTAATTGACTTTAGCTTTAAGTATTAAATAACGGGAAACTGTGGTTTAAGTTCTTGAAGTAAATAATTTATTTAGTATGATTAATTTTAGTAATTACTGAATAGTGTTTATTTTATTATGTATTCATTAATAAAAGTATTATAGAGATTTATATAATCAAAATTTGCATTATATTTTAAGTTTGTTTCTTAGTTAGATTTGACCTGAAGTATGTTTCGCCTTATAAATATGTAGATATAATTATGTATATAGAAATATATATATATAATGAATTAGAAGCTCAGTATTGTTTTTATATGGCTAAAAGAGTGGCCCCTCCGTACGCCAGACTCTAGTAGAATACAACCAAATGACTTGGACATCCTCCCTGCCTTGGGACAGCAAATATAGTGCTCAGATATTTGTTATACAAATATATTTAAGTTTAATGAGCCTTTACTGGCTAGAGACATAGAAGAGGACGCAAGTAAAGTCTTGCCAAGCGATATCAACCGCTTCAGAACCTGTAATTTATACATAGTTCCGGACTGAGCTATGATTTTAATCATTACTTCAAATCGGTTGGTATCTTAAATACTTTAAGAGTATACTACTCAACAATATAAGTAGTCTGTCTTGTCAGTAGTAGTAGTAGTAGGTCAAATCATAAAACGTACCTACAATCCGCTACTATTGATGTGTTAGATTTAAACACTATTTACCTAATTTAGTACTTCATTCAATTTCTATTCAATATTCAAATAAATAGAAATTATTATAGTTTGTAAAATATTCGAATTGATCGTAAAATGTATTTTAGTTTGACGAATGGTAAATGTAGTATTTATAGAACCTTAGGCTTTATAAATAAGTATAATTAGAAGGTATTCCAAATTATAAATAAATCTTACAGAGTAGAATTTTGTCAATACGATTCAATTCAATAAATAAATAGACCAATAATTTAGCTTCCAAAGAAACCAAATATTCGCAACCAATATTTTCTTAAATTAGAAGTATTACCTTCTAGGTATTTTGTATGGAGAATTTATCAGTTCCACATGCCTTTTCCATGTATGAAAGAACTGTTTAATATCATTGATATTAAAATAATATAGTAGAAAATGATCAAAGCAAGATATATAATCTGCTATCTTTATAATAGTTGAATAGGTAAATGGTTAAGTATACTTTACTAAAACCATAGATTAGTCTCCGAAGAAACTAAAAATATAAATATATAATTGTTTCGAACAACTAAGTTCCTCTGAAGAAATAGTATCAATTCAACATGAATTTTCCATGTTTGAAAGATCAAATTATAATAGGTAGGACACTCTTAATCAGAATGCTAAGTTATAAGTCGTAAGACTTAGTTCATTCAGCGGACATTAATCAAACATGTCATGGATTTGCCTTGACTCAAAAGCAGTTCGGATAATTCCAAAATTGTTGGTTTTCTCATATAAATCCTTTTAACCAAGGACACATTCCAAACATGATTTCTACATGTGCTAAGGAACGTATTGATGAAATAAATCTAGATTTTCCCGAACAGGTCTGCATCTTCACAAACGAAGTATGGCCTTATTCTCGTGAATCAACATTGAGATAAAAAGCCAGGGCTTGCTTTGCATTACCCAATATGTGAGACTACATTTCCCATCCAGTCAAATCCAAATAAATGATAAAATAATTCAGACTTTTCCGACTTGATTTGCACCATCACAAACGAAGAATATGGCCTTTCTCTTGTGCTTTTACATAAAGATAATTAGCCAGGGCTTGCTTTGCATCACCCAAAAAGATAATTAGCCAGGGCTTGCTTTGCATCACCCAATAATTATGACAGTACATTTCTCATCCAGATAAGTCCAAACAAATAAATGATAAAGTAATTCAGATTTATCCGAATTCATGTCTCAGCATTTCCAAGACAAATCAAATTGTTCCACTGAACAAACTAGAAATTGTTCATAGTTTATGAACATAAATTGGTTAAAGTTATTTAACAATAATTGAAGTTTCGTTCTATTGAACAAATCAATCATATTTCATAGTTAATGAAGATATTTTTGTTAAAGTTATTTTACACTAACTGTTGGCATAGTTAATGTAATTCCTAGTCTAACCTAACGGTCCCTATATTCCCTAAAGCTAAAGCTACTTGTGTAAAAAAACTACCCCATTCCCACTAAATGTGTGTGTGTGTGTGTTGGAATTGATTCCGGTGTAAGAATCAATTCTAGTGTACCTAGGTATCGAACAGACTCCGGTGTAAGAGAAAGTTCCCTAAAGCTAAAGCTAAAAGTTTTGAGAGAGTTTCTCTCGCCCTGAGCTATAATTTACCTGCCTACAAATCCTAATTTGAGAATCCTACTCTGGTGTGTGGTGGAATTAGAACTAAACTGTCCTTTTTCCCCTAGCTGCTAACGACTTCGCGGAGTGGCCTGGGTCAGCCGACCTACCTATCGCCCGTCGGTTCCAATCTACAACTCCATAGGGAAGGGGGAGTCTAGACTGGTCTAATACTAATCAAGCTAATTGGATAGTTTTAACAACTAATTCTCGCAACCCTGGAACGGGTTTACAACCGCGCAGATTCCGGACCGTCTCTTGACCAGCTCTGCAAGTTCAGATTGTTAGAACCAGTAGCTAACACAGAATTGTTTTTGAAACAAACCAATCCTGCCAGACCCACTACAAATCTGGAAATTTTACCTAGAATTTCTATTTCTTTAGAGAGCCCTCATGTTAGCGAGACCAAAGATAATAGAAATTAACGATGAGTTTGACCATTAAGCCCCAAATAGAAACAAAGTTCAAAATATTAAAATTCAAATATTATTTACACCAAAATCCTTGACATCAAAAGACGAAATTGAACGACATAGAATCTCTGAAAATTCACTGCCGAACACCTCACCTCTTGAAATCAAAACGATTGGCACTGATTTTAAACCAAAACTATTAATTAGACTTATTAAAATTTACTAGGGACAAACTAAATTATTTATTAATAACAAAAATTCAAACAATCTAAGATTTTAATTTCGGAATACATTTTACCATTATATTCCTAATTAAAACCAATCAAGGGACACCGCGAGAAAGATAAAGCGACCTATTTTGTCAAACTCTCGTTTCCCCACACTTTTTCTTCAAGACTTTTTCTTTTCTTGAGTTAAAAATATTACATCGACGTAAAAATCTCCATCTCCCTACAGAACGTTTGCACGCCCCGGCAGCCCGATGATGAATACCCCTTCGTCTCCCGTCTACCAGTCCCGTTGAAAGGAACCTTACCCCGAAATGAGAATGCCATCATAAAACTGCATTCAAACTTAATTGTATACATACATTGCCTGTTCTAAAGTGAACAAACGAAACTATGTTCTTACAAAACTAGCAATGCATACAAAACCGGAACTCGAACCCAACAAGCTCGCTATCCGCTGAATCCCGCCTCAAACCAATTCCAGGTAGTTTGTAAAAACAATGACGCAACCAGTCCTAGGCAACATCAGTTTGGGTGATCGAATGTAGATTTTTAATAAATTTATTATGTTTTTTTGTAAATTGATAAATCAAATCTAGATATGTCTAGGTAAAAGTTTTTAAATTTATTTTCACTTCATATAAAATTATATGAATAGTGAAACATTAATGATTAATGGATAAAATAAAGTTATTTACCCATAATTTTGACAAAGTAAAGATATATTAAAATATATCTAAATAATAGTTTATTAGAAAGTATATAAATGTAGAAATTAAAGGAGTTTATATATGATTTCACTTATAAAACCATACACAGATTATAGTGCAACAAATGTTACATTGATAAATAATAAAAAAATATCTATCTTTATTCTATTTCTGTAAACAGAAATACTTTCTTCTCCATCTAATCATATTCCCAGTTGCGTCCTCAGCTATGCTGCTTTGGAGCTCGTGTTAGTTTCGTCCTAGCGATAACAAACCACGCCATGTGCGCCGGAGTTCGACTTTCACGTTCTGAACCCAACGATGTGACAGAGCCCTGTCCATTTTCTTTTAACTAATGACGTTAGATGCCAGCCTTGTATGTAATATCTATGTAATAGATTTATATAAGAACATACAAGGTGTTGTATGAAAATAAATAGAATAATTGATATATATATATATATATAGCATAATTTCCTTCTTTTATTTTGGCAAAGGAAAAATACTAAGAAACTCAGTGTAAACTGACCATTACAAACAAATTATGTATAAACTTTATAGTTATTTCAAAACATAACGAAAGTTTGTTTTGTTTTGATTTTTATTTGCTGAGGATCGAACTCAGACAATCTAGAATTTTTATCTGTGACCTAGATTTAATTAACATAATCTTGTACAAAATTCTTTGTACTTTATTTATTTATTTTGATTTCTCTCTTCATCCTAGCGTCCATCATTACATCAAACATGATCCTTGGGTCCCACGGCCATGGACTTTGTCCAACCCGTCAAGGATAAAGACGTGATAATGATTTCTTATCATTTTCTAAACAAAATTGAACTCAGATGATTTTTGAAATTATGTATGACCATACATACATACATCATAAATATTGCAATTTAATATAAAATATAGTGAAATTATATAAACAAACGGATGGTCTATAAATAGACTCAAAATTGTGAACGATTACGAATTCTTTTCACACAATAATAATTTACTCTGCACCCACTAAACTTGCAATCTGGCGAATTGTTTAAGTTTTTTGTGCTTCGCCGCCTCCATTAAAAACAATGTTTATGACTTTGAAAAGGGACAGCCCAAACGTTATAGAATAGGACGGAGCTACGGTCAATTTTTTGCTTATTCGATAAACAGTTCCTGGGAACGAGTGAACAATGAATCTATGACTAAGATGACGTACAAGGAGTTATTGAATCGAATTCCAGCTTTATATGTGATAAAAATTATTTGAGAATGAAATTAACGAATGCGAATTTGCGAATCGTTACATCCGACCCCTAAAATTTTATGTAGTTGTCCATATAAATAAGGACCGGAACTAAAATTTTACTTCCCTAACATTCTCAAATATTGTTTTTTTTTTTTCCAATATTCAAGAACCTAACAAATATTATATTCCCAAATCACAGAAGGTGTGTGTCCCTAGTGTGGTGTGTGTACGAGTGTGGTGTGTATTTAAACCAAGAGAGCGTTTTTCATCACTAAAATCTCAGCTTTAAGCTCAATACTTTCATTCATGAACGACAATCAAGTATCGCCTGATCAAACTACACTCCTGTAGGGCGTGGGTTGTGAGGCCACTGATCCTATTAATCACTGCTGAAGTTAATCCGCCCGGATTCAACCTTACAATCCAAGTCGCATAAAAAGTTCAGCATCCCCCACAAGCATAGTCCACCATTAGAGGCAAACAAATTATTACAACCCATGTCCAAAAGTCATACCGAAAACTGAAATCAAAACGACTTCCAACACTGTCTTGGAGAGTGTGATGTTGCCGAGTTCATGATATTAGGCATGATTTCGCCTAGCTTCTTGTCTGGCGTAGAGCACTTTACAGGCGTTTTAACACTTGAGAACTTTTCCAATAGTATACAATATTATGTAACCATGGAATAAAATTAAACCTAGCATCTGTTCTCCCTATATAATGCTCTTTTGTGTGATGTGTAATTCTGATCTTTGGGCTAATAATATTAAATTGTGATCTGGTTTCACATAAGGTATGAACCAGGGCCCTCAATAACTAAATGTATCTTTTTTTTTTTTTTTCATACTACTCTCAGAATACCATCCTATTCTAAATATGCAAATATTCACACCTTCCTCTTTCTCAGATTCGCGCCACCCAAATCCACAACAAATATCCACCAGATCACATAAAAAAAATTATAATTACTGAGAATAGATTAATTTAAAATATATTAATAATGTATTCAATTCAAATTCGCATATTCGCACAAGTCATAATATGTGTATGTAATAATATCATATATTAAATAAATAAATAAATAATCTTAAATAAAATCTATGTTAAATATTAACTTATTTTAAATTAAATCTGTTTAACCTTACCAATTTTACCTTTTTATTTATTTCCTTTCATTTACCTTTTATTATCTTCATTATCTCAACAATTGTAATTGCATATTCTAATGAAAGGTACATTCCTCGAAGTACAATGTGCAATAAATATGTAATTATATTCATTACTCTTATAAAATGTTTAAGTAGTATGCTTGTCTTATAATGCTTTCAATGATTACCTAAAACAAACAACCTAAAACTGAAAGGACAAAAAAATTCATTATTATTTTTTATTACTAACAAAATGAGTCATGTAAATAAAATTAATAGTAATCCGTTCATTCATTCAATCATTCACTTAAAAGAAATATTTATTAAAATAGTCTAACAAGAAATAAAAACTACGCTTAATTAGGAATGCAAAATTACGCTTTCGCTACGCCACCTAGGTATTAAACAATGATACAACTCACTATCGCCTACGCTTTGCTACGCATCTACGAGTATTGTACGCACGCACGCTACGATGCTACGCAAACTCTGCCTCCTACAATAAACCCGTAGCTAACTGCTAAACTACAAACAATACATGCACCCAACGTTGCTTTTTTTTTATGAAAGCGACCATATTGAATCTACTCCCACTTGCATATGCACATGCTCAAGCACAAAACCCTTTTTTTTATATTATACAATTTATTATATGAAGTTAACACTGCAAATATAATTCTAGTTGTGATACTATCTATCATTTCACATTTCAAATTAGTCTTTCAAGTTTGTTAATGTTAAGAAATGATAGGTACCAAGTAAACATGAGTTATTTAAGATCTCTACACCTTCATTATTAAACCTACCACCTCAACATCATATACGTGTGTCAACAAATTACACTGATTCCTATAACTTTCACGATCGAAAGAATGAAACAATCTACTGTATCCTACTTAATAAAATTGTACGACCCCATTACCTTGTGTCGTTGCAATAATTTTATTACCTAAATTTGTTTTATTTTTAACTATTAAAATATTGACAATCTATTCCCGTCCTAAGGAGTATCTATCTACCTTAGATTAACCAGGCATTAACTCAAATTTTGACCTACGGTATCAATATATATTATATAGATATTATATATAAATTAACTAAGTATCAATCTTATCACAACTGATAAAATTAGAAAGTACCAATGTAGTGTTTGAATAAATAAATAAATGACTACTCTTAAAATATCTATCACATAAGTTTATCTTTGTCTGGAATTATCATACGAATAAAAGTTATATTCTTATTAACCAACTAAGAAAAGAAAGTATGATTTTCATGTTTTAGTCTAATATAGATTTCTTTACTTGTGTGCTTCTTATATAGTAGGTACTTCCATATGAGAAAAAATAACCTTGTAGATTTTGTTATTTATTAGCGTTAGCATACTTAGTAAAGATGTGCGTTTTTATTTTATTTTCTATTCTAATCATTTAAAAATAAACTTCAACCTCCTAGTTGTAACTATAATATAGCACCGAAACATTATAGAACATTCTAAAATTACATAAGACTATAGATATAACTAGGAATAAATTCAAACAAAGACTTTTAGAAGCTCTGAATTCAGTACTGATGCTAGAGCAGAGAATATCCTTCATTTTGTTTTCAGTAAATGTTTTAGACCTATTTATTTCCATATATTTAAGTACATATTTATCTAACTAGTGATACGTAAATCTGTTACTTTTCACAAATCATATTACCAATATTTCATATCAGTAATATCTCGTGATACTATACTAAAATTTTTGTCTACTATGGGATGTCTTCAAAATGTTTAAAATGCCTATTCATTTCTATAGAAAATAAATATCCACGCCATCTATCTGCCACTAAAAATAGCGTCTCCTAACTACTTGCCAGCAGAAACAAGTTGCTCGATAAATCGTAAGTAGTTCGACACATCTGGGCTAGGTGTCGCCACCATGACGAAATAGAACTCGAACCATCAACTTTGAATCAATAAATTACTATTTCCTTAAACTTGTGAAGCAAGTTAGTATATTCTTGACTAATTCTAAATATAATTTGATATTTTGTATTATGTATTTAAACAGTAAATAACGAAAATATTCTAAAACTACAAGGACATAAAATCGAGCCAAAATGATGTTACCATGAGCATCAATGCAATATCAGGTACCGAGTCTCTATTGTTTTATGCCTGACCCGAACATTCTTTGTTGTACTTGGGAGTCATAAACCCAACTTTCACAAAAACAATAAAACAATGCTGTGCAAAAGAACCGCTGGCTAGCTTGACGCTTCCAGATAAGATTCTGGAAATTCCCTTACGCCAATAATATTTTGGTAATTTTACATTTATGAATGAATTGTACTCATGAATGAATTGTAATATAACTTCGTTTTAATATTACTACCAATTTTGTAAATGTTTCTACTATAATGCAACAAACAATAACTGTACTCTCAGTAAAGTCTATTGTAAATTTCAATAGATATTTGAAATTATTAATGTATTGTTTTTCTTTATAGGTATTATAACTTTGTATTGATAGTAATAATATTGTGATTATTACGCACTGGTTATTTGTTGATAGTTATAGTTTTTTTTGTAATATACGTGAATGTACGTGAATGACTAAATCAAAACCCATTCAAGTCACATGACTGCATTGTCATATTTAATTAGAGACTGACATTTCGCCTATAGCAACTACGTAAGATAAAAACAATTACTTATAATCATTATTTTTGACAATACTTGTGTAATTGTCATTAGTACGAAGGTAAATATTTGATAATTATTTGATTAAAACATTCTGCATTTCCTGCGAAATATTGACGTGCCATTTTATTATGTTTCATAAGGCGTGCTTCGATAAGCAATTTTATTTTAATGAACGCTCAAATTTGGTTTTAATAAAAAAAATCAAATCAATTCATAAACTAACTACTATCTTTAAATAACCTTTTCAATTTTATCTTTATTTAATTTAAATGACATAACATGACTAAAAAGATACCTTTTAATAATTAATCAACAATTGATTATTAATTAAACTAATTCGCAAAGCTTAAATAAAAGCAATAAAATAAAATCAACCTAACATACAAATTATTAAATTAAATATGAGTGTATGTATTTCGTTTATTACTATTTGTTTTAAAACTAAACAACAAATTGTACTTAAATAAATACTTTAAAAAGGCAAGTAAGTACCTAATTTTATTAAATTAAATATTTAGTTTTAGTATACCTACTTCAATTTAGAAATCGGTCAGTACTAAATCTGCACTATTTGGCATAAGTGTTCAGTATTCTAAGAAAACGAAACGTTCTACGAACATTACTATGAAAATATTTCAAAGTCAGAACCAATCTTAAGATCACATGAGCTCCAACCAAACATGTGTTATTTTTAACGTACTTCGTTTGTTTCAGGTAGGTACCCAAACACAGGACTACTTAACAAACTTAACAAATGTGACGGAAAAAACCCGACCCTAACAGCAATTCTGTGAATACGATAAGGCAAACAGGCACTTGGTCTGTTCGGCGATTTGTTTTTTGTTTGTAACAAGAGCCATAAGCCATAACTAACACTTTTGTTATAAGTATTCGCAGGGCCATTTATTACTCTGTCTACGTCTACCTACTCAAACCTTTGACAGATGTTTTTAATTGCGTGAGACCAGAAACCATTCCTTAGTTTGACGTCGTGGAATTTACCAACTTCTAAAACTCAAGTTGTCAGAAACTTTTATGTTATGCAAGATAGAAAATTATTTACTTTTGATAACATAGCTCCCAAATTAAACTACATTATCAGAATTTTTTAAAAGAAAAAATAAGATATAAAAGAACTACAAATACAACATCATGTAAATCGTTTTTCTTCTTTGAATAAGTTCGGAAAAACTATAAACGTAAGAGCGACCCCGCGACCCCAAATAGTTTAATAACATTAGAAGTGATAAATCAGATTTATTTACTTCTAACTTTATTTAAAAAAGTTAATACCAAACGTGAATACAGTACCCTATCTTTACACGACAGCAAAATGTGACCAGAAAACAAGAATCGAAAAACCCCTGCAACTGGCCACTGAGTCCAATCAAGACATCAGCCAGCTCAAGACAACAAAGAAAGAACTAGAGATGAAATTATAAAGAACTAGAGATGAAATTATATCATTATAAATCCTGGTCAAAGGCACCCACAATGTAACGACCGGCTAACCTACCTACTAAAATTCTATTTTTTTTTCTGCTTACTTAACTTACTTAGTGAAACCGAACCCCTAGGACAAAACTTATAATTACCTATATGTCCTAATAAGCAAATGATTTATTATTTTAGTCTTTAAAAACCTATTATGCTATAATTTTTATCTAGAACTTAACTAAAAATAACTATCTGGATACTAACAAACCTATTATTTTAAAATCTTGTTATCTGTATCATCTGTATCATCCTGAACGTGGCTGTGACTGATTAGTGTAGTGGCTGTAATTATCTAATGGAGGACCCAAGTTGTTAAGAGTAGCAACCTAAATTCAGCTGTAACACGTTTGATTTATCTACTTATTATATATTTTATATATACTATAAAATTAACTTAATTTTATTTGGTTTAAGATTATTTACTGACAAACTAATATAAACACCCTTAAATTATATTTAGTAAATTTATTGTTTATTTGTGTTTGAGATCGGTAGTAGTGGATGATATAAATCCTAGTATAAAATTTAAGAAAACTGTTGTTATATTCGTTTTTAGAGTTCCTAGTGTTTTATAAAAGTCCTAAGAAAGTCGATAGCGTAATTGACTTTAGCTTTAAGTATTAAATAACGGGAAACTGTGGTTTAAGTTCTTGAAGTAAATAATTTATTTAGTATGATTAATTTTAGTAATTACTGAATAGTGTTTATTTTATTATGTATTCATTAATAAAAGTATTATAGAGATTTATATAATCAAAATTTGCATTATATTTTAAGTTTGTTTCTTAGTTAGATTTGACCTGAAGTATGTTTCGCCTTATAAATATGTAGATATAATTATGTATATAGAAATATATATATATAATGAATTAGAAGCTCAGTATTGTTTTTATATGGCTAAAAGAGTGGCCCCTCCGTACGCCAGACTCTAGTAGGATACAACCAAATGACTTGGACATCCTCCCTGCCTTGGGACAGCAAATATAGTGCTCAGATATTTGTTATACAAATATATTTAAGTTTAATGAGCCTTTACTGGCTAGAGACATAGAAGAGGACGCAAGTAAAGTCTTGCCAAGCGATATCAACCGCTTCAGAACCTGTAATTTATACATAGTTCCGGACTGAGCTATGATTTTAATCATTACTTCAAATCGGTTGGTATCTTAAATACTTTAAGAGTATACTACTCAACAATATAAGTAGTCTGTCTTGTCAGTAGTAGTAGTAGTAGGTCAAATCATAAAACGTACCTACAATCCGCTACTATTGATGTGTTAGATTTAAACACTATTTACCTAATTTAGTACTTCATTCAATTTCTATTCAATATTCAAATAAATAGAAATTATTATAGTTTGTAAAATATTCGAATTGATCGTAAAATGTATTTTAGTTTGACGAATGGTAAATGTAGTATTTATAGAACCTTAGGCTTTATAAATAAGTATAATTAGAAGGTATTCCAAATTATAAATAAATCTTACAGAGTAGAATTTTGTCAATACGATTCAATTCAATAAATAAATAGACCAATAATTTAGCTTCCAAAGAAACCAAATATTCGCAACCAATATTTTCTTAAATTAGAAGTATTACCTTCTAGGTATTTTGTATGGAGAATTTATCAGTTCCACATGCCTTTTCCATGTATGAAAGAACTGTTTAATATCATTGATATTAAAATAATATAGTAGAAAATGATCAAAGCAAGATATATAATCTGCTATCTTTATAATAGTTGAATAGGTAAATGGTTAAGTATACTTTACTAAAACCATAGATTAGTCTCCGAAGAAACTAAAAATATAAATATATAATTGTTTCGAACAACTAAGTTCCTCTGAAGAAATAGTATCAATTCAACATGAATTTTCCATGTTTGAAAGATCAAATTATAATAGGTAGGACACTCTTAATCAGAATGCTAAGTTATAAGTCGTAAGACTTAGTTCATTCAGCGGACATTAATCAAACATGTCATGGATTTGCCTTGACTCAAAAGCAGTTCGGATAATTCCAAAATTGTTGGTTTTCTCATATAAATCCTTTTAACCAAGGACACATTCCAAACATGATTTCTACATGTGCTAAGGAACGTATTGATGAAATAAATCTAGATTTTCCCGAACAGGTCTGCATCTTCACAAACGAAGTATGGCCTTATTCTCGTGAATCAACATTGAGATAAAAAGCCAGGGCTTGCTTTGCATTACCCAATATGTGAGACTACATTTCCCATCCAGTCAAATCCAAATAAATGATAAAATAATTCAGACTTTTCCGACTTGATTTGCACCATCACAAACGAAGAATATGGCCTTTCTCTTGTGCTTTTACATAAAGATAATTAGCCAGGGCTTGCTTTGCATCACCCAAAAAGATAATTAGCCAGGGCTTGCTTTGCATCACCCAATAATTATGACAGTACATTTCTCATCCAGATAAGTCCAAACAAATAAATGATAAAGTAATTCAGATTTATCCGAATTCATGTCTCAGCATTTCCAAGACAAATCAAATTGTTCCACTGAACAAACTAGAAATTGTTCATAGTTTATGAACATAAATTGGTTAAAGTTATTTAACAATAATTGAAGTTTCGTTCTATTGAACAAATCAATCATATTTCATAGTTAA
Organism: Acrobasis repandana; assembly: GCA_963576875.1. Classification (NCBI taxonomy): domain Eukaryota; kingdom Metazoa; phylum Arthropoda; class Insecta; order Lepidoptera; family Pyralidae; genus Acrobasis; species Acrobasis repandana. The sequence continues at coordinate 298,941 of OY756215.1, forward strand.
TGAAGATATTTTTGTTAAAGTTATTTTACACTAACTGTTGGCATAGTTAATGTAATTCCTAGTCTAACCTAACGGTCCCTATATTCCCTAAAGCTAAAGCTACTTGTGTAAAAAAACTACCCCATTCCCACTAAATGTGTGTGTGTGTGTGTTGGAATTGATTCCGGTGTAAGAATCAATTCTAGTGTACCTAGGTATCGAACAGACTCCGGTGTAAGAGAAAGTTCCCTAAAGCTAAAGCTAAAAGTTTTGAGAGAGTTTCTCTCGCCCTGAGCTATAATTTACCTGCCTACAAATCCTAATTTGAGAATCCTACTCTGGTGTGTGGTGGAATTAGAACTAAACTGTCCTTTTTCCCCTAGCTGCTAACGACTTCGCGGAGTGGCCTGGGTCAGCCGACCTACCTATCGCCCGTCGGTTCCAATCTACAACTCCATAGGGAAGGGGGAGTCTAGACTGGTCTAATACTAATCAAGCTAATTGGATAGTTTTAACAACTAATTCTCGCAACCCTGGAACGGGTTTACAACCGCGCAGATTCCGGACCGTCTCTTGACCAGCTCTGCAAGTTCAGATTGTTAGAACCAGTAGCTAACACAGAATTGTTTTTGAAACAAACCAATCCTGCCAGACCCACTACAAATCTGGAAATTTTACCTAGAATTTCTATTTCTTTAGAGAGCCCTCATGTTAGCGAGACCAAAGATAATAGAAATTAACGATGAGTTTGACCATTAAGCCCCAAATAGAAACAAAGTTCAAAATATTAAAATTCAAATATTATTTACACCAAAATCCTTGACATCAAAAGACGAAATTGAACGACATAGAATCTCTGAAAATTCACTGCCGAACACCTCACCTCTTGAAATCAAAACGATTGGCACTGATTTTAAACCAAAACTATTAATTAGACTTATTAAAATTTACTAGGGACAAACTAAATTATTTATTAATAACAAAAATTCAAACAATCTAAGATTTTAATTTCGGAATACATTTTACCATTATATTCCTAATTAAAACCAATCAAGGGACACCGCGAGAAAGATAAAGCGACCTATTTTGTCAAACTCTCGTTTCCCCACACTTTTTCTTCAAGACTTTTTCTTTTCTTGAGTTAAAAATATTACATCGACGTAAAAATCTCCATCTCCCTACAGAACGTTTGCACGCCCCGGCAGCCCGATGATGAATACCCCTTCGTCTCCCGTCTACCAGTCCCGTTGAAAGGAACCTTACCCCGAAATGAGAATGCCATCATAAAACTGCATTCAAACTTAATTGTATACATACATTGCCTGTTCTAAAGTGAACAAACGAAACTATGTTCTTACAAAACTAGCAATGCATACAAAACCGGAACTCGAACCCAACAAGCTCGCTATCCGCTGAATCCCGCCTCAAACCAATTCCAGGTAGTTTGTAAAAACAATGACGCAACCAGTCCTAGGCAACATCAGTTTGGGTGATCGAATGTAGATTTTTAATAAATTTATTATGTTTTTTTGTAAATTGATAAATCAAATCTAGATATGTCTAGGTAAAAGTTTTTAAATTTATTTTCACTTCATATAAAATTATATGAATAGTGAAACATTAATGATTAATGGATAAAATAAAGTTATTTACCCATAATTTTGACAAAGTAAAGATATATTAAAATATATCTAAATAATAGTTTATTAGAAAGTATATAAATGTAGAAATTAAAGGAGTTTATATATGATTTCACTTATAAAACCATACACAGATTATAGTGCAACAAATGTTACATTGATAAATAATAAAAAAATATCTATCTTTATTCTATTTCTGTAAACAGAAATACTTTCTTCTCCATCTAATCATATTCCCAGTTGCGTCCTCAGCTATGCTGCTTTGGAGCTCGTGTTAGTTTCGTCCTAGCGATAACAAACCACGCCATGTGCGCCGGAGTTCGACTTTCACGTTCTGAACCCAACGATGTGACAGAGCCCTGTCCATTTTCTTTTAACTAATGACGTTAGATGCCAGCCTTGTATGTAATATCTATGTAATAGATTTATATAAGAACATACAAGGTGTTGTATGAAAATAAATAGAATAATTGATATATATATATATATATAGCATAATTTCCTTCTTTTATTTTGGCAAAGGAAAAATACTAAGAAACTCAGTGTAAACTGACCATTACAAACAAATTATGTATAAACTTTATAGTTATTTCAAAACATAACGAAAGTTTGTTTTGTTTTGATTTTTATTTGCTGAGGATCGAACTCAGACAATCTAGAATTTTTATCTGTGACCTAGATTTAATTAACATAATCTTGTACAAAATTCTTTGTACTTTATTTATTTATTTTGATTTCTCTCTTCATCCTAGCGTCCATCATTACATCAAACATGATCCTTGGGTCCCACGGCCATGGACTTTGTCCAACCCGTCAAGGATAAAGACGTGATAATGATTTCTTATCATTTTCTAAACAAAATTGAACTCAGATGATTTTTGAAATTATGTATGACCATACATACATACATCATAAATATTGCAATTTAATATAAAATATAGTGAAATTATATAAACAAACGGATGGTCTATAAATAGACTCAAAATTGTGAACGATTACGAATTCTTTTCACACAATAATAATTTACTCTGCACCCACTAAACTTGCAATCTGGCGAATTGTTTAAGTTTTTTGTGCTTCGCCGCCTCCATTAAAAACAATGTTTATGACTTTGAAAAGGGACAGCCCAAACGTTATAGAATAGGACGGAGCTACGGTCAATTTTTTGCTTATTCGATAAACAGTTCCTGGGAACGAGTGAACAATGAATCTATGACTAAGATGACGTACAAGGAGTTATTGAATCGAATTCCAGCTTTATATGTGATAAAAATTATTTGAGAATGAAATTAACGAATGCGAATTTGCGAATCGTTACAATAAGCAGTACCTATGTACTATATTTTCTTACTTTGTTTGTTTCTTTGTTTGTATTTTGTGTACATGAATTTTGTTAATAAATAAATAAACAACAAAACACAAGGGTGCTTCGCCTATTTCTGATTTATTTCCGTAATTTAAAGCGTTACTTATAAAAAGCGCACTTAACGCGGCCATAGATTCCTTTGTTTTTAATAAAACGGCGATTAATTAAAGTGTCCTGCGATGTTTGACTACAGCTTTTCTTGATTCGGATTACAATTTACGGTTGTATTACTGAAGATATCATGAGATTTATTTGCCAGTAAATGAGATTTGGAGTGGCTCCAAATCTTCAATATTTACGAAATCCTGATTTTGCCAACGAGTGGCTCGGTAATTACGTTTGACGTAGACTAAACAGTTTTGCGTCTCCCAAGGAGACGTTATTTACTTAGACTATTCTCAGAAGACTCGGTTAAGATGCAGATTAAACATTTGTTTTTGGAGATTCTATATCAAGTGTAAAGTCTCGTTTCTCGTGACTTGTGAAATAATTTTAATGATAATATAACGAACTGTTCAATTCAATTCAATTCAAAATATCTTTATTATCATAGGATATTTATAATATCTCTTAATAATAGTCACTTTGTTTTGTTTTGCACAAATGTTGACGTCAAATCGTTACTTAAAGCTAAGTTTACGCCGCTTCCTAGGCGCAAGTGCAGAAGAAGCGGCAACAAACTGCACTGCACGTTTTCTCCAAAGACGTCAACTAACAAACTAAAAACTTAAAAACTGTATGAAAATAAGTTTTGTTAATTTTAAGATTCCTCGTTAGTGGTTTATGAAGATTTGAAAAAGTAAATAGGTACCTACTTAAAAATTATATTACAGACTCTTTTGATGAGTTGAAAGTTCTAAAAAATCTCTTTTTGTATTTTTTTAGCCAATTAGGTCCCGTTGTTGGACAAAAGCCTCCCCTCTTTCTTCCCATACGTCCCGGTCCCTTGATATCATCCTCTAATTCTTCTCAAAATGAGTCAAATCATCCGCCCTTCTTTTTTTTAATTTACATATTTTTATAAGTTGAATGAATATTGCAATGAATGTTGAATCACTCGATTTTTGAATTAAGTCTTTATCTTGCAACCTACATTTAGACTTTCTGTATAACCCAAAGGTTGACTGGTAGACAACGCTTTTAGCGTTAAGTTCGCCTATTGTTCTGTACAATTTGTATTTGATGGACAATAAAGATAAAAAGATTTTGTGAAGTGACTAAAGAGCCAATTAAAGCTAAGTTGGAGTTACACGCACATCAACTAAAATATGGAATTCAAAAAGATCTAAATTTAATACTGCTACCACAAAAACAATGATATAACAATATGTATTAAGATAGTTGGTTGACCACACAATACGAACGACGGCCACAAATTGGAATCCTCCCAATACCGGCGCCCGCCGTCCCGCTTCCAACAAGCCGCAATAATTCAGAGTCACACACATTCAGTGAGAGCGAGCACCGCGACCGACCCTTATCAATTAGTACGTGACCGACCCGAGTCACATCGACTTTATCCATTTCAATGTCGACCTTTATATTCAAATCGCAATTAGAGCTAGGTCAGAATTAGACACATTAGGTCCACTGAGGATGATCCCTTCATTATAACTTATCTATTTCTGTTTTGGTCTATCATCATCAGGTCTTTTTAACCGACTTCAAAAAAGAAGAAGGTTGTCTTTTTTTTTGTTTGAAGACTTTGAAGGTCTTTTTTCTGTATGTTTGTAACGCGATATTCATTTATTATTTTACGTGACAGAGCTAACACCTTGGTAAATAAAGAACATCAAGGATCAATTTCCAGTAATCCTAAATACTTTTGGTCTTATGTGAAAAATAAAAGTAATTCAAACGGTCTACCTAGTACAATGTATCTCGATGGTTCAAAATATTCAGGGGAGGAAATAGCCGAGGCTTTTCCAAACCATTTTCATTCTAACTTTTTACATGACCACTCAAGTAACTGTAGTTCCACCGAACCTGAGATAAATATTTTTATAAATAGTGGGATTTCGTCTGTTAAGTTCTCTGTAGAGGATATTAAACTTAAAAAATTGGATTTGTGTAAATCACCTGGTCCAGATAATATTTCTCCTATTTTCTTGGTAAACTGTGCAGCTGCATTAGCTTTGCCTCTTGACTATTTATTCACAAAATCTTTAAAAGAGGGAAGTCTACCTAAGATTTGGAGTTCTGCGTTTGTCACACCTGTTCATAAAAAGGGATCGAGGGCGGAAATATCTAACTACAGGCCTGAATCTAAGCTCTGTTTTATTGTGAAAATTCTCGAGAAAGTTGTATGTGAACAAATTTATTCCACATATCAAAATTCATTTAACCCGGCGCAACACGGATTCCTTCCAGGGCGCTCGACGATTTCTAATCTAGTTTTATTTAATTACTTTATTGGGGGAGTTTCTTTATTTCGTTAAAACATATTAAAATAGTGACAAACTAAAAATACAACGTAAAACTAACAAGTTACTAAATTAAAACTAAACAAACTAAAATATAACCTAAATTAAAACTAACTAAAAATATTGAAAAATAGAACTAACTTATATTAAATAATATAAAAAATTGAGGTCAAATCGCTGCTGTCACAGGGCAAAGTACCCAAAAGGCTGGCGGCATTTCCGCGTTGAATAGCAATACTTAAACGCTGTCCAAAATTCGCACCAGCCCTTGGATCCCCCGAGACGTCGATCAGGCGTGCGGAAATTTACTTAAAAATTTGACGGGCTTCCACACCCCAAGGCCCTAGGGTCTCCACAGCAAAAGGCACAAAATTATACTCTCCCAGAGCCGCATATTTGCGCCTCTTGATGGCTTCTGCTGTCGTTGCTGCTGCGCCCGCCTTTCGGGCAGTCGCTCGTACATGGGATGGAGCTACGGTATCTACACATGTAGCATCCCACACAAGCGAACGCCCGTTTTTCCAAGGAATGAGCGTCATACCTTCGGGCCTCTTGCCATCGTCCCGCGAGATACCATTTGGTTCTAAAACTGCAGGCACACCGGCACTGGCGAGGGCAAGACGTATGACGTCATACAAGTAGGCGTGACGTGAAATACGCCCTGCGCTGCGACGACAGGCCAGCCCGTGGTGGCCCATGGAATCGACGTCTCCACCGCAGCGACAGCGACGTGGCTACGTTTTAGCCCCCAACCGGAGACTGACCGCTAAACTGAAAGTTGTCCTCTCCAAAAGGGTACCTACACTCGCCGACGGAATAGCATTTAGCCAATAACCCGACTCCGGCTCACAGCTTGCTAAAAGACGAGACCTGTCCGCATCATTATTCGTGCTCTCTAATAGTTGTTTTCGAATAAGCATGCAGAGAGGCTCGTCCCATTGCCGCTGTGAAGCTGGATTCGGGGGAAGAGCATGGTCCGGACCGGTTGCACCAATCCAAGCATACCTGGCCAGGGCTAAGCCGGCTACCCCTATGTCGCTCAGCAACGGGCCTAGAATTACCGACGAGGTTAGCCGTGCTATAGACCGAGGACAGGAATGCTGGAAGTGCTACACTTGAAATTTTTCTGATCCTAAGACCACCGTGGCGAATCGGCAAAGTTGCTTGGGTCCAAATTGTGTCATCGAGGTTACAATTTAAAATGTTTGTTAAAGTGTCTCGGACTTTTTCATCGAGCACAGTCAACAGATGGTTATGAGTCCAAAGCGGAGTACAACGGAGACCAAACGTTGCATTTTGAAGCCAAATCTTTGATATATGGATGTATGGCCAAACTGAAAATAGCTGGTCCGAGTGGGTCACCCTGCTGACAACCGACCGCCGATTCAATGAGCTGGGTGTCGTTTACTAAGCTGGTCGGCTTACCGTAGCACTGCCATAAATAACAGTATGTGCTCGGTATTAAGTTTTTTGCCTGAGTCAGCAGAGCGCCCCTATCTAAGGAGTTAAACGCGTTTTTAACATCAACCTTTAGAAATACCTCGCTTCCACCACGATTTAAAAAGGTGCGCGCCGCAATAACGGCAGCCTCAAATCCCCCATTAGTTCCAAAACCTGAGTTGGTTGAAACTCACGTTGAAGATTAGGTACGATGTGCCTACAGTAGATTTTGGTAGCGACGCGGCGGATTGTGTTACCTACAGCAATAGGGCGAATGCCACCGTCCTTTTTTCGGAGCGCACATTAGTTGCCTCCATAGAGTACGTCAAGTACCTCTTCACAAACTTGACCTGAAAGCATAAGATTTACGAGCCGCGTTAGGCTCTCCAGGAGGGCCGTGCCGGCGTCACCGGTTGCGCCACAGATAAGATCTTTAAGGTGTTGCGGCGTCATTCCATCGAGCCCGCGAAAAAAGGAGGTCGGCAGCACCCTTAATGTCCCCCTCGTTAAATTTTGAATCAATTAATTTAGAAATTTTGTGCGTACTGTTTATCTAATACTGGCCTAATATTGGAGCAGCAGTTATCTTGAATTTTTTGAGTGAGCGTGCCGCCACTACGCCTATCGTTACTTACATTTAAAATTCTATAAGTGAATAAAAGAAGATTCTCCCAACTATTTTTTAATTTTTTACAACTTCCTTAAGGACTGTATGCACAAAGCCATGTGGTCGGATTTGGCTCTGAAATATACAAAATTTTCCCGCTAGGGGGATAAAAATGTCAAGATGAAGTTACATAGAGTTAATAATGTGTAAACGGGACAATAGATGTAGGTAATCATAAATTGTAACGTAGAAGCTTACTTGTTTCTTTTCGTCAAGACTTCCAGTCCGCGATACTTATTAAAATTTTCAAATCAATCAAATCAAAGAATTATTTTGTTTGAATTATTATTTCTGAATTAAGGCCTTGGCAGACGTCATTATAATGTACTTAACACTTTAGTAGACAGGCTATCAGTAGAAAAAGGCTAAAGTCGAAAATACAGTAGTGTGCGTGAATGCAAGACGTTTATTTAAAAAGCGAGTTTAAATATATGTGAAATTCATATAGCACTTTCTAAAATATCCAAGTTATAGTTATTCGAATCTTGCGTAAAATTTATTACTTTTTCAATTTATTAGTCGACCTCCGTGGCGATTCCTTAACACGCTAGTCCGCCACTCGGAGGTTCTGGGTTCGATTCCCAGCCAGGGCAAGTTGGTAAATGGCCTTTTTTAATTTGTCCTGGTTCTTGGGTGTTTATTTTATCCCATCGAAAACATAAATGTAAAAATGCCAAGTTCAAATTCCGACAAAACAATTGAAATTTAAATAGCTGCCAAGTTATGTAGGTAGAGAAAACTGAAATTTATTCATAAGAATCTCAACATTTGACTTGGACGACATTAAGATTGAAAGCACGGTCACCCATCCTAACTGTGACCAAGCTAGAAATTGCTTAACCTGTAAAAGCACGGTCATTCATCCATCAATTTTTGAATTTATCGTATGCGAAGTGGAGCGAAATATTTGCACAAGTGGTTTTGATTACTCGTATTTTGAAATTTGTTAAAGCGCAAATGACAAAGAACCCTTAGAATAGAGAATCTTTTTAGTTTCACGCAGTTTTTTAGGGTTCCGTAGTTAACAAGAAAACCTTATAGTTTCGTCATGTCTGTCTGTCTATCTGTCCCCAGTTTTACTCATAGACTATTAGTACTAGAAAGCTGTAATTGGGCATGGGCATGGATATGTGGTAATAAAAACTTGAAAAAAAAAATGTGTGGTGTGAGACGTCGTTGAATAGGTCTTTCAAAAATATTGTAAGATTATGAACACCCTTTTTCGTTTTAGCAATCCGTTTGTGAAATATTTGGTTTTTGATTGCAAATTTTTGTTAGAATCATGTGTCTTCCCTCTCTGTCAGTTAAACGGTTGTATATGGACACTTAAAAAAATTCACGGCAGTAGTATATAACGTCTCCCTGTACTAAAACTAATTTAAGGTGGATTCTGTTCATGATACTGAACAACTTTTCCTAAGGAACACATAATTAAATATGAAAAGAAAATGTTTGCTTTCCATTCGACCTCCGTGGCGTAATTGTTAACACGCTAGACCGCTAATACGGAGGTTCTGGGTTCGATCCCCAGCCAGGGCAAGTTATAAAATGGTATTTTTCAAATTGTCCTGGGTCTTGGGTGTTTATCTATGTATGTATTTATCATAAAATATAGTATCATTGAGTTAGTATCCCATAATACAAGTTTAAAACTTACTTCGGGGCTAGCTTAATTAGTGTGATTTGTCCTTATATTACCATACATATATTACATAAATATTACATTTTGCCAAATCTTGTGTGTAAGAGATCAAAAATAATTTTTGTATTTCGTTTGATCCTTGGTGGAAGTTGTTCAGTATCATGGACTGAATTTAGACCTAAAGTAAGGCAGTTGTTAGTTACATAAAACAAGTAGGTACTGACTACGGAACCCTACACAGCAGGTGGCCCGTCACGGCACGTGGCTGGTTTATTTTGGTTAAGTTAAAATTTTAGGGAACCATAGACAAATTTATGATATTTCTGTGTAAATCAATATTACTTATCGCTGACATGACGTTCTCAAAAATACAATCAAATAGTATTTTACGCGAGCGGTGACTTGGAAATCTACACGTTTTGTGTTCCACTGACAGAAAATGTACACATTTGAATTTTCTTTGTGAAACAATACGTTTAGCGACCATCTGCAATCGTAACACCTTTCACTTCTATTCACCTTATTATGTAAGTACGGAGGGTAAAAAAGGATTGCACGTTGAACAGATCAACAGTCTTGGCGTAGCAGCTGTACGTGCTCAATCAATGACTTGACTGTTTGATTTTGTACAATATTTTTAACGAATCAACAAAGAGCACTAAAAAGAAATCTTTTCCTGAAAAAAGCTAAAAAATTGGTTGATTAATGAAGCAGTAATTAGCATTATTGCACCCTTTTATTTTTTATCTTCTAATAGGTTTTCCTGTAATCTATAGGTAAAGAACTATTAATTGTATATTTTTCAAAAGATTGGGTTCAGTGGTTTCGGAGATAAGTCTATTTTTATTATTTATTTTCAAAAATAACTTCAAAAACACCAACTTAAAAAATATAGAAAAATATATTTAATATTATTATAAAATGCTCTTTCATTTGATATTTTATGCGATATAGTTCACAAAACCCTTTTTTTAATGTCTCATTTATCTCCCATAAAGTGGCCCCATTTTTTATTTATTTATTCATTTACCTACATTTTACTTCCGTCTTTGGGTCACAAATTTACATTATGTGCCCCACATTTCAACTGAATCGGTCCAGTAGTTTAGTAGGTGGGGTAAATTTTCGCCCATTTTCTTAAATAACTTAAAAATACCGATCTAAGAAATAATAAAAAATAAATATATTTAAAATTGTCAAACAAAGTTCTTTCATTTGATATGTCACACGATTTTGTTATCAAAACTTTTTTTTAATGTCTAATTTACCCACAAAAAGTGGCCCCCTTTTTTAAATTTCATTTATTTACATTATACGTCTATCTTTAGGTCACTAAGTTACATAAGTGTAGGTACTAAATCTCAACTAAATCATTCTAATAGTTTCGTAGCAAATTGGCTGTGACTTACGGACAGACAGACAAGCGAAACCCTAAAAACAGTAAAAACACCGAAAAAATCGGTTCCTATACAAATTTCCCGGGTGGCTGCACACTTTTGTATAAAAATGCAGATTTTTTTTTGTTTTTTGACTTTTGTTTTAATATCATTATACTATACTAGCAGTCCACCCCGGCTTCGCCCTTGGTACACACAAAGCCTATGTCACTCGGGGATAGTGTACCTTTCCAACGGTGAAAGTTGTTTTTAAATCGGTCCAGTAGTTTCGGAGCCATGTAATGCAAACAAACAAACAACCAAATCTTTTCTCTTTATAATATTAGTGTAGATAAATAGCCTACTATAGCCTGCCTGCCAGGCCAAGTATAGATCTAGTATAGCCTGTGGTTCGATATATTACGAATAATGTCAATTCGTATTTTGATATACATTCATGGGGAAAAGTTGTTCAAAATTTCAGACTGAATTACCCCTCAAAATAATTGTAAAACCCTAATTAAACAGCACCTTTTATTACAAAAACAGTTAATATGATTCCGCGACCCGAGAAAGTTCCAATCCGATTTTCACCCTAATCGCCAATTAAAAAATATAGGTAATAAATCAAACCAAATTATTTTTTTCATTGACTTAATTTTCAATAAAATTAAAAAAAAAATGTGCGATGCCGTATCTGCGATAGCATTACATCTTTACTTGAACGTCAACAAAATGTCAAAACTATACCATAGTGTAGCAAAAGTATGACATAATTTGGCAGTTTGTACATAGTTTTTTATTGAAATATTTTAGACTGTAATGCAATTTTACGTAATTTGAAAATTGATTTTTTTGAAAAATTCGACACGGCCTCCTACCTGAACGCCCGGCGGGCAACTGAATTTGTATGGAAGAATCATGGCCGCCATTTCAGAGATTTCTGTCAAAAACGTTGCAAAACATCCAATTTTTAAAATTATTTTTTTTATTATTGCGTGATTGCATTGTAAGCAAATATTAAGAATAATGTTTCAAAATAGCCTTTATTTTTATAAAATATATGCAATCCCTTGTTAGAATATTTCTTTACGCAGAAAAACAAGCCAGTTTGTTGCAAGATTTTCTAAAATATTTCATTCAGGTTTCTTTACAATTATCTTACTTTTTCTGAATTAAAATTAAAAAAGTACGATTTTCGTCTACTGGCTAGTCTATTCACCTATAACTAGGTATGTAATTTTCTTAGTGGTCTTTTCTACTTAAGCCATAACTATTGCCCGCGCAAAGTGCGTTTTGCATGTTTTTGGGTAAATTCAATGCTTGTTTATAGGAAAACTACATAATATTTTAAAAAATCCTTTTTTTCGTCTACTGTCCCAACTCTTCCTCTATCTATATGTATACATTATTTGACTTAAATCAAACGCTTTCTGTACAAACTTGTTGCCCGCGCAAACCCAGTTTACATGGTGCCGACCCTTAATACAAGAGGACAGAGAGGCAGCTACGCAGCGCCTAGCGCCGCATGGTATGCGTCTTACAACGGGAACGTTTTTCTTAAATTTATTAATCTCAAGCCACAAGGGACAACTAGAGAACGCTGGGGATCCTTGATAAGTTTGGATAGCTTGTACACTCGGTAATATATTGTTTCCCTTGTGGCACTAACTTTGATGGATGTGTAGGCCTCTCTGTCTCTTAAAAAAGCGTGATTGGGAGCAATCCATACATTGCAAGGATTCCTGTGACATTGCTGCACTAGACGACTAACGGTCATGGCCCGATTAGAAGCTTGAGATTTCTGAACTCAACATATTTACATAAAAAAGGGAAATTCTTAAATGATAATGCTACATATAAAAACAAAAATCTATAATTAAAGGGTTATAATGTGCGAATGCGAAAAAATGCGAATGTTTCGTGGAGAATTGTCGTTAATTGTTTTGTGCCCAATTTGTTTGGAACGGCGTGGAGCCGAAATTATTTGTATTACGTAAAGAACAGTGATTTGTGTCAAATGTAAAACGCGTGTCATGCGGCCGTGTAAATTGTTATGTGAATAAGAAGTGTCAAGAAGAAGAAGAAACTTTTGGTGCTTGTTGGAGTGATGCTATAGAAGTGGTGTAATAAATACGACGTATTCGTTTGGGGCGACATACATGAGCTCATGGGGAGGTTAGTGTAGGGACCCAATCATCCTCACCACTGACCTTGGGACCCATAGTGGGACCTAAGGCCGTCGCCAGCCCTGAGGAGGACCTCAGGATCGACGCGAAGGCCAGGCGAGGCTGCCTGAAGACTGCGTGGACGCGGTAAGTTTTATCATTAGTGTAATTACTCTTAATTAGAATTCAGTTCAACTCATAATTAGGTTAAGTTAGGTTAATAGGTCCCTGTACCTTATACAGGGTGGTAGCAGACTGCGTAGGTTGTTTGGGTGTTTGTTTGTTGCCGGTGGGATTGCCGGACTCGTACCAAGAGCGTAGTTGGTAAAATATCTTGGTATCAGAACGTAATCTTAGCTATCTGCGCCCACAGTATCAGTGCATTTATAACCCTTTAATTATAGATTTTTGTTTTTATATGTAGCATTATCATTTAAGAATTTCCCTTTTTTATGTAAATATGTTGAGTTCAGAAATCTCAAGCTTCTAATCGGGCCATGACCGTTAGTCGTCTAGTGCAGCAATGTCACAGGAATCCTTGCAATGTATGGATTGCTCCCAATCACGCTTTTTTAAGAGACAGAGAGGCCTACACATCCATCAAAGTTAGTGCCACAAGGGAAACAATATATTACCGAGTGTACAAGCTATCCAAACTTATCAAGGATCCCCAGCGTCCTCTAGTTGTCCCTTGTGGCTTGAGATTAATAAATTTAAGAAAAACGTTCCCGTTGTAAGACGCATACCATGCGGCGCTAGGCGCTGCGTAGCTGCCTCTCTGTCCTCTTGTATTAAGGAAGTTGTAAAAAATTAAAAAATAGTTGGGAGAATCTTCTTTTATTCACTTATAGAATTTTAAATGTAAGTAACGATAGGCGTAGTGGCGGCACGCTCACTCAAAAAATTCAAGATAACTGCTGCTCCAATATTAGGCCAGTATTAGATAAACAGTACGCACAAAATTTCTAAATTAATTGATTCAAAATTTAACGAGGGGGACATTAAGGGTGCTGCCGACCTCCTTTTTTCGCGGGCTCGATGGAATGACGCCGCAACACCTTAAAGATCTTATCTGTGGCGCAACCGGTGACGCCGGCACGGCCCTCCTGGAGAGCCTAACGCGGCTCGTAAATCTTATGCTTTCAGGTCAAGTTTGTGAAGAGGTACTTGACGTACTCTATGGAGGCAACTAATGTGCGCTCCGAAAAAAGGACGGTGGCATTCGCCCTATTGCTGTAGGTAACACAATCCGCCGCGTCGCTACCAAAATCTACTGTAGGCACATCGTACCTAATCTTCAACGTGAGTTTCAACCAACTCAGGTTTTGGAACTAATGGGGGATTTGAGGCTGCCGTTATTGCGGCGCGCACCTTTTTAAATCGTGGTGGAAGCGAGGTATTTCTAAAGGTTGATGTTAAAAACGCGTTTAACTCCTTAGATAGGGGCGCTCTGCTGACTCAGGCAAAAAACTTAATACCGAGCACATACTGTTATTTATGGCAGTGCTACGGTAAGCCGACCAGCTTAGTAAACGACACCCAGCTCATTGAATCGGCGGTCGGTTGTCAGCAGGGTGACCCACTCGGACCAGCTATTTTCAGTTTGGCCATACATCCATATATCAAAGATTTGGCTTCAAAATGCAACGTTTGGTCTCCGTTGTACTTCGCTTTGGACTCATAACCATCTGTTGACTGTGCTCGATGAAAAAGTCCGAGACACTTTAACAAACATTTTAAATTGTAACCTCGATGACACAATTTGGACCCAAGCAACTTTGCCGATTCGCCACGGTGGTCTTGGGATCAGAAAAATTTCAAGTGTAGCACTTCCAGCATTCCTGTCCTCGGTCTATAGCACGGCTAACCTCGTCGGTAATTCTAGGCCCGTTGCTGAGCGACATAGGGGTAGCCGGCTTAGCCCTGGCCAGGGATGCTTGGATTGGTGCAACCGGTCCGGACCATGCTCTTCCCCCGAATCCAGCTTCACAGCGGCAATGGGACGAGCCTCTCTGCATGCTTATTCGAAAACAACTATTAGAGAGCACGAATAATGATGCGGACAGGTCTCGTCTTTTAGCAAGCTGTGAGCCGGAGTCGGGTTATTGGCTAAATGCTATTCCGTCGGCGAGTGTAGGTACCCTTTTGGAGAGGACAACTTTCAGTTTAGCGGTCAGTCTCCGGTTGGGGGCTAAAACGTACGAGCCACGTCGCTGTCGCTGCGGTGGAGACGTCGATTCCATGGGCCACCACGGCCTGGCCTGTCGTCGCAGCGCAGGGCGTATTTCACGTCACGCCTACTTGTATGACGTCATACGTCTTGCCCTCGCCAGTGCCGGTGTGCCTGCAGTTTCAGAACCAAATGGTATCTCGCGGGACGATGGCAAGAGGCCCGAAGGTATGACGCTCATTCCTTGGAAAAACGGGCGTTCGCTTGTGTGGGATGCTACATGTGTAGATACCGTAGCTCCATCCCGTGTACGAGCGACTGCCCGAAAGGCGGGCGCAGCAGCAACGACAGCAGAAGCCATCAAGAGGCGCAAATATGCGGCTCTGGGAGAGTATAATTTTGTGCCTTTTGCTGTGGAGACCCTAGGGCCTTGGGGTGTGGAAGCCCGTCAAATTTTTAAGTAAATTTCCGCACGCCTAAAGACAATGATTATTTTTCTGGTCGGGCAAAGACAATCCGCGCACGGGATATCGATGAATCGATAATCTTGCCCGTGTTTGTGGAGATCACACGCAGATGGCGCTAGTCTCCTAACAAAGCACTTTTATTCAAAACAGATACGTCTCAAAAAAATTTAAACTGCACGTTTGGCGCCTTTTCTATGTTTGATTAGTTGCAGCCCTCGATTTTACTATAATTTTAATTCTCCGTGTTATTGAATTTTTCCTCATAAACTCTATGCAGCCATCATAACTTTTTTTTTCAAAAATCAAAATTTATCTATCCTTAAGCAGCTGGAAAGGAAATTTTCCTTTGGGATATCAGGTAACTGGTTTAGTTACCTGATATCCCAAAGGAAAATTTCCTTTGGTATATCAGGTACCTATATGGGATTTCGTGGGAGTACCAAATTACATACGCTTTTCCAAACGTTGGGCCACTTCTTTATGGATCTGTATGAAGCCTCACAAAAGTCCCGTGATCCTCAGGGAAATTTACCAAAACGGGTATTAGTGTTTTTATTTTAAGTCCAAATGTAAATTTCTGCACGTATAAGGCCTAAAATAATTTTATTTATTATTATTGAAAAATATTTGGAATTTTATTTACTGACATCTTTGACGTTGTCATTATTTACTTTATTACTTCTAATATGGATGAAAGGCGCCAAGTTGATGTGGTCCATACACACACTACTCCAAATGTTTTGATCGTATAGATCATCCATTGCTTTTGAGAAAACTCTCTGCAAATGAAATTCACGGTGATTTGTTGAGATGGTTTTCAGCGTATATTAATAATAGAACTCAAGCTGTTGTTATTAATAATTACATATCTAGTCGGGTAAAAATACCAAGTGGGGTACCACAAGGCTCACATTTAGGCCCTCTTATGTTCCTTATATTCAAAATTCAAAATATCTTTATTATCATAGGATATTTATAATATCTCTTAATAATAGTCACTTTGTTTTGTTTTGCACAAATGTTGACGTCAAATCGTTACTTAAAGCTAAGTTTACGCCGCTTCCTAGGCGCAAGTGCAGAAGAAGCGGCAACAAACTGCACTGCACGTTTTCTCCAAAGACGTCAACTAACAAACTAAAAACTTAAAATTAGTTATATAGATGGACAGAGATTACATTGTTTATTATGTCATAATTAAATTGAATTATAAGAATTACGAAATTTAAAATAATGTCAATTTGTAAATTTAGTATGTACCAATGTACCTAAATTATGACATGTCTAAGTATACAAACCTTTAAGAGGGACCCGCGCCAAGCTCAAGCCAGACCTTTTTGTCTTTAAGATAGTCATCGGTCCTATAATAAGCCTTCTCACAAAGTACTTTCTTTACATAAGCTTTGAATTTTCTGTCTGGCATATCAAGGACCGATTCTGACAATTTATTATAAAAAAGTATACACTTCCCCATAAAAGACTTACTGACTGTATTCAGCCTGCAATACGGGCTAACTAAGTCATTCTTATTACGTAAATTTCTATCTGTAAGATCACTTACTTTATTGAACATGGAAATATTTTTCCTTACATACATTATATTTTCAAATATGAATTGTGATGCAAAAGTAAGTATACCTATTTCCTTGAATAATTCCCTCAGTGAGTCTCTCGATCCTAAACCGTAAATAGCACGAATTGCTCTTTTTTGTAAAAGAAAAATAGTCTGAATGTCCGCTGCACTCCCCCATAGAAGTATCCCGTAAGACATTAGACTGTGAAAGTAACTAAAGTACACTTGTCTAGCAGTTGCTACATCTGTCAATTGTCTTATTCTCCTAACAGCGTAAGCCGCAGAGCTAAGCCTATTAGAAAGTTTAGTTATATGAGCGCCCCATTGAAGTTTCGAATCAATTGTGATTCCTAAAAAGGTAGTACTTTCAACCAGATCGAGTTTCTGACCATTAATTAGTATATCAACACAGGCTTGATTCACATTAGGAAGAGAGAATCGAATGCATTGGGTCTTGTTCGCATTTAACATGAGGTTATCGGCCGAAAACCAATCAGAAATTAAAGATAAGGTGCTGTTCACCGCGCTAGCATCACTGTTATGTCGATCTATTTTAAATATTAGCGAGGTGTCATCAGCAAACAGCACCATGTCAGCCTCTTTCTCAACCATGTAAGGCAAGTCATTGACATAAATTAAGAAAAGGAACGGTCCTAGAATTGAACCTTGGGGTACGCCCATTTTCACATTAGACCCGTGTGATTTTACGCCGTTTATATCAACAGTTTGAAGCCTATCAGTTAAGTAAGATTCTATTAATTTAATTGACTTATCATCAAAACCGTATTGACGAAATTTGAGCAAAAGTGTTGGATGATCAACGCAATCAAATGCTTTAGAAAGATCGCAAAATGATCCAATTGCATCATTTCTGTTTTCCCACGCGTCGTAGATATTAGTAATAAGTGCTACTCCTGTATCGGTGGTCGATTTTCCAGCAGTAAAGCCGCATTGTTGGCTATGGAAAAGATTATTGGTCTTGAAGTGAAGTAGCATTTGATTGAGCATTATCTTTTCGAACACCTTACTCAAAACTGGCAGAATAGAGATAGGTCTGTAGTTGCCAGGGTCTGTTTTTTCTCCTTTTTTGAATAAGGGGATTAGTTTACTACATTTCATTAAGTTAGGGAATATGCCTTCATCAATACATTCGTTAAATATAAAAGCTAAATCGGCAGCAATTATGTGTATTATATGACTTACTACGGCTACTGACATGCCCCAGTGATCTTCTGATTTTTTTAAATTTAACTGTTTAAAAGCATCTATTATATCGCTAGGGCTAACATGCTTAAAATTAAATTTAGAATCACAAGGGCTAACATTACTCTTAAGCAAAGCCTCAGCACGCTGGGCGCTAGAACTCACATTAGAAGTGAGTTCCAAAGGAATGTTAGTAAAATAATCATCAAATATATTTACTATTTCTTCAGTTTTTGAAGTATTTTTACCATTACATTTGATTCGGCAAATATTTTCTTTGGTTTTATTTTTACCTGTTTCCTTATTTATGACACTCCATGTTTCTTTAATTTTATTAGGAGCATTATTTATTTTTTTGCTAATACTATTCGACTTGGCTCGTCTACAAACTTTTTTAAATATTTTAGAATAATTTCTAACATATTCTATAAAAGAAGGATTAAAGTTATATTGTTTTTGGGCATATAGATCATATAACCTGTTTCTACTTATGTAGATGCCGGTAGTAGCCCATTCACTAAACTGTGATTTACTATGAACTACTACTCTTTTTTGTTTTAATGTTTTAGAATACTCAGCGGAAACAGTACTAAATAGTTTATTATAATGGTCGTCAGGATTATTTCCTGTATATACCACTGATAATAATTTGTTATCTAAATTATTTTTAAGTTTTTTTATGTTTTTAGAAGTAATCGGTCTATACAAGATCTTATCTTTTCTCAAATTACTGGTGGACTCTTTGACAAAAGCTACATATACACCAGAATGATCTGAAGGCAATTTATTAATAACAGATTTATCACAATATTGAATATTACTAAAAAAATTATCAAGACATGTGCCAGATGTAGCTGTAATTCTGATTGGCTCAAAAAATAAGTTTTCTAATCCATAACACTTAAAAAGATTTAGGAATTGTGTGCTCTTTGGATTATGTACTAAAATATCAACATTAAAATCACCGCAAATAATTAAATTCTTTTTACTAGTTGAACAGGACTTAAGAACCTGGTCCATTGCTTTTAAAAAACTTTTGAAATTACTATCTGGTGGACTGTATACACAAACAATTATATGATGATCAAGCTCGGCACAGGCCACCTCACAACAGCGCTCAACAGAATGTCTGACAATATCCTTCCGCTCTTTGCTACGGAAAGAATCTTTTATAAAAATTAAAGAACCCCCTCGTTGAGCAGACTTTCTGTTAAAGCAGCTAACAATAATATAGTTGTTTAGGCTGAACATCATCTGACTCTCATGCAGCCAATGTTCAGTCAAACATAAAATGTCCACATCCATTTCTTTTAAAACTAATTCTACTAATAATTCTTTGCCGGAAAGACCTTCTAAATTTTGATGAAGTATTTTAAATTCATGAGGCCTTCCCGTTGTCCGAATGGTCAGTTTAAATCTGTCGTCAAGTCTACAGAATTACCGTTACATAAACTTGGTAAGTCTGTAGGTGTCTTAAAACTAGAATCTTGTTTACAATGTAAACTCGTCCAAAAATTAATATTATTTGCTATCAATGTAGCAATCTTATGTCTAAAATATTTTGAAAGATAAATATTATCTTTTGTCACATGACATTCACTTATAAAATTGTTAGTGTCAAAAAACACTAATTTATCACTATAACGACATGTCATATTATGTATCAAAGTATTGAGATAGTGAATGATTTTGTTAGTTTTTGGAGACTGGCAATGTAGATATGGGAACGCACATAATATTATTTTGCTTACTTCTAGTTCAGATAAATAATCCATACAGCTGATTATTTCTTTCTTTCCTACTTTGTTACTATTGCCTATTAATATTTATTTCAGATATAGAATATTATTTCAAACATTCAAGAGTTCTCATTTTTGCCGATGATATGAATTTTTTTAAGTGTATTAATAATTTTGAAGATGCTCAAACTTTGCAAGACGATCTCAGTAAGCTGGATAATTATTGTTTGCGTAATAGATTCGACCTTAACCCCTCTAAATGTTCAGCAATAACTTTTACTCGTAAGCATAATACTATTGATTTCAGTTATACATTAAAAAATTAGGTCCTAAAAAGAGTCCACGAGGTAAAAGATTTAGGGGTGGTTCATGACTCGAAATTATTATTTAAAAGTCATATCAACTCCATAACTGGAAGTGCCTGTAGGTCGCTTGGTTTTTTGATGCGTATTTCTCAAGATTTTAAGAATGCAAAAAAATTAAAAGTACTTTACTGTGCGTATGTGCGTAGTAGTCTTGAGTACGCATCACAAATCTGGAACCCCCGGTATGATAAATATATTTCTCGTTTGGAAAGGGTACAAAAGAAATTTATTCGTTTTCTAAATTATAAATGTAATACTAATCTTAGTTATGACACTGCTTGTAAGACCCATCACTTGCTACCCTTAAAGAATAGGAGACAAATAGCAGATGTTACATACTTACTAAAGATATTTGCTGGGAAAGTGGACTGTCCAGAACTTTTAGGTAAGTTTAACTTACATGTGCCAAACCGACCGCTGCGCCACACACATGTATTTGCGCTTGATACTGTTGCAACCAATTACCGACAAAACTCATACGTATGGCGAGCAGCTAATGTCTTCAATAATATATGTGAGGACTATGATATCGACTTATTTACTACGACTATCCCTGCAGCATGGCGTCGAATCAGTAATGGTTTTTTTGACTAGCAGAATTGAAGGGAGATGCATATTATCCTTATAAGACTTCTTCTATTTTTCTTATTTCTTTTGTTTTTTATACATAAAGTTTTTCTACTATATATGTATTAAATTGTAACTATGTTTGCGGTATATATTTTAGTTATGTATGTAGGTAAGTATTTAGTCTTTCTTTCTTCTATTTATTTATACTTGTCAATTTTGTATATCACTGGCAACTGTGTTCTTGCTTCTTACTATTTCCTTGATCTTCTCGGTTCTACTTTACTTCTACTTGTGGAGACTTCTTAATGGCTTTCTATTTCCTATGATTTGTATGTAATTTGTATTGATAGCTGTAAGTTTTTCTAAAATGTAATAAATAAATAAATAGGTATCTTCGCCAATTGTCAACCGACTTTAATAATTCTTTTTTTATTTGAAAGCCCTTACTACCCCAATTGGTTCCATTTTAATTTGGTGAAGATATGATGAAGAACTTTGGAGAGAGAAAATGGAAGAAACTCCTAAAAAAAAGTCAGTTGCTTTTTCGGTTTAAAATTTAATTTTTTAATCTCCACTGCAGGAGGACGACCCGCTCTGTACTACCAGAGCCATATATTAGTCAGAGCAGTCAGTGGACCTCGCCTACACTATCCGCGCTGGCCGAGCGGGCTGGAGAGGTCTCATTGATAAGCTTTGTTTAGCTTGTGTTTCCTAAGTCGCCTTGTACCACATCCACGGGAAAACTTGGAGTAGTCCAATTCTACTCTGCCGGGAACCACACGGCTTAGTCTTTACTGCAGAGGAAAATGATGTAATGGAATCTACGTATCTAGTATGAAAGGTAATATGTTGTTCCACTTTAAGGTCTAACGTCCAGTATTTTGGAGTACTATAGTACTTATGCCAACGATAAAATAATGTAGAATGTCCCAGCTACTGCTTTAAATCACGCCAACAGGCCATGAGGCTAGTCAACGTCATTATTTTGATTCCCTTTTCCACTTACCATTATGCCGAATACGATCTTCTCTTATGGCCCGAGGCTCTATCTACCTCGTGTAGGATTAAGGCGTAATTCGTTTGTATAAAATTTTATGTATTGCAAATGTATATGACCCAAATGACAATACGTCGTAGCGTCAAATGTCGTAGCCAAGCGTCGTAGCAATGTTGTAGCGTTGGCTACGATGTCCGTAGCGTATTATCGGGCTTCACTACCTTGTAGTGATCTTGGTAGAAATCACATTTTAGGTCAAACGGGCTTTAGAAATTCAGAACTCATTTTCTGTCACCTTGTGAAACAAAGAGGAATTTTATTTTTTGAGGTATGAAACCGAATGCAGCTCAAATAGCGCAACTCATTTTACGCTTAAAAAAGTTACGTTCGTTTGCCTAGGAACTTAATATGGCCAACATTTTGAATGTTTGTTCCTAATCAACATTGTCCCACTGCTGGGCAAAGCTCTCCTCATCTCATTCCATTGACCCCTGTCAAGTGTAGCCTAAGACCAATTCTTTGTAAATGTTTTAAATCTTCACACCAAAGCTGCCCGGTCCTCTTCGTCCACCCGTGGGCATCCGCCAGATTAGCTCTTCGATTAGGGTGCATCCGGAAAACTTGGCCTGCAACAAATTGATATATATTTTTAATGTCTTGCCTCGCCCGGTTTTTCAATTGAAATTAAATAATATTTCTGCTTTGCTGAACATTTTGAATAGATATTTTTAGCCCTCCTATATTAAGCCTTAAACGAGTAGTGGGGGGCGCCACCTGCGCGGCGTGCGTTCGAGTGGAGAAATTAATATCCGGCCGGAGCCGCATCGCGTCCGGGTCACCGCGCTCCCCCCTCTCCCTCCACCAGGGTACCCACCCCGCTGACCGAAGGTGGGCAATTAAACAGTTTCATGATGTCGCCGAGACGTCGGAATACGAGCTAAGGAAATTACTTTCGGAGATATTGCCAATTTGCTGTTGTAGACTCAAGTCGACTTAATTGCTCTTAAAACGTAAACCTTTTGTCCTTTTGTTGATGCGGTACGTGTTGAAATCTGTTTATGTTAGTATGTAGTACATAGTATACAGGATGTGGCAGAAAAACGAAACAATCCTTGAAAGACTTGTCCGTGACCGTGACTTGTCAATGAACAATATGCCAAGAAAAATTATATCATAATTTAAAAAAAAAAGAAAGTAGCTCGTCTAATGGCCGGGTTAATTTTATTTTCATATATTGTCTTTCTGGCATTTTCTTCAATATCACACACACACTGACATTCTGTAAATAATTATACTTCAGTCTTCTTATAATAACATTTTTACGTGTTTAAGCCATCAGTAGTTTGAGTGCGGCGTTGACGTCTGTGCATAGCGGCTGAGTTGTCTGTTTATAATCGACATCACTACAGTAACGAGTACCTTTTCCTACCTTTTCCTTATTTCCTTCTTAACACTACCATACTAGTCTACGACCAAAGAAAAATCTTAGATTGAACCAGTTGCTCCTCTTCCCGCGCAGGTCTTAGCTGGTAGAGGGGATGGGCAAACATACGAATCATGTTAATATGCGGTGTGGCTGGCAAACCATCACTTTTTTTATTCCTTTCTGTCTGTCTAGAGCCACAACACTCATAGGACTCAGTCATTGGTTTTAATTCAACTGCTCGTGACTATGGTAAAGAGAAGTGTGTTTGACACTTCACAAAGTCCGTCGCGGCAGCTCATGCAGCGACTAATGAAGGCAAAGTCACCAGTAACAATAACAACAAAACAGCATTTTTTCCAGCGGATTAGTTGGAAAGTGAACAAAAAGCACGTATCGTCCGTTGTTAGGCTGAGCAAACACCTCATTAGTGGTCCTGCAGATCGCCGCCACAGCTGCGCTAATTAGAGCAAGCCAGCAAGGGTGCTCCTCAAAATACACAGCATTTCTTGACACCAGTATGTAGTTCTCCATGTTACCTTATTGGTCTTCTGTTGTCTTATTAAGTCTTGTTTCTTAAATTACCTAACATTTCGGAAAGAAAATCAACAGACAAAATCTACTTTCAATTAAGAATATAAAGATATCTTTCATGCTGGTCGGGGTGAAAAGAAAATAAAAATGAGATTGTAACAGCTGTTTCTCTTCCCGAGTAGATCGTTAAAGCCAATCGAGAGAATGGGTGAAAAAGCGAATCATGGTAATAGACGATTCGGCTGCAATTCATCACTTGTTTGACTCCTTTTTACACCTTCTCGCCTACCATGTATGTCGCTAAAAGTGGCCTTTGATTTTGCGGCCCTGGGCTCTGTCTGCTTAGAGCCGCAAATCCCAAAATTCTCTGTCAGCCCTATTCGAGATAAAGGCGTGTATATTCAAAGGTATAGCTTCAAATAGATACTTTGTAGGGTAAATAATTCTAAAATGCACTAAATTCCGAAAACTACACATAATCCTCATATTCATCTCATCTTCTCTCTTGTAGCTAAAATAAACTATTGCATTAATCTTCATTAGAAAGCGCTACCACAGAATAAATAAAGTTAACTGCGAGGAACAGACGCCGCGAAATATGAACAAACGAAATTATGAAAATGTGCGCGGCTCATATGGATCAGATCCATTTAGGCTCATCAGTATTTAGCGCGGCTCTCGCCCTGAATAATGGACGATGTTTCAGCCCCGGATAGTACACGACAACACTTTTACCCAAGTGTCATTTGAGTGATAGATTATGTTGAAACAGATATAAAATGAGCTCGGCTATAACAATTAAATTATTTTTTTCTTAAGAATCCCCTTACCCTAGACTTTCCCATACAAAAGTAGTCTACGTTTTATTTTACGGCATGTCAGATTTCGGTGATGATCACTGATGGTTACAAATGATATAATAGAAAATATAGTGATATTTTCTTGCAAGTTCATAGTTTGATTGTGAAAACCAATGATAACCCTAGATAAATGCAATTTCTTTAAAGTCACAAATTTTTACCGAAATCTGACAGGTCGTTTCAAAATAAAACGTAAACTACGTTTGTATGGCAAACTCTGATTCTGTCTAGGGTAAGGGGAATCTTAAGTGTTTTTGTTATTTTGGACAATGATTGTGATTTTTAAGGTTCCATAGTCCACAGGAACCCTTATAGTTTTGTCATGTCCGTCCATCCGTCCGTCCGTCCGTCTGTCTGTCTGTCTGTCCGTCCGGGCTCGTACTCCGCCGCTACTGCACCGATTGTCACGAAAATTGGTGGAGAGATAGATATTGTAGTTCCAAAAGTTGGTTTTTAAAATTATGAAAAAATGATTTTTTTCAGCCTTGTATATTTAATAATAATAATAATAATAAAATGTTTATTTCGGACATAATCCATATTATGTTAGTAATGAACAAAATTAACTTAACCTAGTGTTAGTAACAGTAAACAAGAAACACAACAATAATTAATTAATGACGATTGGGTTCCCACCCCCTGGTTACCGGTATCTGCGTATCCACTTCAGTATGAAGGTGCATCCAGTGACACAGCAGTGGAGAGTCCCATCTGTCCGTTAACACGCGCAGAATACCGTTTGTGCTACTACGTAAGCGTCTTAATAGCGCCGCACACCTTTTTCTAATAATTGCATAAAAGCAGTCTGTATTAGCGTCGGCAAACATTTTCGACGCGCTACAATAACGCGGTAGTCCAAACAACACTCTGAACGCATCATTGTACTGAACGCGCAAATCGCTGTATGTGCGCCGCGAATAGTCAACCCACAGACTGCACGTGTAGAAGGTCTGACAGTAAGCTTTAAAAAGGGTTACTTTTACTTCCTTGCTACAACGCGCAAATCTGCGGGCCAACATATTGCACCGCACAGCCATCGCTCTGCGCTCCCGTTCAATATCACAATTGTCACTCAGCGTATCGGTCACCCAGTGGCCCAGATACCTAAACTTATCCACTTTCTTTAGTTCCGTACCACAAAGACTAACAGGTGGTGTTGAATAAGTTTTAGACCCAGATTTGAATGTTAGGTACTCACTTTTACTGGCGTTATATCTGAGCCCATGAGATTCCGCATACTTCTCACAAATGCGTATCAACCTGTGCAATGCACCGATCGAGGGGCTCAGCAGCACCATATCATCAGCGTAACAAATATTGTTAATACAAATCCCATCTATATGACAACCTATACTGGTGCTGTTGAGCTCCTCAACTAGTCGGTTCATATACAGATTGAACAGCTTGGGCGAGGTCAACCCCCCCTGCCTCACCCCGCGCTCCAATCTGTATACGTCCGAGTGCACGCCTGCCCATCTAACGCTGTTCCTCTGATTACTGTACCAATATTTAAATATTGCTACAATATCCGGAGGCAGTGTCGTATCGTTGGACATCATTTCCCAGAGTACATCATACTTGATCATATCAAAGGCTTGTGAATAGTCCAGGAAACACGCAAAAACTGGTGTGTTTCTCTTAGTGTAATACTGCACAGTTTCCTTGAGACATAGGATCGCACTTTCTGTAGACAGGCTAGGTCTGAAGCCAAATTGATTGTCATGCAACTCAATGTGCGCACCCAAATGTTTGTCAAGCAAACTGTCCAGTACTTTGGCTATGACAGTGGCGAGTGAGATAGGCCTATAGTTTTTAAGGTCTGAGGCATCACCAGTTTTATTTTTCATAATAGGCACGACAACTGTGTACATAAGATCGTCGGGTAGGTAACTATGGCTGATACACAAATTAAACAGTAAGGCCAACACCCTAGATAGGTGCACTCCTGCGTGCTTCAGGTGCTCGATGCTGAGGCTGTCATGTCCAGGGGACTTACCTCTCTCCATTTTGTTAATTATAGTGGATATCTCCTTTGCAGTAAAACGCACATGTTGATCTGATTCATGACCTCTCTCGGCATCGAGCACCCGAGTCACCGGGCCGGGATCTGACTGCACCTGAAAGTGATGCTGAAAGACATTTGCGATATCACGTGGGTCACTCATACCTGTAACGCTCACAGGGAGACTCGGCATTGGATTCAACCTGTTAGTACTCTTCCAGAATTTTCCAAATTGCTTTTTAGTGTGATGTTGAGTAATTATATCAAGTTTGATCTGTTTTTCATTGTCTTGGCAAAACTTTAACTTGCTCCTGAAAGACTTTCTCGATTCACACATTTTTGAATGAATATATCCCGCATTAGGTTTACCGTAGGCTAACCACGTCGTATACCAGTACCGAGCCTCCCTATGGGCGCCACTAACATGCTTATTCCAGCCAGGAACGCACTTAAATTTCTTATTATTATTTCTAGCGCCTTTATAGCTTATGTCTGCTGCCTCCGAAAGTATACAAACTATGTTACTGTATAGGCTATTAATTATTTGTCTATGATTTTCATCCTTACATGATATGTCCGCGCAATCCGCAAATTCGGGTGGAAAATCTATATCTTTAAGTTTTAAATGACAATATTCACGATATCTGTCTATCTGACAACTATCTCTTTCACCCCATTGCACCGTATTACGCGGACAATATGAAAACAATGCTTTAGGCTTAATCGCATCGATATTATACTCTATTGACAATGGAATGTGATCGGACCAATATACACCATGAATAACTTCTGCATTCAGTACGGTTGCACGAGCCGCGGCCGTCACCACGCAGTGGTCTAGCCACCGCCGACACCCGTGCGCCTCGCTTACATACGTGTAGGTATCACTTGGTAATAACTCCATGTCAATACATGACCATGTTTGTTCATAACAAAAGTTTAATAGTTCTGAGGAAAATTGCTCACCGGGATGCGCGTTGAAATCGCCTAGAATGAACACTGTTTCCACATCACTACTTTCAACAATGGCGTTAATTTCACTCAAGCATTCCGTAAATTCCACTAAATTGTCTTTACAGTCAGTTGGCATATACACTGTAACTACCAGAAACGAACAATCACCCTGTGCGATTTGAATAGCCGCTAGGCGCACACTCCTGCATGATATCACCGAGACACACGGAAACACCGCTTTCCGCCACAGTAAAGCAACTCCGCCATACGGTCGTCCTCTCAGCACTCCAGCGGACGTATCCACGGCAGACTTTGCTGTAAATGCGAAGTTGTCATCGATGCTACCTAAGAAATTGATGTCATTTGGCAGTAGCCACGTTTCTTGAAGCGCCACTATGTCGGCTTTTAGGCACAGTGACCTCACGCAATCCACTGATCGCACTATATTTTTGCAGTTAAAACTGATCATTTTAGTTGTAGTTGTAACAGTCATTATTTTTGTAGATTTTTACTCGTTGACCCGGTTGTGCCCCTCTTCGCTCCGCTAAAGTTGATGAAACGTCGATATGCAATTCCCTCTGGCCAGAAATCATTTCTCAGAAACATATCTAGGTTTTGCTTGGGAACGAAAACTTTGTAGGCATCGTAATCCTTCATTACTTTCATACTCATTTTTACTAACGTAACGGCAATGTTAGCTTTTTTCTGTACGTAGTTAGTAATGTCACACACTGTCGTTACCTTCGACACATTGTAAATATAAATAGCGACCTTAGTATCTGCCGCCTTAAACATCGTACCATCCCCAACTACGGCACTTCCTCTGTTAGCCGCAAAACGATGACGCTTTCTATTTTGCACCACCTTCCACACCCCGTCTTCTGGCTTCGACTCACCATCCAGCGCGATAACCGGTGATGTCACTGTTTTCGTATCCTGTAGTTCGGTAACGATCGGGCCGGCAGTGTGTCGCGACGGCTCGGGCTCAGGCGGCAGGCATACGTGAGTCATCGCAACGGTGCAAGTGTCCGGTTTGTCAGCTGATCGAGCGACGTCATCATCCTTCGATACAAATAATAATTGCGATGGTGCTTCTGTTTCTATGCTACCTTCTGTTATTGAGCGGTAACTGTGGGTGTTCTTTGACGAAGGCTGATGATTTAAGCGTTGTATATTTTCCCATACAACGAAAAGTGAATTTAAAAAATTAAATTGGACTAACCCCAACGTGTTGGATATCGTTGAAAAGGTCTTTTAAAATGCAACAAAAACAGCTTTGAAACTTTGTAGATCAAACCCCTCAGTCTTGAGATAATCTAATACAAAGTTAAAATTTGAGCTGTCCCCCCACCGTAAATTTTGAAATATTACTAAAATAATTCTGAAAAAAATGTGGTATATACCTCAAAGTATGTACTTTCAATTAAAACTATAGCGGTCTCGGTATCATAGATAGTTATTTTTTAATTCGGCATAAATCGTAAACCACAATTTACCTTTAGAATTTTTATATTATGTTACTTGCTGCTACGGAACCCTTCATGGGCGAGTCCGACTCGCATTTGGCCACATTTTTTAGATGTAGCGTAGCTCTTAGCAAATACATATGGACGATATGATAAGTATAGTTTCAAAAAAATAGAAGTTATCAAAATGGTCTGGGACTCCATTATTCTTCTGCGCATTTAAAAAATATAAATAAATTTTCAATAGCTTCATAATTTTTCCCAAACTGAAATTTAAAACAGATATTTGTGAGAGCTGTCTATCTAAATGTAAATCAAATGTGTAATTATCTTTATTCCCTGGAATGGCCTGCATGAGTGCTTAGCTTGTGGAGGTTATTTTCATAAGCCGCTTAAACCGTTCGCCAGAATGTTGGACAAAACAACGCTGAATAATGATGTTGTCTGCAATGTTTTAATGGTCGACGTTGACTGCGTGTTTACGAGGAAGGAACATAGGTTAATGAGTGCATTTAATTGAACTAGCTAGCGAATTGGACGAATTACTAGTTTATTGTTTTGACATGAATTATCTTTTTTTGAAATTGATTGAGACATTTTATTTATATCTTATGTATTCCTTTTATTCGATTTTTTTTTATTCCCAGCTTCATTGTATCATTTTGGTCCGATATCTAAGTTCGATTTATATGTATTCGAATGGATTTTGTTCGAGATTTTTCCCCCGAACCCCTGTTATCCGAACGGATGGAACAGGTCAACACCTTTTACTGAGTCGTAGCATTACTGCGTCATGTATGTTCCTCAGTATGACCTTTTTCATTATAATTATAAACTACTTATACAATTTAACTGTTATATAATTAAATTAGCTTTTTGACTCAAAAAGAAGAAGAACTGCTCTGCATTGTACATTTATGAAACGTCGGGTCTTGAAGATCTGCTGAAAAATTATGTACTTGTAGTTTCAGTAGTAGTAACCCACAAAATGTAATATAATTGTAATGACGTGTACATTTACGCAGTTGGTGTGCCATTGCAGTGCCAATATCAAGTCTAGTCAGACCAGACCAGCAGTTACACTGGCGCAGACCAATTTAATATCAGGGGGGCAGGTCCGGACGCATAATGTTTTTGAAGCATATTTTTTGGCATAAAGTTTTATGCATAATTTTTATAGGCACATAATCATTATTTGTCATACATGTAGATTAGGCATAATGTATGATTTTCCATAACTTTTATATAAAGGCCATATATTGGTTTAGCCTAATGCTCTGTTGACTGAAGTAATAAGCCATTCTGTTTTTTAGTCTAAGTATTGTAATTCATAAAAATCTAAATAATGAACAACAGTACCGAAAAATATTGATTATATATTATAAATAAATACAATTGGGACAATATGCATACAAAATAAATGCCACCAACATGTTTATTTTACATAAGGTATAATAACATAAAATATAATTAAATATTTTTTTGTTTGTGGCATATTAAAAGTTAGCATATTGTTATTATGATGTAAAACAGTTATACGTACATATATACACTTAGGACTATTAATATTATGCCTAATAATCGTTAGGATAAACACAATTATGGCTAATAACATGTTTATGTGTTATCAATTATTGTAAATAATATTTATGCCTAATAACCTTTAAGAAAGATATTGTTATCCCAATGTAATATATAAAACTTAAAATTATGCATTCAGATCCCAATCCTTAAAACTGTACTCTTGTTTGGGGATCTTGTTAGACATTCTAGTGAAGTAAGATCAAGTTTTACAGAATTTCAAATTCTTACTTTGCAGCTGCGAGTTACAATAAATCTTACATTAGGTATCTTATATTACATTACAAGCAGTATTTGGAAAGATCCCCAAGTCCTGCTAACAGTACTGCAAACAAAGAACAGATAACGCACACTGGCAGTGGTTTGTAGCTTTGATTCGTAGCAGAGTAATCAGTCAGCTCAGCACCAACGCGCCGTGATTACAGCGACCGCCGCGCGATGACGTCACACAGCATTGTGTGCGAGCCTGCTAGGCAATACGGGACTGTAAACATGGACTACACCTGTTATTGTGCTATAATGTGGAGGTATACTAGTATGTCAATCAAAAAATAAAACGATGAAAGTTATAGCAAAAATAAACTTATACCGCAGAACACAGTGCTCCGTTCTCGCCATTTATTTGCGGCGGCCGCACGTCACTGTGTATAGACTTGCTTTAAGCAAGGTTCAGTGAACTAACAAAGATATTATCAAACAATCACCTGCAAATGAAAAGCTTGGATCAGTAACAGTTCACAACACTGTCGCAGTAATCATAGACATACACACACACAGTAGTTAGTACACAGTGTTTCGTTCTAGCCATTGATTTGCGGCGAACGCTCATCCCTGCATGCAGACAGGTTAAAGCTGTTCAAGGTCCAGTAAACTGGGTTACATTTAAATTCCAAATCTGTAAAAGCTGTAATTCCACATTGGAATATAATGCTCTGATCTGGCTATTGATTTGCGGCGTACGCTCATCACTGCAAGCTAAAAGGTTTAATCAAGCTCCAGGGAACTAGGTACTTAAATTTGAAATCGGTTTTATTGCTTACTAATCACCAGCCATAGGTACTTTAAGTAAAAGCTGTAATTCACATTAGAATATAATGCTCTGATCTCACTCTTGATTTGAGCTAGTCGTTCGTCACTGCATGCAAACAGCTTTATGCAAGGTCCAGTGAACTAACAACGATATTTACAAAAAAACACCTGCAATTGAAAGGCTGGAATCCGCTACAATTTCACAAGGAAATTATTTCGTAGAAAAAATGCCATTGATTTGCGGCAGAGGCTTGTTACTACATGCAAACACGCTTAAAGCAAGATGCAGTGAACTATCAACGATATTATCAAACAACCATCAACAATTGAAAGGCTGAGACCACCTTCAAGTTCACAACACAATCTTGGAAATTATATCGTTGAACACAATGCTCTGATCTCGCCATTATGTTGATGTTCGATACCTACCTACTTGTCACTGCACGTAAACACGCTGTATAAAAACTTCAGTAAATTACCATCGATATTGTTTTATTTGGATTTTTAGGCATTCAATATGCAGTACTAAAGTACACAAACTAAATAATGAAATAAGAAATGGTAAAAAATACCACGTGAGTGGGACTTGAACCTGCGACTTTGGTCTAAATACGCTCTTTCCAACTGAGCTATCACGTGCACAACCCCTTATTTCATTGTTTGTTTGAGTATATTATAGTACTGCATTTTGAATGCCCAAAAACTCATTAAAATATTATATGGCTTCCTACACAATTGATTTTCAACTTCATTGTAACATGGGTTAATCCCATCATTAGGCTTGCGTCACCAAACACTACGACTAGTGTTTGGTGACGCAAGCCTAATGTGTTAAAGGAATAGGATATAGTGGAGACATTAGGCGTGCGGGGTTGATCATGAACACGTGATAGCTTAGTTTTCAGTTAATAGATTATTTAGTTTGAGTTACATCGATATTATCAAACAACTGCAATTGAAAGGCTGACAAGTTTACACAATCGGGTTATTATTCTGTAGAACACAATGCTCTGATATCACCATTCATTTTCGGCAGATGCTTGTTACTGCATGTACACCCAGTGAACAGACATTTTAATACAAGATTGGTTTCGTTGCTAATCACCAGCCACGGTACAATGAAAGGCTGCATGGATTAGCGTTGATACACAATTGGTGTAATTTCGCGCCATTGATTGCAGTGGATACTCGTAACAGTATATAACAAATTACCTATCAAGATAATATTTCTTCTAGCACGGCACCCAACCGTCTTCACCCAACGGCAAACGTTTGTTCTCTACCTGTTTTAATTTTATATAGTTTTTGTAAAATAAGTTTAAGAGTACCTACGGCATAAGTCGCACTATAATGGGAGAAGACGCTGGTTTTCGAAGCACATTGGAAACTAAATCGAAAACCAGAGGCTTCAAATAATTTTTCACCTTAATTTAAATTATGTTAATAAATTACAGTATTAATTATTATTATTTAAATTGAAAAGGTGTTATTGGCTGCCAATCACGAGCCACGTGACAATGAAATGCTGGATTTGTGTTGTGTGTTGTAGCTCACAATTGGCATAATTCCGCGCTATTGATTTGCGGTGGATGCTCGCCAGTCACGTATGACAAAGCTTGCTAAAAGTAAGGTACAAAATTAATTTAAATACTGTATATGTACATGTCAATTTTGATAAAAAAGTGGCTCTGTAGCAGAACATGCGATTATTATGGGTATAATGCCCCATAGGGATTGAAAACGAACGTAATAAATATAATTTAACCAGCATTTTGAAAAGTTGGGAAAATGGTATTTGCTGTTAGTAGTGGCATTGCATCTGCATTTTTTGCCAGTTGATTAAAATTTTACAGTTATTTTAAACTAAACAACACTTATCAAAATAATTGGTGGTATTCCTTTTATCATCATCATCATCTTTCTTTCTCTCGACGTTTTATAAAACAAACTAATAAATCAGGCTAAGATAATGCCGACGCCAAAGCTCCAATCACCATTGATTTGCGGCGGACGTTCATCAATGACGTGTTCCTGAACACTGCATACCAACACGCTCTAGTTAGCTTCGGGAAGGTTTGGGAACGTTTTGTGCATCGACGATCCTGTCTAGTATCCCTAATTCCTTACCTGTTCAAATAATTATAATTTATTTAATTCTTGGGTACATCAGTTGCCTAAAATAGATTGCAGTGTTGCTAAAAAGATGTAGATTTTTACAAAGATTTTAATTCCTTTAAATAAGTACAAATTTCGGAACGTAGTCCAGTTATGTACTCAAGTAATTAACAATATTTATAATATTCTTTCCTCAGATTTTTTCCCTACCATTATGATCTAGGAAAACGAAATAAAATAGCTGCTTCTCCTACCCGTAGGTCGTAGAACCCAACCAAAAGTTCAGGCATAAGCCAGAGATTCTAGCTTAAATATTTATTATAACTTCTACCACAAAACGTTTTGTGGTAGTTTCTGAGTGCAAAAATTCTGTGATAATTCGGATGATGGTTTTTGAACGAGCAAGCGAAGCGAGCGAAGTTCTTTGAATCTACTGAACAATCCGGTGTTTTTATGTGTATATGTCTGTTCTACAATAACTCGGGTAGTTTTCATTTTTAGTTTTCGTTCATTTTTGGAACTTCACGAATTTGGCGTGTAGATGTAGCCAATAGAATATTTAATAACATGGACCAAGTCTGTACAGGGTTGCGGAGGTATAGGGACTGCAATTTCACAGTTCGGGGCGAACTAATTATAACTAATTTTTAACAGCTACACACAGAAAACAGAAATAATATTCTAACATTGCATATCATGTACACGGCAATTCCAGCCCTGCCACACTGTACATGCGAGCTACATTTCAATTCGCGGGTAATCCTCGCGAGATGATTCGCAAACACCAAACGTTCATCCGAATCCAATAATTCCGCCGCGACGTGTTTCTCACGCGGAAATAATAAGAAGCCTCATGGAAAACGGCTGAAACCTCCATTGTGAATGAAACATTCATTTATTTTCGCTTGTATTGCAAAATGGATTTGAAGGCATATGTGCAAAATGTATTTTTGGATAAATATGGAAATCTCATATTCAAGAGTCAAATAGAAACAATAAAAATATAACTGAAATCTAAATTTAAAAACTAAATTAAAAATAATACTGCATTTAAAAATCTAAATTTGTTCATTTAGAGATGCAGAAATTGCCCCCTCATTTGAAATAAATTATTAAATCGTTAATAAGGTGATAATTAAAATGCCTAAACACTTTATGATCAAATGATTTATTTCAAACTAGCTGGTGCCCGTAATTTCTTTCGCGTGAAATTAAAAATGACGAATTTGTACTGACGTCAGATTTCAAGTCGCTCCAAGCTGAGCTTAATCTATTTGTATAAACCGTTTACGGTCATACCTACTCCAATTTTTTTACGCTACCTAAATTAACACGTCGCCTTTTTTCTACTTAAAAAAAGCGGCCAAGTGCGAGTCGGACTCGCCCATGAAGGGTTCCGTAGCAGTAAGTAACATAATATAAAATTTCTAAAGGTAAATTGCGGTTTACGATTTATGACGTATTAAAAAATAACTATATATGATACCGAGACCGCTATAGTTTTAATTAAAAGTACATACTTTGAGGTATATACCACATTTTTTACAGAATTATTTTAGTAATGTTTCAAAAGTTACGGTGGGGGGACACCTCAAATTTTAACTTTGTATTAGATTATCTCAAGACTGGGGGGTTTGATCTACATAGTTTCAAAGCAGTTTTAGTTGCATTGTAAAAAACCTTTTTAACGATACCCCACACGTTGGGGTCAGTCCAATTAAATTTTTTAAATTCACTTTTCATTGTATGGAAGGGGGGGCTGAAAAAAAAAATTTTTTTCATAATTTTAAAAACCAACTTTTGGAACTTCAATATCTATCTCTCCACCAATTTTCGTGACAATCAGTGCAGTAGCGGCGGAGTACGAGCCCGGACGGACAGACAGACGGACGGACGGACGGACGGACATGACGAAACTATAAGGGTTCCTTGTAGACTACGCAACCCTAAAAAGCGACGCGTTAATTAAGAACAATATAGTCAGTATTAGACACACAAAAAAATCTAGAAGCGGAAAACTCAATACTTAATTCGTAATTATATCACATGACTCCAAAATTACCAGGCATCGCCTGAGAATTCCAAATGGTAAACCACCACAATAATAATAACGTCGGGACGTGACGACCCCATCGCCCACTGGATTCTCAGTGCAGTAAGTCAACGCAGGTCAGCTTGTGGCGAGCTGTTGGTGAGTGGCGACAACACGGACCCTACCTCCAGGGGGACCATACACACATGCGCTTACACACACACATACACACAGTTACACAACCCCCGCCTCTGTCTTGCCTTAACCGGCCGGCCAGAGTGGAGTCGCAAGACCAGAACATACGCTCCAGGGTGGAAGTGTATTGCACGTAATGGCGTAATGACGGGGAAACCCGCTTTCGGAGGTAAGCCCCGTGATGTAGAAACCGAAGCCGCACCTCTCGACACCCTCAGCTGCTTACATTGTATTGCGCCCTGGCCGCATCTACGTGGCTAGTTAGGGTGCCCACAGCCAGTGTAGCCAACGAGCAGCAAGTCACCATCTACCGGGCTTAAATTGTTGTGAGAGATTTTTAGGTAGAACATCCCATCCACATAGCCCAAACTAAATCCTTCCCTGGCATTAATGCATCTCAATGGTATGTAATAAATCCATCTCACTTTTTAGATAAAAAGGTACTAAAAGGCCTCTTCATGTTGGCTTTGGCCCAATGAACGCCTCAAAAGACCGGGTCCCCATGGACCCGTGGCTGAAAGCGTACCGGCATAATAATAATAATTGAGGACAATAGACCAGACATCACAGTACACGATAAAGTTCATAAAAAAGTCTACCTCATCGATATTGCTAACCCCTGTAACGCTTGGCTCCGGCCCGCGTACTCGTATTAGGCGTATACCCTCTTCAAGAGAAGAACAAAATATAAAAAGAATAATTCAATTCAATTC
Source organism: Acrobasis repandana (assembly GCA_963576875.1). Taxonomy (NCBI): domain Eukaryota; kingdom Metazoa; phylum Arthropoda; class Insecta; order Lepidoptera; family Pyralidae; genus Acrobasis; species Acrobasis repandana. Next base: position 335,627 of record OY756215.1, read on the forward strand.
AATTCAATTCAATTCAATTCAAATTCAATTCAAAATATCTTTATTATCATAGGATATTTATAATATCTCTTAATAATAGTCACTTTGTTTTGTTTTGCACAAATGTTGACGTCAAATCGTTACTTACAGCTAAGTTTACGCCGCTTCCTAGGCGCAAGTGCAGAAGAAGCGGCAACAAACTGCACTGCACGTTTTCTCCAAAGACGTCAACTAACAAACTAAAAACTTAAAATTAGTTATATAGATGGACAGAGATTACATTGTTTATAATAATAATAATGCTTTATTGCAGACACAAAGGATCCATATAAATTATAAATTCATATATATTTATGTTTAGATTACAAGATTACTTACATAAGATTGAGTTACACAGTCTGTGAAGCAGTTTCAAGGTATATACGATTGCTGTATGTGTAGGTAACGATGGCGAGTTGCAATAGCTAGCATTGCCTGCGGCGCAGCGATTCAATTCCAGCGGATTACTGTTGCACATGCATGCCAAAGAATGCACGACAACAAAAGGTTCAAACTTGCACAACCAAATTACCATAAATAAGTTTGTTATTTTATTTGGCCAGCACAATTCATTTTTTACTGTTTGATTCCACTATAGAATCAAGTTATATTGTTCTCAGGAGCTTGTGGGCTGGTGCGAATTCGCATTGCTAGCGTTTTCGCAACTTAACCAACCCTGGATGTGGTCTGAAGCACTTAAATGGGTGACAAGTGGCATAAAAGATTATCGAGCTCCTCCGTGCTTCGAAAAGCACTTAAATCCGTTGGCCCCGGCTATCATCATTGCACGGCAGCCGTCAAGCTGTGTCAGATGCATTTAGGCACCTTGAATAATCTGACACCAGTGTTGGCCACTCACATACATGAAAAACAAACAAACAATATTTACGGCGTCTTGCCTGACATCAACCCTCTTTGGAAATGCACTTGCAGTAATATGTAGCACTAAAGTACCTAAGAATACAAATTATTTTATCTCAGATATATTGAAAACCAACCTTTAAAATGTAAGCCATTCGAATGTTTTTAATGAAGCCCCGCTGTAGCAAGAACCGTCGTGAGCTGGTAGCTGCCGCTCCGTTACGCGCATAATATCCGCGCGGCGGTATTAATATCCGGTAGGATCCGTGAATTTCGGACAAACGCCCCGCCTCCCCCTCCCCGTACGGCTTTACATCTTTTCTCACGATTTAAAATACTAAGGTTGTCTTTCTACCGGTGTGGCTATGTTTATTTATTTGATTTATTTAACTTTATTACAGAGAATTGTAACAGGCGGACTTAAGGCCGTTGGCCTTTTCTGCCAGTCAACCTACATGGTGGTGATGAAATTAGATCATTTCGGAAATAATGCAAAACCTGAATTGCTTGAAACTAGAAACACTTACTACGAGTACAATATAAACCTATCTCATACCTCATAGAAATACAAATACATATAGGTAAAGTATTACTAAATTCTATGTTGTATGCAACAAAATATTTAATACAAAGCTAAGAAGCAACAACTGCAAAAACCGATATCTGGCTGAATCCTGTATATCATGGACAAATGCATCTTCCCCCCACCCGCACTATTCCCTGTTGGTTTAACATGCTTACGATGTCTTTTCATTAGAGATGCCATGCTCCGTAGCAAAATATGAGTATGACAATATACCTTACTTCTTGTATAAGATTTAAAATCCGCGCTCTTGTCGGTGGAGTGCTTTTCATCTCTCTCTCTTTCCTTCTTTAACTTCTTAACCTCCTTATATCTTTTCACATTTAATTTTAAATTTATTTGATAAAAAAAATCTCCTTTTGGATTTTTTTACTCTCTATTTCCTTTTATCCTTCCTTCAATTATAGTTGAACCTGACTAAATCGCGTGAAATTTAAAGTAACAAAAATAAAAGAATGAAGTATAATATTAGAAAATACGAAGTAATGAATGTTTGTTTTTTAACTATAATTAGAAAGAGGTCACCTAATTTCATTGTTTAGCTTTAACCTTGTTATCGTTTCTATTGTTGAAAGGCAGGCTCACCCGCGGCAGTTTAAACATTCATCCCGTCGGCTGGACATCAATTCGCTCTCAGCAGCAGTTATTTATGCAGACGCCGGTTTATTTGAATCACTTGAAGGGTAACGCAATAAATTAACCCAAGGCCAGCGACAGCCATATTGATGGCACAGATTTATCTACGAGTTTTAGGGTGTCAATATTTTGCATTAACACTTTCCGAGATGCTTACAGATATATGTGTATATCAATTGTTATTTTAATTGTATCTGGCTCAGTGTCCGGGCTTTTAACATTGTGGCTCTAAAAGCTTTTGAGCCTATATTTGTGTCCTGCTGCTGGGCATAAGCCTCTCCTTTCTTGCTCCACTGATCCGTGTCTGTTACAACTTGCTGCCATTCCCTCATGAAACTGTCGATGTCGTCTCGCCATCTCCTTCTTGGTCGCCCTCTACTCCTGCGCCCTTCTAGGACCCAAAAGGTAGTGTTCCGGGCCCATATCTCCGGATACATGCGGTACACATTACCCAGTCCCATTTAAGTTTGGCCGTCTTGACGCTGACTAAGCTTTTAAAATCTAAATGAAAAATAAAATTTTGATGATTAAATCAAATCACGTATACATACATACGACTAGATACAGTGTTACGATAAAGTGAAGCATTATTTTTAAAGAATTACTACATACCGTGCAAAGCAGGGACGGGCCGCTAGTTCAATATACGGCAGCGTAGATAGTAGTAAACAAAGAAGATAATGTAATAAGCATTTCCTGTGTTGCTCCGAGATTTTTCCGAGACGTTAATGTAATCTGAATACTGCACGCAATCTGGAAATGGTAGAAACTCGTCAGCAGCCGAGGCATTCAGTAATTCTTAGGTAAATCATTTGTACAATTATTATAATTTTTTTTTATATATTATCTATATGTCGGAGGAAGTAATGATTACGTACCTAGATTTGATCGGAACGCAAGCATCTATCAGAATTACATCACTGAATAAGGGCGTGTCAAGTAAGGGAGTAACGACGCTTGGATTGGTCACGGGAGAGGGCGCAGCGGCAGTCTATTTCTATATCTATATATATAAAAAAAAATCTTTATTGATTTACTTGAAACTTGCCATAAATGTTACCTAAAAAAAATAATTAAAAACGTGTTTCAGCATTTTTTTAAATTCCATCTCTATGAGGGATACAATAATGATACAGCTGCTGTTATAAATGATACATTTTTAAAGTCATTCGAATCGACTGGATGTGGTCAAAAGGAACTGTTTTCATTCCTCGCATACCATTGACACCCTCAGAGTATCCATTTGAGTTCAAGAGATTGCATTTTCCCCTTAAAGTATACTTCGCAATGACCATAAATAAAGCCCAAGGGCTGTCATTGAAAGTCGCTGGGATAGATTTAAGATCTGACTGTTTCTCACACGGATAATTCTATGTGGCATGTTCCAGAGTGAGTTCTGCTATATAGTCTCATAATTTTCTTTCTCCCAATGCTACTCGTACTACCGTGAATGAGGTTTATAAAGAGATTCTTCGGTAGTAGAAAATTAATTTAAAAATGTAGATAGGTATCTTTTACATAAAAGTTACCAGCTGGATTAAGTGAAATAAAAACTATAAGTAGAGGAAAGTGATCGGTTTCATTTTGCTCAGTTATTGAAAATAGGATTCAGTAAAACCGAAATTTACGCGAGCGAAGCCGCGGGCTAACAGGTAGTAGTATAAACATAAGAAATGGAGTTTATTTTGTACATCTTATACAAACAGTAAAAAGTGACAGTACAGCGCCGAAACTTCAACCTTTTATATTCTGCTTATTTTGTTAATTTGGACTAAATAAGTATAGACCACGTAAAAAGTATTTTTTTTTAAATAAAAAGTTAAAAAAAATACTTCAAAAATTAACTATCCAAGCGTCGAAATACCTACATTTATTAAATTGTCATACTGTTTCCGCAAAAGTGTCCCTTCAAAGTAAGTAGACTCGACATGGGATCAAATAAGTAGTCAAGTTGGAGCGTTGTTCCGCCGCCCTCGCAAGTCGCAAGTAGTCCCAAGTTTTCTCATGATTTAATAACGCCGACAAACTTGAGCATGAGTTAAGATAAGGTGCTTACTACAAACATGAGTCACACAAACTTTGCTCGAAACTAAAAGTTTAATTCTTTCAGCATGTTACATCCCGTGCGTTGTTAATTTGTGATGAAAGATAAATTTTTATGGAAACGTTTTAAATAAAAAAACCTTTTTGGTAAAAATTTTCAAAATGTCTGCTGTTCGATAATAGTGTGATCAATATATCATTATCACAGTATTGCATTATCACCAAACTTACCTACTCGTAACTTTGTAAAAAAGGGTATACTTTCCAGGAGGTCCCATAGAAATTTTATTAAAAGCGGTTGTGTGGTTTGTTTTTTAAACGAACATACTTAGGATTTTTTTAAATTTAAATGAAAGTACCTAGGAAAAATATGTTATCTAAGTATACAATTGGGATTGTTTATTTTTTTAACCCCTAGTTTTTATTTTTTTATATCAAAATATAGCGTATTTCAAGAAAGTAATTTGAATATTTAGTCATATTACGGCTTAGTAATTTTTTTATAAATTATTATAAAAATCATGTCAAAGTCAAAGTAGTGTCGGCCGTCGGCTTTAAAAAACAAACGGCCAAGCCCAATACATATTTAAAAAAGAAAAAACACGCCAGTGTCTTTAATAGTCTTTGTCAGTGTCATTCAGTGAATTCAGTTGCTCATGATTGGCAAAAAATTCTTTTCTTAGTTATGATTGGCTAAAACGGTGACTTAACGTTATTGTCAGTGACGGATACATACCATAAAAGCGACTCGTATTTTTTAATGAAAGGACTTAGAGCATAAACCGAAACAGCCGCGGAGTAAGGTCAAACAAAGGTCATAACGTTTGTTTACAAACAAATATCCAAAACCATTGATTATTTTGGCAAAAAATGACCCACGATGTCATACATCAAAATGATGTATCTGGAAACGGATTTCAAAATAACGCTTTCCAAAAAAAAAATAACAATGCCTATTTGCTTAAATATTTAGCTTTTCTGGTATAAAAATCGATTTTATGTTTTGAAAAAATATCAATAATTATAGAATAAGCATATTACTTATACTAATAATAATGAAAGCCTTTATTCAGACAGTATTTTACATTCATGCTTAATCTACTCGTACATATTATTACTATCTTCGCCTCCTCTGTCTGTATGCCATAGGTTGGCAAAGGCACAGGCAAAGGCTTCCTCCAACTGCTTCCACTTCTCTCTGTCCTTAGCCACTCTGGTCCACGTGCAGTCTGCAACAGCTTTAATGTCGTCCACCCACCTTCAAGATGGCCTGCCTCGTTTTCTTTTCCTGTTACTTGTGAACCAGTTCATTATTAATTAAGACCACTTTTCCTTTCCTCTGATTGTATGTCCTGCCCATTTCTATTTTAATTTTGTTACTGTTCTTGTGACATCTTTTGTCTATTTTTCTTCTATTTTATTATTATTCTATATTATTCTATCAGACAATCTTTTCCCCATCAAGCTCCTGTCCATTGAGTTTTGGCAAGTTGGTAGCTTTTTCATGTGTGCTTTGGTGAGCATATTACTTACAGTATTATATTTACTTAGTGGGTAAGGTCATATTTTAGAATAAACATTTTACTTACTATCATGTAGCTATTCTTCAGCAATCCTTCTAAATGATAGCGTCCGTTATAGCATTTATTGTCATAATAATAGTCTATGATATACCGCTGACCGTAGTGACCGTAACATTAGCTCGCCGGTCACGAATTGCGAACTTGCGAAGTTCGTTCGATGAGCTTTATCTGAGGGTCGAAAGCATCGGCGTTTTCTATAATAAATTACTGACTTGCGGTCGACAAACTCTGATCTTGTCAGCTTGTTTATCTTGCGTATAACATTAACTCCCACTACCATAAACAAAACTGCATCCATAGGTAAATGATATTGAATTTTCTAATATATTTTTTTCTAAACTGAATAGTTTCTGCGAGAGACACTTCCAAAGTGGTAAAATGTCCCCCCCCCCCCCTGTGACTTCTAAAATAAGAGAATGATAAAACTAAAAAAAATATATGATGTACATTTCCATCCAAACTTCCGAAAATTGGTTTGAACGAGATCTAGTAAGTAGTTTTTTTTAATACGTCATAAATCGTAAAATGTTACTTGCTGCTACGAAACCCTTTATGGGCGAATCCGACTCGCACTTGGCCGCTTTTTTAATCATATAAGGAAAAGGACAAACAGTTTACGCAGTAACCCAAGGTCCTATAAAAACCCAAATCAAAATACTGCTTATTGTTACATCTTTTGATATATGTCCTTATTACATCCTTTTAGTTTTAGACTCAAAACAATAAGTTTTTAAATAATTATAATCAAAGAACGAGTAAACAGTTTTAATGATAATTTACAGGCAAAGAGTAAGCCCATATTGAGAAAAGTAGAAATTATAAGTGGCTATCGGAGAGATAGCGTCGCAGATATAAAGCTGCCGTTAAACTTTCTGGAGCGGGGCCAAACCGATAGCATCGTAATGGCCTCCTAAAATAAACGTTCCGATTAATACAGACGGACCTGATGGGACTACATTTGTCATTTATGATTTTGGAGAAAATTAAAATAAAAAATATCAACTGCAAGAGCTCTACTAAAAAGCTAGAAGAGACAAGCCAAAAACTTACCCAGGTTATCTTGAAGAATCCGGTTATCAAGCAAGTTACTGGAAATAACTGAATCGCAGCGGCCAGGAACATAACAGGATAGAGTAGACAAAAGAAAACGCTACTGATTGAACTGTCGTAGCTTATACTCCTATAGGATCCTATAAACTTTGGATATAATGGAAATACGGCTGTACGTAATAATCGTTTATTCCAGACTGACACATCGATAACACACAGCGACCTACAATTACCCACCACCGTTTATTATATGATATAATATAATATTATATACTAACCCCCATACATCACACTGATGATGATGATAATAACGATCGCAGCAATTATTATTCAGCCTCAAGAAGTGTATTGTGTGATACAGGGTTTCCAATATCTATCTCACTCATGTATTTTTCTTTATTAATAAGGTAAAGACTCTACGAGTGTAATCAGCCAGACAAAGTCTATCAAGATTGTATTAGTGGTATCACTTCGACAGTTTGGAGCAGCTCCAAGAAAACTGACTCTAACCTCTTTCGTCGCTGTATTGTTCGGCAAGTACAAATTTAGAGACTTCCCAGATATGACACAAGCGTAATGTTCGTAAAAATCTGATGCTCCTAAAATTTCCAACCAAGTAGTTGGTATACACCTAAATGCCACCGCTACATTTGATGAGTAAAGTCTGCATTATCAACAGGTATGATGTTTTGTGTTGAATTCATATAATTTTTCGACGATTGTCGTTAACTCGTGGGTAACATAATATATTTCATTAAAATAAATCTAAATAAATATAAGATTAATTTATTATAGATTATTAAAAATTAATTATAGATTTTTTTCCTAATCAACCCAAAGGTTTGACTGTTAGAGAATGCTTTTAGCATTAAGTCCGCCTGTTGTACTATTACATTTGTATGTGTGTACAATAAAGTGTAAATAAATAAATAAATAAATAATTAATTTTAGTTTAATGTTATTTTTCGTTGTAAATAAGAATCAATTTCAAATTACCTATTATGCGTTTCTAATACTTGTGCTCCATTTGAAATGTATCTGCAAATTTTGAAGCCAATTCATAGATGTCACTATGATCAATGGAATCATTAAACGGATAACTGATGAAAAAAAAAATATATCTACAAATTTCGACTCTTGTCAGCTCTCATCCGTGACTGCCATTGTTTGAATTTGATTAACAAATTATAAATTAAGGCTGGAATATTAAATAAAGATACCAAAGGGTATTCAAAGTAGAATGAAAAATCAGGACAACTGAACTGGGCACTGAAGTAGCACATAGTGGCTAAAAATGCAACCGAGAGTGCACTTAGATGTGAGAATAGTCTGCGTCGTCGTCGTATCTAGATGAGCTAATCTTCTATCACATATTTATTTTGCAACGCAGAACCCAGATACAAAATGAATTACGTTTTGAAGAGTGCCATCCTTTCTGAAACGTACGTTTGAAATATAATCCATGTATCTTCCGGCTTGCTAGTTTGAGCAGACATGAAACGAATTCAATATTTTCAAAGTGCTTTCTTTTGCCAAACTTAGCGTAAGTAGGTCGAATGTTCTTAAAAATTATAGTAGTTAAGATGTAGGTATGTATGTAATATGAAGGCACCTGGCATGGACAACTAGAGACAAAAATTGAGACTATCAGTGTTTACAGGAGGAACTCAAGATAAAGGCCCAACAAGCAAAAACGTCAAATAAGTCTTGACTTGTACGACATCAAGTTAGATAAGAGTCTTATAATAGTAATGAGATGACTACTAAGTCGTATAGACGTCTTAAATTTAACTTTTTAGTCATGCGACGAATATGTCATATTAAACTGATCATAGCAACGTCGGCAAGACTAAACTATACGACATTATGTTACAGTTTTAGCTAAAACGTTTGTACGACAACGCTATAGTCATACTAACGTTACAGTCCATTAAACGTTTTTATCTGACCAAATCTGGTGTTTGGAAAACCTTTATATGACATATAAATAATGTAGCTGTTATATACCCGTTTTTATGTTACGTTTATAAAACAATTACTTTTTAGTTTTACAGAAGTCAATTTGAGACACTTAAATGACTTAGTTGTTTATTTACGACACAAATAAAACGTTTATATTACATGATGTCCATTTAATGTCATGCCCTGACTTTAATCAACCTTGTAGTCGCATTTAAGTCAAGTTTTGACTTTAAAACATCTCGGCCGCCATATTTACGCAACCTTTGACTTAAATATGTTAAAATGTTTTGTAATCTGCACTGCATTTACTTCGACCAGTTTTTGCCTGTAATATATTTTAACACATTGTTGGACACTTAGCCAGACACAATACTATACTACGTCTATAGACTTAGTATCTCCAGCAATGTGTTAATATAATTAGTTTTGGTGAATATTGGCATTAAAAAAGGGTTTTCAAATTTTTTGATGAACCTTAATAGCTAACTGCAATGGCGTATTGCATGGTCTTCAAATAACTATAAAGCGACTTTATGTCTTTACAATGTTATACAAAGATAAGTGCAACAAAAGCAACATGGCTTACATTTTTAGAAATAAACATATTTTTATTAATAAAATTATAATGTTTTAAACACAAAACTATGAAAGGGCATGAAAATATGAAAAGTATTTACGTAGGTATCATAAAACTTTAATTCCCAGTCGAATTAAACGGTATGAGAGGCAAATACGCAGTTAGCAAGATATGAAAGTTAATTAATATTTACCTTTTATTTCCTTGAAATATTAATTTTGCATTCCAGTCTCGAAACAAAACCAAAAACGTTGTAAAGTTATGAATGATGCGACCATTGCGCGATGAAAGTGGTTATTCATTAACGTTCACACGACTTTTGAATGACGTTAGCGAAGTTATCTTGTGACTTTTGTACGACCACTATACAACAATGTAGGTCATATAAATGGGGCCTTTTTCGCGTTTAGCAAACGTAATTATAACGTTAGTGTGACCTAGCTTTGGTAATATGATAACGTTTACTAAACTATTGAACGACGTTAAATTGTTAATTGGGGGGTCAGTCCCATATATTTATAGGCGCTATCACCTTGTTTAAGACTGCACTCATCGGCACTCTACACGTGTTAGCGCTACAAACCGCGAGCACCACTACACCCGAGCTTCTCACAGATAAAAAGTACATGGAGCCCTGATAATAAAGCGACTATTTGCTTAAGCCAACTCATTTATATTTTATTGTCTAAAAGGTCGTTTATCAAGAGACTTCGTAAAAAGCTCATCAAAACAAAATAAAAAGAATGAAGTTAAGAGTGTCCTGCCTGTTTTCACCTTGGAGGGAATTAAAGTTTTATTAGAATTGAGCCTGTAATCATTAAGGTGCCGAAAGCTCTCGTGGCTTTAGTAGCAGTAAAGTGGGAGGGATGGAAGGCGGCCAACCCGGGCCGTAAAAATGAAGTTTGGTTTCCTCGAGACAGGCCACGGTTAAGACAACATATCCATATACTTCAACTATTTGGCTTAGGATTTTAACATATTGATTGTGGTTTATTTAAGTAAAAATATCCAAAACATATTATAACTCAATTTAATTTTTCTATGGCTTTAAAAATTCATGGATTAAAAACAAAATTTAAGCTGGTCCCCATAGTCCAAATGTTAAACTTTTTTTTTTTAATTTAAAGAAATACATATTTATTTGAATTATAAGTAAAGCTGATATTATTATATGTCTCTTTGATAAAAATATAGATCGAGGTATAAAAGTATCTTCTGTTTTTTAACAATGTTTGTCACACGTCGGTAAATCTTTCCAACAACAGTTTATAAAATTATTGCAAAATATGCTCATGAGAAGCACTTTAAATTAAAATTCATTTGAAAAATAAACAACAGTAACCCAAACTGCTACTCAGTCAATGTGAAGCAGCAAAGCTATTACAAAGTGATGTCTCTATTTTTCTTGGTAAGCACATATTTTGGTAGATTTAAACAGCACTAAACTACTGGGGCTGTGGAAGTCACCCAACCGGCTATAAAAATAAAGCAGGAGCCACACAGATGTTGTAACAGACACTGCGGTACCGCCGTAGATCAAAGAAATAGTGAGAACTATCTTACAACGTTAAGTTAGCAAAAGTAAAAAAAAAGTAAATAACGTTTTTATTTTCTCCAGAAACAGAATAAAAATTATAACAGAGCGATTAACATGTAACATATTTGCTGACTGGAGACTGGAGCCTGTACTAATGTTATTTTAAGTTATCTGTTTATATTGTTTTTCTTTTGGTGTACAATTAAGAGTTTTTCTAAACTATTCTTTTCTATTCTGGAGTTAAGAAGATAATAAATATAATCGTCACTTACTTTAAGTTTCAAAACACAATAATAGGTTTGACTACGTTTAGAGGGTGTATGCAATGGAGTAAGCAATTACATAACTTATTAGCCCTGCCTTTATCACAAAAATATTTTTATTTTTGATATGACTAAAATTTTAACTCTTTATATGACTAAACTTTAAATTTTCAATCACATTGGTCAGCTGAAATTCTCTATTGTGGTATTTTCCGTCAAAATCAATACAGGCATATTTTTTACATCCTCGGAAATGAATTTTTCTGGTCAGGAAAAGACATACAATTGCATACACACTATGGTAAGTCTTAAATTGATATTATCATTCTTGGAAAATTCCAGAAACTGAAATTTACTATTTATGAGCCATTGTTAATTACGCCTTTTTGACTATGATATACAATAATAATCTGTTTAGCCACATCTGTTTCGTCCTATCACCATCTCACGACTACAATAATAACAGAAACAATAGTTAGAGCGGCGTGTCGCGAGTTTCCAAACACCAGTGCAATGCGGCTTTCAAAACTTGTTTTTTAGACTTGAAACAATAGCTCCGCTTGTAGTTTATTCATATTTCCGTCAGCTTGTTTTAACATTCATAAGGTGAAACTTTTTTATTTAGAATTATTTTACCGCTATGATACGAGTCCTTTAGAACCTATCACTAGTTTTTATTTGTTTTAGTCCTAACAAGTTTTAACTAGGTAGGTCCTTTGATTGTTTCAAGGGAGCTTCTAGCGACAAATATACACCTGGTTTTCAAAGCCGATGGAGTAGTGCACGGCGCCAGCCGCGCCAGCAACGCTACAGCCCCACTATGACTGTCTGACTTTAACTTTTTCACATAATGTTGTTCATGAGAATGAGTATTTATAACACCAAAGTACACCAATTTCATATTATGAAGTCCACTAAAATAAATTTGCTAAATAATTTAAAGGAAACTCCAACTGAACTTCCTCTTGACTTCCCGCCAAAAACCCCTAAGGTGAAATTATTATTGCCGCTTTGTCATTTTATATTCGATTGGAGTGATATTTATTTATTTAAACTTTATTTATTTATTTATTTATTTTATTTATTCAAGTACACTTGGAAATGGAATTGTACAAAATACAATTTGTATAGCACAATAGACGGACTTAATGCTAAAAGCATTATCTGACAGCCAACCTTTTGGTTGATAAAAAACTCAAAATGGGTACAAAAGATATTCATTTAATTTCAGAGCATTCAGATATATATTTAATTTCTACATAAACTACTTTATTAATACTTACTATACTTCAACAATATAAATATCTACATAAATATACATACATTGATACATACTATATACTTATATTCATCTATAAAATACGTGATAATTCCTTTCAGCATTTTTTTGTGGTTCGGTTTGTGTTAATTACATGTTGTACTGTATGCATTGTGTTATATAATATTTTAAGTGTTTGTAAATTGACAGACATATGACAAAGCCCCTTTCGGCGAGTTGACGGCCAATACTGTGTAAGTTAATTTTGGCGTTTCTACTCAGCTGTGGTCGTTGCGAACCGTTAGTATTGGTAGCTTTCATTAAAATAATTATATATTTTAAAATATGTATGCGCATTTACGGAATGCGGCGCAGCACAATTTTGTTTGGTAAGAGATCGTGGCATACCTACTAACTTTAAATAATGACGCTTGTTTGAATGATACGAGAAAAAATATTAAAAAAAATAGAAGAGAAATAAAATTTACCACGTGAGCAGAGCTTACTTTTTAGGGTTCCGTACCCAAAGGGTGCAAACGGGACCCTATTACTGAGACTCCGCTGTCTGTCCATCTGTCCGTCTGTCTGTCTGTCCGTCTGTCACAGGGCTCTATCTCTTGAACCGTAATAGCTAGACAATTGAAATTTTTACCGATTATGTATTACTGTGGCCACTATAACAACAAATACTGAAAATTAAAAAAAAGTTTAAAATTACAGGGGGTCGCCATACAAAAAACGTGTTTTTTCAGCGTTCTTAACTAGATCTTAGTTTGACTATTTAGTTTCCCCGCGGTGCCGCTGCTATCAAACGCTAATGTTGACGTCCTAGAATTAGCGCTATCGGAAATGAGTACCTGCTGGGCGTCAAACGAGGCTGACCACACGCAATCGTGGTGTGTTCCTTTTAGCTCCAAAGCTAAATCTTATTTTTCCTACTCTTGCCGTTTATTAAGTTTTTATATGAAATCGGCTCAGTATTTTACCTTTTTGCTTCCATTCATTATCATAAATGAGACATAAAAATGTGAAAAGAGAAATGAGATGAGAAATGAAAAATGAGAATTGAGAAAAGAGAAACGAGAAATGAATCAAGAATAAAATATTTATTCAGTAATTAGGCCTTCGCAGGCACTTTTACACGTCAGTAATTTTAGTGTACATTACGAGTACGTGTAATGTTCATTTCTAATATCAAATTACTTTTAAAAAAAAAGATACCGATACTAGCGTTTCGCAACGACCACTGCTGTGAAGAAACGTCGAAGAAGCTAATTTACACAGTATTGGTCGCCTACGCACCAGAAGGGCTTTGTCAGTTTACAAAGATATTATGCCTAGTACAATGTTATCACAATTGCGAACGAGTGCCAAATCCAATTTACAGAAATAAGTAACACTGAGTAGAGTGACTAGTAGAAATGAGAACTGAGAAATGAGAAATCAAAACTAGAAACTGCTTATAACGAAATAGAAAGAACAATGTCAGTAGAGGATCGAACTTGATGGAGTAAGCAGGATTCATCCGTGTGAATGAGGACGTAATGAGCAGCAATCCGCTCTGCGGCCGGTAACGAGCGCAGTGATAGCACTCGTTACTCGTTGCTGCTAATTTGATCAACTCCCGGGTAACAGTGTGGAACTAAATAGATACAGATACAGTAATGTCCCGTTCTGAAAGGATATAGGTATATGGACGAACGTTGAAAACAACGTTAATTTCGAAAATGTTAATTATTCGATTTAAAACTTGTAAATCACAGGCTACTTATGGTATTTTGATGATGTCATTTTAATTTGTTTTTTATTCAGACAGTAATCCATGCAAGTACTAAATGAAAAACGCAAGTATTATAAAGTAATCAAAAATACTAAAACTACTCTGTGAAATTTAGACAAAGGAGAGGTTCGTGTAGTTAAATCATGATCAAGATTGTTGATCAACAAAATGGTCAGAAATAAAGACGTAGACTTTTTTTTATTTTTTTTTATTAGAGATTTGAGTGCGTTTGACCTCTATCTAGCCTGATCGGAAGCTAAGGTGAGGTCTAAAGTGTTACACGCAGACTCAAAAAAATTATACGGCTCTCAATCCCAAAAATACGACGAAGAAGAGGAAGAAAACTAATCTAGACTATAAAGGGAAAAGATTTGGTTGTATTTAAATGTTTGTTTGTAATGAATAAATTCAAAAACTACGAAACAGATTTAAAAACGACTTTCAGTTATAAAAAGTCACGTTATCAGCGAGTAACATAGGCTGTATTTTATCTTTTAAAAAAAACGACTTGAATATTAATGTTGTGCATTTTTGATATTTCGGAATGGTTAGGGAATAATTTTGCACGAATTGCTTTAATTATCAGTATAAAAGTACTATCATTTATGTGGTAGAATACAATATTATTTATTGCGCTATCGTACACAAACATGACAAAAAGTGCACAACGCCGCTAAAGAAGTTTTCACTTCAAAAAGGTTTGGGCTCGCCGGGATTTGAACCCGGGATCTCTCGCACCCTAAGCGAAAATCATATGCCTAGACCAACGAGCCGGCTGACATTCATATTACGATATTAATCATTATCAAACTAAATAGTTTCCATGTACGAGGTAGGATTCTAGTTTTAATTATTCCAATCATACTTTTTTTAAGATATAAGGGGTAAAAAATGCAGCGGTGTGAGTGTCATACGTTAAGTTTGTATGCACCCCTTAGATCTTTCAAACTACACAATAAATTTTGGTGCGGTTTTCTGCAATAGATAGAGTGGTTCAAGAGAAAGGATACACGTGTAAAATTGGGACGGGCTGCTATTTTAAGAAGGTAAACAATTTGATTTCGAAGCACAGGATATCCTGCGGAAACAGATAGAATTCGGCTTTAGATGTCAGCGCTTCCCGTGTTGCTCACCACCGGCGATGTTGTTGTAACTGATTATTACATGCGACGCGGAGTAGTTGACCGGCCCCTTCAGCGCTGAGGAATACTTGTAAAACAGTATGGCAATTTTTTTACACTTTACATGCAAGTACTTATGACACTTTTTTTTATTTGCCATTTGATCCCCAAAAGTAATTTCTAGAATCCATAATCCATATTAATTATCAATTATTAGGCACACTTATGTATTTCTAACTCTTTCCTTTTCTTGATACAATGAAAATTGGCTATGAAAACAGACAATCCAGTTGTCTGTTGTTTTCTACGAGTAAAAAACGTTTATCCTTTAAGTTTATTTGTTTGTTGTTTTTAACAAACAATCCTTTTATGGGTTAAAACTACCAAATCGCACTAGCTTCACTTTCTGGAACAGTAACGACTGTGAATGTTGTTTTAGTAGTATTTGATTGCGTACCCTAAAAGTATTATTCCGTAAATAATTATAGAAAAAAAAATACTCGCGTTGAGTGATGACTATTACATAATATATTGATATTTTAAAAAAGAAAAGATCTAAATTCCTATTTCGCTTACTAATATGCATAAGGGTCGTCGTTTAAATGCGAGCCCTGTTTGCCCCTGGCTGTGCTATTGATCAGCCGTGACCTACATGCCTACTCAGATCGGATCAGTCTGATTGCACAATAGGCATCTCATTAATATCAGCGATCGGCACCTATCATTCCATAGTAAACATAAGTAAGTAGAACATCTCAAACTATTGGTTTATTAAGAAATAAATAAAACTGCAAGGGCACCAGCAACACTAAACCTGTAACGTTTATCTTCAGAGAAGTAAGCCGAAAGTCGCAGACAGTAAGACGAGTCATTTATTTTTACTTGCTACGGTTCTGATAGATCTTATTTTGCTTTATCTAACTAACGATAATTTTGAATAATTAAATACTATAAAAATATAATCTTCTACATCCTAATGTTACCTATATCTTGAGGATGTATAAACCCTATATATAAGATTACCTATATCACGATCAAGTTTATTTGGTTTGTAATAATGAAAAATGAAAGAAAAGCTATCTTATTCCTCATGTCGTATAGATAAGGTCACGGTTTAATCTTTGCATTTTGCTTATTCCGCAATCTAAGTCAATATTCTGTGTCAACTTTACTAGAAACTTGTACTAGTGACACTAGTAGTGTGCGAAAGGCTTTATTAATGACGAACGCCGCCCAACTTATGAGAGAGACAGAATAATAAATTAGAAACATCCGTCAGGACGCGCGCTCGACGACAAAGGCTTGGCACGTAAACCTTTAAATCTATCCCCATTACACCAGCACACAATATCACACTCTATTACTTCACAATAAGAGTGGAAATTGCAGATGCGAGCGGTTGCATTACGAATGGTGTAATGAGTCATGAGAGTCCGCGTGTGTGTCATTGCAATATTCATGCGTAAATGGTTTCATATTTTTCTCGTTCAGTGCACACATTTGTCTTGGAGGCGATCGTCTAAGTGCTGAGTGCTTTAGCACTCATCATGTCATGATGTACTGGCGTTCTTAAAATAATGTGACTGCTCTCGTTATGAAGGTTTGAGGGCAATGCTTATTTGAGTGTATTTTTTTATAAAAACTGCATCACATGTAGAAAGTACGCAGGCAAAATAATTTCTAATTGTGCATCGATGCCTCTTATGATACTAATCCAGTATTTTTGCAAGGTACAAAAATCAAACAATTAAATTTTTATTCAGTAATTAGACCTTTATAGGTTTTTTTTACTTTTATTATATTATATATACATACAATGTTAACACATATAATGCTTGGGAACACGAAAACAAATATAAACAGCGAAGAAATACTAAGTTGATTACTAATCAAAAAGTTCCTCAAGTTGACACACGGATCAGCCATCGTCGAAATAACAACTATAGAGGTATAGAAGGGAATTCAGCGACCCGGCCCAGAAAGCCACCGCCGCCAGTTTGGGCATATTAGTGAGCATGAAAAGCCCGGGCTCGCAGACCTGGTCATGCAGGTGCCACGTTCATAAACGGGCAAGTGCGAGTCGGACTCGTACATGAAGGGTTGCGTACCTCCGTACAATGTTTGAAAACGCTAAAAAGACACGTTTTTTGGTATGATGACCCCCTTTAATTTTTAACTTTTTTCATTTTTAGTATTTGTGGTTATAGCGGCCACAGTAATAAATAATCGGTAAAAAAATTCAAGTATCTACCTATTACGGTTCAAGAGATAGAGCCCTGTGACAGACGGACAGACAGACGGACAGACAGACGGACAGACAGACGGACAGACAGACGGACAGACGGATAGACAGCGGAGTCTCAGTAATAGGGTCCCGTTTGCACCCTTTGGGTCCGGAACCCTAAAAAGTATGTTACACTTACTACTTCTAGGTGAGTTACGCAGTGTGCTGCTACAAATGAATATATCTGGAGCTTTTAAGCTGCGACAAAAGGGTGGACTCAGTATCAGAAAAAAATAATTTACATATCTATAGATTTTATTATTCGCTGCCTTCTATGTCTTAGCCACCCTCTTAGCTTCGCAATCACGCGAGTAATTAGCGTCCGATACGTGCACGGAATCACTCGCGTTGTTTGTCAATGTATCCGCTGGCGCTCGGGCCCGAGCCCTAACCAAGCGAACTAATGGCGATATTAAACCTTAATTAGCTGGGCTTAGGCTGCGCTAATTGAAACTGTAGCTTTGCTAGGTGAATAAATCGGGTATTTCACCTACCAAAGCTAAGCTTTCTAAAAATGTAGTTATTTTCTTACAAAAAAAAATCAAATTTTACTGCGTTTCCATTATCTAAAGCGGCGGATGCCGACTTTGAATGCATGGGTATACGCCTAGTAGATCATTTAAAAAGATTGTAGAAATAATAAGAACAAGTTTAATTTTGATGAAACAGACCATTCAGACGTCAAACATTTTTGAGTCCTCTGTCAAAATGCTGTAAGGCGGCCGTGTTTTAGATTGTTAGTGCTCGTGATGGTGAGTAATAGTAAGTATAGTTATTCTACTGTTGTGGAGATATTTCACTACTTTTTGCATTTACATTTACAGTTTTCTTCATACTATTTAGCCAGAATCCAGTGATTAGCCGTCGGTTTTATATCCAAGTGGTCTCATGTTTGAATTTCCCGTTCATAAGATGCTCGGATGATGATGATGTACAGACGTATTTTACATAGCAAAACAGGTGCAGGTGGTGTTAACAACACCACCTGCGTATCGTAAACCCCACTACGAACTTGTTGAGCACGGTGCTTAAAATGTTGTAGTCGATAAGTCGGTGCATTACTCGTAGTTGTACTTAGCTGGGACTAGGAATAACTATGACTCATTGCGATATGATTATTATAACGAATGCGGATCACATGACTTATTTGCTATAATAAAATTCTACTTCACCTGGGCGGTAAGCCATGTGGGCACAGTATAACTTGCCGGCTGGAGAGTTTAATCTGTGATGTGGTTCCATAAGGAAGCTTCTCACAAGTTAGTGCGAGGAGGGGCGCTCACCTAACCGGTATTTTAATTAATGACCATCTATCCTTCTTTTTGACAAATATACCTATAAGAACAGATCACACAGCTTGAGCTATTTTCTTTGAAAATTGTATATTTTGTCAGACTTATAATAAAAACGCGAAATATTCTCATCACGGTACCAATAATAGTAACAATAGAGTACAATTTATTCTCCTTGTGTTCACGGCACAGCAAATTAGGTTTTCTCGTAAGAGCGAACGGCGCTGGCTGATGAACAATATTATTTGCTAATGGAGAGATTACGGTATATTACATGGTGCCTGGTAGAGGCGCATATTGAGTATAGATGTGATTTCATACAATACGCACTCCGCAGGACGAGGGATGGAATAGTTTCATCAGAGAATATTATTCACATTTCACAAATCTTGCAATTGCAGGTCATCATTTTCATCATCCGAGCGTATTCCTGGTTGCATTCTTAGCGGTATCGCTTCAGAGCCCGGGGTCCGCTACCTCACCTAGGTGATTTGATAAGGTTACTGGTTTTTACACAGAGCGATTGCCTTCTGACCTCCGCAACTCAAAAGGTAGACCAGAACCAATCCTAGCTAGGAAAGGTTTAAATAAACGCTAAATGGCGTTCGGGACCCACAGCTTTGCGTGCATTCCGTGCATTGCAGGTATAAACACAAATAAAGTACAGCTCCGACGTGATTTTGTAGAATATGAAAGACAAGACCAATAACTAGAGATGGGTTGTTATATAACATCAGAGTGCTACGCTAGATCTCCTGATCCATTACTTATGAAAATCGGAACGGAACCCTACAAACAAGCTGATTGCCAACCATCACCACCAGTTTATAAAGTTGGCTACTATAATTAACAAATATAATAAATTACATACGCTTTGATAAAGCTAAAGTCCTAGCAAGAGAGAAAAGTTTTGTCCCTCGCAAGATACGTGAGGCCATAGAAATTGGTCGATGTTCCAACTTTAATCGCGATGCGGGTTGGGGCTTACCCGCCTCCTGGAAACCGGTTCTTCAGGAGATATATAGTGGAAACCATGTGCAGCCGACGGTCTCTGACACAGTGAGCTTTTTTCACACGCGAGCACCATCACCAGCCGCCGATGATGATAAAGAAGAAAGTGAGGCTCCCACGACACCCACGGGAGTCGACAACGCGGAAGATCAGCGTAACCCACCTTCCACCGCACTGTCATTGCGAGCGCAGCGGGCAGAGGCCCGCGCCGCGCGCGCCGCCCACGCGATGCGCCGCTACCATCAGTGTGGTTCGGGACGTCGTCGTGTGTCGCGCATTACATTCGCCCTGATGACGACCTCCAGATGAGGTCGAAACATGTCGGCCAATAGCTGATTTTTTACGTGAGTGACCCGCTTATCTTAATTAGTAAATATAATAAGTACGAGTATGTTATTACAACCGACAGAAATGGTTCTGCAATCTCAATAATTAATTGCTAATACGCAAACCGTTACTACGAGTATCATACGTTGTTGACAAAGCCAGTCGGGAACGGAACAAATTAATTTCCTCGGCAGAAAACGGCGTCAACACATCTGACACATCGCGAGTTGTCAGCGCGGCGCTGACGGGTGCCAAGATCGGAATACGTTACTCTTTGAATGGGAATCGTTCTGCAATACATATGTTGCAATTAAATTGCAAAAAACAAAAAAAACAGCTTACTTCGTTTAATTCCAAGATGTATCTTTTAAAATGTTTAGCCGAAAACCCAGCTTATTCCATTTCATTTCAAGATGTGTGAATAAAGGTTTATTTAAAAAACCAGCTTATTTAATTCCATGCTTAACCACCTTTTTTAGCTTAAAAACGGAACTACCAGCCAGTAGCAAAAAATTCAACAGACACATGTTAGTTGTGACACAGTCCTCCATTGGTAGACAAGAAGGGAGTGACTAACGGGAATAATCAAATCAAAAGACTGCTTTGATATTTTTCATTAAAGTCGTAAAGTTTATTCTTTCGAAGAATTATCAGAAGGTTCTATCATTTTTTTACATTTCATCTAAAAATAAAAATCCAAATCAAACACAATAAAAGCGAGGGATACCTACAAAAAGCCATAGGATGTTCATAAACAAAGGCACACGAGTGCCGTTTGTCGCAGACAATGGCCGTTAATGAGATATTCCTCGTAGGTACTCGTTGTATTTCCGGTTCCCGCACGTCTTTCTAATCTTTTGCGATATAGGTACAAGCATATATTTGGGCGACCCGAGAATTAGAAATCCGCCGCAATCTATATATATAAAAGCGAACATGACTCACTCATCACGAAATCTTGAAAACTACTTAGCCAATGAAGATGAAATTTAGCAGGAAGGTAGATTGTGACTAGGAGACGTCCGCTAAGAAAGGATTTTTGGAAATTCCATCCCTTAGCGGTTGGCAGTTTGTATGAAACTTTGTAATTTTTAAAGTGAGACACATGAAATTTTAAATGTTAGTAGAAAATAATAATGCATTTATTAGATTTTGAAAATTACATCCCTATATAGTTATATGAATCTTCGTCATTTTTGAAGCGAGACACATGACATTTTTGATTTAGTGGTTAGTAAAAAATAATAATCCATTAATTAAATTTGAATAAATTGCAACCCCAGTTTAAAAAAACACAATCTAATTTATGTAGTCTACGCGGGCGAAGCCGCGGGCAAAAGCTAGTATACCTAACGAATAGTATACGTAACTGTTGTGTCCTATCACAGTTTGCCAAAATTATTATGGCATAAAGCATCGGATTTGATTGCAATGCAGTGTGTTAGATCAGAATGACTTTAATACTCGCAAGTCTATACATAGTGCCATCATGATGTACTCGTATCATAAGTATTTTCTACATTTTCTTTCAAATTTCTGTACTAGTCATCGATGACTTGAACGAAGACAAAAACCATCAATCTATCTCTCTTTGCCCGAGTTACTTACATCCCGCTCCATTGTGCTCACTCAGTTATTGCGCATATTAATTTATTCGATGAGGCAGATATGGTCGCTCGTATCGTTGCCATTTACTGCTTCCTTCCGCTGAGGTAACGTTATTTGTTGCTATCTTTTGTTGGTAATAGCTTTGGGAGCAATTACGTTGGCATTGATCAAAGTCAGCTTTTTCCACTAATTTAGTAAGGTCTCCACTGCAGGAGCCCCTCTCTGTACTACCAGAGCTATACTTAGCCAGAGCAGCCAGAGGATTTAGCCTTGGAATGGTCCTATTCTATTCTGCCAGAAACCACACGGCTAAAAATACTTATATATATATCATTTGTCTTCTTGTATTACCCGCTTGAAACAAAAGTTACCTACGTGTTTCATAATACGATATCGTTCAAGTTAATTAAATTGTTAGCGCTTTGTCTTGCCTCTTGTTCGTAGTACCTTCATAGGGACTGACGTTTTGCGTAACGACTCGCGACGACGTCGGCCACCCCGTTCGGATTTTCGAAACAATAATGAGTGTGTGCCCTGCTGCTGAATTTATGATTTATTAGATTAACACGGGGTGCCAAAGAATATAATGGGGGCTGTGTACAGAGAAGAGAGATATCGAGTTTGTTTGATGCTATGGAAAACAATGTGATGCCTTTAAAATCATTGCCAAATATTGATTTTGAGTTATTTTAGTCACGTTTTTTTTTTTATATAAGAAAGTGTAATTAAATTACTTTCTTATATATGTAATTTACAATAAATAATAGGCATAAATTTAAGGTAAAGTTAGGGACGAGTATGACAAATACCCTTGGTTTAATAATTTATACAAAAATTGCTTCAAAGCTTCGAGCACTTCACGAACGAAACTATTTACTGAGTTTTTACAATTATAAAAAAAGAGGAACTAAAGTTTATTAAATATTTCCACCTGCCGGCACAACCTAATTCCTGAAATAAGCGCTCCTTATGTGAGCGCGCCTCACATGTTTCACTTCAAAAATATTTCCCTCGCGTTAGTAACACTAAGAGCGCTTTCACATTTAGGCGTGTAGTAGCGCTAACAGCAGTGCTACAAGCGGAACGCTTTCACACTACAGAGGCTGCAGCGCTCTATCCTATGGGCTATGGAGGTCAGACGGCAGTAAAACTAGTAACCTCGTCAAATCACCTAGGTTAGGTAGCGGACCTCGCGCGGGCTCTTACCGCTGAGGATGTGACCGGAAGTACGCTCGGATGATGATGGTCACTACAGCGCGACTTAATCATGAAACTGCCGCTAGCGTCTGTGTAGGTCGGGCACAACTGTGAAGTGCGAAAAAAATGACTTTTTCCCAGAATCGCAAAAAAAAATCCCAATATATTAACCTTGCGAATACTAACTAATCACACCACACGTAGCTACGCGGCTCGCCATCAATAGCTCACAGCGCTGCCCCCGCGCTTTTGCCAGCCGTGCCACTACTCGTATCGCACTGCATTCGCGCGGCTAGAACGCCTTAATGTAAAAACGCTCTAATACTGTGCTGGCATTCTGTTGCCATTCGTCGGAGGTCAAACAGAATTAGAGAACCTTGTGAGATAATGAAGCAACACAGTTGTCTTAAAACTGCGGGGAGAATAAATTCTGAGAGAGCATTGTACTTGTGGAGAGGTATGTAAGCACTGGCTATGCGTCTGTGAGGCACGAGGTCGGTCCTCTCCAGACGTGCTTTGTACCTTTTAATTTGCTCTCATGTACGGTTTTTAGTAATCATCACTTGTTTCTGGTGAAGGAAACCATCGTGAAGAAACCTGCTTCCTAATCACTATTAGGTTAACTTGTGTGTAAAAGAGAGAAAAGGCAATGGCAAACCACTCTATTATTTCCGGCAAAAATCGTCATTGTGTGCGTCTATTTGTAACAATGACACCGACAAAAGCCTTGCTCTTGAATGTAGAAGAAGATTGAACTTATAGTCGGTATTCACCGATATAAGAGTAGATGCACTGCTCGTGTTCTATTGGTATTTGTCGGAGGTCAGAGAGAATTAGACGATGTTGCGAGGTAACGAAGACAGGCTTTTAGACCAGATTTTTCGGGAGGATAATGTACAGCAGAATGTACGTTTGTAGTACAAACATCGTTCGATACATTCTGCTGGCATTCTTCGGACGTCGAAAAGATTTAGAAGAATAGTAATGCAAGGTAATGAAGACACTTGCTTAAAGTTGTAGTTGTGTCTAAAGCTAGAGCAGCTAGAGGGGGAGACAGGTAGTGTTGTCACGTACTTATTGTATAGGAAAATATGGTTTTCATCGACCCCTGTGTCTATTTTTAGAAATATAATATAAATAAAACCTTTTGTAAAATGAGATTATTTTAATAAAAATTCAGACATTAAATACTCCACCTTGCAACTCGTAAGTAGGGAGGTACGGTGGCCTAGCTACAGAATAGCCAGTCGTCAAAACCCAATGCTTGCTTTGTATCAAATCTGTCCTTCTGTTTACTCATTACTAATACAATTAGTTATATCGGATTCAGAGCCGGTCTGCGCAACATTGTTTGCCAAGAAAGACAGATTGTGAATATTACCCCAAAAAAACATCTCGCTAAACGTGGCATTTGGTTCTTATATCCTTTAAGCCTTTGTTTCATTGATTTAACGCCAGGTGATGCTTTATATGTCTTCTTTAACTTAAGAGCTTGCTCTTTTCGGTGGAGATAAGTGGAGATGCCTTCATTCCTTTCGTCTCTCTGCCATCTTTTTGATGTCTTGGTAGGACCTTACTCCTAACCCTTCCTTAATTTATTAGAAAAACAATATCTTCCCCTTCCTCTTCTCTATTTTATTTTTCCTTCTACTATTATTCTGAATAGATTGTCATGTCTTATTAGATGTCAAATCATCTTCCCTCTTCTACTTTCAATAGTTTTTAAAATAATTCTTCTCTCTCCCACTCTTTCTAGCACCTTCTCATTGCTTATTATATTCATCCAGCTTTTTTTCTCCATTCTCCTTCAGCACCATATCTCGAATACTTCTATTCTTTCTCTGTCCTTCTTCCTCATTGTCCACGTTTCACATCCATATAAAGCTATACTCCAAACGAATGTCTTTATAAATTGTATTCTTACTTTTTACTAATATTGGAGCAAATCATATCTTTTCTAGTTTTGAAAGTATTCTTAGATATACTGATTCTTTGTTTTATATCCTGTGAAAATTTTGAGTTTTCATGAATTATACTTTCTACGTATTTAAACTTATCTACTTGCTCTACTATTTTATTATTTAGTTTAATATTCTCCTTTTTGCTCCAGTTTTTGATACTATTAAAGTTTTTGTTTTATTTGTATTTATTTTAAGTTATTGTTGTTTGAAAACTGTGTCCATATTTTATAATTTTGAATTTTCTGCAAGTGCAGCTATATCGTCAGCAAATCTGATAAATTGTATTTTTTCTCTGTTAATTATGCCTCCTCCCTGACTTTGATCTTGTATATCTCTAATGGCAATTTCGATAAAAATATTAAAAATAACGGCGAAAGTGGACAACCCTGTCTGACTCCTTGTTTTATTTCAGCTTCTCCCTTTTCATTATTTTTCTCTATAATTGTTTTTTGATCTTTGTAGAATTCCATTATTATGCCTTATGCCTGCAATTTTTAAAGTTTGAGTCATGAGTTTCCAATCTATGTTATCGAACGTTTTTTCTAAGTCTATGAATGTTATGTGTGTTTCAAGTCCCAATTCCAAGCGTCTATCTATTATCAATCTAAGTTTTAAGTAATCAATATTGTTTCTCTTGTTCCGTTCTGTTTTCTAAATCCATATATTTATATGTAATACATATTAATTGAGTACAGATGTGATTAATACATAAATACAAATATACCTTTGTCTAACTTTCTCATCGCAGCACGTTCTACATTAAACAATGCAATTATTTCTAAACCCTAACACAAAAGACCATAACACTCCATAATCCACAAACACATAACACAATTACGTCCTGGCAGCCATTACCGGCAAGAGTGCCTTATGACGTCACGACACGGGATAATAACCGGCCAGAAACCGGGCCGGAGCCAACTGCACAAATATACCGTAATCTCTCCATTAGAGAAATAATATTCTTCATTTGTAGACCGCTCTTGCGAGAAAAAACTAATTTGTGTGCTATGGTTTTATTTCTAGGGCTATTACAACTGTTATTTTTTTATAGTTTAAACAAGATGTACAGATGAGCACGCATAGCCCGTGATGGAAATCCTTGGGAAAAAAATCTTCTCACAGAAACCTATCAGTTCATTTTAAGTATTGTTTTTTTTTGCACCTATACATTTTCTTTTCTGGGTCTGCCATTCATTTAACCACGGATTGAAACATAAACCCGACTACGGAAAAATTCTTAGTAAAAAGTATGTTTATCTATTTAATGCAAGCACAGTACGGCGTACCAGCTGATAATAGTTATATTTAGATTGAATTATGCTAATAAAGTCCTTTCATTTGATACTAAATGTTGATTTAATTCAACGTTAATAACGAAATAAATTGTGTACTCACTAAACTGTTTCCTAGTTTATCTGTTTCCCAACTTCTAGCAACAGTTTATCAACTATCTTTTCCGTTCGCAGCCAGTTTCACCAAGTGTTCACCGCAGGGGTATTTGTTCGTTTCGCCCCGTGAGCTGTTCGTCCCATGGTCCAAATTGTATAAGACTTCTTATTGAATCGGTAGTTTTCCCTATTGTAAAAATATTATATAACTAGCTGAGGCCCGCGGCGTTGCCCAAATCGTAAATTTTTTATCAAACACCTTACATTTTTTTTATAAAAAGTATCCTATTTGTTAAACCACGAAATAAGGTATTAACAATTCTTCATGGCAAGTTTAGTTCTAATTCGTTCAGCCGTTTTGGCGTAAATCTATGTATGAATATATATAATTGATAATTTCGGGAATTTCCGTTTCATTTTTATTTATTTTTGTCTTGATCAAAAAATATTTTTCAAATAGAGGCCACCTATTACGCTAGGACCACTATTTAAAAAAAATTTTTGATTCTTTTCACATACAGAGAATCTCAATCTAAATATATATAACTTGAAGGTGACTGATTGACTGACTGACATAGTGATCTATCAACGCACAGCCCAAACCACTAGACGGATCGGGCTGAAATTTGGCATGCAGGTAGATATTATGACGTAGGCATCTGTTAAGAAAGGATTTTGATCAATTCTACCCCCAAGGGGATAAAATAGGGGATGAAAGTTTGTATGAAACTTTGTCAATTTTAAACCGGTTGAGCTGAGACTTTGCATGCATAAAGCTACTATGACGTAGGCATCCCCTAAGAAAGGATTTTGATAAATTCCACCCCTAAGGGGATAAAATAGGTGATGAAAATTTGAATAAAAAGTAAAGCCGCAAAAACTATACTTCTTAACGCGAGCGAAGCCGCAGGCAAAAGCTAGTGTATTATAATTTTAGGAATTGTTTAGGCACAAAATATAATAGACCATTTGCTCCATGGGGCAAAAAACTGCTAATTCAAAAAGAATTATTGTACGATTTGGTCCATGGGGCGAACAGCGCGTGGGACGAAACAACCAAATACCCACCACAGCTCTGAGTGGAACTAACGTACGTGCCAGACTTCCCCAACGCCGCGCCGCGCTAGTTCACTCTAATCCCGCAATAACTTACTGCTTAATCTGCGACAGTGGCGCTCAAACTTTTAAATCGAGACCCCTCCCAACTCTGCAGCGGTGACCTAGTAGGTAAGAAAAAAGGAGATATAAATTGGCATTTTTTTTGTTTTAAATATAACCTTTGAACTGTGGAGAAGTATAAAAAGATTAATTTGTAACTAGGTATAATGACAAAGATGTCAGTTAATTTTATCTTATATGGTATGGATATTTATCTTCACACCTTAGACCCAAAAATGTTACGTACAGTGTGGTTTCAGATCAATTTTTTTTTCCACACACGATCAATTTGTGGAAACGGCTCTATACCACGATTTTTCCCAGAGAAAACAATATGAGGTTCTTCAAAGAGAGCGTAAATGATTTGTTTAGGATCGGCAATGCAAGTGGGCACTGGGCTGCACATGGGATTTTCATGCAGGTATCCACGAACTACGCTAAAAAACGTAACGTTAGATGGGCTTTATGTGTGTTGAGCAAACAGGCTATAAAAAGTATATACATTATTCTACGTCTACTGCTTTTATTAACAATATTGTTTTAAGATTTCATGCGCACATGTGCAAACAAATATTAATCTATAAGACTTAACGCTATATTCATTAAAAATATTTCTTTATATAGTATAAGACAACAACTGAAGAAACTTTTTTTTTCAATCAGTAAAAGTATTTATGCCCTATAAATTGGTAGCGTACTCACTTCATATGACTGATTTAAGAGGACAGGGTAGCGAGAAATGCCATGTCTTTAATATTGTTGTTTAATTGTCAATTTTATAAATTGGAGATTGCCTTCTTTCTATGATCGCTGGTAAACGGTTTCTTTGTGGCCCGCTGCCCCCGCCCGAT
Source organism: Acrobasis repandana (assembly GCA_963576875.1). Taxonomy (NCBI): domain Eukaryota; kingdom Metazoa; phylum Arthropoda; class Insecta; order Lepidoptera; family Pyralidae; genus Acrobasis; species Acrobasis repandana. The sequence continues at coordinate 363,979 of OY756215.1, forward strand.
ACCGCCTTTGTCTCCGGCTTTCATAACTCGCGATCGGTGATTCGGCTGCGAGTATCTCGGCTTCGAGACTTTCTTTGTTGGGACACTTTAATTACTTTCTAGTGAGGCTGTAACAATGCCAGCTAAATTTTCATTATAATCTTTGGACGCGCGCTTGGAAGACAAGTTTTTCATTTACGGTCAAAGAGGTTATTTTCAATCAATTTTTCGTACCGATTTTAACGTTAGGTGATGTTGAAACTTTGTTATTGAAGTTGACAAGTAATTAAATTGCTATAAATGCAAAATGTAAACCAATAGCAAAATAAATTAAAGATATCGTGTTTATATGCACATATAGCTCGCTCAGCTCTAGTTAGATTGTAATCTCGCGCGATGACGCCACAAATTCTGCCGCCCACTTTGTTCACAATGAGCAATAACCACAGAAGACAAATGACGAACACGCGCCGTGAACGTGACACTAACATTATTAAATACCCGAGAAGGGGTACGTTATGTATGTATGACTCAAGACAGTTTGTTGCTGATGGTTAGGCTATAGAAATAAAATACATACTAGTATACTAGTCGTCCCATGCTTCTTTATGATCTCGCTTGATTATGTCACACACCGCCGCTTGCTTCACGCACAATGAACACAAATCGCAGAAGATAGATATTAAAACGTGCCGAGAAAGTGACGCAATCATAATCAAAATCTCGAGAACTTCTTTAGGGATCTAAACAGTTTGCTGCAGACAATACAGACTGTACATATGAATAGAAGCATAGTAGAGTATCGCCTTATTATGCTAGTGACTTCATAATCTCAATTATAAACCATCGCACTGTTCGCTTCGCACACAATGATAGGTAACCGTGAAAGATGGATGAAAGCGACGCGATGTAAGCATGACGTGAACATAATTGACAACTCGAGAGGTACGTAAGATCGGGAAACAGTTCGGTGCAGACGACACTGGCTGCAGATATTACATAAAAGCATAGTAGTGTATTGTTCTATTCTAGTTGCTATATAATCTCACTTGATGATGTAACTTATCTAACCGCCGATGATAGTGACGCGCCGAGAATGTGACACAATCATAATCAAATTCTCGAGAAGAAATACTTTATGGCTCCTGACAGTTTGCTGCAGACAACATAGGCTGTAGATATCCATACAAACATAGTAGTGTATCGTCATAAACATATAGTATAGTTATAAAGTTACCTTTATAGTATGGGACGATTCTCGCTTCATTATGTAACTTACGAGTCGATGCGCGGGAGATGAATGATAGCGACGCGCAGTGAGCGTGAGTAAATATAATTAAATTCTCTAGAAAAGGCTATTGCTAACCAAAATTTTATTTGCCTAGAAAGTCGCACAAGTATATTCTAGAAGTTGTGCTCTGACATTAATAGTCAGGGAAGTTTTTTATCAGCGTTCAATGAATTATTCCCAACGACACCAACTTTTGCTATTATTTTATCGGGAAGCTCATTTCTCCCGATATCTTTTTATGGATAAATTTGAAAGAAAAAAATATGAAATGGGCAAAAACTTACATATTATTAACTGGCTTTTGACAGGCTGCGAATAAAAGAGCTGTGTAAAAACATTCTAAAGCTTTAATCAAAAACGAACAAAACGCTTTCAGCCAGCTATGCAAATAAATTGAAAATATTTAATAGTTATAATTGGAATACAGTTTTTGGCATGTACCTACAATTAGTGCAGAAAAATATTAGGCTATCGTAATCACCATCGTGACAATATAAAGTTGAAACCATTTTATTACAATGTCCTTCGTTAGCGTAGCCGTACTTTGTTAACTTTCTCGACATTAAATTATAAAATTTAAAAAAAACACACCTATCATAGAGTCATGATGACGATGATGATTTAAAAGAAGACAATGATGATATTTTCTCTACGATTTGCATCTAAACTATAAACTATATTAAGAAATAAAACGCATTGTAAACCATTACGTTTTGAAGGTCAATATCAGGGAAGATATTACGAGTATAATATTATGACGACCTCCGTGGCGTAACGGTAAACACGCTAGACCGCTAATCCGGAGGTTCTGGGTTCGATCCCCAGCCAGGTTGGAAAATGGCCTTTTTCAAATTGTCCTGGGTCTTAGTTGTTTATCTATATATGTATTTATTATAAAATATAGTATCGTTGAGTTAGTATCCCATAACTCACGTTTAAAAAATACTTACTTTGGGGCTAGCTTAATCAGTGTTATTTGTCCTTATATAGTTATTTATTTATTAATATTTTGTCTGGAAAGTACCTTTTAATTAGAAAACTCGATAGGTTTTCTAAACATAAAGTTTTATATGTATTATTTAAGACAGTCGATATCTGTGGACAAAGGCAAAAACCTCCGCTTTCTCTTTTTGATGATCTCTGTTCACAATAGTCATCAGTCTTTTAATTCTTCTCAATCAGTTCTTTTCAATTCAAAGTCTGTTTGTCTGTTGTTAAAGTAGATGCAAAACTTGCTTCAAGTTACGGAAATCCCCGTGTTAAGTATTAACTTTCTGAACAGGAGACTAAGTACGCAATACGCCGTCGACAATGAATTATAAGTAGCTAGTTCGAGACTCAGATAGGAAAATTAGGTGTCAGTGGGTTGGCGGACTATTGCCGTTGCATTTCTATTGTACACGTTGTAATGGAACGTACAAGTAACTTGTTATTAACAATAAATTGTGAGCCTATAGAGATTTTTTGATTCTCTTATTATCTTTATCAGTTATATATATATATTGATTGTTTTTTCATCCTTTATACCCATTGTGTAGTATATTCCATTTGACTCAACGTATTGGTAGTTTCTAAATTTCCTTCGGCTAAGCCTAGTATTCGTTCTGCAAATTTAAGTGCTCTCTCCCTACTCGTTCCTAGAAATAGTAGGTTAAAATTTTCAACTATCCTACGAGTAATACGTAAGTTTATTAATTACAGTTGGTTTCCTCTATGCCACTCTAAAACTATTTGATATAAAAAAGAGACAACATTGTCCCCTAGCATCGGTATCAATGCAAATAAAATAGGAATCTATTTAAAATGAAAGGCTCCATTCGGCTGCAAAGCCAACAGTGCACAGTCGCATTATTTCATATAAAAAATGTTCCAGAGCTATCGGAATCGAATCGATAACAGGCCTATGTGAAGCCGCCAACTCATAGCTATGTGACGTAAAATGTTTGTCGATCAAACATGAATACAAACATTGTGTCACAGAGCAAATATGAATCACATAAAGCTTTCAAGCTAAAATATCAACAGTAAATTTTTAGAACGAAACAATTTCCGTTTTAAAAATTTTTGCCAACAAAATAGTAATTTGAAATTATACTTACTTTTTCTTTTTCCATATTGATAGATAGCTTAGCTACATTTGAACCACATCTTTTTATGCCAGTCTCAGATCACAGAAAACTCTTTTAAATTAAGTTAAAGTTCTGTTAAAGTTGATTTTTCACATTCTAAATATGCAACGGTTTGTCTGTTACCAAAGAAATAAAGACATTTTGTTTGACTTATTTTCTGATTTCATAAATCACCTTTTGCAAGCCATGTTGCGTAGTTTTTATCAAGGTATAAAGACGTCTCTTCCGGCCTAGTACTACTTTGTTTCCTATTCCCACCTTCTCGCCCATCATCAAAATGTGGCCTTAGAGTTTTGTATGCCCAAGGCCGCAAGACCCATTAGGCTTTGACTGCCTCATTAGGAATAAAGATGTGATAGTTTAAAATATATATACAGAGTATTGTAACTCTTATTTTTTCCTGTCTCTACCCTGAATGGAGCACAAACACGATTCCTGGCCGACACAAATCAACTCGCTTTATTTCATTTCAGCGAAGGATAATAACATTTCCTCCTTCCATTAAAGACGGGATCACATTTTTCAATGTAATTTACGATAGGCCGACTGATACACTGGTTCGGTACACACATAGATTTATTTTATAGATAGATAAGATTTCCGATAATGATGTTTTGTGTGATTCTTTTATTCAATTTTCCGTTGTTTTGGAAGCATGCAAAATATACCATACGTTTTGTTTGCATTGTAAGAATCAAAGAATCAATTTTTAGATATTACTAAAAACGGCACTAATTACGCCAGGAGATATATTTCATTTAGTGTGATTAGTTTTATATTTGGATTATTAGGTACTTAGAGTTTCACACGTAATCTGTAGCGCCATGAGATTGTCAAAGTCGAGGATCAATTGCGTTAATCAATAAATTAATTATTAACATTTCAATAAAAAATCGCTATAAACGAAGCTTTATGAGGCTTTATGATCAACTTGCTAAGTATGACAGAATGGCCAGCTAATATCATCTGGAACTTGACCACTAAGCTACCAACACTTTACGTGAGCAATAATTCTCTAAGCACAGCGCAACAACAGCTTTTTAGCAATTCACCTTTCTCTACGTAAGCCGGAGTATCGTTTGGCTACGAGTATCTACAGCGAAAATTAAATGAAAAAATCTCTCAAAGTACGAGGCAGTCTGCAGTTGTTTGGAAACTCGCAGGAAAACCAACACTATCAGCATCCTGCAGAGATAACGTGCGGTGGAACGTACCGTCGTATCGAAAGAGTTTATATAAAAAAATATGCAAATATTGTACATGGGTATATATAATGTTTCAGAAAGGCAAAATAATATTTTAATGGTATGCTCAGTTCGTGATACGAAAGGAAATAAATGCAATAAGTTTTAATAAAAATTCCGCCGAAGAAATTGGCCGATGACTTCATAATTTTTTCGTATTTCGGAATACCTTCCTATAAGTAAAAATTATTTTGCCTTTCTGAAACACTATGTAAGTATATACATAAATGTAAGTTAATACTTAAATGATTCCTCTGGTCTTATTTTTCACTTATGTTTATAAAGTATCTTGGATTTTATCTACGAGAGCTAACGTCAGGAAACATGAGTTACGAGATTTATGTTTTATTGTTGGGGCATAAAGATCTTAAGCACTGTCTTAAATATTTTTATAATTTTATGTCTCACCTTGGCTAGGAAATGACTTTTTATTATGGGCGTAAAACGACTTTTTAGGCCTGGGAGTACGAGAAGTAAAATATGATTTTTCACATCCTTTTTTACATATCTTAATTCTATCCTAATCCTAACTATCCCAATTCTAACTAATATTATAAATACGAAAGTGAGTTTGTATATTTGTTTGTTTGTTGGTGTATTTGTTTGTTTGTTACCTCTTCACGCTTTATCTACTGAAAAAATCGTCTTATTAATTCGCATACACAGAGGATTACTAAGAAGGATATAGGGTACCTTTTATCTCGAAAAAAGTAATGTTCCCGTGGGATTCGCGAGCGAAGCCTCGGGCAAAAGCTAGTATCATATATACTCATATCTGTTACAGCAAAGAGAGCCGTCTGTCAAAACCACACATTAGCAATAAATTCAGGGTTAAAATGAATTAATTAAAATGGATGTGCACGAGTGTCCATGGCAGCAAAATGGCGGCGCGGTGCTGGAGGACCCTCGAGAGCGCCCGCGGCAAATTAAAACTGCTACAGGTGGGTACAAACGTATACGAGATTGTGCCATAGGCATCCTGGGATAGTATAAATGGTACTGTCCATTATAGCATAATCTACCATACCTTTATCCTGTGAGGCTCGTTACGGAACAAAATGAAACCTTTGAAGGTACATATTAGAACTAGGGTATTGATAATATCAACGAATTTCTAGAGAGTTTATAATACAGCTAGCCACAAAGTAAATTTAAACTTGTGTTATAAGGATACTAACTCAACGATACTATATTTAATCGTAAATACATATATAGATAAACACCCAAGACCCAGGAAAAAGGCCGATTTCCAACTTGCCCTGGCTGGGGATCGAACCCAGAACCTTTGAATGACAGCCTCCTAGCCTATTAATCAATATTCCACGGAGGTATATAGATTACAGGAAAACCTAAGTATAACAAGTTTATGGTATTTAAATGTAGTCAAGTTTGTAATTACTAGGTATATGAACTTGACTGAGTATGTAAATTGTTTATGAAACAGAACCCTCAATGCGCGAATCCGATTCGCACTTGGCCGGTTTTTATGTAAATTCATTTTGAATTTTCACTTGTAAATCAAAATCGATGCGTCACGCAGCGGCACAGCGGCACTGGAGGACCCTCGCGCGGAGAGCGCTCGGGAAATTAACTTCTACAGGTGGTGTGCGTTACACAGACATACAGTTGGTTTAATATGAGGAATAATGGGGAACAGTTGGCCAATTAAGGTATCATTAATTATTTGGCATAAAATATAGTATCATAGAGTTAGTATACCATTACACAAGTTTAAAATTACTTTGGGGCTAGCTCAATCAGTGTGATTTGCCCCTATATATTTATTTTTTATATATATTTATCAACCATCTATAGGTACTTACCACTTTTAGTAATTGCAATGTTCTTATATAAATACTTTTAAACTATCGCGTTGCATTATTATTAAATTAATGCATACGGGAATTAACGCGAAACGTACCTTTTATTTATTTATTTTGCTGACGTTTCATTCGGGTTTCACCGAACGTGGTCTTAGCTTGACTGAAGCAGCGATGACGCCTACGCCTCCCCCTGCCCGGTGTGATCTTCGTCCACCGTCATATTGTTCATTTTGGACGAAGATCACACCGGGCAGGGGGAGGCGTAGGCGTCATCGCTGCTTCAGTCAAGCTGGGACCACGTTCGGTGAAACCCGAATGAAACGTCAGCAAAATAAATAAATAAAAGGTACGTTTCGCGTTAATTCCCGTATGCATTAATTTAATGTTCTTATATTTCGACTATGACGTTCGGTTGATGTAATCGTATACAATATCATAATATACACACATACTCGAAGGAGTGACTGGTCAGTCACAATATGATCAGCCTTTTCTATGGTTCTATGGTATGACTATAAATTTATGAGAGACTGAAGGAATTGAATATAAAACGTTATTGCGCAGGAATAGTGATGTGGACTGGGTCCAAAAAAATATTTTAATTTAGTTTTTCAGTTAAATTATCCAAAAATTATGGACTTATATTTTTCGGTTTATTAAAGTAAGAAACATTCATACAGATACAGCGCATTGAAGTTTCCGAGTAGGGGCAATAAACATCGTCATTGTCTAGTGAAAATCGTACTAGATCGTTACGTCATGTGAAATTTAAATGAGCTGTATCTTCGTATATTTGCTAATCAGAGAAAAGAAAAAATACGAGTACAATATTTTTTTAATAATCTTCTCGAAGAGCACAAAATATTTTTTTAGTTAACGTATAATTTAAGGTAAAATTGCTTCTTGACCCATTATTCCTTGTTATTTTTATGGGTTTTTATAGGGATTTTGGTTAAATACTGAACAATATTCTTTCAAACAATAAGTACGCTCAATTTTATGGCCCAGCAACTACTAAATGTATTGTAACAAATTACATAATAATTAATAAGTATCTTCACTGCAACTCATTTCAGTTATACAGAGAAAATAAAGTAGCTATTAGGAAAAAAACACATTTTCGTCGACACCGGAAAAGGAAAAATAACTCCGATATTATTGTAGCCCTCGGGAGTCCCACGACTGTACTCCAGTTCGTCGTAAAATAAAAACAGCAAGGGAGCGGGAATAAACAGCGGCATTTATAAACACTCTTTGGCATTAAAAACATAGCTCAAAGCCTTACAATAATGTTCCATGAAAGTAAATTCGGCCTTTGATCCGGCGTCTGTTCACCCCACGAAAGAAAAACACAGTACCTACCACAAAATATGAAAAGAACAGGGAGAGCGCGCTAATAAAAAGGAACGGGCATGTGATGCGTGGGGAAGAGGACCACATGCCCAGGAATGACACAAAATCGCCAAAATTGGCGAGAAAATATTGGGGGGGGGGGGGGGGGGAAGGGAAGGAGAGAAGTGAAAGTGCAAAAATACGCAAAAGCTCAGTGACAAGCACCTAAAAACACTTTCCTGTACAAACTGCTACCAAGAAATACAAGTCTGCCACCACTACACTGGACTACTCAGTTTCGAGATTGGCCAAAAATGCTTTTTTGTGTCCGTCTGATTTCGCCTTTTTTGGTCGGTCGCATTCTTCAACCGATTTGGCCTAAAATTGCCACACAAGTTTCTTAATATGTTTAATTTTTAATTCGATTTTCGGTCGTGATTTTTAATTTGGGGGGGGGAGGAGAAATATGGAGAAAAAAATAGGGAAATTTGCTGTAGCATTACATTGACGGATTTCAATCAAATTCGAGAAGAAAACTAAGGAATTAATTTTACATAAGGTGTGTTACAAAAAAAAAACCAAAAGGGAGGGTGGAGGGGGGAAAAGATCCCTGTTGGATGGATGGATGGATAAATGGCTATTCTAAGCCAAGGGAAAGTGACGAAAATTACATGGTTATAAGAGCGCGCGAGGTCTACTGTTCTCACAGAACCATAACTAAATAACGAGCTAAACGCATCTGTTCCTATTCCTGTTCCTGTGGATGACGTAAGAAGCGACTAAACGACTAAACACAAAAACCTCATGCGATGTGAAAGGATAAGCTGGAGCCATTAAAATGATTTGCATGTAGCCCGGCCACTTGCTAAGCAAATCTATTTCAATTTAATTTTTTTTATTGCTTTTCACATTGTACGTGTATTACATTTCACTACATACTTAAGATAGTAGATACAACATGAATCCTGATAGGGCATTGCAACATAAAATAATGGAACGGCCTGCGGATTTTTACTTCGAATATATTAATGTTAAAATGATTATGTATTAAAATGTAAATATTTATTTATTAATTTATTTTATTGATTTCTTATAAATTAAATATTTATGTCTACATTGTATAAGATTATTGTCAATATTTCGTTTATTTACATATGTCAATTATATTGTCTTACATACAGTTGCCGACCTAGCGTGATTATATCTAGACGTTGGGAATTCATTTGTGCAAAAAGTTTTACATACTTTGGTTCTGTATACCGTCAAGAAAAACGTTTTTCGTCAACACCGGTCTCAGCTGATTTGACAAAATATGAAATTGCATTACGGTCGGAACTGAGTTGCGTCACTAAATGGTCGAGTTTCATCGCTGTGCTCACACTAATCCACGAGTCAGGTACAGAAAAACAGTAGATCTATTTGAGGCTCTGATTGGAAAGCTTTCGAGTGCTGCTTTCACTCCCAATAGAAGGGTTCATCTCGAGCGGCCTGTAACAAACTCATTTCCTAGACGTTGAATTACATTCCCTTTAAAATCGATTTCTCAGTCTTAAGGCTGCTTATTTTTGATATCTCTTCTTTTTATGATATTACCAAAAATATGATTGCTATAAAAAAGTTCAGAAAGTATTAGAACTTAGTTTTCTTTTTGTCGTCTATGACATTCACAAGGATGCAAATGTGATTCTCTTTTCATCCGGTACCTGTAACTCTACCAGGAGTTGTTGTCGTAAAATCACTTGACGTAAATACAAAAGAAAACGGAAACCACACATTTGGTGTGTGGCCTTTTACTAAATTTAGATTTTAACAACATAAATTTCAAATGTATAAATTATTATTTTTAATAGCATTACAATGCTCGGATATTAATCAAAATTGAAAAAATCCGCCACGAGTGGGATTCGAACCCACGACCTTCACGTTAACGCCGTGAGTGCACTACCAATTGTGCTATCGTGACTTCGAATCATCCCAACGAATTTTCTCAACACATAGTACACGCATTTAAGGCCGTACCTAAATTTTCCGGGGTCCAGTGCTGCCCCCATTTAAAATAAATCATTTCAAAGAAAACGGAGACATCATTTAAAATTTTGCAACTATCAAGTCCTAGATAACCCTTCAAAGTATTTTATGAACTACTGTTTACAGTTTAAAGTGAGAACGTTAAGCTTTACTACACACATTTGCGAAAAATGGCCACTTTTGGCAAATGTGCGTAGTAAAGCTTAACGTTCTCATTATAAACTGTAAACAGTAGTTCATAAAATACTTTGAAGGGCTATCTAGGACTTGGTAGTTGCAAAATTTTAAATAATGTCTCTGTTTTCTTTGAAATGATTTCTTTTAAATGGGGGCAGCACTGGACCCCGGCAAATTCAAGTACGGCCTTAAATGCGTGTACTATGTGTTGAGAAAATTCGTTGGGGTGATTCGAAGTCACGATAGCACAATTGGTAGTGCACTCACGGCGTTAACGTGAAGGTCGTGGGTTCGAATCCCACTCGTGGCGGATTTTTTCATCACATAGTTTCAATTTTGAAAAATAAGTATAGTTATATGAAGATATTATTAGCTTTCTCGACACAATGAAGGCAGAAGTGTATCGAGTAGCAGAATAAACGGGTAATAAATCGCAGAGACCGTCAATGTCTCCGGCTTCGCGGGCGATGGTATTCAAGCGAGACACTAGAGAAGCTAGGGGCAGAACATTCTAGAATTCTTAGATGCAATTTCTCAACAAAAAGCCAAAGATTTTAATGTTTCCACTCTTTGCATAGTGACAAAGAATAGCTAAATGTACTCGTAGATGGTACAGACCATCCTGAGAACATTACAGTTTATTAACAATACGAGATACGAGTAAGATCGGATAATGAATGATTTTTTTACAGAAAAGGAATGAAAATGGAAATCACGACGTACATTTGTACGTTTGTTTGTACCAAAGCGTGGTGAGTTCGATGAAACTCTATCATTATTTTCTGTATCAATCACATTACCGGCATCACAAGAAGAAATTTTCCTCGGTTTGTCATGGACGGACAGTTGCGTGTTCGCACCAGAAGAACAGGAAAATAATATACATGCATCATCTTGTGAGTGTAGTCACGTAATATGCAAGGTTTAGCGCAGTCTTACATGTGTAACTTGAGCTGAAAAAATACTGTCTTACCGGGTACAGAACTAAACAGTGCCTTCTATGCAAATGTGCTTTCTGTACCATTAGTCTATGGAGAGCTTGGAATTCAATTATATTGTTCGGAGTCGCCGGCGCTCGCAGTCGCAGGCAATCGCTGCCGAGGCGCTATTTGTTGTGCTCAATTGTTCAATTTGCTCAGTTCTCCGATGAAATTTGAATCCCCATCAGGGCAGCATTTCATTACAGCTTTATTGAGACTGTTTCCGTTGTTGTGTGCTCGCTTTATTGAGAGTGTCATTATTTTTATGGCTTCCTCTACATTCAGATGGCACACAATAGAAAGGATGCCATGAAAGTTTAAAAGACTGGCTGACTAAGCAGGGCTGTATCATAGCACATTTTGCTAACCTTATTAAGATTTGTCTTCCATGCCAATCTGGGAGAAAATGATAAATGTTGAAAGTACCAGCTGTACATATTCCCATACAGATGAACCAAATACGATCAAGGGAATTTGTATTAATTTTACATTATAAATAATGTAAAGTTAAAATCCGTTTATTTTTCGGTCAAAATATGAGTACCTTGCATTACTTGTATTGTATCACGATTCAAAACCCACTCTCGCTTTCGCTTGGAACTTAAAAAACATATTTTTTTTCAAATAAATGTAGTCTTAGTACGTTGAATCTTGTAATTGTCCCCTCAACAACAGTGATCAAGTCAACGTCACAATTCCACAAAGGACATTAGAGTAAATGCAAGGTTTAACGCAGTGGAGTGCGGCGGCGGCGCTCGGATGCTTGCTCTGATTGAATTCGTTGCAGCTCGAAACACGGCGAGCGACGAGCAATGGGCGACGAGCTATGTGTAAAAATGCCTGTGAAGACCTAATTACTGAATAAATATTTGATTATTAGAATAAACGCAGCGGATCGCAGAGTTGGCGTTCGGATGCTAGTTCTAATTTAATTCGTTGTAACTCGAAAAATGGATCAGATGTAGCGACGACAAGTATAGATGAAAATGCTGCGCTAGATGTTCAGAGTTTTGCGAAAAGATCGCGTGAGGTATACATTCCCTCTGCGGTAGTTTTCATGTCCTTGAAAAAGCAGAAAACCAGGAAGAAAGCCGTTACACTGATACGGTCACATCTTGCGGAAACTGGCAAGTTATATATAAAACAAATATACTAAATAACGCTGACGTTGTCAAAGATATCATAGCTGTTATTGGTCTCATAAATAAGCAGGCTAAAGACGATGCAAAGTGGAAAAATAGGTGGCTAGCCGACCCTGGTTTCGAAGCAATGCAGTTATCCAAAAACACGCTAAGATAAGAGAGATAGAGAAAGAGACATGAAGTTGGAACACTACGTAATTTTACCGCTTTTTTTGTCCTCTTTTCACTCGCGCCACACTCTCCCAGATTCGCCACTAATACCTCTGTATACAGTTTTAGCGGAGTTATTCCGCACAGTGCGCGAACTTTACCGGTGCGAGTACCACCGAGCCGCTACAGATAATTCCACATTAAATTCATTGCTTCCCCGCTGCCGACACGAGTAGTGTTTAACTTTTTTTAAATATTGATATGATGAATAAATACATTTTCCAAGAATGTCCTTCAAGCAAGCGAAGGCACACCCCAGGCTACAAAGGTTAAAACAAATTATACTGAAAACATAACAAATTTTCAAGGAATATTTAATTTTCAATTCATGGCTTGCTAGGCAAACGTTCCCTTTAAAATTAATAAAGATTGTAGGTATTGCTACGAGTAACATACGAAAACATATGGTGGTAAATATAGCTTCGAACACAAAACAAAATTAAACAGCACAATGTATCCAAAGGAATCGGAGTCCGAAAAATAACGCAATTTGTACCAAAAAGAAACTTTCGCAAAAATACAATCCGCTGCAAAAGGTCCAGCTTTGTACATAATTGATTCAAAAGTTTGCTCAAAGCCGCCCTGTCAAAAGGAAATAACTTCGTGAAAAGTAAAAATTCCTTAATTGATTACACTACATTAAGCGACAAGGGTTTACTCATTAACTTTAATGTTTCTGCAAACATTCCACAGTAAAACCAACACTGGAATAATTCATGTGCTCTCTATCTGAGTAAGTTTTTAAAAAAATATTTTGGTGACAGAAAACCTTACTAATTTACTTTACAAATATTCAGTGAACATAGCCGTGCAGTGGCGGATCCAGGATTTAGGTTTGGTAGGGGTTTGAACCGAATGAGGGTAGGTTTTATCAAGATAAAATAAACACTTAAATCGCCGTTCATTGATGGTTTTCAAATCATCTGCCTCGGCGGCATTCTGCAGTCGGGTTCTGCGTTGCGGGACCTTGAAATATTTTATGGATGGACTTAAATGCTTTTGGGAGGGGACTTGAGCGCCCTCCATAAGCTAGCTACTGTAGCTATTTGCTTAGTGGTATCTGGCTCAGATTACGAATACCTACTTTATCTTTTCCTGTTGATATCATATGAGGCGACTAAAGTACTAAGAACAAATATCTCGTCAGTCTATTTACGTGCTGTATGTTAGCCCATAATTTTATTAAATATGACATGACCCTATTATGATCTAATAAGCGGCGCGCGGCGAACGGGGGAGAACAAGATGCATACTCCACCGACAAGAGCATAGCTCTTAAATATAGATGATGATGAAGCGGCAAACTGAGTGTAAAGACAATGCAAACAAGACAAGCATGGCAAAAACTACACATCTAAATACAATTTTCATCGTGCAGTCGTTTTTGTGTTGAAAATAAAACATAAAACGCCATGGAACTGAATACATCTGGCCCAGTCGGGATGTATTCAAACGTTCTCGTCCTTTTAACCTTTAGAGTAATGAAAACTCGCGCAATCCACGTTAGTTAGGTACGGTTTTTTCTTATTTTAACTGACTTTATAAAAGGAGGTTTTTTTCACTTTATTTTTTGTGTGTACGTTACACGATATTTTCGCCAAAAACTGATTTCGACGATTCTTTTTTTTTTATTTGAAAGCCTTTACTACCAAGTTGGTTCCATATTCATTTGGTGAAGACATGATAAAAAACTTTGGAGATATGGAAGAAACTTTACAAAAAAAAAAAAATAGATATTGTTACAGCTTCGCATGTCACATTACCAGAGCAAAAGCTTGCCCTCTCTTTCTCTAATCTCATCAGCTTATAGCCAGGTGTTGACATGTTTTGTTTTACGTATAATTTTTAATAACGTTTAGATGACTCTTGTGATGTCAATGTCGTCCTTAGACAGAGCCTAAGGCTCAAGAAACAACTTTCAGTGTGACCGTACCTTACCGTAAAGCGTAACCGTAACCGTAGTACTGTAGGTGGAATTGTGAATAATACAGTCACCGGTTGCTAGCTCGTCATACTTATAAATTAATATTATCATCATCGTCGCAGGGCACCTTACTGCATGAATCCTAAATAATCAATGGTAGGTTTTTTTTGTCAGTCTACGGCTGCCGGGGTGAAACTATGGAGTTCGCTAACTCCTCCAGGTAAACGGTATAGCGGACATTCTTCAGCGATATGTTTTAAGGTTTAGTCAATAGCTCCACAGCTGCATTCTAGAGATATTTTGGAATCCCATTTGTGGAAATTGTGGTTAGATCGGTCGTATCCAATTCTGAATCGGTTAAGTTAAAGGGGATCATGAATTTATCGGGCTCCAGTGCTGCCCCCATTTGAATTAAATTATTTGAAAGGAAACGGAGATATCATTTAAAATTTTGTTCTTTAACGTTAGCTCTAGAATCTAGATAACCCTTCAAACTATTTATAAACTACTGTTTACAGTTTAAAGTGAGAACTTGAAGCTTTTCTTCGTACACTTCCGAAAAACAACCACTTTTGGCAAATGTGCGGAGAAAAGCTTCAATTTCTCACTTTAAACTGTAATTGGAGGCAGCACTGGACCCCGAGAAGTTCATGTATCCGGTTAACCCATACCGCACGCAGCGTGTTGAAACGAGGTGGCTTTTTCGTTGGGACTGAAATTATTTCTGCTTGTGCAAAGTCTGGGGAAGAACGCCAGGATATTGTCATATCAAAGGAGAACTTACCCCCGAGAGTCTATCGTCAGTCCCTAGTGTCACCACATACCAATAATAGTCCCAACAAATACCTCTCGATTATTTATTTATTTAAAAAGACCTAAGGCTATACGGATCCTGTATTGACCATAAATTTTCGGGAGCGGACGGATATAATGACGTGCTTGTTCCTGCTAATAACACTAATTAAGCACATACCGGGAAATATAGAATTGTAGAAGCTGAGCTCAGCCACATTAGAGAGAATCTTGCGACCCGACCCGCGACGCTACCACCTGTCTAGACATTTTAGTGAGCATGCCCGTGTCGCTCGTTGATATAATTCAGATCCTAATATATTTCCTCAATGGGTTCTTATGATTTGCGGGGGAAGGAAAGCAGCTGGTACATCCATCGTTTTTTCTTTTCTCCCACATGGGCAATCAGTGTCTTCACCACTCAACATCACGTGGGGATACGGCCTTTTCAAAGAATTACGTAGTACTACGAACTATTGTTTGTAGCACTCCGCTACGCCGTAGCCCTGCATGCTACGAATTTACTCAAAGTGAAGTCGCGGCGTATCACCGTGCTGAATACAATAAAGTATTTAGGTCTATCAAAAAATTTGATAATACCAGATACGTAAATGATTACGTCTCTATCCCTTATGGGGTAGACACAGCCCACGGCCATAGGACCCAAAGGCCACGTTTACCATTATGGTGGGCGTTAAGATAAAAAAAGAGAATCAAAATAGTGATGGGTTGCTAGTTGCGTCACCTATTAACATGATTTCAGACTCTCACTCATTCTCTAGATAATTACATTATCAGTTAATAACAATTATTTAAAGGGAATAATGCGACTCGAGTTCAAAATCGATGCGGCTAGCAACCCATCACTATTTTGTTTACTTTTTTCACCTTCTCGCCCAACATCACCCTAAAAGTGGCCTTTGGCTCTTGCCTCCCCGGACTCTGCCTGCTTAGAGCCGCAAGACTGTAAATTCTCTGTCTGCTCCATTAGGGATAAAGACATGATAGAAGAATATATGAAGATGACCTATTTTCGACTTAATAACGCGTCCACACTATATTTGCAATTAGAGATACAAATAATGTACTGTATACAGACGTATACAAACACACAATATGTGATATAGGTACTAATTCGGTCTCATTAATTCGGACTCATTATTATGGTCTACTAATGTGGTTCATAATGGATGCGTTTTGCTGCGGCGGGAGGCAAACACAATTCGTGTTGAATTACCGCCAATTACTTAGTGTACTTCATCACTTAAAGACATAAAGAATGTTATATTCCATTCTTAAAATTTAAACAACTGGAAGACTTTGGATGAACGGAAAAAGCGGTTTAGTACCGGGAATAGAACTTGTGACTTTAAACAATAACTTTTTGCATGTGCTTTTTGTCGGTGGAATGCTTTCCATGTATCTCTTTGCTCCGCTAAGTTCTTAAACAATAACTGCAAAGTTATTATGACTGGGTAGGGCAGAGAGCCACTACAATAATTCTTCATCACATTGTCTTGAGCAACGTACTTCAATTCAGACCAAGGTAATCCGATTGTCTTCAGTTCCGCTGCAATATATAAAGATACAAATAACTCAGATTATGCTAGCCCCAAACTAAGTTTTAAACTTGTGTTATGGTAACTCAACGATCCTTTATTTTATGATAAATACTGATCGTCGCCCGGTTTCCTTTGATCAACAACACTTCATCTCTCCCTGAGGAGTGTTGCTTGGGCACTAGGGGAATAATAACCAAGTAGGTACATCGATACTAAAAATTTTATAGAAATTCAGAACATTTTCTGGGAACGGGTGATGTGATGCTAGCTTTGTACTGAAAATCACACATGAAATGTATACTATGTACGTGGGTGGACGGCTCATTTATAGAAGAAGATGGACGCGGGTAGAGTCACCTACTAATTGATAAGGGTTGCCACCCACGCAATGGTTTGATTTACAACAAGGCTGTATTTGAAAAATTAACAGTGAATCAGTTATACTTATTTTCTTTTGTTTTATTAATTTATCGTTACATAGATTATAATACAACAACCCGTGGTTCCGGGTTAGAATAAGACCACTCCATGTTTTCCTGTGGATGTCGTAAGAGGCGACTAAAGGACTAAGCACAAACATCTCGTGCTACAATTGCATTCCCAAGGAGGGTTGACGTCAGGCAGGCGGCCAGTCGTAAAACTATAGCCAAATCATTTAAACTGTTCCGGCTATTTACGAGGTCTTTGGCATCCATTGACATGCATGTTATATTTGGAGAAGAAAAAGCGGGAAAGCGCACGCGTTTCATATCAAGTATTTTCTGTTTACACGGCACAGAATTGTGGCCACAAGTTCTTCCCGACGGTTACGGTTTGGTTCTTTGTCATTCTTGTTGTTCTTTGTCATACATGGTGTACATCAGGATGTTCTCTTTGCGGCCACCATGTATGTCTGTAGAGCACAAACAATTGCATAGACTCGTTTAAGAATAATGCTTTGTTAGCTTTATTGATCTACATTGATGAAACATCATTCTTACTAAATGTAACCTTACTTTAACGGTATTGTTTGAGGGGATGACGGAAAAACAAACCGAAACAGAGTCGGAAGGTTCTATTTGTAGCGAAAATTTATAGCTCATACAGCGCAAACACAGTTAACATGGGATACTAAGCATGGAATTGTTCACCGGGAGAGAATCATATGGCATTAGGTCTACCTGTTGTACAATATAGTTTTTCTGTGCAATAAAGCTTAGAAAAAAAAACTTGTTTACCTGGCACTACATATGTGAAACATTAATCTGATTAAACACAGTTTTGTTGAGAACCAAACCGAAACAGACGCGGACATTCGATTTGCGGCCATAGTTTATGTTTGAGATCGGTGTACTGCGCAAACAAATAATACTTGGCATGAAATACTGATGTTACTTCTAAAATGGCTGGGAAACGAGAACAGATAAATGATATTTATGACAGTTTTGTAGTCGTTACTACTACGAGTATAGACATTAACTACGTGACCAAGTTAGTATTCATAATGGGAGGATTTTACCATATTAAATTAATGCATACGGGAATTAACGCGAAACGTACCTTTTTTATTTATTTTGCTGACGTTTCATTCGGGTTTCACCGAACGTGGTCCCAGCTTGACTGAAACAGCGATGACGCCTACGCCTCCCCCTGCCCGGTGCGATCTTCGTCCACCGTCATATTGTTCATTTTCCAAGTACCGTCACACACTACACTCACAGTGTCCCTATTCCGTAACGCAACCGTATTCTGGTGGTTAACCGATTGTGCACCAAACCGGGGTTGTGTTTTGTTAATCACTGGATTCCACACTGCTGACAATTTAAGGCCATCTTCTCGGTTGAAATTGTTAGGATGTTTCTTAATTTCAATCGCCTCACGTACCATCCTAGTGCGATAGTGGCAATCGCCAGCGAGGACTTGCGTACGATGAAATTCATTATGCATTCATTCAGTATGCATTAATTTAATAATAATGCAACGCGATAGTTTAAAAGGAATTTACCATAGTTACCACACAACCGCAGTATATGGTAATTAGATAGATGTTACCAAAAAGACACACTATTACATAAAGAAGGGAAAATACAAATAATACAAAAAAATGTATGCAAGGCAGTGCGTTTGTACTGCAGCGAAACCACAACCATTGCTCGCAGACTAACTGCTGTTAGTTCTGCTGTTAGTATTTTCAGCCACCACCTTGAGTTTCACAGGTTTGTTCAATCAAAACAGTCACATTTAGTTGTACCTCTCTTTTTTGCCTCTTACTACTTACATCCATGGAAGAGGAAAAAGGGTGGGACATCCGACTATCACCGCAAAATAAAAGTTTCAGTTTTTTTTTTAAATATTGTCACCAAAGAATCGTCATTAAAAATAATTTGTTTAGCCATCCTTTACTGTCGGCACTTGATAGAGTAAAGAAATGGCGCCTGAGTAAACTCAATTTGGATCAGGTTCGTTCCGGCTGGAGAGGACAAGACTTCCATAAAGTGGAGTTGTAATTGTGAGCGACGGCCGAAATCGTGGAACGGTTATTAACTTTCTAACAATCACTACTTTATCAGAGATTTGTAATTGAAATAAGTCTTTTGAGTGTTAAATTGATTGACCTGCCTAAGTACTTTAATGCCGATTTTCTTCGATTTAACGCGTTCCCATTGTATTTTGTTCTGCAGATTCAGAAATTAAAAAAACGCGTTAACGCGCCCGAAGTGCATTTTTTGACTTTTTCTTCTCCAAATTAATATGCATCTCAATAGTTGAGGATGCAGAAGACCATAAGTATTGTACAACTTTCCAGCCACATTTTGGCAATGTCTCCTCTGATGAGGGTTGACTGGAAGAGATACCTGACAGGGATAAGTCTGCTTTTTTAAGTGGCTTTTTTAAACACTTAAGTATTTACAATGAGTTTATTTACCCTTTTATTTGATGAGTGTAGATTAAGCGAGAGAGATTTGTCTGGGTCGTAGTTGACGTCCATACGTATTCGCTGTGGGCGGATACCCCTGTGGGAAAAAACGCGTGATAGTGATAGTATGTATGTTAATTAAAAGTAAAAAAGCTGAAACTGTCTCAATATCGAAACATGTTAGTAATTATATAACAAAGCACGTATCAGCAATTAATTCCGCTCCCAGTATACAAGTGCAGCTAGCTTGCAGTAGTTATCTGAACTGAGGCACGCTCTACGTGTTTACTACGCAAGTTTGCCGGTATTGGACTACTTTGTTCCACTCACAACTGAAAGTTGAATGTCTATGTTGTAGGTATAAATAATTTAAATTGAATATTTGTCGTATAATATGTCTGTGCTGGCATTTTTAGAAGATTTCAGGTAATTACCTAAAATTCTTCTTCGAAGCGAGTCGGAATGACGTTTTTATGGGGTTGTACATACAGTACTAAATTAGTAAAACAAATTAAAGTCCAAAATCCCTATGTGTTTCTTTCCTTTACTTATCATCTAATTACTAATAAAATTCTAAATTTGAAGATTCTAGGTCTGCTACAAATGATTAAAAATTTTGATTTCAAAATTTTGTGATCCTTCGAGAAAATAATGCAAATTACACCGGTGCCAAAAATGTTTCGAAGTGCTGCGAGAAGATTATGTAAGTTACAGCGATGTTAAAACCGTAGGGGTACTGCTCAGGGGTACTGCCAAGCCTTCAAATTGGAATATAAACTAAATCAAGAATGAGTATACCTTTCTATGAAAGTCTTATTAGTAAATTTTATTTTGATGAAATTTATTAATATTTCTAAAATAATAGACAATCAGATAAATGCACAAACAAGCTACTTAATCTCATTTGAGATTTTCTAAACGTTGTAACTGCCATAAAAAATAAAATTACACTAACATTTGCTTAAAAAATTAGTCAAACTTTAAAAAACTCAGTGGTCAAGACCACGAAATATCTGTGAGTCAGGCCAGTCGAGTTTTGTAGTGAAACCTCACTATGAACCCCGCTGTATTCTTAGCAAACGTAGTTTTTTTTTTATCGTAGTTGGTATATTATTTATTTTTTTAAAATACTATTTGAATTAAAAAAATAAATGTTTTGAAAGAGACATCTAAAGGTTTATGAGGGAATTGTAAAGTTTATTTACACCACAAGTAGCGCCACCTGCGTGAAAATGGTAAT
This sequence comes from Acrobasis repandana, assembly GCA_963576875.1. Classification (NCBI taxonomy): domain Eukaryota; kingdom Metazoa; phylum Arthropoda; class Insecta; order Lepidoptera; family Pyralidae; genus Acrobasis; species Acrobasis repandana. The sequence continues at coordinate 384,728 of OY756215.1, forward strand.
ACTACGTAACAGGGGTTGGTTTTCGTGCTCCCAGCCTACGAATGCAGCGAGCCGTTTGCGAGGGGTTCACTTCTCGTAAACGAGAGGCATGCTTCTACTCTTCTGGATATTTCGCCAATGTTTTGTAGATGGTGCTAGGAAAAATTGAGTAATTTTTTTTTCTATTACTAAAAAATACGCAACTAGGTGTTTAGAAATTTGCACATTTTATAAGGAATAAAATGTTTATACTTATATTAAACAATTTAGACATGTCTTAGATAAAAAACTGCTATTATAGGTACTTTTAAACGTGATTATAATAATTAATTATCTCATCTATATAACTCAAAGGTGACTGACTGACTGACTGACATAGTGATCTATCAACCCACAGCCCAAACCACTGGACGGATCGGGCTGAAATTTGGCATGCAGGTAGATGTTATGACGTAGGCATCCGCTAAGAAAGGACACGAGCGAAGCCGCGGGCAAAAGCTAGTTTAACTATATAGGTACTCAGGTATATATTTTTTCCCCAAAAAAAATAATTGTTAATTTAATTATTGTTCCTTTTAAAGTTTTTTTTTGTTTTACGGTCTTAGAAGAATGTTGCATATTTTTAACAGAATAACCTATTCTTAATTGGAAAATTAGGACATAGGTACATTGTATAGTTAAAATCAAATAAATACCATGTACCAATAATTTAAAAACTATTACAGTCATACGTAAAATACCATGTTACGTATGACTGTAATAGTTTTTAAGTTATTCAACACCTGATTTTGCAGCAGCGGCGTCGGCGAAAACAAATAAATTTTAATTGAACCAATTCGTTTGACAGCGCCGTTCAGCATCGACAATGACAAACGAGCCGTCCCCGCTCCCCGATCCCCGCACCGCGCACCGCACACCGCCCAGTTAACAGGGATGACAGCTATTCTAAAATAGTACTTAAAATTTAAATTCCAACGCATTAAATTCAAATAACTGTCGTGGTACGCTGTGAATGTACATTTTTTTGTAATATTAGTATTTGTAACTTATGAATTATAAAGTTTCTTACTATTTTTATACCGTTTCAACTACCATTATGAATTATAAAGTAACTTATGAATTATAAAGTTTCTTACTATTTTTATACCGTTTCAACTACCATTATCTAAAACAGATGTTAATCGATTAGATGACCTTTATTTGGATGACTTTTTGTAATTCAATAAAATTAAGGTTCTGAAATATATGAGATTTTCAGAATTCAAGATGCATTAGTATTTAAATGACTAAATTAAGAATAAGAGGAATCATCGCAAATTATTTTTTCTTGAATTCTTTCTCAAAGAAAAAACGTAATCAAAATATTTTAATTGTAATGAATAAACAAATTCAAAGCAATTTCCTGTCCCTGTGCCAAGGCTTTAAACCATCAATTGCGCTGACCAAACCACCTGAGCAGTGTGTTAATCAAGGGCAAATTCTTCCTTAATTGGGTGAGGCCTTAAGTCCAGCAGTAGACTGATACAGGTTGTTAGAAGAAGAGGAATCAAAATTAAAATAAATAAATTTGGGAGGCTCTGTCTAAGAATGTTAATAGCCAACATTGGTGTCAGATTTTTTTGAACTGTCTAAAGGCGTCTGACGTAGCTCAATGACTGTCTACTGACAACAGTAATTATTGCAGACTAGTGAACTAGTGGACCTGAACCGCAACCGAAACAAGTGGTAGTAGTTTAATATTTCCGTATATGTCGCGCCTGGTAAGGATCAAAACCGTGCCTCACAGACGCATAAATTGTGGCAGCCCTACCGCGGTGCTCGCTCCCCGCTCCACAATACACGCTAATGAAATTCTCTGTTTAATTGGTGCTCACATTTGGGATGGTATGAGGATCCTAATGGAAGTGCATCTGCAATTCGAGAACTTTGCCTAATTGAAATTATACATTTATATGCTCGGGTGATTCATTTGAAGTTTTATATTGAAGAAATATTTTCGTTTGTTTTATCGAATTTGTCGTTGGGCAATTTTTGTTCAATGTCTGACTAAAGTCACACCAAACGCATTTTATTTTGCACATCAGACATTTTTTAGATTCTCAATGGAGATCTATATCTAGAAGTATGATACCAAGCACAGCTGAGGTCTTCCGGAAAAGGAATAGAGGAATATACCAAGATGATCACTACCCTAGAAGACCTATTCCGTAGAAAAATGTTGACCTAGTCTCTACAACTTAATCTACAAATCTCTACACTACGAATCATGCTTGGATAATCAAAGATATTTACGGCTCTGCTATATCGCCTTTCAGAACTGCATACGACAGACAGCTGGATTGTCCCCAGCTCCTCTGTAATGCCTTGCCGCTGCGGTCAGTGGAGTGACGTCACACCACTGCGGCTGACAGCGCGGCCATGCAAGTTATTGCAGCGCGGCAGCTCGCTCTGATGCACGGCCTCTCCGTATGGTCACTGCATATTTGATTATTTACGTTGCAGCTAGTGTGTGGATAAATGAAGATAGGTTATTTATTCACGTTTTGCAAACCGTAATGAACGATGAACCGTAAAGTTTGCATAGGTTCACATATTGCAGTTATTGACAGTAATGTAGTTTCTAAAGCACCATCAGTGTTTGGAATTGGGAGCTAGTTCCACTGTGCAAGATAGGCCCACGCCGTGTCCTATTCGCGGAAAGGAAGGATCTCGGCAACAGTAACAGTTTTATAGCTACAGCGTGTAATAAAATCTACTCGTTGTTATTTTTAATAACCTAGGAAACACACTTCAGTGTACGAGTTATTATATTTAGTTTGACGACTATGCATGCATCTATGTCTATTTCTCTAAGAACAAGAACATAGAGCAGTCTTAAGGCCGTACCTAAATTTTCCGGGGTCCAGTGCTGCCCCCATTTTAAATAAATCAATTTAAAGAAAACTGAGACATCATTTAAAATGTTTCTACTACCAAGTCCTAGATAACCCTTCAAAGTATTTTATGAACTACTGTTTACAGTTAAAAGTGAGAACGTTAAGGCGCTTAGAGTCCTCAATGGCCTTGGACGTTTGGACTCCCCACCCCGCGCCATTACCTCACACCCTGCACGGAAACACCAATCAAAGAAAACACGGGCGTAGGTCGGTACAGAAGCGCACTCCATACATTACTGCCTATAACTTGAGCTTGAATTAATAAATAACATCTTCTTCTTCGTCTAAGCGCGTTCCCATTTGCATCCTCAGCTGTGTACGTTCCGACAACCACGCGAACGAAGTCGCGGGCACAGCTAGTATATAATATACAAAGTTTATTATTGTACACTAGTAGATTGTACAGTACTGAGTATGTACTCTGACGCTATGTCCTATGTACCTATGTAGGTACATAGGACATAGCGTCCATGCGCAAACCACACTACAACACAATCGTATCGTATCGTCTGACTACTCTGACTGCACTACTCCCTGAACTAGTCTAAACACACATACAAAGAGAAAACACGCGTGATCCCTCATAAAAATTTGGTAGCGAGTGACACAGCCTTCCCGTACGAATGCCAGCGAACGACTGCCGCCCGCGCCCGCGCAGTGCACCTCTGCAACTACACATTTGGAATTTCAATGTTTCAATATATTTTACAAGAAAACATTGTTTGATTAACAAAAGCAATGTTGCATTTAAAGAATAGGGGATTTTTTATTTTTTAATGTAAAAATATTCTCATATATCATAGCGGTTTAGGAGCAGTAGGGAATTCAAATAATAATTCAAAGCCCCGTAGTTTTTTTTTTACTTTACCATACAAAGTCATAAAGAAAAAACAAATGTTCCAAATGCAGTCCTGGAACTAATGTTTCATATATATTTTTTTCAAAATTTTCTAGTGGGCAGTAAATGAGGAGTAGGCTTGACAAAATGACCAATTAACGAGAATTGAGGGATCTAATCGCCTTAAGCTTTACTACGCACATTTGCGAAAAACGGCCACTTTTGGCAGCACTGGACCCCCGAAAATTTAGGTACGGCCTTAATACTTTTTTCTTATTGAGAATAATCAGATTGCTCCAATCTATAGAGATTTTTTTTATTGTGTTTGTCCCTATATTTGTGTTTTTTTTTTTAATGGATGCACTTAAAAGCTATTAATTCGATTATAAGAATTCTTTCACCTTTAAAACTAGTATTTTAAAAACGTGCTTTATTTTTGAAAATGTCCCATAATGTTCATGAAAAATAACCTCTTCACAAGAGCTTCTCACTTCTTGAAACCGCTCTAGATACTCGGAGGCAGTGAGTAATGACACCAAGTCCCTGCTGCCTATGTAAGTACTTCAGCTGCAGCCAAATTAATGTTTCTAGGATACCTTTAATGATGTATGATATCCAAAATTCCGTATTTCAAAGACAAGTTTAAAATGTGTAAATAGCAGTTTTTCTGCATATGCTGCATTTTTTTAAATTGTTAATAACAACGTGAATAGAAATTTTATATGAAAAATTGCAACGCGACAGAGGAAAAATGAAAAAGATCACTTACTTTTGACGCATTTTTTATGTGCCAAAAATATGGAATTATGTGCAAAAAATGTGGAATTATGTGCAAAAATCTTTAATAATTAAATAAAAATAAATGTCACGAATCCTGTATAAAATTTCATATGAGCGGCATACCTTCATATTGGATAAATCCTTTAATATACAGCATATAGTAATTAGTAGGTATTTATTATTGAGTAAATGGAATGCGTTTGTGACGACCACACTAAACAATAACATATGAGTAGATAATAATGCCGCCGTTCGGTTTATAAATCTAGTCTTTCTTTAGACTATATCCAATAATCCAATACATTGCGCTTTACCTACGATGTCAAACTCGTCTTAAAAGAATGAAAGTGGATACATTATTTGGGATAGATATAAAGCTGAAAACCAATGGGACGCCTTAGATATTACTGATATGATACTCCTACAAACTGTTAACAGATCTGTGAGATATAGAAGCTGTTAACTGACAAACTTTTATAACCGTGTGGCTTCCGGATTTTGTAATACTTTTCGCATAAATGCATTCCTAAAGGGGTTTGACATCAGCAAGCGGCTGGTCGTAAACCGATAGCCAAATCGTTTAAACTGTTCCGGCTATTTCTTCTCGATTTCACATGGTCTGCAACATTGTTGGTTGACCATTGATATGCACACAATATTTGGAGAAAAAAAGCGGGAAAGCGCACTTCGGTCTCCGAAGTAGCACAATTAAGGATGCCATCGTAAATGTGCTAAGATGAAGAACTAACAAACAATTAATCGGGCTTTTAACGAATAAATATTCAATTTTGGCATCGTTTGACACGGTATTAAACTAACCCGGCTGGACGCTCCTCTATGTTGTTACACTACGTCATATCCGCATGCATCAGCCTGTTTTATAGGTGAAGGTAAATATTGATCAAATAGAGACGACTACACTGCCATGCGTCATACAGGGTTACAGAAACAGGAAGATGTGTTTACGCATAGTCGTTGTATAAGCACATGTATTATTATACAGTATCTAACAATAAGTTAGAAAGTAAGTACTGAAACTATTTTAGGGCTGAATTCAGTCCATAATACTAACTTTCCCTAAGGAACATATAAATTAAAGAATAACTTTTGACCTCTCATACAAGTTGACCGATCAGCTGATTAGAATTACGATGGAAAGCCAAAAATTTGTATTTCAAAATATTATGTTCCTTGAAGGAACATGTTCAGTGTCATGGACTGAATATACCCTTAAAATGGTTTCAGTATATTTTGTTAGATGTCATACCTATATAGGCGGGCGAACCATCATATACAGGTTGCAGGTAAATATTGATCATCGAGATTGTTGCTCTGACATGCATAGTGGGTGACAGTAAAAAGGAAATATTCTTAAGCATAGCTGTGTTCAGTTATAGATACCTCTTTGGGCCACCTTGTATTATGACAGCATATTTTGATACACAGGGATATATAGGTAACTTAAATTAAGAGCGAGTCTGACCAGGTAGTACTCAAAGCGATCTTAAATATTATCAATATTAACGAAATACTTACTTTGAAATAAAAACACAGCAAATTACAGGAATAACTGTAGTCATTATATGTTTTCACGACTGCTTAAATTTTTTTTCGATAGAAAAAAAATGCGAGGTTGACTACAAATCACCTCCAAATCATACTAAAATGGCTAATATTCAAGAAATACAATAAATTAGCTCTTGTTACTTTTGATTATAATTGTATTAAACATAAGGCAGTCATTATATGTCTTATTTTTTAAATAATTCTTAAATATTCTTGATAAAACGAAAAAAATCCTCAAAAACCAGCCTCATTGACCCGCCGCGATTCTTCCGTCCCCGCATGGCTCGCTGTCTCGCTCCGGTTAGTCTAAAGTGTGCGTGGAAATCAAATCAAATCAAATATTTATTCAGGAGCTAGGCCTTTGCAGGCACTTTTACATGTCAGTAATTTTGTTTGTTTGTTTGTACGCATGATACTTTCATTATCATGCGTCTTAGTGAATAAATAAGAATAATCCTCTCACCGCCACTATTTTCAGATACAACTGGTATCCGAAACTTTCGCACCAACTCTAATACACCAGTAAGATAATCTCCTTTTTTCTTTGATCGCTAGTCATTATATGCCTCCTGTCCAACGCAAAGTGCTGTTTATGTTCGCGGCTGTTTTGAAGGACGTCATTTGCAATTTCGGTGTGTTTACAGTTTAGAGGCAATTTATATAGGTTATTATAATATTATAATCGGAATATTTGGAATTCAGGCTATCAAATGAACATGCCGTACTTATACCAACTAATAATATTTTATCTGCTTTACCATTATAGTAAACTAGCTGTAAACCGCAGCATTGCCGAGGTCAAAGGAGGAAAAGAGAACAGTTAAAAATTCCTTATGTGCTCTATGCAGTCTACATGTCTAATTCATCCTGTCCTGCTTGGTTGAGTAAGAAACAAACTCACAATCAAAAGCACATTTATAATATTATAAATGTGATTTAGTTGGTAGGTAGGTTTGTTAGTAGTAGGCTTAATACGTGTATATTTTTTTCAAAATTAATAGTTTGTGTTTATTTTACTCTTTGCACACTTAAACAAATAAACGGGCAAGTGCGAGTCGGACTCGTACATGAAGGGTTCTGTACCACCGTACAATGTTTTAAAACGCTGAAAAACACGTTTCTTGTATGACGACTCCCTTTAATTATCAACTTTTTCTTATTTTTAGTATTTGTTGTTATAGCGGTCATAGTTATACATAATCTGTGAAAATTTCAAGTATCTAGCTATTACGGTTCAACAGATAGAGCCCTGTGACAGACGGACAGACGGACAGACAGCGGAGTCTCAGTAATAGGGTCCCGTTTGCACCCTTCGGGTACGAAACCTTAAGGGTTAACTGGAGGGACGAAATCCCATACAAACGTACTTTCGTTTTAATTTCGAAACCATAAAACTCATCGTATTCAATTTTTTTACAAGCATTAAGATGATAAATATCTAGATCTGTAATTAGTTTTGGTTCGAAAATAATAAACAAAAAAAAAGTTATAGCAACTTAAAATTTGCCTTTTTTATCGACGAAATCGAGTAATATTTAGACGCCTATTACACTTATAATTATATTTTCGATCCTTATGGAAACTAATTATACGACTATAGTGAAGACTCTAAATTCCAAATAATTTAGTTTTATTTGGGTATGTATCGTATTTATCGAAATAAACGAAAACTACGATTCATGGCCTATAACGGCCCGTTACGCTGGCGTTCAGTGCACTCTCTTTGTCGTACGCGGGGGTGTAGCTCTCACATGCGGGGGTCGAGACGGAGCTACATTTTTTAGCGCCCTTTCTCTTTCTCGACGAAATAGCAACACGACGAAGCGCGTCGGTAGGCAACTCGCTGTGGAGTTCGCCCGCGCCTCCAGTACCACCTTAAAAAGACACATCCTAGTGGCACAAGTTATGTACACACAAAATTGTTGTCATTTGTTACAGGTGAGGTACATGTTGCAAGGGTAATACGAGTAGTCAAGTATAAGTATCAAAACATTAAGGAAAATTAATTAACTAATAAAATATTTTACTATTGTATACGACAGTTAAGAACAAAAGTACGGAACCGTTTATAAATGCAAGCGCTCCGAAACTCGCCAACTAAATAAGAACTAAACTAAAAGAAGCTTGACGAAGAGAAGTTCAAAACTTTGCTAATGAGCCCCATCCATCAATGTGTTAAATATTTAGGAGACACTAACAAAGTTACTTCATTTCTTACTTGATTATTTCATTTCATTGCAGTGGGTTTATTTTTTATTATCGCAACCAACTATAGATCTTTTGGTGTAATGGTCAACACGCTAGTCCGCCAATCCGGAGGTTCTGGGTCAAGAAACTGCTGCACAAGTGGTACCTAGACTAGATGTCTCACATGACTAGTAGATGTCATCAAAATATGACAAAACAAATACAAGTACCTCTACGAACACGGCAATAACCGTATTATTATCTACGACAATCAAACGAATAATGAGACGGCAATGAAATAACCGTAACGGTTACGGCGGCTCTCTGCGCGAGTTGCTACGTCCGTTTTATTGCTATGATCCGTGGCTGGACCAAAGGGGGTGGTTCAAGTGAAAAAGAGATTTCGTAAGTCACAGAGCTAAGTTAAGCAGTCTGAGCGGACGTAGGAACCTACAACCTTCACACTATCACGACTTTGTCTTTTTCGTTAATTTTAAATATACAAGTAGAAACAGGAATCAAAACACCGCCTATTTGTCATGATTCAACCATTCCTTCGATAGCGACACAAGATTTACTACGAGCTTGGTTTGTGTTTTCAGACAAACATGGAAGAGACGTAGGAACAATCTTTAAAATATTTTGCGCAAATGAAGTGTGGCAGTAACTGATTCTTAGACCTGACTGAACCAAGCTCTCTTGGAAGACTCTTTTGGAAGGAACGTCTTGTGTTGTAAATTGAAAGCTTTTTTGTGTAGATGTGAAACACTTACCTATCATGAATATTACAGCTGACTCTCTAGGCTTCTATGCCTTGTGTCTGGCATCACCAAACGATTCGCAGCCGTTCTCTGCTTAATAGCTCCGTTTGCACCTGCATAACTGCCTCCAGAGGCTACTTCTATCCTCGTATGATAGCCTGGACCACGGAGCGTCAAACTCAAGTTTAAAACTTATAAATAGGAGCATAATAACCTTTGAGCCATTTAAATAAAATGAACAGTTGGAAAACTTACATATAAGCTATGAAAAATAACTGCTTCTTTTTTCATGTAGATCGTAAAAACTGATAACTGGTCTGGGAGGTAAAGTTTCGGATGTTTTGATCAATATACATGGATCAACCACACATAAGCCTAAATACTAAAGGCCTCTCCCAAAACAGACAGACCTTACTTCAAACAATTTCTGTAACAACCAGACAAAATGTATTTATTGAATAACTTACATACGTACATATTGCAAGATAAAATAAAAGCATATAATAATAATATATAATTAAAGGGGCAACACCGGTGTGGGCGACAACTTTGCTGACAACAATCGTCGGCTCGTTTGAGGGGCCCATTTAGTGGGCGGCAACCCACCACCTGCCACAAAAATTGTCAGTAATCATGATTATGGCAGGTGCCGTATATTCTATTGCAATAGCCCAGCATCAGTCATAACCCATAAAACTTTCCATTTCTGCCGAAACCTGTTCAAGGGTATATCTTTCATAGGTATATCCAAGAATGGGTTTTGGCGGGAGCGCCACATTACATCAACTTCTCCAAAGGGCCTCTACGTGATGGATCTGTATCCCCACCGGGGACCGGGGTGAAAAGACCCGTGAACCCAAAAAATATATAATTAATTAAGTTGAAATGGTTGACGCACGTGATATAGTATAAAATAATATACTAAGGTACTTTTTTATCCAACTAAATGGTATTTAAGTTAAATTCTTTTTACCCCAGTGTTATGGGAGGCTTGCGTGAGGATACACATCGAATGGGCCCTTCCGCCAAAACCCATTCTTGGATTATTTTCCATTATTTCGTTCAAATTTTATGTCTAATTCTTTTACTATTTTAAAAGTATCTCATATAAAGAGAAACGTCCATACGCACCTTTTTGCTGTAGCAAAACTAATAATTATTTTGAATTGTTTGTATTTTATACTATGTATTTACTTATGTATGTGTATGTATTTATGTAGACATGTATATATAGTGTATGTATATCTTTAAGGCTTATAGAAAATGCATTAGCACTTTATACACACATAAATAAATGAAAGGTGTACCTCCCTTGAATAGGTTTCGGCAGGAGAAGAATGTATTGCAAGAAAAATAAATGTTTATGGGTTTTGGAATGAAGTTTTCAATAGAAACCTGCCATAATCGTGATTACTGATTATTGTGGCTTGACTAGATGGGCTGCACGAGCCGACAATATTTACTCGCACACTAGTTATGTTTCCCCCACAAATTAACAAAAATAACGGTTTCATTCGCGGATGCATATTATTGGTAATTTGGATAGTTCGATATGACATTGTTATTCCGCCCGCGGCGCAGTAATTAGCCGCTGCCGTGATATTTCCACTGTATCGTGTGTTGTTTTTATGACATTGTTTTATTTTGGGACTGATTTCTGGGTAGGGAACTTTTATCGAATAAAAGATGCATACGAGTATCATGGTTCAGTTATAGTTATAATTTCAGGCGCAATATCTTAACTGTTTGACGTAGGCATGCACGTTAAGTTGTTAAGCATGATGGTAGCATTTTAAAAGGAAATGTTAAAAAAAGTTGCTTAGTCCTATTTTCTGTGTACCTACTTTTCACTCACACACACTACTTACTTCGAATAAAATACTTCCTTATGCTTTATATAGGTAACTATTTCGAGGAATCAAACTTGGGCTAAATTTAATTTGAGAAGTTGGCTTATCTTGAATTAAAGTAGTTTAGTAAAAAAAAACAGCACGTGATTTGCTTCTAAAGACAGCAATAAAACGTTTTTATCAATACGGGCAAGTCAACTAAAAACGTTCATCAAAAGGGTGTCTTAACGCAAACAAATCTCCATATCTAGTCCTATTTAGTTCTTTTTTAGTAATTTTCTATTTAAAAAACAGAAAGTGCCATGTTATTATCAAAAATTAACGATTTCATCTATAAAATTCTATTGACCAATTTATACAGTCTATACTGGTAAAACAGCATTTTTATTTACTTTTAGAAACTTACAATTCAGTTTTAGTTATAATAGACCTTTTCTTCACTATCATCACCTCGAAGGCTATGGTCATTCTGACTATTAATTTTAATAATAATACTATCGGTCATCTTTGCCCTACATTAAGTTGCGTTGACGTACGATGATTTCGATTACACATTAACGAGCAATTTCACAGGCCGTCGGTCAAAGCGGTTCGTTTGCCATAGACCTACACAACACACAAATTTAGACAAAATATGCTCACCGGTGATCATCTGCAGTCCGGCAGTCAAATATGACAGTTTATTTGACGACGATTACAATGACGATTGCTATCTATAACCATCTAAGCAAAAAAATAGTGTTTTAAGTTATTACATTAATTACATTGCACATAATCAATTCAACATAGTTACATATTTAGTAAAACATCACATACACTGTGTCAAGCACTGCAGTGGGACGAGAAGGAGATAAACATATTTTATTTTTATATATTCGGCGACTGAATAATATGATTTATTCAGTCCACTACCACTAACAGTGTAAACTGTAGTTTACCAAGATTTGATTGATTAAGATTCTATATGCACTTTCCGTCCATATTTTGTCAAGACTCGTCCAATTCTTTTAGAAGTCTACCATTCGCTGCAGGATGCAGGGCGGGGGTGTGGGGGAGAGGGGCGGAGCAATGCAGTGCGTATGCTATCTGTGCTTACATTATTGCAAATGTAGTTTTGATTCAGGGGATTCATTTGTAGGCGGTGGCTTAGTATTAATTTAACCGTTTATCTGTTCCATGAACTGACATGAACACATTAATTTAATTTTACGTAGAAAAAAAAATCACAACACATTTAGATTTGGCCTGAATCTTTCCTTCATTGTATGTTTTCGTAGCCCACACTCATCTTAAACTTTCAATGTGGTTCCGGGTCAGAATAGGACTACTCCATCTCTTCCTGTGGATATCGTACGAGGCGACTAAAGGACTTAAGCACAAACATCTCGTGCTACAATTGCATTCCCAAGGAGGGTTAACTTCGGACGGCGGCCGGTTGTAAAACTTTTCTCACAAATACATTCCCAAAGAGGGTTGACGACAGGCAGGCGGCCGGTCGTTAAGTTACAGCCGAATCATTTTTACTGTTCCGGCAATTTCTTCTCCACTTCGCAAGGTCTTTGGCATCCTTGGGTGACCATTGGCGTGCATGTTATTTTTAAAAAGGAAAAGCTGGATAGCGCACCTCGGGCTCCGAAGCAACATAGCTAAGGATGCAACCGGGAACGTGTTTAGATGAAAAAGGAGATTCGTTTTAAACTTTGGATGTGCTTGTAGGCATATTTTTCTTCATACTCGTAAGCCTTACAATAATAAGAAAAAATATAGACTTATCGTATTGAGCTCAGAGCCAGTAGTGAATGGAGAAGAGGGCCCCTCTTGTGTGTTGATAAAAACAAAGTCAGACGCAATTTTGAGGTCAACCAAGAACCTTAGTCGCTGAAAGATGTATGGCGTTAAGTCATATCTAAATCCTGGAAAATTCAATATAAATTATACGCCAGCCTGCGGTAAATCATGCATTGATAATATGTTTTACGAAGTTTGATTGCCGAACTAGCAAGTACATTAATCTTAATCTGGCTGTGTACTCTCCGCACCAATACCAACTTATTTCCCTTGTCGTCAGGCGCCGTAATAAATAATGATCAAAAGTCGAAGCTTACCCGGAGTTTTAAACTTAAACATTAGTTTTGAGTTGTTTGACACTTTTAAAGAATAGGTACGTTAAGTATGATCATATGAATTAAGTTTTTTTTAACTGATTCCGGAAACTCACGGTTTTAGTAGAAATGTGTTATTGGCATTGGCCAATACTTAATGCAAGTATTGACTAGCTTCAGATTGTGAAAGATCTCTTTTCAGAGATCTTTCTGGAATAACACGATAAACAACGGCTTAAAACATACTTATTTTAGTAAAAACCGGTCACATGCGAGTAGGACTCGTCCATTAAGGGTTCTGTACCTCCGTACAATGTTTTGAAACGCTGGAAAAAACACGTATCGTAAACAAGATACGTGTTTTTAGGGTTTCGTACCCAAAGGGTGCAAACGTTAGTTGGTTGCGATAGTAAAAAATAAACCCACTGCAATGAAATGAAATAATCCAATAGTGGTAACTTTGTGTGTGTCTCCTAATTATTTAACACATTGATGGATGGGGTTCATAAGCAAAGTTTTGAACTTCTCTTCGTCAAGCTTCTTTTAGTTTAGTTCTTATTTAGTTGGCGAGTTTCGGAGCGCTTGCATTTATAAACGGTTCCGTACTTTTGTTCTCAACTGTCGTATACAATAGTAAAATATTTTATTAGTTAATTAATTTTCCTTAATGTTTTGATACTTATACTTGACTACTCGTATTACCCTTGCAACATGTACCTCACCTGTAACAAATGACAACAATTTTGTGTGTACATAACTTGTGCCACTAGGATGTGTCTTTTTAAGGTTTCGTACCCGAAGGGTGCAAACGGGACCCTATTACTGAGACTCCGCTGTCTGTCCGTCTGTCCGTCTGTCACAGGGCTCTATCTCTTGAACCGTAATAGCTAGACACTTGAATTTTTCACCAATTATGTATAACTATGGCCGCTATAACAACAAATACTGAAAATAAAAAAAAGTTAAAAATTAAAGGGGGTCGCCATACCAAAAACGTGTTTTTTCAGCGTTTTAACTAGATCTTTATAATGGCATTAACAATCATGTTTGCGTTTATTTTTTTCTTGCAGTTTAAATGCTTCTAATACAAAGATAATTCGAGACAATTTACCTTTATTAATAATACTTTTCATATTTTGATAATTATTGCACTAATGACATAATGACCATTCAGAAATATTATTTAATTTGTTGTTATTATGAATGATTACTGATATGATTTTTTAAATTAAAAAATTAGAAAAGCTGTTTACGTTTTATTTGTATTTTATTACTTGATAGGGAGTCACAATTCACCAATATGATGTTAATACTCGTATAGGCCTGGCAGCTCATATACTATAGCACTGAAATCTTTACCATTCTGCGCTCTTACCATTTTGCTCTTTTACCATCGTGCGCTTTTACCATTTTGCTGCTTTGTCATTTTGCGCTATTAAGATTTTGCTCCTTTACCATTTTGCTCTTTTACCATTTGCGAGCGGTTACCATTTTGCGCTTTTGACATTATGCGCCTAAACGGAAATTTTCACAGATTATATATTACTATGGCCGCTATAACAACAAATACTAAAAATAAAAAAGAGGTAAAATTAAAGGGGGTCGTCATACAAAAACGTGTTTTTTTAGCGTTTTAAAACATTGTACGGAGGTACGGAACCTTTCATGTACGAGTCCGGTCCGATTCGATTTGCCGGATTTTCTGATATTTTCAATTATTTATATTAAATAGCTTCCGTGCAGGTTATTTAATTCTGCCACATTAAATAATGTAATCACTCATCGAAATCAAAACAAAATTTAGTTTACTATTATACCATTTTTATTTAAGGAGTTATACACAATTTAAGTTACTATAATATTTCCCATACATTGTGTACTGCGCGTATTGTATACCGTTATACCGACTCGCACAAAATCTTTAATAAGTCCATTTTATTAAATAATTTAGAAATGATGTAAAAAGTATTGTAAAAAGTAGGGTTTGCACAGTGTTAAACTGGTATTTGAAAATTGAAAAGGAGCTAATTCAATGAATGGTATAATTTTAAAATTAACAAAAATTAAGAAAATATATATTTTTGACGTGATATATTTGAAAACTTAGACGTCCTACACATTTTTTATAACAAGATTCATGTTTTGTGTATTAAATTCTATTAGAAACCGCTGCAAGTATGCTTGTGGCAAAATCTTGTTGACCAGTGAATCAGTGAAAATTACAAGTGTCTCGCTCTGTGGTCTTGCTATTACGGTTCAAGAGATAAAACCCTGTGACAGACAGACAGTCAGACGGACAGTCAGCGGAGTCTCCGTGTTAAGGTTCCGTTGGCACCCTTTGGGCACAGAACCCTAAAAATTACGTTTAGCTAAATGGCGTTGTCTCTTGTAGTAGTCTTTAATGAAATATAATATGCGTGACAACAAGGATGCCGTAGACATAGTTAAAAAAAATGTCGATGTTTCAAAGCATACCTATTACTCGTAGCTAAGTCTGGCAACGGGGAACATGCAAAGATAAGAGAGGGACAAACATAGTTGTCCTAACGAAGGCTGCATCTACCTAACGCAATATCCTGCAGTGCCGGCGCCTCAAACATAAACACGGCCTTTGAGGCACACTTAGTGCTTGAGCCTTCGTCGCTAACACAGTTTTGCTCTTGGATGCACTGAGCACTGCACAAGCAAATTGAGTGGCCTGCGGTTGAACGATGCTTAAAGAGCTGCAAGACGTTACATATGTAGTAGTTCGGTTGCTTCCTCTGAACGTAGTGTAATGGGTATATGTCACATTAGTCTATAATGTAAACTGAACCTGAATAAGAACAGCTCTCGTGATAATAAATTTAGACATTTCTTCAAACCTAGGGGAAAAAGCGGAGACAATTTTGAAAGAATTTTGAAAGATTTTAAAAACAAAAACACAGAGCCGGGCCTTAACTTTTAACCTTGGCGCGTACCTATTCAGTGGAATCAAGGGAGCTTTCCAGCTTTTTCTTCCCCAAACCGTGGGAAGTGGAGAAGAAAACGCGTTACCAGTGCCAGAGATGTAAAACATAACGATCAACGTTTTGTTTTGTTTTTATGACAAAGAATTTTAATAAAACGCGATTACAGTACGCTCCATAGCGTGATTGCATCAATCGGCAGGCTGATATTAAACCCAACTCGTTTATAAACGTTAATTGAAGTGGTGTATATTATATAAACATTTTTTTTCATCGAATACCTACTTACTTTCACGTAGCTTCTTTCGGGCACGATATCTTATAAGTACACCTAGGAGTCTTAATGCTAGCATAAAATACATCAGAATAGTAGCTAATGTTATTATAGAAAATTACGTCAACTGACCAAATAATTTCGATATAACGCGATCAAAGGACGCTCAATACCATAGTTGCAATGCACCGACCAATCAGCAGCCCGATATTAAACCAAACTCATTTATACACGTTATTAAAGCGGTGAATATGGCTGCGATTTTAAAACAAAATTATCTTTATAAAAAACTTACTTTTACCCGCGGCTCAACTGCACGACATTCCATTCTTTTCCACTGCTTACCTTTCAAACTTACAATATCGTCCGACATAATAGGGAGACATGGAAACTACTCCACCGACAAGAACGTAGCTCTTAAATTATAGATACTCGTAGACGGGCCGGTGGTTTTCATACCGACCTGTTCCCCTGTTTCGGCCACCACTCCGTTACTGCTTTGGTCCATCGGCTGTTTTTTCTTGTAGCCAAGTGCCCCGCCTATTCCAACTTTGATACTATTGCACGGATATAGGTAATATAATCAAAGATGATTTTTTTAACAAACCAAAATAAACCCGGTGCATGGTCTCATATCAGGCAAGCGGTAATAACCCTCTTAAACGAGAAGCACAC
Organism: Acrobasis repandana; assembly: GCA_963576875.1. Classification (NCBI taxonomy): domain Eukaryota; kingdom Metazoa; phylum Arthropoda; class Insecta; order Lepidoptera; family Pyralidae; genus Acrobasis; species Acrobasis repandana. Next base: position 401,624 of record OY756215.1, read on the forward strand.
CCTCAAAACAGCTCGCCGCAGCCACGGGCACATAATAACATTATACGAGGCGCTGATGGCCGGCAATCGATGGCGAAATACGTACGTACCTACTCATAGTTGCTCATCAATTTACATGAGTTAATGGTTGGTTAATTCTCTCCATACTATGAGATCACTGTAAAGAATAGTACAGTCAACGTTTCCTCTCCATTGCAGCGCAACCACTCTAAATGAGCGAAAGACACCTAATTATTGTATTTTTGCAATCTGTACTTAGGTAGGTACTTTAGCTTGTAGGCTACAACGTGTTGTATATATATATTTATATATAAATCATTTGTACCAAAAAAATGGTAGTCAATACCATTTTTCAAAATTAAAATGACATAGAACTATTATTATGGTTTTTTTACGAGTATTTATTTTTATCACAGATTAATTGCTTGCCTAAAAAATATATACACTTCAAATATCGAGTGAGAAATTTATTTTGGATCGATCGTTTTGCTTGGATTTTTATCAAATAATCTATATATATAAAAGAAGTTTAGTATAAAATAATAGCACTTAGTGAATTAAATGATTTGATCTGATGATATTTCGAGAATTCGCGAAAACTAGTTATATAGCGCACTGATTGTAGGTCTTATGTTTGATCATGTTTGATCAAACGGCATTAGATTTCAAATAGGGGAAGCAAGCTGTGCAGTGTTTTGACTACAAATGCGATTTCAATGGCACTATTTTAATTTCGCTTCATCTACACTCATCAACCTCTTCATACGAGTACATGCCCTTCAGTTACGGGTACTTATTACCTCTCCTTTTTTTAGAACTTCTGCAATCTGATCGCAGAATGTTCGCCGAGGTCAACCCTATCCCGATTTTCCTTCCACACTTGCCTTATAAAGTGAGTGGGAGTGGCTCGGCCTACGGCCTCGCAATGCAGCTTGGCCTGCGGCCTAGGTAGTAGTACACATTTAGAAATTGGCCTTGTATGGCGGCCATCTTGAATTTTGAAAAAAAATCAAAAGACAAATAACAGTCGTCAAATTTTTTTTATATTTTTATTTTATTTATTAGTACATATACAGTAAGTTAGGTACATGAAGTGACAAAATATAAAAATAACAAGAAATACAACTAGATAGCTTTACTAACCAATTATATATGTACATGTCGGAAATAGATCAGGATTGGTGAATTCTTCGGAGTCTGACATCTTAGGTGAAGTAGTAGTAGGTAGCGAAGACAGTTCCTGAGGACGTCTAGTCACGAGCGTAGTCGGCGAGTAACTGACTGACTTCGGTCCCGCAGGCTCCGTCCTAGCGTGCAAAGTGAAGTTAGCTACACACTGACGTTAGTCACTGATCGCAGCCAATCAAACACTCGCACACTTCGCTACAATTTAGCGTCCGTACTATTGACCATAATCGTCTCCGATACGGCCATCCTGCGCAAACACACGTCATCGTGTGTCTAATCTGAAACAAGGAAATTAAGCCAAGTATACCGTTCGGTCACTCCTGATATTTCAAAATCTGGGCTTTGAGATCATTTTCTAAATTAAACTAGTTTTTTTCAGGTTTCCTTTTTAATGATGATTAAAACTTTACACAACACTAACATTAAATTCAACGAAATCAAAATAGTTTATTGTAAGCTTAATAAAGATAGAGTAATCCATGTACAGGGAACCACGCAGCCAAGCAGCATTATCATTACCCGTTAGCGGGCACCAAATCTCTATTCAATTAACCGATCAGACAAGTAGGCACCGCACGTCCGTGGCCTAGGGCTATCAACAAAGCCTCCCCCACATGCGCATCCCCATGGGATCGCAGAGCCAAATACATGACTCGGTCTCAACAAGACCAGACCTCAGCTAGAGCCTGCCGCGCACCGCGCATCCACGGACTACTCGGAGAGTAGATGCCGACTTCTACCGGACTACGGCTACAGCAGACTTCTAGCACGGTCGACCATCCGAACTCAGTACCTCACTCACTCTGTCTCACTACTCTGACTATCTACCTCTAATGCTACTTGGCTTCCTGGCATCTTCCTTAATCTATCATGAGCGTACTTATAGGTCCGCTTCGAGTTAAGGGATCTTAAAGTGTATCGGTCCCCATCTAATACCTCTACAATTTTGAACGGGCCTCTAAACTTAGCGTCTAATTTAGTCTGGTTGCGTTCCTCGTTCTCTAATAAAACATACTCTCCAACCGAAAACTTCCTCAACTTCGCTTTGTTTTTATCAAAGCGGGCTTTGTCGTAAAGAGAAGACTTTTCAATCTGTTGCGCTGCATGTTCTCTAACCTCAGAAATGCTGACCTCAGTGACATCATCATCATCCGCTGCCACTAGATCTAACGGACGCGCGACCTTCCCAATCATTAGTTCAAGCGGACTTGCCTGGGTTACCCTACTAACGGTGCAGTTTAGAGCAAGTTGCACATCATCTAGCGAATCCTGCCACGATTTATCGTCACACGTCTCTACCGCTGTCAACCGTTTTGTCATTAATTCACTAAGTAGATAGTAAAATAGGACAGTAACTTGAGACGTAAGAGATCATTGAACTGTTCAAACATCAAAACGTTAAATCTACTTAGGTTTTATTCAGAATTGCGTTATTTCAATGTACACCATAGACGCATCACCAGGCCATGGCTGCCACGTCCATCTGACTCAGTTTCCTCCTGAAACCTATCATTAGGCACGCGCATCACCAACCTGTGATCGCCGACTTCGCTTCATTGCGGTTTCCTCCAGAAACCCAAACTTAGCTAGAGCTACAACTCCAGTTTCCGTCACAACTACACAAACAACGCAATTCCACAAATTCACATTGTGCAATGAGTCTTGATCTATTGCTATCAATTTCCTCAATGATCTCCCTTGCCTTTGAAAGTATTTTAATTGCGCTCGGTCAATCCTGACCTTACTTAACACAACATACTCGTAACTCAAATAAAATAAAAGTTATCATCATACGCAACGTTAATAGTGTGTTTCTTATTTTTTTTACTTTACGTCGTCAAGTAGTAACAAACAAAGCCGTTTCCCCCGTAATTTAAGAGTGGTGGTCTACTTGGTCTTGCACTCGACACCATAATTATAACAAAATGAAAATTGCTCACCGGATCGAAGACAACGTTTCGGCACAGAAACTCACACACGAGATGCAGGTAGATCTCGTACTTCACTTCACGAGAAATTTCCAGCGCCAGCTGCGTACTGCTGCTAGCTCCCATCTCGCGGCAACGCGTAGCCAGCTCCATATGGCGGGCATCAAAATAATTACTAGGGACCCTAGCTGAAGGTTTGCTTCACTCCTTTGAACCATTTGCACTCAAAAATCACCAACGATGTCTTTGATATCTCTTGATTAAAACAGCTTAAACTCTGAACACGCGGCAAAGTCGCGTAAAGGTCAGTCACACCACTGCTAAACATTTTTTTGTTCCACCTGCATAAGGCACTTACTCGATCTTACTATCAATATAAGCTCCAGGTCTAAACCTCACTTGAGGAGCTACAGGTCATAATCTTAACTCTGATGTGAGCTCCAGGTCTTTTATCCCAATTCTGATGTCGGAAATAGATCAGGATTGGCGAATTCTTCGGAGTCTGACATCTTAGGTGAAGTAGTAGTAGGTAGCGAAGACAGTTCCTGAGGACGTCTAGTCACGAGCGTAGTCGGCGAGTAACTGACTGACTTCGGTCCCGCAGGCTCCGTCCTAGCGTGCAAAGTGAAGTTAGCTACACACTGACGTTAGTCACTGATCGCAGCCAATCAAACACTCGCACACTTCGCTACAATTTAGCGTCCGTACTATTGACCATAATCGTCTCCGACATACATAACATGTTAATTATAGCACAAATCAAGTTATTATGATGTAAAAAGGAAAAAAAATAAGAAACATAAATTACAAATAATTTAAAACGATACGAAAATTGCATTTAAAAGTCATCTGTCATGACAATTTGACATTACCTTTTGAATGTTGCGAGCGAAGTGCAAAACATGTCAGGAAACTCAGGTGACGAACACAGGCATGCTTACAATCCTACATTTTGGAAAAATCTCGCCCCTTACCCGACGTATCCCTTTCACATCAGGATGTGACGATCTTCAAGATGTCGAAGTTTTCTGGTACTAACTAGAGCACCTTCTATACAACCACATATCAATCATTACCCCTGTCACCCTGGAACAGGGCAAACAAGTATGTCAATCAGTGAGCGGATACGACATATTACAATTGACACGAATAAGACAATTGACAGATGTAGCAACTGCTAGACAAGTGTACTTTAGTTACTTTCACAGTCTAATGTCTTACGGGATACTTCTATGGGGGAGTGCAGCCGACATTCAGACTATTTTTCTTTTACAAAAAAGAGCAATTCGTGCCATTTACGGTTTAGGATCGAGAGACTCACTGAGGGAATTATTCAAGGAAATAGGTATACTTACTTTTGCATCACAGTTCATATTTGAAAATATAATGTATGTAAGGAAAAATATTTCCATGTTCAATAAAGTAAGTGATTTTACAGATAGAAATTTACGTAATAAGAATGACTTAGTTAGCCCGTATTACATGCTGAATACAGTCAGTAAGTCTTTTATGGGGAAGTGTATACTTTTTTATAATAAATTGTCAGAATCGGTCCTTGATATGCCAGACAGAAAATTCAAAGCTTATGTAAAGAAAGTACTTTGTGAGAAGGCTTATTATAGGACCGATGACTATCTTAAAGACAAAAAGGTCTGGCTTGAGCTTGGCGCGGGTCCCTCTTAAAGGTTTGTATACTTAGACATGTCATAATTTAGGTACATTGGTACATACTAAATTTACAAATTGACATTATTTTAAATTTCGTAATTCTTATAATTCAATTTACTCGTAATTATGACATAACAAACAATGTAATCTCAGTCCATCCATTTAACTAATTTTAAGTTTTTAGTTTGTTAGTTGACGTCTTTGGAGAAAACGTGCAGTGCGGTTTGTTGCCGCTTCTTCTGCACTTGCGCCTAGGAAGCGGCGTAAACTTAGCTGTAAGTAACGATTTGACGTCAACATTTGTGCAAAACAAAACAAAGTGACTATGATTAAGAGATATTATAAATATCCTATGATAATAAAGATATTTCGAATTGAATTGAATTTGAATTGAATTTGAGTCAGTCAGTGAGTGGTATTGTAGGTTTATAGAATTACAACTAGTTTTTCGGGCATTGCGCGGGCTGCAAGCAGTCCGTGGTTTTTCGTACAGCTATTGAAGTTGGTTGGAATCTAAGTCCAGTTGAGAAAATGGGTAAAAAATACAGTCAGTACATGAAACATTAAAAAATGTGTGGGCGGCCATCTTAGAATCAAAATTTGTTTGCAGTTTTGAGTTCAGCGAAAATATTTTAAGGCCGTACCTAAATTTTCCGGGGTCCAGTGCTGCCCCCATTTAAAATAAATCATTTCAAAGAAAACGGAGACATCATTTAGAATTTTGCAACTACCAAGTCCTAGATAACCCTTCAAAGTATTTTATGAAGTAGTGTTTACAGTTTATAATGAGAACGTTTAGCTTTACTACGCACATTAGCCAAAAGTGGCCGTTTTTCGCAAATGTGCGTAGTAAAGCTTTACGTTCTCACTTTAAACTGTAAACAGTAGTTCATAAAATACTTTGAAGGGTTATCTAGGATTTGGTTGTAGCAAAATTTTAAATGATGTCTCCGTTTTCTTTGAAATGATTTATTTTAAATGGGGGCAGCACTGGGCCCCGTAAAATTCAAGTACGGCCTTAAAGAAAGTTTCTCGTGTAAAGCATTTCTGTTTAATTTTGATGATTGAATTTAATTGCATTTATAATGTACATCAGTTTTAACTACTAAAAGTCACTTTTATAATAGGTACAATATATACCCAGTCATTTTTAGGGTTCCGTAGTCCACAAGGAACTCGTACTCCGCCGCTACTGCACCGATTGTCACGAAAATTGGTGGAAAGACAGATATTGAAGTTCCAAAAGTTGGTTTTCAAAAATTATGAAAAAATGTTTTTTTTTTCAGCCCCCCGTCAAAGCAGTTTTTGTTGCATTTTAGACGTTTTCAACGAAAAGTAAATTTTAAAAATTAAATTGGTTTAACCCCAACGTGTGGGGTATCGTTGAAAAGGTCTAAAATGCAACAAAAACTGCTTTGAAACTATGTGGATCAAACCCCCCAGTCTTGAGATAATCTAATACAAAGTTAAAATTTGAGGTGTCCCCCCACCGTAACTTTTGAAATATTACTAAAATAATTCTGAAAAAAATGTGGTATATACCTCAAAGTATGTACTTTCAATTAAAACTGTAGCGGTCTCGGTATCATAGATAGTTATTTTTTAATACGTCTAAAATCGTAAAATTTTACTTGCTGCTACGGAACCCTTCATGGGCGAGTCCGACTCGCACTTGGCCGCTTTTTAATATTTCATTTAATTATTTAATGAAATAAAAATGCCATTTAAAGTTTATTAAAACACAATACAGCTTCGCTTCTTTTAAGTAGACCCTGGGCCTGCTTGTCGTACCTACTCTCTTATTCATAAACTAAAATTTCCGGCCTTCCATCTCTTTCTGTGGATGTCATAAGATACTACTAAATATTAAGAAAAATGTACCAAACGCAAATGCAACGTTTCCTTTTAACAGGGTGCTAATATCATATAGGTAATGAAAATTACTATCTCTTCTTTTTTTCTTCCTCACCTTATCCCACTTTACGAGGGGTCGGGACAGCATGAGAGTTTTTTACGTATTAAAAATCACAAATTTTCCATTTATTATAATCAGCAGAAAATTATCGCAAATATAACGCGGCTAATTGCGAACAGGAGCACCCTTTGTGCGAACGACTTAATATTAAACTCTCGTAATTAATTGCCCTTTTGATTCTCAATGGTACTGGGAAGTTAAGGACTCGGATCACAGAAAGAAGGTAAGGAAATTGAAATGATAAATGCATTAAAAGTATAATGTAAGTGATTTTATATGCGTATGCGTATACGAAAAATACAGACTAAGTACTCAGTGAAAAGGGTAAGGATTTATTTTAATAATATTCACTTCATACCTTATAGTTGGTATTCCAAAGATGGATTTTGATGGTTTGGATTAAAACGTTTGGAAATTTTTGTCCGAATGTTGGAGCTTTTAGGAGATCTTTCTTAATTTCAAATAAGCGTAGAGATCATCTCATTTCTCTCACAGCCCTGTAAAGATCGTACCAAGCCGTGACGTAATGCCAAATTTAAATGAGAGATGCCTTCGTTATTTTTGTTAGTTAGAGAAAAGAATAAATACGTGAGCAATATTAGTTATTTTTTGATAATCTGAGGGGTAAAAACATTTTTTCACGTTAGACGATGTGTATGTACTAAAAAGATGGCCATAGCTTTTTTTTTTTTAATTCGAAAGAGCATTTGGAATGTTCAACTTAAAACTAAAGTATCACAATTACCTCTTTTATCTACTTTTTGAAAAAAGAGAACATTACAATATTGAAGTTACCTCATTTACAAGCGTCGCCTGTCAATACGTCAGTGTCGAGTCAAAAATACGCAATGGTCGCGTGTTCAGCGCGCAGTAGACGTCAGTCCCTTTGCAAATTGCGTCACGTTAAACGTGGTGAGAGACGGTAGGTAGTCTACTAGTCATAATCGAATAAAATTGCTCTTTTGGCGGTAAAGTATTTACTTATTTATACTGTCGCGAACGAGATAGAATCTTCCCGAACAATATTTGCGAACGAATACTACGATAGAATGGTGCCAAAGCCAAATTGGCCCATATGTCTTGTGTCATAAAGTCTAGAGTTGCTTAACCATGTTACACTCACACACATACCCGGCGCCTGGATGCTTCGAAACACATTCGTCGACTATGTAGAATATTCGAGATTAATGTGGACCTATTCGATGGCGCATATAAATAGCGAATCGTGGGTGCGCCAGGCAGTTCAATACGAGCTATCAAAGCGATCACTTCGAAGCGAAGGAAACCTACCTTAGTGCGACAAGTGGAAGTACCTGCGACTACCTACATAAAGACGAACAATATATAAATATATATACAAATACTTATCATATTATAAAAACATTAAATAATACAGAAGATGCTAGAAAAAATTTGAAAAATTAAACTAAACAAAGATATAATAGAATAAACAAAATAAGTAAATCAAGTCTGTCCCATATTTGACTGGCAGTGGAGGTGCCTAAAAACTCTAAATATAAGTAGGAACATAATTTAAAAGGTAGAACTTAAGTAAAAGTAGGTACCTATCTATTAGGATTTCTTTTTGCCTTGAGTTCTTAAGTATTTTGGACTCGCATGTACCCTATCATTCGTACCATCGTAATTTGACCTTACTTAATCTATTTTCCTTTATTGTTTTTAAATATTTGAACTTCGTTATTCGAACTTTATTGGGCACGACTTTGATGATCTATTTTTTAGAGAAAAAGAAAAAGAAAGAGATGAAGAGTATGGACAACTTTTACTTACTAGTTACTGTACTGAAAGTAAAGAAGAAACAGAATTTGACGACCTCCGTGGCGTATTTATTATAAAATATAGTATCGAGTGTATGTATTTATTATAAAAAATATACCTTTAGTATCGTTGAATTAGTATCCCATAACATAAGTATCAATTTACTTTGGGGCTAACTCAATCAGTGTGATTTTCCCCACTATTTATTTTTATAGAATGTATAAGCTGCTTCTCCTCTCGCGCAGATCGAAAAAGTCGATAAAAGGTAAAGGTTTTTTTTCTAAACAGTCGATGAAGATCTGACGTAATTATCGATACCTCAATTTTAGCGAGAGCCCGTTTACTACACTAACAATCAGCTCTGGGCTATTGCAAATTTCGACCCTATTTTGTTGTCCATCGGTAGATGGCCCATTTAAGCACATTTTGCAGTTTTACGAGTAAGTACAATTTTGCGACTATCAATTTATCGCTACTTCATCTCTACGGAGAATAATTACTCAACGGCAACAACGGCAAGTTGTAAACAAGCCTTCCCTATCAATTAATCCCGTAACCAGATCCTTCTGATCCCGGTTATCCCGCTCTGCACTTGTATGGCTCGGAAGACCAGCGAGAAGGGATACTGTCTACAAGTAAATTTATTTATAGACTAGATTCAAATTACAAGTACTTTAATATTTTCCTAATGTAGCACTGTGCGTGCAAATTATTAATGATTTTATAAATCTTCTAGTCGTGCATTTTTCTCCGAGTCACATGTACTACCTATATTATTACCGGGAAATTGAACAAGCATTATTTATCAGATAAATGCATCCTAACAATGTAGTGTATGCAGATTGCAGACGTACCTAACCCCAAATGGTTAAGCTAGCCTCAAAGCTAGCTCAAAGCCTTTGCCAGTGGCTGCCAGCACGATCCAATTATGCAGCAAGGAGCCTATACCTATCACATGTGAGACGACGCCTTATCTCACTCCCATACAAGTAAGAAAGGGTTTAAAGACTACCTACTAAAGATTGCCTAAATAAACTGAAGATATCTATGAGAAGTTTAGGACATATTCCATAATAAAACAGTATTTTTCAAAATACATGATTTATTATGAAATCGACAGCATTCTAGCATTAAGCTTAAGTGTAGACGTTTAACAATTAAAAGATAAACAAAAGCTACATATGTAACGGTACTGCATGCCACCTGCATGTTGCATCTTATCATTTTACCTCATTTCACCATCTATTATTATTATTTACATCATTTCATTGGTCCACTTTTCAAAACTTCTTTTGAGTCCAAATTTAATTGACTAATTTTACCTCCATTTCTCATACTGAACATAAATTTAGGAGTACCTACTTATATAAAGTCTAATAATTTTTTTTTACATTTAGCGACGTTACAATTAAATTAAAATATAATAATTAATAAGTGGAGTTCGTGTCTATTCTACTGAGGCACTGATCCTACATATCTTTCTTTCTACACATACTGTGTACATGAAGTATTTTTGCACGTAAGATTTTTAAACAGTGACTTACTTGTATTAAGGGCTTGAGGTCCCCAGGTGAGAAACATGGCTTTGACTGTATTTTGCCATTCATGTCATTGCCAAAGTTCATAAATATAATTTGAAAAATGTAGTATCAAAATAATCATAAAGGAAAATATAGATTTTTATCAAACGAGGGCTGAAACTGACATTTGTGTAACAATTTAATTGTTACAAAACAATATTCTCAACATAAATCTTAGGCAATGACATTGTCCAGTTTCAATTTGAGATAGGTGTAGTGAGACCCTTTTCATTGAAGATACAAGAACCTTTGTTACAATTGAGGCGTTACATTAATTAATTAAGTAAAATGGTTACAAAGACATTTATATAAATACTGGCTTGACGTCGTCAAGGATGATGTGGAGCTCAAGCAACCAAGGATGGTCGGTCAAGTCAAGACCGTGCGAATTAGAGGAGTAAAACAGGTGATGCAACTGGGAATACGCTGTGATGAGAAAGAGAGAGAAAGTCATTTATATAGTTACAATTGCAATGTATTGAATATGTAGATGCGTAAAGTGTGTGAGACTATGACTTAAAAGGACTTTTTGAAAATTTTAGATCATTTACCTCACTAAATAGTCAGGTAGGTCATAAGTTTCTTTCTTCCCTTTTCCTAATTAGGGTCAGCTCCGTAAGTCGATCTGCAACTTTTTATTTCCTTTACCACTAGTGGTTCTGTGAGAACAGTAGACCTCGCGAGCCCTTATTACCATGCAATAACCGACACTATCCCCTTTCCCTGACTTTAATTTAATGCAAATAAAATTTATTTTTATAATTTATGGATTGGCAACATGCCACAAAAACAACATTTAGTTTTTTAATGCAGTTCTATTATTTTATCTAATTTTTAATTTAGTTTTAAATTTACATTTTAAGTTGAGTATAAACCAGTAAAAAAATAACAGTGGCACACTGGGAGTGCCGACAGAAGTGAAAAATTGAGAGGTGTCGGTGACGGTAACAGTGTGGCGAGTTCAATGGTTCTTTCCCATCTCAAAAAATGCCCAACGTGCCTCAAGAAGTTTTCAGTTAAAAAATATGGATAGTCTGCTACAACACAGTGCATAACAATAAGTTCTTTTAAAAGAGCATGAACAGATTTATTCAGCGTCGGTGACGTGTGTGAGATGTCTTACGTGATAGGCGTTCGTAAGCTGCGGTGGACTTCAACGTAGTCATACAAAAAACAGTCATTAGTATAAAAAAAAGTTATTCTATTACTTTACTGTAAAAAACATGATTTATGATATAAACGGAATTTAGCACGAAACTTTTTTGTTTGTTCTAACTTTTCGAATAGGAGTTACATCCTCCGTGGCCACAAACAATATGTTTTATTAACATAAAATTTATTTTAATAATATTACTATTTTGTATTTATATTAATGGAAATCAATTTTTTACGTAACTGAAAAAATGTCAAGAACCGCATGTATTACCTAACCTAACTGCGAATTTTGACACTGATTTTATCTGTGACTGACAAATAAATGATTATAACTCCAAGCACGATGAGAAAAAATCAAATACACATATTCGAACGATACTTGTAATTAACATGTCCGGCCTTTTCCAAAATTGAACTGCGTCATGCAATCATTATTCACAGGCGATACACGCGTCCGTCAGCTTTGATTGAAACGTGCCCGCTGGCCGTCCCACATCGGAAGCTATACTATGAGCAATATTAGGTACGTACCTAGTTCAGCTCCATTCCGATCGGTGATTTTATGACGTGCCGAATATCGAGTGACGGCATTTCCATATTCAGCGTGCAATCTCTTTGTTTTTGATGTTAAACCGAGCAACGCTGGTCTCTGCGTTTTAAAATAATGCAGCTGCATATGACGCGTATTATCCTGGCACAATCGTTGACAGATGCCAGTGAATATCAGTATCTATGGTACTCCAATATCATATTCTGATTCGGAAATATATTAATGGCTGACTGTGGTAGCTCTGAGGCAAGTCTAAAAATATCTTACATGCTAGTATGAGAGAAAATAATATATTACGTACGTTGTTTCTCCCACAGATCGTAAAATCCGATCGAGAGAATGGGTGAAAATACGAATCATGGCTCAATAGGCGATGTAGCTACCAACCCATTACTATTTTAATTCCTTTTTCCACCATCACGCAAAAAGTCGTCTTTGGGTCTTTCGACCCTGGGCTCTATCTACATAGAGCTGCAAGACCCAAAACGCTCTGTCTGCCTCATAAGGAAAAAGGAAAGTGTGTATGTATACGAGTATGTATGTAAGTCTGTCATTGGCTTCAAAATCATGTCCTATCCATCCTTCTTCGAATTGGTTTTAAAAGAGCTGGGAATCATTAAAACGATTTGGCTGTGGTCCTACGACCAGCCTTCTGCCGGCCAGACCTCAACCCTCCTTGATAATGCAGTTGATGCACGGGATACGAGTATGTGTAGTGTTAGTATTTAGTTGCCTCTTACTTATTTTTACCCACAGGAAGAGATAGAGTGGTTCTATAATACTATTCCCAATACCACACGGTACATGGCGGCTCTCTGTAGGTATTTCTCAATAAAATGAATAACTAGACATAATAGAGTACAAGTAATTTAGATTAGTCATAAGTCATATAGTTAGCACGATTCATTCATTAATAAGTGTAATAAAGCTTGTTTGTCAGGATCCAGGTCCAACCTCCGGTCAGACTTGTAACAGGAAATGAGATTTTCAAAACAGATATGTCGAGTATCCTGTCGAGGCCTATTATTCTACAAATCAATTGGAATAGAAATAATTTGCATATGAACTCTCTCAGCAGTGGTCGTTATGAAACACTAGCATTGATAGTTTTTCTTTAAATAATTAGTTAATTAATTTGACACTTATCGTAGGTATACACTAAACTTAAAACTTGCCAACTTTATTGAGTATCTTTACATATTGTACTCGTATCTGTGCTGAATTTCCAATTATTTATGATACGATTAATTAACACATAACCGAGGCAGACTACCTGGCTCAATACCTTATCTTGAGCTCCTCCAGGCACAAACACACTATATGCGTGCGCTTGCAATGCATCTTGACAATTCTGACACCTATTAGTCAATGTCATCTTAAAAAGTTATGAAAAAAAAAGTTTTCGAAAAAGTACGTACAAGGTTTTTGAGGCCTAAGTACTAATCAAGACAATTGTAATAAACTCGATGTGGTTGCGTCGTTTCATTACGTGGTTTCTATCCACCTTCCGGCTCCATCGTCAAATCAGCTTCTTGTTACAATAATATCATCGCATTGTCATCTGATTTACATTACTATACAAAATCTCATCTCAATCGAAAACCGGAAAGTGGCTCTTTAACTTGCAAGATTTGACCTAGACAAATAATAACAACAAACAAGGCAAGCTAAATAAAAGCTGTAAAAAAGGAATCTCCTTGACAATATTCGTTCCTTTATTTGCTACTAAGAGTTACAAATGATACAAGTATACCCTAAAACATTTAACAGTATTAATTTATTTGCGAAATCCCCAAAACTATACAAAATACTCGTAGTGTTTGTGTAAGACGGCCGCAAACACGCCGACCCCCTGAATATTCATGCAGGTTGCGAACGGCAACCGCACAACTACATGACAATCTGAAGACCTTTGCTCTCAGAATGATATTACTATTTAATAACTGACCTAAAAGGGTTCCTCTGGTAGCAGTGGCCCTGCCCCTGTTGCTCAATTGTGTTTTAGAAAGAAAACTGTTGATACATATTTAAGCCAATTTAGATTAGGTGTAAACTGGGAAGTATAGGAAAATCTTTTATGCTGGGAGAAAAAACAAATCGGAGAGTATACCAGTAGATTGCCTTCCCACCCAGATCCTAAAACCGATCGAGGAAATGGACAAAAATCTGAATCATGTTATAAGGAAATGCGGCCAGCCTGTCACTATTTTTTTTTTTTTCAATTCAATTCATTTATTGCATTTCATAATGTACATCAGTTCTAACTACTTAAAGTTACTTATTAAGTACGTATTAAAATAGCAGACTATGAACCCTGTCGGGTATCGCAAAACAAAATTTTGATTCCTTCATCGGCTACCATCACGCTTAAATTGGCATTTGGTGGCCCAAAGTTCTATTTACCCGTAAGTAAAGAAAGAACTAATAAAAGATGTTATTAGTATGCTGATTTGAACTTAGGTATAGTTCAAAGTTAGTAAATTATGGTCACTACAAACCAATAACCTAACCTATATTGACTGTCACAAAGTTGGCTTTTGTCAGCTAGTCAATTTTGTCACAAGGTCTGTCGCTCGCACCAATCACCGGTTAGGTTAGGCTTACTGACTGTCATTAACCCATTTTTTGACAGCCCGTCACTTCTGTCACAAGCTCTGTCGCTACGCTAATATAGATAAAGGTATATACAAAAAATATTCTGATGTTTAATTTTCCTAATTTGACTTTTGTACTGATTACTGATTGCCAGACAGAAAATTCAAAGCTTATGTAAAGAAAGTACTTTGTGAGAAGGCTTATTATAGGACCGATGACTATCTTAAAGACAAAAAGGTCTGGCTTGAGCTTGGCGCGGGTCCCTCTTAAAGGTTTGTATACTTAGACATGTCATAATTTAGGTACATACTAAATTTACAAATTGACATTATTTTAAATTTCGTAATTCTTATAATTCAATTTAATTATGACATAATAAACAATGTAATCTCTGTCCATCTATATAACTAATTTTAAGTTTTTAGTTTGTTAGTTGACGTCTTTGGAGAAAACGTGCAGTGCAGTTTGTTGCCGCTTCTTCTGCACTTGCGCCTAGGAAGCGGCGTAAACTTAGCTTTAAGTAACGATTTGACGTCAACATTTGTGCAAAACAAAACAAAGTGACTATTATTAAGAGATATTATAAATATCCTATGATAATAAAGATATTTTGAATTGAATTGAATTAACAAGCGGAATACAGTTTTTCTGGATACATCGTATGTTTAATTCTTCATACTTACAAAAATCGGACAGCAAAAAAATCGTATTTATGTTATTACCAATTAGGTAAAATTAATTTCGTGATTATTAATAATCAGAATTTTATTTCAAATTACTAATGAAATTCAGATTTTTCAAATTCGGCCTATCCAAATTAGGAATTATATATTTCGGATAAATACGGTGTTCCCAATCATTTTAATATGTGTAGTCCTCGTTTAGACAACACTTTGAACCAGGCTTTTGAATAATTTATTCGGCCTATGGCTATGACTATGCTTTATCCCGCGGCTTATTGGCCTACAGTTGGATTATCTTGTCGCAGTATCGGACGGGGCACTATAGAATCTATATAATAATACTGGTAGTTCACTCCAAACTGTAAACTCGCGAACCCCATAACTCGGTAACACCTTGACCGATATGGCTCATGTTCGAACTTAAAAATTATATAAGATAGATAGATAGATAAGATGTTTATTTGTAGCTATAGTCACACACATACAGAAAATACACAACATACGAACATAATCTACCCGCCTTCCAATTATATTAGCTACATCTAAACGCCTTTCAATTATATCAGCTACATCTACATGCCTTCCAATTATATTAGCTACATCTAAACACCTTCCAATTATATTAGCTACATCTACACGCCTTCCAATTATATTAGCTACATCTAAACGCTTTCCAATTATATTAGCTACATCTACACGCCTTCCAAATATATTAGCTACATCTAAACGCTTTCCAATTATATTAGCTACATCTACACGCCTTCCAATTATATTAGCTACATCTAAACGCCTTCCAATTATATTAGCTACATCTACACGCCCTCCAATAATATTAGCTACATCTACACGCCTTCTAATTATATTACCTACATTTACACGCCTTCCAATTTCATGAAGCTCTATTCAAAACTACTCGAGTTATCGTCGAACAAACATACCTACGCACTCACATACATACAAACGCCAGGTGTTCAAGTTGACTTGGAGAACTTCGCTCGCCTCGCTCGCTCGTTCAATTAATCTAATTTATATAATTTTGTTTATTAATTTATGCTTCTTATAATAAAACAGACTTTTGTTTACGGCTATAGAAGTTTGTAAAGAAGAGAATGTGGTATAAGTACATTATGTACAGTAAACACGCTTTCCGACAAAAAGGAATACGCTGCAAAGACGCTTTTCTCGAGTGTCTACTAAATACGTGTGTTGTCAGTGTTCCGGAGGTCTGGTGTCAATTCCGACACGCCGTGATCGATGGCGAGGTGATGGAGTAGTTGCTACCTACTGTTTCTCGTATTATTACACGAAACTAGTATTACTTAGAAAACAAAGTAGCGAGCGAGTGAAGTCTTTTTACTAAGTCCGACAACTCGAGTTTCTTCAAAAGGCAGTAGCCAAGGGGTCAATCAGTTTCAGGGTTGTAGACCGAGATTATAGGTTAAAGGAAACTATTGGTTCACAGTTTACGGTAGAGATACAATACTAGTTAAGATTCAAGATACGAATATATAGAGATAATGTATGTATAAATTTGTCAGATTAAAAATATGTGATGAAAAATATCACCACGAGTGAGATTAGAACCCACGTCGCTCACATCTGTACTGTGAGTGCACTTCCAATTGTGCTACCGACACTTTGAACCACTCTGACGAATTTCCTCATCACATAAATGTATAAATCAATAAGTAATAAGTTCTGTAAATGTTCCCAAGAAAAAAAATATACGAGTGGTATCGAAACACAAGTTGATTGCAAAAAGTTATTCGGTATTATTCAGTGATTTTATTTTTATTTATCTACTGACTCTAAATGTGTTTCTAAAAAAAAGATAAAAAGTTCTGGGGCTAATCCTTTGGAGTAGCGTCTAACTGCCTAAGCTCGCTTGATTCGAATCTTATTAACAAACTTGTAGACCTCGGGTAAACAATGCTATTGCTGTCTCACTCGCACGCCTGCTAATTTAACCCAGTTTGAAGTAAAGCTGCCTGTAACCTCTTTAGTTTTATTTAAGCTTCAACCTAAACAGACTTAAGAATTTTCTTAAAAAACTTGTGAGATCTCGAGTAAACAATGCTATTGCTGTTATCATTGCACGAATGTTAAATTAATCCAGTATGCATTTTGCCAAATTAAAGCTGATATAATCGACTTTTCATTTCTTAGGGTTCAATTTAAACTAATTAAATACACTTGCACTTAGGGAAACAAATTCTTGGGTCATGGGAATGAAATAATGACAGCATGCTACATCTACACGCCCTCCATCTTCCTCTTGATCGCTTTTACCGATCTGCACGAGAACAGATGCAGCTGGTATATTATCAGCTTTTCTTTCCTCCCAGACCATTAGGGAATAGAATGAATACTAATGTGAAAGGAGGTTGTAAAGGGGTCGCAAATACTCAATTCAAGTTTAGTGTAAACTACTGAGTGAGTTTCTTTTTTTTTTGGAAAACCGCCAGCATGATTTTGCACGAATTGCTATTTTGATCAATTTCATAGTAAACATAATAACATCTTGAAATAGCTGCTATTTAAAGAAAATAACATGTGAGACTACTGGTTACTAAGAGGAACTGCTATATACACGAGTTCCGAGTTTCATTTAAACAAGTTTTTACTGTAGACTATTTGCGTTTGCGATCATTCGATACCAACTTGTCTGTTATTGAATAGCGCGCTTTAAATAAGCCACGTCGTTGTCATCGCGAGAATAAGCCCCAGCTTTGGAGTGTGTAGTCTGTGTAGCTGTAGGTGTGTTTATGTCCTAAATGATGAATTAGGTTGTTGTACACGTTTCATGTCAATGGTACCTAAATCATGCCAAAAAGTGATGCGGCAGCAAAACCCGTCACTATTAACTTACATACCTACATAAGTAAGTACCTACATGATATTATCACGCCTGTTTTATTCCCTCAATTAGTTTAACGATCTGCGTGAGAAAAGAAGCATCTGCTACATTTTATGTTTTTCTATTCTCCTAACTCAGCATCGTAGAAACCAATATTTATGTTTCTCAGAAATTGTTTGTTTTATGCATGTTCTGTAAAATAAATTCAAAGTAACAAGCAAAGGCCCCCAATTAAACAATTCAGCAATCATCGAATAAACAACATAAATATTTATTCCTTTAATTGAAACGACGCTCGTCCCAATGTTTTAATATCGGAATGGAAAAGTTTATTATTCCCGAATTCGGGAGAAAATCGCAACAGCATTTATTTCTGAACAAGACACTGTTTAAAGGTGACACAGACTTTTTAAACATGGACCGATCACTACGATATTTAAATATATACGATATACGAAGCTATAGATATGTCGCAGTTGGATGGTATAAACCGCTAATTCACTAAACCTCTAGCTGTGTGGCATTACAGCTCGCTGATAAACAGCTATATATCGTTCAGCTGGATTGTCAATATGTCCCGTTGTCAATGTAACCACGTTAAGACCGCTGAATAGGTTATTTGCAGGCATGTTATAAACTTACAAATTTATGACGGGGCATTTAAATAAAACCTCAATTCAACTACTTACTATGTAATATAGTCTCCAACATCATACGAATAAAGAATTATACATAGTGCAAATATAGTGCATAGTGCAAATGCAAGTGGATACAGAAAAGTTTGTTAACGCGACATAATTTTAATGGAGGCGTAGCGGTTTCTCTCGGCCTTCATTTGATTCACGTTAATTCTCCATCTTGCCGGAAAGCGGGCGTCGTAATAACTATATGGGAACCAAGCTGAAGATCTGCTTTATTATTCCTAACCATTTGCAGTCCAAAATCATAAACGATGTCTCCGATCTCTCGATGAAAACAGCTTATTCTCGGAACGCTGCGAAGAATTCCAAATTAAATCTACAATCTTACGTCTTGCGCCGCGGCATTTATGAATACAAATCGTTTATGACATTGTGCGTATGAGGTGTCAGTTAATTAACGCTGTTTTACGAAACCGACCGGTATGCCAAACAGCTAGAGGTTTAGTGGATAAGCGGATTATACCATTCAACTGCGACATATGTATATTGGTCTATATCTTGATGTACAAGGAAAAAAAATCCTAACAAGATGAATGAGGAAAACACAAACCAGCTTTTAATAATTTTCTTATTTTGTATGAATCGTTATGATGAGCTTATATTTTGTAAAGTGGAAGATATTTGGATTGAAGATGATTGGATATATTGGATTGAAGAAGACGGATGTTAAAAGTAGATATAATAATTTTTATGGGAATAGTCATTAATTTGTATGATATTACAGTAGAATTTTGATTTTTATGATCACTTTTTTAAAGGCCCGCTGCCGGCCGGCCGCGCGCCTCTGTATATACCGATACGATACGCGCCGACCATTGCGTATGTTTGTATGTATGTACACTTTGGAGATGTTTGTTATGTAAAATGTATTAACATTGCAAAAATTATACATGATCTTATATATAAACTCTTATTATATAGTCACAGTATGGAAATAAAAAAGTTGACTCACATGAATTGAATTCTTTAAGTAAGCTTGGCGCTCTCACTGTCCTCGGGGCTAACGTTCCCCTAGTGATCTAGTGGTTACTCAGGTGCGTAAACTGCGATACTGCATTGGAAATACACAAGAAAGCCTTACGATATTTATAAATAAATGGTCAAGTGCGTGTACTGGCCACGCTCAGAGTAGAGTTCCGAAGTTACACGTAACATGGCCATCTTAGTAATTGTTTTCTAAGGATTATGTATTTTGTACGTAATTTTCCAAATATGTATATTTAATAAGTTAAGCGACTATTACTCTTAACTTAACAGATATACTATATAGCTGCGATAATTTTCCTTGAAAATTTACTACATGTAATATCAATAAACTTTTATTAGATTTTTACTGCCTATTGTTTAATTTTTAGGGTTCCGTACCCAAAGGGTGCAAATGGGACCCTATTACTGTGACTCCGCTGTCTGTCCGTCTGTCTGTCCATCTGTCTGTCCGTCTGTCTGTCCGTCTGTCTGTCCGTCTGTCTGTCACAGGGCTCTATCTCTTGAACCGTAATAGCTAGACACTTGAAATTTTCACCGATTATGTATTACTGTAGCTGCTATAACAACAAATATTAAAAATAAAAAAAGTTAAAAATTAAGGGGGGTCGTCATGCAAGAAACGTGTTTTTTTCAGCGTTTTTAACTTGATCTTTATAATGGCATTAACTAGACACTTGAAATTTTCACCGATTATACTGTGGCCACTATAACAACAAATACTAAAAATAAAATAAAGTTAAAAATTAAAGGGGGTCGTCATACAAGAAACGTGTTTCTTCAGCGTTTTAAAACATTGTACGGTGGTACGGAACCCTTCATGTACAAGTCCGACTCGCACTTGCCCGTTTATTAGAGGGTGGTGACGATTAACTCGATCAACAATTTGTTTAATATTATGTTTAATATATTAATATAAATCAAAAAGTTGTCTGCAACTATGTGATTCACGTGTAAGAAATCATCATCATTACAACTATCACGCGGAATTTTAATGCACTGTATCTTTGGCATTATTTGCTTATCAGAGAAAAGAAAAAATATGTATACAATATTTTTAATAAGTTACAGGTAGGTAACATAGGGAACCGTTCACCATCATATTTCATTATATCGTGTCTAGTTATGACAAGTCTACGCACCGCTACAGTAACGCTGTCTTGTTTCGAGCATTCGTCAAATATTTGTCAAACAAATGACGCATTGTTCGGGCCCTCCCCGCCGGCCACCAGAAGGACACTCCTCACGAGAGCCTTGAATTTAGCGCCGCTTTCTTTGTTCTACGGAATTCGAGTTTGAGAGGAAGCATAGAAAATCGCGTGTTTACAAATGATTTTTTTCTCTTGACTTTTATTTACTTACTCGCTGAGAGGACAAAAGCAACGAAAGAGTACAACCCGCAGAAGTTAACTAGGTACCTATACCTGATAAAAAAAATCCTTGTAGGTGCTAAGTTAATTTCTGTGGGTTATAATTTTTATATTGAAATAATATTCAATGTACATTTTTAGTAAAAATTACAACCCGCAGAAATCAACTTGGCACCTGCGAGTAATGCTTTCCCGTATATACATTTTGACACATACCTCTAGATACGACCACGTCTCTATCATTGATGGGTAAGACAGAGCCTAGGGCTATAAGACCGAAATACTACGTTCAGCGTGATGGTAAGGGTCAAAAAAGGGTTATTTGAGAACCCTTTTTTGACCCTTATTTCCTCGATTTATTTATCTAATACACGTCTTTTTAGGGTTCCGTACCTGAAGGGTGCAAACGGGACCCTATTACTGAGACTCCGCTGTCTGTCCGTCTATCTGTCTTTTCGTCTCTCTATCTGTCCGTCTGTCCGTCTGTCACAGGGCTCTATCTCTTTAACCGTAATAGCTAGACCCCTGAAATTTTCACCGATTATGTATAACTGTAGCTGCTATAACAACAAATACTAAAGATTTAAAAAAGATGAAAATTAAAGTGGGTCGTCATACAAAAAACGTCTTTTTTCCAGCGTTTTTAACTCGATCTGTCACAGGCCTCTATCTCTTGTACCATAATAGCTAGACACCTGAAATTTTCACCGATTATTTATTACTATGACCACTATAATAACAAATAAGTTAATAATTAAAGGGAGTCGTCATACAAGAAACGTGTGTCTTCAGCGTACGGTGGTACGGAACTCTACATGTACGAGTCCGACTCGCACTTGCCCGTTTATTTATTTTCTTATAGGGAAGACAGAGCTTCTTAAGTCTTGAAATTCTTATTAAACAGAGTCTAGGTCCGCAAGACTCTAGGCCACTTTTAGCGTGATGGCGGGCAAGAAGTTAAAAAAAGGAATCAAAATAGAATGTGTTGCTATTTAATTCGCAATTTCGCCCATTCTTATCTACTTCTACGATCTCAGCGGCAAGAGGAGTAGCTGATACATTCTAAGTTTGTTTCTTCTTTCCCAGACCAGCTCGGAAAAAGATTATAAGTATCCATCTTACACCTTTCGCTTCCTGTGATGAAGTACAACCTACAATCACATCTATCATCTATGTTATACTTCCTAAAACACCGTCACTTCCTATGTCACCACATATTTACATAGTTTTTTGCGTGTATATATGCCAGTTTTTAGGGTTCCGTAGTCCACAAGGAACCCTTGTAGTTTCGTCATGTCCGTCCGTCCGTCCGTCCGTTCGTCCGTCCGTCTGTCCGTCCGGGCTCGTACTCGGTGGAGAAATAGATATAGAAGTTCCAAAAGTTGGTTTTTAAAATTATGAAAAAATGTTTTTTTTTCAGCCCCCCACCCATACACCGAAAAGTGAATTTAAAAAATTAAATTGGACTAACCCCAACGCGTGGGGTATCGTTGAAAAGGTCTAAGATGCAACAAAAACTGCTTTGAAACTATGTAGATCAAACCCCCCAGTCTTGAGATAATCTAATACAAAGTTAAAATTTGAGGTTTCCCCCCACCGTAACTTTTGAAATATTACTAAAATAATTGTGAAAAAAATGTGGTATATACCTCAAAGTATTTACTTTCAATTAAAACTATAGCGGTCTCGGTATCATAGATAGTTACTTTTTAATATAATACGTCTTAAATCGTAAAATGTTACTTGATGCTACGGAACCCTTCATGGGCGAGTCCGACTCGCACTTGGCCGCTTTTTTATTTGTATGTTAAAATTCTAACAAAAATAATAGGTAAGGACTCAGGCTTCCTCACGATGTTTATTGAAGTAGACAACAAAAAAATTATATCTCATTATTAGACAAATATACACGTAAAACACATAGTTACAAGTACCTAATACAATATTTGAATGCAAAAAAGAGACAATCACTTATTTTATACAAATTACTACAGTCAGTACAAAACACATTTGTCTCAGATAAATTTCACGCTCTACTATCGTCAATGAAAATTCTTTTCATTCGCTGCCTTTTGACTTTTTCCTTCCTGACCTACGAGCACACGGCGTCGCCCGGGGCGCCGGTCGCCGTCCGGTCGCCGCAATTAAATTGTTCCGAATTTCCCCAGAGGCATCCGTCGTGAGTGGAGGCTTCAGCTCGGTCAACTTCAGGCCGCTTTACCCTACACGTTCATACGTATAAAGACAAGGAAACCCTTAATTCGATAGTAGTTACAAATGCTGTTGGATATTTTTTATGCAGGTTTAATAGGCGTGAGTGGTGTTAGAAATTATCACACAAAAATTGTAGCTAATAAAATATTCATGATTATTATGATCAGATCTTTTTTAGTCTCCACTGCAGGAGCACGACCCTCTTTGTACTACCAGAGCCATATAAACCAGAGCAGTCAGAGAATTTGGCCTACACTCTCCACGCTGGCCAGATGGTTTGGAGAGGTCTCTTGATGTTTATAAGCTTTGCTACTTAGGAAAGACAAGCTAATTGTCTTTCCTAAGTCGCCTTCTACGACATCCACAGAAAGACTTGGAGTGGTCCTATTCCACACTGCCGGGAACCACACGGCTAAAATACCCAGTAAAGTGTAGATCCTCTACCCAAACTGATGAGCTTTATTGCAATACAGTACAGATCTCAATTATCGTTGTCCTTCGATATGATTTTATTTTATCCTATCATTGTAGAGTAATTTATCGATTCTACACAGCGATGCTCGTAGTTTGAACAGAAATATGCGTCATATATAACTGTTTAAAAATTTGTTTTCTTAAACTTCCAAACTACGTTGATCGTTCAAAAATTATTACTGGAAAACCCGTCGTCACGTCTCCTTGTTTATTAATCGTAACAAATGTATGTACTTATTTGTTACTATAATTAAATTGGTATACGTTAATAAACTCCCAAAGTTTTAAAATATGCTAAGCAAGGTCAGGATTTTACAACATTTTTAATGTAGCCCGGAACGAAACGCCATTAAGCCTGGATCGCAATTCCCTGATACCAGGTTAATGGGCAAATGAATACAAACGATTATGAGCCAAGTTTTAAATCGCCGGCGCTGGATTGAAGGCTCGATCCAGAGATTAAAATAAGGCGGCTCAGAAAGTGAAAGCAAAAACTTGAAAATTTGTGTATAGCCATCTCTTTTACTTGCTTAAGCTTGGTTTTAAACTTATTTTTAGGATTTGTGTTGGTAAAGTGCAGAGACTAAAATTTAGTTTGGCTTCTCTGCCTATAGCGAAATCACTTTACTTTTTCAAAGTATAGTTGGAAAAAACCAGTGCCTTATTGCTATCTTCTAGAGTAACATTTTTATTTCGTTGTATTTTTAACCGAAGAAAAAAAGGAGGAAGTTATCGTTTCGACTGTATGTTTTTCTGTTTTGCGATATTTTCGCCAATTGTTAAAGATTTCGATGATTTTTTTACTATGTTAAAAGCCTTTACTATGTTACTGATTCCAAATTATGAAGATATGATTAAGAACTCAAGAGATTAAAAGGTTTTTTTTTTGTAAAATAAATATTTATCTTGTATTTACAACAAATTTCTAATATGTTACGTATTTAACATTAAAACATTAAAAATAAATAATTATTTGTTCATTAAAAAGGGCATTGTACTTTCTAAAAACTAGCCTCAAACTCAGTAAGAATTTCCCGCCGTCTGGGCCAGTTCCCGCCAAGCTCACGCCGAATTAACTTCAATTTAAACTTCGTTCGCGCGGCGTTTTGTCTCACACCGCCTTCCAGAGCTTACTTGCTTATCTTTTTCTGCGCACCGTTTGCGAGTTCCTTTGTTTTCAATCATAGGATATGCCAGTCATTTAATGCAATCTTAAAAGGATTAGGTGGCTTACTCTTGTCCTAGATGTGCAGTATGTATGCACATCTTGGACAAGAGTAAGCCGCCATAGTTCATGCATATCTATACCTCCACTTGTTGGCCGTGTGGTTTCTGGCCTATAAAGAGAACTATTCCATCTCTTCCTGTAGATGTCGTAAAAGGCAACCAAATGACTATGCACAAACATTTCGTGCAATAACTGCGTTCAAGAATGCTCGCTGCATTTTATTTCTGTATAGCTATGCTAATTCGTTGAGGAAAGAAGCAGCCAGCCCTCTTGTCACCAGCGGTTGTGATCAGGCGCGGAGTTAACTGTTTGAGGAAGCCCTCGCACTGGGGCCCCATGGTCCAAAGGTTTTCACACCAAACGGCACAAATATATAATCCTTTTTGAGAGACACATATTTGCGTCGCTGGGCTAACTTACTCTTCCAGCGAAACGCCTCTCACTTTCCTTTACCGGATCAATCGTATGAGCGCTTTACCAACAAGTGCGAAACAAAGTTAGACACAGTCGGCGGCAACATAAACAGGGCAAGAATGGCAGCGCGAGAAAATAGACCGTTTTGCCTTATTTTCCCAATATCAAATGGTGTTCTATGGGTGAAAAGATGTGTATTATACAAACTAATCTGTATCAATTTCTAGTTCTCTTCGACGTATTATGTTTTTGAATAAACATCCAAACACATCTCCCGTGCTGGGATTAAAAGCCGATCGAGGGTATGGGCAAAAATGCGAATCAAGTTAATAGGTGATGTGACTAGCAACCCATCACTATTTTGATTCCTTTTTCCACCTTTTCGCCTACCTTCACGCTAAAAGTGGCCTTTTTTCTTGCGGCCCTGGACTCTAAGAGCCGCAAGACCCAGAATGCTCTGTCTGCTCCATTAGGAATAAAGACGTCATTATGCATCATACATAATGACGTCTTTATATAGAGAAATAATATAAGAATTTATAAAACAGAATTCTCATCTTAACATTATTTATAAAGTGTTGACAATTTCCAAAGATTAATAAATGATTTTGACATAAGCTTTGACTTAGACACTTAATACTTAGGTAGGCTTAAAAGTGGTAGGTTATTGGAATTTAAACTGAGTAACATCGACAAAAGATCTATTTTCCTGCGCTCCCGTTTCCGCCGTTGCCAGACGATTAGGTTTTTATTGACACGCAGTCGCTAACTCCCGAACTTTATCCCGAACTTGTTGGTAAGGTACTCACATTATTATTTCCTGTGTAAGTTACTTAAAATAAAAGCATATATTTATGAACATAGTAAAAATACCAGATAAAGTAGTGTAAAGAGATTTATTAGTTATTTATTTTATAAAATTTAAATTTTATCTTGATAATTTTAACATAAAGTATTTGTAAAACCTATTATTAAGTACTTCATAAATTTCAATTCATTGCTTTGATAAGCCACTTTTGACAGTCTCAATTACTTACCCCCACATCCCCTTACGACATCATCCCCGCAAGCATTCAACCCTCAAAACCACATCTTTGGCTTACTTAACAATTGCCACTTCATTAAATTATTAATCGACGCACAATAGGCCCGAAACAAAAGGGGCGTTAATCTGCGCAAAACACGGCCTCGTATTCAATTATGTCTGAAACAAACGAATGCGTAATGAGATATACGCTACTACTGAAATACCAGTAAAACAACAGCCACACTGAAAATTGCACAAAGGATTTAGTTAAACTGTGGATCGTTGCGTATTCGGCAGCGAAACCACAGAGTATAATAATGCTCTAGAAACTCCAGTACAACCATAACTTTACTGGAAGTCTCACAAGGAAGTTAGATACACTGTGGTTTGTAGCGGAGTCGTAGCGCATTCGCGCCGTAGTCAGCTACGCGGGCGGTCGCTACGCCCTGTAGCCGCGGCCTACGGAAAGTTGTGCGCGAGTTACGCAAGTGAAAAAGAGTTGTGAGTGAGTGTTCTGTTGATGGATGTTGATTTGTGGTTAGAGTTCAGCTGAGTGATTGGACTGTAAGTTCTTGATATATTGTTTAAGTATTTGTTTATCAGCTCAGTCATCGTTTTTACTTTTAATAAATAGTTTTTTTTAGTTTAATTTAGCTTTTATTTAATTTTGTTCTAATTTTGCTATTTTATAAATTATTGAAATATAGTTATTCTTACCTACTTCAATAAGGTTAAATTTAGCTATGGCACAATAAGTTAAATTAGGCTTATATTTAAATTAGTTTTAGCTTTTATTTAATTAAACTTACTGTGCCATAGCTAAATTGAACCTTATTAAAGTTAGTGAAAATTACTAATTCAATAATATAACAACAAAACTAGAATAAAATTAAATAAAAGCTAAACTTAAAATAATATTCATGATTTTTATGTTCCGTACATATGAGTTATGTTCCGTAGTTTGAATACGGTTTAGTAAAGTAACCTTAATTGTTTGAAGCATTACTTAGTGGAAGTGCCTTAGTAAGTAACAAGTTAAAGTTGCACTCAAAGTAATAAGTTCAAAGTGCTTTAAATACCGCTCTGAATTTGTAAAAGTAATTTAGGAATTAGACTGGTTTAGGAATTTATTTAATTTTTCTTAGCATTTTATTTATTTATCTCCACATCTGGTTTTATTTCTATTATTATTCAAATTTATATTTTTATATTAGCTCCTAAAGGTATATTGTAATTTTGTAGTTATCGAGTAAGACCTACATGATAAAAAAAAGTTTTAAATTAGGTAATAATTATGACCGAGAATAGAAACTGAAACTGAAAAGAAATTGAAAACATGCGTGTATATTTCAACGCTTTAATTATAACATTCCGTACAATGTCATATACTTTATCAAAATTAATATTAAATTGAAGCAACAACTTGCTGGCAAAGTGGTATACATATAAATCTAAATCGCACCAAAATTCTCAGAAACTCGATTGTTTTGACGAGACTCCGACAAATTAACGACAAAATTAATTTCGGAGCGGCGCGTCACAAACGATGTCACTTCAAAGAGATACTGAAACTGTAATTACAAGTCACTAGTTTGCCGTTAGTGGATTTACGTGATTGAAAATATTTTTTCAAGAAAATATTTTTCCCTACAATTTTGATAATAAGATTTTAGATGAAATTCTAGGATCAAAATTAAAGGATTTTTTATATTGGCATATAGTTAAACTTTATTATGATGAATTATTATCCCACTAAGACAAATAATGAAACTTTATGTAAATTATTATTTTATTAGTAAATACTTTATTACTTTAATGAGTTAATACTTTTTATTAGGAAACACTTTATTATTTACTAATAAAAATACTTTTTAAGACCTTGTGGGAAAGCCATGGGGATGCTTGTAGCCGCAAATATCCCGGGAAATCTTAGCAATCCAGATTTCACTTGTCATAGTTAGCTTATTACCTCTATCTTTATCTAAATCAATTGAAGCAAATTCTTAAATTTTATTATAAACAACACAGAATATTTTTATTTCTACTTTTGAGAGGGTAGTCAAAAGTAGAAATAAAAATATTCTTAAATAAATAGCTTATCAATCGACGAATATCCTAAGACCCTTTCTGTAATTCCATCCTTACTTACAACACAAAGCCTTCAGATTGTTATGATCACTTCACAGACGGCATCAGTAGGCCGGAAATCGTCTGAACATTCACACCATTTTACATCCTACTATTTACATAATAAGGTTTAAGTTTCAATGTGTTGAAAGTATCTTTGCAGCCGTTGTCGGTTACACGGATAAATAGAATTGTGCCGGAGCTTATCGGCGTCTTTCACACTTGCGTTCCTCCGCGCTTTGTCGGGTAACTGCGATTACCATAATATTTACACCCAAGAGAGTTAACTTGTGGCTGGTACATTTGAATCAGCTCAGCATTTATCAGCTGGTTTTCTTCCAGAATTGTGTAAATAGTATTTAGTAACGAAGCGAAATTTCTGCCATTTTATCAGTCCGATTTATTATTTTAATTCTTCTTCTTATATTTAAGAGCTGTGTTGTTGTTGGATTGCTTTCCATGTCTCTAAAGTTCTTAAAAAAGCTTCTTCTGAGTTTTCCTACTCCTTTCCTGCTCCTTCTGTTGTGAAGAACGCATCGTGTAGTTCTACATGACCGAAAATTTTCCCTCTTTTATGTTCTATGATTTGCTATACATATTTGCATTTTATTTATTTATATAATATTTATTGCACAATAAAATAAACGTACAAGTGGCGGACCTAATGCCATATGCCTTTTGCACATTCTCTAATACCTTTTCGTTGGTTACTTTTTCTCCAAATTATTATTTTATTCTCCTTCAACGCCGCTTTGCGACCATCCGACAACAACTCATTTCAAACGCTTGTAATCTATCTCTTTCTTTTTTGGTTATCGTCCACGTTTCACACCCGTACACGAAAGTACTCCATATACGAGTATATACCTCTACATGTTTTAAAAAATCTTTTACATTAACTTTCTTTGATACTGAAAAATAATATGTATGGTTTACTATTTTAAAATAAATTCCATATATATTTTAGACCTATCTATCTTTATACGTCTAATATGGATTGTTAAAAGATACTAATTTTCATCGAAAACCGATTTTCATCAAACATACGAGTAGCTAAGAACCACCGCAAGGGAACTTCCTTTCACGTAAAAAAAACGCATCTATATCGGTCCATCCATTCTACGATGCCACAGACAGACAGACAGCAAGACCAACAGACATAAGCGTCAATTTATAAAACCCCTCTTTTTTATCGGGGGTTAAAAAAAACAGATTTTAAATTTCTGCAGCATAATTAAGGCCGTACCTAAATTTTCCGGAGTCCAGTGCTGCCCCCATTTAAAATAAATCATTTCAAAGAAAACAGAGACATTATTTCAAATTTTGCTACTATCAAATCCTAGATAACCCTTCAAAGTATTTTATCAACTACTGTTTACAGTTTATAATGAGAGCATTAAGCTTTACTACGCACATTTGCCAAAAGTGGCCATTTTTCGCAAATGTGCGTAGTAAAGCTTAACGTTCTCACTTTAAACTGTAAACAGTAGTTCATAAAATACTTTGAAGGGTTATCTAGGACTTGGTAGTTGCAAAATTTTAAATAATGTCCCCATTTTCTTTGAAATGATTTATTTAAAATGGGGGCAGCACTGGACCCCGGAAAATTCAAGTACGGCCTTAAGGAGATTGATATCGTTAAATTCTATTAATCTATTTCTATCGTATCACAGTGGGAAGCATGATAATCCTGCAATAAGTATGCGTCGGTCACCGCGATGGCGCAAATTGCCCGGGTTCAATAAATTTAATGGATAACTTTACAGATCCAGATTGGTAGTTGTGCTATATGGCTAGGCCCCACGGAGAAACGGATCGTACCGTAATTTAGTTGGCTGAAGTTATTGCCTTTAAATATCTCTTACATCCAGAAACCTCTGGCAAAAGGGAGGGAATAATACAAAATAAAGGTCATGGCTAATTATGCATTTTAAAGCGAAACTATATAATTAAATTTTTAACAAAATAATTAAATTTTTAACAAAAAAACAACCGACTTTAATTTTTTTAGGACTTTCTTTCATTTCTCCAAAGTTCTTCATCATATCTTCACCAAATTAAAATGAAACCAACTTGGTAGTAAAGGCTTTCAAATAAAAAAAGAATTATCAAAATCGGTTCACAATTGGCGAAGATATCGCGTAACAAAGTAACATTAAAAATTTTAAAAAAACATACAGTCGAATTAATAACCTCCTCCTTTTTGAAGTTGGTAAAAAAAGGTGCACATAGGATGAAATTTACCGGTGATTTATTTTCTTTTCATTATAGAGTAAGTACCTATATGTATGAAAACGAAAAATAATAAATCATACATACCTACAATTTTAAAAAAAGTATTTAGTTTATAACGCCTGTTCTTATAATAATATTGCCTATTTTTTTTATGTTTACAAGCTTTTGAATGCTCATTTGAAATGAAACTATTCAACACCGCAGATTTAAGTTTAAAGTTTGACATTTCAAACAAAACTTGATCATAAAACGATTTGAATTGATTATTACAACCGAAAATTTTGCTTTTCCATCTCGGTCATCGACATTTATTAATTTATTATTTATTAATGTAGTATTTTTATTGGGTTTTTAGGCATTTAAGATACATTACTTAAGTTCTCAAATAATATAATGAAATAAGAAATGGTAACGCAAGCCTCATGCGTGTTATAGAAATACAAGTATCAAATGGTGGAGAAATCTGGCGTGCGGGGTTGAACACGTGATATCTCAGTGGTTAGAGCATGGTCGTATTTAGACCAAGGTTGCGAGTTCAAGTCCCGCTGACGTGGTATTTTTTTACCATTTCTTATTTCATTATTTAAAATATATGGAGGGTAGAATTAAAGAAAACCATCTTGTGTTGTGTATCCAAATATGCCCGTCAAAAAGCGTTAAATTACACTGGCTACAGTGGCGCTACAATAGCCGATAAATAACATTTATAGGAAGGGTCAAAAAAACTAGACTTTTAATTTTCACTTTACACCCACTTTTACAACATTTTTATAGCGCAATTTTTTTCCATATGTGTTTATTATTCTCTTCCATGTCTCTACTCTCCATAACAAAATAGTTCAATTAAAATTAGTGCGTGCACTTATTGAAATTTAACTATTTTGAATATTTTTCGTGTAGTCTCTTATGCCTTAGTAATATAATTTTCATGTAAGATTGTGTTAACGTAACTGTGTTCTTCCCAGGTGGGTGTAGAGATGTGCGTCCCTGTGGCGGTGCTCTTGCTCCTAGCAGGTCAGTGCAATTCCGTCTGCGGTGGCCATTGTCCGTCCAATTTGAAATGTAGGCCAACATGTCAACATACCTATGGGGGTAATACATAACGAAGTGCGTTTGTACATGGCCGGCTTTGGGAAAATCGATTTGATCCTAAATTCAGGGTAAATTACTGTAATACGTAATTATTTTGACGACCTCCGTGGTCAAAGTCAAAGTCAAAAGTTTTTATTCAATGTAGGATAAATATATCACTTATTAAAGGTCATTATTTTTAATTATTTTTAGTGCAGTATTTTTAGTGTAATGGTCAACGTGCTAGTCCGCTAATCCAGAGGTTCTGGGTTTGATCTCCAGCCAGAGCAAGTTGGAAAATGGCCTTTTTCAAATTTTCCTAGGTGTCGCGTGTTTTTATATATATATTTATTATAAAATATAGTATCCCATAACACAAGTTTAAACTTACTAGGTCAATCAGTGTGATTTGTCCTTATATATTTATTTATTATTATTTATTATATATTTTTAAAAATACAAACGTAAAAATATCATATTTCAGCCATTTCCAAAAATATTTAAACATGGTTATTTTTTGTTACCCTCATTATGCCGCAACTTTTTTGTCTGAACAACTTTCTCATCCGATAATCCGATTCTTTAAGACTCGTGAGATCTACAGCTCACAGAGCCACTAGTGTAATAGTATTGACACCAGCATTGAAATATCACACGTATTCATGGACAAACATTTATCATTTATAGAGTCACATAAATTACATCAGAATCCGTTAAATACGTCCCACATATCGCTTTCCAATAATTACACCATTTAAACATGGAATGTCCAGGACATGGCATCCAGGGCTGGCAAATACATCAGTCGCCTCCAACAAATTCATTCATCAATACTGATTTATGTATCGGTGATCCGAGCACGTCCGACACACCTGAGCAAGCCCTGAAATTAACCTTCGAACTTTGCAAAATAAAGCTTATTACACTCGTATTACAAATGCAAGAACTGCACGAATAATTTTGTAGCGGTTTAGTTAATTCTGTTTTCGAATATGCAAAAATGAACATTGTGCTAATTGTAATAGAGTTTAAATAACTGATATTGTATATCAGTATATGAGTTTTAAAGTCCAGACAGCAGGATAAGGTAATGTATCAATGATTGTCCCGATCGGATTACAGAGCGTCACGCTGGATTTCATTTATTATACATATTTTAAATGTCGCTTTGTTTATTTTTTATTAATAAATATAGATAAGGCTTTTACAACTGCAAGAAAATATCTATCCATGTTTGAAGTATTTATGAAGAATCTCTGTATCTTTGAGGCTCTTTATTTTTATGGTAATTAATTATAAATTTCATCAATGAAATTAAGATTTCGATCTGTATTTCGACGACAAAAGCAAAATTTAATAGAGAGCAATATTTTTATAATTTTACAGAAATAGACAAGTTTTTTTTACAGTTAGTACTGAATACAACTACCTTGATATGCATAAGTACTTATCATCTTTGGAGAAGAAAATGCCCGAAATGGAAGCATCAGGGAACGCGCTACATATGGAAATAAACAAAAGAACTCTTTTCTTCTTTTTCAAGTTGGTTGAAATGTCAACGTTACAAAGCCACGGTGTCACGTTCACAACTCGGTTTAATATTAAGAGGTAATATCCAGAGTGCAGTCTCTTCCAAGATGATTCAGACTCCATGCATAATTTATTCTTCCAGAGCCAACCGAATGCCTTTTATTGCAAACGTAAAGTTATGATGGTCGTACTGTTTGTTTTTCGTGTGTGTACGTGGCCAACACTGGTGTCAGATCCTTCAAGCTGCCTAAATGCATCTGACTTAGCTTGACGACTGCCATACATTGATGGCAACCGGGACCAATGGCTTTACGTGCCTTCAGAAGCACGGAGGAGCTCTGTGTATCTGATCCCATAGTAATAATAAAGATGTCACAATGTTAAGCTCCGACGCAGACTAATGGACATCTTGATTACATCGTGACGTTAACTGATTGCTGAATCAATTAAACTTGGAATCACAGTGACATGTTTAAGAGCCAAGCTCTCGTCGGTGTCATTGCATGAAAATAGACGAACACCGTGACGATTTTTGGCAGACATAATGGAGTGGTTTGCCGTCCGTTGCCTCACGATGTTATCCTCTACCGGAAGCTAGTGGTGGTAGTTGAAAATTACTGTAGATGAGTACAGACTCAGAGTTGAACCTCTTGTCGCAGGTATAAATGATTATGTAGTCAATGTAAATTGACTAGTGACATAATGTGACAAAGTTGCGCGCTGAAGTTCTGCGGCTAATTTATTTCTTCTTAAAAAACGCGATGCAAGTTCCGCATAGTTTGTCGCTAATAATTCAAACAAATTGCAGGCGTGATTTCGTCCAAAGTTCGGTTGCGCAACTTCTACATAGTATGTTTTGACACATTAAGTACCTGTCTGACCATACACAACCACAGCTCATCTCCTTACGCTCTAACTGATTTTAACCCTGCTAATTCATGGAAAGGGAAATTAATATGATAGCTATTTATCTTGCGTCTAAGTGGCATAAAGCACAAAAATCTATGGAAGTGGAACGACAAAATACAATAAAACTGAAAGAGTACGAAAGTACCAAAAAAAAAAAGCTTTATAATTTCAAATAAACGACAGTTATTCCAACAACCCGCCATATGCCGGTTATTTCAGTCAACCTCATTCCGAACGTATAAAACAGAAATGGATCAAGTAATACCAGGCTCCGATTGACGCTCGCGACGCCATAAATTTTAATTCCCCTGAAACATATCCGCAGATGCATATCACTGATGTGGTTTCATCGACACCCCTTACCCCCCACAACCATTATACTCTGACCCCCCATCCACCTCTCTTCAAACAAACTTTATATGACCCCTGTGGGCTTAATATGTATAACGAAAGGCCAGGTTATAGTGGTGTGGTAACACTGGCCCAGTTTTTAATTACATGCATCATAGCGAGTGCAATTTCAAAAAGGATTTCGTGGTTTATGCTCCGCGCAGGCCCTTTGTCTAGCTTGAAATATTGTTTCCTTATGCACTGCCTGTAACTGGTGTTATAGTTTTGCGTAAAAGATTGAGAGCCGTTATGCAATACCTCTTTTATTTTCTCACTAATCATTTGTAGTGTTAGCATGTACTTTCACTTTTTACATACTCGCTAGAATAAGTAAAACTCAGCTCACTTTATTTAAAGTTCAGGACAGATTTTTATATTATGATACTTTTACAACTATTTTCATACCTACGGTAAGTAGCAGACAGGCTAAACATCCTGCCTGACACCCATTATACTGTATGGTTACGTGTTTGGCACGTCCACACGAAGGTCTGGTACGTGCTGGCTCTTGGTCCATAAAAATTTGGGCAAGACTTAGAAGCCTCTGTTTGATTCTGATTTCTAAAGAGACAAATAGTATTTTTCTAAACGGTAAAACAATCAATATGAATGGGATCAATGTCAAAATATCATTACGCATTCATAATTATTTGGAATAAAATAACGTTCTATTACCTATATACTATTTGGCGTTAAAATTCTCAAATCGTGCTAAAAATACAACAGTCAATGTCAAACCAAAGCGTTTATCTACAAACGTGGACCCAAGACACCACCTTAGAGTTTTTACAGCAAGACCAGTCATTATACTGACTAGTTTCTACAAGAAATTAATAATGAAATATGAAAAAAAAGTATTACCACTTTTTATACAAAGTTCCAATCTGATCAGCTGACGCAAATGTTTTTCCCATTTCATTATACTTTTTTTGGGAGGAATGCTGAATAATGGACAGACCGTACTCAAAACATTCACGCACTGGATTTTTGCTTTATAGGTGTTTTACTCTTTGTATCCCGTTACACCTATAAAGTTTACATTGTAAACGTTGATTTTCGGCTCTCATGGCCGGATCAATATCCAGGTCATCGACCTATCTCTGCGTCAACAGTCAGATGATTGGTTGGTGGTATTCGATGATTGGAAAATGATTGAGCAAAGAAGTTTTAAAACTAACTATATCTTGGTTGAGATTTATTTTTTAAAAGCAGTTTCCCATAGTTGGGCAAAGTCTTTCCTCTAGTTTTCCACAACTTTTTATCAGTGGCGACAGTTTTCCAGCTTCACTGTGGGTATGGGCAGACGATCTAAGGGCATAAGACATAGTATATATTTTTTTTATTTTTTTATTTATTTAATTTTATTACAATACATGTAAATGACGGACTTAAGGCCAGGGGCCTTTTCTACCAGTCAACCAACAGATGATGCTGAGAAAGCAATCTTTTGAGGTAAGTACAAACACCAAAAACAAATATATATATAATATAATTATGTTTTACAATGTAAGTATAGACATACATATATATATCA
Organism: Acrobasis repandana; assembly: GCA_963576875.1. Classification (NCBI taxonomy): domain Eukaryota; kingdom Metazoa; phylum Arthropoda; class Insecta; order Lepidoptera; family Pyralidae; genus Acrobasis; species Acrobasis repandana. Next base: position 437,790 of record OY756215.1, read on the forward strand.
AATATATAAACCTATACAAAAATATATAAATATATAAAATATTCTTTAAAAAACCGCATACATAAACTACATAAACACTATTTATATAATCTCTGACAGTTTTCGGAGATAGTGTGCACGCACTGCCTTTTTAAACGCGAAACGAGTTTTAGCTTTCCGGATATTGACTGGGAGGGAATTCCAAAGCCGCACCGCTTGTACGACAAATGAATCATTGTAGAAGCCGCTCCGGAAATGTGGAATTCGAAGAAGAAGATTGCTAGAAGAGCGAAGATTTCTGACGTGGTTATCACCTAGAAAGGTAAATTTGGTCTTGAGATAAGCCTGAGTCTTAGGGTCAAAAAGTATAGAAAAAAGGGTAGTGAGGGTATGCAGACCACGCCGCTGTCGAATAGGTAACCACTTTAATTGAGAACGGTAAGCCGACACATGGTCATACTTCCGAAGACCGAATATATAACGGAGGCAGTTGTTCTGTAGGCGGTCAAGTTTATTGAGGAGATCACAATTCAACCCCGAGTAACACACATCCGCGTAATCCAGAATTGGTAGAATTAGGGCATTCATAAGCATTATTTTAATGGTGACAGGTAAAAAGTTTTTCAATTAATACAGTGCACGAAGTGCACCCGTGACCTTACCAGCAACCTCAGAAACTTGAACATTCCAGGAAAGGTATTTCGGTATTATCATAATAAATTTTCGAAGGAAAGTTGACATCGATTCGACTTAAAAGACGAGAACTACCGACTATAATGACCTGGCATTTAGCAGGGTTCACTGTGACTCCAAAGCGTCGCGACCAATCACGTATGGCCAGCAAGTCTGAATTAATTTTAGCTACCGCGTTACTTAGATCCTCAACTTCGGTCTGCGTATAAAGCTGCAAGTCATGAGCATACAGATAATACGAACATTGAAGCTCTTTAGTGATGAAATCTATAAAGATGGAGAACAACAAAGGAGAGATAATACCGCCTTGGGGAACGCCAGTGGTAAGATTACACCAGTCCAATGAACATTCATCAAGTTTCACTGACTGCTGACGTCCCCGAAGATAACTAGAGAACCAGTCCAGTGCCGAAGGAGAAACTAAATGATGAGTAAGAATTGCTAAAAGGATATCATGATCGACGGTATTAAAAGCGTTAGAAAAGTCTACTAACGCCATCACAGTGACCTTAGTATTCTCCATACCATCTCTAATATCGTCAGTCACTTTGAGGAGGGCAGATACTGTGCTATGTCCCGGTCGAAAACCAGACTGTAATGGGTTCAGTAGGCCATTAATATGAAAGTAAGAGGTGAGTTGCTTATGACCGCAAGCCTCTTATACCTTGGACAGTAGCGGGAGAATAGAGATGGGACGAAAGTGTTTGGGATGGGAAGGATTAGACATTTTCGGCAGGGGACGAATGAATGCTTTTCGCTACAGCGATGGGAATTGAGACGTTGAAAGCGAATGATTAACAATATGAGTGATAACTGGTATAATTGTGTCGAGAATAAGATCAATCATACGTCTATTTATCTGGTCTACCCCCACTGCCCTGGTTTTTATTGACAGGATGATTTTTTTTACTTCATCTTGGCTGACAGGCGAAAAAGCAAATTTGGAAATATTGGGGGTAGGAAGAGAAGCGATGTATTTGATAGTGTCCGATTTCGTTAAACGGTCTAACGGTGAAGAAGTGGAGAAGTGTTTATTAATATCGTCTAAGGAAATTGTAAATAAATACTCATATAGCATATATAGATTTAGAAAAAGCTTTTGATAAAATTAATTGGAAGATAATGATGGAGGTTTTAAAGGAAGCCGGATTAGATTACAAGGATAGGAGAATTATTTACGAGTTGTATAAGGAACAAGAAGCCGTCATAGAAATAGGAGAAGAGCAACAGTACGCTAAGATTAGACAAGGAGTAAGGCAAGGGTGCCCACTTTCACCACTTATTTTTAATATGTATATAGAAAAAGTAATAAGGAACATACAGGATTCAGATGTGGGTGGTATAAAAGTCAACGGAGAAAAAATATTTTTTATTCGTTCTGCAGATGACATAGCAGCCCTAGGTGACACAAAACAAGACATAGAACAACTACTTCAAATAATGGATAAAACATTTCAAGAATTCGGCTTAAAAATAAATAAATCAAAAACCAAAACTATGATCACATATAAAACATCACCAGTAAGAGATTCAGTGCAACTTAACGGAACAACAATAGAACAAGTAGAAAAATTTAAGTGCTTAGGAAGCATATTAACAGAAGACTCTAGATGTACTGCAGATATTAAAACCAGAATTACCATGGCCAAAGGAGCATACAATAGTAAAAAGAAACTTTTCACAGCAAATACTCGTATATCCAGAAAAATACGCAAACGCCTTATAAAAACGTATATCTGGAGCATAGCACTTAATGGATGCGAAACGTGGATATTGAATAAAAAAGATAGTGACAGGCTGGCAGCTTTCGACATGTGGTGCTGGAAGAGAATGGAAAAGATCAGTTGGATGGAAAAGAAAACCAATGAAATAACTGGGCGAAATAGAAAATAGGAGAGGGAAAATGGTTGGTCACTTAATACGACATGACTCCTTATTTAAAAACATACTAGAAGGAAAGATAAAAGGTAGAAAAGGTCCAGGACGACCAAGAAAGAGCTATGTAGACCAACTGAAAGAAAAAGCAGGGGTCATGTCGTATCAAGCACTAAAAAGTAAGGCAGAGAACCGAGATGTTTGGCGCATACTCCATCGACAAGAGCCACTAAGCCCTTAAATAAGAAGAAGAAGAAGGAAATTGTAGATGGGATTTCAGATTTACCTGACTTGCCGATACCTAAAGATCCTAAGAATTTCCAGATGTCAGCAGAAGAAGAGGAAGAGATTGTTTCTAAGATCAAGCGGCGTTTAGCGTCCCGAATCATTCTGTTACACCGGTTCCTTGCAGCCTTAAACGCAGACCAATTCTCATCACACCAGTCCTTCTTATACCGACGAAACGCCCTGTCCCTACGTCTCATGGTCATCCGCACACCACGAGTTATCCACGGCGCGGGAGGCCGCTTGATTCGTACTTTTCGAATTGGTGCATGTTTATCGTACAACCTAATAAGTATCTGATTGAAAATATCAACCTTTTCATCCACAGTCGTAGCAGACCAAACAGTTTCCCAATCTATATTTTTGGCATCAGTTAAGAGCTTGTTGATATCTACTCGTCCAAAGCTACGCAGATTTAGCACTTTGGAGGTAACTTTGGGTGGTTTTAGGTTGTACGAACAGTGAATCAGATCGTGGTGGGAAAAACAAGGAGCTGGCTGTTGCCCATAGCCGGGAGTGGAAGTGATGATAAGATCGAGTAAGGTATCATCGACATCGGGATTGCAGTGAGATACGCCGTAGTGGATATTTGCTGATTGGAGGATGTGGTGTAATTTCTGAGCTCGAGGAGAGGAAACCTTAATAAGGTCAGTGTTGATATCTCCCATTATAATATGATATGCGTACTCGGAGCCGAGTGTGTCGAGAGCAAATACACGGGCGGCGGACGTATACAAGGGCGGCTTTTTTTTCTCACCAGCCTACATGGACCCATTCTATTGTTGTTTTAGTCCACCTTCTTGTTCTTCCAGTGCCATCTTCGACAAAGGTTGGCAATCATCATTGCGATCTGCACTTCTGAGAATAGGGATCGCGTACTCTAGTTGTACCTACCATGGACGTAGATTTTCAGTCATGATACTCGTATTCTTCTTCGTCCAGGCCTACCTTAGCCTAGGTTAGCCCACCTATACGGATGCATCCTGCTAACATGATCACCCCAGTTTTTAGATTTATTAATAATTAAAAATGTTTAATACAAAGTATGACATATTTCGGCAATTAAAAATTTTAAATAAATAAACTACTAGAATTTGATTTAAAGTTGAGGAGATAAGACAATTATTAGTCACCTACAGCGTCTTTGTCCCTCTCCAACTTTAAAAGAATTCCTTAGAATCTCTGTTGTCTATTGAATGTTATATCATTAATTTATTCCTTAGGTAATTTTGAAAAGTTTTAATGACATAAGACTTGGCTCTGATCTGATCTAAAAAGCTATTTCTGCCTCCAACTGATATGCACCTCTTTTAATTTAACTTGCGTAAAACGTGGCGCAGGATACAACAAAAAGTATTGCTGGTTTTTTTTTTAATTTTAACTTATTATCTGTTACATAACGGCAATACCGGTACCTTTATATCTATCTACATACATATATAAACAGAAATTTTATATTCATTCAATGAAACAATGGTATAAAATACAATTGAATTGTAGGTTTAGCAAATCGCTGACAAATTTATACCATTTCACGTTGCCAACCGTCAAAATGATTATATTATATATATATATATATATTATTTATATTATATTATTTTAATATATATATATATATATATTAGCGTTAAGATTATACCTATTGTACATTAATTTTATAGTGCAATAAATTAAATAAATAAATAAAATGTCTACTTTACTTGACAAACTCATACTCGCACGGGAGTTATGAGATAAAATACTCGCGTGGAGAGAGTTCCGTACAATTGATTCAATTCTTATAGGTTTTCCTGTAATCTACAAGCAATGAACTTTTTTTAAAATTTTAGGCTCAGTAGTTTCGAAGATCAGGGAGGGGAGGTGTAACGTGTTTAATAAAAGACCAATTTCGTATCAAGACTGATTTATTTATCTTTGGGGGTATCCACACACCAAACCTATTTATGACTACCTTCACAGGGGGAATGGTCAATTTTTGTCTTATTTCATAAATAAAAACAAAACTATTTATTTTACAATAATAACAAAAATATATTTGATATCCTCAAAACGAGCCCTTTCAATTGATATATGACACAGTAACGTTTGCAAAACTTTTATTTTTAATTTCCTAATTTGTCCCCCGAAAATGACCCTCATTTTAAAAAAACATTTATTTACTTTTCACATATGTGTTTGAGTCATAGGATTACAACATTCTACCAAATTTCACCTGATTCGGTCCAGTATATTCGGAGCAAATTGGCTGTGTCAGACGGACGGACAGACAAACGCACGAGTGATCCTATAAGGGTTCCGTTTTTTTCATTTTTTGTACGGAACCCTAATACGTTTTATGAATGAATAATACCTATTTGGTCACTCAATTTTATTTATCTATGGTTAGTTAGGTAAATTACGCGAAATGCGACAAATCACAAAAACAAAACTTTGTCGCCGTAGCCATATTAGCCCAGCAGAAAAGTTAAATTCAATCCCGGAGCGCAAATATTTGGAGGTGACCGGCAACGACATCCGCCATATTGGAAATTTATCATCCATAGACAGGAAGCAACCGAGACTGTAAAACTGTTTGTTTATCTATTTAAATAATAGACTAGAATTTGAACAGGAAGTCTTAATGAACCACGAAGCTTTAATCTTAAACAAATACGTTAATCATCTTGTTTGACATTAGAATCTTCTTCTTATCGAATGTGTTAACCCTAGATAACTAAACTATCCTGGGAGTTACACAATAACTAAACATTCGTCTAGCGGACTACGCATTAAAAAATCTTATATTATCAACATAATTTAACGTGAGGAAGAAATTGTTACATGATTCGTATAAAGGGCTCGTTGTGAATAGAGACAAGTTGAAATAATTTTATATTAATGATGCCACATACCTTTTATACACATCTACATTATAGGTGCCATAAATTACATTTTTACATCTAAGGCATCAACTTTTGGTCTTCCTTAGCAATTTCGACGGGCAAACGTATAATTTTCTTGTAATATTTCATACATAAGGAAATGGAGCAGATTGTTCAAATGATTTCACCAAGGAAATATCGTATCATGACCTTGATGTCACGTCTCAAAGTTACCGTCCGAACAAGTTGCCAAGGCTCCATGAGGTGTTTCGTCAATTTCAAAGCAAAATCTCGCCGTATTTCTATTATTTTATTATTTTTGATGTTATTCGCGACGTATCATAACATAAATAGGAGTAATCTTGGTGCAGATGACCATTTAAGATGAGTTTTACTGGATACAAATCGAAGAGTTGCTATACACATGTCGGATGCTACCTGAGGTATGTAGTACGTTTCTTTCCATGTTTGACAATATAAAATCATCCGAATCAATAATTTGGGTTCTGTTGTCTTTAACTTGGTACTAAAAAATCACCTTCAGAACCAAAAGATTGGCACGAGACATCAGTATCAATGCTGATAATGTATTGACTTTCAACTTTCCAATTATTTGTCATTACCACAGAAGTTAAATTATCTTTTTTTTTTATCTTTATTATCATAGGATATTTATAATATCTCTTAATAATAGTCACTTTGTTTTGTTTTGCACAAATGTTGACGTCAAATCGTTACTTAAAGCTAAGTTTACGCCGCTTCCTAGGCGCAAGTGCAGAAGAAGCGGCAAGAAACTGCACTGCACGTTTTCTCCAAAGACGGCAACTAACAAACTAAAAACTTAAAATTAGTTACATGGATGGACTGAGGTTACATTGTTTGTTATGTCATAATTAAATTGAATTATAAGAATTACGAAATATAAATTAATGTCAATTTGTAAATTTTGTATGTACCAATGTACCTAAATTATGACATGTCTAAGTATACAAACCTTTAAGAAGGACCCGCGCCAAGCTCAAGCCAGACCTTTTTGTCTTTAAGATAGTCATCGGTCCTATAATAAGCCTTCTCACAAAGTACTTTCTTTACATAAGCTTTGAATTTTCTGTCTGGCATATCATGGACCGATTCTGGCAATTTATTATAAAAAAGTATACACTTTCCCATAAAAGACTTACTGACTGTATTCAGCCTGTAATACGGGCTAACTAAGTCATTCTTATTACGAAAATTTCTATCTGTAAAATCACTTACTTTATTGAACATGGAAATATTTTTCCTTACATACATTATATTTTCAAATATGAATTATGATGCAAAAGTAAGTATACCTATTTCCTTGAATAATTCTCTCAGTGAGTCTCTCGATCCTAAACCGTAAATGGCACGAATTGCTCTTTTTTGTAAAAGCAAAATAGTCTGAATGTCGGCTGAACTCCCCCATAGAAGTATCCCGTAAGACATTAGACTGTGAAAGTAACTAAAGTACACTTGTCTAGCAGTTGTTACATCTGTCAATTGTCTTATTCTCCTAACAGCGTAAGCCGGAGAGCTAAGCCTATTAGAAAGTTTAGTTATATAGGCGCCCCATTGAAGTTTTGAATCAATTGTGATTCCTAAAAAGGTAGTACTTTCAACCAGATCGAGTTTCTGACCATTAATTAGTATGTCAACGCAGGCTTGATTCACATTAGGAAGAGAGAATCGAATGCATTGGGTCTTGTACGCATTTAACATGTGGTTATTGGCTGAAAACAATCAGAAATTAAAGATAAGGTGCTGTTCACCGCGCTAGCATCACTGTTATGTCGATCTATTTTAAATATTAGCGAGGTGTCATCAGCAAACAGCACCATGTCAGCCTCTTTCTCAACCATGTAAGGCAAGTCATTGACATAAACTAAGAAAAGGAACGGTCCTAGAATTGAACCTTGGGGTACGCCCATTTTCACATTAGACCCGTGTGATTTTACGCCGTTTATATCAACAGTTTGAAGCCTATCTGTTAAGTAAGATTCTATTAATTTAATTGACTTATCATCAAAACCGTATTGACGAAATTTGAGCAAAAGTGTTGGATGATCAACGCAATCAAATGCTTTAGAAAGATCGCAAAATGATCCAATTGCATCATTTCTGTTTTCCCACGCGTCGTAGATATTAGTAATAAGTGCTACTCCTGCATCGGTGGTCGATTTTCCAGCAGTAAAGCCGTATTGTTGGCTATGGAAAAGATTATTGGTCTTAAAGTGAAGTAGCATTTGATTGAGCATTATCTTTTCGAACACCTTACTCAAAACTGGCAGAATAGAGATAGGTCTGTAGTTGCCAGGGTCTGTTTTTTCTTCTTTTTTGAACAAGGGGATTAGTTTACTACATTTCATTAAGTTAGGAAATATATATAAAGTAACAAGACACTTTTATCAGAGTAATCAATCTTAATAAACGTGAATTTCTACTTTCAGCCTAGGACATATGTTTCCATTTATAAATCCATCAATAATATTAGGTATATGAGAAAAAGTTGAAAACAATTAGTAGTATGAATGACATCTTACTATTAAACCCTAGTCATTAAAAAATAACCGTTTTTATGAAGTTCATATTATTTCCTAGTATACTTATGTATATTATCTAATTATAATACGAACATTTATTAGATTTATTAATTTGAAAATACTAATATAAAATAAAATGCAATTTAGATACCTTTGAAAATTTGCACGACGAATTTGCGAGACGACGCGGTGGTTATAAATCACAAATAAAGACAATTGTTAGCGCAAACGCCGCATTTGTGCCACTTTTTACTCTAATTATGAAGGTATACAAAGGCGTGCAAGCAGGGGGTACGCGAAAGTTTGTGAACTAGACTTATGCAAGGGGTCGCGTAGTCTGCCAGACGAATGTTTAAAATAGCTAACATTTATATCTGATTTTTTAAGAACGTACTTAGCTGAAAATTATCTTGATGAAGCCACTTTATAACCCGAGCGTATTCCCGGTTGCATCGTCAGCGGTTACGCTTCAGCGCCCGGGGTCCGCTACCTAACCTAGGTGATTTGACGAGGTTACTGATTTTTGCACAGAGCGACTGCCGTCTGACCTCCGCAACCCAAAGGGTAGACCAAAACCAATCCTAGGATAGGTACAAACGCTAGATTTCGTTCAGGAACAACAGCTTTACGTGCCTTCTAAAGCACGGAATCATCTTTCTTTTGTGGATAATCAGGTGATTCAAGCCTGCAATATCCTAACCAGAATGTAAACAACTTTTTACAAGGTATGCTTTCCAGTGGGATTTGAACTCACAACCTCCGGATCATAAGGCAAACGCCTTGACCACTGGACCACGGAGGGAATCAACTTGATTAATCCAACTTGTCTAGTCACAAGTCACCACACCAAGGTTTTTTCAAAATCTTCAACACCAAGTCTTTCTAACTCAAGGTATATCAACTCTATTGTTTCTATTTATTCTTCTTCTTATTTAAAAACATTTCCTTCTTGAAGTGCATTCAACTTTCTGGACCTGCCGGTTCGTAAGTTTTTATATAATACTCAAACATAAACTGCACCAAAGGCTTTGCGGTTTCAGACGTGTGCAATCCTGGAATCAATGACTTGTCTCCACAAAACTGAAAGTATAGGATATTTCATATACGAAATATTGTGCCAATATCTCTCCCAGAGCCCGGCGTATATTGTGCGATCGCGTGACAAAGGTCGCCTGTCCCATCAACGACGATCATTTCGCCAAATTCGCGGCGGCCATTTCTATTTTTCTCGTACGTCCCCGTCGCGTTACTGTGGTTATTGACGCGTGTGTCGGTCACTCGCTTTGTAGCAGCTATCAGCTTAGATTGGATGGGGTTTGGTTGTGAGATAAATCAAATGCCATGTTTTTATGAATAGGCGGCGTCATTCCGATGTAATACCACTCACGCTGGTAGCCAAAACAGTTTATAACGCGTCTTGTAACGTATGTTTGTTGTTGTTTTTTTTTGTTTCTGGTGTTGGGAGATGTCTAGAAAATCGTGTTAGGTGGCGTTACTCCAAAAACGACAAATGTGAGTGCAGTGTTGTCCAATCAATGAACCCCTTTTTTGTCATGCCATAAATGAGGCAAACGACCGGGGAATCGCCGTGGCCAAATACTGGTCAAGTTTGATTTAATTAAATTAATAAATAGCCTTTCGACTCGAGAAGAAGAAGAAGGCCAACACTGGTGTCAATTTTTTTAAGCTTACATATGACATAGCTAGCTTTACAATGATGACAGCCAACGGCTTAATGTGCCTAAGGAAGAACTGAGGAGCTTAAAATATATTTGTATCACCTATGGTCACCCATTCAAATGCGGACCACGCCCGGGGTTGCTTCACTTGCGAAAGCGCTAGCAATGCGTATTCTTTCGGAGCCACCGAGCTCTTCATTATGTATTTTATACAGTTACCTTACAAAATCGCAGATAATTTTTCAGGTCAGATTTCTATAATATTTTTTTAAGCAGTTGCTATCTGTCTGTCCGTCGGTCTGTCACAGGGCTCTATCTCTTGAACCGTAATAGCAGGATAGTTAAAATTTTCACTGCTTAAGTATTACTGTCACCGCTATAATAACAAATACTAAAAATAAGATGAAGTTAAAATTAAAGGGTTCCTCAATTCGTCATACAAGAAACGTATTTTTAACGCGTTTTAAAACATTGTACGGAGGTATGGAACCCTTCATGTACGAGTCCAACTCGCACTTGACAGGTTTTTTAAATTTATCTTTGCTTCTTCAGAATAAATACCAAAACAGCAAAATCGATTCTCAGGAATTGATACATCTCGGCGATCCGGTAGACAACTAATTACCGCGCCCGACATCCGTATTAATCTTATCGATTTGTCTTCCCTTATTACGTCTCCGGGGCTATTTCTATAACCATAGCGATTCCCGTCTATACCTGACAGGGGAACATTACACTAGTATTTACTCCTAATGGGGCAGATAGAGCATTCTGGAATTTGCGGCTCTAAGCAGAGCGGGGGTTGCCAGACCCAAAGGCCACTTTAACGTGATAGCAATCATTTCGTAAAACAAAGGTACTTAAATGCGAATCATGTTAATAAGCGACGCGGCTCGCAACTCATCACTATTTTGATTCCTTTTTCCACCTTCTCGCCCAACATCACGATGAAAGTGGCCTTTGAGGCTCTGTCTGATTAGAGTTGCGAGACCCAAAATGCTCTGTCTGCTTTATGACGGATAAGGTGGATAGGTACTCATAATGTACATGTACACAGGTCAAACAAAAAGGGTTGACAATAATTACATTGTTGTGTTTTACTAATCACTATCTTGCTTTTAATATGTACTAACCTTTCGTTCCCTAATGCCACACATTCTTTCCTTTGTAATGAAAAATTAAAAATTATATTTAATGTAAACCAATATTGCAAGAAATTTTTAATATCAATTAAGACAATAATAATAAACGGGCAAATGCGAGTCGGACTCGTAGATGAAGGGTTCCTTACCTCCGTACAATGTTTTAAAACGCTAAAAAACACGTTTTTTGTATGACCCCCTTTAATTTGTAACTTTTTTTTATTTTCAGTATTTGTTGTTATAGCGGCCACAGTAATACATAATCGGTGAAAATTTCAAGTGTCTAGCTATTACGGTTCAAGAGATAGAGCCCTGTGACAGACGGACAGACAGCGGAGTCTCAGTAATAGGGTCCCGTTTGCACCCTTCGAGTACGAAACCCTAAAAAAGACGTAATAAAATATCCGGAAAATACAATATCACGCTACGAAGGAGTGAAGTGCGAGGAGTGGGGTTGCCGGAAATCCGTGTTATCTAGTAGATTAATTACAAATTCCGGCGACACGTGACCGGACTGCCGACGAGAGGCTCTCCTCTAACTTTGCTGATCACTTGCAAACAATCGCGAGTTTTACACAGCCTTTAAAACTTTCTTAGAATTGTCATTATACCAGATTATACTGTCGTTATAATTTCTATTCCTCTGATTTTTTTTCATGCCGGTCTGAAAACCAGAACCAACTTACCAGCTACCTACTACGTTAATGTTTTGATTCTTTTCCACCGTACTTTTATGCTAAAAATGTATTTTGGGTCGCTGTATGAGAGTTAAAGACGTAATTGATACATACTTGTATTGTGTATAGTGAATAATCTATGGACTGTTTTTGTTATGGAGGAACTTGGTGGCCCTGCGGGCATGATAGACCTGGATGAAGATAACAAGAGTCGTAAAGAGACGTTGAGCTCCTACAAACCTTTGAAAAATCATGATAAAGCATGGGCCATGGACTCGTGGCTTATATTCACGGCAGACAAGGAAACGCGTTTTAGCTAACCGTGTGTTTCCCAGCAGAGTAGAATAGGACCACTCCAAGTCTTCCCGTGGATGTCATAGAAGGCGACTTAGGTAAAACATAAGCTAAACAAAGCTTATAGGCCAGCGTGGAGAGTGTAAGCCAAATCTTCTAACTACTCTGGCTTATATATGGCTTTGGTAGTACAGAGAGGGTCGTGCAGTAACTAAAAAAGACCTGATGATGATGATGAGATGCTTTTAAGCACTTTGAAAAATCTGACAAATATGACTGTTTCACTCGATCAATTCTAGCTTTAAGAAACTCTGTCGCATAATTTAAACACAGAAGTATCACAGCTAAGTAAACATTCACGTTCAAATTAAAAACTTCGTTTCAAACGAATTCAGAATTAAAAATTCATGAGTTAGATTGTTTGGCGGAAAAATAAATTGCAAAATTAATGGCTCCGCGAAACGAAACACAATACCGTGGAACGGAATGTATTTGCTGTTTGCTCTCGTGTTAATAGAAACGAGCGAGGGTAATCAAATCTGATGTTTGATGTGTAAAGAAGCATTTACCTGAGAGAATATAATAAGTAAGTAAAATAAAATAGAAACTAGTGCCTCTCTGAGCTGTAAACCTCTCGAGGATATTAAAATTTTCGCGCGATTACGATTTTTAGAGTTCCGTAGTCCACAATGACCCTTATAGTTTCGTCATGTCCGTCCGTCCGTCCGTCTGTCCGTCCGGGCTCGTACTCCTCCGCTACTGCACCGATTGTCACGAAAATTGGTGGAGAGATAGATATTGAAGTTCCAAAAGTTAGTTTTTAAAATTATGAAAAAATGATTTTTTTTCAGCCATTTTTTCCCATACAACGAATAGTAAATTAAAAAAATTAAATTAGACTAACCCCAACGTGTGGGGTATCGTTGAAAAGGTATTTTAAAATGCAACAAAAACTGCTTTAAAACTATGTAAATCAAACCCCCCAATCTTGAGATAATCTAATACAAACTTAAAATTTGAGGTGTCCCCCCCACCGTAACTTTTGAAATGTTACAAAAATAATTCTGAAAAAATTTGGTATATACCTCAAAGTATGTACTTTCAATTAAAACTATAGCGGTCTCGGTATCATAAATAGTTATTTTTTAATACGTCTTAAATCGTGAAATGTTACTTGTTGTTACGGAACCCTTCATGGGCGAGTCCGACTCCCACTTGGCCGGTTTTATTTAAATTTTCAAACGCCATATTACCGCCATTTTAAAAATTTCTATATAAATATATATAGATAAACTGAATCGACAATAATGTAATGAAAGAAAATTTCTGACAAAACAATGAGAATGAGGAAGAGAATGAAGCATGACTTTATTGAGATGTCTTCATTGTGATCATACGTAGATGACCGCATCTGGATACCGATCTAGACTTATCTTAACGTACCAACGTCATAATGTCGATGTAAGTGGCTTTAACATAAAACATCCCTTGGGTAAAGCCAACTGGTAACTAAGTTAAAGCAATAAAGTTAAATATGACCGACACTCGTCATGACGCTCTCAACTTCTAACTGGCGGTTGGTCTCCCAGCGGAAGGTATTGATGTTATTCTACTTCACAGATCAAAAGTTTCAATAAAAAATTAATAAATACCTAAGTGTTTTTGAAAATGAAATTTAACGAAGTTCTGGCCTCAACAGGTAACACTATAGTCGAGAAAACATTTTAACGATATTTACTATTTCATTATTGTATTTTGTGTATCTCTCTCATTCTAGCGTATTCCCAGTTGCATTCCCAGCTGCAACCCTGTGAAGCCCGGGTTCCGTTATTTGTGTATGTATGTATATATTTCATAGTTTTCATAATTTTTTGTGCATATATGGGTCTTTTTACTTGAAATAATCATTTTTTTTTAAGTCGAGAGAATTAAATTTTCTTTTTATTTGCAAGATCTATTGCTGTCGCGCTGTGTGCGAACAACAACCGAACGAGTGTCATAGAGACAACTGCCGTAGTTCCCTGATTTTGCCTCCAAAACTGGACCGATGTAATTTTGTATTTTATTAAAAAATTGAGAATAGCTCTGTGTTCCTATGTTTTCTTTTTAAAAAATTATAATATATACATAAATATAATCACGTCAACATTTTTTAGCTAAATGTTTGAACACTGTGGAAAATCTTACCAATTTTTCAGGCAAGCAGCAGGCCAGCCTACTTAGAAGCCTTAGAATGCAGTCAAGAATCTCTAGCAAAAATCACTAGATCGATCGGATTTAATAAAAGGACAGATATCGTCTAAATTCTTAAAATAATGTTCTAATTCTATGTTAGTTACATAATTCCAAAGATATTGACAAGGAAAATTTGGTTAAATAAGCGCGCTTCATCTTTTGTCGAAGTCAAAATCATTTTTCAATAAATCAAACCATAGTTACCTGCATTTTATACGAGTGCATCGCTGATGACTTTTCAAAAATCACCAACTGCCAGAAATCGACAGAAATCGGGAAAGATTGCCATCGGCATGTGGTTTAATAGCCGACAGCGACGAGTCCACCATTGTCCGACTGAGCTCTACATTTAGAGGAAAAAAGAGCGGATATTAGCTGAATTCTTAGTACAACACAAGATTCCTATGTATTGGGTAGTAACGCAGATTTTATTCACATAATTTTTTTCGTATATTAAGGTGTAATTTTGTCGCGTAAAAATATCGCATCGCTTTATCGGATTTATCTCTGTATAGTTTGGCAAGTTACCAGTATCAACATTTCAGGACCTTATTTATATTATTGTGCCTAGTTTTGACAAGTCTATATGATTAGAAATTGTAAATAAACAATAATGATTAGTTCTTGTTAGTAAATTTAGTTTTAAGAATTATTGATTCCAGAGTGTCCAAATAATGTTGATTATATACAAACTGACACGACGGCAAAAAATACAATTTTTCAGCACTAGCATAAAACTGTGAATTCGATATCGCCAATGAATTCTCTCTCGAATAACACACGCTACACGAATGTTGTTTGGCAACATTTGATTGCTTTTGCACAGTGATCGATTGATGTTTTAGTTCACGCCGTGCTTCGTTTTCATAAATATTTAATAGACACTTGCACCTCACAAAATGTAACGACCATGATTCAGAGACCGCAGTGACTAAGAAGCAACAAATATATAAATTTAAGACACATTTGTGCGCAATTGTTAACTCGCCGCACGACTGGTCATTATAACCAACTTAAAATATAAATAGATATAGTAAGATTGTGAAAGGAATTATATGGATTGCTATAAACCACCAACTCAGCTGCAACTGAAAAGTTGTTAAAAAGAAAAAAAATCTTCTCATTTCAAAGCATAATATACTCTTGTCAGTAATTATCAATATCAAAATGGAGCAACAGAAGAGGAAGCATCCCTCTCTCCCGTAATATCGTGCTGCGAGTGGCGTCCGTTATTGATTTCGGATTAATAGCCCTCCACTCTAAGCCGGCAAACTATGTATTGCCAGATTATACTAAGCCAGAGTTTGCATGCGAGATGAAACGTATCCCTCCGCCGCCATTTGTGTTACGTAAGTTACAAGTTTTGTGGGCGGCCAAGTTTGGATCCTGGGCTAGATTACTTATTATTACTAGTACAACACGGTGTCATACTCACGTACTCGTAGTGTAGTCGGAAATGTCCGACTAGTTTCAATTGGTTTAGACGATCATCATCAGGGCGAATGTTAAAACCATGTTATAATAAATAAATTTCGCGCCAGTTTTAATAGATTTCTTATGTTGGCAGAGTAACTTGATTTGGAAATTGGCTTGATGCCTAGAATTTGGGTCTTAAGGCCGTACCTGAATTTTCCGGGGTCCAGTGGGCAGCACTGAACACTGGCCATTTAAAATAAATTATTTCAAAGAAAACGGAGACATAATTTAAAATTTTGCTACTATCAAGTCCTAGATAACCCTTCAAAGTATTTTATGAACTACTGTTTACAGTTTAAAGTGAGAACGTTAAGCTTTACTACGCACATATGCGAAAAACGGCCACTTTTGGCAAATGTGCTTAGTAAAGCTTAACGTTTTCATTATAAACTGTAAACAGTAGTTCATAAAATACTTTTAAGGGCTATCTAGGACTTGGTAGTAGCAAAATTTTAAATAATATCTCCGTTTTCTTCGAAATTATTTATTTTAAATGGGGGCAGCACTGGACCCCGGGAAATTCAGGTACGGCCTTAAACATAAAATTTACAGATCTTTCCGCTCTCTCGTCACAATCGCATCAAACCTATCGAAGTCGCAAGCCCGGCATTTTCAAAGGGTACAATCATAACAATAAAATCACTTCCATACTTATCTGGCAGAAAAGAAGAAAAAATTATGTACCAGCTACTTCTCTTCCCGTGCAGATCGTAAAAGCTGATGGCGAAGTATGGGAGGAAATGCAAATCATGATGGGCGATGCGGCTAGCAATCCATCACTATTTTGATTCCTTTTTCTATCTTCTCGCCCACCAAATTGCTAAAAGTGGGCTTTAGGTCTTGCAGCCTTGATAGTGTATAATAATATGTATATGCTTACATTGTAACCTACGATTCATTCTTAGTATAGTTAAATCCCCAGAACTGTCCGCTTTCAAGCTTCCTCATTGTCACAATCACATCGAGCCCGGCTGAGTCACAAGCCCGGCTTTGTCAGCGCTCGTGTGATCCGGGTTTGATTGCGACGCCCGGATCATTCACTTATTAATATCCGGACTTGACAAAAAAGTTACAAGTCACCCTTCCAGGGTACATCAATAGTCGATGCAGCTTGTAACCCATCACTATTTTGATTCTGTATCAAAAGGGAAAAACTGAATCCTTATAGAATCACTCGCGTGTCTGTCTGTTTATTCGTCAGACACAGCAAATTTGTTTCGAAACTATTGAACTCTGAGTTGAAATTTGGTTCTCTTTAGGTTGATGTTGACTCAAAGACGGACGTGTCAAGTACCTAAACTCTTGGGGGT
The DNA here is from genome assembly GCA_963576875.1 of Acrobasis repandana. Lineage (NCBI taxonomy): Eukaryota > Metazoa > Arthropoda > Insecta > Lepidoptera > Pyralidae > Acrobasis > Acrobasis repandana. The sequence goes on from OY756215.1 coordinate 454,857, forward strand.
AAATGCATGCATGTCGTCTTTATCCATGATGGGGCAGGCAGAGCATTTTTAGTCTTGTGGCTCTAATACTTACTTATGCAACTATGGTATAATAAGGGGTATTAAAACACGAATTTGGGTTTGTGATAATAGTATTACATGAGTGTTTTAATACCTAATTATGACCAGTTGCATACATTACTTTATCTACACCCGTCACCCATGATATGAATCCTCTATAAAAGGTTCTGAAACCACAGGGTACGTACAGTGTTGTAAGAACTGTATGTAAATTCATGGTTAGTTTCATTACTGTATATCTAATACAAAAAAGCTATGTGTAAGTAATAATATAATTATTTATTGTAATAATTATTTACTGGATCGTACAATTATTGAAATGCTATAAACAACAAAGTAATAATTTTTTGAAATACTATTAAAGAATAAAAATGGCAGGATACGACGTAAATTCAAATAACAAGTTTTTTTTTAAATTTCGAATTGTAATGAAACGCGCGTGCAAGACAATGGTGCCATTTTTCAAACGCGGAGTCACTAATCAAACATTTTTTTGTAAGGAAAAATCATTCATTTACGTGAACACGCGTTTCAAAAATAGCACTTATTGTACTTTTTTAAAATTCATAAAGAGGGACCGAGTTTGCGTTGCATAATGAAATTTAGTACAACATTATATCACGCGTTTGGATGATATTATGGTTACTATGACACTGGTTGTTATAATGTTGGCAATAAGCTAACTGTTTCAGAAACTTTTATAGAGGATTTATAGCATGGGTGTAGATAAATAGACATACTTGTAGCCTAGGGTTGCAAGATCCAAAGTCCACTTTGAGCGTGATGGTAGCGAGAATATGGAAAAAGGAAACAAAAGAGTAATGGGTTGCTAGCTGCATCGTCTAATAACATGATTCGTATTTTTGCCCATTCCCTCGATTTACTACCTGCGCGGAAAGAGAAGCAACTGGTACATTATACAATTAGGTAAATTGTTCCAAAATATAGCAGAGCGTAACTTGTATAATATATGATTAAGTATGGAGTATAATACACTTTAATAACATCACGAAGCACTGCCGTTAATTGCAGACACCTCACAATGCGGTAATATGTCTTAGTCAGCAGCGACTGATCCGCATTTGATTGCGCCAGACGGCTCGAGCTCTCATTATGGGCCGCCCGATGTTTTTTTAGTAAGTTTTGTAAGTTCCACCATCTGTTTTAGTGATATAAACGACAGTTTGTTTGTTTTCCATGTCTGTGGCATCTGACATAGGTTGACGACTAGATACCATAGAATAATTGATGACAGCCGGGACCAACGGCTTAAAGCTAAGCCGGCTAGTATCGGTAGCATTTGCACTAAAAATAATTAAAAATAATGACCTTCAATAAGTGATATATTTATCCTACATTGAATAAAAAAAATTGACTTTGACTTTGAAAGAGCTTTCTGCAGAACGGAGGAGCTCGAGAAATTTATGTGCCACCGATCCAAGTGCGGACCATGCCTCCGGGCTGCTTAACTTGCGACCGTAATTGAAAACATAAATATTTTACTAGGGCATTTGTGAGGGTTTTGGTTCAAACCCCCAAAACCTCAGCATTTATTCTACTTACAGCATATCAAAGTTAAATTAATGAAGATTGATTTCATATTGATATTTATCAGGTTGGTGGTTGTATCAACGCTGTGTTATGTACTCGCGTGAAGTTTAGGAAAGTAAGCACTCGATTATCAGTCTTATTTATTGCAATTTGTGTCACACAAAGCGTTTCTCAAATACCTGCAGGTCGCGTTCATCAATGACATCCTACCACTGACAATCAAAATATTGCAAATCATTTGCCAGTCCCATTACGGTTCGATACTGGAACAATTATTATTTAGCACTGTATTAGTATTAACGATGTACGCAGGCCGCAGCGTACAGCGAACATCAATTATGTATTCGTTGCTAAATGATTTGCATGCGCTGCAAATGCGTCCACGGACAGTTTGCTCAAATTATAATGGGTGTAGTGTACGGACAGTTTGCTCAAATTATAATGGGTGTAGTGTATGGACAGTTTGCTCAAATTATAATGGGTGTAGTATACGGACAGTTTGCTCAAATTATAATGGGTGTAGTGTACGGACAGTTTGCTCAAATTATAATGGGTGTAGTGTACGGACAGTTTGCTTAAATTATAATGGGTGTATTGTACGGACAGTTGTTGTGGATCATAATTACATCGAACAACATATTATTGTTAGTTGCCTCGATAGTTACTTAAATGTGACAAATACGTAGTTTTTTTAGGGTTCCGTACCCGAAGGGTGCAAACGGGACCCTATTACTGAGACTCCGCTGTCTGTCCGTCTGTCCGTCTGTCACAGGGCTCTATCTCTTGAACCGTAATAGCTAGATACTTGAAATTTTCACCGATTATGTATTACTGTGGCCGCTGTAGCAACAAATACTGAAAATAAAAAAAATTAAGGGGGTCGCCATATAAAAAACGTGCTTTTTTAGCTTTTTTAACTGGATCTTTATAATGGCATTAACCAGATACTTGAATTTTTCACAGATTATGTATTACTATGGCCGCTATAACAAATACTAAAAATAAAAAAAAAGTTAAACATTAAAGGAGGTCGTCATACAAAAAACGTGTTTATTTAGCGTTTTAAAATATTGTACGGACGTACGGAACCCTTCATGTACGAGTCCGACTCGCACTTACCCGTTTATTTTAGTTACAAAAGTAAAATACAATCCCCTTTATTGCACAAAACAAATTATAGGACATACTTAACTTGATTATTTAATCTTAAAAACTAGGAAATGCGTAAAAGACGACCTCATCGCTAAGCAATTGCTTTCAGGCAACGTTGCTTAAATAGAAAATGTGATGGGAAATTAGGTAATGCGAAATGGTCAATATAATAAACATACTTATACACAATTATTATAATAAACATACATATACATCACACTTAAATACATACAACTTACACAACGAAAAAATAACAGGACAAAATTAAGAAACTAAGTGGAAACAAGGGAAGGAGATGTACCTTCCATAAGGATAGAAAATAAGATTTTACTTGGGATTTGAAGCTAGCTATCTATAAAGTATTTATTTCGATCGAGGGTTTTAGAGGCCCAATCCCTGTAATAGTGCAGTTAGAATTATATATTCCGTGCTCCGTCCAAAAAGTAATATGAATTTTCCCAAACATTTATTTCTGCACAACAAACCGCGCGACGTCCCATGTCCCGCACAAGTATGCGGGCTCATTACATCGCAACAATGCACCCGGAATGCAACCTGCGGACTCGGAGCAAACGATAGAGGGTACAGAAGAGATACATCACATATACACTCTCTCGGGGCAGGCTAGACAGAGCCTTGGGCCAGAAGAGATACATTATCACGTCTTTATTCCTAAGCGGCAAGGCCCAGACCACTTTTAGCGTGATGATGGGCATGAAGGTGGAAAAAGGAAATCATAAGTGATGTTTGCTAACAAAAAAAATAAAAATAATATTTTTTTCTGACCTGCATGGAAAAAAAAGAATCCAGGAGAGAGACTCAAAAGCCTTGAAAGTCACGTTTAGCGTGATATCCAAGGTAAAAAAACTGCCAAAACAATAAACTGTATTTCTATACACATTTATATTTATACATTTTTGTAAGTTGTCTTTGCCGCGTAGGCCTCCACCCTCTCTTTTTTAGTTTTTTTTTTTCTGTAATGGAAGCAGCGCATTCTCGGCCTTCTTGATTTCCTTTTTTTACTTGGATAAAGGAAGCAATGAATAATAAGATAGATATTCTGTAACTACGAGTATTTTTGTCCATCATTCATTATCTAGTCTACGTACATGTCCGTTGATCTTAGTTCTTTTCATCTAATAATTTGTTTTTTTCATGTAATCTTTAACTCAACATACTCTTGAACTCCTTTTCCATATTCCTTTGATCCAGTCTATCCTCATCTTGCTTCTGTTCTGTAACTCCTTTGTTTTACGTCTGCAGCTTGAATGTCGCCATTTTCATATCGCTGCGCTTACATTTATATCTGTGGAGAGAATTGTTGCCTCAGACGTGTGCATTTTATTTTCTGGTGGTCGCTTTATTTAGATTTAGTATATTTAATAGAGAGTTTGATGTTGCACGATTTATTCTGACACACAGACACATTATCACGTCTTTTCGTGAGGTTCCGGGTTAGAATAGGACCACTTCATCTCTTCCTGTGGATGTCGTAAGAGGCGACTAAAGGACTAAGCACAAACATCTCGTGCTACAATTGCATTCCCAAAGTGGGTTAATGTCGGGCGGCGGCCGGTTATAAAACTTTTCGCACAAATACATTCCCAAAGAGGGTTGACGTCAGGTAGGCGGCCGGTCGTAAAACTATAGCCAAATCATTTAAAGTGTTCCGGCTATTTCTTCTCAACTTTGCAAGGTCTTTGGCATCCTTGGGTAACCATTGACATGCATGTTATAATTGGAGAAGAAAAAGTGGGAAAGCGCACCCAGGGCTCTGAAGCAGCACAGCTGAGGATGCAACCGGGAATGTGCTTAGACGAAGGAGAAGGAGTAGACACAGCCTTACGCCGTAACACCCAAAGGCCACGTTTAGAAGTGAAGATGGAAAAAGTGAATCAAAATTGTGATTGGTTGCTACGAGCAGCCTCATGGTGATTATCAAAATCTTGCGCGAAAAGAGAAGCTGGTGCATTCTATATTTTTCTTTTCTCCCAGACCAGCATGTGGGAATATTTAATTTACTTTTATTATGTAAAAAAGTAATTAAGTAAAAAACAATATGACGAGAAGTCATTAAGTTGTTGCCCAATCAAAATGAACATTGATAACTCAAAAGAACAAACATGTAAAAAGTAGTATAGCAAGTGTAATCGCCTAAAGCTTTCTTTCAAAAAACCACTGGGGGAGAGTTTATATCAGAATAAATTCCAGTTTCACTCAAGTTTGTTATCAAGTTTGTGATAACTGTCTTGATTCGAGTAGCAACTAGATCGAAGTGTCGCGCTGAGCAGCTAATCTGAAGTTCGGAGTTGTGAAGTCACAATAGGGACGTGATTTGTGATGACTTCTCTATCATATTATAACTATACAGATAAGCGAAATTATACTGACTCCATAGACTGATTCAAATATCCAACTTTTTTTATTTACTACCTTGAACTAGAATAGTACCTATTACCTTGTATACGATTAAATAATTAATTTCAAATGAGGTCCTACTAGTTTCCATGTACGAGTAAGTACTCTTTCTATAAAATTGCTTGCGCAGCTAGCGACATGTCGCCCGACTACACGTCGCTTGACCGCAGATCAGTAGAGTACGAACTTGTACCTAATAAAAGAGAATATCTGACCAACATTTTAACGCATATTGAATCTTTTTAAATATCGTATATGGAATCGAGCCTTTTTTCTTGTAATTTCCTTTGGGTCTATTCGGACAATGCTCCGGCGTGTGCCTGACGGATATAGTCCGCACGCCGATCTTTGCCGACCCCCTCCGATCCGCCCCGACGGTCGTCGATTGGCGATCTCTTCCAGGCTCTGACATCAATGCACTCGTGCACAATGCAGGCTGTGAGGATTTGTGAAAAGCGTTTATTTGATGTCGCCTGTTGACGCTGTTGGAGTATGGAAAACAAATTGAACGCTTATTTCGAAAACTGCTCAGTTATTTTAAATGACTGAAAAAAATGTGATTTTCATTTATTTTTTGTTTCTTTATTGACCACAATAATGGCACAAAAGGTGGGCCTAATGCTAATGCATTGACTAACAGTTAGTCTTTAGGAAAAATAGAATTTTTAGTTGCGATTCTTGTTTATGTGGAATATACATATTAGCCTCGCAGGTTCTATCCAATAAAGAGGATTTACCTATAATGACCACGCCACGCTGGCAGCCGGGTTAGTGATAACACTAGATAGTTTAAAGGCTTTGCAAAGAGGATGCTGTGGCCCGTTCTTTTTTACCTATTAAGTATTGTTTGTTAGTAATTTTTTGTACCATAAAATAAAATAGTAAATTCGAGCAATAATACTATGGCGGACTTATAAAGGGATTTCTCCCATAAAGGGATCTCTTCCAGTCAACCTGTGATAGTAGTGTATAGCGATAACTTTTATTATTCTGAAATTTAAGGAAAACTTTACTAGACATCAATAGTTTACGCGCCGTTTTCAAGCAAACCACCAATGCCTATTTAAATCAGGCTTGGAGCAGTCAAAGGAATTTGGAGATGAAGCGAGGTCGATAGCGCGCTGTAGCCAACTGATCCCGCTGGTTTGACAAGCAAAGCCGGGTTTAGCGTTGTTCGAATAAGAAAATGTGCTGCTAAAAAAAATATTTGTTTTACTCTCGAGTGTAATGATAGTTAAAACTAGTATCATATTTTTTGAGCTGCCTAAACTAAGGATATCTGAAGTCATCTAGAAACAACAGTAATTTTTAACAAACTAGTGTTTTACTTATTTGTTGTTTCAAAACTAACCAAGTTTTTCCACAGATCCATTACACACTGGGATACAGATATACTAAATATATATACGTCTTTATCGGACAGAATTTCATCCGATCATTCCAGCCTTCAATTCGCCGTTAGATAAAACCTCCGGTGAATCAAATTGCATCAAACGCCGATGCACCTCAAAGGATGAACGGCTGACCCACATTGGGTTTATTGGCTGCAGTTGATCGGAGGCCATGTTATGCCACTTTTATAACCGGGAACTGAAGTTAATAGAATACAATAGGGTATTTCACTGTATTTATTTGGACAATATTTACTCGTTATACGAAACCACAAATAATACTAAAAAGAAATCTTTTTTCTAAAAACGGCATGAAAATTGGTTATTAAATGAAGCAGCAATCAGTAGGTATTTCGAATATTAGTATGAAGAAAAGTGGGAGCCTCTTGTTACATGGTAGGGGACATCTCGCTATCTACTTCATATGCGCTATACCTAATGGCAGTGACGTCTCAAGCACAGTATGTGCTCCATTTTCTGTTAGTTGATATTTCCCTTTCCACCAGATTTGAAAGGCTTCTAACTTAATTATTTATGAGCTGATTAAAATAATTACTTTTGTTTTCGAGTTCGGATTATGTTACTTTTGATATAAATAAAAAAAAATGAGTGAAATACCGTATGATACATTATACACCTAGCTTAGTAGAGCAATGAAAAATGAACCAGTTATATCGCAGGAACAAGACACCCGAGGGACAGTGTTTAAAAAATCCCTTTTTTATCTTGGGATATTTTTATCACTTGATTATTGTCAACTTTGTTATAGATTTCATAATAATTGTTGACGTCAGATAATGATCTGACGTCAACAATTATTAAGTAAATGTACTAGCTGTTAAGGTTAGCAAGTAAGGTAATATTTTTCTAAGAAAGATGTAGGGCTTGAAAACATGACTAATGGCAACGCGCGTGTGGCAGTCCATCAAAGGGATAGGGAAGCTATTCGAAGCGTTTAATTTTTGAAGCTGAAGCTGAAAAATGTTGGACATATCTTATTTATCAGCAATGATAATAATAATTGGTCATCAAATGACCCTAGAAAAGAACTATGTATAGTACAATTTTACGTTTTACGTAGCGAGCGTTGCCTGTCATTAAAAAACAACATACCTTAGCCCCCACCTAACCTTACATTACATTGGAGCCCTCAAACGTCAATAGAAACATAACACAATGACAACACACAATGGCTGATGCACAATGCATCCCCACTAATGCCACATGGTCGGCAAATGCTCCCAACAGTTAGGGTTACATTGTCTGAGTTTGCATATCTGACCTACATGGTACCGCCCTATGCGATTTTCGGTCTATATTTTATAACAAAACAAAAAACGGACTGGGTGGTAAAGAAAGTGATGGACAAGCAGTTAAGGCAGAGCTGTGCATCTGTGATGTACGAGTTCGATTCTCACTAGACGCGACTGATTTTGTCCTCATGTACGATCACTTTAAACTACCACTACTTGCCTCCGGTAAAGGAAAACATCGAGAGGAAACCTACACACTAGTGACTTAAGTTTATTAATGTGTGAAATGATGAAGACGCAATGCTCTGTCTGCCCCGCTAGGGATAAGAACGTGGTAGTTTATGTATGTACACTATCACGTTCTTTTGTTGGTCTTGTAATGACGGAAAGTAGTATACAATTTATCACCACCCCTTTGCTCTCCCACGGGTGTCGTAAGAGGCGACTAAGGGTATAAGTTACAGAGTACGGGCAGCAGCATACTCTGCGCAAGGTCTTTATACCATCTACTGCGATACCCAATCCGTCTGCCAAATTCTCCCTTTAGTCCAGCAGTGGATTGTTTTAAGCTGTTATAGAAAGAAGAAATAAAGTGGATGTATTATGTATAGTATAAAGTATACCATTGAATTATCTTATTTCAAGTTCTTATTTATAAGGAAAAGAAAAACAACTTAACTAACGTCGGTGTCAATATAATTAAAAGAATCATTAAAAGACGTATTTTCCGATAGCAAAGAGAATAAAACGCTTATAGCTGCAGGCGACTTTTATCGTTAGTCGAGGGAACAACAAAACGCTAAGCGAATCTGCAGACAAAGCGATGACGTCGAGTGTTTCAGAGGCGCTTAGTGTCTGTTACACTAGCCTTTATGGAACCAACTGCCTGTAGCGAAGCATCACAGGCATCTTTATGAGTTTAAATATTCATCTATAACATAAAACAGATGATCTTTCTAAGCGCGATACAAAAATATCGTCAGTCGCATTGTGAGCCCGGATGATCCTCCGTCACAGGCCGGAATCTCCTAAGGTACGCGCAATATGCGTCCCCGTTCCCCGTCCCCGCACCTCGCCCCCGTTTTCGCCTCGATGACTCACGTTGGCCGTCAAGAACCGGGGGAGAGGTGCGGGTGCGGGTAACGGGGATGCATATTGCGCGTACCTTAGGAGATTCCGTTCTGCTTACTCTTACTGTATTCTGTGCCTCCGTGCTTCATTACATTGCCAGTAATTTTAGCTAACTAATTTTTATTGTGAGTTGAATGGGCTAATCATTTTCAAAAAGTCACCCTAAATTTTTAATTTATCAAATTTCAATAAAAGAATTTCATCATCAAAAAATTTTCAGGCGGGCTGAGCGCTGCACCGATTTGTATGGAAAGGCGTTTTTTTTTTTTGTTTTATGGAAAATAGATCAGTATCATTTTCATTTATTCTGGCAACGTACAGTCATGTACTTTCATTATGTATATGTTACGCTCAAAGAGCGAATTTGCTCATTGCACAGCGAAATAATTGGCCACAACGCGTTGTGGCTATTGTAAAACGGCCAGGACGCAAAATTCGTGTTGTGGCCCATACCAAAACGGCCGCAACGCGTCATGGCACAGAACGACCACAATGCGTCCTGAGCGTTTTGATAAGGGCCACGACACGAATTGGAAATATATTCAGTATGATGGAACCATATTATGGATTACAGTGATTTGATACTAAAGGACTAAGCACAAATAGCTCGTGCAACAATAATTGCAGTCTCAAGGATGGTTAACGTCAGGCAGGCGGCCGGTCGTAAAACTATAGCCATTTCATCCAAACTTTTCCGGCTATTTCTATTCCACTTCACAAGGTCTTTGGCATCCTTGGGTGACCATTGACATGCATGTTATATTTGAAAAAAAAAGCGGAAAAGCAATCCCAGGGCTCCGAAGCAGTACAGTTGAGAAAGCAACCGGGAATGCGCTTAGATGAAGAAGTCATAACTTGTTACATTAGAAACCATAAGTTTGTTTGAAACCTTAAATTTCCCGAATTAAAAGTGTAGAAGAGGACAAAATAAATTAAATCATTAGCTAATATTTTCAACAATGTCCTTTAATTAACTAGTGGAGAAGTCCTAAAATTTTCTTCATTGGGAAATTCTCAAATGGGTCTTTCAAACTCGGAAACTCGAACATTTGGAGAGCACTGAGATCCGTATCGGAATCGCTCCATTTCTCATGCAGATTTAATTAAAACAATGAGGAATTCGTCGATCGTGCCCGGCGTTAATGCGGCGGGTGTAAATTGGGCGGTTGGAAAAATACGAGGTGCCTAATGAAAGGCGCGTGCTGCGTACCTTTTAGTGATTTGAGGCCCGTGTACACTATAAAATAATTACTTTACGTATGTTAAAGTGTAAAATACCCAAATAGTTGTCAAAACCTCTCAGCTGGCAATCGACCATATTATGGTTAATCCTTCTTGCGTTTCAATATATTTATTTTACCGACAATTTTCGATCTATGGTCTCTTCCGGATATTTTCATGAATTTGACTCAATAAAAAATAACAAAATAGAAAAAGAAATAAAATTGTACATTTTTTATGATAAGATCGGCTCAATATGCGTCAGATATTTAGGCGTAAACATATCACATTGTTTATAGTTTTTTTTTGTCTATGAATAAACATGTTGGAGGCTGAGATAAGGGATCTAATATGCTTATTTTGGTTGGAGGATTATTACAGATTAAATATACCGTATCCACTGTTAATTTAGGCTACATAATTGGATTTTTATGTATGACTCTGAAGTGGTGTTCAGAGTCATACATAAGCACTAAGCAAGCAAGATAATTATATCTTGCTTGCTTAATGCTATATTTTGATGTAAACCCCACGAATAGGTGGAATGGTCTTCGCTCTCACAATTGTTTCAAAGAAATATTGTCTTCCGATAACAATATTTTTAAGTTACTGAACTCAAAGTTTTATTCTTGACTATTTATTAGTCTGAACGATGCCTAATAGAGGAGCGTGGCCGCGCGTTGCAACGCCACGGCCCGATCTCCCAAATGTTTCTCCGTTTATTCGCTTGCGAACAAATTCAATCAATTACTCTATTATTAAGATTGAATTTCGTATCCAATGACCAAATAAGCATATTTTATTCGCGTATATTTATTTGTAAGTATTTTTAGATTTTTCGCGATTTTCTATCGCACTATGAATAATAATATCTAAAAATATAAAAGTTATGTTTATTCTAGGAAAATGCGTATAAGTACCTACCTAGTATACATTTGTGTGTGGCCGTTAGACTACTTAACTATTTTGCTTCTTCTTATCTTCTGTGTTAAAAATCTCTACCCGAGATCATTAACTTGGCTTTCATCACTTCCTTCCCCTCTCCCCTTCCCCTCCTCTGCAGCCGGGGCCTAATTATGCAAATCCCGGATCGGCCGCGCAGCATTGTTTATGTATTAGCTGCTTCATCTGCGTTCGGATCAGGTGTCTGATGTCTATTTAGATACCTAACTTCCAACTGAGATTAATATTTATTTTACACTGATACGGAGGTATAGCTATAACTTCTAGCCATGTGGCGTACGGCCTAGAATAAGACCACTCCATCTCTTCCTGTGGATGTAGTAAGAGGCGAATAAAGGACAAAGCACAAACATCTCCGGCTACAACTGCATTCCCTGCATTCTCAAGGAGGGTTGGCGTCGGGCGGCAGGCGGTGTAAAACTTTTCTTTAAAATGAATTTCTAAAGAATTGACGTCAGGCCGGTGGCCGGTCATAAAACTATAGCCAAATTGTTTAAACCGTTCCGGCTATTTTTCTCGATGTTTCATCGTCTTCGGCATCCTTTGGTGACCATTGGCATGCATATTATATTTGGAGAAGAAAAACGGGAAGGCACACCCCGGGCTCCAAAGTAGCACAGCTGAGGACGCAACCGGCAATGCGCTAAGTTGAAGAAGTCTTAGGTATAGCTATGAGTGCATGTTTTGATTGACGAGTAATTACTTTATTCTTTTCAACCTCACGTTAACTGCCTGCCATACTATATCTAGAGCAGTAGACACGCTTTATGAGGTGCCTTTTGGCAAATCTGATACCAGTTTTCGCCTTTTACACGAAAACCAACACCGAACTACACAGTTTTTATTTCTTATTTAATTTTTTTAGTTACCTAAGAATTTAGATTGTATCTCTAGGCAAAATCTTCCCTTCGTGTTTCTTCTTCTGTTTCCTTTAGGTTAGGTTCTTTTCATTCTATTTAGGGTTCCGTACCTCAAAAGGAAAAAACGGAACCCTCATAGGATCACTTTGTTGTCCGTCTGTCCGTCCGTCCGTCCGTCTGTCAAGACCCTTTTTCTCAGGAACGCGTGGAGGTATGAAGCTGAAATTTATATCAATTACTCAGGTCTACTGTCCCTTGAAGCTGTGAAAAAATCAAACTTCTAAGCCAACGCAATCAAAAGATACAGCCGTTTATGCCGCAAATTTTCGACACTTGCAAGGGAATCAAAACCTACAGGGTGCTTCCCGTGAACTCAGAATCTTGAAATTTGGTACGAAGCAACGTCTTATAGCATAGATAAAGGAAAAATTACGAAACCCATAAATTTTTAGTTACATCACATAATATATATTTTTTTAATAATTTTAAACTTACTTGTCGTAATGAACGAACTTTGTAAACCTTGCAGGTTTGTACGGAACCCTCGGTGCGCGAGTCCGACTCGCACTTGGCCGGTTTTTTTAGTAATAACCGTAGAAGCTGCTATGTTAATTACTGCTCTTTCACCCGTTGGTCAAACTTGTTAGTAAGAATCATCAGTAATGCGTATATTTCATAAAGAAACGACAATCTTCTTCTCACTTTTAAACAATGCCAATGCCGGAAAGTGGAAATGTTGGTACTTAGTTCCAGTGTAAAGTTATAGCAGAGTAACGTTTTGTGTTCGTCTTAATACACTTAGAAAGTTTAGACAAAGACTTGGCTTGTGATTTATAATGCCTTTGGGTATTATGAATACAAAGTATTGAGATAGAGAATGCTTAGTATGAAATTCTTCTATGCTGGTCTGGAAGCAAAATATATATAAAAAAAATAGAATGTGCCGACTGCTTACCATCCCGCGCAGTTCATAGACATCTAGAAGCTTCTAGGGCATTACCGTTAACTTGCATGGGAATCCCACTTATGATAGCTTTGCAATTTATTACTATTGCTAAAACCAGCCTTATAGCCTTTGTTTAACTTAACCAATCTTACACCTAACTTAGTAAGTAAGTATTTACTACTCATAAAAAAAACTTAGATTAAGTTTTTATATTTTAGTTTAAAATGGGCGACTTCGGAACCATACAAGCATATTTGTAAAAACTGCCAAGTGCATACTTGGCAATTTTTTTTCAATGTTCAAATAATGTTTATTATCCTTTCTGAGATATTTAATGAATATTTATCGTGGAAAATTATTTTGAGTACTTATTATATATTTCGGTTTCAAGAGTAACTTCCGATATTTTTTGTACTTTTTTATGTATCCTTTCTTATAAATGAACAATAAAGAATTTTAACAAACACTTAATTAGAACAAGTAACATTATTTAAAGACAACAGTTAAGTATTTTAGAATCAAACCAACTAACAAAAGGAGCCTTCCATTATAATAATATAATAATAGTTTTTATTTCAGATAATTTAAATCCATATAAGTACACAATTATAATATTTGAATCAACAACATGAACAACTATACAAAATTTAAAATATATCAACTTATTATTATGTAATTCTTCTCACCAGGCATTTCCATAGTGGAGAGGTCAAATTTTTAGCCACTGTTTTCAGGATGCTGTTTTGACTACCCCTAACTCTGTTGATCAGGGATGCTGTTTTTTTGCGGATAATGGCGTGAAAGCTGTCAGTATGGTAGTGCGCCAACATCCCTGATGCGCTACAGAAGCGAGGCAGCCCCAACAGCATTCTGAAAACATTGTTGTACTGAACACGCAGAACATCCAGCGTTCTTTTGGTATGTGCAACCCACAGATTTCCCGTGTAAAATGTCTGACAGAATGCTTTAAATAGTGTCACTTTGACTTGATCAGTACACATGGAAAATCTACGGGTTAGCATGTTACCTCTCACTGAAAGGGCTCTGCGCTCTCTTTCAATGTCTACATCATCTCTAAGGTCGTCGGTAAGGAAATGACCCAGATATTTAAACTTATGTACACGCTTAATGCACACCCCGTTTAACTTTATATCAGGTATAGCTTCTGGGCACCTACCGGCGGCCTTACAGACCATGTACTCACATTTATTCACATTATATGTCAATCCATGTTTGGCAGCATATCTCTCACATATAGCCAATAATTGTCTAAGACCCCCTACCGTTGGGCTCAGCAACACCATATCATCTGCGTAGCTTAGGTTGTTTATACTTACGCCCCCTATACTACAGCCCACACGGGTGCTGCTCAGCTCAGCAATAAGGTCATTTACATATATGTTGAAAAACTTAGGTGAGGTCAACCCACCCTGTCTCACCCCACATTCCAACACATATGGGTCAGACAAACAGTTGCCCCACCTCACGAAGTTGGTTTGACCATTGTACCAATATTTAAAAATATTTCGAACTTCCACCGGCACACCTCTGTCCCTCAGTTTGGTCCACAGCTCGTCATAGGACACAAGATCAAACGCCCTGGACAAATCAAGGAAACAGACGTACACCGGTGTCTTACGGTCTGTATAGTACTGAACGGTATGCTTAAGACTTAGTATCGCACTTTCAGTAGAAAGCCCAGGCTGAAAACCAAACTGGGCATCATGCAAGTTTAGGTATTTTTGTAAACATGTATCAAGCATACCATCCAGCACCTTTGCAATAATCGTCGCCAAAGAGATAGGCCGATAGTTCCCTCTATCAGAAATATCTCCAGTTCTGTTCTTCACAATGGGTACAACAACTGTTTTCATTAAGTCATGAGGTAGATAAGAGTGACTAATACACATTGTGAAGAACATCGCTAGTACCCCCGGCAAGTGAACACCAGCATGTCTCAGATGCTCGACACTGAGTCCGTCGTGACCCGGTGATTTACCTCCCTTCATTTTGAGAACTTCTCTAACCTGTTTAGCACTGAAATAAGTAAGCGAATGCTTTTCACCCACACACTCAGACATATCATCAAATGTCGAGACCGAGGGTCCAAGTGGAGACCGCACACTAAAATGATCCCTAAACATATTAGCAATGTTTGCAGGCTCGTTTGTCCCATCAACACATGTCGAAAGACCAGGCTTAGCCCCACTCTTCCCTGTGGCCTTCCAAAATTTACCAAAATCGTTTGAAGCTCTATGTGTAGCTAAAATGTCCATTTTAAATTTATCTTGACTTTTCTGACACCACTTCAAACGGCTTTTAAAAACCTTTCGTGACTGGCACATCTGCTCATATATAATACCCTCCGTTGGTTTGTTACACAAGACCCAAGTTTCAAAATTCCGCCTGGCCTCCCTATGAGCTTCCCGAACATACTGGTTCCAACCGCATAGAGATTTATCTTTTTTGGGCTTAGTGATACGATCTCCACTCGTTTCCCTAGCTGCAAAACATAAAATGTTTACAATGTCACCATACATTTTATCTAAAACGTGCCTATGCTCAGTATTGCTACAAGTACCCCGGCTACATTCCTCAAAAACAGTAGGTAAATGTATGTTTCGCAATCTCGAATGGCACATCTCATGATATTTATCTATCTGACCCTTATTTCTCTCACCCCAAATCACCGAGTTTCGAGGAAAGCCACATGCCTGGACTTTTGACCTGACCACATTAGGGTCCTGGAAAAACTTTGTCTGTGACTACTTATTCTATCTGACTTCGTTCTTGTTCCAATAGTCTTTAGAGGAGGTATCGTGAAATTTTAATGTCAGCCATTTTGCTCTGTAGAGGTTGAATGCTAGTTTATATATGTGTAGTGTAATATATTTTAATTTTCTAAACGCTAGTTTCAAAACGTTTCAAAACGCTAGTGTGTTTTTTAATAACGACTGATGAGAAGAAACTACAGAAAGGCATCAATTTATATCCGAAATGAAGCTACCTTATTTGTTTTAAGTGACAAAAATTAATCGGAATATACCTACCTGATTATTATTAGGTACATTATGTACACTGACCTACAAATTTCTTAAAATATTTGAAAGAAAAAAAGAAAGAAAAAATTTATAAGAAACCGTAGAAACAACATTATCAATAATTGATTCTTTGATTTGCCGTTCATTAATTTATGCAGATACAATGGGGGTAATATTTGTAATAGACTGAGCAAATAATCATGCCATTAATTAATTAATATGCATTCATATGGTCTGTATTCGGAACTCATATAATCTGATTAATACCTCTGTAAATCATGAACAAAGGATCAAGTTATATGTATGTTAGCTGCCGATAATGATTTCTTCACGCACGTATATGTAAATAACTCTTTGAGACTAACCAAATCTACATAGAATGACTAATCTATTATGTTTCTCAATAGAATAGATCTAGTCAAAGGAGGCTGTCTATGAAGGCGTGGCTAACTTCGTCTATGCTGTGTTCGATTCCTCTCAAGGCCATTAATATTCCGTCTAAAAGTGCCTTAGCTTTGCTAATGGATATTAATGAAATACCTATGAGTATTTATTAGTAATTCACGCAGAACTGTGAACTTCACAAGCCCACTTAAGAATCTTTCTCGGCAACTCGTTGACTTGGTTCATGTCACGTCTCATGTCAGGTGTCATGTCATTCTTTGTTGCGAATCATGTTTTGGCCGTGCGGTGACAGCAGAATGGAGTAGTAACCCTTTCTTCTTCCACGGGTGTCGTAAGACGCGACTCATAGAGGTAAAAGAGAACGTGCAGCAGCGTTCGTTAAAAAGGCACATATATATGTTGGATACATCTATTACCATGGACCACCAAACAAAAGAGGATTGACAACCTTCATACTTTGAAGCGTAATTCGATTTTTAGTTTAAATGTTGTAGAACTCGTAGCTAGATAGAGCTACTAGTTTCAATGTTGTAGAACTCGTAGCTAGATAGAGCTACTAGTTTCAATGTTGTAGAACTCGTAGCTAGATAGAGCTACTAGTTTCAATGTTGTAGAACTTGTAGCTAGATAGAGCTGCTAGTTTCAATGTTGTAGAACTCGTAGCTAGATAGAGCTACTAGTTTCAATGTTGTAGAACTCGTAGCTAGATAAAGCTACTAGTTTAAATGTTGTAGAACTCTTAGCTAGATAGAGCTACTAGTTTAAATGTTGTAGAACTCGTAGCTAGATACAGCTACTAGTTTAAATGTTGTAGAACTCGTAGCTAGATAGAGCTACTAGTTTAAATGTTGTAGAACTCGTAGCTAGATAGAGCTACTAGTTTCAATGTTGTAGAACTCGTAGCTAGATAGAGCTACTAGTTTCAATGTTGTAGAACTTGTAGCTAGATAGAGCTACTAGTTTCAATGTTGTAGAACTCGTAGCTAGATAGAGCTACTAGTTTAAATGTTGTAGAACTCGTAGCTAGATAGAGCTACTAGTTTAAATGTTGTAGAACTCGTAGCTAGATAGAGCTACTAGTTTCAATGTTGTAGAACTCGTAGCTAGATAGAGCTACTAGTTTCAATGTTGTAGAACTCGTAGCTAGATAGAGCTACTAGTTTCAATGTTGTAGAACTTGTAGCTAGATAGAGCTGCTAGTTTCAATGTTGTAGAACTCGTAGCTAGATAGAGCTACTAGTTTCAATGTTGTAGAACTTGTAGCTAGATAGAGCTGCTAGTTTCAATGTTGTAGAACTCGTAGCTAGATAGAGCTACTAGTTTCAATGTTGTAGAACTCGTAGCTAGATAGAGCTACTAGTTTCAATGTTGTAGAACTCGTAGCTAGATAGAGCTACTAGTTTCAATGTTGTAGAACTCGTAGCTAGATAGAGCTACTAGTTTCAATGTTGTAGAACTCGTAGCTAGATAGAGCTACTAGTTTCAATGTTGTAGAACTTGTAGCTAGATAGAGCTGCTAGTTTCAATGTTGTAGAACTCGTAGCTAGATAGAGCTACTAGTTTCAATGTTGTAGAACTTGTAGCTAGATAGAGCTGCTAGTTTCAATGTTGTAGAACTCGTAGCTAGATAGAGCTACTAGTTTCAATGTTGTAGAACTTGTAGCTAGATAGAGCTGCTAGTTTCAATGTTGTAGAACTCGTAGCTAGATAGAGCTACTAGTTTCAATGTTGTAGAACTCGTAGCTAGATAGAGCTACTAGTTTCAATGTTGTAGAACTCGTAGCTAGATAGAGCTACTAGTTTCAATGTTGTAGAACTTGTAGCTAGATAGAGCTGCTAGTTTCAATGTTGTAGAACTCGTAGCTAGATAGAGCTACTAGTTTCAATGTTGTAGAACTCGTAGCTAGATAGAGCTAATAGTTTGAAAGAAATTAGTTTTGTAGTGGTGCCGTTTCATTTTGAAAAGATGGCGGTGTAAGCGTTAATTTTCTACGAACCAACAAACGCCATCTCTTATACCATCCAACTTAAGTACCCAGTATTCATTGTATGAATAACGGGCGAGATAGTAAGTAGCGACATGTACAAATAAAATAAGATTTAGGCTTTCTGTAGAGTTCTTTTTTTGTATGGGGTTGTCAGTCCTTTAATATTTATTCGTCCTCTCTATTACCTATACCTGCCTTTTAGATAATAGAGACCGGCACCAGCGTTCTGTGTGCACCACACATCTTATACCATCTACTGCGATCGCCACCCCGCTTGCTGCGTGTTCGTTGCTGGCAAATCCTCCTTTTATTGAAAGAGGCTTTTAGTGTAGTAGTAGCTAATATAGGCTGCACAGAAGGAGCATGTTTTACACGAGTTATACTGGTCTGGGAGAAAAAAAAGTAGAATTTACCAGCTGCTTCTCTTCCCGCGCAGATCGTAAAAGCCGATTGAGGGAATTACGAAAATGCGAATCATGTTAATTCGCGATGCGGCTAGCAACCCATCACTAAAAGTGGCCTTTGGGTCTTATAACCTTGGACTCTATCTGCCCTGTTAGGGATAAAGACAAATAATAATAATAATAATAATAAATGTTTATTTGCCAAAAACGTTTAACAACAAAAAGTTTTACAGTGTTGCAATGTAGGTAACTAACACGTACATATTTTTAAAGAGGTTACAAAAATAAATGGTAGTAGGTAGGTACTAAAGGCGCCCAGTCCATGCCCCGTCCGGGAGTCCATCCCCGAACTAGACGTTGCTCTGTATCTCGGGTAATGCACAACCGGTCGGAAGATGAAAAGAGCGCGGTACATTTTTAAGAATCGAGCATACCCACATTACACCATCGACGCAAGGCTACTCAAATTAAAATGAGGTTATATTATACTTAGGCCCAGCTAGTCATAACTATGATTGGGCCTAAGTGACGTGATAATGTAATGTATTATAATAATTTCCCTCGTTAAACCTATGTAAGTAACCATTTCTAGTGTGTGCAGTGTGTGTTTTAAGGAAAGTTCAATAGATTTTTATTCCCAACGTGAAGTTTCCGAAACTGGGACTTGGAGTGAGCTCCCGGCTGTTTGTCGTCCGGAACCAGGCCGCGGAACTTCGCTCTGTTATGATTTAAATGGACACGTGCGACGCCACTCGCACTTTGACAAATGTTGTGGCTCTGTGTGTTTTTATACGGAAATAGTAAAATAGAGATGACCGTGCCATGTGGTTTTCGCCTAAGAATAGGACCACTCTATCTCTCCCTGTAGATATCGTTGGAGACGACTAAAAGACTAAGCACAAACATTTTGTGCTACATTTGTATTTCCAAGGAAGGTTGATGTCAGGCAGGTGGTCGGTCGTAAAACTATTAGCCAACGGCTATTTCTTCTCCACTTCGCAAGGTTAACATTTACCATTTATTTACATGGGGGGTACCCCCTTGTACTTGTACTTATTTGTAAACTTAGTTGTAAATGTACTTGTTAATAAATGGGAAATGTTAAGAAGGAAGAGAAAAACTAAATAGTATACTTAGGTACTCGTATTTTGTTCAATAGTTTGTGACAAATGAAATGACAAAAGAGAGGAGAAAATAAAAAAGACACATATTGTACACGAAAAGCGAAATAAGGTAGAATGCAATAAGGAAGTAAGTAATACATAAGTAGGTAAATATATATATTTTTTCGAAGCTGATAGTATAACTTTGTATGAAAACGACGTTTGTATGCTTTTGTTAGAACAGTATGTCTAACAAATAACAAATGACTGCCTCCGTGGTCCAGTGGTCAATGCGTCTGCCTTGTAATCCGGAGGTCATGGGTTCAAATCCCACTGGGAAGCATACTTTGTGAAAAGTAGTTTTCAGTCTGGATAGGATATTGCAGGCTTGAATCACCTGATTATCCGAAAAAAGAGATGGTTCCGTGCTTCGGAAGGCACGTAAAGCTGTTGGTCCCGAACGCCATCTAGCGTTTGTACCTATCCTAGAGTTGGTTTTGGTCTACCCTTTGGGTTGCGGAGGTCAGACGGCAGTCGCTCTGTGTAAAAACCAGTAACCTTGTCAAATCACCTAGGTTGGGTAGCGGACCCCGGGCTCTGAAGCGTTACCGCTGAGTATGCAACGGGGAATACCCTCGGATGAACATCCGAAGTAATTTATTTGTTAGACATACTCATCAGGGTATGTCTAACAAATAAATTACTTTTCAGACCAACTACACGCCAACTTTTCATCACATAGAAACAAATCTAAGAATAATAATAGATTAAACCAACATAAACATTGTATTTCAAAACTAAAATACTAACATACACTATCACGTCTTCATTCCCTAATGGAGTAGACAGAGCATTCTGGCAATAGAGCATTTTGGGTCTTGCGGCTCTAAGCAGACAGAGCCCAGGGCCGCTACACTCACAGGCCACTTTTAGGCGAGACGGCGGAAAAAGGAATCAAAATAGTAAAGTGTTGCTAGCTGCATTGCCTATTAACACGATTCACATTTTCTCCTATTCTCTTGATTGGCTTCTACGAAATCTGCGCGGGAAGAAAAGCAGCTGATACATTCTTAGTTTTTCCTTTTCTCTAAAACCAACATAGAAATTAAAAATTAAAATAACAATTTAGTACTGGTAGTTATTAAAATAAATGCTAATAGTTTTACTATGAACGGACTATTCAATAACATAACAAAGGATTAATAGAATTTTGCATAATCAAGTAATAAAACGTACGCACCTATAAATCAGCCGCCCACAGTGTAAAATTATAAATTGTAGCAAAATATTTAACATATGTACGGCTATTAAAGCTATTAGCGACAATGGGCCTAGGTAATGGCCTTTATAGGCCAATGTGAGAGTTGGCTAGCTTCCAACTGTGCGAACAGTTTACCCTTTATGTTGGATGTATCTGTCCCTTTCTAGTAGCCGCAGGTCAGCGCGGGAAATGGCAGGAATTTTTCATTCGTCATTTTTTTGTTTGGTAGAAATAATGTTTGACTATTGTAAACTAAAAAGAATGACGAATACTTTTCCTGCTATTTTTATTTATTGCCAACTCAAAATAACCTGAATACACGATGACTCGATAATTTTATGGCATAGTTGTAACAGAAATCTCAGTCGGCCACTAGTGGTAATTTAACTGAGGGACGAATACTGAAAACGTCAAAAAAGTCAAAATTAGAAGAAAATAGGTTATTGATTTTTAGCATGATAGTCTAAGCGCTTTGTTTTAGTGGACTTAACTTGTCCTTAAAGTATGTATGATTTTAAACTAACCATAGGACTTGTTAACCGAAATAAATGGCAACGTGGCAGCTTTATCTCTCTATGTTCAAAGATATTTAAAAGTTTAGTCTTTAAAAATCCGCTCAGCTCTGCTCAACATTTGAGCCTCGTCTATAGTCTGAAGCTACTTACAATTAAATATCGCCAGTAAAGGTTACATACGATACATTGTATGTGGAAGCTTTGAACGCGCATACTCAGACAGGCCGAGTTCAAATCGGCTTTACAATGACTGTAATCCCACTTTATTACGGGCACGACGAGGCTTCATTAATACGGAGTGTAGGATGTATACACGTGAGATAAAAAACAGTTATAATAAAAGGTTCTGTTAGTCCAAAGTTGCTATTTGAAGCTATAAACATATTGTGTAAGAGAACTTTGTACGCGAATTCTCAGGCGACTGAGACTGAATAATCATTTAAATTCAAAAATTCAAATGATTATTCAGTAATTAGGCCTTTGCAGGTTACACGTCAATAAGTTTTGTATACATTACTTGTAAATTTAATTTATTAATTATTTTAAAGAAAAGCTACCATTACTAGCGTTTCGCATCGACCACTGCTGGGAAGAAACACCTAAAAAAACGAATTTACACAGTATTGGTCACCTACGCTATATAATACAATGTTAACACATTATAACATGTAATGCTTGCGAACGGTTCGCTCGTTTGCAAGCATTACATAATCATAAATAAGGTAGTAAAAAGTACTAATTATTGAAAAAGCGAAGCCGAGCTGAACAGTCCCTCCTGGCAGCACACGTTCACGAGTTGATTCTGAAACTGTACTGAATTGTATTGTGACATCTTTGTATTTTTGACGACGGAGCCACTGACGTGAAGTATAAAACATTTAAAATACCTAAAACTCATCTAACTGTACCGTTCTACAATGCGTTCTAAACACTTTCTTGAGCAGGGTCCCAGTGTATAATTTACGACGCACTGCCGTCCCGTCGCCGCTCATAATAGGTATTCTTCCGGTCGGACCTCCGTCGCACAATGCGTACATTACTCATGGTGAATTCGAGACCGCGTGTTAGAAATGCTTCTTCCGACCTTTTCCGCTTTTCCGTAAAAAATTCCTTCAGTCTTTGTAGGTAATGCAAAATTTTAGTCCCTCTTTCGAATAAAATCCTTTGTCAATTTTTTTAATTTAATTGAGTCATGTGAATAAAATGAGCACAATGGACATAATAATAGTAGGTACTGCATTAAGTTCCAAATTCCAAATATTTGTCCCCGAGCGTCCGACAATGTTGTCACCTTAGTCGTGTAAATCTTGCATCACATCAAAGGAGATATTATATTAGAGAATTCAAAGGCTTCTCTGAGGTGCCGGGATAAAATTTATTCTGCTCATTGTATGGGTTTTGATGAAATTGGGAATTGATTATATCTTGTATGAAAATACCGGGTATAATTTTATGTACAGTCGTCGACACGTACTTCCACTCATCAAAAGTATCTTGTTCTTGTCTATGTAGTATCTTTCATGCTTTTTCTTGACTTGGTATTAAATTACCCCTAGGTCTTCCCTTACTTCTCATTCCCTTTTTTTGTAGTTATTAAAGTTAACTTTGATTTCCAAATTACCTATATCCTTTAATTAATGGTAAATTTGAGGAGTTAATTTAGACCTCCGATATCAAAAATTCCAAATTAGTGCAAACCATAGCGAACACTATTAATTATAGTTTGACAATACAAAGTTATCGATATATGGATCCTCTTTAGACACGAGAAGTTACATTCATTGAAAGCACGTCAGAGATCGGAGTTGCATCATTAGTGAGGTACCACATACGGATCACTAATTAGTTAGTTATCACATGCATACAGTCCTCGGAAACTAACCCTCATAGAAAATCTGCCCTGTTAAATCAGGCATATACAGAATAATATTGTATTAATTGAAGGGTGTAGCCTTTTTACAAACTTTTATTTAGCTTGTTCTGTTTTTTGTTGTTTATTGGTTGGGTCAAATCTTGCAAGTTAAATTTGAGCCACTTTCCCGTTTTCGATTCAGATGAAATTTTCTATGTTAATGTAAATCAGAAGATAATGCAATATCATTATAACAAGATGCTGATTGACGATAAAGCCGGACGGTGGATAGCCACCTGGAAAAGGAATCCTGTAATAAAACGACGCGACCCAATTGAGTTTGGGTTTAATACATTTGTCGTAGGTAATTATTACTTAGGCCTTACAATAAAAACTTATTTATGACAACAGGAAAAACAATGCTCCTTGAATCAGTTTCGTTATACTGTGTAATTGATATAAGGATTATAGACTTTTATGAATACATCGGGCATATAAACTTAGGTTATTAATCAAAATCTGAGCTACGGCTTGTATTTCTAATCCTTGTTTAAGTGTATCAGAATTACTTTTGCGTTTTACTTAGACCATATAACGTTTTTTATTAACAACTCACTTACCAAATGATATAACACACGTGATAGTAGGTGCAGGGTACTGTAGCTTCTTCTACATCATTCTTCTCTTGTCGGTGTAATTGTATGAAAAAAGACGCAAACAATGGCGATGTTTTGCAGAGATACTGAAGTAGCTTACCATTGGATTGAGTGATGTCTTATGGCTCTGAAACGTGGTCCCTTACTATGGGTCTCATAAGAAGGCTCAAGGTAGCTCAACGCGCTTTGGAGAGGGCTATGATTGGTGTTTCTCTACTTGATCGAATCAGAAATGAGGAAATTCGTAGGAGATCAAAGGTCACTGACATAGCCCAGCGGATTAGCTTGTTAAAGTGGCAGTGGACGGGACACATAGCGCGACGAACCGATGGCCGATGGGGCGAAAAGGTTCTCGAATGGCGACCACGTACTGGCAAGCGAAGCGTAGGACACTCAACCACAATGTGGTCTGACGACCTGACCAAGGTCGCTGGAAAGCGCTGGATGTAGGCCGCTCTAGATCGGTCGTTTTGGAAAACCTTGGGAGAAGCCTATGTCCAGCAGTGGACGCTATTCGGTTGAAATGATGGTAATGACCATTGGTTTCTCCATTTTACACACTGGTAAACTTAATGGTCTAAGTGTGCAGATTTCTTTGTGCTAATTTCCTTCACCGGAACAGTAGCCTAATGATGATGAACACTAGGATACTATCTATATGACAAAAATTTTATATTTAAGATAAAAAAAACCATATTAAGTAAATTGAAAATGGAGGTTGTAGCTGAGAGTAAATCCATAAAGAGATCTCAGTCCACTGGCTACGAACTACTTATGAAATCGACAGCCCATCGGATGTTTTCACGTCCCCCTCCTCCCACTTCTCAATTATTTTTTCTTGGATGAAAAGCTAAGACCGAAATTATGAGATCTGGCACGTTTTCTGCAAAGCATTCGAATATTCAATGGCTATTCATCTTAAATTGGAATTAAATTATATTTCCTTATTCCATCATTAAATAAAAATTTTTTTTTGAGGAAAGAATATAAGGATGTTCGTGGATTTAAATAAAAAAGAGAGGCATAATCTAATAATTTAAATATGGATGTTTAGTTCGGCGACCCTGACAACTAGTAAGCTTAGTTCACTCGTCATCACATCACGACCACTTCTAAAGTAAAAGTTGTATGCAAGATGCAGTTTAATTAAAAGACTAAATATTACTACATTACTACACTAATATTTTCAGAGCGAAATCAGTAAATGATACTAAACAATTTTATAAATGAACTTATATTGAAATACGAATATAAAATTCCCAACCATACAATTTGATTGTACAATTTGTATAGGACACACATTTTTCATATTTCGTACAATAATTATGAAAAGTTGGTCATAATGATAGATTAAGCTGTCTTATAAAAATAAATATAAATTACACATGCACAACGCGTTTACTAAAAAAAATATTTTATTCTGCTTCATCTTCAATACCTCTAAATAATTGTCAGGGTTTGATCTTGTTCTTCTTCTTGTATTTAAGAGCCGCGCTCTTGTCCGTGTAGTGTTTTCCACATCTCTCTTTGCTCCGCTAACTTCTTGAGCTCCAGCATTTAATTTTTCTTTTATTCGATCAAAAAATATTTTTCTGTATTTTCCTACTTCTCTTTTTAGGGTTCCGTACCTCAAAAGGAAAAAACGGAACCCTTATAGGATCACTTTGTTGTCCGTCTGTCCGTCCGTCCGTCCGTCTGTCAAGACCCTTTTTCTCAGGAACGCGTGGAAGAAGAAGAACGCGTATGAAGCTGAAATTTATATTAATTACTCAGGTCTACTGTCCCTTGAAGCTGTGAAAAAATCAAACTTCTAAGCCAACGCAATCAAAAGATACAGCCGTTTATGCCGCAAATTTTCGACACTTGCAAGGGAATCAAAACCTACAGGGTGCTTCCCGTGAACTCAGAATCTTGAAATTTGGTACGAAGCAACGTCTTATAGCATAGATAAAGGAAAAATTACGAAAACCATAAATTTTTAGTTACATCACATAATATATTTTTTTTTAATAATTTTAAACTTACTACCCATTTCCTCATAAACGCGTAGAGGTATTAAATTGAAATTCATACCAAATACTAAACCTTGCAGGTTTGTACGGAACCCTCGGTGCGCGAGTCCGACTCGCACTTGGCCGGTTTTTTTTTCTTTCCATCTTTCCTTCAATGATTGCTTTGTGTCGTACTTGTAGTAGATGACCGAACATTTCCTCTAATTTCAATGATTTGTAATATATTGCCCTTTTCCTTTTCTTTCCCACATTTTCTAATAGAGATGATCATTAAGTCAAAATTGAAAATTGTAAGCAAATAATTCTTTGAATGGTGCATAAAAAAGAAAATTTCAATCACGATGCGGAAGGTTATTGTTCAACTGCGAACTCACTCGGCCGAGTAAATATTTTATTAATGTTTGATTTCAATAAACGTAAATTAAATAGGTATTCGACGTAAACATGAATACTTTAAAAGAAACTTGTAGGCTTGTAAATATATTAATTTTGCATAAAATATGAAATTTATTCCCAAAATCACAATTAAACGTTTCTGTGGGTACCAAGTGTTTATTCAAAAACAAGAACTTTGCCTTCAGTTGTAAAGTATTTTGGTGTCACAATTAAGTATACATATCTCTCAGCGAAGACGTTGAATAACCAAAACATTATTTAAAGCTATTATTGAAAGTACATTCCGATGCCGCGTAAATAAAAACTTAAACTTAAAATACACCAATTTATACTAATACATACATATTATCAAGCCCTTTTCCAACAGGGTTAGGCATGGACTATGCACTTCCACTTATTACGATATGTAAGAATCCTGTCAGACCTCTCTCGCTTCACTCTCTTCGTGCATGCACGTCGGTTACGTGTACGTCAAGTATTATTATTTTAAAATTGTGTCGCTTGCCTCCCAGTACCTTCTTGAATACGAGGATGCCACCGAATGCGAACATTATCCGGCGCCCGGATTCTCACCTCGACCGGCGGAACTGCTGCCGCGGCGACAACGCTTTCATCTTGCTTTCATATGCATATTTCGGTATTCTGTGCCGGTATAGAGAGTTCGGTACATGCGTTATACTAGTCATCATCAACATTCATCATTTCAGCCGCATAACGTCCACTGCTGGACATAGGCCTTTCCCAAGGTTTTCCAAAATGACTGATCTAGAGCGGCTTGCATCCAGCGCTTTCCAGCGACCTTGGTCAGGTCGTCTGACCATCTTGTGGGTGGGTGTCCTACGCTTCGCTTGCCAGTACGTGGTCGCCATTCGAGAACCTTTTTGCCCCATCGGCCATCCAGTACTTATTTTATAGGGTTTTTAAGGCATTTAAGGTGCAGTACTAAAGTACTGAAAATAAATAATGAAATAAGAAATGGTGAAAAAATACTATGTGAGCAGGACTTGAACCCGCGACCTTAGTCTCAATAGACTATGCTCTTACCATCTGAGGCATCATTTTATTTTATATAGTTTTTAATTGAGAAAAACTCTATCTTTGGACCATCTTCTCATCACAAAATATTTCAAGTGTTTTAAATTTCCAAAACAAAACAGAAAATTTCAGAATTGGAAACCAAAACCCTGATTTATAATATTTAGGGGCGATAAATAGTTCCGGCGAATATAATAATCTCGAGTTTAGCTAATACGAGTCGTTTTTTCTCAGTAGTCCCTCGTTGTTGTATGATCGTACGATAAACAGTAGGCTACTTTAATTTTACCCAAACACGAAGGAACGAACTAACATGGAACGAAGAATTCCTATAGAATAACAGCGAATGGAGATCAAAATCAGGAGACCAAAGGGAATGGAAAGAGAGTCGCCTTTACCCAACATCGGGACATAAATGGCTCGTAATAAGTTAATAAATTGTAAACAACCAGTAATAAACTCAGTTTCCATATCAGAGCACGCCTCGAGCGTTGGATCAATGCGACTTGAGGCTCAATGAGCAACTTTATCGGATAGTTAAACATGATAATGTATTTAAAGGTACGTGTTTAACACCATTTGAACTGTTTTGTTAATTTAATATTCATTTCCCTTTGATTTTATTTACTTTGTGTGCTTCTGCGATCAGCATATTTATAATACCTACTTTCAATCTATCGCGCTGAATTATTCCAATTTTTTTCCAATATGAATTGACGTCAAATAGCCGTATGGTTCCCGTCAGAGTAGAATAGGGCCACTCCAAGTCTTCCTTTGGATGTCGTAGAAGACGACTTAGGAAACAAGCTATAAACAAAGCTTAAAAACATCAATGAGACCTCTCCAACCCGTCTGGCCAGCGTGGAGAGTGTAGGCCAAATCCTCAGACTGCTCTGGCTAATATTTGGCTCTAGTAGTACAGAGAGGGTCGTGTTCCTGCAGTGGAGACTAAAAAAAGACCTGATGACAATTGCAGCGTTGTCTGCTGTATCAATTCTTGTTGTTCGATTGCTGATAACAAGTATCTGGAACTCCTCATTTTTAGGGTTCCGTACCTCAAAAGGAAAAAACGGAACCCTTATAGGATCACTTTGTTGTCCGTCTGCCCGTCCGTCCGTCTGTCAAGACCCTTTTTCTCAGGAACGCGTGGAGGTATGAAGCTGAAATTTATATCAATTACTCAGGTCTACTGTCCCTTGAAGCTGTGAAAAAATCAAACTTCTAAGCCAACGCAATCAAAAGATACAGCCGTTTATGCCGCAAATTTTCGACACTTGCAAGGGAATCAAAACCTACAGGGTGCTTCCCGTGAACTCAGAATCTTGAAATTTTGTACGAAGCAACGTCTTATAGCATAGATAAAGTAAAAATTACGAAAACCATAAATTTTTAGTTACATCACATAATATATTTTTTTTTAATAATTTTAAACTTACTACCCATTTCCTCATAAACGCGTAGAGGTATTAAATTGAAATTCATACCAAATACTAAACCTTGCAGGTTTGTACGGAACCCTCGGTGCGCGAGTCCGACTCGCACTTGGCCGGTTTTTTTAAATTATGTGACAACTGTTCAGCAGATGCCTATAGACGGCTTGAAGAATCTAACACGAGGTGAGAAAGTTTCATTGGATTAAACGTACAAAATCTGTTTTATTTGTTAATTTCACTATTAAATTATGTAAAAATTTTGAAGTTTAATAACTTTGGCTTTTCAAACTGACCCCTAAGATATCCAGTTATATCTGGATCCGCAGTAGTCGGAGGAACTCTATCAAGAGTTGTAGCATTTAATCAAACTTGCAGTAATGGCGTTAGCACCGTATTAACTTCCACACGGACCCATTTGGCGTTTTATTTGATTCTATGGGAAATTTTACTTATTTTCTTGGTTCTCATCTTTGCCCTCACTTTATTTATTTATTTATTAAATCTTTATTGAACACAAAGGTACAACTTTTGTGCGTTTTAGATTGTCAACTGGTCAACAATCCAAAGTTTGTTTCTTCGTGTGTTATTTGCAAAAAATATTCCCATTAAATTGAAACGTGGACATAAAATGTGTAATAAGACAATATGTTATGTAAATACCAACATTAGTTGGCATTTACATAACATATTGTCTAACAAGATATACTTACGTATAAAAAACTGAAACCGCGCCGGGACATTCTCACTGCAAAGTATAAATTATTCAATCAACCAAGGCCGGGAGCCATTACCAGCTAATAATGTAATACACCATTCGATATCGAAACAAACAAAAAAATTTACGTGTCAAAAACGTTTCAAGATTTACGCGATTTTAAGTACAATTTTATACCTAATTTTGTCATTTCTTAGTCATTTTAATAATTTTTTACAAACATAGAAGACAGAAAATATCAACAATTTGTCTTATTAAACCTTATGAAACGCTGATTTTTAAACTACATACTAGCATGACTGCAGTATAAATAATGAACCGTCCACGTCCATTGTGATCCTACCTCATTTATCACCGACCCGCGTCGCCGTCGTCCGTCGTCCATCCGCGTCTCGTCGACGTCCCGTCGTTCAAATCCAGTTCTACTGGATCCCGCTGGACACAAAGAAGACCATTGACTTTTAAAATATATCTAGACTATTAACAATCTTTAAAAGTTAATATCTGTCTAGTGCCGGACTAAAGTCAGTTGCCAATAAAACTAATTTACGTATATTAATTTATAACAAGAAATTAAATTTTATTTGCCATACGAATTAAAAAACTTCTGACTTACAAGCTTTTACCCCCAATACACACACAGACACGTCAAACTTTAAACAACACTCTTTTTCGTCAGGGGTTAAAAGAAGATTTTCAGATGTGTATGAGAAATGCACACCGAACATACCGACGAATATGACTGCCCTTGAAAGAAGTTTCCGCGAACTTTTCAACACTGGTATTTCCCGTTTGGTTGAAGGAGTGCACCTGTCTAAAAGCGGCTCTGACTTGCCACCTACAATCTTGGTGAAACACCCTCATTAGCATTCTCAGGAAAGTTTTTAAAACTGTCTTCTGTTTTAGAGGTCTTCGATAAAAACAATTTAAAAGTTAAGAGGAAACCTCAAGGGCTAGAGAAATGAAAAATAGGTAATTTTTAAATCTATTGCTGTCGCGCTGTGCCCGAACTACAACCGAGCAAGTGCGATAGAAACATACTGTAGTTACTTGGACTGAAAATACCTATTAAAAGAACAGAAAATCAACGATTCGTAGTCCCCTGATTTCTTCTCCAAAACTTAACCAATATAAGTACTTTTTTTATTACGAATTAACAAAAACTTGATCGGTGTTCTAATCTACTCAAATTTGTTTTCTGGATATTTGAACACAGTGGAAAATCTTGCTCCTTTTTTAGGTTTTTGAACGTTCATATCTCTTTTAACAAATAATTTATAAAAAAAAATAGGGACATGCTAATAGTGGCAATAGATATTCAGGAAAAAAACCGGCCAAGTGCGAGTCGGACTCGCGCACCGAGGGTTCCGTACAAACCTGCAAGGTTTAGTATTTGGTATGAATTTCAATTTAATACCTCTACGCGTTTATGAGGAAATGGGTAGTAAGTTTAAAATTATTAAAAAAAAATATATTATGTGATGTAACTAAAAATTTATGGTTTTCGTAATTTTTCCTTTATCTATGCTATAAGACGTTGCTTCGTACCAAATTTCAAGATTCTGAGTTCACGGGAAGCACCCTGTAGGTTTTGATTCCCTTGCAAGTGTCGAAAATTTGCGGCATAAACGGCTGTATCTCTTGATTGCGTTGGCTTAGAAGTTTGATTTTTTCACAGCTTCAAGGGACAAAAGACCTGAGTAATTGATATAAATTTCAGCTTCAAACCTCCACGCGTTCCTGAGAAAAAGGGTCTTGACAGACGGACGGACGGACGGACAGACGGACAACAAAGTGATCCTATAAGGGTTCCGTTTTTTCCTTTTGAGGTACGGAACCCTAAAAATATAACTCTACCTTCATTATCCAGGGAGTAAACAGGGAATTTGTATGGAAAAATGGTCCCTCTATTTCGTCTTAAGCAGTACGTGGACTTGCCGGCAACTTTGAAATCTGTTTCGCTTTGAGGAAGTTGAATGACATTGTTATGATAATTATTTTCAGTCTTCTCGCATTAAGTGTTATTAAGGAGATGGAAATTGAGTATTAAGTCACCATTTCGTTTTCCAATTAGTACGATTCTAGCTTTGATTTTATGGTATATTTTATGATATATTTTTGGATAAATAAATATATATGGTTATATCACACAAATAGTGCTAGCCCCAAAGTTATTTAATTTGTGTTATAGGATACTACATAAATTAATTATACTAAACTATCCTATCGCAATAAAACAGATTTTTCTGTTTTTCCTAAAGTTTCACTGGTAGAGAATGCATTAGCGTTAAGTTCACCTTTTGTACCTTTGTGTTCAATGAAGATTAAATAAATGAATAAACTTTATAATAAATACATATATTAAATAGATAAACACCCAAGACCCAGGACAATTAGAAAAAGGCTATTTTCCAACTTGCCCCGGCCGGGTATCGAACCCAGCCGGGTTACCAATACTTTTCCTTATTTTATCTTTTGTACTTATCTTTTAAAAATTTCAGAAACTTGTCTTAACTCTTTTTAAATTTCTTTATTATAATCATTTCAGCAACAAAAGTCCACTGCATCCAACAATATGGCAATAAAAGAGTTTAATAACAAAATAGGAAACAAAAATATTTACTACTGCTCAATCTCTAACAAGTGGACATATAATAATATATAGCACCCAATGAAACGTATCCCAAATATTCGGGATATGAAACTTGTGACTGTCGCACAAAGGCGCTATTGCCGGAATGCGGGCCGCTTCAACATTGCAGGGTGTGGTCCAAAGATAAAACATATTTTACACACAGCAGATATAACGTGACAAGAATTAAACATGCTATACCCAGTGGAGTAATGAGAATGAGTAAACCTAATGAAATTATCCCAAATATTTGGGATACGAGACTAGCGACTGTCGCACAAGTGCGCAACTGCAGCTTCTACATTGCGTAGTGTGACCCAAAGAGAAACCACAGTAGACATAACGTGACAACGATTATTAATCTGCGATAAACGGGTACCTCATCCTGCTCAAAGCGAATGTGACTCGCAACACATACACAAAGACGTCCCGAGCCGCATTCAATTCAACAAATACCCAGTGGAGTCCAACGAAAAATGCTCTAAATATTCGGGATACGAAACTTGCGACTGTTGCACAAAGGCGCTAGTGCCGGAATGCGGGCCGCTTCTGTGTCGTTAAGTGTGGTCCAAAGAGAAACCCATTTTAAACGTAGAAGACATAAAGTGACACTATTCACATGTCCAGTGGAGTCCAATGAAATATGTTCCAAATAATTGGGATTTGTCGCTGTGCATACAAAATTGCTTTGTGGAAAATCAGAGTTTTCAAGAGGAATGAAAAATAATTTATTTTCTAACACAGCTAAACAATTTTAAAACTAGGTATAGAACAGCAAAATCGAGACGATGTCTATATTTGTAATTTTTTTTATGCAAATTACTGCATAGCGGATTTATAAACTTTCGCAAGACATTTTTATTTATCTGCACCTATCTTTAATACAATTATCATTATGAAAACAGGTCTACATATAGGTAACATATTTAATCAAAAGTATCCTTTTCGTATACCAACCTTGTAATAAAAATGATTTATTTGTTTTGGACTTATTTTTGTGACAATCTGGCTTAGCAGCTTTCCCAAAGTGTACAAGGGCTTAAACATGAAAAAAATACAATGAGTACTGGGACAGGGTAACAATAAAAAAATACCAATGTATACTTAAGCAAATAGGGCATATTTGGTCAACGTAGAAAATACAAACTTAGTAAAAATGTTAGATTAGAGAGTAGCAAACCACCCAAGAAAAAGCTATGTGAAACTTTAACCACGTCCAGTAGCAGCCGTAAAGTCCATTAGCGATGAATAAGTAACAAGAAGGACCAAAGAAAACGCTCCAAGGACGCTGATAATAAATTCATTACGTCGCGTGCTTCGATAAACTATTCTCTGGAGTGGTAACAAGGGCGCTACATGCCTGATGTAATGCGGCGGGAAGAGGACCACATGACCCGTAAATTTATAGATATACAGAAGGGTAAGATAGGAAAAGGACCTACAATGTCCAATGATATGAAGACGTTGGATATAGCCCAGAAATGACGCAAAATTGCCAAAAATTGCATGAAGGCAGAGGAAAAACTCCAGCTTAGGTAATTGGAAAATGTCCTTGAGTTTTTACCGTCAGTTGATTTTAAGATTGAATCGCACTGGTTAGTCAAAGTTTTAGAATAGAAGAATAGAATAGAATATAATTTATTTTCCCAGAAAAATACAATACAACACAGTAAATATAAAGACAATGATAGGAGACAACACATACAATAACAATTACAACAAGAAAGAAAAAATAGACAAGACACGGTTAGGAATAATTGAACGATTATATTTATTTTTCTAGAACGCGGTGTTGTCATGCATACGTAAAGGAGTGTGTTGTGAATGCACTCCGGGAAAAAAAGGGGATCCACTCAGCATTTGTCGCCGAATCCAAGCGTCCGCGACGCTGATTTTCAGTGGCACCCTGTTTTGTGATGTGACTCACGGGCGTGTGTGGTGGCATAATCTAGAGCAGATTTTTTGGTGTTATTTACTGGTTACCTCATCAATAAAGTGTATTCTGTGCTGTTTGGTTAAAATCGGTTCAGCAGTTTGAAAGATAAATAGGGGGTAAAAGAGGTACTTATATTTAAATATTAATTTGAATAAATTAATTTGATAATAATATCAAAATAAATCTCGTTATATGCAAAATTTTTAGGAATACTCAATGATATGTTATAATATCACTCAATGATATAAGGTTATTGGGGTAATCTATCAAAATTAAAAATGAAACATAACATCAAATCACGCGACTGCTGCAATTTGTATGATGCTAGTATAAAAGTAAAAACAAAAAAATCGAAATCCCTCTTCTGGATATATGTCCTTTCCTGGCTGGTAACTGTTTAATATTATTAGACAGAGCATGCTGAAAAAATTTCGCTTTTTAGGGTTCCGTACCCAAAGGGTGCAAACGGGATCCTATTACTGAGACTCCACTGTCTGTTGTCTGTCCGTCTGTCCGTTTGTCACAGGGCTCTATCTCGTGAACCGTAATAGCTAGACACTTGAAATTTTCACCGATTATGTATTACTATGACCACTATAA
Source organism: Acrobasis repandana (assembly GCA_963576875.1). NCBI lineage: Eukaryota > Metazoa > Arthropoda > Insecta > Lepidoptera > Pyralidae > Acrobasis > Acrobasis repandana. Next base: position 489,787 of record OY756215.1, read on the forward strand.
CAACAAATACTAAAAATGAGATAAAGTTAAAAATTAAAGGGGGTCGTCATACAAGAAACGTGTTTCTTCAGCGTTTTAAAACATTATTATTATTATTATTAAAATCTTTATTGGCCAAAATGGTACAAAAGGTGAACTTAACGCTAATGCATTCTTTACCAGTCAACCTTTAGGAAAAACAGAAATTATTTAATTGCGATAGGCGCTAACATAACATTGTACGGTGGTACGGAACCCTTCATGTACGAGTCCGACTCGCACTTGCCCGTTTATTTAAAACTGCATGTACTTATAAGAACAAGTTTTAAACATTTTTATTTTGTTCGCTCTTTGAAAATTACTACCTATAACAAAAGAATTTGCTATAAGGCATTATTTAGCTCATTGCAGGAGACTAAACATTGGCAGCCAAAAGGGTACATAGTTTAATAGATAAACGCAAAACTGATGAGTCGTAACTAAGAAGTCACACAAAGCACTAAGTGACTTTGAAATTGTAAGATTTAAAAAAATACATATATTTTGTTTCCACCTTTGACTTGCACCAACGAGCCAGCCATCCATGAAGCGAATACCAACTCAGAGCTTGTACAATGCCGCTCACGTATCACTGAGTGACGGTCGCGCGACGCGACGCGACTCGACGCGACTCGACGCGACCACGATGGGACGCGATCAGGATGTTCTAGAGAATCATGATGAGTCGCAGGGGACAAGAAAATGTAGCGGACATTTTCTTCATCGAGATACTTGCACGCTGACATTTTATTTTCAAATATCGTTTATAACGTCAAATAAAATAGGTACTGAAATAACTTAAAGATTCTTATAGTACAAGTTTGAGAACATGTGTGCTGCATGCAACCGTAGATTTAGATGACATAGATAGCTACGCTATATACAACGAAGACATACAAAGTGCAAAAGACATTAGCGCAATAAATGATATCACAGGCTTTACTAGACCACAACATTTCAATATGAAATTATTAAAAACTAAAATAAGTAAAGTTTAAAAAGCCTATATTTATTCAAACAAAATAATTCATCACTTTTTAGGGTTCCGTACAAAAAATGAAAAACCGGAACCCTTATAGGATCATTTGTGCGTCTGTCTGTCCGTCCGTCTGTCACAGCCAATTTGCTCCGAATCTACTGGACCAAATCAGGTAAAATTTAGTAGAATGTTGTAATTCTATGACCCAAACACATATATGTAAAGAAAATAAAAAAAATTTAAAATACGGGTCATTTTCCGGGGACAAATTAGGAAATTAAAAAAAAAGTTTTGCAAACCTTACTGTGTCATATATCAAATGAAAGGGCTCATTATGAGGATCTCAAATATACATTTTTTTATTGTGAAATGAATATTTTTGATTTTATTCATAAAAGAAGACGAAAATTGACCATCCCCCCTGATTTATGAAACTACTGAGCCTAAAGTTTTGAAAAAAAATGCAAAATATAGTTCATTGCATGTAGATTACAGGAAAACCTATAAGAATTCAATCAATTGTACGGAACCCCTTTCCACGCGCTTTTAACTCGCACGTGGCCGGTTTATTAATTCATTACAAGTTTGTGAACTAAATTTTCAAAAAAAAAATTTCTCGATAAACTGCTGGGTGGATTTCAATGATTCTTTGCACATCGTCAATTAATATTAGTACAAGTATGAGCTTTTATTTACTACGCAAATGTCTTTTCGCATTATATACATAGCAGTAGATCGAGAATGGGATGGCGGGATGACATCGAAAGTAGATAACAACGGATTGTTTTGACAAAGCCTTTTGCCCAGGATTTGGTGAAACATAACATCCAACAAAATAAAATAGAAATATAACTCGCAGAAAAATCCCCGATACCTGTAAAACATATTTAATAGGCACGCAACCCAAACGACTTTTCCATTTTTGGCCAATGAATTATTCATAGCACACGCGGCGGATTGAAATCCTCATTTACACGCGTTTGCGCAAATGCGCGTTCTGCGTTATCCGCGGATAAAAATGTACTTTTACTTATTTTGATTTGAACCTAACACAAACCGCGCCGAGGTAGCTGAAAGTTTAATACAGTAGATGGGAACATCTGCGTTAACGGTATTTATCATCATGTCGCACAAAGTCTTCTTCTTTCTCTAGACCTTATCCCATCTCCTTAGGGTCATCTTCCTTTTCTCTCTTTTTCACTTTGCACAGTCTTGAGCTGTGGTGTCGTCCAACTGTGCTACCGCCGTCATCCAGCTGGAAGGTTGTCTTCCAGGGCCCCGCTTCATCGTTGGTAAATTTAGGAAAAGCTTAACTAAGGTCTTCTGGACGTCTCTGCACGTCAACAAGTTTCTCTGTATAGGGCAACTTTAAAACTCCCTCTCTGTAGTACTCGTAGTTTGCAAAATTTATTGTTTGACTCGTAATAGTGACTCACATGTCGATTCATCCCATAACAGTTCCTTTTTAGGGTTCCGTACCCAAAGAGTACAAACGAGACCCTATTACTGAGACTCCGCTTTCTGTCCGTCTGTCACAGGGCTCTATCTCTTAAACCATAATAGCTATACACTTGAAATTTTCACCGATTATGTATTACTGTAGCCGCTATAAAAAAAATATATATAATACAAAAACATATACATAAATAAAACACAGTGAAATATTCGTCGAGAGCGAAGAAAGGCCCGGAGCCGTGCTCGACGATATTTCGCAGTGTTTTATTTATTCTTTTTTTTGTTTTATATATTTTTTTTTTCTAGCCAAAACGACTAGATATTTAATACATTTTTTGGTATAATTTCCATATAAAAAGGTGCTTGTATAAAATAGCAATATGTATTATAAAGGCAAATGTAGGCAAATTTAGAGGTATATTTGTGATATTTTTCTATCGAGCCAAAAATGCTCAATTGTATTTTGGCTATTGTGGGTATCTGTAGAAAATGAACATGGAAATATTTTTCCTTACATACATTATATTTTCAAATATGAACTGTGATGCAAAAGTAAGTATACCTATTTCCTTGAATAATTCTCTCAGTGAGTCTCTCGATCCTAAGCCGTAAATGGCACGAATTGCTCTTTTTTGTAAAATAAAAATAGTCTGAATGTCGGCTGCACTCCCCCATAGAAGTATCCCGTAAGACATTAGACTGTGAAAGTAACTAAAGTACACTTGTCTAGCAGTTGCTACATCTGTCAATTGTCTTATTCTCCTAACAGCGTAAGCCGCAGAGCTAACCCTATTAGAAAGTTTAGTTATATGAGCACCCCATTGAAGTTTCGAATCAATTGTGATTCCTAAAAAGGTTGCACTTTAAACCAGATTGAGTTTCTGACCATTAATTAGTATGTCAACGTAGGCTAGATTTTTTTTTGAAAATTTATAGATTATTTATAAATTCAACATCAAATAATTAATAATAAAATAATACATTCAATAAAAATAAAAATTATAAATAGAATACCTTTTCCAACGCACCGCATTGAGGCAACGTACCTAGAATACTTGCAACGTTTCCTCGCTGTATCGCTATACTTATACGCTGAGCGAAATAGCTTGATTTACATTAGAAAGAGAGAATCAAATGCATTGGGTCTTTTTCGCATTTAACATGAGGTATTGGCTGAAAACCAATCAGAAATTGAAGGCAACGTGCTGTTCACCGCGCTAGCATCTTTGTTATGACGATGTATTTTAAATATTTGCGAGGTGTCATCAGCAAACAGCACCATGTCAGCCTATTTCTCAACCATGTAAGGCAAGTCATTGACATAAACTAAGAAAAGGAACGGTCCTAGAATTGAACCTTGGGGTACGCCCATTTTAACATTAGACCCGTGTGATTTAACGCCGTTTATATCAACAGTTTGAAGCCTATCTGTTAAGTAAGATTCTATTAATTTAATTGACTTATCATCAAAACCGTATTGACGAAATTTGAGCAAAAGTGTTGGATGATCAACGCAATCAAATGCTTTAGAAAGATCGCAAAATGATCCAATTGCATCATTTCTGTTTTCCCACGCGTCGTAGATTTTAGTAAACAGTTAGTTAGATACATTCTAAGATTTTTTCTTTTTTCCCAGACCATGGACCATGGAAGAATTTATTATGTTTTTAGTAAGTAAGATAAACGAACATCTTGCTAAGCGTAGTTTGAGGGTTTCAGGACACTTGGCTTTGCCTAGCCCGTAACGGATAAGGACGTGAAACTTTTAATTTATTTATTTATCTTGCCTTTGTTCGCTGATCAACCGGCTGATTTCGTTCACAAACTTCCTGATAACATCGCCGTGATAAATTAATGAATATCAGAGGCGGCGAAGTCTAAGAGATATTTAAATTATTTTGTGAGCAGTCGAGAGCCAGGATTGGAACATGACGCTCAAAGTTTAAACTCTTGCCGTCTTACTACAAAAAAGATAAACATCTGTTGAGCAATGATACTAAAAATAATACTCACTTATTTTAGCAAGAATAGCGCTAAAACGAGTATGTTTACTATTAGATACAACTATCAGAGCTAAGTTGAGTTTACCAATTAAAGAGTTATAGTTGAACAACTTTCATACTAAAATACTAAAATTCTATACAAATTTAATTAAAAATTAGTAAGTCAGTTGTTAGCTACGTAAAACAAGTACTGGCTACGGAACCCTACAATGCGCATGGCCTGACACGCACTTGGCCGCTTTATTTGTAGTAAGACAGTTGGTGTATATACGGAATAGTACTTCGTCGTTTTAAATCTGACTTTTAATTAATTTACTCATCTCGCCATTTGCCTTTGTCTAGCCATCCTTGAGACTGTTCACAAACTTGTTGATAAAATCGACATGATGAATTAATATTTAGAGGCGGCAAAATCGATAAGATTTTTTTTTGTAGAGATAGATCGTCCTGACTTCAAACTCATACTCTTTTTAAATATCAAAGATTGAATCAATTTAGTTGTCTTGTATTTTGCTTTCGAGTATATGCTGAATGATTTCGGTAACTTTTGACGTATTTAATGAAGGATCTTGATTAAGGACCTAAGAATCTATGGAATTTTTTTAGTACTTATTTACCTTATATTGTATGAAATAACATAAATGGACAGACATATGCCTTCTTCCTCTTCTAATTTACGATTACTATAAGACCATATAAGTTTCCTTAATCTAAAAATACAGTTATCTTATTTTTTTCACAGAAGTTGAATTATTTTCCTAAAATGAAACTAGCCAAGTGCGATTCAGACTTGAGCAATAAGGTTACATATTTATACTAACTTGACTCCAAATGTTATTTTGTAACAAACGTATGTCAATAAGTATGTCGTTTAGTGAATGGACTCATTTAAATTTTTATTTTAAGAGTTCTTATAGGTTTTACTCTAATCTATATGTAAATTAAATTATTTTCTGTATTTTGTTCAAGATAATATTATTAGATAGTTTTTGAGATAAAAAGGGAGATTGTTAAATTTTCTTCGACAACGGACTTTTTTAATTGGCTGTGACAGACGGACAGACGGACACATGAGTGATCCTATAATGGTTTTTCCTTTTGATATACAGAACTCTAAAAAGTAATTTAAAACATTGTGTTGTACTACCAAATATTTATTAAGTTTAAAATTGAGAGAGAGAGAGTTATATTTGAAAGCAATAGCGGCGATAAACAGCAGTCTTGAATTTAATTTCTGCTCCCGGCGGCCGCAGCTGACGACAGCCGTCGTCAGTAATATAAAGTGCCGGGAATTCTTAAATCTCTATCATGATCTCAAATAATTGTATTTCCGAGAAATTGTTGTCGGTCGACGGGATTCGGAAACTGTGGACGTTTAAAGTATTTATATATTTTTTTACAATGACACCAATACAACCTTTTTTATTTTGTAGTATTTTTTATGTAAAATTTGTGCGTTAACTAATTCTACTCATAACCACTAAGTTGGGTTGCAAATAACAATAGTGTCGCCACTTTCAAATGGGTCTCTATTGGCTCCCTAATTTTTTGTATTCCAAATTTAGGTTGGTGCACAAACTTTTAGCACAAAATTTTTTCATACATTTTTATTAAACCTAATTTAGTATGGCCTATTTTTGTTTTCCCTAAAATTTTATCGCCGTATATTTATTTTCCAAACTAGTCATTAGGCCCAATAATTAAAATCTCCTAATTTTTACAATTACTAATTAATATTTTGCAAAAAAGATTAGGCACGAAACTGTAACGCTTAATCAACCCGTAGTAGTGGCAAGGCCCGTCTATTAGAATACAGATTTTTTTGACATCGAATTTTATTTCCCAGAAAACTATTCCAAGATTTTTAATATATATTTTTCTTAAGAAATCGAATAGTATATCATCGCAGTTTCATATTATCGAACAACATTACATAAAAAAAAAATATTTTAAAATTGTTTTTGTTACTACAAAAACGGTATGTCGAACTAACATTTTATATAAACTATTAAGTTATCGATAAAACTGCTCATAAAAACATGTTTCAATATGTAGCCTAGTAAAATGGATAGAACTTTCCTATAGCATTTGCCGGCCGCTACTGCAGCACGCTCACTTCGCTCGCTCGGCTCGTGCGTGTGTTGGTCACAGTTCTAACATAACCTAACCTATAGGTTTTCCTATAGGTTCGGGGAAGTGAAATTAAAAACAAAAATTTAAAAAGAATCGAAGGGCACCCCCCTTTACAATACATCCTTAAACAAAAAAACTTACCTATATTACTAAGCCAAGTATAGTTGGTTAATCCATTGTTAAGCTTAAAACTAGACGCCACCGCTAGAACTAAGCCGGGATACATTTTCAGCTGCCGTTTATTTATTTAACCCTACGGTGGTAATGCCAGCGACGGTCAAACGGAAGGGTAGGTAATAATTATATATACGACGTGACGATCTTTACAATTAAAGTTAGAGTAGGCATATTTTATCTAGACTATCTGGAGTTATTTATTATAAAGAGACTAGATTTGATTTTGATTGATGTTTGTGTGTTTATCTGTAAACGATAAACTCAAAAACAACTGTTGCGATATGAAAATCTCTCTCAAAAGAAAGCTATGTTATTAGCGAGTAACATAGGCTATATATTATGTTTAAAAAAATGAGTTCCCTACGTAAATTGCAATAATGTAACCCAATGTGTTTTATTATATTTTTTTTTTTTTTATTAACCCTAGGTATCAAATGTTTTTCTATCAAGGTTATAATGGCGCGTGCGCTTCGGAAACTATTCATCATCATCATTTCAGCCGCATTACATCCACTGCTGGACATAGGCCTCTTCCAGGGATTTCCAAAATGACCGATCTAGAGCGGCCTGTGTCCAGCGCTTTCCAGCGACCTTAGTCAAATCGTCTGACCACCTTGTGGGTGGGTGTCCAGCGCTTCACTTGCCAGTACGTGATCGCCATTCGAGAACTTTTCTGCCCCGTCGGCCATCGGTTTGTCGCGCTATATGTCACGCCCACTACCACTTCAACGAGCTAATCCGCTGGGCTATATTAGTGTCTGCGGAAACTATTGATGATACATAATATTATAATGTACTAAATATTTATAGTTAGATTCGGAATAGAATGGAAAAAATGAAGGGAGGCCTTTGCCCAGCAGTGGGACACGTAATGGCTGGAAATAAATAAATAAATATTTAGAGTATATAGGTATACTACAAGAAAGATGTTAGATGTCTAACTATTGAAGTTATGTTACAGTACGCCACGGAAAGAAATAGTGGAAAAGGAATTAAAATATTGCTAAGCCTTTACGATCTGCACAGGAAGAGAAACAGCTGTTACATTCCAAGTTTTCTCTTTTCTCCCAGACCAAATAGAACATAAAACGTTGATAAGGCAAAAGAGGTTTGCAAGGATTCTAGGATTCTTGTAGTATACACACGTATACAAAAATGCTTTCTTCATAAAGTGACATTGTTGTTTTCTCGTTCCTATAGTTAACTTTCACCGATACTTAACACTAAACTCGGATGTATTTTTCCGGCTGCCTCTAATCCTGGGGTGGTAATGACACCACCCGGTCAAACGGTACGGCAATTATGCCGCCTTATTGGAGTTGGGACGTGACGCGCTTGCTTGGTCAAAGAACTAGTATCGTACAGTTATACACGATTGTATTATAATATTTTTGAAATATTTTATGTAGGTATAATCAATACCTAACATAAAAAATAGAATAAAATTTATTTAAATTCTTAAAAATGCAAAAGGCAAAAGGCGGCCTTATCGCTAAGCAATTTCTTCCAGGCAACCTCTCTGACTTTCTTCGTATATTTTAAACATAAAAAGGAAAACTAAACTTTCTATACTTAAAAAGTATGCACATGCACTACCTATCACGTATTTAATCCTATAGAGACAAGAGAGATCATTTTGGATCTTGCGGTTCTAAGCAGACGAAGCCCAGGGCCGCAAGATCCAAGGGCCACTTTTAGCGAGAAGGTGGACAAAGGATTTTTCCTTTATCCACCTTCTAACCACCTCGTAAAGTAGTGATGAGTTGCTAGCCGCATCGCCTATAACATGATTCACATTTACATGAATTTTTAAGCATTATCTTGATCAGTTTTTATGATCTGCGCGGGAAGAGAAGAAGCTGGTATATTTTAAGTCTTTTCTAGACCAGACCAGCAAGGAGGGAAAGTATAAGAGTACATTTGTCTGTAATTAACAATTAGAATAATTGTTTCAGGTAATTTGCGCTAAGACCTAATACCACGTCGAAGTTTGGAAGGTAATCACAATGTTGTTTTGTTCTCAAGTGGCTGTTGCGTCGTTTAAGGTACTTAAACTTAATTGTTCTGGCGTATGGGTAATTAAAAACAAGATACTGTATGTTAATTAAAGTAAACAGCGCAAGAAGGCAAACCGTTGCTTCTTTTAAAAGCCTCCATCTGGTGAAAACTGTAGCAGAGCGTAGGTTGCTGTGGAATCAAGAATAATTAAAATATCTTTAAGATAGGTATTAGACGTATATTTTTATTTTTAGTTGGCACATAAAGTTGTCATTGAACACTATTTAACCCGGCGAGAGTGTGGTAAAAAAAAGGAACAAGGAGTATGTGGCGGGGTGTGACACACCCCTTCATAAAATTGGCTGTAAAACTAGATTCTTAAAAGAAAGCAATATTTATTGTATTAGGACTATATTAAAACTCACTGGACAATTTAACTATATCAAATAGTTCTTATTCAACAAAAATTCGCAAAATTTTTAAAACTTTTTAAGTTATTTCTTTCATATTGGTTTGGGCAAAAATCTTAGAATATACTAGCTGCTTCTCTTTCCTCAAAGACATATTTTTAACCTACTTTTTTTTAAGTCAGCCTATGCACTGAAGACAATGTAAAAAATATAATGCGTTCAAATTAAGTAGTTAAGTAAGTTATATAATATTATAGTCAAATAAATCATTGAACTAAATGTATTTAATGGAATGCATTGAACAAAGATGGCGGAGCGTTCGCCAGAGTAGAAACACTCCAAAACAATTAGAGTTTTTAAACTGTATGGCGGCGCTTAACAAGGAAAAAGCGAGGAAAGGCAGCAGAAAAGAACTGCGTATGCTACAAACACATTTTTTTAATAATAGATATATTTTGATGAAGCTAACAGAGAAAGTTTATTGTACAAAAATGGCTAAGCGTCTATCATAGTGGGTACACTCCAAAGTAAAGAGAGCTTTTAGTAGAATTGCGGTAGTTAGTAGCTGCAAGGAAATGGCAAGTACCGTAAAGGCGGCAGGGAAGAAGTGTGTGTGATTTGACACATTTTTGTTCGGTTTTGTATAAAACAAAAGTCAGCAGAAGAATAGATGTTATGCCAAGATATTCCATAGACATACAGTACTGAAGATAATGTATATAATGGAATGCACTGCAGTAAACAAAGAATGTTGTACAAATATGGCTGGACGTCCACCAGAGTTCAAACTCTTTAAAGCAATTAGAGCTATCACTAACATGGCAGCGGTTAACGAGGAATAAAATGAGATTTTAATTAAGTGTGTTTGTTGCGGAACACACATTCGTTTTGTTCAAACAGCACTAACGGTAGTGTCTAAAATGAAATGAATTGAAGTAAACAAAGATGGCTGTGAGTCCGACAGAGTTGGAACACTCCAAAACAATTAGAGCCATCAGCGGAATGGCGGCGGATAGCGGCTGCGAGGAAATGGCGAAGAAAGGGGTTATTGTAAACTCACCACCATAGTAAATTTACCACCTAAAGTGATATAGAGGCGGCAGAGTAGAAGTGTGTGTGCTTTAAACATATTTCTGACCAACTTTTTATATACCTATTTAAGTCAGCCTGTGGACATACGGCACTGAAGACCGTTTACAGGGTCTAACAAAATATACCTAAACTATTTTATGGGTGAATCAGCCCATGGTACTGTACTAATTATTGAAATATGAAAAATCATTTTTGGCCTCCCATACAAGTTGATCGAGCAGCTGATCTGGGTTTGTATGAAAAGAAACAAATACCTAATAATCTTATGTCGATAAATATATTCCGTAGGCTAAGTTGATCAGTACCATGGACTGGATTTTCCCTTTATATAGTTTCAGTATATTTTATTAGACGTTATATAATAAAAATGGAGTGCACTATAAAGTGAACGCTGTACAAAAATGGCTGTGCGTCCGTCAGAGGAGAAACATTAAAAAGCAGTTTGAACTCTTTCCACAGAATGGTGGCGGTTAGCGAGGAAAGGCAGAAAAAAAAATGCCGACACATTTTTGATCAGTTTTTTAACATAAATCAATGTTATAACAATTTATTATATTATATAGCCCATGGACATAGAGTACGAAAGATAATGTTTGAAACAAAATGCTAAAATGATATCAGGTCCCGTAGTAGAGGTTGTTCGTTTGCTCCAAGTTTGTCAATGTGTGCGAACAAAAAAATGGATGAAGAAAATAAAGGTGGAATCGTATAAATAGGGAATAAGAATATTATGGTAGGAATATCTATCGAAGAAAAACAATCGAGCTCTCAATTTTCAAGCCAAAACAATACTAAACGAGTCTTGGCCTCGTCAAAAGCCATTAAGCGGATGCGGTGGGAAGAAAGGGAGGAATCATGGCGAACTCTTTTAACTTACAAGCTATACGGCTCTGGAATGCTTTACCCATTGACATCAAAGATATTTCGACAAAATTTTATTTTAAGATAAGAGTGCACTCTTATCTTTTTGATCGATGTTAGTATCTTTCTTTATTTTTCACCATCATCATTCATTATTTATATATATTGTAGGTTTGTATATATTTATTTGTTATATGTATTATAGATAGTCTTATGTACGTATGTAGGTATATTCTATGAGTTATATTTTATATGTATATTATATATTGTTAAGTAGACATATATTATATTATGCACATATTTTAATACTTTATTTTGTATCTAGTTTTTTGCGCCGCAACATGATTTGTTTCTGTTTATCCCTATGGTTGACTGGGAGAGAACGCTTTTAGCGTTAAGTCCGCCAATTGTACCATTTTTTTATTGAGGAACAATAAAGTTTTTTAAATAAATAAATAAAATCATCCAATCAAGAAGAGGGAAATGTATGTCTGAGAATCAACATCTAAGATATACTTACTATAAGCAAAAAAAACTGTTATTTCTTTAGATTTCATGTATTTATCTCTTACGGCATAGTCAAAGCTAAACAAAGCTTAGTGATAGAAAGAGAGAACAGGAGTATTAAATTATGCTAGATACCCATCCAGCATCATTTACTACTGTTCTCTCTGCGACTTGGATAAAAGCTGCCGGTTACCCAACCGGCAGCTTTTATCCAAGTCTCTTGTCGAAACTGTGAGGAACAGGACAAAATATTGCAAAAATGAAGAAAAATACAGACAGAGCCTAGAGCAGAAAGAACCTAAAGTGAGCGTTATAGAGGGCGCAAAAGTGGGGAAGAGGAATCTAACTAGTAATGAGTTACTAGCCGCATCGCCAGTTAAAATAATTCAGGTTCTCAAACATTCCCTCGATCGGCTTTCACGTTCTGCACAGGAAGAAATGCAGATAGTACATTCTACGTTTTTCCTTTACTTCTACAACAGCATGAAAGAAAAAACAGAAAACAAGATATAAATATTGATGAATTATGAGGATTTGTTCAGAACTAGCTCTGCACTGCCCCATCATTGATTATAAAGTTCACTTCAATATTTCTCAGAAACGAACTCCTGCTATGTTACTAGACACGATACTGCAAGTGAAACCATATATTTCATAGTTTATATTGTTGAAAAGTCTCAGATATAAATTATTGAGAATACACAAAACTTCTCTAAAACTTCTCTAGGATATGACATATGACTCATTGATAGTCTTACAAAATCGTTGATACAGTGGTACAGTGTGCAGACACGAAAAATAAGCTCTGGGAGAAAATAAAAAATATAGAATGTGCCAACTGTTTCACTTCCCACGCAGATCGTAAAAGCCGATCGAAGGAATGGGCAATAATCTGAATCATATCAATAGGCAACCCATCACTATTATGATCTCCTTTTTCCACCTTCATGCCCACCACCACGCTAAAAGTGGCCTGGGCCTTGCCGCCCTACTGGGCTCTATTTTTATTTATTTATTGCACACAATCTCATATTTGATTGATTACAGTGGGTCAAACTTAACGCTATGCCTCGTATCTGCCAGTTTGCCTTTGGGACACATCGAGAAATTAGTAGAAGGGGTCTATCTGCCCTGACGTGTAAAATTAATGAGGACGTGTACGTTTTTGATACATAATGTACAATATACAAGATGTATAATGTATAAGACAACTTGTTTCCAGAAACGACTACATGTAAGAAACGTTCTTGGCACAAATGTGTGTTTGACGTTGCTTGACGACTGCCATACAAACATGACAGCCGGGACCAACAGCTTTATGTACCTTTCGAAGCACGGAGGAGCTCGAGAAATTATTGTACGAGTAACACTTGTGGTTACCTATCCAAGTGCGGGCCATGCCCGGATTGCTTAACTTACGCAAGCGCTATTTATGCGTAGGTACTTCCACCGAGCTAAAAAGAGGTAAATCTTATATAAAAACCTATGAAATTACAATAACTCTTGAATACTACCAATAAAAACTTAACAGCGCATTTAGAGAATAATGTTGCTTAAATCGAAGTGGCTAAACATAAGTGAAACATATTGTAACACAATAACTTTGACTCGACTAGATAAACGTTAAAACATATTATGTCACATTGTCTACTCTTCATATTTTGTGTATCATGTCCAGGCTATTTTGTTGCGCTTTGCAGTTGAAATATCACCCGAGAAGAAATTGCGAAGTTAGTGTGTTTAACATGTCGCGAGTCAGTTTTGTTTAGAATTCCGAGAGTTCTTACAACTATGGACTATTTTATTTATTTCTTGTACTAGTTCACCTTTGGGACGCAGCATAAAAAATGTAGATGTCTACATACATACTATACCTCTACATACATACTATCACGCCTGTCTCCCACAGGAGTAGGCAAAAACTATGTACCTCCACTAGCTGTGATTCTGACAGTCTTCTCTCGCTTCATCTATAGTCATCACTCTCTTAAAGCATACCCGCCAATTACGGGTACTTTCGACCTCTCCTTTTTTATGAATGTCTGCAATCTGCATTAAGTTCGTCAAGGGCGACCATAACCCACTCTTTCACTCACATTTGCTTCGAAAACCTTTTTTATAAATCTCCTTTCGTCCATCCTTTCTACATACCCAAACTAAATATCTCAACATTCCTTTCTCAATTTTTGCCACTACATCTTCTTTCAGACCACACCTCTCCCTTATCATTTCGAATCCGATCTTTCAAAGTATACACATATTCCTTAGCGCTCTCATTTTGACTGCATTGATTCTACTTTCATGCTTCTTCTACCATACCCAACTCGCGCTTTCATACACACGCGTTGGTACTAGCACTTCATTATAAAAAGCCAGCCGTGCTTTGTTGGACATCTTCGTGCTGTTCATAAAGGAATGCAATGCTCCATTCGCTCAGGATTTAAAGCAGATACGTCATCAATATATTTAAGAACATGTTCTTATCGGTGGAGTATTTTCCATATCTCTCGATCTTCAGCCCATGCTTGACTTCCCTATATGACACGACTTCTGCCTTCTCTTTTACTTCATCCATGAATGCCCTTCTTGGCCATCCTTTTCCGTCAGACCGTTATTATGAACAACTTATCCAAGAGTGAGACAGTTATGTAGAAGTTTTTGCTACATTATTTTCTTTACAGGCAACAAAGTATAGTTTAAGTAAATGAACAGTCTCTGGAACAACCTCTTTATGTACCTTTGAATTAAATTAAAACAATAATATTTTTTTACAAAATAAAAAAAACAACTAACTTAATTTTATTTGAGAAGTTTCTTCTATATTTCCAAAGTTCTTCATCATGTCTTTACCAAATTAACATGGAACCAATTTGGTAGTCAAGGCTCTCAAATGAAAAAAAAATCATCAAAATCGGTTTATAATTAGCGAAAATATCACGTAACATAGTTACAAAAAAATACGGGTCGAATTGATTACTTCCTTCTTTATTTGAAGTCGGTTAAAAATCTTTTTAATACTTTGGGCAACAAAAGTAAAAAGTCCACCCTTTTTCTACTTTAGTCGCACTGGCCGCGAACAAAGAAATTGAATGAAGTTGCGTTATTTAAAACGTTAAAAGTTGGTAATTAAGCGCGATTATTTCGAGGACACTCGTGAGCTACAGCGGCCGATCTGCATAATGCCCGTACAATTGAATTATTCAAGGTGTTTGAAGATTTCCTTGAATACGGGAAAGAGATATTTAACGTAGTGTAGCGGGAGCGAGGTGACACGCTCGACCGCCATAAATGGAAGATCTTCCCGCCAAGCATGGGGTTGCGCGGGGAACCGGAGATTGTATATATGTCAAGTTGTAACCAGAATTAATTAATTTAAAGCAGTTGACTCACGTGTTAAAGTTGAAAAAGGCCGATCAGGTTTCGATCGATTTAGACGATCATCTTCAGGGCGAGTGTCAGCGGCAACCCGACGATGTCGCTGTCTGCTCAGCATTATGGATTTATCTCACGTTAGTTTAAATAAAATAGGTTAGTTTTCATAAAATAATTGTATCGCCATCTCTTGGTGCATCGCTGTTGTGTTTGTAGTTCCTCGAAGTGGAGTAGAGGTCACCACGGAGCATCTTATTTTATTAGTCAAAATTATAAATTTGATTGGTACCGAACTATAATTCTACTAAAAACGTGGAATCGTGGAAAACGACTTCACGCAAATTATATAAAATGATTGTCACCTGACGCAGCGTCATACAGCAGCCACTCATTGACCCAGCAATTATTATTGGTGTGAAGTAACGTCAATGGAAACATCTGACAAGTGTACAAAGTTACAAAGAATTTCCAAATCGATTCACTATTAGCAAATATATCGCGAAACATACATACAAAAAAAACATACGAATTGATACTCCTCCTTTTTAGGGTTCCGTAGTCCACAAGAACCCTTATAGTTTCGTCATGTCCGTCTGTCCGTCCGTCCATCCGTCCGTCTGTCCGTCCGGGCTCGTACTCCGCCGCTTCTGCACCGATTGTCACGAAAATTGGTGGAGAGATAGATTTTGAAGTTCCAAAAGTTGGTTTTTAAAATTTTGAAAAAATGTTTTTTTTTTCAGCTCAAACAACGAAGAGTGAATTTAAAAATTTTTATTGGACTAACCCCAACGTGTGGGGTATCGTTGAAAAGGTCTTTTAAAATGCAACAAAAAATGCTTTGAAACTATGTAGATCAAACCCCCCAGTCTTGAGATAATCTAATGCAAAGTTAAAATTTGAGGTGTCCCTCCACCGTGACTTTTGAAATATTACTAAAATAATTCTGAAAAAAATGTGGTATATACCTCAAAGTATGTACTTTCAATTAAACTATAGCGGTCTCGGTATCAAAGATAGTTATTTTGATACGTCTTAAATCGTAAAATATTACTTGTTGCTACGGAACCCTTCATGGGCGAGTCCGACTCGCACTTGGCCGATTTTTTGAAGTTGGTTAAAACAATCGAGCAAGGCAAAAGTCTTTTAAATAAAATCTCTATTATCACACTGAGAATAGCCTTTGGGTCTTTTTATATAACCTGGGGTCTGTGTGCCCCGTATGGGATGTAGACATACCGTGGGGTATAAAGTATATTCTGTAAAACATCAGTGATATTGTTAACTTTTTCACAAATTATATTAGGTATACTTTTTTTCTAGGATTTGCTTAGTGTTTGTTATACTAGGAATACATATTAAATATTTATAACAATGCACAATATACACATACACACACAGCGAAAAGAAATAAAAAAAAAGTTGCACTTACCGCGAGCAAAGAAATTGAAATTAAAACTTTTAAAGTTGGTTAATTCATCGCGATTATTTTTAAGGCCACTCGTGATTTACAGCGTGCGATCTGCATAGCGCCCAACTCTTTGTGGAAATTGAATTATTCAAGGTGCCTGGTGATTCATTAAAGCGAGATAGAAGAAATTAAGGCAATGTTTCCGCGTAATTTCCGGCCTGGAATAGGTCATCCACTGGTAGATATGGCCACTCGATTTCTACCTGTGTGGATATCCTAATGCGCCCAAGGGACTAAACACAAACATTTCGTATAAAAACTGCATTCCCAAGAAACAATAACGTAATTCTTACATGCTGTTCTGGGAGAAGGAAAAATCGAAGAATATACCAGCTGCTTCTCTTTCCACGCAGATGGTAAAATCCAATGGAGAGAATGGGCATAAAGGCGAATCATTAGTCGATGCGGCCAGCAAGCCAACCCTATTTTGATTCATTTTACTATCTTCTCGCCCACCGTCACGCCGAGAGTGACCTTCGGGTCTTGTGCTAACCTTGTTCACAAAAATTCTTTTCTAGATTTTGAAATTACGATAAAAAACAAAAACGTATTCAATTCAAATTTTTCCGATCATACATAAATAGAGGTACAATTTAAACAAACGAGTCCAAACAGAAACAGTATCGCTAATTAAAGGTATGTAAATCAGCGTGCATTGTAATTGCTCTGAGTTAATTACGTTATTCTACAGGGAGATATAATGCGGCACCCGATTAAACGTGCCCGGTGTCGAAGCAATGCGGCATACAAGGTTAATATAAGTGATAAAATTATACCACGCCCAGCAGGTGGACTTAGCACTCAATGAAACTGTACAGTCGGATAATATTTTGGGTGTCTGATGGTGACTCCGATTGACATGTTATACTCACTTGCTGGTGTAGCTCCACCAAGTGTTCTCCTGAGGCTACCTGTCGCTGAACGAGGAAAGCAGGAGTTAGAGTCCCGACACTTACTCTACCAGTATGACCCAGCCCCACAAAGACTAAAAAGCCGCCATAGTTTCTTGTCATGCAAAAAGAATCTGGACTGTAATACCAAAGAAACCTGGATGAAACTTTGGGTAAGGGGCCTCGCTGTTCCCAATATTATTACACCAAAAGAGGAACTGCCACCTGTTGTTTTAGTATTGGTAATAATTTAAGAGAAGCTATGAGTGTTACTAACAAAATTAGAATAACTATGGCCCTTATGAGTTTCAGGCAACACATGCATAAAAATGTGCTAAAGCTTATAGCATAGCATGAATACACAATACAAATACATTTCACCAGCAAATTTTTAACTAGAGCCCGGTCTCAAGTGCACTCAGCGCCACCCTCCTCTAATTTCGCCGATGATCCGCACAATGTACTCTCAACTGAAGTGCATAAGCGTGGCAATTTTACAGGCGAGTGTACCTCGTATAAAAAAAAATGCATTTCTCATTTAAGTATTTATTTCATAACAAAAAATATTGTGTTGAAATGTCTATGCTTAGCCTAATACATATTAATTATAAAAATTCAAATAAATCAAGGTATATTACAGACTTAAAGGACACAATATATATAGTTCAAACACTTCGTTTATGACATTTCAGAAACTCTTTGATACTATAAAAACACTTCTCTAGTAAAAATGCTTTTAGCTTTTCTTTGAAATTACTTTTGTAAATTAACAATTTTAACTTCTTAGGCAATTTGTTAAATAGTTAAAGTTTGTTAAATGGATTGAACTTGAGAGCTGTGCTGAACAATGTTTAAAAGGGGGGTCGACCAAGAGACCAAGTCCTTTCGTCTAGTGCTTTCTCTCACTTTTCTTTTATCGTCAGTTTCATATTCATTCATATTTTTTGATAAATATGTTAATAATACTAGAATGTATAGACAGGGATCAGTCAAGATTTCTAATCTTCTAAAATACGGTTCACAAGATTCCTGCTGACGGATACGCACTATTGTCCTTATTGCTCTTTTTTGGGATCTGAAAGCATTTTGTATGTTATATAGATAACTACCGGCCCAAAAAAGTATGCTATAGCATATTTTAGCCTCAACTAGAGCATAGTAAACCATTTTAAGGTGCTTTATTTCAATTTCATCTCGAAGACTTCTTAGCACATAACAAGCGGGACTAACACTTTTTTCAATGTCAATAAGTTCTAGTTTCCAATTTAATAAACTGTCTAGATGTACCCCGAGAAACTTGACATCGTCAACGCATTGTATCTCTTCGTCATTATGTACAATACTGAATCGGTCTTGGTTTCTAGCTGTGATCTTAAATAACATTATATTTGTTTTTGAGGTATTAACTTTAAGACCATTTGCAGAAAACCAGTCTAAAAAACACTTTAAGGTTAGACTAACTGAGAGATTTAAATCTTTAATGTTGTCTGCAGAAATAATAGCATTCGTGTCGTCCGCAAAAACTACTAATTCAACAGATTCATTTGTAGCGTTTGATATGTGATTAATCAGATCATTCATGAATGTTATGAAAAACAAAGGGCCCAATATTGAACCTTGCGGTAATCCTACTTTAACTATTTTTGTGTTCGATCGATGCTGTCTTTCACACATTTCAGAGTCTAGAGCCTTTATTTCCACGAACATACGTCTATTTTCCAGATAGGACCGAAGAAGTCTTAATGCGTTACCCGTGACTCCATAAAACGAGAACTTGTCTAATAATAGATCCCGGTCTACCGTGTCAAACGCGGAACTTAAATCTAAGAACATACCTGCAACTTTTTTCTTGGCGTTTAATTTTGATACTGCGTCCCCAACAAGAGTTTTAATGGCATCCATAGTTCCAACATTCCTCAAATAACCAAACTGTCTTCTATTTAGCACTTTATTTAATTTCAAATGTTTGAGCAATCTAAATTTAATTGTCTTTTCAAATATCTTTGAAGTAGTTATTAGTAAGGAAATTTGCCGGAACATCTTAGGATCCCGTTTAGATCCTTTTTTATGAATCGGTACAATTTTTGCAATCTTGAATTGATCAGGGAAAACACCCTGATCCATACATTTATTAAAAAAGATACTCAATGGTTCTGCTAAAATGTCAATATTTTCTTTAATTATTGTGATGGACACATCATCATAACCACACGAAGATTTACTAGCCATTTTTAGTACTATCATTTTTATTTCCTCCGGAGTTGTAGATTCTAGAGACGACAATGCATTTGTTACACGTTTGGAACTATTTTGCAAATAATAGCTAATTTGGAGTTGCTAGACGTCGTACTTGTGCTTAGGTCAAATTGATTGGCAAATATGTCAGCAATTTTTCTTGGGTAATCTATGAGTTTATTGTCATGACTTAGAACAAATTTATGGCGTTCCTTACCAGACTTTTCTCTATTTTTGTTAATAATTTTCCAAACGTCTTTGCCTAAGTTATTTGAGCGTAGTATTTCCGATTGTACTGCAATTTTCTTCACATTCTTTATGACCCTCCTGTATAGTGTTATGTATTTTTTCTTGTATGCTATTATAGAAGAGTGGCTATTGTTTCCGTTACAGGCGAAAAAAAACCTTTTAGTTTTTCTTGAAGTCTTGATTCCCTTTGTAATCCATTTAATGTTTGTCTTAGTCTTTTCTTTACACAGAACTTTTTTTTTAGGAAAACTAGTTTTAAATATGCTGTTGAATTTTTTAATGAAAATATTTATTCCCATACTATCCCATTGTTGTCTCAGTATTTCATCTCTAAGAATTTGTTTATTTTTTGCACTGAAAATCCTTTTGAATGCATATTTCTTGGTCTTATGGATTTTAAGAGTTTCAGTTCTAATAGAGCAAAGAAGGGCTCCATGCCCGTCCGCTAACCCGTTGTGGTCCACCTCGCATTTATTTATTTATTCATTGGGTAAATTTGTCAGCACATTTTCTAAACATGAGGTGATCTGATTACGTAAAAATGTTGGGACATTAACTAGAGCGCGGAAATTTTACGATGTTAACACGTTTAAAAAGTTATTACGGTTATCATTATCTTTCAATAGGTCCACGTTAGTCTCCGCATACAACACAATTTTTATTAAAAAAGTGATCTAATACTGTATCTAAACCTTCCATTAAACCTTCAAGAGTGTGGAATTCAGCAGTTCGATATAACAGCAACAAATGCAAATTCCAGTAGCATTGTCTTTTATACCACAAATTTTGAAACAGTCTCTTCTATACATTTTGTCAACAACAGGCAGGGCACACAGAGTCTATCTCTAGATGCCAGTATCAAAGAGCCATTACGAGTATTGTTAATCCTGGCATTGCTAGATACAACTTTGTGGTTTGAAAAATTTAACAAAGCTATTTTTTGGTGATTCATAAAGTGCTCAGTTATACAAAGGTAATGAAATTGATCTCTAAATTTTTCGATATACATTTCAAATTCATCTTTCTTAATATTTATTCCATTTAAATTTTGGTGAAAAATATTAAGGTTCATACCATTATTACTATTAGAATTATTTAATTTATCGGCCTCACTGCTATCAACGAAAAAAATTACATATAGATTCAATATTGTCATTTAAATCATCAGTTTGTGTGCTAGTGCAAGCTACATTTGGTAAACCGCTGTCTGTAGGACATGTTTGAACTCCTGTACTTATTTTATGTTTTTGTATAGTTTTATTCTTATTATCTAGTTCCCTAATATAATTAGCATAATAATTCTTATAATTAACATTCAAAATTTCTCTTAGTATGGATCTACAGGCTCTAATCTTGTTGAATTTAGTAGATTTATAAGTTATATCATTCAATGCAACGAACCTTACGTAGTTAAAATTGGAAAAAATCAATTTCATAAAGAAATTAAGCTTAGTCTCATTAAAATGTTTATTCCTATGTACACTTGTAACTAAAACATTTGTCTTGTTAAGTAAATTTAGATTATAATACGAGTGTTAGATATCGTGTCCCATAACGGACCTTCGTTTCCTGCTGTTGACGTAGGCGTTCTGGTAGTCACACCATACGCATTGTTATATGTACTCTCTGTTGATCGAATAAAGCAGGTCTTTAACCGCCGCTCGTGTTTTAATACGTGTCCGTATAGTATTGACTGTAACTTCATTAAATTTGAATCGTTTGAGCCGGTGACAATAATTACAAAATCGGAGTCTCCGTAATCCTTACAATGTACATTACATCCGGATAATATTTGATCTACTTGTGCATTGGGTTTTAATTGAGATAATACCTGAAACTTTTCGCCTAACAGGTCTTGTAATTTACTTCTCATTTCATTCGCAATTTTTTCTCCAAATATCATCACTCTGTGTTTTATTTCTACTTCTTCATTATTTAAGTTTTTAAATTGCCTATTGTTATTATTCTGCCATGTGCTTTCTTCTGTTGCTTCCATATTACTTGCATGAAATAATTCCTTACTGCTATCCTCTTTTCCTTTTTCGAGTGAATTATTTTTTATCGGCGTACTGTTATCGGTATCCTGAACTGATGCAAATCCTTCTAACGATTTGTTAGGAGAGGAATCACGCTGGACATTAGGAGTATCAAATATTGTGAAACTATGGTTTAAATCATGGTACTTTATTGTGTTTCTGATATTACTTCGAATTGGAGTTTTTGTGATAATTCCTCTAGAAGTCAAAAAGTTTATGTTCCTATATTGCGGTGAGTTATATTTATGTGGGGAGAGCCCCTTATTTCTATATAGATCATCGAAGCCTACTGACTTATACAATTTGATTTTGTTTTGGTAGTCCATTAATCTTTGTTTTAGGGTATTATTTTCTAAATTTAAATTGTCAATTTCGTCATTAGCTGTTTTAAGTTCAGCTTGTAAATTTTTTATCGTCAAGTTCTTTTTTTCTAAGTCTGAAATGTCTGCAATGCCCATGTTAGGTAGGCTTTGATACGAATTTTCATCAATAAAAGTTACGTTCCCTATGTCGCAGTCTTTAGGCAGCTTCCTATATGTTATATTTTCGTGTGTATCCATCTTTAGTTATTGAGTCAGACTGAATATAAATATTGTAAAGATATTCGATTTTGTATGGCTCAAAAGGCCGGAGTCTCAAATACAAGTTATGTTATGTTTCTGAACGGTATTTCCGGTTGAATAAATGAACAACTTCTGATCTGTGGTGCCCGCCAAACGAAGAGCGGTTATCAGTGCAGTGTAGGTAGGTGGCAGCTTGTGGTGAATATGATTGGCTGGTTATGTTGTGTTTTGTGCAAGTTTTGTGTGATAATATCTCATTTTGAATTCATAACAGACTGTGCAAAAATCATTTTGTGTTATTGACTATCAAAAACATGCTGAACATACCATTATTGCCATTGTATGTAGCCCGATACCCTTAACCAAGGTAGGTGTAATCCTTCTTTTTTGTATTTTCTTCGTAATATTTTTTATGTGTTGTTATCAGTTGTTCTCCACTTTTGCCCAACTATTGTTGTCAAATGTCAGTCTTTTGATTAAACTTATTCGAAGATATTATTCAACCACTTGTTCTAGAATAGTATACGATGCCTTTTCACTAAGTTCTGCTTGTCAATTTGTATTCTTAATTATTACAAGTTATTTATTTACGACACAATGTTTATTGAACGATGCATCTCTATATAGGGCGTATAATGTCAACACATATTTGAAAGGTGGCGACGCCGTTATTTCAAATTCAAATATGAAACCCCAGTGCAGTGTGGAGAGTCCTAGAGTCCTTCCCCCCACTACCGGCCTCGTCGCTCATTACTCGTCTCCTCTAATTGCTTTCCGCTCGCCGGTGCGTCTGTGATACATGTTACTTTACTATGTCCATACATAGTTTTGTTTGGGTACTTATGGGGTTTTTATATAACACTCGATATACTTGAAATGGCGGCTCAGTCCATAAACTCAAACAACGACTTCCTTCCTTCCTTTCCAAGACTTCTTTTAGATATATTTTCTTTTTTGCATTATTACTTTTATCAGTATCTATTTAATTAAGAAAAACATGTACTCTCTATATTTTTTTAATAAACAACATATTTAAAAAAATATAGAAACATAACAATACATACGATATGCTTTATTTTAATAGTATTTTCTTTTCTATTTTAAATAGCTACATTAAAATCCCGCCTACTCACCATTATTTCTGTTTAGTTTGTATATCGATTGGATATCTTTAGATACAACACTAATTTTGTATTAATCACTGCCAATTCACTCGCGGATCATTTTTTTACTACGCTCGATACAAAAGTTCTGTTTTGTTTACTTACTACACAATACAGGAAAATAAACATTGAAACTTACGGCACTCAACTCTCCACTAAAAAGAGCAAAATATTCGGGTCAGTATTCCGAATTCGGCTGCGATCGTTTGTCCTAGTTTTTCTCATAAATTCTGCAAGGAACAGGTGTGCCGTGTATTGTCGCGGCAGTGCGGTCAGCCTGACGTCGTACAGAGCAGAGAATGCAGAAGTTTTGCTTTGTACTTGTCGGCATTCCATAAAAAGATTGAACCCTTAGTTTTTGGGTACAGTACTCAACTCTCCATTAAAAAGAACAGAACATTCGGGTCGGTATTCCAAATTCGGCAGCGATTGTTTGTCTTAATTCTTCTCATGAATTCTGCAAGAAACAGCCTAGGTGTCGGTCTTATTGTACCGACAGTGCGATCGGCCTGACAATATAAATTTCAGGGGATATAGAAGTTTGGTTGTAGATTAATCGGTAGGTACTCGTAAAAAACCGGTCATAACATCTTCTTTTCTGTTTTTAATTGCATTAGAAAAGTTGTCATACGTACATACATCCGCCATGCGCCATCATTCTCTTTCGTCTTTGGGTCTTGTGGCCCTGGGCTCTATCTGCTTAGAGCCACAGGACCCAAAATTTTCTATCTGCCCCGTTATGAATAAAGACGTGATAGTGTATATACTCGTATACGGAAAAAGCAAACAGCGTAGAAGTGTTTTACTTCTGTAATATTCTTATTTGTGTATAGTCGGCCTGCAAAATTGATGTGTCATGTGGTCGCCGACCATTCGCCGACATAGTCGCGTAGTCCGCTGCAAAATTGATGCGTCAGGCCTGCAACGCTGATGTCTACAGGCTGAATATTGCAGTGGGCCTCCTGTTTATTTGATATGTGTTTTGGACAAGGAGTTATGGGTGGAAATACGCTTGCTGGAAATGTCTTGGTGACATTACTTACTAATGCAACATGTTTTTTGAAAGTATTTGAAAAAAAATGCAATAAGGAAAAAATGTGTACTACTTCTTTCTTATCGAGTGTGTTAGTAGCTGACACTGGTGTCAGATTTTTCGAGCTGCCTAAAGACATCTGACCTAGCTCAATAAGTGCCATCTGTGACAAGAGTACATACTAGGGAACTAGTGTGTAGGTTTCCTCACGATGTTTTGTTCACTGGAAGCAAGTAGAGGTCGATAAAAATTACCGAACATGAGTCAGATTGTACTGAAAACTGAGCGGTACAAGTTGGGCCGGGCGGGTATCGAACCCTTTCGGTTACAGGTTGCGCTTTTAAACCGCTAGACCACTACCGCTTATGATTTGTTTTACTAATATAAATTAACTGTTACTACAAAATCTACTTCCATGTTTCTGGGAGAAAAGAAAAAACTTGTTGTGCGTGTAATGTATGTATAATGTAGCTGCTTCTTCCCATGTAGATAGTGTAAGCCGATCGAGGAACTGGGCGAAACTACGAATCATATTAATAGACGTTGCGGCTAGCAAACCATCACTATTTTGATTTCTTTTTTTACCTTCTCGGCCATCTGGGTCTTGCGGCTCTAAAGCAGACCGAGCCCTGGGCCGCAAAATCCAAAGGCCAATTTTAGAGAGATGGTGGGCAAGAAGGTGGAAAGTAGAAAGGAAAGGAGCAATAATAATAGTAACGATAGTCAAATTATGTAACAATGTTTATAGTAATTAACTCGCTCACTCGAAAACCATATTACAACCAATCTGTATACACTATTCCGAACCAGCCATTTTTCCAATAATTAGCTTCATTACTATGGTCTTTGATGTTTGTTAATATAATTATAATAGAGCCGCGCGTACACAAGTTCTATTTGGTTAATTGCTTATAATCAATTAACCAATAATGTGTTTTGTGTTTCAAGAAGCTTAGTTTAGTTTTGGTTTAAGAAATAAACTTTTGTATAGTAATATCAAATTTGTATTTGAGATTGATGCCACAGGATAATTTGCTCACATTGACGACCTAAGTCACCTCTTCAATTGTATCATCATCATCATTAGCAACCCTTATATATCCATATCTGGATGTAGGCATCTCCTCCATTCTTCTCCAAAATTGACGATATCTGGCTTTTGCCAACCAATTTCAGCTCGCTAGTCTCCGGATATCGTCGACCCATCTGATAGGTGGCCATCCTCTAGGTCTGGTGTGGGTACATAGTCTAATTTTTCAATTGTATATCTACCATATATTTACACCCTTTATAGTAGTGCACCGAGGCGGCCGTGTGGCATCCCGCCCAGTATAGGTCCACTCCATTTCTTCACTGACTAAGCACAAACATCTCTTGCTACTACTGCATTTCCAGGATTGGCTGACGTTTGGCGGCGGCCGGTTGTCAAACATTTGCGCATAGGTATGCATTTTCCAAGAGGGTTTACATCAGGCAGGTGGCTGGTCATAAAACTATAGCCAAATCCTTGAAACTTTTCTAGATATTTCTTCTGGATTTTGCATGGTCTTCGGAATGTAACCAATATATTTGGAGAAGAAAAGCAGAAAAGCGCACTCCAGGCTCCGAAGCAGCTTAGAGGATGCAACCGGGAACGAGCTTAGATGAAGAAGATAGTAGTGCAACAAGATTTTTTATTATACCTACCTATATTCCATTTTACCACATTAGTTAGGGATAAATAATGCCAAAGTCGGCTGCATCTAACCATCTTGTTCAATGTGAATATTTCACAGCAAGTATGTCCCGCCTGCGGCAGACAGTGGCCGCGTGCACCCACATGCAGTAAAATTAGCAATTCCAACGTGATGCTGCGGCACTTGAGACCTCTTAGACGGTTGTTATGTGTCATCCAAGTCGACAAGTGCCGCTTTAAAGTTGCAACGGGGTCGTTGAAATTATTAAGGATACATTATTGAATCATAGTTGTAGTCTTTAAATTTATCATTTGTATTCTTACAAGCCAATATTAGTATACTTAGCCTGCCCTGATTGTTGTTATTTATTTTTTGGGTCAAATCTTGCAAGTAAAATTTGAACCACTTTCCGGTTTCCGATTAAGATGAAATTAATATTGTAGGCTTATGTTAATCAGATGACAATGTAATATTATTATATCAAGAGGCTGATCTGATGATGGAGCCATAAAGTAGCTATAAGAACTCTGTGATAAAATGACGCAACTCCATCAAGTTTGGGCTTATTAAATTTGTCTTGTTATGTACTTAGGCCCTATAATATAAGCTTGTACGGAAATATTAAATTTATTTGAAAAGCTTATTTACTGTTACGAGTATACGAAATATAAAGTACCGAGTATCGAATCAACATATACTTATAAACAGTTTTCCTATTATGGAGCAAACTATACAGTGTTAGAACTATTAGAAGTCATGTTAAATGCTATTTCTTGTATATCAGTGCTTCCTACACTTTTCCTTTTCTACCAGACCAATACAGTATATATATATATTATTTGGCTCATAGAAGCCCAGAGCCAAATAATGCTTATCAAAAGCAAGTTTATTTACGCTCACAAAAACTCTTGCTACCTTCTTACTTCACCAAATTCTGTTCGTCAACGGTTGAAGTTGGTTATGACGTCATAAAACCATCGGAATTATATTACTCCAGCCTCCAAGTTGGCAGCTACTGTATCTCTTTACGACCGCCAGATATAGTTCACAAAGTGTCTCGAGACGATCGTTTTCGTTGTAATAGTTGTCTTACAAGTTAATATAATTTTACAAATATGGCATTTCATGGATCGAAAAATCTTTATTATGTTAGTGTTTCTATCAATAATATTGATCACTTGAAATGCAGGGTTCTTATTACAACTTTGGCAAATTTTTGCAGACGGGCGAGAGCAAAGAGCGAGAATATATTCGATCACCACAATAGAACAGAATAGAAAAACTCTTTATTGTACACCAAAAGAAAAAAACAATATAAACAAATAACTTAAAATAACATTAGTACAATGGGCGGTCTTATCGCTTAAAGCGATCTAAATAATAATATATAAAATCTAAATAATATATATATATACTGTATTGGTCTGGTAGAAAAGGAAAAGTGTAGGAAGCACTGATATACAAGAAATAGCATTTAACATGACTTCTAATAGTTCTAACACTGTATAGTTTGCTCCATTATAGGAAAACTGTTTATAAGTATATGTTGATTCGATACTCGGTACTTTATATTTCGTATACTCGTAACAGTAAATAAGCTTTTCAAATAAATTTAATATTTCCGTACAAGCTTATATTATAGGGCCTAAGTACATAACAAGACAAATTTAATAAGCCCAAACTTGATGGAGTTGCGTCATTTTATCACATATACTTACTTATATATATAGTTTTTATATATACATACATAAATACATAAAATTAATAAACTTACTGATACCTATAAAAATCTCAATTTCTATGGACAATTTAAATAACTTTTGAAAGGTAGTAATCTACTTCTTTTTCTTCTTTTTCAGCCCACACCAACATCACATCAAAGTGAAAAGGGAGGCCTATGCCCAGCACCACTGCTGGGCATAGGCCTCCCTTTTCACTTTCTACGGTCCTGCGCCAGTCTCATCCAACGCTTTCCCGTCACCCTAACAATGTCATCCGACCAACGGGTCGGTGGTTTTCCTACTGGTCTGTTCCCTTGTCTCGGCCACCACTCTGTCACTGCTCTGGTCCATCGACCATCTTCTCTTCTAGCCAAGTGTCCCGCCCATTCCCACCTTAGCCGCGCGATTTGTTTACCTACGTCTTCGACTTTAGTATTGCGGCGAATTTCTACGTTTGGCACACGATGCAGCAGCTTGATGCCGAGCATGTCACGCTCCATCGCTCTTTGTGCAACTTTGATCATATGCATGTGCTGCTTTGTGAGCGTCCATGCTTCAGCGCCATAAGTGAGTATGGGTAGGACACATTGGTTATATACCTTGGTTTTAAGGCACTGTGGGAGTGAGGATTTGAAGATGTCGTCGAGTTTCCCAAAAGCAGCCCATCTCAGCCGAATTCGTCTCTCAATCTCCTTCTTTTGCCCATCTGCATCAAAAGATAAACGATGTCCAAGATAGCTATAATCATTAACTACTTCCACTTTCTCATTACCTACGTTTATGTTAAGTACGTTTAAGCTATGATTTGTTATGATCTTTGTCTTGGAAATATTCATCTTAAGCCCGATCTTCAAGCTCGCCTCTTGTAGTTCAACGAGCATCTTCTGGAGTTTCGAAACGTCCTCGGCTATAATGACGAGATCATCAGCAAAACGCAGATGCGATATATAGACCCCATTAGTTTTTAATCCTTTCTCCCGCCAATCCAAACCTCTAATCTACTACTATTTTCTTAAAAATAGAGAGAGACTCTGCACGCCGTATTGAGACCGGCAATTCATTCCACAGACGCAAAGCTTGAACCGTGAAGGAATTATCATAGAAGTTGGTTCGATGCAAAGGCATATCCAAAACTAGATTTTCTGATGACCTTAAATTATGCATATTATTAGAATGCAGAAATTTAAAACGTTCCTTAACATAACAGGGGGATGGGAGGAAATATAGAATGTTATATAATAAAGAAAGGATATGAGTATTCCGGCGAAAACGAATAGGAAGCCACTTGAGCTGAGTGCGAAATTGTGAGACATGATCGTATTTGCCTAAACCAAATATAAATCTTATGCAGAAGTTTTGAAGTCGCTCAAGCTTATTAAGCTGGTCCACCGTGAGATCAAGATAGCAGACATCCGCGTAGTCTAAAACTGGAAGCAAGAGGGTTTGAGCAAGCACCAATTTAGTAGCAGTAGGTAGAAAATTACGCAGTCTCCTGAGAGAAGCCGCAGCCCCATACAATTTACAAGCTGTAGTTTTCATCTGAGGAACCCAAGATAAATTTTCATCACAGGTTAACCTAAATTTTTAACGATTTTTGAATAGGGTATATTCACACCATTTAATTGTACATAAGGTAACGTCGAACTGTCTATTTTTGCTAACAAGCGTGTACTGCCAATAATGATTACCTGAGTTCTTGATGGATTAACTAGCAGTCCATTTTCACGACTCCACTCAGTTATGTGCTTTAAGTTATTGTTTATATCTTGAATAGCATTGGCAATATCACTGGGTGGAGCTTGAGAGTAAATTTGTAAATCGTCAGCATCCAAGTGATAGGGACAAGAAATGTGTTTTGAAATTGAATTTATGAAAATTGAAAATAAAAGAGGAGAGAGAACACCGCCTTGCGGTACGCCAGCAGACACATTACAACACGCAGAATAAGAGTCTTCGAAGCGTATGCGCTGCCTGCGACCATACAGATAACTGCGAAACCATTCAATTGCTGATGGAAATACATTAATGGAGCGCAATGTTGTAAGAAGTATATCGAAATTAACGGTATTGAAAGCATTGCTGTAATCTAATAAAGAAAGCACAGTTAGCAGCCCTTGTTCCATACCAAGACCAATATCATCTGATATTTTAGTAAGTGCAGTCGTGGTGCTATGCCCTGTACGAAAACCAGATTGCAAAGGATTAAATAAATTATTTTTATTAAGGTATCTGCATAACTGGGACTAAATAAGGCGTTCAAGGACTTTTTATAAGAAAGGGAGTATGGAGATAGGACGATAATCAGAAAAGGCTTTTGGGTTAGGTTTTTTGGGTAAAGGAATAATGACGGCTTCCTTCCAGATAGAAGGAAACACACAATCTGTAAGACATGCGTTCATAATAAGACAAAGAATAGGAAGGATATAATCTAAGATAGGAACTTACATGTTTCGACTTATACCGTCAACTCCCACGGCATTAGAAGTAATTGCTACTATTATGCTCTGTTGCAACACACTGATTAGGTTCATATAATTTAAAACACAAGTCAACATTTAACACAGATTTATTTCAATTTACTAGCACCGAACATTTAAATTGCTTTATACATTGACAAATATATATCGCAATGAGGGTAAATGGATGGACATTCATTAAAAGTGAGACGGTAAGGTCAGCGCCCCTCCACGCGCTGAACTATGAGAAGCTTCCTTGTGAAACCACATCACAGCTTAAACTAACTCTCTAGCCCGCACAGTTATCCTGTGCTCACAGGGCTTACCGTCCAGGTGAAGTAGAGCGTCATTATAACAAATGGGTCAGGTGATCCCGCATTCCTTATAATAATCGTATCTGAATGAGCCATGGCCATGCCTAATCACAGCTACATAACTACGAATATTCACGAGTTTTATTATTTAAATTGCCCACTTGGCGCCTAACGCCACGTGTTAACTACTATCCCGACACATAATCACAATTCACAATACTTATCTTTCTCGTTCGAAGACTCAAAGCAGACTGACTCAAGAACTGATTTTGTAAATGTAAGAACACTCGTAATGGGAGGGGGACTCGCAACAACTTGACAACATTACTCACTAATCAAAATAAAGTATGATTAATAGTTAATTTCTAAGAAAGGGTACCTTTTATATTTTACAATTCATAACTATAATTAATAATAATAATTACATTGATTTATAACTATTATTACAATTGTAACCATATTTGTTAGCCTAGGAAAATACTCAATTGACAGTTCAGTATCAAATTATGTTTTGCAAATACATTTCCATTAATTTATTTACATTGATATATTTAATTTTAATAAATGATGAATTCTCTCAACTAATAATTATAAATTAATTATAAATTACTTATTCTTCTATTTTGATTCCGAGGATGAGTCATTACAGTAGATCCAGCACCCAACAGTTCGTCCATCCTGACCTCTACTTGCGTCCCTGCAAGTAAAAATTGTTCTGATAAATTTTCAGAAACACGATGCGTTAGAATTTTTATTAAAACCAATATTGTAACGTAAACATTAAAGTGAATCATTATAAAAGTACACGCCTTAAGGTAAATTATCTTTGAATTTGAAATCCAAAAATCAATCGCCACAACAGTGACGGCCCAGAGATGAATTTGTCACAAGAGTAACGGCTCACTGATAAGTTGTAATAAGAGTAGCATAAACGTGTGAACAATAACCCGGTATAAATAAACATTAAAGTAATAGTTTATTATTTAATTCTAGAATTAATAGCAGTAGGGTTACTCCAAAAACGATGCGCAAGACGTACGTAACTGCGTTTCCGCGTTTCAGTTTGCAACATTGAGCATTAATACTTGATAATAAAGTCTTTGTATACGACATCGAAATAGGACGTCACTATCGAACGGGTATCGTATTTTTTATGGAGTAACCCCCAAGATCAATCGCCACAGGAGTGACGGCCCAGAGATCAATCGTCACAAGAGTGACGGCCCAGAGATCATCACCACAGAAGTGACAGCCCAGAGATCAATCATCACAAGAGTGACGGCCCAGAGATCATCGCCACAGAAGTGACGGCCCAGAGATCAATCGTCACAAGAATGACGGCCCAAAGATCAATCGTCACAAATGTGACGGCCCAGAGATCATCATCACAAACAGAACCAAGTTCCTAGAGATAGAGAACAGCGTTGTCTATTTAAAGTGATGTACTGTAAACCTATCAGATTTTCAACACTTGAACTTTACTCACTGTGTCACATATTTTTCATTGTTCTCATAGAAAAATCTAAATTTGCTGAGCGTCAATATGAAACACAATCAACTTATCTCTATAACAAAATCATTGAAAATCTTGACCTCTGCAATTACAAGAAATTAAGGAAAAGGTATCCACCTGGTTAAAAGGTCTAAGTTATAATGATACAGAAGTATTTGTTAATTAAATAACTCAATTTTAATAGTGTTTTGTCAAAATTTGGGGTAAAACGTTTTAATTTACAGTCTATTTTTCTTCAATAATAACATGAATAATTTTGTAACACTTCTATTTTGAAATGTGCTAAAAATAGGTCTGTCTTGCACAAGCATTATTTTTTTTAATAGGCAGTCCTCACAATCATGTTTGTCAACACTTTTTTTTTTAAATAAACTTTTATTTATTTTTATTACAAAAGTGACAACCCAGAGATTACCGCTACAGAAGCGATGGCCCAGAGATCAACCGTCACAAGAGTGACGGCCCAGATATTATCACTATAGATGTGATGGTCCAGAGATCAATCGTCACAAGAGTGACGGCCCAGATATTATTACCATAGATGTGATTGTCCAGAGATCAATCGTCACAAGAGTGACGGCCCAGATATTATCGCCATAGATGTGATGGCCCAGGATTAATCGTCACAAGAGTGACGGCCCAGAAATCAATCTGCTAGGTGACAATAAGTCAAGTCAGACTCCTTCTCTAAACGTCAAAACAAACATTCTCCATGGGATTTGTATGAAAAACAAAACCGTGACGCCATAGCTTTTTGAGTGAAACAGCGCTCCCAACATCAGTTTTTCTGCATTCATAAATCCAAAATCACGTTGTAATTAGGTATGATCAATGACAAGTGTCACCATTTTGTGACGTTTTATCTCTTAAAGAACCAAATAATCCATTTTGACCCAGTCATCTACCCAAATGCCATAAAAATTGACGGCCCATATATAAAAAATAATGGCTCGCGGGAAGATATTTACTTTCATTTCGAAGTTGGAACAAAATAATATAGCAATAAAAAACTTTTTCAGGTACATATATTTTGTCATTCCGATATATCAATTGATCGAATGTGTCTTTTGTATAACTAGCTTTACTTGGTTAATTTACTTGATTCAATTGATATTTATGTGGTTACCCGTACTAATACTTTTTAAAATCAAATCAAGCGTATCCTCCACTGGCATTTTTTTAACTTTAAAGGATAAATTTCTGTTATCATAATCGTAACAAATTATAAACTTTTACACTAAACACCAATTGTTAGTTAAATAGCGAACAAGCTGTGTGTACACGCTTTTGTGTCTCCACCTAGAACAGCGTCTGTAACTTTTTAGACTTAAGCATGGAAATGATTGTCACCTGTTGTGTGTGCCATAATAAACAATAAACAAGTTTATCTGTGATCTTCATGTTTGAATCCGTACAGTATTACTGTCGGTATTATTTATAAATTTCCTCAAAATATCTGACGAAACAACTGCCTCGAACTTTTTATAATTTTTCTTTGGTCATTGCCTAAATATTTTGAATTTTTTAGAGACCGCTATTTTTGTCTAAATATTCTTTTAATATATAATATTATGACCTATCAACAGACTTCTTTTAAATTTAAACCTTTCAGTTTGTCCAAAGTCCATCTTCATTTTATCAGTGCAACCCCCACTCCTGTGTAGTACATGAAAAAGAGAAAGAAGTGGAGGCAGTTCCCGCTCTAAGTAGGAAAGTGGCGAAGAGAATAATGATGACGACGCCTCTAGCTTCAGCTTTTGGCTCTTAGTTTCTTGAATCATACAGAATTTTAGTTTTTTAGTTAAACACCAATATCAGACTTATTGTGAACCTCAATGTTGTTATTTTAAAGCTTCAATACTCAGCAACACGCGACCTTAATAAAAATATATCCAAAAGCAATTAGGCGAGACGTACGGAAACGGAATTCTGACAGAATATAACGCTTTATAAAGAAATAGCTCATCCGTGTCCCCAAGATATTTAAAAGGGCCACGCGCAATAATAGCCCACAACTAACAAGTTGGAGAACAGTGAGGGAAAGACGGTTACAGGAACTTCAGATATATTCAGAAGGAACTCCGATGGATCTTCAATGAGGTACTTTTTACAGACGTAATTTAAACAAGATGTCAGGATAATCTTGTAACTTTATTCCATAAGAAGGAATCCAAAATAGATCTTAAACCAGTGGCTCTGTAAGCTGTAAACCTCGCGAATCCCAGCCAACCCGTTGAAGTTAACCGGATAAAAAGTTGTTCAGACAAAAAGTTGCGTCGTAAAAGAAAGTAACAAGAGTTAGTCAAAAAGGGTAACAAAAGTTTATGACATATTTGCAATTTCTTCAAAATGGCTTAATTATGATTTTCTCAAAGTCTTTTATCTCCGCCATTTCGAAAAAACTCCCAAAAACTGAATCGACAAATATAATTATCGAACCTGCTTATAAATTTTTACAAGAATCGGTTGGGAAATGCGACCTGTAGGCAAGAACAAACGGACAAACTGACGGACAAATGCATTTTTGACCAATATGGAAATTGAGACGCTTCGCTAGCTTTGTACGCTTGGTCAATTATCGTGCTATCAAGCCAAATATAAAAGTGTTCTCGCGTTTCAATGCGACACGTCCTTTAATACGGCTCGACGAAAAATACCCAAAACAGCAGGCAGGATTCCAATCAGGATACAGCAATCGACCATATATTCACACTAAGGCAAGTGATACAAAAACATAAGAGTAGAACAAACCAGTTTATCTTGGCCTCATAGATTATAAGAAGGCGTTCGATATTTTTTTGGAGCATTGGGCTGTTTTTGGCTCTGCAGTGATGCCGTGTTGATAACAAGTATGTCCAGTTACTGAAGAATTTATACTAGTTGGCTACAATGACGATGCAAACACGAGCGGGGTACGCCAAGGAAATATTATGTCCCCTAACTAGTCTTAGTTTTTTGTTAAAACTTTAATGTACACAAAGGATAAATACAAGATTAAACGTAACATCAAGACATCCAAATGAAAGGTACAAAGGTGGACTTATCCCAGATAGGGATCTCTAAGAGACTGGAAGACTTCCAGTCAACCTTGAATTGAAAGAAACCTTTACAACACAGGGTAGGAAGTGAGCTAGTCATGAATGCCCTAGAAGATTTTTAGACGTTGGAGCAAAATGCAGTGGGCACAACGTGAACAAAAATACCTTAACCATCTGCGCTTTGCTGAAGACATCGTTCTACTCGCAGAGGTGCCTGAAGACCTCGACAAGATGCTCAACTATCATAGCCAAGCTCACCGAAAGTGGGTCTGAAATGAAATCCGGACAATACAAAGTGAATACCCACAGACACTAGACACAGATATCAATGAACGGCAAAGATGTGTTGGAGAAGGTAAAGACTTATTAATTTTTAAGTTGTGACTACTTGGATCTGAAAGTCGAGCTAGTGAAGGGCTCAATGAAGAATGAGATAGACGGACGCATACAACTGGGATGGGCAGAAAGACGAAGCGTAGGCAAACCAACAGCCAGATCTGACAACATTAAAAGGACGGTAGAGCCGACCTGGACCAGAATCGCCGTAGCAAAATTTTGATGTATTAACATTCTTACTGTGACATCTCAATTCATATTTAATGACAATCTACTTTTTGTAAAATATTGAGAAACATGGATCTATGAATTCCCTTAGGTATGACATTTAAATTTATTTATGACAATCTACTTTTTGCGAAATATTGAAAACAAGGATCTATGAATCCCCATAAGTATTTTAACACTAGTCTTAAGTTCTGTTCTCTATTACCAACACTTAAAATGTAATATGAATTAATTATGCTATGATCCCTGGTTGGTCGAAATAAAAAGATTTTATTTTATATACATATTTTTTAAATCTAGGTGAAGTAGTTTTAAGAAAATAGTAATGTTCTCATTTTTAACACCCGTAACAAAAACAAGCTTCATATGCCTAAATAATAAACTTCTGAAACGATCGGAGACCTACCTATGCCTTAAGTTTTACTGGATAATGCACACGAGTATAGTTTATGAAGAATTATTTAGAAGAAAAATGCGTGGACAGATCCTATAAACTCTCCGCTACCTTCCACACATGACGCATGACTGCCTAAAATCATTCTGCTTATTTATATATATTTGTACGCACTGGTTAGCTGTATTTTCTCAAATCAAATTTAGTCCTGAAAAATATGTTAATGCTCTGCGAGCAATAAGTGACCAATACAGAGTAAATGTGTTTCTTTCGGCGTTTTATTCTCAGCAATGGTCTTTGCAAAACAATATCGGAAGTTTTTTTTTGTAGTATTAATTTAATTCTAATGACACACACGTAGTGTATACAAACTTATTGCCGTGTAAAAGTGCCTGCATAGGCCTAATTACTGAATGACCATTTGAATTTTGAATGGCAATCCATGGAAGAGGATTATATCCAGCAGTGAACGCAGATATGCTGATAAAAAAAAAGAATAATAATGATAGTATATCCGGCCATAATTTCGCTTGGAACTTTTTCCTTAAATACATAAAAAAATCGGAAACTCGAGGTCGAGCGTCGGGATTATCACTATAAAAAAATCGGAAACTCGAGGTCGAGCGTCGGGATTATCACTTTATCGCAAAATTGTCGAAGTAATATGGTTGGATCTTACTTGTATTTCATAGTCCTGAGGAGCTGGTAACATAGACCGGGGAACAATTCTCCCCTTGCGCGAAATCCTTGGTAGGTTGACTCACTGCAGCAGCTTCTGGTTCTCGCGATCATCAAGGTCTCTATGGCATCGTTGCGGGCAGATCTTTTATCATAAAGTAGGTATCCCACTTCTGAAAATTGTTGCAACGCACTGATTAGGTTCATATAATTTAAAACACAAGTCAACATTTAACACAGATTTATTTCAATTTACTAGCACCGAACATTTAAATTGCTTTATACATTGACAAATATATATCGCAATGAGGGTAAATGGATGGACATTCATTAAAAGTGAGACGGTAAGGTCAGCGCCCCTCCACGCGCTGAACTATGAGAAGCTTCCTTGTGAAACCACATCACAGCTTAAACTAACTCTCTAGCCCGCACAGTTATCCTGTGCTCACAGGGCTTACCGTCCAGGTGAAGTAGAGCGTCATTATAACAAATGGGTCAGGTGATCCGCATTCCTTATAATAATCGTATCTGAATGAGCCATGGCCATGCCTAATCACAGCTACATAACTACGAATATTCACGAGTTTTATTATTTAAATTGCCCACTTGGCGCCTAAAGCCACGTGTTAACTACTATCCCAACACATAATCACAATTCACAATACTTATCTTTCTCGTTCGAAGACTCAAAGCAGACTGACTCAAGAACTGATTTTGTAAATGTAAGAACACTCGTAATGGGAGGGGGACTCGCAACAACTTGACAACATTACTCACTAATCAAAATAAAGTATGATTAATAGTTAATTTCTAAGAAAGGGTACCTTTTATATTTTACAATTCATAACTATAATTAATAATAATAATTACATTGATTTATAACTATTATTACAATTGTAACCATATTTGTTAGCCTAGGAAAATACTCAATTGACAGTTCAGTATCAAATTATGTTTTGCAAATACATTTCCATTAATTTATTTACATTGATATATTTAATTTTAATAAATGATGAATTCTCTCAACTAATAATTATAAATTAATTATAAATTACTTATTCTTCTATTTTGATTCCGAGGATGAGTCATTACAGTAGATCCAGCACCCAACAGCTCTTCTTAACGTCACAAGCAGCTAATTAAGAAAAATATAGTGGTTCATGATCGGAGTAGAGATGGTAGACAGGTGACTAATAGTTTTTGATTTAATATTATCATCCTGAACTGGAGTAGAGGAAAAGTAAGCATTAAGAGAATTTATATATATATCATTATGAACAGTGTTTTTTTGAGATTTACCAACTCCAAGAGATTTAAGGAATTTCCAAGCTTTAGCTGGGTCTTCGTTTTCGACAGATTTATGGATATGACGGCGTTGTGCGTCCCTAAGCACTGTATTGCAGCGATTACGAACACGAATGTATTTCTCTCTATTTACATCATTTTGACGGTGTTTGAATTTGCTTTTTGCGATGTTTTTTTATGCATTAACGCCTTAATTTCATCAGTGAGCCAAGGTGCTGGTAAATGTTAAATTTTGATTGGCCTTAATGGTGCATGGCAATCGTACAGTTCAATTATTTTTGTATTAAAAATTGATACCATCTCATCAACAGATTCAGCATCGTAAATTGGTGTCCAATCTAATGCACGCGCGTCACTAATTAACTGGTCCTAATTTATGCTACTAAAATCGCGCTGAAGAATTATTTTAGGTTTAGGCGGACGAATTTTATAGGACAAATATAGCAAATCGTGATAAGAGAAGGCATCAGCAGGATATTGCCCATGTTTAACAACATGCTGTTCTGAAGAGACAAGAATAAGATCAAGGAGAGACGGAGTTTTGTTAGGAAAGTGATGTATAGTGCTAAGCGGGAGAATATGTATGTTGTTAGAGGAGACAATATACTCTAATGAGCAAGATCGATGATCTTTTTTAATGAAACAAGTGTTAAAGTCATCCATTATAATAGTGTGACTAAACATAGGATGAAAAGTTGTTAAAAGGGTTTCAAAAGAAGAAAAATAGTTAATATTTGAAAGGGGACAATAATAGACTCCGAGAAGTACTTTATTGTGGGAGAAATTAACTTCAATAAAAAGATGTTCACCGGCATTTGCAGGAGGTGGCTGAGCAGATACACTGTATATGATGTATATATAATGAACTGTGTATGTGAACGTAGATAGATAGCCACATCACCTCCACACGTGTCAGTGACTCTATCATTGCGAATAAGTTGAAATCCTGGCAAATGGATATGATATAGATGGAAGAGAGGGAGGTAGCCACGACTCGGAGACTAAAATGGCATGAATGTTATTGTTGTCAAAAGATGCCTGCATTTCAGAGAAGTGTGCCGGTATACTTTGGGCATCAATATGTACTACATTGAAATTTTTCAGAAAAAACATTGCAAAGTGTATCAGAGAGAGTAGGAAGACTCGAAAAACTATCTTCACTTAAATTGCTACTGTGGAAAGAAAATGACTGAAATTCATCATTATCGCTATCGTATAGTAAGTTATTCATTACTAAAAATATAATATATATATATATATATATGAAGTATAAACTAAATATATAAATAATATAAAACCTATGTACCTAAATTATAAAAAAACAACCTCCTCCACCCACCAGCCGTGTTTCGACAGTAAATAATAACACCGATGTTCTATAAGCACTACAATTCTGTTACATTATCAATATATAGGTATATTAAAAAACAAATTAAAAAGAAAACAAAAGAAAAAAAACAAAAAGCAAAATATAAAATTATTTGATATTTCTTACGTAGAACGGAATGTATTAAACTGCATCTGCATTGACAATTTGACATTTACTTCATCTAACATTACATGACAGTGACAGCTGAAAAAAAAGGCTAGGTTTTTAACTAAACTACCACCGGCTTGAAAAGTATACTTAAAAAGTGAAATAAATTACTAAATTACCTACTTTAAGAGATTAAAACAACTGTGCAGACTACCTACTTGTTTAATAACGTTATCACGTAACGAAAACTTAAATGATGGCCACAAACAAACAAAGGCCGCAGTTGTTCACTTCTTGGCCCCAGTAGCCGCTCGCCTGCTACCGCTCGAAGCTACCTGTTCAATATTGTCCAGCTCTGAGAGGCACGTCACTCGGTGTCGGGTTCATTCGGGTCCCGCAACGTATATGTAGCCATCCCGCGTCCAACATTTAGCGACACCATATTTTTCACGAGCGGCCATGAAGATGTCGTGCCTCGTTTTCGTCAAGAACTCCGACAAAGTAATGCCCGTACCCTTCAAGTTGGTCTTCGCATTCCAAATCTTGCTTCGAATGGCCATATCACACAACTTGACCAGTATAGGTCGAGGCTTACCAGAAGTGGCGGTACGGCCTATCCTATGGCATTGCTTGATGTTACTAGTCGCAAAGTCCATCATTTTCAACTTACTGACTACAGTCTTAGCAACAACAGCTGCAACATTTTCATCCTTTGACTCAGGTACACCATGGAATAACAAAATCTTCCTCCGGCTGACCATTTCTATGCCATCCACATCGCGAGCAAGTAATTGTACTTGATTTTGGAGACACTGAAGTGCTATTAGTATGGCAGTCTTGAAAGTAGCGAAGTCAGCGGAGAGCGTTGCTACATTTTTTTGTGATGTGGATTTCTGCATCTGAGATTCAAAGTCTTCCATCTTGTCAAGAAATATCTGCTGCAGCTGCGCCATGTTCTCCTTGATGTTCTCCATAGTGTGATGATGATGTGTCAATCAGTGCAGTGTTGAATCAGTGAAGTGCTTACTTATTGAAGGAGAAAACACAGACTGGCAGGTAGGAGACACTTGTGTGTAATTACACATAAAAAATATTATTTCATACTTAGTCTTAATATTTATAAATTAAATAAAACAGAGAGGTTACTTATTGAGGTGTTTTCTTTTACACCTACCCGCCCAAAAAAAAATCTTTCCGTCAGAGGAACCGCGGCTCTGACAGTGTATTGCTGGAGGTTACATATGTACATATTGCAACCAATCGCAGGAACTCTTATATCGAGATGTAGGACGTGTCAGCGCCATCTCGTATGCTCATTGGGAACTATATTGTAGCTTCGGTATTCGTGGTTATAGTTTCTAGAAGTGGCGTAGAGGTCGCCACATTTCTGATTATATCTTGATAGGTGGAAGAAGATTGTGATTAGGTGTAAATAGCAAAAGTTACTCCTGAGTGTTGCGCCTTAACACCCTGTTTAATTTGTAAGTAGATTAGTGCAACTAAGTTAGTGGGCTTGAAATAACGGCGACACCGAAGGTATCTTGATCGGTGTTATGGGCCATGTTAAATTCGGTTCCGATATATATTAGTTAACCAAAACATCGAAATTTTCAAACATCTGTCCTGTGAGACAAATGTGTCGCATTTTCCCGTTACCGTCCGTGTCCTAACTCCTACCGTAAGCTGCCCATTTCCAGGCTATCGAATCAGCCATCGGCGGTCGTGTGTCGACAAAGAATTTATCTCGGCATCTTGCCCTCGTAAATTCCCGCCGTGGGATGCAGGCGATCCGAAGATAACCTCGCTAGCTCGCCACTTTCACGCTCCAGGAATTTATTTTGAAATGTTTGCTGATTTTGGACTTTTCTGTTGCTGCTGTGCTACCATCAAATTTTATTTTTTATTTTTATCTATACTACGAGTATATATTATAAGTAGGTCATATTTAATATCAGTTTTTTTTTAAATTATGTAATTTTATACATATTTTAATCACGCCAACCACACATATTTTCTGCTTGGTCTTATGGTTGACCGGTAGAGAATTCCATATGGCATTAGGTCCACCACTTGTACAAAATTTTTGTATAATAAAGTTTTTAAATAAATAAATCAAATTGAAATTTAAAGTTTAAGGTGTAAAACAATATGGTTTGGAATGTTTTCGTTGTCAATATTTTATATTCAAAAAGTTAAAACGCCTTGATTAAATGAGAAATTGTCCAAGATCTCCTTTTAGGGGTGTTAAATAACTATCACCATCATCAGAAGGTTGATGATGATGCGAACATAACATTTAAAAACTAGGTTCTTGTCGTCGGACTATTTTCCATGTCACCCTTTTTTCGGCTGTTTGACCTCCTTTTGGTTCAGAGCTCGTAATACTAGGTTTTTGAAAAATTGCTGCAATTAAACTACTACAGTTTATTTTTTAAAATTAAACGTAGCTACTGACATACATAATATCTAAAACACGATTAAGCATTTTTGGCTCAATGGTAAAAAAAAATACAAACATACCTTTTTTTTAAGTAAATTTACATTTAAATTACTTATATAATTATATACAATCATCTTTTTTTATGAAACATATACCCAAAAATGTATAATCTAAATTACTAGTAAATATCGCTACAAAAAAAATTATAAATATCATTAAAAAAAAAAAATTAAAACAGCGAAATATCGTCGAGCACGGGTCTTTGTTCGCTCTCACGATATTTCGCTGCTTTTTTTTGTATTATATTTATAAATTTTTTTAAACACTCACTGTATAGTGAACTGTGAACCGCCTAATATACATACAAACGCCAGATTGTTCAAATAGAGAAGTAAGGTCGTTCGTTCACACAGGAACTTATCTTTAATGTAGCCGAACTTGTGTGATTACTCCTCTATACCTATAGTTCATGTCTTGTTATAAGTTATTTCATGTGCTAAGTTGATGGCGTGTACAGGGAGAATATCCAGTAGCGTGTGTATGTTGATGAAGTTCACATCTCACAAATCGAATGAGTTGAGATGTGGCGCGTTACGATTTTCATTTTATGAAGAAAATGTGTACAGCGCATTTCAGATTTTATTATTAGGTATACAAGGACATGAAAAAAATGCTTTTTTTCGTCCAAATTGTATGGTTTTATAATATATTCTAACTCAAAGTTTGTTAGCATTTTCAATTTACTTAACGTGATATTTCCAAAATGTTGAAATCACCAAACTTTTGGTTATTGCACGCCTCATAAGCGAAGCGCATGAGGTAGTGCTCTACTCTCGCCTTACAAAAATCAAGTGATTTTTTAACTAAATGTGTCTCTGTTTATTTTCTATCGCACTTGCACAATAATATTTACACATAAATGTCAAGGAAAAACACTAGTTTCAACACTTATGATATTTTTTTTATTTTTTAAGAGTATGCTAATCTGGACTCTTTCGATTTTAACTTAAAATTGTGCTCACCCACTACGGAGATGAAATTGGTGTACGCTTAACAAATAATATTTGAATGATTTTATTTCTAGTTTATTATCAAGTCATGCGTTCTTGGCACCATGCCGCACGGTCATGCAACTCGGGTCGAGGAAGAATTTAGTAAACAATTTGTGTGCTTCTATTCTCTACTTTTGTTGTTTTGAGACATCGTACTCGGCACGGTCGAGCCGCAGTTCAAGTTGTACTCCACAGTTCAAAAGGCGGATTTGCATCAAACGAGGGCATGCGTTTGACAGATATATGTGCTGTGTATTTACACATGCATCCATACATAAATAACATTTACACGAGTATTTAGAATATGTTTGGAAAAAGAACTTAGTGAAAGAAGCCAATGCTAAAATATTATATAGATTAAGTAGGCTTAAAATGAGATTCTTATAAGTACTTAAATAAACTTATTCTCTATAGAATTTGGCACTCAATTCTTTTGTCGGATATTGAACCCGGGCTCGATTTTCACATTCATATTTATGGTAAATATACTTTTTGTTAATAATTAATTAAAAAATTATGTACTGACATGAACTCTAACAGATTTTACACAATTTTTTTGATAATTGTTGCTCTTATAATTATGAAGGGAGCTAAATGTACCCAATAAAATAAAATCGATTGATTGAAAAACAATTCAAATCTAAAAATACACTGTTTTCTGATGTTTTACTTTATAATAATATAATAAATAGAAATATGTTTTCTTGGTCATCTGAAAGTGGGTTGAGTTTTTGATCTAAAAGTCAGTGAGTCAGTCATAAAAATGCTGGTTTTTTAACGTATATATCATATAACTTTTTGAGATACATTTAATTTTACGAAATTTTAGATTCTAGACAAGCTATATAAGGGGTTTTAATAGAAGAGCCAAATTTAATGTATGTAGGTTTAATAAATTTTGAGTAGTAAAGGGGTCAAAAGTAGCGTGGTCGAAATGATTCGTATAAAAATACAATACAATACAATACAAAAATCTTTATTGCACCAAATA
This sequence comes from Acrobasis repandana, assembly GCA_963576875.1. NCBI lineage: Eukaryota > Metazoa > Arthropoda > Insecta > Lepidoptera > Pyralidae > Acrobasis > Acrobasis repandana. Next base: position 534,048 of record OY756215.1, read on the forward strand.
AGATTTACATACAGGACAATGTCTATAATATAAGGTACAAGAGGCGGCCTTATCGCCGACACAAGTCTGCTGCGTCGCCAGTTCCTTTTTCTATAAACTTGGCTGGACTTGCTGCCGCGTGTCTAGGTAAATTCCGTAAGCATGAACCCCATTTCATTTTGATCCCTTTCCCATATTCTGGCGGTCGACAAATCGGCTATCTGAGGCCATCTGCCACCGCGACAAGCTGCCAATATCTGCGGCAATCTCATAAATTTCGGAGATAGTGGCGGGGACCCGTGAGGGTCACGACATCTTTGGTTTATTGGTTTTATTACTGGCATTATTAAACCTAAACTCGCCACTACAAATATATGAGGCATCCCAGAGGTATCCTGACTTATGTCGAATAAGAAGGACCCAAACGCATAATGAGTAAACATTCCTCTCAATTATATAATAGCCAATTTTATATATAGCAATAGCCGTGTGGTTCCCGGCAGAGTAGAAAAGGACCACTCCAAGTCTTCCCGTGGATGTCATAGAAAACGACTTAGGAAACACAAGCTGAGTAAAGCTTTTAAACATCAATGAGACCTCTCCAGCCCGTCTGGCCAGCGTGGAGAGTGTAGGCCAAATCCTCTGACTGCTCTGGCTAATATATAGCTCTGGTAGTACAGAGAGCGTCGTGCTCCTGCAGTGGAAACTAAAAAAGACCTGATGGTGATGATGATTTTTCTCGATTCATGGCCGGTTGACTGGAGAAGATAAGTCCTCTGATGTTTTTGTTTCTGTGTTCTTTCTTGCATACAATAAAGCTTTTTATACAAACAGATAAATAGAACTTGAGAACAAAACAAGGAAACAAAACTTCAAAATTAATTAAACAAAATCAAATAACACTAGTAATTTATTATCTAGACTAACAGAATATGCCTTTTAGTGTCTACGTCATCTGCAATAGATTTATCTATGCCCATCAAAATATAATCTCTAAAATTTTAACGCTCCTACATTCACCGCTTCGATTCTGATTCCATTTACGCAAACAAACCGTAATTACAACGAAACAGTCAAACACACACATAGATAAAGATGCATGCGATTGGTCGCGACAAGGTCACGTACGCGTCATGTCGGTCAAGCTGCCAGTTTTCCGAAGCCGGCTGCTCAACCGACACGGCCGCGGTCAACGCCACGAGCGGTGAGGTACAATATTAAAATGTTTATTTACTTATATGAAAGGTAAGTCCTGTGTTTTTCATGTCTGTATAGCTTTTACACCACTTCACGGCACATGACGGCATTTTTAATGAATCGATTATCGCAAAAACACAGCAATATTCTCAAAGTAAACTTTTTGCGACGCAACCGCACGACTCGAGTGTCACGGCGAACTGTCGCGCCGCGCGGTTCATATTTTAAGCCCCGCTCGCCGCGGTACATGTTGCGTGGAATGATTCTAGAGAATTATTGTTCGTAGTCTATGCCACAAAGCATGTCCAATTCAACCGACACGATCGCTTTGGAATAGGATTAATGCGTTTGTGTAGGGATGCATAATATTGTCGAAGATATCGCATAAATAAATAAATGTTGAGTTATACAAACAAATCATTCGATACTAGACTATTAGTATATACTAATAAACTTTGCATTGTGCTTATATCATTGGTAATAGCTTTATCTATGCCACAGAGCATGTCCAATCCAACCGACACGATTGCTTCGGAATAGGATTTATGTGTAGGGCTGCCACATTGTGAACTATACGCTTTGTTTAAGATAAATAAACGGGCAAGTGCGAGTCGAACTCGTACATGAAGGGTTCCGTACCACCGTACAATGTTTTAAAACGCTGAAGAAACACGTTTCTAGTATGACGACCCCCTTTAATTATTATTAACTTTATCTTATTTTTAGTATTTGTTGTTATAGTGGTCTTAGTAATACATAACCGGTGAAAATTTCATGTGTCTAGCTATTACGGTTCAAGAGATAGAGCCCTGTGACAGACGGACAGACAGACAGACGGATAGACGAACAGACAGCGGAGTCTCAGTAATAGGGTCCCGTTTGCACCCTTCGGGTACGGAACCCTAAGAAATAGTTACGGATTATAAGTGGATTCATACTCGTAAAACAAACGAGTCAATAAATATTAAGGACAACTAGATTAATAAAACATGTCTAAAACCTACGTCCTACTTCCTACTACCACAATATATACTTAGGTACGGGAAGTTATCCGTGATTTATGAAAGTATGTGTGTAGTTATTTTCAAGTAGAGACCGCCTACTACCTGTTTTCTTCAATTTCCCTCTCCCTAAACCTTTCTGGGACTGCTGGAAGAGATTTCTTATGAAATAAGCAGTATCTATGTACTCTATTTTCTTACTTTGTTTGTTCCTAAGTTTGTGTCTTGTGTATATAAATTTTGTAAATGAATAAATAAACCGGTGTCAACAAAACAAGTGATTAAGTCATTATATGTATCAGTAGAACCAACCGTTTACTTATAACTATAACGACGTGTTTAACAACGTCCGTGGTGTAATGGTTAACACGCTAGTCCATCAATCCGGAGAATCGAGTCCATCAATCCGATCTCCAGTCAGGGCAAGATGAAGAATGTCCTTTTCCCTTCTGTCCTGGGTCTTGTATCGTTGAGTTCGTATCCCATAATACAAGATTAAACTTACTTTGTGGCTAACTCAAACAGTGTGATTTGTCCTTTTTTATAAAAGAAAGAAAAATATTCGTTCTATAATTAGTAGACATTTCGTACTAAACCAGATTTCTAAAATTATCTGCCACCCCTGAGTTCACGCGGCTAATAAATTGGAATGCCAATAGGGGCATATTGTTTGTATAATTTCGTGTTGGTCAGCTCAATGATCTAATGAATATTCGATGCTATTTGATTCTTCATTGAATTTCAATTGTTTGACGTTGTTTGCTACAAGGTTTTTATTGGTATTAAATAAGACCAGTCATGTATAAAAAGCAAATAGATGTTTTGAACTTTAGTTGAGTATTTTTAATTATGCGATTTGAAATTGTATGTAGATAACGATATGATAAATGGTTACTTCAGATAGATAACTTTGACGACTTCAGTGGCGTAGTGGTTAACACGCCAGTCGGCCACTCCGGAGGTTCTGGGTTCGATCCCCAGCCAGGGCAAGTTAGAAAATGGCCTTTTTCAATTCGTCCTGGGTCTTGGGCGTTTATTTATTTAAGTATTTATTATAACATATAGTATCGTTAAGGTAGTATCCCTAAACACAAGTTTAAACTTACTTTGGGGGTAGCTCAATCAGTGTGATTTGTCCCTATATTTTTTAAACCGTAAATTTTGTTAACCTGTAAGTTCAGTATCATTATGTGTACAGTTGTAATAATTTAAAAGTCATTTTACTGTAAAGGAAGATATGGTTCTTAAATGGCAAAATATTGGAGGAGAGTCATGAATATCGATCAAGTTAAAAATGATAAATTTTTCATCTTAGTGCGATTGCATTTTAGCTGTCTTGCTTTGGAGCCCGTACTGCGCTTTCCAGCTACTTTTTTTCTAAAGAGTATCATGATCAGGTCTTTTCTTTTTTAGCCTCCACTGCACGAGCACGACTCTCTCTACACTACTAGAGTCATACTAGCCAGAGTAGCCAGAAGAATTGGCCTACACTCTCCACGATGGCGAGACGATTGGAAAGGTCTCAGTGAGGCTATGAAATTAATTCAGATCAGTGGTATTAGTAACTAAATATAGGATACAAGTGATTTCAAAGTCAAAGTTCAAGTAGTGAAGTTTTTTTTGCACTCCATATCAATATAATCAATATACTTCTTAAAAAATAAGAAAGTCCCTTTCACTCTTTTCGACGCAGTATTTAAAAGAAACCTTAAGACGCCTAAATAAAACGAACATTATGGATCGTCATACTACTCCAAGGAAGCATGCAAAGTGAATCTGAAACGAGACGATCGAAATGACAACTGATTCTATTAAAGATTATCACTCGAGACATTTTCCGAGTAAAGGTACGGTTGCGCTGCCACTTGTAGCGGGCGCAAGTAAGAGACGAATGGCATAATGCCACTCGTCTGTTAATTAATGTTTTTATGTTATCATTTTAAATATTACATATTTAGTGCTTTGCTTATTCTTTCCTTTGCTAAGAATAACATTCTTCAAGAAGAATTTTTCTAAAAATTGTAAACGGAAACTTCAATTTCCTTTAAAATTTTATCTTTTTCAAGGTTTTAGAAAATGATAAAAAGAACGGCAAATTAAAGATAAACTTGTGAGAATCATCAGTTAGTGAACATGGTCAGTCGCAGGTGGTTACTGTTACTTTCCAATTTGACAAAGGTTAGTTGTGACTATTTTTAGTTTAAAATCTAGGAAATCTTTCAATGTACCTAATTATTTATGAATTTTGAATAAATGATTTTAAGAAAAGGGAAAATAGGAATAACGACATATTTTATGTTATTTGTTATTAAGAGCAGTTTCCATCTTTAAAATCGTAAAGTGCTGTTGAATCTGTGATAATTGAATAAACTCTTATCTCTTTCATCTTATACCAGCGTTCTGTATCGGGTATCTCCGCTTCCGACGGCTGGCTCTGACTACACAATTTAAATAACCTATCTCATTTTGTTACTAAAGACTTGTGTCTGATATTGCATGCTCAGGTTTCTTACCTGCCTGTGTTTGCTCGAGATATGACACAATGTACGTTCTGGATTGACTTTTATTGTTTGCGATGTGTTGCTTCTTGGATTATTTCTTTCTTGTTTTAGAGAACTTTCCTAATTTCTCACTGTAATTTATTTAGTATTAATCCACTATGATTAAAAATGAATTAGAAGTCTTACAGTTATACCTATAAATAAAAATCTGCCCCATCAATAACTCATATATTGAGTATGATACCAGTTTTAGAAATGCAGAATTGTAATAAATTTGATAACAAAAGTAAAAATGTACTACGTAGGTATAAACAGGTTGTGTAGATTTTTCCTGTTAAAAACACACACCAGCTTACTTTAATATTTGTATATGCCTTTTGTTTACTCATTTAAAATAAATTCAAATGCCCCAATTTGCAAAGGGCTTCCAGGCCAGAATTATGTTTACGATCGTACGTAAACACGTGCTAACGAATTTATTGACGGTAGCCGCGAAATATAGACCTGGCCTTATTAAAACCATTGTAATAGGCCGTCATCCACTGTGTGAGAAAGCTTAGCATTTTTTTTTATATTTATTTAACTCTACACTTACATAAAACTAAATACAAGTCCTTATTGTGTGTACGATATGAACGTAGATGATATGCTCTCCGGACGAACCTTCGTGGTTTTTGGGTTGCATAAAATTATAGTAACTGTTATTTTTTGGAACGCTTTAACAACAATTACAAAAGTAACTTAAATATGATATCTCATTGCATTCTACTATAGCAATAAGTTTCCAATCTCCATATCCGACATTCCACTTGCCAGTCGCCTCCGGGAAGGGATCATCCCTGAGCAGTCTGGGAATACTTAAATAGGCTCTGGTCTGGTACTGGAAGATACTGAGAAAGTCAAGCCAAATGGGGGTACTCTAGCAGCAGCTTGTGTGACTTTGGGGTCACTCGGTCATGTCCCAACTGCCCGATTCCCAGCACAGAGGCAGATCTCAATGAGGCAAATGATAAGGCGGTCATTGTAGCCAAATTTTGGTCTAAACAAATCTAAGTTAAGACATTTTCGAATCGATACGAAGAAGAATATAGCTCTACTTTGGTGGAATACTGACTTTATAACAGCGTTTGTCTTAATCTGGCGAATCGACTGCCCGCGGAGAAAGCACGGTTCAGCTGCTAACATAATTTGTTGAGGCTTTTAGGCTTAGCTGATATTGTGTAATAATTTGAACAGGTAGGCGAACGAGGCTAGGGGAATGGTAATGCGTTGATGTTTTTAGGTAAAATGTAATAAAAAACGCTAATTCACTTATTTTAATATCCAAGTAAGCTGAGATTTTGGTATAGTGATTTAAAAGTGCTCGCGCCACTTGTCTGTTTACGCTCATAAGCAAAATAGGTATTGAGAACACACAAATTATTTTTCGTCATTGGTAAATCATTGACTGCTTGTCAAAATTCCGAATAGCCAGATCTAATGACCAACTAGTGTATAAATGACAAGAACGCACGACAAATGATGCTGCAATTATCTAATCTAATAATTTCATAACTTTTCGAGCTAACAACTTCAGCCTATCAAAATGTTAAAGCTCTACCCGGGGTCTACCATAACTAGTGTTCGGTTCGTTGCCGGCACTTTGTTGCTAACCCTATAATGCCGTTCCGCTCCATTGACTATGAAGAGAACCCACTATTCTCGACCACTGACAACCTTAACTCAGTTAATGTCCGCTGAATTATCTTGCCGGTAACTATTAACTGAATTACGAAATAGCTTAGACATATTGTGAGCGATGGCGGATATAGAGTATAGAGTAGAGGATACTAAGAAGCTTTGATATTGACTAGTGTATGGTAAATGACATCTATCTCACTTACTCTAGATCAGAAGAGGCTCATAAAGTGCTTTACCATATAGTGCTTCTATTTATTATTAATGTACATTTATATTTACGAGTATCATGAAAACAAAAAATAAATTACTAAGGGCGACAGAGTCCGTCGGTTTGAACAACTTTTCTTATGGGACTATTGGTAGGATATTTTTAAAGGGTTTTTAGGCATTCGCAAGATGCAGAACTAAAGTACCTAGTCAAATTAATAATGAAATGAGAAATGGTGATAAAATACCACGGGAACGGGATTTGAACCTGCGAATTGGTCTCAATATGGTCATTGGCGACTGGAACATTCCGTTTTTTCTTTTCTCCCAAACTAGCATGGAAAAATGCTTAATGGTGATTACAGGAAAGCCCTCCTTTTGTTGGGCGAGGCTTGTAGTCTTATTTTCGGCTAATATTGCCTGGTAAAGAGAAAATCTACTTAGTAATAATACAGGTACAAACTGTACCTGTATTGAGGTCCCGAATGAGGTCAAAATAAACTAGTGTAGCACGCACTTGGCGGCAAAGTACGTCGTTTGCTCTTTCCGCACCGTTCCCGCCGCGGGTCGAGCCGAATTAGCCGGCCGTTGCGACCTGTCGAGAGGCTCATGTGCAATTTACGGCACGAGGTAATTGGTATGCCTACCCTACCTCACTCGGAACAGAGAAACCAGTACACTAGTAACATTTCAGCTCTTAAAGTGTAGCTCGAAAAGCGCCCGTATTTAGCACTCTGAAATTAATATATCACTTCGAACTGTGAACTTGCGATATTTTGCAATCTCATATCTCAGCTACCTTTAGACAGATTTGGCTAATATTCAAACTAAAATAGATTAATTATCTTATCAACTCACCCATCAAATGAAGCGGTGGTGACCAAGCGGTATAGGCACTGGCTCTGCATTTGTGAAGCACGAGTTCCATCTTCACTGGGCGCGACTTGTACCTCTTGAGTTTGCACTCATGTTCGCTCATTATCAACTAACACCACTTTCTTCCAGTCAAGGAAAACATCGTCAGAATATATGCAACCAAGATCACTTGTGTGTAATAATAACTGTTATTACTAGATGACAGATCTACGTCAGATGCCTTTAGGTGGCTCTAAAAATCTGACTTCAGTTTTAGCTATATTAATACACTCGATAAAAGAGATCTACCAAATTCTATGAAGCTCCGATCAAGAAAACTCCGTCCAGTAACATCCAAATTTGCCAATTTTGCTATACTGCTCTGAGTGTCATTCACGTTACTATCAAAAGGCAGCCAGAAGAGCGACGTTAAACTCAGCACTCTAATATAATTGGCCAGCGAGTGTCACAAACGACGAGCACAGAGAGTTGTTAGCTTTTATCGTACACACTCTGACTTAGACTACGTTTATGTATGTTATATGATGCTTTACATGTCTGTGACAAAGTTTTATATATTATACTGAACTGGGTTTCTGTCGGCGTGTCTTCCCAGCAGTGGTCATTCCAAAACGCTAGTGGCATTCCGGGAGACAGATGTAAAAACTTGAACGAGGTGGTTTCGGTTACGGTAACAGTGTCGCGAGTTCAATGGTTTTTTTCCCATTTAAAAAAATACTTAACGCGCCTAAAGAAATTGTCATAAGTGATGCATTTATCCTATATTGAATATTTTTTTTGACTAACTTTATGACGTTACTATCAGAAAGCAGCCAGACAGGGGAGAAAAATTCGAATCAACATTAGAATATAAGTGGCCGGCCAAGTGTCTATAAACGACGAGCACAGAAAGTTGTTAGCCTTTATCGTAGACAACGTTGTAGTATGTCACGGCAAACGTTATATCTCTCGTACATTGGGTGTTATTTACGTTACTGTCAAAGGCAGCTAGAATGGCGACATTAAATTCAGCGCTGTAATGTCATTATCCGACGATTGTCACAACACAAACGACGAGCACCGCGTTATCAGTAACAATCTGACATAGGCAACCTCATGTATGTTATGACAAACGTTTGTAACGCTGCTGCATGCCACCTGCATGCTGCATGTTGGTTTTCACCTCATTCTTCATCTCACCCAGTCCACCTATAATTTCATTTCAAATTTCATTTCCTAATTCCATTTTCGAATCTTTCACACATCCTTTCATCATCTGACTCATTTCTACTCCACTTCTTATTCTGAACGCTTAATCCAGCGTGTTATAATGTATAGTAAAAGTTTTATTTATATTAAAAATTATGAAATTTGTGCCAGTGCGTTAAATATAGTTAACCAGTGAGGTAAATAACCAGTACCTATTTATCGAGTTGTGTTATTGCTCTCGGAGTGTCTACTACCTGCTTAACTACATTATATGTAGGGCTCACCTAAAGCTGGGACAGGTGAGATCTACACCTTATACCTAACAACATGTATCGTTAATATTAATATCGAAAGAATTTTATAAGAGCTAGGTACGTTATATTTGACCTTCAAATATAATTAACCGAGCGAGTGTCACAAACAACAAGCACCGTGAGTTGTTAGCTAGTTGTTTATCGCTAACAACTTTTAAGTATGTTATTACAAATTATATCTATGTTTATACTGAGCTTGTTTTACTACTCTGTGTGTCGTTCAGGTTACGATCAGAAGCCAGCACAGTGTTGGTAAATGTAGCACTAGAATGTTATTAGCCACGCGAGTGTCACGAACGACAGCCATATTGAGTTGTTACGTTTTATCTCAAACACTCAGACGTAGACAAAGTTTTAAAATAGAGAGATAGATAGATAGATAAATCATTTATTGCATCTATAACACACAGTACAGAGAAAATGACAAAAAAATAACCTAGGTAATATAAATCAAAGACATGTGTGTGCTACAGTATTACAAAAGGCTGTAGCTCAGTGTGGGGAATTGCCCAGTGAGCAAAAAACTGATTTTCAGCTACCACCAGAACGGATGTGCTTGCGCAGACGAAGTTAATTTAAGTACTTATTATAAATAAAAAGAAAATATATTATAAATATTTATATAACATAAATGTATTACCAAAGAGAAGACAGTGAGGAAAAAAAGAAAGCAACAAGGAGTTACATAGAGTTACAAAGTCGTGCAAAGACTATAAGAATAAGTGCGCTTCCTGAGAGCACGCTACCTAAGCGACAAAAACTGGAGTGGTATAGGAATTTTTTGACAATTTAGTAAATAAGCTTTATAATTTCGTTTAAACGATAAAAGCGAACCCGACTGTCTTAAAGGAGGCGGTAAATTGTTCCAGCATTTTGTCGCCTGGTAACGGAAGCTCCCTTCGAACGCTACGGTTTTATGTGTGGTAGGATAACTGAGACCGAACATCTCTGGTACCATATCTACTATAAGGGCGATAGAATTTTATCTTTTCATATAGATATTCAGGAGCTTTATGTTGAAGGACATTAAACATTAAACTTGCCAGGTGTAATTTTCTACGTGAGTCCATGTTCAACATTGAGGCGTTATTTATATATGGTGACACTCGCGTTCGAGGAGGTATATTAAAGCAAAACCTACAGCAAGCGTTTTGCACTCTCTGAATTAAACGGCGTGTTTTTGCGAGTAGACGAGGTCCATATACCGTATCTCCATAATTAAATCGTAGAACTAACGATTCACACAACCTAATACGCACGTTTGTATCAATCAGATGACGAATTTTATACAAAACTTTTAGCCGATGAAAGCAGGTACGCACTATAATGAGGATATGGCTTTCAAATCGTAGTTGGTCATCAAAAATTATGCCAAGATTCTTAGCCTCTTAGATTCTTTAGATCCAAGTTGGATCAGAGCAGATTGAACGGGTAGACGAGGCTAAAAGGCGAATAATATAATAACACGGTTCATTATTTATATGAACCGGGTGGCCTTCGGCCTAGATTTGGACCACTCCATCTCTTTCTGTGGATGTCGTAATAGGACTAAAAGAATAAGAACAAGCATCTTGTGCTTTAAATGAATTCCCAAGAAGGGTAAACCTCGGGCAGCGGCCAGTAGTTAAAATTTTCCCATAAATGCATTCCTAAAGAGGGTTGACGTCAAGCAGGCAGCTAGTCGTAAAACTATAGCCAAATTATTAATTATATTTTTAGGCTATTTTTGCTCCACTTTGCAAGGTCTTTGGCATTCTTGGGTGACTATTGACATGCTATTATATTTGGAGAAGAAAAAGCGGGAAAGCGTACCCCGGGCTCTGAAGCAGCACAGCAGAGGATGCAACCGGGAATGCGCTTAGTCGAAGAAGATGAATATAATAAGATTACTTAACCCATTCCGTCTCTCTCATCTTAGCGTATTCCCAGTTGCATCCACAGCTGCAACGCTGCGAAGCACTGGGTCCGTTTTCCGGCTTTTCCTTCTCCACTTCGCACGATCTTAAGCATCCTTAGTTATAAGACCATTAACACGCATATCATCCTTGACGACGTCAAGCCAGCATTTTTTGGGTCTACCGCGTCGTCCGTCGTAGAATTGCGTGTTGTAACATAGAATTTCAAGTTGAATCTCAAAAGGATAATCCTCGAAAATGACAAGTCTCTAATTACGTCGAAACTACTCGAAGCCGAGTACCTCGAGAGACCGCGCCGTCAGCCGCGTATACAAACGCATCGTCTAATGAGGCTCTGATGAACCCGCGCAACACTTTTAATTATAGTGTATGTTACGGAATTACCTTTGTGAAAAATGTGGGAGAGGTAGATATTATTTACGGGATAAAAACTTATTTTTTCTTGTTTCTTTGATAATTTTACACTGGATGGCAAAAAGTAATTTTAAAGCCATTTCTTGTAAACATTTAAATAAACCATTTTACTGATTTTCTATAACGATAAGACATAATAATTGCGACAAAATGCTATCTGTATGCTGCTAGTCACACACACACAGCAGGGAGAAAAAGCTAATACTTGATTTATTTTATTTTTTAGTTAATTATTTTATAGAGGGCGCCATATTGAATCAACTGTGACGTCGTATAGCCTATAAACAGCGGACAGCTAAGACTCTTCCAACGATACCAATCATTGGTCAAGGTATCAAGGATATTAGGGAACAGATAAACGTATATAAATACATACATGGCGGCGAAACACATAACCTAGTCTTTTTGACTTCGCCGTAGTCGGTTAAAAAGAGACTTAAAGTAAAACATTCCGGGGGCACCGACCTGTGAAACTCGGTTGCAGTCGCAGTATCTCGCGTCAGCTCTCGACTCGAGGGCTCTTGTGGCTCTCACAGAACAGCCGTAAACGCCGACAGCTTGAGCTTCGGAACTGACTGTGATCTGAAATTAACTGCTTTTTGCTAATATTGGTTTTTAAACTATCGCGCTTTGAACACATGATTTATATATATATATATAAATCATACTCAGCACGAACCTTTTTTATTGTCATTCCCTACCAGACAATGTGGGTAGTGACACCAATGACATTATAAAATATCATGTCATGTAAATCAAACAATCTGCGTTCACTATCAACAAGACGACACCGCTGCTCTCCAGTCAGTCTGCAACCACGAAAGATGTAACTCTTTTTCGAAACATAAGACAAAACAATAAAAAAGGTTCATGCTAAGTCCCGTTTATATATATATATATATATATATATATATATATATATATATATATATATATAAAACATGTGCTTTTTGCTAAGTCAAAAGTACACGAAGGGTTCCGTACCTCCGTACAATGTTTTAAAACGCTAAAAAAACACGATTATGGTATGACGACCCCCTTTAATTTTTAACTTTTTTTATTTTTAGTATTTATTATTATAGCGACCGCAGTCATACATAATCGGTGAAAATTTCAAGTGTCTAGCTATTACGGTTCAAGAGATAGAGCCCTGTGACAGACGGACAGACAGCGGAGTCTCAGTAATAAGGTCCCGTTTGCATACTTTGGGAACGGAACCCTAAAAAGTATCTGATTTGACTTGTTGCAAAATAGCTTATTTATAAACGCGCTAAAAATGATATACACCGCAGTCCGACGAACTCCACATTTTCTTTTAAAAATCGCTTAATGCCGCCGCCTCGGTGACAGTGAGCATTTATTAAAACTTCGCCTTCAATGTTTGTTTTTAATAATCGCGGCCAAGTTTAATTAGCCGTTTTAATAGGACTAATGATCTGCGAAGATTCGCTTTAACTTCTGCCGAGGATCTCTCGTGCATTATTCATCAGCATTGGCATCAGAATAATCAAGCTTTCTAACTTTAGCGTAGACGAAAATGAACAGATAATAATTATTTAACTTAAAAAGAAACAATATACATGAAATAATAAATTGTTATTTACCATAAAAGAGAAAAAAAAGACTAAGGTTGACTGGTAGACAACGCTTTTAGCGTTAAGTTCGTCTATTGTTCTGTAAAATTTGTATTCGATGGACAATAAAGATTAAATAAAATAAAAGATTACCCCCAACTAGTTTACGACATCAGTGAAAACTAATTACCTTGTTTTTGGTTAAGTTTGCTATCTATTTACCTTACCATCTTGACCGTGTGCTTGTTTGCCTTTTAGAAGTAAGTATAAAAACAAAATAATTCTGAATCTCAAAACTCGTCCTGAAACTCCTTTAAAGCCATTCCACCTACCACCTGCTGCTGTTCCCTGGAACATTTACTTGCGGCTACTGATAACGCCTTCGAAGTGAACTTGCAGCTACTGACAACGCCGTCGAAGTGAACTTGCGGCTACTGATAACGCCGTCGAAGTGAACTTGCGGCTACTGATAACGCCTTCGAAGTGAACTTGCGGCTACAGATAACGCCGTCGAAGTGAACTTGCGGTTACTTAGAACTCCGTCGAAGTGAACTTGCGGCTACTGATAACGCCGTCGAAGTAAACTTGCGGTTACTTATAACTCCGTCATATATAAAGTGACAACATCACCTACACGCAACCGGTGGCAGCCAAGCGATTAAGACACTGGCTGTGCTTCTAGTGTGAGAAATAGAGAGAAGATGTTAAACCACTCGATTATATCTGCCAAAAACCGTCATTGTGTGTGATTTTTTCGACATAATGACACTGGCAAGAGATTCTTAAATGTAGGAAAGATGCAAAGAAAAAGGCCATTGTGACTAAAGAGCAACTCGCACTTCAATTTCTCCCAGCTTTGTGTTTGTTTTAATTTTGTAAATTAACAAAAGGCTTTTGATATTAGTTTAACCTCTTATCTTATTTGATATTTGATTAAACATAGCTGCAACTTCCATAATCGCATTATAGTAAAGTTATGAGCACAATTTTCGGCGCTCAGATCACGCGGACGAAGTTCTGTCGGAGTTCGGGGAATTTGCATAGTTTAGGACACGATGGCTAGTTGTGACTCGCTAGCACTGAACTAGTTGTGTTTCTTTAAACTACTTAGGGTCAATGGTCATTTTGGACACACATTTTTAGAAGTCTTATAAGCCATGCCTCCTCTACCAGGCCCTATCAGGCGTGGTAGAGCCAAGAAATGCTGCCAGCATTACATGGTCAAGGATGATATGCGTGCTAATGGTTTTACCACCAAGGATGCTCAAGACTGAGCGAAGTGAAGAAGAAAAAGCCATGAAGGGGTCTCCGGGCTTCACAGCATTACAGTTGAGAATGTAAATGAGAATACGCTGAGGTGAGGGAGACCTATAGAAACCTTATTGCGTTAACAGTTACATCCTTAACTGTCCTGTTTCAGAGCCCGGGATCTGCCTTCCGCATTTTTCCCCAATATGCACGGCCTTAGCATTATTGTTTGTGAGAACATAAGTACGCATTTCAGTACTAGATATTCATAAAAATATAGGATACAACTCGTAAAAGATATTAAATTATTGTTTCTATCTTTTAAAATACACCACTAAAATTGCAACAAACTTGACGAAAAAGTACCGACATTTTAGAGAAAGTAGAGTTCGAGCAACATAGTGTAACCCGGACAGTTAAAATTAACGTTAATCATCTCTGTTTTACAGTTTACGGTCCTCACAATGTAAACACGCCGGTTCGCAGTTTACAGTCGGTGCTTCTAGTTTTAATCTCGTCGGTTATGGCTTACCACTTCATTTGGGGATGTAGCGAGTTGAATCATAGTAGTCACAAAGTTTGAGTTTAATTCCTTTTTTTAGATTCAGAATTCAGAAAGCTAAGCGTGACTTCTCGTCGTTTTACCTATGATGACTTACGAGTATACGAGTAGCTTTGAAACATACTTAGTTCCTAAGTATGATTCCAAACCCAAGACAAGGCTCAAGGTCCCTTAATAGGCCGGGCTATGCAAAGTTAGATTCACGAAGTCTACACAATCATAAGCACAATAAAAAGTAAAAGTTAAGTAGAAGTATCAGGATCAGAAATCACTTCGCTTCGTCTTGCCTCAATGGCAGAATGAGCGGGTGGCCTATTATGGCGCCAAATGGCACCAAACAAAATGGCCGCCGAATGGCCGCGCGTTAGCTGACCGGTGGTGCTTGACATTTGAAATATCTACAATAAGAGTTTGCCAGCTTATTCTGCAATATGTGAGAGAAAATCGTCGACAATTTTTTTATTGTAGGTACTTATTATTTTTTACTTTTAGAATTAAATTGTGATAAATTCCGAAAAGTTTATTTTCCCATTATTTTTCATGAATCTTAATTTTCAGTTGTCCATGTAAATATGTAAGCTTTTCCCATTGAATTTTAATAAGTGCTTTTGCCCATAGTTGCACTTGCCCGCGATACTTTTCAGACCTGCAATTATTATAGGATAAAAATCCTATGTGTATTAGATGTCTGGAGAATCTGCGTTAAAAAAAATATTCAATTTGTTGCTTCTATCTAACGTGAAGAACAGACAAACAGACAATCACTCTTCTACATTTGTAATTGTACTATAAATTTGTCATGAATTTTTCCATGCTTGTCTGGGAGAAAAAAAAAGACTTATAATGTACCAGCTGCTTCTCCTCTCGCGCAGATTGATAAATCCGACGGAGGGAATGGGCGAAAATGCGAATCTTGTTAATAGGCGATGTGGCTAGCAACCCATCACTATTTTGATTCTTCTTCCCATCTTCTCGCCCACTATCGCGGTAAGGCTGGGCTCTGTCTGCATAGAGTCGCAAAAAAATAAATCTGCCCCATTAAGGATTAAGACGTGATATATGTTTATTGACATGAAAAAGTAACTGTCATTTACTCTCGGCCATGAATATATTTTCGGTATCGGTGTCTGTGACAATCTTATATCCTATAAATATTTAAAGTTAATAAGGTAGACATTCTATTTTGCATTACAACTCCCCCAAGCCGTCCCACATTAATGCCGAGGCCACTGTAATGAAGTTTTCTGATTTAATTCACTTTGTTATTCATAGCTTACGGTGCATAGCCACAGAACAGGCCAACACAGAGTCTTTTTATTTCAAATATGTTTTTTACAGTATTTGTTTTGTTTTTCGTGTGTGTAAGTGGCCAACACTGGTGTCAGATTTTTCAAGCTGCCTAAAGGCATCTGACATAGCTTGACGACTGCCATACCACGCCATACAATGACATCCGGGACCAACGGCTTTTACGTGCCTTCCGAAGGACGGAGGAGCTCGAGAAATTTTTGTACCACTTGTGGTCACCCATCCAAGTACGGACCAAGCCCGGGATTGCTTAACTTGTGAAAACGCTAGCAATGCGTACTCCCACCGGACCACCGAGCTCCTCACTTTTTTACAGTAATGTCATATTTTTCAAGCAGCTCGCTTTGTAAGATGCCTTATCTTGCCTTACTAGCGACTGTTATCTAGATCTATCCTTCAAACTATTATCCTTAACGAATAAGTATATTTTGCCGAGCAATATTCAACAATAACTTGGATATCTTTAATCGCAACTCCATAAAGCTGGTAATCTTAAGAAACTAATAGAAGGAATACTAAAGTTATAAGTTCAATCGTAAGTCATAGTATTGAGGTTTTAAGAACATCGCAAAATTAACAGTTAGGTGCAATTTACTTACTAGTTGTATCTTAATTTTTGAGCTTTGTCTCTGAGTTTGCCTACTCTGTACTCAGCTGGCATGTTAATCCGAGGTGGCGAACTCTTGCATTTTACAACAACAGACTGCATTCACACGCGAGCAGAATCCGTAATCATTTGTAGCTTTCTGTAGTAAACAGAAGAAAAGCGTTACTTTGTACTTGTAAAATTAATTTACCCTGTAGTTTAACTGCCTACCCTGTAGTCTTGCTGTCCAAGCTAAACAGAACTATGCAAACTAAGCTGTTTGTTAGTAAAATAAAGTTAATAATACTCGTATTAGGAAATACTGCGAACGCAGTGGGCAAACGAACGCGCCGCCCGCGCTTCGCTTCGCTATATAAGATCAGTGCGACATTGGATGTCTTTGTGTAGGCGTCGTGAATCACATTCAAACTGAGTCGGTCGCTAACTTTTTACGTGAGTTACCATCTGATTGGGTTTCTGCCTAACTAATACTTATAATCTTTGATAAAAATTGCAATCATCTCTCCTACATAGAAAAACAAAGAAAAGGTAACGTCAATGAATTAATTTGTGGATTGATAATTATCAGTTTTCTAAATTTTTCCAGCAAAATAAAGCTGGAACAAATTCGTAGTGAAAGTAAACAACCAAACGTTTCGTCAGGCAGTTTTCACCTTTTCGCTACTCGATATCGCAGCGCCCGTTCTTTCAATTTGCTTCACAAAAGCTTGGGACAAATTCGTAATTCGTGACCTTTTGTGACGCCATCAGAATACGGACATTGTGTAGTGCAAATCAATTTTATTATCCTGTAGCTACGGCTGGTTTGAAAGGGCTCATTTGATTTAATTAGTAATTTTATTTTAATTTGATTAAGAAAAGGCCAGGTATTTTTCTCTAAACAACATTCATTTAATAAAATAATCATGAATTTTGGGAAAAAGAAAACAATTTTTTGATACAATTTATAGGATTTTATAATCCTTGATATAGAGTCGACCCATTTACAGTTACTTTTATTTCAGAGAAAACATTATGTGAAATAATATATCAGTATCTTTTTTACTCTAGCTATAATGAAAGCACGAGTAATATGAGACCTCTCAGTGACATTTCTATTGTCTCGTTTAGGATTTGCGGTTTGTAGCTCCACTTTCTGTATTCCTATACCTATATTGATACAACGTAAAAGTATAAAAAAATGCACACTATTTAATAAAGGTTGCAGCTTGGTATCAAATGCGTGAAGGATCCCAATATTTGGACAACCAGATGTATTGACGTAGTATTGTGACAGAAAAACTTTTAATTTCATCTAGCCGCGTCAATATTGGCCCACTCGGCGGACACCCAATTTGGAGCCTAAACAAACAGACACTCGCAAACAAGCCGGTAGAAATGATCGCTATATACGGGAAACGAGAAACGCGTACGATTGATCGAACGTTTTATGCTTTGTAGTATAGATATAGTTCATTTTATATAGATATATATTTTTACTATGCGCTGGGCTTGTTCTAATACGAGTATGGTTGAGTTCAACAAAGGTAGATCCGCACGTCAACTTGTGATTGTGTGACGCCAGAAGTGACTGGTCAACTCTTCTCCGCAGTATTAGTTCATTAATATAGTCATTATTATACTTACTTGTTTGCAAATGAGTGACCTGTTTTTACGGTCTCTCCTCGTTTCTAATTCAAAACCGCCCATAAATATTAAACACTGCTTTGAGTTAACTGAAAAAAATGCTAACTTGGTCTTCATTGAGAAATACCTGAGAATCCAGGGATGAGCTCACTGCAGTATAGCATTATAAACCAGCTCAGTTGATGCGGCCCACTGAACTGGACTTATTTGCGGGAGTAATATCACGGCGTGCACTCGTTTGCCTACTTTACTAGGCTCCCTGTGTAGGCAACTCTACAGGATGGTGTGATAAATTAACAATGTTATTTTAATACAATCTTTAATTTAGCTGGTCCTGTTTGTTTTTTGTTTTTTGGGTCAAATCATGTAAGTGAAGGGCCACTTCCCGGTTTCTGATTGAGATGAAATTTTGTATGCTAATGTAAGTCAGATGACAATGCAATATTTTAACATGATATGAAGCTGATCTGATGATAGAGCCGAAAGGTGTCTATATGAACCTTGTAATAAAACGTGGCAGCCCTATCGAGTTTGGGCTTATTACTTGATATGTTCTTAGGTCTCACAATATTATAATTATGGTAAACTAGCGGCCCACCCCGGCTTCGCACGGGTATGTTTTATACATATAAACCTTTCTCATGAATCACTTTATCTATTAAAAAAAACCGCATCAAAATCCGTTGCGTAGTTTTAAAGATCTAAGCATTCATAGGGACAGACAGTGGGAAGCGACTTTGTTTTATACTATGTAGTGATGAACGGTCGTCCATCAAGAAAAACCTGATTATGTGAAAAACAACCTTATGGGGTAACCAATAAACTTCTTAAAGCACTTTATGTTGATACCCTTCTTTCTATTAATAGATTTTGGTAAATAAGTAGTTAAAAAATCTTAGTAAGAGTAGGGCATCAGACAGAAGCCCAAAAGACGAACTTTTACCGTTTCTTTTGTATCAAATGAGAGTCAGAATAACTGCAAAGGAATGGCAAATACACGACGATAAATGACACTGACACACGGTTAACTACAAATGTGTGTGTAACCTAATTTATGTTATTTTCAATTCTTTTTTTATCTGGTAATAAAAACCTGAGCAGGTATGTTTAATACCATGACTCGGTAAGTGGTAATAAGTTTGATCAGTAAGTTAGTGATAAGTACAGAAGCAAGCTTTAGATTCTCCCGAGATTGAGCGCGTAAGTATGAAGTTAGAAACTTCATCTTCTCGCAAGTTAAGGGCTGTTTACATGAACTTAGGAGCTATCTTCTGAGCGCTGGGGATAGTTTATTGGAAGGGTTTTTTTTTTCAACAAAGTTGCGTCCTCCCTCCTCCGTAGCGTGCGCCTGGATAACACGCTAGTCCGTCACTCGGAGGTTCGGAGTTTGATGTCCAGCAACGGCAAGTCTTTTTAAATTATCCTGGATGTATAAGGTATATGATCTAATTATAAAATATAATATCAACCATATTATATTTAATGTCCTATAACACAAGATAAAACTTACTTTCAGGCTAGCTCAATGGATGACTTGTTCCTGTCTATTTAGTTATACTGATAATATTTTTCAGAAATTAATTATATAGAGAAATATGAGAATATACCTATTTGTCACGCCGGTCAACATTATAACTGTTTTCTGCGTTTTTTGCGATTTTTTGCGAGGTTTTTGAGAATTTACTTAACTAGGACTGAAATTAAAAATATATATTGTTTTATTGTTTCAGGTAATTCATACTTCAAGATGACGCCTCAGGTTCAGGAAACGAGAAAACTATACCTGTCTATCAATAAATTGGACTGTTATATTTTACAACTGACGTGAGATAAATTCATTATAAATATTTTAAATCGATTGACTCACTTAGTGTAGTCAGAAAAGGCCAACTCATTTCGATCGGTTTAGACGTTCATCATCAAACGAGTATTAGAAACGGTGACCCGACAACTTCGCCGTTCTCAAAGCACTGACTTAAGTTGAAGTTGGAATGTCTTGTGTACCTATTATGTGTAAGCTTGTAATGTAAATGGAGCCTCATGTCTCGCTGTCTGCACCAGTTTCAAGACTTTATCAAATCTATCAATAATACTGACACGAACGCAAGTTGGTAACTACATAGAGTATCGAGCGACGAAGTTATAATCCTCTCTCGCAGAATTAGCTAGTTTAGCTCAGTCCACAACGGAATTTGCTGTACTACTAGAAATTAAAAAGTGTAAAGGTGGGACACGTCATAATTCAACCATACAAAATAACTAGCTTTTACCCGCGGCTTCGCTTGCGTATCCCAAATCCTACGGGAACAATACATTTTTCCAGGATGAAAGGTACCCTATGTCCTTCTCAGGACTCCTAACTATGTGTATGCGAAATTTCAAGAAGATTGGTTCAGTAGATAAAGCGTGAAGAGGTAACAAACAAACAAACAAATATACAAACTCACTTTCGCATTTATAATATTAGTTAGGATAGGATTAGGATAGGATTACGATAGGATTAGGATTAGGATATCATAATACATGATACTAATCCCCAGCCCCGGTTAATTATTAAGTATTACTAACAAAATGAGTCATGTACTCGTTGTTACTGGTTGATTCTATTCTATTATAAGATAACTAGCTTTTGCCCGCGGCTTCGCTCGCGTATCCCACGGGAACATTACTTTTTTCCGGGATGAAAGGCACCCTATGTCCTTCTCAGTACTCCTAACTATGTGTATGTGAATTTTCAAGAAGATTGGTAGATAAAGCGTGAAGAGCTAACAAACAAACATACAAACTCACTTTCGCATTTATAATATTAGTTGGGATTAACAGCAAAACATTAATCTATTTGAATTAAACTTAGTGGTTTTAATATTTGAGTTTTTATAATGTACGTTTTACGAAATAAATTTTAAATAATACATCAATATTACGTTTGACTACTATGTTTACCAAACTTATACTTCTACTAATGCTTTCATGAGTTATACTTTTAAAGAATAACACTTGCAGCAATGTATACCAGGGTCTAATAAGATCTACTAAAACTATTTAATGGCTGCATTCAGCCCATGATGCAGACAACTTTCCCCAAGGATAGAAATAAAAAATAAATTTGCCTCCCTTACAATTTGACCGATCAGACATAGAAAATGGAAATATTTTTTTCATATAAATATATATGTACCTTGGAGCAAGTTTTTCTGTATTATAGACTAAATCTATCCATAAAATAGTTTCAGTATATTTGGTTAGATATTATATAATGAATTAAAGTTGCTATGTCTTCACCGCAAAATTAAACAGACTTAAATAAGCATACATTCAAAAATATACAAATACCTTATTCTACTAAGGTTATAAAACTTAGCAATTGTGACATTTGCCCAACGAGCAGATTGCAAACGTAGGGGTGCAGGATTTTGGTAACTAAGCTGTACTGTGACAATACAAATACAGTCCAAAGTTCCGTGATTGGTTTGTTTCGAGTCGAGAACATAAACACTGTCAGTAAATACGGGCGCATAGTGGGATCCAATGCTGTGGTGCCAGAAGTTCTACAAGTCTAGACGCAATATAAATATCACGTACTGCTCACATCTGTATTGCTGACAAGGTGGACATCATCAGGTCTTTTTCAGTCTCCACTGCAGGAGCAGGACCCTCTCTGTACTAACAGAGCCATTTAATATTTGAGCAGTCAGAGGATTTGGCCTACACCCACTTTTAAAAAAAATAATTAATGTTTAAGGGGGTTGTAACTCTTAAAAATTACCAAATTGGCCCGAATGGTATTCCTTTTAAGTTTAGTAAATATACTACTATCATGTTTTTTTTTTAGATTTTTCAAGTATACATATAGTTTATCTTTTGGAGGAGGGGGGACGCTATACCCGAATGAAGATTGGTTTAATGTTTCAAAAACGGTACGTACCAACCCTTAATGTTTTTGACTTACCTGTCTAACGATATCCTCTCAAAATGGGGTACACACAAAAAAAAACTTTACGTACAGGAGAGCTTCTCCAAAAATTTAATTTTTTCATTTTCATTTTTAAATTTTGTCATACGACTTCGCCAGAATTATATTGTATATGCAAAATTACAGCCGTCTAGTACTTAGTATTATTTATTCTGTGCTAGTACTAACAATCTCTGAGCAAAGCCGCGGACACACAGACGGACATACCGAAACTTAAGGCGACGTGGGTTCACAATTTGCAATACTGTGCGTGTTTTTGTAAAATCACTGTTATTAAACTGCTACAGTTTATTCATCAAAAAATTTACATAAAAATCTTAAGGATTTTCTACAGACACCCACAATAGCCAAAACACGATTATGCAAATTTTTTGAGGAATAAACTGTAGTAGTTTAATAACAGTGATTTTTCAAAAACACGCACAGTTTTGCACATTGTGAACCCACGTCAGCTTAAGTATTCCGTCTAGGGACTTTAGAACTCAAAAAAAAAACAATACATGTTTTTTATTAACGCACACTTTTCATCAAGTTTTAATATCACAGAGGAATTTAATTCTGAGGCAAATAATGTTCAATCCCGGCCGTGGCTTAACTTTAAAACAGTTTGCGGCGTTATTACAGCGCGATGCAATATGTGCCATTGTAAGCGGGCATTGTACAGACATCACTCGAAGTGAGGTAGGAAGAGGCGAGGCGCGGAATTGCAGTTTCTAGGCTCAGTGCTGTTTTACTTTACGCTATAAATAGAATGCTTAGTTATGAATTTATTTTTTAGGGTTTCGTATATGAAAAGGTAAAAACGGAACCCTTAAAGGATCACTCACTTTCTGTTCGTGTGTCACAGCCAATTTGCTACGAAACTTGTGGACCATCATCATCATCATCAGGTCTTTTTAGTCTCCATTGCAAGAGCACGACCCTCTTTGTACTACCAGAGCCATATATTAGCCAGAGCAGTCAGAGGATTTGGCCTATTCCTCTACGCTGGCTAGACGGGTTGGAAAGATTTCATTGAAGTTTCTAAGCATTGTTAGCTTGTGATTCCTAAGTCGCCTACACTTGTGGACGGATTGAGTTGAAATTTGGCACACATATATAAAACAGTGACCCAAAGACGGACGTGTAACGTAAATAAATGCATTTCAAATATGGGGGCCACTTATCAGGAGTAAATAAGACATTTAAAGAAAGAAAGTTTGATGAACTTTATCGTGTGACATACTTTTATTAGAACACACACACACACTTAGACAGCGACACTAAATGTATACATAATTTCTAGACCCGTATGTTTGGTCATCAATGAAATCTTAATCAAAATAAATAAAAGCAAATATTAATTAACCTAAACGTTCATAAAGCTGCCGTAAAAGATTTAGCTTAATAAATAAAGCTTGGGTGAAAGGCGTTCCGAACGCAAACTAAAACTTTTAATTAACTTGCCGGAACAATGGAACTAATGACTTTAGTTGCGCTAGTTCCGAATTGAAAATAAATGTTGCAAGTTCCTTCTGATTAATTGTCGTAAGTTTGCATTGGGAACGCATTAAGGTCTTGGTGCTAATTATTTCAAAAGGTCTATGCTGAGACTCTTCGATCAAGTATACATACAAGTAAGCTACGAGTACCTACTGGTACCTTGTGGCTTCCGGCCTAGCAAAGGGCCACTCCATCTCTTCCTGTGGATGTCGTAAAGGGCGACTAAAGGAATAAGGACAAACTTCTCGTGCTACAATTGCATTCCGAAGAGGGTTGATATCAGGCAGACGGCCGGTCGTAAAACTATACCCAAATAATTTATTAAACTGTTTTGGCTATTTCTTCTCCACTTCGCATGGTCTTCGTCATCCTTGGCTGACCACTGATATACATATAATATTTGAAAAAAAAAAAAACGATTAAACGTACTCCGAGTTCCGAAGCAGCACAGCTGAGGATGCAACTAAGAAGACAATTAAGCTACGAGTACAAATCCATTGCCACAACGGCGCCCAAGCGGTTTAGACGTTGAATGCAAGTACGTCTGGGAGGCACGACGTCGATGCTTACTAGGCGCGACTTGTACCTGTGAGTTTTTACTCATTTACGGTAATTTTCAACTACCACCACTTGCTCCCGGTGAAGGAAAACGAGGCGACATGCACACTAGTTCACTAGTGTGTAAAACAGACTAGATGGCAGTCATTGTGCTGCGTAAGATGGCGTCATCCAGCTCTAAATCTGACATCAATGCAGCTATTAACACACTCGATAACAGAAGAGACTGACAAAAACTCCGAAGGACGCAAACTAGGTATAATCCATATTTACATTGTTTTGTGAATAAGTCTCACACTTGGGAGTATAGAATAAAATTGGTCACACAATTCAAAACAACGAGTTTCCCGGCAACGAACAATTTGTTCAATAAATACTGTACAATTTTTTTTTGAGTTATTTTTATTTCAATTTATTAACGTGGCCCACATTCAATCAGCATTGTCACGTGGGAATAAATATATTTCTGTTGTATAGTATTAAAGATAGCTAGTTATAGTCTGTATTTTATAATGTGTGTGTTTTTTGATACTTTTCTGTAGAGGATACTCTTACAGTCTTCTGTGGTAGAGGCATAAGATCACGGTTGCGCAAATGGTCACTGAGAGAACCATGCTCGGTATCAAATTACAAGACCGAGTCGCAATATAAATAATAATAAATAAATATATATGGACAAATCACACAGATTGAGTAAGTTCGAGACTTGTATTATGGGATGCTAACTAACTCAACGATTCCATATTTTATAACAAATACATAGGTATATAGATAACATCCAAGACCCAAGCCAATCTGATAAAGATCATTTTCCATCTTGACCTGACCGGGGATGGAACCCGGGACCTCCGGTGCGGTGTGGTCAATGTGGAGATCCCGAGTCAAACGAAAGTTCATGACGTGCTCTCTAGGGTTGGGAACCTAAAATGGAACTGGGCGGGACACCCTGGCGAGAAGGAACGATGAAAAGTGGAGTAAGGCTGCAAGTTACTGTACCCCAGGAATAGGAAAACGGAGTATTAGGCGTCCGGCAGCTAGGTGGAAGGAAGGAAGTGTATCGCTGCAAAAAAGGGCTTATGCCCAGCCTGGGTCGATATGAGCTGACGATGATGATGACAATGAACTACAACGTTAGTTAAGTTAAAGTTTGGTTTATGACTTTATTATATGTTTCTAAAAAGTACAACTATGATTAAAACTAAACTAATAATATAGAAAAATGTTTACTAATGTAATCATATTGTAATTATATTTATTAAGAAGCTAATATTGTGGATTTTGGAAGCGTAAACAGGAATCACGATCTTCACATAGCAATTCTCCGCGTATCGAGTGCTCTCCACACAAGTTTGGATTACGAGTATACTCGCAAGTTCCGGAATCCGCTACACTTGTCAGATGTTGTGTACTTCACACGAGTTTCCAGTCTTACCGAAGTATGTTCTATACAGGGTCTAACAAAATATTTTAAAGCTATTTAAGGCTATTTATATCTTCCATGCTGGTCTGGGAGAAAAGAAAAAACATAGAATGTACCAGCTGCTTCTCTTCCCGCGCAAATCGTAAAAGCCGATCGAGGGAATGGGCAAGAATCTGAATCATATCAATAGGCGATGCGGTTAGCAACCCATCACTATTATGATTTCCTTTTTCCACCTTTATGCCCACCATCACGCTAAAAGTAGCCTGGGCCTTGCCGCCCTAGGCTCTGTCTGCCCCGTTAGGGATAAAGACGTGATAGTGTATCAGTATCAGTATTTAAGGCTGAATTCAGTCCATGATACTGAACATGTTTACTAAAGAAACATATACTTATCGAAATATGATAGACTTATAGAATAGTTTGGTCTCCCATACAAGTTGACCGATGATTCAATCCAAGTCTATCAGCGATTCAAGTCTATAGAAAGCAAACATATATTTTTTTTCGTATTTCATGTAAAACAATGCTCCTTGGGAAAATTTATTTAGTATCATGGACTGAATCTTCCCTTAGTATAGTTTCAGTATATTTTATTAGACGTAATAAAAAAAAAAAGAAAAAAGAAAGAAAAAAGATACTAATTACTTTACGAATTAGAGGTTACCTTGCAAGTTACCAGAATTTAAAACTACTTAAATAGGAGTAATACAAATAAATGTCATGTTCTTTAATAATATGTAAAGGAAAACAAATTCTATTTTTATGAGTAATCGATATATTTAATTCTCAGCTGAAGCCTGAACTTCCACGTGCCCACCAAAAACACCGACCAGAAAGTTTGTAATCAAATTCGCAACTCCAATAAACATGAGCATGATGTTAACACGTTACCTCGAGCGACTGTATTGTGCAGAACTGGATATCTCGCAGACATTTATACAAATGGATATTAAAAAACCGGTCAAGTGCGAGTTTGACTCGTACATAAAGGGTTCCATAACTCTGCCGTATAATGTTTTAAAATGCTGAAACGACCCCCTTTAATTTTTAGCTTTATGTTATTTTTAGTGCTTGTTGTTAGAGCGGCCACAGTAATACATAATCGGTGAAAATTTAAAGTGTCCAGCTATAACGGTTCAAGAGATGCCGTAGACAGAGAGCCCTGTGATAGGTGGACGGACAGACGCGACAGACGGACAGACTAATAGGGTCCCGTAGGCACCCTTTAAGTAAGTAATTAACACTTTATTGCACCAAAAACAAATATAACTAATAGTCAAAAATATGTTCAGTATCAAATTGATTGATAAAGTTGGAAACACCACTTTGCACTCCATGACAAAAGTTATTGATGTAGACAAGAAAACATGGGATTGGGCGGGTCACATTGGCCGTATGCATCTGGAAAGATGGGCCCATATTACCACAGACTGGGTTCCAACAGATGGATGCAGAAAAAGAGGTAGATCGAGGACGAGATGGGCAGATATTTGCGTGTATTTGATAACAAATAGAAAGTAAAGACCAAGCATAGGGAATTGTGGAAGGAAAGAGGGGAGGCCTTTGCCCAGCAGTGGGACATAAATGGCTAATAAAAAAATACAGTATAAGTGTACAATTAAATTGGCGGCCTTATCGCCAATGAGGGTGACAGGAATTATGCTAAAAAATAAAAGTTGGCACGGAACCCTAAAAAGCATCAAGAGTTTAAGTCTCTTTCAAGCTGGTGTAGAGGATGCCTTCAACTTGTCAGAAATTGTCTTCAAGGCCAACGCAGTATCGACTTGGCTTATAAAATTTAACTATTTTTAAGTTTTATTGAATGATCTTGTTACCTAAATGTTGGCGTCACATTGTGTATTCCCAAAGAGTCGTGTCGTCAGGCAGGCAGCAGGTTGTAAAACTACAGCCAAATCGTTTAAACTGTTCTGGCTATATCTAACTATTTCACATGATCTTCAGTATCTTTGGGTGATAATTCTCAGGCATATTTAGAGAAGTTTGTCCATAGTCTCTGCCTACCCCTGTGGGAAATAGGCGTGATAGTATGTATGTATGTATGTATTTAGAGAAGAAAATGCAACTGAGGTTGCAACCAGGAACGCGCTAAGATGAAAAATTGGTGTCACATTGTGATCTATTCCCTAGTTGGTCTGCACGCTGTACGGTGGGCGCGAACGTTTGGAATGCTAATAATGGCAGACACTCCACTCACTCAGTTTGTAGTGTAGACAGGGCCTTACATTGTTTACTTTGTAAATATTGCAAAATGGACGCGTGTGAGGTATAATTTGGTTGTGAGGGACATTTCGGATGTCAGGTAGCACTGAAATTTACAAAGCTTTATATATACTTCTATTTAAAAAGGGATGAAAGAAAATAAGGGATGGCGTTAATCCGATCAGATTAGCTCAAAACTCGAGACCAAAGTCAGCGACGCTGACCGTACTGCAGGGCATGGGATTGAGGCGGGATATAGTACACAAAAAGGTGTTCTATAGAGTATATAAATAAAGTGGTTATTGATTTATTTGAAAAATAATACATATACTCGTAAGATAAAAAGTAATGTAATTTCTTCGCAAAAAGAATAAGCATTGCCATCCTACGTGGCAATGCCACCAGAAGAATCAAGAATAATTTATTTGCATTATACAATAGATTAAAGATGTTATTGTATGTTAGTATGTACATTGTATAAACCGGCAGATAGGTATGCAAACATTTTTCCGTTTAAAATGAATTTAAACTCGTAGTAGTTAGTAGCTGCAGAAGTCTTTGTGAATCATATGTAAATTTTTCTTTTTGACTTGCAATAAATAACAAATTCATTAATGGAGTAAAAACATTGTTCGATTAACCATTTAGTCAGTGTCGCCTTAAACGCTTTGCCTTTTAGTAATTTAATGGTTTCAGGTAACATATTGAATATATACCTATATACACATAATAAAAACATTCTTTTTGTATATGTATTTGTGACACACAGGTTGAAATAATCTGTTCACGATGACAGCTCGTGTTTCTCTTGTATTTATTTCACATTTCTTTCTCCAAAATTGTGGGTGAGTGACTACAAATAAACAGATGCCTTTAATGTATTGACAGGGCAGTGGTAGAACATTGAATTTTTTTTAAAATGGTACTGGCAGCTATCGTCAATCCAGGTTTACAAATAGCACGTATACATTTTTTTAAATTTTGAATGCATTTTCAATGTGAACCGAATTACCCCATATAATTAGGCCGTAGCTAAGTACCGACGAAACATAACCATGATAAGCGAATAGCTGCATCCATCGAAACTGTTTGTCTTAGCCTTCTTAAAGCAAACGCGAATTTATTTAATTTATTTAGGTATTCAAACTTAGAATTGGTCACGAAAACATTTACTAGTATGAGGGGAATTTGTCTGTGACACTCCGGGCATTGTAACTTGAGGGTTTTGAGTTACTTTCTTGTAAAGTAATATGGCATAGTACCTTTCTTATTTTCTTTGTTACATTTTGTAGTTTTAGAAAATGTTTTCATGTCACAGCATAAATTGATTTTATTTTTTAAATTGCTAAATGTCAAGTATTGTAATTTATATTCTAAGAAGTCAATTTTACAATTAATTAGGTTACAGATTTGTTGTAACTTTGTCTGTCCAAATAGTAATTGTTGAAATTAATATCAATGAATGTACAATTTTTCATATGAGTTGTCCATAATTTCAGTTTGTCATTTAACATCTTTTAATTTAGATAAGAATATTTTAAAACTGGTAATAGGTATATAGTGTTATTTTTCATTACATGCAAACATATACTTAAATTATATTGTAATAAGTTAAGATTATTATCATTAGACCCTATGCTTAGAATTACTATGTCGCCTTTATTTAACTTTCCTTGTAACCCTGTACAGTAGTTCATATTTTCTTGACTAGTTGCATCAGTCATAATGTATGCATAACTTTTATAATTGTCATTCCATTTGCCCTGCCTACTATTTGATAACAACGATGATAAACCGGAAAGGTGGTTATCACCAATAATATGTATTGCTTTATTACGTTTGGAGTACATATAGATGTAAGTTTTTCTACCTGTAATTTATAATTAGTTTTGTTTTTTTAATGAAATAATTTGGAAGATAAATTTTCAATTTCTTTTTCTGCTATCTCAAATTATTTTTCTAGATGTATAATTTTCTTATTCAATTCGAGCAATTTTTCTGGGTTATCAGGCACTATTTCAGGGCAACTCCTTTTTCACTTGTGGATTGTGGTGAAAACATAATTTCCGATTCTACTTGGATTACACCATCATCTAAGTCGGATAATGATTCAAAGGAATTTTCCGTGGGAATATTCACATGAACTTTATCGGCAGATGTACTTGTGCTTGGTAGTTGTATACATGCAGCAGCATCAGCTGATGTAATAGGATTTGGTAGATGTCTTCGTGTAGGTGTAAGTGCTGATTTGTTTTTTTTAATCCGATGAATATCCCTGCAAGCATGACATTTCCAGTTCTGTCTATTTTCTTTGGTCATAATAATGAAACGTCTACTTGAGACACTAGAGCATTCAAGAGTGTTCCTATCATTTATCATTTACAAGAACTGCAAGTGATAAAAGATTTATCTTTTATATTCTTATCACATTTCCCGCAGAGCGCCATCTTTTGGTTTGTCGAAATAGTCAACAATTAACAATGGTTAAAAAGTCAATGTCCCGGACCAGATTTGAACTCGGGGCCTTCAAACTTATGTTGTGCAGAAAGCACAAAGCCAATCAACTGAGCTATTTGCTTAGTCAGAATCAGTGTTGAATTTATGAGTGTATGTATGTATTGATTTTTCGTTGCTGTTGGGTTTTTTGAAATTTTGGAAATCGTTGTCTTGATAAATTCTCTACCCGACACTCTATTTTATGATGTGCACAAATGATGTCACATTCACAGTATTGTGTAAAGTTTTATTTAAGGCACTGCACTATGAAGATATTGTTTGTTTACACTGAACAGCTGTTTTGTTCATTGACAGTTCTTTGCTATGGTTTTTCTTTATGGACACGTATCACTGAGTTTTTATGCACTAATTGTCTATTTAGGGTTAAGATAACAATTGTAAGTTTCACTGAGATTTAGTTTTATAATATACAGCACTTTCTACCAATAGGTTGATAGTTTTTATATTATTAATGAATTAAAATACTCGCAGGCGATACTCATAGGGACAGTGGCACCCTCACCCTCCAGTTGTTGCAAGCAGCAAGTTGTATTTAGTTTTATTTTAGTTACTTAGTTTTAGTTTAGTTATAATTTATTATTATAAATGAGTTGTGAATATTTGTGTTAAGAACAAGTAAATAAAAAATGGATATAAGTACAAGAAAATGCATAAAGCTATGTAAAAAGTTGTAAAAAGTTTGAAGTCTTAATTAAATGTAACTATCCTCTGCCCTACTGGTTGACTAGTAGAGATCCCTTCTGGGATAAGTCCACCATTTGTAAAATTACCTTTGTTATTTTATTATGTGTAACTATCGTTGATGTCCAATAAAGTTTTTTAACCCTAGATAACTAAACATTCGTCTGGCAGACTACGCGACCCCTTGCATAAATCTAGTTCACAAACTTTCGTGTACCCCCTGCTTGCACGCCTTTGTACTTATTATACTATACCTTCATAATTAGAGTAAAAAGTGGCACAAATGCGGCGTTTGCGCAAACAATTGTCTTTATTTGTGATTTATAACCACCGCGTCGTCTAGATGACGAAAGTTTAGTTGTAACAGGTTTAGTTATAAGGTTGCCTGGAAGATATTGCTGTGCGATAAGGCCGCCTTTTGTATGCTAAAATTTTTCTCTATTATTTATGTATAATTTGTTAAATTGTGTGCAATAAAGAGTAAAATAAATAAATAAACAGGTGCAGATTTTCAAAAGTATCTAAATTGCATTTTATTTTATATTAGTATTTTCAAATAAATAAATCTAATAAATGTTTGTATTATAATTAGATAATATAAGCATACTAGGAAATAATATGAACTTCATAAAAACGGTTATTTATTAATGACTAGGGTTTTATAGTAAGATGTCATTCGTACTACTAATTGTTTTCAACTTTTTCTCATATGCCTAATATTGGGTGCCCCTTGTTTCACAGACTCAAATTTCATAGAATTTCGATTCACAGAAAAATTTTCATAGAATATTTAATTCTTATATTTTTATTTTAAATATTATTGTTTCAAAGACAATTTACTTGAATGAAACACAATTAATAGAAACACAGTTCAATGAATTTTAGAATCTCATATTTTCATTTAACAAACTAATCAAACAGTAGAATATTTCTTTAAAGAATATTGTTTGTTCGGTATAATCTTTCATGGAATTTTATTTTACTGAAAATTATTATTTAAGGAAGTATTAAGTGAAAACATTGTTTAATCAAATTAAATACATTATAAATCGCTACCACAATATAGGTTAGGGCAAACTTATAGGTTAGGTTAGAACTGCGACCAACTGGGACAGTTTTATCCATTTTACTAGAATAGGGCAAACTTATAGGTTATAAATATTATATTGATTAAACTTATTAAAAATTATAATATTTAATTTGATATTCTGATATTAGAAACATCGCAAAAGTAAATAATATTTGTAATAAAATTCTATGATTTCAAATTGTTGGCGCAGATAGCTAAGATTACGTTAAGGCTCAAACAAATTGGGCACACAAACAAACAATAATTAGCGACAATTCTTCACGAAATATTCGCAATATAACAAGTACAAAATGCCGGCTTTTTCGCGACGGGACAGCGAACCTCATTAATTGCGTCGGTCGAGACTTTGACGCGACCCATAGACAAAGATTATTTCCTGGCCGGGCAAAGACAATCCGCGCTCCACAGCCGGAATATCGCTAAATCGATAATCTTGCCCGTGTTTGTGGAGATCACACGCAGATGGCGCCCGTAACCTAACAATAAGTACTTTTATCCAAAACACAAATTATTCATAATAAACATTCTAATTATTGATTTTCTGTGCAACGAAAATCTATTATTAAAATTTTTTATACTGAGTAACCTACATATTGATTATTCTATGACATGATAATCTTTCTAAATAACGAAAATCTGTCAACTTTTGTCTGTATAAGAAAGTACACCCGCCTAATATTATTGATGGATTTATAAATGGAAACATATGTCCTAGGCTGAAAGTAGAAATTCACGTTTATTAAGATTGATTACTCTGATAAAAGAAACAAGATAATTTAACTTCTGTGGTGATGACAAATAATTGGAAGGTTGAAAGTCAATACAATATCAGCATTGATACTGATGTCTCGTGCCAATCTTTGGGTTCTGAAGGTGATTTTTTAGTACCAAGTAAAAGACAACAGAGCCCAATTTATTGATTCGGATGATTTTATATTGTCAAACATGGAAAGAAACGTACTACATACTTCAGGTAGCATCCGACATGTGCTTTAGTAACTCTTCGATTTGTATCCGGTAAAACTCATCTTAAATGGTCATCTGCACCAAGATTACTCCTATTTATGTTATGATACGTCGCGAATAACATCAAAAATAATAAAAAAATAGAAACACGGCGAGATTTTGTTTTGAAATTGACGAACCACCTCATGGAGCCTTGGTTGCGGCAAATTGTTCGGACGGTAACTTTAAGACGTGACATCAAGGTCATGATAGGAGATATCCTTGGTGAAATCATATGAAGAATCTGCTCCATTTCCTTATGTATGAAATATTACAAAAAAATTATACGTTTGCCCGTCGAAATTGCTAAGGAAGACCAAAAGTTGATGCCTTAGATGTAAAAATGCAATTTGTGGCACCCATAATGTAGATGTGTTTAAAAGGTATGTGGCATCATTAGTATAAAATTATTTTGACTTGTCTCTATTCACAACGAGTCCTTTACACGAATCATGAAACAATTTCTTCCTCACGTTAAATTATGTTGATAATATAAGATTTTTTAATGCGTAGTCCACTAGACGAATGTTTAGTTATTGTGTTACTCCCAGGATAGTTTAGTTATCTAGGGTGAAATAAATAAATAAAAAAATAAATGTTAATTGAAACTCTTTCATTTGACATTTGTGTACACGATAGGTATCGTAAATTGTGTTTACTTTGACAGTAAATAGCCAGTTCCCAAACGTCCGGAGCAAAGCATTCATTCCATCGCCGGAAGCACTGAATTGTGCGAAACACCGACACCATGGAAACACCAAAAAAAATTACAAAAGTGGCGCTTTGTGCCTTTCCCGGTCTAACAGTCTTTAGACTACTTTTGTAGCAAACTTAAAATTACTACATAAAGGACCAAAAAGTTGCTTAAAACCTTGACTGCCAGCATTGCAGACACAAAAGATTTTTTAATTGTTTGTCGGTCAACAAATGGCCGCCATGGAGTTTATAGACTTAAGGAGTACTTTTGTATAAAAATCTCATTTAATTTACTCATTAATGTTTTTTTAAAGTTATTCTTAAACTTTAAATACAGAAGTAGTGCTGTAGTTTTTGGCCTAAAATAGGACCACTCCGTTTCTTTCTATGTATGTCGTAAAAGACGAATAAAGGCCTAAGAGCAAACATTTCATGCTACAACTGCATACTGAAGGAAGGTGGACATAGGGCAGCGGCCGGTTGTAATTTTTTTCAAACAAATGCGTTTTCAAAGAGGGTTTGTTACTGTTATTTATGTGTGTAAGTGGCTAACATTTGTGCCAGATTTTTCAAGCTGCCTAAAGGCATCTGACATAGCTGAAGATGCTATAATAACGATGATAGCCGGGATTAAAGGATTTTAGAAGTACGGAGCTCAAAAATTTTGTTGATCATCCTATTACAGACCACGCCCGGGGTTGCTTAACTTGCAAAAGCGCTAGCAATGCGTACTACCACCGAGCTACTAGCTCAAACAACTCAAAGAGTAAAATAACCCTATTTTACTACTATCGTCACATTCTGTACTCTCGAACCAGCAGCAGAAGTCAGAATGTACCAGTTGCTTCTCTTCCCGTGCAGATCGTAAAAGCCGATCGAGGGAATGGGCGAGAATCTGAATCATATGAATAGGCGATGCGGTTAGCAACCCATTACTATTATGATTTCCCTTTTCCACCTTCATGCCCACCATTACGCTAAAAGTGGCCTGGGCTTTCCCACCCTAGGATCCTTCTACCCCGTTAGGGATAAAGACGTGATAGTGTATCTGTATCTGTACTCTCGATGTTTTGTAGAACCACCAGCATACAATATACAGTCATGTATATGTTTCCGTGTATATCACGTTCCGCCGCCGAATTAAATTATCGTTGCATCGTTGGCTGCTGTCGGCAGTAATGTTAAAATGTAGATAAAGAAGTGTATACTCGTATGTACTACGATAACTCAGGTATCTTTAATAGAAACTTTATACTCGTATTTGGTTAAAACAACGTTGAGACACAGACGATACACTCCGGGCGTGCCGACAGAAGTAACAACTTGAACAAGGTGGTGTCGGTTACGGTAACAGTGTCGCGAAATAATTTTTTTTCCATCTCAAAATATAAGAAGTTTTCAGTTAAAAAAAATCCCACTTTATATGCATACATATTCCCATAGGAGCTACCTTAAAATACATACCAAATTAAAGTATTCTAATACTAATAGTCTGTGAGTAAAACCGCAGACAGACAGACAGTCATGACGAAACTATAAGATGTTAGAGATTAATGAGTGTCGTAGGTACTCGTGTCGTATAGAGCGGCCTCGTTCGGAATGCGGGACAAAGGGAATACTTTCAGTTGTTCCGATTTCGTTTCTCCTTTTATTACTGTGTTCCTTTTATTACCTACGTTTTTTACATTTCGTATTTTTAATTGCTTGTTTATTTGGAATTTAAAATTGTATTTAGTATTACTATATTTTTTTCTAAATTTTCAAACTAAACAATTTATTTAACGTCAATAACATTATATTTATTTTGCTACGTTTTGAAAATTGTATTGTACTTATTATAATTAAACTAAATATAACAATAATAAATTAAATCTAAAACTAATATTACAAACAACAAACAAAGAAAACAAAACAGAAGAAGGAATAATAATAAAAATATTAAATATAATGCTAATCGAAGAGCCCACCTCGGAGCATACCGGGCTCAAAAGTACCCATAACGCCAGCCGCATTGCCACGCTGAATGGCGAGGGCAATGTGTTGCGTCAGGTATGCGAGGAGCGAGGATCGCCTCGATTGTTACGCAGGCGTCGCCCTAAATGTGCGATAAATTTTTTGGCCTCCTCACACCAGGGCCCGCCAGTTTCGACAGCGAATGGAATGAAATGGTATGGATTTAAATCCGCATACTTAACGTGTTTTGCTTTAGCGGCACATTCTGCAGCGGATCCTGCTTTCTGGACTGTACGAGATAAATGGGACGTGGCGAAGGTACTCACGCAAGTGGCGTCCCAGAGTAGGCATCTGGCTATTAATTTATTTAACTAAAACTAAAGTAAAATCTAAATTAAAACCTAAAATAGAAAATAAAACTGTGTTTAAAAATCTAAATGTTGATCATGTGGCATGGTGCCAAGAACACTGGCTACATTCCCGCGCTGAATGGCTACTGCGATTCTCTGCGCGAGATATGAGCCAGCCTTCTTGTCACCAGCGGCTTCGACGAGCCGAGAAGTAATTTTTTTAATAAATTGTTTTGTGCTTGGACCCCACGGACCAAAAGTTTCGACGCCAAGCGGAACAAAAATATATTCATTAGATAAGGATGAATATTTGCGCTGCTTGGCGTCTTCTGCGGCCGCTGCCGCGGCTCCAGCCCTTAACACTGTGGCTTGGAGGCGAGAAGGGGCAACCGTGTCGACGCATGTCGCGTCCCACACGAGTGCCTTTCCTCGCTCCCAAGGGATGAGGGTTAATCCATCTGGACGCTTGCCATCATCGCGAGTTATCCCTACAGGTTCTAACACATTAGGGATGTCGATGGTGGCAAGCGCCCTTTTAACGATATTGTTAATGGAGCCGTGGCGTGAAAATCTGCCGGCACTGCGTTGGCAGTGCAGTTCGTGAAGTCTCTTCTTTTTGACGACACTACCACATGAACAAAGGTGGCTTTCGACAATAGCAGCACCCAATCTAAGCCCAACTACAATTCGGAAGCTGCCATTGTCGAAAAGTGTTCCGAGGTTGGCGGAGGGGAGTGCGTGTAACCATTGACCAGATTCATGTTCTGAAACGCCAAGAAGCCTCGCGCGATCGAGATCACTGACAGAATTTTGAACCAGATAGTTATAATCTCTCTGTACCTGTGGGACATCCCAGAGTTTTTGACGGTTTGGTGCCTCTGGGATGTTTTCATTGGGACAGAGAGTCCTCCAGGCATCGATTGCGTCCGTTGCACAGTGTATGTCAGCTGAAGGCATTTTAAGTATTTTTGCACACAAAAGTGATACACTATGAACGGACGAAAGGAAAGCCGGAAGAGCTATGCTAGAATTTTTTTTAATACCGATGCCACCAGATCGAATATGTAAAGAGGCTTGAATCCAGGCGCGGTCATCGAGGTTTAAATTTAGAATTTTTTCTAACGCGTTTTTGAGTGTGGCATCTAGGTTTTCCAAAAGAACTGAGTGTTTCCAGATTGGGCAAGCTCTTAATATATATGTAAATTTTGGAACAAAAAGGCAATATGTGAGAATGGTAAACGCGATATGAGAATTTAAAATGCCCAATCTGCTGATATTTTTCGAAAGTGTTTCACATTTATTTTCTAGGATAGGCCTAACGCTTTCCTCGAGTAGTGGAGCACCTAGGAGGCAAATTGAATTATTTTCTAAAATATTGATATCCGGTGCTATATTTTTAAAATTTTTGAACGATAGATTGCCTATCATTGTCATCAAATTTTGGTGCAACATAAAGCTCACACTTACCTAAATTAAGGTCTAAACCTATTTTATTAAAATTCTTAATTATTTTAGTTAAATCATCTTTAACGGAGTCCACCTTGCCCCCTAAGTTCCCGTCATCTAGGAACCAGATGTTTAATTTAGAATTAAGAATCGCTATAAAAGTGCTGGTCCCAAAGGATCTCCCTGCTAAACGCCTACTTCGGAGGAAATTTCTTTGTCGTTGAAATATAATTTTGAAGGGGTGCTATAACATTGCCAAATATAATTATAAATGTTTGGTGTGTGTATATAAGCTTCATTCAGCAGAGTAGACCTGTCAATACTGTTGAAGGCATTATTCACGTCAATTTCCAAATCCTAACTGAATTGGTTCAAATTTTTCTAATGTTTTTTTTTTAAAATTATAAATGTTAATTGATTCTTAGCTGGTTTTAGGTAAAATATGTTTCAAACTTTGGACTCGTAAAAAAGAAGCCAGGCAGGCTTTGCAGTGGAGAAATGCTCTTTATCTAAGTTGGTCCAGTATTACTAGAGACTTCATTTTATAATATTTAGGTATGAATGGCTTTAGATAAAGTTTGTTATTTTTTAGGAAGGTTAATAAATATCCTTTAGGACCATAAAGTTGAATTCTTAAAAAGTTGTAATCCCAAAATGTAGAAATTCCCAGGATGTTAGTTTTTTATAGTTTCGCAAAATGTTGAATGCTTATAAATTGTGTTTTAATTAAACGAGCAAGCACAGCGAGCACAAGTCTTAGCTTTAGCACAGAATTCATTATTGAGGTAATGCCATTTTAAATTTCTCTGCAACACGAACAAGTTTCTTTTGTCATTCCCTTCTGTAGCTCCCTGCTATTCATGCAAATATACTATAACCTTTTCTGAAGAACAAATACACCTACACACTTTACTCTCTCCCTCTCTCACTCCGATCGAGTGTGATAATAGCTAACATTGGTATAAGATTATTCGATCTATCTAAAGGCATCTGACGTAGCTCAATGACAGTAATCCAGTGTCAACAATCATTATTAAATACTGGTGAACTATCGTTAAAATATCACTACGATGATTACTTTCACCGAAATCAAGTGGTGGCAGTTGAAAACAAACTCACAGATAGAAATTGCGCCTAGTGAGGATCGAACTAGAGCCTCACAGACGCACAGTCATTGCCTACACTGTTCAAAATTATGTAATTTTACATGCAATAAAATTATGTTATTTTAGATAAACCTGTAAAATTTCCGAAAAATCTGCGAATTTGCGGAAAAATGAAACTTTACATAATTTTTGTCATTTTTACATATTCTTCCGTAATTTTCCTAGATTTTTCGGGAATTTTACAAGTTTATGTAATTTCTTGCATGAAAATTACATAATTTTATGTAAAATTACATAATTTTTACAGTGTACCAATTGGCCACCGCTGTTTTATACTCTTGACACTCTATACTGAACATCAAGTCAAAGTCGC
This sequence comes from Acrobasis repandana, assembly GCA_963576875.1. Classification (NCBI taxonomy): domain Eukaryota; kingdom Metazoa; phylum Arthropoda; class Insecta; order Lepidoptera; family Pyralidae; genus Acrobasis; species Acrobasis repandana. The sequence goes on from OY756215.1 coordinate 573,119, forward strand.
ATCATAACACTCCTTCATGCGACTTGAATCACTCTGTATCTCAACAGATTTTATCACATTTCCGTACTGCAAAGCTCAACTAACAAGTTTGGGTGTGCACCGCGTAGGCAAAGGCAATGTCGGGAACAACAAGAACGCAGGATGAATTCAAAATGCATGCAATGCACACAAAGCCAGGTTATCTGATGATGGCACAATGGACGTAGATAAGTGACTTTGCAGGGGAAGCAGTTGTTCATACAGAATGCAGGGTATAGCGACCACTAAGGGTGCACTACTGAAAAGTGGTGAGCTAATGAAGCCTAATGGATCTGGTTGATCCATCACCGTGTATAGGCCAGGGGTGGAGACGGGATAGTGGATGAGTTATTATCATAACAATATTTATTCGGGTTTTTATATAAAAATATTTACAATGAAAACCATTTACACGTCCGTTTAGTACGTGATGTGCTAAATTAACGAAATATAAAATACTTAATAATTAATTATATATCATAGTTCACATCAAACACGATTATAAGGATACAGCCATAATACTCCCCCTTTTTAGGGTTCCGTAAAAAGTCCAAATGGCAAAAAACGGAACCCTTATGGAGTCGTCATGTCTGTCTGTCTGTCTGTCCGTCCGTATGTCACAGCAACTTTTTTCCGAAAATATGAAAACTATTTTGTTGAAACTTGGTAAGTAAATGTATTCTGTGAACCGCATTAAGGTTTTCACACAAAAATAGAAAAAAAACCAATCAATTTTGGGGGTTTCCCATACTTAGAGTAGAAGTGATTGATAGAATAAATTGCATTTTTAAAAAATATTACGATCTCTAAACAATAAGTTATCTTTTAATCTACTCATGAGATCAAGAAGCTTAAAACATCATTATATCCAGTACTTAATTGATTTTTTTACTGAGAAGTGCGTGATGACGATGAATGTTCCTGATCAGTCACCCAAGACTTCAAACGTGGAGAAAAAAAATCTAAAAGCAAAAGTTTCACTATCGAGTAAATCCCTCCTAAAAATGCATTTTGCCAAATTTGTTTATAATGGTTGCTAAATTGTCGTCAACCTTCCTTGAGAGCACTTAGTCACATTTCTGGCTGAAAACCAAGGGTTATATCCACGCAACATATGAAGTCAAATTTAATAACAATGTAATCTATTTCATGTGCATGTGTTCCGTAATTACTTTGCCTGATTTATAACATTTCCGGTTTGCGGTCGCAAGGCATGCGAACTACAATATTACCATATACAGTATTATTTGCACAATAGATTGTTACTCTATTTGACTAAACATTTGAAGTTTCCTCTTTGATACTTTTTTTCACTTACACGTCCACCATGATTGGTGCCTTTGATTCTAATGGACCTAGGGTCTGTCTACCACGGCTTGTTACGTACACTTCTCTCGGTTTTCAGCATCTCGGGTTGTGAGATCCACTTTTGAAGAAAAAAAATATCGTTATTTCGTACAATTTCCAAGGTCCACCAAAAAATATACGAAAAAATGCACTAAAATAGTCTCCGCTCAGCGTAAGTAGTAACTATAACGCTGGTTTTCCTTGAATGCCATGCCATGGAGCTCACAACGGTTTTCTGAATTATTCTTATCCGACTGCATGTATATATGGATGTATGTTCAGTCTTATTTCCCCCATGACGTATTGTTTACGGTCGGCATGCTGACGCAACGCACCAGAAGTAACTATGTTTGAGATGGTTGAGAAAGCACACCATTTTAGGAGGGTTGTTACAGTACAGTCACAAAAAGTAAGTAGACTTTGTTATTACTCTGATTAAATATATTTTTTTGCTGTTGACGATATTCTGGTAAGTCGAATACAAGTCCATAGTCTCTGCCTACCCCTGTGGGAAACATACTAATGTATGTATCTAAATAAAATCTGACACTAGTGTTGGCCACTTACACACAAGAAAAACAACAATATCAACTCGTACATGCTTTATTTCTAAAAATATAATTTTGCTATCCAGAAAGGATTACTTCGTAATTAAAAGTAAAAAAGGAACTCTTAGGTACTTATTTTTAACCTACCTTTTTCCATTGCTAGGAAAAGGTCTCCTCAATTTCTTACTTTATCTCTACTGTGCTCCATCACCAGTCATCATTTAGCGCACCCCACCGTGTTCTGTGCCTGCCCATATTGCGAAGTCCACCTTCATCTGGAAGGCAACTTCGTTACCACGCAAACCCAGGGAATGGTGCATACAGCAGACATGATCCATCCAGTCCCATCAGCTGGACAGCTTACCAGGTGCAATTGGAGTATGGTGTGTCAAATAAAAACTACACTTCGAATGCTGAAAAACGCATGTGAGTGTTTTGCAAAAGAGAAAGCACATACTTAAATTACGCTGCGTTTTTCAGCAGTCAAAGTATAAAAAATACTTTCGAGTTTCAGCACATGGTAAACAGAATACTTATACCATGACGTCAGAGGGATGCATCAAATTAATTTGTAATTACGCGCCGGCAGATTCGCCCGCAGCGTTTCCAGGTCGCTGCGCTTTACTTCATGTTCTATGACACTTAGAATATACATGTATAACCGTTTTAAGTAATATTAATAATGAATTTATCACACGTTATTTTTAATCACAAGTTTTAATAATACATGTATAGTTAATATCAGATGATTTTATCCATCTTTTTATGTCTATAGTCTGAATAATACAATTTTAAGCACACTAGGCCCGAAGTCCACAAACCGAAGAACGGTTCGTCTTCGCCGCTTGAATTTTTTTTGATGAAACCGCTGCTACGGCGGCGTTATGTGTAAATGCTTAAACAAAGTCCAAGCATGCGACGCCACAGCGGCGAAAACCACTGCCACGGCGGGTGTAAACGCTATAACGAAATTCAAGTGAGTGACGCCGCAGCGGCGAAATCCGCTGCCACAGCGGCCGCGTACTTTATACGCGTTAAGGCGCGGTAGGTCCATATCTCACAAATTAGTGAGTGCTTTTTAAAAAATTAGTGTAATGAAATCACTATGATGTATTTTTTAAAAATTTTACATAGGTACAAATCAAGGCATTTCTACATACACATATCGGTTATTGCATGGTTATAAGAGCTCCTGAGGGCTACTGTTCAGACAGACGAAGTTCTCATACTAACGAAGTAAGATTAAACAAAAATACAGTTTAGATTCCTCATCGCAAATCGAACCTCGTCCCAGAGGCACCGCTGGAGTTTCTAACAGTAATAAACAGTTCCAACGGAACCAGATAACTAACAGATAAATATGTTTCTTAATCATGACGGATTTCCTCATTTTATGACATGATATGACTATTCTCTAGAAAATACGGTTTTCTTCTAACGAAATTACTTCTTGTTTTTTTTCCATCAAGGGATAGTGGCTCGGTGTAGTCATGAGACTATCACGTAAATCTTATTTAATATTTAAAATAACACCGTATTCTCTAGAGAATAGTCTCATAAATTGAGGAAATCCCTTATAATTAAAAAACGTTGTTAGTTGGTTCCGGCGGTACTGTTTATTACCGGTAATAACTCCGGCGCCGTTGCCCCTGGGACGAGGTTCGATCTTTGCAGCTTGTTCGTTTATCCCGGATTTATGAGGAGTTTACTAAGAGGAAAATAAACAGTTGATTGAGTGTTTAATTTTTAAAGACACTCATCTAAGCAGCATGTGCTTCGTTACTAACAAAATAATATTACTAAGTACACACTACGGAGAGGTAGAGCTTCAGCTAAGTTATGCATTTAGACTACACACACACACTATATCACGTCTTTATCACTAACTAGCTGTGCCCGCGACTTCGTTCGCGTGGTTGTCGGAACGTAATGTTATATAGCCTAAAGCCTTCCTCTATAAATGGACTACCCAACAAAAAAAGAATTTTTCAAATCGGACCATTAGTTCCTGAGATTAGCGCGTTTAAACAAACAAACAAACGAACAAACTCTTCCGCTTTATAATATTAGTATAGATGAAGTACTCTTAACCAACAACATATTTATTTGAATAAAGATTAATATTATTATGTTGATACAACTTAAACAAATTATTTCGACCAAATTAGGTACCATAAAAACGGTTTTTGTGAGTTAATCTTATAAGATAGACATATACTATCGCGGACTGTTTTTTAGATCATTAAAAGAGCTATTATTCTTTAATACATATTTTTTGTGTATCTTGAACCGTTTTCACGGCGCACGCAACGGAAGGCTTCAAAGATGAAATAATTTCTCCCGTTTTTTACACATTTACCACTATATCTTTGCTCCTATTGGTCGTAGCGTGATGTTATATAGCCTATAGCCTTCCTCGATAACTGGACTATCCAACACAAAAAGAATTATTCAATTCGAATCAGTAGTTTCGAAGATTAGCGCGTTCAAACAAACAAACAAACAAACAAACAAACAAACTCTTCAGCTTTATAATATTAGTATAGATAGAGCAGACAGAAAATTTTTGGATTTTGCAGCTCTAAACAGGCAGAGCCATGGGCCGCAAGACCCACTGCCACTTTTAGTTTGATGGTGCCGCCACCTATTGGCTATTTAAATTATTTGTTATATAAGCAAGGTATATGCATAATCCTTTTTTTCCTACTACCCTTTTTTGACGTGTGCCTTAAAATTATCGTTCGCCCGCGCTCGCGAGTCACAAAGAACAGTCTTCATACAACCGCCGTACCGCCAAGAGCTGTCCTAGCTTCTTGCCCGCTTTTCGCTGGTGATGTGAACAACCGTTGTCCATAAGCCGTATCAGTCCCGCTGTTTCAAAGTGGTGACTTTAGTGTGTAGACACTCAACATAAAGAAAAATTCGCAGTGCGCACACACTGCGAATTTTTCTTTATGTCAAGTCAAGTCAAGTGGGTGTGAACTATACTACTACTATTATAAACTGTGAATCCACGTGGCGGATAGACCTGGAAGCCTCCGGAAGTTGCTGACCGAATATCCAAGAGGTAAGGCCATGTCATTCCTACTTCCCCCCTTCTTGCTGTTACCTTGCTGTCTGTGTTTTTTTTTATCTAGCTATCGTAGGTTCGCTTACTACACGCGCGTCACCATTGATGGTGGGCAAAAAGGTGGAAAAAGGAATTAAAATAGTGATGGGTTGCTAGCCGCATTGCCTACTAATATGACCATTAGTAGGATAAACTATTTCGAGCTTCTTCGTGTTTCTAAATGTATGCTAAACCATTGGTCCTGGCTGTCACCATTGTATGGTAGTCGTCAAACTAAGCCTTGGAACACCTGGCACCAGTGTTGACAACTTACACGAAATACATTTCTAGCTGTACCGTTATTATTAAAATTTAAAGGTTTAAATCCCGCATCCCATATTTTACCAGTGTTAATCACCCTGTCGATGGCACACCCGGGTAAACCGGATAGATTTACGCGACAGTCTCGCGACTGAGCGGGTCGCTGTCCTTTGCCGGAGTAACGATGGCTCGCGTGTTAAATTAATTGCACGAAAGGAAATTATAGCATAAAAATAAGAGTAGTAAGTATCGGAAATGGAGCTGGGTGGCCCGGTTGGTGAGAACGCATTGGTAGCGTGTTTGTAAGTTAAGCAACCTCGAGCGTGGTCCACACTTGGATGGGTGGCACAAAAATAAATCTCGAGTCCCGTGCTTCGGAAGACACGCTAAGCCGTTGGTCCCAAGTCGAGCTGGTCGTCAAGCTATGTCAGATGTCTTTGGGCAGTTTGAATAATGTGACGCCAGTGTTAGCCACTAATACCCACTAAAACCAAAAAGGAAAGCGGGAACGAGTTGTATACTCGTGCCGGTGCCATTGCGTTTTAAAGCAAATTCAATCCACTAACAAAATTTCGGAAAAAACGAAACTTTTCTACTTTGTAACTGATCTTAGTAGAGGAAGTCGGAATTGTATTTCGTATTTCGCCAAACGTTTTGAATAATTTTAAACTAAGATGGATACAATATTTTCTGTAAAGTAAAAAAAATATTTGTTTATGCGACTTTTCAGTATAAAATTCGTTTATTTGGTAAATACTAAGTACACACATGACACAAATTAAAGGTAGGTAAATCTACCATAACTGATCTTCATCCAGCATATTATTGTCAGACTATTTTAATATAAATAAAAACATATCTGTTTATCCCTATGGTTGCCTGAGAGAAAATGCTCTAAGCATTCCGCCATTTGCTAAAAGTATATTTTTACTTTGCAACAATAAAGTGTTAAAATAAATAATTAATATCAGACACAAACACAAAAACTATTTCGATGGTGTTGCACTGCGTGATTAGGTATCTCAATAGCAATCTTACACAAATAGTTTAAAAAGAAACAGGACTGTATGGTATACTAATAACAGAATAGACAGGGCTGCAAAATTAAGGATGTTCGGACGTTAAAGATATGATTTAAATATATTTTTTTGAAGGTCTTAACTGTAAGGAAATTATATTAAAAGTACTTATAGAGATAGAGAAGAGTTAAATTTCTTTGATCAATGCAGAATAATTTGCAGCCATATACACATAATATTTAGGGTCTTTTTGTTCGTCTCACACCCAATTACCGTAGGTGCCTTGCCGCGGGCTCAGCTCCAGAAGGACCTTTTAATGAGGCTGCCCATTGAAGATACGACATACAATATTCATAAATGTGGATCGTCTAATTATGGCCGCGAGCTCATTTAACAGAAAAGGGATTTTTAGTTTCATTTCTAAACGTTAAAAATTTAAAACACCTTTGATTTCGCTACCTTCTTTCCACGGGGATGTATTTAAGTGGCTATTGAAAATTCTTTTGGTAAAAATGTTCTTAGAAATTATCTTTAAAATGGTAAAGTTTTCAGAACTTTAGTCTAACCATAAAAAATCACGATTTATGAAATTAGTTTTTAGGGCGTTGATTTTTGTACTCGTATCAAATTCTTTAAAATAAATAAAAAGATTCTTCTTCTTTTTAGTCGTACACTATTGACAGAGTGGTCGTGATTATGGATTCGGTTGTTCGTCCATGGCCGCTGCTTTCGCTATTTTTCTCCACGTAACTCTGTCTGCGGCTTTCTTGGAGCATCCGTTGCTGGGCACTGTGTTACAGCTTTGACGAGATCTAACGACCTCATAATAAATAAAAAGAAAATAAATAAAAAGATAGTTAAGGACAAATCACACTGATTGAGCTAGCCCCACAGTCAGTTGAAATAAAAACACATGACTTATTATAGGATACTAACTCAACGATACGGTCTTGGGTATTAGTATCCCATAATACGTTTAAACTTACTTTGGGGCGAACTTTCTGCGATCAGATTGCAGACGTGCTAAAAAAAGGAGAGGTAAGAAGTACCCGTAACCGAAGGGCATGTATGATGGTGGTTGATGAGTGTAGATGAAGCGAAAGAGGTCTGTTTGGATCGTAGCAAGTGGAGGTCAATAGTCTCTGCCTACCCCTGTGTTAAACAGGCGTGATAGTATGTATGTATGTTACTTTGAGGCTAGCTCAATCAGTGCCATTTTTCCTCATCTATTGACCATTCTTTAAACGTCTGCACTCCCTAAATTGACCAATTACTCACTATAATATAACTGATTTAAGAAGTTAGATATTTATGAAGACGATGGTAAGCCTTTAGTTGCCTCACAAATTTATAGAGAATTCAAAATATGATAGGAAATCTTGTATCGCAGCAATCGTATGTTTTATTGAAGTTCTCAATTTCCACCCACAAGCGCACCCTTTGACCGCAAATCTCGTTTGACATACGGCCGTAAAATCAGCATCCATCATAACAAACCTTAGCTGAATCCGACCAGGGTTTATTTCGACATAAACGTATTATGACGGTTTGTATGTTCAGAGGATAAGTTTTGTAGTAAGTAGTTTCAACTTTATAGTCGGGTCTAATAATGAAAAAGTTGTTCTTATGAAATGTGATCGCAAGAACCGCTATCTCATATAATATTTTGTTTATAAACTTTGTCTGCGCTATTTGTACCTTACCTACTTGACCATAGTAATAAGAGTAAAATGTTATTGTTTAAATGCTTACAATTGCGATTAGTTAAAAAGTCTCTGATTTTTGTCTTCACTTGTAATGTAAAATTCATCCAATAAAATCATTTCTTTACAGCTAATTCTGTCTGCATCATTTTTGAATGCTCTTAAAATCAAGCTACTGAACATACCTCTTTTCTCCCACCTAATCCCACACTACGAGGCACCCCTCGTAGTGTGGGATTGCCATATAGGGACAGAAAGAAATGACGTCTATATAATTAGTTTGTTTGCTAGTATGTTCCGTTACGGTCAGATTTAAAACCAGCTTGAGGCCATACTTTAATTTTCCGGGGTCCAGTGCTGCCCCCATTTGAAATAATCTATTTGAAAGGAAACGGAGATATTATTTAAAATTTTGTTTCTAGCAAGCATTAATAACTCTTCAAACTATTTTATGAACTACTGTTTACAGTTTAAAGTGAGAATGTGAAGCCTTTCTTCGCACATTTGCCAAAAGTAGCTGTTTACAGGCGGTTAACAGCAGCTTAATAAAATACTTTATTCCAGATTTTCGAAGGAACTTTGAAGTGTGTTATTGTTTAAATTTTGAATGCAACATATCAATTTCTTTATTTTTATTCTATAATAAACTAGACTAAAGTCAACTTAAAATTATCATATCCTTCTTTGGGACTACCCTACGAATAATAATCCCTAATAGCGTAACTAATCTCGAAAAATCATTCCACGCGATATGTACCGCGGCGTGCGGGGCTTAAAATATGAACCGCGCGGCGCGACAGTTCACCATGACACTCGAGTCGTGCGGTTGCGTCGCAAAAAGTTTCCTTTGAGAATATTGCTGTGTTAGTGCGATAAATAATCGATTCATTAAAAATGCCGTCATGTGCCGTGAAGTGGTGTAGAAGCCATACATACATGAAAAAAACAGAATTCGCCTTTCATATGTAAGTGAATAAACATTTTAATAATCGGCCCCTGAGCCGGCTGCTTGACCGACGCGGCGATGACGCGTGCGTGACCTTGTCGCGACCAATCGCATTCATCTTTGTCTATGTGTGTGTTTGAGTGTTTTTTTACACTGTTAGTTTGTTTGCGTAAATGGAATAGGAATCGAAGCAGTGAATGTAGGAGCGTTAGATTTCTAGAGATCATATTTTGATGGGACTACCTAAGTGGTTGACAATCTCTGTCAACCCTGAACTTGCTCAGAGCAGGCCTGTGTCACTCCCCGTTAAGGTATCAAAAATGTACCTACATTATTACTATGCGCGCAGGCGGCCCCTTCGGGTGGTAAATTCAGTTATACGAATTGTTTGTCCTGAGTAATAAGAATGAAATTGGCTTGCAATGAATGTCTAGGTATCTATGCAAAAAGGTGCTGAGTTCTGACGTGAGCTAAATTAAACCATATCGCTAGCCACATTGAGTAGATATTTGCTGAGTGAGACTTCTGTACGTTAGCATTATTTATTCTGTGCTCAGAGTTATTGCATACTCTCGTAAAATTGAGAACACCTCATCCCCCGGGGCACGCACTCATGCACAGAATTACGTTTGCCTTTTGTGCAACTCAAACCTGTTTTCTCCAACCTTAGACAGGTTGAGGTTTGAGTTGCTGTATTTCAGAATATTATAGTGTATTTTGAATTTATGCAAATGGCTGTGCTTATTTTATTGGTTGTGAAATTTAGGGATTTTAAGATTATGGCTTCGAATATGACTATTCTGTAACTTAGTTTACATTTTTATTTCAAAGGCCTGGAAGTAAATAAGGAACGTACAATGTACCAGCTGCTTCTCTTCCCACGCAGATCTTTAAAGCCGATCGAAGGGATAGGCGGAAATCTGTATCATTACAATAGGTGAGTTTGTTTCTCCTTTTTCACCTTCCACCACTTACCACCATTACGCCGCCAATATGGCCTTTTGGTCTTACGGGTCTAGCCTCTGTCTACTACGTTGGGGATAAAGAAGTGATAGTATGTGTGTATTTTAAATTTATGCCAATATACCGCGTAGATTTATGCTGATTTTATTATATTGATATCTAGAGGTGTTAAATTTATGGCTTCGTATACATATGACTATTTTATTTATGACTTAGTTTAGAATTTATTGGATTTTTGAATTATTTTAAATTTATAGTTCTATCCTGTTTCATCAGACTTTAAATTAGTTTTTGAAAACGTCCGCACCCCGTCTGAAATGCGCCGCTTACATTTAGGCTCAAGCTACACTGAAGTGGTGAAGCTACAATTCGGCGTAGCTTAAGCCTTACTCCACCTTACCCGCATCCGACGCTGCTTATATATCTCCTTTTTTGTGAAATGTGAAATTAGTGGTAGGTATCTAGTTCTTAATTAAAAGTACATCCAGTTATATATAATATTATATGTATACAAGTATTCAGCGTAACCGCATATAACCATATACTTTATGTACATGGTTATATGCTTTTGCGTTAAGTACTCGTTAACTAAATTAAAGGGTCGGTGATGGCCGCGTGATGACGCCCATCGTAAGGGCAGTGACACATTGCGTTTATTGCAATATTTTCATAAAAAAAAACTTATACTTACATAAAAACCTTGTACTTTAAAGTCATAAAGCTATTCTTTTAAAAATATTTTGTGTACGAGAGATAAATTAGATTGAGATTAAAGTCATAGTATGTTTTTATTCAATGTCAAGATAAAGGGAAGGTCATTTTTACTGCTAAAGTGTAAAGTATAAATGATCACGGCTGGGAAGATACGCCGAATAAACACTAGTATTTAACAATTAAAATGAAAATTAATTACGTAAGCCCTGATTGTCCGCCTTATTAAAAATAATGGACTATAAGTTTATTACTAAAGGTTTAAAACCAGAGATATGGGATATAAAACTATTATCTGCCCAAATCAGGTTGACATCTAGTAAAATGGTAGTATCTCATCTGTCAATGTCGACTTGATTTTGGCGGATAATGGTTAAAACCTAGATATAAAGTAAGTCTTTGAGTATAATAAGCCAGTGTAAGTTTAAAAGGTACACTGTAGCATGAACGAACAAATAAAAGAGGACTAAAAACCTACATAAACAAAACAGCAGAGTATCTGCCAGAAAACCAAACTCCTGTATTATTTCTAAATGTCGCTATATCTCGCCCGCTAGCCATACAAAGGATGCTGGGAACTTAGGCTGACAGTATATACGAAAAATTAGAGATGGCGCTTGTTTGTTTATAGAAAATTAATGCGTGTACCGCCATCTTTCCGAAATTAAGCGGCACCACTACGAAACTACCTTCTTTCAAACTAGAAGCTCCATCTAGCTGAAACATTTAAAATAAAAATCAAGATTGCCAGTCCTCTTGTTTTTGTTTGTCCATGACCGTAAAGAGATTTCTACTATTTAATTCACTTTTTATGTTTATTACATTTATATTTCAATGTGTCTCTATCTTTAGACGGCCATTTAAACATATTGCCGTTTTACAGCGACAAACTCATAACACCCTTTTACGACGTCGGCCAAAGTGAGCGCTTTCCAAAGTGTCGTTATTGAATTACCCCGTAAATTGTAATATCTCTGATGGCCGCGATAAAAGTCTCCAAATAAAGAGGTAAACAAGCATAGCATATAGTTTTATTAAAAACAAATAGTCTCGATCAAATAGTCTCAATAAGAAACTCCACCATAATCACATATAATAATATATAATAATATATAGAAAATTTTGTGATATAGAAATATCAAAGGCGACGCATATAAGCTACATTTATATATACGAAAACAAGGAGAGTAATAAAATAAAAATAAAAAAGCTTTTTGTATGAAATGTATATTGATTTGTTCTTTCATACTACATAATATGTAGCATTAAGTATAAAACTAACAATATATTATATTGTCTTTTTATACTTAAATGTTTTTGGTACAATAAAGGTATTACAAAAAAACAAACAAAAGGTTTCAAGAAAGTCCAATGTGTGTCAATATAGTCGTATATACTTTTTAAGCGACTTAAAAAAAAGAGAAGCTTCTCTAGTCAAATGTATAGTTTAATTTAAGAAAGTTTCTACACCAGAATATGTTTTTCCCTGATTATTCTAATCCGGCACTTGTCTACTATCGCAACAGCATAATAAAAAAACATGCGAATTTTTCGCGTCAATTCTGTACTGTTTATATTGTGTACTAGCTGTGCCCGCGACTTCGTTCGCGTGGTTGTCGGAACGTAATGTTATATAGCCTAAAGCCTTCCTCTATAAATGGACTACCCAACAAAAAAATAATCTTTCAAATCGGACCATTAGTTCCTGAGATTAGCGCGTTTAAACAAACAAACTCTTCCGCTTTATAATATTAGTATAGATAACGTCGCATGTGATGGTTATGATGTTATCTGATGAGTTTCTGATTTTTATGACTTTGTTTTATGAGTAATCTACTCCAAAAATATAAAAACAACATTATTAGACGTAATATTTCTCATCTTAGTGCTCCATATCCTTTTAGTTATATTGCTTCGGAGCCAAGAGTGTGCCTTCTGCCTTTTTTTTGTCCAAAGACAACGCAACAAGAAAGCGTCCACTTCAAGCATTTTTAGGAATGCAATTGGTGCATCAGAAACCTTTTGTTTGTTTTTTTGTGCTGAGTCACACTTTACGGAACCCACAAGCAGAAAAGAATTGGTCCTATTGGCCGGAAATCACACGGCACTATGGCACTACGACCCACAATATTATTAGAAAAAATACGTTGCAGAATAGCTTGTTTTAGGTTTGGAAATGAAGATTATTTAATACTAGTTGCTGCATGTTCTGGAATACACTTGTAATATCCTGAGATATTTACTCTCCGCTAAAGGTATTGACATGGAAAAAGCACGTGGACTCCTTTGTTTTTGACTCGAAGGACAATAATTACAAACACTTTTAAGACAACCTAATTTCAAATAATCAAAAATTAAACAGAAAATTCTTTAAACCGCGACAAAATTTCATTAAAACTTCTAAATTGCTTAGTCTAATTTAATATCTGGTATAGTCAAGCCGAATTTTAGTGAACAGTAATCCAGTCCACAATATCCAATTAAAGTGTCGCCAAAGTTGGCGCATTCTTAAAGCTGAGTGAAAGCTCGGCCATGAGGAGTGACAGCAGCTTTAAAGCTCTTAAGTATTTCCTAATGACTGGACGAGTTCTTCGCAAAAATAGCGCTTTCAAAAATAAGTACGGAAATAAGAAACAAGGTAAGTACTATTTATTTACGTTGGAACTTTAAGGTTAACGAGAAAAGATTATTTTATACGAGCTACTTAATAAACGTCTATATTATTTATTATATTATTTTCATCTTAGCGCATTACCAGTTGCATCCGCAGCTGTGCTGCTTCAGAGACCGGGGTGCGCTTTTCTGCTTTTTCTGCTCCAAATATAATACGCATGTCGATGATCAGGATGCCAAATACCTTGCGAAGTGGAGAAGAAATAGCCGGAACAGTTTAAACGATTTGGCTATAGTTTTACGACTGGCCGCCTGCCTGAAGTCAACCCTCGGGAATGCAGATGTAGCACAAGATGTTTGTGCTTAGTCCTTTAGTCGCCTCTTACGACATCCACAGGAGAAGGTTATATCTTTATGTTAAACAAAATTATGTGAAATAAAATAATGTTATTTTTATTTATATATTTCATCATCAATAAATTTAAGAACTAGCTTCTTATTTGTGGAGTATTTACCTTTACAATTTGTGTTATAAAATATTATGAGAAACGAAAATTAGGTAAAAGAACATCATATAAAGATATATTATGACAAATTATTTTATGAGAATAATTGGGGAACCGTTCATAAACGCTACATCATTACTCCCGTATGTTTACATTTGTCTGGACTGGATTGAAGTCGTGTTCGCGTTCAAACTTCATTAATAACGACCTAATCCAGCCGTTAACCCTTTTTGACCCTAAACAAGGCAGTAACTTCGAACAATTCTGACGAGGAACTGGTTTTGGAGAAAAGCTGGAAGCGGAAGATAATTAGTTTGACGTTTCTTCATCATCATTTTCAGCCCACATCAACCCACTGCTGGGCATAAACATCCCCTTTTTCACGCCATTTTCAACGGTACTTCAGTATCTACTTTTTCGCAATAATGGAAATGTATGAACACAGATACTATAAAATAACAGTAATAAATAAACTTTTTTGTTTTACCCTGTGTGGTTCCGGGTTAGAATAGGACCACTCCATGTCTTCCTGTGGATGTCGTAAGAAGCGACTAAAGGACTTAACACAAACATCTCGTGCAACAAGCAAATGCATTCCCAAGGAGGGTTGACGTCAGGCAGGAGGCCGGTCGTAAAACTTTTCCATTCATTCAAGCCAAATCATTTAAATGGTTCTGGATATTTCTTCTCCACTTCGCAAGGTCTTTGGCATCCTTGGGTGACCATTATATAATACACTAGTATTTTTGAAAGAAAAAAGAAGACTGTCGTTATAGCTTCTTAAATTAGCTTCCTCGTTACCCAGGAGGCTAAAATGCAATTAGACTGTGAAAGTTAAACTCATAACGTATCTTTACTATGTAAATATCCTCATGTCCGAACTACAGAGTAACCCATCCAAATATGTATACCCGATCTGATTGAGGAGCGTCTTTGCATATCGATATCCGTCACTAACTTGTGCCAAGCCCCGTCAAGCCTTTGATATGCCAATATGCATGCACGACATGCTTCCAAGAGACGCAAATTGAAATTTACCCAGGCCACGCCGTACCTTCTGAGGGTCATGCTCCCTACTACCACTTACTCAAATCCCGAACGACCACTCACAAACTTTAACCTACATCAACGCTCCAACACTAAACTAAACTTAACATAACAGTACAAAATGCGCAATAGATTATGAGATTAATGTTAATATCATCGTAGGAAGTTTGTAAACGATGGAGGAATTTTAGGGAATAGTTGCTACAGTTTAATATTTAATTTTATTGGACGGCTCATATCGCTGACGGCCGGGCCTTAATTGAATTTTAGTGAAAAGCGTCAACAAAAAAAATGTAATATGTATGTAAATAGGTATGCGAAAAAACATCCGCTATATTAATTTATTTTAAATCGACTTCAAAAAAATGAGGAGGTTAATTATTCGTCGGAATCTTTTTAGGGTTCCGCAACCAAATGGCAAATAATGGAACTCTTATGGATTCGTCATGTCTGTCCGTCCGTATGTCACAGCTACTTTTTTCGTAACTATAAGAACTAGGTATACTGTTGAAACTTGGTAAGTACTCGTAGATGTATTCTGTAAACCGCATTATGATTTTTACACAAAAATAGAAAAAAAAACAATAAATTTTGGGGGTTCCCCATACTTAGAATTGAAACTCAATTTTTTTTTTCAAAAAACCCATTCGTGTGGAGTATTAATGGATAGGTCTTCAAAAATGATATTGAGGTTTTTAATATAATTTTTTTTCTAAACTGAATAGATTGTGCGAGAGACACTACCAAAGTGGTAAAATGTGTGTTCCTCTCCCATTATATAGGGTATAAGATTATATCGTATTAATTTATTATAACAGTTGTAAATAACGTTATGTTCTAGGATTTCAATATATTACGCAGAAACAATAAGCCTTTGATCATGCGATTTGAATTCGAGTATATTACGATTCAAAGCGCTTACCTATTATACGAGTACAAATACAATAGGGAAATTGACAATAATATTATATTGTGCTGTGCTAATATTAGTAATCCTGTTAATTGTTAGTAATAAATAAGTCAATTATAGATCTGTATATCAATATAGATTGTTTATATAACGTACGAAACATGAAATAGGAACTATACCTAAAGGTGATCTTTTGCTTCTAACTGAAACCCTTTGCTACGCACCGTAGCTGTTTCTAGGAACTGATGATATCGCTACGAACTCCAGTTGCATACGGTTGCTATGCTACAAATTCGATGTGTAGCTAGAAACATACTTACGATTGGCTACGAATCATCGCGTCTGCTACAAATCCGTAGCAAGCTTGCTACACAGCCCCTAACGCGGTGATCCCACTGAACAGCGGACAGTCGCGGACCGCGGGGTGGCAGATTTTAACATTGTATGCAAGTAGGTATCTCAGTTTGTATAGAAAACACGCCTAGTCCAACCCACTGAAATCGCGTCAACGCGCGGGAGCGTCAGTGTGTTGAACAGTATGTACAGTGGGTTCACCGCTTAATTATACTTTACTATACGCGATTTTGCTTGTACAAAACGAGTAACTGATTCTGAATAATTTATTTCATTATTAGCACACAATACAGATAACATCCATATTTTGGTGAATGATTATTTGCCGCCGGAACTTGTATAATTAGTGGTCGTAAATGTCTATGTCTATAATTGGAGACCGGAACTTTATTATATTGGCGACACATTTATTAAAACTACTTACGCTGTCTTTTCGGCTGCTCAGTTTTTGCAGCACTGAAAGTGGTAAACACTGCAACTAATGATGATATACCTCTCCAACCCGTCTGGTCAGCGTGGAGAGTGTATGCCAAATCCTCTGACTGCTCTGGATAATATATGGCTGTGGTAGTACAGAGAGGGTCGTGCTCCTGCAGTGGAGACTGAAAAAGTCCTGATGTTGAATGATGATATAAAAACGGATTTTACAACCTTTGAAGAAAGCTAACACGAAGTTTAGAAGTTTTTTCTACCCGTCATAATTACTGTCAGGTTCTGTCTGCGTGAGTTTTTCCTTATAAAGAAGTGTTAAATGAAATTTTCAATTCTCTTTACAATGGTCATAAAATATCGGCACCTGGCCGTCCGCGACGCTGTGTATTTTACGCGCCACTAACACGGCAGAACGCTCTTTTTATAGTCCGGAGGCCGTAAATTTGAGTGCCGAAGCTCCCGGCCTAAGCTCTGTAAGCCGCGACGTAATTTTTTTTTATTAAGTTCTGCTCACACACACACTCACACACTTCATCGCCTTTATATCCCTAACAGGGTAGATAGAGCCTAGGACTGCAAGATCCAAAGGCTACTTGTAGCACCATGATAGGCGTGAAGATGGAAAAAGGGAATAAAATAGTAATAGATTTCTAACCGCTTCGCTCATTAATATGATTCACATTCTCCCCCATTCTCCCGATCGGCTTTTACGGTCTGCGCGTAGGAATTGTTTGGCTTTTTCGGGTCGCGTCCGGCCAAACATTTGTGTCCGGCCTGTCCAGTTTTGTTAGGCATTTTGGCAAAGCGAACGGATGACCTTGGTCCAGCTTTTATTAAGTTATTTGGTAAACTTTCATCTTGCTCCATTACTATTATTATAAATCCATTCCGGTTTTTAAGGTCTAAATGGCCGGTCTTATTCAGCGCCGAGTCTGGCTTTTATAATTTTGGAGATGGTAACCTTATTTGCGCGGGAAGAGGAGCAGCTGGTATATTCTACATATTTTCTTTCCTCCCAGATCAGCATGGAGTTTTTTTTATAGTCCGGGAGGCAGTAAATGTGAGTGCTCCCGGCCTAATCTCTGTAAGCCGCGACGTAATTTCATTTTATTAAGTTTTGCTCATACAGGATATTAAAGTCTGTTTCATAGAAAAATGAGGCAATATCAGGTCTAAGGGCGAACGCCACCTGCTGCGCTTCGAGAATTTTTTTGAATGTTAAATCATTCTGAATATTTATACATTTTCGTTTTAGGAAGAAAATGAAATATGTCGTCGAAATTATTGTTGGTCTCGTATTTAATTTCAGACTCACCAAAATATTATGTACATTTGAGTTTTTAAAAACCTGCCTAAAATGTGCGGGAACAGATACAGCTGGCACATTCTTTGTTTTTTTCTCCCTACCATGGAAGTAAAAAACATAAAGAATTATAGTTAAAGTAAAGTACTCAAATTATATAATGAAATAAGAAATGGTAAAAAAAAAACCACGTGAGCAGGACTTGAACCCGCGGCCTTAGTCTCAATACGGCTATGCTCTTACTTTAATTTGAGTACTTTAGTACTGCATCTTGAATGCCTAAAAAGCCCTATAATAATAAAGCAAAGTAATAAGGAATATGCATGCAATACCAATCCGGCTCATATTTTTATTTTACAATTGCTATTAATACGTTACCATGCCTATAATAATTTTCTTACTGACTCTTATTTGGATTAGAAATAAATTATTGAAAATATGCAATTATTGCGCGGGAACTTTTGACAAACAAAAAGGAAATGACGACAAAGTTCACAAAAGGGGAAATGACAAGTTCAGGTGCGTTTGGTAGGACTGTCCGTCCATGTACTCGTAGTTTGACTATCGATGACATTCGAAATGTTTATACTTTTATATAGAGGTTTAACAAACATCATTGGCTGATAATATCAAAAGTACCCAAAAAAGAAAAACATGCGTCAAGACAGCTTCTGTCTCAAGCGGATATTGCAGACTTTGACGTCATATTTTAAAATGGCGTGTTTTAGTTGTTATATTTATATTTGAAATATTTATTTTCTAAACCATATACATGTTTTTCGGCACTGATTTATTTTTGCGGCTATTTCTCGACGAGGACTATCGATTAAAAATATAAAAGAAATGCATGCATACTCTCTATTTTCATTTGAGGTTTTACTCGAGTAGCTATTTTTCTCCTAAAACAGCATTGAAGATGAAATGATGAACACAGTTTCTCGAAACAATTTAAAAGCCCTTAAACGTAAGTTAAGGGAATGCCTCTAAAAGGCTTGTTTGTAGCGGCTCAGAGCAACGCAAAGCATTCCAGGTGTCGTCGCAGAGAGACAGATACTGTTGTCACAAAGAAAGGAGCTCTGAATTATATTACACCCACCATTCTTGTAACACCATACCTAGCGCTGCTCTAACTGACATGCAACCTTCAATACTTGACGTCTAAATTGAGTACATAGAAATGTTATACAAATGCTGCTTCTACTCGTAAGACAATTTGATTCGCACTCTTACCTACCCCATTATTGCCATTGCTGAAAATCAGTGTATTGCTTTTGAGGCAATATCACCACTGAGCTTTGACCTATTTTTCTTGTTACTGCTGCATTTCCCGCACAAGTGAACAACCAGTGTGAAGGATTCCTTACATTGCTGTAGTTCATTTAGACTTAGCCAATTCATAACAATACCAAAAGTACTCACATTAATAGCGATTAAGTGTACAAAATAAAGTTAAATGTAGCGAAACTAATTACAGCATTAGAAACATAAACGAAATGGCTACGAGGTTAATTATAATTTAATTTTCTGGGCGAGAATCGCGAATTATAAAAATAAAAGCTCCGTGTTGCAAGCACTTAAATGTACACTAATTGTTTATGTGTCGCATGAATTGAGTTGACACCCATCCTGACGTCACGTGACGCAGTAATGCTGCGCTGTGGACTTTATGGTTACTTATTTGGTTAAAGCATTACTTTAAAAATAGGATTTTATCCGTTTTTATATAGAAATCAAAATGCTTTTTTTATACTATTATACAACGTGTAATTGATATATGCATAATAAATCGAACCACGAGCTATACTAGATCGCTTTAGCATAATAAAATTAAAATTACAGTCAAAAAACAAACACAAAATTCCGCGTTCCCGTACAAAACTGTGCAGCCGCCCAGGCAATTTGTAGGGGAATGTCGATTTTTTTTTGGTTTATTAACTGTTCTTTTAATATCATTGTACTATAGTGATATAGTATAGCCCGTGGTTGTTGTACATTGTATGCACGGAGGAAGCTTTCAATAATAGGGTCATGTGGTTTTTAATTATGCGAATTTATCCTACAACGGAATATCTTAATGTCAAACTCCAAAT
The DNA here is from genome assembly GCA_963576875.1 of Acrobasis repandana. NCBI lineage: Eukaryota > Metazoa > Arthropoda > Insecta > Lepidoptera > Pyralidae > Acrobasis > Acrobasis repandana. The sequence goes on from OY756215.1 coordinate 592,999, forward strand.
AAACAAATAAATATCCTATGTGAAGTAATATGATGGCAATACTGCTAATTGTAAGAACTAACCTTCAAATTGACGTCACACAATCACAGACTATTCAATTAATAATGAGTTTCTTTTTGTTTAGCCTGGGTCATGTCCCATTGTCGGGCAAATGCCTCGTCCTATTTTTTTCACACGTATAAAAAAATTAAACACATGATTATTTGTCCACAGTGTCTCCAGCCCTCAGTCAGCTGATCTTCCTAATGGAGCCCCCTCCTCGGCTGCGGTTCTCCAACAGCTCAGGCGCCCGGGTGTCCTGCGCTGCGCACGGCTCGCCTCCACCCACTATATCTTGGTTGACGGAGGACGGCGCGCCAGTGACCGATGTCCCTGGACTTAGGTAAGTCTTTGTTTATTTTTTTTTTCATATAAGGCTAACAATGTGTGAAATTTTTCTAATTATCCAAAGGCTAGCTTAACAATAGGAAATGTTACTGCAATGTTCTGCCGCCAGAGTGGAGCATTAACAATTACTGTAAACAATCTTTTGACAATGACAAGTACATCAAAGTCGTTATAAATTTGTAAAATTATACAAGTACTAGTAAATGGCTATCGGAAGCCATAACACAGACAACACAGTTTGACGTCAGTCGAGAGCAACGTTTTAACATGCCTTTCGAAGCATGGAGGAGTTTTATGCCACTTCTGGTCACTATTGTCCAAACTACGCCTGGCGTAGTTTAACATGCGAAAGTGCACTATCGCTTGGCCACCGAGCTCAAAGAACCGTGGTTCTCTAATAGCCCAGGCCCCAGTAACCAACGTCCCCGGGCTAAGGTACTTTGCACTTTTTCTAATTTCTATAAGGCCCATTTAAAAGGTGCTAATTTCTTTGCCTGTTGCATCCAATTTTATTTTTGCAATAAATTACTTGCATGATGTAAAAAAGCGTACAATTGAATCTATTGTGCAAGCTTTATGGCAAAGCTTGCATTGGTGTAAATAATATATACAATTACCTATTCCGTATCATGTAAGATCGTAAAAACTGCAAAACAAAAGAACTCCGGTAGTAAATGTTTCAAGCTCCAAGCTTCGGATGACACATTAAGCCGTGGTGATGCCGTAATCTTATATTTTCAGTTCTTTAACTTTGGCAGATGCAACAGCTTGAAAAATGTGATACCTACCCGGGTCGACCACGGCCACACATATTAATTTTATGTATTTATTTGAAATTATGGTCTATGTATTTAATATTCTTTATAGATTGTTGCCGCTTCTCCTGCAATAACGCCTAGAAAGCGGCGCTAAACTTATCTAAGTGTTAATTTTCTTTTGTATTTCTATTTTAATTTATATCATATTTTTTCTTAAATTGTATGGATGTATATCTGAAATAAATAATCATAATTTATTATTATGCATATCTGTAAGTAACGATTTGAAGTCAACAGTTTTTGTAAAATCAATAACAAAGTGAATATTATTATAAACCACTTAACATATTAAATATACATTTGAATTAAGTTAAATCAAAAACCATTGTTATAACAATAAAAATTATCAGAATTTAAAAAATACAAGTTTATAAATGGTACTCGATATTTTCTCTCTGTATTCCCTAAATTCCATAATATTAAATGTAGGGACAAAATATCGGATACCAAAGAGAGACCTATTCATAATATTTTGTAAAAACATTACTAAAAAGAATAAAAGTGTCGCTATTTTTCTAGCCTAAAAACTTACGAACCAGACTGAAATAATAGAAGGAATAAGGTCAAAAATTTTCTATTCTGCCAATATTCCGCTCGAGGTAACCTTTAACGTAATTTTTCTACTTTTAGTAAATAAAGTAAAAACACTTTGCACAAGACATTCAACATTAACATGTAAAATATGTAAACTAGGTGTACAATAGGCGGCCTTGTCGCTAAGGCAATCTCTTACAGATAATTGATTTTGTTAATGATTTTAAACCGAAAAGGAATGTCTTTATGGCATATGTGCATATATAGTGTACCGTCACCAAAAAACCTTAATTTTTCTTGGACTTGTGTAATATTTCTTGCACAATGTATTTTATCTAATTTCATCTCTGCTTAATGGACGAAAAAACCGTAATCCGTTTGACCGATTGCGATCTCACAGCTCTGTCATTAGCACAACATCACTCATACGAACTTTCATTCATTCATTTTCGCACTGTTGGACAGAACAAATAAGTGATCGTTTATCTACAGACCAATGGACTGCTATGTTTTTGATAAAAACTTTCTTAGTTAATGATTTGACAGAATCTTGATTCAAAATGCCATGCTACCTCTTTCTTATCCATAGCTGTGCTGCTGCAGAGCCCGGGGCCCGGTTTCTGCTTTATTTTTTCAAAGATAATAGTACTCGTATGTGCCATCGGTCTCACAACCAAAGATGACGAAGACCGTAGGAAGTGGAAAAGTTAATACAGTAACAACAAACAAACAATAATACAGAGTTGTCGTTCTTTCGGCTGGTCTTCTGACTTGCCTGTTTCTCTTCAAGGATAACTTGTCGGTAACGTTTTATGACAAATGATCGAAACGGAAGCAGATAAATAAATTTGCAGTTAAAAATTTTGCTTGTAATGAGCATTCATGTGTTGTAACCGGACTCCACACAAACAATATGCACAAATTACGAAATAAGAGATAACTATTTACCTATCAGATTATTAAGACATGTGTATACGCAAGCTACGCGGCGAAAATTATTAGTTACTAAATATTACAGTCTACGTTAAGGCCCCGTCAGTTCAGAGCCAAGAATACTGTGAGTGTTTTTGAAAAATCACTGTAAATAAACTACAGTTTATTTAAAAAAAATACATAGGAATCTTAAGGCTTTTCTACAGACACCCACAATATCCAAAACACGATTGAGCAATTTTGGCTTGCAAGAATAAAATCACAAACATACCTCTAAATTTGCCTAAATTTACCTTTAAAAAAGATATCAATACTTTTTAGAATCACTTTTTTATATGAAAATTATACCAAAAAATGTATAATCTAAATAAATAGTTAGTTACGCTACACAAAAAATAAAAATATCATACAAAAAAAAACAGCGAAATATCGTCGAGCTCAGGTCCGGGCCTTTGTTCGCTCTCGACGAATATTTCACTGTGTTTTATTTATTATTTTTTGAATAATATTTGTTTTTTAGCATTTCTAATTCCAAATTTCATTTAAAACTATAAGTTGTATATAATTTTGTAATCCTTGAATACAATCTTTTAATTTGATACCCCACTCGATAGTTTTTAAAAAGAAAAGATTTTTTATGCCCCGCAATTTGGCGCCAAAAATCTGCAATTCTGATTTCCAATAATTTTAATATAGCCTATGTCACGACAAATCTAACCATTTATAATTTATTAAAATTGGTTTGGTCGTTTAGTAGTTACGAGGAAACATAGAATTATAGGGACAAACATACAGGTCAAACTCATCCCTCCTTTTCGGCTTTGCCGCAGTCTGGTAAAAAACAAATTGTACTTCCTGTTTATTCATAACTTTTGTGCTGTATCGATGTTCTGAATATTCGTCCACAGCGTTATTGGCAGTTTTTAATTTTATTTCCCCACACTGCGCAACTGAAAATTAATGTATTCAGTTTTATATGAAAAACGTTATTTCCGCACGTCATATAGTCCGATACTGCGTATACTCGTTAGTATATTCATAAAGTTTTATTTTTATAGCGTTATTTTCCGATTGTTTGTATTATGTATACCATTAACGTTTTTTGATGTATGTAAGTGGCCAACACTGGTGTGAATTTTTTTCATATCTGATTAAACAATCAACACTATAAACATAACATATCGCCTCCATCTTAAATTCATCGGGCCGGTCGTGTTTATCGAACGAACTTTAGCAATGGGTAGCAGTTTGAGTTTCACTAGAAGAGCAGTAAGAGAAACCGGGGAATAAAATTAACACAAAAGACGCCGGTTAAACTCACGCAAACATGTTCTCTATGTCTTCGATTCCAAATATACTATGATTTATGTAAAAAAACGGGATGACTATTTGCGTTTGCGACCATTCGATACCAACTCCATATTACGATGTTTTTTCATTTAATTCTTAAACCTTACATTTTAAAGGATACAAAGTTTGTACAAATAAATAATAATAATTGAAATTTTTTTTCAGAACAAAAACCCGACTTCTATACCAAAAAAGCTTAATATTCAAACAATTGTATACTTAGACGACATATTTTCTAGTTATTTTCGTTTTAAAAACCAATAACACAACCGTTTTTAATAAAATTTCTATGGGACCACCTGGGAAGTATACCCTTTTAAACAAAAAATAATTATCTAAATCGGTCCAGGCGTCTTCGAATAATTGGGAATTATACATAAAAAAAAAGATTTCGAAGAATGGATAACCTCCTCATTTTTTTGAAGTCGGCCAAAAAGATCGGTAAGTCTCGTTGTTATACCTAAATAAACATAGTGTTCAAAGTAAAAAATGCGAAATTTCAAAAAAAAAATATAATAAACACACTAGTTTATTATTTGAAAATATTTAGCCGCAAGTCCCAGCAATCGCCCTCCAAGGGCGCATCCACATTATTTCACGCGGGTATGGAGTATGGAGGTACTCGTAAAACGTATAATCGCTTACAACTTCTGGAATTGGGTCGCTTGCTGCTGCGATTATTATAATGTGATCCGTTTGAGTTAACGAGAGGGTTGGTTATGGTCAGGCTTTGTTACAGTAACAGACACTATTTACATTATTATTATTGTGTATGTTATCGGCCTTTAATACATTCTTACTCCATTCGTCCTGGTCCTGGAATCGATTTTTCTGCGATATCCAAAAGTGACACGACATGTCCTATTATTTTATGAAGGAAAGTTCTGGAATTCTGGATGCATTGCATATGTCTTAATATTTGCGGTCAACTCACCATATAAGGTTATTGCTTTCGTGCGTGTGTGGGCCATGGAGTCTCCGTTGCGCTGTAATGCTGTGAAGCCTGGGGTCCCCTTTCCCGATTTTTCTTCTCCACTTCGCACGGTCTTGAGTATTATTGGTTGTAAGATTATTGCCACGCTTATCATCCTTGACGACGTCAAGCCAGCAATTCTTGGGTCTACCGCGTCTGCCGGGCTCGGCGGAGGAAGTATCTATACATTTGTTTTCTACGTAAGTAACTTGCCGGTTGCCGCTAGACGTGACCGTTGAGTGTTGTCAATTTTTATATGAACTGCACATAAGACCTTAAAGTAATCCTATTTTTTTTAAATATACAAAGTCTTGGCATATGCTTAATAATATACTAGATCAGTATGGTATAATAAAATTAAAATAACAGTCAAAAAACCAAAAAAAAAAATCGATGTTCCAATAGTAATTTCTTGGAAAGCTGCATACATTTGTATGAAAATACCAAACTTTTTTTTGTTAATATATGAATTACACATTGTATTTTTAAGACATAATATGTAAATTTTAATATTTTTGTTTACCATTTATCTTTACTTATTATGCTTAAAAAGCTGATTGATAAAAATTTGATCCAGTTTCCTTGCTTTTCGAAATTAGACCAACTCGAATCCGCATCGATGGGCCCGGCCGCCTATATCACTGTTGCCCAACAATTAAACCGTAGTACCCAAACTTAACGAAACCAAGTAAACGTGTCACAGAATAAAGAGAGTAACGATATGACACCAGATAGTTTTTATTCCTTAGCTACCTTATATAGCCATCGCTCAAGCATTACTTTAAACCTTTTTGCTTTGGAGCTGTTGGTCCTGGCTGTCATCATTAGACTCTATTAGTTAGATGATAACAACGACTTAATGTCTTTCTGTAACCTTTATTTCGGTGCGCTAAAATGAATTACAACCAAAGGTAACATACAAGTTACCATGATAAATTTTAGTTGAAGCTCCTAATAATAAGGGGGTCACATTCTTGACTTACGAGTAAGTCTAAGAGCGTTAACACATTACACCGCTGCGGCGCGCTTGGATTTTATTCGAAAAGCGCAGCCGCGGCGGGGTAATTTAAAAACGATATTATAAGTATAAAAAATCTGTGTAACAAATACATAATTATCCAAGAAACATGTTGTAAGATTTCTTCTATAAGCTTATTAGTTTGAGCGCCCTTGGAGTACAATTTCCAGGAATTGTTTTGTGGCGAAAGTTCCTAGTTCTACGGGTTGTTGTTATAAAGTTAGCTTGTGATTGTACGTATTTTTAGGGCTTCGTAGTCCTTACTAACACACCTTATGTGATAAATACATTAAAACCAATAGCCATAAATTAACTGTGAAATTGAATATGCGAGGCCCTTTTTATGTAGGTAAGTGCTAATAATCATTTCCATTTCACACATTAATAAGTTCCATAGTCACTAGTGTGCATGTTTCCTCAGGATATTTTTCTTCACCGGCAGCAAGTGGTGATAGTTAAAATAAACTGGTAAAGTGCGAGTTGGACTCTACTTCTGAAAAAACACGTTTCTTGTATGACAAACGCCTTTAATTTTTAACTTTTTCTAGTGATCGGTGAAAATTTAATGTGTCCTATTACGGTGTAAGAGATAGAGCCCTGTGACAGACAGACGGACAGACGGATAGAGTTTTAGTAATATGGAATTGGGAATGCAAATAGAAGTCTTTAAGTTTGCGCCCTTTAACCAGCCACCGCCCCACTATGGACCGCGGAAGGAGGAGATGGTGCAAATATTATGATTTTGGTGCCCCCTTAAAACTCGCCGGGGGTTAGTGCCCGGGGTTGGCCCCAGGGCACTTGCCCGGACGCACAGGCGTGCGTCCTATCACGGGTGCTCACCACCAATTCTATATCATGTTCATTATACTACCTCTATAATTGGCGGGTGTAGCTATAACGAAGACAAACGGTACAGCTACGTATCCGCCTCGCTGGCTTGCTGCAGACCGAAACGTTACTACTATAACGTTTGTATCTCAGACCAAGAATTTGTAGCGATACATTTTATATATACATAAGTACTATATGATTTTTATAGCGTAATATAAATATATATGCGCTATAAACATTGAATTTCCGAGTATATATTGTTCATGGTACAATAACTCCCAGATGTAGCTATTGTTACAGTCCTAAAATATCGAAGCTCGGGATCACGAAATCAAACAGCCGGATAGATCAATAAATATTGCCCTTGTTTTATTATTGCTCATTATCGTTTAGACTCTGGCATTTATACAATATGCGACCGTTTTCTTTTAGAATCGAATAACAACTGCCGGAGCATGTGTTTAAACCGTTGTTTCGTATTAGTCACTGCCGGTTAAAACTAGCAGTGATGGTTTGATCAAAATAACTTTCAATAATTATGAAAATACATTATCTTGTTCCGCCTCGCTTACTTACACATCCACTTGTCTAAAACGTTACAGTACTTAGTACTTAAATCTGTGTGAATATCTCACTGTCTGTGTTACTTTTATTTTGGTAGGTTAGATCAGATAAACGTTTTAATTTATAGTTAAAATTAAAATAAAAGAAGGTATAAAGCTTCGCTTATTACTAAAGGGATTCCTTCGGTGTGTGTGAAGTTGGAGAATGGAATAAGAAACGTTATTTAACGTGATTAAGATGATTACCCATTCCCTCGATCGCCTTTTACAATCTAAGTGAAAAGGAAAGCAGCTGGTACAATCTTAAGTCTTTTCGTTTATCCGAGACCAGTACAAGCTAAGTTTTTTCTTTTATCAAAGACAGGAAAGTGGGTAGTTTAATAATAGGAGAATTCGCTCCATCCCTCACACAGACTGCCACGTCGCATCGTTTGTCTTCGTTACGAGAACCCGCGCCAATTATAGTTTATGATGTAGCTAACTGCATAAAATGCGAACGTATTTCGAAGAATTGCGTCTATTTGTTATGTTGGCTACACAAAACTTCTGATTTTCAGAAAAGATAATTGGATCAGCGGTAGCGCGTGAGGACTGTATTTTGTATAGCGGTAGCGGAAGGCTTAAAAAAGCGTAAGTGCGAAGGGAGCGAAAGCAAAAGACAAGAGCGAAAAAAAAAATTAAATCAGTGAAAAATGTAGGACTGCTTCTTACCGGTGTGGTTTTGTAGTCTGCAGTACTAACACTTCCCTTCACTTATAGTTACCGCAAAGACAAGACCATGGTCTAATATTATGCAGTAAAGCGGAGCAGCAGCGTATAGAAGTAGCGTTGCGAGATGAGTTCAAGCATACACTGTTTTTCTTATCTTGATGTCAAAAGCAGGCCACAGAGATAATACGTTCATTAAATCTAAGTTCATAGTCAACAACGAAGAGTGTATCCAAAAGCCATACTCAGATATACCCAGTTAAAATAGCGTTGGCGATAACAAAATAACATTATATAAGATACAAACTTAGCAGAATTTAAAAGAACACCAAACAATAAAAGTGACTCCTCTAAATTTCGTTACAGTAACAAGTCTAGAGCTAACGTCCGACGTCGAGCTTGCTTCAGGCACTAACAAAATTACGTGACAATGTGTGACGATGAGGGCGGACTACAAGTTTAACAACAAACAAATAAAAGTCTCTCAAATCTCTTTAGAGTAACAAGTATAGAACAACCGGCAACAGTTCTCGGCACCGGGCTTGCTTCGGGCACTAACAAAACAGGTAACATGATATTCTTCTAAAGAAACCTGAAATGAAATTTAAAGAACACCATACAATAAAAGTCACTTTCTAGCGGATAGAGCTGGTTGTTTAGAAGATTTCATGATGCGGTGGGACTTTGTCGGATAGACTTGGACTTGGTTGAGGAGCTGTTTGGTTTGGTGGGAGTACGCATTGCTAGCGTTCTCGCATGTAATGCAACCCCAGTGGTAGTCCGCACTTGGATGGGTGACAACAAGTGGCACGCAGTAAGTTTTAGCTATCATCATGGTATGGCAGTCGTCAAGCCATGTAATTATGCCTTTAGGAAGCTTGAAATATCTCAAACCATTATAAGCCATAAAAACACACGAAAAACAAACAAATAATGCTTATACGCGTAGGTTGAGCTAAACTTTAAAGAACTCCAAACAATAAAATAATTCCTCTAAATCGCGATACAGTAACAAGTCTAGACAAGTCAGACAAAGTTGTAAGCTCCTCCGGGCTTGAAAACGCACGTTCAACCTCTATTGTAATCTTTACTAATTGGCTGTCGCTTATCTATGTCAAATGAATTTAGCCACCTTGAAAACTTAGACAGTATTGCTCACCACACACACACACATATACTTGGACAGGAATAACTTTAATTTTTTTTTGTAAGTTTACAAGCTTATAATTATTGTGAAACCAAAGAACTTGTCAAAACAAATCAGATAAGCCCACTGAGTTGCGTTATTTTATTACAGGGCTCTTAAGGTCACTTTTCGGCTACATAAATCAGATCAACTCCTTGTCATAGTAATTTGCTTGAAATCCTCGTTTTTTTATATTTTAACTACAAGGCAGATAATATAATAAGTGAAACAAAGTAACGTTCACTACAAACACGTTCATAAGCGGAAGCGGTAGCGGGCAAAGACGACGGAGGTCGCCGTCGCAGTAACGAAGATAAACTGCGGCCGACATGACGCGAATATGAACTGTGGGGAGTGTGGTGCAAGGCATGGAGCATTAGCGATGATGAAGTAGTGATTGTGTTCATAAGCGGAAGCGGTAGCGAGCAGAGGCGATGGAGGTCAACGTCACAGTAACGAAGACAAACTGCGGCTGACATGACGCGAATATGAACTGTGGGGAGTGTGGTGCAAGGCATGGAGTATTAGCGATGATGATATAGTGATTATGTTCATAAGCGGAAGCGGTAGCGAGCAGAGGCGATGGAGGTCAACGTCACAGTAACGAAGACAAACTGCGGCTGACATGACGCGAATATGAACTGTGTGGAGTGTGGTGCAAGGCATGGAGTATTAGCGATGATGATGTAGTGATTTTGTTCATAAGCGGAAGCGGTAGCGAGCAGAGGCGATGGAGGTCAACGTCACAGTAACGAAGACAAACTGCAGCTGACATGACGCGATTATGAACTGTGGGGAGTGTGGTGCAAGGCATGGAGTATTAGCGATGATGATGTAGTGATTGTGTTCATAAGCGGAAGCGGTAGCGAGCAGAGGCGATGGAGGTCAACGTCACAGTAACGAAGACAAACTGCGGCTGACATGACGCGAATATGAACTGTGTGGAAAGTGGTGCAAGGCATGGAGTATTAGCGATGATGATGTAGTGATTGTGTTCATAAGCGGAAGCGGTAGCGAGCAGAGGCGATGGAGGTCAACGTCACAGTAACGAAGTCAAACTGCGGCTGACATGACGCGAATATGAACTGTGGGGAGTGTGGTGCAAGGCATGGAGTATTAGCGATGATGATGTAGTGATTGTGTTCATAAGCGGAAGCGGTAGCGAGCAGAGGCGATGGAGGTCAACGTCACAGTAACGAAGACAAACTGCGGCTGACATGACGCGAATATGAATTGTGGGGAGTGTGGTGCAAGGCATGGAGTATTACCGATGATGATGTAGTGATTGTGTTCATAAGCGGAAGCGGTAGCGAGCAGAGGCGATGGAGGTCAACGTCACAGTAACGAAGACAAACTGCGGCTGACATGACGCGAATATGAACTGTGGGGAGTGTGGTGCAAGGCATGGAGTATTAGCGACGTAATACCATAAAAAGTTAAGAAATAAAATGTATATTTCAAAACAGGATGTACTTTTTGTAACAGTTTAGGCTCCAAACCTACCTAGTTAAATTGTCTGTCCTTTTTCATTTATATTTTGACGTTTCATCAATAGATATATTATAAATTACACGTTTTCAAATTGCAGACTATGTGATCCTCTCCGTTAAAATTTTCCTACAAAACAAATGATACTTACCGTCTGCCATTTTTAGTGCTACTTTGAAAACTGCTTTGTCAAAAGAAAGTAACAATAAAATATAATACACTTTCCCTGGCACTCATAAAGGTACTTGTGCTCCAGTAATGAGTATATTTTCACCGCGCCGCTTATATTCATAATTTATCAATCATTTACCGCCGTCTCGACGCCCCAAATTGTCTGATGGGTAATGAAAATTGCGAGCAGCCACCACACGTGGCAATATTCTGAACGATCATGAAGAAAATGACACATTACTTATTCAAACGACATAAAGACAATTTTTAGTTCATGCATCGGTAATTCGAAGATGTAGGGCCATAAAATCCCTCGAATTATTCCAACACGATATGAAGAATAAAAGTATTGGTATGGTTTATATCAAAGCCAGAGAGATATCTGAAAAGTAAAGAAAAGTGTATTTCTAGATAAAATCCAAGATGACGGCACATAATACCATACTTTATAATATAAAAACCGCTCGCTGTACATTTAATAAATTTATATCACTGTATATTTTATATATTTAGTAAGTTATATAAGGCAAATAGAGATATATTTGGGGTTAAAATAAGAAATAAAAGTTATGGGCATGACATATGTGGCGTGTCCTTTCTATTGTGTGCTTGAGCAAATATACAAACAAAACAAGAACAAAAGTTATATATTATTTAAATATTAGTTTGTGTAGTTCGATTGAAGGATACTAATAGCATTCTGCTCCAAGTTCCTGGTAATCTAATTTGCAAATTAATCCCCTGAGGCTTAGCCGTACAACGCCTGATACAACAATTATCAAGTTTGTATTAACTATGTTCTAATCAATTCTCAAATCCGGATAACTTTGGGATACATAGAGGATTATCCTACCATATGGTTAAAATCAGCTATCTCTGTCTTGAGTGTTACGAGTAGCTTCAGTATTATAGACTGAATCCACCCTAAAATAGTTTCAGTATATTGTGTTGGACCCTGTGTATAATAGGAGCTGGGTTAAATCTATTAATTTTCAGGTTTAGAAGTGATAGTTAATCTTTGGAGGTCTCATAGATCATCAAACAAGAGGTATTTCCACCATACATATATCATCTGCTCTGCCGGCATATATATCATCTGTGCCCCACCTGAATACGGCATGTGTGTGTCTGTCTACACTCTTAGGTCTGGAAGTATCATAACGGATACAAGTATTATACATTTCTTCTCAGCAGTGGTCGTTGCGAAACCTGCTAGTATCGGTAGCTATTGCACTAAAAATAATTAAAAATAATGACCTACAATAAGTTATATATTTATCCTACATTGAATAAAAAATTTTGACTTTGACTTTGAAATCCTAGTGATCCATATTAGAAACAGACAACAAAATCGTGTAGGAACTTACTCATTTTGTTGATTATTAATATTGTTTAACGATTTTCTAACTTTTTTTTACTCACTAAGAAGAAGAAGATGGTCAAAAAAGCCTTCAGGTTTTAATCGATTTAGTCGATAATTATCAGGGCGAGTGTTAAAAGCGCAGCCTAGCCCACGAAAATGAATTTATCTCTTATTAGTTTAACTGTATATTTTTTAATAAAAAAACAAATTCAATTTCTGGTCTTCTTCGTATTAGTTCCACTTCACCACAACTCAATTGCTGATTGCAAATGCTTGACTTATGGACAAAAATATCAATATCACTATATTTTTTAATTTTAATTTAATACTCTTTATTGTTCTAAAGTAAAACATACTTTTAACAAATGGCGGACTTAATGCTAAGAGCATTTTCTCCCAGTCAACCATAAGGAGAAACAGAAAAGTAATTTGTTCGGCGCAAAAAGCAAAATTAATCAATTATGACTACCGATTTAATAAATACTTCATATAACATATTAAAAACATATACATAAAACATTACATTACTACATACTTTATAATATATATCAGAATAAATATCTACTTATACAATACGTACCATTATATTATACCTACATATATAATCAATTTTAAAACTGAATGATGACGACTTTACGGTGGAAGGGAATTCAAAAGATGAGCGTGAACTTGCCTTTTAAAAGAGAATTTGGTAGAATTTTTACTGATGTCAACGGGTAAAGCATTCCAGACCCGTGAAGCTTGGAGAGAAAAGGAGTTAAACTTAAAATTTGTCCGGAAAAGAGGGATAAAGAGTTACGTGTCTCATTGGAACGTAGTTGTCGATCATGAGTGTCTGAAAGATAATTGAATTTACATTTTAAATATTCAGGAAAGACAGAATTAGAAAAGGGTACAGAGTAACCGAAGTTCTATATGTGTGCATAGAATATTTGAAAAGTTCCCTTGATTTCTCGAGGATTCCATCAACAAATCTTCTTCATTCCTAGGACAATGAGACCGACTTGTATGTATACTTTTTCAAATAAAAAAATAATTTTATAAATCGGTCAAACGGAGAAGTTATTTTTATGTATGTTCTACTCGTACACATAAAAAAACATATATACATTCGAATTGAGACACTAATCCATATATAGAATTCATACCTCCCTAATGTTAAAACCTCGTTCTCTAGTTTTTGTCACGTACGTATTTTTTACGTGTAAGTATGTATTCCTTCAACGAGAGTGCCAAATGGTTTCGAAAATTCATATATACGCTTAAATTATTCAAACGGGCAAAATTCAGCAATAAATGATGGAGTTGTAAAAGTAGATTAAATACTGGCTCACAATCCTCTTAGCGGTGAAATAAGGAAAAGTATTAGCGATGTCAAATGTACAAAATATTTTCTGAAGTAGAATTAGATGTTTTTTAGCCTGAGGCGTCTCAGGTGACTACGAGCACCACAACAAATATGACGAAACAGGAATGTTTTATAACTAAACACTACTTTTTGCCCGCAACTTATAAATCTTATTTCGCGATAAAAAATAAACTAAGCTACACCCTTCGGTAGCTCAATAAATTCATCTAAGCGCGCTTCTAGTTGCATCATTAGCTGTTCTGCTTCGGAGCCCGAGGTTCGCTTTCCCGTTTTTTCTTCTCCAAACATAATATGTACGTCACTGGTTACCCAAGGATGCCGAAGAACATACGAAATTGAGGAGAAGTAGCTGGAACAGATTTGATGAACGGCTATAGTTTTACGACCGGCCGCCTGCATGACGTCAACCCTCCTTTTCAATGCAGTTGTAGCACGTTATCTTTGTACTTAGTCGCCTCTTACGACATCCACAGGAAGAGATGGCGTGTTCCTATCCTAGGCCGGAAGCCACGCGGCCAACTCATCGGTGTCTCAATTATATGGAAGTAAACAATCATGTCGTTCCGTTTCGTATTTTTTATTTATACAGTAATTTAGAACTTTTAAGATCGAGGTGGTTAGAAGTCGGGCTACTACCGTATGTTTTTTTTCGTGAACTCGATGATTGCCAAGGAGTTTTATTAGGAGATCTCGAAATACTCGATTTACTCGTTCGCCGCTCGGCATCTTTACCTACCTGGTTGGAGCTGGTGTTACTTTTCTACATGTCTTACTTTTTAATTCGATAAGTACGATATCTTTTTACATTGGTGATAAATTTTCGTTGATAACAAATGGGATTTAGCCTTTAATTTGTTTGTGCTTCTGAGTTTCGGTGTCGGCATTTGCGTGCTAATATGTTTTAAATAAATCAATTTCCAAATTTCATATCGCAATTCTTCAGGAATGCCCGCCGGTACGACGAGGAAAACGTTCAAGGAATTCACGTCAAAAAAAAATTGAAAATATCTTCCTAACTAAATTAATTGTTCTTTATGTGCACGCTTTTGTTAGTAAAGTCAAGTGCAGAAGTATTTAGATTTAGATCTGCATGGTAATGTTTTTAAATAGATGTAGATTCTTTACGAATATTACTCTCTCTCTCTCATCCCAGCGTATTCCCAGTTACATCCTAAGTTGTAATGCTTTGAAGCCCGGGGTTCGTTTACCGGCTTTTCATTCTCCACATCGCACCCTTGACGACGTCAAGCCACCATTTTTTGAGTCTACCACGTCTGCTGGGCCCCGGCGGAGGCGTCATGGCTATACATTTGTTTCCCACTTTACTTTATAAGAGTATGATATAAATATTTTGTTTATACATACATAGATTTACATTCAAGAATATGAATCAAATATTTATCCAGAAACTAGGATGGGAAGGTATAGTTCTTTTCTATAACTTTCTACCTTCCCGCAATTAGACCAGTCTTTCCCATTTGAATATTCCCAACCCAAGCAATTAACTCTTACCAACCGATACTTAACTCTTTGACGAGCCAGGTTTTCATCAAAAACCTGAAAAAGACCGTCAGCAAATAACAGAGCACCTGTTTCACGCCAGAATTAACCGCGCCGTTAACGAACAGAGTGGATAAAAGTTTAAATTAAAGAGCTATGGTAAGTAGTTAAGCAGTTAATGTGCGGTATTTTAATTTAGATATGAAAGCAAATCTTCCACGCTGTTCTAGGATAAAGGATAAAATTTAGAATATACCTGCTGCTTCTTTTCCCGCGCAGATCATAAAAGCTAATCGAGGGTGAAATGCGGATCATGTTAATAGGCGATGCAGCTAGCACCACTATTTCAATTCCTTTTCCTACCTTGTCGAACACCATCACGTTAAAATCACTTTTAACGTAAATACGTTTAAAGGGGCCTCTGGGCCTTACAGCCCTGGGCTCTGTCTGTTGAGAGCCGTAAGATCCAAATAGCTGCTCTGTTGCCCGTCCCTAGTACAGCTTCTATGGTCTGCGCGGGAAGAGAAGCAGCTGGTACATTCTAAGTTTTACCTTTTCTTCCAGATGAGCACGGAAGGAATGAATTGTTTATTGATACCAAGCAGAAAATTTAACGCTTAGACTCAGTTAGAGGTTTGAAAATAAATTGAGTTATACTATATTCGTACCATGTACTTCCTATTCTAACCTGAAACCACACGGGGCAGGTAGCTGGTATATTCTACATTATTCCTACCCCACGTGGAGTATGTATATCTCACCTACAAAGTAGATTAACCTTTTAAGCTGAAAAAGTCCCGGGTTAGTTGAAATAACATAGCGCCCGCACCGCGGCCTGCGGGACAACATAAAAGTTTAAATTAAAGGGGGTCGTTACGGGGGCTTTTGTCATTTTCATATACCTACGAGGGATATTTTATTGCTAGGTGGCGATGGCCGTTCTTCTTTGCTACTGTGAGAAACAACAAATGGTTTTTACGACATTTTGTTTGTCAGGAAAAGACGTAAATTGTTTAGGTACCTACTTTAGGCTGTGAATATCTTTTTTTCTGGTCTCCGTATACTGCAAACTGGTGCACTATTGATTTGAATCTCAATATTTTTAAATTATAAATAAGTATTAGCAGTATTTTGTTTTTCTTTGTCAAATAAATTATAGTAAATTTATGTGTACGCCTACTACGAGAGATTTTCTATTTATCTCGAAGGTTGACTGGTAACCTTCCTATCCCTATTCATATTTTCCTAACCCACTATACCCTATTCACCCTTAACCCTAGACCCCTACTCAGGGTGCTGGAGCACCCCACACGTTTTGTTTCTTTAAATTATTTCGTTGATTTTTATTGCATAAATTTGACGTCCCGCGTATTTAACCTTGAGATCAAGCGCTTCGGATTGGCCAGTGACGCGGCGACAGCCGGACAGTGTAGACGTTCCTACGTGTGTCGTTGGGTCCTGTGGCAGCCCCAGTGTAGTAACACCGTAAGTTTATTTACTATATTTTAATTTTCGTTTTTTTTTCTTATTGCAATAATTATGCTTCATACATCATAAAATGATGGTGAATTAAACTTTTGATTATTGAGGTTATGTTGGAAATAAAAATATCATATAAATTATTTATTTTTTATTATTATTATAATAAAATATTACTTTATAGTATTGAGCAAGTACAAATTTCAATATTTATGTTGTTTTATCTCCAGATGGCTGCTCGCAGGGATTGAACATTGATGAAATAGATGATATAATAAATCAAGAATCGAGTGATGAGGAAGATTTGGTTAATCAAATGCCCACTTTGAGGAGGGATATCAAAGAAACTTTATCTGCGATCCTCAAAAAACCTATGCTTGTCGATCCTCCTGTGCAAGAGCGTCGCTCACAGGGACGTTGTGGTTTCTGTCCAAGAAACCGTGATCGGAAGAGCAAGACTAGATGCAACAAGTGCAAAATTCCGATTTGCTTGGAACACCAAGTAAAAGTATGCCAAAAGTGTTCTAATTGATTTTTTTTTTGTATTTAAAAGGCTGATTTAGGATCTCAATTTGTCATAATTTTATAAATAAAGCATGTTTTCTTCGTAAGGTTTGTTTTATTTTTTGTGAACTTTTTTATTATGGGGTGCCATGAAACCCCTTTGTAGGAACATTGTATACGCCAGTTAGTGTAGGGTTCAAGGGTTAAGAAAAACTAAATTTCCCACCTAAATCAAACGCAATCATCCGTATGGCCAGAAAATGTGATTGTCTATTATTGATTAATTTAGGGTGGGTCGCTACAGTATGGGGAAATTTTTTTTTTTTCTGATCGATTTGTAATAGCAATATAAACGTGACCCACCTCAGTTAATGACAAAATAAGCAAAAAAAAATTTTCTAAGTAGCTTCCTTCTACCCGCGCATTGACTTTGAAAAACTGAATTTTTCTTTTTTTTATGAATTTATAGGAGTACAGTTTTTCGTGACTTAAAACGAAAGATGGTTATATTTGATAAAAAATACACAGTTATAAGACAAGAAATTATAATTCAATAAACAAATTCAACATCACAATAACAGAAAATAAAAGAAAAATTTTTTCAAACAACGTTAAAATCTTTCTTACTATCAAACTTAGGCATTTGCTTTCGAGAACGAATTTTATTCTTTATCAAAGCCTCTCTTGCCTTTTTGTGGCAAAGCTGTAAAGACGCCTCTGTAACTGTCTTTACAGCCCGCTCGACGGCTTGAGTATGACATGGTAGTCGAAGAAAAAGGACATCATCATTACCACCTGATTCCACTACAGAATGAAGAGTTTCATCCGAAACATTGCTCAATATAGGTGGCTGAGAATAAGTTTGCTGCCAGTCAATCAAATCTATGTATGAAGAAGCGTTTAAGTTGATCTTTGGCACTTCGAAAACCCGAAGCTGACATGGATCAGATGCTGCTCTTGCCTTTAAAATGCGCCTAGCGGCAAGTTCTCTCACTTGTTTCTGTTCGTCAGATAGCATAGACAAAAGCAAGTTCTCCGGGTGTGCAAAAAAGGCATTTCGCTTAATAACAAGATCAACGACAGTTTTTAATTCCTGTGGAAGATATCTTGAATAAGAAATTAATTTCCAGAAGTGTCTTGCTCCATCTTTGCAAGACGGATGCCCTTTAATTTCAAACCAAATTGGAGCATAAACTTTAACCACAAACGTAGCAAGTTGTTTCAGTTCTTCCGTAGGCCTGCCAGTCGAAACATATAACCGCAAAATCCGATTGGCCTTTGTAAGCCACCTGGCATGTGACATTTTTCCTGGTGAGCGGTTAGACAAATCAAGAGGACACTCACCACTTATAACAGCAGATGTGATATCATAAAGGTAGCGTTGGTCAGAACTGAGATCTTTAACATCTAAAATATTTGGTAACATACCTTCGATCTTTTCAAATATCACAACAGGTCGCTTTTCGCAGTCATCCAATAATTTTCCTATAGAACCTGAATAAGAAGAAGGTCCTGTTGTGTTGCCATCAAGTTTTGCAAATAAGTGTCTTAAGGGCAGTTCATTCATGTGCAAAAGGCAAATGATCCATTGAAGAGGTCTGTGTAAACGCTTTTCCATTAGCCGTATAACTCCGCCATATTTACCTGTGTTTGTTACAGTTCCATCACAGCCTATGGCTAGAGTATCCTGTAGAGATATATTCTGCTGATTGCAGACTGTTTCATAGATTGCCAACGCCAACCCTTTTGCGGTTCCGTGGCCTGGAACAGCATAACCGACATAAAGTGACCCTGGTTCTTTGATGATTGAAATGTGTTCTTCTATTATTGTTGAACGATATTGTTTTCCCCCTTTCGTAACGATTTTCAGGGTCTTATCCTTTCGCCCATCAAAATACAAGGCAGGAATACTATCAAGTTGATCTTGAGCGAGGGTTTCTTGTCGTAATTTTTGTCTGGCCCGTCGTAATCTTGACTTATCAATTACTTCGTCATTACATTTGACATCTTGCAAAACTGCAGAAGCAACTGCAGCAGCGGCTCTATCGGAGATCCCGTACCGGTCACAAACACTTGATAGTGTCTTTAGGGATTGTATTTTATGTTTTTTTGGTTCTTTTGGTGTTGATGAACTTGGAGCCAAAGTTTGTTCTTCGCTACTTTCAGACGTTGTTGAAGTGTCAGGATTTTCGTAAGAAGGACCTGGTTCACAAATTACTTTAGAATCGTAATAGGTTTTAAGCTGTTTTTTTCTCTCACTCAACTTCCGCTTTCTCTTAGTAGTCAATATATCAACAGTTCCCATAATCATTCTTCTGTCTGTTCTCTGATCGATTAAGAAAGCTCGTTCTTCCTTAGGAACTCTCTGCTCTTTAGGACAAATACAAGATTCAAAATCTTTACACTTACATGAACTCACATCAAACAGTTTATCTGAGCTTTTGTGAAATTCTTGAATCTTTTCTGCTGACAGTCGCTTTAGGGATTTAATTAGGTTTTTACATTTAGCGTGGTAAGTTTTAATTAATTGCAAAACACGGTTATGCGATACTATAGAAATAGAAGCTTTTTTCCACAAATTTTCAATTTTTGTTGATACAATTTCGGAAATCTCATTTATAGAAGGCTCTTTTTTTGAATTGTTCTCAAGTTTAAGACGATGTCTGATCAAATTGTAATATTTTATAACTTGTTTGTAAGTAGGTAGTTGATTTTCACTTATTTCTTCTGGCGCACCAAAAATAGGACAATTTGTGGCTTTCCGGGTATTATTTGAAATTTCCATGATGCACCAACGTTAAATAACTAATAAATACTATGCAAAATAGCGAAAACAATAAGGAAATGCGCGCGACCTTTCACCTTGAACTAATTGGGCGACTGGACGTTGTAAAACAATTACGCGCGGCGGGCGCGCGGGAACGCTATTTTGCTTCACCTCTCCCCCTCACTCCCCTGCACTTGTTGCACAATTATCTAAGATTTCTATTTGATAATTATTTCTGATTGCATCCTGTATTATTTAAGCCATTTAATATAATTATATATCGTTTGGTTTTCAAGATAGATGCTCAAAGAAAAGGGCAGATTTGCGGGAATTATTTGTAACTTCAAACGTAATGCGCGGGTAAATAAAAACAACAATTTTTTTTTTCAAAAATACCAGTGTTCTAGTCTTTAGTCAGGTCATATATTCCGCACTATTACAAATCGAAATTTGAAAAATAAAAAAACCGACCCACCCTGCTTCTGAGTTTCGGTGTCGGCATTTGCGTGCTAATATGTTTTAAATAAATCAATTTCCAAATTTCATATCGCAATTCTTCAGGAATGCCCGCCGGTACGACGAGGAAAACGTTCAAGGAATTCACGTCAAAAAAAAATTGAAAATATCTTCCTAACTAAATTAATTGTTCTTTATGTGCACGCTTTTGTTAGTAAAGTCAAGTGCAGAAGTATTTAGATTTAGATCTGCATGGTAATGTTTTTAAATAGATGTAGATTCTTTACGAATATTACTCTCTCTCTCTCATCCCAGCGTATTCCCAGTTACATCCTAAGTTGTAATGCTTTGAAGCCCGGGGTTCGTTTACCGGCTTTTCATTCTCCACATCGCACCCTTGACGACGTCAAGCCACCATTTTTTGAGTCTACCACGTCTGCTGGGCCCCGGCGGAGGCGTCATGGCTATACATTTGTTTCCCACTTTACTTTATAAGAGTATGATATAAATATTTTGTTTATACATACATAGATTTACATTCAAGAATATGAATCAAATATTTATCCAGAAACTAGGATGGGAAGGTATAGTTCTTTTCTATAACTTTCTACCTTCCCGCAATTAGACCAGTCTTTCCCATTTGAATATTCCCAACCCAAGCAATTAACTCTTACCAACCGATACTTAACTCTTTGACGAGCCAGGTTTTCATCAAAAACCTGAAAAAGACCGTCAGCAAATAACAGAGCACCTGTTTCACGCCAGAATTAACCGCGCCGTTAACGAACAGAGTGGATAAAAGTTTAAATTAAAGAGCTATGGTAAGTAGTTAAGCAGTTAATGTGCGGTATTTTAATTTAGATATGAAAGCAAATCTTCCACGCTGTTCTAGGATAAAGGATAAAATTTAGAATATACCTGCTGCTTCTTTTCCCGCGCAGATCATAAAAGCTAATCGAGGGTGAAATGCGGATCATGTTAATAGGCGATGCAGCTAGCACCACTATTTCAATTCCTTTTCCTACCTTGTCGAACACCATCACGTTAAAATCACTTTTAACGTAAATACGTTTAAAGGGGCCTCTGGGCCTTACAGCCCTGGGCTCTGTCTGTTGAGAGCCGTAAGATCCAAATAGCTGCTCTGTTGCCCGTCCCTAGTACAGCTTCTATGGTCTGCGCGGGAAGAGAAGCAGCTGGTACATTCTAAGTTTTACCTTTTCTTCCAGATGAGCACGGAAGGAATGAATTGTTTATTGATACCAAGCAGAAAATTTAACGCTTAGACTCAGTTAGAGGTTTGAAAATAAATTGAGTTATACTATATTCGTACCATGTACTTCCTATTCTAACCTGAAACCACACGGGGCAGGTAGCTGGTATATTCTACATTATTCCTACCCCACGTGGAGTATGTATATCTCACCTACAAAGTAGATTAACCTTTTAAGCTGAAAAAGTCCCGGGTTAGTTGAAATAACATAGCGCCCGCACCGCGGCCTGCGGGACAACATAAAAGTTTAAATTAAAGGGGGTCGTTACGGGGGCTTTTGTCATTTTCATATACCTACGAGGGATATTTTATTGCTAGGTGGCGATGGCCGTTCTTCTTTGCTACTGTGAGAAACAACAAATGGTTTTTACGACATTTTGTTTGTCAGGAAAAGACGTAAATTGTTTAGGTACCTACTTTAGGCTGTGAATATCTTTTTTTCTGGTCTCCGTATACTGCAAACTGGTGCACTATTGATTTGAATCTCAATATTTTTAAATTATAAATAAGTATTAGCAGTATTTTGTTTTTCTTTGTCAAATAAATTATAGTAAATTTATGTGTACGCCTACTACGAGAGATTTTCTATTTATCTCGAAGGTTGACTGGTAACCTTCCTATCCCTATTCATATTTTCCTAACCCACTATACCCTATTCACCCTTAACCCTAGACCCCTACTCAGGGTGCTGGAGCACCCCACACGTTTTGTTTCTTTAAATTATTTCGTTGATTTTTATTGCATAAATTTGACGTCCCGCGTATTTAACCTTGAGATCAAGCGCTTCGGATTGGCCAGTGACGCGGCGACAGCCGGACAGTGTAGACGTTCCTACGTGTGTCGTTGGGTCCTGTGGCAGCCCCAGTGTAGTAACACCGTAAGTTTATTTACTATATTTTAATTTTCGTTTTTTTTTCTTATTGCAATAATTATGCTTCATACATCATAAAATGATGGTGAATTAAACTTTTGATTATTGAGGTTATGTTGGAAATAAAAATATCATATAAATTATTTATTTTTTATTATTATTATAATAAAATATTACTTTATAGTATTGAGCAAGTACAAATTTCAATATTTATGTTGTTTTATCTCCAGATGGCTGCTCGCAGGGATTGAACATTGATGAAATAGATGATATAATAAATCAAGAATCGAGTGATGAGGAAGATTTGGTTAATCAAATGCCCACTTTGAGGAGGGATATCAAAGAAACTTTATCTGCGATCCTCAAAAAACCTATGCTTGTCGATCCTCCTGTGCAAGAGCGTCGCTCACAGGGACGTTGTGGTTTCTGTCCAAGAAACCGTGATCGGAAGAGCAAGACTAGATGCAACAAGTGCAAAATTCCGATTTGCTTGGAACACCAAGTAAAAGTATGCCAAAAGTGTTCTAATTGATTTTTTTTTTGTATTTAAAAGGCTGATTTAGGATCTCAATTTGTCATAATTTTATAAATAAAGCATGTTTTCTTCGTAAGGTTTGTTTTATTTTTTGTGAACTTTTTTATTATGGGGTGCCATGAAACCCCTTTGTAGGAACATTGTATACGCCAGTTAGTGTAGGGTTCAAGGGTTAAGAAAAACTAAATTTCCCACCTAAATCAAACGCAATCATCCGTATGGCCAGAAAATGTGATTGTCTATTATTGATTATGGACCCGTACGTTGTGATACACATCTAATTAAAGAAAGACAAATCATATAAACTATTTACGTTTAAAAGGACGGAAGTTATGATATCAATTTTAATTTTGTAATTAATAATTTATTATTTTACCACGGTGAAACCGGACGAATTACACTGTCAATAATTACAGCTATTATTCCCAATACAATATCACAGGTCTCTGACAATTAGGCCCTAGATGTGCGGGCCTGTCTACACATAGCTATCCATCGTTGCAGCGATTTAACGCTATTCTAGACAGAGATTGCTATATTGAATGAGATATAAAAGCTATACAAAGCCTAACATTTAAAGACGATTTATCAATATCTATTCTTCATGTACTTAACACAGCGTTATCCTACAAAAATCAACAAGCGCCCCGACGATTGTGTAATGGTGATGTAAGTAATTAATCATTTATATATTTTAGGCATCAAGTATATGGTGCCTAGTGCTTTCAAATAAATCTTTACTAATATTATAAAGCGGAAGAGTTTGTTTGTTTGTTTGTTTGTTTAAACGCGCTAATCTCAGGAACTAATGGTCCGATTTGAAAAAATCTTTTTTTGTTGGGTAGTCCATTTATAGAGGAAGGCTTTAGGCTATATAACATTACGTTCTGACAACCACGCGAACGAAGTCGCGGGCACAGCTAGTCAGTAATAATACTTTATTGAAGTAGCGAGATTTGGAGTACGGCCCTAACGAAGTCCTAGATTGATTATCCTTGAATTTAAAATAACAGCAGCTCATAAAAATCATCTGGATCCACTCTTAGAGAATTTGCTGCATAAATAAATATGTTTCTGCGACATTAATTTCACAGCGCGACGTAGTCTTGACTTTACAACCTCGCCTTAACGCCACATAAGTAAATAATAAAATTCATGCAAATAAAAATAATATAGATACATAATTTAAATAAAGTTTTATACGACCTTAATGCCCTTTGGGTTTATAGTAACCACGTATTGCATTGTTCTCGTCACTCGCACATTATCACACGTTGTTTTAATTTAGGATTTTACGCGGAGAACGAATCAGATAGACGAAATTTATATATATCTAAATATCGCAAGCCGAGCTGACGCATTACATGAGACCTTTACCATTACAATCACATCGGTTACAGTGCGCCTTTTGTACCATTTTGTTTTGGTTAATAAAGGTTAAAATAAATAAATAAATTTTAAAAATATCATTAAATAATCAAAATGAAATTATTTGTTATGTTTACGAGTTTGTATAAACGTATTTAAAAGTAGCCGTTTTTACTCCTGAATGCTATTTCAAAACTAATTTCAAACAAAATAAGTCTGAAGTTCAACAAAGAAATCTAATATTAAAATTAAACGCGTTAGCGCACTCCATTAAACCTCCCGCCTCGGAAAAATCTTGTTTTCATTAAAAAAAGGTGCCAAAAATACATTTAAAATATTCCCGGCCGTAATCCGGTCCATAATGGAGGTTTATTCTCCGGAGGTATTCTTCAGAAAATTGCGTGGTCGCCGTTTGGACAAAGGACGGGCGGCTGTAACGGTTTATGGTCCTTCGAGCCCGATTTCCGTTTGAAAATTGTTTTTCGCGGTAACAGGTGTAGCTTTTGTGAGGTTCGTGTCAAGGCTGTGTTTCGTGATACACTCCTGTAACGGGTATAATAATGGTTGGAATGTACGATATCGGGCAATGATATTTTATTTAAGAGGCCAAAGTTGATAAAAAGGCCAGTGCGATTAAAATTATAAAAGGTATATATAAATTCACGGTTCATCGCAGTTAAAGCTTAAAATTGCTGATGTTGATGAATTTTTATTGGTGGCAGGCGGCATTTTCATTATTCTTTGACGGCTTGTAAGTTGTACAACAACTTACAGGCCAGGCTCCATTTACGTCTGCTTTTATTATCATCATCATCGTATGAGCCACAGAAAGTTTACTGTTGGAGATAAACCTTCCCCAAGATTTTCCAAAACAATCGATTGGACGTGGCCTACATTTAGCATTTTGCTGCAACCGTGATCAGATTATCCGACCACCTTCTAGGTGGGTTTTCTACGCTGCGCTTGCCGGCCCCTACGCGCTATTCAAGAACCTTTCTGCCTCATCGGTCGAAGACGAGAGAACCGTACGGTAAGCGACCAAGTTTCAGAGCCATAATGATCTATAATATTGTAAACCGTATGATAGAAATAAGCATTGTCACGTGAAAAAAGTCGTTAATAAATTTGTTTTCGTAATTCGTTGAGAACAATGTCTAATAAATAATGCGCGCAGACGATCCACGCGCCGACGTTTTATATTAGTCGAGTCTTTACCTGTAGGTTATAGCATGCATGAACAGTTGAATAGCAAGTGCTAGAACAAAAGTAAAAGTAATTGTATTGCTATCAAATCAAATAAATAACAAAATATAAGTTTAAAAAACTACATCCCGACTGGGGACGGGCCAAGACCAGCAAACTTAAGGGGATAATAAGAAGCGCCAATGGACTAAGCACTGCGAGGAGCTCGAAAAAAATAATAAGAGGAAGTCACCTCTGTACCGATGAAAGATAGAAGAAATCGTCAGAATATTTACACAGTATACAAAGCTATTCCACACGCCGTGAAGCAGGCAGCACCGCTGTGCCTGCGAAGGCCTAATTACTGAATAAATATTTAATTATTTGATTCAATATCACTTGCTCATACTCCTAATTTGTCAGTTTCTATTTTTTTTGCCTAGAATTTCACTCTCCGCAATAAATTCGCCCGATTTAATCCAGATAAACATCTTGATTAAATCGGGCGAGTTTCAGTTGTATTTAATATATAATTGTAGTGTTCTGAATTTCCATGACTTCTGTATATTAGCAAAGTTGGTGGCGTGCGGCGAGCGAGTGCGAAACTATTCAAATATTAACGGTACCAACGAAACCACTTTTAGGCGTGCTTTATTGCGAGCCTTTGTACTTAATTCCTACCAAGTTATGAACTATTTCCTGTAAATTCATGGATGTTTTTCTTCTTTTTATTTAAGAGTTTAGTGGTTTTTGTCGGTAGAGAATGCGCCAATCTTCACGGTTCTCTGCCTTACTATTTTGTGCTTGATACGACATGAGCCCTGCTTTTACTTTCAGTTGGTCTACATAGCTCTTTCTTGGTCTTTTATATATTATATAAAAACATTTTTATTAGCCTGATACAGTGTCCTACTGTTGAGCAAAGGCTTCTCCTTTCTGCTGCCAATTAGTCCTATCAAAAAAAAACTGCTTGCCACTCTCCCATGCGCGTCCAATTCATTACGCCATCTTCTCCAAGGTTTGTGCACCAGAGGTAAGTATGGGCAGAATGAAAAACTTTTAAGTAAACAAACAGTGCAAATTACATACAGTTTTCCCTATCACCGCTCCATCCATTCAAAGGACCAACGGAAACTGGAAATTTGCAAATATTTGGGCGGCCATCTTCCTTTTGTCAAGCCTTAGCAGAAGGAAAACAGACGAAAGAAAAACAGTGTTGACGTTTTTACGTGCCAGCGATCTTGGTCAGGTCGTGTGACCACCTTGTGGGTGGTACGCTTCGCATGCCAGTGCACGCCATCGGTTCGTCGCGCTGTATGTACCGCCTACTGCCACTTACTTTCGTTCTTTTACGAATTTCCTTATTTTTGATTCGATCATTTAGATCATCATCGAATATAGTAATCGTATAGTATAGTATAGTAACCCTTTCAATAGCGCGTTAAGTGAGCTTGAGCCTTCTTATGAGACCCTTAGTAAGGGACCACTTTTCAAAATCATAATTTATAACTGGTAACACACATCGCTTATACACTTTCCAATATTACATCACACATGTATATTGTCACATCACATATGCCTATATAATAATTATGGCAAGATAAACAAGCAAAATTATAATAGAATTATTGTATCTAATAACATGACAAAACATTTCCCAGAGATCAACATTCGAAGTAAACATGATGGGACAAAGAAAACAATATGAAATACGATCGATTTAACGAACCAAGCTCTCGAGTTTATTTGGCGAAACAAAACCAGAAGTTCAAACGAAATAAAATCAACACCGGTGTTTCAGACTTACATACTGTTTACTATTTCTTTACTTGTGATAGTAAATATATGTTCACACTAACTTGTAAATTTTGAAAATATTTTTTCTTAAGTGCATACCGTTAACACCACTAAAGAAAGAAAAATACGCAACCATTGTGTTTACTTTTTTTGTCATAAAAAAAATTATTGGTATTAGTTACAACAAAATTTAAAATTATGCTCCAACTTAAACTCTAAAATAATAAAAACACTACATGCTGCACTTAACTTTTCTTCGATGACATATTCCTTTAAGGCGAAGATATAGGCAAATGGCCTTGAAGTGTGAAATAAATTGTTAACTCGTAAATATGGTGATAATTTCCATATTGCTCTACGTCATGCACTAGATAGCCTTTTAAATTATTTTATGAACTGCCGTTAAAACTATTATTGGTGATCTGTCTAGCTTTAAAACTTGCCGTGGCCACTTTTGGCGGTAGCAAGTTTTAAAGCTAGACGGACTAATGTAAATACTTTCAACGGTGGTTTATAAAATAATTTAAAGGGCTATCTAGTGTATGACGAAGAGCAATATGGAAATTATCTCCATATTTACGAGTTAACAATTTATTTCAAATGAGGGCGCCCCTTCAAGGTCATTTGCCTATATCTTCACCTTAAGTTATTTTGGTTGCAACTAAAATTTCTATGAAATCTAAAAAAAAAATTAAACAATAAAAGAATTTTCTACACCGGTTTACCAATGACAGAGTTTTGAGGTAGCAAACATAAATAAGTCAATAAAAAATAAGACATACTGCGTACAACTTGTACAAAAATTAGACAGCCCAAGCCCAGGACAAATAACCGCTCAGCCCAAGCGGAAATTTTCCTCGCCGGTCGTCGGCCAGACCCTGAAAAATGTTGCTATGACGCAGCCAGCCATGTTCTGGGGTAAAAAATATTCCTTTTGTTAGCTCATTGCCGGGTACAAATATGGTATACAAACATACGTTTTCATAGAAATTTCCCTCCGCATATTGAAAAACATTTAGAATTAACTACATGTTTTGGTTTTTTTAAAAGAATACAGCATGCAATATGCAGTCCTTCAATAAGGCCGTGTGGCTTCCGACCTAGAACAAAATGTTACTCATGATGTGAGGCTGTGGTCGACTATACTTCATACCGGTTCAGTCAGCCTGGTAATAGTCGACAAAAAATAAGTTCGAACAAGAGGCAATCGGTTAAAGATATACTACTAAAGGTAACAAGGAGTCGAGTCACAGTTTGAGACGAAATAAGTATATTATACCTACTAGAATATGGACAAAAATACAAGATAGCTAGATAGATAGACAACACGTTTATGCACGAAAACTTCATCATATATACACACATATATAATACATATATACAAGAAGACTGACAACCTTCATACATTGGAGCGTAATTAAGATTTTTAGTTTAATTAATTTTGTAGTTAGATGGAACTACTAGTTCCAAAGAAGGTAGTTTCGTAGTGGTGCCGCTTAATTTCGGAAAAATGACGGCATAAGCGTTCATTTTTAGGGTTCCGTACCCAAAGGGTGCAAACAGGACCCTATTACTGAGACTCTGCTGTCTGTCCGTCTGTCACAGGGCTCTATCTCCTGAACCGTAATAGCTAGACACTTGAAATTTTCACCGATTATGTATTACTGTGCTGCCGCTATAACAACGAATACTGAAAATAAAAAAAAGTTAAAAATTAAAGGGGGTCGTCATACAAAAACGTGTTTTTTCAGCGTTTTTAAATAGATCTTTGTAATGGCATTAACTAGATACTTGAAATTTTCACAGAATGTATTACTATGTCCGCTATAACAACAAATACTAAAAATAAAAAAAAGTTAAAAATTAAAAGGGGTCGTCATTCAAAAAAAGTATTTTCTTAGGGTTTTAAAACATTGTACGGAGGTACGGAACCCTTCATGTACGAGTCCGACTCGCACTTGCCCGTTTATTTACGAACGAACAAGCGCCATCTCTAATTTTTCATGGATACTGTCAGCCTAAGTATCCATCATCCTTTGTATGGCTAGGGGGCGAGATAGTAGCGACATCTAGAAATAATACAGGATTTTAGATTCTAGTAGAGTACGCTTTTTTGTATGAAGTTCTCAGTCCTCTTGTGTTTTTCGTCCATGCTATTAATAATTATTTGGAACCGCTAAGTACAAAAAAATTCTTACACTATGTTACTTTTTTATTATTATTATTTATTTCCATAAAACAATATACATTGTGTCGGAATAACTTAAAACTAACATCTTTTAAATTTAATTATGTAACATATAAAATATAAAACATCTATGTCAACACCGTTATAACTTATACTACAATTTAATTATTTAAAACAATGTAAAAAAAAAATATATATATATATAATTAATGGTCAATCTAATAATCTAATTAAATAATGATTTCAGATTACTTAAAATATTGGTCTATGGAGTAGAAGGACTTTTCTAACAAATATTTTTTTAG
Organism: Acrobasis repandana; assembly: GCA_963576875.1. Lineage (NCBI taxonomy): Eukaryota > Metazoa > Arthropoda > Insecta > Lepidoptera > Pyralidae > Acrobasis > Acrobasis repandana. The sequence continues at coordinate 622,913 of OY756215.1, forward strand.
CTTTCCCTTAAAGGGCTTAAGGCCTTGACTAGATTTTATTTCTTTAGGTAGTTTGTTGTAAGCCCTATATGCTTGGTAGTAAGCATTGTGTTTCGCTATTTATCATGTTTCAGATCCATTCTCCGAGTTTTTTCACGTAACTGTTTCTCCTTATTTGTCTCTATTGTTGTCATTTTTTTCTTGAAGTCAGTCAGAAGGACATATAGGTACAAGCACGGAACAGTCAAAATGCCTAACTTGACAAAGAGCTCTTCACACGACTCCCAAGGCGGAATATCTACCATGGCTCTTATAGCCCTTTTTTGGATCAAAAAGGCTCTGTCTTGATTATAGCGATAACTTTTACCCCACAGCTTGATGCTATACCTTAATTTCGATTCCACCAGAGAGTAATATACTTTTTTTAGATTAATTATTGAAATTTCATTGCGGAGACTTCTGATGGCATAACAAGCCGATGAAATAGAATCATCTAGTGCTCCTAGCTCTTTCTTCCAGTTTAATAATTCGTCAATATGTATACCTAAAAATTTTGTATTATTTACTATTTCAACTTTATTTCTATTTAATTTGATGTCAAGTGTGTCGGAATTTCGTGATGTCGATTTGAAAAGAATAACTTTAATTTTGTTATAATTCAACTTTAAATTATTGGCACTAAACCACTCATTGAATGTACTAAGAATTTTATTTATTTTAAGATTAAGGTTATTAATATTGTTATCAGATATTACCGCATTTGTGTCGTCCGCAAATAAGACCAATTTTGAGTCAGGGTGGAGATTTTGAATACGTGCTACTAGGTCATTTGTGAAAATAAGAAAAAGAAGAGGTCCCAAGATAGAGCCTTGAGGCACTCCTCTCTTTACTGCGAGTGATTTAGACCTAACCGTATTTTCACTCTCGCCCTCGATTGATTTAAGTTCTACAAACTGCTTCCTATTGTCAAAGTAAGATTTAAATAATAAAAGTATTTTACCACGTATGCCGAAATGCTCCAGCTTTTTTAACAGGATGTCTTGGTCAACCAAATCAAAAGCAGAGCTCAGGTCAAGAAAGAGACCAGCTACTTTTTTCTTATTGTTTAGATTTTTTACTATTTCATTTACAAGTGCATCTATAGCATCTCTTGTTCCTATATTATTTCGATATCCGTACTGTTCGTCTACCAATATTAAATTCTCATTTAGATGCTCTAGCAGCCTAGTCTTAATTAGCATTCCAAAAATCTTTGAAAAGATTGAGAGTACCGAAATGGGCCTGAAATTGCACGGATCCTTTTTAGAGCCTTTTTTGTGAATAGGCACAATTTTTCCAATTTTTAGTTGGTCTGGAAAGGTATGTTTCTCTACACACAGGTTAAAAAAATGGGTTAAAGGTAATGCTAGAATATCAATATTGTCCTTTATCAATTTTGTTGGAATATCATCGTACCCACAGGATTTTTTACTATCCATTTTATTTAAATTTTTTTCAATCTCGCTAGGGGTCACATTTTTCCAGTGCATATCCTTTCTCACCCTTGTGATGTTAGCCCTTAACATGTCTATGGGATCTACATTAACACTTGGTGCAGCAGATTGCACAGTAAAATGACTACATAAGGAATCTGCTACTTCCTGTTGATTAGCAATATTTTTATTGTTGATTAGAAGAGTTATTTTATTATGTACATTTTTTCTTACTTTCTGTCTATGTCTATTTATTATCTTCCATACTCCCTTGTTCAGATTTTTTTCTCTTTCTATTTCTAAGTTAACTGCTTTTTTTTTAGCCATTCTGATTACTCTCCTGTAGATTCTTATATATTTTAATTTATATTTTTGAACAGAGTCATGGCAATCTTTTTTTGTAAAACTACATAAAAATCGCTTCGTTTTACTTGCAACTTTTATTCCTTTTGTAGTCCATGACATTTTATTTCTTTGCCTATAGTATACCTTAATTTTTTTCTTTTTAAAGCATTGTGTAAAAATCTCCTTAAAAGTGTTTAGATAGCCATTTATTCCCTTAGTCCAGTTACAACGCTTTATTTTTTCTCGAAATAAATTATTATTTTTTTCACTGTAAAACTTTCTTACTGTGTTATAATATTGCCCCCTGCTTTTATTTTCAGTACTTTTTTCTAACAACAATTTACAAAAAATCGCAGCGTGGCCGTCTGCTAAGTTATTATGATCAACTTTATTTTTCACAATCTGCTCCTCAGGTAAATTTGTCAAAAAGTTATCCAAACAGGAAAGTCCACGCATGTAGGTAACTTCATGTATGAGAGCCCTAAAGTTATAACTCTTTAACAGATTCACAAAGGCATCTTTTTGTTTGTTATCTTTAAGTATATCTACATTGAAGTCTCCACAGATTATGCATTTCTTATCAAAATTGTTATCTAATAGTCCTTCCAAACATTGTATGAAGTCGTCAAAATTTCCTGTGAGAGGATTCCGATACACACAGAATATGTTGAGATTTGTTTCTATATCCCTTATACCGCATATTTCAAAGGCCTCAGCTTTATACATACTTTTACAAATTGGTATATCACTACATTCTCTATTTTTATGTCCTAGTATAAGGGCACCCCCTTTCTTTTTTTTAGTCCTTACATTAAATGATACCAGTTGATATCCGTCCATATTAAATAGTTGGACAGAATTTTTTTTTAGGCAATGTTCCGTGACACATACATAATGTGAGGCTGTGGTAGACTGTACTACATACCGGTACAGTCGGGCTGGTAATACATCGCGATCGTTAATATCGCCGCGGTCGTATGTCTGCATAACGCGCGCCGTTTAACTGATCGCTTACTTTATTACATTTTCTGCACGCCGCCGTGAAATATATATGGACCAGTGGATCGGTTTCAGAAACACTGACTGTATTTTTTAGTTGGTTAACCATATTATCGTTAGTGTTGTTTGTTCTGGTCTCATCCATGCTTGCCTGGGAGAAAATAAAAACTTAGAATATATCAGCTGCGTCTCTGCCAGCAGATTGTAAGAGCCGATCAAGGTAATGGGCGAAAATGTTAATCATGTTAATAGGTGATGCGGCTAGCAACCCATCTTTATTTTGATTAATTTTTCCACCTTCTTGCCCATCATCACGATTTAAGTGGCCTTTGGGCTTTGTCCACTTTAGAGCCGCAAAACCCAAAATGCTGCAAAAGGAACATTATATTATGGGTGGTCAATATATTATGGTTATATAAAAATATATATTCATTATGGCAAACAATATCAAAAATGAAGGGCATCCCACTCCTACCTTACTTACCTTGAAATATTATTACAATTAGGAGCGCTTAAACTATTGGCATCATGTAATAAACACGGGTGTTCCGATAATTGTGCACACGCTTCGTTGCACAGCGTCATGTACGTTTGGAGCTGGCATGTAAACGAAATTGCTGTTACGCCCTCCGGGAGGCTAGTGATCAATCTAAGTAATCAGTTGATAGAAATATAATACTCGTATGTCATTATTTATTTCACAAACAATGTTTTTTATTAATGTTGTACACAAGAGGAAATTTAAATGTAACACGAAATAATTGGCATCATGTAATGAAATACCAAGGCCACTGGAAAGCGCTGGATGCATGCTCTAGATCGGTCATTTTGGAAATCTTTGGGAGAGGCCTATGTCCAGTAGTGGACGTTATGCGGCTGAAATGATAAGGAAGGAATACGTGTGATCCGAAAATTGCGCATACGGTTTGTCGCACAGCGTCATGGACGTTGTTTGATGGCATGGAAACGAACTGGATGATACGTCCGCTGAGACAAGTCATCATTGAGATTGAGCTATCCCCAAAGTAAGTTTTAAACTTGTGTTATGGGATACTAACTCAACGATACTATATTTTATAATAAACACACATATAGATAAACACACAAGGCCCAAGAAAATTTGAAAAAAAATATTTCCAACTTGCTCTGGCTGAGGATCAAACCCAGAACCTTCAGATTGTCGGACTAGCGTGTTAACCATTTCACCACGGAGGTCATCTCAATCTTAGTAATCACTGGATGAATACATTTACTTCGCTAATTATTATTTTTTATTTTATTAACTCGTATTAAGAGAAACAGACATGCTTAAATATTTCACATAGGCTTATGTTTTATAAATTATACATTTCCAAAAACGTCTCTACTACTAGCTTTATTCCTATAATGACATTGAGAGTTAATACTAATCACATTGTGATTTACGACAATATTTCATATATAATACTATACATTCATATGTACTTAAGACGACCTCCGTAGTGCATTGTTTTACACGCTAGTCTAGCAGGGCAAGTAGGAAAATGGTTTTTTTCAAATTATCTTGGGTCTTGGATGTTTATCTATATGTGTATTTATTATAAAATATAGTATCGTTGAGTTAGTATCCCATAACACAAGTTTAAACGTACTTTGGGGCTAGCTCAATCAGTGTGATTTGTCCCTATCTATCTATTTACTATACATGATCCAAAAGCCAACGTCACCTGCTCGTGGTACTTCCTACGGATCAACGGACGAGGCTCTGGTGACCGAAAACGATATAATTGTTTTAGGCCTTTGAACATCAACGTCTTTCTGAGGCCAAAAACCGATGTCCGGCTTCAGAGCAGGATGTCGGTGTCGGGAGGCGGCGGCGGATGAGTATCTCGCATACTAACGACGGCGCCCACGGGCTGTCAGACAGCTCACTATTCACTCACCAACCCACAGTAGACAAGCTCTATAAGTTATGAGAGAGGCCTTTGCCCTGCAGTGGGACAGCAGCATGCATAGTTTAAAAATTGAAAAAATATAATTCGGTACTGCACTTAAATACTTAGGAGTTACCCTAGACCTTTTTATACAAACGTAGTTTAGATTTTATTTTGAAATGACATGTCAATTTTTATATATCTAGCCTTCGATCATTACAATATATGATCGAAGTATCTTGCCACATAACTAGATTTCTATACTAAAATTTGAACCTGAAAGAAAATATATAAGGGTGTAGATGTTTCCCATCCTGATGGTCAAATATGATATGATACACTATATTCTCTTTAAAGTTTATATTTTGACCGTGAAAAACAGTTATATTATACCAAAATTTTGCCGATAAACATATCGTTTCAAAATAAAAGCCAGCCTACATTTATATAGGAAAGTTTGATTTTGTCTAGGGTAACTAAGGGTAGGGACTCTTAAGCGCAGCACCTCAGGAGTGTCATGTCAATTGCAAACTGGAAAAATATCTCATAAAGCTAGATATAAAAAAAAAAAAACTTTTGTTTTCATTTTTGATATAATGCAAGGAGTATTTTTTTAAGTTTGTTATCAGTTTTTGATGCAACGCATTCTAATTAGCATCATGTAATGAACACAAGGGTCCCGATAATTGCGCTCACGCTCCGTCGCACAGCGTCATGTAAATTACAAACCGGCGGTGATACGTCCGGGCGGAGAGTAATCAGCGTGTATGGGACACAATTTATGTATTTTTAATATAATATCGGATGTGGTTTCAGATGAAGCTTTTTATAAACATTTTCATGAAAATTTTGAAACAATCATTCTCAGTTTTTAACATGTTATAGTAAATACTTTTAAACTATCGCGTTGCATTATTATTAAATTAATGCATACGGGAATTAACGCGAAACGTACCTTTTTTTATTTATTTTGCTGACTTTTCGTTCGGGTTTCACCGAACCAGTTCGGGTTTCGCGTTAATTCCCGTATGCATTAATTTAATAACATGTTATAGTACTTACAAACCTATCACTAAATCCAATTTGGCATACACTTACATACATATACAGATGATACATAGACATAGTTATAGAATGAAGAAGCATTACATCACGGTACAATAAAACAAGGTATTCTCTTCCCGCGATGGCCTAAGACTACGTCACGAATGTCACGATAAGTGTTACCACTGATTGTTTTTTTCAGTAAATTTAAGGACTTTCTTAATATAGTGGCAACACTCCCAGCTGATAACGTATTTTTGGGCTAAACACGAGTGACTAGCTGTCACGAGTAGAGAATACCTTGTTTTATTATCCCATGCATACTTTCAGGATATTTACATTAATATGTAACCTGTAGTCATATGGTTCGCGCTATCGGTCGTACACTCGATTGAACACTGTGCTGGTATGATAAATATGCAACGCACACGATTACCCAATGTTATCGTACATATTAGAACATTTAAAAAATAAATATATAAATACACGTGCTTAATTCAGTCCTGCAAATGTATTTCAAAGAATAACTACTAACTAAGTCACATTTGGATTTTATCTCATTAAAAATAGAGAAATAAGTATACATTGGTATTATAATATTCAGACCGAGTAATTATAAAGAACATATACCTGCCTGTTGACTTCATGTTTGCTCGAGTCACTTTTCATATAGGTAGAGTCGTATCTAGCGCTCAGAAGTCTGATTTTCATATGGATTTATTTATTGTTACTGAATTTATATTATTTGTAACAGGAGTGGGGCATTTTAAAACATAATATTCGCTGTCAATGTTAATACCTATTGCATACCTTATGTAGCTATATGATCGAAGTATCCCTCAGGGTACAATTCTGACCGGCCGGCATAACGCGCGAATTATTCAGAGCCCTCGTTAATCTGTAAGACTAGTTTACAGTTAGCGAGCAGTATGAGGGAGTCAGGCTATAAAGAAGAAAGTAATTTTTACACTGTGATACTATGTGTCTGTGTCGCGAAGAAAACTGTCTGTACATAATACTCATCTATCTAAAAGACAAGTTCTTGTGACTAAAAAAGCAACTTACATATTTTATTAACCCAAACGCTGGTCAAAGCTTCCGCTTGAAGACGGAAGATCTACGAGGGATATGCCAAAAAACAACTTGATATTCGAAAAATTATAATATTTATTATTTATTACAAATATCTATCTTATCAAAGTACTCACCCTGAGCATGTACTTATTCACTTTTACAAGCGGAAATCACCTCTGACCATTTTTTTTCAGATACCTCGGAAATTTCGAAATTATAGGTAGCTAGTGCATCTTCCTTGCTATTGAATCTCTTGCCTTTAACTTTTTCTTTAATTTTGGGAAATAAGTAAAATTGTAGTGCTAAGCCAGATTAGTATGGTGGGTAAGGTAGGATAGACTTATTTTTTTAATTAAATTTTTTAATTTTATTTACTTCTTTGCTGGTTTTGGAGAAAAGAAAAAACATAGAATGTACTAGCTGCTTCTCTTCCCGTGCAGGTCGTAAAAGCCGATCGAGGGAATGGGCGAGAATCTGAATCATATGAATAGGCGATGCGGTTAGCAACCCATTACTATTATGATTTCCCTTTTCAACCTTCATGCCCACCATTACGCTAAAAGTGGCCTGGGCTTTACCGCCCTAGGCTCTGTATACCCCGTTAGGGATAAAGACGTGATAGTGTATCTGTAAAAAAAATCAAGTATTCTGGCGGTCGTGTGCGGCGAGGCGTTGTCGTGGTGCCAAAGAAGTGGCCGTATTCCTGACTTCGGTCGCTTGTCACACTAAGCTGATAATACTGCTGGGGCACAAACTGACACATATACTCAGAATTAATTGTTTTTTTATTCTTTAGCACAACAGTAGCAATATTACCGGTCCAAGAAAAAAGCCGACGCAACCATTTTAATTTTGTATCTGCGTCTGCGTAAGGCTGGCGGCCTACCTGTCCTTGCCTCATCTTCAAAGCTTCCCCATCCTCTTTTGAATTCAGCAAACCAATTAAAAATTCTCGTAAACAAGCAGACTCACCAAAAGTCGTTACCAAAAGTTCAACGTTTTTGGGGTTTTAAATCTTGTTCAAAATATTCTTGGGGCTTTAAACCTTTTTGTACTCGTAATCATAATAAATCATAGCGAGAAAATAACGTCGAATGTGTTTCATTGTCGCAGGCAGTCTCGCCAAATTCTCACAAAATAAGCATTTTTATGAAAAAAATATATTTGAGGTCAAATATGTTTAAGTTTATCACTAAATACCGAGTGTTCACGATGGTGTATAACTTGCCAGTATCAAATTATTGAGTAAAGAGTGTCTAATTACTTTTGGCTCGTACTCAAAGTTAAACCTCACTAAGACACAAGTTCGGGCACTAAGAAACTTAACAGCCACTCGGCTGGATGTTTGTTTGACCAATTTGAGCGTTAGGAGGGTTGTCGATTAGCAGATCAATTTAAAAGCGTTGCTGTATGTAAGCAGTTAAGTGCTGTTTTCGTGTATTTTTGTAACGAATATTTCGGTTTTTGTGGGTGGTGTGGCAAGTTTCAGATTGTTCAAGTTCAAAGGCAGCAATTTCCATATAGTAGTGATAGCCCATAGAGCAATTCAGATTAAAGACCATTTGCCTATAGGTATGCATCTCACTTAGTTTGACAATAATGACAGCTGGAACCGACAGCTAACGTGCCTTCCGAAGCAGAAGTTATTTTATGCCACTTGTGGTCTCCATACTCCTTTATAAAACAGATGTCGAAGCAGTAGTGACACCGCATCCTAAAAATGTTCATCGCAAAAAATATTCAGTAAAAAAGGGATATCGCTAAAACATCCCACAAATATCACTAACGTTTTTCGAAGATCATCAACCCAAACATTAATCAGAATCCACATCCATCAACCAATATTCACACTCAGTTGCCTTCGTATGTAGTCCGCCGGCCTGTTAATCCCGGGGGTGGGAGGAGACCCCCTCATCGGGAGCCAATAACGTGGAAGGGTCAGCGGTAACGAGCCATAAATTCTGGGTTTAAACTTTGGACTGACGCCGATACGTTGACTGAAATTCCTTAAGTTAATACTTAGTTTTGGAACAAATAGTTTTGTTGACGCAGTTAATGTGTGTTTGGCTGTGTAAATCATTTCATGTTGCAAGCAGGTTTGCCTTTTGTTTATGAATGATAATAGTTTTTACCCGCGACTTGGTTTACGTTGCATCAATCGGGAAGCTACACTACTGCTGCCGTGTGGTTCCCGTCATAGTAGAATAAAACCACTCCAAAATTTCTCGTGGATGTCGTAGAAAGCGACTTAAAAAACACAAGCTAAACAAAGCTTATAAACATCAATAATACCTCTCCAACCCGTCTGGCCAGCGTGGAGAGTGTAGGCCAAATATTCCTCTGGTAGTACAGGGAGGGTCGCTGTGCTCCCCACAGTGGAGACTAAAAAGGACCTGTTGATGATGATAAATCAGGAAACTTCTTCTTCTCTCCTTGCCATTTCCCTATACGGGGTCGGCCCCCCTAATACTTTCACGCCATTTTTGACGATTTTGCGCCATTTCTGGGCTTATGCCCAACGTCCTCAAGTCATTGGAGATGGTTCGATTCCAGGTAATAGGTGGGCGTCCTCTTTTTCTCTTGCCCTCCTGTATGTCCATCACTTTTCGAGTCATGTGGTCTTCCTCCCGACGCATTACATGCCCGTACCACCTCAAGCGATTTTCTCTGATTTATTTGGATATGTCAGCAACTTTGAATGAGCCGAGAATGTACTCATTTTTTATTTTATCCAAGCGTGTTACACCACCAGACCATGGAGCATTTTCATTTGGGTAACATGCAGCTTCTGGGTGTCGTTTTTTCTCATAGGCCAACATTCTGAGCCATACAGCATTGCGGGTCTGACTGCCGACTTGTACACCCTACCCTTAGTTTTAGTTTAGTTTTAACTTAGTTTTTAATGAATCAGGAAACTTCTTTATTGCAAAACTAAATACAACAAAAAATAACAACATCAAACTAAAATTAATCTATAATTACATACGTATATAAAACTAAACTAAATAAAAATACTTAAATAACATTAAATAATATAAAAAATGAAACCCAAATCGCTGCGCTCGCAGGGTAGGCTACCCAAGAGGCTGGCGGCATTCCCACGTTGAATGGCAAGGCTCAGCATTTGGCCAAAATGCGCGCCAGCCCTTGGATCCCCTGAGACATCGATTAAGCGTGCGGAAATTTCCTTATATAACTGACGGGCATCCGCACCCCAAGGCACCAAGGTCTCCACGGCAAAAGGCGCAAATATACGGCTCTCCCAAAGCCGCATACTTGCGCCTCTTATTGGCTTCAGCAGTCGCAGCAGCTGCACCTGCCTTACGGGCAGTCGCTCGTACATGGGATGGAGGAAACTATATTCTAGGAACAAAATATAGCCTATACACGTATAGTCTCCAGTGTCTAAAATATATGCGTGCAAAAAAACATTTGGACCTGAAAAGACACCAATATAAACACAATTTATATTTTTGTAATTGACGTCCTGGCTACTGGGATATTTTGACGGTACTTTGGAAGGGTAGTTAAACCTTTGGTAACAGTTTTTATCATATTAAAAAATTGTCAATGGCCACCGCATAAATAATAATATACCCGAATCCCAACACGAGCGTTAATTCATACAAAACAGAAGCTTTGTGATGAAAGTCTACTGGCAGTCAGTAATAAAGTGAAATGTATTGTGTCCGGGTCTCCCGCGCCTTTGTAGGGTCTCCACGTCCATATTAGACCTAGACACCTATTGTTGGGTTTCCGAAAATGTGGTGCATGTGACAGACTACTGGCCTTTATTGTTTTATTTATTTGTATAAATGTAGGTAAGTATTATTTCACAAAATACTTTTTGAACTTGTATTTACGTTCTTATAAAGCATAAAATAAAATAGCTTTGTTCAGTCAGAGGAATGGGGATAGTGTCGGTAATTTTCATGGTTACAAAGACTCGCGAGGTCTACTGTTCTTACAAAACCACTAGTGTATTTAGAGCCAACTAGATCCCATTGTTGGGCAAAGGCCTCCATTTTAGTTCTCCATTTGTCCCATCGTATGCCAGTCCTTTGAGTAGCCATGAAGGTATGTATGGCATAGTCCTGTATTTTACAAAATAATCACGTCACGACCCTCAGCATTAAGGTTACGACAATCGCGTAGGTACCTAGCCGATACGACCCATGTACTTATGTTCCCTCACCAGTAACAACATTATGACGATCTCACTACGTGTACGGAGTTACAGCTATAAAACGTAACCACATAATTGAATAGGCCCGGCCAGCGATGCTAATCTAATCCGATGTTCCTAGTTTTGGGAGGCAGATGTAATTACCGAATGTGTTACACGCGGACTGCTAATGAAACTTGAACAAGCGAACTCCTTTCTTGTGGTTTGTTAAATTCGTTTACTAGTTATACTACCAAAAGTGCATTAGTTCCCTTTCAAAATATATTATACTCATGTCTACTGTAAACTCAATTATTAGGCTGCAAACATTTTAATTTCAATTATTTGCGATGTCCATAAACAAAACACACACATGCGACCTATATAACATACGACGTGATAAAACCTTGCTTGATATTCCGCACAGGATCAAGTTAAGCCTATTCAGCAAATCATTATTAGTATCATTACCGGAAATAGATTATTCAGCAGCATATAGTATTCAGATTATGTTACAGAAATAATAAGTAGTAGTAATCATGCTGGTCTGGAAGAAAAGAAAACAAAAATAACTAAGAATATACCAGTTGCTTCTCTTCCAGCGCAGATCGTAAAAGCGATCGAGGAAATGGGCCAGAATCTGAATCATGGTAATAGGCGATGCGTCTAGCAACCCATCACCATTTTGATTAACTCCCATCATCACGCTAAATGTGGCCTTTGGGTCTGGCAGCCCTGGGCTCTGTATGCCCCTTTAGGATTAAGACGTTTTATATATCTGTATTGTCATGTTACTCATATTCATGCCCAGTTTATTGACTTTTTTATAAAGATCTCTTCTGGTAAGATTCACAATTCTTCTTCTTCTCGAGTCGAAAATGCTATGCCAAACTTGGTCAGTGTTTGGCCACGGCGACTCGGGTCATTTGCTTTGTTTAGGTGTTGTATTTTGCAGGATGTAGGGCATATCTGGAGGCTTCACAATAGTTGTGCCATTGACAATGATTTTTTAACCAATATTTAAGAGTTAAAAATTTAATTATAGGAAGCTGACACGTAATAAATTGTCAAGACAGAAGTAAAAAGGAAATGAGAAATAATCAGTCTGACCACCATAATTGCTACTTCTTTTACTGGATCTCTATATGCTATAAGGAATACAGGAAAATTATTAAATTTATTTAAGCAAAAGTGGAACTCGCTTCCTCTCATGATTTGTACTGACAAATGTGTCAGGTGTAGAGCGGCTAGTTTGAATTTCAACGAGCGACCTCGTTAGAGGACGGATTGATAGCAAGCTTGATGAATTTATGTGGACCCTTCATTACAGTTAGTATCTTACTAGTTATAACTATATAATGTCTAACACTATAGTATCTTAAATTCTTTACAAACCCTAAACCTTAATCAAAATGTGTTGCCTGGTCGTTTTGTAAGAGTGACGTAGACACTCCTATGGGCTTATGTACAGAAAGTAATTCACTAGGTGCAAATTTTGGCCCCATAGGTCCTTGAGTAACGACACGGCCAAGCCACACATTTTAATTACGGTGTATAGAATCTGTAGAGAACTTAAGACTATTAAGTACGTATATATCATGGTATATATATTCCATTTTACCCTACATAGCAGAAAAAACCATACAACTATGATATAAACGATATTCCACTAACACACGCGGCTGACACGACAGAAACAAAATCTCGACTAGCGTACAAGTACTCGTAATGTCATAATCCTACATGAATAATTCAGATCGGATATTGAATTATCCGAAGGGTGCCGAAGCATACTGATGGTGTCGGTAAACAGAAAGCCATGGCTTACTCGTCACAACCTTGTAGATGGTATGTGTTTTACAATAAATACATCATGTTTGTACTTTTATTTTATTTTATTTATTCAAGTACACTTAAAATTTTACAAACACAACTTAAAAAATAAGGAAAACATAGTACTTAGGTGCTACTTATTTCTAAAAAAAATTCTTCCAGTACACCCGCGAGAGAAAATGGGAAGAAAGAGGAAATTGGCGTGTACCTACAATACAAAACTAAATAAATAAATAGACATACCTACATAAACATACATAAATATACTTACGTAAATACATAAATAAATGTATATTCATAAGGCATATAATATAATAAATACATATGTTAATATTTCTAAATATATTAGGATGATAAATACAGATAGTGATCTTTTACTCGTTTCTTAAACGTCATTATGGTTTTAGACTCACGAATGTTCGGTGGTAGCTGATTCCATAGCCTAACTGCCTGCACGGAAATGGAGTGAGTATAGGTAGTGGTGCTATGTGTTGGGAAATGAAGAATGGATTTACGGGCAGATCTACAAGGATCATCGACAGAACGTGCGAAAGAAAACCGTTCACGCAAATAAGGAGAATATGAGGGATTGTACAGGACTTTTATACTTTACTACTTTTATACTTCTAAGACTTAGTGTGTAGTATCTTAATGAGTTTTTTCAGCAAGTTGTTTAAAATAACATGCTTTAATTTATTATATGTATTTTTCAAATTAAATTAAAACTTTAGTATTATTCTTAAAGTTATACCTACTTACAACAAAAGAACTTGAAGATTTTTAATTTAGAATCCTTGTTACTAACAAGGATTCTAAATTAAAAATCAGAAAGAACCCGGGGCTGCAAGACCCAAAAGCCACTTTTAGTGAGATGGTAGAAAAATAATAAACCGGCCAAGTGCGAGTTAAACTCGCGTGGAGAGGGTTCCGTACAATTGATTTAATTCTTATAGGGTTTCCTGTAATCTACAAGCAATGAACTATTTTTCGTATTTTTTTCAAAATTTTAGGCTCAGTAGTTTCGGAGATCAGGGGGGGAATGGTCAATTTTCGTCTTCTTTCATGAATTAAATCAAAATTATTTATTTTAAAATAATAGTAAAAATATATTTGAGATCCTTATAACGAGTCCTTTCATTTGATATATGACACAATGAGGTTTGCAAAACTTTTTTTTTTATTTCCTAATTTGTCCCACGAAAATGACCCTTATTTTAAAAAAATATTTATTTACTTTGCAGATATGTGTTTGGGTCATAGGATTACAACATTCTACCAAATTTCACCTGATTCGGTCCAGTAGATACGGAGCAAATTGGCTGTGATAGACGGACGGACAGACAGACGCACGAGTGATCCTTTAAGGGTTTTTTCATTTTTAGTACGGTACCCTAATGAATCAAAATTGTGATGGGCGATGCAGCTGGCAAGCTGCATTGCCTATTAATATGATTCGAATTTTGGCCTAATATTACGATCAGCTTATATGATCTGCGCGGAAAGAGAAGCAGCTGGAACATTCTAAGTTTTTTTTGTCCCAGACCAGCATGGAAGAAAATTTAAAACAATGTTTTGGCAAATTAACATTGAATTATTATAAGTACTAACATTGAGATTATTCGCTATAAAATCTTACAAAATCTGCGCTGCGCTTACAATCTAAACTGAATGCTTCATAGCATTGTTTAAGAGTAAATACTCGTAGTTATATGACAATTGGTACAAAAATATTTGGATCGGAAGCTGTATAATAATACAATTCATGCCTTAGTGCATGTTACTAACATCCATACATACTAATGCTGAGTAGGCGAACGAACATCATCGAAATTTATCGAAAGCATTATTAATGAATATAATGTGACAACATTTATTTACGTCCTCCCCGTACGTTTCCCTGACTAATATGATAGGAAATATCCGCCGTTGTCAGGCTTTATTATAAGAATAATATTATTTTGCTCATGCATGTTACAAGCGTAGATAAATATTGCCAGTTTTTCTGAGCTCATGTTTTGTAGATCTATTACGTGTTTATGCTTTGTTCTCGTATTCAAACAATTTAATTTTTTGTTACTTTAGTTTACGTCTTCTTGTGTCACCTGGCTTGTGTGGTGAGAAACAAATTATGACCATGATATGAAGTCGCAAATATAACGTCTAACACAATATACTGAAACTATTTTAATGGTGAATTCAGTCCATTATACTGTACAACTTTTCCCAAATTAAGTTAGAACATATATGGAAATATGAAAAATATAATAAGGCTCCGGAAAATTCTAACCCCCGACAAAAAAGAGAGGTGTTATAAGTTTGACGCTAATGTCTGTCGGCTGGTCTGTCTGTCTGTGGCATCGTAGCGATCGAACGGATGGACAGATTTCGATACGGATTTTTACGTGAAAGCAAGTTTTTTTGCGGTGGATAGCTATGTTAAATGTAAATCAGTTCAGCTATTTAAAAGGTATTGGGGATTAACTCTTGAAAGTCAGGGCTTTCTCCAGCAAATAATAGATGGCGCTACGGTATAAGTCGTACCGGTAGTTCTATCCCGTTATCAGAACTTCAATATAAATTACAAAATAAGACTCAAATTTCTAACATTTTGTGATTTATTTACCCTAAATAATTCATTAGGTACGAATGTAAATATCAAACATGGTATTCATCCAAAGATCTCTGAATAGAGAATTAGAGCGTATTATCATAGCAAATATACGGTATAAATTGTTGGTGTTTACATCGCAAGTTTACACAGTCTACCTACGTCGGTGTTCATGAACAGTTGAATAAATAACTCACCAGGCGTATACACTTCAACAAACATATCAATTTATAATGGTATTTAAAACGAGTATTATTTGTACTGTATAAAAACAAAATGTACTTAGGTTTACAAGAGTACAAACAAATAACAATTTTTATAGGGTTTTTGTTTGTTCATTTAATTTATATTGTTAGGTATATACTTCAAACAATACATTATTAATACACATTCGCCCTGATGACGACCTTCGGACCTTCAGTCGAAACATGTCGGCCAGTAGGTAGCAGATTTTTTTTACTAGAGTGACCCGCGTCATAATATTACGCTACTATATATTCTATAGTAACATTACTACATATTGTATAGCAACATTATTAATAAATTTAATAACAAATAGAATACTTCTTCCAACGCACCGCATTAGGGCAACGTACCCAGAATACTGGCAACGTTTCCTCAATGTATCGCTATACCTATACGCTGAGCAAAATAGCTGCCAGCTCTACTCACCAGTTGTCTCAGTTTGTTTGTTTGTTTAAATTTTTATTGTACACAAAGAACAAATACAAAATTATACGTAACATCAAGACATCAATAGGTACAAAAGCGGACTTTTCCCAGATCCACTTCTAGTCAACCTTGATTTAAAGGAACATTTACAACACAGGGTAGAGAGTAGAAGATGATTTTTATGCATTCAAGATGCAGCAGCAGTACAAAGTACATAAAATCTCAAATTTTATTTTATTCTCTATACTATTTTTAATTTTCTTTTTCTAAGGTTCCAAAGAGCAAAAGACATAACGAAACCTAATTATATAATGGCGCGATAGTGAAAAATTCATATTTTATTAAGTTATTTGCGGGGCTTCCGGCCTAGCATGGTACCACTCCATCACTTCCTGTAGATGTGTAAGTGGTAACTAAATGAATAAGCACTAACATCACGGCGGCGGCCGTGTCTAAAACTTTTCGCACAAATGCATTCCCAAAGAGGGTAACGTCAGACAGGCGGCTGGTCGGAAAACTATAGCCAAATCATTTTAACTGTTCCGTTCCGGTTATTTTTCTCAACTTGGCAAGGTATTTGGCATCCTTGGGTGATCATAGACATACTTAATACATTTGAAAAAGAAAAAGTGGGAAAACGCAGCCCTGGCACCAAAGCAGCACAGCTAAAGATGCAACCGAGAACGCGCTTAGATGAAGAAAGAGTTGAAAATCTAAGCTTTAACGAAAACATAAATTCCAAATTAAATAATTGACCAAGAAGAGATTTTCCCTATCTTACGACCAACGGCAAAATTAGTAAGTCGTGGGGTTGCTAGAGGGATCGCATTGAATTTTCTCTCCTAATAATATAGTTATCAACAATCATATCTGCCTAATAAAACAAAATGGCCGTACGATATTACAGCGAGAATTTACTGCACCATAAATACAATTCCTGGAAGCCTTTCAGGAGCTTTTCTTTTTAGTTTGAGCTTAAAAAGGTGGATGATATTACTGATGTACTCGTACAGTCTTATTATAAAACAAGGTCTAAAGATAAATCGAGTTTTAAAGTTGATCTAAACTAAGTAACAAGGAAAATCTTATTACAAAACGAAGTTTAAGACATAAACCATGGATTAAATAAAGATTACCTGATGGCTATTCTTCTTTCTTCTTCTTTGCTCTTGTCGGAGGAGTTCTGCTGGCTATTAATAAATGCTTATTATATCCAGGAAATGTGTTGAAACTGCCACGAAGATGATTTAAACGTATTTTTATTGTTTTACAAGTTTTCATGACAAAATTCTTATTATGCATAACTCTTTTGTTCGTTTATTTTATTTCAAAAAATTAAACGTTTTTAATGCAATAAAATGTGACTTACTCCTCGTGTCCTTTAGTACTCCGTGCGCAATCCAGCAACAGACATTAATTAAAGACAGCATTAATTACAATCATTAAACGGAGCAAACCGGCTTGATTACAGCGCCATTACATCTTAATGATGTGGCTCTTCGTTAGAGGTTTGAAGTGTGCCAGACCTCATACTTCCACATATTCTATATATGAGTACGGAACAACCCGACATCGAGTTGACTGGTAATGCTAAATTCACTAATTTGAAATCTCTAAAATATCTTTATCGGAAAATATAGACTTTTATCTGCGTTATGTATGCATACCATTTTCTTGCTTATTGAGTATTGGTATCAGATTTTTCAGCCTGCCTATAGGCATTTGAAGTAGGTAGTTTAATTGCTGTAGACTATACTTAGTGACCCAGAGTTTAGGTTTCTTCACGACATTTTCCTTCAACATCGCAAGCAAGGCAAGGCTGCCCGCGGTGCATCTGCTATCACGTCATCATTATCCGAGCGTATTGCATCATCAGCGGTAACGCTTCAGAGCTACTTCATCTAGGTAATTTGACGAAGTTACTGATTTTAACACAGAGCGACTGCCGTCTAACCTCCGCAACTCGAAAGGTAGAGCAGAACCAATGCTAGGAGAGGTTTAAACAAACGCTCCATGCTGTTCGGGACTCACATATTTAAGGAACACCTATGAGATATACGGAACCCTCTGCATTTTTTAATGAAAGATTTATTTATGGATTAAATACTGGCAAAAAGAAACTCGGAATCATAAATAAAACAGTCAACATCCAAACTCTTTTCACTTTGTCAAGAAATTTGTTATTCTTGCGAAATTGTAAGATAATTTTGGAGATTTTAAGGGTTCATTGTGATCATTCATCGGAGACCTTTGAATTATTTTTAACAAAAACAGTCATTTCTTAGACGGTGTATTCTATAATTAATCAAAACGTTCCGTTTTCTCCTTTCCCATTGAATTCTGTGCCATTTTTGAATACAAATCGTTTTAATGAAATGCTGGTTTGTGAATAAGATTAATGGGGGGTGATTTTTGGTTTGGAATGGAATAAAAAATGGTGGGAGAAAAAATCGGGTTTGAGTGGGTCCGACCGTTAAGTAATGTACGCGAGTTTAAAGAATAAAGAATGACCCAAATGGTGAGTTATGCCGAGTGGATTACAAGTGGGAAATTGGTCGATCATTAATTTTGTTGCAAAATTGAATGAAACCGAGATATTGATTACTTAAGATAAGTTTAGTGTATACGTACTGATGAGTGAAGTTGATGATTCAATAAAACATTTCGTTATATCGTAAAAGATAAAGGATTTTATTTAAAAGTTTGTTTACCGACTTAACTAGTAGATAAGTTATTTTTAGGGTTCCGTGGTCCACAAGGAACCCTTATAGTTTCGTCATGTCCGTCCGTCCGTCCGTCCGTTTGTCTGTCTGTCCGGGCTCGTACTTCGCCGCTACTGCACCGATTGTCACGAAAATTGGTGGAGAGTAGGTAGATATTGAAGTTCCAAAAGTGGTTTTTTTTAAATTATGAAAATATGTTGTTTTTTCAGCCCCTCCTATACAACGAAAAGTGAATTAAAAAAAAAAATTGGACTAACCCAAAGTTGTGGGGGATCATTGAAAAGGTCTTTTAAAATGCAACAAAAACTGTTTTGAAACTATGTAGATCAAACCCCCCAGTCTTGAGATAATTTAATACAAAGTTAAAATTTGAGGTGCCCCCCACCGTAACTTTTGAAATATTACTAAAATATTTCTAAAAAAAATGTGGTATATACCTCAAAGTATGTACTTTCAATTAAAACTGTAGCAATCTCGGTATTATAGATAGTTATTTTTTAATACGTCATAAATTCTAAACCGCAATTTACCTTTAGAACTTTTATATTATGTTACTTGCTGCTACGGAACCCTTCATGGGCGAGTCCGACTCGCACTTGGCCGTTTTTTATTTAAAGGTGTATGTATAGAAGGTTTGGCCTTACATTAACTTTCTCTTTTTCACTTATCTTCAGCTTAAGAGAACTTTAAAAAAATAACCCTTATTTGGTCATTTGTTTCAGAGAGGCGCTACCAAACGGAACGCTATGGCTGGGTCCGTTCCCAGCGGCACAGTATCGCAGCGACGTGCACGCAGCGGTGTACCGCTGTCGCGCGGCCAGCGCTGGTGGAGCCATCCTCTCCCGGGATATGCGACTGGAGGCAGGTCAGTGATGTCTGGATACAATACCTTCCTGTGTAGCGGGGCCCTGTCTCTCTTACAAATGGAGATCTCCGCATTGCAAGATGGGTATGTATTGTATATTCTCAAGGATATTTGACGACAGGTTGGCTAACTAATCAAAATATAGTAAATTGATTTAAATGTGTTCGATTCTTTTTCGCGTTGCAAGATTTTTGACATTCTTTGGATCTTCAAAATTCCTTTGAGATTTGGACTGAGAATTTTGGTACCCGTTTATATGGATTATTCCCTTTAAGGGTGTTATGGCATCTATTTTCATCTTTTTGTCTCTAAACAATAAGGTTCTTTTTATACCCGCTACCGAAGCCCGCTTGGCACAATTTCTAGGCCGGTTTCTGCCGAAATGCTCTCAGCAATGTGGTATAATATCGGTGGAGACCGCAAGCTCGTCGGCTGCTCGTGACAGACGGACGGCACGATTAATTCCCTAGCGGAGATATATGGAGCAGGCCGTGCGATGCATTGCTGACCGATTTTATATTACGAAATCAGTGTTAGTAGTCCTCCATGCTAGTGTGGGAGAAAAGAAAACTTAGAATGTACCAGCTGCTTCTCTTCCCGTGCTGATCGAAGAAGCCGATCGAGGGAATGGATGAAAATGCGGATCATGTTAATAGATGCGGCTAGCAACCTATCACTATTTTGGTTCCTTTTGCCACCTTGTCGCCCACCATCACGCTAAAAGTGGCGTTTGGGCTCTCTATGTTTAGAGCCTCAAAACCCAAAATTCTCCGTCTGCTCCATTAGAGACAAAGATGTGATAATGTGTGTGTGTATGAGAGTGTGTGTAAAATCAGTATTCGATGAAAAATGTATTTAAAATGCTATACTTACTCCGATTGTTGTATACCTACTGTCTTCTCTACAAATACAATTTAATTCAAGATGTGAGTTTTCGTAAAATGCCAACTTAAGTCTTTACTTTTCGAGTATTTCGAAAACCAATTATTTTTCATATAGTTATAAATAAAAAGTATAGGTATCTTATATATTGTGAGTAAATATTGTCGCTGTTTATTAAATAAATAGCTAATGTTTACCAAAATAGAATTGAAGCTCACTTCAATCTGAATGAAGTAGACTTAGAACCGTGAAAAGAATTAATAAAGCTCCTTAGCAGTTTAATACGATTATCAACATTTCTCAGAAAATTCCTGTGAAATTCTGGAGAAACGCTTTCAGGAATGTTTGACGCGGGTTACGCTCTGATCTTGTTGTTTCCAGGAATTTACTGACGATAAGAATTTTCCTCGACCATCAATAAAACATCAAACATCAATCCCTTTATGTTGATCTACTGTTTGAAAAAGACATGTAAATAAATATGTTCTCAGTCCACCGGCTGTCAGTGGGCCGCTACATCATTTTTATAACAAATTAAAAAAAATACACGTTATACCCAAAGCAATGTGTCTCACAATGGATTGTTCTGTAGTCGTTCAAATTAAATGCTGAAAATAAGCTAAATAAAATGCTTAAACGAATTTATTTAGTAGTAAAATTTCTGATTTTGCACACATTTTTATATAGATATTATCCTTGAAGTACTAAAGAGAACTGACGTGCAAAATTATGAAGTTCTATATTTATAAATTTAATATTTATTCAAAGAAAACTGCGTGCGGGGCGTCTCGCGGATCTACCCGCAGCTCATCCCCCTTGAGCATTAAAATGCCTCACCTTTGAATAGTTTTTTTATTTGTCATTATGATGGTACTAGTCAACCAAGTGGGTACAGACTGAGCATTAACTTAAATATTGATAGCTATATGACTTTTGTTTTCAATCTATATGTCCAGAATTTTGTTAATCCTTTGGGTCTTCCAATTCGTTTTTATGAAACAAAACGCTTTTTTCTTTAAAATAATTTCATTTTTGTTCCCTTATGTTTGCGAGTCCGGTCACACGGAGCCTGGAGATTGAAAGTCAACATGCCGGTCACGTCCGCTCCCGTCACGCGACAAAACGACGAATGTAAGGAACTGTAAAATTACAGGTAGAAAAGGGTAGAAGAGGAGAGGGTTTTCCAAGCGAACTAGGAAATAATCGAAAGGTTTAGTAGGAATTAATTGTTATCAAAATTAAATACTTACTATAAAGCATCTTCGTCATTATTGCATCATATAAAGCATTATTTAAACATCCGACAACGTACTAAAGTACGAGATGTTGGTACAAACAACGCCCACGGATTTAAAGTGGGACTGGGTAGGGAACCTGGCCCGATAGCGTGATGGCCGTTTGATCAGGGCACTGACTGAATAGTGGCCCAAAACGGGTGAGAATAGTGTCGGTCGTCCGCCAATGCGACGACAAAATCAAAGTGGCGGGTCACACCTATTTTTTTATTTATTTAATCTTTATTGCACAATAAAATAAAAGTACAAGTGGCGGACCTAATGCCATATCCTATCCACCTATCCAGGTGCAGGCAGCATAAATATGGGTGGCGACAATAAGGGAGGCCAACGATACGAAGGAAGAAGGTGATGATGATGATGATGATATAAGCATCATATGAGATACCTATGTCTAAAAACCAAATTTTGTGTAGTTCATTTGCTGAATTGATATAAATACAGTCGGTGCGCCATAAAGGCCGCGTCTTTGTTAAAGCCGATGCCGCCTTTAAAGTGCGCCGACACCATAACCAATTGAACGAAAAGACTATAAACTCGTAACCATTTGGGTGCAAAAACGTTGAATTTGCTTTTTTCTCTTCTTGCGTCTTATCTTCTTCTTCTTCTTCTATCTTACAAGTTGACTAGAAAATGGACGCTTATCTAGAAATCTTTTCTAAATTAGTAGGTAATGCTTTTGCAATCTTTTGCCACTATTTCTGGTGTCCATTAACAACTTTTTCATTTGGAGTGAATTTAAGAAGTGCGTGGTTCTTGTATGAGGGCATTCATGCAGAGGCAATAAATGAAAACAAAGGCAGCAATTTGGAAACAGCGACAGCGTTCCAGTCACGTCTGATTCCATTACTTTTTGTCGGGTCAAGCAATCTAGAGGCTCCATTAGAGCCTTTTTGTCACAATAAGTACTTCGAAGTTTTTCGCCGTCTGTCAATATGGAGTTTAGTGTTTGCGGGAAATGGGCTTAACGCCAAGGGAATAAAATTGTGGTGAGAATAAAGGGTACATATTATTACTCTAACTAACATCATTTTGAATACTGTCAAGATTTTAAGGTTGTTTTAAGAATTTAGAGGAGGAAAGAGAAATTATAATTATTTCGTTTAATTCTTAATATTATAATCCCCTGGCCTCTTTTCTATATAGGGCCGGTCCCTTGATAGTTCGCCATTCTTGGCGACTCTGTGCTTATTCTAGCTTAATGAATAGTTTCTTTATTGTATCAGGGGAAATAAAATGGCTTTGGGTTTTTTACAGTCGGTTGCGAGTTGACGCTAAGACTGTAGTTTTTTGCAAGGCTATACCGCCTTCGCTGATTGCTGATGCGATTTGTTGACCGCCGAGCCTTCTGTCCACTCCAGCCTGAAAGCACTGCACGTCTGCAGCCTTACTTCTATGATATATGTTTTGTAACGGAGTATCCTTCTCCGGTCTGTGTGCTCCGCGGGATGTATATAATTTCCCTTCAATCCCCGAGCCAGGTTTGCAAGTTGACTGGTGAGCCCCCCTTATCCGCCAACTGGGGACGAATTATCTAGGTATATAAGCTTCCCTCAGGGATATAGGCTTAATCTAACAAATATCAAAGTTATCGTTTAATTCTTTTAAAAAAACAAGACATAAAGTTGTTGTGCTGTTTGCGGCATCATAACTTCCATCATTTAAGCCGCATAACGTCCAATGCTGGACTCTCATCATTGCAGCTGGATAACATCCACCGCTGGACATTCACATTCGTTCAGGGGGTGCTAAGAATCTCCGGCATAACTTCTAAATGAATACCAATTATGGAGATTTTTTTTAAAGTTTACTCTTAGCGAACTGAGTACGCTACAACTGCCCAAGTAATCCTGTAAAACTCAAGGTATTATAACACGTGGTTATTCCACCTCACATATTTTACAAAATATTTTAACATTTTTACTTTATTTTAATGGCTACTTCGCAACGTATTCGACGCCATTTAAGCCAGCCAAATGAAAGAGTCACATCACGACGACCGGTTTTAAAACACGAGTCCATCCAATTAATTTAAGCTCGCGTTTAACGCGTGAAGTGTTCGACGAAAAATTTGATTTTCACAAGTTAATTGCTGAAATTACGTTTTTCCTTTTTTGTAAAGTATCTAAATTGAAAAAAAAAGAAATAGAATCAGTTTATGTTGTAAAACTTATAAAGTTGCCTAAACATTGAAATTAAATAGTTAATGTATATTATTTTCTCTTACATTACAACCCTTTAAATCGGCAACACATGGACCCTAAAATAAATGCTTTTAGGGTTTATTTTCCTTTTTTATTACTAATTAGGTACCATAAAGTGACATAAACAACTTTACTACTAAGAACAACAACGTCTGTAACGTGTGTAATTATCACGTTCGTTCACTTTTATAATATACTCTGTACTGTTCATGCCATCTTTTCCTTCTTGTTTAAAGGAGCGTTCTACTTTTCTTCACCAGGATAATAAACGACCTACGCGTAGCAATTATGCCTTATCTGGAAATGATCTTAAAACCCCAACTCATTCGACCAAATTCTACTCGAAATCCTTTACAGTCCAAGCTGTCCACCTCTCGAATGCTCTTCCTTTTGGATTTCGTACTGCTCAGACTAAAACAATATATATATATATATATATGTATTCATATAAATATATATATATATATATATGTATTCATATAAATATATATATATATATATATATATATATATATATATATATATATATATATATATATATGTAATAATATAATTAGGTATAGATACTGTGCCCACCTTGTTCCGTACTATTAATTTTTCCTCTATCTAAAGGTTGACTGGAAGAGATCGCATCTAGCGATAAGTCCGCCTTTGTACCAATATTTTCTTTGTTTTTTTTTATGAATTATTATGTAGCAATAAAGATAATTTGTTTTGTATTGTTTTGTCTGGTTTTATTTTTGTATGCCATAAATGCCAAATTTTTACTATTTTGTAAATTTTTTAACTTGTTAAAACTATATAGAGTATATTTCTCACATTATCTCACTACAGCACAAACTGCAATAAAACAAAATAACAAAGACGTGAAGTACAGATCAAACAAGCAGACAGTTAACTTGCTCCTTTGAAGTCGCGCGCCAGCGATTTTACTTTCAAACGTGGTCCACTTCTGACACGACCACCCTACTAGAAAATCACTTACATCACCGCAATCGAAAATATACCCTAATATTTGAGACGCAAAGTTCAATTTTGTTAAATTGATAGGACTCTTGACCTACTGTATTGACATTTCCGAAGACGTAAGTCGGGAATCGGGATCAATCTCTAGCGGGAATGCAAATACGAATCTTTATGGAGGAGGTCGGAGGTAAAGCGGGGATTGAGGTCCGCGCCAATAACCTTTGTGCTGCGAAAAAGGACGTTAATGGAAGGAATTCTCAGAAATCTATTGCTTTGGAGGAATGCCGGCTTGACGTGTGCGGTTGATGAGATTCGCCGGAATTCGATTCGATTAAATCCTGCTTTGAATTGAACTAGAGACATTGTATGAGTGTGGATACTGAAATACGTCATAATTAATGTACTTGTATGTACTTACATTGCAAATACACATTACATTGTCAAAATCCACAAAAAATAGGGTACCTCCCTTTTTTTCTCGTGCATAACGTTTCTTTAGATAAGCCTTTCAAACATATGACAGGATTGTAAAGATCATTTTTCGATTCAGTGATCCGTTTCTGAAATATTTTACCTCTAAAAGCTAAAAAATATCTAAAAGCTGAAAAGTAATTGCAGTGGATTTATAACAAATTTAAAAAAAAAATATATCTTAATTAGGTTAAGTACCACTGTTACTTAAAAAGTAATAGTCATCTAACTTATAAATAGGTAAAGCTTTTAAAAAAAAATGTACAAAATACGAAGCCCTTAGAAAAAAATATTTCAAAGAAGCTGTCACTTGTACTTGTACGGGTACATGCCGCAAGTAAAAGCTTAGCCTCTAACGTATTAAAGTGTGGAGAAAACTTATACAAAGTGGAAGGGACATACCCGTAATAAATCGAACCACGGGCTATACTAGATCACTAAAGTATGTCAGCGTCAAGATAAATAACAATCTTGCATCAAAACACCACGTGCAGCGTACACGTGCACTCTGTGAATCAGGTGGCAAGTGGAGTGGAGGGGTTGTTGACGACTCGCTATAAATACTTCTAGCGGGGTGCTCCGGACTCACTTTGCTTTCGTCAGCCACTCCGTCCACTTGCTTTAATAGTGACACGGATCACACCTGAATCGCCTCTTGATTAGTTAATTGTGTATTAATTATAAATTATCATTTTGGAATAAATTAGATTTGATTAGCAAGTTCGCTTATTTTCATTAGTAAATTAATAACAATAAAAATGCTCAAAATGTTCAAAAAAATGCTCAAAATGCTCAAAAAATCGCTCCGAAATCAGAAGTGGGATGGACCGAGGCTCATCTTCGGTTCCATCCACTAACGATGATATCGGTGGCCTACCCAACCAAAGGCTCTCAGCTCTTGCCAGTATACTGCAAAGCTTAAATAGGCATCATCGTCAAAGTTTGCAAGCAAACAATAAATTTCTTGCTAGCCTTTTAACTAAATCTCATCTGAAGAAACCAAGACTGAGCGACATATATTTCACCGTTCGGTCCTGATGGAGAAGTCCCAGTAAGAGACTGGTGTGAACACGTAAATTAGGCTAAAGAGCATTTGGCACTAACAGGCTACGAAGTGTGTACTAAAATTTCCAGTTTGTTACAGGGATGCGCAAAGACTGCTGTTATCAGTTGTATCGACAGTGAGTATTTACGTCTACAACTCTTGCCAAGTAAGTGCACTTCAGTTCCAGAGTATCAGTTGCAGCTACCGTAAAACCACGAGAATGCGGGCGTGGTGAACCGTTCACAAAACGTCCAAGGTTTCGAAGTAATCGAGAATAATTACTCTCTGTTTCAAGTGCCATAAGATGGGTCATACACAGTTCTAATGCCCTAGTGCAACTAATAATAAAATAAGCGACCCTAAACCACTATTAACCAAGTCAGGTTCGAATAATCAACCGGACCGACCCAAATCCAAGTGCAATTACCGTGGCAAACCTGGACATTTAGAAGCTAACTGTTTTAAGAAAATGGGAGACGAAGCCAGTAAGATTAACTTAGCTGGGGAATTATCGACAATATCTACCCCAATGCACCTTAATATTGATGGTCGTGAATTCACTGCATTATTTGATAGCGGAGCAGACCGCTCCTTAGTAAAACGATCACATTGTTCTACCCTGCCAGGAAAACATGAGGATTGCACCTTAATGTTAAAAGGACTGGGGTTGAATGTACAAATTATGTTATTTCGAAAAAAAAAATTATAGTTACTTGTGCTATAAACGGTCTCCACATAGAAATCACTCTTTATATGGTTGAAGATCATGAGTTGCTCTGGGAATTGCTGATTGGTTCAGACCTTGTTAAGACCTCTGGCTTGGCCGTCTACATTACAAAGCATGAAGCCAAAGTTGTAAGAACGTCAGTTGTACTGTCATAACAGTACACTCGAAAGACGACCTTTTTTTTAGCTTGCGGATACCGATCTCAAGAATGAACATGAAGTTCGGGAGCTGAAAGCTTTGTTATTCAAAAATAAACAAGCTTTTGATACATGGACAGTGGTGATCACTTACCACCAGGTGACCCGCTTGTTCGTTTGCCGACCTATAACATAAAAAAAAACCTAAGACTGAGGTTTTGACTGGGTGCTTAGACATAGAGCTGTTGGGTTCTTCGAAAATAGTATCAAGAAAGATGGCCTTACCGAATGGCACTTATTGATAGACAGAAAGTAAAGGATATAGTTAGTGACCTTATGAAAAATGGCATCGTGCGCGAAAGCACATCGGAATTTGCATCGTTCTTCAAATCTTCCATAGAGTACCATGGAAACGTTGTTTCAAACGGCACTGTGAGGTCTAGTCCGAGTAAAGTCGAAGCACTCGAAAAATCACCCGTACCAAGAAACGCCAAACAAGCGCGTCAGTTTTGTGGACTAGCGGGAACAAACAGGAAGGTTCAAACAGGAGGTTCATATCATCTTTCTCAGAATGAATGATTCCCCTTTATGAGCTGAGAAAAAAGGATGTTTCGTTTAAATGGACAGCAGAATGTGAAAATGTGTGATTAGATATTATTGGACGTTTAACTTCTAATCCAATCTTGACTATATTTCATGAAGGCTTACCCATTGAACTCCATATGAATGTTAGCAGCACAGGATTAGGTGCAATCTAAATTCAAGTGAATAATGGTTAAGAGCTGGCAGTAGCTTACATGAGTTAAAGGACAACTGAACCGGAAAGTCACAATCATTCATAGGAGCTTGAAACCCTAACCATAAATTCATCGATGGTGGTCTTTCCTTCAACATTATGACTTTAAAATAAAATATCGATAGGAGGTTGGCATGAAACATGCAGATTACTTCAGCCGCAACTCAATGGCTTGCATCAATCTTGCACAAAACGTGGATTCATGGCTGACTGTCGAACAAAGAAGAGATCCAGAATACGAAACCATGTGTTATTTATGTAATCATTAGGTGAAATATGTTTCTATACGCCGTTATCTGATAGGATGACAACAAATTATGGTTTATTTTAAATCTTGTCCAACACCCTATTGTCTAAAATTATCAAGGGTATAGAACGAGGAGAAAAAATGAACGAGTTCCGCTTGCATGACCTTATTTTGGAGAGACAATATATTCATGAACCTGATTTTAGCAAATGGTAAAGGTTATTTCTAGGTCTTATCAATGGAGCATAATAAATGCTTGTTATTCTGCACTGAAACACTTTGGTTAGGAAAATATTCTTTCAAAAATTGGTGAAACATATTGGTTACCCGACATGTTCAATACAATAGAAAATTTGTGGATTACTGCGTAATATGTAAAACCATTAAAGGCCCTTCTGGAGCAAGACAAATTCAACTGCACCCAATAGAAAAGAAACCCATTCCATTTGATACGATTCATATCGATATGACTGGTCATCTCACTAAACGCAATAATAAACAGGAATATGTTGTCGTTATTATCGACGCTTATACCAAGTATGTTACCTTAACATACGCTATGTATTAAACCTCAAAATCTATGCTCTAAGCTTTAAGATACATGGTATCATTATTTGGCGCACCTAGACAGATTATAAGCGACCAAGACACTGCATTCAAAACATAATTTGAAGAGTATAGCAATTACCAACATTTTTAGCCCCTGGAGCTAGTCGTTCAAATAGACAAGTTAAAAGAATGATGTCTGTTGTTAAAAATGGAATAATTATTATCAGGAATTATGAAACAAAAAATTGAAAGAAAGGCATAGATGGTTTACAATTGGCTATTAATTGTAATTGCACAAAAACATAACTACAAATATAAGTCCCCTAGCAGGGAAACAGTGCGCTGTTCCTGCAGAATTAATACAACTGATAGACGCAACTGAAGGTATAGTAGACAAGGCACAATTAAACATCTACATGCAGAAAAAGATCGAAGACAGAGGACAATCAGACAAAGAAAGATTCAGAAATGGAAAAGCAAAACGTTTTGAAAAGGGACAAATAGTACATTTTAAGACGAATTCACGATCCCAGATTGGATTAAACCTTAAATATCCTGATGCATATGAAGTTTGGATGGTTCTCCTAAACCATGGATATCAACTGAAAAGAATCACTGAAAGAGGAAGACCGAAAAAAGGGGCCTACGACCAATTGTTACTCCGCCCCGCCTCTAAATCAGGCGAGTGCATTAATCAAGATGCCGTGTCGGCGTCCGAAGAAACGATAACCGTTAAAGACGAATCTACAGCTTACGCTAGTATATAGTACTCTGTGCTACAGCCAACAATGATAAGGCAGTTGTAGTGTAAGGGTAAGAGTTTAACGCTTATGTTTATGTGCTGTGAATTGCGGAATCCTATCCTCGATTTGCATCTTCCTTACATGTGGTAACCAACGGTTGAGGACATGGGCCTCCCGTGCTTTAATTGTTTTTATACTGTAAGTCGAGGAGAGGGGCCTCCTTGCATTGAAAATGGTTGAGGACACGGGCCTCCCGTGTTAAAATCATTATTATGCTGTAAGTTGAGGACAGGGGCCTCCTTACATTGATCTTGATCAAACGGTTGAGGACATGGGCCTCCCGTGCTTTAATCATTATTATGCTGTAAGTTGAGGACAGGGGCCTCCTTACATTGATCTTGATCAAACGGTTGAGGACATGGGCTTCCCGTGCCTTAATCATTATTATGCTGTAAGTTGAGGACAGGGGCCTCCTTATATTGATCTTGATCAAACGGTTGAGGACATGGACCTCCCGTGCTTTAATCATTATTATGCTGTAAGTTGAGGACATGGGTCTCCTTACATTGATCTTGATTGAACGATTGAGGACATGGGCCTCCCGTGTTATTATTTAGTGTACTTACTATATGTGGGTGGAGCAAAGTAATCTCCCTAGTTTTTTATTTCTATTAACAGCGTCGAGGGCGACGCATTTGCAGAATGGCCGTGTCGGCGTCAAGATAAATAACAATCTTGCATCAAAACACCACGTGCAGCGTACACGTGCACTCTGTGAATCAGGTGGCAAGTGGAGTGGAGGGGTTGTTGACGACTCGCTATAAATACGTCTAGCGGGGCGCTCCGGACTCACTTTGCTTTCGTCAGCCACTCCGTCCACTTGCTTTAATAGTGACACGGATCACACCTGAATCGCCTCTTGATTAGTTAATTGTGTATTAATTATAAATTATCATTTTGGAATAAATTAGATTTGATTAGCAAGTTCTCTTATTTTCATTAGTAAATTAATAACAATAAAAATGGAAGATTATCAACATTAAGATGATGACAGTGGCAGAACATCACCAATTATTAGTCACGTCCACCCTCGCTCCGAAAAGTATAATAAAGTTAAAATAACAGTCGAAAAAAAAAAAAAAATTTTTGACAATCCCATACAAATTGCCCGAGCGGCCGCACACTTTTCTATGGAAAAGCAAATTATTTTTTTGTTCTTTGGCTGTTATTTTAATTTCATTACACTATAATGATCTAGTATAGACCGTTCGATTTATTACGGGTATGTCCCTTCCACGTTGTATTTTAAAGTTTATAAAAAAAATATTCTATGTGATTTCGGAACCCTACAGTATGGGTAACCCGAAACCGTCACGCACTTGGCCGGTTTATTTATTTATAAATGCATACGACAAGATAGGTGGTCCGGGACGGCCACTGAGTGGATCCCAGAAGGTCGCGGCAAGCTAGGCAGACCTCGAAGAAGATGGTGTGATAAGTTGAACAGCATCATGGGCAAGTGTCAAACTATTGACCGGCTTGGAAACAGAAACAGAAAGCATTTGCCTAGCAGTAAGACACACAAATACACTTATAAAAAATATATACTTACGTTTGATTCCTAAAATTCAAATATAGCTCCTTTATGTTCGCCAATGTCCCCTAATAACATCAGAATAAGTGGTATTACCGAAGCGTTTGCCTGTATACGACTATATACCACTCGACTTATCTTGAGAGTTTCAGAGCTTTCCAGAGCGTTCTCGAGTGCTCTCTAGCGCAATCGCCTTCGAACAATGGGTACAAAGACCGCTACATGCCTTTTTTCGTTGTATGTACCGTTGTTTTGTATGGAAGAGTAAGTAAAAGATTGTATCACTTGATAATTGTCAATTATTCTTCCGTTTATCAAGTGATACACACATCCAATGATAAACTAGTGGTTCTGTAAGACCTCGGGAGCTTTTATAACATTTTGGCGAAATCCATCCATATACAGGCTGACTTTTTATCCACCTGCTAAATTTTTGGAGCAAGTTCAGTCCATGATACTGAACTACTTTCTATTAATAAATTTATTAAAAATCGATAAAAATTTTTCGTCCTCCCATACAAATCAGCGCTCAGCCAAACGGATTTTGTATGGGAGGACGAAAAATTTTTATCAATTTTTAATAACTTTTTTATAGAAAGTAGTTCAGTATCATGGACTGAACTTGCTCTAAAAATTTAGCAGGTGGATAAAAAGTCACTCTGTATAACGCTACATCAAACTTCACCCTTTTCTCCGCTTCACTCCCCCTATGTAGATTTTTTTGCAACAACTTGTGCAGAATGAATTTAAGTGCCTCTCAAATTTGATAAAAATCCACCAATAAGTAACGCAGTTTAACGCTACAGCAAAGATTCCCCCTTTTTCTTCCCAATCTAAATTCACGACCGGAAAAAAAATTAAATAAATCAAGGACCTTGTGTGCCTATGTTTTTGTCATAATCAGTAAAAAAATGCGACCTGTAGGCGAGAACAGACACACAGACAAAAGTATTTTAGGCCTCGAAACTCTTTTCCCTTCGCTCGCTCGCTCGCTCAATAAATCATATTGACTTTGAATGATTATGAAATTTGTTTCATTACTTTCGTAGCATTTGTTTTGCTTTCTTTTTTTATTAGAGATTTGAGTGCGTTTGACCTCTATCTAGCCTGATGGGAAGCTAAGATGAGGTGTAACACGCAGACTCAAAAAATGCCTATTCACTCTTGAAAAAAAGATTTTTGGTTATATGAATATTATAAGCGTCGCCTTAAATTTTTGAAGTGAAAACTTATTTAACCGCGATGGGCATTTTTTGCGATGGGAAAAAATTATTGAACTCGCCACAATTTTACCGTAACCGACACCACCTTGTTCAATTTTTCACTTTTGTTGGCACTCC
Source organism: Acrobasis repandana (assembly GCA_963576875.1). NCBI lineage: Eukaryota > Metazoa > Arthropoda > Insecta > Lepidoptera > Pyralidae > Acrobasis > Acrobasis repandana. The sequence goes on from OY756215.1 coordinate 655,601, forward strand.
CGGAGTGCCACTGTTTTTTTTCTACCCGATTGCATCAAAGGGAAGGTTATGTTTTTCACTGTCCTCGGCTTATGAGCTATTATGAGCTCCTTTTCAGCCTTCACCTCCTAGTTCATAATAGATTGGATACTCATATCACGGGTATGTACACAACACCACTACAAATTAGACTATAAAGCATACTTCCCCACTAAGTTGCCAGTTAATTGCGCAATTTTTCAAGTTGGGCTGCCTCGCTAACAGCCCTCAGCTCACAAAGGACCCATTGTTGGGCGACGCTAAAAGCGCAAATTGCAAGCTCGGCGTATAGGGCGCATAAGGGCTTCGCTAGACACCGCTCGCGCTGGAAAATACCAGGGCTTGAAAATACCATTATTTTTTGGTCATAGTTAATTGTGTTTAATAGAATAGTTGCAAATCTTAAAAATTTACAATTTGAAATATAATGTATATGATAAGAATAAGAATAAGTGTAAATCTATAATTGCAATAAAGCCTGATGGAGGCTGGGTAGGGAGGAGGAACCTATACACAACGAAATTTTCAGTAGAAGTCGTTTATTTTTATTTTATTTCCATCATTCCGAACGCTAGTTTGTTGCTTTTGTACTCAAATAGTTTTTGAATAATGACTTTCTACATTATGTGATATATTCTCCTACATTAAAGAAAAAAAAATGACTGATTTTGAGTACAAAAAGAGTATAGTTTGTCTAGATTAATAACTAAAAGAAACTTTACTGAAACACAATTTCTGAATGCAAAAGCTTGATTTATTTACAAAAACATCAAAATCATAAAGTACATAGAGTAATCAATTTTAAAGAGTTTTCTCGATTTCTAGAGGATTCTGTTTCGGAGGATGACAATAAATAAATAAATATATAAGGACTAATCACACTGATTAAGGCGAAGATATAGGCAAATGACCTTGAAGTGGCGCCCTCATTTGAAATAAATTGTTAACTCGTAAATATGGAGATAATTTCCATATTGCTCTTCGTCATGCACTAGATAGCCCTTTAAATTATTTTATAAACCACCGTTGAAAGTATTTACATTAGTCCGTCTAGCTTTAAAACTTGCCTCCGCCAAAAGTGGCCACGGCAAGTTTTAAAGCTAGACGGATCATCAATAATAGTTTTAACGGCAGTTCATAAAATAATTTAAAGGGCTATCTAGTGCATGACGTTGAGCAATATGGAAATTATCACCATATTTACGAGTTAACAATTTATTTCACACTTCAAGGCCATTTGCCTATATCTTCGCCTTAAGCTAGCCCCAAAGTAAGTTTTTAATTTGTGTTATGGGATACTAATGTAACGATATCATATTTTATGATGACAATAGATAAACACCCAAGACCCAAGACAATTTGAAAAAGGCCATTTTTCAACTGGCGGGGGATCGAACTCAGAACCTCCGGATTAGCGATCTAGCTTGTTAACCATTACGCCACGGAGGTCGTCAATGGGACCAACTTGCATGTATTGTACGGTATACTAAGTATACCCTTTCAAATAAAAACAGAATTTTCTTTTTTAAAAATTATTAAGGAACATACATAAAAATATACTTTATATAGGTATTTTCATTCGAATTGAGAAGCTCCTCCTTTTTTGAAGTCGTTTATAAATGAACTCGCTCTGTCGCGCGTTCATGTAATTTATGCACTAGTTTGTCATCAGATCTAGCAGTTTTCGGCAATTTGACAAACAGGCATTGATGAAAATCAATGACGATAAAGTTAAAATCTATTTTCCTTGCGAGCCTAAGCCGAGCAGTGGGGCGAGCACTTTTAATTTAGACGATGTATTTAGAAATGTTTTACGTCCTTTCAAACCAATTCAATACAAGCAGGTGGTGTAGTAGTTTAGGATCGCAACCATTCTGGGTTTGATCCCTGCTCGGCCCGACTTGTACCATAGAGTTTGTAGACAGTCTGACACATGGACGGTCACTTTCATCGACCGCTACCTGCTTCTGGTGAATAAAGCATCCTGAGGAAACCTACGCACTATGAAGTAAAAAAGACTGTTATCACTAGACGACAGTCACTGAGCTAAGTCTTACCTTTATGCAGCTTGAAAAATCTGACACCAGTGTTAGGGTTAACACACTCGATGAAAAAGAAAGAATAAAATACAGCAACATGAATTAAGACTTAAAGTAACACAAATTAATAGGGACACAGCAAAACTCAAAATAAATTTATTTTTCTTTAAGTGTCCATTCTTTAAATGTACCAAACAGTACACATTTCTGGTTGGAATTAATTTGAGATCTCGTTAAAAGCGACAATTTTACTTGCGTAATAAAGTAACCGTAAAAATTGTATATAAATAATTAATTTTCTTTGCATTCTCTTAAAAAAACAATTTTATTTTCAACCCAATACAAATCTCTTGGATTTTCCCCTTAAAATCCTATTGCCACGCGGGTGTGCGAGATTATCTTTCTGTTGGGCAACAAGTGTCCAATATCTCACCCCGCCGAAAGGGGCGTTGTATCGCACACTATCTTTATTTGATGCGAATTGCATAGGCGTTTCCGAAAGATATGGAATATTTTCGCTTTACTATAGCTACTCTGTGTCAGTCATAAACATAATTCCATGTTTTATTATGATCTTGGCAGATAGTGTTGGCTTCAATATTTCTTAGTAACATTTGAGCCAGCGACGTCTTTTTATACAAATTTGAACTGTAGCATTAATCACAGACATTCTCCAAAATATCCAGCTTCAAACGCGTGCCGCCAGTAGGGACTAGTCAGCTTGGCTTCGTTTTTTAAGACTACTCAACAGTATTACTTATTTCTGTAAATTGGATTTAGCACTCGATCACAAGCTTTACATGTGACATTGTGATAAAATTATCTTTGTAAACTAACAAAGCCTTTCTGGTGCATGGGCGACCAATACTGTAAAAATTAGTTTCTTTCGGCATTTGTTCTTAGCAGGTCGTTGCGAAAGGCTAGTATCAGAAGTTAATTTTCTTAAAAAAATTATATAAATAAACATTACACTAAGACTTAATGTACACAAAACTTAAAAACCTAATCTAATTACTGAATAAACATTTGATTTTTTGATTGATTGCTCGATAGCTCAGTTAGAAAGATCCAAAAATTTTATTGCCACGCGCGGGTGCTCAAGATTATATTTCTGCGCTGGACAACAAGTGTCCCATATCTCATCTCACCGAAAGAGGCGTTGTATCGCACACTATCTTTATTTGATGCGAATTATGTGAAATATTTTCGCTTTCCAAGAGCTACTTTTATTTCATGATATTTTAGATTTACCACGGTTACAATTTTTTTTTATACTAGCTTTTTTTTAAATATATATATGGATTTATTGTTTAAAATTAAAATGGTATGTTTTAGGCTAACATTTGTAAATCTTTCCATCAAGAAATTTTCTTTATGTAAACAATCACATCTGTTTTATTTTCATTTAACTCTTTTGAAGTTACCCAGCTGTATGTACAAATACGTCTGGGTACAACAAAAAGTTATCACAAATGATGAAATGTAGTTTGTAAAAAAGGTGAACAGGATGAGATGGAAAAATGAGGTGGATATTAACATGTAGGATGAATGGGATATGCAGCATCGTTACAAGTTCAATCTTATTTAGCTTCTTATCTTATTCGAGCGTATTCCCGGTTTCATCGTCAGCGGTTACGCTTCAGAGCCCGGGGTCCGCTACCAAACCTTGGTGATTTGACAAGGTTACTGGTTTTTACATAGAGCTCCGTCTGACCTCCGCAACCCAAAGGGTAGACCAGAACCAATCCTAGGATAGGTACAAATGCTAGATGGCATTCGGGACCAACAGCTGTACGTGCCTTCCGAAGCACGAAATTATCTTTCTTTTTGGATAATCAGGTAATTATCCTGCAATATCCTAACCAGACTGAAAACAACTTTTCACAAAGTATGCTTCCCAGTGGGAATTAAACCCACGACCTCCGGACCACAAGGCAAACGCCTTGACCACTGGACAACGGAGGCAGTCATTTAATAAAATTTTCATCAATCAATTGTTTGTTATGTAGCAAATATACTACACCCATGTGTTCTAATGCTTAAAGTTACAATAACAATATTATGCCGGAGATTCCAGGGTAAAGTTAATTACACGGAAACAGGCAGGAGAATGACGCTGCCTGCCATTTATTGCTTGACGTACTGAGTTATTGACTGAAATGAACTTAGTACACAAACAGTTCTAATTTCTAAAAGAAACTAATAGAACTTCAAAAAACGCGAGTTTGGTTGGAATAGTGCGATCTGTGCTTACTAAGTATAATTACTTACTAATTATAAAATAGATATACTAACGGGGCAGACAGAGAATTTCGGGTCTTGTGGTTCTAAGCAGACAGAGCCCAAGGCCACAAGATCCAAAGGATACTTCTAGCTTGATGATGGACGAGAAGATATAAAAAGGGATTAAAATAGTTATGTGTTTATAGCCACTATCACGCTAAAAGTGGCCTTTGTCCTTTCCCGGCCCTGGGCTCCATCCGCTTAGAACTTCAAGACCCAAAATCCTCTGTCCGCCTTATTAGCGATATAGTCGTGATAGTGTATGTATGTACAAGTATTACTTGGCATAATGCGAGGGTTTTTCCGCAGGCTGGGGAGCTAATTACTCGGAAACAGGCAGCGCGCGCCGGCTGCAAGTTATTGCTCATTTGCATGCACGAAGTTAGCGGAATCAGTGCGTAAAAACTTGGGAGATTATCTCATGTTATTTTGAAGTAGAATTCTGGAAAGCGATCTATGGAGTCAAACATAACATTCAAAGGTATACACTACACTATCAACTCTTTATCCTTAGGGCAACAGACCGTCGTACGGCTCTTAGTAGACAGAGACACACAGTTAAGAGACACTTTTAGCGTAGTGGTGGGCGAGAAGGTGGAAAAAGGAATTAAAATAGTAACGGGTATGCTAGTCGCATTGCCTATTTTCGCCCATTCCCTCGACTAGTCCGGGTTTAGTTTTCAATATTACATAAGTTATCCATGTGGAGACATCCAAAAAAACATAGGTTATCCATGTGGAGACATCCAAAAAAACATAGATTATCCATGTGGAGACAGATAACATACATTCATCATCATCATCATCCGAGCGTATTCCCGGTTGCGTCGTCAGCGGTTACGCTTCAGAGCCCGGGGTCCGCTACCTAACCTAGGCGATTTGACGAGGTTACTGGTTTTTTTCATAACAGATAACATACATTAGCACGCCTTTATCTATCTTAACCGTGTGGTTCCCACTAGAGTAGAATATAGACCACTCCAAGTCTTCCCGTGGATGTCGTAGAAGGCGACTTAGGAAACACAAGCTAAACAAAGCTTATAAACATCAATGAGACCTCTTCAACCCGTCTGGCCAGCGTGGAGAGTTTAGGCAAAATCCTCTGACTGCTCTGGCTAATATATGGTAGTACATAGAGGTCATGCTCCTGCAGTGGAGACTAAAAAAGACCTGATGATGATGGTGTTCTATCTAATGGGGCAGACAGAGCATTTTAGATTTTACAGACAGAGCCCAGAGCCAAAAGATCCAAAGGCCACTTTTAGCGTGATGGTGGGCGAGAAGATGGAAAAGGAATCAAATGTTAATCATATTAATTGGTGATGCGGCTAGCAACCCATCACTATTTTAATTTCTTTTCCATCTTCTCGAGCACAATCACGCTAAAAGTGTGAAGACAGCAGAGTAAAATATAATTATTAATTTACCTCTTTTACTTTTCTTACGGGTGTCGTTTGAGGCGACTAAAGTAGGTAGAGATTTCAAAGAACGGACAACAACGACCTCTGTACAACGACTGAAGTAGGTAGAGAGAGCAAAGAACGGACAACAACGACCTCTGTACAACGACTGAAGTAGGTAGAGATAGCAAAGAACGGACTACAACCAAGTGGGTTGGTGATTGTAGATTGTAGTAGAGTGGTGACTAAAGGCAAATCCGGCTTTAGTAGAAGAGGCCTCAAGTCTTGCAGTGGAGTGATACCTATAGTTTGATAAAGAAAAAAGAAATATGTTGGATATTAGTAGCGCAAACTAATACTAGGATAAGTTTGCCATTGCACACATAGTCTTATAATATTTCTGATTCGGTAAAATTAATGTACATAAGTACCATAGATATACAATTTAGCCGGGTTGAGAATTTTTTGAGATGGGAAAAAAACCATTGAACTCGCGACACTGTTACCATAGTAACCGATACCACCTTGTTTAAGTTTTCTCTATAGTCGGCATTCCCGGAGTGTCACTATTTTTTTAATGTGTCTATTTCATGTTGAAGCAATAAAAAGTACATAATTTTTGCAGAAATCTCTGTAGAACGTTAATGAAACCTCTAAAAACACTTTTTAATTTCCGTTGTCAACCAATATTCCAGCCAATGATTCCAGTTTCACAGATCCAGTCCAGATTTCCAGCAAAAAGTAATTAAATCGGAGTATCAGTAAAACTCGGACACTGCGTGCTCATTTTAGTTTTTTGTAGATCGGTAAACGTTGCAAATAGTTTGTTTGCAATATGGTGGATTTAATTAAAATTGGAATTTTATTAAGTTGAACGAGTTTATAGCTATTTTTGATTCATTTTAAATTTTATATAATTTTTTAAGAATCAGTTTTACGGCCCTGGATACGAGTCTTTTAGAGCTTATCTGAAGTTCTTCATTTCTTTATTCTTTGCAAGTTTCAATCAAAGGTTTGTACACTGCACAGGTCCTTTAACTGCTTCAAGAGAGCTTCTGACGTCAAATCTTTACGAGTCCATTGGTTTTCTGCCGATTGACTGGCGGACGGTGCCTAAAGATGGCCACCACAGTCCGCTAAACAAATATCAATACAGCCGTATTGTCTACTTTAACTTTTTCACATATTGTTTATGAGGCATGAGCATTTATAACACCAAAATACACTAATACATTGTTAAGTCCACCAAAATCAATTCGCAAAAAATTTTTAAGCAAACCCCAACTGAACCCTTTGACTTCCCACCAAAAACTCCTTTAATTTTGTCATTAAGACAATATCTTTTAAATTGCTAAGTTAGTATACCTTGTTATGTTTCTGATAATTTTGGTAAAATACTCACTACATGTGTTTTCGTTTTAAATTCCGTGAATTCTCTATACAATGTAATGGAAGCTCTATTTTTGTCAAACGCAATATCTATCAATAATTAGTTTCGGCTTTATAAATGCACGTAACAAAACGTAGAAATTCAGATCCATTATGAAGTTGGTCAGAAATTGGCGAACTTGTTATCGAAACGCCGGCTTCAAGCCCGTACTCTGGGGATTCATACAACAAAAAGTTTCGGCTTTGCGCGTTTCAGCAGAGTGGCATCACGAGCACAGATGGATAAAATACACGAGGTATCGCTTTTTGAAGGTAGAAATAGTCAAAATCTTACATTTTTTAATGCTGGTCTGGTACAAATGAAAACCGTAGAATGTAACTAGAAACTGAAAACCAGTGGCCGCCTTTTAGGCTAACCACGCTGATTTTGGCCTACTTTGCGCTACTGCAGCTCATACATGTATAGTTAGTATTATTGTTGTATGTTATGATTGTTGCATGTTTATTGTTAAGTATTGGTATTGTTCTGTTCTTGTAACTTCTTGATGTGTGTGTACGTGAAGCAGTTTTCGTGAATAAACGCCTTATCTATCAATTTATCTAAAAATGCGGTTAGTCAGAACTGATGGAATCATGGCAGTGGATGATGCGGTATTAACTATTTTTTATTCCACCTACCACGCAAAATATGGCTTTTGAGCTTTAAGCTTATGGCACTAAGCTTTTTCTAGACCTACTTTCAGATTTCTTCTTCTTATTAAAAAGCTAAGCTCTTGTCTGTAGAGCAACCAATACCATCCATCTCTCTCTGTTCATAGTTTACATCTGTGTAGGTTGGAACCTGGACTTGATCTTTCACTTGTTTTATAAAACTGTCTCTAGGTCTTCCTTTGCCTCTTCTTTGTTCTATTTTACCCTCTAATATTGCTGTGAAAAACTTATCATGTCTAATAAGGTGCCCTAGCATGCCCTCACTTTCAGATTAATTCACCCCTCTAAAACTAAAAATGTGTAGTAACAATTTCTGCTCCTTTTGTGGTCTGAAAACAAATATCGCCCAGCTATACATTACATTAGTTATTTTTTATTTGGCTCCAGACAAAAATATGTCTTGAAATATTCCAGCGCTGGCGGCACGTGCGCCGCGCGAGGCATGGTTGGTGTGTCGTGCATTTGTTGCGGGATACAAACGAATCGTCTGCATTTTTGACTCGCTGTGCGAAAGATGTTTTAGAAAATATGATTTATAATATTAACAAATCGTGTTTTATTCTTTATTTAAGATATTTTGTTATTAGAAGCAAAATGGCCAGGAAGGTTATATAGGTTATATATCAGGCTGCTTGTCTGCTTAAGTGCTCGCGCATATTATGTAAGTCACATGGAAATTCAAATTAGCGAACCATTTTGATAAGAGATAAAGATTTGTTACTATGCATAAATGTTTTTATTTAGATATAAAAATATGACTTCAAAGTTTCAGCGCTCGAGCACGTGCGTCTCACGAGGTTGTTGTGTGTGAATGCATTGTTGCGGGATACCAAACAAGTTGTCTACTTTTTTTGTTAAAAACAACGTTTTTGTCATCTTTTCCAGGGAATAGGCATGTTTTAATATATATTAAATAACATAAAATTATACATTTTGTAGGCACCGGAAAGCGCTGGATGCCGGCCGTTCTTGATCGTTCATTTTGAAAATCACAGCTTGACGATGAATGATGATATGATATGCCGTGCCTAATGCACGCAGGCATATTTATGGCTGGAAACCATACCGAATAGTCTTAGCAGCACTTTGTAGTTCTGGACTTGTAACTCGCAGCTATTTTGTTCTTATAGCATCATCATCATTATCCGAGCGTATTCCCGGTTGTCCTTCAAAGCCCGGGGTCCGCTACCTAACCTAGGTTATTTGACGAGGTTACTGGTTTTTACACAGAGCGACTGCCGTCTGACCTCCGCAGCCTAAAGGGTAGACCAGAACCAATCCTAGGATAAGTTTAAACAAATGCTAGATGGCGATGGGACCCAAAGCTTTACGGGTCTTTCGAGGAATCATCTTACTTTTCGGATAATCATATATTATGATTCAAGCCTGCAATATCCTAACCAGACTCGAAACAACTTTTTGACGAACGCCTTGACCACTGGACCACGAAGGAAGTCCTATAGCGTTTATACCTACGTAAAAATCACTCGCAAAAACCAAGCGCACGGCTCCGTATCGGCGAAAACTGCTGCTGCGGCGGCGGCCTAATGTGTGCAACGCTCAAGAAGCGATTTTATTCAATTTGTATTAAAAGAATGATTCTTTGGTGGCCACGATGAATACTTGAAGCGTGTCAGCGGCAGAAATGCTCTGAATAATAAACGCCTGGTTTCTGTTGCTGTAAAATTTAACAATTGTTTTATTTCTTTCTCTTGACAACAATGGTGAATGTAAATTACTCTGAAAGATAGCAATTGAATATTTCATTTCACGTATAAAATAAATACAGGAACTTTTTATTTTATTGTAGTTAATATTTTTTAATGCTTGGAAATTGTTTTATGCCTTTATACATGGTTCAAAGATAAATTGGACGTAAAATTACGTATGTTATGGTTATGTAAAATTAATACTAATAGAAATTTAAACAAATCCCATCCCAACTAATATTATAAATTCGAAAGTGAGTTTGTATGAGTATATTTGTTGGTTTGTTTGTTACCTCTTTACGCTTTATCTATTGAACCAATCTTCTTGAAATTTTAGGAGTACTGAGAAGGACATGGGGTACCTTTCATCCCGGAAAGAAGTAACGTTCCCGTAGGATTTGGGATACGCGAGCAAAGCCGCGGGCAAAAGCTAGCATATTATAATTTTTCTTTATGAAATTTTCATACTCTAATGAGTACTAGAGGATGTATAAAACATAAGTATGTATAGAGCATTACTATGAACTTATCCCATCTTCTTATCGAGTCGAAATGGTTACACTGTAGCTTCAATTTCAAATCACCTGTGACCAGTACGTGGCCACGGCGATCCTTTATTCCTTCTTTATACCTTACGTAAAAAACTGAACATATAGTCAGGACTATATGACGTGAAAAGGCCACTTTCAGTGTGAGGGTGGGTGCATGTGTAATTAGAATAAGTATCTAATCAAAGCGGTAACGGGTTGCTAAACGCATTGCCAATGACATTCTCTCGACCAGCTCTTACGATCAAGCGGGAAGAGAAGTAGCTGGTACATTGTAAGATTTTTTACTTTCTCCAGCAAGGCGTTAAAGTTTTAAGCCTATTAAATTTAATTTATAAAGTTCGTAGATAATAATATTTATGTCTGCTCGTACCTGATTCGTAATGCTCAAGTTTCCAGCTGTCTCATTATTATCAGGCGGCCATCCGCCCGCGGCATTGGCGACAAGGGAAATCACGCTGGCACCTCTGCACGCGTTATTAACTCTACCCTGTTTTTGCAAACTTTATTACTTTTTTAAAAGTTTTATATTTTGGTGGTGATACTGGATGCTATTATTGTAATGACAGAGACAGAAAGAACATATAATATTATATTATAGAAGTGAAAAAGTGTTTAAATGTGTCGGTAGTTAGATTGTTTTATATGGATGTAAATGGCCACGACATGTGACACTTTTGTCAAACTTCCTAAAGCCATCTGGTATAGCTCGATCTCTACTATCTAAAAATTAATAACGAAATCAATTACTTAAGTGCTTAATGTGCCTCACTACTACACAATGTGCCTTTCGAAGCACGTATTGCGGTCACTAATCTATTTTGGGTTTGCTTAACATACATAATTGCTTTTAAAGCGTACCCTCGCTGGGCAATTTAATTGTAGTTCGATTATATTATTGTCTGGTTGTAACTCGTACCTGATTTGCAATGGTAAAGTTGCCAGCTGTGTCATGTCAAGATCAGCATTGGTCACCCCGCCCGCGGCATCGGCGGCGAGAGGGGAAATCACGCCCCGCCACGTTTATTATTCAAAGCGGCGCCGCCGCCGCGCCCTGGGACTGCCACCTCTGATGCGTTATTAACTCTGTCCTGTTTTTACAACTTTTATTACCTACTGACGTTTTTAAGTTTTGAGTTTTGGTGACGATACTAAATGCTTTAGCAGCAGTAGTAGCCAAGCGAATTAGGAACTGGCTGCGCATCTGTGAATGACGAGTTATGGAGATTTTGATCTGGAATCGTCACAAGGTACGACTTTTACCACTGATTTTGTACTCATGTACGCTAATTTTCAACTACTGCCACTTGTTTTCGGTGAAGAAAAAATTTTAACCGGTTCACTCATTATATTTATATTATTGGCTCATCACTCTCTTCATGCATGCCCGCCATTACAGGTACTGCTAATCTCTCCTATTTGACGTGACAACGTCTTTTAACTCAATACTACGGGCTGCATGCACTCAGCCGTAAACCGACTTTACAGACAACCAATTTTTTTTAAAGAGGTCTGCAATCTGGTCGCAGTACGTTGGTCGAGGACGACTCTGACCCACTCTTCCCAGTGGAAGAGTCAAGATTTTTGAAGCACTGGTCAGTACCTGTGCTTCAAAAATCTTATTAGTAAAACTCCTTTCGTCCATCCTTCCCATATGCCTAAACCATCTTAACAATCCTTCCTCAATTTTTTTCACTACTTACAGATTTTTTTAGTCCCCTCCCATAAGACATCATTTCTAATCCAATCTGTCAAATTATTAATTACCACACATACTCACTCCTCAGCGCTTACATTTTGACTGCATTTATTCTATGTTCATGCTTTTTCTGGCTATATTGGATTTAAATAACGATCCGGGTTTCGACTAAGCTTTGTAATTTTAAGCCTCTTATAAGCTGGACGTTAAATAACCATTTCAATATAATATGAGGCTAAAATTATAATCTTCTCCCGTGCAGTCTCGCTGCCATATACGATACCATTTTATTTACTTCCATGCTAGTCTGGGATAAAATGAAATAAAAAACGGACTAGTGCGAGTAATCTCGCGTCCAAAGGGTTCCGGACGTTGAATATCTACTCATAAGTTACATAAGGTTAATTATAAGGGCCCATTTATACAGTGCAAGTTTCTTGCCTGTTGCATACTATTTTATTGAAGCAATAAATGAATTGTATGGCTGACGTTCTGCTTAGACCATGCAAATTTTCTATTGCTTCAAGTTAATTGTATGCAACAGACAAAAAACTTGCACCGTGTAAATGGGCCTTAAGTCTTGCTGTAATCTTCAGTTAAAGAGCCTTTCTGTACTTTTAAAATATGTAAGGTCGAGTACTTTCGGAGACATAATGTGGGAATCGTCATTTTTTCTAATTTTTTTTTAAATAATTGTAAAAACAAACTGTCTGTTTAAAAACAAATTGTAAAAATAAAAAAACTGTCGGTAATAAGAAAAACATATTTTTCAGATTCTCACAACAAATTAATGGGTCATTTGATTCTTCACACGATTTATTTATTTACGTTACACAATACAATCAGTATAGTAGTTTCGAAGCAAATATTCTGTGACAGACGGAAAGATAGGCAGAGAAACACGCGAGTGATCCTACAAGGGATTCTTTTTTTTTTTTTGAAGTAGTTACGGGATCCTACAAAATTAGAACCCTTAAAAGTTTCAGCAACTGGTCTTCCCACGCTGGTTGTAGAAGCCAGTCAAGGAATCTGAATTATTTCATTTTTTTTTCTCTTTTCCACCATCACGCTAAACGAGACCTTTGTCTTTTTTGGCCTTAAGTTTTGTCTATGCTTACGTTAGAGATAGCATCTGTCCGGGGGTCATAAGGTTGTGTTTAACTAGCGACCACGCGAACCAGGCAAAGACGGATACAGCACCTTGAAGTTTAAGAGGGTTCGAGCCCCACACTACCACTCCTTATCCTCGTGGATGAGTGAGTGGTGTTGTTTGGCCATTTCTCCAAAACGCTTATCCATCGATAAACCACTTGGCTCTTAATTCAATTTTTTTTGCTTATTAAGAGTTTTTACCAATTATAACGTACTTCTATCAAGCTCTAACTCAAATAAGTTACTACTATTTACAAATTTAACATACTTACCTACTTACTTCACATTTACTGTCACCCTTACTACCTAACAAAAGCACAATTTTCATTCTAAATTCGGTCTCCCCTATTATGACTTACCCTGGGCACATCTATTTGTTTCATTTCTTTCATCTTTTTATTTTTGTTAGTTTAAAGTATCAATTTAGTACAGTACATCCAATTGGATGTTTTACAGGTAATATTGGCACTGGAGAACTGTGACACAGGCCCAGCCTTCATCTGTCTCCTTCAATCGGTGCTGGTAATCCACAAAAATGTACTTGTCATTGTAAAACTATGTATTTTAAAACGATTTTTGGAGAAATAAATGATTTTTTACTATACTTTACTATAACAGACTTAAGTTACTAATTAACGTCTGATAAGTTGGTCGACAAATAAAACTTTAATTTGTAAACGCTACTAAGCTTTGATAGTTTTCTTTGTAACTTCATAAAACTTGTCTATATAGAACCGTTTGGCTGACAAAGGGAGCTACAGTATAAAGATTTTATAATACCACTTTGTCGACGTGATTAATATGCATTCCCATGCCAAATACAGCTTTCTGGTTCTAATAGTCTCTGAACAAAACCGCGGACAGACAGACAGACATGGCGAAACTATAAGGGTTCCTTATTCACTATGGAACCCAAAAAAGGCTATGTAGTGAAAATATTAGATAATAGACATGTTTGCGGTTCGAATCCCACTCGTTGCGATCTTTATATCCAACTTTCAATATGAATATCAAAAACGTTTGTTCTTTATATGCCTTTATCATTTTCAATAATACCATCGGAATCCCAATTTAATCAAACACTGAAAATAAATTACTTTCGTCGATATCCGATATTAATGTACAGTGGCCCGGTGTACTGATACTCCGATACGACCGCAAAATAATTGCTTTTTAGCCAAATGTTTGAGGCCACAAATTAAAAACGTGGTTGTAGTGACGCCAAGAAGATTTCTGGAGAAATAATGTTGATATTTTAGGAAATTTAGATTTTTACTCGTTGAGCCGCTCCGCCTTCTTTAGACAGACATTTACGGCCTCTTTTTAGGTTTCCGTACCCGAAGGGTGCAAACGGGACCCTATTAATGAGACTCCGCTGTCTGTCCGTGTGTCACAGGGCTCTATCTCTTGAACCGTAATAGCTAGACACCTGAAATTTTCACCGATTATGTATTACTATGACTACTATTACAACAAATACTAAAAATAAGATAAAGTTAATAATTAAAGCAAGAAACCGTTTATTTCCGTTTTCTGACGGACAAACGGGCGGAGAAACAGACCGACAGACTGACATTACATGTTAACAAAGGACGACTTCTCGGACCAGACTCGCCACGACCGCCAACGGCCTCAGACACGACTATGTAGATGTTTACTTAATTTTTGTTGATCGGGCATTCGGTCTTTTTTATTTTATCCGTTCAGAAAAAATATAAAATAATACAGATAAATATATTTTTATTACTCTTTCACTCCGATCTGTGAATTTACGACTCCTCTTAGGATTATTTCGATGGTGCACTTGCAACAGCTGTTGAGTCTTAAACAAAAAAAAGATATACATTTGAGAGTTCGATGTAGTCTAAAAAGTTTGTCATTGACACAGCTTATCATAATCTTCCATGCTAATTATAATATTCTTTTTTCAAATAATTATGTAAGCCATATCTAAAAAATTTTTTACTTCCAAATGCTCCTCATTCAGGAGCATTTGTAAACACGCAAAAGGAATAAAGATCTGGATAATCCGTTAATTCATATTTTTATTTTATTATATTTAGAAAACCAAAACAGTTCTGATATGTAATATCTATTTGCCGTGTGGTTCCTGGAAGATTGCCGAGTGGTTCCAGGCAGATTGCCGTGTGGTTCCTGGAAGAGTAGAATAAAACCACTCCAAGTCTTCCTGTGGATGTCGTAGAGGGCGACTTAGGAAACACCAGCTAAACAAAGCTTATAAACATCAATGAAACCTCTCCAACCCGTCTGGCCAACGCGGAGAGTGTAGGCCAAATCCTTTGGCTACTTTGACTAAGTATGACTCATTATGTATGTATGTAGTATTATGCAAGTATGGTAGTACAGAGAGGGTCGTGCTCCTACATTGGAGACTAAAAAAGACCTGATGATGATGATGGAAATGCATAATTTTGTTCCAGTTATGGACATGCCCTGGGAAGTCCACGTGCAGCCGAGCCACGCGGTCGCCGGAGGAGCAGCCCTCCTCACCTGCTCTGTGCCGAATGCAGTGCGCAGCCACATCTCCGTCACCAGGTGGTTCAAGGATGGCGTTGTTATGGCTCCGATAGCCGCTGAAGCTGGTGAGTACAAGCCATTTATCTAAAGTACTTATTTATCACAGGCGTGGCTCACTCCTCCGAAAAACCAAAAATTCAGACCTCAGCCGGTCGTGCATTGTGTTCTGGTTCACGGTAACAGTCTCATCGCAACCTCATCAAATGCAACGTGTAAGTGTAACATATGCGTTATAAATCAAACAAAGGGCTATAAATAGATCAGTATACTCGTAATATAACGAAATTTAAAATAAAAACAGAAACCTAAAAAAATCGACATTTCTATTCAAAAGTGGTCAGCCGCCCGTGTAATTTGTATGGGATTTTTTTTACTGTTATTTTAATTAAATTATACTATAGTGATCTAATATATGTTTTAGATAATTTACAGGTGTACCATGTTTCAACTCAATCTGTCTAGTACTTTCGGAGTAAACTGACTGTAGCAAACATACAAACAAACACTCCAATTAAAGGGGTTCCGTGTTTTTTTTTTTTGATGTCTGGAACCCTAAAAAATACTGAAAAGGACCGGGCACGCTGAAACCTATTTATAAACATTCAAATAAAAAAGAACTAGGTATTTGCAAATATAATAAAATAAAAATACTAGCCATAAGCGGACTATTTTCCAACCCTCTTACCTTCGTAAGGCGCATTAGAATTTGATCACGTCACTCGGAATACATTTTTTTATGACGCTAACTTAATCTCCGCTGGAATATAGATAATATACGAGTAGATAGGTACTCATATCACTTTCTTTCTAACTTTATTTCTTACGTACGTCATATTTTTAACCGACTTCAAAAAAGGAGGAGGTTATCAATTCGACTGTATGTTTTTTTTATGTATGTTTGTTACGCGATATCTTCGCCAATTGTGAACGGATTTTGATAATTCTTTTTTTGAAGTGAAAACTTCTTTAGCGGCGTTGTGCTCTTTTTTTGTAATGGGTAAAAAATGTTAAACTCGCGTCAGGACACGTGTCCTGATCGAAAATTCGTAAGACGGAATGACAGCCGGCGCGGCGTAGGAGAGGAAGTATTTATACTATAATTTCGACGAAGCTGTCAGCCGGCTCGTTGGTCTTGGGGTATGATTTTCGCTTAGGGTGCGAGAGGTCCCGGGTTCAAATCCCTGACGAGCCCGAACCTTTTAGAAGTGAAAACTTCTTTAGCGGCGTTGTGCACTTTTCGTCATGTTTGTGTACGATAGCGCAATAAATAAATATTGTATTCTACCACATAAATGATAGTACTTTTATACTGATAATTAAAGCAATTCGTTATTCCCTAACCATTCCAAAATATCAAAAATGCACAACGTTAATATTCAAGTTTTCACTTCTGCCGGCACTCCCGGAGTGCAACCCGTGGTATTTTTATTCGAAAGCCTTTACTGCCCAGTTGGTCTCATTTTAATTTGGTGAAGATATGATAAACAAATTTGGAGATAAGGAAGAAACTCCTTAAAAAAAATTGAAGTCGGTTGTTTTTTTTTTGTTAAAAATGTAATTATATAGACTATTTTCAAACTATTTTAGTTAAATTCTATAGTAAAATAATGTGATTTGCCTATTTATTATTTAAGAAAAAAATAAGAGTTATTAAAACTTTGCACTTAACGAGGTCGATCTGTGTCAAGATTCTTAGCCCCAAAGATATATTATGGGCTCACTTCAACGGCAGATAAAGACCTAAGTGCCGAAGTCGACAATTATAAGATGTTCTATAGGGCCCCTTTTCATTACTTATGACGTAATACGCCATAGAACATAAACTTGAAAAGAAATCGTCGAGAAACTGTGGTGATACCTTAAGCATTTGAAAAAAATTATACAAGAGTATTTCATGTCTTCTTTAACATTAATGAAGGCAAAACACGGTTATTAGTTTACTTTTAACTCTCAACAACTTTGGAAAAATATAAAAATTGGAAACCATTCTTCATTTCTGACTTATATTCCCCACCTCAGTTGAAACTCCAGCCATAGTCGGCGTCTGGAGCGCTGCCAGTGAACTTATAAAATCGAAATTAATTTCTCCCTGAGGCTTGTCGATTCCTTCCGAAAGGAAAACTGGATAGGTGTGAGTAAGCCGCGGCTTAAGGGTTCCGTTTCATTCTTTGTATGTTACATGAGCGGCTTTATACCTTATACAGGGAAATAGTTTTATATGATCCGGCATCGGTTGAATTATAATCTTCTTTTGTCTTCTTACAGAATTGTTTCAAATCCGGACTACTGCGACTAAACGAATTTTACAATATTTTTGCCGCTTTGAAAGACTTGATCGTTGATTATCCAAGGTAACTTTTGTCTAAAAGTTTGAAACAGGTCCAGTCTGCCAGCCCATTTTGGGATTTTGAGATTTCAAAGATGTTTGTAATCCTTCAACTTGAAACTTGCTTAAAGAAACATGTTTATTTATTGAATTAAATTAAATTTGGTTACCTATGGCGTCTTCAAAATGTACGAAGGCTTAGTACGTGATTAAAATAAACGGGCAAGTGCGAGTCGGACTCGTACATGAAGGGTTCCGTACCTCCGTACAATGTTTTAAAACGCTGGAAAAACACGTTTTTTGTATGGCGACCCCCTTTAACTTTTAGCTTTTTTTATTTTCAGTATTTGTTGTTAATTAACTTAATTAATGAAAATTTCAAGTGTCTAGCTATTAACCGTAATAGCTAGACACTTGAAATTTTCACCAATTATGTACTACTGCCGCTATAACAACAAATACTGAAAATAAAAAAACCTCTCTTCTTGAAGTCTCTTGAACCGTCAAGAGATAGAGCCCTGTGACAGACGGACAGACAGGCAGACGGACAGACAGCGAAGTCTCAGTAATAGGGTCCCGTTTGCACCCTTTGGGTACGGAACCCTAAAAACAGTAGCACTCCGGGAGTGCCGACAGTGCCACGGCTACGGTAACGGTAACATTGTCGCGAGTTCAATGGTTTTATCCTATATCAAAAAGTGCCTAACGTGCATTGTAAGATTTTATGATTGTAAAGAAGTTTTCACTTAAGGCGAAGATATAGGCAAATGACCTTGAAGTGGCGCCCTCAGTTGAAATAAATTGTTAACTCGTAAATATGGAGATAATTTCCATATTGCTCTTCGTCATGCACTAGATAGCCCTTTAAATTACTTTATAAACCACCGTTGAAAGTATTTACATTAGTCCATCTAGCTTTAAAACTTGCCTCCGCCAAAAGTGGCCACGGCAAGTTTTAAAGCTAGACGGATCACCAATAATAGTTTTAACGGCAGTTCATAAAATAATTTAAAGGGCTATCTAGTGCATGACGTAGAGAAATATGGAAATTATCACCATATTTACGAGTTAACAATTTATTTCACACTTCAAGGCCATTTGCCTATATCTTCGCCTTAAAAAAATCAAACCCAGCAATAAAAATATTCGTAGTTTAAAACGGAACCCTAAAAACAAAATACAAGTCCCCTCATAACTGTCGGAGACAGAACGCATTGTGAGTTCTAATGTCGTCGATTACACGACCCAATCCGATTTAGATTTCATTTTCACCAACGCTGCTATTTTCGATTCCAGTAATTAGTAATTACGGAGAAAAATTGACTAGTCTCAAGTTTTTTGCTTGTTTGAACAGGTAATTGGACGTTTTTGGGAGTTTAATGTATTTTTTTTAGTTTTTATTTTATTTGTTTTTTTTTCTTGATCACAAAATACATTTTACAAAACATTTGAAAATTACATCATCATAGTCAAAACATATATGTATATGTTTTTATAGTAATATGAACCGTGGAAAAAAAATCCAAGGAGGGTTTGGCGTCAGGCAGGTCATAAAACGGCAGTCAATTTTCTGTAATATTTTTGGATAATTCTTCTTCACTTCACACAGTCTTCGTCATCTTTACTGAAAATTCACACGCATTAGGACGAAGACATGAAGAAGTAGCCGGTGTGCGCACAACGGGTTCCGAACCAGCTCGTATAAAGATACAACCACTAGCGCTCTAAGAAGAAATAAGTGGAAGTAAAAATACTAATTAGCATCTAGTTGCCTAAAAATACATATAACTGCGTGATAATAACGTGTTATTAACAAACCCAAGTATAATCCGCTGCCCACACAACAGTTTTAATATTTGTTATTCTAAACACATCCATAGACTAATCCCATTAGTCCGGTTTAACGGGCGATTGTACCTTACAGGCCAGGGAAGCGTGAATATCCTTCACTTTAACGTTGAGACGGAAAGGATTTTCCTTCAATCCTCTATTCTAAATACTTTTCACCCACTAGACAAATTTTTAGAGTAAATTCTGTCCATGATACTGAACTACTTTCCATATAATCAAGAAAAACGAAAAAATATAATGGCCTTTTCAAAGAAATCAGCGCTCAGCCAAATGGATTTTGTATGGGAGAACGAAATTTATATCAATTTTTAATAATTTTTAGGGTTCCGTACCTCATAAGGAAAAAACGGAACCCTTATAGGATCACTTTGTTGTCTGTCAGTCTGTCAAATCCTTTTTCTCAGGAACGCGTGGAGGTATCAAGCTGAAATTCATATCAAATACTCAAGCTTACTGTCCCTTGCAGCTGTGAAAAAAAACAAACTTCGGAACCAACGCAATCAAAAGATACAGCCGTTTATGCCGCAAATTTTCGACACTCGCAAGGGAATCAAAACCTACAGGGTACTTCCCGTAAACTCAGAATCTTGAAACTTGGTACAAAGCAACGTCATATAGCACAGATAAAGGAAAAAATGCGAAAAGCATAAATGTTTAGGTACATCATATACCTAATAAAAATACTAATAATTGATACAATTTTAAACTTACTTATATACCTACAGGTTTGTACGGAACCCTCGGTGCGCGAAGCCGACTCACACTTGACCGGTTTTTATTAAATAAATTAGTTTTGATACTTATAGGATACTAACTATCTAGAGAATGTACAAGGTGAACCAGATTTTTTTCTTAGAAACATATCGGTATACAAAAATAACATATCAAGCAATTTTTCAATCCATATTGAAGAAAAATTTAGCCTCCTCGTAGAACACTGTGCTGAAGCATGGTAACATTCAACAAGTATATAGTCATCATCATCAGGTCCTTTTTTTAGTCTCCACTATAGAAGCACGACCCTCTCTGTACTACCAGAGCTATGTTTGGCCGGAGCAGCCAGAGGATTTGGCCTACGCTCTGCACTCTGGCCAGAATGGTCTCATTGATGTTTATAAGCTTTGTGTAGCTTGTGTTTCCTTAGTCGCCTTCTACGTACATCCACGAGAATGCTTGGAGTGATCCTATACTACTCTGCCGGAAACCACACGGCAATGGCAAAGTATACTAGTGAAATTTACTCATCATTATTTGTCAGTCCAGATGAAAAGTTGTCCTCAACAGATGTCACACCTAATGTTTCAAAAATAACACAGAATCGTTATAATCCCACCAAAACCATAAATGTAAAAATGGGAGCCATGCTCAATGTTTTAAACATATTGTGTGATTGTCAACTTTAACGGCAAAGAATTGAGATCTTCTAAATGGGTGCCAAGTTCTGTAAACAATCCTGAAATTCATTTATACGGATCCGCGTGTCTAGATCTAGGTGAGAAATCTGAAACTTTGTATCTTGCAGTGTACCGTGTTCCAGATAATCCGAATAAGGAACTCGGCTTGCGGTATATGGATTCAGATTTAAAAGTTTCGATAGAGTTAGCGCTAATGCAAGTTTA
The DNA here is from genome assembly GCA_963576875.1 of Acrobasis repandana. NCBI lineage: Eukaryota > Metazoa > Arthropoda > Insecta > Lepidoptera > Pyralidae > Acrobasis > Acrobasis repandana. Next base: position 676,883 of record OY756215.1, read on the forward strand.
ATGTCCGTCTTTGATGCAGTTGCGAAGAATTACCGAGACAGCTTAAAACAGGGGTTGGATGCGGCACTCATAAAAAAATTGGTTTAACAGGTTAGTTAAAAAAAAAAAATTACTTCCATAAAATATATCTTCTCTTATAGCCTCGATGGCTTCATGCGATTATTTGGCCGAAAAATAAACGAAACATGTATCTTATACACGTAAGTCTAGTAGTAAATAAATTATTTTACGTATGAGGAAGGTCCTATTCTAGTACCTAAGATGTCAAGCTCGACCTAGTTTGGGTACTAGTGTGCTGGACTTAATACAATACGGATAAGTACCTTTTCTGTATTATTTGTACTATAATCTTTTCTTGTAAGTATTTGATCTTAATAGGTACTCGTATTTTCTAACTAACTATGTAAGTAACTATGTAAGTCCAATATTGTAACTTTAAATGAAATGAATAAATAAAACAAACCTAGTGTAGTCGGAATAGACCGACTAGTTAAGGGCGAGTGTTAGGAGCGGCAACCCGACGGATTTGCTGCCCTCAAAGCATTGAGAACGCCTCGTAGGCCGCCACCCGCGTCGCCGACCGCGCTGCTCCGTTGCAAACGATGACTAATGGGGGTGTGTCTGCAGTGGTTGGAGAAAAATTACTAATAAAATTAAAATACTTATAATAAATTTATTTCACGTTACTTTTCATTATATTTATATCGTTTATTTTCCGCATTGGACACCTTCTTTTGCCTTCTTATTCTGTGATCCTCCGTGCTTTTCGTCGTCGGTTAGTCCTGCAGTTTATGTAGATTAGCGCCACTTGGTTTAACGCCAGTTGCCGCCACGCCCCGTCCTCTTTACACTTTTCTTTTATTAATGTTTATAGAGCTTCGTCCCCGCCTTGAATGAGACTATCTACTTTTAATATTTACCTACTATTAATAAGTTAAAAATATCATAATTTCAATAAACAAGAAAGTTGTGATATTTCCCTATAAAAATTACCGTCAATTTATAAGCTTGATTGTAAACGGATCTTAGGAGTTTTGGATACCAGCTACTTACTCGTAACACATAAGAGTACATTTTAAAGGAGAGTAAAATGAGTGGCGAACATATACTATAGTACTTTAGTATATGATCGCCTAGTTAGTGTATACACTATGACGTCTTCCCTAATGGGCAGACAGAGTATTTTGGGTCTTTGCTCTAAGCAGACAGAGCCCAGGGCTGCAAGACCCGAAGTATACTAGCGTGATGGTGGGAGAGAAGTTGGTAAAAGGATTTATTTCGATCCAATATCACGAACGAATACCACTGGTATTACTTTGAATTTTTAATTATTTTCTATTCCGAACCAAAATTCAAAGTAATACCAGTGGTATTCATTGTATTGGATCGGAATAAATCGGTAAAAGGATTTAAAAAAATTAAAAAAAAAAAATTTGGTCTTGGGGTAAATAATAAAAACAAAAAATTAAACACAAGTAAAACTTTGTTTTTTTTAATTTCAAGTCCATAAGAAACTGTTTGTCGAAAACGTTCTTGTTTCCCATAATCTTTTATGAACTCGCGACACCCATAAACTTAAGCCTCGAGCGCATTATAGAGTTAGCAGTAGGTACCAGCAATACACAGCTTAAGACGTCATCAAACGCCCATGAAGGAAGGCGTACTGTAGTCGTAAATGTGTATCGTCAACCTAAAAATATTTTTTCATAATATCTACAACATTTAGGTAATTCATAGATATTAAAGTAGGTTTGAGATGTAAAAACAGTTATCATTTTTGATTGCTTTTGATGATTTTGGATTGCAAGCCGGAGACGTAACTTAATATGGCATCAAAATACTTTATTTGGTAATAAGCCTACATTTTATGGCAATCTAGTGGTTCATTTACGCAGAAATAGCGCATTAATTTGCTCGTCATGACTAAAATAGCTAGTACTATTGTAATTTTAGACTTTATTTTTCTGGTGTTAAGTATATATTTTTGGTAAAAGAACTAAAGGTATCAAAGCATTTTATGGTGATCATTTTTTTTAACCCCTTTTTAATACCGGCTTGTCTTTGTGATACAAAATGTGTCCTAAAACTGTCTATAATCTGTGCTCAGTGTGAGTCGAAAAGCAAACCAAAAAGAAAACAAATACAGTACCGTTTCAATTTCATCACCCATCAGAATTTGATGTTCTTCCTTGTAATCTTTTATGAACTTGCGACATAAACTTCAGTCTCAAGCATAAAAGAGTTAGCAGTACACAACTTATGACGTCATCAAACACCCATGAAGGAAGGCGTTGTCGTAAATTTGTATCGTCGCTCGTTAGCTGGCGGGCTGTGTCATCATAACATTGAAGAGGCAAGTAGGTTAACTTGGAGAGAAATACGTGTAACGTGGGTGTATGGTTTGTGGTTTCAAAAACAACACTTCTTTTTCCTTGTACAAAAGAGGTAGAAAGCTTGCTTTACACGTCTTACAGTACGTCGTTCATCTGAAATGATAATGCTGTTCACTGCAGGACCACAAGAAGGATCTTTCTTCTCAAAGTTTTTTAACCGATTTAGAAAATTATTTTTTATTTGAAATGATATACCTACATATAAGTTGGTCCCATTGTCACCAGATGAAGATATGATGATGATATTGTCGAGAAATCTACAGAATTACTCAAACATTCTATCCATGCACATGTCAGCAATCTTTTTAGCTACATGTTTTGTGTTAAAAAAGTGTCTTAAACTCTGCTCACGTAATACTTGAATGATCCCTCATTGATGTTTACTATGCCTGAATTTTATTATTTGTATTCGAGTATTTTGAATTCTGAATCGAAATTTTAGAAAAATATCTGAATTGAATAGAATTAACGTAACAAATCTTGAAAATATAATGAGTAGGGGTTTATAAATTTAAATGTAGGGGGATGGCAGGTAAAAGTAGAGGAAATTGTATTTTCTCCACCTTCCTCGAGACAAATCCGATTAATGGATTATTGTGTTACGGCCATAACGGGCGATAGGAGTGATGCGGTAACTCACTTAATTGCTGTTGCTCATCAATAAAAGCTCAAACATAATAAAGTCCCTTCCTACATTTTTAGGGCTATTTTTACAAGGGTTTATTTAGCTGGCCCTGATTGATGTTTTTTTTGGGAAAATCTTAAAAGTTAAATTTGATCCACTTTCCGGTTTCCGGTTGAGATGAAAGTGTGTATGCTAATGTAAATCAGATGACAATGCAATATTATTATGACAAGAAACTTATCTGATGATGGAGCCGGGAGGTGGCTATAGGAACCCTGTAATAAAACGACGCAACCCCATCTAGTTTGGTCTTATTGCACTTGTCTTGATGAGTACTTAGGCTTTATACTAAAAACTTGTACAAAAAAAAGAAATTATTGTTACGAATCTTGATTTTCTGGTATTTTAGGTTGCGACACAGACTTTAAGTACAGAACGGAAGCTCGCTCCCGCAAGTTCCCCGTTGCTTAGTGTCTCTCGCAAATCGCTATAATATGGAGAGAGATGAAGGTGATGCGGCTAGCAACCCATCATATTTTTTATTCTTTTTTTCTATCTTCACGCGCACTAATGCTCTAAACGTGACCTTTGGGTTTTACGGCCCTGGGCTCTGTCTATCCCATTAGGCATAAAGAAGTTATAGTGTATCTGTCTTTTTTTTTTTAATTTATGGCTTGACTCTACTGCGTATTTAGCCAGGAACAAGTTAATAAAACGTGGAAAATTCTTTTTTCCTAGCAAGTTACAATCAAAGGTTGGTGTAGGCCTTTGATTGCTTTAAGGGAGCTTCTGGCGACAAATCTATACGAGTCCACTGGTTTTCATAGCCGATTGAGTGGCGGACGACGCCCGAAGACGCCCACACAGTCCGCGAAACAAATATCACTACAGCCGTACTATGACTGTCCACTTTAACTATTTCACATATTATTCATGAGCATGAGCATTTATAACACGAAACAACACCAATTTCATATTATAAGGTCCACTAAAATCAATTTGCAAAATAATTTAAAGAAAACCCCAACCAAACACCTTGACTTCCCGCCAAAAACTCCTCGTAACTGTCTTTATATCTAATTTTTAGCAGTTAATATATTTATACTGTGGTTTTATAGATGTACAATGAATGAAGCAGCTTGAATCTTCGTGTATGTACGCGTATCTGCCGTAGACGCAGAATTCTTTAGTTTTATATGGGTTTTTTGGATAGAAAATTGAGGAGAAAAAATGCTATTTAATTTTGGACTGGTGTGTATACACAGCTGGAAAAGTTAAGCAAAGGGTGATGGTTATTAAAATTTAATTATGTTATAAGATATTCATTCAACTGATGTTCATGTAACTATTCATGTAAAAGTCAAAGGTTTTCCAACTGCTGATAAATACTCAATGCGGAGTGGTGAAGCTCATGACTATGAAATCAGGGGACTGGTCGTTTGGCCCAGCTTTATTGTTTGACCAAGCCGGACACTGAACTCAAGGGTCTATGAGGCCCTAAACTATGAGAAAGGAATGGACAATAATTTCTTTTTTATTTGCAATCTTGCAATTAAGCTTTTTAGTGAATATATACATAAAAAAGTATAAGTTACCTGTTTCATGCAATTAATTAAAAGATGACTTGCATGGTCTTAACAAAACGTCAACCATACCAATAATTTATTGTTTCAATTAAGTTGTGTGAAACAGGCAATATACTTATACTGTTAGCGGACCCCAGGCTTCGCAGCATTATGGCTGAGGATGCAACTGGGAAAACGCTAAGACACTCTTGTCTTAGCGTTTTCCCAGTTTCATAGTCATGAGAGAGAGACAGAGAGAGAGCTCTCTCCCTGTTGCTCAACAGGCCATAAACTTTAAGGTGAAATGCCACCCAAAACCGACTATAAGTTATAGCACATTATAGTAAACAAGGCTGTTAGTCCCTTATTATTATTTCACTTGACGCCCGCCAGCTCATCCCGGGTGCGATCAGATAACTTTCAACCGCGACTTTTTCAATGAATTCTAAATGCTCCGACGGCCGTCACTCTCGCACACTTTGCACAAAATAACGAAAAAAACAAAAGATTTCTTACAATACTCATATTTTTTTAGAAACAATGATCGCCTTTATAAAATTTTGTGTTTTAACAACTACAGACATCGATAAAATTATGATAAGATGTTATTAATATTTCTTTTTGTTGAAGTTCATAATTCATACTAAGAAAAATGTCTGATTGTATAAGTGCAGTGACGTCATAGAGCAGTAAAAAGTAAGCTAAAGGTTGGTTGGTATTAAGAGACGATTCCTGGACAGAACCATCTTCATCCTTTGATTTGTTTGTTATACACACGAAAAACAAACAAAATCTTTTATTGAAATTCAAGAAAAATATAATATTGGATAATTGTTTATAGTCTCTGAAGAATGAATAAAACTAAGAAGTAGGTACTATAAAATGCTAATCTATTAAATTAATTCTAGCCCTGGTAAGGTGGAACAGCTTTGCATCTAGTATTGAAAGTGCGGCATATTAGTTTGCGTTTCTTATACATACATAGTCAAAAATACATATTAATAAAACATATCAATAGCAAATTACATACATTGTAATTTCCTTCATTTCTAGACTATACTAATTTGTGCTCTTTGTCTCTCCCTCGACAGATTGATGTTAACTGATAGTCTGTGAAGATGCTTTTGTATTTTCACGCCTACCATTGTTTAGTTTATGAGTTTACTTTTTTTTATCAAAAAAGCAGCTTTGTAAAGAAGGTTTTTTAATTGAGGAATGAGATCTTTTTGATTGCGTGGGGCACTTTTTGTGTAATTTTATCCTGTAGTTTATATACTCAGATCAACAAAGACATTCAATTCCCTTTTGCTAGATTATCTTTACGTGACTGCAATGAAAAGTTTCCGCCTCATTTACACTATACACTATATTTTGTGACCTTCTATCCTTTATTGATCGTGCCTTAGGCTAAATGTGTTTTTTATCTGATCTGCTACGTTTAATTAAGCTTTTGTATATTTAAATATTCTTATAATTTTTTTCCGGTAACATTTTTATGAACATATGTCAAAATAAAGAACCTCAAGTTAATTAGGATCACAATTGAAAAATTTGATAATTTTTTGCTTTGTGACTTATACTAGAGTTCTTATTTTATGGTCTGAGTTAGCCTTTTATTTATAAGTTTATATATATTAAGTTATCATGGGCCAAAGCTCAGAGTTAAAATAATGTGGTTTGTTCCAGGTGGCCGGTATATCATAGGTGGAAGTCGGGCTGATATCCTCGTAGTGCGGGACGCGAGACCTGACGATGGAACGACGTACGCCTGTGAAGCACAGCATGCGCTGACTGGAGAGAAGAAGCGAAGTCAGCCAGCTGTCATCTCTGTTTCTCGTGAGCATTCTAATATTCGTCTTCTTCTTCGTTGCGTGTCGATGTTTTTTGAATGAAGTTCTTTCTGGCACAATTACTTGGAGGGATCCACGATTTGCGTTTCCAAGATGACCGCCAGTTCTTAACTGTATGCGATTTGACTGAAATTCGGTATGCCGGGTTTTTTTGGGTTGCGGTATCAGAATCTAAACTTTTTTTAAAATCGAAGATGGCGTCTGTTAATTTATTACAATATAATATTATTGAATTAAATTTAAGTTAAGTGACCATAAAGCTTTCGATTTTGCAGCAAGAAACTTCGTTCTCACCGGATGTACCATAGTACACAAACACACGCGTCCCCTTGTTTTTTTCACTTAATTAAACTACGAGTATCAATCAATATGAAAAATTCTTGAAGATAAAGCATTGTAAAAATTACACTAAAGCTAAACACAATTGGACGCATATACGCCAATTGACAATTAAAAATATACGAGTATACAAGAAATTTTAAATTTGCGTTTAAAGAGGTATTTGTGCTTATTCGCCTTTATGCGACATTAAGATAAAGATGTACTATTCGAACGTAGATGAGAGCAGCTTAGGACCGTAGTAAATGGCATCACTGAGAGATACCTATGCCCAGCAGAGGGAGGTAGAAGGCTGCAAATGATGGTGATGATGATTCTAGGCCTGATACTGTAAGACATCAAATTAAATATGATAAGTTCACACCGCAAAAGCCTAACGAAGTCTATTATAAAGATAATGCATACGTATTCTTTTTTGTATAGATTCTACCGGAAGCATGGCGCCGCGCATGCTGACTGTATCTGAAGACGAGGTCGTGCCTCAGGGAGGAGACATCCGCCTCGTGTGCTGCGCTATCGGCAGCCCGCCACCCACTTACAGGTGTGAATATAATTAGTATCCCATATCATCATAACCTGTCGATAAAAATAAAGCAAAAGTTAAATCACAGAACTATTATAAGTAAATTTACTAACGTACAGAATGGAAATTCTAAGCAGACAGAGCCCAAGGGCGCAAATCTCAAGGGGCACTTTTAGCGTAATAATGGGTGAGAAGATGGAACAAAGGAATCAATATAGTAATGAGTCGCTAGCCACATAGCCTCACGTAATTTACATTTTCACCCCTCGATCGACTTTTATTTTTTCGATAAGCAGCTGATACATTTTATGTTTTTTCTTTTCTCCCAGACCACCATGGAAGAAATATATCTATTATAACAAACTTTTATTTACTTTCAAGTAATAAAGTTTGTTAAAGTCTGTAATCAAATCTTGCAAGCTAATTTAAACCACTTCCTATAAATTTCAATTTAAAATTCAAAATATCTTTATTCCCATAGGATATTTATAATATCTCTTAATAGTCGTCACTTTCAAATGTAGACGTCAAATAAGTAAATAATCATTACTTACAGCTGAGTTTAGTGCCGCTTCCTAGGCGCTAGTGCAGAAGAAGCGGCAACAAACAGCACTGCAGCATTTTCTCCAATGACGTCAATTAACAAACTTACAACTTTAAATTAGATATGTGGATGGACTGAGAAAACATTGTTTGTTATGTCATATATAAGAATTACGAAATTTTAAATACTTTAAATGTATATTGGATCGAGTTGAAACTTCACATACTCGTACTTATGTAAGTTGGGTGACAATGCAATATTTTGGTATCACGTGATCACGATGAAGCCGGTAGGTGGCCACAGCATCTCTGTGGTAAAACGACATGACCCCATCGAGTTTGGGATCAATTGTTTCGTGTTGAAGAGCACTTTAAACATTTTAGTTATTTTTTTTATTTAGATAAAAGATTGTGGCCGAGACAGGGGAACAGACCAGTAGGGAGACCTCCTGCCTGTTGGTCGGATGATGTTGTGAAGTCAGTGGGAAGGCAGTGGATTGGACTGGCACAGGACCGTATAGAATGGCGCAAAAAAAGGGAGGCCTATGCCCAACAGTGGGTTGATGTGGACTGAAAGTAGTAGTAGTAGATACAATATTCTTATATCTTTACTTGTTGCTATGTATAAATCTATCGCGCCACACGTTTGCTCTATCTATACTTATTTCAATTACATACGAGTATTTACAAAATGTCCCTGTATTAGACTACGATTGCCCTTTTGTATTCAATTACCAACAAATGATTACCAATATCGAGTCTAGACAAGGTCTATTTCGACCGAATAAACAGAAAATAAGTATCGTCGAGTTATTTTATTGAGTTCCCGGGGGAGGGGCCCCTTGCTGCTGGGGCCAAATTAGGTTTCTTTAATATCTGCAGCTTCGAGACCGGCTAGTAATTTAGGGGGTGGAATTAAAGTGATGTATGCCGAAGAATGATTTTACACCATGAAATTGATAAGTATAAAAAATACTGCTGCAATAAATTGTATTGGCAATACCTAATAGAGTTATGGTTTTTTTAACTTGTTAATTTTCTCTATCGGCAGCCGACGGCAGGTAAACCCAAAAAATGCTTGATATTGTCAAGGATTATATGCGTGCCAATCGTCTTACTACCAAGGATGCTCAAGACCGGGTGAAGTGGAGAAAAAAAGCGGCACATTCCAGGATCTGAAGCAGAACAGCGGACGATTCAACCGGGAATGCGCTAAGAAGAAGAGAAGATCTACTTGCTTATCTTCTGGTTTGTCTTTTGCAGTTGGTTCCGCCACTCTAACGGCCGCCTCAGCCCTGTCTCCAACAGCATCCGGATATCCGTGTCGGAACAAGTGCTGATCATCAGGAGAGCTCAACTGTCAGATGTAGGAGTCTGGACTTGCCGAGCTCATAATCAGTATGGAGAACAGAGAAGAGACGCAAGATTGAGGGTTCGCTCTCGACTAGTGGTCAATGTACAACCACAGTTACAGGTTAGATACTTCAATTACTTCATTCATTCTTGTAGATTCTGTTTCTTTTTAGCATCACTGCCAAGCCATTCAAACCAGCATTATCTCCAGCAGCATATGGGAAGATGTGCTGTTAGTGTGGCTTCTCTCCACTAAACATGACACAGTTACTTTCGTGTTCTATGTTCACAAATAGGTACAAACATAGTCGAAGCCAAAAAATCAAAATCAAATATTTATTTAGTAATTAGGCCTTTGCAGGCACTTTTACACGTCAATGATTATAGGGTACATTACGTGTAATGTTTATTTATATTTAATTATTTTTTTTTCGTTCAAAAGCTACCGATACTAGCGTTTCGCAACGACCACTGCTGAGAAGAAACGCCAAAAGAAACTCATTTACACAGTATTGGTCGCCTACACGCCAGACGGTAGAACTCTTGAGGTTGGCCCTAATGCTGGCTGTACAGACTCGCTAAGAGCCCGTCGCCGAGAGTCTCAGCCGAGAAGGCTCTCGACGAGAGCGTACCTGTACACACTCGTGAGAGCCAACGGGACTTGTGCGAGGTTCTATAGATTGCGAGGCTGTGGGCAAGGGCCCACGCCTAGCTCCGCCTCTGCATTCATAACAATTTTAAACTTGTTTTTAATAACATCAGGCGTAAACAAGTACTTATCATTAGGCTCCCGCTTGTTCGTTTGCCGCCCTATAACATAAAAAAAAAAGGCAGGAGAGCTTAATATTATAATATTATTACCTATAAATGTAGGTAAAGGTTTGTGAGTTTAGGTGTTTGTTACTAAATCACGAAAAAACGGCTCAATATATGTATTAGAATTAAATTTGGCATTTAGATATATTATCAAGGTTAACAAGATAATTTTTATCACTAAAAAGTGTGAGGTTTCTACTAACAGCTAGATAAATAAAAATAAAACCAACATCGATTTCCAATAACTGAACAACCAAGGGCTTGTTAACATTCCCGTACCACCCGAGTGGCGTGTGACTTATAACGCGGTGTGTTTGCACGCCTGGGGTCATATTTTTGAAACGGGGAGTTAAGTCTACCTACAGTGGATCATTTTTGTGAGAATTTTTTGTTGCTCTTATTGGAGGTATTTGCAATGACTGGTATCGATAACTCCTTTTCACTACTAATGTAAAAGAAACCTTCCTCTTGTTTTTGAAATTTTTCGTTCCGTGTTACGCTGCTTTTTATAATTAAGGTGAAATTTATTGAAAACCATACACCATTTCCTATTTCTTTTTTTCTTTTAAGAAAAATTTCTTGCGCTTAATATTGGCTACACTACACTTCATACGACGATTTCAAAAATATTTTAAAATAGGGCGAAAATGTATTCCGTGATTTAGTAAGCAAGCATGACTTGTAAAACCACATGTTTTTGAAGTAAAAACTTCTTTAGCGGCGTTGTGCATTTTTTTTGTAATGGGTAAAAAATGGTTAACTCGCGTGAGGACACGTGTCCTGATCAAAAATTCATAAGACGGATGGAGAGTAGACAGCCGGCGCGGCGTAGGAGAGGAAGTATCCCCCTCTCTTTCTACGGCGCGGCGAAAATGTATGCCTGCGCCTGCTGTTTCGTTTAGCTGAGAGATAAACTTTTTAATGTAATATAAAGTGTCATGTTTGTGTACGATAGCGCAATAAATAAATATTGTATTCTACCAGATAAATGACAGTACTTTTATACTGATAATTAAAGCAATTCGTGCAAAATTATTCCTTAACCATTCCAAAATATCAAAAATGCACAATGTTAATATTCAAGTTTTCACTTCTGCCGGCACTCCCGGAGTGCAACCCGTCGTTTTTATTTTTATTTTGTTTACTTCCGTGTTCAAAAATGTGATCCCTGAACGAATGAATACAAATTGAAAAATAAGTATTCTGAGCAAGCGACTGACGTGAATGTTACAGGGAATTTTATCAAACGTTAGGCGGCAACAAGGGGGAGAAGAACAAATAAGGTAAAATTACATTAAAAGAGAGATGAGGGGGAGGGAGGACCTATCTGCTTCTTAAACCACTACCTACTTCATTGTAGATAATTTAACTATTCAGTTCCATTTATTTAGCTCCATTTTAATCCTCGGTAAATATTAACGGGATGCTAAACTTTGATTTAATTCCAAATTAAATGTTGTTCTCTCGTATTTTCATTACGAGCCTGAAAGCAATATTCCAAGTAAACTGATTGAAACTTTCATACCTTTGTAAACAAGGCTTATGGAATGAATGGGAATTTTCAATATTCTCTTATTAATTACGAAACCGAGTAAAAGTTGAAGTTAATACATGAATTACAGATATTAAAATTATAATAAATCCTTAGGAACAGAATGCTCATTTAAAGATTGTCAAGACAGATTACCCAAAGTTTTAAAATAAGATACCTAGGTAACATTTAAAGTTTGATTTGTGTATTTGGTTTGTGGTTCAGCCATTCAAAAGTCATTGAGGGTGAAAGCTTGAAAGTTGGGGATATTTTTAAATTTGTTTTTAATTGATTAATTTAAAACGGTTATCTCACGTGATATAGTCGAATCGATTCGATCGATTTAGACGATCATCTTCAGGGTGAGTGTCAGCGGCGACCCGACGATGGCTTATGGATTTATCTCATGTTAGTTTAAATAAAATAATTTGTCTTTCCTTCCGTCCTTCCTCTACGATTTCAATCATCACTGTTCTTCGCTTTCTCATTCCAATCCCCCTTTAAAATGTCTCAAGTCATCTGATCAATCCTTTCTAGGTCTATTTCTCTTCCTCTTGCTATCGGAGTCTAGATAGTGTGCAATATGAGCTCATCACTTTGTGCCATACGGCAGACATGGCCAGCCCTATTTCATTACTACCTACTCGTATTTTTGCCAATATCCCCCATTTTCATTATGGAACTCAGAGTGGTATTTAAGACTTCATCCGTCCATTTGATACCTACCATGCTGCATCCATAGTTCGTTGGAAAACCTGCAGCTTGAACCTTTGTGCATTATGTTTTATTTTTTAAGTTTTTCTCTAAACTTCGCTTCACTAACGTTGTCAATTCAAAGGCGTTAACCGTTCGGTTGAATTTGATTAGTCGAAGAGGAAAGGCACTTCGGCGGAGACAACTCAGCAGCTCATGAATAATTCAGGGCAACCGCCACGGAGAGCGAGCGCCAGCGTATGGGGAATGAAACTGAAATGCCTCATTTGTTTGCCTAAAAGGCTGACCTTAGTATAATGATATTTCCTATTTGTGTGGGCAACAACTACACGTTTTTAATGCTGTCAGATTTTTCAAGCTACTAAAATCTGACTTAGTATGACTTCAGTCACATAACGATAGCAGCCAAGACCAACGACATAATTTCATTACTGAAGCTCAAGAAATGGTTATGCCACTTGTTACCAATCGCTACCAATCGAAGTGCCAGCCTTTGATTTTGATATTCCTTTTTTCGCGGAAAGTAATCTGGAAGAATAGATCAACTAGTAGTTGGTCCCAAACTGTGAATTCGTAAAATCCGAAATCTGTAATGAAATATCGAAAATCAGAGACCAGAAAACAGAACCTCATAACAAACGCAGGATTGGCCAAGTAGCATTAAGGAACCAAGTTTACATACATGCATACATACTGATCACGTCTTTATTCCTAATGAGTCAGGCAGAACATATTGAGTCATGCGGCTCTAAGCAGTCTGAGCCTGGATCCGCAAGACCCAAAGGCCACTTTTAGCGTGATATGATGATGGGCGATAAAGTGGAAAAAGGAATAAAATAGTGATTGGTTGCTAGTTGCTAGCCGCATCGCCTATTGCAAGATTTGTATTTTCACCCATTCCCTCGAGCAGCCTTACGATCTGCGCAGGAAGATAAGCGGCTGGTAAATTAACATAAGATTTTTCTTTTCTCCCAGACCAGCATGAAAGAGATAATAGATAAACTAATATACCTACATATATATGTAGTACTACTTATTATAAGTATATTTAGATTATCAGAATATTCTGATCTGATATAATAATTTTCTGACTAACAGGTGGCAAACTCAGGCAGTTCAGTGACCTTCAACTGCTCGGTGGAAGGCGGCGACACGAGGATCCGATGGCTGCATGACGGCGTTCCAGTGGGAGGGACGGATCGGGTGCTGAGGATACACTCTGTGTTGAGAGTGCACAGGGGGATGTACCAGTGCTTTGCTGAGAGGGATCTGGATTCAGCGCAGGCTGCAGCGGAACTCAGATTAGGAGGTAAGTTAGCCTCAAAAAGTTGTGCACTTCTTTTTATTTAGTTTAAATATAGTTATGAAGTCTTTTTTTTCCGTGTTGCCCATAAATTGGTTGTGCTTCTTCTTATTTTTATTAAAGAGCTAAGCTCTTATTTATAGGGCAAGCGATGCCTTCTATTATATATCTCTCTGTTCAAAGCCAAGTCTTTTACAGTTTTCCCTTCAATATTGGTTGTGCAAATTCACAAAAAAGGATTTTACCAACTATAATACCGTGTGGTTTTCAATATAATTTCCAGTACAATAGTCGTCGTAGGGCGACTTGGGAAATACAAGCTAAACAAAGCTTATATAAACATTAATGACACCTCTTCATCCCATCTGGCTAGTGTGAAGAGGGTAGGACAAATCCTCTGATTGCTCTGGCTAAGTATGGCTTTGGTAGTACAGAGAGGGTTGAGCCCCTGCATTGAAGACTAAAACGGACCTGATGATGATAATCATAAATTGTATGTTCACATTAAACTTGAAGCACATTAATCAAAACATTTTTATTTTTTCCAAACGATGAACGACAGAGCTGGCAATTTATCACAATTTTCAATCCCCTTTTCCACCTTCACATCCACAATCACGCTAAGAAAGGCCTTTTGGTGTTGTGGCCCTGGGCTCTGTCTATACCGTAAGGAATAAAGATCTAATAGTGTATTTCATAGATGTGTATGTGTACATGTATTTCATGTACAAATAAAACCGGCCAAGTGCGTGTCGGACCACGCATAAAGTAGGGTTCCGTAGTCATTTTTGGCACCGCGCTGTTTTGCATTTCTTGCATTTCAAGCTTCATTCAGTCCTAACAGTAAAATATGTAAAAAAACTTTTTAAGTTTATACTGTTCTTTTGGAAAAAAGTATATATTTTTATTTTATTTATAATTTCAAAAGTATTCATCACAGGATACCCAAAACAATTTTAAATAAGAGTTTCCGCACCTGTTTCTTTACGTGAGTGATTTGAAGTTTATAGGTCCAAGACTTTAGAAATTACAGGGGGGGGGGGGGACACACCGTGTAAACGACTTTGGCGGGCTATATCTCGCAAATGGTAAAGCTGATAAAAAAGTGTTGTATCGAAACCCTACCTTATTTTCATAGTCCTTTTCAACGATACCCCACACAAGGGGTAATTTTAATTTTGTGTATTTTTAAAAATGAGATCTATATGTGAAATATCCTCGAACCAAGTTACATGCAAATCAGTCCATAAACGTAGAAAATATTCTGCTGTGACAGACTAGGACGGACGGACGGACTGAACGATCTTGTAAGGGTTCCTTGTCGGACTACGGAACCCTAAAAAGAAGCGCTATGAAAACTACCAACTAAACCTGACACCAGGAATAGATTTTTTTACAAGAAAGACTTTTACTTAATCACGTTAGGATATAGATTGCTACATATATTACCTATATATACCTATGAAACCCTTCATTACTCTTCATTACATAAGTTTGGCAAAAAAAAAATTACATGGAATAAAGGGCGCTGCGCCGACAGCGAGGCAACGTGAAAAATACGGAACCACCACTGCAATAGCTTAAAATGAACTGACGAACCAGAAATACCTATATCCTTTGTGATACAAATTATTTATAAAAAAATTATTGTGTCACAATGCAAATTGTCTCATAATTGTTCATTCCCAGTCAACCATGTATTACCGCCTTATTTAGAAACATGAACTAGCTTTATTAGTAAACTTGGTTCAAAGCAGGAATCACCCAAAACAAGTTAATTATATCAACCAATACATTTCGGCGTTGCTTCCATGGGCGAGTTCGGTCGTGCCACCTGATATACTGACAACTCTATGAACCAATCTTCACACGGCGATACGACGATATTCGACAAGCAAAGCGTCAAGGATTCTCCGCAGACCGTGAGCCCGTAGCGTCAGGTCGCGCGCAGGGCGTACCTCTTACCACCCAGGGCATAGGCAAATTGATTCTGCCCATGTCCTGAAAGATAAGCTATGATGGTCAACATTTTGTTACTTTTTAGGGTTCCGTACCTCAAAAGGAAAAAACGGAACCCTTATAGGATCACTTTGTTGTCCGTCTGTCCGTCCGTCCGTCCGTCTGTCAAGACCCTTTTTCTCAGGAACGCGTGGAGGTATGAAGCTGAAATTTATATCAATTACTCAGGTCTACTGTCCCTTGAAGCTGTGAAAAAATCAAACTTCTAAGCCAACGCAATCAAAAGATACAGCCGTTTATGCCGCAAATTTTCGACACTTGCAAGGGAATCAAAACCTACAGGGTGCTTTCCGTGAACTCAGAATCTTGAAATTTGGTACGAAGCAACGTCTTATAGCATAGACAAAGGAAAAATTACGAAAACCATAAATTTTTAGTTACATCACATAATATATTTTTTTTTAATAATTTTAAACTTACTACCCATTTCCTCATAAACGCGTAGAGGTATTAAATTGAAATTCATACCAAATACTAAACCTTGCAGGTTTGTACGGAACCCTCGGTGCGCGAGTCCGACTCGCACTTGGCCGGTTTTTTGCATTATGACCATTCATATCGATGATGGGTTAGTGGCCTATTGGCACAGAAAAAGCCTATAAGCATGGCCTTATAGGCTTTGTCTGCCCCATTAGGGACAAAATTCCACTCGCAGCATTTGTTTTTCTAGTTCTTTGTTTCCACTTTACATGCGGCGCAGCATCCGTTTATAGATTTCGGGTCACGTTGTCCTTTCTTGAAGTAACGCGGCTATAAAATATAAACCCACTATACGCGACCTGTTTGCTGAATGCTGAAAAAGCAATGGAAATAAACTTTCAATTCGAGAGTAGGCAGTATTCCCACGGGCCGACGTCATATTGCTTTAGTTTCGTTAAAGCTGTTGTTGTTGATTGAAATAAATGAATAAATAAATAAAGTTGTGATGGTGGTTTTAAGTTTTTGCAAATCTCGGACGTAGCTTAGCTATACTGGTTTTGGGCACATGACAGAGATAGATGGCATTAACTGAGAGAGGCATTTCCCAAGTGGGATGTGGAGGGCTGTTGATGATGATAATGACGCTGAAAATATGAATATGAAGTTTTTTGTTTTATTTCCAGTCTCCTTCAATCGGAGCTGGTAACCCATGAAAATGTACTTGTCATTGTAAAACATTCCAGGACGATTATTGAAAAAATAAATGATTTTTCACTTACATTTATTTCCACAAACTTAAGTATATCTAGACGATCTCCGTGGCGTAATAGTTAACACGCTACACTGCTAATCCGGAGGTTCTGGGTTCGATCCCCAGCCAGGGAAAGTTGGAAAATGGCCTTTTTCAAATTGTTCTGGGTCTTGGATGTTTATCTATATATTTATTTATTATAAAATATAGTATCGTTGAGTTAGTATCCCATAACACAAGTTGAAAAATTATTTTGGGGCTAGCTTAATCGGTGTGATTTGTCCTTATATGTTTATATTTACATCTACTCGTATCTTTACAGGGTAACTTAACGCGATAGAAGTTGCTTAACTAAGATAACAAAATGTGTCACCGTCATAAATTCATTCAGAGAACAATGTAAATAGCAATGACATTGAGTGTGTACAACACATGCGTCAGTGGCACCCTGTTTACGAGGTTGGTCCGTTCGCGCGGCTCACACAACAACTGCGGCTGTCGCCGCCGCCCCACATACCCTTCTGGAACCGGCAACTTTTGAACTCTGAAAATAAAAGAATAACTGTATTCAAGTACTTATCGTCGAATAAAAAGACACACACGCATAAAAAGATTGTCAAAATAGACTCTTCGCGTTGCTCGCTCGTTCTATATAAGTTTATAAGTAGCTTGCCTTTGTTGTTGTTATTTGGGTCAAATCTTGCAAGTTAACCCTAGATCCACAACATGTTATTTTGTTTCACAAAATACAACATGGGTTGCCAGTGACCCCAAATAAAAATGCATTTTTCTAGAAAAGTTTACAGTGTAATTGACTTTAACAAACAAAATACAGGTCTTTAGATATTTTAGGAACTTTTAGGAACAACAAAATATAAATAAACCCTACATATTAAACACACTCGGAACAAATTGGTAACCTATGCTGTGCACATACATTTCTTGAAAACTTCACACAATGCTCTCTAACCTTTCTATCTTTAGACCTAGGACATAAAATGCAGCAAGCACTTGAAGTGGGATGACTGGGCGGGACCTGGACGGTGTGGAAATCAGACGACACATTTTTTTTTTTGTGGAAATGGGACACAATAGTCATATTTTATCAAATGCATGCAGCGACGTAGGGAAACTTCTTGTCAGTTTGTATGATGTATGGGTTCCGATAGCTTCAAAACATGATATAATGGAATCGATTCTCCTTCAGGACATTCTGATATTTTATCTACATATGCTGTTCAGGGAGAGGTTGGAGGGAGTGTTCAGATATATGCTCCGCATTCATAATATCCGATGCTTCGGAGTCTGACGAACTGCATTGGCTACCATCATATTGTTCCAAAATGTCCTCTATTTCATCACTTCTTAGTTGACGGGACGTTGACGCCATATTGTTCACAATATGCGACAAATAATTAAAAAAACGTAATGGAAGTCCGTCAAAAAAACAGTTGCACTTACTCGTATCACAACACGGGTTGCGGGCGACCCCAACAGGTGATTACTCAAGAACTAATGAACGTATGTACTTCGCAAAGCGGCACGGGCTACTGATAACTAAAAGCGGAAGGTACTCAGATGCACAAGTTTCTATGTCTATCTCATGCAAAAATAAATAAAATATCAAGACGTGGGGTCACCCACGACCCCATGTTGTGGTTCTAGGGTCAAATTTGAGCCGCTTTCAGGTTTCGATTAGAATGAAATTTTGTAAGCTAATGTAAATCAGATAACAATGCAAAACAAGAAGCTGATGTGATGATGGAGCTGAAAGGTGGCTATAGGAACCTTGTAATAAAACGACGCAACCCCATCGAGTTTGGACTTATTACATTTGTCTTGTATATAAGGCCAATACAAGCCAATACAATAATAATAATAATAAAGAACAGCTGAGAAAGGATTTTATCCAAAGAATTCATAAGTTATGCAAGGCACATTTAAATAGCAAAAATCTATTTAAAGCAATAAATACCTATGCGATTCCCATGCTCACATACTCCTTTGGTGTCATAAAATGGTCGAAATCTGAACTCAGATCCTTAGAGATAAAAGTAAGAACTATGTTAACATATTATAGGTACCATCATCCAAAGTCTGCAATAGAGCGTTTTACAATATCTAGAAAGGAGGGGGGCAGGGGTTTAATTGATATTACTCATTTACATACAAAACAAATAGTCAGTTTAAAAAAGTTCTTTATCAATAAGAAAGCTTCCAGTCCATTGCATAATACAATTTGTATGCTAGATAAAAAATGTACACCATTAAATCTTGCAGACGAAACAGTAGAACAGTTAGACACGCGTAAATTTATACAGGAATAATTTGATAGATGGCAACAAAAGGAATTACACGGAAGACACTTAAAAGATCTGAAACAACAACACATTGACAAAGAAGCGTCCAATAAATGGTTGAGCATTAGATATTTGTTCCCGGAAACTGAAGGTTTTCTTATTGCTATTCAGGACCAAGTTATACACACAAAAAACTATAGAAAATATATAATAAAAGATGGCACCATGACTAGTGATCTTTGCAGGAAATGCCATAATAAACCGGAAACCATACAGCATATTACAGGCGCATGCATCACATTAACACAGAATGACTACACACACAGACACAACCAATTAGTTAATATCATCCACTAAAAACTTGCGTTAAAGGACAACCTCTTAAATGACACAACTACCCCGTATTACAAATATAATCCTCATTCTGTTTTAGAAAATGATACTCATAAACTTTACTACGATCGAACTATACTTACAGATCATACTATTTATAACAATAGGCCGGACATCACTCTTGTAGATAAACAAAACAAACATGCATTCATCATAGACATCTCAATCCCTAACACACACAACATACAAACAACTATAACCGAAAAAATAAGAAAATACACTGAGCTGCAAGAAGAAATTAAGAGAATGTGGAAATTAACTGTAGTGACAATAGTACCAATCATTATCTCTACAACTGGCGTTGTTCCTTCAGATCTTTTTCGTAGATTAGAACAAATAGGTTTACCTAAGTTAACTTACGTGACATTACAAAAAGCTGCAGTTTTAAATACCTGTAGGATAGTGAGGAAATTTTTACAATTAGATATGGAGAACTCTCTAAATATATGATTATTAGGATGGATTAGCACTTGGCTCAATAGCCCGTGTTGATTCCATAAAAAAAAATGCCAGGTTTATCCTGAGAATTCCAAACGGAAAAAAAACAAAATAATAATAATAAAAATTTAATTCAGACCATGTCCATATCGGGTTAGTAACATTGATTACTTAAAAACTATTGTTAGTAACAAGGATTATGGAGATGTATCTATCTGCCCCACATCGGAGTGTCCCATCTATCTATAAACACCTTCAAGAGGCTGTTAGAGCTGCAGCGTAGGCGCGTCATTATGGAAGCACATCTCTTCCTCATAATGGCTGAGAAACCATCAGTGTGCGCTTCCGCAAACATTCTAGACGCACTTCACCGCCACGACATCCCTAACAGCGCCCTGAAAGCGTTGTTGTATTGGACTCGCAAGTCGCTGTATGCCCGAGCCGTATAACTGGCCCATAGACTGCACGTGTAAAAAGACTGGCAGTACGCTTTGAAAAGCGTTATTTTAACCGGTACTGTGCAACGTGCAAATCTGCGAGCCAGCATGTTGCCCCGGGCAGCCAGCGACCTGCGTTCCCTATCAATGTCGACATTGCCTTTCAAGTCCTCGGTGACCCAGTGACCCAGGTACTTAAACTTATCAACCCTACAAAGCGGACTGCCGCACAAGCTTATGTTGGGTATATCACCGTATGTCAACGTTCCGGCTTTGAAAATCATAAGTTGAGACTTTTCAACGTTATACCTGAGCCCGTTAGCCACCGCATAAGACTCACAAATGGACAGGAGCCGTCTCAGCGCACCAATAGATGGACAAAGCAGGCACATGTCGTCTGCATACGAGATGTTATTAATACACACACCTTGCCGCACCCCGCATTCCAACCGATACACTTCCGAGTGAGCACCCGCCCACTTTACAGTATTTGTTTGATTGTTATACCAATATTTGAAAATGGACACAACATCAGAGGGTACACTCGTTCTACATTCCAATTTCTTCCATAGTATGTCATATATTACACGGTCAAATGCCTTTGATAAGTCCAAAAAACAGGCAAATACAGGCGTTTTTCTAGACGTGTAATAGTGTACAGTCTGCTTGAGACAGAGAATAGCACTTTCGGTGGACAGCCCTGGACGGAACCCAAACTGGGCGTCATGTAGTTTTATGTGCTTAGCTAAGTGTTTATCAAGCATACTATCCAGTATTTTGGCAGCTATGGTAGCCAAAGAAATAGGCCTGTAATTGGACACATCAGAGGCACTCGCAGTCTTATTTTTAACAATAGGTACTACCACTGTGTGCATTAGATCACCTGGCAAATAACAATGACTGATACATAGGTTGTAAAACATAGCAAGCACCCTCGGAAGGTGTACTCCCGCATGTCTCAAGTGCTCGATGCTCAGGTCATCATGGCCAGGAGACTTACCTCTCTCCATGCGCGATATGACAGTATAAATTATTATTATTATATGACAGTAGCAATTTCTTTAGCCGAAAAATTTAATGATATGACTTCAGAGACAGGCCTTGCATCGAGCACCTGTGCCGTTTGCGCGGGAATAGCTTCGACTTTAAAATGCTGCTTGAAAGCATCCGCTATAATCTTAGGATCAGGAGGTCTCGACCTTGGATTAAATTTAGCCGTAGATTTCCAAAACTTATTAAATTTCTTTTCTGAGTGGCTGTTTGCCAACATATCAAATTTTATTTGTTGTTGGTTATCCTGACAAAATCTCAATTTATTTTTAAAAAAACTTTCTAGTCTCACACATTTTCCCATGCAAATATCCTGTGCGAGGGTTCCCATACGAAATCCATTTTTGATACCAAAATCGTGCCTCCTTGTGAGCTTCACTAACATGTTTATTCCAACCTGGAATTGTCCGCTTTGCCCTAAGGTTATTTTTATGATTATTTTTAGTATCTACATATGAGTGTTCGGCCCCTTCTCTGAGTATACCCACAATATTCCGGTATAATTCATCTAATAGTTGAAAATGTTTTACATTACTACAATGTCCATGGGAACACTCACAAAACTCGTTAGGAAAGTCTATTAATTTAAGCTTAGAATTACAAAAAACATTATACTTATTTATCTAATCACTATTGCGTTCGCCCTACACTACCTTGTTATGTAACACAGGCGTAGCAGCAATTTTGGGTGTTATCAATTGCAAGTTACATTCAATGGTCATCGGAATATGATCAGATAGATAAATGTCATATAACACAGAAACATTCACAACTAAGTCTCTCGCGGCACTACTCACCACCACGTGGTCAAGCCATCGGAGTGATCCATGAGCATCACTACGGAAAGTATATGTGTCCTCCGGTAAAAGTTCCATATCCACACATGACCACAACTTCTCCGCACAAATAGTACCTAATTCACTACAGAAAGGAGTACCTGGATGCGCATTAAAGTCGCCTAGCAAAAACACTGACATTACTGTTCTCCGTAATCGCTATAATCTCACTCATGCAGTCCGTAAATTCAATAACATTGTCCTGCGTATCCGTAGGCATGTACACTGAGAATATTATCGCAGAACGGCTATTATGCACAATCTCAATCGCCACTAAACGATCACTGCTGCATGGTATAACGGACACCGACGTGAACACAGACTTTCTCCACAACAGGGCTACTCCACCGTATTTTCTTCCTCTTAGTATACCGGCCGTTGTATCGATTAAGAAAGAAAGATCGAATAAAAGCCTGAACGATTTTTTTTTAAATCTTATTAACTTCAACTGCTTTATGTCAAATATCTATTTTAGATGCAAAGCAGCCAATAGTCGTGTCTCCTTTAATTGATCCTCCGAGACCAAGGACTCCTCGAATTAATGAACTCGCTGTATTTGCTCAGGATTCCGATCCCGGTGATTGTAAGCTGAAATTGAAACCGCGACCCTCTGTTGTTATTGAGCTTATCGACGTCCCACTGCTGGGCAAGTATTCCCTGGGACAATTATGAGGCTTCTAAAAAGCTTTCTGTCTTTATAATAATCCGTCATCACAGTGTGAAGATTGATACCTACATTTTGAGCAACATTGTCAAACAACCATAGATACAATGTTTGTATACATGCGTCCGTGTGTGTTATGTAAAACGTAGGGCTATCGTAGCCAGACTCATTTTACCCAATTTACTTATTCTGTCTGTTATTATTGTAAAGTAGTTGTCAAGTTATGTAAGATCCAAAAGCACTAATCCTATATCGATATTTCATATCTATCCATATTATACCGATTTGCATGAACATTCGGGAACGTCATCTCGTGAGAGCTTTCGTTGAGCTTTCGTTGTACATATAACTAACTAGTGGTTTTGAGAGAACAGGTACACCTCGCGAGCTTTTATAACCATGCAATAACCGGCACTTTCCCCTTTCCCCTGGCTTATCAAAACCATTTCAGTGAAATGCGTCCATATGTAACGCTACAGCAAACTTTGCCCCTTCTTGGTTTTTTTGCAACATCTTGTATAGAATAGTGTGCTCCTCAAATTTGATTGAATCCTTCAATAAATAACGCTACAGAAAATTCCTTTTATTTCTCCCCAACAAAAAATCGCGACCGAATAAAAAAATTAAATTGAAAAAAAAAAAACAAATATCTTTATTATCATAGGATATCTATAATATCTCTTAATAATGGTAAAAAATTAAGGAACTTGTGTGCCAATTTTTCGACCTGTAGGCGAGAACACGGACAGACGGACAATAGCATTTTTGGCTATTCTCAAAACTGAGACGCTTCGCTCGTTTGGTGAATTATGTGCCGTCATTTACTGGATTCTTTTTATTTGTAAAATCCTTATTATTCCATGCAGTCTTTCTTTCTTGTTAGTCTGGAATCAATGCATAAATACTATATTGACTGCTTCTTCTTTCACGCGTAAGTCGTAGAAGCCGATCAAGGGATTTGTTCTAAAAAAGTTGACTCAAAATTCTAAATTCAGAATATCTTTATTATCATAGGATATTTATAATATTTCTTAATAATAGTCACTTTCTTTTGTTTTACACAAATGTTGACATCAACTCGTTACTTACAGCTTAGTTTAGTGCCGCTTCCTAGGTGCTAGTGCAGAAGAAGCGGCAACAAACTGCACTGCTGCATTTCCTCCAATGACGTCAATTAACAAACTTACAACTTAAAATTATAACTCATAGTCCCATTATCTTTTGACGTGACAACGTCTTATAAATTGGTTAGCCGGGTGACACTTCAAGAAACTGCGTTACGCTCCGCTCACGTTATGCGCTCACAATGAGAGCGAGTGAGAGGCACGCGTGCGAGAGAGACAGACATAAAAAGTGAAAGGCAAAGTCGTTGTCACGTAAAACTTTCGCCCGTATACCGACTTTACAGGCAACCAATTTATTTTTTTTAGTATATTTCTCTTTAAAATTAATTTAAATTTATTTTAAATACGTTTTTTAGTACGCACATTACATACGTTCTTTTTTTTATTCGCCTAAACCTATTCTTTACGACTCCTGGGCAAAGGTTCTTAATTTCTGAAGTCATTTCTACATTAAAAGCTCACTCCACATAGACACAACGCTATCGTCCATTGTGCATGCACTCCAGCTTAAAATGTCAACTGGGCTGACAGCTAAACCATCGTGGGCGAGAAGCTGCGAGCTGCAATGCAGCATAAACATGGACGTAATGGAGTTACGCTATCATGGAACTTTGTAGGTAGATATGAGCACTTTAAATTAAACCATCGAAAGAGTAATCAAGAAATCTAAACACTCATTTGATTCCTTGTTCCGCTTTCTCGCCCACCATCCCGCTAAAAGTGGCCTTTGGGTCTTGCGGCCTTGAGCTCTGTTTGCTTAGAGCCGCAAGACCCAAAATGCTCTATCTACCTTGTTAGAGATAAAGACGTAATAATGTTTGAGTTTGTGCCAAAGAAGTAGGAGATTTCAATGGAATTTTAAAAATCATATATTATCCACATGGGATAAGCTTATAGCCCTTGTCCGGTAAGTGTAATGTACCTCTATAGCATAGGTTAGTTAGAATATGGGCTTCGTCAGCTAACTAGGTAAACCTTTGGAGCGGCTTAACGTAGATGGGTAAAGTTAGCGCACTGTGGTTAACTCTTTAAAATAGGGTTAATTTATTCAGAGCTAGAGTAACAGAGAAACTACATAATGTCGATTTGATTCTTTTGGTAATAGTTAAGGTGAAGGGGTAAGCAATTGGCCTTGAAGTGTGAAACAAATTGTTAACTCGTAAATATGGTGATATATATTTACATATTTCCATATTGCTCTTCCTCATGCACTAGATAGCCCTTTATATTATTTTATGAACCACCGTTGAAAGTATTTACATTAGTCCGTCTAGCTTTAAAACTTGCCTCTGCCAAAAGTGGCCACGGCAAGTTTTTAAGCTAGACGGATCACCAATAATAGTTTCAACGGCAGTTCATAAAATAATTTAAAAGGATATCTAGTGCATGGCGAAGAGCAATATGGAAATTAT
This sequence comes from Acrobasis repandana, assembly GCA_963576875.1. Taxonomy (NCBI): domain Eukaryota; kingdom Metazoa; phylum Arthropoda; class Insecta; order Lepidoptera; family Pyralidae; genus Acrobasis; species Acrobasis repandana. The sequence continues at coordinate 702,282 of OY756215.1, forward strand.
TACCATATTTACGAGGTAACAATTTATTTCACACTTCAAGGCCATTTGCTTACCTCTTCACCTTAAGAGCAGATATCGTAAAAGCTGGTCCAGGAAATTAGGAACAGTCTCGAAAAATTATGTCAAAATTTGAATAAGAAAATCTTTCTTGTATTCCTTTGTCCTTTGCCCTGTGCTGAACGTGGCTTATCCTCAAAAGCAACTAATCTATAAAAAATATTTTTACAAGCTCTCTTTTTCAAGCTTTTATTTAGCTTTGCAAGTTAAATTTGATCCACTTCCCGATTTCCGATTAAGATGAAATTTTCTATCTAAATATATATAACTCAAAGGTGACTGACTGACTGACTGACATAGTGATCTATCAACGCACAGCCCAAACCACTGGACGGATCGGGCTGAAATTTGGCATGCAGGTACATGTTATGACGTAGGCATCCGCTAAGAAAGGACGCGAGCGAAGCCGCGGGCAAAAGCTAGTGCTAATATAAATCAGATGACGATGCAATATTCGACGAAGAATCTGATCTGATGATGAACCCGGAAGGTGGGTATAGGAATTTAGTAATAAAACGACGCAAACCCCTTCAAATTTGGGCTTATTTTCATAAGTTCTTAGGACTCACAATAAAAGCTTGTACAATTTTTTTTATAACTTTTATTATGGTCTTCTAGTGACTATAACCATAAACAATGGCAAATCCTACCAATAAATCGTCACAATAGACAATAGACTTATAAGAGCCTCGCTCTTTAATGTAGATACAGCCGTTACTAGTAAATAACCGCTAGGTGTACTTAAATAATACTCGTACAAGTGGAAGTAAGTTATTTATGTGCCCAGTTTTAGTGCTCACTAAGCATATAAATAACACACGTCCACTACAATAAAAATCGCAATCCTCGAGATTGTAGATCTGGCGCGAACAGTATGCTCTAAGTTCAGAGGAGCTACCACCAGGTCATAAACTGCCATGGGCCACACGATGGTACTTAAATCTCCCCCGAACTGAGATAGATCGATGTAGACACAATCTGGCGAATTGCAAGAAGCACAAAACCAGTGTGGTCACGATGGTCAGGCTGTAGCGGGAGCGAGGTTATATGCTAGACCGCCACAAAGGCAAGATCTTCTCGCCAGGCATGGTGTTGCGCCTGGGGAACCGCGGCTCCGACAGCGTATTGTAGGAGGATATATAAGTATATGTTGCAACCAGAACTCTAATATCGAGATGTAGAATACTGTTAGCGCCATCTCGTATGTTTCTTGAGAACGTGTTGTAGCTTCGCTCTTGTAATCTTGGTTGTAATTCCTCGAAGTGGCGTAGAGATCGCCATAAGACCATGCAACACCTTCCCTCATGCCCTTTATTCCCCACCACCTGAACCATGCTTGACTTATACTCTGCCTCAGAAGGGGGTGAACAAGTGGTGACATACTGGAAGGACAAAATTGAAAAACAAGCGCCCATGTGCGAGTCGGACTCGCTCATGTAGGGTTCCGTAGCAGCAAGTAACAGAATTTAAAGTTCTAGCCACAGCGGCAAATAATGTGTCTCATTGTCTCAATAGCATCTGCTTCCTTAGGTACATGATGAAGTTTCCATGCTGGTCTGGGTCAAAAAAAACTTTTTAAATTAAATTATATCCAATGATAAAATGATCCTTGATAAAATAAAAATCTTGGTAAAGGCGTCTACATTTCGTAAACATCTCCTTTGTAGGAATGCACTATGTCGATCATGAGTTAGTTCATACTCCAACTCGCACTTAGCCGATTTTCTGGTAACTGTCAGCTCTGACCACAACCTATTTTGACGGATGAATCCGCGCCTGTTCATGCCCTGCACCTGTGTTCATTTCCAGCAATGGGTTGTTTATAAGTTTCATTTTGTGTAGGTGTTGTAATCACGATAATGTGGCGTTAATTAATTAACTCTATATTGTCAGCCATTATATAATTAGCCAACTATCAGCGCGGATGGCCAGTGATAATAAATTAGCAAAACATTGCGTCGTTTACATAACGTTACGAGCGGGCAGCGTGCCAGCGCGAATGCTGCACAAAATATAAGCGACACCGATAAAAAACTGAAGACTAGATGTAGGCTTTAGATTGAGAAGAAATTTAATAAATATTTATATTATATTATTTGTTAGGTGTAGTTATTCAATATTGTTATTAATTGTATCATATGCCTTTACATAATATATTATATAATAAACTTTGCCAACTTAATTTTTTTTTTTAATCTTTATCAGCTCGGATAGTAAATGCAGTGATAATAAATTATTAAATGGTTGCGTTGTTTCCATAAGAGTATACGTTGCGAGCAGGCAGCGTGCCATTGCAGAAACTGTACAAATGCAGAAACTACAGTGATTCCAAGTTCAATCACTGTCACTTCTGTGTTTGTGCAGTATCAAAAAAAACAACTAGAACTTATCTACCAGCTGCGTATCTTTCTACACAGATCGTCAAAGCAGATCAAGAAATCCAATTGCAGTTGGAGAGCATTTGGTGTCCAATTTAATTTGCCAACTGCAATCAAACTGCATCTGAACTGCAGTCAAAATGCAGTTGAATTGAAATGCGGTCCATCTATCTAACGTCCAAGAAATTCGCATAAGCTCAAAACTTACAGCCAACAAATCGCGTCCAGCGTCCGGTTTTATCCTAGGGTTTTATCCACATATAAACGACCAGTGCCAGAACTGCCTGCTACCTTACAGTATAAAGACCATTTCTAATAATATTCATGAAAACCTTTTAAAAATAGTTAAAGCTAAAAATTTTCATTACGCATGACTGACGTGAAAAGTCAGCTAGTGGCCGACATGTTTCGACCTCATTTGGAGGCCTTCCCAGGGCGAATATGACTCGCGACGCGCACACAAAGACGTCCCGAGCCGCACTCACTAAAAATTCTCTTTCATATTTTACGATAGTGATTTTTGCTGCTGTAGCGCTGTCTTCCTTTCATAAGATAATTCGGAGCTTTTTTATGATGGCAAATTATGTTAATTTGTATCTTTTTAAATCTTTATTATTAAAGTACTTCATTGATATATACAAAAAATACATACACAAAATAAAACTTAATTCAATTATAAAAACCTGCACAAAGATGGACATATGTAGGTGTATCTTTCATTTGGGCCTAATTTTTGTTTTAATTTCGCCCTAAAATGGTTCCATTATTTATTATAAATATAATATTTTATAAAGAGTACTTTGCTATGTAGGTGGTTCATAATCCCCCTGTATAGCCATGTAATATATTATATGAGTATAGAGGTAGTAGCACGTTGAGCGATGTGTTTGTAAGCGGCGAGCGTGATAAATCAAATACGTCACAACAAAGCCCAATGAACAGAACAAACGCCCGAACTGGGACAGTGGTTTACGCACCGTTACGTACGTACAGTTTTTTTTATACTTACCTACTATACCTATATAGTATTTTTCTTTCGAGCGAAGAAGTTTGGTAACTTACTGAATTTCGAATGCGGTCTGTATACGAAATTCAGTACTGTTTTTTTTGGACATGCTTGAGTTTGCCACTTACCCAAATCAAAGTTAATATCCCACATGAAAAACGAGCGAACATTAAAAATAGACATAATACATATGTAATAAATTTTTCTTCCAACTACGTTGCAATTCTATCACAACTGCACTACATTATCCAGCCCAAAGCGGAACTTTGTTGCTCTAGAGCCGAAAAAAATTATGGAAATCTGTGTGTCGGTGGAGAGAGAGTGAAAGAGAAAAGTGATATTACTCTAAAAACTAGGTGAACGAGAAAGAAGAAGGAAAAGTACCAACGATGCGTTCAGTTGACGACAGTATGGAGTTATACAGTTTGCGTGTGAAGTGATGTGTGAAATTGCTTACCTAATAATTTTACCTAAATAAGCTTTTCTTGAAGTAGTTGAAAGAAAAGCAGATTATGCATCACGCATTAAGTAATTTTTATTATACTCGTGCTTTTTAGACTCTCCTTCCTCGCCCTTAATAACTTACTTTCTGCTCGGTGCAACAATCTACTATTATGTACTTATACCAAAAAAAACCTTGTAACTTTCTTACTCTGTCTAGCCATACATTTTTTAGAGAATAGTCTTTTGGTACAAGAATATTTACAAAAACTTGCAATTGTCAGATATTTTGTTGAGTTTTACAACATAGGTACCCTAAAAAAATATTTTGATAGAAAAATCATGATAGTATTTCAGGCCCAGAGAGGCACTATGTGATTTGATTGATGTCGTGATGAATCAGGCTTGTCACAACAAAATCTAATCAACGGGACATTCTCGGAAGTAGGCACGCGTAACACGCGACGTATAGTGGCTCATTTGTTATGTCGTGTACTATTATTGCTTGAGACATTAGTTTCCTTCACAAAAATATATTATTACTATGAACGGAAATTTACAAAATTATTGACAGAGCGAGCGTAGCGTCTTAGTTTCGAGGTTGGCCAAAAATGCTTTGGTCCATATGTCTGTTCTGGCCTGCAGGTTGCCTTTTCCAACCGATTTGACAAAAATTGGCACTATAAGCACATAAATTCGTTGATTTATTTAAATTTCTTAGCCAATAGCGATTTTGATTGGGCGCGAAATAGGGGGAAAAAGGGGAACTTTACTGTATCGTTATTTATTGACGGATTTCGATCAAATTCGAGATGCACACTATAAGGAATTCATACTACGCGAGATTTTGCAAAAAATATATTATAAGGGGGAAATGGAAGGGTGAAAAGGGGGAAAGTTTGATGTAGCGTTATATATGTCTAAAATGGCTTTGCTAAGTCAGGGGAAAAGGAAAAGTGTAGGTTATTGCGTTGTTTTAGGACCTCGCGAGGTCAACAGTTCTCACAGAACCTCTTCTTCTCCTGCCTTATCCTTATCCCCCTCTGCATGTAGGGTCGGCACAGCATGTCAGTTTGTTCCATGTTGCTTTATCTCTAACGTTTCTTTGGTCTTCCTTCTTTGGTCTATTTGGGTAAATCCATATTCCATGATTTTTTTTATTAAATGTTATAAATTTAATAAACAAAAACCTTAAATACGGATAACCTTAAATAGATGCGCCTTATTGATCACAGGGTGGATTCCTGTCCTTTAGAAGTCTCCACAAGTACCTAGTTGAAATGTAACTTCATTTTGACAGATACGGCTCCAGAGCTACACTACACATTTATTGAGCAAGCACTGCATCCAGGACCAGCGCTGGCTCTCCACTGCGCCGCATCAGGATCCCCTCCTCCTCGCTTCACGTGGCTGCTTGATGGACAACCGGTGGAAGAGCATAATACTCCTCAGAGGTAAGCGTTATCTTTACCTATCCTAGGATTAGTTCCGATCTACCCTTTGGGTTGCGTAACAACAAAAACCAGTAACCTTGTCAAATCACCTTAGTTACGTAGCAGATCCCGGGGTCTGAACCCTTACCGCTAAGGATGCAACCTGAAATACGCTCGGATGATGATGACCTTTACCAGGTTTAGGGTTAAGGGTATTGACTGGTATAACTGCTCAATGTATTCATCTTATTATTTTTCAATACAGTGTGACTTTATAAACACCAGATAAATATTTGGAGCAAGTTCAGACCATAATACTGAACTAAACTTCAACTGAAATTCTATAAAAAAAATATTGTAACTCGAAAAAAACATTTAAACCTTCCATAGAAAATCCATTCAGCTGAGCGGTGATTTTTAGGGGAGAGTTTTATTGCGTTTTTATTTTTTTCTTTTTAAGGAAAGTCGTTTAAAATCATGAACTGAACTTGCTCTAAAAACTTGGATAGTGCTTAAAAAGTCAATCTGAACGTTAGTAGACTTGAACAGGTGGACTAATAGTCAAATTATCGTATACAGGAATGTCTTCGATATATCGTTTTTCTTTATTATAGGTAGTATCGCACAGTTTTATAGAAATAAAACTATACGGAACATCTCTGTATGATATCACTCTCATTTTTTTTCATACATTGAATGCCGCCATAGTCCTGTCCTGTATGATAAGAAATGCACTTTTTATGTTCCTAACCTTGAAGTACCTTAGCCAAATTATGCAATGTTATTTTTATTACTTTACTTTATTCAACTTATTTCTGGAAAAACAATCATTAATTTTTTTACGTCCCAGGAGCGTATCCCAATTCATGAACTCAGCGGGCGACGTGGTGAGCTACCTCAACATCACGTCAGTTCGTCCTGAAGACGGAGGACGGTATACATGTCGAGCACACAACTCCAGGGGAGCGGCAGACCATTCCACAAGGCTCAATGTGTATGGTAGGTTCATCCTTAGACCGTATGCTGTAATATGATATGAATTAGCTTCATGACACGTGGTAAGCTACCTGATTATCACGTCAGTTCGGCCTGAAGACGTAGGACGGTATACCGTATGCTGTAATATAATATGAATTAGCTGCATGACACGTAGTCAGTTACCTCAACATTAGATCAGTTCGGCCTTAAGACGGAGGACGGTATACATGTCGGGCACATAACTCCAGGGGAGCGGCAGACCATTCCACAAGGCTCAATGTATATGGTAGGTTTACCTTTAGGCGTATGAGTAAATTCATGCGAGCCAGTATACATGAATATACCTTCGACATTCCGACTTTCTTCGGTGCAACAACCCTTTGTGGATCTTGGCCTTCACAACGATTTGTCGTCATTTCGGTTTGTCTCTGGACTATCTTCTCCATGTTGTATACTTTCCCTAGATTTTCAAGAAAGGGCCTTCCTCGGGGTCTTTTTTGATGTGGTATCTAGTTAGTTATTATTTTTACATGAGTATACTACTTATTTCTAATTCTGTCTATGTCCATTATAAGATACCTTTTTGGTATATTTTTTTAAAATGCGTATATATTTTTTTTTACATTATATACCTATATTTTTTCGTAGCATAGAAATAATGTATTTGTTTTTACAAGCAAAAAGCCAACTAGCACAAAACCGGAGCAAGCATTGTTCCCGTAACGTATTTAAGTTATTTCGGAAGAGCTTCAGCTAAGTTATGGCACAATCTACATATTATTATGCAAATGTCTGGAACTTACGTCACGTGATGCAATTTGCTACTGTAACACAATTTTCGCTAAGTCTTTAGACGATTAATGTCAGATTCAATAAACTAAATTATATCACAAGGGAAATAATGGGATGGTCCAAATATTTGAGAGAATTTTAATTTCCTACGAAGCAGAAGGTTATCAAGAAAAAATGGCACAACATATAATTATTAAGAAAATTATTACTGTCTGAGGAATTCAGTTGTGTGGTTAAGCGGGAGTACGCATTAATGGCGATAACGCATAACAGTTAAGCAACCCAGTCTTGGCCCACGTTTGGATTGGTGACTACTATATAGCCTATTTCTTTATTGCTGTTGTTATCTAATATCTATACGAACTAAATCTCTTGATTGATCCCTTGACGTTTTTCGGGGAGTGGTAAAGTGGGAGCGGTGGGAGGAACGCGGCGCGGCGCGGCGGGCCCGTGGCGTATCGTAGCGCGCTCGTAGCGAGTCGACGCGTGCACGCAGCGAGTTCACGGTGAAACCTTGTCATAGAGCCAGTATGTAAGGTGGCACGACGGAAATATCGTCACGATTCTCTTATCCGTGGTAACTTGTAGGTCTTTTATTAAAATAAAAGGATAACCCAGCGTACGTTCCAGGTCCCCCGTCCATTCGCAACATCGGGCCGGTGCGCGTGGTGGCCGGCGTCAACACCACCGTCTACTGCCCCTACTCCGGATTTCCAATCAGGTTGATGGAGGTGCATTTGCTTAGTAAAATTATAAGTTTCTTTCTGTTTCGGTTTTTAGATAATGGGTTGGCTGGCTACATCTCCTACTGAATAAATCCTTGTCACTAACAAACAATAGTTATGTACCTAATCAATGTTAATGTAACCAACCCGATTGAAGTAAATACTTATATTTAATATATAAAACGTTAGAACGTTTTATTTTATAACAAATCTATTTCAGTTAAAATATATTTTGTTTCGTTTTTACTATGTCAGATATTGAAAAGAGAGATAAAGGCAAAACATACTAAAATATGTTTAGCAAAGGTTTGATTTTTTTTATTATTAAAGGTAATTTTTTTTTATTACTAACACAGATATTAAGTTAACATTGCCAAAGATCATTTTAGAATTGAAATTAAGACAATAATTTAAGTAAGTGTTAGCTTACATAAATATTATAGATATTAATTATGAATACTAACACACACTTACACTTACCGTAGGATTCCTATCACTCGTCCTGATTTCAATCGTCTAAAGCGATAGGCAAGTTAACCGTTTTAAGTATTCATAAGTGATAAGTACGTATACAGGGTCTAACAAAATATACTGAAACTATTTTCAGGGTGGATTCAGTTCATGATACTGAACAAATTTCCCCAAGGAACATATACCGAAATATGAAAAAAAAAAATTGACCTCCCATACAAGTTGACCGATCAACTGATCCGAAATATGAAAAAAATATTTTTCATATTTCGACATATGTTCCTTGGGGAATGTTGTTCAGTATCATGGACTGAATCCACTTTTAAAATAGTTTCAGTATATTTTGTTAGACTTTATATATATAATGTATAAGTAGAATGTTTTATAAAACATAGTGAAATATTATTAATATCCTAAGATCATAAAGATATTTTTAATTTGAATTCATAAGTACTGACGTCCGCTAGGACAGAAGGTTTTAATAATGGCAACTACCATCTAAATAGGTGGGGAAAACACAAAAGAAGAGGTGGTTTCAGGTCGTTTTCAATCAAATATTTTAAAATCCTTGTAGAGGCGTTTGTCTAGCAGTGATGTGTATGACATCAGAAAGGAAAATGGAATATTTTGAGATTGCACTGCATGGGATCCTGGTATAATCGACGAAAATTGTTCGAATTACTTATTTGGTATAATGGTTGTTTCTTTATACTACAACCTCATTATATTCCAAATAATACTTCAGGTTCCTTATACGTGATTGAGATGAAAACTAGATCCTGTTAATAAATACCATTACCTTTTTCCAGTGAAATCCGATGGCAACGAGGTGGTTTGGATCTGAGCTCCACGGGAGGCCGAGCATTGTCTGGCGTCGGTGGGGAACTGCTGCTGTGGCCCGCAGAGCCTGCGGATGCTGGGGTGTACTCCTGCAGGGTGACGGCGCCGGCGGGGCAGTACGCGCAGAAGGATGTTCAGATATTTGTTCGAAGTGAGTTAATTGCATTGAAATGAGAGAAATCACATCGATGGTTTATTTTTTTAACATAAAAGTATATTATATACATTACATCCTTCGGACATATACATTATTATTCAAATAGTTTTGTGTCTTTAGTTATTGACACCAACGTTTTGCTAACCTCATTCATTTTTATGCTTATCACTGAATTTAGTTCACCGTAAATTAGCCGTGTGGTTCCCGGCAGAGTAGAATAGGACCACTCCAAATCTTCCCGTGGATGTTGTAGAAGGCGAGTTAGGAATCACAAGCTAAACAAACAAACAAAGCTTATAAACATCAATGAGATCTCTCCAACCCGTCTGGCCAGCGTGGAGAGTGTAGGCCAAATTCTCTGGCTGCTCTGGCTAATATATGGCTCTGGTAGTACAGAGGGGGTCGTGCTCCAGTGGAGATTAAAAAAGACCTGATGATTATGATGATGATGAAATATAGCGCAATTTATAGTTTTTTAGTCACATCAAGTTATTATCTATTCCAGATCCTCCTAAGATAGCTGGTTTTATGTTCCCCATGGACCTTGTGGAAGGTAGTTCTATCCAAGTTCTCTGCGGTATTACTTCTGGCGATAAGCCGGTTTACTTCTCTTGGTTGAAAGACGGTCAACACATTCCATCTAGTTTGCAGGTTTGTTTTGCTTTTTATTTGTTTCAAAAGCTCTACACCTACAAAAAATTGAGTAGAAATAAAAAAATGAAATCTTAATTTCTTCATTTTACAATTTTAGGTACAAGAAAAATCTCTTGACGAGTTTAGCTTCTTGATATTCTCGCACGTGACGTCAAAACACAGCGGCGAGTACACTTGTGTGGCGAGCAACTCTGCTGCCGAGGTGAATCATACAGCGAGACTAGCTGTCAAAGGTATTTTGACTTTGAACAATCAAGAGTTCTTGTCATAAAACATAACAGTTAATATTATTAATTATGAAAATGATTTTGTTCATATCAAAAAAATTATATCGTTTTAAACTATTTTTTTTTAATGTTTTCAGTGGCTCCATCATGGGTGTATGAACCTCAAGACGTATCAGCGCTATTGGGAACGCAGATCGTGGTGAATTGTGCTACCAAGGGGTATCCGGAACCCAGGATAACTTGGCTTAAAGGGCACGGTAACTATATCATTATCTCTATTTTCACGTAGCATTTAAAATTGTATATGGTTTATATATTAGGCAACCTAGCTTTAAAGCAAAGCTAAAATATCTCAATAACACATTGATTTAAATATATATTTACATGGACACATTATTATGAATAGTTACTATGGGAAGTAAAAAAAATATTTTTGGATTTCTATACAGGGTGACTTGTTTATTTGTTTGTTTGTAATAACTTTATTGTACTTAGAAAAACAAGACAAAAACAACATATAGAGTAAATTGACAACGGCTGACTTATCCTATAATGGAATCTCTTCCAGTCAACCGGCGAATAAGTAGTAGTAATGACTTTTTACTAACCAGCAAATTTTTTGGAGCAAGTTCAGTCTATGATACTGAACTACTTTCTTTAAAAAAAGTTATTAAAGATCGATAAAAAAATTGGTTCTTCCATACGAAATCCGTTTGGCTGAGCGCTGACTTGTATGTAAGGACGAAAAATTTTTATCTATTTTTAATAACTGTTTTTATAGAAAGTAGCTCAGTGTCATAGACTGAACTTCCTCCAAAAATTTTGCCAGTTAATAAAAAGTCACTCTGTATACGTTAATTGAAAAAAGTTGTTCAAAATAACGGACTGAATCACCCCTTAAAATATTTGTACTAATTTAAAAGCACCTTCTATTAGTCGAAACTTGTTTAAAAAGTAAATTATACATACTTATAGGCAAAAGAAAAAGTATCATCGGATTAGGCGAAGATTTTGTTGAAGAGATAATTAAGGCATCCATATAAAACTTCACGCAAAATTTTGACATTTTGAACCCCTCCCCCAATGTTACGCTTTTTTCCGATTCCTTTGACACGTAGTCTCTTTGTCATGACCCCCCGCCCTTCCCCTCCCCTATCGCTGTGACGTAAATCGTAAAATGTGGGTGGTCCCTTAGGAACTTTATTGGATTCCAGGTACTGGGGCCAGTGACTTCAGACCTGTTTCCCACCTAGATCTCCAGTTCTCAGTGCTCGGCAACGGATCTCTTAACATCGCACCGGCGGCCCACCATCACGAGGGGCAGTACATGTGTCGAGCTGAGAATGGAATTGGAAGGGGTCTGTCTAAGGTCATCAGCGTTTCTGTTAATGGTACGTAAATTTTTGATTAAGCCTTGTTACATCCTAATTCCGGAAACCGGTAAATTGCGTGGGTAATAAATGTATAGATCCAATAGGATAATGCTGGCTTGACGTCATCAAGAGTGATATGTGTACCAATGGTCTTAATACCAAGAATGCTCAAGAACGTGCTAAGTGGAGAATTAAAAGCCAAAATGCGGACTGTTGGCTTCTCAGCATACCAGCTAAGTATGCAAATGGGAATACGCTGAAATACGAGAGAGATTCCGTTGAAATAAGCAGCTTAAGCGATTAAGTAAAAAATAAAATCCAACCATTCTTCACATGTGGTTCATTGCGAACTAATATTCTTATTGTTACTAAGTATGTAATTTTTCTTTATTCGTTGCTGGCTCATATATCTTTACTTATTTGTTAAGATTTTTCTTAATATGACGTATGATTTATTTCGGCTTGTGAAGAGATTCCTTTGGTTGCATAAGGCCATAAGCTATAACCATACTAATTATCTTGTTCTAGAACCAGCGCACTTCGAGTTCTCATCCCGCAACATGACGGTGAAACGGACTGCAGCAGCGTCCCTGATGTGCGACGCTCGAGGTGACCCGCCAATACAGCTGCAATGGACCCACAATATGCAGCTCGTTGACCTTTCCACCTACAGGTAAATATTTATCTCATAACTTGGCATAATTTTTTTCTATACTGATGGCGGTATTATGGGTTAGATTGTTAGATTCCTTCTATTTGTTTGAATTCTACGATGGCTGATTAGCATATCAATTTTTTACTAGGTACCGCTAGCAAAGGATAGGGGCCTAGCCTGCTTGACTCCGCATTGAGCAACTCTTGTATTATCTTGAGTTAAATCCTTCATATTTCGAATATTTCCAGAGTCTCAGTAAAGGAACAGCGGTCAGAAAGCGGCATGAGCTCCCAACTGAACATTGCACACGCAGAACGAAGAGACTCCGGTGTTTACCGCTGTCGAGCAGAAAATTCTTATGGGAGGGATGAACTACTCATATACCTGGCTGTACAAGGTATGAACAATCTGATGCCTGTTATGATATTTACTAGCTGCTACTGTTTTATCGTGTGAGTCAATGACATTTGACAAGATGGTCAAAGTTCCTTTTTTTTATTCCAGAATTCCCTGAATCACCTCGAGGCCTTCATGTTTCTCGTCATGAGGCGCGTGGCGCCACCATCTCCTGGCATCGAGGGTACGACGGCAATGCTAGAGTGAGACTCTATCGACTGCAATACCGAGTAGTTGGGGACAGAGACCGGCAAAGAGATGGAGATGACTGGAGTGATGCACCTGTGAGAGACGTGCCGGCTGACAGAGTTATAGAGAGGTGAGAATACTCATTTGCACTTCTTATATTTAAGGCCGTACATGAATTTTCTGGGGTCCAGTGCTGCCCCCATTTAAAATAAATCATTTCAAATAAAACGGAGACATCATTTAAAATTTTGCTACTACCAAGCCCTAGATAACCTTTTAAAGTATTTTATGAACTACTGTTTACAGTTTAAAGTGAGAACGTTACGCTTTACTACGCACATTTGCGAAAAACGGCCACTTTTGGCAAATGTGCGTAGTAAAGCTTAACGTTCTCATTATAAACTGTAAAAAGTAGTTCACAAAATAGTTTGAAGGGTTATCTAGGACTTGGTAGTAGCAAAATTATAAATGATGACTCCGTTTTCTTTAAAATTATTTATTTTGAATGGGGGCAGCACTGGACCCCGGAAAATTCAGGTTCGGCCTTAAGAGCTGGGCTCTTGTCGGTGGAGTGCTTTCCATTTGCACTATACATGTTATATTATAATATGGATAAATAGAATAGAATAGAAAAACTCTTTATTGTACACCAAAAGAAAAAACAATATAAACAAATAAAATAACATTAGTACAATGGGCGGTCTTATCGCTTAAGGACTGTATGCACAAAGCCACGTGGTCAGATTTGGCTCTGAAATATGCAAAATTTTACCGCTAGGGGGATAAAAATGTCAAGATGAAGTTACATAGAGTTAATAATGTGTAAACGGGACAATAGATGTAGGTAATCATAAATTGTAACGTAGAAGCTTACTTGTTTCTTTTCGTCAAGACTTCCAGTCCGCAATACTTATTAAAATTTTCAAATCAATCAAATCAAAGAATTATTTTGTTTGAATTATTATTTCTGAATTAAGGCCTTGGCAGACGTCATTATAATGTACTTAACACTTTAGTAGACATGCTATCAGTAGAAAAAGGCTAAAGTCGAAAATACAGTAGTGTGCGTGAATGCAAGACGTTTATTTAAAAAGCGAGTTTAAATATATGTGAAATTCATATAGCACTTTCTAAAAAATCCAAGTTATAGTTATTCGAATCTTGCGTAAAATTTATTACTTTTTCAATTTATTAGTCGACCTCCGTGGCGATTCCTTAACACGCTAGTCCGTCACTCGGAGGTTCGATTCCCAGCCAGGGCAAGTTGGTAAATGGCCTTTTTTAATTTGTCCTGGTTCTTGGGTGTTTATTTTATCCCATCAAAAACATAAATGTAAAAATGCCAAGGTCAAATTCCGACAAAACAATTGAAATTTAAATAGCTGCCAAGTTATGTAGGTAGAGAAAACTGAAATTTATTCATAAGAATCTCAACATTTGACTTGGACAACATTAAGATTGAAAGCACGGTCACCCATCCTAACTGTGACCAAGCTAGAAGTTGCTTAACCTGTAAAAGCACGGTCATTCATCCATCAATTTTTGAATTTATCGTATGCGAAGTGGAGCGAAATATTTGCACAAGTGGTTTTGATTACTCGTATTTTGAAATTTGTTAAAGCGCAAATGACAAAGAACCCTTAGAATAGAGAATCTTTTTAGTTTCGCGCAGCTTTTTAGGGTTCCGTAGTTAACAAGAAAACCTTATAGTTTCGTCATGTCTGTCTGTCTATCTGTCCCCAGTTTTACTCATAGACTATTAGTACTAGAAAGCTGTATTTGGGCATGGGCATGGATATGTGGTAATAAAAACTTGAAAAAAAAATGTGTGGTGTGAGACGTCGTTGAATAGGTCTTTCAAAAATATTGTAAGATTATGAACACCCTTTTTCGTTTTAGCAATCCGTTTGTGAAATATTTGGTTTTTGATTGCAAATTTTTGTTAGAATCATGTGTCTTCCCTCTCTGTCAGTTAAACGGTTGTATATGGACACTTAAAAAAATTCACGGCAGTAGTATATAACGTCTCTCTGTACTAAAACTAATTTAAGGTGGATTCAGTTCATGATACTGAACAACTTTTCCTAAGGAACACATAATTAAATATGAAAAGAAAATGTTTGCTTTCCATTCGACCTCCGTGGCGTAATTGTAAACACGCTAGACCACTAATCCGGAGGTTCTGGGTTCGAGCCCCAGCCAGGGCAAGTTAGAAAATAGTCTTTTTCAAATTATCCTGGGTCTTGGGTGTTTATCTATGTATGTATTTATCATAAAATATAATATCATTGAGTTAGTATCCCATAATAAAAGTTTAAAACTTACTTTGGGGCTAGCTTAATAAGTGTGATTTGTCCTTACATTACCATACATATATTACATAAATATTACATTTTGCCAAATCTTGTGTGTAAGAGATCAAAAATAATTTTTGTATTTCGTTTGTTCCTTGGTGAAAGTTGTTCAGTATCATGGACTGAATTCAGACCTAAAGTTAGGCAGTTGATAGTTACATAAAACAAGTAGGTACTGACTACGGAACCCTACACTGCACGTGGCCCGTCACGGCACGTGGCCGGTTTATTTTGGTTAAGTTGAAATTTTAGGGAACCATAGACAAATTTATGATATTTCTGTGTAAATCAATATTACTTATCGCTGACATGACGTTCTCAAAAATACAATCAAATAGTATTTTACGCGAGCGGTGACTTGGAAAACTACACGTTTTGTGTTCCACTGACAGAAAATGTACACATTTGAATTTTCTTTGTGAAACAATACGTTTAGCGACCATCTGCAATCGTAACACCTTTCACTTCTATTCACCTTATTATGTAAGTACGGAGGGTAAAAAAGGATTGCACGTTGAACAGATCAACAGTCTTGGCGTAGCAGCTGTACGTGCTCAATCAATGACTTGACTGTTTGATTTTGTACAATATTTTTAACGAATCAACAAAGAGCACTAAAAAGAAATCTTTGCCTAAAAACAGCTAAAAAAATTGGTTGATTAATGAAGCAGTAATTAGCATTATTGCACCCTTTTATTTTTTATCTTCTAATAGGTTCTATCTATAGGTAAAGAAGTATTAACTGTATATTTTTCAAAAGATTGGGTTCAAAGGTTTCGGAGATAAGTGTATTTTTATTATTTATTTTCAAAAATAACTTCAAAAACACCAACTTAAAAAATATAGAAAAATATATTTAATATTATCATAAAATGCTCTTTCATTTAATATTTTACGCGATATAGTTCACAAAACCCTTTTTTTTAATATCTCATTTATCTCCCATAAAGTGGCCCCATTTTTTATTTATTTATTCATTTACCTACATTTTACTTCCGTCTTTGGGTCACAAATTTACATTATGTGCACCACATTTCAACTGAATCGGTCCAGTAGTTTAGTAGAGGGGGGTAAATTTTCGCCCATTTTCTTAAATAACTTAAAAATACCGATCTAAGAAATAATAAAAAATAAATATATTTAAAATTGTCATACAAAGTTCTTTCATTTGATATGTCACACGATTTTGTTATCAAAACTTTTTTTTAATGTCTAATTTTCCCATAATAAGTAGCCCCCTTTTTAAATTTCATTTATTTACATTATACGTCTATCTTTAGGTCACTAAGTTACATAAGTGTAGGTACTAAATCTCAACTAAATCATTCTAATAGTTTCGTAGCAAATTGGCTGTGACTTACGGACAGACAGACAAACGAAACCCTAAAAACAGTAAAAACACCGAAAACATCGGTTCCTATACAAATTTCCCGGGCGGCTGCACACTTTTGTATAAAAATGCAATTTTTTTTTGTTTTTTGACTGTTGTTTTAATATCATTATACTATACTAGCAGTCCACCCCGGCTTCGCCCTTGGTACACACAAAGCCTATGTCACTCGGGGATAGTGTACCTTTCCAACGGTGAAAGTTTTTTTTAAATTGGTCCAGTAGTTTCGGAGCCATGTAATGCAAACAAACAAACAACCAAATCTTTTCTCTTTATAATATTAGTGTAGATAAATAGCCTACTATAGTCTGCCTGCCAAGCCAAGTAAAGATCTAGTATAGCCTGTGGTTCGATATATTACGCATAATGTCAATTCGTATTTTGATATACATTCATGGGGAAAAGTTCTTCAAAATTTCAGACTGAATTACCCCTCAAAATAATTGTAAAACCCTAATTAAACAGCACCTTTTATTACAAAAACAGTTAATATGATTCCGCGACCCGAGAAAGTTCCAGTCCGATTTTCACCCTAATCGCCAATTAAAAAATATAGGTAATAAATCAAACCAAATTATTGTTTTCATTGACTTAATTTTCAATAAAATTTAAAAAAAAAATGTGCGATGCCGTATCTGCGATAGCATTACATCTTTACTTGAACGTCAACAAAATGTCAAAACTGTACCATAGTGTAGCAAAAGTTTGACATAATTTGGCAGTTTGTATATAGTTTTTTATTGAAATATTTTAGACTGTAATGCAATTTTACGTAATTTGAAAATGGATTTTTTTGAAAAATCGACACGGCCTCCTTCCTGAACGCCCGACGGGCAACTGAATTTGTATGGAAGAATCATGGCCGCCATTTCAGAGATTTCTGTCAAAAACGTTGCAAAACATCCAATTTTTAAATTTCTTTTTTTTATTGTTGCGTGATTGCATTGTAAGCAAATATTAAGAATAATGTTTCAAAATAGCCTTTATTTTTATAAAATATATGCAATCCCTTGTTAGAATATTTCTTTACGCAGAAAAACAAGCCAGTTTGTAGCAAGATTTTCTAAAATATTTCTTTCAGGTTTCTTTACAATTATCTTACTTTTTCTGAATGAAAATTAAAAAAATACGATTTTCGTCTACTGGCTAGTCTATTCACCTATAACTAGGTATGTAATTTTTTTTGTGGTCTTTTCTACTTAAGCCATAACTATTGCCCGCGCAAAGTGCGTTTTGAATGTTTTTGGGTAAATTCAATGCTTGTTTTTAGGAAAACTACAAAATATTTTAAAAAATCCTTTTTTTTGTCTACTGTCCCAACTCTTCCTCTATCTATGTGTATACATTATTTGACTTAAATCAAACGCTTTCTGTACAAACTTGTTGCCCGCGCAAACCCAGTTTACATGGTGCCGACCCTTAAAGCGATCTCTTTCAGACAACCAATGTAAACTAAATATCTATCAGAAATGTACAAACGGTAATGTCAACATAGTAAGTAGTTAATTACTTGCTAACTTTGTAAAGTAATTAAGAAAAATATTTGGACACCTTAAACGACACGATAATTTCATCAAAAATATCATGGAAGGAAAGATGGAGAGGAAAAGGAAGGCCAAGAAGGGCGTTGATGGATGAAATAAAGAAAAAGGTAGAAGTGGTGTCGTATAGTGAAGTCAAGCATTTGGCTGAAGATCGGGAGACATGGAAAATACTCCTTGATTGATTGAAAAGCTTAACCATACTAACTGAAAAGGAAGAATGATTTGTACAGTCATTACTTTCTAACTACTACAATAGTTTCTATTGCAAAATCATGCACTTGGAAATCGAAAGTCAAACCTAGTTTTCATTTCAGGCAGGAATCAACCGAGCCTAGTGCTGAAGTTTTACTAGAATATACGGTGGAAGGTCTCCGTCCGGCCACGGCCTACGCGCTAAGACTCGCTGCCGTGAATGCCATCGGGGACAGCGAATATTCTGACTCCATCATCGTTCAGACTTTAGAAGAAGGTAAGCCTGTTAGTTACAGTTGAGTCTTTATAGTGATCTTCTTATGGATGTAAAAGGCGACTGAATGACTGAGCAAAAACTTTAACAACTACAGTAAAAAGGATGCAACTAATAGTACGTTTATATAAGTAGAAGTTTGAATTTTGATCCTTTTCTTTCTTTTTGTTGTAGCACCATCAGAACCTCCGCACAATGTGCAAGTGCAAGCTACAGCACCTGGGGAATTGCTAGTCAAATGGCAGGTCGGTTATCTATTATATATTGAAAGAGTTAAGTAATTTGTCAAATGGGGCTAACCAAGTTTCAACCTCATTAGGAGATCATCTTTAGGGCGAATGCCTTAGTTCTAGATTGTTCAGTTATTAGTGTCTATTTTGAAAATTCCAATGTTGTCCTTTCAGGATTTTTATATCTAGTTATATGTATTGCAGCCTCCACCCCAAGAAACCTGGAATGGCGAGCTGCTCGGCTACGTGGTAACCTGGCGAGAGGCTGGCAGTGCTGACAACACCACTCAAGTGCTCACAGCGCACGGCTGGGGAGCGACGCAAGCGCAGCTAGCCGCTTTACAAGCACATGCACATTATGAAGTGCGAGTGAGGGCTTTCAATGCTGTAGGGGCGGGACCACCTTGTGCTCCTTTGACTGCCACTACCTTAGAAAATGGTAAATATTACAACTATAGTATAAGTTACATCTCTAGAAGATAGGAGTGCTGATAATACCATTCAATATAATTTGTCAGTGCTGATAACACCACTCAAACGCTGACAGCGAATGGCTGGAAAGCAAGACGCAAGCTCGATCAAGAAGTGCGAGTGAGGGCTTGTTTTCACTGGTCGATGTAGCACGCATTAGTGGTGAGAGAGATTTTCGTAACGCATGCGGGGAGCCGTTTTCACTAGTCGATAAAGTAATGTACAGTCGATATTATATCATGCGGGGCATAATATCCGCAGGCAGCGTAACGACCTCTGTATCGACTTGTGTCTTTCGTTGGTCGTTAGCCCGCCTACGGGAAGTTTACACATGCTGTATAACGATGCGATTACGACACTAATGCGTGCTACATCCACCAGTGATGCAAAGCTCAAAAGAATTATCGACTAATAAAATTGAGCCATTTAGTGCGGTTGCACACTTTGAAACACACAGCTGTGCCAAGAAGAAAAATACTGAAATTGACTTTAAATTTTTTTTTCGAACGACTACGACCATTTGATTGTTCAAGCCATTTTAAATGATTGGAATTGTATTTTTCTGCACAGTACCAGAAGCACCTCCAGAACGGGTCCGCTGCGAGCCCATATCGTCGCAGTCCTTACGAGTGTGGTGGGAGCCGCCACCGCCCGCCACAAGAGGAGGCGTGCTACTGGGATACGAGCTAGTGTATGAGGTAAATTTCCTCATTTGTCTCCTGGAATTTGGTGTTCAGGCACAAGAATCGACCTCTCAGGCACCAAAAGGTAGCATGCAACATGATCGAAGCATGCAACCTGTAAACGCTTGTACAACTATTTCATAGTGAACCTTATTTCCACAGTTTAAATTTTGAATGACTGCTGTCGTCGCTTACGCTTTGCGCGTGGGGCGAGAGGGAACTCGCATACTAAATTAACTACATACTTAATTCTGTACTTTGATGTTCCAGGTAGTGGATGATCTAGAAAGCCAAGCAGAGACCCGTCGCGCCGGCGGCATGGATACAGTGCTGGGCGCGCTGCGTCGCGCTGCCAACTACTCGGTGTCGGTGCGCGCGCGCACGGGGGCCGGCGCGGGGCCCGCCTCGCAGCCGATATACTGCAGCACCAGTGAAGATAGTAAGCAATATAGATATCAAGATAGTATAACATGAGGTCATACAACATCCGTCTTCGTATTTTATGCAGGTTTGCAGGATGCCTCTGATCTCTACAGTCAGATATTACGAGTAACGCAGCTTTACTATTTTTCGCTTACAAATACTGTTAAACTACTTGACTATCTTCTACTGATATGCCGTTGGTACAAGCCGCTAGTAATATAAAATATCAATGGTACAGCTGTCTTATTATAAAAACAGGACTAACTTTGTTACTAGGCTTAAGCCATTACCCGCCCAAATCAAGTTGACATCTAGTAATATCAGACTATCTCAACTGTCAATGTAGTGTTACAAAGTTAGTCCTGTTTCTATAATAAGGCGGAAAGTGTTGATTCAGTTTGTCTAAAAATTACCTTTTGTCATAATGCAAGTGGTACTAAGGAAAACTATAATTATATAGATCCGAACAGCGTTTGGTCTTTGATAAATGAAAATTGCATAAACTAAGGCACCATGATAACCGTTCCGTGAAAAATTTCCGTTGTACCGCAAACTTATCTATTTGTCACTGAAAAAAAGGGTTTAATTGTCAAGCTCTTTTAAATTTTTCAGTTCCGGGGGCTCCAGCGGACGTGAAAGCGCTGGCCGACTCTGAAGACACGGTAATTGTAAGCTGGCTGGCCCCGGTGCAGAAAAACGGAAAGATCAAGCACTACACTGTGTATAACAGGCCGCAAAGGTAGGGTACTTTGCCTACTTAAGGTCAAAGTCAAGCAAATCATGTTTAAAAAAAACCGGCCAAGTGCGAGTCGGACTCGCGCACCGAGGGTTCCGTACAAACCTGCAAGGTTTAGTATTTGGTATGAATTTCAATTTAATACCTCTACGCGTTTATGAGGAAATGGGTAGTAAGTTTAAAATTATTAAAAAAAAATATATTATGTGATGTAACTAAAAATGTATGGTTTTCGTAATTTTTCCTTTATCTATGCTATAAGACGTTGCTTCGTACCAAATTTCAAGATTCTGAGTTCACGGGAAGCACCCTGTAGGTTTTGATTCCCTTGCAAGTGTCGAAAATTTGCGGCATAAACGGCTGTATCTTTTGATTGCGTTGGCTTAGAAGTTTGATTTTTTCACAGCTTCAAGGGACAGTAGACCTGAGTAATTGATATAAATTTCAGCTTCATACCTCCACGCGTTCCTGAGAAAAAGGGTCTTGACAGACGGACGGACGGACGGACAGACGGACAACAAAGTGATCCTATAAGGGTTCCGTTTTTTCCTTTTGAGGTACGGAACCCTAAAAATTATGTCTGCAATTCAAGAGTGGACTTCTTTAGATAAAAGAGACGCTTTTAAATAAAATTAAAATTGTCACACAATGAAAGAAAGTGTGTTTATCTTATTCTTTAGTCAGTTGACTGAGTAGTATTCTTGTGATTGATAAAGAATGAGAAGATATATTTTTTCTACTTCTTATTCCAATCGAATTTGACAAAAAAATGGTTCATTGAAAATAAACTCAAGAAGAAGCAGTTAATCAATTGGCAATAAAAATACAGTGGGAGTAGCAAAAGAGTTTCATACAATTAAGTAACTTTGAGTTTTTCTTAGCTGATAAAATAGGTATTTAGCCAACGACGATTAAATAATGCTATTGTGAAATTTATTCCAGTTTAGTAATCATTTGTAATATCATCGATGAAACAAGTTACCAACTTGACAGGACAGGACAACACTCCCAGCTGACGGTACAGCACAAAGAGGAGGAGGACGAGTACCAGATCGAAGTGCGAGGGTTGCAGGAGCACCAGGTGTACGAGTTCTGGGTGACGGCGGCCACTGCTTCGGGGGAGGGCGAGATGAGTGCCATCGTGGCTAGGAAGCCAAGTGCGAGAGGTAATTTAGACTTTTGTCACTCATAGTGAAAAGAAAAAGGGACAGGTAAGAAGTACACGTTACCGAAGGGCATGTATAAAGAGGTTGATGAGTGTAGATGAAGCGAAAGATGTCTGTCAAGATCGTAGCAAGTGGAGGTCCATAGTCTCTGAGTCTCTCTCATAGGCGTGATAGTATGTATGTATGTATAGTGTAAAGAAGTTAAGTTGTGTTCTTTTTATTGAAGGTCTATCACGAGCACCACGGAAAAATACAGGATCTCGGGAGTAGAAAGTCAAGTAGGCTATAAAGCCTACCTAATTTAATTTATTTAAGATTATAATCTTAAAGAAGGCGATATCGAAGAGTAATATGACCACCAAAGTTCAAGACTATTTCAATGTTCAAAAATTTTTACTACCTCTAGAAATAGTTTTGAAGGGAAACAGTGATTAATGATCATAACTTTTGTGTAATTTCACCATGTAACCTTTGCTTCAGCTCCCGCGTTGCTAGCGTCGTTCGGTCGCCGCATCCAAGCCGCGACGGGCGCGCGCGTGCGGCTGCCGTGCGCTGCGGCCGGCGCGCCCGCGCCGTTGCGCGCCTGGGCCCGCCGGAGACCCGCGCCGCCCATACACGCCGACACCAGATTTATACTCGACACTCATTACTTGGTCATACTCAGTGAGTATTAGGCTGCCTGCCTCCGTATCCAGTGGTCAAGGCGTCTGCTTTGTGATGCGGAGGTCATGGGTTCAAATCCCACTGGAAAGCATACTTTGTGAAAAGTTGATTCCAGTCTGGTTAGGTAGGACATTGCAAGTTTGTTAGTTGACGTCTTTGGAGAAAACGTGCAGTGCAGTTTGTTGGCGCTTCTTCTGCACTTGCGCCTAGGAAGCGGCATAAACTAAGCTATAAGTAACGATTTGACGTCACCATTCGTGCAAAACAAAGTGAATATTATTAAGAGATATTATAAATACGAGTATCGTATGATAATAAAGATATTTAAAATTTTTGAATTTTAATTTTTTGAATTTTGAATCACCTGATTATCCGAAAAGAAAAATGATTCCGTACTTCGAAAGGCACGTAAACTGTGACGTAAAGCTGTTGGTCCCGAACGCTATTTAGTGTTTGTACCTATCCTAGGTTTGGTTCTGGTCTGCCCTTTGGGTTGCGGAGGTCAGACGGCAGTCGCTATGTGTAAAAACCAGTAACCTCGTCGAATCACCTAGGTTAGGTAGCGGACCCCGGGCTCTGAAGCGTAACCGCTGCCGATGCAACCGGGAATACGCTCAGATGATGATGACTCGGTGAGTAAGGCAGAAACTCATCCAATTAAACTCATCGAATGTGCTTAAAGATGTGCAAACATAGGTGTATTTTTTTTCGTGTGTGTATGAGGCCAACCCTGGTGTCAGATTTTTCAAGCTGCCTAAAGACATCTGACACGGCCTGATTACTACTATACAGTAATGACAACCGTGACCAAGACTTAACGTGCCTTCCTAAGCAAGGAGGAGCTCGAGAATAATCCTTTTAAAACTTGAGCTTCAGTAGGCATATCAAAAACTTTGTTGTCAGAGAACTTCCAGCGGTTTTAAAAACCATGTAAAACAACTACCACAAAGGGATGATCTTTCCGCCAGGCATGGTGATGCGCGGGAAACCGTGCCTCCAACCGTGTATTGTCGGAGATTGTTATATTCAGTTGCAACCAGAACTCGGATATCAAGATGTAGGATACTGTTAGCCCCATCTCGTAGGCTTCTTGTGTACTATTTATGTGCCTTCATTATTGTGTCAGTATTTTATATACTAGCGTAGGGGTCGCCACAAGCATTTATTATTTTAACTTTCCGATTTCTAGGTCTCGACCGAAGCCTATCAGACAACTACACGTGCACCGTGCGTAATCCTTACGGCACCGACCGCGGAACTTGGGAAGTGATCGCGCTGTCAGTGCCGACCCGGCCTCGGTTGCGCCTGGCTGCGTCCGCGCCGTCGAGGCTGCATGTCACGTGGGATGCTGTGGCTGGACCTGTGCATAGTGAGTCTATTAATAATCTTAGTGCCTTATACGGGCGCATCCTTACTTGTGCTGTTTCGAAGCTAATAGAGAATACACCGGCTTTTTCTTCTTTAATAATGATATGCATGTCAATAGTCACACAGCGCGGGGCTTAGAACGTGGTGGCTCTGTCAATGACATGAGACTTGGTAGCAGGACCTATTCATAGGAGGAGTTAGTAGTTATTTAAGAGTTTACATAGATAACAATTACTTATTACAAAATCTTTTCTTGATTTTGCAATAAGTATGTGACCATGGTGGTCAGATAGCCCATAGAGTTTATAATGAAAGTAATTTTCAGGCTATACCGTCGAACACTGTCGAGCTGAAGTCAGCACCTGGGTGTCAACTCGTCTGCCCAGCGATGCTCGATCGCACGTGCTGGAGCGCCTGTCTTGCGGGACAGCATACCGTGTGAGGCTGATTGCTAACAACGCTGTAGGAGCATCACCGCCGAGTGATGAACTGCTTGTATCTACAAAAGGAGGACGTAAGTGTCTCAACTGATTTTTAGGGAGAAGTGCTAAATATATATATA
This sequence comes from Acrobasis repandana, assembly GCA_963576875.1. Lineage (NCBI taxonomy): Eukaryota > Metazoa > Arthropoda > Insecta > Lepidoptera > Pyralidae > Acrobasis > Acrobasis repandana. The sequence continues at coordinate 727,110 of OY756215.1, forward strand.
TGTATTATGTATATATGCTTAATCAGCTCAGCTGTCCAACAAACGAACAGCAACTGGTTTATATATATATATATATATATATATAAATCAGTTGCTGTTCGTATATATATATATATATATATATATATATATATATATATATATATATATATATTTATATATATTTATATATATATATATACATAATATACATATATATATGTGACGTATGTTACTTTTGTATGTGAGGGTAAATCTAAAATAAACCAGTTATATCATGTACGCCGTGTTTCCTTGTCGCGCTCTATATATATATTTTTATTCGTTTGTCGGACAGCTGAGCTGATTAAGCTGATTTCTTGAAATATTTGTGGAAGTCCAGGGAAGGTGTAAATGTTGAGAAAACATCAAGAATAATAGGAACGACAACTAGCAGAACGAAGTTCGCCGGGTCAGCTAGTGTACTATAAAAGTCTTACTTTTTTGGAAGAAACAGATGATGATGTCATAGCGGGTCACTCGCTCATAAAAAAGATGCCTTACACATATTCTCAACTTCCTTACGAGCACTATATATATAGTGCTCGTAAGGAAGTTGAGAATTAGAATAGAATTGCTGGGTGCTAGTATATACTAGCACCCAGCAATTCTCAATTCTTTCGGCGAAAACCGAAGCGGGGGCCGACCACATACAAATTAATATGAACACACTAATAAGTTAACACTAGTTGTTATACTGCGTTAAAAAATCTGTTATTTTAAGTTAATTTTCTCTTTTTCATATCAAAAACATCCCTATTGCAACCTTGGCTAAGCCAGGTCAGTCAAGTCAAGCCAGCCAAGCCAAGTCTTTAGCTTTAACTGTTCGTATTTATTTTCAGCTTCCCGAGCAGCCTCCGAAAAAGACCTGATAAATACAAACAGTACCTGCGTGAGAGTGAACCTCTTGACGTGGGACAGTAACGGCTGCCCGCTCAGCCATTTCGCGGTCTCCATCCGTGATTTCGAGGAGAGCACGTGGCGGCTGCAGTCGCTGCCGGCGGCCGCGCAGCCGACGGCCAGCTGTGAGCTGACGCCGGCCACGTGGTACCATCTAAAGGTGGTGGCTACCAGTGCCGCGGGGACTACCACTGGGAAATATTACTTTGCTACGCTGACAGAGGATGGAGGTAAGTTAATAGAGACTATTTAACCCTGGCCAATTTTTTTTGTCACGGAACCAATATTTTTAAGTCAATGTAATAAGGTTGAGTTGTGTCTGTGTTCGAGCGGAGTGGTCCAAATCTGAGGTTGATCGGAGATGAGGGGTTAAATACATATATAAATAAACTATCAGGTCTATAGACCTGTCTAGGGATATATCCCTAATGGGGTAGACAGAGCATTTTGGTTCTTGCGGATCTAAGCAGACACCGTCCAAGGCCTCAATGACCACTTTTAGCGCGCTCGTGGGTGAGGAGAAAATAATTAAAAATAGTGATGGGTTGCTAGCCGCATCGCCTAATAACATTATTCGCATTATCGCACATTCCCTCGATCGGCTTCTCGAAGAAACGCAGCTGGTACATTATAACTCTTTTCTTTACACACAGACCAGTATGAAAGAATAACCAGCATTCACAACTAGTGAGATGATGATTTTCTTAATGATAATGATGGTCTTAATCATCACCATCATTTAACCTTCTGGAGGGAGAAAATTAAATTACATTTTGAGCTTTCGACATGAGAAGAAGAAGACCATCACTTAAACTAAAATTCGACTGGCAGTGTTTCCTCGCATTACATTATTATTTCGTGAATTCGTTCCTATGTAACAGGAAAGTAAGGAATGAATGAAAGAACAATATAGGTTACACAGAGGGAGTAAAGACATTTATTTTGCTACATTCATTCATTTAGTCAGCTATCGCAAACAGGTACTCGTAATATTTGAGTCGAGGTCATGCACATTAATACATACATATTAACTATGTACCTCCACTTGCTATGATCCTGACAGCCCTCTTTTACTTTACCTACACATCATGAGACCAAAATTAAAATATTTTAAATCCATCCCTTTTCCAACAGAACGAATTCCGCCGCCCGCTCAGTTTCCACCAGGAGGAGAAAGCGATGAAGTAGTGGCTCCGAGAACGGCAGTGCTAGCAGCTTCAGGCTGCGCTCTGCTGGCTGCACTTATGTTGCTGGCTGTACTTGCATATAGGAAAAGGTAAGAAGCAGTGTGTGGTGTGCCGTGTAATCGCCATCAAACCTCAAAAGCACTCAAAGTCAAAAGTCAGTATTTTTTTTTATTGTAGGATAAATATATCACTTATTGAAATCATTATTTTTAATTCATTTTAGATTGAACACATTCTAATCATTCTTTTTAGGATACAAATACATTATCACGTCTTTATCCCTAACGAGGCAGACAGACCATTTTAGATTTCACGGCTCTAAGTAGACAGAGCCCAAAGAAACAAGATTCAAAGGCCACTTTTAGCTTTTTGATTGCCGAGAAGAAGGAAAAGCAATCAAATACAATACACTTGAGTAGTATTAATAGATATTCTAAATTATTTTGATCAGCTCGTCGCCATCGTGCTTTAGAAAAGGTTACGAGCCAGGGGACGTCTCTGAGGAAGAAGAGAAATCGGTGGAGAAGCGAGACAATAGGAGAAACTGCCAGCAAGTGTACACATCCTCGCCTATCAAACATCCGCTCAGCAAGAAAGAGCAACAAGGTACTTGTATAGGGCATACTTTTGCCATCTGTCCTTCTTGTTGAGTCGTAAAATGTTGTCACCTCAATGTCGCCACTTTTACACCTCTTTAAGGTGGTACAGATGGTTGAGCACAAAGATGGACACAGACTAGAGTAACTGCTATAATTAGGATATAACGCCCTTTTTACAAGCTTTGATGTAGTTTCACTTGTCTTATTGTCTGTGTAATCAAATCGCAAGCTAAATTAGACCCACCTCTTCACCAGCTAAATTCGATTGAGCTGAAACTTCACATACTTATGTAAGTTGAGTGACAATGCAATATTTTTTTTTTATTTATTAATTATGGTTTACCAACATTTGTTTACATTGTTACTTAATTCTAACATTTTTACATACAGGATTTTTACTTAATGTAACAAACACTTACAGGTAAACACGACATGCGTAAAAAAATCTTAAGAAGTTAACCTAAATTTCATGAACAAATGTATTCCTATCAATAACTAATTTGCTTAGTTGTTAGGTATTGACAAACAGTGTTCGTTATCCTGCCAAACGAGTCAGCCTGAATATCTGTAATAGTGCTGAGTTCGTTAATCAGTGTACTGAGTCTTGGTACTGGTGAATTTGCGCCGAATTTAGTTCTACAGGAAACAGGGACTAAATGCATCGATACTGTTACGGGGATATCTGTATGGCACTCGGATATTATGGCACCAATGACCTGATCTCATGATAAAGCCGAAAGGTGGTCATGGCATCTCTGTGATAAAACAACATGATTCCACCGAGTTTTGGCTCAATTGATGCATCTTAAGGAGCACTTTTCATTGTTTTAGATAAAAGACTGTATTTAAAAATACTTTAAAAGGCCACATAGAAAAGTATACTACCTCTATACTTTTGGTACTATTATATTATACTATCAATCAATATGGTCCATTGTACTATTGGAATATCTCATGTTCGTACAATTTTTCTTTAACATACCTGCTTTTAGGGTTTATGTGATTAAAGTTACATATTAGTTCATTTTGTGTTTAGAAATGTATGAGATCAGTCCATACGCGACGTTCAGCATGTCAGGCGGCGCGACCGGCCCGGCCGCGGAGCACAGCGAGGAGCCACTGCTGTCGACCGCCACGGGCGTCACTGGCGCTTGTGGGGGGGGCACGCTGCGGACCTTCGGGAGGGCCGAGCCCGCGCCTCTGTCGGCTGCACCACCGAGGATGCATTCGCATAAGCATCGTTCTCCTGTTAATTCAGGTTAGTTACAACATGTTAAGTTATCAGAATCCACTTGATAGCTACTTTGTAATCACAGTGGATGCACCAGTGGAACCAAGCAGATTTATAAAACAATTTCCAACTATGGACTGGATAAAAACAGAAAGAAATACGAAAGTTGGTCTTTCTTTCTGTTTTTATTACTGCTTGCTAAATAAATGTCTCTCTCAATAAAAAGAGAACTTTCTATCTAAGATCTTTCATAGACTTTTGAAGTGATTGTATAATTATGTTTTAGATGAATACACGTTGTCTCGAGCGATGACGCTGATGGTGCGCCGGTCGGAGTCCGACTCCGACTCCAGCGGCTCCCCGTGCGCAGAGTGTACCAGTGTATCGTACAGGATGCCCATTGCGCCGTCCAAAGGTAACTTTACCTACCGGCTTTTTGATTACTTGCCTTAAATATGAGAAACAATACAAGAGCATTCCTTGACTATCCACCCTTTTATATTTTATTCTTCTTCTTTGCGTGTCGATAGTTTTTTTGTCTCTTTATTTTGTCAGCCACTGAGAGGGAGCCACTTCGATGGCGTGATCATTAGCCGCAGATAAATCTTTCAGGGTACATGTGGTAGGGCACCCGAGGCAGGTAAATTTATTGCAAAATTTAATTAGAAGTAACATAAAAGCAAACATATTGGCTTTGACAAACATCCAAGGTTTGCCATCGAAGCATGAAATGCAGTATTCTCGGCGTTTAACTCTCCGACTGCTTACGAAATACCATGCTGCACTCAAAATGTAAGATACTCGTAGAAGATCAAGCGGGTAATTTAAGATGGGACTGGGTGAGGCATAAAGTCAGGATGTGACAAGATCAATGGGCAAAAAAGGTTACCAAACCCTTGATTTTGTGCTTTTGTGTCCAAACACAAAAGCACAAAATCAAGGGTCATGGCGGAGTAAGAGAGATGCCTTTTCCCAATACTAGTACGTCGATGGCTATTAATATTATATATTTATGTAAAATATAAGTCTGCAACAAGTTTTCTTTATTAACAAACTATGGTATCTTCAGCAGGCAACGTCCCAGACGAGGTATTCCGCACCGTCACAGACTCCAGTGCGGAATCGGCTTCAGCGGGAGACGCGAGGGTGACTCGACCGCACGACAAAGCGAGACGAAGACCTCGCCGTCATCACACACCTACAAATTCAAGGTATTACCTTCGATCAACAATACAACTAGATATCAGTTCAGCGCAAAAAATACGGTTCTTGATGAACCGTATTTTTTGCGCTGACCTAAGAGTGCACTTCCGGCGGTAAGCTTTTATTTTGTTTAGTTCAGTCAAGGAGAAAACACTTTATACGTTGTTTTATAAGGTTGACTTAAAGGCTCTGAAGCGCTATGAAACCGGTGTTATTTATGATCTGTAATGTTATGGAGAGCAATAAACGTTTGATTTGATTTGATTTATTAAACACATCATAACGGATACACTTTGATACACAAGATGGTCGTCCTTACCTCTATACTCCACGGTCCGTATTAATTGCGCTACCCAAGCGTCATCTAACAATCAACTATAAAATTGCTCGGTAATGCAACGTAAAACTTGAACCAGTGAGGGTTCTAGCTCACCCTACCTTGCGCTACCTTTAACGCCCAGTTTAAACTAATTTCACTAGATGGCGTTACACCAAAGTTTTAATATTTTTAATTTGTTATTTCCAGAATATTTTATTTTGCTTCCATACTGGTCTGAAAAAAAAAGAAAAACTTTGAATTTAACAGCTGCTTCTCTTCCCACGTAGATCGTAAAATCAGATCTAGAGAATGGGAGAGAATTTTAATAAAGTTAATAGTCCGTCACTGTTTTGATTCCCATTTACCATACATTCACGCTAAACGTGGCCTTTGAGTCTTACGGCCCTGGGCTTTGTGATAATGTTTCTGTCTCTTTCATGTTCTCAGGTATCAACAACGACAAGAGCAAGAGAGAAGAGATTTCACGATACACGTTTAAGAAGACAATAAGACTGCTGATAGCAAGCAAAGTATAATAATGTTACTAGATGACCTTAGGCCAATTGTAAATAGTAAATTGTTTCTATCAGTTTTGTACATTCGGACGAGTCGCGGCCTAGGAATTGTAAAATTCAAAAGTCGAATTACTAAATTAAAAGAAATTGTTTTTATTGCCTGTTTTTAGACACATAGAGCGTCTACGCGTTTAAGTGTTTGGCGTTTATACTAGAGGTCGAACGAGGTTCAGAGACAAGAAATATAGTCTTCTATAAGAACATTTTGATAAATTTTTCTATGTAAATAAAGCCTGTCATATGTGTCTACCGTCTGTGTCTATATCTTTGGAAGTTGCTCAAAACTGGGAACGAACCGAAGCAGTTAAAATGCTTGTACTCTTCGAGCATTTGTTTTATAATATAACTTACCCAACGAAGAATACTTGAACGCGTTACCGCTTTCTGTTTTATATATTATTTATCTCTAACGATCAGGACGTCTAAATAAGATTTTTTAATACCAAATGATTTCATGCCCAAGAGTTTCAAAGTGCCAAATTAACTTTTTTTATTTATAACTTGTGAGAAATATTACGATACCTTTTAATTTATTATGAATATTGTTAAAACGTTAAGTTTACTCACGTAATATAGTTATAAAGGCTGACGAGGTTTCAACCAATTTAGACGATCATTATCAGGGCGAGTATGAGGAGCGGCGAACAGATGGTTTCGCTGCACTCTCTGCACTGCCTCTCTTAACAATATTCATAATGAATTTAAGTCACGTTCGTTTTAATACCTTTTTACTGACTGATCTGCTACTTATATCCGTCTTTTACAAACTGATATTCATTATATTAAAATTTGTTATAACATATTTCAATAGTGTAGTCAAAATTTAAATACCGAATCATATCCAAGATTGTATAAAGTTTTAGCAGTCTTACTTATTTAATAAGAAGTAAGTACAACGGACTTTTACTAGGTTATAAAGTAAAGTGGGCAGAGCCAATAAGATCGAGTTTAAGAGCTTGATAGGTAAAAAATGTTTTAATAATAAGAGACAAAAACAATAAAAAGGAATTAGAGGGTTATTGTATGTTTTTAAAATAAGTTATAAGTTTGTTTGTTTTTAAAACACTTTTTATTGTTTTATAGGGTTTTTAGGCATTCAAGATGCATCACTAAAGCACTTAAATTAAATAATGAGATAAGAAATGGTGAAAAAATCCTGCTAACGTGATATTTTTTTAACCATTTCTTATTTCATTATTTAATTTGAGTACTTTTTTATCATTGATAAAGTAGATAAAATCAACTTTTAAATATTGGTTCAAAAGCCCATTTACACAGTGCAAGTTTCTAGTCTGTTCTTTCAACGTTTGCGTTTTGTTTAGACCACGCAAGTCATCTATTGCTTCAATTTAATTGTTTGCAACAGGCAGAAACTTGTACTGTGTAAACTGGCTTTTATATTGTTATTGGTGATATTTCACTATCAGTGATTACATGTTTATTATTTGTTTTATATACTTACCTACTTAAATTCTGGGGTAAAACACCAAATAAAAAAAATATGAAAAATGTGATTTTGTGAGTAGAATATTATTCTCTTTTTCTCTTGTTTTAATATACTTACACAATTTTATATTTATTTATAGAACAGTAAGTCATGTTTAAGTTCCAACTATCACTGCCTACTTTTTGCTATAATTGTAAATATTAATAAAACAATTTATTGTTTACAAGAAGTGACTTTTATTCTGTCCGAGTTAGTATGGAAAGCAAAAATGATTTTTAATATTTCGATATAAGTATATTCCTTGGGGAAAAATATTTATTATCAATCATGGACTTAATTCACCCTTAAAATAGTTTCAGTAAATTTTATTGAACGTTTAGATGTAGACAATACCAAAGATCAAAAGACCTATAGTGGCTCCATTAGATAAAAATAAACAGGAGCGGATTAGTTTATTGAAGTGGCAATGGGCGGGGCACATAGCGCGAAGAACCGAACCGGTCACGAACCGGCAAGCGCAGCGTAGGACACCTACTTACATGCTAAAACGCAGGCCGCTTCCGATCGATCGTTTTGGAAATCCTTGAGGGAGTCCTACGCCCAGCACCAGCAGTGGACTAACTATAGCTGATGTGATGAGGATTATGATGAAACAGGAATTAGACATACCCACTTCTTTTTATCACGTCGTTGACTTAAATTTTAAATTTCGTCCTGCCATTTTAACATTTTTAGGGGTTAGCTTCTATATTTGTGCTATCTATTCTTGCATGCATTACCTATAATAATAATAATAATCTTTATTTAAGACAACATAGGCCCAGGTGTTAGTAACAATGGTACTTATTCTATGTTAGAAATTAAACCTATCTAAATATACAGCAATCCTAACGAGCATTTAACATGGTTTGCAAGTGTAAAAACGGCACCCTTACAAACCATGTTAGTACTGTATTGCTAAAAGCGACCGGGTTCGATCTATGAGCCCCCTAATAAGTGGGCTGTCAACTATGCTTGCATAAAAAACAAAAGTATATTATTTTTGTTGTTTAAGTATATTTTTGTAATCTTCTCTCACAAATAATAAAGGTTTAAAGAATCTTATTACTCTACAGATGCCTTTTTCCATTTGCTATTATCTTTTTCGTCTTTATCTCTAATGGGGTAGACAGAGCATTTTAGGGTTTGCGGCTCTAAACAGACAAAGCCCAGGGCCGCAAATTTCAATTGCCACTTTCATCGTGATGGTGGGCAAAAGGTCAAAAATAAATAAAAATAATGATGGCATCCTAGCCGCATTTTGCCCATTCCCTCGTTCAGCTTTTATGATCTGCGTGGGAAGAGAAACAGCAATACAATACAGTACAAAAATCTTTATTGCACCAAATAAGAAACATTAAAAATTACAAAGTTTACGGAACTTATAAATAAATAAGTACATTCTATGTTTATAAAATAAACAATGAACTATACGTGTTTAATAAATCGTACCAAGAGTGTAAAGAAATATTGACAAATTGGATAAAAGAAAAAAACTATGACGAAATTGAAACATTATTAATAAGTCAAAAATAATAAATACCTATATAAATATGTAATAAAAATAATATATATATATATATTTACATATATAATAAGTATATATCTTATATCTTATACACACACACACACACACACACACACACACACACACACACACACACTCACACACACACACACACACACACACACACACACACACACACACACTCACTCACTCACACACACACACACACATACACTCATACACCCATAGGCTATATTGTTTTTCATCAAGACAAACTGTCTTATAAATTGGTCAACTATGTTATTTATAAAGTACTAGAGATAAGAAATAGCGGAGTCTCCTGACACAAGCATACTTTTTGCTTAAAAGGAGGCTCCAGCAGCAAAAGCTTGTAATTTAAATAGTTACCTAATAAACAAATTTTATTTATTTATTTATGTTTCTTCTCTCCCAGACCAGCATGGCAAAAGACGATGTATATATACGTCTCGTATAAAAGCTTATTTTTAATTGAGTACAAATATTTTAATGGGTGATTCACTCCATCATTTTGAACAACTTTTTCTAATAAATGTATGATATATGTTACTTGGGAAAAGTTGTTTAAAATGATGGAGTGGATCACCCCTTGAAATATTTGTGCGTAATTAAAAATAAGATTGCAGGTTGATATGAATCCTATAAATAACGATCACAAAAACACATCTTAGGAAATGGAATCCTAGCAATGCAGTGAAAATAGTGATTTAGTGTCTCATAATTTACGGTATTTGATAGATTCATTGTTTTAGTTGGCATCGGAAACGGATCTAAGTTCCTGCCAACTGCTTTCAATGGGAGCTGGCCACCGTCCAGGGACTATCTTCATTAAGGATCAAGAGATACCAACAAACTGAACGAACAGAAAAGTTTGGTATATTTACTTCTGATATCTCTGAAAACAATATTCGCAAGTTAATTTTTTTCTTTGATGGAACAGATTTATGGACCCATATCCGACTGGAATAGCAGCTGATAGCAAAGTGTTTTTGCTGTCAAGCCATACTAACCTATATTTCTATTCTTTATTGTTCAAAAATACTCCCAATGCGGCGTGCACGTGAGTCAAGTACAAGTTTAAATAAATAGACTCAAATACATATATCAACAAATTTTCAAAAAGTATCGTAAAAATTGGCATCCAAGCAATTAAGGAAATGAGCAATGTAACGGCTTGGCTAGTGTGCGCATATTTGGCGGCGTCTGAACTTACCGCGGCCGGCGCGAGCAGCCGACTGGTACGCAACCTAAAATTGCATAGAATACATATATACTTACATTTTATATTATCTCGCCTGTTTCCGAGGGGTTCGGAGACTATGGATCTCTACTTGTTAAGATCCTTGCATCCTCTTTCACTTTTTTTTTTATACACTCACTCCGGTTTGTGTACACCTTACTTCATACCTTTCTTAAGAATATCTGCAATTTGGTCACAGGTCACACTGTAGTATTTTTCGATTTTTCAAAACACCGCCAGCTTACCAAACGCCACCCATTCCAGTTGCATCCGTCAATCAACCTCTTTAGTTTTTAGATCTTCGTCAAAGGATAAATAATGTCCAAGGTATGTGTTTTATATCCCCTAGCCTATCAGCACATACAGTTAGTTATTTATCTCTTATGTCTTCTTATGTCCGAGAAGCCAGATGCGTCTACCTTTACATTGTACAATATGTTCATCCTTGAAGATGCATCGGGAATAGATTCATCGTACGCGTCGCGAGTCACATTCGCCCTGAGGAAGGCCTCCGGATGGGATAGAAATATGTCAACCAGTAGCTGACTTTTATGTGAGTTACCCGTGTATCGATTATTAATAATGTGTGTGTGAGTCACGTTAGTTTTAACCAAAAAATACTTTGAGACCATAAACTGACTTAATTTTATGACAATTGATAAAATTCATGTTCAATTATTATGTATCTGTAGCAGAAATAAATAAATGAATTTGACGACTAAAGTACAAACTCATTCAAGCTTTAAATGAATAGTAACAACGTAGCATTTGCTACGAGTCTGCTACCAAGCTACGGATTGTAGCATGAGCGATTCGTAGCTTGTAGCGTGCTACGACTGTATTCTACGTCGTAGATACTTCTTTTTGGGTATACATTTTATTTGGTCCCATAGCTGGTCGGCCTCTTACTCGTATATTATATTAAAATGGGGTAGAACATCACAGCCAAATTATTTCGACTCCTGCGATTTATTCACTAATTCGCACAGGTTTCGGTATTCTTGGGCGAGCATTGCATTGCAAGGAAAAGAACACTTTATTTATAGTGTAATAAGATTGACTTCACAATGAATGTTATTTGATATTCAAGCAGACAGAATTTTGCTTTGATTTTGTTGGTAACGCACTTCATTCTGGTGAAGAATAGGCTACAGAACGCACTCCGGGCTCCAAGGCAGCAAAGCTAAAAGCATTCTACCGGAGACATGCGAGTAGAAGCTTTATGCAGTGCTTTTTATCTGATACGAATGTGCGAAAATTCCCGGATCCCGGAATGATATTGCCTCTCACATCGTACGCTCGCCCGTAAAATTTTACTGTCCAACAGAACCCGAACGGACTTTGTTTTTAATACCAGTTTATGCGATGCATGTGGCGTCACGGAGTCATAATAAATGTTATGCGATATTATGTTTCATTTGCCATTTATGTAAGTACTTACTTTTAAATTCGCTAGCCTTACGGATTACCGTGGAATATAATACAGGGTGTTAGTGTAAACAGTCTTGTCCTTGAAACCAGTGGTTCAGTATCGTGAGTAGAGTCGAAAACCAGTGAAAAAAATAATGTTTTTTTTTACTAATTAAAAAAAATCCTATAAAATCATTAGGGCAATACACCCTACACGATCATACGTAATAATCGGTGGGGTCAAAGTGCAAGGGGTGTGGGGCGGGGCGCCCGCGCACAAACTATGTAGGGATCTCGCGCACTGCCGCCGGTCGCTCGCTGGCCGATGACGCCAGTCCGAACTCCAACTCTGTGCGCCGCGCGCAATAGTACACGACACTGTTACAGCTTACAGCGCATTCTTTGCGAATCCCGATGTTTGCGCCATCGTGCCTAAATTGTGTAATTAGATACCTACTTAGCTTAGATCTCCGTACTTGAGTGAAGTCGATAACCCTTTTGTGCTTTCGCGAGTGAGTAATAACCTCAGAAAACGCGCAGAAGCTTGCGTGGCTCTTTAAAAGTAATCAACCTCTCCAGCCTAGGTCAATGACCTTGCCAAGGATTAATGTAATGAAGTTGAGATTTGTCGTGTTTTCGAGCGGCCCTATCGGGCTCCGCTCGGGCCTGAGAGGTACCTAAATGATTTGTAAACATTTTTTTTTAAAGTACGCCAAAAATACCTGCTCAAAATACTTTTTTAATGTGTTTAGGTAGTTTCAACAATTTTACTTGTCTCGCAAATCGAAAAGTACTAGATAGGTAGAGTAAGTAGCTATTTTTGCCTGTCCTAAGTAAGCCAGGAAAAGTAGATGGGATAATTTCATCACATGTTATGTTTATGTGTTTTGTTTGATACTTTGTGCGACAGCCGCGCGCCGGCGGTGAAAGTAGATGCCTATTGACTAGGGTGTCCATGAAACCACGTACGAAATCGGAAACTTTAATCATGAAAATGCATTAAAACTATAAGCGTATTATTAGTATTAGTATTTATTCTGTGGTATTATTTTGAATACTTACTCGAGTCCTTTTATTATAGCGTTCAGCATCCATGGTTTGAATGACAAGAGTGTTTATTCTAACAGCCTGTATTGTGGTACTGATATAAATTTTGCAGTTATGGCCTTAATACTAGTGATGGGCCGTCCCTGGAAACTTTAGGAATATTCCCGTAAACATTCGAGGAAATATTCTTAAAAATGGAAATTTAAGAGAATATTTACGGAAATTTTCAAATTCAAATTCAATTCAAAATATCTTTATTATCATAGGATATTTATAATATCTCTTAATAATAGTCACTTTGTTTTGTTTTGCACAAATGTTGACGTCAAATCGTTACTTAAAGCTAAGTTTACGCCGCTTCCTAGGCGCAAGTGCAGAAGAAGCGGCAACAAACTGCACTGCACGTTTTCTCCAAAGACGTCAACTAACAAACTAAAAACTTAAAATTAGTTATATAGATGGACAGAGATTACATTGTTTATTATGTCATAATTAAATTGAATTATAAGAATTACGAAATTTAAAATAATGTCAATTTGTAAATTTAGTATGTACCAATGTACCTAAATTATGACATGTCTAAGTATACAAACCTTTAAGAGGGACCCGCGCCAAGCTCAAGCCAGACCTTTTTGTCTTTAAGATAGTCATCGGTCCTATAATAAGCCTTCTCACAAAGTACTTTCTTTACATAAGCTTTGAATTTTCTGTCTGGCATATCAAGGACCGATTCTGACAATTTATTATAAAAAAGTATACACTTCCCCATAAAAGACTTACTGACTGTATTCAGCCTGTAATACGGGCTAACTAAGTCATTCTTATTACGTAAATTTCTATCTGTAAAATCACTTACTTTATTGAACATGGAAATATTTTTCCTTACATACATTATATTTTCAAATATGAATTGTGATGCAAAAGTAAGTATACCTATTTCCTTGAATAATTCCCTCAGTGAGTTTCTCGATCCTAAACCGTAAATAGCACGAATTGCTCTTTTTTTTAAAAGAAAAATAGTCTGAATGTCGGCTGCACTCCCCCATAGAAGTATCCCGTAAGACATTAGACTGTGAAAGTAACTAAAGTAAAGTATTATTTGGAATATTTCCAGCAGCATGTCGCTAAATAAAACTGCCTGGTTCGGTTCTACCTTTTGTGTTGCGGAGGTCAGATGGCAGACGCTTTGTGTAAAAACCAGTAACCTATAAGACCGGGCTCTGGTGCGAGGATGCGACCAGGAATAAGCTCGAATGACGATGATGATCACTAACTAAGACTGCCTAACGTCAACCCTTGTTGAATTTTTTTAAATTGCAATCGTAGTACGACATTTTTGAAGCCTGGAAGAGATTGCAGTTGCGATAAGGCCGTCTTTTGACATCGGTTTTATGTTTTATACGAGTATTGTTCTGTGTCATACGTTTTGGTGAAATAAAGATTTTAACTAACAAATTTTTGTGCTAAATCTTCTTCTTTTTCTTGGCGATTTCGAATAGCTTTTAATAGGGTTGTGGACTCGTATATGGCTTTAGTGTAGCAACATAAGGGTCCACAACCCTACAACACAACCTTCACTCGCCTTTTACGACACCCACAGAAACACCTGGAGTGGTCCCATTCTAGGCCGGAAGGTACACGTCTCAAAGTAAGATAAATTATCTCAAGGTTTTTGAGTCCGAAGACACGTTAAAGCGGTTGGTCGCGGTCACAGATCCGGGTAGTTTTTAGATGCCAGTCTTAAGTTGTATCACATAATTAAACAGCTTGCAAAATGTGACACCGGTGTTAATCACTAACACAAATGGCAAACAAATAAGTAAAGAATGCTATTCCCGTACTTGGAGAGGTCATATTTCGTACTTTTTGTATTTCGCTGTCATCCGACGTATGCCAATCTAGATAAAACTTGTATTTTGAACAGACAGTGGAATGTGTAATAAGGAATTTAAACTTAGGTATTTTCAATTTAACTTCAAAATAATAAAAAAAAACAAAATATACAATACAATACAATACAAATTATCTTTATTGCACCATAATAATTCATAAAATATCTTTATTGTCATAGGATATTTATAATATCTCTTAATAATAGTCATTTGTTTTGCACAAATATTGACGTCAAATCGTTACTTACATCTTAGTTTATACCGCTTCCTAGGCGCAAGTGCAGAAGAAGCGGTAACAAACTACCCCATTAGTCATGGAAGGAAAGTTATAGTGAAGGAGAAAATAATGCTACTTAAGTCGTTTATAGATGAACTAAGGTTACTAACTAAATTGGCGATCTACGTGGCGTATGGTTACCGTATTGGTAACCATACGCCACGTAGATCGCTTAGTCCACGACATGAAGGTTCTAGGTTTGATCCCAGCCAGGGCGGATTGGAAAATGGCCTGTTTATATGTATGTATATATAAACATGTATTAATTATAAAATATAGTATAGTTGGGTTAGTAAGTAACCCCTAAAATAAGTTTAAAAACTTATTTTAGGACTAGTTCAAGTTAGTGTAATTTTTAAAAAAAGATCAGGCCTCGGAAGTCTGTTAGTTTGTACTCGTACGATCCACAAACTGACAGATTTCCGAATATAAAAAAATAAAGGACACTACTATTTTATAGGAATTAATAGTTTGTTTGCTGTTGCTTGATAAAAAATTACTATAACGTCATTAACCTTAACAAAGTAGACAGAGCCCACGGCCATAAGAACCAAATTTTTGTTAGAATAAGACAAAATATGTAAAACAAGTAAATCTTAACAACAGCAGTCTAGGACGCTATCGGAAATACGTATGTGGAAGCGATATCATATGTTGTTTTTTTGCATTTCCCACTCTAAATTTCATTTAAACATATAAGTTGCATATATTTTTGTAATCCTTGAATAAAATCCTTTAATTTGATGTGGTTAAGACTAATCTAACCATGTATAATTTATTAAAATCGGTTTAGCCGTTTAGTAGTTACTAGAGAACATATAATTATAGGGACAAACATACAGGTCAAACACATATAACCTCCTTTTCGACTTTGCCGCATTCGGGTAAAAATACACAAATGCACATCTGTTTTCTGCATACAGTCTCTGTGTTGCGGTTGTCAGATGAATCGAAATGTCGCGTCACTCACCGCAGCGTATCTCAATCAGACCGCACTTGCTATTTACAACAAACGTTGGTATTTTATTGTAGTTATATTAGGCTCAAAGTATAATTAAATAATGAAATAAGAAATTATGAAAAAAAATCTCGTAAGCGGGACTTGAACTCAAAACCTTGGTCTAAATACGACCATGTTATAACCAGTAAGCTATCACGTATATCATTATTTAATTTGAGTACTTTAGTACTCCATCATAAATGCCTAAAATTCTATAAAAATAAAAGTATAATATTTGACTGCATAGTAATAATCTATGGGTCAAAGGTCAGATTCAAAAGTCAGTACTCCTGGACATGGCATGCATTGTCAGGAGGTTTCTCTCTCTCTCTGCGGTCCTAACCGCCGGTAACTTAGCCCTTGTCCCGTTGCCAGCGGGCAACTAGGTTAGGTTTTAGTAATATGTTTATTAGTAGTAGGTTAACTATTTTGTAGTATGTTTAATATTTAATTTTTAGGGTTCCGTACCTCAAAAGGAAAAAACGGAACCCTTATAGGATCACTTTGTTGTCCGTCTGTCCGTCCGTCCGTCCGTCTGTCAAGACCCTTTTTCTCAGGAACGCGTGGAGGTATGAAGTTGAAATTTATATCAATTACTCAGGTCTACTGTCCCTTGAAGCTGTGAAAAAATCAAACTTCTAAGCCAACGCAATCAAAAGATACAGCCGTTTATGCCGCAAATTTTCGACACTTGCAAGGGAATCAAAACCTACAGGGTGCTTCCCGTGAACTCAGAATCTTGAAATTTGGTACGAAGCAACGTCTTATAGCATAGATAAAGGAAAAATTACGAAAACCATAAATTTTTAGTTACATCACATAATATATTTTTTTTTAATAATTTTAAACTTACTACCCATTTCCTCATAAACGCGTAGAGGTATTAAATTGAAATTCATACCAAATACTAAACCTTGCAGGTTTGTACGGAACCCTCGGTGCGCGAGTCCGACTCGCACTTGGCCGGTTTTTTTATAAATAAATACATCAAATCAAATAAATAGTATATAATGGTTATCAATCCATCCTAACCCCACTCCGTAACCCATTTTATCTTTCTTGTTTCTTGCAATAGATCCTTCTCCTGCCAAAGTCTGTTCAACGGTATGTCTTTCAATGGGTTCTACGCGTAGGGTCTGTTTCCCTGCGCTAGCCACCCAAGAAATCAGGGTGAAAAGACCCGTTAATCTAAAGGAAATTTTGATTTACATATATTTTATCCATACAACATTGTAAATCAACCCCTTTAAAACTTACTCAGCAACATTTTACTTCCCAAGAGTAGGTGCAATGCAACTATACGAACAAATTATGTACTTACTGCGCTCAACAACTTTGTATTAAGGCCTACATCCTTATTTTAATTCTCCCTTTCACAAGTGTACTTTACCTTCCACATCTCCAAAACTTCAAAATCCCGCCATATTTCTGTACACATTTTACCCATCAGAAATCACCCCTACACTTCTATCCTTATATACATAAAAATCAAATTTCCATAGCATTTTATTTTCTCACTGTAATAAGGTATAGCTACCTTCTATGCGCATGCGCGACAGCGGCAGCCATTTTCAGGAAAATTGCACACTAATGAAAGCTCGCGTATAGAAAGGCAGTTCACACACACAAGCATAAGGTCGTATCAAATTGTAGGGGTGCGCGGATGTGTGCGCGTGTGTGCATTCGCTGTAGAGGTGGGATGCTGGGTAAAGCCTTCTTCACAGTAAACTTATCAAGCTGCTTTGTATTGAGGGTTTGATTGAAATAGGTTTTATTGTTTGGAAGACAAGGTGAAGGCCACTGTTTTTTGCAAGTAAGAAACTAATAAGCAATTCAAGGTTCAAATATTTTATTTCTTAAACATAAATGTAATATACGAGTATATAAATGAATTGAATGTCATTGTAGTTCGATATTATAGAAATATTATAAAGTCTAACATATTGTTCAAAAAGAAAATTTTCAGTCTATGACACCAAACTACTTTCCCCAAGAAACATTCATAAAATCATGCAAAATAAAAATACTTATTTATAAACCGAGCGAACAAAGCGTGCAAAGTGTCTAACTTTCAAGATTGGCCAAAAAATGCTTTTGTCTGTCTGTTGTCGGGAGGACTCTGAATTTTTTATCGACAAGATTTTCGAAATTTTCCAAATTGGCGGAAATAAAGGGGTAAAGGAAATAAAATTATATTAAAAAAAAAAAAATTTACTAAAATAAAAAAATATATTTACTAAATTTCGAAAAATGTTATTAATTTTTCTGTCGCAACCTTTTTTGTCTGAACAACTTTTTTATCCAATAAACTTCAACGGATTGGGACTCGTGCGGTCTTCAGTTCACAGCCATTAGTAATAACTAGATCAGGTATTTGGAAGAAAAAATAGTATTTGTATTTCACTAAATGGGGGATGATACATGGGCAAAATACTTTCAATATTAATATTTTAAAGTACGAGTATACTTAAGATATGTGTTACTATTTTTATGGTAAGAAAAGTCCATTCAAGACTATTTAACCACCATTTCCATCCACAATTTCTCATGTTTATATATATTTCTTTTGCTTATAATACGTATATTTTAAATTTAAAACATTTCCTTTATTTCATTTGAAAGTTCCATTTCTGCTTATTGTTTTTGTTTGTCCAGAATTAATTATAAAAATCCGGCAAAAAAAAGGGTCGCTAAAATTAAATCAACAAAAATTCCATTGTAACGCACAATGTCCTCCTAAATTGGCGAAATAAATATTAAAACATTTACAGGGCTCGTGGATTCGGGCCTCTGGACGCGGCCCAAGTTTGACCTGACCTGGCTTGAGAGTAGCACAGATTTAGTCAGTTTGAGACCGCCACCGGTGGTGGTCGCACGCGCGCGGGACGCACCCCTATCGCCATCCCCCTCCGACAAACCGAAAACAGGAGAGTGTGAGAGGAAGGTTCCAAAAAACGTACAAAACTAGTAATTAAGGTGACGTGGATTGCAGGGTTAAAGTCTTTTGGAGTGCTCGTTAATTGATATTCTGGTCCTTCGTACTTGGATGCTGCGTTAAGGTGAGGTTATTTGATGCGGCTCTCAGCTGATGTAACGTCAACGTTGTTTCATGAAATGATAACAGTTTTGCAACCGGTATTATTTGGATGTTTAATGTGCTTTTGTTATTAGGGAGATGGAGAGCGTTTTCTCATTTGTAAACATTATAATTTTTGTTTAATTATTTAAAAAGATTTTATTCTTCAAAATATTATCTCTAATTGGGAAAAAATTATATATACTGAGTCTTTATTTTCACAATAAGATTCATCTTGCAACAATATTTATGGGACATCTTTTATAAAAAAAGTCTTTCTTTCTCACTTATTTAGCAAGACTTATTATTATTATTAGCTTTATATTATTAGCTTTAGTTTGATTTGGCACACAAAGACAAACTAAAGGTAACTGTAATTACTGATAAAAACAACAAGCATGTCATTTTATTGTATTTTTATTTTATTCAGAAGATTAACAGCATCAATATATTATAAAATATAAACAATAACATATTCAGAGTCATATCGTAATGCTGAGTATTGCTACTCTTTTTAATACTACTAAGAAAGCAATCAAGCATACGGCCCACGTGATATTACGTGGTGAGCGAAGCCTGTAACACCAGGGGTGAAATAAATGTGTTTCGAATTAAATCCTATTGAAATTTTCTTCGACCTTAACTTAAAACAGTTAGGAGCCAGTTTCTTGCTCCTGGTTCTTATTCTAAGGCACTACCTCCACGTGCGTCGAATCGTAATACTCCCAACTCTGTTAGATCACTTGATGGATCGGCATAAGAAAGCACACTCAATAGATTATCTTTATTTATTTAAACTTTATTGCACATAAAAAAGTGTACAAATGGCGGACTTAACGCCTTATGGCGTTCTCTGCCAGTCAACCATTGAACCAAGTAGAGAAATAATTTGGGTGGTGCGATAGAGTGTGTAAACAAAATTTAAAAGTATCTATAAATACCTACAAGAATAAATCAAGAATATACATAAATATTAATTTTAAAGAAATATATACCAATACAATAACTTTAGATAAAATAAATATACAAAATATATAATTATGTATATATAATACATAAAGAACTAATTATATATGTATGCGGATAGATAAATACATATATAGATGACTACTAATTACCGCGCAGGGACACGATGAGAAGAAAAGACTTCTTGGAGAAACCGTTAATACCTATGGATAAAAATAAAACAGTAAACAAACAATTGATTTTGTGCCGGGTGGCTTTCTGGCGAGAATAGGGCCACTCCATCTCTTTCTGTGGATGTCGTAAAGGGCGACAATGTCGTAAAGCAATAAACACAAACAACTCGTGCTGCATCAAATACATTCCAAAAGAGAGTTGACGTCTGGTGCCAGCCGTTTGTAAAACTTTTCGTACAAATGCATTGCCAAAAGGGGTTGACGTTAGGCAAGCGACCGGTCGTTAAACTATAGTCAAAACGTTTAAACCTTTTAGCCTATTACTTTTCGATTTCGTATGGTCTTCGTCATTCTTAGATGGCCTGACATCCTTAGGTGCCTTGACATGCATATTATTTGGAAAAGAAAAAGCGGGGAAAGCGTACCTCGGTTTCCGAAGCCGCATAGTTGAGGATGCAACCAACAATTGACTTGGGGCCATTTATTCCCTGTCAGGGTAAAAGTTTATATATACTCGTAACACCTCGCTGACCGCCCGCAAATGGATAGAGGAGGTAATGAAGCTCCGTTGGCCAAAACAGCAAAAAGGGAAAAGCAGCTTTATTAGCGCGTGCTCGAAGCACTTTATCTGTGCTGCTTTAGAGCCCGGATTCCCAACGGCTTTTTCTTCTCCATGCTGAAGAATTTTTCTAATTTTCCATGCTGGTCTGGGAGAAAATAAAAACTTAAAATGTACCATCTGGTTCTCTTCCCACACAGATCGTAAGAGCCAATCGAGGAAATGGTCAAAAATGCGAATCATGTTAGTAGACGATGCGGCTAGCAACCTATCACTATTTTGATTCCTTTTTTTCATCTTAACGCCCACCATCGCGGTAAATGTGGCCTTTGGTTCTTATGCCCTGGAATCTGTCTATCCCGTTAGAGATAAAGATGTGACAATGTATCTGTACCTCATCATATCAGCCACAGGAAGTCCACTGCTGGACATAGACCTCCCCCAAGGATTTCCAAAACGACCGATCGGAAGCGGCCTGAGTTTTCCTGCAACCTTGCTCAGGTCGTCCGACCACCTATCAGGTGGGTTTTTATGCTGCGCTCCGGTACGTGGCCACCATTCGAGAACCTTCCTGCCCCATCGGCTATCTGTATCTATTCTTGGCTGTTTAATCGCTTCTAACAACATCCTAAAGTAGCTTTGAACTTACATTATCTAAGTCGTGACCTTTGCGTGTAGTTAATGTTGATATGGAGAGATCACTTTAATGAGGTCCAAAACTTGCAAGATTAGGAAGTTCCGCGAAAATCGATTAAAGATGGAGCCCCTACGTGTGTAGACCCGACCGCTTGGGATTACCAACTTAAGATGCCAGGGTCCCAACTTGGGCGTAATCTCCGCAAAATAACAACTTTGTCGCAATAAATGGGGATCATGCGTATATAATTGGATCTTGGTGTCTCCGGACTATATTGAGATATCTAACTTCGTATCTAAAGTTGTACAAAATATTAAGGCAAAGTAAATTATCATCATCATCATTTTAGCCGCATAACGTCCTGGACATAGGCCTCTCCTAAGATTTCCAAAATGACCGATCTAGAGCGGCCTGCATCTTGCGCTTTCCAGCGACCTTGGTCAGGTCGTCTGACCACTTTGATGTCCTATGCTTCGATTGCCAGTACGTGGTCGCCTTTCGAGAAATGGCTTGTTCATAAGTAAATAGCTTGTACTTTTACAATTACCACGTTTGGTTTTTACCCGATCTCTAGCGATGTAGACAGAGCCTAGAGCTGCAAGACCCTAAAGCGTGATGAAGGGCGTGAAAGTGAAAAAAGGGAATCAAAATAGTGATGGGTTGCTAGCCGCACCGCCTATTGACATGATTTAGAGACTCACCCCTCCATTGGCTCTTACAAAATTTTTTTTTTTTTCCTATTCGTTGTCAGGTCTTTTTTAGTCTCCACTGCAGAAGCACGACCCTGATACCACTGCAGAAGCACGACCCTCTGTACTACCAGAGCTATACTCAGCCAGAGCAGCCAGAGGATTTGGCCTACATTTTCCAAATTGGCCAGACGGGTTGGAGAGGTCTCA
Source organism: Acrobasis repandana (assembly GCA_963576875.1). Classification (NCBI taxonomy): domain Eukaryota; kingdom Metazoa; phylum Arthropoda; class Insecta; order Lepidoptera; family Pyralidae; genus Acrobasis; species Acrobasis repandana. The sequence continues at coordinate 749,350 of OY756215.1, forward strand.
TTGATGTTTATGAGCTTTGTTTAGCTTGTGTTTTCTAAGTCGCCTTCTGCGATACGGGGAGACTTGGAGTGGTCCTATTCAGCTCTGCCGCGAACCACTCGGCAATGTCTTCCTATTACTTTTATCTTAATACATTAATAAGTTTACCTGTTTCTCTTTTTACAAGCTTTTGTTTAGTTTCACCTGTCTCGTTATCTGTGTGTCCATAATCGAAATAGGTAACGAAATCTAACAACCTTAATGACGCCGACCTCTGTGGCATAATGCTTAACACGCTAGACCGCTAAACCGGAGGTTCTGGGTTCGATTCCCAGCCAGAGCAAGTGGGGAAATGGCTTTTTCAAATTGTTCTGGGTCTTGGGTGTTTATCTATATATGTATTTATCATAAAATATAGTATCATTAAATTAGTATACTATAACACAAGTTTATAACTTACTTTGGGGCTAACTGGCTGGCGTATATGCATGTATGTGTATTATTTGGTATGTTATAAGTATGTACTTATTTAATTATTTTGTGCCGCAATGAATTATCTGTTTATCCCTATGGTTGACTGTGAGAGAACGCTTTTAGCGTTAAGTCCGCCAATTGTAAGACAATTTCATTGTTAAACAATAAAGTTTAAAAATAGTTTGGAAAATCCAAAAGTGCACGCCTCATAATCATATTTTTCACAATTAAATTGATTTTGATTGTTTTATTGCTAACTTAAAACGAAGAAAAGTATGTGTCGGCTTTAACGCACGACTGGAGATTTTTTTTAACTTCCCGCTGATAAAATTGAAAATTTTCAAAATTCGGGACGTTATTAGTTTCACCCCGTTTTTGAAAAGTCGAGTTTTCATCAGATCTCGACGTTTAAAGGTCTCAGGAATCTTCCCTGACCACTCACGAGCAAGTGTCATGCACCCTATCCGTATGTGTGTGTGGGTGTGTATGTGACCCGCTTATAACTTTTGAACAACTAAACCGATCGGAACCAAACAAGTAGCTTTCCGAAGAGTTCTAGATTAGATATAATACAACTCAGATTTCCTGTGAATTAAAACCGATTCGGACCGGTAGATTTTGAGAAATCTCAAAACAACTAAGCAAAAACAAGAAATAGTCGGAAAAGTAAAAATAAAAGAAAAAGCAAAAGGAAAGTTAAAAAATACTGTTATAACATAATTATAAAGGTAGTTTTTTGGTGGCTCCACCTAACTGAGAAACTATTCAAATTTAATAAGAAATTAGAATATATAAATAATAATAAAAAAATAAAATAAAAATAATAATACTAATTAAAAAACAACACTAATAAAATAAAAAAAAAACAAAATAAATTAATAATAAAAGATAAGACAGAGACATTTTTTAGTTCTAGAAATTATTGGTCCACTAATTTCTCCAAGACTTTTTTATTTAATTATTATTATTATTATTTTTTCAAATAAAAAATGATACGCGCCTTTTTTTAACTCAGTACCATACCAAGCAAGCGTTGTAAACGGAGCTAAGTTTTTCCTTGTTATTATCTACATATATAGATATACAACACAAACGAAATGTCACCTGTATTTTTATAATAATAATTACGATTAAACTACATTGAATTAGACCGTGATCTTCGAAAGGAATTAGTTTTGGATAATACTGAAGCGTATAAAAAAATGGACTTGATCAGATAAGTTTTTCGGGAGTTATCGTGACCACGCCAGTTTCCATACATACAGACACACGGACGTCCACAAAATGATTTTATTAAACATTGTTTTTATTTATTTAAAAGGCAAAATCTCTTTTAAAAATGTCATAAGTGTTGAAACTAGTGTTTTTCCTTGACATTTATGTGTAAATATTATTGTACAAGTACGATAGAAAATAAATAGAGACACATTTAGTTAAAAAAATAACTTGATTTTTGTAAGGCGAGAGTAGAGCACTACCTCATGCGCTTCGCTTATAAGGCGTGCAATAAATAAATAAATAACTCAGTCAGTGTGATTTAATTTTGTCCCTATATATTTATTTATTTATTTAAATTAGACCTACTTCTCATTATTCGATTGAGTTGAAACTACACGTACTTAAGTAATTTGGCTGACAATGCAATATTATGGTCAGATGTCCTAACCTCATGATGAAGCCGAAAGGTGGCCACAGCAGCTCTTTGATAATAAAATAAAAACCCCACCGAGTTCGTATTCAACCGAGGAGCATATTCAACTTTTTTTATTTTATTTCCAAAAATAATATTTATTTAGTTAATTGTATTAAATAAAAGTTTGTTTTTAAAAATATTTTTAATTAATAATTTTTTTGCAAGTATACTGAGTGCGAAAAATAAGTATACGGAACGGGATAAAATACCTAGCTTTTTTCCACAACGCTGTGATTACATCGCCAGTGCGCGTTTTCAGCCACCTTGCCTGTCAAACACTATCTGATAAGAGACACGAACTTTCGTGTTCTTAGCGGGATTCCGAAGCACTAAACTGTTTTATAGTTTCGCTCCAATTTAAAATTTTATTACCAATACGTAAACTTTGCGATCTATTTTTAATTAAGATTTGACAATGAGATATATTGCCTTTTTAGGGTTCCGTAACCAAATGGCAAAAAACGGAACCCTTATAGATTCGTCATGTCTGTCTGTCCGTCCGTATGTCACAGCTACTTTTTTCCGAAACTATAAGAACTATACTGTTGAAACTTGGTAAGTAGATGTATTCTGTGAACTGCATTAAGATTTTCACACAAAAATAGAAAAAAAAACAATAACTTTTAGGGGTTCCCTATACTTATAAAAGAAACTCAAAAAATATTTTTTATCAAACCTATACGTGTGGTGTATCTATGGATAGGTCTTCAAAAATGATATTGAGGTTTCTAGTATAATTTTTTTCTAAACTGAATAGTTTGCGCGAGAGGCACTTCCAAAGTGGTAAAATGTTGGTCCTTCATCAATCATTCTCTTATTTTAGAAGTTACAGGGGGGGCTGTAACTTCTAAAATAGGAGAATGATAAAACTAAAAAGAAATATATGATATACATTACCATGAAAACTTCCACCAAAAATTGGTTTGAATGAGATCTAGTAATTAGTTTTTTTTAATACGTCATAAATCGTAAAATGTTACTTGCTCCTACGGAACCCTTCATGGGCGAGTCCGACTTGCATTTGGCCGCTTTTTAATGATACCTGTGGGTGCAAAAGTAGCGATAACTTTTAAACCTACAGGTATTTTAGGGTTCCATAGTAAATTTTAGGAATTTTCAAGGCAAGAGTGAATAGGCATTTTTTTAATTTTGCGTGTTACACCTTAGACCTCATCTTAGCTTCCCATCCGGCTAGATAGAGGTCAAACGCACTCAAATCTCTAATTAAAAAAAAAACAAGGAACCCTGATAGATTCGCCATGTCTGTCCATCTGTCCGCGGTTTTACACTATTATTACTATTACTTGTACTATTATTACTTGTCATATCTTTTAATTTAGGAAAGTAAAATATAATTTTCTGTATATATACGTTACTCAAGTATGTATACGTAAGTATACAGCCCACGTAATCCACTTCCAATTGGCCTGACACGCACAATATTGTTACCGTTTTCAATTTAATTTGAAACTATTGGGTCCGAGGGGAATTTTAATGAACGTAAAGTGGGGGGATGGGGGGCGAGGGGTTATTACGAAATTATAATGTTACGAATCAATACTCTGAGATAACGACATATTAGTGGAAATCAAAAGTCAATTTGTTTATATACGAGGGGCATGCCAGAAGTAATTAGATACTCTTTACTCGATAATTTTATACTGGCAAGTTAAACACCATCGTAACAAGATATTTAGTTAGAAAATTCAACATAGAACATGTTTGAATTCAAATATTTTTTCTTATAAATGTTTACTTTTGTGAGAATCTGGCGTAAATTTCCTTGCAACAGTGGAACTCAGTCGACGTGATTTTCGCGCTATGATTTATTAATTTCATATGATTACAAAAAGGGTTTAAAACCCCAAGAATGTTTTGGATTTTTGGTTACTACTTTTGGTGAGTCTGATTGTTCACGAGCATTGATTTTTAAACGGTTTGCTAAATTCAATAGAGGATTGGAAAGCTTTGAAGATGATGCGAGCATAGGTCGGCTGCCAACCGCAGTCATTTGAGAAAATGTTCAAGCAGTTGAAAAATTGATTCGCGAAAACCGACGAATTTCATGTGTAGAGTTTGAGCGAAATCTGTGTATTGGATCAGCAGGGATACAAACCATGATTCATGATCACTTTTTGCTCCGTAAGCGTTGTTCAAGATGCACAAACTGACGATGACCGATGAGCAGAAAGACTGACGGATAGATTGGTGCCGAATTATGATAGAGAAATTTACCAAAACTGTCCATGTTTAGCATTCATTTATTAAAGTAACGCGTCCGTAGTCGACTAAACTACACAAAACTAGCTGTTTGAAACAGACAAAAGGAAAAATAAAGTAACGAAACTAAATACAACCTCTTTCCCTGTATTATTCATTCCAGCCGCGATTTCCTGATAGAAAAAGGCATAAAAAGTATTCGCTTAAACTCTACAAAAGAAGTTTTGCCGCTTGCTTAGCTAGCAAGCGCTGCATTACTTAACTTAGATAACTTTGGACTTTTCAACGACGAGTTTTTGATACTAGATTTACCGTTTACGGGCAAGATAAAGCCTAATAACCACAGATATAAATACAATTAATAAATAAGATGATAAATATCATAGAGCAATTATCAAGTAAATATAGACACATGGGAGTGAGACTTCAATTTATAACAAGTATATGGATAGACGATAGACCTAGATTTTTTTATAGTGTAAACGAAATAGGGTTGAAATTGACATATGAAAAGTTTTGGTACAAGACGTCGTATCTGCCATTGTCAGCACGAAATTGGATTTTTCAAATTGTAAACTGTGTTAATTTGTAAGTTGTCATACCTTGGAAAGATGGTATCGTGCTGCATTACCGATTGTTCGTGTAATTTACACATACAACCCTTTTAAAGTCTCACAAAAACAATCAATTTCTGGTCACATTTTTCATTACGCTATGTGTATGTGACCTTTACGTCTATAGGATGGACTATGCAGGCTTCGGCGTAGAGGATCTACGAAGCTACGCCCTACGCCGTAGCATCTACGCGTCGCGTGCTAAACCACAATAGTTACTCAGCTATTAGATAAACTTTATAGCTTGTAACTGTCTCTGAATAAAATATAGCATGTTTAATATCGGTCAGTATTCCCTTGTTACAGAAATAGCAGGAGAGCTGTAAATCCGTCAATCGTGACAGTTCGAGACAATTAATTTTATGTGGGTGCTATCAGTTCGAAATAAAGTTTTATCGGGTTTTGGTTGTATACAGAGAGAAGCGCTGATGGCCAAGCGGTTTAAAGCCTTGGCTGTGTCTCTGTGAGGTGAATGTGTGTGTGTGTAAAATTTTACAAGCTCCTATGTGTTGCGGAATGCCTTCCGGTAAAAAAACTATAGCGAAAACATTTAAAATGTTCTGGCTATTTCTTCTCCACTTTGCAAGGACTTTGGTATTCTTGGGTAACTATTTAAATGCATGTTGTATTTGAAAAAGAAAAAGTGGGAAAGCGAACCTCGGGCTCCGAAGCAGCACAGCTGAGGATGTAACCGGGAACGTGCTTAGATGAAGAAAAAAGGAGAATACAAATTAAAACTTAGTTTGGGGCCAGCTCAGTTTGTGTGATTCGTCCTTATTTATTTATTTCATGACAGTTTCGCGCGATGCGCAATTGGGTATTACGGTGCGTTAAAAATAAATTATTTGCTACTGTTAATAGAATAAAACGTCACAAAATAATGTTACTTGTCATTGATCACATCCACTTTGAACGTGATTTTAGATTTATTAATGCAGAAAAACGGGTATTAAGAGCGCTATTTGACTCCAAGGAACTATTACGTCATAAATCGATATTTCATACAAATCCCATAGAAAATGTTTGTTTTTGACGTTAAGAAATATGTATCTGATTTGACCTGTTGCAAAATAGCGTATTTTGTAAAACTAATGTCAAATATGATGATAAACTTTATAATATATCCAAAATCCGACCGACAATGTTAATTTCACGACCCAAATTATTTTGTTGCAACAAGGTTTACAAGCAGTGCAATCAATTCTAATGAAAATACTTTCATCTTGCTTAACAATAGTTTCTTAATATTATTGGAAGGTTAAGAAATAATTCAAAGTATTTATATATTCCAGTAATTTCTCTATACAAAAATGTAAAAGAGATTATTCAAACTCCCCCGCTGAAGTCGTTTGCTGCTGCTTAGAGCCGCTCTGAGGTATCCTGTTTTAAATTACTTCACAACTTGGATAAGTTCATGATTTTTCATTACATTTTATAGTAATATTACATTGTAACGTATTTATTATGCAATGCCCGTAATAGGATGTAAAAAGTGCACAAGCATGGAAGAAGTGAGAAAACAATGTGTTTATTATATTTTGAAACAAACTTTATATTATTTATTTACGCCTCCGTGGCGTAATGTTTAACACGCTAGACCGCTAATCCGGAGGTTCTGGGTTCGATCCCCAGCCATGGCAAGTTAGAAAATGGCCTTTTTCAAATTGTCCTGGGTCTTGGGTGTTTATCTATATATGTATTTATCATAAAATATCGTTAATTTAGTATCTCATATCACAAGTTTAAAAAAAAACTTACTTTGGGGCTAGCTTAATCAGTGTGATTTGTCCGTATATATTTATTTATTTATTATTTATTATATTTAACAGGCCTTTTTAGGGTCCCGTAGTAAACAAGGAACCCTTATAGTTTTCCCATTTCTGTCTGTCTGTCTGTCCGCGGTTTACTCTGAGACTATTAGTACTAGAAAACTGTAATTTGGCATGGATATTAATCATAGCGACAAAAAAGGAAAATTAAATTTTGAAAATTTTTTTTTAGCGTAGCTCCCATACATGTAAAGTGGGAATAAATTCCTTTTTTCTAATAATCCATTGTTTTGTGTGTCGTTAAATAGATCTTTTAAAAATATTGAGTTACTAAAAAAATAAAATAATAGTATATATCATTTTTCGATTTAGGGATCTGTTTGTGATATATTTGCAAAGTTTTATTCGACTGCGGCAAAGCCCAAAAGGAGTGTTATGTGTTTGACCTGTATGTATGTCCCATCTCTTTGTTTCCTCGTAACTACTAAAAGCCTAAACCGATTTTAATAATTATACGTAGTTAGATTTTTCTTAACTACTAGAGTGTCATAGGTTATATTAAAATTATTGGAAAGCAAAATCGCGGATTTTTGGCGCCGAATTGCGAGGCAAGAAAAAGTTTTAGTCAAGCAACTTATACGACGTTCTTAGTCGTTATACTCTGAGGCGTGTAGGCATGAGTAGGCATTCGCAACTACGGAACCCTACACTACACGTGGCCCGGCACAGCAATTAGCTGGTTTTTAAAACCCCACCTCCCGGTACATAACGTTTGCTAACCTGTGTGAATTTAATTCACTCTCATTATAATTCCTTAGCAAAGGAAGTAATTAAAAAAGTTAATCGCGTTGTTTGTGCCGAGGGGCGGGAAGCGGGGGGCGGCGTTCAAAGCCTTAAATATTTCCATTTAAATAATTACTTTGAATTGAGTTAACATTTTGATTTAGTAATTGCAAAGGAGTAATAAAATAAATAGGGACGTTTTAGAGTGAATTTGTTTACAGACTTTTTCTATGACGGTCGAGTATCTGGCTTAGCGGTTTGTTTATGTTAATTTTAGGATAAAAATAAAATTATATTCCCAGTGATTTAAAAACATGAAATGTGTACATAATTCAACACCAAACAATCCCTAGATAAAAAGACTGGTCCGATACTAACATCTAACATCGGCTTTCTTCTTTATGTAAATACTGGCTTTTACCCGCGGCGTAGCCCGCGTGGGTATACCGTGGTAGTCCCATAATGTAAAATATACTAGTAAAACAGATACAGAGTATCAGATGCAGTCCTTCTTTCAGTTGGTATCAAACAATCCTATCTTTATCTTTATCTATCTTTCAGTTTCAGTTTATATATCTTTCAGTCAAAACGGGATGTGTCTTGTTAGAATATCACGTGCATCAACAATTAGTTCTGTCAAAAATTTTATACTAAAGCATTTTTTTTCATTGTGATCTATGATTTTATCTTGCACTGCATTAATGTATTATTTTCAATTCTCTAAAAACATATTCCGAAATTAAAACAGTTCATTGATCGAGCAAAAACTCAACTAGATTTAAAAACCCTTAGTTTGCTCTAAAGTCTACATAGGTAAGTTTATTGGAAAATTCAAGCACCTGAAATTCAATTTAAAATTGGACTTCTTCGTAATATTGTTGTGCAAATTACTTATTGGACTTGTATTTGCATTATAATAAAGCATTAACAATTGACTGCCTCCATGGTCCAGTGGTCAAGGCGTTTGCCTTGTGATCTGGTGGTCATGCAGGTTCAAATCCCACTGGTAAGCCTACTTTGTGAAAAGTTGTTTCCAGTCTAGGATATTGCAGACTTGAATCACCTGATAATCCGAAAAGAAAAATTATTCCGTGCTTCAGAAGGCACGTAAAGTTGTTAGTCCCAAACGCTATTTAGCGTTTGTACCTATCTTAGGATTGGTTCTGATCTACCCTTTTGGGTTGCGGAGGTCAGACGGCAATCGCTCTGTGTAAAAACCAGTAACCTCGTCGAATCACCCAGGTTAGGTAGCGGACGGGCTTTGAAGCGTAATTGCTGACGATGCAACCGGGAATACGCTTGGATGATGATGATGAAGCATATACAGCATTGCTAAGCCAGGGCAAACAGGAAAGAGTCGGTTATTGCATGATTATAAGGACTCGGAGGTGTAGACCTCCGAGTCCTTATAATCATGAATTATTGTTCTGACAGAACAATAGTTTAAATATATTCCTGACCTCTGGGGAGGACCTGAAAGGCCGGTAAAGCTCTTGTTACCCCTGGTGTTGCAGTTGTCCATGGCAGTGGTGATCACTTACCATCAGGTAACCCGCTTGTTCGTTTGCCGTCCTATAACATAAAAAAATAACTATACAAAACATCCAAAATGGGAAAAATCTGCTAATTATTATAAAATGAGAAATAATAAGACGCGCAAAAAAACCACCTACGTACTCGTATATCCCTACTTCATTATTAACTCCACAAAGCATAAATCTACTAAAATGATACCTAGTTTCCAAAAGATAATGTTCTTGATTACAATGGCGTAGAGTTATGTTTTAGGGTGAACAGTATTCAGATTCGGAGAAAAAAGAGAGAAATGTTTTTCAGACGGCCAGACCTAGATTTATGTAGGCGTTAGTCTAGACTAAAGCCGCTGGACTGCGGTCATTGAACTTGGTGTTGGATTTTTTTGCAGGAAAGCGAGATGGACTATATTATGTTAGGAAAAAAGCGGCTAAGTGCAAGTCGGACTCGCCCATGACGGGTTCCGTAGCAGCAAGTAACATTTTACGATTTATGACGTATTAAAAAAAACTACTTACTTGATCTCGTTCAAACCAATTTTTGGTGGAAGTTTGCATGGTAATGTACATCACATATTTTTTTTAGTTTTATCATTCTCTTATTTTAGAAGTTACAGGGGGGGGGGGGGGACCAACATTTTAATTAAATAAATAAATAGTTTATTTGAACCATCAAAGACACATAATACAATTTATACAAATAGAAAAAACATCATAAAAACGATGAATGCAAAATGAATTGTGCAATGTGTCGCAGTAGTATTAAATAGGCAGTAACTCAGTGCGTATATTACACAGAGAGCAATGCACTGGTTTTCAGTTTCTGCTTGAGGGCAGTCGCGAGTGCGCAGGCAGCGAAACAGCCGTATTAACAAAATCCGTGAAACTGTATGTTCTTCATTATAAATTTTTTGGGTATATTTCCTAATCACATGAAAACCAACCAACAAAAGATATACTAGAGACAAATACAATACATTTACAATAAATACAATACTATTTAAGTTATTTTCACACTACCAGTCAACTACGATGCTTTTTGTTAATCCAAGAGATATAATTTGAGACAGTTTTTAAAAGTCGTCTTAATACCTACACAATTTTACCGCTTTAGAAGTGTATCTCGCGCAAACTATTCAGTTTAGCAAAAAATCATATTAGAAATCTCAATATAATTTTTGAAGACCTATCCATAGATACCCCAAACGTATGGGTTTGATGAAAAAAAAATTGAGTTTCAGATCTAAGTATGGAGGGGACCCCCTAAATTTATTGTTTTTTTTTGTGAAAATCTTAATTCGGTTTACAGAATAAATCTACTTACCAAGTTTCAACAGTACAGTTCTTAAAGTTTCGGAAAAAAGTGGCTGTGACATACGGCAGACAGACATGACGAATCTATAAGGGTTCCGTTTTTTGCTATTTGGCTACGGAACCCTAAAAAGGAGGTTGTGATTGGAATTTGATTTACAATAGTTCACAAAATTAAAGCGGGAGTGGTTTAGGTACTGCTTGTGCGTCTGTAAGGCACGAGTATGATCCTCATTAGACGCGACTTGTACCTCTGAGATTGAACTCATGTACGGTCATTTTCTAAGCCGTGTGGTGCAGAGTAGAATAGGACCACTCCAAGTCTTCCCGTAGATGTCGTAGAAGGTGACTTAGGAAACACAAGCTAAACAAAACTGATAAACATCAATGAGTCTACTCCAACTCATCTAGCCAGCGAGAGTGTAAGCCAAATCCTGTGCTCGTGCTCCTGCAATGAAGACTAAAAAAGACATGATGATGATTAATTTCAACTACCACCACTGCTTCCTGCGAAGTAAAATATTGTAAGGACACTTGTTGTAGTAACTTTATTACTAGGTTTAAACCATTATCCACCCAAATCAAGTTGCCATTGACAAGTGAGATAATGTGATATTACTAGATGTTAACTTGATTTGGGCGGGTAATGGTTTTGAATCTAGTGACAAAGTCAGTCTATGTTTTATAATAAGACGGTGTATGTTTATGATTATGTTGGGGATTGGTTTTATTATTAAATTCTTAAATCTTTAAAATCGAAGAAAAAGTTTATTTTGTGATAATCGTAACAATCGTAGTTTGCTTATTAAATATCAGAAACGAAAAATTCTCTACCTATATCAATAACTCATTCGTCATCTCACTTGTTTAGAAACATATGTCCACTGCCTTTCAGCAATTAGTTCAAAAAGTACCATCCACCAAAGATACAAGCTAGTCTCTAGTTGCCGACCATTATCGAGGACTTTATCTGGTATGCTATTAGCTCGAACCAATTTGGCTCCGCTTCGAATCATTATTTCGACTCACGTGGAGCCAAAGTAATTGGCTGAAGGATCTCATTAGCTGTCACATTACTTATTTTTGATAGGTACTTACTTATTTTTGTTATTTGCCCAATTTGAGTTATTCTTACTTAAATATAAATACCTTGTCTATCTCTCCCTCTGTATGTATGTTAAGATGTTTAACCAATACAAAACAGGAAATAATATATAATATGAATGTTATACATACTATGTATATATTTATCTGATCTCGTGATTGTGCTCTCATATTGTTGTCAGGGAGGGCATTCCACAGTCGTACGGCCGAAACGGCAAAGGAATTTGAGAAAAACCCACTATGGTGTAAAGAAATCGAAAGAGTTAATTTATCAGAAAAGTTAATCTATCCCGTTAGTGATAAAGATGTGTTAACGTATCTAATTCCTGAATATATCTGATTTTTAAAACTTAGTTAAGTTGGTCGTTTTCTAAAATTAAAACTTGTATCCAATAACCGCGGACTTAAAAGCTTAGCCAATAGCTAAGGCTATAATGGCTAGGAAATTACTCAACAGCTGGTTCTCTAAGACCTCAACATCGCAATCGCATCTTCGACTAGTTAACCCACAGGTAACCAATATTCTGGCGTGATAGTCTTCATTCATTAGTAACGATGCAGCTTTGTTGAGTTTTCTATTTTTATTGGCAGATTTATTCTACTTTATATCATATGATATTGACATAACTAAGGGTTAGTTAGGTTGAATGTCAAGATCATTTAAGTACTTAATATAATTTTGACATTAGTTAACTTTGTGTAGAATAAAACTGACAATTTAAATCGATTTAGGTACAATACATTTTGTATACATTTTGCAATAGACAGTTATGCTATATAACTGAATTAGGAAATGCAGATTTTCATAAATAAGGTAGTAGGCCTTTATTAAATATAAAGGCGAGGAAAACTTGCTGAGGAAAGACTGATTTTTGCGTTTTCAGTGAGTAAAATGGAAGCAAAATTTTACGATCACAATAAAACTATTCCAATATAAAATTGTTCAATTATTGAAATAGTAAGTGTTAAAATATGATATGATATGATTATTCACAACATAATAAATAATTTATAACTATGTAGGCATAACAATAAAATTATACTAAATACTAAACACTATTAACTAATATATTATACTAAACTAAAACTAATCTAAATATAATTAGTATAAAAGACATTAAAAATGCGCGGTGCAAAGAGCGCAGACCCCAAATCACTGCGCTCGCTGGGTAAGGTGCCCAAGAGGCTGGCGGCATTGCCACGTTGAATGGCCAGGCTTAATCTTTGGCCAAAATGCGCGCCAGCTCTTGGATCCCCTGAGGCGTCGATTAGGCGTGCAGAAATCTCCTTGTATAGTTGACGGGCTTCCGCACCCCAAGGCCCCAAGGTCTCCTCGGCAAAAGGCGCAAATATGTACGGCACTCCCAAAGCCGCATATTTCCGTCTCTTATTAGTTTCTGCCGTCGCCGCAGCTGCGCCTGCTTTGCGAGCGGTCGCTCTCACGTGAGATGGGGCAACCATGTCCACGCATGTGGCATCCCACACGACCGACCGCCCGTTTTTCCACGGGATGAGCGTCATGCCATCGGGCCTCTTGCCATCGTCGCGGGTGATACCACTAGGCTCAAGGACTGCTGGCACACCGGAAGATGCAAGGGCGCGACGGATGACGTCATTTATTTCCAATATTCAAATGCTGTGGCTATTGTCTATTAGTAGCGATGAAGTTTTGTCAAGTTCTTGACTTGAAATTAACTGATTTATTAAAGAAGCTTTTATTGTAAGAAATTGTATAAATATGTGATGAGTATTTCGGAATCCATTTCAATGCCCAACGAAACCCTTACAATTTCGATTAAGTTTAGTTTCTGTGGGGCCGAAATTAATCGATCTAGCTAGGTTTCATGTTTGGAGAACCTGGTTCTCTTTTTACCCGAAAAAGGAGTGTCATGTTTTAGAGTTCCTTTATGTATGTATGTGAGTTTTTTATTTCACGATAAATTTTCCGATAAATGCCTGAACAGATTGGGATAAATAGGGTTTGTTAGTATCTTTACGAGTACATCATCACGAGTGACCTAGGTAACCTTTTTTGCAAATTTCGATATTCGTGGGCTTCTTAGTAATTCACAAACCCTAAAAGATATTTGTATCATAAATCTTTATAGTTTATAGTCTGGTACTTATTAACGTAATACAAATAAAGATGTAACAACTAAGTGAGAAGAGTATTAAAATGCTGAAACGAATATATCTGACTTAGGAGCTGGTGTAAGAGAAAGTAAAATAAAACATAATTTTAGGGATGAAACTTCGAAGAGCACATTTTTGTTGTGAAAAGAACTTAAACCAGAGATGAAATAAGTAAAATTTTTAGAGCTTTAAGTCGTTTATTAGGGATGTGGCAAATCTCTGAGATTTACGTGTCTCGGTCGAGTCTAATTGTTTTATCGGTCCGGGTCTGGACGCTGTCATAAAATGGAACGCAACACGCATTCCAGCTTTATTTGTGAATACTCAGATTTTGCAAGTCAAGAATAAGCATTTGATAATTTTTAAGATATTTTTTTTTAGATTAAATAGATTAATTTTAAAAAGTAATTTTGTTACAATTTTTCAAAGTTCTTTTTTTCTATAGAATTTTTTTTATTAGTTTACCCTATTTGTTGTTGTTTTTTGGGTCAAATCTTGCAAGTTAAATTTGAGCCACTTCCCAGTTTCTGATTGAGATGAAATTTTGTAGGTATGTTGTATAATGTAAATCAGATGACAAATGCAATAATATTATGACAAAAAGCTAATCTGATAAAGCCAAAACGTGGTTATAGGAACCCTCTAACAAAAAGACGCAGCCTCACCGAATTTAGGCTTGTTGCAGTTGTCTTGATAAGTTCTTAGGCCTCACTTTTTTTTTAAATACTCTATGTTTAGAAGGAGATAAACATTTTATTAACCTTATCATTTATTAAAGACACTTTGCGCCTGACACGTTTTTGTCAAACATCTCCAAGTACCTCGGTTGCCTGAAAGAGATTGCAGTTGCGATTAGGCCGCCTTTTGAGATCGGTTTTATGTTTTAAGTATTGTTCTGTATCATGATGTTATGTTGCAATAAAGGTTTTGACTCTTAGATATTATGCTTAACAAACTAAGCTTAACCTACCATTATGAAAACCACGACTGGGGTTGACAACATGCAAAGTGATCTTAATAACGCCCGTTGGATTATCACATCCTCTGCTACATGAATATAACGTATGATTTATGTATAGGTTCTTACACCTAACAATAAAATAATGATGTAGACAAAGCTCCTAATAACGATGCCAATCGGAGCTCGATGTAACCGCGACTCGAATAAGACATCGATGTGTAAGCGAGTATCGAATCGATAAACATTTGCATTGAGCGTGCGATTCAGTGTACCTATGCAAACAAATCATAACCGAGATGTTAAACAGGTAAGTCAAGTAATGATTGCAGTGAATTCAAAGGATCTAAAACTCACTCAACTATGTATTCCAAATTATTGTAGTGTTTTCTGTGTGTTGAAGTAATTTTTAAACAGTGATCACTCCTAACACTCGGCCTGATGATGATCGCCTAAATCAATTGAAACCTGGTCGGCCTTTCCGACTTTATTACGTAAGTAAACAGTTTTTCAATATTTATAATGAATTTATCTCTGAAGAGAATTTATACTCCACCGGCAAGAGCATAGCTCCTAAATATATATAGAAGGCATCTAACATACCATTACAGGCAATCAACAACTTAACATGGCTTCCGAAAACGAAAGGTCGACATCTTAAATGGCAATTATTGTGGTCAATATTCCAAGCAAGGATGGCCCGTGCCGAAGTTTTGAAAACTACTATTTTAATCAGCTTTTCAATGTATCCCGCTGCTGGGCAAAGGCCTCCCTTTTCTTATTCTACTCCCCCTATCATAGCAGCCTGCTGCCATTCGTCCATGAAGCTGTCGATGAGGTCTCGCCATCTCCTTTGTCGTCTCCCTGTACTCCTGCGCCTTTTTACTAAGACCATGGATGAACAAATACAAGAGGACTGAGACCTTCTTACTTTGAAGCGTAATTATTGTTTTAATGTTGTAGTTAGATGGAGTTACTAGTTCAAAAGAAAGTAGTTTAGTAGTGGCGCTGCTTAATTTTGGAAACATGGCGGTATAAGCGTTCATTTTTTACGAACAAAGAAGTGCCATCTCAGATTTTTCGTGGATACCGTCAGCCTAAGTACCCAGCATCCTTTGTATGGCTAGCGGACTAGAAAGTAGCGACATCTACAAATAATACAGGATACAATTCTAGCAAAGTACACTTTTTTTGTATAAGGTTATCAGTCGTCTTGTATTAATTGTTCGTCCATGCTAAAACTAAGAAACCACTTAGTTTTATTATATACAAGACAAAGTCTTATTCAAAAACACAATACACAAAACAAACATTAAATCTGGCACAGGTATATTATTATTCTTTGATTCTGGTAAAAAAAATCGATGTTTTATCAGAGATTCTTTTTTTAAACTATCGCGCTTTGAACACATGATTTAAAATATATATAACGGGACTTAGCACGAACCTTTTTTATTGTTTAGTCTAACGTTTCGAAGAAGCAAATACGTAAATTATAAAGACAATGTGGGTAGTGACGCTAATGACGTTATTATCAAAAAATCTGCATTCACCATCAACAAGACGACACTGCTGCTCTCCAGTCAATCTGCGACCACGAAAGATGTAACTCTTCTTCGAAACGTTAGACAAAACAATAAAAAAGGTTCGTGCTAAGTCCCATTATATATATTATAAATCAGAGATTCTTCTGAAAAAATCCTGTAAGTATCTAAATTTGTACACACAATACAAATGTAGGTGTCACAGAAACAAAGAGACGTAAAACTCAACAAGAGTCGTAAAAGGGCACAGGAAAAAATATAATAACGCAGTTACATTAAAAAGTTTAATGCGACAGGTAATACAAATGTATCGCAAAGCAAGACAAAAGTTCCCACTTAACTTAATTTGGTGGGGATGACCTCCCCAGCCACCCCGAGAGGACGGTCAGATTGGGACAGTTCAAGCGGTGTTTATCTAAACTTAATATTTTTGTTCACCACTTAAATTTATATATACACACACACATTCTCTACTTTAAAACAGGGGTTTAAAAGTAGAAAATGTATAATAAAAGATCAGGTTATGCCCGATTCTCAAGATGTCAACAAGATGTCAAAAGTGTTTTTTATTCATAAAGATTTTAATTAAATAATTACTCCGTTTATATAGATTCAGCCAATAGAATGAATTGGCTGAATCTACATCGATCGGCTTTTACGATCTGTGTGGGAAGAGAAGCAGCTGGTACATTCTAAGCTTTTGTGATGATTCCAGAGCCATATTTTTAATAATTTTTTTATTGTTGTCTAAGTAATTGTCCTATTGATTTGTCAATTTTTAAATTTTCAGGGAGACTATTAACTTATATTGGGGCAGACATGATATTTTCTTTAAACTTACGAGCTTTTTATCTTTTTCTTCTATTTTTAAATTCTGTAACGTACTTGACACTCTACTCGCCAAACACCTCGACCAATGTAATTTTTTCTCAATTATTAGCTTTATTCTATTTTTCCGCCGCGACGCTTCGTTTAAATTTAGTCTCTCTCTTGTTGGGTTGAAACGGCCAGTTATGAAATAAATTTTGGTTCAAATTAGGTAATCTCGATTTGCACGAAGTTGTGATTTAGGATTAAATTCTTAGAAAACAACTTGCTAATTCAGTTCCTTCAATAATATTGTTTACAAAAACGCCGTTACTATTTTCAAGTAAAGAAGTAATCTCATAAATTGTAAAAAAATATTTTAAATTTAGTCACCAAAGTTCATGGAAGTAAAAAAAAACCGGCCAAGTGCGAGTCGGACTCGCGCACCGAGGGTTCCGTACAAACCTGCAAGGTTTAGTATTTGGTATGAATTTCAATTTAATACCTCTACGCGTTTATGAGGAAATGGTTAGTAAGTTTAAAATTATTAAAAAAATACATATTATGTGATGTAACTAAAAATTTATGGTTTTCGTAATTTTTCCTTTATCTATGCTATAAGACGTTGCTTCGTACCAAATTTCAAGATTCTGAGTTTACGGGAAGCACCCTGTAGGTTTTGATTCCCTTGCAAGTGTCGAAAATTTGCGGCATAAACGGCTGTATCTTTTGATTGCGTTGGCTTAGAAGTTTGATTTTTTCACAGCTTCAAGGGACAGTAGACCTGAGTAATTGATATAAATTTCAGCTTCATACCTCCACGCGTTCCTGAGAAAAAGGGTCTTGACAGACGGACGGACGGACGGACAGACGGACAACAAAGTGATCCTATAAGGGTTCCGTTTTTTCCTTTTGAGGTACGGAACCCTAAAAGTAACGTTGTTTTAAAGAAAAGCAAGTACTTAATATCCGATTGAAAGTAAGTAAGGACACCTTTATTGATCGCTTCTCAATATCAATCAAGAAATGTCAAATAAAGATTTCTGATTTCAGAGCATCATAGCTAAGTACTCAGAACCCGGGATTCGCTTCCCGGCATTCTCTCCCCACTCTCACAGAAAATCGACGTCTGAGTAGTATTTTCACCGCTACTATGCTTCGTTCGGTGAGTTCTAGAGCCGGAGCCCCGTCTCCCCCCCTGGAACCTCTGGGGAGGGCCCTGAAAGGCCGATAACACTCTTGTTGCACCGCTGGTGTTGCAATTGTCCATGGGCAGCGGTGATCACTTACCATCAGGTGACCCGCTTGCTCGTTTGCCGTCCTAAAACATAAAAAAAAGAAAAAGTCTTTATATTTCTTCTCACACTCTTCAGACATCTAGTTGTTTATGAAAATATGACAAGCAATATGTCAAGGTAATGCTATCATTCATCTTATGATGATGTCATGACCTCGGACTAACATTTATTTTTCCAATTGCAAAAATTATTTAAAAAAAAACTAAAAAATAAACAGAAAAAATAAAAAACTGACCAAACTTTATTAAAATATTTTTTCCAAGAATTTATTTTACCATATACCCATGCCTTGTATAACTATGGAACTCTAAAAATGATAAAAAAAAACTATGAGTATCTATTTCAAATAAATCTTTAATTGTTTCAGGCAGTTCCTAATGTGAAGGGGCCGGCAGTTAAGACAATGTGAGGAGTCAGCACACCATTATCATGTGCTCCTGGGTGGTGTCAGCCCTTTGCATCCTCTTCGCTATGGGTAAGATTTAATTTATTTTTTTATTTGGAAAACCAAAACAGTTCTTATGTCTACATATGTAATAACTTAAATATCTAGGAACACAACAATCAGGTTTTTCAATTTCAATTCAATTTCACATTCTTAATCGCAAATTCTTAATTTATGACGGCTAACTTATAAAACGTTTGAAATTCCTTCGTGCTATAGGAACACACTCACACATTATCATGTCTTTATCGCTAATTTGCTAGACAGAGCCCAGGAACGTTAGACTCGATAACGTTTAGCATGAAGACTTTCAGATGAAAAAAGCGGCCAAGTGCGAGTCGGACTCGCCCATGAAGGGTTCCGTAGCAAGTTACATTTTACGATTTATGAAGTTTTAAAAGAAACTACTCACCAGATCTCGTTCAAACCAATTTTTGGTGGAATTTTGCATGGTAATGTACATCATATATTTTTTTTTAGTTTTATCATTCTCTTATTTTAGAAGTTAGGTACAGGGGGAACAACATTTTACCACTTTGGAAGTGTCCTTTGCGCAAACTATTCAGTTTAGAAAATAATGATATTAGAAACCTCAATATCATTTTTGAAGACCTATCCATAGATATCCCACATGGGACTGAAGAAAAAAAAAATTAAGTTTCAGTTCTCAGTATGGGGAACCCCCATTTATTGTTTTTTTTTTCTATTTTTGTGTGAAAATCCTAATGCGGTTTACAGAATACATCTACTTACCAAGTTCAAAGTGGCTGTGACATACGGACGGACAGACAGACAGACAGACAGACATGACGAATCTTTATGGGTTCCGTTTTTTGCCATTTGGCTACGGAACCCTAAAAAGAGGATCAAAATAGTGACGGGTTGCCAGCCGCATCGCCTAAGAAACGCCAGTTGATTAAAAAGGTACGTGTCGCTTTAATTTCCGTGTATATTTTTTTTTCCAATAGGTACCAATTATATTCTGGTCCGGGAGTAAAAAAAAACTTAGAATCATTTAGTTCTACGATTTGTTTTCCATTGTAACATAAATTTTCTGTAAACATATTTGGCACGAAAATGTAAATACCTACAACATAAAGATATTGTAACGAACAACAGCATTATTAAATATAATAATGTCGACGAATGAGCTTTGGAAACAAGGGAGATGAAAATCCGGGCGGTGGAGGGGAGCGGGGCGGGCGGGGCGTCATATGATATTGAATGTTAAGAGCACAGATCTATAAATACTACTAGATAAAGAAAGTCCTTTAATTTGTATGAAAACCTGGCGTGCCAATTTTCAAAACAATATTTAATAAGAAATTCACTTACAAACGGAAGGAATCTTTTTATTAATCTCTCCAACGTTTTTCGACGAGTTTCTACGGCTCAGAACGGCAGATTTAGGCAGGTATTTTACAGTCGAAAGCTCAATGTCCGATCTGATGAATTGAGATATACGGACTAAAAGTGTCGATCCTAAATAAAGTCAATTTGACGTCAGATCGACACGCAAATTCATATAGAGTCTTTGTCTATCTTGATCCATGGTCTGTGGTTAAGAGTGACTAATGTCTTTACCTAAAATAATGTGATTATTAGGTTTTTTTTTGGTATGCATTTTGTCGGCTAATATCTTTGGTTTAAATTAAGAAACAAAATACATATTATGACATGAAAGAATCAATGTATTACTGATTTGTCGTTATTTTTATATGTACCTACATACTCATTTGTGCGTGTGTTTGTCACCCAACTCCTCTATAAAGGCTAGACCGATTCGGACAAAATTTTGTGTGTATAATTGTGTGGGTGGGTTCTTGGATAGTTTGAAAATCAATTGTACCGGGTACATGGCGTCGTGATTAATATGAAGTTACGGGCTTATTAAATTATTGAACTAGCAATAGAAGCCAGTTATGATCGCAACCGGAAATGCGATATGTTAGGCAGGTGTAGGTACTTTATTATTACCGGTTAGCTGACTGAAGGTGACCTTTGATAATGATCTTAGGCGGTGAACAAATTGAGATACTTGCATACAATGTTATAATCTGCCGCGCCGCGTTCCGCGTTGGTGTGCGGTGCAGTGGGATCACCGCCTTAGACTTTATCTACTCCTTATGAGATAAAGACAAAATAAGTAAGTATTGACTACAAACCTTAAGCCTGACTCGAATAAAAAAGTTTTTAAAGTTCTGCATTGTACTTCTTTTTTAACCGTACTAGAGAACTGTTTTTGAACAAGGTAGTTATACAACTAATGATTCGCACGAGCGCGTTTCCAAAGTATTTTTTATCGCTCGTAGGTGAAAGATTTACAACGCATCGTTTCTTGACCACTCGTTTTTGCTAAAAATGTCAAAGAAAACTTCATTTTTTTTGCTTGAAGAGTTGCGTTTTCTTTCAGGTTGCTTTTTTATTGATGTTAAAATATTTTAAAAACAATCTAAGTTTTCGGCATAAAAGAATATTATTTTTCACTGACGCAACAGTTTCAAATATGACTTGGAAAACTACACGTTTTATGTTTAGCTGACTCCTGAATTCAAAAATTTGTCTCTTGTATACTGACGAGCTGAAAGGTTGTGTTATTTTTCATCGGGACCTGTCAATTAATATGTAAATTGGAGAACGCTGCCTGATGACTGACGCGATGTATATTTTGTGTATAAATTTTGGGCGGATTTGTTTAATAAAACATCAGATCTGCGGTTTTTCGCTGTGTACAATTTAATTATGTTGGCGAATTGATTTATTAATGTACCTTGGTACTTATCTTTTGCCGTATTTTAAGCGGCAAAATTACTAAATAAATGTAAACATTGTAAAAAAAATAGTGACATTTCAAACCAAAGCCGCGGATGACACTGAGATAAAGTCAAAGCCAAAGAACCAAATTATAATATGCAACATCTTAAATTTCTCTCGCTAGATAGCTGGGACAAGAGTCAGATTCAGAAGGCAGTACCCCTGGACACGGCACGCATTGTCAGAAGGTTTCTCTATCTGCAGCCCTAACCACGGGTAGCTTGGGCCTTACCCCGCTGTCTTTGCGGTCGATTTTTTATGTATGTCTGTCTACATTTAAGAGCTAGGCTCTTTTGTCGGTGTCACTGTATAGAAAGAAGACCTCACCCGGAACCACACGGTGAGGTCTTCTTTCTATACAGTGACACCGAATAGAATAGGGCCCCTCCATCTCTTCCTGTGGATGTCGTAAAAGGCGAGTAAAGCACAAACTTTAAGATTAAGCACAAACATCTCGTGCTACAATTGCATTCCCAAGGAGGGTTCTCGTCGGGCGGCGGCCGGTTGTAAAACTTTGCGCACAAATACATTCCCAAAAGGGTTGACTTCAGGCAGGCGGCCGGTCGTAAAACTATAGCCAAATCATTTACACTGTACGGGCTATTTCTTCTCGATTTTGCAAGGTCTTTGGCATCCTTGGGTGACCATTGACATACATGTTATATTTGGAGAAGAAAAAGCGGGAAAGTGCACCCTGGGCTCGGAAGCAGCACATCTGAGGATGCAACCGGGAACACGCTTAGACGAAAAAGAAGACTGTATATTAAGAAGAATGTATGTAGAAGGAAACGGCAAATCACTCCATTATTTCTGCCAAAAATAGTCATTGTTTGCGTCTCTTTCTATACCGTGACGTTTTTTTATAATATGTTTATATTTTGTACTATGTTTTTTTTTATATGTTACTTTTTGTACTTGACTTATTATGCATATCCTAACCTATAAATAAAAATAAATGACGAGGCACTCATACGTATAAATAACTTAACAACTTTTAGATACAAAAAATGAGATAACATTATAAGCTATTAAAGGTTGACAACTTCGAAGTCCTGGAATAATAGCACCACCAAATATTTTAACGTGTTATGGGCGCTGCCATTAAATGCTGCGCTGCATTTTCTCGCAATCTGGTTAGGTCTACTAATTTTGTTGTTCACCTTTAAATTTTAATAAAATGTAAAAAATCTCCATTCCTCACTGTGTGGAACCAATTGTTTATTAAGAAAAATTAATAAATACAACTGAAATTAAACTAACTACAAACTAAACCTAAAAGGAAAACCTAATCTAAATTATTGATTTAGAAATCTAAAAAAATATATGACGTAAGACACTAGTGTGGAATATAACTTGCAAATACACTAAATTTTATGTCTTTCAAAATGTGAGACCTGTCTTGTTACCTTGCACGCCTCTTCGCGTCAGAGCCTGTCTTACCCTTGTCGGGGTGAAATCTTGATCATTTTCCAGCATCTACATAGTCTATTTTATTTTCCTATTACATTATTAGCTATCATATCGCATGTCAGACTCAATATGCATAGAATATTATATTCATACTCTCAGTTGTTAGGTTAAATATGTTATTATTTAGGGGATAATGAAGTCCAGTGCTGCCCTCATTTGAAATAAATTTATTCAAAGAAAACGGAAATTTCATTTTAAATTTTGCCTCTAGCGAGCCCTAGATAACTCTCAAACCATTTTATGAACTACTGTTTACAGTTTACAGTGAGAACGTGAAGCTTTTCCACGCACATTTGCGAAAAACGGCCACTTTCGGCAAATATGCAAAAAAAAGTTTAACGTTCTCACTTTAAAGTGTAAACATTAGTCATAAAATAACTATTTTATAAACTACTGTTTACAGGGTTATCTAGGGCTTGCTAGAGACAAAATTTTAAATGATACCTATCTCTGTTTCCTTTGAAATAATTTATTTCTAATAGGGGCAGCACTGTACTTTATGTATCCCCTTAAGTATTAAAGAACATTTGAGGTATTTAGATGACTTTGCAGATATTTGGATTTTACCTGAGTTTCTGATATTGGGAATATGTGTTGAAATATTAGGCTATAATCGGAATAACTTTCGTGTTTTTATCTTATCATCTTGCATATTGGGTCCACAGTCCATTGGGAAGCACGTCGAACCTATGTGTTGTATTGTACATTGTCTCCTCTGTTTCTTCAGATGGCTGACATTTTAGGCTCTCTACAAGTCTCATTTTAACTCACGAGTTACTCAACCTAGCCAGAGGATTGTGCTCCTGCAGTGGAGACTTAAAAGACCTGATGGTGATAATGAAATATTTTTTTCACGCTTCTCTTTCATAAAATGCCTTTCGTTTGCCATATTGACTTGTATTTTAAAAACGAAAATAATTAATTAAAAGTGACAAATATTTAAAATTACCTATATTTTATCATACCTACACTAAAAGTATCTATGTCTTACAAAATTATATTCAGAATTTAATACAAATTCAGAGAAACATTAACAGGATTTATTTTGTCATGGCAACACCACGGAAACGTTAATTAAAGTTAATTAAGTCCAACGTACCATTATTAATTAATAACGCACCTTCAAATTAAAAATAAAGTAAATAAAAACAACTTTATACTTGTTATGTAATTACTCTGTTTACATTTAATTTCGGTCATAGTAATTAATTTAATGTGTACTAATTACAGTGCTTGCATGTGTACAACTGGTACATAATTGATACATTTTGGTACATTATACTGCCGGTGCAAATTAATGGCTTACGTGGAGAAGCTGTTTAGAAGTAAATTGCTTTTCGTACGTTTACATTGCGTGCATAATTATTGTAATTCTTATTTCTACTTTGCTAAGAGTTTACTTCAACATCTCCATTTCAAGCGCATATAATGTTACGTGTTTTTTGTTAAACAAGTACCTACTTTGAAATGTTTGGGTGAATTCCAACAGGTCCATTAAAATCTTCATTCCGTGGACTTTTTTATCTTTAGGTTTTTTTAAATAAATTAGTTTTTATTTAAGTGTTTGATAATGTATGTATTATTGCTTAATATCTAGCAGATAACTTAAAAAACTAACGAGATATACAAGATTAAAATTTCGTGCCACGGCAATGAAACAAGCGTCCACGGTAATGAAAGAATTATGCCACGAGAATGAAAGAATAAATCCACGGAAATCAAAATCCATATAAAACATAATATTTTATATACTTACCTGAGTATTATACTTATATACAATAGATACACGCCTGTCTCCGAGAGGGAAAGGCATACCCAGACTGTGACTCTCCATCGGCTCCTATAAATTCATCCCATACTACAAACAATGGCTTAGCTCCACCCAAAGTATGTGTACGGGAGTAAGATTTGAGTAGATATTCCAAGGGAAGAATAGGAGTAAAATAAGGAAAGAAAGACTGTAGTATTGAAGTCTCTAAGAAGTGTGAAGTCTACAGCCTTTTTTAACTTATTCCTGCTTATTCTACTCTCATTCTTCTTTTGTAATTTCTGCTTAATCAATTTTTCAAAATAAAAAATAACAAAATACTTATTAATTATTCGAAGTAATAAACACTTCACAAATAAACACAAGATAAATGGCGTTCTATCGAAGGCATAATCAAGAGGACAACATTATTCAAATAGAAGTTATACCTATCCACGGCGATGAAAGAAAAAATTACCATTCACAAAAAATCGAATATTTACGTTTATCGTTTATTAATAATTATGTACTTCCATGTCGAGCACCTAGGTGGCACTAATATGCAACGTTGATAAAAAAATATTCCTAAAAATGTTTACTACACGGCGATGAAAGGCAGTTCTGGGACAAATGATTTTTTATTCATATTTCGTTGTATTGTTTAAATGTTCGAATAAATGTATTATATATAATTCCGTAACAATACTTCAACTATTCACGTATCAAATGAAAATAAGTTTTAATATAAATAACTAATAGATTTTTATCAATGAGGTATAATACACATCAAGATGACGTGTGGACAAACATGGCAATGAAAGATTTCGAGGTTTAATTTATTATTTTAGAGTACCTATTAATCCTATTAATAAAATATTTTGTGCTACACCTAGATATCACCTATTAATCCTATTAATAAAATATTTAGTGCTACACTATTTTACCTAACTAGAAAAAAATGTTAAAATATTGTATCTATGTTTTTTAATACCGATTTCGTCGATGCCACGAATTTTTTGGTCCCGGGAAATTCACTCATTTGTGTGTTAGTCAAACAGTTAATGACATCAGTAGGTATTAATATATTTTGCTATTAATTTGTTTAAAATGATGTTGTGTATTAACTATTTTAATAATAAAAAAAATATCTCAGCGGCCTTGGTTGCATGTCAATGTTTATTTAACGCTATCGAAGATCGCCGCAAAGTATCCGCCGGGCGATAATAATTTATCGACGGTTTATCTAAATTTGAAACGCATTTGAACTTAAGGTCTTGAGTCTTTATTCAAATGACGTACATTTATAAAGATTGCCTGACAGCTGCCGCTTCGCAATCCATCCCTACACTATCACGTGATTATCCATAATGGGGCAGATAGAGCATTTTGGGTCTTGCGATACTTAGTAGACAAAGCCCAGGGCCGAAAAACCTAAAGTTCATTTTAAGCGTGATGGTGGGCAAGAAGGCGGAAAAAGTCATCAAAATAGTGATGGCTTGTTAGCCGCATCGCCTATTGATATGGTTCGCATTTTCACTCATTCTCTCAATTGGATTTTTCGACCTGCGTGAGAAGAAAATCAGCTGATACGTTCTAAGTTTTTTTCTTTCCTCCCCGAACAGCATGGATGAGGTCCCCATTATCGATTGTAAAATCTTATTATCCACGATTTAATTACAAACCGCTAAAGAATTACCATCGACAACGCATCTCATGACACTTTATTAAAACGTAATGAGGATGCAAACACGTTTCATTAAGCGGAGAACTCCATAAAAGGCTCAAAGTTGTCTTCGCTTCTTGTTTATATGCTAATGCGTTTTCCGTGCTCGACATTGTATGTGAGCATAAAACAAGTTTGGACCTTAAATATTGTACTGAAGGTTGAAAGCTAAATGTTTGTCAGGGTTAAAATATGAGGTATTATCTAACGGGATTTCTTTTATTACTTCCTCCTTGTTTTTCGCTCTCCCAGATTATTACTTTGTACTGTAGGGTTATTGTAAGTTGTGGTTACTGCGCTCTTCTGAAGGATATATTCTAAATCTCATTACATTATGATACCGAGTGTGTCTTGTTTGATCTGCTTTTAATAAAATTAATGCATTAAGAAAAAAAATATTTTGTTATGTTTAGACTGTGGGTTTAGACGTATAACTTAACATCATCAACATTTAAGAGCGGCGCTCTTGTCGGTGGAGTTCCTTTTATTATTTTCAATTTACTGCCAACTTGATATGACACTGGTATCACTTTTCCTTGACATGCTTCATATAGCTGTGCCTGGGCTTTCGTCTTCTTCTCCTTCCTTCTTCCTTCCTCTGAAAAACTTCTTGCAGATAAAATAATGATTCTATGATAATGGTAAAGGAATGTTGTATATAAGCTATTAATGATCCTTATTGATCTTCATTAATTTATTGTTTTTATTTGACTGGTTATGGCTCTTTCAGGCGAGCGACATTGAATACTCGTAAATACAATTCTGCCCTAGAACAAACTAATAAAGCGAAATTAATGTAGAGATACGTTTTATTCGAGGCATCGGCCTTGTTTATTTTCATATTGTAAATATTCCAGCAGCTTTTGTGTAAGTACTTTGTTAAAGAGTATTGTAAGTGATGACAAAAGACTTTTTTATTGTAATTCTGCGAAGGAGATTGTTGTTTTGTATATGTATTTTATTTTATCTACTTACATGCAGTGATGTCCATATTTCTGGT
Source organism: Acrobasis repandana (assembly GCA_963576875.1). NCBI lineage: Eukaryota > Metazoa > Arthropoda > Insecta > Lepidoptera > Pyralidae > Acrobasis > Acrobasis repandana. Next base: position 776,768 of record OY756215.1, read on the forward strand.
ATTTATTTATTTAACTTTATTACAATACATGTAAATGGCGGACTTAAGGCCAGCCTCTTATACCAGTCAACCAACATGTGACGCTGGGAAATCTATCTTTTGGGGTATTTGTTGGCGGGATAGACGGAGCCTATAGTCGCAAAATCCAAAAGCCATGGTTAACAAGACGGTGGACCTATGTACGTTGGTAATGATTTTGTTTTTTGTATAAAACAAAGTCATGACTAATCTACTTTATGAAATAAAGTATAATATAAGACAGAATCCTAACTGCAATAGGTATAAATGCGATAACGTTCTAATACTCGTATCTACTGTACTATGAATAACAAACATGTTTTGACACTATAACATTTACTTATACTGAAATAGGTACTATCTCAACTTCTCTAAACCATGTCACATTAGGTAGTCTCGGAATACCGAAAAAACGATATTTGTCGAAAAGAACTTCCAATGAGTTAATGACCAAGTTTTTCCTACAATAAAAAGTTCAATTGTATTAATCCTCAAAGTCCCGCAAAAACAGTATCCAGAGCGAATAAAAATTAAAAAAAAAGTTTTACAAGGTTTAATGTTTTTATCTTGTCCCCGCATCCTTTGTTCCGTTTAGCGAGGGTTGCAGCAAAAAATGAAATTCGAGCGACGGTTTTTCCAAGTTTTTTCCCCTTTGTGTCAAATGGAGAACTCACAGAGACTTATTCGATTGTGAATCGATGGCGATATGAAAAACTAGAGCTGATCCGCTGTGCTATGTTATACATTTATAATAGAGCTAAACTATCCTGACGAATACACAGAGGAATAGTGTCAGTTCTCGCCAAAAGAAACGGAAACGTGGTGAATTCATTTATTTTTTATGTTTTTTATGGACTGACTGATTACTAAGACTATTAAGAAAAAAGTTATAGAAAATGTTATAATAGGGTATTACACCCAACATTTTGAAAAGTATCTCAATTAGATTCTATGATGCTAATGATTCACTTAAAAAAGTGTCAAGTATGAGTCGGACTCGCCCATGAAGGGTTCCGTAGCTGCAAGTAACATTTTACGATTTATGACGTATAAAAAAAATTACTTACTAGATATCGTTCAAACCAATTTTCGGTGGAAATGTGCATGGTAATGTACATTATATATTTTTTTTAGTTTTATCATTCTCTTATTTTAGAAGTTACAGGGGACACACACACACACACATTTTACCACTTTGGAAGTGTCTCTCGCGCAAACTATTCAGTTTAGAAAAAAATTATATTAGAAACCTCAATATCATTTTTGAAGACCTATCTAATCGAACCACGGGATATACTAGATCACTAAAGTATAATAAAATTAAAATAACAGTCAAAAACCAAAAAAAAAATTACATTCCGGTACATATCGCCCGGGCGGCTTCACACTTTTGTATGGCAATGCCGATATTTTTTTTTTGGCTGTTATTTCAATTTCATTATACTATAATGACGAAGTATACACCGTGGTTCGATTTGTTACGGATATGTCCCTTCCACGTTATATAAGTTGAGTCAACACTCAAAGTTGCGGCAGACTTAATATAATATGTTTACTTTGTTTTCTTTGTTTTCTGCCAGACAGAAAATTCAAAGCTTATGTAAAGAAAGTACTTTGTGAGAAGGCTTATTATAGGACCGATGACTATCTTAAAGACAAAAAGGTCTGGCTTGAGCTTGGCGCGGGTCCCTCTTAAAGGTTTGTATACTTAGACATTCTTATAATTCAATTTAATTATGACATAACAAACAATGTAATCTCAGTCATATAACTAATTTTAAGTTTTTAGTTTGTTAGTTGACGTCTTTGGAGAAAACGTACAGTGCAGTTTGTTGCCGCTTCTTCTGCACTTGCGCCTAGGAAGCGGCGTAAACTTAGCTGTAAGTAACGATTTGACGTCAACATTTGTGCAAAACAAAACAAAGTGACTATTATTAAGAGATATTATAAATATCCTATGATAATAAAGATATTTTGAATTGAATTGAATTACAAAAATATTTGTCCGTTTACATTTTGGTGCGAAGAAACAAACTGGCAATAAAAGCAACTCATTGTGTACAAAGTAGGAGCGCTATCTCCTCGATGAGAAGAAGCCGCATAACTTACAACTTGTGAAATCCAAATTGTACAGAGGGAACTTCACAACTAATTCAAAACTCACCGTCCTCCAGAGCGCAACATCCTTTACGATATTTCTACAATGTGCCACAGATTTTTCAAATTAAAATGTAACTTTGAGTGCTATCTAAATAAATGCACTGCATATACTGCACTGTGGCCGTATCTGTGGTCTGACAATCCTAACGTGTTTACTAGGGTGGTCCTTATTTTTTAACTTTTGATGAGTCTCTACCATAAAATATGAATCAGTATTTTTTATTTTTAGACCAAATTTAGTGGTTACTAGTCGTTAAACTATTGAAAAAATACTGTATGACCATTTGACTTAGGACTCATCTTAATTGATTAAAATTTGTGGTTATGTTACGTTTTATAGCGATGCATGCAGAGATTCAGGTAGGCCTCCTTTCTTTTTTCCTTCCACTCCTTTCCTTTCCTGTAGCATGTGCGTCAGCTGTATACAATATATTAAATCCATGGAATTTCAAATTTTCGACGTCATTGCTGGAAACACCGGTATAAGAAAAAGAGATTGGGCCCGAGACTTTTAGAGACAAGATGGTAAAAAAAAAATTGAAACTGAAATACAAGTTGACGATACCAAGTGACTCATGAGTGTTTAAGTGGCCGCAGACAGGATTACTCTTGCGGAAAAACAATTCTGAACAAAAACAAGGTGACTATTGGGGGATTTTGAATTTTATCACAATATTCTTAGCTTGAGTTTCTAAATAAGGTGTTACTTGTGATCTAATTGTTGGCGCAGATAGCTAAGATTACGTTCTGATACCAAGAAATGTTACTAACTACACTCTTGGTACAAGTCCGGCAATCCCACCGGCAACAAACAAACACACACACAAACCTACGCAGTCTGCTACCACCCTGGATAAGGTCCAGGGAACCTCCTAACCTAATTATGAGTTAAACTTAATTCTAATTAAAAGTAATTACACTAATTACAAATGGGAAACGATCAAAGATAAAACTTACCGCTTCCATGTCGTCTTCAGGCAGCCTCGCCTGGCCTTCGCGTCGAGCCCGAGGTCCTCCTCTGGGCTGGCGACGGCCTTAGGTCCCACCATGGGTCCCAAGTCAGTGGTGAAGAAAATGGGGTCCCTACGCGAACCTCCCCATGAGCTCATGTATGTCGCCCCAAACGAATACGTCGTATTTATAACACCACTTCAACACAGCACAACAAGTTTCTTCCTTTTCTTGACACTTCAAGATTATTCACATAACCTAACAGCGGATCGTAACATGGAATGTCCCTCGCTCCGATTCAAACACTTATCACTGTTTATAGATTTATGGGCATTCACGCCACCAAAATTAGTTCCTTTTATAGTCAATTTTATTCACATAACAAATACTTCCGTTCCACACGGGAAATAGGTAAAAACCAACAATTTATAATGACGCCATGTCACGCGTTTTACATTTGACACAAATCACTGTTCTTTACGTAATACAAACAATTTCGGCTCCACGCCGTTCCAAACAAATTGGGCACACAATCAAACAAAAATTAGCGACAATTCTTCACGAAATATTCGCAATATATCAAATACAAAATTAATGCCGCATGGCTTTCGCGACGGGAGAACGCAACCTGTCACAACGTCAGTCGAGACTTTGACGCAAAGACGATGATTATTTTCTGGCCGGGCAAAGACAATCCGCGCAGGGCGGGGCACAGCCGGAATATCGATGAATCGATAATCTTGCTCGTGTTTGTGGAGATCACACGCAGATGGCGCTAGTCTCCTTACAATAAGTATTTTTATCCAAAACACTAATGTACCGTATTTCTTTATTATTGTCCCGTTTTAAACTTTAGTCTGAACTGACAAAAACGGATAGGAAATGTATAAATATTGGATTAAAGTCTCTACTTGATGGTAAGCACCGAGACATGACCTTAACTTACTGCAACCTTTTAAATAATAATTAACCAAACATGTCTATTTCTATGTATGTGTTGTTGCTGGTTTTTTTCACAAAAAGTTCATTAGGTGTTGTTTTATTGCTATTTTATTAACTTCAACTTGACAGTTTATTTATAACAATATTACAGCAGATTAGTTAAAATATGTTTGTTTATTGTTTAAGAGAAATTGTTCTTTTTTTACGAATATTAGCTTGGTGTAATCTCGCAACTAACCGACAGTAAAAGCGACTCATTGTATACAAAGTAAAGCACTATCACCGCGATAAGAAGAAGCCGCATAACTTGTGAAATCCATATTGTATCTACAGAGGCAACTTCATAACTAATGCAAAACTTTCGTCCTCAGGAGCGCAACCTCCTTCATGATATTTCTACAGTTCGCTCAAGATTTTAAAATAAAATGTACGATTATACAACGTTAATATTTAATTCGAGGTCAACCGAAATAATAATTATTACCTTTTTTAGGGTTCAGCACAAAAAATTAAAAACGGAACCTTTATAGGATCACTCGTGCGTCTGTCTGTCCGTCCGTCTGTCACAGCCAATTTTCTCCGAATCTACTGGACCGAATCAGGTGAAATTTGGTAGGATGGTGTAATCCTATGACCCAAACACAGATGTGCAAAGTAAATATTTTTTTTTTAAATATTCATTTTTGGGGGACAAACTAGGAAATTTAAAAAAAAAGTTTTGCGAACCTTACTGTGTAATATATCAAATGAAAGGGCTCGTTATGAGGACCTCAAATATATTATAAATAAACAATTTTTTTATTATTGTAAAATAAATAGTTTTGATTTTATTTATGAAAAAAGACGAAAATTTACCATCCCCCCTCCTGATCTCCGAAACTACTGAGCCTAAAATTTTGAAAAAAATACAAAATATATTTTGCTTATATCTTCATTGCTTGTAGATTACAGGAAAACCTATAAGAATTAAATCAATTGTACGGAACCCTCTCCACGAGAGTTTAACTCGCACTTGGCCGGTTTTATTTCACAAACCTTTTTGCTATTTTAACAAAAAGATAAGCAATATTTTACTGTAACTAATGTAAAAGTATTGTAATCTATAATTTGTTTATTTTTTATGTTGTTTTTACCTAACAATAATTAATAATCCTGTGATTATGTAGGCCATTTTTTAAAATATTTTCTATCTTGTAAAATAATACTGAACTTTCAAAATTTGTTCACTAAAAAGAATCTTTGTACGGTTACTAATGTTTTTTATACTACTTATAAGTCTCTGTTTATTTCTTAACTCTATAAACTTCTCGAACCATGCGGAAAAAGTGGAGGAACTTCCGAATAAATTTTGATAGATTTTGAAAAACAAAAATTCAGAAAATTGCCTTAAGTAATCCTTGCTCTACTAGCGTTTATGTGTTGACTTTAATTTTCAACAGCTAATAAATAAATAATTGTATGACTTATGCACTCTCATGTCTTTATCCCTAATAGAGCAAAATAGCATTTTGGAATTTGCGGCTCTTAGCAAACAGAGCCCAAGGCCGTAAGACTCAAAGGCCCCTTTTAGCGTAATGGTGGGTGAGAAGGTAGAGAAAGCAATCACAATTCCTGGATTGCTAGCCACATCGCCTATCAACTAAATCTACTTATACGTATTTTTTAAATAACTGTTTGTGTCCCACGGCTGTGCAAAAGCCTCCCCTACCTGCTTCCAAGTAAAGTGGGACTGGGCCGGTCACGTCTGTCGCATGCAGCCGGAAAGGTGTGCATACATTTTAACTACCTGGATCCCTACCGATTGAAATAGGAAGATAGGAAGGCCTAGAACAAGATGGTCAGACGACTTCAAAAGTTACGACAGGGATTGGAGGGAAAAGACCAGAATAAAGAATTATATATTTATATTATACAAAGTGGAAGAGACATCCCCGTAATAAATCGAACCACGGGCTATACTAGATCATTCGAGCGGCTGCATAATTTTGTATGGAAATGCAAAATTTTTTTTTTGATCTTCGCTGTTGCTGTTATTTTAATTTCATTATATTATAATGATCTAGTATGGACCGTGGTTCGATTTATTACGGGTATGTCCCTTCCACGTTGTATATATCTATTGTATATCTATCCTTCTCGCAACACGTAGTAACATGGCTATCAAGTGTCAGGTCCCGGCGAACCCGCGACGTCCGCCGCGTGCCAACGGCTGTAATACAATATGCAAAGGGTGCGCCGTAAATCTCTAACGGGCGGCAGAATTAGTGTAATTCTATATCTTGTTGGGACGGTAACGTTAAACTAGTGAGGGCATAAAGTTGTTTTATAAGGGCGATTATTGGCGAAGGAAAAACTTGGAGTAAAATGAGTAGCGGCTGTCAAGTCTAGCCGTAGCTATAATATTGAAGTGAAAACTTTAAGCGCATTGGGCATTTTTTGGGATGGTAAAGAAAAACATTGAACTCGCAACACTGTTAGGCCGCGTCCACGGACACGCGGCACGGCGTGCGACGCCGTCCGCCGCGCGGCCCACCTGGCGGATCGCCACAAAATTTCTATAGTTTGTTTTGACGGGCCGCATCTACGTCACAGGCCGGAATCTCCTAAGGTACGCGCAATATGCGTCCCCGTTCCCCGTCCCCGCACCTCTCCTCCGTTTTCGCCTCGATGACTCACGTTGGCTCACAAGAACCGGGGGAGAGGTGCGGGTGCGCGGAACGGGGACGCATATTGCGCGTACCTTAGGAGATTCCGTTCTGTTTACTCTTACTGTATTATGTGTATACGTACTTTGGAAATTTTACGGCGATTTTCTAGGCGGCCCACGCGGCGGCCCGCGTCTCTCGCCGTGACGTTACTTGTTTTTATACATACATACATACAGAATATCACGTCTTTATATATATAGTGCAGACAGACCATTTTAGGTCTTGCGGCTCTAAGCAGACAGAGCCCAGGGCCGCAAGATTGAAACGCCACTTTTAAGGTGAAGGGGTGAGAAGGTGGAAAAAGGAATGAAAATAGTGATGGGTTGCTAGCTGCATCGACTATCATTAATGTCTATGATATTCGATAGTGCTTATAATATAACATTGTGGATAAACATGTAATGCATTCACGTTTTTGGTTAGCGATCTAGACTAATTTATATTACTCGTATGTCAAAATTTGTTATGTATGTAACTGTATGTGATTGTTAACTGTTTATTTATTTATTTATTTATTTATACTTTGTTGTATACACATATAAATGTTTAAAGTACAACAGGCGGACTTAATGCTAAAAGCATTCTCTAACAGTCAAACCTTTGGTTAAAAGATAATAATCACAACACATACTATAAACATACTATTATTATTATTACATATACACAATTACTTACATATATATATATTAAATCATAAAATATATACCTACATTAAAATATATACAAAAATAAATATACAAATACATAACCATAAATAAATATTATGCAATCAAGTCTGTCCTATGTTTAATTGGAAGTGGAAGTGCCTAAAAACTCTAAGTTTAAAGGAGTCGCGACTAGGGGCCCTTTTAATGGATTCAGGGAGAGCATTCCAAAGTCGTACAGCAGTCACGGAGAAAGAGTTATGGAAAAAACCTGTACGGTGAGAAGGAGTGACTAGTGTAAGTATTTGAAGAACGCAGGGACCTTTCATGAATAGAAAAAGTTGGAAACATGTTTTAAGATACTCAGGGGCCTGGGGATTATTTAAAACATTGTATAGTTGACAGAGAATATGTTGGTTCCTGTGTTGACGGATTGGCAGCCAATTAAGTTGAGTGCGAAATTGAGAAACGTGGTCGAATTTACGCAAGCAGCAACTGTTGTGTTTGCCTAATGAATAAATAAATATTAACATGATTTTTATTTTCGCCCATTCCATCAAACGGCTTCTACGATCTGCGCGGGAGGAGAAGCAGCTAGAACATTCTAAGTTTTTTCTTTTCTCTCAGTCCGGGATGAAAGGAAATTGTTTTTATTGACATCAAATAAATACATTCATTTTATGTAGTCTTTCTAATAGAGAAATTTCGGCCGACGTTTTCCGATATTTCTCTATTAGACTTATCAGTTTCACGTGTGACGTCACATTTACTGCACGGGTCAACTTGACGCAGATTGAGTGCCCGCCGGCGCCGTGTTGAGAACGATATCGTATACTCCACGAATTGGTGCCAACTACGAATTACACAGATAAAGCCAAAATTGACGTACCAACCGACCAAATACACGCCTATATGTTAAGAATAATTTAAAAGTTTATAAAAGGGCTTTCATAGCGTAAATAAAATACCTTCAACATTTCGTGACCTATGACGATAAATTTGAATTTTTAATTTTCATTGGATGAAATAAGAGTTTTTTTTTCATTGCACTTTTATACGTATTGTGATTGGCTTTATAAGATTAAAAAAATTAAAAGTACACAAAGTTATGGATACATTATCACGTTTTTAGGGTTCCATAGCCAATAAAGCTATGGACAGGTCTTCAAAAATGATATTAAGGATTCTAATATTTTTTTTTTTAACTGAATGGTTTGCTCAAGAGACACTTCCAAAGTGGTAAAATGTGTTTTTTTCTTTTTGCTAGATTAGACATGAGAGAACAAAGTAACTTGTTTAAATGTTAGGTAAAGTAGCCGTAACAAAAGTAAATTTACTATCCTAATCTGCGATTCTGACCACATCGTCAATAAAATTCAGGAAAAGTCACAGAGCTACTGTAAAACTAGAGAAGACACCACATATCACTTTTTCCCGTTTAATTGTAGCTATATCCATAAACTTTACTCAGCCGCTCGCTAGCTCTTATACGCCTAGTATATTCGACAGTTTATATGCGAAAATCATACGAAAACATGGTAAACAATATTAAAAACACCTTGTGTGTTAAAATAGATAAGGTCAAATAACATTGATTGAGCTAGCTCCAAAGTAAGTTGAAACTTGTATTATGGGATACTATATTTTATAGTAAATACATATATAGAGGTAGATAAACACCCAAGACACAGGACAATTTGAAAAAGGCCATTTTATCATTAGAATTACTTTAACATACAAAATTTCATCTCAATAAAAAGGCAGGAAGTGGCTCAAAAACTTGCAAGGTTTGACCCAAAACACAACAAACATGGCAAGCTAAATAATAGCTTGTAATATTGAATAGACCGCATATGTTTGCCATAAAGGAAAAGGTGAACGTCGTGTCGTACAGCGAAGTAAAACAACTGGCAGATAAGAGAGACAAATGGAAGAAAATTCATACTCCACCGCCAAGAGCATAGCTCTTAAATATAGATAGATAGATGTTTGCCATAGCTGGTCTATATATTCTATGTCATTGGATAAAGTATTATAGCTGTGGTGTGCGGTCGTGCTTGTAATTGTGTAATAATTCACTCTCGCCTGTTATTTGTCCGGGTAACAGTGAAACAGTGATATATAACCATAGACTGATGATGTCCACTTCGTGGTGCTTTCCTAGCTACATTAGTAGTACAATACTTTTTCGCAAACTTCTTATCTTGGCTTTCAAGTCAGTCAGTGTCATTGTATGGAAAGTAGACGATTTTTGGCAGAGATAATGCCACTCCATTATCTCTGCCATTTTTATTTATTTATTTACCTTCATTACAATTCGTGTAAATGGCGGACTTTGGACCAGGAGCTTTTTCTACCAGTCAACCAACAGGTGATGCTGAGAGAGTAATCTTTTGGGGAGTATGCCTCTGACAGTTTTCGAAGATAATGTGCACGCACTGCCCTCTTATACGCAATACGAGATTAAACTTTCCAGATACTGACTTGTAATGCGTTTCAAAGCCGTTCTCTTTTTGATATACTAGTAAACTTACTTAATAGTGATTATTGTGCAGGTTTCCTCATGATGTTTTCCTTCTGTAAATGTTGCTGCAATTACCATACAGTAGCGCAATCTCAGAAGTACAAGTCGTGCCTGATGAGTATTGAGCTCGTGCCTGAAAGACGCACAGCACTGTCTGAACTGCTGGACCATCACCGCTTCTTATTAGTTATTTGTATCTCATTTGGATTCACGGGTCTCTTCGACCCAGTTCTTCAGGAGTCTTGAGAGCCCTTGAACAGGTTTCGGCATGAGAAGGATCTATTGCAACGAAAGAAAAAGATTGAATGGGTTATAGAATGGGGTTAGGTGGGACTGATATTAGGCTATTGCAATCGAGACTCCGGCACCTGCCCTAATCATGATTTACAAAACTATTAATTTATACATTAGAGTAGATTACTAATTGATATTGTTTTACTAATTTGCCACAACACATTTACATCGTCAGCTGCGTTGACTCGGAGGCCGGGATCGACTTTCCGGGTCAGTCTTTGATATCTTTGGTTGTGAGACCATTGGATCTTGATCAAAGTCAAACTCAGTTTGCCTGGGAAAGTTAGAAGCATTTATTTCACCGAGATACACACGTCATACATACATTACACTAAATATCACGTCATCTTTAATGTGGCAAACAGAGCATTTTAGGTCTTGCAGCTCTAAGCAGACAGAGCTCAGGGCCGCAAGAATCAAAGGCCACTTTTAGTGTGAAAAGCCAAAATCCACCTTCACTGGGATCTATCTATATATTATGTAGTCTGTGGTTGCGGTCGCGGTTGTAAATTGCGTAATAATTCACAGTCTCATGTCGTTCGTCAGGCGACAATGATAACACTCTGTCAGGACACCCGAGCCTGATAACAAAGGCAGTGTGAAGTTATTTTAGCAAAATTATAATTTTAACATAAGTAACATTTAGACTAATATAGTCTAATCAAAAGATAAAGTCCTTTCACCTGTCAATGGGAATCAATTGTCCAAAAAATTTGATGAAAAATCGCTACGAGTGAGATATGAACTCACGCTTGTCATCTGTACTGTGAGTACCGCGACCACATTACTGTGAGTGCACTTCCAATTTTATTGTGCTACCGTGACTTCGAATAACCCTGCAGATTTCCTAATCACACATTTAATATGTGATATAAATTAAGTTGAACAATATGAATTAAGTTGAATACCACACTTTTAAATGCGTAAGTAAATTTTACTTACGCTTTTAAAAGTGTGGTATTTAACTTAATTCATATTAGATGAATTGAAAGTCTCTCCTCAAGACCCTCTAACATTTTACAAGCGTTTATTTAACTTGCAATGTATGTATGTATGTATGTATGTAACTATGTTTGTTCGGGTGGAATCTTGCAACTCAATTTTGAAGCAGATATCTTCAACTGATTGAGCTGAAATTTTGCGCGCATATGTATATCACGTGACAATACGATATGATGATTTGGAGCTGATCTGATAATGGAGCTGGAAGGTGGCCATAGGAACTATGCAATAAAACGACGGAACCCTATCGAGTTTAGGCTCCTTGGATTCGTCTTAACGAGTACTTTGTCCTTAGATGTTGTCTGGGGTCTGATAATGGAGCTGGAGGGTGGCCATAAGAACTCCGTAATAGAACGACGCAAGGCCGTTGTTTTGTGTTGACAAGACCTTTGGTCTCACAATAAAAGCTTGTACAAGAAATGTTTTTTTTTTTCAAATTAATTTTAATATTATAACCGACCGCAACAAGCCAACTATAGTTAAATGCAACTTAAGTTATAGTTTCCTGGTGCCGATTGAAGAAATATGGGTGGAAATGCGAATCATGTTCGGGGCTCTGTCTGCTTAGAGCCACAAAACCCAAAATGCCCTGTCTGCCCCATTAGGCATAAAGACGTGATAGTGTGTGTGTTGCTGGTGCAAATCAAAATCCAGGTATTATAATTATTATTAGGATAAAGCAAATACTATTCAATAGTTAAAATTAATACTCATTGTATGATGCTGGAAAACCGGAACGGATTTAACGTAAACACAATGCAATTATGATTAAATAATATTTTATTTGAGTTTATAGTTCTGTTGTTAAATATGTAATAATCATTTGTTTAACATATAAAACAAATGTTTGTTACGTATTTAACAATATAACTAAAAACTCAAATAAAATATTATTTATAATTATTTATATACCGTTGCAAAAAAGTTATATTTTTGGACTAATTAAAAATTAAGGTTTAAAAGGTTTCTAAGTATTATATTTCTCTAGAATCATATTGTCATCATCATCAGGTATTTTTTAGTCTCCACCGCAGGAGCACGACCCTCTCTGTGCGAGTCATATTAATAGCCAAAGCGGTATTATATCATATTTATTTAAAATGCTCTGTCTGCTTCGTTAGGGATAAAGACGTGATTATTTATATGTATATTTGATATTAAAGAACGTATATGGTAGAGGCTAACGCTGTTGTTACACATTCCCATAGCGAACGACTTCAGACCTGCAATCTACGGTACCTTACTAACTTAGTTTTCTTAACTTACTTTAACACAGCATTCAATGATTACATTCTAGTTTTTAAAGTTTGTAGCGAACTGTAGAAATATCATAAAGAAGGTTGCGCTCCAGAGGAAGGCGTCTGTATTATTTGGATTTCACAAGTTGTGAGTTATGTGGTTTTTTCTCAGCGCGGAGATAGTGCTTTTACTTTGTACGCAATAAGTCACTTATGTTGCCATTGGCTCTACACACATTTTTGACAACCGAAGTTTTACACACATTTTTGCTCAGCCACAGGCTATACTATGTCACTTTAATATATAGAAATTAAAATACCAGCACAGAATACATAAGAGTCAAACAGAATGGTATCTCACAGCGTCTCCCGCAAATTGGCGTCCCCGCACCTCTCCCCCGCACTTTGTAGCTTTGACGGCTCCAAACAATTAATACAATTGTATGATGCTGGGTTTAATTACTAGCCGCACGCAATACGCGACGTGTGTTGTCTTGAGAACTGTCAACCAATAGTAACCATCATGGTGAGAAGGTGCGCGTATAATAATTGTTTATCCACCCAATACTCTAAAGAACGTATATTTCATACATTTCCAAATGATGAAAACAGGTAAGCAAAGCAACAATATAATTTCACGTTATTACCCAGCAACCATCTTGATATATATACCCTTCTCGCTCTCTCGCATTGGCGGGAGATACACAAGAGCGAGATTGTAACATTACCGGATTGCTAATAAGCAATCCGGTAATGTTACATAGGCTCCTCGCTCACAGACAATCACATACACGCAGATGCCAACTAGATTTCCGCGGGTTATGGTGCTAAATGCCATTTTTGACAATGACAACTTGACATGCTGTGTGTAAGCGTAATAAACATTTATTTATTTTTATTGAATTTATTCATATAATTACCGTATAGTTTTGCGCCGAATATGCAAATTACTATATTACAATAGTGAATTAGTGAAATTAGTGCGTTACATTATAAATGACTCAATAATAAACAGTAAAGTGAACTATAGGTGAAATGGACAATGGACATAATGAAAAATATTTGTGAAGTGATATTACGTAGCTGTTTCCGACTTTTCTGTAACATTTAATACATATTTTTTATTTAATACATTTTGGGGGTCGATTGTCACTCGCGTCCGTAGGCTTTACCCTCGAGACCCTACACGTGACCCCCGGGTGGTGCTAAAGAGTGACACCCTCTCCGGTGGTAGGCTTAGGCCGCGGCTGGTCACCAGTCGCTCAGTGGAAAAATCAGGGTGCCAAGCGTTCGCGCGTTCCATCCTGCATTCCCTGAGTAGCCGTTCGAGGAGTGGGTCTACGCAGTTTTGCATCTGCCAATGTACCGAATTCAGACTCACAGTGTTGTTGCGCGGGGTGCCTAGTTTCGGAGGGCAGCGGGATCCGGAGCAACGGTTTTTTCGCTGGCCGCCCGCCGATAGTTGGGAGCCCAATTGCAGACTAGCCTTCTGTGAAAGGCTGCTCCGCCATCGCGCGCATAATCCTAAGGTTGCCCCTGTCGGGCCGGTTGGCAACCGGGCGAGAGGCCTCGACAGGCGGCCTTGGGGGGGTCCGGGCGTCCCCGCGGTCTCCGCACTAGTCTTATCCTACCGCGCAACAGTACTGTGACTTCTGGGGGGGGGGCTGGCTGATGCCTCGCGTAACTGCCACTCTTCGCCTTTTTTCCCTCTTGCCCCAAAAATAAAAACAATAATGAATAAAAGAAACAAAAAGTTGAGGAATCAACAGCGGATACACGGCCTCTCGCTAAAAGTGCACCTCACTAACATTCGAGGTCTGCACTCTAATCTCGTCCCAGTCCACCACCATCTTGAGACTGTAAGGCCGCATCTGCTCTTGCTTACGGAGACGCAAATTACTACCCCTGCTGATACATCCTACTTGAATTACCCAGGATATGTCCTGGAGCACAATTTCCGCTTTAAGGCAGGGCTTTGTTTCTATGTGCGTGATGACATCTGCTGTAAGCGTCTCCGTAACTTGGAAGATCCCTCTTCTTCTTCAATCTGGCTGCTTGTGGACACCGGCACAGAACAAATTGTCTATGTCGGTGTCTACCGATCGCATAGCGGTGACCAGGAGACAACGAGGCTATTTCGTCACCTAAGTGAGGCTGTTGATGTGACTCAGCAAAGGTATCCTACCGCGCAAATCGTTTTTCTGGGGGACTTTAATGCTCACCACGAACAATGGTTGTTCCCATACCAGAAAACTGACCATGCTGGTAGAGAGGCGTACAAGTTTGCCTTGTCTTTGAACCTTTCCCAGCTGGTCGACCAGGCGACTAGGATACCCGACGTTGAGAATCACATAGCTAATTGCTTGGACCTTCTGCTGACGACTGAACCAGACCGATATCACGTGTCTGTTTCAGCCCCTCTTGGGAGTTCTGACCACTGTCTGGTAAAGTCCGTCCTCATATGTCCTCCACCTGACTTCAGCCCTAGAGGCAATAGACGGGTTTGGCGGTACAAGTCAGCAGATTGGGATGAGATGCGACATTTCCTTGCTTCTTACCCTTGGCTGCAAGCCTGCTTTTCTTCTGGCGATCCGTCGAGCTGTGCAAGTGCCGTTGCTGAGGTTCTCGGTCAGGCGATGGAGTATTATATTCCATTTTCTGATCGACCCTCTGGCATCAAAGCTGAACCCTGGTTCAATGCTGACTGTTTAAAAGCTGAGGCTATTAAACAGTCAGCATACCAGGCTTGGGCTGACGCTCGTAAGCGCAGAGCTCCGGATACGCGTAAAAAGAAGAAAGCCTTTAACTTTGCGGCCAAGTCCTGCAAAAAAACGCTTAAAAAGGCTCGCTTCGACCACATAGGCAGAGTTGGTGCCAAACTTGCTTCGTACCCATCCGGTAGTAAAGCATTTTGGTCTCTGGCTAAGTGCGTTGAAGCTAACTTTTGCCGCTCCTCACTTCCTCCTTTGCAGAAACCTGACGGTACACTGGCACACACGGCTTTAGAAAAAGCTAATTTACTAGCTTCACTGTTTGCCGAAAACTCACGTCTAGATGCTAGCAATCAAACACCGCCCCAGTTACCTCCTTGTGGATGTAAAATGCCTGAAGTCCGCATTCATCAAAAGGAGGTTCTCAAGACTCTACGCAACTTAGATGTGAATAAGGCCAGTGGTCCCGACGGTATTCCTGCTATTGTCTTAAGGAATTGCGCACCCGAGTTGTCTCCTGTTCTGACGCGCCTGTTTCGTCTATCTCTTCGGTCCGGAATCGTCCCAAAAATGTGGAAGCTCGCCAATGTTCAACCCGTACCTAAGAAGGGTAGACGTGCCGATCCTTCAAACTATCGCCCAATTGCAATCACCTCCATTCTGTGTAAGGTAATGGAGCGTGTTATTAACAAGCGCTTACTTGCGTACCTTGAGGACAATGATCTCCTCAGTGACCGGCAATACGGATTTCGCCAGAACCGATCTACTGGGGATCTTCTTGTGTACGCTACACATCTTTGGGGTGAAGCCCTTGAAAAATACGGTGAGGCACTTGCTGTCTCACTTGACATTTCAAAGGCATTTGACAGGGTATGGCATGACGCTCTTATAGCGAAGCTTTCCGCTTACGGTATCCCTCCCACCCTTTGTGCTTGGATTTCCGATTTCCTGAGGGAACGGTTTATTCGAGTAACTCTTGACGGCTGCTCGTCTGACCTATTGGCAATTAATGCTGGAGTACCTCAGGGATCTGTTCTTTCCGCAACGCTATTTCTGCTTCACATTAACGATCTGCTAAAGCCCGGTATTTTTGGGTATGCAGACGATAGCACCGTTACGGAAAGATATTTTTCTAGTGCAAGGGCAAAAAAACCGGAAATAGACGAACTAAGAGAGGCAATGGTGCTCCATACCAATCTTACTCTGCAAGCTGTCTCCGATTGGGGTGATGCCAACCTTGTGAGATTCAATGCCTCTAAGACACAGGCGTGTCTCTTCTCTGCTAAAAAGAGCCCTTTCAACTTGGCTCCCACTTTCCGGGGTGTGCCTGTTCCTATCACCCGTCATCTCGAACTTCTCGGTATCGATCTCTCATCAAATCTTAACTTCGGTAGCTATATTGAGTCCAGGGCTAAGACGGCTTCTAAAAAACTGGGCATCCTCTCCAAGGTCCAACGATATTTTACCCCTGACCAACTGTTGAGCCTTTACACAGCTCAAGTCCGCTCATGTATGGAGTATTGCTCCCACCTATGGGATGGATCTGCCCGCTATCAGCTCGAAGCCCTGGAAGCTATCGACAGACGTGCCAGAAGACTCGTTGGTGATGAGTTGCTTACGGCAGGACGGCTCCACAGCCTCGAACATCGCCGACTGGTAGCAAGTCTGTGTGTCTTCTACAGGTTGCACTTCGGGGAGTGTGCGCAGGAATTACATAATTTAATTCCCCCTGCACCATTCCACCATCGGACAACACGACGTGGACAGGGATTCCACCCATTTGTGGTCGATATTCCTCCTCATCGTACCTCTCGATTCGCCTCCTCCTTCATTGTGCGAACCGCTAAGGTGTGGAATTCCCTCCCTGCGTCGATGTTTCCCCATACATATAATTTAGGGATTTTCAAGGCAAGAGTGAACAGGCATTTTTTGAGTTTGCGTGATACACCTTAGACCTCATCTTAGCTTCCCATCAGGCTAGATAGAGATCAAACGCACTCAAATTTCTAATAAAAAAAAAAAAAAAAAAATATAAAACAGAATATTTTTTACGTCATAGTGTTCGCAAATCTTCCGGTATGGAAAAATATAATCGTAAATATGTCGAACTCGTTAGTAGGTAAGTGTTAAAATAATTCTGCGGTGCGACCCTAAGTATAAAACTCACACATCGACGTGTGTACAGATAAATTGTTTCGTTTGTAGTAGTAGTAGGTATATATGTTACGCTGAATCAATGGAGAGTCATACCAGTGATACCAGTCAAGAAACAAACAAAAAAGGCGAGTATGCAGCCGCTCCGGGCATTTGTATGGGAATTTAGTTTTTTTAACTGTTATTTTAATGTTATTTATTATAGGTTCTATAGTGATCTAGTATAGCCCGTGGTTCGATTAATTACGCATATTATGTTAATTCCACTTTGTATAGCAGCAATAGTGCTTTTAATTTTTATACATTAGGTACCTTTTATTGCCAACCAAGTCTTGGCTTTACACTAAGTCTGGAAAAATGTAAACGTTTCTGGTAAACAACCACAAAAGTAAATTTTATTAAATCTGCCGCCGCTTTGTAGCTTTCTACTATTCTCAAAAACATTCTGACACTAAGTTGTTTTGGCACGAAAGTTAATTTGGTTAATAAATATTTTCTAAATTTTTCCCGCCACAAGCTCAGTAGCGACCGGTGAAATTTTAAAATGGGATATTTTTGATAGGTATGCATAAGCCGGCTGATATCTTTTAAAATGTCATCTCCAATTCTTTTTATTTCAACTAACTGTCCATGTGAGTATTATATTTTAACAGAGTGCAGATGCTCAAGTTTTTTATATGGACCAAGATTCACAATCGAATAGGTTTTTTCCTCCATTTTACATAAAGGCAAAAAACTGTAAAAAAACTCGTCGCTAGGATCAAATTTTTTGCTGGGATCCTTGCTAAATGGAACAAAAGATATTGGAATAAGATAAAAACATTATAGCTATATTTTTTATTCGTTCTGGATACTGTTACAATAAGGGGCCATTCACATATATCATAACATCGATGGGGGAGGGCGATCATATCAAATGTGATAGTAGATAGGTGTTAAAGAATACTGTGGGAGTGGTTCGAAAAGACAAAATTCTGCTTAATTAATAATTATTATGTGGACGGCGCCTAAGTAAATCATACAGACTAATCACGACTTTATCGCTTACGAGGTGTACGGGTCCTGGGGCTATAAGATCCAAACGCAACTTTAAACATAATGGTGGACTTGTGGTTAGAAACAGATAATGGCCTAGTGAATACATATAAACACTATCATGCCTTTATCCCTAATGCGGTAGAGAGAGATTTTTGGTTCTTGTGGCTCTTATCAGACAGAGTTCAGGGCCGCCAGACCCAAAGGCGTTTAGCTTGATGTTGGGGGAGATGGGGTAAAAAGGAATCAAAATAGTTTTGGGTTGCTAGCCGCACCACCCATTCCCTTGATCGGCTTCTACGAGTTGCGTGAGAAAGTTTTTTCTCCCAGACCAGCATGGAAGAGAATTCATACTAAATAGATAAAATATGAAATCATTAAAAGGATGTAAAACTTTTTTAAAGCTTATAAGATCTAGCTGCCAAGAAAAGTAGGTATCCAAAGTGAATAAAAACGCTTCGGATACAGTTTTTGCGAGACCTCTTTGAATTATTAGTATAATCAAGGGTTTTATTGTAGGAAAAACTTGGCTATTAACTCCAACGAAGTTCTTCGTAGCGACAAATCGCGTTTTTTCCTTTATTCGGATGCTTCTGATGTAGGGTGGGCGAATGTAGGTAATAAATCAGATATTATACCAAAGTTCGGCAGCTCCATTGTACTAGTTTCGAAGAAGTCTAGTATCAAAACATGTTTGTTACTGAAAGTAGAGTACTAGTACAGTTTTGATTTGATGTGATGACGTAACTTAATTATGACGTAATAACATTCAGTACTGCTAGAGCCTAGCTGCATGCTTCACTGCCGAAGTTAATTATGTAAGGCATATGTGACACAAGGTAGGTAGATTCTACATGTTAAAGACAATGTAATAGTAAAGAAAGAAGACAGACAAGACAGCTTCTAAACCGCTTGGCCTTCATCACTTCATCAGTCTTCTTCTTGTAATTTAAGAGCCTTACTCTTATCGGTAGAGCTAAGTGAAAATGCCTCCTTTGCTCTCTTCTCTCTGCTATCTATTTAATAACCTGGTTTCTACCTTTTCTTTAGTGTTGGAAAAACTTCATCCTTGGCTTACTTTTCCTCGTCTCCCTTTAATTTTTTCTACTATTCTGAAGAGATTGTCATGTCTTATTTGATCTACAATCTTCTACCTTCTTCGGTTTCAATAGTTGTTAGAATATTTCTTCTCTCCCCTGAACTTTCTAGGATGGATAGATTAAGTAATGAGAAGCAATGAGTAGGCTCATTGCTTAATCTACCCATCCAGCTTTCTCCATCTCAATTAATTCAAGTCAGTAATCAAGTTAAAATTAATTTCAACTTATTTATTAGTCTTATTACATGACTATCTAAATGCGAATCATGTCTAACTAACGTCTGAAACTAACCGAGATCTAATTGACGAATCTCGGCTAAATGCTCGCCTGATTGGCGGGTGACGTCATAAGGGAATAATTAGTTGGGAATTAGAGCGTGCTAGGAACCTGTAAGATTTGCTAAAGTTTATTTCTAGTTATATATTTTATTAGCCGCTGCTCGCAGCGTTTCCCGCGCGTTAATCGGGTATTTGACAATCCCTCAAGAACTTTTTTTCGGATAAAAAGTGTTCATAAATTGCCATCTTGCAATTTTTTTGCATTTACACATATACATTAAGTTCACAAATTGCCCTCTTCTAAATCTTTTAGCATTTACGCAGATACATTATAGCGTTCCTATGCCTAACAGGGTAGACAAAGCCGTAAGACCCAAAGACTACAGACAGTGTGATGGTGGAACGTGGAAGATGGAAAAGGAATCAAAATAGTAATGGTTTGCTATCCACATCGCCTATCTTACACACATGTGATTTTAGTATGGACGGACCTTCAGCTTTGTTGATGTAACTTGCATGCAATCTGTGAGCTGCAAACGATATTATACGTCTATATGCCTACATACACACAGGGTGTAAATGCAGATATTTACTTCAGGTCACTCACTCCAACAATATAGGTTCATATTGTTGGAGTGAGTGACCTGAAGTGAAATGAAGTCTTTTAGTACAATTAAGTATTTACATGTATACCAGATACCCAGGGCAGATACCGTGCCTAAACAGATTCCGTAACCAAAGGGACCGATACCCTATTACTGGGACTCAGCTGTCTGTCCGTCCGTCTGTCACAGGGCTCTATCTCTTAACCGTTATAGCTAGACACTTGAAATTTTCACGAATGATATATTACTGTAGCCGCTATAAGAGCAAATACTTAAAATAAGATAAAATAAAAAATTAAAGGGGGTCGTTATACAAGAAACGTGTTTTTTCAGCATTTTAAAAGTACAGTACAGAGATACGGAACCCTTCATGTACGAGTTTGACTCGCACTTGACCAGCTTTTTTGTATTTATGAAGAAATACAAAACATTGTCTCATGTAAATAGGTGGGCACACATTGTGTGCCCAAAGCTGACTTTCTCCTCCTCCCTCCCTCCCTCCTGACTGACCTCCAACCCTTGTTGGAAATTCAGTTTTAACACGAGATATTATTACAGTCCTTTAGACTTACAAGATCTACAGAAATGGTTGAAGTGATCATTCATGAACATTATTCACCAATTTAGGTGTTTAAACTTAGTAGCAGTTTAGGAAGTTAGTGCTATGAGGTACATTACAGTTCCTATGTTATATTCATGAGAATACTTCCACCATCATGACTTAATCCCTAAATGGGGAAGACAGAGTATTTTGGGTCTTGCAGCTCTTAGCAGACAGGGCCCAGGGTCGCAAGACCCAAATATCACTTTTAGCGAGATGGTGGAAAAAGGAATCAAAATAGTGATGAGTTGTAAGCTGCATCGCCTTTAAAACATGATTGGCACTTTCGCTATTTCCCTTACACATAGCGTGACGAGCCGATGGGGAAAATAGATTCGATCGTTCGAATATGGCGATCATGCACTGACAAGCATAGCATAGGACACCCACCAATAGGGTGGTCAGAAGACCTGACCAAGTTCTCTGGAAAACGCTGGATGAAGACCACTCTAGATTGGTCTTTTTAAAAGTCTTTGGGAGACGCCTATGTGATGATTAATGACTATTTCCCTATGTTTGCTTCTACGATCTGCGCAAAGAAGCAGCTGGTGGTCCCAAACCAGCATTGAAAGAATGAGAATCAGATTATCATTGATGTTTTCGTTCCCAGGTGGCGAGGGCCAGGAGCACGGGCCGGTGTTCCTGATGGAGCCGCCCCCTCGCCTGGTGTTTTCCAACGGCACCGGCGCGAGAGTGTCATGCGCTGCGCACGGCTTCCCATCTCCTCAATTGGCCTGGCAGCAGCATGACGGTGGGCAGCTCGATGACGTCCCTGGATTGAGGTAAGTTGACTATAGACTAGCTTTCCTAGTGGCATAGCCTTCAGGACTATTGGTCTATAAAATAACACGACAGATAAATAATCTATACAGCAAAAAATACTTTTTTTTAAATACTTTTATTTTTAGTTTCAAAACAGCGGAAACTTTTGACAATTTGTCGCGGAATTTATAAACCTCCAATATCTCTGTCTCTATTAGCCCGAATAAGCTCAGGTGTTGCAGAAGCCGAGGCAGACCCAAGCTTAGATGGCTGGATGGCGTCGAACAAGACCTTAATAACGTCGGCGTCAAAGGCTGGAGACAGAAAGCCCAAAACCGGACTATCTGGAACAATTTACTTAACCAGGCCCAGGCCCACCCGCGACTGTAGAGCCTTTGATGATGACGATGATGAAGCTTAGGTGTGTCGAGTCAGAGCCGTAGGTGTACACTGTACACATGGCATCTGCGTGTGTCATTGACCTAGACTTATTTGTACCTTCCTTGAAATATCACAGTCAAGCGCAGAATGCGTACGCATGTAAGAGTACAAGATTAGTTTGACATTAAAATTATCTTAATTTCCATCCTGGTCTGTGAAACAATTTTATTTGCTAAGCAAATTAAAAACCCTTGATTGTTAAGAACGCCATCTATTGATGAGTAGCCGAGCTACCGATACGACTTATACCGTAGCGCCATCTAATATTTGCTAGAGAAATCCCTGACTTTCAAGCGTCAATCTCCAATAACTTTTGAACAGCTGAACCGCTGAACCGATTTATATCAAACATAGCTAAGAACCACCAAAAGGGAACTTGCTTTCACGTAAAAAAGAAACATCGTCAATCCGTTCAAGCGCTACGATGCCACAGATAGAAAGACATTAGCATCAAACTTATAACACCTCTCTTTTTTGTCGGGAGTAAAAAGAAAAAAATCGAAGGTACCTTCTGTAAAACAAAATATATACACAGAGAGACAGTTGCGAAGAGTATTATGTTAAATAAATACCATTACTTAATTCGGTACGTACACAAACATACAGAACACTGGTAAACTCTTTATATTGACATAGTCTCTCAATGCATACAAACATTTAAGCTTATATTAAATATGATATTGATACCTCTGAAAATGTGATTCCGGCAAAACACACCTGATGCACATGAAACTTTGTGTTAGAAACTTTGTGAAAATGTTCCAACTGCACGCGCGGTTCAAAAGTTGATTCGATATTAAATCTGGCTGCACATACCATTCATTTTAACGAGGTTCTCGTGGTGTTTACTTTGTTATTTTTATAACTACATAACACTCGCGCTGATATATGTAAATACCTAGTATTTTAGTCTATATGAGAAAATATCTATAAATATATTCTTGAGATAGTCTAAGCTAAAAACAGTCTGAAAATGTTAGTTTCAATATATTAAATTGGCAACCTCCTGGAGGGAAAAAATTGATTACATTTTGAGCTTTCGACAAGAGAAGAAGTATATAAAATAAGAAATTAAATTAAAAGTTTTTAGTTTTAATAATCTGTTTTTAAACACCAAATAGTAGCCGCCACGGAGCAAGAAGCCGCCATGCTATTACGTCATACGCCAGTGTGAACTAAAAAATGTCAACTGTCAAAGTAAAAAGTCTGGAGTGCTATTTTTCATTTAGGGACTCACATTACGAATGATTTGCGCGAGTGTTTCCAAACGGGCGCATTTTTGAATTGATCGTATGCGAAGGATTTGCAACGAGTGGTCTAACCCAATCGTAATTTTGACATTTGTAGCGTACAAATTTCAAAGAAACGTTCTATGGAGTATCAGTTCCGTTTTACGCTGCTTTTTTTTATTTTTGTTGAAATGTTTAGAAAACCATTGACAAATTTATGATATTTTCTGCGTAACCCAATATTACTTATCGCTGACACGGCGGTTTCAAAAATACGATGCAATGCGTCGGAACGCGAGTGGTGAGTTGGAAAACTACACGTTTTGTGTTTCGCTGAGTCCCTAAATGAAAAATAGCACTCCTGAAGTCTATGCTTTCACAAGTGTCATACATTTGTGGAAGCACAGACTTCAGAGTAATAATATACAAGTGGAAGGAAATCTTGCGAGTTAAAGTGGCTCAATTTAACTCGCAAGATTTGACCAAAACAAATAAACAACAACAAACAGGGCAATCTAAATAGCTTGTAAAAATTCTTGATTAAATTAATGACGGGTTGCCATCCGCATCGCCTATTAACATGATCCAGATTTTTGCCCATTACCTCGATTGTCTTTTACGATCTGAGCAGGTAAACAAGCACCTCCACTAACCTATAAATAAGGGATATGTATATTTGTGTATGTTTGAGATACGACATGGCCAAAAACAGACGCTGTTTCACGCGTATCAGGTGCGTTCCGCCACAGACTCATATTGATATATCATTTATGAACTGGAGCCACGCGGTAAGAAACTCCATAATGGTACTTACTCGTACTTTGTGTAAACAACAGCATAAAAATATTAAAGTCCATGATAAACAGCGATGGGAAAAGTTTTTGGTAATGGTGATATGTTTTCGATGGCGGAACACTGGTAAAGAAAACAAAGAATTTTAGAATGAAAACTGGTGCATAATGTAGGCATACGAAAATACATCAGTACAAGAAACAATTTTATGAAGCTTCTATAAGTCGCAGCAATCTAGATAAATTAGCTAGCCAACCGGTCATTCATAACCAACCCGGCAGGCAATCCAATTGAATGGCTGAATGACAACTAGCCAAGTCATTGAACGCAACGTTTAACCAGATGGCTGAACGTATTTTAGTTATTTAGTTGCATAAGATATTGATTTTCTGATGTGTGGTTAGGTTTCACAAATGATGTACGACTTCTTTTACTAATACCACGTACCACTAAGTAACTACAGATAGATGGACGGAGACAGCGGAGTCTCCGTAATAGGGTCCCATTGGCACCCTTTGGGTACGGAACCTTTGAAAGTATTTTCATAGGTCTAGTTTCTGAGTAATAAACGTCTTGATTCTGTGATTTTTACACAAGACTGACCAATCACGTGCATAATACAGTACATCCTGACTTACCGACACACTAGACGGCCTGCAAACGTGTCCCCTGGGTCGGGGGCTATTGATATGTTAATTGAGCTGCCTTTGTCTGTGATTGAGCTTGCCGGCTCTGTGATCAGCACTACTCTGTGCAAAACGCCAAATAATGAAATTACTATTGAATTATCTGTGAGGATTGTAGTGACGTGCCTCGATTTTCTAAGAGTATGAAGAAGTTATTTTTTTTTTCTGCAGCCCGCTTTAGATCGGTAGTTTTGGAAATCCTTGCAAGAGGATATGTCGTTCGGTGCATTTTTTAGATCTACCAGCTATTTTTCTTCCTGCACAAATTGCATAAGCCGATTGAGGGAATAGACGTAAATGCAAATCTCGTTAATAGGCGATGCGGCTAGTAACCCATCACTATTTTTATTTATTGTATTATTTAAATTTTATTGTACAAAATACAATTTGTACAGCACAATAGGCGGACTTGATGCTGAAAGCATTGTCTGACAGCCAACCTTTGGGTTGTTATAAAACTTATTTTTTCATCTTAATGCCCACTATCACGCTAAACTTTTGAAGCGATTTTTGTTTATGGAAAGAAGTATAGTATCATGGACTGAACTTACTCAAATAATGTTGGCTGGTAATTAAAAAGTCAGCTTTTTCTTATTTTTTTAAATTCATTTGTTAATCTTCTTTCTGAATAAAAAAGTCATATACCACCCATCTTCTCCAAAAAGTTCATACAAAAATGCATCAAGAATAACTCATTCATTGCTATCCAAATAATAGAAAGCTTCCACAGACGTTACAGACTCAGTTACATATTTCATGATCTCGTCACTCCAAGCAACTTGATGCTGGTTTATATTCGTGGAGGGTTATTATATTATATTTTAATATATTTTCTTTCAACGCTATAATTTTATAACCATTTCTTTACCTAGAATTTGGTGCGTAGTTTTAGTGAAAATGCTAAAGGAGTAGTGTAATGTGCGCAGCAGCAGACCGACTAAGTGGGCGGCTGTTTCGCCGTAGAAAAAACGCGATATTTAATAAATTTATATTTTGGTAAGATATAAAATATTGTTTTATAAAAAAAGTATCTCCGCTTGTTCATAAAGTATTCAATGGTAAACACATTGATTCCCTGAAGCCACTTTTCAGAATTTATTTTCAGTTTGCAGAATTAGAGATTTTTTTCCTTAGAGACAATTTGTATGAACTGTGTTTTCACTTCCACCAGCGACTTAAGAATATTTTTAACTTTTAGTATAATTATTATGCCTAACTTATGGCAAATTTGAAGTTTTTGTATGCAAATAAATGGTTCTGCTTGCAGGTAAAACTCGTCAAATATCTGTTTTGGGTGGCATTTCGCCTTAAAACGCATTCATAGTTTCTTTTTAAGTTGTTCTGCTTTGTTGTTGTTCAGCCCGGCGTGTGCTTTTTAGCTTTTTCTTCTCCAAATTTTAATATGATATGCATGTCAATGGTCACGCAAAGATGCTGAAAACCTTGCTAAGAAAAAGAAAAATAGCAGGAACCCTTAAAATTATTTGGTGATGGTTTACGACCATCTCGACTTGATCATCAACACTAGCGCAACAACATACGTATGCATAATTTTCTTTCTGTTTTGTAAGCGATAGTGTACGTACACTATTATGTTTTTATCCCTAATAGGGCTCACAGATTTGAGCATTTAGGGTCTTGTAGTAGCTAATTGACAGAGCCCAGGGTCGCAAGATCCAAGGACCACCTTTTAGCATGATGGTAGAATAGACTGTTTATGAATTTGTAAATATTCGCCGAAACTTTGCTAAATGACAGTGGGAGAAGTTAAAGTCTAGTTAAATCGTGTCTTGGAATTCTAACAGGCCAGACGGCACAGAGTATTGCGGTCCGTAGAGGCGGCGCCTTGTAACTATTGTAATACAATTTAAGTTTGCTTAGCGCCCTGTCTGTCACAGACTGACCGCACAGTTACAATATAAGGGTCAGTCGCATCGCATGATATTGAATTTGCTACTGCTTTTGGACAAGAATATTTCGGTAGAGTATTTGCGGATTCGTGAATGATGAAATTCATCACAATTTCTATAAAAAGCAGTATTGGGCTAGTAAAAATATGTAACACATGAATTATTAACCGATTTAAAAAAAAGAGGAGGTCATATCAATTCTACCCGTATTTTTTTTGTAACTATGTACGAGTATGTTAAGCGATGTCTTTGCCAATTGTTAACCGATTTTTATTTAGCCCTTACTACGAGGTTGGTCCTATATAAATTTGATGAAGAGTTGAAGACATAATGAATAAATAGATATGGAAGAAAATCCTCAAAGAAAACGAAAGTAAGATGTTTTTTGTTTTGTTAAAACAAATATTATTATTTTAAGAAGCAAACGTTTAGTTTAAGCCTGCGTTCAGCGATACTGCTTTTATAGAAATATTACAAAATGTTGATTATATTCTATAATTAAAATTACTCGCTTGAAGGTCAGGCTCAGATCAAGCTCAGGTCAGGCGTAATGAGTTAAGCGGTCTTTCAAAACAATAACATTTCATTATGAATATTTAATAAAATAAAATTATAACAGTTAGTTATTGGCGCATTGAAAAAGATAGAGATATTACATATCTTGTTTATGAATATGGCCGTACGTCTTGTTCTAAATGTCAGTATATAACGTCTATCACATGTAATTAGCTTAAATGGACGGCACAGAGTGCGTGGGCGCAGAGGCAGCGCCTTACAGAGTGCGGTGGTTGCAGAAGCAGAGCCTTACAGAGTGCGGTGGGCGCAGAGGCAGCGCCTTACAGAGTGCGGTGGGCGCAGAGGCAGCGCCTTACAAGTTAACAACTATTGTAATACAATTTAAGTTTGCTAATCGACATGTCTCCTGCGACCTGCGCCTGTGTGTAGTTTTCCGATGTTAACTTTCATATAGTTAGAGTTACGTTTAATTTAATTTAGTCGTATAATCATTTTAATTGTTGGTACCCTTTTTGTAAATTTTAGACGTTCTTTTACTTCTAAAATCTTAAAATTTTTAAGTTAAAATGTTTTATTGTTTCGCCTTTATTTTTTCTTCTGTGAAAATAACGAGATCTTATATTTTAACTTTTATAGATTCAGCATAGGTTTTTTAATATTAATTATTTATATCTTCCACGAATGTCTGGGTCTTTCTCAGGATCTTTTCTACTGCGAAGTCTACTTAGTTAGTAATGGCTTTGACAGCTCTCGTGTCACCTATTTTTAAGATTATTTCTTATAAAATATTTTAAGTCAAAAGTCAAGTCCTTAAGAATTGCGTCGTCAGTAGTAATATTGGATCACAAAGAATTCCGCTACTTTTAAAATCGTCTCATTGTGGAGAGCGTGCCACATGCAATATGTATCTATTCTGAATTTTGAACGTAGCGTCTTGCGATTGCGTCGAGGTAATTTTTAATTCAATGAAGAGTTATCGCTGCGTTTTAAGTAAACATATCTGGTGATGTTTTTCATTACTTGATTGATTATTTCTAATGTTCACTGCGAAAAGCAATTTTTTGAAACTATAAACTCTAATATTTGCTATAAAACACATATTTTTTTTCATTCACAGCTTTCTAGGTCTTTCTCCGGATCTTTTTTATTGCTGAGTCTACTTAATAATGGTCTTGACAGCCTTGGTGTCATACATTCTTATCAGATGATCTTCCCTACTTATGGTACCATACATTGTTTTGTCTTTATTACATTATGTTCTAAATCTTAATTTACTTGTAAAACATATCTCTAGTACTCTACTACAGTAGTAAGATGATTGTTTTTCGTGAATATTTTCCACTTTAACTCAAAATCCCAGAGAATTGCATCATTAATAGTAATATTCGATCACAGCATTCATACCTTTAAAATCATCTCTTTGTAGAGAGCGTGCCGCATAAAATATTTATTATGCATTTTGAACGTGGCGTCTTGCGAATCGCGTCGACGCCATTTTGGATTCAACGATGAGTTATTGCTGCGTTTTCAGTATCTAATAATGTCTGGTGATGTATTTCCTTACTCGGTTCTTGATCGCTAATGTTTGCTGTGAAAAGAGATGGATTTGTAACGTGTAGTACCGTTCTTTTGAAATGGAAGACATTTATTTTTCCGTAAGTATAAGTAATTGTAGTGAGTTGTTTACTTGTCATATTCAGAGCAAAACATAAACGTTCATACATTTGCATACATTTAACATCTTTCTGAGACTTTCTATGTATCTATTGTGTTGCGGGGTCTACTTATCTTCCGGCAAAAAATATAAAAAAGACAATAAAGAAAAAGTAATTCAGTCTGAAAATATCCCAAACCAATTTCGAATAGGAAGGACAGAGAGCTCTCAACGAGTATATACCGCGGCTATATACGCATTGCTGTACCCTCTCCGCAGAACGTCAATCAAAATCTGTGAAGCTTCGAGCGTCCACCATTGGTAATTGACACGTGGAGTGCGCATAGAGTAGTGAACAAGTTAGAACTGCAAAAATATTTTTTTTACCGTTTTTTGTGGCATCTGGCATTCTGGTATAAAGTTAAAATTTATTCGTCGTTTATGATCTATGTGCGGACCTGTATCTATGTGCAGTCTGAAATAAACTATTTCATTTATTCATTCGTTCATGATTGATTCCTATAATCTCTTGGCTGAATTTTAATCTAAACTGTGAAGTCTCGACCTTCGAGCGTCCACCAATTAAGTAGTATTTGACGCCGCGTGGAGTGTTCAAGTAGAGAACAAATTAGAACTGGAAAAAATATTCAGTCTCCGTTTTTTGTTTAATTATTCTTATAAGTAGCGTAAAGCGTTATGAATATATTTCAACAAGAAAATAAATAGGCAAGTGCGAGTCGGACTCGTACATGAAGGGTTCCGTATCACCGTCCAATGTTTTAAAACGCTGAAGAAACACGTTTCTTGTATGACGACCCCCATTCATTTTTAACTTTATTTTATTTTTAGTATTTGTTGTTATTGTGGTCATAGTAATACATAATTGGTGAAAATTTCAAGTATTTAGTTAATGCCATTATGAAGATCAAGTTAAAAACGCTGAAAAAAACACGTTTCTTGTATGACTACCCCCTTTAATTTTTAATTATTTTTTATTTTTAGTATTTGTTGTCATATCCGCCACAGTAATACATAATCGGTGAAAATTTCAAGTATCTAGCTATTACGGTTCAAGAGATAGATCCCTGTGACTGACGGACAGACAGACAGACGGACAGACAGACGGACAGACGGACAGATAGCGGAGTCACAGTAATAGGGTCCCGTTTGCACCCTTTTGGTACGGAACCCTAAAAAACTTTGTAAGTATTCGAGTTAAAGCGTGTTAGTACATTATAATACAGTAAAAAGCATCATTATCATAAGCTTTCAAAAAGCCACTGCTGGGCATAATCCCTCCTTTGTTTATAAAGTAAATGCGTATAATGGTACTTATTACGAATACAATATTAAACTTATAGCATTGTGTTGCATCAATCACTTATATTTTTTCCATCTTACTCGTCACATTTTATTTGGCTTTATAAATAACTTATCGAAAGAGAGAACCAGGAAAAGCCCCGTAAAGGTCCCGTAATCATATTTATAATTTTATAACTCTTACCCAATTTCAGTGATTGTATAATGTTGGAATTCTAAAGATTTCCTTTATTCAGTTGGAGGCGTAACATGTTTTCTCGGTAAACATCAAAGCGGCTAATGGCACAGATTGTAAATGTAATTAAATTGATGCCAGCTCTGTGTGTTACTGATTCTTGAATAAACATGCAAAAGTAATTTAATTTGTATTTTTATTTTGGAGGTTTTACACAAAAGCACTTTATTGTCAATGTGCCTATTAATTTTAGTTGGGTGTTCCATTGATGTCCAAATTACGAGATGGTCCATAATATATCATCTACTCCAGACAATAATAATGGGTAAAACTGCCGGAAAGCGCAGTCTTACCCATCATCCCTGAAAATGTCTTGGCTAAGTAACATCTGACAATGGCCAAAATACTAGAACAAATAGTTAAGGTTCGTCTTAGACAAATCAAGATTTAAAGAGCTGACTGCCAATCTTCAGAAATCGGCACCTAAAAAAGATGTACAGTGGCAAGCTCCTTCAGGGCAAGTTGGAAAATGTTCTTTTAAATTATCTTGGTTTTCAGTGCTTAACTATAAAGATAGGTCTATATTATAAAATATAGTATCGTTAAGAGTACTCCTTGTTGGGTATTTTTTTTATTTATTTATTTAAGTTTATTGCACGCAATCTCATATTTGATTGATTACAATGTATCCCATTTTTTTCCACTTCTACATTTATGAACCAGCTTTTAGAAGTGTCATTGTAATGAAAAAAAGATGCATTGCATGTTAATTTTTCAGCAGAGATAATATAGTCCTGGGGTACGACTTTGAACTCGGTGGAATTAAATCGTGCAAGAAAATACCCAAATTCCACATAGGTGCACGATTTCAATTCCACAGAGTCAAAAATCGCACTCCTGTATTAAGAGTATATGTTAAAAAGTTTAAATTAGGTTAACTTTAGGCATAGCTCAACCTGTGTTTTGTCATTTGTCTATTTATTCTAAATAGAACACCTTTTTCTTTCCTCCGTTTCAATGTTGTTCCATCGGAAAAGATGTTGTTGTTGATGATGACCTGAAAAAGTCGCATTATGAGTTTATAATGTTCTGTTAACGGAATATATATTTTGTTGCCAGCAAATTGTAAAATATTCCCTTGAATTTACCGCGTCAGTGGCTTACGTTCGGTAAGGGTTTGTCTTTGGCAAACTTGGCATAAATTTAACGTGGAGGGATTATGTGATAAGCATCTTATGTGTTGACAAGGTGCAAGTTATTTATGCCAGTTTATGTAGACTACCGAAATACGCGTGTAAATTTACGGTAGACACATACTTGAATCTACATAACCATTACCTATATACACAATACTTACATAATTACTACTGGAAGAAATCTCTTTTGAGATAAGTAGTGCCTTTGTACAACTTTTTGTTTATGTATTCTCTGTATATATTGTCCGTGTACATAAATTGGTAAATAAATAATAAATAAATAATTTGCACCTTCTTCTAAAGTTTTCTTTTCTCGGCATCAGCAGTAGGTTGATTAGTAGATAAAGCCTATAGCTGTCCACCTATTACGTTTGTAATAAAGTTAAATAAATAAAAAATCTTCCTTGCTAGTCTGGGAGAAAGGAAACACATAGAATGTAACAGCTGCTACTCTTTCCACGCAGATCGTAAAAGCCGATCGAGGGAATGAGCGAGAATCTGAATCATATCAATAGGCGATGCAGTTAGCAATCCATCACTATTATGATTTCCTTTTTCACCTTTTTGCCCACCATCACGCTAAAAGTGGCCTAGGCCTTACCACCCTCGGTTCTATCTGCCCCGCTAGGGATAAAGACGTGATAGTGTACCTGTAAACATAATTAACGGGTCTTGGGTTGAAGGACAAAGCACAAATATCTTATATTACAACTGCATTCCCAAGGATGGTTGCCGTACTGCGGCGACTGGTTGTAAAATTTTCGCTCATATGCATTCCTAAAAAGGGTTGTCGTCAGGCAGGCAGCCTGACGTTAAACTATACTGGCTATTTCCTTTTGATTTCGCATGGTCATCGGCACCCTTGGGTGACCATTGACATGCATATTAAATGCATATTAAATGCATAGAAGTTTCTTCATATCTCCAAAGTTCTTCATCATATCTTCACCAAATTAAAATGGGACCAACTTGATAGTAAAGACTTTCGAATAAAAAAAGAATTATTAAACTCGGTTCAAAATTGGCGAAGATATCGCGTAACAAACATACATGAAAAAAAATATACAAAATATACAGTCGAATTGATAACCTCCTCCTTTTTTGAAGTCGGTTAAAAATATGAAAATATTCTCTCAATCGAAATGCGGATCACATCAGCCGAACAATCAATTTCTATGAAAGACAACAATTGTTTTTTTGTATTTCGCTGTAATCATATCATGTATAACACTAAGCTTTGAGAAAGCTGTCACAAAAGATACTGACATAAACAGATATATATGTATCATGTTCGATGTTATGTAATTTCTACACAAACAAAAACAATAACGTACAAAGTAATATTTTTAAATTGAAATCCTTTTGTTTAAAACTTTGTTTCCGAATTGATGTCTGTGTTAATTGGAAAACTTTGAACAATTGATCCGATAACTATTTGATTGCTTGAAATTGCGTAGGCGAAAATGTTACGTTATTGGTTTTAAAATATCGCGCTTTAAATACATTTATTATGTATATACCTAAACGGGACTTATGTGTCTACGACCACAAATGAAGTGACTCCTATTAGTAATGTCAGAACCAACAAAAAAGGTTCGCATTAAGTACTGTTCATACATTCTTCTTTGCTGGTCTGGGAGAAAAGAAAAAACATAGAATGTACCAGCTGCTTCTCTTCCCGTGCAGATCGTAAAAGCCGATCGAGGGAATGGGCGAGAATCTGAATCATATGAATAGGCGAGAATCTGAATCATATGAATAGGCGATGCGGTTAGCAACCCATCACTATTATGATTTCCCTTTTCCACCTTCATGCCCACCATTACGCTAAAAGTGGCCTGGGCTTTACCGCCCTTGGCTCTGTCTACCCCGTTAGGGATAAAGACGTGATAGTGTATCATACATAAAAAGATTGACGTTACGTTTTACTCCTACCTACACATAACCTGATTTACTTTAATAGAATACGAGTGATCACTTCATTTCTTCCTGTAGATGTCGTAAGAGGCGAGTAAAGGACTAGTCACAAACATCTCGTGCCTCTTCTGAAAGAGAAGTCTTGGCTACTAGATCGTTATAATAAAGACATCAGCATTTCTGTACAAAAGTGTGCAGCGGCCCGGGCAATTTATATGGGAATGTCGTTTTTTTATGTTTCTTAACTGTTATTTTAATATACTTTAGTGATCTAGTAAAGCTCGTGGTACAATTTATTACGGGTATGTCCCTTCCACGTTGTATAATAATATCCCTACTAGAA
This sequence comes from Acrobasis repandana, assembly GCA_963576875.1. NCBI lineage: Eukaryota > Metazoa > Arthropoda > Insecta > Lepidoptera > Pyralidae > Acrobasis > Acrobasis repandana. The sequence continues at coordinate 810,674 of OY756215.1, forward strand.
TATCTAATAAACGTACATAGTCGGTCAACACTGCACGTTACTGAAGCCGGGTAGTTTTGGGCACTTAATCGATACGGGGCTAAATTTGACCGATGCAGCTATTATGGTAATAGAATAGTTGCATTTATAATAGAGGTATATCATGTTCTTCAATTGATTATCTTTGTTAACACACACATATTTCCGTGTGGTGCTATATTTATGTGCAAAGCAATTTATTTAGTATAAAAATGGACTTTGTTTTTTTTTAAATTTTTGCAGTTTATGAGGATGGTTTTGCTTTATTTGCTGAATGATTTGTGCATCGATTAATGTTTTCTTAAATTTTTATTGAGATTTTTTCAAAAATCGTGATAATCCGCTAGTTTCCAATAAGTCAAATTAGATTATCTTAACGTCAAAATAAACATTTTCTATAGGATTTGTATGAAATAGTTAACCGTTCAGTTAATAAATCTAAAATCACGTTCAAGTGGATATACTTAGGTTCCTATAGGTATAAACTATAAAAAGTGTTATTTTGTGACATTTTATTCCGTAAATTAAAAGTAAAATAATTTATTTATGACCCAGGATACTTCCGTATTACTTAAAATTGTTCTCTTAGCTTGTTTCTGTTATTTAATTACCCCATCGAACAAAATATTGATTTTGATAACAACAATTTTAACCCTAGATAACTAAACTATCCTGGGAGTTACACAATAACTAAACATTCGTCTAGCGGACTACGCATTAAAAAATCTTATATTATCAACATCATTTAACGTGAGGAAGAAATTGTTACATGATTCGTATAAAGGGCTCTTGTGAATAGAGACAAGTATAAATAATTTTATACTAATGATGCCACATACCTTTTATACACATCTACATTATGGGTGCCACAAATTGCATTTTTATATCTAAGGCATCAACTTTATGTCTTCCTTAGCAATTTCGACGGGCAAACGTATAATTTTTTTGTAATATTTCATACTTAAGGAAATGGAGCAGATTCTTCATATGATTTCACCAAGGATATCTCCTATCATGACCTTGATGTCACGTCTCAAAGTTACCGTCCGAACAAGTTGCCGCAACCAAGGCTCCATGAGGTGGTTCGTCAATTTCAAAACAAAATCTCGCCGTGTTGCTATTTTTTTATTATTTTTGATGTTATTCGCGACGTATCATAACATAAGTAGGAGTAATCCTAGTGCAGATGACCATTTATGATGAGTTTTACTGGATACAAATCAAAGAGTTGCTAAAGCACATGTCGGATGCTACCTGAAGTACGTTTCTTTTCATGTTCAAATCATCCGAATTAATAATTTGGGTTCTGTTGTCTTTTACTTGGTACTAAAAAATCTCATTCAGAACCCAAATATTGGCACGAGACATCAGTATCAATGCTGATATTGTATTGACTTGCAACCTTCCAATTATTTGTCATCACCACAGAAGTTAAATTATCTTGTTACTTTTATCAGAGTCATCAATCTTAATAAACGTGAATTTGTACTTTCAGCCTAGGACATATGTTTCCATTTATAAATCCATCAATAATATTAGGTATATGAGAAAAAGTTGAAAACAATTAGTAGTATGAATGACATCTTACTATTAAACCCTAGTCATTAAAAAATAACCGTTTTCATGAAGTTCATATTATTTCCTAGTATGCTAATGTATATTATCTAATTATAATACAAACATTTATTATTTTTATTTATTTTAAAATACTAATATAAAATAAAATGCAATTTAGATACCTTTGAAAATCTGCACCTGTTATAACTAAACTTTCGTAATCTAGACGACGCGGTGATTATAAATCACAAATAAAGACAATTGTTTGCGCAAACGCCGCATTTGTGCCACTTTTCACTCTAATTATGAAGGTATACAAAGGCGTGCAAGCAGGGGGTACGCGAAAGTTTGTGAACTAGACTTATGCAAGGGGTCGCGTAGTCTGCCAGACGAATGTTTAGTTATCTAGGGTTAAAGAGCTTTTTTTATGCGGGACGATAACAAAAGAGGTAAATAAAGAGATGCATACACAAAAGAATAGTTTGTATAATAAAATAGCTCTGAGCTATGAGTGCTATGATACACAAATCAAATTGAACCATACAAACACGAGTCCACTTAGCGCCGGATTGTAATTTAAGTGCGTTGGAGTTTGATCTGACAAACGATTCAGTGCGTTTCATCCTTAATTTAGTACCTTGTTATTTTCGGCAGCGTACTAAAAATTTTGTCATATTATAATGATAGTTTTATGATTATTTTTATCTGTATCTTTGATATCTAAGTAACTACTCAAAAGCGTCCTTAATATTATTTTTTTCGGATCTTTTTTTCTTTTTTTTCTTTATTTTAAACTGTTTCTTTATTTTTGCAGCTACATGTAGACTAAATCACGAAAAAAGTGTTTATATACAGGATGACTTTTAACCACCAGTAAAATATTTGAAGCAAGTTATATAAGCAAGTTATATAGAAGAATTAAGTCTCGATTTCACATGGTCTTAGGCATCCTTGTTTGCAGGCGATCTTTGACATGCATATTAGGTATATTTAGAGAACAAAAAGCGGAAAGCGTATCCCTGGTTCCAAAGCAGCACAGCTGAGGATGCGACCTGGAACGCGTTAGGTTTACAAAGTAACAAAATTCCCACCTGAACAAAATTCCGGCACCTACATTTAAGTTCTCAGCAAGATTTACTGTAACTTTCACAGTGCTGTATTCAGATGTGAACATGGAATGAGGTTTGCATTTTGTAGTCGGGCACTGCGGTTTCCTTTTGTCTTTACATTCAGAACATAAAGTTATATGGCTCCGTTCCTGTTTTAAGCATAACTTTCACTTTTTTTACAGGTACATTTTATTAGATTTCTTCTTCTATATAATTTAAGAGCCAGACTCTCGTCTGTGTCATTGTATGGAAATAGACGCATACAATAGCATTTATTTTTGGTAGAGATAAGGTTTGTCGTTGCTTTCTCCATTTCAAACATTAGTAAACTTTTGTAGTTACTTATGTGCAGGTTTTGTCACTATGTTTTCCTTCACCAGAAGCAAGTAGTAGCTGAAAATAATCGTACATTTAGAGGTACAAAGTCGCGCCTAGTGAGGATCGAACTTATGCCTCATAGCCGCAAAGCCAGTCCGTAAACCGCTTGGCCACCACTGCTTCGTTATTTCATATACGAATGGAGTATTATTATTAGAAAGGTTTAACAAACCTTTTACGAATTAAATGTACTATGTGATATGCTATTGCTGACTTTTTCTTGATTTTGCAATAATAAATTTAATGATTTACTTAGTTTACAAAGTAACCAATGTAAAGTAACCTGGAATTCTTGGCATCCGCTTTTAAGTTCGGAACAAGATTTACTGCGACTGGTACAGTGTTGCATTCGGATGTGAACATGGAATGAGGTTTGCATTTTGTAGTCGGGCACTGCGGTTTCCGTTTGTCATGAGATTTAAAACATACTCGTTTATAGCTACCTATGACTCAAAAGGAAAAAGTATATCTATAATGTTAGGTATAAAATTTTGACGTTTCAGTGTCATTGTATGTGTGTCTGTGGCATTGTAGCTTCTAAACGAATAGACTGATTTTGATGGGGTTTTTAAATTGAAAGCTTTGTCTGTCGTTATGGTCCTTAGTTTTATTAAAATCGGTTTAGAAATTCTCAATAACTATTAAAAGCCGTTCAATAGTTATTGGGAGTGAACGCTTGTAAGTCAGGGTTTTAAATTTTTCTGGCAAATAAACATGTACTCGTATAATCGAAGTCGACATCTCTTTTTTTCTTTATCTTTTTTTTGTAAAAATCAATATCATACATTGAACTGGCTGGGACAATTTACGCACTGGAAATAAAATCTTCCTCTACCTATGAGGAGTGTTTATTTCGGTGTCATTATTTATATTTATATTTTATTTATTATTATTATATTATAAAAGAAAAACGTAGGTGAATACTTTAATACTGGTCTGGGAGAAAAGAAAAACGTAGAATGTTCCAGCTTTCCACACAGATCGTAAAAACCAATCGAGGGAATTGGCAAGAATCTGAATGCTAGTAACCCATCACTATTTCGATTCCGTTTTTCCATCTTTAAGTCCACCTTCACGCCAAAAGTGGCCTTTGAGTCTTACAGCACTGGGCCCTGTCTACCCCGTTATGGACTAAGACGTATTTAATGATCTGTAATGTAACATAGGTGATAATAATATAATGGTTTTGACAAAGCCAACTTTTTGACCGGTTTTTTGTTCAAAAGGATGAAAATTTATAAATGACCCTTTACTTTGCAAGTTATTTAAATTCCTGTCGTGTTATTCCGGAATAAAACATCACAGAACTTTTAATCCCCGAGTCCCATTAGAGCCCTAAGTTTCACAGAAACTGGAAAGGTCTTTATTTTTTGTCGTCTTCCGTAATGTTCTTATTTGTAATCGCTTCATTAATTTAAACTTATTGTAGAATAATTTTAAGTATATTAATTTTAACTCCAACGTATTGTTTTAATAATAAATGTATCATCTTTTACATTTAAGAGCAAGGCTCTTGTCCGTGTCATTAACTGACTTCAAACAAGGAGGAGAATCTAATCTAACGGGCCTCCTTGTTGGCACACTCTACTCTAACAGGACTGGCCGTCAAGATAAAATAATAAATTGCGAAGCTATCATGTCGGTTTGTGCTTTTGCGAAGAATTGAATTGAATTGCGATTATTGATTTTGCAAATTATACTTGTGCGTCACACACACCGGACACAGTTATCTCGAACGAGGACTTGTGGAATCTATGCAGGGAAGATCCAATTGACGTACAAATCCGTAGACGCAAGTGGAGCTGGATCGGTTATACGTTGCGTCGGCCTCACGATCATATTCCCCGTAGAGCCCTTGATTGGAATCCACAGGGCAGGCGTAAGCGTGGTCGCCCTAAACAAACTTGGCGCCACACCGTTAACTCAGAAGCTAAGCAGCTTGGATTGTCCTGGAGTGAGATCAAGAACGCAGCGGTTGACAGATCGGATTGGCGACGTGTTGTATCTGCCCTTTGCCCCGACAGGGGGACATAGGAAGCGAAGAGACTTGTGCGTCACATATACCTAATAAATAATAAGAAATTAGAGAAGGGATTTATTTAATTTGAAGCACAATTTCATCAAAGTGGAAAATTATCACTTACTATAAACAGGTGGCACCCCTATTTTTTTAGACTCATCATTATTCACGCTGTATTTTATCCTTTTATACAAGTCCACTTAAGGTGAATGTCCTCTATAACTCATAGTTGCAAGCATCTCAAGGGTGCAGTGATATTTTTTGCGGCGGCAAAGTTCTCAAGTGCCGAACTTTTGCTGCAAATATTAAAGTTTTATGTTTGACGTTAAATATGCTTTTAAATTTAAAACTTAAATAAAAGTATCTACGTTTCATGTAAATAAATAAATAACGTTTAACTAATATTATTTTTACTGTCAGTCTTTATCTCTTGAGATCATTCGCAATTCCCAAAGAGGGTTGACGTCAGGCAGGCAGGCGGCTGGCCTTAAAATTAAAGCCAAATCTTAAAACTCTTTCGGCTATTTCTTCTTCAACGCAAGGTCTATGGTATCCTTGGCTGACCATTGACATAATATGCATACATGTAATATTTGGAGAAGAAAAAGCGGAGAGGGGTACCCCGGACTCCGCAGTAACACAGCTGAGGATGCAACCGGGAACGCGCTTGGATGAAGAAGATCATCCGCAAGTGTTAGTTTTTAAATATTTAAATAATGAATTATTTCTCAAATTGGACATAAAAAACACATTTCTCTGCTACTAGCTGCATAGCTAAGTTTCATTCTTTCCCTCAATCAAGTTCTGAGAGATCTGCGTGTGAATAGAAGCGCTGGGCTGCGCCGACTGGCAGAGTCGCCATTTGATGTAGGAGGCGACTGTATTGAAACACGACTTAATATTAGGGCTTTCTTTATTCATAAGTTTATAATTATACTTATAACTAAAATACTTATTTTACTATACTACAAGCGTACCAAAAACAGATATGTGTAAATGAGAGCCAAGTTCAATATCCTTAAATTTCCTTTTTCTTTGAACTTGGCTGGAAACTTTGTCACTTGTCTAAATTATGTATTATTTATCTCTTAGACCAGCATTAAAGAACAAAAAATTATAATGTAGTAATTTTATTGTATTGTATTTATTTATTTCAAACAACTGTCTTTACAGGCCTCCCGACCCAATTAAAGTAAGGGAGTCTTACCTTACAATAACTAACTTCAGTATTATCAGTTTACCTTCATCAAAATTACTCAGAAATTTTATTGCGTACTTAGGTACTTTAACTCACCTATTACATATTACATATTTAAATTCAATTTTACAAAGTAAAAACCAGAATTTGAAAAAAATTCATGAAACAAAAACGAACAGATTATGCGTGAAACATTGAAAATTAAACCGAATCACGTCCGCTTTTTAATGAAACGCCCGATTTCGCCAATCTTTAAGATTTAATGCGTGCTTCGCGTGCGTGCTACATTTTACCGCTGAAAGTATTTTTTATTCTTGCCAAAATGAAATTATCATTATAATTTTCGATTGTTTTTTTTTAAGTATGCAGCAAAGTTAGAGGGTCAATGTCTGCCAATCCATTTAGTAATGTTGTTATCGGCTTCGTCTATTTTTTTCGAATGCCACCCATAATTGACAAGATTGGGCAAGAGTTAGTAAGGTGGATCAGCCAATGTACTCAGCTGTGCTGTTTTAGAGCCCGGGGTGCGCTTTCCCGCTATTTCTTCTCCAAACATGATATGCATGCCAATTTTCATCTAAGGATGACAAAGACTATGTTAAATCGAGAAGATTCAGAAAAGTTTAAACGATTTGGCTATAGTTTTACGACCGGCCGCCTGACGTCAACACTCTGGAGAATGAATTAGTGCGAAAAATTTTACAATCGGCTGCTGCCCGACGTCGAGCGTCCTCGGAAATGCATGTGTATTACAAGATGTTTGTGCTCAGTCCTTTACTCGCCTTTTACGACGCCCACAGTAAGAGTCGTTCTATTCTAGGTCAAAAACCACATGGCAAATGACAGCGTTACTAATTCACAATATTAGCCGTGTGGTTTTTGGTAGAGAAGAATCCTTTTCACTACAATTCTTCCCGTGGTTGTCGTAAAAGGCAACTTAGAAAATACAAGCTAAGCAAAGGTTCGGTATACTTAAACATCAGTGACACCTCTCCAACTCGTCTAGCCAGCGTGGAGAGTGTCAAATTATCTGGCTGCTCTGGCAAAGTATGGCTGTGGCAATATAGAGAAAAAAGAGTGATCTACAGAGGAGACTAAACAAAAAAACGACTTGACGATGAACGAAAAAGGACGAAGCTCAGAGAACAAAGCAAAGTCACAAATGTCATCAAACGGGTTAAGAAGCTTAAATGGCGATAGGCTGGTCATGTCGCCAGGAAACCAGGTTCGTGGTGCAAAGCGTTGGCATAGTAGAGACCGTGGTGAGAAACACGCCCACAAAAAAGACCGCAGATGCATTTGATTGGTATGACGACATCAAAAGGACAGCAGGATCGAAGTGGATTAAAGTTGCTCAAAATCTAGAATGATGGCATTGACAAGATCGAGAATGACCGACCCTAGCGGTCGAAAACGGCTGAAAAGAAGAACAAAAACAATGATGATGACACATTATAAATGTGCATCATCATATTTTTCTCACCTTCTCCCCATTTGGAGTCGGCTCTGTATGTCAACTCCCTCAATCGTTATTTACCATATTTGAACTAACCCCCCTCTCCTTCATATCCCGCTTTACACATTTCCCCCACGTCTTTCTAGGTCTTATTCTATTTCTTTAGTCACCCACTGTTATGTTGGTCTGAGTGTAAAACATTTTAAGCCAGATCATAATATGACATGAGAAGTCAGAAATTAATTCCGTTATTTTATGAACTGCGCCGTACACGAGATAAATAAACGTTAAACCCTGAAGCAACCGTAGCAATATAATGAGAAATGTGCTTCAGTTTGAATTACAGCCGGGCGTTGCTAAACCGGTGCATCAATTAACGCTAATGAGTGTCGTACACACGTGTAATCCATAGACACACATTTACGACTAGTCGCAACAGTTTCCTAAATAGTTTCGTCCACCCTACCTATACTCTGATACACGTGTAATTAATGATGCAACCATTAGCAACTAGTCGCAATAGTTTTTCAATAAATATTACTGTCTATGTTATCTTACGTGTGTTTCGTGGTGCACACATTAACAATTTGATGTATGAGTATTTCGATAACAGTTGATTGCCAAATCGTTGTTCATTTGTTTGTTTGTAATCTCCCCATTACCCAAAAAAACATAGGTACAGACAGGCTTATATAGTATTAGAATTTGCACAAAGGCGGGCTTATCCCAGTAATGGATCTTCCACCCAAGTATCTGAAAGGATCAGTCAGGAAAAGAGGGTGGAGTCGAAGTGTAAAAAAATTCGTCCATATATAACACTACTTCAAACTTGGGGAAAGGAAGAGGGGGACTTTTCGCTCTACTTCACTCCACTCCCCCTCTTTTGGAAATTATTTTGAAAAACTTCTTGTGTATGAAGTCCTTAGTATGCTTCTCCAATTTAATTGAAATCCGTCAACCCTTTTCCTCCCTATTTCTGTTGTTCTGACCACTAGTATATTAGGCTTCATAATTTTAAAGTTCAGTTACGGCTTATCGTAGTTGTGTGTCCACGCAATGTCTGCCCAATCCATCGCTGGCTCACAACAACTGCGAATACTGTGATCTCAAATTTATATCATGGCTACCTGTTGAATATGGAAATACAGGCTAATGCGGCTCATTATCAATTATTCCTTCTTTCCAGGGAATTCATTAGACAAGGAATCTCGAGGATATTTGAATCATTCTTATAAAACAGGATTCATGCTAAGGTTTTTTTTTCTGTATACAAGAATAATCAATTCTTCTTAAATCAGTAACATTTTATTATATAACTGATTCAAGAAGTGCAGTATTTTTAATCAATATGATGTTTAGAGAATACAGATATCTCATAGGGAATATTTCATCCTTCAGAGGGATGGTTATTCTGTGTGGTAGGTTTATGGTCGTATATCGTAGTCGTAACACCTAACGATTGTAATAGGCTTGATCTATGTGTCTGTCTATCTATATAGCACCTCTTAAACATATTTAGAACATCTATTTTTGATTTATTTTGTTTGGAAAGTGACTAGAATATGAAACTTGGAAAGTGACTTAAGTTGTAATTCGACTAAATAAAAAAGGTTTTCAAATACATGTTGTAGAGAACAATGTTGTCACGTAACCATAACGCTTAAAATATATTATGCTCGCAGAAACCGTATAAATAACAGGAATTTTGAGAATCGCATACATTCGCGACGGTGAATTTATAGAGAACGCTTCGGTTTATTCAAATTAGATCCGTTTTCGGATCCGCGGCGGATGTGCGGCTCTGAAATAGACGTTATTACAGATTATTTTTATTTGTGTCTAGTGATTTTTATTGAAATCTAGCCAAGTCGTTTAAATAGTTCTGCCTTTTCTTCTCCACTTTGTAAGGGTGTCGGAGATGCATATTACTTTGGGAAATAAAATCTCAAAATTTTCTTCTATGCTGATCTGCCGGGAGAAGAAAAAAACTTAGAACGGATCAACTTTTTCTCTTTCCGCTCAGATCGTAAAACCCGGGGCAAAAATGCGAATCACACTAATAGGCTATGCGGCTAGCAACCCATCACTATTTTGATTCCTTTCTCTTCGTCCACCATCACGCTAAAAGTGGCCTTTGAGTCTTGCGGCCCTGGGCATTGTCTGGTTAAAGCCGCAAGACCTAAAATGCTGTGTCTGCCCCATTAGGGATAAAGACGTGATAGTGTGATTATAATATGTGTGTGTAAACATAACCTAATAAAGAACATGATTTAAATTCCACTATTCTATTACCATATTAGCTGCATCGGAGGTAAAATTAAGCCCGGTACGGTTAAGTGCTCAAAACATATAAGTCGTTTGATTTTATATTGTCCTATATCTTTGTACATTTTGGCCAAAAAATGCCAAAATAATCTTTTTATTGAATTTAAGAGCTGCGCTCTTACCAGTGGAGTGCTTTCTAAGGCTTTACATAACTTCCGCTTAGTCGTTAACCTTCTTATATGTTTTGACATTTAATTTAACTTTTATAAATTTTAAATAACCTACGCGATTTAAATTTTTTGGTTTAAACTAACATGAGACAGAGACATTACTGATACTCGTACCCAATACACGGGTAACTCTGGTAAAAAGTCAGCTACTGGCTGATATGGTTCGACCTTATCCGGAGGTCTTCTCTGCGGAGGTCTGGAGGGCGAATGTGACTTGCGACGCGCACACAAAGTCGTCCCGAGCCTCACTGATGTTAGTGGTACGCTGACGGTGCGGGCGTTTGCCCGCTGCGCTGGCAGAGTTGCCACAATTTGACAATACTTTCGTAGAAGTTCCATTGATAATCCCACATGAAACAAAGTCATTATCACACATGAGAATCCGCCGTTGTATGCACATTATTCTGAGCACTGTACATCGCGAGGTGGCATTGTTCATGATATCTTGTTTTGCTGCGACATGAATATGCAAGATTTATGCTATGAGCTAGTATTAGTACAGCTACTAGAGTGTAGTTTGCATTGCTAGTGAACATTATTAGGGAGGATTTAAGGAGAACAAAAGCGTCATGTACAATACGGTTGCAAAGAAATTTAGACATTTTACGCACATCACGTCTTTATCCGTAACAGGGCAGAGGGCATTTTGGGTCCTGCTGCTCTACAGAGCCCAGGAAAGCAAGACCAGTAGCCCAATTTTAACGTGATGGTGGAGAAAGGAATTAAAATAGTGATGGGTTGCTAGGCTCGTCACCTACTACATTCGGATTTTTGCCCATTCCCTTAATCGGTTTTAGTTATCTGAGTGGGAAAAGAAGCGGCTGGAATATTCTAAGTTTATTATTTTCTCCCAATTCAACTTACTCTCTAATTTGAGTAACTGCTATGGCATACGAAATCAAAGCCGCAAATCAAAGCCTGACTTTAGCAGTGACCGCAATAACGTCGGATACAGCAAACCGGATAATTTATCGACTTATTACGTATCCCGGCGTATAAATATGTGATGTCGCGAGCTCAGCGGTCGCGGTCCCGAACACCGCTCGTAAATCTCAAAGACGGTTGATTTGTCCAGAGACACTCATTCCGAGGACTGGAAATTTGTACGAATTTACTGATTATTGTAACGACTTACAAAATATATTAAAGACCTCCGTGACGTTGTAGTTAACACGCCAGTCCGCCACTCCGGAGGCTCTGGGTTCGATCCCCAGCCAGGGCAATTTGGAAAATGACTCTTTTATATTGTCAAAGTTAAAGTCAACATTTTTTTATGCAATGTAGGATAAATATATCACTAATTGAAGGTCATTATTTTTAGTGCAAAAGCTACCGATACTCGTTTCGCAACGACCACTGCTGAGAAGAAACGCCGAAAGAAACTAATTAACACAGAATTGGTCGCCAACGCGCCAAAAGGGCTTTGTCAGTTTACAAAGATATTATACATACAATGTTATCACAATATATCATGTAAAGCTTGCGAACGAGTGCCAAATCCAATTTACAGAAATAAGTAACACTGAGAAGTCCGATCTGAACAGTCTCTACTCCCGGCTCCCGTTCACGAGTTGACGCGTGGATCAGCCATCGCTGAACTCAACCATATAAGGGGGAATTCAGCGACTAGACCCACGACGCCACCACCTTATTCATCTATGAATTATTTATTATATGGGTACAAAAAATGCTTCCTGCCTTCAGTTTATAATTTGGACAGTATTATGAACTAAAGTTCAACGTCATTTAGTTTTAGTATTGGTGGTATTGGTTATACCCAGAATAAAGGAAGGTATGACATCGTATAGGCAATTGAATCACACACGTCAAAATGTGACTACTTCTTGTATTGGACAGACCACATTTTTTAAAGGTACTCGTAGTATCTAATGTGCGAAATATAGAGATGCAGGGTGAAGCAGCTTAATAAAAACATTCTTATTTTTTTATTTTAGTAAAGAAAAACAAAGCAGAGGTATCGAGTCAGTAAATCTAAGGAAGCTACAATAAAGTGCAATGATGAAGGACGAACGCCAAAAATACAAAGTATGCCTCGAAGCGAGGATAAAATGCAAAGGCCTTGTCGTAAAAACTGAGACGAAAAAAGGCTTGATTGTCCATTTACATCCTGGCCCTAACTTTGTATGTTTTGTGTTTACTCAAACTACTCTTTTTATACAGGGTGACTTTTTATCCACCTACAAAATTTTTGGAGCAAGTTCAGTCCATGATACTGAACTACTTTTTATAAACAAAGTTATTAAAAACCGATAAAAATGTTTCGTCCTTCCATACAAAATCCGTTCGGCTGAACGCTGATTTGTATGGAAGGAAGTCAGCCTGTATAAAAACAAGTAGTCTGTAAGTATTAAAACTGCCTAAAGGCATCTAATGTAGCTCAATAACTGTCAACTTTTGAGTTGACAACAGTCATTACTACACACTAGTGAACTAGTGTGCACTCATCTCGCTAATAATCTGTTCCCTTGCTTCTAACTTCATGAAGTCAACCTAACTCTTCGCTAGATGCCAATCACACGTTTCGGATAAGTTACTTACCACCTATATCACTCTAGTCTCTCTCAAGACTACCGCCAAGTTTTAGATCAAGTTTTGCAAACTGTTGCATCTGGGGGCACGGGAGTGCCCCCGCCAAGACGAGCCAAGCGGAGCGCAATTCGTTTATTCATACGTCAAACGTTCAAACGTCCCAGAAGCATAATTTTGGGCCACACTGTAAATGGTCCAGAGTACTGACAAAACATAGAGTTCATTTAACCGGGAGTGACGGCAAGGCATCTCTTGATAAATGCCAGTAATATTTGGAGAATTTCGCGAAGAAATGAGTTTATCATGTTAGAAGTAATACAGTCGGCGAAACTTTGTATTTTCTTTTTCAAGTTTATTAGAAATAAACAAAAGGAAAAAAAATAAACTGTAACTAACTAAAACTATTAAATGAATGCATACGGGAATTAACGCGAAACGTACCTTTTTTTATTTATTTTGCTGACGTTTCACACAAAGGTACGTTTCGCGTTAATTCCCGTATGCATTAATTTAATAATAATCCAACGCGATAGTTTAAAAGTATTTATAACTAAAATTAAATAATATATCAAATTTAAAACTAAACTTAAAATTAAACACTGCTAAATAGAAAATTTTATCTAAAGCGCCACATCGAGGCAACGTGCCCAAAATGCTGGCAGCATCCCCCCGCTGGATAGCTAAGCTAATCCGTTGGGCGAAAAAACTATACGCTAGTATTATATACTTATATATCACTTGACTGGAGACCAAAGAGCTTTTTGAAGTCAATGCTGCCAGCTCTTTGGTCTCCAGTTGTCTCGATGAGGTGCGATGTCAAATGTATACATAAATAGCTTTTATAAATACATCATTTATTTGCATTCAAAAATGGTAAAAAATAATAATGGAATCGATTAAATTTTTTATTACTTATGTAAATTTCGAAAGTTACTCGAGAATAAGTCGAACATATAAGAAGGCTTATGCCCAGCAGTGGGTCCCTGAAAGCTGACGATGATGATGATGATAATATATGATAAAAGCATACAAAAGCCGGATTGTCGAAGGAAACTTGGTCAAAATTAGTGTTGGTAATAAAGCACAACGGTGTGACTTTCTTTGAATAAAAAACTCAACAGTAGTCACCGCAAATCACTGATAATTACCTTTAAAACTGAAACTTTGAGGAATTTTGCAATATTTTCGAGAAAACAATGCGAAATTGTTAGGTTCGTGAATCAAATCTCTTTCGAGTGTACTTTGGCATAATCAGATTCCGAAACAATGGGAAATTATGTGATTATTTATGCATCGATTCTTGAACCGAAAATAAAAGTTTTCTTCTAAACGACTGTTGGCGCTCGATCAGAATCAAATTGCTCTCTCGAGTGTTTTTAAATTTAAGTTTGGCTTTATTTTTTATGTTTATGTGAAATTCTAGAGATAAATGTTTGGTCTAGTATAAGTAGATACTATAGTACCTACATTTATTAAAGGTTTAGCACGTGGGTGCTAAAATCTAAAGAACTTATTATTTCATTACACTGTCCAAACCGATTTTCCAAAGAAATGTAAAATTAAATGTTATAATATATTATTTCAATTTTTTAGTTTAAATTAAAAGTTAAAACTGATTTCTCGTCTTCAAATAATTTGACTTACAAAATTATTTATTAAAAATAATATATAAAAGGTATTCTCGTAACATAAAAAATACATAATAAAATTATGCAAAGATAACAAAATTTACGACATAAGTTGTTGAAACTATGGCGGATTTTGTTTCTTATTTTGGTATATAAGTATTATTCTTCAGGTACTCGTGGAAAATATAAGAATAAGCCATATTCATTTAGGGCAATGGAGAAAATGTGGCGTCGAGGCGCCGTATATCAATTTTATTATTATGGAGTGCGCAACACACATTTCTGAAATTATTTCAAAAGCAAACACTATTCAGTTGATAAATAGTCTCTAGAGGAGAATAAAACATGTTTAATATATCGAAAGAGTGTTTAAGAACAATTTGCGGGAATATTAATCCAAGTTATTTAACCCAAATTTTCATTTCAAAATTAAGATTTCATGAAGTCAATATTCGTTTCCATGCATTCTTTTTATTCAAATGAATTTAAAGTAGATATCAAAATTAATAAGTACACGTAGTTGACCCCATTTTTGATGCATATTGACGGCGTGTATTTTTCATACCTGATAATAATTTTATGCAATTTTTATAACAGCTCCTAAAGCGGTTGCACCAGTTTTAGTCCATAAATTATTTAAATCTAAGTAACATAAGCATAAAAAAATATAATAAAACTAGGTGTAGGAAATATGGCTTATCGTTTGATTCCTTTATCAACATTATTAACCCAAGTGACAGCTTATATTTTTTTTGGGGAATTCGAGGGTAGTCTGTTTTTTATTAATTGTTTCTAGTTATGCTGTTTTCTTATCCCGCTTTAACTTGCCCTTCAAAGATAATTTTGTAATGCCATCTAAGTAGGTTTTGACTTGACACCTGATCAGTTTGGAAACCTCTCAATAGACTCCGGGCGGTGTTGGGAGTGAAGAGAAACCGAGTTCGATGGAGTCACGCTGATCATGGCCTTTGTGACTGCGGTGTCATTTAGTCGGTGAACCACCTTCTGTCGTGTCCGAACTACCTTACGTCATGTACCATAGAGGATCTTCATGAGGCTAACGACAGAGGAATCGCCGTAGCCACGTACTCGTCTAAGGTCATTTAAAATTGGAACTACACTGGAACCATGACTCGACAAAAAGAAGTTACTCTAAATAAAAAATTCAAATTTCGTTCTCGTTAGAATTTCAGCGTATATTTATACAATACATCCTCCACATTTTGCAAATTTATTCAAGGTTATTCCCCGCCCTGCATAATTAAGCAAATTAACAATTATTACAGAACCTCTTTCTAAAGTGGGGTTACATTATTACGGTGCGTTTTCACGCGGAACTTTCCGCGTGGGAAATAAAAACAATAATAATCCTTTAAATAATATCCTTCGTTGCATCTTTAAGGATCGCGTTTGGTCCAAGTTGTAATATGACTTGACTTAAGGTCCTAAGGTGGGCAGAGGACTTCAACAGTCTTTCTCCATCGATATCGGTCTTTGGCTACGCGCTTAACTTCGGGCCAGGTTAGCCCGATTTCATCTCCACCGCGAATGTGCGTCGCCAGGTCTGCTTGGAACGGCCAATTTTTCGCTTGCCCTAATAGAATTTATGCGGGACACTATTGAATAGTGATAGATGTGTAGGAAATATTGAAATGTATCGTACAATAACCTCTTTCAGTATTAAGGGTTGTAAAACGCTACTGACAAACTCTTGTGCCACAATCTACCATCCACCTCTCGTACCTTGCACCACCCTCGGTCCCTTTACAAACTTTCGCGGGCCAATGCTCAAAGGGTGCCGGGATCATTAGGAACCCCGAGGGCTGTCTGAGGGCGTCTGCATCTCCTGAGGAAAAAATGATTTAAACATTTCCCGGGCTGAATAGAAACTGCAGGTTTATTTGAAGAGTGAATTTGTCATGTAGGGAAAATGGAAATGTTTGCATAAAAAAAGTTCTTTTTTACTGTTAATGTCGGAAACTGGATCTCTAAGGCTAGGCTTCCTTTTTTCTGTACCTTTAAGTCCTATGACTTAAAGGTACAGAAAAAAAGAAGCTTATGCTCAGCAATAGGCCGTTGAAATCCGAGAATGTTGATGCATTATTATTTTTAGGGCTCCCGTAGAATACAAGGAAATCTTATAGTTTCGCCATATCTATCGGTCTGTCCGTGGTTTTAATTATCACGGGTATGTATTTTAGGGTAGCATGTACAATGGGATTTTTTTTTCTAGACTAACCCATGGTGTGAGGTTAAATTAATTAGGTATGTCTTTTAAAAATATTGTGAGTTTGAAAACACAATTTTTTTATTTGGGGATCCGTTTGTAAAAAAGTCAAAGAATCCATCTTTACCTGTATCTGAATTACTTGCATATATTTTTAAGTACACACGTTTTATTAAACTCTCGTTTTTATTGAGCCAAGAACAAATTTATCACTAAGATTCCTAGCACAGATCTGTGCGTTGCCTAGGTTTACGCAAAACCCCTTTATCATGAACGGAAAGAAAAGCAGCTGGAATAGCATATATTCTGTTTAATTTATTTGCTCCTAGAATTGGAACAAGAGCTTTTTACCACTCAAAATATTTGTAAACAAACGTGTCATAAACAGTCTGTTAGACTTCGCGTGCATTTCTGCTCAATAATTGCGCGAAGTTAGAATCTCGTTGGAGAAAACAAAAGTTTCTGCGCGAGCTTCGCATAACTTTTCACATAAATTTTTGTCGTTCGCTTTCTTATTAAGGGAGACGTAATTTTGAGGGATGAAGAGCTTTCTCAAATTGTCTGACGGGATGAAAGTGTTACTTTATGGGGTCGCTATTGACGTCAGTCTTCAAACTGTAATTTTAAGATTTTCATTTTTCATTTTTATAAAAGCACATCTTTTATGATTTTGCTGTTACTACGAGTAATTAAATGATTCATAATTTTATTTACTATGTCACAAGATGGTCAGATATCTTAAAGAAGTGCGGTTGTAACTGGATAGGACAGGAAAAAATAGGAAAAAGTGGAAAAAATTGGGGGAGGCCTACGCCGCAGAGGCAACTTTCAAAAATATATGGAGCAGCAGAAATAATATTAAAGAGATAAATTGTAATTTTTTTTGCGAGAATAAAGGCTTTTTATTTTATATAATGTCACAGGATTAATGATTATGTAAGTGACAACGACTGACGAGGCATAAATACACGAGCTATCATGTGTTATCTCTAACGAAGCGAGTTAGATAGACCTATTGATAATGACGGATCAAAGCGAGGTAGACAGACTTATTAATATTAAAGATGAACTAAATAAAAATATAATATCACAAGCAGGCTAAGAAGAGCTCAGTGTCCCGATGGGTGGTATTAGGGTTAGAACTCATCTGTCAACACGGAACAGCACTTTCCTATGCTGCTATTCTTTTCTGTCGCTCAGAACAGTCATTTACTAGAGTGAGAGAGAGTGACGGAACGCTGCAGCACGGCCGGTGCTGAAGCGTTCCATCGCTCTCTCTCGCTCTAGCAAATCACGCTGAAAAGTGCTGTTCCGTGCTGACATCTGTCCCAACCCTTATTAGTACTTTCGCAAGTGACACTGGGTGTGGTGTGTAATGTGCATTTAAGCAGCTTAAAAAATTTGACACCAGTGTTGGACACTTACACACTTAAAAAACTAACCCACCCCGGCTTTGCCGGGCTATGTTTCCAAGATGTGTTGTACCTTTATAGTGAAATGATCTACATGCTAGTCACCGTATCAAAATCGGGCTAGTACTTTCTGAGTTTATCAAGCAAAAACAGACGAATAGACCCGAAATTAAAAACCACTTTTAGTAATCTGTAAAAACAAAGTTTTTCTTTTACCAAGAGTTAACTACATGAAAATAAGTGGGACCTAAAAAGATTACTTTTGTCTATACGAAGCCATATAGAATAAGTAACTCGTTAGCTTAATTTTGCTAATTTTCTATTCTAGAAAATTAAGTCTGGTTTAACCCGGGATAAGGATTAAGGGACCCGTAAAAAAGGATTATGTTTTCCATTTTTTCTTATCGTAAAATCGCTTCAAAGAAATAACTAAGTCATATTAAGAATTTGTTTGTACATCACTATAATACATACACTATTAAGTTTTTACCCATCATGGGGCAGACAGAGCATTTGAGATGCGTTTCTAAACAGACAGAGCCCATGGCTGCAAATCTCAAAGGCCACTTTTTAGCGTGGTGTGCGAGAAGGTGGAAAAAGAAATGGGTTGCTAGCCGCCACGCCTACTACATACATGATTCGCCCATTCCCTCGATCGGCTTTAACGAGCTGTGCGGGAAGAGAAGCATCTGGTACATTCTAAGTTTTAACTTTGTCCCTAGACCAGCATGGAAGAAACACGTACGCTCTATAACAAACTATTAACTTCTTCCTTTTCCATAATCCTTATTTCTATGGGTTGTAAATCTGGCGGCCAGAGGTTGTGTTCAACCATAAATGATTGAGACGTGATTCTAATCTACAATCAAATTACGTTAATGTCGCAATCCACCTCAAGTCATACGCAATGTTTAAGATACAATTAACATAACGATACCATTGATTAATCGCACGATATTGGATATAAATTGTGGTAAGCAATAATTATACATATATTTAGACAGTAAATATTGAATAGAGTGGGTTAAGGCATAAGTATAAGCTACAGTTTCGCTTTTTCTTTTCCGATTCGCACGATCTGATCCCATCTTTTGTCTTTTTCCCTCTTATCGGCATTTCCTGTTGCTAGAATGAGACTTCGCTAAACGTCAAAAGTAAGAATGTAGCCTGTTTTCTGCAAATTAAATGACATTGTCTAATGACATTGACTTCTGTTTAGTGACTTTTCGATTTAGTAGCGTAATACACGCCACTACGTTTCACAACAGGTTACACTTTTGACACGTCATCGCGGAATCTATAGAGGTATACCTCCAATATCTCTTTGGGAACCTTCATACTTTGAAGCGATCTTTGGCCGTCTGTCACATGTGACAAAATATTTTAATGAGAGAAATATTACAAGTACATTTTGGGTTAGCGCAAGTATTTTGCTTTTACTTTGAGTGTTTTGCAAAAAGTCCAAAGTCACAAGTCAAAGAGTGTCTAATTTAAATGAGTGCTCACAAAAACAAAGTCGAGAGCCATTCCCGGTTTTGTCTCTCTGGATTGCCTAATTAAAATGTTTTCTTCATAGATTTGTTTGTTTAAATAATTACGAATACCGAGAAAAGTGTAATGTTCTATTTAGAGAACGCAGTTTCTGTCTTTATTTATATCAGTGCTGACTCGACCTAAAGATGATTGTCAAAATCAATCGAAACCTGGTCGGCCTTTCCCAACTATATTAGGCGGTGATCCCACTGCACCACGCACCGTCGCGGAGCGCGGCGCGGCAGATTTTTCACATTGTATGCAAGTAGCTCAATTTTTATAGAAAATACGCCTACTCCCACCCACTGAAAACGCGTCACCGCGCGGGAGCGTCAGTATGTAGAAACCGCGCTACGCGACGGTGCGCGGTTCAGTAAGATAACCGCCTTAAATGAGTCCACCAGTTTAAATTAATTAATTATCCAGTTAATATTACGGACATTTACTATTATTTTTTTATTTTTTTATTTTTTTATTTAGGTAGACATTTACTTTATTCCTGTAGCTGTTACATTTTGGTAATACAATACAATACCCTTTATTGCGCAAAAGAAAAATACAGGATATAATTATCTTAAAAACTAGGAAATGAATACCTACATAAATAAATAGAATATATAATATGAATGAAGAAATAGGTAATAACGTTGAATAAACTAAATATTCATTAATAACTTGCACTGAAATGACCTGAAAATTCAATTCATGTTAAAAGGCGATGCGCCTAGCAACCCAGCACTATTTCGATTCCTTTTCCCACCTTCTCGCCCACCATCGTAAAGTAGCCTTTAGGTCTTGCAGCCCTGGGCTCTGTTTGCTTAGAGCCGCAAAACCCAAAATGCTCTGTCTGCCTCATAAGAGATAAAGAAGTGATAGTGTACGTATATAAAATATACACTAAGTATACTTTGACACCATTGAATAATCTAGAAATTCAACCCACTTTCCCCTCCAAAAAAAGGATACAAAAGTGACTTTTATTTCCGCCGAAAGCTAGGATAGTGTTCAAAGTATTCAAAGCGCCCGAATTCCTTTTCCCACCTTCTCGCCCACCATCGTAAAGTAGCCTTTAGGTCTTGCAGCCCTGGGCTCTGTTTGCTTAGAGCCGCAAAACCCAAAATGCTCTGTCTGTCTCATAAGAGACAAAGACGTGATAGTGTACGTATATAAAATATACACTAAGTATACTTTGACACCATTGAATAATCTAGAAATTCAACCCACTTTCCCCTCCAAAAAAAGGATACAAAAGTGACTTTTATTTCCGCCGAAAGCTAGGATAGTGTTCAAAGTATTCAAAGCGCCCGACTATTCCTTTGAAACCATCCTTCGAAGCGGCTCCAGATTTGCACTTGGAAATCTTTGAAGATGCCAGTTTCAGATATTCGCAGAGAATATGTAGTGTAGGCAAATCTTATCTTCAATTGAATCTGAAAAGAGGTCTTCTGATTTTTGCTGTTTGTTTTAAGGCGACGTGGGTTCACAATTTGCAATACTGTGCGTGTTTTTGAAAAATCACTGTTATTAAACTAACTACATTTTATTCCTCAAAAAATATACATAAAAATCTTAAGAATTTTCTACAGACACCTACAACAGCCAAAACACGATTGAGCATTTTAATAAATAAATAAAACACTGCGAAATATCGTCGAGCACGGCTCCGGCCCTTCCTTCGCTCTCGACGAATAATTCACTGTGTTTTATTTATTATTTTTTTTGTATTGTATTTATAATTTTTTTTATAGCCAAAACGGATAGATATTTAGATAATACATTTTTCTGTATAATTTTCATATAAAAAGGTGATTGTATAAAATAGTAATACGTATTATAAAGGCAAATTTAGAGGTATGTTTGTGATTTTTTTCTATCAAGCCAAAAAAGCTCAATCGTGTTTTGGCTATTATGGGTATCTGTAGAAAATCCTTAAAATTTTTATGTAATTTTTTTGAGGAATAAACTGTAGTAGTTTAATAACAGTGATTTTTCAAAAACACGCACAGTATTGCAAATTGTGAATCCACGTCATCTTTTGTTTTGTTTTTATTCGGATAACTATGATCCAAGATAAAATGTATCACACATTTTTAGTATATTTTACACCTATATACACATAAATTATCACATCTATATCCCTAACAGGGTGGACAGTGTCTAGCGCTCTAAGATCCAAAGGCCACTTTTAGCGTGATGGTGGGCTTAGAAGACGGAAAAATGGAATCAAAATAGTAATTGGTTGCTAACCGCATCAGTTATTAACATGAATAAGATTGTCGTCCGTTCCCAATCAGCTGGTACATTCTAACCCCCTTATTCATAAAAAAATCGGTCGCCGATTTTAGGCAAGTTGCTGGAAAGAACAATGATAACGATGATCCTGTCGCAAAAGCCATGAAAACATCTCATCCCAAAACCATGCATTCTAAAATAATTCCTCATAAATTTTAATACTTTTAATTTGCATATAGAAATCGTGTTAACATTTACGAGTGTCGCATTGGAGTCAACATTTTATATGCCCGGTGCGGCACTAAACAACTCCCATACATCATCACCTGCATGTCCGCTGGGAAATATGGGGCGGTAATGTTTGATTTTTGACATGTTATATATATAAATTATTTAATAACATTGAACTATATGTGAAACAATAATTTACTGATATTAAACAGTAAAATATAGAAATAAAGAAAAAAAAATTACTTTGTTTAAATAATATACACAAAGGAGGAGACGTCGAAGATCATATTGAGTAGAGATTATTGTAGAGATATAGAGTATTGTAAAGAAGAAAAATCAGAGATAGTGCTTGTTTGTTTATAGAAAATTAACGCGTATACCGTCATTTAACCTAAATTAAGAGGCACCACTACGTAGATACCTTCTTTCGAACTAGTAGCTCCATGTATTATACTCGTAGCTACAACATTTAACCTAAAATCGAATTACGCTTCAAAGTATAAAGGTTGAAGGTTGTTAGTTATCTAGTATTGATCGTCCATTGTTGTAGCATGAAATTTAGTTGCCTCTTATGATACCCAGAGGAACACATGAAGTGGTCGAATGAGGTAGATACAGAGAGATTTTACTCTGCTCTAGGCCCGTCAAGGTCTGCTCCAGTGCGGTTGTTTCCTTATATCTATCTATCTATAATTTAAGAACTACGTTCTTGTCGGTGGAGTAGTTTCCTCTGTCCTTATATAGGTAACACAAAACCTTTTTAGAGTGTGGCTAGTACGGACTGTAGTGGAAAGTGTGCGGGAGTGCCTTTTACAAATATATTTAATTTTATGAACTCCACTCTAGAGTATGCATTTTACTACTAGATGTTTCACGTAAAGTGATGAAAGCTTTTAACTTGTACTTACATTTATTTTGATAAAAATACTTTGTAGTAGTTCTTTTATTTCAATGTAATACAATGTTGTTGAAATTGATTTCAATAAACTTCGTGTCAGACCTTTTTTATTTTCGAAAATTTTCCAATCATGTACAATTATTTGCATTGGTATAGTACGAATGTTGATCACTCAACTGTGTTCTTTTTTCCTATCCAAGTTTAGCTAATATAATTATTTTTACTATCAACCCGCCTTAGTTTTGTATTTTACATGTAAAACTTCCTCTTTAATCACTGTATCTATTGATGAAACCGTTTTAAATTAAAATCCGTTTTGTAGTTAGTTTCTAAGATCTTATCAAACGATAAGATCTTAGAAACTAACCCTAACTTGTAAACACAAGATGCAATTGACGCGTAATAAATCGAACCACGGGCTAGATCACTATAGTATAATGAAATTGAATTATCAGACAAAAATTCGTCATTTCCATACAAAACTGTGCAAACCGCCCGAGCAATTTGTATGAGAATGCCTTTTTTTTTTGTTTTTTGCTTATACTGTACATTTCCAATGGTGACTTCGAATCACCCTGACGAACTTCTTCATTTTAAGGGGTTCCATACCCGAAGGGTGCAAACGGGACCCTATTACTGAGACTCCACTGTCTGTCCGTCTGTCCGTCTGTCACAGGGCTCTATCTCTTGAACCGTAATAGCTAGACACTTGAAATTTTCACTGATTATGTATTACTGTGGTCGCTATAACAACAAATACTGAAAATAAAAAAAAGTTGAAAATCAAAGGGGGTCGTCATACAAAAAACGTGTTTTTTAGAGGTACGGAATCCTTCATGTACGAGTCCGACTCGCACTTGCCCGTTTATTAATTTAGATATTGTTCCAAGCATTTAAATTCAGTATAAATCAATAGTCAGAAAATATTTACACAAATAAATGACTGATAATGTTATCGTGCAGCAGGAATAAAATTCCAAAGCGTCGAAATAATGATTACTATTGTTTGAGCATTCCTTTGTGATTTCCGTTTCTCATTCACTGTGCTGTTGCTTTCTCGCGGAATAGAAATGCAAATGGTGCAAATTACAGAAGAGATACCTGTACAATACATAGGTAGTAAGAAAAGAAAAAATGCTACGTGATAATAGATGCTGTAAATAAGTGTCAGAATGCAAATTTAAAAATATAACGTTTCTTGGTACGCGAATCAATTAACTAGGTGTATCATTGTTAGCTATTTTTTTCTACCCTTTGTTGTCCCACTATTGGGCATAGGTCACGAAAGGTTTTTTTTAATATTAAGTAAATCTTCTTGCATACTTTCATTACACGTTTATTAACTTAATGCAGTAGTGCAGCTTAATAACATGTCGTAACAAATTTTATCAGTAATGATCTTCATGTTGATGCATCAGCTGTGCTGCTTCGAAGATGCACACTGAATACGGTCCCCTGCTTTTTTTTCTCCGAATATAATACGCATGTCAATGACAAAGAGCATGCGAATTCGAGAAGAAATAGTAAGCCGGAACAGTTCATATGACGACTTATCACTAATGATTTCAGTCTGAATTCAATAAATAAGTCGAACCAATGAATCCTACTAACCTTGTAAATACGAAAGTCATGTGAGTTTGGGATGCTTGTATTTAGTATTATATACAGGCTGACTTTTTATCCACCTGCAATATTTTCGGAGCAAGTTCAGTCCATGATACTGAACTACTTTCTATAAAAAAAGTTATTAAAAATCTATAAAAATTTTTCGTCCACCCATACAAAATCCGTTTGGCTGAGCGCTGATTAGTATGGGAGGACGAAAAATTTTTATTGATTTTTAACAACTTTTTTTATAGAAAGTAGTTCAGTATTATGGACTGAACATGCTCCAAAAAGTTAGCAGGTGGATAAAAAGTCAGCCTGTATACGCAATCAAGCAAAAACGGTTGAACCATAAAGAGAAATACGCGCGTGCGCTGCGCGAGCGCGCCTCGTATTCTTTTATGGCTGTCGCCGCCGGCGGCTCGGAGTTTTAATCAATTGCTGAACGCATTGGAATAAAATTTGGTAGATAGTTAAATACACATCCGTTAAGTTCATTTTATTCCGATTTTTTTTCTTTCGTCGTGGTATTGTTAAATAACTCCATACTTACATCCTGTTTGACCATCATCTAGCGTGTGCAGTACCTATCCTAGAATTGGTTCTGGTCTATCCTTTGGGTTGCGGAGGTTAGACGGCAGTAGCTCTGTTTAAAAACCAGTAATCTCGTCGAATCATCTAGGCTAGGTAGCGGACCACGGGCTCTGAAGCGTAACCACTGACGATGCAACCGGGAATACACTCCTGTGGTGGGATGATCCTGTTTGACCACGCGGAGAACGCTACGGGTAACAGCTAATCAGCTATAAATAAAATTTATTATATCTACTTTCTAAAATCAAATTTAAAAATGAAACTAATACGTAAGGTGGTAATAACAAATTTAGATCTTCTACATTACTTATAAAGTCGCCATTATAAGTCACACAAAGTTACTTTACAGCTCAATTCAACAACTTCAATAAAAACAGGCATAAAGCAGGCGCAGTCAATTCTCGTAAAATTATTCCTCTGTTCGGCTTTAATTTCCTCCGGAGGGGAAAAAGATGAGTCGGAATTAGGGCTGAATCGAGGTATGCTTTTTTGCGGAAAAAACGCCGTAATTGGCGCTTGGTTTCGTGATCCTTGGATGGAGGTACTCTTGTGCATATTTTAGGCGTAGTTTAGAGGTAATTGGCTGTGGGAGGTTGGTAAAAGAGTACCTGAACCTACTTACGTATTGTACCTACCTACTTTCTGAAATGTATAGAAAAAAAATCGCATTTAAGTATGGACGAATCTTCATACTTTAAAGCGTAGTTCAATTTTTAGTTTAAATGTTGTAGTTAGATGGAAAGAAGGTAGTTGTATAGTGGTTCTAAAAGACGGTGGTTTAAGGCCGTACCTAAATTTTCCGGGGTCCAGTGCTGCCCCCATTTAAAATAAATCATTTCAAAGAAAACGGAGACATCAATTAAAATTTTGCAACTACCAAGTCCTAGATAACCCTTCAAAGTATTTTATGAACTACTGTTTACAGTTTATAATTAGAACGTTAAGCTTTACTACGCACATTTGCTAAAAGTGGCCGTTTTTCGCAAATGTGCGTAGTAAAGCATAACGTTCTCACTTTAAACTGTAAACAGTAGTTCATAAAATACTTTGAAGGGTTATCTAGGACTTGGTAGTTGCAAAATTTTAAAAAATGTCTCCGTTTTCTTTGAAATGATTTATTTTAAATGGGGGCAGCACTGGACCCCGGAAAATTTAGGTACGGCCTTAAGCGTTTATTTTCTACAAACTAATAAGCGCCATCTCTGATTTTTCTTGGGTACCGTCAGCCTAAGTACCCAGCATCCTTTTTATGGATAGCGAGCGAGAAAGTAGTGATATTTAGAAATACGAGTAATGCAGGACTTTAGCTTTCTAGCAGAATACGCTTTTTGTATGTAGTAGTCAATCTTTGATCTTTCAAGATTTATGTATGATTTAGCCTAAATGATATTATTGACTGATCTAAGCGTCTCCGTGTCTGCTTGGGCAAAAATACTTTCGTATGTCCGGCTGTTCAGTTGTTTTTTTTCTACCGATTCGTGAAATTTTGTGAACAGGTTCGATAACTGTATGGATTTTTTTATCAATTCAGTTTTTAAAAGTTGTTCAAAATGGCGGAGCCATTGGGATTGAACATGTAAAAACCTTTTCATCTATTTCTAAAACAACCTACTTCACATAACTTTATTTTCTTAGTAGCTCAATAAGATAAATAAATAGATAAGGAAGAATCACACTAACTGACCTTTTAAACTAACGTTTTTAAACTTGTACACCATGGGATACTAACTCAACGATACTATACTTTATACTAAATACACACCGAGCACCCAGGACAATTTGAGAAAGGTAATTTTTCAACTTGCCTGGTTGGGGATCGAACCCAGAGTTCGAGTGACGGACTAGCGTGTTGACCAATGTGGCGTATTGGTCTTAACGCTAGTCCAAGGTTGTCTAATTTAGCTGATAATTTTTAATATTATAGTTTTTAGGGTTCCGTACAAAAACTGAAAAATGGAACCCTTATTGGATCACTCGTGCGTTTGTCTGTCCGTCTGTCTGTCACAGCCAATTTTCTCCGAATCTACTGGACCAAATCAGGTGAAATTTAGTAGGATGGTGTAATTCTATGACACAAACACATATGTGCAAAGTAAATAAATATTGTTTTAAAATAAGGGTCATTTTCGGGGGAAAAATTAGGAAATTAAAAAAAAAAGTTTTGCAAAACTTACTATGTTATATACCAAATGAAAGGGCTGGTTCTCTCTTGGTCTCAAATATATTTTTGTTATTATTGTGTAATAAATAGTTTTGATTTTATTCTAGTAAGAAGACGAAAATTGACCATTCCCCCCCTATCCTCCGAAAGTACTGAGCCTAAAGTTTTGAAAAAAATACAATAAATAGGTGATTGCTTGTAGATTACAGGAAAACCTATAAGAATTCAATCAATTGTACGGAACCCTCTCCACGCGAGTTTAACTCGCACTTGGCCGGTTTATTTTAACTAAATTTTTCTTTTTTTTGCTGCATTGCCAATATTATATCTGATTCTATTTATATTACATTCTTGTTCAGTTTTCATACTGGTTTTAATCCCAAGACATTTTCTTTTTCACTTTGCAGTCCTGCGAGGATTACCAGTGACTTAGTCCCAAATATTTTGGGATACAAACATCGTTTTTCGAATACATAAGATGAGAAATATTTAACAGACAACCTCCTGGAGCGATGACATCCCCGCGCTCCGCAAACAACTTCTAGCCGCTCATCTAATTTAAAATCAATTATAATCAAAGGTCCGTGTCCCCCATTTTCTTATTCCCCGCTAAAAGGTTCACAGAGCAACCGTCTTCGCAATAGCTTTATTTTCTTAGAAATTCAATAAGATGTCAAGTTTGAAGGATTATGCCTTCCATGATAAAACGAAGGGTGTACCGGCTGCATTTTCCCGCGCAAATCATACAAGCTGGGCGAAATCCGCAAGTATGTCAATAGACAGTATAGAATTTTATTTTTCTTATTTGTTTATTCATTTAAATTACACATACACACAGATTAATAGTATAAATCAACCAAAGCAATCGCCACTATGTGAAAATTGTCATACCATTATCTATTGTCAAATTATATAGGTAGTTATCCACCTACTCTCTTCTTCCGTGCAGCTGCTTCTCTTTCCCGCGCAGATCAAAGAAGATCCTAGAAATGCAAAAGCAACCCATCACTGTTTTGATTTCTTTCTCCATCTTCTCGGCTAACTTAATGCTAAGATAGAACTAGCGTGTTGCCGTCTTGGGTTATGTCTCCTTAGAGTTGCAAGACCCAAGCTCTGTCGCGTCGTGTCGCGAGGCTTGATTTACTTAGAAATTCAGTAAGATAACTGGTTCCATGCTGATTTGAGAATAAAACAGAAAATTATTTCTTTCAACTCTATTGATTCACAATTGGCAATTGTACACAATTGAAGCGTTCTCTCCCAGTCAACCATAGATGCAAAAATAAATAAATTTACAACAGGGTATAAAATCAAAAAACATATACCTACTTCTTATACATACCATACATTGAATATCCCAGCTGCGTATTTTCCTGTACAGATTGTAAAGGCTGATCGAGGAAATGGGCGAATATGTCGTAGAATTGCGGACCCTGGGGCTTAATTGGCGTAAAAAAGAAACGCACAAAGCGTGTTTATATATGTGTATTGATGATACTCCCTCTATTTTCATTTTATCCCGGCAACTTACCACTAACATCTTCGTGGAATTCTCCAAGGGTCACGCAGCCTCATTTACTTAAAGATTCAATAAGACGCTATCAAGAAAATAAAAGTTGAAAATGTAACATAACGAAAAAATGTTTCGTTCGGTCAGCTCAGGCATAGATCAGATATTTCCTATAATATTCCTAAAACATTGACCAAAGTCTAGTAACGATTTTTGAAGACAAGGCGTAAAAAACTTCGTTCCTAATGGGCTCCCCCAACTACGCAAACGGGACCCAATTACTGAGACTCCGCTGTCTGTCCGTCTGTCACAGGGTTCTATCTCTTGAACCGTAATAGCTAGACACTTTAATTTTTCACAGATTATGTATTACTGTGGCCGCTATAACAAAAAATACTGAAAATAATAAAAAGTTAAAAATTAAAGGGGGTCGCCATACAAAAAACGTGCTTTTTCAGCGTTTTTAACTAGATCTTTATAATGGCATTAACTAGATACTTAAAATTTTCACATATTATGTATTACTATGGCCGATGTAACAACAAATACTAAAAATAAGAAAGTTAAAAATTAAAGGGGGTCGTCATACAAATAAAACCGGCCAAGTGCGAGTTAAACTCGCGTGGAGAGTGTTCCGTACAATTGATTGAATTCTTATAGGTTTTCCTGTAATCTACAAGCAACGAACTTTTTAGGCTCAGTAGTTTCGGAGATCAGGGGGGGGGGGAATGGTCAATTTTCGTCTTCTTTAATGAATAAAATCAAAACTATTTATTTTATAATTATAACAAAAATATATTTGAAATCCTCATAATGAGCCCTTTCATTTGATATATTACTCAGTAAGGTTTGCAAAACTTTTTTTTTTTATTTCCTAAATTATCCCCCGAAAATGATCCTTATTTTAAAAAAATATTTATTTACTTTACACATATATGTTTGGGTCATAGGATTACACCATCCTACCAAATTTCACCTGATTCGGTTTAGTAGATTTGGAGCAAATTGGCTGTGACAGACGGACGGACAAGCAGACGCACGAGTGATCCTATAAGGGTTCCGTTTTTTCATTTTTTGTACGGAACCCTAAAACGTGTTTTTTTAGCGTTTCAAAACATTGTACGGAGGTTCGGAATCCTTCACGTACGAGTCCGACTCGCACTTGCACTTTTTACATGCTTTTATGTAGCTTGTCCTGTTTGTTGTTGTCAATTTGTTTTTTTTTTTTTAATCTCGCGAGGTCAATTTGAGCCACTCCCCGGTTCCCGATTGAGATGAAATTGTGTAAGCTAATGTTAACTGATGACAATCAAATGCAATAATAAGACAAGAATCTGCAAGTAACAAGAATCTGCTCTGTTGATGGAGCCGGAAGTGGCTATAAGGACCCTGTAATTAAATGACGGAACCCCATCGGGTTTGAACTTACTCGTACTACACTAGACTTGATAAGTACTAAGGCCTCACAATAAAAGCTTGATTTTTTTTTTCTAAAAACTCATATTATATTTCGTTTTAATAAATGCAGATGGAATATTGCTGTTAACTCCATTCTGACTACACGCAGAAATGGTTTCTGTGCTTTGTTAGAAACAGAATACACAACTTCTGGATATGAGGTGAATATTCATTGTGTCCCAAGAACAAAACATTATTGCGCAAGTCCGAATAACGTGGTAACGAAGTAATATCCGTCCGACCCCAAACAATAAACAGGACTTCAGAATAACAGGATTGGGTATTAAATAATTTCTTGAATGAATCTGTCGTGATTTAAAAAAAATATATTATTCTGCTAATATTATTTAAAGTGGCGCCATCTTATAAAAATATAAACGAATGACATTAGAAGTTTGTCACTATCGCCGCATTCAAAAAAGTGTTCAGTACATCCGGTGTAATGGCGGAGGCGGTGGACACGCTTTGTACACGCTGGAATTTTTTCTTATGGTAGCTCTCTCTTGCGTCTCAGCGTATTCCCAGTTGCATCATCAGCTGTAAAAAAAATGCTGCAATGTCCGGGGTCCGCATTTCTTCTTGCGAGAGCGTTTACGCAGAACACACATGGAGTGAAGACTAAGATGGGACACGACAATGAATTCATCACAAATCCAAACCTTTGAATTAGAAGCATATGGGCGAAACTTCATTTAGGATATGCGATTTTGGCTGTTATCGTTTCCGTTTTTCGTGTGACCTAATACTGTTTTCAAATTTTTTAAGCTGCCATAGCATTTTTAGGCATCTGAAACAGCTTGACGACTGCCGTGAAATGATGACAGCCAGAATGTAGTACTTAGTAATCTTACAAAAGTGTTTCTTCTTTCCAGACAAGTTCTGGACAACGGCACGTTGGTCCTGCTGCCGTTTGCAGCCGTGCAGTACCGGCCTGACATCCACGCGACGGTGTACCGCTGTCGCGCGCACAATGCGCAAGGCGCGATAGTGTCGAGAGATATGCGGACACAAGCAGGTAAGTTTTACAAATTCTTAGAGCGGTTTCGTACTACGCCCTATCCGCACTACTTCACGGTTTCGGATCGGGTAGGTGTTTATCTATATATGTATTTATCATAAAATATCGTTAAGATAGTATCTCATAACACAAGTTTAAAATTTACATTGGGGCTAGCTTAATCAGTGTGATTTGTCCGTATATATTTATTTATTATTTATACTAAGGGGGCAGGTTAGCATTCATAAATTCTTGATTGTCAATTTTGAATCCGATATTGCCCAGAGGAATAACCAAAGTGATCAAAAAGTTTACAGCGAACAGTTACCTACTTTGTGAATTATAATATCGACTAACGGTTTTGTCGGCGAATAGTTGTAATAGAATCGAAAGGAATAGAATAGTAGACCTGTGAGCTCGCCTTCACGATCGTGTGATCTCACACCTATGGATTACCTACTTTCTTTGTGGATATGTGAAGTCACACGTCTACGCAGATTAACCAGAGACGTAAGACCACTTGAAAGCCAACATTTGCCTCGTTATTGCCTATATATACGGCCCCAGTTGCTCGAAAAAGTGATCGAAAATCTAACTTCCCGATTACGTGTCATTTGAACCAGCCGTGGCGCCTATATGCCCGAAATTATTTTTAAGCACTAATGGCATATTAATATATTTTAAATAAAACCATTAACATGTTAATAAAATTAATTTTTACGTGTTTTATTTCATTTTGAATGTGTATTCCTCTAAAAAACACCCTTAACAAACTAAGTATGTCTGTATGTACGTTTTCATAACATTTTTACACATATGTAATTGTTATTCCATAACATAACACATCTCCCTTTTCAATAATACCCCAATCTCGTGTGAGAGAGCAGAAAATAAAATTAATTTTGTTTTATTCGGAAAACATGTTAAATTGGCTTTGATATCCAAATGCGTATTTTAATAAAACGGTTAGGCGCGTTCTGGTGAATTTCATTACGTTTTTATAATATAATATTACAGTCTGATATGCGATTTGTTTTGAAATTAAATAGGTTCTTTATTTGAGCTCGTTCTTATCATAACAAAATAAAATAAAAGCGGCCAAGTGCGAGTCGGTCTCGCCCATGAAGCAGCAGCAAGTAACATAATATAAAAGTTCTAAAGGTAAATTGCGGTTTACGATTTATGACGTATTAAAAAATAACTATCTATGATACTGAAACCGCTATAGTTTTAATTTAAAGTAAATACTTTGAGGTATATACCACATTTTTTTCAGAATTATTTTAGTAATATTTCAAAAGTTACGGTGGGGGGGACTCCTCAGATTTTAACTTTGTATTAGATTATCTCAAGACTGGGGGGTTTGATCTACATAGTTTCAAAGCAGTTTTTGGTACATTTTAAAAGACCTTTTCAACGATACCCCACACGTTGGGGTTAGTCCAATTAAATTTTTTAAATTGACTTTTCGTTGTATGGTGGGTGAAAAAAAAATCATTCTTTCATAATTTTAAAAATCAACTTTTGGAACTTCAATATCTATCTCTCCACCAATTTTCGTGACAATCGGTGCAGTAGCGGCGGAGTACGAGCCCGGACGGACAGACAGACGGACGGACGGACATGACGAAACTATAAGGGTTCCTTGTTTACTACGGAACCCTAACAAGGTATACTCTTCCCGTGACAGCTGGTCACGTGATTAGCCCAAGCATACGTCATCAGTCGGGAGTGTTGCCTCTGTGTGTGATTGTATTACCCTAGCAAAATGCATCTTTTAACATAACAAACGTTAACTCTATAAAAGTAAACGTATGCCAACCACACCGCGGCATTTTTTTTTACTTTTAGAATCTTTATACCTGCCATAACTCCTATCAAAAGACCGATTGGTTTCATTAAAACTGGAATCTATATATATATATACACATATATATCCTCCTTTAATATTAAACTTCATTATGAAAGAGTATGCAAAAGAATCGACAAAAAACTGCACTGCAGATTTTTCTCCAAAAACGTCAACTTACAATTAAAATGCTACAAAAATTTAGGTGTTATTAGTCCAAAGTCATGGTCAAACAGCGAAAACAGTATAGTCGTAGAGTTCAGTCAGCACTATTTGGTTAGGTTAGGGAACGTTTGGTAAATACTTAAGAGCCACTATGACCCTGACAGTACTTAGAGCGATCTTAAATATTATCAATAGTAACAAAATACTCACTTTGAAATAAAAACACAGCAAAGTTCAGGATTAACTCTATACGTAATATTTTTCGAAAACACGATTGCTTAAAATTTTCTCGATAGACAAAAATAGCGAAGTGGCCTCCGAATCACCTCAGAATTATCTAAAACGGAAAGTGTTCAAGAAATACAATAAATTAGCACTTGTACCTTTGGATTATAATTGTATTAAACATAAGACAGTATAACCAATACCAGCCTCATTGACCTACCGCGTTCTTCCTACCCCGCATGGCTCGCTGTCTCGCTTCGGCGAGAGTAAATTTGTGTGCGTGGAAGCGGGAACAAAACTTAAATTATCCACATCATGTGCCCTCTTAATGTATTTAGAATTGTTATTCGATTACACCAAACTGTTACTCAGAAAAGTGCAGCTCAGAAAAACATCTAAGTTCCTTAAACAATCATTACAACAACAAAAAAAGTAAAACGAACAAAGCACCGAACAACAGGAAATACGTTTTGGTTTGCCGATTCAGGACACAAACAGTTGGTAAATTATTTTCCTTGGGCGACTGTATACGCCATACTAATAAAAGGAAATATATTGCTAAGCTTTATTTATAGGATACCTACTTACATTCATAAATGTATATGATATTAAGTTATATTTTGCCATGATATTCATGATAAGCAAAGGCTTCTATAAAGATGATATACGATATACTTACGAGTATTGTTAAAATATTAACATTAGAATTTATATTTATTATTTATATTTTATAATTAGCCAAACATGAGGTACATGTTCGGCTAATTATAAAATCATCTTTTGGTCGCTGCCCCACCGTAGTATAGGTAAGTACCTATACTAGGGTGGGGCAGCGACCAAAAGAGGATTTTGGCCTCTGACAATAGATGAATCTTGCGGTCTTAAAGAGGTCGTTGCCAACCATCCGAGGCACTGCAGGTCTATCTGCAACTCTTCGGTCCACCTGCAGCTGAAACAGCCAGCAGGCTGACCTAAGTAGCATAATCTTAACCGCCAGATCCTCTCCTATTCTTTCTACGTGTCTGGTTGGACATTACTGCGAAGCCTCATCATCTCAGTCACAGGAAATCCACTACAGGACATAGGCTATGAAAATGATTTTCAAACGACCGATCGGAAGCGGCCTGCAGGCTGCATCCAGTGTTTTCCTGCAACCGTGCTCAGGTCGTCCGACCGACGGCTTCAAAGCTTAGCTGCTTTCATAAATGAAAGAAAATGTCCAAATGAAACATCATAAGCTTTAGCATATGATGTTTCATTCGGACATCAGTTCAGACTTGAAAACTTAGGTATCAGTGGAATTTTTGCCAGATTTTCCTCTAACAAAACAATCGACCGACTCTTACGAGTATATAAATATAGCTCTGACACGGAATGGCTGACTTAATACACGTATTTGTTATGAAATCTATATTTTTCGTGGAAATGTTTATGGTATTTGTAATATCGACATTGTTTTCGTAATACCGTCATTTGCATAACCCATTTCCCTAAAATGTATAAACAGTGATATTAAAACGCCATTCAGTTTTCATGGCGACATGAAAACCCATGTCAATTATGATGACACCATAACATTATAAAAAAATCCAGGGAATAATTATTCTTTTATAACATTATTAATTTATTATTATTATTTGGCGACCCTCGTGACGTAATGGTTAACACGCTAGTCCGTCACACAGAGGTTCTGGGTTCGATCCCCAACCAGGACAAGTTGAAAAATGACCTTCTTCAAGTTGTCCTGGGTCTTGAGTGTTTATCTATACATGTATTTATTATAAAATATAGTTCCGTGGAGTTACGAGTAGCTCCATTAAAAAAAAACTTATTTATTTTTCAAATATTTCATCATAACTTTTAAATTGTATAAACTAGTGGCTCTATAAGTTGTAGTTTTTTTTTATAATTCCTTTTGTTCATGGTGCAATAGAGAGTTTTTGTATTGTGTTGTTCACCCGATCTGTAGGTATGATGTAGCTGTTTGAATTGCATTTATTTCAATTGCTTCACAAAGTACCAATGAAACTCTACACGTCGTATCCGTGCGGTAAAAAGCAAAAAGAAGCGTCTTCCTGAATAATGCAGGCTTCATTTACATCGAAGACAATATCTATTTATACCAAGAATTGAAGTAAATGACTGGCGGGAGACGGCAGTAGCTAAGTAGCTGAGGGTACATGCAAAAGATTTCTTTAATAGTGAGAAAGACGCTAGGTAGTTCACTTCAAACTGTGTATTCACGACATCTTTATCATTCTACGTCTTCTTTCTACATCTTCCATGCTAGTCTGGAAGAAAAGAAAAAACGTAGAATTTATGTACCAGCTGCTTCTGTTCCCGTGCAGATCGTGAAAGCCGATCGAGGGATTAGGTGAAAAATGCGTGTAGCATCCCATCACTATTTTGATTCCCTTTTCCATCTTTAGGCCTGCTATCACGCTAAGTTTTTTCGAAACAATAACTGACATCAATACCAGATTAGCTAAATGTTCAAACACGACATATTTTTTTAGTTATTTTCGTATAAACAACAAACCACAGACCCGATTTCAATAAAATTTTTATGGGACCACATGAAAAGTGTACCCTTTTGAACAAAAAAAGAATTTTTCAATTGATAATCTCGTCCTTTTCTAAAGCCGTTTAAAAAGCAGGTTAAGGCTTAGACGCGACTTGTATCTCTGAAATTGTACTCATGTACGGTTATTTTTAAATACTACCACTTTCTTCCAGTGCAGAAGAACATCGTGAGGAAACCTGCACAATAGTTCACTAGTGTCAAAGAATATATACACTACGTGAAAAGAAGCGACACTTAAGCATGTATGCACGTAAAATCGTTTGCGGCTATGTGTGGGTGGCTGGATGTGGGCCTAGAGAGGCGCGCAGGGCGTGAAACGAGCCATCGCTGACTGCTTTGGCCGAGGGCTGGTACCTACTTCGCGTCTCTCTCACGCACCGCACGATACTCCATTTCGGTTCGGTATCAACCCTAGCGTTACGAGCTTCGAGCTCAAGGTCACCGGTGTTCGAACTCCCACGTACAGGGAGTGTCGCCTTTGTGCTAGTGTGTAATAATTACTGTTATCACTAGACGACAGTCTTTAATCACGTCAGATGCTTTCAGGCAGCTCGAAAAATCTGACACTAGTATTAGCTATAACATACTCGATAAGAAAGAAAGAAAGAACATAAAAAAATATTTTGCTTTTCTGAAACTACCTGTATATTTTAGGAGAAATTTCGCTACATTTTCTTGAATGACTTCTACGATTTACAAAGAAAATGTAATTTAGAACTTAGAAGCCAACACCTAAGAGAAAATATTTCGCTAAACATCATTTTACGTGAAGCTTGCAGTGCAGTAAGCTCGTTTCATTTCAGCGAACGAATTAGTTCAGCGAATGAATGAATTATTTCAACGAATTACGCTCATCCCTCTAATTAGTCAGAACTATGTCGCCAGCACACAGTTACGAAACTCCGTGTATTCTCACAGTTTCATGAAATATTTAGCGTTCTCTTGAATATGTGAGTAAAAATGGAAATTCTAGCTTTGAGAAGGAGGTCTTTCGACGAGTTTGACTCATCTGGTCAGCGTTCAGGAAGCTACGCAGCCTAGTGTTTTCCCTTATAAGTCTCACATGAAGACTTAACGTCACTCAACGCGCTATGGAGAGGGCTATGACAGGTGTTTCTCTACGTGATCGAATCAGAAATGAGGAAAATTGTAAGAGAACAAAAGTCACTGACTAAGCCCAGCAGATTAGCTCGTGGAAGTGGAAGTGGGTGGGACACTCAGCTCGTTGAACCGACGGCCGATGGAGCAAAAACGTTCTCGAATGGCGACCACGCACTAGCAAGTAAATCGTTGGACACCCACCCACAAGGTGGTCAGACGACCTGACTAAGGTCGCTGGGAAGCGCTGGCTGGCGGCCGCTCTAGATCGGTCATTTTGGAAATCCTTAGGAGAGGCCTATGTCCAGCAGTGGACGTCATGCGGCTGAAATGATGATGATGAAAAATAAAAATGATGTGAAGTGTCACCAGATTGTATAAACATTCATAATAATAGATTACGTGCATAATAGTAAAACATATTCCAAAGAAAGTGATAATAAATCTAAAAGCATACATTACACAGCAGGCGTGAATGTATGCCTTTAGACAGCTTGAAAAATCTTTCACCAGTGTTCGCCATACACGGAAAACATAAACATCATCACCACAAAACTTGTTACAACATAAACTTGACACGAATTAACCTCAGGCAAGAGTAGAATATATGCGTACAAAGTATTTTACAAGAACGAATAAAATTTATCATGCACGGCGCTGTTAGTGTGTCGGACAGAAACTGTCAGCCACCATCCGAGTGGTGTGTGGTACAAGTCAAAACTTACTGGAACAATATTTTTTCGAATTGCAATTTTCTTCGCGATTGAGGGAATGGCCGAAAATGTGAGTTGTGTTATTGTGCGGCTAGCAAACTATTTTATTAGCCTTTTAATTTTGTGGCCGTGGTTTCTGTTTACCCAAAACGCCCTGTCTGCCTCATTAGAGATATATATATATATAATATATAGATTCTTTTACGCTGTTCGGGCGATAAAAACGTAGAATTGTATTGCTGATTCTTTTTCCGCGCAGTTTGTAGAAGTCAATCAAGAATGAACGAAATCTAAGAATCATATCAATAGGTGATGTTGATCTGTCACTATTTTCTTTCCTTTTCTTTCCACACGCCCTTCATCACGCTGAATGTGGCGTTGAGGGCTTGCGGTTCTAGAAGCTGTCTTTCCCGTCAGGCATAAAGACGTGATAAGTATCTATAGTACTTAGTACGTTAATTTTTACAGCAAGATCAAAACATGATACTAACTGCATTTCACAAGAAATAAATATCTATATGTCGAAATGAAACTTTTCAACCCCTAGAAACATTAGGTAACTGTGACGTGTTTACAAATAAAAAAAATAAAATAAAATATTTGTTTCATATGTCTAAGATACATTTTTATGGTAAGTAAATTTTTTTGTATTTCACTATATTATTCTTAGGAAATTTAATGGATTCCAAAAGTTGCCTCTACCTACCATTTGATTATACATTGTAGAGGAAAGTTATGTGAAATTGCACATAGCATAGTAGTTTGTGAACATGCAACGAAACGTAGTCTGTAATAACGATATAAAGTGTGTATTACCACAATACCAAATATATGTACAGAAAAGAAGCTCAGCCCTCCCACGGGTTGACGTTTCTGAGGGATATCTGTCTGATATGGAGAGATATAAAATAAGGTGTGGGAAACAGGCGTGATAGAATGTATGTATGTATGTATTGTATGTGTAAAATAAGGTTTATTTAAATACAAATTTGACATTGTTTGACAACTGCCATACAATAATAACAGACAGAAGACAGTCAAATAAAATGTATCGATCTTCGATAGCCCTAATTTTTCTTCATACACATACGCGTGTGTACATACTTTAAGGGGATTCAGCTTGATTGCAATCGCGTACGTGCTTATAACTGCATATTTTCACGAAAATAGTACATTGATCAAGTTCAAATTATCGCGAACTGTAGTAGTTAGCCCGATAGTTTTGACACGATGTGTGTTATTTTTTTTGATTGTCAGAATTTTTTCGCCTAAGTATATCAATCGTATCGTATCATTACAAAAAAAGTGCACAACGCCGCTAAAGAAGTTTTCACTTTAAAAATCAATACTTACCGTAGCTTCCTGTACATTGATAAGTAAGTACAGGTACCGTCACGAGTTATGAGCGCTGACCATAAATGCGCAATAGCCGATTTTTGGGTCTATTTGGTGGGGTGAGAGGGGTGCGACGGGAGAGGCGGCCAGCGCCGACGCCGTATTGGCTCATCAGTCGCCCTCCGCTCCCGCGTACCGTCTAAACGTCTGCGTCCGTGTCTGCGCTACCCTGAGTACAGTCGTGCACACATTGTTCGTACGTTATTTATTTTTTCACCTTGTGGAAAAATGCCGAATAAAAAATGTTAACTAGACAAGCAAGGAAAATGATTTACGATGTGAGTTGTTTTTTAGAAAAAGAGACTGATATAAATGTTTCTAAGTTAAAAACGGTAAAAAGCGCAACAACTGCAGAAAATATCACGTTGCAAAAAAGCATTGATTCAGCTATTCAAAATTTACACCAAATTGAAAATAGGATAACAAGTGTAGCTGACAAATCCGTATTGTCTGACATTTGCAATAACTTAAAGAAAAGTCGAGAAGAAGCAGTACAAACTAATAAAATGAATGAAAATGAACTAAATGGCATCATAACTAGCGTCAAACAGTGCCAGAAAAGAACAGCACTTGCAACAAAAGCATCTGTAGCAACAATTAGAAGAATTATGACAGAAGCACGCAATTCAGAGTTTGTTGCCATATTTAGAACACCTGGGGAAAAAAGACCGCGGGAAAAGCCAATAACTGGAATTGACAGCTTCGACCAAGGCGTTATCAAAAGATGCATACACAATTTTCACATAACAAATAAAGAACTACCTACTTTGGAGAAACTTAGAAGAAAACTACAGGAATATATTAATTTTCAAGGAACAGAAGCAAGCCTACGACGCATAATACATGATTTAGGTTTTCGATGGAAAAATGTCGAAAACAACCGAAAGGTTCTTATTGAAACCTCAAATATCCGACTCCAACGAATTGAATACGTTAAGAAAATTAGGAAGTATCGTCAAGAGGGACGACCTGTAGTTTATACAGATGAGTCGTATGTTGATTCAAGCCATTCCAATCCCAAGGGTTGGACAGATGGCTCTTCAAAGGGTCTTAAAAAGCCTATTTCAAAAGGGCAACGCGTGGTCATTGTGCACGCTGGATCGGAAGCTGGATTCATTCCGAATGCATTGCTAACTTTTAAAGCTGGTAGCAAATCTGGGGACTACCATGATAACATGAATCATGAGAATTATGTAAAATGGCTGCAAACACAATTAATCCCCAATCTTCCTCCTAATTCGGTAGTGGTGGTGGATAACGCCTCCTACCACAACAAACAATTTGACATCGCACCCACGTCAAATACTAAAAAGGCGGACATGCAAGCATGGCTCTCGGAGAAAGGGATACAATACGAAGTAAACCTGTTGAAACCGGAATTATATAAATTAATTAAAGCTAACAAAGAAAGATTCAAAACATTTTCAATAGACAAAATTATGGCTGAAAATAATCACGACATTCTAAGACTACCTCCGTACCATCCAGACCTAAATCCAATAGAGATG
Organism: Acrobasis repandana; assembly: GCA_963576875.1. Lineage (NCBI taxonomy): Eukaryota > Metazoa > Arthropoda > Insecta > Lepidoptera > Pyralidae > Acrobasis > Acrobasis repandana. Next base: position 851,478 of record OY756215.1, read on the forward strand.
GCCTGGTCTACTATAAAACAGTACGTGGGTAGTAAAAACGTGAAGTGGAATATTAACAAGGCTATTGATTTGGTAAAGGAAAAAGTAGAACTAATGGGACAGCAAGAATGGGAGATATTGTGTAAAAAAGTAAAAAGTATTGAGGAAGAATACGTAAAAAACGACCACGTGATCGACAATATGACAGAACAATTCATTATTCGCGTTAGGGATGAGAGCTCCGAAAGCGAAGATAAAGATGAAGATTGTGAAATGAGTGACGACGACGATGAAAAACCTTCAACGAGTAGTTCTAGCTATATACATTCACAATCTTCAACTTCCTTGATGAACGAAGATTTGATGGAAGGAATTGAATTATTGCCCGATGATTAGTTAAGAAAAATATTCAATAATTACCTATCATATTATTATACTGTTCAGCAAAATTAAGAAAAAATTATAATGTATTAGAATGTGATTTCTTCCCTTTCCTATTTAACAAGTGTATTAATCAAGCAAACCAATTTCCATCAAATCAGCTTTAAAAAAACAACAGCTGCGTCAAAATAGGGGCATTTAATTGGCGCTACGATACGACGCCACAGATACCTATACAAACAGAACTTACGTAGAGTCCCTCTTTTTACTTTGGGGTTTAAAATAAATAGCATATTACAGCTTTCTAGTACTTATAGTCTTTGAGCAAAAGCGCGGACAGACAGACAGACAGACAGACATAGCAAAAATATAAGGGTTCCTTGTTTACTACGGAACCCTAAAAACATCCAAGATACTGGCCATGTCGATAATTTTAGCAATGACGACTTAGTGGTCGTCATAAGTAACAATTAAAGTAAGTAAAGTATTATGGGCGCGAATGTACATATGCGCAAGACTCCCCGCCACTTTCGCCGAGCGCTCAAAACTCGTGACGGCACCTGTACTGCATTTTTGTGTCCGTAGCATGTACAAGATTCATTTCTGCACTCTCTTTATTTGTTACTGTGACAGAGAGATGAGGGTGCGACGTTGTGGAATAATAAATAATGAGTGCCTGACGCAATTTAGGGGTGCACTCGTTCCTGTCAATTCTAATCGAAGTTCGGAAGGGTAAGAAGACCTCTTCAGTGTATTTTTTACTGATACGAGTACATTAAAAATACACCATCTTTATTAGCTTATAAGTAGGTAAATAATTAATAAAGAGCATTTAATAACATAGTGCTGCACAAACGGCGTCTGATTACTAGAACAGAAGTACCTTCTCTCTATAATTACTTACCATCGCCGTAATAAGGCTCCTATAAATTACATACAATCATGTGTAACAATAGAATAGATAGTTGCAAAATGCGAAATTGTTCTTTTCGACCGTTTATCGCCGATAAACTTAGCACGCACATTATTTGTCACGTTTCAGTGGAGCTGTATTTATCAGTATCAAATGAACCAATTAGCAAGTGAAAGAAACATCCAATGATAAATAGGCGATTTTGAACTTAGACTTTTTTTAACCAAAAATTAAATGACGTGTTTACATATCCTCTTTTACATATAATACATAAGTCGGTATTATAAAAAATTATAATAAAAAAATTACATGAGTAAATTATACAAGGGACTGATTTGAAAGATTTTTTATGTTTAATTTACATCTCTTGTTTACATCTCTTGCCTCTGAGAAATGGTTTATACCGAAATGACGTCAATACCGTAAATAAAATTTTCATTTTTTTTTTTTAATATCTATTATTGTTAGGCCTAAGTACTAATCAAGATAAATGTAATAAGCCTAAACTTGATGGGGTTGCGTCGTTTTATTATTGGGTTCCTACACCCACCTTCCGGCAATGATATTGCATCGTCATCTGATTTAGCATACCAAATTTCATATCAATCGAAAATCGGGAAGTGGAAATAAACAACAACAAACAAGGCATGCAAAATAAAAGCTTCTAAAAAAATTATCACGGTCTTTGAATTTTACAATCTTTGGTTCTGTCTATTCCTGTAACAAAGACGTGTTTGTTTTCCATTCTCGAGAGTGTAACACTGAAGTCAACATCTTATTCAAAATAAAATGTCCGAAAACGTGAGCAGTTAAATTTTAAAACAGTTTCATAACAGTATTTGCGTATGTAAAGTAATCACACACAATGTTTTTCCACACAATAATAAAAGTAACTCGAGCCATAAGAACTGACATTTAACAATAATGTAGAACATTACAAAGGATTGTAGCTATATCATACAGTAATAATACTACGTATAAGCTATATTGACATTACGGAAAACAAAAGGAGCTAAGGAGGTTAGGCGAGCCGCAAACGTAGACACTTGTTGACAATATGAAAAATATCAGTACTCTTTTAAGTACCTAATAATTGTTAATTTTTTTTTTGACATTTAAAATTGTATGTGTGTTTTGTGTATTTTATTGTATTAATTTTCGAGCGACTGACATTTTAATTATTTAAATTGTATTATGGGTCAAATAGTTACCTGAAATAAATGTATTTTATTTATTATTTATTATTTTCATCTTAGCACGATCCCAGTTGCATTCTCAGCTGTGCTGCTTCGGGGCCCAGGGTGCGCTTTCTCGCTTTTTCTTCTTCAAATATAATATACATGTCAATTTAATGGTCATGCAAGGATGCTAAAGACCTTACGAATTGAAGAAGAAATAGCCAGAACAGTTAACGATTTGGTTTTAGTTTTAGGATCGGCCGCCTGCCTGACGTCAACCCTCCTTGAGAATGTAATTTTTGCACGAGATGTTTGCGAAGAGTCGCCTTAACGACATTTACAGGAAGAGATGGTGTGATCTTATTCTAAGCCGGAAGCCACCCAGAAGCCACATAGCAAACTATTTAAGCATATTGTACCATTTACTTAGCCTAGAACAGAACTACTTCATCTGTTCCTGCGGATGTCGTAAGAGTGAAAACATTTCGTGCTAGAACTGCATTCTGCATTAATTGTTAAATATTATTTTAAAACCTAAAAAAAAAAACCAATTTTTTTAATATGTTTTTAAATTAATTAACATTTAGGTATAAAAAAATATCAAAAACATTACAATCAACTTCACATTTTCTAGTAATATGCAATTATTTAATCGTAACAAATGTTGGTTTTATTTTATTTACTGTTGTTTACTTACTATTATAAACTATATTTTTAACGAATATTCCTAAACTATTGGATATTTGAAAAAAAAGTAAATCAAATTATTGCAACGTTTATTTACAGAGACAAATTATAAAGCTTTTTATTGATACTTGATAACTTTACAAATACAACAGAAATATCGGCGATTGCGCAATGCCTAAACTTGTCTAGTCACTGACCTAGCGTCACACAGGTGCTCATAGAAAAATAAAGAATTGCATCAATTCTTGCATTGATTACATTAACTGTTTATTATTATAACAACAATTCTAAAGAAATCCGCAATATTAACCGTTACAAGTATTACCACATAATTGTAGTCCTAGCTCCTGATGTATTTTTCTCCAGATTCGGTGATAGGTACAACGCGTTCGACGTCTCCGACGGATCCAGTCAAAGGTATAGACACGATCAGATATCCATTGCTTGTCAGAACAGCAGTAGCTTCATTGGCATTACCTTTATTCGGGATACTGTAATTAAACGAGAAAGATTTGCTGTTGCTGCCCATCACGTCACCTCGTAGCATGATTGAAACATCCTTAATTTTCACTTTCATGTCTTCGACTTTATAGCCGTTGGCTTTTACAACGATTTTGTACACTCCGTCTTCGGTGGTGATCCATGGTCCATTGTTCTGAGGTTGGGGGAACCATGCGAAGTTGTTGAAGTGTTGTCCGAAGTTAGGGTTCCATGCGGCGAAGCCAGGTTGGAAGCCTGGATTCCATCCTCCTGCATATGCGAATGCATTGTAAGGTTGGCCGACCGCCGACGCTAAGGCACAAGTAGAAAGTATTAATATTGATGAAGAAATCATTTTGTTATGTTCACTGATTGGGCAACAGACATGAACTGAAAATATGGCGCTCGCCGGAGGTTTTATAGGTGGAAAGAATAATACAATTACACGCGACGTGTTTTCTTTGTTGCGACTAGTAGTGACGCATAATCATATTCATTTATTTTGTCAATCACAGGTAAATATGTGTTAAGTATACATATTTCAGGATCTCTGTGTTGCACCATTAGGCATACAAAATTCACAATTTGCAGAGTTAATACATTTTTACAATTACTTGTAGGGAATTTGTTGAGTTATATAAATGTCAATAAGTAGGTACTAAATTATTTTACATTTTTTTTTATCACACAAGTATTCATCTGTGGAATAATATGCTCTATTTACTAGAAAGTCAAATAACAAGCATTTGAATTTATTAATTTCATTGCACCTTCTTATTTTAGAGGCCATTGCATAAATACTCGTACTTTTGTGTAAAAAATCAGTTTTAGTCGATATTGGGTAAAGTTTATCCGAGCGACGTTGGCTTTGAACAAGATTTAATAAATCATAGTTATTTTCTACGAAAACACATACTTCGTAAATGTATAATGATGGAAAAGTAAGTAATTTTAAATCTTGAAAGTGTGGTTTGCTTGTATTCATTTGTTTTAGGTTGCATATAACTCTTATACATTTTTTTGTGCTGAGAACACCTTTTGAGGGTCCCGTATAAAAAAATAAAAAAACGGAACCCTTATAGGATCACTCGTGCGTCTGTCTGTCCGTCCGTCTGTCACAGCCAATTTTCTCCGAATCTACTGGACTGAATCAGGGGAAATTTGGTAGAATGTTGTAATCCTATGACTTAACACATATGTGCAAAGTAAATATTTGTTTTATTAAAGTAAGGGTTATTTTCGGGGGACAAATTAGGAAATAAAAAAAAAGTTTTGCAAACCTTACTGTGTCATATATCAAATGAAAGGGCTCGTTATGAGGATCTCAAATCTTTTGGTATTATTGTAAAATTAATAGTTTTCATTTTATTTATGAAAGAAGACGAAAATTGACCATTCCCCCTCCTGATCTCCAAAATTACTGAGCCTAAAATTTTGAAAAAAATACAAAATATATTTATTTTGTATTTTTTTCAAAATTTTAGGCTTGCTTGTAGATTACCAAAAAACCTTTAAGAATTTAATCAATTGTAGGGGAACCCTCTCCACGCGAGTTTAACTCGCACTTGACCGGTTTATTTTTATTTGTGGCATTACCCCAGAATATAATCGCGTATCTTAACGTTGATGCTACATAGCCGTGATAGGCTGTTACTAGTGCTTATTGCACGCCTCATAAGCGAAGCGCATGAGGTAGTGCTCTACTCTCGCCTTACAAAAATCAAGTGATTTTTTTAACTAAATGTGTCTCTATTTATTTTCTATCGCACTTGTACAATAATATTTACACATAAATGTCTAGGAAAAACACTATTTTCAACACTTATGACATTTTTAAAAGACATTTATCCTTTTAAATAAATAAAAACAATGTTTAATAAAATCATTTTGTGGACGTCCGTGTGTCGGTTTGTATGGAAACTGGCGTGGTCACGATAACTCCCGAAAAACTTATCTGATCAAGTCCATTTTTTTTATACGCTTCAGTATTATCCAAAACTAAGTCCTTTCGAAGATCACGGTCTAATTCAATGTAGTTTAATCGTAATTATTATTATAAAAATACAGGTGACATATTAAAAATAATTTTGGATGTGAGGTTTGTTGAAAGAGTTAATACCTATGTATGATGAGTACGAATGTGTAACTGGCAAGTAAGAAAAGAAGTAAAAAGAAATTTGAATAAAGAATGTTGTGATTTTGTATGTTTTATTAAATATGAAAGACGAATAAATGAAAAGAAGCGATAAGTTAGTTAATATTTTTTATTTAATTTGCATTAACTAATTGAGAATGAAAAGAACAATCAGTGGTAACACTTTTCTTGACATTCGTGACGTAGTCTTGTGTCTTTTTCTTGTTTTTGCTTAGTTTTTTTGAGGTTTCTCAAAATCTACCGGTCCGAATCGGTTTAAATTCACAGAAAATCTGAGTTGTATAGAACTCTTTGGAAAGCTACTTGTTTGGTTCCGATCGGTTTAGTTATTCAAGAGTTATAAGCGGGTCACATACACACCCACACACACATACGGATAGGGTGCATGACACTTGCTCGTGAGTGGTCAGGGAAGATTCCTGAGACCTTTAAACGTCGAGATCTGATGAAAACTCGACTTTTCAAAAAAGGGGTGAAACTAATAACGTCCCGAATTTTGAAAATTTTCAATTTTCTCAGCAGGAAGTTAAAAATAAAAGTTAAAAATAATCTCCAGTCGTGCGTTAAAGCCGACACATACTTTTTTTCGTTTTAAGTTAGCAATAAAACAATCAAAATCAATTTAATTGTGAAAAATGAGATTATGAGGCGTGCACTTTTGGATTTTACAAACTATTTGTTAGCTATTTTGTTCAGCATAGATAGGGCAATGAGAATTTGTTTAATTGTTTACTGAAATGATCACGCATGCACACTGGTGTCTGGGCCTTTCGTGTTTTTTGTTTTTCGTGTGTGGGTAATACTAGTGTCAGATTTTCCATGCTTCCTAAAGTCATTTGACATCATAGCTAGACAACTGCAATTCAATGATGACATCTGGGACCAACGGCTTAACGTGCCTTCTAAAGGAAGAGCTTGAGATTTTTTTATGCCACTTGTGGTCACTCATTCAAGTGTGGACCACGCCCAGGGCCTATTACCTTTTAAAAAGAGCTAGTCATGCGTACTCTTACTGGGCCACCGAGCTCCTCTCCTCGTTGCTTGGGCAATACAACGATACAAATTCTGGTGGGAATGAATGAATGAATGAAAAACTCTTTATTGCACCAAAAAAATTAACAACATATAAATTGAAAATATATATATTGAATATATATATATATATATATATATATGATGATATATGAGATAAGATAGATAAGCGATCTCTTCCAGACAACCAGCAAGCAATTTTTTGCTTAAAATTGATTAATTGCAAACAGTTATTAATTACAGGGTTTACTTTTTGTAATAACTGGTTGTTGTAATTTAAAAAACACTATATTATAGATATTTGTTCTGCGCACAATTTAATTCTATATTGTTTGGTTACAAACAGACGTGGGCCTGTTTGCTGATCATCACTTGCTCATTTCTTTTCATATGATATATATGATGATGAAATCTCGAAAACGATACGAGATGCATTTCACAATGTTAGTGTCTAATATGCAGGAGAATCTGGTCAGATTTTCAAGACGTGCATTACGAAATACGGAGAGCACGAGAATTATAATGTGACTTGTGTCAACCATCCAAGTGCTGACTATGCCCGAGTTGCTAAACTTGAGAAAGTGTTAGTAATACGCACTCTACCGGACTACCAAGCCCCCATAGAATGCATAAAAAAATCTCTAAAATACATAAGTTAAAGTCTGTGTACTATCAAAACTAGTTTCCTCACTTGAAAAAATTATTTTATCAAAAAAATAATTTCCTTTTTATTTTATTAAAACCAACGTGAGAAAAATCCATAATTAATTAATTCAAACCGGTTAACTCACGTGATATAGTCGGAAAAGGCCGACCGGGACAGTGCTGAGTGGATAGCGACATCGTCGGGTCGCCGCTGATACTCGCCCTGAAGATTATAGTCTGAATCGATCGAAACCTGGTCGGCCTATTCGGACTATATCACGTGAGTCAACTGGTTTAAATTAATTAATTATTTCCTTTTTATTTTAAGGGTAATCTAAACATTTAAAAGAAAATTTAAATCTACATTTTCAGCAACACAGGTGTTCGTGTAGTAACTATAAGTACCTACTTGGTAATGTTCAAAAACTTCGACTCTTTCAGACAGCACTAAGATTAATTCCTCAAATTGCTCACAAAAGAAATTTTCCAGAATAGTACAGTAGTTCTATGTTATATTTAGGTTTGTTTTCCACACAGCCCTACTCTTACAGCTTGGGATTAGTTAGTGTTTCTAGCCACTGTGTGGATAATTAAGATACAACTCAGAGTTTGAGAGTTACAAGGAAATATGGTGTGTAATTTGAGATCATTAGGTTTCAGTACATAAACTAGACCATACACGTTAGAATGGATTCCGTTTCCTCATAGTTTAGACTTAATAGATATTTAGATATTGTGACTTTGGCAGCTCTTAAAGACGTATTTTTTAGATCACACACTTTGGCAATTTTATTGAATATAGACTTAAATGCATATTTACCAAATCTTAAAGCAAAAGATGAACTAACAGAGGGAAGGGGAACCATCAAAATGCGTTTACATAACAGCCTAGATGCGTGATCCGAAGTTAGAATATTTTTGAGAGTGTCTAGACTAGCTTTGAGGATATACATTTGCCGGACTTTCAGAACTTGGGCTTCCTGATACAGTAAATCAGTAGAAATTCTCAGGGGTTTCCTTAACATTACCTTAAGCACAGCTCGTTGACCACGTTTCAATTCTACCAAATATGTTTTGGCTGCACAGCCCCAAATACTTATGCAGTAGAAAATAATGGATTGACATAGTGAGAGGTAAGTTAACTTTAGAGTGTCAGCATTTGCTGAGTTACGCAAGATCTTCATTGTACCAATGATTTTTCTCACTCTATTAGTCAGGATTTCAATGTGTTTACCGAAGTTGAGATGTTCATCCAGAGTGATACCAAGATATTTTAAATCTTTTGTTCTATCGATGGTAGCACAATTGCAAGGGGAGGCCAGTGAAGGAAAGGTGGAACATGAGTGTATTCTGATTGTTTTGAGGGATTCACTTAGTTATAGATTAGATTAACTTAGTCTTGGAAGTATTTAGAGTAAGTAGATTTTAAACCAACCATGTGGACACCCGGTATACCCTCCTCTGCATAATTAATTGTCGTTTCTAAGTCTTTTCCGTTAAATAATATAGCTGTATCATCAGCAAAGCAAATGAATTCAGCTGATTCTAGTTTTAAACAATGTATGTCATTTATATAAATGATCAGGGTAGGGCCCAGAATGCTTCCCTGGGGCACCCTATACATAACAAGGAGGGGGGTTACTAACAGAGGATTTGATATTTACAACCTGTTCCCGGTCGGATAGATAGATATGGAACCAATTTAAGGCCTGACCACGAATTCCCATACTTTCCAAATTATTTAATAGAATGGGAACTGAGACAGTGTCAAAAGCACGAGCAAGGTCCAAGAGAAACCCAATGCACCTCTGTCGTTTATCAAGATATGCAGCTATCTATCAGCCAAAGTTTTTACTGCATATTCAAGAAATGCCTCGTCTGAATCCAAGTTGCCTATTAGAGAGGAGCCCGTTCTTCTCCAGAAAATCAACCAAACGACTATTTACTAGTTTTTCCAAAAGTTTGGAGGAACAGCTTAATAAATAAATCGGTCTGTAGTTAGAGGGATCATCTTTCGGACCAGCTTTATAGATAGGGATAACAGCGGCAGTTTTCCAAAGCTTAGGGAATATGCCTGTACTTAGACTGAGATTAAAAATGTGAGTGAGAGGGGTAAGTATATGTTTTTTGATGGATTTAATGAGAGAATTGAAAATATTATCCAAACCCGGAGCACTATCATCTTTGAGTTGACTGATAAGAGTATCTATCTCGTCTGGGTTTGTAGGAAGTAAAAAGAAAGACGTACATGGGCCATTTGTTGTTTTTATTTTGGACGAAAGAAGAGTCTCTGTTGTTTGATTTTGAGACATAATTTTGTTTGCCAAATTAGGTCCCACATTTGAGAAATATTAATTGCACTTTTGAAGGGAGGCAGGTGTATTAGAAGTTGTAATGAGTGCGCTAGCATTGTTTGTATTTTGTTTAAAGTGACAGATATTTTTTATTGTTTTCTATAATTTCTTCGGATTATTCTTATTGGAAACAAGCTTTTCTTCATTATGTTGAGATTTAATTTTTTTAAGAAGATCAATACAGAAATTTCTATAACGCGTGAAGGTGACTTCCTGTGGATGTGATGTGATGATGAATGGAATAAATGAATGAAAACTGCATTCTGCATTAATTTTTGTAAATTATTTTAAAACCTAAAAAAAACTAGTTATTTAAATATATGTTTTAAATTAATCAACATTTAGGTGTAAAGAAATATCAAAAACATTACAATCAACTCGCTCCGGAGCATACCTGTCGCAACACATTGCCCTCGCCATTCAGCGTGGCAATGCGGCTGGCGTTATGGGTACTTTTGAGCCCCGTATGCTCCGAGGTGGGCTCTTCGATTAGCATTATATTTAATATTTTTATTATTATTTCTTCTTCTGTTTTGTTTTCTTTGTTTAATTTAGTTTAATCAACAATTTAGATTAGGTTTTATTTTTAGGTTTAGTTTGTAGTTTAATCTCAATTGTATTTATTTTTTAATATTATAATTATGAACGATCAACTTCATATTTTCTAGTAATATGCAATTATTTAGGTAATCGTAACAAATGTTGGTTTTATTTTATTTACTGTTGTTTATTTACTTTTATATACTATATTTTTGAACGAATATTCCTAAACTATGGGATCGTTAAAAAAAAAGTAAATCAAAATATTGCAACGTTTATTAACAGAGAAAAATTATAAAGCTTTTTATTGATACTTGATTGAACTTCACAAACATGACAGAAATATCGACGTTCGACCTAAGCTTGTCTAGTTACTGACCTAGCGTCACACAGGTGTTCTTAGAAAATGAATAATTCCATCAATTCTTGCATTTATTACATTAACTGTTTATTATTTTAACAAAAATTCTTAAGAAATCCGCAATATCAACCGTTACAACTATTAATTACAACATAATTTTAGTTTTCGTTTCTGATGTATTTTTCTTCAGATTCGGTGATTGGTACAACACGTTCGACGTCTCCGACGGATCCAGTTAAAGGTATAGACACGATCAGATATCCATTGCTTGTCAGAACAGCAGTAGCTCCATTGGCATTACCTTCATCTGGGATACTGTAACTAAACGAGAAAGATTTGCTGTTGCTGCCCATCACGTCACCACGTAGCTTGATTGAGTCATCCTTAATTTTCACTTCCATGTCTTCGATTTGGTAGCCTTTGGCATTTGCAACTATTTTGTACACTCCGTCTTCGGTGGTGATCCATGGTCCATTGTTCTGAGGTTGGGGGAACCATCCGAAATTAGGGTTCCATGCGGCGAAGCCAGGTTGGTAGCCTGGATTCCATCCTCCTGCATATCCTCCTGTGAACGCATTGTAAGGTTGGCCGACCGCTGACGCTAAGGCACAAGTAGAAAGTATTAATATTGATGAAGAAATCATTTTTTTATGTTCACTGAATGGGCAATAGACATGAACTGAAAATATGGTGCTTGCCGGAGGTTTTATAGGTAGAAAGAATAATAGAATTACACGCGACGTGTTGTTTTCTTTGTTGCGGCGAGTAGTGACGCATGCACACTGGTGTCTGGACCTTTCGTGTTTTTAGTTTTTCGTGTGTCGCCATTACTAAAATAATTTGACATCATAGCTAGACAAGTGCCATACAATGATGACAGCCGGGACCAACAGCTTAACGTGCCTTCCAAAGGAGGAGCTTGAGATTTTTTATGCCACTTGTGGTCACTCATTCAAGTGTGGACTACGCCCAGGGCCACTTAACTTTTGAAAGAGCTAGTCATGCATACTCTTACTGGGCCACCGAGCTCCTCTCCTGCTTAGGCCATACAACAACGATACAAATTCTGGTGAAAAAGCAATTTTTTGCTTAAAAATTGATTATTTGTTAAGTTGTCCCATTAAATTAACACTAGTCATTAATTACAGGGTTAACTTTTTAATAACTGGTTGTTGTAATTTAAAAAATACTTAATTATAGATATTTGTCCTGCGCACAATTTAGTTCCATATCGTTTTTTAAGGGAAATCTAAACAATTTAAAGAAAATTTAAATATACATTTCAGACTGATAATTTTTAATTTGTGTACTTTAATTTATTATATCATTTTGGTGGTGGCCAAGCGATTAAGGCACTAGCTGTGCGCCTGTAAGGCACGAGTTCAATTTTCGATAGGCACGTTTTGTACCAATAACTTTGTACTCGTACGAGTATACGGTAATTTTTCACTACCACAACTTACTTCCGATGAAGGAAAATATCACAAGGAAACCTGCATACTAGTGACCTTTAAAGTTTACTAGTGTGTGAAATGGAGAAGGCAATAGCAGAACACTCCAATATTTCTGCCAAAATTCGTCGTTGTGTGCGTTTTTCTCCATACAATAACAACGACAAGAGCTTATGTTTTTACAAACTTTAATTTAGCACTGTTTGTTGTAATTTGCAAGTTAAATTTGAACTATTTCCCGGTTTCTGATTGAGATGAAATTTTAATGTAAATCGGATGACAATGCAATATTATTATAAAAAGAAGCTGATCTGATAATGAAGCCGGAAGGTGGCTATAGGAATTGGGCTTTTTACATTTGCCTTGATACGTACTTAGGCCTTAAAATAAAAGCTTGTACTTGAAAAATTTATTAAATGTATAAAAAGAATATTATTTCAAAAATGAGATCAGGTTGCTATATGACTACAACAATGATTGTAATCCGACCTTATCTGAAAACAATAACCCTTCGCTTTGTCATTATTTTAACAAATGTTTATAATAACGCAAATATTGCAACAATACTCAGAATTCTATTAATCATATAAGTATTTTTATAAGTTCTGTTATGTACAGCTTTGTTTCAATGAATTAATGAGTGTTTTATGTTTTTCATGGAAATGCAGGCAACTACAATTTATGACGCACTACTATTTTGATAAACAACTTAATTAATTATTCACTTTTTTATTATAAATAAAGTAGCGCAATAAATATGATGAAAGCACAATATAAATACGTGACAAAGTCTGTAATAGATTTCGCCAAAAATTTTATGATTATGATGGGGTTTTTTTTTACTCTGAACTTATTCTACAAAATTTTATTCAGTTCATAATATGAAATAGTATTCAAGCCTGTTGTAGTCCGTTTGATTGTCTGGCCTGTCCATATCTTTATGTAGATGTTACTTTATGAGGCAATACATACAATCATTTCCATCATTCAATTTTTTTTTCATTTATTCTTCAAACTTCATTCCCAAAGTGGGCATGAAGAGTTATAGACTCCTGTTATGTTATATTCAGTAGTTCCTCAAATTAAATATAAAATTCAGCTATAATTATTCTATGATAGGCGGTAGTACAGGTACACACAATTTTAGTTACTTTAAGAGTGTCTGCCGGGGGATGGAACCGCTCAAATTGTCTGGCAATGTGCGACGTGATTTCTAACATTATTATAAATAAAATACATATAAAACTAAGCTTTATACTATGACAACATATGAGGCCCAATTTGGTACAGTTTTACTACCCGATATCTACCAAAGCCACCATGAGCTAACTTTCATATTCGGAGATTGTATTTACCAGTGCTGGGGCTATTCATAGAGAAACATTCAGACTTTTTAAAACAACGGGAGTCTGCCACTCGCGGGCTCTTGATTTATAAGATATCATAATTTTTATTAGGTCTATATAGCAAATAGACCAAGTAAAAAGTTTCATCTAACAACTTCTAAAATCTTCTGACAAAAAGAATGTTGTTCTGCACCCCTCGTCACTCGCACCCTTTAAGTGGTGATAAGTGGTAGCTACAGAAACGTCAGCCGCACTCTACAATTTTCTACCCTTTCGGGCAGCCTTTACCCGAGAGGTCGTTGACCTGAGCTTTTGCAGGATCTGTTTTTCGTTTCTAGGCCTATTTTTTAACCAACTTTGAAAAAGAGGAACCTTTTATTTTTAAACTAACCTGGTTTGTATAGATTGAAAAGTTCAACCTTACTTTGTGGCTAGCTCAATCAGTGAGATGTGTCCCTATCTATTTATAAAAAAAAAACTAGGGAGGTCTACTGAGATGATTTCGCATTTGTATGTGTAAATAAATAGATAGGAAAAAATCATACTGATTGAGCTAGCCTCAAAGAAATTTTAATCGAGAAGGCTTATTATAGGACCGATGACTATCTTAAAGACAAAAAGGTCTGGCTTGAGCTTGGCGCGGGTCCCTCTTAAAGGTTTGTATACTTAGACATGTCATAATTTAGGTACATTGGTACATACTAAATTTACAAATTGACATTATTTTAAATTTCGTAATTCTTATAATTCAATTTAATTATGACATAATAAACAATGTAATCTCTGTCCATCTATATAACTAATTTTAAGTTTTTAGTTTGTTAGTTGACGTCTTTGGAGAAAACGTGCAGTGCAGTTTGTTGCCGCTTCTTCTGCACTTGCGCCTAGGAAGCGGCGTAAACTTAGCTTTAAGTAACGATTTGACGTCAACATTTGTGCAAAACAAAACAAAGTGACTATTATTAAGAGATATTATAAATATCCTATGCTAATAAAGATATTTTGAATTGAATTGAATTGAATTGAATCCTTTCACCGCGAGACTTTAGATCAGTTGTCGTGCTCCCAGAGCGAGGAATAGTAGCATAGAATACTGAATAGGTATCCATAGTTTTTGGTCTGATATATACGACGCTCGCGAAATGGGGACGAAAATGTTTGTGGATTAATCCGACGTTAAAGGGTTAATAAGCTTGTGTTATGGGTTATGGGATACTAACTCAACGAAACTATATTTTATAATAAATACATTTATAGATAAACATCCAACACCCAAGACTTCTGAGTCCAGACTAACATGTTAACGAATACGCCACGGCGGTCGTCGTAATCTATATATTACGTAGGTATGTAATTTCGATAAAAAAATCTTTGATAAGAAATTCAAAAATTTTGGTTTTTAAGTTTGAACCTCAGCTAAACAAAGGTTTGCCGAAATATTGAGGAGATTAAGAGGGATTGAGAAAAAAGCGAGACTTACAGTTGTCGCATACGAATTGTAACATCTGACATGTAACCTTTGGTAATGGCCGACTCTACCACTGCGCGTGTTCATTGGTCAAATCAAACAACGCTCGCTTCCCCGGCTTCCTGTTACACACTTCCGTTGCATTTCACAAAATCACTCCCACAGATTGTAGGAAATATGTTACACGCTAATAAAACTATCAGGCGATTTACTAGTTAACATTAGTTCATCTGCTCACATCTTTACATATTGAAAATAAATTGAAACAATTATTAACGCTTTAAATGTCTGTCTTCAGTAAGGAGTAAATAATTAGGCGTTTGGCAGATCACGTGAAATAAACAAAGACATTTTTCACGTCAACATCGGTCACAAAAGGCTGTTTTGTTGACACGATGATTCATGATTACGTCATTTCCGTTTTGTTGACTAAACTGAATTAATATAATTTTTCTTACAAAAAAGGGTCTTGCGGCCCTGAGCTCTGTCTGCTTAGAGCTACAAGACCCAAAGTGCTCTGTCTGCCCCATTGAAGGCCCCGTTGCCCTGTGAGGTAAGCGCTATCACTTTATCTCTAATGGGGCAGACAGATAAATATATTTAAATTTCTGAAAAACATTAGGTAGTTCTGAAAGATGATGTAGAGACAAAAATGAGAAAGGGTCGCGGGTCTACTGGAAGAAATTTCTTTAGAAATAAGTAGCACCTAAGTACTATATTTTCCTTATTTTTTATGTGTATGTTTGTAAATTTCCAAGTGTACTTGAATAAATAAAATTTAAATTAAATTAAATTGTAGGAATATTGAGATAGTTAGGGCATGTAGAATGTATGGATGATAGGAGATTTACTAGAAGGGTCTACGAAGCAAATGTAAGTGGAAGAGTGGGTCAGGGTCTTCCTCGACGAACGTACTAAGATCAGATTACAGACATTCTTAAAAATAAGTCAGAAGTACCCGTAACCGGCGGGCATGAATGAAGGTGATGGGTGTAGGACAAGCGAGATATATCTGTCAGGATCGTACCAAGAAGAGGTCCATAGTCTTTGCCTACCCCTGTAGGAAACAGGCGTTATAGTATGTTTGTATGTATTAAATAGTACTACGTATGGAAGCCGTGTGGTTTCCGGCAGAGTAGAATTGGACCACTCCAAGTCTTCCCATGAATGTTGTAGAAGGCGACTTAGGAAACACAAGCTAAACAAAGCTTATAAACATCAGTGAGACCTCTTCAACCCGTCTGGCCGAGAGGTGTCGTTAGATCGGATTTATAAGGCCAGTGTGTATTTTTATTTTCAAAACCTATTGGATAGGGTATCAAAGTGAAGGATTTTATTTACGTTATACGTTGTGTATATTTTTGTAAAAGGATTACAAATATTAATGTTTAAATGTAATTTGGAATGAGAAATTCTATAAAACAACATATAATCTTGCTCACCCGATTCTTCTTTTCCACTTCGCATGGTTTTTGACATCCTTGGGTGACCATTTACATGTATATTAGGTATATTTAAAGAAGAAAAAGCGGGAAAGCGCACCTCGAACACAAAGGCAGTACAGCTGAGAATGCAACCGTGAATGCGCTGATATGAAGAAAAGAATCCTGCTCACCCGATCGTATTTGCAGCCGGTTTGCATCCTTGGCATTCTGCTATTGTATCACGCAGTCGGGTTTTTGTGTTTTATTCTGAGGTTTTGCCATACCTGTATTTTCCGGGGTCCAGTGCTGCCCCCATTTAAAAGAAATCATTTCCAAGAAAACGGAGAGTTTTTTATAATTTTGCTACTACCAAGTCCTAGATAACCCTTAATAATGAGAACCTTAAGCTTTACAATGCACAATAGCCAAAAGTGGCCGTTTTTCGCAAATGTGCGTAGTAAAGCTTAACGTTCTCACTTTAAACTGTAAACAGTAGTTCATAAAATACTTTGAAGGGTTATCTAGGATTTGGTAGTAGCAAAATTTTAAATGATGTCTCCGTTTTCTTTAAAATGATTTATTTTAAATGGGGGCAGCACTGGACCCCGGAAAATTCAGGTACGGCCATAACCTACACTGTTCCTATGCTGGGAAAACATCTCCTCCATATCGGTTATATTCATGAAATAATACACTTTATCATTTCCCTAGGGTTGATCTAGAAGTTAGAGTTTTATCATGGTAACTTACGCCATGTAACATTTTTGTTTAGTCCTTGTTTATCATACATTTTAGTGTGAGTCATTTCACATAATGAATCATGAAATTTGGTTAATCGGTTTCGCTTTTTTGTCATACATGTATGGTGTTCATACAAACCGCATTAGTCATGCACTCGTTGGAAAATTCTGAGAAAAGTGAGGCCATCGCTAGGAGTTATTCATATTCAGATATTAAGAAGGACAAGAATATCTTATAATAATTACTAGCGATGGCCTCACTTTTTTCAGAATTTTCCAATGAGTGCATGACTATGGTACGGCCTCAAAATACATTACTAGAACAGTGATGGATAAAGCACAGTGTTTCACGTATTGTGAGAAATCAGTGATTTATGTTAAATTATCACGTTATATGTTCTGGTAACGAATTGTTTTTTTTTTTGTCTGTAAAACAAGTACTGTGACTGTTAGCTTAATAGCTGTATACAGGAGAAAATTTACTTTTTTAGTCGTAACTCACGTCAAAAGTCAGCTACTGGCTGACATCGACCTTATCCCGAGGTCTTCATCAGGGCGAATGTGTGAACAATACGAATACATCCACACTGTTTCCGTGACCAAGCAATGCCTCTGAAGAAACAATAAACCTCAGACCAAGAACAATGTTAATGCAAAAACATTCTGAAGCAGCACTTTTCTCGTTTCTCGAAAAATAACAGCGATTCCGTTACAATTGAAATACGAATTTAGATTTTCTTTTTACTGTAGATACCTGTCTTCTTTCTAGCCAGTAGTTAGAATAAAAACACTTTGTAGCTTTAAGGTTACGAATTAACCTTTTTATTTCATAGGTATGTAGTATGTAAAGGCCCATTTACACATGCAGTGCAAGTTTCTTGCCTGTTGTATACATTTTACTGAAGCAATAAATATTTTGTACTACTGCATCTGTACTACTTCTTTAATTTAATTGTACTGGCCTAAAGTTTCACAGTCTACAACACCAGTTTTTTTGGAATGATTTGTTTGTATTGATTATAAGTGATTGCCCAATGGGAAACATTGCAGAATGCTCAATTTGCATAAAAAAAAATGAATTTTGCGAATTCAGCATTCTGCAAAGTTCAACATTTTGGGAAATGATAAATCAATTTTGTTGCGAATTCAACATTTTGGAATTAAGCATTCTGAAAATTCAACCTTTTGGGAAATGATTATTCAACTTTTTGCAAATTCAACATTATGGGATTATACACAATATTATAAGAATTCAACTTTTTGATTCCGAAGGCTTAAGATATCTTTATCCAGCTTGAAAAATCTGTTGCTGCCAATTAAACACACAAAAACAAACTAACACCAATTTAAAAACAACATTTTATACAAATACAATGGATAAAACATTTTCAAAAAGATTGTAAGATAAAAGGCCCAAGAATATCACCCTATCGGAAACATGTATATGCCGTAATGCCGGCGAGCAGGGATACTCGAAAATTGAGACTCCGTACTACAATCTTATACAAAAATAAAGACGCCGATCTATCTTATATACATACATTATAATAAAAACAAAACTGATCGCTGTCCGTACACATGGATGATATATAATAAATTAACGTTATATTATTTATATTTATATATTTGTCAAGGCAATTGAATTAAAAACAACGATTAAATTTATGTCTGTCTGTCAGTCACGTCGAACATTTGTTGGATAAAAATGCTATAAAGTCCACGTGGATGAAGTCGCGGGCAACACTCGCTGTTATAAACCTAAAACATAGATAGGTATTAAGGCACTTACTTTTATTGGGTAAACAAAAAAATTGCATTATGAATAGCGGAAGCGTGTCCACCATATGTACCAGCATTCAAAATTGTGTACATATTTTACACGAACCATTTAAAGCCACTTTATAACTCAAAATTTTATTATTAATATTTAAAAAAAAATCTTAATAAACTAATACTCCAAATATCATAAACACAGCTCAAACAATTTTATAGATATTAACGTCCAAAAATCATCAGTTTAACTAACTGAGATGGTAAGGAACTTACTGACATATTTTAGGATTTTCTACAAAACTTGGCACCCATTTAGATCTCAATTCTTTTGTCGGTTAAGTCGACAACCACATCATAGCTAACATAAATTAAGTTTTCCCATTTTCACATTTATATTTTTTGTGGGATAGTATAGTAAACCGAGTAAAATGGAGAAGAGAGACCTTTGCCTTGCATTGTGTTGTAACTTCATCATGATCATTATCGTCAGCTCTCAACGACCCACTGCTCGGCATAAGCCTCCTTTTGTCTGCGCCACTGAATCCTATTTCCAGCCTTAGCGATCCAGTTCTTTCCAGCAATCCGTTTGATATCATCGCCACCTAGCCGCCGGGTGCCCAACACTCCGTTTTCCATTCCTGGAATCCATCCATTCCATACTATAACTTAAGGCTATTAAATATATAGCTAGAGATTTTCAAGCTCTCTTTAATATATTTTAGACTCCGAGCGAATAAAATGGCGGTTGGATTTTAGGCCGCATGTTCAGTCTTAACTTTTGTCGCCAGTTCAAACGCCCGGACCGAATTATCCGATCCGCCGCGGGCGACATACTCTCTTAACATAAGCCAAGTGATGCTTTGTGATACAAGCCCGATAGATTTAGTACGTTGACAAAATACCGACATACTTTTAAGGTTAGCTCAGTTTTCCTTTGTTATTTTAGACTAGTAGTTTACCCCGATCTTTGATTTTGTGACCGCGCTTACAAACTCACATATTGATAGCCCCTTGACATATTAAAAAGAAATCCATTGGTCCTATCTACTCCTATAGCAAATTCCAATCACATACTTATTATTTATTAAACAATTTTGTACTGAACGATATCCAAAGGAAGGTAATGTTAGTATTTTATAGAAATCTACACAATACACACAATTATTTACAACACCACTCTCATATATCTTCCTTTATCATTTCAAGTATCTTGAAATATAATACGAGTATGTCATCTTCATTTGTGCTCGCGCACATAGCTTCAGGCTACTAAATGTCGATGATATCGGCTTACATTGTCTTCGTTACTGTGATCGCTTGTAATAACCATTAAACGTCATTGGGATTGCAGCGAAATCATGGGGTCGATTTCCGACTATCGCCGACTATCACTTTAAAATATTATACGAAGGAGTTTTCTCAACAAAGAGTAAAAAATTAAATACGATCCCGAATAGTTTTAACTTTGGCATTTCTTCTCAGCATTCGTCGTTGTTTCAAAATACTGTAGCTAAAAGTTATTTTTGACAAAAATTGAAAAAGGAATGCTGAGATGGTTTGGTCATGTAGACAGAATGAAAGAAGATTCACGAAAAAAAGATCTACGAATCAAAGTGTGAAAGTATGGGTCGAGGTTGACCTTGAAGAACGAACTACGACCATATTGCAGACATTCTTAAAAAAAGAGAGGTCAGAAGTGGCCGTAACGGCGGGCAAGCATGAACAGGGTGATGAGTGTAGATGAAGCGAGAGAGATCTATCAGGATCGTAGCAAGTGGAGGTCCATAATCTCTGCCTACCATAGGAAAAGGCGTGATAGTTGTTTGAGTATAGTTATTTTTTGAGCGCTTTGACCGCCCAACTATCAACAGCTTGTGATTACCGTTGAAAATTTATTTTATTTTGTGTACAGCATTTCACATGTATTTTAAAATATGATGAAGGCAAGAAATGTAAAATACTTGTATTTTACATGTAATTTTTAACGCTACTTGTGATGCTTCGTGTAGAGGTGAAGGTGTTGCAGCCATATTGGTGGTAGATATGCTGGGACTAACAGTTGTGGACTCGTGGATATGCGCCGGCGCCGCTGCCGGCCGGCAATGGTTTGCAAAAACTTACCACTGCAATGAACAAAGTAATTTAATTATGATGTATTTTTAACATTATCTTATACTAAGAACTTACTGCAACTCCGAATTTCAAACAATAATGGAATACTCAAAGCCAAAAGCCATATCTAATTAGCAATTATTTAATTAGTTTTCGAAATTTCAGACACGTGCAAATAATTTTTGATTAATTTTAAAGCGTCTAAAGTAACCCAACAAACTCAAAGGTCTCAAAACTGAAATTTGGATATTTTCGCCGCCAAAATAACATCTAAGAAAACTCGTCAAGACGATCCTGGGTTAATCATCCGAAATTCAAATAACTTAAATTTCTTTCCAAGACTTCTAAGAGAAATAGACATGTTAAAATGGGGATTTTTTTTGGAAATCTATACTATACCTACGATTACATTTCGATAAACAATGTATAATGGCTGTACTAGATCACTGTAGTAAAATGAAATTAAAATAACAGTTAGTCAGTCAGTTATAAATAAATATAATATAATGTAAAAATAGCACTACTAAAGTTTGGTAGGTCCTTTGATTGCTTCAAGAGAGCTTCTGGCGATAAATCTATACGAGTCCACTGATTTTTATATCCGATTAATTGACGGATTCCGCTTAAGAAATATCAGTTCAGCCGTACTATGACTGTCCAATTTAACTATTTCACATATAGTATAAAACATAAGCATAATAAAACATCAAACTAAACCAATTGCGTATTATAAATATAAAGTCTACTAACTAATAATTGAAGCCCTTGACCTGACAAAAACGCCTAACCCTACTTGTAAAAGGCGACCTCTGCGGCCTAGTGGTCATTATGCCAGGCTGTCACACAGGAGGTCTCGGGTCCGATCCGCGGTCAAGTCAAATGGAAAATTATATTTTTAGATTGACCTGGGTCTTGGATGCTTATCTACTATATGCATTTGTCATAAAATTTAGTATCATTGAGTTAGTATCCCATAACACAAGTCTCGAACCTCTATGGGGCTAGCTCAATTTGTGAGATTTTTCCGTATATATTTTTAAAATATTAAAAAAAAATATTAAATTGTTCATGACCAATCCATTTCATTACAAGTCCTAAGAACTCAAATAACTTAAATACTTTCAACTTGTCAAAAACATCGCGAGCTTCCGACGCGGAGCTTTGAAGTGTTGTATCAATATAATCAAGTTTTGATCAAGGGGAGTGCACAATAAAGCGGGCGAATTATTTATAAACATTCGCTTCATACCAAAAGGAACAAACTTCATTAGACATACGGATGGATTTGATGTCATAAAATGCTCTATGTATTAAAAAAACAAGGTTTTTCTTCTCTTTGAAGACCTTCGTGGCGTACTAATACCTAGTCAACACGTAGTCCGCCACTCCGGAGATTCTTGGTTCGATCCACAGTACAGAATTAATAAGAGTATTTCATACAGAACGGAATCTCCTGAGGTCCCGCGCAGTACGCGTCCTATTTCCCCGTCTCCGCACCTCTCCCCCGTTCTCGCCTTGTCGAGGGGCGAGAGCGGGTGAACACACACGCATTGACATGTGCACGGATGTACAGTTTCGTTTGTAGTAGTGTAGACATAAATGATACTCCGCTTCTGTGCCATACCTGTGTCCACAGTCAGGGCACGTTGGAAATATTGCCTTTTTTAAATTATAATAAGGTGCAGCAGGACCGAGGTGATTGGCATGCACTGAGAGAGGCCTATTTCCAACAGTGGGATATAGAAGGCTGCCAATGATAAACCTTTTCCATATTATACACCCCCATCACCACGATGAACGTAATCTTTAGCTCTTATGTCCCTTATCACTTTATACTTTATCACTTCTTTATTAAGAAGCAGATCTATAACTGTTTTATGATAGCCGGGTACTATCATAATAAACTAAGGTAACATTTTACCTTTATGAAATTAATTCTGTGTTTAATTTCGAATGAATGGCCTTACCTTTCCTCCAGCTCTCGACAAATTCAATTAAAATGCGCTGTAGCCCAGTTCTTAAATGTTATTGTAAAAATTGTTATTCAGCCGAAATTCATAGACCAGAGACAAAGGATTATATTTAAATTAATACCTTTGCGAGTGTAAATGTAGACTTTAATTGAAAACAAAGATAAGGTGTTGTTTCTATTAAAGGCTGGTTATTGTTACCTAATATATAAATTGAAAAATATAAATGACTTTATAAATAAATAAATATATTCGGGCAAATGACACAAATTGAGCTAGCCCCAAAGTGAGTTCAAGACTTGTGTTATGGGATGCTATCTCAACAAAACTATATTTTATAACAAATATATAGATGAACATCCACATCCATCTAGATAAAGACCCAGGTCAATCTGAAAAAGATCATTTTCCATGACCTGACCGGGGATCGAACCCGGGACCTCCGGTGTGACAGCCTGGCATGATAACTGTTTTCGTTTATGCTGTTTTTTTTTCCATCTTAGTGCATTCCTTATTAAATCTTGAACAGTGTTGCTTTGGAGCTCCCGGGACCGCTATCACTTGTCTCATAGACAGTGGAGGCAAAACTTCAATGACAATTAGATATACAATTAGCTTGTGGTTAAAATTGTCAAATGAATTTGCTCAGCAGACAGTTAGGCTATGGAATCAGCTACCACCGAACATTCGAGAGTCTAAAACCATAACGGCGTTCAAGAAACGAGTAAAAGATCACTATCTGTATTTATCATCCTAATATATTTAGAAATATTAACATATGTATTTACTATATAATTATATGCTTTTTGAATATATATTTATTTATGTATTTATGTAAGTATATTTATGTATGTTTATGTAGGTATGTATCTTGTCTATTAATTTATTTAGTTTTGTATTGTAGGTACACGCCAATTACCTCTATCTTTCCATTTCCTCTCGCGGGTCTACTGGAAGAAATTTCTTTAGAAATAAGTAGCACCTAAGTACTATGTTTTCCTTATTTTTTATGTTGTGTTTGTAAATTTTCAAGTGTACTTAAGTAAATAAAATTAATAAATAAATGTTTCAGCAGAGTCAAAATCATTTATTAGTCTTTGGATGTTTTATCACTTGATAATTGTCAATTTTTTCTTTCGATTTCATAAAACTTGTTGACGTCAGATCATTTACTTACAGCTAAGTTTAGTGTCGCATCCTAAGCGCAAGTGCAGAAAAATTGGCAACAAACTACCTATATACTACGCGTTTTCTCTAAATACGTCAACTTACAATTATTAAACTGATATTAAAATTAGATATGTGAACTGAGAATACATTGTCAAATCATAATTATAAAAGAATGATGTCTAATGAAATTGAAAATAATGTCAATTGGTAAAATTACGTACTTACCAAATTATGACATTTGTAAGTGAACAAATTTTAAAAATCTGATTCAACTCTTGACTAACAATAAAAGTCTTCTTTTCTTGGTATCACCAGTGGCACAGAATACATCAGAGCCAAACCAGTGGGTTAAATTGACTGGTAGATAAAGCCTTTGGCTTTAAGTCCGCTTATTACATTTGTAAAAAAGTTAATTAAATAAAAATAAAAACAACCAATACACTTTTAGTAATAATCGATGTAAGCAAAGTAACAGATATCGCATAAACAAGAGAACCACTAGCTATAAATCTGTTTAAACTGAGAAGACTAAGCCACTCGTACCAAATAAAACAACTAACCGAGTAGTCACATTAACTAAAGTTAAAACGAGTACAAATGAACTCGATAGAGAATCGATTGCTCGAGTGTCGTTTGGGAGCTAGCATCGCAAACGAATGTCTTTAATTAAAGAATGGAATAAACGACAAAGAGAATTACTTTTTAACATAAGGTTTAGGGTAAAAAAATCTTAAAATATTACGTCTTTTTTTATCTCGAACTGGGTGCATAGAGTTAAAATGGTCAACCGAATGCCACGCTTTCTTTGATAGGTGGTCTTTTTGGTTGAGAAGTTACTCGTAATGCTTTTGATTGACATCCTTCAAATTTTCTATGAAATTTAGTAGACGAGCAGAGTATTAAGTTAGATTATGATCCAAATTGGCCAAAAGTTGCCGGCCGAGATATAAGGTTGTGAGGTGGTTAAGAGGTAATTTTAGGTTTAAAAAGAGGTTAAAAAGGATTTACAAATTCATAGTTTGGGCGTACTTCTTATTTATTGACCGAACGAGCGAAGCGCCTCAGTTTCAAAATTAACCAAAAATGCTTTTGTCCGTCTGTCTGTTGGTTTGATCTCGCCTAAAGGTTTCATAATTTATCAACCAATTCTAGTGAAATATAAGCAGGTTCGATAATTATATTATATAATTCTTTTGTCGATTCAGTTTTTCGAATTTTTTCAAAATGGCGGAGATATGAGGGTATAAAACTTTAAGAAAATCATAGGTCATAAAGCTTTTTTGTTACCATTATTAAGACGCAACTTTTTGTCTGAACAACGTTTTTATCCGATAAACTTCAAGGGTTGGGATGAGTCGCGAGGTTTACAGCTCACAGAGCCACTAGTTGTTTGTTTGTAATAACTTTATTGTTCTTAGAAAACACATAATTAAAGACAAAAACAACATATAGAGTAAATTGACAACGGCGGACTTATACTACTATAATATAATATACAATAATATAATATACTATAGAGCCACTAGTTGTATTATGTACTCGTACTAATGATGATATCGGCCGTGTGGCGTCTGATCTAGAATAGGACCACTCCATCTCTTTCCTTGGATGTCGTAATAGACGACTAAAGGATTAAGCACAAACATCGGTCACAGTCACAATCATAGTTGACGTCGGGCGGCGGCCGATTGTAAAACTTTTCGCACAAATGTATTCCCTAAGAGGGTTGACATCAGGCACTCGGCCGGTCGTAAGACTATAGTCAAATTAGAACTTTTCCGGTTAGTTCTTTTCGATTTCGCATAGTCTTGGGCATTTTTGGGTGACAATTGACATGCATGTTATATTTGGAGAAGAAAAAGCGGGAATGCGAACCCCGGGCTCCAAAGCAACACAGCTGAGGATGAAGTCACGCTAAGATGAAGAAGTGCTGATGTTGAAAATCATAAAATCAAGAAACCTTCTGCTTGCGTGCCAATTTAGGAAGTAAGTACGTTACTACCACAGACCTGTGTTACAACATTCAGAAGCATTCCGCTCGCGTCGTGCCAAAATAGGTTTCTTTATCTGCAAACATCGCATTTTTCCACTTTCGTATAATAGAGTTCCGTACTGTTTTTCCTAAAACTTGAATTTCTAGAAAAGAAAGTACGAAATGCTGTTTAACATTGGTAGTTTTAACAATTCCATGCATTTAACTGTCAACAGATAAAACGCATGAAATTGTTCTCCATTTTGTTACATTTTCAGAATCATGAAGGTATTTTATTATTTTAAATACCATACTGCTTGTTTTTGTTTATATACCTATAGCTACTGGGTATTTTTATCAAAACAAAATAATCCAAGCCGTTTGGATTACAAAAAAAAATATCGAGTATTCGACCGCAGATATGTAATTTTTGTGTACATTAAAATTTTAATTCGATTCACATATGGTTCTTTGTTCCTCAGTCTGTAAAGGAACTGTTCATTGATATATAGATATTTCCGTAATTAAATTCGCATAGTTCACCTAGTATCGAGCCGGAAACCCGGACAGGTTATTAATCCGTTTCGCCAATAACTCACCCAGATATCTACGTGAGCTAGTGTCTGCTACGGTTATGTTAGTACTTAGTTCATTGACAACT
The DNA here is from genome assembly GCA_963576875.1 of Acrobasis repandana. Lineage (NCBI taxonomy): Eukaryota > Metazoa > Arthropoda > Insecta > Lepidoptera > Pyralidae > Acrobasis > Acrobasis repandana. The sequence continues at coordinate 878,270 of OY756215.1, forward strand.
CAGCTATCCTTTAGCTGTAGGCTTTTGAACAATATTGTATAAGTATTGTAATTCTTCCACACTGCTCTGGGAGAAAGAAAAAAAAGTCAATCGACGGAATGAGCGAAAATGGAAATCATGTTAATAGACGGTGCGTCCCATCACTATTTTGATACCAATTTTATCTTCTCGCCCACCATCCCGCTAAAACTGGCCTTCAAATCTGGCGGCCCTGGGCTCCGTCTGCATGACCCAAAATTCTCTATCTGCCCCATTAGGAATAAAGTCGCGATTGTTTATGTATGAAGAATTTGTAGAGAAACCTTTCTTTTTCGCGCTTGTTAGTTTACATTATTTTAACCTAGCATTACTTTACCTAAAGTAATACTAGGTTAAATTTAAAGTTATAAAAAATACACAAAAAAAGAGAAAGTCTAAGATAAATATTTTCTTTTTTATTCTATCTATAGATATTAAACTGGAAAATACTCAGTTATTCATGCACTTAATATTTATTTTTATTTTATTCATAACATAAGAAAAAATAATATTCTTCAATCTTCAGGTCAGGTCTTTTTAAGTCTCCACTGCAGGAGTATGAGCCTCTTTGTTATGTACTGCCAGAGCCATATATTAGCCAGAGCAGTCAGACGATTGAAAATGTAATTAAAAAATAACATTATTAAATAAAAATTAAACTTAAGAAATAAATTGTGTTTTGCGAGCTACGGTTATTACTTAAGACGATAGCTATCAGAATAACTAACGAAGACGTCCGGATGAAATATCGATAGAGCGGATTAATGGCCTAACCGGGTGTCCGGCTCGACACCGGCTAAGTTATGCGTGTTGAGAAACGGGAATATCTACTGACTTATGATACCGTCACATCGCTAAGGTAGATGCCCTCAGACAGCTTAAAAAATAGGGTACTAGTATTAACTACTTTTATGAATTAAATAAAGGAAGATTCCTTACAAAATGTACACTAATAGCGTACTAACACAAATAGCGTAATAATACGTAGACGAAAGCTACCTTTCAGAATAGCTAACTGACGTCCGAGTGAGTTATCAGTGGAACGGATTAATGGCCTGTCCGGGTGTCCGGCTCGATACCGGGTGAGTTATCAGTGGAACGGATTAATGGCCTGTCCGGGTGTCCGGCTCGATACCGGGTGAGTTATGCGAGTTGCTGACTTCCGGAAATTCTGGTTATTGATTGCCTTATCTATTTATAGTGCTCACAACACAACATGGTGACTCCTGTAGGGTTACTCTTAACGCGGTACGCAAGACGTACGTACGTAACTACGTTACGAATTAAATTTTAAATTAGTTTTCTCATTCACAAATGTTATTACAGTATGAAACACCTTTTGAATGATAAATTGTAAAGCTGACATTAATGTATTTGACTAATATTTTATAATTGGAAATTTTAGTATATACAATTATTGTTTTAAATTTAATTTGAACTAGCTCAGTAACTAAAGCCTGATTTAGTATTTATGTGTATTTATGACTTAATAAAATATTTGTATACCGTATAAAACGGCAAAACATAGCGGCCATAATAAATATATTTTATCAACTTGTTTATACCTATGTTTGACAAATAAATGATTTCTTTCTTTCTTCTATCCGCGTTTCAGTGTCGAGCAACATTAAATTATTTTATGGAGTAACCCCCCTGTTAATATGTGCTAAGATTATTTCGGGCTAATGATTCTACGAGTAGTAATGGATTGATTACCAATGGTAAATGGTTACTAGCTTTTGCCCGCGGCTACGCTCGCGTATCCCACGGGAAAATTACTTTTTTCCGGGATGAAAGGTACTCTGTGTCCTTCTCAGTACTCCTAACTATGTGTATGTGAATTTTCAAGAAGATTGGTTCAGTAGATAAAGCGTGAAGAGGTAACAAACAAACAAACAAACAAACAAATATACAAACTCACTTTCGCATTTATAATATTAGTTGGGATTGGGATTGGAATTGGGATTGGGATGGTAACAAGTCGTCTTGTCCATACAATAAATGTTATTTTTTTTCAATTTATACACACTATATACGATGTCCGTATATTTATTCCTAATGGGGCAGACAGGACATATTATTTCCAAAGACGTTTTACGTCAGTCAGACGGCCAGGCGTAAAACTCTAGCTAAATAATTGGAACTGTTTCGGCTATTTCTTCTCCACTTCGCAAGGTCTTTGGCATTCTTTGACAAAAAAAAACGGGAAACCGCACTCCGGGCTCGGAAGCAGCACAGCTGACGATGCAACCTGGGAACACGCTAAAATGAAGAAGAAACAACAAAGACATGACATTAATTGAATAATATTAGATTTAGAATAAAAGGTTTGTAAATTATAATTTTATTAAATGGATGTAGTTTTATAGTAGTAGGATAATACTGTTTTTCTCATATTTTTTGTATTGGTGTCTATAAATATAATATGATAGAATGCAAAATAAATAAATTAGTGAAATGTCTTATTTGCTATTTAGTAGCATAACTTTAAATCTGAATTGGACATACTCGTACTAAGTAATGTGTATGTATCTGGTTAGTAAGAATATAATTTACTGTTTTTCAGCGTCTTTATTCGATTTCAGAAAAACATAGGCGTACGAATATTGGATAATGTATCACTTGAATTTTATTCTAAAATATCAATGAATCCGCGAACTTTGTGCGCTCACAATAATACTAAAAATTGGTTTTCTTTGTACAGGTGTAGACTTCAATTGATTCACTTTAGATTCTGCTTCATTTCGTGACTAACGAATCATTGTGTGCACACCTGTGTCACTGTTAGTTACTGAGTTTTACAAATAATTTTTATTGAAGTCATTGTTTTATTTGAAACAAAACAACCATAAAATAGGTATATTACTTTAAAAAAATATAGCATATGCCTCCAGTTCAGTTCACAGTTGACAGTGATTGTCATAAAATATCTCAAACTCCCCCGTTCTTCGTAAAACACGTGATCCCAGCTGTTAAGCATGTCAGATTAGAAATTTGACACCAGTGATGGCCACTTACACACGAAAAATAAATAAGACTAATATTATACTGCTTAACAAGATCAGTATAACTAATGTCTAATATATTAACATATAATATCATTACGGGACTTAACTGACTGATCCTAGTTTTGACCAGATATTTCGGCAACTCTACTGCTGTCATGGTCACTGGCATACTTAAATCTTACTTAAGTCTTAAATCATCTAACTTACGTCGACTAACTATCGTAGTCATAGCTTTTAGCGATAAGACTGCCCATTGCTGCCGGCTCTAAACACTCGCCAAGAGCCCCTCGCCGAGAGCCCCTCGCCAAGAGTCGGCCGAGAAGGCTTTCGATGAGAGCATACCTGTACATACTTGCGAGAGCCAACAAAACTTGTACGAGACCCTTTTGAGTTAGGGGCAAAACGAGACCGACCGAGGCGAGGCAAGAAAGAGCGAGACGATACGAGAACACTATGTACACACTCGCTCTCGTCCTGTCTCGGGCTGTTTCGGCGAGTGTGTACAGCTGGCAGAACATATTTTAATGTCTGTTTTTAACCCCGGACAAAAAAGAGGGGTATTATATCTGTTAGTTTGACGCTAATGTCTGTCAGTCTGTGGTATTGTAGCATTCGAACGGATGGACTGATTTTGATGCGGTATTTTTCGTGAAAGCAAGTTCCCTTGCGGTGGTTCTTAGCTATGTTTGATGAAAATTGGTTCAGCCGTTTAAAAGTTATTGGGGATTAACGCTTGAAAGTCAGGGCTTTCTCTAATGGTGCTACGGATATCAAGTCGTATCGCTCATCGCTAGATGGCGTTCTTGACAGTCAGTGTTTTTTTTTAATTTGCCTAGTAAATAAACTTGTGTATATTTTTAACTTGTTTTATACAGATACTGAATGCCAAAATCCATATTATCGGGCATGACATGAATCTATGATAGTATATAAATCGTGGTTATTTGCTTTTCGGTTGAAAGCAATATCACTGCGGTCGGGCGGCCCATCCCGTGTCGCCGGATGCGGGATAGGCTCATCATAGAGCTATAAACCTACTCATATTCTACGGTTTATTAGTACTTAGTTATAATTCTTTAAATTTCTTTAATTAAATGTTGTGTACTTTGGGTCTTGCGGCCCTGGGCCTAACCCCGGACAAAAAAGAGGGGTATTATATCTGTTAGTTTGACGCTAATGTCTGTCAGTCTGTGGTATTGTAGCATTCGAACGGATGGACTGATTTTGATGCGGTATTTTTCGTGAAAGCAAGTTCCCTTGCGGTGGTTCTTAGCTATGTTTGATGAAAATTGGTTCAGCCGTTTAAAAGTTATTGGGGATTAACGCTTGAAAGTCAGGGCTTTCTCTAATGGTGCTACGGATATCAAGTCGTATCGCTCATCGCTAGATGGCGTTCTTGACAGTCAGTGTTTTTTTTTAATTTGCCTAGTAAATAAACTTGTGTATATTTTTAACTTGTTTTATACAGATACTGAATGCCAAAATCCATATTATCGGGCATGACATGAATCTATGATAGTATATAAATCGTGGTTATTTGCTTTTCGGTTGAAAGCAATATCACTGCGGTCGGGCGGCCCATCCCGTGTCGCCGGATGCGGGATAGGCTCATCATAGAGCTATAAACCTACTCATATTCTACGGTTTATTAGTACTTAGTTATAATTCTTTAAATTTCTTTAATTAAATGTTGTGTACTTTGGGTCTTGCGGCCCTGGGCTCTGTCTGCTTTCAGCAGCAAGACCAAAAATGCTCTGTCTGCTCCATTAGGGATAAAGACGTGATAGTGAATAATATAGTATAATCATAGCCTATAGTGTCGTCCGTTTATGAGGACAACAAGAGTTCTATATACTAAATTTCAAACATTGTTGTATGTAAGTATGAATGTTCATATAGGCATTAGATTATCATAGTAGGCTTGAAGAACTTTTCTTGATCATTTAATAAATTAAAATAAGACCCAGACTCTAATCTTTCAAATTTTATGTAAAAACACAGTACATTGTTGATCATATCGAGTGAAGACCTAGCCTAAGCCTTTTGTTCCAGACAATAACAAAAATTGTTTTGTAAAACAACGTAATAGAATTTCTTAGTCCCGTACCAACAAGACGAAACCAAATACCTAATAATAGAAACGTTTTGCGCAAAACATCAAATTAGAAGCGGCAAAACATTTCAAGAAACATGAATACCTACTTAATCCCGTGGTAATTAAAATCACTTGATTAATAATTCGGAACAAACTGAATTTAGCGGGAATTATACTCAAGTAACGTTCAATAATTATAATTAACAATTTGACGGTACGCCTGTGGTGTACTTTATTCGTTAGAGAATTAAGCAATTTGGAAATGTCCACAAGTAAGCAGATTTCGGTATTTTAAATTGATATGGGAGATACGTATTTTGCTACTGTTTTAAAAAATTGTGCGTCACTTCTATGATTGTTGATTATATGAGATGTTTTTACAAGCTTTTGTTTAGGAAGTAGGAAGAAAGAATTAAATTTGTCTTTTTAAGTAGGTACTTGGGTTATGCCTCACAATAAAAACTTGTACGAATATAGTTTATTTTTTTTTTCGAAAAATTTGTTGTACTTGCTACTAAGACATCTTTAAACAAGAACAGATTAGTTTTTACATTCCAATTCCAAAGTGTAAAATATATGGATGATGGTATAAACTGCCCTTTAAAATATTTGTTTTTAATGAAAAGGATCTCATATTTAACATAGTTAACAATTAATATTCTCTGGAGAAATTTGTTCAGTATCATGAACTAAATTCACCATTAAAATAGCATAAGTATATTTTTTACTTGCTAATTTAAAGGTAAAACTACGTCGACTTCGTCATGTACCCATGAATTTATAGAAAAATCTGTACTCCTTAAATCAGTTATATAGTGTAAAGTTATTTAACATATGCAATATTTTTTTATAACGGGTTAATTACTGTACATTCGTCACAATAGTTTGATTCGTCACCCACTTAAAATAACGTACCTATGTCCTCTACTTACCTACCATATTTTATGCGAATAAATTATTCTAATTCCACTTGATTCTGATTCTACCCTCTACGTTAGCTAGAGAGCTTATTAGTAACTTCTACGTATACTTTACCCCAAACCTTGCAGTTACCCATGTTTTTAATCCTCGAAAAAAAAGGGTTATTATAAGTTTGACGTGTCTGTGTGTCTACGTGTTTTTGTGTCTGTCTGAGGCGTCGTTGCTCCTAAAGGAATATATTGATTTCAATGCGGTATTTTATAATCGAAAGCATTGTCTATCGAGACAGTTCTTAGCTTTTTTTGATGAAAATCGGTTCAGCCGTTCAAAAGTTATTGCTAGTGAATGCTTGAAAGTCAGGGGTTTTTTAATTTGTCCGGCAAATAAACTTTTTAATACTGTAATGAACGTCCGAGTGCTATAGACGAACGTTCTCTCATTTAGATCAATTAAGTAGATTGCCTTTCCACGTTTACTTTGTGGAAGTTATGAACTTTTTCCCTTTGCAAGTTTATTTGAATGCAGTAATTCTGAAATTAAATTACGTACTTGCCTGGTTGCATCCTAAGTGGATGCTTTAGTTTATACTTAGTGTCGGTGTTACTTCAGTTCACACTTAGCATCGGTGTTACTTCAGTTTGCACTTAACGTCGGTGTTACTTCAGTTTACACTTAACGTCGGTGTTACTTCAGTTCAAACTTAGCGTCGGTGTTATTTTATTTCACACTTAGCGTCGGTGTTACTTCAGTTCACACTTAGCGTTGGTGTTACTTCAGTTCACACTTAGCGTCAGTGTTACTTCAGTTTACACTTAACGTCGTTGTTACTTCAGCTCACACTTAGCATCGGTGTTACGTCAGTTCACACTTAGCATCGGTGTTACTTCAGTTCACTCTTAGCGTTGGTGTTACTTCAGTTTACACTTAGCATTGGCGTTACTTCAGTTCACACTTAGCGTCGGTGTTACTTCAATTCACACTAAGACTTAGCTTCGATGTTACTTAGCATCGGTGTTACTTCAGTTCACACTTAGCGTTGGTGTGACTTCAGTTCACACTTAGCGTCAGTGTTACTTCAGTTTACACTTAACGTCGTTGTTACTTCAGTTCACACTTAGCATTGGTGTTACGTCAGTTCACACTTAGCATCGGTGTTACTTCAGTTCACACTTAGCGTTGGTGTTACTTCAGTTTACACTTAGCATTGGTGTTACTTCAGTTCACACTTAGCGTCGGTGTTACTTCAATTCACACTAAGACTTAGCTTCGATGTTACTTAGCGTCGGTGTTACTTCAGTTCACACTTAGCGTCGGTGTTATTTTATTTCACACTTAGCGTCGGTGTTAGGAAATTTTAGAGAATTTATTTGTATTCAATGTGCCTATTTTTGGGCAGACGAAATATTTTATACGCTACAAAATAAACTATGTATCTTTATCCTTAGCGAGGCAGACAGAGCCTAGGGCAGTGAGGCCCAGGCCACTCTTAGCGTGATTGTAAGAATGAAGATGAAACAAGGCAATCATACAAGTGATGGGTTGCTAACCGCAACCTATTGAAGTAATTCAGATTTTAGCCCATTCCCTTGATTGGATTTTGCGATCTGCGCGGAAAGAAAAGCAGCTTGTGCATTCTATTTTTTTTTCTCCCAGAATAGGAAGGAAGAAAATAAAAATACAATGGTTTCCAGAAAAATAAACTCCTGATTGCAACCCAATATACATACCTACATACTTATATATTATCATGCCTATGTTTCATGGGGGTAGGCAGAGACAATGGATCTCCGATTACTACAATACTTGCAAACCTCTTTGTTAACGAAACAACCCCATGTGACGAGAAAAACAAAAAAAATACCTTTATCCTATCCAAGTAATATCATATTCAAGTAGGTAATTCTATCTATTTTTTTTTTATAAGAATACAAAAGATTTATTTCCAACATTAATATTTCATTATAAGTAAATAAAAAAAATACTAACTATCTACTAACACTAGAACTTATCGGAACTACAAAAAAAAACACTATACTTATATTGAATTAAAATACAAATTTAAGAATATATATACAAATAAAAATGTCGCGTAGTTACTCGTATGTTAAGATTTATATCTCACTATTCAATCACAACAACTTCCTAGGTACTTCTAAACGTTAAAAATACTCGTAACTTATCCGCGAATTACCCGCTTAGGAATACGTCATTATCATTAATGTCGTAACGCGTACGTAAATTATAACGTGAATACTGCGAACGACACCCGGAGGAGTGTAATCGTGTATACATAATAATGGAGCTTTGAAATAAGCATAGCATTTATACTATAATATAAGTAAATCGAAGATGCCATGTGGCTCCCAGCAGAGTAGAATAGGACCACTCCAAGTCTTCCCGTGGATGGCGTAGAAAGCTACTTATGAAACACAATCTAAATAAAGGTTTCAAACATTAATGATACCTCTCCAATCCGTCTGGCCAGCGTGGAGAGTGTAGGCCAAATCCTCCGGGTACTCTGGCTAAGTATGACTCTGTACTACAGAGAGGCTCATGCTCCTGCAGTGGAGACTATAGAATACCCGATAATGAAGTGGCCCCATGTTTGAAATTAATGTATTTACGTTATACGTTCGTCTTTGGATCACTGACTTACATATTATGTGTACCTTACAACTCATTCTGTCCCGTAGTTTTGTAGCAAATTGGCTGTAACCAACACTACTGGGAATTTCAGTCCACGTAAATTGCATCTAAAGTCATAAATGATACAATTTTATATCTCTAACTGTTGTTTTCTGTTGCAGTGGTGTGGCAAGACTGGAGCGTCCACATCACGGCCACCCCGGCAGAGGCTGGTGGCCCAACCCTCCTATCCTGCGTGGCACCAGCCAGCGTCAGAGAGCATTCCTCAGTGGCTGCGTGGTATAAAAACGACGCAGTTTTACCAGCCGCTGACCATTTAGGTAAGTACTTTTTGAGCCAGTGGATACCTAGTTTTCCTTGGGCAAGACAACATGAAGTTTACTAAGACTATCAAGCGGTTTAGAAAAGAGTAGAAATTCTTTATTGCCAAAAATTACCCCAACAAATAAACAGAATTAATATACACAATTGAAATTGTAAGAGAGATAAAAGAGTAAGAATAATATAATAAAATAATGCATGAATTAATTAATACATGATTTATATATATATATATAACGGGAATTAGCACGAACCTTTTTTATTATCGGATGACGTTTATCACCATCTTTATGCTCCAAAAGTAGTACAACCAACAAAACTGTATGGTTTACCAAAGGTACATAAAGCTAATGTACCATTACGCCTCATAGTCAGTCAAATTAGTTCACCTACTTATATACTACTTACTTGGATAGACATGTTTCATCAGTACTACAGCCACTGGTGAGTAAGACAACGTCGTACGTGAAGGATTCGCGTTATTTTGTCACTATCATCAAGAATTTAACTTTAGAACCGGACGAAATCATGGTGAGTTATGATGTTAAGTCACTCTTTACCAACGTTCCGATAAAGGAGTGTATGATTGTGATAAAGGACTTGCTGGAGGAGAACGCGAACTTTTTTTTTTTCGGCGGTAGTTGTAAAAAAGACAACACATAGCTCCTCAAATAAAATTTATTTTAATTAAGAAATTAAAGACTTACTGAGTTGAATACTATTGTAATTTGAAGTCCAAGAGGTGTTTTCTAGATACACTTGTGTTTTGCACTGGATATGAAGTAAACTGGTAGTATTTACACTTGTCCTGCCAGCCATACAACACTCTCATAACCTATAATATTTGTCAACAATCACATAAATTACAAATCACTTAAATCTTCAACATGGCAAATTTTGAAGACGTGCTTGAAGGCCAGAGATCATTAATGTCTATGATGACCACGAAGATGGGGGAGTTTGAGTCGCAGCTGAAGGCGTCCAAATCTACAGCATCCAGCAGTCATGTGTCGACGGTCCTTGTGGAGCAGTATGAGGAATTCAAGAACCAAGTCTATGGTATGGTGAAGCTACTTTTCCAACAGATAGTGGCACTCTCTTCATCTGTGGACCATTTGGTGACTAAGCATCGAAGGAAAAATCTGCTTCTCAACGGTGTATCTGAGGATGTAGAAAGCGGACTGTCTCAGTTTGTTTCTAGGCTGTTTGGAGAAAAGCTGGGGCTGAATGACATCAAGCCTGAAGATATCACCGTGTGTCATAGAATCGGGAAGGTGTCTGAGAATAGATGTAGGCCCATATTGTTAAGATTCTCAGAAATTTCCAACAAGGCTGCGGTATGGAAAAAGAAAACGGCTTTTAAGGGCACTCCGTATAGCGTGGCCGAGTTCCTGACTAAACAGCGGCAAGCCTTGTTTGTCCAGGCACGCCAAAAGTTCGGGATGAGTAGGTGTTGGACCTCGAATGGAGTCGTCATCGTAAAACTACATAATGGCTCGTTGCGGCGTCTGTTTACGGAGGCTGATCTCAGCGGCATGCCTCAAACTGAGGAAGCGGAGTTGTCGGCGGCATCAGGCGCTGCAGCGGCTGCGCCCAATTCACCCGAACTGACTGGCAGGCCCAGAAGGAAAGCCAAAGGCAGGAAGTGAACTGTGTGGACATTTCTATGTGGTCCCAACTACTATATTTTTTTTTTCCCATTAACCCTTTTCGCATTGTTCAATTCGTACTTTGGCTTTTACGTAACCTTTGTCTGAATGCAATTTGTTTCACGTGCGGGTTGGCGGTGGTTTATTATTGTAATTGTATTATTGTAGGATTTGTAGGTAATTTAATAATTGTAAACAACACAATTTTCTTGTTGACATTCTCTATCTAATGTCAATGTCAAACTAACAAATTTGCGTTTTGTTTTCATCTCTGGCCTCCAGCCTATTTGCCATAATGTAGTTAATTTTGTGTTTTGCTAAGTTTTTTTTTTCTTTTCCGGCAACCGGCAGGACATGCAGATATGTTTTTACTTTATTTAAATATTTTTGGAGTTGTATTTGTATTTATAATTATATATATTTATTTAATGTATGATGTCTGATGATGATGATTCATTTCACTCTTGTGTCTCCAGTAATGAATCGTTTCATGATGTTGATACGCTGGATACTTTTCTTTCAAATACTATGTCTGGAACATCTTATAACTTTAACGTATGCCACCTGAATGCTCAAAGCATACCAGCTCATCATGCAGATTTATTGGATACCTTTTCTTCAGGTCTTTTTGATGCGATACTGGTCTCAGAGAGTTTTCTCAAACCGTGCCTGTCTTCAGCATTGTATGCAATTCCTGGGTATATATTGATACGTAATGATCGAACAGGTGCGGGTTGCGGAGGTGTTGCATTATATCTCCGTAGCCATATCCAATATAAAATCTTGTTGACTTCTCCTCCTGAGTATTCAGGTGCAGCTGAATTTATATTTTTGGAAATCCCTGTCAATGGAACTAAAGTCCTTCTTGGAGTCGTATACAGTCCTCCTGGTATTGATTATTTTGCTCAAATTGAGTCTGTTCTCGACTCCCTTTGTTCGGATTACACACATCACATAATAATGGGTGATTTCAATACTGACCTTATTCATAGCGAAGAATCGCGTTCTCAGAAGCTTCTTAATATACTCAAGTCAGTCAATCTCTCTGTTTTGCCTTTGGAGCCTACTCATTTTAATCCAAAAACTGCTGACACATGGCTTGATTTGATTCTTACTTCCTCCCCTAATTTAATAGCAAAGTATGGACAAGATGCAGCACCCGCTTTTTCAAGACATGATCATCTGTACATGTCGTATAGATTAAAGGGACCTAAAGCTAAGCCTAGGGTTATTTGGACGCGCAATATGTCTGGTGTGGATCGTGACAAGTTACTGAGTGATGCAGCTAAGTTAGATTTTACTCCTATATTTGAGGCAGCAACTTTGGGTGAAAAAGTCACTAAGTTAAATTCCATGGTGATTTCCTTATATGATGTCCATGCTCCTCTTAAATCAATGAAATGCAAGCGTCCTCCATCTCCATGGATCACGAGGGGCGTCAGAATGGCCATGACCAGAAGGAATCGTGCTTTTCGTATATTTAAGCGTGACAGGTGCGATATACACTGGGATGCATACAAGAAGGCACGAAACCGGTGTAACAATATGGTAAGGGCTGCCAAGCGCAAGTACTTCTGCGACAATTTAAATAACTCTTCTTCGGCTAACATGTGGAAGTTTCTTCGTACTCATAATCTTGGTAAAAATCCTACAAATTCTTATTCCACTTCATTTTCACCTAATGATTTTAATAATCACTTCTCTTCTACAAATACCCTAGATCCATCTGTCAAGTTAGCGACTATTTCTAAAATATCTTCCATGGCCAAACCTTCAACTGACCCTTTTACATTTTCTCCAGCTACTGAAGACGACATTCGTAAAATAATTATAGCGATTAAATCCAAAGCAGTTGGATGTGATGATGTGAGTCGAGAAATGATAACAAATATTTTAACAGTAATTCTCCCAATTCTTACTCACATCATAAACTTCTCATTAGTTACCGGGACCTTCCCTTCTCTTTGGAAGAAAGCGTTTGTCATACCCCTTCCTAAAGTCCCCACTCCTGCCCTTTTGAATAATTTTAGACCTATATCTATCCTTCCTTTTCTTTCCAAAATACTAGAAGCCGTAGTTCACGCTCAAGTGTCATCCTATATCTTTACCAATTCCCTCCTTACTCCTTTTCAATCTGGTTTTCGTCCTGGCCACAGTACTGCCACTGCTCTTCTTAAAGTCACCGAAGATATTCGACTTGGCATGGAGAATACGTTGGTCACCATTTTAGTTCTTATCGATTTCTCCAATGCTTTCAATATGGTAGACCACGATATTCTGCTTGCTGTCCTTGAGCACCTTCAATTCTCGTCTTCAGTGTTGGATTGGTTTTCTGAATATCTCTGTCACCGCCAGCAGGCAGTTCGTATGGACCGCGTTTTCTCGGACTGGAATGATCTGTCTAATGGCGTGCCTCAAGGGGGTATCTTATCACCGTTGCTTTTCTCTCTTTTCATTAATTTACTTTCCACTTCCCTTGGCTGTTCTTACCATTTTTATGCTGACGACCTACAAATTTATGCCCAATCATCAGTTGACGACCTTGATTCTAGTGTAGCGAGTGTAAACTTGGCTTTGTCGGCTATCTTGTCCTGGTCCGATCAATTTGGAATTCAGGTTAATCCCTCCAAATGCCAAGCTATAATTGTAGGCAGTACAAGGCAAATTTCTCTGATTGACTTTAATGCTGTTGCACCTGTCATGTTTAACAAGTGTATTATCCCCTACAGTAAATCCGTAAAGGATCTTGGCTTTCACATTGATTCCACACTTAGTTGGTCCACTCAGGTAGCTGAAGTCAGTCGTTCTGTTACTGTTGCTCTTCAACAGCTTAATCGTCTAAGGAACTTCCTGCCTTTCAAAACAAAGCTCTTATTAGCATCATCAATGATATTAGCATCTCTCATCAGCATAATCAATGATGTAATATCAATGTATGGAATTGATATTACATCATTGATTATGCTGATGTGTGTTACCCTGATCTCAATGTAGATTTACTGAATAAGCTTGACCGTCTCGTTAATAATTGTATACGTTTCATTTTCTGCCTTCGCAAATATGATCATATATCATCTTTTCGTTCTGAGCTTAAATGGCTTCCTATCCGTGAACGCAGACAAGTGCGAATTCTTTGCACTCTCTTTTCAATTCTTCTGAATCCTATTTCCCCTGAGTATCTTAGATGTAAATTTAAATTTCTTTCTGACACGCATGATAGGCAACTTCGTTCTACTGATAATCTTCTCCTTTCTGTTCCTCCTCATCGCACAAATTTTATGGCGAGCTCTTTTAACTTACAAGCTATACGGCTCTGGAATGCTTTACCCATTGACATCAAAGATATTTCGACAAAATTTTCTTTTAAGAGAAGAGTGCACTCTTATCTTTTTGATAGATGTTAGTATCTTTCTTTATTTTTCACCATCATCATTCATTATTTATATATATTGTAGGTTTGTATATATTTATTTGTTATATGTATTATAGATAGTCTTATGTACGTATGTAGGTATATTCTATGAGTTATATTTTATATGTATATTATATATTGTGTAGTAGACATATATTATATTATGCACATATTTTAATACTTTATTTTGTATCTAGTTTTTTGCGCCGCAACATGATTTGTTTCTGTTTATCCCTATGGTTGACTGGGAGAGAACGCTTTTAGCGTTAAGTCCGCCAATTGTACCATTTTTTTTTTAATGTGGAACAATAAAGTTTTTTAAATAAAAAAAAATAAACGATCTGTCAGATAAATATATCGTTTTACTCGAATATTGTTTGAAGGCGAGCTACTTTTAAAATCGAGACCAATACTACCTACAAATAGATGGCGTCGCTATGGGAAGTCCGGTGGCACCAGTGGTGGCTAATATTTGGATGGAACATATGGAGCAGAGAGCGCTTAATTCGGAGCCACAGATTATTCGCTGCTGGAAAAGATATGTAGATGACTTATATAGATGTATTCTGCATTATAAAAGGAGGTAAACATGAAGTGGAACAATACGTAAAACACATAAATTCCATTCACCATAAGATTCAGTTCACATATGAAATGGAATCTGACAGATCCTTGTCCTTCTTGGACGTGAAACTAAAGGTAAAACCTGACGGTTCTTTGGCTCACTCTGTCTATAGAAAACCGACACATACTGACAAATATCTGCATGCTAACTCACACTACCATCCTCATCACCTTCAATCCGTCGTGTCAACGCTTAAATGGCGAGCAAATGACCTATGTGATTCTGAACATGTCGAAGAAGAACTGGCGCATGTACAGAAGGTTCTACAATGGAACGGATACGATGTGAGTGAAGCACATAGTCGACGTAAACGTGGGGAGCGAAAACTTGAGGTGGATAGACAACCTGCGTTTCTGCCTTACGTGAAAGGGGTCACGGACAAAGTTGGGAAAGCACTACGTAACTACTCCATTAAGTCTATATACACTTCGTACTCCAAAGTGACAAGGTATTTGCGTTCACCGAAAGATGTCATTCCCTACCAGACGTCAGGTGTCTATAAAATAGACTACAGTTGCGGAAGTTCATACATAGGACAGACTAAACGCACAATAGCGGAAAGAGTCAGCTTAACACCTTATGGACACCAATTGTAAGCACTGGATTGAACTACACCAGCCAAAAGTGTTATCGTCCGATCGTCACTATTATAAAAGGATAGTACGAGAGGCTGTTGCAATTAAGAAGCACAAAACTTTCAACAGGGAAGACGGATTTAAATAATCATCTGCATGGAACCCAGTGATTGCAAAAGTAAAAACGCTTAAAGTCAGTGTCGAACAAACAGACAGATACAGTTAGTGTAGTGTGTACCGGGGTTAATACGTAAATATAAAGACAATGTGGGTATTGACACTAATGACGTTATAAAATGTGGGTAGTGTTATTATCAAAAAATCTGCGTTCACTATCAACAAGACGACACCGCTGCTCTCTAGTCAGTCTGCGACAACGAAAGATGTAACTCTTTTTCGAAACGTTAGACAAAACAGTAAAATAGGTTCGTGCTTAGTCCTGTTATATATATATATAAATCATGTGTTCAAAGCGCGATAGTTTAAAATCCAATAATTAATACATGTTCAACGACCACAAAATACTAGGCGATCATGAAAGATAGGCAAGTAGATTTTTTAAATTTCAAGATTGCCACGGTTGTGTCAAAGTTTAAATTTTTGTGTTCTTAGGCCTAAATGACCTTAGCAAATCAGGTGGGTCGTGTGGCTATTTGTCCAACTATATACAAATAAGTAATAGGTGTGTCTACATTTCCTGTTAAATTTATTTGAGTTGAGCCTAAATCTCACATGTAAGATGGTTTAGGCCTTAATCATCACTTGTAAGATGGTTTTGAGACAGACCCTTTTAGGGGGTTTCTCGACCCTTTCCTTTCACTAAGTGCTCTTCGCGCCTAATTTACATAATCATGCCCAATCGTGCATAACAATACAATGTGGGAAGATAAAGATTCGGAACCATTTGCTGTAATAATAATACATACTTTTTTCATCTATTGCTGTCAAAGCGCGTGAAGATTAGAAATGAGATTGTAGGGTAAAACTAATTTACACAGTATGGTTCGGGACGTCGTCGTGCGGCGTCGCGCGTCATATTTGCCCTGATGACGACCTCCGGATGAGGTCTAAACATGTCGGCCAGTAGACGATTTTTCACGAGAGTGACCCGTGTTACATATAGTAATGTCTATGTCTCACGTTAGTTTTAACCAAAAGATTACTAATTTTATGATAATAATAGTTAATAGGCACCTTTCTCTATTAATTCATTTATTGGCAGCCTTCTATATCCCACTGTTGAGAAGGTCCTGAGCCTATCGAAACCAGTTTTGACCTGTGACGTATCCTATGTCATCGACCCACACTACGTTTACCATCTAGGGGCCACCACTCTGTCAGTACTCTACTCCACCAATCATCACATCGCCTTGCCAGGTGTCCTGTCCAACTCCACTTGAGATCCATAACACGTTTTCCTGCATCCTGAACTTTCGTTCTCTGCCGGATCACAACGTTAGGGATTCGGTCTTAAAGTTTGATGCCGGAGCATGGCTCGCTCCATGGCTCTTTGTGCAACTCTGACTCGGTACAAGAAGTGGAAGCAGTTGACATACAGAGCCCAATCTCAAATAGGAAAGTGGCGAGGAGAATGATGATGATGAACAAAGGGTCCTACAAGATTGTTGTACCTATCTTTCAATAAGTACATATTTTTCAAATTTATCCATTCGTACATAGATACAACAGGTACATAACAGCAGTCCCAAGAAGGGTTGACATCGGGCGGTGGCTGGTTGTAAAAATGCATTCCCATAGAGAGTTGACGTCAGGCGGGCGGCGGCCGTACGTAAAACTATAGCCAAATTGTTTATCATACTGTTCCAGCTATTTCTTCTTCACTCCGCAAGGACTTTGGCATCCTTAGGTGACCATTGACTTGCACATTTTTGGAGAAGAAAAAACGGGAATGCGCACCGCGGGCTCCGAAGCAGCACAGCTGAGGATGCAACCGGGACATAACGACAGGACATATTAGTACACCTACAAGTATCTAATTTTGAGCACACTCGTAGATCTTCATTGTGAGGCTATAATTCGGGACATTTATCAAGCTTAGTCTGGCTTACATCTAGGCTACGCTACGACTATCATCGTCTGAGTGTTTAGTGTGTCTACTGCTCCAGACCATATATTACTGGTTTTACACAACTGAAAATTTGCACATACTAGTATGTTATAGTTGGATTTGAAATGATCGCCAATATTTCGCTTTCTACTATTAGTAACCTTATACTAAGACCACGGAATTAATATAAGTAATTATTTATTTAAATAGCATTACAACATATTAATAAAACCGATTTTTTTTTTGCCACAATTGGGTTTCGAAGCCATTTATATAACGTCTAACAAAGTAAACTCAAACTATTTTAACGGTAGATTAATTCCATGATACTTACTGAATATCTTTTCCCAAGGAACATCAAAAATAATGGAAAGTCAAATGAAAAGTAGCCAGTGAAAAAAATTTGAAAGTTATCTGGTAATAAAATAAAATAGGTAATGAGACATGACAACATTTTTGACTTCTTGATTGCGCTTAACGAATATCTAGTGGTACAGCATTTCAAAGTTGATCTTGGTCTTTCTTTGCAGCCGGCGCAACTCTAACGGTACACGAGGGCTGGAAGCTAATAGTGCGCTCCGTGGGCGTGGACGACACGCGCGCCCAGTATTCATGTTCAGTGCTGGACTCGCTCACTGGAGAGAGAAGGCAGAGTGCGCCCATAGGAATTGACGTCACTCGTGAGTTTTCACTAATTTTCTAGTTGTGGATGGATGCAAATATGCGTGCCAATGGTCGCACAAATTTAAGTCGTTATAAGCCTAAGCGTATGCGTATAACATTTGTATGTCCATTTTGCTACAAAGGTCAAATCTTAACTTATCCAAGAACTAAACGCAATATTTTTTGTTACCTACTATGACGACTATATCTTCAATAGCCCATTCTGTTAATGCTATAATACTGTAGTCTAGATCATAAATACCAGTCTAATCTTTTATTATGTCTAGATAGGCAGAACAAATAAGTAAAGTGGCATAGTATTTCCTCTTCCAGCCACCAGCCTGCCTTCATCTCCTCGAGCATTATCACACGGGCCCTGGGAAGCGAGCGTAAGGCGAGGCAGCGATGTCGTGCTGCCTTGCCTCGCTCATAGCAACCCTCCTCCAACCATCACGTGAGTACTTAATTAGAGATTTAAATTTTATTTCTTTATCAACACACAAAACAGATTACAAAGTAATGTTCTAAGGTATAATCCAACATATGTGTGCCTATTAGCTTCGAAACATAAGAGTTACTTAAATGATACTAGAGGGAACTTAAAACTACTAAACTAGTTACTTAGGTGCATTGCTATTATGTGTGAATATTTGAATAAGTATACAAGTTGTGATCCAACTATTCAAGTAGTTTATTTCTTATCAAGTTTTTTAATGTTAATGCTTTAGCTGCATGTATTGCGGATGATGATAGATGACCTATCTGGCTAGAATTTTTTAATATGCTCATGATAGATATCACTTAACAACAAGGCTCCTACAAGATTTGATAAGCAAAATGATGCAAAACTATCAAATATTTTTGAGTATAGGAGAAGCCCCAACATAGCTAGGTAACTAGTGTAAGATTTTTCGAGCACCTTTTCATCATTCCATCAGCCACAATAATTACCTTCACTGGAAGCAAGTGCGGTGATAGTTGAACATCACCGCACTTGTGTACAAACTCAGTGATACATACAAGTCGCGTCTAATAATGATTGAAATCGTACCTCACAGACGCACAGCTAGTTCCTGAACCGTTTGTCCACCACTACTTTATATAATATTTCTATTGTCATCATCATCAGGTCTTTTTAAGTCTCCACTTAAAAACCTCAGACCTTAGAAAACCTTAAGACCCTCTCTGTCCTACTAGAGACATACTTAGCCAGAGCAATCAGAGGATTTGGCTTAGACTCTCCACGCTGGCCAGGTTGGAGAGTTCTCATGATTAAGGTTTGTTTAGCTTTTGTGTCCTAAGTCGCCTCCTACGACATCTACGGGAAGACTTAGATTGGTCCTATTCTACTCTGCCGTGAACTACACGGCGTTTTTGTTGAACCAAAAAAATATGCGTGTGTTAACAAATCCAATATTAAGCTCATAAAATCGTCCGGTCTATGTATGTATTATTTCTAGGTTAACGGCAAATAAAGTATTTGCTATCGAATTGTTTGTTCAATAGCAAAATTAATCACTGCACTCCCATCCAATCATGAATTCATGATGCAGACGGGAAAATGTTGACGCAGTTTCATTAAAACTAAATAAATATGAGCATAAATCTTTTTGTATATATATGTTTGATCAATATTAATCTTCCATGCTGGTCTGGGAGAAAAGAGAAAACTGCTTCTATCCCCACGCACATCATTGAAGCCGCAAACATAATCATTAAAACAGTTGTAGTATAATTATCAAACCTGCCCACAAAAGTTTACGAAAATCGGTTGAGAATTGTGACCTGTAGAGGTGAACATCCAGATAGCCGAACAACCGGATATACGAACGAATTTTTGTTCAAGCCGAAACAAAAATATACATCTATCTGGTAAGTAATGTTAAACAATACTGTATTACGCTATCTACATAATCCCTGACAGTATAAAGGGTGACACGAAAGTGCGAACTTTATTGAAATCCGGTCGATGCCAACATTGCCAACGTAAACATAATGTAAGTAGATTCCTGTGTCGTTGTGTTGGCAACAGGATTTGTCTGATGTAGTAAAAACAAAGGGAAAGGGTTTATCGTAACTAACGTAGATGAGTTACTTTTTGGTCGTGTTTATTTTGCTCTGAAAAATTCTTTGTTTGGTTTGGTTTGACGATTTTATTTTCATTGGTCTACTTACTTAAGTATCGTCCTGATAAAGCACAACAGTATTTGTCATAATTTCAATATCGAGCGCAGCAAGATTTTGGCTAGGCTCTACATAAGATGAACGAGGCTGTGCTATGTTTTAACAACCAATAAAATTCCAATGTAAGTAGATGGAAAAATCTACAAATACACTATCACGTCTTTATCCCTAACGGGAAAGACAGAGCTAAGGGCGGTAAAGCCCAGGCCACTTTTAGCGTAATGGTGGGCATGAAGGTGGAAAAGGGAAATCATTATAGTGATGGGTTGCTAACCGCATCGCCTATTCATATGATTCAGATTCTCGCCCATTCCCTCGATCGGCTTTTACGATCTGCACGGGAAGAGAAGCAGCTGGTACATTCTATGTTTTTTCTTTTCTCCCAGACCAGCAAAGAAGAAATCTACAAAATGCGACGTATATAGCATTATTAAAAGCCGGTCGATGGCAACATTGCCAACGTAAACAATGTGAGTAGATTTCTGTGTCTGATGTAGTAAAAAGGTAAAGGATTTATTGTAACTAACAGGTATGTGGTGCTTTTTGTAAGAGTTTATTTTGCTAAAGCAAAATTTTTTTGGTTTGTTTTGACTGTTTTTATATTGTTTAGCTTATATTTCTTCTTCGTAAAGTGCCTCTCCAACTAATGAAGGTCGGCAATCAGCTTCGCGTAGTCCTTGTTTTAAGCTTGGCGGAATAGCTCAGCAGCGATTGCTATCCCGGTCCACTCCTGTTGCCTGATGTTTCTTAGCCATCATTTCGTTCTTCTTACAATATAGCTTATATTTGTATTGTCTTAAAACCATAGGTACACGACAGTATTTATCATAACTAGGGAGCTTTGAACTTAGGCTGTGCTGTGTTTTGACAACCAATAAGATTCCGATGTCATTAGATACCTAGAAGCAATAGCATTAAGTCCATCTTTTGTAGATACCATTGTGGTCATTAAAGATTTTAATAAACAAATATACTATCTCTATCTCTTTCGATATAGGTATCAATAAATAAATATCACTGGTTGTTAAAAAACATCACGCCATCGCTATTTTACAATAAAATATCGGCCATGCTGCATCTATTACAAATTGTAAGAAAATCTTTGTGCCCAATTCAAACAAGGTTCAAATATTAATACTTAAGAGTGTGACCCTAATACATAATTACACTTTTCCATACAAACGTACTTTTAACCTTTATTTTAAAATGACATGGTTGCAAAATATTGTAATTTCAATGAAATTGCATATAGCTAGTTTTTACTGCATTATATCATATCATAATTTGACCATCAGAATGGAAAATTTCTACACTCTTTTGTGCTTTTTCAAATTTATAATTTGACGTCGAAAACTAGATGTATATATATGTAGGCTAAATATATTTTATTTAAAATTACAAAATTTTGCTGAAATTTGACCTGTCATTTTGAAATAAAAGCTAGATTACGTTTGTATGGAAAAGTCTTGGTAAATAAACTCTTAATGAAATAACTTACACTGAAATAAAAATGTGTTTGCTTACTCCTACCTAACACTTTTACTTTCCAATGAAAACTAAACGAACCAAATTCATTTGCTTAGTTACTTTTTCCACTTAAGGCTGCCCGCTAACTGCGCTCGTGGGCCGTGTTTGGCGGCCTAATGTAACGTTACCTCAAAGCTTCAGTGAGATACCGCCTCAACTGATGGAGCGATATTATATCTTTAGGCTTCGAAGATAAAATGGTAACTAGAGACTTAAGGGCTGGCATATTCGGGAATAGATTTAGTTGAGAAAAGTCTTTAGTTGATTGGTCTAAGTTTAAGGACTTTAGTTCTTAGTCTATAAGCTGAGTATATACTTGGTAAATATTAGACTTTTGTTCGTTAAAATCAAAAACATTTTTTATTACCAGGGTTATTTTTAAGGGAAATAATTTTTTGAGCTGTTATTTAAAAAATCGAGATGTTATTATGATCAGTTGGAAAACATACTGAGCAGTTATTTAATTTAATGGCGGTTGATTAATTATTGCGACAGTAAAACATGAACAGTAATAAAAAATCAATTAGTCGATTATTTTATCTTATTACTAGTTCTATTCATTTTACTAGGTTAGGAAAAACATATAAGTTAGGTTAGGTTAGAACTGCGACCAACACACGCTGCTAGGTCGGTTTTATCCATTTTACTATACTCAATACTCAATACTCAAATATTTATTGCTTCCTTAATGTACAATACAGGTGTTTTACAAAATTAGGATCAATTAAGGGCCCTGATGGGCGCTGCAATGGGAGAAGGGCTATTTTAATTATGAAGGGTCAATTTAATGTGGCAACTATATACATGCATTTTTGTATATGTAATATTTATTTGTTTTTATTCTTTATTCATTAATTTTACATAGATTTTAATAAATTCAAAGGTAATTATTAAATTATATTATTATAATTTATTATATAATTAGTCCGTCTTTACTTATATAATTAGTCAGTCCGTCTGTCTGTCTGTCCGTCTGTCACAGGGCTCTATCTCTTGAACCGTAATAGCTAGACACTTGAAATTTTCACCGATTATGTATTACTGTGGCCGTTATAACAGCAAATACTGAAATAAAAAAAAAATAATTAAAGAACAATGTAATAAAAAAAACCAATCAATACGGGCAATTGTTGTCTCTAATTTAAATAGTAATTTTATTACGGAACTACATACCTATTAGGTTAATTTAACTTATATTATTTTAAATGTGAATAGTTTCTTGATGAGGCCGATAGTAAATAAGTATGAAGTTTACGTATATGTACATACATATTCAAAAGTGTAAAGAATTACGCACAAGGAAAAAGTAATGAAACGATTCTAATGACTGGAAAATATATAAGATGTGGTCGTCCTAGAAAAATATTTTCATAGTACTTCTTTAGTGAAAACGCCACCAAATAAAGGTTAGTAACTGTTTGTTAAACTTTGATTAGGTATATGTAGGTATTCTACTTTCGTTACAGGTATATATTTGCAAATTTTTCTCATAGATAGAGTTGAAAAGAAGAATGTGCTACACGGTGTACGGTAATAGTTTTATCTCTGGAGATATACTTAGAATCCCTCGCTACGCTCGTAATTCTACAGTGGAATCATTCGTTTCGATCTAGATTCAAAGTAGCGCCCTAGCCTCAAAACTATTACCTTTACGCCTTGTAGCACAATCTACTTTTGTTATGGTATGAATGAATACTAACATTTTCCGCCTTTTTTTAACCTCAGCTATTCCAAGAATGTATTTTTAGATTTTTTTGCCATAAAGACTAAAATACCGTTATTGTTTTCACAAAATGTAAGCATTTATTTTTTATAGTAGCCTGTGAGTGGCAGCCCTAAAGCCAGAATAACGTATGTATCCGAGCGAGTAATTCACTATGTACATAAGAGATTCCACTCCAGTCCACCGGGAAATAACAAAGGTGAAGACAGGCTTTGCTATTAATACACTACTTTTATTATCGAGATTCGCCTATTTTGATGGAAAGGGTATTACTAAGAGTGTACACGAAAACAGACTATGTTGAGTCACATAATACTTTTTAACGATATGTGAAATTGGTGCGTTGTGATTTTTTTTTATGTGGACATTACCCGTGACATGATTTATGTAAGTATACAAAGTGGAAGGGACATACCTGTAATAAATCAAACCACGTGCTATACTAGATCATTATAGTACTGGGTGGCGCAAAAGTAAAGACCCTATTTGGTTCAGCTATAACATTTTTTCTAAATTAGAAAACTAGATTTAGGTTTTTTTAAATGTATATTTGTGCCATTAAATTTCGTACCATTAGGATTTAAAGATGATGTCTTTTAAATGGTGACCTCCAGAGTTGATACACATTTGAGCCCTATTTATGACATTTTGCATAACTTGCCGTAACACTTCCTGCGATATGTTCGTTATTTCTTGACGAATGTTTTCTTTTAGAGCTGCGAGAGTCTGTGGCTTGTTCACATACACCCGAGATTTCAAAAAACCCCAAAGAAAGAAGTCTGGACTGGTCAGATCGGGTGATCTTGCAGGCCAAGGCAAATCGCCAAAACGAGAGATAACTCGGCCTGGAAAAGCGTCCCTCACTAAGTCCATAGTGTCGCGCGCTGTGTGTGCCGTAGCGCCGTCTTGTTGAAACCAGATGTGCTCCAGCCCCAATTCGTCCAAACTGGGTATCAAAAACTCTCGTAACATGGTTCTGTAGCGTTCTCCAGTGACAGTTATCGCATTGCCTCCAGCGTCTTCGAAAAAATAGGGTCCGATCACTCTGTCAACACAGATGCCACACCATACAGTAACTTTTAGTGGGTGTAGAGGTGTTTCTTGAATAATGCGCGGATTATCAGTGCCCCAGAACCGAGTATTCTGCTTATTGACATGCCCTGAGAGATGGAAATGCGCTTCGTCACTCATAACCAATTTTGAAGGAAAATCATCCTCTTCAAGGTTGAGGTTTATGACGCGCTGGCAGTAATCTAGACGAGCTCGGTGGTCAGCAGGCAGCAGCTGATGAGTCATTTGAGTTTTATACGGGAACATCTTTAAGTCTTTCACCAAAATACGCTGCAGGGTCCGTCTGGAAATGCCCAATTGCGTGGCACGTCGCCTCGTTGATGTTTCTGGACACTCTTCCACATCTTCGCGCACAGCATCGATATTTTCAGCTGAACGGCCTGTTCTTGGTCTCCCAGACTTAGGTCTATCCAATGTTGAGCCAGTTGCTTCAAGGCGTGTGGCAAAGCGTCGAATTGTGCGACCAATCGGTGCCGGACGGTGGTGAAATCGTCGACGAAATTCAAGTTGTGTTCTTATCACTGATGAATTATTCCGTAAGAACATTGACACAATTATTCCACGTTCTTGGGGAGTAAAACGGTCCATGTTTATTTTCAGTGTATTTTACATTTGTTCACTACACAATTTTCAACAACAGAATGACAGAAAATGTCATATAAAAAAAATAAAAGTATTTTCTTTAGTGCTAGTACTTTTGCGCCACCCAGTATAATGAATTTAAAATAACAGTCAAAAAACAAAAAAGCAATTTGACATTCCCATACAAGTTGCCCGAGCGGCTGCACACTTTTGTATGGAAATACAAAAAAAAACTTAGTACGAACCTTTTTTGTTGGATCTAACGTTTCGAATAGGAGTTACATCCTTCGTGGTCGCAGACAGAAATCATGTGTTCAAAGTTGGTCATAGTGATAGTTCAATCTTCGATTAGAACAGTTGTGTCACAAGCGCATATGTCGCGCATTAACAGAGTGCAGTGAAAAGTGCTAACGCATCAAAACAAAGTCCATCTTCGTCACGTACCTTCGGCCGGGCCGCGATGACCTACATCGGTGAGTCATTGCTTAAGGTATGTTTACGTATGACGGGTAATTGTTAAGGCGACGCTCTCACCCGCCTTGACAATGAATACGCCTTCCAAATCTATTCAGTTAAAAACTGAAACGGAACATTACCTTTATGACCGTTTTAAAAAAGAGCAGAATGAAAGGCTTAAACAGCAGAGCCTTATAGAAGACCTACAAAAACAAATTGCTTCTCTCCAACAGCAGTTGCAAAGCATTACTGATTCTAATGCAGTGGCTCCAGCAGCCTCTAATGCAGAATCCTCTACGGTGCATGCTGAGTACAACACCGACGAGGAGGAGCTTGCTAAAGAAACAGAGTGGATAAGGACGAAATCAAGAAAGAAAAGAAAATTGAACACTTCACCCACACTCTCACCTGAAGAAAAAGAAATACCTAAGGTAGCTAAGGTAAAAAAAGTTCCCCCTCCACCTCCCATCATAGTGGATGGAGTGAAGAACTACCAGAATTTTTACGACTTTCTGTCACAAAGCCAGCCTGAAATCACCTTTTCAGTAAAAATTTTGAATGGTGATAGCGTTAAAATAAATGCGTGTAATGAAGATGCATACAGGGCCGTAACGAAGCTGCTTTCAGCGAACAACCTTCTATGGCACTCCTACGAAAATAAGCAGGAAAGGCCTATTAGAGTAATGGCAAAAAAATTGCCCTCAACATGTAAGCCGGAGAGAATCGTAGAAGATCTCAAAGCAAAGGGTTTACAAATTGAAGACGCAGTAAACAAACTGAGTTGGAAAAGCAAAGAACCATTAAACATGTTCATGCTGACCTTTAGCAACAAAGAGGAAATTGCTAAAATATATGAAATAAAATCCATAATGGGGTGTTTGGTTGAAATAGAATCTCTGAAATCATCAAAACTTATTCCCCAATGTAAAAGGTGCCAGGCTTATGGACATACACAAATGTACTGTGCTAAAGAGCCAAGATGTGTGATGCACGGGAAAACACCTAACTAAAGACTGTAAGAAAGCAGCAACTGAGAAACCGAAGTGCGTGCATTGCGGAAATGATCATCCGGCTAACTACAGAGGCTGTATGATAGCCAAAGAAATGCAGAAGTTAAAAAATAAGACTATTAAAAAACATGTAGCCAGTCATGAAAATAAAGCTCCAACCAATCCGCAGACACCTAATAATAAGCCTGTCTCGACTGTAAGTACTCGTACAAACGTTTCTTATGCCCAAACTGCCGCGAAAAATTCAATGAGCTCCCAACGCAAAGAGCAAGCCACCACTAATGAAAACAAGTTAGATGAAATACTCAAGCTTATGAGTTCATTCGATGAGCGTCTGAAAAAAATTGAAAATAGCACCAAGACAGCTATTCCCAAGAACAAACAATGAACAATCTGAAAATTATGGCATGGAATTGCAATGGACTACTTAAACACAAAAATGAACTGCAAGTAGTCTTAGACATGGAAAATATTGATGTGTGTCTAGTGTCAGAAACACATTTCACTAAACAATCATTTATAAAATTTAATGGCTATAAGGTTTACCATGCTCTTCATCCAGCAAACAAAGGAAGAGGCGGCAGTGCTGTGATCATCAAGGAAAATATCCAACACCAAGAATACCTTAAACATGAAATACCACAGTTTCAATGCACTGCAGTTCGACTAAGCACAAAGAAATATCCGCTAACAGTGGCAGCAATATACTGTCCACCTCGGCATAAAATATATAAAGATTCGTATTTAAATATGCTTCACACGCTTGGTGATAGATTTATATTAGGTGGAGACTTTAATGCCAAAAACACATATTGGGGGTCTCGACTGACCAACACGAAAGGAAGAAGGCTGATGCATGCCATTAAAGAACTGGATTGTGATGTTGCATCAACAGGATATGCAACATACTGGCCAACGGACCCATCAAAAATACCAGACCTAATAGACTTTTTTATCTACAAAAATGTATCATCTAATTATATGAAAACAGATCAAAGCTTTGATATGAACTCGGACCACTCAGCCATATACTTAAAGATAAGTGAGAAAGTTCTGAGTAAGGAAACAAATTTAACTCTAGTCAATAAACATACTGATTGGGAGAGTTTTAAAATAGAATTGGACAACAACATCAACCTCAGAGTACCATTAAAGACTCCCGAGCAACTAAATATAGATTTAGAGAAATTCGTCACTCTAATACAACGGACTGCCTGGAACAACACACCTAAGATAAAAAAGAAAATCGTTAAAAATGTATATCCAATAGAAATTAGAGAACTCATCACCGAAAAACGAAAGCAAAGGAAACTATGGCACCAATCTAGGTCACCAGAAGACAAGAGAAAATTAAATAACCTCAACAAAAAACTTAAACGAGTAATCCAGAATCATGTTGATGAGAGTACAAACACGTATCTACAAAAACTTACCAATGACCGTAGTACTGATTACTCCCTCTGGAAGGCTACAAAATATTTAAAACGTCCTATCAACCACATCCCTCCCCTAAAACTGGAATCTGGAAGGTGGGCAGTTAGTAATGAGCAAAAAGCTGCTAAATTTGCTGATCATTTAGAGGAGATTTTTAAACCAAATGAAAGTCAGGAAGTAAATTATGAAACAGACACTGAGTTAATCAGTGATAACAATGATAAACAAAACAACATTAAGATGGTGACACCAAAAGAAGTCTTACGTGAAATAAAACAACACATAAACCCAAAAAAATCGCCTGGCTTTGATCTGATATCAGGGGAAATACTACACAATCTAACTAGAAAAGCTCTTGTTAAGCTAACAAATCTGATAAATGCAGCATTCAGACTTAGATATGTACCAGATTTGTGGAAAATAAAGTTATTATGATACCTAAACCTGGAAAACCACCACATGAAACAACGTCTTATAGGCCAATTTCCTTGCTGCCTGTAATGTCAAAATTGTTTGAAAAACTGTTACTTAAAAGGCTAAAACCTATAATAGAAACAAAAAACCTCATACCTGACCATCAGTTTGGCTTTAGAGAAAAGCATTCCACTATAGATCAAGTACATAGGATAACTAACATCATTGAACAATCTTTAGAAAATAAAAAAGTTTGCTCAACAATCTTTCTAGATGTAGCCCAAGCTTTTGATAAGGTGTGGCACGAAGGCCTCATTTTCAAACTTAAAAAAATGCTTCCCAAAATCTTTGTAGATATACTAACGTCATATATAAGCGATAGAGCCTTCAGAGTGCGACAAGACCATGCATACTCTGAAGTTAAGGAAATAAAAGCTGGAGTGCCTCAAGGAAGTGTATTAGGCCCGATCCTATACCTATTATACACCTGCGACATTCCTGAACTAGAAGAAAACACTATTGCGACCTTCGCTGATGACACGGCTATAATGGCGGTTGGAAACAGTTATGCGGAAGCAGCAGAAAAGGTCCAAGTAGCTGTTAACAAAGTTCATAACTGGACAAAGAGGTGGCGAATTAAGCTAAACGAGTCGAAGTCAATCCACGTTAACTTCACAAATAAACACGATGACTACTGTCCTGTCTACATAAATGGGCAGCAAGTGCCATATGAAAACACTGCTAAGTACCTAGGTATAACACTCGACGCGAAGCTTCGCTGGAAAGCCCACGTCAAAAAGAAAAGAGAGGAACTCGATATACGATTCCAGAAGATGTACTGGCTACTTGGAAGAAACTCCGCATTGTCAGTACATAACAAAATACTACTATATAAACAAGTCCTCATGCCAGTATGGACTTATGGTATACAGCTATGGGGTTGTACTAAACAAAGTAACATTGAAATTATTCAACGTTTCCAAAATAACGTACTGAAGGCCATTGTGAATGCGCCTTGGTATATAAGAATCGACGATCTACACCGGGACCTTAAAATGCAGACCGTCGATAAAGTAATCAAAAAATACGCCGAAGCACATGAGTATAGACTGCTTCACCATGTGAATGTTGAGGCGATTCAGCTCCTCGACAACACGGACATAGTGCGACGTCTCAAAAGAACCAAACCTTTTGAACTAGTGTAGTTATAAATATATATATACATTGATATTATAGTGCAGTGATGTGCCAGCAGAGACACACGAACAAAGTGCCTTCCCCTTAATAAAGACAGTAAGAAAAGTGCCAATGGACACATTCTTAGTCTACAACGTATAAAACTAGGTCAATGTTTAATTACTTATTAGTCTTAGTTTAGGCTAGATTGTAATATTATTAGCGTACTTGTTTATAGTAGGTACGTTAAGAAAGGGAAAAAAAAAAAAAAGAAAGTTGGTTCAAAGCGCCAAAACCTATGACATCACCTATAATAATCGAGTTAAGATATGTTTAATCTTTTTTAGTTGTTAATATAGATGAGTGTCTTTGTTCATGTTTGAATGAACATGAACAACAATGGAACAAGGAATAAACTACCAAAAAACCGGTCAAATGCGAGTCGGACTCGTACATGAAGGGGAACCCTTTTTGTACTTCCGCACAATATTTTAAGACGCTGAAAAAAAACACGTTTCTTGTATGACGCCCCCTTTAATTTTGAACTTTACCTTATTTTAGCACCTATTTGTGTTTATAGCAGCCACAGTAATACTTAATCGATTAAAATTTTAGGTGACTCGCTATTACGATTCAAAAGATAGAGCCCTGTGACAGACGGATGGACAAACGGACAGACAGCGGAGTCTCATTAATAGGGTCCCGTTGGCACCCTTCGGGTACGGAACCCTCAAAACAATACTTTTTTGGAGCATGTTTGAAAGGATTGTGTTTCACTTCAACTAAATAAAATATTTAAGTTATTTTCTTTAAAAGGATAAATTTTCAAAAAATATAGTTTGGTCCACAAACGTTTCATTACAATTTATGAGAATAAACCCCACCCAGTTTATGCGAGTCGTTCATCCATCTGTCACGTACAAATTTGCTGACGAGCGCAAATGAGCCCCGGTAATGCGGTAATGCGATGCTGGACGGGAAGTTTGGACGTGGATTACATGATGAATATCGTCGGTAATTAATAATGTTTTATGCATAATGTAGCACGAACGATGAGTCGTTGATTAGTGTTATGTAAAATGTGGAAGATTCCCTCATCAGAACCATCATCATCCCAGCGTATTCCCGGTTTCTTTCTCAGCGGTAACGCTTCAGCGCCCGGGGTCCGCTATCTTACCTAGTTGATTTGACGAGTTTACAGATTTTTACACAGAGTGACTGCCGTCTACTACGCAACCCAAACGGCAGACCAGACCAGAACCAATCCTTGGATAGGTTTCAACAAATGCTAGATGGCATTCGGGACCCACAGCTTTTCGTGCCTTCAGAAACACGGAATCATCTTTCTTTTCAGATAATCAGGGTCATTCAAGCCTGTAATATCGTAAACCAGACTTGAAACATCTTTTTTACAAAGCATGCTTCCCGGTGGGATTTAAATCTACAACAACCTCCGGATCACAAGGCAAATGCCTTGACCACTGGTACACGGAGGCAGTCCGTATTCCTTAATCTTATCCTTCCTTACCTAACCATTTGACCTATGGGGTAATAAATTCATTGGTTTGACCACCACTTATGACCTATATCTAATAATGTTTAGCATCAGCAATTAAGAGAGGGTGGCGCCAGACCCATCAAGCGAACAGCGCCAATACCACGCGGTCGTGAAGCAGGCAGTAAAGCTGTAATTACGTTACACTAACTGAAAACGTAGATGAAAATATGAACAGAGCTTACACAATGTGTTTAGTATCATTAGCGCTCAAACAATCTACAAGCATGGTACAAGAATATAGGGTATTTATTCTCTTCTCGCAATGGCTCAAGACTACGTCACGAATTTCAACCGGGAATACGCCAGTTAGATATCATTACCGTGACATGACACATACTTTTCTTGATTTATAGCATCTGGGCACACTGTTAACAAGTTTATTTGCTAGACAAATTAAATAAATCCCTGACTGTCAAGAACGCCATCTAGTGATGAGTAACGGAACTACCGATACGAATTGATATCCGTAGCGCCATCTATTATTTGCAAGAGAAAGCCCTGACTTTCAAGAAACTCCCAATAACTTTTAAACGGCTTCACAGATTTTTATCAATCATAGCTAGGAACTACCGAAAAGTAACTTGCTTTCACGTAAAAAAAACTACATTGAAATCGGTCCATCCATTCGATGCCACAGACAGACAGACATTAGCGTCAAACTTATAACACCCCTCTTTTTGTCGGGGCTTAAAAATAAAGAGCAGGTATATACAACTATATCGTTCTACGGTAACACATCTACCTTTTTGTGGCCATCTTTATTGCACATTTCGCTTGATGTACTCCGTGTTAATAGTGTGTTTTGCACCATTCGTGCTGTTCCGTCCGTTTAAAGCTGCTATTAAACCGCGTAGTGTTAAAACTCGTCTGGACAACCAAATGGTTTTAATATTTCTGGCATTTTCTTCTTTAGTTCGCAAGGTCTTCGGGTGGCTGACCGTTGACAATTGTCATGCAGTACCTTCTTTGCAGAAGAAAAAAACGAAAAGCTCACCCCTAGTCCTTTTTTTATATTTATTTATTTCCAGAAACTTAAAACTATTTTACAGTTAATTTTATTTTGCCAAACTGCCAGGCAGTTTATCGGCAAGGTGATATAATCAAAATACAATTGTTATCGCATTAATGCGATATTGTTTTGTCTATTCATTAAGTATATCTAACTTATATCTACCCACTCCCCTTATAATATACTTAGATATACCCTCTCTAACAACAGAGAAATCGGTGCAGGCGTCTTCGACTAATCAGGGAACAAACATAAATACGAGTACATACATATACTATCACGTCTTTATCTCTAAAGGGGCAGAGAGAGTATTTTGTTGTCTTGCGGCTCTAAGCAGACAGAGCCCAAGGCCGCAAGAAAGGCATAGGAGAGAAGGTAAAAAGGTATTCAAAATAGTGATAGGTTATCCCTCTCTATCTCTATCCTCTTATCCACTCCCTATGCTTCTATGATCTGCGCGGGAAGAGAAGCACCATTATTACCTTTATGTCACCGAAATGATGGTAACGTCTAATTCATATTCAATTATTTAGAACAAAACAGTATTGTGAAGAACATTTACTTACATCTTAAACGTATTAGGTATACCTAATTACATACATTACTATTAATATTAAACAATCAAAAATACACCTAAAATTATCTACCTAATATAATATAAAATTGCACTCGATATGATATCTATAGAACTATTCCTCCATTTACGTGAAATCTTAAACAAGTTGGAAGTCTTAGACAAAGTAACACTTCTAATAAATATTGCTCTAACATGCTACTGAAATATTTTAATTAGAAATTATGAATATTTTTGTAATTGTGAGGTTTACCTTGTATCGAAGCCATCTGTGATCAGAGCAGGAGGCCTCGTCGGACACGTGCCAGTCAGAGATGTGTTCTAATATACCATCTGTAGCTAGGGTGAGGTCGATGATGGTGCGACATCGCCTGGTTATAAACGTGGGTTTGTTACCTTTGTTTAGTATGTTGAGGTTCGTCTGTATGAGGTAGTTGACAAACTCCTCTCCTCTGGGGTTGGATTTCTCCATGCCCCAGAGGGGATGGTGAGCATTCGCATCTACGGAAATGATGAGCTCCAGTTTGTTGTTTTCACAGTAGCTTACCAGTTCTATGAGTTCTCGGGTTGGTATGTCTGTTCCCTCGTCTCCCGGGAGGTAGACGGAGGCAATCACTGTATTCGGTAGAGTTTTGTAGTCACTCGTTGAGATCCTGATGGCTGTCAGATCTCTGGAAAATAAGTGTGTTAGTGGCATTGCCATGAAGTTACGGGGTAGATAGATACAAGCTCTGGGAGTGTCACAGGTTTGATCAAAAATTATCTTACCTCCGATGTTATTAAGTCCGCATATGGTGTTGCGTCTGATCCACGGCTCCTGGATCAGCGCGAGGGTGTCATTCTTCTCCAGCTCGCCCCGCAGGGTAGCCGTTGCGGTCTGGCTATGCTGGAGGTTTATCTGGATGACATTAGTCATCCGGGTCCGAGTCGGTGAGTTGGACATCTTGTTGGTCCTCCTCCACCTCCTCATCCCCACAGCCTATCTTTGCAAGGCGCTTCTCAGTCTCGAGGATGTCTTCGTCTTCTGAGAGCACCTTGCATTCGGCGTCGCGCGTCTTCACCACAGCCCCGTTCTCGGCCGGGCTGGCCACCTCAGGTTTGGACGGCGCGGGGAGTATGTTCGTCCCTGAGGGTCCTGCCTGCTGCTCACACCGTGCAGCGGCGGATGCCTCCTCAGGGTTAGTAGTCACATCCATTGGTGTAGTACTTGCCTGTTCAATGTCGCTGCCCTCGGTGGGTATCTGGAGGTACACCGACCCGAGGGAGAATGCCAGACAGCGTTCGTGCTCCACGATGGTGGGGAGAAGGTCATCCGGTACGCCTACCAGAATGTAGATACCAGCGTCTTGGTGGATGGGACTATAGAGGGTCCATCTATCCACGCCGGCCCACGGATTCATGCGGTGAAGCATGGTGTGGAGTTGGTGAATGGTGCCTTTCCTTGCAGGCAGGAACAAACCGCATTTGGTCCTCTTCGGCAGGTCCTTCTGGGCCATCATCGTCAGCGGTTGTTTGTTGGAGGCTGGGGGAAATCCTGCTACCACCTCCCTGAGCCAGGACTTAGTCGCCTCATCCTTGCACTTGAGTTTAAGCACGCCATCAGCGATGACGGGCTTACCCCCAAATACAGGTATGACTTCAGAGTCCAGGTCAAGGACATGGTTCATGAGCTGGTCCTCGATGCTCTCCTGTATTTTACCCAGTTCTTCGGGTGTCAGGTCCAATCTATTTACCGTCGTGACCGCAACGTCCAAGTCCGTCGCGACCGCTCCGGCGTATGTAGTCCCGCTGGTCACTGCAGCACCGTCGAGTTTCACCTTCTTGGTCTCACCTCTAGGGGAGATGGTGTCGTCGAGGCGCGCGCGCTTGGTTACCTGCGGGGTCTGTTCTTGCTGCGTCTGCTGCCTCGGCTTGGGCTGTTGCTTTTTCCGGGGCTGCTGTTTACGCGGCAGTTTTCTCTCTGTGGGAGGAATGTTCGATCCCCCTTGCGGGTTCTCGAGTTTTTTCGATCCCCCTTGCGGGTTCTCAAGTTTGGAACGACTCTTTCCCTCCGAAGAGGTGGACGGTCGTGTATTGTCCAACGTCTCATTAACGCGGGTGTAGTGTGACGGGTGTAGGACGTTATGTTTGGTGACCTTGGTACTTGCTGGTCTTTTACCAAACCGATTGGAACGCCTAGCCGTGTTCTGGACCAATGCTGGTGGCGACTTCTTCGCTTGGGTCCGGTTTCCCTTTCCCTTGCGGCGAGTCACCTCCTGCCAGGTCTCCAGTAGGACAGTCCGTTTTGCCGGGCTGTCCATTTGTCTGACGTATGCAGATGCGCCGGCGGTTGCTTCTGCGTCGTGTATCTCCTCGCCCGAAGGTTTGGAGGTTTGAGTTGGGTGTTTTTGGTTTTGGGTGTCCATGTAACCGTATGTGTGTAATTCGCCCCTTAGGTTCACCACCCGCCACGGAGTCCTCAAACCGGGGACGCAACAGAGTGTTGCGCCAGTGTTACCTTTGGAGTATAGCTCCCCGAGTAGGCCGACCGCACGAGTCTAAATAACACTAGGTGCCATAGCCCGAAACGTAAACCATGGCACCGAGCACCACCGACTGCCGGCCTGCCAGCCCAGGAAACTCGCTTGACGGCCATCAGACTGGACATCGCAGCCGATTGACTCTTACTAGCTAAGTAAGAGCCGCCCGTGTTAGATCAATCCAGGGCCAAAGAAGCGTGTTGCCTCGGAGGGGTTTATAAGTCCACCCTACCCCGCCTCGGCTCAACTTCCAGGATCCCCTTCTCGACCATTACGGGTTCCCACGCACGGCACAAACACGTGGGTGGACACCCCTCCCCCGCCTTACGTCACATATCTTAGTGTCGTCTGGCCCGCAGGGTCTTGTCCACAACGACCTGCAGCTGAAGTTAGGGATGGGAGTGGGTTGAGGATTAGTGTGGATAGGGATTAGGTTCGGGTTGTGCAGGGAGTGTGAAGTGCGTCTGGTGGTTTCTGTTATATCTGTTTCTTAGGGAACCAGACCAAGAACGGGCGGCAACCACGGGAAGGAAAATCCATCAGACTTGCCATGGCTCTCAGCAAATTGCGCTCCTGCCATGACCTTTCGCCAGATTGCACACTGGGACAGGTGTGCAAAATGAGATTTTGTATGCTAAGTACCTTTAAGGAAATTTACCTTAGCACACCAAACCTCGCCCTTGACCCACTTTTTGTCATGCCCGAAATGTCCCACATCCTGCACAATGCAAGTAACCAATGCAGTCACCGTAACCAAACACTGGTTGAGTTTATTATTACCTAAATAGCCTTTCGCGTCGAAAAGAAGAAGAAGAATCTATACTAATATTATAAAGCGGAAGAGTTTGTTTGTTTAAACGCGCTAATCTCAGGAACTAATGGTCCGATTTGAAAAATTCTTTTTTTGTTGGGTAGTCCATTTATAGAGGATGGCTTTAGGCTATATAACATTCCGACAACCACGCGAACGAAGTCGCGGGCATAGCTAGTCGTTTATAAAGTACTTATATCAAGTAACTACATGACTAATATAATAAAGTGTCTACTGGAGTCGTTGTGTGTACTTGACGAGTTTGTGTACGTAATGCCTTATTATAAAATGCATGTGATGTGTATCTCTCCAAAAAAATAAAACCTGGTCAAGTGCGTGTCGAGCCACGCGCAATGTAGGGTTACGTAGTTTCGACTAAAACGTCTTATAAGTTGGTCGACTATAACTTGATTTGTAAACCCTACTTAGCTCTGATAGTTCATATAGTACATGGCGAAAAATTTAAACGTGTGGTTCCGGGTTAGAATAGGACCACTTCATCTCTGTTCCTGTGGATGTCGTAAGAGGTGACTAAAGGACTAAGCACAAACATCTCACGCTACTATTGCATTCCCAAGGAGTGTTGACGTCAGACGGCGGTCGGTTGTAAAACTTTTCGCACAAATACATTCCCAAAGAGGGTTGACGTCCGGCATGCGGCCGGTCGTAAAACTACAGCAAAATCATTTAACAGTTTAAATGATTTGGCTATAGTTCCGGCTTTTTCTTCTCCATTTTGCAAGGTTACCCAAGGATGCCAAATGCATCCTTGGGTAACCATTGACATGCATGTTATATTTGGAGAAGAAAAAGTGGGAAAGCGCACCCCGGGCTCCGAAGCAGCACAGCTGAGGATGCAACCGGGAACGCGCTTAGACGAAGAAGAAGAAACAGACATGGCAAAGCTATAAGGGTCCCTTTGTTTACCAAGAAACTAAATGTAGCTTCTAAGATCTAACCATACGCAGCGTATGATACGCGCCGCATTTTGCGTCGTTTATAGAATTTCTATGCGCGTGACTTGCGCGTCAAGTAAATCAAATAAAATTTTAGTCGTCATGCACGAAAACAAAGTTTTCGACAAACACCGTTGTAAAGATAAAGCGAACTTAAACAATAAAGTGCCTACTGAGGCTTTGTGCGTAATTGGCGAGTTTACTCGGGTATAATGCCGTACCCGGGCGTGATGCGCGTGTCACTCAAGTTTTTGTTACGTCAGTACGCGTGCAGAATTTCAAATGATCTTCAACAATTTAGTTTTTGTTAGGCTGTTGGATTACTGCAGCCTTCTTTTTGATTTTAAGAGTAAACTTGTTTTTTTGTAATACGGTGTTTTTGCTGTAATTACAAGGATTTTTCCGTTAACATTTTTATTTAAATACGAGTACATACTTACAATATCGTTCTCAGCTTAATTGGTTTCCAATCCGTCAACGCAAGAACCAACATATTTTCTGTCAGCTATACAATATCCTCAATAATCCCTTTCTCTCTCAAATATCTCAAATCATGTTTCCAACTTTTAAGTTCTACTCATGAAAGGTCCCTGCGTTCTTCAAATACTCTTACCCTAGCCATTCCTTCTCACCGTACAGGTTTTTTCGATAACTCTTTCTCTGTGACTGCTGTACGACTCTGGAATGCTTCAATCCTGACAGGGTCTGTCAGGATTGTATGATTGTTTCGCTTCATCTACACTAATCTATCTCTTCATACATGCCCTTCGGTTACGTGTACTTCTTACCTCGTCCTTGTTCTTACCTCTCCTTTTTTCAGAACGTCTGCAATCTGATTTAAATATTGAATTAATATTAAAAATTCTGTAAGGACATTAACAATTTATTAGGCCTTTTTTCTAGTTATTTAGATACTTAGCACCATAATAAAACTGTTATATAGTACAATGCTAATGCTAAGTACCAATTTGAGAAGCGCTCTGATTTTTTGGCAAATTCATTAAAACTCCTTAAATTGGTAGATTACTGAATATTTAGGACGATATTTTAGTGGACAGGTATTATATGAATACAGCGGTTACTATATTTATTCCGATTGTGCTAATATTTCCTGCTTTTGACTTATTGCTCACTAAATCACTCGTTTACGTAGCTTGCGCACAAACATCAATTCATTTCAGCCATTTTATTTCTATTGCGACCTCAACTTTACTGGCACTTAAGTTAACCCATTTCCTTACACGTCGATAAAATACAATCAGTGTTATTGTCGATCTAAAAGACCGATCTTGCGATATGTATAAGTGAATAAAATTACAATAACTAGGAGTACCTACGTGTTTTACGGGTTGTTTTTTATATGTTTTTGGCTAGCAACCTATCACTATTTCGATGCCTTTTTCTATTTTCTCGGCCACTATTACGCTATGAGTCCTGCGGCCCTAAACTCTATCTGCTTAGAGCCGCCTGCCCCATTGGGGATAAAGACGTGATTGTATTGTATGTCTGATAGATTATTTTTCTTTTTCAGTCAGTTTCAAATTTTTAAAAGCCTAAGGGTATCTTACAGCTTCCTGCAAACTGATAATAACTTGAGTATATGTAGATCTTGTACCTTACGAAACCAGGACTGTTATTCATAAAATAACACGATATTAGTCCGATAGTGTCTTATTTCTATGTCAATCCAAATTAGACTTTGTCATCATTGCATAACGCTCAATGTAGCTACGTGTCTGTCCTGCCTCTTTTGAAGCAAGGGTCTAGACCCTTCTGAAAAATCGCGGGTCGACACTAGTGTCGACCCGCGATTTTTCAGATATAGGTATTGATATGGGTACCTGTAGTAAAAGAGGTCGCCCAAAGACAAGGTGGTGTGATGATCTGGCGTGTTTCGACAAAACCTTGAAGACTATCGCGCAAGATAGACATTAGTGGCGTACAAGACCCCTCTTGTACGCCACTGATGTCTATCTTGCGCAAGGCCTTTGCCCAGCAATGGAACAGTATAGGCTAATAAAATAAAAAAGGTATTCTTGAACCGCCATTCCGTTAGCTTTCTACCTATCATGACCTTGCCTTGTCAGATATCCTGTCAAATTTTATTATGAACTTACGCTCTTCACCAAACATCTAAGTAATGTAAAGCTTGCGTCCACAATAACGTACAGTGAAACCAATACATTGGCAGTAGATCACAATCTGTGGAGTTTACTGTTTACCGACCACAGACCCCCTAAGCCGGGCTTTGCACTCGGCGCAGGTTTATTAGTTCACACGTTTATTACCGTGCGTGTGCCGATATGAACGTGTACACGACCGTATGGTTCCAGAGCAGAATAAGACCACTCCATCTGTTGCTGTAGAATATCGTAAGAGGCGACAGAACTTAGCACAACATCTCGTGCAATAACTACAGTCCGAAAGAGGGTGCGGTGGCCGGTTATAAAACTTTTCACATAAACGCATTTCTAAGTAGTAAGATGGTGGAGGAGCGAGCTCGATGGCTCGGCGAGAGTACGCATTGCAAGTGCTTTCGCAAGTTAAGCGAAACCAGGCGTGGTCCGCACTTGGATGGGTGACCAAAAGCGTCATAAAATTTCTCGAGCTCCTCCATGCTTTTAAAGGCATGTAAAGCCGTTATTCTCGGCTGTCATTGTTGTAGGCAACCGTCAATCTGGCTACTTACACACTCGCAAAAAATAAGTAGGCGACTGGTCATAAAACCACACCTACAGGCTATTTTGTTTACTCATCAAGACTATCCGTCTTATTATTTGGTCAACTATGTAAAAATAAAGTGTTAAAGATAAGAAAGAGCGGAGTCTCCTAGCACATGCATATTCTTTGCTTAAAAGGAGGCTCTAGCAATAAAAACATTGTAACAATAAACTAAATAGTTACCAAATGAACAATTTTTATTGCGGGTTGATTTGACAACGCGCAGGATCTGCTTGCCCAATAATATATTATAAGCCTAATTAGCCTTCAATGCAACCAATGCACTGCAGGTACATCAAAATCTGTTCTGTTTACTGTTTACCATCTACGGACGCCCTAAGCCGGCTTTGCGAGCACCAGGTTTATT
This sequence comes from Acrobasis repandana, assembly GCA_963576875.1. Taxonomy (NCBI): domain Eukaryota; kingdom Metazoa; phylum Arthropoda; class Insecta; order Lepidoptera; family Pyralidae; genus Acrobasis; species Acrobasis repandana. The sequence goes on from OY756215.1 coordinate 918,363, forward strand.
ATGAGATAGGTTCACACGTTTATGTCCTCATTAAATTCGCGTTCAAGTCGTGCGTGTGTCGAGGTGAAATATACGGAGCGAAAATAGTAACGGACTCGACGCTGTTTGTGTAAGTAATTAATTATTTAAAAGAGGTTAAATTTTTACGATTGTATTCAATGCACACTTGAATATAACAAATGTTTCAGAATTTTAAAATGGTAATGGTAGAGAGGAAAGGATTAAATGTATCGACATAATATCCTTAGAATCTACGAATGAAAAAATCGAGACTTCAGACGCAATTCTCGTAATTGAGATTTAGTATATTTAGTAAAGAGTTTCCTCGATAGATTTATTACTTTTTACAAATAGCGCATATTTACTTATGTAATCATTCGGTTCGTAAATATTACGTAGAATTTTATTTTATGCTTTAAATAATGGAAATGAAGTCCTCGAGAACAAAGTGCAGGTATCATATCGAATCATCTTCTTCTTAGCGAGTCGGAAATGGCTGAAATGATTATATGAGTGTGGACCAATGTGTGGCCATACTTACTCCCCTATCATTAGCCGAATTTAGGTCGTCTATTGTACAAGGGGTTGGGCAGCTGGGGCACGATAGTAGGTGGGCCATGTTTTGAACAGCTACACAGTGGCATCGATTGTTATTTAAGAAACCCCACTTTGCACGGTTTTCTCGTATCGAATATATTTAATTAATGATATTTACTATCGTATTAATATTTTATATTAAGAACCATATCTTATCGATTTTTTAATTAAAATATAAATAAAAGGATCGCTATCTCTCACAATTGACGATCGTATGTTCTCTCACACAGATGGAAACGGCAGTTTTCCAGCAAATTACTTACGCGGCTCGCAGTAAAATTATTTTAGCCCCTCGGGAGCTGTTTAATTGTCGAGCGTAACCGAAGATATCCCGAATATTACGTTTATTACGAGCATTAAAAGTTGAAACGCTCCGGTTCATTAGAAAGGGCAACTATTTTATGATTTGGACTCGAATGTTGTTTTGAAAAGTTTGGAGTAGGGTTTGATGAAAAGGGTCTATGTACTTTCTACTAATTAATTTTCACTGAATAATGTACTAATTTGTGGAAAAAAAAAGCTATAACTATTAAGGTCACAGCAAAATGTTGGATGCAGGCCGCGTTAGATCGATGATTTTCTGGATCCTTGGGAGAGACCTACCATATGTCCAGCAGTGGATGTTGTACAGCTAAAATGTTTTAACGTATCTAACACTTATGAAGATTTTGGTCAACACTACAATTTATCATCTCAGAAGTTAAAATAAGATACACGATTACTTAACAAATTAATAATGCATGATGGATGACATTATTAACGAAGATTTTATTTGAATACTATATTATGTCAAGAAAATGTGACTGAGTTGCAAAATCAGGTAAACCGAAAGCAAAAGGAGAAAAGAGCTAATAAAAATTTTATTAATAGCCAAGCATGCCATCAGATATCAGACAATGGGAATTATACATATACAATATCACATCTTTATCCCTAATGGGGCAGATATAGCTATTTGGGTCTTGCAGCTTTGAGCAGATAGAGCCCAAGACCGAAAGACCCAAAGGTTACTTTTAGCGTGATGAAAAAGGAATCGAAATAGTGATGGGTTGCTAGCCGCATCGCCTTTAATATAATTCGCATTTTTTCCCGTTCCCTCGATCTACTTTTACGATTTGCGCAGAAAAAGAAGCAGCTGGTACATTCTAAGATTTTTCTTTTCCCTCAGACTAGCATAGAAGATGGTCTGGGAATTAAAAAGCCTGTATGAAGATTTCCTTACCACTTACCTCCTTTTGATGAAGTAGAGCAACCACATTTAACGAGCTAGCCTTTCGTCTCATGTTTATGAATCGCACGATTTACATAAACTGATTCAAGTTATAGTTTGCCTCACGCTTAAAATACCATCAAAACTTGGCTCTAACTCAATTTGCGAACGTTACAGGAAAACTTGGCACTTGTAAAACATTTCACGACATTTTGAAAGATGACTTCGTGTGTGGTTCAAAGAATATAATGACACATCCCAAATGTGATTTGCCCCAAGTTTGCTTTGATATTTGAAACAATTATAGATAAGTTTCATGTTATGTTCATCCTTTATTCTATGAACACACCTGTATGCCTTTCTTGTATAAACATCTCTTCACACACTCAAATAAATGAAATAAAACAAAAAAGAAAATCTTCTCGTTAAGTTTCTTGAAATAATCAGGGCCATATTTGCTAAAAATGATATACGTCGAGTAATTTTGCCTTCCATTTCTGCATTTTTAATAAACCGCATTCTTAAATCGTTTTATTATATCGACAAGATCAAGAAGATCGAACGCTTTTGATCACTGTCTCGGTTGTCATGGAAGTTTCTTTTCATTTTAGACTTCGATATTTTTTAATAACCTGTGGCTCCTTTTTCCTGTACTTGCCTCTGTCTGTCGCTACTTCCTGCCATTTAGGCAAGAATTTATAAGTCATCTGGCCACTATGTTCTTGGTCTGCTTATTTTGCCTCTTTCTGGATTCCAGAAGGTCACCAGTTTCCCCCATCTATCAGATCTCAACCGACACACATGTCCTGCGCAGTCCCTCTTCAGATTTACGTTTATTTTTTATTGAATTAAAAACTTGTTGATCAATGGACAATTTCGCGTAATACAACATAATTTTTAAAAAATTTGAGAATGATTTGGCGCTGGAAATATTTCAAATTTACAGGATTCGCCCATTGTACGGGAATTTTCAAAATTTTTCCGTAAATATTCCTCTAAATTTACATTTTTTTGGGAATATTGCTGGGAATATTCCCAAGATTTCAGGGACGGCACATCACTACACTAGTCGTCAAGAAGTGATATAAGAAATACAGCATATTCTTATTTCATGCATAACTAGGAAAGCAAATGTGGCTTCTGAAATGCACATTTTTTATTTTTCTGTAAAAAATATGACTTTACTATCTTCTCTAGCAGTGAGACGTATAATTTTAACCCTTATTTGCTTACTTAGTAACTATTATTATAACAAGAACCATTTAAAGTGGTAATTTAATCTAAAGTAATAAACCAGATAAGGTAGAACTGCTGCTAGAAATGAAACGGACCTAATTCCGTCGAGCTGATGCAAGCTTACCTTATCTTGACCCGGCAAACTAGTTGAAATTCGATTTCTGAAATGTAAGACTAAATGTAAAATGTAAGACAATCTAAAATAAATGACTTATAAAAATAACACACGACAAAGATGAAGTTTTTATTTCAAAGTTTAACATATATGTTACACTACACACAAAGGTTTAGAGACAAAATATATATTTAAAAAAAACTTAAATAATGTACTATATGCCATCCACCCTCCAAATTGGTCTCAATCTTAGCATGTCTTTACATAACGTAAATAAGACGCAGCGCTGGTCTTCCGTTGAAGTCAAGTCAGTGCCTTCAAGGCAGTCCTTTGAAATGGATCTACACCAAGAGCTTATGGAAAAGTTCATAAGATATGTGAAAAAACCACTTTTTATAAATTTTTGTTATGTTTGTTGCCACAAATATGTGACTTTGGCACACGTTTTAGCATTTTTTTTATTAGCTCTGGTATCTATTTGTATTTAGCCACACTATATCATTCTTATGTACTCTACGAATTTCCATATTTTTATTAACGAATTTGATACTTCGTAGAACAAAATATCAAATTAATTCATAAAAATATTACTTGTTCTAAAAAAATATATTATAAAAGTGATGTTTGTTGTTTAGCTTGTTGTGTGTGTGTCAGTGGTGTCAGATTTTTCAAGGTGCCTAAAGACATCTGACATTCTGACTGAGCTTGACGACTGCCATACAATAATGACAGCCGGGACCAACGGCTTAAGGCTAATGGTTTCACAATTTGCAAAACTGTGCGTGTTTTTGAAAAATCACTGTTATTAAACTACTACAGTTTATTCCTCAAAAAAATTACATAAAATTTCTAAGGATTTTCTACAAACACCCACAATAGCCAAAACACGATTAAGCATTTTTGGCTCGATGGAAAAAAATTACAAACATACCTCTAAATAAAGGGTCGGAGCCGGGCTCGACGATATTTCGCAGTGTTTTATTTATTATTATTTATCTATCTATCAAAACGGATAGACATTTAGATAATAAATTTTTTGGTATAATTTTCATATAAAAAGGTGATTGTATAAAATAGTAATACGTACTCGTATTATAAAGGCAAATTTAGGCAAGTTAGAGGTATGTTTGTGATTTTTCTCTATCAAGCTAAATATGCTCAATCGTGTTTTGGCTATTGTAGTCTGTAGAAAATCCTTAAGATTTTTATGTAAATTTTTTGAAATAAACTGTAGCAGTTTAATAACAGTGATTTTTCAAAAACACGCACAGTATTGCAAATTGTGAACCCACGAGCTGGAGATTTTTTTATGCTACTTGTCACATCCAAGTGCAGACCATGCCTGGGGTTGCTTAACCTGCAAAAGGGCTAGCAATGCGTATTCCCTTTGGGCCCCCGAGCTATATAAAAGCTATATAAAAACGATTATATCAGAGATAAAAATAACTCAAAGCGGAGTCGTTAAGCAAATGGATGTTTTTCGACGTGGTTCGCTGCCAAACGCTTTCAAACTCAAATGCTTTCCCGATCTTTTATACGATTTTGAGGTTATCTAAAGTAAGATTGCTGTTTTAATTCTCCCGTATAATGGCGTGTTTTCAAAGTTCCCTGCAGGTTTGAGTTTAATGTCTGGGAGTCACCTTTTATAGAAGATCTACTGGTAAATGTTTCCTGTTAAAGTTTAGAATACCAGATGATTCTTTGCCCACGAAGATCGTAAAAGCCAATCGAAGGAATAGGCGAAAATGCGAATCAAGTCAATCAATAAAGCTAGCAACCAATCGCAATTTTTTTTCTACCTTCAACCAGTCCTGCGCCCCCGATCCCTGTCTGCTTAGCGCCACAAGACCCATAATACTCTGTAGGCCCTATTAGGGACAAAGAGCCACATACCATGTTGTTGGTAGTAAATGGAAAAAGGAATGAAAATTGTAATGGGTTACTAGTCGCACTGCCTTTTAACATGATCCGTATTTTCGCCCATTCCCTCGATTAGCTTTAACGATCTGCTTAGGAAGAGAAGCATCTGGTACATTCTAAGTTTTTTCTTGTCTCCATACCAGCATGTTTTTTTTATGTTTAAGCTTACTTTATCTGCTTTCTGATGCAACATGAGAAACTTGCACGGTGTTGTTGCTCAGTACCTATTCTGATAGGAATTATCGGGATAACCCAATTCCGCACAGCAATCTGCTCTAGGGTCGGGTGCTGCAGGTTAAGTGACCAGAATAGAGTAGACAAAGTAGAGAGTCCAAGATATAGGATGCAACCGAAACGGCACTAAAGTGTTGCCTCTACGGGCGAGGGTAGACCTAGACACGTTCAAAGAGTCAGTATAGAATAAGGTGGCGCGATGATTATTTCGTCGTGATTCTCTCGTCTGTGGAAGCATTGCACAGGTATGGCGCGACATACTAGAGGAGTAACAATTATGCCTTCTACTACTACAAATGAAGCAAAATATCCGTGCACACGTCAATGTCTGAATTTCAGGGTTCAAAGTCATTGAACTACGCTATATTGCGGGACGCTGGGAGTTTCCGTTCCGTACTTAGTACTTAAAATACTTCTGTGGCAATAATAAATAAACACATAGAAAAAGCTAATGAAAAAAGAACTGAATGATAATGACTTTCTGAAGAAAGGAAGTTTAAAATGTGGGCGTGGACTTTTGTCTTATAAGAGAATTTGGTAGTTGGTTAATTATATTTCTCTCATGTCAACGGGTAAAGTATTCCAAATAACCCACTTGGCACACACTCTGCAAAAATTGAATGCTGCAAGCTAAATTACCAGAGTTCAGTAGATAAAGTGCAGATCCCAAGTTATTCAAATAGTGTTCAAAATAACTTCATTTCACCTGGCGTGCAATCTGCAGCGGGTCGTATGTGTCAAGTGACCGGAGTAGAGTAGGTAGAGTAGGTTAAGTGCATAGTCCAAACTATTCATGATAGTTAAATAAATAATACAATTTAATCTGGTGCGCGATTTTAAACGGGGTTGTATGATTTAAGTGACCGGAGTGAAGTAGATAAAATGTAAAGTCAAAGTTATTTAAAATGGTATCTAAAATAACCTAAATTATCCTGGCGCACAATCTGCAGCGTCGCATGTGCAGGTGATTTAGCTGCAGATTGTGTTAAGATTTAATTAAGTGGTTAGAGGAGAGCGGATCGATTGCAAAGTCAAAACCATTAGACACTGATACTCGAGAGTTATATTAACCATTGATTTAAGTTCTTAAATGTCATTTACATTTCCATTTAAGTTGGGATTCAAATAATTGAACTCATGATTAAACCTTTGGCTTCATTGCACTCTCTGCACCTAGTTAGTAAGTATAGAGAGTGAAGCGATACCGTCGGGTAACGATCGTAACCTCGTCGGTCTTTCCGACTATATTAGTAAAAGTGATTAACAATATTATTTTATTAAAACTAACGTGAGATAAATCCATAATTGATTAATTTAAAACGGTTGACTTACGTGATGTAGTTGGAAAAGGCCGACCAGGTTTCAATGACCAGGTTTTAAATTAATCAATTATGATTAACAATATTCTTCCTATATTTTAAAGAAAATGAAAAAAAAAACGAAATTGAAAATTGAACTCTGCAGTTACCTCCTCTGCGTCGGGGTCAGCCAGAGTGCAAAGTGCAAGCTGTCCAATTTTATTTGTTTGTGGAGAAAAGGCAGCGCATGGAAATATTAAGAGAGCATTTTCTAGTATTGTACTATCACTTATTAAGCTTTTGTTTAGTTTCACCTGCGTCTGTAATCAAGTCTTGTTTTTAAATATATAAGAGCAAGCGTACTTGTATAAAACCTCTACAGTAAGGAGAAGGTATACAAAGTCTGTATTAACATAAACTCAGCGTTACTTATTTCTGTAAATTGGATTTGGAACTCGTTCGCAAGCTTTACATGTTATATTGTGAAAACATCGTATATTATTTATATATAGATAGTTTATGAGATTAGCCTGTACACGCAAACAAACAGACATACGTCGCTCTTCAATTCCTCATAATATAAGAGTAGGGAAGAAAATTAATAAGTTTTTTTTTCATAATCACGAAAGGCTATTATCATTTTACACAAAACTTATAGTCCAGTAATTTTATACATCACAGCATGCGTCAAAACCGGTAGTTCCGATTTTTGGCAGACTTGTTTATAATTTGTGACCTCGAGCACCGAACGCAACTTTGTCAAAAATCGAAAATACCGTGAAAAAATAGTTTTTTTTTTTAAATTTTGGCGATTATAACCCTAAAGTCAATGACTTTCCATAAAGTATTAGTTGTTGAAAAAACTTTCTGAAGATGTTTTTAAAGTAGACTAAATTTGTAAAATTTAAATAAAAATGATTAACCTTAAAAGGCTTAATTTCGGAAAATTTTTGGTCTACAGAGACAATTCTAGTATCACATTGTAACAAATTTAGTCTAGTTTAAAAAGTCCTTAGAAAGTTTTTTCAAAAACTAGTTTTTTAGGGTAAAACTCGCCAAAATTAAAAAAAAACTTTTTTTGCGGTTTTTTCGAGTTTTGACAAAGTTGCGTGCGGCGCTCGAGGTCACAAACTTCGATTATTCATAAGGCTAACATCAAAAATAAGTCTGCAAAAAATCAGAACTACCGGATTTGACGCATACTACCCCAAACTTTCAGGCGACAAAGTTACTGGACTATTATATGATTCTGATGATTTTAATAAGATAAATTATCTTTGCGTAAAATAAAAAGAATTATTATTAACACTCAAATTGAAAACATACTTGCCATCAAAAAATTTGCATTCAAAGCAGTAAAAAGTGAAAAGCATAGTAAAAAACACACTTGATACCCTAAAACAATTTCCAAAACACCCTAATTCTTGCATAAACAAGGTTTACGTGTAAGCACATTTCCTAAACGAATTTTCATACACTTCCCTGCACGAACCGGGAACATGTTATTGTAAATTGTGAGCCAGCAGTTTATCATTTTTCAGCCAAAAATAGGAGCATTAGCGAAGTTTGCGACGCTTCACTGAGAGACAAGATAAATGGAACAAAGGATATTTATTGATTTTGTACTTTTTTATATGTTTTGTGTTACTTTTTTGTAAGAGTGAGCAACCTTTGTGTGTGCGAATATAACTCGAGACTTTTATCAGAACTTTAATATGAAAATTGACAAATAAGATAAAATTTGTTTTGAATTAAAACTTGAGCCAAACCGTGGTTTGCCTGAATGGAGTTTCAAATACTACTTCCATCACATAGTTCCTTTTTAAGGAGTCACAGATTTTATTTCTAACACCCTGTGTCACTCTTATCCAGAAGAATATAAATAGCAACAGTTTGTGGCGACGTGTCTGGATCAAGATACTGAGATGCTCCGAACAAAGTATTTATTGAAAAAGTTCAATGGAGTTTTCATCAAAAATCTTCAATTATTAGTAATTCGGTTGTAAGTCTGATAGAGTATTTTTGGGTATACTTGATGAATACGTCTCATTGTCTTTCAGTGTAGTCTATTCAGCAATATCACGTCATTTGTCATGTGTCAGGAGACTCGCTAATGGCGCCTAGAATTATATCAAGATCCTTAGATGCTCCGAACAGATAATTGAAAAGTTAAATGAAGTTTGCACCAAAAATAATAACCTTCTAGTGTTGTTAGTTCAGTTGATAGTTCGTTTTACCAAACTTTTTAGTAGCAGTAGTCTGGTGAAGTCAAGTTAGAATAGCATACTCGTTTTACGCTATTTTAACTTTATCTCTTATTATTCTGGGATAGATGGATGTAAGTTAGCAAAATCGAAATGCCACACTTAGCAACATAGTGTAAAGAAATCAAAATAATGAGACATGTAGAGCAGTTAGCACGTTAGTGTTACTTATGCAATATCAGGCCGTTAAAGAACTGCAGCTGGCGTGTATCGTGCTGCACGAAAATTTATATCTGGAGTTATTTATTGTGCTGAATGGCAAGCGCAGCATGCTTACCTTTCAACATAAAATAAGATTTCCAGAACTCTGTTTTGTGCCGGAGACTAAGAGACTAAAGACGCCGGAGACTAAGGACCTACTCGTACATTAACATTTGTTTCAGTTGTCCAAATCCCAACTCAAAACTGAAATTGTTAAGATACGCATCGTTTATAACTTAGATACTCCGTCTGATATTATTTAATTAGTCATTATTGCTTGTGCCAGTATATCTTACGTTTTTTAATTTTTTTTTAATAGCCTGCCGATGTGTCTGTGATATATCTTTTTTTTTTGACTAGATTTTAGTGTCCCATTGCTGGGCAAAGGCCTCCCCTCTATATCTTACTTACCTACTTAAAATTAGTCAAGTATTGTTATTGTGTTATTGCAATCAATGTTATTAAACCAACATTTACATTAATAAAACTAACTGTTTATACCTTTTTTGGCCCTATAAAGTATTATATATTGTGTAACTATAAGACGATATGACTATCTCTGTTGGTTTATCAATAAACTTAAAATAAAGGAAAATCGTTTTCGGTAAGGGGTGTTGATGTTACTTTGGACATTAGACTTTGGATCCTTTAATTAATTAAGTAACAAACTAATCTGTAAAGTTTATCAAAATTGTCAATTTTTATGACCGTTCACATCAACTGAATGAAAACTAAGAATGTTATTTCAGATTGACACATTTTGTAAAGTATTATTAAATTATTTTATTAAAAAGAATGTTAGATCAACTCATTATTATACTGTTGAACGGTGTACTCAGGTAATATAGTCAGAAAAATCGACTAGGTTTCGATCGTTTTAGACGATCATCATCAAGGCGAGTGTTAGGAGTGGAAACTCAACGGTTTCGCAGCACTATTGGCACTGGGCTCATGAGCACTATTAGCATATTGTTCTAACAAAATAAACACCTAAAGGCAGATTTTGGCATGTCTAAAATAAAAAAAACTGGCCAAGTGCGAGTTAAACTCGCATGGAGAGGGTTCCGTACAATTGACTGAATTCTTATAGGTTTTCCCGTAATCCACAAGCAATGGACTATATTTTGTATTTTTTTCAAAATTTTAGGCTCATTAGTTTCGGAGATCAGGGTGGAGGAATGGTCAATTTTCGTCTTCTTTCATGAATAAAATCAAAACTATTTATTTTACAATAATAACAAAAATATATTTGAGATCCTCAAAACGAGCCTCTTTTACTTGACATATAACAAAGTAAGGTCTGCAAAACTTTTTTTTTTAATTTCCTAATTTGTCCCCAGAAAATGACCCTTATTTTAAAAACATATTTATTTACTTTGCACATGTGTGTTTGGGTCATAGGATTACATTACCAAATTTCACATGATTCGGTCCTATAGATTCGGAGAAAATTGGCTGTGACAGACGGACGGACAGACAGACAGACAGACGCACGAGTGATCCTATAAAGGTTCCGTTTTTTTTTCATTTTTTGTACGGAACCCTAAAAACATGCCAATATGATTCGTCATGAGCTATTTATTATTTATCATCGTAAAAAAATATTATTTTGATTCTTACTTCCCAAACAACGTAACAATACGTCATAACTTGACGAGCACGAAACTTGGCTATTAGCAGTTCTGTTTATTTTCCCAATGATCCGTTTTTTGTGCCGCCAGTGTACGGGATCGCAGAAACGGGAAACGCGAGATCTCAGGTTATTAAGCTGAGCTGTTTTGGATTGACTTTTAATTGATATCTCCATTATTTTCATGTCTACCTTCGTGTCGGTCTCTATGCTCGTACTACTGTAGCAACGCTGGTTGCTACAGTAGTACACATAAGCTTCGCCGAACAACAAAGTTGACTATCAATTATATCATGAGGCTAGATAGAGGTCAAACGCTTGAGTACGTTACCTCACTAATAAAAAAAAACTTAAAAAAATATCGGTAATCCTCCAGATTTCTGTTCTCCGCCTACTTTTTGACAAAATTAACATCAAATGTTAACACCTATCGACAATTAATTTATTTTAAACGCTACGTCTCCTAAGACTTCAATTTCTGGTCTCTCTTCATCAGTTCCACTTCACCAAAACTCAATTTCTGAATGCAAATGTGCATAAAATATTTTCCCCGATTTTTCAAAAATAACATCATCACATCTTTACCTAGTGATAATGGGACCAACTTGCGTATGTATCCTTTCAAATAATAAAAATCTAAATCGGTTAAAAAGGATAAGTTATAAAGAATATACTTAAATAAACCGGCCAAGTGCGAGTTGAACTCGCATGGAGAGGGTTCCGTACAATTGATTGAATTCTTATAGGTTTTCCTGTAATCTACAAGCAATGAACTACATTTTGTATTTTTTTCAAAATTTTTGGCTCAGTAGTTTCGGAGATCAGGGGGGGAATGGTCAATTTTCGTCTTTTATAAATAAAATCAAAACTATTTATTTAAAAATAATAACAAAAATATATTTGAGATCCTCATAACGTGCCCTTTCATTTGATATATGACACAGTAAGGTTTGCAAAACTTTTTTTTTAATTACCTATTTTGTCTCCCAAAATCGACCCTTATTTAAAAAAAAATATTTACTTTGCACATATGTGTTTGGGTCATAGGATTACAATATTCAACAAAATTTTACCTGATTCGGTCCAGTAGATTCGGAGCAAATTGGCTGTGACAGACGGACGGACAGACAGGCGCACGAGTGATCCTTTAAGGGTTCCGTTTTTTTCATTTTTTGTACGGAACACTAAAAAACATATATTCATTTGAATTGAGAAGCTCCTTTATTTTAACTTACTTAAAAATATTTCCTGTGTAGACAAATTTCTCTAAAAACATAACTGTTCTCAGTTCAGTAATAAATAAAGATTCAAGAAATAATTCAAGTATGCAATATTAAGTCATAAAACTTAATTTCTCGTAAGATCAACAACTCAAAGTTGTACGAGCATGTCCTTTGAACGGAGTTTGCTAACATAAATTGAGAAGTATTGAGTACTGCAGTTAACTTAAACTTCGGTTTGAATAATAGCGTCAATACGCGTTTTAACTCGTATGTGAAGGTCTAAGTCATAAGAGTATAAGAGAAATAGTAATGCAAACTTGGTATTGCTTCTTATCAAGTCCTTCAAAATTTTATCTCCCCAGTAGGTACCAAGTAGGTAGGTGAATTTCTCTCTGCGAAAGAATACAAATACTTATATACTAAGCATCACGTTAGATCAAAAATATGTTTTGTGAGTAAGTAATATTTTGCAAGTGTTTAAAATTTTTGCGAGTTGGATGTGCATACAAACCTTGAATGGTTTTTTTTCATCCTATTTTGATGTACTAATTATGTTTTTATGAATAAATTAATAATTTAAATAAATTTAATTTGTTATGTTATAACGAAGCATTTTGCGACTTTTTTTCTTTTTTCAAATATGTGCTTTTGTAACTAAATGTTTCATGTGTTACTTAATTATTGTGTTAAAATAAATGAACCTAAAATTTTATGATAATATTTCAAAATATAAATAAAAGTGAATTGAAAACTGTATGTTTCTACGATAACAAGGGAAGAGAACATGTGTAAAAAATAATTAAGGACTATTAAGCGACATCAAGATCGTAGAATCGTCCGAAGAGGGAACGACTTACCCGTGTGGTTCCGGGTTAGAATAGGACCAGTCCATCTCTTCCTGTGGATGTCGTAAGAGGCGACTAAAGGACTAAAGGCACAAACATCTCGTGCTACAATTGCATTCCCAAGGAGGGTTAACGTCAGGCGGCGGCCGGTTATAAAACTTTTCGAACAAATACATTCCCAAAGAGGGTTGACGTCAGGCAGGCGGTCGGTCGTAAAACTATAGCTAAATCATTAAAACTGTTCCGGCTATTTCTTCTTCATTTTACAAGGTCTTTGACATCCTTGCGTGACCATTGACATGCATGTTATATTTGGAGAAGAAAAAGCGGGAAAGCGCACCCCAGGCTCCGAAGCAGCACAGCTGAGGATGCAACCAGGAACGCGCTAAGACGAAGAAGTGAAAGACAAGGCTTTCGCTTGTAGCCCAAACCACTCACACACTGCAAAACATATGAAGCAGAAAACGCTGCAAACTTTCTCCGATAAATCGCAACAAAATTCAAATACAGCGAGTATTTGAATTTTGTGAATGAAGTTGGCACGCCACGGCTCAATAACTTTGTACACGTTTAACGTTAACTAAACGTTATTAACTTGGTATTACGTTACGGGAAATGTCATGTATTTTGTTCGTGCTTTGGTGGAAATATAGCTTTATCCTGGTCGAAACTTCGAAACACAAATTGCTTTTAAATTATTCTGTAAAGTCATTAACAAGAATCGTACAGGCACTAACCGAACACCGAAAAACTTTTAGACACGGCCATTTAATAGTACCAGAATTACTATTTGCCCTAAAGTACACAATCAATTACATAGTTAATTTGAATAAAAATAAGGTTTTCGAAAAAAAAATATTTCGTTCAAGCTTTTATTGTGAAGTACGTTAGTTTAAATCGAATTTCAGGTGCTTAAATTTTACAATAGGTTTATCTGTACACTTTAAAGCAAGATAGCGTTATAAGTTTTATCGATTACTCCCTTGGTCCTAGGAGGTCGAATCTGATGTCAAGAATCGTCATAAGAAAACGTAGAGACTGCGTATAAGTATACTCGTAGATAGGTATACATTTTCATAGTATATTCATAATCCCCTACTGCACAAAAAATCAAGATGACTCCCCTTCTATAATCTATATTTGAGTCGTAAGGATCAACTCAGCCAAAGGAAGTCTCTTGATCAAGAATGGCCGTATTTTTTAGCGAACACACGCTACTAAAACATCCCCTTTTCTTCCTATTTTTCCCCAATCAAAAATAGCGATGAACTAAAAAAAATATATAAATCAGGGAACTTGTCTTGTTTGCCAATTTTCGTCTAAATCCGTTGAAAAATGCGTCCTGACATACGGACAAAAGCATTTTTGGCCAATCTTGAAACGACGCTTCGCTCGCTTGGTCAATTATTGTGAATGCTACAACAACACAGGCCGATACCTTCTTCTTCTTCTTATCGAGACGAAATTGTTACACTGTAGCTTCAATTTCAAATCTTCTTTGAACAGTATGTGGCCACAGCGAACCCTCTGTCGTTAGTTTTATTAAGTTTCTCTATGTACATGAAGAGTACAGCTGATCAGGGCTTGGAATACCGTTAAAAATCTGGTAACGTTAATTCTGTCAAACGGCGTTAACGTTATCAGCAAAGATAACGTTATGCTGGGTAACGGTATTTTTACAACTATTTACTGATAATCAAATAACGTTACCAATGATATTAACGGTAAAAGGTATTGTTAACACTGTATTTCTTTTCGATATTTGACAGAATAAATTGATGAGAGTTTGTGTAGTAGGCTACTAGAGCTATTTATATAATATTTTACAAGTATTTAAAAAAAGTATCGTTACTTATATCGTTACTTGATAACGTTATAAACTGTATTATCGATACCCCCTATAACGTTACCACAAAAATAACGTTATTTAACGTTACTTTTAGTGTGAATTTGATGTCGTTAACAAGCCCTGCAGCTGATACCTGCAAACGCCTGCAAACTCATAGCACCCCTATTTTTGCATTAGTACATTCTATAATTTTTAACTTTAGTACTCCGTGCCCTAGCAATCACTTTAATTGAATTCGGCTTCGCTATGAAGGTGAACACAGAGCAAGGCAAACAGTGTCAGTCTACCTTAGTAACCGTGTTACTGACATGTGTTCCACAGGAACTTAAGTAACAGCACACGATGACTCGTTGCAAATGTTTTTAACCGACTTCAAAAAATAGAGGTTATGAATTCGTCGGAATCTTTTATGTTTTTTTATGTATGTTCCCCTATTACTCAAGGACGTCTGGATCGATTTGGAAAATTCTTTTTTTGTTTGAAAGGGTATACTTTCCAGGTGGTCCCATAGAAATTTTATTAAAATCGGTTGTGTGGTTTGTCTTATAAACGAAAATAACTAGAAAAAAATGTCGTCTAAGTATACCATTGTTTGAATATTTAGCTTTTCTGGTATTGAAGTCGGTTTTTTGTTTTGAAAAAATATCAATAATTATTATTAGTTGTTCACTTCTATGCTGGTCTGGCCGAAAAGAAAAAACTTAGAATGTCCTAGCTGCTTCTCTTCCCGTGCAGGTTTTCAGGGCACTTTCAGCGTAATAGTGGGCGAGAAGATGGAAAAAGGAATAAAATAGTGATGGGTTGCTAGGAGCATCGCCTATTACATGATTCGCATTTTCGCCCATTCTTTCGATCTGCTTTTACGATCTGCCCGGAAAGAGAAGCAGCTGGTAAATTCAAAGATTTTGTCTTATCTCCCAGACCTGCTGGAAGAAAACATTGTTTTTACTGTGCATGAATATCTAAAAACTTAGTTGAAGTTCAGAGCCCCGCCATTAGAATTCTGTCCACTTCGCACAGACCTTTCCAATTGTAAAGACTCCAGTTAACGCACCTTTTCTGCCAATCATGCTTACTGTCACAGCCGGACCTTCCGGAAAGGCCATCCTTTTTGTGGTGTATCGGGTATCTATTAGAAAACGATATTACGAAATATATCAGAATTATATTTTTTTGCTATTTTATTTTGTTGTTTGAAATTTCGTGCCTTATTTTTGATCCTGTATTAAAGCCTCAATATTTATTCAAACGAGTAAATTAAAAACAAATAAAGAGATTGCTATTTCTAATCCGCATAATCATGGATTATGAGTTTTGGCTTTAATTAAATTTAGTTTGTAGACTTATAAGCCAGACTATATTATGTTATCTATTTTAGTACTTAATTCAACAAGCTCAAAAATCGATAGTCTAATATTTACTTTGTATTAAACGATTTTAATAATTTCAAATTCAAATTCAATTCAAAATATCTTTATTATCATAGGATATTTATTATATCTCTTAATAATAGTCACTTTGTTTTGTTTTGCACAAATGTTGACGTCAAATCGTTACTTAAAGCTAAGTTTACGCCGCTTCCTAGGCGCAAGTGCAGAAGAAGCGGCAACAAACTGCACTGCACGTTTTCTCCAAAGACGTCAACTAACAAACTAAAAACTTAAAATTAGTTATATAGATGGACAGAGATTACATTGTTTATTATGTCATAATTAATTAATTAAATTCAAATTGCTTCAAAGCTATGCAAATAGTTGTTGCCTATTTTGATTTTTGCGTTTTAGAATAACAAGTTTATAGCCTTTGAGAATGTAGAAAGACAAAATTGCTTTGTTTAATAATTTTAAAAAAATATATCAATTTTATTTAGTCTACTTTAAATTACAAAATTATGCTCAAATTAATAATCTAAAGATGTATCTCCTGAAATTCTTTTAAACTTTAGGTAAATTTCTTTATTTGAGACCCTACGATGCACCCTTATTTTTTTTATGAAGATCATTCAGACTTTGATGGGGTTAACTACCTAAAAACTTACAAATGCTTAAAAAAATTATAGTGGTTTTTGAATTTTTTTTATACGTAATACGTAAAGGTTCAAAAATACCTTTTATTAGAAGGTATTGATACACCTCTAATCAAGTGTTAGAATTAGATAGCAAACTGGGTATAAAACCTATTTCTATTAGTTTTTGTTTAGCTTGCCCTTGTTGTTTATACCTTTGGGTCAAATCTTGTAAGTTAACCACTTGCCGGTTTCTGATTAAGATAAAATAATGTAAATCAGATGACAATGCAATAATATCATAACAAGAAGCTGATGTAATGATGGAGAAAGGTGGCTATAGGAACCCTGAAATAATACGACACAACCCCATCGAGTTTGGGCTTCTTAAGTTTGTCTTGATTAGTACTCAGAAAAAAAGTACTGATAGTATCCCAAAACGAAAATGTACAGAAATATGGGTAACAAGCATTGTCCAGCATAATAGTCCCAAATAAAACCAGGAAAAGGGACGACGGGAGGAAACAGTCGAGATTTATTCGTTCCGACTGCTGTGGCCACCAGAGTTATGACGGCATAAAAAATGTTGTCACTAACCTACAGTTGATAGATGACGAAATCTGACTGTTGAAATTCAATGTTACAAATTGTGAACACGTGATTTATTGAAATAACATGTCTAGTGCATTTAAAACTTGCAGTTCTGTGAGAACAAAACAATAGACCTCAGTATATAAAAATAGAATCATCAAAATCAAAAGAAGATATTGCGTAACATACATAAATAAATACAGTGGAATTGATAATTTACTCCTTTTTGAAGTTAGTTAAAAACTATTTCTGTCATGGGCACGCTCTCGGGCGCAAGAATATTGCTGTTTCCATAGTATTACTACAGAATAAATAATACTAACGTACAGAAATCTCACTCAGCAAAGAACTTCAAAGAAATATCTACTCAATGTGGCTAGCGATATGGTTTAATTTAGCTCACGTCAGAACTCAGCACCTTTTCGTATACCTAGATATCCATTGCAAGCCAGCTTCATTCTTTTTACTCTGGACAAACGATTCGTATAACTGAATTTACCATCCGGAGGGGCCGTCTGCGCGGGCCCTATACCTAAACGGGGAGTGACACAGGCCTTGTTTTACGACATATTAGACTCATTTTCATAATGAGGATAAATTCCGACTGTACCAAGTACTAACTGATTTGCTGTTCTCCTACTCGGCCTTATTGCCTCTAGTTTTTCAGCGATATATCAAGAATCAAATATTTATTCAGTAAGACCTTTGCAAGCAATTTTACACGTCAATATTTTTTTGTGTACTAATATTACGTGTAATGTTTATTTATAATTAAATTAATTTTATTTAAAGAAAAAGCTACCGATGAATAAGATCAGCTGCTCGCACTGTTTGTACTGTATGAAAAGTTCAAATGTTTCTTTTTCATTCTTTTCCAAAATATATTTCGTACTACTGTGTGAAATTCTGTAGATATTTGATGACATTTTTTTTGACAATATTTGCAGTTTAAAAAAATATTTCGGTAGCTAATACCTAGTTGTCTTGTCGAATACAGATCTGAATCGTGATATTTTTTATTTATTTATTTATTATCGTGGATGACAACTTTTACGTATAATAGATGAAAAAATATCCCGTATATTTTTCAGACATGCGTTATTTCGTGATTCGAGTGTTGGTGGTGAGGGCGTTCCCAGAGGATAGTTTTCCATTACCGCCCGCTTCTGGTATCTACGCACCTTGCGGAACTGCGCCGGAAATTACTAGTTTATAAGCGGTTTTTTTTCATGCTTTGCTGTACCAGCTGCTTGTCTTTCCACGCAGATGAATATAACTTTAATCCTTCTTTTATAGAATATGTTAGAAATTATTCTAAAATATTTAAAAAAGTTTGTAGACGAGCCAAGTCGAATAGTATTAGCAAAAAAATAAATAATGCTCCTAATAAAATTAAAGAAACATGGAGTGTCATAAATAAGGAAACAGGTAAAAATAAAACCAAAGAAAATATTTGCCGAATCAAATGTAGTGGTAAAAATACTTCAAAAACTGAAGAAATAGTAAATATATTTGATGATTATTTTACTAACATTCCTTTGGAACTCACTTCTAATGTGAGTTCTAGCGCCCAGCGTGCTGAGGCTTTGCTTAAGAGTAATGTTAGCCCTTGTGATTCTAAATTTAATTTTAAGCATGTTAGCCCTAGCGATATAATAGATGCTTTTAAACAGTTAAATTTAAAAAAATCAGAAGATCACTGGGGCATGTCAGTAGCCGTAGTAAGTCATATTATACACATAATTGCTGCCGATTTAGCTTTCATATTTAACGAATGTATTGATGAAGGCATATTTCCTAACTTAATGAAATGTAGTAAACTAATCCCCTTATTCAAAAAAGGAGAAAAAACAGACCCTGGCAACTACAGACCTATCTCTATTCTGCCAGTTTTGAGTAAGGTGTTCGAAAAGATAATGCTCAATCAAATGCTACTTCACTTTAAGACCAATAATCTTTTCCATAGCCAACAATACGGCTTTACTGCTGGAAAATCGACCACCGATGCAGGAGTAGCACTTATTACTAATATCTACGACGCGTGGGAAAACAGAAATGATGCAATTGGATCATTTTGCGATCTTTCTAAAGCATTTGATTGCGTTGATCATCCAACACTTTTGCTCAAATTTCGTCAATACGGTTTTGATGATAAGTCAATTAAATTAATAGAATCTTACTTAACAGATAGGCTTCAAACTGTTGATATAAACGGCGTAAAATCACACGGGTCTAATGTGAAAATGGGCGTTCCCCAAGGTTCAATTCTAGGACCGTTCCTTTTCTTAGTTTATGTCAATGACTTGCCTTACATGGTTGAGAAAGAGGCTGACATGGTGCTGTTTGCTGATGATACCTCGCTAATATTTAAAATAGATCGACATAACAGTGATGCTAGCGCGGTGAACAGCACCTTATCTTTAATTTCTGATTGGTTTTCGGCCAATAACCTAATGTTAAATGCGAACAAGACCCAATGCATTCGATTCTCTCTTCCTAATGTGAATCAAGCCTGCGTTGACATACTAATTAATGGTCAGAAACTCGATCTGGTTGAAAGTACTACCTTTTTAGGAATCACAATTGATTCGAAACTTCAATGGGGCGCTCATATAACTAAACTTTCTAATAGGCTTAGCTCTGCGGCTTACGCTGTTAGGAGAATAAGACAATTGACAGATGTAGCAACTGCTAGACAAGTGTACTTTAGTTACTTTCACAGTCTAATGTCTTACGGGATACTTCTATGGGGGAGTGCAGCCGACATTCAGACTATTTTTCTTTTACAAAAAAGAGCAATTCGTGCTATTTACGGTTTAGGATCAAGAGACTCACTGAGGGAATTATTCAAGGAAATAGGTATACTTACTTTTGCATCACAATTCATATTTGAAAATATAATGTATGTAAGGAAAAATATTTCCTTGTTCAATAAAGTAAGTGATTTTACAGATAGAAATTTACGTAATAAGAATGACTTAGTTAGCCCGTATTACAGGCTGAATACAGTCAGTAAGTCTTTTATGGGGAAGTGTATACTTTTTTATAATAAATTGTCAGAATCGGTCCTTGATATGCCAGACAGAAAATTCAAAGCTTATGTAAAGAAAGTACTTTGTGAGAAGGCTTATTATAGGACCGATGACTATCTTAAAGACAAAAAGGTCTGGCTTGAGCTTGGCGCGGGTCCCTCTTAAAGGTTTGTATACTTAGACATGTCATAATTTAGGTACATTGGTACATACTAAATTTACAAATTGACATTATTTTAAATTTCGTAATTCTTATAATTCAATTTAATTATGACATAATAAACAATGTAATCTCTGTCCATCTATATAACTAATTTTAAGTTTTTAGTTTGTTAGTTGACGTCTTTGGAGAAAACGTGCAGTGCAGTTTGTTGCCGCTTCTTCTGCACTTGCGCCTAGGAAGCGGCGTAAACTTAGCTGTAAGTAACGATTTGACGTCAACATTTGTGCAAAACAAAACAAAGTGACTATTATTAAGAGATATTATAAATATCCTATGATAATAAAGATATTTTGAATTTGAATTTGAAATTTGAATTTGAATTTGTCGTGTGGTTCCCGGCAGAGTAGAATAGGACAACTCCAAGTCTTCCCGTGGATGTCGTAAAAGGCAACTTAGCAAACACAAGCTGAACAAAGCTTATAAACATCAAAATACCTCTCCAACCCGTCTGGCCAGCGTGGACAGTGTAGGTCAAATCCTCTGGCTACTCTGGCTGAACATGGCTCTGGTAGTACAGAGAGGGTCGTGCTCCTGCACTGGAGACTAGAAAGACCCGATGATGATGATGAAAACGGGATATTTACCATAATCACGGTAAATATCCCGTTTTCATCATTCCCGTTTTCATACTATTCTTTCGTGAAAATCGCCCATGCAACTGGGCCGAAATATCGAAAACTCAACAATAATAATAATAACAGTAAATATCCCGTTTTATTTTATACTAATGTTGACAACAGTGAAAGTTCAAAAAGCTAAAATATGAATTTACACTAACTGGTACTAGCGGCGTTGCCCACGTGATCAGTTGACAAGCCTCCGAGAACTTAAAATTTTTCGAAATAAAAGTATATTTTGCGTTAATCCTGGTAATAAGACTAATAAACTACATGCTAATTTTCATTTTACACCCTTCATCCGTTTTGCTCTAAAAGCGGATCAACCATACATCCATACAAATATCCTTTTATTATTTGTTTGTACTCACCCCAAGAGATTGCTTTCTCAGCATCATCTGTTGGTTTACTGGTAGAAAAGGCCTCTGGCCTTAAGTTTGCCATTTACATGCATTGTGATAGTTTTTTTTTTATTTAGCCATGCATGTCCCACTGCTGAGCAAAGGCCTCCCTTCTTTCCTTCCAGTATTCTCTCTCCTTGGTATTTTCCATCCAATCCTTTTCAAATAATTTCAGTTCATTAGCCCATCTTGTCTCGTAATAAAATTAAATAAATAAATATGCTAACCAAATTTTGCATTTATAATGTTAACCAGGACAATAAGAGTATAAATACTTATGAAACAGACAAAAAATTACACAAGTAGGTATTAAGTTGTGAACTGAACAATATTCTAACAGAACCCTATCTATTTAGCATTCCGGTCGCATTGCGCAGACCTTCCAAATTGTAAAGGAGCCGGCTCGAGCATTAGCACACCTTTTCTGCCAATCATGCTTACTTTCCAGCGGACCTTTTCAAAGGACCATCCTTGTGGTGTATCGGATATCTATCGGTAAGTGACATTACAAAATGTATTAGAATTTAAAGGAAAATATTTTCTCGACACTGTTTGCGTGACGTTCATACTTATCTTGTTATCCTTCAATACCGATCTGTTATCTCATACTTCTTTTAATTTCCTTTCATAATGGCGTGGGAAAAAAAGTTAAAACGTACCAGCTGCTTCTTTACTCGCTTCAATTGTAGAAGCCGATCGAATAGGTGAAAATGCTTTTATGATAATAGACGATGAAAATTCAAATGTATCTTTATTATCATATGACATTTATATAATGTCTCGTAATAATAGTCACTTTGTTTTGTTTTGTACAAATATTAACGTCAAATCGTTATTTACAGCTGAGTATTTTCTTAGCTGTAAGGGTGTGGCGCGGAATTTTGCTGGCATATCAAAGACCAATTCTGGAAAGTTATTTTAAAAAAGTAATAAACTTTCTCATAAATGCCTTACTGACTGTTTTCAGCCTGTAATGCGACTAGCAACCCGCCATCCATTTTGGCTGTAGACAGAGTTCAGGCTGCAAAACTAAGGCCACTTTTAGCGTAATGGGGGCAAGAAGTTGAAAAAAGGAATCAAAATATTCGGGCTATATTATACTGAAATAAATGTTAAATAGTCTGCTATTATTAAATCGTCTTCGTTTACGAACCAGTAATATCCGGCTTCTATCTCGGATGGCATGCAGTTACCGGGCGGTACCATCCGCTGGGAACGTTCCCGATTACGACCGGGCCACGAGATTTATGTAAAATGTACACATAATCTGTATTGCTATTTTACCTAGTATTATTTAAATATGGTCTAATAAAATATACTGAAACTAGTTTAAGACTGAATTCAGTCCATGATATTGAACAACTTTTCCTAAAGTACATGGTACATACATCGTAAATATGAAAAACAATTTTTGACCTCCCTTACTAATTAACCAAACAGCTGATCCGAATTTGTAAGTAAAGCAACATATTTGTTTTTCATATTAAGATATGTTCGTTAGGGAAAGTTGTTCAGTATCATGTACTGAATCCTAATAATCTATCTTAAGTAGTCTAATGAATCTACCACTTCCATGCTGGTCTGGAAAAAAAGTTAAAACTTAGAATGTACCAACTGCTTCTCTTCCCGTGCAGATCGTCAAAGCCAATCAAGAGAAAAAGTGAAAATACGAATCATGTTAATAGGTGATGCGGCTAGCAACTCATCACTATTTTGATGCCTTTTTAGGGTTCCCTACCCAAACGGTGCAAACGGGACCCTATTACTGAGACTCCGCTGTCTGTCCTTCTGTCACAGGGCTCTATCTCTTGAACCGCAATAGCTAGACACTTGAAATTTTCACCGATTCTGTATTACTGTGGCCGCTATAACAACAAATAGTGAAAATAAAAAAAAAAAAAAATTAAAGGGGGTCGTCATACAAGAAACGTGTTTTTTTTTCAGCGTTTTTAACTCGATCTTTATAATGGCATTAACTAGATACTTAAAATTATCACAGATTATGTATTACTATGACCGCTATAACAACAAATACTAAAAATAAAAAAATAAAAATTAAATGGGGTCGTCATACAAAAAACCGTGTTTTTTTAGCGTTTTAATACATTGTACGGAGGTACGGAAACCTTCATATACGAGTCCGACTCGCACTTGCCCGTTTATTCTATCTTCTTGCCCATTATCACGCTAAATATAATGCTCTGTCTGCCCCACTAGAGATTAAGACGTAATGATGACGTGTGATTTAACCGTAAATGAACCCCTTGATCCCTTGACTTACCGAAAAACCCCAGAAATAATTATACTACATACCAGCCTTATTACAAGCTTTTATTTAGCCTGCCCTAATCTTGCAAGTTAAGTGGCTCTAGCCACTTCCCGGTTTTTGTTAAGATCATATTTTGTATGTCAATGTTAATGAGATGATAATGCAAGAGTATTATGACAAGAAGCTGATCTGATGGTGTTGCCGGAAGGTAACTATATAGGAACCCTGTAATAAAAAAGTTGGCCAAGTTACAAAAGTTGATTTAACCCCCGACGTTAAGAATTGCTGCATTTATCTATTTATTTATATGTATAGTATATGTAGCGTATATATATGTATGTAGGTATATGTATAGCAGATGGTATATATATATATATATATATATATTTATTTATGTAACAATGTACATTGTGTATTTTATGTATACTACACTTTATCTTGCAACCCACATTTAGACTTTCTGTATAACCCAAAGGTTGACTGGTAGACAACGCTTTTAGCGTTAACTTCGCCTATTGTTCTGTACAATTTGTATTTGATGGACAATGAAGATTAAATAAATAAATAAAATATAAAACGACGGAACTCCATCGAGTTTGGGCTCACAATAAAAGCTAGTAAAAAAAATGTTCAAAAATATTATTTTCTTTTTCAATGTGTGTAATGACGTTGACTTCAAATTAATGCAACGGTTGGAAGAACCTAATGTTTTGCTAACAAGAAAATTTGTGTTACAATTTGCAATTCTGATTGTATTATCGTAACAAGGATTTGCACGTACAAAGAAGGCTGACACGAAATCATGTATTTCGTGACACGTCCCGCGTCGGGTACGGAATGTGTGCGTCCTGCGGGAATATTGCGATGATATAAATAATATTGGTGGGCTGGATAACGGTAGGAGCAAGGTAAGTGAGGTAGCGGTCGCGATTTATGTAAAAAAATCTCTTTATTCTGGTTGAGCTGCTGTGTCACTGGGTTGTGTGGACTGCTGCTTGATGCTGGGTGCACTAGGAACACACCACACAGACGACGGGACAGGTGAAATTAAATAAACGCTTGTAAAATATGACATTAGGATTCAACCCTTACACTTCTTATTTCTGTACCCTGAGTACTTAACCAAATTGATTTACAAGTTCAAGAATATTTCAAATGCTTGATTCCTATATAGGATAACCTAATATATGATGAGCAATGTCTCTTATAGGAACTGCGATCAGTAAAAATAATGTGGTGCTAAATTGCCCATCTTCTAAACCGTTTAAAAGACTTTTTAAACAAAGTCATTAAAAATAATACTGGTCTTAAATTTAAAAAAATAAAATAAAAACTCTATACATTTTATTTATGATTAATTTTATAATTTTATTATTTATAAAAGTCTTTTGAAATTTCGAAAGATTATTGGTTTAATTTTGAAAGAAAATAAACGAAAAGCTTGATTTTCAAACATAATTAAAAAGCTTGAGTTTAATCATTGTACGCACTTCGATAACAAATCTTTAGTATGAACTACTTAATCTACTTAGTTATATTCTAAAGATTCACTGTTTATTGACACTGCGATATTTTATAACATATTATTATATAAAAAAATAAATTCTTAGTTTGAATAAATATCGGTTACCAAAGTAATACTGAACTGAGTTTCTTGTGGCGTATCTTCCCAGCAGTGGTCGTTTCGAAACGCTTAGTTACGCTAGTTTAGCTTTTGCACTAAAAAGAAATGAAAATTTCCTAAATTCGTATTAATCAAATGAGAGCTATTATGGTACTTACCTACATCTAAATTTTCCATTTATTATATGCAACATATACACTCACACGTCTGTACTCCTAACGGGGTAGACAAAACCTGGGGCTTTAAGATTGTGTTTTAGCGTCGTGGGTATGAAGTGAAGTGAAAATAATGATGAGTTGCTATCCACACCATCCATTGACTTGATTGAGATTCTTGATCGGGTTTTATGATCTGCGCGGAAAGCAGCCTTCGTTTTTATTTTCTAGATTAGCCTGAAAAAAATTCTACGTTATCATCATTTTCCTGGTTTTCTCGATAACATCATCTCCCTCCATCGTTTCTATCATTTATCATATCTGTACTAACACCCCTCTCCTTCATATCCCCCTTCGCTTCACACATTCCCCTCACGTCTTTCTAGGTCGTCATCTATCTCTGTACCTTCAAGTCAACCATTTTATAAGCCGTTTCTTCGGCGTCTTGCCTCTTTAGATGACCGCACCATGTTAAACAGTTGCTTTTTAACATCTCTACAATCGGTGCTACCTTTAAACTCCCTCTTATATATTCATGCCTGATCTTATCCATCGTTCCACTCTTACGTATCTTCGTCCACACATCCACATGCTCAGGTGGATGTGTAGACGAAGATGAATAACATGAATTACAACACATGTTCTTCTGATTTTCGAAACTACTGAGTCTAAAATTTTGAAAAAAATACAAATTATAGTTCATTGTTTGCAAATTACAGGAAAACCTATTAGAATTTAATCACTTGTACGGAACCCTCTCCACGCAAATTTAACTCGCACTTGGCCGGTATTTTCTTTATAGCTCAACATTCCCCCGTCATACAGCAACATGAAACAGAATTATATTCTGCTTATGATACTGATATTTTTAGACTTTGTCATATATTCGGGATATCGCTGCGGTCTGCCGGGTATACCTCAGGGAACACACTCAGCTTTATGATCTTTCTACATAGACATATTGTTTGGTTTTCAATAGAGTTTAGAGTTTTGCAGAATATATTTGGCTTATGAAACCTACTGATATTTCAGATTTTACCGGATATTTTCGGGATATTAGGGATTTACTAAAACTGACATTCTCGCAATTGGTGCTGTCTGCCAAGGTATGCCTCAGGGAACACACTCGACGTTGTGATCTTCGTTCAGATACAGTTAAAGTTGCCCGGTTGGCAGTCTTGGGAAAAGTTTAATTGACGTACAATTATAAATTAACAATTAATCAATCGTTAAAATTGCAAACACTTGCAAAAAACTTAAAAATTTTGCAACTAACAGTTAATTAATTTTTTTATCGTGAAAACGTGAGTCACAACTAGTGAGTTTCACAATTAACAATTATTTTATTAATAAATAGTTTTTATGTTTGATCAAAAACTTTAATTGTTAAATGTATTGTTATATGGATCGTAATAAGCAATAAAATCTTGAAAATGCCTAAGAAAAGGTAGATGGAGTGCGTAAAGGATGATATGGATAAAAAGAATGTAACAAGTGCCTTAAAATGACAATAGATAGAGGAAAATGGAAAAGACTCACATGCTGTCCCGACCCCACGTAAAGAGCGATAAGGTGAGGAAGAAGAATAAGCAATAAAATCTTGATCAGATAAGTTTGTTTCATAAAAATACATATTAAAAACATATTGGTTATGTTTATTGCATATTTTTTAATATTAATTCGTATTTATTAATACAGTATTTGTTCACTTAAATTAAAGATTTTCTCTAATATATATCATTAGCTAGTTATTTGTTAATTTTAATTGTTTTTAATTGCAACTCATTAAATTGCAACGTGCAATTGATGTTAAATTGCAATTAATTTAATTTGCAATTAAATTAGTTGCAATTTTTTTTATCAATTCAAAGTTAAATCGTCACATATTAGTGCAATTTTTCTCACGATGTTTTCCTTCACCGGAAGCAAGTTGGTGGTTGAAAATGGCCGTACATAAATACAACTCAGAGGTACAAGGCGCGCCCGGTGAGGATCGGGCTCTTGCCTCACAGACGCACATCCAATGCCGTAACTGCTTGGTATGATACTGATATTTTTATTTTTAAGGTTCCGTACAAAAAATGAAAAAACGGAACCCTTATAGGATCACTCGTGCGTCGCTGTCTCTCCGTCCGTTTGTCACAGCCAATTTGCTCCGAATCTACTGGACCGAATCAGGTGAAAGGTAGGATGGTGTAATCCTATGACCCAAACACATATGTGCAAAGTAAATAAATATTTTTTTTAAAATAAGGGTCATTTTCGGGGGATAAATTAGGAAATAGAAAAAAAAAGTTTTGCACACCTTGCTGTGTCATATATCAAATGAAAGGGAAAATATATTTTTGTTATAATTATAAAAAAAATAGTTTTGATTTTATTCATTAAAGAAGACGAAAATGGACAATTTCCCCCCTGATCTCCGAAACTACTAAGCCTAATTTTTTTTTTAAATACGAAATATAGTTCATTGCTTGTAGATTACAGGAAAACCTATAAGAATTCAATCAATTGTACGGAACCCTCTCCACGCGAGTTTAACTCTTACTTGGCCGGTTTTATTTGTTGTACATTTGACATACGGACAATGTTCATGAAACTGACGTAACAGAGTCAGTGCGGTCTGCCGGGTATGCCTCAGGGAACACAGAGGTACTGCGACCTACGTTCAGATTCATATGCAGTTTGATTTGCCTGCGGCGAATCGTCACGACTTCACGATACGTCTAGCAGAGTTCACTTGATACCTGGTTTCCGTTATTTAAATCTATAAATATTATATATTCAATGGGAACAACGATTCAAAGGTAACTTCAGAAACGTGTTCGCCAGCACTTTTCACGTCGGTTTACAGATATTGTGATTACATGTGGTAGTTTTTATCATAGCCAAAATTCCCCACATCAAATTCTGAGAGGTCTCGGGTTCTTAGAAACCACCATCTGGCAACCATATCAGGTACCAAGCATTTTAGAGACGCTGACTCACGCCAAACGACCCTATTAATCAGCAAGCTTCATTGTACAAGAACCCAATCAAGGTTTAGCATTTGCGCGCCATTCTCGCGGTAATGCCCCTTGCCCACGCGCACCCTACAACAAGGGATGGCGTAGTACGCATTTTAACTCAGACGCGGCGACACGTCACACTTACTTAGTTAGTTTCATGTATAGTTTAATGTTAAGTTTAGCCACGCCACGTGCTTTGCAGTTTTAGAAACTCTTGTAATATTATTCTGTGTGTAAAAATAAACCTTTTTATCGTAACATAGTATCATGGACCGCCCACGAACCCGCATAGCGAACTAGCCAGCGCTATAGATTATATTTAGATTTATAATTGTTTAAAAAAAATCAAATCATTAGCTTCTCGGAACTATTACTACAAAGACTAGTGGTTCTGTGAGAACAGTAGACCTCGCGAGCTTTTATAACCATGCAATAACCGACACTTTCCGCTTTCCCTTGGCTTATCTATATTTAAGAGCTATGCTCTTGTCGGTAGAGTATGAATTCTCAACCGAGCTAGCAAACCATTACTATTTTGATCTTCGCGGCCACTAATGAATGCGGTAAACGTGGCCTTTGGGTATTACCTAAGGCCCGGAGCTATTTCTGTCCCGTTAGGGATAAAGAATTGATAGTGTACCTATATTTTTTAACAGATCCCTTAAGTAAACTGATTGACGACCATATAAGTTTTTTTTTCTATCAATTTCGTTAAATTATAGACTTAATTTTATTTATTTATATACTCTTGCAAAATTTACAAATAATACATTTCTTTAAGTCCCTAAACATACACAGGTGCTATTCGTACTTATTTCTAAATAAATTTCTTCGAGCACAGCCGCGACAGGAAATGGGAAGAAAGAGGTAATTGACATAATTAGAAAAGACTTAATTCAATTTACAGGTTTATTTTCGTAACACGTCAAGAAGAAGTAGAACGCAAATAAGATTATTTACGGAGCGAAGTCCGGTGTCTAATGCAGAGTTAAATATTTACGGGTTCAATCGAATCAAGCTGCGATTTCACGTTTCGTTTCACGCTTTGGGGAGACGCCGAATTAGCGCCACCTACGAATTATTGAAAAGAACGGAATATTTTTGGAAATGCGTGAATAATCGACGATCGATCATGGATGCTTGCGTCTGTGCTGATTTAGTAAAGAATAAAAATAGAAATATTATACACTGCACTATCACGGCTTTATCCATAATGAGACAGAGGCTCGGTGGCTTGGTGGGAGCATGCATTATTAGCGCTTTCGCAAGTTAAGTGGCACTGGGTGTGGCCCGCACTTGGATGGGGGTGGGGGACCACAAATGGCATAAAAAATTCTAGAGCTCCTTAATGCTCTGGAAGGCACGTTAAGCCGTTTTTCCTGCTGTTATCGTTGCATGGCAGCGTCATCAAGCTATGTCAGATGCTTTTAGGCAGTTTCATAAATTTGACACCAGTGTTGGTCACTATACACACAAAAAAGAAACAAAAAGAGGATTCCTTTTTCTATTCGACAAAAAAGTGTATAGATACCTTACTCCATATATACATTCCCATAAATACAACAACGCTTAGGCACTCGTGACTTTACAAATTCAACTTATCTATTCTGGGAAAACGTCTCAATACTTCACTGGAAAATGCTAACAATCCCCACGTACATATTGTCAGTTACAATGGATTTAATTTTCCCGAAAAACTATGAACATTTCTTTTCAATTTCACGACTGACGTCTACCTAAAGGTGGGGCGGTATGCTGCCCACCTTTCGGTGTGTTAGTTGGTTATGTAGGTAGGTACGAGTAGTTACTAAAAGTTCTGGTAATTGGATCAATTTTATACCTACTATGGCTGTATCCTTATAATCGTACGTGATGTGAACTAGGATATATAATTAATTAATAAGCATTTTATATTTCGTTAATTTAGCACATCACGTACAAAACGGACGTGTAAATGTAAGGTTAACATTGTAAATATTTTTATATAAAAAACCGTTGTTATAATAAATAAATCATCCATTATCCCGTCGCCAAAAAAGTCGTCAGGGAAGACCAAGAAGAGCATTTATAGATCAAGTGAAGGAGAAAGTTGACGCCGTGTCGTATATGGAGGTCAAAAGGATGGCTCAAGAGAGGGAGACAAGGAAACTACTCCACCGACGCAAGAACGTAGTTCTTAAATTATAGATAGATCCCGTCGCCACTCCTGGCCTATAGACGGTGATGGATCAACCAGATTGGAGTTCATTAGCTCACCACTACTCAGTGGTGCACCCTTAGTGGTCGCTATACCTACTGTAAGAAATAAAGGTTTAGTCTTTCCCCAAAAATGAAGTGTAATGTTTTGAGAGTTTATGTACCTGTGTACATTAGTTTTTTTTCCGCCATAACTTTGAATTACCTGAATAGCTTTGAATGTAACGATTATAATAAATAAATAATAAATAAAATATGGTACCTTAAATAAACTATTATACCTACCTAAGTATATTATTTTTTGGTGAAATCAAGGATATCGTATTTGTTTGTCATTTTTGGTGTGTAGCATAAAGTAGCATCATTCCTCTCGCTTTCCTGCAATCTGGGGAAGTAACGTGATTTCGTGAAATGCGACGGAAATGTGTAACAGATCTCGCTTGTTTTTTAAATTTTTCTTCTTTTATCATCTTGACGCATTCTTAGTTAAACTGTCCGCCCGTGGATTTAGACTTTTTCTTTAGAAAATCATGCATGTCAATGGTCACGCAAGGATGCCGAAAAAAGAGTCAAATTGTGAAAAAATAAACGGGCAAGTGCTAGTCGGACTCGTACATGAAGGGTTCCGTACCTCCGAGCAATGTTTTAAAGCGCTGAAGGAACACGTTTCTTGTATGACGACCCCCTTTAATTTTTAACTTTATCTTATTTTTAGTATTTGTTGTTATAGTGGTCATAGTAATACATAATCGGTGAAAATTTCAAGTGTCTACTAGCTATTACGGTTCAAGAGATAGAGCCCTGTGACAGACGGACAGACAGACAGACAGACGGACAGACAGCCGGACAGACGGACAGACAACGGAGTCTCAG
Organism: Acrobasis repandana; assembly: GCA_963576875.1. NCBI lineage: Eukaryota > Metazoa > Arthropoda > Insecta > Lepidoptera > Pyralidae > Acrobasis > Acrobasis repandana. The sequence goes on from OY756215.1 coordinate 949,979, forward strand.
TAATAGGGTCCCGTTCGCACCCTTTGGGTACGGAACCCTAAAAATTAACCATTTAACCGATTTAAATACCTGTGGTTATACGAGTGGCCAACCGACTGACATCAACCCTCCTTGAGAATTAAATTGTAGCACGAGATGTTTATGCTTAAGGTGAAGATATAGGCAAATGGCCTTGAAGTGTGAAATAAATTGTTAACTCGTAAATATGGTGATAATTTCCATATTGCTCTTCGTCATGCACTAGATATCCTTTTAAATTATTTTATGAACTGCCGTTGAAACTATTATTGGTGATCCGTCTAGCTTTAGAACTTGCCGTGGCCACTTTTGGCGAAGGTAAGTTTTAAAGCTAGACGAACTAATGTAAATACTTTCAACGGTGGTTTATAAAATAATTTAAAGGGCTATCTAGTGCATGACGAAGAGCAATATCGAAATTATCTCCATATTTACGAGTTAACAATTTATTTCAAATAAAGGCGCCACTTCAAGGCCATTTGCCTATAGGTACCTTCACCTTATGGTGCTCCCACATTGCTGTTGAAAATGTTTACAAACATTAGTAAACATATTCAATATTTAAATAAAATTGGTTATTATTTGTTATTATGATTTTTATTATTTATAACAATAATTTATTTTTATGTCATTATGCATGTTCATTTTGTTAGAAAATGTTTGTAAACAATTTTAACAGCAGTTTTGGAGCACCATTATTCTTTCAATTGCCTCGTACAATATCTACAGCAAGAGAGGGAGTGGGTTTTCTATATGTCAGAAACAGCACTTACTTATAAAAATAATTGTGTGTGTGTGTAGCCAATATTCATCAAAATAAAACCAAGCTGGTCTTGTAGCGGGTACAGTCGGAACAAAATAAAACTGACATTTACTCCAGCCGTAACGAAGCCGCAGTAACTGTACCGTCGGCCGTCTGTCATTAAAATGGTTACATTGTTACTTGTTACAATGTTACTTTATTGAAATTGTTTTCTAACTCGCAGTTTACAGTTTTTACGCGTTATTTTATCAGTTCCAACACAATTTAACCCGTTTCACCAATGGACAGAGTTGATAGACCTTACTTATTTTCTCTAAACCTCTAAACCTCTGAGGTCACCGGCAACTGGGACCGCAATTAACTCGGATCGCGGTCCCAGGTGCCGGAATTTTCTTCCGGCGACTGGGACCACTCATAAATTACAATAAAACTATTTTTTTTTACCCAAAAATAGTAGATATAGTCAAACAAAAAAGCACCTCACGGTCCTAAAAGATCTGTATTTTCCAGAATACATCACAAAATAGGTGTTCAGTACAATTAAGTATAGTCTGTATTCCAACCTTCTCTAATTACGAGCTTTTATTTAATTCCACCTGACCCGTTGCCCGTAATCAAATTTTTCAAGCTAAATTAGAACCACTACCCATTATTCGATTAATCTGAGACTTAACTTATGTACTTATATAAGTTGGATCAGCATCATCATCATATCAGCCACAGGAAGTCCGCTGCTGGACATAGGCATCCCCCAAGGATTTCCAAAACAACGATCGGTTGTTTTAGAAATATAAGTTGGATGACAATGCAATATTATGGTACCAATGACCTGATCTCATGTTGAAACCGGAAGGTGGTCATGGCATCTCTGTGATAAAACAACATAGCCCTACCGAGTTTGGGCTCTATTGATTCGTCTTGAAAAGTTCATTATTTTAAAAGATTATTTAAGTAGTTTGTTTTTTTAAATAATTACTTGTCTCTTGTCTTGATTTTTGTAAATAGGTACTGTACAAAATACCTATACTTTCATAATAAATATAAATGTGAACGTGTTTGTTTATAGGTTTGTTTTTAGGTATAAATACAAACCCCGGATTGTTCAAGTAGGCATAAAGACTTTTTGTGTCTGGTTTTAAAAGATTTTTCCGCGCCCGTACATCTATTATATTACTCCATTATATAAACATACCCATTTCAAGACTGAGAGCTGACTAAATGTCAGAATAAGCGAATAATATTAGTTTAGTCGTCGTATAAAGGCAGACCCTTACCTGGCAGTAGGTACCTAATTCTGCTGACTCTCAAGAAAGGCGTGAGTTTGCTTAAAAAGTTATTGTTAGGTTGTTTGACGCCGGTACAGGGCACTTGATGTTTACTTTGAAGGGTGTGCGAGAAGGTACAGTGTGTTTTGGAGAAGTTTTATGTCCAAGTCCATCACTTGTTCCATATTTGGGGTGTGTAAGTTAACTTAGCTGTAGTATCTAGTATCCTAATACAGGATGATTTTGAAGCTTAGCTACGAGCTTCAAAATCACCCTGCATTAGAATACTAAGTTAACTTACATATTCAAGGAAAGTACATTTTAAGCAAAATAAAATATACAGATTCTGTCTTATATTATATGCATATGAAACTAATCTCATAATAAAAATCAAAGATATCATCCGACAAATTCCATTCCATTTGAATTTCACCACCGGCTACCGGGCTCGTGGCGGGGGGCGGCCGGTGAGCGGCGAGGGCAACAGCCGCGCGTATAGTAAAGTCAGTAGGTTAGCCATTTATTAGAAATGTGAGAGAAAAAAAGACAAAAAATATGTCTTTTTCTTACTGTTTTATGTTCTACTATTGATTCTGATACCAAGATTTAAATAAAGCTAGGGGGTGAAAATCTACCTGTCGGTCTACTATTACTTTGGGGCTACCTAAATACTCGTATGTGAGATTTGTCCCTATATATTTATTCCATGTAAAGTACTGAAGCATGTCACCATTTACATTCATAAATGTACATTGTAAATGTCGCATTAGCCTCCTTTTTACGTCCTTTTTTAGCCTCTTTGTCGTTGTTGACTGGATGTTTTTAAAGTAATGGCACAATAGATTTTAGTCTGATAGATGCCTATTTTATTTGATCAAGCTTAAAAGCTTTCCATTTTTTCTTGGAAATGCGAGGGAAGACTTGAGATATACTATACAATATCACGTCTTAACCGCATATGATAGATAGATAATAACTTTATTTGTGTAACTGAGACACACACATTTAGAGGGTTACTTTTTAAATACCGGCAACGTTTTTGTAGCAAGTTCAGTCCGTGATACTGAACTACTTTCCATAAAAACAATTATCGAAAATCGATAAAAAAATTTCGTCCTCCCATACAAAATCCATTTGTCTGAGCGCCGATTTGTATGGGAAGCCGAAACACTGTTTCGTTTTTCGTAATTTTTTTTTATGGAATGTAGTTTATAATTACGTACTGAACTTGCCCTTACCCTGTATACATAAATCAACACAAAAATAATAACAATATTCGTAGACTTAAGAGCCTACTCTTAAGTCTACGAATATTGTTATTATTTTTGTGTAGACAATAACTCTGATGAGCAAACGCTCATTTTTAATCATCACCGTCAAATTAGAGAACGTGAGCCCATCAAACGAGTGACTAATAAAAACCTTACAATATACATACAAAGAAAAGAAGAAACATAACAATACGAGTAAAGTGCAGATGTGTTGGAATTAAAAGCTTGAAAATGAAACATTGAATATAATTTACATGAAATTAAGAAGTAGACAAAGTGATGATTACAATTCACTTCGTTTACTTTTTACAGATGACAGGGCCGCAAGACCCAAAGCTCATTAAAGCGCGATTAAACATAACACGTTATGTACACTAAAATATAGTGCCCGCAAATGCCATATAACTGAATAAATATTTGATTCTTCTCTTGTTTGTTTGTTCTTCGTGTATCTAAGTGGCCAACACTGGTGTCAGATTTTTCAAGCTGCCTAAACATTGTTAAAAATTATGTAATTTTACATGCAAAAAATTACATAAACCTGTGATAAATATGTAAAAATGACAAAATTTATGTAAAAAATAATATTTTCCCGTAAATTTTCCAGATTTTTCGGGAATTTCACAGGTTTATGTAATTTTTTTCATGTAAAATTACATAATTTTTAACAGTGAAGGCATCTGACATAGCTTGACGACTGCCATACAATGACAGCCGGGACCAACGGCTTTTACGTGCCTTCCGAAGCACGGAGGAGCTCGAGAAATTTTTTGTACCACTTGTGGTCACCCATCTAAGTACGGACCACGCCTGGGGTTGCTTAACTTGTGAAAACGCTAGCAATGCGTACTTCCACCGGGCCAACGAGCTCCTCCATTCTTCTCTTAGATTCTATGGTCTAGTTCTAGGTGTAACGGATAAGCACGTAAGAGTATGTGTGTATGTAATACAACTTCAGCATCCATACCACTGAAACATCCTTCACTCCGTACGTGTTTAATTTCCTTTGATTTACGGCTACCAGAGACAGCACTTTGTAGTTTTGTTAATAGTTTTAGCGGTCCGGCGAAGGGTTAATTAGTTACCATGTTTATAACCCTGCCGAGACCTATTCCCTCTTAACGACCTAACCCTGGTCTAAAAGACCCCTGAAACTTAAGTTTACGGGTAACGGAGTAGGCAAAAAGTTAATACGGGTTAAGTCGACAGAGGCTAAAAAACTATGGAAGGGCAGAATAATTCAGATGTTCAACAGATGGTTCCGTGTATTTACATTTGGCATTTTATTTAAAAGGTCTCTAAATATGTCAAGGTATGTATAGTTAGTCTTTAATACAGAAAACTTTTTGCGCAATGAACAATTTTATGGAAACTAAGGTATTTTTCCATGCATGATACCGGATTTTTCCTTTTCATATTGGCATAGGCTGTGGTATGGTAAGGTATGTCTCATGGGGAATAATTATAGAGGTAGTTGATAGTTTTATTTCAATTACTAAATATTTTTGAGTTAATACTTACGAGTATTAGACTGTTTGTTATATTGAATAACCATGTTTTTTGTATATTTCTTTTTTAATAACTAGCTAAGTAACTACTTTTATTTGGGTGCTTTCAAATGTTTGACATAAAATATTACATTATTATATCTTCTACTATTTGTAAGGGACATATGCGTAATAAATCAAACCGCGGGCTTTACTACACTATGAAATTAAAATAACAGGTAAGTATAATACAAAATCGGTATTTCCATACAAAAGTTGGCAATACAAGTTTTTTTGTTTTGTTTTGTGGCTGTTATTTAAATTTCATTTCAATTTCATTTCATTTCATTTATTTATTTCATAACAAAAAAATATTGTGTTGAAATGTCTATACAAATTCAAATAAATCAAGGGATATTACAGACTTAAAGGACACAATATATATTGTTTATACACTTCGTTTATGTCATTTCAGAAACTCTTTGATACTATAGAAACACTTCTCTAGTAAAAATGCTTTTAGCTTTTCTTTGAAATTACTTTTGTAAATTAACAATTTAAACTCCTTAGGCAATTTGTTAAATAGTTTAATGGATTGAACTTGAGAGCTGTGCTGAACAATGTTTAAACGGGGGGTCGACCAAGACACCAAGTCCTTTCGTCTAGTGCTTTCTCTCACTTTTCTTCTACTTCACATTATATTATAGTGATCTAGTATAGCCTGTGGTTCGATTTATTATGCATATGTCCCCACTAAAGCTATGTTGCATTAGGGAAAGCCTGTAAAAACGAACTGTATTGGAAAAAAAAATGTATAATTAACTTTTCTTTACGTTTATGGACGAAGAGATAGATACATGAATAATAAACTAAGGATTCTCTTCCATCCACCGACTGTACGGAACCCTATAAATGTGCAAAGGGTAGCTATTTTGGTAATGTCACCGTATAATAATACGGCTGTGTTCCTCATGGGATTCTAAGAAAAGATTTTTGAATAGGAAAATGTTACGTGGAAAAACTATATACGAGTAGGTAGATTTGCCATACTGTTTTGATTGTACTGAAAATGTTTTTATTTTATTAACCTGTGATATTTTACTAGACACCTAGTGTTATGAGTGGCCGTGTGACTGCCAGCTTAGAATAGAACCACTCCATCCTGTGGATAACTTAAGAGGCGACTAAAAGACTTAGCATAAACATCTCATTTCCAAGCAGGGCTGACGTCGCGCGGCGGCCGGTTGTAAAGCTTTCCGCACAAATTGCATTCCCAAAGAGAGTTGACATCAGGTAGGCCGCCGGTCGTAAAATCATAGCCAAATCGATACTCTTCCGGATATTTATTTTCGATTTAGCATGGTCTTCGCAATCCTTGGGTGACCATTGACTGCATATTATATTTGGAGAAGGAAAAGCGGGAAAGCGCACCTGGGTTCCGCAGCGGTACAGCTGATGATGCAACCGGGAACGCGCTTAGATGAATTGAGATGCCGATTTCTTCTCAGCAGTGGTCGTTGCGAAAAGCTAGTATCAGTAGCTTTAAAATATATATATATATATATATATATATATATATATATATATATTAGGTCCTTACATATGAAATTGCCGATTTTCAATACTGGCAACTTTAAAATCAAATATCTTGCGTTTCATTAGGAATTCTAAATTCAAATTTATTTCGGAATAAAGCCAGAAAAATATTTCGTATTTCATTTGTTTTAACATCATTTGTTTGAGTTTCAACATTGCTATAACAACAACTATGGACAAATTAAAAATTCGCGGTATTTACGAATACGAGTTCCACCGTGGCACCAGTGCTGTAGAAATGACTCGAAGAATTAACGACGTGTATGGACCAGGCACCGCTAACGAACGAACGGTGCGTTTTTGGTTTCAACGTTTCCGTTCTGGAAATTTCGATTTACACAATGAGCCTCGTGGACGACCTGATACTCAAGTGAATAACAAAGAATTGAAGGCGATAGTGGAAGCGGATCTATCTCAAACCACTTCTGAATTAGCAGCAGCCTTCGGCGTAAGTGACAAAACGATACTTATCCACTTGCGCCAAATCGGAAAAATTAAAAAACTCGAAAAGTGGGTACCGCACGAATTGACTGAAGCAAACCAACAAACACGCGTTGCTTGCTGCGTTTCTTTGCTTAATCGCCACAATAATGAGGGGATTTTGAACCGTATCGTGACTTGTGATGAGAAATGGATCCTGTACGACAATCGGAAGCGATCATCACAATGGCTTGACCCTGGAGAACCGGCAAAACCCTAAGCGAAAACTGACCAAAAAGAAGATTCTGGTTAGTGTTTGGTGGACCAGTGTTGGTGTTATCCACTACAGCTTCTTGAGATCAGGCCAGACGATTACTGCAGACTTGTATTGCCAACAATTGCAAACAATGATGGAAAAGCTCGCCATTAAACAACCGATACTGATGAATTGCTCTAGCCCACTGCTCCTTCAGGATAACGCTAGACCACACACTGCACATCAAACGATCGCCAAGTTAGAGGAGCTGCGACTGGAACCTCTGCGTCACCCACTATACTCTCCAGATCTTGCCCCAAGCGATTATTACTTTTTTCAAAATTTGGATAACTTTTTACAAGGAAAAAATTTCAAATCTGATGAGGCTGTCGAAACCGCCTTCAAACAGTTCATAGACTCTCGCTCCCAGGATTTTTTTTCCAAAGGTATCAATGATCTGCCTATAAAATGGCGGAAGTGTATCGATAACAACGGCGCATACTTCGATTGATTAAATAATAATTTCATTAAAAAAAACTTGTTTCACTTTTTTGATACTGAACGGCAATTTCATATGTAAGGACCTAATATATATAAATAAACATCACACGAAATGTACACTAAAAATATTAAGTTGTAAAAGTGCCTGCGAAGGCCTAACTTTTAAATAAATATTGATTCTTGATATATGGAAAAAATAGATATATGACTCCATACTATGACATAACATCTCGTCGACAGGGCATGCCTAGGCGACGCGTTGTGTTCGGTTACGCAGGGCAAACATTACTTAGGGCGACGTGTGTCGAATGACTGTAGTCCCTTTGCCTGCCTGTGTATAAACGCGCCTTTGCAAACATTTTCTTTATTTTACTTGTAGTATAGGCACATCTAGATTCTGTTCTGGTATTAACTTTTATTTTTACAGATACACTATCATGTCTTTATCCTTAACGGGGCAGACAGAGCCTAGGGTAGTAAGCCAGGCCACTTTTAGCGTGATGATGAGTTGATAACCGTATCGCATGTTTATATGAATCAGATAATTGCCCATTCCCTCGATTGGCTTTTACGGTTTGCACGGCAAAAGAAGAAGCTGGTACTTTATATTTTTTTTCTTTTCTCTCAGACTCGCAAAGAAGAAATGCATTGTTAATTGATATCAAAATAGAAGGAGGTTATTAATTCGGCAGTGTATATTTATTTATTTAGGTACTTATAATAATACGCGATATTGGGAACCGATTTTGACGATTCTTTTTTTATTTGAAAGCCTTTACCATCTTGAGCGCTACGGCCGTGGGCGTAGCGGATTAACAAATTTTGAAATTCGTGGGTGTCCCGGGCGAGCTCGTCGCGGAACGAGGGCACGGCTGGACCCTCTTCAACAAATGTGTACAAAATCTGATTATTTATTACCATCTTTGGTGAATGATTGAATGTCAATCTCATGCGTAATACATGTAAATTTGTATAAGAAGCTGCCATTGCAATGATCCAAACTTTACGGCCCCCTTCAGAAGTCTCCATTCAGAATTTTCAGTGTAGGTACCGTCACAGAAGACAGTAGGTAAGTGTATTATATACAGAATGGAATGTCCTAAGCTACGTGCAATATTCGTCCCCGTTCTCCGACCCCACACCTCTCCCCCGTTCTTGTGCCGTCGTGTGCCGCCGTGCATACGTCATTAAGTGTGTGTTCGCCTTCTCTCGCCCCTCGACAAGGCGAGAACGGGGGAGAGAGTACGGGGTACTTGGACGCATATTACTCGGGACCTTAGGAGATTTCGTTCTGTATGTAATACTCTTACTGTCTTCTGTGGCAACGTATGAATTTGTTTCTTTTGTAATTTTTTTGTGTGACAATAATTGTCGACGTAGTTAGACGTCAGACTGTCTGTGCGCGACGCGGCAGCGGTGAAAACCGCTGCCACGCCGGTTTAATGTGTAAAAGCTCTTAGGCTTGACGCTACGTTACGCGGACCCCCTCGCGGTTCCATACAAAAGTGCCCCGCGCGGGCGTCCGCCGCATGCCCCCGCGCATGAGTCCGTAGCGGAGAGGCGGGCCCCGCTTCCACGCGACGGGGCCCGCTTCTCCGCGACAGACACATGCGCGGGCACGTGCGGGTCGGTCTTGTTCAGCATAGACTATAGAGCAGATAATTATGATCAGAAGACTGACTGCCATACGAGTACATATTTCTACGTAATATTATATTAATTTTTCCATCGACTCGACTGTAAATTTACGCCATCAAAATTTTACTAGCTGACACTGACGTTTGTTACCCGCGAGGGGGCCCGTCGCGTATTCGCGAAGCACGCGCGCGGGGCCACGCGCGTAGACACGCGAGGCGCCCCGCGACGGTCGCCCGTCGCGGGCGTCAGCGTAACGTAGCGTCAAGCCACTTGAAACTACGTCAAGCGGACGCCCGCGACGGGTTCAGTCCGTCTCTGTCACAAACCCTACATACGATAGAGATAGCTGAAACCGTCACGTGTTACGTGTCTTTATCGCGCTTAGAGTTTGTGACAGAGACGGATTGAACTCGTCGCGGGTCTCCACTTAACGCAGTTTCAAGCCTTAGTATAAAAAAATTCAACAATGCAATCCTCTTAAGGTTATGTCTTGGTGCTGTCTACCTATTTACATTATTTACAAATAACTACGTATTTTGGGTCATTTTGCAATGTTAAATTCCGTCCAGCACATTTGCAATATTTTGCGGCGTACGGGTTCGTACGAGCATGATGTCGCCTGCGGTCGCTGCTCGTTGCGTTTTCATGATGCGTGCCAGTTTATGTGTAGATACAATGCAATGTACCGCACTGCGAAACATTTACGTGAATTTTCTAATTAGTCTTTAGTTTTTCAAGAGTATTATATAAGTATTTTGATTCGAATAAGTATACTTATACATCGTGTTAATTAAAGAACGCAAAACCTCTCAGATTTCCTCAACCCATGAAACTGAACAACCTTTGTTCAAAAACTTTCACGAAATCTAAAAATAAAATTTGGATTTGTGGTATTTTTTTGAGTTACTTGGGCTGAGGTACCATCTGAGAGGTTTTGCGTTCTTTCATTAACACGATGTATACTTAGTTATCCGTTTATGTAGTTATCGGTCGAGTGGTTTCCGGCCATTTCACGCTCTTTTTGAAAAACTCCATGTTATTGACGAAACTTAAAAAGAGCAATTTTATATAAATTTTAATCAATAAAGATTATATTTTTACGTTTTAAAATATTATGAATGACTCTATGTATAACCGCGAGGATGTCTATAAGTATCCGATACCGCAACGAGTCCAGTAGCGCGTTTTTGGTATGCATTTGTCAGCTGATATCTTTGCTTGGGATTTTATTATAAAACAAGATACATATTTTTTGGTCAAAATCAGAACCCTTTTTAAATTATAATAATTGCTTTTGTCTGTGGAGTTATATGGAGATGCCTCTATTCTTCTCTTGTCTCTGCCATCTTTTTCATGTCTTGGTAGGACCTTATACCTATATAACTATCGCGTTTAATTGGGAATTAACGCGAAATTTCCGTTGACGTTTCGTCCGGGTTGGTTGGTATATTTCGCGTTAATTCCCGTATGCATTCATTTAATAAAATCAGAAATGTAATTACCTTTTTAATTTGCAAACGAAAACTGTTTAATTAACCACACAGCGTAGCAGGACATAATTGGCGAGTAATAACAGTTCGCCTGACTTGGGCGCAGGACTCAATCAACCGTCGGTCTGGGGTGCGTCCATGTGGATTTTACGATCTATTTTGAATAAAAGTTAGGTAGGTAAATAGTAATAAAAGAATATAACGATGAAGAATTATATTTACTTAGCACATTTAAACAAGTGTGTCCAACTTGGGCCGCGGTTTCCTGCAGTCAAAAGTAAATATACTTTTGCGACTATTCGATACTAACTCATTATGAATAGAAGCGGATAGGTATAAGAGTGCTGAGAATGCTGGGATGCTGAAGACCGTGCGAAGAGGATAAGAAGAAGCCAGAAAGTAGACCCCGGGCTTCGCAACATCATAGCTGAGGATGCAACTGGGAATACGCTAAGATGAGGGAAAGAGAGAGAGCTTTAAGCTGCTTTAAATGTAGAAAATAAAATAGTTAGGTATAATAACAATGTTAATTTGTTACGAGATATTAGATGTAGCCGAAAGGGTTAATAAGATGGATTGTATTTATATATTGAATCTTTTATAAAATAGACCTCATTGTAAAACTCTTGTTAGAAAATAAATATTTTGATTGATGATTGATCGATTAAAGTCACAAGTGACGACTGTAAAAATGACTCGTTTTTATATCGTTATTTAACTATCTTTTTTAATTCCAGCTAATTCGATCTTAGCAACTTCTCCCAACATATGAAATGTAAAAAAATATTGATTAAATACATTATACATGGCAAAAAAAGATCCAATACTGTTGCGATCATGCGATCCGAGTGGGTAAACCCTTGCTTTGCTAATGCAAAGCGTATCGACATCAGCTATTTTGGGAAATGTCAAGAGTCACCATCTTAATTGGAAAGTAATTTAGGGCACAGAGGACTTGATAGATCTCTTTATCCTATTGTCCCAGGAGGAGGGTAATGTATCTAGATTGTGTATGTATTTATGTAGACCGTAAACACCGTTCTAGAAATTGGACGAGTCATTGGTCTGAATCATCATCAATCATTAGGGAATGCAGCTGTAGCGATCCATCACTATTTTGATTCCTTTCTTAACTGACTTCAAAAAAGGAGGAGGTTATCAATTCAACTGCATGTTTTTTTTTTTGTTTTTTTTTTTATGTATGTTTGTTACGCGTTATCTTCGCCAATTGTGAACCGATTTTGATGATTATTTTTTTATTTGAAAGCCTTCACTACCAAGTTGGTCCCATTTTATTTTGGTGAAGATATGATGAAGAACTTTGGAGATATGGAAGAAACTCCAAAAAAAATTGAAGTCGGTTTTTTTTTAAAATAAATTAAATTTTTTTATTATCCATCTACACCTTGATAGTGGCGTATACCACTTACGGCCTTTGAGTTCTTTATGTATAACCCTTATGGTCTTTGAGTACTTTATGTTTACACCTTATGGCTTTGAGTACTTACTTTATGTATACCTACCCCTTTATAGATTTTAAAGTTTAATCTTTACAACGAATATACCTCAAACCTTTAAAATTCTGATTTATTCTCTTCTATACCAACAACTAATACCACTGGTATTTGTTACGGTTTGTTTAAAATTCTTTGAGGACGTTAGTCTGGTATTTATTGCATAGCAAAGTCTATCGTAAGTGCCTACTAAGAGAATAATATTAGGCGGTTTAATTCTCGTAAAAGTGAATGTAATCTTAGTTATAAGTACACTGCGAATGAAAAACATTATGTACCTGCAAAAATAAAGGCTGACTTTTTATCCACCTGCTAAATTTCTGGAGCAAGTTCAGTCCATGATACTGAACTACTTCCTATAAAAAAAGTTATTAAAAATGGATAAAAATTTTTCGCCATCCTATACAAAATCCGTTTGGCTGAGCGCTGATTTGTATGGGAGGACGAAAAATTTTCATTGATTTTTAATAACTTTTTTTATAGAAAGTTGTTCAGTATCATGGACTGAACTTGGTCCAAAAATTTTGCAGGTGGATAAAAAGTCTGCCTGTATAATTAATTGTACTATACTTAAACAAGTCGGCATCAAAAAAACTTAACGAATTTTAAATCTTACTTACCCGTTTTACTATCGAGATACAGATCAAATTTAAAAATGAAATTAAGATTATAATAACTGCATATCAAACTACTTAAAAATCACAACCATCAGCCATCCCATAACCACAGTTAACCAGTTCACAGACTAATCAAGGCACATAGTCAGCCAATTCATACATTTCGCAGTAACTAGGTACCTAGTATTTTCCTTTGGCGGCTGGATACAGGACTCTTTGCGGTCCTTTGTTGTGACCTTAATGAGAGCCGCGTGCCGTTGCTAGGCAACCAGGATCGAGTGCAAAACCGACGGTACAAAAGTTTAACTTGTGTACCTGGGGAATACAAGTGGAGTGAGATAGGCTTGCCATTTGAAAGAACGTCAATGTCTTTGCGTACCTATTAAAACTTTCCACCAATAAAAGATTAGGTCGAAAAAATCTACTAATCTTAGCCAAAAGATGGCTTAAATAAGTAGATAAAGAAAGAAAGAAAGAAAAATTGTTTATTTGATATATCACATACACACAATTATAATAACAGTTCTCACTATCCAAAATTATATCTGTGCCTATACCAAAATGGCCTCCTCTCAGCATAATGTTGTGGCCGTCCGACCACAACGCTGGTCTTCCGAGGACACCAACCAAACAAACAAAATAAAATAAAAATAAACACATACATAAAATTCAAAATTCAAACAAACAAACCAGGGTGGCGCCACGTTAATTCTGTTTGTTCATAAGCAAAAATAATAATAACAACTGAATAGATTCTATTAATACTAAATATAAATTGAAATAATAATTTTCTTTTCTCTGAAAAGATTTTTCTTAATTTCTCTTATTTTTCTTTCTAATTAAGGCTTCATCATCAGATCAGCTTCTTGATATAATAATATAACATTGTCATCTGATTTACATTAGCATACACAATTTCATCTCAATCGAAAACTGGAAAGTGGCTCAAATTAAACTAGCAAGATATGACCCAAAACAAATAACAACAAACAGTTGCCCTGTTTTCTAAATAAAAGCTTGTAATAAAAAATCGATGACTATAGCTTAAAAATTACTTTTAGTCATAATAATTGTCAAAATTTGCCGAAGTATAAACACCGCACTAAAGATTTATCTTACACTATCGATGCGATAAATGTTTTCAATTGCTCAATCACTCCGTACTTAAATTTGCTAAAAACTGCTTAGTGTTCACGAAAAATTTGCTGTATGGAAAAAGACGTCTATCTATCTATAGATAGATAAATATATTTATGAGCTATGGTCTTGTCGGTAGAGTATGAATTCTCTTCCAGTAGTCTCTCTCATTTACCAGCTGTTTTACTTCGCTGTATGACACGACATTCACCTGGCGTAGGATGGAACGGATAAGCTGGGTTGAAAAAGCCGTCGATGGAATAAAACCGTTATAAACCGATATTTCTTTAACTGGTTACTAGTCACTGTGCTAGTAGTAAGGTTTAGAACTGGTTTCAGAAAATCCTTGCGGTTTACTTGTTTACACCTAGGGTGCCGAAGCAAAAAAAATTGTAAACATATCACAACGCGCCTCACTGGAGACCCAAGAGCAGACAGTTTTTTCACCCAACGAATTAGTTTGTCAATCCTGCGGGAGGATGCTGCCAGCATTTTGGGCATGTTGCCTCGATGTGGGGATTTAACTAAAATTTTCGCAAAAATGCATTCCCGACTAAAGTTTTTTTCATTATAAGTTTAGTTTTAAATTTTAGATATAATTTAGTTTCGGTAAGATTAGTGTTGTTTGTTTTTTTGTTTTCATTTACTTGTTTATAAACGACGGACTTCTGATAAACATTCAACTGTGGTAGAAAAAACATTTTAAAAAGACACGTCATCTGTATACTATCTAATTTGCAGCTCCTAGGTACAGCAGGTTCCCGGTGCACAGAAGCACACGTTAATGATGAGTTGAAACGTGGGGAAAGTTAGTACTGAATAGTTCTGTTAAATACACAAGCTTTACGTTTTGCGAAACTGCTAAACATGCTATTTGGAATGAAATTCTATCCCTTCTTTGCGCTTCGCTGAACTGCAACACGGGCAGCAGGACTGTGGTTTCGTTTTGGAGTAACCTGGTCCTGGTATTTTTTCAACATGTCTCATTACGTCATTTACTTTGAGTAATTTACTGCATCTTGAATGCTTCACTAGCTTTTCGGGCATAGCAAGGGCTCCAAGCAGCCCGCCGTTTTTCGTGCAGCTGTTGAAGTTGGCTAAATTCCATGTACAGTTGAGAAAAATGGTATAAAACAGTCAATAAATAATACATTAAAAAATGTCGCAATCTTGGATCCAAAACCTGATTGCAGTTTCAAGTTCCACGGGGTGCTTTTACCCCAGTATACAAAATGTCAGACCCCTCGTAGGTCCAAGTGAGACATTTAAAACGAATTGTTAAAATTTTAAAATCATGGCTTCCAAAAATTTCAAAATTGGATTTCGCGAAGCAATAAAACCTTGAATATTGAAATCGGATGCATTTGCCATCTTGGAAAATTGAATAGAAAAATGCTCAATTTTTTTCAACATGTCTTATTTCTTTATTTACTTTCAGTAATTTACCTTATCTTTAATGCTTAATAACCGTGGTACCTACTTTAAAAATTAAATCTGTACAGTTCAAGTCGAGTTCTAGTAGCATGAAGGACGGAAGCGTAGTATGACCTCAAACGCCCTTCAAACAAATGGCTCTTTGTGGGGCTTTGCATTATAGCCAAGCACCTACTTCCGGCACAATTATGACGTGACCCCCACTCCCCAACGAATTTTCTAGAATTATTCTCTCAGAAACTAAGTAACTCCTTAAAAGAATGGGATTGAGTATATTAAGACGGGTCGTATAATATTAAATTTAATAATTGCGTACCTACTTCTTTAAAGGTGAATAAGTATCAAGCAGAAGTGGCGTCCTCATTTAAAATTAATTGTTAATTCGTAAATATGGTAAAAGTTTCCATATTGCTAAATGTTAGGCACTATATAGCCGTTTAAATTATTTTATGAACCACCGTTAAAAGTATTACATTTATCCGTCTAGCTTTAAAACTCGTAAAAGTGGCCACTTTTGGCGAAAATGAGTTTTAAAACTAGAAGGTTCACCAATAATAGTTTCAATGGCAGTTCATAAAATAACTTAAAGGGCTATCTAGTGCACATTAGAAATATGGAAATTTTAACCAAATTTACGAGTTTACAATTTATTTCAAATGAGGGCGCCGCTTTTGCTTTGTGAATTCACCTTAACAATTAGCTATTTATGAGAAAAAAAAATCTTCTTTTTAAAAATCTTAGTTCTTGTATGTGGAGCAATCCCTTCCATCTCTCTCTGTCTAAAGCCAATAAATTTACATCCCTTGATCTTTCTGTTGATTCATGTAACTGCCGCTCGGTCTTTCTTTGCCTCTTCTTCCTTCAATTTTTCCCTCCAATTTGTGCCTTGAAAATTAGAGTTTCCTTTTTGGCAAAGAATTAGCTGATTTTATTCATTGATGTGCTTTTTTATGTTCCATTAGAAACGTCTTATAGAAAACACATCAACGCAACTCCAACATGTATGTATAAAATAATGGCTGCACCATTGAATTATTATATAGGCTGCACCTTGATCGACACCTGCACACATTACCTGGATGAAAAGCAGAAGGTAAGCGATCACACACTTGATGTGGACGTCATTGGGTTTACCTTCATAAAACCTAAGGATATCCACGCAATGATGCGACCAGCTCTGATAAGATCATAGTTCTTGCACACTTCATATTAATGAATAAAGAAATTATATTAGCTGTTTGCCCGCGTTGTAAAAGATAAAATGTAGCCTGTGTTACTCACTAGAAGAATTGTTTAGAATCGGTAGTTTTTGAGTTTATTATATTTTATACTATTACAAACAAACACACAAACAATGTAAAGGCCCATTTACACGGTGCAAGTTCCTTGACTTTTGCATACAAAAACTTGCATGGTCTAAACAGAACGTCAGCCATACAAATCATTTATTGCTTTAATAAAATTGTAGGCAACAGGCAAGAAACTTGCACTGTGTAAATGGGCCTTAATATGTTTCCCTTATAATATTAGTAGTATAGATAAAGTAATCTGGAAGATTTTTAAGATAAGACCTATTGCGACCGGCCTCAATTTGCTCACACCACGTCAAAAGTCTCGAAGAAATTCTTAACGAACTCCTTGAGAAACGAAAAAGGTTGAATTTTCAAGTAATGTTTTCATTTTAACAGTTCTAGAGAGCTGTTGAGAAGTTTAGAGCTTGTTTCAGCTGTTGCTATCGATTTGTGAAAATCGCGTTCAATTTTGTTGAATTAAATATTGTATTTGCAGATTGTAGAAACGCTCGGTTTTAATCAAAACATAAAAAGGAGAATACTTGAATAAACTGCATAGAAATTCTGAATTTTTGTTTTAGTTGCATATTGAACTCAGATTGCTAGACGAGATTTATTTAGTTTCACCTGACCCGTTGTCTGTGTGTCTGTAATCAAATCTTGCAAAAGACCCACTTCACATTATTCTATCGAGTTGAGACTTCACATACTTATGCAATTTGGGTGACTATGCAATATTATGGTACCAATGACCTGATATCATGATGAAGACGGAAGGTGGCCACGGCATCTTTGTTATAAAACAACATAACCCCACCGAGTTTTGACTCAAGTGTTTCACCTTGAGGATGTTTTAGTTCCTTGTTTTAGATAAAAACTTGATTTAAAAATATTACTATCAATAACGTTGCAAGTTCTTCACGACTATTCCTTAATAAAATCACGAGTGTATATTTTTCCTCGTAGTTTATTAGAAAGTAAAATTTCGTATTCTACTTCACCAGTTATGGTCTTCTATTCATTTCCCATGCGCATTCCCAGTTGTATCCTCAGCTTTGCCTGCTCTTTCTTCTCCAAATATCGAGTAGAAATAACCGGAACTTGTTACTGGAACAGTTTAAACGACTTATATTTATTTAATAATTTACATATAGATTTACAATGTACACCAAAATATCTGCATGCTAGAGACTTACAAACCAACTAATAAGAATACAAACCAACTTATAAGAATGCAATAAGAATACAAACGAGTTTTACGACCGGTCTGACGTGAACTCTCTTTGGGAATGCATTTGTGCGAAAAGTTTTACAATTGGCCGCCATCAACCCTCCTTGCTTTGAGTTGAGGTTAGGACGCGGGTATAATATTTTTTTTCATTTCCATTTTTCCATCTTCACGCCCACTATCTTGCTACACATGGGCCTCGGATCTAATGGCCTTAAGCACTGTCTGCCCTGTTAGGAATAAAGCCGTGATAAAGTGTCTGTATTCTTTTTGTTTCAGATGGTACCGTGAAACAGCGGGCGGAGTCCTGAGGGAAGTCCGCGACAGTGAAGGTGAGGGGCGGTACAGCCGGTCTCACGACTCCATCGGCATCCGACGAGCGGAGATCGCTGACGGGGGACGATGGGCCTGTAGAGCGGCCAACTCACATGGGCACCTGACTTTAAGACTACATTTGGCTGTCCATGCGCATCTTACTGTGCACGCGCAGCCACACACTCAGGTATGTAAATGTAAATGAATTTATTTTGGACAAGAACCACACTGAGATGAAAGATGAAGATTAGTAAGTTAGGTGGTACGACTCCATCGGCATGTAAATATAATAAACTGTACACAGCTACTTCGGGGTTGCTTCCCTTTTCCCAACGTGCAGTCATAAGTAGACGTATGTATGTTTGAAATATCATGAAATAGCGATCCATTACATCTTCCCGCCCTAATGGATGTTGAATGTTATGAGGTTTGGAGGCGTGAGTAAAGATTCCCTATATGAGAAATGCATCTCATCAATTAACAGTATAAAACAAAGTCGCTCCTCACCGTCTGCCACTCTGTATGTGTATATATACGCTTCAATATCTTCAGGTCTTTTTTAGTCTCCACTGCAGGAGCACGACCCTCTCTGTACTACTCGTACGTACCAGAGCCATATGGGTGTTAAATGCTATGAGCAGTCAGAGGATTTGGCCTTACTCTCCACGCTGGCCAGATGGGTTGGAGAGGTCTCATTGATGTTTTTAAGCTTTGTTTAGCTTGTGTTTCCTAACTCGCCTTATACGACATCCACTGAATGACTTGGAGTGGTCCTATTCTACTCTGCCGGGAACCACACGACTAGGTATGTGAAATATGATAAAACAGAACTGTGAACTTGTGACCCCATTATAATCTCATTTCTCGGCAATCCTCTGTCCAATTTAAGGCTGCCTTGATCCACTGGAGCCTAGAAAATAAAAGAGGAGCGGAGGTGAGCCAAAATTCGATCGAATTGCATTAAATATCCTTCCGCTTCAGTGGACAGGGATTTAAAAACTAGTTTTAAAATTATATAAACAGAGCACTAATCCGAGCAAGAAAGCGGGGCGGAATTTATTTCTGCTCAAATGACTCGCCACGTACTCGCGGTCTTGCTTTGCGTATGGAAAAAGTCCGCAACTCCGCTCCGCTACCTAGCTCCGCGTCCATGGACAGAATTAGTCCGCAACTCCGCTCCGCATTACTTTCTCGCACCGCTTCGCTTCAATGGACAGAACCTAATGTTCCACACTAAATTTTATGAAATTTAGAAGATACTCAAAATACCGTCTAACAATCATACATAAACACGTTCCAAATTTTCCAAATAGACTCGCAGGAGTTCGTTTACTTGTTCACAAATTAATAGTTTGAACCGCTTATTGGTATTTTTAATTTCCGCAACTCCGGAGGTTCTGGGTTCGATCCCTAGCCAGGGCGAGATGGAAAATGTTTTCATTCATTATCAAATATTGTGTCGTTGAGTTAGTATCCCATAATACAAGTTTAAACTTACTTTGGGCTTAGCTAAATTAGTATGATTTTTCCTTATAATTTGTTAATTCAAAGGAATTTTGAAGTGAAAACTTCTTTAGCGGCGTTGTGCACTTTTTTTGTAATGGGTAATAAATGTTAAACTCGCGTCAGGACACGTGTCCTGATCGAAAATTCGTAAGACGGATGGAGAGTAGACAGCCGGCGCGGCGTAGGAGAGGAAGTATCCCCCTCTCTTTCTACGGCGCGGCGAAAATGTATGCCTGCGCTTGCTGTTTCGTTTACCTGAGAGATAAACTTTTTATGTAATATAAATTGTCATGTTTGTGTACGATAGCGCAATAAATAAATATTGTATTCTACCACATAAATGATAGTAATTTTATACTGATAATAAAAGCAATTCGTGCAAAATTATTCCCTAACCATTCCAAAATATCAAAAATGCACAACGTTAATATTCAAGTTTTCACTTCTGCCGGCACTCCCGGAGTACAACCCGTCGTTTTTTTTTAAGTTATTTACCTCTGTATGTTATTATCATCTCATGCGACTGCGGTGAATCGCGTATGACGTCACAACGCGGTGTGGGAATTGTTGCAATATTTGTTGGATATCTTTTATTGTGCCATAAAACCAGCTGATTGAGTTTCGCCATCACAAAGGACCTTTAAAAAAACTTTTTAATAACTAAAGAAATATCATATTGTGCATGCAGTGCATTTCGTATAATCGAGATAGAAGAAGAGATAGTAGAGGATCACCTTGCAAGTTTTAAAATTTTCAAGAATCGAGAATTGTAGGCAAGCTTTTGTTTCGTTATTAAGTTCATTTGCCTTTGAAGACCAACATGGCGTATTATCTCAGAAAATGGACCAATAGAAAATGTTGTACAGATTGACGGACTAGATAACCCCTTTAAGTATTCAATTCAATGAACAACGTTGCGTCGCGCATCTTGCGCTGCGTGTTCGCAGTTGCGGTTCGACGCTAAGCCAGTAAGGTTATTCCAAAAGCGGTACGCAAGACGCACGTTACTGTGTAGCCGCGTTTCAGTGTTAAGCATCATTGAACGTTAATACATAATGATAAAGTTTAAATTGGTTTGACATACAAATAGGACGTTCTATCAGATGACTATCGTATTATTTTAAGGAGTAACCCCCCAGGTTACGCGGTTGACTCGCACTGTAAACCACCCGGCTAAAAAGTCAGCGAGAAATAACATCATAAAAGAGGGTTTTTTTAGGGTTCCGTACCCAAAGGGTGCAAACGGGACCCTATTACTGAGACTCCGCTGTCTATCCGTCTGTCCGTCTGTCACAGGGCTCATCTCTTAAACGGTAATAGCTAGACACTTGAAATTTTCACCGATGATGTATTACTGTGGCCGCTATAACAACAAATACGAGTATAAACTAAAAAATAGTTAAAAATTAAAGGGTGTCGTCATACAAAAAACGTATTTTTTCAGCGTTTTTAACTCGACCTTTATAATGGTATTAACAAGATACTTTAAATTTTCACCAATTATGTATTACTATGACCACTATAACAAAAAATACTAAAAATGAGATAAAGTTAAAAATTAAAGAGGGTCGTCATACAAGAAACGTGTTTCTTCAGCGTTTTAAAACATTGTACGGTGGCACAGAACCCTTCATGTACGAGTCCGACTCGCACTTGCCCGTTTATTTATAATTCCCGCGTGCAAGTCAAGTAAACATTTATATATTTAAAGCAATTGCAGCATTTGCAGCTACGCGCATTAATACTGCATTAATGGGTGACCGGGGCCCGCTTTATTATGCATGCTTTATGCCGATAACGCCGCACGGCGTTGCCGGTGTTTGTGGCGATTTATGGATTTTTTATATCGCGCGAGCTCACGTAGAAGCTGCGTTTTTATGACGAAACATAAAGATAGTTGTTTTAAGTTATATTTGGTAATATATACAACGTGGAAAGGATACTCGTATACCAGTAATAAATCAAACCACAGGCTATAATAGGTCACTAAAGTATAATGAAATAAAAAAAAACAGTCAATTAACCAAAAAAAATAAAAAATTCTACAATCCCAAATAAATTGCCCGTGCAGTTATTTTGATTTAATTATCCTAAAATGATCTACTATAGACCGTGGTTCGATTTATTACGGGTACCTATGTCCCTTCCACGTTGTATAATAGATAGATAGACCTTGATCCTCACTTGTCACGTATGATCCGGGAAATTCGTAGCAAGGGTAGGAAAGGGAAGATTAAGAATGTATAGACCAAAAAGTTTATCTATTTACCAAAATAAAGATAAAAAAACCTGTGGCACTCGGGGACTGCCGCAGTAAAGCTATTGCTTACGACGTTAGACGATGCACGGCTTTAATAGCCGCTCCGCTGTGCCGGTCGGTAGGCGGAGTGAGGGATGTTAGGTGTTAGATTTTCGTTACGGAATTTCTTGATTCGGTCGCCGCGCTCAAAGCCCGCGATAAAAGCTATGCAATAGCCTAAAAAACCATGATTATTTATTCAAGATTCCTGGTTTTATAGATTACTTAGTTTAATCTGTATTAATAATATATTACCAAGTTTAATCTAAATTTTAATAGCCAATAGAGTAAAGTCTGCCGTCAACTCAGTTTCCTCATCAAATTCTGTCAAGCATCGACACAAAGCAAATTGTGTTTGCTGAAAATCAACCGAGATGGAACAATAACCACAGATTACGTCATGCATCTCGAAATTGGTAGAACAGCACATAGAGAACCTTATTAAATGAACAAGTACTGCAACAAGAAGATGAACGGTTGCCTAGGAAGAATTTAGCTGTAAATAGTCTAGTAGTTTGGCTAAAACTGTGAGCTTGCTACTTTTCATAAATAACCCTATATCTCGAATCGTCGTTATACAAGAAACGTGTTTTTTCAGCGTTTTTACATTGTGCGAAGGTACCCTTCATGTACGAGTCCGACTCGACAAATATCGGATTGTCCAAGTAGAGTAAAACAATACAAGTTACAAGTATTAACACGTTCTCAGTAGATCTAATTTGTCATAGATTGGATCTACTGATAAAAAATCTCACAGATCCTATTATAAGATCTGGTCAATGGATCTATTGAGAATGATCAAATTATTGAGCGCTTATTTGTATGGAAACATACATATATAATATTAACTCTGTGATGGCAGGCAGAGTTACAAACACAGACACACTTTTCCAAACAGTGATTTATTTTCTGTTATAATTTTCATTATTAATTTCAACGTCATTATTTGAATTTGTAGGTGTCACAAACAACGCGTCTAATCTTCTCCGCTTCGATAAATTATTATTTATTCGTCTATTTTAATAAATCTTTTGCACGAGCGGTCCTAAGACAACATTGTGTTATATCTTGATTATTGTTTTATTTCTTGTCATAAATAACAAAAGATGTACGTACTTCTTTCACGCTCATTTAAATGATATCCTTTTGATGATTTTGTTTATTCAAATTATTTTTAAATGAGTTTCAAAAGGTAACAAGGGTCCACTAGGATCTTCATCATCCTAGAGCGTTGCATCGGTTGCATCCTTAGCTGTGCTTCTTCAGAGTCCGGGGTGCGCTTTCCCGCTTTTTTTCTCCAAATATAACAAAAATATGCATGTCAATAGTCACCCAAGAATTTCGAAGACTTAGCGAAATCGAGAAGAAATAGCAGTAAGAGTTTGAACTATTTGGATAAATTTTAACGACCTACCGCCTGTCTGACGTCAACCCTCTTTGGGAATGTATTTCTATAAAATGTTTTGAAACTTCGGCGTCAACCATCTTTGGAAACGCTTGCGCTAATCATTTGTTGTATGTCAAAAATAGATCTCCAAAACATCACTGCTGCCGCGTTGGTGTAATGTAAAGCTTTACATATCATAATGGAGGTATCATAAATGATTATCGGCACTACTATATAACACTAAACTATAGCTTCTTAGACGCCCCTTTTCCATTCTAAAATGTACACTCTTAAGCATCTGTACCCAGACCTAACTTTCCTAAGTCTACACTACCATGCATATTTAATCGCCGCTAAATCTCTTCGGCCGTTTGCAGGGTTCGTGTAAAATATTTACTTGGGCCTGTCTACTGTGACAGGGTGCTGTGTTTATGGACATCTTGGTGGAGAATGTACCTACTATAGGATGTTGATACTTATAATATTTCATTAATCTCGTTTTATATCATTCATGTTATTCATATTGTATTTAGGTTTAGGGTCTTCATCCTTGCGATGAATAAAGAAACTAAATAGTTGTAGCTAACATTAGTTTTAAGGTAGGTTATTTGGTTTGTCGAAACCATAAATTCGGCTGGTCAGCAGAGACTGCAGTTTGTATATTTATTTGCGATTCCTGAGCGTGCGTTTCTCGCACACAAATATCATTAATATCATTAATATCATCAATATCATTTATATTATTTATATCATTAATACCATTCATATCATTCATACCATTCACACCATTCATACCATTCATATCATTCATATCAACTATATCGTTTCATTCGAACTTTCCTACACTGCCATGTATATTTATTAGCCGCAAAATCTCTCCGACCATTTGCAGGGATCGTGTAAAATATTTACTTGGGCTGTCTGTCGTGCGTGACGGGGTGCTGAGTTTATACACATCTTGGTGGGGAGGATACATCATTTAGCAAAATGAATATGCCGCAGTTGGTTTGTATATCTACTGCAAGATAAGATCTACTAAGATGAAAAAGTGCAGAATAAATGAATGGATAATACTCACATGTCCAAAATATAAATACAGGTCATAATTTATCTTAAAAACTAGGAAATGCGTAAAAGGCGGCCTTATCGCTAAGTAATTTCTTCCGGGCAACCTCGCTTAAATAGAAAAAGTCTGAATCATAGAAACCAGCACGGTACTCTAGATATACCGACAAATAGGCACCTTTAAAATGAGTACAAGCGTTTGCCTACATTGGAAATTTAACTCAGGACATCTAGATGATGGGCCAGCTCATTTGTCATTGTAGGTCCTGGGTTCGATCCCTATAAAATATTTGATGCAAGTATCTAAGGAAAAACAAGCCGTGTGGTTCCCAGCAAAATAGAATAGGACCACTCCAAGTCTTCCCGTGGATATCGTAGAAGGCGACTAAGGAAACATAAGCTAAACAAAGCAAACAATAATGAGATATCTCAAACCCGTCTGGCCAGCGTGGAGAGTGTAGGCCAAATCTTCTGACTGCTCTGGCTAATATATGGCTTTGGTAGTACAAAGAGGGTCGTTCTTCTGCAGTGAAGACTAAAAAAGACCTGATGAAGATTATGCTGATCTAAAAGTTAGACGAAAAGAAAACAAAATTGTCTTCAAAAAATCTTTGTAACAGTCAGATAGCTAAAGTAATCATTACATGACCAAAGAAACAGAGATATTCACATTAGCAAACAAAGGACATTTCCTCAAAAAAGAAATTCGTTTCCAATTCAATTACGTTTGTTGGGAAGTGAAATTATCTGCCATGTTTGCTGGCTAGGGATGGGACTTTGTTTATTATTTTGGTGACACGCACCGCATTGCTTTTCCCATGTTTTGTTTTGAAAGTGATATTATTTCTACCATGCTGTTCTGGGAGAAAAGAAAACACTTAGAATGTACCGCACCAGCCGCTTCTCTTCCCACGTAGTTTATAAAAGTCAGTCGAGGGAATAGGGATGATGACTGGGTCACATAAGTATTATTCTAATTAGTCCGTAAGTTAGATTTCCAAATGTACCCATATTTTTCAATTCAAAAGTAAAAATTCAAATATACAGAGTATTCAAGTTCCAGAGTGGGGGCTTGTGACGTCACCGATGTGTAAAAATCGTACGAAAGCGTGACGTCCTGCGAAATTTTTAATGCGCTGTAACTTCGTTATTTATTGTTTCTCAGAGAGAAGAAAAAATATGTTTACAATATTTTTTAATAATCTAAGCGATGGGCCAAAAATATTTTTTAGTCATCATGCCTATTATTGGTGAAATTCGGAATCGTATTTTTATTGCTTTTTTCACCATTTCATCACCACGCTAAAATGCGGCTGATGCCTGATGCTCTGTCTACTCCGTTAGCGATAAAGACGTGATAATTATAAAACGTAGAAGGGGCAAACTCGTAATAAATCGAACCACGGGCTATCTAGATCACTAAAGTATAATGAAATTAAAATACCAGTCAAAAACAAAAAAAAAATCGACATATCCATACTCGTACAAATCCCCTGGGCGGCTGCACACTTTTGTATGGAAATGCTGAATTATTTTTTTGTGTTTTGGCTGTTATTTTAATTTTATTACACTATAATGATCTAGTGTAGACCGTGGTTCGATTTATTACGGGTATGTCCATTCCAGGTTGTATATCTGTTATTTCTATACCTATTATATTCATTTAGTTCACTCACACACTTGATCAGATTGATCGCTTTTGAGGTATTATATTCGTTGATTGTCTGAAAGCGTCTTTGTTTTATTTACCTATATTTTAACGATAGTATTTAATGTTTTTCTTTTGACTTGGTGAATATTCAACCATATTAAAATAGCCAAATTGTGCGTAAACCAACTATTGCTGTCTACAGTTGAGTATACATATCAATTTAAGGACCCTCAAATCAAATTTCGATGGCACGTCCTCTGGGAACTAGATCAATCGATTTCCCGGAAATCGTCGAATCGAGGACAACTCTATTCACAACCAAAGGTCCCTTTTCAAATAATCGGATTACTGAGAAATCAAACGACATTAAAAACGATGCCTCGAGTGATAAGTCATAACGGAAAAATAATGGAATTTTTTGTACAATGGATTGGCGGTTGTTTTGATTTCTGAAGACAGATAACTGGAGATTGCTGAAAAATACTGGAAAATTTAGAAAATACAATCTAGGGAAATTCAAATAATAAACACGACTATTTATGCAAATATACCAACAGGAGTTTGAATCTTTAACGTAGCTTAAATATGTTTCAAATTAATATAGTGAACTAATTAAATAACATGTTCATGCTTCCAAACTGAGAAATAAATAACAACTAATAAATAATAACTGTCCTCTGCCCTACCTACTAGTCGACTGTAGGAGATCCCTTCTGGGATAAGTCCACCATTTGTAAAATTACCTTTGTTATTTTATTATGTGTAACTATCGCTGATGTACAATCAAGATTTTTAAATAAATAAAAATAAATAATAAGTGGTTAAGAAGTAAGAAGTTAATTAGACACGCAAACATAAAAAAGACTTTCATTTAGGTAAGTTTATTCTTACAAGCTTTAATAGTGAGGCTTAAAAACTTCTCAAGACAAATAGATAGATAGATAAATCGTTTATTTGTGAAAACTGCACCTACACCACTGGTAGGACTCTCCATTGATTCAGAGTAACATATATACCTACTACTACTACAAACGAAACAATTTACCTGTACACACGTCGATGTGTGAGTTTTATACTTAGGGTCGCACCGCAGAATTGATTTAATACTTACCTACTAACGAGTTCGACATATTTACGATTATATTTTTCCATACCTGAAGATTTGCGAATACTATGACGTAAAAAATATTCTGTTTTATATGTATCAAATGTTACAGAAAAGTCGGAAACAGCTACATAATATCACTTCACAAATATTTTTCATTATGTCCATTGTCCATTTCACCATTAGTTCACTTTACTGATTATTATTGAGTCATTTATAATGTAACGCACTAATTCACTATTGTAATATAGTAATTTGCATATTCGGCGCAAAACTATACGGTAATTATATGAATAAATTCAATAAAAATAAACAAATGTTTAACACATTTTCACGCACAGCATGTCAAGTTGTCATTGTCAACAATAGCATTTACACTATAACCCGTGGAAATCTATTTGGCATTTGCGTGTATGTGATTACCTGTGAGCGAGGAGCCAATGTAACATTACCGGATTGCTAATACCCCTCTCGCTCTTGTGTATCTCCCGCCAATGCGAGAGAGCGAGAAGGGTATATATATCAAAATGGTTGCTGGGTAATAACGTGAAATTATATTGTTGCTTTGCTTACCTGTTTTCATCATTTGGAAATGTATGAAATATACGTTCTTTAGAGTATTGGGTGGATAAACAATTATTATACGCGCACCTTCTCACCATGATGGTTACTATTGGTTTACAGTTCTCAAGACAACACACGTCGCGTATTGCGTGCGGCTAGTAATTAAACCCTGGTTTGGAGCCGTCAAAGCTCACAAAGTGCGGGGGAGAGGTGCGGGGACGCCAATTTGCGGGAGACGCTGTGAGAGACCATTCTGTTTGACTCTTATGTATTCTGTGCCTACACACTCACACACAAAAAATAATAGATACATAGATAGATAGATAAGATGTTTATTTGTAACTATAGTCACACACATACAGAAAATATACAACATAAGAACATAATAAAAAACACAAGAAAGACGGAAACGTTTAACAATATATTTGTATCTGTGTACTGCAGCAACCCAAAAAGGTCATAGCTCAGTGCTTAGTGATATTACGTTATTTACATACAGATTTTATAGCGATGCGTTGTGTGTATGTATGCTACAGCAGCACAAAAAGGTCGTAGGCTCAGCGAAAATATTGCTCATGGAGAAATGCGCTGATTTTCAGCTAGAACCTTAGGAAGGTGCAAGTGCGATCATTTCTGAAAATTGTTAGATATACGTGTTAAATACAATAAAAGAAAAGAAACTACTGGACATTTAGATACACAATAGATACATATAACTACTTAATACAAAACAAATGTAATAAGCTCAAACACGATGGGGTTGCGTCGTTTAATTACAGGGTTAAATTCCTATAGCGACCTTCCGGCTCTATCATCAGATCTAGCTAGCTAAATAAAAGATATGTAGAGGTATCGTTGAAGTGATATATTATGATGTATATATGATCCGAGAGCTGGCACGAATTTTGGGTAGGTGTTTGAGGCAAGTTGAAGACTTGTCACATACATCTCCTAGTATACCCCAACACGGAACTGTAGACCTGGCTGGTAAGTAGCGGGGCTAAAGCAACCTATAAATTATTAAAAGTTTTTTTTGTACATTTGTATGTAAGATAAATTTAAGTAAAAATTGTATTATCTGTGATAAAAACAATAATAATAATATAAAATAAAATAAAAAATATATTAAATCTATAAGTAGGTACCAATACAAAATATAATAATTACAATTGAATAACTAAATTAATAAATACGATTAACATATATATTATTATTTTTTCTAATAATATAAAAAAATATAAAAGAGAAAAGCTACCAAATAGATATTATATTTTTAGTAGCTTGTAAATAAATATTAACGGTGCATGAAAATACATGAATTCAACCATTTCTTTTTTACAAGCCCTTCTCCCATTGCAGCACCCGTCAGGGTCCTTAATTGAAACTGTTTAATAATTAAAGACCTGTATGTAATATGTACATTAAGGAATCAATAAATGATTAAGTATTGAGTAAGGACATAAGGCCTAGTTTCGCTTGCACCATTTAGATTTTTTTAGATTGACTTGGCAGGTAGAAAGTCCCATCAAAATGACCTGTCTTTTTGAGAATCTTATTTTTTAGATATCAGTAATACCCTATCAAAATTTCAAGTTGCCTCAAATACCTTTTTTATATTTTTTTGAAAAATACTTTTGCACGCGCCTGGCAATATCAAAGCCCCGACCAAATCGTCTGGCTTATTGATTTTTTTATTCTTTAAACACTAAACTACAACATA
This sequence comes from Acrobasis repandana, assembly GCA_963576875.1. Classification (NCBI taxonomy): domain Eukaryota; kingdom Metazoa; phylum Arthropoda; class Insecta; order Lepidoptera; family Pyralidae; genus Acrobasis; species Acrobasis repandana. Next base: position 979,518 of record OY756215.1, read on the forward strand.
TAAAAATGCATATTGCCTCAAATACCTTTTCTATAAAAGAAAACTTAAAAATTCATAGGTTGCTTTAGCCCCGCTACTCACCAGCCAGGTTTGCAGTTCCGTGTTGGGGTATAATAGGAGATGTATGTGACAAGTTTTCAACTTGCCTCAAATACCTACCCAAAATTTATGCCAGCTCTCAATCTAATAGGTATGTAGCAAGGTATGTCGCTGGAAAGAGAAGCGTAGGACACCCACACACAAGGTGTTCAGACGACCTGACTAAGAGCCCTTCCACACGACGTATTTATTACGCTCGTACGACGCGCGTTTCTGTTACGCGCGTCCTCTGTGCATATTTATCGCATTTTGGCACGTTTTTTGTCGCAAATGAAACGCGCTGTAAGCGCGCGTTTGTATCGATACAAACGCGCGTAAAAAATATATCGTGTGGAAGGGCCCTAAGGTCGCTGGAAAGCGCTGATCGCTGCCGCTCTAGATCGGTCATTTTGGAAAACCTTGGGAGAGGCCTATGCCCAGCAGTGGACGCTATGTGGCTGAAATGATGATGATGGTAATATAGGTATGTAAAATAAAAAACATCTTTATCTTCTTTGTGTAATGTATTAGTATTATATCACGTTTGTACGAGTATCTACCGCTGACGAGGCAGGTATCGCAACCTGTGAGATTTGCCCCGGGGACCGCGGGAATCGAATCACGTTCCCGAAGCAATGACGAGCGCATTATTTACCATATACCTGGTATGTTTGCAGAGTATTTTGACAGAATTTGTCTACACGTAAAATAAACATTTTTCGTACGTACGAAATCAACGAGCTCGGACAATGTGTCCCGTCATCGGCCGTGTCATCGGGGTTGGATCCTTTTGTGGTATGATATACTTCCGGCTATGTTTATCTAAAAATCACCCATTATAAGAAACTTTTCTTTCAACTTTTTTTTTTGATGAAGCAAATATTGATTTGTCTAAAAATAAAGGCAGATATTTAGTCTTATTTAAATTGTACGTAATAAACTTCAAAACATCTCACCGAAGGCTAAGCCGTAAGACACTTTCCAACACCATTTTACTATGAAGGAGAAAATTTTATCATGAAGGGTGATTTGTCGATAACAGTGCCGTCATACCACTAAAGGCTCCGATACCCGAAGACGGGATACACTGTAGTTGCAAATAAAAAAGCATTTAATTGATACTTTCTGAAACATAAGTACATAATTTATTAATGATTAAGTAAAAATAATCAATTTTTTTTAATATATATAAAAAAAAAAAACCAATAACCTTTTATTGGCTCTCCGATATCCATTAAAATTTTTGTTTTGTAAAGCTATTGGCTCCCCTTGAAAATTTGAGACTTTTCGTACTGATATTTGTTTTGATAGTAATAAACAGATGAACAAGGAACATTCCGAATGAAGTGGCACTAGCACATTGCCCTTTTTATCCAAACAAACCAGGAAACAATACTCCAACCCAACCTCCATCCAACCCTTTCGTAGGGTCAGCACTAACCAAAGCCGAATGTTCGCACAATCCGAAACAATCAAGAACGCTGTTGTAGACCCTACTTTGTTGGGACTTGTTTGAGAAACGAGAAATCTTTACGTTGCTGCAATTTGATTGATTGCGATGCTTTATTTTTATCCCCCTGTCCAAAAAGGAGAGTGTGTAACTTACAACCTATTTCTAGTCTATCCGTCTGTACAGAGACGTCATCATTATCATCAGAGGGTATTCCCGGTTGCATCCTCAGCGGTAACACTTCAGAGCCTGGGGTCCGCTATCGAACCTAGGTGATTTGACGAGGTTACTGTACAGATACTTCGTCACGTCTTTATCCCTAACAGGGGAGAAAGAGCCTAGGGCCGTAAACCCAAAGGCCACGTTTAGCGCGATGGTGGGCGATAAGATGAGTAACTCAGTGGCCCGGTGGGAGTTCCCATTAGTAGCATTTAATTGCTTGCTAGTAAATGTAAGCATAATTCGCAAGTTAAATGTATATGGATGTTCAAAACCTTACGTCATATTGTTCCAAAAAACTCCTAAATTATATTTATATCTCGTTGGTACAATCAATTATTACTTACTGTATTCGAGTCTGGGGTGGTGCTTTAAAGACCCGATTTTTAGAGGTGGAGCGAGCACAAAGAAAACTGCTAAAAGTAATGTACTTCAAGATGCGAAACTTTCCTACTGTTGATTTATACAAACTTTGTGATTTAGTCTCTGTAAGGAAATTATATATTTGTCATCTGGTATTAAACAAACATAAAACCCTACCGTATGTATCACATAATAAAAAGCAAAGAAATAAAAAAAGGCAAGATGTTGCTTGCGTTCCATCGCTTCAAACTCAGTTCGCAAAAGTACAGCTTGATGGTCGAGCTGCTTTCATATATAACAAAATAGCGATATTCTACATATATATAGAAAAACATATTATGAGTGCAAGACTACCTTAAGGCGAAGATATAGGCAAATGGCCTTGAAGTGTGAAATAAATTTTTAACTCGTAAATATGGTGATAATTTCCATATTGCTCTACGTCATGCACTAGATAGCCCTTTAAATTATTTTATGAACTGCCGTTAAAACTATTATTGGTGATCCGTCTAGCTTTAAAACTTGCCGTAGCCACTTTTGGCGGAGGCAAGTTTTAAAGCTAGACGGACTAATGTAAATACTTTCAACGGTGGTTTATAAAATAATTTAAAGGGCTATCTAGTGCATGACGAAGAGTAATATGGAAATTATCTCCATATTTACGAGTTAACAATTTATTTCAAATGAGGGCGCCACTTCAAGGTCATTTGCCTATATCTTCACCTATGCTTGTGCCAGGAGACTCTGCTCTTTCTTATCTGTAACGTTTTATATTAATAGTTAACCAAGAGTGTGTGTGGGGGGGGGGGGGGGTGTTGGGTGTGTGTGGGTGTGGGTGTTAGATGAGAGATAAACAAATGTGTATTTATGCACGTATGAAGTATGTGTGTTTAGGGGATGTCTATGTGTGTGTCTATATACCGGAGTTATCAATAAATATTTCCAATTCATCATAAGTTTTACTTGTTAGCCAATTAAGGTGAAGATATAGGCAAATGACCTTGAAGTGGCGCCTCATTTGAAATAAATTGATAACTCGTAAATATGGAGATAATTTCCATATTACTCTTCGTCATGCACTAGATAGCCCTTTAAATTATTTTATAAACCACCGTTGAAAGTATTTACATTAGTCCGTCTAGCTTTAAAACTTGCCTCCGCCAAAAGTGGCCACGGCAAGTTTTAAAGCTAGACGGATCACCAATAATAGTTTTAACGGCAGTTCATAAAATACATATAAAATATACATACAAAATAGTCATGGATTGTTAGCCGTATCACCTAATTAACAAGATTTGCATTTTCGCCTATTCCTTTGATTAGCTTTTATGTCGTCGTGCGTGCGCGCTCGCTAGCGGTCGCCGGCTTTCCGTGTTACAAAAATGTCTGTAGATACGAGTGCGCTTAAGTGTTCGAGCTGTAATATTGTTATTTCCGAAATACTGGCTTTTATTCGGAACAAACATGATGTTATGGATAATGAGAGCCTAATTAGGCTATGTGCGTCCAGTTTTTCGGACGACGACATCGAAGAAGCTAAGAAATTGCTCTTCGTGTCATCCAAAACAACTCAACGGATGATATCAAGACGCAAGGATAAGAAGCAAAAGAACCTCGAGGACATGATTACAGTTTTTAAAGTAATGGATCCACTGCAATTACCAGTATATGTGGCTTACCATTTAGAAAAATTACCGCCTATTTCATTTGACCACGTAGATGCTACGAAAATATTAAAGGATTTATTAGTGGTAAAGAAGGATTTAACTGAAATAAAAGCTGGCTACGCCACAAAAGAGGACTTGGAAGTCATGAAAAAAGAGTGGGTTGCAGATAAATCCCCTAATATTATGAATTCGAATGCGAACATTCAGAGTGGAGGGTACATTTTAAATAAAACGGATTCGAAGAACGTGCCGGTTAAGGACGCTTGTAACGAAGTCACGCCACCTGTGAATTGTCCTCTGTTTTCCTCTGAAGTTGGAGAAAGTCATACAATATGTACAGAAGCCGTCTCGCTTGAGTCGGGTAATTCGAAGGTATTGGAGCTAGACGAGCGAGATAGAGCGATGTTTGTGACTGGGGCACAGAGGGAGAAGGAAGATATGCTAACTATTGCGGAAATTGTAAACAAGGAAGGGGAATGGAAACTACCAAAGCCGGATGAACATTGGATACAGGTACAAAGAAGAAGATTAAGAATTAGATTTTCTGGAAACTCGGGAAGGGCGGTTTTGGATGAGAGTAGAAAATTTAAAGCGGCGGAAATAAATGTCCCACTATTTATTTCTAATGTAAACAAGGAGACTACGGAGAAGGATATCTGTGAATACATAGAAAGTAAAGTTCAGGAGAAAGTTAAGTTAGAGAAAATTAAAATGAAAATTGAAAAGCCATATAATGCATTTAAGTTATATGTACCTAAGCATAAATTGAGTACATTTTTGGATGATAAATTGTGGCCAGAAGGAATTACTTTCAGGAGATTTATATTTTTTAAGAAGAAAGTAGACAGTGGAAAGTCCCTGAATATGAAGAAAAATCTACAACCACAAAATGGATAGACACAGAAATAATGTAATTTTTTCAACATTTAACTGTAAAAATATAGTACGATCAGCTGACTGTGTGCGTAAACTTTGTCGTGGCATTGACGTCCTTGCGCTGCAGGAGACATGGTTGTTACCTGAGGACATACCTTACCTAGGAAACTTGGATGACGACTTTGCTTACGCGGGGAAATCGTCAATCGATACAACGGCCGGTATACTAAGAGGAAGAAAATACGGTGGAGTAGCCCTGTTGTGGAGAAAGTCTGTGTTCACGTCGGTGTCCGTTATACCATGCAGCAGTGATCGTTTAGTGGCGATTGAGATTGTGCATAATAGCCGTTCTGCGATAATATTCTCAGTGTACATGCCTACGGATACGCAGGAAAATGTTATTGAATTTACGGACTGCATGAGTGAGATTATAGCGATTACGGAGAACAGTAATGTCGAGTCAGTGTTTTTGTTAGGCGACTTTAATGCGCATCCAGGTACTCCTTTCTGTAGTGAATTAGGTACTATTTGTGCGGAGAAGTTGTGGTCATGTGTGGATATGGAACTTTTACCGGAGGACACATATACTTTCCGTAGTGATGCCCATGGATCACTCCGATGGCTTGACCACGTGGTGGTGAGTAGTGCCGCGAGAGACTTAGTTGTGAATGTTTCTGTGTTATATGACGTTTATCTATCTGATCATATTCCGATGACCATTGAATGTAACTTGCAATTGATAACACCCAAAATTGCTGCTACGCCTGTGTTACATAACAAGGTAGTGTGGGGCGAACGCAATAATGATCAGATAAATAAGTATAATGTTTTTTGTAATTCTAAGCTTAAATTAATAGACTTTCCTAACGAGTTTTGTGAGTGTTCCCATGGACATTGTAGTAATGTAAAACATTTTCAACTATTAGATGAATTATACCGGAATATTGTGGGTATACTCAGAGAAGGGGCCGAACACTCATATGTAGATACTAAAAATAATCATAAAAATAACCTTAGGGCAAAGCGGACAATTCCAGGTTGGAATAAACATGTTAGTGAAGCTCACAAGGAGGCACGATTTTGGTATCAAAAATGGATTTCGTATGGGAAACCTCGCAAAGGATATTTGCATGGGAAAATGTGTGAGTCTAGGAAGTTTTTTAAAAATAAATTGAGATTTTGTCAGGATAACCAACAACAAATAAAATTTGATATGTTGGCAAACAGCCACTCAGAAAAGAAATTTAATAAGTTTTGGAAATCTACGGCTAAATTTAATCCAAGGTCGAGACCTCCTGTGAGTGTAGCTGGACTTTCTGATCCTAAGATTATAGCGGATGCTTTCAAGCAGCATTTTAAAGTTGAAGCTATTCCCGCGCAAACGGCACAGGTGCTCGATGCAAGGCCTGTCTCTGAAGTCATATCATTAAATTTTTCGGCTAAAGAAATTTCCACTGTCATATCGCGCATGGAGAGAGGTAAGTCTCCTGGCCATGATGACCTGAGTATCGAGCACTTGAGACATGCGGGAATACACCTTCCGAGGGTGCTTGCTATGTTTTACAACCTATGTATCAGTCATTGTTATTTGCCAGGTGATCTAATGCACACAGTGGTAGTACCTATTGTTAAAAATAAGACTGCGAGTGCCTCTGATGTGTCCAATTACAGGCCTATTTCTTTGGCTACCATAGCTGCCAAAATACTGGATAGTATGCTTGATAAACACTTAGCTAAGCACATAAAACTACATGACGCCCAGTTTGGGTTCCGTCCAGGGCTGTCCACCGAAAGTGCTATTCTCTGTCTCAAGCAGACTGTACACTATTACACGTCTAGAAAAACGCCTGTATTTGCCTGTTTTTTGGACTTATCAAAGGCATTTGACCGTGTAATATATGACATACTATGGAAGAAATTGGAATGTGGAACGAGTGTACCCTCTGATGTTGTGTCCATTTTCAAATATTGGTATAACAATCAAACAAATACTGTAAAGTGGGCGGGTGCTCACTCGGAAGTGTATCGGTTGAAATGCGGGGTGCGGCAAGGTGGGTTGAGTTCGCCCCGGCTTTTCAACTTATATATTAATGAGCTGATAGGTGAACTCTGCAGGACTGGTGTTGGTTGTCATGTCGATGGTGTGTGTATTAATAACATCTCGTATGCAGACGATATGTGCCTGCTTTGTCCATCTATTGGTGCGCTGAGACGGCTCCTGTCCATTTGTGAGTCTTATGCGGTGGCTAACGGGCTCAGGTATAACGTTGAAAAGTCTCAACTTATGATTTTCAAAGCCGGAACGTTGACATACGGTGATATACCCAACATAAGCTTGTGCGGCAGTCCGCTTTGTAGGGTTGATAAGTTTAAGTACCTGGGTCACTGGGTCACCGAGGACTTGAAAGACAATGTCGACATTGATAGGGAACGCAGGTCGCTGGCTGCCCGGGGCAACATGCTGGCTCGCAGATTTGCACGTTGCACAGTACCGGTTAAAATAACGCTTTTCAAAGCGTACTGCCAGTCTTTTTACACGTGCAGTCTGTGGGTCAGTTATACGGCTCGGGCATACAGCGACTTGCGAGTCCAATACAACAATGCTTTCAGGGCGCTGTTGGGGATGTCGTGGCGGTGTAGTGCGTCTAGAATGTTTGCGGAAGCGCACACTGATGGTTTCTCAGCCATTATGAGGAAGAGATGTGCTTCCATAATGACGCGCCTACGCTGCAGCTCTAACAGCCTCTTGAAGGTGTTTATAGATAGATGGGACACTCCGATGTGGGGCAGATGGATACATCTCCATAATCCTTGTTACTAACAATAGTTTTTAAGTAATCAATGTTACTAACCCGATATGGACATGGTCTGAATTAAATTTTATTATTATTATTATTATAAAATAATTTAAAGGGCTATCTAGTGCATGACGTAGAGCAATATGGAAATTATCACCATATTTACGAGTTAAAAATTTATTTCACACTTCAAGGCCATTTGCCTATATCTTCGCCTTAAAATAAGACTCCGGCAACAAAATATTGTAAACATATTTTAGTTACCTAATAAACTATTTTATTTTATTTTTTTATTTTTATCTCGATGTCTGTCATAGACACAATATTCCCAAACGGGGCAAAACGTGGTTGTTTGTCGACCTCGCCCCGCTAGTTGCAAGTGAAATGGAATCAAATTTAACTTGTTGTAACTATGCTTTAAACTTTCAACTCCTGCCGTGCTCTTGCAAACTTAAGTTTGCTCGCAACTTGGGCGAGGAATAGATTGCGCGGAATTCTAATTTATGAATAGTAAGCAAGTTGTGCGGAAAAATGTTGCTAGAGGAAAAGCTAACGAACAAAACAAAACTAAGAAAAAAAACGAAGGTTTTCTTTTTTATTGAATCTTTCTTTTTAACCCTGATTTCTAAAAATCTGGGTAAAAAAGAAAGAGAGATTGTAAGGTGTTATTTCACAAGTGAAACGATCGAAGTTTACTGACTTACTCTAGGCTTTATTAATACAAAAAACGATGTATATAATTTAAAAAAAAATTATTATAATAAAGTTTAAATTAAATTAAAGCTTAATAATATATATATATATATTTAATTAAAACTTATAAGTACCTCTAAGAACTAAAACTAAAAAAAAATTACAAATTATGTAATCCCACTAAAATATTACCCCTCCTCGGCAGCGTGGCCAAAAGGCTGGCAGCATTGCCATGTTGTATGGCAATGCTCATTCTTTGTGCCAGATAATTTCCAGCCCTTTGGTCACGGGATACTTCGGATAATCTTGTGGACAAATATTTAAATAACTTATGGGCTGACGGACCCCACGGACCAAAAGTTTCTACCCCAAAAGGTTCAAATATGTAGTTTACCCGATGTCTACATACTTTCGCCGTTTGAGGCTCTCTGCTGTGGCAGCTGCTGCGCCGGCCTTTGACTTGGTGACCTGAAGATGAGACGGTGCGAGGGTATCTACAAAAGTGGCATCCCATATATATATATATATATATATAGCACTTTCGATCATATATTCTATAGATGTACAGTTCCTTGCAAAATCAAACAAAATATTGTCCCCGTGTCAATACGAACATAGGTAGATGTATTTCAAGTATTGCGAAAACAGTTTTATCTAAATTTAAACCGATATACGCTTGGAAATAAATCCGTATTAAGATCGTTACAATACATATTACCTTCTGGTTACATTGGTCATCTTTGACGTAACGTCACGCGCGCGGCCACCGAGCGAGTGACAGCGAAACAAGGCATAATACTGTATTATGCCTTGTTTTTCCGGTTCCATTTTTTAAGCGGCAACTGTGCATCTATTGTTTGTTTGTTTTTCGTGTATGTAAGTGGCCAACACTGTGCATCTATAGAATATATGATCGAAGTATAGCACACATAAGAATGACTACATTACATACATTGTATACATAATTTCACTACACACTACATCATTCCTACTACACTAGAATAGATTCTACTATTTTCTTCTTCTTTCTTTTGTCTTGTATCATGGGCAAAAAATACAAGAGGACTGATAAACCCATACGTTACCCATACCCAAAAATCGTACTCTGCTAACCGTAAACTGCTAAGAAAACCAAAATCCTGTATTATTTCTAGATGTCGCTACTATCTCGCCCGCCATACAAAGGATGCTGGGTTAAATCAGAGATGGCGCTTATTTGTTTGTAGAAAATGAAGGTTTATGTCGCCTTTTTCCCGAAATTAAGCGGCTAGTAGCTCTATATAGCTACACCATTTAAAGTAAAAATCGAATTAAGCTTCAAAGTATTGAAGGTCCTTTGTGTTTGTTTGTCCAAGCTTCTATTCTACTTAAAAATTGATTGATGATTCTCTTGCTAGTAAATGTAAAAAATGTAACTATAACCATAAACAGAAAGAAAACTCCCGTTTATTTAACATTACGGACTTGAAAGTATTTTTATATCAGTCAGGCTTGAATCAAACAATATAAAAATCCTACCAATGACAAAAAAACACCTGCGAAAGTAAATTTTTTAAATAATTCTTCCACTGATTGACTAAAACTCATCTTTCTATTCTCAGGTGGTCAATAGCGGTGGAACAGCCACCATCAACTGCACGTGGGGTGGCTGGCCAGCTCCTCGTTTAGAGTGGCTTCACAATGGAGTCCCGCTGGGCTCCGGAGTCGCTGGAGGGAGGGTCAGGGTGCAGAACAGCGGGGAACAACTCGTCATCACGTCAGTGCACCGAGCTGACAAGGGAGTGTACCAGTGCATGGCCAGGAATGAGCGGGATTCTGCTCAAGCCAGTGCAGAATTGAGGCTTGGAGGTGAGGCGGCGGGAATAGATAGGGCAGACCACAATGCCTTTAGTGGAGACTGTGCACTGAGAACGAAGTGGGACGCCATTGCAAGGTCGGCACACGCATATTCCTGACCTTGCAATCAGCGGAAACCCACTGGTGTGTGGCTCGATCATAGGTGCCCACACCCAAGTACATTCGATACAACTTTTATACGAAAAGAAAGATCGGAATGACAAATATGGGTAGTAACCGTGTAGGGTACCACGACCTGGCCACGTACTGAGTATGTGCACAGTCTGTGCATGTAGGCATTGTGAAGGCGGGCAATAGGGTATTTTTCTTCCTCCATTATCAGTAATTCATAGTTTTTTAGCAATAATCATATGATATATGTTATGTACTTACTATGGGGTTTCATTGTATAGTTGCCTTCAGATTCAGTGCCTGAAAAATTATTTCTCTGTTATCCAACTAGAAAAGTAAAGTCAATCAGTTCACAATCAAATAATGAGGACAAAGCTTTCTTATTAGGCTCGTTGTGAAATCTTTATCCTCACTAAAATACTGCTTTTTAGGCTTTCGTACCCAAAGTAAAGGACTCTATTATTGAGACTCCGCTGTCTGTCCGTCTGTCCATTCGACTGTCACGAGGCTCTATCTCTTGCACCGCAATAGCTAGACACTTGAAATCTTTACCGATTATGTATTACTGCGGCCGCTTTAACAAAAAACACTAAAAACAAGATAAAGTTAAAATTTAAAGGGGGTCGTCATACAAGAAACGTGTTTTTTTTTCAGCGTTTTAAAACATTGTACTTAAGATACGGAACCCTTCATGTACGAGTCCGACTCTCACTTGACCGGCTTTCCTAAATTCAAGACGAACGTAAAATAAAATAAAAAAGACTTTATTTTACCAAAACTTTACAGTTACACTTTATATTTCATTAAATTTTTTCCTTCATACTATTTTGGAAGTCGCCTCTGGGGCGTAGGCCTCCCCTTTCTTTTTTCACTCTTTTCTGTTTCTAGCTAAGCAAGATGAACATAAGGCTAAAGTAAATTAACTGATGGATGATAAAAATACTATTATTTTCTCAAACGCTAAATATTATTATGTTTCTCCAGACACGGCCCCAGAACTCCAGTACACCTTCATCGAACAAGTTCTCCGGCCGGGGCAGGTAGTCACCCTGAAGTGTTCAGCGGTTGGCTCGCCCTCTCCCCATTTCGCATGGTTGTTGGATGGACTGCCTCTTAACACCATCGCTATGGGGCACAGGTCAGTCCTCAAAAGAATTCATTTCCAAAGAATATTCCGAAGCACCACATGATGGAGTCAAATAAAAAAATCCCATGGATAACATTGACATATTATATATAGATCAGCTATCTCAAACATTAGCCCCAGTTCTATTTTTGAATATGTGGCAGTTTGAATTATATCAAAAGCATTTAATTTTCCAGCAATGAAATCTGGTTACTTGACGATGGAAAATTATTTCATTACAGTTTGCCGTGTTCCTTGATTTATTCTTACAGTATTTCAACACACACCAAGGCACTTTTAATAATGTTTACCATTTTTTCTAATGAGAAAGTACTAGGCGTATAAGACCTAGCAAGCGACTAAGAGAAGTTTATGAATATAGCTACAATCAAACGGAAAAAACAGTGATATGTTCTCGCTTCTCTAGTTTTACATAATAGCTCTTTGAGGAATAAGAAGAAGTGACTAACAGTCAGAGAAAGCTTCAGTTTCGATATCTTTAGTTGCATGACGTTAAAAAGGTCATTATATTGTTGAGTTTCTGTTTCTTGTTTAGAACCATTTCGTAGAAGAAAGATCAGCGACGGTCTAATTCCTAGATTTCCCAGGGTAAGCCATCTATACATTAAGGGCTCTACGTCACTTGTGGATGTGATTTAGCTCGAGTTAACGGTGCTTCTTTATTCTCAACAGATACAGCGTTGAACAGTTCGCGACCAAAACAAATGACGTTGTGAGCTACCTGAACATCTCAGCAGTTCGGTCTGATGATGGAGGATTGTACACCTGCAGGGCGGCAAACTCTCTGGGAGAGGTGTCCCATACTTCCAGATTGAATATTTATGGTAAGATTTTTTCATTGAGCCTTTCGACTTACCTATTATTATCAGAAAAAAAATAATTTGATATTTTGGTAGTATTTATTTTAGTACAATGGTAGTACTGTTTGCCGATGTTTATTTTGATTATTGAGTCATAACATAATACATCCAACAATAGGCATCTAAGTAATGTATTGTATTACGACCATACCTGAAGGGATATCCTTTCGTTTTCCCACCAGTTAGTCGTACTATTGGGAATTTTAGGTTCAAAACTGAATGGATCGAACGAATTCATGAAGTAATAGTATAATTTTTCCCAAATGACAAATGACATTCAGATATTACTCTGCGCCAGTCAAAGCATGTACATGCTTAAAATTGATTACATTATTTTGTGCGTTTCCACCACAACTTGGTTCATACAAACTACTAGGTGATTTGCTACGAAAAAAGATGCGGTGGCTCGGCGAGAGTATGCATTACAAGCGCTTGCGCAAGTTAAGGCCGTGGCTGAATTTTTTCGGTTATCTAGGACTTGGTAGTAGCAAAAATTTTAAATGATGTCTCCGTTTTCTTTAAAATGATTTATTTTAAATGGGGGCAGCACTGGGCCCCGGAAAATTCAGGTACGGCCTCAAGCGGCACCGGGCGTGGTCCGTTTCGAGCTCCTCCGGAAGGCACTTTGAAATGTTGGTCCCGGTTTTCATCATTGTATAGCAGTCGTCAAACTTTGTTGGCTGCCTTAAGGCAGCTTGAAAAATCTGACACCAGTGATGGCCATTTACACACACGTTGCCGAAAACAAACAAACAAACAAACAAACCCCCAAAACTAGCTCCTTCATAACAAACTATTAAATACAAGCCAAAGCATACTTCTGCCCATTCATAACTCCTTATAAATGGTTTCAGGTCCGCCCTACGTAAGATCGATAGGTCCCGTAAGGGCCGTTGCTGGGAGGGAATTGGTACTCTATTGCCCTTACTCCGGGTACCCAATCAGGTAAGCCAGCCATTTATTTTAATGTTAATCTGCTATCGCAGCTGCTTTTTGACGACCCCCGTGGCGTAGTGGTTAACACGCCAGTCCTCTACTTCGGAGATTCTGGGTTCGATCGCCAGCCAGGGCAAGTTAGTAAATGGCTTTTTCAAATTGTCCTAGGTCTTGCATGTTTATCTTTACATTTATTTATTACAAAATATAAGTATCGTTGAGTTAGTACCCCGCAATACGAGTTTAAAACTTACTTTGGGGCTAGTCAGTGTACGTTGTCATCATCCATTTATTTATATATTTTTTCTTATGTTATACTGCGTAAAATTCTGCGTATTCTCTTTCGTAAACAGCTTTAATGATAAACGGGCAAGTGCGAGTCGGACTCGTACATGAAAGGTTCCGTACCTCCGTACAGTACAACCTCCGTTTATTTTTTTATTTTCAGTATTTGTTGTTAAAGCGGCCACAGTAATACATAACCGGTGAAAATTTCAAGTGTCTAGCTATTACGGTTCAAGAGATAAAGCCCTGTGATAGACGGACAGATGGACAGACAGCGGAGTCTCAGTAATAGGGTCCCGTTTGTACCCTAAAAAATAAGACCAAATCACACTGATTGAGCTAGCCCCAAAGTAAGTTTTTAAACTTGTAGTATGGGATACTAAATCAAAGATACACTAGCACAACTTGCACAGAGGAAAAACAATACGTGCAAGTACTTACATAACAAAATTCTCTTTTTATCTCGCTGTACGATACCTACATAAATTGTAAAATAATATATAATTAAGAGATAAGAGGCAAATTCAAACAATATTGTTAACAACTTTCCCCATTGATTTTAAATCGAAATACGATTTTTTTCCACTTTCCATCGTATCCAAAACTGCTGCATATTGTATGGAATACATTGATCAGAGAAATTTATATAGAATGACGGATTGAACTGCCTCGCAGAATATTTGTACTTTATAATTAAAAAATCATAATAGAAAACAAGATGCATGTGAAGCGGGAGCGAGGTCATATTCTCGACCCAAAGGGAAGATGTTCCAGCCATACATGGGGTTTCCCCTGGGGAACCGTGGCTCCGACGGTGTTTTGTCGGAAGTTGTGTAGGTATATTGCAATCAATCGCAAAAACTCACAGAACAGAATAAAATAATAAGAAACAGAACAGAATATCGAGATGTAAGATATGTCAGCGCCATCTCGTATGCTTCATATAAACTATATCTGTGTCTTCGTCTTAGTAGTTCTTTTACGCTTGACGACTATTAGACTTTTTCTATAAATTTTAACGCAAAAACACAAATTTACATTTCAGCTCAGTAAAATGGCAGCGCAACGGCAACCCCATCGAATGGGATAACAGCATGGACGGAGCTCTGCGGATATCCAGGGTGGACCCGTCTCACGCTGGAGAGTACTCTTGCCTGGTGATGGGTTCACACGGGGAGATAGCCAGGAAAGAACTGCAGTTGGTGGTCAGCAGTAAGTATTATCTTTATTCTTATAAACAGTTGACAAATTGGATAATATCTTTAAGCAACAATCTTTTGTGGACTGGTGCACTTACCTACTTTATTTTAAATTTGTCTTTTACTTATTGTACTAGTCACTTATTTCCATGCTGGTCTCGTGGCAAGTAACATGTAAACACTGACAAGTGACAAGTGGTGTTCACACGTCTAGCAAGTGGATAGGTATGCAGTAAGCTCATAATTTTGCGGGGAAAGCGAGGTAGAGCGGGGCAGAGCTACTGTGGCGGTGGGCGAGTACGGGGAAAGCGGGGTAGCGCGGGGCAGAGCTACTTGTCAAAGAATAGAACAGGCTGCTATTCACTTGTCACTGCCTGTTCACATGCAGAATCACTTGTCACTTCTCACTATCACTTGTCACTTGTCAAAATGTAAACCAGGCTTTAGAAAAGATATATTTATATATACCGACATGCCTGTCGGCTGCAACATCAACAATATCTTTAGTAAATCATAGTCTTTATCATTAATTGTGCTTGATTTTCCACCTTCTCCAGATCCGCCAGAGATCGAGCCGTTCTCGTTCTCCGCCAACCTGCAGGAAGGCAAGCGCGCGCAGGTCGGCTGCAGCGTCACGTCTGGAGACATGCCCGTCCACTTCACGTGGCTGAAGGACGGCTCGCCCATACCTTCCGCTTTGCAGGTAAACTGGATTTTGACCTCAAGACTGTAAAGACCCTTTTACACACTGCAAGTTTCTTAGCTGTTGCATACAATAATGACTTGTATGGTCTAAAGTCTAAACTAAAAGTGATTTTAGAGGGTTAATAGAGGTTGAAAACAACCATGCAAACTAACTATTGCTTCAATTAAATAGGCGTAACGACTGGAACTATATTTTGGGCCTATCGGTTAGAATTTAGATTATTAAAAAAAAATTACAAGTATTTTTTCTTTGCTCTGAGAAAAAAAAATTGACGAAGATACAGCATATTTAAATTTCGCGTGACGTCACGGCTAAGTACGATTTTTACATAACATAGTGACGTCACAAGCCCCCACTCTGGAACTTTGATGCTCTGTATCTTAGTGAATTTTTAATTTTTTTTATAATCTGAAAAAAGTGGGTTTGTTTTTTTTGGATAATCTAATTATATATATAGGGTGACAATCGTCACACCTATTGCAGCTATAGTCACGACAGTCTAATCAGACTTGCATGGTCTAAAGTTTAAACTAAACGTCAACAGTAACTGTACAAATCATTAATTGCTTCAATTAAATTGTATGCAACAGACAAGAAACTTGCAGTGTGTAAATGGGCCTTAAAAGTAATTATTTCTTATTTTGTAACGAATACAATTATGTGACTGTGATCTATAGAACATTTCAAATTGCATATTTTATTGCCAAATCTATGACCAATAAGTACGATACTTAACACCTTGGGATTAATTGTTTCTAATAAAATTGATCACATTTATTATTATTTTTTTGGAAAATTACAACCAATATTAATAAAAAATTATCATATACATATAAGGACAGTGTAGTAACAATCACAAAAACTAAAAATAGAGCCTAGGACTCTATTTTTAGTAACATTTATTGCCAATCAGCGCGCAATTTGTGTAAAATATTTGTCCGGTTTATTAATCAGATTAAAGTTCAAATTACGGTGCGTGTAACTTCTTAAATTAATTGAATTGTCTGGGATTTAACAAATATTATTATTCTTATTCTGAGATCAAAGTAATCTTTCCTAATGATTTTCTTTTTAATACAATACCAGATCAAGAATGTTAATTTTAATGTACGTAGTATAATATTACTGTGTGATTTTACTATTGCATTTTTATTTAGATTCTCAGCCGTAAAAGTAATAAACTTGAGTGTAGTCATCAAATTACTTTAGGACAAGAACTCCTTGAGAAAAACCATAAACGTACTGTTGCGTAGGTGGAAGAGCGGACAGCTGACTTTTTCAGCAACCTCGTATTCAAAGAGGTGTTTGCTCGCCACAGCGGCCTTTACACGTGTGTGGCGTCAAACTCCGCCGCCAAAGTAAACTATACGGCCGAGCTGGTCGTCAAAGGTAAAATTTAAAAGTAAAGCATTGAAGCACCGAAGCACATGCACTGAAGCACCGACCATTGCACCGGCTTGCACTAAATAAAACACACTGCACTAGAGCACTTCTTATTGTTAACATCCTCATTGTGAGTTTTTAAGCGACTTGAAAAAGGAGCTCCTGATTTTTTTTTTTTTATTTACGTTCCACGATAACATTCGTTTTTAACCGATTTAAAAATCTTTTTTTTATTTGTAAGGGTATACAAACAAGTTGGTTCCATTGTCACCAGGCGAAGATCTGATGATGGAATCCTTGAGAAATCGAGGCAACTCCTCAAATATGCACACATATAGTGATTTTGATGTTTTTGTCAATAAATGAAGCATTTTGAATTTGTGGAACTGATAGGAATTGAAGTCGCTTTTTTTGTTTAAATTATTTGTAAGTACCTACTAGTAGAAAATTTAGAATTTTTTTCATCTTTTCTTTTACTTGTGTTGTAAAATTTTAAGGCGTATTTACACAGTGCAAGTTTCTAACAAATTGCAAACAATTAAATTGAAGCAAGAAGTAAAGTATTTACATGGTTGACCTTTTGTTTCTACCACGCAAGTCATGTATTGCTTCAATTTAATTGTTTGCAACAGGCAAGGAATTAGCAGTGTGTAAATGAGCCTTAACTGGAAATTAAAACTAGAAAAAAGTGATTTCTGTAACCAATCGCAGTCTGTTTTCATTCGTAGACAAGGCCTACGCTCTGTACTGAGCAAATTATTTCAACACAATATTATAAATACTTACTTAGATCATTATCAGTCACATTCATGGCATCGAAATCTACACCCAAAAAAGAGCTGGTCCTCAAAATACAGAACCGAAGCATATTGCACTAATTCACCAATCATCATACCAGCTAGCATCAAGTACTTTTGAATGTTGTGTAGAAAGGTTAAAGTTTAATTAATTTACTTGAAAAACTGCAAATGTTTATTGTTAAATTTAAAAAGTTTCCATAACAGTGGCCATCCATTTTCATTCGGCTTCCATAGATCACATTACCTACTAAGCTATGATCCTCGGTCGATTGTTTTGCAATGTATACTTATTAGATGATAATGAACAACGATCGTGAGTAATACTCTTAATGAATATTAACTCCCTACGAGTATTATAGTATTCCTTACTATTTTGCATATTACCTTCCCCAAATATCAATTCAAAGCTACTGCACTTTTCACTGATGCATTAAGCATATTTTTGTAAGTTTGCACCTATTTTGCACTGAGCACATTGTCGTCAAAATCCTTCCCGGCTAATATTTTTGAAACTTCCGTGAAAAAGAAATGTACTAAGTGCTAAATAAAAAACTCGATCTAGAGGAGGTCAACGTTTTCTTTGCCAATGGATAATTTCACTGGTTACTGATTAAATGGGAAGTAAAATGCAACTAAAAATGTGGAAAAACTTTGACGCCTCTTAATCACGAATGTTGAGAGGTTGGAAGGGAAGTCCTGTGTCTTTTCTCCCCACCGTAAGAGAGCATAGCCTTATATTAGAAAATACAGGTACATTATCACGTCTGTATCCATAATGGGGTAGACAGAGCCTGGAACCGTAAGACCCAAAGACTACGTTTAGCGTGATCTTGGGTGTAAAAATAAAAAAATAGAAAAGAAAAAATTTAAAATAGATCGCGTTAAATTCAGTCATCTACTTATTTCCGTTTATTCAGTACCATTTATAAAAAGAAAAAATTGACTTCTTCTAGAACCTAAGTGTATGTAAGTGTAGTGTTACTGTTTATTGTACATAATATGGTATTTACTGAGGTATTCCCGTTTTTGTTCCGCCTAGCGTTGGATAACAGATTGCTAGAGATTTGGGTAAATTCTTCAATATATGTTTTATTTTTCAATATATATATTGTTTACATTCAGCCAAGAACAAGCGATGGCGAGACGAACATGATAAATTCTTAACTGAATGGCAAGAAGTAGCGAGAGGGAGGCCTTTGCCCAGTTGTGGGACATAACAGCCACAGGCTAGTAAAAAATAAATTACAGTCATACAAATTCCCTCCCGACGTCGATGTATGATTTGGAGATTTTCAAGGCAAGAGTGAATAGGCATTTTTTGAGTCTGCGTTTAACACCTTAGACTTCATCTTAGCTTCCCATCAGGCTAGATAGAGGCCAAACTAACTCAAATCTCTAATGAAAAAAGAAAGCTATGAGAACATTCTATCCGAATTACAATACCAATAAATAAAATTCTAGGTAAGTTTACTTATTACTCGTTTTAATACTCGACCTTGAACCATTTATTTATTTAAAAACTTTATTGCACAAAACTATTGTACAAGTGGTGGACCTAATGCCATATGGCATTCTCTACCGGTCAACCATAACCATATCTATATGTCTCGTATTGTATTATGTTATTGAATACGATTTTGTTATAAATGTATGTGAATGTCTGTTTATTAGCGCACCTGGGAAAGGTAATGAAGTTAATAATTTAAAACTTCTTATTAGGAATTATACCTACTTAAAATATTCAAAGATTAATGTAAATTATGGCATTTTAAATTTTGGAAGTCTGGAAAATAAGCGTCAATATATTTTCATTAGGTTTTCTCACGAACGGCCGACGTTCAGACGATCATCATAAGGGCGAGTGTTAGAAGCGGCAACCAGACGGTTTTGCTGCACCCGTTGCACTCCTTAACCTATACGGTCATCATAATTAGTTTATCCCTAGATTAAACAGTATTAAAAAAATAACTAGGTATTTATTTAAAATGTTACGCGTTGAATCAAAAGAATCATTTGAAAATAGTTGAATCATTTTGTATGCTAGCGGAGTTACGCTTAGGGAAACCTTTTTAGTGTTATGGACTGAATTCACCCCTTAAATAGTAACAGTATATTTTGTTAAACGCTGAATATTTTTAAATTAAATGTTGATGGTACTTTTTTATTATTTGTAGCATTATTAAAGAATGTTAGCAAACCTAAATAAATTTTCATTTAAGTTATGTTAGCCTTCCTAACAAAGTCTTAATTTGTTAGAAACAACAACACTGTTTTCTAAAAGGAACTCTAAAGTTTTGATAGATTACGCTCCCGTCTGGTGTATGTAACAAACTAGCTCAAAGTTTCATATTAATTACTAGAACTAACGTTGTTAGCTTCGAGTTGCGTAAATTCATTGTATATTTTACGTACTTCATATTTTTCAAATTTAACTAAACGTATTTAATTTTATTAAATATTTGAAAATGTCATGCCTATTTATAATTACTTTTACACTTGCCTAAACTTTATCTTTTTTTATTTTCAATGTACTTATTATTTAACGATAAGTAAAAATTACACTAAATGTTTCCTAAGTGACAAACAATTAAGATAAGGCTGTCTAACTACCTGTCACTCTGTTTCATGCTGCAGTCTCCCCCAAGTGGGTGACGGAGCCAAAGGACGAATCTGTTCTGGCTGGAGAGCCATTGGCGTTACACTGCCAGACCACAGGCTCTCCTACGCCACAGGTCTCTTGGCTCAAACAAAGAGGTAACTACTCCTTTTTATACGAAGTAGGCAAACCCGTAGAGATAAGATAAAATTTCTTTATTGCACCGACTCTATGAAGAACAAGTTAGGTAAATAATAAGTAGAGATGCGTAGAACAATGATATGCGTATTGTCATACGTAACGTATTTTCATGCACTCATGAAGAACCTTGATATGCATTATCTTAGAAAAACTGCGCGCTCGTTTTACAACTTTAGCATAAGTGGCAGGAAATTTCTTACAATTATTAGTGAGCGTTAACAAATGTATCCCAATTTTAACTTATCTCCATCTTTTCCAGGAGCTTCATCTTCAGACTACACTCCGCTGGTGAACCTTGGCGGGAGATTCCAGGTGCTCTCCAACGGGACGCTGTGCATCGAGTCAGCATTGCCTTATGACGAGGGACATTACATGTGCAAAGCTGAGAACGGGGTCGGCTCGCCCCTCACCAAAACTATCGCTGTAGCTGTCAACGGTAACAAATGTTCTAAGTAGAAAAGGAAGACATCGTAAAATAGGTCTTTGGAAGACGCCTAAAGCTTTAATTTGGAGTGGAAATTTCTGGCACTTTTGTCATGCAAAGCGAATCTTTGGCTCGAAAGCAATACCTAAAGGATGCAAGCAAGAACTATAAACTGTATTGAGGAGGATGACACACGAGGATAGCATTTTCCTCAAGTTGCCTTTGCTATTGACCTATGCGTCAGCAGCTGTAGCTGGCCCCACATTAGTCTTCAATCTACCACATTTCTTTTAGTTCCATTAACAGTACTTTTGAACTGAAATAGTATACCTATTTCAGTTCAAAAGTACTGTTACCTTGCCCATCATTTTGCGGACTTCTAAGTAACTTTTTCTAATGTCTACAACGCATGGACACTCCATCAAAATGGCTTGCAGTTTGATAAGACTAACCTTCAATTGTAGAGTCCCCTTGGCCGATTTTATACTATCTTATGCCAACCCACCGGGC
Source organism: Acrobasis repandana (assembly GCA_963576875.1). NCBI lineage: Eukaryota > Metazoa > Arthropoda > Insecta > Lepidoptera > Pyralidae > Acrobasis > Acrobasis repandana. Next base: position 1,000,677 of record OY756215.1, read on the forward strand.
CACCGCGGTGATTATGGGCAAAACCTACCTTTGCTGGGAGATGTCGTTGATCCAGCAATAGACTTATGTAGGCTAGTAAAAAGAAGAAGAAATTATGTCCTCATCATCATCATCCGAGCGGTATTCCCGGTTGCATCGTCAGCGATTACGCTTCAGAGCCCGGGGTCCGCTACCTACCCTAGGTGATTCGACGAGGTTACTGGTTTTACACAGAGCGACTGCCGTCTGACCTCCGCAACCCAAAGGGTAGACCAGAACCAATCCTAGGGATAGGTACAAACGCTAGATGGCGTTCGGGACCAACAGCTTTACGTGCCTTCCGAAGCACGGAACCCTCTTGCTTTTCGGATAATCAGGTGATTCAAGCCTGCAATATCCTAACCAGAATGGAAACAACTTTTCACAAAGTATGCTTCCCAGTGGGATTTGAACCCATGACCTCCGGATCACAAGGCAGATGCCTTGACCACTGGACCACGGAGGCAGTCAAGAAGAAATTATCTCCTGTCAACTGTTATTTCAGAGCCTGCTCGGTTCGAGTTGACATCGCACAACATGACAGCTCGTCGCGACGCGCCCGCGACGCTGGTCTGCGACGTGCGGGGTGACAGCCCCATACGCGTCACCTGGGCGCACAACATGAACCATTTAGATCTTAATACTTATAGGTAAGTGTCTAAGTGTGTTATGTGGTAGGTAAGTATGCACGGCTTGGAATGCTGGTCTACCAAAGTGCAAAATGAGAAAGGAGGAGTCCTTTACGCAAAAGTCTATGCAACATGGAGATGTTGCATAGACTTTGTGTTGGATGCGTAGGGTGATGCACATAAATAAGGTGAGAAAAGTCTACGTGAGGGGAAGCTTGAAGGTAACGCCCGTTAATTATAGGGAGTGATAGATTAGCTTGGTGCGAACATAAGTATTATGAGACGCGAAGACTAACACATACCAAAAGGGTCATTAATATGAAAAATATTGGGTGCAGTGGAGGAGAGATAGGCCTAAGAAGAGATAGATGGAATGCTTATAGTAATAGTTGGAGTGGATGAAAGTATGACGGGTGATAAGGGACATAAAGAGACAAGACATACTGCGCCGATCCCAGTAATGGAAAAAGGTAAAGATAATGATGAAATTAATATAGGAAAGTCGGCCAACTGCCCAAGGCTAGCTAGGCTATCCAATGTAGGTAACTAAAGATGCAATCGGGAATGTGCCAAGATGGGAGAAAGAGACACAAATCTGTGGATTCCGGCCTGTCGTAAGACCGACAAAATTACTTAGCACAACTACTTATCTTATCTTACAACTGTATTTCCAAAGAAGGTTGACGTCAGGCGGATTTGGTTGATACAACTTTCACATTTAGGTATGTCAAAAGCGGGTGCCCCTTGTTTCACAGACTGAAATTTCATAGAATTTCGATTCACAGAAAATTTTTCATAGAATATTTAATTCTTATATTTTTATTTCAAATATTATTGTTTCAAAGACTATTTACTTGAATGAAACACAATTTATAGAAACACAGTTCAATGAATTTTAGAATCTCATATTTTCATTTAACAAACTAATCAAACAGTAGAATATTTCTTTAAGGAATATTGTTTGTTCGGTGTAATCTTTCATGGAATTTTATTTCACAGAAAATTATTATTTAAGGAAGTATTAAGTGAAAACATTGTATAATCAAATTAAGTACCATATAAAAAGTTAGAATACATTATAAATCGCTACCACAATATAGGTTAGGGCAAACTTATAGGTTAGGTTTGGTTAGAACTGTGACCAACACACGCTGTGGTGTGTGCTGGGAAAGTTTTATCAATTTTACTAGAATAGGGCAAACTTATAGGTTATAAATATTATATTAACTAAACTTATTAAATATAATAATATTTAATTTGATATTCTGATATTAGAAACATCGCAAAAGTAAATGTTATTTGTATTAAAATTCTATGATTTCAAATTATTCATAACAAACATTCTAATTATTATTTTTCTGTGCAACGAAAATCTATTATTAAAAATTCTTTATACTGAGTAACCTACATATTGATTATTCTATGACATGATAATCTGTTAAACTTTTGTCTGTATAAGAAAGTACACCCGTCAAAAGCTTTTCCAGTGAGACGTCATGCAGGCGGTAGATCTTTAAAAGCATAACCGAAAAGTTTCAATGATTCCGGATTTTACCACTACTTTGCGACACTTCTTTTGAAAGGCTAAAAAGCAGTTCTTGAGCACAGCCAAGGATGCAACCAAGAAAACTTCTTGTTTTCTTTTTTTCTTCATCTTCTGTAAAATGTTTTTAGTAAATTAAAATTCTTTTGTTTTGCAGGTTAAGTATCTCCGAAGCTAAGACTGATAGTGGTTTAAGGTCCCAACTGTACATAAGCAGAGCCGACCGGCAAGACTCGGGCGTGTACAAGTGCCAAGCCGTCAACGCTTACGGTCACAGCGACCATTATATTTATCTCTCCGTCCAAGGTAAGCAAAACTTCCAACGCCTTTCTTAAATTCCCCTACATTAAACTAATACTACTTTTGAAGATTTAAAATTAGGTAGAGCCATTGATTTTAGTTTTTTGTTAGTTTTTAGTGCCATTTGTCACATGTTTACATCTTGAAAATGAATGTCTATAATTATAGCAATATTCTCACCATTTGCTTAACAAGTATTTTCGTAAATTCAAAATTTACATGACATCGAAGACGGTGTTATCTGAGCCTTTTTTATTATACCTCAAGGTGTAAGTAAGTTTTTTATTTTTATTTTCCCGGGTCAGGAAGTTTTTCGCAGGCGTAGCGGACGTGACGTCAGTATTGTAACAACTAGACAGTGTCTTGACCTTAAATTTAGCATTTCAATTGTGTATGTACATGTTCCAATTGAAAAGCCAGAAATTCCTACTCGCTCTCCGCTAGTGTTTCAAAAACACAGACAATGACTTGACACAACATCTTGTCTTTTGTGTATATCTTACACATATGTAACAATGTACATGTTCCAATAGAAAAGCCCGACACTCCTCACTCGCTCTCCGTCACGGAGATCCTCTCCCGGGCGGTGCGCCTGTCCTGGAGCCAAGGATTCGACGGAAACTCCCCCCTCATGGGGTACACCCTGCAGTACTGTGCCTTGGCTGCGCAGGGAGCCATCCGTGGCAACCAGTGGGAGTCCGCCACCAGTCTCAACGTGTCCGTCCACGGCCCTGCCCATCCACATATCACGTAAGATGTTCATATTTCCTTCCATTTAAACCTGGGATTTAGAGCAAAATTCATCATCCTCACCAGGTCTTTTTTAGTTTTCACTGCAGGAGCACGACCCTCTCTGTACTACCAGAGCCATATATTAGCCAGAGCAGTCGGAGGATTTGGCCTACACTCTCCACGCTGGCCAGACGGGTTGGAGTGAAGAGGCCTAATTATGTTTATAAGCTTGTTTAGCTTGTGTTTACTAAGTCGCCTTCTATGACATCAACGGGAAGACTTGGAGTAGAGTGTGAGTGTCCTATTCTACTCTGCCGGGAACCACACAGCTATTTTCAGTTCATTTAATTAACTCTATTGAGTAGCAACTACGGCAAGGGCAGCGTAGGTCACACACCTACTAGGTGGTCAAATAAAAATGCTGGATACAGGCCGCTTTCAGTCATTTAGGAAATCCTTGTCAGAGGTCTATGTCCAGTGAACTTTCTGTGGTAGAAGTGAACTTGCTGTGGCAGAAATGATAAATAATAATATATGTGCAGCTGAGCAGGCGCAATCAATGGCATGAGAACATATACAGCATGCTTAACAAAATATAATTTTATCTTATTTTGCAGCCTCACAAAGAAGGGTGACATCCACTACGAAGCGCTGCTGAGTAGTCTGAAGCCTCACACCGCTTACATGATCCGCATTGCCGCTATAAACCAGATCGACAGGAGTGCCTTCACGGAGCCAGTCGTCGTCAAGACTCAAGAAGAAGGTACTTGCTTGCCCGCATTTCAAATATATATATTAATTATTAAAGAGCCCTTAGTTTAGGTACCTAATAACAAACAAAAACTGCCAGAAAAATAAAAAATGCGCGTCATTTGACTCCTACTTACACTCTGTACTGGACCACACTGCTATAAAAGTCTTGCTTCCTTCCATGTGCTATTCGAAGCAGTAAACTTTGGAGCTCGCTGCCTTGTACGAATAATATTCATATTTCTTCATGGCGCCTACAAACATTTTATTTGTGTAGATTACATTAACCGACGTCTATCTTAACTATAGCGCCATCAGAAGCACCCACGAACGTCCAAGTGACAGCTGGTGGTCCCGGAGAGTTGCATGTGTCCTGGCGACCTCCGCCCAGGGACGCCTGGCATGGCGAGCTGCTGGGCTACTCCGTCACCTGCGCTGAAGTGGGCCCGGGGGCCAGCAGGAATGCTACTAGGTATACAAACACCTTAATAACAGCACGAGTAACTTTAGAAGCGCCTACGAACGTGCAAGTAATCACCGCCTACATACATCTGGCAAAGGGAGCTCTTATATAACTAGCTTCTTTAATTATTATTTTTTATTTCGTATCACCCGCAAATTCCTCGAAATCGCTATTTATAATGCTTATAAGTAAATATATTTTAACTTGTAACTTATAAATGTTATCACCTGATTTCTTAACTTCTAAAGGATTATTATTACAAACGTTAAGAATTTCCATTCTTTCTTCCAGGACGTTAACAGTAAACGGGTGGTCAGCCACCGAGCTGAATCTGTCAGCTCTAAGGAAGTTCACTCGATACGAAGTGCGAGTAAGAGCGTTCAATGGAGTAGCGGCCGGACCACCGTCCGCGCCAGTCTCTGCCACTACTTTAGAAGGAGGTTTGTATTTTTTTCCCTTCTTCTTCCTTACCTTATCCCACTCTACGTGGGGCGGGACAGCATATGAGTCTTTTCCATTTACCTCTATCCTTTGTCATTGCAATTGTTACCTTGGCCAGGGAAGCCTTCCACGGTATGTGCCCAGTAACCTTCAGTTATGAATTACTTATTTATTTTTCCAGTGCCCGAGTCTCACCCGACCAGTGTCTCTTGCTTCCCCCTATCGTCTTCCAGCATCAAAGTGACGTGGAGCCCACCTCCCATAGGCCAGCACGGGGGCCTCATACAGGGGTACAAAGTTATCTACTCGCCGCTCACTACAGACCATGGTAAGTAAAATTAATTGATCCAAATCATTACCCAATCTTGAGAACATTTTGTATAACTATCAGGTTTTAAAAGTATATCTCACAATAAAGTTTTAGGTATTTTTATTTTATTGATCAATTTTTGAGTATATCTCCCTGTAAGCACCTTACCCGTGTGGTTCCGGGATAGAATAGAACCACTCCATCTCTTCCTCTGGATGTCGTAAGAGGCGACTAAAGGACTAAGCAAAAACATCTCGTGCTACAGTTGCATTCCCAAGAAGGGGTTAAAGTCGGGCGGCGGCCGGTTGTAAAACTTTTCGCATAAATACATTCCCAAAGAGGGTTGACGTCAGGCAAGCGGCCGGTCGTAAAACTATAGCCAAATCATTTAAACTGTTCCGGCTATTTCGTCTCCATTTTGCATCTTCAACGGTCTTTGGCATCCTTGGATGACCATTGAAATGCATGTTATATTTGGAGAAGAAAAAGCGGGAAAGCGCACCCCGGGCTCCGAAGCAGCACAGCTGAGGATGCAACCGGGAACGCGCTTAGACGAAGAAGAAGATCCTCCTTTAAGCAAGCTGCTGTGGTTTATGTCATCTATTATCTTTTTATATACTCTACGTACGCTCAACAAGGCGACTTCACCGCACTTTGACAGAATCATATGCGAAGAAAAGCTTTCAACTATCACTCTGGTACACTTACCTTGTGCTTACTCAACGTGCACCAATTGAGACAACAGAAATCTTAGAATTGCATAGAAGTTAATTGTTACTGCTTCTGACTCTCGAATTCTAGATTATTCATATAAGTAGAGAATAACAAAGTGTGATCTGAAATTTCAAACAATAATGATAATTTTTCAGCAGACGTAGGTGAGATCAAACGCGTGACCACGACGGACACCTACCTGCACACCCTGCGGAAGTACACCAACTACTCCGTTCAAGTGCTAGCCTTCACCAACGCAGGGGACGGCAAGAGGAGCTCACCAGTCTTCTGCATGACCGAGGAAGATGGTAGGTGTGGTCCATTTCATTCATAGAGGCAGAATTACAAAAAGTCAAGCGCGAGCCCGCGATGGACTCCTACCTCCAATTCACCGGTATCTCCACACTCACTGGAAGTACACCAACTACGTCCAAATGCTGGCCTTAACTAACGAGTAGACGAGAGCCCACCGGTCTTCTTGATGAAGAAGATGTTGAGTCATCAAGGGCGTTGCCAAGGGGTGTGCCCCGGAGTAACTCAAATAAACGAGCAAGTGCGAGTCGGACTCGTACATTAAGGGTTCCGTACCACCGTACAATGTTTTAAAACGCTAAAAAAACACGTTTTTTGTATGACGACCCCTTTAATTTTGAACTTTTTTTTTAATTTTTAGTATTTGTTGTTATAACGGCCATAGTAATACATAATCTGTGAAAATTTTAAGTATCAAGTTAATGCTATTATAAAGATCTAGTTAAAAACGCTGAAAAAAACACGTTTCTTGTATGACGACCTCCTTTAATTTTTAACTTTTTTTATTTTCAGTAATAACAAATGTTATAGCGGCCACAGTAATTAATAATCGGTGAAAATTTCAAGTGTTTAGCTATTACAGTTCAAGAGATAGAGCCCTGTGACAGACGGACAGACAGACAGACGGACAGACAGCGGAGTCTGAGTAATAGGGTCCCGTTTGCACCCTTTGGGTACGGAACCCTAAAAATATGGCCAAATTAAATTATGTAAAGTCTTTAGTCCACTTAGGTACTTGTTTGCTTTAGTGTTACTTCACCGATCTTCTTTATCTTAGCGCGTTTTCAATTGCATCCTCGAGTATATAATGCATGTCATGGTCGTTCAAGGATTTTAAAGATTATTCAAAATTGAGATGAAATAGCTGGAACAGTTGAAACGACTTGACTATAGTTATACGACAACTGTCCTTGGGAATGCAGTTGTAGCACGGGATGTTTGTGCTTGGTCCTTTAGTTGCCTCTAACGAAATTAAAAGAAAAGGGGACTTTTTTACTTCAGCGATCATTCTTTAATTCCCCATCTCCAGTTTTATCACATTCACTAATAACTTTTCAAATTGGTTGATTCATAATATTTTTCCTTTTAGTAATCTCCTCTTTGAATGTTTTAGTGCCGTCGGCTCCAGAGAAGATCAAAGCACTGGCATTCAATAGTGACTCAGTGCTCGTGAGCTGGCTGCCTCCACTGCATCCCAACGGCGTCATCTCACATTATACTGTCTACTACCGAGAAGCTGGGAGGTGGGTAGCTATAGGAAATATCTAAACATATACTTGGTTCTTCATGCAAGTAGAAAGGCGATTCTAATACACCCAAGATAGATCAACAATTTTACATATGCTTTTTAGAAATATATTTTCTTAAATTTCCTTGTAGTTCTCTCTGGAGACGGGTTGACATCAATTTAGACTACTGCTCAGTGAGGATACGACACACCATGACTTTAACAATATTTTTCCCAACTATACGAATAAGTACTTATAGAAACTTCTTAGTAAAAACGTATTATGTTAGGTAAACTCTGCGCACTGCTGTGGATCACAATCAATCATACGGATTATGACTTACTAAAGTTATTCTGCCCCACCCAGGGGTGGGTGGGGCAGAGGGCCGCTACAGTTTTCTCCATCTCAATCCGTTTTGAGCAATACAGAACAAAATGAAGAAATACGGATTATGATTCAGTCAGAAAAATATTATTCTATTTTAGTGCGTCAGTTAGATTATTTAAAAGTAGTTCTTAAAATTTTAAATGATATCTCCGTTTCCTCACAAATAATTTATTTCAAATGGGGGCAGCACTGGACTCCGTGTATCGTCTTAAGATATTCAGGAGATTTTGGATTAGAAAGAATAGAAAAAAGAGTGCACAAAATTCGTATTTCTCTACGTTCACGGATGGGACGCCAATATTCTATAATAATTCTTTTAATCCATATGATGGGCAAATTACCTAGATATTTTTAATTCGTCATGTCTATTCCTGCTGTTCATTCTTAACTAATATTCATATTATTATATGTAAGTAAATATTTGTCTGTTCTCCTTTCAGGCTAGGAAAACACTCAAGTTTCACAGTATCGGCAGACAAGAAAACGGGCACGGAGCTGATGTTTCAAGTGCGGAACCTCATGGAGAACCAGCTGTACGAGTTCTGGGTGTCCGCCACCACTGGCTCGGGGGAAGGGGAATCTACTCTGGTGGTTGGACAGGGACCAAGTTCTAGGAGTAAGTATATGAAAAGTATATTTAATCTATTGTCCATCAAATCACAACAATATTTTGTACAGAACAATGTCAACCTTTGGGTTATACAGAGAGTCTAAAATGTGGGTTGCAAGATAGAGTATAAGTGTTGGATACACAAAATACATAATGTACATTGATAAATATATATACTTCATATTTAAATACATACATACATATATATACAATAATATATAAATAACTCGGCCAAGAAGTGTTAATACTGTGATAGACTCGGGAGGCGCGTTCCAGTCTTACTGCCGTAATGGCGAAAGAGTAGAGAGTGAGGAGAAAAAAAGGGTCAAACTATGAGAAGAACGCAGGATTCTTTCGTGATACGTACTTATTTTAACGCATATATTTACCTAGATCTTTGACAGAGAGAAGTTATCTTTTTTTGAGTATCAAATATGTCTAGTATTTTGACAGCACATTCACTTTGTTTCTGGACCACAGGAAAAGAGTAGAGGACAATACTGAATTTATTGACAAGGTAAATATTTAACACATTTCGACAGCAACCAAGGCGTATTCAATTTGTATTCAAACAGTAACTTAATAAAAAACAAATTCCTACTTTCTTTACTGACAAGGGGGTGCACTAGCTTATGCCTTTTCTGTTTAGTTCTTGCATTGTACCAACATAGTCCGTATTATATGGCAATTCAGGTGTACAATCACCTACCAAAAAGAATTAAAGACCTTCCGGGAAAAAAGTTTGACACTGAATTAAAAATACTTATGATAGACAAAAGTTATTACAGTATGACGGAATATTGGACGGACAAACTTTAGTAATTAAGGACATTTTAACGACATTTATATACCTAATTTAAATTATATTAAAATTATCTATATTAAATATTAATTATGATATCCCAGTTAATAATTTGTGGAATTTTATGAATTGTAATGTTGTTTAAAATCAATTCCCAATGCCTAAGAAGGTAATTTTGTAAATAGTTTTAAGAACACTATTTGTAAAGTGCATGACAGTGAATGTGTATATTGTTTACAAATGGTGAATAAATGAAATATGAAATATTAGTTCCAGCCAGAATAGCATCATTCGGGCGGCACGTGCGTGTGGGTGTGGGTCGCAGCGTGGTGCTGTCGTGCACGTGCGTGGGCGCGCCCGCGCCGCGCTCGCGCTGGGCGCACGCGCGCGTGCCCGTCACGCACCACGCATACTACCAAGTCACGCATCTTGGACATCTTCATATTCGGGGTGAGTACGGAGATAAAACAGTGATCCTGCAAACAATATTGAATGGGTGATCTCCGCGGTGTATTGGTAACCATGCTAGTCCGCCATTCGGAGGTTCTGGGTTCGATCGTCAACCAGGGCAAGTTGAAAATGGCATTATCCAAATTTACCTGGGTCTTGGTATGTTTTTATCATAAAATATAAAGATAAAGGAGAAGGTGAACGTCGTATCGGACAGCGAAGTAAAAAAATCTGCCGGATGAGAGAGACAATTGGAAGAGAATTCATACTCCACCGATAAGACATAGGCTCTTAAATATAGATAGATAATAGTATCGGTGAGTTAGTAATACATAGCATAAGATTAAAAACTTACTTTGGGACTAGCTCAATCTGTGTGATATCATTATCAGCAACATCAGGTCTTTTAGTCTTCACTGCAGGAGCACGACTCTCTCTATACTACAGAGCCATACTTGGCCAGAGTAACCACATATTAAGCCTTTTAGTATTCTACTCTGCTGGAAACCACACGGCATAAATTGCGCTATCCATGTGATATGTCCATCCCTACATATTAAGCCGTATGGTTTTTGGCAGAGTAGAAAAGGACCATTCCAAGTCCTCCCGTGGGTTTCCGTGGAGATTGTAAAAGGCGACTTAGGAAATACAATCTAAACAAAGCTTATAAACATCAATGAGACCTCACCAACCCGTCTGACCAGCGTGGAGAGTGTACTCGTAGGCCAAATCCTCTGACTAATACAGATACACTATCACGTCTTTATCCCTAACGGGGTAGACAGAGCCAAGGGCGGTAAAGCCCAGGCCACTTTTAGCGTAATGGTGGGCATGAAGGTGGAAAAGGAAAATCATAATAGTAATGGGTTGCTAACCGCATCGCCTATTCATATGATTCAGATTCTCGCCCATTCCCTCGATCGGCTTTTCCTCTGACTGCTCTATCTAATATATGGCTCTGGTAATACAGAAAGGGTCGTGTCCCTGCAGTGAAGACTAAAAGGGACCTGATATGTAATATATTATTATTGGCTAAGTTTTGTAACTATTTGCTGTTATGCTTACATAGATAAGAAAAGCTGTAAGTTTTCCAAAATAAAATAAAATATTTAACAACGAAAGTTCTGGTTAACGGAAAACAACGTACCTCTTAATTTTAGAAGTCAACGAGCAATCATCGGGCAACTTCACGTGCACGGCGAGCAACACCATCGGCGAGGACTCCATCGTGTACGCGGTGTCCGCCGTGCTGCCGCCGCCCGCGCCGGCGCTGTCGCTGCAATACACCACCGCCTCCAGCATCAAGCTGCATTGGCAGATGCCCAGCGACGCAACTGATCCCATACTAGGTAAAAAGAAATAAAGATAAATGTTTTATTTGGTGCACTATTTACAAATTAAACCTTATCATCTAATTCCTTAATTTAACTTAATGATATATGCAACATACTTAATGATATTGCAAATAAAAAATAACTTATCAACCAAAAAGGTTGTCACACAGCTTTTCAGTCTGATTCAAAAAATCAAGACTCGCTGATTTTCAGTGAAACCGAATATAAAATGAGTTAGGTAGCGCGAATAAAGAACAGAATTAATATTACAATTTAATTTAAAATCTTAAGTACTAGCTCTTAGACTTGAAACTACGTCAAACGGAGACCCGCGACGGGTTCAGTCCTTCTCTGTCACAAACCCTACGTGCGATAGAGATAGCTGAAACCGTCGCGGGTCACGTGTCTCTGTTGCACGTAAATTTGTGACAGACGGACTGAACCCGTCGCGGGTCTCCGCTTGACGCAGTTACACCTTACACCCGACAATGCCACAATCCGTTAGTTTCCAACAAGTCAAATCAGATACTTTTTTTAAACGTCAAAACAAACTTTTTTATCAGATTTGTATGGAATAGCAAACCGTGACGTCATTATTTCTTGGAGTCAAATAGCGCTCCTCATATCAGTTTTTCTGCATTAATCACTTTCAAAACGGATATAATCAGTGACAAGTGACATTGTTTTGTGATGCCGTGTGGTTCCCGGCAGGCCAGAATAGGACCACTCCAAGTCTTCCCGTGGATGTCGTAGAAGGCGACTTAGGAAACACACGAAACTCTAATTATTTTTACAGTATTTAAACACACACATCAATCCATACATAGCAGCCTCTATTTTATCCTTTTCAGGACATAGGCCTCCTCCATATCATTCATTTGTGTCTCTCCCATGCCACTGCATCCATTTGCGGCCTGCGTGACGCTTAATATCGTCTACCCAACGCATTGCTGGGTGTCCTCTATCTTGCTTATTGGCCCATGGTCGCCTATCCCTTATCGCACACAAACAAACACACACAAAGGCACTTTAAATAATGTTTATCATATTTAAAGTGCCATAGGAGATCAAAACAGTGGTGTCTCCTCTACCTAGTTTTACCTCTTTGCTTTCAGGTTACTTCTTACACTACAAGCAAGCATCAGAGTCCGACTGGCACATCGTGGAGCTGTCACCAGAAGCCACGTCTTTCACCATGGACATGCTGAAGTGCGGGACCACATATAATGCCAAGATCCAAGCGCGGAACAAGATATCTATAGGACCTCCCAGTGAAGTTCTCACCGTCAACACGAGGGGTGGACGTATGTGTCTTAATTTTCCACCCAGAATTTCGTGACCTCGCTTACTTGATACACTTACTGCTGTGGCTTAGCAACTAAACTCAATTCAGTTCCATTCAAAATATCTTTATTTTCACTATATAATACGACGTCCTAGGCGCTAGTGCAGAAGAAGCGGCAACAAACTGCACTGGAGCCAGTGCCGGATTAATCAAGCGCGGGGCCCGTAGCCAATGCTATCGAAGGGCCGCTCGTCCGCTGTGGCGAGCTGTGTAGCCCAGTGGGCGCATTACTAACACTTCCATATTCTATACAATGGAATGATGACGATAAGTAGCATAAACATGTCAAACTTCCTCCATGCCTCGAAAGGCACGTTAAGCTGTTGGTTGGACTGTCACCATTAGACGACAGTCGTCAAACTTCGTAACTGCCTTAAGGCAGCTTGAAGCTGACAACAGTGTTAGCCATTTAGAAAAAACAAAAACAAACAAACTCAAAAAAAGTACGCTTTGAAGTTATTTGGATACGCGAGGCCTCTTTTAGCTCGGGGCCCGTAGCAATTGCAACTCTTGCTACGTGATTAATCCGGCACTGACTGCAGCATTTTCTCCAAAGTAGTCAAATAACAAAATTACAACGTAAAATGGATTTAGATTTAATTGTTTGTTATGTCATAATTTAAATTGAATAAATATTTTGTTAGTTTGTTTGTTTGTTAAAACTTTATTGTATACAAAGAACGAACACAAAATTACACGTAACATCAAAATATTAAGATAACGCCAAAGCTTTATATTACCTATGCTAAGAACTGCCACTAGATGGTGCTGTACAATTTTAGAACGCGCTATGGTTATTTTTATACAGGAAACAACCATCTGAGGAGCAAGAGCTTTTACAGGGCAGCTTCAGCTCCTGGGACGAGCTAGGTCTCTGGGGCAGAAGGTGTTCCGACTAAATAAGTGAATCTCTAAAAATATAACTAAGCTGCTTTGTTTGTTTGTCAGTCAGACATTGTCAATAATTAGTAATTTTTACTTATAATATACCTGAAAAAAAAAACAACATCAAAAAAAGAAGTGAGATCTATTTAAAAACATTTATTTAGGTCAACCATAACCCAAATAGTAGGAAAATATAATTAAAAATATATACAACAATAGTACAGCCGATGTAAAACTTCAATCTTCCGGTCCATCTTTTCATATAGCGAATAGCGTATAGCGTGGTATAGCCGAAAATAGAAGTGATTGGAAACAAAAAGGAAAAGGTTAACTTAGTTAGTTAGCGAGTACTAACTTCTTATAGGAAATATTATATAAATATATAATAAAGGAAAGTACTCGCTATATTGCGGAAAAATCGGAATTAAATTTGGCATGGCACCGCCCACACAGGTTAAAAACCGGCAAGTGCGAATTGGACTCGCGAACGAAGGGTTCCGTACCATTATCTAGGTATTCAATGTTTGGATCATATCGATATTGCTTGGTTTGGTACAGCCCTACCGCTGTATACTATAAGTCCATTCTGGCATTAGGACTTGTTTATACAAAAGTATTTTGTTGTGTACTGACAGGGCAGAGTTTCTCCCTAGCAACCAATACATTTTTTGGAACCGAATATTGAGCTCTTGTCTTTTCTTTTTGTCACGCGCTTTCCAGCGCAGCTTCGCGTCCAGAGTCATGCCTAAGTATTTGGCTGTATTTTAGTATGGAACTTGCTGTCCATTTATGTACCTATACACGGCAAAATTGTTCTTGCTTATTCGTAAAGTTAACATGAATTGACTTTGTTTCATTTAGCTTGATTCGCCATTTATTTGTCTATTCAAGTATTTTATTAACTACTATTTGGACCTTTTCTGCTGCTTCTTCATGCGTTTTTCCGACAGCCATTATAGCAGTATCGTCAGCAAAGGTTGCAATAGTATTGTCTTCTATATCAAGACTGTCTGAGGTGTATAATAGGTACAGGACCGGACCTAGTACACTTCCCTGAGACACTTCAGCTCTTATTTCTTTAATTTCAGAACACGCATTTTCTTGTCGCACTCTAAAAGCTCTATTGGTTATATATGATGTTAGTATATCTACATAGTCAATAGGTAACATTTTTCTAAGTTTGATGATGAGTTCTTCACATGAGTTCTTCTGCCACACTTTATCAAAAGCTTTTGCTACTTTTTATTTTCGAGGGTGTTTTCAATTATATTTGTGATTATGTGAACTTGATCTATAGTTGAATGCTTTTCTCTGAAGCCAAACTAGTGTGGTAGGATAACATTTTTCGTTTCGATGATAGGATCTTTTTAGCAGTATTTTTTTAAATAATTTTGACATAACGGACAACAATGAAATTAGCCTAAAGACGTCGTCTCATTTGGTGGTTTTCCCGGTTTTGGTATCATTATTACTTCAGCTACCTTCCATAAGTCTGGCACGTATTTAAGTCTTATGCAGCATTTATGAGAATTGTTAGCTTGACTAAAGCCTTTCGCGGGAGATTGTGTATGGGTTTGATGTAAAATAAAAAATTTGAGTTTCTGTTCTAAGTATGGGGAACACCCAAAATTTATTGTTTTTTCCTTTTTTGTGTGAAAATCTTAATGCGGTTCACAGAATACATCTACTTACCAAGTTTCAACAGTATAGTTCTTATAGTTTCGGAAAATAATGGCTGTGACATACGGACGGGCAGACAGACAGACAGATAGACATGATGAATCCATAAGGGTTCAGTTTTTTGCCATTTGGCTACGGAACCCTAACAATGCCAGCGTTTCAAAATGTTTTAAAATTTTTGAGTCTGAGAATCTTCTCCGCCAGATCATGTTTCTAGAAAAATCCACCATTTGTTACAGGCCCAAAGCCGCCGAAACCTGAAGACCACGTGTACATGAATTCAACAGCTATAAAGATTAACTTCTACGCGTGGCGAGACAGCGGCTGTCCGATTCTCGGCTTTCGAGTGTCGTATCGGAGAGCAGGCACCGAGCATTGGATCAAAGTGAGTAGAATAACCATAAAAGTGTCTGATACTTTTTATTTTGACGTATGCTCAGCATGAAGAAGGGCAACGACTGATACTTGAACTCTCGCTTACGATAGGCAATCTAAGCTTTCCAGTAGTTTTCATTATCAAAAATTTTTATTTTATGACCTTTGAAAGAAAACCTGTGCCTTAGCCGTGTGGTTTTCACTAGAGTAGAATATGACCACTCCAAGTCTTCCCATGAATGTCGTAGAGGGCGACTTAGGAAACACAAGTTAGAGAAAGGTTATTAATATCTCTTCAAACCGTCTGGCCAGCATGGAGAGTGTAGGCCGAATCCTCTGGCAGCTCTGTCTAATATATGGCTCTAGTAATACACAGAGGGTCGTGCTCCTGCAGTGGAGACTAAAAGGGACCTGATGATGATGAAAGTATTAAAAACCTCAATTTACATCCCCTGTCAAAATCTCTACTCTGTCGGGAACCACAATACTATCACGTCTTATCCCTAATGGGGTAGGTCTTGCGGCTCTAAGCAGATAGAGCCCAGGGCCGCAAGACTCAAAGGCTTAAGGTTTTGAAGTACCTACTTTCTAAATGTTTCGTATGTTTATTCCACCCAGGTGGGTGACGGCCTAAGTTCTGCGAGCCACGTAGTAGGTGAACTATCGCCGGGCACGTGGTATGAACTAGCAGTGGAGGCTTACAGTGACGCGGGTGCTGAGAGGGTCACCTTGAGAGCTGACACGCACACGCTTGCTGGAGGTAATGTTTTTATAAATTTTTTAGAAGGTTAGATGGCATTTGTACAAGATAACGAGGCATAGGTTTAAGCAGAATGCAAGCTGAATCTGGAAGGGTATCTATGTAGGCAATTTACCTTAAACTTCGTTTGGGAAGGAAGATCTTGGTGGCTATCGCTAAATGACGGTTGGAAAGCTGTGTCAGACCCCCATTAGAAAGAGAACCTGAAAAAAGATTAGAAAATAGTAATTTTATAAGCCCTTCATTTCAACTTCTAAAACGAATTTTAAACATTTCTTAAGAAATGGAAGAGCTACTTCTGAGGATTTTTTCCCTTTTACAGGGCGCATTCCACCTCTAAAACCGTCGTCAGCGTGGGCTGGTGGAGCACGATCGTCGTCTCTACGAGCTGTAGTAGTGTGGTGCGCAGCCAGTGCTGTGGTGGTTTTAGTGGCTCTAGCCGCTTTGTTGTGCCTCCTGCATGGGAAACGCAGGTTTGTATGCATCTATCCTTGTTTACTCAGCTGATGAGCACGATCATCGTCGTCTAAGAGCTATAGTAGTGCGGTGCGTAGCAAGAGATGTTGTGGAACACCACTCATCAACAAGGCGGCGAAAACCACTAACAAGTCGTTTTCACCGCTTTGTTCAGCCTGGTGCATAGGAAATGCAGGTTTGTATCCATCCCTCCTTGTTAACTCAGCTGGTGAGCATGATTGTCTTCTAAGAACTGTAGTAGTGGAGTGAGTAGTGAGCTGTTATCGTGTTTGATGTACCTGTGGCATGAGAAACGCAGGTTTATGTACAACCAGTTTTGGACAAAAACTTTTCCACTTTGCACGATCTTTTTTGGAGACCAGTTGGAAATGGTCTCCAAGAATAACGAAGACAGCAAAAGCTAAGATTAAAAGGCTGGAAAGTGCACCCCTTGCTCCGAAGCAGCATAGTTAAATGTTGCATTCCGGAATGGTAATTTCTAACTAGTGAGTAGGTACCTCTTCTTTCGAGGACGACTAACCGCTTCGTACCAGTCTTTGTTCCATGATCGTTGGGATTGGTTTTAGGTGCACATATAAGTGATGTAAGGAGGAGGGGCCTAGTTACCTGTATTTCAGGAACTAAAGTCTCTTCACAAAGTCTTCTATATCATAGCAAAAGTTGCGAAATAGTTTTAATTAATTAGTTACTTATGTATCTGTTGTGAAGAAAAAATAAACGTTATTTTTATTTATTTAATTTTTATTTAATAATGTAACCTGGTTTTATTACTTTCAGGTTCTTTTGTATCTCCAGTGACAACTACATGAGAGACGACAGGAAACTAAGTGAGAGCAATGAAGCAGAAAGGGAGAAGTTGAGGGAGGGACAGAAATTATATTCGTCCTCTTCTATCAACGGCAATGAGAAGTCGAACGATGACTCCTCTGGTCAGTTTCTAGATTCCTAATATTTGTTTGCGCTGATGATATCAGAAAAATGTTGGGTCAGTGCGTATAGCACATTTACGGACTAAGACAGGCCTATCCCCAGCAGTGGGATAATAAATACTGTCGATGACGATGGTTATTTTATCCTCATCTCAGCTCGTTTCAGGTTGCATCCTTAGATGTGCTGCTTTGGAGCATGGAGTATGCTTTCCGGTAAAACAACACCCAAATCGTTTTAATGGTTCCCAATTTTCTATCTCCACTTTGTACGTTCTTTAGATTCCTTGGGTGACCGTTGAAATATGCATGTTTGAAGAAGAAAGTCGGAAAGCGCACACAGATTATTAAACTGCAAACGTGCCGAGATGAAGACATACCTATATGCTGAGATGAAGACATATGTCTTCATCTCAGCGCGTATATAGGTTAAGGCAGGGCAGAAGCAATAAATAGTTTTCGTTCCACAGCAGAACTATACGAGATCAGTCCGTATGCGACGTTCGGCGTGTCTGCGGCGCACTCGCTGCAGTTCCGCACGCTGGCGCGCCGCGACGACGACGCCGCGCCGCCGCACCGCCGCAGACACCGCGCCTGCGAACATTACCGATACGGTTAGTCCCATCATCATTATCAGGTCTTTTTTAGTCTTCACTGCAGGGGCACTGTACTACCAGAGCCATAAGTACTTAGCTAGAGTAACTAGAGGATTTGTTCTACACCCTACACGCTGGCCAGAAGGATAGGAGAGGTCTCATTGATGTTTATAAGCTTTGTTCAGCTTGTGTTTCCTAGGTCGCCATCATCATCTTAAAGCGCAATACTTGGCTCAAAATAAATTTTGTACTAAGTATAATGAGAATAAAACGTTACAAAATAACTCACAGGTCATCGGTCATATTCATTTTAAACGTGATTTTAGATTTATTACTGCAACTGAAAAACTGATATCAAGAGTGCCGCTCTATTTGTTTATTAATATTTACTTTTTGACTCAAATGAACTATGACATCACGGTTTGGTATTTCATAATGTTTCATAAATTAAAATGTTTGTGTTGACGTAAAGAAAAAATCTGATTGACTTCTCCTTCTTGCATTATGGAGTTATAGCCATCTGCTTTTATGTGTTGCTGAATGTCATCTGCCCCATAACTTCTAAAACAATTTTCCCTTAGGTATATCTGATTTGCGCATTATTTTCATGTCCTCCTCTTCCTCTATATTCGCCTAGTTCACCGAGCGAGCGAGGCGTTTCAGTTTTTAGATAAATTGATGATGATTTCGACTTTTCAAAAATACTTTTATCCGTCTGTTCGATGTCTGTCTGGTCGCGAATTTTTAAGTCATTCGCAATTTTTCATGGGGGAGAAATATGAAGTAAAAGGGGGGTACTTTGCTGTAGCACTATTTATTCACGGATTTCAATCAAAAAGAGGCACAATAAGAACTTTATTTCACACAAGAGTCTACACCGCAAGAAAATATTTAAAAGGGGGGAGTGGAGGGGTGAAAATGAAGAAAGATTGCTGTAGCGTTATACATAGACGGATTTCACTGAAATAGCTTTGCTGAGTCAAGGGAAAGGGGAAAGTGTCGATTATTATTGCATATGGATAAAAGAGCTCGCGAGGTCTACTTGTATTAGATAGTTTCGCGCGCTGGTACGCCGCATCAAAGATGCCAGCAGCCCCCACACACCGCCGCGATGCCGCGGCCATAGCGCGTGCGGGTTCGCGCCAGTAGAAGAGACGCAGTAGCTACGTCCTACGTCCCTGTGACCAAGGCAATCCTCAGTTTCTAAACAAATGCAGGCGGAAAGATAATGGGCTTAGTTTCTAAGCAATATGGGGTAGGGGAATATGGGGTAGCTCAAAAATGCGTGGGATTTCTTTAGAGGAAATTCACTACGTGACAAACACCTAAGCCGCCCCTCCCTTTGTGACCGAGCATGGTAGGTTGAAGACACCCCCCTCCCCCCCTTAAAAGGGTCACGTAATATGGGTCCCTAAGTAGTTTAATGGGCTATGCCCGTCGTTTCCTCAGTGGTGTATTCCGCAGAGGAATCGAGCCTGTCTAAATGCTCGACAGTGGAGGCGCGCCACCGGCTGCGCGCCGCGCCGCCCGCCTGGCACGCCGAGCGCGACCACTCCGACTCCGACGACAACAGCGACAGCGCCGCCAACACTACCACCAAAGGTGACTCTTTAAATTATGCACAGTCAGTGGTAGGTAACTATACCGTCTCATTATCATCATCTACAGGTCATTTTTAGTCTCCGCTGCAAGAGCACGACTCTTTGTACTACCGGAGCTATATAATAGCCAGAGCAGTATATATTAGTAGAGCAGAGCAGGAAACACAAGTAAAAAAAAAATTATTGATGTTAACATCAATAAGACCTCTCCAACCCGTCGGGCCAGTTTGGAGAGTGTAGGCCAAATCCTCTGACTGTTAAGGCTAATTTATGGCTCTGGTAGTACAGAGAGATATTACCTACAACGCGCGCCTGCCATTGAAAATGCCATTGAACGCATTTAAAAAAAGATAATTTTATATTTAATTTAAGTTTGACACTAATGTCTTGTCTGTCTGTAGCATCGTAGCGCTCGAACGGATGGATCGATTTCGATGCGGTTCTTTCACGTGAAGGCAAGTTCCCTTGCGGTGGGTTTTAGCTATGTTTGATTAAAATCGGTTCAGCCGTTTAAAAGATTGGGGGTTAACGCTTGAAAGTCAGAGCTTTCTCTAGCAAATAATAGATGGCGCCACGGATATTAAGTCGTATAGGTAGTTCCACTACTCATTACTAGATGGCGTTCTTTTTTTAATTTGCCCAGCAAATAAACTTGTGGAGTGCATAAATGCACCGCCATCTATGTATATGTAGCAGTGTTTAATGAACTTTTTAATAAACTGTCAGCATAGAGTAATAAATATCTGTCTTTAAAAATATATATGCCATTGAACGCATTTTCCTTTGTATTTTACCATTTTACACTTATTGACATTTTCAATTAACAGGCTCAGGTGGGTCTCCGTGCGGCAGCACGTACGGCAGCGGGCGGCGCAGCGCGCGCACCACCAGCAGGTAGACCTCAGGTACCTCCCCCGCCCACTCCGCTCACGCCTTGCACTTCCGCTGCCGCGGCACTGCCGATAGTAGTACTAATTTCATTTATTTTTAATTCTTGTAAAAATATGTTCAGATTTACAATAGTTTTCCAAATTAAAAAAAAAAACAAGGTTTATTTAGTAAAGTAGTCAGTTAAAATGTTTACCATACAAGTAGGGTTACTCCAAGTGCGGTACGTAAGACGTGCACGCATAACTGCGTATGCGTATCCGCGTTTCAAGCAACATAGATCGTTAATTCATGATGATAAATTCTGATTTGTATTGACATAGAAATGGAACCTATCGTACGACTATCGTATTATTTTGATTATACGATATACTATACTACATTTTGAGCTTTTGACACGAGAAGAAGATAGTATTATTTTATGGAGTAACCCCCAAGTTTGAACCCACATGGCTTCAAATTAGCTAAACTTCGCTACCTGCCACAGTAGTGCTTTTTCAAATTATTTAATAAGGAATGAAACAACTATGTTTATTTTACAGCGGAGGCCTAAACGGGAGCGATGGCCTTTCAGGGAGCTTCGCCCCGGTCCCCGCTGATATATCTTCTTTGATAGATAAGTACGTTGATATAATTTTTAGCACTAACTTTTTTCAATGATATCTATTATAAAATGTTATTCTTATTCATACCTTCATGACAAGTTTTACATTAGGTATGATAGTTTCTTGTTTGAGTTGATCCCAATTCCCTTTGCAGATAATATGTAACTTAACTAGTCACAATCTATAAATTAAGTAGGTAACATTGAATGTTTCAATTTATTTATTTTTACAGGTACCAACAGAGAAAAGAACAAGAACGTCGGGAATGTACTATTCACGTGTAACATTCCATGGTCCATTGTAGTCGTAGCAACTAGTATTAGTTCAATGAATTAAAAGGCGCTACATGATTCTCATCTCTTTACTGTTTTTCTCCATGCTTTGTAAAAAGTAACTGCTATGAGGCCATAAAATACCAATAAAAGGGCTTACATCGTTTTGTGATGAGATCACTTTTGGTGACTCCCTATTTATTTAATGTTAATATTATTGTTGGTATATGATGAATAAAGTAAAATAAATAATGTGATTTATTTAAACACTGTTATTTTATAGCAGTTTAGAATTTTAATCCATAAGTACCAGTTATTTAACTTTGTAAATATAATATGTCCAAAGTAAGCACTATATATTGTTTATTTTGTTGTGAGAATATTAAATGAATTTTGCTAACACTTATCATATTTTCCATTATAAAGCCATGTGATGGCTATAAATTTATTAAAATAAAGCTTTTGATTTTTTTTAGCATTTTTATAATTGTGGATACCTATACTAAAATATTGAAATATGGGCCTGACTAAAATGCGAATGTATCAACTCGAGTACACTTAATGTAAATAAATATTGCCTACTTCTTCAGCGTGTTTGGAAAATTACATAATGACGACGAATGAAGGAATTAATAAATTAATAAACAATAACTATATTATGTAATTTTATAGTCTCACAGCAAACTATGCAGAACGCAAGCAAAATATAAATTCGTGCATCTGAATAAAAAATGTTAAAAGTCGCCAGAAAATCTATTTATGAGTTTAGAAGATGCACTCATTGAATATTTTGAAAACAATTATCGTAAGATCTAATTAAAATTATAGATTTAAGTAATGTTAACGGCTGTTCCAAACTGCAAAGGATACATATCATTAAAATAGACTGCCAATATTTAAGTGATTCATAATTCTTTTTAACGTATTGTTGATTAATATAGTTCATTAGATATTAATTATACACTATTGTATAAAAATCTTTCTATATACATGTTGTGTAATAATAAAATTATTAAAATTAGGATGGAAAAGAAATAAAGATGTGTGTTGTGGCATGGAAGTTTTACTTTTAATAGTTACTAAATATTGGCCCATCCAACTATATACGGCTATAATACTGGTATTGTTGTGGTTTTGCCAACAACTGAATGAAGCAAGCGAGCGATGCAGGCAGGAAGGCAGGAAGGTCCAGCTTCGACGAATCCGACTCAGCTGAGCGTTCAGGAAGTTAGGTACCTACGCATTTAGTATGAACAAACATATTAAATAGAAATCCAGACTTTAAATCTAAAAAATATTAATCAGTTGTTAGAAAATAAGGAAGATCAAATTAATAACAGTATTGTAAACAAAAGCTGCATAGAGCATTACAAAAAACTACAGTTTTTGCTAGTTACATCTGTAGAGGTCGAAAAATCATTTTCATTTTTAAAATGGATTTATACAAGCAGGCGACGAAGTTTGACTTCATATAATTCGGAAAAATATTGATAATTTATGATGAAACATACATTAATAAATAATAAATAAAAAAAATATTTCATTTTATAATTTAAAAAATTACTATATAGCCTCAGGTATGGCACTTCATAGAAGCGAACTATCATTTATGCCACCACTAGTACAAACGAAACTATACATCCGTGCACACGTCAATGCGTGTGTGTTCGCCCGCTCTCGCCTCTCTCCAAGGCGAGAACGGGGGAGAGGTGCGGGGACGGTGACACTCGAGTCGTGCGGTTGCGTCGCAAGAAGTTTCCTTTGAGAATATTGCTGTGTTTTTGCGATAATCGATTCATTAAAAATGCCGTCATGTGCCGTGAAGTGGTGTAGAAGGGCTGTACTTTCTTATACAGACAAAAGTTTAACAGATTTTCGTTATTTAAAAAATTTTTATAAGATTATCATGTCATAGAATAATCAATATGAAGGTTACTCAGTATGAAGAATTTTTAATAATAGATTTTCGTTGCACAGAAAATCAATAATTAGAATGTTTATTATGAATAATATTTGCGATATTTATGTATGATCATTTAAAAGTACTTATTATTTCTGGATTGTTTCTATCTATTTTAGACGCCAACTATTCTATCTGTTTCTCTTCTCCTAAAGGTTGACAGGGAGAGAATGCTTTAGCATTAAGTCTACCTATTGTAGCTTTTGGCTCAATGAAATTAAATAAATAAATAAATAAATAATTTGAAATCAGAGAATTTTATTACAAATAACATTTACTTTTGCGATGTTTCTAATATCAGAATATCAAATTAAATATGATAATTTTTAATAAGTTTAGTTAATATAATATATTTTATAACCTATAAGTTTGCCCTATTCTAGTAAAATGGATAAAACTTTCCCAGCACTCGCCGGCCGCTGCCGCGGCACGCTCGCTTCGCGTTGGTCGCAGTTCTAACCTAACCTGACCTATAAGTTTGCCCTAACCTATATTGTGGTAGCGATTTATAATGTATTCTAACTTATTATATGGAATTTAATTTGATTAAACAATGTTTTCACTTAATACTTCCTTAAATAATAATTTTCAGTAAAATAAAATTCTATGAAAGATTATACCGAACAAACAATATTCTTTAAAGAAATATTCTACTGTCTGATTAGTTTGTTAAATGAAAATATGAGATTCTAAAATTCATTGAACTGTGTCTCTATAAATTGTGTTTCATTCAAGTAAATAGTCTTTGAAACAATAATATTTGAAATAAAAATATAAGAATTAAATATTCTATGAAAAATTTTCTGTGAATCGAAATTCTATAAGATTTCAGTCTGTGAAACAAGGGGCACTTGGTGTAGAAGCCATACAGACATGAAAATTAGTTATTAAAAAAAAAGTAACACGTAAAGAAGGTTATTTATTTTAGCGTAGCGTACTGCATTAGGTACCATCCGCGCGTTGTTCCTCACCGCTCGTTGCGTTGACTGCCCCACCCGACGGCGACGACGACGCGTGACCTTGTCGCACCAATCATCTTAATGATTGCTACTCCCTTATCGGCTCCAGCTCCGAGGTCCGTTAAGTTTCGCTATTGAATCTACAGAATACAGTCGTCCTTTCTAGTACCGGTTTCAATACAGAATAATATTGACTCCCGACTCCCGATTCCTCCCGAGAGGCGGTGGAGCCGAAACGCGGCACGCGGCTCGCGACCTGACAGGCGCCGCCGGTTCCTGGCGGGACCAAGATCAGAGCGGATTCAATAACTCGCGGGAGCCGATAACGATTACCGGGATTCAGTACGGGTATCGATGTTCTCCTGTTGATGAATCGGCTCATTCAGATATTCGAATCCGGAGTTACCCATGTCTAAATTGCATTCCCAAGGAGGGTTAACGTCGGGCGGCGTTACCCGCCGGTTGTAAAATTACAGCGAATCATTTTAACTGTTCCGGCAACTTCTTCTCCACTTCGCAAGGTCTTTGGCATCCTTGGGTGACGTGCATGTTATATTTGGGGAGAAAAAAGCGGGAAAGCACACCCCGGGCTCCGAAGCAGCACAGTTGTGGATGCAACTGGGAACGTGCTTAGATAAAGAAGAAGATAATAAATATTTAAGCAGGGCTCCCATACAACAAACAAGATCATTTTGCCATTTTTGCTTGCTTTTAATAACTGTTAATAACTGTAATATCGCACACGAAGGTTCACACTACACAAGTGTAGAGTGAACCTTCGTGTGCGGTTATTTCAGTTTATTACTTTAATGATATATTTTTTCATATTACATATTAAATTTTTGGTACTTAGGTACCTAATAAAGGAATGATAATATATTATGAATCACATTTTATTTATTACATTTAATACCCTCGGAAACCGCTTCTTTTTTTGGGATGAAAAGTATACTATATCCTAATTTTAGTTATAAACTATCTGTATTCTAAATTTCATCCAAATCCGTTCAGCTGTTCTTAAGTTATTAGTAGGATAATGAGTAGGATACTCAAGTGTTACTGGAATGTGACGTCGAATTGCATTACAACAGCCTAAATCCTGATGTGCTACCAGCCCAACGCGATCTATGTACTATAATATACATTTACATAGCTACTTACCATTAGTCGCAAGCACCAAATAGACTTGCGCACTTATATACCGAACTGAAATCTATTACGGGAGCTTGAGTATAACCTAATTCTCCTTTGTTGTTAATTATTATTATTTAGTAAGCAAAGATAAGTGAAATAAAGACTTTTATTATTATTATTATGTTGGTACGCTTTTCAACCACGGGTCCATGGGGACCCGGTCCTTTGAGGCGTTCATTGGGCCAAAGCCAACATGAAGAGGCCTTTTAGTAGGTACCTTTTTATCTAAAAAGTGAGATGGCTGCATCTATGAAGGTCTAATGTACCATTGGGATGCACTAACAGACAGTCCTCCATAGCTGCCGAACTACCAGGGAGGGATTTACTTGGTTTAGGCTATGTGGATGGAATGATAGTGGACCGGATAACTGGGTTATGGAGTGAGATACGGACACATCTACCTAAAAATCCTTTACAACAATTTTAGCCTGGTAGATGGTGACTTGCTGCTCGTTGGCTACACTGCCTGTGGGCACCCTAACTAGCCACGAAGATGCGGCCAGGGCGCAACACAATGTGAGCAGCTGAGGGTGTCGAGAGGTGCGGCTCCGGTTTCACCATCACGGGGCTTACCCCCAAGAGCGGGTTTCCCCGTTATTACGCCATTACGTGCAATACACTTCCACCCTGGAGCGTATGTTCTGCTCTTGCGACTCCACTCTGGCCGGCCGGTCAAGGCAAGACAGAGGTGGGGGTGTGTGTAACTGTGTGTATGTGTGTGTGTAAGCGCATATGTGTATGGTCCCCCTGGAGGTAGGGTCCGTGGTGTCGCCACTCACCAACAGCTCGCCACAAGCTGCCCTGTGTTGACTGACTGCACTGGGAATCCAGTGGGCGATGGGGTCATCACGTCCCGACGCCGTTTTATTATTATTTCGTTCTTTTTATCTTTTTTCTCTCTTTTATTTGAAAAGAGGTAGAGATTTGCACGGGCCAAAGCTAAGTGCTATTTTAATTTTTTTTTTTTTGAGTAGTTTTTCTAGCATTAGTTAATATTGAATCTATAGTATCGTTAAGTTAGTATCCCATAACACAAGTTTAGAACTTACTTTGGGGCTAGCTTAATCAGTGTGATTTGTCCCTATAGGTATAGGTATTTATTTATTTTTATTTATTAATCTACTGCAAGAATTTTCGTGTGATACGGCAAGTATTTAAGATAACAGCTTTCTGAAGTGTGTGGATAATTTGTGAGGGGATGTCTAGTACCTAACTGTAAACAGGTATGAATAGTTTTTGGTATGACAGCCGTTGTGGATATGATAATCGGTATTATTTTAACAAACCTGACTCGCCACTATGTCTGTAATTTATTATTATTCTCTTTATTTAATTTGAAACTTAGGCTAGGTTTTGGTATACATTTATAAAAAGTAAAATATAAAACATACTACAAAATATAAACATTTACAAAAACCTAACCTAGCTGTCCACTGGCAGCGGGGCAAGGCCCAAGCTACCGGCGGTTAGGGCCGCAGAGAGAGAAACCTCCTGACAATACGTGCCGTGTCCAGGAGTACTGCCTTCTGAATCTGACCCTTAAGATGTTGGTCAAGACTCTTCGCTATAAGACCGTTCGTAGATACGACTATCGGGACAATGATCGTCGAATCCACATCCCACATAGCAGTCACCTCGTGGGACAAGTCAAGGTACTTGCTAAGTTTGTCCTTCTCGGCCTTCACGAGGTTCTCGTCATGCGGGACGGTGATGTCGACGAGCACTGCATGGCGCATCAATCGATCTGTCAGCACGATATCAGGCTTATTGGCGACAATAGTCCTGTCCGTGATGACATCGATCCCAATAGAGCGTGGCACGACCATTTTCGAGAACTGACGCCGGTGAGTACTTATAGTACGGTACCTCCGATTCTACAAGCCCGTATCGAAGAGCAAGCTGCTGGTAAATAATTCTGGCTACTAGGTTATGTCTGTGCAAGTACTCGCCGTTAGCCAGATGAGAACAACCGGAGATTATATGCCTGATCGACTCTCCGGGACGTCGAAGACATGCTCGACAGACATCAACCGTATCGTCTTTCAGGATAGGTATATCTCCGATAGTTGTTTGTCATCATGACTTCGTCTGCAATTGCACAGGCAAAACCTTCGGTTTCCCCAAAGAGGTCGCCGAAACGTAACCAGTTAACCGATGCGAGCTGATCCACATCAGGCCCTGTTAAGGCCCGATAGAACCGCCCGTGGAGCTCTTTGCTCTTCCATACGTTCTTGCGATCCTCGGTACTTAGCACCGTTGGTTTGCGCCAGTTCTCTTTTGCCAAGGATAGCGGCGTGAGGCCTTTGTCTACTGCTACAACATCATGATGCAACCCACACTCATTGCTAAGGAAATATTCCCTAAGGCTGCACACCTCACGGTTGTAAAGAGTCTTGGCGTTTAAAAAGCCACGACCTCCACATTTCCGTGGGATGTACAGTCTCATAACAGATGAGCGTGGGTGTAGCATACGATGTGTTGTGAGCAGTAGGCGGACTTTCCTATCTAGGGCATCTAGCTCAGTCTGAGTCCACCTTAGTATGCCAAAGGAGTAAATGAGTAGGGGCATCACCCAAGCGTTGAAGGCACGGGTCTTATTGCCACCTGACAAAAAACTTTTAAGTACTTTTGTCAGTCTGCCAAAGAAGCGTTCCTTCACTGCCTGTTTTATGTCCCCATCCATAATATCCAATGACTGTGACATACCAAGGTATTTGTAGGTTTCAGACTCCGAAAGAGACTTGACAGTCATTGTCTCAGAAAGTTGTAAATTTGTTGAATTTAGTACCTTTCCCCGCTGTACATGCATAACCGCACACTTATCTACACCAAACTCCATCTTGATGCCACTACTAAAAACTTCTGTAATTTTTAGTAGTTTCAACAAGTCAGTGCGTTTTTGTGTAAATAGTTTGAGATCATCCATGTACAGTGTACAGTAGGTGAGAAATAACTTCACCATCTCTTCGGAGTCGGTAGCCCAATCCTGACTCCTTCAGCAAAGTGCTAAGAGGATTCAGGGCTAGGCAAAACCATAATGGACTCAAACTGTCACCCTGGAAAATGCCTCGCTCAATCCTTATATAGTCTGACGGATCTGAGGTACTATCTCCACCGCCTGGTTGACAATGGACTGTGATCCACTGTCTCATACAAGTGCTCAGAAAGGATCTTAAAGTTGTGTCAACTTTGTACAACTCTAATATCCTCTCCAGCTATGAATGAGGCACTGAATCATAGGCCTTATTATAATCAATCCAAGCAGTGGAGAGAGCCACTTTGTTCCGTCGGACTTGTTGGTTAATGGTCATGTCAATGAGGAGAAGCTCTTTAGTACCACGGGACCCAGCCCTACATCCATTTTGAGATGGAGCCAAAATTTTGTTCGCAACAATGTGCGTATTAATTTTTGTTCCCAAAATGGATGTAAGGAAGCTTGTATAATGTAGGCAAGCACGTGATGGGTCTATAGTTCTTCGGATCCGTGGTACTACCAGACTTATAGAGTAGGAAGGTGATACCAGTTGTCAAGAACTTTGGGAGTAAACCAAGCTCTAGGGCACTTTGGAATTGCTCCGCCAGACGTTCGTGTGAGCTTCGAAACCATTTTATCCAAAAGTTGTGCAATCCATCCGGCCCAGGACTTTTCCAATTCTGTGCCGTACAAATTGCACAACTTACATCATCGGGGCTGATAGTGATAGCCCCCATGGTCTCGATGTTCTCACACTCACGTCCGACGACTCTCATCCAATCGCCCTCCGTGTGTTCGACCGGTGCCGACCAGATGCCACGCCAGAAATTAATCATAGCAGAGGCATCCGGTGACTGCCCGTCGACCACACGTTGGTCGGTTCCCTCCCATTTCCGATATACCTTCCTTTGATAACTTTGAAAGAGGCGATTCTGCTGGAATCTATCCACACGCTCCCTGTACCGACGAATACGACCCGCCCACGCATAGACCTTCTGCTTCAGGAAGTCAATACGCTCCGTGATATGTCACGGCCATATAATCACGGGGACTAATTCCTGTCCCAGTAAATGCCTGGTTCACGAATCGCATGACTCGGGGGCGATTATTGCCCCCTCTGAAGCAGATAAGCTTTGCAATGAGAGTCCTGAACGTGCTGATACGTCGTTCAATTCGCGTTTGCCATGCGGGGACACCACCGACGGTCCGGTTATTATTATTATTATTAATAAATCGAACAGTGGAGTGGAGTCTCTGTAAATGAGTCAAGTCTTGTAATTTATAGTCGACTCGTGTCAGAATTTTCAGACTCCCGGACTCGAGTTTTTACAACACTAGTTATAGTCGATCGATTCTTAATGTACCGACTAATGACTTTTTTCTATTGATTGTGCCAATCACTAGTTACTTCAGATTTTACTTTTGGGTTGACGATTTTGTAGAGGAATAGAAATAAAATAATTTAAATTTCACGTCTAGAGACGTAACTTGAATAATTTCCTGCAATGGAAATATTGAGAACAATACCCGTTATCGTGGAAACATAATATCTGCGTGTATATTCCACGATCCGTGTGGTTATCAAGTGTTTTATGAGTTGTTTTGGTTTGGTACCATTCACCTAATATTGATTTATCTTAAGCCAGTGACCTGTTTTTCGTGTTTGTAATGTGTAACTCGTAAATATTTAATAAAATCATTACACGAGAGCGTGCAGATTCGTTAAGATGGACATCTGACAAGAAATCTAAATTCTTTCCAATATGTAGTGCAATGGAAAAGTTGGTGATAAAACATGATACAAAATTTTTGTGATGCGTTGAATAGTTAAATAATTGTTATTTCGTTATGGTGTGTATGTTTCACAATGATGACGCCTATTGAGGAGAAGAAAGATGAGAAGGTATGTTACAAAATATAGTTCTAAAATTTTTCCAGTCCATTTCGGTATTTCTCTTCTAAGTAGGTAAGTACCTAATGCTTATTCCTGCATTTTTGCTATCTGATAATTTTTTCAAAATTATGAATTAAAGTAAAGTACATATAATAAGTAGTCTGTGATGTCTATCTGCATCGGAAAGGTTTGGGTATGAATCCCGCACGGCCTATGTTGCACTGTTGAGTTTTTTCCCCAATCCATTATTCTGTACGATTTTATTACGTAGTCCAGTAAGTATAACCTGATTAATGTTATGGTAATAAAACATCCTTATGTGTCATTTGAAATTAGAGTAGGGTTCCCAACCCTCCTGGATTGCCCGGGAGACTCCGGTAATAATGGTTAACCTTCCGACCTCCCGGAGAGACATAATTTCTCCGGTTTTTCTTTGTGGTGAAAAACCGACAAATATTAGATGCTGCTCGAAAACAAAATAAGTACAAAAATTAAAAAATAATTAATGATTTTCTTTTAATTCGCCCCCTACCCCCCTCCCCCGCCGATAAATTTCTTAAACATACAAACCTCCCGGGTTGGTCCTTTCGAGATGTTACGGTGATTCCTTACAAGTATATTATACACACTAAGTATAATATCTATCCTCCCCATACTGATTTGAAGTCTGACTGTTATGACTGTGACATATCTCTTACACTCCTATATCCCTGTCTACGAGTCCAACTGGTTTCTAGAGCGAGGGAGACGTCATTCATATGCTCTTGAGAAGTGAGATCCTTTCAAAAACAATATTTGTTATGGAATGCCTAAGCGTCTCAACGTTCTTGATCTTCTGTGCTTACATAACTACTTAGTCAGATAATGAGATTAATTACATTGCCAAGTAATGTTTGTTTGTAATAACTTTATTGTACTTTGAAAACACATATCTAAGACAAAAACAACAATTATAGAGTAAATTGATAATGGCAGACTTATCCCACAATGGAATCTCTTCTAGTCAACCGGCGAATAAGTGAATAGGACAATTACTCACAAGAAGTATTTTTTTATTCATTTCATTTCATTTTTTAACTGACTAGGTTTTCATGTGAATTCTTTGTAGTTATTGTTTTTGATAGGACATGAGATCAGTATTTGTAAAAATTTTTCAGTTGTTTAATTAATTCCGTGAGATATTTTTTTCTATCATCATTATTTGTATCTCCTTTGGGTTCACGGGTCTTTTCACCTTGGTCCTTTGGGAGGCTTGCGTGGGGATACAGATCCAACACGTAAAGGGCCTTTGGAGAAGTTGATGTAATGTGTTGCACCCGCCAAAACTCATTCTTGAATATACCAATAGTGGAAGATATACCCTTGTACAGGTTTCGGCAAGGAAGGATCTATTGCAAAAAAAAGCGGCCAATTGCGAGTCGGACTCGCCCATGAAGGGTTCCGTAGCAGCAAGTAACATTATATAAAAGTTCTAAAGGTAAATTGCGGTTTACGATTTATGACGTATAAAAAAATAACTATCTATGATACCGAGACCGCTATAGTTTTAATTGAAAGTACATACTTTGAGGTATATACCACATTTTTTTCAGAATTATTTTAGTAATATTTCAAAAGTTACGGTGGGGGAACACCTCTAAAATTTGAGGTGTTCCCCCACCATAACTTTGTTTTAGATTATCTCAAGGCTGGGGGATTTGATCTACATAGTTTCAAAGCAGTTTTTGTTGCATTTTAAAAGACCTTTTCAACGATACCCCACACGTTGAGGTTAGTCCAGTTTAATTTTTTTAATTCACTTTTCGTTGTATGGGAAGGGGGCTGAAAATTAAAAAAAAATCATTTTTTCATAATTTTAAAAACCAACTTTTGGAACTTCAATATCTATCTCTCCACCAATTTTCGTGACAATCGGTGCAATAGCGGCAGAGTACGAGCCCGGACGGACAGACAAACGGACGGACGGACGGACATGACGAAACTATAAGGGTTCCTTGTGGACTACGGAACCCTAAAAAGGGGCTTGGCTTTAGTAATTCGCATCTTGAATTCGGGGTTGATAGGGGTTGTTTTTTATACAGGTGGGTGGCCCCTTTCAGATGACACCCCGCTCGCCCCGCGGAGACGCGTAGTTTTTAGGGTTCCGTAGCCAAATGGCAAAAAACGGAACCCTTATAGATTCGTCATACCTGTCTGTCTGTCCGTCCGTATGTCACAGCCACTTTTTTTTCGAAACTATAAGAACTATACTGTTGAAACTTGGTAAATAAATGTATTTTGTGAATCGCATTAAGATTTTCACACAAAAATAGAAAAAAAAAAACAATAAATTGTGGGGGTTCCCCATAATTAGAACTGAAACTCAAATTATTTTTTTTCATCAATCCCAGACGTGTGGTGTATATTGATACACCACTGGATAGGTCTTCAAAAATGATATTTAAGTTAGGTAGTCATAAATTATAAACCGCAATTTACCTTTAGAACTTTTATATTATGTTACTTGCAGCTACAGGACCCTTCATGGGCGAGTCCGACTCGCACTTGACCGCTTTTTCTTCCAGATCCGCACAGGCATGGTGCAGGTGTCGGACGGCAAGTCGCGGCCGCGGCCGGCGCGGCTCGTGCTCACCATGGACGCGGTGACCATCCAGAGAGAGGTCACGGTGCCCGTGCAGCCGCCCAAAGACAAGAATGTGCCGCATGCGAGGGTACGTTTTTTATCTCTCTCTCTATATGTACTTATTTATTATGATTATCGTATATCGCGGAGAGAAATATTAACCAATAGGATTGCACAAAATCTCCGCTCCGCTTCAATGGACAGGGAGTTTACGAATTAGTTTAAAAATTCACACAAAACAGGGAAGCTGAGCGGGGAAGCGAACGTACGTCGTACGTGTACGCCTCGCTCCGCTTCGGTGAACAGTTACAGTACGCAACTCCGCTCTGCTCTTCTCCCTCGCTCCGCTTCGGTGGACAGGCAGCCTTATGACACACGTGAATGGTGACAGTGGTGGTGACAAATTCAACTTTGCCGTCACCACACGGAAATAAATCTAAAAGACAGATAGTTGTTGATTTCTGATCTAGAATAGGATTGCTTCATCTTTACTTGTGGAGGTGACTAAAGCACTAAGCAAAAACATCATATAATATAACTAAATATCTGTAATCCCAAGAAAGTTCGACGTCCGGCGGCGATCGTTATTCCGCCTTCTGACCTATAATTATATTTTGCTCTTTCGAATTATGTATTTTCAAAACTCGGCTTTAACTAGATAAGAAGACCCGGAAACAGAAACAAGTGTTTCTGTGTATCTGGTGCGTGTGTGTGTTTGTGGTATCGTAGCTCCCAAATGGATGAACCAATTTTTTTTAAAGGCTCTTGAAAGATAAGTTTGTCAAGCGTGTAAAAAATATTTATAATTATTTAATGATGCTATGAATTCAAGAGAATAATTTTTATTTTTTCATTTAGTCCTATGTATGATGTTTTGGTACAACAAATTGATAATCATCATCATCAGGTCTTTTTTGTCTCCACTGCAGGAGCACGACCCTCTCTGTACTACCCGAGCCATACTTGGCCAAAGTAGCTAAAGGATTTAGCCTCTACACTCTCCACGCTGGCCAGATGGGTTGGAGAGGTCTCATTGATGTTTATAAGCTTTGTTTAGCTTGTGTTTCCTAAGTCGCCTTCTACGACATCTACGGGAAGACTTGGAGTGGTCCTATTCTACTCTGCCAGAAACCACACGGCTAGTTAAATTATACTAAATTGATAATAAACAAAACCAATTAATGAGTATTATTGTTACAGGAGCGAATGGTCCAAATAACCCGGCAGAAGGTGGGCGGTCTCGGGCTCAGCATAAAAGGTGGTGCGGAACACAAGCTGCCGATCCTCATCTCCAAGATATACAAGGACCAGGCGGCGGATCAGACTGGGCAGCTGTTTGTTGGAGATGCCGTCATCAAAGGTAAATATTCCCAATTTTGACGTCAGGCGGGCGGCTGGTCGTTGTTCCGGCTTTTTCTTCAGCACTTCGTTCGTTTTTCGGCTTTAATGGCCATTTATTGGGGGTAAATTATATATTTAAAAGATTTGTGTACTATATCGTGTTACATATAACATGAAAGAGCTTTTTATGAGAATTTTAAATATATTTTTTTATAATTTCTTAGATCGGTATTTTGAAATTATACCCTCTTCACGCGAGTTCGCATCTTCTAAACTTCATCTCGTACTTGACCGGTTTATTTATGTCTTGTTTTGTTTGCACCAAAGTGTATGATGCGATGTCTTTGGAAATACTACTGTAATGAACATGACATAAGATTTATATTTTAATGTCTTCTCTGTGATTTCATCCTACCTCGATGATAGAACTCAAAGAGTGGAAATTATTAGGGTAGCCTCAAATAGCGCGACTGTGCGCATGGGCGTGCCACAGGGCACTATAATTGGTAAATTTTTGTTGACCTTCCTTGTCTTGCAGAAAAGCTGTGTGAGGTAGTATTGTTTGCGGATTACACATCTTTACTCTTTAAGATTGACAGAAAGTGCAAAAACTATGACGTTGTAAGCAATTCTATGTCACAGGTGCTTAATTGGTTTAGAACTAATAATCTGGCCTTGAACACACAAAAGACTAAGTGTGTCAATTTTTCACTTTTAAGAAAACCTAACACACGTGTACCTCTAATAATCCATGGTCAAGCTCTAGATTGGGTACCCAATACCAAGTTTTTGAGCTTAACTGTGGACATAAAGTTACAATGAGACAAACACATTGAGGTCACTGCCAAGAAACTTAGTTCGGCAGCTTTTGCGGTAAGGAAAATCAGACGATGCGATGTACTGACGTTGAAACGGCCAGGCTCGTATGTTTCAGTTACTTTCATAGTATATTATCTTATGGTTTGCTTTTATGGGGCAAAGCGGCAATTATAAATGCAATTTTCGTGTTACAGAAGAGAGCAATTAGGTTTATATACAGTCTAAAACCACGCGATTCCTTAAGAGAGTTATTTAAGTCTATAAATATTCTTACTGTAGCATCTCAAATTATTTACGACAATCTTTTTTTTGTTAAATCTAGGCTAAATACTTATCAGAAAAATAGTGCTGTTCACAGATTTAACACTCGGAACAAAAATGAGCTTCGTGTGCCTAAATTTCGACTTACTAAAGCCAGGCATTCAGTGCTGGGTCTAGGGATAAAATTATTTAACAAACTCCTTGAAACGGTTACAAACCTACCCATGCAACAATTCAAAAAAGAAGTTAAAAAAGTTTTGATGGAAAATGCGTATTATACGGTAAATGATTATTAAAAAGACAAAAACGCGTGGAAAGTTTATATTGAAAAAATCGTCACTTCACTCCACACATGAAATTCAACTCAAATGTTGTTCAACTGTTTTTCTTAATGTAAAATATGAAAGGACTGCGATAAATGGGTGACAGCCAAATTAACCTAGTATTCCCTCTTAGTAAACTCTGTGAGCCCGAGCCTGGCATGCTCACTAAAATGTCCAGACTGGTAATGGCGTCGTGGGTCGGGTCTAGTGATGTGCCGTTACCATTTTACCATTACCAATATTTTACTATACGGAAATATTCCCAGTAAGTTTCTGTTACCGGTAATATTCCCTAACGCTGGTAACATTGCATAATATCGTCTTGTTGGTTTCTCTGCTGGTCTGGGATAAAAGAAAAAACATAGAATGTTCCAGCTGCTTCTCTTCCCGCGCAGATCGTAAAAGCCGATCGAGGGAATGGGCAAGAATCATATAAATAGGCGATGCGGTAGCAACCCGTCACTATTATGATTTGCTTTTCCACCTTTATGCCCGCCTTGCCGCTCTAGATTCGGTCTGCCCCGTTAGGGATAAAGACGTGATAGTGTACCTGTACCTGGCTTCTCTAGTAATATTTATCTAAAACGCGCACGCGCAGCTATTGCTTGCTCGGTTTTCGCACTTGTACAACGCACAGCATCTGTCTTTATATGCTATAGCTATCTCTATCACTCTTATTCGTGGCGCCCCGCACCCGCTGCCGACGCGATGACGCGATCACAAGCGCACGCATCGCAGTTGGGGTGTATCCCATTCGACCTGAGCGGGAACGTCCCAATGGGGACAAAAGGGTCAATTTTTAGTTTTGTGTTTCGATTGTCACCACCGCGTTATCCCCGCTGGGGACGAATAAGTATGACGATTTTTTCCCGTTTTATTAGTCCTCACTGACGAATGGTAATTTTCATTTTTTATTCCTATTTGAGCCCAGTAGTGGCATAGACTTTTATTTCGATATACATAAAGCCCTCCTTTCCATCTATCCTAAAATATACTTTTCAAAATCATTACAAAAGCTATTCTATATAACATAATTGCCATCACTGGGGTCAAATGAAAATCAAAAATATAAAATTCCCATTCGTCACCACAGATATCACCACCACTTATACCACTACACCTTATCTGGGGACAATTGAGAGTTTAAATGGAAGCCTTTCCCATTTGTCCCTAGTGAGGACGACAAAGTGGTGACAATCGAAGCTAAAAATTGACCTAGTTGCATTTGAACTAAAACTGGTAGAAGTCTTATTGGATCACCCATACCCACAAATGAAATTTAATAAAAAAAAATTTTTTCCTATGTTGCCCTAAATTATCATTTTTCTGGAATGTTACTGGTAACGTTACTGGGAAAATACTCGACTGGAGTAAATTACTGGAAACGGCACATCACTACGGGTCGCAGGATTCCCTCTAATATAGTTGAGTTCTGCGATGGCTGGTCCACGTGTCAACTCGTGAACGGGTGCCGCCAGTAGGGACTGGTCAGCTCGGCTCCGTTTTTAAGACTACTCAGTGTAACTTATTTCTGTAAATTGGATTTGGCACTCGTTCGCAAGCTTTACATATTATGTTGTAATAACATTGTATTAGGCATAATATCTTAGTAAACTGACAAAGCCCTTCTGGCGCGTAGGCGACCAATACTGTGTAAATGAGTTTCTTTTGGCGTTTCTTCTCAGCAGTGGCCGTTGCGAAACGCTAGTATCGGTAGCTTTTGAACAAAGAACAAATTAATTTAAATATAAATAAACATAATGTATCTACGCGTAATGTATCTACACTATAATTATTGACGTGTAAAAGTGCCTGCAAAGGTCTAATTACTGAATAAATATTTGATTTTGATTTTTAATGCTTGATTGTAAATCGAGTCGGAGCAGTTTCGGCGTGGAGTTGGTGTATGAACAAAGGCCTTAACTCCATTTGTAGGGTTACAATTCAAAATATACAAACAGAGTGTTCCATGACTATAATTGTTTAGAGCTAAATAAAGTATTGCTAAGTGGGTCAGAATTCTGCTATGCAGCCATGTTGTCTACTGTTTTATAGTCCGATCGTGCCGCTTCCATTGTTGTGTACACAATGCCTTAGTCATTCACAGTTTTATCTTAACGACTTTACTATCGATAATTTAAACCAATAAGCTTGGCTCGTCCTTTTAACCCTAGATAACTAAACATTCGTCTGGCAGACTACGCGACCCCTTGCATAAGTCTAGTTCACAAACTTTCGCGTACCCCCTGCTTGCACGCCTTTGTATACCTTCATAGTTAGAGTAAAAAGTGACACAAATGCGGCGTTTGCGCAAACAATTGTCTTTATTTGTGATTTATAACCACCGCGTCGTCTAGATGACGAAAATTTAGTTATAACAGGTGCAGATTTTCAAAGGTATCTAAATTGCATTTTATTTTATATTAGTATTTTTAAATAAATAAATCTAATAAATGTTTGTATTATAATTAGATAATATACATAAGCATACTAGGAAATAATATGAACTTCATAAAAACGGTTATTTTTTAATGACTAGAGTTTAATAGTAAGATGTCATTCATACTACTAATTGTTTTCAACTTTTTCTCATACACCTAATATTATTGATGGATTTATAAATGGAAACATATAACATGTCCTAGGCTGAAAGTAGAAATTCACGTTTATTAAGATTGATTACTCTGATAAAAGTAACAAGATAATTTAACTTCTGTGGTGATGACAAATAATTGGAAGGTTGAAAGTCAATACAATATCAGCATTGATACTAATGTCTCGTGCCAATCTTTGGGTTTTGAAGGTGATTTTTTAGTACCAAGTAAAATACAACAGAACCCAAATTATTGATTCGGATGATTTTATATTGTCAAACATGGAAAGAAACGTACTACATACTTCAGGTAGCATCCAACATGTGCTTTAGCAACTCTTCGATTTGTATCCAGTAAAGCTCATCATAAATGGTCATCTGCACCAAGATTATTCCTACTTATGTTATACGACGCGAATAACATCAAAAATAATAAAAAAATAGAAACACGGCGAGATTTTGTTTTGAAATTGACGAACAACCTCATGGAGCCTTGGTTGCGGCAACTTGTTCGGACGGTAACTTTGAGACGTGACATCAAGGTCATGATAGGAGATATCCTTGGTGAAATCATATGAATAATCTGCTCCATTTCCTTATGTATGAAATATTTCAAAAAAATTATACGTTTGCCTGTCGAAATTGCTAAGGAAGACCAAAAGTTGATGCCTTAGATGTAAAAATGCAATTTGTGGCACCCATAATGTAGATGTGTATAAAAGGTATGTGTCATCATTAGTATAAAATTATTTCGACTTGTCTCTATTCACAACGAGCACTTTATACGAATCACGTAACAATTTCTTCCTCACGTTAAATTATGTTGATAATATAAGATTTTTTAATGCGTAGTCCGCTAGACGAATGTTTAGTTATTGTGTAACTGCCAGAATAGTTTAGTTATCTAGGGTTAAATTAGTTTTATCTTAGTAAACAAGACAAGACTTGTAATGTAAATTTTACTAGAAGTTAGCCCTCAAACTGAACACTCGACCTCTTTATGGGTAATCCCATATTTCGGCAACCCTTGGACCTATTTGGTTAGAACAAGAGATCCGATAGTGATGTCCTATTTCTATGTCAAAACTTTCAAGCCAAAGACTATAACATTATGTATTAACGCTCGAATGTTGCTTGACACTGACACGCGGATACGCAGTTACTACGTATCCTCCCTATAGTACCATTGATGGTACTAAATATATAAAGTTGTGTTACGAGGGTACTAGTGCTTATTCTGTGCTTGTACCATCAATGGTACTAGTCAATGGTACAAGCAGAACCGGCACTTATTCTGTGGTACAACTGATCCGAAGGGACAAGTTCAAGTTTTCTTTCTCCCAAGAAAGATGTGAAGATCCCGTGTGATCAAATACCCTTTAACAATATGGACAACAGCTAGTATGAATGCAGAAACAATCAACTAACTTGTTTATGACAAATGACAGTGCATAATGGAATAGCGCGGTATTCATGCTAATTGTTCCCAATTAACGTCTCCAGACGGACAATTTGCATTGCTGAGTGGCTGCATAGTGCGCGGGTAATAGCGGATATTGTCACGTTTATGTCGCTTACTGGTGTCACAGAATACATTAAGAGTACAAAGAGAATGGAATCTCACAGCGTCTTCCGCAATTTAGCATCCCCGCACCTCTCCCCCGTTCTATATTATGTGCCCCTTATTGCGCTCTAAAACAGGGTTAGTTGCTAGCAGCACGCAATTCGCGACGTGTCTTGAGAACTGTAAACCAATAGTAACCATCATGGTGAGAAGATGCGCATATAATAATTATTTATCTACCGAATACAATAAATAACGTATATTTCATAGATTTCCTGGTGTATAGTATCACTAGCAGACCGCCCGGTATTGTACGGTTTTTTTCCTGTGTGTTTCCAGATTTTTCAAGCGTACACACATGCATAATTATATTAACCTCTTAGCTTTATTTAAGCGGAGCAAGCGGGAACGTGTTGACACGAAGAGAGCCATCATACGGTGTATACTCTCTAAGAAAACAACGCTTACGAGATCATGTCATATCATAACCTACGAATAATGATGGTCATAAGTAACGATGTAATC
Organism: Acrobasis repandana; assembly: GCA_963576875.1. Taxonomy (NCBI): domain Eukaryota; kingdom Metazoa; phylum Arthropoda; class Insecta; order Lepidoptera; family Pyralidae; genus Acrobasis; species Acrobasis repandana. The sequence continues at coordinate 1,041,141 of OY756215.1, forward strand.
TTTTTGTGATTCCGTGCTAATTGACGTAACCGTGCGATAATTTCCTTCTGGAGAGATAGCAACGTAAACATTGCGAAACGTGACGTTATGAATGACACGTTAAGTCAACATGAAGTCAACAGAGTCGTTAACGTGGCCTCTTTACATATGAAACAAAAGCATCAAAGCTGTTCACAGACTCATTATTTGTACATAATGCAGAAACGTATTCGTTTATCGTCTTATATTATACCTACATCTAGGACAGTGAAAAAAAAATAATGTATCAGACTGTAAGAATCAGTAAATAAGAATTTGTTTGTAATAACCTTATTGTAGCATGAAAACACAATGATAAAGAGTAAATTGACAACGGCGGACTTATCCCATAATGGAATCTCTTTCAGTGAACCGGCGAATAAGTAGATAGGACAATTATTCACAAGAAGAGTAGAAATGATATAGACAAGAAGAAAAGGAAACAAACTAGTGATGGATTGCTAGCTTGCCTATTAACATAAGTCGCATTTTAGCCCATTCCCTCGATGAGCTTGTACGATCTGTGCGAGAAGAGAAGCAGCTGCTACATTTTAAATTTTTATTTTCTTTCAGACCAGCATGGGCGTCCAGGGAATTTTACGACGAGTTTTACATCTTCCGCTGTCCAGCACCCGTAGCATGGCAGCGTCGATAAATCCAGATAAAGTTTATATCGCGCGACGGACTAATGCCATCCCGCTCGTTATTATTACGTAGAACGAAATTGTATAGGTGATTGTCCTTAATAAACGCTCTCGCCATGCTAAGGGGCAGGAAGTCGTATTTGTAAAAGCATGCGCAAAACGCTATGTTCTAGCCTGTGGCGATGTAATTTACTGGTGTGATTTAAATATCTTAATTTATTTAAGACTATTTTTTTGTTTTCAGTGAACGGCGAGTACATAACGGCCTGCAAACACGACGACGCTGTCAACATCCTAAGAAATGCTGGCGATATTGTCGTTCTGACTGTGAAACATTACCGGGCGGCTACCCCATTCCTCCAGAAACAAGGTTTGATAAAATAAAGAAATAATTCGACCATTTTACTTCTCTAATAGTAAACCGTTATTCTTTTTTATTATCTGTAGTCACTAGACTTTGATCGAGTATACAGATGTACATAGAAATCCGCAAGTTACCATCCTCTAAAAGACAGAAGGCTCCTTGTTATATCAAATCACAAATTAACTAACCTCTTGCCCGCACAGTTGATCTAAGCCCACATGGCTTACCGTCCAGGTGAAGTAGAATATTGTTATAACAAACAGGTCATGTGATCCGCATTCGTTATAATATTCACATCTCAATGTGTTATATAAACGCCTAGTCACAACTAAACACAACTTAACAGCGCAACGTACTACAGCCGAGCCAAGATTTACGACTTATCCACCGCGCGACGCTTTTATAGTTTATAGTTTTCCACCGTCACAACACTCACAACACAGTCGTAGTGGGATTTACGATACGCAGGTGTGCTTTACGATATGCAGGTGTGTTTTGACGAGTTTTGCTATGTAAAATACACACGTGTTGTCTTACGTTACGTGACAAATACATAAATTATTTGTCGGTATTGTAGTAACTATAGTTTGGTTATGTTTGTTTAACGCGTACAATAGACATCAAGCTTGTCTTAGTGCTCCACATGGTAAATTATAATGTCTTTTTCAGCAGATGGTGCATCAGACACGGACAGCAGTACGGGAGACGACCACCCATCTTTACACAACAATACGGTGGACGCCAATTGCAATTCTGAGAAGTCGGCCGAGCAGACCAATGGCGGATGGCAGGTATTTAAGATTTTGTAACAATTTTCAGCTTATAATGTCCCATTGCATGGATTTTTTTAGCGTTTCGACTCTTTTAATCGAGGGCTTATGAAGGCCAGGAGCTGCAGTAGGAGTCAAGCTCGTCCTACAACTTTCTTCAAGAAACATATATCAAAATAAGTAAAATATTTTGTGGCCTCCCATTCTAGTTGATCATGACCAATCAGCTGATATGAGTTTTTTGTTTTTTATATTTCGATATTTGTTCCTAGGGGAAAGTTGTTCAGTATCATATGAGATGAATCTACCCTTTAAATAGTTCTAGAAAATATATTTTGTTAGTAATTATAATATTTTGTGTCCACTCCCCGCGTAGCCAGAAAGTAAGTCAACTTTATACTTATTTTACTAATTAATGTACTGTACTTTGGGGCTAGCTTAATTAGTGTGATTTGTCCTTATATATATTTATTATTCAAATACATATATAAAGGGGAGACGCAGTCCGTCAATATGGATAAGAAAAAAACAAAATGGCGGATGTTTTTCTCTTATTGAATTTGTTTTTCTTGTGTTGCAGAGTGCGTGGTGCTCGGCGGAAGAAGGCAGTCGCCCGGGCTCCCGGCCCGGCTCGCGGCCCGAGTCCGTGGCCTCCGACCGCGCACAAAACAACGTCACCACCAAAACCGAATGGGTCGACGTCGTCTCTGGTGAGTCACCACACTAACTACACACAAACATATACATAGCGCCGCGAATCGATAGTCGATAGACTAACAAAGAATACGTTAAATGTCCAAATAATAATAATGTTCGCTCGGAAATTGAACTCTTTGTCAACTTAAAATAGTAATTAACATATTTCTTTTTTAAATTTTAATCTGTCATTTATTTCCCTTATAGTGCCGCTCATGATGGGTTACGTGACAAGATACGTTTTAGGAACAGATAAACTCCGGCCAGGTGCATTTGAGGTAAGGAAACAAAGTATAAAAGAGATTCAAACTCATAATAATAAAATAGTCGCCACAAGTTACCCTGGGCGGGCACGCCCCTAGCTTCTAAATTTGACTTGTTAAATTAAATATTAAATTACTACATTCTAACAAAATAATTTTATTTATTTATTTAAAAAACTTTATTGTTCCACATAAAAAAAAATGGTACAATTGGCGGACTTAACGCTAAAAGCGTTCTCTTCCAGTCAACCATAGGGATAAACAGAAACAAATCATGTTGCGGCGCAAAAAACTAGATACAAAATAAAGTATTAAAATATGTGCATAATATAATATATGTCTACTTAACAATATATAATATACATATAAAATATAACTCATAGAATATACCTACATACGTACATAAGACTATCTATAATACATATAACAAATAATGTTATAAAGTAATTTTTTAATCATTATAATACAGGACAAATATTGTTACGGCCCTGGATACGAGTCCTTTTGAGCCCGATACTAGACAAATCTGCTAGTTGGTAACAAGTCAAATCACATAATTTTTTATTAACGTATCGAAACAAACAATTTCTATAAGATTTGTATGAAATATCGGACTGTGACGTTAGTTTCTTGGAGTCAAATAGTGCTCTTAATATCTGTTATTCTACATACATAAATCTAAAATCATATTCAAAATGGATGTGATAAATGACAAGTGACATGATATTTTGACATTTTTTATTTTATTTTACTTGTTGAAAACTAGCGGATTGTCCTGAAAAATAAAAGGTGGTGCTATGAAGAGAGTAAGCGTCAGTTCACGCACAGACGCGACGCGACGTGGCGCACAATTTTCAAGAAATATAGAACTTGTTTTGTACACAAAAAGATACTAATTTCAGCAAAATATATATTTCTCCAAAAGTGCGCGCTACATCGCTTAGTGTCCTATAATATGCTGTCACTAAATACATCACCATAACCCGCCGGCCTATCATGAAGATTATTTATTTTTTATTTTATTTAATCAGAATAAGATTAACAGCAACAATAACAAATATACTTACAAGAAACTTAAATACCTATAATGCTGTCTACACACCAAAGCCGCCGGGCAAGGCGGTCTTATTTGAATCGATGTTGCCGGCGGCTTGCGCCCGCGCGTATTTGCCGGCGGCACGCCTACGGCACGTTCATTCAGTTGCCCGCCGGCTTTCAAGGATTACTTGGCTATCACTCATTTATAAATACTCCATGCCGTGACTGTCGTGCCGCCGGCAAACTTGTCCGGTTCACAAACTCTAAAGCCGACGGCCGCGTTGTGTAGACAGCAATAAGTGTACAAAAATATAGTATATCTGGTACACGGCCCGCCCCCAGGTGCGCGGCGCGCGGCCGCTCGTGACGACGGGCGTCATCCACGCGGACGAGCCGGCCGCGCTGTCGCAGTGGCTCAAGTCCATCTCCGACAACATCGTAGGCCTCACCAACCTGCAGGTAACTCTTTTCTCTTCTCAAATTTCACATTTTTACTTTAATTTATTTCTCAATTTGACAAACATATCATAGAGCCATTTTTTAAAATTAACGTAAGATAAATATATTATTAATTAATTGCGATGGCTGGCCTACTAACATTACTTTGGATTTTAGATTACATTTATGTTCTGATTTCAAATTTTAGTCATTCCTTGTGTTTTTCTTTTTCCCTTTTGAGTCCCGCGAAAATCACAAGTAACTTCAGTCCCTACTATTTTAAAATAAAAAAAACATGGTTTTTCGAATCGAAAAAATATTCTTTGTTTTATACAACATGGAAGAGACATACCCGTAATAAATCGAACCACGGGCTATACTAGCCCACTAAAGTATATTGAAATTAAAATAACCGTCTAAAAACCAAAAAAATACACACTTTTGTATGGAAACGTCGACGTCGAAAACGACGTTTTTTGGCTGTTATTTTAATTTCACTATACTATAATGATCTAGTATAGACTGTGATTCGATTTATTACGGGTATGTTATGTTCCTTTCACGTTGTATACTTATTACAAACTTGGATCGGCTCATCGATCATTTGTATGGGAAGTCAAATTTTCATATTTTAATGTATGTTTCTAATTGAGATCTGTGGAAGTAGAAAGGGGAGGCCATTGCCCAACAATGCGACACTTAACAGGCTATTAAATAAATATTATATACGTTCCTCGAGGTCATCAAGGTCATCCCGCCATCTCTTCCTAGAGATAGTAGAGGATAGAGACGGTTGGAAGAGAAAAGTAAAGGCCTTTAGTGGGACATAACACCGTCAGGCTAGAAAAAAAGGTCGCTTATGGAAAGTTGTTCAGTATCATAGACTGAATTCACCCTTAAAAGTTTCATTATATTTTGTTAGTCCTTATTTTTGTTGTTTTTTGTTTTTTGTGTGTGTAAGTATCCAACACTGGTGTCAGCTTTTCAAGCTGCCTAAAGGCATCTGAAATAGCGTACACGACTGCAATAGGTACAATGATGATAGTTGGGACCAACGGCTTAACGTGCCTTTCGAATCACGGAGAAGCTCGAGAAATTTTTGTACCACTTGTGGTCACCCATCCACGTATGGACCGCGCTCAGGATGGCTTAACTTGTAAAAGCGCAAGAAATGCTTACTCCCAACAGGCCACCGAGGTCCTCAGCTGTATATTTAGTAGAACCTGTATATTAAGTAGATGTTGTAGAAGGCGACTTAGGAATTCACAAGCTAAATAAAGCTTATAAACATCAATGAGACCTCTCCAAGCCGTCTGGCCAGCGTGGAGAGTGTAGGCCAAATTGATTGCTCTGGTTAATATATGGCTCTGGTAGTACAGACGGTTAATCAGATAGACTTGTGCCACTGCGCGCGTCGTGCTCCAGCAGTGTAGACTTAAAAAAACCTGATAATTAAATGAATGAATGTATATTCAGATTGTATTTATTTTTATAGGGTTTTTTAGGCATTCAAGATGCAGTACTAAAGTACACGTGAAGTTGAACACGTGATGGCTCAGATGGTAAGAGCATAGTTGTATTGAGACTAAGGTCGCGGGTTCAAGTCCTGCTCACGTGGTATTTTTTTCACCATTTCTTATTTCATTATTTAATTAGATTGTATTTAAATGTGGTCTTCCAGATGAAGTTGTTCAACCGCCACCTGAGCGCGGGCGAGCGCATCGAGTACATGGGCTGGGTGCACGAGGGCGTGGTGCAGGCGCAGCAGCCGTGGCAGAGCTACCGCGCGCGCTTCCTGCTGCTCAAGGGCACCGACGTCTTGCTTTTCGACCAGCCGCCCGCCACCTTAGCTGACCTAGCCAAGTGTCCTGAAGTGCTCAAGGTGAGGAAAATCCGCTAGTTGCCAATATGTCAAATCAGATACTTATTTTCTAAACGTCAAAACAAATATTTTCTATGGGATTTCTATAAAAATGCACGGCGTGACGTCATAGTTTGTTGGAGTCAAATAGCGCTCTTAAGGTACGCGCACTTTATGACGGGCCGCAGCGCAAATATCCGCGGCGCAAAAATCAGCTTCGCTCGTGTGTATTTTGTATAAACTATCGCACACTGTGCCAGCATGAACGCCGAGTACTCGAAAGTAATATTTTTGTGGCTACTGAGAAAATAAACGTCGACTTTTTCTTAACATGTTTTATTCCTAGTATTTCTGTTTTATATACATTTTTAGTGTGATGTTCAATAATTCCATTTTATTTTTATATCGTTTATTACCAAATCATTTAGCTAAAATATTCCTGCTGACACAGAGAGGACGGACCATTCCTAAATGTATATAGTTTACGTTTTGTTTTGCTCGCGTAGTGAAAAGAGTTATAGACCGACTGCTTTAATGTCCCGCTCGCCGTCCGCACCTCCTTAAGCCCCTTAGGTCACCGTATCCCCGCGCCCCTGAACCCCGCAGGCGATAATTCATTAAAGCAGTCTGTCTATAACCATAGCTATGACGCTTCATACAAGCGGAGTAACATTTGTACCTACTACTGCAAACGAATCTATACATCCGTGTACGCCCGCACACACGTCAATGTGTGTTTAAAGACAACAAACGCTTCCAAGAACGGGAGAGAGATGTGGGGACGCCATATTGCGGGTGACGCTGCGGGTTTCCGTTCTGCACTTATATTGGAGAGTGTAGGCCAATTCCTCTGGCTGCTCCGACTAAGCTAAGCTAAGCTCGACATAACAGTGATGCTAGCGCGGTGAACAGCACCTTATCTTTAATTTCTGATTGGTTTTCAGCCAATAACCTCATGTTAAATGCGAACAAGACCCAATGCATTCGATTCTCTCTTCCTAATGTGAATCAAGCCTGCGTTGACATACTAATTATTGGTCAGAAACTCGATCTGGTTGAAAGTACTACCTTTTTAGGAATCACAATTGATTCGAAACTTCAATGGGGCGCTCATATAACTAAACTTTCTAATAGGCTTAGCTCTGCGGCTTACGCTGTTAGGAGAATAAGACAATTGACAGATGTAGCAACTGCTAGACAAGTGTATTTTAGTTACTTTCACAGTCTAATGTCTTACGGGATACTTCTATGGGGGAGTGCAGCCGACATTCAGACTATTTTTTTTTTACAAAAAAGAGCAATTCGTGCCATTTACGATTTAGGATCGAGAGACTCACTGAGAGAATTATTCAAGGAAATAGGTATACTTACTTTTGCATCACAATTCATATTTGAAAATATAATGTATGTAAGGAAAAATATTTCCATGTTCAATAAAGTAAGTGATTTTACAGATAGAAATTTACGTAATAAGAATGACTTAGTTAGCCCGTATTACAGGCTGAATACAGTCAGTAAGTCTTTTATGGGGAAGTGTATACTTTTTTATAATAAATTGCCAGAATCGGTCCTTGATATGCCAGACAGAAAATTCAAAGCTTATGTAAAGAAAGTACTTTGTGAGAAGGCTTATTATAGGACCGATGACTATCTTAAAGACAAAAAGGTCTGGCTTGAGCTTGGCGCGGGTCCCTCTTAAAGGTTTGTATACTTAGACATGTCATAATTGAGGTACATTGGTACATACAAAATTTACAAATTGACATTAATTTATATTTCGTAATTCTTATAATTCAATTTAATTATGACATAACAAACTATGTAATCTCAGTCCATCCATATAACTAATTTTAAGTTTTTAGTTTGTTAGTTGACGTCTTTGGAGAAAACGTGCAGTGCAGTTTGTTGCCGCTTCTTCTGCACTTGCGCCTAGGAAGCGACGTAAACTTAGCTTTAAGTAACGATTTGACGTCAACATTTGTGCAAAACAAAACAGTGACTATTATTAAGAGATATTATAAATATCCTATGATAATAAAGATATTTTGAATTGAATTGAATATAGCTCTGGTAGTACAGAGAGGTGGATGATGATGATGATGACCGGATGGTCATCATCCGGTCTTTTTTAGTCTCCACTGCAGGAGTACGACCCTCTCTGTACTACAGAGCCATACTGAGCCAGAGGATTTGGCCTACACTCCGCGCTGGCCAGACGGGTTGGAGAAGCCTCACTGTTGTTTATAAGCTTTGTTTAGCTCGTGTTTCCTAAGTCGCCATCTCCGACATCCACGGGAAGACTTGGAGTGGTCCTATTCCGCTCTGCCGGGAAGCACGCGGCTAGTACTTATATGAAGTATGTGGTATAAGTAGAGCATCGTCTGCAGGTGTACCAGACGATGTTCCGCACCGTGAAGGAGAGCGAGACGGTGGACTGGCGCCAGCACTGCTTCCTGGTGCAGAGCGGCGCGGCCGGGCCGGGCGGCGGCGGGCCGCGCTACTTCAGCGCCGAGACGCGGCAGGAGCTGCTGCGGGTGGAGGCTGCCTGGACCAGCAGCATCGTCAGCAGCGTCGTGCGGCTCGGGGTCAGTGCGCATGGACTTGGTGTTATCTTCTGTTTTTTTTATTAATGTCTTGACGCTTCTGCGTATTTAGCCAGGAACAAGTTAATACAACGTGGGAAATTCTTTTTCCTAACAAATTACCATCAAAGGTTATTGTAGGCCTTTGATTGCTTTAAGAGAGCTTCAGGCGACAAATCTATACGAGTCCACTGGTTTTCATAGCCGATTGAGTGGCGGACGACGCCCGAAGTCCGCGAAAGAAATATCACTACAGCCGTACTATGACTGTCCACTTTAACTATTTTTTTTTATTTGATTCGCAAACTGGTTGTTACATTATTAACAAATGATAAAAGTGAGTTCACAAAATTAAATATAAAATGTACAACCTTCTAGGAGCGAACACAGTATGCATACAACATATGTTAGCTCACAGTAGAGAATTTTAAAGGTATGAATAAATGTTATGATTAAACTATATATTTATAAAATAAATATATTATTGATTATTTAATTATTGAAGGTTTCTCAAAAAATAACCTTTTTATAATATTGGGCGATGCACTAAAGATATCTATATCTTGGCAAATTTTGTTATATTCAGAACACATGCGAATTAATGGCGAATGTTGACGGTAATTTGTACGAAGGAAAATTAAAAGTAACGCGATTATGCAACCGACTAATGGATCTAGGGACAGAAAATGATATCCTATTTAGAAGATCGGGACTATCAATTCACATATTGTTCATAAGCATGAGCATTTATAACACCAAACAACACCGATTTTATACCCTTAGTGGTAGCTATATCCACTAAAATCAATTTGCAAAATAATTTACTGAAATCCCTAACCTAACCCCTTGACTTCCCGCCAAAAACTCCATCTTCTCAGTTGCCTGATACTTTTTGTTTGCCATGCCCAGGGTTGCTTAAGATAACCAGAAGTGGCACCCTCATTTGAAATAAATTCTTAACTCGTAAATATGGTGAAAATTTCCATATTTCTCAATGTTAGGCACCAGATAGCATTTTAAATTATTTTATGAACTGCCGTTGAAACTATTATTGGTGATCTGTATGTTACTCCTCCTGTCTTCTGTGCTTGTGATGATCTCTACGCCACTACGAAGAACTAACCACAACAGCGAAGTACAACATACACAACACAACATAGTTCATAAGAAGCCTAAAAGATGGCGCTGACAGTATCCTACATCTCGATATGAGGGTTCTAGTTGCAACTTGACATATATACAACTTGTGGAGCCGTGGTTCCCAAGCCTATGCTTGGCGGTAAGATCTTCCCAACGTGGTGGTCAAGCTTACCACCTCGCTCCCGCTACAAGCTGGTAGACTGACGGCAACACTGGCACAGGTGTAAAACTTCATAGAAGCGTAGTATCATTTATGCCTGCACTACTACAAACGAAACTATACATCTGTGCATACGTCAGTGCGCTGTGCGTGTGTGTTCGCCCGCTCTCGCCCCGCGACATGGCAAGCACGGGGGCGGGGCGGGGACGGGGAAACGGGGACGCATATTGCAAGGGACCGCAGGAGATTCCATTCTGTATGAAATACTCTTTAATTTCTGTGGCACTGGCGAGACGCGGCAGGAGCTGTTGAGAGTGGAAGCTGCGTGGACCGCGAACATCATTAACCAGGCGCATTCGCAGTTTTTAGCTGCTTAAGAGACGGTAGACTGACGGCTGAAAAACTGAAGTACTGAGACTAAGACAGGAACTGCGTCGGCCGTTAACATCGTCTGATTAAAGTATTTTTGAGGCCAATTTTATAAGTCAAGCTATTTTGTTACAGATTATCTATACTAATATTATAAAGCGGAATTGTATGTTTGTTTGTTTAAACGCGCTAATCTCAGGAACTAATGGTCCGATTTGAAAAATTCTTTTTTGTTGGGTAGTCCATTTATAGAGGAAGGCTTTAGGCTATATAACATTACGTTCCGACAACCACGCGAACGAAGTCGCGGGCACAGCTAGTCTTTTATAAATACAATGTATTTTAATGATTTTTAATAAAATCTCTTTCGCTAATACTTATTTTATTATTAGTTATGTTACTTAAAATACTTTACGTAAAACGCACAGATTAAGCACCGCTTACTGTCTCCGTAGTATGGCACCGGCGACAGCGTTTATCGACTATCATTATCTCGCTTTGCATACAGTAAAGAGTGGGATGGCACTACTCCATCGCGCGATAAAAACTATCTTGGTTTATCAACGGTGCCATGCTACGGGGGCTGGCCTAAGGAAAACACAAAATGACTTCATAAATAAACAAAGCTTAATTCATTAATCTAGTGAAGACAAGCAAGCCAGTTCTTCGAGGCTTGTCTACCGAAGCCTTGACCAAAGAACTGGCCTCTACCGAAGCCTTGACCAAAGAACTGGCCTGCTTATGAATAATGGTTGTTCACACTCCTACAACAACTTGTAGCTCAAACTGGAACAGGTTCCGCCGTCATGACAAAGTTCCGTCGTCATGTTAAAGTGTTCCACCGTCTTGTCTTGTCAAAAATGCCCCACCGTCTTCTCAAAAGTGTCCCGCCGTCATGTAAAAGTGTCCCGCCGTCTTGTTAAACAATGCCCCACCGTCTTGTTAAAAAATGTCCCACCGTCTTATCAAAAGTGTCCCGCCGTCATGTAAAAGTGTCCCGCAGTCTTGTTAAAAAATGCCCCACCGTCTTGTCAAAAGTGTCCCGCCGTCATGTCAAAAGTGTCTCGCCGTCGTGTCAAGTGTCTCGCCGTCGTGTCAAAAGTGTTCCGCCGTCTTGTCAAAAGTGTCCCGCCGTCATGTTAAAAGTGTCCCGCCGTCATGTTAAAAGTGTCCCACCATCTTGTTAAAAGTATCCCGCCGTGTTAAATCTTTTTAAAAGTATGTCGCCGTCTTGTCAAACGTGGCCGTTGAGTTTTGCGGTCGCTTGATGACTCTGACTCGTAATAATAATAGCTACACTTGACGACTACTGCTTTCGTTTCCGAAGCAGCGCGGGCGCCGATGCCAGCTCGTCGAGGCGGCGCTTCACGTGCGGGTAGGGCTGCAGGCACAGCTGGAACGACTTGTGGCTCAGACTGGAACAAACAATACACGTTGTTCTTCATCAAATTCCTTTCATCATCATCATCACCAGGTCTTTTTAAGTCTCCACTGCAGGAGCACAACCCTCTATGTACTGCCAGAGCCATATATTAGCCAAAGCAGTCAGAGGATATGGCCTACACTCTCCACGCTGCCAGACGGGTTGGAGAGGTATCATTGATGCTTATACGTTTTGTTCAGCTTGTGTTTCCTAAGTCGCCTTCTACGACATCTTCGGGAAGACTTGGAGTGGTCCTATTCTACTCTGCCGGGAACCACGCGGCTAAATCAAATTACTTTACTCCCTTTTAAAGGCGTCCGCTACGTTAACCCTTTCACTGCGAGACTTTATATCAGTTGTCGTGCTCCCAGCGCGAGGAATTGTGAATATCCATAGTTTTTGGTTGGATAAATCCAGCGCTCGCGTAATGGGCCCGAAAATGTTTGTCGGATTATTCCGACGTTTTATTTATTTAACTTTATTACAAAAAATGTAACAGGCGGACTTAAGACCTAGGGCCTTTTCTACCAGTCAACCTACAGGTGATGCTGATAAAAGCAAATTTTGGACGATTAGTACATTCAAATTAGCTATTTGACCATTATTTAACATTTACCTAATACATATATTCAAATATATACTTTCTTATACATTCATAGACCTAGATATAAAAATACACAAATATTTCTTAAATTCATAAATCCTACATAAACTACATAAATATTTATAATACTCTATGACAATTTGTGAAGATAATGAGCGCGCACAGTACTCTTAAATGCTTGACGTTCGCGGTTAAAGGGTTAAGCGGGCGCACGCGACGTGTTTAGTCTATCTCTGTCACAAACACTACGTGCGAAAGAGACAGCAGAATCCGTCGCGTGATGCAGTGTCTCTGTTGCACGTAGAAGTAGTTGCCTAAAGAAAGCTTTAGATACATTTATTTTGTAGTAGGAAAGATGGACGAAAGGAGATTTATTAAAAAGGTTTTTGAAGTAAATGTGAGTGAAAGAGTAGGTCAGGGTCGCACTCGATTGCAGACATTCTTAAAAAAAGGAGGTCAGAAGTACCCGTAACCGGTGGACGTATGCATGAAGAGGGTGAGTGTAGACGAAGCGAGAGAAGTCAGGATCATAACACGTGGAGGTCCATAGTATCTGCCTATATACCAACCACTGTGGGAAACAGGCGTTATGTATGTAATGTATAAATTTATTTTTAACCGACTTTAAAAAAAAGGAGGTTATCAATTCGACTGTTTTTTTATTTATTTTTTTATGTATGTTTGTTACGCGATATTTTCGCCAATTGTGAACCGATTTCGATAATTCCTTTTTATTTAAAAGCTTAGGTAAGTTTAGGTTTACTACCAAGTTGGTGAAGATATGATGAACTTTGGAGATATGGAAGAAACTCCTAAAAAAAAATTTAAGTCGGTTGTTTTTTTTGTTAAAAATTTAATTATATACCTACTTATCTACTTACTAATATATCTCGGTGATCTCGAGCGCTATGATAGTGACGCTGTGCGGGAGCGCGGGGTTGACGAGAGTGTTTTCGCCAAAATAGGCGCCGTCGCGGAGGTGGGCGATCTGAACAAGGAAAGCGAATCAAAGTCACATCATCATCATAGAAGTAATCCCATTGAGGGAATGGGCGGAAATCTGAATCATGTTAATAGGCGATGCGGCTAGCAACCCACCACTATTTGGAACTTTTTTACACTTACTGTGTCATATATCAAATGAAAAGGCTCGTTATGAGGATCTCAAATATTTGTTATAATTATAAAATAAATAGTTTTGATTTTATTCATGAAAGAAGACGAAAATTGACCATTCCCCCCCCCCCCCCCCCCCTGATTACCAAAACTACTGAGCTTAAAATTTTGAAAAAAATACGAAATATAGTTCATTGCTTATAGATTACAGGAAAACCTATAAGAATTCAATCAATTGTACGGAACCCTCTCCACGCGAGTTTAACTCGCACTTGGCTGGTTTTATTCCATCTTAACGCCCACCATCACGGTAAACGTGACCTTGGATTCTCACTGTTACTCAACTGGAATACGAAATGATGTGTTCCCTTATTGGAAATACGGCGGATACTAAAATTGCCGTTAAGACCCACTGGACATTGGACTGGCACTACTACTTCTACTCTTCGGGAAAAAATGTTAGTTGCAATGAGTAGGTAACCCTGGAACTCATCGGGATGTTTTTCCCCTTGAGTAACAGTACTCATTGGGGTGTTACTCATCGGGAACAGACGGCGGAAACACGCCCGGGGTTGCTTATTATTCAAAAACGCTAGCAATGCTTACTCTGGGCTATCAAAAAGTTTATGATGATTTGGAGCAAGATTCCAGACAAGCAGTCTCCGAATTGTATTTACCTATATTTACAAGTACAGTCAGCAGAAAACTATGTCATCTAATATCTCATATTTTTGCTGCTGATTGTAATTCTTCTACCTAACTAAACTGACGCCTGAATATTACCTCTCGTCCTTTGTCGTCCATAACGGCGACGGTGCCCGTATATATCAAAAAGATGGTGCCTCCTATTGTGCCGCATTTAACAATGATCTGAAAAATATAAGTATTGACTGTTTGAAAGGAGACCATTCAGGCGTCATACATTTTTGGGTCCACTTGTCAAAGTGCCGGCCAAAGGGCGGCCACGATTTTACTAAAATCTGGCCGCCTCTTAGAAAAAAAGTATGAAAAAAAACAAATCTTTAAATGTCAATAAAGAGTTGTGGAATCACCCTACAGGTTTCATGTCATAATATTAGTAGTTATACTAACAATAAAATCGTCGCCGCCTTAATGCCGGCCCAAAGTCAATGTGCCACTTTGGGCCCAACTTGAATTCTCTCCTTTACCACCGTAATTTTAGAAATCTTTTGCCAATGATTCAACATAACAACCAACCAATGATACAAACCAACCCGTGTAAGAAGATGTCACGTTGGGTTATCTTTTTCACAATGCAACAGTTTACCTTACGACTAATGTCAGTTTACTATCTGTATCTTTGAGGTTTATCATGATAAGTTATTGCCTCATCCTCACTGAATATGTCATCATCATCATTTCAGCCGCATAACGTCCACTTCTGGAATAGGCCTCTCCCAAGGATTTCCAAATTGACCGATCTAGAGCGGCTTGCATCCAGCGCTTCCCAGCGATCTTGGTCAGGTCGTCTGACTGCCTGGTGGGCGGGTGCCCTACGCTTCGCTTACGTGGTTGCCATTCGAGAACCTTTTTGCCCCATCTGCAATCGGTTCGTCGAGCTATGTGTCCCGCCAACTGTTACTTCAACGAGCTAATCTGCTGGGCTTCGTCAGTGGCTTTTGTTCTACAAATTTCCTCATTTCTGATTTGCTCACGTAGAGAAACACCGAGAATAGCCCTCTCCATAGCGCATCTCCGCTCCTCGTCACCTCTCCAAGAGAGACATTGAGCCTTCTTAAGAGACCCATGGTTATGCTGATTTTGTAATTCATAGTATTTTTTAAAGGGAGTATGTACTTACCTCTCCAGGCATAAACAGTATCGGCGTCAAACTGAAAATGATAGAATTGATCAACGCTGGCGGCATATCTTGAAACAGCGGCACGTTGACCACGTGTCGCTTGCAGCAATACATGTTGATATCCTGCTTGATCTGCTCATTGATCGTATCCATAATCGCCGCTTCATTAAAATAATTCCTCGAGAACTTGTAGTTCAGAAACAAAAATATCTTATGCTGAAGGAATTTCGGCAGTCTCTTCATTATCATGTAAGTTTCTAACGCCTTCAACCTCCCACTGTACAGATACGGCTCCAATCTCAAATACACAATCAAACGAATGACAGTCGTGAAAGAATAAATGAAGTATATCAACCCGACCAGACCGACTATCGAAGTTAAGACTAACTTCGCGATTTTAGTTTCATAGTTCTGTTTCGTATAACCCGCTCCCACGCATAGACATGCGACGTAGTATAGATTAACCACGTATTTGTTGAATACACTGTCATTTGTGCCGAGGCTTTCTAGCCACATGTAGTAATCCCCTTCGAGATTGTGATAGTGAGCGCAGAATACAGGCACTTGATAATGTATGTACGTCACCCAATGGAAGAATAAGACGGTGCGTACGAAAACGCTTGACGCTTCTGCTGTGACGTACGACAAATCGATTTGACGATGTAGATTCTTCCATTGCTTCTGTAGACTGATAACTCTAAGCAGTTTAAACATGAACATGACAGTATGCGTGGGATAAGTGCAATCAGGGTAAAATTCTATAAACTGTAACGGTAGAGCGGAGACGAAGTCAAAGATGAAGCTGCCGCTAAGGTAGTTGTGGACGATCTTTCTTGGCTCGAGAACCACCATCTTGGTCCGCTCATCGTCGTAGCCCGTGATGAACTTGGTGCAGATGAATACCAAGAACACCGCGTCGCTGAATAGGATCAACTGGTCGTACGGGTTTGGACCTGTTAAAGGAAATCACTAAGTTATACTTACTAGTTATAGTAACTAAAAACTCAACAGGTCACCACCGCTTCGTTTTAGTTACAATAAGCATCGTAAATTTAAGCAATTGCAACTACAATGAAGCAATTGTAAATTTAAATAATTGCAACTACAATAAAGCAATTGTAAATTTAAGTAATTGTAACTACAATAAAGCTGTGGTGGCCAAGCGATTTAGATACGTGCGTCTGTGAGGCGCAATCATTGCTAGATGCAACTTGTACCACTGAGTTTTTACTCATATATGGTCATTTTTAACTACCACCACTTGCTTCCGGTTAAGGAAAAGATGGTGAGGAAACCTAAAAATTAGTAGTAGTTAAGTCTTCACTGCAGGAGCACTACCCTCTGTACTACCAGAGCCATATATTAGCCAGAGCAGTCAGAGGATTGCGCTGAGATCATCATCAGGTCTTTGTAAGTCTTCACTGCAGGAGCATGGCCCTCTGTACTACCAGAGCCGCTGAGCTGCGCTAAGATAAACACTTACAATTATAAAACACCTGCAACGGCATGTAGAGGAAGGCGGTATACGTGAAGATCATGACGAAGCAGTCCCAGTAGAACTTGATGGCGCTGTACGGGTGCCACACGTACCAGTTGCCCGCGTCCACCTGCCGGCGGCGCTCTAGGTTCATGCTCTTGTTTGACCTGAGGATTATCCATACAATTTATTAAATACAATACCTTGTTTATTGCATAAAAGAAAAATACAGGACATAATTATATTAAAAACTAGGAAATGCACAAAAAGCGGCCTTATCGCTAAGCAATTTCTTCCAGGAAACTGCAACTGCACAAGACACTCAAATAGAAAAAGTTGTGTAAAATTAAATATATTGCTTCTATTTTCTTATTGTCTCAGTGTACGAGCCATGCTCGCACATTTCGGCTTCACGCGGCGGCATACTATTTGGGTCACGTATCAGCTGTTTTTACATTACATTTTACATCAATGAACAAATTGAGATACTATCGAACAACGATCGAGAAAGGACCCGTCACACAACTCTACAACATGTAACTTATCAACAATAAATCAGTTTTTACGTGACGTGATCTTGTGTCTCCATACCATCATCATCAACATCAGCATCTCTACGTGTATGGCGTAGGCCTACGTGAAAACCGAAGCCTGCGCCGTACTTAATCTCGGAAAACTTCGTGTTTCATCGGGATGGCCTCTTTGAAGTATAGACTACTTGGTTAATACTCTCTTTACATATTATTATGTTGAAAGGAAAGGTCGCTAATTCGCAGGCACGGCAGATATTTCTAGCGTACTTTTTGTTGTTGATTCGCAATGTAAAATTTTATAATAAATTTTATATAAATAGTTTTATATAATATCGAGCAGTGACGGAAGCACAGAAGTCAGTAAGAGTATACAGAACGGAATCTCCTAAGGTCCCTTGCAATATGCGTCCCTGTTCCCCGTCCCCGCACC
The DNA here is from genome assembly GCA_963576875.1 of Acrobasis repandana. Lineage (NCBI taxonomy): Eukaryota > Metazoa > Arthropoda > Insecta > Lepidoptera > Pyralidae > Acrobasis > Acrobasis repandana. The sequence continues at coordinate 1,058,889 of OY756215.1, forward strand.
TCTCCCCCGCCCTCGCCTTGTCTCAGGGCGAGAGCGGGCGAACACCCTGCACGGCGCAAGCGGCCGCACAAAAACGGGGGAGCGGTGCGGGGACATATTACGCGTACCTTAGAAGATTCCGTACTGTATACTGTCTTCTGTGACGGAAGTCATAATTTCATCGTTGGTGAACATACTGACGACACAGCTACAGCTAGTTTTACAGCTACAGCTAGTTTTACAGCTCTAGCTTACTACTTAATCTTCTACTTCTTATCCAGTGTGTTAATAGCTTACACTGGTGTCAGATTTGTATCTGCTTAAAGGCATCTGACGTAGCTCAATGACCTTTAGGTACCTAGTGACAACAATCATTATTACGAGTACACACTAGTGAACTAGAAGCCTACATACTCGTACATACGTGACGTCCGTTACCTGCTTCAACGAATGTTCGACAAACCTGATGAAAAGCGTAGATCCATGATGCCAATCAGCTGGCATTGTTACTTCTCGAAGTTTGTTCAAGAATCGTTTAATTAAGCCGACGGTCGGTGGAAGGTCGAAACATCGTGCTTCCTCTGGCAACATACAAACATGTCGGCCGTTTTTCCCACACGACATTTTGTCGGAGATATTTCAAGTAAAAAGTTCGCTAAATCTTGTCTTAATCCAGTTAAAGATAATATTTTTGCAATATGTCTTTTCATTTAAATGACATATTTTTTGACAAATGGAAGAAGCGAACATTTATTGTAGAAAGGAGTATCTTCTAGCTAAATCTTCTTGAAATTTCAAGTTTCGGTGAAACTTTGTGGTTTGGTTTTATTAGAAATGCTGTCCAAGATCTGCAGGGATAAATATTTTCTCAGGAGCATATCCAATCTCTATATAAAAATATTACAATAGTTTTGTAAGCTTACCTACTCTTGTTGATTCAATTTTCTTTTTATAACCTTTCCTTGTCGTCATCTAAGCGTGTTAAGCGGCTTTTTTTTTCTCCAAGGGTGCCAAATAATAATAAACGATTTGGCTTTAACGACTGGCCGCTGCCTCACGGCACCCTCCTCGGTTATGCAGATATTCTTGTCTCATTTTGTTACCTATAATCTGTTTTGTCCTGCAGAAGAAGACCTTCACAGTGGTGCACCTCGGCCGAGCTGCGGGGCTCACGTTAGACTGGACGGCGGGCTTCTCGTTGAGCGAGGGCACGCCGGGCGCGCCGCCTGCCTGGTGCTACAGGTACGGCTATTTACTATTCAAAAATATTTATTAATACTACCTATATCTATAATGTAATCGTTATTAAACTTTTTTATCACAACAATTTTTTTTTACAAATTATGATTTTCTAATATATCTAAATTATTTTTAATTTATTAAGTACGATGTCTCGTATACAGACTAAACACTTAGCTGGGAAATGCAAATTAAACGCATCTTTATACAATACCTCAATTTACAATTTTTCATGGCTTAACATATGTACATTCGTAACGATATTTGTAACTAGTGCATTTAAAATATTGTAGTTCCTGTGTATTATTCTTTTTTCCCTATTGATTGAAGTTTAATTTGTAACGTTTTCAGATTTTCACAGTTAAGAGGGTCCAGCGATGACGGCAAATCAAAATTGAAATTGCATTTTCAAGATGCCGAGACCAAAGTTATTGAAACTAAGGTAAGGAAAACTATATCTGTTAAACACATATACTGGCGATTATGATTACTTTCTCTTTGTACATACAAAAGCATTGAGTACGTTTTATGATAGGAAAAATAATGACGTATTGTACAGGAGCTGGAATGCCAGATCCTGCAGAGCCTGCTGTTCTGCATGCACGCCTTCCTCACGGCCAAGGTGGCCTCCGTCGACCCCGCCTTCCTGGCCTCCATACATCAGAACAACTAACATACGGTCACATTACAATACGAGTTGATTGTATGGGAATTTGGGTTCAAGAACCTTGTTTAAAAGGTGATTGGCAGTTTTGGAAATTCCTTCAAACGTTCCAGCAGAAAAGATTGATTGTTTAAAAATTGACTACTCACTTTACTAAAAACCAAATGTAATGCAACCATTACAAAACAGGCAATGTATGATCAGCATCTGAATTTAAGATAGTGTCAGTAGCATTTACGTTGTATCCAATTGATAAGGCAAGGTTTATGAACTCAAATCCCTACAAAGTATTAAAACATTTCTAATCAAAGTAAAGAATCTCTATGGCATATGAACAAACAAAACAGCGAATGTTGAAGACTTTAGATTTAGTGTTCCACTGTTACTTCTTACAGATCTATTTTTGAATCTTACCCCATTGTTATAAGACTCAATCATTTACACTGATGTACCAGGATTTTTAACCATTTTGATTGGAGATTCAGAGTTGTCGGATACTTTTCGGCAATTTACAAAATCTGACACAATGTTAGCTTCTCATAGAATATCTGTACATTACCAATAAGTGTGCAGATCTTTACATTTTTTATAGAATAATAAAATCAATAAAAACTGACTGGGAAGAGTTTTGAATGGAAAGACTTTGGACATTTGTAGAGGTTGAGGTGAAAATAATATCAGAAATTCTAGCGTACGTGTCACAACAGAATATCAAAGGTTTCATTAACAGAAAAAAACATTGCTTGGGTTTTGAGGTTTTTTATTTAAAAATCCTGTTCACATCAGTCGAAGATTTATGATGAATCTTTCGCACCGCTCATAACGTCTTCCTAACATTCCTCTTTGTAGTTAGACTTGCTTGGATTAAGTATTTCCTATCTAACTTTCTATGAACACTGAATAAATGAGGAGTCTACGTATTAAGGCTGTCCACTGCAGCGTAGAAGGTCTATATGGTCTAAATAAAATATTATTGTATTTGTATGCGTACAGAAAAAATTACACATACCTATTTAAAATTATGTTTTGAAATTTGGCTTCTTTTTATATCCATCATATACATATTATATATTTTGTAACAATATGTGTGTGATGTGTGATAGTATTAAAGTGAAACTAAAATTCTTCTTGCGCTGTCTTACATCAATGTATGAATGTATCGTAATGACTAAGAATAAAATAAATTCCGCTGTAGCGCATTTTGGTGTGAACCGAGAAAACATAATACAGTGCAATTAAAATTTGTCAATTTTCAATCAAATTTTAAGTTTTTATAAACGTCTACGCTTCAGTGAATAGTAAGCCTAAAGAAATGAACGACAAATAACTAACTATAGCTAGCATTATTTTCAAGTAGCCTAATTTTATAGATTTATACAGCGAATTTTGTTGATAGCCCGTTCACAGATTGTTTAAAGCGCTTACGCATTTTTACGCATACAACGCGAGTCATCCTCTCGTCTGTGAGCATATATTTCGCCCCACTACGATGTCTGTATTACCGGCTTCCGGTATCGCAACAGATACGGTTTCGAAAGTTCTTGTTTTGTTTAAAAGTAAGATTTCTCGTTACGGCCCTTTTTCTGTCATGCGTATTTTCACCCGCGCGCGGATCCAGTCCGCTTGCAGCGGTAGCATGCTCCTGGCCACACGCTGGATAAAGGTTTCGTTCGCCGCTGCAGGCAGTGTCGTGCGTGTCGCCAGTGACTAATATCGCGCAGAGATGTGATGTTGTATTCGTACTATGACCAGACCATGCGTATGACTTGCATGACAGTAAAAACTACACTGGCAACAGAAGAACGCGCGCGGGTGTGCGCCCGCAGCCGATCCGCATTCCGCGCGGGTGCTGCCAGCGTGGTAGTAAAAACATGTATGAAATAATAGGATGCTGGCAACCCGCACGTGGACCAGATCCGTACGCGTCTATCCGTATGACAGGAAAAAGGCCCTTACAGTTTCGTTTCTGCTTAAGACGATACACGGAGTCCAGTGCTGCCCCTATTTGAAATAAATTATTTGTAAGGAAACGGAGATATCATTTAAAATTTTGAGCTAGTAAAACCTAGATAACCCTTCAAACTATTTTATGAACGAAAAACGGCCACTTTTAGCAAAAATGCAAACTAAAGCTTAACGTTCTCACGTTAAACTGTAAACAGTGGTTCATAAAATAGTTTGAAGGGTTATCTAGGTTTTAATAGCTTAAAATTTTTAAATGATATCTTCGTTTCCTTACAAATAATTTATTTCAAATGGGGGCAGCACTGGACTCCGTGTATCGTCTTATTTCTAACAAAAAAATTCTTGAGTTACCTATCTCAATTTCTCTTTCCCGACATATTTCGCCGATTGCGCTTATTTGAACTTTTATTTTCTTGTGTGCAAAATATTTTCCTCTAAACAGGCTGTCAAAATACTCCACCCCTTTTTATTGTTACTGTACTGAGCTTAAGAATCGAGTTAGAGGCTATTCTTATTAGTTAATTTTTTATTATTAAGGTTTGTAGTGTAGTTTAGAATTTCGGTATTGCAAGTTGTGGCCAGTAACGAAGGTTGTATGTATTATATACCTTGTGTAGTAATTATTGAGTGTTACAAACAGGCGAAGGTGGCATATTTATTTCTGAATGCGCGGTTATAACTTGCTTTTATACTATTATCGCCACTACAATATCTTGCATTGCCACATAAAAAATATTATGTCATGTTTTTTTTTATATTTCGCCTTTTTGTGACACGGTACTTTTAAACGTTGGCAAGATCCAATACACAATTTTAAAAGTAAACCGCCTTGTCCTCGTATAATATGAACACTGGGACTTCATTATATCTAGAAGAGATTCCGCAATACTTTTGTTTTTATCTATTTAGATCCCATAGTTGGGAAACACGGAATACTTACATTACAGAAATTACCAAAGATTTCGCTTCGAAATACTCGACCTATCAAACGAGGTGTATTAAATTACTCAAGAGGCTATGTGTGGACAGAGATTAAAAGTAAAACAGGGCAGCCATTTTTGTATTCTTCAATTATATCTCTATCCCCAGGTTCCATAAAGCTGAAGCAAAGAACATAAAAATATTCAAATTGTGTAAATGTTGGCTTCGTGAAATATTGAATTATCATTTACATTTACAATTTTCTATGGAAATTACGTTTGGCGGAAACATTCCAACATCTTCGTTTCGATGAAACGTAATACCTGCAAAACAGTCTTATCCGATGATTCTATACTAAGTCAATACTAATTCAATATTATATTTTGTTCTTTTTGAGCAGAATTAAACAATAACGGAATTGATGCCTAGTCTTTACGGTAAAAGCATGAAAGTTTCTACAAAGAAAATATTATTAACTATACTGCCTTTAACATATGACAACATCTAGATAAAAAGGCTGCCATGTTACACTTAAGAAGAAAGGAGAATTGTATTTAGCTTTACGTTAAATATGTTCTATGCAACTTTGCGCTTGCGTCATATCATTAACTTTAAGTGGAGTATATGGATATATTATATCGCTATATATTATGTTGAACGTGCATTGTGTTCTATGTTTGTTGACACAAGTTTCATATTTTATCTACGATCTGCCTGATGCAAAATGGCTAATGTTTAATTCAAATTTATTTAATAAAAATGCCTAATCAAATAATTTGTAAATTAAAGATCTGATCGGGAAATCTCTTTGAAGTGTAAGTTTTATATAAAAAGTTTACGTAGGTTTATTTTTGTGTGTACACGACACTTAAAATGTATGTTCTGTAAATATTTTTTAATTCAAATTATGTATTTTTTTATAAAAATCACTCACATTTTGTCAATTATCATGCATTTCTGCATATTTTTCGTATCCACGCAGAATTTTAAAAGCATTATTAAATAAAAGTTTTATGATAACATTTTAAGTATTGTGTATACAAAAAGTAATCGAAATATTAAATAAAAATAGATATTTATTTGACTGTCTAGAAGTGATCTATGTAATATTGTTGATATTAGCTGTTTCGGCTGTAAATTTTTATTGGAACTGTATTTACGTAATCTAGAATAAATAGTTGCCTTGTGCGTCAATTTGTATGAACTGTAGGAGTTAACTTATTTAATTAATTGTAAACAGACATTTATATTCGAGTGGTGCTTTGTTGCTTATTGAGTGCTATTTTTATTAATTATATCTTTCATTCTGTCACATAAACAAAAAGGTACTTATAAAGTTTATGGAAAGATTGAAGCTAAGTTTTTAATAGTTCATCCCTCGTCTGGCTGCAAAAAAAAATGTTACATCCTTACACGTGTGATAAAGAATAGCCATTTTTCTGGCGGGGAAGGCTTAAAATTGTTAATTTTTCCTAATGTTTTCTTGATTAATTCGTCGTGAATAGGCAACAACACATCATTATTATTAGGTACTAGACATGTATATTATTTATTTACTAAGCAGTATTTTTTTTCTAATTTGCTGCTAGCTAAATATATTTGTAACTTGTTATTTTTAAGTTTAAGCATGGATATTGGCATTAAAATTACCTATAAGTATATTTCTCTTATAGTTAGCAAAGTCGTGGTTGTGTTTTAATTTCTGTAGCCTGTGTGAATAAAAATGATGTTAAAATCTCTCCACCTCTGTGAATCTAAATAAGTGACTCCTTTTTAAGCTCATTTCGACTCGCCCTGCTCAAAAATACGCAGAAATAACGTTTCACCGAAACAGACAATTCAATGTTTCGGTGAAACGTTATGAAGCATATTTGGATTGCTGTGGAATGTGAACATTTTTATTCATTTTATTGTTAGTAAAACGTATAGTTTTACCTGGATATTAAATATTATACATCCATTGTAAAACAGTAACTCAATAGCGAATTGTTACCAAAACGTAATTCCACTATTTGTAAATAGCTTGCTTGAAGAATCAAATGGTTTGACGATGTAGTGGGTTCGTACCAAGCTAACTCGAACTCAGGTTTGGTGCTCGGTCATTATTATCTAAGGAATATGATCGAAGTCTAAGGATTTGTTTTTTGTAAAACTAAAATACAGATGATTATTTAAAACGTTGCATTTTAAAATGTTTTGCCTTTTATATTTAGGCACATCATAACTAAAATTACCAAAATATGTAATTAAGTACATATTGTAAATTATTGACATTAAATCGACATGCTATAGTCAAAATTTAATACCTGAGACGTAACTAGTGAAAGGGATAATATGTCTTTCTAAGATCGAGCACTAGAGCTTGCTTTTTAGCTAGTTTTGTTTGTTTGGATAATACAACGACTCGGCAGTGGGAGAGATAGCTGCAACGAATTAGTATAAAGAAATAAAAATACCTAACGCTTTCACAAAGTATTTAATCTTCTAAAATCCACATTGAAAAATACAGAACTTGTATTTTTCTAGTTGAAAGACCTAGAAGTTTGTGGGACTGATCCAGTTATAAAAAGATACTTTAAGAAGAATAGTGAAAGCAGAACGGCCTTGCTCTACTCAACGTTGAAAATTCGCAGTCGGTCAATAAGAATTATCTTTCATGAAAACTAAACCTTTAAGCCGTGAAAGAAGTCTTATAATATCTTGTAGAAATGCTTAGGTAGATGTATTTTGTGGCATTTTTACACAAGCGAACCCGTCCTGTCGTCACATACGTGCTGTAACAGTTCAAAATATTTGGCAATTTTTATCGAATTTTCTCCCACTGCCGACTGTTACATTAAGAGTATGTGTATTTCCAATTTATAAATTACTGGCCTTCATTGTTTAGTCTAAATACGGGTAGAGATTGCGTGCTAATCTATAATTGAGCAGTGTCGATAGGTCGCTAAAGTATGTAAACAAAATATAATGCATCAACGATTTATCTGATGCCTAGAGTTAATTGCGACAAAAATGCCATTACAAATGGAAAAAATGGTTTAAATAAATCTCGTTCATAGTATTTTAAAGATTTGTCATTCTTAGATGTAGGGTGTGCGTTGTGCGGAACTTGCCAGAAAATCTAAATTAATAACATAAATACTTATAACTTTATTCTTAAAGCTTGTCATCGCTTACTTATACACGTTAACTGCGGTACGAGAAATGGGTCTCGTCCGCGTTCTCGTTTCAGTGCTGAGATGAAATTGGATGACTTCTCGTTCGCGCAAAGGATTTTAATAATAAAATAAAGATATTGTTTTTTATTTAAGAGCGAGATGGTCTAGTTTACCGTTGGGTGTCATATTTGCGATGTTTTAATGAATAGAAACGTACGATACATTAGAGTTCTCATAGCGACTACACATGAATAAATTCAGATAGGTATTGTGTTACGATTTAAAGCAGTCCGTGCAAAATCTTAAAAATAAGAGAACGTGTAAACTGTTTTTCCGTCTTGTTATAGAAGGGTGGCTCTTAAATGTTCAAATCTAATATCACTTAATGGTCCATGAATAGACACATAATTTAGCGACTTAATCGGATAATTTAGCTTTAGCATTAATAATTAAAATAGTATCAAACCCCAATCGTCCTTTTCGTACTTTGGAAATAATGAAACTGATCAATCATTTGTGATGTTCCACAGGTAAAGGTACCTTATGGACGGTGGCACTTACGACATTGTGTTTATTCAAGCTAAGTTAAATGTACGAATTGTTTTTCTAAATGTCCTAAGCACCACCGTCCATAAGGTACCTTTACCCGTGGAACGTCACATTTAGTCGATTTAGAAATACTCAAGACTGATATGGATGTTGTGTACGAATCGGCAATTACCCTGGCTTATATCCCATTTTAAATTATTGGAGCGTCTTGAAACAAAAACACTATTAGAGTTATTATTTATAAATTGTCAGTTTTTTACTATATTAATATTGTATATTTTAATATCACCTTACAGTTAGATATGTTGACTTTTTGTGGTAAAAATACGAGTATAGTATAAAAAATTTGTTCCAAGACACTCAATTTAAAATTAATTCAAATGAATTTCTGACACATAACGAAGTAGTGAAAACTAAGAGCGAATGCATAGCTTAGTTTAGACATTTTTCATAGTTATGCGATTTTTACAGTCGAATTGTGATTTTATGTGAATTTTATTAATTAAAGTGACACCAGTAGGGTTACTCCAAAAGCGGTACGCAAGACGTACGTTACTGCGTATCCGCGTTTCAGTGCGCATGAGCGTTAATACATAATGATAAAGTCTAATTTGGTTTGGCATAGAAATAGGACGTCACTATCGTACGACTATCGTATTATTTTATGGAATAACCCCCCTGTATAGTTACTTCATAAAAAAATACAAAATTCGTCCGATAGTATCGATCTATATGTCAAACATAGGAAACACAAGCTGAAAAAAAGCTTTTAAACATCAACGAGTCCTCTCCAACCCGTCTGGCCAGCGTGGTGAGTGTAGGTCAAATCCTCTGGCTGCTCTGGCTAATGTATGGCTCGGGCAGTACAGAGAGGGTCGTGCTCCTGCAGTGGATACTAAAAAAGACCTGATGATGATATGTCCAACCAAATTAAACTTTATCATCATTAATGTTGCTTGATACTGAAATGCGGACAAGTGGCTACGTAAGTACGTCTGTCGATCCGCTTTTGAAATAGGGTCCTGTTTATATAAACTGTTTGTATAAATATATAGATTGTCATTATTATTTTAAAGTTTTCGTTCTAAACTAAGCTATATAGTATAAGAGCTCGACCGTCGTGAACCGAACAAATGTACCGGCGGACATATAACCACGTCTTGTACTAGTTATCGGTTAAACCTAGTTATTTATACCTATTGTTGATTAATGTAACTAAATTGTATCCATTAGTAAAATATAACATGCAATAATTATGAAACGATTTTTATTACTGTTCCCGCATTTTATTTATATATTTTTAATGTCATATTCATAAAAATCGGCGCTCCTAAATCAGTTATAAATTGAAGAGCTTGTAGGTAGTCATTTCAAAAGTGCAGACTTTTAATAAATTTGACATACAAAATCAGCGGTCCTAAAACAGTAGAATTGTCAATTCAATTTTTTCTTCATCAATTTCACCATCCTACTGTTTAAAAATTAAATCATTTCAATTGGATAATTATGTATAGAAATAAAATTCCTTCTTTACTGTATTATTTAATGCAAGCTTGAGAAACAGAAAGGCTACACAATGGAAACTATGACAAGCATTCTCGAATCACCATTTCGGCGTTGTTAGTACAAAACTACTCACATAGGTACAAATTATATTTGCCTAAAAATGTTGTCGAAAATATTAATGAAAATACTGCGCTTCACTAATGTGTTTAATTTTTCATATATAAATAAGTAATAATAATGTTACTACTTTAAGTACAAAATTTTGTGACACCACACATTATACCAAGTTAATGTTACAAAATATACTCATAAGTTTATTATGACTTAAATCTTTAGGAATATTGATAGGGTAAGTATCCATGGCATAAAATTAAGCACATTAGTTAGAAGCCATACACAGCATACAATTGTATACAAAAATATATTATTTTGAGTTACAATATGATTTAGCATTATCTTAGAACAAAAAAGAAATTCTGTTACTTGTGCTTCGCACTAAAATGCTATTTTATAAATTAATATATTTCGAAATATGTACTAAATTAATATGCTTTTCCAAATATTTAGCATTACATCTGTAAAAACTACAACAAAAATTAATATGTTTCAGAAGCGTAAGTAAGAAAACCGCGTAGAGTACAAAAAGCATAGAAAGCAACGACCGACAACACATAACACCGATGATAACACGTTGCCTCCCGGCGTACAAACGGAATCTCTAAAGTAGTGGCTTTACGAGTATAGTACTGTTTGTGCGTATCTATTAGGTACGTGGCTACATTTACAAACTGACAGCTGAAGGTATAAACGGAGACATTAAAACATTCCTACGGTATATATAATTTATGTACGTAACGTAGTTTATTCCAAACATAGACAATATAATTATGTGTACCTAACTCTATATTCTTTAACACAATTCCAAAACTTTTGAATGATTTTTTTGTTACTATTGTATTTATTATTTGGATAGGAATTAATTAATTTATATTCTTAAATATTAATAGCTATTTTATATCAGAATTTGAATTATGTTTACTATATCCCGTTTATACCTCTAACTGTTACTTACTGACAATATTTTGCTAAACTACCAAGACTTGTTAAGCCTAGATGTTGAAAAAATACAAACATTAAATTCAACATCGTGCGTCTTTTGACATTTATTGTCCAGTATATTGTCTGGTCACTTATTTTATTATCTTTGACTGAATAATTTTGATATATGAATATAATTTTTGGAATACGATATGTAATAATTGAAATTTCAATAATTGATATTGTCTCGTCAATGATAAAATTGACTATTTTGAATATAATATTTATATATATGATATTTGTTTGATATATTTTTGGGAAGAATGTTTTTGTCTAGAAATACGGGCGGCCAGGCTGGATTAACCTTTTTGCCACAGTAAAAACGAAGTGTGTATATTACTTAAATTATGTACTCGTATATCAAACTACAACGATCAACATTTAACGTCCAGAATGGCGTCAGCGCTAACAGTGACTTCTACAAAAGTGTTACGCTAAACACATAGTATACAACCTTTATGTTAGCTTGGTTTATGCAACGAATAACATACTAAAATGGAATAATTGGTATTGCACTGAGATACATCTGTTATCAAACAGGAAACTATAATTTCTTAAATTATTTGATTATGGGTTAACATATTAATGAATTTTTTAATTGTTTTTATATCACATAACGTAATTAACATTAAAATTGCCAAAGCAGCACATCTTACGATGTAACCGGGAACATTCTGAGAAGAAGAAGATCATAATGTAAATTTGAAATGCAAATTTCTAAAGACACCATTATTCCTTCTTCTCTGCCATTTTGTATAACATATTTGCTGTTATGTCTAAAACATATATTTCCTAAATAATTAATCGTAAATTTGAAAGCAATACAATCTTAATGTCAAGCTTCACTTATTACAAAGTATAAAGTTTAGAATGATGTTTCATCTTTTATAAATATCAAAATATTTTATTGTCGCTAATTACAATAATTGCTAGACATTTGTATTACAATTACCTATATATCTTCCCTATACTATGAGCAAGAGTCAATTCAGACTCGTAGAAGTCTGCTCTGAACACGAACATTTCTACTTATAGAGTTTTCAAACAGCAATATCTACAAATACGGTATACGATATAGTAATACACTTTTACACATATGTATCGTTACAGTTACACATATGTAACATCTACGATGTAAGTTTTAGCTGAACATGTAGTCCTACATGTTCTATATAAAGCCAAATACCAATGCATTTCTTTATATATAATCTTTAGGTATCGTCGTAAATTATTTCTGAGACTACACTGTCACTACTCAAGCATACTACGACAGAAAATAAAGTGGATAGGATAGAAAACAAATTAAATACATAACAGTAGCACTTAATTTGAAACATCGCTCATACAACGAGTCCAGTCAGAAATAAATAATCAAATGCAAATGGATAAATTTATAGATTTAGTTTGTAGTATCTTTTTGGAAAAATATTTTTGTTTTTGAATTTCAGAACATACGAGTATGTAACATCGTTTTCAGACCAAATGGGTGGATTATGATTTCAAATTTTAACAAAAGATAATTTCTTTATATGTTACCGGAAATGTGTTAGATTCAGGAATTGTATACAATTTCTTGGAAATGTATACATTTCCTAAATAGCGATCAGAAATGTATTAAATTCGGTCTAATCGCTTCCGTTACTTGTTAATGCTCGGTCGCTGGCTCGCTCCTGTGATGGTCACTGCACAAAAATAACCTAACCTACCTTCCGTGACTAATTTAGGGTAGTAAAATAGAGTCACGTTGGAAGTTAATACATTTCCAATGAATTAACACATTTCCGATGATATATACACTATGTAATTCATATCAATTAAAATAAGAATTATAGTGACAATAGTTAGTGTACCACTGGACTCGGTTGACTTCATTCGACATAATCACCCACTCGGACCCTCATTAATCTTCCTCATTTCTTCTTTAATCAGCCTTTGGACATCCTACCTACCCTTATATTACATTGATTTACCTGTTATATGAACAAGCCAAAAGGTTGGGGTCTCAAATAAATATCACCTTGAGAAAGAAGGTATTTAGGAGAAAATAACTATAGAAAAATGCCAAAGCATATCTAAAGGATCTAAGTTAGGACTAATTTAACCTAGGTATATTAGGTCTATCTTACTAAATATATTGTTATAATCTAAAAATTATATGATTAATCAATTAACTTTTCCTTTCTAAAGGTTTTACCTTTATTTTCGAATCCAGTTTACACCCACTTTATGCATTTTCTGAAACTAAAATGTAAATGAAATAAAATATTTGCCTAAGCGTAACAAACATTTTGTCATTGAATATACATAAATATATGTATTGTGTTTTTAATACATCGATCATTTTTCAGTTCAATGTGATAACAATATATTGTATTTCTATAGAAATAGATTTGTGATTGATTCGATTATTAACTGCCACTTTGTGGTGTCTGATCTGAATTAAAGTTTGACCAAGAAAGAATTTGCCAAGACTTGCTTTCCCAACGGTTATAAAACTTTTATACAATGTAGAATATCTACCCTTCTTGCCATAAAATTCCCATCATTACAAAACAAACATACCTTTAATATATTTTCTTACATTACTTAATATAATTCTACTGTAACGCTAATAGAAAGCTCGAGATAAGAAGGGGACTCATAAGAAGTCGACAACCATAATTTCTTGTTCTAACCTAAATATAACATTGATAATAATATTTATAATATGTGTTAACTTTGAGCACAGCTTATAGATTTTATATAATCAAAACAAGAAATAATACATTTGTAACGATGTATAAGTTTTTTCATGATAAAAGTTTAGTACATACCAATTCTGATAAAATTTTATTATTGTCTCTCAGTTATAATCATTGACAGGATGCACTGTGTTTCACAGTCATCAAATAAATAATCTATTATTTAAATTATAAAATATGTTTACCTATTTCTAACAAACTTCTAGTAAGTCTACTAGATTATCTAACTTACGATCTATTAAAGCTATTTTACTAATTTCTCCATTAGTCATTACTCTGAAGTTAGAAAACGTCTGTACCTAATTTAGGAAAACGGAATTTGAAACTATATTAGTTACAATTTAAAGTTGTATAGTAGTCTGTAACAAAGCTTAATCTACATTATGTATAAATATTGTCAAAAATTAATTAATTATTGTCGTGTGTCACTAGGGTCCGTCATATTTATAGTTCCGGCACAAACATCTAACATTGAACAATATGATCTATTTTCATAACAATTATTGTCACTTGCGACGTGTAAATATTATATATTATAAACAATTAGACATGTAAAATATTGTCATAAGTTTCGTAGAATGTTTTTACTTGTCTTACAGGAAGAATAATCTTACTTGAATTGTGGCTTACGAGTATATCCCAAAAGATGCACTATCTATAAAATCAAACTACACCAGGTTTCACATTCATAGGGATTTTTTACGGATTGGTAAAAAAGGCTGATATTTAAAAATTATAATATTCTTTAAAAACGAATATTAATCAACTAAAACACACAGAAGTGCTTCCAAAATTGATTGACCAAGCCTTTCTTGCAAAACCTCTCGTTTTGATTTTAAACGTTTGTTTTTAAAAATTAAATAAACCTATAATGTAATAAGAACAATTTTATAATCCAATGACGATTCCGTAATAAATTGTAAAGCCATATATCAGGCTACATTGGAAATTATTTCTCAGAACTGATCTTAGCTGGCTAAAAGATCGTGCACATTTTGAGCATGAGCCCTTATATTTAAAAGAGATCGTGTTACAGGTGGGTCCTGCTCAAAATGAATATTACTCTATAAAAGCACTTTCGCCTAGACTACTAACACCAAACATCAAACAAACATACACTTAGGCCTAACGACACTAAACGTCCAACAACTGGGAATAGAAATCAAATCAAGGATCGATATAAAATTTACCTAAAAGTTAGGCTAAAGCTTGGGAACCCTACTCTTCTTATTATAAGCGGCTTACGTTACACATTTAACAGTTAGTCTCGAGTATTCGAGAAAAGTATTTAAGAAATAAACGCCAGTCAACCTTTAAGGACATCGCTTATTATAGCTGCGCCATTCCACTCCACGCACACCCGAGAGTACGAGCCCCACTCGCCTCGCCGCGTTCCACATTTTTGAATCAAAACTGCGTGCATTGCTATCATCAGTTTTAGGTACTGTAAGTATGGCGCGTATAAATTTTGTAAAAGAGGAAATGTGGCTCGTATGGTGCGGAAAATTACCAGTATGTTTTCAGCTTTCACCTCAACGAAAAGTTCTAGAGCCCATATTTAAGATAGAGAAGTCAGGAACGATATTTTTATTTCATAAAACTGCTTCGTTTAGTAACTCCCTATTTTAACATAGTTGTACGTTCTGTTTGAGTTCATTCCGCAAGTGATAATAACGCGATTTTTATGTATCTATATATCTATGTTGTAAGCTATCGTAGTTACGTCACAGAATACATATGGTTACGTACTGAGCGTTTTGTCGTGGCGCTAGGCCTGGATCGGCGCAGTGATAATGAGCTATGGCCTTTGAACGGCGTAGTCGCTTCATAAAAAGGGTTTCTTATCACAGTTTTACAATTTCTCACGCGAAAACCGAGTGATACCTATGTAAAAATATCATCGTCCATTACTTTATTGTCGATTTATTGTCTTATTCGAGATAATTCATAAGTTTATCCTTTGTAGGCATATAGGGGTAAATTTATAAGGCTGTCGCAAGCTTTAAGCTTGTCTGGAAGGTCAAACGTCTTGCTTTACGCCAGTTGATATACTTAAATCTATCGCTTCACTATTTTATGTTGTTTTAAAATACTTTTTCATAAGATTTTTTTTGTATTTTGTTAAATGTTTATAGTTTAATATTTTTCAGTGAATACCTAATTGATATTTTGGGTTCTTTTGAGATAAAAAATTAAAGTCAATGTGAAATGATGTAAATACCCACCAGACACCGCAACAGCCTCTAAATATCATTCCCTATCCCATAGCGTCTCTTCTGCTAGAAGAATGGAAATCCTCAGATGTCCTCTGACTTAGCGTGCTCGTCGTTGTACAAAGCGATCTGCGTCTGGATCCAGGGGATGTACTTGGGGACGTACGCGTAGACCCCCGGCAGGCGCGGATGCGCACACTTGATGCCCCACGAGACGATGCCGCCGACGTACCAGCGTGAAGAGTCGTCAGGGTCTTTGCAGAGTAGGGGGCCTCCTGAATCTCCCTAAAAATTGGTATGTATTCAATTAAATGTTTGCTCTATTTTTTCCTTTATGTTGCGTGCATTTGTCGTTGTGTTTAAAAAAATATGGTTCGCTCATAGCAAAGGCATACCTGGATATTAAAATATAGGGTGTAATGGGCATTGTTAATTTTTTTTTACCCCTAATTTTATTTTATTATTTTTTATTATATTATTTGAATATTTTGTCATTTACGGCTTAGTAAAATTATTACAAAAATCATGTCAAAGGCGCGACTTTGCACGTCCTGACAAAACAAACGGCCAAGCCCAATACATATTTAAAATACAAAAAACACGCTAGTGTCATATAGTCTTTGTCAGTGTCATTCAGTGAATTCAGTTGCCCTTGATTGGCGGAAAGTTATTTTCTTAGTTAAAATTGGCGGAAACGGTGACATTCGACGTTATTGTCAGTAAAGGATAAATATCGATACGGCCGCGGAGTAAGGTCAAACAAAGGTCATATGTTTGTTTGTAGAAATATCCAAAACCATTGATTATTTTGGCAAAAAAAAATAATCCACAACTGTTCATTAACTCTGTATCTCGAAATGGATTTTGAAATAACGCTTTCCAAAAAAAATTAACAATGCCCATTGTAACGCCAATACTTGAAGGGGTGACTAAGTCCGTCCATACGAACAACATCTTGAAAAAAAAATCGACATGAACTATATAAGTTATTTTTTACAGTTTTCGTTCGGAAAACGGAAAGTTTTCTTTCAGCTGCACTTTTGTATATGAAAAAGATATTTAAGATTCCGTCATTGGAAAAAAATCTTACTCGTATTAGTTTTAGTCACCCCTTCTAGTTTGTGGCGGAGTATTTAGGGCAATAAAATCCAAAGGTAGATTCAGCACGATTTTATGAATAAAAAATACCTAGATACCTTAGTAGTAAGGAAATAAAACCGCCAATTAACTGTCGTAATAAGGATCGTGGATCAAACAATATCAACAAATATCGTGTTTGCGCCAAAACAATGGCTGCAGATCCCTACGCTCAAATATTTGTGCACCAGTCGGTAAATCCAATAAGAGCTCACTAATAACCCGACAACAACTCGACCCATCCAATAAACTCGTAAAAGGAGTGTTGACTTTCCCACCTCCCTCAATCTTATCGGTCCTTTCAAACGAAGATTTTTACGCATAATTTCACTTAGCATAAAAAGTAGTGTTAAATGACTCTTTGTCTTAACAATTGCAAGCCCTAATTTTATTATGAGGTTAAATAATTTAACGCATAACTTAGGGTTATAATTTCAATAAGATTATTTAAGTTTTTAGTAGTAGGTAAACAAACTCCCACCAAAAGAATGGCTGTAAATGTCCATACTCATTATGTGTACAGCGTCTTCAAGAATAGCTATAGGTATATACAATCTTCCCAAAACATATCCATGTAGAAAGTGAAAAGCAAAGTTCCTAGTAAGATTAAAAAATGAGCTATTTTTTTCTTTTATTGTCGACTCAGCAATCACAGAGTTTTAAACAAAAGATAAAGACAAAAACAAAAACAATGACCACTAGTAAATTATGCTATATAATTTATACGTTCCAATGCGAACCGGTCTTATCTCATAATCGTTTATTTGACTGACTTTTCAAAGAAAACAGATAAACATCCCGCCTACGAGCAAATCGTTTAAGAAGTTCGCGTTGCTACAAATTTAATTAGGATGGAACAAAGTATCTTATACTTATCTACTTTTGATTCGTTTTCGGATAGTCTTAAAGAAAATTTGTTTCTTTGAACTCAGAAGTAATTTATATTGATTGATTCGCGTTGTAATCCCTGGTGCTTTATCAAGCTAAGTTACCTTTTCGTTATAAATTGATTGCTTATTAAATTCGTCTTTCTTATTTTGAAAAACAAATGCAAGTTTATAAGCCGACGCTGGCCATACAAGGCTCAACGTATAGGATGATGTTGGGACGGCTGCATCTAGGAAATGTTCGCAGAAGCGCCGAGAACCTAATCTAGCAGGTACACAAGATTTACTAGTAAGATTTTTTTTATGAATGGAATAGTTATTTACGAGTGCTGCTATTTAAGAATACGGAACTAGAGAGAAGTTTGGGAAGCTGACGGCCAAACATCAAGTAATTGAGAGGCACAACAAGAAAAAGAAATTTTTGAGCTGCAGCAGTAAGTAATGCAGTATTGCTTTTAAAAAAATCAAAGGTGGGACATATTTTTTCAAAGCGCAACATACCTGACAAGCGTCTTTTCCTCCTTCAGGATACCCCGCGCAGATCATGCCCTCCGTAACGTTGAGGTCCCGGTGCTCTAGCCATTGGTTGCAGAGATCCCTATTCAGGACTGGTACTTCCACCTCGTTTACCGCAGGCTCGTATTCACTCACTGTTAACAATAACAATGATTATTTATTATTTTTAACATATTATTATTAACAATTTTATAGAGATTTATGTCCATATGTCTGTCAAACTGACGTATATACACGTATATACTATTCTTTTACGTAAAAGTCAAAACGAATACTTAAAGGAAAGCTTGTAAATAAAATGATAACGAAGAAAAGTAAAAGTGGCCCTAACAGGAAAACTGTTACGGTCGTAGTATCTAAGTATAGCACAATCGTTATTTCCGTTGATGTGTGACTTCTATGAGGCTATTTTAGGAATTGAGTACGTGAAAGGAAAATTCATGTTGACAGAATGGGAGATAAAATTTTTGCTAACATGTAAGTAGGTCTATCTATGCTTTGTTTCAATTACTCATCTTTGAGGAGCTCGGTGGCCCATTGGGGTACGCATTATTAGCGCTTTCACAAGTTAAGTAACACAAGGCGAAGTCCGCACTTATATGAGTGAACACAAAAGGTATAAATAAAATCTCGAAAAAAAAATACACTCAGCAGTGGTGTAGTTCTGAAACGCCAGTATTGGTAGCGTATAAATATTTTTTTTTATAGATATTACACGTACCTAATGTTTACCAAAGTTATTGACGTGAAACTGTCTGCAAAGGCCTATTAACTGAATAAACATTTGATTCTTTGATTCTCAGAGTTGTAGTGAACGTATTTTTAACCACCATCAGTGACCTTCCATACACAGGTCATTGAAGAGTCATTGACCACCATCTATAAGTTCTACTGCTAGTGGAGTGTGCAGTGCGATACAGGTGCTTATAGTAAGCAGACAGTTGGGCGAGAAGGTGGAAAGGGGAAACAAAATAGTGAGGGGTTTGCTAGCCGCATTGTCATGCATTTTCACTCATTCCCTCGTCCTCGTCGAGCTTGTTAGATTGTTAGAAAATATAAAAGGAAAATAAGAAACGAATAGAATACTGACTGTCTTTATCATCACGTTTGCCCCAGCCAATGACAGTGCAGAGCGTTCCCGGCGGCAGCGCGCGGTTGGCCGGCGGCAGACACACGGGCGACAACTGCTCGTGGTACCGCACTCTCACAGCCAGCTGAGAAAGCGATGATACATTAACATATTGTAAATTTTCGGATCTAAACATATTTTAGCCTATGTTTAGTGTCCCATTGTTGGGCAAAGGCCTTCAATTCTTGCTATTCACGATCCGAGGAAGCTTGCTGCTATCCAGTCATATATCTTTCAATGTCGTCCCTCCACCTTTTCCTTGGCCTTCCCCTACGCCGGGATCCTTCTGGAACTCATAACGTCGCCTTTCTTGCCCATCTTTCCACTCTTCTTCCTGTGGATATTGTAAGAGGTGACTCAAGGCTAAGAACAAATATCTTGCTCTACATATGCATTCCCAATGAGGGTTGACATCTGGCAGACAGCTGGTCGTAAAACTAGCCAAATTGTTTAAACTTTTCCGGTTATTTCTTCTCGATTTTGCATAGTATTCGGCATCTTCGATCACACCATTGACATGCATATTATATTTAGAGAAGAAAAAGCGGGAAAGCTCACCCCGGGCGCATCCTCAGCTGTTCTACTTTGGAAGCACAGCTGAGAATGCAACCAGGAAAGCGCTAAGATGAAGAAGAATACAGATGATGTGCAAAGTTACAAAGCAGTCACCTGGAAGAGCGCGATGTCGTTGTCGTGCGCGACGCCGATGTTGTACAGTGGGTGAGGAACCACCCGTCGCACCTTGACCTTTTGCCCGTAGTAGGCGTGCGAGCGGCGCCGCGTGATGCCCAGTTGAATGGTCCAGCCATTTACATCTGAGTGACTAGGGAGAAAAAAATAGGTTATTTCAATGTTTAACAGAACCACGGCACATCACGCTACCAGTGGCTAAGCTACCCAGAAACCGGCTGCATGGCTGCCACAAGTAGTCATTGCGACCGACCTACGTATAGTTTGCTAGTCGCAAGAAGGCCGTAGTTTCTACGACCAAGGTCGCAACCCTGGCCACTTCAAAATTAAAGCTAGTCTACGTTTTTATGAAAAATTCTAGGGTAAAGGGACTCTTAAGAGGTCAGAGTTTTTACTGACCGAGCTAGCGAAGCGTCTCCGCTTCAGCTTCGGTAAAAATTCTTTCGTGTGTCCGAATTCCGGATGTCCGATGCTCCGGGTCAGGAGCTTGGACCAACGCTAAGTCGGACTCGCGAGGTCTAGCTCACAAAGCCACTAGTGAATATGAGACTAAGTAAATACTTACTTGCCAACACAGTGCGAGGCAGTCAGCACCCACTGGTCTGCCACCAGCACTCCCGCGCAATAGAACACTTCCTCCGGCCCGCCGAGGATCGCCGCCAGGAATGGCCAGTCGCCAGGTGACGCCTCCACTCCACCCACTATCCGCTTTGTTGCTCCTCCTATTGTTCGTCGTTTGCCGCATTCTGTGAAAGAAAATAAGCATTAGGGTTGTCAGGTTCCTTCTTATTAGCGCGTTCCTGGTTGCAGCGGCGTGCGCTTTCCGGCTTGCTATTCTCAAAAAAAAAAAATTCAATTGTCACCCAAGGATGTCGCATGTGTCTTACGATAAGTATAGAGAAAAATAAATCCGTTTAAAAATCTCGGATGCTGAGAACATACGATTATATGTATCTTGGGAAACGTTGTTCAGTATCACAGAAGACCTAAGGATGTATATGAAAATTAGAGAGAAAAAAATAAAGCCTTTTAAAAAGCTGGGATGCTGGGATCATACGATTGTAAATGTATCTTGGGAAAAGCTGTTCAGTATCTCAGAAGACCCAAAGGATTGAAATGAAAATTAATTTAATTTTGATATTGTTCCGAGCATTGTAATACTGTATAAATCAACAATAAAAAAAAAACAGTTGCACACCGGGAGTGCCGCCAGAAGTCAAAACTTGAACAATGTGGTGTCGGTTACGGTAACGGTGTCGCGAGTTCAATGTTTTTTTCCCATCTCAAAAAATACCCAACGCGCCTAAAGAAGTTTTCACTTCAATAAAGCCTTCTTCACTTTAATCATTTTTGATCAAATATGAATTAAGTAGAATACCACACTTCTAAATAGTGGATTGTAATGAAGAAATAGTTGTACGCATGATTTAAATGTGGAAGTAGTATCTGATAAGGAAATTCGTCGCGGTGATGAAGTCACGGGCACAACTTTCTTGGAAAAGCACTCACACTTACACAGTAGTTCTAATCTCATTCGTCAAAATTTTCCATTACATTGTTTTAATTTAAATATTGTTCCGAGCATTTGTGATGCTGTATCAATTAAAAATTACCTAAGGATTTATTGAGACGTCAAATATGAATTAATTATAGTGTTCAGTCTCACTTTTACTAGATCCATTCAAAATTGTTGACCACGCTAAAGTATTTTACGTAATTGCGAACAAATTAAAATTTAACATTCATCTCAAAACTACTCTCATTTCAAGTAACTTTAATTTGATATCCATACATTGGATTCCCTCATGGATTCCCTCTAATATGGTTGAGTTCAGCGATGGCTGATCCACGCGTCAACTCGTGAACGGGTGCCGCCAGTAGGGACTGGTCAGCTAGGCTCCGTTATTTAAGACTACTCAGTGTAACTTATTTCAGTAAATTGCTTTGCTCTGTAAAAGCTTTACATGATGTTGTGATAAAATTGTATTAGGCATAATATCTTTGTAAATTGACAAAGCCCTTCTGGCGAGTAGGCGATCAATACTGTGTTAATGAGTTTCTTTCAGCGTTTCTTCTCAGCAGTGGTCGTTACGAAACGCTAGTATCGGTAGCTTTTGAACAAAGAAAAAATAATTTAGATATAAATAAACATTACACGTAATGTACACTATAATTATTGACGTGTAAAAGTGCCTGCAAAGGCCTAATTACTGAATAAATATTTGATTTTGATATTAATTATACTGCAGAACTTGTTATGTTGTAGGTATGTTGTGTACAATGATGTTGAAGCGAGTGCAAGTATTCGAAGTTTCGCAATATGTCTCGTGTGTCTTGTTCTTTAATAAACATGCTACTATGCACTGTTCAACTTCGTTTCTTGTTTGTCCGTACCTACGTTATTACTCGTAGGTACCTATTATTTTACTTTGAGAACAAACTTATGCCGATAAATATTGTTTTATTGAGTTTCATCATCAGGTCCTTTTTAGTCTCCACTGCAGGAGCACGACCCTCTCTGTACTACCAGAGCCATATATTAGCCAGAGTAGTCAGAGGATTTGGCCTACACTCTCCATACTGGCCAGACGGGTTGGAGAGCTCAAGAGGTCTCATTATTATTTATAAGCTTTGTTTAGCTTTGTGTTTCCTAAGTCGCCTTCTACGGCTTCCACGGGAAGATTTGGAGTGGTCTTATTCTACTTTGCGGGGAACCACACGGCTTTATTGAGTTTTACGCTAGCGAATTACTTTATTTTTTTTACCGACTGTTTAAAATGAGGAAGTTATTAATTTGCCTGTATTTTTTATGTTTGTTACGCCATATTTTAGTTAATTATGTACCGATTTTAATGATTCTTTTTTATTTGTAAGCCTTTACTACCAAGTTGGTCCCATATCAATTTGGTAAAGATATGATGAATAACTTTGGAGATATAAAAGAAACTCCTAAAATAATGAAGTTTGAAGGTTGTTTTTATTGTTGAAATTTTTAATTATTATTGTATAGCTAACTTATTATCCCATTCAATGGGATAAAATTAAAAAAAATGTTGGACAAAGGTCTCCTCTTTCTGCTTCCACTACAGTTCTCGATCTTCGACAGCTTGTGCAGCCACCAACGGTCACTTGCACTGTCATAATGTGACCACAATCATTTTTACAAACTATGTAATGTTACCTATCTACGAGTTCTATGCAGATTTTCTCACGAAGTCTTTTTTCACTAGAGCAAGAAGGCAGTGGTCAAAATTATTGTACATAACACTGAGTTGCTCCGCCCAGCCCAATTGATTGTTACCTACGTAAAAACACAATAAATTTACCCTATTTTTCTGTCAGTTGAGTAAAAATATTTAACTAGCAAGAAACCTGTCTTCATAAGCAAAATTCTTCATTCACTTAATTAAAATTAAAACTAAATTAACCATTAAAACGCTTACGTCAGACGTTTATAAGCACCCATAAATACGAGACCTCCCAAATGCTTTCAAATAGAAACCTTGTTTCCCACGCATTAGAGGTCAGATTTCTTTTTATGGAGGCCAGCTCATTACAGGTAACGGCGCTCGTAAGTCGGCGATTTAATTCAATCACGCCATCTTTCATACAAACCCTCGTATTTTTTATGGAGAGGAATAAAAATGCCACGAAGTGTTATCTTTTATAGAGATACAACGTTGGATGCAAGATCGTACTTATTACGTGAACGAGGCGAACGAAGATTGCCAAGGGGCCGTCATAACGTCGTCACGCAGAATTTAGACTTTTCAAAGCCAAGGTAGGTTTGAAAAGTCTAAATTCTCCACAGTCACCGTCACCATTTATCAATTAGTGTAACAATTCACAAAGATACAGAACACCGAAGTTCCGTAGTAAGAGCTTTTGACGTCACCGTTATGTACCGTACGAGACCGTGACGTCAACATTTGTTAGTCAGAAATAGTGTAGAATATTTTTTTTATAATCTACCGAAAAAGAAAAATATTTTTGAAAAGTAGACAGAGGGAGATAATCTACACAAGACGCAAATTCAAGATTGTATTTATTTTATGACAGCTCTTACCATGAACATTTCGGATTTCAACATCCTTTTACTTTCAAAATTAGGCTCTGTCTACCCCTTCAGGTTTAAAGATGTGGGAGTCGTTTGGCAGGTACACTCTATTCTTAACAATTTCAAAAAGCGTTCTTGCAAATAGCCTCTGATAGAGTCAGGATTTATCGCAGGCCTTCACAGTAATGTCCTAAGTCGTCTCAATGGCTATTGAATTATTTGCAACGAAGCTGAAGTAGATTTACGGGAAGCACTTTGTTTACTAGATTTTATCTTGTAGCAGTAGCTAGACACTTTTTCTTGTATCTAAGAGCCGCGCTCTTGTCGGTGGAGTGCTTTCCATAGATTAATATTGTATATACTGAAATAGATAAGAAACTGAAGCTTTAACATTAGATCAAACCAGTGGCGCCAGCTGGTAGCAAGGTTTCGCAACACCAAAGGAATAAAATGGTAAAAAAATTACTCCGTGAGCGGGACTTGAACTCGCGATCTTGGTTCAAATACGATACGGCCATGTTCTAAACAACTGAGCTATCACGTGTTCTACATCGCATGGCGAATTTCTCTACCATTTAATATTCCTATTCTATGACACACATTAGGAGTTAAGGCCGTACCTAAATTTTCCGGGGTCCAGTGCTGCCCCTATTTAAAATAAATCATTTCAAAGAAAACGGAGACATTATTTAAAATTTTGCTACTACAAAGTCCTAGATAACCCTTCAAAGTATTTTATGAACTACTTTTAACAGTTTATAATGAGAACGTTAAGCTTTACTACGCACATTTGCCAAAAAGGGCCGTTTTTCGCAAATGTGCGTAGAAAAGCTTAACGACCTCACTTTAAACTAGGACTTGGTAGTAGCAAAATTTTAAATGATGTCTCTGTTTTCTTTGAAATTATTTATTTTAAGTGGGGGCAGCACTGGACCCCGAAAAATTCAGGTACGGCCTTAAGTCAGAACTCGTTGGCTAGATGGCGTTTTATTGATTTTTTTATCAAAATTCTGTGTTTCCATGTCTCTCTCCTACGCTAAGTTCTTAACCTCCTTATAAGGTTTTACATTTAATTTTTCTGTTATTTGATCAATAACTTACTATCACGTCTTTTTTCCAAACAGAGAAGTCAGAGTCAAAAGGCTTGTTAAGCGTGATGTGGAAAACGGAGTGGAAAATGAGAGTTTAAATTGTGATGGATGTGTTGCTAGCCACATTGTATGCTTAAAATTTTCGTCCATTACTTCGATTGACTTTTACAATATAAGCGGGAAATAAAATTACTGGTATCTACATTCTCAATTTTTTCTTTCCTCCGTCTTTATCTAAATATGATGTTGAAGGAGCATACGAGAAAAAAGATTAACTACTCTAAGGAGCTTAGTAGCCCTGTGGAAGTACGCATAGCCCTTTCGCAAGTTAAGCAACCTCGGGCGTTGTTCGCACTTGGATGGGTGACAAGTGGCATTAAAATTTTATTTAGCTCCGTTCTTCGGAAGGGACGTAATGCTTTTGGTCCCGGCTGTCATAATTTTATAGCAGTCGTCAAGCTACTCGTAAATCAGATGCCTTTAGAGACAGTTTGAAGAACACTAGTGTTGGCCACGTACACACACGAAAAAAAAACATTTCCCCAAATTTGGATTACTACTCAAGTATTCAGTCTTCATCTACACTTAACATCATTTATGTCTGAATAGCTTTACAGTACACCGGCTAGGCTAGGCTAAGCAAGGCTATAAACCTATTGAACAGACTAAATCATCAAGGAAGAACTATTTAAGTTTAAAAAAACTTACTTTAGAGTCTAGCTCAATAGTCAGTTAGTTGTAATCTTTATTGAACCAAAACCTAATGATACAGAGTAATAGATGAAAGAAAACAGATGTCAAAAGGCGGCCTTATCGCAGCTGCAATCTCTTCCAGGCAACCGAGGTACTTGGAGATGTTTTATCTCATAGGACGGCAAACGAACAAGCGGGTCACCTGATGGTAAGTGATCACCGCTGCCCATAGACAACTGCAACACCAGGGGTGTAACAAGAGCATTACCGGCCTTTCAGGGCCCTCCCTAGAGGGGGGGCTCCGGCCCTCTCACTCACCGAACAAAGCATAGAAGCGGTGAAGGAAGCTACTACTCAGACGTCGATTTTCTGTGAGAGTGTGGTACTTCCCCGGACGAGCCGGCCCATTCGTGCTACTAGTTTTGCCGGTAGCGTGGCTCTTCCACAACTAAAAAACTGTTTAACGAAAACGGGTGAGGTGAGAAGTTATATGCAAGAAGAGAAAAGTGTCTCAATCAGTGTGATTTGTCCTTATGTATTTATTTATTTCCAAGTAATTTAAACAAAAAAAAATTGACTACAATTTCTGGCCTTCTTAATCAGCTCCAATTTACCAGAACTCCGTTCCATTTTTCAATGCAAATACTTGATTTTTCGACAAAAACATCAAACTCACTAATGTATGGGTGCGTAGAATATTAGAGAAGTTCCTTTGATTTCTTGAGAATCCTATCATCAGATCTTTACTTGGTAACAATGGGACCAACTTGCATATTATACCCTTTCAAACAAAAAATAATGATTTTCTAAATCGGTTCAAAAACGGAGAATTTATGGGGGAAAATACATTAAAAAAAATTCGTGCTTTTTTTAAGTTGCTTGAAAAATAAGAAATATTGCAAAGTAAATGAGGCGTAAAGAATTTAAGGATTTAATCACCCATAGATAACTGATTCTATCTAGGGTTGATTGATTGTTCCTGGAACATCGTTAGCAAGCCGTTGAGATAAATTATTTCGGCGTCCTTTGTGCCGTGGAATTTAATAAAATTGATATTAATCTGGCCATAGATTTACGAAGCTGTACGAAGTGGTTCATCTGCGTTCAATTTGAATACGTAAAACGTAGGTAGTGAACGCAGGAATTTTTAATAACAGTAGGTAGGTACTTGTACATTGTTACACAAGTATATTTTTTCTATAAGTACCTATACGAGTTTGTATAAAATCTTTCCTCGATCGTTCATTTAAATTATTTGGCAAGTCTAGATTTTTGAAATAAATGAGCCACAAAATGGTTATATAAACATTTTGATTTTATTTGTTACCTAAAAAATATATTTTTACACTGTCACATTTTTACTCCGATTGTGGTATAGTCTAGGGCCTAAAGTCCACTTTTAGTGTGACGAGGGGTGTGAAGGAAAAAGGGAATCACAAAATAGTGATAGAGTTCCTAGCCGCATCGCATCGCCTAATAAATAAACTTGATTCGGATTTTCGCTCATTCCCTCGATCGACGTTTACGATCTATAATAATAATAACTTAATTTGAAACCTTCTACCTACATTCCGATACAAAAAGCCGCAATTAAACACGTGCCGTATCGTTAGAAAATTCCTCCAAATGAAGAAAACGGACAGACAGAAATAGCACCTCAATAGAAATAGAAATGCCATTTACTTAGTTAACGCCCGTAAATGGCATGAAAATACCAGCTTAAACTGAGATAAAGAAACTTAAAAATAATAATAATAACGTTTATTGCTTACCATTATCAATAACATGCTATTTAAACAAGTAAATATTACTTAATCTAGTTTTAAAAACATGTGAATATTATCTTAGTTCCAAAGTCTACGCGGGAAGAGAGGTAGCTGGTTCATTTTAAGTTTTTTATTTCCTCCCAGACTATTAATTGATAAAGTACCGAATAAGGTTGAAATGTAAGACAAGTTATTGGTCTAAGAACTAGCTCAAAAACTTGTTAAACGTCGATAAATCACGCCATCTAGACTTAGAGTAAATTGAACCCTAGCACTAATAAGGCCATCTAACCTTTAACATTGACCTGAGAAATTAAGATTGAAGCATCTAAAAATAGATCACAGGGCTGATCCGAAATAAGATATCTCTGTAAGGGACCTCTTTATAATTACGGTTTGAAAGCAGAAGGTTGATCCTATTATATTAATAACAATATTTCTGGAATACTTGTATGTATATTCTATACGAAACTTCTTATTGAGTCGAAAATGGCTAAAATTAGATTTGTTTAGATCAAAATTTGACGGATAAAGACGTGATAGTACGGGTATCACGTCTTTATCCATTATGGGGCAGACAGAGAGTATACCTACTGGGTCTTGGATTTGTATTTTGCGTAATTTCCGGGATTATGCCCAACGTTATCATATCATTGGAGATGGCTCGACTTTAAGTTTGAGAGTCATGTGGTCTTCTTCCCAACGCATTACTTCCCGATGTACTACCTTAAGATTTTCCCAAAGATTTTTGGGTATCTCAGCAACTTTGAATGAGCTGGAAGAAGAGAAGGCTGAACCTACCTATTCATTTTTTAATTATTGATTTATAACAGCATTAAAATGCTCGAAACAATGTCTAAATTAGCCGTGCGGTTTCCGGCAGAGTAGAATAGGACCGCTCCAAGTTTTCCCGTGGATGTCGTAGGAGGCGACTTTGTGGCTCTGGTAGTACAGAGAGGGTCGTGCTTCTGCAGTGGAGACTAAAAAGACCTGATGATGATGATGATGAATATTTAAAAGAAAAATATGTGATGAAAAAAATATAGATAAAAATAAAGCCGTCTTCACTTTAATCGTCTTTATAAGAAATACGCAGGCTTTAAATGCTTAAGTAATAATATGTAATGAGAAAATTCGTCTGGGTGATTCGGAAGTGCACTCTCAGTACAGATGTTAGGGGCGTGAGTTTGAATCCCACTCGTAGCGAAGTTTTTCATCACATATTTTTAGTTTAGATCTCATTTTTTTAGGGTTCCGTACCCAAAGGGTGCAAACGGGACCCTATTACTGAGACTCCGCTGTCTGTCCGTCTGTCCGTCTGTCACAGGGCTCTATCTCTTGAACCGTAATAGCTAGACACTTGAAATTTTCATCGATTATGTACTACTATAGCCGCTATAACAACAAATACTAAAAATTAAAGAAAGTTAAAAATAAAAAGGGGTCGTCATACAAAAAACGTGCTTTTTTAGCGTTTTTAAACATTGTACGGAGGTACAGAACCCTTCATGTACGAGTCCCACTCGCACTTGCCCGTTTATTTATTTTATCTAGGCGTATAACACCATCAGACCAACGAATCGTTTTCATTTGGGTATAACAAGGAATTATCTATTCATCACAGAAAAATGTAATAGGTACATTTTCTTTAGGCAGATTCATCTAAGTACTCACATCTGTCTCATAAACAAA
Source organism: Acrobasis repandana (assembly GCA_963576875.1). Lineage (NCBI taxonomy): Eukaryota > Metazoa > Arthropoda > Insecta > Lepidoptera > Pyralidae > Acrobasis > Acrobasis repandana. Next base: position 1,088,580 of record OY756215.1, read on the forward strand.
CAGTTTCAAGGGCGCCTATTTGTCGATGTCGCGAAATAACTGAGAAACCTGTAATATTTCTCAGTCAAGAGACGGGCCATATAAATGGCCTCTAGACGAAAAACTAAAGAACGCAACAGAAATATAGTTCAGTAGGAACTTATACAAGAATATAGGGTATTCTCTTTCCGCAATGGCCCAAGAATACGTCACAAAAGTCACGTCACGATAAGTGTTTTACAAACTGATTGTTCATTACAGTAAATTTAAGGAATTTCTCAATTAGTTAATGAATATAAAGTAAAATACTAACTAACTTAACTAATTAACCGACTTCAAAAAGGAGGAGGTTATCAATTCGACTGTATGTTTTTTTAAATTTTTTTTTGTTACGCGATATCTTCGCTAATTGTGAACCGATTTTGATAATTATTTTTTTATTTGAAAGCCTTTACTACCAAGTAGGTCTCATTTAAATTTGGTGAAGATAAGATGAAGAACTTTGGAGATATGGAAGTAACTCCTAAAAAAAATTAAAGGCGGTTGTTTTTTTTGCTAAAAATTTAATTATTTTAATTTTATATATTGAATTATTATTAGTGCATAATTGGTTTGTTAAAATAAATAATGCATTTTGCTCTGGTAATTCAACCACACACAGTAGCAACTACACCCTGATGACGTATTCTTGGGCTAATCACTTGATCCAGCTGTCACGGGAAGAGGATACTAGGCGAAGTATATTAGTAAACCATGGTTACTATGTTCGCAATACGTGTGGCCCGCCGTGGCCGCCGTGTGGTTTCCGGTCCGGCCTAGAATGGGACTAAAAAAGACCTGATGATGATGATGATGCATTTGGGTTGCTTATTGTGCTATGTGTCGCATCTACAATAGTTATAATTTACGACACTATATATATAGCGAAGCTTTTCATAACGTGGTTATTGGCTTTCGAGGCTGACATAGGTACACCTTCGTCAAAGTGAATTGGTGGTTTTCCGTATTAAAGCGAACATGTTGTCCACATCAAGCTTATTGAAGTTTATAACGATAAAGTGCCTTTAAGTTTAACAGCATTTATACAGGTACCTAGATATAAAGGTAGACCATGTACCACTCCATTTCTTTCTGTGGTTGACGTGAGTGGTGACTAGGCTCAGTTTACATTGCCGCGGAATCGAGGTGAATTTTAAGAAATTCAGCTTTGTATGTCCAAGCTTCCTCCATCGTTTTCTATTATTTATTATATCTGTAGGTACTAATACCCATTTCCGTCATGTCCCGTTTGAAGGAAGGAATGAAACTATATGACGACCTCCGTGGCGTAATGGTTAACACGCTAGACCGCTAATCCGGAGGTTCTGGGTTCGGATCCCAGCCAGGGCAAGTTGGAAAATGGCCTTTTTCAAATTGTCCTGGGTCTTGGGTATTTATCTATACATGTATTTATCATAAAATATAGTATCGTTGAGTTAGTATTCCATAACACAAGTTTAAAACTTATTTTGGGGCTAGCTTAATCGGTGTGATTTGTCCCTATATATTTATTTATTTATATGGAGTATTATTTCCATACTATATTTTATTTAAATTCTATTAAGAATTCCCTTACCCTAGTCTTTCCCATACAAACGTAGTCTACGTTTTATTTTGAAACGACATGTCAGATTCCGGTAAAAAATTGGAACTTTAACGAAATTGCATATGTCTAGGGTTATAATTGGTTTTCACAGTCAAAATATGAACCTGAAAGAAAATATAAGGGTGCAAAAGTTTTCCATACTGATGGTCAAAATTGATATAATACACTATATTCTCTTTCAAGTTCATATTCTGAATATGAAAACCAATTATAACTATATATGCAATTTCTTTAAAGTTACAAATTTTTACCGAAATCTGACTCTGACTCAAAATAAAACGTAGACTACGTTTGTATGAAAAACTCTGATTCAGTCTCAGGTAAGGGGACTCTTAGGGGTCTAAACTCACTATGCCGAAGTTCAGCGGCTAAAGTTACGCCCATTCGTATTCGGTGGGGATGGTTTTAATTTTATAACAATAACCAAACTACAACTTTACACAAAACCACATCTAAACCTTTTCATGGGTCTGTAAAAGCTGTTAGGCGCCCATTTGCTCAAACATAATAAAACTTTTACCATAATTTACCTGATGAACGATATCGTTGAACTAAAACTGTTAAAACATTAACCTCGGTAAATAAATCAATAACATATGCTTCTACTATCTCATATACGTGGGACACACTGTTTGTTTTTAGAATCAGATACATTACCACGTCTTTATCCCTGACGGGGCAGGCAGAGCCCAGGGCCGTAAGACCCAAAGGCCATGTTTACCGTGATGGTGGGCATTAGATGGAAAACGGGAAAAATCTTGATGGGTTACTATATAGCCGCATCGCCTATTTATATGATTCAGATTCTTGCCTACTCCCTCGATCGACTTTTACGATATGCAGCGGGAAGAGAAGCAGCTGGTATAATTTTTCTTTTTCCCCAGACCAGCAGGGAAGAACTCTTGATACTTAACAATATACCTAACCTACTAAATCAGAAATCAGATTAAATGTACTCAAGAGGGTCCCGCACAGATTGTCTTCGTAACTTAGTTAAGTTATAAAATATTAACTGGATGCTTTTACTGGAACTTGTAATTTCTTGCCTTTTTCATTAGACGTTGTTCCGAGACATTGTTTTAAAGTACCTACAATATTGTCTTTGTTCTGTTTTTTAACTTGTCTGTCTGCGGCATTATAGCTCCTAAACGAATAGACCGAATAATACGAAAACCAAATTTTCAATAAAGACCTATCAAATATTTTATTCTACTCTAAGCCATTCACCTCAGACCTTCAGCCTGGATCCACCGCTGATAATGTAGTGGGCCGCCAAAACTTTAATGGTGTTTTTGCGAAGGACCAACTATGGCGACAGGTGGGGCGCTCTGTTTGGGGCAAGTCATAAGCTTTTCTTCTCTCCTTCATCCATCCAAGTTTCTTACGACGTGACTGTCAGCATTCATCATAATCCGAGTGTATTCCTGGTTGCATCTTCAGCGGTAACGCTTCAGAGCCCGGGGTCCGCTACCTAACCTAAGTGATTTGACGAGGTTACTGGTTTTTACACAGAGCGACTGCCGTCTGACCTCCGCAACCCAAAGGGTAGACCAGAACCAATCCTAGGATAGGTTTAAACAATCGCTAGATGGCGTCCGGGACCCACAACTTTACGTGCCTTACTTTACTCAAGCCTGCAATATCTTAATCAGACTATATAATAATATCCAGTGGGATTTGAACCCACGACCTCCGGATCACAAGGCAAACGCCTTGACCACTGGACCACGGAGGCAGTCAAGCTTTTTCTCGTGCGGTAGAAAAAATACTCAGAATGGTCCAATTTTTCTCTTCTTGGTAAAAGCCGATCGAGGGAATGGGTAAAAATCCATGTCGATAGGCGATAGTAGCAACATTCTGATTCCTTTTTTTCCACCTTCACATCCACCATCACATACCTAAGAAAACCTTATTTTCAATAAATACCTTGATAGGTATTAGGTATTTCAATAAATAGCTCAGGTATTTCTTGTAAACAAATACGAGTATACTCGTATTGCGTACCAATGACTTAAGGTGGTACTGGAGGCGCGGGCGAACTCCACAGCGAGTTGCCTACCGACGCGCTTCGTCGTGTTGCTATTTCGTCGAGAAAGAGAAAGGGCGCTAAAAATGTAGCTCCGTCCCGACCCCCGCATGTGAGAGCTACACCCCCGCGTACGACAAAGAGAGTGCACTGAACGCCAGCGAAACGGGCCGTTATAGGCCATGAATCGTAGTTTTCGTTTATTTCGATAAATAACTTGATAGGTATTAGGTATTTCAATAAATAGCTCAGGTATTTCTTGTAAACAAATACGAGTATACTCGTATTGCGTACCAATGACTTAAGGTGGTACTGGAGGCGCGGGCGAACTCCACAGCGAGTTGCCTACCGACGCGCTTCGTCGTGTTGCTATTTCGTCGAGAAAGAGAAAGGGCGCTAAAAATGTAGCTCCGTCCCAACCCCCGCATGTGAGAGCTACACCCCCGCGTACGACAAAGAGAGTGCACTGAACGCCAGCGAAACGGGCCGTTATAGGCCATGAATCGTAGTTTTCGTTTATTTCGATAAATACGATACATACCCAAATTAAACTAAATTATTTGGAATTTAGAGTCTTCACTCTAGTCGTATAATTAGTTTCCATAAGGATCGAAAATATAATTATAAGTGTAATAGGCGTCTATAACTTTTTTTTTGTTTATTATTTTCGAACCAAAACTAATTACAGATCTAGATTTTTATCATCTTAATGCTTGTATAAAATTTGAATACGATGAGTTTTATGGTTTCGAAATTAAAACGAAAGTACGTTTGTATGGGATTTCGTCCCTCCAGTTAACCCTTAACATATTATTACACAATACGAGTAAGGAGCAGATGTGATCTCGAGTCCTTGAATTTTGAATTCAAGCTCGAATATCATATTGTATTGAAATAAATCGAGGGAGGATTCTATTCGTTTTGCTTTTACAAGTAAACAAATTACGGTACCTGATTCAGCGTTTATTTATTTTTAACCGACTTCAAAAAAGGTGGAGTTAAAGAATTATCTTTATTATTATGCGCTACACGGATAATTCACGTAAAAAGTCAGCTGCTGATCGACATGTTTTGACCTCTTCTGAAGGTCTTCCTCAGGGCGAATATGACTCGCGACGCGCACACGAAAATGTCCCGAGCCGCACTGATGTTAGCAATGCGTAGCGCGGGTAGCGCGGGCGTTGGCCCGCTACCCGTGCCGCTACGCTCGCAGTTACAGTGCGGTAGATGGTGGGGGATGTTGAATTGCTGATACTGGAAGTCTCATTTTCATCTTCATCATCATCCGCGGCTAGTGATGGTGCCTGTGCGTAAAGCTCATTCCCTCTTATTATAAAAACAGGACTAACTTTGCTACCATTACCCGCCCAAATTGATTTGACATCTAGTAATATCACACTATCTCACCTGGGGTTTTGGCGGGAAGTCAAGGGGTTCGGTTGGGGTTTTCCTTAAATTATTTGCAAATTGATTTTAGTGGACTTATAATATGAAATTGGTGTTGTTTGGTGTTATAAATGCTCATGCTCATGAACAATATGTGAAATAGTTAAAGTGGACAGTCATAGTACGGCTGCAGTGATATTTGTTTCGCGGACTGTGTGGGCGTTTTCAGAAGTCGTCCGGCACTCAATCGGCTATGAAAACCAATGGACTTGTATAGATTTGTCGCCAGAAGCTCCCTTGCAGCAGTCAAAGGCCTACACCACCCTTTGATTGTCTTGTTAGGATTAGGTTAGGTTAGGATTAGGAAGAAAAGAAAGAACAAAATTAAAGATAGGCTCTAAAGGACTTGTATCCAGAGCCGTAAAATTATTTAATAAAAAAAAAAACTATCTCACCTGTCAATGTGTCAGAGACCGTCGGCTGTACGTGGCTGCCTTTACTTCAGTTACCCATGTTTCGCGTATTATTAATGTCTGGGTCTCACATTAGTTTTAATCAAAAGAATTTACTATTCTATTCTATTTCAAAATGGTCCCTCTGGAACGTAGACGACAGGCGGCTGGTATAATATTCTTGCTTGAAATTATTCAAGGCAAAATTGACAGCCCTGATCTGCTCCGAAGATTCACCTTATCTGTTCCGAGATCATGCAGTCGCTTACATAACAGAGTCACTTTTAATTTGCCCATCAGTCGAACGAATTACTGCCAGCATTCTTCGTTGAATCGCATGAGTACAAACTATAATAATATATGTAATAAAATTGATATCTTCAGTGCATCGGCTAATATGATAAAAAAAATCTTTAATGATTTTTTTTTTTACACAAGCATGTAATTCCTAATTTAAAGTTTAATTTATATAAGTAACTTTTTTTAAAATAAAATTTAAAACTTTATTTAATTTTGAAATTTAATTTTATTTATGACTCAAATAATTTTATAATTAACTGTAATATAATGTAATTTTCAATTTATAACGACTGAGAGCAGTTTACCAAATGTGCATGCTGTGTTCGCTCCAAGTAGGTTGACAACTTATATGCTCTAATTTGTATATGCTCAGATTTGTATGTTGTTGTTGTTGTGTTGTAAATAAATTAAAAAAATTCTTAGCCAATCACCCTGGATCCGGGGCTCATAATGTAGTGTACCGACAAAACCTTTAATTGTGTTTCTGCAAAGGACTAGCCATGCAGGTGGCTCTGTTTGGGGCAAGTCATAAGCTTTTACTTTCATGGAAAAGTAAAAAACTTATAATGTCTGTCTAATCTAACTCTTTCTTCCCGCGTTAAAGCCGATTGACGGAATGGGTACAAAATTTGAATCCATATCAAAAGGTAATGCTCACACCGGTGGGTGTGACCATCACGCTAAAAGAGGCCTTTGGCTCTTACGTTCTACCAAGTTAGGGATTAAGACGTGATAGTGTGTAAATTAAACGGTGTTGGATCTGCAGAAATAGATTTATGATTGCGTATCTCCCCTCTGACCCTGAGCCACCCACGTCTGACCTTAACCCTGGGTCCGCCGCTGGTAATGTAGTGGCCCGCAAAAACTTTAATTGTGTTCTTGTGAAGCACCAACAATGGCGTCAGGTGGGGTGCTCTATTTGGGGCAACTCATAAGCTTATAACCAGTGTCAGAGAATTAATAAGAGTAGTTCATACAAAACGGAATCTCCTAAGGTCCCATGCACGCACAATGCTCAGTTAAATAAGTTTTTTGTACAAGCTTTTATTGCGAGGCCTACGAACTTATCAAGACAAATGCAATATGCTCAAACTCGATGGGGTTGCGTCGTTTTATGACAGGGTTCCTATATCCACCTTCCGGCTCCGTCATCAGATCGACTTATTGTCATAATAATATTGCATTGTCATTTGATTTACATTAGCAAGCATACAAAATTTCATCTCAATAAAAACTGGTAAGTGGCTCTTTAGATTTGACCCTAAATACAACAGCAAACAGAGCAAGCTAAATATAATAAAAACTTGCTGAAATCAATTATATGTATAGATTGTTTGTATACGTGAGTAAGCGTCGAACAAACATATTTACATACATAGATAGGTACATAGATACAAACGCTGGTTTTTTTAAAAAGATAAATAAATAGATAAGGACATATCACACAGATTAAGCTAGCCAAAGTAAGATTAAACTTGTACTATGGGATAATAGGGATGCTAACTAATATTAACTCAGATTGTTCAAATAATACGCTCGTTCAATAACCATTTTCAAATTTACACTTGGTAATACTTTACTATCTTTATAGGTACTTAACCTATACGTTGTTTTCAGATAAACACATGTGACAGTATCTCACATCTTGACCCTCATGAGCCGAACCTCTGAAATTTGTCCGAAAGTTTCGAAGAATGTCCGTACAATGTTTCGGGTAGAATCCTAGTTTACCTGTGGTAACAAACTTGCGGTGCAATTTGAGGCAGGGCGTGGTAGGCAGGTCTGAACTAACAGCCAACCCTGCGGCTTCACACGGGTATGTTAAAGAGGACACCTGACGCTAGAATCTAAATTTTGCTCCCGCTCCCCGCACACAAATATACTCTAGCCGTGCGACAGCGAACTGAGCCGCTGCTGGCGGCGCGGCGGCTGGTTTACGCGTGTGTGTTTTTTTTAGGTTTTTCTCGTTTTACAAAGAATATTTAAAGGTTATCTAAAAAATAAGACATATAATCACTGCAATGCCTTATGTATACAATTATAATCCAAAGTTGCAAGGGCTATTTCGTTACGGCTATTTCTTCTTCAGTTCGCAACGACGCTCTCGATGTCTATACTAATTCATTTATTATAGCTAGTTAGCCAGACAGTACCCACAGTGTTACTCTATTTTGCCTAGTTTCAGGAGCAATTCTTTTTTAGGGTTCCGTACCCGAAGGGTGCAAACGGGACCCTATTACTGAGACTCCGCTGTCTGTCCGTCTGTCCGTCTGTCACAGGGCTCTATATCTTGAACCGTAATAGCTAGACACCTGAAATTTTTACAGATTATGTGTTACTGTGGCCGCTATAACAACAAATACTTAAAATAAGATAAAGTTAATAATTATTAAAGGGGGTCGTCATACAAGAAACGTGTTTCTTCAGCATTTGAAAACATTGTACGGTGGTACGGGCATGTACGAGTCCGACTCGCACTTAAACTTGTGTTATGGGATACTATCTCAACGCTACTATATTTTATGATAAATACATGTATAGATAAACACCCAAGACCCAGGACAATTTGAAAAAGGCCATTTTCCAACTTGCCCTGGCTGGGGATCGAACCCAGAACCTCCGGATAAGCGGTCTAGCGTGTTAACCATTACGCCACAGAGGTCGTCATTCTACCACCTAAAACAGATAAAGAGACCCTTGCCAAATAGTAGACTGGTTAAATGCTAGCGTTGGCCACTTCACAGGAAAAACATCAAAACATGCTTTATAGGACAGTAGATATAGATCAAATTAAAAAAATATATTCTCGTTAGACCAATATTTGTAATTTATTACCCAACTCAATTATTTAATTATTTTATTTATTTATTTTATTTTATTCGGAAAACATACAGTCACTATAACTTGTTTTAAAAATATTTAGATAAGAAAGACCATTTACATTTACCATTTTTTATTTTTTGTTAATTACCGTGTTGAACTACACGCAGTGCAAGCTGCGCGACGCAACTTGCGATGCCACTTCACTTGCCTACATGGTATTTCATAGAATTTCTACCCACAATTGGGTAGATGACTGGGTCAAAAATAAATTATTTGTTACTGTTAAGAAAATAAAACGTCACGAAATAGTGTTGCTCAAATCATGTTGAAAATGGATATCATTCAATATATCCTATATTTCATTATATTCATTTTCAACATGATTTGAGACTTATTAATGCAGAAAAACTGATATTAAGTGCGCTATATGACTCAAAAAATCTATGACGTCACGGTTTTGTATTTCATACAAATCCCATAGAAAATGTTTGTTTTGACGTTTAGAAAAAAGTGTCTGATTTGCCTTGTTGTCATCTAGCAGATTCACACTACGCACAAGTTACGCGGGTATTAATAATTATCGCATCCTACGCTGCGTGTGGGTCGACCCTTATCCTCTCAAATGAAGTCAAAGGAAAAGGAAACGATACGATCTTGTCACTTAGAATAAGCACCTACTTGTATTTTTTTCGGGCCTGAGAAATCCTCTTATGATTTGAAAGAACCTTTTATACACTGACTTTTATATGAAGAACTTTAGTGATTCTTGAAATTGGTAATTTTTTTATTAAAGATTTTCTGATAGGCATTGGTTGCCAACCTAGAATTAGATCACTACGTCTCTCCCAGTTTTTATTGTTTGTCTTCTTCTGACTGTCGTCTTTCCACTATGTAATGTAAGATGCGACTAAGAGACTAAAAGACCGACCGCTTTTCGCCTGCGGGGTACAGGGCACGGGGTATAGCGACTTCGGGAGCTGAGAGAGGTGCGGGCGGCGGTCGTAAATAGCGTGGTAAACTCGCACTTCCCAGCCTTCTAAGTCGCCAAACCAAAGCTCTGACTGACGAGGAAAAGAGTGCCAGCGATAGCTCGCGATCCTAGTCGCTGACTGCCGCCGACTGCCCCCGACCAGGCTTACGTTAGTAATTATATTATAATATCTTTGCCCCGGCGGCGGTCGCTAACGATCGCTAATTGTCGCGCGACGGTTGCCAACGGTCTCGCAAGAGTTCGCGACTTGGATAGTAACGTCAGTTATAAAATGTAACCGTAGCTAAGGAAGCGACACGAAACGCGCTAAGATGAGGATATAAACTGACGTTTTTAAATTGTTTTTAATTCTCCAATTTACCAAAGCAAAGCCGCTTAATTTATCAAAATAAGTTTACATAAAAGTTTGACCAACTCGTTGCTAAGCCGAAACATAATTTAATGAAATTTCATTATCCGATGCGGTTATAAAGCGTGAACAAAAGTATAAAGTTCGAGTGTTTTGAGTTTAACGCATAGATCTATAAAATAATAGACACGACTGGCGATGGCGACCAACTCGTTTGCAAACTCACTTAAGTACCTGTTTTAATAAAATTTAAGTAACTTTAGTAGTTTCAACCGTGAACAAAATGCACCACAATGTTTCTGTATTTTTAAGTTTAACGCATAGATTTATACTACACAGAATAGACCTGACTGACGTAAAACTCTCTTCTGATCTGAAATCACGTTATCATAAAATCCAATTATCTGTATATACAGCTGCAAAAAAAATGGTTTAAGTTTGAATGTTCTGACTGACTTCTGAAATTAACTATCTACAAAAATAAAAGACCTGATAGCAGCCGGTCAACGTAAAGCTGAACAGTAGAATGTTTTATGAAATGTGTGTTTATTTTTATATTAAATACCTACTAAACTCATCATCATCCTCACGTATTCCCGGTTGCATCCTCAGCGGTAACGCTACAGAGCCCGGGGTCCGCTAACTAACCTAGGAGATTTGACGAGGTGACTGGTTATTACACAGAGCGACTGCCGTCTGACCTCCGCAACCCAAAGGGTAGACCAGAACCAATCCTAGGATAGATACAAACGCTAGATGGCGTTCGGGACCAACTGCTTTACGTGCCTTCCGAAGCACGGAATCATCTTTATTTTCGGATAATCAGGTGATTCAAGCCTGCAATATCCTAACCAGACTGGAAACAACTTTTCACAAAGTATGCTTCCCAGTGGGATTTGAACCCCACGACCTCCGGATCACAAGGCAAACGCCTTGACCACTGGACCACGGAGGCAGTCAAAATACCTACTAGACTATTACGTCTTTATCCCTAACGGGGGAAAAAGAGCACAAGGCTGTTGAACCCAAAAATTATGCATTATTACTTGAAATAGTTTAATCATACGCAAAATAGTTTATTATTACGCATGTTAGGTAACTAGAGACATACCTAGTTTAATTACGAAAATGTCCACTATGGTTTAACGAAACGAAAATGTCCATCAACTTAACAAGTCTATGGTTTAACGAAACATAATTCTATTGAGAAATTAATTAGATTTCCATTTTGTTTTCAATGTAACAAATTCTTAGTCAAATTTTTGTAACTGTGGTTTTTGGTATTAACTGTTTAATTAATGTTTTGTAAGTAAAACTTGATAAATTTACTAAAATTAATTATGTTTTATTTTATTCAGCCGTCTTGTTCACAGAAATCTCCCGTATACAATCCCAGGGCGAAGGTATCTGAAAAATTGCGTTACCTCGGTCCATGGACCTCGGTCCGAGGTAACGCAAGCTGAGGCACTCCTTTGCCTTAGGTGCTTTGATGATCAAGATAATTATTATGTTATACTTATTTCTTTTTTAAATACACATTAATAACAAGACATATAACATAATACTATTGTAGTAATAAATTTATAGTTGATACGAAATTAACAAAATAATAAAACAAAATTCAGAACATCTTATCTAACTTCGAATCAGCGCCATTTTGAACGTGACTGTGACTGGATTGAAAAATAAAAATAAAATACAATATTATCCATAAAAAATACGAAATAATAACGTCAAAGTCGCTCGTAAATAAATAAAATTCCTGAATAAATAACAATGAAATTTTGTAAATTAGGTACGAGGAAATCGAGAAATTAAAAAAAAGAGATTTTTTACCTATATTGTTTTTAGACGACCTACTAGGCGGAATGTTTAACACGCTAGTCTGCCAATCCGGGGTTCTGGGTTCGATTCTGGATAAGATGGAAAATGGCCTTTTCAAATTGTCCTGGATCTTGGGGTTCATCTATATAAACGTATTTATCATAAAATATAGTATCATTAAGTGAGTATCCAATAAAACAAAAGTTTTTATTCAATGTAGGATAAATATATCACTTATTGAAGGTCATTATTTTTAATTATTTTAGTGCAAAAGCTACCGATACTAGCGTTTCGCAAACGACCACTGCTGAGAAGAAACGCCGAAAGAAACTCATTTACACAGTATTGGTCGCCTACGCGCCAGAAGGGCTTTGTCAGTTTACAAAGATATTATGCCAAATACAATGTTATCACAATGTAACATGTAGAGCTTGCGAATTTGATTTGTCCATATTTATTTATTATATATATGGATATAATATCTTTGTAAACTGACAAAGCCCTTCTGGCGCGTAGGCGACCAATACTGTGTAAATAAGTTTCTTTCGGCGTTTCTCCTCAGCAGTGGCACAGGCAGTGGTCGTTGCGAAACGCAACGATCAGTATCGGTAGCTTTTAAACAAAAAAAAATTATTTAAATATAAATTAACATTACACGTAATGTACACTATAATTATTGACGTGTAAAAGTGCCTGCAAAGGTCTAATTACTGAAAAAATATTGGTCCTTACATATGAAATTGCCGTTCAGTATCAAAAAAGTGAAACAAGTTTTTTTTAATGAAATTATTATTTAATCAATCGAAGTATGCGCCGTTGTTATCGATACACTTCCGCCATTTTATAGGCAGATCATTGATACCTTTGGAAAAAAAATCCTGGGAGCGAGAGACTATGAACTGTTTGAAGGCGGTTTTGACTGCCTCATCAGATTTGAAATTTTTTCCTTGTAAAAAGTTATCCAAATTTTGAAAAAAGTGGTAATCGGTTGGGGCAAGATCTGGAGAGTATGGTGGGTGACGCAGAGGTTCCAGTCACAGCTCCTCTAACTTGGCGATCGTTTGATGTGCAGTGTGTGGTCTAGCGTTATCCTGAAGGAGCAGTGGGCTAGAGCAATTCATCAGTCTCGGTTGTTTAATGGCGAGCTTTTCCATCATTGTTTGCAATTGTTGGCAATACAAGTCTGCAGTAATCGTCTGGCCTGATCTCAAGAAGCTGTAGTGGATAACACCAGCACTGGTCCACCAAACACTAACCAGAATCTTCTTTTTGGTCAGTTTTCGCTTAGGGCAAGGTTTTGCGGGTTCTCCAGGGTCAAGCCATTGTGATGATCGCTTCCGATTATCGTACAGGATCCATTTCTCATCACAAGTCACGATACGGTTCAAAATCCCCTCATTATTGTGGCGATTAAGCAAAGAAACGCAGCAAGCAACGCGTGTTTGTTGGTTTGCTTCAGTCAATTCGTGCGGTACCCACTTTTCGAGTTTTTTAATTTTTCCGATTTGGCGCAAGTGGATAAGTATCGTTTTGTCACTTACGCCGAAGGCTGCTGCTAATTCAGAAGTGGTTTGAGATGGATCCGCTTCCACTATCGCCTTCAATTCTTCGTTATTCACTTGAGTATCAGGTCGTCCACGAGGCTCATTGTGTAAATCAAAATTTCCAGAACGGAAACGTTGAAACCAAAAACGCACCGTTCGTTCGTTAGCGGTGCCTGGTCTATACACGTCGTTAATTCTTCGAGTCGTTTCTGCAGCACTGGTGCCACGGTGGAACTCATATTCGTAAATACCGCGAATTTTCAATTTGTCCATAGTTGTTGTTATAGCAATGTTGAAACTCAAACAAATGATGTTAAAACAAATGAAATACGAATTTTAAAACAATATTTTTCTGGCTTTATTTTGAAATAAATTTGAATTTGGAATTCCTAATGAAACGCGAGATATTTGATTTTGAAGTTGCCAGTATTGAAAATCGGCAATTTCATATGTAAGGACCTAATATTTGATTTTGATTTTGAAAGAAAATAACATTAAAGAAAAACAATTTCGACATCAAAGTAAAAGTTTTTTTTTCCTTTTTCAGTAGTGTTATCATAAACCAAACATCTCATTGGAATAATTTAAATGTAAAATAAATCATTTCTGAGTCGGTCTCTAACTCGGGCTCGCGCTGTTATTGGTAAAGTTGGGAATTTTTCGCGAGAAATTAAAAGTAACGGGAATTCTTGTAAAATTAATTACTACTAAGTTATCAAATTACTTTTGCTTTATTTCATTTGGAAGTTTTAAGGTTTTTCTTATTACTCTTGTGCGCTGATTGGATTCATATTTAATTATGGAGTTTATTTTTAGAGCGGTTAAGCAACGTCTACTTAAATTAAGTTTACTTTCGTTAGTAGATAGGTAATAGGTAGGTATAATAGTAATACAGGGTGATTTTTTAAATACCAGCCAAATTTTTGGAGCAAGTTCAGTCCATGATACTGAACTCCTTTCTATAAAAAAAGTTATTAAAAATCGATAAAAATTTTTCGTCCTCCCATACAAAATCCATTTGGTGACCGCTGATTTGTATGGGAAGGCAAATTTTTATTTTAGTTTGTCGTCAATTTTTTTTATGGAAAATAGTTCAGTATCATGGACTGAACTTGCTCTAATTTGGCTGGTGTTTAAAAAGTCAGCCTGTATATATACAAAGTGGAAGGGACATACCCGTAATAAATTGAACCACGGGCTATACTAGATCATTATATAGTATAATTAAATTAAAATAACAGTCGAAAAACCAAAAAAAAAATTGATATTCCCATACCAATAGCCCGAGCGGCTGCACACTTTTGTATGGAAATGCAAAAATTGTTTTGTTGTTCTTTGGCTGTTATTTTAATTTCATTATACTATTATGATCTAGTATAGGTCGTGGTTCGATTTATTACGGGTATGTCCCTTCCACGTTGTATAATATGTCTGCATTTTCTTTAAGATTTACTGATCGATAACGCGTTCAGTACATTTCCTATGACGTTTGTTTATATGTTAAGATGTGAAAAGAGAATCAAGATAGTGATGGGTTGTTAGCCGTATCACCTATTGACACGATTCAGATTCTCGCCTATTCCGTCGATTGGCTTTTACGATCTGCGCGTAAAGACATTTTGGAACTTGCCAAAACCAGAAGAATCGAAAAACATTTTCTTGACGGAGATATTTGACATTATTTTAAGATACTTACTATTACATTATTATTGACATTATTTTTAGGTACTTATATGATTTCTTACACTGTCAACATTGCAAGGAATTACAAGGGCTCCCTGCCAGCAGCGGCCCACGTGATCATTAAAACACACACACACACATCTTTAAAATAAATGCCTTGGATAAAAATAAGTTATACGCTCGCTGGTTACGATATGAGCTCGCAAAAATGTACAATAAAACAACAAATGGCATACTCGGAGACGTACTCTCTTTAGACTCCTGTGGCTTTGCCGCAAAAACTGATGTACGTACGTTTATTAAAATTGATATTATATTGTGATTTTAGCGAAGTAAAAACGCTAACTTTACAAAGAATGAATTTGTTGCTATTGTGAGTGGATAAACAAATGAACAACGCAACAGGTAAGGGTTGGGACGAATCTGTCATCACGGAACAGCACTTTTGTATGCTGCTATCCTTTTCCGTCGCTCAGAAGCGACATTGCTAGAGCGGGAGAGAGCGACGGAACGCTTCGGCATGGCTGGTGCTGAAGCTTTCCGATGTGTCCCAATCCCAACCCTAAGGGTTCAGACAGACGAGAGACAGCGTGCCAGCGACAGACCGCGACCTTGGAGAGCTATTTTCGAAATCGGGAGTCACACAAAGAATGATTTGCGCGAATCTTTCCAAACGAGCGTATTTTTGAATTGATCGTATGCGAAGGATTTGTACGAGTGGTCTTGAACACTTGTAGTTTTGAAATTTATATCGTACAAATGTCAAAGAAACCTTTAATGGAGAATCCGTTTCGTTTCACGCTGCTTTTTTATTGATTAGGAATTATGATATTTTCTGCGTATACAATAACAATATTACCTTAGATCTTATCGCTGACACGACGGTTTAATAAATACGATACAATGCGTTGGAAAGCGTGCGGTAAGTTAAAAACCTACACGTTTTGTGTTTAGCTGACGGGAGACAACGAGGGATCGTTGAAAAAAAGTAGTCCTGGTCGGCGATAGTCGGCGACGGTCGGCGAGCATTGTCGCGCGGTGGTCACCGACTGTGCTGTGCTGGCATACTGGCGTCTGTAAGAGCACTAAAGAGAGAGCTTACAGATCTTCAATCTAAAGGCATTTGATCTCGCGGCTCTAAGCCAACAGAGCCCAGAGCCGCAAGGCTCAAAGGTTACTTTAAGCGTGGTCGTGGGCGAGAAGAAAATGGCGATAAAAAGAGCAATCATAATAGTGATGGATTTATAGCCGCATCGCGTATTAACATGACTCGTATTTGCACAATTTTGGAAAAGTTGTTTCCAGCCTGGTTAAGATATTACAGGCTTGAAACACCAGATTATTAGAAAAAGAAAAGATGATTCCGTGCTTCGGAAGGTACGTAAAGCTGTGGGTCCCGACCGCCATCTAGCGATTGTTTAAACCTATCCTAGGATTGATTCTGGTCTACCCTTTGGGTTGCGGAGGAGAGACGGCAGTCGCACTGTGTAACTGGGTGTAACTGTGTACCAGTAACCTTGCCAAATCACCTAGGTTAGGTAGCGGACCCCGGGCTCTGAAGCTTTACCGGTGGGGATGCAACCGGGAAAGTGCTTCTTTTTCCTTTGATATTCAACTACCAACCGCCATGACACCATCGTTCGTGACATAACAAATGGATACGTCTGAACGAACACGATTCTAACATTTATTTATGAAGTCATTCATTAATCATGAAGTATTTCCGAAAACAAAGCGAGCTGAGGGAATTACTAATAAATATACAACGAACGAAAATAAATAAAACAAAGATAAAAATGAAATGGGATTGGAAAACAGTGAAGAATAGACGGGGACATTTTTCATTTTGTTTTTACTGAGAGTTGTTTATTAATTTAGGACCTACAGGAAACAATGAAACTTAACTAAGGCTTTGGATTTAACCCATTTAAACCTACCAACGTACCAACAAACGGACAAACGGAACCCTTAAATAAAATTTCAATCATCGTAGTCGTCACAATGATTGTTTCTTTCTTGTATCTTAGTCGCCTCGATAATTATTCGATAATAACACATGTAAGAATTTACGAAAAATCATCAGAGCGTGTTCTCGCTTGTAACGATTCGCAAATTCGCATTCGTTAAGTTCATTCTCAAATAATTTTTATCACATATAAAGCTGGAATTCGATTCAATAACTCCTTGTACGTCATCTTAGTCATAGATTCATTGTTCACTCGTTCCCAGGAACTGTTTATCGAATAAGCAAAAAATTGACCGTAGCTCCGTCCTATTCTATAACGTTTGGGCTGTCCCTTTTCAAAGTCATAAACATTGTTTTTAATGGAGGCGGCGAAGCACAAAAAAAAAAAAACTTAAACAAACAATTCGCCAGATTGCAAGTTTAGTGGGTGCAGAGTAAATTATTACTGTGTGAAAAGAATTCGTAATCGTTCACAATTTTGAGTCTATTTATAGACCATCCGTTTGTTTATATAATTTCACTATATTTTATATTAAATTGCAATATTTATGATGTATGTATGTATGGTCATACATAATTTCAAAAATCATCTGAGTTCAATTTTGTATAGAAAATGATAAGAAATCATTATCACGTCTTTATCCTTGACGAGATGGACAGAGTCCATGGCCGTGGGACCCAAGGATCATGTTTGATGTAATGATGGACGCTAGGATGAAGAGAGAAATCAAAATAAATAAATAAAGTACAAAGAATTTTGTATAATATTATGTTAATTAAATCTAGGTCACAGATAAAAATTCTAGATTGTCTGAGTTCGATCCTCAGCAAATAAAAATCAAAACAAAACAAACTTTCGTTATGTTTTGAAATAACTATAAAGTTTATACATAATTTGTTTGTAATGGTCAGTTTACACTGAGTTTCTTAGTATTTTTCCTTTGCCAAAATAAAAGAAGGAAATTATGCTATATTGTAATCAATTATTCTATTTATTTTCATACAACACTTTGTATGGTCTTATATAAATCTATTACATAAATATTACATACAAGGTTGGCATCTAACTTCATTAGTTAAAAGAAAATGGACAGGGCTCTGTCAAGTCGTTGGGTTAAGAACGTGAAAGTCGAACTCCGGCGCACATGGCGTGGTTTGTTATCGCTAGGACGAAACTAACACGAGCTCCAAAGCAGCATAGCTGAGGACGCAACTGGGAATATGATTAGATGGAGAAGAAAGTATTTCTGTTTACAGAAATAGAATAAAGATAGATATTTTATTATTATTTATCAATGTAACATTTGTTGCACTATAATCTGTGTATGGTTTTATAAGTGAAATCATATATAAACTCCTTTAATTTCTACATTTATATACTTTCTAATAAACTATTATTTAGATATATTTTAATATATCTTTACATTGTCAAAATTATGGGTAAATAACTTTATTTTATCCATTAATCATTAATGTTTCACTATTCATATAATTTTATATGAAGTGAAAATAAATTTAAAAACTTTTACCTAGACATATCTAGATTTGATTTATCAATTTACAAAAAAACATAATAAATTTATTAAAAATCTACATTCGATCACCCAAACTGATGTTGCCTAGGACTGGTTGCGTCATTGTTTTTGCAAACTACCTGGAATTGGTTTGAGGCGGGATTCAGCGGGCAGCGAGCTTGTTGGGTTCGAGTTCCGGTTTTATATGCATTGCTAGTTTTGTAAGAACATAGTTTCGTTTGTTCACTTTAGAACAGGCAATGTATGTATACAGTTAAGTTTGAATGCAGTTTTATGATGGCATTCTCATTTCGGGGTAAGGTTCCTTTCAACGGGACTGGTAGACGGGAGACGAAGGGGTATTCATCATCGGGCGGCCGGGGCGTGCAAACGTTCTGTAGGGAGATGGAGATTTTTACGTCGATGTAATATTTTTAACTCAAGAAAAGAAAAAGTCTTGAAGAAAAAGTGTGGGGAAACGAGAGTTTGACAAAATAGGTCGCTTTATCTTTCTCGCGGTGTCCCTTGATTGGTTTTAATTAGGAATATAATGGTAAAATGTATTCTGAAATTAAAATCTTAGATTGTTTGAATTTTTGTTATTAATAAATAATTTAGTTTGTCCCTAGTAAATTTTAATAAGTTTAATTAATAGTTTTGGTTTAAAATCAGTGCCAATCGTGTTGATTTCAAGAGGTGAAGTGTTCGACATTGAATTTTCAGAGATTCTATGTCGTTCAATTTCGTCTTTTGATGTCAAGGATTTTGGTGTAAATAATATTTGAATTTTAATATTTTGAACTTTGTTTCTATTTGGGGCTTAATGGTCAAACTCATCGTTAATTTCTATTATCTTTGGTCTCGCTAACATGAGGGCTCTCTGAAGAAATAGAAATTCTAGGTAAATTTCCAGATTTGTAGCGGGTCTGGCAGGATTGGTTTGTTTCAAAAACAATTCTGTGTTAGCTACTGGTTTTAACAATCTGAACTTGCAACATTAATAAGGAGACGCGTCCGGAATCCGTGTGTTGTTAATACATATTAAGGTTGCGAGAATTAGTTGTTGAAACTATCCAATTAGCTTGGTTAGTATTAGACCAGTCTAGACTCCCCCTTCCCTATGGAGTCGTAGATTGGAACCGACGGGCGATAGGTAGGTCGGCTAACCCAGGCCACTCCGCGAAGTCGTTAGCAGCTAGGGGAAAAAGGACAGTTTAGTTCTAAATCCACCACACACCAGAGTAGGATTCTCAAATTAGGATTTGTAGGCAGGTAAATTTTAGCTCAGGGCGAGAGAAACTCTCTCAAAACTTTTAGCTTTAGCTTTAGGGAACTTTCTCTTACACCGGAGACTGTTCGATACCTAGGTACACTAGAATTGATTCTTACACCGGAATCAATTCCAACACACACACACATTTAGTGGGAATGGGGTAGTCTTTTACACAAGTAGCTTTAGCTTTAGGGAAGATAGGGACCGTTAGGTTAGACTAGGAATTACATTAACTATGCCAACAGTTAGTGTAAAATAACTTTAACAAAAATATCTTCATTAACTATGAAATATGATTGATTTGTTCAATAGAACGAAACTTCAATTATTGTTAAATAACTTTAACCAATTTATGTTCATAAACTATGAAAAATTTCTAGTTTGTTCAGTGGAACAATTTGATTTGTCTTGGAAATGCTGAGACATGAATTCGGAGAAATCTGAATTACTTCATCAATTATTTGTTTGGACTTATCTGGATGAGAAATGTACTGTCATAATTTTTGGGTGATGCAAAGCAAGCCCTGGCTAATTATCTTTATGCAAAAGCACAAGAGAAAGGCCATATTCTTCGTTTGTGATGGTGCAAATCAAGTCGGAAAAGTCTGAATTATTTTATCATTTATTTGGATTTGACTGGATGGGAAATGTAGTCTCACATATTGGGTGATGCAAAGCAAGCCCTGGCTTTTTATCTCAATGTTGAATCACGAGAATAAGGCCATACTTCGTTTGTAGAGATGCAGATCTGTTCGGGAAAATCTAGATTTATTTCATCAATACGTTCCTTAGCACATGTAGAAATCATGTTTGGAATGTGTCCTTGGTTAAAAGGATTTATATGAGAAAACCAACAATTTTGGAATTATCCGAACTGCTTTTGAGTCAAGGCAAATCCATGACATGTTTGATTTATGTCCGCTGAATGAACTAAGTCTTACGACTTATAACTTAGCATTCTGAATAAGAGTGCCCTACCTATTATAATTAGATCTTTCAAACATGGAAAATTCAAGTTGAATTGATACTATTTCTTCAGAGGAACTTAGTTGTTCGAAACAATTATATATTTATATTTTTAGTTTCTTCGGAGACTAATCAATGGTTTTAGTAAAGTATACTTAACCATTTACCTATTTAACTATTGTAAAAATATCATCTTCTATATTTATTTTAATATCAATGATATTAAACAGTTCTTTCATACATGGAAAAGGCATGTGGAACTGATAAATTCTACATACAAAATACCTAGAAGGTAATACTTCTAATTTAAGACAATATTGGTTGCGAATATTTGGTTTCTTTGGAAGCTAAATTATTGGTCTATTTATTTATTGAATTGAATCGTATTGACAAAATTCTACTCTGTAAGATTTATTTATAATCTGGAATACCTTCTAACTATATCTATTTGTAAAGCCTAAGGTTTTATAAATACTATATTTATCATTGGTCTAACTAAAATACATTTTACGATCAATTCGAATATTTTATCAACTATAATAATTTCTATTTATTAAAATATTAAATAGAAATTGAATGAAGTACTAACTTAGGTAAATAGTGTTTAAATCTAACACATCAATAGTAGCGGATTGTAGGTACGTTGTATGATTTGACCTACTACTACTACTACTACTGACAAGACAGACTCCTTATATTGTTGAGTAGTATACTCTTAAAGTATTTAAGATACCAACCGATTTGAAGTAATGATTAAAATCATAGCTCAGTCCGGAACTATGTAAAAATTACAGGTTCTGAAGCGGTTGATATCGCTTGGCAAGACTTTACTTGCGTCCTCTTCTATGTCTCTAGCCAGTAAAGGCTCATTAAACTTAAATATATTTGTATAACAAATATCTGAGCACTATATTTGCTGTCCCAAGGCAGGGAGGATGTCCAAGTCATTTGGTTGTATCCTACTAGAGTCTGGCGTACGGAGGGGCCACTCTTTTAGCCATATAAAAACAATACTGAGCTTCTAAATCATTATATATATATATTTCTATATACATAATTATATCTACATATTTATAAGGTGAAACATACTTCAGGTCAAAGCTAACTAAGAAATAAACTTAAAATATAATGCAAATTTTGATTATATGAATCTCTATATATTATTTAATACATAATAACATAAACACTATTTCGTAATCACTAAAATTAATCATACTAAATAAATTATTTACTCCAAGAACTTAAACCACAGTTTCCCGTTATTTAATACTTAAAGCTAAAGTCAATTACGCTATCGACTTTCTTAGGACTTTTATAAAACACTAGGAACTCTAAAAACGAATATAACAACAGTTTTCTTAAATTTTATACTAGGATTTATATCATCCACTACTACCGATCTCAAACACAAATAAACAATAAATTTACTAAATATAATTTAAGGGTGTTCATATTAGTTTGTCAGTAAATAATCTTAAACCAAATAAAATTAAGTTAATTTTATAGTATATATAAAATATATAATAAGTAGATAAATCAAACGTGTTACAGCTGAATTTAGGTTGCTATTCTTAACAACTTGGGTCCTCCATTAGATAATTACAGCCACTACACTAATCAGTCACAGCCATGTTCAGGATGATACAGATGATACAGATAACAAGATTTTAAAATAATAGGTTTGTTAGTATCCAGATAGAGTTAAGTTCTAGATAAAAATTATAGCATAATAGGTTTTAAAAGACTAAAATACTAAATCATTTGCTTATTAGGATATATAGGTATTGTAAGTTTTGTTCTCGACTCTAATACCTAGGTCTTCTAGGTTCGGATTAACTAAGTAAGTTAAGTAAGCAGAAAAACAAAATAGAATTTTAGTAGGTAGGTTAGCCGATTGTTACACGCTGTTGCATCGTCAGCAGTAACGCTTTAGGTAGTAACTATTTATTAATCTGTGGCCCAGGGTCCGCTACCTAAAATTGGTCGTCATCACTTCCACGGTCCTCAATTAATGCTCTCAAACTTTCTGCCGTTTGGATTTAAAACAGGTAAGGTTTTACGAAAAATTATCATCATCATCATTAAAGCGTGTTCTCAGTTGCATCCTCAGCAGTAACTCTCCAGAACTCGGGGTCCGCTACCTTACCTAAGTGACTTGACGAGTTTACTGGTTTTTACACAGAGCGACTGCCGTCTGACCTTCGCAACCCAAAGGGTAGACCAGAACCATCCTAGGATAGGTTTAATCAAACGCTAGATGGCCTTCGGGACCCACAGCTTTGCGACCCTTCCGAAGCACGGAATCATCTCTCTTTTCGGATAAACAAGTGATTCAAGCCTGCAATATCCTAAACAGAATGGAAACAACTTTTCACAAAGTATGCTTCTAAGTGGAATTTGAAGCCACGACCTCGAGATCACATGGCAAACACCTTTACCACTGGACCACGGAGGCAGTCAAAGGTTTTACGAAAAATATTATTAGTTTGAAAACTATAAGTATATTTGACCGAATCAGGCTGAGTAAGCCTGTTACAATCGGAAGCCATATTGAAATCTTATACAAGGTATAAGCTCAATAATCCTTAAAATCGGCGGAGTAGTGATTTAGTCGAATCCTAGGTTAAGTCTTGGTAAAACGTAAAATTAGTTTAACCTTAGAATAACTGCCGTAATTATTTTCCGGAGTAAAACTTATTCTTGTTTGATGAAATTGCCCCTTAGTTGCCCTTAGTATAAAAGCTAGCACTTGACACTCGCGTCAAAGCGGGTAAACGCGCGTAAAGAGTTGTTAACGAAACGAAATCCGTTAAAAGCGACGTCGACGCAATTTCACGGAGTTTTCCTTCTCGCCGCTCTAGTGAATAAGCTGGAAATATTGGTAATATTATTGTTTACAGCGGAAAATCATAGTAGTTAGTAATGAAAAGTAAGCCATTAAAAAAGATATCGACGCAATTTCACGGAGTTTTGCTTCACGTCGATTTAGTGAATATGCTGAAAATGTCGGTTTTTGTTTCATGCGTCTAAGTGGCCAACACGGTGTCAAATTTTTCAAGCTACCTTAAGGCATCTGACATAGCTTAACGACTGCCATACAAATATGTCAGCCGAGACCAACGGCTTACCGTGCCTCCCGAAGCACGGAGGAGCTCGACAATTTATTTTTCCACTTGTGGTCACTCATCTGAGTGCGGACCACGCTTAGGGTCACTTTACTTGTGAAAGCTTTAAGTAAGCGTGCTCCCACCGGACCACCGAACTCCTCCTTCAAATCTCGGTAATATTGTCGAACTACCTAGTTAGTTAATTGATCACTGTAAGTTGTTTGTTGTGGTAAATAATAGTAGGTAATAAATAAAGTTGTTGGAAATAATAATCGAAAAGGCCGTTAAAAGCGACGTCGACGCAATTTCATGGAGTTTTGCTTAATGTTGCTCTAGTGAATAAGCTAGAATCTTGATGATATTGTTGAACTACCTAGTAGATCTGAGTTCTCTTTGCAGTGGTAATTAAAATAAGTAGTACTTAAAGTTGTTGGAAATAATAAACGAAAAGTAAGACGTTAAAAGCGACGTCGGCGCAATTTCACAGAGCTCGAATTTAAGCCACTCGTTGTTGGGAAAATCGGTAATATTGACAAACTGGTTGTTCACTGTGAATTGTTTCAAGTAGTAACTGATAACTTAAACTAGAAGAAAGGTTATTTAGTAATAAATATAGTAATAAAGTTACGTAAAGGTTCAGTAGATAAAATTTAATACATACATACATGAACCCTAAAAATATCACACTCCTTTGTGGCGTATTCGTGTAAAAAGAGTATGGAAACGAATATCAAGAGATGATAATAGTAAAGATAAGGCAATCAAAAGTTAGATAAGGTCTGAAAGAGTAGTTTATGTAGAAATTAAATATATATCTAAATGCTTTTCATGTATCTTTTGTACCCATTATGAGTTTTCTAACGACCCAAAGGTTGGCTGTCAGATAATGCTTATAGCATTAAGTCCGCCTATTGTGCTATACAAATTGTATTTTGTACAATAAAGTTTGAATAAATAAATAAATAAAAAAGAATAATACTTTTTACTTCATATTATGCAACTAATCTTGAACAGTTACTGACAATTGTTTTCATCTTAGTCAATTTAAAAATTTGCATAGTCTGAAACCGAAAACAAAAACATTTTGTTAATGCTCAAAAATAACAAATTTTCTTGCTGATTTTAGATTTATTTTTTATTTTATTTGTTGTTTGGTATAAAATATTATCCAAAAACAAACACAGTCAAATACCCTTTCATAGAATTCGTTTCTAAAAGCCCATTAAAAAGAATGTCGACGCAATTTCACGCAGTTCGAGTTCACGTCGTGGCTTCACGAATAAAAATGAAAACCGAGATAATATTGACAAACTAGCCTTCACGGTGGTTGAAGTTAATACTAAAAGGTACTTAGTTCTATAAAAGTAGCGAGACAAAACGTAAGCCGCTAAAAGCTATGTCGGGGCAATTTCACGGCTCGGTTCAAGTCGCTTTTCGAGACATCTAGATAAATAGGCGCTATGAAAATAACAATATTCTGTGAATTCGTCTGCGATTTTGTTATAAGTAATTTGTATTCATAATCACTCATCAGAAACAGTAAAATTAAATCATTAAGTATATGAGTAATTACGAAGAGAAGGGATTAAAATTATTACGCTCTCACTCATAGACTTTTTTTTAACGATCCGCGTCGCTCTGAAATGATCTTCTAGCGCCTCACGTATTTGTCTCCTCTCTGGGAGCCGTAGGAATACCTCGCACAACTGTGAAACGAACCTTAGATTAGTTCTGCTTCTTTTCTTTTACCAGCCTTTTGACATCTTTGTACAACACTTAATCCTTTACTTGTTTCATATAGATGCCCTGATATTTCCTTTCGCTATTTTCCTTCTACTTTGTCCTATATCACTAGACTTACCGTAATCACCGCATATGAGATGCACTCTCGTGGTGTCATGGCGGCACTCCTTCAGCTCCTGCAACAGCCCGCCCTCAGATCTAAGGAAGTCGCGGTAGATCTGAGCCGCTCCGTGGATGTGCATGCGGCCCGCCCGCGAGCCCACGCCGGAGTTCAGACCGCCGAGGGCTACACTTCTGTTTACCAACCTGGTAAATAAAATACACAGGAATGGAGATTCTCTTCTTAAACCTTGAGCTTCAAAGCAAAATAACTAATGATGATAATGCTACCAGTAAAGCGAGATAAGGTTAGAAAGAGAGAGATCATGTAAAAGAGAGAGTTAGTAAGACGACTCTAATTTTTTTGTAAATTATCGCAAATGTTTAAAGACATAAAAGACTTTTGTTTTGCAGGGGAACAGTTAAGCTTAGGTTGACACTAGAAAGACTATTGAAAAGACAAACATTCTTGGTTTGAGACTTGAGAAACAAATGGGGAAATCATTATACTCAGTCACTAATAATTAGACCTGTACCACAGCCTGTACATAAGTTGCAATATGAGATTCTATCGTCATGGATATTTATTCCTATCTATGTACTTACCTGATTTGACCTAGAGGAATTAAAGCTTATGATATTTCTGCAGTAGTGATTACAATTAATGAATAAAATGAAAAACTACCGATAATGAGGAAGATGTACTTACGAGTAACCCAGCATGGAGCATAACTTCGAAGCTGTAGTGTCATCGAGAGTGGTGAGGCAAGCTGAAAACCAGGACTGGTTGGCTGCTCGGTAGACTTGCAGCTCGCCAAAGCCGACGTCACCGTTCGCCTCGCTCAGCCTTACTGTAGGGAAGATATCACTACAATTTAGATTTGTATAAAAAACACAAATTTTACCGGGATAAATGACTCTGGGATATACACTGATGGTTCCCACAGTGGATATCCCCACTCATCTTGGAGACCAGGCAGTTCAGATCATCAGATCATTGGGCATATTCAACAGAAATGTTAAATTTGACATGGTTTTACTTACAGCAGTTCCTTTCGTCTTGCCCCCATGGGCAATCCACCCTCCCATCACACATATGACTCTGGGATATACACCGATGGTTCCCACAGTGGACATCCCCACTCTTCTTGCAGACCAGGCAATTGAGCTCATCAGACCTATCGGCGCAGTCGACATGGCCGTCGCAGCGCCAGTCATTGGGTATGCAACGCTTCACGTCACATTGGAAACCCGTGGGGCACACTGGGAACAAAATAATATTGTTACTACAACTATGTTAAGGCCGTACCTGAATTTTCCGAGGTCGA
This sequence comes from Acrobasis repandana, assembly GCA_963576875.1. Taxonomy (NCBI): domain Eukaryota; kingdom Metazoa; phylum Arthropoda; class Insecta; order Lepidoptera; family Pyralidae; genus Acrobasis; species Acrobasis repandana. Next base: position 1,115,578 of record OY756215.1, read on the forward strand.
GTGCTGCCCCCATTTAAAATAAATTATTTCAAAGAAAACAGAGACATCATTATAATTTTGCTACTACTAAGTTCTAGATAACCCTTCAAAGTACTCGTATTTAATGAACTACTGTTAACAGTTTAAAGTGAAAACGTTTAGCTTTACTACGCACATTTGCGAAAAACGGCCACTTTTGGCAAATGTGCGTAGTAAAGCTTAACGTTCTCATTATAAACTGTAAAGTAGTTCATAAAATACTTTGAAGGGTTATCTAGGATTTGGTAGAAATAAAATTTCTTTTAAATGGGGGCAGCACTGGACCCCAGAAAATCTAGGTACGGCCTTAAGGATGAAAAATATTTTTAAACTGGTAAGAGTAGGTAACTTGGTAGATTTATTAGGCCAAGCTCAAGGCTCAAGGATATTTGACAAATAATTAAGAACTCAACAGCAAGCCCTGAGACGAGAATTCGATGAACGTCGTCTCGGCCTCGTCGTGCCGGCATTCCAGAAAAATTGCGACATAAAATTCATGTACATTTGAAAGCGTCATACTCCTAAAGTTTAAAAAGTACAAAAATGATAGTTATATCGTTGTAAAGCTCCATTTGGCGATAATACAAAAATATATGTTTGACCCTCCCTACACTCCTTGTGATGAGGTCAATAGACCGCGGAAGTGAACACTGAAAATGCGGTCTAGCGCCGTCGCTTGCTCGATCAGTTACAACATCAACATAATTATTAGCACGCGGAAATGCCGAAACCGAAACTCAGAAGGACAAAAACTAAAAGGCTAAATCTCATTTGCGATCAACGAGAATTAACCACCAATGTAAAAAGGAGTCGTGCTTTTCGAATTAAAAAAAAAAGAAATACATAAAAAGACACCAGTTTAAACCAGGTAGGTAAAGATGCCGAGTGGCAAACGCAAAAATTGAGTATTTTGAGATCCCCTCATAAACCTCATCGGAAATCATACAATTTCGAAAAGATAAATAATTGTCTTATCTACTTATTTGCCGGTTGACTGGAAGAGACTCCATTATGGGGATAAATCCGTCGTTGTCAATTTACTCTATATGTTTTTTTTGTCTTTATTTATGTGTTTTCAAAGTAAAATAAAGTTATTACAAACAAACAAACAAACAAGAAACTAACGGTAGCCCGACCTCTAACTACGTCGATGTTTTTTGCCTTATAAAGCATCAATGTTGCATTTTATTATGAGCTCCTCCTTACTTTACGTTTACCTTTGTTATATCTATTGTAACAAATTAATTTAGGCAGCTTTAAAATCTGAACAATTTCAAACAATTTCTTTTTACCTTATTTGAATCCAATCGAGTTTAATAGACTTGTCTTCATGAAAGTCTCCATGATTGTTCTATTATTCAGTTGAAGTTTTAATTTTCGAACCGTGTTTTCTTCCTAGGCAATAGTTCTATATACAATATGTTTAATTAAATTTAGTAATAATAAAATTGAGGTCGTCATGTCAACTTAGAATGTAAACCAAATTAATTAAATACATAATTCAAGCAATGAGTCGCACGTCTTTAATTTCACATAATTAGTCTGCTTCGCTGCGAGAGTATCTATTTCACTCAGACCCGCACCACAAAACAAGGATATTATAGAAGTATAACTGCACAATTTGAAATTTGAGAATTTGATGAGAACCCAGGTTGGTCTTTGCAAAGACATTCCAGTCAGGTGGAAGTATATATGTCGCAGTTGAATGGTATAATCCGCTAATTCACTAAACCTCTAGCTGTTTGGAATTACAGCTCGGTTTTGTAAAACAGCGAACCCTAATACGCGGAATGGAATAAGCGACTTGTATTCATCCATGCGGCTAGAGAAGTTGTTGAACATTCTATCTAAAGAAATTATATACAATTTAGAATGCCTAAGAAGTGGCAATGGCGAGCGAGCATAGCGAGGGTGCCGCGGCAGCGGCCAGCGAGTGCTAGAACAGTTCTATCCATTTTACTAGGTTAGGGAAAACCTATAGCAATAAAAATCGTGAATAGTTTTCTGGGAAATGAAATTCGATGTCGAAAAAATCTTATCATGCATGTGTCGCAGTTGGATTGTTTAACGGTTTCGTCAAACAGTGGATTACCGCTACTGTTTTACAAAACCGCTAGCCGTTTGGAAACATGGTTAGCGGTTTCAATGAACGTAACACGTTGCGCAATTTTAGACAATCCAGCTGAACGATATTCGGCTGTTTAACAAAACCGAGCTGTAATGCCAAACAACTAGAGGTTTTGTGTATTAGCGGTTTATACCATCCAACTGCGACATATACATAGGGACAACAAGGTCTGTGACTTTGGTGTATTTCCAGACTATGGCATACTTAACTGGAGGACCTGTACTTAGCTGTATTAAGTGTACAACGTTAACACTAACGTAGTTCAGGTCACTCAAAACTGGGCCTAGAAGAATATTTAGTTCTAATTTAGTTTTGAATGCACTTCGATATCCAAGTATTAGGTATTCATATTCATTTATTTATCAACATATTCATATAAAATACAAAGTACAAAATACAATTTTGCATGCATTTACATGAATATGTACCCTGCTAGGGTGTAGTGATTCCCAGGGTGTAGTTTTCAATAAGTATGTGTAAATTCTGTTAGAGAAAATTGTAATGTTCTTATGAGAAATCAATCTTTTGACCCTACTTATTAACTTTTTTTAAAACCTAACAACTCTGGGAATAGTTTGTTATTCTATTTATTTTATTACTTGTATTATTTATGCTTGGAATCGTTTCAGATTTTATGACATGACAATACAATACAATACTGTTAGAGAATGATTTTAGCATTAAGTCCGCCTGTTGTACTTTAAACATGTATATGTGTGTACAATAAAGTATAAATAAATAAATAAATACAATACAATACATGAATGTGGAAATTGAAAGAGCGCATATTGTATGGAGTCTCACGTCTGCACTTTCCTTGCTTTGTGCCGCACCGTTCCCCGTAATTGCACCCAGTATGAAGACAAATTAGATCGACATAATGAAGTTTAACTTGCGTTAATTACCTGCATTGAGATACGAGAAAATTGCACATTCCATCTTAACATGCGACATTTCTAAGAATTTATTACTATAAATTAAATCTTATTTCACATTTAAGCAAGAAATGAAGATAATTTATTCATACGAGTATATTATTGTTCTTTGTGAGTGTACTGATTTGTAAGTAAAATTAGTATCACATTATACTGTACAACAAGTGATGGGTAAATTTTACATATAATTGTAGATTTTTCTTGAGAAGTGGTCAAGTAACAAATAATTATTGTTAAACGGTTTCTATCGATTTAGACGATTATCATCAGGGCGAGTGTTAGCAGCGGCAATCCGACGGTTTCGGTAGAGTGCAGAGAATGCAGCGGAACCTGGTCGGCCTATCTGACTATATTTATCACTGGCAACTGTGTTCTTGCTTCTTACTATTTCCTTGATCTTCTCGTTTCTACAGGGTGTCCAGTGGCAGATTTGAAAGTTTGAACTAACACAGTTTCTGAACGCATTATGTGAGAGGGGCGCGGGGGGCGTCGTTAAAAGCGCAAGCGCGGCGGAATTTTTAGTATCCATTAAACAGTGGAGTGGAGAGCACCGCGCTTTTGCAGTCGAGGCGTACATTTCGAATGGTTTTTCGCTGTCTAAAGCACGTCGTCGATTTAATAATCGTTACGGTATTCGTCGATTACGTGATGGACCATCGATCAACTTCATTCAGTCATGAATAACGAAGTTTAGAGCTACAGGATCAACATTAAATAAACCCGAACCAGGACCTATTCCAACGGTAGCCACGGACGAAAATGTTGAACGTGTTATGGTTTCTGTGACCGAAAATCCCCGCTTATCACTTCGTGCACGTTCATCGATATTGGGAATTACGAAATCAACTTTACAGGTAATAATGCGAAAAAATCTCAAGTTCCATCCATACAAAATTCAGATTGTTCAGGATTTGCATGATTCGGACTTTGAATTAAGAAAATCTTACGCGGAGGTGATGTTGTCGAGATTTCGTACTGCTACTCGAATGGGCAACATATTCTTTAGTGACGAAGCTCACTTCCACATCGGAGGATATGTGAATAATCAAAATTTCCGTTACTGGGATATCCGCAACCCAAGACAAATGCATCAAGAGCCTTTACATAAACCTAAAGTTACAGTATGGTGTGCAATATCCGCGTCTGCCATTATATCATCGGCCTTATTTCTTTGAAAATCAACATGAGCAAACTGTAACTGTGAATTCAGAGAGATATGCCGAGATGATAAATGACTTTTTTAGGTTGGAACTACAGAATAGTTCACACTTCAACCGAAACATATGGTTCCAGCAGGACGGGGCCACAGCGCATACTGCTAATGTATCCATGAACGCAGTGCGGCAATTATTTCCTGAAAAAAAAACATATCCCGAAACGGCACCATACCGTGGCCACCTAGGTCACCAGATTTAAGTCCATGTGATTTTTTTTATGGGGATACTTAAAATCCGTTGTTTACAAAACAAATCCGAGCACTGTGACGCAACTTAAAGAAAATATCCGATTCGAAGTCCGCACGATTCCTCAGTCTCTCTGTAAACGCGTTTTTGAAAACATGCGTTATAGACTAGAAGAGTGTTTAAGACTCGACGGTCGACACTTGGAGAGTGTAGTTTTTAAAAATTAAATCCGCATTTGTAGTTTTTAAAATTAAATAAACATACTTCGTGTTAATAGTGTAGTTTCTTTTTAAATATTTTTCGTTCTTAAAATCTGCCACTGGACACCCTGTACTTTACTTCTACTTGTGGAGACTTCTTAATGGCTTTCTATTTCCTATGATTTGTATGTAATTTGTATTTATAGCTGTAAGTCTTCCACAAATGTAATAAATAAAAATAAAAAAAACTAAATAAATATTACGTGATTAAATATTTATAGCGAATTTATCTCACATTAGTTTGAATAAGTGACAAGTATGTAGTAGAAGAGCCCAACAATGGGCGAAATATTTCTAGTGCCTTTTCGTTTGGCAAGACCTGGGAGTAAGTATACCTTTTTATCTAATCTATTGGTGAACAAAATCATTACGAGAAAACTTGCTAACAAGTTAATATTTGTAAACCGATTTACGAGTATTTTCTTGATTTCACTTACAGTAATAAAAAAAGCCAAAAGAGAAATAATATTTTACGTCTATTATTCTTTTATAGAAATGCTGTAGCATTTGATTATTAAATTAGGTATGAACATTTTCCCACTACAACAATTCTAAATTCCCTTTAGATATTCTAGGATTACTACTCATATATAATAAAGATAATGTCACTTACCAGGTTTGGCAGCTCTGAAGCGCGCTTCCTTGACTTCCCGGTTGCCGAGGCAGACGTCCGTATCAGTGGACTCTGGGAAGATCTCGCACTGCAGGTAGTCTGGCATTGAAAGCCCAAAAACTTCTAAGAAGAATCCACAGCGTCGCATTGTTTCTGTGATAGATATATTGTATTGATGTTTAAAGGGAGTTTTAAGGGAGGGATAAGACAATTAGGCCTGGCGCAGACGTAGGTACGGTTTCCGATAAGTAATTCAGATTCGGTAACTTGAATGCTCTTCTTACATACAAAATTTTCAACAAGGCGCACGTGCGCACACGTTCCAATTTATTCTGAACGGTAATAAACCTCATGCTCAGTAAAAAAAAACTGGACGTTTGCGCTACTCTCACGGAATTTCGAATCTGAGTTCCTAATCAGGAAACCGAATTCTGATACCGCATGTATGCGGCAGGCCTTATAAGTGTCTATCAAAATGAAAAATGATTACGCCCTACAATTTGATAATTGGTCTCGTACTATCACAGAGTAATAATATAACACGTACTTACTATGAACAAATTGGTAGCTAATAACAATGTCCGGAATTAATTATTATATAAATGAGATAGAAAACCCCATTGGCAAATTGTAAAATTTTATAGGACTAATGTAAAGCTTACTCAATAACTTTGGAGATCTGTTTGACACTGAATTCAATAGTTGTAGCATCGTTACCTTGGCACAAGCTCCTGCAGGGCCTCACCATGTGCCCGAGGGGACCACACTTGGGGACGAATAGGGAACAGAGGAACAGCGCTGTGAGCTCGTAACACCGTACGTCCACCACCGCGTCATAGATTTCCAGGTCCTGGGAAAAAGTATCAAATGTTAGATACGACCAGCGTAGCCCAATAAAGCCGTGGCTTCGTAAAGTGTACAAATATTGCTCGTAAATTACTGTATGTTCGCGACCTTTGGCGACACTGGTTGCCGACGGTCACCAACCAGGATCTCAGAAACTTGGTAACAAATTATTAGTACCAGCTGCTTACAGAGAGGGCAGCACACAAATTACAAGGAAACCTGCGAAAGGTAAGTTATAACAAAGTACGTATATTTTTTTTATTTTTGCTCCTATTTTCGTCTCACTTGTCTCTGCACTACCTTTCGGTTGACCATTTATAATTTTTGTAATAAAGTTGAATAAATAAAATAAGTAAATAACGTCATCAAGTGCATTAAAAAACATTTCTTTTAAATGTTCTTTTCATGTTTTTTAATTAGGTCACTAGACGATCTGCTATTTATGTGCTCTCCACAAGTTTGTATGACGTTGGGTATTCTGTTACATTAGTAATTATATTATCTTTGTTCTCACTTTCGTTAAATAATTAAATTTTTAACAAAAAAAACAACCGACTTCAATTTTCTTTAGGAGTTTCTTCCATATCTCCAAAGTTCTACGTCATATCTTCACTAAATTAAAATGGGACCAAATTGGTAGCAAAGGCTTTCAAATAAAAAAAGAATTTTCAAAATCGGTTCACAATTGGCGAAGATATCACTTAACAAACATACATAAAAAAAATTAAAAAAAAACATACAGTCTAATTGATAACCTCCTCCTTTTTTGAAGTCGGTAAAAAAGTGGAAACAACGTACCGTTGTCGCCCTTCCAGTGACATCACACACGACACACGGACACAATACGCTGACGCAACTCCATTCGTTAGCGAGCTTTCAGGCCAGAATCAATCATTGTCACCGCACAATGTGCGCTAAAGTATCTGAGGCCATGGTTTACATTATTTATTAAAGCTTGGTTCACATTTAAGAGACCTTCGAGTCGAGATTCTCAACTCGAGATGCATATTTCGCAAATAACATACCTACATGGTTCGCGGACCTCGGAGGAGGTGGTGAGACGACATTGACAACTTCAAAATGGAAAGGCAACAAGCTGCTTTAAATAGAGATCAGTGGAAAAAAGAAAGGGGAGATCTTTACCTTGTAGTGGAACATATTATCAGGATAGGAAAGAAAATGTTTAAGGCCGTACCCAAATTTTCCGGGGTCCAGTGCTGCCCCGATTTAAACTAAATCATTTCAAAGAAAACGGAGACATCATTTAAAATTTTGCAACTATCAAGTCCTAGATAACCCTTCAAACTATTTTATGAACTACTGTTTACAGTTTAAAGTGAGAAGTTAAGCTTTACTACGCACATTTGCGAAAAACGGCCACTTTTGGCATTTAAATGATGTCTCCGTTTTCTTTGAAATTTTTATTTTAAATGGGGGCAGCACTGAACCCCGGAAAATTTAGGTACGGCCTTAATGTAGAAAACCACTGCGCTAGTACCCGCGAACGCTGTTTTCTGCAGTCTCAAAAATACTGAGCATTTTTATCTTGCACCACAGTCCAAGGCCGTAAGACCCAAACGTCACTTTTGGCGTGATGGTGGGCGAGAAGTCGGTGTGCAGTTTAATTGCAGTCGTGTCAACTGCAATCAAACTGCACTCATCTGCAATTTGGCAGTCGGAATGCAGCCGAGAAATGCGGTCCATCTGTCTCTAGCCGATATCATAATTTCATCCAAAAAGTGCCAAAAACAAACGAGTCTTCAGATTAATTAATAAATAAACGGGCAAGTGCGAGTCGGACTCGTACATGAAGGGTTCCGTACCTTCGTACAATGTTTTAAAACGCTAAAAAAACACATTTTTTGTATGACGACCCCCTTTAATTTTGTACTTTCTTTTTTTTAGTATTTGTTTTTATAGCGGCTATAGTAATACATAATCTGTGAAAATTTCAAGTATCTAGTTAATGCCATTATAAAGATCTAGTTAAAAACGCTGAAAAAACACGTTTTTTGTATGGCGACCACCTTTAATTTTTAACTTTTTTTTATTTTCAGTATTTGTTGTTATAGCGGCCACATTAATACATAATTGTTGAAAATTTCAAGTGTCTAGCTATTACGGTTCAAGAGATAGAGCCCTGTGATAGACGGACAGACAGACAGACGGACAGACAGCGGAGTCTCAGTAATAGGGTCCCGTTTGCACCCTTGGGTACGAACCCTAAAAAATAAACATATTAAACTCATCCACTGTAAACAGTCTCGAAGTACACAAAATCGCATCTTTCTTCTGTTAACGAGCGTACCGGTGAGCCCATTGTTGGTGTAATGTATTCTATTTAGACAATCTGCGCCCTAATGGAAAGATTACGCTATGGATTGTCACGTTATAGGATTTATTTAGCAGCGAAAAATAATTCTATGGAAACATAATCAAGCGCAAATAATGACTCCATTAAAAGTACATTTAAGTAGGTGGTGGTAAACTACATATTGTTTTTAGGGTTCCATAGCCAAATGGCAAAAAACGAAACCCTTCTGGATTCGTCATGTCTGTCTGTCTGTCCGTCCGTATGTCACAGCCACTTTTTTCCGAAACTATAAGAACGATACTGTGGAAACTTGATAAGTAGATGTATTCTGTGAACTGCATTAAGATTTTTACATAAAAATTTAAAATAAATTAAAAAAATTTTGGGGTTCCCCAATTCCCCATACTTAGTACTGAAACTCATTTTTTTTTTTATGAAACCCATACGTGTGGGATATCTATGGATAGGTTTTTAAAAATGATATTGAGGTTTCTAATATATTTTTTTTCTAAACTGAATAGTTTGCGCTAGAGACCCCGCAATTTACCTTTACCTTTAGAACTTTTATATTATGTTACTTGCTGCTACAGTACCCTTCATGGGCGAGTCCGACTCGCACTTTGCCGCTTTTTTACTTCATGCCAATAGGGAAGGGATGTAAATTTTTAAAACGCTTGAATATTTTCTGCTGTTAGGAATAACATTCAACTTTTAATTAACTGCCATATTTTGACCACTATGACAGACAATTGACGTTAAGGCGACGTGGGTTCACAATTGTCAATACTGTGCGTGTTTTTAAAAAATCACTGTTATTAAACTATTACAGTTTATTACTCATAAATGTACATAAAAATTTTAAGGATTTTCTACAGACACCCACAATAGCCACAACACGATTGAGCATTTTTGGCTCGATAGAATAAAATCACAAACATACCTCTAAATTGGCCTTTATAAAACGTCTTTCTATTTTATACAATCACCTTTTTATATGATAATTATATCAAAAAATGTACGAGTATTATCTAAATATCTATCCGTTTTGGCTACAGAAAAAATTATAAATACTTCGGACCCTATTTTTTCGAAGACGCTGGAGGCAATGCGATAACTGTCACTGGAGAACGCTACAGAACCATGTTACGAGAGTTTTTGATACCCAGTTTGGACGAATTGGGGCTGGAGCACATCTGGTTTCAACAAGACGGCGCTACGGCACACACAGCGCGCGACACTATGGACTTAGTGAGGGACGCTTTTCCAGGCCGAGTTATCTCTCGTTTTGGCGATTTGCCTTGGCCTGCAAGATCACCCGATCTGACCAGTCCAGACTTCTTTCTTTGGGGTTTTTTGAAATCTCGGGTGTATGTGAACAAGCCACAGACTCTCGCAGCTCTAAAAGAAAACATTCGTCAAGAAATAACGAACATATCGCAGGAAGTGTTACGGCAAGTTATGCAAAATGTCATAAATAGGGCTCAAATGTGTATCAACTCTGGAGGTCACCATTTAAAAGACATCATCTTTAAATCCTAATGGTACGAAATTTAATGGCACAAATATACATTTAAAAAAACCTAAATCTAGTTTTCTAATTTAGAAAAAATGTTATAGCTGAACCAAATAGGGTCTTTACTTTTGCGCCACCCAGTATAATACAAAAAAATAAATAATTAAAACACAGTGAAATATTCGTCGAGAGCGAAGGAAGGGTCGGAGCCGTGCTCGACGATATTTCGCAGTGTTTTATTTATTTTGCGCATTTCACTTTTTTAAGATAATTATGTCCTGTATTTTTTTTAAGTGCAATAAAGTATAACATAAAAATTTTTTCAAGAATGGCTTCTGGAAACAAGTTTTTTTGTATTATATTTATAATGTTGGCTATTGGTGGGTGTCTGTAGAAAATCCTTAAGATTTTTATGTAAATTTTTTGAGGAATAAACTGAAGTAGTTTTATAACAGTGATTTTTCAAAAACACGCACAGTTTTGCAAATTGTGAACCCACGTCACCTTAAGTTGTCAACGTTGTGAAGACATTATTTTTTTTAAATCGTCAGACAGTCAGGGTAAAAGAAATGGCGACGACAGCTGTATAGGAGTTAATTTTATACATACATACTATCACGCCTGTTTCCCACAGGGGTAGGCAGAGACTATGGAGAGTTAATTTTATGTAATTTAAAATATTTTTTTTTCATTCAAATGTCTGATCAGAAAAATCAGATATATTTTTACGGTAAATAGGAATGTTATTGCTAACAGCAGAAAAATATTATTGCATTTTCGACATTTGTATCCATTCCCTATTGCTAGATCTGCTGCTGAATGGAACTGTATCATAGTGGACACAGGCTGACAGTTGACGCTCTGTTATATGACAGTCATTTTCGTTGGGCCGTTTTGCGCGATGTCAATTTTTGAAGTTACTTTTCCATAGTATTACAGTTCGCTGTTATTTAGACAACAACTTAGATAGTTATCAGCGAAATTAAATGCTTAGTAACTTTAGAATAACATAATCAATTTATAATAATTTACTTGTTTCCCAAAGCCATTCTTGAAAATATTTTTATGCAATACTTTATTGCACTTAAAAAAAATACAGGACATAATTATCTTAAAAAAAGGGAAATGCGCAAAGGGCGGCCTTATCGCTAAGCAATTTCTTCTAGGAACCTCGCTTGAAAGAAAACCTGGTGGGAAATTAGATAGTGCGGAATGGTCAATATAATAAACAAATATACAATAAATATACATATACATCATCATTTGAGCGTATTTTCCCAGTTGCATCCTCGCAGTACGCTTCAGAGCCCGGGTCCTCTACCTAACCTCCGCAACCTAAAGGTTAGACCAAACCCATCCTAGGATAGGTTAAAACAAACGCTAGATGGTATTCGGGACCCACAGCTTTACGCGCCCTTCGAAGCGCGGAATAACTTTTTTTTCGGATAATCAGGTGATTCAAGTCTACAATATCCTAATCAGACTAGAAATAACTTTTCACAAAGTATGCGTCCCAATGGAATTTGAACCCACGACTTCCTGATCACAAGGCAAACCTTAACCGCTGGACCACGGAGGCAGTCGATAAACATACATATCTATACTTAATCAGTGTGATTTGTCCCTATATATTTATTTATTTATTTATACATCATTCTTAAAAATATACCTACAATTTACACAAAGAAAAAATAACTGAAAAAAATGAAGAAACTAAGTGGAAACAAGAGGAGGAGATTGATTCGGTAACCATCAATTCATCGAGTTAAACTTGTACTCGGGAAGCCTTGATAGGCTCAAAAGTGAGCCCTATTTTGAAGTGACTATGTATTATATAAAATATATATAAGAACAAATCACACTGATATATTATTATATATATTATTGAAATGACAAAAATGCTGCTGTAGGTACATTTTCATCGTGTAAATAAAATACCTGACCAACTTTAAATTACCTAAGTGAAGGTGGCAAGCTGCAAAGTTACCTTGAACAGAGGACAATTCATCATTCTCCATTTATCGATCGTCCGCGGCGTCGACATCAATTTCTACTTCCATTAAGGTCGGTTACTGTATGAAGAAAATTATCGTAGGTACGGACATATAATTACCTAATTTTAAATAAATATATATAGATAAATCACACTACCTATACTCACTCATTTTCCATGAAAGAAATAAGGCTATGGAATCAGCTACCACCGAACATTTGTGAGTCTAAAACCATAAGACGTTCAAGAAGCGAGTAAAAGATCACTATCTGTATTTATCATCCTAATATATTTAGAAATATTAACATATGTATTTCTTATATATATATATGCTTTATGAATATGTATTTGTTTATGTATTTATGTAAGTATATTTATGTATGTTTATGTAGGTATGTATCTTGTCTTTTTATTTATTTAGTTTTGTATTGTAGGTACACGCCAATTACCTCTATCTTTCCATTTCCTCTCGCGGGTCTACTGGAAGAAATTTCTTTAGAAATAAGTAGCACCTAAGTAAGTGTACTTGAATAAATAAAATAAAATAAAACTAATTAAGCTAGCCCCAAAGTAAGTTTAAACTTGTGATGAGTTATACTAACTCAACGATGTATTAAAATGAATACATTTATAGATAAACTAGCTTTTGCCCGCAGCTTCGCTCGCGTCCTTTCTTAGCGGATGCCTACGTCATTACATCTACCTGCATGCCAAATTTCAGCCCGATCCGTCCAGTGGTTTGGGCTGTGCGTTGATAGATCACTATGTCAGTCAGTTAGTCAGTCACCTTTGAGTTATATATATTTAGATAACCAAGGCCCAGGACAATTTCCAAAAGGCCGTTTTCTACTTGCTTTGGCTGGGGATAGAACCCAGAACCTCCAGGGTGGCGAACTGGCGTGTTTAACCACTACGCCACGGAGGTCGTAAGAGTTGTAGAAACCTATGGACATGAGTTGTGTGGCGAACGGCTTGGTAAATTGCTTGTCACTTGTTTTTTTACCAGTTTCTTGCTATTGATTTACATTTTTACCTATTTCCTCGATCTTGCGGGAAGAACAGCAGCAGGTATATTTCTTAGTATTTTCTTTACAAAATATAATTCATTTGAATTTCCACAATTACCAGCAGAAGCTTCTGGTCAGCTCGTTACTGGTAGTAAATGGCGCTCCTAAGGTGACTCGTTAAAATATCATTAACAGCGAATGCCGCCTTTGCTGCCTTTTCTGTTTAAATTCGAGGTAATTAAAACATCGATAAATAGCCTTTGAAAGCTGCTGATGGATAATGTTTAATTAGGTGACGTAGCTGGAAGCCAAGGGGTTTGAATGCCAAAGCACTCTTAATGTTAAGGAGAAGTTATCCTTGATAAATCTACTCGATATTATACAATCCTCGTGGTGTAATGGTTAATACGGTACGTCACTTTTCAGGTTTTAGGTTCGATCTATAGGAATTGTGCTATAGATCGAATCCTAATATTATTATGAATCCTAATTAATATAATTTTAAAAAGGCTATTAAGCCTTTTTAAAATTCTTCTAGGTCTTTGGTGTGTTATTAATTTATCATAAAATATAGTATTGTTGAGTTAATATCGCATAACACAAGTTTAAACTTACTTTTATTCAATAACTTTCATATTACCGTGCAGTTTACTTTAGAAGAAGTCAGTTACTGTTAACTGTAGCATCATCCGAAAAAAAATGTGTTCCTATTCTTATTAAAATCTTTATCCTGATGACAACAAATGATGATGAGGTTTCTGACTTTTAATTTGCTATTTATTGAAATTTCGCACACGAGTGAAATTAAATATTTAATATATATATATAATATATATAACAAACTTGTGTTAGTTAGATAGACCATTTATAACTTAAGAAAGCCTGGACCGATTTAAATTATTTTTTCTAACAAAAGAACTATTAAAAACTATGAATAAATTAATTTTCTTATACATTTTGTATCTGAGGCGGATGTATGTAGTTCACCGGGATCCTAGTATATTATAAAATCTGTGTCCACTTAGGCGATTATCACACTGCAACGCATCACGCTGCATGTTGCGTTTTCTGGATGCGTTTTCCGTGTGTTAAACTGTGCGTGTTTTCTATACAAACGGAGGTATTTACAAGCAACGTTAGAACGCGCATTCACGCGCTACGCTGCGTGGTGCGGGGCAATGTGAAAATCGCCTTAAGATTGACGTAATTTAAAAATTAATTTCGCTAGTAATATTGAAAAGGCAATTTGATTTCAGTTCCGTACTTGGCTACTAAACTCGATGACCTGGACTAACCGATTCATCATGTTCAGTTATCTCGGAGTGGCAGGGTTCCCATGCTAAATAAGAAGAGATCACAGAAGGATAACATAAAAATGGTTTCGCGATTATATTTATTTTTCTTCTAGACACTTCCAGCACACGAAATATCTAGTGGATACATCAAGACAGCAAAGTCCTGAAGAGTTAGCAATATTGTTTGGAAAATTGTTAATAGAAATCTATCAAAAGATCTGTACTGTCACTTCTTCTGATTCTTTAATTGTACATTCATTGACATACGCCAGATATCTAGGTAGCTTGAAAATGAAATGCTACAATCAGCTGTTTACATGCGTCAAAAGTAGCTACAGCGCGTTTGTAATATGTGTATGAATCTAGCGGCTCACTTTGGTTTAGCACTACCCCGCATGAGTATGTATTAAACTTCTATATTTTAGTGATAACCGAATCAAAAACGCACAGTGATTTCTGAGTTTATTGCGTACAAACAGACTGACAGATACGCTCCAGGAGATTTCGTTTTAATAATTTATAATTATAATATGATTATTATGATGAGTATATGTGTCGCACCTGGATGATTTATAATTTGCGATCTGAGCCTACGTAATAATAACGTGGCGATGTTTCGTGCCGAGCCATCCGATAGACAGATTAGCGGCGCTGCTCAGCACACGTTGATTGGATACGGATCTAGAGAGATTCGAGATCGGAGACCGCCCTTTTACTTCATTTTAAGTACTTACATGTTCAGATCAGTATAATAATTTAAAGTACAAAAAATATAACACAAAGAACGATATATTGATACAATAGGAGGTCTTATCTGACGATGACGGGCAGGCAGACGCCGGGTGCTGTGTTCCTCGGATTTGATGGATCGATGAGTTTTGGTCATTGGCCTTTTTTGTGACTTCAGAATATGAAGAGAGGATGGCTGTCTAAAGAGTAAAGGAGAGAAGAAAGAAAGATTTACTTGCTGCGCGTCTCTCTGCCCAAAATGTCGGATGTAGTTGGGGAACACGGTAAAGATGTAGTAGATGAGGTCAGATAGACGCCGGGCGCCTGTTTTCTCAACCCGGAGAACAATGGGCTTTTGTCATTCGGCTTTTTTGCCCCTGTACGGTGGATTCAGAATACGAAGAGAGGCTGGCTGTCTAAAGAGTAAAGTAGAGAAGAAAGAAAGACTTACTTGCTGCGCGTCTCTCTGTCCAAAATGTCCGATGTAGTTGGGGAACACGGTGAAATTGTAGGAGACGCGGTGCTGCTGGCAGAAGTTGACGATGACCGGCAGGCAGACGCCGGGCGCCGGGTTCCGGGATCCAGGGGGGTCGGTGGGCACCGGCCACGTCACTACCGCGGACCGATTCACTACTTGTGACACGTACTGTTGACGAAAAGGAAAAGGTTAATCTTTTTTATATATTTTACTTAATATTATTAATGCAAAAGTTTCACCCATCTGATTCTATAAGGGTTCCGTTTTTTCCTTTTGAGGTACGGAATCCTAAAAATGCATGCATACTCTCTATTCACTTATATGAGCTCTTAAAAATTTACATTGAGAGTACGCGTACAAAAATAAAGGTAGGTAAACAACACATGAGACTTTTAATCGCAGTAAAATATAAGGTTCCAGTAGGATTAACAAATAACAAACTACCCTTTTACCACGCGCGCAACACCGTGGGCAACGGCTACCTACGAATAATAAAAGTTTAGACATCACCAAAATCGATCAAAGGGTTGCTGAGGGGATCGCGAGTTCACAGTTCGGCGAAAAGAACTATTTTTGTTGTCTTTTTTAAACGAAATAAGCGGAATTAAAATGTTGCCCGGTGGCCGCAACGCTAAAATTAACTTTTGGGCAATGCCCGAAATTCTTGCCATAAAATTACTTTCCTCTGCGCATATTTCGTGAGAAATGCCAGTAATTAAACTTAGAATCTCGTTCAAAAACATTTGCGAGCCTAACACTGGGTTTGTTGACTAGCAAAGGACACACAAGATGCTTGTATATGTGGAGGTACAATTTTTATTTTAAAGATAACTAAATTTATACAAATTGCCGTATGGTTTCTGGCATAAAATAACACCACTCCATTTCTTCCTGTGTATGTCGTAAGAGGTGACTAAAGGACTAAGCATAAACATCTCGTGCTACAACTGCATTCCCAAGGAGGATTAACCTTCAACTGGTGACGTCAATAAGGGTCACCGTATTGGTGACGTACCGTCATTTTGACGTACTGCTTAAAACCCAAAATACAGGAGACTTACCGCATGGAGAATAAAATAAATTACGTTATATACAAGAAGATAACTTTGTTTTGTTAAAAACCACCTTTGTTTCACTTTAATTGAATTATTTATGTAGAAAATACTCATAGGAACTTGGTATAAATTTTTGCTCTTTTTTCGTAGACATGAGATCAATCAACATAAAAATAAAAAAAAATCATAGAAAAAAAATAAAACTCATACTTTTTCTTAGTGATTATTAAGTAATCAATGATATTGCATCAATTTAGAATATAGGTCACATAAAAATAAACCGGACAAGTGCGAGTCAAACCATTAATATATGATTGATATTGATTTGATGTAAAATGAATTTACCATAATACTCAGGACGTAATACTTTAAATACCATAGATATCTTTTAGGTTTTCCTGTTAAGAACTACGAGTATTATCTGTATTTTTGTTTTAATTTTAGGCACAGTAGTTTCGGAGATACGCGGAGTCTAGGGGGTCCCGGGAGAACGGTAAATTGTCGTCTATTTTTTTTTAATAACATTAAAACCTTTTATCTTAAAATTATAAAAAAAATTGTATTTGAGATTCTCATAACAAGAAATTTTATTCAATATGTCATACAGTAATATTTGCATAAGTTTGTTTTTTTATTTTCTAATTTACCACTAAAAGTGGCCGCCATTGCTACTTTTGGGGGTGATTATTTAACTTGGGAGGGGGATTATTATAAGGGGTAAATTAGAAGGTTAAAATCTTCTTCATTTAGATTTATTTTAATGGCAAAGTGCAATCACTATCAAAACAAAATAGTGACACTATTAGTGATGTGACGTCAAATTGACGTCAGGTACCCTCTATCTCCTCACCTATGCACGTGCGACATCCAGTTTGAGTAATAGGGGACGCAAAACTGAGAAACAAGCAGCTACTAAGGAGAGCAGGGCCGAGGAAAAAAGCCGTTCGAATGATATTTCTTGGGTGACGTCAATTTGACGGTACGTCATCAATTGAAGGTTAACAGCGGGCGGTGGCCGGTTGTTAATCTTTTCGCATAGTGTCCAACCGAATGTTTGGTACCGGTCGAGTTTCGGAAAAAAACGGGTTTCGGTTTAGTTTCGGTTTCGGCGGAAACCCTGCCAAAACTACGACCGAAACCGAAACTGCATTCGGGAGTTTTCGCGCTGTGCTCGGTCATGTTCGGCGCGGTAAATTCCAAGCGACAAAGACATTTTGCCGCGTTCATGAGCCTAATCATTTCGTGACTGGTTTATGTTTGCACTTCTTTTTGTTTGTTGTAAGTTTTCGTATGATTTATTTTGAATTAGATAAGTAATCTTACTCGTATGCTTTATCACGTGATATAGCATAAGAGTAGGTAGTAAATATTTATAATAACCATTTCTTTATTTCTCCCTCAAAACATGATCCTTGTAAGGTAGTTTCGGTTTCGGTTTCGGTCGTAAAAACCAGTTTCGGTCGGACACTATTTTACATAAATGCAAGCCCAAAGAAGCTTGACGTCAGGCTGATCGTAAAACTAAAGCCAAATCTTTTTAACTGTTCTGGCTATTTCTTCTCTTGCCTCGAAAATGTACTCTTTGAGCGAAATAAAAAAAATATTAAGTATATATTTTTTTTCATTCCCTCATAAAAACAAAAGATTTATCAACTGACAAACGCATACCAAAAATATTCCATTTGAATTAACCACCCGCTACCGGGTGACTGGGGAGACGCGGCCGCAGCGGGAGGGCTACGGCCTCGCGTATTGTGTATGTATGTAAATGTCAGTAGGCTAGCCATTTATAAGAAATTTGGGGGAAATCTAAACAATTTTTGGTCTTTTCACCAGTTCCACTTCATCAAAACTCACTTTCTGAATGCACATGTTTGATTATTTACAAAAACATCAAAATTAGGTACGTATAATATGTATTTGAGAAGTTCCCTTGATTTTCTACGTGTAACGATTAGTTTCCTATCAATGGCATGAGCTACGATGGCATCATAATTAAATAATTCCAAACATTAAAAAAGTTATTCTTTTGCACTCATGAGAGTCTTATGTCTAAAATTTATTTCGTTGTCTAACTAATAATCTAAACTAATCTTCTTGAACAGAGAATTTGATATCAGCAATAGCGCACATATGTACATTCTGTCCATGGCCGCTGCTTGTGCTATTTTTTTTCTTTCTTTTTTCTTCCTTTTTTTTCCAAAATAGCAAAAGCACTCGAACAACCGAATTCATGATCACGACCACTCTATCAAGAGTGTATGACTAAAAAGAAGTCCATCCTACCTCTACAATCGGTACCACAAAACATTAACTTGTAAGCATAAAATATAATTAAATGAGCATCTAACAATTCACTCCCAAAATAGAAGAGAATTCTCGTCGCAGCCATTTCCCCGCTTCCGTTCCACAAAAGGGCGTTTGTCGCTTACAACTACAAAGAGTTCCAATTCGTTTCACGCAGAGCCGCGGTTAAAAACAATCGCACTTTCAACCTGACGAATTTGTGAGGTTTCACTTCTCAGAAAATTATTCAATTGTTGTATTGTACGGTTTTGTGTTCTGTTTGTCCAAAAGTTGGTAAAAACAAGTCTCAGTCCGCAGTAATTTTTTGTAAATATGTACCTAGTCTTCAATCAAAGTAGCTATATACTAGAAAATTATCGTTTGATGAAGGATTTCGCAAAACCATTTGTGCATTTGTAGATTATATGGATTTAATGGCTCTGAAACATGGTTCTTTACCTATGGGTCTGATAAGAAGCTCAATGTAGCTCAACGCGCTATGGAGAGGGCTATGCTCGGTGTTTTTCTACGTCATCAAATCAGAAATTAGGAAATTCGCTGACATAGCCCACTGGATTAGCTTGTTCAAATAGCAGAATAATGGGGGGGGACACATAGCACGAACCGATGACCTATGGGGCAAAAAAAATCTCGAATGGCGACCACGCAATGGCAAGTGAAGCATAGGACACACAAGGTGGCCAGACGACCTGACCAAAGTCGCTGGATGCAGGCCGCTCTAGATCAGTTGTTTTGGAAATCCTTAGGAGAAGTCTATGTCGTGGCAGAGGACGTTATACGGCTGAAATTATGATGATGATGATTAGTAGATTCCTGCAAGAAAGACTCCTACGCTGGTCTTCACCTTTTTCCTTGTTCTTATTGCATTAATATGTGGGGTTGGCTAAGCATGTTAGTTTTATCCATCTCGTTCTATTGCCAGTATTTTTTTCCGTTACTCTCTTCTAACTTATATCCTCCATTACACATTCCATCCATTGTTTCTTTGGTTTGGTTTTCATGACCATTCCTGTTTTGATGACCACTAAATTTGCATTCAGACGTCTACAGTCACGTATTGTGTAAACAAGTAGACACATAACTCATTTGCTCTCGCGGGTTTACTGGAAGGAATTTCTTTAGAAATAAGTAGCACCTAAGTACTATGTTTTTTCTTTTTCTTACATGATATTGTTTTTAAATTATCAAGTGTAGTTGAACAAGTAAAATAAAATTAAATGGCTTTACGCCAGCAAGAAGTTTGCACATGGGTAACTCCGGATTCAAATATTTAAATAAGCCGATTCATCAACAGGAGCCGATATCCGTACTGAATCCCGGTAATCGTTATCAGCTCCCGCGAGTTATTGAGTCCGCACCGATCTTGGTGCCTGTCAGGTAGCGAACCGCGAGCCGCGTTTCGGCTCCACCGCGTCTCGGGAGGAATCGGAAGTCGGGAGTCAATATTATTCTGTATTGAAACCGGTACCAGAAAGGACGTCTTTATTCTGTAGATTCAATAGCGAAACTTAACGGACCTCGGAGCTGGAGCCCATAAGGGATTTGGAATCATTACGATGAGTCGGTACCGGATGCGGAGTAAGATTCAGTGAGCCGAAACACTCCTCGGAGTCGAGATTACCCAAGTCTAATAGTAATACGCGTCTTAGAACCATTAATTCTGAGGACCATTTAAAGTGGCACAAAAACTCGGAACGTAGACTGCGAGCTCCAGAACTTGATAAAAATGTTAGGACTAAGTCTATTATGATATGAACTAACTCACCGTAAAGTCTCCTTAGCAAAGAAACTTACGCTCGCTTGCATACAGACCAAGTTGGCACCTGCGCCTTATGAGGGAAACTTGTTTATTGTTTAATCCCTTAAGTACAAAAGTATCTCATAATTTTGTTAAACTAGAGACTCGACTACATAATATATTATACTCGTACAGGGTCTTACAAAAATATACTGACACTATTTTAAAGCTGAATTCAGTCCAGGATACTAAAAAAAAATTCCCATGGAACATGTATCAAAATATGAAAAATATTTTCCGACCTCGCTTACAAGTTGACCGGTCAGCTGATCGAAGTTTCTATGACAAAGCAAAAAATATTTTTTTATACATTATTACGTCTTTATCTCAAACGAGGTAGACAGAGCCCAGGGCTGAAAGATAGTGACGGGTTACTAGCCGCATCGCCTATTAACATGATTTAAAAAACAACGCTTAGCAAGATGGTGGATCTAAGTTGCTAGCCTAACGCCTATTGACATGATTTCTAGATATTTTGGCCTATTTCCTTTTACGGAGTTTACGATGTACACGAAAAGCATTGAAGTGAAAACTTATTTAGGCGCGTTGGGCGCGTTGTTTTAGATGGGAAAAAACCATTGAACTCGCGACACTGTTATTGTAACCGACACCACCTTGTTCAAGTTTTCACTTCA
This sequence comes from Acrobasis repandana, assembly GCA_963576875.1. Classification (NCBI taxonomy): domain Eukaryota; kingdom Metazoa; phylum Arthropoda; class Insecta; order Lepidoptera; family Pyralidae; genus Acrobasis; species Acrobasis repandana. The sequence continues at coordinate 1,136,905 of OY756215.1, forward strand.
TCTGTCGGCACTCCCGGAGTGCCACTGTGTTTTTTTTTTAAAAACCTTATAATGAGTGTTGACGAAACGAAAGAGGTTTGCAAGGATCGTAGCAAGTGGAGATCCATAGTATCTGCCTACCCTCATAGGAAACAGGCATGATAATATGTATGAATGACGAATGTATGTATGTTTTCTCCTGGACTAGCGTGGAATAAACCGAAATTCAACAAAGAACAATATGAAAAGAGAGAAAAGTCTATAAGATTTTCTCGTGAGCCAGGGCTGCCGCATTAACTTTAAATCGGGCCCCAAACCGCTTACACAAACGAGCGGGAAGGTGCGGCCGCGTCTAATGCGGCAAATCCTGAAAAATAATGTTACAGGGAGCGCGGTCAGCCTAACTGCCTTTGTGGGGTCGGATCAGATGATTGGAATAGAAACGGGCGTAGAAATGAATGTTAAGTTGAAAAGGAATGACTTAAGTCGCCTCCTCTTTCTCCACCTCTACTTTAGGTTAAATATAAATGATTTACATTTATATTTAACCTAAAGTAGAGGTTTTTTTGAAGTTCAAATCCTGAAACATAATGTTTTAGAGAGCACTGTCAGCCTAATAGCCTTTGTGGGGTCGAATCAGGCCTGTCGGGATAGAAAGCAAAAATGTTCAGTCGAAAAGGAGGGAGTAAAGTCAAATTGATATTTACATTGACTAAACCTTTTAAGTCCCCCTTCCCCTCCCCTCCCACTGAAAGGCCGGTAACGTTTTTGTTACACCCCTGGTGTTGCAGTTGTCCATGGGCAGCGGTGGTCACTTACCATCAGGTGACTCGCTTAATCGTTTGCCGTCCCATGACATAAAAAAAAGTATTGCAAAAAATGTAACGAGACGATTCCCCCGGCTCATCTCCAAAACCCAGTAGTTTTGGAGAAATAGAGCCTAAATAAAAAAAAAACAGATAATAGTTCTTTACGTAAAGATTACAGGAAAACCTACATATAAGATCGAGCAGGAAAACCTATACGATCTAGCTAAGTTCTATTTTTAAAACAAATATGTAACTTAGATATTTAAAGTACGGAATTCGAAAGTTCTTCACGCGAATGTAACTTGTGCTTGTATGATTTTATCTTTTAAGGCGTCACATCATCCCGATAGACGGAGTTGACATACAGAGCTGATCCTAAATAGAGAGAATGCGAGGAAGATGATGATGACATTAACACCAAACCACCACGGAGCATCATTAGAAAAATCTGTTCTAATGCGGCCGATGTTTTTATTAAATTGGTACTTGTGGTGGGAGGTCTATAGTCTCTGCTTATCCCTGTGGAAAACAGGCGTGATAGTATGTATATGTAGTGTAGATGTAGAAGGTGTAACTAGTGCTTTACCTGGACAGCGGGGTTGGCTCGGAAATAGGCAAACAGCGCGCCCGTGATGGCTAGTAGCGCGATTGCGTTCAGCGCCAGTTGCAGCACTCTGAACTTGTGTGGGGATCCTTCGTTGCCGGCGCCTCTCATATCTCTTAGCATCTGCAAATAATAATTCATTGAATAGTAGCTCTTTGGCCCGGTGGGAGTACGCATTTCTAACGCTTTCGCAAGTTAAGCAACCCCGGGCGTAGTCCGCACTTGGATGGGTGACCACAAGTGGCATAAACGTTTCTTGAGCTCCTTCGTGCTTTGGAAGGCACGTAAAGCCGTTGGTCCCCGCTGTCATCACAATTGAATAGTAGGGGGTGCCCATGATGCTAAATGGGGATTTACTCGGGCGTCGTTGGGTCCTCTTGGATTTTGATGATTAGATGATAATAAGAATAAAATGTTACCTATATATACATCGTGTTAATGAAAGAACGCAAAACCTTTCAGATGGGATGGTACCTCAGCCCATGTAACTGAACAACTTTTGTTTAACAACTTTCACGAAACTAAATTAAAAAAAAAAAATTTCACACAAACTGATCAGCTGATCGAGTCAATTGTCAATCAAGTGATGGATTGAGACTAAGGTCGCGGGTTCAAGTCCTGCTCAAGTGGTATTTTTTCACCATTTCTTATTTCATTATTTAACGATGTATAATGTTTGTAAAGATTTACAGGTATTCAAAGAATATGGAAATACTCAGGAGCGCGTGTCAGATCTTTATACGTACAAATTCAAAGTCAAAGTAAAAAAATATATTTAATGTAGGATAAACATATCACGCCTGCCTGATATCAACCCTCCTTTGGAATGCAATTTTAGCACGAGATGTTTATGCCTTGGTCCTACGAGTATAACGATATCGACATGAAGAGCTTTCTCAATATTTCCATTTATTTGCCATGTGGCCTCCGGCTTAGAATGGTCGTATTCTAAGCCGGAGGCCATATAGGCCTCTAAGTGAAATATAAAGAATAATGAATAAATAGAAATAAGATACAAATACCTATCTTAAGATATTAGTTCTAAAAAGGAGCAGTCACAAGCAAATCTACATTGAGACGTTCGCAACTGAGCGACGCACAATTTACGGTCACATCGATCTGTCTCGGATCCCGAAAAAGAGAATGTATATTGTCTCGTGAGGTTTCCGATAGTGATGCGACTCATGTATGATCACAACAACATAGTATATTGATGACTGCACGTCTTACTAAATTATTATTTGAGGAGTTCAAAATGCATGACGTCGTTTTTGTTACACATTTCTCTAATATGTCAAACTATATCTTCAAATAAACTATTCACTATGAGTTTGAATTAGAGTACTACCTTGTCATCAGACGATATTGTGAAGTTGAAGGAATAAAATAGATAAATCTGACAGAGGAGAGTAGACAATCGAGCAAAAAATGGTATCTTTTGTCCAGCTGTGGGTTCATGTGATTTGAAATGATGAAGATGATGACAAAATTGAATTAAAAAATTAGAGATTTCTTGCTCCACGCAATTATCAAAGTACATTGAAAATAAAATAAAGATATAACACAATTTTGCTCGTAATTGCCAACTAAAATTTATTTTGACCAAAAAATATTCGTTCTTGCATTTTCTGCATCAAGGAGGCCGATCTACAAACCACTTCCGGCTTTGGGAACCTCCGCAGCCCACATCTGTAGATCTACCCAATGCAATGCAAAACAAAACAAAGTGACTATTATTAAGAGGTACTATGAATATCCTATGATAATACAGATATTTGATAAAATTGAATTGAATGGGCTTGTTTTGTAGCCCAATTCAAACTCCATATTTCATTTTATATTTTAATTTTGATTAAGGGTACTTACCTTAAAAAAAGTTATTCTCATTTTTGTCCAGCAAGTCTTTTAGATTTTTAAACTTTCTCAAAAATTCCCGGACCAATTTATAAAATACAAGCGCCATACGATAGATCTCCGCAGCTTGCACATTTTGTCACCTCTTCCAGAGATATCTCCAATTTTGACCGATCTACGGCCATGTTGCTCTTTTGGCTGAACATCGGGCTCATACACTGGTGATCACATTAATATTTTCAAGGTTAAAAATATCAATACGCTACTAGATTCAACATTTTTCAGCTATGTTATTTGTGCCAAGATAGCAGACACAAGCAAATCCACTTCCAGTGAGCCGTTTGCAACTCGGCAACAGACAATTTGCGGTCGCATCGATCTGGCTCGGATCCCGAGAACGAGATATAAGTCGTGATGGAATTGCATCGCATCTCGTGAGATTTCCGCTACAGACTCGGGTAGAAACACAACAAGATAAATTGATACCCGTGATCAAACCATGTGGAGAAACAGAAATGATAGACCTGAGTCTTGGATGTTCATACATATACAGGGAGCATTTGACATTATTGGCATTAATTTAACTTGTTAACATTCTCACTTAAAGGATATTTTTTACGGTTACAATACTGCAATTAGTGCAGTAATTAAAAAGTATTGAAAAGTAAGAAAAATAATCAAAGTATCAAAACATCGCGCGTCGCGCTTGTGAGAGGGCTATGACCCCGGCGCTGGTAAGTACACTCACCAGCTGTAGCGCGGGCGCGCGGCATACAAAAACAGACTTTAAGTTGCGTGGATAAGGTTTAAAGTCGAGTGGGGAAAGGCGATGTCACGCGACCGATTGAGGGAACGAATGTTAGGTACTACGGAATCTACGACGACGCAATGAAATTAATACTATTATAATTAATTTACTTTTCATGACTTATGACGATAAGTTTTTTTATTTATAATTGCAGTAATGGTGTCTATCAAGGAGTCTAACGCATGTTTAGAGGTTTTCTTTAATATGAAAATGATGACTTCTGATTGACGTTTTAATAGGCTCACATTACTTTGTATCATGGGTGTAGTGGATATTTAAAAGGATGCTAACGATTTCAATTCCACCCTGTATATGTATTTATTATAAAATATAGAAACGTTAAGCTAGTATCCCATATGAAGGATAGACCTGAGTCTTGGATGTTTATACATATATATGTATTTATTATAAAATAGAGAAACGTTAAGCTAGTATCCCATAACACAAGTCTCGAACTTACTTTGGGGCTAGCTCAATCTGTGTGATTTGTCCCTATATATTTATTTATTTATAGCATTGAGATAATTACAGAATATACAAGGTGACTTTTTAACCACTAGCCAAATTTCCGGGGCAAGTTCTATGATGCTGAATTACTTCATATATTTTTTTTAAATTGATAAAATATTTTCATCTTCTTATACAAAATCCTTTTGACTAAGCGCTGATTTGTATAGGATGGAATTTTTTTTTGTATTTTGTTAATTGTTTTTATGGGAAGTAGTTGAGTATCGTGGACTGAAGTTGCTCCAAAAGTTTCGCTAATGGTTTATAACATGGTCTGATGAGTTTTTAAAAATGATTGGGTTACATCGATGTGAATAAAGGAGTTCTGAAGGGTACGGGTATCTAGGCTTTTGCCAAACAGTAGGGCATCATCTAATAATACAAACACGTGGTTTGTCCACTTATATACCTCTTGATATACTATCACGTCTTTGAAAATGCAGGTAAAGGGACATGAAATAGAGGAAGACCAAAGAAACGTTGGATGGAATATGTAAAGGAGGATATGGGTAGGAAGGGAGTGACGGACAAATTGACTGGAGATAAAGCAAGATGAGAAAAACTGATATGCTGTGCCGACCACACACAAAAAGTTGGATAAGGATAAGGCAGAAGAAGAAGATACTATTACGTCTGTATCAACATAGTAAATAGAACCTAGACCATCATAGATCTCGTTGACCTAGACCGACTTTTACGATCTGCGCGGCAAGAGCAGCAGCAGGTATAGTCTAAGTTTTTTTTTATCCCAGACTAGCCAGAAAGAAAATACCTAGTGTTATTATGAATACTTTTCACTAACACGTGCTTCAAATTGGTTAGATCCGCGGACCAATGCCGGATGACAATATTCAACTAAATCCAGTTAGTAAGCAAACTCGGCTGGAGCGTGCAACCCCGTCGACCGATTGTAACCCATTCTCTTTTTATATTCTCTCTGAAGCGAGCGGGCGTGAGCGCCATTGTTTGTAGCGCCACGCTGCAGCCAGGATTTAGATATGCGTCCATTTTAAATGGGAGTATGTAGCAAGTAATATAATAGATACGCGTACATATAAAGGATGTTTGTTAAAGATAGCCGCGTAATGACAAGTCTTGTAGATCTCAAAAGAATATTGCGGGCATCCCAAACTGTGACTGTGTCTGTGAATAACAATTTGCCCAGTGAGGGCAACAAGGTTTGTGCCGCAATAAAATAAGCTGGAATCCAGTAGTAAAATATGCCTAATAGCTCTAAATTTTCCAAACAATGATTTCCTCACCGTTAAAAAAAATGTTTATTATTTCCATTTTATAAATAAGCGTGTAATATATGCTACTATAATACACGCTTATTTAAAAAAAAACGGCCAAGTGCGAGTCGGATTATGGTTAAGTTGAGGAAGTTTTAGGGAACCATAGACAAATTTATGATATTTTTGCGTAAATCAATATTACTTATCTCTGACAGGACGTTTTCAAAAATACAATCAAATAGTATTTTACGCGAGCGGTGACTTGGAAAACTACACGTTTTTTATTCCACTGACAGAAAATGTACACATTTGAATTTTCTTTGTGAAACAATACGTTTAACGACCATCTGCAATCGTAACACTTTTCACTTCTATTCACCTTATTATGTAAGTACGGAGGGTAAAAAAGGATTGCACGTTGAACAGAACAGCCTTGGCTTAGCAATTGTATGTGCTCAATCAATGACTTGACTGTTTTATTCTGTACAATATTTTAACGAATCAACAGAGCACTAAAAATAAATCTTTTTATGAAAACAGCTAAAAAATTGTTTGATTAATGAAGCAGTAATTAGCATTATTGCACCCTTTTATTTTTGATCTTCTTATAGGTTTTCCTGTAATCTATAGGTAAAAAACTATTAATTGTATATTTTTCAAAAGTTTGGGCTTAGTGGTTTCGGAGATAAGGGTATTTTTATTATTTATTTTCTAAAATAACTTCAAAAACACCAACCTAAAAAATATAGAAAAATATATTTAATATTATCATAAAATGCTCTTTCATTTGATATAATACGCGATATAGTTCACAAAACCCTTTTTTTAATGTCTTATTTATCCCCCATTAGTGGACCCATTTTTTTTAAATTTATTTATTTACCTACATTTTACTTCCGTCTTTGGGTCACTTATTTACATTATCTGCACCACATTTCAACAAAGTCCAGTAGTTTAGTAGGGGGGGGGTCAATTTTCGCCCATTTTCTTAAATAACTTAAAAATACCGATCTAAGAAATAATAAAAGAAATATATATTTAAAATTGTCATAAAAAGTTTTTTCATTTGATATGTCACACGATTTTGTTACCAAAACTTTTTTTTAATGTCTAATTTACCCACAATAAGTACCCCCTTTGTTAAATTTCATTTATTACGTTATACGTCTATCTTTGGGTCACTAAGTTACATAAGTGTACTAAATCTCAACTAAATCATTCTAATAGTTTCGTAGCAAATTGGCTGTGACTAACGAACAGACAGATAAGCGAAACCATAACACAGTAAAAACACCAAAAAAAATCGGTTCCTATACAAATTTCCCGAGCGGCTGCACACTTTTGTATGAAAATGCAGATTTTTTTTGTTTTTTGACTGTTATTTTAATATCATAATATTATATTATACTATACTAGCAGTCCATCCCGGCTTCACTCGTGGTACACACATAGCCTATGTCACTCGGGGATAGTGTAGCTTTCCAACGGTGAAAGTTTTTTTAAATCGGTCCCGCGTCAGGACACTTTTTAATGTAATATAAATTGTCATGTTTGTGTACGATAGCGCAATAAATAAATATTGCATTTTCAAGTTGCGCGGGGCACTTATAGGGGTACAGCCCCCACATACAAAATTTTTGAGCCCTCGGAGGTCCTAGTGAGACGTTACGAGATATGACTTAATTTTATAAAGGATTTATAGGATTTTAGGAAGCTTTCGTAAAGCATTTATAGCGTATGTAGATAAAAATTATAAAACTTAAACATTTTTAAACGTTTTACAAACATTAATAACTGAGTTGCAAACAAATAGTTTTTCGATGCTTCCATGAAGAAAGTGAAATGTAGGCATATTTATGATGTCTACATTTTACTTCTGTTTTGTTAGTCTATGACGAATCATTCCATCGGTTGACAGATCATGCACTCATTTCATTCATTATGGCAGCCGAAATTTGGCAATCCGTATTTAATTTTCAATCAATGAAATCTAGTTACTTACCGATGGAAAGTTATTCCCTCATATTTTGCTTTGTTCTTTGAATTACTAGTGCAGTATCTCAACACACACCAAGGCATTTTTAACCAAGTTGACAGTGTTTTCTTTAATAAATTGTGGAGTGTTTTATGCGCGTATTGCTAGCGAGTGACTAATGTGAGGTTAATAGTAACAATAGCATATGATGAACAGAACACAACTGTGGTATGTGGCGTCTTCTCTAGTACGTAAGTACATAGATCTCGTTGTTAATAACTAATATAAGAGTACTCGTGCGATCGTTTAGTGTAGCCTATATAATGCGGATGCTTGCTTTGGCGTAAGATCAATGCTGATTTTTATATGTGCTCTGTTTAATAATTGTATTTAGTCTATTGCTATCCGTGGGAACCTTTTATTGGCTCTCCGATATCCATTCAAATTTTTGTTTTGTATTGTAAAGCTGTTGGCTCCCCTTGAAAATCAATAAATAAAATAAAAATAAAATAAAACACAATGCTTTTGACATGAACGCCATTGTTTTACACTGCAGCTACGAGTAGGATTTAGATTTAGATATTATATGTCCATTTAGCATTCGGATATAAATATTACATATATCGATATAATACCGAGTGTAAATGCCCACCATCACGCCAAAAGAAGCCTCTGATGAAGACGTAATAGTGAATATGAATATTATGTATAATGAATAAAATATATAGGTATACATATATAGCTTCTTCACTTTTTAAAAATTTTGCTGTAATGTAAGTAGAGGTAATAAATACCCATTAACTCGCACTTACATTTCTCTAAATCTACAACAGCCAATGAACTAAAGACATTAAGGCCCCGCCAGTTCAGAACCAAGAAAAATGTGAGTGTTTTTAAAAAATCACTGTAATTAAACTACTACTGTTTATTCTTCAACAATTTTACATAAGAATTATAAGGCTTTTCTACAGACACCCACAATATCCAAAACACGATTGATCGTCGAGCACGGTTCGGCCCTTCCTTCGATCTCGACGAATATTTCACAGTGTTTTTATTTATTATTTTTTTGTATTACATTTATATTTATTTTTTGTAGCCAAAACGGATTGATATTTAGATAATACATTTTTAGGGTTCCGTAGTACAAGGAACCCTTATAAGATCGTTCAGTTTGTCCGTCCGTCCGTCCTAGTCTGTCACAGCAGAATATCTTTTACGTTTATGGACTGATTTGCATGTAACTTGGTTCGAGGATACTTCACATATAGATCTCATTTTTAAAAATACAAAAAATTAAAATAACCCCTTTTTAAGGGTACCTCCCCATACATGTAAAGGGGGGGGTGAATTATTTTTTTGGGTGTACCCCCTTGTGTGGGGTACCGTTGAAAAGAACTATGAAATTAAGGTAGTGTTTTCATACAACACTTTTTTATCAGCTTTACTATTTGCGAGATATAGCCCGCCAAAGTCGTTAACATGGTGTGTCCCCCCCCTGTAATTTCTAAAGTCTTGGACCTATATAAACTTCAAATCACTCACGTAAAGAAACAGGCGCGGAAACTCTTATTTAAAATTATTTCGGGTATCCTGTGATGAATACTTTTGAAATTATAAATAAAATAAAAATATATACTTTTTTCCAAAAGAACAGTATAAAGTTAAAAAGTTTTTTGACATATTTTACTGTTAGGACTGAATTAAGCTTGAAATGCAAAACAGCGCGGTGTCAAAAATTACTACGGAACCCTACTTTATGCGTGGGCCGACACGCACTTGGCCGGTTTTTTGGTATAATTTTCATATAAAAAGGTGATTGTATAAAATAGTAACAAGTATTATAAAGGCTTTAGAGGTATGTTTGTGTTTTTTTTCTATCGAGCCAAAAATGCTCAATCGTGTTTTGGCTATTGTGGGTATCTGTAAAAAGTCCTTAAGATGTTTATGTAAATTTTTTGAGGAATAAACTGTAGTATTTTAATAACAGTGATTTTTCAGAAACACGCACAGTATTGCTAATTGTGAACACATGTCGCCTTAAAGCTTAGTTTTCTTTCCCTTGCAGTTGACTGCTCCGAAATGTAATTAAATGAAGTCGAATCGGAAGCTCAGATTAACTGAGCAACACTGGGCATGCAAAGCGGAATGTGCTCAAGTGTTCAAACACTGGCCACTAGTCAAAGCCAATTGCAGACAAAGGCAAAACACGAACAGTTCGGAGCTTTATTTAATTACACACTTTTACCGGCTTTTGTTTTTTCCAACGATGAAAAGAAAGTTTTAAACCAATGTTTTAATTTACATGCAACACAGTTTACAGGCCAGTATACATACACATCGGTTTTGGAGTTCGCTATTATAGTTACAAATTTCTTTTAGATGTTGTTAAGTTACTCAATAACTATAACTGTGTTACGATGACCACAATGGTGTGTTTCATTGATTGAATTACAAGAAAAGAATTAAAGAAAAACTGTTTATTTTGTTACATACTTATTACTTACTAAATAAAAAAAAATAAAAAAAATAAAAACAATTTTTTAGCTACCTATATTACAAAAGCATGCACCAAAACGGCCTTCGCTCAGCATGTTTCGTGGACCATTGTACGAGCCACGACATTGGTTTTCCGCGGATGCCGAGTAGGTAAATAATTATTCATAGCAATTTTAATATAAAATTGCTACAATTGTTTTAAAATTATTTGCCTTATCTGATTTCATATTCGATGGAAAACTTCATTTCATACTTTCTTTACTCTAATTTGGTCGTGCGGTAACAACGGAGAAGAACACGAGTTCTCAACACTCCATTCCTTTCCCACTGGTGTCGCAAAAGGTGACATAGGTAACAGAGAATGGCAACGTCCTCTACGCAAAGACTTTATACCAAAGTATTATACTTGTATAAGTCAATTCTTTATACCATTTCCTGCGATCGCCAACCCCTGTACCCAGAGCGTGGTGATACACCCTTTTACGAAAGAGAAAGGCCTGTTACAAATACGTTTTTCGTAAAACAAAATATTTATTGTGAGGCCTAAGTACTTAAAGACAAATGTACTAAGCCTAAACTCGATAGGGTTACGTCGTTTTATTACAGATGACTTCCGCAAATATGTCACCTCGTCTTTTATCACTGTCTTTAACAAATTAAACTTGCAATATTTGACCCAAAAAACAAATAAAGAAGAACAAATAGGGCAAGCTTAATAAAAGCTTGTTAAAATGGCAGACTTGCCCGTATTCACCAACCTTAGCAATAGACAGATAAAAGCTTTAAAGTAGTTTTCGAACACCTTATATGTATGGTAGATAGGTAGTGCCGTGTGGTTTCCGGCAGAGTAGAATAGGATTACTCCAAGTCTTCTCGTGGATGTCGTAGAAGGCGACTTATGAAACACAAGCTTACAAACATCAATGAGACTTCTTCAACCCGTCTGGCCAGCGTGGAGAGTTTAGGCCAAATCCTCTGGCTATTCTTTTAGTATAGAGAGGGTCGTGCTCCTGAAGTGGAAACTAAAAAAGACCTGATGATGATGATATGTATGGTAAATATACTATACAATATTCAAGTATTTATCCCTAATGAGGCAGACTGCGCATTTTGGGTCTTGCAGCTCTAAGCAGACAGAGCTCAGGGTCTTAAGACCCAAAGACCACTTTTAGCGCGGTAAACGAGAAATTGAGAAGGATTCAAAGTGATCGATTGCTACCCGCATCGCTTATTAACATGATGCGCATTTTCGCCCGTTCCCTTGATCAGCTTTTACTATTTGCGCGGCTAAAGAAGCAGCTGATACATTTTTTCTTTTCTTCCAGACCAGCATGGAAGAAATGTATGATAAAAGTTAATGTAATCCTCGACAAGCTTAATAATTGTCTGTTTGCTCTCTCGAGCACAATGGGTACAAGTTGATGCAAACAGCAATACGAGTATGTTGCGGTGATCCGAGTTCCTACTTTGGTTTGTGTTGTGAAGTTCTGAGTGCATGATTAACAATTGGTATCTAATCTTGATAAGCACTGGAGTAAGTGCACTTGTTTGTTATTGTTACTTGAACCAACTTGCATGAGCGAGTCTCTTGTCGAGTGTGTAAAGAGGAAACACTTAGATCGAGAGAATTGAAAATAGATATTTGTAAAGTAAAGAGACAACTGCAGCTTGGATCTAAGACACCTATGAAAAGTAGACAAAATCAACGTTTCGTAGTCCCATAATTTCTCCTCCAAAATAGTAAAGTCAGTCAGTAGGTTACCAAGCCATTTATTAAAAACTTTGTAGAAAAAAAATTGGCAACAAAATTACAGTTTTGTGTTCTTTGTTTATTCTTGTTCTGTAATTAGTGATTCTGATTCCACACGGCATGCCGTGTGGTTCCCGGCAGAGTAGAATAGGATTCTGTGGATGTCGTAGAAGGCGACTTAGGAAACACAAGCTAAACAAAGCTTATAAACATCAATGAGACGTCTCCAACTCATCTGGCCAGCGTGCAGAGTAAAGGCCAAATCCTCTGACTGCTCTGCCTAATATATGGCTGTAGCAGTACAGAGAGGGTCGTGCTCCTGCAGTGGAGAGTAAAAAAGACCTGATCATGAGTGATTCTGATTCCAAGTTTTCAATACAGCTAAGGGAGTTACGAAATCAACCTGTATAAGATGCGAAATTATGAACAGTTTTTCTCCGCAGTGAATGCATAGAAAAGACAGTATTCAACTGTCTTAAAACTTTTTGATTCACTCGACATTCAATAATTCCAATCTCATCAACGAGAAATAATATCTCTCTGTTGACTGTTTCAATTCCGAGTGAGTTAAGCTGATAACAGACTGCATTTATTACTGATTTAAAAGGATTAACTCCAAAGTTTCTTTCCTAAAGGTCGACGTTGAGTGGCGTTATCTGTTAAATGGAAACTCAGTCTTATGATCTATTAAACGTTTTACTGCTTTGAAATTGCTGTTTTTCTCGTGATACCTCGTTAAGTCTTTCAAACTTACTAATTAGCTACTTTGAATTCGAACCCCGTCTGTAGCTTTTACTAGTCCTTTATTTGTTTTGTTTAATTTAAATGTACAAAGCTTTAATTGTAAAATATAGTTATCTGTATCTACTTAGTCCTTTTTAGTACTTGCCTAGTCCCCTTTATAATAATTGAAATAATGATTGGGAAATCGAAATATACTAGGTACTTATTTATTATAATTATAGCGTCCCACCCAGATAAATAAATAAATATATATATATATTATATATGTTTGTATTATGCACATTAATTATCCCGGGAAAATCCTCTACGTGTTAGAGAAAATTGGATCAAAATCAGAACAGTAGTTTTCGAGTTCATCAAGTACAGTACAGATATGGTCAATAAACTTTGAAACGCCTCTTTTTTGCTAGCCAATGGTGTCCCATAATTGGGCAAATGTATACATTTTAAATTCAAATGTTTATTCCGTAATCAGGCCCTTTTCCATGTCAAAAAGTTTTTTCACATTACGTGTAAAATTAATAAATTAATTTTTCAAAGAAAAGCTACCTACACTAGCGTTTTGCAACAACCACTGAGAAGAAACGCCAAAAGAAACTAATTTACACAGTATTAGTCGCATACGCCAAAAGGGTTTTGTCACATGTCTGTCAATTTACAAATACTTACAATTATATTAAAATGTTAACACATTATATTATAACATGTAATGCGTGCGAACGAGCGAACAAACATAAATAATGTAATAAGAAATACTGATTAGTCAAAAAGCGAAGCCGAGCTAAATAGTCCCTCCTGGCAGCACTCATTCACGAATTAACACTCAGGTCAACCATCGTTGAAGTCAACCATAGCCATTCTCTTTAATCTTTCATGCTTCTCTATCAGGCGCATTTCAGGTGGCGATAGTTCGCTAGTCCCTAAACGTAGGACATAGGACGACTTCTTTTTCGTCTAAGCGCGTTCCCGGTTGCATCCTTAGCTGAGCTGCTTCGGAGCCCGGGGTGCGCTTTCCCGCTTTTTCTTCTCCAAATATGGTCACCCAAGGATGCCAAAGACCTTGCAAAATGGAGAAGAAATAGCCGGAACAGTTTAAATGATTTGGTTATAGTTTTACGACCGGCCGCCTGCCTGACGTCAACCCTCTTTAGGAATGTATTTGTGTGAAAAGTTTTACAACCGGCCGCCGCCCGACGTTAACCCTCCTTGGGAATGCAATTGTAGCACGAGATGTTTGTGCTAAGTCCTTAGTCCTTTAGTCGCCTCTTACGACATCCACAAGAAGAGATGGAGTGGTCCTATTCTAACCCGGAACCACACGACTAATAGGCAAAAATAGTCAAGATCCAAATTATGGAATCAAATACAAAAACTAAAAAGTTATGATAAATGTCGCTAAAAGACGCGATGTGTGTTTCCATTTTACAGTGCGCACAGAAAATGTTGGCGCTCGGGTGTTTCCGAGCGAGCATTGTGTCAGCGGCGAAAAGCTCTTTATTTTGCTTAAGCACGCGTGGCACGAAAGCTTAATTTGAAGGGGCCACTAGGCATGTTTTAACGTTTTTATGATACCAAACTTTAACTCGGGCTTTTATTATGATTTACGTTAATATTTTTTTGAGATCTCCACATTGGTCCCCTTAGAAAATTGTGCATTTTTAAGAACTGAGTTGCCACGCCAAATACTTAAATATGTCGAGACTGTACATTAAAACCTTATACCGTCCACAGGAAAATAAAAAAAAAGATTTCGTTCATAAGCCTAAATTAAAAAAAAAACACAAACATCGTCAAAATAAATTACTCCATCTTGCTCTGTGAGATCTTGACTGAGATTTATTAAAAATGAAGGAATTGTTTTGTTTTCCTCCCATTTTCCCCAAAATAAAAACATCATTGGAATGCCGACGCCGCCCCAGTAAATTGGGAACGTCGGCCTGTATTATAAATTGCATTTTGATGACGTTCAATCAGGAGTAATGTTTTCCTACGCAGTTTCACTTCTAAAGTAAAAATACTAAAATATACTAAAGTAAAAATACTAAAAGTATGTAAAGATTTTAATTAAAATTATTTTACGAAACAAAAACCTACTTTAAAAACCACTGAACTGACCCAATATTGATACAATGTATGGTACCAATCTGGTAAAATATTTAAGCAAAAGAAGAAATTTTCAAATCGGTAACAAACAGTAAATAAAAACCGGCCAAGTGCGAGACGGACTCGCGCACGATGGGTTCCGAACCATAATCTATACAATATTAGACACTTCATTTAATATCGAGCAAAAAACGGCAATTAAATCACGTAAGTACCTATTTCTATTGTGTTAGCCTTACGGACAGACATACGGACAGCGGAGTCTTAGTAATAGGCTCCCGTTTTTACCCTTTGGATACGGAATTGATGACCTTCTCCTTTTTTCTTACGTCGGTTTAAAAACCGTTTACAATTAATAATAATAATAAGCGCCTTTCATCTTAGATCGACCCTGAATTATCTAAGACCCATTATAATAAGGTAAATCAAATAAACTCCAACTCGATAGGGTTGCGTCGTTTCGTTAGTACCTACTAAAACTGCACTGAGTACAATGAGAAGACTTTTTACCCGACTGCGACTCGTCATAACTAACAGTGACATATCAAAAATTAAAAAAAAAATTAAGTGATGAAATTTGATCACAGCATACGATATATCTCAATCAGAAACCGGGAAGTCGCTAAAATTTAACTTGCAAGATTTGACCCAAAAAACAACAAACAGGGCAAGCTAATAAAAGCTTGTAAAAAGAATGAATCCATAAAATTTTGAAAACGGATATAACGGCACGTAAACATGATTGAAATGCTTTTAAAGTCTTAGTAACTGCTAAGTCATAGACAAACCGCCTAATTTGAATAGTTCGCAACATGAAGCCATTAGAGGAACACAAACACAACTCGAGTTCGTCGACCCCCAGTTTTGATAGTAAGCAACCCCGGTGTAAGCTCGAAATCCTTTTGGTTTTCGTGTGTGTAAGTGGCCAACACTAGTGTAAGATCGAGCTGCTTAAAGGCATTAGACGTAGCTCAGTTACCTACTGTAGTATATAATATTTTTAATATAAAAATGCTTAGTAGTACTTGGTTTATCAATATCATATAGTCTTTAAGGTGGAAAAGATTGCAAGGCGAGTAACTTACAAGTTAAGGTTATGAATAGATACATTTACACTTAAAGGTAGGTATATAAATCCTTTGGATCAAATAAATATCAAAACGATTTAATCTTGGCCAGGGTTTAAATGAACGAGTTGCAACTTCAATGTAGGTAATCAGATTTTGAATTCACGATTCAAAGAATCTGCGAAAATAGCCGCTGCTTCGACATCAAAGGTTTTAGATCCATAGAAAATATTTAAATTAACAATGGCAAATGTATTGAACTGCGCAAATTTGATATACCCGTACATCTCATTCAAATTGGTACAAATAGGTGATTCGAAACTCCTTACTTTCTAATATACGGGATAGTAATTATGAAACAAAATTAAATAGAACATTAAACGACAAATTTTTAACTAAACGAAAAATATAAATAATAGAAAATAGAGAAAAATAAAATTTACAAATAGAAAAAAAAATTGTACAAAATCAATAAAAAATATTTAATTGGAAAAAATCTTTATTAAAATTGAAGTACATACATAAATGAAGGCACAAAGAACTAATGCCATTTTTCTTGATTGTTGAAAGAAAACGGGCGGTTTAAAACTCGCCAGACGCTTTTATTTTTACGTCGGATTTTACGAGCCAACAAAGTGAAAACAAAGTGTGTTCGAGTGTAAAATGTAGTTCGGGGTGCAAGTCACTAGTGGCGGGCTGTAAAGAAGATTGAAGACGGGATTAAGTTGGAGAGTCATCATTACTTCAATTGAGCGTTTATGAAGGGTGAAATAAATTTAAAGGACCAAACTAGAGGCTTTAGAAACGTGGTGTCAGCGTAGGATGTCCTGTCATGTGGCTTGTTCCATTTCTAACATGTGCGGCAAATATTGCACTATATTTAAAAATCGTAACATTATCTACGAGTACAAACTTACAATACTTCATGCCCTAGATTTAACCTCAAGATTTTCCCGAGGTTTGTTCCATTTGCTAACATGTGCGGAAAATATTGCACTATATTTTAATTGCAGCTCTAAATTCTGGCTGGAAATGTATAAAGTCAAAGGGTATATTAGATTCGTACATACAATACATACACTATCACGTATTATCTGTAATGGGGCAGATAGAAAATTTTAGGTTTTGTGACTCTAGGCAGATAGGGTCAGGGCCGCAAAACTCAAAGGCCACTTTTAGTGTAATGATGAGCGAGAAAGTGGAAAAAATAAATTAGTGAGCATTAGATTCAACCTCAACATTTTCCCGTGGCTTGTTCCATTTGCTAACACGTGCGGCAAATATTGCACTATATTTTAATTGCAGCTCTAAAGTCTGGCTGGAAATGTATAAAGTCCGAGAGAATAAAGTTTGGTACACACTGTGTGTGACTGTATTATCAACATCTTCTACTCAAGCTTTTTCCTTTCCCTCATCGATGTTTTTTTGAAAATCGTCTTGGCCTTGACCAGCTGTGATCTGATATGTCAGTCCACTTACATAATTAGGGCCTCTTCCAATAAAGTGAGAATTTTCCCAGTAGGAAACGCAGCAAGCGACCTATCATTATTTTAATTCACATTATCGCCTACACGATTGTGTGCATGCCCTAACTAACATTAAATTAAGTTTCTCTCACAGCACTGAATAAAATCTTGGAGCTAACATTAACAAGAACTTAGCAACTGCGATTTCCGAGCGAAATCAGTCGAGAAACAGAATTTATTTTAACAGCAACAAAACAACGGGAAATAAAACTGTTGTAAACTTGGCCGAGCGGGCTACGTCTGTTTTAAAGTACAGTACAGACTATTGCTACGTAATTTTCAATGAATATTTCTCTGTTGTCTTTTGCTCCTCTGTTTTTAGGGTTCCGTAGTCCACAAGGAATCCTTATAGTTTCGTCATGTCCGTCCGTCCGTCCGTCTGTCCGTCCGGGCTCGTACTCCGCCGCTACTGCACCGATTGTCTGGATTGGATGGATGAAAATTGGTGGAGAGATAGATATTGAAGTTCCAAAAGTTGGTTTTTAAAATTATGAAAAAAAAATTTTTTCAGCCCCCCATACAACGAAAAGTTAATTTAAAAAATTAAATTGGACTAACCCCAACGTGTGGGGTATCATTGAAAAGGTCTTTTAAAATGCAACAAAAACTGCTTTGAAACTATGTTGATCAAACTTGAGATAATCTAATACAAAGTTAAAATTTGAGGTGGCCCCCCACCGTAACTCTTGAAATATTAATAAAATCATTCTGAAAATAAAATCGGCAAGTGCGAGTTAAACTCGCGTGGAGAGGGTTCCGTACAATTGATTGAATTATTAATTGGGGAATGGTCAATTTTCGTCTTCTTTCATGTATAACAAAAATATATTTGAGATCCTCATAACGAGACCTTTCATTAAATAAATTCCTAATTTATCCCCCGAAAATGACCCTTATTTTAAAAAAATATTTATTTACTTTGCACATATGTGTTTGGGTCATAGGATTACACCATCCTACCAAATTTCATCTGATTCAGTCCAGTAGATTCGGAGCAAATTGGCTGTGACAGACAGACGGACAGACAGACGCACAAGTGATCCTATAAGGGTTCCGTTTTTTAATTTTTTGTACGGAGCCCTAAAAATTTAGTATATACCTCAAAGTATGTACTTTCAATTAAAACTATAGCAGTCTCGGTATCATAGATAGTTATTTTTTAATACGTCTTAAATCGTAAAATGTTACTTGCTGCTACGGAACCTTTCATGGGCGAGTCCGACTCGCACTTGGCCGCTTTTTTTTTACATTATTTCTACTTTATTGCGGTTATACTACTTGGGTTGTTTTCAATGGCAGTGTAGAATAGTCATCTAGTCACAATCCCTTTTCTCTCCCGTATGTGTCGTAAGAGTCAAATAATGGTACAACGAGTAGCATCTTCTGCGAAAAGACTTTACTCCTACCATCTACTGACACCACCAAATCGCCTTTCCAGCGTGGTGATTATGGAAAATCCATTTTTATTGGGAAACGCCTTTAGTCTAGCAGTAGACTGCTCTACGTTGTTAAATACCTCTTCAAATTAAGGAATAAAAAAATATATTGTTGAAAAGATTTTAAAGTAAACGTTTCTTCTTTTTAATATTTTGGGGGTCACATTTTATAAGAACTCCCGATAGCTCAGTTGGTGGAGTATTTAACTATGTTAAGTTGTAAGCAGAAAGTCTTTATATGATATAAAAACAAAAACACTTACCCGATGATGGAGTGACATGTTGCTCCCATTCTGGAACCTCACGATGGTCTGCAACGAGGCTGGTGTGGACATGCTTTTAGTAATGGACGAGTTGCCTGCTTCCTTCTCCTGCTGCTCCTTTAGAAGCAACCCTCGCGCAATCTTTGCGTTTAGACTCTTATTCACGTGCTGGTGTGGAAGCAGCGGCGCTTCCATCGTCTTTGTCGTGTAAGAAGGTGATGACGTCTGGCTGAACGAGTCTGATGATACATTTGAATCTTGCCTCACGCTGATATTCGATCCAGAGCTTGGCGATCTCTTCATTGTATTATTCTGAGGAGGTGTGTACGGCGTTGAATCGGGTATCTTTTGAGGAGGTCTTCTTGGAACTGTGGGTTGGGGATTTTTATTACAATCCAATCGTGGTGTAGGTGCTATTGGAACAATTGTACGTTTGTTGCCGTTTGGATCAGTTGCTGGACTTGTCGCTGGTCTGGGTGGGGTTGGGGGTGGAACTCTTCTGGGTGGCTGTGGGGAAGATCTGCGGGGTGGTGCAGGGGGTGGTACTGGGAGGGGTGCAGGGGTAAATGGGGCCGTGCGTTGCGGGACTGGAGGCGGTTGCGGCTGGATTTGGATTGGAGGTGGCACTATTTGTGGCTGGATTTGTTGCGGTGGTGGCTGCAACTGGAACAAGATTGAGAATAAATAGCTGGAATTAAATGAAACCGTAATATTGAATAAATTAATATAAATTTAGATATTTTTTTTCGTGCTGTGAATAAATTCAAAATATTGTTTTTTTTTTTCATTAGGTGTCCAAATGCACGTCAAAGGCCTCCCTTATGTATTTTCTGTCTCCTCGGCCATTTTGTGGCCAATACAGATGAGAACTAAAAATATTTTGGACTCATCAGGTAGATTATTAAAAAATACGGTATACGTATTTCATATTTTCTCTGATTATGTAATAATGAAGAAAATACAGTCATTAAATAAATAAATAATAATCATAACACATGAAGTCAAGATTTAGAAAAATTTTCACTAGACGGTGAGGGTAATCGACCCCCTCCGAAACTTTAATGCGTTGTATCTTTGTAAATTTTTACTACTTTGATATACCAAACCTTTTGCTACTTTGGATTATTTAACTGACGGGCTAGATAAAATAATATTTTTCGGACCCAGTACACATCCCTATTAAGATTAAAAAAGCATATTATAAATTCACTTTGTTAGCAGAAGATTGGCTAAAAAGCTTAAAATTAGAAATAGGTTACTATGTAAATCTTACAACATTGTACACACACACACACACGCAAAAAAAAAATTTTTCATATAAAATGTGCATCTTCGTAAATATTATTGACATATACTTTATTAAAATTAACTTGAGATACTTCCATAATAAATTAATTTACACCGTAAATAATTTAAGCCGGTTGACTCATGTGACGGACGGAGTGCTGAGCGGACATCGTCGGGTCGCCGCTGATACTTGCCCAGAAGATGATCATCTAAATGATCGAAACCTGGCCGGCCTCTTCCGACTATATCACGAGAGTCAACCGGTTTAAATTAATTAATTATTGACATCACAAATGACCCTAACCTTCAAGATTGGCCGAACTGGCGGAGCTATCCTCGACGGTGGGCAGTACGGCAAAGCATCTGATGGACAGTATACGAAGCCCGAAGGCCGCTGTGGCTGAGGGGCGCAGGCCGCGGTGGAGTGCCGCCGTGGGGTGCCCGAACTCGGTCTCAGTAGCTCTAGTAGTTTCTCACCGGGTGTAGCTGCCAGACTGCCAGCGCGCCCGCATCTACAACAATCATGGGTAATATGTAAAAAATAATGATGTGCAGTTCCTTTGAGGGTTCCGTACCCAAAGAAATTAGTTGGCTCACTCTCTCTCATCTGAGCGTATTCCCAGTTGCATCCACAGCTGCAACACTGCGAAGCCCGGGGTTCGCTTTCCGGCTTTTCCTTCTCCACTTCGCACGGTCTTGAGCATCCTTAGTTGTAAGCCCATTGGCACGCATATCATTCTTGACGACGTCAAGCCAGCACTTCTTGGGCTACCACGTCTGCCGGGCCCCGGCGGAGGCGGCATGGCTATACATTTGTTTCCCACGTAGCTTGCCGGTTTCCGCAAGATATGACCGTACCAGCGCAGCGTAGGTGACTTTCTTGCAGTTTGTCTATAATCTATGTCACGGTCGCGAAGGCTGCCCTGATGCGGCATGTTTGTGATTTTTTCTATCGAGCTAAAAATGCTCAATCGTGTTTTGGATATTGTAGGTGACTGTAGAAAAGCCTTAAGACGATACAGGGAGTCCAGTGCTGCCCCCATTTGCAATAAATTATTTGTAAGGAAACGGAGATATCATTTAAAATTTTGAGCTAGTAAAACCTAGATAACCCTTAGTTTGCATTTTTGCGAAAAGTGGCCGTTTTTCGCAAAAATACAAACTAAAGCTTAACGTTCTCACTTAAAACTGTAAACAGTGGTTCATAAAATAGTTTGAAGGATTATCTAGGTTTAACTAGCTCTCCGTTTCCTTATAAAAAAATTATGTCAAATGGGGATAGCATTGGACTCAGTGTATCGTCTTTATATATTCCTATAGATTCATATAAGAAAATTTTTGAGTAATAAACTGTAGTAGTTTATTGACAGTGATTTTTCAAAAACACTTACAGTATTCTTGGCTCTGAACTGACGGGGCCTTAATAAATAAGGCTAATGATATTGAAACGCCAAAAATATACCTGAGTAACCCATTAAATCCTGACACCAGTGTTAACACTGTAAACTAATTACATACTCGATAAGATAGAGAACCTACCTATTAATTTTATATCTGCAAGATTTTGTATTACATACGAGTATGTTTGTGTCCGCACTGTGGTTCTGATTGTGTCACCACAATGTCCATTACACTGTCGCTGCACAATGACGGCCGGTAATAAACGTCCCCATTCAACCATTGATTACACGAGCTTCCGTGGCGTTAATTAGGTACATTAGGCGACCAGTCGCGTCTACTACGGGCCACCGGACTTCTGTGATTGTTTTTATTTGGTTCCCTTTTTTAACCCACACGCCCACATGGTCTGGGAGAAAAGAAAAACCTTAGAATGTACTAGCTGCTTCTCTTCCCGCGCAGATCGTAAAATCTGTTTGAGGGAATGGGCGTAAATGCGAAACATGTTAACCCTTTCACCGCGAGAGTTAGTTTTTGGTCGGATAAATCCGACGCTCGCGAAATGGGCACGAAAATGTTTGTCGGATTACTCCGACGTTCGCGATTAAAGGGTTAATAGGCGATGCGTAACGGGAAGCAAAACAAGCGTTTTATCGGCTCAAACCCCCTTTTCGTATGATTTGCGCAAATAAGTTACGGCCCTCAGTCCCCGGCAGCCCCGCTATTACTAACTCCGGCAGCGATTACGGTTCCAGCGGGGCAGAGGGTGCTAGGAATCTCCGGCAGAGATCCGGCTGCCACCAAACAATGACCAATAAGCCTTCTCTCTCAGGTCTATAAACTATTCTCTACAGGGGAACAGACCAGTATAGGGAGACCTCCTGCCCGTTGGTCGGACGATGTTGTGAGGTCAGTGGGAAGGCAATAGATTGGACTGGCACAGGACCGTATAGAATGGCGCAAAAAAAGGGAGACCTATGCCCAACAGTGGGTTGATGTGGGCTGAAAGTAGTAGGCGATGCGGCTAGCAACTCATCTACCTTTTCTTCATTCTTGCCTACCATCACGCTAAAAGTGGCCTTAGGGTCTTAGGCTCTTTTTACTTAGAGCCACAAAACCCAAAATGTAGGATGGTTACTAATTGGCTTCAATTTTGTTACTTCAATTGATATAACAATAACAGTTGAAGCATCAAAATTAAACAAACAGGTGTACGGCAAATTGAAGTAAACCAAGCCTAATTTATTACAATGTACCTACACCGTAAGTACTTACCTACAATCTGCGTGAGACTAGAACTTAGATCCATCTGACACGAGATTAATAAACTGTCAAGCGCTGGCACTTTAGGAAATTGCGAACACCCGCTATACGCAAACAGAACTATGTTACCTATAGCACGGTAATTACTTAATAGAATAAACATTTTTGTTTACCTTTTGAGTTAAATATATAAAAAAAGGTACGAGTTCTGCCAGTTGGAAGTTGGTCAAATGAATGGAATGGAAATGGAAATCCATGTCCGTTTTATGTTAGGCCCTTTATTATGCTCAAAGTAGCCTTTGGATATTAAGAACCTTGACTCTGTTTATCCGGTTAGGAAAAATAGGTGAGAAAATGTATCTTCATTTAAACATTACAAAATTTCAATAGCACTACTGCCGAAACAAAACGCTCTGAGATAATTTTTAAAGTAGGCACAATTTGATTTAGATATGGCTTTAAAAAATAATGATTTCTCGTAAACAATTTCATATCTTCCGCAAGCACGCCAGTGGCTTTTTTGTGCGCCTGTCAGGCACTAAATGCCATTAACGTTCCGTGAGAATTTAAAAACTTATTCAGTTTCAAATTAAAATGCCAACCTAAAATTGAAAATCACGTAGCAATTGAGGCAATAATATAAATTCTTACATGACACTTATCAAATTAGTCTGGGTGACAAAATGCGGTGATTAATAGCACAAGTTACGTTATAACATTGCGCGGGTCTTGCTGAGGTGAAACTTTGCCCAATATGCGTAATATAACTGATAATATATATGTATCTTCTAGCACTTTAGGTGGTATCAGTTGCTATTTATTTTTTGCAATTTAGTCACTTTATTGCGTGTTTGTTTATATTGAATACTTTTTTTCAGTTCCCTTTTTACTGTTTGTTTTAGGATAAGTACAATTATTCCGTCAATTTTTCCCTCCAATAAGAATATAGAAGGCAGAAGAGGCAATGGAAGATCTAGAGACAGTTTTATAAAACAACTGAAATTGATCTTTTAGTTGTTATAACTATGTTTCTGCCTACAAACATGTGAAGGAGTTGGCTTTGGAAAGAGAGAGATGTAAGGCATTGGTTGCTCCACAGCAAGAGCTTAGCTCTCTGCTAAGAAGAAGAAGTACATTTTAATTGCACCTAGAAACACATGACGAATTGAAACAATGACAAACAGCACAGCGCTATATGCGTTGCTTCAAAAGCTCTCAAGGTAATACCTCTTAAAAGCCAGTAAAATAATAGAATTGCACCAAACTATACTAGGCAGTTAAATTCAAAATATCTTTATTATCATAGGATATTATAATTTCTCATAATAGTAGTCACTTTGTTTTGTTTCGCACAAAAAGTGAAATACAAATAGTGCACAAAAAGTGATAATTTACGGAAATTGAGTAAATCCAAACTCAAAGAAAAGGTTTATAAAGCTTTTCCTTTTAAATCTTTTTTAATAATAATAACTTCTTAAATTTTTTAATAATAAAAAAATTACTTTCACAATCTTCACTCCACCAAAAACTTCAAGTTCCAAGTGCCATTTAATTAGGAAATTCCCAAACTCGGATTTCGTTGTAACTTTGCCCAGTTTGACAGCTCGCGTACCTTTTCAAGGATTTGGAAAAATAAAGGGCTTATAAAATAATAGGTAACTGCTTGGAATTAACGTTAATTAAGAGTACTTAGAAAGAAAGAGTGCGATTCAAACTCGCCCAACGAGGCTTACTTACCAATTCATCAAATTAATATCAATTTATATCTGTAAATATGTAAATTATTTTATCTTTCTTTTTTAAATAAACTATTTACTTTGGGTATTCATATTATTATATGAATTGATATTAATTTGATGTAAAATAAAATTTCCTATGTTACTACCATATATTATTTATAGGTTTTCCTATTATTTAAAGATGAATGAATATTTCCTGTTTTTTTTTGCTTGGAATTAAGATTCATTAAGAATAGGAGTACCTGGTACTTGCACATAATATTATGTTCTACACTAACAAAAAATGTATGAAAAATGTACCAAATTGATCTTTTCACGCTCTTTTTGAAGAATCGTTTAGTAGTCTCTGGGGAAACGATGGCATGGAGTTTATTTCACAAAGTAAGCGTACGTAGGAGAACTCATTGTACAAATGGTAAAACACACAAAGATAGGAAAAGCCATACATTTCATACTACGACTATGGTCGCAATAGCCGCAATGGTCGCAACCGCTTGCGACAAACGCATCGGCCGCAATGCACGATAGTCAATCTTTAGACTAGATACAATTTATAGTCTTGGGATTATCGATAATTCTAACCCAGCTACAGTATTTTAATTTTTGTTTTTATTTTATTAAGAATCTGTTTCGACAATTCCACGAAATGGCAATGTTGAAATTTGAGCTGATACAATTTGGTAAACAATATGAGGTGCCCCGAAAATGTTTTGAGATCGGTCGCGCGATGTAAATCTAAATCTATTTAGTGGGAGGCTTTCATTCTAAATATAATGGAGACTTCGGAAGGGTAAGGGAAATGTGCTGGGAACATTTAGAACAACCCAAACTGTTTTTGTCAAGAGGTTAAAACTTAGTTGTTGTAAACAAATTTTCTTATACGAGTATTTACAAAATAAGTTTGGAAAATCCAAAAGTGCACGCCTCACAGCGGTCACTCAATTTTCACAAAAAAAAAACAGAACTTGAATATTGCATATTTATCGGTGTATTATGAACAAAATAAAAAATTTACTTTTAAATCTTCGCGCCATTGCCCACACAGAAAAGAAAGGTACTGCGCATGTATTGTCAACGAACCTTATTTACATAGATTTAGATATACCAACGATAGGTGGATTTCAGTTTATTGCTAATTATAATTAAACTACTTTTAATTAGACCGTGATTTTCGAAAGGACTTAGTTTTAGATATTACTTAAGCGTATGAAAAAAAGAAGGGTTCGATTTGTTAAGTTTTTCGGGCGTTATCGTGACCACGCCAGTTTCCATACATACAGACACACGGACGTCCACGAAATAATTATCTTAAACACTTGTTTCATTATTTTAAAGAACAAAATGTCCTTTAAAAATATCATGACTGTTGAAACTAGTGTTTTTTCTTGACATTTGTGTGTAAATATTATTCTACAAGTACGATAGGAAATAAATACCGACATATTTAGTTTGAAAAATCACTTGATTTTTGTAAGGCGAGAGTAGAGCACTACCTCAACGCTCCGCTTATGAGGCGTGCAAAATACCATAGTATAATAAAACAAGGTATTCTTTCCCCGCGGTAGCACAAGACACAAGACTACGTCACGAATGTCAAGAAAAGTGTTACCACTGATTGTTCTTTTCATTCGCAATTAGTTAATGCAAATTAAATAAAATATTAACTAACTTATCGCTTCTTTTACATTTATTCGTCTTTCATATTTAATAAAACAAACAAAATCACAACATTCTTTATTCAAATTTCTTTTTACTTCTTTTCTTACTTGCCAGTTACACATTCGTACTCATCATACCAATAACATTGAACAAAAAATGTCACCTGTATTTTTATAATAATAATTACGATTAAACTACATTGAATTAGACCGTGATCTTCGAAAGGACTTAGTTTTGGATAATACTGAAGCGTATAAAAAAAAATGGACTTGATCAGATAAGTTTTTCGGGAGTTATCGTGACCACACCAGTTTTCATACATACCGACACACGGACGTCCTCAAAATGATTTTATTAAACATTGTTTTTATTTATTTAAAAGGCAAAATGTCTTTTAAAAATGTCATAAGTGTTGAAACTAGTGTTTTTCCTTGACATTTATGTGTAAATATTATTGTACAAGTGCGATAGAAAATAAATAGAGACACATTTAGTTAAAAAAATCACTTGATTTTTGTAAGGCGAGAGTAGAGCACTACCTCATGCGCTTTGCTTATGAGGCGTGCAATATGCATAGGTAATAAATCGAACCACGGCCTGTACTAGATCACTATAATATAATGAGATTGAAATAACAGTTAGAAAAAAAGTGTGGCACTCGGGGACTGCCGCGGTAAAGCTATTGCATACGACGTTCGACGATGCACGGCTTTCAACGCTGCGCCGCTGTGCCGGTCGGTAGGCGGAGAGTGGTGTTAGGTTTTATTTCGTTACGGAATTTCTTGATTCGGTCGCCGTGCTCAAGGCCGCGATAAAAGCTATGCAATAGCTTAAAAAATCGTCATTTCCTGATAAAAGTGTGCAGCCGCCGCGCTTGGCAATTTGTATGGGAATGTCGAATCTTCAGCATTGACATAGCTTGACGACTGTCATACAATAATGACATCTGGGGCCAACGGATTAACCTGCCTTAGAAGCTCGAGAATATTTTCTACCACTCGTGCTCACCTATCCAAGTACGGGCCACACCCGGTGTCGATTATATCACCTGATATTACTCACGCATTGAAGGCATGCGTATTTTTTACAAACTTTTATTTAGTTTCACCTGTCCCGTTGTTCTTTGTGTCCGTAATCAATTCAAATCTAAATTAGACCCACTTCCCATTATTTGATTGATACTAATATAATATAATATAATATTATATTATAACTCCACCGAGTTTGGACTCAATTGATTCGTCTTGAGGAGCACTTTAAACATTTTATTTCATTATAGATGAAAGCTTGTTTTTATAAATATTTTTAAATAATTACTTCTTTTTAGGGTTTCGTACGAAAAATGAAAAAACGGAACCCTTACAGGATCACTCGTGCGTCTGTCTGTCCGTCCGTCTGTCACAGCCAATTTGCTCCGAATCTACTGGACCGAATCAGGTGAAATTTGGTAGGATGGTGTAATCCTATGACCCCAACACATATGTGCAAAGTAAATATTTTTTTTTTTTAAATAAGGGTAATTTTTTGAACTCAAATATATTTTTGTTATAATTTTAAAATAAATAGTTTTGATTTTATTCATGAAAGAAAACTAAAATTGAGACTACTGAGCCTAAAATTTAAAAAAAAATACAAAATATTGTTCATTGCTTGAAGATTACAGGAAAACCTATTAGAATTCAATCAATTGTACGGAACCCTCTCCACGCGAGTTTAACTCGCACTTGGCCGGTTTTATTTTACATATTTTAATTTAATATATTATACAGAGAGTGCTATTTGAATCTATATTTAGATGCTAACTTAATGAATACCTAGAGTACGTACCTTCCTTTAAGGTCAATGTCTTCGGAGCCGTCTGACTGCAGCTGCATGCCACCCTGTGCCCACGTCACTGTGAGCCAGTCTGAAACAAACAAACCAAATGCTCGGCTCAGTTTGGACTACTCAGTGTAACTTACATATTTCTGTAGGTAAATTGGATTTGGCACTCGCAAGCTTTACATGTTATATTGTACGTTTTTATTTAGCTTGCCCTCTTTGTTGTTGTTTTTTTGGGGCAAATCTTGCAAGTTAAATTTGAGCCACTTCCCGGTTTCCAATTGAGATGAAATTTTGTATGGCACTTAATATAAAGATCTAGAAAAGTATCTGTAAATATCTGTGACATCTCGCTGCCAGTTTGTACGGATTTCGTACCTCGGATCAGTCTTACAGTCTTACAGAGCGACGGAGACGTGGATCGAGATGTCACCAAAAGGATTAATACCGGATGGCTTAAGTGGGAACAAGTTACTGGAACAACTTGCGATAAGCGGCTCTCATTCAAACTAAAGGGAAAGATATATAAGACATTAATAAGTCCTGCTTTGCTGTATGGAGGGGAATGTTGAGCTACGAAGAAGAAAGAAGAACATAAGTTACATGTAGCAGAAATGCGGATGCTTAGGTGGATGTGTGGGGTGATGAAGATGGATAAGATCAGGAATGAATATATAAGAGGGAGTTTAAAGGTGGCACCGATTGTAGAGAAGTTAAAAAGCCACCGTTTAACATGGTACAGTCATATCAAGAGGCGGGATGCCGAACATCTGGCTAACAAAATGGTTAACTTGAAGGTGGATGACCACAGAGATAGAGGACAACCTAGAAAGACGTGGGAGGAATGTGTAAAGCGGGACATGATGGACAGGAGGGTTAGTACAAATATAATAAATGATAGAAAACGATGGAGAGAGTTGACATACAGAGCCGACCCCAAATAGGGAGAAGGCAAGGAAGATGATGATAATGACAAAGCAATATTATTATAACAAAAATATGATCTGATGATGGAGCCGGAACTAGGCTATATGATCTCTGATATTAAACGACGCAACCCCATCGAGTTTGGGCTTATTAGATTTTTCTTATAAATGAAAAAAAATTGAAGACTTCTAGACTAGAATCTCACGACTTTTTTCTAAAATCTATCAAGCCGTTTAGGCTGCACATCGTGAAAAAGAAATATACACAATTATCATGTATGTCCTCGAAAACATAATCCTTCTGGCGCAGTCGGGTAAAAGTACCTTAAGTATATTGTTTTGCAAACCCTGATTCCCCTTTACCCGGAAAAGGTACAGATGTACTATATCTGCATCTTTTCTTTATTTTATGGATTCGGGCACGTGCCGTCTGAAATTCGTACACAAAAGAGTTCAATATTTACCTACTTGTTTTCTTGTAAACTGTTTGAATTGTGTTTTCCCTTAAATTCTATTCGTAACCGTATTTGGAAAGCTTTTGTAAAGGGCAATTTAGACGCACCGGAATAAAATAAAGTGTTATAATACAATCAGATGTTAAAAAAACGACGGGTTGCACTCCGGGAGTGCCGGCAGAAGTGAAAACTTGAATATTAACTTATGAATTATGAATGTTGTGCATTTTTGATATTTTGGAATGGTTAGGGAATAATTTTGCACGAATTGCTATAATTATCAGTATCATTTATGTGGTAGAATACAATATTTATTTATTGCGCTATCGTACACAAAGATGACAATTTATATTACATTAACAAGTTTATCTCTCAGCTAAACGAAACAGCAGGCGCAGGCATACATTTTCGCCGCGCCGTAGAAAGAGAGGGGGATACTTCCTCTCCTACGCCGCGCCGGCTTTCTACTCTCCATCCGTCTTACGAATTTTCGATCAGGACACGTGTCCTGACGCGAGTTTATCATTTTTTACCCATTACAAAAAAAGTGCACAACGCCGCTAAAGAAGTTTTCACTTCAAAAATATCATACGACATGTTTGATATTTCTTAATTATGTATTTACTAGTATTTAAGTAAAAAGTAAAACATAAAACACGTGTAATAAAACAAAATTCTCTTCCATGCTGGTCTGAGAAAAGAAAAACCTAAGAATGAACCAGCTGCTTCTCTTCCCGCATAGATCCTAGAAGCCGATTGAGGGAAAATACCCTATTTCTAGCAGTCACTATATTTAATATTTTTATCGGTTTATTATATTTGGGTAGATGACTGGGTCAAAAATAAACTATGCCATAGAAAAGGTTTGTTTTGACGTTTAGAAAAAAGTGTCTTATTTGACTTTTTAACATGTAGCGGATTGCATTTAAATATTCCTTCATAAATAGAACTCATATTGCGATCCTCGCCGACTCCCAGCGGACACCATTCAGAAATGGCAGAAAAAGGTCCGCAATTTTCATATAACATATTCTAAGACTCGAGAAGATGTTTTGCAAATATTTTCTATGTTACAAGTTATATTTTTCGAGAGTAAGATGAATATTTGAAAAACTGCGAGTAGAAGCAATTGAGGCAAAGCAAATATCTAAGTCATATAAAAAAAGAAAAAGAAACGCTGTTATTCCGCGACAAACCGATTGCCGATATTTTTGAAGTGAAAACTCGGCATCCCTGGAAGTCCAGCGTCGTGGGTCGCACAATGGTCCACGCCACGACACATGCTGAGCGAAGGCCGTTTTGGTGCATGCTTGTGTAATGTACTCGTAGCTAAGCAATTGTTAAGTTATAAGTATGTAACTAAATAAACAGTTTTCTTTTTTTCTTTCTTTTTCTTTAGGCGCGTTGAACTCGCGCCACTGTTACCGTAACCGACACCACCGTATTCAAGTTTTCACCTTTGTTTAGCGTATACTGTGCCACTGCTGGACAAAGGCCTTTGAACTCGCGACACTGTTACCGTAACCGACACTACTTTGTTCAAGTTTTCACTTTTGTTGTCTTTTGTTTAGCGTATTCTGTCCCACTGCTGCAAAAAGGCCTCTGCAAATCTAAAGCGGCATACATCTTGCAATGCAGCATTTTCCAACAACCCTGGTTAGGTCGTCTCACCACCTTTCAGGTGGGTGTCCTACGCATCGCTTGCCAGTACGTGGTCGCAATTTAAGAACTTTGTTTTAACAGGCATCTGTTGGCCACGTTATGTGCCCCGCCCGACCATTGCCACTTCAATTCGCTGGCTCTTAATGACATTATTTTTATTCAACACGGGAGACGATCAAATCAGAAATGAGGAGGTTTGTAGAAGAACTAAGGTCACAGACATAGCCCAGCGGATTACCTCGTTGAAGTGGCAGTTGGCGGGGCACATAGCGCGAAGAACCGATGGCCGATGGAGCAGAAAGGTTCTCGAAGGCGGCCACGTACCGGCAAGCGCAGCGTAGGACACCCACCTGCTAGGTGGTCAGATGACCTAAATAAGGTTGCAGGAAAACGCTGGATGCAGGCCGCTTCCGATCGGTCGTTTCGGAAATCCTTGGGGGAGGCCTATGTCCAGCAGTGGACTACCTGTGGCTGATATGATGATGATGATGAGACGATCAGGGCAAAGGGAATGACGACGACGCTGTATGGGAGTTAATTTTACGAGATTTGAAATGAATATTTTTTTAACTGAATTGACTGTACTTACAGAAAAAATCTGATATTTTTATTATAAAGAAATGTTATTCCTAACAGCAAAAAATATTTAGGTGTTTTCAAAATTGTTATCCCTTCCCTATTAGTATTACACGTTTTAAAGATTATCAGCCGTTTTAGTTTTAGACTTACATCTTGTTAAGTTACAGCCACTTTTACCAATAAACACACATTCACTAATAGATGACGAATATGACAACACCCCATCCTCCAATGTTTCCTTTTCAGTCTATTACATACAATCCATACAAACCATGTATTGAATAGGCACCAGACCTGTGCCTGACATCTTGTTAAGAATTTTGAGTTATTGCCGTAATATATGGGACTTTGTCGAGTCGCGATACAGGAAGTCGTACAAAGGACGAGTTGGGACTTGGGGTGCCTAATCAGTGGGAAGCGATGCTTCGCCATATCGAGCTACACCTGACAGACACCTGTGTGGCTGTGTAAAAATTTTAACGTGTCTGTACACATCAAGCTTTTAACCTCTCTTTTTCGTCGGGCTTCAACAAACAGCTACATTTGTTAACATTATTATAACTCTAAACACCATACAAATTAAATGAGTATGAAGTAATCGTATATTTTTTCAGTTTTCAACAAACTCATTCAGGCCATTTTGAAAATTTCGAAAAACTGAATCTACAAAAAAATCTATATAATTATCGAAGCCGCTAAAAATGTGACATGTAGGCGAGAATAGCCGGAAATCTGGTCATCCGGAATTTGGACCTGTTTTACGTCAATTTACTATTGGTCCTTACATATGAAATTGCCGATTTTCAATACTGGCAACTTTAAAATCAAATATCTTGCGTTTCATTAGGAATTCCAAATACAAATTTATTTCGAAATAATGCCAGAAAAATATTGTTTTAAAATTCGTATTTCATTTGTTTTAACATCATTTGTTTGAGTTTCAACATTGCTATAACAACAACTATGGACAAATTGAAAATTCGCGGTATTTACGAATACGAGTTCCACCGCGGCACCAGTGCTGCATAAACGACTCGAAGAATTAACGACGTGTATGGACCAGGCACCGCTAACGAACGAACGGTGCGTTTTTGGTTTCAACGTTTCCGTTCTGGAAATTTCGATTTACACAATGAGCCTCGTGGACGACCTGATACTTAAGTAAATAACGAAGAATTGAAGGCGATAGTGGAAGCGGATCCATCTCAAACCACTTCTGAATTAGCAGCAGCCTTCGGCGTAATTGACAAAACGATACTTATTCACTTGCGCCAAATCGGAAAAATTAAAAAACTCGAAAAGTGGGTACCGCACGAATTGACTGAAGCAAACCAACAAACACGCGTTGCTTGCTGCGTTTCTTTGCTTAATCGCCGCAATAATGAGGGGATTTTGAACCGTATCGTGACTTGTGATGAGAAATGGATCCTGTACGACAATCGGAAGCGATCATCACAATGGCTTGACCCTGGAGAACCGGCAAAACCTTGCCCTAAGCGAAAACTGACCAAAAAGAAGATTCTGGTTAGTGTTTGGTGGACCAGTGCTGGTGTTATCCACTTCAGCTTCTTGAGATCAGGCCAGACGATTACTGCAGACTTGTATTGCCAACAATTGCAAACAATGATGGAAAAGCTCGCCATTAAACAACCGAGACTGATGAATTGCTCTAGCCCACTGCTCCTTCAGGATAACGCTAGACCACACACTGCACATCAAACGATCGCCAAGTTAGAGGAGCTGCGATTGGAACCTCTGCGTCACCCACCATACTCTCCAGATCTTGCCCCAACCGATTACCACTTTTTTCAAAATTTGGATAACTTTTTACAAGGAAAAAATTTCAAATCTGATGAGGCAGTCAAAACCGCCTTCAAACAGTTCATAGACTCTCGCTACCAGGATTTTTTTTCCAAAGGTATCAATGATCTGCCTATAAAATGGCGGAAATGTATCGATAACAACGGCGCATACTTCGATTGATTAAATAATAATTTCATTAAAAAAAACTTGTTTCACTTGATACTGAACGGCAATTTCATATGTAAGGACCTAATATAAAAAAAATCCCTAAGTAACTCGTAATCATACCTGACTTGATGCGTAATTAGAGACAAATTATTTAGCTTTATTCAACTAAAATTGTACATAGTATAATAAATATAATTGACACCAATAGAATATGACAATAGGGGTAAACATCCCATGGCAACGTTCCATAGATACACATCATTCACCCCCTCTTAGGATGTCTGGTAATCCTCCAGGTAGGCAGGTAGATGTCTGATGCGCGTCGAGCGCCGAACGTCGGGTTGGGGTGTGCCTGTTGACCGTGGCTCCTCTGTCGTTGTTTCCCCAGGGTCGTTCACAGGTATAGGTAGATGGTCCCTCGACCTCAGTCTCAGACACATATTCGCCATCCGAGGGAACTCGTGCCAGATGTCTATTTGAAATTGTGCCTTCTCTTCCATCAGGATATCTAATATATGAATAAGTCGGGTTACTTTGCACGAGGTGTCCTTCTTCCACTAAAGGATCATATTTGGATTGGCGCAAACTTTACAATTGGCAGTCATTTGACGAATGTCATTAATCGAATATGAAAGGTTTTTCGATCGTACCCAGTGATTCATACGAACTATTCCAGGATGACAGAGGATGTCATGTAAGGTTTTAAGATTGCTTATGTTCATATGCGCACAGACTCTGGTTAATGCATCGGCCACAAAGTTTTCTTTACCAGGGCGATAAATTATGTTGTACTTAAAACAGGACAATTCTAGCCTCCAACGTTCAATCTTCTCATTCTTTATTTTACTCGAATGGACTTGGTTAAACATAAAAGCTACCGACTGTTGGTCTGTTGTTAAAAGGAAGTACCTGCCGATCAGATAGTGGCGCCATTTGTGCAAAGCTTCAACTATCGCTGCGGCTTCTTTTTCAATTGAAGATTGTCGCCTTTGTGATTCATTCAGAGAACGTGAGAAATATGCTACAGGCTGGCCCTTTTGAGAAAGAGAAGCAGCAAGGGCATTTTCTGAAGCATTAGTTTCGACAGTAAACATTTCATTTTCATCGATAGCAGTCAGTGATGCTTTTGCTATATCGGCTTTCATTTTATTAAATGTAATCATTGCGATGTCAGAAAGAGGGAAAGTACTGATAGAAAGTAGTGGTTTAATTCTTTCCGAGAAGTTTTGTAACCATCTCGAGTAGTGAGCGAATAGTACTAATGTTCTTTTTAACGCAGCCGCATTCTCGGGCGCAGGTAAGTCGAGCAAGGGTTTCAATCGGTTTTCATCTGGACAGATAGTATTATTTTTAATAGTATAACCAAGAAGGTTGATAGTTTCTTTATTAAATACACTTTTGTTTTCGCTTAGTGTTAGATTGTACTTAGCGGCAGCCTCCTTGAACTTAGATAAATTAATGTTATGTTCTTCTTTAGTCCTTCCACATACAGTGACGTCATCTAAATATGCAAACGTGCCGCTTTAGTGTTCTTATTCTATTATATAGCTCAGAGTGCGCTGGAAAGCTGCGAAACCGTCGGTTACTCCAAACGGGATTCTTGTAAATTCATACAGTTTCCCGTTGGCTTCAAA
Source organism: Acrobasis repandana (assembly GCA_963576875.1). NCBI lineage: Eukaryota > Metazoa > Arthropoda > Insecta > Lepidoptera > Pyralidae > Acrobasis > Acrobasis repandana. The sequence goes on from OY756215.1 coordinate 1,172,458, forward strand.
AGCAGTAAAAATGCGTTCCTTTTTGATTATAGGTACTTGGTGATACGCACTTTTTAAATCAATTTGACTGAAATAGTTGTATTTGGCTGCTTTAGCTACAATCGATTCTATCCTTGGTAATGGAAAAGCATCCAATTCTGTATATTTATTTATAGTTTGAGAATAATCTACAACCATCCTCTTCTTGTGTAGACCTCCACCAGCAATAAGGACTTGCGCTCGCCAGGGTGAGATGCTGGGCTTAATGATTCCAGCTTCTAGCAGCTTAGCCACCTCTGTTTTTATGAAACGCTCGTCTTCGGTGCTATGGGGCCTAGATCTGACTGCGATTGGTTTCAGATGCGGAGAGAGGTTAGTAAACAAAGATACTGGTGGTACTGATGCTTCCATCACATTACAAATTCGTTAAGGTTCCTGAGTTCCTTCAAACTCCAGTTCCACTGAAGAGTGATTTTTAAGGATATCGTGACCGATAATAGCATCTGCGCATAAATTGTTGACAATAAGAAGAGGTTTGTGTTTGTACTGATGTTTCCCAAGTTGAATATTGACATAGCAGACACCTTGGACGTGAGATACGTGGCTTAGAGAAGCCAATGTGATAGTTTGGTTGCTAGGTTTTATCTTTAGTCTTAGTATTTCAGTTACACTCTTATTTATGAAACTAACAGAGCTTCCAGTGTCTATCAGAGCATCTGCTTTGAAACCGTTGATGGTAATTGGTGAGGTAGCCTTCCTCAGACTACACGGAGAAGCAGCGGAGATTGCAGACAGTGCGCCATCAGCCTGAATGTTGTCGTCAGTGACTGCATTAGCTCTTTATGGTGGTTGTTTTGACCGACAAACATTAGCAAAATGACCCTTTTTGGAACAAAGTTGGCAGGTTCCGTTAGCTGCAGTTAGTTAAATAAATTGATGCGTAATTAAAGACAAATTATTTAGCTTTATTCAACTAAAATTGTACATAGTATAATAAATATAATTGACACCAATAGAATATGTCAATAGGGGTAAACATCCCATGGCAACGTTCCATAGATACACATCATTACTCCAGAGAGTACTTCAATACTTTGGTCATAAAGCCCGAAAACCCTCCGATAACCTAGAGAAACTTATGGTGACCAGTTCCTACTGGCCACAAAACTGGAAGAAAAAAGATCAAGGGGCCGAAGCCCAATACGTTGGTCTGACGTAATAAAAGAACACCTGAACGCCAAGATCTCCAAGGCACAGGTGAAATGTCGCAACAAATGGAGGGAGATCGTCGTGAAGAGGCCGTGTGATTCCCGGCAAAGTAGAATACTAGGCTACTTAGGAAACACATGCTAAAAAAAGCTTACAAACATCAATGAGACCTCTCTAACCCGTCTGGCTAGCGTATAGGCCAAATCCTCCGACTGCTCTGGCTAATATATGGCTCTGGTAGTACAGAGAGGGTCCTGCTCCTGCAGTGAAGACTAAAAAAGACCTGATGATGATGATGATGGAGGGAGATCGTAAGAAAGTTAGATGCAGGGCATGTCACGACGCTCAGCACTGAGCAGTCGTCGGAGGAGGAAGAAATCATAATTATAGTTGTGCTAGCTTACAATGATAAGCAACCCTTATCCGAGTTCTAACAAGCGAAATTGAACAACCATTGAATAAATCAATACACGGGGCTTTATTATTCAAATTCACACAAAAATTTGCCGAGCCGGTTTATATCTGAGTGGAGTTAACAAAGAGCTGCTAACGATTTTTGAAGAATTTCTCGTATAATTTATTCGGCTTTCATTTTCAACCGACAAAAAGAAATGTAAAGCTAAGGAGGTTATTATCGGTGGGACGCTTGTATTTTGTTGTTATATAAGGGCCCGCCCACGTCAGACTTTTTGTAGGACCGATAGTCGGGCCGATTTTTTTTGTCGGATTTCTGGCCTACTTTTTGTAGGGACGTGTGCGTTGCGCTAGTGTACAGCAATCAGTACGTTTTAATTTTTAAAAATCGGTCAACGATTATCGGATGTGGGCGGGCAGCCTAAAATGGATAAACCGATTTTTGTACTTAGTACCTATCTTTTTATTAGCTGCTTCTCCACCCTCGTGGATCGTAGAAGCCGATCGAGGAAATGGGTGAAAATTCAAATCATGTTAATAGGTGATGCGACTAGCAACCCATCACTATTTTGATTCCTTTTACACCTTCTGCCCACCGTCATGCTAAAAGTGGCGCCACTCACATATATTTAATTTTTACTTATGTAATTTTTTAATATGAAAAATCAATCAAGGACCTAAACCAAAGTAAAGTAATTCGCCAATTACTCTAGATATGATTTTTATATTTTTTTGATGTCCCGCAAGAAAGAGCTGACTATATAAGTACATATATAAAATGCTGTGGAAGCATCATCAAGTAGAAAAGAATGACCCCATTAAAATTAAATTCAAGAAGGTGGTACCTCCTTAAGGCCGAACCTGAATTTTCCGGGGTCCAGTGCAGCACTGGACCCCGGAAAATTCAGGTACGGCCTTAACCCCATTTAAAATAAATCATTTCAAAGAAAACGGAGACATTATTTAAAATTTTGCTACTACCAAGTCCTAGATAACCCTTCAGAGTATTTTATGAACTAAGTACTGTTTACAGTTTATAATGAGAACGTATAGCTTTACGGCCTTAAAAACTACAACTTTTACCACTTGCTTTCTAAGAAGGTAAACATCGTGAAGCATCGTGACGCAACTGTGTGTTATGATATAATTTTTGTTACCAGATGACAGTCCCCAATAGAAAATGTAACACTAAAGTAAAACTCGCGTGGAGAGGGTTCCGTACAATTGATTGAATTCTTGTAGGTTTTCTGTAATCTGCAAGCAATGAACTATATTTCATATTTTTTTTTAATTTTAGGCTCAGTACTTTCGGAGATCAGCCCCCCCCCCCTGCTTTTCGTCTTCGTTCTTGAATAAAATCAAAACTTTTATTTTACAATAATAAAAGATATATATTTGAGATCCTTATAACAAGCCCTTTCATTTGATATATAACATAGTAAATTTAAAAAAAAAAAATTAATTTCCTAATTTTCCCCCCGAAAATGACCCTTATTTTAAAATAATATTTAGTTACTTTGCACATATGTGTTTGGGTCATAGGATTACATCATCCTACCAAATTTCACCTGATTCGGTCCAGTAGATTCGGAGAAAACTGGCTGTGACGGACGAACGGACAGACAGACGCACGAGTGATCCTTTAAGGGTTCCGTTTTTTAATTTTTTGTACGGAACCCTAATTAGCTATTTCCACACTTGATAAGAGAAAATACCTATGTCAGCTTCAATCAGTATGTAAGTGTGTACCTAGGAGTGTGTACCTAGGAGTTAACATTTTAGAAGTTATTTTACTCTCTGTAGTATATCTGAAATTGTAAAAAAATCTCTTTTTCATTGTCATATTTCTATCATTTACACACACAGGGTTACATTTTAACCACCAGCCAACAAAATGACAACCTGTATTTTATAAAAGCAAATATCAAATCCCACAATAACCCAATTGGGTAGTTTCTTGGGTCAAAAATAAATTATTTGATACTGTTAAGAGAATCAAACGTCACAAAATAATATCACTTGTCATCGATCACATCCATTTTGAACGTGATTTAGATTTATTAATGCAGAAAAACGGATATTATATAAGAGCGCTATTTGACTCCAATAAACTATGACGTCACAGTCCGATATTTCATACAAATCTCATAGAAAATGTTTGTTTTGACGTTTGGAAAAATGTGTCTGATTTGACTTGTCGGAAACTAGCGGATTATATTATTTTGCTAGAGATCATTAAGAACATAATAATTAACCTCTAGTCAACTGTAGTCATGACAACAGACATTGTGGTAAGAATTACATTCCCAAATGTTATTCTAAAGACTGTTAGTGAAATGCGATGTTAAAATGTTTCATTGGAGTCTGTAATGTCCTTTATATTGCCTATAAAAAATATGGCTTGTTTTCTTTGACAGTTACACTTTAGGTAGATTGATATACTCGTACCAACAGAGTCACAAAACATTTTAAACCTTTTCCTAGTCGATAAATTAAAATTATTAATCATCATCATTATAATTTTTTGAAGCCAGCGCTGTGGTGGCTGTGGTTCCTACACAAAGATCATCAGTGCATTCTACAGATATAATTGGGAATCGTAAGTAATCCCGAAAAATAATTCCACGCGACATGTACCGCGGCGGGCGGGGCTTAAAATATGAACAGCGCGGCGCGACAGTTTACCGCGACACTCGTGTTGGGCGGTTGCGTCGCAAGAAGTTTCCTTTGATAATATTGCTGTTTTTTTGCGATAATCGATTCATTAAAAATGCCCTCATGTGCCGTGAAGTGGTGTAGAAGCCATACAGACATGATAAGTAGTTATTAAAAAAAAAGTAACACGTAAAAAAGGCTATTTATTTTAGCGTAGGTACTGCATAATAGGTATCATCCGCGCGTTGTATCTCACCGCTCATTGGGTTGACTGCCCACCCGACCAACGACGACGCGTGACCTTGTCGCGACCAATCGCATGCATCTTTGTCTATGTGTGCGTTCGAGTGTTTCGTTGTAATTACTGTTCGTTTGTTTGCGTAAATGCAATCAGAATCGAAGTGGTGAATGTAGGAGCGTTAGGTTTTCTAGAGAATTATATTTAGATGTTTTGACTGCTTTTTCGGAGCTGATTGGAGCCAAACTATCTTAGTAACAATATGTTAAGATATGTTTAATTGAAGTTTATTTAAGTATTAAAAAAGTAAATGAGGCAATTTATTGATTTTCATTGAAATAGTTTAATTCCAAATAACCTGACACGTGTTTAAATTTTTTGCGGTGCGCGACGTTCATGTCTTTGTTGTTTTCCCGAAATTTAAAACATGAAGTTGTGTATAAATTACAGAGAAATAAAGACAAAGGAAAATCCTAAAAAGTGAATGAAAATGATTTTAGTAATCTTTTTATTTATTTATTCTAAACCTTGTTTAAAAAGGTTAAACTTTGAAGAATTTATAAGCGACTACGTCGTAGGATTTCTTGCGAACACGATTGAGTTAAAAAATAAAAAATACACATATATGAAGATTGATTCATGCTTAAACAATAATACAATAAATAAATAAAAATAATTTGTCTTTTGCAAAAAGATAGAAAAATTTAAAGTTCTCCGAAATTCTCAAATAAATATGGGGACGAAAACGCTGATGAGGCAGACCGCTCGCTGCGCTTCTGAATTCGTCTAAATTCGTATCCAGGGTGCATGTACAATACGTATGTGTAGATAGAAAATATAGATTCAGGTGTTCAATCAAAAATTCCCACGGTCGAAGACTGCAGTCTTAAACACCAGCAGTGCCACACGCGTTAGAGCATACACCATTTACCAATGATTTAATTTACACGTCCGCGGAAAGGAATGGAACGGAATCGTAAATTTCACCTCATTAGACGATAAAGCGCGCGAATATCGCGAGAATGCAAGAGAATTCCCACGTCTAAGCCTTGAGACGTTCAGTTGTACCTTGCGCTTGACACCTCACGAATCCTCATTAGCGAGGTGTCAAGCGCGAGGTACAACTGAACGTTCCTCAAAGCGCAATCTGAACTGAAGTGGGGACTTTGCGCCACTTCCCGCGGATTCCACAAATGGCATTGGTTACCGCTAGGGGAATTCCCGAGAATGCAGCAGCAAAAACCGCTGCCGCAGTGGCGTAAAGTGTATGTAATCGCTCTGATAAACCCGTAAACACGATCGTTTAAACATTAATTTTGTCAAATTGATTGCACAGGAAATAATTTTTCCAGTGCCTAATAAAGCAAACGATTGTACATTCATTAGTAACATCATAAACGGCGTTTAACGCTTAAAACAAGTATAGAACTAGGCTTGTGAGTGCTAAATCATTCCAGTACCTACAGATTTTACATAAGACTCCTTTCCGGTGTCAAATATAACAGACAAATAAGTATACCAGAAGTTTCCCGCAATATGACGAGGTGCAAACTTAGTTTTCGCCCTTTACATCGTTAGAAAGCACACAAAAATTCCAGATAGGTTCCACTCTCGGCCTAAACCCATTTTCGCTGACCGCGGCTCTCTTAATGAGGGTGCATGGGTTGTATTAAAATTTCTCAAATAGCTGGCCGAGTCACGACCCACGTTGCTTTTCAGAGTTTTTGGATGACTTTAGCTTTTAACATGCGAAACAAATTGTTACAAAATATAGATTTGAGTTATATCAATTAAATCTGTCGTATGTGATAAGTATTTGTCTTAACAAATGTACATTTTCAATAGAAGATCTTGACAGATTTTGCATCTGTGTTAGTGGAAAACTTGAATGTGGCCATCTTACTTACTTCATGAATCTCCGAGTTTTGTTACATCACACGTCCTTTAGGTACCCACACTTATCTAAAATCCTTCAAGGTAACCATGCTTCAATTATCTGTGGGAATTACTTAGTCTGAGATAAAGAACATTCATTAAAATATGCGATGGATTTAATATCCTTTTTTAATTGAATTTGGTTCGTTTGGATCTGAGGGGAGATTATATGACTATTATGTTATTAGTGAAAATATTACGTTAACGATATTAATTACGTGAATATGTTACGCTAAACATGGGTGTGAACAAGGATTAGCCGGCTTAAGACGAAACACTAGCCGTTTTTAGGGTTCCGTACCCGAAGGGTGCAAACGGGACCCTATTACTGAGACTCCGCTGTCTGTCCGTCTGTCCGTCTGTCACAGGGCTCTCGCTCGGCTCTGCTCTTGAACCGTAATAGCTAGACACTTGAAATTTTCACTGTTTATGTATTACTGTGGCCGCTGGGTCGTCATACAAAAAAATGTGTTTTTTCAGCGTTTTTAACTAGATCTTTACGAGTATAATGGCATTAACTAGGTACTTGAAATTTTCACAGATTATGTATTAGTATGGCCACTATAACAAAAAATACTAAAAATAAAAAAAGTTAAAAATTAAAGGGGGTCGTCCTACAAGAAACATGTTTCTTCAGCGTTTTAAAACATTGTACGGTGGTACGGAACCCTTAATGTACGAGTCTGACTTGCACTTGCCCGTTTATTCCATACAAACGTAGTCCCCTGTTTCCTCCCTGGATAATGCCGGTAGAGTTATATTTTTTTCCAGAATATCTATAGCTACTATTAGCATGTCGCCTATGTTTTCTTTTTTTTCAAAATTATTTATTAAAAGAGATATGAACGTTCAAAAACCTAAAAAATGGCCAGATTTTCCGCTGTGTTCAAACATCCAGAAAACAAATTTGACTAGATTAACATTATATAAACAAATTAAAACATAGGAACATCGTTAAAACTTTTTTTTTTTATTTGTAATGAAAAAAGTACCTTTATTGGTTAAGATTTGGAGAAGAAATCAGGGGACTACGAAGCGTTGATTTTCTGTTCATTTAATAGGTATTTTTAGTCCAAGTCCATTTTAGTATGTCTCTATCGCACTTGCTCGGTTGTAGTTCGGGCACAGCGCGACAGCAATAGATTTTACAAATACCTATTTTTCATTTCTCTAGCCCTTGAGGTTTCCTCTTGTCTTAGTCAGGTTAGGTTAAATCTAAGTTTAGCCGGCTAATCTTAAGTTTATGTTCACACTTTAGCGGCTAATCTTAGGTTTATGTTCACACCCATCTTCTACCGTAACAGATATTATAAAATAGATTTTTATGATTAATTTATTATTTATTATTTTTAATATAAGTTACTGTAGTCACGGCTGTGGTGAACACCTTTTCATATAATCTAGTAGATATGAAAGTCTTGAGTGTGTTAATAGCTAAATCTGGTGTCAGATTTTTCAAGATAAAACGCCTACTTAGATCTCGATAATGAGTGGTAGTAAAAAAGGCGCCCCTTTATATCTGGCGCCCTGGATGATCGCCCAACTAGCGATGTGCCGTTCTCGTTCCCCAAATTTCCGGGAACGTTCCCGGGAATGTTCCCAAAAAATGGAAATGTTAGGAAAAGTTGTAATAATAAAAATAAAAAAAACACTCAAATGAAAGTAGGTAAGCTAAAGTAAAATCCATATCCACTTAAAGAGTCCGTCACCATTTTCCCATATGTTCACTCAACTACAAAATGATGAGAAAACAGAAATAATGTACCTATTTGTAACTTTACGAAAACTACAAATCAAATTAATCCAATCAAATGTTTATTTAGTAATTAAGCATTTACAGGCATTTTAGCACATTATAAGTTTAATTTACAATACGTGTAATATTTATAACTACCTATTTAAAATATAAGTTTATCGTTATTTTAAAGAAAACCTCCCGATACTAGCGATTCTAAACGACAGTGATGAGAAACGCCGAAAGAAACTTATTGAGACAGTACATTACTGTTTTGCAGAGACAATTGTAGGTTAGTACCTGCCAGCTAGTGCTGGCATGGCTAGAACTTTGACACCATTCGAGAACCTTTCTGCCTCATTGGCAGTCGGTAACCAATGACCGATGTTGCTGGAAAAAAAACTAGACGCAAGCCCTTTTTGTAAATGTTATTTTGGGAATTCATAGGGGAAATATCCAGCAGTGAATGTCATGCAGCTGAAGTGCTGATGATAATAATGATGAGAGTAGCTTGTGTTATAAGTAGCAGTATCTGGCAAAACGTAAAGGTTTAAATAAAAAGAAGTAGATGATACGACTGTTGGTTAATACTTGCGCAGATTACAAGACTAATTTATTAAAAGGATTTTTGAAATATCTTTGAAAATGAAGCTACTGTACGTATTTCCACGTACCTTGACCGTTTATCAAATAAGGCTCATTCGAAAAGCCGTTGTGTAAAAGACTTCATGAACTGCCAGTTTCATTTCAGAAAAAGGTACAAGTTATTAAATGACCGTAGACAGCAGCAGCAGACGGCGTGTCGCGGCGACAGTACTGGTTGCTATGTAATTCTATGAAATAGCTTTCACAGCTAGCGTCACGTCACCTGACCACACGTCGCTTGACCGCGGATCAGTATAGATACAAGTTCGTAGCCGACGACGTGACGCCCCGGGTTCGAATACATGACTGCAGCGACATGTCGCGCAACGCGTCGTCTGCTGCTGCTGCCTGCATTCGGCTACAAACTTGTACCTTTTGGCTACTCACATCTTATTAAACGGACAAGCTGGGTTAAAAACAATACAAATGAGGAGGTCCTGAAAAGAGTAGGAGAGAAAAGCTGCATTCTGGATATAACAGAGAAAAGACGAGGAAAAATGTTGGGTCATCTGCTACGATACGACGACTTCATAAAGACCATTATTAAAGGAAATATAGAACGGAAAAGATGATCAGGAATACCTAGGCATATAGCTACATGGAATAGATAACGGAGAAGATGAATGTGTTGTCGTACAACGAAGTAAAACAGCTGGCAAATGAGAGAGACAAATGGAAAAGAATTCATACTCCACCGAAAAGAGCATAAGCTTTTAAATATAGTTATAGATATATTGTTGGGTCAGTCCTGTACTTTCGTCAGTTTCGCTCAAGCTGACCCTCTTCAGGCGTCGGACGATTGCATAATATCCAGAAGATTTCATAAAAGCATTGTAAATATGCCAAGGGTCTTCTACGGATTTATTATATAAGAACATTGAGTTATTGTACTTTTGACGCGTGTTTTGTTGTAAGAACATTTGAGAATGGATCTTTCAGAAAGTTTATTTTTAAAATTTTCCATGTAGTTGACGTTAGAAGAAAGAGCAGAATAGATTAGTGTTCCATTCGATAATGGGAGATACTGAGGATTAGTTGAAATGTAGACAAAAGCAGCAAACCAATCACTTTTGAACGGCGTTGGGCTATTCCTTTCTGTAAATAGTGCGAATGCACTCTGGTGCTTTCGCATGTAAAGCAACATTAGGTGTGGTCGCTATATGGATTGGTGACCACAAGTGGTATAAAATGTCTCGAGCTTCTCCGTGCTTCGGACACGTCGAAGCCGTTGGTCCCAGCTATCATTACTGTATGGCACTCGTCAAGCTATATGGTCATAATTTTAAGCAGTTTATTATATCTGACACCAACCTTTGCCTCACACACACACACACGCAAAACAACAACATCCTTTAGCATACTATGGATATTCAACACTTTTAATTCCAGAATGAAATTGAATTTCATTCGGCTCAATGTAGCGAAAGGTGGTGAAGCGATGCGGTTTTCCGATAAATGAAGGGCGTTCGTTCGGGATTCAGGTAACTACACGGGGAAATTAAGTGGCTACGCGGAGATTGAGGACTCTATAACATGGGATGAAAACGCGTACAGTAAATCCTATGTGGAAGTCGAAATCATAATAAAAGCTCGAAGTTATTTGTTTGTTTTTTACAAACTTTTATTTAGCTAACCCTGTTTTGTTGTTATTTATTTGTTTCTCACCTCTTCGCGGTTTTCGATTGAGGTGAAATTTTGTATAGTACTTATGTTAATATGATGACAATGCAAAATTATTATAACAAGAACTCAAGCTGATCTGATGATGGAGCCCGAAGGCTATAGGAATAAAATAAGCTCTGTAATAAAATGACGCAACTCCGCATTAAGTTTGAGCTTATTATAACATTTGTCTTGATTAGTATTTAGGCTTGACAAAAAATTATGTACAAATATCACTACGTAATAATACTCGTAAGTACACTTATATTATATTCAGTACCTCAAAAAGAAAAACCGGAACTCTTTTAAGATAAGACTACGCGCATGTCTATCTGTTAAAATAAAAAAAGGTTTGGAAAATATATTGTCTGACATATCAAATGAAATGGCTTCTTGTGAAAATCTTAAATACATATTTTTATAATTTTAAGATAAATAGCTTTGAAGATATTTACGGTTTAGGATCGAGAGACTCACTGAGGGAATTATTCAAGGAAATAGGTATACTTACTTTTGCATCACAATTCATATTTAAAAATATAATGTATGTAAGGAAAAATATTTCCGTGTTCAATAAAGTAAGTGATTTTACAGATAGAAATTTACGTAATAAGAATGACTAAGTTAGCCCGTATTACAGGCTGAATTCAGTCAGTAAGTCTTTTATGGGGAAGTGTATACTTTTTTATATTAAATTGTCAGAATCGGTCCTTGATATGCCAGACAGAAAATTCAAAGCTTATGTAAAGAAAGTACTTTGTGAGAAGGCTTATTATAGGACCGATGACTATCTTAAAGACAAAAAGGTCTGGCTTAAGCTTGGCGCGGGTTCCTCTTAAAGGTTTGTATACTTAGACATGTCATAATTTAGGTACATTGGTACATACTAAATTTACAAATTGACATTATTTTAAATTTCGTAATTCTTATAATTCAATTTAATTATGACATAATAAACAATGTAATCTCTGTCCATCTATATAACTAATTTTAAGTTTTTAGTTTGTTAGTTGACGTCTTTGGAGAAAACGTGCAGTGCAGTTTGTTGCCGCTTCTTCTGCACTTGCGCCTAGGAAGCGACGTAAACTTAGCTTTAAGTAACGATTTGACGTCAACATTTGTGCAAAACAAAACAAAGTGACTATTATTAAGAGATATTATAAATATCCTATGATAATAAAGATATTTTGAATTTGTGAAAAATTTTGAATTTAACACAATATGCAAAAATGAAAATCAAATTGTAGTAAAAGCCAAAAGCATAACCTTGCACTTTGAAGTATTTTTTTTATGAGCCGCGCTCTTGGCTGTAGGATGCTTAGTTCTTAACCTCCTTATATGTTTTCACATTTAATTTACTTTAATTCATTAAAAAAATCGTCTGGGTTTTCCTCTTATTATTACGAGTATCTATTTTAATATCAGTAAAATATGTATGGAATGTTTAATATGTAGATGCGGGGTCACTGCCCTTCTTATACACTTAAGCTGATGTACGAGCTCCCAAGAATAATGTATTCAATGGCATGCAATACTCAGCAAATTGAGCTCTTATATTTGCTTACACTCTCTAGAATACCAAGATGTATGGAGGTGATATGTTACATTAATGAGCTTAAAATTAATATTATTCTTATTGTATTTTTCTTTAAGGCCTAATTGGTTCATTGCTGGACCAAAGGCCTTTCCCACTCTTCTTCTGCCTTGTCTTTCATCATCATCCGAGCGTATTCCCGGTCGCATCCTCAGCGGTAATAGAGTTTGTTGTAAGAACTGTGTAAGAATGACATTTGACAGACAGAAGTTGTCAAATTTACAAGATAGAAAGAGGTTATAAGTTACGTCATTTTATTTAAAGACTAGCAGTCCACCCCGGCTTCGCCCGTGGTACACACATAGCCTATGTCACTCGGGGATAGTGTAGCTTTCCAATGGTGAAAGAATTTTTTAAATCGGCCCAGTACTTTTTGAGCCTATTCATTACAAACATACAAACATACAAAAATAGGTACAAATCTTTCCTCTTTATAATATTAGTGTAGAAGTGTAGATATAGCATTAAATGTCGTTTTGCTATTTACAACTGAGTTAAAAATACAATAAAGTTGTAATTCTCCTTACTATCTAATGTCAAATATTTATAATAAAATAATCTCTATTTACAAAACAACACAAGCTTTTATTTGACAAACCCTACAAATAAATGAATAGTACGTAATCCCACATTATATCTTTATTATGAAACCTTTTTACGGCTTTGTGATAGTGATTTTATTTACCTTTCTTCCTTATTTACTATGTCATACAATCTACAAAGAATTTAAGCGATATTGCTTTTCACAAAAATGAAAAGAATAATGTGAAAGGCACCTTTAAAAAAAAAAAGAGGTTAACAAATAAACGTAGTAAGTGTCTATTTGTTTTCTTTTGTCTCTTATTCTTTTAATAACTTCAACTAGTAGCTCACCCTGAAATATTAACTCGCGATATCATTCTCGGTTTGCATCCTCAGCTGTGCTGCATCGCAGCCCAGGGTGCGCTTTCCCGCTTTTTCTTCTCCAAATATAATATGCATGTCAATGGTCACCCAAGGATGCCAAGGACCTTGCGAAGTGGAGAAAAAATATCCGGAACAGTTTAAATGATCCGAAAACCACACAGCTCACCCAGTATCATCCATTATCCACTATATATGGAAATATTGACATAAGTCTACAAATAGTGAATTCATTAGTTAACATGAACTTAATATATGTTTATCAATTAAAATTTTTAGAATAAGCATTTTAAAAGCATTGTAATATTAAAACCAAAATGAATTTTAAGGGGAAATCAGCGTTTTACTAAGACTGTTAGACTCGTATTCGAACTTAAACTGGTAATTATTTAAAAAACATTTTTAACAAGCTTTCATCTGAAACTATGAACAAAAAAGTTTAAAGTGCTCCTCAAGTCGCATCAATTGAGCGCAAACTCGGTAGGATTACGAGTATGTTGTTTTATCATCGAGATGCCATGGCCACCGTGCCGTGGCCACCGTGCCGTGGCTTCATCATGAGATCAAATCGTTGCTACTATAATATTGCATTGTCACCCAACTTTCAACTCAATCGAATAATGGAAAGTGGGTCTTATTTACCTTGCAAAATTTGATTACGGACACACAAACAACCGGACAGGTAAAATTAAATAAAAGCTTGTAAAAATCTGTTGCCTTTACTATTCTGCATTTCATGAAGTTACAGCCAAAGTTACTCGAGTTATCATCAAACAAACCTACAATAAACAAATGCGAGAATAGTCCGAATAGCCTTTAAAGAGAAAAGGAAAGCTTAATTGGAATTCAATATCTATTTCCCAAAATCAGATTAAACCAATAAATTTTGACAAAGCACTGGTAGCACCGACAGGAACAATAACAACTTCGCATGGCATATCTATTATATTCCATCATAGACTTATAAAAATATGGTTATGTCTTTTCTTTCTTATCGAGTGTGCTATTACTAATACTGGCGTTAGATTTTTTGAGCTGCTCTAGAGGCATCTTACTCAATGGATGTCATCCAGTGACAACAGTCATTATTACATACTAGTAAACTAGTGTGTAGGTTACCTCACGATGTTTTCCTTCACCGGAAGCAAGTAGAGGTGTTGAAAATGACAGTACCTACATGAGTAAAAACTCAGGAAGTAAAAGTCGCGCCTAGTAAGGATCGAACTCGTGCCTTAAAGATGCAGAGCCAATGCGTAAAGTGCTAAGCCAATATCGATTCAAAGTAAGTATACTTATCTGATAGGTAGTAGATAGATTATCACGTCTATAAAACTTATTAGCTTCAGGTCTTGACGTACCTAGACCTACCCTTATAGGATGTCACCTTTACCAGTTGGTTTAAAACTCAAATTATTGTCATGTAACATCATATCAACCACAGAACGTCCACTGCCTATAAGGTAAACCAGTTAAATTGAAAAATATTAAAAAAATATAATTGCCCTGGAAAAATATATAGCCTTATAGTTACTCGAAATGATGTAAGGATTCTAACGATACCCCATCTTCTTCTTAACGAGTGGTAATGGTTTTTCTATAGGGTTTTGGACCAGTGTGGTCACCACACTTACTGGGAGTAAGTTTGAGTCGCGGATGTACAAGAGGTTGGGCAGTTGGGGCATGACAGGAGGTGGGCCATTATTTAAACAGTTTGACACCAGATACAACCTAAACAATTCAGGCATTTGAAAGTTATGGCGGAATAAAGAAATTCACATACATATATACCTACTTGAACCCTAAAAAAATTACCCAAAATTTTTGGGGTAGTCGTATAAAAAACCTATCTGCGAATTTTCACCGAAATTGCCGAATCTACCTTTTCATAAGTCTGTGTATTAAACCCACTGTTATTACAGGGAACTTCGAAGATTGCAAACTTAATTGCCACGAAAGGGACAGCGGTGGAGCCTCTCCCTCCTTTAGATATATTATCCATGGCCGAGGATCTAAATCAGCTGAATGTGGCTAAAAGCGATGACAAATGCAAATTCATATCAAATTTTGTGGCATGTGTCTTTCTTATCGAATGTGCAATAACAAACACTGGTGTGTGACGTAGTTTAATGACTGTCATCTAGTGACAACAGTCATTATTATACACCAATGCTACCTAATGTGCTGGTTTCTTCAGTTCAGTTCAGTGCCCACCCAACCCGCGTTTTGCAGCAAGAGCGTAGGAACTACGAGTATATAAGACCACATTGGAATGAACGTGACTGCACTTCAAGCAACGGGCCGATATAGGTACTTATCGTTTCCGTTTTACTAGCGTAGCCACGTCAGACCGCGTTAGACCTGTACCAGGCTCAAGAAACCAGGTGAGCACGTAATATATAGGATATTGAGTGTGTGGGGAATTGAAGTCATAAATGTGAGATAAATTCTTTACTTGGTGTGTAATATATAATAGGGAAGGGATAAAAAAATCAAAATTTAAATGTTTTTTTCCATAATTAGGCCTATGCTAGAACTCACGTTTTCACGTCACTGAAGTTTGGTATACATTACGTGTAATATTTAAATTATTTAATTACTTTAAAGAAAAGCTACCGACACTATAATAGCGTTAAGCAACGACGACTGCTGAAAAGAAACACCGAAAGAATTTCATTTACACAGTCTTGGTCGCCCACTCGGTTTAACTTATAATATAATACAATGTTAACACATTATATATTACATGCTTATGAACTAACGAACAAACATAAATAACGTTATAAAAAATACTAAGTCAAAAAGCGAGCCCGAGCTGACCAGTCCCTCCTGACTTGTTCACGAATTGACGTACAGATTAGCCATAATTGGAAAATATTGAAGTGAGCAAAATCTGTGACTAATTGAAAACTTGACTAAAAACTAAAACCGGTAACGCTCTTGTTACACCCCTGGTGTTGCAGTTGCCCATGGGCAGCGGTGATCACTTACCATCAGGTGACCCGCTTGTTCCTTTGCCGTCCTATAATATAAAAATAAAAAATAAAAATAGCACTATGAAATACGTTTACTGTCTTCAGTGCTAGCACCATCTATTCCCCCTAGATCCTGGCCGAAGACCGAACCATAGTAAATCGAGATCGGGTCAATTACAAAGGGCCTTGACTTTGTCGATTAGTGGATCCGATCCCCGTCGCACCTCGCCTGGTATTCAATATTCATTGCGTGCCGAGTGAGATATATTGCTTCGGGCGGCAATGTATTACATCTGGGAGTAAACAATTATGGTGATCGGTAGTCCCCGGGACACTTTAATTTAGTCGTCTATTTATACGCTGATTTGGTAAAATATAAAAAAACAAAGAATGTTTTAGCTGATTTACTACCCGCGCGGATTTAGAAGCTTTTTTGACGGAATTCTTTCATGCTGGTTTGGGAAAAAACTTAGAATATACCAGCTGCTTCTATTCCCGCGTATATTTTAGAAGCTGATCGAGGGAGTGGGTAAAATGCGGATCATGTTGATAGGCGGCTAGCAATCCATCACTATTTTGATTCCTTATTCCACCTTCTCGCCCACCATTACGCTAAAAGTGGCGTTTTGGTCTTGCAGCTCTGGGCTCTCTCCTTAGAGCCTCAAAACCCAAAATGCTCTGTCTGCCACATTAGGGATTGATGTGATAATGCGTGTGTGTGTGTGAGCGTGTATGTGTATCGATGGAATGGACAAACAATGTGGTAATTAATTCATTTTCTAATAAATCAATTCATTATTCAAGCATACCCATTGACGATTACACCCAATTCAATACTGGTTGCAGAAAAGGTACAACTAGCAATATCTCTATTGAATGCTCCTCAGAAGCCTTTGACAGCGTAATGAAAGCAGCCAGCGCCGATTAATACAACCCGCTCCAATATTGCATTCAGGAGGCAATTGATCTCCAATTTATGGGGATATTGATATTGTATACAGACGACCTGAGCAAGGTTGCAGGAAAACGCTGGATGCAGGCCGCTTCCTATCATTCATTTTAGAAATGTTTGGGGGAGGCCTATGTCCAGCAGTGGACTTCCTGTGGCTGATATGATGATGTTTATGGGGATATTAGCATTTGCAAACAAGAATCACCATCATCATCAGACCTTTTTTTAGTCTCCACTGTAGGAGCACGATCCTCTCTGTACTACTAGAGCCATACTTGCCCAGAGCAGCCAGATGATTTGGCCTACGCTCTCCACGCTGGTCAGACGGGTTGGAGAGGTCTCAAGTTTGTATTTCATAAGTCGCCTTCTACGCCATCCACGGGAAGACTTGGAGTGGTCCTATTCTACTCTGCCGGAAGCCACACGGCAAAAAGTTTATTTCCTAGGCAAATTAAAACAACCCCGACTGTCAAAAACGCCATCTAGTAATGAGTAGCGGAACTACCGATACGACTTGATATCCGTAGCACCATCTAGTGTTTGCTAGAGAAAACCCTGACTTTCAATTTAAGCGTATAAATACAATGTGGAAGGGACACATACCCATGATAAATCGAACCACGGTATATACTAGATCTTTGAAGTATTGTAATGAAATTAAAAAAACAGCCAAGGAACAAAAAAAAATCGGCATTTCCATACAAAAGTGTGCAGCCGCTCGGGCGATTTTTATCGATTTTTTTTTGGTTTATTGACTGTTATCTTAATTTCATTATACATAACTGATCTAGTGTAGTTAATAGTTCGATTTATTACGATTATAGACATAGTGGAAGGGACCTTTCACGTTGTATATGGTCCTTTTTAACTGGGTACCACTTGTTTCCGATAAAACAAAACATCGTTAGGAAACTTACATGCAGTGTCATTAGTATTTTATTTACTTACTTTTTTTTAAAACTTTATTGTATATCAGCAATAGTTACACATAATAAAAAAACAAAGGTAATTTTACAAATGGTGGACTTATCCCAAAAGGGAACACTTATTTATCGAAACTTGTATTGAGCCAAAAGCTACAATAGCGCTAAAAGTGGCCTTTGTTTTTTACAGCTCTGAGCCCTGTCTACCCCGTTAGGGATAAAGACGTGAAAATGTATCTGTTACTTCTAGTGTAATCTAATTTCTTTGTTTAGTCCGTTTATATTTCTGACACCGCTGTTGCCCACTCATACTCACGACAAATAAACCGGTTACTTAGAAAATCTAATAAATCTCCTTAAACCAAACGTATTATAAACAGATAAACTTATGTATTATAATATTTATAACAAAACAAAGTATCAACAACTTATTAAAACTCATAATTGCCCAAACCCAAGAATCCAAGTTATTTAATATCGGCGGGGAAGTTGTGGATTTATGAAAAGGTTAACATGTATTTTGTCGGGAGCCATTAATTAGCGAAACAAATGTTTATCCGCCATAGTTTATAATAGTTTAGCCATAGTTTACCTTTATAGGGCTTTTGTTATTGGGTTTTTGGTGTATGGACACAGCCTAAATGGAAAGTTTTCGGCACAATTAGATTTATAAGAAGATATATCGTAATTTGAATATCGCTATGTGGTGAGACAGAGTAGAATACGATTTCTCACCACCCCTTTCCGCTCCATTGGTAAGCTAACTAAGACAGCAACATACAAACTATAAAATAAACAAAACAAACATACAAACTAAAAATCCGCATGCCGTTCCATTGTTTCATATTGCAAAGCCCTATCAAGGTTCATGTTGTACTAGGTATACTGGTGGCTCAGTGAGAAAAGTAGACCCCGCGAGCTTTTATAACCATGCAATAACCAAACACTTTCCCTTTTCCCCTTGCTTATCAAAGCAAAGCAAACAAAAAACGGATTTCATGTCAGTGAAATCCTATACAACGTGGAAGAGACATACTCGTAATAAATCGAACCACGGTCTATACTAGAGTAATAAAGTATAATTAAATTAAAATAACAAAAAAAAAATTGGCATTTCCATTCAAAAGTGTGCGACCGTCCAGGCGATTTGTATGGGAATGCCGAATTTTTTTTTTTGTTTTTGGCTGTTGTTTTAATTTCATTATACAGTATAGACTGTGGTTGGATTTATTACGGGCATGTCCCTTCCACTTTCTAAATGCTCAAGCGTGCGAAGTGGAGAAGAAAAAGCCGGAAAGCGGACCCCTTCACAGCATTACAGCTGGTAATGAGAGAGTTTAGGCAAGCAAAGAAAAGCGCACCCTGTGATCCAAAGCAGCACATCTACGGGTTTCAACCGGGAACGCACTGAAATGGAAAGAAATGCTGTATATTTTCAACCCCAGTCCTAATATCATAATCCTCCCATATTCTAGTCTGTTATCAGCTCTGAACACACATATCATTATCACGGTACCGCTCTGTATACTACTTGTATAAGAGTGTTCATTATATAGCTATTTGGTTGCGAGAACCTAGTTTTATGAACCAACTTTAAAAAGGAGGAGTTTATCAATTCAACCCGTATGTTTTTCTTAAGCTATTGCATAGCTTTTATCGCGGGCTTTGAGCGCGGCGACCGTATCAAGAAATTCCGTAACGAAAATAAAACCTAACAGTCCTAACACCCCCCACTCGGCCTACCGACTGGCACAGCGGCGCGGCGTTGAAAGCCGTGCATCGTCTAACGTTGTATGCAATAGCTTTACCGCGGCAGTCCCCGAGTGCCACGCTTTTTTTTTTGTATGTGTTTTACGCGATATCTTCGCCAATTGTTAACCGATTATGATGGTTCTTTTTTTATTTGAAAGACTTTATTATGATATTGCGCCCATATATAATTTTGGTGAAGACATGATGAAGAACTTTGGAGATATGGAAGAACTCCTCAAAGATATGTATGTTTAACCAGCAGAAGTACTAGTTTGTTATAAATAGGGTAGGTTTGGCAGGCGTTTGTCAAATTTTTTGAGCACGAGGTTATATGTAAGTATGTGTTTAATTTTTTTATGTCAACTCGATAGGCATTTCATTACAACCCTCAGTGGTTTATAGAAATGTCATGTAAATATTCTGTTGTACATCATTGTAATATGTTAGTAATAAATAAAAAAAGAATTTTAATTTGGTTGTTTATTTTTTATTTAAAAAATTATAGTTATACTAGTATTTATCTTTTATGGGCAGACAGAGCATTTTGGGTCTTGCGGCTCTAAGCTGAGAAAGCCCAGGGTCGTCGTAATGCCACTTATAGCGTGATGGTGGGCATCGAAAATGATATGCATTTTCGCCCATTCCTTTGATCAGCATTTGCGATTTGCGCTATTTTTAGGGTTCCGTACCTCAAAAGGAAAAAACGGAACCCTTATAGGATCACTTTGTTGTCCGTCTGTCCGTCCGTCCGTCCGTCTGTCAAGACCCTTTTTCTCAGGAACGCGTGGAGGTATGAAGCTGAAATTTATATCAATTACTCAGGTCTACTGTCCCTTGAAGCTGTGAAAAAATCAAACTTCTAAGCCAACGCAATCAAAAGATACAGCCGTTTATGCCGCAAATTTTCGACACTTGCAAGGGAATCAAAACCTACAGGGTGCTTCCCGTGAACTCAGAATCTTGAAATTTGGTACGAAGCAACGTCTTATAGCATAGATAAAGGAAAAATTACGAAAACCATAAATTTTTAGTTACATTACATAATATATATTTTTTTAATAATTTTAAACTTACTACCCATTTCCTCATAAACGCGTAGAGGTATTAAATTGAAATTCATGCCAAATACTAAACCTTGCAGGTTTGTACGGAACCCTCGGTGCGCGAGTCCGACTCGCACTTGGCCGGTTTTTTTTTTTCTTCTCTCCCAGACCTGCATGGAAGCATATACGAGTACATATACAAGTTGTAGTGATTTATTGACACAAACATCAAAGTCCATTTAATATTTCAGCAGATCGCAAAGAATTTATAATACTATCAATACTATCTAGAATAACTTTGAATAATAATCTCACAAAAACGACATTGAAAATTAAACTTAATGCCACGCATATAAAGCTCATATTTTCATAATGCTTATATTTAAATACCTAACGTTCCCAAAAAATTATCTAAAACTATAGGCGTCCCTTTCTTGCAAACTGTCAGTGCAATAAAGTAGAAGGGGAGAGCTATAACTTCAGGTATAATTTTTGGGAACGGCTCTGCCATTTCGTAAGCATTCTAGATTTGTATACAATTTCTTTGGCAGATCCCTCGATTTCTCGACGATTTCATTATCAGATCTTTACCTTGTAACAATAGAACCAACTTGTTTGTAAACTTACCCTTTCAAATAAAAAAAAAAGATTTTACAAATCGGGTAAAAATGGAAAACTTATTGTGTAACATATATAAAAAAAACAGTGGCACTCCGGGACTACCGACAGAAGTGAAAATTTGAACAAGGTGGTGTCGGTTACGTAAAAGTATCGCGAGTTCAATGGTTCTTTCCCATCTCAAAAAATGCCCAATACTTCAGGAAAATTAAGAAAATCAGGGGAAATAATTCGTGTAGTTTTGAAAATTGGTACACTTGTACATTGTAATGTCCAGATAAACATATTAAAAGTCCTCAAGGGTGGGGGGTATGCAGAGTGTGAAAGGGGTTTGAAGGTACCTTTTTTCAGACTTTTGCTCATATCTCAAAAATCTGTGCGAATAGCATTATGATTATTGCTAAATAAAGTTTCTACATAAAATTTCCTACAAATTTTGTTATATTCATTTCTACTCTACGATCAATACTTTGGGAGCTACAGGGTGTATAAGTTAACAAAGAGGTAAATTACTACAAAAACTCTCCTTTGTCTTGTTCTATTCTCTTCCTACATAGTTATAGCGGCTGCGACACCACGTCAAGGAGGAGGTTATGAATTCAACTGTATGTTTTTTTTATTATTATGTATGTTTGTTATGCGATATCTTCGCCAATTGTAAACCGATTTTGATGATTATTTTTTTATTTGAAAGCCTTTACTACCAAATTGATCCTATTTTGGTGAAGATTTGATGAAGAACTTAAGAGATATGGAAGAAACTCCTAAAAAAGTCGGTTGTTTTTTTTTGTTTAACATTTAATTATCGTACTTTGCAATACCCCAACTAACTTCGTCTCTTTGCTCCAACATTTGCCGTCCTGTTCCTTCTGTAATTACACGAAAAATCGAGAATCTGCTGAGGCAAAAGGGATTATGTCGTTAGGTAAGAACTTATTGGGGTTTATTTAGTAGTTATAATAAACCAGTTAATATAGGTAGTAATACAGATATATTATCACGTCTTTATCCCTAATTGGGTAGACAGGGCCTAAGGCCGTAAAACCAAAATGCAACATTTAGCGGGAAGGTGGGCGAGAAAGTGGAAAAAGAAAATCAAAATAGTGATAGTTGCTAGCCGCATCTTCTATAGTAGCATGATTCGGATTTTCGCATTTTCCTTCGATCTGCACTGGAAGAGAAGCAGTTGGTTTGTATTCACTTTTTTTTTCAGACCAGCATGTAAATAAACGAGCAAGTGCGAGACGGACTCTTACATGAAGGGTTCCGTACCACCGTATAATGTTTTAAAACGCTGAAGAAACACGTTTCTTGTATGACGACCCCCTTTAATTTTTAACTTTATCTTATTTTTAGTATTTGTTGTTATAGTGGTCATAGTAATATATAATCGGTGAAAATTTCAAGTATCGAGGTACCTAATGCCATTATAAAGATCGAGTTAAAAACGCTGAAAAATACACGTTTCTTGAATGACGACCCCTTTAATTTTTAACTTTTTTTATTTTTAGTATTTGTAGTTATAGCGGCCACAGTAATACATAATCGATGAAATTTTCAAGTGTCTAGCTATTACGGTTCAAGAGATAGAGCCATGTGACAGACGAACAGACGGACAGACAGACGGACAGACAGCGGAGTCTTAGTAATAGGGTCCCGTTTGCACCCTTTGGGTACGAAACCCTAAAAAAGAAAGCTTACTCAAAAATATGTTTTCTTATTTAAATTCAAATATCTGAGTTAAAACTGAATATTTTAAATGTAAGCAGGTATGTAGATAGACGTTTAAGGGAATTACAAGTACTTAACGTGTACAACTCGCGTGTGTGGGTAATACATGGTATTACCATTACGGTGAGTGTACCGAGGATTATCTTCAATTAACGAGACCGGCTGTAGTACTGTGGTGGTTCAAGTTGAGCAAAATGTTAAGAATTAAATTTGACTGTGTGGGTCGTAGTCGGTGGGCCATATTAGGTACATCTATGGGAACTGTGCAATAAGTTGAAACCTTGAAAAAAACCAAACCATAAAACCTTTTTTGAAACCTTCAAAAAACGAGTCTATATCTTCCTGAAAGGCCGGTAACGCTCTTGTTACACCCCTGGTGTTGCAGTTGTCCATGGACAGTGGTGATCACTTACCATCAGGTGACCCGCTTGTTCGTTTGCCGCTCTATAACATAAAAAAAAAAAAGTTTATTTGCTAGGCAAGTAAACTTCGAGGCTATTTCCTAGAAAAAGCCCTGACATGATATCACCTGACTGACTAATGCATACCAAAAATCTGCCATTTGAATGTCACCACCCGCTACGGCTCGTACGCGGGCGGCGGCCGGTGAGCGGGGAGGGCAACGGCCTAAAGTAAAGATGGGAGATATTTTTTTAAGAAATATATCTTTTTTTTTTTTTTTTTTAAACTTTATTGATTAACAAAAAAATTGTCTTACAATTGGCGGACTTAACGCTAAAAGCGTTCTCTCCCAGTCAACCATAGGGATAAACAGATAATTCGTTGCGGCGCAAAATAATTAAATAATTACATACTTATACCTAATAATACACATTCATGCATATATACTCATATTAAAGACATATATACGCATACATATAAAATATATATACATTTATATATATATATACATGATTAAATAAATACAAATACATACATACCTACAATGAATGATGATGTAGATAAGAAAATGAGACTAATTTAGAAGAAGACAGTGTACTCTTCTCTTGAAGGAAAATTTTGTGGAAATTTCTTTGATGTCAACGGGCAAAGCATTCCAGAGTCGTGAAGCTTGAACAGTAAAAGAGTTTGCCATAAAATTTGTGCGATGAAGAGGAATACTAAGGAGACGGGTATCAGAAGAACGAAGCTGCCGATCATGAGTGTCGGAAAGAAATTGAAATTTGCATTTAAGATATTCAGGAGATTTAGGATTAGAAAAAATAGAAAAGAGAGTGCACAGAATGAATTTTAATCTCCTATAAAATAGAGGGGTGTTATAAGTTTGACGCTAATGTATCTCTGTCTGTTTCATCGTAGCGCTCGAACGGATTTTGATGCCGTATTTTACATAAAGCCACCCTTCCGGTGGGTCTTAGCTTTGTTTGATGAAAATCGGTCCAGCCATTTAAAAGTTATGGGGGTTAACGCTTGAAAGTCAGGGCTTTCTCTAGCAAATAATAGATGGCGATACGGATATCTAGTCATATCGGTAGTTCCGCTACTCATCACTAGATGGCGTTCTTGACAAGCGGTAGTCTATTTAAGGTGACGTGGGTTCACAATTTGCAAAACTGTGCGTGTTTTTGAAAAATCACTGTTATTAAACTACTACAGTTTATTACTCAAAAAAATTACATAAAAATCTTAAGGATTTTCTTCAGACCCACAGTAGCCAAAACACGATTGAGCATTTTTGGCTCGAGAGAAAAATCACAAACATACCTCTAAATTTGCCTTTATAAAACGTATTACTATTTTATACAATCACCTTTTTATACAAAAATTATACCAAAAAATGTATTATCTAAATATCTATCCGTTCTGGCTACAGAAAAAATTATAAATATAATACAAAAAAATATATAAATAAAACACTGCGAAATATCGGGCCTTCCTTCGCTCTCGACGAATATTTCACTGTGTTTTATTTATTATTTTTTTTTGTATTATACTTATTATTTTTTCTGTTCGGATAGATATTTAGATATTACATTTTTTGGTATAATTTTCATATAAAAAGGTGATTGTATAAAATAGTAAAACGTATTTTAAAGGCAAATTTAGGCAAAATTAGAGGTATGTTTGTGATTTTTTTCTATCGAGCCAAAAATGCTCAATCGTGTTTTGGTTATTATAGGTGTCTGTAGAAAATCCTTAAGATTTTTATGTAATATTTTTGAGGAATAAACTGTAGTAGTTTAATAACAGTGATTTTTCAAAAACACGCACAGTATTGCAATTTGTGAACCCACGTCGCCTTAATTTGCGTTCTCCTTATGATTCTGGCTGAATACAAGATTTCAATATAGTTATGGTGTGCAAAATTAACCTGTTTGTACTGTTATCTACAGGTTATCTGTAGATCTTCTGCGATCACCAACTTTCCTGATTAATATGATTATAGGCAATTCCTTCCTGCATTGGAAATTACCTTTAGTCCAAAACTTCTTTTTCTTCTCGACTCGAAAGGCTATTTAATTTAACATAATAAACTTGACCAATGTTTGAGTACGGTGACTCCCCAATGAAGGTAATGAATTTCATTGGGGTGCATGAAAGGAGCCTCCCCGAGTGACGTACTGAGCCCCCCTGTACGTCCGGCGCACACTGGGCAATCTACGCGGACAGCCAGTCGGTAACGCAGATTGGCTGATCCTTTCGCCACAAAATACCTATCTATAAAAAATGGACTGACATAGGCTGATAAAGAAAAAAAAATAAAGGTACTATATTAAATGTTTTAACATTTAGTCGTGGCGCAATACCTTAGAAAGACACTTGGTTGGATGGTCTAAGGACCTGAGAGATTACCGCAGCAATGGCAAAGGATAGAGGACAATGGAAAATCCAGACAGGGAGAGCTAAGGTTAAGGGAAAAAGGTCTGGATGGAAAATTTTCAGTGGATGGTAAATGTACTTAAATATTAAACCGTAACAATTTGTTTATCCCTATGGTTGACTGGGAGAGAACGCTTTAAGGCGAGATGGGTTCACAATTTGCAATACTGTGCGTGTTTTTGAAAAATCACAGTTATTAAACTACTACATTTTATTCCTCAAAAAATTTACATAAATATCATAAAATTCTTATATAACATTTTTGAGGAAAAAACTGTAGTAGTTTAATTACAATGATTTTTTAAAAACACTCACAGTTTTCTTGGCTCTGAACTGGCGGGTCCTTAAGCGTTAAGTCCGCCAATTTAAAAAGCGAGGCTTATTAGCATGATATTAAGTATTATATATCTCAAAAATAAAGACGTCATCCTTGTACACTTTAATTCATTCGTTTCACTTGACCACTTAAGATGTGTTCTAAGTAAACATTGAACGACCTTACCCACATACAAACAGTCGGTGGGAGCATAGAGTATACGTGTAAAAAGACTAAGCATTTTGTAACTACTAATTTTAGAACAGATACTCGTATACGAAAATCTAAATTATGACTATGAGTTACCTACGAGTACAAACATTTCTGTAGAGTTGTTTGCATTAATATGAGTTAGTTACTGGTGGGTTTTTGGTTTAACGCTTGTTATAAGTTTATTTTTACAGAATGTTTGTCTCAGTTAGGCATTTTGAGTGACAGTGACTAGCACACAGTAAAAAACATAACAATGTCAGAACAGTGAGTAATACTTTATTGTAAACCAAGAATAAAATATACACACAGAAAAAAAGACATTAAAATGTACAATGTAACAGTAAAACACAATTCCTACCACATACGAGGCCCAGCCACTCAATTGGCTATGAAAACCTCGTGGACTTGTATAAATTTGTCGCCAGATGGTCCCATAAAACAATCAAAAGACCTACACCAACTTTTGATTGAAACCTGTAAGGAATCAAAAAACGAAAAACTAAGGATATGCTCTAAAAAACTCGTATCCACACGGCCGTAAAATAAAAGTAAATAAAAAAAGTTTTTTAAAAGCAAGCTTTTATTTAAATGCGCTAAAAAGAACAAAATAAAATTTTTCTTTAAAAATTTTACTATCGACTTATAACGTCATTACATAATTATGATATAAAAGCTAGTCGCAAGATTTAAGTATACTCGTATTTTAGTAGTTAGAAAGTTTTACAAATAACAATAAGAGGAATTAAGTTTAATAACTTTCTAACTACCTAAATACGAGTATACTTAAATCTCGCGACAAGCTTTTATATAATATAAATTATTTAATGTTATAATTTGATAGTAAAAGTTTAAAAGGAAAATTTTATTTTCTACTTTTTAGCGCATTTAAATAAAAGCTTGCTTTTAAAAAACTTTTTATAAAAAAACTATATTTTTTGTACAAACTTTTATTGTGAGACCAAATGTCTTGTCAAGACAAAACAAATAAGTCCAAACTGAACGGGGTTGCGTCGTTTTATTTCGTAAATCTCAGCTCTATTGGTTGAAGATATCTGCTTCAAAATTGAGTTGCCAGATTCCACCCGAACAAACATAGTTGCATACATACATAAATTGCAAGTTAAATAAAAGCTTGTAAAGAAAAGATGCGTTGGGAGAGAGACGCTTCAATGAGTCTCGGGACTTAAGCTTTGCGTGTTTTTACTCTGCACTGGCGGGGAGCCATTAGTCAGTCCTTAATTACTTTTGTTTGCCGTTCCCGAACTCAAACATCTGACAATACCTCGAGTGCGGTCGATGGAGTTCTCAAGACACGAGGGTTGTTGCTTCGTTTTAAAGTTATGAACTGACAAACACATTATAAGTGTGCCAACTTTTTCGGACTAGCGAGCGAAACAAACAAAGTTCTCCAAGTATCATTATCATCATTAGGTCTTTTTTAGTCTCCACTGTAGGAGCACAACCCTCTCTGTACTACCAGAGCCATATTTTAGACAGAGCAGTCAGAGGATTTTGCCTACACTCTCCACGCTGGCCAGACGGGTTGGAGAGTTCTCATTGATGTTTAAAGCTTTGTTTATGGTCCGAGAGCTGGCATGAATTTTGGGTAGGTGTTTGAGGCAAGTTGAAAACTTGTCAGAAGACCTTGCAAAATGGAGAAGAAATAGCCGGAACAGTTTAAATGATATGGCTATAGTTTTAGTGCCTGTGTGTGCCTGACGTCAACCCTCCTTGGGAATGCAATTGTACGAGCACGAGATGTTTGTGCTTAGTCCTTTTGTCGCCTCTTACGACATCCACATGAAGAGATGGAGTGTTCGGAACCACACGGGATTGTATTAGTTATAAAATATAGTATATGTGTGTATGACTACAACGATCAAAGCAGACAACTCTAGTCTTTATAGACATAAGGCCTAGTTTCGCTTGCATAATTTAGATTTATTTAGATTGACCTGGCAGGTAGAAAGTCCCATCAAAATGACCTGTCTTTTTGAGAATCTTATTTTTTAGTTATAAGTAATACCCTATTAAATTTTCAAGTTCAAATACCTTTTTCATATTTTTTTAAGAAATACTTTTGCACGCGCCTGGCAATATCAAAGCCCCGACCAAATCGTCTAGCTTATTGATTTTTCTATTCTTTAAACACTAAACTGCAACATATATAAAATGCATATTGCCTCTAATACCTTTTTTGAAAAAAAATGAAAAAAAACTTAAAAGTTCATAGATTGCTTTAGCCCCGCTACTCACCAGCCAGGTCTGCAGTTCCGTGTTGGGGTATAATAGGAGAGGTATGTGACAAGTTTTCAACTTGCCTCAAACACCTACCCAAAATTCGTGCTCGCTCACAATCTATTAGCTTGTAATTCCTAAGTCGCTTTCTACGACATCCACGGGAAGAATTGGAGTGGTCCTATTCTTTTCTGCTAACTCGGCAATTGTCTGCTCCGTAAGGGAAAAAGAAGAAAGATTTATTTATTTAACTTAATTACAAAAAATGTAATAGGCGGACTTAAGGCCTAGGGCCTTTTCTACTAATAATAATGTATCTGTATGTTTTGTTCCTCTACGCATCTACTCATTTACGATTAAATCGCGTACAAATAAACACTGAAAATTGCCTTCTCTATAATAATAAAGTACCTATTAAGTAGCATGTACAACATTAGACTTCAATATCTCCATCGACTTGATTAAGCGGCAACAAAATTGGCCGAATTTTTCCATCCTCATTAAGAACACCCAGACGTGGCTACAAAATACACAAGTACAGAAGTGTATTTTGCTCCCCATTTTTGTATGTATAAACAGAATGGCTGACGATTGAATGATGTTAGTAGTGTAGATTGGTTAATTTCCTGCTTTGCTTATCAAATTAACCAATCAAAGCAAGAAGGAAGGCTTTTAGGTAGTAGAATAAGTACCTACTTATTTAATATTTAGAATACTTACCAAACATTAAAGTACTTGCTAGGATACTTTTAAATTACATAATGGTTTTTTGAAATCAATAATAGAATTCCAATCACATTTTTGTTTGTTTTCCTCGAAGACGAGATAAAACAATAAAGTGAGGTGAATATTGAAATTGCTGAATATTTTATGCTGCCTTAGTACGTACATAGTCGTCACTCAAGAAACTTTCTGCATTCTGCCCCATATATCAACGATTCATCGTGCTATTGTGTCTGTGAGTCCGGCCAAATATACGGCTTTGCTCCAATAACACTGAAGTCACCAATCCATATTTAAAAGTCTTTAGGAATTCAGGATGCAGCACTAAAGTACGTATTCAATCTAAATTATATAAGAAAATTAATAAGAAATGGTGAAAAAATACATATCACGCGCATCTGTAGTCTCTTAATTTGTGACTGGTCGAAGGGAATTTTGGCTCACGTCCGACCCCGGTAAATAACCTCGCCGGACCAATACTCTCATTTGACGTACGTGCCCAAACGCCCCGAGCGGAAAAAAGAACCTCAAAGGAGAATAGACTTGAGTAATACAAGAAAAAATTAAAAAGAAAATATTAGAAAAAAGAATGCTTCTTCTTTTTTTAGGGTTTCGTACCCAAAGGGTGCAAACGGGACCCTATTACTGACACACCGCTGTGTGTCCGTCTGTCACAGGGCTCTATCTCTTGAACCGTAATAGCTAGACACTTGAAATTTTCACTGATTATGGCCGCTACAAATACTAAAAATAAGATAAGTTATAAAGTAAAATTGGTCGTCATACAAGAAACGTGTTTCTCTCAACGTATTTAAATCGATCTTTATAATGGCATTAACTAGATACTTGAGAAAATGTTCACCGATTACATATTACTGTGGCCGTTAGAACAACAAATACTAAATCACAGATACTATAATACTAACTAAATATAAGATAAAGTTACAAGTAATCGTGTTTTTTTCAGCGTTTTAAAACATTTTAACACATAATTTTTTAAAACAACAAAGGAGTTACGGAACAGTAGTTCATAAAATACTTTGAAGGGTTATCTAGGGCTTGGTAGTAGCAAAATTTTAAATGATGAAGAAAGAGAAAGAGAAGAACTCACTCAAAAAGAGTGCACCGAGACCATAATGTTGCCAAGCATGCTTTGGGGATTGCAACCAAACCCTGAATTGAATATTGTGTATGTACTCGTATGTACATATACTACAAGTTTGTAGGACCATCAATTCCTTTTAATCAAACACAAAAGATCGGGTTGCTGGATTCCCTCTAATATGGTTGAGTTTAGCGATGGCTGATTCACGCGTCAACTCGTGAACGGATGCTGCCAATAGGGATAAGTCAGCTCGGGTCCGTTTTTTAAGACAGTATTACTTATTTATTTCTGTAAATTTAATTTGACACTCGTTCGCAAGCTTTACCTGTTGTATTGTGATAACATTGTATTAGGCATAATATCTTTGTAAACTGACAAAACCCGTCTGGCGCGTAAGCGACCAACTGTGTAAATGAGTTTCTTTCGGCGTTTCTTCTCAGCATTGGTCGTTGCGAAAAGCTTGTATCCGTAGCTTTAAAAAAATTTAATAATGTAAATATAAATAAACTTTACCTACACGTAATGTACACAAAATTATTGACGTGTTAAAGTGCCTGCAAAGGCCTAATTAGTGAATAAATATTTGATTTTTTGACACATATTCTTCAACCGTCTTTGCTTGCCGCTTTGATTTAGTTGCCTATCTTGAAGCTGCGGACTGACCGCTAGTTACCATCTTTTACCACTTCAAATATTCAATAACTAAATAAGTTTATCAACCACCAAATTAAGACGCTAAATACAAACATTCTTACAATTGACCTGAATGTAATGAAACTAAATGAGGCCCGCTAAGAAAGTAAATAAATTCTGTAAATTCAGACAAACGCGAAGTAAGCAAAACAGTCTGCAGCCGTGAGATATCCGACTTACCTTATCAGAAGCATCCTCAGGTGCCAACTTTGAACTCATTACCATCTTGGCAAGTTGGAGATGGAAAAAACCACTTTCGTTTGTAGCAAGTATTTGTTGCAGATTTGAGAATTCCAGAAATATTTATAAACGTTTTTCCATCGTTTATGCATGATCGAAACAATTAATATTTTTATGACGTGGAAGGGACATACCAGTAATAAATCGAACCACGGGCTATATGATGCTAGATCACTTAAGTATAATCAAATTAAAATAATAATCAAAAGACAAAAAAAAACAACATTTCCATACAAATCGCTCGGGCAGCTGCACACTTTTGTATGGAAATGCCGAATTTCTTTTTGTTTGTTGATCATTCAACGAATAATATTTTGCTCGAGTGTTTCCAAAGTGGCGCATTTTTGAATCGCTTAAGGTGAATATAGAAGCAAATGGCATTGAAGTGGCGCCCTCATTTGAAATAAATTGTTAACTCGTAAATATGGAGATAATTTCCATATTGCTAATCGTCAGGCACTATATATAGCCCTTTAAATTATTTTATGAACCACCGTTGAAAGTACTTTAGTCTGTCTAGCTTTAAAACTTGCCTCCGCCAAAAGTGGCCATGGCAAGTTTTAAAGCTAGACGGATCACCAATAATAGTTTCAACGGCAGTTCATAAAATAATTTAAAGGGCTATCTAGTGCATGACGAAGAACAATATGGAAATTATCACCATATTTACGAGTTAACAATTTATTTCACACTTCAAGGCCATTTGCCTATATCTTTACCTTAAAGAATAAGTCTCCAAAAGGCGTCTGCGCAGAGATAGATGCGCGAGAGTCGTATAAAATAAAAAATTTTGTATAAAGGTTCTGAAACCATAGGACACCCCACACATGTTGTAGTAACTCCATGTAAATTCATGGTAAGTTTAATTGCCGAGTATTTAATACAAACAAACTTTGTACTTATGATAATAGAATTATTTATTGTAGTAAACTACAAATTTGATGATATTATGGTTACTATGACACTGGTTGTTTTAATGTTGGCAATAAGCTAACTGTTTCACAAACTTTTATAGAAGATTTATAGCATGGGTGTAGGTAAATAATAAACTATATTCTTTAATTATGCTTAGTGCTTAAATTATGCTATTTTTACCTCTACAACAACAAGGTGCCTATTTACCTTCAGAAGGCCGAGTTTTCAAACTTTAGATTACTTCCATCCCAGTCCCAGGCTCGCACGGGAAGGTTTAAGATGGAAAAATGTCGACTTTCCCGTCGTACCTACCAGTAGTTTGTCTTTGATGTTACTTTGAGAATTTTTAATGATACGTCTGACTTTAGAAAGTTGAGAGATGTCCCGAAGGGGATAATGTGTTAGATTTTATATTTAAGTATAGCAGTATATTATATTTTGCAGTTTCTATTTAGATACGAACATATTAACAACATTGAACATGTTTGTTAATATCTAAAAAGCAGCAGTTACATTTTACATGAAGCGTTGTCATATTAAATTATGTGCTTAGTAGATAAAGTTCGTTTGATCATAAGATATGACAAGCATCGGTGGGAGGTGGAGGACTGGGTTATCATTGACAAGCATCATCTTTGCAAAGTGCATTCCAAGGAGCTATTATGTAAACTAGTTTTACATAATAGCTCCTTGGAATGCACTTTGCAAATGAGACCCCATTCTCACCAATTCCTCAATTAGCTTCAAGTTCTGCACTGGAAGAGAAGCCAGCTGGTACATTCTACGTTTTTTCTTTCCTTCCAGTCCAACTTGGAAGCAACGAACATTTTTTCCATAATAAAACAAAGATTTTCTTACTTGACAAGCATTGTCGGCGGCTACCTCCCGAACAAATTTTTAATATCCACCTAAGTAGCAGAGCTGACTGCAAAGTTTCTCAATGTTCCCGACTCCTTGCTTTATAATCTCTGTTGTTACTTTGAGTACATTGTTATTTCTGTCGTGTATACGGTGCCTTATATTGATAAAGTTTCAAAGAAATTTGTTCTGTAAGTAATTTTCATGAAGAACAAGTGAGTGAACCCTTGTTCACGTGTGAGTGACGGAACCCTAAAATAGTTCAAAAAACTAGTTAGAGCATTAGATTTGTCAAGCAGCCTACGCTTGGCGACTGCCATAAAATGATGACCTACCGGTACCTGCAGCTTAACTCGCCTTCCAAAGCACAGAGCTCGAGCATTTGATGTCACTTGAGGGGAGGATTGCTTCTCTTCCTTCCTTCCTTGGGAGGGATTGGGCGATACTGCGAAGCATGTTAATAGACGATGCGGCTAGCCTTAAAAAAAAAAAAAAAACTTAAATAAAAATATACAAAAATCAAATGGGAGATTTTCGGTATGCAATGGGCATTGTTTATTTTTTTTCAAAAGCATTATTTTGAAATCCGTTTCGAGAAATAGAGTTAAAGAACAGTTGTGGGTCATTTTTTTGCCAAAATAATCAATGGTTTTGGATATTTCTACAAGCAAACGTATGACCTTTGTTTGACCTTATTCCGCGGCTGTATCGGTTTTAGCTCTGAGTCCATTCATTAAAAAATATGAGTCGCCTTTCTGGTACTCATCCGTCACTGACGATAACGTCAAATGTCACTGTTTCCGCCAATCATAACTAAGAAAAGAACTTTCCGCCAATCATAGGAAACTGAAGTGCTATTTTTCATTCAAGGACTTACATTACGAATAATTTGAGTGTTCGAGCGAGCGCATTTTTGAATTGATCGTATGCGAAGGATTTGCAACGAGTGGTCTGGACCACTCGTAATTTCGACACTTGTAGCGTACAGTACAAATGTCAAAGAAACGTTCCATGGAGAATCAGATTCGCGCAAACAACCAGTGTCATAGTAACCAAAATATCATCCAAACTAATGTTATAATGTTGTACGAAATTTCATTATGCAATTCCAACTCGATTTCTTTCACATATTCATGCACGCGCGTTTCACTACCACAGCTCCGTAATTAAAAAAAAAACTTATAGTTATTCCAATTCACGTCGTATCCCGCCATTTTTGCTCGAGTACCTATTGAAAAAAAAATATTACTTTGTTTTTTACTACAGTCAATATTTTTTTTATTACCTATACCACAAATACTATAATACTAGTCTATACATAGTTTGTTTGTATTTGATACTCAGCAATTAAACTTACCATGAATTTACATAGAGTTCTTACAACACTGTACCCCTATGGTTTCAGAACCATTTATAGAGGATTCATATATTATGGGAGTAGATAAAGTCTTGTATGCAACTGTACATAATTACTTTTATACTAATTGTGATGTTTTGGGTTCGGATTCTCCTATCACACTTAAATTAAAAATATACAAAGCAATAATAATATACATTTGAAAAATCAACCCAGTCGAAATGAACGATGTAAATCGGATCCGATAAAAGCGATGACATTTGTACACGTCTGCCTGTATCATTGCTTATCCATGTGGCCGCATGAATATGGATCCTTTGGGTCAAAAGAAATAAAAAAAGCTTTTGGCTTCATGATTTGACTGCTAAAAGGGTCCACAGATGTTCACGGTCGACTAGGTCGCATATTTGAATATCGAGGCGAACTGATGGCTTCTGTACGTAAATATAAATATTTTAGATTAGCATCGGGTGAATGAAATATTACGATTTGTTTGGTTTTGTAAATTATATTCTTCCATACTGGTCTGGGTGAAAAGAAAAAACATAGAATGTACCTATTAGCTGCTTCTGAAAAGAAAACAACGTATCTGTAATGTATCTAAATTATTTAAGGGTATTTGACATTAGTTTTCAGTCTTTAGTACCTTTATATTAAGTGTATACGTTCAATTGTTACGAGTATATTATTACAAGTATATAATTTAATTAAATTTTTATACACTTATTTTCGTTTGTATTATTTTAATTACTTTATTTACAAAGTCAAAGTGTGTATTAATGTAGGATAAATATATCACTTATTGAAGGTCATTATTTTTTTATTTTTTTTTATTGCAAAAGCTTCAAACTACTTTTATTTTTAATTTTTTATTCTATATTGGTTTTTAAACTATTGCGCTTTGAACACATAATTTATATATATATATATATTTTATTCTATATATCAGGTATCTAGTCTCCCGCCTTTCCTTCCAGACGTTCTGGAAACATGAGTCATGAATCATGATTGAAACAGAAACGGTCGGTGTTCATTTCCCAGCGGACTAGACGCTCACTTCGAGCCACATTCGAAAAAGCTCCAACTTCAGTAATGAAGACAAATCACAAGACGAAAATTCTCCTTTTCTCTTTGTGCTATTACAGTCTTTTGGTCGCGTAACCGAAGGGTGCAAACGGGACCCTATTACTGAAACTCCGCTGTCTGTCCGTCTGTCCGTCTGAACCGTAATAGCTAGACACCTGAAATTTTCACTGATTATGTTTTACTTAGCCGCTATAACAACAAATACTAAAAATAAAAAAAGTTGAAAATTAAAGGGTGTCGTCATACAAAAAACGTGTTTTTTTCAGCGTTTTAACTCGATCTGTCACAGGGCTCTATCTCTTGAACCGTTATAGCTAGACACCTGAAATTTTCACCGATTATGTATTACTATGACCACTATAACAAAAAATAAGATAAAGTTAATAATTAAAGGGGTCATCATACAAGAAACGTATTTCTTCTGCGTTTTAAAACGGAACCCTTCATGTACGAGTCCGACTCGCACTTGCCCGTTTATTTTATAATGTCTATATGTACGACTAAATATCTTATTTCGATGGCCTGTAGCTGAATGGATGGAATAAAATATAATAACTTTATGTAGGTATCTATAAATGTACGAGTATTTCTAAATATGTGTATTCGTCTATTTGGCTAAATAAAAATTTGAGCCAATTGTGGCAACTGAACTTTAAAAGTACGTCAGGCAGGGTGCTTACGGTTAAATCAATTTATTAGCTTTCCTTCCCGGTCTTCTTCGGAATTATAGTTATTTTTGGATAAGAAAAAGAAGCACCCTGGTGCTGTAATGCAAGCGAGAACGCGCTGCGATATGGAAG
The DNA here is from genome assembly GCA_963576875.1 of Acrobasis repandana. Lineage (NCBI taxonomy): Eukaryota > Metazoa > Arthropoda > Insecta > Lepidoptera > Pyralidae > Acrobasis > Acrobasis repandana. The sequence goes on from OY756215.1 coordinate 1,208,803, forward strand.
ATAGCAAATATAAAATATGATAAACTTTATATAACCACAGAATAAATAATACTAACGTACAGAAGTCTCACTCAGCGAACAAATTCAAAGAAATATCTACTCAATGCGGCTAGCGATATGGTTTAATTTAGCTCACGTCAGAACTCAGCACCTTTTCGTTTAAATACCTAGACATCCATTGCAAGCCAATTTCATGCTTATTACTCTGGACAAACGATTCGTATATCTGAATTTACCACCCGGAGGGGCCGCCTGTGCGCATAGTAATAATGTAGGTACATTTTCGATACCTAAACGGGGAGTGACACAGGCCTGATATAACTAGTACTTAGTTCCGTGAGAACAGTATACCTCACGAGCTCTTATAACCATGCAATAACCAACATTTTCTCTGTCCCCTGGCTTGGCAAAGCCATTTCAGTAAAATTCGTCCATATATGACGCTAAAGAAAACTTCCCCTGTTTCCCCCCTCCACTCCCTCCTTTTGGAATCTTTTTTGCAACATCTTGTGTAGAATTAAGTCCTTAAAGTGGTTCTCAAATTTGATTGAAATCCGTCTATAAATAACGCTACAGCAAAGTTCCCCCCTTCTCCCCCTATTTCTCCGCAAATCAAAAATCGCGATCGACTAATAAATTTCATAAATCAAGGAACTTGTGTGCCAATTTTCATTGAAATTGTGAGTTTTTTTTTCCTTTTCTTAACGTACATACTAAAAATCATTCGATTGAATAAGTACGCTAATATTGTTACAATCTAGCCTAAACTTAGACTAATTAGTAGTTTAACATTGACCTAGTTTTATAAATTATAACATAAGAATGTGTCCATCGGCACTTTTCTTACTGTCTCTATGGGGAAGGCACTTTGCTCGTGTGTCTTTATTCTATAAATAACGCTACAGCAAAGTTCCCAACTTTTCCCCCTATTTCTCCGCAAATCAAAAATCGCGATCGCCTAATACATTTCATAAATCAAGGAACTTGTGTGCCATTTTTCATCGAAATTGTTGGAAAAATGCGACCTGTAGTCCGTTTTCTACTGGAAAAAGTACGTCAATTTTGAGTACAGCAATGTCACTTGGTACGAATGTTGTACACGTCCACATACATACATACATACATACTATCACGCCTGTTTCCCACAGGGGTAGGCAGAGACTATGGACCTCCGCTTGCTACGATCTTGACAGACCTCTTTCGCTTCATCTACACTCATCAACCTCTTCATACATGCCCTTCAGTTACGTGTACTTCTTACCTCTCCCTTTTTCAGAACGTCTGCAATCTGATCGCAGAACGTTTGCCGAGGTCGACTCAGTCCCGCTCTTCCTTTCACACTTGCCTTATAAATATTTTTTGTTAATCTATTTTCATCCATCCTTTCTAAATGCCCAAACCATCTTAACATCCCTTGTTCTACATTTGTCACTACGTCCTCTTTCACTCCAGACCGATCCCTTATAACATTATAACATACACATTTCTTATTGGGTATTTCAAGGTAACACCACACCTACTCCTCAGCGCTTGCACATACACGTCCACCTAAGCCCAATACGCCTGGTGGTCGTCTAACTCCGCGACAGGTAGGGGGAGGGGGGGTCAAAGTACAGAGCTGCCGGCGCTCAGAAAAAAATCTGCTGGATTTCTTTGGACCTTTGGATCAAGTTTGGTATTGTTTTACTGTAGGCGAGAACAGACCGACGGACAAAAGCATTTTTGGACAACTACGAAATTGAGACGCTTCCCTCGGTTGAAAATAACAGCCAAATCACAAAAAAAAATCGACATTCCCATACGAATTGCCCGGGCACACTTTTTAGGGTTCCGTAGCCAAATGGCAAAAAACGGAACCCTTATAGATTCGTCATGTCTGTCTGCCGTATGTCACAGCCACTTTTTTCCGAAACTATAAGAACTGTACTGTTGAAACTTGGTAAGTAGATGTATTATGTGAACGGCATTAAGATTTTCACACAGAAATAGAAAAAAAAACAAGAAATTTTGGGGTTCCCCATACTTATAACTGAATCTCAAAAAAAAATTTTTTCATCAAACTCATACGTGTGGGATATCTATGGATAGGTTTTTAAAAAATGATATTGAGGATTTTAATATAATCTTTTTTGTAAACTGAATAGTTTGCGCGAGAGACACTTCCAAAGTGATAAAATGTTGGTCCCCCCTGTAACTTCTAAAATAAGAGAATGATAAAACTAAAAAAAATATATGATGTATAATATGATGTACATTACTATGCAAACTTCCACCGAAAATTGGTTTGAACGAGATCTAGTAAGTAGTTTTTTATTAATACATCATAAATCGTAAAATGTTACTTGCTGCTACGGAACCCTTCATTGGCGAGTTCGACTCGCACTTGCCACTTTTTTTTGTTTTTGAAATTTCTTACGCATGTCAATTACACGTTGTACAAGGAGCTATATAAATAGCATATCCAATTGTACGGCTCTCGAAAATAACAAGTAGCATTTACACAATCTGAAGCAAAAAGGGAAGCTCTCAGAGAGATACAATCCCCTTTTATTGAACTAATGAGATTCTTAACCGAAAAATTTTTTAATTAAATGTATTTAGATCGATCAAATAATTTTCTAGCTCGATTCCTGAGATAGAAATGTTTGAATAATTTGAATGAGTGTTTGTTTTCGTTTGAAATCGCTTTCCAATAAATCATTATATTTATAGCAAATTGTATATACAAGTTGCAAATTTAACACGTTATAATGCCGTTTGATCTAACATTAATTGCCCAAAAACCTTTACTTGATTGTCTACGAGGCCTACAATCCGTGAGCTCTATGACGACGTAAGTAGTGTCTGTCTGTCTTACAGACCATGGACCAAGATAGACACAGCCTCTGTATGAATTAGCGTGTCGATCTAACGTCAAATTGACTTCATTTAGGATCGTCACTTTTAGTCCATGTATGTCAATTCATTAGATCGGACATTGAGCTTTCTCTGTAAAATACCTAAATCTACCGTTTTAAGCTGTAGAAACTCGTTGAAAAATGTCGGAGGAAGTAATAAAAAAGATTCCGTTTGTAAGTGAATTTTTTTAATAAATATTGTATTGAAAATTGGCACGCCGGGTTTTTATACAAACTGAAGGACTTTCTTTATCTATATAGTAGTGTATAAAAATAGTGTTTAAAATAGTGATACAGCAAACTTTTTTTAACCATTATACATTTCTAATTTTATAATTGACTACTTTTCATACACACTTTCACCCCCTATTTTACCCCCTTAGAAAACGATTTTGTTAAAAATAGTGATACAGTAAACTTTTTTTTGAACCGTGAGCTCACATGTCAATTTTTACAATTCTATCTCCAAAAATGACCTAGTTTCATACAAACTATCAACCCGCATTTCAACCCCTTAGGGGATGTATTTCCAAAAATCCCTTCTTAGTCCACACCTACGGCATTCAAGAAACGTTTGTGCAAAATTTCAAGCTTCTGCCCTGCGGTTTCAGCTGTGCGTTGATCGATCAGTCACTATCTATCTATCTATGTCAGCCAGTCAGTTTCTTCTTTTATATACCTGTCTAGCCATAAATATTCTCAAATAGTTTGGAAAATCCAAAAGTGCACGCCTCATAATCTCATTTTTCACAATTAAATTGATTTTGATTGTTTTCTTGCTAACTTAAAACAAAGAAAAGTATGTGTCGGCTTTAACGCATGACTGGATATTATTTTTAACTTTTATTTTTAACTTCCCGCTGAGAAAATTGAAAATTTTCAAAATTCGGGACGTTATTAGTTTCACCCCGTTTTTGAAAAGTCGAGTTTTCATCAGATCTCGACGTTTAAAGGTCTCAGGAATCTTCCCTGACCACTCACGAGCAAGTGTCATGCACCCTATCCGTATGTGTGTGTGGGTGTGTATGTGACCCGCTTATAACTCTTGAACAACTAAACCGATCGGAACCAAATAAGTAGTTTTCCAAAGAGTTCTATACAACTCAGATTTCCTGTGAATTTAAACCGATTCGGACCGGTAGATTTTGAGAAATCTCAAAAAAACTAAGCAAAAACAAAAGACTACGTCACGAATGTCAAGAAAAGTGTTACCACTGATTGTTCTTTTCATTCTCAATTAGTTAATGCAAATTAAATAAAATATTAACTAACTTATCGCTTCTTTTACATTTATTCGTCTTTCATATTTAATAAAACAAACAAAATCACAACATTCTTTATTCAAATTTCTTTTTACTTCTTTTCTTACTTGCCAGTTACACATTCGTACTCATCATACATAGGTATTAACTCTTTCAACAAACCTCACATCCATATTTTTATAATAATAATTACGATTAAACTACATTGAATTAGACCGTGATTTTCGAAAGGACTTAGTTTTGGATAATACTGAAGCGTATAAAAAAAATGTACTTGATCAGATAAGTTTTTCGGGAGTTATCGTGACCACGCCAGTTTCCATACATACAGACACACGGACGTCCACAAAATGATTTTATTAAACATTGTTTTTATTTATTTAAAAGGCAATATGTCTTTTAAAAATGTCATAAGTATTGAAACTACTGTTTTTCCTTGACATTTATGTGTAAATATTATTGTACAAGTGCGATAGAAAATAAATAGAGACACAATTAGTTAAAAAAATTACTTGATTTTTGTAAGGAGAGAGTAGAGCACTACTTCAAAAAAAAATTCTATTGCAAATAACATTTATTACTTTTACAATTTGTTAGTTTAATACATAAATATAAAACAATTTAAAATATAAAAATCTTATCGAAGTGGTCTCCATTGGCTGCAATACAGTCATTTAAACGTTGAGGCCAGTTATCAATAGAAGCACGCACTCTTTCAATGGGAAAATTCTTCACTGCCAATCGTATGGATTGTTTTAGGGACTCCAAATTATCATGACGTTTAGAACAAGCCGTACTCTTTACAACTGACCATAAATCATAATCCAGCGGATTAAGATCGGGACTAGACGACGGCCAGTCTTCAGCTCTGATAAAGTCGGAAACGTGGACTGAGCTTTATAACCCGGTGCCGAGTCTTGCTGGAAGTATCATTCTTGGTTATTGAACATGGTGTTGTTAAAGGGCTTAACTACCTTCTCAAGAATGGTATCTTAATACACTTGTGCCGTTGTTTTGATACCTTTTTCACGAAAGTATGGCTCAGTCACTCCTTCATAGTTACCTCACCAAACCATCACTTAAGTCAGATAATGCCCACGTTGCACTCTGTCGACTAATTGGGAAGCTTTATTAGAGCTTTGAGCATAAATACGGTTATTTTGTTTGTTAGAATGATGCTCAGTTGTAAACAAAATCTCATCCGTAAACAAATTTTTTGCGTACCGCTTCAGTAGTTTTTCGATTTACCACCCTATTCTTTTTGAATTATCAGTTAAGAAATAACCAGTACGTCTTTTATAGGCTGCAAAGTCCTAATTCATCTTTTGAAATACTCGACATGGTTCTAGGTGCTATCTTCATCTCCCGTGATGAAATATTTTCCATTCGAACAGGATTTCTTCGAATTCTTTCCCTTACTGCTTTGACCACCTTTTTCACAGGATTTCTTCGAATTCTTTCCCTTACTGCTTTGACCACCTTTTTCGAACGAACACTACGTGGACGGCCAAATCTTTTTCTGTCACAAACAGAGGAGGTCTCATTTTATCTATTTATAGCCCAGTAAACAAACATTTGACTAATACTAAGCGTATGGAGAGTTTAAAAATTGCATTGGCTTTGGCCTCCATACCTACTTTGTGTGATGCAATTACAGCGATTTGGTTCTCTTTATCACCCCACAAAATATTGTACAATGTATTGGCGCCAAAATACGAAAAGTCAATGAAAAATCATATAAAAATAACGGATTCCAAATTCAAATGTAATATTTTGTTTATTTTTAATTGTAACAGTATTTATGGCCAGACTAAGTATATACCTGTAGATATTTATAATGCTTTGTCTACCCTGAAGTTTGAAGTAAGTGTCGACAGGCAATCTTGTCTCTGCAATCGATCAAAGGCTCCCAGGTGTTCTTATATCAACAGATAAATTGACAGATTAATCAGGTGCCGTAAACAAAGCATGAAATATGGAGAATGCAGAAATAGGCCCTACAGGCCCCCAAATTAACAAAGTAACAAGCTAGAGAAGAATTAATCAATAAATATACAAGTACAAATCACACTGATTAAGCTGGCTCCAAATTAAGTTTGAGCTTGCATCATGGGATGCTAACTCAAAGATACTATATTTTATAATAAATACAGTATAGATAAACACCTGGGGTCTGGACCAAAAACAATTTGAAAATTACAATTTTCCAACTTGCCTTGCTGGGGAGTAAATCCAAAACCTTCGGTGTGACGGACTAGCGTGTTAACCAATTCGCCTCGGGAATGTCGCGTGGGAGTGGCTTTAGAGGGCTCTAGTTGCTAATCCGCTTAGGAAATTAAAGTCAATGGTTCTTAATAATATGTAAAAATAAATTAAAATTTAAATATCATCGAATGTCTCACTCACATCTGTAAAAACTTCACAGTAAGGGTTGGGATATATCGCGCGGCCGCATGCGATAGTATGCTTAGCGTGCTGTAGCGCTCGGCCGCATTCCTTACTTTCTCGCTCTAGCAAATGACGGTTCTGAGCGACGGAAAAGGATAGCAACATAGGAAAGCACTGTTCCAGGCGGCCAGATGTAGCCATAATTGAATGAAGATGCGGCGATGGGTGTGACCCGATTAGACAGAATGCGTAATATCTCTGTACGTAGCAGTTTTAAAGTCGCTCCCATTACGGAAAAAGTTAAGGTACAGTCCGATGGTATGGCCATGTAATGTAGAGAGACGAACAACACGTGGTTAATAAAGCTCTGTGCCTGCCTGAATGTAAGAGAGGGCCAGGTCGCCCACCTGCTACCTGGTGACCAAGAAGAATTCATGATGAAGCTATTAAAAGTAGAAAAGGTTCGCTACTTTTAATAGCTTCATCATATAAAATGTCCTGGGTTGTCGAATAGGGTACTTGCCCGATTTGAAAACTTAGGACAGACAGTCCTGGCGCCAAGTAACTAGGAGAGGAGACTCCGCGCTAGGACAAAGCCCATCTGCTATCGGTTCGTCATGCTGTGTCCCGCCCACTGCCACTTCAATGAGCTAATCCGCTGAGCTATTTGAGTGACTTTTATTCTCCTACGAATTTCGTAATTTCTGATTCGATAGTGTATAATATAGTGTGATATTATTAAAAACCTCGAATACGGCTTGCATACAGCTCAGTTTTTAAACACGCACTCGATTTTAATACCCCATTACGGGTGCACAAACTACTATTATGGAGGTGGTCTTTTATACTTGTCCGTGTCGTAACGAGTACGACACGGATAAGTATAGATAAAAGACCAGTCAACAAAAGAGTTTGTCGCGATTCTCAAAGATTTTTTGGTCAGTAGCATATTACATAATTTACGACGTAAATGGCAAAGTTCATGTAGAGTACAGAGAATACAGAGAATTGTCTTCCTGCGATGGCCCAATCTAGACTAGAATGTCATGATAAGTCTGTGGTTTTGTGTTACCCCTGATTGTTCTTTTCAGTAATGTAAGAGTAAGTTATTAAAAATAAAATAAAAACGACGGGTTGCACTCCGGAGTGCCGGCAGAAGTGTAAACTTGAATATTAACGTTGTGCATTTTTGATATTTTGGAATAGTTAGGGAATAATTTTGCACGAATTGCTTTAATTATCAGTATAAAAGTACTATCATTTATGTGCTAGAATACAATATTTATTTATTGCGCTATCGTACACAAACATGACAATTTATATTACATTAAAAAGTTTATCTCTTAGCTAAACGAAACAGCAGGCGCAGGCATACATTTTCGCCGCGCCGTAGAAAGAGAGGGGGATACTTCCTCTCCTACACCGCGCCGGCTGTCTACTTTCCATCCGTCTTACGAATTTTCGATCAGGACACATGTCCTGACGCGAGTTTAACATTTTTTACCCATTACGAAAAAGTGCACAACGCCGCTAAAGAATTTTTCACTTAAAAAAAAACGTGTGTCACTCGGGGACTGCCGCATTAGAATAGCATAGCATTTTTTATCAACTTATGCAATTATAAGTCTAGTCGCACGCACACAAACACCGTGCCGAAGCCTGACGAACTGAAACGACGTTAGACGATGCACGGCTTTCAACGCCGCGCCGCTGTGCCGGTCGCCAGTTGCCGTGTAGGCGGAGTGGAAATTTCGTAACAAAAATAAAACCTAACACCCCAGGTTTTATTTTTGTTACAGCTCGTTAGCTTAGTAAATAACATAACTATTTCGTATATAGGTAGGTAGTGTGATTTATCTGTTTAATTTTTAATAAATGTATATGTATATTGAATATTAATTCATAATTGGTAGGTTATGTTAAAAAATGCATTTTACTCGGGTAATTCAATCACACACAGTGGCAACACTCCCACCTGATGACATATTCTTGCCAATCACGTGACCAGCTGTCACGGGTAGAGAATACCGTGTTTTATTATACAATAGCGAAGTTCATCTAATTGTAACTACACTCCTACCACAGAAGACAGTAAGAGTATTACATAAAGAACGGAATCTCCTAAGGTCCCGCGCAAGATTCGTCCCCGTTCCCCGTCCCCGCACCTCTCCCCCGTTCTCGCCTTGTCGACGGACATTGACGTGTGCACGGCGGCACACGGCGGCACAAGAACGGGGCCGTGGTGCGGGGGGACGCATATTGCGCGGGACCTTAGGAGATTCCGTTCTTTATGTAATACTCTTACTGTCTTCTGTAACAATGGCGAAGTTCATCTAAATGTAACGACACTCCTACTCCACTCACCTTTGAAGGAGGCCATGCTGTTCGGGCGCGTCGCCGCCGCTCATTTATCAGAGAAGTTGTTCAACAGTTGTTTATGTTGCAGCGTTCCAGTCAACTGGGGCTGATGCGATTACCTGGAACAATATCAGAACATTTTTATACAAACAAGAAATTATTAAAAAAAGAGACACTTCGTGTCGCAATCGGGAACACGCTCGGATGAGCGAGGTGATACTAAGTACGAGTATGTTGTATTTTAGCGTTCCTGTAATTGTTAGGGTTCCGTACCCGAAGGATGCAAATGGGACCCTATTACTGAGACTCCGCTGTCTGTCCCTCTATCTGTCCGTCTGTCACAGGGCTCTATCTATTAAACCGTCATACTCGTAGCTAGACACTTGAAATTTTCACCGATTATGTATTACTATGGCCGCTATAACAACAAATACTAAAAATAAATAAGTAAATTTTTAACAAAAAAAAACAACCGACTTCAATTTTTTTAAGGAGTTTCTTGCATATCTCCAAAGTTCTTCATCATATCTTCACCAAATAAAAATGGGACCAACTTGGTAGTAAAGGCTTTCAAATAAAAAAGAATCATCAAAATTGGTTTACAATTGGCGAAGATATCGCGTAACAAACATAAATAAAAAAATAAATAAAGAAAACAGACAGTCGAATTGATAACCTCCTCCTTTTTTGAAGTCGGTTAAAAACAGTTGAAAATTAAAGGGGGTCGTCATACAAAAAACGTGTTTTTTTCAGCCTTTTCAACTTGATCTGTCACAGGGCTCTATCCCTTAAACCGTAATAGCTAGACATCTGAAATTTTCACCGATTACCTATGTATTTCTATGACCACTATAACAACAAATACTAAAAATAAGATACAGTTAATAATTAAAGTGGGTCGCCATACAAGACACGTGTTCCTTCAGCGTTTTAAAACATTGTACGGAGGTACGGAACCCTTCATGTACGAGTCCGACTCGCACTTGACCGTTTATTTTACTTTGATAACTGTAGAACATTCTTTATTTATTTAAAAGAATTAGTCAAATATAAATGACTGCAATCAAAGATACGACTTTGATTTTAAATCTTATTGTACTTATGTACCGGTTCAGAAGTCACAAAAAAGGGAAAAATCATAGCACACTGAGTAAACAGAAAAAAACAATTTATGATTTGTGATATTTGCATTAAATTTAATTTATTATTTATTGTCAATTCAAAATTCAATTCAAAATATCTTTATTATCATAGGATATTTATAATATCTCTTAATAATAGTCACTTTGTTTTGTTTTGCACAAATGTTGACGTCAAATCGTTACTTAAAGCTAAATTTACGCCGCTTCCTAGGCGCAAGTGCAGAAGAAGCGGCAACAAACTGCACTGCACGTTTTCTCCAAAGACGTCAACTAACAAACTAAAAACTTAAAATTAGTTATATAGATGGACAGAGATTACATTGTTTATTATGTCATAATTAAATTGAATTATAAGAATTACGAAATTTAAAATAATGTCAATTTGTAAATTTAGTATGTACCAATGTACCTAAATTATGATATGGTTAAGTATACAAACCTTTAAGAGGGACCCGCGCCAAGCTCAAGCCAGACCTTTTTGTCTTTAAGATAGTCATCGGTCCTATAACAAGCCTTCTCAAAAAGTACTTTCGTTACATAAGCATGTGTTTTTTTTATTTCTTATTATGAATATTTACTTATTATGCTTTTAAACGGGCGGTTCAAAAACGGTTACTCAAAGAAGTCTCTTCTTCTTGTCGTGTCCCTGCGTGGTAATTAGTAGTCATCCATTTATGTATTTATCTATCCGCATACATATATAATTAGTTCTTTATGTATTATATTTACATAATTATATATTTTGTATATTTATTTTATCTATAGTAATTGTATTGGTATATATTTCTTTAAAATTAATATTTATGTATATTCTTGATTTATTCTTGTAGGTATTTATAGTTCCTTTTAATTTTGTTTACACACTCTGTCGCACCACCCAAATTATTTCTCTACTTGGTCCAATGGTTGACTGGCAGAGAACGCCATAGGGCGTTAAGTCCGCCATTTGTACACTTTTTTATGTGCAATAAAGTTTAAATAAATAAATAAACAAATATTTATTTGTGCAATAGAGATATGGAATAGTTTTGAAAAATATTATTTAGACCGTCTTCAGTTAGATTATCCAAAATGATTGGTGGTTCCAATATTTTTGGATAATAATCAGAGAATAAATCTTTATTCACAACATAATAAATAATTATAACTATGTAGGTATAACAATAACATTATACTAAATACACAATAATAATAAATAATAGTCTAACTTACTAATATACTATTTTTCGGTTTATCAAAGTAGTAAAAATTCACAAAGATACAGTGCATCGATGTTTTTGAGTAACGGCGATTCACGTCATCGTATAGTAAACTTGTACTAGATCGTGACGTCCTGCGAAATATTTAAATTTCGCAGCACGTCACACTGCACCTTCGTCATTATTCTAATCCGAGAAAAGAAAAAATACTTGAACAGTATTTTTTAATAATCTACCTGATGAGATGAGCCAAAAATTTTTTTTATGCTATATAATATTAATTCTTTTTCCATATTTATGCCCACATACGCTAAAAGTGGCCTTCACCTTGCCGCCCTAGGCTCTGTCTACAACGTTAGGGATAAAGAACTGATAGTGTATCTGTATAATATTAAGGTGAATATAGAAGCAAATGGCCTTGAAGTGTGAAATAAATTGTTAACTTGTAAAAATGGTGATAATTACCATATTGCCGTTGAAACTATTATTGGTGATCCGTCTAGCTTTAAAACTTGCCGTGGCCACTTTTGGCGGAGACACGTTTTAAAGCTAGACGGACTAATGTAAATACTTTCAACGATGGTTCATAAAATAATTTAAAGGGCTATCTAGTACCTGACGATCAGCAATTTGGAAATTATCTCCATATTTACGAGTTAACAATTTGCTTCTATATTCACCTTAACAAAAAAACACTAATCTATGATATTCTTTTATTTCTCAAAAACTGATATCATGAATATCTACTTGTACAGTTTTCTAGAATATAGCGGACATCTCTCCTGCGCCGCAGTTGCAATAAACATAAACTTGATAGGTTTCCAATACAACGGCCACTTAGAAAAGAGGTCGCGGCAACCCGTCTCTCAAGCATAGAAAAAGTGGATATATAAACAAAATAAACCGGTCAAGTGCGAGTTAAACTCGCGTGAAAAGGGTTCCGAACAATTGAATAAATTCTTATAGGTTTTCCTGTAATCTACAAGTAATGAACGACATTTTTTATTTTTTTCAAAATTTTATGCTCGGTAATTTCGGACATCAGGGGGGGGATGGTCAATTTTCGTCTTGTTTTATTAATAAAATCAAAACTATTCATTTTACAATAATAAAAAAAATATATTTGAGATCCTCATAACGAGCCCTTTCATTTGATATATGACACAGTAAGGTTTGCAAAACTTTTTTTTTTAATTTCCTAATTTTTCACCGAAAATGACCCATAATTAAAAAAATATTTATTTACTTTGCACATATGTGTTTATGTCATAGGATTACAACATTCTACCAAATTTCACCTGATTCGGTCCAGTAGATTCGGAGAAAATTGGCTGTGACAGACGGACGGACAGACAGACGCACTAGTGATCCTCTAAGGGTTCCGTTTTTTCATTTTTTTACGGAACCCTGAAAACACCGAGTTATTCAAGTAAACTCGGAGCTTCTCTTTCTCTCTCATCTTAGCGTGTTTCCAATTGCATCCTCAGCTGTAATGCTGCGAAGCCCGGGGTCCACTTTCCGGGTTTTTCTTCTTCTTGGTTGTAAGACCATTGGCACGCTTCTCATTCTTGACGACGTCAAGTCAGCATTTTTTGGGTCTACCACGCCTGTACCAGCATAGGCGACTCTCTTGCAGTTTGTCTGCTATGTCACGAACGTGAAGGCTGCCGCGAATGCGGTTTTTCACGTGGTCTCCAAGATACTCCGCATATCCATATCAAGTCAACTCGGAAATTAAGACATCTGTAGGAAGCGATGGAGTGGTCTTATGGAAGTCACACGGCAAATGCTTTACTACCAAAGGTTTAAACGTAAGTCTGATCACAATACAAAGTTCTCCAAGTTTGCTTTCTGTTTTCTTTTTATCGAGTGTGTAGCTTGTTTGATTTTAGTGTGTGTAAGTGACCAACACTGGTGTCAGATTTTTCAAGCTGCCGAAAGTCATCTGACATAGCTTGACGACTGCTATAGAATGATGACAGCCGGGACCAACGGCTTAACATGCCTTTCGAAGCACGGAGCAGCTCGAGATTTTTTTAATAAGTACCACGTGTTGTCACCCATCCAAATGCGGACTACGTTGCTTAACTAGCAAAATCGCTAAAACGTACTTCCACCGGACCAACAAGGTTGTCAAAGTTTACTCGGTAAGTCTAGCGGTTTCCTTTGTGATACTATCAAACTACTAGTATCACAAAGAAAAAACAACGACGCAGTTCAGAAAGAGATGGTGGCAATGTTAAAATAAATTTAATTAAGAAAACCTTTTAAAATTGTCCGCCAAAACCGAAAGTAGCATCTGCCATGTTTGCCAGCGCGGCGCCTGGAATTCATTTCCGGTCGTCGCGTGGAACGTGTCGATGTTCGTGTTTACATTTTTTCGTCACAGAACCGAAGGGCAGTGGCACGTAAAATAAAAAAATAACGGTCAGGAGTGAGTCGGACTCGTAAATAAAGGGTTCCGTACCTCCGTACAATGTTTTAAAACGCGGAAATAAGACACGTTTTTTGTAGGGCGACCCCCTTTAATTCTTAACTTTATTTTAGTTTGTTGTTAGTAGAAAAATTTTAAGTATCCAGTTAATGCCATTATAAAGATCGAGTTAAAAACGCAGAAAAAAACACTTTTCTGGTGATGACAACCTCCTACAATTCCTTTAAACTTTACCTAATTTTTAGTATTTGTTGTTATACTCGTATCCGCCACAGTAATAGGTACGTAATCGGTGAAAATTCCAAGTTTCTATTACGATTTAAGAGATAGAGCCCTGTGACAGATGGATGGACAGACAACGGAGACTCAATAATAGGGTCCGTTGGTAGCTTTTGGGTACGAAACCCTAAAACTCATACTTAACTTATAGGTAGAACTTCTTTCTGTTTTGAATTTTTTACTTAATTTCTCTTCTAAGCATATTTGCGTCCACTGCTGAATATATGCCCCCTTCTTGGATCATCTATCTACTGCGGCGTCAATGCGTCAATACGGTTCTGACGATAAGTCAAACTAATAGAATTGTATCTATCTGTTAGAATTTGGCTCACGGATATAATGTCCAAATGGGTGTACCCCAAGGTTCAATTTTACCACTGTTCCTTTCCTTAGTTTATGTCAATGACTTGTTTTACATGACACCTCGCTAATATTTAAAATGGATCGACAAAAGACAAAAAAGTCTGGCTTGAGCTTAGCGCAGGTCCCTCTTAAAGGTTTTTATACTTAGAAATGTTATAATTTAGGTACATTCGTATATACTTAATTTACAAATTGACATTATCGTAATTCTAATTCACTAAACTTTAGCTGTAAATAACGATTTGACTTTAACAAAGTGACTATTGTTAAGAGATATTAACTACTTATAAATATCCTATAATAATAAAGATATTTTTGAATTTGAATTCGGCGATTCTGGTCCAGTCGGCCCTGCCGTATTTGGTTTGCCTACGCTTCGTCTTCCTGTGTGGGGTCGTCAGTACAGAACTCTCTGGCTCCATCAATCATCATCCCTGCAGCAGATATGTTTAGCCTAATGCCATTTCAAATGTGCAATTTATTTACCGATAGCTGTAACTTTTGTACATCGGCGAATGATGTTGTGCCGTATTCGTTCCGCAGGGCATTTCGTGTAGCTCGCAAGCCTTCTTTATGTAAGATTCAAAGAACAATAATCCAAGAGGGTCAGACTGACTTACGCAGACTCAGTTTCTTTTACTTTATGTCCATTCTCGGCAGAGATGTGGGAAAAATTTAAAAAATCTACAGTTCTTCGCAGTATGTCCCTTCCTGACATGTGTCAATTGAGCTCGCTGTCAATGAATGCCGTTCCAGTTTACGCAGTAATTGATTCATTGGCGTATCAGCGCAAAACTGCATTATGTATGTGCGAACACTGTTACGAAGAGGTTACGAATCCAATTAATTTTGTCAGTAAATGCTACGTTGCCGCGGCGACAATGTGTGTTAAGGGTCAGTACAAATATTAACAAAATCGCAGCGGCAAAAGTTGCTACCGCGGTGGCTTAGTAAGTAAACGTTCCATAAGGCCATACTTAAATTTTTCCGGGGTCCAGTGCTGCCCCCATTTAAAATAAATCATTTCAAAGAAAACGGAGTCATCATTTAAAATTTTGCAACTATCAAGTCCTAGATAACCCTTCAAAGTATTTTATGAACTACTGTTTACAGTTTAAAGTGAGAACGTTAAGCTTTACTACGCACATTTGCGAAAAACGGCCACTTTTGGCAAATGTGCGTAGTAAAGCTTATTGCAATTGCGTTGTCATTAAATTCAGTAAACCTTAATCTAGGGCTGAACGGTTTCTTATTTTAGTAATTCGGTTTATTTTAACTTAAATTAAAACGCTCGAGGTAGTTTTATAGTAAATAAAACCGGCCAAGTGCAAGTTAAACTCGCGTGGAGAGGGTTCCGTACAATTGATTGAACTCTTATAGGTTTTCCTGTAATCTAAAAGCAATGAACTATATTTCTTATTTTTTTCAAAATTTTAGGCTCAGTAGTTTCTGAGATCAGGGGGGGAGAATGGTCAATTTTCGTCTTCGTTCATGAATAAAATCAAAACTATTTA
Source organism: Acrobasis repandana (assembly GCA_963576875.1). NCBI lineage: Eukaryota > Metazoa > Arthropoda > Insecta > Lepidoptera > Pyralidae > Acrobasis > Acrobasis repandana. The sequence continues at coordinate 1,224,639 of OY756215.1, forward strand.
TTTTATAATTATAACAAAAATATATTTGAGATCCTCATAACGAGCCCTTTCATTTGATATATTACACAGTAAGGTTTGCAAAACTTTTTTTTTCAATCTCCTAATTTATCCCCCGAAAATGACCCTTATTTAAAAAAAATATTTATTTACTTTGCACACATGTGTTCGGGTCATAGGATTACAGCATCCTACCAAATTTCAATTTCACCCTACCAAAATTCAAATTTCAAATATATCAATAACATGTAAAAAAATATCAAAATTATACTATGTTTAAGGGGGGATAAACGTTATCGCTTTTTGTATGAAAATTTCCAGCTTCAAAATCCTCTTGACATCATCCACATTTTTGCCCATTCCCTCGATCGGCTTTTACGATCTGCGAGTTAGAGAAGCAGATAATTTATTCTAAGACATTTTCTTTTCTTCCAGATCAATATATAATTATATATATAAATATATAGGGACAAATCACACTGATTAAGCTAGCCCCAAAGTGAGTTTTTAAACTTGTGCTATGGGATATTAACTCAACGATACTATATTTTATGATAAATACATATAATAGATAAACACCCAAGACCCAGGACAATTTGAAAAAGGCCATTTTCCAACTTGCCCTGGCTGGGGACCGAACCCAGAACCTCCGGATTAGCGGTCTAGCGTTTTAACCATTACGCCACGGAGGTCGTCATAAGGAAAGGATAAGGAGGAATAGCAATAAGGAAGAATCTTTTATTTTTCCAATTATCCGACACTCTATTTTGACATAAATAAAATCCCTCTATCTATCCACTAAAAGCTCCAAAAAATGCACGGAAAATAAATGTTATTTGCATCAAATGTTCATCGGGCAATAAATCAGCTTTATGGGCCTCGGCTCGGCCAGGTGTACGCCCGACGCATGGACGTTTTCATTAATATTTCGACAAACAAACACGCTTTTCAGTTTGTTTTATGCAAAAATTTATCGATTTATGCAAATACTGCGAATTATATGTGAAATATTAATATGTTCGGTTTCTCTTCAATATAGAACTAGGCGAGTCTTATAACCACGATATAACCGCCACTTTCCCCTTTCCCCACAGCAAATCTGTTGAGGTAGCAATATAATAGTATATATAATATTTCTGTTTTAATTTCTATCGTATATAGACGGCACTCACCGTGTGTACGTCCGGCTACGTGAACGAGCTCTTATAGACCGCCATACTAGACTATGAGCCGTGCCCGGCTGCAAACCGCGCCGTCGCTGGCGCCGGCAACGTGGACACACCTCCAGAGGCTTCATACATTACTGATCGACCGTACGGTGGTCCGGCGCGCCGTACGTCCGCAAGCCGGATACGTGGACACGAGCCCTTAAGGCGAGAACAGATAGGCGGAGACAAGCATTTTTGGCCAATCTAGAAACTGAGATGCGTTTCGGTCACTTCACTTCGCTTGCTCGGTCGAAAATGCGACATAATACATACTTACAAATAATGATGCGCCGTTCCCGGGAGCGTTCCTAAATTTCCCGGGGAATTTGGGAATTTGGGAACGTTCCCGTATTTCTAGGGAATGTTACGGAATATTGGATATATGTATTTGTATTACCAATAAGAGATTCAGTGCAACTTAACGGAACAACAATAGAACAAGTAGAAAAATTTAAGTACTTAGGAAGCATATTGACAGAAGACTCTAGATGTACTGCAGATATTAAAACCAGAATTGCCATGGCCAAAGGAGCATGCAATAGTAAAAAGAAACTTTTCACAGCAAATATATACAGAAAAATACGCAAACGCCTTATAAAAACGTATATCTGGAGCATAGCACTTTATGGATGCGAAACGTGGATACTGAATAAAAAAGATAGTGACAGGCTGGCAGCTTTCGAGATGTGGTGCTGGAGGAGAATGGAAAAGATCAGTTGGATGGAAAGGAAAACCAATGAGGAAGTATTAGAAATAGTAGGAGAGAAAAGAAGACTGCTGGGCGAAATAGAAAATAGGAGAGGGAAAATGATTGGTCACTTAATACGACATGACTCCTTATTTAAAAACATACTAGAAGGAAAGATAAAAGGTAGAAGAGGTCCAGGACGACCAAGAAAGAGCTATGTAGACCAACTGAAAGAAAAAGCAGGGGTCATGTCGTATCAAGCACTAAAAAGTAAGGCAGAGAACCGAGAAGTTTGGCGCATACTCCACCGACAAGAGCCACTAAGCTCTTAAATAAGAAGAAGAAGAAGTATTTGTATTATATTATAACAATATCAAGTGATGCATTTACGTTAGTAAAATATATTCACAGTGATAAAAAATATGTCTGGTAAATAAAATTACAACTTTCCCTGACACTTCCATTTTTTGGGAACATTCCCGGGAACGTTCCTGGAAATCTGGGGAACGGGAACGGCACATCACTACTTACAAATCATTTGACATATCTTTTTAGGTTTCTCTTTGCAAAACTCTTACAAAATCCGGATAGCTAAAGCTGATTCAGCTTACACATCACGCACAATGGATAAAAACTTTTCATGCGAAACTTTCGAAAAAAAGGTCCCCAATTCAAAATTAGACTAACTTTGCGTCACAAAGGTTCGCCGAAATTAGGAATATTGGGCCGAGGTCCGTTGATAGAATTTGTAACTTTGCAGTTATACTTTTTTATATTCGTTCCATACTTGATAAGATTATAATTAAGTTTTTAGTTATTTATAAAATAGCTTGCATCTCATTTTATATCTTCGCCTTTGTACTCGTAAGTAAAAATATTAAAATTAAAAAAATGCAATTCAATTACAAACACAATTTTTAGGGTTATGTCCCTTAAAAGGTAAAAACGGAACCCTTATAGGATTACTCATTTGTCTGTCTGTCACAGGGCTCTAACTCTTGAACTATAACAGCGAGACACTTGAAATTTCACCGATTATGTAAATTGTGGCCGATATAACAACAAATACTAAAAATAGAACTAGTGGCTCAGAGCTGTAAACCTCGTGACTCACCCCCAACCCGTTGAAGTTAATCGAATAAAAAGTTGTTCAGACAAAAACGTTGCGTCTCAATAAGGGTAAGAATTTTTTTTTATTACATATTTACAAAGAAACGGGACGGCTGAATTATGATTTTTTTAAAGTTTGAATCTCCGCCATTTTAAAATATTTCCAAAAAACCTGCTTAGAAACTTTCACGAGTTTCACTTTCAAACCGACAGACAAACAGACGGACAAAAGCATATTTGGCCAATCTCGAAACAGAGACGCTTCGCTCGCTCGCTAAATAATATTAATAAAACCGGCCAAGTGCGAGTTAAACTCGCGTGGAGAGGGAACCCTCTCCTCGTACAATTGATTGAATTCTTATAGGATTTCCTGTAATCTACAAGCAATGAACTATATTTCGTATTTTTTTCAAAATTTTAGGCTCAGTAGTTTCGGAGATCAGGGGGGAAAAGGTCAATTTTCGTCTTTTTTCATGAATAAAATCAAAACTATTTATTTTATAGTTATAACAAAAATATATTTGAGATCCTCATAATGAACCCTTTCATTTAAAATATAACACAGTAAGGTTTGCAAAACTTTTTTTTCAATTTCCTAATTTATCCCCCGAAAATAACCCTTCTTTAAAAAAAATATATTTATTTACTTTGCACATATGTGTTCGGGTCATAGGATTGCACCATTCTACCAAATTTCATCTGATTCGGTGCAAATTGGCTGTGACAGACGGACGGACAGACAGACGCACGAGTGATCCTATAAGGGTTCCGTTTTTTCATTTTTGGTACGGAACCCTGTACGAGTCCGACTCGCACTTGTCCGGTTTTTTCTCCCAGACCAGATGGAAGAGTCAATTGGTGGTGCTGTGGATGATGTTATCAATAATACAATTAATGCTCTATTTCCGGGGACAATGTTGTCTTGTTCAATTAATAGTACAATTGCTACCGTTCGTTCGACATTTCCGTAATCCGAGATAACAGCCTTGATTGGATTACACGAAATGGATGTTCTGTGGTTACTCAGCTTATCATAAGCTGCAATAAGCTTGCCACATTGTTAGCAGCATGTATGTATGTATACCGACGAGTTATACGCAGAAATGCCGCCAGCCTTTTGGTTACTTTGCCCTGTGACGGCAGCAATTTGGCCTCAATTTTTTATATAATTTAATATAAGTTAGTTCTATTTTTAAATATTTTTAGTTTAGTTAGTTTTAACTTAGGTTATATTTTAGTTTGTTAAGTTTTAATTTAGTTACTTGTTAGTTTTACGTTGTATTTTTAGTTTGTCACTATTTTAATATGTTTTTACGAAATAAAGAAGTCATTATAGCATGTTGAAAAAAAAAGGAAATCGGTGAGATGCAATATACACATACTATTTCGGCTTTATCCCTAATGGGGAAAACAGAGCATTTTGTGTTTAGCGGATCTAAGCCGATAGAGACCAAGGCCTCTAAACTCAAAGGCCACTTTTTATGTGATGGTGGGCGAGAAGGTTGTAAAAGAAATCAAAATAGTTATGGGATGGTAGCCGCATCGCCTAACAATATGATTTGATTTCTCTCCTATTCCCAAAATCGGCTTCTACGGGAAAAAACAGGTGGTACATTCTAAGTTTTTTCTTTTCTCTTACACCAGCATGAACGGAAGAAGGAAGTGAGCAGCAATTCTTTAATTTTTTTCTTCTTTTGTTGTGGTAGAGCCACGCTACCGGCAAAACTCCGTTTTGCTAGTAGCATGAATTGGCCGGCTTATCCGGGGAAGTACCACACTCTCACAGAAAATCGACGTCTGAGTAGTAGCTTCACCGCTACTATGCTTCGTTCGGTGAGTGAGAGAGCCGGAGCCCCCCTCTCCCTCTCCCCTCTGGGGAGGGCCCTGAAAGGCCGGTAACGCTCTTGTTACACCCATGACCATGGGCAATGGTGATCACTTACCATCTGGTGACCCGCTTGTTCGTTTGCCGTCCTATGACATAAAAAAAAAAAACAATTTGGTACTTTACAGTCTATATCACTTCTTCTTAGCGAGTCGGAATAGCTAACGTAATTAAATTAGTGTGGACCACTGACCAATATATCACAGCTAGACTAAATGCCTCTCCCAATAAAGGCAGGTTTTACCCATAATCACCACGCTGGGCAGACGGGCTGGTGATCGCAGAAGATGGGATAAAGTCTTTGTACAGGGGACGCTGGTAGCCATTCTCTGTTTCCTATATCTCCCTTAGTCGCCTCTTACAAAACGTATGTGGTTGGGGCGAGGAGAGGGGTGGCGACAGATCCTATTCTACTTCGCTGTCACCACACGGCCATACCTATTAAAAGACTTCTTCTTCTTCTTCGTCTAAGCGCGTTCCCGGTTGCATCCTTAGCTGTGCTGATTCGGAGGCCGGGGTGCGATTTTCCGCTTTTTCTTCTCCAAATATAACATGCATGTCAACGGTCACCCAAGGATGCCACAGAACTTGCAAAATCGAGAAGAAATAGCCGGAACAGTGTAAATAATTTGGCTATAGTTTTACGATCGGCCACCTGCCTGACGTCAACCCTCTTTGGGAATGTATTTGGGCGAAAAGTTTTACAACCGGCCGCCGCCCGACGTTAACTCAATACCTATTACAAGACTACTCGTAAGTAAAAATATTTAACTTATTATATTAATATAAAATTATAATGTATTTTTTGCTGTGTGAAGGCAGAGTAGAATAGGACTACTCCAAGTCTACCCGTAGATGTCGTAGAAGGCGATTAAGGAAACACAAGCTAAACAACGCTTATAAACATCAGTGAGACCTCTCCAACTCGTCTGACCAGCGTGGAGAGTGTAGGCCAAATCCTCTTACCTGGCTAATATAATCCTCTCTGTATTACCAGAGGGTAGTACAGAGAGGGTCGTGCTCCTGCAGTGGAGACTAAAAAAGACCTGATGATGATGAATAATGTTTTTATTTAGCTTGCCCTGTTTGTTGTTATTTGGTTTTTGGGTCAAATCTTGCAAGTTAAATTTGAGCCACTTCCCGGTTTCAGATTGAGATGCAATGAGGATAATGTTAATCAGATGATAATGCAATATTATTAAAACAAAAATCTGATCTGATGATGGAGCCGTAAGGTGGATAAAGGAATGTAATAAAACGACGGAACCCCATCGAGTTTGGACTTAATACATTTGTCTAAAGTATTTAGGCCTCACAATAAAAGTTTGTACGAAAAATTATTTTTTTTAGAGAACCTTTAATGTTCCTTTTTATTTAAGAAAGATTCATAATGGGTACGTAGGTAATCTGCGGTGGCTTAAGGCAATTGTGTAACACGGAATCGCGGAGGATAGCGGTTTCAAACTCAGCTAACTTTTATTGTTCTTTCCACGAAAAATGCCTTCGGTCTTTGTTTTTCATTCAAACATTCGGTATACTCGTAAAGAACATTTTTTTTTTTAAAAACATGTATGTTATTTTTAAGATCATTTTATGACATTAATAAAATAATATTAACCTTATCAATACTAATGTCGTAATTCTATGAATCTTAGTAGTCCGAAATAAATGGTTTTATTTTTTATTTTTTATTTATTGATGGTCCCATACATAGTTTATTATCATAGCTACGGTATATATAAGAATGTATGTAGATACGCCATTTGTTAAAAGTATATTTTTACTTTGGAACAATAAAGTTTTATAAATAAATAAATCAGTAGGTACATCACTAAACTGTTCCAATCTACAGTTCCAAATACTTCCCAATCCACTAATACACTCCAATTTGAGTCATTACGAGTAACACGCCGCAACTAAGGGTGTTCCAATAATTGACCGCCCGCAATTCGGCACACCTGGTGGACAATAATCCAGCTGTTATGGCGTAATGCGAATGCTATGTTAGGTTTGGGCATTAGAGCTAAGTGAATGTATATGTAGTAAGAACATATGAAATGGGAATTCTAATGGTAAATTATGGATTTACCCGATTACAGTGAAAGTAAAAAGGAAGGTAAGTTCTTTGCTCCATGCTGGTGGCTAACAACCCATCACTATTTTGACCTTGCTTTTTCATACGAAAAAGCAAGGTTATGTGTTTCACCGCTATGTATGTACGTCTGTTCATCGGTTCCTCGTATCTTCTATGATATCCATGATACTTTGACAAATGAAGTATCGTTAGAAGCATCTTAGCTGTCTGCTGGTAATACAACGTGGAAGGGACATACCCGTAATAAATCGAACCATGATCTATACTAGATCATAATAGTATAATTAAATTAAAACACTTTTTGTGAGTCAGTTAGTAAACGTCAAGGGGCTTGTTAAAACACTTCTTGTGAGTCAGTTAGTAAACGTCAAGGGGCTTGTTAAAACACTTCTTGTGAGTCAGTTAGTAAACGTCAAGGGGCTTGTTAAAACACTTCTTATTAGTCAGTTAGTAAACGTCAAGGGGCTTATTAAAACACTTCTTGTGAGTCAGTTAGTAAACGTCAAGGGGCTTGTTAAAACACTTCTTGTGAGTCAGTTAGTAAATGCCAAGGGGCTTGTTAAAACACTTCTTGTGAGTCAGTTAGTAAACGTCAAGGGGCTTGTTAAAACACTTCTTGTGAGTCAGTTAGTAAACGTCAAGGGGCTTGTTAAAACACTTCTTATTAGTCAGTTAGTAAACGTCAATGGGCTTTTTAAAACACTTCTAGGGAGTCAGTCAGTAAACGTCAAGGGGCTTGTTAAATAAAACACTTCTTATTAGTCAGTTAGTAAACGTCAATGGGCTTTTTAAAACACTTCTAGGGAGTCAGTTAGTAAACGTCAAGGGGCTTATTAAAACACTTCTTGTGAGTCAGTTAGTAAACGTCAAGGGGCTTGTTAAAACACTTCTTGTGAGTCAGTTAGTAAACGTCAAGGGGCTTGTTAAAACACTTCTTGTGAGTCAGTTAGTAAACGTCAAGGGCTTGTTAAAACACTTCTTGTGAGTCAGTTAGTAAACGTCAAGGGGCTTATTAAAACACTTCTTGTGAGTCAGTTAGTAAACGTCAAGGGGCTTGTTAAAACACTTCTTGTGAGTCAGTTAGTAAATGCCAAGGGGCTTGTTAAAACACTTCTTGTGAGTCAGTTAGTAAACGTCAAGGGGCTTGTTAAAACACTTCTTTTGAGTCAGTTAGTAAACGTCAAGGGGCTTGTTAAAACACTTCTTATTAGTCAGTTAGTAAACGTCAATGGGCTTGTTAAAACACTTCTAGGGAATTAGTGAGTCTACGCCAAGAGGCTTGTGGTCCTAATGTTCTCCGAACGATTAGCCTGGCCTTACGCTACTAATAGGCAGGCGAATATGCAAGCATTGTGTGGGCTCGCTCTGCGACACATGCCGAACCATCATTAAGGAGTCAGTCAGTAAACGTCAAGGGGCTTGTTAAAATACTTCTAGGGAGTCAGTCAGTGTGTTTCCTGACTTTGACGTTTCTAGGGGCTTGTTAAAACACTTCTAGGGAGTCAGTCAGTGCGTTCCCTGACTTTGACGTTTCTAGGGGCTTGTTAAAACAACGATTTTAGTATCACGTCTCAAGAGCAGTTAATTAGGTTTCAAGAGCGCTCCCCCACGATATGCCGAAGTACGTGACATTGGAGGGAAGATGACGCTACTAAGCCTCCTCGTTTGTCTTAACTGGGGAGGTTATGACTACGTGCAAAAGTCTGATAAAAATGTACTACACAATCAGCATGTTTTAACTGGTATTCGTTTTAGGGAAAATAAAATTTTTGTACTCCCTTTCCCTTGTTTCCACTTAGTTTCTTAATTTTGTCCTGTTATGTTTTCTTTGTGTAAGTTGTATGTATTTAAGTATTAGGTAAATGTATGTTTATTATAATAACCAACCCGCACTACCTAATTTCCCACCACTTTTTCTATTTGAGCGAGGTTGCCTGGAAGAACTACTGCCAAAATACAACTACGTACAAAAGTAGCGAATATGTAACTTTGAAGATACGTGATCAATTACAGTGGAACTTGCGAGGTGCGGAGCAGAGAGCCAACAAGCCAAACAATTTATAGGCAAACTTCACAACGGTAAGGCCGGCTACAGACGCGGGATGTTATGTAGTTAGACAAATGTGAACGTAGTTAAAGAGTGAAAACGGAATTTCGGTAACGATCGTAGGTAGGAAGACCGAAATAAAGTTTGCTTAGAGTCGATGAGCCGATGGAAATATTCTAAACTAGCTTTTGCCCACGGCTTCGCCCGCGTAGACTACACAAAATAGTTTTTTTTTTAACTGGGTTGCATTTTTACTCTACCACTAATTCAAAAAAATCATGTGTCTCACTTCAAAAATTACGAAGTTTCATACAAACTGCCAACCCCTATTTCCTCCCCTTAGGGATGGAATTTTCAAAAATCCTTTCTATCTACCTTTCTGCCAAATTTCATCAGAGATTTCATGATGAGTGAGTGATTTTTGCTTTTATATATAGATTTAAGGGAATTTTCAGATTGTAAATTTACGGGAATATAAATATATAAGGACACATCATATTGATTAAGCTAGCCTCAGAGTAATTTTTTTCTAACTCGATGTATCTATAAATGTACGAGTTTTTTTTTTTTTTGTAAATATGTCTATGTCTTTTTGGCTAAATAAAAAGATTTTTTTAAATTTGGGGAATGTGATACTAACTCAACTATACTATATTTTATAATAAATACATATTCAATTCAATTTTCAAATTCAAAATATCTTTATTATCATAGGATATTTATAATATCTCTTAGTAATATTCACTTTGTTTTGTTTTGCACAAATGTTGACGTCAAATTGTTACTTACAGCTAAGTTTATGCCGCTTTCTAGGCGCAAGTGCAGAAGAAGCGGCAACAAACTGCACTACACGTTTTCTCCAAAGACGTCAACTAACAAAATAAAAACTTAAAATTAGTTATATGGATGGACTGAGATTACATGGTTTGCTATGTCATAATTAAATTGAATTATAAGAATTTTGAAATTTAAAATAATGTCAATTTGTTAATTTAATATGTAGCAATGTACCTAAATTATGGCATGTCTAAATATACAAACCTTTAAGAGGGAACCGCGCCAGGCTCAAGCCAGACTTTTTTGTCTTTAAGATAGTCATCGGTCCTATAATAAGCCTTCTCACAAAGTACTTTCTTTACATAGGCTTTGAATTTCCTGTCCGGCATATCAAGGAACGATTTTGGCAATTTATTATAAAAAAGTATACTTACACTTCCCCATAAAAGACTTACTGACTGTTTTCAACCTGTAATACGGACTAACTAAGTCATTCTTATTACGTACATTTCTATCTGTAAAATCACTTACTTTATTGAACATGGAAATATTTTTCCTTACATACATTATGTTTTCAAATATGAACTGTAATGCAAAAGTAAGTATACCTTTTTCCTTAATAATTTTCTCAGTGAATCTCTCGATCCTAAACCGTAAATGACATATGCATATATTAGTAGACACCCAAGACCCAGGATAATTTGAAAAAGGCCAGTTATTAGTAGTATAGTAGAGATAAGTGGATGAATTTGGTGAATATTCGAGTAGTTTTATAATTTAAAAAAAAGAAACAAAAAACATACATACAGAAAAATATAACTGTTTCACTGAACTGTAGTGGTGTAATACCACCACTACACCACTACAGTTCAGTGGGCACACGTTTTTAAAGTTAGAAAATCCAAAAAAAAATTTCTTTCACCTTCTCAAAAATGGACGAAAAAAAATTTAAAAGATTTCGCCTACACTTTCGCCGTTTGTACTAACCCTAAATTCTACAGATGTCGTCTGAACTTGACCTAATTTAGGGGTCGCGGGCGAAGCAGCCTTTATACTCTTTTAGGCACGATTAGAAAGAGAGACAAATAGAATTGGAAGCAAGCTAAACGTAGGTATTACTAGCCTATAGGTGTGTAAGAATTGCAAACAAAAATTATTGTTGACTGATTGAATTTGTATTTCAGGAAGTTAAATCGACTTTTTTGCATGTCGCTCTATAAAAATACTTATTCGATTCGAAAGAATCAATATATCTTATTCTATAACGCTGACGTTGAATTACTTAAACCGTTATTCACCTTATAGTACAAATGAGAAAGTAATATGTTGTATGTGTTGTGTGTTTTGATTGCTGCTTCACTCCCCGCGCGGAAATCAGCGGCAAGCAGCCCATCCCTATTTTGATTAACTTTTCCCGACTCCACTTGCTATCCGTGGCCTTGGGATATAACCGCTTTAGATCTAAGTATATATTCTAGTAAAGAACTATTTGAAAGTAAAAATAGAAAACTGAGAAAATATGGTAGCCATCTTACACGTTAAACTTAAATCGATTCATATTGGTTTCTTTAGTCAAATAATACATAGACATAATCTTTTATTGTGCCAAATTTTATATGAGTCAAGTAGCCTATTGAAATCACAGATTAATAATCCAGTCGATATGACAAATTAATAGAATAAAAGTAAATAACGTAAGTGGTCTTGTTATCATACGGCCCTAGAGCTAAGTAACTACTATAATTTATCTATACAGACGTTAGTATATCTGTGTTTTTCTTTATTACGTATAAAAATCAAAACTTAAGTATTTAATTAAAGTTATGCGTGTATAAATAACTAAATTATTGGAAACTTAAAAAACAAACCCTGAATTGAAACCGGTTTCTTATGCATATTCCTGCACTATGAATGCAAAAGTTTGTATGGGTGTGTGGATGTATGGATATCTGGATGTATGGATGTTTGTTCTACTTTCATGCCAAAGCGGCTGAACAGATTGGAATGAAATGGCAAATCGGCATGTAGATAGCTTATTACCTGGATTAACACAAAGGATACTTTTATACCCGGAAAATGAGAGGTCTCCGCGGTATTGACAAAAATTTTACCAAGCCGGCAACGCCGCGGGCTTTAGCTGTATGTAAGTATGTCATAAAACTTCTAAGATTTAAATATTAGGGCAAAAGTGGCCGTTTTTCGCAAATGTGCGTAGTAAAGCTTAACGTTCTCACTTTAAACTGTAAACAGTAGTTCATAAAATACTTTGAAGGGTTATCTAGGATTTGGTAGTAGCAAAATTTTAAAGGATGTCTCTGTTTTCTTTGAAATGATTTATTTAAAATGAGGGCAGCACTGGACCCCGGAAAATTTACGTACGGCCTTAAATGTACTTAGTTAGTAACTATTAAAGCTTTTTATTGAAACCAGAAAAATGTGATGAGAGTCACGTCGGGTGGGCTTACAATTACGTGGACTTTGTGCTTTGAGAAAAAATAATACAGGTACCTCTAAAACATTTTTTGCGTTATCAATTTAAAATAATGTTGCCATCCTTAATACGCAATTCTCAGTAATCTCAGATCTTTTCTTCCTCGACTTTCCTGTTCAGATAGCAACAAACAAGGTCAAAAACCTTTGCCTTAATATAAAATAAAAATATTCTAAATAATATAAATTAAAAATATACTAGAAGACTCTTTTCTAAGGCTGTAAGGTGGGTTCAATTTCGAATTGTAACAAATTCATCTCCTGCCCACTGTACCTCCGCGAAACAATTCCAAGAGATTTGCTTACAAAATAAATTACTGGACTTTGTCATGAAGTGGGTAGGGGAAGGTTGAGGAATGTATATTTATCTCTTATATTTACTTAAGACAACCGGTTTTGTTTCTACGGAAATTATTGTAATCTGGTCTAAAAGAAATAAAAAAAAACCAGTCAAGTGCAAGTCGTACTATGAAGAGTACCGTACCTCCGTACACTGTTTTAAAACGCTGAAAAAACAATTTTCTTGTATGACGGACGGACGACCCCCTTTAATTTTTTAACTTTCTTTTATTTTAGTATTTATTATTATAGCTTTTATGTATTACTATGGCCGTAATACATAATCGGTAAAATATCAAGTATCTATCTGGTTAATGCCATTATAAACATCGAGTTAAAAACGCGAAAAAACACGTTTTTTAGGGTTCCGTACCCAAAGGATGCAAACGGGACCCTATTACTGAGACTCCGCTGTCTGTCCGTCTGTCTGTCTGTCTGTCCATCTGTCACAGGGCTCTATCTCTTGAACCGTAATAGCTAGACACTTGAAATTTTCACCGATTATGTATTACTGTAGCCTCTATAACAACAATTAATACTAAAAATAAAAAATTGTTAAAAATTAAAAGGGGTCGTCATACAAAAAACGTGTTTCTTCAGCGTTTTAAAACATTGTACGGTGGTACGGAACTCTTCATGTACGAGTCCGACTCGCACTTGCCCGTTTATTGTATAACAACCCCCTTTAACTTTTAACTTTATTTATTTTCAGAATTTGTTTTTATAATGGCCAAAGTAGGTAATACATAATCGGTGAAAATTACGAGTAGCTACTCGTATAACGATTCAAGAGATAGAGCCCTGTGACAGACAGAAGGACTGACGGACAGTCATCGGTGTCTCAGTAATAAGGTCCCGTTGGCACCCTTTGGGAACGGAACCCTAAAGAGTAAGAATGTTCCAGCTGCTTCTCTTACCGTTCAGGTCGTAAAATCTGATCAAGGGAATAGGTGAAAATGCGAATTATGTTAAGCGATGCGGCTAGCAACCTTTCACTATTTTGATCTCTTTTTAGGGTTCCGTAGCCAAATGGCAAAAAACGGAACCCTTCTGGATTCGTCATGTCTATCTGTCTGTCCGTCCGTATATCACAGCTACTTTTTTCCGAAACTATAAGAACTATACTGTTGAAACTTAGTAAGTACATGTATTCTGTGAACCGCATTAAGATTTTCACACAAAAATAGGAAAAAAATAATAATAAATTTTGGGGGTTCCCCATACTTAGAACTGTCACTCGAATTTTTTTTTTCATCATACCCATACGTGTGGGTATACAAATATAATTTTTTTCTAAACTAGTTTGCGCGAGAAACACTTCCAAAGTGGAAAAATATGTGTACCCCTGTAACTTCTAAAATAAGAGAATAATAAAACTAAAAAAAATATATGATGTACATTACTATGCAAACTTCCACCAAAAATTAGTTTGAACGAGATCTAGTAAGTGGTTTTTTAATACGTCATAAATCGTAAACCGCAATTTATATTATGTTACAAGTAACATAATTTAAAAGTTCTAAAGCACTGGACTCCGTGTATCGTAATAACGATAATAATCTGCCTCTAAGAAAAGTATAATCATAAAAAAACTATTTGTTTTTATTCCCCTCCTCATCTTTTAAGCTTTTAATAAGAATTAAATATATTTTTAAATCTATACTAATATTATAAAGCGGAAGAGTTTGTTTGTTTGTTTGTTTGTTTGTTTGTTTAAACGCGCTAATCTCAGGAACTAATGGTCCGATTTGAAAAATTCTTTTTTTGTTGGGTAGTCCATTTATAGAGGAAGGCTTTAGGCTATATAACATTCCGACAACCACGCAAACGAAGTCGCGGGCACAGCTAGTCAAAAATAAGAGTTGATTTAAGGGGTAAAAAAGTCAGGTACACAATAATAGTCTTGAGGGATAATAACGTGATATTCTACCTTTACGTAAGGTTTTTAGTTCTACAATTTATACTGCGGTAAAGCATCTTATTATTCATAGTTATTTGAAAGACAATATATACCGCGACTCATCGCCGCTATTCCAATGACAAACGAGCGGGAGAGGCTTTTTTGTCAGTTTTCTTATGAAGGTAAGGGCTTTGAATGATCGATCGCATACCAGTTATCTGAACCAGTTTAATACTATGTCATTCTAGCTATTTTAACCAACTTGAATAAAGGTTGAGGTTACCAAATCGAAGAATCAAATATTTGTTCAGTAATTAGGCCTTCGCAGGCACTTCACGTCAGTAATTTTAGTATACATTACGTGTAGTGTGTATTTTTATTTTTATTAATAATAATTATTTACAAGAGCCACCGATACTAGTTTCTTCGTTTCATAAAAGAACGGGAGTGTGGTGAGGACATCTGGCTATCACTTTTGAAGACTTTTGAAGACCCTATTTCTGAAACTCCGTTGTCTGTACGACTGTTACATGGCTCTATTTCTTAAACCGTAATAGTTAAACAATTAATATCTTCAACGATTATGTATACTATGGCCGCTTTAACAAAAAATACAATAAGATAAAGTTAAAAATTAAAGGGGGTCGCGAACAAAAAACGTTTTTTCAGCGTTTTAAAACATTGTACGAATGTACGGAACCCTTCATGAACGAGTCCGACTCGCATTTACCTGGTTTATTTAAAACTTGTCAGTTTCCCTTTACACCAGTTATTGAGTGGATTAAAAAAACCTTTTTATTTTGGTTTCGGATTCTGTTACTTTTTGATATAAATAATAAAAAAATGAGTGACTGCCTCCGCGTCAATGGTCCTTGTGATCCGGAGGTCATGGGTTCAAATCCCACTGGGAAGCATACTTTGTGAAAAGTTGTTTCCAGTCTGTTTAGGATATTGCAGGCTTGAATCACCTGATTATCTAAAAAGAATGATGATTCCGTGCTTCGGAAGGCACGTAAAGCCGTTGGTCCCGAACGCCATCTAGCGTTTGTATCTATTAGGATAGGTACAAATCCTAGGGGATTGGTTCTGGTCTACCCTTTGGGTTGCGGAGGTCAGACGGCAGTCGCTCTGTGTAAAAACCAGTAACCTCGTCAAATCACCTAGGTAAGGTAGCGGACCCCGGGCTCTGAAGCGTTACCGCTGACGATGCAACCGGGAATACGCTCGGATGATGAATAAAAAAATGAGTCAAGAGCAAACCCACAGACCGAAACTAGCTGCAAACATACTTTGAACTTACGATCCGTAATATCCCCAAATTCTTCTAACAGCTCAATATAATTTACGAGGTTATTATTAAAAAAAGTTTAAGAAATTTCTGCTTAATCTCTTAGCAACCTTTCAGATATCATAATTTTCCTTGTAAGCTCCAAATGAGAGAATTTTCAAAGAGGCAAGGCCCCGCGATAATATTTTTTTTTTCTCTGGTCATAATGGAATCAATGGAATGTCGTTTTCGTGAAGATTTGTATCTTTTTCGTTAAGGAAATGTTTTTATAAAAATATTAAAAGGTAAACAATTTAAGCAATATTTTTTTTTAAATCTTTTTTCTTTTTTTATACGTTAATACTTAACACTGGTATTAGATTTTCCAAGTTGCCTAGAGGCATCTTCTTCTTCATCATCATCCGAGCGTATTCCCGGTTGCATCGTCAGCGGTTACAGAGCCCCGGGTCTGATACCTAACCTAGGTGATTCGACGAGGTTACTGAACAAGAAAAAAACACAGTCAAATATTCGTCGAGAGCGAACAAAGGCCCGGTCCCGAGCTCGACGATATTTCGCTGTGTTTTATTTATTATTTTATTTTATATAATATTAAAAAAAAATGTGAAATACTAACGACTATTCGTAGCACCTCTTCATATTGGCTACGACATTTGTAGCACTTCTACAATACTGCTTGAAACAGCAGTGCCTTTTCTTCAACGGTTTTGACTGTGCGTAGCGCCAGTACAATGTTGGCTACGACATAATTCATCATTATATTTCAAAATTCATTAAGAATTCAAACCTTATACCTTGTACGCTGTTAATCCATTACCTACATGACAGAGAATGTCTATACAAAGAGTTAATGAAATAAAGAAAAATCTCTCAGATTGTAACTCAGTCCATGAAATGGAACAATTTTTGTTATACAACATTTCCAAAATGCCAAAATAAAATCGGATTTTCATACAAATTGACTCGATCAGCTGATCAGTTTGTATAATTTTTTTTTTTGGATTTTTTGTGAAAATTTTTTAACCAAAAATTGTTCAGTTTCATGGGCTGAGGTACCATCTAAGAAACTTTGTTTTAATTCATTACCACGTTGTATATGTATAAAATGCTTTTAGAGTTATACATTAATTGTTAAGTAATTATATCTTATTCTATTGTTCGTTTATTTCATAATCTTTAATGATGTTTTTTTTTTCTTATATAAAATGTATAGGATTTATATATTTAAAATCATAGGATAATAGTGTTATTTAATTATTTTGAATTATTGTGAATTTCAAATTGACTTGTAGACAAAACTAATTTAAGTCGTATAGAAACGTAACGTAATATTTTAAGAAGACTCAATATAAATTCGTTTGGAATTAGTGACACGGATAATTTAAAACCATGAATACAGGTACAATTATTTTCTAATCAAAATATATTTCAGTAAAGATAAAATCACAAATACAAATAATACACGGAGTAATAAAGAATTATTTAAATTAAAAGCAAAACAAAATAATAAGCTTTCAAGCAGCAAAACATTTAACATAGTAAATATTAATTTTAATTAAAGATAAATCTATTCATCAAGTCTTCTTTCAAATTAAAAAAAAATATAAATTCAAACATGGAAATTCACAAAAAATACAGCTAATAAAAGTATAATTAATAAAAATAATACTGGGAGGTTTACTTTGGTTTACTTTGAGAAATAAATTAATTGGAATTTTATAAACCACACAAAAACCACTCAAGCCCATTATTATTTTAAAAAAGAAAAAACGATTTTAATGAACTTATTCGTTTGGTTGAGTTTTAAATTAAAAATAATAAAAATTCAAACATGGAATAACCCTAACCAAACACAAATCCGCGGCACCAAACAATCAAAACCTGCCGAATTAAAAAATAAAAGCATTCACTTAGTCACCGTAACTTGCCCACACGTTAGGTCGACTTGAAAAATTAAAAATAATAAAAATTCTAACATGGAATTTCCCCAACCAAACACCAAGCATTCAACACCTAGCGAAATTTAAAAAAAAAAAGAAAGCATTAGCTCCATAACAACTTACCCATCCGTTAGATTGACTTGAAAAATTAAAAATAGTAAAAATTTTAAAACGGAACGCGCTGAGCGCGCCGGGCGCGCGGCCCTGCGGCGGGCGAGGCAGTGGCGGCGACGCGGGGCGCGAATACGGGTCGCACGTCCGCTCCAGCGCGCGTAGGCGGCCGTCTGGGCCAACCCCGCGCCGCCACCCCGCAGTACCGGGGTTACGCGACGCGCCACGATTTTGCGAAAGAGTTCGACTAATACGTCTGTGTAATTAGTTACAAAAAATTTTACTACTGTCTTGTGGATTGTCTGGTCTAATGGGGAATTCACAATACACTTTCCTTCTATGCTGGTTTAGACTGTGTTTCATTGTTAAAGAAACATGTTATGACAAAGTCCTTCCTTTTTTTATTTATAAAAACATAATAAATTCATCGAAATGGGATGATCAAAAACCATTCAAGGTTTGTACGCACATTCAACTCGCATAAATTTATTTACACTCAAAAAATCCATACATACTCGTTAAAGTAGTTTATGGCACTGTCACATAATGAAGGGTATTACACACGGGTGTGTTTAAAAACAGAGCCGCGCGCGAGGTTTTTTAAAAGTATCACATGAGTGTGATACTACTGAGTTATGTGCAGTGTCGCGTACTACTTTATCCAATCTCATAAACTAGAATTCAAGCTATTTAATAAAAAAATCAAAGTTGAAAGAGAAAGATATCGTTTTTGCTTGTAATATCCAGTATAAGAAATATACGTTTACCCTCATCTGTTATTTATTAGTAATAAAAAATAAATGATAGATAATATTATTCACATTGACATATTGCAAATAGATTGCCTGGTTAAATTGCGCCCTTTCCCCACTCAACTTCTGCACTTCAACCTCGGCCCGCTTCGACGGAATTTAAATTTCCAGATATTTTATGACAAATAAAAAAAATACACGTGGTATGAGAAGCAGCTGGTTTATTCTATGTTTCATTCCTTCCATACCAATAAAGTATATCTATACGTCTCATTCCCTTGTTGTTAGATAGCAACAAAGACCTGACGTCGCCGGCGTAAGATAAACCAAAAGCAATTTCACTAGTATAACATTCCCTAATAACATACTAACAACTTCAAACCCAATCATAACTCTATGTAAACCATTCCATAATACGATACCTAGGTAAAACAATTCCACAAAAGCCCGCATTTTGAGATAATGCCAACAACTTATATTAAAACAAACGCTGTTTGCGGGGACGGTGACGACCTCATTATTTTAAACAAATCCCTGGGTGAGTGCAGAAGAGAAATAATACAGAGATCCAGAGTTAGCCTGCGCACGTTTTAGTTTGCTTGACTATTTATTTATTTTATTTATTTAGCTTTATTACAAAAAAAATAATACGCAGACTTAAGGCCCAGGGCCTTTTCTACCAGTCAACCTACAGGTGGTGCTGACTAGTGTTTGTTCTGTTTTTCTTTTTGTATGTATAAAGAGGATACTGTTTCGCCGTGTGGTTCCCGGCAGAGTAGAATAGGACCACTTCATCTCTTCCTGTGGATGTCGTAAGAGGCGACTAAAGGACTAAGCACAAACGTTTCGTGCTACAATTGCATTCCCAAGAAGGGTTAACGTCGGGCGGCGGCCGGTTGTAAAACTTTTCACACAAATACATTCCCAAAGTGGGTTGACGTCAGGCAGGTGGCCAGTCGTAAAACTATAGCCAAATCATTTAAACTGTTCCGGCTATTTCTTCTCCATTTTGCAAGGTCCTTGGCATCCTTGGGTGACCATTGACATACATGTTATATTTGGAGAAGAAAAAGCAGGAAAGCGCACCCCAGGCTCCGTAGCAGTACAGCTGGGGATGCAACCGGGAACGCGCTTAGACGAAGGAGAAGAAAGAGAATACTGTTGGGCCGTGACCTAGGGCGCAGAATTCAAAGAAAACCGCTAACATGATTGACTGATATCGTCCGTAGGGTGGCGCGCACAAACACTCAATTGGCTATACATCTGGCGCAAGATTGTGCACTGTGGAAAAAAATAGTGAGGAGAGCTGCTCCCAATAATCACGACCCTCAGATATGAGGAAACGATTATGAAGAATGTGTAAGTGGCCAACACTGGTGTGATTTGTCAAACTGCCTAAAGGCATTTGACATAGATTGACGACAACCACACAATGATGTCGGCCGGGGCCAATGGTTCTTGCCTTCCAAAGCATCCATGCTTTGGAGGGCACGAGCCACTGGTCACAAGTTCACTTGTGATCTTCCACTCAAGTGTAGTGTGTAAGTGTAGACCACGCATTGACTGACATCTTACATCTTACAGCAGGGTACACTCAAGAAATATCAATACGACGACAATAATAATTATATTATTATTATTATGTCCATCCGACAGGCTCGAACGCTAGCCAGCTTTAAATCACAAGTCAAATCACACTTCCTTTCTTCTTTGTAAGTCACTCTTGTCCTTTCGCATCTTGTTTAGGTTCTTACTTTCTTTCGTGTACACTATCTTATTTATATTATATATATATATATATGTAAATATTTTTCATATAAGAATGTATTATATATATTCTATAACATTTTATTTGTATATCTCCTTTGAAATATTGCACCTCACCTGTAACATATCTAAATTTCTTTTGTATCCATACTACCCTAAGGTTGCCTGGAAGAGATTGCTGTGCGATAAGGCCGCCTTTTGTATGCTAACATTTATCTCTATTTTTTATGTATAATTTGTTAAATTGTGTGCAATAAAGAGTAAAATAAATAAATAAATAAATAAATATATTGTTACCAGTACGGGCCGAGAGCTGCATGAAAAGGATAAATCGTATCGTATTACCATTTGAGAAGCTTAGTATGTATCTGCGTTATATTTCCTCTACAGAGAGAGGGTATGAAATCCTTTTAACTTTTGTTATTAAAAAAATTAATCTAGACGTCTTTTTGGAGATAGATAAGCATTTTTAATTCATTGTCACTCAAATTACTGTTAAAAAAACAGGAAAGAAAATAAAAGGATTAGTTCATCTACAGGTTTTAAATTAGCTTTCCTTGTATATGTATATGATGTATATCGCATAGCCGTGTGGTTCCTGGCAGAATTATAAGAAATTCAGACAGAAAATTCAAAACTTATGTAAAGAAAGTACTTTGTGAGAAGGCTTATTATAAGACCGATGACTATTTTAAAGACAAAAAGGTCTGGCTTGAGCTTGGCGGGGGTCCCTCTTAAAGGTTTGTATACTTAGACATGTCATAATTTAGGTACATTGGTACATACTAAATTTACAAATTGTCATTATTTTAAATTTCGTAATTCTTATAATTCAATTTAATTATGACATAACAAACAATGTAATCTCAGTCCATCCATATAACTAATTTTAAGTTTATAGTTTGTTAGTTGACGTCTTTTGAGAAAACGTACAGTGCAGTTTGTTGCCCCTTCTTCTGCACTTGCGCCTAGGAAGCGGCGTAAACTTAGCTGTAAGTAACGATTTGACGTCCACAAGCAAAACAAAACAAAGTGACTATTATTAAGAGATATTATAAATATCCTATGATAATAAAGATATTTTGAATTTTGAATTTTTCTGAAATATGTTTCTATACACCCTACTTAAACTGATAGGGCGACAACAGCTAGTATCGGTAGCTTTTGCACTAAAAATAATTAAAAATAATAACCTTCAATAAGTGTTATATTTATCCTACATTGAATAAAAATTTTTGACTTTGAGTTTGACTTTGACAAGTTATGGTTAATTTTAAATGTTGTCAAACAGCCAATACTGAAAACGTTTCAAATTCTCGAAAAAATATAAATATTGTAAAAGTGGTTATTAATAAATTAAATCCATTGCACGATTACAATCAAATGGCTTCCCACAGAGTGGATACCTTTCAAAAAGTAACAAAGAATTGGATTTTTTGTAAAGCACATTCATAGCAACGGAAACCGGAGAATGGAATTGTTCGGAAGCAGCACACACGCTCCGCCGGGAACTCCGAGAAATTCAATCTGATATGGACGCTTCCAAAGCTCGTTACGAGCTCGGTAATTTAAAAAGTAAAATAATAAAAAGTACTTCTGAATGTGATTGAAATAGACCCATATTGATTGCAATATTAGATGAATAAACGTGCAAGTGCGAGTCGGACTCGTACATGAAGGGTTTCGTACCACCGTACAATGTTTTAAAACGCTGAAAAAACACGTATCTTGTATGACGACCCCCTTTAATTTTAAACTTTATTTTATTTTTAGTATTTGTTGTTATTGTGGTCATAGTAATACATAATTGGTGAAAATTTCAAGTATCTAGTTAATGTCATTATGAAGATCAAGTTAAAAACGCTGAATAAAACACGTTTCTTGTATGACGACCCCCTTTAATTTTTAACTATTTGTTATTTTTAGTATTTGTTGTTATATCGGTGAAAATTTAAAGTGTCTAGCTATTACGGTTCAAGAGATAGAGCCCTGTGACTGACGGACAGACAGACAGACAGACGGACAGACAGACGGACAGACGGATAGACGGACAGACAGCGGAGTCTCAGTAATAGGGTCCCGTTTGCACCCTTCGGGTATGGAACCCTAAAAAGCGTCTTTTCAATTTATTTATAATTAACATTTTAATATTTAAAATTAACAGTCATACAATTTTTTATCGAAATCTGACATGTCGTTTCAAAATAAAACGTAGACTACGTTTGTATGGGAAGCTCTGATTCTGTCTAGGGTAAGGCGACTCTTAAATTAGTAGGTAAAAAATAAACGTCATTCCAAACTCAAGTTAAACATGAGAATACATTATGTGACGTCACAGCCCAGCAGCCGGGCGCTACGTCACGCCGCATGCCGGCGTCAAAATAGACGCCCACGCGAGACCCGCGTACTACGCCGTAGAGGATCTACGCCCACGCGTAGCACCGTAGCAACCGTAGCCGCTTCATATTTCCGAACGGAGGAGTAGTGTATAGATAGAACTTTAAACTAAGTTACGTAAGTATTGTAAGCGTCCAAGCAAAAATGGTCCAGTAGTGGGGTATTGAGTTAAGAAAGACTAGATTTGGTAATTAGAATAGACAATTAATAATAAGGATACAAATATATATTTAAAAACCGGCACATTTTTTTATCAGACATTCAAAGTTAAAACTGAAAGTTTGATTCGAGAAAAAGCATTTTCAAAGTTCAAAATTATGTTAAAATTAATTTTTTACCGAGCGAGGGCTATAATTCAAGTTGGGGCGAAAACACATTGTTTGTATGTATGTATGTATGTTTGTTCCGCGATAACTGCCAAACCGATGGTCCGATTTTGATAAAATTTGGCAGGCTTGTAAGAAATATCAAAAGAATTTTCAAGTTCGTTGGGCATCAAAACCGGTTCAGTAGTTTTTGAAATATTAATAAAAAATCGCGTCTACGTTCGCGGCGAACTACTAGTTTAAGGTAATAATCATAACAATAAATAGTAATATAAACCTCCATACGTTTCATACACTCGGTATTCAGGGAGCTCTCGTTTTCCTACAATACGCTATTCAATATCGGCTTTCGACCTATAGAAGGCGACTAGGTATGAGGTTTAGCGAACAAGTAGGTGTTTGCAGTAGCAAAGCTTTGTTACTGCAAAACTTCTAGGTTTTGTACTCACGTAACTAGAGAAGGCTATTTCTCGAAAAAAAATGATGATTTATTTATTGTCGTAGAATCAAGAGCTCTTAAATCTATACTAATATTATAAAGCGGAAGAGTTTGTTTGTTTGTTTATTTGTTTAAACGCGCTAATCTCAGGAACTAATGGTCCGTTTTGAAAAATTCTTTTTTTGTTGGGTAGTCCATTTATAGAGGAAGGCTTTAGGCTATATAACATTCCGACAACCACGCGAACGAAGTCGCGGGCACAGCTAGTAATTAATAATACTAATTAATTACAGCACTGGAAGCCAATGTTTCGGAAATTTCTCTCTCTCTCTTTTTAAATAAATTATTGGAAAGGAAACAGAGATATCATTTAAAATTTTGTCTTTCTGAAGCCCTGGATAAGAACGTTAAGTTTTCTTTTTTGCCAAAAGTGGCCGTTTTCCGCAAAAATGCGAAGAAAAGCTGAATGTTCTCACTTTAAACTGTAAACAGTAGTTCAGTAAATAGTTTGAAGGGTTATCTAGGGCTAGGTAGAGGCAACATTTTAAATGATATTTCAGTTTCCTTTCAAATAATTTATTTCAAATGGGGGACTGGACCCCGGAAAATTCATGTAGCCTAAGGGGCTATATCTTCCGTATCTTTAAAAGTGAAAATTAACTTATAAAAGGAATGTCCATAATTTAGTTTATTAATTTTAGTAACTTTAATTTAGCTTGCCCTGTTTGTTTGGGTTAAATCTTGCTAGTTAATTTGAGCCACTCATTAAGATGGAATTTTGTATGCTCATGTAAATCAGATGACAATGCAATAACAAGAAGCTGATCTGATGATGAAGCCGGAAGGTGGCTATAGGAACCCTGCATTGAAATGACGCAACCCTAAAGAATTTTGGCTTATTACATTTGTCTTGAAGTACTTAGGCCATACCCGTGTGGTTCCGGGTTAGAATAGGACCACTCCATCTCTTCCTGTGGATGTCGTAAGAGGCGACTAAAGGACTAAGCACAAACATCTTGTGCTACAATTGCATTCCCAAGGAGGGTTAACGTCGGGCGGTTGTAAAACTTTTCACACAAATACATTCCCAAAGAGGGTTGACGTCGGGCAGGCGGCCGGTTGTAAAACTATAGCCAAATCATTGAAAGTGTTTCGGTTATTTCTTCTCCATTTTAAAAGGTCTTTGGCATCCTTGGGTGACCATTGACATGCATATTATATTTGGAGAAGAAAAAGCGGGAAAACGCACCCCGGGCTCCGAAGCAGCACAGTTGAGGATGCAACCGGGAATGCGCTTAGACGAAGAAGAAGAAGTACTTAGGCCACACTTGGGCCACACAAAAAAACCTTGGATATATTTTTTTTTTTCAAAAAACGTGTATCTCAAGACGCGGTAAAAAACGGGTGTACTTATACAGACAAAAGTTTAACAGATTTTCGTTATTTAGAAAATGTTTACAAGATTATCATGTCATAGAATAATCAATATGTAGGTTACTCAGTATAAAGAATTTTTAATAATAGAGTTTCGTTGCACAGAAAATCAATAATAAGAATGTTTGTTACGAATAATTTGAAATCATAGAATTTTATTACAAATAACATTTACTTTTGCGATGTTTCTAATATCAGAATATCAAATGAAATATTATTATTTTTAATAAGTTTAGTTAATATAACATTTAAAACCTATAAGTTGGCCCTATTCTAGTAAAATGGATAAAACTTTCCCAGCAGCAGCTGGTCGCAGTTCTAACCTAACCTATAAGTTTGCCCTAACCTATATTTTGGTAGCGATTTATAATGTATTACAATACAATACAATACAATACCCTTTATTGCACAAAAGTAAAAAACAGAACATAATTATCTTAAAAATTAGGAAATGCGCAAAAGGCGGCCTTATCGCTAAGCAATTTCTTCCAGGCAACCTCGTTTATATAGAAAAAATGATGGGAAATTAGGTAGTGGTAGGAATTCTAACTTATTATATGGTATTTAATTTGATTATACAATGTTTTCACTTAATACTTCCTTGAATAATAATTTTCAGTAAAATAAAATTCCATGAAAGATTATACCGAACAAACAATATTCTTTAAAGAAATATTCTACTGTTTGATTAGTTTGTTAAATGAAAATATGAGATTCTAAAATTCATTGAACTGTGTTTCTATAAATTGTATTTCATTCAAGTAAATAGTCTTTGAAACAATAATATTTGAAATAAAAATATAAGAATTAAATATTCTATGAAAAATTTTCTGTGAATCGAAATTCTATGAAATTTCAGTCTGTGAAACAAGGGGCACCCGTAAAAAACATAATTGTGTCAACAAACTCCATTTTGCTTTCCAAACGAACAAACGGCCGAAAATGGGCAATTTCCGACGCACGATTACGTCACAAGTTCGTTTTCGTGGGTCAAAGGAGAGGTCACCGAGACGATTTCATCGTTATCTTTTTTCAATTTAACCTAAATATTAATAGTTGGCGGATTTTTTACCACGTTAGTCTTCTACTTAAGAGGTTCTGGGATTATTCTTTAATCAGGGCAAGTTGGGAAATGCCATTTTGAAATTTTCCTGGGTCTTAGCTATTTATCTATATAATAGCTAAGACCCAGGTAAAGAGAGAGACCCTCTGAAGATTACAAGATGAAATTATATACAAATCACTGGTCCCACACTAGGATACCCTGTATTGTGGGACTCAGTCTCTTTCGCCACATTTTATTTAGTGAAAGTATCTCAATTACAAAACAGCAGAAGGAAATATATATAAATGAAAAAAAAAAAAAAAAAAAAATATATATATATATATATATATATATATATATATATATAGGTGTATATATTAAATAAATAAATATATACTTGATACATGAGTGTAAAAAAAACATTACAAAAAAAGCCACCGTTTAGCGGACCCACCCCACCCCAGACACAGGGGCAGATTCCGTACACACTTTTATTAGAATGTTCCTACATAATCATAATTACGGATCGGGCATTGTGTGTACAAGACCAGCACCCGCAGACAGACCAGAGTGAGTCCAGCTTTAGACCAAATGCTTAGTGGTATTGTAAGTGTAGGAAGAAGAAAAGGGAGTGGATACCTTTTGGGGGGAAGGAGTGGTTTTTTTTTAACAATTTTTATTAATGTTATTATTTAATGAAGCCTGCTATATTTTCCGTGCTTACATAGTTATGTTCTTTTAGCCATTCCATAATATTTTTCTTACAGCGAGCTTTTCTTAGAGGAAATCCTTTAGTGTGTTGTTTATTTTAGTGTATAGGTAATTTCCCATATACGCGTATGAGTTATGACCGAAATCTAATTTATCTGAGGGCTTATTCCGCTTGGGTTTTCTTTGTGATCGGTGGGTTGATTTGATTGTTTTGATAGCTGTTTTATGAAATCTTAGTGCAACTGCAGTAATATAAAGTTGTCTCACTCGCAATAGGCCTGTTTTAGAATACAAGTCATCAGTGCTGTAGCGCATTGGTCGTTTAAAAATAACCTTTAGGATGGCACGCTGGGCTCGTTCCAATTTAATAAGGTGTGTTTTTTTCGCTGACCCCCAGCTAATTATGCAATAGTTCAAGACCGACTGACATAGAGAGAGATAAGTTGTTTTAAGGAGCTTATCGTCAGCAACAGAAGCAAGTCTACGAAAGGCATATAACAATTTTCTGACACGGTTGCTTACGTGTTCGATTTGCCTGCACCAGGTGAGATGTTTATCTTTGTAGACACCTAGGTACTTAGTATGGTCTACGTGTTCTAGCACCGGACAGTCACAAGCATTTGTTGAGGGATCGCAACAGTTGTGAAGTTTAAGTGTCAATGACCTTGGTGCCTCCGTTCGTTTGGTAATACTAAAGTTAATGACTTTAGTTTTATCTGGATTTAGTGTTAAGAGATTTTGCGAGAGCCAGGTAGTAACAGTCTGCATGCCATCCCTAGCACAATCATAGGCTTCCTTCCATGTGTTGCCGCTGAAGATGATAGCAGTATCGTCAGAATAGGCGAATATTTCTGCGTTTCTTAAGTTTAGCGAGCATAGGCCGTTTATATAAAGCAGAAATAGGGTTGGTCCGAGGACACTGCCTTGTGGTACACCATAGTTAATATCGGCGTAATCACTACAAAGATTACCTATCTTTACTCGCTGCTTGCGTCCCATTAGGTAGGATGAGAACCAAACGTACGCCACTCCACGAATACCGCATTGTTCTAGGTTTTTAAGTAGAAGTGGTCTCGATACGGTATCAAAAGCCTTGGCTAGCTCAAGAAAGCATCCGACGCATTTCTTCCCACTATCAAGTATTGCTATAATTGTATCTACGAGGCTGATAACTGCATCTTCTGTTGAGAGATTGTTGCGGAACCCAAATTGTTTCGGTGACAACTGATTTGTGCTTTCGAGGTAGTTTAACAAGCGCCTATTCACATTTTTTTCTAGGATTTTAGATAGGGCTGTCAGTAGGGATATAGGTATCGACTGACTAGTTAGTCGGTACAGTTTTGTCACCACCTTTATGTATTGGGCATAATTTGCCAATTTCATCTGTGTAGGAACTTTACCTGTGCTGATACTCAAGTTACAAATAAATGCGATAGGAGCAGCTACGTAAGGGTTGATAGCTTTCAGGACATACTCGTAGTTAGTTATGCCATCGCAGCCTGGAGCAGAATCGCTCTTCAGGTGCGAGATTATTTTACTTATTTCCATTTCGTCCGTCGGAGAAATGAAGAAAGAGTGTTTACAAGGTGATCTTTTTCGATGGGGGGACGCTGTTTTTATTAGTTTAGCTTCAGTTGTGTTAAGCTTTTGTAAAGTTTTTTGGGCAAGATGTTCTCCTACTGTCGAAAAATACTTGTTTACGTTATTAAGGGACTCAGTAGTATCAGATGAGCCCTTTAGTAGGTCCATATTATTTTCGGTTTTATTTCCTAAACTGCATATTTTGTTGACAGCTTCCCAAGTCTTTTTGCTATCTCCATGGGCATCACTGATCATCTTCCTATCATGTTCGTTCTTCAGATTTTGAAGTATGTTGTGGCAGTAATTTCTATAGTTTTTGTATCTAGTTTGTAGCAACGGATTGTCCTTGTTCTCTTTTTTTCTAGCTTTAAGATGTAATAGATCTCTTTTACGTATGCATTTTAGTAGATTATTAGTGATCCAGGGTTTTCTAATTTCTTTGGAGTTTCGGAAGGGCGTGACAGATGAGTGTCGTTGAATTACCAAGTTAATTTCGTTGGTGAAAAAATTAACAGCATCATCCACGTCTGTTTTATTATACAATATGCTCCAGTCTACAGTTTCGAGGGTTTCAGTTAGTTTACCATAGTTAATTTTGACTCTTTGTTTAGCTGAGGGTTGGTGAGTTGGCAACTGATCAGACCCCTTATCGATTTCAACAATAACAGTACCATGATCTGTTAATCCAGTGTTACATACAATAACACTGGCATTTTTGCTGGTTTTAATCATAGCATGATCTAAACAGTTACCAAACCGGGTCGGGAGAGAGTGTGCCGGATAAAAACCATAGTGACCTGTTACTTCCAGGTAATCAGGGGCTCTTTTATCCTTCGTTCCAACCTTTATATCGATATTTATATCTTCCACTAGTATGCCAATGTATTTATTATAAAATATAGTAACGTTGAGTTAGTATCCCATAATACAAGTTACTCAAGGGCTAGCTCAATCTGGAAAATTTGTTCCTAAGTATATAATTTTATTTAAAAATAATAATATCTAACCTATTGCCGTGTGGTTTCCGGCAGAGTACAATTAAATAGGATCACTCAAAGTCTTCCCGTGGATTTTGTAGAAGGCGACTTAGGAAACACGAGTTAAACAAAGCTTATAAATATCAATGAGATTTTTTCAACTTGTCTGGCCAGTGTGGAGAGTGTAGACCAAATCCTTTGAATGCTCTGGCCAAGTATGACTCAATAAATCACGGTATAAATTATGATGATTACATTTACATTTACACCTATACAACGTGTTAATGACCTAACGCAAAACCTTTCAGATGGTACCTCAGCCCATGAAACTGAACAACTTTTGTTCTACAACATTCCCAAAATGCCAAAAATAACATTCGGATTTTCAAAAAATTCAATTTTTTTTTTGGGTTTCGTGAACAAAAGTTGTTCAGTTTCATGGACTAAGGTACTATCTGAGAGGTTTTGCATTAGTTCATTAACACGTTGTATATGTTTAAATGTAATCACCATGTTTATACCGTGATTTCTTGCAAATTTTATTTTCTATTATTATTCGCTATATCCTTATTTATTTATTGCTTCAATGGAGCTTCCGGTAACAAATCTATACAAGTCCACTGGTTTTCATAGCCGATTGAATGGCGGACGGCGTCTAAAGACGCCCACTACAGTCCGATTAACAAACATCACTACAGCCGTGTATTATAATTGTCCACTTTAACTATTTTACATATTTCTCATGAACATGAGCATTTATAACATCAAACTACACCAATTTCACATTATAAAGTCCACTAGAATCAATTTGCAATACAAAAAACCCAAATTGAACCCCTTGACTTTTTTGTATGTAAGCGGTCATATCGTGACTGTGGTGCTAGAGGATCAAACAACAGTTAATCTGTGCCCCAGTAGTATTATCAGCTAAGTGTAACAAGCGACCGAAATAAGGAGTACTTCCTTTCCACCTTCTTTGGCATCACAACAACGCCAGAACACTTGACTTTTTTTAACACAAATAATTTTTTTTATTTATTTATTTAATTTCATTGAGCCAAAAGCTACAATAGGTAGACTTAATGCTAAAGCATTCTCTCCCTGTCAACCTTTAGGAGAAGAGAAACAGATAGAATAGTTGGCGTCTAAAATAGATAGAAACAATCCAGAAATAATAAGTACTTTTAAATGATCATACATAAATATCGTATAAAATAAATATACTATATTTATACATACAACATACTATATAGATACATATACATACATATATACATATATATATTTGAAGATCAGAAAGAAACGATGAATTCTCCTAATTGTAGAAAGATTCAAAAAGTAAATCATGCACTTTTTTCTTGTATAAATGTCTACTAGATATTTGTCTGATGTCCTCGGGCAATGCATTCCAAAGCCGTATAGCTTGAGAAGTAAAGGAATTGGACATGAAGCTAGATCGATAAAAGGGAATTTGAAGCTTGAGCGTGTTACTGGAGCGAAGTTGCCGATCATGCATGTCCGCAAGATATTGAAACTTACATTTCAAGTATTGCGGAGAAAAGGGATTTTTAAGAATAGAGAAAAGAGAACATAGAAGTCTCTGTTGCCTGCGCAGTCGGATGGGAAGCCAATGGAGTTTGGAACGGAAAGCAGAAATGTGATCATACTTACGCAAGCAGAAAATAAAACGGATGCAGTTGTTAAGAAGGCGGTCCAGCTTATTGAGAAGATCCACATTAAGATCTGGATAACACACATCAGCATAGTCAATAATGGGAAAAATCAACGTTTGGATCAATGTGATCTTAGTTTTAATAGGAAGAAAATTTCTGAAGCGGTTAAGATATTGAAGAGAATAGAATAATATGTCTAACCTACTTCATCCACCATAATTAAAGGAAAATAGACCGGTAAGAGATTTATAAGCAAGGAAGGAACACTAGCTGCTTTGCCTATAAGTTCAAAATTCCAAAGGTTTCTGGAAAAGAGTGGGCAAAAATGCATAGAAAAGTGTATACATGCTCAGATGAATACTTTGAAAAGATATGTATATATATATATATATATATACATATCTTTTCAATTTTTTATATATATGTAAGTAATAAAGCCGTCCATTTACACTTCATATGCCAGTATACTTACTAGTTTAGGACCATTTGGATAAAACTCTAGTCACGTACAAACATCTTCTCTATATGATTGGGTCACGCCTATGAAGCCTTCAGCAGGTGTATATCGCCCTATAAATCTATATTATTTTCGTGACACTGATCTTTTGTGGCGTCTTTTTTATGATAAACATACGCGACTATAAATCAAAGGAGTTGACGGATAAATATAATATCTACTAACATAAAGTAAAGAGTATGAGTTTCTTAAGTATTAAGTAGTAAATATTTAGTTTTTTTTTTTTTTTTGTACAAGCTTATATTGTGGGGCGTAACTACTTATTCTTCTTCTTCGTCTAAGCGCGTTCCCGGTTGCATCCTCAGCTGTGCTGCTTCGGAGCCCAGGGTGCGCTTTCCCGCTTTTTCTTATCCAAATATAACATGCATGTCAATGGTCACCCAAGGATGCCAAAGACCTTGCAAAATGGCGAAGAAATAGCCGGAAATATTATTAATGATTTGGCTTTAGTTTTACGACCGGCCGCCTTCCTGACGTCAACCCTCTTTGGGAATGTATTTGTGCGAAAAGTTTTACAACCGGCCGCCGCCCGACGTTAACCCTTCTTGGGAATGCAATTATAGCACGAGTTGTTTGTGCTTAATCCCTTAGTCGCCTCTTACAACATCCACAGAAAGAGATGGAGTAGTCCTATTCTAACCCGGAACCACACGGGTAACTACTTATCAAGATAAATGTAATTAGGCCAAACTCGATGGAGTTACGTCGACTAATTACAGGGTTCCTATCAAAGAGCACCATCATCAGATCAGCTTCTTGTTATAACAAGAATCTGATTTGACATTGTCCGGAAACCTGGGAGTGGTTCAAATTTAACTTGCCAGATTTGACCCAAAAAAACAAATAAACACCAACAAACAGGGCAAGCTAAACAAAAGCTTGTAAAAAGAACAATTTGGTATTTTGTAAAGAAAGAAGAATTTGGGACCTGTGCAAAAAAGTAACATTTGTGGTGCCGGTCTTTTGATAGGCTGTATAATTTTAATGTGTAATTTTAATGCCTTTTGTCATAAACGTGATTGCGATTTAAATGTCAAAGCCAAAGGATTGACAGATGTTGTTCCGTCCAAAATCTTAGTTCAATGTCAGATTTTTCACAAAGTGTGGTTTAAGTTGTAAAACAAGAGTATGATTCCTAATTTGTGTGAAAACGTTAAATACCTAATTTTGTGATGCTAGTGAATACAAGCATAGTTGTCAAGTTGCGTGGTTTTATTTCATCAATCAGAGGCTCCAAAGTACTCCAAACCCAAGTAATAGCGTGAGCAGGACCTATTAAAAATCTATTAAATATATTAACTCAGACACACGATAAAATTAGCTATAAGTAAATGATCTAACGTCAACCACTTTTATAAAATCGAAAGAAAAAATTGACAAATATAAAAAGATACAATCATCCGAAGTTACATGGATTTTGTCTTTGAAACCCGCAAGAAAAGAACGAAATCCTATTACATATTTTCTTATGGGATCATTAACGTAAAACAACGTTAAATGAACAACGTAATTTGTATAATTATACCAACAAATCTGGCATCAAAACACAGGGCCAACGAACCAAATATCCGAATCATTGATTACATAGCTGCATGATATCGGGTTAATTGAAAATTCCGCAGCATTGAGGCTGGTTTTCCACGGATATTTAGCAAGATAGCATAATATATAGACATCGTACATCTTCACGTTCACCAACAGCGTAAAGGTCTGGGTCTTACCGTCCTAGGTTCTGTCTACCGTTTGTGACGTGATAACACAAAAGACAGATTATTACATACAGAACGGAATCTCCTAAAGTACGCGCAATATGCGTCCCCGTTCCCCGTCCCCACACCTCTCCCCTTTTTTTGTGCCGCCGTGCACACGTCGTTTGCCCTCTCTCGCCCCTTGACAAGTCGAGTACGGGAGAGAGGTGCAGGGACGGGGAACGGGGACGCTTGTGCGGGACCTTAAGAGATTCCGTTCTGTATGTAATACTCTTACTGTCTTCTGTGGTTATAGTACCTATATATACCCCGCACCTCTCCCCCGTTCTCGCCTTGTCGAGGGGCGAGAGCGGGCGAACACACACCCATTGACCCATTGACGTGTACATGGCGGAACAAGAACGAGGAATAGGTGCGGGGACGGGGAACGGGACACATATTGCGCGTACCTTAGGAGATTCCGTTCTGTATGTAATACTGTTACTGCCTTCTGTGGTTTGGGCTTATTATTTTTGTCTTGAATAATTCTTAGGCCTCACAATTAAAGTTTGTACGAAAAAAAGCAATTTTTTCAAAAGCTTACTAAGCAATATTGTTCAGTATGATTGGAGTGGGCGAACAAACTCCTTATTGATTTATTTCAGGCTTCTATTATTGATTTTGTAAGTTAAAAAGGCATGCGAAATAAACCTTATGGCATCACTTAAACATCGCCCTCTTTTGAATGAATTACCAGCTTTAGGTAAGGCAATGGATTTCCAATTACCATATTTTGTCCAAAAATATTTTGATTGCCAGACTTTGATTTAGAAAATATAATGACAAAATTATAATAAAATTAGGATACCTATTTGAATATTTAGGTACTTACAAAAAATTCGTATAGATCGAAAATATTAAATCAATTCATAGGATCTACGCCACAATTACAAAAACTAAAAGTTCCATACACAATTAAATACCAGCGGGATACAGTACCTAGCTGATTTCGGCGCATAAAAGTTAATTGTATTTCCTTGATAGTGATAGTAGACTTGTGGTAGGTACTTCGAAGATCGGAGTCTACTTGCCTACTTTATTTTCTGCACTTCCCTTCATCATCATACGCAGCCCTACACCTCCCACCGCTGGGAATACGCCTCTCTCAGTTAATCTTGTACCACGGTCCTGAGTCGTCTATCTCATCTACGTTCGAGTAAGTGGCAATAGCATTGCGGCAAATAAACATTATAAGTTATGTATATGTTACACTTTCTTCTTTGCTGGTCTGGGAGAAAAGAAAAAACATAGAATGTACCAGCTATTTCTCTTCCCGTGTAGATCGTAAAAGCCGATCGAGGGAATGAGCGAGAATCTGAATCATATGAATAGGCGATGCGGTTAGCAACCCATCACTATTATGATTACCCTTTTCCACCTTCATGCCCACCATTACGCTAAAAGTAGCCTGGGCTTTACCGCTCTTGACTGTGTCTACCCCGTTAGGGATAAAGACGTGATAGTGTATCTGTATATCTGTATATGTTACGCTTAAAAACCGAAATCGCTCATTGGGCACAGGCCGGAATCTCCTAAGGTACGCGCAATATGCGT
The DNA here is from genome assembly GCA_963576875.1 of Acrobasis repandana. NCBI lineage: Eukaryota > Metazoa > Arthropoda > Insecta > Lepidoptera > Pyralidae > Acrobasis > Acrobasis repandana. The sequence continues at coordinate 1,259,435 of OY756215.1, forward strand.
CACCCAGGCGTCACCGTTCCCCGTCCCCGCACCTCTACCCCGTTTTCGCCTCGATGACTCACGTTGGCCGTCAAGAACCGGGGGAGAGGTGCGTGTGCGTGTGGGGACGCACATTGCGCGTACCTTTAGGAGATTCCGTTCTGTTTACTCTTACTGTATTCTGTGCATTGGGTAAAAAAAATGACTATTATTTTATTACTATTTTTTTATATTAAAAAGTGACTATTATTAAGAGATATTATAAATATCCTATGATAATAAAGATATTTAGAATTTTAGAATTTTGAATTAAAAAAAAAAAAATAGGCTACACCACCGCATTGTGGCTAATGTAAAAAAGCCTCGACGCGAAATTCATGTCGTGGCTCTTATAAAAAGTGTCACGACGAGTTGTGGCAATGTGTGTATTTCTTATTCAGTAGTTTCGAACCCAGAACCTCCGGATTAGCGGTCTAGCGTGTTAACCATTACGCCACGGAGGTCGGCAATGGCAAACCACTTCATTATCTCTGCCAGAAAATAGTAATTGTGTGCGTCTCTTTCCATAAAATAACACCGACGAGAGCTTGGCTCTTAAATGTAGACAGACAGACAGCATGGTTGCTACAAAAGAGAAGATCTACAATAATAAACTTATTCCAAATATTCTTCAAAATCCACTTAAAATGATTATAGGTAACCCTATGCAAAATTGTGAGCGGACAGCGAGAAATGGAATCGTCCATTAAGATCGACCGCTGGATAGCGAGCGAGGCTACTGGGAGATGCCAAGAAAATGGAGTAAGCAGAAGACCTAAGTAACTCCCTTTTTCTAAGTAGGCAGTATACGAGAGCAACGACACTAAGCGGCAGCCTGGCGGCCTGGCGGCCTGGCGGCGCTTCTTTTGGTTATAAACTAGTAAAAGTGGCTACTCTAAAGTTATGTTGAACATTGTTGTGATTCTTAGCAATGTACGTAAACAAAGATTTTTAACAAAACTTTACATTTTAAACGTCTTCCTGCAGCAAAATCTGACATAAAATGAACGGTTCCCCCCTTCCACAGACGAACGAGGAGATGTTTTCCACAAACTCCAGCAAACACGTTTAAGTGTATTTGCTCGACAAAACATTTAGTCCAGACCCCTTTTTAATGTTTTCTAATAATGATATGTTCAAAAACTGGCGCAGCGGATGCGGCTTAAAGTATAGTCTATTGTTCAATTGGATGGGATGCTGTTAGCGCGCTTAAAAACCGACATCGGCTTTCACAAAGACCTTTGTGGCGCGCCACCGCATGCACATCAATTTAGCAAATGAAGAAAAAGAAAAGAAAAATAACCGTTTGTAGTAACCAAATCACGTGACTAATGAATATGTAAAAATGTTGTACTTACTGAACCATCTCAGTCCAGGCTACATTCTAAACAACTTTTCTTTATAAATGCTGAAATGCGAAAAAGAATTTTCATTCAAATTGATCATTCTGTGATTACCTACATCATCATTATCATTTTCAGTTGGCTATATTCATTGCTGGCTATAATTTTTTTATCATAACTTCAAAATTATCGAAAGCACGCGATCTCCAATAACTTCTAGCTCCTTGGTTCACTATCTCTTTCGCACTTCTAATGGATTGAATTTTTTTTCAAAACGACTTTCTGTTAAAGAAACACTGAGGTTAAGAGTCTTCGAGTTGTCCTTGGACATTTAGGTCAAATTTATGTGACTTCTGTTAAAGTATTCCTTTGCTTCAAATATGGTTATTTTCATATTTCAACGATATAACTTACTATATGTTATACGGGTCACTCACGTGAAAAATCAGGTACTACTGTATAACATATAGTAATGTCTGTGTCTCACATTAGATATAACTTATATTTTATTAATAATGCTACTAGTAGGTCAGAATCAGGACTCATCACAACCTAATACAATTATATCTTGACAACCTCTTAACTGATTCAGCTTTTGTTCGAACTTTAAAACAAGTAATTATTCTAAAAATACACATTCATACACACACTATCACGTCTTTATCCCTAACGGGGCTGACAGAGCCCAGGGCGGTAGGGCCCAGACCACTTTTAGCGGGATAGGCATGAAGATGGACAAAGTAAATCTTAATCGTGATGGGTAGCTAGCTGCATTGCCTATTGATATGATTCAGATTCTCGCCCATTCCCTCGATCGCCTTTTACAATCTGCGCGGGAAGAGAAGCAGCTGGTACATTCTATGTTTTTTCTTTTCTTCCAGACCAGCGTGGAAAATTTTAAAAACAAGCTTTTATCTAAAACAATGAACTAAACAGTTTAAAGCGCTCCTCAAGATGAATCAATTGAGCTCAAAATCGGTGGGGTTATGTTTATACAAAATCAAGGACTTAGCAGTCTTTTTACGTCAGTGTACATAATCATCATCATCATCAGGTCTCTTTAGTCTCTACTGCAAGAGTACGACCCTCTCTGTACTACCAGAGCCATGTATTAGCCAGAGAGTCAGAGGATTTGGCCTACAGTCTCCACGCGAGCCAGACGGGTTAGAGATGTCTCATTGATGTTTATAGCTTTGTTTAGCTTGTGTTACCTAAGTCACTATCTACGACATCCACGGGAAGACTTAGAGTGGTGCAGTAGTGGCAGCAACCAAGGCAACGCTGCCGTGACCACGCACTTGTAATTTTGCGTTACGAATCCGTACAGAAAAGATTCTATGGAAGTGAAAATCTGTGAACATGGGAATCTGTAAAATAGGGAATAATCCCAAATATGCATATAACACCACACGGCGGCCACCTAGCAACGCTGCCACAGTAACACCACATGGCCGCTGCGGCGTGTAAAAATGCTCTTACATAAAAGAAAAACGCCAAAAGAAAAAAGAACTGAAAATTTTCCACTAGAAGACCTGCAAAATATTTAAGGCCCCATCAGTTCAGAGCCAAGAAAACTGTGAGTTTTTGATAAATCACTGTAATTAAACTACTATGGTTTATTCCTTAAAAAAAATTACAAAAAAAGAATATAAATAAAACACAGCGAAATATCGTCAAGCACGGGTCCGGGCCTTTGTTCGCTCTCGACGATATTTCACTGTGTTTTATTTATTATTTTTTATAATTCCTTTGTAGCGAAATCGACTAGATATTTTGATATCACATTTTTTTGTACAATTTTCATATTAAAAGGTAATTGTATAAAATAGTAATATGTCTTATAAAAGTGAATTTAGGCAAATTTAGAGGTTTGTGATTTTTTTTCTATCGAGCCGAAAATGCTTAATCGTGTTTGTAGAAAATCCTTAAGACTCTTATGTAAATTTTTTGAGGAATAAACTATTACTTTAATAACACAGATTTTTTTAAAAACACGCACAGTATTGGAAGCTGTGAACCCATCTCGCCTTAATAGACGAAAATATACCATTTTCACTCGACACGTGTTTTTACAACCTTACAAAAGCTATAGAAACCACAAAGAAACAATTCAGAAAAACAAAATCTTATGTCAAACAAGAAAAATAAGTAAAAGTTTTGTAAGAAGCAATATAACGCCCGGTATACAATAGGAACACAAAGTAGTTACAACACAAAATATATGAGTTCAAGTTATCCATGATGATAGAGGTTTCTCTACGGCTGCGGTCTTACATGTAGCGTGCAATACGTTACAAGCAAATTTATGTACCTATATGATTTAAAATGCACCCAGATCGTTGGGCTCATATAGCTACAAAGTGGCTGCAAGCGAGGCAGGCCACGGAAAAGATGAAGAGACGTCATCCGAAAATACGAGAAGCAGTGCTGCCCCCATTTAAAATAAATCATTTCAAAGAAAACGGAGATTTTATTTAAAATTTTGCTACTACCAAGTCCTAGATAACCCTTCAAAGTATTTTATAAACTACTGTTTACAGTTTATAATGAAAATGTTAAGCTTTACTACGCACATTTGCCAAAAGTGGCCGTTTTTCGCAAATGTGCGTAGTAAAGCTTAACGTTCTCACTTTGAACTGTAAACAGTAGTTCATAAAATACTTTGTTATCTAATTTTAAATGATGTCTCCGTTTTCTTTGAAATTATTTATTTAAAATAGGGGCAGCACTGGACCTCGGAAAATTCAGGTACGGCCTTAATAGAGAGTCTTGGAAAGAGAGGGGGCAGATCTTTTTCCAGTAGTGGGACAATATAGGTTAAAGAAAAAGTATATGATTTAAGGCTTTTGCGGACAAAATTAATTTATTGTAATTAATCAATTATATAATTAATACATTCTTCTATTATTAAAATTAATAAATTCATCTGTTTTCTTGGCCCTTTTCTTTACAAGGAAATGAACAGCAAAGTGCTTATATTTACTCTGAATAGCTATGATTGCAAAAAGGTTGTAAGTGAGTGGTTACAAAAACTAACATACGAGGAGACCGAACGATTTATGGAAACTGTGGTGTAACCTCATGCATAATATATTTAACTTCTAGTAGGTAATTAATTTATTAAAATTATATTAAAATAATTATTGTACACTTTTATTTAGATACGTTTTAGGTAAATCATGTCCTTGTTAAGAATATAATTTATAACTTAAGTAAGTACTTGTCTTTTTTTAATTTTAATTTTTTGTAATTATGTTACAAGCAAATAAAAATAACTTAGATAAGGTAACGAGTCCTGGAGACCCGTAATAACAGGTTCTTCGGAGACCTAGCATGGGCACCAGTCCTCCACTAACATATAAATACCTACTCATGTAATTTATACTTATATTAGTCAATATGGTGTTCCTCATTGTACTTATTTATTGTATAACTGTAATTTGTTGGAGGAAAATAAATGCATTTATTATTATTATTATGTTTTTGTTTTATTTTATTGGTTTTTAACCGGTATTTTTGATATTCACGGGCGCCAAGTGAAAATCAAACAATTGCAGGCGTCGTATTTAATGTCTCAGTTATTTTGGAAATTGTGTCAGTAAGTCGGTGAGTTGATGATTGTTATTATTATAACTGTGGTTATTAAGAAAACATTTAATTAGGTACATAAAACAAATCTTATTTTCAAAAACAGCAATTGAAATTCTAAAAGCACAATAAAAAATATTTATTTGGGTACTTATTATTGTTGTAGGCACTTAGCTAGCAGACGAAATCGCATATACATTTTAATCTACTTTCGTTCGTTGTAAAATCAATAAGCACTAAATTCCTCCCATTGTTTTTCTTTACAGGTAGCAAATAGGAATCTTCTGTCATAGATTTGACTTAGGTAGTCAAATCTATATATTTATTTATCATAAAGTATAGTATCGTTGAGTTAGTATCCCGTAACACGAGTTTAAAAGAACTTACTTTTGAGCTAGCTCAATGAGTGTCATTTGTCCCAATATATTTATTTATTTGTTTACGGCTAAAACATTAATGAAAGCGCCAATGCAACCTACGCATAATCCCGCCGTATATTAGACGTCAGCCTTATAAAAAGGCTATGCTTAAGGAAAATAAACCGCAGTAATCGCTCTGATAATGGGAGCAGTGGAGGAAAATGTACCATCGACGGGACACGTGTAAGCAAGATGAACCTTGATATCTTCTTAAGAGGGTAACTTCGGCTTACAATTGACAATGAGTTGAAGACAATGAAAATGAGGCGGAAAGACTTGACCAGAAAGACCAATCCTGCACTAGACTATATTTTAGCACAATATTGAACGTATAAAATGAATCTTCGACTCGCTTGTTACCTCCAAGGTCTCCAATATCCTATTCTAAACTTTAACACTCGGCAATAGAGGTCACATGAACGCGGAAACTTTATACAAACTTATTTATCGATGCAGACTACGCGATTAATTTTGAACCTTGTGGTAAGGCCATAAGGGTTATTATAAATGTAAAAGGTGTTATGCTAGCAGCACCACGTGTCATCTTGCATTGTACGAGTTTTATTACATGGCCATGATTTTCAAATAATATGATCGGGAGCGTGTGATTGGCATAAAATGTAGAAAATCTTTTTAAACAGTTTTTAGGGAGTATTATCATGGATCTCCTCTCACTCCATGCTGGTCTGGGAGAAAAGAAAAAACTTAGAATGTTCCAGCTAATTCTCTCCCCGCGAAGATCGTGGGGAGAGCCGATTGAAGGAATGGGCGACAATGCAAACGATACGGCTAGCAACCCATCACTTTCCACTTTCTCGCCCACCGTCACTAGTGTTGTAAAAAACTAGAGTCCAGGAGTCTACATTTGCATACTTGACTTAATTTTGCATGCTAGCTAGAATAAGACATTCCTAACTCAGAGTCGAGTCGAGCATGAGTCGTCGGAGCATGGACTCAATTCAAATAAAAATTATGAGTCAAATAAGAAGTCGAATCGCAGAACCAACTCAAGTTCGAATACCAAACTCGAAGCTTGCTTCTGCGTTAAGCTTTACTACGCATATTTACCAAAAGTGGCGGTTTTTCGCAAATGTGCGTAGTAAAGCTTAACGTTCTCACTTTAAACTGTAAACAGGAGTTCATAAGATACTTTGAAAAGTTATCTAGGGCTTGGTAGTCATCATCATCATCATCATTTCAGCCGCATAAGGTCCACTGCTGGACATAGGCCTCTCCCAAGGATTTCCAAAATGACCGATCTAGAGCGGCCTGCGTCCAGCGCTTTCCAGCGACCTTAGTCAGATCGTCTGACCACCTTGTGGGTGGGTGTCCAACGCTTCGCTTGCCAGTACGTGGTCGCCATTCGAGAACCTTTCTGCCCCATCGGCCATCGGTTCGTCGCGCTATGTGTCCCGCCCACTGCCACTTCAACGAGCTAATCCGCTGGGCTATATCAGTGGCTTTTGTTCTCCTACGAATTTCCCCATTTCTGATTCGATCACGTAGAGAAACACCGAGCATAGCCCTCTCCATAGCGCGTTGAGCGACCTTGAGCCTTCTTATGAGACCCATAGTAAGGGACCACGTTTCAGATCCGTAAGTCATCACTGGTAACACACATTGATTATACACTTTAGTCTTGAGGCACTGAGGTATTTTGGACGAGAAGACGCTGCGTAGCTTCCCGAACGCTGCCCAACCGAGTCGGATTCGTCGAAAGACCTCTTCCTCGAAGCTGGAACTTCCTGCCTGGATCAATTGACCCAGGTAGATATATTGGTCTACAACTTCGAGGGTGGAGCTCCCAACACAAACAGGTAGGGGCGCGACATGGACATTCAACATTACTTTCGTTTTGTCCATGTTCATTTTGAGGCCCACCTGTTGGGAAACTCGATTAAGGTCTTCGAGCATGTTGCTTAAGTCTTCCATGGATTCTGCCATGACAACGATATCGTCGGCAAATCGAAGGTGAGTGATATACTCGCCATTGATGTTGATGCCAAGTCCTTCCCATTCCAGAAGCTTGAAGGCTTCTTCCAGTGCAGCGGTGAACAGTTTCGGAGATATAACGTCTCCCTGTCTCACACCCCTTTGCAGTGGAATAGCCCTCGTGCACTGCTCCTGTACTCGGACTGACATAGTGGCGTTACTGTACAAACACTTCAACACTTCGATATACCGATAGTCAATACGGCATCGCTGGAGAGACTGAAGCACGGCCCATATTTCGATCGAATCGAAGGCTTTTTCATAGTCCACAAACCCTAAGCATAACGGCCGGTTATACTCCCTCGTCTTCTCTATAACCTGCCGCAGCGTGTGGATGTGGTCCATGGTACTAAAGCCTTAACGGAAACCGGCTTGTTCGGGAGGCTGAAAGGTATCAAACCTGTTTGCGAGACGATTCGTGATGACCCTCGAAAACAACTTATATATATGACTCAGAAGCGTGATAGGCCTATAGTTCTTCAATAGAGCGTTATCTTCCTTTTTGAAAAACAGGACCACCACGCCACTGTGCCACGCTTCTGGCGTTACGCCCTCGAGCAGAACGGAATTAAAGAGCCTCTGAAGGACTTTCAGTACCGGCGTTCCGCCCGCTTTCAGAAGCTCTGCTGTGATTCCATCCTCGCCCGGCGCCTTGTTGTTTTTTAACTGTTTGAGGGCCATCCTAATCTCGTACAGGCTGATGTCCGGGATATCTTCAGTATAGTGTCGGGTCAGCTTGGCTCTTGGGTCTTTAGCCAATTGACCGCTGGGTTGTGCAACTGAGGTGTATAACTGTCCATAAAACCTCTCGATCTCTGCCAAAACCTCTTCCTTTGTCGACACCACGCCACCGGCCTCTGTCTTCAGCTTCATCAATCGGCTTTGCCCATCCGACGTAGCTCTTGCAAACACTTTGGAGCCTTTGTTTTGCTCTATCGTCTCCTTAATACATTTGGTATTAAAGGAGCGGATGTCGTGTCGCAAGGACTTTTGTATACGTCTGTTAAGCTGCCGATATGATTTAGCGTCTTCAGAGGTGTGCAGCGGCCTGGGGCCTGCAGGGCTTGGTAGTAGCAAAATTTTAAATGATGTCTCTGTTTTCTTTGAAATGATTTATTTTAAATGGGGGCAGCACTGGACCCCGGAAAATTTAGGTATGGTCTTAAGGCATTGAACGCCACCATTGCAGAAGTGCAGACACAATAGATTTATGATTGTTCGAGTTTCACCGGTGACCCTCATGACGTTCAACATGACATGGTTTTAGGCAGTTTGAACAATCTGACTCCAGTGTTGGCTACAAACGAAGATGACTTTGGTTTGGATAAAGGAGCCATTGACATAAAAAAATACGCTATCAAGAAATCCTTCCAGTTAATTACCGACTACTAATTAAGTGAAAATGCAGTCTGAAATCTGGTTTCAACAGATGGAGTCGGAACTTCTTCTAACACTTATTTAATAGCGAAACTTGGCGGATTTTTCTCCCAGTTGGAAACTCAGTAAATGTTTTACTTTGCGAAGCGTTTTGCGGCGTGGACTTTTATCTTTTTAAAGGCTTATGTACTATTGTGGTTTTGTTTATTATTTATTTATTTATTTATTGTTTAAACACTATTAACATTTTTTGTAAGTATTTTAAAATCTCTTAAGATGGGAAGCAAAGGACAAGGTTACCTATTCGTATATCTAATATTATGTGGACTGAAAAAAAAATTTTTTTAATCAACTTTAAAAAAGAAGGTATTAATTTGACCCGTATGTTTTTTTTGTATATAATTTCTTCGCCAATTGTGAACCAATTTCAATGATTCTTTTTTTATTTTAGCCCACCCCAGCCACCAAGTGGGTATCCCATCCCATATTAATTTGGTGAAGACATGATGAATAACTTTGAAGATAAGGAAGAAACTCTTCAATGACAAGGAAGTCGGTTGTATCGGACCATCAGATAGATTACTTATAAAGAAATACGAGTAGTGTACCTACCTACAGTACTTTTATGACCACATCTCTATTGTATTTACCTTTATTTTTAACAAAATAGTTTAGTCAGTTATTTTCTTTGTAACCGACTTCAAAAAAGGAGGAGGTTATCAATTCGACTGTATTTTTTTTATGTATGTTTCTTACGCGATATCTTCGCCAATTGTAAGCCGATTTTGATTGATTTATTTAAAAGCCTTTACTACCAAATTGGTCCTATTTTAATTTGGTGAAGATATGATGAAGGACTTTGGAGACTTTTTTTAATTTATTCATGGCAACAAACAGTCATGTACAGATATATAACATTATGTATAAGAAAAGTTTATATTAAAGACCTAAACAGTGCCAGTAGATTAAATATTTTAACAATAACATACTTTAAAAAGAATCTACTGTAACAGACGCGAATGAACAGATGCGATTTACTAAAAAAATAGAAAACATAACAAAACAAAAGTTATTGAGCTCATAATTATTTGGATAAGTACAGTTTGTAACAATAATAAACTCTGGTACAATTTGCAGGTAAGTTACTCAGGAGAGAAGAGAAAAAAGTATGTTCAAATCTGTTCTCTTCCATAAAAGAGAGGAAAAAAAGAAGAATGCAAGTGAATTAGTAAATATACAAACAAAACTTATAGAATTATTTCTACAAAAACTATAAGTACTTACTTTATTGTTACCTAAGGGCCAAGTTTTAGTTTTAATTTATTTTTCAAAGCATTTAAAGACATATTAAAAATATCTAGTTCATAAAAAAAAATATTGTTTTCATTGGTGGAACGACATATGAAGGAGTTGGCTGTATATATTTTACTTAGATTCGGAGGAACGAAAACTGAAAGTGTATGTAGACGTGAGGGGCGTACCGGCAGACGAACATGAGCTACGAAGTTAATCTTTCCAAGCAGGAGTCTATTCAGTTGTTAACGATTATGTAGAGGAATGATATATCAATCATTTTACGTCTATTGCAGAGCGACAACAGTCCATACCTGTTTAATGACTCATCGTATGATTCAGATGGACAGTTGTTTCTGTAATTAAGATTTTTTATAAATTTCTTTTGAACTCTTTCTATTCTAGGTATCTACATCCACGTAGCGTGAAAAAAAGGACTAGTGAATCGTAATCGTAATACCTTACGTAATTCAAATGGCTTAAAAATTTCATACAAATTTAATTAAAAATAACTAGACGACTTTAGTCGTTGCGTGAACTCAGTTAGCATTTGCAACTACGGAACCCTTCAATGCGCGTGCCCCGACAAGCACTTGGCCGGTTATATCGTAATTAATTTGTTGGTATAAAACAAAATAAGCAGCAATAACAGCATTGCAAATAAGTTTGCAGACTGTTCAAGTCCACGTTTCACTCCCAAGCCGTCTTCGAGTCTTTGACAGATACCGCGAGATGATTAGATTAAATTCCCTAATAAGACCGGCGGATAAACTCGCTCTCCCGGATTTTGTAGGTAATCTTGTTTGTATTCAGTTACTCTTTGTTAAGCATTTCAGCATTGTTTGGAAAGTAAATTAAATGTGATTTAATTTAAACGCGGTGGTTATTGTTTTTAATTAAAGCATCGAAAGGTACTATGCCGTTGCGCGACCGAATTTTGGCGAATTCGTCACCGTTCAAACGAAAGAAACTACCTACATCAAAATCGCTTTATTAGTTGGCTTAGGAAGCTACGATTCCACAAGCAGACTCTTAAACAAAAACAACAAACTTATAACACCCCTACTTTTGCGTAGAAGCACAGAATACATAAGAGTCAAAGTAGAAGTTAAAAATCGTTAAATCATTACGCGACGCGCGACGGTGGGCGTAGAAGGTACCAGATATAATTTTCAAAAGTTACCCGACTATGGGAAGATTCTTGCTGAAAAGTACGTTTATCCAGGTAATACGAGCAGAGCAGGGATAAATAGCCAGTAATGTATATTTTTGGAATGTGGCTGCCTCCGCGGTCCAGTGGTCAAGGCGTTTGTCTTGTGATCCGGAGGTCATGGGTTCAAATCCCACTAGGAAGCATACTTTGTGAAAAAGTTGTTTCCAGTCTGGTTAGGATATTGCAGGCTTGAATCACCTGATTATCCGAAAAGAAACATGATTCCGTGCTTCGGAAGGCACGTAAAGCTGTTGGTTCCAAACGCCATCTAGCGTTTGTACCTATCCTAGGATTGGTTCTCTGGTCTACCCTTTGGGTTGCGGAGGTCAGACGGCAGTCGCTCTGTGTCTGTCTGTGTTTGTCGTCAAATCGCCAAGGTAAGGTAGCGGACCCCGGGCTCTAAAGCGTAACTGCTGACGATGCAACCGGGAATACGCTCGGATGATGATGATGTATATATTTGGAATGTGTTAAAGCCCTTTCATTTGATGCCAAACACGGTATGATTAGATTTATTTCTTGTTTATTACTTTATGGCATGAGGGCACCATATTGAATTTGCTGTGACATATAGCCTATAACCAGTGGACAGCCAAGACGCCAACGATATCTCATTTGCCAAGGTACAATAGATATCATAGAATCCGCTAGTTGCCAACAAGTCGAAACAAATACTTTTTTTCTGAACTTCAAAACTTCGAACGTATTTTCTATAGAATTTCTATGAAAAACGCACGGCGTGACGTCATAGTCTTTTTGAGTCAAATAGCGCTCTTAATATCAGTTTTTCTGCATTAATAAATCTAAAATCACGTTCAAAATGGATATGATGAATGACAAGTGACACTATTTTGTGACATTTTATTCCCTTATCATTACAAAATAATTTATTTGTGACCTTGGATACTACCCTATACAAGGGAACAGATGAACATGCATACATATATAGTGGAGAAACACATAACCCTCCCTTTGGCTTTGCTGTATCAGGTATAAACTAATTAAGAGAAACGAGTGAAAGAAGTCCATGGTCAGATGAATTAGCCACATTAGCCCAAGGCGAGGTTGTTAAGAACGCGAAAGAAAATATATTTAGTGTTTAGAAGTTTTGAATTTTGATGGACAAATAGTTTAGTGTAGTTTAGTTTCTTTTAAGCTCGTATTTATTGTTTATTCTTTCTTTGCGACATCGATTCTTAGTAACATCAAATTACACGTAAAATTGATAACACATTTCCTTTCATGTATCTGATAAAACGTGACTGTGAGTGTTCAATGTTTTAAAAAAATTAAATATGAGCTCTCTCTGTTTTTTTGTATTTGAGTTTTATACAATCACTAGCTTTTGCTCGTGGCTACGCCCGCGTAGACTATACCAATTAGATTGTTTTTTTTTTAAACTGGGGTTGCAATTTATTAAAATCCAATTAATGGATTATTATTTTTTACTAACTACTAATTCAAAAATGTCATGTATCTCGCTTCAAAAATGACGTAGATTTATATAAACTTGCAACCCCTATTTCACCCTTATAGGGATGTAATTTTCAAAATCTAATAAACGCATCATTATTTTCTACTAAATACTAAAATACATTAAAAATTTCATGTGTCCCACTTTAAAAATTACGAAGTTTCATACAAACTGCCAATCCCTATTTTACACCCTTAGGGATGGAATTTTCAAAAATCCTTTCTTAGCGGACGTCTCCTAGTCACAATCTACCTTCCTGCCAAATTTTATCTTCATTGGCTAAGTAGTTTTCGAGATTTTGTGATGAGTGAGTGAGTGATTTTCGCTTATATATATATCAATTCATTACGCGACGGTGGTCGTAATGACAACGTATGTATACCTTCTTTCTGTATCAGAATCAAAATAAATGCCGCCATTAGTGATAGTCAAAGTAAACAGATCGCGTGAAAGAACTTAGACCATTACGGGCAACTCGAATAAATGGAAGGGCTTTCTGAAATAATTCAGCCGACTCCCCTGGCGGACTAGAGCGTTCTACTAGTTTTTAGGATTCCGCAACTTTGAGGGCCTGAAAAGACCCTTGCAGAGGACTTAAAGGGGTATTGGAGGAAGGAATAGCCTTGAACTTATACGGTTCCTCCCTGATTGTAGAAGGCCATTTTTATGCAGCCAACCGAAGAAACTATAATAGCGCGATTTAAAGTAAATAAGTTTTTTTTAAATAATTATTTCTTCATACAAGCTTTTATTGTGAGGCCTATAACAACTTATCAAAACTAATATAATAAGCCCATACTCGATGGGGTTGCGTCGTTTTATTACAGGGTTCCTATAGCCACCTTCCGGTTCTGATCTAATTTACAATTGCATACAAAGTGTCATCTCAATTAGAAACCGGGAAGTGGCTCAAATTTAACTTGCAAGATTTGCCCCAAAAACAACAACAGACAAAGCAAGCTAAAAAAAGCTTGTAAAAACGAAATCAAAAAAAAATTTCTTTACGTATCTCCTATCCATTAAAATATAGTGTCTTACGTCCGCTCCGTCCGTCCGCCAGGGGTGACAGCCTTAGACCATAGTAAAAACTTACTTTCGCCCAGGATACGTAAAGTTGTTAACATACCTTGGAAGACAATAAAGAAAGCAAATATTTTGGCTAATTCTAAAACTATTCCCATCTTATTATAAAAACAGGACTAATTTTGTTACTAGTTTAAACCATTACCCGCCCAAATCAAGTTGATATCTAGTAATATCACACTATCTCACCTGTCAATGTCAACTTGATTTGGGTGGATAATGGTTTAAATAAACCTAGTAACAAAGTAAGTCCTGTTTTTATAATAAGACGGTTCAACCTTTTGCATCCTCTGTGTAAGTACTACAACCCAAAGGTTGACTGTCAGGATACTCGTAGGTAATGCTTACTAATATTATAAAGCGGAAGAGTTTGTTTGTTTGTTTAAACGCGCTAATCTCAGGAACTAATGGTCCGATTTGAAAAATTCTTTTTTTGTTAGGTAGTCCATTTATAGAGGAAGGCTTTAGGCTATATAACATTACGTTCCAACAACCACGCGAACGAAGTCGCGGGCACAGCAGCACACAGTTGTACAATAAAGTTTCAAAAAATAAATATTCTTTCCTTTTATCCTTTCAATCTTCTTTTACTTTTCCAATGCTGGTATGAGAGAAAAGGATGAACTTAGAATGTACTAGATGGTTCTCTTCTCGCGCAGATCTTAAAAGCCGATCAACGGAATGGGCAAAAATGCAAATGCGGGTAGCAAACCATCACTATTTTGATTACTTATTTCCACCTTCTCATCCACCATTACGCTAATAGTGGTTTTTGGTCTTGTGGCCCTGGGCTTTATGTGCTCAGGACCTGAAGAACTATGTCTGTCCTATTAGGTTTAAAAATGTGATAGTGTTTATCTACTAAATTTTAAAAGTACCTTTATTTTTACCAGACTGCGGCAAAGCCGAAAAGGATGCTTATGTGTTTGACCTGTATGTTTGTCCCTATAATTCTATGTTCACTCGTAACTACTAAACGGCCAAACCGATTTTAATAAATTATACATGGTTAAATTTGTCTTAACCACTAGAGTGACAAAGGCTATGTTAAAATTATTGGAAAGCAAAATGGCGGATTTTTGGCGCCAGATTGCGCAGGTTTTTTTTTTTTTCAAAACTCATTGAGTAGTATATCAACTTTAAGGATTTTATTCAAGGATTACAAAAATATATGCAACTTATAGTTTTAAATGAAATTTAGAATGAGAAATGCTAAAAAAACAACGATTTTCATGTCCGATTCTATGTTCCCTCGTAACTACTGAACGGCTAAACCGATTTTGATAAATTACACGTAGTTAGATGCGTTTTAACTACTAGAGTGTCATAGGCTATATTAAAATTATTAGAAATCAAAATGGCTGACATTTGGCGCCAAATTGCACGGCATAAAAAATCTTTTCAAACCTATCGAGTGGGGTTTCAAATTAAAGGATTTTATTCAAAGATTACAAAAAGATATACAACTTATATGTTTAAATGAAGTTTGAAATGAGAAATGCTAAAAAACAACATTTATTATCGCTTCGCCAGGCGCATTCCCGGTTGCGCCTACCTAGGCCACAGAAGACAGTAAGTGCCTAGGCATAGGTAAGTACTGCTGTTGTATCACGCAGTTGGGTTTTTTGTTTTTTTAATAATTACTTGTTACCTTTTAACTATGCGTATTCGGGTTCGCGCTTGGCCACTTTTTTAGTTTCACCCTGCGTTTCATGGCGAATCGATAATCGATTTGTATCCGAGACCATTAAATGGCCAGCCTTCGCTTTATCGAATACGAGTAGAATAGACACATAGTCGTAAAATGTGTCATAAAAACTGAAATACCACTGATACATATGGAGGAGGTTTATTGACATTCCTGTAAATTATTTAGGTACGTAGATACTATGTTTTTTCATATCTACTATTCAATTTTTTTCTTCTCTTAGTTAGGTATGTATAGGTCTCGTAGTTGGACAAAAAAACTTTAACGTTGTTTGTGGTTGTTCGAAAAATAGTACTCCTGATTAACTAAATTTTACCCAACCCAGACAGTAGAGTCATAAATAAACGGCTATCCTTTATTACTTCCCCATATTAAACTATATGTTTCAACAGCGCATAATAAAAACCCCAACTGCAAACATAAACCACATACTCCGGTTTGTATACTCCGCTGCAGAATTTTCTGTTCCAGCCGTCTGTCATAGTTCTACAAATATCTCTATGGATGTATTTTTTCAGCAATGGGTTTAATTTAGCCTAAAATAATGATGAGTTTCTACCTTTTTTTCCAACATCTTGCTTAGTATGGCCTGTGGCTTTTACGACATATTTGACCCTTGCTACCCCGCAAGAGATACGGACGTAATGGTATGTACCAATTTACAAACTAACTGTCTGTATAATATGTATATGGAGGAATTAGATTTTGGCCTGGTTATTACAGTGCATTGCTATGCGCCTTTGTAACCAGACGCGCATCACTCCGCTAACGAGTTATAATTTTTAATTCACGACACGCGCGGCTTTAGCCGCAGCCCGCTTTCGTCATGAGTACTAAAAAGCTTGTGGTCAACGAATTGCTCGCGTTCCTCTGGAAGCAGCTGGATTGCATGGACGAAGTTAGTGTGATCCAGATTTGCACCAGCAACTGGACCGAAGCAGAGATCCGTAGCGCAAAAGCGCTACTGTATGAGTCACTTGGAAAGAGAGACCGAATGCAGTCTCGCAGGAGAGATGAAAAGGGAGTTAGGAGTCTTCAGGACACCATCAGGTTGTTCAAGGAGACCGATCCGGATGAGTGGCCTATGGAGTTTGTCTGTAAGGATCTTTTCGACCATGTTGATGTTACCAGGTTGTTAAAGGACATCACGACGCTGAAGTCAAGCCTGGCCAATCTACAGTTGAAGTTTGAGGCTTCTCAGTCGGTCATCGCTGATTTGCGTTCGGAAATAGTGGAACTAAAACCAACCAGCCAACCTCCCGGGCAACCTCAAAGGAAGAAGTCGGCGCCGTCAAAGGTGCCATCTTCTGAATTTGTTCCTGAGAAGGGACTCGTCAACGATGATGAAGGCTTCATAAAAGTTGAAAGAAAGCGGAAGAAGCCTTCTCGCAGAAACAAGTACGGCACTGCGCTCAGCGGCCCCAACATGTTGCTGCGTGCTGCCGTACCGACGACGTTACTCTACGTGTCCCGCCTTCATTACAGTACGAAAACTGAAGATTTGGTGGAGTACATGAGGGTTAAGTCAAAACTCATGTTAAGAGTAGTCAAATTAGAATCGCGCCACAATGTGAATTTTAATTCATATGTGGTGCGAGATCCAACCGCGCAGCTGGACATCTTCACGCAAGAAGATTACTGGCCGAGAGGTGTCGTCTTCCGGCGTTATCGCGGGAGGCTACCGGACACCGCGACATCGAGCAGTGCGTCACAGACATTACGTACAAAATAGTGTTAGTTTTTAAGTTATTATATGTATGTTAGTCTGTAAGGTATTTATAAATATGGGCCAATAATATACTTGTATGTTTTGTTGCCTGAAATAAACGTATTTATTATTATTATTATATTAATATTACAATCCATACAGTAAAGTCGTATTTTGTTTGTGTAAGTGGCCAACACTAGTGTCAGCAGCCTAAAGGTATCTGCCACACAATAATACAGCCGGGACCTACGTGTTAACGTGCTTTCTGAAGCACCGAGGAGCTCGAAAAATTTAACGCCACTGGTCACCCATCCAAGTGCAGCCAACGCCCGGTGTCGCTTAACTTGTGAAAGTGCTAGTAAGAGAGAGAGAGCGACGGAACGCCGCGGAATCGGCGATGATGCCGCATTCCCGCTCTGTTTCTCGCTTAAGCAAATGACAGTGAGTGTCAGAGTCATTTGCTGAGTGACAGAAAAGAATAGCAGAGTAGGAAAGTGCTGTTCCGTGTGATCAGATGTGTCCCAACCCTAATGTGTACTCCCGCTGGGGTACCGAGCCCCTCCTCCAAGAAAAACAAAACAAATAAAGTCGTAAATACAAGGCACTGCTAATTTACAACAGCGCAGAATTAAAACCCCAACTGCAAACTTAAACCTCATATTCCGGTTTTTATGCTCCGCTGCAAAATTCAGTTCCGGTCTTTCATAGTTCGACAAATATCTCTATCGGACTGCGAACCTCGGAATCGCCGCCATTGGAATATAATGCAGTTAGTTCTAAAACACCCCTTTACTATGCTTGACACGATTGGTATAAGATATAGTTTCTAGTAGTAGTAGGCGTAAATATTACTCCGCTTGCATGAAGCGCCATACCTGTACTTTCCCTTTGCCTTTCTCAATAAAAGAAGCATTTCACGCTGGGCAGACGGGTTGGTGATTGCAACAGATGGTACTTATGGAGTCGTTACTCAGAGCCATTCTTTGTTAACTTAACTTCCCCTAGTTGTCAGTTGAAATGAAAAGTAACAAATTGTATTCAACTCTGCCACGCAGCGCCGGAACAATACGTCAAAATGTCTCTTGGGAGTGTAACTGTATGTGTCACAGTGTATATCTCAACGAAGTGTCTATGTGTGAACTTGGGCAAAATTGCATTCGTATGTCGAGTCGAGAATTCTACTGTCTGTTAGAGGACAAGGTACAGGTCGCATTTCTCAACCGCTACCTATATGTTTTTTTTGACAATTATTTTTTCGGAAATGTTTCAAAATGACCAGGCCAATAGTATTTTAAGGAGCGCGGTGAACATTTATTCAATTTTAAGTTGTACAAAAACAGATTGGCAATAGCTCACAGAAATAGTAATAAATATAATATAAAATGTGTTCATGTATGATGTACCGGGAGTTACAAGCACAGACTGATGATATGAATTAAAGTTACTGATAAATGACAAAATAATTATATTTTTGAAAACGTATTTGTAAAAGCAGGGAAATTAATGTAGGTACTTATATTATATGAGGATGAGCGACACTCTTGATGGCCGGCTAGTTGAGAACTGTTGTAAGTAAGGTAAAAATGCGCATCGAACACACTTGTGCCGATACACCATTTTATTGTACAACACTTGTGCCGATGCAGCATTTTATTGTACAACACTTGAGCCGATGCAGCATTTTATTGTACGACACTTGTGCCGATGCAGCATTTTATTGTACAACACTTGAGCCGATGCAGCATTTTATTGTACGACACTTGTGCCGATGCACCATTTCATTAAACGACTTGCTCGTACATATGTTTTTGGTACAATAAAATTACAACAAACTCACGTCGAATACAAAGTCGTGAGGTATAAATTCATCTTCCATTTGCCGGTGTATCGACGCGGATTAAGTTTTAATCGGCGCTGCAGTCGCGCGGCTGTTGCGGCGCGGATTAACAATGCTAATGGAGAGCCATTGTGCTGGGAATTGCCAAACAAGTTTAAACTTCTAAAATTCTTTCACTATCTTTTTAATTTTAAAGAGCAAAAATTTTCACGCTCCTTTTAGGCATCAGGTGTACAATAAATACAACGTGTTAATGAACTAACGCAAAACCTCTCAGATGCGCGTCAACTCGTGAACGGGTGCCGCCAGTAGGGACTGGTCAGCTCGGACTGCTCAGTGTTACTTATTTCTGCAAATTTAATTTGGCTCTCGTTCGCAAGCTTTACATGGTATATTGTGATAACATTGTATTAGGCATAATATCTTTGTAAACTGACATAGCCCTTCCGGCGCGTAGACGACGCTGGTATCGGTAGCTTTTGCACTAAAAATAATTACCTTCTATAAGTATGCAATGGAGTATGGACTTATTTATAACCCAAAAAAGAGTTTTATACAAGTATTTAAAGCGGGTAACAAAGGACCCGATGATATTCCTGCAGTAAAGCTAGCAGGTAATACTCTTACGGTTGTAGATAGGTTCAAATATCTAGGGCACATACTTACGGATGACCTAGGGGATGACCTGGACATAGAGAGGGAGCGCAGGGCCTTGGCGGTGAGGAGTAATATGCTGACACGCAGATTTGCCCGATGTTCTACATCAGTTAAAATCAGCCTTTTTAAAGCCTATTGCTCGTCTTTTTTACTCGGGCAGTCTGTGGGTTAAGTATACAAAACGAGCCTACAGCTCTCTGCGTGCCCTTTATAATGACGCTTTTCGTATGCTTTTCGCGCTGCCTCGCCGCTGTAGCGCTTCCGCAATGTTTGCAGAAAGGCATACAGATGGCTTTCTTGCAATAATGCGCAAAAAAGCAGCTATACTGTTACACAGAGTGCGAGGCAGCGATAACTGCATCCTAAAGATGATAGCAGGCCGGTACGACTCTCCCATCCTTAACCACACGATGAGAATAGCTATCGGTGCTATCAAATAAAAATAAAATGTAATGAATCCCAAATTAATTATATACTAACATAGGTTAAGAAAATATACAAAAAAAATGGATTGATATCTGAAATAAACAATATTGCACGCCTCATAAGCGGAGCGATGAGGTAGTGCTCTACTCTCGCCTTACAAAAATCAAGTGATTTTTCGAACTAAAAATGTCGGTAATTATTTCTTATCGTACTTGTAGAATAATATTTATACACAAATGTCAAGAAAAAACACTAGTTTCAATAGTCATGATATTTTTAAAGGACATTTTGTTCTTTAAAATAATAAAACAAGTGTTTAAGAAAATTATTTCGTGGACGTCCGTGTGTCGGTATGTATGGAAACTGGCGTGGTCACGATAACGCCCGAAAAACTTAACAAATCGAACCCTTCTTTTTTTTATACGCTTAAGTATTATCTAAAACTAAGTCCTTTCGAAAATCACGGTCTAATTAAAAGTAGTTTAATTATAATTAGCAATAAACTGAAATCCACCTACCGTTGGTATATCTAAATCTATGTAAATAAGGTTCGTTGACATTGACAATACATGTGCAGTACCTTTCTTTTCTGTGTGGGCAATGGCGCGAAGATTTAAAAGTATTTTTTTTATTTTGTTCATAATAAACCGATAAATATACAATATTCAAGTTCTGTTTTTTTTTGTGAAAATTGAGTGACCGCTATGAGGCGTGCACTTTTGGATTTTCCAAACTTATTATTATATTATTATAAGTGATATATTTATCCTACATTGAATAAAAAAATTTGACTTGACTTGAATTTGATGGTACCTCGGCCCATGAAACTAATTAACTTTTGTTCTACAACATTCCCAAAATGCCAAAAATAAAATTCGGATTTTCATACAAATTGACTCGATCAGCTGATCAATTAGTATAAAAATTCAAATTTTTTCATGGGTTTTGTGAAAGTTGTAGAACAAAAGTTGTTCAGTTTCATGGGCTGAGGTACCATCTGAGAGGTTTTAGAGGTATAGTACCTATCAAGTCTTTATCCCTAATGTGTCAGACAGAGCATTTTTGGTCATGCGGCTCTTAGCAGGCAGAGCCCAGGGCCACAAGACCTAAAGGCCACTTTTAACGTGATGATGGGTAAGAAGATAAAAAAATGAATCTAAATATTGATGATTATCTACTCGCATCGCCTATTGATATTATTCGCATTTTCACCCAATCCCTTGACTTCTACGATCTGCGCGGGAAGAGACGCAGCAGTAGCGGCGTAAGGGTAGGGCGCGGTTGAGCGACCGCCCAGGGCGCCAGATACAAAGGGGCGACAGGGGGCGTTTTTGGGCAAGGGGGGTCACATGCAATAATAAATATCGGCTGGATATAACTCCTAGACTCTTATTTGTATGCACCCCCGCTCCTTCCCTTTGTTTACAATGGGGCGGCAAATTTGGAGATTCCTATATCGTACTTGCACCCCTCCTCCCCCCCCCCCCCCCGTCAGCAGAAATAAATCCTATAAGATTGAAGCCTAAGTGAGAGTGAATAGCAGTTGGGGGGGGGGGGGGGAATCTCGCCCAGGGCGCTGGTAGAGCTAAAACCGGCACTGAGACGCAGCTGGTACACTAAGTTTATTCTTATCTCCCAAACCAGCATGGAAAAACCGAGTAAAAATGGTAACTAATTTGTAATGACATCATCATCATTCGAGCGTATTCCTGGTTTTACACAGAGCGACTGCCGTCTGACCTCTGCAACCCAAAGGGTAGACTAGAAACCAATCTTCGGGGTGAATATAGAAGCAAATGGCCTTGAAGTGTGAAATAAATTGTTAACTCGTAAATATGGTGATAATTTCCATATTGCTAATCGTCAAGAACTAGATAGCCCTTTAAATTATTTTATGAACTGCCGTTGAAACTATTATTGGTGATCCGTCTATCTTTAAAACTTGCCAATGCCACTTTTGGCGGAGGCAAGTTTAAAAGCTAGACGGACTAATGTAAACACTTTCAACATAGAATAATTTAAAGGGCTATCTAGTGCCTGACGATTAGCAATATGGAAATTATCTCCATATTTACAAGTTAACAATTTATTTCAAATGAGGGTGCCACTTCAAGGCCATTTGCTTCTATAGTTACCTTTTCGGGACCCACAGCTTTGCGTGCCTTCCGAAGGACGGAATCATCTGTCTTGTATGATAATCAGGTGATTCAAGCCTGCAATATCCTAACTAGACTGGAGACTCAAAGTATGCTTCCCAATGGGATTTGAACCCATGACCTCCGGATCACAAAGCAAACGCCTTGATCACTGGACCACGGAGGCAGTCTGCAATAACATCAACTCCTATTATGTAATCAATTCAGTTCTCGTATTTACTAACCACAGAAGTATTCCATCATTTAAGTGATGCGAATACGAGCGGACCCAATCCATTACGGAGCCACGAGTATCGAGTGGAGGGCTGATTGTACCGATTGTGTTGCGAGAGATCGTACATACACGTGTGGTACCATAAATTCACAACTGTAAGTAAAATATTGTGTAACATATAACATAAGTGGCTCTGTGAGCTGTAAACATCGAGACTCACTCCCAACCCGTTCAAGTTTATCGGATTAAAAGGTGTACAGAAAAAAAATTGCGTCTTAATAAGGGTAATTTAAAAAAGTTTTATTACAAACCTATTTGTTTTTTTTTCGAAATGGCTTAAATATGATTTATGACGTTCCACGGGTAAAGGTACCTTATGGACGGTGGCACTTACGACATTGTGTTTATTCAAGCTAAGTTAATTGTACGAATTGTTTTTCTAGTCCTTGAAGAAAAGCTTCATGTTCTCACTTTAAACTGAAAAAAGTAGCTCATAAAATACTTTGAAGGGTTATCTAGAGCCATACTGGAGACAACATATTTAATGATATCTCCGTTCCCCTTAAAATAATTTATTTCAAATGGGGGCAGCACAGGACCCCGAAAAATTGATATATCCCCTTAAAAGTCAACCTGTACGAGTATAGGCAATGTCAGCAATGTATAAAATCTCACCAGAATTTAAGACACAAAATTGGTACATAACATGTAGTCACTGAATGTCCAATACAAAAATTCTCCACATAACGCACTGAGTGCCGCGTAAATTCTTATTTTATAACAATGCAAATTGTTCGCGTCGCGAGTAACGTCCGGGGCAGTCCGAAGCCGCCCGGGTGACAGACATGGACTTTTAAGCCCGTCATAGACACAGCTATAATATATATTTATATACTGTGCTCTTCTTCTTCATCCAAGCGCGTTCCCGGTTGCATCCTCAGCTGTGCTGCTTCGGAGAACGGGGTACGCTTTCCAGCTTTTTCTCCTCCAAATATGTAATGCATGTCACCCAAGGATGCCAGAGACCCTGCGTTGGAGAAGAAGTAGCCGGAACACTTTTAATGATTTGGCTATAGTTTTACGACCAGCCGCCTGCTTGACTTTAACCCTTCTTGGGAATGCAATTGTAGTACGAGATTTTAGTGCTTAATCCTTTAGTCGCCTCTTATGCCATACACAGGAAGAGATGGAGTGGTCCTAATCTAACCCGGAACCACACGGGGTGTATTTATTTACTGTGATATGATATATAAATACTGTACTATATCATATATTATAGCAAGTAACCACACACAATAACTATAATGTAATATTTATTTTGTATAAACCATGATATATGTATAACGTCTAACAAAATATACTAAAACTATTTTAAGGGTGAATCCAGTCCATGATACTGAACAACTTTCTCCAAGGAACATGTATCAAAATATGAAAAATATTTTTTACTTTCCATACAAACTCAGATCAGCTGATCGGTCAACTAGTAGGGAGACCAAGAAATATTTTGATATATGTTCCTTGAGGAAAGTTGTTCAGTATCATGGACTGAATCCAGATTTAAAATAGTTTTAGTATATTTTGTTAGACCGTGTATATTATATTATTACATATATATTATATACTAGCAGTCCACCCCGGCTTCGCCCGTGGTACACACATAGCCTATGTCACTCGGGGATAGTGTAGCTTTCCAACGGTGAAAGAATTTTTTAAATCGGCCCAGTACTTTTTGAGCCTATTCATTACAAACATACAAACATACAAAAATAGGTACAAATCTTTCCTCTTTATAATATTAGTGTAGATGTAGATGTCCACATTTTTTGCTGAAGTAATAGAAATATATATTATAGCTCCGTCTGTGGTCGCTCGAAGATTACTATGGAAAAGATATCGTAATATGCCTTGCTATAATATATATTAAAGCTATGTCTCGATCGCAATTCTAGCAAAGAATTGAAAATAAAGTTAATAATTTAAAAAAAGTTAATTTAGTCTTCGTGTACTTACCCATTGAAGTCTATGTCGCACCCGGTGACTGAAAAATGTAAATATTGCGGTCAAGCACTTACCGACAGCGAGCAGCGGGAGGGAGCGTATTTTAAAACGATCTCTGAAATTATGTGGCTGTTATGTTAGAAACACACCCTTTGTCAAAGAGCGGAGCTTTCCAAGTGTACTTATACGATCTAGCGTTTCGATGTATGCATGTTTCTTCGGCGATAATCTTAGGGCACTCTTTCTCTCTCTCTCTCGTCCCAGTGTATTCCCATGTTGCATCCTACGACCTCCGTGGTGTAATGGTCATCACGCTAGTCCGCCAATCAGGAGGTTCTGGGTTCGATCCCCAGTCATGGCAAGTTAGAAAACGGCCTTTTACAAATGGTCCTGGGTCTTGGCTGTTTATTTTTATATATATTTATTATAAAATATAGTATCGTTGAGTTAGTATCCCATTACACAAGTTTCAACTTACTTTGGGGCTAGCTCAATCAGTGTTACGAGTATTTGTTCTTATCTATTTATTATTTATTTATCCTCAGCTGTAACGCTGTGTAGTCTGCGGTCCACTTCACACGGTCTTGAGCATCCTTGGTATAAAGACCATTAACACGCATATCATCCTTGGCAACGTTAAGCCAGCATTTACAAGATCTATCACGTCTGCCGCGATCGCGTCTGGACGGACATTTATTTCACACGTAACTTGCCGGTTTTTGCAAGACATGGCCGTACCAGCGTAGGCGACTCTCTTGCAGTTTGTCTGCTATATCACGGACATGAAAACTGCCGCAAATGCGGGTGTTTCTCGTGCGGTCTTTCACAGACACGATTACCTACAAGAATATCCTCACGCTAAGATCCCTTAGATTTGAACTCGCGACTTTTAACTAACGGACAAGAGTTTTAAGTTCGTAACCAATACGCCACCGCATAGGTCCGTTTGATGGTAAGGGTTGAGCTACATTTGATGCCAGATGTAGCCCAACCCTAAAACGCTTTGAATATAAAATTTATATTGAAACGATATATCAATTTCGTTCGTGATAACGGTATGAAGCATAAGTAGATTCCATGATTTGTGGTGACTGACTGCTCCATAAATCGATTCTGGTATTAATCCATTAGCCCATTCCATCGCACTGCCATCCTATCTACGTAATCTGGATCACGAATAATAGTAATATCCAATTAGACAACGTGCATGGACTGTCTAAATAATTGGCTAGTATTCGAGGCTTTCAAACGCGGATATAGCTGTTACTGGAACTGGCGTAGCTGTTATTTAAAATTCTGGGTAGGACACCACAATCTAACTAATTGCGGTGTCCTGCCCAGAATTTACAATAACAAAACCTTTTTATTTAAAATAAATAAATAGGGACAAATTACACAGATAAAGCTAGCCCAAAACTAAATTTTAACCTTGTGTTATGGAATACCTACTTCTTCTTCTTTTCGTATCGATGGTACTTTACTATATTTTTTCACTCCAGTATCGGGCCACTTCGATAGCTGTATCATTTGCGGCCATGCGGAATACCTACTAACTCAACGAAACTTCTTTTAATTATTTTTAACAACTTTCCCAATAATATATAACGAAATACGAAAAAAAAAAATAGCTTTCCATATAAATCGGAAGTGTATTTTTTATTGATATACATTTATTGGGAAAACTGCAAATGATAGACTGAATCTATACACCCTTAAAATATTTGTACTTCATTAAAAATAAGTTTGTATAGGTAATACCAATCCCAACACAAAAGTACGGTAAGTAAAGTAAAAGTGGCAATTAGGTATCCAATTAACGTGTGCTGATCAACGCCGGTAGTGCTCCTGCAGTGGAGACTAAAAAAAATTGACCTGGATGATGATGAGCAGCGCCGCTAATCTATCTGATATTTTCTTCACACAACTAGCTCGTCTATTCAAACTGTGTCGGTGTATTGAACCTCTCTTGTAATTCCTTGTCGCACCCTTGTCATAGGTCCGGTCCGTACGGTCCGTATGCCACCTCTCGGATTATGTTGTACTGATTTGATGTGACATGTTTTTAACTGGCAAAATACAGAAATTTTAATGTCTAAGTAGCTAGATTTAGCTTTATTTTGAATTAAAAAATCTAATCGTGTCATCTACACCTAGTTTCGACGTTAATTTTTAGTTAGTTTAGGCGACGCGGTTAGCAACCCATCACTATTATGATTTCCCTTTTCTGTGAAAGTGGCCTGGGCTATACCGCCCTAGGCTCTGTCTACCCCGTTAGGGATAAAGACGTGGTGATAGTGTATCTGTATCTGTACACCTAGTTTCAAATGACATGTACTAAGTTATGGCATATTTTCTACTTTCAAGTAGTATAAATGTGTAAGTTTGTATGGTTGGATGTATGTATTTATGTTTGTTCCGCTTATGCCAAACCGACGGAACGGATTAAAATGTTTGGCATTAAGATTCAACAGTTTGTTATACTTACAAATGCCAGATTATTATAGCACAGAGAATTTCGCTCGCTAAGCTCGCTCGTTTAATATTACATAGCAAATTACATCAATTTTGAACAATAAATTTAAACAC
Source organism: Acrobasis repandana (assembly GCA_963576875.1). Lineage (NCBI taxonomy): Eukaryota > Metazoa > Arthropoda > Insecta > Lepidoptera > Pyralidae > Acrobasis > Acrobasis repandana. Next base: position 1,286,528 of record OY756215.1, read on the forward strand.
GGAGTCAAATCTAGTAAAGGAAACTACTTGTCTTCCCTAAAAATGTGTCTTAAAAAACTATAGCGCATTACTATTGATCCCTCTACCGAGCAAACTACAACTGCAAATAAGTTTTTTTGCTGCTAGCCTAGTACATACCTCGGCTCAATGACTTTTGACTTTGACTTTAACTTTGACTTCAACTTGGACTTTGACTATGACTTTGACTTTGTCTATCAAATTCGTCAAAATTAGCTACTGATATTTTTATTTAATTACTCGCTCTAATTTATACAAAACTTAAGAAATTCAATGGTTTAGTTAGTGTACAAAAAAGACAACAGTTCTCTTTAGTATGAATCCCTTTAGCTAAGTAGCAAACGATAGCAGCAAACAATCTTATATCGGGTTAAGTGGAACATTTTACACACAGACCATGGATCAAGATAGACACAGCCTCTGTATGAATTTGCGTGTCAATCTGAAGTCAATTTGACTTAATTTAGGATCGTTACTTTCGTAGTCCGTGTATGTCAATTCATAAGATCGGACATTCATTCTCTACAGTAAAATACCTAAAATGCCGTTTTGAGCCATAGAAACTTGTGAAAAAACGTTGGAGGAAGTAATAAAAAAGTTTCCTTCCGTTTGTAAGTGAATTTCTTTATTTTTATTTTATTTTATTTTATTTATTGACACACACAACAGATTACAACTATTTCAAAAACAAGATAAACAAATCAGAAATGTTATAGCCTAGGTTGCATTCCAGAAACGTGTGTTTACATAGGAACTAACTTGAAGAGTTACAAACAAGTGGTAATTAAACTATATAAATAGGTACTGCGGTATAGGCGTAAACTTAGCTGTAAGTAACGATTTGATGTCAACATTTGTGCAAAACAAAACAAAGTGATTATTATTAAGAGATATTATAAATATCCTATGATAATAAAGATATTTTGAATTTTTAAATTTTGAAACTAAAACTAGGTAAAAAATAAAAATGTATAAAATTTACGATATAAACCATTTAAACATTATTAACTTAAGTATATTATTTGCACTATACCGAGAGTACTAGTGTTTAGACTGTCGGTTTTTGATAAAGGATATCTTTGAGAATTTTTATATATAAAGCCAGTTTAGGTACAAAGATATCGTATCTTATTAATTATTTGTATGAAAATTGGCACGCCAGGTTTTTATACAAAATGAAGGACTTTCTTTATCTAGTAGTATATACAGATCTGTGATTTTACACGACTACTTACATCTTCTGCTAGCCTAATACCTCGGCTCAAAGAATGAGTCTTTTTCCTGACTATCAGCTTCAAAATAGCTACTGATATTTTTATTTAATTATTAGCTCTTTTATATAAATTAAAAAATTCAGTGGTTTAGTAAGTGTAAAACCGAAAGAAATCATCTTTCGTATGAAATACAGCGTATTATTACCATTGATCCCTCTACAGAGCAAATGACAACAGCAAACACTCAAACAGCAAAATCTCGGCTTTACTAGAACATTTTAAACTACTATTGTCGTCCTCTGCTTGCTTAGTATTTACTTTGTCTCAATGAACGAGTCATTTTCCTGACTCTTAAAAATTAGCTACTGATATTTTTATTTAATTAATAGCTGTGCCCGCGACTTCGTTCGCGTGGTTGTCGGAACGTAATGTTATAAAGCCTAAAGCCTTCCTCTATAAATGGACTACACAACAAAAAAATAATTTTTCAAATCGGACTATTAGTTCCTGAGATTAGCGCGTTTAAACAAACAAACAAACTCTTCCGCTTTATAATATTAGTATAGATTAGCCCTTATAAATAAAATATTAAGAGGTTTAGTGTAGGTACAAACAGAAAGACAAAAGTTCTCTTTCGTATGAAATACAGCGCATTACCATTGATCCCTCTACCGAGCAAACGATAGCAGCAAACAGTCTTATCTTGGGTTTAGTGGAATATTTTACACGACTACTTACATCTTCTGGTTGCCTAGTACCTTGGCTCAAAGGACAATAGTCAATAGAAGACAGTAAGAGTATAACGACTACTGTATGTCCTCTGCTACCTTGGCTTAATGAACGAGCCTTTTTCTAACTTTCCTCTTAAACAGGTTAGTTTTGCACCCTTTAGCTAAATTGAAATCTTGAATTCAGAATCGCCGCCGTTTGCCACGAGACTGATAGCGGGCGGTGACATTCAAATGGGAGATTTTAGATATGAATTTTTGGTTTTTATTATATAACAAGGTACATGTGTGCTTCAATATAGCTACGAGATTCAAAATCCGATCCGATTCCTGGAGAAATACCTTGTAGATCAGATAATTATCTACATCGTGTTAATGAAAGAACGCAACACCTCTCAGATGGTACCTCAGTCCATGTAACTGAACAACTTTTGTTCAACAACTTTCACGAAATCCAAAAAAATATCGGATTTTCGTACAAATTGACTCAATCAGCTGATAAGATTGTATGAATTTTTTTTTTTTTTAGTATCATGAAAGTTGTTGAACAAAAGTTGTTCAGTTACATGGGCTGAGGTACCATCTGAGAGGTTTTGCGTTCTGTCATTAACACGATGTATAAAAAATTTCAAAATATTTTTTTCCTAATAGCCACCGGTTTTGAGATATAATGATTCAAAAAGTTGGAAGAGATTTATTGCCGTTTTTTGCTCAATATTAATAACGGCAACGCTTGAAATATTCACAGAATTTTTAGTTGTATATTCACTTTAAAAATAAATAATTTAATTAAAATTAAATAAATATTTAAGGGGGGCTCCGATACAACAAACGTGATTTTTTTTCGGCAAAAAATCACGTTGTATGGGAGCCCTCCTTATATATTTTTTATTCTGTTTTTAGTATTTTTTGTTATAGCAGCAACATAAATACACCATCTGTGAAAATTACAACTGTTTAGTTATCATGATTCATGAGATACAGCCTGGTGACAGACAGGCAGACGGACGGACGAACGGAGAGCCGGCCGGATATAACGATTCAAAAAGTTGGAAGAGGTGCGTGAGGAGAGTATACTTAGTGCGTTTTTAGGGTTCCGTACCCAAAGGGTAAATACGTCCTATTACTAACACTCAAATCAATCTAACAACTACCAAGTATGAAACAGCAAGCAATTTGTGTAACATTTACCCATATTCACCGCTAGCTTGCGTACACACAAATCTTACAAGGTTCGATAGTTTAGTGTACGAGAACAAACAGATACAATATTACTTTTTCATAAGAACAACAGCGCATTACCATTGATCCCTCTATTGAGCAAACGACAACAGCAAACACTGTTACCTCGGGTTTAGTGGAACATTTTAAACGACTACTTCGCAGTATTAAGTAAAGTATAAGTATGCGAAAGACGGAATAATAAGTTCGTTGTTTTTTCGGCATTTTTGGGAGATGGGAAAATACCATTGAACTCGCACCCACTGTTACCGTAACCGACACTTCTCGTTAAAGTTTTCACTTCTATCCTCACTCTCTGAGTGCCACTGTTTTTTAATTTATAACCTAAATGTGTAAATATAAATGAGGCTACATAAAACATAGCACAAGGTTACAGAAGCTTTGAAAAAGTATCGAAAGGCGCAGTCTTGACTAGACTTAACGAGGCAGCCTTGCAGCTTAAGTCTAAGAGGCTTTGGCCAATTAGAGAACTCATAGGTGTCTTATCTTTGCTTATATACTTGAAGGTACTGTATACTGTGCTTCATTGTTATGGATTGATTTTGAGAAATAAATGCTTGTAATTTGTGTTATTATTAAAAAAAACATTTATTACCAGACTTTGTGAGTGGCATTGAAACACAAAGAAACTTTATAAGTTGAAGGTTGAAGGACAGAAAATTCCAACGACAGAAGATTCACCGATTGTCATGAAACATGCAAATGAGTGAACCTCCTGAAGATGGCCGCATCCATCCTGTCGGCTATCATATTCAGGACCTTGTTGCTATATCTGGGGACACGGTACTGCCCCCACCAAGTCAAGAAAAAATAAGGCACAGCCAGACCATACTTTTCTCAAAGCTATTCGAGGCACTTTCTACCTAGACCGAGACAAATTGAAGGCAATTAGATGACCATTAACATTAAGGGTAAAGATAAAAGATAAAGAGCTCTAAACCTCTCACCTCCGAAGCGTCCAGATTTGGCCGTTCGAATACAGACGAGTCTCAACCTTATTCCATTGAAATAAAAATATTTATGTTCCTTGATAAAAAATGACCTCGGAAGGAGGGGTTAAATTACAAGAAAGAAGACAGCACGAATGCTCCAAGTTTGTTCCAGCATTTACAGTAGGTAACATAATATGTGGGTGAGAAACAGAACAACTGAGCGACACGGGTATTTTCAACCGACTTCAAAAAAGGAGGAGGTTATCAATTCGACTGTATGTTTTGTTTTAATTTTTTTTTATGTATGTTTGTTACGCGATATCTTCGCCAATTGTGAACCAATTATAATGATTCTTTTTATATTTTAAAGCCTTTACTACTAAGTTGGCCCTATTTTAATTTGGTGAAGATATGATAAGGAACTTTGGAGATATGGAATAACTCCAAAAAAAAAAATTTAAGTCGGTTGTTTTTTTTTTGTTAAAAATTTAATTATTTTTTTAATGTTTGTATGGAACGAAACGGTGCCTAGTTAAATTGTATGTCCATACTATCATGGACTAAATCCGATTAAGAGGAATCAATATGGCTGTTACGTGTAATGACGCCGCGCCGTCCCGTCTCGCGGTAGCCCGATATCTGATCCCTGATTAGCCCGCAAGGGAATTAAGCAACGTTTATATTTTACGAGTACGTTACTGAATATAGCTACGGAATATTTTTTAGGGTTCCGTACTTAAAAGGTGCCAACGGGGCCCTATTACTGAGACTCCGCTGTCTGTCCGTCTGCCCATCCTTCTGTTACAGGTCTCTATCTCTTGAACCGTAATAGCTGGACACTTGAAATTTTCACCGATTATGTATTACTGTGGACGCTATAACAACAAATACTAAAAATGTTGAAAATTAAAGGGGGTCGTCTTACAAGGAACGTGTTTTTTAGCGTTTTAAACATGGTGCCGAGGTACAGAACCCTTAGAAGAAAATAGGCTAAGGTCATCATTTGCACATATGGTATTATAGCACGAGATGTTTTTGCTAAGTCCTTTAGTCGCCTCAGGCATATAAAGAAAAAGACGAAGTGGTCCTATTCTAGGCTGGAAGCCACATGACACCTACCAAGTTACTTTATGATGCCTATACATATTTTTGTTCTAGATTAAGACTGAGTAGGATCCAACGGGAATTCAAATTCAAGAGACGCGCCCTCAACGCGGTCTCAAGGGCAGTAACAGGAAGCGTTTACAAATTGGACTCAGGTCTAGGGTTCAAGTGTCAAGATACTCGTGACTTACAACCGTAAAGCTAGGTTGTTTGTAGGGAAGCACTTAAGCGAAACAAAAAAAATTGCGAGTCAGACTTGTACATGAAGGGTTCCGTACTTTCGTACAATGTTTTAAAGCGCTAAAAAAACACGTTTCTAGTATGACATGTTTCTCATGCCTTATTATAATGCAAATAGAAGTTCGCCTTGTGAAGGCGCAGCTGCGTAGTCTGATTGGTATAGGAAGGTAATCAAATCAAAAATTGAAATCCGTCCATATACAGGCTAACTTTTTATCCACCTGCAAAATATAAAAATTTTTCGTTCTCCCATACAAATCAGCGCTCAGCCAAAGGTATTTTGTATGGAAGGACGAACAATTTTTATCGATTTTTAATAACTTTTTTTATAAAAAGTAGTTCAGTATCATGGACTGAACTTGCTCCAAAAATTTTGCAGGTAGATAAAAAGTCACCCTGTTCGCTACAGCAAACTTCCCTCTGTTCTCCCTCCTCCAGTTCCCCCTTTTAGATTTTTTTTCACACCATTTTGTATGTACAGAATAAAGTCTCAAATTTATTGAAACCCGTCGATAAATAATGCTACAGCAAAGTCCCCCCTTTTCCGCCATATTTTCCCCAAATCAAAAATCGCGATCGACAAAAAAAAAATTATATATCATAAAATGCGGCCTGTAGACGAGAACAGACAGACATTTTTGCCAATCTTGAAAATGAAACGCTTCGCTCGCTCGGTTAAGAGGGCGCCTGATGTCAATAATCTAAATTTTGCTCCCGCTTTCACGCATACAAATTTACTCTAGCCGAAGCAAGACAGCGAGCCATGCGGAGCGTCGGGAATCGCGGTGGGTCAATGAGGCTGGTTCTATTTTTGAGGTTTTTTTCGTTATACAAAGAATATTTAAGACTTATTTTAAAAGTAAGACAAATGATGACTGCCTTATGTTTAATACAATTATAATCCAAAGTTACAAGTGCTAATTTATTGTATTTCTTAAATACTTTCTGTTTTAGTATAATTCTGAGGTGATTTGGAGGCAATTTCGCAATGTTTTTCTATCGAGAAAATTTTCAGCAATCGTGTTTTCGAAACTTATTATGTTTAGAGTTAGTCCTGAACTTTGCTGTGTTTTTATTTCAAAGTAAGTATTTCGAATATTTAAGATCGCTCTAAGAACTTTAGGGTAGTACGGGCTCTTAAAAAATCAGTCTTACAAAGCCAACAATCGCGTCATCTCCCAACTTAATGCTAAAAACGTGGAAAATCTCCATACCCTTGACCGGGATAATAAAGCGGGCGTTATCCCGGCCATATTTTAGTTCTACGACTCATGACGGATTACACCTTAGTGTACTGCAGTCAAACGACCGATATTTTTATTATTCCTTCATATTTCCCTAACATTTTTATTTCATACTTTTTTCATTTGTGTCACACCACACATATAACGTAGCAACCTCATTTCAACCTAAAACGTGAAATTGCTACCAATTTCTAACCTCACATCTTTGATCATCTTTGAATTTAAAGATTGTACCTACCAAATTACTTTAATTTAATCTTCATCTCAGTGCGTTCTCGGTTGCATCCTCTGCTGTGCTGCTACGGAGTCCGGGGTGCGCTGTCCCACTTCTTCTTCTCAGAATATAATTTGCGTGTCAATGGTCACATTACTTGTGGTAGAGCCACGCTACCGGCAAAACTCAGTTTTGCTAGTAGCATGAATGGGCCGGCTCGTCCGGCGAAGTACCACACTCTCACAGAAAATCGACGTCTGAGTAGTAGCTTCACCGCTACTATGCTTTGCTCCCCCCCAATACACCTCGTAGCGTCATCTATTATTTGCTAGAGAAAGATCTTACTTTCAAGCGTGAATTCCAATAACTTTTAAACGGCTTAACCGATTTAGATAAAGTCTAATTTGGTTTGACATATAAATAGGACGTCACTATCGGACGACTGTCTTATTATTTTATGGAGTAACCCCCCTGGTTCTTATTCTGTGATCAAACATAGCTAAGCACCACCGCAAGGGAACTTGCTTTCGCAACTTGCATCCGTTCGAGCGTTATGATGCCATAGACAGACGAGAACAACAGCCAGACAGCCAGAAAGACAGACAGACAGACAGACCGACAGACATTTGCGTTAAACTTATAACACCTCTTTTTTGTAGAGGGTTAAAAATAGTACTCTTGATCGTTCAAGTAGACTGAGAATTTCGTTCGCTTCGCTCGAGAAATAGAATCTGCGTGCGAATGAATCAACAAAGTTTCCAGTACATTACACAGGTAACTGGTAAATACATAAAACGCCTCAGAGAAAGCGCGTAAAGTTTTTCTACGACGGAGTGCGATTCCATGTCGAGAGCCAGCTCAGCCAGCGTAATATTGTTGCCAAGTTCAGTCAATAACGAGTAGATACAGTTATTTGCATTAACCCTTCTATTCGGGGTACAAAGACAAAACGTAGAATGTTTGATCTCCTTCTTTTCCTGCTCATATTGCAACCTTACTATCCTAAAGAAAGGCTACCACCGTCTAACTGACTAGAGCATGAGACTTTCTCCTTACAGCCTAAAAGTTGACCAACAGATTGGGCGTAACGTAAATCTAGAAATCTATTCTAGATAGGATGGCTAGACAAACCTAAAGTATCTCAATGATACATTATTACTTATTTTCATAAAACCTTCATGTTCGTGACATAGTAGACAAACTGCAAGAGTCACCTGCTCTGGTACGGTCATGTTTTGCGGAAACTGGTAAACTACGTGGAAAACAAATGTATAGCCATGCCGCTAGGCAGACGTGGTAGACCCAAGAAATGCTGGCTTGACGTCGTCAAAGATAATATGCGTGCCAATAGTCCAATAACCAAGCTCAAGACCGTGCGAAGTGGAGAAGAAAATGCCTGAAAGCGGACCCTAGGCTTCGCAGCAATACATCTGAGGATACAACTGGAAATACGTTGAGAGAGAGATGGGCCTGTCCTGTAGCTAATTTGATTATTTTTCCACTTCCATTCCCGTTAAGTTAAACGTGACCGCTTTTATGGCCCTAAGTTCTGCCTTTCCCGTTAGGGTTCAACAAGTGATTAGTATGGACGTAGGTATTGTGAAACTTCCAGAAAACAAGAAGAAAACAAAAAACATGGATTCTTGAAACCTGCTAGACTTTCTTACATTTTATACCCATTATCTTGCTAAAAAATTGTTTAAAACATACCAGAAGGAAAGATAAAGGAAGAAGAAGTCCAGGACGACCATGAAAGAGCTATGTAGACCAACTGAAAGAAAAAGCAGGGGTCATGTCGTATCAAGCACTAAAAAGTAAGGCAGAGAACCGAGAAGTTTGGCGCATACTCAACCGACAAGAGCCACTAAGCTCTTAAATAAGAAGAAGAATCTTGCTTAAGAAACACTAAAGCAGAGAAGCAGAAGATGGGGCTGAAAATAATAGATTGACGCCCATGAATAGGTGATGGGACTTGATAGAGAGATGAAGTTGACAAAGCAACCGGTCCACGATGGAAGAGAAATGCCTAACATCGAGAAGAATGACGATCAGTTGAGCCTAAACTTAGTGGGGTTACGTTATTTTATCACAGAGATGCCGTGGCCACCCTCTGACTTCAATGAGATAACGTCATTGATACCGTAATATTTAATTGTCACCCAATTTACACAATAATGTGAAGTTTCAACTCAATCCAATATGGGAAGTGGGTCTAATTCAGCTTGCATGTTTTCGTTACAAACACAGACAACGGGACAGGTAAAACTAAATAAAAGCTTGTAATAGGTATAAACTATATACTCGTAAAGTCGTAATATTTATGAGTGGTGCGTGTTGATACATTAAAAAACGTTAATTAAGCGAATGCATTAAAGTTATTCAATTTGATCAAACAACACTAACAAATTGCTTCAAACACCAACCAACGGAGTCTTTGAAGAAGTTTCTGTGGCAAATAATACCACAAACACTCAACTAACTCCTGTCAGGCTAAACTGACTCTTGTCACAAGTGAATAGAGTTTTGTGGTGTAGAAATTTGGTAATTCATTGGGCCTTTGAGATTGATTCGTGAAATCGGTTTTGTAACCGTTTAACTTGTTAATCAAACTGATAGATAAGTGGAATTATGTTTACGTCGCAAATTGATACAATTTATTGATTGCAAGGATTAACAACACGAAGCTGCGTTCACAAACTCAAATACGGCATTTACTCTTTAGGATAAAAAATCTAAAAACATATTCTTGAGATAGCTAAGGCTGAAAATATCATAACATAAAATAACATAATAAATATTTAAATTAAATTCACAGATTAAATTCAAACATTTCAGTTTTTATAATCTGTTTTCAAACACCAAATAGTAGCCGCCATGCTATAATGACATACGCCCGTTTTTTTTTATAAATAATTTTGCTCTGGATACAAGTCCTTTAGAGCCTATCTTTAATTTTGTTCTTTATTCCTAATCCTAACCTAACCTAATCCTAACAAGTTACAATCAAAGGATGGTGTAGGCCTTTGACTGCTTTAAGGGAGCTTCTGGCGACTAATCTATACGAGTCCACTGGTTTTCATAGACGATTGAGTGGCGGACGACGCCCGAAGACGCCCACACAGTCCGCGAAACAAATATCTATGACTGTCTACTTTAACTATGTCACACATTTTTTATGAGCATGAGCATTTATAACACCGAACAACACCAATTTCATATTATCAAGTCCACTAAAATCAATTTGCAAAAGAATTTGACTTCCCGCCAAAAACTCTCATACGCCCGTGTCTTGTATGACGACCCCCTTTAATTTTTAACTTTATTTTATTTTTAGTATTTGTTGTTATTGTGGTCATAGTAATACATAATTGGTGAAAATTTCAAGTATCTAGTTAATGCCATTATGAAGATCAAGTTAAAAACGCTGAAAAAAACACGTTTCTTATATGACGACCCCCTTTAATTTTTAACTATTTTTTATTTTTAGTATTTGTTTACTCCAAAATTTCTTGGTACAATAAAGATAAAACAAATAAACAAAATTTACTCCCATTGATCTCCGAAGCTACTGACCCTAAAATTTTGAATAAAACCGGCTAAGTGCGAGTTAAACTCGCATGGAGAGGGTTCCGTCCAATTGATTGAATTCTTTTAGGTTTTCCTGTAATCTACAAGCAATGAACTATACTTCGTATTTTTTTTTAAATTTTAGGCTCAGTAGTTTCAGAGATCAGGGGGGGGGGGGGAATGGTCAATTTTCGTCTTCTTTCATGAATAAAATCAAAACTATTTATTTTATAATTATAAAAAAATATATTTGAGATCCTCATAACGAGCCCTTTCATTTGGTACATGACACAGTAAGGTTTGCAAAACTTTTTTTTTCAATTTCTTAATTTATCCCCCGAAAATGACCCTTATTTCAAAAAAATATTTATTTACTTTGCACATACTCGTATGTGTTTGGGTCAAAGGATTACACCATCCTACCAAATTTCACTTGATTTGGTCCAGTAGGTTCGGAGCAATTTGGCTGTGACAGACGGACGGACAGACAGACGCGCGAGTGATCCTATAAGGGTGCCGTTTTCCATTTTTTTGTACGGAACCCTAAAAAAATACAAAATATAGTTCATTGTTTGTAGATTACAGGAAAAGTACTATAAAAGGTATGGAACCCTCTTCACGCGAGTTTAACTCGCACTTGACCAGTTATTTATTGTAAGATAACTCGAATCGCCACCTAGCGCTGCCTAGCGCGACTCCTTATAAGCTTGCAAAGCAAAAATCTCTAACCTACATTTTCACCATTTTACGTTTTTCTTGTAAAATTTCTATAAAGTGATTAATATCAGCAATGATTTGTGTCTTTGTTTTATACGAAAATGATGAATTTGACTTAGTAGCTACCTGAACGAGAATTGAATTTTTAAAAAGATGACAGGTGGTGGCCATCTTTATTCTTTTCCCCTGCTAGCCGCACGTTTCTTATTACCCCCGGACTAGAAATGCTTAAAATCATATAAGGAACATATTTGATGAAGCTCATAGCTTAATAAACAATTTAAAAGTTCTGTATAGGAGCGATGCATAACCTCCTCCACTTTTTTTCTTTTCTTCCGGACTAGCATGGAAGATTATAAACACTCCATTGAGTATAAATAATAGTTGCAGTTTGTATAAATACTACAAAGCTAGTTTCTCGTCTCCAAGAGTACTCAAGTTGGAATGACTGCTAAATAAATATTGGTAGCGACTGTTTGTTTGCGGTTTAATGGCGGTCGCCGTCGTCTGGAGACTTTCATATTGCTTCTTATTTCTCTCTAGAAATAATATTGATATTATAAGTAAGTGTTTTTAAGAGTCTCTTACCCTAGACAGAATCAGACTTTCCCATACAAACCTAGTCTAACTTTTATTTTGAAACGGCTCCGTCCGACATGTCAGATTTTGGCAAAATATTGTTTTTTTTTATTAGAGATTTGAGTGCGTTTGACCACTATCTTAATATATTATTATATATTATAATTTCAAAGACATTGCTTAATAGGCATATAACTGGTTTACACAGTTAAAATATGAACATGAAAGAGAATACAGTGTACCATATTATAATTGACCATTAGTATGGAAAACTTTACAACCTTTTATTTTATTTTAATTTCATATTCAGTCTTATTATAAAACAAGGTCTAACGATAAATCGAGTTTTAAAGTCGATCTAAACTAAGTAACAAGGAAAATCTTATTACAAAACGAGGTTTAAGACATAAGCCATGGATTAACTTTAGACCAAAGCTAAACCACCTTCAGGGGTAGTTTAAGCTAGAACTAACTTATTTATAACCTACAAATTGTACAAACAAACGTCATATTCATATTGACATACTATTGATAATTGAATTCTGTTGTTTTATTTGATAAAAATAGGCCCTAGTTTAGGTTCGTACTAAACTTTGACTTATCTTCAAAATCATCACGTAAATCAAAATATAACATCGAAATCGTAGTAAAACTGAAAACATACCTGATGGCTATTAATAAATGCTTATTTTATCCAGGAAATGTGTTGAAACTGCCATGAAGATGATTTAAACGTATTTTTATTGTTTTACAAGTTTTCATGACAAAATTCTTATTAAGCACAATTTCAACTCTTTTGTTCGTTTATTTTATTTTAAAACATTAAAAACACGATTTGATATTTCTAACACATATAAAAACAATATTTATCAAGATATTCACAAATTACAATATTAAAAACGTAAACAAACTTTTAGGTTACCGGGCTCCCGAATATGCCGATAGACCACAGACTAAAATACGTTGTCAAAGTTGTTAACATTGTTGCGTTCCATTTATTGATATTGCAATAACTTTTTTATTGACAATTATATGATTTTTATTAATTAGATTAATAAATAAGAGGTCTTTGGTAAGATTAGATATGTATAATAATTTTAATTAAATTATTTTATAGATTAATTCCTTTTCAAATAAAATCTTTTCGAAGAAATTATATTATTATGAAAAACGGAACGTTTTTTCAGCTTAGGCTCAGACTATCGTGGAACTATCTTGATCCGTCTTTGTTGGAGGTTTTATAATAAAAAACAGTTTATCGTTGGTTTAACGTTTGTTACCGTACTAAACCTAGATTTAGTTAATATGGGACTAAACCATGATTAAGGCCTTTTTTATAATAAAACTGATTTTGTCTAGATATATGCAATTTCTTTGAAATTACAAAATTTTGCCCAAATCTGACATGTCATTTCAAAATAAAAGTTAGACTACATTTGTATGAAAAAGTATAGGATTAGGGGAAGAATTACTGGTATGCTAGTCTGGAAAAAAAATCATTTGAGGCGAAAATCGACACCCAGATGGTGACTTTTTCCTCATAGGCCAACATTCCGATCCGTAGGGGAGACCGGGGATGGTTGGCTATAGGGGCAGATAGACTAGGCAACAATAACGCGCCACCATCACGTGTTTTTTATCAACCAATCACGAGCGACGATGCCTCCCAGCGACCCGCTAACTTGTGCGAAGTGAGGCGCCGCAGTCGCGCGGCGTTTGTGAGTGGCATCACATGTTGTGTTTTTGGTCTCGGTAAGTAATTTTTTTGTTCGTATTTTTTTTGTTACTGTGCCCATAGATCAGTTTGAAACACTTTTTTTGTTTTACCGAATGTATATATGATAGTTTTATTCTATATTACACAGTATTGCTTTCATGTTAGTGTCCCAGTTTGCATACAATATCGAAGTAAAATTCAAAATGGCGGGGTAGGTAGACTAATTAGTCAACCAACCCCTTTAAAATAATTATAATGTAAAGTGTATACTTATTTTAAAGAATGGTGTGGGCTACCTAACTGTTTATGTGCATCATCAATATAGACACCATTATGGTTTTCTTTCACATACTAAATAATAGATTTGTATTTTTTCAGAAAATGAGGACATACAAAAGAAAATCCGAAAGGGGTGATGTACCAAAAGATGTCCTAGAAAGAGCTTGTCACGCAGTAATCTTCGATAATAACAGCATAAACGCCACATCAAAGGAATATCAAATTCCATACAAAACGTTGCATCGATATGTTACTAAACTAAAACAAAAGTTAGAAAGTAATCCCAACCTCAGAAGAGCTGATTTGACTCTGGACACGGCTGGGTACATAAAAAATAGGCAGATATTTAGCGTTGATGAAGAAAATATGCTGGAAGCTTATTTGAAGACGGCTCCTGACATTTATTATGGATTAACTCCGTATGAGACACGCAAGTTTGCATTTGAATACGCGAAAAAGAATAACAAAACTGTGCCTAAGTCCTGGGATACAAAATTAATGGCTGGCGAAGATTGGCTTGGAAATTTTATGAAACGTCATCCCTCATTGTCAATTAGATCGCCTCAAGCTACAAGTCTGTCTAGAGCTACGTCGTTCAACAAAAAAAATGTGAGTGAGTTCTTTGTTAATTTGAAAACTGTTTACGAACGATTAAATCTGAGCCCAGGTGATATTTGGAATGTCGATGAGACGGGACTTACAACAGTTCATGTACCTAATAGAGTTATAGCTCGCCGGGGTATTAAAAACTTGGGAAAAATGACTTCGGCTGAAAGAGGCACTTTAGTGACAATTGCAGTAGCAATTTCAGCTCTCGGCAACATGGTTCCCCCGTTTTTTGTATTCCCAAGAGTACACTTCAAGGACCATTTTCTTAAAGCGGGTCCTGTGGGTTCAGAAGGTGACGCCAACCCATCTGGGTGGATGAAAGAAGAAAATTTCATAAAATACGCTAAACATTTTGTGAAACACGTTAAACCCAGTAAAGAAAAGTCTATTCTTCTGCTCTTGGACAACCACGACTCACATCTATCCATCGAGGTACTTGATTATTTCAAAAACAATGGCGTAACAGTTTTGTCATTTCCCCCTCATTGTAGCCACAAACTACAACCACTTGACAGAAGTGTTTACGGCCCGCTCAAGAAATATTTCAATAAAGCCAGCGACAACTGGCTAGCTAGCCACCCAGGAAAAACAATCACAATATACGATATTCCGGAATTATTAAAAACATCTTTACCAATGGCGGCTACAATCGACAATATACAGTCTGGATTCAGAGTCACCGGAATTTCACCGTTTAATGAAAATATATTTCCTGAGTCAGAATTAAGTGGAGGCTTTGTGACTGATAGGCCATTACCTGACGCACAAGATGACGCCACATCCTTAACTGCCGGTAGTGCGGTAGCAGGTCCATCAAATTTGCACAATAATGCAGACATTGGAAGTACAGTTGCTATTCCACCAACCTCCCAAACTAATTCATTGGTTACTTTACCTGCATTTGTAGAATTTCCATCAAATTCAGGCGGAGGTTCTGCTAATCTGATGTCTCCTGTATTGCCCGAAAGATCAAAGTCATCTAGTACCGTTTGCGAATCACCATCTATTCTTGATGAAGAACACAAACAAGAAGAACCAGAAATAGAAAATATACATCTATCAGTTATTGATGCCCGTTCATTTGAAATGCCACTACCAGAATTTAATCAAGATATACTTCCACATATAGAACCGCAACCATGTGTAACACCACCTCCACCTGAATCCAATCAAAGTTTTCTTTCACCTGAAGAGATTAAACCTTTTCCAAAAGCAGCGCCACGATTAGGAAGTAGAATAAACATACGAAAACGTAAAAGCACCATATATACAGACACTCCTGAGAAAGAAAATCTACTTGAAATCAAAATGAAGCAAATACGGAAAGAAACTTTAAAAAAGATGAAAAAAGAAAAAACTACTCCAAAAACAAAAGAGAACAGGCAAGGGCAAAAGTAAAGGAAAGGCTAAGGGAAAGAAAACTAAGAATAACGATGATCTTTCAGATGTAAGTGACGACGATGACGCAATTTGTCTGGAATGTACCGAATCCTATTCAGGCAGTAAACCTGGTGAAGAGTGGGTTCAGTGCATTGCGTGTAAGTTATGGGCTCATTCTAATTGTGCAAAAGGCAGTTTGCTAATGTATGAATGTAAAAATTGTAATTCTGATTTAGAAGACTGAAATCACGGTCTGATTTTTGATAAATATTTATCTAAACTAGATAGATTCATACTTAGGTTTAGTTTAAAAAAAAAAAACTTTTGTTTTGGTAAATGTTTAAAGTGGTTTATGATAATTACTATTTCAAAGGCGATAATTTTAGCTAGGGGATATACTTAAAAACTCTAATATGAGACTGATTGTTGTTATTTCTATGTTTATAGTTAAAACATAAGATACTCACAAGTTTATGTATGTTGAATTAGAATAATTCAAGTTGCAATTAAGGTTCAAACAGAAAGTACAAAAATTTATGTTACTTATTGTTAATTTAAGTTTGTTTTTAATAGTTCAAGAAGAGACTGTTACCTTTATTAAAGTTTTTTATTAACTGAGAAAGATCTCAAATTTAAGTTTGTTAATAAATAATTAAATAAAAAGTTTCTATCATTTAGTACATTTTAATGTTTTATTTTATACTAATCCTCTTTATTCATACTAATTACTGCCTAGGTCAACCTACCCTATGCTTATGGCTAACCTACCCCGGATATGGGGTAGGTTGACCAAGCGTCAGGGGTTTAGAAAATCGAATAAATAAGTATAATAACCAGAAATATATAGTTTATAGATTAGTATTTTAGGTACCTAAATAGTTCTTCTATCTGTATCAACTTTTGTTTTTGTTATATCAAGTTAAACATCGGAAATATTCAAGCTGATGTAAAAAGTTGGTCAACCATCCCCGGTCTCCCTACAGCATTGCGGGTTAGACTGCGTTTACACAGCAGCAGCGGCACTACCGCCACAGCGGAACCGGCGCGGCGCCGCGCGCTCCTATTTTGTTACAAGCTTTTTTACAAGCTTTATTGAGCTTGCCCTGTTTGTTGTTATTAGTTTTTTGGGTCAAATCTTGCAAGTTAAATTTGAGCCACTTTCCGGTTTCCGATTGAGATTAAATTTTGTATGCTATATTATTATAACAAGAAGCTGATCTGAGTATGGAGCCGGAAGTGTAGAAAATTTTGGCGAAATTTGTATGCAATGTGCAAAAAAAATGTAAATTAGATGACAATGCAATATTACTCGTATTATAACAAGAAGCTGATCTGACGATGGGGCCGGAAGGTGGTTTAGGAACCTTGTCATAGAACGACACCCCCATCGAGTTTGAGCTTATTACCTACATTTGACCTATTTATTATTTTTCAGCCAATCCTGTCACCCAAAGGTAGCCTGTATGAGATTGCCTTGGCGATAAGGCCGCATATTGTACACCTTATTTGTATTGTTTTGTATTGTCTCTTTCTAGTGTTTTGTTGCAATAAAGTGTTTTATTATTGTTATTCCTTTTATTTATTATTATTCTCTTTATTTAATTTGAAACTTAGGCTAGGTTTTGTTATACATTTATAAAAAGTAAAATATAAAACATACTACAAAATATAAACATTTACAAAAACCTAACCTAGCTGCCCACTGGCAGCGGGGCAAGGCCCAAGCTACCGGCGGTTAGGGCCGCAGAGAGAGTAACCTCCTGACAATACGTGCCGTGTCCAGGAGTACTGCCTTCTGAATCTGACCCTTGATCCAGCCATCTAGCGAGAGAGTCTTAAGATGTTGGTCGAGACTCTTCGCTATAAGACCGTTCGCCGATACGACAATCGGGACAATGATCGTCGAATCCACATCCCACATAGCAGTCACCTCGTGGGACAAGACAAGGTACTTGCTAAGTTTGTCCTTCTCGGCCTACACGAGGTTCTCGTCATGCGGGACGGTGATGTCGACGAGCACTGCCTGGCGCATCAATCTTAGGCTTATTGGCGACAATAGTCCTGTCCGTGATGACAGATCGATCCCAATAGAGCGTGGCACGACCATTTTCGAGAACTGACGCCGGTGAGTACTTATAGTACGGTACCTCCGATTCTACAAGCCCGTATCGAAGAGAAAGCTGCTGGTAAATAATTCTGGCTACTAGGTTATGTCTGTGCAAGTACTCGCCGTTAGCCAGATGAGAACAACCGGAGATTATATGCCTGATCGACTCTCCAAACAACAAACAACACACGTCGACATGCTCGACAGACATCAACCGTACCGTCTTTCAGGATATATCTCCGATAGTTGTTTGTCATCATGACTTCGTCTGCAATTGCACAGGCAAAACCTTCGGTTTCCCCAAAGAGGTCGCCGAAACGTAACCAGTTCACCGATGCGAGCTGATCCACATCAGGCCCTGTTAAGGCCCGAGAGAACCTCCCGTGGAGCTCTTTGCTCTTCCATACGTTCTTGCGATCCTCGGTACTTAGCACCGTAGGTTTGCGCCAGTTCTCTTTTGCCAAGGAGAGCGGTGTGAGGCCTTTGTCTACTGCTACAACATCACGATGCAACCCACACTCATTGTTAAGGAAATATTCCCTAAGGCTGCACACCTCACGGTTGTGAAGATTCTTGGCGTTTAAAAAGCCACGACCTCCACATTTCCGTGGGATGTACAGTCTCATAACAGATGAGCGTGGGTGTAGCATACGATGTGTTGTGAGCAGTAGGTGGACCTTCCTATCTAGGGCATCTAGCTCAGTCTGAGTCCACCTTAGTATGCCAAAGGAGTAAATGAGTAGGGGCATCACCCAAACGTTGAAGGCACGGGTTTTATTGCCACCTGACAAAAGACTTTTAAGTACTTTTGCCAGTCTGCCAAAGAAGCGTTCCTTCACTGCCTGTTTTATGTCCCTATCCATAATACCCAATGACTGTGACATACCAAGGTATTTGTAGGTTTCAGACTCCGAAAGAGACTTGATAGTCATTGTCTCAGAAAACTGTAAATTTGTTGAATTTACTACCTTTCCCCGCTGTACATGCATAACCGCACACTTATCTACACCAAACTCCATCTTGATGCCACTACTAAAAACTTCTGTTATTTTTAGTAGTTTCAACAAGTCAGTGCGTTTTTGTGTAAATAGTTTGAGATCATCCATGTACAGTAAGTGAGAAATAACTTCACCATCTCTTCGGAGTCGGTAGCCCAATCCTGACTGATTATTATTATTATTATTGTCTTGATTAGTACTAAGACCTTACAATAAAAGCATGTACGATTTTTTTTTTGGAAAACTTTTTTGCATTGTACTGACCGAACCGCGCTACAAACTTTGCGGCGCGGTTCCGCTGTCGTATGTACCTAAATGCTCTTAGTTGTATTGTAACGGACAGCTTCCAAGTCACAAAGTAATGTAACTAAACTAATATATTTGAAAAATACTGCACATAACGAGCTCGCTTGATGGATGCCGCCATCAGAACACAGCTGTGCCACAACATGTAATAAAGGATAGTCTAATATCTAACTGCACGATTCTTACTTTCTGTATTTTTTTTCTATTAATCTTAATTAAATTTTAGCATAGCCAACAAATACAAGAGACTGACAACCTTTCTACTTTAACGCGTAATTCGATTTTTACCAGACTGCGGCAAAGCCGAAAAGGGTGGTTATGTGTCTGAACTGTAGAAATATGTTGTCCCTATAATTCTACGTTCCCTCGTAACTACTAAACGGCCAAACTGATTTTAATAAATTATACATGGTTAGATTCGTCTTAACTACTAGAGTGACATAGGCTATATAAAAATTGTACGGCATAAAAAATATTTTCTTTTCAAACACTATCAAGTGGGGTATCAAATTAAAGGATTGTATTGAAGGATTACAAAAATATATACAACTTATAGTTTTAAATGAAATTTGGAATGAGATATGCTAAAAAATAACGAATTTTTATGTCCGATTTTATGTTCCCTAGAAAATACTAAACGACTTAACCGATTTTAATAAATTATACTTTTTTCGATTCATCTTAACCACTAGGGTGTCATAGGCTATATTAAAATTATTGGAAATCAAAATGGCGGATTTTTGGCGCGAAATTGCACGGCATAAAAAATCTTTTCAAACCAATCGAGTAGGATTTCATTCAAGGATTACAAAAATATATACAATTTATGTGTTTTAATTGTATATGCAATGAGAAATGCTAAAAAACAACATTTATCATCGCTTAGCCAGGCGCATTCCCGGTTGCGTCTTACCTAGGCCACAGAAGACAGTAAGTGCCTAGGCATAGGTAATTGTACTGCTGTTGTATCATGCAGTCGGCATTTTTGTTTTTTAATAATTACTTGTTAGTTTAAATCTCAGGTTTAAATGTTGTAGCTATATGACGCTACTACGAGTAATTCACAAGAAGTTTCGTAGTGGTGCCGTTTAATTTTGGAACGAAGTTGTTGGTTAATTTTCTACGAACAAACAAGCGCCATCTCTGGTTTTTCATGGATACCGTCAGTCTAAGTACCCAGCATCATGGCTAGCGTGCGAGATAGTACTGACATCTAGAAATAAATTAGGATTTTGGCTTTCTAGCAGAGTAAGCTTTTTTGTATAGGGTTGTCAGTCTTCTTGTATATGTTCATCAATGGTTTTTAGGGTTCCGTAGCCAAATGGCAAAAAAACGGAACCCTTATGGATTCGTCATGTCTGTCTGTCTGTTTGTCCGTCCGTATGTCACAGCCACTTTTTTCCGAAACTATAAGAACTATACTGTTGAACTTGGTAAGTAAATGTATTCTGTAAGCCGCATTAAGATTTTCACACAAAAATACCCATACTTAGAACTAAAACTCAACATTTTTTTTTTCATCAAACCCATACGTGTATCTATGGTCTTCAAAAATGATATTAAGGTTTCTAATATATTTTTTTTCTAAACTGAATAGTTTGCGCGAAAGACACTTGCAAAGTGGTAAAATGTGTGTCCCCCCCTCCCCCCCGTAACTTCTAAAATAAAAAAGAAAGAAAGACATAATTTATTTATCAAACATAGGTATGAACAACATGGTAAAATATAATTATTATGGCCGCTATGTTTTGCCGTTGTATACGGTATACAAATATTTTATTAAGTCATAAATACACTAAAATACTTAATCATGCTTAAGTTACTGAGCTCGTTCAAATTAAATTTAAAACAATAAATAAATAATAAAATTTCTAATTATAAAAATATTAGTCACATACATTAATGTCAGCTTTACAATTTATCATTCAAAAAGTCCTTAATACTGTAATAACATTTGTCAATGAGAAAACGGAATATTTTATGTTTTAACATTTAAAAATTTTATTCTTTAATTTCGTTTAGGAGATGATTAAAAATTGTTGGAGATATACTTATTATACTTTTTCTGACGAGATAAGAGAATGATAAAACTAAAAAAATGTATGATGTACACTTCCATGCAAACTTCCACCGAAAAGTTTGAACGAGATCTAGTAAGTCGTTTTTTTTTTAATACCGCAATAGAACTTTTATATTATGTTACTTGCTGCTACGGAACCCTTCAAGGGCGAGTCCGACTCGCACTTGGCCGCTTTTTTGTTAAAATTTTGAGAAACGCTTCGCAATTAGGTTTTAGCTACTAGATGTAACTCGCGTCAAGATGAAGAGATTTAACTGACACGTTCTGATTTTTTTGGAAAAACATAATATCAATATGTGGTGGTAAGGTCATAAGGTATCATCATATATCAGCCACAGACATAGGCCTCCACTTAGGATTTCCAAAACGACCGATCAGAAGCGGCCTGCATCCAGCGTTTTCCTGCAACCTTGCTCAGGTCGTTCGACCACCTAGCAGGTGGGTGTCCTACGCTGCGCTATAAAGACCCTAAATGTTTTTTTATCCGTTCAGCTGTTTTAGAATTATTTTAGGTAATTATTCTAAGGACGTTTTCAAAAATCGGAAAATACCACAATGCCTAAAGACACGCCTCTTCAACCAGTGTATTCTTCTTACAATAACTTATGGTGCCGAGACATAAATAATAAATAAATAAATATATAGGGACAAATCACACTGATTGAGCTAGCCCCAAAGTAAGTTTTAAACTTTTGTTATGGGAAACTAACTCAACGATACTATATTTTATAATAAATACATATATAGATAAACACCCAAGACCCAGGACAATTTGAAAAGGCCATTTTCCAACTTGCCCTGGCTGGGGATCGAACCCAGAACCTCCAGATTGGCGGACTAGCGTGTTGACCATTACACCACGGAGGTCGTCATATGGACTCTTACAAAAAGCACCATGTACAAGATTGCAGTTGCACAGAGAGCCATGGAGCGAGTCATGCTCGGCATCTAACTGCAAGACCGAGTTCAAAACGTAGAGGTCCGACGTCAAACAAAAGTCCACGATGTGCTCTCTAGGGTTGCGACTCTAAAATGGAACTGGGCGGGACACCTGGCTCGAAGGAACGATGGTAGGTGGAGTAAGGCCGTCACCGAGTGGTATCCCAGAAATGGGAAACGTAATGTAGGACGTCCGGCGGCTAGGTGGGTCGACGATGTCAGGCAAGTTACTGGTAAGAATAGGATTGCAATGGCCAGAAACAGATTAAGATGGCGCAGACAGAAGAAGTTTTATGCCCAGCAGTGGGTCCCTGAAAGCTGACGATGATGATGATGAAGTAAATCCAAACCAGAAACTTTTACCCCTACCGTTGCTGGCAACACGGCATATACCATCAAGAACTAGACGGCGCCGCCCGTACAAACGTCAGAGCGGATGGGCGGCGCAGGCGGCGCACTTCACATCAATTAGTGTGACAGATTGCACTGTCACTGTCACATCACTCGTCAGACTTCGACTTCTGCGCTCCTCGAGATCAGCTGTGCGCGCGATTCGTTTGTACTGTCGGGAAATATTTGTATACATAAAACCTATTAAATACAGTCCATTACAGTTAAACAATAGTTTCAATCATCAGCGGCAGTAGGGATCCTTAGTAGCTCCAGTTAACGGGCCCGCTCCGCAACACCTACAAAAAATACACCTAATATCAGTATACTTATTATGCATTTTCTCTTACTTGCCCAACTTGCTCATCAATAAACCCAAGTTTATTTGTCTTAGCGGAATCATCATCAGGGTCTCCACTGTAGAAGCACGCGACCCCCTCTGCACTACTAGTTATTCGCCAGAGCAGTCAGAGGATTTGGCCTACACTCTCCACGCTGGCCAGACGGGTTGGAGAGGTCTCATTGATGTTTAAAAGCTTTATTTAGCTTATGTTTCCTAAGTCGCCTTCTCGACATCCCCGGTAAGACTTGGAGTGATCCTATTCTACTCTGCCGGGAACTACACGGCATCTAAGCTGAATAATAAAAAATATAAAATAACCTTTATGATCTTTTAATAGATGAAAGAAGAAGTCACACGCATGATCTTGTACTATAGGCAAACTGATGTTTTTACCCACTGATATCAATTCAGTTTCTGCACTAATTATCACCGCTAATGTCTTATTTTGTGAACCACACGAAGTCCTATGCAATATCTCAATATGATTTCGTTACATTACATACATTATTTAATATCCATTTAGCTGACGATAAATATCAAACAATAATAAACCATTTATTATAAAATACCATATACTGACTTTACTTCGGTAAGTACTTGACTCTTTTTTTTTATAATTTATATCAAAAAGTAACAGAATATGAAACCGAAAATAAAAATATTTTTTTAATACCCTCAAAAATAAGTAACTTTTAAGCCTTTCAAATCTGGTGGAAAGAGAAACTGTAAAGTAACCGAAAAAGGATGCACGTAGGTATAGGAATGTAACGTCACTGCCAATTGGGTAGTTTCCTGGGTCAAAAATAAATTATTGTGGTACTCATAAGAGAATAGAACGTCACAAAATAATGTTACTTGTCATTGATCACATCCATTTTGAACGTGATTTAACATATATTAATGCAGAACAACGGATATTAAGAGCGCTATTTGACTCCAAAAAACTATGACGTGACAGTCCGATATTTCATACAAATCTCATAGAAAATGTTTGATTTGACTTGTTGGAAACTAGCAGATTTGTTTCGCGCGTACGAAAATGACTCGAGATGCTCCCACTTTTCTTCAAACAAATTTTTAGGGTTCCATACCCAAAGGGTGCAAACGGGACCCTATTACTGAGACTCCGCTGTCTGTCCGTCTGTCCGTCTGTCTGTTCGTCTGTCCGTCTGTCTGTCCGTCTGTCACATGGCTCTATCTCTTGAATTGTAATAGCTAGACAGTTGAAATTTTCACCGATTATGTATTACTATGGCCGCTATAACAACAAATACTAAAAGTAAGATAAAATTAAAAATTAAAGGGGGTCGTCATACAAGAAACTTGTTTTTTTCAGCGTTTGTAACTCGATCTTCATAATGGCATTAACTAGATACTTGAAATTTTCACCAATTATGTATTACTATGACCACTATAACAACAAATACTAAAAATAAAATAAAGTTAAAATTAAAGGGGGTCGTCATACAAGAAACGTGTTTCTTCAGCGTTTTAAAACATTGTACGGTGGTACGGAACCCTTCATGTACGAGTCCGACTCGCACTTGCCCGTTTATTGAAATTCGTATTACTTCGTCATTTATTAACCAATATTCTTGCTGTTTTCAGAAAAAGATTTCTTTTTAGTGTTAATTGTTGATTGTAAAAAATATGGTACAAAATCAAACACAGTCAAGTAGCTGTTAAGTCATAAGTGTGTGCTATTAAAATACAATACAGTAAGAGGAATTCAAGGAACACGGCAAAGTGTTAAAAAATAACTTTCCATTGTTATAACTTTAAGTAACCTGATTTCATTGTTTAAAAATTAAATAATGTATGATAAAACTCACGCTGACATGGTAGTATTCAAAAATAGAACAAGGGCCCATGGCCAATGTTGGAGATAACTGATAACTGTTCTATATCTATACTAATATTATAAAGCGGAAGAGTTTGTTTGTTTGTTTGTTTGTTTAAACGCGCTTATCTCAGGAACTAATGATCCGTAGCGGTTGGCTATAAATACTTTTAAACTATCGCGTTGCATTATTATTAAATTAATGCATACGGGAATTAACGCGAAACGTACGTCAGCAAAATAAATAAATAAAAGGTACGTTTCGCGTTAATTCCCGTATGCATTAATTTAATACTAATGATCCGATTTGAAAAATTCCTTTTTTGTTGGGTAGTCCATTTATAGAGGAAGGCTTTAGGCAATATAACATTACGTTCCGACAACCACGCGAACGAAGTCGCGGGCACAGCTAGCATCATATATTAATGATTCTGTCAGATGTACCTTGTTTCAAAATAAAAACCAAATATATCAGCCGACAAATGCAATAAATATTAAATAAATAAATAAAGTTGTTACCTGAATCCTGTATTTCAGTTAATTCTTTTTAAAGCAAAAACATCGCGTGATTCTAACATAACCAAGCAATTAAACCAAAAATATTATTAGGGAGGGAAGTAGGTTGTAAATCAATCTAATTAAATCTATGAAGAAGGTCATCTGTTTAGGTAGTTTTTCAGACCAGCTGTAATATGTGACTTTGTAACTGCCTCCGCGGTCCAGTGGTCAAGGCGTTTGCCTTGTGATCCGGAGGTCATGGGTTCAAATCCCACTGGGAAGCATACTTTAAGACTCCAGTCTGGTTAGGATATTGCAGGCTTGAATCACCTGATTATCATACAAGAAAGATGATTCCGTGCTTCAGAAGGCACGTAAAGCCGTTGGTCCCGAACGCTATCTAGCGTTTGTACCTATCCTAGGACTGGTTCTGGTCTACCCTTTGGGTTGCGGAGGTCAGACAGCAGTCGCTCTGTGTAAAAACCAGTAACCTCGTCAAATCGCCTAGGGTAAGTAGCGGACCCCGGGCTCTGAAGCAACACCGCTGAGGATGCAACCGGGAATACGTGTCGATGATGATGAGTATCTAGTCACACATAATTCGTGTTATTATTAAACAAGGACTAACTATTACTAAGTTATAAAAAAGTTTACATTGACAGCCGATATTTTTATTTTACTAGATGTAACCTTGTTTAGGGTGAACAATGGCTAAAACCTTCAAACAAAGCTACTCCATGTCAGAGATATGAGATTCCGCGATGAAATGTCAAAAGTTTAACCTATTTTGAAACGTAGTGGTGTATTTTTTAATATAACCGCATGCGGCATGTATTTAAATCGATATCTGTATGTTCCCTTTTTTCGAACAAAATATTTTAAAGTTTCACCAAACATACTGAATTGCACACTAACTGTACACACTAAATAAATCAAATTTAGTATACTGTTTAAGGCCGTACCTGAATTTTCCGGGGTCCAGTGCTGCCCCCATTTAAAATAAATCATTTCAAAAAAAACAAAGACTTTATTTAAAATTTTGTTACTATCAAATCCTAGATAACCCTTCAAAGTATTTTATGAACTACTGTTTACAGTTTATAATGAGAACGTTGAGCTTTACTACGCACATTAGCCAAAAGTGGCCGTTTTTCGCAAATGTGCGTAGTAAAGCTTAACGTTCTCACTTTAAACTGTAAACAGTAGTTCATAAAATACTTTAAAGGGTTATCTAGGACTTGGTAGTAGTAAAATTTTAAATGATGTCTCCGTTTTCTTTGAAATGATTTATTTTAAATGGGGGCACCACTGGACCCCAGAAAATTTAGGTACGGCCTTAATGGTATTTGCAGAACTGTTTTGCTGAACGAATAAGGGTTGTAATTAAAACGCAAATCAAAATTACTGATTGCTCATAAATGTGTAGCTATAAATACTTATGTTTTTACGACGTTCAAATAATAATTATATTTAATTAAGATAATTTAACCAAGTTTATAAGTATCAGAATATTTTGTTTTGTGATCCACAACTGTGCTATTGCTTGGCTATTGTGCATCATTTTAGATAATGTTGCGATATATTTTATGTCTATTTTTAGTTCAAGTGGTTGTAGGACAAGTGATATATGACACCTTCTTTGGGAAACCGCTGACGGAGGACCGCAATGCTACGCTGTCAGCGGTGACCACTAACCCTGCACTTCTTGGAATACTGAATATCGTTAGGTAAAGCTTACCTGTACCAAAGTATACTGCACAGAGTACTTTTGTATGTATACTGGTTCTAACTAAATAAACTGAAATTATTTTAGGAGTGAATTCAGTCTATAGTATTGAACAACTTTTCCCAAGTAACATATATATGGAAACATGAAAAATAATTTTTGGTCTCCCATACAAGTAAAACGATCAGCTGATCCATGTTTGTATGGAAAGCATAATAAATAATTGAATTTTTAACAAAAAAAATAACCGACTTCAATTTTTTTTAGGAGTTTCTTCCATATCTCCAAAGTTCTTCATCATATCTTCACCAAATTAAAATGGGACCAACTTAGTAGTAAAGGCTTTCATATAAAAAAGAATCATCAAAATCGGTTCACAATTCGCGAAGATATCGCGTAACAAACATAAATAAAAAATAAAAATAAAAACATTCGAATTGATAACGTCCTCCTTTTTTTAAGTCGGTTAAAAAAATGTTTCATATTTCGATATATGTTTCTTGGGGAAAGTTGTTCAGTATCACGGACTGAATTCGCCCTTAAAATAGCTTCAGTAGGTATATTTTGTTTATATGTTAAGTGCGTCGAAACCGTTGGGTCGAGGCTCCTAATACACGCCCTGATGTTGATCGTCATTATAATGTCATAAACATTTATCTTATACAGTTAATAGTCAGTATCATGACTGAACTTGCTCCAAAAATTTTACTGGTGGTTAAAAAGTCACCTTGTATAAGATAAATGTCTATGAACGATGTATCCGGTTTACCTACGTAGTAAAGTCGGAAATCCAGACCAAGTTTCAATCGATCTACCTAGATGATCATCAGAAATGTATGCGTGTGTATTTTTTAGGTTTATTGAAATTTCTCAACAACTTCTTCTTTAGCTTTAGAGCTTGCTTTTGTCGTTGGAGTTAAGTGGAGATGCCTCCATTCCTCTCTTCTCTCTGCCATCTTTTTAATGTCTTGGTAGGACCTTACTTCTCCCTCAATTTGTTGGAAATACTTCATCCTTGGTCTTCACCTTCCTCGTCTCCCTTTTATTTTTCCTTCTACTATTATCATTCTCAAAACTACCCGACCAATTTTCAAAATTCAAGCGCCACACGTGAGATCTCCATGCCGTGCACATAATGACCTCCATGCCGTGATCATAAACATTTTCAACGTTAAAAACAAATAAGTTTTTCTCGCCGGTTCGTAAGAGAGACTTTTTTTTGGTTTTTATAATAAGTATAACCCTAAAAAGACGCGAGATCTGCTTTGAATGGTTGAATACATAGAGCATCCTTTTTCAAAAGTACCTGCAGGACTTGCCAATTTTTTTATTTGTTGCTAGATTTTTGTAAAACCCTAAAATGACGCAAGAACTGCGTCAAATGGTTGAATACATAGAGCATACTGTTTCAAAGGCCTTGTCAAGAAAAAAATACCTCTTTCAGCCCCTGTACGATAGCCGTGAGACCATGCAACAAGTACGAAGGTCGTCGCGTAGATGGTACCTGTGCCAACCCGAAGTACCCTTCCCGAGGAGGCTCACCTACTCCCTTCCTCAGGATGCTGCCGGCGCAGTTTGGGCCTGGTGAGTATCGTTTTAAAAGAGCTTCCTACGAGCATCGACATGAATATATAGACTCGGCATCTTCAAACACGGCCATGTCCTTTTTGGTAATACAGACTAAACACGAGAGTAGTCCAGAAAGGTCAATATATTTTTACATACCTACGAGTACGTGGTTCAAATTAAATCCTACATATATTTTAATAAATGCGGATGTTGATAAGTATGGCTGGATGTACGAATGGGTGTATGGATGGTTGTATGGTTGTATAGATTTTTAGATTGTAGACTCACGACAATTATATTTATAAAGGTAAAAGTTAAACTGCACATATCTGTTTCTTTGGTAACCTTTTATTATTCTTACTTAATTTCTTTACATAATGTTTTGCACTAGAAGAAAGTGATTTCTTGTACTTGTATGCCTTTTTGTTTTTTTTTCTTTGTTAGCTATCTCTGTATTTAATGTATTTTATGATCATATACGTAGGTATTGGGTCAAAATTACATATGTTTATTTAGATAACATATATGAAGATTTGTAATCGGCTTATAGTTATATAATAATTTATCAAAATCGATTTAGCCGCGTAGCTACGAGGAAACAGAATTATAGGGACAAACATAATAAAACATCAAAAATGTGTAAGCGGCCATCTTGGATCCAAAATCTGATAGCAGTTTCAAGTTGCGCAGGGCACTTGTAGGGGTACAGCCCCCACATACAAAATGTTTGAGCCCTCTGATCGGAGGTCCTAGTGAGACGTTACGAGATATGACTTAATTTTATAAAGGATTTATAGGATTTTAGGAAACTTTTGTAAAGCATTTATAGCATATGTATATAAAAATTATAAAACTTAAACATTTTTAAACGTTTTACAAACATTAATAACTGTGTAGCAAACAAATAGTTTTTCGATGCTTCCATGAAGAAAGTGAAATGTAGGCATATTTATGATGTCTACATTTCACTTCTGTTTTGTTAGTCTATGACGAATCATTCCATCGGTTGACAGATCATTCACTCATTACATTCATTATGGCAGCCGAAATGTTGCAATCCGTATTTAATTTTCAATCAATGAAATCTAGTTACTTACCGATGGAAAGGTATTCCTTCATATTTTGCTTTGTTCTTTGAATTACTAGTGCAGTATCTCAACACACACCAAGGCATTTTTGACTAAGTTGACAGTGTTTTCTTTAATGAATCGTGGAGTGTATTATGCGCTTATTGCTAGCGAGTGACTAATGTGAGGTTAACAGTGATAGCATATGATGAACAGAACACAACTGTTGTATGTGGCGTCTTCTCTAGTACGTAAGTACATAGATCTCGTTGCCTACGAGTTACCGGACCGGACAGCAAAGCTCAGAGTTATAATTGTATGTCGATTTCAAGTGAGATCAATCATTCGGATCTTTTTTTAGTCTCCACTGCAGGCGCACGACCCTTTCCATACTACCAGAGCTAGAGTAGCCAGAAAATTTGGCCTACACTTTACACGCTGGCCAGACGGGTTGGAGAGGTCTCATTGATGTTTGAAATTTTTATTTAGCTTGTGTTTCCTAAGTCACCTTCTACGACATACACGGAAAGACTTGGAGTAGTCCTATTCTACTCTGCCGGAAACCACCATGTAAGTAATAATGATCATATTTTCGTCAAAAATTTAATAATTAATAAAGTGAGATAGGTACTTATCTACAATATGTAATGAAAAAATAACATTTTTTCAATTTATTTTGTAGGTATGTCTGTTTGTTCAGGAGAATCTCTCAAACGGCTGGGCTGATTTTGATGGGACTTTCACGTGCACATAAAGTCGGCTAACTAAAAAACGCGGACTAAATCGCGAGCACAGCTAGTAAACATAATAAGCCATGCAACATGATGATACCCAGCATTTACACAAAATTTCAGACCAGGAATATTATGTAAACTCAAGCTTCAGTCACAGGAGCTAACTTATATAAATTCGTGTCTAACTTCAGGAAATTCCATAAGACCATCAATGAACGGCTCCGAGCTGCCATCAGCTCGGCTCATCCGCACCAAGATACTCAGCGAGGGATACCACGTCGACCCGCACTTCAGTTTACATCTAGCACACATTTTCGTATACAAATTCCTTGATAATGTCGACGTGAATTACATCTGTGAGTATTCAGGTTTATTCAAAAAGGAAGATAAAATAATTTACTGATACAGAAAAGTTTAATACTTACCTACTACAAATTTAATCTAAAATATTGTGTCCATGTGTCATAGTGCCAAGAACGCAGGTCGCATTTCCGCGTTGAATTGCAATACTGATCCGTTGTGCGAAAAAACAGCCAGCTCTCTTGTCACCGGTGGCGAAGATCAGTCTTGGAGGGATCTTTTTAATGAGACCCCTAGCACCGGGCCCCAAGACCCGAAAGTCAACGGCAAAAAAATATGAACTATATTTGCGTCGTTTGGCGATCACAGCGTTTTCTGCAGCCGAAACGGCTCTCGAGACTGATCCTCTGAGATGGGAGGGTGAAAGCGTGTCGAAGCATATGGCGTACCGTACCGTTGCCATCATCACGTACTATATCCCGAGGTTCGAGGATGCAAAGTACGTGGATAATGGCCCTTCGGATAATGCCATTAAGAAAGCCATGGCGTGAAATTCCACCAGTTCTGAGATAACAGTAGAGACCCTGAAGCCCAAACTGATTCACGTCGCTGGCACATGGGCAACGATGAGGCGTTCGGGTGTTCCCAGCCGGAGCCCGACAGCTATTCGGAAACTATTGTTATATAAAAATGTACCTATATTGTAAGACGGGATGGCGTGGAGCCAGTGACGGGACTCCTTTGAGGAGACTGCTTGGAGCCGAGTGCTAATGTCATTTAAATTTTGAGCCAAATTGGAGAGCGTTCTCTGCACTAAAGGTGCATCTCAGCATCTCAGAGTTTTTCTAGGTTTGCTTCCACTGGGATATTATATTCAGGGCAGAGAGCTGACCACGTTTCCTTTACCTGAGTTCTTCATAAACTATATATTTATATTATTTCAGTGCGATACGTCCTCGTCAGCGATTGCTGCCTCGGTAACACCCCAAACCGGGTGGACCCTACCTGTATATCCATCCCGGTCCCCGGTGACGACCCGTTCCTTCGTCGCAGCGGCGTCAGGTGCCAGAACCTCACCAGGTTCATTACCTTCCAAGATCTAGGATGTATACCTAACACACTTCCAGCCGAACGGGTAAGACAGTAATTGACCGAGCGACCATAGACCGTCTCAGATTCAAGATTGGCAAAAAAAAAATATTTTGTCCGTCTGTCTGTTCTCGCCTACAGGTCGCCAACCTAACCTAACCTAACCAATTCTCGTGTAATTTTGTGAGCCGGTTTCATAATTATATTGAATTTTTTTCTTGATTCAGTTTTCCGAAATTTCTCAAAATGGCAGAAACACAAATTATATTTAATGAATATTTACGAATTTGATTTATAAATTGTATAACTTTTTTTGTTACCTATCCTTATTAAGACGCAATTTTTTGTCGATACAACTTTTTTATTTGATAAACTTCAGCGGGTTGGGGGAGACTCGCGAGGTCTACAGTTCACAAAGCCACTAGTATAGTTCCATAAACATGGAACGCATTACCAGTGGAGATAAAAATGTTTCAATCACTAGGCCTCTTTAAATTCAGAGTAAAGAAATTTTATGCAGAATCATAAATTAAATATTTATATATTATAATATAATATATAAACATTTATAGAAGGTATATTCATTAGGTATATTAATATAGTATATTAATTATACTTATACTTTCATTGTTCTGTACGTACTTCTGCCTTCCTTTCAAATATGTCACTGTCCTCTGTCCTACCGGTCGACAGGAAGATATCTCTTCTGGGATAAGTCTACCATTTGTACAATAAAGTTTTCAAATAAATAATTCTATAATTTTAGATATCTATTCCAACTCCGCTGCTTGACTTGTCAATAATATACGGCAACACAGAAGAGAGATCAAGGATGATCAGAACATACCGCGGCGGAGAACTCCGGACCATGCCGGGCAGGGACGGGGTGGAAAGGCCGCCGGCAACGGCCCCCTTCTGTTTATCCAACCAACCACCAGAAACAGCCTGTTATGAATTTGGTATGTTCACGTTGAAACCACAATACACTGCTGTCTTTTGAATACGGTATTAAATTTTTTTTTATTAATATCACAAAGTAACATAATCCAAAACCGAAAACAAAAATAGTTATTTGAATAAATGTGGTGGTCAATAATAAAATTTTTAACAAAAAAAACAACCGACTTCATTTTTTTTAGGAGTTTCTTCCACATCTCCAAAGTTCTTCATCATATCTGCACCAAAATAAAATGGGAGCAATTTGGTAGTGAAGGCTTTTAAATAAAAAAAGAATCACCAAAATCGGTTAACAATTGGCGAAGCTATCGCGTAACAAATATACATTAAAAAAAACATACAGTCGAATTGATAACCACCTCCTTTTTTGTAGTCGGTTAAAAAGGATGTACATACTGCGCTTGAGACGTCACTGCTATTAGGTATCGCAGGTACAAAAGAGATAGCGAGAGGTCCTCACCTCAGATTAATTATCTCCTTATACCTTAGGTAATAGATAATTTTAGGCAAATTTAGATGTACGAGTAGGTATGTTTGTGATTTTTTTCTATCGATCCAAAAATGCTCAAACGTGTTTTAGATATTGTGGGTGTCTGTAGAATAAACTGTCGTAGTTTAATTACAGTGATTTTTCAAAAACACTCCCAGTATTCTTAACTCTGAGCTGACGGATCCTTGAGCCCTTTCATTTGAAACCCCCCCACACGGTATGATTCGATTATTTTATTATATATATATGTGGCGCCCTCTATACTAAAATATATATTATTTTAGTATAGAGGGCGCCACAGTGGATTTACTGTGACGTCACAGTGGACAGCCAAGACATTTCCGAAGATACCTCATTTGTCAAGGTATCATGCATATATTTGAAGATACGAGGGAATAGATGACATACATACATGCATACATAACGGCGAAACACACAACCCTCCTTTTGTTTTTGCCGTAGTCGGGTAAAAAGAAATCTAATCTGAATACTGTAAATAAACTCTAGACGGTGTGGCTTTCGATCTACTTATGTATATAATCCCTCGATGTACTTATAGGAGTCCCTTGGGATAAATTAACTATGTAAAGGGACCTACATCGAGATCAAAGTCTTTTTTAATAAACGAAATCCAATTAATTTTAGGTGACAGTACTGGAGGAAATACGTTAATGGGTGTTAGGTTATATTCCCTGTGGTGGTACCGAGAGCACAACCGAATTGCCAGAAGGCTAGCCGAAATCAACCCGTGCTGGAGTGATGAAGAACTCTTCGAAACTGCTCGGAAGATTGCCATTGGTGAATGGCAGTACATCATTTATTACGAGGCACTCGCCACAATACTTGGTAAGGATAAATAGGGTAGCATTCTGGGTCAAAAATTAATTATCAAGGGAATAAAACGTCACAAAATAATGTTTCTTGTAATGATTAAGTACTTTAGTAATCACGTGGTAAAATCATCATGACCTATCCATTTTCAACGTGATTTTATGTATATTTATATTGAGAGCGCTATTTGACTCCAAGAAACTATGACGTCACGGTTTAGTATTTCATACGAATCCACTAGAATATTTTTGTTTTAACGTTAAGAAAAAGTATGTGATTTGATTTGTTTGAAACTATCGTATTACCTACTACATAGTTCTTTCTTATTAAATGAATACATATGAATATTACACACAGAGCTAGTTTATTATTACGACTTATTTTCATTTGTCATTTTAGCATTTGGAGTGCGAGAGGTTTTTGTAATACTTGTGGGGAGTCGTTTTCATTAGCTGCGAAACGACCACTGCATCCATTTGTGGCTTTCGTTGGTCAGACGGGTGTCTGTAGAGACCCTGCATGCTGAAGGCATGCACATATATTGAACGAGTTATTCACCAAAGAAAATGAAAATGTTTTTATTCCAACAGGTAGAAAAAATGCTGAAGAGGCAGGTGCACTGTACAGCACAAAAGGCTACGTGAACCTTTTCGATAGAAAATACAAACCTGGAAACTTCCACGAGTATGTGCTGGCTGGGAGATGGGGTCACACATTCCAAGAAGGACGAACTGAGTAAGAAACAACATGTTCTGTGCTATAAAACTTATATTATGGTAACATTGTCGGCCTCCTTATATTTTTTTAACCGCGTGTAAAAGTGATGTCGGATTTGTGCTACTTGCGATGACCTTTCCAATTTACGACCAATGATTGTGATATTTTTTGCTTTTCAGCATTTACAATCCAGCTGGTAAATATCTTGGAACCCGTACAACCGTGGATGACGTTTTAAGGAGTGGTGTTCTAGAACTGAATAACACTGAAGCTGACCTCACCCAAGGTGCCTTCCGACAGAATGCCGCTAGGGTTGACTCTAACATTGACCCTGATGTAAGTGAAGACAAATATCACTTGAAAGAAATCGTCTATGTATGCTACTTTGCAAATATTAGATTGTTTCTTCCTGAGATACATATTTTCAATAAATTTCACGGCAGCTAATAGCTTCAACCCGAATAATAGGAAGCAGCTATTGTTTTTGTAACTTATTCTGAGAAATCATCGTTGCTAAAGAGATAAAAGCAGGTGGTAGTCTGAAGAAAATCAAAGCCAGAGATTTTTTCCAGCTTTTAAAGTAGACCCCTGATTAATTGGAGTGCTTATTAAAATGGTAATCAGCAACAGTAATGGTTTACTAAGTAATTATTAAACTTGTGAGGGTTTCAAAATATGATTACTATATACCGAGCTTAATAATTATGTCATGTCGTCATACTGTACGTAGCCTTTGAGTCTTACTGCCCTGAGCTCTGTTTACCCCGTTAATGATTTGACGTGATGTTTATGTAGATAAGCCTAAAAATATTTCCCTTTTTAGATTGCAGAACGTTTGTTTGGAGGATATCAAAGGTCTTCTGATTTGACTTCCATAGACATCAGCAGAGGTCGAGATCACGGCTTACCACCGTACAACGCGTACAGGAAGATCTGCGGGTTGCCTGTCGCCCACAAATGGGAAGACTTCAAAGAAATTTACCCAGACGTAAGAGACTAAGTTTCAAATTTTAAACAAGTTTCTCGAAACAGCAAGAAACCTTATCATGCTGTTGACGAATTGTGGGTTCGTCAAACCTATTTTAATACGGTTTTGTCGTTACGTTCCATTCTTTGTGCTATGTTTTTTTATGATCGTTTCAACTTGTAAAAAGAGTGTGTTCAGTAAACTAAATAGCATTTGGATCATGATCTCTACAAAGTGAATAAAAGAGATAAAGAAGTAATTTAAGTGCAGGAAGGTTTTTAAATGTTGCCCACGTCCTACATGGGCAACATATCATTCACTGTCTAGATGATCAGACAATCTGACCAAAGTTACTATAAAACATTAAATGATAACCTCTCTCGCTCAGTATAGAAATCTTTGCAAGATAAAGATGACGATGATTACTTGTTTTCAGAAATTGGAACAACTGCGTCGCATTTACAGTGACGTTGACGAAGTTGAGTTGATGCCAGCCATTTACAGTGAGATGCTTCTGGAAGGTTCTTGGGTAGGGCCCACGTTCTTCTGCATCTTTACTCACCAAATGGTGTGGTGGAGGAAATCTGACAGGCATTTCTTCGAACAAGGAGGACCAGCGGCTCCTTTCACTTTGCGTAAGTATTTTTGGAGTTGTAGTATTCTAGATTAATAGGCTGAAGGCATGCTTTATCTTACTCGAGAGGGAGGGAGTAAAACCAAAACTCCTAACTTGATAAAACCTAAGATGAGTATCAAATGTCAATTCAATAATACCAAAGATCGAGCAAAGCAGTAGCAGAAGACGGAAAACTGGCTCCGATCTTACAAGCAGCACAGTGAATGCTACTGGAAATGTGCGAAAGTATTTCATCTTTCAGACTACAACAATATAATTTGTAGGAACTTACTGATAATGAAGTAGTCATAAACGCTGACTGGAACTTGTAATCAAAATATACCTATTGCTATGATTTTAGCTCAGCTGAACGAGATTCGTAAGATGACCGCCGCTCGTTTGCAGTGCGATAACGGTATAAGCATCACTCGGATCCAGCCACACCTGATGTACGAGGCTGGTCCAAAGTAAGTTGACTTTGTTGTTCACGGTTTAGGGTATTATGTTTATGGAAGTTATTATTACAAAACTCGGACTAACTTTATTACTTGGTTTGAACCAAATCAAGTAGACATCTAGTAAAAAGACGCTATCTGATCAGTCAATGTCAACTAGATTTCGGCAGATAATAAGACGGTCTATGTCTCTGATAGATATTTTGTAAAAAATATGGAAGGCGAGGAACATATGCTCGGCAGTGTACGTAAAGTGATAATGATAAAGGTAAAAGAACTGTTTTATAAGCAACAGCTGAAGATATAATAAATATACTAGGTAAAGTCTACTTGTGTTAGTTTTTCATACAGTCTGAAGACAAAACAGAGAAAACAACAATTCGAGTTCGAATTTCTTCTTATAGGCCTTTAGGCTTCTTCTAATAGAGGGAGGATTTTTCGAAAATCACCACGCTGGGTAGACGAGTTGGTGATCATGGTGGAGGGTTCTCTGTTATATATATGTCGCAGTTGGATGGTATAAACCGCTAATTCACGAAACCTCTAGTTGTTTGGCATTAAAGCTCGGTTTTGTTAAATAGCCGAATATCGTTCAGCTGGATTGTCTCATATTGCGCAACGTGTTACGTTCAATAAAACCGCTAACCACGTTTCCAAACGGTTAGCGGTTTTGTGAAACAGTAGCGGTAATCCGCTGTTTGACGAAACCGTTATACAATCCAACTGCGACACTTGCATGATAAGGATTTGGTGTAGGGTTACCATAATGAAATATAACTGGGTGTCTATTAGAATACATATTTTTTTGACATCGAATTTAATTTCCCAGAAAACTATTCCACGATTTTTATTGCTATACGTTTGCCCCCAACGTAGTAAAATGGATAGCACTTTTCTAGCGTGTGTTGGTCGCAGTTCTAACCTAACCTAACCTAGTAAAATGGATAGAACACTCGCTCGCCACATTGCCACTTCGTAGGCATTCTAAATTGTATATAATTTCTTTAGATAGAATTGTTCAACAACTTCTCTAGCCGCATGGATGAATACAAGTCGTTCATTCCATTCCGCGTATTAGGGTTCGCTGTTTTACAAAACCGAGCTGTAATGCCAAACAGCTAGAGGTTTCGTGAATTAGCAGATTATACCATTCAACTGCGACTTATACATCATTTAGTCACCTTTTACGACACCCGGGGGAGTAGGAAAGGATAATGATTCAATTCAATTCAATTCAAAATATCTTTATTATCATAGGATATTTATAATATCTCTTAATAATAGTCACTTTGTTTTGTTTTGCTCAAATGTTGACGTCAAATCGTTACTTAAAGCTAAGTTTATGATAATTCGTATTTTACCTTGCTGTCACCACACGGCCCAATTTTTATATCAAACTAGGTTTTCACATCTGTATAATTACATTTCAGTAACGAGATAGTACCATGTGAGAAGATACCTACGGTAGACCTGACCAAGTGGGCCGACGAAAGATGTCATCCACACCATGATAAACATGATGAGCAACACGACAGCAAACAGGACAAGAAACACGATTGGGAGCTCCCAGAAGCTGACCAGCACTCATACATTTATAAGAAATAAACTTTGGACATTGTCAATTCGACCCATGTGGTATTAAAATTATCAAATATATATTTTCGTATTTTTATTTAGAGTACCCATATTTTCATTGTTTTACTCATCATCTACCCTTAATTTCCCTAATTGTTTTTAGTGTCATTATCGTAACGTCTTACGGCATATTTCTGCAAGTATATATTATGTTATTAGTAATGTCTGTCTGTACTATGTCATTGATTCTTTTGTAGTTAACTACGTAATGAAACTACAACAACTACATACAATGTACTGTTATAATTTATTTACTCACTTGTCATAGTATCTAATCATCATTATCAGGTCTTTTTAGTGTCTACTGTAGGAGCATGACCCTCTTTGTATCTAATCATAATATTATTTTTCAAAAAAGTCATTTAATAGACTAAGACAGTAGTTTCAAAAGTCTACAAAATGTATTCCCAAAAGAATTCAATGGACCTGCATAAATTCTCACAACAGATTTGCCGTGTCCGCATGGTAATCCCATCTGAAAGTAAACGCTGGTAAAATAACAAGTTTCCTCAAACCCGCTCACCCGGTGAGTCCGGAGTCCGCACAGAATATTGCGAGGATTCATTTCCATAAACAAATAGGTACACCCTTTATCTAACTTGTGATTCTCATATATTTAATTCCTTCCGACGCGAACGAACGACCAAAAACGCAAAAGGCCAACTCAAACATTTTGGCGAATGGCGTGTTCAAACTCTTTAATTCGTGAATGACCATGTCAGTAAATTACCAAAAACGCAAAGGGCCATTAGTTTATTTACAACATACAATGTTTCGTTAGGCCGTGCGGCTTCCGACCTAGAATAGGACCACTCCATCTTTTCCTGTGGATGTCGTGAAAGGCGATTTAAGAACCAAACATAATCACCTTCAAAGTTTTTCCTTTGGTGCCGGACCAGCATCAAAAAAACATATACCTACTATTGTTTTAATTTTTTTTAAATTTATTTTAAGCATGAAGTCTATGAAAGAATATACTGAAACTATTTTAAGGGCAGATTCAGTCCATAATACTAAATAACTTTTAAAAAAAAATTTAGCTTTGTTTATATTGGAAAGTTGTTCAGGATTTTGCCTATACACACTGTACTTGTAACTTATATTATACGCTTACTTGAAAGCGATTATAGTGTGGTAGTTTGGAAAACAGAAGTACAAAGGTTGGATATACAACTATACATGCTACTGTAACTTTGTAATTTTGAACAAAAATAATGTACACTGTAAGTAATATTTTTTTTTAACATTCTCAATATTGTTCTTGTCTGCTAATTTGTTTATATCGTTTAATTGTACATAAGGAAAAACACAGAACAAAGAACACATATACACAAACGGTAAAGTAAATATACAACCTTTATACAACGTTGAACTTATCCCGTATAGCGATCTCTTCCTGTCAACCGACCAGTAATTGAAAGGAATGTTTACATAATATGTGTTTGGGGTAGAAGTGGTACAATATAATTACACAAAGATTCGACGATACATTTTTTACAATTAAATAATTAATTCAGAATGAAGACGCCACGAAAAAAGGGAGGCCTATGCCCAGCAGTGGGTTGATGTGAGTTGAGAAAAGAAGAAGACGCCACTGTAGAGGATTCTGGGTCTTAACCGCTTTTAGTCTTTGTTTTAATCTCGCTATTTCTTATCGCTGTCGCCATGCAAGTTCCATCTCCATCCATCCTCGTGGTTCTCATCATATTGCTCCTTCATATGTGTATCATGATATTTATTTTCTTCATGAGCAGAAATATAATGTTTGACTTCTCCATGGCCATAAATGTGATATTTTCTTTCTTCATGTTCATGACTGTATTGTTGCCTTTCTTCATGATCGTGATGTTTCTCTTCGTGATCCTTCACGTGGCACTTTGGATCAGCCCACTTTGTCAAGTCTGCGCCAAGGATCTTCTTGCAAGACACTATTTTATTCCTAAAAATAAGTAAAATGAATTAGATGTCGCTTCGCTATATATACTTTCTAACCAACGCAAGATTTTGTAGGTTATTTACAGTTTTGTTTTTTTTTGTTAGCCATGCATTTCCCTCTGCAAGGCCTCCCTTTTTTTCAGTACTATTTATCTTTAGTCCTTTCTGTCCAATCCTTTACAGTTAAGTTGGTTGTAAATATATAAAATAATGCAAAATCAATGAGACCTCTCCAGCCCGTCTGGCCAGCGTAGAGAGTGTAGGTCTCTGGATACTCTGGCTCTAAGTATGGCTCTGTAGTACAGAGAGAGTCGTGCTCCTGCAGTGGAGACTAAACAAGACCTGGATGATGATGATGATAATGATAATGATGATATAAAATACCATAAGTTTCCTAAGGTTGTCGGATGGTTTTCTGCACTTCCGGCTATATGACAAAGTATGAAGTATGTACCTGACCACTAACCATTAGATAGACTCTGTCTTCTCGATCTGTGTCTGTCTTGTCGTTCTTGCTTAGTAGAATAAAAATGATTTGTTTGGTTTCACTTACTGCTTGTTTTCATTAAGTAATGCCTGAGGCTGTATCATCGTCACACTAACGCCGCTGTCGCACATCAAACGTGCTACACTAGTCTTCCTGATCTCATGGAGCTGAGCTATAATAAAATACTCATTTATATTCCACTTAGACATCAGTGAGACCTCTCCAACCCATCTGAACAGCGTGGGGAGTGCAATCCTCTGACTTCTATCTTAAACTTCTGGCCAAGTATAGCTCTGGTAGTACAGAGATGGTCGTGCTTCTATAGTGAAGATTCCTCTTGATAATTGCAAGTACAAATGTCGCGCATGCTTAGCCAGTTTTTTAGGCTTAAACTTAGATGAAATGAGTAATATTGAGGTTTTCCTTCAACATCATCTGTTTCCCAGAATATTTAAATGGTATGATATTGAAGTCAATGTTCGTTAAAAATAAGATCACTTTTAAAGAAAAAATATCTATGAATCAGCTTAGTATTTACTTACTAAAATTGTATTACTTACGCAAAGTCAAAGCAGTAGGTATATCCCCGTGCTCGAAGAAGTGCCTGTCAGCCTTCCTCCACTGCACAAGGTTTTGCGTCATGATACAGAACAGTGTGGGCCCCACGAAGGTGCCCGGCATTCGTTTCTCGCTATAGACGGCCGGCATCAGCTCTAGGTCATCCACGTCGACGTAAAGACGCTTCAATTGCACCAGTTTCTGAACAAAACTTAACATATCATGTCCGTATATTGAAAGAATGTAGATTTCATTCGTAGCGTTGAAACCACAAATGGTAAATGCAGAAACAAAACTCCTAGATTAGGTACTTAAACACTAGGAGGCGATTATAAAAAGCGATCATAATGATAAACTTATAGCGACCTCTACGCTACTTTAAGTAACTTTTACCACAACAGCGAAGTAAAACATAGTTCACATGATGGCGCTAACACATCCT
Organism: Acrobasis repandana; assembly: GCA_963576875.1. Taxonomy (NCBI): domain Eukaryota; kingdom Metazoa; phylum Arthropoda; class Insecta; order Lepidoptera; family Pyralidae; genus Acrobasis; species Acrobasis repandana. The sequence continues at coordinate 1,328,388 of OY756215.1, forward strand.
ACATCTCGATTTCAGAGTTTCTTCGATTGGTTGCATAAATATAACAGCAAACATCATATAACAGAACATTATTGAAGTCGCAGATTCCAGGCCCAGCAACATGCCTGGCAAGAAGATCTTCCCTTTGTAGTGGTCGCTCGCTCCTACCACAAACTCAAAAGATAGAGAAATGCAAAGTATTCTTACGTCATGAACGATATCCGTGAAGTCCTCCCACTTGTGAGCAACCTTCAGCCCGCAAAGCTTTCTGTATGCGTTGTAAGAGGGCAAGCCGTGGTCCCGACCTCTGCTAATGTCAATCGCGGGCAAGTCTGCTGCCCGTTGGAAATGACTGAAGATTCGCTCTGCAAACTGAAAAATAATCTGTAAAATTGTGCAGTTGTGGTTGATTTTTGTTATTTCGGAGCCTAGGTTAATATTTGCCATCCTTAGTTGTGAGGCTGTTGACAACCATGTTTATGCCGTTATCAAATTACTATTTACACACTAGTTATACAGCATTTCTTAAATTACCTCTACTACCTGTTCCTAATACTAAAATAATCCGAATATATTATATGAATACCAAAGGCATGTGTATGGTTTTCATTTTATGAGTATATTAGAAGTAGAACCAAGAAATTGATTTAGACATGTCGAATACTCTTTTATCACATACATTTCAAAACATTAGTGTTTCAATTACACTTTAACACAGGTGAAGAGACGGAAGTAAGTTCGAGACTTGTGTTATGGGATACTAACTCAACGATGGTATATTTTATAACAAATACATATATAGATAAACATCCAAGACCCAGGTCAAACTGAAAAAGATCATTTTCCATCTTGACCTGACCGGAAATCGAACCCGGGACCTCCGGTGTGACAGCCTGGTATGGTAGCCACTAGGCCACAGAGTTCGTCTATATACATTAAACAATAATACGTACATTTTACAATAAGAATAATTATTTGACATTTGAAATTGACTAACCTAATTTAATTTTATGTTTATATTTGTCTTTTTTAATAATTTAAAATAATGGTATGATTCACATTATGTACTCGTATAACATGTATAACATGCGCATGCTTGGCGGTTGATATAAACTGGTAATCTGGGTATATGTTAAATGATTAAACAACAAATATAGTCATGCGAGTCCCGCCGTATCTGCCTTGTTGTATGTACTTACATACTCATACTTACATCAGGATCCATGTTGTAATCGATCTCTGCTGCGGGTTGCCTAAATGACCCTTGTGTGAGGTCAGCTTCTGTGTTGTTGAGCTCCAGGATACCGGACCTCAATGAATCATCCACTGTCGTCCTAGTCCCGAGATATTTACCTTCTTTGTTATATAGGCTGTAAAACAACATCACTATAATCATCAGGTCTTTTTTTAGGGTTCCGTACCCATAGGGTGCAAACGGGACCCTATTACTGAGACTTCGCTGTCTGGCCGTCTGTCCATCTGTCCGTCTGTCCGTCTGTCTGTCTGTCTATCCGTCTGTCACAGTGCTTTATCTCTTGAACCGTAATTGTTTAAAAATTAAAGGGGGTTGCCATACAAAAAACGTGTTTTATCAGCGTTTTTAACTAGATCTTTATAATGGCATTAACTAGTGATACTTGATTTTTTTACAGATTATATATTACTATGGCCGGCTATAACAAAAAATACAAAAAAAAAAATTTATGTGTTTTATTAGCGTTTTAAAACATTGTACGGAGGTACGGAACCCTTCATGTACGAGTTCGACTCGCACTTGCCCGTTTTTTTAATCTTTACTGCAGGAGCACGACCCTCTCTGTACTACTAGAGCTATGCATGACCAGAGCAGCCAAAAGCTTTGGCCCACACTCTCCACGCTGGCCAAGCGGGTTAGAGAGGTTTCATTGATGTTCATAAGCTTTGTTTAGCTTGTTTTATTAAGTCGCCTTCTACGAAATCCTCGGGAAGACTTGGTGTGGTCCTATTCTACTCTGCCGGGAACCACACGGTAAAAACAACAGTACCTTTTAAATACAGGGTGACTTATTAACCACCAGCCAAACTTTTCGAGCAAGTTCATGCCATAATACAGAAGGACTTTCCATAAAAAAAAATATTGAAACTCGATAAGAATTGTTCGTCCTCTCATACAAAATCCGTTTGGCTGGGCGCTAATTTGTATGGGAAGGCGAATGTTTTTTTTTTCGTCAATAACATAGTTTTTATGGAAAGTATTTGTGTATTATGGATGAAGAGACTGATACACGATATTCAAAAACTTATTTGAAAAAGCCACCCACCCTGAACTCTAAAACAGCACAGTTAAGAGCCCGTACTACCCTATAATTCTTAGAGCGATCTTAAATATTATCAATATTAACGAAATACTTACTTAGAAATAAAAACACAGCAAAGTTCAGGACTAACTCTAAACGTAATAAGTTTCGAAAACACGATTGCTTAAAATTTTCTCGATAAAAAAACATTGCAAAGTTGCCTCCAAATCACCTCAGACTTATACAAAAACAGAAAGTATTTAAGAAATACAATAAATTAGCACTTGTAACTTTAGATTATAATTGTATTAAACATAAGACAGTCATCATATGTCTTACTTTTTAAATAACTCTTAAATATTCTTTGTAAAACGAAAAAAACCTCAAAACCAGAACCAGCCTAATTGCCCCACTGCGATTCCCGACGCCCTGCATGGCTCGCTATCTCGCTTCGGCTAGAGTTTTGTGTCGCCCTCTTAAGTAGCACTAAGATGAAAAGAAATTTATCTTGTCTTTGATGGATAATGGTTTAATCAGGGTACTAACTTTAGTCCGCTAATAACAAAAAGTACATAAACTACTGCAATTTAGTCTTTTTGTTAGCGCTCACTTAAATTCTGTTTGTGGCGGCTAACACTGGTGACAGATTTTTTTAAATGACGATCGGGACCAATGGCTAAAGTGCCTTCCGATGCACGGAGGAACTCGAGAATTTTTTACGCCACTTGTGGTCACTCATCCATGTGCGGAGTACGCCCGTAGGCACTTAACTATCGAAAGCGCTAGTAATGCGTACTCCCGCCGAGCGCCAATTCTGTGTACAATTTTAAAACAAGTTTATACTCACTCTGTCCTGCCATCCTGGAAATTGTGGAAGTACCGAGTAGCCAATACATATTCGTGGAAGACTCCAGGTTTGTACCTCTTATCGAAGTCGTTCACGTAACCATCCGTATCGTAGATGATGCCAACTTCCAGTGCGTTCTTTTTACCTGTACGTGATACGAAAGTGTTTTTAAAACTCATTGAAAAGAGCTGTAGACATTTATATCAAAAAGACCTGAAAGACAATACTGACCACAGACCGAGAATATGATACTGACCATTATAATATAGATATACATATAGATAATAAAATGGAGTGTGCTGAGCTGAGACGTGTTGAAGTCAATGTATATCATTGAACTTTATTTAACGAAATTATTTTCCTACTTATATTTCTCCTCTAGCAAAGGTAAGAAGATCGAAATGTGAAACAAAAATATTTCAACTGATTCTACTTACCCGTAAAAGTAGACTCCCAGTAGAAATCGATAAGGAAATCCTTGTAAATAGGCTATCAAATTTATTTTTAAATAATTTTACTATTTCTGATTCCCGTTTCACATCTGATGGCCCCATATTACTAAAGGTTGGTGGTGGTTTGGGTCTTGCAACCGTTGGTTCTCATAAGTCCGGTGTAATGACGTAAATACAACTTTGATTTAAAATAAGTTCCAAATATCTAAATATAACAATAAACATTCTAAGTTATCATCATTATTCGGGGCCTTAAACACTAGGAATAGGCCTCAATGAATGCCACTTGCCGCAATCTTGCGCTATGTCATCCATATTCAATCCTCACCTAGTACTAAAGGCATCAGTTCATAGTACACCATGTGCTGCCACTGCGCGATGTTGATCTCCCGCGCTGTCGTGAAGAGTTCCTCGTCATCCCAACACGGGTTAATTTCGGCCAGTCTTCGAGCAATACGGTTATGCTCACGGTAGAATACCAAAGTCATAATAATTCCTCCCAAAAGACCGTTGCCTCCGAAAGAGTCGCCTGAAATAGACAACATGTATTTTTAGCAATAGTGAAAGTGAAGATGCGGCCGGAAGCGCGCTAAGATTATCTTTGATCTTCAAACTTTATCTTTTCTTATCTGTCTTTCCCTTCTCCCACTTTAGGTAGGATTAGTTCTCCTTATTCTTCTTCGCCAGGTTATTCTATTTTGGGTTAAAATTTATTTCTTCTTGCTTGGGCCATGAGCTTCAAACTTAATGATTTTTTTTAATTCTTACAATAGATTTATTTTTTGCTCTTGAAGCTCTTGATTATGCATTCGCTGGTTGTAAGCTCATTTCATACGATAAGAAAAAATACGCAAATAAACGCAAGTCAATTCAACAACATCTATGAAAACAGTATGAAAAACAGGAAGTGGCATGAAAACGAGATATTTAAAGGAAAATGGGAAAGGTGTTTGCTAAGTAGTGGGGAAAATATAGATCAATACTATCTTTTGCCCGCGGCTTCGCCTGCGTAGATTAGGGGTATGAAAAATAGATGTTGGCCGATTCTCAGATCTACTCAATATGCTCAAAATTTCATGAGAATCGGTCAAGCCATTTCGGAGGAGTACGGGAACGAACATTGTGACACGAGAATTTTATATATAAGATTAAAAATATAAAGGCTGAATTTTTATCCACATGCTAAATTTTTGGAGCAAGTTCAGTCCATGATACTGAACAACTTTCTATAAAAAAAGTTATTAAAAATCGATAAAAAATGTTCGTCCTCCCATACTAATCAGCGCTCAGCCAAACGGATTTTGTATGGGAGGACGAAAAATTTTTATCGATTTTTAAATTTATTTTTAACTTTGGAGATATGGAAAAAACTCCTAAAAAAAATTAAAGTCGGTTGTTTCTTTTTGTTAAAAATTTAATTATCACAACTGCCTTCATCCCCATTAATAGATGACCCATTTTGAAAAATACACCACCAATACTGTTTCTTAATTAAATTCTAAATAAATCTTTGTAGTTTGTACATACATTGAGAAAACACTTCCTAACTTTGTGTTATTTTCTTGACCATTATACAATTTAAATTTAATAAACAATTTGGCTCATAAATCATAATATATTTTAATTCTCAATTACATAAATACATAAAAATGCAATAGCTCTGTAATCCTAATTACACGTACATGATACTATTACCTGAGCAATTATAACCACTCATGTAAACCAGTGGTTCTGTGAGAACAGTACACCTCATGAGCCCTTATGCAATAACCAACACTTTCCCCTTTCCCCTGGCTTAGCAATGCCATTTATGCTTTATTATAATGTAAATAAAAGTCCAAAAAATAAATTACGCAACAAAATTAATAACGAAAGTCCAATTTCAAATCGAATTTCAGGTGCTTGAATTTTCCAATATGCTTACCTATGTAAACTTTTGAGCAAAATGGGGTATAGGTTTTAGCGAAAACTCGTGTTTTGGTCATAGGCGATCGAATCTGGTGTCTACTGGTTTATCTCTGTTTTCCCCCTCCACTCTCCTCTTTTGGAAATTTATTCACACCATCTTGTATAGAATGAAGTTCTGAGTGTGCTTCTCAAATTTTATTGATCCGTCGATAAATAACGCTACAGCAAACTTCCCCCCTTACTCTCTAATCAAAAATCGCAATCAAATAAAAAAATTAAATTATTCAAGGAACTTGTGTACCATTTACTTCTTACCAAACCCAAAACTGAGATTTAAGTTAATTTTCATATTTCATAACATACGCTCCATTAGTTGCTGACAGCTCACTTTCCATCCAGCAATGGATTTTCGGCGGCTGTTACAACTGACCATGTCATCAGAGAGACCACAATTAATTTAAAAATGTTGTACGCGCATTAACTATTTCCGTGCGACTGGAAGACTCAAACGGAGGGTTCCGTTCCGTGCGACCAGGCAAAAATTCCGAGAGAACTATAAAAGCCAAGGAATTCGGCATTTCCGATTTTACGATAATGACCGCGTAATATTTATTGTTTTATAATTATTGTATAATTATAATACGATCAGTCAATTACTTTGTCTAAATTCCGACCGTGAACAGTTTTCTTTTATCTGGCATTCTTTTTTGGATGTTAAGAAGTAACTTTTAATCAATGTACCTTATAGTAATTTATGTGCATCTGATATTTTAAAGTTAATACTTAATTTTTATTTTTAAATGTGAAGATTTGTAATTGGCGCATAGTATAAAGAGAAGGAACAAAAAGGCTTTTAATACATAAATAAACAGGATGACACTGTTTTTGAGAAATTACTGTTTATTGAAACGGCATAAGGTTTCAATTAGACTATACCAGCTATTTAAGCTATTTAATTTTATTGTAAGGGTGACGGGAAAGCACTAAAAGAGGTCGGCCTTTTGGCATAGGCCTCCCTTTTTTCACGCCATTTTTTTTCAGCCCACTGTTGGGCAACGGTGGGTTGATGTGGGCTAAGAAAAGAAGAAGAAGATACCAGCTATCGGATAGCCGTGTTTTAATGGAGCTACTCGTACAGTCCTGACTTCAATGTCGAATATGACTGTTAAAATTTTGTTCTACCGGCCCTCAATTGTTAAATAAAATATAACCTCTGTTCTCTTGTGGTGTTACGGTTGTTGTTGTTCTTGCACTGAATTCGTGATCAAGCCTAGACATACAAAGTCTGCGTAGTTGATTGGAACCATCTAATGGAGGTAGAATGCCCTTTAATGCAAATTACAGTTACATTGTATGGACAATGATTGCGCAAAGAATATAAAAGCGTTGGCGAAAAACAAGAATGCCACTGATCGTTTAATGATGTGGTTGAAGTATATTTTGTGTGTGCTGTTGGTGAAGACTGTGGTGACACAGGTGCTGTACGATGCTTACTTTGGGAAACCGTTGACGGAGGAGAGGAATAATACATTGACGCTTCTGAATGCGACGAGGTAAAGTCTAACCGCTGTATTGTTATGTATGTGGCAAGTTTAGTCCTTGACACTGAACTACTCTCTGTGAAACAATAAAAGAGGTTTGTGCTAAGTCGCGATATATATAAATCATTTGTACAAAGCGCGATAGTTTAAAAATCTCAGTGAAAACAATTACGGAAAACGGATAAAAATTCGCTTTCCCATACAAATCGGCACTCAGCCAAACCAATTTTGTATGAGAGGACTAAAATTTGCATAAAAACGTCAGCACTCCTTAAATTGGTAGCATACTCGCTATATGATTGTTTTAGAAGGGCAGATTTTTTATGAATGAGAGTAATATGTTTCAGTATTTAATGAAATGATATCTGAAAATGTCTGGGTCTTTCCAAGTTGATGAGTCAACAATAATACAGGAACCTACACGTCATTTCAGATAGAATCAAGAGACGTAAGGCATAACGGGAAAACTTAACAATCAGGTTAAAATGAGCATATTGAAACCCAAATTTAAAAGTAGTGACAATGTTCCTTTTCTAATTGTTAAAGACTTTTAAAGTCATTGATATTCTCTAGCCCATGCGTCATAGCCGTGCAGCCATGCAAGAAGCACGAAGGTCGTCGCGTGGACGGCACCTGCGTCAACCCTAACTACCCCTCCAGAAATGGCTCCCCCACACCCCTGCTGAGGATGTTGCCAGCTAGTTTCGGAATGGGCAAGTATAATAGAATCATTACCATCATTTCAGCCGTAGGTAGTCCAGTCCGGGATATAGGAAGGATTTCCAAAATGACTGATTGGAAGCGGTCTGGTCAGAATCCAGAGTTCGCCTGCAAATTTGCGCAGTTTGTCTGACCACAATACAATACAAATTAACTTTATTGCGCCACAATGTTGACATTTTCATTATGAATATTTTGCTTGTTGAGGGGCTGTACCTAAATTTTCCGGGGTCCAGTGCTGCCCCCATTTAAAATAAATCATTTCAAAGATAATGGAGACATTATTTAAAATTTTGCTACTACCAAGTCCTAGATAACCCTTCAAAGTATTTTATGAACTACTGTTTAAAGTTTAAAGTGAGAACGTTAAGCTTTACTACGCAAATTTGCGAAAAACGGCCACTTATGGCAAATGTGAGTAGTAAAGCTTAACGTTCTCATTATAAACTGTAAACAGTAGTTCATAAAATACTTTGAAGGATTATCTAGGAATTGGTAGTAGCAAAATTTTAAATAATGTCTCCGTTTTCTTTAAAATGATTTAATTTAAATGGGGGCAGCACTGGACCCCGGAAAATTCAGGTGCGGCCTTAACTACACCACTCAAAATTTACATACACGACACAATATGGGCACAAAGGAGGATTTATCGCTAAACAATCGCTGTTAGCCAACCTTTATGTAGTAGACCACCTAGTATGTGGGTCGTTTATGAATTTGATTTATTTATTCAAACTATTTTTATATATTATTGTTCCACAACACCATACAAATTATTTTACAATATAAGCGTTCTCTCCCAGTAAATCATAGGGATAAACAGATAATTTGTAGTGGCGCAAAATAATATTTCCGCAGAGCTTGCCGGTTCGATTTATAAACTTTCTGCCCCTTCGTAGAGCGAACAACAAATCAATAAACGGGCAAGTGCGAGTCGGACTCGTACATGAAGGGTTCCGTACCACCGTAAAATGTTTTAAAACGCTGAAGAAAAACGTTTCTTGTTTGACGACCCCCTTTAATTTTTAACTTTATTTTATTTTTAGTATTTGTTGTTATAGTGGTCATAGTAATACATAATTGGTAAAAATTTCAAGTGTCTAGCTATTACGGTTCAAAAGATAGAGCCCTGTGACAGACGGACAGACGGACAGACGGACAGACAGCGGAGTATCAGTAATAGGGTCCCGTTTGCACCCTTTGGGTACGGAACCCTAAAAATTAAGAGATTTTCTCATATGTCTTTTTTAAATTTATTTATTATATTTTAGGAAGATTTACAACTATAAACACAAATAATATAAAAATAATAAGACTTAAAAAGCCATTCTTTTTAGGGTTCTGTCTGTCCGTCTGTCTGTCTGTCCGTCAGTCACAGGGCTCTATCTCTTGAACCGTAATAGCTAGACACTTGAAATTTCCACCGATTATGTATTACTGTGGCGGCTATAACAACAAATACTAAAAATAAAAAAAGCTAAAAATTAAAGGGGGTCGTCATACAAGAAACGTGTTTTTTCAGCGTTTTTAACTTGATCTTTATAATGGCATTAACTAGATACTTGAAATTTTCACCAATTATGTATAACTATGACCACAATAACAACAAATACTAAAAATAAAATAAAGTTAAAAATTAAAGGGGGTCGTCATACAAGAAACGTGTTTCTTCAGCGATTTAAAACATTGTACGGTGGTACGGAACCCTTCATGTACGAGTCCGACTCGCACTTGCCCGTTTATTTATTTACAATGTCATAATAATTTCCATATTTATGTAGCGGCCAGTCTCAAAAACGGCAATTTCATATGTACCTAAAGCTATTTACAAGGTCTGACTTAAGAAAATAATTTCTTTCATGACGTACATTCTACGTCTTTCATCTCTTTTAAAATACTTCTTACATTCCATTTGTTATAAAAATCAATGCTTATATTATGACCATAATTTTCAGGTAACACCCTGAGACCAGCCATGAACGGCTCCGAGCTGCCGTCGTCTCGCCTCATTCGCACCAAGATCCTGACCGAGGGGTACCACTCCGACAAACATTTCAGTGTCATGGCCAATCATGTTTTCTTATTTGCTACTATTGATGTTATAGATGTCATCTATTTATGTGAGTAAAAGCGATTTTTGCGTACTTAATTTTTTCAAGCGTACACTCAAATTCTGGAAGCGTGCGTAAAAGAATTTGTTCTGAATTCATCAGTAACATCAGTATTGCAGGATACTTTAAATACTTAACTTTTACGACTGCTTTTAGTGTCTCAAACAAAAATAATAATATTCTGACGATAGGATATCTTCCTATAAGGCCTAACATCAAGCCTACTAGGAAATGTAGTTGTTGTACGATATATTTCAGTTTAGTTATTTAGTCTTCTCTTACGATATCCAGAAGAAGATTAGGAGTAGTCTATACGGTACAATAGCATCTCTTCATTAATACTTATAGCAAAATATTTGTGCAGTGCGATATAACGCGTAACGTACATATACATATAGCATTGCAAGAACTTGATATTTCTATAAAAGCCTATATCAGTCACCTGTATCCAAAGAAATTGTATACAAAACTAGAATGCGCACGAAATGGCAAAGCCGTTCCCAAAAATTATACCTAAAGTTATAGCTCTCCCCTTCTACTTTACTGCACTGACAGTTTGCGGGAAAGGGAGGCCTATAACTTTAGGTACATTTTTGGGAACGTTAGTTATTTAAATATAAGCATTATGGAAATATGAGCTTTATTGTGTGGCATTAAGTTTAATTTTCAATGTCGTTTTTATGAGATTATTATTCGTAGTTATTCTAGATAGTATTATAAAGTCTTTGCCTAATCAGTAAAAAGAGGATTTGCTTATAATCACCACGCTAGGCAGGCGGGTCGGTAATCGCAGTTAATAACTGAATACAATAGAATTTAATTATTTTAGCTCGATACATCGTTATCAGCGAATGTTGCCTTGGCAACACTCCGAACCGAGCCAGTCTAGACTGCATCGCCATCCCGGTGCCTGAAGACGACCCTTTTCTCCGAAGAAGCGGCGTGAGGTGTATGAACCTCACCAGGTTCCAGACGTTCCAGGATTTCAGATGCATTTCGAATTCTCTGCCCGCGGAGCGAGTAAGATTTTATATTAAAAACCGGCCAAGTGTGTGTCGGACCACGCATAAAGTAGGGTTCCGTAGTCATTTTTGGCACCGCGCTGTTTTGCATTTCAAGCTTGATTCAGTCCTAACAGTAAAATATGTAAAAAAAAATTTTAAGTTTATACTGTTCTTTTGGAAAAAAGTATATATTTTTATTTTATTTATAATTTCAAAAGTATTCATCACAGGATACCCGAAACAATTTTAAACAAGAGTTTTCGCGCCTGTTTCTTTACGTGAGTGATTTGAAGTTTATAGGTCCAAGACTTTAGAAATTTCCAGGGGGGGGGGTCACCGTGTAAACTACTTTGGCGGGCTATATCTCGCAAATGGTAAAGCTGATAAAAAAGTGTTGTATGAAAACCCTACCTTATTTTCATAGTCCTTTTCAGCGATACCCCACAAAAGGGGGTGCACTCAAAAAAATAATTCACCCCCCCTTTACATGTATGGGGAGGTACCCTTAAAACTCGTATCCTATCAAACCAGATTTCCTTTGCCTTTAGAAAGATTCGACAGCTATCTACTCATCAATCGAAACAACATCAGTTATCTGAAATATATCTTAAAAATATATAATACATCTAATTTTACGCGATTCTGTGACACAAAAATGTGAACATGACATGAAAAAGCGAGATGTTTAGCTCCTGTCAGGCCACAGGTTAATGTGAGCTGAAAATTATGATGATTATGATATATTTGCACGGTTAATACATGCTTCTATGGCATATAATTGACTATTAAAGGAACATGTGATTAATATGATTATTCACAACTGGCATGTCAGTGTTTTATACAATCAATTAGGTACAGAATTGTTCAAAATGTAAAAATAAATAAGTTACCAATTTCAGATACCCGTAGCTACTCCACTGCTAGACTTGTCAACAGTGTACGGCTACACTGAAGCCATGTCAAGAAGTACGAGGACGTTCCGAAACGGACTGCTAAGGTCAGAGCGGAGGAACGGCGTGGAGAGCCCGCCAGGCAACGCTCCCACGTGCCGTGGCAACCAACTGCCTAGAGAAAACACCTGCTATGAATTTGGTTAGCCTTTATGATGAAAATGATATAAAGATTATTTCTAGAATCTCTATCTAAATTGAAAATATGTTGTGAAGAATTTTCGTTCGAAGTCTGTTTACTTCATATTTAAGACTTGTTATAATCTTTTTTACAGCACAGACACAGATTAAACAAATAAAAAAATCTTATCGCTTTTGATATATGTACTCGTAAGCCTATCAAGGTTACATATCAGTCGCCCGAAAGTTAACTAGTAATTACATATATTTTAATTGACTATGCCCGATCGTCGGATATTATGTCATCTATTGAACGATTAAAAAATATTTGTCCATTAAACGATTCAAATAAAATATTAGTATATTGTATCGATTCCTCTACTGTAACTTTTAATTTAAGCACAGCTATGAAACTCCATACATCCTGAGTAAAATTGACACACAAACATAGTTAAAACGTTCGTACACACGCGTTCGTGTGTGAATTAAATATAGGGCTACAGTGGACCTACACAATTTACCCGATTGTCTTATGTTGTGTGCCATTATTATATGGCTAAATAAACTTATTTCATATCTCTATATATTATACCGCGTTGCGTGGAACACTGAGGAACTTAATCTAGCGGGATGTTTCCATTCTGTACGTTAAGTAGTACTAATATTCATTCTTTGATTTCAGGTGATAATTATAATGGTAATATCCTACTTGGTACTATGCTTGGTTCCTTGTGGTTCTACCGAGAGCATAATAGGATTGCCCGGAAACTGGCTGAGATCAACCCTTGTTGGAATGACCAGGAGCTGTTTGAGAAGGCTCGGGAGATCAACATCGCGCAGTGGCAAAATATAGTTTATTATGAGCTGATGGTTCTAATTCTTGGTAATACACAAATTTGGCTGGTAGTTTAAAAGTCAGCTTGTATGTAGTCTACATACAAGCTGACTTTTAAACTACCAGCCAAATTTTTGGAGCAAGTTCAGTCCATGATACTGAACTACTTTCTATAAAAAAAGTTATTAAAAATCGATGAAAATTTTTCGTCCTCCCATACAAAATCTGTCTGAGCGCTGATTTGCAAGAAAAGTAGTTCAGTATCATGGACTGAACTTGCTCCAAAAATTTGGCTGGTGGTTTAAAAGTCAGCCTGTATATCATAAGAATCTAAGAAAGTCATTTAATAATGGATTTCGTGAAACCTTTGAATTAACATGAATTTTTCTTCCTTCTGGTCAATTAACAGGCAAACAGAATGCTCAAGCAGTTGGAATAATATATGAGAGCGACGGGTATGTGAACGACTTTGACAAGAGGTACAAACCTGGCGTCTACCACGAGTACGTCTTGGGTACCAGATACTTCCACACATTCCAGGAAGGAAGAACAGAGTGAGAATAACATATTATTTATCAACCTTTGGTACCTACCTTTATCTTCTGGTTTTGTGACTTCATTGACAGTTCTCAAGTTTTTCTCAAGTTCAGATATTTGAATAGAGTCTTAGTACGAAGATGAGTCTCTCTCTCTCTTTTATCTTAACGTTGTCAGTTTCAACCTTAGTTGCGTTGTATCCAATGCAATGCAACTAGGGCCGAAACTGAGCCCAAGAGGAGTCAGCTATCTGACTTTTTCTATTCCACATCGCTCGGTCTTTGGCAGACTTTGAAAAAGACATAAAACAAAATAAAAATATTTTCAATTTTGCAGCTTGTATAGTAAGGAAGGCAAATATCTAGGGACTCGAACAACTGTAGACGATGCACAGAGACCTGGCATTCTGGAGCTGAACAACACTGAGGCAGATCTCACTCAAGGGGCGTTCAGGCAGCCTGCCGCCAAGTTTGATAGAAATATAGATCCTGACGTAAGTTACCTAATGTAGAAGGATAACCTTTACACATTTGAGTTTTTTCTTTTCTACCTCGCGTTCTTATATTTTTGTATATGCGAAAGTACCTTTTTTTATTTACCTGATAAGGTATAGAAAGTTAATTTTGTTTTAGATTGCAGAACGTATCTTTGGTTCGCTGCAAAGAGCTTCAGACTTGAGCGCTATCGACATCAGCAGAGGTCGAGACCATGGCCTTCCACCTTACAACGCATACAGAAAGCTTTGCGGACTGCCCGTTGCCTACACGTGGGGAGAATTCAAGGAAATACCGGACGACGTAAGGTTATTTATTGCTTAGCATCACACGTATTTTACAACCTTACTTAAAAATACCGAAACAAGATCTTAGTTACTCATAAATACCAACAACTTTTACTTTTGGGACAAAACCGAAATAATTTGTCGGTCAATTACGGCCACGAGATATTGATTGGATCCTAGCACACTACCCTGAAAGACCCTATATGTAAGACGATGTTCTATACAAGTGTTACTAGAAAATTGATTGTGACCAATTTTGTAGTCAAATCAATACGTGGTCATTTTAATTCATAGTTTCGAACTTTGGACAGAAGAATTGGGATAAATTCTTGGTAAAACGTGCAGTGTGTAATACTTATTTAATTAAAATTTCTTATTGCTAAAATAACGTCTATCGTCGTTATATTTTTTTTTTATTACACAAATCAGAAAGTGGAACAGCTCCGTCGTCTTTATGGAGATGTGGATGACGTCGAATTGATGCCAGCTATTTATAGCGAGAAGCTTATAAAGGGTGCCTTCGTGGGACCCACGCTGTTCTGCATCATGACGCAAAACCTATTGCAGTGGAGGAAGTCTGATCGATATTTCTTCGAGCATGGAGACATACCTACTGCCTTGACCTTACGTAAGTGATCGAACTCAAATAACTTACTTACTGTGATGATAGGTATAACTTTTTACCCAGCCAGGACAAGTTGGAAAATTGCATTTTTGAAACTGTCCTGGGTCTTGACTGTTGATCTATGAATGTATTTATAGTAAAATATAATACCGTTGAGTTCCCATAACACAAGTTTGAAACTGGCTTTGGAGCTAGCTCAATCAGTGTAAGTTATTTACCAAAACCCAAATTTACATTTATGAGTTCTGTATTGATAATTTTAGTAGAAGATTTTAGCTCATAATAATATTAAAAAAATGAAATTTCAAAATGCGTAGGTACATGATTCTTATCTTCTATCTTCTATAAGTATATATCAAAGAAAAAACTAACTGGCTGACATATTGACTGATCGATAAACGCACATCTGAAACCGCGGGGTCTAGAAGCATAAATTTTGGCACAAGCGTTCCGTGTGCACTATGACTAAATTCATCCCCCAAAAGTTTAAAAAAAAGGTTGAAAGTTTGTATGAAACTTGGTCAATTTAAAAGTTAAAAATGTTAAAAAAAAATATAAGCTCATGGTTCAAAACAATTTATTGTATCAGTATTTAAAAAAATATATTCTTTAAAAGGGTAAAATTAAGGATGAAATTTTGTAAGAAACACTGTAATTTTTTTAAAATTTTACCTCGCAGGCAATGCTATTAGTTGGTCTAACCATGATTCTTTACTTTTATTTAACATTTTTGGTAACATTATCTTCCCTTTTCCATTTTCTTAGCTCAACTACATGAAATCAGAAAAGTTACCATGGCAAGGGTGCTGTGTGACAGTGGAGACGGCGTCACAAGGATACAACCTTACGCTCTCCTCAAAATTGACAAAGAGTAAGTTTCCTTGGGGATAGTGAATCACTAGTGACTCTATAGCTGCTGCTAGCTGTAGACCTCACAAAATATTCAAACCCCCGACCCCTTGAAAATCCGATAAACTTCAAGGGAAGTTTATCGGATGAAAACGTTGTGCATCTTAATAAGGGTTACAAAAAAGTTTGATGACTTTTTAAACATTTTTCGAAATTTTTGAATATGATACTTTATTTCTGGCGCCAGCGCCATTTGAAAAAAAAACTGAATCAACAAAAGAAATCCATATAATTATTAAAAATAAATAAAATTTCACGAAAATCGGTTTAGCAATGCAACCTGTAGTGCGAACCATAATTCTTCGCACGTTTGTATTTCGAAGTTCAGTTACGCACTCGGATAAAGGGACTTTATCATTGACATTCAACGATTTTTTTAGGAATCCAATCGTCTCTTGCAAGGAGATTCCTGAGATAGACCTGAGAGCGTGGACAGATTCAAAATGCGGCAAGGGAGACCACAACAATAAGTATAACGACATAAACAGGAAAAATTATTGGAGCGTAGAGGCCGATTGGCATACCAAATAAGATATGTACAAGATTGTTGTCATAAATATTCTTGAATCTTATTTTTTTTATTTTTACCTGTTTGTTGCGATATAATATAATATTATGGATTATAAAAATATTCTTTTTGCGTTGGTGCAACGTAGCGTTGGTTGGTGATGATTTCAAAGTGGTGACGTAACAATCTTTGCTTTCTATCTCGATGACAGAAGGCCATAAAAACCAATTCTCAGTTGAAAAATTTGAATCAGAAATAGTGATACTAGCCCATCGGATATTTAGAAGGATTCCCATTTCCAAGCCTCCATTATTTTCAGTGAAGTCTGTCTAAAGTGACCTCGACCTGTCCCGGCGCTCTAGGCCAGTTCCCACATAGAAGATAGTAGAAGAGGTAGAAATAGAGACTCTACAACAACACAGATTACATACTATTTATTATCTGTTACATAAGAGTATAAAATACTAATATTTAATAAAGTACAACAGATATAGAGAAGTAAGCGATCAGCTTAAGGCGAAGATATAGGCAAATGGCCTTGAAGTGTGAAATAAATTGTTAACTCGTAAATATGGTAATAATTTCCATATTGCTCTTCGTCATGCACTAGATAGCCCTTTAAATTATTTTATGAACTGCCGTTGAAACTATTATTGGTGATCCGTCTAGCTTTAAAACTTGCCGTGGCCACTTTTGGCGGAAGCAAGTTTTAAAGCTAGACGGACTAATGTAAATACTTTCAACGGTGGTTCATAAAATAATTTAAAGGGCTATCTAGTGCATGACGAAGAGCAATATGGAAATTATCTCCATATTTACGAGTTAATAATTTATTTCAAGTGAGGGCGCCACTTCAAAGTCATTTGCCTATACCTCCACCTTAAGAGATGATGGTGGAATGAGTGAAAAGGGATCTGATTTGAAAATGGAATGAAAGGAAATTTGAAATGTAATGAAGAATGAAAAACAGACATGATGAGATGAAGAAAGGAAGTTTGAACATGATGCATGCAGCATCGTTACAAGTAAACAACAAGTAAATGACCAAATTATTCAATATTCTAATAAAAGTTATTATTATTGTGGATCCACGGGTCTGCTTAACCCGGTCCTTTGCAAGTGGGGATACATACCCAACAGGTACAAGATGTGTTATGTGGCGCTCCCGTCAAACAAAACCCATTCTTAGACATACCAATGAAAGATGTACCCTTGACTAGATTTCGACAGGAAGATCTATTGCAAGAAAAAAAAAAGGTTTATATTTAATGGAATGAGGTTGAGATTTTGCAAAACATTTTTTTTTAACAACAGCATCGGACTGATGCTAATAATGAAAATTGTATTTACCGGTTACATACAAATAATTATTCATTACATACCTGGCACCTTGTAATGTAACGTTTCATGTTCAGCGATTCAAATGTATAATCGGGTGATTCTGGATTTAATTTGATTCAATAATTGATACGTTTTATCTACGAGTAATGAATAATTTGCATTAATTATTCTGTTAATACTTTAGCTTAACTTTAAGCGGTTACTACCGTTTCAATATATTTAATTTCAATTGATTTAGGCGATCAATGTTAGGAACGGCAAACTGACAGTATCGCTGCCCTCTCTGCAGTGTCCAGTGCAAATTTATATAATATTCATAGAGAATTTATCTCACGCATGCTGAGCGGGCTGACCTTTATCTGCAGGGTTACTCCAAAAGCGGTACGCAAGACGTACGTGACTGCGTATCCGCATTTAGGTGTCAAGCAACATTGAGCGTTAATTCATAATGATAAAGTCATATTTGGTTTGACATAGAACTTGGACGTCACTATCGAATGACTATCGTATTATTTTATGGAGTAACCCACCTGGCTCAAAAGATTAGCATTGCTATACAAGCCAGCCTTCTGGGCACGTTACCAAGGGGCAAGGCGATTTACCAGAGCTTCGTAATTAGTTTTTTTTTAATTAATTTGTTTATTGAATCATATTATTTTAACATAATAATTGGGGAGATGACTGAGTCAAAAATAAATTATTTAGTACTGTTAAGATAATAAAACGTCACAAAATAGTGTGACTTGTCATTGATCATATCCAGAATAGGTAAAAAAAAAAAAAAAAAAACCTTTTTTCTTAGTAGTTTCTTCCATATCTCCAAAGTTTTTCATCATATCTTCACCAAATTAAAATGGGACCAACTTAGTAGTAAAGACTTTCAAATAAATGAAATAATCATCAAAATCGGTCCACAATTGGCGAAGATATAATAACGCGTAACAAACATTAATAAAAAAAATAAAAAATATATATAACTATATAAAAAAAAATATTTTTTAAAAAAGGTTAAAACCTAAGGTTAAAACTGATATTAAGAGCGCTATTTGACTCGAAAAATCTATGACGTCACGGTTTTGTATTTCATACAAATCTCATAGAAAATGTTTGTGTTGACATTTAGAAAAAAGTGTCTTATTTGACTTTTTGTCATCTAGCGGATTATCTATATATAATATAATATTAACCCTGCGCGCTGATAGTAAGAACCCGCTTGCGCGTTGATACCGTACCCTGAGCCAGACGTACTAATGTGTAATTAAATACATCTGTGAAGATGTTGCAAGAAAATTGCATGCAAATTATAATTACCAAGTACGTATAGACAACGATTATGCAAAGGTTATATAAACTACTGAATAAACGAAAGCTATTCATCGGTAAATGTTTAATGATGTGGTTGACGCATGTGTTGTGTGTGCTGTTGGTGAAGACTGTGGTGACACAAGTGCTGTACGATGCTTACTTTGAGAAACCGTTGACGGAGGAGAGGAATAATACATTGACGCTTCTAAATGCGACGAGGTACGTATACCTATTGTGAAAAGCACTAGAAACAATTTACCATAAGATACTACACATCAGAGCCAAGCTCGTGTAGGTGTTTTTGTATGGCACATTTCTTTATCAGACATTTGAAGTTGAAACTCAGAAAAAGTTTGTTTTAAGTTTAAATTTAAATTTGTTATGTCAATCCATGCTAATTGGTAATTACACAGTAATAATATTCTACGTACAAGTACGTGGGGCGCACTATAAGTTTCCGGAATGAATATGAAAAAATACTATTAAAGGTACAAAATTAATTTATTGTTTTTCAAAATAATCTCCCTTGGCGTCTATGCACTTTTTCATTCGATGAAACCAGTTTTGAAAACTTTTGTGCCACTCCTCTGTGGTGACCTCTGAAACGTGTTTTTCATACTCCTCGACAGCCTCTTCTGGTGATGAAAATCGTAGACCGCGTAATTGGTTCTTAATTTTTGGGAACAGAAAAAAGTCACAAGGTGCCTCATGAGTTCTACATTTTTCGCCTTCAAAAAGTCGTTTGTCTGTCTGGCCGTGTGAGAACTAGCATTGTCGTGGTGCAGGATGATACGGCGTTTACGGTTATTTTTACGGAGTTCGTCAATAACTTCCGGCAAACAAATGGTCGTGTACCAGTCACTATTTACTGTACGACGATTCTCTAAAGCAACAGTAGCCACGTGTCCAGTTTTATTAAAAAAAGAAGCAATCATCCGCTTAGATGCACTTTTCACGCGCGCCACTTTGGTTGGTTTCGGCTCATCTTGAAAGACCCATACGCTCGATTGCTGCTTTGTTTTGGGATCGTAGCAAAAAATCCATGTTTCCTCACCTGTTACTATGTCCCACACCAAATTTGACGCACCTTCGTTGAATCTGGTAAGCATGGCACTGCACCAAGTGACACGGTCCGTTTTTTGAGCCTCGGTCAAGTTGTGTGGGATCCACCGCGAGCACAGCTTTCTCACACCCAAATGTTTGTGTAGGATTAATTGTATTTGACTCATGCCTATTTCTAAGGATGCGCGAATTTCATGGTAGGTCACATGCCTGTCTGTTTCAATCATACGGCGCACAGCATTGATGTTTTTGTTGGTCACAGCGGTGGACGGCCGACCATCGCGAGATTCGTCACTGAGATTGATACGACCACGCTTGAATTCTGCAAACCAGCTATAAACAGTTGTCTTGCATGGTACTTCATTGCCAAAAGCTGTTTCAAGCCGAGCGATGCTCTGTTGAGCTGTCAAATTACACTTAAAATCGTAGAAAATCATACTACGAAAATTTTCCCGAGTTAAATCCATGTTGATGCAGACACACAATTTTTTAAATGGCGCCACAAGGTAAAAACAAAAGACAGTCAGATGAAACAAACTGCATTCTACAGCCAAAGAGTTCTATTTTCAAATGTTGCAATAAATTTTTAAATATTGTTTATGTAAGTGGCCAGTTCCGGAAACTTACAGTGCGCCCTATGTAATAGGTAAGTACTTATTTAGCAAAAAAGTCTTCTAGAGTATAAAAACATTTATCTATCAAAAATCCTTGAGAGATGTTATGAATTTCTTTTTATCTTTTTCAAGTGCAATATGCTCTGGTATTTGATTGTATATTTTTACACACTTCACCAATGTACTTGAGCTAACTAATTCTAGTCTGCTAGATGGAAGGCTTAGCTTTCCCTCGAAACGTGTTTTCATATTATACTCTCGTTCCTGTTTTCTCGTTTTAAAAAGTGTCATATTATTTTTAACAAATTTGCAAATCTCGAGTATGTAGATTCCCGTCAAACTTAATATTTTATATTCAATAAAGTGGGGTCGACAACTGTCAGTTTTCTATAGCCCGTGCGTCATAGCCGTGCAGCCATGCAAGAAGCACGAGGGTCGTCGCGTGGACGGCACCTGCGTCAACCCTAAGTATCCCTCCAGAAATGGCTCCCCCACTCCACTGCTGAGGATGTTGCCAGCTAGATTTGGAATGGGCAAGTATAATAGGGCCGCAATTCGAACCCTGCCCTCTGCAAAAATCTACAAAACTATAAGATTGTACTTCAGCACTAAATTGTTTACATACAATTATAAAAGCTACTCACCCACCAATAGAATCTAAAAGATGGAACCTTCAATTATAATTAGTGGACAATAGTAATAACAAATATGATAGGTTCTTCTTATGGTTTCAAGCTGCCTAAAGGCATCTGACGTGATTCAATAACTGTTATATAGTGACAACAAGCATCATTACACATAGTGAACAAGAGTACAGGTTTCCTCATGATGTTTTCCTGTATCGGAAGTAGATGGTGGTAGTTGTAGACCGTACTAACACTAACTCAGAGGTACAAGTCGCGTCTAGTGAGGATCGAACTCGCGACAGTGTCTAATCCACTTGGCTACCACCGCTTCAAACGCAAGGTAAAAAAAAACTAGTAGAATGCAAGCGAATACAACTCTTAAGTAAAATTAATTATCCTCTTCCATTTCTTATTCCCTTGTTTTAATTTCATGACCACGAATTCCTCAGGCAACACCCTGAGACCAGCTATGAACGGTTCTGAGCTGCCTTCGTCTCGACTCATACGCACCAAGATCCTGAGTGAGGGTTACCACTCCGACAAACATTTTAGTGTCTTGGCCAATCACGTGTTTCTTCTAGCTACTATAGATGTCATAGATGTGCTCTATTTATGTAAGTAGACATCAGAAAATCAATCCTCCTGGATTGATTAATTGACCCATATGCCCATATGGGTCAATGATATAGAAAACACAAGGACCGGTACTTTTGAAATAACTGCATTTGTCATACATGAAAGAGATTCCTAAAAAGGGGTTAAAGGTCAGGCAGGCGGCAGGTCGTAAAACTGTGTTAACCCTGTGTGGTTCCGGGTTAGAATAGGACAACTCCATATCTTCCTCTGGATGTCGTAAGAGGCGACTTAAGGTCTCGTGCTACAATTGCATTCCCAAGGAGGGTTAATATCGGGTGGCAGCCGGTTGTAAAACTTTTCGCACAAATACGTTCCTGAAAAGGGTTGACTTCGGGCAGGCGGCCGGTCGTAAAATTACAGCCAAATCTTTTTAAAACTGTTCCGGCATTTTGTTCTTGACTTGGCAAGGTCTTTGGCATCCTTGGGTGAACATTGACATGCATGTTATATTTGGAGAAGAAAAAGCGGGAAAGCGCACTCTAGGCTCCGAAGCAGTATGCTGCTTCGCTTGCTGAGGATGCAACTGGGAACGCGCTTAGATGAAGAAGAAGAGGCGGCAGGTCGTAAAACTATAACCAAAACGTTCTTCGGCATCCTTGCCTTGAGTGATCATTGACGTGCATATTATATTTGGAGCGGGAAAGTTCACCCCGGGCTCCAAAGCAGCACAGCTGAGGATGCAACCAGGAATGCGCTATGATGAGGAAGAAAGAGATCTCGTTAGTGTGATAGGAGCCAATGATTATGATAATAATGACAAAGTAGTCACAAACAATAAGGCACAAGGTCAGAAACATAAATTTCCGATCAATGTTTCTTGCAGCGAATAAAAGTAAAATATTCCCCTAAATTGCAGTGCGATACATTCTTATCAGCGAGTGCTGTATCGGGAATACTCCGAACCGGCTGATTCCGGACTGTATTGCCATCCCGGTGCCTGCAGACGACCCGTTCCTCCGAAGAAGTGGCGTGAGGTGCATGAACCTTACCCGGTTCCAGACATTCCAGGATTTCAAATGCATTCCAAATTCTCTTCCCGCGGAACGAGTAAGTTTTTTATATATTCTTATATTTTGCACATATTTTACATTTTCCAACTTCTCGCCTAGCATCATGCTAGAAGTGGCCTTTGGGCCCTGCGGCCTTGGGCTCTGTCTGCTTAGAGTAAATAAAGAGTGAATAAAGACGCGATAGTGTATAGTATTTTACAGCCGATTCCTTTGTTGACTTTCCTAAAGATGACAAACTAACACCCTCTATTATGGGCTTTCACTGCTTCTTGTTGTGGTTGCTATTAGTATTCAAAAACTAGTAAATGGCAAAACCTAATGTTTCCACAATACTGTATGTTTCTCTGAACAATCATTTATAGTCGCCATTCCTATTTCATTTTCCTGATCTGTTCTTTTAATCGCCTTCCTTTTGGCCAATCCGGAGATACCATTCACTTAAATTTTCTTAGTTCTAATACTTTTCGTATGACGTCTTAAAAGTAACAAATGTTTTAAACACTATCTGAAATACAATAACATTATCTTTAATACTTTTGGATTTAAGTAAAACATTGCAGGGTGAATCCGAGAATTTCGTCGTGAATGATAATGACGATTTAAAAACGGTAATCATTGCACGTCCTATGGTAATGATAACAAGTAATGGTGATGATATTAATAATAATAATCCTTACACACACTAATTACATCACTCTCATTTGACTGTTATAGGTCGTGCAATCATTACCATTTTTACATCGTCATTACCATTCACTCGGATTCACCCTGCAGCCTATATATTAAAATACTAACGTTTATTAAAATCAAATAAAATGAGATGCACACTAATTTCAGATAGCCGTACCGACTCCACTGCTAGACTTGTCATCGGTATACGGGTATACAGAAGAATTGTCAAGAAGAGTGAGGACATTCCAGAACGGGCTTCTGAGGTCAGAAAGGAGAAATGGCATAGAGAGCCCACCAGGCAATGCCCCGACATGTCTCGGCAACCGCAGGCCTAGAGAAAATACTTGTTATGAATTCGGTTAGTTTTTAGTTGACTGTGTGGTGAATACAGTGTAGAGATAGTTTGTCACCAGACTACCCTTTTCTTCTCCCACATAGGTGAGCAAGGGAAGGAACAGGTACCAGAGAACTCAAATCAGCGTCCTCTGTTCAAAGACTTTATCTGCACACTAGTTCACCAGTGTACAGTAATTAGCTGTTGTCTTTAGATAACAGTCTTTCTGTTAAGTCAGATGCCTTTAGGCAGTTTGAAAAATCTGATACCAGTGTTAGGTATTAGCACACTTGATAAGGAAGAGAGAGAGAGAGAGAGGATGACATGAAGCTTCACACTTTTAATAAGTTTAACAAAAGAAGTCTACAACTAGACATAAGACTCATTCAAGTATTTCCAAAACCATGTTGCAATCATGACCAACCTCTCGTATCTAGGATAATACTTGGATTAATTTCAGGTGACGTTTTTAATGCTAATGTCCTACTTGGTACTATGCTTGGTAACTTGTGGTTCTACCGAGAGCATAACAGAATCGCAAGGAAACTGGCTGAGTTCAACCCTTGCTGGGATGACCAGGAGCTGTTCGACAAAGCACGGGAGATCAACATCGCTCAGTGGCAGTATATAGTGTACTATGAGCTGATGGTGTTTATCCTGGGTAATAACCTGAACAATGTCAGTCTTTTTAGCATTATATACCTTTGTGCAATTTGAACATGAGGTTATTGGAGTCACAACATTATCATCCTGCACTGATAAAAATAAGCCTCTTTTAACGCATGCTATCTATTCATCGACAAGACACAACGCCGAGGAATCACATGAGTACTAAAATAAAGTTTTTTTCTGATCGTTTATCTACAGGCAGAGAAAATGCTCTAGCAGTTGGCATAATATACGAGACCAACGGTTACGTGAACGACTTTGACGAGAAGTACAAGCCAGGCGTCTTCCATGAGTACATCTTGGGTACTCGGTACTTCCACACGTTCCAAGAAGGAAGGACAGAGTGAGAAACTTACTTTTATTTGAGCCTTCCTGGTTGTTGTGTACAATGGTATGTACTTGTACATTTTATTATCCATTCATCTGCAGCTGTGCTACTCCTTGCTTTTTGTTCTCCAAATAGAAGCATGTATAAGCATGTCATGCAAAATTGAAAACAAAGAGCTAGAACTGGTAAACGATTTGGCTATAGGTTTACGACCAGCTGCTTGCCTGTACGTCAAGCCTCTTTGGAAATGCATTTGTGCAAAAAGTTGTACAATCGGCCGCCGCCCTACGTCAACCCTCCTTGGGAATGCAGTTGTTGTTTGTTTGTGTATTTGTCGCAGTTGAATGGTATAATCCGCTAATTCACTAAACCTCTAGCTGTTTGGCATTACAGCTCGGTTTTGTAAAACAGCGAACCCTAATACGCTGGATGGAATGAACGACTTGTATTCATCCATGCGGCTAGAGAAGTTGTTGAACAATTCTATCTAAAGAAATTATATACAATGTAGAATGCCTACGAAGTGGCAATGGTTGCGGCCGGCGAGTGCTAGAAAAGTTCTATCCATTTTACTAGGTTAGGGCAAACCTATAGCAAATAAAATCATGGAATAGTTGTCTGGGAAATGAAATTCGATGTCGAAAAAATCTGTATTCTAATAGACACCAGTTACATTTCATTATGGTAACCCTACACCAAATACTTATCATGCATGTGTCACAGTTGGATTGTATAACGGTTTCGTCAAACAGCGGATTACCGCTACTGTTTCACAAAAGCGCTAGCCGTTTGGAAACGTGGTTAGCGGTTTAAATAAACGTAACACGTTGCGCAATCTTAGACAATCCAGCTGAACGATATTCGGCTGTTTTACAAAACCGAGCTGTAATACCAAACAACTAGAGGTTTCGTGAATTAGCGGTTTATACCATCCAACTACGACATATCCATAAGAACAGAGAGTGGTCCTATTCCAGACCGGACGCAACACATCACAAGGTCCAATATTTAACTCTTTTTTCAAGCTGCATATACAACATGGAAGGGACATACCCGTAATAAATCGAACCACAGTCTATACTAGAGCACTATAGTATAATGAAATTAAAATAAATTTCGGCATTTCCATACAAAAGCGTGCGGCCGCCCGGGTGATTTGTATGAAAGTGTCGATTTTTTTTTGGTTTTTTGACTGTTTTAGGGTTCCGTACAAAAAATAAAAAAAACGGAATTGTGTCTGTCTGTCCGTCCGTCTGTCACAGCCCATTTGCTCCGAATCTACTGGACCGAATCATGTGAAATTTGGTAGAATGTTGTAATCCTATGACTCAAACACATATGTGCAAAGTAAATAAATATTTTTTTTTTAAATAAGGGTCATTTTTAGGGGACAAATTAGAAAATTAAAAAAAAAAGTTTTGCCAACCTTACTGTGTCATATATCAAATGAAAGGGCTCGTTCTGAGGATCTCAGATATATTTTTGTTATTACTCGTATTGTAAAATGAATAATTTTGATTTTATTCATTAAAGAAGACGAACATTGACCATTCCCCCTGATCTCCGAAAGTATTGAGCCAAAAATTTTGAAAAAAATTCAAAATATAGTTAATTGCTTGTAGATTACAGGAAAACCTATAAGAATTTTGTTTGTTGTTTTTTCGTGTGTGTAAGTGGCCAACACTGGTGTCAGATTTTTCAAGCTGCCTAAAGGCATCTGACATAGCTTGACGACTGCCATGCAATGATGACAACCGGGACCAACGGCATAAGAATAAGAATTCAATCAATTGTACGGAACCCTCTTCACGCGAGTTTAACTCGCACTTGGCAGGTTTATTTTATTTTAATTATTCTTTATTAATCTAGTATAGCCCGTGGTTCAATTTATTATGGATATGTCCCTTCCACGTTGTATATCTGGGCTTACCACATTTCCATGTTCCACATTGAGGGAAATGAGATTCTTCGTTTTGATATTCTCAAAACAATTTTGCAGCTTGTACAATAAGGAAGGAAAATATTTAGGAAGTCGAACCACGGTGGACGATAACCTGAGACCTGGCATGCTGGAGCTAAATAACACTGAGGCACACCTCACTCAGGGGGCGTTTCGGCAACCTGCCGCCAAGTTTGATAGGAATTTGGATCCTGATGTAAGTTTTTGTAAAGAGTACAACAGGGTGCCAGGGTTATAAAAATACTATAAGTACACGTTTACTTCATCAGCCTATTACAGTTTATTGCTGGACTATATAATTTTTAGTGTTCCGTACCCGAAGGGTGCAAACGGGACCCTATTACTGAGACTCTGCTGTCTGTCCGTCTGTCTGTCCGTCTGTCACAGGGCTCTATCTCTTGAACCGTAATAGCTAGACACCTGAAATTTTCACCGATTATGTATTACTGTGGCCGCTATAACAAAAAATACTAAAAAAGAAAAAGTTCAAAATTAAAGGGGGTCGTCATACAAAAAAACGTGTTTTTTTCAGCGTTTTTAACTCGATCTGTCACAGGGCTCTATCTCTTAAACCGTAATAGCTAGACACCTGAAATTTTCACCGATTATGTATTACTATGACCACTATAACAAAAATACTAAAAATAAGATAAAGTTAATAATTAAAGGGGGTCGTCATACAAGAAACGTGTTTCTTCAGCGTTTTAAAACTTTTTTTATATATCATTTGTGCAATCACCATCCTGTCTGCTTAGCGTGTGATTATAAACAAATCCTTTCTTTTTTGTGAGAGGCCAGCAGTGGCCTGATATAGGCTGTAAAGGAGAAGAAAGAAGAGTTTACTTATCGCTTATCACAAATATAGCTTCATTCTGAAGCGTGGCCTTAACAGGAACTTTCTGTTAAGGTCTCGCTTCAGAAGTTTTAGAAGAAGACCTTTTGTTTCCTGTTTTAGATAGCAGAGCGTATCCATGGTACCCTGCAAAGAGCTGCTGACCTGGGTGCCATCGACATCAGCAGAGGTCGCGACCATGGCCTGCAATCTTACAACGCGTACAGAAAGCTCTGCGGGCTACCCGTCGCCCACAAGTGGGAAGACTTCAAGGAGATACCCGATGATGTAATGACATCATTTCTTCCAAGTGGTTTACAGATTTCACATTTAATATTTCATATTCCAGCTGTCAAGGCACTGGCTGTGCGTCTATGAAGCACGACTTCGAACCTCACTAAGTGCGATTTGTACCCCTGACTTTGTACCTATGTAAATACGGTCCTTTCAACTACCACCACTTGTTTCCGGTGAAGAAAAACATCGCGAGGAAACCTGCACACTAGTTACTAGCGTGTAAAAGCATCGCGAGGAAACCCGCAGACTTGTTACTAGCGTGTAAAAACATCGCGAGGAACCCTGCAGACTAGTTACTTGCGTGTAAAAATTACTGTTGTCACTAGATGACATTCATTGAGTTGACTCATACGTCAGAATTACCTTTAGACAACCCTGAGAGACAACCCAGAAAATTTGACACTAGTTTTAATAACACACTTGATAAGGAGAAGAACCCTTCAGTATGCTCTACTATGCCCGCCATCACACTAAAACTGGTATTTGTATCTTATAGACTTGATTTTGTATGAGATGAAGACGTAATTAGTGTCTATGTATGAATGTATGAAACTAATTGTTTTCTCTTTACATCATTCAGAAAGTGGAACAGCTCCGACGTCTATACGAAGAAGTGGATGACGTCGAGTTGATGACAGCCATTTACAGCGAGAGGCATATAGAGGGTGCCTTCGTGGGGCCCACGCTGTTCTGCATCATGACGCAGACATTGGTGCAGTGGAGGAAGTCGGATAGGTACTTCTTCGAGCACGGAGACATACCTACTGCACTGACTTTACGTAAGTGGGACTGGATCATAATACAATAGGGATGATGACTAGGTCAGAAACTAAATAATTGTTTATTATTAACGATATTTTTCAGTTTCTCAAATTAGTAACAATTTACAAAGATACAGCATATCCAAATTCCGGGGTGGAGGCTTGTGACATCACGGCATAGTAGAAATAGAACGAAGTACGAACGTAACGTAATGCGTAAATGCGCTATACCTTCGTAATATTTTGTTAGTCAGAGATAATTTAAAAAAACCGGCCAAGTGCGAGTTAAACTCGCGTGGAGATGGTTCCGTACAATTCATAGAATTCTTATAGGTTTTCCTGTAATCTAAAAGCAATGAACTATATTTTGTATTTTTTTCAAAATTTTTGGGCTCAGTAGTTTTGGAGATCAGGGGGGGGAATGGTCAATTTTGGTCTTCTTTCATGAATAAAATCAAAACTATTCATTTTAAAATAATAACAAAAATATATTTGAGATCCTCATAACGAGCCCTTTCATTTGATACATGACACAGTAAGGTTTGCAAAACTTTTTTTTTAATTCCCTAATTTGTCTCCCGAAAATAGGGTCATTTTCGGGAGACAAATTAGGGAATTAAAAAAAAAGTATTTTAAAAAAATATTTATTTACTTTGCACATATGTGTTTGGGTCATAGGATTACGAGTACAACATTCTACCAAATTTCACTTGATTCGGTCTAGTAGATATGGAGCAAATTGGCTGTGACAGACGGACGGACAGACAGACGCACGAGTGATCCTATAAGGGTTCCGTTTTTTAATTTTTTGTACGGAACCCTAAAAACGACGGGTTGCACTTCGGGAGTGCCGGCAGAAGTGAAAATTTGAATATTAACGTTGTGCATTTTTGATATTTTGGATGGTTAGGGAATAATTTTGTACGAATTGCTTTAATTATCAGTATAAAAGAACTATCATTTATGTGGTAGAATACAATATTTATTTATTGCGCTATCGTACACAAACATGACAATTTATATTACATTAAAAAGTGTCCTGACGCGAGTTTAACATTTTTTACCCATTACAAAAAAAGTGCACAACGCCGCTAAAGAAGTTTTCACTTCAAAATAACTGAACAATATTTGTTAATCTAACTGATGGTCACAAATATTTTTTCAATACCTATTCCTACTGTTTAATTCATAAGGATCGGAGATGGTATAGCGCATTCACTTCATGCGTGAACTGCGTATATACAATCCTTTAGGAAATCCTTTATCTTTTTTGAAAGAAAGAAAGAAAATTTGATTTATAATGAAATGAAAGCTATTATTTTCTTTTTTTTAACTTGTCCTAAAAATATTTACAGTAATGTAATCCCTAAACTAAGTTTTTGGAATTATTGTTTACAACAATAAAATAGGTATAAATATAATGACTGCCTCCGCGGTCCAGTGGTCAAGGCGTTTGCCTTGTGATCCGGAGGTCATGAGTTCAAATCCCACTGGGAAGCATACTTTGTGAAAAGTTGTTTCCAGTCTGTTTAGGATATTGCAGGCTTGAATCACCTGATTATCCGAAAAGAAAGATGATTCCGTGCTTCGGAAGGCACATAAAGCCGTTGGTCCCGAACGCCATCTAGCGTTTGTACCTATCCTAGGATTGGTTTTGGTCTACCCTTTGGGTTGCGGAGGTCAGACGGCAGTCGCTCTGTGTAAAAACCAGTAACCTCGTCAAATCGCCGAGGTTAGGTAGCGGACCCCGGGCTCTGAAGCGTAACCGCTGACGATGCAACCGGGAATACGCTCGGATGATAATTATGAATAAAATAGGTATCCAACATACGTCTTAATCCTTGGTGAGAAAGATTTAAAGTTATAAGAATTTGAATAAGAGCATATAAACTTTACCTATATTTTTGGAGAAATAATCAAATTTTTATCAAAAAAATTTTAAAAACAGAAACTACTGTGTATATCATACCACCAGAGGCTCTAAAACATTATATACATTTTGCGTTTTATAATTTCAGCACAACTAAATGAAGTCAGAAAGGCTAACATGGCACGGGTGCTGTGTGACAGTGGAGACGGTGTCTCAAGGATTCAACCTTATCCACTCCTCAACATTGACAAACAGTAAGACATTCTTCGTTACTAGTTTGAAAAGATACAACAGGAATATTCAAAACCGGGAAGACGCTAATTCCTAGAATTTTCCAGTAAAGAAGATAACACTTACCAATCTTCCATGCTGGTCTGAAAGAAAAGAAAAACTTAGAATGCACCAGCTGCTTTACTTCCCGCGCAGATCGTAAAAGACGAAAATGCGAATCATGTTAATAGGCGATGTGGATAGTAACCCATAACTATTTTTATTCCTTTATCCACCTTCTCGCCTGCCATCACGCTAGAAGTGGTATTTTTGTCTTACGGCCCTGAGCTCTGTCTGACCCATTAGGGATAAAGACGTGATAGTGTATAGTATACTTACTTACAATTTTCT
Source organism: Acrobasis repandana (assembly GCA_963576875.1). Lineage (NCBI taxonomy): Eukaryota > Metazoa > Arthropoda > Insecta > Lepidoptera > Pyralidae > Acrobasis > Acrobasis repandana. Next base: position 1,359,429 of record OY756215.1, read on the forward strand.
AGTAGGTATTACAATCGTTTCTTGCGACAAAAAAAACACACTTTCTAATATCGTAGTTGCTCACAAAATTTCATACGAGGCCGATCCTCGTGGGAAATTTTGTGCGCAAGTACGCCAAACACCCAGCAATGCGACCTGCAAGGCGATTCCCCCACTGTGCGCCACAGTGCGCCGAATCTGCTGCGTTTTTAGTGGGTTGGACTAGGCTTGTTTTCTACACAAATTAAAGGTACTTGCATTACAATGTTAAAAATCTGCCGCCCCGCGCTCCGCGACGGTGCGCGTGCAGTGGGATCACCGCCTAAAGGAGAACAGTTGGACAGCCAGACATAATTAAGCATATTAGATACTCAAGCTAAAACTGAGACACTTCGCTTGCGGTTTGCGCTCGCTCGGACAAATATATCTAAATGGTAAAAACATTGACATTAAACGATTACTTTCAGGAATCCAATCGTTTCTTGCAAGGAGATTCCTAGGATAGACCTGAGGGCGTGGACAGATCCAAAATGCAACAAGGACGACCAAGTTGGAGAATATAAAGACATAAACGGGAAAAATTATGACTGGTCTTACCCTGAGTTCGATTGGAACTCGTATATCTACAAGAAGTAAAATTTATTGCTGTAATAAATATACCTTACTTATATTATTTTATTTTATTCCTTTTACCCACATGCTTCTTCTTCGTCTAAGTGCGTTCCCGGTTGCATCCTTAGCTGTGCTGCTTTGGAGCCCGGGGTGCGCTTTTCCGCTTTTTAGGGTTCCGTAGTCCACAAGGAACCCTTATAGTTTCGTCATGTCCGTCCGTCCGTCCGTCCGTCTGTCCGTCCGGGCTCGTACTCCGCCGCTACTGCACCGATTGTCACGAAAATTGGTGGAGAGATAGATATTGAAGTACCAAAAGTTGGTTTTTAAAATTATGAAAAAAATCTTTTTTCAGCCCCCCTCCCATATAACGAAAAGTAAATTTAAAAAATTAAATTAGACTAACCCCAACGTGTAGGATATTGTTGAAAAGGTCTTTTAAAATGCAACAAAAACTGCTTTGAAACTATTTAGATCAAACCCCCCAGTCTTGAGATAATCTCATACAAAGTTAAAATTTGAGGTGTCCCCCCACCATAACTTTTGAAATATTAATAAAATAATTCTGAAAAAAATGTGGTATATACCTCAAAGTACGTACTTTCAATTAAAACTATAGCGGTCTCGGTATCATAGATAGTTATTTTTTAATACGTCATAAATCGTAAACCATAATTTATTTATTTTATTTATTTATTTATCAAACTTTATTGTCCAAAGTAAAAATATACTTTTAACAAATGGCGGACTTAATGCTAAGAGCATTTTCTCCCAGTCAACCATAGGGATAAGCAGAGAAAATTGTGCGGCGCAAAAGCTATAAATACCTATATACTTACATCAAAAATACTAAGTACTTCATACACACTATTATATATATGTATAATATATATTATATATAAATATATCAGAGTAAATACCTACTTACACAATACATATACTAATAAATATAATAACAAAGAAATAGCTAATGAAAAGAAGAACTGAATGATGATGACTTTATACAGAAAGGGAGTTTGAAAAGAGGGCGTGGACTTTCCTCTTAAACAGAATTTGGTAGAAATTTCTCTAATATCAACGGGTAAAGAATTCTAGAGTCGTGAAGCTTGAAGAGAAAATGAGTTTGACATGAAATTAGTCCGAAAAAGGGGGATAAAGAGCTATTTTAATTTGCCTTTAGAATTTTTATATTATGTTACTTGCTGCTACGGAACCCTTAATGGGCGAGTCCGACTCGCACTTGGCCGCTTTTTTATTCTTCTCTAAATATAGCATGCATGTCAATGGCACAGGCCGGAAACTCCTAAGGTACGCGCAATATGCGTCACCCAGGCGTCCCCGTTCCCCGTCCCCGCACCTCTACCCCGTTTTCGCCTCGATTTCTCACGTTGGCCGTCGGGGGACGTATATTGCGCGTACCTTAGAAGAGTCCCTTCTGTTTACTCTTACTGTATTCTGTGTCAATGGTCACCCAAGGATGCCAATGACCTTGCAAAATGGAGAAAAATAGCCGGAACAGTTTTAATGATATGGCTATATTTTTACGACCGGTGCCTGCCTGACGTCAACCGTCCTTGGTAATGCAATTGTACGAGCACGAGATGTTTGTGCTTAGTCCTTTAGTCGCCTCTTACGACATCCACATGAAGAGACGGAGTGGTCGGAAACACACGGGATTGTATTAGATAAAAAATATAGTATATGTGTGTATGACTACAACGATCAAAGCAGACAACTCTAGTCTTTATAAGGCCTAGTTTCGCTTGAACCATTTGATTTATTTAGATTGACCTGGCAGGTAGAAAGTCCCATCAAAATGACCTGTCTTTTTGAGAATCTTATTTTTTTGTTATAAGTAATACCCTATTAAAATGTCAAGTTGCCTCAAATAGGTACCTTTTTTATATTTTTTTGAAAAATAGGTACTTTTGCACGCGCCTGGCAATATCAAAGCCCCGACCAAATCGTCTGGCTTATTGATTTTTTATTCTTTAAACACTAAACTACAACATATAAAAAATGCATATTGCCTACATTATATATATACATTTAAAATAAAATAAAAAAACTCTTAAAAATTCATAGCCCCGCTACTCACCAGCCAGGTCTGCAGTTCCGTGTTGGGGTATAATAGGAGATGTATGCGACAAGTTTTCAACTTGCCTCAAACACCTACCCAAAATTCGTGCCAGCTCTCGGACCATAATGGCTTACGACATTTATAGTGGGAGACGGAGTGGTCCTATTCTAGGCTGGAAACCACACAGGGCACTGTTGGCCACTTACACATACGAAAAAAACAAAAAACGGACTTCCCGCGGCTTTAATAATGAGTAGAAAAAGAGCTGAATAGTTATATTCTCAATATTTTAACAATCAGGGTAAAAACCATTTACCGGAAAGATATCACACTTACCTACTCATGCATAAGAACTATAAAAACTAAAATTAACTGTATTAACATAGGTACTTAGGGCCTTCATTTATTACTGTAATCGGATAAGCTAATACTATTTGAATAGTTATGAAAAAGCTTTTCAACGAATATCATTACGAAATAGTGGCAGGTTTAGGGTAGTAAACCTGCCACTACTTCGTAATCATCAATCACATTAGTATATACAGGGTTACTGGTATCTAACGCATAACCTTTTTGGTGCAAGTTCTATTAGGTATATTGGTTTTTATGGAAAGTAGTTTAATATCATGCACCAAAAAGGTTATAAGTTAGATACCAGTAACCCTGTATATAAGGTCTAACAAAATATACTGAAACTATTTTAACGGTAGGTCCAGTCCGTGATATTGAACAACTTTCCCCAAGGAACATATAGCAAAATATAAAAAATATTTTTTTCATATATCACCCACCTTTCACCGTCACTGCTATGTAGGTATCTCGCCGCCCGGCCGAAACGCTTAGCTGATTGCCGTGGCTGAAGGCATAAGACGTCTACACACTCTACGTTTACAGTCATTCACAAAATCACAAACAAGCACATGAAAGTTTAATTTTATTGTTTGCCCTAGTAAGTCATTAGGTATGTAATTCAAACAATTTGTGTATTGCACTCATATGCTTTGAAATAATAAATTAAAATAACTTTTATTATTTCAACAAAAAAAAACTGACAAGTAGCAATAGTGTGTATTGCGAAAGTTATAACCACATCTCTTTCTTCAAAACCATAATGCACATTCACAATTATGTAATCTGTTAAGCAGTAAAAAAGAATAATACAAACATAATCACATGCACTAGATAATGTGAATCGAAATCGAGTGTACACTAAGTTCACACATTTTGGACACTGAATTCGTCTTTCCATTTCAGTACCTATTCGAAAGGCTAGCAAAATTCAACTAAAGTTATTTTTCGTTTTTTTGTTTGTCGGTATAATAAAAGCATGTTTCACACGATTCGCACGAGGCGGTGTTTCTTTGAATACGAAAACAAAGGAATACGCTTCATAGATTCAATTTTCGCCGGCTTTTATGATGTTTCTTTGTTTCTTTTGTCGGCATATTTAACTAACAAAAATACTGTTCAAAACAAGCAAAAAATGAGTAAACATTGGCGTGTGCTTGCGGCAATTACAAAAGGTGTTTATGACTTCTTTTTAAATGAACCGTGGGAACGATAAATAAAGACAAAAACAACAATAAAAAAATTCCAAGTTCTTGTCAGTATGAAGTTGCAACTGATGCAAATAACATTACGCGTACGATTTCACAGTGCCAAATTATTTAGGTATTAAATAACAATACCTAGACACGGTAAAGTGTTACGAATATTACGATGTGTGTGATTAAAACGCAAGTGTAATTTTAAGAACTTGCATATCTGCAGGTCGGCATAGACATAGATCATTTACATCAATAATTAGGGTGAAGTGCAATGTGTAATTTTAAATATCATTTTAATAACTTTGTGTATCGTGTAATAGACGGGGGTCTACCTGAAGCTTGACTAATTTAGTGAGTTGATTAGTATTAGTAGCGATTGTGTTATGAAGTCGTGGCGCCGTCGTGACACTCGTGACTTATGAAGTTGTAAGGTTGTAATGTAACTGATGTCGCGACTCCGATGTCTAGCTACGTTTGTAGCTGCCTTTAGATATAGCGGCGGTCGGCGAAGAGCGGAGCATGTGCGGTCACAGGTCAGTGTATGTTAAAAATAAAATTTATATTTCACTATATGTTTCATGGAGAAAGTTGTTCAAATTCACGGACTGAACCTACCCTTAAAATAGTTTCAGTATATTTGTTAGACCTTATATATGTGTGCTTAGAAAACCCGTTCTAGTCTTGTTGCTTATTTTTATTTATGTAAAGTATATGTAAGACGACGTATATCAAGGAGCTCCTGCAAAGCGCCAACAAATGGCGCCAGCAGTACCATGTCATCTGCATATGACATTAACTCACAACCCCTCTTCAGGCCTAATAAGGCCTCCTCCAAAGAGTGCCATCTCTTCCTATCTTGAGCTATTTCCATCCAGTTCTTCCTTGCTACTTGAACAATGTCGTCCTCCCACCTTTGCCTTGGATGGCCCTGCTTTCTTTTTCATCGCGGCCCCTAGTAAGGGACCACGTTTCAGATCTATAAGTCATCAATGGTAACACACATTGATTAATACTTATAACATTTTGGAGGAGAAGACACTGCGTGACTTTCCGAACGCTGCCCAGCCGGATCGGATTCGTCGAAATACCTCTTCCTTGAAGCTGGAACTTCCTGCCTGGATCAATTTTTCCAAGTAGACATACTGGTCTACAACTTCAAAGATGGAGCTTGCAACAGAAACAAGTAAAGATGTACATTCGACATGACCTTCGTCTTGTCAATGTTTATTTTTAGGCCGACCTGAAACTATTTAGGTCGTCAAGCATCGTTCGCCATGATAATATAGAAAAAAAAGAATATTACTTAGATATAAATTAGAAGTGAAGCCGGGCTAGCTGCTTTATAAATATTATCAGCTGTAAATCATGCCACAGCTTATTTAGTAAAAACGGTAAACTACTGTATTTTTTACACAACATTATGTAGATACCTAGATTTCTGTGTTTTTTATTGTCCATCAAATACAAATTGTACAGAACAATAGGCGAACTTAACGCTAAAAGCGTTGTCTACCAGTCAACCTTTGGGTTATACAGAGTCATTTAGTCAGTTATTTATTAATTGTACATTGATAAAAATAGCATATATACATACATTAAACTTATTCTAATTTGTACGTAGTATTTATACCTTGATTAGAGCTACTACAATTTATTGCTACTGTATTCAATTACGATATGATTAAAATGTACTACACTATTTACACAAAGCGTAATAACTTAGTTAATTGATATTTTTTACAAAATTAATTAATTCTGTGGCATCCACAGACCTAAGTACCTACCTACACATTTTTTACGGTATCCATTTCCGAAGAAATCCGACAAGTCCAAATTAATTATCATTTTCTTGTACAAAATACAAAGTTAAGGTAATCAGCGACGAGATTTATGTAGGAAGTTATTAATAATAATTGAAATATTGCAAAAAATTTTTGTATAGGATGCAATAATTACCTACATAGTAGGACGTTATAAAATCATTGCATTATCGCGTTATTACTTACTTGGGAGCCAGCTCAATCAGTGTAATTTGTTCTTGTTTGTTTATTTTTTAGCGTAGAATGCAACGATGTGGTTGAGGTGTTTGGTAGGTGTTTTGATGTTGGAGGTGGCTTTAGGTCAGGTGCTCTATGACGCGTATTATGGGAAACCGTTGACGGATGATAGAAATAATTCGTTATCGTTGTTTAATGCTACAAGGTTGGTATCTTATGTCATTTATCAACTAGCTGATGCCTGCAACTTCAATCACGAGAAATTCAGCGTTTTAGACTTCATCATTATCGGCTTACATCTTGAAAACGATGCATCATAGAAAACTTTATTGTATGACATAATTAAAGCTGATAACATTCTCTACAATATTGGTCCTGTATTTTTTTTTACCTATTCCCAAAGGCTAGCTATGAAGTCCAAAACAGTCGATTTTCAAATATGAATTTTTTACTTCACATCTATACTAATATTATAAAGCGGAAGAGTTTGTTTGTTTGTTTAAACGCGCTAATCTCAGGAACTAATGGTCCGATTTGAAAAATTCTTTTTTTGTTGGGTAGTCCATTTATAGAGGAAGGCTTTAGGCTATATAACATTACGTTCCGACAACCACGCGAACGAAGTCGCGGGCACAGCTAGTTTTTTCATATATTTACATTTTGTCTATACATTGCTCTATAACTTGCAAACAGTTTATCTGAGAAAAAAAGTCCACTAAAAACTTTTACAAAATTAAATTATCTTTAAAAATATGTATACTACATTAGTATTTTGTAAATTAGCATTAAAAAGTTAAGGGCTTTTTTTCTCAGGCTAGTTTCTCAATCGATTCTCGTGAAATTTTGTAAGCAGGTTCCATAATTATTTATAATTTTTTGTCGAGCCAGATTTTCGAAACTTTTCAGAGTGGCGGAAATATGGGGGTTGAAAACGTAAAAAATACATCATATTTCAAAATGTCATAAAACTTTTTTGTTACTTATTAAGACCCAAGTTTTTTGTCAACAACTTTTTGATCCGATAAACTTCAAGGGGTCACTATGTGAGGGGCTAGGCAAAGATAGACTCGCGAGGTCAAGCTCACAGAGCCACTACTACCATATTACCTCTGTTATTTTCAGTCCATGTACCATAGCTGTAAGGCTATGCAAGAAGACGGGTTACCGTCGAATGTCCCAATTCCTAATTGCTATGGTGTTAGTCTAGCGTTTAATGCCTCAGGCACTGGGGCATTCGACGGGTTAAACCTGATGTAATGAGCTTTATGTTCACCTATTGCTCTGTATAATTTTAATTGATGGACAATAAAGGTTTAATAGAAATAAATAGAACACGTTGATTGTTCGTATCAAAGAGGGTGCTGACAATGGCGTGTTTGCTTGTTTGTTGTTCTTTTATCTGTATCTTGATCCTTGGTCTGAGGTTGTTCTACAAGTGCCAACGTGCCAGCATTGGTATCAGATTTATGGCCTGGATGAAGACATAGCTTGACTGCTATCTTATGACAGAAGGGGCATACTGTTAATATTTCCTTTTTTCAGAAATTCCGTGCGAATATAGTGTTTACCGGGGTAAACACGTCAGTATCGTGTTGCAATTTTTGATTTGACAATAAATTCAAAAATTGCAGTTCCCATGTTGAATCTCATCAGTATTGTCGTTCATTAATCAATTAATCAATCGGTCAATGTAAATAGCTATGCATGACTCAACGTAACCTCAATAACTACTTAGCTTCATTAGAACATAACTACGAGTATGTTATCATGCGTACTTACTATCCATTTTTAGGGTTCCGTGCCTCAAAAGGAAAACCCGGAACCCTTATAGGATCACTTTACTGTCCGTCGGTCTGTCTGTCAAGACCTTTTTCTCGGGAACGCATGGAGGTATCAAGCTGAAATTCATATCTATAACTCAAGTGTACTGTCTCTTGGAGCAAAAATCAAACTGCTAAGTCAATACAATCAAAAATACATCCGTTTATGCCGCAAATTTTCGACACTCGCAAGGGAATCAAAACCTACAAGGTAGGTACTTCCCTTGAATTTAGAAGCTTGAAATTTGGTACGAAGCAACGTCTTATAGCACAGATAAAGGAAATATTGCGAAAAGCATTAACTTTTACTTACATCATGTAATAAAAATATTTTTAATAATTTTAAACTTACTTATATACCAACAGGTATGTACAGAACCCTCAGTGCGCGAGTCCGACTCGCACTTGGCCGGTCTCGCGCGTTAAGCGGGTGAACTTTTTTTAAAGCTGATTTGTATGCGGGGGTGAAATATTTTTTCGTTTTTCCTTAATTGTTTTATTAAAAGTATTTCAGTATCATGGAATGGATTGAACTTGCTCGAAGAGTTTGGCTGGTGCTTCAGTACTCAATACTCAATTTTTTTATAGCAAACCATAAAGTACATAAGATGACAATCATTTAAAGACCCTGTCGGACAATAAATTGGTTAGAGAAGAGAATGTCGTTCTCAAAGTTATTGAACGTTAGTACCATCTTATATTTTATTTAAATTAGTTATTAATACCTTAGTCCTTATTTTTTGTGATTTTGACTTCTTTTTCGGAGCTGATTGGAGCCAAACTATCTTAGTAACAATATGTTAAGATATGTTAAATTCAAGTTTACTTAATTATGAAAAAATTGAATAAGACAATTTATTGATTTTCATTGTAAAATAATATTATAGTTTGTTTAATTCCAAATAACCTGAGACGTGTTTCAATTTTTTGCGGTGTGCGACGTTCATGTCTTTGTTATTTACACGGAATTTAAAACATGAAGTTGTGTATAAATTACAGAGAAAAAAAGACAAAGGAAAATTCTAAAAAGTGAATGAAAATGATTTTAATATTTTTTTTTAAATTCATTCAAAAACTTAGTTAAAATATGATAAGGCAGACCGCTCGCTGCGCTTGTGAATTCGTCTAAATTCGTCTCCAGAGTACATGTTTAATACAGCGCAATACGTATGTGTAAATAGAAAATATAGATTCGGGTGATCAATAAAAAATTCCCACGGTCGAAGACTGCAGTCTTTCGGATATTAAACTCTCACAAGTATATTTATAATGTATTGATGTGGTTAAAAAGTCACCTTGTATAACGAATAAACACTCTCTCTAAACTGCGTAAACAAATAAATCGTTTGTAAAACAATCCAAGATGTCTGACTAAACGGCAATAACCACAACAAAAACAATGCGGGGACAGATCAAGTAATTGTTTCGAACGATCGGCAAATTGGATTCCTGGGCCGTTTGTCCTCTACCCACTGAATGCCATAGCTGTACCTAGATTGTATAACTGCGGAATAATATTATCTATCTGATTTTGTTTCACTATCTTATAATGTTCAATTAGCCGATAGCGATGTTACTAAGCGGATTGATAGAGCCTTCTACTCACTTTCAAACTTTGCTCGCAGGCTTTACATATTATGTTGTGATAACATTGTATTAGGCATAATATCTTTGTAAACTGACAAAGCCCTTCTGGCGTGTAGGCGAACAATACTGTGTAAATGACTTTCTTTCGGCATTTCTTCTCAGCAATGGCCGTTGCGAAACGCTAGTATCGGTAGCTTTTGAACAAAGAAGAAAATAATTTAGATGTAAATAAACATCACACGTATTGTACACTATAATTATTGACGTGTAAAAGTGTCTGCAAAGCCCTAGTTACTGAATAAAAATTTGATTTTGATTTTGATTCTGCATTCATGCAGATTCTGCATAGAAAAAACTATTCACAAATAATAATGATCGGTTGGAGTGAAAATAACCCAAAAAATACGATATCCTTCAATTGCGGTATGACGTCATATCGAAAAATAGCGATTATCGCTTTATTTCGATACACAAATTTATTTCAGTACCGTAAGTTTTTGTGTACAGATAGAAAAGGGTATATTTCGATACCGGTACTTGAACGTTCATAAATAAAGGTATGAAAGAGACAGATAGAAGAGAAGAACTGGCGACTCGCGACAAAAACAGGTTCTATCAGGTTCGCCGACGCACGCGCTCGTGTCTTACCTACCCTGGATCGCACCCGCACCCCTCGTTCCACGCCCCGCAACGGTCGATGTTTTGTTTTTCGGTACCGATATCGGATAAAGGTTAAGTAACCGTATGGCCCTACCTTTATTTTATTAATGTACACTTATTCTATACCGGTACCGTAACGTTATACCGTAACGTAACCGCTTTCAGTCCCTGGGTGGAACCCCAGAGGGTTCGCAGGACTCTCAGCTCTGCATTGCCTAATTGGCCGTGCAGTTCTAATTAAAATTTAAGTTTCAAAGAATTTTTTTTTAATAATTTTAAAACTTCTATTACTGCAATTTTAAACTAGCCCTAACTATGGGTAGCGGTTTTAAAAACATTTTAAAAATTGTTTCTATAAACGCTATGTATCCTAAGTTCTAGTGGTTATAGTTCGCTGGCGCGAAGATATAATATTAATATTATACAGGCTGACTTTTTGACGTGACAACGTCTTAAATTAGGTTGCGGCTGGGAGTCACTTATGAAAAAGTGTAACGCTCGGTAACGTTACGATGAGTCACCGAACGAGAGAGAGGCCCGCCGAATGCCTTGCGTCTCTCTCCCACTCAACTATGATCGGTCTGCCGCCGTTGTCACGTAAAATCTTCGCCCGTAAAACCGACTTTACAGGCAACCATTTTTTAACCACCAGCCAAATTTTTGGAGCAAGTTCATGATACTGAACTACTTTGTATAAAAAAAGGTATTAAAAATCGATATAAATTTTTCGTCCTGCCACACAAAATCCGTTTGGCTGAGCGGTGATTTGTATGGGTAGGCGAATTTTTATTTTAGTTTTTCGTTAATTGTGTATATTCAGTATCATGGACTGAACTTGCTCCAACCATTTGGCTGGTGGTTAAAAAGTCACCCTGTATAACGTCTCACAAAATAAACTGAAACTATTTAAAGAGTGAATTCAGTCCCCGATACTGAACAAATTTCCTCAAGAAACACCAAATATGTTTTGGCTTTCCATACAAACACGGATCAGCTGATCGGTCAACTTGTATGGAAGGCCAAAAATTATTTTTCATTTAATTTTCATGTTATTAGTTCAAGTACACTTAAAATGTATAAACAATTTAATGTAAAAAAAAAGAAAACATGTTACCTACTTCGGTGCTACTTATTTCGAAAGAAATTTCTTCCAGTAGTTTTTCATAGTAGCTCATATTAATGTATACGATATATGTTCCTTGGGGAAAGTTGTTCAATATCATAAACTGAACGTTAGTTTCAGTATATATTGTTAGATCCTGCGTATACCGCAATTAAACTAACTTTATTTTCCCTAAATGTTGACTGGTAGAGAATGTGACATGTCCACCTTTTGTACCTACCATTGTGTTCAATAAAATTTAATAAATAAATAAATTTGGTGTGACATAAGACGTACTTCACAATGGCAGCATGTCTCGACGTTCGTTACAATAGAGTTGCTATAATTTATTTTACCTATTGTCCGGCACATGTCAACGCACTACCAAGGGTGGTTGTAATATTGAGGATAATAAATATTATTATTGTAGGAAAACTTTATCTTTGTCGCAGAAGACAGTAAGAGTATACAAAACGGAATCTCCTAAGGTCCCGCGCAATATGCGTCCCCGTTCCCCGTGTACGCACCTCTCCCCCGTTTTCGCCTTGTCTCAGGGCGAGAGCGGGCGAACACATACTGCATTGCGCACGCGGGCGCACAAGAACGGGGGAGAGGTGTGGGGATGGGGAACGGGGACGCATATTGCGCGTACCTTAGGAGATTCCGTTCTGTATACTCTTACTGTATTCTGTGGCATTGTGAAAGACATTGATTTGGTTCCCTAACAATAATATTTTAGAAAATTTAATGAATATGATCCCCAGCCTTTTCCCTCCAATCCTTGTCAAAAGCTGACAGGTCGATCGACAGGTCTAGCTACATGGTAGAAGACGACTGAGGAAACACAAGCTAAACAAAGCATATAAACATCAATAAGACCTCTCCCACCCATCTGGCCAGCGTGGTGAGTGTAGGCCATAACCACTGACTGCTCTGGCTAATATATGGCTTTGACAGTACAGAGAGGGTTGTGCTCCTGCAGTGGAGACTAAAAGACCTGATTATGATATTTATAAGCAGGAAGGCAGGATTGACCTAAGACGGTACATTATACTTACGTTTTTTCTTTTTCCCTGACCAGCATAGAAGGAATTGGCAATTCGTGTTAAATAATAAAAGGGTTGAGTCATGTTTCCTATTTATTCTAGTATTAAAATGGCTGCCGTTCCCTTTAATTATATTCTCTGCGGCGCACAAACGAGCAAAATAAAAATTAAACGCCGCGCCGGTGTTTTTTATGTGTAGTCAGCTGCGGGCTGAGTTACATGAATTTTATTGTTGGGTTGCTTGCTTTTTACTTATTTGGATAAATTGTTATATAAAAGGAATAAAGATATAGGAACACATACTCGTACTTAGTAAATTAATAATATTTAATTGTATGCAGATCTATATCAGATACTGGTAAATGAAAGGTCCAAAACTACTGAATATTATAATTGCTTTGATCAGATGTTTTATTAACAAAAGCCATTAGAAACAAGCGTTTTTTTACCACGGCGACGTAAAATTATTTTTTGTTGATATACGACCCCATCCAATCTTGCCCAGGATAGCTCCTGTCGTCTTCTTTGTCATCGTAATCATGACATTTTGGATCTTTCCACTTTCCCAAGTCTACGCTAGGAATCTCCTTGCAGGAAACAATTTTGTTGCTGAAATAGAATTTTATACACGATTATGCTTTCACTTTATTTTGACTCAAGGTATGTCAGATAGGTTGCTTGAAAATTTTGACAGGCAGTGGCCGTTCACGCATACAAATTTATTGATTAAATTTTTTTTTACAAGCTTTTATTGTAACTTCATCAAAGGAAACTGATGTGCCACACATTTTTTGACGGATTTTCCTATTGTAAATTAACGGGAATATTCCCAATATTTCTGTAAATATTCCTCTAAATTTCCATATTTAGGAATATTGACGGAAATGTTTACGGGAATATTCTCAAAGTTCCCAGGAACATGATTTGTTCTCTAGACCAGAATACTTATAAGAAAAGTCAAACAAAAGCTCCAACTAGATGAGTTGTTTCATTACTGTGTTACTTTGTTCAGCTTTATCATCAGACTTTATTAACGTCATAATTTTTTTCACCATCATGTAATTCATATGTGTTTCAGCCAATCCGGTCCCAATAAGTTGGGAGGAAAAGAGATTCTAATTTGTGAATCGCCTTTGTTGCCAATATTCTTCGTCAACCAACTTATTATTCGTACTGCGTTCCCGGTTGCATCCTCAACTTTGCTGCTTCAGAGCTCAGGGTGCGCTTACTCGCTTTTTCTTTTTCAAATATGATATGCATGACAATGGTCACGAAGTTCAAGGACAAGGATGTCGAAGGCTGTGCGAAATGACCTGTCGTCTGCCTGACGTCAATACCCTCTTATACACCAACATACAAATGTACGAAATTATGAAAAACTGAACGTAAAAAGGAGCGTACTGTTTATCTACGTTAAGAAGAGCAAGCCGCTGTATCTCAGTTACACCGACTGCACTATCGCACATCATACGAGCTATACTTGTTTTCCTGATCTCGTTGAGCTGGGCTGTAAAAAAGATAGATATGAAATAAACCATGTGTCAATATCGTTTTGCAACGGAGTGTATATCGGTAAACCTCATGATTTCCGGGAAGCCAAATAAACTACTAATTATAACTTTCTAGAGACTAGAAAGAAGATCATTAAATATGAAGAATCGATGTCAAGCAGGACCGGTTCCTGCCAGAAGTAATACTAATGGACAAAATCAAAGACGACATGAACAGACTACCTATAGGCATTTTCTTCTTCTTCTGCCCTAATCCTTATGCCACTATTATGTGGGGCCTGCACAGCATGTCAGCTATCCTTTGTCAAATTGTCCGTACTTATATTTTTAACCAATATTTTCCCCTACGCATTCCCTTTACCATTTCCTGGTCTCCCCCTATTTCGATGTCCCCTATACCCTAACTTGTTAATTTGGAAATTGTCTTGTAATGTGCCTTTCCTTTTTCCTTCTCTCTCCATACCAGCCCAACCTATTGCCCCTTAATTTTTTTGTTACAGGCACCACTTTCAAACTTTATCTTTTATACTCATTCCTTATTTTGTCTATTCGCGGGCTACCCATATCTATTTTGAACAAAATCAAAGAGAAAAAGAAGTAATGACATAAATAATAAAATAAACTTTAATAGGATCTTACGTAAAGTCAAAGCAGTAGGTATGTCTCCGTGCTCGAAGAAATACTTGTCGGATTTCCTCCACTGCACAAGACCTTGGACCATGATGCAGAACAGCGTGGGTCCCACAAAGGCTCCCTTCATATGCTTTTCGGCGTAGATGGCTGGCATCAGCTCTACTTCGTCCACATCGCCGTAAAGACGACGGAGTTGCTCCACTTTCTAATAACAGGTATAAATTAAATTTATATTATTTCTACCTTTCCTAAATCCATTTTTTTTTTAATTATAGCTTAAAAATTGATTATTCATAGGCCAGGAAACATGTTTTAGTCTTAGTAAAAATAGACTAGAACTATATATATACCTACTACAAAGAAGATAGTAGTAGAGAAAAAGAAAGAACTGAAAACGATAGACTACAAAACGTAAAGACAAACATTTTCTGAACAAAATAAATTCATAAATAGCATTAATTGACCAAGCGAGCGAAGCGAGCAAATCGTCCCGGGATTCGGGATTGGCCAAAAATGCTTGTCTGTTTGTCTGTTCTCGCCTGCAGTTCGCATTTATCAACCGATTTTAACAAAAATTGTCACACAATGTCCTTGATTTAATTTTTTTAGTAATCCCGATTTTTGATTGAGGGGAGTAGGGGGGGAAAGGGGAGAAGTTTGAAATACTTGTAGCTTTACTAATCCAGGGAAAAGAGGAAAGAATCGGTGATTGCATGATTATAAGAGCTTGCGAGGTCTACTGTTTTCGCAGAACCACTAGAGTAAATACATTCAGTGTTCAAGTAAATAAAAATCATCAGAAAAGTGAAATTATGTCAAGATACGTACAATAATTGGTATTATCATTGTAGCCAATTGTAGCTATGGATGAGTATACCTAAAAGCGTTTTAAAATTTTGTGGTACCTAGTTTTGCTCTATGAATGAAGATGATTGCTGTCTTCAAGCAAATTTAGAAACTTACATCATCCCGAATCTCCTTGAAATCATCCCACTTGCGAGCAATCTTCATGCCGCAAAGCTTCCTATAAGCATTGTACGGAGCCACGCCATGGTCGCGACCTCTGTTGATGTCGATCGCAGATAGGTCTGATGCTCGTTGATAAAGACCAAAGACTCGCTCTACTATCTAAAACAAAATCAAAATATTATTATCTTACGAATATATCAACATCTTACTGGTTTTCCTCACAAATAAATCTTAAAATGGGTGCAAACTTTTGGTATTTCTGTAAGTAATATAAGTGACGGGCTGACAAGATTGTCGCAAATTCTGATTCAAGTTTTTTATCTATAATCCCATTGAATAGAGATATAAAAGAATCATCTACAGTCTACAGGTTCATCATCATGCTTAGCAAGCCCTTTGGAGTCTCGCGACCTCAAACCGTGAACGCCTATACGTACACATGATAGTGTTTCAAATCGTTCCTCTCAAGATAGCGCCCATGCCAGGGCTGTGTCACTCCCCATTTGGGTATCGAAAATGTACCTACATTATTACTATGCGCGCAGGCGGCCCCTCCGGGTGGTAAATTCAGTTATACGAATCGTTTGTTCAGAGTAATAATAATGAAATTGACTTGTCTGAAAATGGATGTCTAGGTATCTATACGAAAAGGTGCTGAGTGCTGACGTGAGCTAAATTAAACCATATCGCAAGCCACATTGAGTAGATATTTCTTTGAATTTCTTTGCTCAGTGAGACTTCTGTACGTTAGTATTATTTATTCTGTGCCCATTCTAATCTGCACGAGAAGACTATCAGGCGCTGCATTTTTTTCCAGTATTTTAGATACTACAAATATCCTACAATACTAATTGTAAACAACTTACATCAGGGTCCATATTTTTATCGAACTCAGCAGTCGGCTGTCTAAATGAACCCTGGGTGAGTTCAGCCTCGGTGTTGTTGACGTCCATGATGCCAGATCTCAATATATCATCCACAGTTGTTCTAGTTCCCAAATATTCCCCTTTTTTATTGTACAGGCTGTTAACAGAATTTCAAATTTAATGTAAATGTCAGTTTCTTCAAAAGCGTTTAACATAAAAATCAATTAATAAGAAACTGGCGATAATGCAATTGAAAAATATCAAGACTGGCACATGAACACATTAGAAAAAAATCAACCGGCAAGGGTTACCAGCGACCCTACTTAATTTTTTCGTAGCTAGATGCCGAAAGCTGTACTAGCTAGTGTTTTCACCTTTTTGTACAACGCATCTACAAGTCAATTATTATGCTCCTATCCAATTTCTACTATAATCAGTTTAAACATTAAGCTGCTATGTCGGTGATCTTTGTTCGTCTATGAATTTTCTAATTTCTGACAAGGTATGATGAGCAAAAGAAATATATGTTTCAAATGTATATACGTACTCAGTCCTGCCTTCTTGTATATTGTGGAAGTACCGGATCCCTAAGACATATTCGTGGAAGGCACCAGGAATGAAACTCTCGTCGAAGTCGTTCACATAGCCGTCGGTCTCGTACAGGACGCCCATTTGAAGTAAATTGTTCTTTCCTGTTGATTTAAGGTACTTAATAGCAGTTTTTAGAGCTCCGACGTCTAATTAGCTTGTACCGGCTAAGTTAGCTTTGGTAATTTAAGAGTTACAACCGCGGGCCGCCTTACTTATCAGATGTTTGAAAAATTGTATACAAAACATATATTTTTCTTAGAAAACAATTACTTAAATAAAGTTGTTAAAAATTGTTCCAAATGTGTACCGAGTAAACATGTCAAATTATGGAAAGTAATTTTTCCATTTTGTATGTAACGTGTAACTTTGGAACTCTATTCTGAGCGTGGCGCGACATGCACTTTGCCGATTATTTAAAATTTTTTTTAATTATTCAGTGTTTCATCTTTCCCTTCTTCAATTTTTAAAATTTTTATCGTCGAAGTTTTTTTAATAGTAGCAATTAAGAATTTTGATCATTCACTATATGAAAAAGTTGCAGGAAAATGCTGGATGCATTTTCCGATCGGAAGATCGGTCGTTTTGGAAATCCTTGGGGGAGGCCTATGTCCAGCAGTGGACTTCCTTTGGCTGATATGATGATGACTATATGAAAATGTATCAATGTTGTTTTTACCACGTAAAGAAGTATATCTTACCGAGTATCAGAGCCATCAGCTCGTAGTAAAGCATGTACTGCCACTGAGCGATATGGATCTCTCTAGTTTTCTCAAAAAGTTCCTGGTCACTCCAGCAGGGGTTGATCTCTGCCAGCCTCCGCGCTATCCTGTTATGTTCCCGGAACAGCACCAAGCCAATCACTACTCCTCCCGGTACAAGGTTAACGCTAAAAGCGTCACCTTAAATGTTAATAGTGTTCCAAGTTAGTTAATAATTTATTGTTGTTTTGAGAAAGTTAAATAAAAAAGTATGCTCATGAATCAAAACTGGGACAAGCCAAGAGACAAATACGCAGACAAATATGTTACGTAACACTATGTAGACTTAAATACTCTAAGATTTTGACCATCATTCATTATAATTTCAGCAACACGTAGTCTGGGGCAGGGGCTCCAAGGATAAAATATAAGTTTTTGAAAAAAAAAAATCGTACAGTCTTTTATTGTGACGCCTAAGTACTTATCAAGGATAACGTAATAAGCCTTAAATCGATGGGGTTGCGTCGTTCTATTACAGGGTTCCTATAGCCACCTTCCGGCTCCATCGTCAAAAAGCTTCTTGTCATTATAATATTGCAGTGTCATCTAATTTACATTAGCATACAAAATTTCATCTCAATCAGAAACGGGAAGTGGCTCAAATTTAACATGCAAGAATTGACCCAAAAAACATCACATAAATAAAAACTTGTTATAATCAGTCTAAACGTACAAAGATATGACTCACCAAAATCATAGCAAGCATTTTCTCTCGGCCTTCGATTGCTAAGACATATTGGAGAAGTTCCAGGCGGTCTCTCTATACCATCTCTAATCTCAGACCTGAGAAGTCCGCCCTGAAAAGATCGGATACTTCGCGACCTTTCCTCATTAATGCCGTATATGTCAGACTCGTCTTGCAATGGAGTTTGTAAAGATATCTGAAATATGTTTCATTTCGTGTTACCAAAATGTACAGAGATCTCTGACTTTACACCCAACACTGACTTTCCAGGAAGAATCGTTCCTGGGTAAAAAAATCCCTCGGTGTTCTCTTAAGTTTTGCATACGTTTTGCGTTTTGTTTATGTTATTTAACACTGGGATAAGCCCGCATTTGGGCATAATCTTGTAGTATATAAGGCTTTTTATTTGTTTTTTAAAATTATATTGATACCATAAAGAGTTTTTAATCACCCTACTCGTATAGATTATAGTGCCATGTGGTTCCCGGCAGAATAGAATAGGACCACTCCAAGTCTTCCGGTGGATGTCGAGAATGCGACTTAGGAAACATAAGCTAAACAAAGCTTATAAGCATCAATGAGACCTCTCCAACCTGTCTGGTCAGCGTGTAGAGTGTAGGCCAAATCCTCTGACTGCTCCTGAAGTGGAGACTAAAAAAATTTGACCTGGATGATGATGATGACAGACTATCAGACCTTATGAAGGTGAACCAATTAAAACTCACCCGTTCTGCTGGTAGAGTGCGTGGAATGCATTGGGCATCTTGGAACGTTTGGAACCTGGTGAGGTTCATGCACCTGACGCCGCTTCTTCGAAGAAACGGGTCGTCTTCAGGCACTGGAATGGCGATACAGTCTGGGCTGACCCGGTTTGGTGTGTTGCCAACACAACATTCACTCACTGCAACGTAACGTGCTGAAAGACATTGCTGTTAGTTAACTTAGAAAGAAATTATTGTACAAAATTATAAATTTTTCTTTTTTTTTTTTTTTTAAAAGATTTATTCATTATAAAAACAGTACAATTACAACATACAGTATCTGCCAAACTGCGCAGCAGTTTGTCGGCAGTTGTTCTCGTGGATAACTTACGCAGCTATATGTACTTATTTCTATTTTTATTTTTATCAGTTAAACTATCTATGGGAAACAATACTCGTAAAATGTAAGTACATGTTCATTTATGTGTCATCAAAACTACAGTTGACGACCTTTCACCTTACTTAACTAATTACTTCTATTGAAGTTATTACAACAACATTTATTAATTAGTGTTACACACATCACTATTTCAACAATTTTTCTTTTTCTCTTCTTGAAAGAACTTTTGGTCCAAACGTTTGAGGTTTTGTCAAAAAACTGCTGATGAAGACCCAGTATTTACCCAACCATCTAGTGTTAAAATCGGCGGCTTTCCGCTTGACCTTTGCTATATGGATGAAATGCCTATGACGTCACTGTAAGCAATGTCGTTTAATTTACAAAATCTAGTATTGATACATAAGGTAATATCAAAGTACATTTCTAATATATATTTAAAGGTTTTTAGCAACTTAAATTCTATATGTATCACCCTGGAAACCAAGATGTACTGGACGCAGAGTTCAAAGGCACAAAGGTAGTTTCTCTGATTTGACATAAATCCTACTGTTCCATAAGGTTCCAACACCGTTTCTGGTGTATATTATGAAATGTTGTCCATAGATGGCATTCATTACTATGCAGGTGATCGCATGGTCAACAGGTCTAGTACAAGAGCCATGCAAACCTCACGGGTCTCCCAAAGTATTCAGCTAATAAAAATGTTGGAAATTGAACTTACCTAAATATTGTAAATCAATGGTATCACCAAGATGATGTAGAAGTGCATAACTGGCTAGGACGCTAAAATGTTTGTCAGTATGGTAACCCTCGCTCAGGATTTTGGTGCGGATAAGTCGAGACGATGGCAGCTCAGAACCATTCATCATTGGCCTCAGAGTGTTGTCTAAAAAAGATAATAGTTATTTACCGTTAACGCTTGCCATGTACAAATCAAGAAAGAGCAGATGGCCAATTTTTCGGGAATGGAGCGAGTCCTAAAGAACAAGAAGAAAGAAACAGGCTCAATTTGATAATAATTGATGGTTCAATGCGTGACTGGGTAAACTGAACAACCACCAAATTACAAAGATTTTATTATATATAACACAAGCCTATGGGACATCAGTAATATCTTTGCCGATGACCTATGCATCAAACCTAATTGTTATTTACGACAAAAATGGGCTGAATTGATCAACTCAGGGTGCAAGCCAGAGTGGATCTGGCGCGGCGTAGTGCGGAAGTTTTTCAATTTAATTCTAATTTCTATTAGAATGCATGCCACTCGAGATACAGGTTTATTCCTGGTTCGATGGTAGGCTGTCGAGTGAGGAAACTTCGACAAGCGACTCAACACGTGTCTATGATGTAACTTTGCAACAACCTGTATGTTACTAGATTTTAAAGTTTATTTTATTTTTTTATTTTACTTTATCCAATTAAATGCATGCAATTTGAACACATAATAATCAACATGACATCGCTCCATACGGCGTTATACTTGACCGACGACGACCATGCTATCTCAGCCCGCGGCATATCCAGTGAGGCTTGTGCGTATTTCATTTGGCCGATAGTGTGTACGGTGTTTATATGAAATTTTATTTGAATATTTCGTGTGGTGCACAAAATCTAAGGAAAATGCACTTAAAATTATTGAAATCGGATGGCAAGTGTTTTTTTAGTCTTGTATGATGTGAAAAACGATATGCACAAATGCCATCCTTCTCCCATGAAATTTCTTACCCATGCCAAACTGGGCGGGCAGCATCCTAAGCAGTGGTGTTGGAGAGCCATTTCTGGAGGGATACTTAGGGTTGACGCAGGTGCCGTCCACGCGACGACCTTCGTATTTCTTGCATGGCTGCACGGATATGACGCATGGGCTATGGAAAATATATTAGGGGCCATTATAGAGAGGCAATATACCTTTTTATAAAAAAAGAAATATGCAATGGTACTAGGTTTTTTAGCCCTTTAGAAAGAGTATCCGTCTATTTAAAATGAACTAACCACATTAATTATAACTTCTATAATTTTATTGACATTTACAATCGCATGGAAAGATGATAGTTGGGAACTTAAAATCTGAATGATTTTAAAACCTGTAGGCACTTCCCATACCGTTGAAAAAGGACACATTATATTACCTTTTAATATTTTTATCATTGCTTTTATTATTTATATCAGTGCCGTAGGGTTTCCGGGTGCCGTGTGGTTCCCGGCAGAGTAGTATAGGACCACTCCAAGTCTTCCCGTGGAGATGTGCTCTTATGTATTCTGTGCCGTGGATGTCGTTAAAGGCGTCTTAGGTAATAATATATCAATGAGACCTCTCCAACCCGTCTGACCAGCGTGGAGAGTGTAGGCCAAATCCTCTGGCTATTCTGGCCAAGTATGACTCTGATAGTACAGAGAGGGCAGTGGAGACTAAAGGGCCTGACAATGATGAAAAAAGAACAGTGGCACTTCGGGAGTTCCGACAGAAGTGAAATCTTGAACAAGGTCACAGAATACAGTAAGAGTTAACAGAATGGAATCTAATAAGGTACGCGCAATATGCGTCCCCGTTCCCCGCACCCGCACCTCTCCCCCGGTTCTTGACAGCCAACGTGAGTCATCGAGGCGAAAACGGGGGAGAGGTGCGGGGACGGGGAACGAGGACGCATATTGCGCGTACCTTAGGAGATTCCGGCCTGTGACAAGGTGGTGGCGGGGAGGTACGTAACAGTGTCGCAAGTTCAATGGTTTTTTTCACATCTCAAAAAATGCCGAACACAAGTTCTCACTTCAAAAAAAATTAGAAATCCAATAGGTCCCTACGACACTCTTTTTAATCCCTTTCAACTTCATCAGCGAAATCGTTATTATTAGTAAATTAATGTAGGTAAATAAGTACATGTAAAAGTAATTTCCATTTTTATTTTGCATATTAAATATTATATTTTATAATTTCAATTAAATTTTTATCGTTAAAATTAAAACTCGTCCAATTTATAAAACATTTCAATAAAAGTGATTTTTTTTCTCCGTCATTGGTCGGTTCAACAAATATTCAATCTCAAGGAAACAAAACTTTTTATTTATTATGAATTACCTTGTCGCATTCAATTGACTCAAAGTGTTATTTCTCTCCTCCGTTATAGGTTTCCCAAAATAAGCATCGTAGAGTACTTGTGTCACTACTGTCTTTACAAATAAAACACATATCACGTATTTCAAAAGCATTGTTAACAAAAAACTAATGAATGAATCGTGTAAAACGTTCCGTTTTAAAACCTTTTAATTATTCTGTTGGCTGATTCACATTGTAATTAGTGGCTTTAGAATCCATCCATATTCATGCACACCATACCATCAGCTTATTATCTACTTACAAAAATACAGTTTTGCTCACAAGATTTTTCTTAACTTAGTTACAAAAAGTATTTAAAGTACGAGTCGGACTCATTCTCGTATGTAAAGGGTTCCGTACCACCGTACAATGTTTAGAAACGCTGAAAAAAACACGTTTCATTTATGACGTTACATGGTAACGTAATCACGTATTAATTAAAGTATATTGTAAATAAGGTGTTCATAAGGAAGCTGAACTAAAGGTTTCTCCCAAGAAGGATTTTTGACTACCTCCGTGACGTAATGGTGAACACGCTAGTCCGCCAATCCGGAGGTTCTGGGTTCGATCTCCAGCCAGGACAACTTGGAAAATTGGCTTTTTACAAATTACTAAAACCCTACTACGGGAAATTTTTAATATTCATTCATTTTTACAGGTTTGCCAGCGAGCGATGGAGCGTAGCATCCTGGGTGTCAAATTAATGGACAAAATCCGTAACACTGAACTACGAGTACGTTCCCTGAACTTGAAATGGGACTGGGCTGGTCACACATATCGTAGGCCAAATGATTTCTGGGCAAAGGTCACCTCTTGCTAGATCCCTACTAATACCAGAAGACCTGGTAGACCAAGAACGCGATGGCGCGATGAATTTGATTTTGATAACGAATGTAAGGAGATAACGCAGGACCGGACTGAATGGAAGAAGTAGAGGAAGGTCTTTGCCCAGCAGTGGGACACATGATGGCTCGTATTATTATTATGATTTATTTTTTTGTTTTAATTTTTCTCCCAAATATGATTTTGGGGTTTTCCTGATTACGCGGGCTTGTGGCCAAACGCAAACAGTAAGAAGAGGAAAGATTTTCAAGAGTCAGTAGAAGTAAAAGAGAGAAATTTACGGACAGTACGGCAAGTATTTAATATAACAGCTTTTTGCATAAGAATAAAGGTAAGTGGGTGAATTTCTAACATTTTTAGACTAGAGTGTAGTGATCTAGGTATGATTCCTGTAGAAGAAATTATAACTGGGACTGTTTTAACGGTATCTACGCGCCACTGTGTTTTGAGTTCAATAGCCAGGTCTGTATATTTAGTTATTTTTTCGGTGAAAGTAGAAGCAATGTTGTGGGTGTTAGGGATTGCAATGTCAATTAGATAAACGGCTTTTTTCTTCTTATCATATAGTGTAATGTCGGGTCGGTTGTGGTTTACAGTCTTGTCGGTTAGTATAGTCCTGTCCCAATACAGCTTATACTCAAGAGAGTCCAGAATAACTTCAGGTGTGTATTTATAGTATGCAGTTTTGTCAGTGATTAATTTGTATTTAATAGCTAGATATTGATGTACAATGGAGGCGACTTGGTCATGTCGGTGTTTATAATCTGTTTGGGTTATGGATCTACAAGCGCCGGTTATATGCTGTATTGTTTCAGGACTACTGTGGCAGTGGCGCAGGAGTCGTTTTGTGTAAGATCACGGATAATGTATTTTCGATATTTTTTTGTATCGACAACCTGGTCTTGTATGGCTAACATGAACCCTTCTGTTTCAAGGAACAACTTTCCTCCCTTGAGCCATGCGTTTGACGCAACTTTGTCAACGTTAGGATTTATCAAGTTGAGGCGGTGTCTTCCATGAAGCGATTTTTGGGTCCATGTGTCTATTTTCTCTTGTGGTGTGACTATAATTTCGTTTTTCTTTTTATTACTGTCCTTTAAGTTGAGAGGTGTGTACTTTTATCTGCTTGTGTGATGGATGTGTGTAGTGGTGATTGTTGGGAGCAGTGGTAGAAAAATGATCGTAGGGCTGTGATTTGTTTATTATGTAAGTTTTGTATGTCAATCATTCCTCTGCCTCCTTCGTGTTTTGGTAAGGTTAGTCTTTGAATACATGAACGAGGATGATGTTTTCGATATTTAGTCATTAGTGTGTTAATATTACGCTGAAGATTTTTAAGATCACTTTGAGACCAGTTAATGATTCCAAAGGAATATGTAAGAACCGGTATAGCAAACGAATTAATAGCTTTAATAGTGTTCCGGGCATTAAGATAACTATTGAGAATTCTATGTAATCTAGTTCTAAATTCATTCTTCAGTTTTAGTTTACTTTCTTTCTGGTGTATTTGTTGACTTTGGTAGTATCCTAAGTATTTATATCCTATGATCTGGTCTAGTGGTTCTATCTGATCTTCATTCTGGAGTGTATAGGTATTAGGTTCTATTTTCCCTCTATGAACAGATTGTATCTTACATTTGTCTATACCGAAATTCATATGAATATCTGCTGAAAATTTCTCTGTGATATCTGCTAAGGTATGTAGTTCCTCTAATGTCTGGCCAAATAGTTTAATATCGTCCATGTACATCAAATGGGACAAAATATGATTTGTGTTTTCTGACTTAATTTTAAAACCTTTTCCACTATTTTTTTGTAAATTAGAGAGAGGATTGAGTGCCAAACAAAACCATAGCGGGCTTAATGCATCGCCTTGGAATATGCCTCTACGTATGTTAATGATATCAGATTCTATGTAAATATTTTTATTATTTAACATAAGTTTAGTATTCCAGTTAAGCATTAAATTCTTCAGGAAACTTATAAGTGTAGGATGGATTTTGTAATGTTCTAGGATGTAAATTAACCAGGTGTGGGGTATCGAATCATATGCTTTTTTGTAGTCTATATACATTGTGTGGATATTTCGTTTTTTGTTGTATGCTAGTTTGGATACTACCGCATCAATAACGAGCTGTTCTTTGCAGCCTCGACTATTTCTGCGGCAGCCTTTTGCTCTTCAGCTAGTATATTGTGACTTATGATATGTGAATATATTGTTTCGTTGAGGCATGATGTTATTATTTTATATAGTGTTTGTAGGCAAGTTATTGGGCGATACTTTGCTGGATTTATTGTATCATTGCTGTCCTTTGGAAGCATGTATGTTAGCCCTTGTGTTAAATATAATGGTACTATTTCCGGCGATTCTTTGAATTTATTGATATGTGTGAGTAGGAGGGAATGTATGCAAGTGAATTTTTTATACCAATAATTATGTATGTTATCAGATCCAGTGGCTTTCCAGTTGTGTGTTTTATTTATTACAGATTTTAACATGTCTATGGAAATATTTTGAAATTGCATTTCTGGTATATCTTTAATGAGTTCTCTATCTTGTTCGATCCAGCTGTTGTTTAGATGCGTAACAGGTTTAGCCCATATGTCAGACCAGAATTTGTGAAGTTCTTCAGGTTGTGGTGTACTGTTATTATTATCATTATTTTGTTGTTGCGTAAGAGATCTATAGAACATTTTTTCGTTGGAGTTAAACTGTTTATTTTGTTGTTTTCTTTTTGTGGATTCTTTATAACGTCGTAACCGATTAGCAGTTGCTTTTATATTTTGTTTGATGGTATCTAAAAAGTGTGATAGCTGTGTATTTAGGTTTTCGTGCTGTGTATGTATTTGATATTGCTGTTTTATAAGTTCTACGTGTCTTTCTAAGTTCTGTCCACGATTACCATTAATATATTCTGTAAGTCTTCCAGCCTTAACTCTAAGATCTTTTATTTTTTCCTCTAACCGTTTTTCCCATTTGGGTTTATTAGGTACTTTATATTGTTTATTTTGACTATCGTTAATTCTTGAACCATTTACTTTCACTGCAGTTAGTGCTCCACAGTATATGACTGTTTGTAAAGCTAAAAAGTTACTTTTTGCAGATAAGTGTTTCGGCATTATGCTGTTATTTAGGAAGCTTACTATTGCAGCTAGTTTTCTAGATGGTCTTTGTTTAGGTATGCGAGGTCTTTTTGTATGATCAGTTTCAATATACATATTTAAAAAGTTGTTAAAATCTTGTTCAGTTTTAAGTTTAATTTCTGGTGATAGTTGATATTTTTGTTGTGTAATTTGGGTCCATTGTGTGTTTGGGGTTTCTTCTGATTCTAGTATCCGTTCTTGTTGTGTCAATGTACCTACTTCATGATCTTGTATAGCTATGTTATCTTCAACAATATTAGTGGTGGGGGTGTGTTGTAAAATTGTGTCTGCAATAGGATCAGGTGATGTAGATGAGGTGAATGAAGACAAATTGGTAGCTACTTTATCACGTATTTCTTGTAACTTCTCTTCACTGAATCGTTTATTATTCACAATGACTCTACGTTGATCAGCTATTCTTTGCTCTGAAACATGCGATATATCAGGGTGTTTTTGTATGACAGTTTGGTGCAAGGTCTTTCTATATGCAGTTTTGTTAGTTTCTAATGCTGTTATAGTGTAATATGCGGGCATTATGGTTTCATTCACCTCGTCCGACCATCTCATTCGTCCTGTCTGGTTTGGTTGTTGAGTTCCTTGTGTTGATTGAGAGAGTGAGAGATTTTTTGGTGTTATTTTTAATTGCCTATCTACTTCTGTCCAAATTTGTGTGATTACCTCATCTGATAACAATCGATTTCGTACTATTGCTCTACGTTGGTCTCCAATTCGTTGTTTACTGGCATTTACTTCCGGAAACTGTTCGCTAAATTTCTCATATAACGGTGTCAGATAATTGCGAAGATTGGTGGTTTCTAAAGAAGTTATCATTAGATAAGTACGCATTATGAAAATATTCATGTCAGTTGTCGATTTTTTGCGTACTCCAGAACCAGCCGTGGTGGGTGCAGGTGAATTGGCGACAGTTGCCTCCTGCACAACATCCAAACTGGGTTGAAAGGATGATGAAGATTTGATTGAAGATGTGGGTGAACATTCTCTTTTTATATAAGATGGTGGTGAGGAAGGAAGAGACGAAAATAAAGATGAAGCTGATGATGTTATGCTTGGATTATTTTGTACTATTGTTCTGCATGGAGATGAATGTGAATGATTGTCGGCTGTAGACGATTGTTCGAAGGCCTGGTTGCTCAGTGCCCTACCGCCAAAAACCGATGATGCATCTCGAGACCAATGAGGGCGAGATCTTAAAAAATATCTTTTGTTAGCACTTGCTATATGGTTCCCACGTCCAGCTAGGGAAATTCAGTCGACACTCTGCAGAGCCCCGCATGCAGAGGCAAGGCATACTTTACATCCCGAGGTCGCCCGGTATCGGGAGTCCACCGTTCGCGACCAAGCTCCCCCTTGATTATTTATTATTATTTTCTTTATTTAATTTGAAACTTAGGCTAGGTTTTGGTATACATTTATAAAAAGTAAATGTTTATATTTTATATAAACATTTACAAAAACCTAACCTAGCTGAAACCAAGATGTTTCGGAGAAAAATATTCTTTTCACTCAAATTCATATAGGTAGGTAAATACTATGTACATATCTCGTAAAAAGAAATAAATGTTATTTGATCTTCGATCATATATCTATTTTTTTGTTTGATAGTAAAAGTCGCTGCCAGCGGCTGGCTGCCGCTATTGTATCGTATTATTATTTATTATTATTATATTATTTATTATTATGTTCTCTCAAGGTTTATCCTTCACGGGACGTATCCCGGACCTTGGAGGCTTGCATGGGGACACAGGTCCAACATGTAGAGGCCTTGTGAGAGATTTGCTATAGTTTGTGATGGAGCACTTACTAGGGCATGACAGTAAGGACACTATGACAATGTTCTCACTGACAATTCCCAGTAGGTGCAGGACTATTGAGGAATAATGGAAAAAAAAAAACCTACATTAGGACTATTGGGATGAAATGCTAGTGGATTGGAACATGGGCTATGGGAAGGACTATGGCATCTGCCTGACCAATGTTTAGAAACACGGATAAAATAGGCAGGTGGTGACTCGCCGCCTCAGTCAATGGGCCCCCGAAAAAAGGCTGCACGATAATGTGCAGCAAGAAGGGCAACACTAGTTGAGTGGCTTAAGGGTGGAGAGGTGTCACTGGGCTTTAAACAACCATCACTTGCTCCCTTAGGGTCCCATCAGGTACGCCCACTCACCACTGACGTTTCACATCCACCCTACGAGCTATAGCTCTCGCGACTCCACTCTGGCCGGCCAATTAAGGCAAGGCAGAGGTAGGGGTTCCTGTTATCTCATCGGTTTCCACTCCGTCCCACCAACAAAGGCAAGTCGGAGACGAGGAACAGGGGCCTCCCCTAGGAGCACTCAGGTCCGTGGGGTCGCTACTCCCCAACAGCTCGCCACAAGCTGCCCTGCGGGTTTATTATTATAGTTTTCTTTTATTTTCTCGGTTTTTATTAACCGGTTTATTGATGTACACGGGCCTAAGCCAAGTGTACATCAGGGCAGGGGTCAGTTAAACTACTAGGGTTCATATTGTCCAGTATTGTGTGTGCTACGGGTGCTGTAGAGGTATGAATATTATTATTACTGGAATAATAATTATAATAATACGATACAATAGCGGCAGCCAGCCGCTGGCAGCGACTTTTACTATAAAACAAAAAAATAGGTATATAATCGAAGATCAAATAACATTTATTTCTTTTTACAAGATATGTACATAGTATTTACCTACCTATATGAATTTGAGTGAAAAGAATATTTTTCTCCGAAACATATTGAAAAGATTATTATATGAGCTCACAGCGGTTTCCCGAATTATCCTTGTTCTAAGAACTGTCTTTAAAACGGAACGGATTTACTACGGGTATGTCCCTTCAACTTTGTATACGGACAAATCACACTGATTGAGCTAGCCCCAAAGTAAGTTATAAACTTGTGTTATGGGATACCTACTAACTCAACGATACTATATTTTATGATAAATCCAAACAAAGAAGGCGACTTTTTGTACCGATTCTGTCGCGCGTTCGCATCGATACAGTCGCGATGCGGTCGCAAGCTGTGTACCCTCGCCCACGTAAACACGATTCAGTCGCGATGCAAACATGATTCAGTAACTCCGTTCTCCTCACGCGCCACCCTCCCTCCGTTCTCTCCCCGATGTCGTCTGACACGGTCGCGCGTTTGTATCGCTACAGTCGCGATGCTGTAGCACGTTTCAAATGCGATTAACGCGCGTTAGTAGCGATGCTGTCGCGCGTGAAAAAGTCATCGTGGGCGGGGGGGTCTAAAATGCCCAAGACCCAGGACAATTTTAAAAAGGCCATTTTCTAACTTGCCCTGACTGGGAATCGCGGATTAGCGGACTAGCATCTTAAGCATTAAGTACGTCACGGAGGTTGTCATTGCGTGAAGCGGATGAGCTTTTTTTGGCTCCACCACACGCACACACTAAAAATGCATACACACACACATATCCATACACACCCATCCTTACTAATATTATAAATGTGAAAGCGTGGATGTTTGTTACCTTTTCACGCAAAAACTACTTGACGAATCATCATGAAACTTTGTACACATATCCTGGGAGGTACTAGAAGTAACATAGGGTACCTTTCATCCCGGAAAAAAGTAATGATCCCGTGGGATACGCGAGCGAAGCCGCGGGAAAAAGCTAGTAGGCTATATTGTTTTTCATCAAGACAATCTGTCTTATAAATTAGTCAAATATGTATGATAAAGTGCTAGAGATAAGAAAAAGCGAAGTCTCCTGACACAAGCAACAAAACCTTGTAATTTAAATAGTTACCAATAGTTTTTTTTGCCACTCGTTATATTTATAAGCGAATGACTTTTTTTTCCACCACTAAGGTATTTATTTTCTCGTTTTAACTGAGGAATGAAAGAGGCCAAAGCTGATGTCGCCGACGTCCACATTTAGACTAGCGCCACCATTGTATAGTAGGAGAGAAACGGGGTAGTGACAATTGTATTCTACTCTGCCTTCTCTATGAAATCGCGCAAATGAAACATTATTATAATAACTTTACATCGAATTAACCGGCATCGGCATAGTTTCATATCGGTTAATCGTTCGTAACCGGTTGCAATCAACAGTTGCTCAAGGGTAGGCACTAATAGACAATTAATACTTATATTATACATGTTACGATGCATGCAATGCCAGGGAATAACAAGATATAGGTATACCTAGTTTATTAAAAAAACTAAAACCCGACTACGGGAAAATTCTTACTAAAAAGTATGCAAAGCAGAGAGTAACAGCTACCTATATATTTTTGAAATGTGCTCTTTCTTTTGAAACCCAACACACTATACACATTTGATACACACTCCCAACACACTATGATTTGATTTATTTTTAACCCACTTCAAAAAAGGAGGACGTTATTAATTCGACTGTATGTTTTTTTATGTTTGTTACGCGATATCTTCGCCAATTATGAACCGATTTTGATGATTCTTTTTTTATTTGAAAGCCTTTACTACCAAATTGGTCCCATTTTAATTTGGTGAAGATATGATAAAGAACTTTGGAGATATGGAAGAAACTCCTAAAAAAATTGAAGTCGGTTGTTTTTTGTTAAAAATTTAATTGTTTTGTTCGATTTTTAAGGACCTGTTGATGATGACGATTGATAAGAAATATTTTGAATTTTAGATGCAGTACTACAGTACTCTTAGATAGATTTCAATGTGCTAAATAAGCTCTTTCATGTCTTCGATTTGATTTCACTATGATTTGATTTATTTTTTTGTCCAATTTTTATTAAATTTTTCGTGACGATGTTCCTGAAATAGAATTAGGAAGCGCTGGCGAGACGAGCTCGAAGCATTCCAAAAAGGATGGTAGAGACTTACAAGGGAAAAAGACAAGTGGAAGAAGATGGGGAAGACAAAGGTCTCTGGGCCAGCCCAGCCATGGGAAAAAATAGGTTAGTAAAATGACTTGTAAAGTTTACTTATTGGATCCTGATGTAGGTACCTCTAATTTTATTTTTTTTATTTGAACAGCGTAAAAAGTCCGTATTATTGGGCGTTTTACTTCGTGAGAGACTTACGTTTTGTGCGCCAGCCTAGTCCAGCTCACATTGAGACGATTATACAACGTGAAAAAGATAATAGCGTAATAAATGTATGTAAAGAATCATTAAATTCCACCAAGTAGTTTTCAAGGAAAACAAAAATAGAAATTTTATTAAGGCCCAATACGAGGGAAATGGCGACACTTTATGTGTTTCTGTTCACTAGAACTTTGACCTGAAGTAATTCTAAGCGTATACACATTTTTTGTAGGTTTGTTCGGACACTTCACAAGGTCCCGCCTTCTTAAAATTTTAAAATAAATTAATAAACCATTTCAAAGAAATTATTAGAAATAGGTATCTAAAAATTATTTTTCTTCCAAAACTCTGTACCTAAATGTAAATTGAGGAAAAAAATTTTTTACTCTTAAAATTACTATTGTGATTCCGAAGCCTTCTTTATTTTCGACTAGCTGTGCCCGCGACTTCGTTCGCGTGGTTGTCGGAATGTTATATAGCCTAAAGCCTTCCTCTATAAATGGACTACCCAACAAAAAAATATTTTTTCAAATCGGACCAGTAGTTCCTGAGATTAGCGCGTTTAAACAAACAAACAAACTCTTCCGCTTTATAATATTAGTATAGATACAAAAAAATTTGTTGTTAAAATAATTCATAAAAATTTGGAAAATCCAAAAGTGCACGCCTCATAATCTCATTTTTCACAATTAAATTGATTTTGATTGTTTTATTGCTAACTTAAAACGAAGAAAAGTATATGTCGGCTTTAACGCACGACTGGAGATTATTTTTAACTTTTATGTTTAACTTCCCGCTGAGAAAATTGAAAATTTTCAAAATTCGGGACGTTATTAGTTTCACCCCGTTTTTGAAAAGTCGAGTTTTCATTAGATCTCGACTCTAAGTACTTTTAGTCGGAAAAGTAAAAAAAGCAATAGTCAGAAAAGTAAAAAGAAAAAGCAAAAGGAAAGTTAAAAAATACTGTTATAACATAATTATAAAGGTAGTTTTTTGGTGGCTCCACCTAACTGAGAAACTATTCAAATTTAATAAGAAATCAGAATATATAAATAATAATAAAAAAATAAAATAAAAATAATAATACTAATAAAAAACAACACTAATAAAATTAAATAAATTATCAAAATAAATTAATAATAAAAGATAAGACAGAGACATTTTTTTAGTTCTAGAAATTATTGGTCCACTAATTTCTCCAAGACTTTTTTATTAAATTATTATTATTTTTTCGAATAAAAAATTATACGCGCCTTTTTTTTAACTCAGTACTATACCACGCAAGCGTTGTAAACGGAGCTAAGTTTTTCCTTGTTATTATCTACATATATAGATATACAACACAAACGAAATGTCACCTGTATTTTTATAATAATAATTACGATTAAACTACATTGAATTAGACCGTGATCTTCGAAAGTACTTAGTTTTGGATAATACTGAAGCGTATAAAAAAAAATGGACTTGATCAGATAAGTTTTTCGGGAGTTATCGTGACCACGCCAGTTTCCATACATACAGACACACGGACGTCCACAAAATGATTTTATTAAACATTGTTTTTATTTATTTAAAAGGCAAAATGTCTTTTAAAAATGCCATAAGTGTTGAAACTAGTGTTTTTCCTTGACATTTATGTGTAAATATTATTGTACAAGTGCGATAGAAAATAAATAGAGACACATTTAGTTAAAAAAATCACTTGATTTTTAAAAGGCGAGAGTAGAGCACTACCTCATGCGCTTCGCTTATGAAGCGTGCAAAACCGATAAAATCTACATTCCGCGAAATATGTAAAAGCGTGCGGGGTGCTTTGCGGATCGCCCCGCACCTTATCCCCTCAGAGTTTGGGACGACAGGGCCTTAAGGTGAAGGTATAGGCAAATGGCCTTGAAGTGGCGCCCTCATTTGAAATAAATTGTTAACTCGTAAATATGGAGATAGTTTCCATATTTGTCTTCGTCATGCACTAGATAGCCCTTTAAATTATTTTATGAACCACCGTTGAAAGTATTTACATTAGTCCGTCTAGCTTTAAAACTTGCCTCCGCCAAAAGTGGCCACGGCAAGTTTTAAAGCTAGACGGATCACCAATAATAGTTTCAACGGCAGTTCATAAAATAATTTAAAGGGCTATCTAGTGCATAACGAAGAGCAACATGGAAATTATCACCATATTTACACTTTCACTGTGAAGTGAAGTAAAAGTATTACACTGACATTCACACTTCAAGGCCATTTGCCTATATCTTCACCTTAACTATAACTTGGGCCCAACAGTGAGTTCCTATAAACTGTTGATGATGATGCTGAAAGCTATGAACTTCAACATCAAAACAATGGCTAGCTATATCCTTCGTAACCACTTACCATCCCATCGCGAGAAGGATAATTAAATATTTATCAAGGTGCTCAAGTCTCAGCAAATCTCGTCGTCCTGAGCAAACACTCTAGATTGGTTCTGAGTAGACACTGACCACCTAGCGAATAGACAATGTAAAGGCTTTTTTAAACTATCGCCACAGCTATCGCGTTTCATCATTATTAAATTAGGGTAATAACGCGAAACATACCTTTTTTTTATTTTCGCTGACGTTTTGTCCGAACGTGGTCTAAAATGTATATTTCGCGTCCCATAGCCGTAGTCCATTTAATAATGTAAAGGCAGGTATGGGACAATATAATCTATACACAAATACAAAAATATCTTTATTAGGAACAGTAAGTATACAGACATTTAGATATTAACTGTAACTATTTCTTGTGCAATAAAGATATAAAAAAAACAAACAAACAAACATTTTATACATCTTGTACGATAAAGTGCGAGTCGGACTCGTACCTCTGTATAATGTTTCAAAACGCTGAAAAAAAGTCACGTTTCTTGTATGACGACCTTTCTCTTATTTTTAGTATGTGTTGTTATAGCAGCCACAGTAATACATAATTGGTGAATATTTCAAGTTTCTAGCTATTACGGTTCAAGAGATAGATGGACGGACTGAGGGACAGACAGCGGAGTCTCAGTATAATAGAGTCTCTTTGGCACCTTTTGGGTACGAAACCCTAAAAAACTGTATTGCAAGCACCAACGCCCACCTCCGAAATAAACACATAAGTATGTTCCACATCAATGCAGGGCTTGGAATACCGTTAAAAATCTGGTAATGTTAATTCTGTTAAACGGCGTTAACGTTATCAGCAAAGATAACGTTATGCTGGGTATCGGTATTTTTCTCACTATTTACCGTTAATCAGATAACGTTACCAATGATATTAACGGTAAAAGGTATTGTTAACACTGTACTTCTTTTCGATATTTGACAGAATAAATTGATGAGAGTTTGTCTAGTAGGCTACTAGAGCTATTTATATAATATTTTACAAGTATTGAAAAAGTATCGTTACTTATATCGTTAATTGATAACGTTATAAACTGTATTATCAATGTTGATGATATGATGTTAAATTAATATAATTGCATGAATTGCTATTTATCATTAGGAACCAATGGGCTCTGGTATGACTCTCCATTGATTCAGAGTAACATATATACCTACTACTACTACAAACGAAACAATTTATCTGTACACACGTCGATGTGTGAGTTTTATACTTGGTGTCGCACCGCAGAATTATTTTAATACTTACCTACTAACGAGTTCGACATATTTACGATTATATTTTTCTATACCGAAAGATTTGCGAAAACTATGACGTAAAAAATATTCTGTTTTATATGTATTAAATGTTACAGAAAAGTCGGAAACAGCTACGTAATATAACATCACAAATATTTTTCATTATGTCCATTGTCCATTTCACCTATAGTTCACTTTACTGATTATTATTGAGTCATTTATATTGTAACGCACTAATTTAATTATTTCCCTATTGTAATATAGTAATTTGCATATTCGGCGCAAAACTATACGGTAATTAGATGAATAAATTCAATAAAAATAAACAAATGTTTATCACGCTTGATGATGATGACAAATTGACACGCACAGCATGTCAAGTTGTCATTGTCAACAATGGCATTTAGCACTATAACCCGCGGAAATCCAGTTGGCATCTGCGTGTATGTGATTACCTGTGAGCGAGGAGCGTATGTAACATTACCGGATTGCTTATTAGCAATCCGGTAATGTTACAATCTCGCTCTTGTGTATCTCCCGCCAATGCGAGAGAGCGAGAAGGGTATATATCAAGATGGTTGCTGGGTAATAACGTGAAATTATATTGTTGCTTTGCTTACCTGTTTTCATGATTTGGCAATGTATGAAATATACGTTCTTTAGAGTATTGGGTTAATAAATAAATATTATACGCGCACCTTCTCACCATGATGGTTACTATTGGTTGACAGTTCTCAAGACAACACACGTCGCGTATTGCGTGCGGCTAGTAATTAAACCCTGGTTTGGAGCCGTCAAAGCTCACAAAGTGCGGGGGAGAGGTGCGGGGACGCCAATTTGCGGGAGACGCTGTGAGATACCATTCTGTTTGACTCTTATGTATTCTGTGCAATGGGCCTCAAATTTGCCGCCCTAAATCTGTGGCCTTAGGATCTAGTCTACCCAGCCTGCTAGTAAATCCGCCACTGACGAGGGAACAGATGAATACACATTTCCCTCCATTCGGCTTCACAGTATTCAGGTATTTTTTTTTTAAATTACCTTGCTTATCATGAAATGCTTCGTTTACATCCGAAATGTCAATGCTGACAGAAAAAGAGTAGGTACTCTTTAAATCAGTAGTGTTAAATTTTATTAAAGACATTGTCTTATAGAGAAGGATGTAATGTGATGTCTGATGTAAGTTTGTGTCTATCTCATTTTATATCAGTGGTGAATTCGGTGAGAAAAACAGCATCTGCCCGCTCTCGTTATGTCGATAATTCCGCTCCAAGTTCTTTGATCGCGATCATTATTCTGATTCGACATGAAATATCATTTACAGGAACCGGCGACAAGGCATACATTATTATGATCTGCTATGAGAATTAGCTTTTTTTATACGCTTCAGACCCACCGTGCCCTGGTCATACAGATACAATATCACGTCACGACTAATGGGGCAGACAGAGAGCCAAAAGCTACTTTTAGCATGAACAATTAGGTAAATAAACTAACCGTGTGGTTCCAGGTTAGAATAGGACCACTCCATCTCTTCCTGTGGATGTCGTAAGAGGCGACTAAAGGACTAAGCAGAAACATCTCGTGCTACAATTGA
This sequence comes from Acrobasis repandana, assembly GCA_963576875.1. Lineage (NCBI taxonomy): Eukaryota > Metazoa > Arthropoda > Insecta > Lepidoptera > Pyralidae > Acrobasis > Acrobasis repandana. The sequence goes on from OY756215.1 coordinate 1,396,378, forward strand.
ATTCCCAAAGAGGGTTGACGTCAGGCAGGCGGCTGGTCGTAAAACTATAGCCAAATCATTTAAACTGTTCCGGCTATTTCTTCTCCATTTTGCGAGGTCTTTGGCATCCTTGGTTGACCATTGACATTCATGTTATATTTGGAGAAGAAAAAGCGGGAAAGCGCACCCCGGGCTCCAAAGCAGCACAGCTGAGGATGTAACCGGAAACGCACTTTGACGAAGAAGAAGAATTAGGTAAATAAACTAAGTGTTGTACATTCTTACTTTTTTTCTTCTTACAAAGATACTAAGTTAAATAAACACTTTTGCTTTCTTTTCAGAAAAGCAATATATTGATGCGCGCTCTCCGTAACGTCTGCTCATATTGCAGCAACAAGATTTATCTCGTCTGGAGATATACGAGTAACTGTAGCCGATACAGCCCTCGCCCCGAGCGGGGCGTCTATCATCGCTAATTGAGCCACACGAGTCGTGGTCAGCTTTATATCTGTACAGAAACTGAATATGATAACTTTGGTCTTAAAATTATGTAATAAATAACATCTAACATCTAATATACCGAATCTATTTTAAGGGTGAGTTTAGTCTATGACACTGAACAACTTTCCCTAAGGACTATATCTGAGTATAATTTTTGAGAAGTAAATTTAGATGTATGTTTGTGGTTTTTTCAATCGCGCCAAAAATGCTCAATCGTGTTTTGGTAAGCGTATAAATTTTTTAAAAATAATTGTAGTATTTTAATTACAGTAATTTTTAAAAAAACACTCGTAATATTGTAAACTGTAAACCTATCGCGCCTTAATAAACAATATCATTACCTATTTTCCCATTATTTTTTTCTATTTAAACGAGGTTGCCTGGAAGAAATTGCTTAGCGATAAGGCCGCCTTTTGCGCATTTCCTAGTTTTGAAGATAATTATGTCCTGTTTTTTACTTTTGTGCAATAAAGGGTATTGTATTGTATCGTACGAAATCATACACTTCTGTGCTGCAATTGCCGCAATACTCTTCGACAGATGCTAAGTTTTTAATTTATAAACTAAACCAACGATAAAACTCCGTGAATACACTTCAGTGGCAGGACCGTAATCCCGATATATGCAACAAGTTTCTACCAACCCTCCTTACCATTAAACACACCATTTCCGACCTTATTCCAAACATATATGGATTATGTATGTGAGCTTATACGTTGGTGTTAATTAAATGTTTAGTAAAAGCGAGAAGCATTGAGCTTGGCAGGTAATAATTTCAGCTAATATGGAGTTTTGCGAATATAGTGTGAAATGTTTTTCTAGGTATTTATTACTCGTACCTATGTTATTAGTGTTGAGGCACTTACTGTATTAAAATAACGGAAAATTTTATTTGCATTTTACATAGGGCGCACTGTAAGTTTCCGGAACTGGCCACTTACATAAACAATATTTAAAAAATTATTGCAACATTTGAAAATAGAACTCTTTGGCTGTAGAATGCAGTTTGTTTCATCTGACTGTCTTTTGTTTTTACCTTGTGGCGCCATTTAAAAAATTGTGTGTCTGCATCAACATGGATTTAACTCGGGAAAATTTTCGTAGTATGATTTTCTACGATTTTAAGTGTAATTTGACAGCTCAACAGAGCATCGCTCGGCTTGAAACAGCTTTTGGCAATGAAGCACCATGCAAGACAACTGTTTATAGCTGGTTTGCAGAATTCAAGCGTGGTCGTATCAATCTCAGTGACGAATCTCGCGATGGTCGGCCGTCCACCGCTGTGACCAACAAAAACATCAATGCTGTGCGCCGTATGATTGAAACAGACAGGCATGTGATCTACCATGAAATTCGCGCATCCTTAGAAATAGGCATGAGTCAAATACAATTAATCCTACACAAACATTTGGGTGTGAGAAAGCTGTGCTCGCGGTGGATCCCACACAACTTGACCGAGGCTCAAAAAACGGACCGCGTCACTTGGTGCAGTGCCATGCTTACCAGATTCAACGAAGGTGCGTCAAATTTGGTGTGGGACATAGTAACAGGTGACGAAACATGGATTTTTTGCTACGATCCCAAAACAAAGCAGCAATCGAGCGTATGGGTCTTTCAAGATGAGCCGAAACCAACCAAAGTGGCGCGCGTGAAAAGTGCATCTAAGCGGATGATTGCTTCTTTTTTTAATAAAACTGGACACGTGGCTACTGTTGCTTTAGAGAATCGTCGTACAGTGAATAGTGACTGGTACACGACCATTTGTTTGCCGGAAGTTATTGACGAACTCCGTAAAAATAACCGTAAACGCCGTATCATCCTGCACCACGACAATGCTAGTTCTCACACGGCCAGACAGACAAACGACTTTTTGAAGGCGAAAAATGTAGAACTCATGAGTCATCCTGCATACAGTCCCGACCTGGCACCTTGTGACTTTTTTCTGTTCCCAAAAATTAAGAACCAATTACGCGGTCAACGATTTTCATCACCAGAAGAGGCTGTCGAGGAGTATGAAAAACACGTTTCAGAGGTCACCACAGAGGAGTGGCACAAAAGTTTTCAAAACTGGTTTCATCGAATGAAAAAGTGCATAGACGCCAAGGGAGATTATCTTGAAAAACAATAAATTAATTTTGTACCTTTAATAGTATTTTTTCATATTCATTCCGGAAACTTATAGTGCGCCCCACGTACAAGTGTTATTTAACTTGCAAATTTTTTCTGAATTTTCAAACCATTTTTAGGGTTTCGTAGTAATCATGGAACCCTTATAGTTTAGCCATGTCTGTCTGTTTGTCCACAGTTTTACTCAGATACAATTAGTACTGGAAAGCTGTAATTTGGCATACCTAGATATGTATATTAATCACGCCAATCTCATGGTATCGTTAATTGGTAAAAAAAATAGGTCTTTCAAAAATATTGTGAGTTTGCGAACACCATTTTTCGATTTAGAAATCCGTTTGTGAAATATTTGCAAATTTTTGTTACATCAAGTTTTCCTTCTGTCAGCTAAACGGTTGTATATGTACACGTAAAAAAAGTTAAAATGGCAACTAATGAAAGAGAATTGACCATTTTATTATAGACTCGTTAAACCGAGAGACGTGAATTGTAAGTTGGCATTCGCAAATACGGAACCCTACGCTTGGTCCGACACGCATTTAAACGGTTTTTAGGGTTCCGTACCCAAAGAGTAAAATCGGAACCCTATTACTTAGACTCCACTGTGCGTCCGTCCGTCCATCCGTCAATCTGTCCGTCTGTCTGTCTGTTATCAGGCTGTATCTCATGAACCGTGATAGCTAGACAGTTAAAATTATGTATTATGTAACAAATACTAAAACAGAATAAAATTAATATTTAAGCAGGGCTCCTATACAACTAGGGTTACCATCGGTCCGGATTAGTCCGGACATGTCCGGACTTTTAGTCTCTTGTCCGGACTTCGTCCGGCTTTATATTTTGTCCGGATTTGTATTTTTTAATACAATACAATACTCTTTATTGCAATATAAAGAAGTTATAGCTGCACCTTAGTACATTGTTTCATTAAGCTTGCGTTGCAAATTTATAACTGTACTGCGCCAGTTGTCCATCGCTTGCCGCCGCGTCCGACCGCCGCGTCCGAACGCCTGCAACTCGTAGCATACGAGTATACATTTACGTCATCTGTGTTTTCCCTGTGTTAGAGCGGTTGTCCACTGCTCCGAATCCGATTCATATTCAAATCAAATCCAAAACGAGAAAAATTCGGACGGAAAATTCTTGAGTAGCGTCTGTGCACTGCAGCCGAATCCGAATCAAATTCGTGAATTTCGAGGCCACCGATTTTGTTAGTGCACCGCCAGACTTTGATTAGAGAGGCCGCATTCACTATGTGTCCTGCATTTAACCGCCGTCAGTTGCTGGCACTATTGTTATACTTATTATTTATTTAACCCAACCGTTGTATGGAAACATACGAATTGACACGTCTCAGTTTACATTTTTTGCTGGAAAATGTTTGTAGACCTAATTATATGTTAAACTAAGCAATCAGACATCAAACGCGATGTCAACATATGGACACCCGCATACGTATTATAGAGAGAATTCTTTTTGACTGCTCATTTGAAGGCCAAAACTACTAATTTCGGGGTTCGTCCCGGAACAAAAGATATTTGTATTGACGAATTCTTCGATCCCCTATCAACTTGTTATAACATTTTTCCACTAATTAGCATGCCGGGTATTTACCCCAATCTACCCGTTGTATGGAAACATACGAATTGACACGTCTCAGTTTACATTTTTTGCTGGAAAATATTTGTAGACCTAATTATATGTTAAACTAAGCAATCAGACATCAAACGCGATGTCAACATATGGACACCCTCATACGTATTATAGAGAGAATTCTTTTTGACTGCTCATTTGAAGGCCAAAACTACTGATTTCGAGGTTTGTCCCGGAACAAAAGATATTCGTATTGACGAGTTTTTCAATCCCCCATCAACTTTTTATAACATTTCCCACAAATTAGTATGTCGGGTATTTAACCCAATCTACCCGTTGTATGGGAACATACGAATTGACATGTCTAAGTTTAAATTTTTTACTGGCAAATATATTTTTAACCTAGGTATATTTTAAAATATGCAAATAGACATCAAATGAGATTATATCTGTATATTTAATATGGCTAATTTAGTTATGGCTATTTGAGATATATTAATTTATTTATACATAAGATAACCTTTTTATACATTTCTACAGATAATTAGAGGACTCGTACTAATTTATTTGGGTTCCGTACCCAAAGGGTGCAAACGGGACCCTATTACTGTGACTCCGCTGTCTGTCCGTCTGTCACAAGGCTCTATCTCTTGAACCGTAGTAGCTAGACACTTGAAATTTACACGGATTATGTATTACTGTGGCCGCTATAACAACAAATACTAAAAATTAAATAAAGTTAAAAATTCAAAATTCAAAATTCAAAATATCTTTATTATTATCATAGGATATTTATAATATCTCTTAATAATAGTCACTTTGTTTTGTTTTGCACAAATGTTGACGTCAAATCATTACTTACAGCTAAGTTTACGCCGCTTCCTAGTAAAGGGGGTAGTCATAGAAGAAACGTGTTTCTTCAGCGTTTTAAAACATTGTACGATGGTACGGAACCCTTCAATAAACGGGCAAGTACGAGTCCGACTCGCACATGCCCGTTTATTAATAAATATTTCAATCTACCCACCAAACGGATAGATACGGGTATTTACCCGGTGCATATCGGGTATATATCCAAGCGTGGGTTTACATACCCGGGTATATGCCCATCTCTAGTGACAAAGTCCGGTGTTCGTAAGGGGGCGTCCATAAATTACGTGAGATGTTTAAGGGGGGAGGGGGTCGAGTCAAATCTCATTTAATCTTACGTTGGAGAGAGGGGGGGGGGTCTCGGCAAATATCACGTAATTTTTTTTCTGATTGAAACAAAAAAAAATATACTATTTTGGTCCATTTAATCCAGATTGTACATGCTTAAGATTTAATCTTAAGCGTAATCGTAATACGATTAAGATCATTCACTAATTCGTTCGAAAGAAAATAATTTCATTCATACTTCGACATTATACATCTACTGACTGGTCAAACCACCATATTTGTTTTATACCAAATAGCTCAATTTAATCTGAATTTACAGTACAGTGTAGCCCGCCTGTCTATTGTTAAATTTTTATTACACTTATAATTAAACTCTCAGCAATATTGATTACTAGTCTTAACTAGTCGTAAATAAAAGCACGAAGCATTTTTTTTTTCTTTTTACAATAACAATCCAACGCGTTTACGTAAGAAACCCACATTTTGAAAAATCTCACGTGAGATTGGGGTATGGGGGAGGGGGTTGAATAAAATCTCACGACATCTCACCTGGGGGGAAGGGAGGGACAGAAAATTAAAAAAAAAACACCTCACGTTATTTATGGACGCCCCCTAACCAATATTACCTACTTAAATAAAGGTCATTAATTATCTATAATATCAAACTATCAATAGTACACAGATACACTATCACGTCTTTATCCCTAACGGGGTAGACAGAGCCAAGGGCGGTAAAGCCCAGGCCACGTTTAGCGTAATGGTGGGCATGAAGGTGGAAAAGGGAAATCATAATAGTGATGGGTTGCTAACCGCATCGCCTATTCATATGATTCAGATTCTCGCCCATTCCCTCAATCGGCTTTTACGATCTGCACGGGAAGAGAAGCAGCTGGTACATTCTATGTTTTTTCTTTTCTCCCAGACCAGCAAAGAAGAACTATAAATAGTATCGATTGTTATAGCAATAGCAGAAACATTATCAATAACACTGTCGATATTATACATTAATTTCTATATTTTCGGCAACACTATCGGGCGAGACGGGACAGTGGGCGGGGCGTGCAACGTGTGCTTCCCTCCCGGTACTTCACCCGAAATTCGAATATGAATCGAATTCGAGTGGGTGCACAGCCGTACGTACAATTTCTACGGCGGCCAATTCGAGTCGGTTTTGATCCGAAATAAAAACGACCCGAAGTGAGAATTCTTGGTTTGAATACGAATCGGATTTGAACCGTTTACGACTAAGTGCACAAGCGTCCATACAATCACTAGGAAGGCCAATTTGAGTCAGAATCGGATTTGATTTGAATATGATTCGGATTCTGAGCAATGCACAAGCGTCCTTACTCTATCTCGTTTGATCGTGAATAAACTCTTGTACTGTTGAACTCTGTGACTTTAATTGGCTATGCCCGGACTGCACCCTAAATCTACACGCAATACGCTAATATAGCCAAAAAGTGAAATACAACAATACAGAGAAAAAAACAAAAATATTACAAAGGCGGACTTATCGCATAGGTAGCAATCTCTTCCAGTCAACCTTTTTTATTTTAATTCGGTGAAATATGAGTAATAATCAATGACCTTCCATGTGATAATAATAAAATTACATTCTCATTAAAATTAAATCTGTTTATAAAAAGTGATAAAAATAAATAAATAAATAGATTTTTTAAATTTGCCGCGATTTATCAGGGACAGCTATCGTTCGCCAAACTCTACCATAGTCCTACCACTAGAAAGATTTTTTACGCATGTCGTGTTTACCTGTAAGTGTTTGTTACATTAAGTAAAAATCCTGTAAATAAAAATTTTAGAATTAAGTAACAATGTAAACAAATGTTGGTAAGCCTTATTCAATAAATAAAAATAAAACTAAGTAATATTTGCTTTTTGTGACTAAAAAGTCCGGACTGAGTGATCACCGCTGCCCATGGACAACTGCAACACCAGGGGTGTAACAAGGCGTTACCGGCCTTCAGGAAGATATAGACTCGTTTTTTGAAGGTTTCAATACCGTATCGGTTCAGGAACACCGCTTCAGGAAGTTGATTCCACAGTTCGGTCGTACGTGGCAGAAAGTTCCTTTTGTAATGTACGGTGGTTGACTGCCAATTATCCAAGTGGTGTGGATGAAATTTAAATTTCTGGCGAGTGGTGATAAGATAAGATAAGATAAGTTTTTTATTTGCAATAAATAGGGTTAATACAGGTTTTAGGAAAATACAATTAAATACAGTAGCTTAACCTATTTAGCCATATTCAATAGCATGCAAATTTTTCACACATTATTAAAATATTATTAAATCAAATTATTCATGCATCTAATTCGCAGACTTTAACTTTATGTTCTAAAAACTCATTAATTGAATAAAAACTTTTTTTTAGCAGCCATTTGCGCAGGGATGATTTAAATTTATTAAATGGAAGCTCTTTAAGTGCAGTTGGTAATTTGTTATAAATATTTTTGCACATTGCAAAAGAGTTATTTTTATATTTTTCAGTTTTTGGTACCACATTTAACACGAGTCTATTACAATTTCTTGTTTTTCTAAGAACAGTTTAGCTTGAACAAATAAATGCTCATTTAGTTTCACAAAGATGCTTATTTCTAAAATGTATAAGCATGGGAGGGTTAATATATTGAGCGACTTGAAATGAGGTCTACTCGAAATATATGGTGGTATGTTGATAATTGATCTTATGCATCTTTTCTGCGCCTTAAACACTCTTTTTATGTTGGTACCATTTCCACACATAATTAAACCGTATCTAATTATAGACTCGACATATCCAAAATATGCTGTTAAAGCGGTATCTTTATTTGCAACTTTATTCAGTTTTGAAATGGCATATGCAAATTTGTTTATATTACTACAAACTTTGTGTATTTGTCGCTTCCAATTTAACTTCTTAAGGTGTGGTGGTGATACGAGAAAAAACTAGTAGCGTAACAAGTTGAGACCCTATAGTATACGAGTATAGTCTCTGCCTACTAGGAAACAGGCATGATAACATGTATGAGAAAATGCTAATATTTAATTAATACATTACATAAAGGCTCTGAGATTTCCAAAAGCAAAAAACCAACCCTTGTGTCGGGACGTCCCCAAGTATTTGAACAATGTCAAGGGTAGCCTGTTGGGACACGCAACGTAAAAAGCTCTATTCGAACTCTTGACGAGTCCGTGACTTTTTGTGAGCTGCCGAAAGCTTCTTATCGCTTATAAAGAACATTAAAAGGGACAACACTCTTAGGGAGTTTACATACCGTTTATGTTTTTATGGATTTCATAATGTTTCGTACTCAACGTTTCTTACTATTCTTTAATTCTAATGCTAATAATTAAGGCTGTACCTGAATTTTCCGGGGTACAGTGCTGCCCCCAGTCTAAATAAAACGGAGACATCATTTAAAATTTTGCTACTACCAATTCCTAGATAATTAACCCTTTACACTATTTCGTGAACTACTGTTTACAGTTTATAATGAGAACGTTAAGCTTTACTACGCACAATTGCCAAAAGTAGCCGTTTATCGCAAATGTGCGTAGTAAAGCTTAACGTTCTCACTTTAAACTGTAAACAGTAGTTCATAAAATACTTTGAAAGGTTATCTAGGGCTTGGTAGTAGCAAAATTTTCAATGATATCTCCGTTTTATTTGGAATGATGTATTTTAAATGGGGGCAGCACTGGACCCCGAAAAATTCAGGTACGGCCTTGACTCAAAGTCTTTTAGTTCATATTTTGAATGTCGAAAACTATACGCCTAGCCTAGATATACTTATGCAATTTCTTTGAAATTACAAAATGTGGCCAAAATCTGACATGTCATTTTAAAATTAAAGCTAGACTTAGTATGAAAAAGTCTAGGGTAAGGGGACTCTTAAATGGTTTGCATAGGCCTGTGGCATAGGCTAAGGAATCATACACGCTCGCTTTCATATTCTTTATTTATTTGAACTTTTATTGAGCCAAAGCTACTGCTAAAGCATTCTATCCCTGTCAACTTATCAAGGGTGTTAAGATGATACACGGAGTCCAATGCTGCCGCCATTTGAAATAAATTATTTGTAAGGAAACGGAGATATCATTTAAAATTTTGAGCTAGTAAAACCTAGATAACCCTTCAAACTATTTTATGAACCACTGTTTACAGTTTAAAGTGAGAACGTTAAGCTTTAGTTTGCATTTTTGCGAAAAACGGCCACCTTAGGCGCAAGTGCAGAAGAAGCGGCAACAAACTGCACTGCAGCTAGCGTAATCCCAATTTCTTTGCCAAAAAAAAACAAAGATAGTCTTGAGAGAAGTATGAACGCTCCTCTATCAGCACGTCGCTCATAAATGTGTTATTTCACACCGGTTGCCCGCCCTCAATAGATATTTCGCTTAAATTTCTCCTTATAACCGTCATGCAGGCAAACCTTTGTGTGGCGGCCATCGCCCATCGTAACCCTTAATGCTTTTTTGCTTACCAAACTATGTTTTTATTTAACGCTGTTTTCTTGTGTATGTTGATAGTTTTTAACGGAACTTTTCATGAAAAGGGAGAAGGTTCTCAATATTGTTTTAGTGCTTTTGATGAGTGTTACTTTATATTATCCGTCATTTACAAACCGATTTGATAAATTGTTTTTAAACATCTCGTAAAATTCAAATTATTAACTTTAGAACATTTATAATTTGAATTTCACGAGAATTATAACCAATTTTGATATCTACATATATTATACCTACGAGTACGTCGTTAGATTCGCCTTAATCACAAGAGTGTCATGCTATATAAAAATATTGGAAATCAAAATGGCGGATTTATGGCGCCAAATTACGCGGCATGAAAAATCTTTTGATTTCAAAACCTATAGAGTGGGGTATCAAATTAAAGGATTTTATTCAAGGATTACAAAAATATACAGAACTTATATGTTTAATGAAATTTTATATGAGAAATGCTAAAAAACAACATATTATGACATCGCTTCATCAAGCGTATTCCCGGTTTCGTCCTAGTCCTAGGCATAGGTCAGTACTGCTGTTGTATAAATAAAATAAATAAATATGTATATAGGGACAAATCACACTGAATAAGCTAGCCCCAAGTAAGTTTTAAACTCGTGTTATGGGATACTAACTTAACGATACTATGTTTATGATAAATACAATATACATCGTGTTAATTAAAAGAACGCAAAACCTCTCAGATGGTACCTCAGCCCATGAAACTGAACAACTTTTGTTCAACAACTTTCACGAAATCCAAAAAAAAATTTGGATTTTTATACAAATTGACTCGATCAGCTGATCAGTTTGTACGAAAATGAAAATTTTTTTTTTTTTAGTTTCGTGAAAGTTGTTAAAAAAAGTTGTTCAGTTACATGGGCTGAGGTACCATCTGAGAGGTTTTGCGTTCTTTCACGATGTATAGATAAACACCCAAGACCCAGGACAATTTGAAAAGGGCCATTTTCCAGCTTGCCCTGGCTGGGAATCGAACCCAGAACCTCCGGATTAGCGGTCTAGTGTGTTAACCATTACGCCACGGAGGTATCACGCAGTCGGGTATTTTGTTTTTTAATAATTACTTGTTCACAATCACTTACACTTCAATTTTAATCAGGGATTATCAGCAACTCCATATCTACATCATCATCATCAGCTATTATAAACCCACTGCTGAGCCTAAGCCTGCTTTGGCCTGCGCCATCCGGTTCTGTCTCGGCCTTCGCGATCCAGGTCTTCCAAGCGACTTCCTTTATATACGTATATCTACATAACAGTTCTTCCCAGCGACTTGCTTGGTATACGTATATCTACATAAGTAAAATATGTAGGTAGGTACATAAAAATTCTACCCAAAAGTTTGAAAAGGACTAACCAAGTCAACTAAAAGAAATGGGATTCGTAAAAATGAAGTAGCTTGTCATACAAACTCCGAAACTAATGGTGAAACCTTTTTGTTGGGGCCACTACCCTGGCGGACCGTTTCGTATTTTTGAGTATTATCAGGGAACTAAGAAATTATGAATAATCAAAAATTTAATTTTGAAATAATAAACTTAGAATGTACCAGCTGCTTCTCTTCCCGCGCAATTCGTAAAAGCCGATCAAGGGAATAAGCGAAACTGTGGATACCTAATGTAAATAGGCGTTGCGGCTAGCAACCTATCACTTGATTGTAATTCCTTATTCTACCTTCTCGCCCACCATCATGCTAAAAGTGGCATTTCAAAGTCAAAGTCAAAAATTTTTATTCAATCTAGGATAAATATTTCACATATTGAATGTAATTATTTTTAGTGCAAAAGCTACAACCTACTAGCGTTTCGGAACGACCACTGCCGGGAAGATTACGCCGAAAGAAACCCAGTTCAGTATATAGGTCCCTCCCAACCCAGCCTGATGGTCTTTATTGCATTACAGATTTACACTTATTCTTATCATATATTTACATCATATTTTATATTAAGTATATTTTACATTTTAAGTTTAAAAAAAAAATTGCAACTATTTGGGTCTTGAAGCCCTTGGCTCTGTCTGCTTATTTCATTTTATTTCTTTATTAGCACACAAAACATATAACCCATTTACAAAACAGATAACACCCATTATCACACAGCTTAAAGTCGCAAATTCCCAAATGCTCTATGCTGGTCCCATTAGGGATTAAAAGAGGTGATAGTGTATATGTCCTGAGATAAGTCCTCTTTAGGAATCATTCATATTTTACATCTCCTTTTAGAGGAAAGGTAAAAATTCCACCAATCAGCTTAAAAGTGGAATTTGAGATTTGCGGTCCTGTCCCGTTGAGGATAAAAACGTGATAGTTTAAAATGTAAGGTGAAAATAAAATAATGAGCGCAAATTCCAAAAGCGTACCTAGGTTTAATTTTTTACTTTATACTAGTGGCTACATAGGTAGTAACTAGACTTCGCTAGTCACCCCTACCCAAACCCCGTTGAAGTTTATCGAATAAAAAAGTTGTTCAGAAAGAGTAACCAAAAAACTATATGACATTTTTGAATACTTTTTTTTAAATTGCTTGTAATAAATGATTTTCTTACAAATTTAATTCCCATATTTCCGCCAAGTTTTCAATACTGGTATACTCGTAATGCCGTGTTTGACATATGCATGTCAAACTTGGGCCCTAACTGATCAACAACACAATAAAATCAACGTATGCCGGAATGGAATAGAAAGAAGCGTAATTGGGCGTCAGGAGAAGAGATAGGAATCAGTTATAAAGAATAAAACGAAAGACCAAGTTTAATAAAATTAAGTAAAAAAAGATTTTTAAGTTAAACGGTTTTATTTAAGATCAAGACACTAAAGATGCTATTAATGTACTAAAAGCTAAAAAAATATTCAGTAGGTCCTAGGTACCACTCTTCACACTACTCTCTGCATCAATCTAGGGCATTGATCAGACAAAAAAATAAAATCGTTGGGCGTGTGAAATTTATATCAAGTCAACCGTTATATTTATGATATAACGGTTGACTTGATATAAATGCTATTTATCTACATATTTACTCCGGTTACGTTACGCCCAACGATTTTGCTCAGGTGTTTCTGATTCTACCAGCTCTCTTTGTCGCTCACGTTGCCCTGATAATCTAGCCTCACGTTGCTCAGATGTTTCTGATGCTACCAGCTCTCTTTTTCACTCACGTTGTTCAGGTGGTTCTATGACTATGAGTTTCATTCTCACTCTCTTTTGCACGTTTCGCTCTATACTTTTCTTTCGCCTTTTCAAGCCTTCTTTTTCGCTGTGTTGCAGTTTCTGTTTTATTTTTGTTTGTTTTTGTTTTATTATTAATTGGTACCATGTTGTTCCCACGAGTAATGGACATCATAACGGTCGACCCCCCAGAAGTCCAATAGAGGGGCAAGGCTATATACAACAAGATGCGCCCAAGTCTTGAGGGGAAAACGCTAACGACATATCGTGTTTATCCACCCTATTGCCACACAGTCCTCGACACGATACAAAATCTTGTATAATAATAAATTTTTCTGCGCTTTATTGTACTTGTCAAGCCCTTTAATTTGATACCCATATTGAGGAACTTGTACAAAAATATGTAGTCCGTCATTTTGTGGCGCGTGGCGGCCATATTGGATTTGTATAATTTTTAACTGCGCTGTATTGTACTTGTCGAGCCCTTTCATTTGATATCCATATTGAGGGAGTTGTACAAAAATATGTAGTCCGCCATGTTATGGCGGCGGCCATCTTGGATTTACAATAATACTGATCATACATAATTGTATTGTCATTGAAACTAAAGAAGTGTACCAAATTTTAGGTCAATCGGTCAACAGAAAGGAGGTGAAATTTCAGTTACTAGATTTGACCCAAACAAACAAATAAATTAACAAACGAACACGGTAAGCTAAATAAAACCGTTCAAAAAAGCTCAAACAGTATGCAGGAAATTGAAATGGAAAGCCTTATAGGAGACCTTTGTCGAAAGACAAGCTGTTAAAAGAGGAAATCTACCGAATGCCGAGAATATTATTGTTTAAGTTAATTACTTTCAAACTCCTATCTTCAACTTTTATAAATAATTCTACTGTCAAAATGTTTAAATTAGCAGGAATTGGTTAAGAAAAATGCGACCTGTAGGCGAGAACAGACAGACGGACAAAAGCATTTTTTTTTGGGTGGGTGTCCAACGCTTCACTTGCCAGTACTACCTTTCGGGAACCTTTCTGCCCCAGCGGCCATCGGTTCGTCGCGCTATGTAATAGTAATACGCGAATTCCATGGCCTCCCGTACTACGCTCTATTCGAGTCACGTCGCTCCCCCATATTTTTTATTGACCACGAGTCCGCCGGTGGAAAACAACAGCTTTTTAATGCTCCGCGTAAATAATATAAATTAAAGCACTTAAGTTCTGACCGTCTGCTATCGATCGTGGATACAGACCAACCCTTAAATAGACTTAGCACCAGCGAACTTTAACCTTAATATTGTAAAACATGGACTAACTTTATTACTAGGTTCAATTCAATTCAGATTGGGCAGACAGTTTTGTGCGTTAGTAGGTACGAGTATATTTATTTTGTGACATGGGCACTGAATTAATTTAAGTACTAACATATTATTAACTCAACAAGATATAGTCTTAAAAACTAAATTCCGACTACAGAATAAAACATACTGAAAAGTTCATTCATCATACAAGCACTACCCTGCCTATCATCCCGGAAAAAAGAATTGTTCCCGTGGGCGTAAAGCCGCGGGCAAAAGCTAGTAATGTATATATTTTTGAAAGCTTTATAAGCCGTTTCATTTGCCATCTCTCTCATCATCATCTCTGGGCACCTAAATACCAACTTCTTCCTATTGACCGTATCCAAAATCGCGCAACTCGTATAATCGACGATGAGACTCCGTCGGCCATCTCGATCCTCTAGCTCTCCGTAGGGATGTTGCATCCTTGTGCATTTTTTATCGCATCTATCATGGGGAATGCTCTGAAGAATTGTTCCTAATACCTAATACCTGCTGCAAAATTTCACCACCACACCACCTGCCTGAGATTAAAATTTCATCCACACCACTTAGATAGTAGGCAATCAACCACCGTACATTTTAAAAGGAACTTTCTGCCACGTACGACCGAACTGTGGAATCAACTTCCTGCAGCGGTGTTCCCGAACCGATACGACAACGAGTCTATATCTTTTTGAAAGGCCGGTAACGCTCTTGTTACACCCCTGGTGTTGCTGTTGTCCATGGGCAGCGGTGATCACTTACTATCAGGTGACCCACTTGTTCGTTTGCCGCCCTATAACATAAAAAAATTAAAAAAATACCTCACACGGTATGACTTGATAAGTATATTTTATTTTTTAGTTCATTACTTTGGCCTATAGAGGGCACCACAGAAGATTTACTGTAACGTCACATAACCTATAGCTGACGATACCTAGTTTGTCGAGGTATCATAGATATCATTGAAGATACGAGGAACAGATTAACATACAGACAGAGCGGCGAATAACATAACACTCCTTTTGGTTTCGACGTAGTCGGGTAAAAACTCTATCAGATGTAAAGAGCTGTTAGAACCAAAATGGACGACGTCAACGAAGAGACAAAGAGAAGCCTAAGCCTAAATTCGGCGGTGGGCGAAAAAAAGGGGGCTGAGATGAGACGTAAAATACTCGGGTTAAAATAATAATAATTGTTAAAATAGTAAATTACGATATAAGTGCGTTATGGTGGTTATAACACACGAACCGGAATTCCTGCCCGAGCCAAAGGCGAGGGCGTAAGGAGCTGAGTGTGTTTAGCCAATATACGCACGTATATCGTACGACGTTTTTCAACAGGTACTTGCGAGGAAAAATACCTTAATAATAAACTGATATTTTTGATTTTAAATAAACTCAACCATAAAACTGTGATGCACACTGTTGCTTTCCCGCCGTTTTACTTTTTAAATCAGCACGGCGCGCGGCCTACTGGACGGCGGCGCCGCGCGGAAAGCAAATTCGAAATTTGAAAAAAAAAAAAAAACAATCTGTAGCATATGTGAGCACAGATGTAAGAAACAAAAACAGGTATTGAAACAAAGATGACGTTCGATGTCTGATTTATTATTTTTCTTAGTCTAACCTTCACCTTATGTTATCTAATTATCTCGCTCACACGCAACTGTCAAACTTTCTTTTCTTTCGCAATAGCAAATCGTGAGTTATAGAAATATAACTTCACTATTTGCGTTTCTAACACACGCGTGTTTTATGGGCTGCTTTATATATCTAAAAACGGTGAAATTAGACCCATTTTACGAGCAAGGGTGTTAAAGAATTAATTTATAACCATTATAACATTATTTTGTTCGATAAGTGTTATAAAGTGATTCTATTTTTAAATTTTAGTATTGTGTTCATAAAGGACGTCAATATAAAATCGTTCCAAAATAATTTGATTTTTACGACATGAGATTAGATAAACGTATAATTTTAGACAAAAAAAATTGGTTGCCTGTAAAGTCGGTATACGGGCGAAAGTTTTACGTGACAACGACTTCACTCCACTTCACTCCAAACTTGACTTCCACTCGGGCATGGTTAGCCCGCCTAAGAGCGAGAGAGACAGACATAAAAAGTGAAAGGCACGCGTGCCTCTCACTCGCTCTCATTGTGAGCGCATAACGTGAGCGGAGCGTAACGCAGTTTCTTGAAGTGTCACCCGGCTAACCAATTTACGTCTATATGGTTGTCACGTCAAAAATCCGATATGCCAATAATGAAGTTCGCGTGTGAATCCAGAGATATCGATTCGCATATATATTGACTGATCCATCATTATGATCAAACAACCTTTCATCATAATGTGTCATGGTTTGTTTGTCACCTTCCTTTACTGCATAAATATTTCCGAAAGTTACTTTTTTATTATATATTGTTTATTGTACTGAGCTAGTAAGTTTTCAGTGCCGATGTATATATTTGCAGATAATTTTTTGTACTTAATGTAATATAGAAAGAAGAAAAAAATAAAAATTGTTAATTTGGTGGAAACGACATTAAAAAGTTATATACATTCTTCGAAACTTCGCTCAGCATATTGTTTATGACGCAGTGTGAGCCGCGATGCTGGTCTTCCGCGGATGTCATTTATATAAAAATATATTAAAATTACAAAAAAACATAACAATAGAATAATGAAAGGTTCATGAACTCAAAAGTGAAAGAAATCAACTCAACTGACAAGAAAAAGTTCTACTTTTAAAAAGTATTTACACAAAAACAGACAGAAAAGGCATTTACTTACGTTAGTGACATTGGTTAGTTAGTGCTGCCACAGAATACATATAAGTACGAGTGCTGCGTCTTTAGATTTTTAGTCGAATAAAATTTGAGCGTTAAATTTATTTTTAAGATATTTATTTGAGCTTTAAATTTATTTTTAAAATATTTACTTACCTGTAAAAATATTACGGCAAAATTATCATAGCTATACTTGAAATATAAGGGTAGGTTCAGACCGTGATACGGAAAGAAAAGTTTTTCAGTATCATAAACTGAATTCACCTTAAATGTTTGCTTCCAGTGATGGAAAACATCGTGAAGAAACCTGCACACTAGTGACTATTAAATTTTAGTGTGTGAAATGGAGAAGACAATAGCAAATTACTTCATTACCTACTTATTTTATCCAAAAAAATGTTATGTTGTAGGACGGCAAACGAACAAGCGGGTCACCTGATTGTAAGTGATCACCGCTACCCATGGACAACTGCAACACCAGGGGTGTAACAAGAGTGACCGACCGGCCGACCGACCAAGAGTGTAATAATGTCCAATTCTCAAAATGTCCAGTTCTCAGAATGTCCAATCACCAAAATGTCCGATTCTCAAAATGTCCAAAATAAATAAAAATTAACGTTTCGGGTTAATTCCCGTATGCATTAATTTAATAAAATGTCCAAGTCTTAAAATGTTCCATTCTTTAAAAATTTTAAAATAAAATAAATCGAATCATACCGTGTAGTCGGGTTTTAGTTTTTAAAACTATTTCTTGTGAGTTTATTTATTTGCCTATTAAATTTTAAAGACTGAATATTTTGAGATTTGGACATTTTGAGGCTTGGTTATTTTGTCATTTGGACATTTTGATGATTGGGAATTCTGAGAACTGGACATTTTGAAACCGCTGGCCATTTTCAGAATTAAACATTATGAACTTAAAAGAAAAAAATGGTTATTGTGTGAGTCTGGCTCTACCTAAGGTAAAAGGCACTCAATTCCGAGGGGTCCTAAAAATAGCACCATATTCCGATATATTTAGAATAACGGTGTTTCATGCCATTAACAAGAAATTTTTGTCTGCGAGATACATTATTAAATTAATAATATGTCTGATAATGTTTATATGAATAAAGGAGTAAATCCATAAAAAATCACGAATAAGGCCATAAAAAATTTGAATTTTTTATGGATTTCTTCATAATTTTACATAATTTAATTTTTTTAATAAACTTTCATAATCAAACTGTTAGTACGAGTATATTTCAAAAATAAGATGAAGACACTTCTGATAAAAATAGCTAATTCTACAGAAAGGTATAATAAATACTTAATTTTAATGTTATTTTCAGTTAAGGTGAAAACACCGCGGAATCAGGTGCCTTTACCTAAGTTAGTCTACTATCTCTAGCGATCTACCACATTCCTGTAATGCCTTAATCATGACTGAGTTCATTGAAGCGGCGAACGGACATGATCGGCCTACTCCATCCGCAATATAACGCCAGATTTCATTCCCCGCATTCTATACGTACCATCGATTTCAGAGACCGAGGACACGAAGCGCTAAACTAAATGGATGCGTCGGACAGTTACTTATTATTACAGGCTTTTATTTAGCTTCTTAAAAAAAATGTCTGGCTTGCGCTTGGCTCGGGTCTATCGTAAAGGTTTGTAAGTATACGTAGCATTGTCATAATTTAGGTACATTGGTAGATACATACCTACTAAATTTACAAATTGACATTATTTAAATTTCGTAATACGTATGATGACTGAAAAAATATTGTTGGCCCATCGGTTATATTATTAAAAAATATTGTACACGTATTTTTTATTTTCTCTGAGAAACAATAAATAACGAAGATACAGCGCATTTAAATTTCGGATGACGTCACGCTTTCGTACGATTTTTACACATCGGTGACGTCACAAGCTCCCACTCTGGAACTTTGATACTCTGTATCTTTGCGAATTTTTACTTTTTTGATAAACTGAAAAATATGTGTACATTATTTTTGGATAATCTAACTATCGGACTAATTAGAACAATTGACCGAGCTAGCGAAGCGAGCGAGGGCTATAATTCAAGTTGGGGAAAACATACATTCATACATACAAACACATTGTTTGTATGTATGAATGTATGTTTGTTCAGCGATAACTGCCGTACCGATGAAGGTCCGATTTTGATGAAATTTGGTAGGCATGTAGGAAATATCCATAGATTTTCAAGTTTGTTGGGATCATCCCTATTCTTTTAATTCAATTTAAATTATGACATAACAAACAACGTTTCAATTTAAATTATGACATAACAAACAACGTCACCTCAGTCAATCCACTTGTTAATTGACGTCTTTGGAGAGAATGTTGCAGTGCAGCTTGAATTTGTCCGGTTTGTTGGTTTTTTTTGGGTTAAATCTTACCAGTCCTATTTGGGCCACTTCCTGGTTTCTGATTGAGATGAAATTTTGTATGTAAGTCAGATGACAATGCAATATCAGTAAAACAAGAAGCTGATCTGTTAATGGAGCCCGGACGGTGGATATAGGAACCCTATCAAGTTTGGGCTTATTACATTTGTCTTAGGCCTTACAATGAAAGCTTGGACGAAAAATTAAATTTATTTGGAAAAGTTATTTCTTCATACATATCATCATCATCATATCAGCCACAGGAAGTCCACTGCTGGACATAGGCCTCCCCCAAGGATTTCCAAAACGACCGATCGGAAGCGGCCTGCATCCAGCGTTTTCCTGCAACCTTGCTCAGGTCGTCTAACCACCTAGCAGGTGGGTGTCCTACGCTGCGCCTGCCGGTACGTGGCTGCCATTTGAAAATCTCTCTGCCCCATCGGCCATCGGTTCTTCGCGCTATGTGCCCCGCCCACTGCCACTTCAATGAGTTAATCCACTGAGCTATGTCTGTGACCTTAGTTCTTCTAAGAATCTCCTCATTTCTGATTCGATCACGTAAAGAAAAACCTAGCATAGCCCTCTCCATAGCCTGTTGAGCGACCTTGAGCCTTCTTATGAGACCCATAGTAAGGGACCACGTTTCAGAGCCATAAGTCATCACTTGTAACACACATTGATTAAACACTTTCGTCTTGAGGCACTGAGGTATTTTGGACGAGAAGACACTGCGTTACTTCCCGAATGCTGCCCAGCCGAGTCGGATTAGTCGAAAGACCTCTTCCTCGAAGCTGGAACTTCCTACCTGGATCAATTGACCCAGGTAGATATACTGGTCTACAACTTCGAGGGTGGAGCTCCCAACAGAAACAGGCAAAGGCGTTACGTGCATGTTCGACATGACCTTCGTCTTGTCAATGTTCATTTTCAGGCCAACCTGTTGGGAAACTCGATTTAGGTCTTTAAGCATCGTACTTAAGTCCTCCATCGATTCTGCCATTACAACGATATCGTCGGCAAATTGAAGGTGAGTGATATACTCGCCATTGATGTTAATGCCCAGTCCTTTCCATTCTAGAAGCTTGAAGGCATCTTCCAGAGCAGCGGTGAACAGTTATGGAGATATGTCATCTCCCTGTCTCACGCCTCTTTGCAATGGAATAGCCTTCGTACTGAGCTCCTGTACTCGGACCGACATAGTGGCTTTGTTGTATAAACACTTCAACACCTCGATATACTGATAGTCAATACGGCACCGTTGGAGAGACCCATGTTTCGATCGAATCGAAGGCTTTCTCATAGTCCACGAACCCCAAGCACAACGGCTGGTTGTACTCCCTCGTCTTCTCTATAACCTGCCGCAGCGTATGGATGTGGTCCATGGTACTATAGCCTTTTCGGAACACGGCTTGTTCAGGAGGTTGGAAGGCATCAAATCTGTTAGCGAGACGGTTCGTGATGACTCTCGAAAACAACTTATAGACATGACTCAGAAGTGTGACGGGCCTATAGTTCTTCAAGAGAGTGTTGTCACCCTTTTTGAAGAACAGAACCACCACACCCCTGTTCCACGCCTCTGGCGTCACTCCCTCGAGTAGAACGGAATTAAAGAGCCTTTGAAGGACTTTCAGTACCGGCGTTCCGCCCGCTTTCAAAAGCTCTGCTGTGATTCCGTCCTCGCCCGGCGGCGCCTTGTTGTTTTTAAGCTGTTTGAGAGCCATCCTTATCTCGTACAGACTAATGTCCGGGATATCTTCGGTATCATACATATATTTGTTCTTAATAAAGACCAGGGAATTATAAACCGAGCGAGCGAAGCGAGCGAGGGCTATAATTCAAGTTGGGGCGAAAACACATTGTTTGTATGTATGATGTATGTATGTATGTTTCGCGATAACTGCCGAACCGATGTTCCGATTATGATGTTTGGTGGTCATGTAGGAAATATCAATAGAATTTTCAAGTTTGTTGGGCATCACAATCGGTTCAGTAGTTTTTGAAATATTAAAAAAAAATCCCGAGGTCTAAGTTCGTGGTGAACTACTAGTAATCTCTAAATCGAGTTGGGGGCTAAAACACATTGTTTGTATGTACGTTTGTACCGCGATAACTGCCGAACCGATGGTCCGATTTTGATGAAATTTGGTAGTCATGTGGGAAATATCAATAAAATTTTCAAGTTCGTTGGGCATCAAAATCGGTTCAGTAGTTTTTGAAATATTAAAAAAAATGTCCGCGGTTATGTAGCAAATGAAACCATAGCGCGTTCTAACTTTAAATAGTGCCATCTAGGTGTTACTTAGAGAACTATAATCATTAGGTCTAAGTTCGCGGCGAACTACTACTATAATACCACATCTATCTGACAACTCCCTTACTCGCCTTTGGCTTGCGGCCAATATCAGCCGCGATACATTCCGTGTTTGCAGAGCACTACACTACACATTATTATGTTTCTTGCATATAGTTTGCATCTTCAACTCATTGATTTTGACGGAAATTGACTTCTAGAGAATTGCTACGGTTTTCTATCCAACTACGCCCAAGTTAAACGGCAGGGTTATGATTTTAGCAGTTTGTTGAATGCTGGAAAAATTAAGTAGGTACTTATTCATCAATGAATGAGGAGGAAATATAAGGTCCTCGTATTCAAGAGCCAGTTCAAGTTTCCCCAAAATTATAAGATAAAAAAAAATATTTGCAATAAATAGTGTGTATAATACAGGTGTTGGGAAAATATAACTAAACACAGTAGCTTAACCTGTTTAGCTAAATTATATTATTAAATCAAATTATTTGTGCAATTACCAAAATAACCAACTTCATTTCCTTTTAGGAGTTTCTTACCTACATCCGAAGTTCTTCGTTATATCTTCACCAAATGAACATAGGAATACAACCAAGGAGGAGGGCTTTCAAATAAAAAAAAAACATCAAATCGATTCACAATTTGCGAAGATATCGCGTAACATATACAATAGACACATAAAAAGAAACATACGGGTTGAATTAATAACCTCCTCCTTTTTTGAAGTCGGTTAAAAATCATCTTTTATTTTATATAATCGGATTAGGTGCTTGCTACAATTTGCATTGGATAAAAAAAATTGTATAGGATAGTCATTCATTAGTCCCTTCCCTCTTATCGACTATGTTAATACAAAACTGGTGTCAGATTTTTTGACCAACATACTCGTATACAACGAGTTGATGAAATAACGCAAAACCTCTGAGATGGTACCTCAGCCCATGAAACTGAACAACTTTTTTTGTACAACTTTCACGAAACCCGAAAAATTATATTTGAATTTTTATACAATTGACTCAATCAGCTGATCAGTTTGTATGAAAATCCCTCCTCCGCCAAATGCCTCCACCAAAAGTGGCCACTTTTGGCGGAGGCAAGTTTTAAAGCTAGACGATCACCAATATTAGTTTCAACGGCAGTTCATAAAATAATTTAAAGGGCTATCTAGTGCCTAACATTGAGAAATATGGAAATTTTCACCATATTTACGAGTTATCAATTTATTTTCATTTATAGCGCCGTGTGGTTCCCGGCAGAGTAGAATAGGACCACTCCAAGTCTTTCCGTGGATGTCGTAAAAGGCGACTTAGGAAACAC
The DNA here is from genome assembly GCA_963576875.1 of Acrobasis repandana. Classification (NCBI taxonomy): domain Eukaryota; kingdom Metazoa; phylum Arthropoda; class Insecta; order Lepidoptera; family Pyralidae; genus Acrobasis; species Acrobasis repandana. The sequence goes on from OY756215.1 coordinate 1,419,557, forward strand.
AAGCTAAACAAAACTGATAAACATCAATGAGACCTCTCCAACCCGTCTGGCCAGCGTGGAGAGTGTAGGCCAAATCCTCTGGCTGCTGTGCCTGAGTATGGCTCTGGTAGTACAGAGAGGGTCGTGCGTGCTCCTGCAGTGGAGACTAAAAAAGACATGATGATGATGATGAATTTATTTTAAATAAGGGCGCCACTTCAAGGTCCCAGTGCTTCTAACTTCACCTTAAGTCCGCCTGTTAAATTTTTTGTAGGTAATAAAGACAAATATTTTTCAATTTTAATAAATAAAAATAAAAAATAGTAATATCAAAATAACTAGAAAAAGTCAAGTGCTTCGCTATTGCGATCGGTCTTGTACGCGCTTTACTTCGTTGCGTCAGGTTAGCCCGATCGTCTTCATCTTCATTGCTAAAGTGCGCCGCCAGGTCTGCTTAGGACGGCCAACTTTTCGCTTGCCCTAGGAGGCCCACTCCAGACTCCAGGGCTTGCCTCGGGATTTGTGTGTGCTCCCTCCTGAGAGTATGGCCTATCCACATCCATTTGCGGCGCAAGATCTGTTTGTTAAGGTGAAGATATAGGCAAATGGCCTTGAAGTGGCGCCCTCATTTGAAATAAATTGTTAACTAGTAAATATGGTGATAATTTCCATATTGCTCTTCGTCATGCACTAGATAGCCCTTTAAATTATTTTATGAACCACCGTTAAAAGTATTAACATTAGTCCGTCTAGCTTTAAAACTTGCCTCCGCCAAAAGTGGCCGCGGCAAGTTTTAAAGCTAGACGGATCACCAATAATAGTTTCAACGGCAGTTCGTAAAATAATTTAAAGGGCTATCTAGTGCATGACGTAGAGCAATATGGAAATTGTCACCATATTTACGAGTTAACAATTTATTTCACACTTCAAGGCCATTTGCCTATATCTTCACCTTGGTTGGCATTTCCTGACTCACCTTCCACGAGCGTTCATTGGAGATCTTCTTAGGCCAGAAATACCAAGGCTACGATACCACAGATAGGCACATACATATACAGACACGTCAAACTTATAACACCCCTCTTTTCCGTCAGGGGTAAAAAAGGCACACATTAGTTCTTTGCCAATATAACTAAAAAATAGAGTGAAAACTAGACACTGCTACTCGTTACAACTTACAGAAGCAATGTTATGTCCCAGGCGGCGGTTGATGAAAACCTGGATCGGTTACGCCATTGCGTGATACTCGCCGTCCAAGTTTCGCACCCATATAGCAGGACTTACTTAACCTTTGGGCGAAAGATCTTGACTCTGCAATTCAACTCCTTGGATCGCGATAAGGGTCGAAGTTGTAAAGTTGATTTAGCTATTCTAGAAGCCGTTTCCTTTCTTTATCCTTCTATCTGTCTATCTGTTAGTCCTATTTAATTTCATTGACTGATAATATTAATCTTGCTGTTCAAATAATCCTATTACAAACTCATTAGTACATTATCATACATCTGATTACTATCGGTTAATCCACAGTTCAGTTGCTAACCAATAATTCTGTATGTGTGAAGGCGCAAAAATTAATAAGCTTCTCGGAAACAAATTCTTAATCAAATAATACGCATGATGACTGAAAAAATATTTTTGGCCCGTTGGTTAAATTATTAAAAAATATTGTACACGTATTTTTTATTTTCTCTGAGAAACAATAAATAACGAAGATACAGCGAATTTAAATTTCGCATGACGTCACGCTTTCGTACGATTTTTACACATCGGTGACATCAAAAGCCCCCACTCTGGAACTTCTTATATCTTTGTAAATTTTTACTTTTTTGATAATGGAAAAGTATAGGTACATTATTTTTGGATAATCTAACGGACTAATTAGAATAATACTTTTCTGACCCAGTCATCATCCCTATTATGTAAGTACTTACACACCACGTACGGTTATAAGGATGCTGTTATAATATAGGTAATTATTATTGTTTGATTGTTCGGGAGAGCCAAGCGTCTTAGTTTCAAGATTGGCAAAAATGCTTTTGTCCGTCTGTCTGTTCTCGCCTACAGGTCGCATTTTTCAACCGATTTTAACGAAAATTAGCACGGGGACGAGTATGACATAGGGGAACTAGGGGAAAAGGGGAAGAGAAATAGGGGAACTTTGCTGTAGCGTTATTTATTGACGGATTTCAGAGGCTCAGTAATGAATTCATCTACACAAATTGTTTCAAAAAAATTACAAAAGGGCAGGATAGGGAAAGTTTGCCAAAGCGTTATATGGACAAATTTCACTGAAATGGCTTTGCTAAGCCAGCCAGAAAGGGATAAGTGATTATTGCAAGGTAATAAAAGCTCGCGATGTCTACTGTTTCACAGAACCACTAGTTTAGATAGGTACTTACAGCTTACAGATTTAAGATTTTTATCGGAAGATAACGGCACAGACTACTGAGATGAATCATGAATTAAAGTCACTGATAATGGGAACAAAATTTTATTTTAAAAGTCTAGCTAAGGGAATTGATGTATGGTGTACCTAATTACCTATACCTATGATATGAGAACGCACGACACTTGATGAATTCGCATCGAACACACTTGTGCCGATGCAGCATTTTGTTGTACGACTTACTTGGGCATATTCCCGGACAGGAAAGATTGGATTAGTAGATGGAATGCTGCGTGATACATTTTTCTATCAAACAAATTTTATCTACGAAGGTTAGTACTGAAAGCGTTTATTGCGCTGTGTTTATGTATGTCTAATTATGTGTGGCGCGCGCAGGCGCTTAGTAATCAAAAATATACAAATTACTTTACTTTTGCTTTTAATTATATTTTAAGTAATAACTTACAAAATATAGAAAAAACTACTTCCTACTCAGAACATAAGTAACAATAACAACTATTTATTATTTAATCTAAATTATAATTAGTACTAATTTAAACAATATGATCATATCAAGGATTGCAGTGGTACCAGCAGTCAGCAGCAGAGCATCGAACGAGTCACGTTCGTTGCAGCCTGTAGCAGTGCAAGTAAGATCAGTCCTTTTACTTGTTTAAGCGATGTTGTCTGCGCAAAGGACATCTTAGCCACCCAAAAGCAGCTCTTCGGCTCGTCGGCAATCAAGACCACTTGGTCTCGATTGCCGACAAGATTCTTCATCATCAAAAATTACACTAAGGATGATGCCAAGTGAAAAACAGCAGAAAACATCAAAAAGAAGTTAGATCTTTTATATATATATGTATCATTTGGATTACGAAACCAACTCGAAAACTTTCGAGTTTAGACGTAGAGCCCGGTGTAAGAGATTTTATTGAAAAGGATAGAGAGTATGGTAATCGTCATCAGGTCTTTCTAGTCTCTACTGCAGGAGCACGACCCTATGTGTACTGCCAGAGCAGTCAGAGAATTTGGCCTACACTCTCTCTCATTGATGTTTATAAGCTTTGTCAAAGATAATATTAATTTGTGTTTCCTAAGTCGCCCTCTACGACATCCACGGAAAGACTTGGAGCTGTCGGAACCACATGGGAACGGCATGGCACGGTATGGTAATATTAGGGCTCATATTCAGAATTTTGAATGTTTTTCTGAGGACAGACCTTAGCCTCCTCTTATCAAACCCTTCATATCATTTATTGTACTCGTGCAAGATTTATTCGATAGGCATATAACTGTTGTATTATAAATCCTAATATCTGTAACCTATATCTAAATCTATTCCAAACTTTATATTTAGGGCTGATAGAGTGGAAACTAGTGGAGAGACACGAGCTGAAACCGTGTGATTTAACCTTATCAGATTGAAACGATTAGAACATTATAGATAAGAACTCATCCGGATAATATTTATAAACGAGTGCCTCATAATTTTGTTTCATTTATGTACATAGTTGTTTAAGGTATGTGGTTAATATCTTATATTTTATATTTTGTAATTAAATTATAATGAAATTATTTTAAACAAAATTTCCTGTCAGCAGAAATAAGTAAGTAACACAATGACCTTCCATACACAAACAGTTGTATTTAACTATTTCAAAAATATTGTGTTATGGGATACTAACTCAACGATACTATATTTTATGATAAATACATATAGATAAACACCCAAGACCCAGGACAGTTTGAATAAATCAGCCAACTGCGAGTTAAACTCGCGTTCCGTACAGGGTTCCGTACAATTGATTGAATTCTTATAGGTTTTTCTATAATCTACAAGCAATGAATTAAGTATATTTTGTATTTTTTTCAAAATTTTAGGCTCAGTAGTTTCGGAGATCAGGGAGGGAATGGTCAATTTTCATCTTCTTTCATAAATAAAATTAAAACTATTCATTTTACAATAATAACAAAAATATATTTGAGATCTTCGTAACGAGCCCTTTTATTTGATATATGACACAGTAAGGTTTGCAAAACTTTTTTTTTAATTTCCTAATTTGTCCCCCGAAAATGACCCTTATTTAAAAAAAATATTTATTCACTTTGCACATATGTGTTTGGGTCATAGGATTACAACATTCTACCAAATTTTACCTGATTGGCTGTGACAGACAGACGCACGAGTGATCCTTTAAGGGTTCCGTTTTTTCATTATTTGTACGGAACCCTAAAAAGGCCATTTTCCAACTTGCCCTGGTTGGGGATCGAACCCAGAACCTCCGGATTAGCGGTCTAGCGTGTTAACCATTACGCCACGAAGGTCGTCAAATATCTGGGGGCACGGTAGTGCCCCCGCCAAGTCGAGCGCGAAGCAAACACTGCCGTACCATCCTTTACTGGAACCATTTCGCGCGATTTTCAGGCCCCTATTTGAGAACCTCTGGATTAGACCAGAATGCAGACATTTTCGTCATCCAGTAAGCTATAATCACATTAGTACTTAAAATCCAAAATTTTAAGTCTGTAGGTCATTTAGTTCCGTAGTTAAGCGAAAGCAAAGTTTCGCATTTATGACACTCACTCACTCACTCTGCTGAAATTTGGTACAGAGTTAGGGTTTTATGGCCACATAAAGGGAAAACTATAAAAACTAGGATAATCGAAGATCTGGAGTACTTGGTGACCCTGATTAGGAAACACAAGAGCCCAACCAAACTATTAGAGATCGACATACCGCCTTTACAAAAAAAATATTTAACTTGGTGGGCCGCTTCATTTGATGTCAAAAATCGAAGGTCTGAAGTATCTGATGAAGAACCCTCAGCTGGTCTCAGCTGTATTAGAGATATGGTAATGCCCCTTTCTACTTATGTTACATAAAAAAATCGACTGTCATTGCAAAAATCCAGCGTAGTGGGACACATCTTCTAATTTAATCTAGCCTATAGCGTTGTAACGCGCGTCTAACCTACCTACTAAAATTCTATTTTTTTTTTGCTTACTTAACTTACCTAGTTAAACTTAACCTAAAAGACCTAAGTACTATAGTCTAGGACAAAACTTATAATTACCTATTACCTATATGTCCTAATAAGCAAAAGATTTATTATTTTTAGTCTTTTTAAAACCTATTATGCTATAGTTTTTATCTAGAACTTAACTAAAAGAACTATCTGGATACTAACAAACCTATTATTTTAAAATCTTGTTATCTGTATCATCTGTATCATCCTGAACATAGCTGTGACTGATTAGTGTATTGGCTGTAATTATCTAATGGAGGACCCAAGTTGTTAAGAATAGCAACCTAAATTCAGCTGTAACACGTTTGATTTATCTACTTATTATATATTTTTATATACTATAAAATTAACTTAATTTTATTTGGTTTAGGACTTATTTAGTGACAAACTAATAAGAACACCCTAAAATTATATTTAGTAAATTTATTTATTTTGAGTTTGAGATCGGTAGTAGATGATATAAATCCTAGTTTAAAATTTGAAGAAAACTGTTGTTATATTAGTTTTTTAGAGTTCCTAGTGTTTTATAAAAGTCCTAAGAAAGTCGATAGCGTAATTGACTTTAGGTTTCAGTATTGAATAACGGGAAACTGTAGTTTAAGTTCTTGGAGTAAATAATTTATTTAGTATGATTAATTTTAGTGATTACGGAAAAGTGTTTATTTTATTATGTATTAAATAATATAAGTATTATAGAGATTCATATAATCAAAATTTGCATTATTTTAAGTTTGTTTCCTAGTTAGATTTGACCTGAAGTATGTTTCGCCTTATAAATATGTAGATATATTTATGTATATAGAAATGTATAAATATAATGAATTAGAAGCTCAGTATTGTTTTTATATGGCTAAAAGAGGCAGCTCCGCCAGCCGCTACCTCAGTAGGATTCATCCAAATGACTGGGGCATCCTCCCTGCCTTGGGACAGCAAATATAGTGCTCAGATATTTGTTATACAAATATATTTAAGTTTAATGAGCCTTTACTGGCTAGAGACATAGAAGAGGACGCAAGTAAAGTCTTGCCAAGCGATATCAACCGCATCAGAACCTGTAATTTTTACATAGTTCCGGACTGAGCTATGATTTTAATCATTACTTCAAATCGGTTGGTATCTTAAATACTTTAAGAGTATACTACTCAACTATATAAGTAGTCTGTCTTGTCAGTAATAGTAGTAGTAGGTCAAATCATACAACGTACCTACGATCCGCTACTATTGATGTGTTAGATTTAAACACTATTTACCTAATTTAGTACTTCATTCAATTTCTATTCAATATTCAAATAAATAGAAATTATTATAGTTGGTAAAATATTCGAATTGATCGTAAAATGTATTTTAGTTCGACGAATGGTAAATATAGTATTTATAAAACCTTAGGCTTTATAAATAGATATAGTTAGAAGGTATTCCAGATTATAAATAAATCTTACAGAGTAGAATTTTGTCAATACGATTCAATTCAATAAATAAATAGACCAATAATTTAGCTTCCAAAGAAACCAAATATTCGCAACCAATATTTTCTTTAATTAGAATTATTACCTTCTAGGTATTTTGTATGTAGAATTTATCAGTTCCACATGCCTTTTCCATGTATGAAAGAACTGTTTAATATCATTGATATTAAAATAAATATAGAAGATGATCAAAGCAAGATATATAATCTGCTATTTTTACTAAAAATTACTTTAATAGTTAAATAGGTAAATGGTTAAGTATGCTTTACTAAAACCATTGATTAGTCTCCGAAGAAACTAAAAATATAAATATATAATTGTTTCGAACAACTAAGTTCCTCTGAAGAAATAGTATCAATTCAACATGAATTTTCCATGTTTGAAAGATCAAATTATAATAGGTAGGACACTCTTAATCAGAATGCTAAGTTATAAGTCGTAAGACTTAGTTAATTCAGTGGACATAAATCCAATATGTCATGGATTTGCCTTGACTTAAAAGCAGTTCGGATAATTCCAAAATTGTTGGTTTTCTCATATAAATCCTTTTACCAAGGACACATTCCGATTTCTACATGTGCTAAGGAACGTATTGTTGAAATAAATCTAGATTTTCCCGAACAGGTCTGCATCTCCACAAACGAAGTATGGCCTTATTCTCGTGAATCAACATTGAGATAAAAAGCCAGGGCTTGCTTTGCAACACCCAATATGTGAGACTACATTTCCCATCCAGTCAAATCCAAATAAATGATAAAATAATTCAGACTTTTCCGACTTGATTTGCACCATCACAAACGAAGAATATGGCCTTTCTCTTGTGCTTTTGCATAAAGATAATTAGCCAGGGCTTGCTTTGCATCACCCAATAATTATGACAGTACATTTCTCATCCAGATAAGTCCAAACAAATAAATGATAAAGTAATTCAGATTTATCCGAATTCATGTCTCAGCATTTTCAAGACAAATCAAATTGTTCCACTGAACAAACTAGAAATATTTCATAGTTTATGAACATAAGTTGGTTAAAATTGTTTAACAATAATTGAAGTTTCGTTCTATTGAACAAATCAATCATATTTCATAGTTAATGAAGATATTTTTGTTAAAGTTATTTTACACTAACTGTTGGCATAGTTAATGTAATTCCTAGTCTAACCTAACGGTCCCTAAATTCCCTAAAGCTAAAGCTACTTGTGTAAAAGACTACCCCAACCCCAATAAATGTGTGTGTGTGTTGGAATTGATTCCGGTGTAAGAATCAATTCTAGTGTACCTAGATATCGAACAGTCTCCGGTGTAAGAGAAAGTTCCCTAAAGCTAAAGCTAAAAGTTTTGAGAGAGTTTCTCTCGCCCTGAGCTAAAATTTACCTGCCTACAAATCCTAATTTGAGAATCCTACTCTCGTGTGTGGTGGAATTAGAACTAAACTGTCCTTTTTCCCCTAGCTGCTAATGGATTCGCGGCGTGGCCTGGGTCAGCCGACCTACCTATCGCCCGTCGGTTCCAGTCTACAACTCCATAGGGAAGGGGGAGTCTAGACTAGTCTAATACTAACCAAGCTAATTGGATAGTTTTAACAACTAATTCTCGCGGTTTACAACCGCGCAGATTCCGGACCGTCTCTTGACCAGCTCTGCAAGTTCAGATTGTTAAAACCAGTAGCTAACACAGAATTGTTTTTGAAACAAACCAATCCTGCCAGACCCACTACAAATCTGGAAATTTTACCTAGAATTTCTATTTCTTTAGAGAGCCCTCATGTTAGCGAGACCAAAGATAATAGAAATTAACGATGAGTTTGACCATTAAGCCCCAAAGAGAAACAAAATTCAAAATATTAAAATTCAAATATTATTTACACCAAAATCATTGACATCAAAAGACGAAATTGAACGACATAGAATCTCTGAAAATTCACTGCCGAACACCTCACCTCTTGAGATCAAAACGATTGGCACTGATTTTAAACCAAAACTATTAATTAAACTTATTAAAATTTACTAGGGACAAACTAAATTATTTATTAATAACAAAAATTCAAACAATCTAATCTAAGATTTTAATTTCGGAATACATTTTACCATTATATTCCTAATTAAAACCAATCAAGGGACACCGCGAGAAAGATAAAGCGACCTATTTTGTCAAACTCTCGTTTCCCCACACTTTTCTTCAGGACTTCTTCTTTTCTTGAGTTAAAAATATTACATCGACGTAAAAATCTCCATCTCCCTACAGAACGTTTGCACGCCCCGGCCGCCCGATGATGAATACCCCTCCGTCTCCCGTCTATCAGTTCCATTGAAAGGAACCTTACCCCGAAATGAGAATGCCATCATAAAACTGCATTCAAACTTAGTTGTATACATACATTGCCTGTTCTAAAGTGAACAAACGAAACTATGTTCTTACAAAACTAGCAATGCATACAAAACCGGAACTCGAACCCAACAAGCTCGCTATCCGCTTAGTCCCGCCTCAAACCAATTCCAGGTAGTTTGTAAAAACAATGACGTAACCAGTCCTAGGCAACATCAGTTTGGGTGATCGAATGTAGATTTTTAATAAATTTATTATGTTTTTTTTGTAAATTGATAAATCAAATCTAGATATGTCTAGATAAAAGTTTTTAAATTTATTTTCACTTCATATAAAATTATATGAATAGTGAAACATTAATGATTAATGGATAAAATAAAGATATTTACCCATCATTTTGACAAAGTAAAGATAAATTAAAATATATCTAAATAATAGTTTATTAGAAAGTATATAAATGTAGAAATTAAAGGAGTTTATATATGATTTCACATACAAAACCATACACAGATTATAGTGCAACAAATGTTACTTTGATAAATAATAATAAAATATCTATCTTTATTCTATTTCTGTAAACAGAAATACTTTCTTCTCCATCTAATCATGTTCCCAGTCGCATCCTCAGCTATGCTGCTTCGGAGCTCGTGTTAGTTTTGTCCTAGCGATAACAAACCACGCCATGTGCGCCGGAGTTCGACTTTCACGTTCTTAACCCAACGACTTGACAGAGCCCTGTCCATTTTCTTTTAACTAATGAAGTTAGATGCCAACCTTGTATGTAATATCTATGTAATAGATTTATATAAGACCATACAAGTGTTGTATGAAAATAAATAGAATAATTGATTACAATATAGCATAATTTCCTTCTTTTATTTTGGCAAAGGAAAAATACTAAGAAACTCAGTGTAAACTGAGCATTACAAACAAATTATGTATAAACTTTATAGTTATTTCAAAACATAACGAAAGTTTGTTTTGTTTTGATTTTTCTTTGCTGAGGATTGAACTCAGACAATCTAGAATTTTTATCTGTGACCTAGATTTAATTAACATAATATTGTACAAAATTCTTTGTACTTTATTTATTTATTTTGATTTCTCTCTTCATCCTAACGTCCATCATTACGTCAAACGTGATCCTTGGGTCCCACGGCCATAGACTTTGTCCAACCCGTCAAGGATAAAGACGTGATAATGATTTCTTATCATTTTACATACAAAATTGAACTCAGATGATTTTTGATATTATGTATGACCATACATACATACATCATAAATATTGCAATTTAATATAAAATATAGTGAAATTATATAAACAAACGGATAGACTCAAAATTGTGAACGATTACAAATTCTTTTCACATAGTAATAATTTACTCTGCACCCACTAAACTTGCAATCTGGCGAATTGTTTAAGTTTTTTTTGTGCTTCGCCGCCTCCATTAAAAACAATGTTTATGACTTTGAAAGGGACAGCCCAAACGTTATGGAATAGGACGGAGCTACGGTCAATTTTTTGCTTATTCGATAAACAGTTCCTGGGAACGAGTGAACAATGAATCTTTGACTAAGATGACGTACAAGGAGTTATTGAATCGAATTCCAGCTTTATATGTGATAAAAATTATTTGAGAATGAAATTAACGAATGCGAATTTGCGAATCGTTACAGCGTCCCACTGCTGGGCGAATGCCTCCCCTTCTGCTTTTAATACGCATATAAATAAAATTAAAGAAAAACTCTGGATAAGACTAGATTAACAAGTTTACAAGAAGAAATAGTCGAACGATTAACTTTATTCTACTCGAACATTACACAAATTAAATAAATAAATTGTGAACAAAAAAACTGTGTCAAATAAGAAAATCTAATAAAATAAATCAATATGCCCACGTTTCTACAAAAAGAAGTGAAATCCCACCAAAAACATTCTGTAAAAAACTAGCCAAGTCTCGATGGAGCTGCTTGTTTATCTGTAAAAAGTAATGAAATCTAGACAAAGTCGTGCCAAGTCTAAGGTTCCTTACTGCGTTTTCTTTATTATATAGTTAAGGTTGTGTGACTTGGCCGTTGAAGGGTACACAAGGGTACAAAACCAGGTGCTCCATGACACGATTGCACCAATCTGTCGCCAGAACCGCTACCCATTGATGATGGAAAATTGCTACTTGGACAACAAACAGAGGTAGTTACAACAGATATAACATTACGTGTAAACAAAATTGACTTGTACCCACTAACGTTTAAAGAATGTTCAACGGCCAAGTCACACAACATTAACTATAATAATAAAGAAATCGCAGTAAGGAACCTTAGACTTGGCACGACTTTGTCTAGATTTAATTACTTTTTAGAGATAAACAAGCAGCTCCATCGAGACTTGGCTAGTTTTTTACAGAATGTTTTTGGTGGGATAAGTATTTACCTAATACGTAAAAGGCCAAAAAAGTAAAGAATGTATTTTTTTAAACAAATAATTTGTAACTAAAATCGATGTAACTAAAAAGCTTAGACAGAAGACACTATATCTATGCTTTATTTATATAAATCTACCTATATAATAATCTACTACCCCTAATAAATCGAACCACGGTGTATACTAGATCATTATAGTATCATGAAATTAAAATAACAGCCAAAAAAACAAAAAAAAATTGACCTTTCCATACAAAAGACAGTGAGCAGCCGCCCGGGAGATTGGTATGCGAATGTCAACATTTTTTTTCTTCTTTAGACTGTTATTTTAATTTTATTATACTTTAGTGATCTAGTATAGCCCGTGGTTCGATTTATTACGGGTATGTCCCTTCCACATTGTATAGTTACTTCTAGAGTTTTTCAGTCTGTTAATTTTTAATTTGATTTCAGGAAATAAAATGAATCTTCCACAAATCTTACTTCCGCTCTTGGGGTTGCTTCCAATTTACCTGGCAACGGGAAACTATGGACCTCTTACAGACGTGCAAGCTGAGCGTGTTAGGCTTTCACCACGAAACTATCTTCCCTTCCCTGAACTGGTGGAGTATGATGGGTATGAGAGCGAAACCCATTACGTTACTACCAGTGATGGATACATACTCGGTCTTTTTAGAATCCCTCTGAAGAAGTCATGTCCAGATGATGCAGAAAAGGTGCCGATTATATTCAACCATGGACTCTACTTGACTGGTGACGATTGCATCATTCCCGGACCTGGAAAGGCACATTGCTACATCTACGCTGACAACTGCTACGATGTCTGGATTCCTAATAACAGAGGCAACCGTTACAGCAGGAATCATACCACTCTAAATCCAGACAAAGACCCTGAATTTTGGAACTTTGCTATAGACGAAATGGCCAACAAAGATCTAGCAGCTGTTATAGACTACGTTTTGGAAGTTACAGGCAAAAAACAAGTTACTTATGTAGCTCACAGTCAAGGAGTTACGATACTAATACTGCTTTGTGCTAAACAACCAGAATATAACGATAAAATCAAAGTAGGATTCGGACTATCAGCCACCGGCTGGTTAGATAACTCCCGATTTCTATTAATTTCTCTACAAGGAGTTCTAGCAGCCGCTTTAAGTGGAGCTAATAAATTCACTAATGCCGAATTCATTCCAAATGGTGGGTTGATCCAAAAGACTGGCAACCTCTTATGCGGCGTTAGTAAAGTCCAATATCCATTTTGTTCTTCAATCCTCTTTGCAGCTTTAGGCTACAATAGATTCCAAATTAAACCAGATGTCATGAACGTTTTGCCTGGACACGTACCAGGAGGTACATCGTTTAAAGATTTTATCCGTTGGGGCCAGATCAGGAGAAATGGTTTCACCGAATATGACTACGGACTACTAGGGAACTTAATTAAATATCGCAAAATAAAGCCACCAGAATACGATTTGAGTCAAGTATCAATGAAGTGGGTATTTCTCGCTAGTTTGAACGATTTCGTTGGTGATCCAAGGGACATTCAAAGGCTGACTAACGTTTTGTCTAATGCTGAGATGTGCATTTTAAAAGATAGATTTTTTGGACATCTGGACTTTTTGTATGCGGACAACTTATCCAAGTATATCACTCCCAAAGTGCTGTCATATTTGGAGAGTGGTGAATACGTATGTGATTCTGATGTTGATACTACGTTATAAATATTGGGCACAATATAAATATAATCACAAAATAATGAAAGATATAGAACTTTTTACTTTCCTATCTTTGTCGCCAACTTCCTCTACATTCCTGCCTTGCTTTTATTGTTGGCCGTCAGTTTTGACAAAGGCGGAGACCACAGGCCACGGTTTCTTTTTTTTATTCAGTACCTACCTCAAAAGGAAAATCCGGAACCCATAAGGGATCACTTGCTTTTCTGTCTGTGCGTCTGACACAGCAATTTTCTCCTAAACTACTAGACCGATGTAGTTGAAATTTGGTACATAATATATGTAAATGAGGTACCGAAAGACAGACGTATAACGTATCTAAATAAATGAATTAAAACATGAGGGCAAACATAGGGGAGTAAAAAAAAAAGAAAAGTTTAGCAAACTACATTTACTCGTATATCGTGTGACATATCAAATAAAAGGGCTTTTTGTAAGAATTTCATATATATTTTTATTATATGCGAAAATTTACCATCGATTTCTTATCTCTGAAACCATACTCATCCTAAATTTTTGATAAAAATACGTTTACTTATTATATTGTTCTATGTGTTACATTACATTATAGGAAAACCTGAAGTCTATCCTATCACTTCGAGCATTTCTCATAATAATATATAATAATAAGGATCTCTGCAACAGCTCCAATGATTTTGATGAAACTCAGTATTTTCAGAAGTGCCAGACCTACTTAGATTGAATTTTGCTGAAAACAGCCACTTTTGGCAAAAATGCGTAGAAAGCTTAACGTTCTCACTTTAACCTGTAAACAGTAGTTCATAAAATAGTTTGAAGGGTTAACTAGGGCTTCACAAAGACAAAATTTTAAATGATTGACTTTTTCTTTGAAATGATTTATTTTAAATGGGGCAGCACTGGACCGGTACGGCCTTAACAACTCTTATCTGACAGTTACTTACCTACGTACTCGTAGGTACCTACCGAAACACATTACGTAGCCTCCTAGAGTACCTACCTAATGAGTTTTTAAAGACCTCGTGCATGAGACGTTTACTATTCAAATAGAATTTAAATTTCATGCCACTTAATTTTACCCTCGCTCCTTATTTTATTCTAAAGTAAATAAGTAGTACCTATACCTACCTAATCTATTTAGTGACTTAGTAAGCCCAATAGATAAACTTGAAGATTTCGATACATGTAATATTTAATATACCTACCTAGTAATATTTAAAAGTGAGTTATTCCGGTCTGATACCCTAGTGGATCCGTTTTATTTTAATTATTTTCTATTCATTTTTTCATCAACAACTGTTTTTTTCTTGACTGTACTAAACAGGTAGGGGATCAGACCGGACTAATCAATTTTAGAGTGAATCAGACCGGACAAAAGTAACAATAATAATGAAGAGTAGATCCGTTTGGTGGATCAGACCGGAATAACTCTTAAAAGCAATAACTGTTAACATCTATAACATATGTTAAAAATCACTACTTATACGTTTTTTTCCCTTTTTCTGAACAAAATCAACTCTATTTAAGAACCTTTAATTATAAAAAAACATTTCTTTATTTAGGTCCTTATTTTTATTTGTAAGTTGATCCCTGTACCTACTTAGTTTGTATCTATGTAAGACAATACTCGTAATTCTTCAATTTGGTTTTTGACGTGACACCGTCTAATAACTCGATACTACGGGCTGCATGCTCGAAAAAGATGACGTCATTGTCCAGTTACGCTCATTGTCGCGTTCCGCAAGCGAGAGCGCGGCACGAACGAGAGGGAGAATGTTTGACGTTGTCACGTCAAACTACCGTCCGTAAACCGACTTTACAGAAAACCAATTTTTTTTGATACTACTGATCATAAGCCTCACCTCTCACTCATCACTCAGAACATCATCCTTCGTATAGGTTGCATCCTCGCTAACGCTTCAGAGCCCGGGGTCCTCTACCCAACCTAGGTGATTTCAAGAAATTACTGGTTTTACACAGAGCGACTGCCGTCTGACCTCCGCAACCAAAAGGGTAAACCAGAACCGATCCTAGGATAGGTTTAAATAAACGCTAGATGGCGTTCGGGACGCACAGCTTTGCGTGCCTGCCGAAGCACGGAATCATCTTTCTTTTCGGATAATCAAACCAGACTGCTTTCCAGTGGGATTTGAACCAACGACCTCCAGAACACAAAGCAAACGGACCACATAGACAGTCAAAAAAAAACTACACACTATACCTACGTATTTATCCCTAATTGGGTTAACAAAGCATCAGTAATTATTGGGTCTTGCGGCTTTAAGTAGACAGAGCCCAGCCCAAGGCCACAAGCCCCAATGGCCATGCACAGCGTGATGGTGGGCCCACTCTCACGCCCACTAACGCGCTTAACGAGGCCTTTGGGTTTTACGGCCCGGGCTGGCGTAGGTATCTTTGATCGTTACTTCATTTGATAGAAGAAAACAATGATTTCATATAAGGATAAGCCTATCGGAACATTTTGCATAATATTTCTTCATACAAGCAAACAGTACGCCATCTATTTAAACAAATGGAGGATTTCATAACACGCTACAGTAGGTGTTACACTAATAACGATATTTATACAGGTAAGAAAGATAACATAAGTAAAACAAATTATTATCTCAATTAGTTTTTAACCGACTTCAAAAAAGGAGGAGGTTATCAATGTGACTGGTTTTTTTTATGTATGTTTGTTACGCGAAATCTTCGCCAATTGTGAACCAATTTTGATAATTCTTTTTTTATTTGAAAGCCTTTACTACCAAGTTGGTCCCATTTTAATTTAATGAAGATATGATAAAAACTTTGGAGATATGGAAGAAACTCCTAAAAAAATTGAAGTCGGTTTTTTTTTGTTAAAAATTTAATTATATTTTAAAAAGTAAAGGAATTACAGATTAGTCAATTTATCTGAAATAGGGGTCGACCTAAAAATAAAACCTTTATTTTAGCGTTATAAATGTTATCTCAAAAGTCTTATAAGGTCAAGTGTGAGCGTCCTTAAATATTAAAGGTCAAAGGTCACCAAAATCAGTTTTTTGGAAATATCTCGCTTTCTTTGTCTCTAAACGAATTTGTATTTATCACAAAAGTTGTATAGTAAGTCATAAAATTCTCTACTTTAGTCCAAAAATATTTTGTGCGCTCAACCATTTTATGATTGTGACACTTATTATTTAAAGATTTAAAGTAAATTATACTCTAAAAGTTTTGTATGAACACAAATCAGATCTGAGGCAAACGAAGCGGGATATTAAAAAAACTGATTGTCTCGTTTGACTTTGAATACCTGGACTTTTGAGACCACATTAAAAATGCTAAATTAAAGGTTTATACAATTTTTCAGCTTATTTCGTTTCATTCTTCTTCTGTTTTAACACTTTAATAATATCTAGCAATGATTTGTTCTTTTTCTTTAGCCTTACATTCTGCTTCTGTAAATTTTTTATCTTCTTGGCTGCCACACTTTGTTGTTTTTTTAATCTTACAATTCTTTGTTTTAAGTGTACTGTCCTGGGAGTATCAAATATTGAATTGAGATCACTAATGTCAACATCAATTTCCTCCACTTGAGAGCTTTGTGCTGGCGTCGCAGGCCTGACTTCTTCGTCGGGAATCTGTAGATAGAAGACTAAATATAGTGAACAAATAAAAATGTTTAGGTTTAATCTGACTGAACTAGCGGCCCACCTTGGCCTACGCCCGAGTACTTATTGTAAATGTAAACCTTTTGAAAGAAATGTTTTACACAATAGCAAAAACCACATCAAAATACGTTGCGACATTTAGAAAGAAGCTAGCTGACAAACAGACAGACAAACACGAAAAGCGACTTTAATTTATTATATTATTGTAGTAACAATAATATAGGAAGTGAAAGTGATAAATATGATTGATTTGAGTACCTCAATAAAAGAAAACAGCGGCATAGCCGATGCTTTCAGCCTTCTTAGTCCAGTTTTTGAAATATCAAAATCTGTGTCACAAAAATGAGCGGAGCATACTCTCGTGCTTTTTCGAGGTATAAAATAAGGCTCTTTTCGTTGTTTCCTAATAATGCGACTCCATATCTCTTTGATCGTTGGATCACTAGGAATTCTGAAATTTAAGTATTTTTAATAATAAATAACTATTAATAGTTTTTTTTTTGTTCATGCTAAACAATGACCGGGCCAGGGTCGGTTACAAGATCAGGGCCAATGTTCTCTATTACTTTATAAATTAAATATAATATAAATATATAAATAATACTGGAAGAGTAAAACAAAATTCAATTTTACCACTTACATATATAATACTAGCTGTGCCCGCGACTTCGTTCGCGTGGTTGTCGGAACGTAATGTTATATAGCCTAAAGCCTTCCTCTATAAATGGACTACCCAACAAAAAAAGAATTTTTCAAATCGGACCATTAGTTCCTGAGATTAGCGCGTTTAAACAAACAAACAAACAAACAAACTCTTCCGCTTTATAATATTAGTATAGATTAGTATAGATAAAGGGTGACTTTTTATTCACCTGCAAAATTGGAGCAAGTTCAGTCCATAATATAGAAATCCATAGAAAAGCAGTTCAGCTACTTTCTATAAAAAAAAATTATTTAAAGTCGATAAAAATTTTTCGTCCTCCCATAGAAAATCCGTTTGGCTGAGCTCTGATTTGTATGGGAGGACGAAAAAATTATATCGATTTTTAATAACTTTTTTTATAGAAAGTAGTATAGTATCATGGACTGAACTTGCTCCAAAAATTTTGCTGGTGGTATTTGGCAGTCAGCCTGTATATAACGTGTAACAAAATACACTGAAACTATTTTAATGGTGGATTCAGTCCATGATACTGAACAACTTTCCTCTAGGAACATATATTGAAATATGAAATTAAATTTTTGACTTTCCATACAAACTCGGATCAGCTGATCGGTCAACTTGTATGGGAGGCTAAAAAATATTTTTCATATTTCGATATATGTTTCTTGTGGAAAGTTGTTCAGTATCATGGACTGAATTCAGCCTTAAAATAGTTTTAGTATATTTTGTTAGACCCTGTATACGTATACTTTATAATTTGCGCAAAAATTTTAAAAATAATGTAACTTAAAAGATACATAAATTTTATACTTGTAAACAATATTTTTTATAATATCAAAAGTTTTCCTGGGGTGTTCAGCCCGGGATCCGATGCATGCACCGCATTACGCTCCGAATAACCCAAAAAAAAGGCCCTTTATACTTTTGTTCCATTTTTTGAAAAAAAAAATACTTTACTTGGAAAGGACACTCGGGGATCCTCGCTTTTAGCGTTTTTCAAACTGCTACGCGTCCCCATCCATCGCGGGGCCGACAAAGCCCGGGCTTATGGCCTAGGGCCCTCTACGGTACCTCTACAAGCCCCGCAACGGAAAGGGACACGCAACTTGAAAGATATCTTTCACTTAAAGTGCCTTCAAAATTATATTTCGAAGGCAAGCGGAAAAAGCCGAGCTGTTTTTCAAAAATACGCCGCTGACCTTTGTTTGTTTGGCGTTTTTATATACCTACTTCCCTTCATTTTTTACTCTATTTTATCCATAAGTCCAATATTAAACATATAAAGATAGGTAAAGGTTTACAAAAACTTAAAAATAACTAAACTAAATTTTATAAGGTACAAATAAAAATGACGTCCGTACAAGGTTACTTGTTCAACGTTGCGCCCGGCCCGGAGTGACAACAGCGCATGCGCTTTTAGCAAATGGCTGCCATTACGGTCTTCGGTTGTAAAATAATCGCGTTAAAATTCCTTAGTATTTTAAATATAACAAACAGTTATGTTACTTACCGATGATACGATATTCCATGTTCTTTTTTAACTTTCTTATCGTGGTTTTTGCAGCCTTTAAATGTGCAACCAGGCATTTTTATGGCATTTACAAAAACGTATGAACAAATCCACGCGAATGAATTCTTCCGCGGACCGAGGACGACTAAGTCGCGTTGGTCCCCAAACCGACTTTATCGGGTCAATGAGTTGGTGCCGTGCCATTTCTTCGCGCGATTGGCCTAGTCCTTACGGTAGTAGGTAATATAAGTCAATGGACGAGAACGAGTATGTAGTAAGTATGCGATGTCGCGTGAAGGACTATTGCATTTACAGTTAAATCAGCGGCAATCAATGTATTAAAAATTGTGCAGGCAGTGGCGTTATTATCATTTAGGATCGAAAACAATTATTTTTCATCCTAAACAAACTTAGTTGGCGACTTGCCGGCCTTCAACTGGCCTAAAGATGTTCTATCATATATGTTGTGATAACATTGTATTAGGCATAATATCTTTTTTAACTGACAAAGCCCTTCTGGCGCATAGGCGACCAATACTGTGTAAGTGACTTTCTTTCGGCGTTTCTTCTCAGCAGTGGTCGTTGCGAAACGCTATCGGTAGCTTTTTAACAAAGAAAAATAATAATTTAGGTATAAATAAATATTACACTGCACGTAATGTACACTCTAATTATTGACGTGTAAAAGTGCCTGCAAAGGCCTAATTACTGAATAAATTTATTTAATTTTGATTTATTTTTTTTAATTAATGGCTTGACGGTACTGCGTATTTAGTCAGGAACAAGTTAATAAAACGTGGGAAATTCTTTTTCCTAACAAGTTACATTACAATCAAAGGTTGGTGTAGGCCTTTGATTGCTTCCCCCCCGCCCGGGTTCTCATCTTGTCGCGATGGGGGGGCTCAGTACCTGCGGACTGGGCACAGGACTGGGCATCCGCGGGGAATCTAAGAGGAACCCATTGCCCGGGTAGGCCTCCCCAGGCCCGGTGGAGGCCATTCCTGGCGGGAATGGCCTGGCTGTGAGGGAAGGGGGTGACGACGACCCACCTACCATCACAGCCGTGGTAGGGGTCGCGGGGGAGGAGTGTTGGTTGCCGAGTTGCCGCTCTCCCTATCCTCCACGACCAATCGCGGCCGTGGCGCTTGGCACGGCGTCGGTGGGGCCACAGGGGAAGAGGACTTTCGGTGTTACGTTGCCGCTCTCCCTATCCCCTGCGGCCGGTTGGGTGGGCCTCAGTCGCCGTCAGGTGGACTGGGGCAGGGCCTGCTCTTGCAGGCCCCAAATTATGAGGGCTGGTTGGACGGTGGAAACGGGATTCCATCGTCCAACGGACAGCCCTCCTGAGTGGAAGGCAAGCGCGTGTGCGTGTCAGCGGGCCTGTTCTTGTTGGGCCGAGAGGCCAAGGCGACGGTTGCTCCGGCCCCACTGATTCAGCAGAGGATGCCGTGATGCCGTTGGCGAGCCGGGGCCGCTGAGGTATGGGCCGGCCGCACCGGGGCAGTGGAGCATGGAGAAGTACACGGTCCCGGCTACAGATCTGTGATCAGCATTAATATTGCGAGCCGCCATGAGATAAACACATTCAAAGGGTGGACAGACCATTGAAAAAATATACTACCAAGTTGATTGAAATTAACGCAAATTCTTTAGTATGAGGTAAATTATAAAATATAAAATATTTAGCCAAGAACTTTATAATTGCTAGTAAATAAATTGTAAAGTTACTTTATTATTTGACTAAATATCAAAAATAATTAATACCATTTTCTACTATCAGTTTTTTTTGCATGGCAATTTTTAGAAAGGGACAAGCGGCCTCTATTATTCAGTACTCAGAGCTCTATTATTGCTATCTTGCTGGGCTCGTTTAGCCTCTGTCAATTTTGGTAGCTTATAACAATGAGATAAGGTGTGAGGTCGCCACAGGACTCCCTCCCATGACCGGAGGTCTGATAGTATGCAGTCTGTGCTTCGTGTCGTAGCTTGCAAGTGCCAGATGATTATTATCCCAATGATAGCCTTCCAGTGAGTCGGAAGTGAATTGCTTGCTCCTGGCCTGCGGTGAGTCGAGACCGTGCTGAGCGTGCTCGTAGTCTGCGGTGAGTTGAGAGTGTCCGAGAAGACTGTCCTGAGCATTGTCGACTTTGTTGGCGCCAGAATGATGTCCTCTGTCGGAGTGCTACGCTGCAAAATAGATGCCTCAGATCCAAGGTGTAATGCTGCGGGGGATGCGCCGGTCGCTGAAGTCGATGAGTGAGTTGTGGGTGCTTGGTATCAGGACCAGGGAGCTCGGTGAGTCGGCTGCGATGAAACTGATGATAGACCCGTTGCTGCTGGCTTTCTGTGAGACTGCTGCTGCTGACCAAGTTGAGTGTGAAAGAGGAGCGATGATGACTGAGTTCGGTGTTGAAAAAGGCTGATTTTGGCTACTGATGATTGAGTTGAGAAGGCTGCTTTTAATCACGTCGGAGTTACCACTGTAGCGGGAGCGAGGTGATATGCTCGACCGCCACAAAGGGAATATCTTCCCGCCAGGCATAGGCGTGGCGCCTGGGGAACCGCGGCTCCAACGGTGTATTGTCTGAGGTTGTATATATAGTCAGTTGCAACCAGAACTTCAAGATCGAGATGTGGGATACTGCTGGCGCCATCTCGTAGTCTTCTTGTGAACTAATGTTATCGTTTCGTTTTTGTAGTAGTTCCTTCGTAGTGGCGTAGAGGTCGCCTCATATTTTTCAAAAACATGTATTTTTTATTTTTGAGAAGTACTCGGTCCTGTTTGATTGGTACGTCCATGGTCTGTTGAAATTGAATTGCTAGATTAAAAAAAATCAATTGTCAAATGTCACCAAAGGTAAAATAGGATGACATTGACCAGTAAGCTGAAACTATGAAGACCATAAATTTTGAATGGAGTTTGCGTCCCTTTTCATGGCGACCAAGATGGCGGCTATTACTATCTCATTCTCTTAGTCGAGTTTCTCTTTCGTTTTAAAAATAAAACTGCTCGTTTCGTCATGTTGTCGTTCGTGTTCGCCATCTTGTTTTCTATCCTAACACTGTGAGAAATTGAAAAGTTTATTTTTGCAATTATATTCAGTAAATTAGTGATACAGTGTTGTAATTGTGTAAAAGTGACTTAGATATATTAAATGCCTCCACTAAAAACTAAAAACATTACAAATATGTGGTATTATAAACCAATCGAGTAGGTAACATGAAAAGAATATTTATGGCAAAATTTCTTTTGGATAAGCAAGCAGTGAAAAAGTAATAATATTTATGTTTATGTTTGCATTTTTATGTCTTTCAAAATCGTAATTAAATAGTAATAAGTCCTCATTTATGTGTATAAATAAGTAAAATATATATAATACTAGCTTTTGCCCGCAGCTTCGCCCGCGTAGATTCGGGGTATGAAAATTAGATGTTGGCCGATTCTCAGACCTACTCAATATGCTCACAAAATTTCATGAAAATCGGTCAAGCCGTTTCGGAGGAGTACGGGAACAAACATTGTGACACGAGAATTTCATATATAAGATATGAAAGACTAGGGAGGACCCATGCGTCATCCTGTAGTATCGATATCGAGAAAAATATTGAATATATTTGTATCGATATCGATACAATCTATATAAGCGTCAAGCTCTAAAAAGTCACGTTTGACGTTTCGTT
This sequence comes from Acrobasis repandana, assembly GCA_963576875.1. Lineage (NCBI taxonomy): Eukaryota > Metazoa > Arthropoda > Insecta > Lepidoptera > Pyralidae > Acrobasis > Acrobasis repandana. The sequence continues at coordinate 1,442,382 of OY756215.1, forward strand.
ACTTAATTTTGGTATTGGTAGGACCAGCAAATGGAGTTATTTTTTTTGTATGGAGTCCCGTCTCTTAAAACGTAGTGATTATCTCTGGTGATTATATTCTCTTTGACATTGACATGACAATTCGTCTGTTTTGTTTTGATCTGAAATCTCCGTTTTTCGTTGATAAAAACTGATTCTTACGTAGAATCTTACGATAACAAATTGTTTTATTTATGGTTTGTGAAGGTTAATGTATTTGCAAATTCGGTGATAATTACGTTATCCGATTTTTACGTGTTTTTGGTGTAAAAACAAGCATGTCGCTCAGAACTCTGTTACTGCGGTAAGTTGCCAAAATTCTTGCATAGAAACCCATTAACTTATCATACATTATTATAGTATCAACGTAGAGGTAACCTTTACGTATTGCACTATTTATTATAGATTTACGTCGGATTATATTCGCAACACCTTTATTTAGTTTTATACTTTGAATTTCCCTCTGCTAACTATCCTACTGACCGAAATCTTTTCCAGTTTTCAAAATAATAAAACATTTATTTTACTCAAATAAATTAAGAAGTACTTTATTGAATACCACGTAAATTTTTAAAAGAGATATTGTATCACTAACAGCCTTTAGTTGTCACAAATCTGTAGTTAATATTCAACAAGGAAGACCCTTTTTTCATTACCTACTTGATAGTTAAAACCCTGTATTCACATCACTTTAGCTAGTTCATTAGGGTATAATGTAGAATGACACAATAACACACAGGTGTGTTTAGGGCCAGGGCTCTAGTATGTTTTTTTATCTTGTACATTAATGTTTGTTTATAAAGCTTTATTGTACACAAAACAGTATCAGATACAAAAATAGAAAAGTAAACATACAACAGAATATGTACTTATGTACCTAATGTACTTAATGGAATATGTACCTAATGTACTTAATTTAAAAGGATATGATATTCTATTGAGTAATAGCTTCCGATCGATCGTTTTGGACATCCTTGGGGGAGGCCTATGTCCAGCACTTGACTTCCTGGGGCTGATATGTTTTTTTTTTTTTTTATCTATTTTTTTTTCCGAGGCTTCAGTTCACTTGGTGTGACTATGCTGATGATGATATTGAGTAATTGATTTCACCCAGTTCATAAGGCACAAGCAAAGATGTTTTGCCCACACGTCCGTAATACAAATTCCACATACACTATCACATCTTTATCCCTAACGGGGCAGACAGAGCACTTTGGGTCTTGCGGCTCTAAGCAGACAGAGTGGTGCTGGGCAAGAAGGTCGAAAAACGAATCAAAATAGTTGCTAGCCGCATCACCTATTAACATGATTCAGCATTTCGTCCAGTCCTTCAATCGGCTTCTACAATCTGTGCAGGAAGAGAAGCAGCTGGTACATTATAAGGTTTTTGTTTTCTCCCACACCAGCATGGAAGATATTATGCAAGTACCTTGTTTGGCTCTGGTGCTGTCACTTCGTCTCTGGTGCCCTCCATAGTCCCGCTATCACTTTTAATTTAATGTACCACCAGTATTTAAATTTGTATGCAATGTGTATGTACCTATGTGTAGAGAACCTGGTAAAAATCTTAAGGCGAAGATATAGGCAAATGGCCTTGAAGTGTAAAATAAATTGTTAACTCGTAAATATGGTGACAATTTCCATATTGCTCTACGTCATGCACTAGATAGCCCTTTAAATTATTTTATGAACTGCCGTTAAAACTATTATTGGTGATCCGTCTAGCTTTAAAACTTGCCGTGGCCACTTTTGGCGGAGGCGAGTTTTAAAGCTAGACGGACTAATGTAAATACTTTCAACGGTGGTTTATAAAATAATTTAAATGGCTATCTAGTGCATGACGAAGAGTAATATGGAAATTATCTCCATATTTACGAGTTAACAATTTATTTCAAATTGTTAACTCGTAAATATGGAAATGAGATGCCAAATGAGGGCGCCACTTCAAGGTCATTTGCCTATATCTTCGCCTTAAAACGAGTTCCCTCGATAGGGGTTTTTGGAGAGGGGGGAGGGAAGACCCCAGCCGCCAGAGTTGCATAGTTTTCGAGTTATGTTATAAGTGATAGAAGTTTGGGATGAAAATCACTGCCGCCGGTAAAAATGTACAATAAAGGACGTGGAATTGGAATCCAGGGGGGATTCCAATTCCACGTCCTTTATTGTACATTTTTAAGAGGAGGAGTGTTGGAAACTTATAGTTTTCGAGATTTTTCGAAAAAAAAATTTGAGGTTAGGTCTAATTTTTTACACCAAAGTACCCAGCTTTCTGCCCTCACAGTCTATCCGGTCATTAGAATATCTAACGTTAGTTAAATGGATAGAACTTTCCTAGGACTCACCGGCCGGCCGATGCAACCCGAGAACCTTTCTGCAATAAATTTATTTTTGATTTTTAACACGATTACTGCCATTTTTTAAATAATTGCATTGTTTTAACATGCACCGATGCACGGTCGGCAATGAATGGGTTAAATATTTTTTTATGATTTTCAGACCAGTGAGGAGAAACATATTTCCAGCATCATCACAGACAGTCAGACACATCAGCTATGACGACAGAGAGGAGAAGACTAATGGGAAAAGAGAGCACAGGAGGCACGCAAAACATGTTGCCGCTCTTTTGTTCGGCTCTGTGCTTGTCGGCACTGCAGTCAAAGGTATTAAATGCTATCAACACATTGTGTTTGTTTTTAGTGTGGAAAGCCAACACTGGTGTGGTAAACACTCGACGTAGGACTTCAAATAGTGTGTATATTTGATATTTTATATCCAAACCGTTCATTAATTTTTCACAAATGATATGTCAATGTTTTTTCTGTTTCTATATCGTGTAGGGTATCAAATGAAAGGTATTATCTAGCACATTAACAAAATATATATATTCTGAGCCGAAAATGGCTGCCTGACCCAATTAAGTAATGGGATAATTCATACTTTACAGTTAGAATTTTTCTGTAGTCGGGAATAAGTTTTTTAATGTATATCTTGTATTTACATATATATATCTCCAACATATGTGTCTAAAATAAATAAAAAACAAATAATACCATTGGATTATTGCGCCACTTATTATAGTTAAAAACTATATCAAAGTGTAAAAAGTGTGCATAATATAGGCATCTGCATTCGCACAGTAAATACTGGTGCCAATTTGGCTAAATAAATAAGTTATAGCCTATTTTTCAGACCAATTTCAAAGTGTAGAAAAAATCGACAAACCCCCATCAAACATTGAGCACAAGAGGGATGACAAGGAGTCATTTGCGGCGGGAGACAAAGTCCCCGGCTTGCCCACCTACAGGGCGGAAGAAGTCAGCAAACATGATAACAAGTAAGTTCATTATCAGGTCTTTTTTTTAGTCTCCACCGCAGAAGCACGACCCTCTCTGTACTACCCAGAGCCATATACTCGTATTTGTCGTATTAGCCAGAGCAGTCAGAGGATTTGGCCTATCTCCACGCTGGCCAGACGGGTTGGAGAGGTCTCATTGATGTTTATAAGCTTTGTTTAACTTGTGTTTCCTAATCCACGGGATACTTGGAGTGGTTCTATTCTACTCCGCCGGAAACTATGCGGCTAACAAGTAAGTATACATGTCATAATTAAATTTTTAACAAAGAAAACAACCGACTTCAATTTTTTTAAGGAGTTTCTTCCGTATCTCCAAAGTTCTTCATCATATCTTCACCAAATGAAAATGGGAACAACTTGGTAGTAAATAAAAAAAAGCTTTCATATAAAAAAAGCATCATCAAAATCGGTTCACAATTGGAGAAGATATCGCGTAACAAACATACATCTATACTAATATTATAAAGCGGAAGAGTTTGTTTGTTTGTTTAAACGCGCTAATCTCAGGAAGTAATGGTCCGATTTGAAAAATTCTTTTTTGTTGGGTAGTCCATTTATAGAGGAAGGCTTTAGGCTATATAACATTACGTTCCGACAACCACGCGAACGAAGTCGCGGGCACAGCTAGTAAAAAATAAAAATACAGTCGAATTGATAACCTCCTCCTTTTTTGAAGTCGGTTAAAAATATACTTCATCCGACTTGAAACTACGTCAAGCGGACGCTCCGGACGGGTTTAGTCCGTCAGTGTCACAAACTCTACGTGCAACAGACTGTTGTACTATTACATTTGTATGTGTGTACAATAAAGTGTAAATAAATAAACAGAGACACGTGATCCGCGACTGTGTCAGCTATCTCTATCGCACGTAGGGTTAGTGACAGTGACAGACTGAACCTGTTTGACGTAGTTTCAGGCTTTAATAAATAAAATGCGGTTTAGTTTAACCTTTTTCCATCTTGCTCACCATCAAACTGACCTTTGGGTCTCGCGGCCCTCGACTCTCTGCTTAGAGCCGCAAGATCCTAAATGTTCTGTCTGCTCCATTTATTTATTTATTAAATCTTTATTGAACACAAAGGTACAAAAGGTGGACTTAACGCTAATGCATTCTCTACCAGTCAAACTTTAGAAAAAACAGAAAAATCAATTTTATTGCGATAGGCGCTACAAAAAGAACCTATACATACTTAAATAAATACTACAATACATACACATACTACTAATATATAATACTATTTATAAATATAATATATATAAACATTTACACAAATACATACCTACATAAACTACAAATGTGTAGATAATGTCGCGAACGAGATAGAATCTTCCCGAACAATATTCGCGAACGAATACTACGATAGAATGGTGCAAGCCAAATTGGCCCATATGTCTTGTGTCATAAAGTCTAGAATTGCTTAACCATGTTACACTCACACACATATGTTCGAGATTAGTGTGGACCTTTTCGATGGCGCATATAAATAGCGAATCGTGGGTGCGCCAGTCAGTTCAATACGAGCTATCAAAGCGATCACTTCGAAGCGAAGGAAACCTACCTTAGTGCGACAAGTGGAAGTACCTGCGACTACCTTGGCGAGATACCTGGACCTCAGCTGCTACGCGACTTGGACCTTGGACGTTTCGAAGACCATCTTCACGTGTCAACCTAGGGTTCCGTAGTGAATAAATCCCTCATACGAAGTTTGGCGTTTCTCTCCAAATTCGAACCCCAGTTTCGTAACAATAATTAATGACTGACTAGTTCTGCTGCAACAAATTACCAGAGAGGTGCGTGTGGACCTTTTTCTTAAATAGATATCTATTTGAGATATCTTTGATGTCCTCGGGTAAGGCATTCCATTTTTGTACTTGTTTTAAACCAATATCTGTCTAAAAGAAAAAGACCTGTAATAAGTTACCTTCTCTTTCGTCGTTGTCAACTTAATTAGGTGAATAAAGGTTTAAATACAGACATATTATCACGACCCTATCTCCAACGGGGCAGTCAGAGCCTGAAGGCTACATTTAACGTGATGGTGGATGGATGGTGGTTCTAAACTTATGCTGCGATTTATAATAAGACGGTCTATGCCGAAGTTACGCGACCGAACTTTAGCGAAATCACGCCTGCAATGCTATTTGAATTACTAGCAACACTATGCCGAACTCGAGTGAATTAAGTACCACTTACTTGAATGTACTTTTGATAGGGTTATTTTTTGTCCCACTTACTTGAATGTAATTTTGATGGAGTCATTTTTCGTACCACAGACTTGAATATACTTTTGATGGAGTCATTTTTTGTACCACTTCCTTGAATGTAATTTTGATAGGGTAATTTTTTATACCACTTACTTGAATGTACTTTTGATTGGGTCATTTATTGTACCACTTAATTGGTTATTTTGAATGGGTCATTTTTATTATTACTTGAATGTAATTTTGATAGTCATTTTTGTACCACTTACTTTAATGTACGTTTGATGGGGTAATTTTTTTTGGGCTTGATTATGCTTCCATAGTATATAAGTAGTTCGCTGTAGTCTAGGCCGGAAACCACAAAATACATTCAAAATGAACATATAAATGAGATATGAATAAAGACATATTTTGCAAAACCATTGTAAGTATTGAGTAGGTACTCGTAAAGCCTCGACACAACATAATCTTAATGTCATCATTTAAAAGAACACTTATGTGGTACAACTTTATCTAAATCATGTCGTAAAAATACTGCAAAGTAGTAAAGTCAACAATACAATATGCAATAAATCAGTAGCGGCGTTAGGGCAGGGCGCGGTTGGGCGACCGCCCAGGGCGCCAGATACAAAGGGGCGACAGGGGGCGTTTTTGGGCAAGGGGGGGTCACAGGTAATAATAAATATAAAAATAGCGGCTGGTTAATGGCGGCACCTCCTAGACTCTTATTTGTATGCACCCCCCACCTCCCTCCCTTCTTTTACAATGGGGCGGCAAATTTGAAGAATCCTATATCGTACTTGCATCCCTCCCCCCCTCGGCAGAAATAAATACTATAAGATTGAAGCCTAAGTCAGACTCTGAATTGCAGTTTGGGGGGGGGGGGGGCGGTAAAATCTCGCCCAGGGCACTGCAATAAATACTTACATTGATGAATCTAGACTAATATAAGACGTTCCACAGGTAAGGTACCGGACGCTGGCGCTTAGGACGTTTAGAAAAACAATTCGTACAATTAACTTAGCTTGAATAAACACAATGTCGTAAGTGCCAGCGTCCATAAGGTACCTTTATCCGTCACATGTTGTATTAGAGATTGATTGGTTGTTTGTTTGTAATGGATAAATTCAAACATTACTGATTCGATTTTAAAAGTTATTTATATATGCTATAGCATGTATGTGCATGCATGTAGTAGTACATAGTATAATTAATTATAGGAAAAATTTGGGTACCCTACGAAAATTACAATAATGTAACCCAAGGTACCAATGCGTTATTACGACGCTTGCGCGTAGTGACGCAAATTCACAAGGGGCCGCCGCCCGACATCTACCCTCTTTGGGAATACAGTAATAGCACAAAATGTTTGTCATTGGTCCTTTAGTTGCCTCTTACGACATCCACAGGAAGAGATGGAATTGTCCTGTTCTAGACCGAAAGCCCTGGGCTAGGCTTTACACGAATGTATTTATTGAAAACAAACTTATCATCTTTATAGGAACAGCTTCTGGGTCACATACCGTCATGGAGTCTATGACGTCACAAAATTCCTGTCGTCTCATCCGGGAGGAGAGCAGATATACAATGCGGCAGGACTCAGTATTGAACCGTTTTGGAATGTGTATGGAATGCACAAGACTAAGGAAATATTTGAATTGTTGGAGAGTTTTAGAATAGGTGAGTAGTATTTGGCTTATTCAAGGTTGCTGACATACCCAAAAAGCTAAAAGAAAATCGCTTGAGGTGGTACGCGCATGTAATGCTTCGGGAAGGCCGCACGACTCGCAAAGGGTCAATTCATACTAGCGCAGAGTCGAAGCGCATCGAAGCGTCAACTTGAAACTTAACATAGCAAATTCACCCTTTATCTCCACAAAGTAATGCACATATTTCTTCTGAAATAAAAAGAAGATACGCGCATTCGATGGAATTCGCGCGTCTGAGCGCATCCAACAAGTTTTTTTTCTCAGAACAAATATGTGCATTACACAGTATAGATAAGGGTGAATTTTCTATGAACGTGACGCTTCGATGCGCTTCGACTCTGCACTAGCATGAATTGACTCAAAGTGATTGACATGCAAGAGGGCAAGAGAACGAAGAGGACGCCCTCCTACTAGGGATTTTTTGGTATACCATCCCTGAAAGTAATTAGTAAAAGTATACGCTCGCCATCAGCTGAAAGCAGGGCTTGTTAACGATACCAAATTCACACTAAAAGTAACGTTATTTTCATACGGGTAGTAGTGGTAACGTTATAAGGGGTATCGATAATACAGTTTATAACGTTATCAATTAACGATATAAGTAACGATACTTTTTTCAATACTTGTAAAATATTATATAAATAGCTCTAGTAGCCTACTAGACAAACTCTCATCAATTTATTCTGTCAAATATCGAAAAAAAGTACAGTGGTAACAATACCTTTTACCGTTAATATCATTGGTAACGTTATCTGACTTATCGGTAAATAGTGGGAAAAATACCGTTACCCAGCATAACGTTATCTTTGCTGACAACGTTAACGCCGTTTGAACGAATTGACGTTACCAGATTTTTAACGGTATTCCAAGCCCTGGCTGAAAGTAACCTTTTGATCCCTACAGCCCTGGACTCTATCTAATTGTACCTGGTAAGGCATAAAAACACGATAAGTAGGTATATACGAGTATGTATGTATGTTTACTGTTAGCTGCCACAGGTATAATGATTATTCTCATTCTATAGTGTATGCATTTATCGTTTCTAGCTACGGCTTTGCCACCGTTAAAAGTTAATTTATAAATTGTGTGTAGGCATTAACCTAAGATATATGTTTTCCCAGTGAAATGCCCAGTTTTAGTTTAGAAATGGAGCACTCAAGACATATCTCCTCCTGTTTTCTATACAGTGGTCAAGGTAGGAAAGTTATGGTCTAGTCTGTGAAATTTGAAACATTTTGAGCAAAATTGTCTAATGGTAAACATTTTTAACACAAGTTTATTTGTTAGGCAAAAAAAACCAATGACTGTCACTAACGCCATCTAGTGATGAATAGGGGTACTACCGATACGACTTGATACCCGTAGCGCCATCTATTATTTGCTAGAGAAAGCCCCGACTTTCAAGCTTTAACCCCCAATAACTTTTAAACGGCTGAGCCGATTTTTATCTTTTTCGTAAAAAAAACTGTATCGAAATCGGTTCATCCGTTCGAGCGCTACGATGCCACAGACAGGCCAACAAACATTAACGTCAAACTTATAACACCCCTCTTTTTGTCGGGGGTTAAAAGATGCTATCCTTGTTACAGGTAACCTTCACGACGATGACGTGGTCGACCACAGCGATGACGAGCTCTGGGTGAAGGAGCCGTTCAGAGACAAGCGGCTCATCGTGAAGACGGCCAAGCCGTTCAACGCAGAGATACCGGCCAAATATCAAGTGGACCACTTTGACACACCCAAGTAAGTTTCACCAGTCACGTGCACGACAAGTTTAATAAGGTAGACACAAATCTGAAAAGAAAAATGATTCCGTGTTTCTTAAGGCATGTCCCGAACGCCATCTAGCGTTTGTTTAAAACTATCTTAGATTGGTTCTGGTCTACCCTTTGGGTTGCGGAGGTCAGACGGCAGTCGCTCTGTGTAAAAACCAGTAATTATAATAATTTCTGTTTTTCCTAAAGGTTGACTGGTGGAGAATGCATTAGCGTTAAGTTCACCTTTTGTACCATTTTGGTCAATAAAGATTTTAATAAAAATAAATAACCTCGTCAAATCACCTAGGTTAGGTAGTGGACCCCGGGCTCTGAAGCGTTACCGCTGACGATGCATCTTAGCCTTCCAGCTAAGATGACGATAAATACTTTTAAATTATCGCGTTGCATTATTATTAAATTAATGCATACGGGAATTAATGCGAAACGTACCTTTTTTTATTTATTTTGCTGACGTTTCATTCGGGTTTCACCGAACGTGGTCCCAGCTTGACTGAAGCAGCGATGACGCCTACGCCTCCCCCTCGTTTCTCCCGAACTCGTTTCATTACAAATAATTTATTTTTAACCGACTTCAAAAACGGAGGAGGTTATCAATTCGACTGTATGTTTTTTTTTATGTATGTTTGTTACGCGATATCTTCGCCAATTGTGAACCGATTTTGATATTTTTTTTTATTTGAAAGCCTTTACTACCAAGTTGGTCCCATTTTAATTTGGTGAAGATATGATGAAGAACTTTGGAGATATGGAAGAAACTCCTAAAAAAAATTGAAGTCGGTTGTTTTTTTTTTGTTAAAACTTTAATTATTAACCCTGGATACAACCGTAATAAAGAGGTTTTACGTTGTGTGGTGTTTTGTCCGCAGCGAATTATTTTACGTGCGGCAACACATGCCTGTTCCAGAGCTGGACGACAGCTCGCACACGCTGCGCGTCGTGGACCGCGCGCAGGGCTGCGAGCACTCGTTCTCGCTGCGGGACCTGGCCCGGTTCCCGCGGTACTCGCTGCGCGCCGCGCTCATGTGTGCCGGGAACCGGCGGAGCGAGATGAATGAGGTTGGTTGAAACACTTGCATATTATACAACGTGTTATTTCGGTACCTGACTCATTTTTAGGGTTCCGTACAAAAAATTAAAAAAACGGAACCCTTATAGGATCACTCGTGCGTCAGTCTGTCCGTCCGTTTGCTACAGCCAATTTGCTCTGAATCTACTGGACCGAATCAGGTGAAATTTAGTAGGATGGTGTAATCCTATGACCCAAAGACATATGTGCAAAGTAAATCAATATTTTTTTAAAATAAAGGTCATTTTCGGAGGACTAATTAGGAAATAAAAAAAAAAGTTTTGCCAATATTACTGTGTCATAAATCAAATGAAAGAGCTCGTTATGAGGATCTCAAATATATTTTTGTTATTATTGTAAAATATATAGTTTTTATTTTATTCATGAAAGAAGACGAAAATTGACCATTCCCCCCCTAATCTCCGAAACTACTAAGCCTAAAATTTTGAAAAAAATACAAAATATAGTTTATTGCTTGTAGATAACAGGAAAACCTATGAGAATTCAATCAATTGTACGGAACCCTCTCCATGCGAGTTTAACTCGCACTTGACCGGTTTATTTTATTATTATTCCTATCAAAAAGTAACATTATCTGAAACCGAAAATAAGAATTTAATCCGCCTTAAAATAAGTAAGATATAAACCTTTAAAATGTGGTGAAAAGGGAATGCACATATAGAAATGTCACTGCACTGCACAACGTACAAAAGAGATGATGAATAATTATTATTACTATGTCGGTACGCTTTTCAGCCACGGGCCAATTGGGACCCGGTCCTTTGAGGCGTTCATGGGGCCAAAGCCAACATGAACAGGCCTTTTAGTACCTTTTTATCTAAAAAGTGAGATGGCTGTATCTATGGAGATCTATCCCTTAATGTACCATTGAGATGCACTAACGGACAGTCCTCCATAGCTGCCAAACTATTGACAGGGAGGGATTAACTTGGTTTGGGCTATGTGGATGGGATGTTAGTGGACCGGATAACTGGGTTATGGAGTGAGATACGGATATCTACCTAAAAATCTCTCACAACAATTTTACACTGGCACCCTAACTAGCCAGTAGATGCGGCCAGGGCGCAACACAATGCGAGCAGCTGAGGGTGTCGAGAGGTGCGGCCCCGGTTTCACCATCACGGGGCTTACCCCCGAGAGCGGGTTTCCCCGTTATTACGCCGTTATTCCCCCTTATTAGGCAAGACAGAGGCGGGGTGTGTGTATGTGTGTGTGGTCCCCCTGGAGGTAGGGACCGTGGTGTCTCCACTCACTACCAGCTCGCCACAAGTTGCTCTGCGTTGACTGACTGCACTGGGAATCCAGTATTATTATTAGTGCTAGTAAGATTGTTTAATTTTTTTTTTAGTTTTTACTCACTTTTTTTCTTCAAAAAGGAAAAAGCGTATAATAACGATTTCTGTAATTTTTATGTCTGTGTATTAATTATATAATATTTTTCATTAAAAAGGATTAATAATTTTTTTTTTTTTACCTACTTGGGTACCTATCCGGTGGCTGTATTGTCTCCCAGTAAGTACCCTTTTCTAAAGTAGAAATCGATGTTTGCTTACATTAAAAAGCTAAAGTATAGCATAGAATGTATTACACTATAGATTGCGGCTGGTTTTATGGACATATGCTTGCAACCCATTGGATGTAGTTTTGGTTTGTTATTTTCCCTTTTATTTCATTTAATTGCCCATTCATTTACTAGATTTTTTTTTTCTGCTTAGCCTTTTTCGTTGAATTGTTTTTGTTTGATTTTTATTAATAATTTTAAGCTGTTTTTCGTGTATGTAACTGTGTAAATGTAAGGGTTTTGTGGTGTCAGATTTATCTAGCTGCCAAAAGGCATCTGACATTTGAAAGACTGCCATCTGATGATGACAGCTGGGACCAAATGTCAGTCTGCTGATGACAGAGATTGCTTAGATTTTTTATGTCACTTGCGGTCACCAATCTAATTAGCCATCACGCCCAGAGTTGCTTAACATGCAAGAGCGTTAGTAAGTAATGTGTACTTCTACCACGCCGATGATCTGACGATATAATGTTGTGGCGACCTCTACGCCAATATAAGAGAACTACTGAGACAATAATGAATACACGGAAATAGTTTTAGAAATGGCGTTGACACATCCTACATCTCGACATCAGTGTTCTTGCGATTGGTTGCATTATATATAATCTCCTTTAGCCGTGTGGTGGTAGAATAGGACCACTTCAAGTCTTCCTGTGGATGTCGTAGAAGGCGACTTAGAACACACAAGCTAATTGATATAAGAGTATATCATACAGACTGGAATCTCCTAAGGCCCCGCGCTTAGCGTCCCCGTTCCCCGTCCCCGCACCTCTCCCCCGCTCTCGCCTTGTCGCGGGGAACACACACGCACGGACGTGTGCACGGATGTATAGTTTCGTGTGTAGTAGTGTAGGCATAAATGATACTACGCTTCTATGAAGTGTCATACCTGTGGATGAACCACACATTGACGTACCTTCCGTCTGTTAGCAGGTGAAGCCAGTAAAGGGCATCAGCTGGGCGGGCGGCGCCATCAGCAATGCTGTGTGGACCGGCGTGCCGCTCAGGGACGTGCTGGACTACTGTGGAGTCGATTTAGTGAACACGCGGGGCAAGCATATTATTGTAAGTACCTCTATGACATCATAGTATTTCATGCTGGTCTGAGAGAACATAAAATACTTAGAATGTACCAGCTGCTTCTCTTCTCGCGCAGATCGTAAAAGATGATGCGGGAATGGGCAAAAGTGCAAAGCGGATGATTAAAAAGAAAATTCGATGAAAAATTTACAAAACAAAAATCTTCTCTTATGGTTTTGTATTCTATTAGTTATTCTGGTTCCGTGATTTTAGTATAGTCATAGAAATTAAATTAATGGAATCTCCTAAGGTCCCTTGCAATATGCGTCCCCGTTTCCCCGTCCCCGCACCTCTCCCCCGTCCTCGCCTTGTCGCGGGGCGAGAGCGGGCGAACACACACGCATTGACGTATGCATGGATGTATAGTTAAATAAATATATAGGTTTTGGTGAAGCGATGCGGTGAGGAGTTAGATGAGAAAATATGGCTGCCGTGCTGACACAAGAAAATGCTTTCGCCTTACCTGTCTTTACAATTGAAGCCCAAGCAGATGGTAGATGCGGCAGTTGCATATATTTCGAAGGCACTTTAAGCACAGCACATCACAAGTAAAGTTCAGATAAATTAGCACATTATTTAACTAAGTTCATAATACCAAAATGGCGGTGCGGTTAGAGGCTCGATGAGCGGTGCGCGAGGACGTGGAGTCGCTCAGAGGTCGAATTTTAGACTGCGGCGCGAGCGCAGGCAGACTGGCTGCTTGCGCGATGGCGGGGGGAAGAGTCCTCAACGAACCGGTGACTTGCCCGATTCAAGAAAGGAGGGTACTCACATTTCTCAAGAAAGCACGGCGTAACCAGGTTTAAACCATTATCCGCCCAAATAAAGTTAACATCTAGTAATATCACACTATCTCACCTGTCAATGTCAACTTGATTTGGGTGTATAATGGTTTAAACCTAGTAACAAAGATAGTCTGGGTTTTATAATAAGACGGATTATGTTGATTTTGCACTCTTTAAGCGGTTATCCCACTGCACCGCGCACCGTTGCGGAGCGCGGTTTCTACATACTGACGCTCCCGCGCGGTGACGCGTTTTCAATGGGTGGCAGTTGGCGTGTTTTTTATACAAACTGAGCTAAGTAGCTTAGTTAGCGCGGCGCGGCAGATTTTAACATTGTATGCAAGTGCATACAATGTTAAAAACCTGCTGCGCCGCGCTCCGTGACGGTGCGCGGTACAGTGGGATCACCGCCTAAAGAGTGTAAAATCAACATAATCCGTCTTATTATAAAACTCAGACTAACTTTGTTACTAGGTTTAAACACCATCATATACCCAAATCAAGTTGACATTGACAGGTGAGATAGTGTGATATTACTAGATGTTGACTTGCTGTAGGTGGATAATGGCACAGAATAGAGACTAATACTCACGTACAGAAGTCCCACTTAACAAAGAAATTCAAAGAAATATCTACTCAATGTTGTTAGAATGATATGGTTTAATTTAGATCACGTCCGAACTCAGCATCTTTTCGTTTACATACCTAGACATCCATTGCAGGCCAATTTCATTCTTATTACTCTGGACATAAGATTCCTATAACTGAAATTACCACCCCGTAATAATGTAAATACATTTTTGATACCTAAACGGGGAGTGACACAGGCCTGATAAATGGTTTAAACCTAGTAACAATTAAAGTGAGTCTGGGTTTTATAATAAGACGGAATATGTTAATTCTTGCGTAGTTCATGGGTGCGGACATGGACGCGACGGGCGTGAACTTCAGCACGTCCATCCCGCTTAGCCACGCGGCCGACCCCGCGGCGCGCGTGCTGCTGGCCACGCACATGAACGGGCAGCCGCTGCCGCCCGACCACGGCCGCCCGCTGCGGGTCGTGGTGCCGGGCGCGCCCGCCGTGCGCAGCGTCAAGTGGCTGGGTGAGTCGTGGACTTATACAGGGTCTGACAACATATACTCAAACTATGCTAACGGTGGGTTCAGTCCATGATACTGAACAACTTTCCTCAAGGAACATATGTCGAAATCTACAAACAATGATTCTCTAGAATCGTAAGTAATCCCGAAAACTCATTCCACGCGATATGTACCGCGGCGGGCGGGGCTTAAAATATGAACAGCGCGGCGCGACAGTTCGCCGGGACACTCGAGTCGTGCGGTTGCGTCGCAAGAAGTTTCTTTTGAGAATATTGCTGTGTTTTAGCAATAATCGATTCATTAAAAATACCGTCATGTGCCGTGAAGTGGTGTAGAAGCCATACAGACATGAAAACTAGTTATTAAAAAAAAAGGAACACGTATACAAGGTTATTTATTTTAGCGTAGCGTACTGCATAATAGGTACCATCCGCGCATTGTATCTCACCGCTCATTGCGTTGACTGCCCCACCCGACCGACGCGTGACCTTGTCACGACCAATCGCATGCATCTTTGTCTGTGTGCGTTCGAGTGTTTCGTTGTAATTACTGTTCGTTTGTTTGCGTAAACGGAATCAGAATCGAAGCGGTGAATGTAGGAGCGTTAGGTTTCTAGGGGGGGGAGGCAGGGCTCCGGCTCTCCACTCACCGAATGAAGCATAGTAGCGGTGAAGCTACTACTCAGACGTCGATTTTCTGGGACCGTGTGGTACTTCCCCGGACGAGCCGGCCCATTCATGCTACTAGCAAAACTGAGTTTTGCCGGTAGCGTGGCTCTACCACATCAAAACCTTACTAGTTGACCGATCTGTTGATCTGAGTTTGTATTTAATCCCAAAAATTATTTTTCATATTTCAACCTTGGAGAAAGTTGTTGAGTATAATGGACTGAAAAACCCTTAAAATAGTTGCAGTATATTTTGTTAGAAGGTGTGGTTTTTAGCACCTATATACCGCTGAGTCACGTCACCGACTCTAGGAGCTCGGCGGTCCGGTGGTAGTACGCATTGCTAGCGCTTTCACAAGTTAAGCAACCCCAAGCGAGGACCGTACTTGGATGGGTGACCACAAGTGGTATAAAACTTTCTCGAACTCCTCAGTGCTTCGGAAGGCACGTTAAGCCATTAACCCTTGCTGTTATCATGGTATGGCAGTCGTCAAGCTGTCAGATTTTTCAAGCGAGAGAGAGAGTGACGGAACCCTTCAACATGGCCGGTGCTGAAGCATTCCGTCGCTCTCTCTCACTAGCAAATGGCCGTTCTCAGCGACAAAAAGGATAGCAGCAAAGGAAAGTGCTGTTCCGTGCTAACAAATGTGTCCCAACCCTAATTCAGTTCTCTCGACACCTCCCATCACCAGCCCAGTCTATTAAGACTTCCAAACAAAGAAATTAGTACGGATTTCTTTAAACTAAAATTTTGATGGTTCTTTTTTTTATTTTAGAAAGCCTTTACTATCAAGTTGGTCCCATTTTAATTTGAAGATATGATGAAGAACTTTAGAGATATGTAATAAACTTCTAACAGAAATTGAAGTCGGATGTTTTTTGTTTTTGTTAAAAATTTAATTATTAATTTATTACATTTGCTTATTTTCCTCTATCACAGAATCAATAACAATAGGCGAAGACGAGAGCCCTTCCCACTGGCACCAGAAGGACTATCGCGCCTTCAACCCGTCCAAGACCTGGGACACGGCCGACTTCAGCACGGCGCCGCCCGTGTACAGCCTGCCCGTGACGTCGGCCATCTGCGACCCGCAGCACGGGGACTGCGTCACAGTTGTCGACGGTTGCATACAACTGAGAGGTAATAGTAATAAAAATATCGTACATTATTCTTGTAGCGGGAGCGAGGTGATATGCTCGACCGCTACAAAGGGAAGATCTTCCCGCCAGGTTGTGTGTTGCGGGGAACCGCGGCTCCGGCGGGTCGGAGGTTGTATATATGGTCAGTTGCAACCAGAACTTCAAGATCGAGATGTGGGATACTGCTGGCGCCATCTCGTAGTCTTGTGAACTAATGTTATCGCTTCGTTGTTGTGGTAGTTCCTTCGTAGTGGCGTAGAGGTCGCCACATTCTCATGAAGAGGTTGATGAGTGTAGATGAAGCGAAAAACCTAGACCTGGACCTCCGTCCATAGTCTCTGCCTACCCCTGTGGGAAACAGGCGTGATAGTATGTATGTATGTATGTACATTTTTCTTTTTCACCAGTCTGTATCTTTCCCCTCTTCTCTCTGCCATCTTTGAGAAGAGAGGAATGAGAGAAGAGCGGAATGGAGGCATCTCCACCGACAAGAGTAAGCTCTTAAATTAAAAGAAGAAGAAGTATCTTTCCACTCCTAAATTACAGGCTCTTTCTAATAAAAGAAGGATTTGCCCACAGTTACAACGCTGGGCAAGCGAACATGATAGACGTAGAAAGTTCGCGAGCAGGAGTCTGTCTCGAAGCCATCTGATTTCGATGCCGTTTTTTTTTTACGTGAAAGCAATTTCCCTTGCGGTGGTTCTTAGCTATGTTTGATGAAAATCTGTTCAGCCGTTTAAAAGTTGTTGGGGGTTGACGCTTGAAAGTCAGACCTTTCTCTAGCAAATATATAGATGGCGCTACGGATATCAAGTATCTTTAGTGCCGGTACTCGGGTATCACGACAGTTCAACCCCAAGACAACTCAACCCGCGACAACTCGACCCCGACAACTCAACTTTGACAACTCAACCCCGACAACTCGACCCTCGACAACTCGACCCCGACAACTCAACCCCGACCACGCAACTTCGACAACTCAACCCCGACAACTCAACCCCGACAACTCAACCCCGACAACTCAACCCCGACAACTCAACCCCGACAACTCAACCCCGACAACACGACCCCGACAACGCGACCTCTGACAACTCAACCCCCGACGAAACCTATAGGTTAGGTTAGAACTGCGACCAACACTGCTAGAAAAGTTCTATCCATTTTACTACGCCACGAATATATAGTATGGTATGCAGTTGGTTTAGTAATATTTTCAGTCGAGTATTTTGCTGTGCAATCAGTAATTTTGATTTGTGTTTAAATACTACCCTTATTCGTTCAGTAAAACAGTTCTGCAAATACCATTAAACAGTATGCTAAATTTGATTTATTTAGTGTGTACAGTTAGTGTGCAATTCAGTTTTTTTGGTGAAACTTTAAAATATTTTATTCGAAAAAAGAGAATATATCGATATCGATTTAAATACATGCCTTATAAGATATTATGTGATAATATGTATATATGTACAAAAAAAGAAAGCGAATTTTGTATCTTTGCCAGAGTTGCGCTCAGGTTGAGTTATTACAGTAGAGTTGTTTGGGGTCAAATTGTCACAAAAGTTGAGTTGTCGAGGTCCAGTTGTCCAGGTCGAGTTTTATGGGGTCGTACTGTCACAAAGGTCGAGTTGTCTGAGTTGAGTTGTCTTGGGGTCGAGTTGTCGTAGATTCGGTACTCGTCACTCGATAGCGTTTTTGACAGTCGTATATCGTATAAATAACGTGTTTGAAGGTATATTTTTTTGTATGACCAGGTTACGCCTACTCCGGTGGTGGAGCGAAGATCCTCCGAGTGGACATCAGCGCTGACCAGGGGAAGACCTGGCTGGAAGCCACCCCGGCGGCGGTGGACGACGCGCCGCCTAGAGAGCACTACGCCTGGACTCTATGGGTGGCTAACGTTCCCGTGGACAAGTGTCAGAAAGAGGTTTGTTTGTTTGTTTGTAATTACTTTATTGTACTTAGAAAACACATAATTAAAGACAAAAACAACATATAGAGTAAATTGACAACGGCGGACTTATCCCATAATGGAATCTCTTCCAGTCAACCGGCGAATAAGTAGATAGGACAATTACTCACAAGAAGGTATGCGATATTGTACCGTAAGTCCAAAGAATTAGGATCATTTTTTTATAACAATCCTGTATAGCGACGATCCCAGCAACTGCAGTAGACAATCCATGTCTAACGTTCTTGTAAACAAGTGTCTAAAAGAGATATGCTATATTAAACCATAAGTCCAAAGAATAAGGTTTATTTTTCTTTGACAATCCTGGCTAGAGTCAATCCCGGCCGCAATCAACGACGCACTGACTAGAGAACACTATGCGTGGACTTGGGTGACTAACGTTCCCGTGGAAATGTGTCAGAATAAGTGTGTTATATTAAACCGAAAATACAAAGAATAAGCGGCGACCCCAACAGCTGCAGTGCAGTAGACATGCGTGGACTTTATGGGTGATTATTGTTTCCGTAGACAAGTGTCAAAAAAGGTATGCGATATTGAACCGTCTTCCTAGTAAATAAGGTGCTTATTGGTTTTCACCGCTCCTGGATAGAGTAGAGGCGACCCAGGCCGCAGTAGATGACCCGCTGCCTATAAAACACTACGCTTGGATTTTATGGGTAGCTAGCGTTCTCGTGATGAAGTGTTAGAAGAGATATGCGATATTGTACCGTAAGACTAAATAAAAAGGTTTATTTTTGAGTTGATAATCCTTTATGATTTAGTTTAATCAGCTAGTTTCCAACAAGTCAAATCAGACACTTTTTCTAAACGACAAAACAAATATTTTCTATGAGATTTTGTATGAAATATCGGATTGAGACGTCATACATTTTTTGAGTCAAATAGCGCTCTTAATATCCGTTTTTCTTCATTAATAATTGTAAAATCTCGTTCAAAATAGATGTGATCAATGACAAGTGACATTATTTTGTGACGTTTTATTCTCTTAACAGTACCAAATAATTTATTTTTGACCCAGGAAACTACCCAATTGCAACTAAACCAATCGCAATATTTTTTTTTAAATGAATTAATCAATTGATATTATTTTCATTGATTAATGCCCAACTTACAACAGCGGATTAGCTCGTTGAAGTGGCAGTGGGCGGGACACATAGCTCGACGAACCGATGGCCGATGGGGCAGAAAGGTTTTCGAATGACGACCACGTACTGGCAAGCGAAGTGTTGAACACCCACCCACAAGGTGGTCAGACGATCTGACTTAAGGTCGCTGGAAAGCGCTGGACGCAGGCCGCTCTAGATCGGTCATTTTGGAAATCCCTGGGAGAGGCCTATGTCCAGCAGTGGACGTCTTGCGGCTGAAATGATGATGATGATGAATGCCCAACTCTGTTTGTCGAGGATCTATCTGGAATTCTGGACCAAAAATAAATTATTTGATACTGTTAAGGAAATAAAACGTCACAAAATAGTGTCAGTTGTCATAATAATCATATCCATTTTCAAAGTGATTTTAGATTATTTAATGCAAAAAACTGATATTAAGAGCGCTATTTGACTCCAAATATCTATGACGCCACGGTTTTGTATTTCAAACAAAACTCATAGATTTTTTTTATTTTTATTTTATTTACCATATAAAGAATAAAATTTTTTTTTACATAAATAACATACATAATCCACGCAGGTTTGTTCTTATGTTATTATTTATTTACATCGGTACTTAATAACCTTATAATAGATACCTACTTAGGAACCAGATAAACATCAGATATTCTCCAAGAAATGTTTCTTTAATTTTACTTTAATATTTTTAGGTTGAATTTGGTCCCGTGATTCGGGAGGTAATTCATTAATGAATCGAGGCATCAGATAGGTAGATGTTCGCTCACCGTACATGTTATTCGCTCGGGTTGTTGACAACAGATTCCGTGCCATAGCCCGAGTATACACTGGATGGTCGACTTTTTCCAAAACTTCAAAAAAATGTTTTATTAGTACGTACTTAAATTGAGTATGAACAGGTAAGATTTTACAGCATTTAAATAGTTCGCTATCGTTGTCATGATACTGTTTGTTTTGACATTTAGAAAAAAGTGTCTGATTTGACTTGAGTTTTTTTTTTGGCGGGAAGGCAAGGGGTTCGGTTGGGGTTTGCTTTAAATTATTTTACAAATTGATTTTAGTGGACTTTATAATATGAAATTGCTGTTGTTTGGTGTTATAAATGCTGGAAAAAGTGGACATTCATAGTACGGCTGTAGTGATATTTATTTTGCGGACTGTGGCGTCTTCGGGCGTCGACTTGTATAGATTTGTCGCCAGAAGCTCCTTTGCAGCAGTCAAAGGCCTACACCACCCTTTGATTGTCGTGTTAGGATTAGGTTAGGATTAGGAATAAAAAACAAAATTAAAGATAGGCTCTAAAGGACTTGTATCCAGAGCCGTAAAATTATTTAAAAAAAAAAATCTGATTTGACTTCTTGTCATCTAGCGGATTGTTCGTGATTACAAGCCATTTAACTTGTATCTTTTTTCAGGTGGAACTGTGGGTGAAAGCGACGGATAGCAACTTCAACACGCAGCCAGAGAGGTTCGAGGATATCTGGAATATCCGCGGGATCCTCAGCAATGCGTATCATAGAATCAGGGTCAAGCTAAAGCATTAACTAATTATTTTTGACATTTGAAAAGGAGTTTTTTGAAGTTTTTTTTTTTTTTCTTAAAAACTGATGGACCCATTTTGACGATTTCTCTTTCGATTTCTTTTATTATCATCAAAGTTATATTGAACTGAGAGTGTGCAGCGGGCGGCAGCGATATACAGGGTGATATTGAATCTCTTAGCTATATTCAAGGAAAGTACTCTTTAAGCGAAATAAAACATACATATTCTGTCATTATGTACCTTGTTTCGTAATAAAAACCAAAGATATCATCCGAAAAATGCATACCAAAAATCTCCCATTTTAATGTTACCGCTCGCTAGTCGCTACAGGACTCGTGGCGGGCGGCGGCCGGTGTGCAGGGAGGGCATCGGCCGCGCGTATAGTAAATTTAGTAGGTTAACTATTTATTAGACATTTGAAAGAAAAAAAATACAAAAAAAATATGTATTTTTCTGACGGTTTTAATATTCATTATTCTGATTCCAATATTTAAATATAGCTAGGAGATGCATAATCAACCTTAATGTTAGTACTTTTTAAGCGTGAAGTACTTATAAACAATTTGGAGAAGCGAGGCCAGTGATAGAGCGAAATAGAAGATCTTAGAGGAGACCAAGATCCACAAAAGGTTCTAACGCCGAAGGAGAGAAGTAATGTACTTATAAATAAACGGGCAAGTGGGAGTCGGAGTCGTACATGAAGGGTTTCGTACCTCCGTATAATGTTTTAAAGCGCTAAAGAAATATGTTTCTTGTATGACGACCCCCTTTAATTATCTTATTTTTAGTATTTGTTGTTTTAGTGGTCATACTAATACATAATCAGTGAAAATTTCAAGTATGTAGTTAAGGTGAAATGGTAGCATAAGTGGCACCCTCATTTGAAATAAATTATTTAAAACTAAATATGGTGATATTTAAAAATTTGATTTGTATCAATGTCTAAAAAGACCTTCAAACTATTTTATGAATAACCTTTGAAATTATTACTTATAGTCCGTCTAGTTTTAAAACGGGTTTTCGCCAAAAGTGGCCACTTTTGGCGAAAACCCGTTTTAAAACTAGACGGACTACCAATATTACTTTCAAAGGTTGTTTTGACTAACAAGTTCTATCTGAAACGCATAGCGCTGTCCATTGTTCTTAGGCGCTGTCACTCGCCGCATAAACTTCAAAGTATTTTTTTTAATTTATAGTATTTTACCTCTCATTAAAAGACATTTTTATCCATATATACATATACCAGGAGATACCGTAAAAATTTATCAGTAACTATTAGATATTAGTTACATTTCAAGTACCTCCTGAATATGCGGATGTTAATGTCTTTGTTTAGAGATAATAATATTTTTTTTAAATACAATGTGTTCTATCCGTGAGGACCTGTACTGGACTTTCTGTATATATTAAGTTTTCTATGTAAATTATAATAGTTGTTGGTCTTCCAAATAAAATACCGGCACAGACGGATGATATGGATTAGAAATTAAAGTCACTGATTGATAACGGGAATCGAACTGTATTTCTGAAACTAATTTGACATATGGAAGTTGATGAATATGTCAGTACGCGCGACACTCTTGCTTGCCGGCTAATTGCGAACTGTTTTTCATGTAAAAATGTGCATCGAACACACTTTTTTTTTTTTTGACGCGGAGAAAATCCCTTTGGATACCTTACCGGTTACGGGACACCGGTAAGGTTATGTGGTGTTACCACTAAAAACTCCGCGGTGTCACCTCTCAGCCGCTCAGCATCGAACACACTTGTGCCAGCCGATGCAGCATTTTATTGTACGACTTGCTCGTACACATATAGAGATATTTTAGTCCGTAGCGCGGTTTCACCAGGCCTGTGTCACTCCCCGTTTAGGTATCGAAAATGTACCTACATTATAACTATGCGCGCAGGCGGTTCTCCGGGTAGTAAATTATGTTATACGAATCGTTTGTCCAGAGTAATAACAATGAAAATGGATGTCTAGGTATCTATACGAAAAGGTGCTGAGTTCTGTCGTGAGCTAAATTAAACCATATCGCTAACCACATTGAGTAGATATTTTTGTGAATTTCTTTGCTGAGTGAGACTTCTGTACGTTAGTATTATTTATTATGTGGTTTTACTCTAAACGATATGCATCTTGTTTCTTTGCAATGTGAACCGACGCTTAGTATAATTTATGTGGGTCCATGGCGTTGACGTCACTATTTTAGTTTCATTATTCCGTGCTGTTTTTTCATAGTTAATAAATTTACAAATTTTTTGTAACGAATCAGCATAAAATGCTGTATTCATGGCTAAGCCAAATGGAACGTGTTTTTCTACACCTAGTTTTTTTGGCTGAGTCCTGAATGGACTAAAACTGAGCGTATTGTCCGCTGCTGCGACGAATTGATCCCGAATTTACGTCGAGTGATATCAGCGAACTGTAGCATAATAGATGTACATATCGTCCGCTGAAATCAGTCTTGTCATTGTGTTGACATAATTTACAGTGGCGTAGCTAGGGGTTCGGGGGGGGGGGGGGGGCAAATATAATACAATATATAATAATATACAAATATTTCTCAGTTTCTCATCCTTCAGTGTCAACTTTATTTGGCCAGATAATGGTACCAAGTACAACGCTAGTCTTAATTTTGTGCTAACTGCGCTGCGTACAGTACACGTAGTCAATTTCAAATGTATGTACAGGTCGCGCATTCGACATTTTTCATTTCGACATTCCCATACGAATCGCTCGAGCAGCCGCACACTTTTGTATGGAAATGCCAAATTTTTTTTTGTTATTTGGCTGTTATTTTAAATTTCATTATACTTTAGTGATCTAGTTTAGCCCGTACTTCGATTTATTACGGGTATGTCCCTTCCACGTTGTATATCATATCTACATTCTTGCAATCATTCTGAAAAAAATATTATTGTGGTAAATATTCTGTCCCTGTTTGTAACGATGCTGCATGCCACCTGCATGCTGCATCTCTTCCAACCTCATTTCTTTCTCATCCTGTCCACTTTTCATTCTTCATTTCATTTCAAATTTCTATTCATCCCATTATTTTTTTGGCTCCATTACTTATTGACGGACGTCAACTCCAACTTTGATCATCTTTTCTTATGATATTGACCTGCAAAATTTTTTCTACATATTCAATTTTAAGTGCGGTTGGTTACACTATACCTAAGCCTTGATCGTGTATTCTAATTAGCATTACATGCTTACATATTACCTAATAGCGTAACACAATTATTATCTTACTATCTATAACGCGTACGCGATAATTAAATGAAATTAAAAAAAAAAAAAACTTGTATATAATATCATCGTGCGGTCGTAGCAACACGTTAAATAAGCCAAAAGCTCACATTAATTTAGCGGATAGTAACTAAAAAAATAAGCCTTTACTAACTTAAGCAGTTTCTTGAGAAAATAACTAAAATATATTTTTATTTTCTCAAATATGTTTAGTGCGTTTTAAGTCGAAAAACTTAGACTTTGTCAGAGGATGAATGTTTGGAGAATAAATGATTGATGAATGAAATGTAAATACACATTGTACATTTCCACTCTCACAACAAAATTGATCACACATTTAGCATAATTTTTATTTTTTTTATTATTTAATTAATTCTTATTTTATTACTTTTAACAATTTTAAAAAAAAATATTTTTTTTTACCCCGGCCCCCCCGGTATTGTAACGATGCTGCATGCCACCTGCATGCTGCATCTCTTCCAACCTCATTTCTTTTTCATCCTGTCCACTTTTCATTCCTCATTTCATTTCATTCCATTTTCAAATCATTTCTCTCTCGGTCATCTCACATTCTACCATCATCTCTCTTACTGTTCACTGTCTGATCTGTTATACCTTATTATAATATAATATATATAGAAGTTATAAGTCATAAGTTTTGTGACAAATAAATTTAATCTAACTGTTGTGTCGAGTCTCTGTTCTCCACTCCATCTACTTCTTTATATGTGGGAACTCGACTAAGAGCGCCGGGACAGGTCGAGGTCCCACAACCTGAGTGAGGCAACTTCAGAGCGATCTAGAAGTTTGGCGCGACCTGTAAGTGTATGTGCAAACTATGAGCGGTTAATGATTCCCTTGGGGTTGATACACATCTGAGCGGCAGAAAATGATAGCAGCATTGGAAAATGCTGTTCCGTGCTGACAGATGGGTCCCATCCCTTAGGTCACAGCCTTAGTTATGTTTCTCATGAACTAGGACAACCTGTATAATATTTACTTTTTGGCTCAAATTGAAAAAAAAAATCAATTTTTGTAGGTGCTTTATTGAGGTGATTGCCTGAAAATGTTTAGATTTTAAGTAAAATAATTCAATGCAATAATAATAATAATATCAAATCAAGTACAATCAGAATTGTCTATAGTTTAACGCTTGAAATTGGACCTTATGGCTTCGAAATAAAATTAAAAAATCAATGAGTTATACACAGGATGCCTAGGATGTCTGGCTAAAATGAAACGGGATATTATTAATTGCACATCTAATAAATAATCACCCATCAATTTAATCTCATCATTTATATACTTTTTTACATCAAATAAATCAACAATCTTATCATAAGTACTGATTGCACAGCAAATAAATACTGACTGCACATCAAATTTATTAGGTTAGGGCAAACCTATAGGTTAGGTTATGTTAGAACTGCGACCAACACACGCACGAGCCGAGCGAGCGTGCCGCGGCAGCGGCCGGCGAGTGCTAGGAAAGTTCTATCCATTTTACTGCGCCACAAATATAAATTGCAGTTTGTTTAGTAATATTTTCAGTTGAGTATTTTGCTGTGCAATCAGTAATTTTGATTTGCGTTTAAATACTACCCAAATGAAACTATATAATGTTTACGAATCATGTAATGCGACTAAGTCGCTCATATTTATAATTATTCAGTTTAAGTTATACTCATGTTGAAGTACTGATTACATTAAAGTTTTTATTACTTACATCTAAAGATGTTTTATTTAACAGTATGTTCCAGTTATATCAACTACATAAACAAAACCTATCACGTCTTTATCCCTAATGGGGTAGACAGAACATATTAGGTCTTGCGGTTCTAGACAGACAGAGCCCAGGGCCGCAATAGCCAATTCATTTAAACTGCTCCGGCTATTTCTCCTCCATTTTGCAAGGTCTGGCATCCTTGGGTGACCATTGACATGCATATTATATTTGGAGAAGAAAAAGCGGGAAAGCGCACACCGGGCTTCGAAGCAGCACAGCTGAGGATGCAACCGGGAACGAGCTTAGACGAAGAAGAGCCCAGGGCCGCAAGGCTCAAAGGCCACTAGCGAGATGGTGGGCGAGAAGGTGGAAAAAGAAATCAAAAATCAAAATATGGACGGGTTGCTAGCCGCATCGCCTACTGGTATTAACATTGGCGATTTTAACCCTAAAGGACTAGTTTTAAATAAAATATGAATAGCCTCATCAGCATCACCTTCGTCAGCTTTCATGAACTCAACTGTTGGGCATAAGCATAATGAATAGCCTACTGGCGGCAAATATGT
Source organism: Acrobasis repandana (assembly GCA_963576875.1). NCBI lineage: Eukaryota > Metazoa > Arthropoda > Insecta > Lepidoptera > Pyralidae > Acrobasis > Acrobasis repandana. Next base: position 1,469,056 of record OY756215.1, read on the forward strand.
TTACCCGCCACGCAGGTTATTAATTCTGTGACGCAGGAGCAAGACAGGTCAGATTTTAAATCAGCTCCGATCTGACCGGTTTCGTTGGCAACTTATCATAAATTCACAACATAATTTAAAAAACCGGATTGTTAAGAATACTAGGTACTTATTTACTATACATATAAAAGCAGTTTAGAGATAACAGAGTGATGTAACGTCAATTAGATTTAACAAACTATTATTATTTATCATTTTAAATAGGCACCTACTACTCGGCGCATTCCAATCTCGCGAGCCGCGAAGATGTTTGTTCTAAAGCGGGTCCAAAGTGCGCGGCTCGTCAAACAAGTGGCAAATATCTTAAAAAACAGTGTTCACACCCAAAATAAAATCTTTTTGAAAGTTAAAATAAATGGGGAACAGCTCAAGTTTCCTTACGTGTGGCTTAGAGACAACTGCCAGTGCGAAAGTTGCTTCCATCAGTCTGCCAAGAGCCGGATCCTCGACTGGAGTAAATTTGACTTGAATATTAAACCAAAACATGTCATAGAAAACGCGGATTCTGTGAAGGTGCACTGGAGTGACGGACACATCTCTCAATATGGACTCAAATGGCTGAAATTTCGGAGTTTTACAACGGAACATCAACAAAATTATAAAGAAGCAATATATAAACCTGCTAAAGTAACTTGGAAAGGTGATCAGTTTGAAGATATTTGTACCAAACATGACTACAACGAAATTTTGCAGTCGGATAATGCTTTACATGACTGGCTGCATAAACTATCTGTTTACGGAGTAGCACTGATTAAAAACACACCAAATTCGGACACAGCCATCAATGCTATAGTAGAGAAAGTTGGGTTTTCAAAACAAACGCACTACGGAGTTAAATTCATAGTGCAGAATGTAGCTAACACCAGTAATGTAGCTTACTTATCAAGCAACTTGCAGATGCATACGGATTTGCCGTACTATGAATATTGTCCGGGTGCAAATTTACTGCACTGCTTAGTGCAAACGACAAGTGCTGGAGGGGAAAACCTTCTTTCCGACTGTCACTATGTAGCTAAATATATGAAAAAGAACCACCCTGAAGAATACAGATTATTGATTGAAACTGAAGTGGAATGGAGTGATATCGGTGTGGAACATGGGAATGAGTTCTTCAAGCTTCACAGAGGACCGGTTATATGTCTTGATAAGTATAGAGAAATAATCCGTATAAACTTCTCGATTCCTCAACGTGGTAGCCATTTTCCTGGACCGATAGACGTTGTGGAACCATGGTATAAAGCACATGGATTGTTTTTAGAACTAAATCACCGATTCTCAGCCAAATTTAAAACAACAAATGGAGATATTTTAGCTTTTGATAATATTAGATTATTGCATGGAAGAAATGCTTATGAAGATAGCAATAAAAATGTGAGAAAGCTCATCGGAGCTTATATTGATTGGGATGAGATATACTCAAGATTGCGCTGTTTGAAAGTGAAAATAAACAATCAGGATGGAATTTGTTAAGTACAGTTGATTGACAGCAAGGTTTTTTTTTGCAGAGTAGGTTGCCCTACCTTTGCCTGTATAAATTATTTAAAAAATGGGTGGCCTGATGTAAAATGTAATACTAAATATGTACATAATATGCCATTCTATGTATGTTACATTTATAAATCATGAAATACAATATCAGTTATCAAAAATTATATTTTTTTTTTCTTAGCCATTTATGTCCCACTGCTGGGCAAAGGCCTCCACTCTTTCCTTCCACAATTCCCTATCCTTGGTCTTCACTTTCAATTCTTTATCAAATGCACAAAATTGTCTGCCCATCTTGTCCTCAGTCTACCTCTCTGTATCCATCTGGTGGAACCCAATCTGTGGCAATATGTATCCTTCTGGATGCATACGGCCAACGTAACCCGCCCAATCCTACTTCTACACAGCTGCTTTCTTGCCTAACTTTAGTCATGGAGCACAGTGTGGTGATTCTAATTTTATCAATAAATTTTACAAAAATTAAATTATATTTTTATAAATTTAAATCACAGCTATAACAGGATGTAAACACATTTTTTTCAGCTATTTTATGTTATGGATTGCTTATCATAGCTTAAGTACATTTGTTGCCTTTATTGACAACTCTTTCAATTGTCAAGTGGTTTGTATTTCAATATAAGTATCCAACTTGAAACTTCTGATTGGGAAACTTCTTAGAGGTATAATCATGTCACTTTCTCGTGCAATCTCATCCACTTCAACCAAAGGAAAGTCTTCGAAATCAGGATTTGTAGCCATGGACACTGCAGTTGACTCAGTCGTGTGGAGATGGATGGTAAAACTTAAGTCTTCTGAGAGATTCTTAAACTTCTCAGATACAGAAGACAACTTCAAACAAAATGCTCGTAGATTCTGTTCCGCTTGAACCAAATAGGCATCTGTAGTATCGTCAAATATCTCATTTCTACTCACCTCGAACACAAACTTCAGCAGTGGTTCGAACTCATTGTTAGTAATAGAAAACAAAACACGGTGAAGTTGACCAGTTTTCAAACATTCAGAGGCACTTTTTAAACACAGATCGATATATTGCTTGATTTCTGGGTGGATGCAGTGATGGACTACGATGCTGTACTTCCTTCTAGTCTCAAAAACATTTTGTGGGTAGACTGATGCATAGTAAAGGATATTGTGGAAAGCTACGGCGAGAAACTCGGTCATAATATCAGCAAAACAACTATCCATTTTAACTAAGTACACGGAGAATTTGAATTAAATTAAATTATATATAAGCTCGTAGAAAATAGTAGAAATCCAGGGATTATTTACCACCACAAATCCAAATTAAATTACCGCGTCATTACATTACCGTACCGCGCCTGACCTTTTCACGTAGTGACATTGACGGTATTTGACATACAAATGTCAATGTGAAACTTCAAATTATGGAATAGCCAATAAGGAATATGCATGTAATACCAATCCGGCTCATATTTTTATTTTACAATTTCTTTTAATACGTTACCACGCCTAGTTAATTATTTTTCTTACTGACTCTTATTTGGATTAGAAATAAATTATTGAAAATATGCAAATATTGCGCGGGAACTTTTGACAAACAAAAGGGAAATGACGACAAAGTTCATAAAAAGGAAATGACAAGTTTGGGTGCGTTCGGTAGAACTGTCAGTCCATGTAGTTTGACTATCGATGACATTCGAAATGTATGTACTTTTATATAGAAGTTTAACAAACATCACTGGCTGATAACATCGAAAGTACCCAAAAAAGAAAAACATGCGTTGACAGCTTCTGTCTCTAGCGGATATTGCAGACGTTGACGTCATATTTTAAAATGGCGTGTTTTAGTTGTTATAATCTACTTGCTATTTTTAATATTTATTTTCTACACCATATACATGTTTTTCGGCACTGATTTATTTTTTGCGGCTATTTCTCGACGAGGACTGTCGATTAAAAATATAAAAAAAATTCATGCATACTCTCTGCAACATAGGTACTAAAAATCATACATACATTATAAGTTAAGTTTTTCAGTAGAAACTAGTCATATTTGACTGACTGACTGCTAGCTATCTAATAATAACTAGCTGTGCCCGCGACTTCGTTCGCGTGGTTGTCGGAACGTAATGTTATATAGCCTAAAGCCTTCCTCTATAAATGGACTAGGTACCCAACAAAAAAAGAATTTTTCAAATCGGAGCATTAGTTCCCGAGATTAGCGCGTACAAACAAACAAACAAACAAACAAACAAACTCTTCCGCTTTATAATATTAGTATAGATTACAGCCGTGGCGGGAGTGCCGATGACAGCAGAGCGCGACACTGAACCGCACCGCGGCACAGAGTACAGGTACCTAGAACTTGGTACATTCTAAGTTCCAGACCAACTTGGAAGGGCATCCATAACAATAATCAATCAAGGCAAGGAAAATAAAAAAAACAGTATGAACTTAATTACATTTTATTTTAACAAGATTTGCTAATTAAATAATATGACCCTACAATTTAATAACTGCTTCAATTATTTGCCATGTTTCTTTTTCTGTGCATCCGGAATAGCATCAAGACCCTGGAAAAAAATTAATAGTGTTAATATTTCATAAGGTATCATAGATAACTTCTTTCTTAGCACATGTCTGGTTGCACTAAGAAAACAACTTCTACATTAACCACCTCAATGTCTGTAAATAGGTACAGATAAAGAACAATGGTAAAAAAAGTTTTATTAAGCAACTTTTAGATATTTTATTTTTTACATTCTCGATTTATGAGTGTTATATTATTATTTTTTGATTATTATATATTATATCTGTAGTTATCATGTCGGATTTTATTATTTATGTGGTACTTGCAACAGCCAATCAGTCTGAGACCACAAAAGATGTAATTTTTATACAAAATGTTAGACAAAACAATAAAAAACCGGCCAAGTGCGTGTCGGACCATGCATAAAGTAGGGTTCCGTAGTCATTTTTGGCACCGCGCTGTTTTGCATTTCTTGCATCATCATCATCTCCCTAGCCTTTTCCCTGTTGAAAATTTTTTTGGCCGCTTTTTGCGTTTCTGCGCTCTATCTAGGGAGTATATCAAAGCTGCCCGCTTTCGGGTTCTACACTCGAGCACCTCCCCCTCCCCACACCGCACCGCGCACCTAGACCGCGCCGCGGCTCATTTTGTCCGTCGCCGCGTGTGTTTTTTTCTAATTCTAAGTAATATTTAAATTATTTACCTATTTATTCTTCTCTGGATGTTATTTAAAATTATTAAGCTTCATTCAGTTCTAACAGTAAAATATGTAATAAAACTTTTTAAGCTTATACTGTTCTTTTGGAAAAAAGTATATATTTTTATTACAATTACAATTTTAAATAAGTTTCCGCGCCTGTTTCTTTACGTGAGTGATTTGAAGTTTATAGGTCCAAGACTTTAGAAATTACAGTGGGGGACACACCGTGTAAACGACTTTGGCGGGCTATATCTCGCAAATGGTAAAGCTGATAAAAAAGTGTTGTATGCAAAGCTTACCTTATTTTCATAGTCCTTTTCAACGATACGCCACACAAGGGGGTGCACTTAAAAAAAAAATTCACCCCCCCTTTACATGTATGGGGAGGTACCCTTATAAAGGAGTAATTTTAATTTTTTGTATTTTTAAAAATGAGATCTATAAGTATGTGAAGTATCCTCGAACCAAGTTACATGCAAATCAGTCCATAAACGTAGAAGATATTCTGCTGTGACAGACTAGGACAGACTGAACGATCTTATAAGGGTTCCTTGTCGGACTACGGAACCCTAAAAAGGTTTGTGCTAAGTCCCGTTAAATATATATAAATCACGTGTTTAAGGAGCAATCGTTTTAAAAGCCAATAAAATATACTTTTCAGTTTTCACATACCGCTACAGTGTAAGGGTCTCCAGTGATCCTGGCATCTCGCTGATAGTTAATACGGTCCCAGCGCTGGATCATTGTGCGTCTGTAGTGCTGTAAATAAAATTTAATTTTTAAACCTAGTTGCCGTGTGGTAAAATTTTTTTGACAACCCCACAGGAACCGCACATTTTCCCAGGGTAAAAAGTAGGTATCTTTTGTGTTAATCCAGCTTCCATCTTTATGCCAAATTTTATTCCAGTCAGTTCAGCCATTTAGGCCTGAAAGCTGAACAAACATCAATACATCCACACAAACTTTTGCATTTTATTAAGAAATATAAATTAAAGGCATTTTCGACTATCTAAGTCGAAAATACCTTTAATTTATATTTCTTTACACCAGAACTTGGTAAAAGGTAGGCTACCTAAGTAATCAATCTCATAGGTACATCCTTTTTGTTTACATTCAAAGACCAATTTATTATCTGTGGTTTTTAATGTAAAGTGATCTGTGGTTTGGTGCTTCATCCAGTGTTATCTAATAGGTTGGTTTTGTGTACTTACGTTTCCCAAGCTTAAATTGTGAATGTGATAAAGGCCCCATCCCGGCAAGCCCAAACCCGCAGTGATTATGAAAAAACTCGGCAGAATTTCGTACCACATTTTATGTTATCGAAAAAACTACACAAATAATTTTGTAACAAGTACTCTCCTGAAACGATTGACAGTAAACTGTGTGCTGCCAGATGTGAATGTGAAATTACTACAAGAAACAGAAGAAATTAAAGGTAAGGAAGTAGCTTTGGTAAAATTACAAATTACATAGTTTCGTTCCTTTAGATAGGTAGCCGTACGTAGGTACCTTTAATTTTTTGTATAACAAAATTAATTAGGCTAAATATCTCGAATACTTACATTGCCTAAAACAAAGTAATGGAGCCAATATAGACCAGCTCCTGGCAGTCCGACACCCGCCCATATTATGACGAATCCTGGAATTATATTAAACCACATTGTTAATTACTATAATTTGCAAGCTGTTGACTACTTTTTATGTAGAAGAACACTGAATTATGGACATAAGTTTAGTTTTGTGTAAAGAAATATCATAAATATTCACAAGTTTGTTTTGGACCTGTCTGTCCACAATGACAATAACAATCTCTTTGATGTCAAATCAAACCAGATCAAACATCTCAGGATCAGACAGTGTATTGATTGACAATGACAATCTTTTCTTATTTTAAAATTACAATGGCCAGTCTCGTACTCTAGCAAAACTTATTCTAGCGGCGTGTGTGGTTGGTTTGAGCTTGGGCCTGGTCGTGGACGTCATAGTCGAGCGTGGTCTGCTCACTGGTAGTGGGTTGCACTGGGCCCCTGACACCAGCTTACTAACAATCTGTGCTTCTTGACAATGAGACCACAGTGTTCAATATGTTTGTTTTGTTTTTCGTGTAGTTAGTGTAGGTAGCCAAAGCTGGCGTCAGATTTTTCAAGCTGCCTAAATGCATCTAATGTAGCTTGATGACTGCTATTGCCATACAAAATACAAAGATGAAAGCCGGGGCTCCGCCAGGTGCCGGGCGGGACCAACAGCTTAACATAACATGACCTAAGCACAGAATTAGATCAAGAATTTTTTATGCCGCTTGTGGTCATGTTCACCAATCCAAGTGTGGACCACGTCGTGTTCATCATTTCAGCAGCATAACGTCTACTTTTGGACATGCCTCTCCCAAGGATTGCCAAAATTACTGATCTAGTGCGGCCTGCTTCCAGCGACTTTGGTCAGATCGTCTGACCGCCTTGTGGGTGGGTTTCCAACGCTTTGCTCGCCATTGCCAGTACGTGGTTGAAATTCGAGAACCTTTCTGCCTCATTAGCCATCGGTTCGTCGCGCAGCTACCTATGTGTCCTGCTCCCGTCCGCCCACTGCCACTTGAACGAGCTAATCCGCTGGGCTGGGCTTTATCAGTGCAGTGAAAGTGAGCCAGTGACTGTTGTTCTTCTACGAACATCTAGTGTTATACTTTCTTTTTGTTTAGTTGTTGTTTGTCGTGTCGGCACAGAATATGAGAATACATAAGAGTACAAAGTGTCGTAAACTCGGGTATTATTTTTTACTATTTAGTTTTTTTTCTACCACGTTAATTTTCTGTACTAATAGAAACTTCTTGTTCTGCTTGTTGGCAACATTAGGTATCAAATCATCAAAAATGGCAGACATACCGATCGACTGTGATTTCCCCGTTTGGGGATTATTGCCGAAAAAAGAAACAGGAGTGGTGTCTTTTCTGAATAAAAATCCAGATTATGATGGCAGGGACACTATTATTGCAATTTTTGATTCGGGTGTGGATCCTGCGGCATCTGGTCTCAAGGTAAAAAAAATGTCTTGTCACCGTTTGTTTGGTTGATAACTTCCTACTTTATGTGTGGATTTCAGCACTTTTGTTATGTTCTAGGTTACTAGTACAGGCGAGACGAAAGTCATTGAGAGATTCGACTGCAGCGGATGCGGCGACATCGATACTAGTACGGTTATAAAAAAATTGAACGACGGGTGCATCACCGGCATTACTGGACGCAAACTGAAGGTAAGGTCTTTATTTATGACTGGAATTTATCGATTCAATTGTACGTTACGTTGGTTTTATTTGCGTGTATCAACAAAAAAGTTGAGAAACTGGAAATGAGTTTACTTGTCAGCTGATAGTTTTGAAGGGGTCATTGACTCCTGACATGTCATTTGCTTACAGCTGATTTGCTTTATGTTACTGGCGTCCAAGTGTTTAATCACTTATAATACTGTATGTATCTATAAATTTTACTCATGCGTCTGTTGGTCGCAGTTCCAACCCAATCTAACCTATAGCTTTGCCCTAACCTAGTAAAATGGATAGAACTTTCCTAGCACTAATACTAGATTGAATGAAATACGTAAACAAAACGCAACAGACACCATGTGTCAAAAAGTAACAAAGATTCCAAACAAAATGTTACGTATTTTTTACCGATTTTCAAAAATTCATAAAGGGCCTGCTACATGTTTGCCGACCGTCTACCAAAACAGCCGACGGGCCATCGACCAAGGTCAAGCCGTCGGGAGGCATGTTGGCGTCAGTGTGTTCCGAACTTAACTGAAAATCTCCAAATATGGGGAAATAAGATCGATATTACAGTTAACGTATTGCAGCTCTTTATTGCGCTAAATTTGTTTCGTTAACTAACATATCATTGGACGGATCAAATTTTAGGTTCCTTCCTTTCATCTTAATACCTTCTCTAGTGGCCATAAGCGCTACTACAGTGTCATTGTGAAGGCGATTATGATTCTCTGTTTTTAAATTCTTCAGTATGCAAATTTTTTTTCGACAGATGCGTTTGAGAAAGGCAGAACAAGCAATAGGCTTGTTGCGTATTTCAAATTTAAAAGCAGTTCATGACTTGCACTGTTTTCAACCGACTTCAAAAGGAGGTTATCAATTCGACGTGTATGTACACGATGACACTACATTTTCAAGTATCGGAAATCCGCTAGTTTCAAACAAGTCAAAGTCGGTTAAGTAAAGTCAAATCAGACACTTTTTTCTAAACTTCAAAACAAACATTTTGTATGAAATTTGTATGAAATATCGGACTGTGATTTCATAGTTTTTTGGAGTCAAATAGCGCTCTTAATATCCGTTATTCTGCATTCATCATCATCATCCCAGCCCTTCTTCCGCCCACTGCTGAGCATAGGCCTCTCTTCGTCGATGCCACCCATCTCGGTCCTGTGCTGCTCTCATCTGTTTTTCTGCATTAATAAATGTAAATTTACGTTCAAAATGGATGTGACCAATGACAAGTGATCGTTCTATTCTCTTGACAGTACCACATAATTTATTTTTTACCCAGGAAACTACCCAATTGTTGCAACAACGGTTTAATGGATTTGACTTTCAATTATTGAGCTTCTGACGGATTTACTATGGATATAAATGAAAATAATGTGTCCGAAAAATCAAAACGTAATGTCCGTAGTCAGTTCAATATAAAAGGCTTGGCAGAAGTTATAAAAATCTTTTATTAGGATTTATAAAAAAAGATTTAAAAAATATAAATGTTTAAATTCCCCACATTTTCCCCACAACGCTCTCCAAGTCTCCACAAATTACCCAATCGGACTGAAAATCCCCTCAGTTTGGGGAATTCCCCACAGATTGGCAACCCTGCACGGTTGTAAACCGGCAGTCCCGTCGGCCCAACGGTCGGCAGCGCACGCTTATGACCAAAGGCGTTGGAATGTCAAACGAAATCGTGTAGACGGCTGTCTACACGTCAGCTCCGACGAAGGTGATCCCTGTCGGAGGTGCTTGTTGGCAACCGTGTAGTAGACCCTTAACTCAAAATTTAAAAGTTTCTGACAAAAAATAATTTGGATTTAGAATCTGCAGGACACAATCTATCTACAAAAAAATCGGCGTCTCCAAATTCCACGTCCCATAATGTCCATTATAAAAACAGAAGACAAAAAATAAAAAGTAAATGGAATAAATAATGTATAAAAAATAATAAAAAAAAACGGTGGCACTCCGGAAGTGCCGGCAGAAGTGAAAACTTGTACAAATTGGTGTCGGTTACGTAACTGTGTTGGTGTCGGTTACGTAACAGTGCTGCAAATTCAATGGTTTTTTCCAATCTCAAAAAATACCCAACACCTAAAGAAGTTTTCACTTCAAAAATATATTATTCTCCCATCCACTTATTCAACAATCTACTACATACTTTATTTCTGTTCCCTGCAGATACCAGAATCATGGAAGAACCCAACAGGAGCTTGGCGTGTAGGTGTGCTGTATCCCTTCAGCCTATACCCGACCAAACTAAAGGAACGGGTGCAGGATCACCGGAAAGAGCACACTTGGGATGTTGGCCACAAGCCTGCGCTGGCTGAGGCTACAAAGCTCTTGCAGGACTTTGAATCTGAAGTTGGTAAGATATTTTTTTATATCTGGAAGATTCACATTTTTCTGGCATAGTGACACAAAATGAACTGAAGCCTCGTTAGAATACAAACTAGATTAACAAAAAAAATAATATGGTAAATAACGGTTGGATATCATCTATCAGCACGGAACAGCACTTTCCTATGCTGTTATCCTTTTCTGTCGCTCAGAAGCGTCATTTGCTAGAGCGAGAGAGAGCAACAGAACGCTTCAGCACCGACCGTGCTGTAGCATTCCATCTCCATCTCTTGCTCTAGCAAATTACTGTTCTGAGCGACAGATAAGGATAGCAGTATAGGAAAGTGCTGTTCCGTGCTGATAGATGAGATCCAACCCTAAAAGTAATATAATAATATGGACATAATGAAGGGCTTTGTGGCTCAGTGGTGATAGAGCTGTTTATTCCATACTGTCAATATTCCAATATTTGATCTAGGAAATATAGATTGAGAGATGGCACGAATTTTGGGTAGGTGTTTGAGGCAAGTTGAAAACTTGTCACATACCTCTCCTATTATACCCCAACACGGAACTGCAGACCTGGCTGGTGAGTAGCGGGGCTAAAGCAACCTTAGAATTTTTAAAAGTTATATTTTTCAAAAAAGGTATTTGAGGCAATATGAATTTTTTGTATGTTGTAGTTTAGTGTTTAAAGAATAAAAAAATCAATAAGCCAGACGATTTGATCGGGGCTTTGATATTGCCAGGCGCGTGCAAAAGTATTTTTCAAAAAAATATAAAATAGGTATTTGAGGCAACTTGAAATTTTAATAGGGTATTACTTATAATTAAAAAATAAGATTCTCAAAAAGACAGGTCATTTTGATGGGACTTTCTACCTGCCAGGTATACTATATTTTATGACTAATACAATCCCGTGTGGTTCCGACCACTCCATCTATTCATGTGGATGTCGTAAGAGGCGACTCAACGACTAAGCACGAACATCTCGTGCTCGTACAATTGCATTCGCAAGGAGGGTTGACGTCAGGCAGGCACCGGTCGTAAAACTATAACCATTTAAACTGTTCCGGCTATTTCTTCTCCATTTTGCAAAGTCTTTGGCATCCTTGGCTGACCATTGACATGCATGCTATATTTAGAGAAAAAAAAGCGGGAAAGCGCACCCTGGGCTCCAAAGCAGCACCCCCTCGCTACGCCACTGATACTATCACTCCAGTTTCCCACAGAGGTAGGCAGAGACTATGGACCTCCTCTTGCTACGATACTGACAAACCTCTTTCGCTTCATCTACACTCATCAACCTCTTCAAACATGCCCTTTGGTTACGGGTACTTCTTACCTCTCTCCTTTTTAGGGTTCCGTACCCGAAGGATGCAAACGGGACCCTATTACTGAGACTCCGCTTTCTGTCCGTCTGTCTGTCCGTCTGTCTATCCGTCTGTCATTTTAGAACATCTGAGATAGAGGGCCCAGGGATCAGGCTGCTTTGGTGACGAGAAAATTATCATCATTATTTCTCGAGCACCTGAAGCAGGGTTATCATACCAGCATGCCTAAGACAATGTTTTAAGAGTTGTGTTATATATAATACATGTAATAAACCCAGTATAATATTTGCATATTATTAATCTTGACCTTTACTAGCAGAAGTAAACAGATACCTGTTTGCTTTGGTAGTTTTAATTTGCTTTACCGTGTACTTTAAAATGATTGTGTATTAAACAATTAAAAGCAATGCAATTAAAGTTTCCTTTGTTTGTAATTGATGTGAACTTTGTGTCAGCCTTACATTTACATAAGGTATTTTAATCTGTGGCCCGAAATTGAGGCGTATTGATTATGTAATATTGCGCGCAACCAATGTTTCGAAAAAAAATCTTTACTTCATAATAAAATTATCCATTAATAAATAAATCAATCTTAGATTAATTATACAATAATTAAATTTTTAACAAAAAAAAACAACTTCAATTTTTTTTAGGAGTTTGGTACCAACTTGGTAGTAAAGGCTTTCAAATAAAAAAAATATATCAAAATCGGTTCACAATTGGCGAAGATATCGCGTAATAAACATACATAAAAAAAACATACAGTCGAATTGATAACCTCCTCCTTTTTTGAAGTCGGTTAAAAACTAAGATAAGCAATCAGCATTATGAATTATGTGCATACACATGAGAGGATTTTTTACCAGACTTAAAAAAAAGGAGAAGGTTATGTTTTTTATATGTACGAGTATGTTACGCGATATCCGATTTTATATACTTTTTTTTATTTAAAACCCATGTACCCACCTACTACCAAGTTGGTCCCATATTAATTTGGTGAAGACATGAGGACGGCAGATATGGGAGAAACTTCTCAAAGAAAATGAGGTTGGGTGGTCTTTAAAAAAAAAAAAAAACTTGCTTCTTGTAAAAGTTTGGATGGATGTATGTATGATCCGCTTTCAAGAAAATCAGCTAATTGGATATGATATTTGGCATGTAAATATCTTATTACAAGAACTAACACACAATACATTTTATTAAGAAAATATCTAAAGTTTTTGTAGGAATGTTGAACTACCACTGTCCACATGGGGAATAATAATAATTAGTGTGATGATTGTGATGAATAACTACAACCTGAAAAGTATGATTTTCATTTGTTAAAATATTTGTTTCAGTATCCAAATCAACAAACTTAAGTCTTGATGATAAACTAATAAAAGAAGAATTGGAAGCCCGAGTGGAGGTGCTGCAAAATGCTGAGAAGAAATACACCGATCTCGGCCCAACTTATGATTGTGTACTGTTCCATGATGGTACAGTCTGGAGGTAGGTTGAAAGTTTGTTAAAACATTCACCGTTGCCCCAAATTGTGATCGCCTGTTCTCCATGGGGACTGACGCGTTGTTAGTGCTTGTATATTGCATTTAGCAAATTTTATAGGCCTACCTCAAGAGAAGTATATGGGCCGTGTGGCTTCCAGGCTAAAATAGGACTACTCCATCTCTTCCTGTAGATGTCATAACAGGCGACTAAAGGACTAAGCACAAACATCTAGTGCTATAACTGCATTCTCAAGGACGGTTGACGTCGAGCGGCGGCCGGTTGTAAAACTTTTCGCATAAATGCATTCCCAAAGTGGGTTGAGGTCAGGCTGGTCGTAAAATTGTGGCCAAATCATTTAAACTGTTCCGGTTATTTGATGTCAATTTTGAGTAGCGTATTGATAACCACGCTAGTCCGCCACTCACGAGGTTATGGGTTCTGGTACCAGGGCAAGTTGGTAAATGGCGTTTTTCAAATTGTGCTGGGTCTTGGGTGTTTATCTATATATGTATATGGCAAAATATAGTATCGTTGAGTTCTTCGAACAATAATTCTCCAGAATCGTAAGTAATCCCGAAAAATCATTCCACGCGATATGTACCGCGGTTGGCGGGGCTTAAAATATGAACAGCGCGGCGCAACAGTTCGCCGGAACACTCGAGTTGTGCGGTTGCGTCGCAAGAAGTTTCCTTTGAGATTATTGCTGTGTTTTAGCGATAATAGATTCATTAAAATGCTGTCATGTGCCGTGAAGTGGTGTAGAGGCCATACAGACATGAAAATAAGTTATTAAAAAAAAAGTAACACGTTAATTTATTTTTAGCGTAGCGTAGTTATTTATTTTAGCGTAGCGTACTGCATAATAGGTACCATCCGCGCGTTGTATCTCACCGCTCATTGCGTTGACTGCCCCACCCGACCGACGACGACGCGTGACCTTGTCGCGACCAATCGCATGCATCTTTGTCTATGTGTGCGTTCGAGTGTTTCGTTGTTTGCGTAAATGAAATCAGACTCGAAGCGGTGATCGTAGGAGCGTTAGGTTTCTAGATAATTATATTTCGATGGTTGAGTTAGTATCCCATAACACAAGTCTAAAAACTTACTTTTTGGTCAACATAATACACTCAATCTGTATATTGTGTCCCTAAATATTTATCTATTTATAAACTCATCCTCATGTTTTCAGAGCATGCATCGACACGTCGGAAAGCGGTGACCTGGCGTCCGGCCCACTGCTGGGCGAGTACAGCGTCACCCACGAACACGCGCACCTCACTCCCCTCGACGAGATGACTGTCAGCATCAACGTGCATGACGAGGGACAGACTCTGGAAGTGGTTGGAATGTGCTGTGAGTATGAGATAGTATTCCAAACCACATTTATAGGTCCAGGCAAACAACTTGAAAACCGATTGACATACCCTTCTAGCGAGAAGGGTAAATCAATTGGTGTTCAAGTTGTTTGCCGGGAACTATACAAAATCTTATTGTTGTTGTTGTAATCTTACATCATCATCTGAGCGTATTCCCTGTTGCATCCTCAGCGGTTATGCTTCAGAGCCGGGGTTCACAAACTAAACCTATGTGATTTGACGAATTTACTGGTTTTTACACAGTTGTTGTTGTACATCTTTATTGTTGTAGGGCGCATGCTTCGGTACGTAGCTGCGTGACGTCGAAATGTGCGTACTCGTAGCTCGTACAATTGTACATAAACAGTTACAGCCGTAGAAGCGTTAATACTTAAGGGTTGGGACACGTCTGTCAGCACGGAACAGCATTTTCCTATGCTGCTGTCCTTTTCTGTCACTGAACCGTCATTTCCTAGAGCGAGAGAGAGAGAGAGAGAGAGAGAGAGAGAGAGAGAGAGAGAGAGAGAGAGAGAGAGAGAGAGAGAGAGCGATGGAATGCCGGGGAATCGGCGATGCTGCCGCATTCCCGCTCTACCTGAACGCCCGCTCTACCCCCTAATAAACCGTTAGTAGGCGTCCAACAAAAAAGGGACAACAAAAAAGTCCAATTGTGTGGTATTGAGTTTAGACTAGATTCAGTATCTAGAATTATCAATTGAATTAATTCTTGATTCGTCAACATCCATACAAACTTTATTTTATAATATAAGTAAGAAGTAGAATTAAGAATAATGCTAAAATTCGTTTCCCCAGCTACCCACGGCACCCACGTAGCGGCTATCGCAGCGGGTTACTTCCCCGAAGAGCCGGACAAGAACGGAGTGGCTCCCGGGGCCAAAATCATCTCCCTCACTATCGGAGACAGCAGACTGGGTTCCATGGAAACCGGCACAGCTTTAGTTCGGGCTTGCATTAAAGTCATGGAGCTGTCCAAGAAAATGAAGATTGATGTCATCAATATGAGTTACGGAGAGCACGCACACTGGTCCAACGCTGGGTGAGTTTTGGTTTAAGGTTGAAATAATAAAATAAAATTTCGTTGTAACAATGGTGATAAAATTTTCAAACATTTTTATAATAGTGCATCTCTTTTAAATACCTCATAGAAAACTTTACATATCTTGTTTTCATTAGCTATATGAAAAGGCATCATGTTTAATTTCATCCATTACGGTGTAGGAGACATTAATACAAAGGTCTTCTTAATTTAGTGGTAGTGGTATACCAGTTTAGGCATCGCCTGTGCAACTGTGAGGCATGAGTTCGATCCTCATTAAGTGTTACTTGTTCCTCTACCCGTGTGGTTCCAAGTTAGAATAGGACCACTCCATCTCTTCCTGTGGATGTCGTGAGAGTGTGAGTAAGAGACTAAATGACTAAGCACAAACATCTCGTGCTACAATTGCATTCCCAAGGAGGGTTAACGTCAGGCGGCAGCCGGTTGTAAAACTTTTCGCACAAATACATTCCCAAAGAGGGTTGACGTCAGGCAGGCGGCCGGTTGTAAAACTATTTCGATTAGAATTATATTTCGATGGCCGCAACTGATTTTATCTGTTTATCCCTGTGGTGGACTGGGAGAGAACGCTATTAGCGTTAAGTCCGCCAATTGTAAACAATTATTATTGTGGATCAATAAAGTTTTGATAAATAAATAAATAAAACTATAGCCAAATCATTTAAAGTGTTCCGGCTTTTCTTCATTTTGCAAGGTCCTTGGCATCCTTACGTGACCATAGACACGCATATTATATTTGGAAAAGAAATAGCGGGAAAGTGCACCCCGGGCTCCGAAGCAGCTCAGCTGAGAAGGCAACCGGGAACACGCTTAGATGAAGAAGAAGTTCCTCTAGGTTTGTACTTGTGTACGGTTATTTTTAACTACCACCACTCGCTTCCGGTGAAGTGATACATCATGTGGAAAGCTAGCTGCACACTAATAGCTGCTTACTATAAAGTTTACTTGTGTGTGAAACGGGGAAGGCAATGGCAAACCACTACATTATCTCTGCCAAGAAATTATCATTGTGTTGTCACTTTCCGTACAATTACAACGAAAAAAGCATGGCTCTTAATTGTATTGTAGTATAGCTTATTACATACTAGCTATATTACAATATGATATCGTGAGAATATTTCCAAGAAATATTCTCAATATTTCCTAAAAATGGAAATGTTCAATTTTTAGGAATATTTCTGGGAATGTTCACGGGAATATTATCAAAGTTTCACTGTAGCATTTAGTGTGTTTATCGTATAACGTTTGTGTGTGCAGTCGCATCGGCGACATCATCTGCTCGGTGGTGAACCGCTACGGCGTGTCGTGGGTGGTGTCGGCCGGCAACCACGGGCCCGCGCTGTGCACCGTGGGCGCGCCGCCCGACATCGCGCAGCCCGTCCTCATCGGTACCCAGCGCCATTACAACCCACACCTTACATTATCGACAGGAAATTCATCTTCATACTGTAAAATCGTGTGGTTTCCGACAGAGTAAAATAGGAACTCTCCAAGTCTTTCCGTTGATGTCGTAGAAGGCGACTTAGGGAACACAAGCTAGTCAAAACTTATTAACATCAATGAGACCTCTCCTACTCGTCTGGCCAGTGTGGAGAGTGAAGGCCAAATCCTCTGACTGCCCTGGCTAATATATGGCTCTGACAGTACAAAGGTCGTGCTCCTGCAATGGCGACTTAAAAAGACCTGATCATGACTGTAAAACCAATGTCACGTACACAACAAAGTGCGATTTACAGTTTATTTTTTCCCACTTCACTGCTTCATCACACTCCATTTCTCACGCTTGAGTCAGCACACCGAGACCGATGTAGAACTTGTTACTAATTTCATTTGCCGCTCAGTGCGCCGAAATACGCGTCGCGTCTCGGTATGCAGTTCACACCGAGACTGCCGAGACCCTAAGGGCTCAGACAGACGAACAATTTGGTACTTATATAATGAGCTTTGAAATGTTGTCTGCCAGGAGTGGGCGCGTACGTGTCCCCCGAGATGATGTCGGCCGCGTACTCCATGCGCGCGCGGCTGGGGGGCGGCGCCTTCAGCTGGAGCTCGCGCGGGCCCGCCGCCGACGGCGCGCTCGGGGTCAGCGTGTGCGCGCCCGGGGGGGCCGTCACCTCCGTGGCCAGGTACGTCCACTGGAGCTCGGGGGCAGCGTGTGCGCGCCCGGGGGGGCCGTCACCTCCGTGGCCAGGTACGTCCACTGGAGCTCGGGGGCAGCGTGTGCGCGCCCGGGGGGGCCGTCACCTCCGTGGCCAGGTACGTCCACTGGAGCTCGGGGGCAGCGTGTGCGCGCCCGGGGGGGCCGTCACCTCCGTGGCCAGGTACGTCCACTGGAGCTCGGGGGCAGCGTGTGCGCGCCCGGGGGGGCCGTCACCTCCGTGGCCAGGTACGTCCACTGGAGCTCGGGGGCAGCGTGTGCGCGCCCGGGGGGGCCGTCACCTCCGTGGCCAGGTACGTCCACTGGAGCTCGGGGGCAGCGTGTGCGCGCCCGGGGGGGCCGTCACCTCCGTGGCCAGGTACGTCCACTGGAGCTCGGGGTCAGCGTGTGCGCGCCCGGGGGGGCCGTCACCTCCGTGGCCAGGTACGTCCACTGGAGCTCGGGGGCAGCGTGTGCGCGCCCGGGGGGGCCGTCACCTCCGTGGCCAGGTACGTCCACTGGAGCTCGGGGGCAGCGTGTGCGCGCCCGGGGGGGCCGTCACCTCCGTGGCCAGGTACGTCCACTGGAGCTCGGGGGCAGCGTGTGCGCGCCCGGGGGGGCCGTCACCTCCGTGGCCAGGTACGTCCACTGGAGCTCGGGGGCAGCGTGTGCGCGCCCGGGGGGGCCGTCACCTCCGTGGCCAGGTACGTCCACTGGAGCTCGGGGTCAGCGTGTGCGCGCCCGGGGGGGCCGTCACCTCCGTGGCCAGGTACGTCCACTGGAGCTCGGGGTCAGCGTGTGCGCGCCCGGGGGGGCCGTCACCTCCGTGGCCAGGTACGTCCACTGGAGCTCGGGGGCAGCGTGTGCGCGCCCGGGGGGGCCGTCACCTCCGTGGCCAGGTACGTCCACTGGAGCTCGGGGGCAGCGTGTGCGCGCCCGGGGGGGCCGTCACCTCCGTGGCCAGGTACGTCCACTGGAGCTCGGGGTCAGCGTGTGCGCGCCCGGGGGGGCCGTCACCTCCGTGGCCAGGTACGTCCACTGGAGCTCGGGGTCAGCGTGTGCGCGCCCGGGGGGGCCGTCACCTCCGTGGCCAGGTACGTCCACTGGAGCTCGGGGTCAGCGTGTGCGCGCCCGGGGGGGCCGTCACCTCCGTGGCCAGGTACGTCCACTGGAGCTCGGGGTCAGCGTGTGCGCGCCCGGGGGGGCCGTCACCTCCGTGGCCAGGTACGTCCACTGGAGCTCGGGGGCAGCGTGTGCGCGCCCGGGGGGGCCGTCACCTCCGTGGCCAGGTACGTCCACTGGAGCTCGGGGGCAGCGTGTGCGCGCCCGGGGGGGCCGTCACCTCCGTGGCCAGGTACGTCCACTGGAGCTCGGGGGCAGCGTGTGCGCGCCCGGGGGGGCCGTCACCTCCGTGGCCAGGTACGTCCACTGGAGCTCTCGCTTGAATGAGAAAGATACTTCTTTTTCCAAAAAAATATGCCTATACAGGGTTGGGCAGATTAAGGGTCAATTCATACTAGCGCAGGGTCAATGCGAAGCGTCAAATTCTTCACAAGTTGGACGAATGCACGGTTATTCGCGTGAATTCGCGCGCAATCGCACGTTTTTATGTTCCGACTGTCAAGTGAAGACGCGTTGGTTCGCGTAGTAAGCGCTTGGATTTGCACCAGTCAGTGCTGGTTGCGCTCAGACGCGCGAATTCCGACGAATGCGCGCGTCTTCTTTTTTATCGCAGAAAAAATATGTGCATTACTTTGTGGAAATAAAAGTGAATTTACTATATTAAGTTTCATATTGACGCTTCGATGCGCTTCGACTCTGCGCTAGTATGAATTGACCCTAAGTGTCCTAGTTTAATTGAGCGGTATAAGTTTTAAAACAACAAAAAAATTAAATATCTTTAATTTTTATATTAACTAATGTTTAAAGGTACTAAATTAATTCATGAGTTCGAATCGCTCTCCTTTTGCCTGAATAACTTTGCGCATTCTTGTAAAAAAAGAACTGCACGCACTACCTCCTCCGGTATGTCATGCCATATTTTAACCAACTGACTCTTGAACGATTCCAAGTTCAGGCCGATTGTACTCCCGATCTTGCTAAGCATGTATCCCCATATGCTAAAGTCTAGTGGGTTTAAGTCTGGTGAAGCTGCAGGCCATTCTTTCCAAGGTATAAAATCAGTCCTGAGTTCTCCGAGCTTTGTGAGAAGGAGCACTGTCTTGCTGAAACTAAAAATAATCGTTTCCATACAAGTTTCGTGCATTCTCTAGCAAATGATTCTGCAATACATTCTGAATGTAGTAGTCTTGATCAATTTTGACTCCCCGTTCGATGAACAGTAGCGGTAACTTCCCTCTGGGTGATATCGCACCCCATACCATGACCGCCGACGCACTTTGAAATCGTTGAACGGCCAATTTGTCCACGGGAATATCACTCAATGAAACGCCATACACGCGATCATTCTGCGGATTGTAGCTATCTTGTAAAAGGAACATCTTACCAAGTTAGTAGCTCCCTGCATTGTTTCACTAGCTTTTTTTTAGATCAGCAGTCAATCCATGAACTTTTTGTTTCTTGTAGGTTCCCAAGATCGTTTTGCAGGATACGGCTCATAGATCGCCTCGATATTGTCATATCTCTAGCAAGTTTGCTAGCATTGTGAGCCGGATTCCGTCGAATGCGCTCGCGGATACATTTGATTGTCTTTTCCACACGAACTGTCAGTTTTCGGCCAGGTTTTGGCTGGATTTTTGATGTTCCGATTTCTTTGTATCGTTTTATGGTCCGCGATATGATTCTAATATTGATGTTTAAGGGTCGGCACCATGTAAACTGGGTTTGCGCGGGCAACAAGTTTGTACAGAAAGCGTTTGATTTAAGTCAAATAATGTATACACATAGATAGAGGAAGAGTTGGGACAGTAGACGAAAAAAAGGATTTTTTAAAATATTTTGTAGTTTTCCTAAAAACAAGCATTGAATTTACCCAAAAACATGCAAAACGCACTTTGCGCGGGCAATAGTTATGGCTTAAGTAGAAAAGACCACGAAGAAAATTACATACCTAGTTATAGGTGAATAGACTAGCCAGTAGACGAAAACCGTATTTTTTTAATTTTCATTCAGAAAAAGTAAGATAATTGTAAAGAAACCTGAAAGAAATATTTTAGAAAATCTTGCTACAAACTGGCTTGTTTTTCTGCGTAAAGAAATATTCTAACAAGGGATTGCATATATTTTATAAAAATAAAGGCTATTTTGAAACATTATTCTTAATATTTGCTTACAATGCAATCACGCAATAATAAAAAAAATAATTTTAAAAATTCGATGTTTTGCAACGTTTTTGACAGAATTCTCTGAAATGGCGGCCATGTTCCTTTCATACAAATTCAGTTGCCCGCCGGGCGTTCAGGAAGGAGGCCGTGCCGAATTTTTCAAAAAAATCCATTTTCGAATTACGTAAAATTGCATTACAGTCTAAAATATTTCAATAAAAAACTATGTACAAACTGCCAAATTATGTCATACTTTTGTTACACTATGGTACAGTTTTGACATTTTGTTGACGTTCAAGTAAAGATGTAATGCTATCGCAGATACGGCATCGCACATTTTTTTTAAAAATTATATTGAAAATTAAGTCAATGAAAAAAATAATTTGGTTTGATTTATTACCTATATCTTTTAATTGGCGATTAGGGTGAAAATCGGATTGGAACTTTCTCGGGTCGCGGAATCATATTAATGATTTTTGTAATAAATGTTGCTGTTTAATTAGGGTTTTACAATTATTTTGAGGGGTGATTCAGTCTCAAATTTTGAACAACTTTTCCCCATGAATATATATCAAAATACGAATTGATATTATGCGTAATATATCGAACCACAGGCTATACTAGATCTATACTTGGCTAGGCAGGCAGGCTATAGTAGGCTATTTATCTATACTAATATTATAAAGAGGAAAGATTTGGTTGTTTGTTTGTTTGCATTGCATGGCTCCGAAACTACTGGACCGATTTAAAAAGTGTGTGTACCAAGGGCGAAGCCGGGGTGGACTGCTAGTATAGTATAATGATATTAAAATAACAGTCAAAAAACAAAAAAAAAATCTGCGTTTTCATACAAAAGTGTGCAGCCGCCCGGGAAATTTCTATAGGAACCGATTTTTTTGGTTTTTTTACTGTTTTTAGGGTTTCGCTTGTCTATCTGTCCGTAAGTCACAGCCAATCTGCTACGAAACTATTAGAATGATTTAGTTCAGATTTAGTACCTACACTTATGTAACTTAGTGACCCAAAGATAGACGTATAACGTAAATAAATGAAATTTAAAAAAGGGGGCCACTTATGGTGGGTAAATTAGACATTAAAAAAAGTTTTGATAACAAAATCGTGTGACATATCAAATGAAAGAACTTTTTATGACATTTTTAAATATATATTTTTAAATATATTTTTCTGTCAGTGGAACACAAAACGTGTAGTTTTCCAAGTCACCGCTTGCGTAAAATACTATTTGATTGTATTTTTGAGAACGTCCTGTCAGCGATAAGTAATATTGATTTACGCAGAAATATCATAAATTTGTCTATGGTTCCCTAAAATTTAAACTTAACCAATATAAACCGGCCACGTGCAGTGTAGGGTTCCGTAGTCAGTACCTACTTGTTTTATGTAACTTACAACTGCCTAACTTTAGGTCTGAATTCAGTCCATGATACTGAACAACTTTCACCAATGAACAAACGAAATACAAAAATTATTTTTGATCTCTTACACACAAGATTTGGCAAAATGTAATATTTATGTAATATATGTATGGAATACGTAAGGACAAATCACACTAATTAAGCTAGCCCCAAAGTAAGTTTTAAACTTGTATTATGGGATACTAACTCAATGATACTATATTTTGTGATAAATACATACATAGATAAACACCCAAGACCCAGGAAAATTTTAAAAAGACCATTTTCTAACTTGCCCTGGCTGGGGCTCGAACCCAGAACCTCCGGATTAGCGGTCTAGCGTGTTAACAATTACGCCACGGAGGTCGAATGGAAAGCAAACATTTTCTTTTCATATTTAATTATGTGTTCCTTAGAAAAAGTTGTTCAGTATCATGAACTGAATCCACCTTAAATTAGTTTTAGTCAGGGAGACGTTATATACTACTGCCGTGAATTTTTTTAAGTGTCCATATACAACCGTTTAACTGACAGAGAGACACATAATTGTAACAAAAATTTCCAATCAAAAACCAAATATTTCACAAACGGATTCTAAAACGAAAAAGGGTGTTCATAATCTTACAATATTTTTGTAAGACCTATTCAACGACGTCTCACACCACCCTTTTTTTTTTCAAGTTTTTATTACCACATATCCATGCCCATGCCCAATTACAGCTTTCTAGTACTAATAGTCTATGAGTAAAACTGGGGACAGACAGACAGACATGACGAAACTATAAGGGTTTCTTGTTTACTACGGAACCCTAAAAAGCTGCGTGAAACTAAACAGATTCTCTATTCTAAGGGGTCTTTGTCATTTGCGCTTTAACAAATTTCAAAATACGAGTAATCAAAACCACTTGTGCAAATATTTTGCTCCACTTCGCATACGATAAATTCAAAAATTGATGGATGAATGACCGTGCTTTTACAGGTTAAGCAACTTTTAGCTTGGTCACAGTTACGATGGGTGACCGTGCTTTCAATTTTAATGTTGTCCAAGTCAAATGTTGAGATTCTTATGAATAAATTTCAGTTTTCTCTACCTACATAACTTGGCAGCTATTTATATTTTAATCTTGTCGGATTTCAATGTTTTGTCGGAATTTGAACTTGGCATTTTTACATTTATATTTTTGATGGGATAAAATAAACACCCAAGAACCAGGATAAATTAAAACAGGCCATTTACCAACTTGCCCTGGCTGGGAATCGAACCCAGAACCTCAGAGTGTCGGACTAGCGTGTTAAGGAATCGCGACGGAGGTCGACTAATAAATTGAAAAAGTAATAAATTTTACGCAAGATTCGAATAACTATAACTTGGATTTTTTAGAAAGTGCTTTATGAATTTCACATATATTTAAACTCGCTTTTTAAATAAACGTCTTGCATTCACGCACACTGTATTTTCGACTTTACTTTTTCTACTGATAGCCTGTCTACTAAAGTGTTAAGTACATTATAATGACGTCTGCCAAGGCCTTAATTCAGAAATAATAATTCAAACAAAATAATTCTTTGATTTGATTGATTTGAAAATTTTAATAAGTATCACGGACTGGAAGTCTTGATGAAAAGAAAAAAGTAAGCTGTATACTAATTCTACGTTACAATTTATGATTACCTACATCTATTGTCCCGTTTACACATTATTAACTCTATGTGACTTCATCTTGACATTTTTATCCCCCTAGCGGGAAAATTTTGCATATTTCAGAGCCAAATCCGACCACGTGGCTTTGTGCATACAGTCCTTAAGTGTTTCAGCTGCCTTAATATCTCGCACGGTCCGAAATTTTGTTTATGTAATTCTACCACGAGATCACGTTTCGCTTCCATTGTGATAAAATACATTATACAATAGATACGAAGTTGTCGTTTGACGTTCATAGACAGTTATATAGATTCAACAAAAAAACATAATATCAATAAAAAAGGCTTCATGTTTTAGATGAAAATTCAAGATAAAAAAGTAGAACAGTAAATCTGCCCAACCCTGTGTATATTGAACAATCTCTTTGTTTTCAGATTTACATTGAGAAATAGTCAACTTATGAATGGCACGTCAATGGCCGCTCCACACGTCGCTGGGGTTGTTGGTAAGATATTTTACTTTTTTAATAGCTTTTTAACGAAATGGGAGTGTACTTAACCCAGCAGTGGGACAGTATATGTTAGGAAATAATTATAGCTTTTTAAGTTCAATTTTTTCACTTCATTGTTTCTATCCTGTAGGTCAAATTATGTTTGAATTAATTCTAATAATGTATTTTCCAGCTGCCCTTATCTCGGGAATGAAAACGAAGAATCTGTCGTACTCGCCGTACTCTGTGAAAAGGTCGCTAGAGAACTCTGCCTCGTATATGGAACACGTTGAACCGTGGGCGCAGGGCGCGGGGCTCGTCAACGTTGAAAAGGTATATAATATATAAGTTGTACATATTTTTGTAGTCCTTGTATAAAATCCTTTAATTTGAAAAAATTTCGAAGACTTTGGTGACGTCGAATTTGGTGCGACAATCCGCCATATTGGATTATTAAAATTTTTTATATACCCAGTGTCACTCTCAGAGTTAGAAAAAATCTAACGATATCTCTCAAGCTAAAGACCATCAAGCCGTTTAAGGCTGTAGAGCGTGCCAAATAAATTTACATACAAACATACTACATACACTCTCCTTCTGGCGCAGTCGGGTATGAAATGATGAATTGTTGTTCCAGGCCTTCGACCTCCTCAGCCTGTACCACTCGCAGCCCGACCGCGACGTGACCTTCAGCCTCCAGTGCGGCGCCGGCAACGCCAAGGGCATCTTCCTGCGGCCGCGCCTGGACGACGTGCCCCGGGACGTCGGCATCACCGTCGAGCCGCAGTTCCTGCAGAACCACCATGACGCTGAGAGTGAGTTTCAATTTTATGTGGGGGGGGGGAGCTTTCTAGAACTTAAGACTTACACCAGTCATACGAGTTAGACATTAGAACATCTATATTTATCTTCATCGCACAATTTTTATGTTAAACTATTTTACCCTTCAAGCTTCACGACTCTGGAATGCTTTGCCAGTTGATATCAAAGAAATTTCTACAAATTAAGCAAAGAATCATCATCATCATCAGGTCTTTTTTAGTCTCCACTGCAGGAGCACAACCCTCTCTTTACTACCATAGCCATACTTGGCCATCATAGCCAGAGGTCTGACCTACAATCTCCACGCTGACCAGACGAATTGGAAAGGTTTTACTTTAATTAGCTTGTGTTTCCTGAGTCGCCTTCTACGACATCTACGGGACGACTTGGAGTGGTCCTATTCTACTCTGCCGGGAACCACCCAGCACTAGTTAGAAATTAGAACATCTCTTTTCCTCTTCATTGTACCCATTTCACGGCAAACTCTTTTACCCTTCAAGCTTCACGACTCTGGAATGCTTTGCCCGGTGACATCAAATAAATTTCTACAAAAAATCCTTAAATAGATGAGTACACTGTCATCTTCTAAATTGATCTTTACTAACATCATTCATTTTAGGTATGTATGTATGTATATGTTGTCTTTAATTATCTATGCATGCATATGTATTTTATATGCATGAGTACGTGTTTTAAATTTCAAATTCAAATTCAAAATATCTTTATTATCATAGGATATTTATAATATCTCTTAATAATAGTCACTTTGTTTTGTTTTGCACAAATGTTGACGTCAAATCGTTACTTAAAGCTAAGTTTACGCCGCTTCCTAGGCGCAAGTGCAGAAGAAGCGGCAACAAACTGCACTGCACGTTTTCTCCAAAGACGTCAACTAACAAACTAAAAACTTAAAATTAGTTATATAGATGGACAGAGATTACATTGGTTATTATGTCATAATTAAATTGAATTATAAGAATTACGAAATTTAAAATAATGTCAATTTGTAAATTTAGTATGTACCAATGTACCTAAATTATGACATGTCTAAGTATACAAATCTTTAAGAGGGACCCGCGCCAAGCTCAAGCCAGACCTTTTTGTCTTTAAGATAGTCATCGGTCCTATAATAAGCCTTCTCACAAAGTAATTTGTTTACATAAGCTTTGAAATTTCTGTCTGGCATTCTGTTTATTATAAGTATATACTCATGTGTATCTATTATTTAATATGTTGGTATATTTAAGGTGAAGGGATAAGCAAATGGCCTTGAAGTGTGAAATAAATTGTTAACTTGTAAATATGGTGATATATATGTACATATTTCCATATTGCTCTTCGTCATGCACTAGATAGCCCTTTAAATTATTTTATGAACCACCGTTGAAAGTATTTACATTAGTTCGTCTAGCTTTAAAACTTGCCTCCGCCAAAAGTGGCCACGGCTAGTTTTAAAGCTAGACGGATCACCAATAATAGTTTCAACGGCAGTTCATAAAATAATTTAAAAGGATATCTAGTGCATGACGAAGAGCAATATGGAAATTATCACCATATTTACGAGTTAACAATTTATTTCACACTTCAAGGCTATTTGCTTACCCCTTCACCTTCAGTAAAGGAAAACACCGTGAGGAAATCCGCACACTAGTTCACAAGCGTGTAATTCAATACAATACTCGTACAATATAAAAATCTTTATTGCACCAAATAAGTAACATTAAAAATTACAAAATTAACAGAACTTATAATTAAATAAGGTACAAGAGGCAATATTGACAGTTATCAGTAGATGACAGTCATTGAGCTACGTCACACAGATGCCTTTAGCACAGCACAGAGTAATAGCAGGCCTGTGTCACTCCCCGTTTAGGTATCGAAAATGTACCTACATTATTACTATGCGCGCAGGCGGCCCTTCCGGGTGGTAAATTCAGTTATACGAATCGTTTGTCCAAAGTAATAATAATGAAATTGACTTGCAATGGATGTCTAGGTATCTATACGAAAAGGTGCTGAGTTCTGACGTGAGCTAAAGTATACCATATCGCTAGCCACATTGAGTAGATATTTCTTTGAATTTCTTTGCTGAGTGATACTTCTGTACGTTAGTATTATTTATTGTGGTAATAGTTAATAATATACTACTTGCAATCATAAGGTAGCTCATAAAAATCTGACACCAGTGTTAGCTTTTAACACACTTGGTTAGAAATATCTGCCTTTATTGACGGAGTGAAGCGAGCAAAGCGTCTCAATTTCGAGATTGACCAAAAATGCCTACATGTCCGTGTGTCTGTTCTCTTCTCGCCTACTAGTAGGGAGGCTAAGTATTAAAAAATATATCTTCGTTGGACTGAGTAGTATTATACCAACAAGTGGTATCAATGAATTCAGTGATGTTTTCTGAGTAGGAAAAGTGACGTTGTCGCTTTCTAAATTGGTTGAGTGAGGTACTATGACGTCATAAAGATTTTGTATGGCATTTGAATTTTTTTTCTAAAACCTTTCTTTTAATACACCACACGACTAGTTTTAGAAAAAAAAAACAAAGTCGAGTGGTGTATTAAATGAATGGTTCATATTACCTCACGTATACAACTACTCAGTCCAACGAAAGTCCTTATTTGACGACTTAGCCTTCCCTACCACAGACCTACCACTACTAGATTTACAACGATATTGCTAGAAAGAGACTGTCAAATACAATACAACGTGAGTGTGAAAGAAACGCTGAGATGATTTTTTGCCTCTATCGGCGTGGCTGCTATAAGCTGGCCTACTGTCAAAATCTGGGCCAAACAAACCACAAAACGATCGAAGTAAGTTCTTAATTTTAGGGATTTTATCATTTAAACGGTGATTTAGGGTTTTTTTTAGCTTATTATATATTATATATAAGTTAGTAACCATAGTGTGTTCTGTGACGTGTGCAAAATATGGGTGGACGCAACAATCGAAAGATAGAAAGAGATGCACTAAAGTGGCCACGCACTATGCAGGTCTAGTAGTGGTAGGTCTGTGCTCCCTACTATACACTACATGTCGCATTTTTCAACCAATTTTGACGATTTGCACACAAGTTCTTTGATTTATTTAATTGTTTTAGTCGATCGCAATTTTTGGTTGGGGGAGAAATAGGGGCAAAAGAGGAAACTTGGCTGTAGCGTTATTGGTTGATGGATTTCAATCAAATTTTATGGGCACACTGAGGACCTAATTCCACACAAGATGATTCAAAACATTTTACAAAAGAGTGGAGTAGAATGGGGAAAAGGGGCGAAGTTAGCTGTAGCGGTATATATGGACGAATTTCTCTGAAATGGCTTTGCTAAGCCAGGGGAAAGAGAAAAGTGTCAGTTATTGCATGATTATAAAAGCTCGCGAGGTCTACTGTTCTCACGGAACCAACTCATTTAATTTTCTCATATTTGCTATGCGAGTGTTTATATATTGTATTTTCCTTATTATTTACATTACTTTTTTATTATTCTTATCATATTTTCTAATATTTCATTATTATGGGACATTTTTTTATTTAAATAATTAGCTAGTTTCCAGCAAGTCAAATCAGACACTTTTTTCTAAACGTCAAAACAAACATTTTCTATGAGATTTGTATGAAATATCGGACTGTTACGTCATAGTTTTTGGAGTCAAATAGCGTTCTGCATTAATAAATGTAAATTCACGTTCAAAATGGATTGATCAATGACAAGTGACATTATTTTGTGACGTTCTATTCTCTTAACAGTATCACATAATTTATTTTTTACCCAGGAAACTACCCAATTTTTGTTTGTTAATTTTTCTTTAAATTTTCAGTCACTTGAAAAAATGCGTGCAATTGTGCACATTTAAAATTCTAGGTGTAGTTCAAAACTTACCCTCCATTATTTCATTGCTTATCACATACTGTTCTATTGTACCAACCGTCACATAGTACTAAACAGATACAACAAAATCTATGTAGCGTATTGCGTGTTGCAGACAAGTCGATAATACCGAAGCAAATCGAGTTCGGGGTGAGACTCGCACTCACCTGCGGAGCTGCCTGGGTGTCCATACCGCAGCATCTGGACATGATGAACGCTGCCAGACCCATTGCGGTCAGGGTGGACCCCACAGGCTTGCCTCCAGGGGCACATTTTACCAGGTAGGCTTTTTTTCTTCTAGAAATAAAGTGAGCAGATTGACGGTCTTGTCATAAGCGAAACTGAGTCTTATGTTTACTGAAATAGGGTCGAAAGTTGTTTGCCGGGCCAAAACTTTATTCGTTGGTGTGTGTGACACTAGCTAGGAATCTATACTTCAACACCTCGACTTGATAAATGCGGTCAAACCTATTGCAATCAGAGTGGACACTACAAGGGGACATTTCACCAAATAGGCTTTATTTTTTCTTCTAGAAATTGAGCAGATTGACTGTCTTACTTACAAGAGGAACTGAGCATTATGTTATGACATAAGGTCGAAAGTTGTCCTTATGGAATAAAGTTGGAGATAGTTCCTACAGATCTATTAAAGCTCCTACATGCGTTTGGGCATTGTAGAGTTTGTGACAGATAGACTGACCCCGTAGCGTGCGCCCGCTTAACGTAGTTAGCGGATGCTCTTAACCGAACATTGTAGGTAATTTTTTTTATTTGTTTTGAACTATATGTCGACGACAAAGGTTTAATCTTCCTCGCCTTCTCCATATTTGGGGTCGGCTCTGTATATCAACTCCCTCCATCGTTTTATATCATTTACATTATCTGTACTAACCCCCCTCTCCATCATGTCCTGCTTTACACACTCCACCTACGTTTTTCTTGGTCACCCAAGGATGCCAAAGACCTTGCAAAATGGAGAAGAAATAGCCGGAACAGTATAAAAGATTTAGCTATAGTTTAACGACCGGCCGCCTGCCTGACGTTAACCCTCCTGCTTAGTTACTGCACATGCTTAGTCCTTTAGTCGCCTCTTACGACATCCACAGGAAGAGATGGAGTGGTCCTATTCTAACCCGGAACCACACGGGTTATCAAGTTAACCATTATCGTCTTGAATGTGATCCAGTATAAACGCGTACGACGTGGCCTGCCCCGACAAGGGCCCGGTGTTCCGCGCGGCCGTCACCGTGCTGCAGCCGCAGCCGCTGCAGCTGGCGGCGCCCGCCACTCCGCAGCTCAAAGAGGACAATGTCTTGTTCAAACCGGCCACCATCAAGAGACACTTCGTTATTGGTAAGTTCTTACCAACTAGACTAGGTACGAGTATCTAGCTGTACTGGTTTTTGCAGAACAAAATGTCTTGTTCAAACTAAATTCATAGATTCAAGATACAAATAGCGTAATGAAAAATGTGACCAGTCACAGAAGGCGAATCTTTACAAAATGCGTGATGATGTTTGACATTGATGAATTCACTTTCAAGTCTTATTCCTCGACCAACACCACTATAATCACTCCAGGCTCACTCCATGAACTAACGACTTCACCAGTTTTTACAACTATTCCAAAATCCGAACACGAGTGGACCAGGAGTGCTATTTTTCATTTAAGGACTCGGCGAAACACAAAACGTGTAGTTTTCCAACTCACCGCTCGCGTTCCGACGCATTGCATCGTATTTTTAAAACTGTCGTGTCAGCGATAAGTAATATTGTGTTACCAAGAAAATATCATAAATTTGTCAATGGATTTTCTAAACATTTCAACAAAAATAAAGAAAGCAACGTCAATCGAAACTGATTCTCCATGGCCCGTTTCTTTGACATTTGTACGCTACAAGTGTCGAGTGGTCAAGACCACTCGCTGCAAATCCTTCGCGTACGATCAATTCAAAAATGCGCCCGTTTGGAAACACTCGCGCAAATCATTCGTAATGTGACTCCTTGAATGAAAAATAGCGCTCCATATCAAACGTCAATTCACCTGGTCCTTTGGCGCCATCTGTCAATTGTCAAATTGACATTGACACAGGACTGCTGCAGAACGTCATCTAATTAAATTCAAGTAAAGAAATCTAGGTTTATACAGCCATGATATAATTTATAACGCTCCGATATGTTTAAAAAAATGTTTTCTTCTCACAGTGCCACCAGAAGCAACGTGGGGCGTACTCCGGGTATCCACTCAAGACAAGGAGAAGACCGGCCGCTTCCTCGTGCACACCATGCAGATAGTGCCGCGGAGGTCGTGTCGGAGCCACGAGACGCAGAAGATGATTAACGTCACTGCCGAAGCACCCACAACGTTGCCGTTTCAGCTATATGTAAGTACCACTTTGGACTTTGTTTTATTTTGATTATGGTCTAATTTGGCTTGAAATTTTGTATGTATCTTACGTCCTTGACGTTAGCCATTCTAGTAGGCACTCGACGCAAATAGTATCGCGAAGGTTGTGTCGAAACCATGAGACACAGGAGATGATCAACCACACCAATGAAGCACCCACAACGTTCCATACCAATGAAAATACCACTTTGGACTTCGTTTTATTTTGATTATGGTTTATTTTGGCTTGGAACTCCGTACATTCGTACGTACATACCTCCTATTATGATTTACGAGTATTTATGAAAGAGTTGGAAAACGTCACCGTTATTCATTTGCATTTGTGTGCATGTTTTGTTTATGTGTTCGTGCTTTGCTTAATCTAAAAATAAATGGTTTCTTTTTCACGTGCAAAATATCTTTTTATTCTACTTTATCGTACAGGTCATTCTTCTGTCTCAAGGATAGTTAGTTACTTACTGTCTTTCAAGTAAAGTTGAATTAAGGGAGATTGATTTTTATCAGGATGGTGGCTGTATCAGCGTTGGGTTATGTACCCGCGTGAAGTCTAGGCAAATAAAAGCGACCACTAGTCGACAGATCCCTGAAAGTAGGTACTTGAATGAAACACTCAAGGCGATATAATTTTAGTATAAGTTTGTTAATTTTCTTTTACAAGGGCGGCGTAACACTGGAAGTAGTGATCGCGAAATACTGGGCGAACATCGGCGACATCCAGGTGAACTACAGCGTGGACTTTCACGGGCTGAAGCCGGACTTCGGGCCCAAGTTACACATGTCAGCGGCGGGCGGCGTGCGCGCCGTGGCCGTGGCCGCGCTGCGGCTGCAGGACGTGCAGCCCAGCGCGCAGCTCAAGTACCAGGAGCCGGTCGTGAGGTCTGTTTGCTTTTCGTGTGTGGAAGTGGCCAGCACTGGTGTCAGATTTTTTAAGTTGCCGTAAAACATCTGACGTAGCTTGACGACTGCCTTACAATAACAGCAGTATCGTGAGGTGAGACAGCAATATTATTTCAGCCGCCTATCTTCTACTGAAAGTAGTCCTCCTACAAAAGTCCGCCTCCTAACAAATATTTCTGCCTGCATTCAGCGTAAATGCGTTAAAGGTGACCTTTGAGAGATTTTTCCGTATTTCTGTTTTTTTGCAAGATACTCGTAGAAAGCCCTCACTAAAAACCAGAAATTTTAAGAGATTGCAAGATGTGCAGCCCAGTGCGCAGCTTAAATACCAAAAACCTGTAATCAGGTGAGACAGCAGATAGTTCTGCTGTAAGTAGTCCATCCCGACCAAATAATTCTGCTTGCATCTATCATTTAATGACTTTTATGGAGACCTTCGAGAAACTATCTTCTGGTGGCCAAACTACAATAGTTTTGGGTTTTTCGCGCTTTCGGACTTCGGTCCGAAGTGCAACTAGTGATATGCCGTCACTGGAAACATTGGGAATATTCCCCTAAATATTCCCGGCAATGTTCCTAAAATGGAAATTTAGGGGAATATTTACGGAAATATTAGGAACTAGCAGTCCACCCCGGCTTCGCCCGTGGTACACACGTAGCCTATGTCACTCGGGGATAGTGTAGCTTTCCAACGGTGAAAGAATTTTTTAAATCGGCCCAGTACTTTTTGAGCCTATTCATTACAAACATACAAACATACAAAAATAGGTACAAATCTTTCCTCTATATAATATTAGTGTAGATATTGCCACATTGGGAATATTCCCGCAAATATAGGTAATATTCTTGTAACTTTGGACAATTCCAAGCGGCGCAGTAGTACATGAGAAGTCATATACAATGTTGTAAGTAAATATATTTGTTGCAGGCCATCGGAGTCCAAGCTGGCCCCGCTGACGGCCCGCGACGTGATCCCGCCCAGCAGACAGATCTACCAGTTGATCAACACCTACAACTTCCACATCGCGAAAGCTACGGAGGTGAGATTTAAATTTTCTATAACTCTACTTTCTATTAAATTTATTTTATTTTTTCATCATTATCAGGTTTGTTTTTAGTCTCCACTGCAGGAGCACGACTATAGGGGCCGTTAGTACAGAGAGCTGTACTACCAGAGCCATATATTAGCCAGAGCAGTCAGAGGATTTACACTCCACGCTGGTCAGACAGGTTGGAGAGGTCTCATTGATGTTATAAGCTTTGTTCAGCTTGTGTTCCCTAAGTCGCCTTATACGACATCCACGGAAAGATGTCTATCCTATTTTACTCCACCGGGAACCGCAAGGCACAGGCTTCTTTTTCCATAAAAATACTAATTTTTATTGACTTGGCCTCCTCGCTGTGTGATTTCCGGCCTAGGAGGCTTCGTGCTCAGCCTTCTAGACCAGAAACTTCATCTCATGTCAGAGAGGTAGCAAGATTTAAGTTTTATGTGGGCGAAATTGTTTAGGCGAGGCCCTTTGGCTTGTAAAAAAAGTGATATCAGATGAGAGGCGTCCTAAAAAAGTAAGTGCAAAATTTCACATGGGAGGGCTAGTTTTGCGAGGCTGCTCTCGTTCAATATTATTGTAATGCATTTAAGCACGAACGAGATCTATTGAAAAAGCAAATCCGCTTCACGTGCGAGGCCCCATAGACCGCGAGCCCGTGCGCGGGGCCACGGCGCGCACGCCTCGTTACTCCTGTCTCGTGCTACCACTGCATTCTTATGGAGACTCGTCTGACGGGCGGCTGATCGTAAAACTCCAGTAAAATCATTTTCCACTTTGCACAAGCCTTTCGCAGCTTTGGTGAGACCAATTACATCCATATTGTCGAACGAGATACCTGTAGAAGTTTCGCGAGCAGGAATCCAGAGAAGTACGTTGAGATGGCAAGCTACACAAACCTTATGTCTTACGTCATAAAGTCTAGAGTTGTTTGTCCGGTTTCTTCACTCACACGCACGGGGTATAATGAAACACATTCGTCAAGTATGGGGAAAATTCGAGAATAGTGTACCGGCGCAAAATATGAGAATAGAGTGTGCACCGCGCCGGTTCGATACGAGCTACCAAAGCGATCACTTCGAAATGAAGGAAACCTACCTAAGTGTGATTAGTGGAAGTACCTGTGACAACCTTGGGCAGATACCTGGAGCACAGCTGCTACGCGACTTGGAACTGACATTTAGAAGACCATCTTTACGTGAATAAATTCCCTCATACGAAGTTTGGTGTTTTTCTCCAAATTCAAATCCCAGTTTCGTAATATCCCTGAAGATCATGCGAAAAAGTACTTACTTGTTTTATGACTAGGCAAGAGTGAATAGGCATTTTTTGAGTCTTGCGTGTTACACCTTAGACCTCATCTTAGCTTTCCATCAGGCTAGATAGAGGTCAAACGCACTCTATATCTAATAAAAAATAAAAATAAAAAACAAAATAAAAAAAATACGTTTTGATTTCTATTATTGACGTACTTATACATTTCCTTTGCAGGTGTCCCCAATCGTATCGTTGCTGTGCGATATGCTGTACGAGTCTGAGTTCGAGTCCCAGATGTGGATGTTGTACAACAGCTGTAAACAGCTGATGGCCGTCGGTGATGCTTATCCGTCCAAAGTAAGTATATGTTAAATTTTTCTTTAACCCTACGAACAATAAATCTCTAGAATCGTTACTAATCCCGAAAAATCATTCCACGCGAAATGTACCGCGGCGGGCGGGGCTTAAAATATGAACAGCGCGGCGCGACAGTTCGCCGGGACACTCGAGTCGTGCGGTTGCGTCCCAAGAAGTTTCCTTTGAGAATATTGCTGTGTTTTTGCGATAATCAATTCATTAAAAATGCCGTCATGTGCCGTGAAGTGGTGTAAAAGCTATAAAGACATGAAAAACACAGGACTCACCTTTAATATGTAAATAAATAAACATTTTAATATTGTACCTCACCGCTCGTGGCGTTGACCGCGGCCGTAACGGTCGAGCAGCCGGCTTCGGGGACCCGGCTGCTGGACCGACACGACGCGTACGTGAACTTGTCGCGACCAATTGCATGCATCTTTGTCTATGTGTGTTTGAGTGTTTCATTGTAATTACTGTTAGTTTGTTCGCGTAAATAGAATCAGAATCGAAGCGATGAATGTAGGAGCGTTAGATTTCTAGAGATTATATTTCGATGCTTTAACCTATATTGTCACACAAGTAGCCAAAGGTCTCCCCCGCCTTACATTAATTCTGATTTAGTGTGACTTGCGTTTCTTTCGTCCATCTGCAAAATCCAAACTAAATTAGCTCATCGATCTAAGCTAACATGGCCGTAATGTAAGATAAAAAAAAGGATGGGGGTCGTGGTACATCCGGTACGAAGTTCCTTCTGCAAAATCGCATTTACTCAAACTTAACAAGTAATTATTAAAAAAACAAAAAACCCGACTGCTATCATATAAGTTGAATATATTTTTGTAATCCTTGTATAAAATCCTTTAATTTGATAACCCACTCGATAGGTTTTGAATAAAAATAATTTTCGAAGACATAATTTGGCGCGAAAATTCGCCATTTTGGATTATTTTACACACCCAGTGTCACTCTCGAGTTAGGAAATATCTAATGACACCTCTCAAGCAAATTTCGATCAAGCCGTTGAGGCTGTAGAGTGTGCCAAAGAAATTTACATACAAACATACATACATTCGAAAAACATAACTCTCCTGGCGCAGTCGGGTAAAAATGATATAAATAACAAATAATTTTCATTTTAAATCACATTTTTTTAAATGAGTAAAGGCCTGCTGTGTGCCCCTCCCACGCGGACCGCGCGCGATCGGCCCTCGACTCCAACTTGTACTTATTTATTTTTTCTTTTCTTTTCCAGTACTCAGTAAAACTAGAAAAAGGCGACTACGTCCTCCGGCTGAACGTGCGCCACGAGAGCCGCTCGCTGCTGGAGCGGCTGCAGGAGTTGCCCGTGCTGGTGCAGCAGCGGCTGGCGCAGCCCATCTCCTTGGACGTGTACTGCTCTCAGCCCCAGGTAGCCATAGTTTCCAACAAGTCAAATCAGCTACTATTCTTAGCGTCAAAACAAATGTTTTTTTAAGGGTGATCCTGGGAATTAGCTGATATGTGCAGGACTGTAATCAAATACATTTAGATATACTCGTAGTACATTAATCACGTGAGGCTCGAAAGGGGGGCTGGGGAGGACGAAAGGGGGGCTGGGGAGGACTAAAGGGGGGATAGGAGCGGACGAAAGGGGGAAGTGTTAATCTAAAATCTCACCACACATCACTAGGAAATTTAAAAAGTTTCTAATACAAATGTGACATTTCAGGCACTTACTGGCGGAAAGAAGTTCCTGTCCAGCTCGCTGCCGAGTGGCACCATACTACCTCTGTACTTCACTGCCGTTCCTTCTGATAAGTAAGTGTAATCACAGAATAGGATAAAAGTACTCCGTACAGAAGTCTCTCTAAGCAAAGAAATTCAAAGAAATATCTACTCAATGTGGTTAGCGATACGGTTTAATTTAGCTCACGTCAGAACTCAGCATCTTTTCGTTTAGATACCTAGACATCCATTGCAGGCCAATTTCATTCTTATTACTCTGGACATACGATCGTATAACTGAATTTACCACTTCGAGGTGCCGCCGCTAGTAATAATGTAGGTATATTTTCGATACCTAAACGGGGAGTGACATAGCCCTGGTGTAACACAAAAAAATTGGTTGTCTGTAAAGTCGGTTTACGGACGGTAGTTTGACGGGACAACGTTAAACATTCTCTCTCGTTCGTGCCGCGCTCTCGCATGCGGAACGGGACAATGACGTCATCTTTTTCGTGCATGCAGCCCGTAGTATCGAGTTATTAGACGTTGTCACGTCAAAAATGTGTTTGTTCATGTATACAAATATGATGCGTTACTTATAAATACAAAGGCAAAAACTGTGTCATTGTTTCAAAACTGTTTTTGTTTCAGTTCCTCTTTTATCATACTATATCCCACCAAACACATTAATGTGAAAAAGTTCAATATCCGATAAAAGAATTGAGATTTAATTGGCTGTCAAGTTATGTAGAGAATCCTGAAATTTAATAAGACGAAATATAATATTTCTTTTTGTCGTCGAAGTCGACTTATTTTGTTTTTGTTTTAACAGAATAAGTCGATCGAACCTGACCGTGGGCCACATGCTGACCGGCTCCGTGACCTTCGCCAAGGACGAGCTGGCCCGCAAGGTGGACGCGTACGCGCTGCAGTACACGCCGTGCGAGCCCCCCCGGCGGCCCGCGCAGCCCAAGGAGAAAGACAAGCCCAAACACGAAGAATATTTGGATGCGTACAAAGAATTCGCTACGAACTGGTTATCTAAGTTAGGTAAGTGTTGATATCATCATCACGCTAAACGAGGGGCTCTGTCTGCCCCGTGTCGCGTTAGGTATATGTTGTATTTTTAAAACTTTAAATTACATTTTAAACATACAAGTTGTGTATATTTTTGTAATGACGTCACAAAAAAAATATTTTCTAAAAAAAATTAATAACCCACTGAATAGGTTTAAAAAAAAAAAAATTGAAGTCTGATATACCCTAATAGTGTCACTGATATTGAAGACTCATCTAACGATGCCTTTCGAGCTAAAATCCATCGAGCCGCTTAGGCTGCAGAGTATCATCATCATCCCAGCCCTCCTTCCGCCCACTGCTGAGCATAGGCCTCTCTTCGAGAGAGACGCCTATGCAGAGTATGTGTATATATAATCTGCATGTAATTTGAGGAGCAATAAAGTATTGAGAATTGAGAGTATGCTCAGATATATACATACAAACATACACTCGAAAAACATTACCCTCCTTCTGGCGCATTCGGATAAATAATAAAGTTTATTGTTCATAAGTGTTACATGGTCTAGAGTTTGGTGCGACAGGTCCTTTCTCGATCGCTGCTCGATAGTATCTCAATTTTTTATTATATTAGATTTAAAATGTTAGGTGAAAACAGCTGACAGGCGACCTACATTCTGAGTAGCCGCGTGCAGCCGACTTGTAGTATATAGTAAATATATATTATAATAAGTTACTCTTATAATATATGCTTACTATATACTACAAGGCATTATTACACACTAGTGAACTAGTGTGCGGGTTTCCTCACAATGTTTTCCTTCACCGGAAGCAAGTGGTGGTCGTTGAAAATGACCGTACATGAGTACACTCAGAGGTACAATGTCGTACCTAGTGAGGATCTAAGTCGTGCCTCTCAGACGCACAGCTATTGCCTAAACCACTTGGCCACCACCACTTATTCCTTAGTTAATGAATTCCCTCAGAAGATTGACGGCGTTTCACTCCAACTCTCGAACGCCAGTCAGAAGTACAGAGTACGATAATACGTATAATGACTGAAAAAATATTTTTGGCCTATCAGTTAGATTATTTAAAAATATTGTACACGTATTATTCCTTTTCTCTGAGAAACAATAAATAAGGAAGATGCAGCGCATTTAAATTTCGCATGACGTCACGCTTTCGTACGATTTTTACACATCGGTGACGTCACAAGCTGGAACTTTGATACTCTGCATTTTTGTGATTTTTTACTTTCTTGAGAAACTAAAAAATGTTCATTATTTTTGGATAATTAGAATAATACTTTTCTGACCCAGTCATCATCCCTATTGTAACAATTTCATGAAATTCGTGCTAGCCGTGTATTATCCGGAAGAATAGGACTACTCCAAGTCTTCCACTGGATGTCGTAGAAGGCGACTTAGGAAATACAAGATAAACATAGCTCATAAACATCAATCAGACCTCTCCAACCCGTCTGGCCAGCGTGGAGAGTGTAGACCAAATCCTCTGGCTGCTGTGGTATATATGTATATGGCGCTGGTAGTACAGAGAGAGTCGTGCTCCTGCAATGGAGACTAAAAAATACCTGATGATGAATGAAATTCGTGTTGGTGTTGCTTATTTTTATTATTTTGTTTATTTCAGAGGGAGATAAACTAGAGCAAGTGTACGAGGAGCTGGTGGACAAGTGTCCCGGCTACCTCGGCGCGCACGTCGCCTACCTGCACGGCATCGACTCGCCCACGGACGCCAAAAAGTAAGAATCCGGACGGTGGCATCACGAATACGTTATAAAGAACCCCCCGCCCCCTCCCGGCCGTGCCCCCGTGTCACCATCCAAGTACGGACGGACTACGCCTGGGGTTGCTTAACTTACAAAAGCGTTAACTTACAATGCGTACTTCCACCGGGCCAACGAGTTCAACTGTTTGGAGTTATTTCGTGAAATGCATCGAAATATAATTCTCTAGAAACCTAACGCTCCTACATTCACCGCTTCGATCCTGATTCCATTTACGCAAACAAACGAACAGTAATTACAACGAAACACTCGAACGCACACATAGACAAAGATGCATGCGATTGGTCGCGACAAGGTCACGCGTCTTCGTCGGTCGGGTGGGGCAGTCAACGCAATGAGCGGTGAGATACAACGCGCGGATGATGGTACCTGTTATGCAGTACGCTACGCTAAAATAAATAACCACTTCATGGCACATGACGGCATGTTTAATGAATCGATTATCGCAAAACACAGCAATATTCTCAAAGGAAACTTCTTGCGAAGCAACCGCACGACTCAAGTGTCACGGCGAACTGTCGCGCCGCGTTGTTCATATTTTAAGCCCCGCCCGCCGCGGTACATATCGCGTGGAATGGTTTTTTGGGATTAGTTACGATTCTAGAGAATTATTGTTCGTAGTGTTGCGTATTACCAAAGTGAGATTGACATCTCATCAACATCTGACGATGTAACACATCATATGCGACCACTGTAAGACTCGGTATTTTTTTTTTAAATGCAATTTTGGTTGCAGGTTACCTCACGCCAAGGAGGAACCAAATGTGACTACGGCTTGGTGCGAGCAGCTTAGCACGATAGCGGAGAAGGTATTGCATTCCATTCTTTGTCAATAATCCAAGATAATTTTTAGTTAGGTATATGACGGACTTTTCCTTTGTTCATTAGTTTGTAATATATTTAACGTGAGACCAGTATCGGGATCTAGACATTTTTCATGACGGGGCCAAACTTGGCTATGCTGCCCCTTGTCCAACGTGACAATGAGGGGGAGGAGGGAGATAATAAATAAATAAATCTTATATCTATATAAATAAAATATATATATATATATATAAATAAAAATGAATTGTTGTTCGTTAGTCTGCTTAAAACTCGAGAACGACTGAACCGATTTGGCTAATTTTGGTCTTGAAATGTTTGTCGTAGTCCAGGGAAGGTTTAAACGGTGAGAAAATATGGGAAAAGGAACGGGAACGGGCGAAACAAAGTTCGCCGGGTCAGCTAGTAATAAATATATATGGACAAATCACACAGATTGAGCTAGCCCCAAAGTAAGTTCGAAACTTGTGTTATGGGATACTAACTCAACGATACTAATTTTATAATAAATACATATATAGATAAACATCCCAGACTCAGGTCAAACTGAAAAAATAAACATTTCAACAATCAAGATCAAGATGGATGCAAACAGGAACAGCGAGACATTTTTACTTTAGGGGGGCGGCATGCCCCCCTAAAGTAAAAATGTCTCGCGCCCTAGTCCAGAATGATGACGGGTCGTGCTACCCTGTCGCCCACATTTAGATACGGTGTCCAATCAGTAGAGGGGGTTACAAAAGTGATTTTGCCGCCCCTCTCAGCTGGCCGCCCTTGGTATGGGCCCCTGTTTGCCCCCGCAGATCCGGGGCTGCGATCGAAACACTAGACAAAGTGGACTAAATTGAGCACTTGTCCCATGGCCATGATGGATTCCTACTAGCCAATGATCCATATTATAGACGATATTTACTTATAACTGTGAAATAAAGAAACTTGCTTAATTTGCTGAACTATGAAGACTAAACGCCGATTCCAACTAGAATTACAGCGTTCAGCAGCGCACTTTCACTGTCAATCTGTTTTTTTCTAGCCTAATAATGTGTCCCACTGCTATGCAATGGCCTCCCCTTCCTTCTTCCACTGATCTATGTTCACCCTTATTTTTATTTTGGAAAAGCATAGAATAGCTTGAGAAAATCAAAAGTAGCTCGGCTGCCCAAGGCGCCACGCGACCACAAACGGCATTTTTTTTGTATGCATTTCGTGGCTATAGAAATAAAGGTGAATCTTTTAACAAGTCGGTGGAGTTAAGTCGAGATGTCTCTATGCCTCTTGTCTCTCTGCCATAATGTCCTGGCAGGATCTTAGTCCTAACTTTTCTTTTATTTGTTGGAAAAATTTCATTGTAGGTCTTTCTTTTCCTCGTCTCCCTTTTATTTTGCCTTCTAGTATTATTCTGAAGAGATTGTCATGTCTTATAAGATATCCAAGTGAATCCAAAAAATGTAAAGGTGAATATGGTTTGACATTTAAAGTGTGCTGCCGGCCGCTGACGTTTCAGTGTGAATCGACACTAATTGAGTGATGCATTTTCAGGTTATTAGCGCAATAGATCAAGAAAAGTTACTGGCGTACCTCGGCATGAAGAACGACACCAGGAGCGACGCTAACAAAATTAAACAGTGAGTTATACTTTATCCTAATCCTATATCCTAATAAATGCGAAAGTGGGTTTGTATATTTGTTTATTTATTTGTTACCTCTTCACGCTTTATCTACTAAACCAATAAATTCGCATACACATAGTTAGGAGTACTGAGAAGGACATAGGGTACCTTTCATCCCGAAAAAAGTAATTTTCCCGTGGGATTTGGGATACGTAAGGGAAGCAGCGCGAAAAAGCTAGTTTTATAATCACAGTATTCCTAACTATGTGTATGCGAATTTTCAAGAAGATTGGTTTAGTAGTAACAAACAAATATACAAACTCACTTTTGCATTTATAATATGGGATATGATTAATTGCACATCAAATAAATAATCAAATCATCAAATAATATGGGATATTATTAATTGCACATCAAATAAATAATCAAATCATCAAATAATATGGGATATTATTAATTGCACATCAAATAAATAATCACCCATTAATTTAATCTCATCATTTATATACTTTTTTAAATCAAATAAATCAACAATCTCATCATAAATACTGACTGCACATCAAATTAACAAGGTTAGGGCAAACCTATAGGTTAGGTTATGTTAGAACTGCGATCAACACACTGCTAGGAAAGTTCTATCCATTTTAATACGCCACAAATATAAATTGCAGTTTGTTTAGTAATATTTTCAGTCGAGTATTTTGCTGTGCAATCAGTAATTTTGATTTGTGTTTAAATAATGCCCTTATTCTTTCAGTAAAACAGTTCTGCAAATACCATTAAACAGTATACTAAATTTGATTTATTTAGTGTGTACAGTTAGTGTGCAATTCAGTATTTTTGGTGAAACTTTAAAATATTTTGTTCGAAAATAGGGAATACAAATATCGATTTAAATACATGTATATATAATATTACGAGTAGTTGGTTTATTTCAAACAATATAAAAATAGCAAAAGGCTGCTTGGTTGGTTTCTTCTTGGATCTATGCGTGCTCGATGCGCGCCTGATGTCGCGCTCGATGGCCCGATGGCAGGCGTATATCTGGTCCGTAGTCTACATACTATCACACCAGTTTCCCAAATTTCACCTGATTTGGTCCAGTAGATTCGGAGCAAATTGGCTGTGTGTGACAGACGGACGGACAGACTGACAGACGCACGAGAGATTCTATAAGGGTTCCGTTTTTTTCATTTCTTGTACGGAACCCTAAAAAATCTTATAGTGTTTAAAATGCAGGGAACAAGAGAAACAGCGCGGCTATCTCATAGAGGCGCTGTGTCACCGCGGCGTGGCGCTGTGCCGGCTGAAGCGCATGGCGCCCAGCAGCGCGGCGCGGGACCGGCTGGCCGACAGCCTGCAGCAGAACCTCGCCGACCTGCTGAAGTTCACGGACCTCACCGACACCAAGGTAGGAGCAGGGAGATATCTTACTAATACCAAAGAATATATACACTACGCGAAAAGAAACGACACTTAAGCATGTGTGCACGTAAAATCGCTAGCGGGTATGTTTGGGTGTCTGGATGTGCGCGGGGGCCTTGAGAGGCGCGCGGGGTGTGGAACAAGCTGTCGCTGACTGCTTTGGCCGAGGGCTGGTACCTAGTTCGCGTCTCTCCCACGCACCGCACGATAGTCCATTTCGGTTCGGTATCAACCCTAGTGTTACGAGCTCCGAGCTCAAGGTCACCGGCATTCGAACTCTCACGTACAGGGAGTGTCGTCGCTGTGTTAATACAGTATTTGACTCTATTCAATTCAATTCAATTCAAAATATCTTTATTATCATAGGATATTTATAATATCTCTTAATAATAGTCACTTTGTTTTGTTTTGCACAAATGTTGACGTCAAATCGTTACTTAAAGCTAAGTTTACGCCGCTTCCTAGGCGCAAGTGCAGAAGAAGCGGCAACAAACTGCACTGCACGTTTTCTCCAAAGACGTCAACTAAAAACTTAAAATTAGTTATATAGATGGACAGAGATTACATTGTTTATTATGTCATAATTAAATTGAATTATGAGAATTACGAAATTTAAAATAATGTCAATTTGTAAATTTAGTATGTACCAATGTACCTAAATTATGACATGTCTAAGTATACAAACCTTTAAGAGGGACCCGCGCCAAGCTCAAGCCAGACCTTTTTGTCTTTAAGATAGTCATCGGTCCTATAATAAGCCTTCTTACAAAGTACTTTCTTTACATAAGCTTTGAATTTTCTGTCTGGCATATCAAGGACCGATTCTGACAATTTATTATAAAAAAGTATACACTTCCCCATAAAGACTTACTGACTGTATTCAGCCTGTAATACGGGCTAACTAAGTCATTCTTATTACGTAAATTTCTATCTGTGAAATCACTTACTTTATTGAACATGGAAATATTTTTCCTTTTTTCCTTACATACATTATATTTTCAAATATGAATTGTGATGCAAAAGTAAGTATACCTATTTCCTTGAATAATTCCCTCAGTGAGTCTCTCGATCCTAAACCGTAAATGGCACGAATTGCTCTTTTTTGTAAAAGAAAAATAGTCTGAATGTCGGCT
The DNA here is from genome assembly GCA_963576875.1 of Acrobasis repandana. Lineage (NCBI taxonomy): Eukaryota > Metazoa > Arthropoda > Insecta > Lepidoptera > Pyralidae > Acrobasis > Acrobasis repandana. The sequence goes on from OY756215.1 coordinate 1,513,801, forward strand.
GCACTCCCCCATAGAAGTATCCCGTAAGACATTAGACTGTGAAAGTAACTAAAGTACACTTGTCTAGCAGTTGCTACATCTGTCAATTGTCTTATTCTCCTAACAGCGTAAGCCGCAGAGCTAAGCCTATTAGAAAGTTTAGTTATATGAGCGCCCCATTGAAGTTTCGAATCAATTGTGATTCCTAAAAAGGTAGTACTTTCAACCAGATCGAGTGTCTGACCATTAATTAGTATGTCAACGCAGGCTTGATTCACATTAGGAAGAGAGAATCGAATGCATTGGGTCTTGTTCGCATTTAACATGAGGTTATTGGCCGAAAACCAACCAGAAATTAAAGATAAGGTGCTGTTCACCGCGCTAGCATCACTGTTATGTCGATCTATTTTAAATATTAGCGAGGTGTCATCAGCAAACAGCACCATGTCAGCCTCTTTCTCAACCATGTAAGGCAAGTCATTGACATAAACTAAGAAAAGGAACGGTCCTAGAATTGAACCTTGGGGAACGCCCATTTTTGGGGAACTCTATTTTTCTTTATTCATCATCATCATCATCATCAGGTCTTTTTAAGTGTCCACTGCAGGAGCACGACACTATACTACCAGAGCCATATATTAGCCAGAGCAATCAGAGGATTTACCTACCTGTCAGAGGATAGCCTACAGTCTCTACGCTGGCCAGACGGGTTTATTTGTTTATTTATTGAATTACACACAGACTGAAGAAGATTAGTTGAGAACTCACTGATGTTTATAAGCTTTATTTAGCTTGTGTTTCCTAAGTCGCCTTCTACGACATACACGGGAAGACTTGGAGTAGTCCTATCCTATTCTACCCTGCCGGGAACCACACGGCTAATATTTCTTTCTTATTGTTCACATGATTCGAAACCGAAAACAAAAAGATTTTTCTCATGTCGTAAAATTTAAATTATATACTTTAGAACGATTTGATATTTACGTACTTTATGAACACAACCAACATTTAAAAATAGTATCACTATTATAACACTTCTTCCCGAACAAAATAATGTTATATTTTTTTTTTTACAGGTAAATTTTTGTTATGGCTTGAATACATATCATTTAAGCCTCATAAAAATGGTGGCACCGTTTATACGTTCCAAATCCGGAATTTATTCTAATTTAGTTTTGTTAATGGAACGCTAATATACGCGGCTCACCATTTCTATGGCGTTACTAAACAAAGAAGTTTTGATTACTGTATGATGATGGCTCAAAGGATTCGTATCCAAGCCGTTAAAAAAAAAGAATTAATTATCTATCTATCTATAATTTAAGAACTACATTCTTGTCGGTGAAGTAGTTTCCATGTCTCCCTCTCTTGAGCCATCCTTTTGACCTCCCTATCAACTTTCTTTTCGTATGAAGTAATTAATATCTGTGTCCTTATAATTTATTATAAGTAATAAACTATTTCTTTCTATTTCTACTTTGATCTTTTATTTTATAAGTAGATTCAATTCCAGTTTGAGATTAAATATCCTAGTGTATGACACTGCACATAACTCGGTATTATCATAATCGTGTGTAATACACCTCATTATGTGATAGTGTCATAAAATACTTTTATTTTATATTATAATTAGTTAATTTGATACGTCAGGCGATCCACTACGGCGTATGGCACTGCTTCACCATGGAGCACTGGGGCCGCGCCATCAAGCTGCTCTCCAAGATACAGGAGGAGCGGCCCTCCAAAGAAGTCGAAGACCGCCTCATCCAGTGCTACGAGCAGCTCGGGTGGAAACACCTGGCCGGCGTCACCCAGCTGCAAGTGCCCAGCAAGTACCCCGCGGGGTACCGGCCCTTCTGAGGTGAACCTTGTCGGGGAACCAGTTTCCGTTTAAGTTCTTGTCCATGTCCAATTCTCAAAATGTCCAGTTCTCAGGATGTACAATCATCAAAATGTCCAAGTCTCAAAATTTCCAAATCTCAAAAGTCCAGTTTTTTTAATTTTTATAAAATAAATCGGATCATACCGTGTGGAGAGAACCGGGTTTTAGTGTTTAAAACTTATCTCTTGTGAGTTTATTTATTTGCCTATCCAATTGTAAAGACTGGACATTTTGAGACTTGTACATTTTGATGATTGGACATTCTGAAAACTGGACATTTTGAAACTGCTGGACATTATGAACTTAAACGCCTTGTCGGAGAACGAGTTTCTCTGAGCCTGTGTTTGAGACTGGAATGATTGATATCGATGCTTTGTATTAAGATTTTTAGAGGAGCCAAAAGTTTTTTGAGGAGCGTTTCTTCTCAGCGAGACTGGACTTATTGGTGACTAGGTAGCCCGACGAGAACAGTTAAAGGTGTCATAGACGGTTAAGACGCTGTAAAACGTCAACAAAATATATTGAATCTATTTAAAGGGTAGATTCAGTCCATGATACTGAACAACTTTCCCCAAGGAACATGTATCGAAATATGATAAATATATATTTTTTGGTTTTCCATAGAAAAACAATCAGATAATCGTTCAACTTGTATGGGAGGCCAAAAAAAATTTATTAATATTTCGATAAATGTTCCTTTGGAAAAGTTGTTCAGTATCATGAATTGAATTCAGCCCTAAAATAGTTTCAGTATATTTTTAGACCCTTTATATTTTAATCTTGAAATTTCTAAGATAAAATATTATAGTCCTTAAGGTCATACGGTAAGATGCGATGTTCATACGTATTACGTATCACGTATCTTAAGATAAAATCTTCATTAATTTTGTATCTTAAGATATATTTGACTTCGCTTAGAATCTTATCATCGCCGTGTGTAATGCTCCATTGAATTGTATGACGAGCGATATTCGATCTTAAGAGTCCCCTTACCCGAGACAGAATCAGAGCTTCCCATACAAACGTAGTCTACGTTTTATTTTGAAACGACATGTCAGATTTTGCTAAAATTTTGTAACTTTAAAGCAACTGCACATATCTAGGGTTATAATTGGTTTCCACAGTCAAAATATGATCTTGAAAGAGAATATCGTGCATTGTATCATTTTTGACCATTAGTATGAAAAACTTTTATACCATTATAATTTCTTTCAAGTTCATATTTTGACTGTGAAAACCAATTATAACCCCAGATATATGCAATTTCTTTAAAGTTACAAATTTTTACCGAAATCTGACATGTCGTTTCGAAATTAAACGTAGACTACGTTTGTATGGGAAAGTCTAGGGTAAGGAGATTCTTAAGATACATAGTATCTTCATCGTCTGTGCTGACCTTTAATTAGTCCCGTAGAAACCTAGTATTCTCAATATTGTAAACGGTTTACTAACAATATAGTCGAAAAGGCTGGCCACGTTTCAATCAATTAAGACGATTATAATCAGGTCGAGTGTTGTTGCAAGTGTTTCCGACTATATAACGTGAGTTAGGTTAGTTTCAATTTTAACCACGGGTACAGGAAACATGGATCGTCCTTGTGTTCTTTCAATGGTTTTTATTATTGACACTAAAAATATAAGAATATATACATGTTATGAAATATAACGCACAACGACCGAGCGTCTTTCGACTAAGCATTTTCTTTATAGTTCTAAAACTGTCTTATTTTGAGAATAAATCTGGTTTCAATAAGAAAATTCAATCAGAAATTTACCAAAAAAAAATAATATATATATATATATATATATATATATTACAAAACAAGATATAGACATTAGACGCGATTACCTACATAAAAACAATAGAATAATGAACTTTTGCTATAAACCGACTGCTTTAATGACTTCGCCTGCAGGGCCGCGGGGATATGACTACTTAGCGGGCGGAGCGCGGTGCGGCCGGGGATCATGATACTCGCGCCCACCGCTGTACCTCCCTCCCCGGAGCGCGGTGCGGCCGGGGATCATGATACTCGCGCCCACCGCTGTACCTCCCTCCCCGGAGCGCGGTGCGGCCGGGGATCATGATACTCGCGCCCACCGCTGTACCTCCCTCCCCGGAGCGCGGTGCGGCCGGGGATCATGATACTCGCGCCCACCGCTGTACCTCCCTCCCCGGAGCGCGGTGCGGCCGGGGATCATGATACTCGCGCCCACCGCTGTACCTCCCTCCCCGGAGCGCGGTGCGGCCGGGGATCATGATACTCGCGCCCACCGCTGTACCTCCCTCCCCGGAGCGCGGTGCGGCCGGGAATCATGATACTCGCGCCCACCGCTGTACCTCCCTCCCCGGAGCGCGGTGCGGCCGGGGATCATGATACTCGCGCCCACCGCTGTACCTCCCTCCCCGGAGCGCGGTGCGGCCGGGGATCATGATACTCGCGCCCACCGCTGTACCTCCCTCCCCGGAGCGCGGTGCGGCCGGGGATCATGATACTCGCGCCCACCGCTGTACCTCCCTCCCCGGAGCGCGGTGCGGCCGGGGATCACGATACTCGCGCCCACCGCTGTACCTCCCTCCCCGGAGCGCGGTGCGGCCGGGGATCATGATACTCGCGCCCACCGCTGTACCTCCCTCCCCGGAGCGCGGTGCGGCCGGGGATCACGATACTCGCGCCCACCGCTGTACCTCCCTCCCCGGAGCGCGGTGCGGCCGGGGATCATGATACTCGCGCCCACCGCTGTACCTCCCTCCCCGGAGCGCGGTGCGGCCGGGGATCACGATACTCGCGCCCACCGCTGTACCTCCCTCCCCGGAGCGCGGTGCGGCCGGGGATCACGATACTCGCGCCCACCGCTGTACCTCCCTCCCCGGAGCGCGGTGCGGCCGGGGATCACGATACTCTCGCCCGCCGCTGTACCTCCCTCCCCGGAGCGCGGTGCGGCCGGGGATCACGATACTCTCGCCCGCCGCTGTACCTCCCTCCCCGGAGCGCGGTGCGGCCGGGGATCACGATACTCTCGCCCGCCGCTGTACCTCCCTCCCCGGAGCGCGGTGCGGCCGGGGATCACGATACTCGCGCCCGCCGCTGTACCTCCCTCCCCGCGCCCCGCCACCCCGCAGGCGAAGTCTTTTTAAAGCGGTCGGTCTATAGTTGAATTATGTTTATACTGAAGTAATAAATGAAGAATCTTTAATTCTTAATCTTTTCCTCAGTTTATTCGCCGCTTCACATTCAAGCGAGCATTTTCTGTTCGACCTGCCACGCGTTTAGTCATAAATATATCTAAGTATTTACACAATAAAGAATATATGTTATACAATCAAAATTAACATACTTTTATGTAGTTCGCTTGACTGAATATAGTTAAATAAAACAGTTTACGATTTATATGAAATGTTTGAAAGTCCCACAATAAGAGACTATAGCCAATTAGCATATGAAAAACTGTACATGATCTATTGTTAAAAGTTGTTTATATTGGTTTTAATGCTGGAATTATTGTTTACACCTAAAAATCTGTCTGTTTACGACAACTCCTAAGCGGATTTATTTCGTTACATTATCCATATTTCATTATGACAACGCTTAAGCGGATTTATTTCGTTATATTATATCCATTTTTCATTATAAGACGTTCACGTTCAGTGTGTTGTCGTATAATTTATATTTTAAACTTTGACTTAATTCGATACCTTATTCCTTCGACCTTATTCAATCATTTATGTCGGTCGAAAGCGTAGTAACTGCATGCATAGCAATAAATAAAAAAATAAGCACGCACACAAAAAAATAGAATATAAAAAAGTTTGTATTGACTTTTTTACATAATATGATACTAGTGTGTAATCTTGTTAAATCGGCATATAAAATCTAAACGCACAGTTTTTTTTTAATATCCCGTTCGGCCACAAATGGACTTAGTATGGACTGATTTAGAGTATTTTGATAGTTTATGTAATTTGTGCTTTATTAATAACTTGAACCTCAAAATTAATCTCTATTTCAAAAGAGTTGTTTCTGGACTTCATTATAATGTGAATCCTAATGCAGTGAAGTGTTTTATTTAGATAAAGCTTGGACGAACTATAAAGCCTGCAACACGTGTTTGCCGAGCCTCGCCGAGTAAACGCCAATATCAATGTATAGACAGTACGCATTGTCTTGCCATCGCTCGGTGTCGCTCGCCTAGTTGGCTGAGTAAAGTGAGGCGCCAACGTCTATAGGACTCATTTGGCGTAGCTTGTCACAACTTGTGACATTATACATTGTATATTACAAACTTGCCGAACGTCTAGGCTCGACCAACATGTATTGCAGGCTTAAGAGGACAACCTTCATACTGTTAAGCGTAATTCGATTTTAGTTTAAACGTTGTACCTAGATGGAGCTACTAGTTCGAAAGATGGTAGTTTCGTAGTAGTGCCGCTTACTTTTGGAAAGATGGCGGTATAAGCGTTCATTTTTTACGAATAAACAAGCGCCATCTCTGATTATTCGTGGAAACCGTCAGCGTAGGTACCCAGCATCCATTGTAAGACTAGCAGGCGAGATAGTAGTGACATCTAGAAATAAAACAGGATTATGGCTTTCTAGCAGAGTACGTTTTTTTTGTACAAAGTTGTCAGTCCCCTAGTATTTGTTCGCTTACGGTAAAAGATAGCTTTTATACACAAAGGTAAACTGTTAACACTTGTTTTGTAAATACACATTACAATTAATGGCAAAATGTTTATAACTATTTGTCTTAAGAGATTACATAATTATTTTTAAGCTTCACTCCATTTACCATCAACACTTGAAACTACACGTCTTTATTATAACTTATCTTTAAACCAACAACGTTTCAATTAAAGCTGTGTTCTGATTAGGCTAACAGTCAAATTTCCACTGCAGTATTTTTCACGATTAACGTATAAAGCTCGCTTCTGACGACGTTTGTTACTCAACCAAACCGGATTTCTTGTGGGTCGGTCCTTTTACTTAGGAATCGTACTTAGGCCTGTTTTTCGGAGCGTTTGAAGTTTGAACCCCCAGATCGTTAGCCTAATGAGAACACAGCCTTATTATATAATTAAGTTCACCGTTTTGACAACAGGTGCTTTTTATGTTGTGTGCTCAATCGTAATGGTCATTATTTTAAGTTATTGAGTCCCCACATTTGTTTACGTGGAATCGGCTCGAGTTTGAGTTTGATATAACACATTTTCGAAGCGTTTCCGCGTCGACAAATGTGGTTTCCCGGCTCATTTACACAGTGCAAATGGGTATAGGTGTATGGGAATACGGAGACGTCTGGTAAGAAAAAATGAGTCACTGTTTCCATTCGTTGTTTCGTACGTCAATGAGTAAAGTGAGCCTGATTTGACAAAAAAACATGTAGTCTCATTATTACCATTGGGTAATGGGAATACTGAGAACAACCCGTACAGTGGTGTGATGTACTGTATCCTCTAAACAAGTCTCAGTGTCTATCTGTTTGTTACAATTTAATTGAAGCAATAAATTAGCTAAAGCATTACCATGCATGTGCTCGCGCCGGCCGCGGTAAGTTCAGACACCGCCAAGAATGCGCCCACTCGCCAAGCCTTTACATTACTCAACGCCTTAATTGCTCGGATGCCAATAGACATTTTCGATAATATTAAGAAATTTATTGATATAAAATTTGTTATTTGTCAATTTAGTTAACATTAAGCTTGTGCCTGACTTATGTGCACGCGTTAGGAAAGTGCAAGTGCACGGAGTATTTTTAAACAATAAGAAATAAAGTCATCTATTGCTTCAATTTAATTGTATGCAACAGGCAAGAAACTTGCACTATCCTAGGTTTGGTTTTGGTCTACCATTTGGGTTGCGGAGGTCAGACGGCAGTCGCTCTGTGTAAAAACCAGTAACCTCGTCAAATCGCCTAGGACAGGTAACGGACCCCGGGCTCTGAAGCAACACCGCTGAGGATGCAACCGGGATACATGAGGATGATGATGATGATGAGGCAAGGAACTTGCACTGTGTAAATGGGCTTTTAGTCCGAATGCGCGTTGAACTAAAAGTGTCATACTCGAAAATACGTCGACGTGTGTACGGACTATCCGTTCTGTTGGGTTACTCCAAAAGCGGTACGTATCCGCGTTTCAGTGTCAAGCAACATTGAGCGTTAACACGTAATGATAAAGTCTAATTTGGTTTGACATAGAAATAGGACGTCACTATCGGACGACTATCGTATTATGGAGTAACCCAATGGAATATTCATTTTGGTGCGCTAGTGTAATAATTTTATAACATTGATGATAGATTTTTTTACTTGGGAGTTTTGCGTCAAATGACTGCACGGATCAGGTCGCATTTGCGTGAGCTCCTTAATAATTATATATAAGAAAATTGTATTTATTGTAAGGAAATATTTCAGTTTTGTGACGGGAACACTCCCACATTGTCTATCAAACCGTTATGCTTAAATAGTACCTATGTTAAATTAGAAATAGTTATTGTTATTGTCTGGATGATGGAGTTATTTTGTGAGCATTTCTTCATAAATCTCTAAAATTAAGGGTTTAAAGGATGATCTAGGGTAACGGAAATTGAAATATGATGAAAAATACAAGGTTATTTTTAAGTACAAATATTTTAAGGTGTGATGAAAAGAAAATGTTGCCTCCCATACAAATCGAAGTAGTCACGTGATCTTAGTTACTATATGAGATGTGAATTTTTTTTCGTATTTCGATGTACATTTATCTGGACAAGTTGTTCAAAATAATGGACTGAATCACCCTTCTAAATATGTGTACTTATATAAAAATAACCTTAGATACCGTCACAAAACATGAAATTATAGTTTAGCCGATTACTCGTTCAAGCTGAATAGACGATGAGATGTATTAGTGGTTGCCATTTGCCGTGTCAATTGCGAATATTGACCTATATCCGTTTTTGTTGCTCATGCACATTTTAGGATTTCAGGCTGAAATCATCGATCATAAAATTATAGTGGGGGCTGAAAATTTCATCATAGAAAAATATATAATTTTTTTTTTTACAAATCATCATAATCATATCAACCACAGGTAGTCCACTGCTGGACATAGGCATCCCCTAAGGATTTACAAATAAATATAGAAAAAAGGCAATGAAGAAAAAAAAAATTACGTTATTTTTTCTAAAATGTAATTTTTTTTACATATAACGTGTAATAGTGAGGTATCGCGCGGGCGCGATTGATTAGATTAGACACTGAATAGTCCCTAATGATCCTCATTGAATATCCCAAATATGGAGGAAGTCAGTAGACTGAAAAATTAGACGAAAAACTAGATAGGTCAATGTCCGCTGTTCTCACGCTTATTTGAATCTAGTAACTGTGTGGATGATTTTTAGGGTTCCGTAGCCAAAGGCAAAAACGGAACCCTTATGGATTCGTCATGACTGTCTGTCCGTCCGTATGTCACAGCCACTTTTTTCCGAAACTATAAGACCTATACTGTTGTGAAACTTGGTAAGTAGATGTATTCTGTGAACCGCATTAAGGTTTTCACACATAAATAGAAAAAAAACAATAAATTTTAGGTGTTCCCCATACTTAGAACTGAAACTCAAGAAGGAAACCCTTCATGGGCGTGTCCGACTCGCACTTGGCTGCTTTTTTATAGTCGTCTGCTTGAAGTTGAATTATATCGGCTTGCTTTATGGCACATTATAAGAAAGCTGTAAGGCAAGTTAAGCGTCTCTCCTTGATAGTTTAGCAAGCGGGAGATTCCATAAAATAAATACTCTATTTGGCTTGGTCGGGTAGTCAAATTTTTTATTGATTATGTACCATTTTTATTTTAAATCTTAACGAATGACCTCATTAGTATTACGTCTAAGGTGCGTCAGGCGATAGTCAAATTTATTGCGTCGTAAATTGTGTCTATGAAATTACTGTTGGCCAACTGCGGAGAATTCTCAAATGATAATGCCACTCGGGCACTAAGCGGTCTCATAAGACCGGTATACGCAACCATAGCATAATAAACCTTATTCTGATAGTTTAGAGTGTAATTTTGAATCGCTGCTGATGTCGCTTACGCTTTGCGCGTGGGGCGGTTTATGGAGCTCCGTATCTGTAACCGAAACTAACGAATATCCGAAATAAAGTATCCGTATCCGTAATTGAATCTTAATTAAAAGTTTTTAATAATTTTTATAGTTACCTATGTATGTTTTAATTTAACAATTCCTTAGAAATCTAAATAAATTATTTTACGTATGTTCGTATTATAGTCAAGATAAAGTTGTAAATATTACCTAATTTTGCCATACAATAAATGTCAAAATAAGGTTGCAATTGTTCATGATATTTGCTCTTTGCCATTTATACTTGCTACATAGACAGTGGCGCCACTATTGTTCCACTACGTGTCTGTAACCCGCAGTTGGCGCGTCATTAGTAGCTAGGTTTATTTGTATTTACTATAGTGCTTCGTGATTATGATATAGGCAATGTTTTAAGTGAATTGTTGACGAGGAAATAAAATATTATTTGATGAAGTTGTACTTTTATTAAGTCATTCTGTCATGGCATGAGTCTACCAAAGATATCAGCCGACAACCAAAAATCTTCCATTTTAATGTCACCGCCCGCAACCGGGTGGATGGCGGGCGCCGGGATGTGAGCGTGAGGGCAATGCCCGCGCGTACAGTAATTTCAGTATTTATTAGAAATTTGAGAGAAAATATTACAAAAAACAAGCCTTTTCCTTTTTTAAAGGTTTGTGTGCTTCTGATTCCTAGATTTCAGATGCAAGATCAATCTGTGTATAATACATTAAGGTGAAGAGATAAGCAAATGGCCTTGAAGTGTGAAATAAATTGTTAACTTGTAAATATGGTGATATATATATATATATACATATTTCCATATTGCTCTTCGTCATGCACTAGATAGCCCTTTAAATTATTTTATGAACCACCGTTGAAAGTATTTACATTAGTCCGTCTAGCTTTAAAACTTGCCTCCGCCAAAAGTGGCCACGGCAAGTTTTAAAGCTAGACGGATCACCAATAATAGTTTCAACGGCAGTTCATAAAATAATTTAAAAGGATATCTAGTGCATGACGAAGAGCAATATGGGAATTATCACCATATTTACGAGTTAACAATTTATTTCACTCTTCAAGGTCATTTGCTTACCCCTTCACCTTAAGGAAATACAATACACGGTTGTACAGAGGCGACTTATAACACGATCAAAAAATAGTGCTATTTCTCAGAAAAAATGTCCAGTATAAGTAGGTACAGTAAGCAGAAAAAATATGTTAATAAAAGCACAGAATAAGTAATACTTACGTACAGAAGTCTCACTCAGCAAAGAAATGCAAACAAATATCTACTCAATATGGCTAGCGATATGGTTTAATTTAGCTCACGTCAGAACTCGGCACCTATTCGTAAAGATACCTAGACATCCATTGCAAGCCAATTTCATTCTTATTACTCTGGACAAACGATTCGTATAACTGAATTTACCACCCGGAGGGGCCGCCTGCGCGCATAGTAATAATGTAGGTACATTTTCGATACCTAAACCGGGAGTGACAGGCCTGATAAAAGCGTTTACTAATGTGTAAACGCTTTTATTAGGTGACATATTTTTGCTGCTGTCGGTACTTGCAGAAAGTCGGTCATAGGTCAAGGAAGACGGGGATTCTAATAATATCAGAGGCCCAGACAACTGTTTAAACTCGAGGCGGAAGAGCGTCAGGAGAGCCCTCCAGTCAAGTACGCCGTTTATATCTACTGATTGAGCATCACTCCGCTCTCTGGACATTCATGAATACCTTTAGTTAAGGTGAAGATGTAGGCAAGTGCCCTTGAAGTGTGAAATAAATTGTTAACTCGTAAATATGGTGATAATTTCCATATTGCTCTTCGTCATGCACTAGCCTGCATGAACTGCCGTTGAAACTATTATTGGTGATCCTTGCCGTGGCCACTTTTGGCGGTGGCAAGTTTTAAAGCTAGACAACTAATGTAAATACTTTCAACGGTGGTTCATAAAATAATTTAAAGGGCTATCTAGTGCATGACGAAGAGCAATATGGGAATTATCTCCATATTTACGAGTTAACAATTTATTTCAAATGAGGGCGCCACATCAAGGCCATTTGCCATTTGCCGCGTCGATTTGAATTTTAGAATCGTGCACACTAAATGGCAATACAAATGGGTAGATTCAGTCCGTGATACTGAACAACTTTCCCCAAGGGGGACATACCGAAGTATGGAAAATATTTTTCTGCTTTCCATAGAAACTCAAGGTCAACTTGTATGGAAGGCCAAAAAATATTTTTCATATTTCAGTAATGTTCCTTGGGAAAAGTTGTTCACTATCATGGACTGAAGTCAGCCTTAAAATAGTTTCAATATATTTTGTTAGACCCTGTCATCATAACCATCGTCAGCTTTCAGGGACCCACTGCTGGGCATAAGCGTCCTTCTGTCTGACCCTGTAGGTATAATAAATTGCTTAAGAACATAAAAGAAGAAATAAATTACAAAACCTTTTTAAATTATTAAAAAACCTATCTACCTCACTCTCGTCCCATTGCAATGTCTGACAAGGTGCATGTGCTGTTTCACTAAATATATACCTAACTAGGTATATATTTTGTACTGAAAATTTAAATAATCATGTGCATTGTAATAATTAAATAAATAAGTAACTTCTTCTTTATTCTTTTCTCAGCCCACATCAACCCACTGTTGGGCATGCCTACTCCCTTTTTTCGCGCCATTTCCTACGGTCCTGTGCCAGTCTCATCCAGTGCTTTCCCGTCACCCTTACAATGTCATCCGACCAACGGGTCGGTGGTTTCCCTACTGGTCTGTTCCCTTGTCTCGGCCACCACTCTATCACTGCTCTGGTCCATCGACCATCTTCTCTGCTAGCCAAGTGTCCCGCCCATTCCAACCTTCGTGATTCGTTTTCCTACGTCTTCGACTTTAGTTTTGCGGCGAATTTCTAACGATAGGCTATTATATTATGTAACTTGAATTTGATGAATTAAATATTTACGTTGTTCACCATACGCTACGCATAATACCTAACAGCTAATGTACGCAAAACCGCACATTCTGCTCCAGTGAATAATTTAATTCGATCTTTTAACAAAATTTACCAATACACGCTCCACGTACGAAAAAGGGGGAAAGCGTTTGTATGAAAGGGAAAACCTTTTCACGCTTAAACAAAGAATGTATGATATATGTATGTATTTGAATTTTAATCAGCTAATATTATAACGAAACACTTTAGGTGTATGGTTTTTTTAGAGTAGAATACAATAATTTATTTGCATGATTTACATAAAATTATTTTTATTTTATTAGGGTTCCGTACCCAAAGGGTGCAAACGGGACCAACGGGATAAACGTGTTTTTTCAGCGATTTTAACTAGATCTTTATAATGGCATTAACTAGATACTTGAAATTTTCACAGATTATGTATTACTATGGCCGCTATAACGACAAATACTAAAAATAAAAAAAGTTTTAAATTAAAAGGGGTCGTCATACAAAAATCGTGTTTTTTAGCCCTTTTAACTAGATCTTTATAATGACATTAATTAGATACTTAAAATTTTCACAGATTATGTATTACTATAGCCGCTATAACAACAAATACCAAAAATAAGATAAAGTTAAAAATATAAGGGGGTGGTCATACAAAAAATATGTATATGGAAATCCTTTGCTGCACTGTTTAGTTTATTTTTATCAATGAATCGGTGTAGAGAGAGAGAGAGAGTGAAAGAAAAGTGATATTGTCTCTTTCGCTTACTCTACGAACTAGCTGAATGAGTGATGATAAAATTTTGAAAACTAAAAACCCGACTACGGGTAGATTTATGGTGAAAAGTACCTACGTTTATTTATTATTTATTTTAAACTGTATTTCTTAACTATGAAATTGTCTTACAATTGGCGGACTTATCGCTAAAAGCGTTCTCTCCCAGTTTATCCAGTCAATGCAAGCACAGTTAATCTGCAGGGAGCAATAGTTAATAATGTATTTTTTTAATGTGCGATATTAAGTCCTTTCATTCGACTGCCTCCGTGGTCCAGTGGTCAAGGCGTCTGCCTTGTGATCCGGAGGTTGTGGGTTCAAATTCCATTGGGAAGCATACTTTGTAAAAAGTTATTTCCAGTCTGGTTAGGATATTGCAGGCTTGTATCACCTGATTATCCGAAAAGAAAGATGATTCCGTGCTTCGGAAGGCACGTAAAGCTGTTGGTCCCGAACGCCATCTAGCGTTTGTACCTATCCTAGGATTGGTTCTGGTCTAACCTTTGGGTTGCGGAGGTCAGACGGCAGTCGCTCTGTGTAAAAACCAGTAACCTCGTCGAATCATCTAGGTTAGGTAGCGGACCCCGGGCTCTGAAGCGTAACCGCTGAGGATGCAACCGGGAATACGCTGGGATGATGATGATGATTAATTCCTTTCATTTGATACCTTGCACGGTATTATTTAAATTATTTAAGTTTTTAGTTCATTGCTTTATGGCCTAAAGGCGCGTTTCCATTATGCAAGTAGCCTGCAAGTAAGCTTGCATGCATGTTTACGTTTCCATTACTCAAGCTGCATGTAACTTGCATCTTGCATGCAGGCTACTTGCATAATGGAAACGCGCCTTAAGGCGCCATAATAAATTAACTGTGACTTCACATAACCTATATCCAGCGGACGGCCAAGACGCTTAAACGATACTTCATTTGTCAAAGTATCATGGATATTATTGAAGATACGAGAAACAGATGAACAGACATATATACAGGCTTAACACAACCCTCCTTTTGGCTTCGCCCTAGTCGGGTAAAAACCATAGACACGCAAAGAACATTTCCTAAGAGCGTAAACACTCGAGCGAGCCCAGAATCAAAAGCTATTTTTTTTTATATCTCACAAAACACATAAAGATGACAAAAGAACAAATAAATCTTTTGATACTCGCAATATGGCGTATCAGTGCTAACATCCGTATCATTGCAAATTATCATTCCACAACATCCCGGCTGAAACAAAGGGCGTTCCTTTATTGTTTTGTAATGCGATATGTCTCTTCATAAAAGGAAAAAAGCAATTTGTCGGTTACATTCCTATATTTTCCGTCCTTATCTGGCATCGAAGAGGCTGTATTTTCCGTTTCAGGGTATCGTCGGCCCATAAGGGCCCTAAAACGTACGCAGAAATTTCCGGTGGCGTACGAGGGTCAGCAAATAAAATTCTATTTCTGTGGGTTGTAGCACTACGAATGAAGTGCAGCCAGCTACGTATGTCCTTTAATAAATACGATCTGACGGTTTGTTGGTGTAAGAGACTAAACTAAACCTAAATAAACGGGCAAGTGCGAGTCGGACTGAAGTACATGAAGGGTTCCGTACCTCCGTTTGTGAAAACAACGTTTTCAAACGCTGAAAAAACACGTTTCTTGTATGACCTTTAATTTTTAACTTTATCTTATTTTTAGTATTTGTTGTTATAGTGGCCATAGTAATACATAATCGGTGAAAATTTCAAGCATCTAGTTAATGCCATTATAAAGATCTAATTAAAAACGCTGAAAAAACACGTTTTTTGTATGACGAGCCCCTTTAATTTTTAACTTTTTTTATTTTTAGCATTTGTTGTTATAGCGGCCATAGTAATACATAATCGGTGAAAATTTCAAGGGTCTTGCTATTACGGTTCAAGAGATAGAGCCCTATGACAGATGGACAGACAGACAGACAGACAGATAGACAGCTGTGTCTCAGTAATGGGGTTCCGTTTGTACCCTTTGGGTACGGAACACTAAAAACGAACAACCCTAAAAAGCTTGCCTGCCTAAATACATCTACTCGGAACATAGCTTGACAAAAGAATATTCAACGTCTCTCAATGCACTATGGAAATTATTTTTTGGACAAATAGCACTGATTGAGCTAGTAAGTAAGTTTTAAACTTGTGTTATGGGATACTAACGCAACGATATTATATTTTTTAATAAATACATAATACAGGCTGACTTTTTATCCACCTGCAAAATTGTTGCAGGTGCAAAAATTTTTCGTCCTCCCATACAAAATCCGTTTGGCTGAGCGCTGATTTGTATGGGAGAACGAACATTTTTATCGATTTTTAGTAACTTTTTTATAGAAAGTAGTTAAGTATCATGGACTGAACTTTGGACTTGGACTGACCAAAAATTTGGCTGGTGTTTAAAAAGTCAACCTGTATATATCCAAGACCCAGGGCAAAAAAGGCCATTTTCCAACTTGCCCTACTGGCTGGAGATCAAACCCAGAACCTCCGGATTGGCAGACTAGCGTGTTGACCATTACACCACGGTGGTCGTCAAACTCCAGAAATAACAAAAGCCACTGCAAAGTCCAGCGGACTAGCTCGTTAAAGTAGCAGTGGGCGGGCGGGCGGGACACAGCGCCACGAAGCGATCGCCGATGGAAGGAAAAGGGTCTCGAATGGCGACTACGAACTGACCAAGGGCGCTGGAAAGCGTTGGATGCAAGCCGTTATGCGGCTGAAATGATGATGATTACTCGTATGTCAAAAAAAAAAAATCGACACCTATACAAATTGCCCACGCGGCTGCACACTTTTGTATTGAAATGCCGATTTTTTTAAATGTTATTTTAATTTTATTATACTTTAGTGATCTAGTATAGCCCGTGGTTCGATTTATTACGCATAATGTCCCTTACACGTCGTATAATATGTATGCTTCAGAGCTTCCGCATTCCTGTTTTTTCTTCTCCGATTCTCATGTAAATTCCCTTCTGTCTACAAACTACATTAGTGCTCCCTATTTATGTCACAGACTGTAAGTGAAAGCTATTAAAATCCAATAAAAAACCATTACCCACTAAAACGGAAGGGCGGCGATCTCGTCCAATGAGTACATTGTAATTTTCGCCTCATTAAATCCCAAATCACGAGATGTCACCAGAAAATCAATTAGACATCCCCAAATCCACTTAGGACCCTTGCTTTCTTCGGCCGAAAAGCTAAAGCGTGTAATTCATTAAATTCTGACAGCCTTTCAGTGATTCTCAATTGCTGTAGGGCCTTGAACCCAATTTACCCGTCCATCTCATCTCTTGTAGCTTAAACCACGTTTCTAAATATAGTTTGTCATCGTATATAAAGATTTAACATACGAATTGGACTCTAAATTACAAACTAGGCTAACAATTTTTTTTAATTAGCCAAAAAAAACAATATTTCCGTGTGAAATTTAGTTTTATTTCACGCGGATGAAGTCGCGGGCACCAGCTAGTAGATAAATATATGGAAAAATACACAGATTGACCAGCTTGGCCGTAAGTTTTAAACCTGTGTTATGTATGAGATATCAACTGAAAAGTCTTCTTACAGACATAGACAGAATCAGACTTATCTTGCCGAATTCATATTATCGTGGCACATGACGAGACCAAAACATTGCAACAGACTTTCAGGTAAACCCCTTGGGTACCCAATCAATTCACCTACTGTAAAATGGGAAGTAAATTATCCCATTACGAGAAAATGATCCCATTTTACCGACCTCCGTGGCGGCGTGTTTCCGAATGCTTCTTCGAGTCAAAACTTGTATAGCGTTTGACTAATGAAGCTTTCGGGCAGACAAATGGTACGCGTGCTTTCGAATGCTTCTTCGAGTCAACACTTGTATAGCGTTGGGCTAAAGAAGATTTCAGGCATACAAATTATAGGTAGGTACATACGGGCTGCGTATCTTTCTATGGTATAACATTCGCTCCGCGTTGTGGCAAAGAAGGGAATGGGTTCTGTTACGCCACTAACTAGTCCACGTATCCTTTTATATTATAACACACGCACCATGTTAAGGCAAAGAAGGAAATGCGTTCTTTGGCAAACTAATTGGTTTTCGAAAGCTTCTTTGAAGCCTCTTTTAGTGAACCCCAGTCGGATAAAAGGAAGGTGGTTCACATTATTGCTGATTGTCAAGGATATATACTTTCTGGGTCTTGCGGCTCTAAGCGGGCTGAGCCCAGGGCAGCAAGACACAAAGGCCACTCTTAGCGTGATGGTGGGCGAGAAGATGGAAAAAAGAATCAAAGTATTAATGGGTTGCTAACCACATCGCCTTTTAATAAAAAAATAAGTATATTCTCTCTACGGGCTTTGACGATTTGCACGGAAAGAGTAGCAGCTGGTACATTGGCGCGCACTTTTGAAGAAATATATAACTTGTTTTCAACTTCCATAGTACCTATTTATTTTTAAATAAAGGTTGCAGGAACAACAGTGGAACGGGCCAGGGACCCGCTAAAATATCGATTCGGATTTCGTTTTGGCACACTGGGTTATTAATCGCATTTCGGAGTTGACAGTACAATTTACACTCGCAGATTTGAAAGTAAATTGTTTTGGGAGGCTTTGTCTTGAGACGCTTTGTTCAATCATAAGGAAATCATCAAAACAGTAAGTACTTTTCAACTCTAAAGTTAAGTTGGATATCTTAAATTCGCGGTGACAGTTCGAAATGCCAGACTGTAAATATTGTTCCCAGAATTTATTCTGTGGTGATGTCTAGTCAAAGAGCTTTGAATGTCCAACAGAGAGCTTGGATCTATACCTCAAATAATTTATTTTTATTTATTTATTTATTTAATATCTCTGGTCCAACAAAGAGCTTGGACCCTCCAATATCTCTAATGTCTAACATCTCTGTGTCTAGTAATTCTAAATATTAATTAATTCAGAGCAGATATAAGTACATCCGGTGAATGTCATCCATTCTACATTTATTATCAACAAAAAATAGGTTTTAAAAAAATTTTTTTTTTTCGTACAAGCTTTTATTGCGTGGCCGTTTTTAGGGTCCTGTAGCCAAATGGCAACGGAACCTTATGGATTCGTCATGCCTGTCTGTCTGTCCGTCCGTCCGTAAGTCACAGCCACTTTTTTCCGAAACTATAAGAACTATACTGTTGAAACTAAATTTAAGCTAATGTGTATCCAAATCCACATGTGTAGTCCCACACCCTTGCCCCTGCGGGGATACCTCCGCTGGACTTGGACTCCACGGACTTTCCTGCACCAGGAGTGCTGACCGTTTAGAGCATCATGCAGCCCTTAATAATATTATCCTCCGTTCTCTTGCCACCATCAATATCCCCGCGACTCTAGAACCCAATGGTTTGGCTAGAGATGATGGCAAGAGGCCGGACGGGATGACCTTGGTGCCTTGGAGATTAGGGCGGCCCTTAGTATGGGATGCCATTTATGTGGATACCCTCGCAAAGTCCCATCTTCAGGTCACCAAGTCGAAGGCCGGCGCAGCAGCTGCCACAGCAGAGAGCCACAAAAGGCGCAAATATGTAGACATCGGAGTAAACTACATATTTGAACCTTTTCGGGTAGAAATTTTGGTCCGTGGGGTCCTTCTGCCCATAATTTATTTAAATACTTGTCCACCACATTATCCGAGGTATCCCGTGATCAAAGGGCTGGAAAAAATCTGGCACAAAGAATCAGCATTGCCATACAACGTGGTAATGCTGCCAGCCTTTTGGCCACGCTGCCGAGGGGTAATATCTTAGTGGGATTACATAATTTGTAATTTGTTAGTTTTAGTTTTAGTTCTTAGAGGTTGAAACTTGGTAGGTATGTATTCTGTGAACCGCATTAAGATTTTCACACAAAAATAGAAAAAAAACCAATAAGTTTCGGGGGTTCCCCATACTTAGAACTAAAACTCAATTTATTTTTTCATCAATCCCATACGTGTGGGGTATCTATGGATAGGTCTTTAAAAATGATATTGCGGTTTCTAATATCATTTTTTTCTAAACTGAATAGTTTGCGCGAGAGACACTTCCAAAATGGTAAAATGTGTGTCCCCCCCTGTAACTTCTAAAATAAGAGAATGATAAAACTAAAAAAAATATATGATGTACATTATCACCATTATTACCATACAAACTTCCACGAAAAATTAGTTTGAACTAGATCTAGTAAGTAGTTTTTTTTAATACGTCATAAATCGTTAACCGCAATTTACCCGCACTTGGCCGCTTTTTTATTTTTTATTTCATTTACCATATATAGAATAACATTTTTTTTTTTTTAACATAAATAACATACAATAAACCACGCAGGTTTGTCCATATGTTAAATACAACGTGGAAGGGACATACCCGTAATAAATCAAACCACGGTCTATACTAGACCATTATAGTATGTATAATTAAAATAACAGCCGAAAAACAAAAATAATTTGCGGCATTTCCATACAAAAGTGTGCGGCCGTCCGGGCGATATGTATGGGAATGTCTTTTTTTTTTGGTTTTTTGACTGTTATTTTAATTTCATTATACTTTAGTCATCTATCATAGCTCGTGGTTCGATTTATTACGGGTATGTCTCTTCCACTTTGTATAATATGGCCTAAAAACTATCAACTATCGGTTGTGTCGTTTTATTATAGGGTTTCTATAGCCACATTATTATGACAAGAAGCTGATCTGACGATGGAGCCGCCCCCCGCCCCGGAAGTAACGGGCGGAATATTTAGATTTTAATAGGCTTTTAAATATTCTATTGGTACATACGAGTAGGTATACTTGGTACTGTGTATTGTCAGTTTTGAATAAAAATAATACCTAACTATTATAATAAATTAAACATGATTGTTTTTTTAATTATTTTTCTATAAGCATAGTATAGGTATATTTCTATAACCGTAATCGGGTTTTAAATTTATCCGATTCTGTTTACGTAACGCATCAAAGGCCCTTTTCTCGTTCGGGCTATAATTCTCCCTTTGTGCGGCGTTATCAGCTAAAATGACGGCTTTGTATTGCTGCTTTTAAAGATGGTTTAAGAATCACCACGTTTAAAATCCTACAAGATACATACATTATCACGTCTTTATCCCTGATGGGGCAGACAGAGTATTTTAGGTCTTGCGGCTCTAGCAGATAGCATGGTACAAGAACATAGAGCATTCTCTTCCCACCATAGACTACGTCACGAATGTCAGGATAGGTAAGTGGTACTTCTGATTGTTCTTTTCAGTGAATTGAAGGATAAAAGACCAACAAGGAAGATACGAAAGGTACGTTCGTACCCCGGGCTCCGAAGCAGCACAGCGAAATTATTTTATGGAATATAAATAAAAATATATTTTATCAAAAGATGTTGTGAAATGCATTGCAGTTGGTATTGTCTGTTGTACCTGTAAGTATGTAGTTATATTTATTGAGTTTTATTTGATAATAATTTAGTATTAAATGTAATTTTTCTAGTATGTAAATATGGTTGGATCTGCGTATAAACCTTGAGTGGTTTTTGCTCATCCCATTTCGATTTACTAATTATGTTTTTGTAAATAAATAAAGAAATAAACAAGGATGCAACCGAGAAAACGTTAAAAGATAAGAGAGAGAGAGAGCTGTGCCAAAAACTAAAATCCAACATCACAAAGTCATAACGCTAAGTTTAAAGTCGGTTTTCCAACTAAGTATGCTAAGTCTGTACTGCGGTAGGCCTCCGTGCCAACTATTTGGTATGCTAAAGGTTCAGATGTAAGTTAGTAAGTGAAATTACAACGTTGGCAAACTTTTTTTTTCAAACGAGATTTTTACAATCGTCGGCAAGCCTCCTCTTGGTTCATACACCTATACAGAATACAGAATTTACTCCTTCATCTTATAGTTCCCGGTGGTATCTTCAGCTGTGCTGCTACGGAGCCCGGGGTACGCTTTCAAGCTTTTACTTCTCCAAATATAATATGCATGTCAATAATATGGTTACCCAAGGATGCCAAAGACCATGCAAAATAGATAAGCTGGAACAGTTCAAACGATTTGGCTATAGTTTTACAACCTGCCGCCGCCCGACGTCTAACCTCTTTGAGAATGCTGTTGCAGCACAAGATGTATGTGCTTAGTAAGTCCACAGGAAGAGATGGAGAATTCTAGGAGTTCAGGAGTATTCCAGGCCGGAATTCGCACGGTCTTCATAGCTCTCACTCTTTCCCCCTTTTCGATTCCAACTAAATACAGTCCACTTACTCGCTCCCGCTATAACATTTATATATAGAGATATACTAACCTAACCTAGTTATGCCTACGGGAATTCTGCTCCCCTATGCGCGTACGAGCGAGGATGTTGATTGAGTAGGCAAAGAAATGAGGTAAATTACGTTAAATGCCCGAACAGTCCAGTAAAATAATGAGATTACAGAAGTAACGCTAAGTATTTTTAAGAGGCTAAATGTTAATATAAATATACTAGCTTTTGCCCGCGGCTACGTCCGCGTAGACTACACAAATTAGATTGATTGTTTTTAAACTGGGGTTGTAATTTATTATAATCCAATTAATGGATTATTATTTTTTACTAACCAATAATTCAAAAATATCACGTGTCTCGCTTCAAAAATGACGAAAATTCATACAAACTTGCAACCCCTATTTCACCCCTTTAGGGGTGTAATTTCCAAAAATTCTTTCTTAGCGGACGTCTCCTAGTCACAATCTACATTCCTGCCAAATTTCATCTTCATTGGCTAATTAGTTTTCGAGATCTCGTTATGAGTGAGTGATTTTCGCTTTTATATATATAGATGTACATATAGTAGGTATAATAGTATATAATAGCCTAGAAAATATTTCAGTTACGATAAGGCCGCCTTTTGTCATGGTTTCTATAATCTTGTATGAGCTATCATTTCATACATTGTAGCATGCAATTCATACCTACATAGGTAGCACTAATTTAACCTACATTCTAGCTATGTATATACATACTCGTATAGCTAAGCAACCTTACGATTAGGTAAACTATGTCATTATATTTTGTATAAAGAAATCACTGGACGGGTTTGGTATATACTCTTCGGAGTTACTCCCGACTAGCTAGCTTCCCTCCAGCTCAACTCAGCTTAACTTAGCTCTGTGTGTGTAGTTATCCCATACAAATCTAATAATAATCTAATAATGTTGGTTTATATTACTGGTACTTTATAGAGGTAGTTTTGGTGCAATAATAGAGTTTACTAACTAAAAGCCACCACTATTTTCATTTCCTTTTTCGATCTTCCATTACCTGTTGCCATATTCCATGGCTACGCATCGCACAATAGAGACGTGATAGGCGATTCTCACATTGCCTCGCACTACGCAGCGTAGCGCGTGAATGCGTGTTCTAACGTTGCTTGTAAGTATCTCCGTTTGTATAGAAAACACGTACAGTCCAACACACAGAAAATGCATCCAGAAAACGCAACATGCAGCGTGATGCGTGGCAGTGTGATAATCGCCATAATGTATCTGGCGCACTTATTTTTTTTTTCATTAGCCATCGTTGGGCAAAGGACTCGGCATGATAATTCAAACTTTTTTCTGGCCCATTAGCTAGATTATCAAAAAAATATATATTGTACAAGTACTTTTTTCTTATTTCTATCAAAAAATTACGAAGATACAGTGCATATAAAATTCGCATTATTTTGTAAATAACTGTGGAAAGTTTTATGTGTCCGTTCCGTTTCTGTTTAAAACGCGGTTTCGCTAAAAATGGGCACTTTTGTGTTGATATTACTTCCACGGTAATCAAATTTCTTTGAAACGAAAGTTTAACTTTGACTTCCGCCAAGTTACACCTGAATCTTTTTACTGCCTATCTTATTTCATCTTGTATATGGGATGGTGTCCACATTGGGAAGCACGTCGTACCTATATGGGTTGTATTGTATTTACCACCTTGCTTGCTTCAGAATATCAACTGGTGCGTAGTGCCTGTAGTTCTCTAACTCAGGATATGCGGATCCGAAGGGGTCCATGCGATTACCAGCCATTAAATCGCAGCTACTCATAATGTGTCTCATTGATTCCTCTGCAACTACCTTACAAAATACACAATGAAATCATAGTCAATCATTTGAGTAGGTGAGCGTTTCGTCCCATTAATTTTTCGTCCCATTGGGACGAAAAGCTACTTTCAAAAAGTTCAAAGTATGTAAATATTTTTATTATTATATTTTTTTAATTTATTTTGTACAGACAGCAACACAAGGTTAATCAAAATAAAAATAAAAGACAAAATATTTATTTGTAAATAATATTCATTTGTAAGTTTACTTACTTGTATGTAATTAAAAAAAAAACAACAATAAAATGACAAAAAATTATAAAATGGTAATCATTGGTAATGTTAGAAAACCCTGAGACAACAGCTAGTAAGCCTAATATTAATAATATATAATTCGTTTGTTTTTAGGGTTCCGTACCTCAAAAGGAAAAAACGGAACCCTTATAGGATCACTTTGTTGTCCGTCTGTCCGTCCGTCCGTCCGTCTGTCAAGACCCTTTTTCTCAGGAACGCGTGGAGGTATGAAGCTGAAATTTATATCAATTACTCAGGTCTACTGTCCCTTGAAGCTGTGAAAAAATCAAACTTCTAAGCCAACGCAATCAAAAGATACAGCCGTTTATGCCGCAAATTTTCGACACTTGCAAGGGAATCAAAACCTACAGGGTGCTTCCCGTGAACTCAGAATCTTGAAATTTGGTACGAAGCAACGTCTTATAGCATAGATAAAGGAAAAATTACGAAAACCATAAATTTTTAGTTACATCACATAATATATTTTTTTTTAATAATTTTAAACTTACTTGTCGTAATGAACGAACTTTGTAAACCATGCAGGTTTGTACGGAACCCTCGGTGCGCGAGTCCGACTCGCACTTGGCCGGTTTTTTTTTTTTTTTGCTGACATTACTTTCAGAAAATCAATGGGACGAATCGCACACAGAATTCTAAATACTTTTTTGTGTGTGTTTCGTCCCATTGCGATTGGGACGAAAATTTTATGGGACGAAACGCTCACCTACTCTGAGTAGGTGAGCGTTTCGTCCCATTAATTTTTCGTCCCATTGGGACGAAAAGCTACTTTCAAAAAGTTCAAAGCATGTGTTGTGCGATTCGTACCTAATAATATCATCTTTAGGTCATCAGTCATTTCCGTACCCTCTTTATTTCCGCTTTTCCGCCGATTCCTCTCTTCTTATTCATGAGCCGTCGCGTCTTTGATTTAATTAATACATTAAAGCGCCGCAGCTCAGGTAACACGGCTCAGATCTCGATATTAAATTAACCTGATTTCGTATTCAAGGTTATGGGGAGGAAAGAGATTAAGTAAGAAGGTTTATCTGCAGTATGTATATCTGATAGGCTGGGTTCTGATTGGGCTGGCTAATGGCAAAATATTTTTACAGAATCTGTCTGAGAGTTATTTAAATTTATTTATTGCTTTTCACATTATACATGTAATTGGTGACACTAAATATACACAGTCTGTGGTTTCCTGTAGATGTTGTGAGAGCCGGCATAAGGACTAAGCATAAATACCTAATGTGTTTACCAGTTATGACTCTAAAACGTGGTCCCATACTATGGATCTCATAAGAAGGTTCAAGGTCGCTCAATGCGCTTTGGAGCGGGCTATGCTCGGTGTTTCACTACGTGATCGAATCAGAACTGAGAAAAATTGTATTATAAGAAAAGTCACTGACATAGCCCAGCGGCTAAATGAGAGCTAATGCTCGTTGAAGTGGCAGTGGGTGGGACACATAGGACGACAAACCGATAGCCGATGGGGCAAAAAAGTTCTAAAATGGCGACCACGCACTGGCAACCGATAAGCGTAGGACACCCACCCACAAGGTGGTCGGACGATTTGACCAAGGTCACTGGAAAGCGCTGGACGCAGGCTGCTCTAGATCTGTAATTTTGGTAATCATTGGAAGAAGCCTATGTCCAGCAGTGGAAGTTATGCGACTGAAATGATCATGACGACAAATACCTAACTGTATTCCACAGAAAAGTTGAAGTCCGGCAGGCATACAGTAAGATTCTACGTACGGCCAAATACTGAAATGCAATTTAAGGCCATACATGAATTTTCCGGGGTCCAGGGCTGCGCCCATTTGAAATAAGTCATTTCAAAGTAAACGGAAATATCGTTTAAAATTTGGTCAAACTATTCTATGAACTAGTTTACAGTTTAAAGTGAAAAACGGCCACTTTTGGCAAAAAGTGTAGGAAAGCTTAACGTTCTTACTTTAAATTGTAAACAGTAGTTCATAAAATAGTTTGAATAGGGGTTATCTAGGGCTTCAAAACGACAACATTTTAAATGATATCTCTGTTAACTTTGAAATTATTAATTTCAAATGGCGGCAGCACTGGATCCCGAAACATTCATGTATGGCCTTAAGTACTGAAATCTTTTAGGCAATTTCTGCGCTTTTATCTTAAAAATTAGAAAAAAATTGTCTTAAAAACCTCTGTCTGTTGACGTTAGAAATAAAATGAAGCTCTACAGGCGGACCTAAGAAAACAGACACACCTGATTCCGCGGGGAATTTCTCACTGGAAATATTCGAAGTGGACTTACATTTAATTTAATATAATGTAATGGATCCGAGCTCAAGGAATATTTTTAATTAATTACGAGACAGAGATTGGCAACACTGGCTCGTGGTCACGCAACCCAAGGCATAAAAGAGAGCGTGTTCACTGTCCTTAAGGGTCGGTACCAGCACAGAATAAATAATATTAGGTCCTTACATATGAAATTGCCGATTTTCAATACTGGCAACTTTAAAATCAAATATCTTGCGTTTCATTAGGAATTCCAAATTCAAATTTATTTCGAAATAAAGCCAGAAAAATATTGTTTTAAAATTCGTATTTCATTTGTTTTAACATCATTTGTTTGAGTTTCAACATTGCTATAACAACAACTATGGACAAATTGAAAATTCGCGGTATTTACGAATACGAGTTCCACCGTGGCACCAGTGCTGCAGAAACGACTCGAAGAATTAACGACGTGTACGGACCAGGCACCACTATCGAACGAACGGTGCGTTTTTGGTTTCAACGTTTCCGTTCTGGAAATTTCGATTTACACAATGAGCCTCGTGGACGACCTGATACTCAAATGAATAACGAAGAATTGAAGGCGATAGTGGAAGCGGATCCATCTCAAACCACTTCTGAATTAGCAGCAGCCTTCGGCGTAAGTGACAAAACGATACTTATCCACTTGCGCCAAATCGGAAAAATTAAAAAACTCGAAAAGTGGGTACCGCACGAATTGACTGAAGCAAACCAACAAACACGCGTTGCTTGCTGCGTTTCTTTGCTTAATCGCCACAATAATAAGAGGATTTTGAACCGTATCGTGACTTGTGATGAGAAATGGATCCTGTACGACAATCGGAAGCGATCATCACAATGGCTTGACCCTGGAGAACCGGCAAAACCTTGCCCTAAGCGAAAACTGACCAAAAAGAAGATTCTGGTTAGTGTTTGGTGGACCAGTGCTGGTGTTATCCACTACAGCTTCTTGAGATCAGGCCAGACGATTACTGCAGACTTGTATTGCCAACAATTGCAAACAATGATGGAAAAGCTCGCCATTAAACAACCGAGACTGATGAATTGCTCTAGCCCACTGCTCCTTCAGGATAACGCTAGACCACACACTGCACATCAAAAGATCGCCAAGTTAGAGGAGCTGCGACTGGAACCTCTTCGTCACCCACCATACTCTCCAGATCTTGCCCCAACCGATTACCACTTTTTTCAAAATTTGGATAACTTTTTACAAGGAAAAAATTTCAAATCTGATGAGGCAGTCAAAACCGCCTTCAAACAGTTCATAGACTCTCGCTCCCAGGATTTTTTTTCCAAAGGTATCAATGATCTGCCTTTAAATTGGCGGAAGTGTATCGATAACAACGGCGCATACTTCGATTGATTAAATAATAATTTCATTAAAAAAAACTTGTTTCACTTTTTTGATACTGAACGGCAATTTCATATGTAAGGACCTAATACTAACGTACCAGGTACCAGGCAAACTGTGTTTGCACGGGCAACAACTTTGTACAGAAAGCGTTTGATTTTAGTCAAAAATGTATACATGTAGATAGAGAAAGAGTTGGGACAGTGGACGAAAACAAGGATTTCAAAATTTTTTTGTAGTTTCCCTAAAACTAGCGGTTACTCGTATTACACTATCCAATTTAAAGGTTTCCTAACTGGAAAATCGGAAGATGTAGTTAAGACTAATTGGATCCGATTTAGAGCAAAAAGGACGTTCCGACCG
The DNA here is from genome assembly GCA_963576875.1 of Acrobasis repandana. Classification (NCBI taxonomy): domain Eukaryota; kingdom Metazoa; phylum Arthropoda; class Insecta; order Lepidoptera; family Pyralidae; genus Acrobasis; species Acrobasis repandana. The sequence continues at coordinate 1,541,859 of OY756215.1, forward strand.
CTCTACTTCCACAAAATCTGTGAATTCATTCCAAAACGCAATAGGTCACAAGCAACATGTTAAACAGGAATAACCCTATAATAAAAGCAATAAAGATAGTTTTTGTATGCGTCGCCGTCGGTCACGCGCCTCGATTTAGGATGCAATTCAGTATAGTGTGATCACTGAACCCAACTGTCTATAGTTAGATTTCCTACAAATTGGATAGTGTAGTAATCACGTTTACACTAGATTCGTATACATACATTCGAGTACACTATCACTTCTTTATCTCTAATGGGGCAGACAAAGCATTTTGGAGCTTGCGGCTCTAAGCTGACAGAACCCAGGGCCGTAAGACCCAAATGCCACTTTTAGTGTGATGAAGGTGGAAAAAGGAATCAAAATAGTAATGGGTTGCTAGCCGCATCGCCTATTATCATAATTCGTATTTAGAGGTGCAAAATAGGCCAACCACCAGACTGAAACTCGAATTGAGCGTTAGTGATAAGGCGCGCTCAAAGTTTTCTGTGGTATAGTTTTAAGGACTCCTGGTTAGTACAGATAACTTATCATGTCTTTAACATAAGGGTAGACAGACGGAGGAATGATGAGACTTCAAGAATAAGAACGCTGACCCTGAGCCTGGCAGGTTTCCAATTGTCTGTTCAAACTTGTTAGAGTCCAGAAACAAAATCGCAAAAACTAAAATTTTGGACAACATTTTAAATAAAACACATATTGTTGCCATCTTTTGTCATCCTATTAAAATAAACCGTCTTTTGTTTTCGTAATATATCCGAATAAAACTACAATATTTTTTTATGTATGACGGAAATGCCCTGTGAATGGCGTCTTCTCCGATAACGTCACACGATAGTGACGATAGTAAACGTGGTGTTTTGACGGACTTTCTGTATGCGGGTATTACCTTTGTCACCTATGTAAGACGAGTGACATACTGATGTGGAAAAGTATACCATTCCTATAGAATTACGTTTGTATTGTATGGGAATGTCTTATTCTGTCTATAGGGTAAGGGTACTCTTAATCTACTCTCAGTATATTTTGTTAGACGTAACCACCCTCTGTAGCTTAGCTATTATGGGCGACTAACTATTTGGATCAAGCAATCTGCCATTCGTATTTTTAACCAAGAATCCGGAGGTAGTCGTTTTAATAGTCCGTTACGGGAATATATTGTGTGGAAAAGTCATAAAAGTATATTGCGTGAGAAACGGAAGGGAACCGATTTCAAAATGAATACTTACACGACGATATGAATTTGTGGAATACGGAAAATTCCTTTGACAGGAAAGACAGGAAATGTTTGCGTTGTTATTCTTTTTCTTCTTATGGGTAAAAGTATTATACAGCGATATTATAGTGATCTAGTAAAACCCGTGGAATTGAAATAAAATAAAATAACAGGAAAAAAAAACATCGACATTCCTACACAAATTGCCTGGGCGGCTGCACACTTTTGTATGGAAATGCTGAAATTGTTTTCTGGCTGTTATTTTAATTTCATTATACCAAAGTGATCTGATAGTCCATGGTCCGATTTATTACGCATATTATGTCCCTTATACGTTGTAGAATTTTACTACTTTTATGGTTTATTATTAATTTTATTCTTAGCTGTAAGTATTTTTACAAACTTATTTATTTTGCTCTGTCTTTTGTTTTTTATTTGTTACCACTTACATGATCTAAGCCACTTACCGTTTGAGATGAGATTTTGTATACAGATAACAATGCAATATTTTTATAACAAGAAGCTGATCTGATGATGGAGCCGGAAGGTAGCTATAGGAACCCTGTAATAAAACCGCAATCCCATCGAGTTTGAGCTTATTTTGGTCTTATTGTCTTTAAAAATCGCCCCCTCTTCCTCCTTGCGCGCCGGCCCGCGTAGCAAAGCGGAGGACACCGCAGTCAGATGGCCACTTGAAAATTTAATTAAACTATTTAATTAATTCCCATACGGTGCCCTTCGCTTTTACGCCGCTTTTTATGCAGCAGTAATGAACAGGGTCGGACTGGGCACGAAGGGCCCGGGGGCAGGATTCTGTTTTGTGGTAGGTTCGGAAGGAGGTGCATGCGCGCAGGCTAAGGTCCGACCCGAGTGCCAGGCTTATGAATTTGAGCAAATAAACAGTGAAATTTAAATATTTACCTACAAAAATAAAATATGAAACTTACTAAGCGACTTTGAAAAAAACGGCGCTTCTCAATTTGAATGTACTTGTATGTATGTGTTTTTTTTATTTATGTTCTTCAATAATTTCTCCGTTTTTTAATCAATAATTAAAATTACTTTTTTATTTGGTGATAACGGGCCTAACATGCATGTATACCCTACATGAATGTAAGTCCCATTATCACCAGGTGAAGATCTGATCACGGAATCCTTGAGAAATCGAGGGAGCTCCTCAAATATTGTATCCTTTATGTGTACAATAGTGATTTTGATGTTTTGATCAATAAATCAAGCATTTGCATTCAGAAAACGAATTTTGATGAAGTGGAACTAATGAAAAAGATCAAAAGAAGTCGTCTGAAGTCGCTTTTTTTTGTTTGTAATTATCTGTCAAAAAAAAAGTCTGGCTTGAGCTTGGCGCGGGTCCCTCTTAAAGGTTTGTATACTTAGACATGTCATAATTTAGGTACATTGGTACATACTAAATTTACAAATTGACATTATTTTAAATTTCGTAATTTTTGTAATTCAATTTAATTATGACATAACAAACAATGTAATCTCAGTCCATCCATATAACTAATTTTAAGTTTTTAGTTTGTTAGTTGACGTCTTTGGAGAAAACGTGCAGTGCATTTCGTTGCCGCTTCTTCTGCACTTGCGCCTAGGAAGCGGCGTAAACTTAGCTGTAAGCAACGATTTGACGTCAACATTTGTGCAAAACAAAACAAAGTGACTATTATTAAGAGATATTATAAATATCCTATGATAATAAAGATATTTTGAATTTTGAATTTTATTGTATAAGATAGGTTAAAATCGAAGCAGTCGGGTGTACTTTAGCAATTATTTGTCCTATACTCCACTCAAAATGAGTGAGACTGTGCTAGGTTTTGACAAATAATGGGTTCCCGATGACACGAGGCAGATTTTACAGTATCAATTTCGTGGATTATTAAAATACAACACAAGATCTCTAAGTACGGAAGGGGGCGACTGGGGCCCGGTGGCTCGCAAACGCCACCTCACTGTGTGACTAGTCCGGTCCTGGTAATGAAACTTTAATTTCCTGCTGGAGAACAATATCTTGTACGAGCATATTGTTGGATTATATTAACTTTATTATCCTTTCGTAGTTTAGAGTCTTGAATATTTTCTGTATTAGTAGTCTACTCTTGTGTAAGTTTTTTTTTAATTTAATTTTCTTTAGAAAATATGTTCTTTCTTAAAATACGTATGTCTGTATCATTATAATATATGACTTTAGAGACTTTATAGAGACGATATATATATATAAATATTTATGTAACTAAAAATAAAATAAAATATAAACCTAAACTAAATTAAGAACTATAAATTATTTACAAAAAAAAAAAAAATATGAGTACTAAATTAAAAACTAAATCAAAAACGATCGAATAATGAGAAGTATCTCTAATTTATCTTGCAAGATTTGATTGCGGACAGGTGAAACTACATAAAATCTTCGTAATAACATCTTATCCTATCTCAGAAAATACGAAGAAATGACATAAATCACGGACAAAACCTCGTAATATCGTATTTAATGTGAAAATCTATTTAAATAATCTTAATGGCGTATAGATTTTCCTTTGTGGAAGGCCTATCGGCTGATGGCCAATCTTTATTACTGTTATCAATGATGTAAATTTTTTTAAATATATCGAGGACCTCAGTGGCCCTGTGGACTTCCACAGGGCCACTGAGCTCCTCGATTACTAGTACTACGCATTACTAGCACTTGCGCAAGTTAAGATGATACATGGAGACCAGTGCTGCCCCCATTAGAAACGGAGATATCATTCAAAATTTCGTATTAGTAAAACCTAGATAACCCTTCAAATCGTGAAGCTTTTCTTCTAACATTTGTGAAAACTGCCATTATTGGCATCCCGGTCCGTCTCGGTCTCGACGGTCCGAAAAATATTCTTTAATTGAGTCTATCCATTATTATTGATTATCCAAAAACAAATGGACCCATATTTTTCGGTTTATCAAAGTAGTAAAAAATTACACATTTACAGCGCATACAGTTTATGAATATTAGGGTAAGTCATACGCAGGAAAATATATAGTGATCCTGATAAAGCTAGAAACCACCTGACAACGAAATGCACGTGTCGATCTTTCATGTTGGTGCTGCTACATCTACACCTATTTTGATCAAATGCCAGAAGAAAACTGCAGCTATTCAGAACTTCAGGCAGCACAATGGCCTATCATCCATCTTCGCACAATGGGAGAGAAAATAGTGTTTTAGTTCGTTTTATCACAGAGTAATAATATACTTCGTATATTTTTATAAAATTTTGGGGTAATAAGAATTTAGAAGACAAATTTTCTTTTCGTACAAGCTTTTATTGTGAAGCCTAAGAACTTATCAAGCCAAATGTAATAAGCCCAAACTTTATGGCGTTGCGCCGTTTTTTTACAAGGTTTCTATAGCTTACTTCCGGCTCCATCATCAGATCAGCTAATTCTCTATTTTATTCTGGGCCCCTATCCGCTCCCCTCTTAGGCTCCAAGGGGGCGTTATCGCCCACTTTAAGAACCTCAGATTTCAAATTTAAATCTTTATTGACTGCAATGATTTCAAACGGTGGATTTAATACTATGCCTTATCTACTAGTTAACCTTTAGGAAAAACAGAAATTAATTATCTTATCCCTAGCTGTGGGCCCGTGAAAGCTGATGATGCTGATGATAAAAGGCTTGTAGCCTCTTAAATGCCTTTTGTCCCTTTAATGGCATGGCATATATGCACTATATATGATACAAAGTCAAAGTTACAATTTTTGATTACATGTAGAATAGATATATCACTTATTAAAGGTCATTGTTTTTTAATTATTTTTAGTGCAAAAGCTATAAACTAAGCGTTTCGGAACGACCACTGCTGGGAAGATTACGCCAAAAGAAACTCAGTTCAGTAAGGTAAGAACCCAGCCTGATTGGCTACAAGCAGTCAAGTATGCATGTCTCAAACCCCATTAAAATAACATTTATAAAAGTCTACGAAATATGCCGGGGTAATTTCATAGAGCAGTCGGCCGAAATGTGAAGTGAATCTCGGCCGCGACGGGTACGCCGGCGGAATTTGTAAGAGCTAGATAAAATTACGTGTGTTGAAAATTTGGCTCGACCACTACTATGGTATGGAGTCTATTTGCCAGATATACGAGTAGCAACCACTAAGGTCCACTACTAAATAGTGCTGAATTATCAAAACCCAATGGATGAGTGGCGACGGGTTAATGGATAATTTTATCTGTATAACAGCGGTATTTTATATTAAAATATTTACAGTGTTAAACTTAGATCTACACGGCCGTTTTTTAGTACGTGATGTGCTAAATAAACAAAATATAATTTGCTTATTAATTAAATATATATCCTAGTGCACATCACGTACAAATCAAATTAAATAAAATTATTAATTAGTAGTTAGGCCGTTGCAGGCACTTTTACACGTCAATAATTATGGTGTACATTATTACGTGTAATGTTTATTTATAACTAAATTATTTTACCGATAACGTTTCGCAACGACCACTGCTGAGAAGAAACGCCGAAAGACACTCATTTATACAAGTATTGGTCGCCTACACGCCAGAAAGGCTTTGTCAGTTTACAAAGATAAAATGCTAATACAATGTTATCACAACATAATATGTAAAGCTTGCGAACGAGTGCCAAATCCAATTTACAGAAATAAGTTACACTGAGTAGTTTTAAAAAAACGGAGCCGAGCTGACCAGTCCCTACTGGCGGCACCCGTTCACGAGTTGATGCGTGGATCAGCCATCGCTGAAATCAACTATATTAGAGGGAATCCAGCGACCCGACCCACGACGCCACCACCAGTCTGGACATTTTAGTGAGCATGCCAGGCTCGGGCTCACAGAGCTTACTAAGAGGGAATACTAGGTTAATTTGGCTGTCACCCATTGATCGCAGTCCTTATATATTTTACATTAAGAAAAACAGTTGAACAACAGTTGAGTTGAGTTTCATGTGTGGAGTGAGGTGACGACTTTTTCAATATAAACTTGTTACAATAAAACCACGCGTTTTTGTCTTTTAAATAATCATTTACCGTATAATACGCATTTTCCATCAAAACTTCTTTAACTTCTTTTTCGAATTATTGCATGGGTAGGTTTGTAACCGTTTCAGGGAGTTTGTTAAATAATTTGATCCCTAGACCCAGCACTGAATGCCTGGTAGTAAGTCGAAATTTAGGCATACGAAGCTTATTTTTGTTCCGTGTGTTAAATCTGTGAACATTACTATTTTCCTGATAAGTATTTAGCCTAGATTTAACAAAAACAAGATTGTCGTAAATAAATTGAGATGCTACAGTAAGAATATTTATAGAATTAAATAACTCTCTTAAGGAATCGCGTGGTTTTAGATATAGTTTTATATAGACCTAATTGTTCTCTTCTGTAACACGAAAATTGCATTTATATTTGCCGCTTTGCCCCATAAAAGCAAACCATGAGATAATATACTATGAAAGTAACTGAAATATATGAGCCTGGCCGTTTCAACATCAGTACATCCTCTGATTTTTCTTACCGCAAAAGCTGCCGAACAAAGTTTCTTGGCAGTGACCTCAATGTGTTTGTCCCATTGTAATTTTTTGTCCACAGTTAAGAACGTGCAGTCAATCTTAGACGAAAATTCAATTTTTTTGTGTTTTTGACCACCTATTTTTAGATCAATTTTACCAAATTCAATAAAGCAAAAGGAGAATATGGTAATATAAACTCTTTTTCTAGTGAACTCCAGCGTAAAATAAAATATTTTTAAGTTAATTTTTGTTAATTTGACGATTTAACTGAACACCAAATTGCAAAAATGACGGTTAGAGCTTACTTTGGAAGATAAAATAACAATTAAATCATGTTAATTTATTTCATTTAATATTTTTGGAGAACAGAATATATTGTCTTTTAGTGTACCTCAAAGGAAAATTAAAAGAAATGCTTTTATTAATACGCTATAAAAATTCGTTAAAAAGGTCACAATTCACGTTTTTAAATGCAGTTTTTCTACTCTTAAGAACAGAATTTCTTCGTTAAAATTATTTTTATTATTATAAAAAAAGTGTTTGCAACTAAACCTAATTTTTCATTTTATTAATATCCCATGTTTATTATTTATTACGAACTATGAAAAATTACCTATAAAAGCAAGCGCGCGCCTAGTGACGATTTAGTACGCTTGTACTTGTACGCTTACTACGTACGATTTGGGAGTTCGCCCCGGAACAGTAGATAATCGTATTGACAAGTTCTTCGATACCCCATCAACTTGTTATAACATTTCCCCTAAGATAGCATGCCGAGTATTTACGCCCGTCAATCGGAACAAACAAATTGACAGATATTTGTTTACATTTTTTACTGGAAAATATTTGTAGACCTTATTATATGATAAATTAAGCAATTAGATATTAAATATAATGAAATCTGTACGGTAATTTTACCATACTGACGGGTAATGCATATAATTTGCAAAGTTTTTTTTTTAAATGAGGTGTCTTAAACTTACTTCGTGAAAATTACTTTACTACCTATTACTATTAGCTCTATTAACAATATTTTTTATTTTCAATGTCAAAATAGAATAAAAAATAATATCGACATAAAAAAATAAATGCCCAGATAAATGCCCAAGGGAAGGAATTTATGAACATCTATTTGGGAATATTCCCAATGTGCCCAAAATGTCCGAGCATTTGCCCATCTCTAACGACGATTAAATGTCCAAATAAACGGTTTATACATGTTCCTAAATGTTCTGAACGTCATCGTAAGCTGTGGCTATAGTAGACACGCCAAGATCAGCAGTATAAATCTGATAAATCTGCGATATTCTTTTGTGAAGACCATTTTGATGTAAGTATTCATAAGAAATCAAGTATAATCTTCCAGAAATAAATGAAACCTAACCTAACATTTTGTACCTAACCTACATACGAGTAGTTGACAGCTTGTTTATTGAAATGTTACGTCACACATGGCCCCGCCGCGTTTCGTTCCTTGTCATCCACAGATAAAAAAAATCAGATTAATTTTCCGAAAATAAAATATTTACACTTTACCTTATCGCAAAAAAACTTAATGTAGAATTATTTTTACCTATAAGCTAGAATATACAACATATTTCATATTATAATGTTACTGTGTCAAGTACCGAATTATAACTCAATGATTCAGAAATGTTTTTTTCCTATAAAACTTTTACTATCATATTATAACGTCATTACACAATGTATGTGACATAAAAACTTGTCGCGAGATTTACCTGTGTAGAACAAGTAAATTAAATAAAATTATATGATTGATTATAATTCTAATACTTGAACGTTGCGCCAAGCTTTTCTGTCATATACATTTTGAAATGCCGTTATAAGTTGACAGTAAAGTTTCATAAGAAAAGTTTATTATATTTTGATTCTAAAACACTAATATTAAAATTGTTATGAAATCAGAGTAAGTATCAAAATTATTTGTCCTACTACTCTACGCTCGGTCTACCGCTAACACACACACACGCATGATACGCAACGTTTTGCGTCTGTGTGAGTTGAAATCAACTCCCGCTCATAGTTTTGACTTGCTTAAATTTGAATGCGCGCTCCCCAATCTTGAGCTTGACCATTGATTTATCAGAGGTATATGTGTGTTAGGTTTTCATAAAAGTGAAAAATTGACACACTTAGTCTTTTGTGTGTTCAAGGCCAGATTTATTAGTTGTAAACCAATTAAGCACCTGTGACATAGAATTGCTTACATCGTCATAGTTTTTGCACTTTATGTCAACCTTAAAGAGTAAAGATGTGTCATCCGCAAACAATACTACCTCACACAGCTTTTCTGCAAGACAAGGAAGGTCATTAATGTAAATAAAGAACAAAAATTTACAAATTATAGAGCCCTGTGGCACGCCCATGCGCACAGGAGCGCTATTTGAGCTACTCTATATATTCCACTCTTTGATTTCTATCATCGAGATAGGATGAAATCACAGAGAGGGCAGTGTCGGTAAGACTATACAATTTTAGTTTATTTTTTAATATTATATGATCTACACAGTCGAATGCTTTCGACAAATTGCAAAAAATGCCTATGACATCTTCTCTATTTCCCAAGCTTTATAAAATTTTTTATCTAAAGTCGCAGCTGCGTCTATAGTAGAGTGACCTTTCGTTAAACCGTATTGGCGACTGTAAAGCAGTTTGTTGATATTGAAATATGATACTAGATTGTCTAATTTTTTTTTTCGAATATTCTGCTTACACTCTAAGGCTTACACACATCTTACAATCGGCACAGCTTACCGCATCGAAATCAGTCTAGCGTTTTGGAGCTACGACGCCACAGGCAGACACAAAGATACACAAACACGTGAAACTTATAACACCTCTCTTTTTCGTCAGGGGGTTAAAATAGATTCGTTCGCAAACACTATTATTATAAAATAGTGTTGTCTGTGTATCTGTCTGCCTGTGGCGTCCAAAACGAATAGATCGATTTGGGTGCGGTATTTTTTCAATCGAGAACGGGTAGTAGTATCTTCATTGCTAACGTTTTTATATTTTTGATACAGCACCCCCATGGTAAATAATGTTCAAATGGTACGCTGCTCTAACTTCGCATATTAGGTACTTCCGTTAAAGTATACTCGTATCCCAAAGTTTCTCCTCGTTTCAGCAAAAATATCAAGTCAGGTTTGGAAATTTTACACATAACGGAACAGCATTCCACTTCTTTCAAGAATTACACTTGAAAAGTATTTTACTTTATGTTTTAAACACATGTGGCTTCCGGCCTAGAATTGAACCACTCCATCTCTTCCTGTGGATGTCGTAAGATGCGACTAAAGGATTAAGCATAAACCAAGGTCGAGGCATAAACTATCGTCGAGCGACGAAACTATAGCCAAATCATCACTTGGCCTGCTGAAAACGCACCGTATGTGTTTTTATTTAAAACAAAACACACACGGTGCATTTTTTAGCAGCCGAAGTAATTGTTCCGGTTATTTCCTCTCAACTTGGCAAGGTCTTTGGCCTCCCTAGGTGACCATTGACATGCATGTTATATTTGTATAAGAATAAGCGGAAAAACGCACCCCGAGCTTCGAAGCAGTAAGTACATCTGAAGATGCATACTGGATGAAACTGGGGAATGATCTTTTGAGTGGTTGGGTATATTTCAAACAATATAAAACGAACAATAGCGACGACACAAAACATGTCAAAAAGAATTTGATTTGATCGACATTGTTTCGACGTTTGTATGACCGTATTGTGATTGTGTCGTCGAACAGAAGCTAAAACAAAAACTGTGGACATTTGACAGACTTACGAGTATAATGTCTATAGAAACTTTTATTAACGTTCTTTCCAAAGATATTTGGGGAAGGTACATAAGGTATGTACATTATTGCTCTTTGGTTCTATCTATCTGCAGGGAAAAAATATTTGTTGTCTTTTTGACACTCCACGAAAAAGAGGGGGTTTTATAAGTTTGACGTGTCAGTGTTTCTGTTTGACTGTAAAATCGTAAAGGGAAAGACAGTGTTTTCGGCCAAGCGTCAATCGTCAAAGTATAAATCCGCTAGATGACAACATGTCAAATTAGACACTTTTTTATAAATGTCAAATCAAACATTTTCTATGGGATTTGTTTGAAATACAAAACCGTGACGTCATAGATTTTTCGAGTCAAATAGCGCTCTTAATATTAGTTTTTCTATATTAATAAGTCAGTAAGCTCTTAACAGTACCAAATAATTTATTTTTGACCCAGTCATCTACCCAATTGTTATACCAGCCAATGACGAACAGTGTTGTGTTAATCAGTTTATCGGGCACGGATAATTCGGATAAATGTGGTGAGCTTGAGACTCATAACATATAGCAATAACATTACCAAAGCCACTATATCAAAATTCTGCAGCTTGCAACAAGTTGTAGCGCCACACGCCCGCAATATAGCGTCGCGACGTTGCCTGCATTGAAAATGCACACATTTGTTACACTACAGTGAGAAAATCTTTTACGGAGAATAAGATACGTGCATGCCATTTTATTTTACAGTACGATTCTATAGGTCACGTACGACGTATTTGGCAAAAATGTTTAAAAAAAGTGGCGCTACTAAATTTATTGTTTATACCAGGATTGGAGTTAATAGCAACCCTTTTTAACTTCTGTTATATGAAAACAATATGACATAGACGTGTTGTGTTACAATCTGCAGTACAACACGTCTACACACATTACAAACAATCAGCAGTACAGCACGAGATTGTGTCAACGTGTTGTATTACAATCTGCAGTACAACACGTCTACACACATTACAATCTGCAGTACAGCACAAGATTGTATAGATGTGTTGTGTTACAATCTGCAGTATAACACGTCTACACACATTATAATCTGCAGTACAGTACAGCACGAGATTGTGTAGACGTGTTGTGTTACAATCTGCAGTACAACACGTCTACACACATAACAATCTGCAGTACAGTACAGCACGAGATTGTGTAGACGTGTTGTGTTACAATCTGCAGTACAACACGTCTACACACATTATAATCTGCAGTACAGTACAGCACGAGATTGTGTAGACGTGTTGTGTTACAATCTACAGTACAACACGTCTACACACATTACAATCTGCAGTACAGCACAAGATTGTATAGATGTGTTGTGTTACAATCTGCAGTACAACACGTCTACACACATTACAATCTGCAGTACAGCACAAGATTGTATAGATGTGTTGTGTTACAATCTGCAGTACAACACGTCTACACACATTACAATCTGCAGTACAGCACAAGATTGTATAGATGTGTTGTGTTACAATCTGCAATACAACACGTCTACACACATAACAATCTGCAGTACAGAACGAGATTGTTACTGCAGATTATTATGCAATGTTATGTTGTGTGTAGGCAGTAATAGTATTACAGTTCGCATCTTTACGTATGTATTAAACTTACGTGGTTGGGTAACGCCACAGTATTCCAACCGAAATCCCTCCGACCCACATCACCTCATGCTTGACTTGCGTTATCGAATGTCTCAATAACAGCCATGACTAGCTAAACACCCTCCTCGTTAACCTATTCACCAACATACAACTATTTCCTCACTTTAGATTTGGCATTGTATACGTATACATAGATACATACGTCTTAGTCATCAGCGATGGCTGATCACGCATCAACTCGTGAACGGTTTAAGAATCACTGTTGCTTATTTCTATAAATTGGATTTGGCAGTCAAAGCCCTTCTGGCGCGTAAGGGACCAATACTGTGTAAATGAGTTTCTTTTTAGCAGTGGTCGTTGCAAAATCGGTAGCTTTTTTTGAAATAATAATGATAATTTAAATAAATATTACACGTAATGCACACTATAATTTATTGACGTGTAAAAGTGCAACGTGTAAAAGTGCAACGTGCTAGACGAAGAAGGTTGTTTTCAATTGAATTAATGTATTTTTTTGGCAATCGTTGCTATTATTATTATTTTTTAATTTTTATCGATTATTTTATAGCAGGCATCAATTCAATCAGATCTCAAAATTCAAGTTAAAAAGTTTAAATTTTGAATTTATTAATAATTATGACCAATTTATATATACGCATTCTCAAGGGCGCCAGCTGAAAATAACTGTTACCCCTAGTATGTAGCGTTTAGCTGAGCTGTAGCCTTTTTGTGGACTGTGTCGTACAATGCAAAGTATTATATAGTGTGTTACAGAAAAAAACAAATCATTTATCTATCTATTTAGAAGATTACATTCTTGTTTTCGCGTGTGTTAGTGGCCAACATTGGACTAGTTTCAAGTTACCTAAAAGCCATCTTACATACTAAAAGACATAAAATTAACGTACATTTCGAAGGACAATTAAAAATAAAATTAAAAAGAAGCAGATAGGTCAACGACCTACAAACGTATTTTTAGACAATATCTCAATGAAATTGAGATTTCTAACAAGAAAAGACATTAATATCGTTGTAAAGGGCACGAATTTATAAAAAAGATAATTCATTACAGTTCGCTTCATCCTTTTAAGCGTCTCCTGTAGAATACTTTTATTATTGCTCTACTCTCTTCACTATTGAATTAGTGAAATCTCGTTTAATGCCTGCTTGAGCGAACCGTGTGAAATTGGTTGTACTTTCGACGCCCTTTTGTTCTCCAAAGTCAACTTTCTTGGCTTTTCTTTTCTTGAAAATGAATATTTTGTTAATCTTTTCGAACCTTGTTACTTTTTTATTCCGCTAAATGTGCTATTTTTATACAATTTTTTGTACATACTTTTATTCATACAATAGTCTTAAGCATCAATACAAATAAATTAAATTGAAGTGTCTTTATGTCATTTCAAAATAACAGTTTTTAAATGAAATACATAGTTTATAAAATTTTCGTCGGTTTGTTTTTTGGGCTAATTGGGCTCCGAAACTGCTAGCAAGATTTTGACGGCGCTTTCACTGGCAAATTGCTTATGTTTTAAGGAGTAACTTAGGCTACTTTTGCACGCGTACGAAGTCGCGAACATAGCTGGTACTTATAAAACAGAAAAACTTCAATCATTTGATTCAGGTTCTCGCCTATTCCCTCGATCGGCTTTTACGATTTGTGCGGAAAGAGCAGCAGCTTCTTAAGGCGCGTTGGGAACTTTTCAGATAGGAAAAAGCCTTAAAACTCGCGACACCGTTACCGTAACTGATACAATCTTGTTCAAGTTGTCACTTCTGTTGGCACTCCCGGAGTGCCACTGTTTTTTTTCCTTTTCTCCCAGCATGGAGGAATTCTTATGTCCCGTTCAGGGACAAATTTTTAGGGTCCCGTATATAAATGAGAAAAACAGAACCCTTTTTAATCACTCGTGCATCTGTCTGTCTCCGAATCTACTGGACCAAATCAGGTGAAATGGTAGGATGGTGTAATCCTATGACCCAAACACAGATGTGCAAAGAATTTTCATATAATAAAAACTAAATATAACAACAATAAATTAAGTAAATCAATATATTATTAAAAAGCAAATTAAATAAATATATATTAAAATAAGGGTCATTTTCGGCGGGGACAAATTAGGTAATAAAAAAAAGTTATGCACACCTTACTGTGTCATATATCAAATGAAAGAGCTCGTTATGAGGACCTCAAATATTTTTTGTTATTATTGTAAAATAAATATTTTGTATTCATGAAAGAAGACGAAAATTGACCATTGCCCCCTGATCTACGAAATTACTGAGCCCAAATTAAAAAAAAATCAAAATATTGTTCATTGCTTGTAGATTACAGGAAAACCTACGAGGAGTACGGAACCCTCTTCACGCGAGTTTAACTCGCACTTGGCCCATTTTTTAATAATATCGATGACGACGTACAAGCTGATCGGCTAACCTCAAAGGGACAGAACGGTATATGCCATCATCACCACTACCCACGGGCCCTTTATTGCTTACGTGTTCGGAATACTGTTTGACGATTCGTTCAAAAGGTTATAATTTTGTATATATACAGAAATTATAAATATAGGTGTTACTTACAGTTACTTACGTATTTACCTAGTCAGCTTGAGCAAAACAGGTTAAAACCAAATAAGTATACCAGGTAGTTTGAATTACTTTCAATAATAAATATATTAAAAATCGATAAATAAATTTTCGTCCTCCCACACAAAATCCAAATCCAAAAAAAAATTTTTTTTTTAGTTTTACGTCAATTGTTTTTATGGAATGTAGTTCAGCATCATGTACTGAACTTGCACCAAAAATTTTATTGATGGTTAAAAGTCACCTGTATAACGTCTAACACAATATACTGAAGCTATTTTAAGGGTAGAGTCAGTTCATGATACTGAACAACTTTCCCCAAGGAACATATTTATTCCTCAAGATCGAACTTATACCTCATAGACGCAAAGCCACGCCTACACCGCATCGCCTGCACCGCTTTTGAAAGAAATTTATTAAAGAGCTGAAAGTTTAATTTACCTTCTTTAAACATACCATATACTCGTACAAGGTGACTTTTTAACCTTTCTTGTAATTTAAGAGCTTGATCTTGTCGGTAGAGTTAAGTGGAGATGCCTCCATTCCTCTCTTCTCTCTGCCATCTTTTTAATGTCTTGGTAGGACATAAATAATAACAGTGGCAGGAAAAATAAAAGGGAGACGAATAAAAGGAAATCTAGGGATAAAGTTTTTCCAACAAGTGACACCTAAGTATTAATAAAAAAAATCGTCCTTAAAATCTGTTCAGCTGAGCGTAGGGCTGAGCATTGATTTATATGGGCAGGCTAATTATTTTTACGGCAATTTCAGTATCATGGACTAAACTTGCTTCAAAAACATAACATCAAAATGAAAAGTAGGTAAACTAGGTTCAATGTTATTCCAATCGCAAATTATTATGCGACTATAACGAAAAACGGTGAAAGTGCCTTATAAAATAAAGTTACGTAAGTACTTTCAAATAACAATTTTCACCATTGTCAAGTTAGCTGTAACTTGATTAGTATATTTAGAACTCTACATACAAGTAAACAAGAAGGTACTTGGAAGCGCGTAGGTTGCTGTAACTTTCGATTCATTAACATATTTAGCGAAAATCTATGAAATATTTCTATACACTTAGGTAGGTACTCTTTGTCCATTACATTTTATTCAATGTTACGGAACGCACTACAGTTAAAAATAAATTTAATATAACAAAACAATTTGAAAATAGAATAAAATCAAAAAGGACGAACGAAAACAAAAATTAAAACTAAAATTATAATAAAACAAAAGAGGTGTTAATTAAAAACAAAATAATTTTTATTCAAAAATAGAATTAAAAGTACAGCGCAGAAAAATAAAAAATATTTTGAAATAAGCTCATAGCCAGATACAAAATCAAGATGCGTGTCACAATGCTAGTCATATTAATTTTATCTTTGGTAATTTGTTTCGTTGCTGGCCAGAACGGCGTGGAAGCCAGAGGGAAGAAAAATAAATTTGCACTATTTGGTGAGTACACAGAAAGATTTGTCTGAAACATTTTTTTTTCCAACAAGTTTTATCAAATAAGTTTGTCAAAATGTACATAGATTAAAAAAAAAAATTGATAGAGTGATTCTTTATATGTACCTACCGACCTAAAAAAAGGAGGTTATCAAGTTTTTGTTGTAGTTGTTTTTTGCTGTATGTTACGTGATATCTTCGCCAATTGTATTCTAATTATTGATTTATACAGCATAACAATGTTTGGAACAATTCATTTCTTTATTTTTCGCTTACATGCACTCATTAGTAAGATGGTTAGTAGGTTAATATTTACTACCTAGTTGGCCCCATATTAATTTGGCTAAGATATGATGAAGAACTTTGGAGATATTGAAGAACGTTAACGTCCTATAGCATTTCGATGATGAAGTAGGTTTCTTTTTGTTTTTTTTTCTAATTTCATATATTTTTCCTTCTTTAAAAGATTGATCAGTATTTTCAACACATGTTAAGTTTGAAATAAATATGCCTTGATAATGGCTTCAGGGTAGGTATTTTGTTGGCCCTCACACTCATATTTCCACCGCCTCTCATATCACAGTACTCATCGGTGGCAATTTTTTTACGTTTTTGAGCACACGCCATGAATTTCAGGACGGTAGTAAAGCGTTGGAATGGCACCGTATTTCGTAGCGAAATATCGCATAGGGACAGTTATGGGTTTGTTTGCATTTCATCGCTATATTTATTTTCCTGGATTTACTTGTGAATAGCTAAAATATAATAGGAAACGAAACAGGAGGGCCTGTTTAGTTTTACGACTGTTACGTTTGGTTAAAGAGCTTCTGCGACGTCAGGGAATGGCGTAAAATTGTACCTATACAAACCTCAAGTGCTAAAAAGAAAATCTCAAACAGTCTTAAACTACATACGTACCTACTATAAGACCGGAGCTCGGTGGCCCGGTGGGAGTACACATTGCTAGCGTTTTCACAAGTTAAGCAACCCCGGGCGTGGTCCGTACTCGGATGGGTGACCACAGGTGGTAAAAAAAATTCTCGAGCTCCTCCGTGCTTCGGAAGGCACGTAAAAGCCGTTGGTCCCGGCTGTCATTGTATGGCAGTCGTCAAGCTATGTCAGATGCCTTTAGGCAGCTTGAAATATCTGACACCAGTGTTGGCCACTTACATACAAATTTTTGAAGAAAGGTAAAAGGAAAAGGAGGAGTAGGAAAACCCATAAGAAGATTTTTTGATTCAATAAAACTAGTAATCTACTCTACTTTCAAATAAAAATGCTTTTACTCTGCAGAACTCTATATTTACAAGAAACGTTTAGTTCTTCTTCTTCATTTTAAGAGCTTAGTGGCTCTTGTCGGTGGAGTATGCGCCAAACTTCTCGGTTCTCTGCCTTACTTTTTAGTGCTTGATACGACATGACCCCTGCTTTTTCTTTCAGTTGGTCTACATAGCTCTTTCTTGGTCGTCCTAGACCTCTTCTACCTTTTATCTTTCCTTCTAGTATGTTTTTAAATAAGGAGTCATGTCGTATTAAGTGACCAATCATTTTCCCTCTCCTATTTTCTATTTCGCCCAGCAGTCTTCTTTTCTCTCCTACTATTTCTAATACTTCCTCATTGGTTTTCCTTTCCGTCCAACTGATCTTTTCCATTCTCCTCCAGCACCACATCTCGAAAGCTGCCAGCCTGTCACTATCTTTTTTATTCAATATTCTCACGAAAGCTGCCACGTTTAGTTAAGCAACCTATTTTGTTTGGTTATGAGGTTAATTAATTTAATAAAAATGTTTTTAATTCAGTTATTAACTAGTGCAATAAAATCTAATGTTACATATTTTATAAACATTTTGATAAACTTTTAACCATTTCGAAGTTTATCAATATGCATAGTTATTGGGTGGGTGTTTATAAAGTAAATTTTCCGGAAAATACGTAGGTATGACGTACGGCTAAAGTTACCGAGTTTATTACATTAATACCCCTGAAATATGAGTATTTCATGTAGCGGCGGAAAGGAGATAAAAAATATATGATCGTTCATTGCCTGAGTTTATTGCGCATTCGAGTAGACTGACAGATATGGATGAATCGAAAACCTGAGGTCCAAAAAACGCAGTTAGCGACGATTCCGACTTGAATGTTAGCGGAGGGCATCGCACTCTCACTTATCTTCATCTGAGCGTATTCCCGGTTGCATCCTCAGCGGTTACGCTTCAGAGCCCGGGGTCCGCTACCTAACCTAGGTGCTTACTAGTTTTTCACTACTTTATATCTACGAAATGCATATTAAGGCCGTACCTGAATTTTCCGAGGTCCAGTGCTGCCTCCATTTAAAATAAATCATTTCATAGAAAACGGAGAGTACATCATTTAAAATTTTGCTACTACCAAGTCCTAGATAACCCTTCAAAGTATTTTATGAACTACTGTTTACAGTTTAAAGTGAGAACGTTAAGCTTTACTACGCACATTTGCAAAAAACGGCCACTTTTGGCAAATGTGCGTAGTAAAGCTTATACAGATATATTTTAAATGGGGGCAGCACTGGACCCCGGAAAGTTCAGGTACGGCCTTAACACGGCGTGCCGTTGTAGGAGCGTGCGGGCATTGCTCTTTGTCAAAATGCGTAGTACTTACAGCATGAATAAGTTTAAAAAAAAATCTTTTCTTATAAACTTTTATTGTAAGGCCTAAGTAGTTATCAAGACAAATGTAATAAGCCTATACTCGATGGGGTTGCGTCGTTTTATTATAAGGTTCCTATAACCTTTCGGCTCCATCATCAGATCAGCATCTGTTATAATAATATTGCATTGTCATCTAATTTACATTAGCATACAAAATGTCATCTCAATCAGAAACCGGGAAATACCTCAAATAAAAAAAAAAACAAACAAGGCAAGCTAAATAAAAGATTGTAAGAATATGATTTGTCCTTATCTTTCTCTGCAATATCTGACATAGTAAAAACGAGACAAAACATGTTTTAACCTAGGTTTAGCAAATGTTTGATATTTTTTATAAAAATGGGGTGATTAATTTTATTTGTTAGTTGCACATTATTTGAACTTGCCGTGTGGTTTCCAGCAGAGTAGAATAGTACCACTCCAAGTCTCCCCGTGGATGTCGTAGAAGGCGACTTTGGAAACACAAGCTAAACAAAGCTTATAAACATCAATGAGACCTCTCCTAGCCGTCTGGCCAGCGTGGAGAGTGTAGGCAGAATCCTTTTACGGCCTTAGCCAAGTATGGCTCTGGTAGTACAGAGAGGGTCTCGTTCCTGCAGTGGAGACTTAAAAAGAATGATGAAAACATTGTTATTGTTTCTCCTTTCCAGTATACTTCGCAGACCTGGTAGTGAAGAAGATCTTCATCCTCAAGCTGATCTACGCGTTTGTTTTCTGGGTAGTGATCCACAAGGCAGGCTACTTCCTGGCTTGGTTTGCCAGCTACCTGAAAGATCAGAAGAAGGAACACCCCCCTACCTACAGCAATCACTACGACCATTATGGCCACCATAATCCACCTCCTTATATACCATATGGGAGGAAGTCATATGGAACTAAATAATATATAACTTATTGGTTAGGTATTATATAATGTCCTTTGCCTAATAAGTGTAAAAGGACAATGCGAATATGTCATAGGATGCCATTTTTATATGACGTCTAACAAAATATACTGAAACTGTTTAAAGGTGAATTCAGTACATGATACTGAACAAGGCCGTACAAAGTATTTTATGAACTACGCTTTACAGTTTATAATGAGATGAGAACGTTAAGCTTTACTACGCACATTTGCCAAAAGTGGCCGTTTTTTGCAAATGTGCGTAGTAAAGCTTAACGTTCTCACTTTAAACTGTAAACAGTAGTTCATAAAATACTTTGAAGGGTTATCTAGGACTTGGTAGTAGCAAAATTTTAAATGATTTACTCTCCGTTTTCTATGAAATGATTTATTTTAAATGGGGGCAGCACTGGACCCCGGAAAATTCAGGTAAGGCCTTAAGGAACATGTATTGAAATAGGTACGAATAAGTCTTTAATTTTAATATTTTATTTTGTGAGGCCTAAGCACTAATGTAATAAGCCCAAACTCGATGGAGTTGTATCATTTTATTACAGCGTTCATTATAGCACGTTCCGGCTTTTTGTAAAGAGTATATTTGACGACCTCCGTGGCGTAATGGTTAACACGCTAGACCGCTAATCCGGAGGTTCTGGGTTTGATCCCCAGCCATGCCAAGTTGGAAAATGGCCTTTTTCAAATTGTCCTTGGTCTTAAGTGTTTATCTATATATGTATTTATCATAAAATATAGTATCGTTGAGTTAGTATCCCATAACACAAGTTTAAAAAAAACTTACTTTGGGGCTAGCTTAATCAGTGTGATTTGTCCTTATATATTTATTTATTATATTATTTATTTATATTGCATTATCATCTGATTTACATTCATCTTGAAAACCGGAAAGCAGCTCAAGTTTAACTTGCAAGATTTGACCCAAAAAAATATACCTACTACAAACAGGGAAAGCTAAAAGCTTGTAAAATTATTTTTTGTCTTTCCATACAAACTCGGAGCTGATCGGTCAACTTGCATGGAAGGCCAATTACTATTTTTCATATTTCGACATATTGTTTCTTGGGGAAAGTTTTTCAGTATCATCGACTGTATCCAACCTTAACCTCTCAAGAAAGGTTAAAATAGTTTCGGTACTTATATTTTGTTAGACTATACAGGCTGACTTTTAAACCACCAGCCAAATTTCTGGAGCAAGTTCAGTCCATGATACTGAACTACTTTCCATAAAAACAATTAACGAAAAACTAAAATAAAAATTCGCCTTTTCATACAAATCAGCGCTCAGTCAAACGGATTTTCTATGGGAGGACAAAAAATTTTCATCGATTTTTAATAACTTTTTTTATAGAATGTAGTTCAGTATCATGGACTGAACTTGCTCCAAAAATTTGGCTGGTGGTTTAAAATTCAGCCTGTATGTATAAGTTGAGGGTATTGACATATAGAGCCAACCCCTATTATTTTCCTTATAGGGAAAAGGCGATGAAACAAGAAGAAGAATGTATAAGATTAGTATTAATAATTTATTTATTAAAATTAGACTGATTAAATGTAATTGTAAAAGGCATTGTTGTTTCAAACATTTTATACCAACCTACTTTCAGGTTTTTACCCCACGGGGTTATGGGGTAGACGGAGTATTGGGAAAGACCTAAAGAATAGTCAGTTTGGGTCTTGTTGCAATAGCCCGTGGAAAAAAGGAATTAAAATATACTTAGTGTTGGGTTGCTAACCGAATCATCAATTAATATGATTTGGATTTTCACACATTTCCTCAATCGGCTTTTACAATCTGCGCGTTTGGAGCTTAGAATGTCTAAGTATTTTCTATGTTCCCAGACCTCCGCAGTTCAGATACTTATTTCTAAACAAAGGGTCCGCATCTCGAAGAATTACGTCAGGTTCGATTAATCTGTCCTTAATATATACATTATCACGTCTTTATTCCTAACGGGGCAGACAGAGCATTTTAGATTTTGCGGCTCTAAGCAGACAGAGCCCAAAAACGCAGAATCCAAAGGGCACTTTTAGCGTTATGGTAGGAGAGATGGAAAAGGAATCAAAATAGAGACGGGTACACCCATTCCCTCGATCGGCTTTTACTATCTGCGCGGGAAGAGAAGCAGCTGGTACATTCTAAGTTTTTTCTTTTCATCCATACCAGCATGGAAGAATCCATAATATATTTGATAAGTATCTTTAGAATCCTTTCAACAAATTTACTCTGTTTTTATAATAAGACAGTTATTGTTTTTAAAAGAGTGAATTTGTTGAAAGGATTCTAAAGATACTTAACAAATATAATATGGATTCTTCCATGCTGGTCTGGATGAAAAGAAAAAACTAAGAATGTACCAGGTGCTTCTTATCCCGCGCAGATAGTAAAAGCCGATCGGGGGAATGAGAGTTAGCTGTTTTTATAATAAGACGGTAAAACATTTTTGCATAAAAATAATAGCCTACGCCTACATAAGAGTTGTATCTGTACTGTACTGTAAGGTTTGGCAAAACAGGTAAATATTTGTTATCTCCCGGTTATTTACATAATTTCCCTGCTTCGTAACGCTTCCTTATCACTTTAGCAAGGAGTGTTTTTGTTAGCTAAGCGGTCCCGGCCGGAACGCTCCCTCTGCTTCACAACAAATGGTGCCAGAATTACCTCAGGCGAGTTTTTACGACACCACCGCCAATTCCAAGGTATGGTGCGAGTTGTAGTGACCTATTACCACTTTACATCAATATTTTTTTATAGATTTTAATTACTGCCAGTGAATTTTCAACCCACGAGTAACAGGTTATCCAATGGCTGGTCTGGCTGGCGCACTATTGTGGAAACCATTCTATTTCCTGTAACTATATAATTCATACAATACAAAAATCTTTATTGCACCAAATAAAAATCATTAAAAATTACATTACATTACATTAAAATGAGTTTACGGAACTTATAAATAAATAAGGTACAAAAGGCGGCCTTATCGCCGAAGTAATCTCTTGCAGGCAACCATAAAGAGAAGGAGTGCGAAGTATATGAGTAAGATAACAGGTGGCGCAGTTAAAATTAAAATATGAATTATAAATAATCAGTAGATATTGAAATACTTATACAAAATATATAAAATTATAAAAAAAATTATATAGGTATATAAATAAATGAATATATATGTAGGCTAGTTCAAAATTAATTCCTTTATTTTTCGTTCATTTTGCACGGTGTGATTATTACGCATTGCAACACATGATACTCGTACGCGCTCGTCCAATGGGAGCGCAGCCCGATGACAGGAGGTAGCGATCTTGACAATTCATTGACTCGGGCGAAATCTGACAGACAGATCACATAATTTTCATAAAGCGTTGCCTTTGTGTTTGGATTGTAAAAATTAGGATTTCATTAGCAACTTGCAAGAAGAAAGATGTTTGCTGCGATACGCAGTGGCTGTTTTGGAGTAGCAATCTGCGTGAACGGGGCGTTGAGAACGCCGACTTAGCAACAGTGAAAATGGGATTGTTGGAGCGCCGTCGTGCGAACTGCTTATTGTGTCCGGACCCAGGACATTACTGGTTTGATTGTGGTTATTGTAATGAATTGGACTGGTATACCGATTTATTGCAATGACATTCTAATTTAGCTGTACGGTAAGCCCTGTTGGACACAGAATGCCTGTGTGGGCTAGAGGATTAATTGCTTGGATGTGGTTACCCAAGCAAGTAATTCATAGGATTAGTGCGAGGAGGGGCACTGCCTTACCGTCATTTTTTAATAAAGTCAATGTAAAGTCTCTCTTGCGGCGACATCGATAAAGTGACGTGAGAGTAATTAAGTTTGCATCTTGACATCAGCCGGTTTTCGTGCTGTAAGTAGCTAAGTGTTACTCACGTCATCCGTTAGTCAAATGCCGGATCCCGCTTAGCCTTCCTAGCTCGTTTCATACCTCTTTGCGACATAAGAGTTGGGATTTTAATTATTGTCAAACTACCCCCGTGCCGACATATATACTCGTATATATACATATACATACTTATATATACATACCATAATAATAAATAATTTTATTACATACTTACTTACATACAAATAAATAAATAATATCTTTTTCTGCAAAAAAAACCAACCTTGTTTTCTTTGAAGAGTTTCTTCTCCAAAGTTCTTTATCATATCTTTACCAAATCAATATGGGACCAACTTGGTAGTAATTTTATAACTTGGTAGTTGGCTTTCAATAAAAAAAAAACCATCTAAATCGGTTCTCAATTGGCGAAGATATCGCGTAACATAAATAAACGGGCAAGTGTGAGTCGGACTCGTACATAAAGGGTTCCGTACCTCTGTTTGTGAAAACATTGTGTTTTCAAACACTGAAAAAACACGTTTCTTGTATGACAACCCCCCTTTAATTTTTAACTTCATCTTATTTTAAGTATTTGCTGTTATAGTGGCCATAGTAATACATAATCGGTGAAAATTTCAAGCATCTAGTTAATGCCATTATAAAGATCTGGTTAAAAACGCTGAAAATACACGTTTTTTGTATGGCGAACCCCTTTAATTTTTAACTTTTTTTATTTTTAGTATTTGTTGTTATAGCGGCCACAGTAATATATAATTGGTGAAAATTTCAAGGGTCTTGCTATTACGGTCCTTTGGGTACGGAACCCTAAAAATAAAACCTCTTTTTTGAAGTCAGTTAAAGGGATGACCTTTATTTTGCTATTGCGACACGACGTCGCGTGGTCCTGCTTGATGCAGCGCACGTCCTAAGAAAAGGCTGAAAGTGCGACCCTACCTCAGTGCTCTGGTACGTCAAACGCTGTCAAACGCGGTGCCCTCAAGAGCTACTATCCTATGCAAACTCGTAAAATGATCGCTCAACTTATATCAAGTTCTTTTGTAAATAAAATCCAAGTTATTACAAAGTTCTTTTATAAATAAAGTTGTTGGTTATGATGAAACGTTTAACTCTGAGATTATATGTTAAGTGCAGTTAAGAAGTTTTCAATGTAAGCTCGTAAAATGTACTGCTAGAGTTTTAAGATATTCAGGTCAATAAAATAGACGTTTTCCTGAAGCCCTTAATAAACTGTTTTGATTTAATAAATGGGGTTTTGTTTTAAATTTGGTGTAATGTTTTAAAGCAAGCAACCGTTTGCCATTTTGCTAAAAAGGAATCGGTTTCTTTAAAAAAACAATCTAGCTTCTTTACAGCTGTGTTCGTATTTAATTCAAGTAAACAATTGTGTCATCCAATGACACATTTTATCATTATTCAACGTCAGCGGCATCGAAGATAATTTTAGTTTACGATAGAGTTATATTTTACTTCTAAACCAATCTTAGATCATTTAATACAGGATAAGCCTTACCTGCGCGTTCCCCTCTGCCGAAGTATAAGATCGCATGCTCTAATACGTTCATAAAAACTAGTTGCGTAATCGATTATGATCATTATGTGCATCGGTAAAGTATCGAAAGGACGTCTACAAGTGCTCGATTAAAAATGCCAAATTGTGCAGTTAACGCATGTAAAAAGAGGTCAAATACTTCTAATCTTAGTAAAGATGGAATAACCTTTCATTTGTAAGTATTTTTTTATTTTATTAACATTGATTTCTATTTAAATGTAATTACTTAAAAATCGATATAATATCTTTCAGTATAGATTACGGAAAAAATAATCGAGTCAAGTTTGCAACTTTGATGCGCACTCCCCACGAGGCTTGTCTTTTTATGATTTACAACCTTCGTCTTTATTCTCTGGTCATTAGATTTGAATATAGATTAACCACTCAACTGTCTAAGTATATTTTTGCTACTTTTTGAGTGACGAGACATCGCATTATTATCGATGTCGATAAAAATTACATTTCCTTGATATAGTTTTATTTGTGATATAATTTTAATATCGAAATATTTTAATTTTTTTACAAGCTTTTATTAAATCTTGCAAGTTAAATTTGACCCACTTCCTGGTTTCTGATTGAGCTGAAATTTTGCACGCATACGTATGTCGCGTGACAATGCAATATTATGACAACATGGATCTGATCTGATGATGGAGCTAGAAGGTGGCCATAGGAACTCCATGATTAAACGTCATAACCCCATCAAGTTTGGGCTCGTAATATTCATCTTGACGAGAATTTTGTCTTTAGATGGTATCCAGGGTCTGATGATAGGGCTGCAAGGTGGCCATTGGAACTCCGTGATTAAACGATATAACCCCATCCAATTTGGGCTCGTATGATTTGTCTTGACGAGTATTTTGTCTTTAGATGGTATCCAGGGTCTGATGATAGAGCTGAAAGGTGGCCATTGGAACTCCGTGATTAATCGACTTAAGCCCATCGAGTTTGGGCTCGTATGATTCATCTTGACGGGTTTTTTGTCTTTAGATGGTATCCAGGGTCTGATGATGGAGCTGGAAATTGCCATAGGAACTCCGTGATTAAACGACATAACCCTATCTATATATGTATTTATTATAAAATATACAATCGTTGAGTTAGTATCCCATAACACAAGTTTATTAGTTTTCTGTTTCGGCTATTCCTTCTCCACTTCGCAAGGTCTTTGGCCTACTTTAGTGACCATGTTATATTTGAAGAATAAAAAGCGGGGAAGCGTCACAGCTAAGGATGCAACCGAGAACGCGCTTAGATGAAGAAGATGATAAAATATATATTGTTGAGTTAGTATCCCATAATACAAGTTTAAATACTAAAAAACTTGTATTATATTGTAGTATGCTTGAAGCGCCACGTAGGCAGTTTAAATAATAAAACTTGTTAAACTAATTAACAAGTTTTATAGTATTCGTGAAGCGCCACGTGGGCAGTATATATAATAAAACTTGTAAAACTAAATAGATACTAAACAAGTTTTATTATTTAAACTGCTCACGTGGCGCCTCACGTGACGTATTAACTTCTATCCCGAATTTCCGACATAATTATATGAAAACATTCCAGAGTTAAAACAAACGGTAATTTTTTTTTCCGAAATATCGATGTCGATATTTTTTTTTGTTGTTCAATCCTTTTGCACTAGGGTGTATTATTACGTGTACATACACATTTGTTTTAGTGTGAGTCTTGCTAGTGTGCAGAAAATAAACTAGTGTGTCAATTTTACGTAATTGTGCCTTTATAACGACACAAATTATTTTTGTGACTGTGTGTGTTTTTTTGATGTAGTAGTGCCCTCCCCCCGCACCAAAAACGGCAGAAAGTTTTGTAAGAAGATTTGTCTGCGTAATTTATCCTGTATTAAATGATCTAAGAAACCAATGCATACTCTTTGATGTAAGTATATACATACTTATCGCTCATAAAAAGTCTGCTCTTGTTAGATCAAATAAGCAAGGTGCTTTAAAAAAAAGTAAGAAGTTACATACCTACTTACAAAATAAAAAAAAAAAAAAAACATACTCCACCGACAAGAGCATAGCTCTTAAATATAGACAGATAGGTACATACCTCAGGTACATAGACTGCTAAAACCATTACCCTACCTTTTGGCTTTGGCGTAGTCGGGTAATACAAGCTATAACTTTTTGCGTTGTTTCCCTCAAAACACTATTTCTAAGAGCAGTTGCTCAGCATTCTTTAGCTAAGTTGGCATCTCTATATCTCCAGCGCACTACCTAGCACAAATAAAGCCAGTCACAGACGTAGCTATAATATAGAATACATACAGGATGTTTTTTAACCTCGTAGCTTAATCAAGGACTCTTTAAGCGAAAAAGAAATACATATTCTATCATATGTACAAACCACAGATACACTATCACGTCTTTATCCCTAACGGGGTAGACAGAGCCTAGAGCGGTAAAGCCCAGGCCACTTTTAGCTTAATGGTGGGCATGAAGGTGGAAAAGGGAAATCATAATAGTGATGGGTTGCTAACCGCATCGCCTATTCATATGATTCAGATTCTCGCCCAATCCCTCGATCGGCTTTTACGATCTGCACGGGAAGAGAAGCAGCTTGTACATTCTATGTTTTTTCTTTTCTCCCAGACCAGCAAAGAAGAACGTTGACCACAGATGGAGCTACAATATATATTTATTACGTCACCAAAATAAAGTATATATTAATTTCATTTTTATCCCTTTCACTATGGACAGACCCTAAGGCTAGTAAACCTCTTTCATGCAATTTAGGTAATTTCATGATGAACGGAGGTTTCTATTCTTACAATACAATACAATACAAATTATCTTTATTGCACCATAATATTTATAAAATAAAAATAACAAACACAAAGAAAATATTAGTACAAAGGCGGACTTATCTTATCGCTAGATGCGATCTCTTCCAGTCAACCTTTGGGTAGAGGAAAAATTAATAGTACGTAATAAGGTGGGTGCAGTATCTATACCTAATTATATACTTACATATTAATACATGTATATATACATACATAAGCTTATTCTATAACATATATATATAATACATATACGATGCTAAAATATTAAAATGTATTTAGTGACACTTAACAGAACTGAGGCTTACTGGCATAACGACCGATAATATTTATGGAGACGATTTTTAAGCTTGTTTTAGTCTGAGCAGTACGAACTCTACGAGGAAGAGCATCCCAGAGGTAGACAGCTTGGACTGTAAAGGATTTCGAGTAGAATTTGGTCGAATGAGTTGGGGTTTTAAGACGTAGGGCATTAATGCTACGCGTGGGTCGATCATTGTCCTGGTGAAGAAAAGTAAAACGCTCCTTTAAATAGGAAGGAGAAGATGGAATCATTCCTCTGCAACTTCTTTTGTTTTTGCTGGTTCACCGCAGAGTACGAGGCATCCCTGTATGAGAAATACTTCCGGCGAGTCGCGACGTGATTATAGTCGGTTATTTCGTAAAGAAGATTAGAGTGGGCTTGTGAGGTTTGAACTGAGATTATTTTAAGTTTTCTCTCAAGTGAGAGAAATGACTTAGGTGTTGCCTACACGGGAGAACTGCAACGAGACAATTCATCGAAGAGTATGTTTGTGTGGAGATTGGTTCAAAGAGTCAGTGTAGAATAAGATAGCACGACGGAAATATATTGTCGTGTGGAGATTCGTTCATAGAGTCAGTATAGAATTAGATGGCATGACGGAAATATATTGCTGTGTAGATTGGTTCATAGAGTCAGTAGGTATAGAATAAGATAGCATGACGGAAATATAGCTTTGTCAGCTTAGCCAGTGGAAAGTTCTTACTCTTCTCACAGAACCACTAGTATGATAGTATCAATAGTACAGAGGTTGTATACTTTTCAATGTGACCCACAGTAGTACATAAGTTATTTTTGAAGTGATAACTTCTTCAGGCGCGTTGGGCATTTTTGAGATGTGAAAAAAACATTGAACTCGCGACACTGTTACCGTAACCGACATCACCTTGTTCAAGTTTTCACTTATGTCGGCACTTTCGTAGTGCCACTGTTTTTTTTATTCAGTATGCTTTTTTTAGGGTTCCGTACCCAAAGGGTGCAAACGGGACCCTATTATTGAGACTCCGCTGTCTGTCCATCTGTCCGTCTGTCCGTCTGTCCGTCTGTCCGTCTGTCCGTCTGTCCGTCTGTCCGTCTGTCCGTCTGTCCGTCTGTCCGTCTGTCCGTCTGTCCGTCTGTCCGTCTGTCCGTCTGTCCGTCTGTCCGTCTGTCCGTCTGTCCGTCTGTCCGTCTGTCCGTCTGTCCGTCTGTCCGTCTGTCCGTCTGTCCGTCTGTCCGTCTGTCCGTCTGTCCGTCTGTCCGTCTGTCCGTCTGTCCGTCTGTCCGTCTGTCCGTCTGTCCGTCTGTCCGTCTGTCCGTCTGTCCGTCTGTCCGTCTGTCCGTCTGTCCGTCTGTCCGTCTGTCCGTCTGTCCGTCTGTCCGTCTGTCCGTCTGTCCGTCTGTCCGTCTGTCCGTCTGTCCGTCTGTCCGTCTGTCCGTCTGTCCGTCTGTCCGTCTGTCCGTCTGTCCGTCTGTCCGTCTGTCCGTCTGTCCGTCTGTCCGTCTGTCCGTCTGTCCGTCTGTCCGTCTGTCCGTCTGTCCGTCTGTCCGTCTGTCCGTCTGTCCGTCTGTCCGTCTGTCCGTCTGTCCGTCTGTCCGTCTGTCCGTCTGTCCGTCTGTCCGTCTGTCCGTCTGTCCGTCTGTCCGTCTGTCCGTCTGTCCGTCTGTCCGTCTGTCCGTCTGTCCGTCTGTCCGTCTGTCCGTCTGTCCGTCTGTCCGTCTGTCCGTCTGTCCGTCTGTCCGTCTGTCCGTCTGTCCGTCTGTCCGTCTGTCCGTCTGTCCGTCTGTCCGTCTGTCCGTCTGTCCGTCTGTCCGTCTGTCCGTCTGTCCGTCTGTCCGTCTGTCCGTCTGTCCGTCTGTCCGTCTGTCCGTCTGTCCGTCTGTCCGTCTGTCCGTCTGTCCGTCTGTCCGTCTGTCCGTCTGTCCGTCTGTCCGTCTGTCCGTCTGTCCGTCTGTCAATCTGTCCGTCTGTCCGTCTGTCCGTCTGTCCGTCTGTCCGTCTGTCCGTCTGTCCGTCTGTCCGTCTTTCCGTCTGTCCGTCTGTCCGTCTGTCCGTCTGTCCGTCTGACCGTCTGTCCGTCTGTCCGTCTGTCACAGGGCTCTATCTCTTGAACCGTAATAGCTAGACACTTGAAATTTTCACCGATGTTTCGATTACTGTGGCTGCTATAACAACAAATACTGAAAATAAAAATATTTAAAAATTAAAGGGGGTCGCCATACAAAAACGTTTTTTTTTCAGCGTTTTTAATTAGATCTTAATAATGGCATTAAATAGATACTTACAATTTTCACAGATTACGTATTACTATGGCCGCTATAAATACAAATACTAAAAATAAAAAAAGTTAAAAATTAAACGGGGTCGTCATACAAAAAACGTGTTTTTTCAGCGTTTTAAAACATTGTACGGTGGTACGGAACCCTTCATGTACGAGTCCGACTCGCACTTGCCCGTTTATTTTATTTTATTCAGTGTGCTTTTTATAGCACCTTGATTCCATGATTACATTCTACAAAAAATGTTTGACAAAATATTATATATACCCGTTGAACCTCGCTCCCTCGTTCTGTAATCTCTACTGGACCGTATCCAAAAAGCGGATTGTTTTTCCATTAAACACCCTCGTTTACTGTTTCGTTTGGCCGATGTACGATTTACGATGAGTAAATACATGCTGAAGTTATGGACTTGTTTGCTTTACTAACGCTTGTATTAGTTTACAAGCTACATATACTGGGTATAACAGAACATACTGAATCTATTTTTGGGGTGAATTCAGTCAATGATACTGAACAACTTTTCCCAAGAAACATATATCAAAATATGAAAAACAATTTTTGGCCTAAGGGAGGCCAAAAATTGTTTTTCATATTATATATACAAAAAATATTATAAAAATAATACAAAAATAATAATAATAAATAAAATACTGCAAAATATCGTCGAGCACGGCTCCGGACCTTTCTTCTCTCTCGACGAATATTTCACTGTTTTTTTTAGTATTATATTAATTATATTTTTGTAACCGGATAGATATATAGTATAATTTTTTGGTATAATTTTCATATAAAAAGGTGATTGTATAAAATAGTAATATGTATTATAAAGGCAAATTTAGAGGTATGTTTGTGATTTTTTTCTATCGAGCCAAGAATGCTCAATCGTGTTTTGGATATTGTAGGTGTCTGTAAAAAATCCTTAAGATTTTTATGTAATTTTTTTGAGGGATTAACTGTATTAGTTTAATAACAGTGATTTTTCAAAAACACGCACAACATTGCAAATTGTGAACCCACGTCGCCTTAACTTGTAGTATGGACTCTCACGGTCTGATAATGAGTGATTTATTATTATTTATTTATTATAAAAATATCTGGAGCATTGTAACGGTCTGCCATTGCGTGGTAGTCTGCCAGCTATATGTAAATAATGTATTCTCGACACGTTGCCAACTCGATATGTAAGTAGCATATCCTCTCTTTGTATCTCCACTCAGGCGCTGTTTGCTCACTCGTCAGCAGCGGATACATGATAATCGCCGGCGACGTTTATTGGAGATTTGAAACAGCACAAAGTGATTGCCGGATCCGATTACCGTCCGATCCATTTAATCGAACTGTTTTAACTAGCGCGATTTCGGCACTAGCGTGGCTTACATGGCTGGATAAAGAAGAGTTGCCTAACGTTTTTTGTCACACGTTTTAGTTACCTATGTTTTAGTTCACATTTAGTCAGTGGCCATGGCCACGCTAGACTAAATGTGAACGTCAGCGAGAAGCTTTGCAAGGCCTATTTCATTTTCCAGTTTAAACGAGAGAATGAATAAGTGGTGGTCAGATCAAAACAGCTCATCTGCTTCATCGCATCATCATATCATATTACCCACAGGAAGTCTACTGCTAGACATTATCATCATATCAGCCACAGGATGTCCACTGCTGGACATTATCATCATATCAGCCACATGAAGTCCACTGCTGGACATTATCATCTATCGGCCACAGGATGTCCACTGGTGGACATTATCAACTATCAGCCACAGGATGTC
Source organism: Acrobasis repandana (assembly GCA_963576875.1). Taxonomy (NCBI): domain Eukaryota; kingdom Metazoa; phylum Arthropoda; class Insecta; order Lepidoptera; family Pyralidae; genus Acrobasis; species Acrobasis repandana. The sequence goes on from OY756215.1 coordinate 1,574,250, forward strand.
CACTGCTGGACATTATCATCATATCAGCCACAGGAAGTCCACTGCTGGACATTATCATCTATCAGCCACAGGATATCCACTACTGGACATTATCATCATTTCAGCCACAGGAAGTCCACTGCTGGTTATTATCACCATATCAGCCACGCAAAAAATGAATGATTAGTGGAGCAAAAAAAAAGCTCATTCGCTTTCACACGTGAGGCCTTGCTCATCCGCTTTATACGCGATACCCTACTACGAGTATAAACTATCCTAGGCTGCGCTTCCCGGTACGTGGCCTTCATTCGAGAACCTTTCTTTCTTCCATCAGTCATTGGTTCTTCCCGCTATGTGCGATATAAGATAACTATGTATTATTCAAGTATTTTCTTCTCTCAATGAATGTGAATATTTAAAAAAATACAAAACTAAACATAATGCTTACAATTCTCTACAAATCTGTGTGGGCGAATAAGCATTTTGTGAAAAACAAAATTTAACCCTTTATCGTGTAGCGTGTAACATTTTCTGGTAGCAGCATAATTTCATAGCGGGTTGGCTAGAGCGGGGAAAATGGAAAATGCTAAAAACAAAATTGGCGAAAATGTGAAAATGGGATTTTTTCACATTCGCTTAGATATGACCTTCCATGCTGATCTGGAAAAAAAAACTTAAAATGTACCGGCTGCTTCTTTTCCCGCGCAAATCGTAAAAGCCAATAGAGGGAATGGGTGAAAAAGTAACCTATCACTATTTTCATTCTTTTTCCATCTCCTCTCCCAAAATAATGCTAAAAGTAGTCTTTGGATCCTCGTTAGAGATGAAAACGTGATAATGTATGTAGGTATCACCACAGAATAAATAATACTAACGTACAGAAGTCTCACTCAGCAAAGAAATTCAAAGAAATATCTACTCAATGTGGCTAGCGATATGGTTTAATTTAGCTCACGTCAGAACTCAGCAGCTTTTTGTATAGATACCTAGACATCCATTGCAAGCCAATTTCATTCGTATTACTCTGGACAAACGATTCGTATCACTGAATTTACCACCCGGAGGGGCCGCCTGCGCGCATAGTAATTAGTAGGAACATTTTCGATACCTAAACGGGGAGTGACACAGGCCTGGCATCACTTAGATATTTTTTAAATGGTATACATAACATATATAGGTACATAAATTACATGCACTATCACGTCTTTTATCCCTAACGGGACAGACATAGCATTTTGGGTGTTACGGCTCTAAGCAGACAAAGCCCAGGGCCGCAAGACTCAAAGGCCACTTTCAGCGTGATGGTGGGCGAGAAGGTGGCTGGTAGAAAAATGAGTGGCTGAATTAGCTTGATGTTAACAAAAAATAAATATTTTTGCTCATTAAAAATAAATTGATAGATTTAAAGAGAATAATGAATGATAAATAAACATCCCCGATAAGTTTAACAAGTAGGTAGATATTGTTATAATATTATTTGCCTATTTCTCGAAATATTTGTGACGTGATTTGAAAATGCCTTTTTATTTTGCCTGATTTAACTGAATTGATTATTTAAATTTTGTAAATATGATCATAACTGAAAAAATATTGGACTTGAAAACGAGATATAAAAATTCACTGGAATCTGAAGTAAACGAATTATTATATTGGATTCTTACACAAAAAATATAAAATCGTGTTATTTTTTATCGAAGCGAATTCCGCTCGGAATATTTGTTTGCATTTTTACAAGCTTTTATTTAGTTTGTTGTTTGTTTTCCGGGTCAAACATTGCAAGTTAAATTTAAGCCAATTCTCGGTTTTCAATTGAGATTAAATTTTGTATGCTAATGTAAATTAGATGGCAATACAATATTATTTAACAAGAAGCTGATCTGATGATGGAGCCGGAAGGTGGCTATAGGAACCCTGTAATAAAACGACGCAACCCCATCGAGTTTAGGCTTATTAAATTTGTCTTGTTAAGCTCACTTTCTAGTACTTTTTCCGAAAAAATTATTTGTTTGTTATTTAGGTTTGTAGTAGCCTGCGTTGTTTTATTTTCGTTTTATTGTGGTGCAAAACAAATCACATGAGTAATTTGACTTTTCTTAACTTTCATACCTTAAAAGTCCACACTTTTAAGGCCGTACCTGAATTTTCCGGGGTCCAGTGCTGCCCCCATTTAAAAAAAATCATTTCTAAGAAAACGGAGATATTATTTAAAATTTTGCTACTACCAAGTCCTAGATAACCCTTCAAAGTATTTTATGAACTACTGTTTACAGTTTACAATGAGAACGTTAAGCTTTACTACGCACATTTGCCAAAAGTGGCCGTTTTTCGCAAATGTGCGTAGTAAAGCTTAACGTTCTCACTTTATACTGTAAACAGTACTTCATAAAATATTTTGAAGGGTTATCTAGGACTTGATAGTTGCAAAATTTTAAATACTGTCTCCGTTTTCTTTAAAATGATTTATTTAAAATTGGGGCAGCACTGGACCTTAAGGTCCAAAAGGTACGGCCTTAAGGCCGTACCTTTTGGCTAAAGTGCGTAGTAAAGCTTAACGTTCTCATTATAAACTGTAAACAGTAGTTCATATAATACTATGAAGGGTTATCTAGGAATTGATAGTAGCAAAATTTTAAATAATATCTCCGTTTTCTTAGAAATGATTTTTTTTAAATGGGGGCAGCACTGGACCCCGGAAAATTCAGGTACGGCCTTAAAAGTATGGACTTTTAAGGTATGAAAGTTAAGAAAAGTCAAATTACTCATGTGACTTGTTTTGCACCACAATAAAACGAAAATAAAACAACGCAGGCTACTACAAACCTAAATAACAAACAAATAATTTTTTCGGAAAAAGTACTAGAAAGTGAGCTTAACAAGACAAATTTTATAAGCCTAAACTCGATGGGGTTACGTCGTTTTATTACAGGGTTCGTTAAGCTTTACTACGCACATTTGCCAAAAGTGGCCGTTTTTCGCAAATGTGCGTAGTAAAGCTTAACGTTCTCACTTTAAACTGTAAACAGTAGTTCATAAAATACTTTGAAGGGTTATCTAGGACTTGGTGGTTGCAAAATTTTAAATACTGTCTCCGTTTTCTTTGAAATGATTTATTTAAAATGGGGGCAGCACTGGACCCCGGAAAATTCAGGTACGGCCTTAAGGTATGATAGTAAAGAAAATCCTCCCACAAATTACAATATAAGGGGAAACTTCTTGTTCTAAAAAAAGACTTCCCATATTGATTGTTAGTTTTCTAAACATACCATCCATCCCTTTGACTTAAAAAACGGCAAGATAACTGTTCAAGATACTACGGTGGAGATGTGTTTGTATGGCATTGTCCTGAGTTAGTCGCCCTTGATACCGCATTGTTATAGGTTCCAGTCGGACCATGCCATCTTGGTCTGCATTTCATAACAATCGGAATCGAGTAGGCTGATTGTTACAGTCGGTTACAGACGCTTCTTGAAGATAATTGGTGTACAGTCACCGATTTATCGTATGAGAGGTCGCTCTACCTTGCGATTGGAATACGGCATTTAAGGTGAATATATAGGCAAATGTCCTTGAAGTGTGAAATAAATTGTTAACTCGTAAATATGGTGATAATTTCCATATTGCTCTTCGTCATGCACTAGATAGCCCTTTAAATTATTTTATGATCTGCCGTTGAAACTATTATTGGTGATCCGACTAGCTTTAAAACTTGCCGTGGCCACTTTTGGCGGAGGTAAGTTTTAAAGCTAGACGGACTAATGTAAATACTTTCAACGGTGGTTCATAAAATAATTTAAAGGGCTATCTAGTGCCTGATGATTAGCAATATGGAAGTTATCTCCATATTTACGAGTTAACAATTTATTTCAAATGAGGGCGCCACTTTAAGGCCATTTGCTTCTATATTCACCTTAACTCAATTTTTACACATATTTAAAAGTAACATAATTAGTATCGTAGTAAAGATCGAGAAAGTTTGTAGAAATAAATAAATAAATAAAAAATCTAAAACCGAAAACAAAAATATTTTTACTGTACGCTCAAAAATAAGTAGGTTATAAATAAGCCTTGCTATTCTGATGGCAAAGAAAACTATCAAGTAAAAGAAAAGGATGCACGCGTAGAAATGGGCAAGTGCGAGTCGGACTCGTACATGAAGGGTTTCGTACCACCGTACAATGTTTTAAAACACTGAAGAAAATCGGTAAAAATTTCATCGAGTTAAAAACGCTGAAAAAAACACGTTTTTTGTATGACGACCCCCTTTAATTTTCAACCTTTTTTATTTTTAGTATTTGTTGTTATAGCGGTCACAATAATACATAATCGGTGAAAATTTCAGGTGTCTAGCTATTACGGTTCAAGAGATAGAGCCCTGTGACAGACGGACAGACGGACAGATAGCGGAATCTCAGTAATAAGGGTCCTGTTTGCACCCTTTGGGTACGGAACCCTAAAAAATAGGGGTGGGAAATCTGTGTATAGCTTAGAAGCCTCATCAGCCAGAAGAGTTTACCAACGAACACTTTTAAGAAATGATTTACTGAGTCTGCTATGCTCGTTGTACAGAAAGCACGAAGAAAATGATATAATTTTCACTATGTTATATTATTCACTCTAAGTTAACACACCTATGACCCCACGTACTCTCAGAGCCACTCAATTTGTTTTTCAATATAAGTGAATCCTTTAAACAAATCCCGTGGGCGCGATAATACCGGTATAACGTAACGGAACGCCGCAGTTACGCGCTGCTACAAAAGCAAGCAATCATCGTTAAATTAAGTCACCGTATCAATAAAGATGTGATGAGAAGCGCGCAGAAGGGACAAATATCTTTTTACAAGCTTTTATTTAACTTGCAATGTATGTATGTTTGTTCGGTTGGAATCTTGCAACTCAATTTTGAAACAGATATCTTCAACTGATTAAGCTGAAAATTTGCGCGCATATGGATATCGCGTGACAATGCAATATTATGATGACTTGGAGCTGATCTGATGATGGAGTTGCAAGTTGGCCATATGAAATTTGTCATGAAACGACGAAACCCCATCGAGTTTGGGCTTACTTGCTAAGCGTTGCCATTGGGTCTTGAGATTGTCGACCCTGTAGGGGTAAAGTCTAAAAATTATTGTATATTTTACAAAACATACTCATTTATGACCCAGGCCCATTTGGTAATCTCGTCATCATCATCATCAGTCCTAGCCATGGTCCTATTTCATTTGGAGTCGTCTCTCTATATCTTCTCGTGCCATTTTTCCCTATTATAAATCATGTCAGGGGTTACCACCATTGTCTTCATATCTTTTTTAATGGTACTGCACCAAGTCGTCCTCTGCCTAAATTAAAAATATGTGAAAATATGTAGAAGAGACAAAATACATACATTAAACATGAGGTTTCTTTAGGGAAACGGAAGTCGGAAGAGCGTGTGTTCATCAATGAATTGAATAATCGAAGCTTTTGGGTCTAACGGACCAAGGCGCTGCTACCCTGTTAGGAATACAGACGTGAAAGTGCATCCCTATCAGCTGTCGAGCAGATATAACCACAAACTTACAAAAAACCGGAGACAAATAAAAATTATGTCGATTCTGGACTTTTATTTAGTTTATGGCCTCAGTCATGTCGTTTTATGATACACGTAAACTGTTTATAATCGCGCCGGATTTATGGCGGATCCCTAACCCGCTTTACGAACGGGATGTCTAACCTAGATGGGTACGTGACGTGGGTATTATTTACATTACAAGTAAATAATTATACCCTTACTAGAATGAACAAAATACTAGTTAGTATTAATTATTTTATTTAACGGGTGCCGTTTGGTTCCCGGAAAAGTAGAATAGGAGCAATCAGTCTACCCGTAGATATCGTAAAGGCGACTAAGAAAACACAAGCTAAACAAAGCTTATAGACATCAATTAGACCTCTCCAACCTGTCGTGGAGATTGTAGGCTAAATCCTCTGACTGCTCTAGCTAATACCTCTATCTCTGGCTGGCTAGTCATGAGAGTAGAATAGAGACTCGTACATGAAGGGTTCCGTATCGCCGTAAAATTTTAAAAACGCTGAAAAAAACGTTTCTTGTATGACAACCCCCTTTAATTTTAAACTTTTTCTTATTTTTAGTATTTGTTGTTATAGCGGTCACAGTAATACATAATCGGTGAAAATTTCAGGTGTTTAGCTATTACGGTTCAAGAGATAGAGCCCTGTGACAGATGGACAGACGGACAGACAGCGGAGTCTCAGTAATAGGGTCCCGTTTGCACCTGGTCCCCATTGCATAAATAAACGATTTTAACTATAATTTTGATGTGTTGCCACCCGCATGGCCTATTAACACTTCCACTGCTTAAAAATACAACGTGTGTGTTTTTCCAAAGAGGAAAACACATACGGTGCGTTTTCAGCAGTGGAAGTGTACATGATTCAAATTTTCACCAATTCAAATCCGTATAAAACGCTACAGTAATTAATTCAATAGTCCCACCAGTATGTAACTCAGTGCTAAGTTTACACATACATTAGCCTGAGAGACTGTGATTTACATCTATGATTCAAGCAAGACCGAGTGCCTCGAGCACTTAGTTGCGTACACTCTGCGGTCGATGTACATTTTACACGGAATAGGATATCGAGGTTAAGTTGTAAGAGTAATATAAACTAGAGGGCGGAAAGGAAATAAGCTGAAAAGGCGTCGGTATACACTCGACTTATATGCTAGGACTTTGTTTTCCATGCTGGCTTGGGCAAAAAGAAGAAACGTAGAAAGTACGTGTGTTCCCTACCTTAGATACGCCACTTTTTCTTAGCACTGCTTGGACACTCAGCCAGACACAATAGAAAGAACAATTGATCTACGTCTACACATAGTGTGTCCAGCAATGTGTTAATTAGGTATGCCACTAAAACATTCTTATTAATTTCTGTGAAGCCACTACAATAACTGGGGAGAATATCTGGCTAGAATGGCTGGCAAATTGAAGTGAATTACAGATGTCAAACTTTTCATCATTTTTATTCACTTACCGTTTATTTGAAAATCTTTTCAGCCACTAATAAGAAATAAACGGGCAAGTGCGAGTCGGAAACGTACATGGAGGATTCCGTGCCTCCATACGATGTTTTAAAGCGTTGTTAGCAATGTGGAAATTATCTCCATATTTACGAGTTAAGGCGAAGATATAGGCAAATGGCCTTGAAATGTGAAATAACTTGTTAACTCGTAAATATGGTGATAATTTCCATATTGCTCTACGTCATGCACTAGATAGCCCTTTAAATTATTTTATGAACTGCCGTTAAAACTATTATTGGTGATCCGTCTAGCTTTAAAACTTGCCGTGGCCACTTTTGGCGGAGGCAAGTTTTAAAGCTAGACGGACTAATGTAAATACTTTCAACGGTGTTTTATAAAATAATTTAAAGGGCTATCTAGTGCATGACGAAGAGCAATATGGAAATTATCTCCATATTTACGAGTTAACAATTTATTTCAAATGAGGGCGCCACTTCAAGGTCATTTGCCTATATCTTCGCCTTAACAATTTATTTCAAATAAGGGCGCCACTTCAAGGCCATTTGCTTCTATATTTACCTTAACACAAAATCACTAAATGAAATGCTGAGAAAAGAAATACAAATGTCGCAAATCTCTGAAACTATCAATGTTTTGCTAAAGCAATAAAGGGTGAAAACTGATTGTTTTGGCCACATCTAACACCTCGCAACATGTAGGCCAAGGATTCCAGTGCTGCCTCCATTTGAAATAAATAATTTGTAAGGAAACTGAGATATCATTTAAAATTTTAAGCTACTAAAACCTAGATAACCCTTCAAACTATTTTATGAAACACCGTTTACAGTTTAAAGTGAGAACGTTAAGCTTTAGTTTGCGTTTTTGACAAAAGTGGCCGTTTTTCGCAGAAATGCATACTAAAGCTTGACGTTCCCACTTTAAACTGTAAACAGTGGTTCATAAAATAGTTTGAAGGGTTATCTAGTTTTTACTAGCTCAAAATTTTAAATGATATCTCCGTTTCCTTACAAATAATTTATTTCAAATGAGGGCAGCACTGGACAACGTGTATCGTCTTAAATTGAATCGTGTGCTAATGTGGCATCACCCTACCAAAAAAGAGCTCTGTCTATCTCTGTAAAATATGAAAATGTGATAGTGTTTCGCCTATTACGAGATATGTACATATTTTTTTATTCGCATATATGTTCTTTTTTATTTGTGCTATTTGACATGCACGCACAGAACTAAACAAATATCTCCCAAGGATGTTAGTAAATAAGGACAGACAAACAGTTTTACGACAAGTATGTTATGTGTTTATCTTAGGTTCATCTTGATAAAGCTTCTTGCTGCGACTTAGACTTTTTATTACATGTTACGTCTGAGTTGGTCTAGTGACCTATAATTTTTTTACTCGACTACGACTTTTACTCGGCGAAGTAAAAGGAGGGTTATGTGTTTCGCCGCTATGTATGTATGTTCATCTGTTCTCTCGTAGGTATCTTCCAAACTATCCATGGTATATTGACAAATGAGGTATCGTTGGGAGAGACTTGGCTGTACTGTGATGAGGTCATACTAAATTTAAAATGGCGCCCTCTATAGGCCATAAATTAGTGAACTCAAAAATATAAATAAATCATACCGTATATCATATGAAATAAAAGGTATTAATTAGCATGTTTTAAAAATATATACATTATTAGCTGTTACTACTTGCTGTGCTTGTATAAACTGCATAAACATACTTTTTATTAGTAAGAATTTTCCCATAGTCAAGTTTTAGTTTTTCAAACAATATTTTGTCTTGACACTGATAAGGTACGACCTACATATATAAAAAAAAAAAAATTTTCTTTTCCATCCTTCCTCGTTTACCTTCTCGCCCGCCATCTCGCTAAAAGTAGCTTTTGGGTTTTGCGTCTGATCTTTCTGCTTGGAGCCGCAAGACCCAAAATATCTGACTTTGTCTCACTCTGTCTACCCCATTAGGGATAAATATGTGGATTGTATATATAGTAAGTATATAAAACATCCAATTAGGGACATTTTCAAAACTGAAGTTAAGCCTTTCCTCTACAGATCTATAGGTTAAATATGATATTTCTCAGTAATCAGGTCACTGGAATAACCTTTTACTTGAGACAACACACGCCCGTAAACAAGAAAACTTATAAGACTTGCACGGAACGATTTGTTGCAGCTTGAGCGTGTATCAGAAAATTCTTTCATTTTAGTGAAAATAACCAGCTTTCATGTACCTCCGAGCAATAAAGTGTGTTGTAACATTTTTTTAAATAAATTTTACATTATGTCATTTTCAGTCTTTTTCATTGCATCCTCAGCTATGCTGCTTCGGAGCCCGGTAAGCACTTTCCCGCTTTTTCTTCTCTAAATATAATTTACATGTCAATGGTCACCTATTAATATTTTAAAAACTGTTGAAAATAGAAGATGGAAAATGATTGGACATAAGATATGACAATCTCTTCAGAATAATAGTAGAAGGAATAATAAAAGGGAGACAAGGTTGGTTGGTTGCTGATCGCTCACAAAGGTCCTATCAGGACATTAAAAAATATGACAGAGAGAAATGGAGGCATCTCCAGTTAACTCTAGTGACAAGAGCAAGCTCTTCAATTACGTTCGGAAGGCGGAATTATCCCATAAAGATATATCTTCAAGTCAATCAAACTTTAAAAAGAACACATACTTTTGAAATGGGTGGAGTGTCAAAGTGTACAACAGAATTTTTTATTCTGGTTTTTATTTTTTTAAGCTGTATTTTTATTGTCTTCCAACTGGTCTGGGAGAATAGAAAAAACTTAGAATGTACCAGCTGTGTCTTTTCCAGCGCAGATCGTAAAAGCCGATTGAGGGAAAGGTCGAAAATGCGAATGATGTTAATAGTCGATGCGGCTAGCAACCCATCACTATTTTAATTCCTTTTCCACCTTTTCACCCACCATCACACTAAATAAAAGTGGCCTTTGGGTCTTGCGGCCCTGGGCTCTGTCTGCCCCATTAGGGATAAAGACGTTATAGTGTGTAGTATTTCTGTAGTAATACTTTTGTCCGTACCTGTACGGGTGACCCGGCGTTGAGTGCAGACAAGCGCAACTTGCCAGAGTTTTACCCGAGCATCCTATATACTGTTTAGACGTCATCCGTTCTAGGGTTCAATCCTTAGGTGGCAAGTTCCATCAGTAAGTTGAATTTATAAAATAAGATTTTGAAAAAAAAAGAAATTTTTTCGTACGTACTTTATTTGTCGGGCCGAGGTGAGGCCGGAGGCCGGGGTGCGCTTCCCGCTTTTTCTTCTCTAAATAAAACATGCATGTCAATGTTTAGCCAAGGATGCCAAAGACCTTGCGAGTGGAGAAGAAATAGCCGGAACGGTTTAACGACGTCAACCCTCTTAGGGAAATGAGGTCTAAGTACTTATCAAGACATATGTAAAATAAGCCCAAACTCGATGGGGTTGCTTCACTTTCTTACAAGTTTCCTATAGCCACCTTCCAACTCCATCATCAGATTAACGCCGTACCTAAATTTTCCGAGGTCCAGTGCTGCCCCCATTTGAAATAATCATTTAAAATTTTGCTACTACCAAGCCCAAGATAACACTTCAAAGTATTTTATGGACTACTGTTTACAGTTTAAAGTGAGAACGTTAAGCTTTTCTACGCACATTTGCGAAAAACGGCCACTTTTGGCAAATGTGCATAGTAAAGCTAAACGTTCTCATTATAAACTGTAAACAGTAGTTCATAAAACACTTTGAAGGGTTATTTATGGCTTGGTGGTAGCAAAATTTGAAATGATGTCTCCATTTTCTTCGAAATGATTTATTTAAAATGGGGACAGCACTGGACCCCGGAAAATTCAGGTACGGCCTTAATTGGATGTTTCATACTTTTCAGTAAGAATTTTCCCGTAGTCATATTTTAGTTTTTTAAACGTATATGTTGTTTAGTAATACTAGTCGAAATTAGCTATTTACATGAATTTATATTTATATAAAATAAATTACCGAGCGTTCGAAGCGAGTGAAGCGTCTCAGTTTCGAGATTAAGGCCGTACCTGAATTTTCCGGGGTCCAGTGCTGCCCCCATTAAAAATAAATCATTTCAAAGAAAACGGAGACATTATTTAAAATTTTGCTACTACGAAGCCCTAGATAACCCTTCAAAGTATTTTATGCTTTTGTCTGTTAGTCTGTCGGTTTGTTCTTGCCTACAGGTCGCATTTATCAACCGATTCTCTTGAGATTTTATAAGCAGATTCGATAATAATGTAGTATTTTTTGTCAATTCAGTCTTTGGAAATTTTTAAAAATGGCGGAGATATGGGGTTTTAAAACGTTAAGAAAATCATATTTCAACTATTTCGAATTTTTTTCAAATATGTCTTAAAACTTCTTTGTTACCCTTACTTTTGGTCTGAATAACTTTTTTATCCGATAAACTTTAATCGGTTGGGGGTGAGTCAAGAGGTTTTCAGCTCACAGAGCCCCTAGTAATATAATTTATTTTTTGTAATGTCGAATATTTCCAAACCAGACATTAAAAATATATATTTTTAAGATTAATTTTTTATACATACCTACTTTACTCCGCTGGCTCAGCGACCCGAAGTGGATCTTGGCCTCCGAGACGAGAGAGCGCCATAATTTTCTATTTTGTGTTTTTGTACGAGTATCTTGCCAGCTGAAAGCTTGATAAAAAAGTTAAATCTTTATACAAGTGTATACTTGTCGTACGTGGTTGTATAACCAGTAAGCACAGACCTACCACTACTAGACTAGTAACGATATTGCTAGAAAGAGACTGTCAAATACAGTACAACGTGAGTGTGAAAGAAACGCTGTTATGTTTTTTGTCTCTATCGGCGTGGCTGCTATTAGCTGGCCTACTGTCAAAATCTGGGCCAAACAAACCACAAAACGATCAAAGAAAGTTATTAATTTTAGGGATTTTATCATTTAAAAGGTGATTTAGGGTTTTATTTGAGCTTAATATAAGTTAGTAACCATAGTGTGTCCTTAACGTGTGCAAAATATGGGTGGAGGCAACAATCAAAGATAGAAAGAGATGCACTAAAGTGGCCACGCACTATGCAGGTCTAGTAGTGGTAGGTCTGTGCCAGTAAGTTTATAAGTTATGGCAACAAATGGTACTCTCCTAACGACAATCCAAATAAGGGTTGGATCGGCATTTGGGTTCTTGTACAATAGGTAGATAGTGACGGCTCTGTCTTGTTTTATACTGTCATTTTAAACTTTTTATACTATAAAAATCCAACCTACGGAACTCTGGTTTTATATTTGACAGGTGCTTGTCTGATTTTATATTAAATCTGTTAGTAATAGCCATTGAATAACACTTTCCACTTGATTATAGTTTCATACTTGGCAAGAAGGTTCTCTACCGTACACTGGGCATAAAGTATGTTTTTATACTATCTCTTCTTTTAAATTCGAGCCATAATCAATCCCACTGCTGGGCAAAGGCCTCCTTCCACTACTTTAATTCAGTCCAGTCCTGCATTATCTTTTTTCATTCGTTATTGAATTTATCGAGTTCATCGCGCTATCACGTTCTTGATTTTTTTATTTTATTTGGGAAACAAACATAGATAAACGATATTAATATATTTAAAACATAAATAATACATAAACCAATCAAGTATCCTCGGATTACTTCTTCAGAAATTTACAGGGTCTTCTATCATTTGTAGGAATCCAACAAGAGGTGATCTTTGCCCAGTAATCATCTGACCTGTGGTATGAACTCGTATCTGCGATTCCTGTTCGGGAGTTTAGTTTGGTGTTACGGATTTTGGACACCTAGTCAGCTACGCCCTATCGCTCGCTGGAAAACCTACAGTTTGAACTTTAGGAGTTTGGTCAGAGACCAAGTTTATGCACCATATAGGAATGTATATTCTACAGAGTTTTTATACCCGTGTGGTTCCGGGTTAGAATAGGAACACTCCATCTCTTCCTGTGGATGTCGTAAAAGGCGACTAAGGGACTAAGCACAAACATCTCGTGCTACAATTACATTCCCAAGGAGGGTTAACGTCGGGCGGCGGCCGGTTGTAAAACTTTTCGCACAAATACATTCCCAAAGAGAGTTGACGTCAGGCAGGCGGCCGGTTGTAAAACTATAGCCAAATCATTAAAAGTGTTCCGGCTATTTCTTCTCGATTTTACAAGGTCTGGCATCCTTGGGTAACCATTGACATGCATATTATATTTGGCGAAGAAAATGCGGGAAAGCGCACCCCAGGCTCCGAAGCGTCCAGCTGAGGATGCAACCGGGAATGCGCTTAGACGAAGAAGAAGAAGAAGATTCTACAGAGTTTTTAGATTTCATGGACTGATTTTCGCCTTTATTTTTTATGCTACTCGTATGTCAGTATGTCAATCGTAGCAATGGGATAACAATACGCCTTAAATAAGTAGTTTAATCCCAATTTATGAGATTTGATCATGAAGTGTATGATACTGCTCATTAAAAAAAATTATCATTATCATCCAAGCGTATTCCCGGTTGCATCCTCAGCCTCATATTTTTTTTTATATCAATACAATTTAAATACCCGGGTGATATTATTAAAAACGTCGTCTACGGCTCGATTTTTAAACAGACGCTCGTATTTTAAAACCCCTCATTATGTAACATAATGAGCGTTTTACAAAAAATAAATAGGTACCTACTTATACTTACAGATTTCTTTATAAGTGCGATTAAAATACAAGGTTTCACCGAGTTTTCTCCGTAGCCAGCTATCGGCGGGCATTCAAATAAATCCCATCAAAAGAAGTCCATCTTAATGGATTAGGAAAAAACGAACCTCTTTACGCCCGTCAAACAGAATCCCTTTAAAATACCGAACCCTTTGTGGAGCTTAACAATGTGGAGCCTGATTTGTTAATTGAATTATTTTTATGTTGCATTAGAATAGTCATTCCTTTCATTTCGAGGTAATGGGTAAGAATCTGGATCAAACGAATTGACGATACGGTTAGCAACCCATCACTATTTTGATTGGCTGATCCACGCGTCAACTCGTGAACGGGTGACACCAGTAGAGACTGGTCAGCTCGGCTCCGTTTTTTTAAGACTACTCAGTGTAACTTATTTCTGTAAATTGAATTTGGCACTCGTTTACAAGCTTTACATATAATGTTGTGATAACATTTGTATTAGGCAAAATATCTTTGTAAACTGAAAAAGCCCTTCTGGCGCGTAGGCGACCAATACTGTGTAAATGAGTTTCTTTCGGCGTTTCTTCTCAGCAGTGGTCGTTGCGAAACGCTAGTATCAGTAGCTTTTGAACAAAAAAATAATAATTTAAATATAAATAAACATTACACGTCATGTACACTATAATTATTGACGTGTAAAAGTGCCTGCAAAGGCCTATTTACTGAATAAATATTTGATTTTGATTCCTTTTTACACCTTCTCACTCAAAATCACGCTAAAAATGGCATTTGAGCCTTGCAGCCCTGGGCTCTGTTTGCTTATAGCCGCAAGACATAAAATGCTCTATCATTAGGGATATTTTTTTTAACATGGTAAGTCAAGAGGCGGGATGCTGAACATCTGGCTAGTAAAAATATTAACTTGAAGGTGGATGGCTATAGAGATAGAGGATGACCTAGAAAGACGTGGGGGAATGTGTAAAGCGGAACATGAAGGAGAGGGAGGTTAGTAAAGATATGATGGAAAATGATGGAGGGAGTTGACATATAGAGCCGACCCCAAATAGTAGGCGAGGAAGATGGAGATGATGCTGATGAGTGTATGAAGGTATGTACCTCTATACGTATTTCCGATGATAACTACATAGGTACATACATAACATAGGTTTGAATGAGATTTTCACTATCCGGAATTTCATTAAGGCCGTACCTGTATTTTCCGGGGACCAGTGCTGCCCCCATTTAAAATAAATCATTTCAAAGAAAAAGGTGACATCATTTAAAATTTTGCTACTACCAAGTCCTAGATAATTTCAAAGTATTTTATGAACTACTGTTTACTACTACTATTTACTACGCACATTTGCGAAAAACGGCCACTTTTGGTAAATGTGCGTAGTAAAGCTTAACGGACTCAGTATAAACTATAAACAATAGTTCACAAAATAGTTTGAAGGGTTATCTAGGACTTGGTAGTAGCAAAATTTTAAATGATGTCTCCGTTTTCTTTAAAATGATTTATTTTAAATGGGGGCAGCACTGGATCCCGGAAAATTCAGGTACGGCCTAAAATGTTGCTACTACCAAACCCTAGATAACTCTTCTGAGTATTTTATGAACTACTGTTAACAGTTTAAATTGAGAACGTTAAGCTTTACTACGCACATTAGCGAAAAACGGCCACTTTTCGCAAATGTGCGTAGTAAAGCTTAACGTTCTCATTATAAACTGTAAACATTAGTTCATAAAATACTTTGAAGGATTATCTAGACCTTGGTAGTAGCAAAATTTTAAATGATGTCTCCGTTTTCTTTAAAATGATTTATTTTAAATGGGGGCAGCACTGGATCCCGGAAAATTCAGGTACGGCCTAAAATGTTGCTACTACCAAACCCTAGATAACTCTTCTGAGTATTTTATGAACTACTGTTTACAGTTTAAATTGAGAACGTTAAGCTTTACTACACACATTAGCGAAAAACGGCCACTTTTCGCAAATGTGCGTAGTAAAGCTTAACGTTCTCATTATAAACTGTAAACAGTAGTTCATAAAATACTTTGAAGGATTATCTAGACCTTGGTAGTAACAAAATTTTTAATGATGTCTCCGTTTCCTTTGAAATGATTTATTTTAAATGGGGGCAGCACTGGACCCCGGAAAATTCAGGTGCGGCCTTAACCAGTGTATTGGATTCCGTTCTCCGCATACAGAATACTCGTAATTAAGCAGCTAATACAGTTTGGACATTTCTGTATCTATTCTGTGTTTAAAGCTTTTAACATGCAAATGAGGCATTGTAGAAAAACGGTGAAATTTTTCGCGCGTCCAATTTTAACGCATGGAAGTGTTTCCTCTCACAAAAGGGGCAATAAGCGTTTCCCAACTCGTACATTAGTCACAGAAATGCAAAGCCGGCTCGAATTTGTTCAAGAGCTGAAACAAAGGACAACTTTCTTCTTTAAAACGAATTTACACGTGTGTAAAAGAAATAAACGCTTATTTATTAACTGAAATGCGGCAGAGAAGGTGGTGCAGGGTATAATATTTTTAGTTTAAAACCTTTTTTCAGAGTAGTCAAAGATATATGTAACGTGTGTAACCTTAATTAACTTATTACGGGTATCTTAGTTAACTTAGAGTACAGTGAAGTAGAAAAAGTACAAAATGAAGGTTGTAATAGTTGTGTTGATGTTGGTGGTTTGCTGTTACTGTTTGGACGGCAAGGAGCTGCTGGTAGAGGATTCTAGGGCGAAGAAGAAGAAGGGATCTATGAGGATTTGGGGTGAGTATTGTGAATGTCGTGAAGATAACTGTATAAAAAAAAAACCGGCCAAGTGCGAGTTAAACTCGCGTGGAGAGGGTTCCGAACAATTGATTGAATTATTATAGGTTTTTCTGTAATTTAAAAGCAATGAACTATATTTTGCATTTTTTTCAAAATTTTAGGTTCAGTAGTTTCGGAGATCGGTGGGGGGATGGTCAATTTTCGTCTTCTTTCATGAATAAAATCAAAACGATTTATTTTAAAATAATAACAAAAATATATTTGAGATCCTCATAACGAGCCCTTTCATTTGATATATGACACAGTAAGGTTTGCAAAACTTTTTTTATCAAATTCTTAATTTCTCCCCCGAAAATGACCCTTATTTAAAAAAAGTATTTATTTACTTTGCACATCTGTGTTTGGGTCATAGGATTACACCATACTACCAAATTAAACTTAATTTGGTCCAGTAGATTTGGAGCAAATTGGCTGTGACAGACGGGCGGACAGACAGACGCACCAGTGATGCTATAAGCGTTTTTTCATTTTTGTACGGAACCCAAAAACTAAACTAATTTGATCCGTTTTTATTACAAGCTTCTATTTAGCTTACCCTGTTTGGTGTTGTTTGTTTTTTTGGTCAAATTTTGCGAGTTAAATTTGAGTCACTTCCTGGTTTCCGATTGAAATGAAATTTTGTATGCTAAAGTAAATCAGATGACAATGCAATATTATACGTATTATAACAAGAAGCTGATCTCATGATGGAGCCGGAGGCGATAGGAACTTAGGAACCCTGTAATAAAACGATAGATAGGGCTTATTACATTCGTCATGAGACGTATTTAGGCCTGGCAATAAAAGCGAAAAACGTCAAAAGTGGCTTTTGGGGTCATACGGCTGCAATTGTTACTCCCTAAAATGGTTACTCTCCAAGTCCAGACTACCCCGTTTAGGATAAAGGCGAGATTCATCTGTAACTACTTACTTCTTGCGGCGCTACAACCCTTCGATCTTCTTCAATTTCACTCTGTTACTGGCGTCTTTTCTTCAAGATGTGCCTTATTCCCTTTGATCTTTGATATGATAGAATTCTCCTTGATAGGATAACGAGTTATCTGTACCAGAAAAATAATAACAAAATTTCTTTCCAGCCATGATCCTACTGCTAGTCTTCTCTAAAGTCGCAGCCATCAAGGTGGCAACCTTCTTCATGTTCATGGCGTTCTTCCAAAAGGTCTTCTACATCGTCGGGCTGTTCCTCAACTACTTCCTGAAAAGCAAGTCCATGATGCCCGCCAAGCCCGCGCCCGTGTACGGGGCCCCCCAGGACTATAACACGGTGGGATACAGCTATGGACCCCCTGACCAAGAAGCGTATGCCCCTCCAGATAATGCATTACCAGCGTTAACTGATGTTGGAGGCTCCTTGAATTGGCTTTTTAATAAGAATGCGTAGTGGTGATAAGATAGAATTATTAAACTATTTATTATTTATTGATTCTTTTGTTTTATTTTGAAACAATTTAGGCTAGAAATCAAAGATTTTTAAACCATGACGCAACGAAACGAAATTTATTTATTTAAATAGCATTACAACGTTCGAAACAATATCTAAATTAAAAATACTTATGTTGAATTTTTTTTATTACTTTATAATTTGTTAGGTACGTATTTATTTAACACAAATTATAACCACATCAATATTAAAAATTAAGGTAAAATCTCATTTAGCCCTGTGACAGATCGAGTTAAAAACGCTGAAAAAAACACGTTTTTTGTATGACGACCCCCTTTAATTTTCAACTTTTTTTATTTTTAACATTTGTGAAAATTTCAAGTGCCTAGCTATAACGGTTCAAAAGATAGAGCCCTGTAACAGACGGACAGACAGCGGAGTCTCAGTAATAGGGTCCCTTTTGCACCCTTCGGGTACGGAACCCTAAAAATGACCCCAGACGTGACCCCCGCCGCGGCAGCGGTGAATATCGCTGCCACTGCTGCGTAATGTATTAGCTCTTACCCTTTACCTACCCGCACCATCACTGGTTGTAGATTTTTTAAGCTGCTTAAAGGCATCTGATACCTATAGCTTGACGACTGTCATACCATGATGGCGGCCATCGGACTAACTTACCTTCGAGAAAAATTGTATGCCACTCGTTGTCCAAGTGCGGATCCGCATAGGTAGGTATCGAAGTGCTCAGACCGACCCAAGGTCTATCATCTCATACATTATATTATTAGCATGAAAGCCTGACAATACGATCGGTGACAAGGCATCATTAATACCCGTCAATATCTTCGTGTCGCCATAACAAAAGTAGAAAAATAGTTGGAAAATGATGGAACGTGTGTGGGGGCGGATCTAATGCCCTTTTTGTAGTAGGATGTTTTTCACGAGGAGATAAAGTTGAATTCTGTTCCTGGTAGACACGTAGTAGGTTATCATAATAATGATAAATCATATTTTTTCGTAGTCTTGAAGTTTGTCAAGGGCAAGGCAGTGAACGGGTATTTTAAAGGTATGGTGTCTATTCTACCTGGAATTTTATTTATTATTTATTTACCGAACTTTATTGGTCCAAATGACTTTATGATGCAAGGTCTTAACCATTTGACAGCCTCCGTGGTCCAGTGGTTAAGGCGTTTGCCTTGAGATCCGGAAGTCGTGGGTTCAAATCTCACTGGAAAGCATACATACATACTATCACGCCTGTTTCCCACAGGGGTAGGCAGAGACTATGGACCTCCACTTGCTACGATCCTGACAGACCTCTTTCGCTTCATCTACACTCATCAACCTCTTCATACGTCCCCAGTCTGGTTAGGATATTGCAGGCTTGAATCACCTGATTATCCGAAAAGAAAGATGATTCCGTGCTTCGAAAGGCACATAAAGCCGTGGGTCCCGAGCGCCATCTAGCGTTTGTTTAAACCTATCCTAGGATTGGTTCTGGTCTACCTTTGGGTTGCGGAAGTCAGACGGCGGTCACTCTGTGTAAAAACCAGTAACTTTGTTAAATCACCTAGATTTAGGTAGCGGACCTAGGGCATTGAAGCGTTACTGCTGAGGATGCAACAAGAAATACGCTCAGATGATGATGATGATGACTTTATGAAGAAAAGGAGTTAGAGTCCAGGCGTGGACTTTCCTCTCAAAAGAAAATTTGGTCGAAATTCCTCTAATGTCAACGGGCAAAAGCATTCCAGAGCCGTCTTTCTGACACTTATTTTTAAATTATGAGGTTTTAAGGCGATTCTCACACTGCTCCGCGCTCCGTCGCGGAGCGCGGCGCGGCAGATTTTTAACATTGTACGCAAGTAGCTCAGTTTGTATAGAATACACGCCTACTCTCACCCACTGAAAACGCGACACCGCGCGGGAGCGTCTGTATGTAGAAACCGCGCTCCGCGACGGTGCGCGTTGCAGTGGGATAACCGCCTTAAACATTCTCAATCAGGTTACAAGATAAAAAAGCTTAAAAGGCTTTGTATACCTTGGTTATTAGTGATGCTGCGAACATCCAAGTATTGGTAATTGGGTTCATTTCAGAAAAACGCAGTGGGTCGCCGACGGCAGTTTATTGCGTCGTATTCCTTTGCCTAAAAATGTCTTTATTGTATCGTAAAAAATAATATGATAGACGCGTCGTGTGAGCTTTTGTGGCCCTTTTAGGTGGAACTCGAGTACTTATTTTGAAGAATTTACGGAGCGCTTTCTATGTAGGTATTTTATTATATCATTCTACATCTATCATGTAGAGGTCATGATAACAAGTTTTCTTCTTCACTTGGCACAGTCTTCGGGATATTAGATATTTTAAAGGATGATTTACGCATCGCGAACATCAGTGCGACTTAAGACGTCTTCGTGTGCGCATCGCGAGTCACATTCGCCCAGAGGAAGACCTCCAGATGAGGTCGAAACATATCGGCCAGTAGTTGACCGTGTATCGCATATCATTAATACATTAACACGTATCTATCTATGTAATGGTCAACACGCTAGTCCGCCAATCTGGAGGTTCTGGGTTCGACCCCAGCCAGGGCAAGTTGGAAAATGGCCTTTTTCAAATTGTCCTGGGTCTTGGGTGTTTATCTATACAATACAATACAATACAATACAAAAATCTTTATTGCACCAAATAAAAAACAATAAAAAATTACAAAGTTTACGGAACTTATATAAAACGAACTATAAATAAATAAGGTACAAGAGGCGGCCTTATCGCCGAAGCAATCTCTTACAGGCAACCATAAAGAGAAGGAGTGCGAAGTATATGAGTAAGATAATAGGTGGATCTATATATGTATTTATTATAAAATATAGTATCGTTGAGTTAGTATCCCACATCTCAAGTTTAAACTTACTTTGGGGCTAGCTCAATCAGTGTGATTTTGTCCCTGTCATTTATTCTCATAAAAGAATCTACAAAATTCACTTATAATGAGAACTTACAAATTTACATTTAGTGGACGCGTACAAAATGTCGGTAGATAAATAATAACAAATGAATTGGTTCCGTGCTGGCTGTGCGCGCGGAACTAGTTTGTCATAATCATATCTGCATCTTCGATGCACAATAATAATTATGCCAATGTGTGTGTACTAGTGTGCAGAATAAGCACAACTAGATGTGGCCTGCGTACGAAACAATATTTATTTTTAATTTACTGTTTATGTTTTTACAGATTTTCATGTCATGTTAGGCGTATGTGTTTTTGTAATTGTTAATATATTGTGTAATCTTTACTTAGTTTTTACAGTTTATTTATCTGCTTATTGTATTTTATTTATTAAAGTTTTTTTTTGTTTGAGAGAAAGTAGGTATTTTATTCATAACATAGTGCTTCAATTCAATTCAATTCATTTATTGCATTTCATAATGTACATCAGTTCTAACTACTTAAAGTCACTGTATTAATATAGCACACTATGAACCCTGTCGGGTATCGCAAAACAAAATTTGGAACGGCAAGCGAGTTTTATGACATGCAGTTAATTTATGAATATAAGCCTTACCTAAGTGTTTACCAAATAGGTTCTTTTTTAATTTATTGTCAGCAAGATCGTTAATTAAAGTAAATTAATGTAAGTAAAAAAAAGTAATGTCAATGAATGTCAATGTTTATTTGATACCTACCTATAGTTATAATGTCAATTTCAATTAAATTTTTTTATCGTTATAGTACTCGTCTAATTTATAATACGTTTTATTTGCTAAAATCAATTTTAATTTTTTTATAAAAAGTGAATTATTTTCTTCATTTCGTAGGCTGTCGGGTAGGGTATTATAAATTTTTATCGTCATAGCTAGCGGGCCAGACTTAAAAAGTTCTAGCTTGGAAGTGGGTGTAACTAATTTATTTTCCTTCCGAGTGGGATATCGTCGCGGCAAGTCTTCCTTCCTTGTATAAAATTATTATTTGTTTATTATTTATTTACCTATCCCTAAAATAAATAATTTCCCTATAATAAATAACATATTGATGGAAAAGAAAAAGTCACTTGCGAATTTAGTACAAGCGGAAGGGAAATAGAATTATAATAAAAATCGGAAGAATGGACTGTAGTGCAAAAGAAGAAACCTAAGTATAAATACATGCTAACATTTTATCCACCAGCCAAATTTATGGAGCAAGTTCAGTCTATAATACAAAACTACATTCCATAAAAAGAATTAACGAAAAACTAAAATAAAAATTCACCTTCTCAAACAAACAGCGCTCAGCCAAACGGATTTTGTATGGGAGGACGAAAATGTTTTCGATTTTCAAAACTTTTTTAAAGAAAGTAGTTCAGTATCATGGACTAAACTTGCTTTAAAAATTTGGCTGGTGTTTAAAAAGTCACCCTGTATATTGGCTTACAAGGGAAAGCTGTTCCTCAGCCAAAGGAAAATCGTATCGCCTATTAAAATTATTCGCACTTCCGCCTATTCTCTCGTACGTGCAGATGCACGTACAGAAGCAGCACCATCGAAATATTACCAACTCTTTTCTTCCTTAAGTCAACAAAACGCTGACCGAATCGGCCGTGACCTGGGGCTTTCATAAATAACTGGAACTTTATAAACATTAAACGCCACTTACAGCGAAATATTTTAACAGTAACGGCGCAAGCCCCATTTACATGTTTCTGCATAATCGCATACCGGCGCCAAGTAGTAAAAGGTGTTAAAATTCTTTTAAACCACTAAAGTTAATAAATTATTCTGTACTAGCGAGCTCGTAATGGAAGATGATTTGTTGTGAAGCATGGCTTCTGAAATTGTAAGGCTTTGTTAAACTCTTTCTTCTTTTATTATCATATTTCTGTAGGAAGTTCTTAGGCCCTAAGCACACGGCGTATTTGATACGCGCAGACGACGCGTTTTAGGAACGCCGATGGTTGCGTTTTATCAAACGCGATTCAAACGCGCGCTTGAAGTGCATACACACACGCGCAGCTCGTTTCATGATCGCCCCGTGTGCTTAGGTTACAAGGTTGGGTTGGAATCTCGTTTGAAGTGCGTATACGCGCTTCGTCTGACGCCGTGTGCTTAGGGTCTTAGGGTCTTAACTTGTACAATGGACTAACCCACAGGATCACGAATAGAAAACAAAAGACTTATTAAAAAAAATCCCCAATTACTTTTTAATAGCTGGCTTGGCGGGCGGCGCCAGTCGCCTGGTAGCGGGCGGTGACATTAAATGGGAAAATTTTAGTATGCATTTGTCGGCCAATATCTTTGGTTTTTTGGTGGTGTTATGAAACAAGATACATATATCAGAATGAGAAGAAAGAGAGAAAAGAAGAAGAAGTCAAACGCACTTAAATCACTAATAAAAAAATAAAATAAACCGACCAAGAGCGAGTTAAACTCGCGTGGAGAGGGTTCCGTACAATTAATAAAATTCTTACAGGTTTTCCTGTAATCTACAAGCAATGAACTATTAGTTGTATTTTTTCCAAATTTTAGGCTCTGTAGTTTCGGAGATCGGGGGGGGGGGGGGGGGGATGGTCAATTTTCGTCTTCTTTCATGAATAAAATCAAAACTATTCATTTTACAATAATAACAAAAATATTTTTGAGATCCTCATAATGAGCTCTT
Source organism: Acrobasis repandana (assembly GCA_963576875.1). NCBI lineage: Eukaryota > Metazoa > Arthropoda > Insecta > Lepidoptera > Pyralidae > Acrobasis > Acrobasis repandana. Next base: position 1,597,840 of record OY756215.1, read on the forward strand.
TTATTTGATATATGACACAATAAGGTTTGCAAAACTTTTTTTTTTAGTTTCCTAATTTGTCCCCCGAAAATGACCCTTATTTATAAAAAAAAAATATTTACTTTGCACATGTGTGTTTGGGTCATAGGATTACAACATTCTACCAAATTTCATCTGATTCGGTCCTGTAGATTCGGAGCAAATTGGCTGTGACAGACGGACGGACAGACAGACGCACGAGTGATCCTATAAAGGTGCCGTTTTTTTCATTTTTTGTACGGAACCCTAAAAAGACGACCTCCGTGGCTCGATCCCCAGCCAGGGCAAGTTGGAAAATGGCCTTTTTCAAACTGCCCTGGGTCTTGAATGTTTATCTATATATGTATTTATCATAAAATATAGTATCATTGAGTTAGTAGCCCATAACACAAGTTTAAAAAAAAAAAACTTACTTTGGGGCTAGCTTAATCAGTGTGATTTGTCCCTATATATTTATTATTTTATTTATATTTATTTATTAAAAATGTAGTATACTTTTTATTTTTTGTTATGTTTAAAAAACACTTCCCTTCAATATAGCTACGAGGTTCAAAATCACACTGTATGTAGGTACATATGTATGTTTGATAATAACTTTAGGTAGCCAGCTATGATCAAAACTTTATAAAACTTTTTAGGTGAGTAGAAAGATAAATGACACCAAAAGAATGGTTAAGTTTAAACATGAGCCAAATGGGTAAACCTAAGGGATTGCCGATTATAGGATTTCTATTACGGATACCAAATTAGAAGACTGATATCGGACTGAATTTTAAAATATTATTAGATATATATTATAGATACTTTTGGATATTTGCTCCAGCGGGCGGTGCCGGATAAGATCATCTACATATTTAGTCTATAAGTAGTTAGTAGTTAGTTTTGGCTAACCAGAGGTCGTAGTATAATAATCGAAGTTTGAGACAATGTTTGAGGTAATGAGGCAATGTTAAGTGTGCAGTAGTTTTGGCTAACCAGAGGTCGTAGTATAATAATCGAAGTTTGAGACAATGTTTGAGGCAATGAGGCAATGTTAAGTGTGCAGTAGTTTTGGCTAACCAGAGGTCGTAGTATAATAATCGAAGTTTGAGACAATGTTTGAGGCAATGAGGCAATGTTAAGTGTGCAGTAGTTTTGGCTAACCAGAGGTCGTAGTATAATAATCGAAGTTTGAGACAATGTTTGAGGCAATGAGGCAATGTTAAGTGTGCAGTAGTTTTGGCTAACCAGAGGTCGTAGTATAATAATCGAAGTTTGAGACAATGTTTGAGGCAATGTTAAGTGTGCAGTAGTTTTGGCTAACCAGAGGTCGTAGTATAATAATCGAAGTTTGAGACAATGTTTGAGGCAATGTTAAGTGTGCAGTAGTTTTGGCTAACCAGAGGTCGTAGTATAATAATCGAAGTTTGAGACAATGTTTGAGGCAATGAGGCAATGTTAAGTGTGCAGTAGTTTTGGCTAACCAGAGGTCGTAGTATAATAATCGAAGTTTGAGACAATGTTTGAGGCAATGAGGCAATGTTAAGTGTGCAGTAGTTTTGGCTAACCAGAGGTCGTAGTATAATAATCGAAGTTTGAGACAATGTTTGAGGCAATGAGGCAATGTTAAGTGTGCAGTAGGTATGTTTAATGTATAAATTAAATAAAAGTTAGTTACCCTACTCGGGATGCTATAAATTAGTAATAGCGGTGGTTTACCGCCGCAGGTAAGCAAAACAACGCTGCCACTTGGGCTCTTAGTTCTTCGCCACTCACGGGAGCAAATTGTGTGATACAATCTTTAATAGAATTAATTTTAAAATAACTTTGTGTTTTCAAAGCTCGTAGATCCAACGACGTCATTGATAGCTTTTATTACAAAAAAAAAAAACCGGCCAAGTGCGAGTCGGACTCGCGCACCGAGGGTTCCGTACAAACCTGCAAGGTTTAGTATTTGGTATGAATTTCAATTTAATACCTCTACGCGTTTATGAGGAAATGGGTAGTAAGTTTAAAATTATTAAAAAAAAATATATTATGTGATGTAACTAAAAATTTATGGTTTTCGTAATTTTTCCTTTATCTATGCTATAAAAAGTTGCTTCGTACCAAATTTCAAGATTCTGAGTTCACGGGAAGCACCCTGTAGGTTTTGATTCCCTTGCAAGTGTCGAAAATTTGCGGCATAAACGGCTGTATCTTTTGATTGCGTTAACTTAGAAGTTTGATTTTTTCACAGCTTCAAGGGACAGTAGACCTGAGTAATTGATATAAATTTCAGCTTCATACCTCTACGCGTTCCTGAGAAAAAGGGTCTTGACAGACGGACGGACGGACGGACAGACGGACAACAAAGTGATCCTATAAGGGTTCCGTTTTTTCCTTTTGAGGTACGGAACCCTAAAAACATCGACTTCAATTTTTGGGTGGTCTTCAAACGGTTTTGTTTAAAGAAAAAAGAAAAAAAATTTAGTTACATGCTGGTCTAGAAAAAAAAACTTAGAATGTACCAGCTGCTTCTCTTCCCGCGCTGATCCTAAAAGCCGATCGAGGGAATGGGCGGCGATGCGGCTAGCCACCTATCACAATTTTCATTCCTGTTTCCATCTTCTCCCAAAATGCTCCGTCTGACCCATGTATGTATGTAAATATACGGTGGTAAGGTGCTAAAAGGGGCGGTGCGATGGTGGCGCGAAATATCGGAGTTGCCCAGAACAATAAATCGGCTGGCATAGGGTTGAGCACCTTATAGAACCACATGCAGCGCAACATACGTGACGTGACGCAGCTTGCGTTGCGTTAATGCCTACATGGCACCCTAAAGAATTTCTACCTACCGTTCACACCACGCTATCAAAGAATATATACACTTCGCGAAAAGAAACGACACTTAAGCATGTGTGCACGTAAAATCGCATGCGGCTATGTGTGGGTGGCTGGATGTGCACGGGGGCCTTGAGAGGCGCGCGGCGCGTGGAACGCCCCATCGCCGACTGCATTAGCCGTGGGCTGGTACCTAGTTCGCGTCTCTTTCACGCACCACACGATATTCCATTTCGGTTCTCAAGCTCAAGGTCACCGGCGTTCGAAGTCTCACACACAGGGAGTGTCGCCGCTGTGACGCTATGTAAAATATTATTTAGCGTCACAGCGGCGACACTTACTGTCTTCTGTGACCACGCGCAAGTTGCGCGGGTAGATACGCTACAAACGATGCAAGCACGTATCTTGCGCTATGTGTGGTGTTTTTCTCAGCTGTATGTTTCAAATCCAGAAGTAGTATAATACTCACTGTTCTTGAGCGCTTTACTTTAAATTCTCATTAACTCGATAGCTGGATTAACTTAGTAATTGGCCTTCCTTTAGTTTTATAGTTAAGTTTTACTTTAAGTGTCTAGTGCGCGGTGCACCGCCTGCAATACTTTGTTAAGTGATAAAAACTTATTTTGTTTCCTTTTACCCAACTGTTGGAGGTAGGTAACATCTTCCAAGTGTACTTATGTGTGTAAGTAAGGGTTACATTTAATCAGGCCGTTATTAATCGGCACAGCTGGGCGGTAAAACCGAATTGTAGATAGATAGATAAATAACGTCACTAAAAGGCCACAGGTACATGAATAAGTCACACAATGATTAACAAAGATCTAGTATAATAGACTAGATTATAATAAATTGATTAATAGAAATAATTGATTTATAGATATGTAGTCTGTAGTCATGCAATATAATTGTACTGTGAGAAGTGACCTAGATAGTGAAAAGGTCCTGACTCAGCATGATGTCACAGACGATCTGGTCGAGCTGCAACGCTGATAATTCTACAAGAACCAAGGGTGAGGTCGGTAAAGCGATACGTACGTACATACGTTGCAGATAAATTCGGGGAAAAATAGATATAATTGATTCAGGTCGGCTTTGTTGTTCGGCTAATACCACAGAATACATAAGAGTACAAACAGAAAGGAATCTCACAGCATCTCCCGCAATTTGGCGTCCCCGCACCTCTCCCCCGTTTTATGTGCCCCTTATTGCGCTCTAAACCAGGACGCCGCAATTCGTGACGTGTCTTGAGAACTGTCAACTAATAGTAACCATCATGGTGAGAAGATGCGCATATAATAATTGTTTATCCACCGAATACTATATAGAACGTATATTTCATAGATTTTAGAGTGATGAAAACAGGTAAGCAAAGCAACAATACAATTTCACGTTATTACATATAAAACAGAATATTTTTCACGTCACAGTGTTCGCAAATCTCCCGGTATGGAAAGATATAATCGTAAATATTATGTCGAAGTCGTTAGTAGGTAAGTATTAAATTAATTCTGCGGTGCGACCCTGACTATAAATTTCACACATTGATGTGTGTACAGATATATTGTTTCGTTTGTAGTAGTAGTAGGCATATATGTTACTCTGACTCTAGGAAGTGCCATACCTGTGTCAATACTGCCAAACCGATAATGCCGGCCCGAATAACTGTGTAGCAACCCTAATCTGCCGAATAAAATTCTGACGTCTTATATAAGATATGTAGGGAGTAATCTATTTATTTAAGAGTCCTTTACCCTAGACTTTACAATACAAAAGTAGTCTAGTTTTTATTTTGAAATGACATGTCAGATTTCGGCAGTATTTCATACCTAATTTAAAAGAAATTGAATATATCTAGGCATATTTATACTTAAATGGTTTTCTTACGTTTATTAGGTTTCTATCGCACGGCACGGTACGAGAAGGTGGAAAAACGCACATTTGTCAAAAGTGGCCGTTTTTCGCAAATGAGCAAAGAAAATCTTCACGTTCTCACTTTTAACTGTAAACAGTGGTTCATAAAATAGTTCAAAGGGTTATCTAGATCAGTATGGTACAACATTTTAAATGATAAGTGTCTCCGTTTCCTTTCAAATAATTTATTTGAAATACAGCACTGGACCCCAAAAAATTAATGTTGACCCATAACATGTGACTAGGCTTATTTTCTCGATTGGTTTTTACCATCTGCGCGGGAAAAGAAGCAGTTAGTACATTCTAATTTTTTCCTTTTCTTCTAGACCAGCATGGAAGCAAATATAATAATAATAATACATTTTTATTTCAGACAGAAATAAGTATTGAATTACATATAACATTTTTAAGTTTATTCTCCTCGGCTTGTACTTGTGTATTCTAACCCGGCTATAAACGCAAAAACAGTAATTGAGTCGGGATGATCTATATTACACCACTTGCAGCTGTAAAGTACGCAAGTTTGTGTTTATGTTCCTAGTTGTTTGTAGATTAAGCCTGGTGCTCGAACGGCATAAAATTTAACTTTTGTCTCTTTATAGTTCTGTGAAATTATTATATTTCCCTGTGCGATTTTAATAACTATTAAGTATATTTTCACTACAGAAAAACATTTTTCAGGTCGGTTTATGCGTGTTTTAATAACATGAGTTTTTTTTTTTTATTTGATCATATTTACTCACATATTCTAGTCGCTAAGCGTTTAAGAGTGCTGTTCGCGCTTATTATCTTCACAAATTGTCTTAAACTATTATTAATATTAAAAATAATTTTATTATTTGCTAGGCAAATTAAAAAAAACCCCGACTGTTAAGAACGCCATCTAGTGATGTAAACCGGAACTATTGATACGACTTGATAAGGACATCAAGTCGCGCTACATGCGCGCTACGGATAGCGCCATCTATATGTCTGCTAGAGAAAGCCCTTATTTTCAAACTTTTAAAAGGCTGGTCCGATTTTCATCAAAAAAAGCTTAGAACTACCGTAAAGGAAATTGCTATAAATGAAAAAAAACACATCGAAATCAGTCCATCCGTTCGAGCGCTACCTAGGATGCCACAGACAGACAGACCGACATTAGCGTCAAACTTATAACACCTCTCTTATTTGTCGGGGGTTAAAAACTATGGCCTTTAATAATAATTCTCTGACTGCAGCTCTGGCTAATATATGGCTCTGGTAGTACAAACGGGGTCGTGCTCCTGTAGTAAAGACTAAAAAAGACCTGATAATTGTGGTGATGACCTTCAATAAGTGATATACGAGTATGCATCCTACATTGAATAAAAAGAAATTAACTTTGACTTCGACTTTAAGTAATCTCTACATTTCAGTTCTACTTTTAAGTTAGTTTCTGAGGCTTCTCAGAATACATTTCTATTTAAATACCCAAAAGTGAACAACGCCTAAACAGTTATTTAGCGACACAATAGCTATTATTAGTATGCAAATGAACGGCCTGCATCGCACGGGTTAAAGTTCAAAGTGGGCGAGTGAACTTAGGGAGTACTAGTGACTTGTAGATGAACAAATGTAAAAGGCAGACAATAGAGGTCACCTAGGCTACAACTTACAACCTAGGCTATAGGCCTAGGATACACTACGTCTTTGTGTAGATATATTTAGGCTTAAACTCGAATACTTTTACGTTTGTTAGCGATGCGCACGGTACAACATCATGGCTGGATCATGTGGTAACTACAGAAGCTGCTAAGCGTTCGGTTACGAACGTAAAAGTTAATTATAACGTCTCATGGTCTGACCATTATCCTTTAGAAATTACCTGTGATATTAACATTTTAAGGCCTAAATTTATTCAAACTGATAATGTAAGAAACAAAGTTATTTGGGGGGAGAGAGATTCAGTACAAATAAGAAAATACAATAAATTATGTAATGATAAGTTAAGAGAGAAAGATTTTCCGACTGAATTCAGCAACTGTAGTGATGTAAAGTGCAATATTAGTTCTCATAAGTTAGTCATAGATACCATGTATAAAAATATTACTAATATTTTAAGTAATTCTGCAAGTGATAGTTATAGGGAAGATACTAACAGTTCAAAGAAAAATAAGTCAAGACACATTATAGGTTGGAATACATATGTAAGAGATGCTCATAGGGAAGCTCGGCGCTGTTTCAATGAATGGGTGTTAGTAGGTAGACCTAGAATTGGACCTGAATATGATGAGATGCGCCTTTCACGTACTAATTTCAAACTTAAACTAAAACAGTGTCAAAACAACAAAAATCAGATTAAAATGGACAAACTTGCAACACAACATTCTTCAAAAGATTTTAGTAAATTTTGGAAAGAGACCAGTAAATTTAATCCGAAGCCGAGCTTACCTGTAAGCGTTGAAGGAGTCAGTGAACCTACACAAATCGCCAACCTTTTTAAAGATCATTTTATAGTAGATACGCCGATAGATAATAGTACGGAAACTGACATTACCAGTAGTCATAAATACGAAGAGAAGATTTTACGAGTGTCAGCGAAGGAAATCGCACGGGCAGTAAACAACATGAATCGAGGTAAATCTCCCGGCCATGATTCTTTAAGCATTGAACATCTGTTACATGCGGGTACTCACCTATCTAGGGTTCTCGCCATGTTCTTTACTTTCTGTTTAGGGCATTCATACTCGTATATACCTGAGGAGATGACGAGAACGATTGTGGTCCCTATACTTAAAAATAAAACGGGAGATGCCTCTAGTTTAAACAATTACAGGCCGATATCTCTGGCTACAATACTGGCTAAGGTGCTGTATAGTGTGCTTGAAGTTTACTTAAAAAAGAATATAACATCTCATGATGCTCAATTTGGTTTTAAATCAGGGCTATCCACTGAGTCAGCTATAACGAACCTCAAGCACACTGTTCAATATTACACCAGTAGAGGTACGCCCATTTACGCTTGCTTCCTAGACTTATCGAAGGCATTCGACTTGGTAAATTATGAGAAATTATGGTATAAGCTAGAGACAGAGTCCAGCGTTCCAAAAGAAATAATATCGCTTTTAAAACACTGGTATGGGCACCAATCAAACTATGTTAAATATGCGGGGTCACTATCTAACATGTATAGCTTGAGATGTGGAGTAAGACAGGGTGGCCTTACCTCTCCCACACTTTTCAATGTGTATATGGATGGACTGATAGATGAGCTCAGCATTGCTGGGGTCGGCTGCTCAATTGACGGTATCTTTGTCAACAATATCAGCTACGCCGATGACATGGTACTGCTGGCTCCATCTATCAATGCTTTAAGAAAGCTAGTGTCCATCTGTGAGTGTTATGCGGTGGCTCATGGGCTCAAATACAATACAACCAAAAGTGAACTAATGGTTTTCAAGGCTGGTAATAAAACCTATGATTCCATTCCTCCTGTCACACTCAACGGATCTCCTCTTAAGCGAGTTTTTCACTTTAAGTATTTGGGTCACTGGGTCACCGAGACACTTTCAGATGACATGGATATAGAAAGGGAACGCAGGGCATTGTCCGTCCGGGCGAATATGTTGGCCCGCAGGTTTGCACATTGTACCGAGCAGGTAAAAACAACTTTATTCAGGGCATTTTGCCAGTCCTTTTATTCTTGCAGCCTGTGGGTCAAATATACGCAAAGGGCCTATAATGTCTTGCGGGTCCAGTACAATAACTCTTTCAGAACGCTGATGAAATTGCCTCGTTTCTGTAGTGCGTCCGGGATGTTTGCTACCGCACGTGTAGACAGCTTTGCGGCCATTATAAGAAAAAGAACTGCGTCCTTGATGCGGCGTATAAGGGGCAGTCTCAACAGCTATATGAAACTCATAGCAGATAGGATGGATTTTGACGGTGTATTGATGGGGCATTGGACTCAGATTCATACAAATGGATCCGTCTCCCATGTCTGATCAAACATAATAAATTGTGTAAAGAATGTACACTTATATGGACCTATGTCTGAAATAAAGTTATTATTATTATTATTATATTATTATTTTCTGACTAATAAAAAATATTATACAATAGCAGAATATTGAAATTATAAATTGTAGGACTGACATTTCACTTTATTTTTATTGATTATATAATTTAATTTAGTTTTAATTATTGAAATGTAAATATCTATCTATAATTTAAGAACTACGTTCTTGTCGGTGGAGTAGTTTCCATGTCTCCCTCTCTTGAGCCATCCTTTTGACCTCCCTATACGACATGGCGTCAACTTTCTCCTTTACTTGATCTATAAATGCTCTTTCTTCTTTATCCTTTTCTTGCTTCTATTTTTCCTTCTATTATGATTTAATAAATTGATCGTGTCGTATAAGTTAAACTAAACATCTTTCCTCTTCTAATATCGATTGTTTTCAATAAGTTCCTTTTCTCATTAACTAAATTAAATGTAAATATAGACAGTTAAAATAAACTCCACGCGTCAACTCGTGAACGGGTGCCGCCAGTAGGGACTGGTCAGCTTGGCTCCGTTTTCTTAAGGCACTCGTTCGCAAGCTTTACATGTTATATTGTGATAACATTGTATTAGGCATAATATCCTTGTAAACTGACAAAGCCCTTCGGGCGCGTAGGCGACCAATACTGTGCAAATGAGTTTTTTTCGGCGTTTCTTCTCAGCAGTGGTCGTTGCAAAACGCTAGTATCGGTAGCATTATTTGAAAAAAAGTAATTTTAATATTATGAATAAACATTACACGTGATGTACACTAAAATTACTGACGTGTAAAAGTGCCTGCGAAGGCCTAATTACTGAATAAATATTTGATTCTTTGATTCAAATTGTTGGACAGTTGCGTACGCAATCCTAAAAACTATGTTAATTTGTAAATACAGTACTTTAAAGGTGATGCTGAGTTTACTCGTCCAATGTGTACTGGCAGCTGGCACTGGAAGATTTTACCCGCGGTTTACCTTCGTTGGCTGTCGACTTAATCTGTGTAACGAAACCTGTTTATTCAGCTTGTAGTTTAAATATTTATAGTACGAGGTGATGAAGAAGAGATTCTATCGCTAAACTCTACTGTCCCACTGTATAAAGTTCACCGCCAACTTTTTAGGTCTCAAACTCACCCACCACTCTTTTATTTATAGCCCAAAATACCACAGGGTCTACAGTGCAGTGTTAGGGCTCAATCATTGCTTTGAGCCGGATATCATATTTGAAAAAGACTTAGTTATTCATCTTCTTTTTTTTTCTTTCTCTTCGGGTATGGATTTGTTATTCACTGTGGAAACTTCGTTATATTATAACAAAGAGACAACAAACACGACTTAAGAAGGCCAAAGGATCACTAATATAATTTAGGTACCTACAAGTTTGCCCCGTGCGTGTACACGTGTCGTGTTGGTTTTTAATTTCTGGATATTTGTAAATAAAATGGTCATGGTTCACGGGTGGAAGCGAGGTGTTTATATGCTCGACCGCTTAAAGGGAAGACCTTCCCGCCATAATCAATTAATTTAAACCAGTTAATCCACGTGATATAGTCGGTAAATGCCGACCAGGTTTCAATCAATTTAGATGATCATCGTTTGGGCGAGTGTCAGCGGCGACCCGACGTTGTCGCTGTCCGCTCAGCACTGAGCGCTGTCACGCGCGCCGCCGTCCGCGCCGCCGCTCGCTCTGCTCAACTCAAAGCGATGAATGTTCCGCAGATACCGGGGAGGTTCTTGTACTTGATGTGGTGTATCATCGTCGCTTTCCGCATCAGGTATAACTAAAGACACTCGCCCTGATGATGACTGTCTAAATCGATCAAAACCTGGTCAGCCTACTTCGACTATATCACGTAAGTCAACTGGTTTAAATAAATAAATTATGGAGTTATCTCACGTTAGTTTTGGTAAAAAAATCCTTTCTATTATGCAGCTAATCAAAGAAACTCTGAGATCGAGTTGTAGGATGTGTTAGCGCCATCTTGTATGGTCCTTGTGGACTACGTTGTAGGTTTTTGTTGTGGTAATAGTTCTTAGAAGTGGCGTAGAGGTCGCCACAAAGCAATCATCAAACAAAAACCTTACCTGTCAAGAAACTAATCCGGTTTCTTGACGGGTAAGGTTTTGTGTTAAAAAATACTTGTCTTTGCCAGCCCAAAAAAACAATACTTATCTAAAACGAAAATAATTCACTTTTTGATTAAATGTCGGCGTCCATTTTGTTTCTAAAACAATGTTTAGTTCCCAGTTAAAAGTTGTCATAAAAAGAAATAGGCTCAATTGTCTGAATTTTGTGAAACGAACTGCTATTGTAGAATTTGCCGCACAATAAAAGCTGATAGCTAGCGATTGCGGACGGATTCTAGTTTAAAATTAGTATTTTGTAAATAACCTACAAAACCACTCACTGACTGACTCACTGATTGACATAGTTGTTTGACCTGTTCTGGGGTGGGTGGGGTAATTATTGATGTACCGTCGTGTAGAGGGTGCTCCAGTAAATACAAATAAAATCGAAAATGTTGAAGATTATCAGATCCTGATGAGGAAGGGGTATGGCCTGCAAAAACGGTTAGGGTTAGGGGCATGATTTTTTTTTCAAAATGTAGGGGGTGGTAAGCAATTTGAAGACTGTCATTTGTTTTTTTATTTTTTTCTAATGGCCGCCATAAAAGGACAATTCCCGAGTGTGTACCGCGAGACCGAAGGCCGAGCTGCGTGGCGAGGGCGTAGCTCGAGCCCCTCTTGACCTCCCCCCTCTCATAACCCCCCCCCCCCTCAAGACACAAAGCGAAGCCTGAGGCCGAAGGCCGAAGGCTGAGCTCCCCGCGGGGCCGCAGGCCAAGCTGCGTGGCGAGGCCGTAGGCCGAGCCACTCCCACCAAGCGCTGAGTGTTTTCTTTAATTTTCCAAGATGGCCCCCAACAGTCGACTGCCTTCGATTTGACTGCAATTCAGTATGCAAGGGTTTTTTTGGATCGCGGAATCCAAATCTGACATTTTTTTTGGAATCCAAGATGGCCTTTGGATTTTAGAATTTTAACTTCATTCGTTCATTACGTCCTCCTGGAACATCGAAGGGGTCTGAAATTTTGTATGCTGGGGTATAGCACCCCGCGGAACTCAAAACTGCAAACAAAAATTGATTCCAAGATAAAGGCCCGTATACGTTTTTATTTTTTTATACGGACTTACCTATTCTCTCAACTAGAAATAAGATTCCAACCCACTTTAACAGCTGCACGAAAAACCGCAGGCTGCTTGCAGCCCGCGCAACGCCTGAAAAGCTAGTTTTGTATGTATGTATATCTACTGATACAAGTAAATCGTTCTAGTTTCTATTTCTGTTTTGTATAATCAGTTTACTTTCAGCTGGTCTGGGAGAAAAGAAAAAACTTAGAATGTACCAGCTACTTCTCTTCCCATGCAATCGAATCAACAATCAGACCAATCAGGACTAGACCAGCATGGAAGATTTTACAAAAAATAAGTATTTTTCTTACGGTTTTGTGTTAACATTTAAATATAGCTAGGGGATGAAGAATTAACCTGAATGGCTAGGTATATGATGCACCTTTTAAATACTTATTATAGATCAAGTGCTGTAATGATGCGATATTCCTTAATCACCAGCCCATTGCAAGAAGTTCACAAGGTACATAAGGTACATTATTGCTCTTTGAGTTCACCAGCCGTCAAACAGGAACAGACATTACTCTTACAATTATTATGAAGGGGTTGGGAAATTATCGATAAAGGAATTATCGATATCGGAAGAATACCATTCTTTAGAAGAAGTGTAAGACGTGTAAGACCATGAATTTTCGGGGTCCAGTGTTGCCCCCGTTTGAAATAAATTATTTGAAAGGATACGGAGATATCATTTAAAATTTTGTCTCCAGTATGCCCTTGATAATCCTTCAAACTATTTTATGAACGACTGTTTACAGTTTAAAGTGAGAGCGTGAAGTTTTTCTTCGCACATTTGCGCAAAACGGTAACTTTTGGCAAATCTGCAAAGAAAAGCTTCAAGAGGCAAAATTTTAAAATATCTCAGTTTCCTTTCAAATTTTTAAATGGAGGCAGCACCAGACCCTGAAAAATTCATGTATTTAACAAGATATAGTTTTAAAAACTAAAACCCAAAGACGCAAACATTCATACTGAAAAAGTGTATTTATCCAGTTAATACAAACACAGAAGGGAGCAACAGCTAAAAATTTTGAATAAGTGGTTAGTAAAAAGTAATTTTAATGAATTGCAACCCTAGTTTTAAAAAAAATCTAATTTGTGTAGTCTACGCGGGCGAAGCCGCGGGAAAATGCTAGTATACTAATATTATTACGATCTAGTCTAATCTCAGACTAATGAGTAATTTTACATTGACCTATTTTTATAAAGTGCTTATTTTATAAGAATGTGTCCATCGGCACTTTTTTATTGTCACTATTAAGGGGAAGACACTTTGTTCATATGTCTTTGGATTTCACTATAGTTGTAGCTGTTAATTCTTCCACACGGTATGATTCAATTAATTTTTCATTACTCTATTCCTCTATAGAGGGCGCTCAGTGAATTGACTGTGACATCACATAGCCTATAACCCGGATAATCAACAAGATTCTGATACCTTATTTGACAAGGTATCTTTGAAGATACGAGGGAGCAGATTCTTCTTGACTTGATCCCGATTATAAAAAAAAACATTAATAAAAAAAATATATATATTTATATTTTATTTTTATATCAATTTCAAAAATAAATCCTGTTGGTTATATTCACCAAACCCCCGTATAGCAAACAGAAAACTAAATGCAAAATCCCCTCCTTCCTGTTTGAATGCAGTTGCATGTCTAGTACATCTGCACTATAATCTCTCATTTACATACGATGCGGTCAGTTTACGAACGACTTAGGAACAATACCGACTGTAAGCTAGATTTAACTGTATTTTAGGTTATGCGACAAAGCTCTGTGATCTACGCATATTGCATATCAGCTCTGTTACAAATAAAACTAAGCCCCAAACCAAGAATCAACACAAGACCCAGTACAATTTGAAAAAGGCCATTTTCCAACTTGCTCTGGCTGGGGATCGAACCTAGAACCTCCGAAGTAGCGGACTGCGAAGCGATATTCTAATTTTCCGAAATCAACACGGAACCGAAAACCGGAACCATCTTGTTATACGAGTAAAACGAGTACTTACGTTAGTACTAATTTTATACCAATGTTTTGACGTAGTTTTACACCTGCCCGACGTTAACCCTCCTTGGGAGTGTATATGTGCAAAAAATTTTATAGGCGGTCGCCGCTCGCTTTCTCCTTACCTTGGGATTTTTTTTTATGTTATAGGGTGGCAAACGAACAAGCGGGTCACCTGATGGTAAGTGTAACAAGAGCGTTACCGGCCTGTCAGGAAGATATAGACTCGTTTTTTGAATGCAGTTGTTGCACGAAGTTTTTGTGCTTAGTCCTTTTTAGTCGCCTCTTACATCAAGAAATAGGAATAAATAGTTTATTTATTTATTTTTAATACTTTATTAATCCCCAATAAACTATTGTTTACAATTGGGTGAAGATATAGGCAAATGTCCTTGAAGTGTTAATTAAAATTGTTAACTCGTAAATATGGTGATAATTTCCATATTGCTCTTCGTTATGCACTAGATAGCCCTTAAAATTATTTTATGCACTGCCGTTGAAACTATTATTGGTGATCCGTCTAGCTTTAAAATTTGCCGTGGCCACTTTTGGCGGAGGCAAGTTTTAAAGCTAGACGGACTTATGTAAATACTTTCAACGGTGGTTCATAAAATAACTTGAAGGGCTATCTAGTGCATGACGAAGAGCAATATGGAAATTATCACCATATTTACGAGTTAACAATTTATTTCAAATGAGGGCGCCACTTCAAGGCCATTTGCCTATACCTTCACCTTAATCAGATACCCTGTGGCACCGCGCGCGTCGCGCACTACGTGAGGTGACGTGGCACAGGTATCTGATTACCCGTCTGTACATAATATATAATATAATTATATTTAAACAATGAATGATGATGGTGTTATTAAAAGGAATACATTAGTTTAAAAGATGAGAGTGTACTTTTCTTTAAAAAGATTTAGTGGAAATGTCTTTGATGTCAACGGGTGAAGCCACACGGCTGACGAATCATCGACATGACCCCACTCCATCCCTAATATCCATATCGCCTCTCGTAAACGCGATCTGCTCATTATTTCCGAATTTAACGATGATTGCCACGTACTGAGCAATTTTCCGTTATTAGTTGGAGAACTTAATGGCTGTAGCGAAATGTAGGAAATTTTGCACAGACGTAGATTTTGTTAATTTCCTAAAGCAAATGAATTGGTAATAAGCCACGTGGATTTCTATGTTAGTTTTAAGAGCCCATACTACCTTAAAGTTCTTAGAGCGATCTTAAATATTTATCAATATTAACGAAATACTCACTTTGGTATAAAAACACAGCAAAGTTCAGGACTAACTCTAAACATAATAAGTTTCTAAAACCCGATTGCTTAAAATTTTCTCGATAGAAAAACATTGCGAAGTTGCCTCCAAATCACCTCAGAATTATAATAAAACAAAAAATATTCAAGAAATACAATATAATAGCACTTGTAACTTTGGATTATAATTGTATATAACACTAGCAGTCCACCCCGGCTTCGCCCGTGGTACACACATAGCCTATGTCACTCGGGGATAGTGTAGCTTTCCAACGGTGAAAGAATTTTTTAAATCGGCCCAGTATTTTTTGAGCCTATTCATTACAAACATACAAACATACAAAAATAGGTACAAATCTTTCCTCTTTATAATATTAGTGTAGATAAGGCAGTCGTTATATGTCTTACTTTTTAAATAACTCTTAAATATTCTTTGTAAAACGAAAAAAACCTCAAACCAGAACCAGCCTCATTGACCCTTCGGCTAGAGTAAATTTGTGTGCGTGGAAGCGGGAGCAAAATTTAGATTACTGAAATCAGGCGCCCTCTTAACGCAGGAATTGTATTTTGATGCTCTGAAAACGCTGTTGACTGTTAGCAATACCTCCCTTAGTCGCCTCTTACGACACCCGTGGGATAAAAGAGAGGCGAGAAGATCTACCGTCACCACACGCATGTCATATACAACGTGTAATTGATATATGCGTAATAAATCGAACCATGAGCTAGAATAGATCACTGTAGTATAGTAAAATAAAATAACAGTCAAAACACAAAAAAAGATCGGCACGAGTGTTATTCACACCCACATAAAACTCTCCAATCGACCCAAAGGCTGTGCCAAAGGTTTGACTGTTAGAGAATGCATTTAGCATTAAGTCCGCCTGTTGTACTTTAAACATGTATATGTGGTGTGTACATAAAGTATAAATAAATAAATAAGAGTGTGCAGCGACCCAAACAATTTGTATAGGAATGTCAATTTTTATTTGGTTTTACGAATGCTTGTTTTAAAAATTTTACTTAAATAAAAATATATTGGCTAAATATATTAGGTATAAAGCTTCACCAAGGAAAAAAGTTAATTCCAAGAATTTATAAATGTACGAAAATCGTCTACATTAGGTACTTATAAAATCAGGAATAATGTTTAAATATCATAAAGCTGATAAAAACTTGAGCCGCTTACATAATTAAATCACTTAATTTCGATTTTTCTTACGGCTTATCATAACTGTTCTCTTTAGAGCTTAGGTTTTAATGCTTTTTAATTTTTTGATAAAACTTTTTAAGTATAATCCTATTACAAAGATTAATTTATATCAAATTCGAAATTAAAAACTATCTGAATCGACGTTGACGAATGTAATGCGACGACCTGATGACCACGTACGTAGTGAAGAAGTGGCTTTCCATGGCAACAAAGAACGACGACAACGTAGATGGCGCAAAGATATGAGCTGTACCACACATTCACAGAAAATCGACGTCTGAGTAGTAGCTTCACCGCTTCTATGCTTCGTTCGGTGAGTGACAGAGCCGGAGCCCCCCTCACCCCCCAACCCCTTTCTCCTCTCCCCC
This sequence comes from Acrobasis repandana, assembly GCA_963576875.1. NCBI lineage: Eukaryota > Metazoa > Arthropoda > Insecta > Lepidoptera > Pyralidae > Acrobasis > Acrobasis repandana. The sequence goes on from OY756215.1 coordinate 1,614,632, forward strand.
TCCCCTTCCCCCCTAAAAGGCTGTTAACGCTTGTGTTACACCCCTGGTGTTGCAATGCAGTGGAATGTTAGCACTTACCATGTATGATGTGTAGGATTAAAATTAAAGCTGTTAGTCAAAGAGAAACACGAAAAGTCAAAAAGATGACACAGGGATTTGCCTGCTTATGTCGAATCCACCCGGGACGGGTCCATGGATCGGCCATGTTGATCAACGCTGCTTATTTAAAGTCTAACAATATATAGTAAAACTATTTTAAGACTGAATTCAGTCCATGATACTGTACAAGTTTCTTCATGGAACATACATCTTAATATAAAAAAAAATTGACGTCCCATGCAAATTGACCGATCTGATCCAAGCTGATCAATTTGTATGGCAGGCAAATTCTTTTTTGCTTTATTTTATTTCTGAAACTTCTATATTTCACAGACACTAAGTAGGTACCTATAGCCGTGTGGTTCCCGGCAGAGAAGAACAGGACAACTCCAAGTCTTCCTATTGATGTCGTAGAAGGCGAGTTAGGAAACACAAGCTAAACAAAGCTAATAAACATAATGAGAGCTCTCCAACCCGTCTGGCCAGCGTGGAGAGTGTAGGCCAAATCCTCTGTCTACTCTGGCTAATATATGGCTTAGGTAGTAGAGAGAGGGTAGTGCTCCTGCAGTGAAGACTAAAAAGGACCTGATGATGATGAACTGAGATTACATTGTTTGTGTCATAATTTTAATAGAATTATGAGAATTACGAAATGTAAAATTATGTCAATTTTGTAAATTTAACCAGATGGAGTTTAAATTCTCTACAGCCTGTTCTAATAACAACATTGGCAAAGAAGTGATAAACATTACACGTAAATACTTTTAAACTATCGCGTTGCATTATTATTAAATTAATGCATACGGGAATTAACGCGAAACGTACCTTAGCTTGGTCAAGCTGGGGCCACGTTCGGTGAAACCCGAACGAAACGTCAGCAAAATAAATAAATAAAGGTACGTTTCGCGTTAATTCCCGTATGCATTAATTTAATAACATTACACGTGTTTTTTGAAGTGAATACTTCTTTAACGGCGTTGTGCACTGTTTTTGTAATAGGTAAAAAATGTTAAACTCGCGTCAGGACACGTGACCTGATCGAAAATTCGTAAGACGGTTGGAGAGTAGACAGCCGGCGCGGCGTAGGAGAGGAAGTATCCCCCTCTCTTTCTACGGCGCGGCGAAAATGTATGCCTGCGCCTGCTGTTTCGTTTAGCTGAGAGATAAACTTTTTAATGTAATATAAATTGTCATGTTTGTGTACGATAGCGCAATAAATAAATATTGTATTCTACCACATAAATGATAGTACTTTTATACTGTTAATTAAAGCAATTCGTGCAAAATTATTCCCTAACCATTCTAAAATATCAAAAATGCGCATCGTTAATATTCAAGTTTTCTCTTCTGCCGGCACTCCCGAAGTGCAACCCGTCGTTTTGGTGTAAGACGAAAGCCACTTTTTTTGAGATGCCTTCTTCACCCACGAATTTATATAAGTTCGCTCCTGTGCCCAGAGCCTTGAGTTTGCTCAATTCTCTTGGTCAGGAGTGTGTTGACATTGACGTGCTTGACTGTTCGCTGGGGAAATTCACAAATGAGGCATATAAATATATACCTTCTTTGTTAGGTATATGGTCTTTAGCTATGTTGCATTAGGGAAAGCCTGTAAAAACGAGCTGTTTTGGAAATAAATAAAATAAAATAAATAGATTTTGAAACTACTTTAAACAAGCCAGTTTTCTACGTAAACAAACTCTCTAATAACAAACGAAAATGGCTGAACTGTCAACGTAATGATGTATGAAGTCACATACACTTTCACAACACTTATCACTTAATTATCACTTCAGGATATTATCACTACCACGGTCACTACTGCCCATTTCATATTTAGATTTTGTAGTGTTAAGATCTTAAAATATTTCAAATTGTTACAAGATTATTAGAAATATCAATATAGAATTGTTCACAAAATTATCTACAGTTTTATTTAAGTGCACATCACTATTACAAGTACAGTTGCAATCAAAAATGAATTTCAGAAATGTATATTTAATTTTTGTTATGTTGTATGTTGTGGAAGCTGCTGAAAGTGATGTCAAAGACTTGGTAGAGCCTCGAGGCAAAGGGAAATATGCTTTATTGAGTAAGTTTTTAAAATTATTTTTCTATACTACATAATCATAAATACACAAAATTTTAGTTACTTTTCTTAAATTATTATTTATTAGTTTTAATTCATATTTACAGAATAAGGTGCCTAAACTGAAAATAAAAACTTAATACATAAAGTTTGTATGGATGTCGATGTATTAAAAATGTTTGTTTCGCTTTCACGAACAGCTGAACAGATTGGAATGCAATTAGGCATGTTATTAGTTTATTACCTGGATTAACACATATAATCCTTTTTATCCCGGAAAGACATGAGATGTCCCTTTTAATTATCGCCTTTGACCACGCGGCCAATAGTGCAAAAGCGAATGTAAAATAAAAATATATTATAAAATACCAGAGAATAGATTTAAAATGATTCCACCAAAAACATTAATGTGATAATGGGAGCCAAGTTTAATATTATGTTATATGTGGTTGTCCACTTCACTGACAAGAATTGAGTTCCAAATGGGTGCCAAGTTCTGTAGACAATACTGAAATTTATTCATTAAAATTTAGATTTTAGTTTAGTTTAATTTTGATCAATATTTACTTATGTAATTTTATAACAAAATATAATCGAAAGAAAAAATAATACTTACAAAAACATATTATAAATATTTAAAAAAAATTGTATTGGAGTCAAAAGTAGCTCGAAATGGTTCGTGTAACGGCTGCTGCTATGCCTGTTCCTTTTTCTATGAACTTGGCTGGACACGCGTGTCTACATAGTAAGAATGGTCCGTTTGATATCAAGCGGATAAAAGGCATGAGCTTAAGGCGAGATGGGTTCACTGCCCGCTATACTGTAAGTTTAAAAAAAAATCACTGTACAAAAAATACTAAAGTTTATTTCTCAAAAATTTTACATAGGAATTTAAAGGCTTTTCTTCAGACACCCACAATATTTAAAACGCGATTAAGGCCGTACCTAAATTTTCCGGGGTCCAGTGCTGCCCCCATTTTAAATAAATCATTTCAAAGAAAACGGACACATCATTTAAAATTTTGCAACTACCAAGTCCTAGATAACCCTTCAAAGTATTTTATGAACTACTATTTACAGTTTATAATTAGAACGTTAAGCTTTACTACGCACATTTGCTAAAAGTGGCCGTTTTTCGCAAATGTGCGTAGTAAAGCTTAACGTTCTCACTTTAAACTGTAAACAGTAGTTCATAAAATACTTTGAAGGGTTATCTAGGACTTTGTAGTTGCAAATTTTTGAATAATGTCGCCGTTTTCTTTGAAATGATTTATTTTAAATGGGGGCAGCACTGGACCCCGGAAAATTCAGGGACGGCCTTAAGCATTTTCGGCTCGATAGAAAAAAAACTCGAAAGATAAACATCCAAGACCCATCTTGACCTGACTGGAGATCGAACCCGGGACCTCCAGTGTGACAGCCTGGCATGATGACCTTAGGCCACAGAGGTTGTCAAACAGAGGCCACAAAGGACCGGTCCCGAACTCGACGATATTTTGCTGTGTTTTATTTATTACAGTGTTTATGTACAGTGATTTTCAAAAACACAGTATTCTTGGCTCTGAACTGACGGGGCGTTAACAAGAAAACAAATTATAAATCACACGAAAACAGTTGTACCTCACGTAAATAAAAATTAAATTAAAAACAGGTATGTACTTATTTACCCCGTGTGGTTTCGGGTTAGAATAGGACCACTCCATCTTCCTGAGGATGTCGTAAGAGGCGAATAAAGGACAAACATCTCGTGCTACAATTGCATTCCCAAGCAGGGTTAGCGTCGGGCGGCGGCCGGTTGTAAAACTTTTTGCCTAAATACATACCCAAAGAGGGTTGACGCCAGGCAGGCGGCCGGTCGTTAAACTATAGCCAAATCTTTAAACTCTCCCGGCTATTTCTTTTTCAACGCAAGGTCTTTGGCATCCTTGGGTGACTATTGACATGCATGAAAAATATTTGGAGAAGAAAAAGCGGGAAAGCGCACCCCGGGCTCCGAAGCAGCACAGCTGAGGATGCAACCGGGAACGCGCTTGGATGAAGAAGAAGATGTACTTAATTATTATTGATTACTTAATTACGAGCAATGTTGTGTAATGTTGAACAGCTGTAACCTATACGATTTACGAGTTTTTACTACAAAAATATACAAAGTACAAAAAAAATCGTTTATCATATTGTGTCCCGTCATCGGTGGTATGACATAGGGCCATTTTTGTTGGCAAATCACCCTTTATAATTACATTTTCTCTGAGCAAAATAATGGCAGCAATTTTGTTTTTTGTGGTACCGAAGCTGGGCGCTCGTTCTAATCACTTCCTATTTAATCTTACAAATACAAAAAGCCTATAATTTGATAACTTAAAATGTAGACAATAAGCAAATAAGAAACTAAAAATTTCCCTACTCTCTCTCTCTCTCTCATCTCAGCGTGTTCCCAGTTGCATTCACAGCTGTAATGCTGTGAAGCCCGGGGTCCGTTTCCGGCTCTTCCTTCTCCACTTCGCACGGTCTTGAGCATCCTTCATTGTAAGACCATTGGCACGCATATCATCCCTGACGACGTCAAGCCAGCATTTCTTCGGTCTACCACGTCTGCCGGGCCCCGGCGGAGGCGGCATGGCTGTACATTTGTTTCCCCCGTAACTTGCCGGTTTCCGCAAGATATGACCATACCAGCGTAGGCGACCTTCTTGCAGTTTGTCTGCTATGTCACGGACATGAAGGCTGCCGCGGATGCGGGTATTTCTCACGCGATCTCTCCGTCATACTCCGCATATCCAGCGCAACATTAGCATCTCCATGACACGCAGTTCCTGCTTGTGTCGCTCAAGCAATGGCCACGCTTCACCGCCACTTAAAAAGACAGATCTAATAATGGATTTGTAGACCTATATATTTAACCTAACCGGCAATTTGGGGTCACAAATGACACCAGTCACCTCTTGCCCATGCGGCAGATATATACGGGCCTTGACGTCGGCATCGATGTCTCCGGATGCGTGAAGTACAGATCCCAAGTATTTGAACTGGTCCGTACGCTTGACCAAGTTTTGGTGGGGATCTGTAGAGTTTCATGCCATGTATTCAGTCTTCGCCACATTTAGCTTAAGACCACCGTTCTCAAGCGACTCCCTCCACGCAATTGCGCGTCGCACCAGTCTGCCTCTGTCTGCATCCGCCAGTGCGATATCATCAGCATACACGAGAAGCCATGGGAGTTGCTCGTGTGTATCTCTGATGCTGTTCGAGACTTCGTCTAATATCACACTGAACAGGTAGGGACTAAGGACCGAGCCTTGGTGGACCCCGGCTGTAACGGGGACGGGTTTGGTGTCATCAACAGCAGTCCTAACCATCGACTCGGAATTAAGGTACATGTCGCGGATTATGTCAATATAGATCTCTGGCACCCCTTTGGATCTCAGTGCCCACCAGATCATCTCTCGGGGAATACAGTCAAAGGCCTTCTCCATATTCAAAAATTTCCCTACATTTTTAGAGAAATGATTTTTTATAATATAAATGAAAGAAAAAATCTACCTATAACGGGTGATTAGTTAATAAAAATTTCGAGTATACTATAGGCTCTGAAACCGAAGCCGGGACAAGACACATTGTACTTATAATTGATAAATTAAAAAAAATAAATAAATATTCGATGTAGGATAAATCACTAATAATAGTAATAGTAGTCTTCCTACATAAACTACTTTTTTTACACCTCTTTTTTTTACCTTCTTTTTCAACCTCTAAATACTGTTACTTCCATCCAATCCCCACTGAATAAAGATATTACGAAGTAGCTGTAAGATCTCAAATTAAAATTTCAAATATGAAGGAAAGGATTATGCTCCATTTGCACGAGCTGGAGTCCGAAGGCGGCCGAAAAATTACCTGGGTATCGCGCTGAGTATTCTGACATTGACTTCAATCAAGCGATTTTAAAATAGACAGGGAGATTTTTTTTGCAGTGTATCTTGTTTGTTTGGGTCAAATCTTGCAAGTTAAATTTGACCCACTTTCTCGTTTCCAATTGAGATGAAATTTTGTATGCTAATGTAAATTAGATAACAATGTAATATTATTGTGGTAACGAAGCTAATTTGATGATGGAGCCGGAAGGTGGCCATAGGAACCGACGCAACCCCGTCGAGTTTGGTCTTATTTCATTTGTCTTAATCTACTTTGGTTCCCAACAAAAGCTTGTACAAAAAATTACATTTTTAAATTAACTAGCGTTTTCTAAGTAGGCATTTTTATTCAAAGTGTCATTTTAAATTGGAATGCGCAGATGCCTCTCTATTATTTTCCATTTCGCAAAAACAGCGGTCGTAAATTTCTTAGATATAAGGTTTTAAGCATAAGTTGTAAATTTTTAAAATAGGCGATTTATTACACTGTTATAATCCTATCTGCTTATTTGGGTTTATTAAGATTTTGGAAAGTTTTGTGATATTTATATGTACCAACTAAGTTAGTGAACAAATAATTATAATTACAACAAGACGTAAGATACCGCGCTATATGTAAATAGTAGTATAATATTGGGAAGTCTAAATCACTCCTGTTCTTCAGACTCACACTTCAATGTGTTCGTCTTCATCACATTCGTGACTTAGACTTCCCAACATCATACATTTAACCATTTCGATACAGTTGCTTGTTTCCACAGTTCGTATTTCAGTCTTACACTTCAGACAGGACAGGACTTCTATATTTACATCCATTTGGGCTTCCAGTCGCATTTAATGTCGATGATTTTAGAATTATAGTTATTTTCGATAATTTATTTTATTTAAAATAGATCACGAAACAAAAAATAATAATTAAAAATCAATCGAACTGTGAATGCGTTAAAAGAGCAAAACGGGCGCGCGCTTTTCGAGCCCTCCTCGAGGTTGAATATAGGACTTCGGTTTCGAAGGAGAGGCTCTTAAGCGCGCTTCCCGTTTTGTTGGTAAAGGGCGAGTCATATTTTGGGAAGGGAAGAGGTCGCAATGGAAGGTCCTGATTGGGGGCAGGTCCAACCGTTAGCAACATTCACCCGCTCTGTTCGCTCAGCAATGTAAACTGTGCCCCAATGTGTCGTAACACCACAGATACAAAGCATCGTTACTAAGAGTCCCATTTACTATCGTCGAAAATTTTGTATATATGTTCACGAAACACAAAAACTTTAATATCGCGATGCAGAAAAACTACTTTATGAACGCAATTGCAAACTCGATATCTATTGTGAAATATTATAAACATAAGTCATGTATTCCCTTGCACCAAATGCATAAAATTAAATTGTATATGTGAGCGAATTCGCGTCATAGTCACGTCATGATGCGAATCAACGAACAAACAACGTCACGTATAAGCTAAATGCCCATTCACACGTTATAATGGTTTCATATGAATAGCAAACAAGCATACGGTTGCTGTAATAAGGTACGTAATCATCATAGCCGCTCGCAAACCTTTTTTGATACAAGTGTTTGTATCAAAGCATACCGTATTTATAATGAAACGTTACATTTCAAATCGGATCACGTAGGTATCGTACATGCTACTGGTGTGTTCATCAAAAAAATCATTATACTAAGACATAACTCAGGTTAAACCAAGCAAGAAAAAAAAAAAAACCTCTTTCGAATCCAGTTTATACTAATTTATATACATCGTGTAGAGGAGCTCTTATTAAATATACTAAGTCAGGCTGCACACGGGAGCTATATGCTACATGCAGTTTTATGTTGTTGTCAATATTAGACAACAGTACATGTAGAAGTTATCGAAATAATGTTTTCTACTTCCTAGATTTTCAATCTATATGTACACATATGATCACAAATTTTAATAATATCACTAAAGTCATTGTAGTCGAGTGGTCAATTGTGCGATCTGCGAACATCATGTTGCAGTTTCAATTCTCGTTAATAGGTGCAGTATTTGTAATAGGTAAGTATTTATCGATTAAGGTTTCACGTTAGGTATCATACATTTGACTTTTTTGTTTCAAAAATGTTGATAATAAAACCATTTCATAATTTTACTGCAACATTTTGTAAACATGTGTTTTGTTTTGTGTGTGTATGTCACAGTGTAGTGCTATGTCGTAGTGCTGTCACAGCATAAAACATAAAATAAAGAGAGTATAGAAGTCACATGTTATATGTGTGGGTATTACATGACCCTGTTTCCGACTGCTTGATAATAATGAGTTGGTGAAATGTTCTTTATCTGATCCAAATTGTAACAGAATCACTTACTTATATCATCTCACTCGGATATGATGAGCTGATCAACGTGGACCGTTGAGGATTGTCTTTTATAATACTTACACGTGTAACCTAAATAATTAGTTCGTTTTCGAAAATATCCGGTGCTTACGAAGGTATATTTCGTAATGTAATTCAACACACTTGTTTGTTACATTATTTGCAATACATTTTTGATAATGCATACTCAGGAAAAATTGTATGCGTTGTTTTTTAACCTACTTCTAAAATAGAGGAGGTTATCAATTCATTTGTTCACCGATTATTTGAAGACGCATGGACCGATTTGGAATTGAAAGCGCATACTTGTTAGATGGTTTCTTAGAAATTTTATTTTAATCGGTTGTGTAGTTTGGGGGTGAAGTCGGTTTTAACTTTAGAAAAACTATTCTATAACTAGCTTTCGTCTACGGCTTTCAAAACGAGTATAAAAAAAATAAGTACATACTTGTAAAAGATACAAACATACATACATACTATCACGGCTTTATTCCTAATGAGCAGACAGAGTAATTTGTATCTTACGGCTTTAAACAGACAGGGTCGCAAGACTCAAAAACCACTTTTAGCGTGATTGTGGGCAAGATGGATAACAATCAATATAGTGATGGGTTGCTAGCCAACCCTCGCCTATTAATATGATTCGCATTTTCACCCATTCCCTCGATCGATTCTTACGATCTGTGCCGGACGTCTTATAACTAATTTTGAGTTTTATTTTGTAATTATTTGTATACTATCAACCCTCACCGACTTCACACGGGTTGTACATTAATTTATTTATAAGTATATAAATTATCCTCGTGACAAAAGTAGAACAAGGGATGTTAAGATGGTTTGAGCATTTAGTAAGGATGGATGAAAATAGATTAACAAAAAATATTTATAAGACAAGTTTAAAAGGAAGTGCGGGATAGGGTCGACCTCGGCGAACGTTATGCGATCAGATTGCAGACGTTCTGAAAAAGGGAGAGGTAAGAAGTACCCGTAACCGAAGGGCATGTATGAAGAGGTTGATGAGTGTAGATGAAGCGAAAGAGGTCTGTCAAGATCGTAGCAAGTGGAGGTCCATAGTCTCTGCCTACCCCTGTGGGAAACAGGCGTGATAGTATGTATGTATGTATAAATCACCCTAAATAAAATAGTGATGAATTTTTTTTTAATATTTATACATAGTGTATTTTCTGTATCATTTGGAAAAATAAATTGAAAAATTTCCTACATTTTTTTTTTCTCCTCGTGAAATGCAAACAGACTCCAATGAAGTAACTTATCTAATAAAAAAATAATTAGAATCGGTTCACAATTGATGAACTCAACGCGTAACAAACAAACACATGAGTTAAGAACTTCTTCCTTTTTCAAGTCGGTAATAAATAGAAACGTCTGATAAAATTGAAAGGCAAAGATAGTGATCTTCACATTATTAAAATACTCTTAAGTACTCGTATGTACGCTTAAGCACTTCAGCATATAAGGCTATGTAGCCTTACATGTTGAATATATGTATATGGAAGTATATGTATACAAGTTCGAAATATGTTCAGTATTAGAACTCTCTTGCTGGCCTGCGAGAAAACGTAGAATGATTCAGCTGTCTTCCTGCGCTTATCGTAAAAGCCGATCGATTGAACGGGCAGAACCCATCACTATTTTTGATTTTCTTTCCCACATTTACGTTGATATTCATGATAAAAGTGGCTTTAGGGTTTTTAAGTCCTGGACTTTGTCTACTGCTTTAGGGATAAAGACGTGCTAGTATATGTATATCTATGTAAATAAAATCTTAAATTCTAGCAAAGAAAAAACATAGAATGTACTAGCTGTTTCTCTTCACGTGTAGAGCGTAAAAGTCAGTCAAGGGAACGGATAGCAACTTAGGGATCATTACAAGAAGGCAACATGATTAGTAACCTGAAACTATTCCCGATTCCTGATTTTCACCTATGGCTAAGCACTGTCTACCTCGAAAGAGATAAAGACGTGATTGTCTACTTAATGGCACGTGTAAAAATGTAATTCAATACACTTGTTTGTTTCAATATTTAACTAAAGATTTAACTTTACATTATATTTATGAAAATGTTTACTCAGGAAAAAATTTACCTTCACGCTATTTGTGTATTAAATAAGGTTCCGTATTTTAGGATTGCATTTTAAATAAACTCATTTACCAAATCAACAATAAATTATTAAAATAAATACCAACAACACTTTTTTAATGTTATTTTAATAAAGAAAATGAAACTATTACCACTAAGTAACTTTTTTTTTTTTACTCAAAAACTTTTGATTGTATTTCAATAAAACTGTATATCATAACTATATCAAAATAACGCATAGTCAATAGTTTATAATAGTTTTTTTGCATCACAATCTACTTGAAAAAAATATTAAAGAGTTTTCGGTAATCAACTACGGAACCCTAAACAATTGCTTGCGAGTCTTATTTTCCCGAATAAAAGCGAGTAAAAATTGTAGTGTAGTGTATCAATCATCATCGGTCATTGAGTGGTCTCTAGCAGAAGCGCGAGTACCTTGCACAAGCGCAAGGTGACCAGCAGATCAGTTTTGCTCCAGTGAAAGTGCCTATCTAGCCTTGCTCCAATGCAAGTGGTTATCCAGCCTTGCTCCAGCGCTAGTGATTTTCCAGAATTGTACCAGTGCAAGTTTATGTCCAACCTTGCACCAGCGCAAGTTGAATTTCTCGTTTGTACCAGCGTGACCAGAGAGACTTATATACACAATGTAAGTGAGTATAATTACTAAGTTTTTCTATTGTGTCCCTTAAACAATCCGGCGCCTTAATAAAATCGATCCAAAAACGGTCTCAACAGTCTACGATTATTAAGGTCATTGCCTACCCATCACTCTAAAAGTTTTTAGTGTGCAAATCTCTGTAGGAGGTAATCAGTCAATTCTTCCTCAGATACAAATAACATGCTTAAAGCTGTCAATATATATTACAACACAACCTGTTTATTATATTATGTTCATCAATTGTAAAAACAACAAACCCTCTTTATCTTAATACTAGCTGTGCCCGCGACTTCGTTCGCGTGGTTGTCGGAATGATATATAGCCTAAAGCCTTCCTCTATAAATGGACTACCCAACAAAAAAAGAATTTTTTAAATCGAACCATTAGTTCCTGAGATTAGCGCGTTTAAACAAACAAACAAAAAAACAAACAAACAAACTCTTCCGCTTTATAATATTAGTATAGATTACTATAGGTTATACTAAAATTTATTATTTTTGTTATATTATTTCAGGTCTGATTCAGAGTTTGAATACTTTCCACCTGCTCAGAGCAGCGGCAAGGTGAAAAAATCTACACCAGCAAAGAGGAAATCACCAGGCGAACTATTAACAAAGTGAGTATAATTATTATTTTTTACCAGCAGGTGATAAAGTAAACAATAAAATATATATTTTCTGAATTCGAAGGTATAAGTCGTATCATTAAAGTCTTATTAAGTAAATTTAAATATATTTCTATTTCATTTAATCTTTTCAATCTATGGTCTATAGTAATATGTACGTATGTGTGTGTCTGAATCACAAGGTTCTGGGCTCAATCCCCGACAAGATAGATAGAGTAATAAATCTTTTTAGAGCGTTCTGTGTTTTTATTTTATATGTTTTTATTAAAAATAATATATCGTTTAGTTAGTATCTAGATATTTAATTATAGAAACTTACTTTGGTGCTAGCTCAATTGATGATAGTAAAATATTTATTTCAATTAATATTGTTTTGTTTTTATTATTTTCAGACAGAAAAGTAAGAAATTAAACGTTGACACGCTCTTCGAACTCCACACTGATGACGAGACACGCGCTGCTCTGAAACCTTCGCCCATCAGTCTCCCATCATACCTGGCAAAGAGGGTCAGCGCGGGCACGCTGCGGCGGTCTGCTCCCACTGACGGCAACTACTTCATCGAGGTGAGGGTGTACCAACGCAGCGACGCCGAGTCTACTGCCCCCGAAGAACGCTGGAAGAAGGCTCTGCTTCGACTCAGCTGTCTTCTGGATGAAGACACGTCGCAGTGGAAGCTGCTGCAGCGGTTGGTTAGGGACCTCAGCGTCTTATTCGACCACACAGAACCGACACTCACTTAATAGTTTATTTATAACCATACCTTGTGCAAAGTAGGGTTTCATTAAAATAAATATATAATATCTTTCTTTTTTATCTTTATTTGTTATAGTGGGTTTTATTAAAATATATATCTTTTCATTAATAAGAATATAATGCCTTTTTGCGAAAGCTGTTCCTTTCAAGTACCCAGTAAGCAATGGATAGGACACTTAAGGAGTCAAAGTCATAAAAGTCGCTCTTTAGGTGAGCTAATAGACGGAGTTGTCGAGATTTCATCTGCATTTCGGGGTCGCATATCATCTTATAGGATTGCAGCTAAAGATAAATTTGAGCAAAGTTTACCAGAGATATTTTTACAAAGTATCAGAAGTTCTATATATCAACTTTTAATTAAGGCGTTAAAGACACATATTAATATTAAAGTCAATTTTGAATTCTTCTGTAACTTTATCTTATTCAAAAATAATGAACAGTCAGTGAAATCATTTTCTACAAAAAATTTTGTAGTACACGCTAACTTTAAATTTGATGATATTTTTAAAGCAATAAAAGATATAATTTTAAAAAAGATTCAAGAGTTTGAAGAAAGGGATAGCGGTTGGGCTTTTACGAATAATTTATATTTAGAGGTGAATATCAACAGATATGACCCGTTGAATGGGTCAAGCTATATCGATTTACCTATTGTTTTTTAAGACAACTAGCCATCATTTTTTATAATAACATTCATCTTATACTTTTGTCATTGTCATTACTTTAATATACATGTACTTAATAAATATATTTTATAATAAATAAGTGCACAAAATAATTTGATTTTATTTATTTCTGTTCACACACCCAATTAATTACGTTGTAATATGATACACGTGAAGGAAAGTCTAAGTACAAACGTGCTCAATAAATTCAGGTCAACTTAAAAACATGTACGGACAAATTTTAGGTTGAAAGACCTATGAATTGCTGACTGTGTTGAAAATAATATTTAATCACCTAATTTGAGCACGAATAATATCACTTCGCAAGTAACGACATTGGGAGCTGGACAATAGTTAGCTGCACTAATTACTTCATAATCACCAAGTGAGTATATATAGTTTTGTAAATGTATACTGTAATCAATTTATTAATTATTGATATAAACTATTTATACTAAATATAATTATTTCTTTGTTGCAGAAAATGGAAGACAGCACAAATGTTATGTTTTCACAGTACGCACAAGATCCTTATGAAAACTTAACACAAGAAATAGAGCTATTTGCACAAGAGCGCGAAAGACAAGAGAGGAGAAAGCAAGATGTGTCTAGAAAAAGGACTAAACTCTCGTCGAAGTCCTTCATCATCAGCAAGCAGCAAAAGGGGTTAAAATTAATTCAAATAAAGATAGTGGACTTGGCTCGTGAACCAGCTAGTGCGTCAAGCTCGGGTATCAACGATGTTGTCAGCGCGCAGTATGTGGTACAAGATCAGTGTGATGAAGTGTTAGACCTCACGGAGTCACTTGTTAGGACAATATCGAAAAAACTATGTGCTGATAATTTTTAAGTGTATTTTTTAATGATTGTATATTTTTTCTGTTTAGCGTGTAAGTAAACCTTATAAGTATGTTAATTATTTTTAAGAGATAAATAATAAATAGAATACCTAAGAATTTTTTTTATTTTTTTTTTATAACCGAATATGCTATAATAGGTTTAAACTAACCGAGGATATGAATAAATAAAAGAAAATATATTGTTTCCATCTTATAATATTTATTTACACTAAGAAATATTGTCTAAATACCATTTCTTTATACAAATAACATTTTTTAGCGCACAAAAGTTCTTATGACTTAAACAATTAAAGCTACATTCATTTTTACAGTAGTTTTCATATAAGGTCGAAAATGTAGGACTCCCTCGATTTTCTATGTCAATCAAATTACTTCCATCACATAATTCTCTAATCCATTTCTGTTTTTCAAGACCTTTCATTATAATAATTTTATTTTGCATGATTGGTACAATAATTCTCTTAAATTCTCTATAGTCAATGTGACCTTCACTCCAAGTGATTCCTCTCTGTCGCTCGAGGTATCGAACAGTCTTCTTTTCTTCCGGAGATAATGTAGTATATGCATATGGAGGTTTAATTAGAAAAACTTGAGTGAAATCCTTAGTAGATAATGCAAACTCTTTGATTATAAATTTATTACTGCGATCCTTAAATCCTTGCACATCAACGAAAATAATCGAGTTCATGATATTTTACGAACAATGTTACTCAGAGGTCTGTATTCGACTATGCAGTCATTCAAAATTAGACAATATGCTGATGTCTGATCTGGTATCACTTTGTCACACTCTAGTTCGAGGCGAATGTTGATCACCGGTCCTGATTTAATATTATCGTTTTGTCTAGAACAGTCTATCACGAATAATGGTGCAAAATTTTTAAACTCTTGTGCAGTCAACAATGCGTTGCATGGGCGGTTGTAATAAGACTGCTGAAAATTTACATATTGCTCGTATATTAAAGCATAGTTATGATATGAAAAGTTGGTGTTGTAACTTTCGTACGGGTAATATGTAGAGTTTAAAAAAACTTTAACATCTCGAACATTGCAGTGATCGAACTGAGACATATCGTTCATAACGTTGTTCTTTCTGTTTGTTTGTAAACCTAAAATGACATATCTCGGTTTTTCAATTTGTGACGAAGTTTTAATTGACCAAGTGTGTTTTGTAGTCTTTGGTAACAAAGGGTACTCATAAAGGTCCCAGTTTCTATACACTAATTGAATGGGTCTATCTTTTTCAAGTATTTTAAGTAAATTAATTCTTTCTCTATCTGATACTTTAACGTGAGGAACTCGCCATACAATCTTTTTTATGTCAATACTTTCAACTCTTTCGCCAGTGTTTAGCTTTAAAGCATTAAGGTTAGTATTACTTCGTAGCAACACAAGTTCGTGTTTGCAATTGACAATAATTTTTTTATAATCTTCTGCAAAACCTAATATATTGCTGAGAGGTATTGACGCAGCAAAATGACCTGCAATTTCATTTTTTGTACCTTGTATATCCCAACCCCACACTTTGGATACCTTCGCCTCGTCTGCGTTCATAGACACCAGTGCTTTCATAGTAGTAGTTATACCAGCATTCTTCACTTTGTCTATTTCAATACCGTTCAATTCATATCTTATATCTTGAAAAAGGAATAGAAGGGGGTTGTTGGTAAAATGTACGGTTTTAACTGTTTCTTTCTTCTCAACATTGATAACATTTACCACAGCTTCAACATACAAGGTACTTGAACATGGAAGCACATATAAATCTTGTTGGTTTATAGGTATCCGAATTTCATCATTTATATTGAAAGTAGTGGTATAGGGCTTGTAAGAATGAATTTCTATACCGTCTATGGAGTTATCATAAGCGGGTGGGTTAGTTATATTTAAAATACTCATTATAGTAATCCGATCGATTTGAGAAAATGTATATTAGTAGAGGTTAATTTCTTTTTTTTACCACGAGTATGTGTGGTCTTCTTGATTGCTTGATGAGTACTAATCTTTCGAAAAGATGTAGTTGTGTATTTATTGTAGTCAATCATATTTTCTTCAAATGTAAGTACAATTGTACTTCCTCTCCGCGAAAATTTATTAAATTGTTTTTTATGTCCAATATTCTTATATTTATACTATTCACCGTGCTTCTGTTCACCGGAAAATATATGGTATTTTTTGGAACTTCTATTATTCTGTAGCCAGGAGGAACATTCAATGCGAATTCGTGAATTATATGACTTGATTTTCCATTAATGTAGGAACCTCCGGTAATATCACATTCAACCCGCACCACGGTTGTAGGAAGAATGTTCACTGGTAGTGGGGATTTGTACCATTTATCCCTCATCATGAAAGTTTTTCCATATCCTAGTAGAGGTCCAATAGAATTTGGTTTTTCAAAATGAATTTCTTTAGAGCAGAATATCGAAAGCCTCAAGGTGTTATTGTTGCACAATAACTTTAAAACACAATTGTTTACTTTTGATTGTAAGAACTCACAGATGTCTAGGAGTTCATATGCTCCCTCAGGAATTTCAACAACTTCGTCAACGCCATAATAAAATTTATTATTATTATTTGTAATATTTGGTATAGAATTAAATGCAGAGAAGTGTAAAAGAGAGCACTCATATTGACCATCAAGTTCCAGTGGAGGGGAATAGTTCGATGTTAGTAGTGAGCTGTTTCCAGTTATGGACAGAGTGAAAGACATTTTTAGAATGATGTTTTATTCAAACGTAATAACTATTATATAATATTGTTACACCAAAAGTCTTGCAAAAATTTTATACATAAATGACCACAATTTACAGTATCAAAGTTTTGAAATCTAGTATAATTATAATGTATATCACTAACATTTAAATATTTTACCAATTCTTTGGGCGGTCTTAAGTTACCAAAACTATCGAAATATTCACAATAATTATTTATTTTAGCAAAGGCTACCCAGTGTGTTCCGTTATTCTTATAACTGTCTAAGTTTAATATACCACACTCTATGGGTTGTGGTTTACGTGGCAATCTATCCCTCATATATACACCTCGAAAATATGGAATATTTTTAGTGTATTTAATAATATCGATATTCGTAAGAGCACGTTTGGGTAGCCTGCTTATTAGTTTTTTGTAGATTTCAAAAACAACCCACTTCCTTTTTTATATGGTTTAAGATAAAATCCTTTTCCTATTGCAATAGCCTCCATAGCTTTGTTATGACGTTCAGATTCATGTAAATTCTGTTGAGCAGTTTTACAATCATTTATAGTTTTAGCTATACCAGCAGCACCTCCTGCTAAAGCGCCTAGTGCCGATAAACCCGCAAAAATTGGTATCAAAGGTAAAATCCCTCCTGTTTTAGGAATTGGTATTATTCTCGGTAAACGAACGTGGCATGTCTTAGGAAACAATTTTTTTGCTGCCTCATAAGCATACTTAATAGCAGTTTTATTATCCTTTGATTTCAGTTTTTTTATTTGTGAACGTATTTTTGATACAATGGTTTTAAATTGTTTTATCCCGGCACCTGTTTTTAATTTTGCTTTCATAACTTTGTTAACTATCCAAGATGCTAACTTTTCTCCTTTGCCAGCGTCTTTAGAATGCAATCGCTTCTTAGCCATTTTCATCAGTTGTAAATCTGCTTTATGACGAACGGAGAGACTTGGGTTGTTGTATGCAATATCGTGGTATTTACAAGCTTCGTCTAATTTGTTGACACCTTTATCACCTCTCAATAACCTTTCTTGCAACCTGGTGCCTGGTCCGCAATAGTTGTAACCTGGCAAGTGAAGCTCAAACGGGGTATTGTTTATCAAATTATTAACAAGTCCACCTCCATTCATTTCTTATAATATAATGAACAAAATATACGATGCTTGAACTTATATGTGCTATGATACGATAGACTTTCTATCTACCCAACTGTTTTCTTCGTCAGGAAGTCCTAACCATTTGACAAACAATTTATTGCCTTTTTTCCTTATAATTTTTTCAATTAAGTATATATTCGGATACTTAGTTTTTTGTAACTCTTCTCGATAGAATGAACCCAATATATTTTGTTTTCGTTGATCTTGTATTAAATATGTAACAGGTTTAGTATTATTAACCGTTTTAATAGTAAAAATTTCCGTAGACCAATTAGGTGTATAACCTTTTGCAAAATTACTCTTATATTTACTTATTCTAACGTGGTCACCTATTTTAAATTTATTTTTGATAAATTTACACCGTTTCCTTTGGAATTCCTTAATGTTATCTTTTACTAGGTTTTCATTTTTTGTATTTACATCTACTGGTTTAAACTTTGTAACGCTATGTTTTTGATTGTTATATGAAAACAAAACGTCATTTAAAGTTTTTCCTATCCATTTATAGTTACCATTATAACTGAAACATTTATATAACTTAATCTTCAATGTTTTGATTAACCTTTCTACAATTGAAGCTTTTTTTGTTGAATACGATGAATAGTGGTTAATCTTCATAAACTGCATTTGTCTATTAAATACATCGTTATAAAACTCAGTGCCTCTGTCAGTTTGTAGGTTTTTAGGGAAACGTCCACTTTCCCTTATAATTTGAGTAAATGCATTAAGCACCTCCTTTTTTGATTTAGTTTTCAAAGGAATCATCCAGGCATATTTTGAGAAACCATCAATGACAGTTAAAATGTAACCGTATCTATTATTGTACTTTTTTAATGATTGAATATCAATCAGGTCCGCTTGCCATAAGTCGTCTATTCCTTTCAAGATCACATTACGACGATCAAAATTTCTGCGTGCTGATCTATGAATTTCATTTACCACTTGCTGTTTTACCATTTTGTAGTTTAGTAATTTTATCGATGTAGTCTTTAGTATAAAATTTTTTTTCGAACTGAATAAGGTTATTTATCACATCATCTTTTATTAACTTTCTAAGAGCGGTTATTTCATCAAGGATCTTTTTATCAACATATTTTTTGTTCACCGCATCATCATGTGCAACAGGTTCTTGAACTCCTTTCAATCGAGATGATTGTAAATCAAAATCTCCGGTTTCCGATCTAACTAGGTGATTACTGGGACAATGTAGTATTTCTGTCAAACGTAGTCTTTTATGAACATGGTGCCCGAATTTATCAACATTCATTTTGGATTGAAGTCAGCCGCAGTGAAATAATTAATGAAGTAAATAAGATATGCACTTATTAATTTATACTACCATTTTCACGTAGTTCTTCTATGATTGAAATTATTTCATTATCAAGACCAGTGTTGCCTGCATCTTTAGACGCAATTAATAATTTCAGCCTTTCTACTAGTTCGTTAGGATCATCCCAGTAAATGTAATCAGTATTTTTCTTAAATTTCTTTTTAAGTATCAAACCTTCTCCTGCTATATTATCATCAGTATTACTGACAGACGATGACGAAGGCTTTCGCAGTCTAAAAAGTGGTTTAATGATGTTCAAATACTTCCGTCCTTTATTAGATTTAATTGGTTTACTAGGATCAAAGTCTCGCCGGTGAGCATTAGTAGCTATTAACATGGTTTTATATTCTTGACAATCATTTTCAGTCACCAGTTCTAAATTAGGTATTTTTTTTAACAATAACTCCTGCAACCCTGACGTTAATTGATAATCATGTCCAGCTACAGATATAATATTTTGATCATTTATATGCACACGTGCTGAACCCAACATTAATTTACCTCGTTCTTGTCTAACACCAAAAGGTACATCATTAAATATTTCGGAGGAAAGTGACCAGGACGAAGTATTATGACTAGGGCTAGGTATTGACTCAATAGTTTTAAACGATGAATCACTGGTATTAATATTCGTATTAGTAGAGTCGCCTGATTTTTCTAAACTATTATCTTCATCAGAATCATCTTCAGCATAATTTTGTGGGGAAATATTGTGCTTAAGAGTTTTGTTGAAATACGATTTAGGTGATTGAATTTGCTCTTTTGCACAATATTTTTTTATGAGGTCATCCTTTTCTTCTATTGATTTAATTTTACTGCTTCGATCCGTAATCAATTGATGAATTGGGTCAGTAACAGGTCTAAAAACTGTATTTAAAACATTTTCACTGTAGGATTCCATAGTTTTCATATCTTTGATTTTCTTTTTAACAGATTTTGCTATTTTAACTATCTGAGTCTTTAACTCTTTTTCCATATTAAACTTGATGAATATACGTTATTTGCTTAATACGGTAATAGTTTGACTGAAGATGAATATCGAATAAATCTTCTTATATGCTCGTATTTTTATCCTCGTCAAACAAAATAAAAGTATCAAAATTCTTCCTGTAACAGCCTTTGTTCTTTAAACAATCTTTATTGATTACCAAATAGTTATAGGGTTCGCTCCATACTTTTGAACACATTTCTCGAAATTCTGACCACGACATGTCGGTATTAACGTGTTCATCATAAACATGATGGAGGTTCACATCATCTTGTTTGAAT
Organism: Acrobasis repandana; assembly: GCA_963576875.1. Classification (NCBI taxonomy): domain Eukaryota; kingdom Metazoa; phylum Arthropoda; class Insecta; order Lepidoptera; family Pyralidae; genus Acrobasis; species Acrobasis repandana. The sequence goes on from OY756215.1 coordinate 1,635,218, forward strand.
AATATTAAAAGATTTGCATTGTCTCTTACTAGCTGTTTAGGTATCTTGCTGTACGTTTGATTCAAATAAAAACAGTCAATAAATTTATGTCTACCCATTGCGAAATAATCCCTCATATTGGACTGGTTTTCACATGCGACGTCATCGAATATTATTATGGAGTGTGGTTTTGCATCGTGAGGACTTAAAATAAGTTCATTATCTTTATATTTTGCAAACGTTACATCTGGCACTAAATTAAGAACATTTTCTAAAAACACATATTTTGGTTGATACAATGTTTTTGAATAAAGATAAACGTTTTTGAAACGTAAACCATTTTCATGTAATAGAAGACCTATGACTACATTAGTTTTACCACAATTCGAGGGACCGCAAATAATACATCGAATAGTATTAGGTAGAAGGTCACAATGTCGAAAAACATCTACTTTTTCATCTGGACATATTCGACTCAATTGTAAAGTTTGAGATTGTTTAACGAATTTCATCCTTTTAACCGCTAAGGCTGTTTTTGGTTGAATGTTTTTAATTTGTAAAGCAACGATTTATATATATATATATATATATATTTAAAACGAACTGACTCTGTGAATGCTTAATGTTGGAAGCTCTTATACCTGAGTGACATGATATAAGTAAGTGATTCAATTTCAATTTTGATCAGTTATTGTAAAGTAGTTCTGTAAACAGGGTATAAGCTATTTCAAAATATTTACCTGTTCATCGAAACAGTTGACATGTCATTAAATATTGGAGATCACGTGGATATAGTTATCATGTATAAGAGAAAAATATGTGGCATTCGCAATGTGAAAATGATTATCACCAGATCAGTTGACACATCTTGGAATATTGGAGACTACGTTGATATAATAATTACTTCTGAGAAACTACTTGGTCTTCACATAGTTAAAATTATAAATTATGAGCAATATGATGCTATTCTAATACCTTCGCAAAAATACACTACATTATGGTCTAAAATTCGATTGGAAGTTACCCGAATAGATGGAAAAGAAGTAGACCTGACTGAAGTGGAAGATTCGTTTCCAGAAATGCTCATCGACATAAAATGCGACTGGAAGCCCAAATGGATGTAAATATAGAAGCCCTGTCCTGTCTGAATTGTAAGACTGAAATACGAACTGTGAAAACAAGCAACTGTATCGAAATGGTTAAATGTATGATGTTGGGAAGTCTAAGTCACGAATGTGATGAAGACGAACACATTGAAGTGTGAGTCTGAAGAACAGGAGTGATTTAGACTTCCCAATATTATACTACTGTAAATAAATAAGAAAAACAATCCAAATTACTTGTAAGCTAAATAATTTTAATTCATAACATAAGTAAAACTAACATAATGTAATTAAAATTAAACTGACTATGAAACTAACCTAGATGCATGCATGCATACAAATCTATAGTGCATCATAGACTTAAATAACAAAATATTTACTAATATAATTTGCTAATAATTTGATTAAAACAACTTCTTTTATAAAAAGGCAATCCAGACTCTTCGCGGCAGATAAAATTTTTTTTTGCCTTCTCTTCTTTTTGTAACTTGTCTATTTCTAGAAGTGTACGAGTCGCAAAGTCTAAGGTGTCCAGTAAATTAAAGTGTTTCAGTGAGAGACTGGAAATATAGGAGTGAGTAGTCTTTAGCACCTTATCGGGTTTCATTGAGAGAATATTTTTCAATAAAAACCGAGTGACACCCTGTCCGACTAATTGATTCATCTCTGTTATTATCTAGAGTCCTAGAGTAAGGATTAGAAGATACTTATCTTAAAATGGATATTGAACAGGATATTGAAAAAGAAAACTGAGATGTAGAGGTGTACGTAACTAAATATCCCGTAAATATTCTCAAAGTTTCCAGGGATGGCACATCACTATGTACAAATAATTCAAAGAGTAAATACGAATACGATTAAGATCTTATCAATAAATACACGCATTTAATTAAAATTAAAGAAGACGAAAAGAAAAGCAATTAAAAATTAACCATAAATTAAACTAAAATTTAAAACTTAATTTAAAAATACGAATATAAGTATTTTAAAAATATAAAGAATTAAAAAACCTTTTACAAAGAGTCATAAAACGGATCCTGTAATGTTAGTTTTCATCAGACATACATTTTAAGGCCATACATGAATTTTCCTGGGTCCAGTACTGCCCCCATTTGAAATAAATCATTTCAAAAGAAATGGAGATATCATTAAAAAAATTGTCTTTGTGAAGCCCTCCCTAGATAACCCTTCAAACTATTTTATGAATTACTGTTTACAGTTTAAGGTGAGAACGTTAAGCTTTTTAACGCATTTTTGCCAAAAGTTGCCGTTTTCCGGAAAAATGTACTTATAGAAAAGCTTAACGTTCTCACTTTAAATTGTAAATAGTAGTTCATAAAATAGTTTAAAGGGTTATTAAGGGCTTAACAAAATATTAAATGATATCTACGTTTCCTTTGAAATAATTTATTTCAAATGGGGGTAGCACTGGACCCCGGAAAATTCATGTATGGCCTTAATTACTTAAATTAAAGTAAACTATTTCATTTGTTGCAGCACACCTAGCAATAGTGCTGGCAACCAAAGTGGGCCTGTACAAGATAGTCCTAGGCATAGCCCTTGTGATAGCCAGCATGAAAATATTGGTGGTCATGGCATGGGCTCTGGCCGTTGCCAAACATGTGCCGAACGCGTGGTCGAATTTCAAAAACGATTACTCCCATCACCATTATCATGAGAAAATCACGCCACCCATCCCTAGTACGAGCTTGTTGGATTGGATGTCTGGTTTTCTAAAATATTGATTTAGGTAGGTACTTATTTTTTAATTCTTGAATAGTCTGTATAAATAAATCTGTTTGTTTAAATAAAATATAAAATAAAATAAATAAAAATATTTTTTTAAAACGTTTGGCCACTACCTGATACTTATACAGCATTCGTATTTTTATTTTATAAACAAGTAAATAGTTAATAATTAAACTTTTAACAAAAAAAAACAACCGACTATATCTTTTTATAGGAGTTTCTTCCATATTTCCAAAGATCTTCATCATATCTTCACCAAATTAAAATGGGACCAACTTAGTAGTAAGGGCTTTCAAATAAAAAAAGAAATATCAACATCGGTTCACAATTGGCGAAGATATCGCGTAACAAACATACATAAAAAAAACATGGTCGAATTGATTACCTCCTCCTTTTTTGAAGTCGGTCAAAAATTATTTTTAAAAACAAGCTTCTATCTAAAACTATAAAGTAAAAAGTTTAAAGTCATGACGAAACAATTGAGCCCAAACTCGGTGGGGTTATGTTGTTTTATCACAGAGAAACCGTGGCCACCTTCCGGCTACACCATGAGATCAGGTCCTTGGTACCATAATATTGCATTGTCACCCAACTTACATAAGTATGTGAAGTTTCAACTCGATCGAATAATGGGTATTGGGTCTTATTTAGCTTGCAAGATTCGATTACGGACACACGCAACAAACACAACAGGAGAGGTGTGAAAAAATCTTAATGCGGTTCACAGAATAAATAAATAAATATATAGGGACAAATCACACTGATTAAGGTAGCCCCAAAGTAAGTTCTAAACTTGTGTTATGGGATACTAACTAAACGATACTATATTTTATGATAAATACATATATAGATAAACACCCAAGACCCAGGATAATTTGAAAAAGGCCATTTTCTAACTTGCCCTGGCTGGGGATCGAACCCAGAACCTCCAGATTAGCGGTCTAGCGTGTTAATCATTACGCCACGGAGGTCGTCAAAAAATAGTTGAAACTAAATAAAAGCTTGTAATAATTTTAGTTTAAAATAAACGGGCAAGTGCGAGTCGGACTCGTACATGAAGGGTTCCGTACCACCATACAATGTTTTAAAACGCTGAAGAAATACATTTCTTGTATGACGACCCCCTTTAATTTTTAACTTTATCTTATTTTTAGTATTTGTTGTTATAGTGGTCATAGTAATACATAATCGGTGAAAATTTCAGGTGTCTAGCTGTTATGATTCAAAAGATAGAGCCCTGTGACAGATAGAGTTAAAAACGCTGAAAAAAAAACACGTTTTTTGTATGGCGACCCCCTTTAACTTTCAACTTTTTTTATTTTTAGTAATTGTTGTTATAGCGGCCACAGTAATACATAATCGGTGAAAATTTCAGGTGTCTAGCTATTACGGTTCAAGAGATAGAGACAGACGGACAGACGGACAGACGGACAGACGGACAGACGGACAGACGGACAGACGGACAGACGGACAGACGGACAGACGGACAGACGGACAGACGGACAGACGGACAGACGGACAGACGGACAGACGGACAGACGGACAGACGGACAGACGGACAGACGGACAGACGGACAGACGGACAGACGGACAGACGGACAGACGGACAGACGGACAGACGGACAGACGGACAGACGGACAGACGGACAGACGGACAGACGGACAGACGGACAGACGGACAGACGGACAGACGGACAGACGGACAGACGGACAGACGGACAGACGGACAGACGGACAGACGGACAGACGGACAGACGGACAGACGGACAGACGGACAGACGGACAGACGGACAGACGGACAGACGGACAGACGGACAGACGGACAGACGGACAGACGGACAGACGGACAGACGGACAGACGGACAGACGGACAGACGGACAGACGGACAGACGGACAGACGGACAGACGGACAGACGGACAGACGGACAGACGGACAGACGGACAGACGGACAGACGGACAGACGGACAGACGGACAGACGGACAGACGGACAGACGGACAGACGGACAGACGGACAGACGGACAGACGGACAGACGGACAGACGGACAGACGGACAGACGGACAGACGGACAGACGGACAGACGGACAGACGGACAGACGGACAGACGGACAGACGGACAGACGGACAGACGGACAGACGGACAGACGGACAGACGGACAGACGGACAGACGGACAGACGGACAGACGGACAGACGGACAGACGGACAGACGGACAGACGGACAGACGGACAGACGGACAGACGGACAGACGGACAGACGGACAGACGGACAGACGGACAGACGGACAGACGGACAGACGGACAGACGGACAGACGGACAGACGGACAGACGGACAGACGGACAGACGGACAGACGGACAGACGGACAGACGGACAGACGGACAGACGGACAGACGGACAGACGGACAGACGGACAGACGGACAGACGGACAGACGGACAGACGGACAGACGGACAGACGGACAGACGGACAGACGGACAGACGGACAGACGGACAGACGGACAGACGGACAGACGGACAGACGGACAGACGGACAGACGGACAGACGGACAGACGGACAGACGGACAGACGGACAGACGGACAGACGAACAGATAGACAGACAGACAAGTCTCAGTAATAGGGTCCCGTTTGCACTTCGGGTACGGAACCCTAAAAAATAACAAATGTACTTTAAATATTTATTTATTATTTTCAATGATTATTTGTTATGTTTTCGTTAGTCTTTTTCAGTTTCTATATTTTTAATTTATCTATTACAATAAAATCTTGTCCTCAGTTCATTTCTTCTACGTCGTGGCCACAAAAGTGTTCGTGCTGAAGATAATCTATGGGATCATCTTCTACGTATTACTGACCAAGGGCTGGCACTTCGTCCTCTGGTTCGTGCACTACCTTAAGGAGAAGAAGCACGAAGAATACATCGAGCACGACCCTGTCTACCACGGATACGACCACGGCCATCATTATGACCATGCCCATCATTATGAACAACACGACCATTTTGAACAACCCTATGGATACAGTAAATCAGGATATGGTTCAGATTATAGTCCTTATAGGAAAAAGGTATATGATTCAGATGGGTCGTACTCTGTGAAAAACATCGTGAAAAACTAAAAACGTTATGTCTAACAATTAATCTGCTTGCGATAAGCGGTAACTGACGTAAAACCAGATATCTAAACGAAAAGGTGCTGAGTTCCGACGTGAGCTAAATTAAACCATATCGCTTACAACATTGATTAGATATTTCTTTGAATTTCTTTGCTGAGTGAGACCTCTGTCCGTGAGTACTGGTACTTATTCTGTGGTAAAACCGAGCCGCACTGCGGCTCGAATGCGCACGAGTGTGGCTCGGGACGTCTGCGTGTATGCGTCGCGAGTCACATTCGCCCTGTGGAAGGTCACCGATGAGATCGAAACCTGTCAGCCAGTATCTGACGTTTTACGTGAGTTACCCCTTTATCGCATATTAATTATATCTGTCTCACGTTAGTTTTAAATAAAAATTAATGTGTTTTTTTTGCACATTGCAATCTAAAAAAAAGTATTCCTAATACCAAACTAACATAAATAAGTACAAATAAACTTAGTATATTAAGGTGCTCCCTCACATAAAGCATTCGCGTGTAATGTAACGTTACAGAATCGAGCATCACATCAGTGAAGGAGGAGAATCGAGCATCACAATGCGCACCTTGTGATGATACAAAACGGGTATACATCAGTAAAGGAGGAGAACCGAGCATAACAATGCGCACCCTGTAATGATACAATGTGTAATATCTTGATACAACTTGTAACATCAATGCGCTTCACTTGTAATGTGTCTGGTTTCTTCTGTTTTTTTTACGTTAATAATAATGTCGAATTAATATTGCCGCACTCAGCACAATGACCACTTCGTCTGACATTATGGAATCAACTAAATCACACGTGAATGCTCGCAAAGTCAAATCTATAATATTACATTACACGTGAATACTCGTCAGTCAGGAAGGTACTCGTAGTATTGCTGTAATGCTCAAAGTCGAATCTAAAAAGTTACATTACACGTGAATGCTCTCGGTGAGAGAGCACCTTTAGTGGTCCCTTACTATATACTCGTAGGTGTCATAAAATTGGAGGTTGCCCAACGGGCTATGGAGAGAGCTATGCTCGGTATTTCTCATTTGCTTGAGATTCGTAGAACGAAACTCCAGTGAGTTTCGTTCTAGTTCGCTGGGCTATATCAGTGCATAGCCCAGCGGATTAGCTCATTGAAGTGGCAATGGACGGGGCTCATAGCGCGAAGAACCGATGGCCAATGGGACAGAAAGGATTGTGCTAAAGAAAAATCTGACAACCCATTTGTATTAATGTAAAATGTTAGTTATATTCGGGTAGATTTAGTTCGTGTATCAAATAGTGCCATGTAAGTGTTGTGTTCCTATTTATTTCATTTATTTAAAACTTCAATAAGTACTCAATAAATTGTTTATGATGTCTTTGTTATTTTTTCCCTTTTTATCGTTATTTATTATTCTATACCAAAAACAAAGTAAGATATTAAGATAGAGCATATTATTATGTGACTCTCCCATCATAATATTGATATTAAAATATATAGTAATAAATTTGATAACCTCTGTGGCGTATTGTTTAACAAGGAGGTCCTGAGTTCGATCCCCTGCCAGGGCAAGTTGGAAAATGACTTTTTTTAAATCGTTTTGGGTCTTGGGTGTTTTTTTGTGTTTCTTGTAGTTATTATAAAATATAGTATCATTGAGTTAGTATCCCATAACACAAGTTTAAACTTACTTTGGGGCTAGCTTAATCAGTATGTTTTTCCCTTTCTGTATTAATTTGTTTATCAAAGTTAAAAATGTCAAGGTACAGACCTACTAATAACAAAGATCTCTACTACGGTTGTTTGTTTCAAAAATGTATTAGCTATGCATTGGTTTGCTTGCTTGGCTAGATAAATCAGTGTGAATCGTTCTCTATCTATCTATCAGTGTGATTTGTTCTTTATCTATCTTTGCAAATTCTTGTCTTAAGAATAGACGTACCGTATTTATCGATCTGATCTGATCCTATTAGCATTGTCAAGTACATTAGTGCAACAAGTTTTACAACCGACTGCCTGCAATCCTCTGTGGGAATCCACGAATTATATCTGTTTCATTATTTGTATATAATACTCAACTTTCATTTTGCACCCTATTTACTACCTTTTCTACTACGTCCCTAAGGTGAACTGGTAGACAATGCTTAGCATTAAGTTTTACCTTTTGTATTATAATCGTTAGATTATTGTGCAATAAATATTAAATAAATAAATAAATCCAACTGGATTCGCAAAGAGTAAGACGGCTGCACGAGATATTTGTACTTAGACCTTAAGAACATTCACAGGAAGCGGTGGAGTGGTATTATACTGTCATGTATTTTACACGTCACATTTAAAAATGGTGCATCAAAAAGAGACACTTGGCGAGGATTTTGCCAAGTGGTACAAACGGTTAAGTAAATTTAACAGAAAACAGGCAAGAACTCTATTGGGAGCATTGACTGGACACTACCACAATCGCAGTCATCTCTTTAAAATGAGACTTGTTAAGAGCCCAAAATGTTGGGTATGTGAGGAATCAGAGGAGACAATGAGACACATCATGTGTAGCTGCGACTCGATGGCTGGTAAGCGCATGGACCACTTTGGATCAGCATATCATGAGCTAGAGGACTACAGGCACTACGCACCAGGTGATATTCTGAAGCTTATGCAGTCCTTCTTCAGAAATCCCGAAGCGGGTGAGTAAGGCAAGTGGGTAAGTACAATATAACCCAAAGGTTCAACATGCTTCCCATTGTGGACCCCAATGCAAGATAATATAAGAATGGTGCATTAAAAATATAACTAACATGAGATAAATTCAGTATCAATATATTATAGTGCACATAGTGCAGCGAAACAATCAGGTCACCGGTCCTAACATCGGCTTAAGGTGAAGATATAGGCAAATGGCCTTGAAGTGTGAAATAAATTGTTAACTCGTATATATGGTGATAATTTCCATATTGCTCTTCGTCATGCACTAGATAGCCCTTTAAATTATTTTATAAAATGCCGTTGAAATTATTATTGGTGATCCGTCTAGCTTTAAAACTTGCCGTGGCCACTTTTGGCGGAGGCAAGTGTTAAAGCTAGACGGACTAATGTAAATACTTTCAACGGTGGTTCATAAAATAATTTAAAGGGCTATCTAATGCATGACGAAGAGCAATATGGGAATTATCTCCATATTTACGAGTTAACAATTTAATTTAAATGAGGGCGCCACTTCAAGGCCATTTGCCTATATCTTCACCTTAATGATTATCGTCTAAATCGATCGAAACCTGGTCGGACTTTACGGAGTAAACCGTTTAAAATATTTATAATTTATACAGGGTCCAACAAAATATTCTGAAACTATTTTAAGGGTTGATTCAGTCCATCATAACCTTTGACGACCTCCGTGGTGTAATGGTCAACGCTCTTTTCAAATTGTCCTGGGTCTTGGGTGTTTATCTATATATGTATTTATATATATAAAATATAGTATCGTTGAGTAAGTATCCCATAACACAAATTTAAAACTTACTTTGGGGCTAGCTCAGTGTGATTTGTCCCTTTAAAAAAAATCATACTAAACAACCTTCCCCAAGGAACATATATCGAAATATGAAAAATAATTTTTCGACTCCCATACAACTTGACCGATCAGAAAGCAAAAAAGAAAATATTTTTCATATTTCGCTATATGTTCCTTGGGGAAAGTTGTTCATGTTACCCTTAAAATAGTTTCAGTATATTTTGTTAGACGTTACATATTCCAGGACTGTACTTAATGGTAATGGTTATTGTCATAATATACAACATACAGGGTGATTTCTGAATATTGCTGTACACTAAATTGATCTTAGTTATGAGCTAAATTCTGGTTAGGCTCGACACACACAGGTGTTTCGAGGATTCAGAATCGGAATATAAACAAGTAAATATCCATTAAATACTGAACATAAAAGTACAAAGTACTTACTTTGTATTGCAATTTGTAGACACTAGATAAATTAGATTAAGAGAGAAACGACTAAAGTTTTAATAGTAGATTTTCTTACAAGGTAAGAAGTAAAGTATTGTAATTACAGTGAGTGATTCAAGAGTTTAATCTAGAATATAGTGAAAGATTCTTCTTCTTCGTCTAAGCGCGTTCCCGGTTGCATCCTCAGCTGTGCTGCTTCGGAGCCCGGGGTGCGCTTTCCCGCTTTTTCTTCTCCAAATATAACATGCATGTCAATGGTTACCCAAGGATGCCAAAGACCTTGTGAAATTGAGAAGAAATAGCCGAAACAGTTTAAACGATTTGGCTATAGTTTTACGACGTTTGATTCAGATGTTTGTGTTTAGTCCTTTAGTCGCCCTCTTACGACATCCACAGGAAGAGATGGAGTGGTCCTATTCTAACCCGGAGTGGTGTGATCACCACTGTGTGGAAATAAAGCTTATGTGAAATTCATCATCATCAGGCCTTTTTTATTCTCCACTGCATGAGCACGACCCTCTCTGTACTACCAGAGCCATTATTAGCCAGGGCATGCAGAAGATTACCTACACTCTCCACGCTGGCCAGACTGGTTGGAGAGGTCTTATTGATGTTTATAAGCTTTGTTTAGCTTGTGTTTCCCAAGTTGCGTTCTACGACATTCACGGAAAGACGTGGTCCTATTCTTAATTACTGGCTGTGAATTGTGCCTTACGGCGCGATATAACATTTGTCATAGTGCTTGTTGACGTAACAAACATGTTGCGCACAATTTAATTAGGTGTTTTACTGATGTAGTAATGTTTTTGTTACGGTTCAGTGAAATACAGCAGTGCGTAACTAACCGATTTTACTCGTAGGTAAGTGATTTGTTATTTGGTGAGGAGCGATATTAAAAAATTATTTGTTGTTTTCATGTGTACAACCTTCCCTAAGGAACACATATGTGTCCATATGTGTTCTCTAGGGAAAGTTTTTTAATATACTTTTTTAGACGTCATTTACAAATTCTCCCGTTAATGGGAGAGGCCTTGAGGTTTTTTTAATATTTGGTTCAGCAAAGGACTGACATAGACTGTAAAGAAGAAAAAGCCCTATAGACAAGACTATCGTTTATTTTATTATTGTTAGTTTATTTAAATTACACAAAGATTAAAGTAACCAAAACAGTTCTTACATTATGTAAAAGTTGTCATACTGTAGATTTTTGATTTTTTGCGGCGCGCAATTTTCAAAGTTGGAGCGTTTTTCGCAGAGTTGGTACCAATAGCGGGAGCAGTGTAAGCGCGGTCGTCTTCGCGTATCTATTGTATTGTAGTTATAATGCAGTATCATATTAGATCACGTATCGTACATAAAACTACAATGTGTTGCCGCGGCGTCGCTCGCTTTACTGCTGGAAGCTGCGGCCAAACGATGCCGCTTGTTCGCAAACTGTTTCAAAACTCAATCCCCGACTTAGGTATTTTCTCTTTATTTCGCTTTTATTGACGTTAATAAGTTGCAGACAATTTTTGTTTGCACTTTATGTACATACAAAATGAAGAAAATAAAAAAATCTGACTAGTTCCGCGGTTCAGTGGTCAAGGCGTTTGCCTTGTGATCCGGAGGTCATGGGTTCAAATCCCACTGGGAAGTTTACTTTGTGAAAAGTTCTTTCCAGTCTGTTTAGGATATTGCAGGCTTGAATCCCCTGCTTATGCGAAAAGAAAGATGATTCCGTGCTTCGGAAGGCACGTAAAGCCGTTGGTCCCGAACGCCATCTAGCGTTTGTACTTATCCTAGGACTGGTTCTGGTCTACCCTTTGGGTTGCGGAGGTAAGACGGCAGTCGCTATGTGTAAAAACCAGTAACCTTGTCAAAACGCTTAGGTTAGGTAGCGGACCCCGGGCTCTTAAGCGTAACCGCTGACGATGCAATGGGAATACGCTTGGATGATGATGAAAATGAAGAAAATAAATAATGTCAGCACTATAATTTGCATTAGGTAGATATATACGTCTAAAAAAATGGACTGAAACTGTTTTAAGGGTAGATTCAGTCCATAATATTGAACAACTTTCCTCAAGAAACATATACAATATACCTGAATATGAAAAAATATTTGCTTTCTATACAAACTCGGATCAGCTGATCGGTAATTTGTATGGAAAGTCAATATTATTATTTTTCATACTTCGATATACGTTCCTTGGGGAAAGTTGTTCAATATCACGGATCCAATTCAGCCTTAAAATTATTTCAGTATATTTTTTTTTAGAACAAACACCACAAACATTCAGGTAAATGTAAATTGGCTCTGTCTGAGCGTACTCTATGCACAAATGGATATTGCGGCTCGTGGTCATTGATCAGAGATATCGACACAAACGCATTTCGGAATAGCAACCATTTTGAATAATATCAATTCCCAGAGCAAATGCGGATATATTCGTTCTCATTTGCGATATTATGAATTGTTTTTGATTCATCCAAGCTTCGTTCTTATTAGCATGGTTTCCTCAAAATACTACAGCATGAGGCAGTGCGGCAGTGGAGGCCTTAGGCAGTCGCTCGGGACCTCGCTCTTGCAGAGGCCTCGCGCAATAATCCAATTCATAATGTAATCGAGGATTTGGATGCATGACCATGTTTGAATTTGTAATTTTTTTTACGAAACAACCATTTACTCGTACACCAAAAACAAATCTTTTTCTAAAAAATGGTTATTAAATGACGCAGTAATTATAATTCAAAATTTTAGTATGAAGAAAAGTGGGAGCTTGCGTGGTGGGGACATCTTTCTATCTCTTCCGTACGCATTAAAAACCTAATAACAGTGACGTCACATTTCGATACGTGCATCCTTTTTAGGGTTCCGAACCCAAAGGGTGCAAACGGGACCCTATTACTGAGACTCCGCTGTCTGTCCGTTTGTCTGTCCATCTGTCACAGGGCTCTGTCTCTTGAACCGTAATAGCTAGACACCTGAAATTTTCACCGATTATGTATTACTGTGCCGCTATAACAACAAATACTAAAAATAAAAAAAGTTAAAAATTAGAAGGGGTTGTCATACAAGAAACGTGTTTCTTCAGCGTTTTAAAACATTGTACGGTGGTAAGGAACCCTTCATGTACGAGTCCGACTCGCACTTGCCCGTTTATTTCTGTTACTTGACAGTTTCCCTTTCTACCAGATTTTAAAGACTAAAATTCTAAAGAATTTATAACTTACATGTTTGGGCATGGAGTTGTAGCACGAGATGTTTGTGTTTAGTCCTTTAGTCGCCACTTACGACATCTAAAGCAAAAGATGGACTGGTCCTATTCTAGGCCAGCCACACGTCCAAAAGGACCAAGGACCACTTATTTGTAGTAATTGGTTAGGTAACCATATTTCATGAACACTTACAACACCAAGGGTGACTACACTCACACACTCGAGGAATGCCCAGCCTGGGAGCAAGAACGCCTCAATCTGAGTGCAATTGTGGGTGCTGACCTCTCACTCCCTGCTGTGATTCGAGCAATGGCTGGAAGTGGAAGGTGCTGGAAAGCCATGCAAACTTTTAGCGAGACTGTAATGGCAGCCAAGGAGGCAGCAGAACGCGAAAGAGAAGCAGTGGCTATAGTAGAGATGCGACTTCGAAGACCGGGCAGAAGGAGGCGCATTTATGCTCAACTCCAACCAGCCTGAGAATAGCCAACGGACGCCAGATACGGGGTTAAGTCTGTCGTCCACCTGGCTGGGAGTACGGACATGTGTCCCTGTTCGTCTCTCACTGTTGTGTTCAAGGGCCAATTAGCCTGGGGTAGAGTGACCTAAAAAGGTCATTGCCGTGGCTGGGAAGAGTGGATGATTGGTGGCAACTCCACCGCTCCCACCTTCCCGGTATTGGCTTGAAGGGGCATCGAGGTGTTTTTAGTGGGTCCAAGTCCCACATAACCTGTTCCACTGTCCCCGCAGCGGAACGGTATGCGACGGCATTTTCACCTCGTAAAAAACAAAAAAAAGGGTGACTACACTACCATTTTTACCCCAATAGTCTGCAAATTTTGAAATGGACAACAATTACAAACAAACATAAAAACGTTTTAAGTTAAAAAGTCTCTAAAGGCCATTTATCCTATTGAACTTTTCATTTCCAGGTTCATAAATCAAAATAATTTCCAGATAAGAATATTCCATGTTTCAAAGCAAGTAAACAAATTTTTATTTGTTCACATTTTCCAACAACATACAGCACTGGAAATCGTTTTGACTACCAGTACGTATATGGAGAGTAGATATAAGGGGAATTACTAGGTATTTTGTGTATGAGCTATGCTCACAAATTTCAGCTGCACTGCAGCCAGGCCTGTGTCACTCCCCGTTTAGGTATCGAAAATGAACCTACATTATTACTATGCGCGCAGGTGGCCCCTCCGGGTGGCAAATTCAGTTATACGAATCGCTTGTCCAGAGTAATAAGAATGAAATTGGCTTGCATTGGATATCTAGGTATATAAACGAAAAGGTGCTGAGTTATGACGTGAGCTAAATTAAACCATATCGCTAGCCACATTGAGTAGGTTTCCACTGTTTTCACGTTCAAGTGGTTCGTTATCATGAGTTCGACCTTAAAATAGTTTTGAGTTTCAGTTCTAAGTATGGGGAACCCCCAAAATTTATTGTTTTTTTTTGTGTTTCTATTTCTGTTTTTGTGTGAAAATCTTAGTGCGGTTCACAGAATACATCTTCTTACCAAGTTTCAAAAGTTTCAGTTTTTATAGTTTCGGAAAAAGGTAGTTGTGACATACGGACGGACAGACAGACAGACAGACAGACATGACGAATCCATAAGGGTTCCGTTTTTTTGCCATTTAGCTACAGAACCCTAAAAATAAGACATTTAGAAAGGAGAAAGTAGGTAAACGCCTTAGACCATAAGGTAAACACCCATTGTTGTTTGTGTGTTATTTATTGTTCTTTTGTTTTAATGTTGTTAAGATTTTCACTAACGGAAATGTTTATTTTCTTAGTAACGTATAATTACTGATTTCTTGTACTTGTCAAAATTTTTAGAGCAAGCTCAGACCATGATACAAATAACTACTTTAATATATAAATTTTATAAATATAATATATATATATATATATTTAATATATATATATATATATATATATATATATATATATATATATATATATATATATAAATTTTAATATATATTTAACATATAATAAAAAAAATTGATAAAAAGTACCGATACAAAATCAGTTTGGCTGAGCGCTTATTTGTATGGAAAGGCGTATTTTTTTTCGCAAATGTTTTATATGAGAAGTAGATCAGTATCATGGACTGAACTTGCTCCAAAAATTTGGCAGGTGGTTAAAGAGTCATTCTGTATAATAAAATATACGTTTAAAAAACTAAAACCCGACTGCTGAGAAAATTCTTACTGCAAGGTATGAATTATCCGATTTTTGAAATATGCTTATATACCTTTCATTTGATACCCCACTCAATATCGTAGCAATTCTTTTCAAACCCTTTTTTGTGTGTAACATTTATCATAATATTTAATACATATACTAAATGTAGCCTATGTCACCCGGACGATATACCTACGAATTGATTTGTAAAATTGGATAAATAAACTCAGAGCTTGCTTATGAAGTTTTTCCAACTACTACCAGGACATTAAAAAGATGGCCTTAATTCTTCTACACTTCCGAATATAGATCAATGTCACTGTATTTTCTAGTTTCTATACAAAACTCTTTTTTATTAAAGTTAAAATAAAGTTATGAATGTTGATATTGTCGTAAAACTGTACTTTTATTATGTTGTCATCAAAATCAAACAATTACTAATTTACGTACGCGTTACGCGCAGTTAACGTTAAAGGCGCGCGCGACCCCTTTTGACATCCCTCTAAAAGTTGTAAAAGCAAAACTATTTTTAAATAATGGTGTGTTAAAAACTCTGTCACTTAATTAAAACACACTTATATACGTTTACCTCAAAAAAATAATATTCTAAGTGTTTCGAAATGTCATTACATAACATTAGCATTTTATATGTTCATATAAAATTTTGGGGGTCGAAGCGCGGGCTGGTACACTAAAAATAAATGAATAATATTTTACAGGCGTGTAATTGACGTAATAAGACAACATAATATTTTCATTAATACAAAACGAATTTCGAAAAAAAAAATTTTTTGACCCACCCTAACTTAACTATTATTTTCTTTCAAGGCAAAGCACCTTCTTTATCAACAGGTCATTATCACAAGCTTAAATCTTAACAAAATTTAATATTTGGACTCTGTCTCTCCAGTTGTTAAACGATTTAGAAAGATGACCCTCTCCGGTCATAAGGAAAATAATTTTTATAGCAAATTACAGCAATATTTAACCGACTGCCCAAGAAGGCAGGTATTTTTCGAGTATATATATCATTGGCATGTTCTGCAGAACTGGCTTGATAGATTTAAGCTTGAGAGGTGTCGTTGGATTGATCTTAACTTTCTGAGTGACACTGGGTACGAGAATATTCAAAAATAAAGTAAACAATATGGTGAATTTGGCGCCAAATTATATGTATTTTTTTATTCCAAACCTATCGAGTGGGGTTTCAAAATAAGGGATATATAAAGTTTACAATAATTAAATTTTTAACAAAAAAAAAAACCGACTTCAATTTTTTTAAGGAGTTTCTTCCATTTCTCTAAAGTTCTGCGTCATATCTTCACCAAATTAAAATGGGACCAACTTGGTAGTAAAGGCTTTCAAACAAAAAAAGAACCATCGAAATCGGTTCACAATTGGCGAAATTATCGCGTAACAAAAAAAAAAAAAAACTTACAGCCGAATTGATAACCTCCTCCTTTTTTGAAGTCGGTTAAAATACGTACACCTAATATTATTATGTAATTTGGAATGAGAAATGCTATAAAGCATCTGCTGTAAGCTGTTGTACGAGTATCTTTTTTCCGTTAATTTATTAACACTTTCTTTCACGCAGTTGTTTTTTTTTTTTTTTTTTTTTAATAATTACTTGTTAAAAAAGTATTAGATACCTATTTAGTGTTCGGGTGATTAAACATCGCATTAGTATAATGTTATGATGTTTTTTTTTTTATTTTATATAAATGATAGCATTTTAATCAGGTCTGTCCTAAATTAAGTGATTCGAAAACTATAATCCTGTTTCCAAAAGACACATGCGGGCGGAATAAATAAATAAATAGATAAGGACAAATCACACTTGTTGAGCTAACCCCAAAGTAAGTTTTTTTTTACTTGTGTTATGTGATACTAACCCAACGATAGTATATTTTATAACAAATACACATTATACACGGTCTAACGAAATATACTGAAACTATTTTAAGGGTAAATTCAGTCCATGATACTAAACAACTTTCCCCAAGGAACATATATCGAAATATGAAAAAAATATTTTGCCCTGCCATAGAACTTATAGAAGTTGAGCGATCAGCTGATCCGAGTTTGTATAGAAAGCCAAAAAATATTTTTCATATTTCAATAAGGAAAGTTGTTCAGTATCGTCGACAGAATTCACCCTTGAAATAGTTTCAGTAAATTTGGTTAAACGTTATACAGGATAACTTTTTAACGACTAACCAAATTTTTGGAGCAAATTCAGTCCATGACACTAAACTACTTTCCATAAAAATAATTAACGAAAAACTAAAACAAAAATTCGATTTGCCATACAAATCAGCGCTCAGCCATACAGATTTTGTATGGAAGGACGAAAATTTTTTATCGATTTTGAATATTTTTTTTTATAGAAATTAGTACACTATCATGGACTGAACTTGCTCCAAAAATTTGGCTGGTATTTTAAAAAGTCACCTTGTATAGATAAACACCCAAGACCCAAGATAATTTAAAAAAGGCCATTTTCCATCTTGTTCTGGCTGGGGATCGAAACTAGACTTCTGGATTAGCGGGCACTACGCCACGGACAGACGTCAACAAATGGTTGCCAAAAGTAAGTAAAATATGAACACAACTTACAATAAATAACGTCTTTATTCATAAAAACAATCACTGGCACACATCATCGAAGTGTTCGTTCGTATCGCTCGCCACTTAAAGCTTCAAATCAGTCTTTCGCACTCATTCTTCTTCAATCCTCATTCTTCGGCTTCAGCATCTATGATATAATCCAGATTATTTCCTTCTCCATCCTTCGTGACTTCATTTTCTTTGCCAACCTTCGTTGTAGATTTGAGTTCCTTCTTCCTTATTTTACCGACATGAGTTGTGGATTCCATTAAATGCTGCCAAAGTGGAGACTCAGAAGTCTTAACTGGTTCCTTGATTTCTTTTATCTCTTTCTTAGTCATATTTTCTTTTTTATCCTCTGAATTTACGATCTCTTCTACAACTTTCTCTGTTACTTCTTCGACCTCTTCAGACTTCTCAGTACTCGGAATAGGCAATCTCACTTCAATAGGTACATCTCTCTCTGGTGGTGGAGGAGGTAACTTATGTTTTGGTGCTGACACTGATAGAACTCCCTTCTCATTCAAAACTGCCGTCACTTCCTCAGGCTTGCATCCAGCTGGCAAAGCAAATCTCTGCATGAAATGATTCGTCAAAATAGGTTTTTGAACATACATTTCCTTGTGCTTTCCTTCTACAATAATGTACTGGTTTTTCACTTTGATTTTCAGTTCATCTGGTTGGAATCTCTTTACGTTTAGATGGATCTCGTATTTTTTGTCGTCTGACTGTATTTGGAGTAGCTCTAGACCTTCGTCTGCTTCCAAAGCCGCTGCTGCCCTGACTAGTTGGCTGAAAGGCCAAAGATAGTGGTACGCTAGGGTATGTGTCAATCCTTGGTCCAATGCTGTGAATAGCTGGTCTTCCAACTTTTGTCCTGTGTCCTTGCTGTGCGCAAGACTTGCTAATGCTATCAAGACGATGTATTTGAACATTGTTATTGTTTTTGTCACTTTCTCGGCTCGCGTTTAGTTTCTGGTATCTTATGTCGGTGGCGACGGTTCGGCCTGCGTTTTAAAGCCTTGGAGAGCGTGGGGCGCTTCGAGAATGTACGCCGGTTTCATTGATGATTACTGCGACAGGTGTGCTCAACAGTTGAAGAGAGTGGTTAGTAATAATCGAATGGTTAGGCCAGAAGGAATGAAAATAACAGTCTGTTAATATCTCAAGAAAAAATAAATGAGTCTAAAGCTTTCTTAAGTACTATTTCACTTTTTATCCTGGTTTCAAAAACATGTCATCCTATGTCGTAATCTAACCTATTTCGATTCTATTTACTATGATACATTTTTCAGCATAAAACCAGTTCATGAATGTGACAACGTAATGTCGTACATTGAATTTCACACCTGTTATGTGTTAGATTTCTAAGTGAAAGGTGCTATTTTTACAAGCTGTTATGATCACTGTTATCATAATAGTTAGAGAAACTTACAGAGTATTTATGTTTTCCAGTGATATAATCGTACAACTTTACAGAAAAATAATTTGGAAATTGTACAGTATGTAATTGAACTGTAAGGGTATTTACTTTTCCATAGAATTCGATGAGCTGATTGCTTAATTTACTTATATATATTTTTTTTGACAATCTGAAAAAGACTGAAGAACAAGAAGACCTCCCGCAGTATGCCACCTTCACTGTCCACTTCATTCGGGTGAATAATATATGTAATGGTTTAAATCAATTAAAAGTAAGTCCGCATTTTCTAATAAGACGAATAAAAATAAATCACTTTACAAATAAAATTGAACCCTTAAAAAGGTTCGCAACTCCTGCGCAGGGAACGTTCAAACAAGACCACTCCATCGCGACAAGCGCGCCTGTGTGCGGGTACCGTTAGCAGCGACAGCTTGTAGGTCACCGAACACAGACACGTTTCATTTCACTTATGTGTTTATACCAGCCTTCCTCCAGTGTTTGCTTCTACGTACATTGCGTGCTTTGAAACATTATTTTTAGATTATTCATTACAAGACAGGCGATGTACATTCAACGACATAACGTGTTTACTACATAATACTGACTCATTTAGAAATAAGAAATTTTATGACGCCACTTAGAGTGCTTTTATGTTTATTGTGGACTTTAGTTATATTTAGAGAAATTGACGCTATAAAATGTTAAATGTCTCTATTTTAGTATGTACTAAAATAAACATAATGGTAAAATACAACTTAATATTTAGAAAAAATTTAACTATGTTTTTCGAAATATTAATTTTTATTTAATATAAGTTCAAGTCATATGAAAAAGGCCTGCATCATGATTCTAGTCGGTGGTGTATGAATCCTCTTCCATTGGCTCCTCTCATCCGGCAACTGTTTTACATCGCTTTACGACACGACGATCACCTTCTCCTTCATCTGTATTATTCTTCTTTACCCTTCTTTCTTTCCTTTGATAGTCTTTATGAAATCGTCGTGTCGTATCAGGTGGCCTAACATCTTTCCTCTTTTAATAGTAAAATTCAAAATACTCCCTTTGCCTCATATTGTTAAGTTTCTTACGGTAAGTATTTGCTTGTCAATACTCCGATAACTATTAGATTAAAAAAAAAATAAAGAAAACAAAAAAAACATAGTTACTTTTATCAGATTTTGTCACAATTTGTTTGTACGACTAATAATTAAATATTTTATTACTAGGTGTTTATTCAATATTGTTTTATGTTCCCTTATAATATTTTCCTATATTCTTTTTCCAATAATTCCCTATATTTTGCGGTATTTTCGGGCAGCCGTAATAATGTAAATACTCTTTGAGTCAAGTAAAAATAGAACTTCATAAAGTATACAGTTAGTATACTTATTCCTTTAAATAGAGCCTTAAAATATCCAGCGACGAAGGCATACTATTAAATATTAAGACGCCGAATGGCCGAGACGTAAAAATAAAATATGCGGACGGTACCGAAGTTGCATATTACTCAATAACACTTTTCTGTAACGTAACAAGTGGAAACTATCTAATCGCAAAATTGAACCTTATAACAAAGGAGGAAACCATAAAATATTTTGTCATGTCAGACATAAGTACTTCTGAGAGATTTATGTTTCCTGGCAACGAATAGTCTTTTCTAGTCTAACGGTAGCGAAAAAAAAATAGACTTAAAAACAATATAGTAAAGTCTACACTTGCTTCAAAAAAGGATAGCATTTACGACCATCTTCTAGAAGGTTCCACAGGTTTCTAAGTCCGTAAAACAGTAAACAAACGTACGCAACAGGTATCCGAGCGAGAAGGGGACTTTAATTTATAGGGTAGAGTGGGGTAAAGTAAACAAAATAGATGTATCGTATACACAGGCAAATAAAAAGATTTTCAAGTGTAATAAATTTCCTCCAAATATTTAAAAAGTTTAGATATTTGAATGTTTGTTACTCATTTACGCAAAAACGGCAGAGAGGATTAGGATGATATTTATAAAAAAAAATCTTATTACTTCGATTAAAATGAATAAAATAATAAATAAAAAAACAAATGTTACTTTTTCTTACATACTGGGATGAAAAAACTTAGAGTGTGTCAGATGCTTCTCTTCCCGCGCTGATTGTAAAAGCAGATAGTGGAAATGGGTTATGTGCCCACGTTTTGGCTATTTTAAAAGCAGCAAATAGTTTTCTTTCATAGTCATCCGCGATTCCAGTTTCTCCGGCAACTTCTTATTCTCGAGTCGAAAGGCTATTTATTAATTTAATTAAATCAAATTTGACCAGCAACTGAAACTGCGTTGTAACATTTATTAAAAAACTACACTATCGTAATCGTTTATCTTTTGTTATTTTTGCAAGTTTTCCCAAAACGTCTAAAAATAACCTATTTTATTAAAAAAATCTCATTTACCCGCGTCTCCTCTTTAAGGGTATAGAATAGAGGGGAAAGAATTGAATGATTGCAGTTATAACGATTGTTATTGGAGCATGGCGTGTACAAAAATACCTACAAGAATGAGTTCTGTTAGTCTGGTGGAGAGAGAACCAGAAAGGTCAAGATGTCGTATATTCTTTTGAGTTTAAATGTTTAAAAAAAAGTCATCAACGAGAGCAGGACCAAGAATGGTAGCATTTATCATCAGCTGCAGTGGGCGGGAGAAGGGTTAAAATGAATTCTTAAACTAATTTATAATAGATAAAAAAACCGGCCAAGTGCGAGTTAAACTCGCGTGGAGAGGGTTACGTACAATTGATTGAATTCTTATCGGTTTTCCTGTAATCTACAAGCAATGAACTATATTTCGTATTTTTTTTAAAATTCTAGGC
Source organism: Acrobasis repandana (assembly GCA_963576875.1). Classification (NCBI taxonomy): domain Eukaryota; kingdom Metazoa; phylum Arthropoda; class Insecta; order Lepidoptera; family Pyralidae; genus Acrobasis; species Acrobasis repandana. Next base: position 1,657,389 of record OY756215.1, read on the forward strand.
TCAGTAGTTTCGGAGATCAGGGGTGGGGGGAGGGTGTATGGTTAATTTTCGTTTTTTTCATGAATAAAATCAAAACTGTTTATTTTAGAATTATAACAAAAATATATCTGAGATCCTCATAAAGAGCCCTTTCTTTTGATATATGACACAGTAAGGTTTGCAAATTTTTTTTCAATTTCCCAATTTAATGTGCCCCAAAAATGACCCTTATTAAAAAAAATATATTTATATACTTTGCACATGTGTGTTTGGGTCATAGGAATACACCATCCTACCAAATTTCACCTGATTTGGTCCAGTAGATTCGGAGCAAATTGGCTGTGACAGACGGACGGACAGACAGACGCACGAGTGATCCTATAAGGATTCCGTTTTTTAATTTTTTGTAAAAAACCCTAAAATATACTAGTAAAAACTTTAAATATCACTATCCACTTAAAAACCAAGTAAATTAAAAATAAAATAACTTGGCAAATCCACAGCAACATAATCACATTACTAATGTAAGAAAAAATTTAAATGTTGAGATACATGTCGTGGCAAAAAAAATACTTAGCAATGTATTTTTTTTATTGACCTGGTTTGTCAGCTGGATTGTGATCCTAAAACTTATTACGGTGGTTAAGACTACTTTGCGATTGTTGAGGGACTGGCATTTCTAATAAGTATTACTGTGCAGTCTGAAATAAACCATTTAATTTAATATAATTTCATTGTTTTTGAAGGGATAAAATAATACCATTCATTAAAATATAAGTAATATTATGATTTAAGATCATAGACAAAATATAGGAAGTTGAACGTAAGAAAAAATATATACCTACGATATTGAAGTAGGTTACTATTGTATTAGATTAACAATGTTAAGTGTTTTCCAAACAATGATCCCGAACGATCCGAAAAAAGTTATGTACCTGCAACTGCATATCCAAGGAGGTCCTTGGGGATTAGATTTTGCGCCTTTAGTTATGTCGTATGATATTAACATAGTATAGGCACAAAATAAATACTAATACTAACGTACAGAAGTCTCACTCAGCAAAGAAATTCAAAGAAATATCTACCCAATGTAGCTAGCGATAAGGTTTAATTTAGCTCACGTCAGAACTCAGCACCTTTTCGCTTAGATACCTAAGACATCCATTGCTAGCCAATTTCATTTTTATTACTCTGGACAAACGATTCGTATAACTGAATTTACCACCCGGAAGGGCCACTGCGCTCATAGTAATAATGTAGGTACATTTTCGATACCTAAACGGGGAGTGACACAGGCCTGGTATAGGTAATTGGCCGGGCGAGCGAAGCGTCTCTGAGTCTCAGTTTCGAGTTTGGCCAAAATACTTTTGTTTGTACAGGTCGCATTTTTCAACCGATTTTGATGAAAATTGCCACACTTTCAGTAAGTATATACAATATTAATCTATGTGCCACACGCACTACACACGTTACGATTTTTGATTGGGTCAGAAATAGGGGAAACTTTTCTGTTGGTCCGAGACCTGGCATGAATTTTTGGGTAGGTATTTGAGGCAAGTTGAAAACTTGTCACATACCTCTCCTATTATACCCCAACACGGAATTGCAATAAAATTTGAAAGGCACACCGAAGACTTGATTAAGGCCGTACCTAAATTTTCCGGGGTCCAGTGCTGCCCCCATTTAAAATAAATCATTTCAAAGAAAATGGAGACATTATTTAAAATTTTGCTACTATCAAGTGCTAGATAACTCTTCAAAGTATTTTATGAACTACTGTTTACAGTTTATAATGAGAATGTTAAGCTTTACTACGCACATTTGCTAAAAGTGGCCGTTTTTCGCAAATGTGCGTAGTAAAGCTTAACGTACTTACTTTAAACTCTAAACAGTAGTTCATAAAATGCTTTGAAGGGTTATCTAGGGCTTGGTAGTAGCAAAATTTGAAATAATGTCTTCGTTTTCTTTAAAATGATTTATTTTAAATGGGGGCAGCACTGGACCCCGGAAAATTTAGGTATGGTCTTAAACACAAGATGTTGCAAAATAAGTTTCAAAAGGAGGAGTGAAGGGGGAAAAGAGGGCTGAAGCGTTACATAGGGTCTAACAAAATATACTGAAACTATTTTAAGGGTGAATTCGGTCAATGATACTGAACAACTTTCCCCAAGGAACAAATATGAAAAATATTTTTTGACTTTCCATACAAACTCGGATCAGCTGATCAGTCAACTTGTATGGGAGGTTAAAAATTATTTTTCATATTTCGATATATGTTCCTTGGGGAAAGTTGTTCAGTATCATGAACTGAATTTACCCTTGAAATAGTTTCAGTTTATTTTGTTAGGGGTGTGTTACGTGTGGGGTGTGTTAACACATCGTGTTAATTAAAGAACGCAAAACCTCTCAGATGGTACCTCAGCCCATGTAACTGAACAACTTTTGTTCAACAACTTTCACGAGATCCAAAAAATAAAATCGTATTTTCTTACAAATTGACTCGATCAGCTGATCAGTTTGCATGAAAATTCAATTTTTTTTTAGTGTCGTGAAAGTTGTTGAACAAACGTTGTTTAGTTACATGGGCTGAGGTACCATCTGAGAGGTTTTGCGTTCTTTCATTAACACGATGTGTACGGACGGATTACACTAAAAGGCTTTGCTAAGCCAGGGGAAAGAGGAATGTCGGTAATTGCATGGTTATACTAATAAGAGCTCGCGAGGTCTGTTCTCACAGAAATGCTAGTAATGTAAGGTATAACCAGGCCTGCCTGTGTCACTCCCCGTTTAGGTATCGAAAATGTAACTACATTATTACGATGCGCGCAGGCGGCCCCTCCGGTTGGTAAATTCAGTTATACGAATCGTTTGTCCAGATTAATAAGAATGAAATTGGCTTGCAATGGATTTCTAGGTATCTATACGAAAAGGTGCTAAGTACCGACGTGAGCTAAATTTAACCATATCGCTAGCCACATTGAGTAGATATTTCTTTTAATTCCTTTGCTGAGTGAGACTTCTGTACGTTAGTATTATTTATTCTGTGTTATAACATGGTATATCTGCGATGGCCCAAGATTACGTCACGAATGTCACGATAAGTTAATGTTACCATTACCACTGATTGTTCTTTTCAGTAAATCACCAATAAGCTGGTTGATATAAAAACTTATTTTCTAAACTTTACTCCCGCCGCTTTTCAAAATGTTTCACAGAAAGAAAACAACTTGAAAGCGTTGGCGTCGCTCTTCTCTTTTAATATACTTTCTATTGGATTTTAAACGTTTCGCGAAAAAGGAATAAAGAAAAATATTGAAGTTCGTACAGACGAGAGCAAAATTCACAAAGAGAATTGCATTTTTCCGTAATTTTTTTTTCTGAGGCAATGTAGGAATTCTTGTCAAATTTCTTTTCGACATTAGTTTATAGGATTTGAGCATATTTGAAATTAATATTTGCTGTGTGGTTCCCGGCTGAATAAAATAGGGCCACTCCAAGTCTTCCCCTGGATGTCGTAGAAGCGACTTAGGCTCTAGCAGTACGAAGAGGCTCGGGCGCCTGCAGTGGAGACTAAAAAATACCCGATGATGATGAGAAAAATAAATATTAAACCAAGGAAGGTAAAAGAAAATGTGGACTGACACGAGTCTCGTCAACAATATGTTTTGAAATTTACTTATAAGGGTTTTTTTTCAGTATTTTTTTTACGTACAGAGTAAGTTCGATCGACAGAAAGTTTTATTCACAAAAATTGCATCGCATACAAAAAAAACAAAACTATTTAAATATATATTCCTTAGGGAAAGTAAACCAATGGTATATTTTATTTACCAAATGTTACAAATATTCGTAAGCAACATGCTTCGTCAAAAAAGTACAAATATATATCAGCAACATGCTTCGTCAAAGGTTTACAGAAATAAATCCAATGTACGCATATGTGAATATATAAAGATTACAACTTATACATTTGTTTTCCATATTAACATCTAATTTTACTGTTTCCACTGTTTCTTCATATTTAAACCGAAATTTCAAATTAGGGCGGCATCAGAACCATATTTATACAAATTGTTTTTAAAAACGACCCATGGCGGTGTTACACTTTTGACAGTAGTTAGAATTATATATGTTATTTTAGTTAGTTTTTTGAATAATTTTGATCATAAATATATTCCGCGTAATTTTACCAATTAACGCCATATTTTTTGCCTTAAGGATTCTTTTTAAGACACAAATAAACGTTACCAATGTTATTATGTATTGTATGGCTATATATTTTAATCAATCTTCATTTATGTGTTAATATCTTCAAGATATATATAGAATATAATATTGATCACAAGATTAAGTGAAAGTGATTATATTCAAATAAATAGTTTTTCAAGATATAATTCATTTTATTAGTCGCTAATAGAATATACCAATTTTCATACAGAGTTCTATTACCGATCCATGCTATATGACTAGTATTTTTCAGTTTTACCATTTCCTTTTTTAGGGATCCATATGTTTTTCGTAAGGAGTTCAGTATTTATTCTCTTTTAAATATAAATACTTAAATACGCTAGTTTGACTAGGAACTGATTTATGACGGATTTTATCAATGTGTCATATTTAAAAAAGTCCGTCTGTTAGCTATGAATAATCTTCATCAACAGCCTATAAACATTTGACTAGTAGGTACAAGAACTGTAAAACACTTGGGCATTATGCTCTTACAATATTAGCCGGATTTTTTTTTCTTAATTATATTTCGTGATTTTTTATACAAACATGGACACCGTAAAGACAAATATAGTGCCATTCAACTTGAAGCTGCTCTCATAGTTATATATGAAGGAAAAGCATATATGAAGTATCCAAAATCTATTGTATTCCTAGAACTGCCCTACGCGATAAGAGAGGCAATAAATATATGAATGAAAAATGATTTGTTTCAGTAATTTTCAAGTGCGAATTTTAACTTATTGTATTTTTATTAATTTTAAATTTTATTTTATTATCTTTTATTGATGACAAAAAGTAGAAGAATAATTTCAAGACTGTTGTTGAGACGAAATATTTATTTATAATTTTCAAATAGCAAAATCTAATATATAAAATTCTCGTGTCACAGTTTTCGTTGCCATACTTACTCCTCCGAAACGGCTTGACCGATTCTCATGAAATTTTGTGAGCATATTGAGTAGGTCTGAGAATCGGCCAAAATCTATTTTTCAGGGGTATGAAAGGGTAGTGATAAGGGTTGTCCACCCTTAACATTTTTCTTACTCAAAAATTATTTATATGGCAAAACAACGTTTGCCGGGTCAGCTAGTTTAAATATATAAATATTATTATTTATGTCATTGTATGAATATTTTGCAGTGGTCGGTATTAGAAACAGAAAACACGGTAATAGAAACAAACCCCTTTCTTAGGGCGGTAATAGAAACAATTGCCATTTCAGATTAAAATTTTATTTATTAAATAACAATTGATTTAATATTTAAATTAACCTCTGAACTTCATAGAAAACTAAATTAAGATAATGAATAAATAAAAAATCCTATATTAACTTTACAGCTAACCCCTAATATTTGGGTGCGAATCTGAACAAAGCTTAAACTGGCGGTAATAGGAGCGTTTACGTTATTTCGAATTAGTCTAAAAGACCCCCACGGTTCGTAACCGGCTCAAAGGTCCCCATAATGCTCGCGGCATTTCCCCTTTGAATGGCTATAGAGAGTCTTTGAGCCAAATACGATTACTTAGGGAAAGTTGTTCAGGATCATGGACTGAATTCAGTCTTAAAGTTCCAGTATATTTAGTTAGATCCTGTACCAAACCAGCATTCACTTTAGTTCGCATCTGTTTACATGGGTCACAGGAGTAAGTAAATAGTTATTCTAACTGCAACATGACTATGTTGTCTATAACTTATAATATCAGCAAATGTACGACTGTATATTTGCAGATATTATAAGGAAAAACTATAATAACCAGTAAAACGCTTTCATTCGCATCTGTCCAGATGAATCACTGGAGAAAGTAAATATTGCGCGAGCCATCGACTGCGGCGGCTACTTGCTCATGTTATAAGGAAAATATCTAAAAGATAGTGCCAAAGTAATCTAGACTAGTATTATAAAGAGAAAAGATTTGATTGTGCGTGTTTTTACAAGATTTTATTTAGTTGCACCAGGCCTATGTCACTCCCCGTTTAGGTATCGAAAATGTACCTACATTATTACTATGCGCGCAGGCGGCCCCTCCGGGTGGTAAATTCAGTTATACGAATCGTTTGTCCAGAGTAATAAGAATGAATTGGCTTGCAATGGATGTCTAGGTATCTATACAAAAAGATGCTGAGTTCTGACGTAAGCTTAATTAAACCATATCGCTAACCACATTGAGTAGATATTTCTTTGGATGTTGCTGAGTGAGACTTCTGTACGTTAGTATTATTTATTCTGTGGTTTCACCTGTCCCGTTGTCTATGTGTCCGTAATGAAATGTTGCAAGGTAAAAAACTTACTTTGGGGCTAGCTCAATCAGTGTGATTTGTCCTTATATATTTATTTATTTAAATTAAACCCACTTTCCATTATTCGTTTGAGCTGAAACTTCACATACTTATGTAACGGTAGCAATGCAATGTGATGGTACCAATGAGCTGATCTCATGATGAAGCCAGAAGGTGGCCACGGCATCTGTGTGATATAACAACATTACCCTACCGAGCTAGGGCTTAATTGATTCGTCTTGAATAGCACTTTTCAATGTTTTATGTACTTTGTGAGAAGGCTTATTATAGGAGCGATGACTATCTTAAAGACAAAAAGGTCTGGCTTGAGCTTGGCGCGGGTCCCACTTGAAGGTTTGTATACTTAGACATGTCATAATTTAAGTACATTGGTACATACTAAATTTACAAATTGACATTATTTTAAATTTCGTAATTCTTATAATTCAATTTAATTATGACATAATAAACAATGTAATCTCTGTCCATCTATATAACTAATTTTAAGTTTTTAGTTTGTTAGTTGACGTCTTTGGAGAAAAAGTGCAGTGCAGTTTGTTGCCGCTTCTTCTGCACTTGCGCCTAGGAAGCGGCGTAAACTTAGCTTTAAGTAAGGATTTGACGTCAACATTTGTGCAAAACAAAACAAAGTGACTATTATTAAGAGATATTATAAATATCCTATGATAATAAAGATATTTTGAATTGAATTGAATTGAATTTTAGATAAAAGCTTGCTTTTAAAAATATTTACAAGTATTTGTTAATGGGTAAACTTAAAATATACCGATCCATAACCTATAGAACTAGGAGAATTTTTGAAGTGAAGACTTTTTAGGCATGTTAGGCACTTTTAGAGATGGGAAAAACCATTGAACTCGCGACACTGTTACCGTAACCGACACCTTGTTCAAGTTTTCACTTCTGTCGGCTAAAGTGGCACTGTTTTTTTTTTAATTGGCGAGAGATCAGCTACTTTATCAGCCAGAGATAGGCTTGTGGGACCTCGACCTGTCCCGGCGCTCTAGGCGAGTTCCTACATAGAAGATAGTAGGAGAAGTGGAGAATAGAGACTTGATAACAACACAGATTATATACAATTTAATATCTGATACTGATATAAAAGAATAATATTTAATTTATTAAGGTACAACAGATAGAGAGGAGCAAGTGATCAGCTTAAGAGATGATGGTGAAATGAGTGAAAAGGGATCAGTCAATGATTTGAAAATGGAATGAAAGGGAATTTGAAATGAAATGAAGAATGAAAAACGGACAGGATAAGATGAAGAAAGGAGGTTTGAACAGGATGCATGCAGCATCGTTACAGGTTGACTATCTATATTTTATCTGAACTAATAGATGAACGCGGGCGAAGTCGCGGGTAACAGCTAGTAGATACTATAAAGAGAACCAACACAACAATATATCCCTACGGTTTCGGAAAAAAATGACCCGCATCCCGCATGACGTTCTAGAATGAGCTGCCATAACGGTTTTTCCCAGAGACTACAATTGATCATGAAACAATTTACTTTTTTAACGTTAAATGTACAGTAAAATTTTAACACTTTATCCGATAAAAACACTAAACTTAAACGAAAATAAACCTTACAAACCTTTTTTTTGGTAAAAAAAATATAACCCATTAGAAGTAAAAAATATAACGCAAATCCTTTCCCTGCCGAACAAGGCCCAGGAGGCTGGAAGCATCGACACGTTGGATGACAATGCTTATTTTTTGGGCATTTTTTTTTATTAAATGTAGAATAAATATATCACTTTTTGAAGGTTATTATTTTTAAATTATTTTTGTGCAAAAGCTACAATCTACTAACTATTGTTTCGGAACGACTACTGCTGGGAATATACAACTCTTAACCTCTTTTTTTTCAAACTTAAGAGCTTGCTCTTGTCGGTGGAGTCAAGTGGAGATGCCTCCATTCCTCTCTTCTCTCTGCCATCTTTTAATTGTATTGGTAGGACTTTACTCCTAACCCTTCCTTAACTTCTTGGAAAAATTTCATTCTTTGTCTTCCCCTTCCACGTCTCCTTTTTATTTTTCCTTCTACTATTATTCTGAATAGATTGCCATGTCTTATTAGATGTCCAATCATCTTGCCTCTTCTATTTGTTACGTCCTCAGTTGGTAGAGTGTGGACTGTGGTATATAAATAAGAAGGCGGTGGGTTCAGGTAATTCGTCGTTATATTAGGAAAATAGCACGTTTTACAAACAGCACAAATTTTATAACACACACGAACACGTGGAACGGATATGAACGTTCTTAGAAGAAGTACAATGTATTGCCAGAGTAAATTTTATAAAACTACCTTTTGTTGGTGTTGCCAACATGCTGGGGGCGGCGGCAAGAATCTAGTTAAAACACTTGACAAATTGCAGTAAATTACTGAAAGACAAGTAGTACATAAATTATACATACAAAGGTAAGTTATTGCCACCGACCTAATAATTAAACAGGTAAGTTATTTATGTAAAATATCTTATTATTAGAAATATTTAATAAATTGGCATGAAACCTTATCTGTAATGTTTTATTTATTTTTAACACATACATAGCTTTACAATGAAAGTTTTCAAACTGAAATTGTACATAGTAAATACAGAATAAAGTTCCATGAATAAAAATTTATTGTAACTTTTAAAGTTTGTATTTTTAACAATAATGTTTCAAATATTTTTTAATGTAAGTAATGTAAGTAAGTACATACATAGTTAAACTAAAGTAAGTAGGCATAATTTTACCATTATAAAGAAAATACTTATATCTAAACAAAGTATTTAAGAAAATCAATTGTTAGTGTTTCAATTATTACACTAGGTACACTAAAATATAATCTTAATTAGTCGCAAAGGTAGGTTACATATTATTCTATTGGTAGAATACAAATGCCAGACAGTGAGCGCCTATAAACAGTTTTATTAGGAGCTATCACATCAACCACCCGAATCTTATTATCTGAACCATGAAAGACCTTAACTATCCTGCCGAGAGGCCACGAAAGTGGAGGTAAATTAGGTTCGCGGATGAGAACTAGCATACCTTCGCGTACATTAGGTAAAGAATCGCGCCATTTAGGTCGAGATTGTAAAATGTTTAGATAATGTTTATGCCATACCTTCCAGAAGTGTTCCCTGACCTTATTACATATTGACCAGAACTTTAGCCTATTTGTAGGTGTGTCAAATGTGTTTTGTTCTGGGAAGGACGTTAATGCCGAACCAATCAAAAAATGGCCGGGTGTTATGTAGCTGAAATCGTTACAATCTGAAGCTGAGACCGGTAGCAACGGTCTAGAGTTTAGGACCGCTTCGATCTGCGATAAAACGGTATTTAGTTGCTCATAAGTGAGTATATAATTTTGTATAATGCGCTTCAAATGAAATTTTGTGCTTTTAACACCTGCCTCGGCGAGGCCAGCAAACGTCGGTGAGTAACTAGGCACAAAATGAAATTTAATACCTTGGCTGGTTGCAAAGCCTTGCATCGACGCTTGGTGGTCACGCTTAGCATGAAAACTATACAGTTTTTTAAGCTCATTACTTGCCCCCTTAAAGTTTCCTCCGTTGTCACAAAATATATCAGTCGGTAGGCCTCTTCGCGCTATGAAGCGTTTTAAGCAAGCAAGAAAACAATCTGTGGTTAATTCTGAACAAAACTCTAGATGGATAGCCTTTGTGACGAAACATACAAACACGCATATATATGCCTTTGTCTCTATGCTTTTTCTTACTCGAGAATTTTTTACCGTAATAGGCCCGGCCATATCGACACCTACGTTCTGAAACGGCCTACAGGCTGTGACTCATTGAGGTGGCAAGTTACCCATGAGCTGCTTGGCGCATTCTGCTTTTAATCTGAAACATACCAGACATTTATGAACAATCCTTTTGACATGCCTGAGACCATTGACTACCCAGAAGCGTTGATTTATGCTGGATAGTAATAATTTGGGACCGGCGTGCAATAATCGCAGATGTTCATGATGTATTATGAGGTCAGTAATGCGCGAATGTTTAGGTAGTATTACAGGATGTTTCTGAGAGAATGAGACTTTAGCATTCTCTATCCTACCACCAACTCTGATGAGACCTTGATCATCTAAAAATGGATGTAGAGGTTGTAAAGAACCTTTAATTCTATCGTTGTTTTTTAAGAATTTCAATTCGTCTTTGAAATGAATTTTTTGTTCATGACCTACAACCCAAAACAATGCCTGTTGTAATTCATTTGTAGTCAAGAAATTATTTTTAATTTGGTTATTTTTGTTTTTTAAATTATGACAAAATCTGCGCATGTAAGCGACGACTCTCGTTCGCTTACGTAAGTTAGAAAACTTGTCAAAATGTTTATAAAAATCGGTTTGTTCTTGTGTGATTAAAACGACCATAGATTTGTTATTACAGACCTTTTTCATATCAGGTAAGTTATTTGCTGGGGGAGGGGAAGTCTGAGCGAATTGGAAGTCGCTGTTATGTAAGAATCGTGGACCGTGCCACCATTTGTCGCAGCGAGGAAGAACGCTCGGCTCGACGCCCCTGCTCACCAGGTCGGCTGGGTTGTCTTCAGTGTGGACGTACAGCCACTGCCAGCCCGCCGCCTGCTCGCGAATCACCTTCACTCTATTCGCAACGTAAGCTTGAAGCTTAATCGGGTCTGTCGCTAACCAAGCTAGAGCAATGTTGGAGTCAGAGAACAAATAGACGTCGTCTATTTTAATTTTAGTAGTTAATGTATCGTGCACTCTTCTCATTAGCTTAGTTAGTAATACCATTGCATTAAGCTCCAAACGTGGGATAGTGACGGGTTTTTTGGAAGGGTTGACTCGAGATTTGGAACAAAGCAAGGAAATTGTAGGAAGGCCCGTACTATCGAGTACCCTGAGGTAAGTGCAGCACCCGTAGCCCGTAGAGCTTGAAGCGTCGGCAAAGCCGATGAGTTGTATGCGGGACACTGATTGCGATATAGGCACATTCCTAGCTAGATGTATTGGTTCCATTTCTGATAGGCTTTGAGCAAATGACAACCATTCATTTTTGAGATTATCAGGGGGGACATTATCCCATGAAATTTTTTCTGACCACAATTTTTGCATAATGGCTTTTGCCTTTATGATGATCGGGGATAGGAACCCTAGTGGATCATAAAATTTAGAAATGTAGCTGAGGATTTCTCTTTTTGTGGGAGACTGATTGTCAAAGGAGCTCGGACAAGATAAAATAAAGCAGTCTTTTCTAACATCGAAAGTTAACCCCAGAGTTTTCATACAAAAGTTATCTTTTTGAAAATCAAGTTCATCGAACTGCTGCTTGCTAACAGGAATGTCAGTTAACACCTGAGAAGTATTGGAAGCCCACTTGTGGGTCTCGAAGCCGCCTATAGCTAATAATTCGCATAACTGTCTTTTAGCCTCTAATAAAATATTTAAATCGGAATGTGCGAAACATGCGTCATCTACATAAGTAGAGTTCTTTAAAATAAGAGAAGCTAAAGGATAGTCACCCTCATAACGCTCGGCTAATTCATGCAGGCATCGTGTGGCAAGAAAACTAGACGCCTTTTGACCGTAGGTAACGGTGTCAAGCTGAATGCATTTTAAGGTTTCGCTAGGATGCTTTCTCCATAAAATGTTTTGGAGAGAAGTGTGGGCAGGGTCGAGAGAGACGCAGCGAAACATGCGCCGTATGTCGGTGGTGAACGTGTGTTCCCCCAGGCGAAACAATAATAAAATATCAAGCAACTCCCTTTGCATTGTTGGCCCATTCAACATGATGTCATTAAGCGAAATCTTTTTGTCAGTTTGCATTGAAGCGTCAAACACAACGCGGGTTTTCGTGCTCTTACTATTAGTGTTAATAACAGCATGATGAGGCATGAAGTAAATAGGATCATTGTGAAAATCGAACGAATTAAAATCGACGTAGTGGCCGTGGCCAAGCTCTACGTATTCGTCGATAAACTTTTGGTATTCAGAGAGCAGATTTATATTTTTGTGAAGCCGCTTCTCTAAATTTAAAAATCTATAGTATGCAAATTCAAACGAGTTTTCTAAGGCTTTGTTAATATCATTAATTGGAAGTTTTAAAGGTAATTGAACTTCAAATTTATTATTTTGCAATTTGTGAGTTGTTTTAAAAATTTGCTCACATTGTTCATGTTCTGAAATTTTTTCATTATAAGATTGCGGAATGTTTTCCGTTTCAAAAAAGGAATGCAAAGTGTCATTTATGTTAGAATCACAATTAATACATAATAAAGATACCTGTTTGTTTGAAGCAACCGTTTGCTTCGGTAGAGCACCGCAGATTACATGGCCAAACCTCGTGTTAATGAAGCGCGGCTGCGTCTGTTGCTCTGCATTGCGCCGCTCAGCATGCTGGGAGGCGGGCTGGCTCGGAGAGAAGTGTAGCTCCGGCCGCTGGTCCAGTAGCAACGACTGAAAAAATATGTCCGCACCCATTAACATATTTATCTCTGATGGTGTGTCAAATTCAACATCTGCGAGCTTTATATTTGTTGGAATATTTAAAGTTGATTTATCTACTTTATATTGAGGGAGTTTGCAGGTTATCGTGTCAAGTACATGACAGTTAATGGTCACTTTGTAAGGTGTAACCAAAGAGTGGACTTCCAACGGGACGGAGTATTTTGCGTCGTTTGATGCGTTGGATACACCAATGATGTTGGTGTTGTCTTTTGTTGGCTGAATACCTAACACCTTAATGACTTTGTTAGTGACAAGTGAAACCTGTGAAGCAGAATCTAGAATTGCCTTGATGTGCACCTCCTTGCCTTGCTGAGAATATAGCTTGACCTTAACAGTTGGAAGTAAAACTTTATTTGTGTTAGAATTTGAAATTAAAGTCACCGGTTCCTCAGAAGTTGGCTCAGAGTGTAACAAGGTGTTGTGATTCCCCTTGCAAATTGTACACCTAAAGTGATATTTACACTTTCCATAGTGTGAGTTTAAACAAACTGTGCATAGATTGCTTGCCTTACAGAAATCAAGTCTACTCGCTGAAGGCAAGAGTTTAAATTTGTTGCAGTTAAATAACTTGTGAGTATTAAACTTACAGTATAGGCACGTTGACTTGTTTACAGAAGCTGGTTTCCTTACAGGTTCTGCTGCTGCCACGTGTACCACTGGAGGCTTCTGCGGTTTTGCAGAAGAAGCCGGTTCCAAGTTTTCCAAACCCATTGCTCTGCGTTCCAAAAACTGGAGTAATTGGTCTACACTTTGGTTCACAGAACCGCTGTGCTCCAATTGATAAGCTCTTGCAGTGCTGGAATCTAATTTGCGCAACAAAATAGCCATTAGGATAGGATCCCAATTTTTAACATCAATATTTAAATTTTTGAGTGCAGACAGGCATTGTTTTATGGTTGATACAAACTCATGAATAATAACAGAGCTAGATTTGGATAGAGGTTGCAAATCAAGTAAAGAATTTATATGTAAGTTGATAACCTTTGATTTGTGATTATAGCGCTGATCAAGAATGTTTAATGCCTCATTATAGCTCTCACTTGTGAGAGGTAGGTTCTTGATCAGGTCAAGAGGTTCTCTTTCCAAATAGGATCTCAAATAATAAAGTTTTTGAATATTGTCTATCGACCGGTCATTGTGGATCATTGCCCTAAACAAATTAGTAAAAGGGATATACTCACTGTATTCACCTGTAAATTGTGGGATTTTAATTGGTTGCAAGTTAGTTTTGCAACTAGGTTGCCCTTGTAAATCAGGCACTTTTTGTTTAAGCGCTTGGTTGAGCGATGTATAAATAAAAAAGTATTTTTCTTCCACTTCCGCGACGTCTTCGACATCACTGATATCTAATGAAAGGATCGTTTTATTTAATCCTTCGTATTCTTTTAACAGGTCATTTAGTCTTAGACGTTTTGCTTCTAATATATCTATCGATGCCTGCTCCACCTCTTTTTCCTTCAAGGCGTAGGAAAAGAGGCGAGTAATGGCGGCCTTAATGTAGCCACGGTTTTGTTTTAGCATTTTAATTTCTAGTGAAGCCTTGGGGTCACTCTGGCCCGCTTTGGGGTCAGTCATCGTAAAACTTTATCACAAACTTATGCACAAACAAATGAATAACCACAGAATACCAAATAGGAATAACTAACTATTTACGTTTACACAAATTGACACAGGAAGAAAATTAATCGTACAACAGAATTTTGTTTGTGGGGATTGTGGTAATAAATTCTACCAACTTTATAATAATAATGATACTAATGTCTCTAAACCAATGAGCACCAAGAAATGATTTGACGTTTTCTTACGATATTTGCGTCTCGCTCGCACTCCTTGTGGTTCAAATAGTCTGTCGCAGTCACACTGACGCCAACTCTCGCGCCGAAGTTTCAAAACAGCCAATGGAAACGGAGCTTGGTATGGCAAGCTCACGCTTCTGTTGCTCGTAGCGTGCGCTTCCGGTGGGATACTCGCGATGTTGCCAGTCGAAACAGTGTGCTGGTAGTTTTGGTAGAAACAATGTTCGAAGATTCCGCCGTCTTGTTGCGTCGGGCGAAGTGGAATAAAATAAAATGGCGATGAATGAACACGAAGATTTACCTCCAAATCTTGATGATGCGTGTTCTTCTCGTAGTTTCTTCTAGGTTTTGCTGCGCTGACGATGTTGTTGCAATGATACGAAGAAATACCTGGATCGCGTGTCGTTGAATTTGTATGCAGGCCTGTTCCTGATATTGCAGCGCCGACGAATGTTTGCAGCACGAAGCTGGATTGCCGCCGAGCTGATGATTTGCAGGATGCACGTAGCCTTCGCACGATTGTCGTCGCGTAGAAATTGCGTGTCTCGTGATGATGTTGTTTGTTCCTGAAGTCGCAGCGTCGACGGATGGGTACTATTTGTAGCCAGAGATCGCCGCCGAGCTGAATTAATGCAGGATATACGTGCAAGCGTGACTTGTTCCTGTTTGCAGACGGATGAACGGGTAGGTATGCCACAGGTGATTGTTTTGCGTGACACTTTTTACCACTTTTACGAGAATCACCGCCGCAAAGTTAATGAGAATTTGCAAGCCACGTGGAATGTTCACGAACGACGAACCACACTAGAACGGCCTCGTGGGACCATGTTACGTCCTCAGTTGGTAGAGTGTGGACTGTGGTATATAAATAAGAAGGCGGTGGGTTCAGGTAATTCGTCGTTATATTAGGAAAATAGCACGTTTTACAAACAGCACAAATTTTATAACACACACGAACACGTGGAACGGATATGAACGTTCTTAGAAGAAGTACAATGTATTGCCAGAGTAAATTTTATAAAACTACCTTTTGTTGGTGTTGCCAACACTATTTTCAATAGTTTTTAAAATATTTCTTCCCTCTCCCACTCTTTTTAGTACCTCCTCATTGCTCTTTTTATTCCTCCAGCTTATTTTCTCCATTTCCCTCCAGCACCACATCTCGAAAACTTCTATTCTTTCGCTGTCCTTCTTCCTCATTGTCCACGTTTCACATTCTTTGTAAATTGTTTTCTTACTTTTTTTACTAATATTGGAGCTAAATATACTCTGAACTTGTGTAAATAAAAATTCGCCTAAATTGCAAGTCCAAGTTGTTGTTTTGTGACTTTCACCTATGCCCATTATACTTTTCTAGCTACATAAGTTTCTCTCATTATGCATCTCGATCCGACAGCCTATTTAATATATTGCGAATGTAATAATATTGCACGTATCGCGTCAATGCTGTCGGCTATTATGAGGAACATGCCAAATATGCGAGGCATTTGACAGCAACACCCCTGCTTTTTGATGGCTTGTGAATTCGAGCGTAAATACGAGTATATACCTATGTGTGTGCATATGGCTGTAAAAAAGAAAGTATAAAATTATCGAAAAAATGTGTAACTATTACATGTTGTAAAGATTTCGTCCGAAAGAATACTGGAAAAAAAGGTTTTCGAAAAAAAAATTTTTTTTTCTTACTAATTTTTATTGTGTGGCCTAAGTATATATCAATACAAATTTAATAAGCCCAAATTCGATAGAGTTGCTTCGTTTAATACAGGGTTCTTAAAGCTACCTTCAGGCTCCATGATCAGATCAGCTTCTTGTAATAATAATATTGTATTGTCATCTGATTTACATTAGCATACACTCAGATTAAAGATTAATCTAAGAGCATACAAAATTTCATCTCAATTGGAATCAAATTTTACTTAAAAGATTTGACTAAAAAACAAGAACAAACCGGGTAAGCTAAATAAAAGCTTGTAAAAAGGATTTACTCGTATAATGAAGAGCTTTGTGGTTTTGCAAGCGTTCAAGCAAGCAAGTTAAGCAATCCCGGGCGGGTTTGCACTTAGATGAGTGACCAGAAGTGGCAAAGAATTTTCTTGGGCACGATAAGCCGTTGGTCCCACCGCTTATTATGGTACAAGTCGTCAAGCTTTGTCATATGCCTTTAAGTAGCTTAAAAATCTGACACCAGTGTTAATGTGCAAAATCACACGTATGTTTTATAGCCCAACGACAATTCCTTTGGTCAACTTCTATGAATTGTACGGGAAGAGAAGCAGCTGCAACTTTGTTTCAGTACTCCCAGATCAACATAGATCTCAGACCTAATACTTTTTCAATACAACCCTAAACCTTTGTTTGGCAAACCTCATGAATTATCTCACCGTAACGTTATTACCGACCTTTCTCAATTCACTGGAACCGCATGTGGCTAACAAGACCTCTAAATATACTAGAATAGTAATAAAAATATTTAATATCCCATATCCCAATCCCAACTAATATTATAAATGCGAAAGTGAGTTTGTATATTTGTTTGT
This sequence comes from Acrobasis repandana, assembly GCA_963576875.1. NCBI lineage: Eukaryota > Metazoa > Arthropoda > Insecta > Lepidoptera > Pyralidae > Acrobasis > Acrobasis repandana. The sequence goes on from OY756215.1 coordinate 1,674,721, forward strand.
TGGTTTGTTACCTCTTCACGCTTTATCTACTGAACCAATCTTGAAAATTCGCATAAGTACACATAGTTAGGAGTACTGAGAAGGACATAGGGTACCTTTCATTCCGGAAAAAAGTAATGTTCCCGTGGGATACGCGAGCGAAGCCGCGGGCAAAAGCTAGTTTATTTATATATTAAAAAGTTTTTAAGCACTTATAAATAATTTTTAAAAAGTTTTAATTAATAATTAAATAATATTGTTCGACAATAATTAACAATTGTACACGATTGACGGGTGAGGGAAGCGTCTGGCCACAGAATAAATAATACTAACGTACAGAAGTCTCACTCAGCAAAGAAATTCAAAGAAATATCTACTCAATGTAGCCAGCGATATGGTTTAATTTAGCTCACGTCAGAACTAACTAGAACAAGAGAGTCGCCTACGCTGGTACGGTCCTATATATGCCAACATGACCTGGCACCCAGACCAGCACCAGCTTGTTGTGCCTGCCCAGCTGATTTAGGGCACGCACACCATCCCAGACCAGTCTAGAACCAATCCTGCTGGATATAAGGGCCGCGAGAGTTGCCTGGGTGTCCGTTAGAATATAGATTTGGCGGTTCCTCAAGCGTCCTTCGAAATTCATTTTAGAACATACAGTTACTGCATACGTTTCAGCTTGAAAGACGGTAGCATACTGTCCCATGCTCTGATACAGTTGTCTGTCCTTTAAAAAGATGCCCGCTCCTGTTCCATGGTTGGTCTTTGAGCCATCCGTGTACCAGGTCAAACAATCTCGATTTGAAGGTCATAGCTTTTCTTTCCATTCCTCCCTTGTAGGGACATATATCTTATAATTCTTCTTGAAGTTGTACATAGGAAGCATCTTATCACTTCCCATGTCCAACACCCTTTCGAGCTTATGCGTCGTCTCCATTCGCGTATGCCTTGTCCTTGGTGCGTGCCTGTTCCACAAACCAGCTGTAGTTAGCTTGTAGAGTGCTTTACAGGCTTCGCTTTGCACGTATAGATGTAGTGGTGGCAGTCCAAGGATGATCTCCATGGATGCAGTCGGTGTTGTAGAGAACGCCCAGCTATTGCACAGCATGCCAATCGCTGGAACTTTTTGAGGTCATTTCTACAAGTCACTTGTCTTACCTTGGGCCACCAGACGAGTGCCCCGTAGGTCAGAATTGGCCTTACCATCATCTCATATATATAACGTAAAATATGAGGTTTCAGGCCCCACGTTTTATCATAGGTATTTCGACACATGTTAAATACTCTAGTGGCCTTCGTTATTATATTATTAACATGTATGTTCCAAGTCAGTTCTTTATCCAGCGTAACGCCTAGATATTTTACCTCCTTGGACAATCTCCGTACCCTTCATTTTGATATTATTCAAACTCGTCAGTTTCCGGAGCCTTGTAAATGGGATAATTGTTGTCTTGCTTGGGTTGATACTCAAGTGGTTTCTATCACACCACTCTTGCACCTTCCGCAAAGTTCTGTTCATTATCCCTTTAACCGTATCAGGAACTTTTCCATTTATAAGAATGGCGATGTCATCCGCATAACCGACCGCTGTGACCAGTCCTTTGTTAAGAGAAACTATCAGAGAGTCCACAACTAGGCTCCACAGCGCGTGTGTGTTGTAGTTACTGCTGATAGTTCCTCTCCTAGAAGCTCAGATGTGATTATTCTACTCTTGAGCATATTTTCTATCCATTTGCAGAGTGTCCGGTATACCATGTTCCGTCGCTGCCCTGCTTATGGATTCGAAAGTAGTCCGGTCAAATGCCCCCTCTATATCGAGGAAGGCCCCCAGACATAACTCCTTTTCTTCTAGTGCCTTCTCAGCCCGACTCACTATATAGTGTAAAGCTGTCTCTGTTGACTTGCCAGTCTGGTAGGCACAATGCATTCTGTGAAGCGGGTGCTTCCTTAGTGGACCATCTTTGATATATCTGTCCACCATTTTCTCCAATGTCTTCAGCAGAAACGACTGAAGACTAATAGCTCTATAGGCCTTTGGCTCATATTGGTCATATGTCACCTTGCCAATGGTCTTACAATCAGGTATGCTCAAGATCGTGCGATGTAGAGAAGAAAAAGCCGGAAAGCGGACCCCAGGCTTCGCAGCATTACAGCTGGGGATGCAACTGGGAATACGCTGAGATGACAGAGAGAGAGAGACTGACTCGAAATATTAGACAAAATAATAAAAAGGTTCACTCTAAGTCCTGTTATATATATAAATAAAGTGAATATATTGGAAACGCCAAGTCGTGAAAGCGCTGTCGTACTCATCGAGTCATAAAGGTCTACGTCCTGGGATTTTCCGTGGAAAAAGCGAACCCGTCAATTCCCCAACAAACGATGATGTATCGGCGCCGGGCTCCCCTGGCCAGTTGTTTCATGATAAATTCACGGGATGTGGTTCAAATGAGGTCGGGGCTCCGTAATCATTGTTTATGTGTTTTTTTTTTCACCTTCGAACTCGGGACTGGGTTTTTTGGGAGCAATTTGGGCATATGTGACTAGGTGTCTGTTAAATAAATCATTTTTTTTCTTCTGGCTATTTAGATCCTAGAAGAGGGAAGATGTTTGTTCATCTTATACGCGACGATCGATTTATTAAAAACATAATAGAAGGAAAAATAGAAGCAAGAAGAGGAAAGGGAAGACCAAAAAGAGCATTTATAGATCAAGTAAAGGAGAAAGTTGACGCCGTGTCGTATAGGGAGGTCAAAAGGATGGCTCAAGAGAGGGAGACATGGAAACTACTTCACCGACAAGAACGTAGTTCTTAAATTATAGATAGATTTAGATCCTATAGTTGGGCAAAAGCCTCTTCTTTTTAACCCCCGATGAATAAGAGGGTATTATTACAAGTTTGACGTGTCTGTGTATCAAAAGCCTTGTTTTTCGCTATAGTTCTTCGCTATGTTTTATGAATATCTGAAGAATAGCTGACTATAAATAGCTGTAGTGAGTCGTGAGATTTTTAATTTGTCTGGAAAATAAACTTGTCATTTTCTATCTTCAGCCGTTGTATCAGGCCTGTGTCACTCCCCGTTTAGGTATCGAAAATGTACCTACATTATTACTATGCGCGCAAGCGGCCCCTCCGGGTAGTAAATTCAGTTATACGAATCGTTTGTCCAGAGTAATAAGAATGAAATTGGCTTGCAATGGATGTCTAGGTATTTATTCAAAAAGGTGCTGAGTTCTGACGTGAGCTAAATTAAACCATATCGCTAGCCACATTGAGTAGATATTTCTTTGAATTTCTTTGCTGAGTGAGTCTTCTGTACGTTAGTATTATTTATTCTGTGGTTGTATGTAGAATTTATTATACATGGTCTAACAAAATATACTGAAAGATTCAGTCCATGATACTGAACAACTTTCCCCAAAGAACATATGTATATCAAAATATGAAAAATATTTTTTGCCCTCCCATATAAGTTGACCGATCAGCTGATTCGAGTTTGTATGGAAAGCCAAAAATTGTTTTTCATATTTCGATACATATACCTCGTGGAAAGTTGTTCAGGATCATCGACTGAATCTACCCTTGAAATAATTTCAGTATATTTTGAACGTTATACAGGGTCTAACAAAATATACTGAAACTATTTTAAGGGTGGATTCAGACCGTGATACTGAACAACTTTCCCCAAGAAACATATATCGTAATCTGATAAATAATTTTTGGCCTCCCACACAAGTTGACCGATCAGGTGATCCGAGTTTGTATGGAAAGCCAAAAATTATTGTTCATATTTGGACATTGTTCCTTGGGGAAAGTTGTTCAATATCATGGACTGAATTCACCCTTAAAATAGTTTCGGTATATTTTGTTAGACGTTATATATAAAGATAAATTATCACATCCATATACACTATCATTTATTTATTTATTCAAACTTTATTGTACAAAATAAAATTTGTATAGCACAATAGGCTATCATGTCTTTATTCCGTATATATACATATATTTATGTTTGGAAGTATGTATTTATATGGAATCCCAAAAGCTTGTTTTTAACCTGTGATACGATTTTGACCGAGAGTTATAAAACAGGCAGTGTGTATAATATCAGCATCTTAAATTCAGCATAGCGGATTCCCAGCCTATAAAATGATTACAGTTGTTTGTTGAGAAAATTAAAAATCTCATTTATTTTATCAATAAATTAATAAATAAATATATAGGGACAAATCGCACTGATTAAGCTAGCCCCAAAGTAAGTTTTTTAAAACTTGTGTTATGGGTTACTAACTCAACGATACTATATTTTATGATAAATACATATATAGATAAATACCCAAGACCCAGGACAATTTGAAAAAGGCCATTTTCCATCTTGCCCTGGCTGGGGATCGAACCCAGAACCTCCAGATTAGCGGTCTAGCGTGTTAACCATTACGCCACGGAGGTCGGAGGTCTTAATCAATGAATCAAAATATCCTTTTTTCCTGACTTCTCCATTTGGCCGTTCTTACCCTATCTATTTCAAGGCGAGTTGCAATACTGATAAATTACATTAACGTGGCAGGGAGGAGTTGCTGTCAAATACCTCGCACCAAAACTTGACATTTTCCCTATAATACCTGACAGCATTGACACCATGCAGTATTATTACTTTCGCAGGATAAAGTTAGCTGACGAGTCGAGGTGGGTCAATGAGGGAACTTATGTTTTTTTACAGCTACATAGTAAATATAAAAAATCACATTTTTTTGTATATGAATAGCTGACCTAAATAGGGAGAGGGCGAGGATGATGATGTATGTTCTCGATTAATATGGAAATAAACTATCTTTTGTACTTTCCTACGTTTTCAATACCGTTTGTTAGTGTTAGTGTCCGGAAAATTGTAAAATGTATGATTTTTTGTTAAATTTCATAAAAAGCTGCACCGTATTTATTTTGTAATTTTGGCATTTTCTATAAAATATAAAAACGTGATACATGATATTTAGATTTTGGTAAAATAATGATTGAATAACAATTATTCATTAAAAAAAAATACAAAATTCACAATAGTTTCGTCAATAAAAAATAAATCAGTCAAAAATATCTGATTCGAAGTACCCATTATGCTTGCCAGATTACCTCTTTGTATAGCTATGGACAGCCTTTGGACCAGGAGCGGACCCGGGGCGGTGGTCATATTTAGATAGGTAGGTCTTACTGAGTATATTTTATTAATCTTTGTTACCGTCTTTCTAAAACATTTAAATAAACAAAACAGTGACTTACCCGTATGTAACATAGGTACAGTAGTGAGTACCGACAGGCTACTCAAAAAAAATAAATCTTTCAAACACATCCTATTCAAGTTTATTCCATTTCATTCAAATCAGCGCGAGAATGTGGATTATTTTTACTTTGATACGCATTTCCAACGGAAATTAATATTTGGAGGAAACCGGGAACCGCTCCAAACACGGCTCGAGCTTCCGAAGAAATAAGGAAATGTAATAAACATATTTAATTTGACGGTTTTCCAACAACTCATCAAATATACAAGTGCCTACAGATAAATCAAATACGAGTAAGTACTCGTATGCTTGTCTATCTACGTCGTATATTTTATTTGAGCATTTATTAAAAACAACGTTGAAGAAAGACTGCGTTCGCCTTGTGATCTGGAGGTCGTGGGTTCAAATTCCACTGGGAAGCAAACTTTGTAAAAAGTTATTTCAGGATATTGCAGGCTTGAATTACCTGATTATCTGAAAAAAAAGATGATGCCGAGCTTCGGAAGGCATGTAAAGCTGTGGGCCCCAATGCTATCTAGGGTTTGATTAAACCTATCCTATTGATTCTGGATTGGTTCTGGTTTACTCTTTGTGTTGCGGAGGTCAGAAGGCAGTCGCTCTGTGTAAAAACCAGTAAGCTCGTCAAATCACCTAGGACCCCGGGCTCTGAAGCGTTACCGCTGAGGATGCTACCGGGAATACGCTTGGATGATGATGATGAACGCAGAATAAAAACGTAGAAGCCGAAGCAGACCCAAGCTCAGATGGCTGGATGGCGTCAAACAAGATATTAATAACGTCAGCGTCAATAGCTGAAGACAGAAAGTCCAAAACGTATCTATCTGTAACAAATTACTTAACCAGGCCCAGACGTCCGCTGCTGTAGAATATTTAAAACAAAACTTGTTTGAATACAAATTTTTGGCCAAGCGAGCGTGAAGCGTCTCCGTTTCATCTGGGCAAAAATGATTTCGTATGGACCTCTACCTATAGGTCACATTTCTTAACCGATTCTCGGGAAATTTTGTTAGGACTTTAATGTCGAATTAGCTTGTAAAAAAATTTCATTTTTCAAAATGGCGTAACCATTTGTATTCTGTAAGCTCTACACTCCCAACCCGTTAAAGTTTATCGGATAAAAAAGTTGTTCAGACAAAAAGTCGCGTCATAATAAGGGTAGGTAAAAAAAATGTTTTCGCATCGAAATCGGTCTATTCGTTTTGACACGGACAGACACACAGACACGTCAAGCTTTCCTTCTTTTTCGGGGGTTCAAAATAAAGGTACCTAAAATTCTTAAGAGCAAAAACTTCTTTCGACAACTTTACATATTTTTTTACAGGCGGAACGACCCAGTCCATCTCTTCTTCTTCTGCCTCATCCTTATCTCACTCTTTATGTGGGGTCGGCACAGCATGTCAGTTTTTCCCATCTTGCTCTATCCCCAGTCAATTTGTCCGTCACTCGGGATTCCTACCCATATCATCCTTTACACATTCCATCCAACGTTTCTTTGGTCTTTCTCTGTTTCTATGTCCCTTTACTTGTAATTTCAAAACCTGCCTGGTTTTATGGCTTTCCTTGAACATGTCCATACCAGCCTAGCCTATTACTTCTTAATAAACGACCCAGTTCACTCTCAAGCTAATAAAACCTGTGGCCAAGGCTAACAGCTTGACCTAAGCCATTTTCTCATCAAATATAACGTCGCCTTGCTACGAAATGTTCATACGAGGTCACTGACAACTATCCCCTTTTGCTGTATGTCTTCGAGGCAATTTTGTTTAGTAAGAGTTACAGCAGACACGCTATTTTAACTACATGGACAGAATTATTAGGAAAAACTGGAGGGTAGATGGCACATAGCTATTTTATATTTAAGTTTATTAGTTGTTTATTATTTTATGTAGTCTGTAGCTGTGTGTTGTAGATTTTTAAAATAAATTTTTTACTTATCTTATCTGAGAAATAAAATATCTCCCTGCTACGAAATGTCCATATGAGGTCACTGCCACAACTATCCCTTTTTGCTGTATGTCTTCAAGGCAATTCGGTATATAGTACGGGTGTAACCCTTATTTTATACCAAATTGCAGACACGGTATTTTAGCTATGGACATAATTATTACACTTAGTCGACGTACTAATACAGGGGGATTTTGAATCTTATACCTATATTCATGGAAACTACCCTTAAAGCGAAATAAAAAAAATATATTCCGTCATATGTATATTGTTTAATAATAAAAATCGTAGATATCAGCCGACAATTCGTTCCAAAAATCTCTCATAGCCGGTCATTCGGTCGATCAAGATTCTTTAAAAAAAATTATGTCGAAATTTCCCTCTCTTTTGCAACATCTTGTGTAAAATGAAGTCCTTAGTGTGCCTCGCAAATTTGATTAAAATACGTTTATAAATAACGCTACAACAAAGTACCACCCTTTGCTCCCTTTTCATAAATTCAAGAAACAGGGCTTGTTAACTATATCAAATTCACACTAAAAGTAACGTTAAATAACATTATTTTCATACAGGTATTACTGGTAACGTTATAAGGGGTATCGATAAACCAGTTATAAAACGTTATTAATTTACGTTATAAGTAACGATACTTTTTTCAATACTTGTAAAATATTATAAAAATATTATTCAAGTGTATTACATCGCGCTGGGAAATGAAGCCGAGGTAGCACAGACTATCACGATATCCGTGTAGCTCTAGTAGCCTACTAGACAAACTCTCATCAATTTATTCTGTCAAATATCGAAAATAAATACAGTCTTAACAATACCTTTTACCGTTAATATCATTGGTAACGTTATCTGATTTATCGGTAAATAGTTGTAAAAATACCGTTACCCAGCATAACGTTATCTTTGCTGATAACGTTAACGGCGTTTGACAGAATTAACGTTACCAGTTTTTAACGGTATTCCAAGCCCTGTCAGGAAACTTTTGTTACAATTTCGTAAAAATCGGTTAAAACATGCGACCGGTAGGCGAGAACAGACAGACGGACAAAAGCCTTTTTGGCCAATCTAACTTCTAAAACAAAACAGTTAGTAAGTAGGTACTTATGTTATTACTGCCAAAATGATAGTGTCTGTTGTGGCTTTTAGGGTCACCTTGATATTGTGACCGTATATGACCCACAGATAAATAAAAGTCTTATCGTGGATAATAATTGAAGGTCGGTCATAGTAATGTCTCGTTGAGAACTTGAGACTGTATTCTACTATAAAATATTTGTTTGTATTTTTTCATAAGAACGCAAAACCATGAAAAAATACTTATGTTTAGTCAATTTTGTTTGTCCCAAATTTCTAATAAATAACTATACTACATACTAATTTTACTATACGCGCGGCTGTCGCCCTCACTGCTTACTGGCCGCCGCCCACCAGGTGCTCGTTAGGGGGTGGTGTCATTAAAATGGGGGATTTTTGGTATACATTTTTCAGCTGATATCTTTGGTTTTTCTTATAAAACAAGGTAGGTAGGTACATATGACAGAATATGTATTTTTTGAGAGTGCCTTTTTTTTAATATACCTAGCTAGGTACGAGCATAGGTACGAGGTTCAAAATCATTCTGTATATGGTTTCCACACAAATTGTGCAGTCACGTGATGTGATTACTAAAAAGAAGAAATCTTCGTATACAAATATAAATCTATTTCGGGAAGTTGTTCAACATAGATTATAGAATGAAGTCAGTTATTATTAAATAATTGCGCTTACATTAGACCTAGTATAGTCTTCACGACCGTCACAGCAAAACGACCTCAAATGGGGCTCGTATCGAGTGGTCCCCAAACAGAGCACATAAAAATAACCATTGACATGAATATAAGTACATAGATCTCGTTGAAAATAACATCCTGGCATTACTGGGTATCGTTGCATCACTATAAAGCTATACATTTAATAAGTAAGTATAGCGATTATACGGTTTTCGGGAAACACATTGAATGTTGCTGAAAAATAAAAAAAAGGTACAGATGACAGAATATGTATTTTTTGTTTTGCTTATAGAGTGCTTTTTTTGATTATAGCTACGAGGTTTAAAATCATCCTGTATATGGTTTCCACACAAATTGTACAGTCACGTGATCTGATTACTAAAAAGAAGAACTTTTCGTATCTGAACAACTTTCCGAAATAAACTTAATAAGTTAATTTCGGAAAGTTGTTCAGAATTATAAGTACAAACTCTTTAAATACTTGCGCTTACATTGGACCTAGTATAGTCTTCACGACCGTCACAGAAAAACGACCTCAAATGGGGCTCGCCTCGAGTAGTTCCCAAATAGAGCACATGAAAATAACATCCTGACATTACTGGGTATCGTTGCATCACTATAAAGCTAACAATATTTTACTGACATTTTACTAACGATTATACGGTTTTCGGGAAACACATTGAATGTTGCTGAAAAATAAAAAAAAATACATATATGACAGAATATGTATTTTTTGTTTCACTTAAAGAGTGCTTTTAAGGGTTCCTTACAAACGGGACCCCATTACTGAGACTCCGCTGTCTGTCCGTCTGTCCGTCTGTCACAGGGCTCTATCTCTTGAACCGTAATAGCTAGACACCTGAAATTTTCACCGATTATGTATTACTGTGGCCGCTATAACAACAACTACTAAAAATAAAAATAAGTTGAAAATTAAAGGGGGTCGTCATACAAAAAACGTGTTTTTTTTTTCAGCGTTTTTAACTCGATCTGTCACAGGGCTCTATCTCATGAACCGTAATAGCTAGACACCTGAAATTTTCACCGATTATGTATTGCTATGACCACCATAATAACAACTACTAAAAATAAGATAAAGTTAATAATTAAAGGGGGTCGTCGTACAAGATACGTGTTTCTTCAGTGTTTTAAAACATTGTACGGTGGTACTGAAAACCTTTATGTACGAGTCCGACTCACACTTGCCCGTTTATTTTGATTATAGCTACGAGGTTAAAAATCATCCTGTATATGGTTTCCACACAAATTGTACAGTCACATGATATGATTACTAAAAAGAAAAACTTTTCGTATATAAATTTAAGTTTATTTCGGGAAGTTGTTCAGAATTATTAGTACAAACTTTTTAAATACTTGCGCTTACGTGGACCTAGTATAGTTTTCACGACCGTCACGGCAAAATGACGTCAAATGGAGCTCGCCTCGAGTGGTCCTCAAATAGAGCACATAAAAAATAACATCCTGACATTACTGGGTGTCGCTGCATCACTATAAAGCTGTACTACATTTTACTAAGTAGGTTTAACGATTAAAGTTTTTCGTGAAACACATTTAGTGTTGCTGAAAATCTCTAAAAGTATTATAGTATTAGAAAGTTTTAACCAACTTACACGCAAAAGAAACATACGCGTCCAGTTGATAACATTTCAACGTGTATGTTTCTTTTTTATTGTATGTAGATATGTTACGTGATATCTTCGTCGATTTTGATGATTCTTTTTTATTTAAAATTTAATGGAGGTTATGGAGTTATGGAAAGATGAAACTACTCAAAGAAAATGAACAAATAGTTTAAGATCCCAGAGCGAGCAGACATAACTTATTTTCACACGGATGAAACCTCAGGTCTAACTAAAAATAAGAGTAACTTAAATTTGTATGGCTGATTTTTATATATAACGTCTAACAAAATATACTGAAACTATTTAAATGGTGAATTCAGTCCGTGATACTGAACAACTTTTCCCAAGGAACGTATATCGAAATATCCAAAATAGTTTTTGCTCTCATTCTTCCATGCTGGTCTGGGAGAAAAGAAAAAACATAGAATGTACCAGCTGCTTCTCTTCCCGCGCAAATCGTAAAAGCCGATCGAGGGAATGGGCAAGAATCTGAATCATATCAATAGGCGATGCGGTTAGCAACCCATCACTATTGTGATTTATTTTTTTTCACCTTCATGCCCACCATCACGCTAAAAGTGGCCTGGGCCTTGCCGCCCTAGGCTCTGTCTGCCCCGTTAGGGATAAAGACTTGATAGTGTATCAGATAGTGTATTATTTGCTCTCAATAGAAACTCGGATCAGCTGATCGGTCAACTAGTATGGGAGGCCAAAAAATATTTCTCATATTTCGATACATGTTCCTTGGGGAAGGTTGTTCAGTATCATGGACTGAATTCACCATTAAAGTAGTTTCAGTATGTTTTGTTAAACCCTGTAGGATATATAAAAATCAGTCATACAAATTTAAGTTAAGTTACTCTTATTTTTAGTTACCTTTCTCACCTGGTACCTGCCCAGGTGTCACAAGGCGAGATCCACAAACACGCAGGTATTCAAAGCACACGAGACCTTACTGAGGACCTGAGGTTTCATCCGTGTAAAAATAAGTTATGTCTGCTCGCTCTGGGATCTTGGACTAAAACGAAAATAAACTTCGGTTTATTTTCGGTCTCCGGAAATACGATCATGTCTCCCATTTTCGCTCCCAGCTCAAGTGGCTACCTATCAAACGTCGCCGGGAATGGCATATTCTTTCACTCCTGTTTTCCATATTATTCAATCCTGCATCCCCTAGGTACTTAAGGGAACGTTTCGTTTTTTACAGTGAAATTGCAACTCGTAAATTACGCAGCTCCGAAAATTTGCGACTAATCATTCCTGATCATTCCACCCGGTTTTATTCTCAGTCCTTCACTGTAGAAGCTGTTCGGCTTTGGAACGCACTGCCACTGTCCATCCGACAGGCTCGAACGCTAGCCAGCTTTAAATCACAAGTCAAATCACACTTCCTTTCTTCTTTGTAAGTCACCCTTTTTTTTTCGCATCTTGTTTAGGTTCTTACTTTCTTTCGTGTACACTATCTTATTTATATTATATATATATATATGTATATATATATGTAAATATTTTTCATATAAGAATGTATTATATGTATTCTATAACATTTTATTTGTATATCTCCTTTGAAATATTGCACCTCACCTGTAACATATCTAAATTTCTTTTGTATCCATACTACCCTAAGGTTGCCTGGAAGAGATTGCTGTGCGATAAGGCCGCCTTTTGTATGCTAACATTTATCTCTATTATTTATGTATAATTTGTTAAATTGTGTGCAATAAAGAGTAAAATAAAAATAATAAATAAAACAACCGACATGTTTGTTTGTTTTTTTATTGTTTTAATTTAATGATGTAGTAAAAGAAGTGCTTTTTGTTTTGTGTTCTTATTCAATAATTACTAGGGGCTCGCCTTAGATTCGCACTGGTATGAATTATACATCGGAGAAATGTTTTATATTACAAAACTTTAAGATAAGGTTTTTGCTAACTAGCGAATTGTAATTGTAATGCCAAGTCACTGGCGTCGAATAAAATCTTTTAAAACTTTTAAGACATTTTAATAAATTAATAGGAATTTTATAGTGAATGATCAAGATACAACGATAACGTGGAAAAAACACAAAAATGCAAGCCGTTTCACCGCAAAAAATCATCGAAACTTTTTTGACACGGCCCGAACGCCGAAAAGTTGGCGTGAGTGAAAAATAAAATTATTTTTACATTTTGTTTCCAATCGTTTTGTTTGCGCACTCCACCGGGATTGGAATAATGGAATAAGTCTGTTTTTTACAAGCTTTTATTTAGTTTTACCTGTCCCGTTGTGTGTCTGTAATCAAATCTTGCAAGCTAAATTAAACCCAGTTCCCATTATTCGATGGAGGCGAAACTTCACATACTTTTGTATGTTGGGTGACAATGCAATATTATGGTACCAATGACCTGATCTCATGATGAAGCTGGAACTTGGTCATGGAGGCTTGTGTATCCGAATTTCAAGTGTTGCCTTACCAGCATTTATATCCTCTGTACATAGCATTGAAGAATTGATTTTGGTAGATAACAAAGGGTACTTAAACACTCAAATAACGAAGTCAACTATCATAAATATCAGAGGCCAAGAATTAATGGTTTGGCCTTTGACAAAATTCAAAAGTGCCATCAATCAAAGGTTATCCATAATATCCATCCTCGCGAAGGCATGGGATGGGCCGCTTTACAGGTTGTTTGTGTGACATGATGCCTGTTACTTTAAAAGACTGATAATAAAGTATTAGGTATTAGACTTGTCCATTTATCTGTAGTGAAGCAAGGTCCCGTACTGCAAGAAAGTCGCCTACGCTGGTAAATTCGTAATTTGCAGAAACAAATCTGATCTGCCGCATCAGCCGCATGTCGCTCCTGCGAGGTCCCGATATAAGGTGTGGACCCAAAAAAAACTTAGGTGTTGGTTATATTGGATGGACAACGACCATGCTTTGACGTCATAAAATGGAGGGGAAGCCAAAGATCGTGCGTAGCGGAGAATAAAAAGTTGGAAAGCAGACCTAGGGCTCTGAAGTATGAACAAATCCAGATTTGAAAGACTCACAGCTTCTCAGCATTGCAGCTGAGGAGGCAAAACGATGATATGAGAGATAACCTAACCTTGAGGAATGGATTTAGTTTTTTGATTGTAATAATAAATAAATATATAGGGACAAATCACATAGATTGATCTTGCCCCAAAGTAAGTTTTTTAAACTTGCGTTACGGGATACTAACTCAACGGTGTTATTTTTATAATAAATACATATAAGATAAACAGTACATAAGTATCCAAGACACAGTACAATTTGAAAACTGCAATTTTTCAACTTTTCCTGGCTGGGGATTGAAGCTCTAAACCTCCGGACCTCTTTATTATTCTTCTATTTTCGTTTCAATTGGGCACCACTGGACCACTCAGCTTTAAACAAAAATAAAATCACGGCAATTTACAAAGGCGTTTGACAAATCGGTCCAATTTGGCCGGCGTCCAGAGGCTTTCTGCTCCGCAGCGATTGAGAGCTTATTAAGAGATGCAGGTAACTGGTCTGCGATTTGGTAAATTAGTCAGTATGTTACAGTCCGAGGTGAATGGTTACGTACTTAATTACAGTAATATTAAAGTGAAAGTAACAAAAAAGTATATTTATTCACTTCATTAATCTTAAACAGTAAAAATACAAATTGGTAGTGTTATATTATTAAAGGAGACTTGAGCCTGAAGAAGGCAGAGCCTGTGTCACAGTACTCCAGTGCTCCCTCACCCGTACACTTGACGTGTTTTACACTATATAACACATCTACAGTTTATCTAGGTACTAAAAACTTAAGTCTTCCTGTTTCTTCTTTAAATATTTCGACATTAAAACATTTTCCACCTTCTCGCCCACCATCACGCTATAAATGGCCTTTGGGTCATGCGGCCCTGGGCTCTGTCTGCTTAGAGCCACAAGACCCAAAATGCTCTGTCTGGCCCATTAGGGATAAATACCTAATAGTGTACTCGTATTGTACATAGTATTTAGTACATAAAATACTTTTGTGATGTTAGAATGACATAAAACATAAAAAAATGGGTCAAGTGCGAGTTAAACTCGTGTGTAGAAGGTTCCGTACTTCTCATAGGTTTTCCTGTAATCTACAAGCAATGATCTACATTTTGTATTTTTTTCAAAATTTTAGGCTCAGTAATTTCGGAGATCAGGGGGGGGGGGGGGGATGGTAAATTTTCGTCTTATTTCATAAATAAAATCAAAACTATCCATTTTACAATAATAACAAAAATATATTTGAGATCCTCATAACGGGCCCTTTCATTTGATATATACCACAGTAAGGTTTGCAAAACTTTTTTTTTAATTTCCTAATTTGTCTCACGAAAATAAGGCTTTATTTAAAAAAAAAATATTTACTTTGCACATCTGTGTTTAGGTTATGACCTAAACACAGATGTGCAAAGTAAATAAATATTTTTCAGGATTACACCATCGTACCAAATTTCACCTGATTTGGTCCAGTAGATTCGGAGCAAATTGGCTGTGACAGACGGACGGACAGACAGACATACGAGTGATCCTATAAGGGTTCCGTTTTTTAATTTCTTGTACGGAACCCTAAAAACAGACTAACTTAATTACTAGATTTTAACAATTATCCGCCCCTGAGATAAAGGATCCGCCCTAATCAAGGTGACATTGACGGATAATATAATGTCGTTTTACGCAGCTTGATTTGGGCAGATCTTGAATTGATCAGAGATATTGGAGACATAGGTACATTACTAGCTCTTTGGGGCACATAATGATTTAAAACTAGTAATAACGTTAGTCCGTGTTCTTTAATGTTTAATGTATTATATAGATAGGTTCAGGAGAATTTTTATGCGGATACATATATTTTTCGAGCATTTTCAGATGGCAAAGGATTGTTTTCGTTTAAGGCCGTACCTAAATTTTCCGGGGTCCAGTGCTGCCCCCATTTAAAATAAATTATTTCAAAGAAAACGGAGACATCCTTTAAAATTTTGCAACTACCAAGTCCTAGATAACCCTTCAAAGTATTTTATTAACTACTGTTTTCAGTTTAAAGTGAGAACGTTAAGCTTTACTACGCACATTTGCGAAAAACGGCCACTTTTGGCTAATGTGGGAAAATTCAGGTACGACCTTAACTCGGAAAAGATTGTCTAGGAATGGATAAACTTTTAGAAGTCCTTTTTCACAAGTGGGGATTAAACATCACAACATTTTGTTCTTCGAAAAAGTAAATGACAAGTAATTTTTGAAAAATATTCTTTAAAACAAACTAAAACAATTAACTAAAAAGTTTAGCTCCCCAAGACGAATCAATTGAGCCCAAACTTCGTGGGGTTATGTTGATTTATCGCAGAGATGCCATGGCCACCTCCCGGCTTCATCATGAGCTCAGGTCCATAATATTTCATTGTCACCCAACTCACATAAGTATGTGAAGTTTTTAGCTCAATCAAATAGGAAGTTAGTCTCATTCAGCTTGCAAGATTTGATTACGAACACACAAAAAAGTGTAAATCTTTAATGCTATTAGCCCATCAGGCTATGGGTAGGGACCTTAACCAGGCCTGTGTC
The DNA here is from genome assembly GCA_963576875.1 of Acrobasis repandana. Taxonomy (NCBI): domain Eukaryota; kingdom Metazoa; phylum Arthropoda; class Insecta; order Lepidoptera; family Pyralidae; genus Acrobasis; species Acrobasis repandana. The sequence goes on from OY756215.1 coordinate 1,690,944, forward strand.
ACTCCTCGTTTAGGTATCTAAAATGTACCTACATTATCACTATGTGCGCAGGCGGCCCCTCCGGTTGGTAAATTCAGTTATACGCATCGTTTGTCCAGAGCAATAAGAATGAAATTGACTTGCAATGGATGTCTAGGTATCTTTACGAAAAGGTGCTGAGTTCGACGTGAGCTAAATTAAACCATACCGCTAGCCACATTGAGTAGATGTTTCTTTGAATTTCTTTGCTGAGTGAGACTTCTGTACGTTTATTTATACTGTGCCTATACTGAATTAGGTTTCTTTCGGCGTAATCTTCCCAACAGTGGTCGTTCCGAAACGCTAGTTTGTAGCTTTTGCACTTAAAATTATTTAAAAATAATGATGTACATTCAATAAGTGATATACCTACTTATTTGTCCTATATTGAGTAAAAACATTGAGTTTGACTTTGAGTGTAGCACAGGACCCAGACATTGGTGGCATCGACAAATGCTCAGCAGTGGGCGTAAGAAGGGTTTGGATGATGATGATAATTATAATTTCAGTTTTTTTTTAATAGCCTGTAGGTATTGTGTCCCATAACTGGGCAAAGGCCTCCCCCTTATTCTTCCACTCGTCTCTGTCCGTCGCTAATTCCTGCCATTCTGGTAAGAACCTATCGAGGTCATCTCATAAATTATAATTTATTTTGCCCAATACTGGTGCAATATTTATCGGAATCCATTGAAATAAAAGCCAGCTTCAAAGGTGTTTGACAAATGTGTTCAATTTGGCCAGCTGCCAGCTCTCGCTGGAGAACTTATTAAGAGATGCAGGTAATTGTTTCGCGATTTAGTTAATTTGGCAGTATTTCACAGACACTATTTAAGTAAATAGGTCGGGAAAATTATATTAGTTGATGACTAGAGAACCTGAATTTTCCGGGGTCCAGTGCGAAAAACGGCGACTTTTGGCAAATGTGCGTAGTAAAGCTTAACGTTCTCATTATAAACTGTAAACATTAGTTCATAAAATACTTTGAAGGGATATCTAGGGCTTGGTAGTTGCAAAATTTTAAAGGATGTCTCCGTTTCCTTTAAGATGATTTATTTTAAATGGGGGCAGCACTGAACCCCGGAAAATTCAGGTACGGCCTTAAATACCGCCAGACTGGTCTTGGGGAAAATATAAAACAAACTTATATAAAGCACATTGCAAATAATCAAATATTATTCGGTTTAGTGTTGCTTTTCTTCCCGTTCAGATCGTAAAAGCTAATCGAGGGAATGGGCAAGACTCTGAATCATATCAATAGGCGATGTGCTGTTTAAAACGGTCACCCGACTGATCATGCGCAGGTGCGCTCTATACGATTTAGTTTTCAATAAAAAAAGTGTTGTCTAAAAATAAAAATAAAACTATGGAAAGAAAAATTCATGATATGTTCGAGAAAGTTGTTCAGTATCATATTGTGAATGTAGGATGTATGAAAGACGCGTGAGAAAGAAAGTAAGTTAGTTTGACAGATAACTGTGTGAAAAGGAACATTAAAAGGAAGTAAGAGATGGGAGGTATGCGAGAGAGGGGAAAGATGTGTCCCGCGACGATTTTTGTAACGATTAATTTTTAATAAAGGAAATAATTGAAGAAGACGTAATTTCGTACTAAGACAGATTTAATTTCTGACTTAATAATTTCCGTATTTTGTAAGTCCATAATTTATGGTTGAACACTGCATATAAACATTTTGTGAGGGTTCAAATTGTAATTCCTAACAGCATAGGTCCACCTGAGATAGTGAGAACAATGTCACAAACTAGAATAGAGACATTTAGCTAACTTAATTCAGCAAAAAACGCGATACGACAACGTAGTCTAAGATGAAAAAATGTAGATATGCACCACATTTGCTTTATTTCTATCTCGAAAATGTTAGTATAGTAGCCTACCGATGTGATTGTGGAGTCTGGTTACTCAAGTTCCCTTTAAGACGTCTGCAAATTTAGAAATTTAGAAACAAGCGATAGCATAAGGTCCAGGCTCCATTTAATAAATTATAACGAGACTACTGTGTTTTGACAACCAAAGTCACTAGACTGATATACGAGGACCATCTCACGTTACAATCAAAACACTAAGTAATTTTATATAGATTCATCATCATCATCATCCGAGCGTATTCCCGGTTGCATCTTCAGCGGTTATGCTTCAGAGTCCGGGGTCCGCTACCTAAACCTAGGTGATTTAACGAGGTTACTGGTTTTACACAGAGCGACTGCCGTCTGACCTCCGCAACCCAAAGAGTAGACCAAAACCAATCCTAAGATAGATTTAAACAAACGCTAGATGGCGACGGGAACCTATAGCTTCACGTGACTTCCGAAGCACGTAATCATGATTCTTTTCGGATAATCAGGTGATTCAAGCCTGCAATATCCTAACCAGACTGGAAACAACTTTTGAAAATGTATGCTTCCCAGTGGAATTTGAATCCAAGACCTCCGGATCACAAAACAAATGCCTTGACCACTGGATCACGGAGGAAGTCAGACAAATGCGACATATCTTCCTATAAATTTACATCTATGGCCCTACAGTGTTTCGCACGAAACTTTCAGTTTGTTTTAACTGAGTTTGGCACCATTTTCTATGGAGCTATGGCGGGTACTGTAATATAAACAATGTTGTTTGTTAGTTTTAAGTGCGTTTATTTTTCTAAATTCAATATTTGGCAAGAAGTACAAAGTTTAGTTATGTGAAGTGAATGTTAAATATATACAAAGCTTTGGTATGTGATTTTTAAAAGCAATTCATGAATTTCTTTTTTGATATACAATAAATAGTTATTTTTCTAACATCAAACTAAAATCTAAAATAAAAACTAAATTAAAAAACCGAAAAAATATGTAATTTTGTTCATGTGGCATGTGGAATTTGACATGGCCAAGAACACTAGCTGCATTTCCGCGCTGAATGGTGCAATTATCTGCGCGAGGTATGAGTATGAGCCAATCCTCTTGTCACCGGCAAAGTCATTGGAGATTTTTTTTAAAATAAATTGTTTTATACATTGACTCCATGGACCAAAAGTTTCGACGCCAAGCGGAACAAATAATAAAAATAAGATAAAGATGAATAGGAGTCTTTTGCAGCCGCTGCCCCGAATCCACGCGTCTTAAGAGTCCCCTTACCCTAGACAGAATCAGAGTTACCCATACAAACGTAGTCTACGTTTTATTTTAAAACTACATGTCAGATTTCGTTAAAAAAATGTAAATTTAAAGAAATTGCATATATCTAGCTATTATGAGATATTTTTAAAATTACAAATTTTTACCTATATCTGACATGTCGTTTCAAAATAAAACATAGACGTTTGTATGGTAAAGTCTAGGCTAAGGGGATTGTTAAAACCATAGCTCTGAGGCGAGACAGGGCAACCGTGTCGACGCATGTAGCGTCCCACACAAGTGCCCTCCCTCGCTCGCAAGGGATGAGGGTTAATCCATCTAGACGCTTGGCATTACCGCGAGTTATATCTACGTTAAAATACAACGTGGAAGGGACTTATCCGTAATAAATCAAACCACGGGCTATACTAGATCACTAAAGTATAATGAAATCAAAATAACAGTCAATAAGCCAAAAAAAATTCGACATTCCCATACAAATCGCCCGGGCGATTGGACAGGCTGCACACTTTTGTATGGGAATGCCGGATTTTTTTTTTCTTTGGCTATTATTTTAATTTCTTTATACTATAATGATCTAGTATAGAGTATAGACCGTGGTTCGATTTATTACGGGTATGGGACATACCACGTTGTATATACAATATACAAAGTGGAAGGGACATAAATCATTATATAATGAAATTAAAATAGCAGTCGAAAAACCAAAAAAAAATTTGACATACAAATTGCCCGAGCGGCTGCAGACTTTAGTATGGAAATGCTGAATTTTTTTTTTGTATTTTGGCTGTTATTTTAATTTCATTATACTATAATGATCTAGTATAGCCCGTGGTTCGATTTATTACGGGTATGTCCCTTCCACGTTGTATATACTTCCAACAATACCTCATTTATCAATATAGTACTATGGATATTATGAATAATACGAGGGAACATATGAACATACATACATTACTCATTCAGCTGATATACTATCGCACATCTTAATACTTAACGAGGCAAACATCGCCTAGGGCTGTAAAACACGTTGAGGGGCATTGGTGAAGATGGAATATCGGCCGCATCGCTTATTGATATGATTCATATACTTGCCCGCTAAATTCGCAATTCAAATTGTCTTGCATAGTCCGTCACATTCACAAACTAACCCTTCGAAGTTTATCGGACGAAAAAGTTGTTTGGACAAAAAGTTGTGTTTTAGTTAAATTTTATTTTATTAATTTAGTACGTAAAAAAGACATTATGGAAAAAGAATATAAGCCACAAAGAATAAGGTTTTTTAAAACGGCAATTGTATAAAGTACAGTCAGGCCGAGTACCTACAGTCGGCGGATATTGAGGACGACCGGTAACGATGTACCGGAAGCAATTACAGTGGCTATCAGCCCACCTCCAGCGAAATGGGGGATTCAGATGTTACATGAATTAATGCTTTTTACTTTAATACTTCTTTGATGCTGAGAATAAAAAAACCTTAATTTTATCTGCTTCTCGTTCCGTGAACGTCGTAAAATAAGTATTGCATGGAATAGAATCCCGTTTGCATAGTAGGCATTACTGCTACTGTATTAAACAGTTGGCTTTTTTTTTATAATTACTTGATATCCTACACGCTTACGTGGCTTTTAGGTCTAGGCTCCGTCTCTACTCTGATAAATACGCGATTATAATTTACACGGATGAGGTTCTAAAATTAAGGTAATTGTACCAATCCTTGATACTACCCTAGAAGTTAATAAATTTTATTTTAACTCATTATAATAAGAATTCCTCGACAGGTATCAATGAAATGTTTATTAATTATACTAGTAGCCACATCACTTAATCCAACCTGGAATGACTTTTTTTGTGATTGGCTCTCAAACATTGATATTTTAATTTGTTTACAATAGTAGTACAATAATGTACCTAAATTATGACATGTCTAAATTTACAAATTGACATTATTTTAAATTTCGTAATTCTTATAATTCAATTTAATTATGACATAACAAACAATGTTATCTCAGTCCATCCATATAACTCCTCTTTGGAGAAAACGTGCAGTGCAGTTTGTTGCCGCTTCTTCTGCACTTGCGCCTAGGAAGCGGCGTAAACTTAGCTGTAAGTAACGATTTGACGTCAACATTTGTGCAAAACAAAACAAAGTGACTATTATTAAGAGATATTATAAATATCCTATGATAATAAAGATATTTTGAATTGAATTGAATTGTCCTCACGTGTTTGCCGCTCAATGTTTATGTTAACGAATTTGATTAGGACCTTACTTGTTTTGAACTGTGTTACTCAAAATTGAAGTTAATAAATTGGTAAGTATTAACATTATTCTATTTGCGATGGTATATATTATGTTAATGATTTGTTTTTTAACAGTGTTAATAATATTTAAACGAAATACAAGGGTATCAAATACTAGGACAAAAAAACATCTGATTTCCAGTACTTGATACAACTCATGATGATGATGAGAATATACTAAGTATCATCTACTAAGTATATTCTCATCTGCTTGATTCGATCGATTTTTTATTGTATTACAATAAGCTTAAGGTTGAACTATCTTAGTTTCAAATATGGCTTTTCTAAGTGACTTCTACCTAGTCTTTGATAGGGATAACTGAAACATAAAATATCAAATACTAGTTCAAAAGAAAATTGTCTTTCTTTTTTGTGTGTGATAAAATACGTTGAAAATGCCTCCAATAAAAGGAAAAATGTTCAGTTACTCCGAAGATGATATGATGAAAGCATATAATTTCTATTCTATTCTATTCTAATGAGGTAACGTCTGGGACTTCAATAACCGCTGCGTCTAAAAAATATAATATTCCATAAATTACTTTTTCATTTAAAGATGGCAAAACCGTTCTGCTACTACCAGAACGGTTTTGCCATCTTTAAATGAAAAAGTATACGTAAAAAGTACAGATAATCTCAATAGCGATGATACTGATGTTATTAATATTTTTTAAGTTTTTTTCTGGTTATTTTAGACATTTTAAGTTTTTTGGCTTACTAATCGAACTTAATTTTTTTAAGAAAAATTTTGATTTTACGTGATTTTAAGAAGTTGTGAAATTATTTTCTACAATTATTTTGTGTATTTTTTTAGTTTATTGTATTTCTTTGTAAAGAATATACATATTAAGTCAGTACTTGATATGTATATTCTTCTAGTCACTAGCTTGAAAAAGTCATAGTCAATTACTGGGACAATTGAAAATTTGCCCATCAATTACTGGTACATTTCTAGTCCTCTCGAAAATAATCTATCTTATCTATAAAATTCTCGTGTCACAATGTTCGTTCCCGTACTCCTCCGAAACGGCTTGACCGATTCTCATGAAATTTTGTGAGCATATTGAGTAGGTCTGAGAATCGGCCAACATCTATTTTTCATACCCCGAATCTACGCGGGCGAAGCCGCGGGCAAAAGCTAGTATTAAAATAAATAACACTTATTATCTTTACTTAAGTTCAATGTAAGATATAAGATACAATGTAAGAGAAATAAAAGTCTGATTATTATTTGTTATTTAATTTGAAAATTATAACTGAAATAAATACATTGTTATTAAAGAAAACGTGTCTTTTTCTCACTATAGTATCAACTACTGGTACATTTACCTTATATCAGTATAATTTTTTAAATCTTATATTATAATGCTTGCAATGGCTTGGGCATCTATGGAAAGAATGAAGGAGGATCGTGGCGTCAAGGCAGCCTAAATGAGAAAGGTATCTGGTCGAAGACCAGTAGGTCGACCTAGATATTGCTGTAACGACACGGTGCAGGCTGATCTGCGGAAGATGGAAGCTGTCAAGATATCGCTCAGAATAGAAAACTGTGGCGCTCTCTCGTCTCGGAGGCCAAGATCCACTTCGGGTCACAAGTAAGTTATCTATACTAATATTATAAAGCGGAAGAGTTTGTTTGTTTGTTTGTTTAAACGCGCTAATCTCAGGAACTAATGGTCCGATTTGAAAAATTCTTTTTTTGTTGGGTAGTCCATTTATAGAGGAAGGCTTTAGGCTATATAACATTCCGACAACCACGCGAACGAAGTCGCGGGCACAGCTTGTATAATAATACATAGGTATCATCCTCATCATCAGCAATAGGTCTTTTTAGTCTCCACTGCAGGAGTACGACCCTCTCTGTAATACAGCCATACTTAGTTAGAGCAGCCAAAAGGAATAACCCTATACTCTCTACGCTGGCCAGACGGGTTGAAGAGGTCTAAGCTTTGTTTAGCTTGTAGTTTCTAGGTCGCCTTCTATGACATCCACACGAATACTTGGAGTGGTCCTATTCTACTCTGCCGGGAACCATACGGCAATATAAGACATATAATGTTCTCCGTATAAAACAGCTACACATTTAACAAAATTTTCTTAAGTTTGATAGCATATATGATTTAATTCCCTTAACCCTTTAATGCATGTTGTGTCATTTTCGGTACAACGACTTTTTTATTTTTTAAATAATTTAAATTATTACTTTTTGGTTTGTTTTTCATGCTAATTGATTTATTATTATATCGTCTAAGCGTATAAAAAATATGAAGTGTTTTATAACCAATTTCGATATAAAAAAATAGTCTGCCATGTCCACTTTCTTGCGTCAATGAACCGTAGAGCTGAATTTCATGTTTATTTAAAAAATATATTTTATATAGGTACTTAAAACGGACACAACATAAATAATATAAAATTGCGTAAAATAGAAAAAAAAACATATTTTGATAATTATTTTCTAAAAGGGGGACTTTTCGAAAAGTTCTGGGTTTTTTTGATTTCTAGCCATAAAACAAAATTATTATTTTTCAAATAGTTTTCCATTGTTAAATAGACTATTATTGATTAATGGTGTAAGTTTTATGAAAGTCGGAAGTTTCATGCATTTAAGGGTTAAAAGCGATTTACGAATATTTGATCTTCGAAACAAACAAAGTAATACCGGGATTGGTGAACCGGTGCGGCGACGCGGACAACCCTTTGAAACGTCGAGGCCCTTCTGTGAAAAATGTTATCAACTTGGGTCTTACCCACAAATATCAATCAAACCCTCATCGATTCTGGTAGGCGCAATTCACAAGATTCTAATCCTTTTCTAATTTTTAATTTTATTTTATATTTATTATAAAATATAGTATCGTTGCATGAGTTAATATCCCAGCATTCAAGTTTAGAAACTTACTTTGGGGCTAGCTCAATTGATGTGATATGTCCATATATATCTATCTGGCGAATGATAATGTACCGTACTATATAAGTTTATTCCGAGCATACTTATTTCCTTTATTACTTCTATGTTTCCACCATCTGCTCTCAGACTCGCCATGTTTTAATAAAACACGGCATTATCTTCCTGTGACAGCTGGGTCACGTGATTGGCCCGAAGATACGTCATCAGTTGGGAGTGTTGACACTGTATGTGGTTGAATTACCCGAGTAAAATGCATTTTTAACTTAACAAACCTATTATGATGTTTTCCCGGTAGCATGAATGGGCTGGCTCGTCCGGGGAAGTACCTACCACACTCTCACAGAAAATCGACGTCTGAGGTGTAGCTTCACCGCTACTATGCTTCGTTCGGTGAGTAAGAGAGCCGGAGCCCCGTCTCCCCCCCTCCCCTCTCTGGAGAGGCCGGCCCTAAAAGGCTGTTAACGCTCTTGTTACACCCCTGGTGTTGCAATTGTCCATTGGCAGCGGTAATCACTTACCATCTGGTGACCCGCTTGCTCGTTTGCCGTCCTATAACATAAAAAAATAAAACCGGCCAAGTGCGAGTTAAACTCGCGTGGAGAGGGTTATAGGTTTTCCTGTAATCTACCAGGAATGCACTATATTTCGTATTTTTTTCAAAATTTTAGGCTCAGTAGTTTCTGAGATCAGGGGGGATGGTAAATTTTCGTCTTCTTTCATGAATAAAATCAAAACTATTTATTTTATAAATATAACAAAAATATACTTTTGAATCCTCATAACAAGCCCTTTCATTTGATATATTAATATATTTGAACAGTAACGTTTGCAAAACTTTTTTTTATTTCCTAATTTATCCCCCGAAAATGACCCTTATTTTAAAATATTTATTTACTTTGCACATATGTGTTGGGTCACACCATGCTACCAAATTTCACCTGATTTGGTCCAGTAGATTCGGAGGAAATTGGCTGTGATAGACGGACGGACAGACATACACACGAGTGATCCTATAAGGGTTCCGTTTTTCATTTAATTTACGGAACACTAAAATGAACTAATATAGAAATTTATTAAAAAATAAACACATGAATCCCACGATCGATATACGAAATAGTCAAGTATTTTATATTTGTTATGTAATTGAGAATATTCTTAAATTTACTGAACAGGACAATCAGTGGTAACACTTATCGCGACATTCGTGACGTAGTCTTGGGCCATACCCTATATTCTTGTACCATGAGACTTATCGTTATTCATGTGGCATGGTACCAAGAACACTGGCTGCATTTCACTGGCTACTGCAATTCTCTGCACGTAATTTGAATACCCTATATTTTTATACCATGATACTTGCAATGTAGACGTCACTACTAGGGCAGCTAGCTTGAAATGGGACTAGGCTGGCCACGACACTCGAATGCCTGATGATCGCTGAATCAAGATATTGACTGACTGGACGCCTTAATGGTTAAATGAGACTTGAAATCTTGATGAGATTTTTTTCTATAGGAAAGCCTTTACTATCTAATTGATCCCATATTAATTTAGTGAAGATTATGACGAAGAATTACTTTGGAGATATGACATCCATAGTTTTTTTTAAATTCATAAGCACCTCTACCTCTTTTAACTTGCGCAAATATTGAAATCCTTTTTCGGGAAACGTTAAATTGCCAAATCATTCCAATTATCACGGTTCCAACGGTTTTTTTTATTAAAGCGAGGGTTTTGAATTGAAATACCCTCCGGTTCCAAGTCGGGCGTATATTATTTACATTTGTATGTATTCATACCACGATTCCTTATTTGTACCTCGTTATAATAGATCTCTTTTTTATTTTCTGGCAATATTTTTCACTAAGTACGAGACTCATGTTTTTTTTACATTCCTTTTCTCTTAACCCCCGAAGAAAAAGAGGGGTGTTACAAGTTTGACATGTCTGTGTGTCTGTTTGTGGCAACCTTAAGCATCTGTAAAGCTCCTAAACCGATTTCAATGCGGATTTTTTTTGTAATGTGTAAGTGGCTAACACTGATGTTATAATGAACATGACACGTAATAAGTACTTATAAAATTTTAAAAGAGCAAGTAAAAATAGATATGGAACTTGTATAGGTATTAAAATTTAAAAATAAGCTTTTATGTAAAACAATAAAAAAAAGTATAAAATTTAAACTGCTCTTCAAGACGAATCAATTGAACCCAAACTCGGTACGGTTATGTTATTTTATAACTGAAATGCCATGTTCACCTTCCAATATCATCATGAGATCAGGTCATTGGTCATCCATAGTATTGCATTCTCAGTATTATCACTCAATTTATACATTTACACGTGGAAGGGACATACCCGTAATAAATCAAACCACGGACTATACTAGATCATTATAGTAACTATAATGAAATTAAAATAACAGCCAAAAGACGAAAAAAAAATTCAGCATTTCCATACAAAAGTGTGCAGCCGCCCGGGCGATTTGTATGGGAATGTCGAATTTTTTTTGGTTTTTTGACTGTTATTTTAATTTCATTATACTTTAGATCTACTCATAGTATAGCCGGTGGTTCAATTTATTACAAGTATGATCCCTTCCACGTTGTATAAGTATGTGAAGTTTCAACTCGATAATATATATAACTCGAGAATAATAAGAAGTGGGTGTAATTTATCTTGCAATATTAGATTACAGACCCACAGACAACGGGACAAGTGACACTAAACAAAAGCTTTTAAAAAAATCTTAAGGTTAATATATAACCAAATGGCCTTGAAGTGTGAAATAAATTGTTTATATATATATTTCCATATTACTCTTCGACATGCACTAGATAGCCCTTAAAATTATTTTATCAACCACCGCGCAGCGTTGAAAGTATATGTATTTACATTATTCCGTCTATTAGTAGTGCCGTGGCCACTTTTGGCGGAGGCAAGTTTTAAAGCTAGACGGATCACCAATAATAGATTCAATGGCAGTTCATAAAATAATTTAAAAGAATATCTAGTGCATTACGAAGAGCAATATGGAAATTATTACCATATTTACGAGTTAAGGCCGTACCTAAATTTTCCGGGGTCCAGTGCTGCCCCCATTTACATTTTCACACAACAATTTATTTCACACATCAAGGCCATTTGCTTATGTATGTGAATACATACTTATTAAGGTGACTTAATTACAAAAAAGGAGTAATGATTTAAAAAGTACGGGAGCTCTGATACTTTATTTAATATTTTGTACAATGGTGCGGAATCCCTAGGTGAAAGTCTGCTTCGGGTTAATTGATTAGTATCATTTTCAAAACATTTTATTAGCCCATGTAGTTCCATTTTTGGGTAAAAGATCTCCCATCTGGTATTTTACTAAGGACATAAACTAGGAACTTGGGAGTAAACAATTATTGCAAAGCACGAACCTTAAGTACGCGCACGTATACACTCACGTCTCCCGGGAATGGCGTGTTCAGATCTCGGAAACGTTTACTTGCTTGTTTGGATTACATTTATCTCTATTTACCTGTTGCTTGAAGTTACCACTACTAGTAACTAGTTTAGTTATCGTATAGAAGGCATTTTTTGAGCACCAAGGAATTTGCACCTCCTTCTAAAGTTCCCTTTTTCAGCATCACCAGTGGGTTGACTGGTAGATAAAGCCTATGGCTGTAATTTTTTTTTTTGTAGGATTTCAGAATAATATTGGTCTTAAACATAAGTTCTATAAATGAAGTAGTTCTGATATCTGTGATTGTAGGTACCTTAATAAATAAAATAAAAAAATAAAATAAGTCCGCCTATTACATTTGTAATAAAGTTAAATAAATGAAACATAAATAAATTTTGCACATCGACATATATTTCTTAATTTGTTTTAGCGACGGACAGAGACGAGTGGACGAATGAGGGGGAGGCCTTTGCCCAGTTGTGGGACATAACAGCCATAGACTAGTAAAAAATAAATGTTACGCTTAGGACTGATCACTTATTTACGTAGCGAAAAAATAGGCCAAAACGTTGTGGGCTTGTGTAAAAAGGCCACGACGCGAAATTCGATTCGTAGCTCTTTTCTAACTTAACTTAAAAAACTAAAGGACTTAGCACAAACATCTCGTGCTACAATTGCATTCCCAAGGAGGGTTAACTTTGGGCGACGGCCGGTTGTAAAACTTTTCGCACAAACACATTCCCAAAGTGGGTTGACGTCAGGCAGGCGGCAGGTCGTAAAACTATAGCCAAATCATTTAAACTGTTCCGGCGATTTCTTATCCATTTTGCAAGGTCTTTGGCATCCTTGGGCGACCATTGACATACATGTTATATTTGGAGAAGAAAAAGCAGGAAAGCGCATCCCGGGCTCGGAAGCAGCACAGCTGAGGATGCAACCGGGAACGCGCTTAGACGAAGAAGAAGCTCTTTTCAAAACGCTCACGACGTTTTGTGGCAATCACAGAACGATTACAACGCTTTGTGGTAATGCAAAAAAGCCATGACGCGAATTATAATTATACTTAGTCTAGCCATAAATACCTACTGTTACAATTAAACATAAACAAAATATTACATTTGAATTTTAAATCCGTTATTTTTATATGATTTTTCATAGCCTTTTCTTATTTTGGTGCCAATACATTGTACAATATTTTGCGATATTAAAATGAAGTGGGGTGATAAAGTGAACCGAATTGCTGTGATTGCATTACACAAAGTAGGTATGGCGCCAAATGCAATTTTTAAAACTCTCCATACGAGTGGTATTAGTCAAATGTTTGTGTACCGGGCTAGAGACCTCCTCTGTTTGTGACAGAAAAAAATCTGGCCGTGTTCGTACAAAAAAGGTGGTCAAAGCAGTAAGGGAAAGAATTCGAAGAAATCCTGTCCGAAAGCAAAAGATTTTATCACGGGAGATGAAGATAGCACCTAGAACTATGTCGCGTATTTAAAAAGATAACTTAGGACTTGCAGCCTATAAGAGACGTTACGTACTGGTCATTTCTTAACTGATAATTTAAATAAACGGGCAAGTGCGAGTCGGACTCGTACATGAAGGGATCCGTACCACCGTACAATGTTTTAAAACGCTGAAGAAACACGTTTGTTGTATGACGACCCCCTTTAATTTTTAACTTTATTTTATTTTTAGTATTAGTTTTTATTGTGGCCATAGTAATATATAATTGGTGAAAATTTCAAGTATCTAGGTAATGCCATTATAAAGATCAAGTTAAAAACGTTGAAAAAAAACGGACAGACGGACAGACACAGTAATAGGGTCCCGTTTGCACCCTTTGGGTACGGAACCCTAAAAAGGATAGGGTGGTAAAATCGAAAATTGTTTACAGATGAGAATCAAACATCACCACAAATGTATCAAGATACTATTCTTGAGAAGGTAGTTAAGACCCTTAACAACACCATATTCAATAACCAAGAATGGTTCTTCCAGCAAGACTCGGCACCGGGTCACAAAGCTCGGTCCACGTAGTCTTGGTCAGAATCCAACGTTTCCGACTTCACCAGAGCTGAGCCGTCGCCTAGTCACGATCTTAATCCGCTGGATTATGATTTGTGGTAAATTTTAGAGAGTACGGCTTGCTCTTAACGTCATGATAATTTGGAGTGCCTAAAACCACTCATACGATTGGCAGTGAAAAATTTTCCCATGGAAAGAGTGCGTCCTTCTATTGATAACTGGCCTCAACGTTTAAAGGACTGTATTGCAGCCAATGGAGAACACTTCGAATAAGCTTTTTATATTTCAAATTGTTTTATATTTATGTATTAAACTAACGCATAATAAAAGTAATAAATGTTATTTGCAATAGATTTTTTTTTCTTTTTTACAATATTTATGGCTAGACTAGGTATAAAATATACTGAAATTATTTTAAGGGTTAACTCAGTCCATGATACTGAACAACTTTCCCCAAGGAACATTATGTGGAATAAGAATCGCGTGATGCCGCGTCTCTATTACCTACATTTGCTACTTTCAAAGCTATTTTATTTTGGTTTTCACGATACAGCCGTAAGTTGGTTTCAAAGTTATTTATGTGATCGTTCACAGTATGTTAAAGTTTGTAAAAATGATGGCTCATTTAATACTTCGTCTGTTTCTCCACTCAAAAGAAGCGTTCCTCAGGGGTCAATTCTTGGACCTTTGTTATTTATTCTATACGTATCTGATATTTCTTCTTCTTTAAAACACAGTAAATTTAAGTAATAATCTAATTTTAGTTAGCGATTCCTTTAATTTGTGTTTATGGCTATTTCGATGACTAGTTACGGTAAAATTTTGTGCAAGTACTGTATTTTGTAAGAGAGTAGTGTCGAAGTTATTATGATATTTGATTTATCAACTTATTGTTTTGAAATCATCAGTAACCTCTATTTTTGGTACCAGCTGAAAATCAGCGCTGAGGTTCCTACACTGCAGTACGAAGCTGAGCTGGCCGCGTTTTCGGCATTAGGTATAGTCTAGTTATGTAAGTTATATTCTGTAAATTGCTTGCCGAATAAAGTTTTTCTTTTCTTTTCTCTGTCGCACAGCACGTAGGGTTTGTGATAGTTGTGAACAGGTCGTGTGCGCCGCTTAACGAAATGCCTTTTTAACCGAGGGTTTGATTTTGTTAGTATTTTCACAACTCTTACTATCCGACGCTAACAATCGGTACTCACCGCTGAGCAATCGAGCTAAAATTGTAAGGTTAAAGGTCATTCTTATTAACTTACGCAACCCTAAAAATATCTCCTGACACGACGGCCTTTCAATAAGACCACTCCAGAGGGTCCGCGACACAAAAATGCCATTTAACATAGGAAATCAATTAACGTCTACACTTGACGGACGTTTTAGGCTGCGCGGCTTAGATTTCTTCTCACAATGCTATTGAAAAAGCATTAATAAAAGTTTTTTTTTGTAAAAAATATCCTTATTCCACTGGAACTGGCGGTGTTGAATACAGTTGTCGCAGTCCAGCCAGTTTACCTGTTTTTGAGAATTTTTCTCATAGGTACTTACCTATGTACTTACCACTACCGTAGGTACTTACCGCTGTACTTACAGCGACAGCTCGCCACCGTGGTCGGTGAACAGTGCCGCGAATTGTCGCGCGACAGTAGTGAAATTTCTTTTTCATGTTTTTAGTTTATATTATATGTAGGTTTATGTATACTTATATGTAAGTCTATTTTTATAATATATGTGTGGGTTTATATTTATATTTTGTACTCTATTAAAGCTTTATAAATAAACAAAGAGTCGGCGACCGTCGCGCTACAGTTCGCTGCGTAATGACAGCCGGCGACAAAAATTTTTGTTCAATGTTGGATAAATATTATTATTATTTATTTATAAGTTCCGTAAACTTTGTAATTTTTTTATTGTTTTTTATTTGGTGCAATAAAGATTTTTGTATTGTATTGTATTGTATATCACTTTATTTTTTTATTCAGAACCTATCGACTAGGATTTTATACAAGGATTACTTATATGTTGGCAGTCGGGCTTTTGTTTTTTTTTTTAAATGATTACTTGCTTTTCTTTAATTTTAGGGAAAAAGCTATCAACTACTATCGTTTCGGAACAACCACTGCTGGGAAGATACGCCGAAAAAAACCTAGTTTAATAGTGCAATCGGCGACCAGGGTTGCGGGCATACTGTCGCTCGTATGTAAGTGCCCTAAGTTGTGTATTGATCTATCGGTACGGTTTTGACTAGATAAGACTAAGAGCAACATGAGATTCTTTAATAAGGGCGTAAAATGATTTTCCACCTACTATAAGGTAGGCCGTATGTCTGTCTGTCATCGGTCTTTCAATAAGACCAATCTGGAGGGTTACGACTCAAAAATGCCGTTTTAAATAGGAAACATATATTAAAACTGAGAAACATAGAGCTTTCTTATAAGACGCATGTAAGAGACCGCATTTCAGAATAACGAGTCATCATATGTAACCGTCTGGTAATGTAACCGATTTCTTCTTTTCAATTAATTATCTAGTAATGATAAAATAAGAAATTAAGAGTCTAGAGTTCACATGACTCTAGACTCTTTATTTTTTGTCCATAAATTAAAATCAATTTGCTACTGCTAACGGCTAGCTTTGTGGTTCCCGGTAGAGTAGAATAGGACCACTCCAAGTCTTTCTGTGGATGTCGCAAAAAGTGACTTAGGAAACACAAGCTCAACAAAGCTTATAAACATCAATGAGAACTCTCCAACTCGCCAGCGTGGAGAGTGTAGGCCAAATCTTCTGACTGCTCTGGCTAATATATAGCTCTAGTAGTACAGATAGGGTCGTGCTCCTGCAGTGGAGACTAAAAAAGAACTGATGATGATGAAAATATTATCATCATTTCAGCCGCATAACGTCCACTGCTGGACTTAGGCCTCTCCCAAGGTTTACCAAAATGACTAATCTAGAGCGGCTTGCATCCAGCGCTTTCCAGCGACCTTGGTCAGGTCGTCTGACCCCCTTGTAGGTGGGTGTCCTAAGCTTCGCTTGCCAGTACGTAGTCGCCATTCGAGAACCTTTTTGCCCCATCGGCCATCGGTTCGTCGCGCTATGTGTCCCGCCCACTGCCACTTCATCGAGCTAATCCGCTGGGCTATGTCCGTGACTTTTGTTCTACTACGAATTTCCTCATTTCTGATTCGATCACGTAGAGAAACACCAAGCATAGCCCTCTCCATAGCGCGTTGAGCTACCTTGAGCCTTCTTATGAGACCCATAGTAAGAGACCACGTTTCAGAGCCATAAGTCATCACTGGTAACACACATTGATTATAAACTTTCGTCTTGAGGCACTGAGGTGTTTTGGACGAGAAGACGCTGCGTAACTCCCCGAACGCTGCCCAGCTGAGTCAGATTCGTCGAAAGACCTCTTCCTCGAAGCTGGAACTTCCTGCCTGGATCGATTGACCCAGGTAGATATACTGGTTTACAACTTCGCGGGTGGAGCTCCCAACAGAAACAGGTATGGGCACAACAGCATGAAAAATGAAATAAAAATATTAGTAATTTAGCAATTTACCAAAACAGGGCCCATTACAGTTTAATCGTATCCCCAATTTCACCGCAGTGGAGGTCATTATAAGAGAAACGGCTATTCGGAAAGTGTTTGCTAATCGATGGCCGTGGGCTAATTGGAAACGTCAGTGTGAAAGGTCCGTGCGTGCCATCGCGCGAACTGATAATTACAGAACCCCTCGTATGACATGTTCTGAAATCCTGATGGTGGTTTTATAATAATTTTTATTTCCGAGGAAATAAAACGGCCAATACTTTTACACTAAAATAATGAGCAATAATTGCCATGTGCTTCCCGGCAGAGTTGAATAAGACTACTGCAAGTCTTCCCGTGGATGTCCTAGAAGGCGACTTAGGAAACACAAGCCAAACAAAGCTTAAAAACATCAATGAGACCTCTCCAACCCATCTGATGATGATGATGAGACTAATTTCAGTTAGTGTTCTATTGTATTTGTATCTTACTATGACTATAATCTAAATAAAAACAGAAACATGTCCCGTAAAAAAAAGGTGTTAAAGCGTGGCTCTTTGAATACTGTTTTTACTAAGTCACTGAATTTTTACAGAGAAATATAAATTATAGATAATTGTTGTAATAAACTTTAATGATTTAAAATTATTTACCGTATTATGAATTCATTTATTTGACTGATAGATATGGCACTGATTTAAAGAGGCAGTTGTAAATAGCAGTTTTGGTAAGTTAAAAATTATAAATGGCATGTTTAATAAATAGTTCAGCAGTTAAAACTATGCAGTTAAGTAAACAAAAATGAGTAATAAAAAATAATGAACTGGATCAGTGAATATATAATTGAGCAGGAAAATAATTAAATGGGCGGTAAACAAAATTGAACGAGCAGTTAAATTTTTTTCCTTAACCTAGTAAATTGGATAAAACCGACCTAGCTACCCCGTGTGTTGGTGCAGTTCTAACCTAACCTAACCTATAGGTTTTCCCTAACCTAGTAATATGAATAGAAAGATAGTATTTATTTATTTATTTATTTACACTTTATTGTACACACATACAAATGTAATAGTACAACAGGCGGACTTAATGCTAAAAGCATTCTCTAACAGTCAAACCTGTGGGTTGATTGGGAGAGTTTATGTGGGTGTAGTAATATGATAAAATAACCGACTAATTGATTTTTTAATACTGTTCATGTTTTACTGTCGCAATAATTAATCAGCCGCCATTAAATTAAATAACTGCTCAATATGTTTTCCAACTGATCATAATAACATCTCGAATATTTAAATAACAGCTCAAAAAATTAGTTCCCTTAAGATATTATTTATGATTCACACATATTATTTAATGTTAATTTGTTGACTCATATGTTATGTGTATGTCACAAGTTATTACTTAAATTCATAGGACATCAAATCTTAAGAAGATGAATCTAATCCGCCCAAATATTCCGGCCCATGCCCAGTTATTACTAGAGATGGGGGAGGGGTGCAAATAGGAGACTCGGTTGTCACCCCCAATCAGAAGTCACCCGGGGCGGCCCGCCACCTTGCCCACCAAGCTACGCCACTGGGAAATGTTATATCAATTCTAAAGCACTATGGCGACATTGCAGCTATTGCAATCGCGCCGGTTGGTGTCTCTCCCCCGACATGCGGATTAACCACTTTCAACTCCTCGACCTAAGTTAGTTAAATCTGAAACAGAGCTAACTGTGACATTAGATGGTTAAGTGAATACTTAAAATCCAAAGTGTGATAAATATCACAATAAACAAACACACACACACACACGCATACACCCACACACACACACCCACCCACCCTCACGCACACACACACACACACACATTCACCATGCCTCCCCCCTCTCCCCCTAACTTAAGTAGCAGTTATTATGTGGCTGATGTTCCCCTTTTATACTCGTATTAATTAGCTAAATGTAGATTTTACTGTTCCATTATAGTTTTTAAACTTAAATTTTCCCCGCCGCTCGTCCTAAACTGTACTCGAAAAAAGTATTGTGCTAATTCGTTCTGATTGCCCGCGATACAGGCTTTTGCCTAGTGCGGGAGTCGTTTGTTAAGCTCATTGTCAATTTCTTTTCGGTAAATAAATGATTTTGTATTTTTGTATTTTGTATCACTTTATTAAGAACAATATGTACTTTCACGGTATTTTTATATTTACTATAGATTTAGTTCATGAAACTGAATAACTGTTGATGAATGTTTATCTATGTATTTATTTATTGCAAAATATAGTATCGTTGAGTACTTGTATTATGGGATACTAATATCCCATAATACAAGTTTAATCTTACTTTGGTCTAGCTCAATCAGTGTGATTTGTCAAGAAATAATTAAATTTTTAACTAAAAAAACAACCGAGTTCAATTTTTTTAGGAGTTTCTTCCATATCTCCAAAGTTCTTCATTATATCTTCACCAAATTAAAATGGGATCAACTTGGTAGTAAGGGCTTTCAAATAAAAAAGAATTATCAAAATCGGTTCACAATTGGCGAAGATATCGCGTAACAAACATACAAAAAAAAACATACAGTCGTATTGATAACATCCTCTTTTTTTGAAGTCGGTTAAAAAATAGAAAAGAACTTACTTCAAGTAGCACAAATGAAAATATGAAAAAAAAAATATACTTTGCATAGAAATTCCTTTCTAATCATTTAAGGGTCGGCACCATGTAAACTGGGTTTGCGCGGGCAACAAGTTTGTACAGAAAGCGTTTGATTTAAGTTGAATAATGTATACACATAGATAGATGAAGAGTTGGGACAGTAGACGAAAAAAAGGATTTTTTAAAATATTTTGTAGTTTTCCTAAAAACAAGCATTGAATTTACCCAAAAACATGCAAAACGCACTTTGCGCGGGCAATAGTTATGGCTTAATTAGAAAAGACCACTAAGAAAATTACATACCTAGTTATAGGTGAATAGACTAGCCAGTAGACGAAAACCGTATTTTTTTAATTTTCATTCAGAAAAAGTAAGATAATTGTAAAGAAACCTGAAAGAAATATTTTAGAAAATCTTGCTACAAACTGGCTTGTTTTTCTGCGTAAAGAAATATTCTAACAAGGGATTGCATATATTTTATAAAAATAAAGGCTATTTTGAAACATTATTCTTAATATTTGCTTACAATGCAATCACGCAATAATAAAAAAAATAATTTTAAAAATTGGATGTTTTGCAACGTTTCTGACAGAATTCTCTGAAATGGCGGCCATGTTCCTTTCATACAAATTCAGTTGCCCGCCGGGCGTTCAGGAAGGAGGCCGTGCCGAATTTTTCAAAAAAATCCATTTTCGAATTACGTAAAATTGCATTACAGTCTAAAATATTACAATAAAAAACTATGTACAAACTGCCAAATTATGTCATACTTTTGCTACACTATGGTACAGTTTTGACATTTTTTTGACGTTCAAGTAAAGATGTAATGCTATCGCAGATACGGCATCGCACATTTTTTTTTTAAATTTTATTGAAAATTAAGTCAATGAAAAAAATAATTTGGTTTGATTTATTACCTATATCTTTTAATTGGCAATTAGGGTGAATATCGGATTGGAACTTTCTCGGGTCGCGGAATCATATTAACGGTTTTTGTAATAAATGGTGCTGTTTAATTAGGGTTTTACAATTATTTTGAGGGGTGATTCAGTCTCAAATTTTGAACAACTTTTCCCCATGAATATATATCAAAATACGAATTGACATTATGCGTAATATATCGAACCACAGGCTATACTAGATCTATACTTGGCTAGGCAGGCAGGCTATAGTAGGCTATTTATCTATACTAATATTATAAAGAGGAAAGATTTGGTTGTTTGTTTGTTTGCATTGCATGGCTCCGAAACTACTGGACCGATTTAAAAAAAACTTTTACCGTTGGAAATGTACACTATCCCCGAGTGACATAGGCTTTGTGTGTACCAAGGGCGAAGCCGGGGTGGACTGCTAGTATAGTATAATGATATTAAAATAACAGTCAAAAAACAAAAAAAAAATCTGCGTTTTCATACAAAAGTGTGCAGCCGCCCGGGAAATTTGTATAGGAACCGATTTTTTTGTTTTTTTTACTGTTTTTAGGGTTTCGCTTGTCTGTCTGTCCGTAAGTCACAGCCAATCTGCTACGAAATTAGAATGATTTAGTTGAGATTTAGTACCTACACTTATGTAACTTAGTGACCCAAAGATAGACGTATAACGTAAATAAATGAAATTTAAAAAAGGGGGCCACTTATGGTGGGTAAATTAGACATTAAAAAAAGTTTTGATAACAAAATCGTGTGACATATCAAATGAAAGAACTTTTATGACATTTTTAAATATATTTTTCTGTCAGTGGAACACAAAACGTGTAGTTTTCCAAGTCACCGCTTGCGTAAAATACTATTTGATTGTATTTTTGAGAACGTCCTGTCAGCGATAAGTAATATTGATTTACGCAGAAATATCATAAATTTGTCTATGGTTCCCTAAAATTTAAACTTAACCAAAATAAACCGGCCACGTGCCGTGACGGGCCACGTGCAGTGTAGGGTTCCGTAGTCAGTACCTACTTGTTTTATGTAACTTACAACTGCCTAACTTTAGGTCTGAATTCAGTCCATGATACTGAACAACTTTCACCAAGGAACAAACGAAATACAAAAATTATTTTTGATCTCTTACACACAAGATTTGGCAAAATGTAATATTTATGT
The DNA here is from genome assembly GCA_963576875.1 of Acrobasis repandana. Classification (NCBI taxonomy): domain Eukaryota; kingdom Metazoa; phylum Arthropoda; class Insecta; order Lepidoptera; family Pyralidae; genus Acrobasis; species Acrobasis repandana. The sequence continues at coordinate 1,713,063 of OY756215.1, forward strand.
AATATATGTATGGAATACGTAAGGACAAATCACGCTAATTAAGCTAGCCCCAAAGTAAATTTTAAACTTGTATTATGGGATACTAACTCAATGATACTATATTTTGTGATAAATACATACATAGATAAACACCCAAGACCCAGGAAAATTTTAAAAAGACCATTTTCTAACTTGCCCTGGCTGGGGCTCGAACCCAGAACCTCCGTAATAGCGGTCTAGCGTGTTAAAAATTACGCCATGAAGGTCGAATGGAAAGCAAACATTTTCTTTTCATATTTAATTATGTGTTCCTTAGAAAAAGTTGTTCAGTATCATGAACTGAATCCACCTTAAATTAGTTTTAGTCAGGGAGACGTTATATACTACTGCCGTGAATTTTTTTAAGTGTCCATATACAACCGTTTAATTGACACAGAGACACATAATTCTAACAAAAATTTCCAATCAAAAACCAAATATTTCACAAACGGATTCTAAAACGAAAAAGGGTGTTCATAATCTTACAATATTTTTGTAAGACCTATTCAACGACGTCTCACACCACACTTTTTTTTTCAAGTTTTTATTACCACATATCCATGCCCATGCCCAATTACAGCTTTCTAGTACTAATAGTCTATGAGTAAAACTGGGGACAGACAGACAGACAGACATGACGAAACTATAAGGGTTTCTTGTTTAATACGAAACCCTAAAAAGCTGCGTGAAACTAAACAGATTCTCTATTCTAAGGGGTCTTTGTCATTTGCGCTTTAACAAATTTCAAAATACGAGTAATCAAAACCACTTGTGCAAATATTTCGCTCCACTTCGCATACGATAAATTCAAAAATTGATGGAAGAATGACCGTGCTTTTACAGGTTAAGCAACTTCTAGCTTGGTCACAGTTACGATGGGTGACCGTGCTTTCAATTTTAATGTTGTCCAAGTCAAATGTTGAGATTCTTATGAATAAATTTCAGTTTTCTCTACCTACATAACTTGGCAGCTATTTAAATTTCAATCTTGTTGGATTTCGAATGTTTTGTCGGAATTTGAACTTGGCATTTTTACATTTATATTTTTGATGGGATAAAATAAACACCCAAGAACCAGGATAAATTAAAAAAGGCCATTTACCAACTTGCCCTGGCTGGGAATCGAACCCAGAACCTCCGAGTGACGGACTAGCGTCTTAAGGAATCGCGACGGAGGTCGACTAATAAATTGAAAAAGTAATAAATTTTACGCAAGATTCGAATAACTATAACTTGGATTTTTTAGAAAGTGCTATATGAATTTCACATATATTTAAACTCGCTTTTTAAATAAACGTCTTGCATTCACGCACACTACTGTATTTTCGACTTTACTTTTTCTACTGATAGCCTGTCTACTAAAGTGTTAAGTACATTATAATGACGTCTGCCTAAGGTCTTAATTCAGAAAAAATAATTCAAACAAAATAATTCTTTGATTTGATTGATTTGAAAATTTTAATAAGTATCACGGACTGGAAGTCTTGACGAAAAGAAAAAAGTAAGCTGTATACTAATTCTACCTTACAATTTATGATTGCCTACATCTATTGTCCCGTTTACACATTATTAACTCTATGTGACTTCATCTTGACATTTTAATCCCCCTAGCGGGAAAATTTTGCATATTTCAGAGCCAAATCCGACCACGTGGCTTTGTGCATACAGTCCTTAATAAGCTGGATAGATAGAGTAAGAGTAAGTAATCTATTAGGAGTAGAAGAAAAGAGAAAAGAAATATTTTAAAAATTATTAAAAATAGAAAAGGGAAAGATGATTGGACATCTAAAAAGACATGATAATCTGTTCAGAATAAAAGTAAAAGGAACAATAAAAGAGAGGCAAGGTAAAGGAAAAGTTTTTCCAAATAATTAAAGAAAAGTTAGGACTGAGATCCTACCAGGACATCAAAAAGATGGCAGAGAGAAGAGAGGAATAGAAGCATCTCCACTTAACACCATCGACAAGAGCAAGCTATTAAATAACAAGAAGAAATTGAATTCATGACACAGTTCATATTGAGTACCTTTTAATTATTTCTTTAACACAATGAGCGAGCTCTCGGACCATTAGTCATATCGCCAAGTCTGTAATGTACCTTACGTTTCCTGGCAGTTAGGGGCGCCGCCTAAAGGGTGTCACTGTCAATTTTCTTGCCCTTTGTTTGTGGCTGAGTGCCGTCGACAGCCGGGCAGCCTAGGTTTTGCGGTCACCCCGTTAGAGGGAACGACGTAGAAAGTTAGTTTAGATACCTTCGCAACAATAGTAGTGTGGTACCTCAACCTGTCCTGGCGCTCTAGACGAGTTCCCACATAGAAGATAGTAGAAGAAGTGGAGAATAGAGACTCGATAACAACACAGATTATATATAATTAATTATGTGATACTGACTGTTACATATAAAATAATAATATTTAATTTATTAAGGTACAACAGATAGAGAGAAGTATGTGATCAGCTTAAGAGATGATGGTGGAATGAGTGAAAAGGGATCAGTTAATGATTTGAAAATGGAATGAAAGGGAATTTGTAATGAAATGAAGAATGAAAAACGGACAGGATGAGATGAAGAAAGGTTTGAACAGGATGCATGCAGCATCGTTACAATACCGGGTGGCCGGGGTAAAAAAAAATTTTTTTTATAGTTAAAAATAAAGTTAAATAAAATAAGAATTACTTAAATAATAAAACAATAAATAAAAATAATTATTAATGTTTAATTAGTTTTGTGTTGAGAGTGGAAATGTACAATGTGTATTTACATTAAGGCCGTACTTGAATTTTCCGGGGTCCATTGCTGCCCACATTTAAAATAAATCATTTCAAAGAAAACGAAGACATTATTTAAAATTTTGCTACTATCAAATCCTAGATAACCCTGCAAAGTATTTTATGAACTACTGTTTACAGTTTATAATGAGAGCATTAAGCTTTACTACGCACATTTGCCAAAAGTGGCCGTTTTTCGCAAATGTGCGTAGTAAAGCTTAACGTTCTCATTATAAACTGTAAACAGTAGTTCATAAAATACTTTGAAGGGTTATCTAGGATTTGATAGTAACAAAATTTTAAATAATGTCTTTGTTTTCTTTGAAATTATTTATTTTAAATGGGGGCAGCACTGGACCCCGGAAAATTCAGGTACGGCCTTAAGTTAGTAAAGGCTTATTTTTTTAGTTACTATCCGCTAAAATGTGAGCATTTGGCTTATTTAACGTGTTGCTACGACGGCGCGATGTTTGTTACTAATAGAAAATTGTTTATTATCATATCCAAATCGTAAAATTAAAACTAAAACCTACCTAATTCACGTACGATCACGGCTTAATCTAATCGACATGTCGGTGGATCATACCATTGATTTATTAGAAAGCATAAAAATGTCTTGGAATACATTTAATATAATATATAATAATAATTAGAAAATAATTTTAATACTTTAGAAAATAATATAAATTCTACTTCAACTTATTATTCAAACCAACTTATTATTTAAACCCACAACCCTAAACCTTTTTCAATTCATTAACGGACAAACTTTCAGAATTAACTAATAAAACAACCAGTAATGATTTTAAAAGATTTTCTTTTAAATGGGATGAATGTCCTTAAGATTTCATCCAAAGATTATAAGAATTTTCCAAAGCCAGAAATATACTTGAAAAAACTTTACACAATCACTTATACGATATTTTAAAAGGATTTTCAACAACAACTTTAAATTAAATTCAAATTTAAATTCAAATTCAAATTCAAAATATCTTTATTATCATAGGATATTTAAAATATCTCTTAATAATAGTCACTTTGTTTTGTTTTGCACAAATGTTGACGTCAAATCGTTACTTAAAGCTAAGTTTACGCCGCTTCCTAGGCGCAAGTGCAGAAGAAGCGGCAACAAACTGCACTGCACGTTTTCTCCAAAGACGTCAACTAAAAACTTAAAATTAGTTATATAGATGGACAGAGATTACATTGTTTATTATGTCATAATTAAATTGAATTATAAGAATTACGAAATTTAAAATAATGTCAATTTGTAAATTTAGTATGTACCAATGTACCTAAATTATGACATGTCTAAGTATACAAACCTTTAAGAGGGACCCGCGCCAAGCTCAAGCCAGACCTTTTTGTCTTTAAGATAGTCATCGGTCCTATAATAGGTACAACAAGGTAGCTTAACGCGCTATGGAGAGGTCTATTTTTTTTTCCACTTTCCATCTTATTAGCGGATACCCGGAGATCCTTATCATGCAAAAACGGTAGTAATACGTACTATCGGTACTATACATAAATATATACTCGTAGTTAAACCCCCTACTCTACAGTGTAGAGGTAAAGGCCAGACTTGTCATTTAAACAAACAGTTGAGACTCTCTCTCGACAGTTAGGGAGTCACAGTCTCACAGTCAATTTCCTTGCCTTCGTTTGTGGCGGAATGTCGTCGACAGCCGACAACTGATATTAGATACCTTCACTCCTCTAGTCGATTTTAGCTGCTGCATTTTATATTTATTCAACAATAGGAACCACGTTCTTTTGTTTTATGGGATCTTACCTACGAGTATATCCGGGATTGTTTAACATCATGAAGAACATCGTGATGGTCTGGACGAAAAGAAATAACTTGGAATGTACCAGCTGCTTTTCTTCCCGTGCTCGATTGAGGGAATGGGTAACGTGAAAATGCTTATCAAGTTAATAGGCGATGTGGCAACACATCACTATTTTGATTCCTTTACCATCTTCTCGCCACAATAGTGCTAAAAGTGGCCTTTAGATCTTGCGTTTCTGGGCTCTGTCTGCTTAGAGCCGTTAAATCTTAAAAGCTTTGTCTGCCCCTTTAGGGTTAAAGACGTGATAATGTATCTGTTTCATGAAGAAAATCATGCTATTCACCTATTTTTTATTTTTATTTTACTTGCTCTATTGTATACCTAAGTTTAATCAAGTTTGTTATTCTAGCTAAATAATAAAACCGGCCAAGTGCGAGTTAAACTCGCATGGAGAGGGTTCCGTACAATTGATTGAATTATTGAACAATGAAATATATTTTGTATTTTTTTTTTAAATTTTTGGTTCAGTAGTTTCGGAGATCAGGAGGGGGAATGGACAATTTTCGTCTTCTTTCATGAATAAAATCAAAACTATTTAATTTAGAATTATAACAAAAATATATTTGAGATCCTCATGACGAGCTCTTTTATTTGATATATGACACAGAAGTTTGCAAAACTTTTTTTTTCAATTTCCTAACTTGTACCCCAAAAATGACCCTTATTTAAAAAAAAAAATTTGTTTACTTTACACATGTGTGTTTGGGTCATAGGATTACACCATCCTACCAAATTTCACCTGATTCGGTCCAGTAGATTCGGAGCAAATTGGCTGTGACAGACGGACGGACAGACAGACGCACGAGTGATACTATAAGGGTTCCGTTTTTTCATTTTTATACGGAACCCTAAAAACCAGCGATACACTCATAAAACCGAACATACTGTACATAGTCTGCAAGACGTTCGACTTGGTGCAAATTGTAGGGTCAAAAATGGTTATTTCCGAATTTACAGCGCAGTGAGTAGCCGGCAACGACAGTAACTACAATGTTCATACGTTTCTTATATTAGCTTTCATGTAAAGAAGAATAAACCAAAATTATTTAAACTCTGTTGTGTTGGCTGTGGCTTTATGGCAGGCCGGCTGTCCCTTTTTGGGAGTACATTTATGCAAAAAGTTTTACATCTGCCTTCCGCCTGATGTCAACCTTCCTTTAAAATTCAGTTGTGACACGAAACGTTTGTGCTTAGTCCTTTAATCTAGACATCCTATAATCTAGACATCCTATAATCTAGACAGGAAGAGATGTAGTGGTCCTCTGCTAGATCGGATACCACACGACACTGGTGAAACGTTGCATTTTTTTTTTTTAATATTATAATGAGTCATTGAAAATAATAGAAAAATATTTTGAACTACATTATCAAGTTTGATATTCTAGTCATAATCTAGCCAAATAATAGCCGGCGATACAGTCATGAAACCAGACATTCGCTACATAGTCCGCAGACGGTTTCTTGACTTGGTGCAAATTGTAGCGTCGTAAATGGTTATTGCCGAATTTACGACGCAGGTGAGTTGCCGGCAGTGAGTGTACCTACAATGTTTGTTCGTACGCTGTTGTTGGTATACCGGGTGTAAACATTTACGTGCCGACTGTATATATACGGACCTTATATACAGGTTGATTTTACACCCCGAAGTTATTCAATCTTGGAATCAGAATCACTAATTGAACATAAAACCGTAAGAAAAAAGAAAAAAAAATTTTTGCCTTTTTTTTTCAAATCTATGCTAATATTATAAAGAAGAAAGATTTGATTGTTTGTTTGTTTTTTTGCATTGAATAGGCTTCGAAACTACTAAACCGATTTGAAAAATTCTTTTACTGCTGGAAAGCTACACTATCCCCGGGTGACATAGGCTATATTTTTTTTTTTTTTTAATAGGGTTTCTTACTAAAACTCCAATAATGTAATGTAACCCAAGGTGTAAAAAAAATACCTAAAATATTCTTTACATCGCGTGCGCTGCGAAAACTATTGATAATAGAATTAAATAATGTAGGTACCTACTACGACTTTAGAGAACACATCTCAAAACATTCATAAAGAGGGTTGACGTCAGGCAGACGGCTTGCCGTAAAACTATAGCCAAATCATTTAAACTGTTCCGACTATTTCTTCTCCACTTTGAAAGGTCTTTGGCATCCTTGGGTGACCATTGAAATGCATGATATATTTGGAGAAGAAAAGGAAAGCAGCACAGCTGAGGATCAAACCGGGAACGCGCTTAGACGAAGAAGGAGACCTCTTGTAATATATGGCTAACTCTACTATACGTGCGGCCGTTGCTCTCTAGTCTAGTCTACCCGCTATCGGCAAGTGGGCGGTGACATTCACATGGGTGGTTTTTGATATGCATTTTCCAGCTGATATTATAAATTTTTATTGAAACGAAATAAAGAATTCATATTCTGTTATTTTATTTATTTATTTACATGTCAGAATATCTATTTTTTATTTCGTTTAAAGAGTAATTTCCTCGAATATAGCTAGGAGGTTCAAAATGACCCTTTATCTATCTATACTTATATATATAAAAGCGAAAATGACTCACTCATTACGAAATCTCGAGTGAAGATGAAGATAAAATTTGGCAGGAAGGAAGATTGTGACTAGGAGACGTCCGCTAAGAAAGGATTTCTGGGAATTCCATCCCTAAGGGGGTGAAATAGGGGTTGGCAGTTTATATGAAACTTCGTAATTTTAAAGTGAGACACGTGAAATTATTTTAATGTATTTTATTAGTTAATAGAAAATAATAATGCATTTATTAGATTTTGAAAATTAGATCCCTATAGGGGTGAAATTTTAATAGGGGTTGAAAGTTTGTATGCATCTTCGTCATTTTTGAAGCGAGAGACATGACATTTTTGAATTAGTGGTTAGTAAAAAATAATAATCCATTAATTGGATTTTAATAAATTGCAACCCCAGTTTATTTGTGTAGTCTACGCGGGCGAAGCCGCAGGCAAAAGCTAGTAACATATAAAGACACTCTGTCACGTCTTTATCCCAAACGCGGTAGACAAATTCTAAGGCCGTAGGAGTTCGCTAACCGGTTGGCCACCAGGGGAGACTTGTCAGATCGGCTTCGCTTTTTGACTAGTTAGTATTTCTTGTTCGCAAGCTTTATTATACTGTGCTAATATATTGTTGAGAACGTGCCTTCCGAAGCACGAAGCAATTTTTATTCCACTTGTGGCACCCTCCAAGCGCAGACCACGCCTGGTGTCGCTTGACTTGCGAAAGCATTAGTAATGCATACTTAGCCGGGCCACCGAGCTCCTCAAAACCTATTGTCAATAGTAACTTAAATATAGTAGTCTGAATAACGGCGCAAGCAACACCTAATTCCCCAATAAAACTTACTGGGAACTAACTGGCGAAGAGAGCCGGCAGCCGGTTTTGGCCGGTCTATACCGGTTTTATCGCGATTAATCCGGTCACAGGGACTTTATCAAATAAAATGATAAAAGTACAGAATTAACACCGCGTACAATACAAATCTAGCAAAACATTACAAATGCGTTTGAAAGAATATTGTAAAAATAAATAGGGACAAATGACACTGATTGAGTTTGCCCCAAAGTTTAAACTTGTGTTTTGGGATACTAACTCAACGATACAATATTTAACAATAAATACATGAATAGATAAATATTCAAGACCCAAGAAAAAACAGCTGTTTCCCAATTTTCCCTGGCTCAGGATCGAACCCAGAATCTCCGATTGACGAGCAATGTTAACCAATACGCCAGAGTCACAGAGGTCGTCAGTTACGAATAATAATCAGTACCAGCCATGCTGGTCTGGGAGAAAAGAAAAAAAACTTAGAATGTACCAGCTGCTCTTCCCGCGCAGATCGTAAAAGGAAAATTGTGTAATAGGCAATGCGTCTAGTAATCCATCACTGTTTTGATTCCTTTATCAACCTTTTCGTCCATCATCACGCTAAAAGTGGTATTTCGGTTCTTGCGGCCCTGGGCTCTGTCTGCTTAGAGCCGCAAGACCCAAAATGCTTTGTCTGCCTTATTAGGGATAAAGACAGGATAGTGTATCAGTATCAGTTCCAGCCAGTAATCTGTCTGGCTGCCGTGTGGTTCCCGGCGGAGTAGAATAGGACCACTCCGTCTTCCCGTAGATGTCGTAGAAGGCGACTTAGAAAACACAAGCTAAACATAGCTTATAAACATCAATGAGACCTCTCTAACCCGTCTGGCCAGCGTGAAGAGTGTAGACCTAATCCTCTGACTGCTCTGGCGAATATATGGCTCTGATAGTTCAGAGAGGGTCGTGCTCCTGCAGTGCAGACTTAAAATGACCTAATGATGGTGAAGTACTATATCTTCATTCATGGGTATTGCATTGAGTGTCAATTCTGAACTTGCTGTAATTTGTTCTTTGGCACGTCTGGCCGGCAACTCGCTAATCTCGTGGGGTTAGACTCGGGACTTTTACGCTTCATAGTTAAAGAATTGCGTTTCATTTTGTCCGAGCTTCGAATTTTGAGCTTTGAATATGACTCGCAGTTGATTAATATATAATATAATATAATAGTTGTCGTCGTTTCGAGCTTTGAGGTTGCTACATTAATTCGACTAATGAAATACGGATTATCAACGTTTAAAATGACATGTAAAATACATATACCTATCTTTTGACGCCGTATAGCCGTGTGGTTCCCGACACAGTAAAATAGGACCACTCCAAGTCTTGCCGTGATTGTTGTAAAAGGTGACTTAGGAAACACAAGCTAAACAAAGCTTGCAAATATTAATGAGACCTCTCCAACCCGAAGGGCCAGCGTGGAGAGTAGGCCAAATCCTCTGACTGCTCTAGCTAATATATGGCTCTGGTAGTACAAAGGAAAGGTCGTGCTCCTGAAGTGGAGATTATAAAAGTCCTGATGATGATGATCTTTCCAACACCCCTATATTTTTAGAGTTCCGTAGTCCACAAGGAACCCTTACAGTTTCGTCATGTCCGTCCGTCGGTTTGGTGGAGAGATAGATATTGAAGTTTCAAAAGTTGGTTTTTAAAATTATGAAAAAATGATTTTTTTTTCAGCCTCCCATACAACCGAAAGTAAATTTAAAAAATTAAATCAGACTAACCTCAACGTGTGGGGTATCGTTGAAAAGGTATTTTAAAATGCAACAAAAACTGTTTAAAAACTATGTAGATCAAACCCTCCAGTCTTGAGATAATCTAATACAAAGTTAAAATTTGAGGTCCCCCCCACCGTAACTTTTGAATAATTACTAAAATAATTCTGAAAAAAATGTGGTATATACCCTTAAGTATATACTTTTAATTAAAATTATAGCGGTCTCGGTATCATATATAGTTATTTTTAATACGTCTTAAATCGTAAACCGCAATTTACCTTTAGAACTTTTATATTATGTTACTTGCTGCTACGGAACCCTTCATGGGCAAGTCTGACTCGCACTTGGCCGCTTTTTTAATAAAATACAGAAACTATCCTTGTAGATCTTGGATTGAATCTTTCGCAATTTTTTTTACATGTTTGTTTGTTTTATATCTTTATTGTACAAGAAATAGTTACAGTTAAATAGTTAAGTAATAATAGACCAAAATATTTTGTACAATGGTGGACTTATCCCATAGTGGGATCTCAAGCAGGCTTTGCCTTTTATCGTCTTTACAGAAAAAGCTTACCCCAAGCTTCAATTAAACCGACATAACCGACAATCAAAAACCCATATTTACTGCCTGCGTCATAAATCATAACGATGCGGAACATCTTAGTCTCTTGAGAGTGATCAAGGCTCACCAGAGGATCATTATAAACTTTTATTACAACACGACTCCCTCGGGCGTGCTTTGGGGCTGCAGCTGCTGGTTACCGCCTATTATTAGACCGTGTCTCTCGACATGGTTTAATAAAGCATACCTAACATGTCTGGTAAATTAAATTTATAAAAATATTCTGACGTACTTCATTACAACTTTAGCCGGCAATATCAAAATATCTAGTTATATACATATTATTTCTGTTGGTATGGGAGAAATTGAAAAATTTGACGCCAGTGTTGGCCACCTGCACACACGAAACACAAAACAGCGAGTTAGAGGAAATGACAAGAGATAGGTACCTAGCTGATACTTTTCCCGTCAAAAAGCCCCTAGGGACAAATAAAGAGAGGCTCAACCTAATTAAGTGAAACTTGCTATCTACCTGAGCATCTTTATGAAGAAAACATCTGGGTCTGAATCTGTGCATTTAGGAGCTACTCGCCCCTCCCAGGGGACGAGATGGCCACTTCTCAGCACGCAGCTGCCAAGGGGCCATAAAACTGCCGAGTTGCAAATCAAATCTCTTTGCAAGTATTGTATTTCTATAGTATAGTTCTTCAGTCAAGACTGCGTCTTTGAAAAAGCCACTTTGTTGGCATGCCGAAGGCAACCAATTGAACGAATGGACTAGCCATGTATAGTATTATAAAATTCGCAAAATAGAATAACGCCGGCTTACTGAAGAAGATTTTACTCTTTGCTCACACCGCTTGCTCGTTCATGTATCCTTTGCATTGTGGTTATCCTATATAAATATTTTTTTATCCTATATAAATATTATAAAATTCGAAAAATAGAATAACGCCGGCTTACTGAAGAAGATTTTACTCTTTGCTCACACCGCTTGCTCGTTCATGTATCCATTGCATTGTGGTTATCCTATATAAATATTTTTTTTTGACATATCACTTCTTTATCCCTAATGGGCCAGACAGAAAATTTTGTATCTTGTGGCAGGCCTGTGTCACTCCCCGTTTAGGTATCGAAAATGTACCTACATTATTACTATGCGCGCAGCGGCCACTCCGGGTGCTAAATTCAGTTATACGAATCGTTTGTCCAGAGTAATAAGAATGAAATTGGCTTGCGATGGATGTCTAGGTATCTAAACAAAAAGGTGCTGAGTTCTGACGTGAGCTAAATTAAACCATATCGCTAACCACATTAAGTAGAAATTTCTTTGAATTTCTTTGCTGAGTGAGACTTCTGTACGGAGTATTAGTATATATTCCGTGCTTGTGGCTCTAAGCAGACAGAGCCCAGGGCTGCGAAACCCAAAGGCCACGATTAGCGCTATGATGGACGAGATTGTGGAAAAAGGAATCAAATAGTGATGGATAGCCGCATCTCCTATTACCCGAACCCCTACCTAGAACCCGTGTGGTTCCAGGTTAGAATAGGACCACTCTATCTCTTCCTGTGGATGTCGTAAGAGGCGACTAAAGGACTAAGCACAAACATCTCGTGCTACATTTGCATTCCCAAGGAGGGTTCACGTCGGGCGGCGGCCTGTTGTAAAACTTTTTGCACAAATACATTCCCAAAGAGGGTTGACGTCAGGCAGGCGGCCGGTCGTAAAACTATAGCCAAATCATTTAAACTGTTCCGGCTATTTCTTCTCCATTTGGCAAGGTCTTTGGCATCCTTGGGTGATTATAGACATGCATGTTATATTTGGAGAAGAAAAAGCGGGAAAGCGCACCCCGGGCTCCGAAGCAGCAGAGCTGAGGATGCAACCGGAAACGCGCTTAGTATTTTGCCCCTTTTTTCGCTCGATGCGCTATAACGATCTACGCGTAACTCGTACATTCTAAGTTATTTTCTTTTCTCCAGACTACTCGTAGTATAGAAAGATTTTTTACATTTGTTTACAATCTTTCACCGCCTTTTTCTTAGCCCGACATCAAACGTCTGAATCCGGGAAAAACGGTCGGGTTTTATTTAGTGTGAAAACATATATTAGTGTCGACACCAGAAGGTCAACCGTCGGCGATTGTCCGTAATGACCGGCAGATCTTGAAACGAGGCACTTACACTTACGGCCTCGGCAAAAAGAGCTTAGGAAGCTGAAAAAAGTTTGATAAAGTGTTATACGATGACCTATGAAATGCATACCGAGAGTGCCTAGCTCGGATACTTATTCTTTTAAGACTAGTATTTTGTCTTTTGAGGGCCTTTTTGTTTCCATGCTGGGTCTTAGAGAAAAGAAAAAAGGTGGAACCAGCTGCTTTTATTCGAAAATCTCTAAGAATCATGTCAATGTATACATATGTATATGTATTATTTACACACCATGTTATATTTATTAGACCTATAAATTTTAGCTGCGCCACCTGTAATCTTACTTATGTACTTAGCACTCCTTTTCTTTAGGGTTGCCTGTAAGCTTCGGCGATAAGGCCGCCTCTTGTACCATATATTATAGACATTGTCCTGTATTTGTAAATCTTATTGGTGCAATAAAGATTTTTGTATTGTACTGTATTGTATTAATAGGCGAAGCGTCTAGCAACCCATACTATTCGTTTATTCTCAGTAGCAACCTTAGTACCCACTTTTAAAGATTTTTTAAATTTATTTTTCATTTAATCTTTATTGTCCATCAAATACAAATTGTACAGAACAATAGGCGAACTTAACGCTAAAAGCGGTGTCTACCAGTCAACCTTTGGGTTATACAGAAAGCCTAAATGAAAAAATACTAAAGGACTACTGACAACATTTTTTTCTTAAAAAGCCCCCAAAGTTTTGAGCGTTTACCTCTAATTACTTTTTAACGGCTAAACCAATTCATCAAACATAGCTACTATAACAACTATTTCAACAGTTTTGCTTTCGATTAAAAAACTGCTTCGAAATCAGTCTATTGTTTAAAAGCTACGATGACACAGACAAACTGACACGTCAAACTTATAACACCCCTCATTTTCGTCAAGGGATAAAAGGCGCATTAGTTTCATAGGAATTACTAAAGGAACTCTTAACATTAGTCCACTGCTGGAAGGCCTCTAAAGGAACTGCTAAGAACAAACGTTACTCATCATGGATCAGGTCTTTTTTAGTCTCCACTGCTGGAGCACGACCCTCTCTGTACTGCCAGAGCCATATATTAGCCAGAGCAGTCAGAGGATTTGGCCTTCACTCTACACGCTGGCCACATGGGTTGGAGAGGTCTCATTGATGTTTATAAGCTTTGTTTAGCTTGTGTTTCCTAAATCGCCTTCTGCAACATCCACAGGAAGAGTGGTCCTATTCTACTTAGCTGGGTACCACACGGCTTAACCAAACGTTACTATTTTGATAAATTTTTTCACCTAATTAACCCTACCATCATGCTAAAAATAACCTTTGGCTTTCTCGGTTCTGTCTGCCAAGTAGAGGTATAAAGACATGTATACAACTGTGAAGGCATACTGACACACGTGCGGATGGAAATCTAACTAAATAAATGTTCCTTTGATTATTTTGAATGAATGTTTACCTAAAATATTATTATTTCGAACCATTAAATTCCGTTACAAAATTTAATTTAAACCAATTCACAAAATAAAGAAAGACAGAATATAACATTTTATAGAAAAGTATGAACAAGTTTCTCATATTGCCTGAATAGTATTGTTTTGTTTGAGGCGCATTAATATAGAGTGAGACACAGATATAGGTGTGAGACTTGGTGTGTGAAATTAACTATAACTCACTACTTACATGCTTGTATGGTGAGCGCCTGTGGTGGGTCGGTTGCCCATATCGACATAGCAAATCGAATTGCCGTGTGGTTTTCGGCAGAGTAGTATAGAATCATGGGAGGAGAGTCATGTTACCACAAAGGTGCTGAATTTGAAGGTTAAAGGAAATAGGAACAGAGGAAGGCCTAAGAAAAGGTGGATGGAGTGCGTTAAGGACGATATGGATAAAAAAATGTAACAAGTGCCTTGACAAAGGAAAATGGAAAAGATGCTGTCCCGACCCCTCGTAAAGTGGGATAAGGTGAGGAAGAAGAAGTATAGAATCACTCCAAGCTATCCCGTGGATGTCGTAGAAGGCGACTTAGGAAATACAAGCTTAAGCTTGGACATCAGTAAGACCTCTCCACCCAGTCTGACTAGCGTGGAGAGTGTAGACCAAATCCTCTGGCTGCTTTGGCCAACTATGGCTCTGGCAGTACAGATGTCGTTATGAACAAAAAATATAGAGTCTAGAGTCCACATGGTTATTATGACTAGATAATGAATTGAAAAGTAGAAATTGGTAATCTTTCATTTATCTATTAAATGCACTGGCACTGATAAACTCAGATTTAGCTATGATGAAAACTAACAATTGGATTTTCAATTAATTTTAAATATACAATATACATATATCGTACAAGGGGATGGGAGGAGGACCTTACACAGTTTAAAAAAGAATGGCGAAACACGTCTAAGGACTGCGAAAGTTGGAAATATAGAGGGTAGGCTTTTGCCCAACATGCACCTACACAGCTAACAAAAAATAAATAAACGGGCAAGTGCGAGTCGGACTCGTACATGAAGGGTTCCGTACCTCCGTACAATGTTTTAAAACGCTGATGAAACACGTTTCTTGTATCACGACCCCCTTTAATTTTTGACATTACCCTATTTTTAGTATTTGTTGTTATAGCGGCCATAGTAATAGATAATCAGTTAAAATTTTAAGTATCTTGTTAATGCCATTATAAAAATCGAGTTAAAACAACATGTTTCTTGTATGACGACCCCCTTTAATTTTTAGTATTTGTTGTTATAGCGGCCACAGTAATATGTAATCGGTGAAAATTTCAAGTGTCTAGCTACGAGTATTACGGTTCAAGTGATAGAGAACTGTGACAGACGGACAGACAGCGGAGTCTCAGTAATAGAGTCCCGCTTTGGGTGCGGAACCCTAAAAAAGAATCTGCGACACATTGAGCAGTCAGTAAGGCGATTCACCCACTGGAAACGCGCCCCGCCGCGGTGCGCGGTCCAGCAGATTCCGCGCGCGGCGACGGAGGCGCAGATCTGCCTCGACGTCCCGCGCCAAATATTCACTTCAGTCGATCGTCGTGGAGAACGGATACCGAACTCATTCAAAAAGCATCTTAAATGAGTGAACTAGAGTTCTTTTTTCTTTGTTCTTTATACATAAAAACACGTGCAGTACTGCAGAGCAATGTGTTTACCACCGCGCCCTCGCGCGGACTGGCGACTGGCTGACTGGAATCCGCGCGCAGGACGCGTTCCCGCGCTTCGGCGCGGTTTCAATGGGTTGCACCAGGCGTGTTTTCTATACAAATTGAGATACTTGCATACAATGTTAAAATTTGCCGCACCGCGCTCCGCGACGGTGCACGGTGCAGTGGGATCACCGCCTAAACGTTAAGTTCGACATTTTAAATGTTCATAGTTATAATAATTTAAAAATTCGTCTAGCAAAAATGTAAAAATCGAATATTTGTTATTTGCATGGGTAAAGGGGACCCACCCTGTTAATGTATTTCAGATGTCTTTACTAAGGTTGAAAAACTTTTATCAGAAGTGCATATCTGCACTCACCATGTTTTGTGGCAACATGCTCTGCTAATCAACGTTTTGATTAACAGGAAAACAAACACCACTCTATCGAAAATGTTT
Source organism: Acrobasis repandana (assembly GCA_963576875.1). NCBI lineage: Eukaryota > Metazoa > Arthropoda > Insecta > Lepidoptera > Pyralidae > Acrobasis > Acrobasis repandana. Next base: position 1,729,159 of record OY756215.1, read on the forward strand.
ATTAAATCAGTGTAATTTCAGTCATCTAATGACGTAGCGTATTAATGTGACGTAAGAAAGCTTTTGTGATTGTTTGAGCAAAAAATAAAACGTAAACTATTTCAGCAGTAACCTTTTTTTAAGAGGATACATGATTTTTTCGGGGTCCAGTGCTTGCCTTTTGAAATAAATTATTCGAAAGGAAACGGAGATATCATTTAAAATTTTGCTCTCGTAAGCCCTAGATAACCCTTCAAAGTATTTAATCAACTACTGTTTACAGTTAAAAGTAGGAATGTGAAGCTTTTCTTCGCACATTTGCGAAAAGCGCCCACTTTTGGAAAATGTGCGAATAAAGCTGGTACGTTCAAATTTAGCATGAAACATTATACTTTTTTATACCTACGTACATATACTTTTATACAAAGCGAAAAAAGTTTACGAGCATAGTAACGTACTCCGTTGTGTAATGGTCAACACGCTAGTCCGCCAATCTGGAGGTTCTGGGTTCGATCCCCAGCCAGGGCAAGTTGAAAATGGACTTTTTTAATTGACCTGGGTCTTGGGTGTTTATCTATAAATGTATTTACTATAAAATATAGTATCGTTAAGTTAGTATCCCATAACACAAGTTTAAAACTTACTTTGGGGCTAGCTCAATCAGTGTGATTTGTCCCTATATATTTATATATAATTGAACTTACGCAACAATTTAATAGCGTAAATGCTTTTAAGCTTCAGTCAAACACAGTCTATAGTATTATTAGTCAGCTAATAAGATTTCTCTTTCTTTTACGCACTAATATTTTATTAGCTAACAAAGTTGGGTTGCATTTCAAAGGAAAAATATTTAAGATAATCTAAGAAAAATAATTGTAATATTCATCAACATTATATCAGAAAAGACAGTCACAAATTAGTCGGCAAAAGTCGACACAACTCGCTAAGAGCTATTTACACAAAAATGAGACGTCATTGGAAATAAATGTGGCGTATTATTTGCTAACTTTCCGTGAAATACGAGTATATATTGTTTTGTAAACTTCGCTAACACTTGGTGAACTCGATTAAAGAACGTCATAGCATTGTGAGGGGAACATTCAGACGTCTTTAGAGTTTATTTTAATTAATAAATAAAGACGTAATATATTTTTTTAAGGTAATGGGCGACAAGCGGAAAGGATTTTTTTAGGCGATTCGGCTTGTAACTAGTCACTATTATATATATTCCATTTTACCTACAAGCCTGCCGATGCGCTTATAAGTAAGTAATACTTTTTTGCACCAAAAACACATTTAAATAATATTAAAAATATGTATATAAATATATACATACAACGTGGAAGGGACATACCCGTAATAAATCGAATCACAGGCTATACTAGATCTTGCTCCAAAAATTTGGACAGTGTTTAAAAAGTCACCCTGTATACAGGGTATAACAAAATATACTGAAGCTATTTTAATAGTGGATTCAGTCCATGATACTGAACAACTTTCCCCAAGGAACATATGTCGAAATATGAAAAATAATTTTTGGTTTTCCCTACAAACTACCAGCTTCCACGTTCTATATATATACAGTATATATATATATATATATATATATATATATATACAGTATATATGTATATATATACAGGGCCTAACAAAATATACTGAAACTATTTTAAGGGTGATTTCAGTCCATGATACTGAACAACTTTCCCCAAGGAACATATATCGAAATATGAAAAATATTTTTTGGCCTCCCATACAAGTTGACCGATCAGCTGATCCGAGTTTATATGAAAAGCAAAAAATATTTTTCATATTTCGGTATATGTTCCTTGGGGAAAGTTGTTCAGTATCATGGACTGAAGTCACCCTTAAAATAGTTTCAGTATATTTTGTTAGACGTTATATATATATACATATATACTGTGTATATATATATATATATATATACAGTATGTATAATAAAGGATATACGTTGTTAATTTTAAATAAGAGGATCTTATAGGTTTTCCTGTAATCTATATGTAAAAGACTATTATCTGTATTTTTTTTACAAAAGTTTAGGGTTAGTGGTTTAGGAGATAAAAGGAGCGGGAATGGTCAATTTTTGCATATTTTCTTAAATAACTACAAAATTACCGATCTGAAAAAATATACTTAAAATAATTGTCATAAAAATCTATTTCATTTGATTATGTCACACGATATTAGTTCAAAATTTTTTTTTTTTAATGTCGTATTTTCTCATTTACACAGTATTGATCGCCTACGCGCTGGAAAGGCATTTTCAATATCTGTTAATTTACAAATACTTATAATATAATACAATTATAACATATAAAATGTAATGCTTGCGAACGAGCGAACAAACATCATTATCGTAATAAAATATACTAATTACTCAAAAAGCAAAGCCGAGCTGACGAGTCCCTCCTGGCAGCACTCGTTCACGAGTTGACGCAGGGGTCAACCATCGTTGAACTCAAGAACATGAGAATCCAGCGATCCGACTCGAGTACAAGCTGTGGTACAAGTTATACCTACTCGTACATATGTATATGTTGGATAATCCACATCGAATATGCGTGCGACAATCGCCCCCTTGGTGTGTTATTTGTTGTAAGGTATTATTTTAAGTTAATCTTAAATGCCACCACAGCTCAGATAAGCCCTCCCACGAAACGGTAAACTTTACGATAACAACCATTAAAGATATGGACACCTTCGACATACCTCCAAATTACTTTGATATAACTTTGTCTACGCCGGGAAATTCTTATCAAAATACTTGTCAAACAATGCTATCAGTAACGCAAAAGCTGGTGTTATATTTTTGAACCACAGATCCATAACATTGGTAGTATATGCAAAAATCTTGCGATACTTTTTATTTTTTTCAAACCATACGATTTTTAGAGTTCGGGACCTTAAAGATGCCAACGGAACCCTATTACTGATGAGACCCCGCTATCTGTCCGTCCCTCTGTCACAGGGCTCTATTTCTTGAATCGTAATAGCTTGACACTTGAATTTTTTACCAAAAATAAGATAAAGTTTAAATTAAGGTGAAGGTATAGGCAAATGGCCTTGAAGTGGCGCCCTCATTTGAAATAAATTGTTAACTCGTAAATATGAAGATAATTTTCATATTGCTCTTCGTCATGCACTAGATAGCTCTTTAAATTATTTTATGAACCACCGTTGAAAGTATTTACATTAGTCCGTCTAGCTTTAAAACTTGCCTCTGCCAAAAATGGCCTTGGCAAGTTTTAAAACTAGACGGATCATCAATAATAGTTTCAACGGCAGTTCATAAAATAATTTTATTATATTTTGTGATCAGTTTAGTAGTGATTAATGATAACATTACTGCGTAGTTGAAAGAAAAAATATATAACCAGTTTTTTTTATCTTATTTAAATTAAATCAATTAAATATTATTAACATAAAATTAACTATGTAAATGAATTAACTAATAAAATAAAATAATAATATAATATAATAATTTGCTCTGAATGTTTTAAATAAATAAATGATTGTATTCCATAATTAAAATAAATTTAGAACATAATGAGTGAATATGAAACAGGAAATAATTAAAGTAAGTTATAAAGGTAAATTATAATTCAACACGTACTAAATGCATAACGTAGTTTTTTTAATACGTCATAAATCGTAAACCGCAATTTAGCCTTAAAGTTAAAAATTAAGGGGGTCCTCATACAAGAAACATGTTTCTTTAGCGTTTTAAAACATTGTACGGAGGTACGGAACCCTTCATGTACGAGTCCGACTCGCACTAGCCCGTTTATTATCTCTTTTACCGCTACTAATATCAAAGGAGCGTTCGTGCCAGTTGTTATGGAAATCCTGTCTGGTTTTATCTTCTTTATTTTATTCTAATTGTAATTTATTAAAAACCATACCCAATTTTGATAGTTATTCTGCCTAAAATAATTATTTATACAAAACTACCTTAAGTACAACTCAACCGACGATTTCAATATAACGACGAAATGGCATATTGTTACTTAGAAGACAAGTGTGACTTGTAGACTATACTTAAGGTCCTAAGGCCCCCAGGTGGGGCAGAGGGCTTCAGCAGTCTTTCGCCATCGTGATCTTTTTGATTACCTTCCATGTTTCGCACACATACAGCAAGGTATATTTTAGATTTTGACTCGTAGAAGTCCAAGATTATTGTTTCGCTGCCACTCCATTTCAAAAATGGGTTACCAGAACTCCAAACATTCCACATTATTTTGCTTTCACGTCACGCATTCGGCTTTAATAAAAACTCTCGCAAATGGAAAATAACTATAGAAATAAACATAACTGTTAGATCCGAGGTTTAACACGTCTTCTTAACAAGTTTCAAAGTTAAATAAAATGTAACGGTCGCTCGACGGGGTTTTGTTTGGACTCATGGATGTGGGGTTTGGCGAATCAAACTTATACACCTTCTTCTTCGTCTTAGCGCGTTCCCGGTTGCATTCTCAGCTGTGCTGCTTCGGAGCCCGGGGTGCACTTTCCCGCTTTTTCTTCTCCAAATATAACATGCATGTCAATGGTCACCCAAGGATGCCAAAGACCTTGCAAAATGGAAGAGAAATAGCCAGAACAGTTTAAATGATTTGGCTATAGTTTTACGACCGGCCGCCTGCCTGACGTCAACCCTCTTTGGGAATGTATTTGTGCGAAAAGTTTTACAACTGGCCGCCGCCCGACGTTAACCCTCCTTGGGAATGCAATTGTAGCACGAGATGTTTGTGCTTAGTCCTTTAGTCGCCTCTTACGACATCCACAGGAAGAGATGGAGTGGTCCTATTCTAACCCGGTACCACACGGGTCAAACTTATACACCTATTACATTTTTAGCTTTTCTGGTCGTCTATAGGTCGCTTTCAGCATGACGATGGGCGTGGATGGTAAAGGGGTTTAAACTAGTGACAGATTTAGTAGGAGAACTGACAAATATGAAGTGGCCAAAAGTGGCCGTTTTTAGCAAAAATGCAAACTAAAGCTTAACGTTCTCACTTTAAACTGTAAACAGTGGTTCATAAAATAGTTTGAAGGGTTATCTAGGTTTTAGTAGCTTAAAATTTTAAACGATATCTCCGTTTTCTTACAAATAATTTATTTAAAATGGGGGCAGCACTGGACTCCGTGTATCGTCTTAACGCAAGGATTTAACCGAATGGTGGTAGAGCAGGTGAAATAAGTTAACTAAACAAGTAAACAACAACAAACAGGGCAAGTTCAACAAAAGCTTGTTAAAATAGAACTACTACCTCTACATGATTATATAATATTCCAATCGATACTAAATTATAATCCGACAATGTACATGTTATTAAGGCGAGATGGGTTCACAGCTCGCAATACTGTGCGTGTTTTTGAATAATTACTGTAATTAAACTACTATAGTTTATTTCTTAAAAATTTTACATAGGCATCTTAAAGCTTTTCTACAGACACCCACAATATCGAAAACACGATTGACCATTTTTGACTCGATAGAATAAAATCACAAACATACTCGTACCTCTAAATTAAAAAAGATATTACTCCTTTATACAATCACCTATATAAATGAAAACTATACCAAAAAATGTATAATCTAAATACTTAACTAGTTAATTTCACTACACAAAAATTATAAACATTATACAAAAAAAAAAAAACAGTGAAATATTCGTCGAGAGCGAACAAAGGCCCGGACCCGAGCTGGTTGATATTTTGCTATCTTTATATATTTTTTTTTTGTATCTATAATATTTATAATTTTTTGTTTTTCAAAAAAAATTAACTGCAGTAGTTTAATTACAGTGATTTTTCAAAAACACTCACAGTATTCTTGGCTCTGATATGACGGGGCCTTAAGTGTCACGGTTTCATTCCGTGTTGGTAAACACGCCTGAGGAATAATAACTTGATAACTTTGACCTATGACCAAGCTTAGAAAACATACATACATATTAGGTAACACCGTCATAATCCCTTCTTCTTTCGAATCGATTGGCTATTAATACAAAAATTAACATATTTTTTTTGTAGAAGGCAACTTAGGAAACACGAGCAATTTAAACATCAATGAGACCTCTCCAACCCGTCTGGCCAGCGTCGAAAGTGTAGGCCAAATCCTCTAGCTGCTCTGGCCAAGTATGCTCTGGTAGTACAGAGAAGGTAGTGTTCCTGCCGTGGAGACTAAAAAAAGACCTGATGATGAGGTTTGACTAGCTTGGCTGCGGTGACTGCCTTATTATTGCACGCCTCATAAGCGAAGCGCATGAGGTAGTGCTCTACTCTCGCCTTACAAAAATCAAGTGATTTTTTTAACTAAATGTGTCTCTATTTATTTTCTATCGCACTTGTACAATAATATTTACACATAAATGTCAAGGAAAAACACTAGTTTCAACACTTATGACATTTTTAAAAGACATTTTGCGTTTTAAATAAATAAAAACAATGTTTAATAAAATCATTTTGTGGACGTCCGTGTGTCGGTATGTATGGAAACTGGCGTGGTCACGATAACTCCCGAAAAACTTATCTGATCAAGTCCATTTTTTTTTATACGCTTCAGTATTATCCAAAACTAAGTCCTTTCGAAGATCACGGTCTAATTCAATGTAGTTTAATCGTAATTATTATTATAAAAATACAGGTGACATTTTTTGTTTAATGTTATTGGTATGATGAGTACGAATGTGTAACTGGCAAGTAAGAAAAGAAGTAAAAAGAAATTTGAATAAAGAATGTTGTGATTTTGTTTGTTTTATTAAATATGAAAGACGAATAAATGTAAAAGAAGCGATAAGTTAGTTAATATTTTATTTAATTTGCATTAACTAATTGAGAATGGAAAGAACAATCAGTGATAACACTTTTCTTGACATTCGTGACGTAGTCTTGTGTCTTTTTCTTGTTTTTGCTTAGTTTTTTTTGAGATTTCTCAAAATCTACCGGTCCGAATCGGTTTAAATTCACAGGAAATCTGAGCTGTATAGAACTCTTTGGAAAGCTACTTGTTTGGTTCCGATCGGTTTAGTTGTTCAAGAGTTATAAGCGGGTCACATACACACCCACACACATACGGATAGGGTGCATGACACTTGCTCGTGAGTGGTCAGGGAAGATTCCTGAGACCTTTAAACGTCGAGATCTGATGAAAACTCGACTTTTCAAAAAAGGGGTGAAACTAATAACGTCCCGAATTTTGAAAATTTTAAATTTTCTCAGCGGGAAGTTAAAAATAATCTCCAGTCGTGCGTTAAAGCCGACACATACTTTTCTTCGTTTTAAGTTAGCAATAAAACAATCAAAATCAATTTAATTGTGAAAAATGAGATTATGAGGCGTGCACTTTTGGATTTTCCAAACTATTTGAGGTCCTGCATTGTGCAGGGTGTAGGGTATTACCCCTGACTCAACTCGATAAGAAAGTTCAAAAACTTTAATGCCAGTTGTGGTCACCCATCCAAGTGTGGACCACGCCCAGTGTCACTTAACTTGCAAAGGCGCTAGTAATGCGCACTCCCACCGGACTACCGAATTAGTGTGTGAAAGGGGAAATTGAAAAATATTGTAACGGATTTTCTAACCCCATTGTCTATTGAAATGATTCCTCGATCTTTTTGCCTATTCCTCTGATTAGCTTTTACGGTTTGTGTGGGAAGAGAAACATCAAGTATACGTTTTTGTTGAGTTATTTGTTAACCTATTAGACAGTCCCTGAGTCCCAACTACACTTTCCAATAATTATATTGCAATATTGATAATTTTAGCTTCTGGTGCTTTTAGCTATGATTGGCCGAAATTTTATTTTAATCTTTGTTTGGATATTTGTTTACCTACCAGACTGGCCGTGTGTCTCAACTAAACTTTCCAATGATTATGGGTGCAATATTGTAGATTTTGGCTTGTGGCGTTTCAGCTTCATGAGTTTTATTATGGCAAGATTATTGGCTTGGGTTCACCGCACTCGAATGCTTATGGCAATATGTGATGGTTTGTTTGAAATGGGCTAAGTTTGAATCCGTTTAAGGTTATTACGGAAATCATTTTAGGTAGCTTTAACTTTAGCTGAAAGTTTTTGAATATGAGAGGAATGAACATTTTAGTGTCGCAAGATTCCTTTCCTGCTAGGTAGTTTGGAAAAAAATTAAAAAAACGTTGAAAGTCCTAGCTGCTTCTTTCCCGTGCTTTTTCTTTAATAGACCAGTGCCGATAATTTTTGAAACCAAAAAAATTATAGTAGGATGAAACCTTTTGGAAAAGGAAGAGAGTATAACAAAAATAAAGGGAATTTATTTATTTATATTACAATACCTAATAAAAAAAAAAGAATTATGTCGGACTAAATAAATTGAATTTATTCCTAAAAAATAATACATACATTCATACATACTATCACGCCTGTTTCCCACAGGGGTAGGCAGAGACTATGGACCTCCACTTGCTACGATCTTGACAGACCTCTTTCGCTTCATCTACACTCATCAACCTCTTCATACATGCCCTTCGGTTACGTGTACTTCTTACCTCTCCCTTTTTCAGAACGTCTGCAATCTGATCGCAGAACGTTCGCCGAGGTCGACCCTGTCCCGCTCTTCCTTTCACACTTACCTTATAAGTCTTACAACATTACGAACTTACAAATTCGTACTCATTCACACACTCTGCCATTCTTTTAGAAAGAATGAGGCCAACTCCTTGACAGCCTTTAGCGGTTTCTGGTACTCCTGACCAATATGCCGTGAAAGAACCACACTTAGTGGTCTCGCATCCTTTCCGTTTCGTCTCATTCACACACAGGACATCAATCTTTCTTTCACTCATCATCTGATACACCTCATCTATTTTACCATTCAATCCTCCTCTAATATTCAAAGTAGCCAAGCGGCTGTCCAAAGACCGCTTTTGACCGCACCTGCGGGAAACGGGACGTGACGGATTGCGAAGAATAATATGCATAATAAACTAAAATGTATAATAAGCCAAAATATCTGTATTAATTAAAATACAATCTATAGACATCTGAATTTTCCCCTCGCAGTGTGACAAAGTTACCTAATCGAGTTCAGCGTGTGTTAGCGAAGTTTACAAAACAATATTTCAGCGAAAGTTAACATATAATACGCCACGTTTATTTCCAATGGTCGTCTCATTTTTGTGTAAATAGCTCTTAGCGAGTTGTGTCGACTTTTTCCGACCGATTTGTGACTGTCTTTACAAATATAATGTTGAAAAAAGTTTGGTACCTACTCAGTCTTTTCTTAGATTACCTGAAATATTTTTCGTTTGAAATTGGTAATAATATTTGGTAATCATACACAATTTTTTTACCCAAGTTTGGTTCTCGAATGGCGACCACGTACTGGCATCTGGCAAGCGAAGCGTTGGACACCCACCCACAAGGTGGTCAGACGATCTGACCAAGGCCGCTAGAAAGCGCTGGTCGCAGGCCGCTCTAGATCGGTCATTTTGGAAATCCTTGGGAGAGGCCTATGTCCAGCAGTGGTCGTTATGCGGCTGAAATGATGATGACCCAAGTTTGGTAACTTTGGTCGCTAATCTATTTCTCCCCCAATCAAAAATGACGATCAATTATAAATTTATATAAATCGAGGGCCAATTTTCGCCAAATTGGTTGAAAAATGCGAGCTGTATGCGAGAACAGACTGACTGTCAAAAGCGTTTTGGCTAATCTCGGAACCAAGATGCTTCGCTCGCTCGCTCAATTATAGTTATAATATGACCTGACAACTTTCTGTAGGGCTAGAAAGGGCTATTAAAACTCGAAAAGCAAATTAATGTTGCATAAATGGATACATACCTGACTATTAACATACGCTTTTAGCACATAATTCCTCCTCAATCTATCTTAAACCATATGTGAAACGACTTATAGTTGATTATTGCGTGAATGGTCAAGGTTTTTGCTAGTAAATGTTCGTTTTGGTTATTGTCGACAATCTCCTTAAGGACGGTGAGAAGTTAGTAATAAATTGGGGTTAATTAACTAATTGTGTTAGGATAAGAGGAACGAAAGTGGTAAACCTAGTAGCACTTAACAGTTGTGTTACATCATATATTTATATAAGGACATTGCTTGATTTGAAGTAGAGTTAGGTATTTTGTATATTTATACAATATTACATACACATATAGGTACAAATCTATATCAAAATACAAATAAAATAACTTCCCATAGTAGCTAGATCACAGGACTGAAAAAGAATTCGCTTCCCATACAAATCGACTTTGATTTGTATGAGAAGCTAATTTTTCTCTCGTATTATTATGGGTATATTTATTAGGAAAAGTTGTTCAAAATGGTGGAGTGAATCACCCCTTAAAATAATTGTACTTAACTAAAAATAACCTTGTCTAGATGTTAAATAAGCTTGTATACATTTTTTTTTAAATGTTTGTTATACATCAAATCCAATGGTACTTAATGTGGAACTATACATGTTTCAATGCTTTAAGGATTATAACCATTTCTCTAGCAACCTTTGTAAATTTAATGCAAAAAAAATCATACAACAGTTTTTCTTTGCCTTTCAGGCCTTTGCCCAACTATGGGATCTAAATGGCTAGAAAAAAAAAACAGTTTTTCTTCGTTATTACTATTGCTGTATTTTTTCACATAAAACAATCAACAAATAACACAAAACAACACGCATCACTCTAAGTTTCTCACTCGCTGTCCATTCGTAACTTTTACATGACGTCCTTTGTGTCCGCATATGCAAAACGAAGATGACAGATGATGGACAATGGGTTAGATAAGGGCTATTTCACGGTATCGTGACCAAAGGGACCGACAGTTTCACTTTAGGTATACGCTGTATTTGTATGTTATGTGTACAGTTTGAGAAGGACACTGACATAGAATAAATTGCATATGCAAAAAGATGACAAATAGGGGCATTATTTCAAATTTCATGTAGCCCCCATCCCGCCAAAAGTGGCCTTTGGGTTTAACAGCCTTGGGCTCTGTCTACACGAAAGATTAATCGTAAATATGTCGAACTCGTTAGTAGGTAAGTATTCGTATTAAATTAATTCTGCGGTGCGACCCTGAGTATAAATTTCACACATTGACGTGTGTACAGATATATAGTTTCGTTTTATAGTACCTGTGCTATACCCGTAAGTCTAATAACACACTCGATAAGAAACAGAACACATTTTTTCACGAGTGACACTTTTTTCTCTCCGTTCTCAGAATAATCTTCCAAATGAACGGGACAATTTCCCGTGACACGATCGTGAGTTCGTCGTGTTTGTAAAACAACTTATAAATAAAGTAGGTAACTTTATGAACGTTTTTCTTTGCCGTGTTTTGTGTCACATAATGTCCCTGCCTCGGAGATTTTCTTTAATAGTAGTCGACTTGTTAAAGAAGTACAATAATACGCTTTGTGATGTTTTTATGTTTTATTGAACATTATTTAGATTTTTAATTTAGATTTTAGTTTAGTGTTAGCCAAATTGTTATTTCACTTAGTGCACTTAGACTTTAAAATTTTAATTAATTTTATTATCATAAATTCGTTTTATGTTTTATTCGTAAAAGCGTTTCGCATAGTTTGAGAACCCCTGGTAACGCAAATACTTACTTACGTATGTGAATCTTACCACTAAATGTTTAGTTAAAAAAACCAAAAACCTATTGTGTAGTATATTTACTGGTCTCCCAAGCTCTACTTAGTTTGGGAGCGCCTGAAACTTCTTCTTTCCTATATCCACAATATATGTAACCTGATAAACATACATATTATGTATGTTCGGCTTTTACTATGGGTTAATAGTAGGTTACATATTTGTAACCTACTATTAACCCATAGTAAAAGCCGAATGATTGTAAGCTTATCTTACCTTTTCTTATACACTAGTTATTTGTAATCCTAATTGATGATGTTTACATAATCTTAGATAGGTGCATATAATATAACATGTGTTTGTATAAACTTTTTTTATTTTTTTATTTTATATTTTTTTTTATTTTTTCAATATATTATAAAACAAAGAATATGGCCAGCTGTATCTCTTCCCGAGCATATTGTAAAAGCAAGCCGAGAGAGTTTATAACTTAAACAACTACACTACAAGAAGGGACTTGCACTAACTCTATTTTCTTACAGTAACTTCATTCTACAGACACTGTCCGTTTCTAGATAATGAAATTAACTGCGTCCTCGGGTCTAGCTAATGCAATATGTTATACATATGATAGACTTAGGTATATCACGTTTCTGGAGTAAGTCATATGAAGATGACTATCCGACGAGCCCAAATGCTAGCCAGCTTCAAGTACCAAGTAAAATCTAATTTTCTGTCCTTATGAAAGGTAAATGTCCTTCCCTTATTTCCGCTTAGTTTCTTCATGTTTTCCTGTTATTTTGTCTTTGCGTAAGTTGTTGTATATGTATGTTTTTTACATTGACCACCCCACACTACCTAATTGCCTATAATTTTTTCTTTTTAAGCATTGTTATCTGTAAGAAGGATAATACCACCTTTTGCGCATTTCGTAGTAAAAAAATGTCCTGTATTTTCTTTTGTGCAATAAGAGTTTATATATATTTGTTTTTAGTTTTTAAACTTTGCGCCTCATATCCAAGTACCTTGGTTGCCTGGAAGAGATTGCAACTGTGATAAAGCCGCCTTTTGACATTTGTTTTATGTATTATATTGATCTGTATCGTAATATTTTGGTGCAATAAAGATTTTAACTCACTTACTATAGGGTATTGTATTATATTGTAATATAAATGCATTTTTAAATATTATACATGCATATTTACTATGTTTTCGTATGGTTTTTGCTTATAAACTGTTGAAAGTACTAGGCGCATTAAAGCTAGCAAGCGGCTAAGTGAAGTTTCTGGGGATAGCTAACATTGATCGGGACGAAACAGTGATATGTGGAATTGTAAATGCTCTCTAGTACTACATAATAGCTCTTTGTTTTTACTAAACTCATAATCCACATTTTACAAGAAAACACGGCATAAACCCAACGCTTTCGCAACAAAAATAAACCCGACGGCGCACTCCATTAAGTTATCACGAAATTTAATTTGGAATGAAAAATTTAACTCCCGTAATACGCAGGAGATGAAAAAATGAAACGGACTCGTGACGAGATAGCATGGAATAGAACACCACGGAGTAGAAATCACAGGAATATTATTCACACGGAGATAGAAATATTCAGGGATAATAATGCTGTGATAAACGATCTACCTACTATCATATGGAAGACAATAAATAAATAAATAAATATATAAGGACAAATCATACTGATTGAGCTAGCCCCAAAGTAAGTTTAAACTTGTATAATGGGATACTAACTCAACGATACTATATTTTATAATAAATACATATATGGATAAACACCCAAGACCCAGGAAAATATGAAAAAGACCATTTTCCAACTTGCCCTGGCTGGGGGATCAACCCAGAACTTTCGGATTGGTCGAGGAAACGTTACCAGTATTCTGGGTACGTTGCCTCAATGTGGTGCTTTGATGGTTAATGGCACTGGTTAATGGCACTGTCCAAGGAGCTTTCACCAAGTAATGACGCTACTCCACAATAGATGGTGGTGTGTGTTCCAATACTTTGTGCAATACTTGTTAGTTATATGAAGTCCAAAGTCCAAGATGTATTTTGAATTAGGTGACGGTTGTTTAAAATCGATGTTTTTGCTTTTAAGAATTACACACAACTATTTTAAACATTTTTCCACTGTTTTTTCACATACTGCTCTTGTATCGTTTGTTCAATAATAACTTGGTTGAATACGATAATTTTAGCACTGTTTATTCCTTAATATTGGTCCATATAAGGTATTTTCTTTTATTTTTATGAACACTGCACTGTCTTGGGAGATAACACTCGTACGGGATATTTGAATATAAAACTTTATTTATCTAAAGTTAGTTAGCTTATTTACATGGTATTATTATTTATTTTTAATATTATACACAGAGCTTTTCAATTATATCCGCCATCTCGCGGCCAATTTGCCCCGAATCTACTGGACCAAATCAGGTGAAATTTGGTAGAATGTTGTAATCCTATGACCTAAATACATATGTGCAAAGTAAATAAATATTTTTTTAAAAAAAAAGGACATTTTCGGGGGACAAATTAGGAAATTAAAAAAAAAGTTTTGCAAACCTTACTGTGTCATATATCAAATGAAAGGGCTCATTATGAGGTACTCAAATATATATTTTGTTATTATTATAAAATGAATAGTTTTGATTTTATTCGTGAAAGAAGACGAAAATTGACCATTACCCGGAGACCACCCCTGATCTCCGAAACTACTAAGCCTAAAATTTTGAAAAAAAAATACAAAATATTGTTCATTGCTTGTAGATTACAGGTACAGGATAACCTATGAGAATGCAATCAATGGTACGGAACCTTCTCCACGCGAGTTTAACTCGCACTTGGCCGGTTTTTTACTTACTAAAACCACATTTTTATATAATACTAGCTTTTGCACGCAGCTTCGCGTCCTTTCTTAGCGGATGCCTATGTCATAATATCTACCTGCATGCCAAATTTCAGCCCGATCCGTCTAGTGGTTTGGGCTGTGCCTTGATAGATCACTATGTCAGTCAGTCAATTAGTCACCTTTGAGTTTTATTTATTTAGACTACACAATAAATATATATATATAATTTAAATGTCGACAGACATACAGGATAACTTTTTAAACACTGTCCAAATTTTTGGAGCAAGTTCAGTCCATACTGAACTACTTTCTACAAAATTTTTCGTCCTCCCATAGAATATCCGTCTGTCTGAGCGCTGATTTATATGGGAGGACGAAAAATATTGATCGATTTTTAATAACTTAAAAACAAAGTAGTTTAGTATCATGGACTGAACTTGCTCCAAAAATTTGGACAGTGTTTAAAAAGTCAGCCTGTATATCGAGAAAGAAGCAATATATTTTATTTGATAAAAGTACACAGATGAGTGCCAAAACCATATTACAAGCGGAACAGAATGGCACGCTAGTCTAAATAGAATGTAAGGCCACACGGACGTCGCTACCATGCTATGCTTTAATTTATCACCACTATATGGTGGGGTGACCATCCGTTAGGCGATTTTCGGATTTATTTTGTTTTTCGTGTGTGTAAGTGGCCAACACTGGTGTCAGATTTTTCAAACTGCCTAAAGGCATCTGACATAGCTTGACGATAGCCACACAATGACAACCGGGACCAACGGATTTTACGTGCCTTCCGATGCACAGATAATTTATTAAAAGTTGAGTCCAGTTTTTAAATTTCACTTATTGAAATTTAGCTAGAATTTCAATAACTTGAAATTTCAAAACTGGACTCAAAATCGAATTATCTGTTTGGGAGCAACGATGCCACAAATAGACGTACGCATGTCGAACTTATTACACTCTTTTGGCATCGGGAGTAAAAATAGCCTAACCATACTTTTAAGTTATACCTTGTATAAAACTATATACAAATTGCAGCTACAATGCGTGTTTGTATGTATGTGGGTATGCTTGTTTGACGATAACTTATATTCTTTGTTCAGAGCTTTATGGAATTTGGTAGATGTCGCCAATATAATTTTTAAGTTTAAACATGGGCCAAATCGGTCAAGGGGTTGGTGAGATATGGCGTGAAATATACTTGAGTTGATCTCGAACAAACATAACTACATACATATATACAAACGCCGGATTTTTCAAGTGGACTCGGAGCACTTTGCTCGCTTCGCTCGTTCGTTCATATAATTTTTCTTTGGCATCCTTAGCTCTGCTGTTTGGTAGCCCTGGGTGCGCTTTACCGCATTTCATGTCAATAGTCAATTAGTCAGGTCACCCAAGGATGCCAAAGACCTTTCAAAGTGGAGGAGAAATACCCGGGATATTTTAAACGATTTGGTTATGGTTTTACGACCGGCCATCTGCCTGACGTCAACACCCGTTGGGAATGCATTTGTTCGAAAAGTTTTACAACTTGTTGCCGCCCGACGTTCACCCTCCTGAGAATTCTGCTGAAGCACAAGAAGTTTGTGCTTAGTCCTTTAGTCGCATCTTACGACATCTACAGTAAGAGATGGAGTGGTCCTGTTCTAGGCCGGAAGCCATACGGTACGCTCGTTTATAATATTCGGTAAAAAAATAAGATGTCATGTATTGCTTGATAAAATCACCAGTATGATACACCATTAATAACATGTCTGTAGTTAAATATTGCCTTAATTTCTAATATTAATCACAAAACGAGACTTTAATTATCATATTGCTCATATTGCTCATATTGGGCGTAATAACGTGTAGCAATTTCATTAATATGGATTTATTAGGCAATCAGCAGTTTTTATGGCTGTAAGATTTTAATTAAATATGGTAATTTGCCTCTGCAGACTGATTATTGTTTTATTGGCGGGAATTTATAGTATTATAGGAATTGAATTACTTCGCTGCTTAGTTCATTTAATTGTTTCTGTTGATAAATTATTGGTTCTCCGGTTTACGAGAGGTAATCGCTTGCCAGTTTATTTGCTAGGCAAATTGAAAAACGCCCGACTTGCTTAACCCTAGACAGACACAAAGACACACACACACACATGCCGGCAGACATACACACAAATATGTAAAAGTGATAACCCTCCCTCTTTTTAGTCGAGTGTTATAAACAGATATTATGGATCACCACTTCCTTGGCCCCGATAAGTAACATATAATTACCTTGAACCAGGATAATGATTGAACGATCATGAGAGTAAGTAGTAGAGTTTCTTTGGACAGTTCAGCGTTGGTATAGTACGTACGTTTGATCGACGATTACCCAAATAGCTTTGATAGGAACTTCAAATGCGTAGAGGAGAAACAGGGTCAAAAGACAGTATTAAAATTTTGAATCGATCTGTATCAGTCAAGGGTCGCTGGGATAAGCGGTTCTTAGAAGCTTTTATTTTTCTTGCCCTGTTTGTTGTGGTTTATTTGTTTGGGTCAAATGTTGCAAGTTAAATATGAGCCAATTTCCGGTTTCCGATTGAGATGAAATTTGTATGCTAATGTTTGTTATTATCAAGAAGCTGATCTGATGATGGAGCCGGAAGGTGGCAATAGGAACCCTGTAATAAAACGACGCAACCCCATGGCGCTTGGGCTTATTACATTTGTCCAGATAAGTTACCTAACAATAAAAGCTTTTACGAAAAAAAATGTTTTTTTTTAAGGTAAGGTTATTATTAGTTCTGTTTTTAATGCATGTAAGTGGTCTACACTAAAGGTAACTGATACAGCTTGACGACTGCCATACAATGATTACAGGCAGAACCAACGGTTTATAGTGCCTTCAGAAGAACGGAGGAGCTCGAGTAATTTCACGTCAAACTTATGACACACCAAATTTTTCAGGGTTAATAATAAATTAAATTAGTGAAGGTTAGCTACACGCATCGCCTATTAAATTTTAAAATCATATCCCAACATAAACTGCAGTCATGGACACCCTACATCCACATTACGCCCCGGTCGGGACATGATAAAATTTAGTGTAGGCTTATTCATATTTATGTTGCAGACAGATTTGCACGCTTCCTGTTAACACTAGTCTGAAAGATATCAGACACTATATCCACTAAACCGTGGTCCCTTACTATGTGTCTCATGAAAAGGTCAAGGTAAATTTAGTGTAGGCTTATTCATATTTATGTTGCAGATTTGCATGCTACCTGTTAACACTATTCTGAAAGATATGGGACACTATCCATTAAAACATGGTCCCTTACTATGTGTCTCATTAAAGGTCAAGGTAAATTTAGTGTAGGCTTATTCATATTTATGTTGCAGCACCAACATCCCCGTTTACCATTTATTTACCATTTGATTTATATTTCTATTAGTTGTTTATTTGTGTTCCTTGCAATAAAATTTCTATTTTGTTACCTACTCTTATAAAATATTTTATTTTTACCAATTCCCCTTACACTTCTACCATTAACTTCTGCTTATATGTACATTACCCGTACACACTATATCTACTGAAACGTGGTCCCTTACTATGGATCTCATGAAAAGGTCAAGGTTTCTTTATAAGGGTAGTTGATCACTCAACCGGCTATAATGAGGGTTATGCTCGGTTTTACTTTGTCAAGGTCGCCCAACGGGCTGTAAAGATGGTTATGCTCGGTGTTTTTCTGCAAAATATAATTTTTAGGTTTAGTTTGTAGTTTAATCTTAATTGTAAGCAAAAGACATAAATCCAGATATCTCAACAAACCCTCGCCCTCGCCCAGCACAAAATATGACCACTACAAATCAAATATCTGATAAAAAGTTAAGCAATAAATCCTATACTTTTTACCTCTGCACACAAAACTCCTTGATGACTTGTAAAAAAAACAAAGAAATGACATTATAGCCAAATCAGGCTGACCGATAAAATACGAAAAAAAGACTTGCTTTTATGTTTTTAGTTTTTGAGTAAAAATATGGACGATATGAAGAGGAAAGTCGGATATGTCGGCATATTTGCGGCCTAGTAAGTATTTCATCAATTTTTATCATATTGTATCAGTTACTCAAAGATGTCGACTGCAGACTTGAAGAATGAGAAACTCAAGACGACCTGCCTTGAGTCAACGGGCCGGGCCGAGTCGGATACTAAACCATATTGCGACCTTAAAAATCTATTCGAGATGCTGTCAAGCGCTCTGCATTCCCGAAGAAGGTTTGGAGGAGAAAGAAATCATAAAACACCCAATCTACGAAACATCTGACAGTTAAATCGGTGTAGCAAGATCAGATTAGCTGTCCTTATATTAAATTTTCGGTCGTAACACTATTCGGAAATTTCTTCTTTACTTCGCAAGCAGCTTGCGAAGCAAAAAGAGAAAAAATGCCAAAGAGCTGCTCTTTGGCATCCTTGGATGGCCATTGATATGCATACTCGTGTTATATGTGGAGAAGAAAAAGCAGGACTCCCGAAGTACACAGCTAAGTATTCTACCGGGAACGCGTTAAGACGAAATAGAGGGGCCATTTTTCTATACAAACGTAGTCCCCTGTTTCCTCCCTGGATAATGCCAGTAGAGTTATATTTTTCTTCCTGAATATCTATAGCCACTATGAGCATGTCCCTATGTTTTCTTTTTTTTCATAAATTATTTATTAATAGAGATATGAACGTTAAAAAACCTAAAAAAATAACCAGATTTTCCGCTGTGTTCAAACATCCATAAAACAAATTTGAGTAGATTATATAAAGAAATTAAAACATAGGAACATCGATCAAGTCTTTGTTTATTCGTAATGAAAAAAGTAGTAAAAACTTATATTGGTTAAGTTTTGGTGATAAAATCAGGGGACTACAAATCGTTGATTTTCTGTTCTTTTAATGGGTATTTTCAGTCCAAGCTGAAACATACTGTATGTCTCTATCGCACTTGCTCGGTTGTAGTTCAAGCACAGCGCGACAGCAATAGATTTTTAAAATACCTATTTTTAATTTCTCTAGCCCTTGAGGTTTCCTCTTAAGCTGAAGAAGAAAAACAAGAGCCCGTGACCTGAGACATTTTATATTTAATTTAACGCCTCGGGTGTATAATCCACAACCCAAGGTTACTAAATCTACCGACGTATATATACAGAAATTAAATATGAAACTACTATAGAAACATGTAAAAAGTTAAATCTCACGTTATATTTATGAATCTGACATTTCGGTCTGAGCTCAGTGCTCATCGTTTGTAGTGATATTTGTTTTGCGGACTGTGTGGGCGTCTTCGGGCGTCGTCCGCCACTCAGTCGTCTATGAAAACCAGTGGACTCGTACAGATTTGTCGCTAGAAGCTCCCTTGAAGCAGTCAAAGGCCTACACCACTTTTTGATTGTAACTTGTTAGGATTAGGAATAAAGAACAAAATTGAAGATAGGCTATAAAGGACTTGTATCCAGAGCCGTAAAATTATTTAATAAAAAAAAAAAAAGTGCTCGTCGTTGTTGTGACAGCCACATGCATCTAGTATATTGTCTATCTGAGTGCCAGTAGGTAGCAAATAGAATTTGCAACTAAAGTCCTTTTCAACCGACTTAAAGGAGGAGAATCAATTCAGCTATATTTTTTTTTGTTTGTTACGCGTCGCGGGTCACATTTGCGCTGTGGAAGGCCTCCGGAGATCAAATCATCGTTGGCCAGAAGCTGACTTTTTAAGCCAATTAATTACCCGTTCATCATATATTAATAATTTCTTTGCTTGTTATTTTTTCGGTATCGCAATAAAAAATTGAATGCAAAAGCCTGTTTATATTCCGCCACTATTCCCAGACACGTGTTTCAAACATAACTCGAGCTCAGGCGCTTTTTGTCGATCTGTTACCTACTTTACGAGTAGCAGTTATTGTTTTTACGAGCCAGATAAGGGAGAAAACTATATTTTGTGGGAAGTTATGACGCTTTTCTCGTTAAGTGTACTAATATTGTGACATTTTATGCTTTTTGTTCATATACACTGTAAATACCGGGAACTTTGACATAAAGAATTAAAAGAAAAGAGTCCGATGGTGGGCGTAAGTGGTTAAGGTAGTAAATGGAATCAAAATAGTGACGGTTTGCTAACTAAATCGCCTAACCTTTTGAGTCCGACGTTCCGAACTGCCTTACGTTATGTACCATCAACTCGTGGACAGGTGGCGCCAGGGACTGGTCACCTCGGCTTTGTTTTTTTTTTAAACTACTTAGTGTTACTTTTTCTGTAAATTGGATTTGGCACTCGTTCGCAAGCTTAACATGTAATATTGTGTTATGTCATAATTTAAATTTGACATAACGTCAATTTGTAACTTTAGCATGTACCTATGTATCTAAATTATGACATGTCTAAGTATACAAACCTTCAAGAGGGACCCGCGCCAAGCTCAAGCCAGATTTTTTTGTCTTTAAGATAGTCATCGGTCCTATAATAAGCCTTCTCGCAAAGTACTTTCTTTACATAAGCTTTGAATTTTCTGTCTGGCATATTAAGGATCGATTCTGGCAATTTCTTTTTTGCTCGTCTGGGAGAAAAGAAAAAACGTAGAATGTACCAGCTACTTCTCTTCCCGTGCAGATCGTAAAAGCCGATCGAGGGAATGGGCGAGAATCTGAATCATATGAATAGGCGATGCGGTTAGCAACCCATCACTATTATGATTTCCCTTTTCCACCTTCATGCCCACCATTACGCTAAAAGTGGCCTGAGCTTTACCGCCCTTGGCTCTGTCTACCCCGTAAGGGATAAAGACGTGATAGTGTATCTGTATCTGTATCTGGCAATTTCATAAAAAAGTATGATATAATGAGCGGTTAAATATGTGTTGTTCATTTATTTATTTAATTGAAGGACGTCGGGCAAGGCGAGGTACGCTGCTGGGCTCGCTGGTGTGTTCAACGCAGATGGTGGAAGACGTCACCAGCGATATGTACGACCACTATAACTGGCAGAAGAGTTCACTACTTGGCCACAATGTAAGTACCATAAACTATTTGCTAACTTTTTTTCAAATTCTGGGTTTTGTTTTTCGAGTGCATGTAACTAAGTATACAGGCAGTAGCGGCGTTAGGGTAGGGCACGGTTGGGCGACCGCCCAGGGCGCCAGATACAAAGGGGCGACAGGGGGCGTTTTTGGGCAAGGAGGGGTCACAGGTAATAATAAATGGCGGCAACTCCTAGACTCTTATTTGTGTGCACCCCCCGCTCCCTCCTTTCGTTTACAATGGGGCGGCAAATTTGAAGAATCCTAAATCGTACTCTCACCCCTCCCCCCCCCCCCCCCCCGTCGGCAAAAATAAATCCTATAAGATTGATGCCTAAGTCAGTCTGAATTTCAGTTTGGGGGGGGGGGGCAGGAAAATCTCGCCCGGGGCGCTGGTAGAGCTAAAACCGGCACTGTATACAGGGTCTTAACAAAATATACTGAAACTATTTTAGGGGTGTTGTTCTAGCCAAGAATGGCTCTGGTAGTACAGAGTGGGTTAAGCTCCTGCAGTGGAGACAAAAAATAAACGGGCTTCCGTACAATGTGTAAAACGCAAAAAAATACGTTTCTTGTATGACGACCCCCTTTAATTTCTAACTTTTTGTATTTTTATAATATTATGGTGTTATAGCGGTCATAATAATACATAATCTGTGAAAATTTAAAGTATATAGTTAATGCCATTGTAAAGATCCAGTTAAAAAGGCTGAAAAAGCACGTTTTTTGTAGGACGACCCCCTTTAATTTTTAACTTTTTTGTTGTTATAGCTGCCATAGTATACATAATCGGTAAAAAAATTAAGTATCTAGCTATTACGGTTCAAGAGAGAGAGTCCTGTGACAGACGGCGGACAGCGAAGTCTCAGTAATGGGCCCCGTTTGCACCCTTTGGGTACGGAACCCTAAAAAAGACCTGATGATGATGAAGCTAAATAAAACCTCAATTACAATAAAGGTTTTTTTCCAGTACAGCGTATCCCACCCACTGCAAGATGCCGAGAGTGCGAGTATGGTGCAGCTCTTCCGCTCCTGGCTAGGGACGCACGAAGAGGCGCAGGTAACATACTCGTATTACAGATGTTAGGTATATTACATATATAATGGGGCAGACATAGCATTTTGGGTCTTGCGGCTCTAAGCAGACAGATCCCAGTGCCGAAAGACCCAAAGGCAACTTTCGTGATGGTGGGCGAGAAAGTTGAAAAAGGAATCAAAATAGGTAAGTACAAGTAACACTTATTTTAATCATAAAAAACTACCGTGCCGTGTGGTTCTCGGCAGAGTAGAATAGGACCACTTCTATTCTTCCAGTGGATGTTGTAGAAGGTGACTTAGGAAACACAATCGAAACAAAGCTTATAAATTCAAAAAAAGCTAATAAAGGATTTTCAAAATTTCTTTGCATTTATATTGACACTCCACCCATTCCAAAAATATGTAACCTTTTGCAGACTGTGTTGACTGGAAGAGATCCCTTCTTGGGATAAGTCCGCCTTTGTACAAGTTATTTCTTTTTCCCTTTGTATTTAATAATGTACATTTAAATGTAATTTTTGTGCAATAAAGAAATTAAACAAACAAACAAACAAACAAACATCAGTGAGACCTCTCCAACCCGTCTGGTCCTAATATTATTTTTTTGTTGAGACATGCGTAGGTGTACGTACCTAATCGGAATTTAAATGAAAAAAAATAATGATTTAACTGGTTATTTTAAAAAAAGAATTTTCTAGTCTACTCAAATGCGACGTAGAGAAGTTTTATCCATAATTCATTGTGCAAGGCCCGTTCATTTGTATTCATTATGCGTCCGCAATTTTTCTACATGAATTTTTTTTGCGAAATTTAATTATTTTGAGACACGTGCACGGTCCAGTGATCTGTCGGAAAAATGCCAGTGGTTTTGTGTGAGGGTTTCTCGGTAAACTGTCCCACTGAATTATTGTTTGCGTTTTGTCAATAAGGAAACTGCGGACTCTTCGACGGTGTGGAAATATTTTTTGTAAACAAAACAATAGTTTAATATGCGCAGTGATCTAGTAAACAAATTGTCGGATCTCATAAGGCGTTGTGTCAATGATGTGATGAGAATAAACATAAAAAAATAGGCGATAAATTTAATAGTCGTCTTGATTGCCTTGATCATATTGTCACAGAGCAATAATATCATCATCATCAACAGGTCTTTTTTAGTCTCCACTGCAGGAGCATGACCCTCTCTGTACTACCAGAGCCATATATTAGCCAGAGCAGTTAGAGGATTTGGCCTACACTCTCCACGCTGGCCAGACGGGTTGGAAAGGTCTAACTGATGTTTGTAAGCTTTGTTTAGCTTGTGTTTCATAAGTCTCCTTTTACGACATCCACGGGGGGACTTGGAGTAGTTCTATTATAATATACTAGCTTTTGCCCGCGGCTTCGCTCGCGTCCTTTCTTAGCGGATGCCTACGTCATTACATCTACCTGCATGCCAACTGCATGAACATATTGACCGGAGCAGTTTATACGAATAGGCTATAGTTTCACGACCGGCCGCCTGCTGGACCCACTTTAGGAATTGATTTGTGTAAAAAGTTGTACCTCGGTCAGTGGTGGATAGTTGTCCAACACCGCCCGAGGTCAACCTGCCTTGGGAATACAGTTCTAGCACGAGATTTTTGAGCTTAGTCCCTTAGTCACCAGACTCTCACGACATTCACAGGAAGAGTTTTTGCCATCCATTTCATCATCAGGTCTTTTTTAGTCTCCACTGCAGGAGCACGACCCTCCCTGTACTACCAGCGCCATATATTAGCCAGAGCAGTCAGAGGATTTGGTTCTCCACGCTGTCCAGACGGGTTGGAGAGATCTAATTGATGTTTAAAGCTTTGTTTAGCTTGTATTTCCTAAGTCGCCTTCTACGACATTTACGGGAAGACTTGGAGTGGTCCTATTCTACTCTGTCAGACACCACACGGCAAAAATAAATTGCGTATTTTTTTATTTGTATTATTAATTTTACAAATAGAGTTTGTTGCAGGTGATGTTGGGCAGTGTGTTGGTGGTAGTTGGGCTCTGGTGGTTGGTGCGAGCTGTACTGTCTTTGCTGATTCATCTAATTTGCCCTGTGCTGGTTGTTTTGCTTGCTGTGGTTAGTTTGTTTGTTTTTCGTTTGTGCAAGTGGCTAACATTAGCGTAAAATTTTTCAAGCTACCTTGCATCAGACATGGCTTGACGTCTGCCTTAATAACACTTCCATGTGTTAAGAAATCGAGCGTTGAGGCCAAAGCCAAAGTCAAAAAAATTTTTTATTTAATGTCGGATAAATATATAAATAGGCAATAAGGTGTCATAAAAGAAGTGATGGGTTGCTAGCCACATCGCTTTTTAACATGATTTATTTTCGCCCATTGAGGAAGAGAAGCAGCTGGTGCATTCTAAGCTTTTTCTTTCCTCCCAGACCATATGTAAACGGACAATGATGAAATTTTAGGACGCGTTGCTGAGAATCTGATTTAACTTTAAGTCAACCTTGTTCCAGGTCTGCGTGCCCCAACTCCGAGCACCGCTGCTGGGCCAGAACTACCCAGCGCTGGCCAACCTGCTGCGCAGCATTCTGCTCAGGCTCGCAGACAACATCAAGGCGTGAAATTTGAATCGTGAATATATAATTTTTTTATAGATGGATTGTTTTTTTTGCAGGTCACCTGATGGTAAGTGATCACTGCTGCCCATAGACAATTGCAACACCAGGGGTGTAACAAGAGCGTTACCGGCCTTTCAGGTCCTCTCCAGAGGGAGGAAGGAGGATCCGGCTCTCTCACTCACCGAACGAAGCATAGAAGCGGTGAAGCTACTACTCTGACGTCGATTTTCTGTAAAGTTAGTATTTTTTCGGACGAGCCAGCCTATTCTGCTACTAGCAAAACCACAAAAGACAGAGATAGCCACATACATAACGGAATCTGCTACGGTGCCGCGCAATATGCGTCCCTGTTCTCCGTCCCCGCACCTCTCCCCCGTTCTCGCCTTGTCGAGAGGCGAGAACAGGCGTAAATACACTCATTGACGTGTGCACGGCGGCACACGGCGGCACAAGAACGGGGGAGAGGTGCGGGGACGGAAAACGGTGACGTATATTGCGCGTACCTTAGGAGATTCCGTTCTGTATGTAATACTCTTACTGTCTTCTGTGGCAAAACTGAGTTTTTCCGGTAGCATGCCTATACCACAAATTCATTTATTTCCCAAAGAGGGTTGACGTCTTGAGTTGGGTTGACGACGTTATCGCCGTGTGGAGACACTTTCATAGAGTCAGTATAGAATTCGGTGGCACGACGATATCGTCGCGAATCTATCTTGGAGGTAACGCTAAACGCCTTATTTACGACTATTTTAGTTGTTTGTAATTTCTTCATATAAAAAAATATTAATCGGAAAACAGACTTCGGGTAGTTCCCGGTAGAGTAGAATAGGACCACTTAAAGTCTTTCCGTAGATGTCGTAGAAGGCGACGCTAAACAAAGCTTATAAATATCAATTAGACCTCTCCAACCCGTCTGGCCAGCGTGGAGAGTGTAGGCCAAATTCTCTGACTACTCTGGCTAATACGAGTATATGGCTCTGGTAGTACAGAGAGGGCCGTGCTCCTGCAGTGGAGACTAAAAAGACCTGATGATGAGACTTCCGGTTCGGAAGCATCAAAGCATATATTTATTAATCGTAGTTTATTCATTAGTTTTTAGGGTTCCGTACCCAAAGGGAATGCACCCTTTCTGGAACCCTAAAAACTAATGTATACGGGACCCTATTACTGAGACTCCGCTGTCTGCCCGTCTGTCCGTCTGTCACAGGGCTCTATCTCTTGAACCGTAATAGCTAAAAACTTGAAATTTTCACCGATTATGTATTACTGTGGCCGCTATAACAAAAAATACTGAAAATAAAAAAAAAAATTAAAGGGGGTCGTCATACGAGAAACGTGTTTTTTTCCGCGTTTTTAACTAGATCTTTATAATGGCATTAACTAGATACTTGAAATTTTCACAGATTATGTATTACTATGGCAGCTTTAACAACAAATACTAAAAATAAAAAAAAGTTAAAAATTAAAGGGGTCGTCACACAAAAAACGTGTTTTTTTAGCTTTTTAAAACATTGTACGGAGGTACGGAACCCTTCATGTACGAGTCCGACTCGCACTTGCCCGTTTATTTTTAATACCCTGAGTTTGTGTCCCATTGCTAGGCAAAGGCCTCCCCTTTCTTTTCACACTATTTTGCTTTTTTTTTTTAATATTTGTTAGGTGAAATCTTTATTTCGATATACCACCAAAACTAAGTGGTACAGATTATTAAATTGTAAAGAACAGATGACAAAAGGCGGTCTTATCTTAACTGCAATCTCTTCCAGACAATCTAGATTAATTATTTTTCAACTACCAAATTCTAATACAAAACTGTGTCAAATATCCCGAAATTTTCTTTTATTAACCTCTATAAAGCACGTTAAAGTGAATTTCGGAGACAAAACGAATAGGATTTGGCGTGACACCAAAAAATCTTGATGCCTAAGCTGTTTCACGAGTATTGCAAGAAATATGAGACGCTTAGCTGCATACTTAAACTGGATAAGAAGGGTAACTACGTCATTCATAAATGTGATTAATATTATGACGACCTCCGTGGTGTAGTGGTTAACACGCCAGTCCGCCACACCGGAGGTCCCGGGTTCGATCCCCGGTCAGGTCAAGATGGAAAATGATCTTTTTCAGATTGGCCTGGGTCTTGGATGTTTATCTATATATGTATTTGTTACAAAATATAGTATCGTTGAGTTAGTATCCCATAACAGTCTCGAACTTACTTTGGGGCTAGCTCAATCAGTGTGATTTGTCCCTATATATTTATTTATTTATATTTATTTATTTATTATTATAGATGTTTTTATCGAAATGTTTTGCGGTGTTTTGTGGGTTTCGAAAGCGTAAAAAGCGGGACGCCTTTGCTCAATAGTGGCACAGGCCGGAAACTCCTAAGGTACGCGCAATATGCGTCACCCAGGCGTCCCCGTTCCCCGTCCCCGCACCTCTCCCCCGTTTTCGCCGCGATTTCTCACGTTGGCCGTCAAGAACCGGGGGAGAGGTGCGGGTGCGGGGAACGGGGACGTATATTGCATGTACCTTAGAAGAGTCCCTTCTGTTTACTCTTACTGTATTCTGTGATAGTGGGTTGATATAAGTTGAAAATGTTTATGACGATCATCACCACCATTTTCCTCGCCTTCTCCTTATTTGGGGTCGGCTCCATGTCAACTCACTCCATCGTTTTCTATCATTTATTATATCTGGCCATCCACCTTCAAGTTAACCAGTCTTAATGACGATGACAATGATATATAAATATGTGATACACGGGTAACTCACGTAAATAGTCAGGAGGCCTTCCTCAGGGCGAATTTGACTCGCGACGCGCACTCGCAGACGTCCCGAGCCGCACTATACGTCTTAAGTTGATTTTTTATGTAAGTTATCCGTGTATCGCTTACTAATTAATGTCTGTGTCTCACAATAGTTTTAACCAATAAATTATTATGATGTTGCTGCTAATACCCGTAAATGTTCTTCTTTTTCTTATTTAAGAGCTTAGTGGCTCTTGTCGGTGGAGTATGCGCCAAACTTCTCGGTTCTCTGCCTTACTTTTTAGTGCTTGATACGACATAACCCCTGCTTTTTCTTTCAGTTTGTCTACATAGCTCTTTCTTGGTCGTCCTGGATCTCTTCTACCTTTTATCTTTCCTTCTAGTATGTTTTTAAATAAGGAGCCATGTCGTATTAAGTGTCGTAAAACTAAAGCCAAATCATTTAAACTGTTGCGTCAATTTCTTCTCTACTTCGCAAAGTTGTTGGCATCCTTGAGTGACCATTGACATGCATATTATATTTACAGAAGAAAACGCACTCCCCGGGTTTCGAAGCAGCACCGCTGATTTATTTTTCTTCAACTCATCCAGATCTTTTGAGCAATTGGTTCGACCTTTGAAGTTAAGATGTCCTTATAAAAAGAATCACATTGTGCTAAATCTATGGTGAGATACCGCTATGTATGAATCACCAATACTTTCTGTTTGGTGTTTTTTTTAACAGAGAAGTTTCTGCACCGCCCTCTGTACATACATTTGTACGTATAAAAATTTTGTTTAAAAGTTTGGACACAATGGGCTTACAAAATATAAAATTTTTGGGTATAAAATTAAAAACCCATTGGGTATTCAATTTTATATTTAAATATTAGGTATTTTACAAATACCCGATGGGTATTTAATTGGGTAAATGGTTTATCTAGCCGCAATAAAGGCCATACACAGATACTTACATAAAGCTACAAGCGAATTAAATTCGTCTGTATGTAGCGTGCACCTTTACAATCGTCGGTTATGGCCGCCGGCCGTAAAATGGGATAGGGTTGACACAGTACAAAAGTAATATTAAAAAATATTATCAATGTCAAAAGTGTCTCGCAAAATTTCAGTTGAGTAACATTATCTTTTACTAGCATACTTTTTTTCATAAATTACTCTCATTAGTTTCTCAATTGATAGAAGTCTCGATTTTAAAACTTATATTTCACAAACAGATCCCTAAATCAAAAAATGGTGTTCCCAAACTCATGATATTTTTTAAAGACCTATTCAACAACATTCCACACCATGGGTTAGTATTTTTTCTTTTCTCCCAGACCAGCATGGTAGCATTTTAAAATTCATAAACAATATCATATAATATGTTTTATTAGACTATGAGTTTTGTAATCCTAAATTGCTCGCCATATACCTACTGAAGGCCGGCCATCGCGTAATTAATCCTCTACAATTTCGACCATAACGCCTGTAATTTCGGCTCTTGTTATTAAGTCAGAATACCCCTTTTATATCGCTAATTGACTCTGCCCAGATCATGGACTTATAGGGAAAGATTGGTTATCCATTGGGTGCAATATTAACCTGTATTTATCTTTGTTAACAGTGTAAAATGCAGGTTCAAACGATGACATCTGGATCCAAATCCATTCCTTACTTCTTGAGTGACATTGTGACTTATTTTGAAAATAAAAAATCAAATGAAGTAACAATTGATTTTGTTTAAGATATCTTTTCATTGATGTTGATTTTTAAGTGGTATTATATTTGTTTTATTAACATGTAATATTGTGATAACATTGTATTAGGCATAAACTTGAACATGTTTATAAACTGACAAAGCCCTTTAGGCGCGTAGGTGACCAATGCTGTGTAAATGAGTTTTTTTTTATCGGCGTCCTTAAGATACGCTAGTATAGGGTATTTAAATAAACATCACACGTAACGTTTACACATATGTTGACATGTTATATATGTCGCAGTTGAATGGTATAATCCGCTAATTCACTAAACCTCTAGCTGTTTGGCATTACAGCTCGGTTTTGTAAAACAGCGAACCCTAATACGCGGAATGGAATGAACGACTTGTATTCATCCATGCGGCTAGAGAAGTTGTTGAACATTATATCTAAAGAAATGATATACAATTTAGAATTTTAGAATGTTCTATTCATTTTACTAGGTTAGGGCAAACCTATAGGTTAGGTTAGAACTGAGACCAACACACTAGAAAAGTTCTATCCATTTTACTAGGTTAGGGCAAACCTATAGCAATAAAAATCGTGAATAGTTTTCTGAGAAATGAAATTCGATGTCAAAAAAATCTTATCATGCAAGTGTCGCAGTTGGATTGTTTAACGGTTTCGTCAAACAGCGGATTACCGCTACTGTTTCACAAAACCGCTAGCCGTTTAGAAACATGGTTAGCGGTTTCAATGAACGTAACACGTTGCGCAATCTTAGACAATCCAGCTGAACGATATTCGGCTGTTTAACAAAACCGAGCTGTAATGCCAAACAACTAGAGGTTTCGTGTATTAGCGATTTATACCATCCAACTGCGATATATACTCGTACATCAAAATATAAAATAATTTTTAATTTTACTGTAATTCAACTAGAAACACTACTAAAAGCAAGGAACCTTGCCTAAAGGGACTCCTTTTAATAATATATTTTAGTATATATAATAATAAGGTTTTTAGTTTTAGGTTCTTTCTATTTTTAGCTAACTTTAGGTGTTATCAATTATGAGTCTTTGTTAAAATGTGCTGAAAATGTCATTAATGCTTTTAGTAGAGTGTTTCTAGTTGATTTACACTAAAATTACTTACGTGTAAAATGCCTGCAAAGACTTACTGAATAAATATAATTTTTATTCTTTCATTGACACAACTTGTCGGCTGCCACCTAATAATAACAGCCGGGACCAGCAGCTTAATGTGCCTTCCAAAGCACGGAACAGCTCGACATATGCCATTGGTTGCACAAATGATTTTGAGGGGTCATTAAAAACGAGAAAACGAATCCATTCAATAAAACGATTGAAGTCTACGCTCGAGTTATATTAATTTCGGGTGAAAATATTGTTATGCTTTCCAAAGGATCTTATTGTAAAGTTGAAACGTTGTTAAGAACTTGAGTCAGAAATGGCGGGGATTGCTAGAAATAATAGCGTTTTAATTGATTTAAAGGGTATTAATATTAGCCGGTTACTTTAAAAGCGAAGGAAAATGTTGTTGGAATGGATCTTATAGTTTAGTGAAGTGGTTTTTGTTTATTTTGGGCGCGTTTTTATAATATGATTTCAATGGAGGTTTTCTTCGCTATGCCGGTGTATTTTTAAAACTGCGAAGTGCTTTTAATGGTCAAAATTGAAGTATGTTTTTTTTATAGTAATTAGGATATAATGTCAATTTGACAAAGGCTGATCTGCTCTGATAAATAAATAAATAAATATATAGGGACAAATCACACTGATTAAGCTAGCCCCAAAGTAAGTTTTTAAACTTGTGTTATGGGATACTAACTTAACGATACTATATTTTAAGATAAATACATATATAGATAAACACCCAAGACCCAGGGCAATTTGAAAAAGGCCATTTTCCAACTTGCCCTGGCTGGGGATCGAACCCAGAACCTCCGGATCAGCGGTCAAGCGTGTTAACCATTACGCCACGGAGGTCGTCAATACTCGTTCATAAACTTAATTTTAGTACTAGATCTAGTTTTAATTAGTATTTTCTTCTTATTGTATTTAAGAGCCGCGCTCCTTATTAACGGTGGAGTGCTTTGCAAGTCTCTCTTTCCTCCGCTAAGTTCTTAACCTTCTTATATATTATATTTTCACATTTAATGTTGAGTATGATAATATAATAATAATGAGTAATAATATAATAATATAAACAGCACATCGTATGCTATACCCACGCTTATCTGTTATGAGACTGTACATCCCACGGAAATGTGGAGGTCGTGGCCACGCCGTCGTGGTCGTTAAACGCCAAGAATCTTGTGAGGCGTGCAGCCTTAGAGAATATTTCCTTAATAATGAGTGTGAGTTGCATCGTGATGTTGTAGCAGTAGATAAAGGCCTCACGCCGCTCTCCTTGGCAAAAGAGAACTGGCTCAAACCAACGGTGCTAAGTACCGAGGATCGCAAGAACGTATGGAAGCTCTTCCAGGAGCTCCACGGGCGGTTCTATCGGGCCTTAACAGGGCCTGATGTCGATCAGCTCGCATCGGTGAACTGGTTACGTTTCGGTGACCTCTTTGGGGAAACCGAAGGTTTTGCCTGTGCAATTGCAGACGAAGTCATGATGACAAACAACTATCGGAGATATATCCTGAAAGACGGTACGGTTGATGTCTGTCGAGCATGTCGACGTCCCGGAGAGTCGATCAGGCATATAATTTCGGGTTGTTCTCATCTGGCTAACGGCGGGTACTTGCACAGACATAACCTTGTAGTCAGAATTATTCACCAGCAGCTTGCTCTTCGATATGGGCTTGTAGAATCGGAGGTACCGTACTATAAGTACTCACCGGCGTCAGTTCTCGAAAATGGTCGTGCCACGCTCTATTGGGATCGATCTGTCATCACGGAGAGGACTATTGACGCCAATAAGCCTGATATCGTGCTGACAGATCGATTGATGCGCCAGGCAGTGCTCGTCGACATCACCGTCCCACATGACGAGAACCTAGTGAAGGCCGAGAAGGACAAGCTTAGCAAGTGCCTTGACTTGGCCCACGAGGTGACTGCTATGTGAGATGTGGATTCGACGATCATTGTCCCGATAGTCGTATCGGCGAACGGGCTTATAGCGAAGAGTCTTGACCAACATCTTAAGACTCTCTCGCTAGATGGCTGGATCAAGGGTCAGATTCAGAAGGCAGTACTCCTGGACATGGCACGTATTGTCAGGAGGTTTCTCTCTCTGCGGCCCTAACCGCCGGTAGCTTGGGCCTTGCCCCGTTGCCAACGGGTAGCTAGGTTAGGTTTTTATAATGTATATATATTTTTGTGGCATGTTTTATATTTTACTTTTTAGAAATATTTTATAAAAACCTAAGCTAAGTCAAAAAATGAATAAAGAGAATAATATAATAATAATAATGAGTGTATAATAATGAATATCATAGAGTGATTTATCGGGATCATTCACAAATTACAAATTTAAAACAAAAAAATACTTTATTTTATTTTAAAGGTAACAGGGCTGTAGTTCATTTGCCAAATTGGTGACCATGCCGTCGGAGCGCCACAAAGGCCGCGTCTTTGTAAAATCCGACGTCGCATTTGAAGCGCGCCGACAGCTACCCAATCCAACTGAACAAATAAACTAGACTTAAAATTATATTTATGAAAAAAAATTGGTCGTTTAGTTGAAAACTTAATCAGTAATAATGACATCATACTAGATTTTACAAAATAAATCCTTAGATTCCTCTTAGGCCAACTGTCTGATGGGTTTTTTTTTATAGGACTATTGGACAAACCACTCCATTATCTCTGCCAGAAAATTAGTCATTGTGTGCGTCTCTTTCTATACAATGACACCGAAAAGAGCTTAGCTCTTAAATGTAGACAGACAGATAGGACTATTGGAACTAGCTCGTACATTTTTAGAATTTGTTTTTAAGATGACTTCCGTGGCGTAGTGGTTAAGACGCCAGTCCGCTACTTCGGAGATTCTGGGTTCGATCCCCAGCCAAGGCAAGTTGGATAATGGCCTTTATTTAATTGTCCTAGGTCTTAGGTGTTTTCTATACAAAATTATTATAAAATATAGTATCGTTGTTAGTTTATTATGGGATATAATAAAAGTTGTAACTTATTTGAGTGCGGCTGCTAGCTCTAATCACTGTGATTTGTCCTTATACAGCGTGTAAGGGACATATGCGTAATAAATCGAACCATGGGCTATATTAGATCACTATAGTATATCTTATGAAGTTAAAATAACAAATAATAAAAAATAAATAAACATTCTTATAAAAATGGCCCGGGCGGCTGCACATTTTGTATAGAAATGCCAATTTTTATTTTAATATTTTGACTGTTATTTTAATTTTATTATACTAGAGGTATACAGTGGGTAGACAAAGGTTGAAGAAGAGGTACAGTGATCTAGTATTATTATAGCCTGTGGTTCGATTTATGACATTACACGTTGTATATTTATTGATATTTCTACATCGCCGAAATGCCCCAAAATAAAACTGGCAATCCACAACCCTAGTAAGTAATATACCCGTAGCGAGACGATGTTGACAGATGGCCCAAATATAACGCCAGATCTCTTTTTGATGGCCTGTACCATCCTATACGTCTGCAGGTATTCTGAAGTCCGTGACTAGGAACTATTTGTGCTTATAAAGATTCTAACTCAGTATTTCAGCTTTAATTTTTAACTTTATCTTAATTTTAGTATTTGTTGTTATAGTGGTAATAGTTATACATAATCAGTGAAAAATTCAAGTATCTAGTTAATGCCATTATAAAGATCGAGTTAAAAAGGTTGAAAAAAACACGTTTCTTGTATGACGACCCCCTTTAATATTTCACTTTTTTATTTTTAGTATTTGTTGTTATTGCGGCGACAGTAATACATAATTGGTGAAAATTTCAAGTGCCTAGCTATTACCACAGAATACAGTAAGAGTAAACAGAACGGACTCTCTTATGGTACGCTCATCAGATTCCGGCCTGTGCTATTACGGTTGAAGAGATAGAGCCATATGACAGACGGACAGACGAACAGACGGACAGACAGTGGAGTCTCAGTAATAGGGTCCCGTTTGCACCCTTTGGGTACGGAACCGTAAAAATTAATTTTAATATTATAAATAAACATTACGTACGTAATGTACACTAAAATTACTGACGTGTAAAAGTGCCTGCGAAGAAATCAGAAATCTCTATTTGCCAGAATACATTACAAAATAGGTGTTCAGTACAATAAAAGTCATTGTATTCAGCCTGCAAGCAGACGTGCAAATATACAATCAAGTCAATAAGTAATTAATTATTATCAAGTAACATAAAACGAATTTATACAATTTAAATTTAAAATAAATATAAAATTACAAAAAAATATATATTATAATAAATGTCAGTCTACTTAGAAGCTAAATATTCCTTTACACTAAACACATTTATCTAAAAGCCATTTTGTCAATTTAGTTTTGAATGAAGGCCTAATTACTAAATAAATAT
This sequence comes from Acrobasis repandana, assembly GCA_963576875.1. Lineage (NCBI taxonomy): Eukaryota > Metazoa > Arthropoda > Insecta > Lepidoptera > Pyralidae > Acrobasis > Acrobasis repandana. Next base: position 1,764,294 of record OY756215.1, read on the forward strand.
TTGATTCTTTGATTCTTTGATTCGACGTGGTTTGATGATAAAAGTAGCTCGTCTGCATGGTTTTTATGAACTACACGAGCAGTGTAATTTTTATAAAATAACCCCCGACTCGTCTTTGTGCGATTGCTTGGTGTTTATTTCGATGAAAAATATTTTTTCGCTGGAAAATATTTTCGCGGAATTGTTATTCGTAACTTATTTTTCTATTCGCTTTCGAGTCTAAAAATCAAAAACCTTTTTTATTTCTCGTAACTTATTTTTCTATTCGCTCTCGAGTTTAAAACTCAAAAAAAAATTGTTATTTCTCTTAACTTATTTTTCTATTCGCTTTCCAGTTTAAAACTCAAAAAACTTTTTTATTTCTCGTAACATATTTTTCTATTCGCGTTCGAGTTTAAAACTCAAATAATTTATTTCCTCTATTTTTATGCAGAACATATGGCGAATAAGAGAAACAAATGGAAGAGGATGCACACTCCATCGACAAGAGCATAAGAATCTATATTGTTTATGAACGAATTTTAAAAAGACTCAATTTTTTACAAGAGTAAAAGAATTCTGGTCTGATCTAATTATAACATCTTTTTCTTTGAGGACTTAATTTCCATTACTCCAAACTTCTACATTATATCTTCACCAAATTAATATGGGACCAAAAAGGCAAGGCTTTCAAATCAAATAAGAATGATCAAAATCCCTAAACATTATATTTCTCCTTTTTTGAAGTCGGATTACAAAAAACCAGAACAGTCTTGATCATGACAAAAAGTCAAATCAGACACTTTTTTCTAAACGTCAAAACAAACATTTTCTATGGGATCTGTATGAAAAATAAAACCGTGACGTCATCATTTTTTCGAGTCAAATAGCGCTCTTAATATCAGTTTTCCTGCTTTAATTAATCTAAAATCACATTGAAAATGGTCATGATCACTGACAAGTGACACTATTTTTTGACGTTTTATGCTCTTGGTAGTGCCAAACAATTTTTGCCACAGTCATCTACCCAAGGGCTGTAGTTTTACGCTAGTTTTACGACCAGCCGCCGCCCAACGTCAATGTCCTTAGGAATGCATTTGTGCGTAAAGTTTTACATTTTCCTATCTAAAATTAACGCAATATATCAAACATATTAAGGCTATATCGAATTCCCGTCAACCTGAAACTTTGACGGCTCTCAAACCGGAAATTGTCAAAGTCAACTCCAAAGTCGTTTAGAAGGGCCCTTGTCTGCACCAAATTAAAGAGGAAACAAATGTAAAACTTTCGCTAAACCGAACGCGCTTAGCCGAAGAAGAAGATTGCTACAGCCCATGTAGCAATCTTCTTCTGTAGCGTTCCCGGTTGCATCCTCAGCTGTGCTGCTTCGGAGCCCGGGTGCGCATTCCTGCTTTTTATTCTCCAAATATAACATGCATGTCAATGGTCACCCAAGGATGCCAAAGACCTTGCAAAATGGAGAAGAAATAGCCGGAACAGTTTAAATGATTTGGCTATAGTTTTACCGGCCGCCTGCCTGACATCAACCCACAACAGTTTTACAACTGGCCACCGCCCGACGGCCCGGAATTGCTCGGAATGCAATTGTAGCACGAGAGGTTTGTGCTTAGTCTTTTAGTTGCTTCGTACGACATCCACAGGAAGAGATGGAGTGGTCCTATTCTAACCCGGAACCACACGGAGTAAATGAGCTGTAGCAATAACCAACTTTTATTTGGCTCGCCGTTTTTCGCTTCTCTCGCCTTATTAAGGAGATACATGAAAATGTCGCCTTTTCGCAAATACGAAGAAAAGCTTCACGTTCTTGCTTTAAATTGTAAACTTTCATAAAATAGTTTGTAGGGTCATCTAGGGCTTACCAGAACAACATTTCAGATGATATCTCCGTTTCCTTTCAAATAATTTATTTCAAAGGAGCAGCACTGGACTTTATGTATCCCCTCTTGAACGAATCACGGCGTCTCGCGACGATACGCTGGCCTACGGAGATCCGTTGCGTATCGTTGTCAGATATAATTGTATCACCACATCTCGTGGAGATTACCCGGTGATAATGGAGCGTGCTCGTCGTGATATTTTCACCCGTGGGGACAACGCCTAACATAGCTGTGCTAGTCGTTTATATGTCGCAGTTGGATGGTATAAACCGCTAATACATGAAACCTCTAGTTGTTTGGCATTACAGCTCGGTTTTGTTAAGCAGCCGAATATCGTTCAGCTGGATTGTCTAAGATTGCGCAACGTGTTACGTTCATTGAAACCGCTAACCATGTTTCCAAACAGCTAGCGGTTTTGTGAAACAGTAGCGGTAATCCGCTGTTTGACAAAACCGTTAAACAATCCAACTGCGACACATGCATGATAAGATTTTTTCGATAATGAATTTCATTTCCCAGAAAACTATTCACGTTTTTTATTGCTACAGGTTTGCCCTAACCTAGTAAAGTGGATAGAACTTTCTAGCACTCGCCGGCCGCTACCGCGGCACGCTCGCTGCGCTCGCTCGGCTCGTGCGTATGTTGGTCGCAGGCCTAACCTAACCTTTACTAGGTTAGGGAAAATCTATAGATTTGCCCTAACCTAGTAAAATGAATAGAACATTCCTAGCACTCGCTGGCCGCTGCCGCGGCACGCTCGCTTCGCTCGTTCGCCATTGCCACTTCGTAGGCATTCTAAATTGTATATAATTTCTTTAGATAGAATGTTCAATAACTTCTCTAGCCGCATGGATAAATACAAGTCGTTCATTCCATTCCGCGTATGAGGGTTCGCTGTTTTACAAAACCGAGCTGTAATGCCAAACAGCTAGAGGTTTATTGAATTAGCGGATTATACCATTCAACTGCGACATATACACCAAAATGAAGAAGATACCTACAAGCTTAAGGTATGATCTTCTTCTCTATTCCTTTTAATTTGGTGCTTGTTACCTGCTCCGTGTTAATCTAATCTGATTCAATGACCGCCCGTGGAGTTGAGAATGCTTTGCAAGTTCTAGCAGGATTTGATTTTCTTGTTTTCTGAAACAGTTTTCAAAATTTACTCGTGTTAATATTTAGTATTTGTATTAAGTAGTATTTTGGTCACCCAAGGATGCCGAAGACCTTGCTTAGTGGTAAAAAATAGCTGGCCGGCCAGAAGGTCAACCCTCTTTGAGGACACGTTAGTGCGAAAAGTTTTACAATCGGCCGCCGCCTAACGTCAACCCTTCTTTTGTAATGCAATTATAGCGCAAGATGCTTGTGCTTAGTACATTAGTTGCCTCTTCCGACATCCACAGCTAACTGGCTGATACGATGATGCATACTTATTATTTTTAACCGACTTCAAAAAAGGAGAAGGTTATCAATTCGACTGTATGTTTTTTTTTAAATGTATGTTTGTTACGCGATATCTTTGCCAATTGTGAACCGATTTTGATATTTTTTTATTTTTATTTGAAAGCCTTTACTGGTCCCATTTTAATTTGGTGAAGATATGATGAAGAACATTGGAGATATGGAAGAAACTTCTAAAAAAATAATTAAGTCGGTTGTTATTTTTTTGTTAAAAATTTAATTATTAATGTAACCTTAGTATTTTGTAATGGCAATTTTGTACATACATTTTTATAGGTACAAGACACATTATTTTTTAGGGCCCGCACAAGCCCTCTCCCCGCGAGTTTGAGGGCTACTGTCATAGAAAATTTCACTTAGATGCCTTTAGGCAGTTTAAAAATCGGACACCGGTGTTGGCCGCTTAAACAAATGTTTTTTTTTTTTTATTGGGTTCGCAATCCGGTTGTTTCATTATTAACAAATGTTAAAAGTGAGTACACGAAATTAAATATAAAATGTACAACCTTCTAGGATAAATAAGAGAATACATTGAGACTCCGCTCAAGGCGCTGCGTTAAAAACAAAAAAAGATACAGTATTCGTGTTAAAACTCCGTACCTATGCCTTTATGGTTAAAATAAAAAAAGTATTAAGGTAACAAAAATACAGAAAAACTCAAATTGCATTACATTTTATTGAGTTCGTTTCTATTATTGCGTTCGTAAAAAAAACCACATTTATATCAAAATATGAAGAGGATAATTGTTGCGAACTCCTTTTTATAAAACTATTTTTTTATTTTGATACCTATTCCAAAGTTATAGAGTCATGTCTACCTATGGTTCACAAGAAAAGTAAAAGATGTCACATATTATAAAGTATTTAATTTTTCTCTTTCACGAACCCACCGCAATAACATCGATTGGTAACAATAACATATTTGATATTACTGTTTAAATATATTTTGATATTAGATACTGTTGCGTTTTCTTTTACAAACGCAATAAAAAACAAGATGGCTACCAACAGCAACTCGATGGGTCCGCAGAAATAGATTGGCTCACGAAATGGACGTCGGATACAAATGGGATGTAGATTAGTAGTAGTGGGAGTAGATTGTTAAAGCAATCTAAATTTGTTCAATCTAAGTTTATGTCTTTAAAGACATAAACTTAATAGACACTACGTGCTCGTGACTGCCTCCGTGGTCCAGTGGTCAAGGCGTTTGCCTTGTGATCCGGAGGTTCAAATCCCACTGGGAAGCATACTTTGTGAAAAAGTTGTTTCCAGTCTGGTTAGGATATTGCAGGCTTCAATCACCTGATTATCCGAAAAGAAAGATGATTCCGTGCTTCGGAAGGCACGTAAAGCTGTTGGTTCCGATCGCCATCTAGCGTTTGTACCTATCCTAGGATTAGTTCTGGTCTACCCTTTGGGTTGCGGAGGTCAGACGGCAGTCGCTCTGTGTAAAAACCAGTAACCTCGTCAAATCACCAAGGTAAGGAAGCGCACCCCGGGCTCTGAAGCGTAACCGCTGACGATGCAACCGGGAATACGTAAGGATGATGATAATGACTACGTGCTCCTCAAATAACTGAGGATCTCGATAGCCCGGTGGGAGTACGCATTGCTAGCGCTTTCACAAGTTAATTAACCCTAGGCGTGGTCCGCACTTGGATGGGTATCCACAAGTGGTACAAAAAACACGAAGGAGCTCTAGAGATCCTTTTTTTAGAGTTCCGTACCCGACGGGTGCACACGGGACCCTTTTTTTTTTTTTTTTTTTTTTTTTTTTTATGTTATAGGGTGGCAAACCCTATTACTGAGACTCCGCTGTCTGTCCGTCTGTCTGTCCGTCTGTCTCAGGGCTCTATCTCTTGAACCGTAATAGCTAGACGCCTGAAATTTTCACCGATTATGTATTACTATGACCACTATAACAAACGTGTACGAGTCCGACTCGCACTTGCCCGTTTATTTTTTAAATAATTTTACAGCTCTGGATACAAGTCCTTTAGAGCCTATCTTTAATTTTGTTCTTTATTCCTAAACCTAACCTAACCTAATCCTAACAAGTTACAATCAAAGGGTGGTGAAGGCCTTTGACTGCGTCAAGGGAGCTTCTGGCGACAAATCTATACGAGTCCACTGGTTTTCATAGACGATTGAGTGGCGGACGACGCCCGAAGATGCCAACACAGTCCGCAAAACAAATATCACTACAGCCGTACTATGACCGTCCACTTTAACTATTTCATACATTATTCATGAGCATGAGCATTTATAACACCAAACAACACCAATTTCATATTATAAAGGCCAATAAAATCAATTTGCAAAATAATTTAAAGCAAACCTCAACCGAACCCCTCCACTTCCCGCCAAAAACTCCTCTAGCGATCCTTCGTGCTGGTCCCGTCTGTTATCATGCGTCAAGCTATGTCAGATGCCTTGAGCTTGAAAAACAAACAAACCCATCAGTGATTAATATTGTTTTGGCTAATAAAAATAAAATATTTTTTTTGGAAATTTGTTTTTACCCGACTGTGCCAGAAGGAGGGTTATGTTTTTCGGATGTATGTATGTATATTTCTTTGGCATGCTCTGCAGCTATAGCTTTATGACTTTTATTACCTTGAGAGATGTTGTTAGTTTCGTCTAAATTGTAAAAGTGACACTGGTACATGAAAAATAAATAAAAAACAAAATGGTGGATTTTAGCGTCAAATTATGTCTCTTATTTAAAACGTATCCAGTGAAGTATCAAAGTAAAGGATTTTATAAAAGGATTACGGAATATACTTAATACATTTCAAAACATTTGAAAGTGCAAATATATCGTCGTCGAGTCGTAAGAATTATCTCCCGTTCATGAAACACCCTGTATTAACCCGCCGTTACTCGCGTCAAATTTCGTGACACAAACGGTCGCGTCTGGGCCTAATAGACCCAAAAGTTAATTGTTATATTTTATTCAAACAAAACGAATTATAGGTTTTATTGTAAATTAAATTAAAAGAAGGTAATAAAACTATGTTGGAATCACAATGTGGTATATAATTATCTAACATTTCTGAACATTACAACAGTTTGAATAATAGTCTGCTTAATCTTATTTTTTTGGTATTTAGGAACATTAACCACAGCTATATTTTTTATATTTTAATATTAATAAAAAAAACGTTATTTTTATAAAAACTAATAAACTTTCTTCTAAACAACATAAAAAAATTGACATTTTACATTTAAAAAAAAATTACAATCAACCTTTAATGTCAACATAAATTTACTTCTCAAAATACTTCTTATCCATACTAATTAGTCTTATAATGCAGCCTTTCTTCAATTCTTAGACATTTCTTCATTACTATTAATGCATAAAAATGCAGTGTGATCTCTAGAAATGAAAGATTTACAAATCCGGCCTTGATATGAATCCGAGTCATGATAGTCTACTTTTAAGTTATCTTTAATTTCTGATGACACTTCTCCTTCTATATTGTCTTCTTCTAAAAACTTTTCGATTAACTGATCGTTTAAAACGTTACGTGACATTTCTGCAAATAAAAATCAAGAAACTACATTTTTACGCAATAAAAAAGTAGTTACACAAAACGTCGCTCTTGGGTCAAAAATACCCATACTCACTTTAAGGCGAAGAGATAGGCAAATGACCTCGCTTGTTTTCACTCACACATGCACAACCTAATACGCACACTAAGTGTGCACACATAGAAACATGGCCAGCGCCATCTATCAAAAAACCGGAATTACATACAATGGACGGCAAGCAGATATCAGTTTTCAAAAAGTTTTTTGCGCGTCTGTATAGATGTCGTTAGTTATTACACACAGACTTATTCACGTTATAGATTCGCCCAAAATATTTTACAGAGATTGACTATTTTAGTCTATTTTTACGAGAATTTAATACAAATGTATATACCCATGTTTTGACGTAAAAACATTATTTGCTATTAAATTCAAACAACTTATTTGTTGCCAGAAATATATTGCTTTAAACAAAAAAATCCGGAACAATGAAATTCTAATTCTAATAGTAGGTACCTACTCCAAACAAACAATTTTTAGGGATCCGTAGCCAAATGGCAAAAAACGGAACCCTTATGGATTCGTCATGTCTGTCTGTCTGTCTGTCTGTCTGTCCGTCCGTATGTCACAGCCACTTTTTTCCAAAACTATGAGATCTATACTGTTGAAACTTGATAAGTAGATGTATTCTGTAAACCGCATTAAGATTTTTACACAAAAATAGAAAAAAAAACAATAAATTTTGGGGGAACCCATACTTAGAACTGAAACTCAAATTTTTTTTTATCAAACCCTTACGTGTGGGGTATCTATGGATAGCTCTTCAAAATTGATATTGAGGTTTCTAATATCATTTTTTTCTAAACTGAATAGTTTGCGCGAGAGACACTTCCAAAGTGGTAAAATGTGTGTGTATCCCCCCCGCCCCTGTAACTTCTAAAATAAAAGAATGATAAAACTAAAAAAAATATATGATGTACATAACCATGCAAACTTCCACCAAAAATTGGTTTGAACGAGATCTGGTAAGTAGTTTTTTTTATACGTCATAAATCGTAAACCGCAAATAACTTAAAAAAAATACACTATCATTAAAACATCGATCAAAGTTACAACGAACTACATGAACTTTTATATTATGTTACTTGCTGCTACGGAACCTTCATGGGCGAGTCTGACTTTCACTTGGCCGTTTTTTTTCGTGTTCCAACGGACCAAAAAGCTATAAAAAAGTGGATCAGTGTTATGAAGAGAGATCTACTAGCAAGCAAGAGTAGGTACTTTTTACTGTTGCGAAGATCATTTTGACATATTATAGTACTTATTTAGTATTAATTAAGTATGTACCTACCTACCTAAACGATCAATAGAAATAGGTTATATTATAGGTACCTATCTATCTCTTTTTCTCATTATTTATTTTATTTATTTATTTATTTTACTCTTTATTGCACACAATCATTATTGCTAGATTTACCTAATTCAACCTGGTACAGCCTTTTAATAACCCATCGTCCATTGCTTAAAATCTAAAAGTAAACGTTTGGGTTATCTGAACGCCTATCTACCTACGTAGGTACATGCATACTTCAGAAGACAACTGTATTTTAACCTGCAATAAACGTTACGATTAACTAATTTTCAGGGTTCCGTACCCATAAATATATAAAATACTGATTTATGGATAGTCCTTTTTCAAATCCATCTTTCAATTTGTTACTTATTATTACAGTTACCGAAACAATGCAAAAAACCAACAGTGTTGACCACTAACCACGATATTTGCGGGCGGACGGCGCGCGGCGGTGGCGTGCCGTATGGTCCGGAGTGACGTCATCACTACTTGCGGCTGGCAGACGCGTGTTTTTAAATCGGGTCCAATAAAATATTGAATATCTTCTGCATTTATGAACGGATTTCAAAAATTCAAAAAGTACCGTACTAAAAATCATGACGCATGCGAAACACTAGTCAAAATCTGTTTTCTGTTAATTTATTGATTCTCATTGATAAAGATATAAAATGCTGAAAAAATCTGACCACGAAAGTCACACCAGTAAAAAAAACAACCATTTCTGTTACTTTTCGCTACAATTAAATAGTCTTGTGCATTAAATATCAATCAATTAAGACCAGTACATGCTTTGCACAAGCGTTGAGTATTTACATGTTGCAAAAGTACTCACTTTGTTTCATTTTACATCAACTATCTTTATAAAAATACAATAGGGATGACCCCTATTGTATTTTTATAAATAATTAATACAGGGTATGTTGATAGTTGATGTAAAATGAAACACAGTAAATACGTTTCGAAACAATTTTTCAAATTAGAAATTAAAACATAATTCAACTTTTCTCTTACTATCTAAAGAATTTGTACGAAACAAAATAGATAAAAAATGGTTTCACATAAACATTAATATCTTATACGACGTATAAGGCTTTCTATGATGGTAATAATTTTACAATTCATTTAAAAACCTTTATTGTACATCAGCGATAGTTACACATAATAAAATAATTGATATTACAAATGGTGGACTTATCCCAGAAGGGATCTCTTCCAGTCGACCAGTAGGTAGGGCAGAGGATAGTTACAAATTTAGTAGGAAGGCAGAAGTACGTACAGAGCAATGAAAAAAAAAACAAGTATAATGATAAAGCTTAAACGCTACAAATACACTACATACATACCTAATGAATATGCTACATATAATATATAAATAAATATTTTATATTACTCAAGTCTAGATTTAAAGGAGCCTAATAATTGAGACATTTTATCTCCACTGGTAAAGCGTTCCATAAACGCGCAGCGAGCACAGCGAAGGGCTTCGCGTAGGTCTGTGAGGAATGTGATCTGGGATCTGTAGAAGTGGTTCACTACGAACGACGACGGCTATCAAAAACTTTAAAGGAGAATTTTTCATGAAGATATACGTGTGAGCGAGGATTAAATAGAATGTTAAAGAGAAAGAAAAGAACGTGAGTGTGACGGTGTTGTCTGATAGATAAGCCGAAAGAGGCTATTGTACTCATACAAATTAACTTTAGTATTTACATAACATTAAATCTGTAAATTTCCATAATTGAACCAAAGTTAAAAATGTAAGTAGTAAAGAGGAGTAAACTTGTCTAGTTTTATTTACCCTATAATGGTATAGGGTAAATAAAACTAGACAAGTTTACTCCTCTTTACTTTATATATGGATATATCATATATGCTTAACTTTTCCTATGAAATTAGGAAAGGTTTTAGATCTCACAATGCTTCATATTTTATCTTCAACACATACCAATACTTATCAACACATACCAATAACTACTAATACATACCAACACCAACCGTTCTCACATTAAAATTTTAAATGATATCTCCGTTTACTTTGAAATGATTTATTTTAAATGGGGGCAGCACTGGACCCCCAAAAAATTAGGTACGGCCTTCAGAAATTTTGAAAAACTTGGATACATATACACGTGTATTTAATATACATGTGTATTTTTTTTCCATGGATATCATCATCATGCCGAGGGAACAGATGAACACGTACCATACATGCATAGCGGCGAAACACATGCATGAACCTCTTTTTTCGTTCGACGTAGTCGGGTAAAAACAAAACGAATTTAATTATTTGGATTATTTGTTGTAACAACTTCAGTAGGTATAATTTAAACAATGACGTCTCTGAATCGATATAACTCTATACATTCACGCAATGTAGGTACTGAGTCAAATCCTTTGGTTGTGTGCCGCGCGGTTAAAATCATAGAAAATCTAAAACATTGCAATTCAGATGAATGCATATCAGATTACTACTTACAAAATGAACATGAGTACCTACCTATTATACTTATTCTATTTGTTCAACTTTCCAGTGTGGTTCCGGGTTAGAATAGGACTACTCCATGTCTCTTCCGTGGATGTCGTAAGAGGCAACTAAAGGACATCTCGTGCTACAATTGTATTCCTAAGCAGGGTTAACGTCGAGCAGCGGCCGGTTGTAAAACTTTTGGAACAAATACATTCTCAAAGAGGTTTGACGTCAGGCGGCCGCCCGGCCGGTCGTAAAACTAAAGTCAAATAATTTAAACTGTTCCGCCTATTTCTTCTCTTAACAGTGCCGGTTTCAGCTCTACCAGCGCCCCGCGCGAGTTCCCCCCCCCCCTCCCCCCTCAAACTGCAATTTAGACTCTAAGTTAGGCTTCAATCTTATAGGATTTATTTCTGCCGACGGGGGGGAGGGGTGCAAGTACGATATAGAATTCTTAAAATTTGCCACCCCATTGTGAACGAAGGGAGGAAGGGCCCACCCCCTTCCTCCCTTCGTTTACAATATGCATACAAATAAGAGTTAAGGAGTTGCCGCCATTAACCAGCCGCTATTTATATATTTATTATTACCCCCCTTGCCCAAAAACGCCCCCTGTCACCCCTTTGTATCTGGCGCCCTGGGCGGTCGCCCAACCGCGCCCTACCCTAACGCCGCTACTGCAAGTTAAGCAACCCCGGATGTGGTCCGTACTTGGATGGGTGACCACAAGTGATACAAAAATTTCTCGAGCTCCTCCGTGCTTCGGAAAGCACCTAAAAGCCGTTGGTCTCGGTTGTCATTGTATGGCAGTCGTCAAGCTATGTCTGATGCCTTAAGGCAGCTTGAAAAATCTGACACCAGTGTTGGCCACTTACATACACGAAAAATAAACATTACCCATTTTTTTAAAATTAAATATACAACAGTTCGAAATTATCACATTGTGACTTTTTCCATCAAATATATCACAATACTCGTAGGTTAGGTAGCGAAACGTGCACGAGCTGGCAACAACGTCGCGTTTACAAACGCTGCACAGATCGGCAACGCCGCGCCGCCGTATGCTTTTGCGCCTGATAGTTTTTGCAAGCAAATATAGTTCTGACATTTACATGTTTGCAGTAGGCGCAAATATTTTTTTCTAAATTATTCAATTGTTTGATTACTTTTTCCAACTATTGGAATGTGAAGAAATAGACACAAACTAAAGTCACAAATATATCCAGTATAGGTTTAAAATGGATTTGTAATAATGATAAAAATTTTGCCCAAAAAATAACAGATCGACGCTTTTCAAATTATTTCTGGGTGTGAATAGAAACTAAAAGCAAGCATTTTCAATCGTAAAGCAACACTTTAGGATATCCTATACAGTATATAAATATTTCAAAACTTCACGTTCTATATTTAAGCCAAAATATTTGCCCAAAATCACTTCGTTTACACAGTTTCTCTTATGTCTTCACCTTAAACGTCCATGTTGTCCAAATGCCGCGCGCAAACTGGCCGGGGCGGGGTGTGCGGATGGTCTATATATTAACTTAAAGGTACTGAGCGCGCCAGTAAGTAATAACTTATATTTAAAAAGTTATCGAGTTAGAAATACGTGCGTGGGTCTTTTCGACCCAGGCGCGACCGTTCGCGGGTTTAATAATACCAACAAAGGTCAGTGATAATAAGGCTATTTGTATTAATATTCCATTCATATACTTGCAGTACAGGTTCCTTTCTACGTTATCTGTACTCATTCGTTCTAATACAGATTTATTGGGCAAGTTTACTACGTGAGCGGGCCCTGAGAACACTCGAGTGTTGGGAATCTATTGTGTGCTATTGTTTTTATGGCCGATTTATTTGCACTAATATAGGTTGGGTTAGCATCCCCTAGCTATGTTGAAATCTTGTAATCAGAATCATTAATATAATACAAAACCTAAAGAAAAAAACACTTTATTTTTTTTATTTTTATTTTATCCCAATGTTTTTTTTATTTTTATTTTATCCCAAAGTAACTGACTTTATTATACGCAAGTCCGTTGCTCTCCCGCTCATCAGCCGTTGCCCTTCCCGCTCATCAGCTTTTGCTCTCCCCGCTCATCTGCCGTTTGCCCTTCTCGCTCATCAGCCTTTGCTCTCCCCGCTCATCAACTGACGCCCGCCACGAGCCCGGTAGCGGGTGACATTCAAATGGAAGTTTTTTGGTATGCATTTGTCAGCTGATATCTTTGGTTTTTATTATAAAACAAAATACGAGTACCTATGACAGAATATGTAGAGTACTTACCATGAGTTAGGTGACTAATGTCTTTATTGAAACATGACGAAATATAAAAATGTATTAATGACAAATAAAAAAAGTTATTAAAATCGATAAAAAAATTTCATCCCCCCTTACAATATCCGTTTGTTTGGGTCCTTAAAATTTTTATCGATTTTTTATTGATTTTTTTATGTGATTATCTATATATTTAAATCTACTATATAATCTTAAAATCGTATTAGCTGTTTGTCTTCCCGCGTAGATCGTAAAAGTAACAAACGATGCGGCTAGCAATCCTATTTTAAATCCTTTTTCTAACTTCTGGTTGGATTTTCTTACTCCTCGTTTTCCATCTTTACTTCAATAGATAACTAAACATTTTTTCTATTTCCACTATGTACGTACAGTACAGCTATGCTAGTAATAGCAAATAACTGTTTGATACGGTTCAAGTACCTATTCTCGATGGAGTAATAGCAACAAAGTCACTTTCGACATGCATTCCCGTGTCTACTACTAGGTACTTCGCAACAATAAAACCTTTGTCGCAATGTCTGTTATAATTTGAATGCAATTTGCAAGCTCTGGATCGTTTGACTTCCGAATTGAATGAACGAAACCTTTCTTTGAATGGAAATAGGAGTGAACAAAACGGCTGTCTGTTTTAAGATCACAGAAATGGGAGATAAATCTTTTTTACATATTTTTCCTGCTGGCCTGGCTACTTAATCCCATTAAGTCCATGTTATTTCCTGAAATAAATAAAAATTCCCTGCGTCGTGTAAAAAGCTTTAAAAAATCTGTAGGGTTATTAACAAGTATATAACAAGTGGTTACTTAGCGGAGAAACAAATATATTGCGAAAAGTTCCTATAATCGAACGCAGTTCCTTATCGCGGCTTGCAGTAGGAGTTCTTCTTTTTAAAAACCAGGCTCTTGTTGGTATTATTGTATGAAAATAGACGCACATAATTACGATTTTAGATAATGAAGTGGTTTTCCATTGCCGTCTTCATTTCACACACAAGTAAAATTTATAGTCAATAGTGTGCAGGTTTCCTCACGATGTTTCTCTTTATCGGAAGCAAATGGTGGCAGTTGAAAATTTAAAACGATGAGTACAAACTCAGAGATACAAGTCGCACCTAGTGAGGATCGAACTTGTGTTTCACAGACGCACAGCCAGTGCTTTAACTGCTTCGCCACCAGCGCTTCTAAGAGTTAATAGGAAGAAAGTGTGGAACAGGAGAAAAAAAGCGTGCTTCGTTCCTGACGTACACTACGCTTCTTTATAATTTATTAATTTGTAAGAATTATTTAAGTGGTTTCAATTAGTGTGTTTTCAATGAATTATTACCTAATAGACCGTCTTTGGTATTTTCAACCAATTAATAAGAACAAAATCTTGCTGAGTAACAAATTGCCTAATTAAGTCATTCACTTAATTTAGCAAGTTATTTTTATTGATTTTTAATATTGTTGCAAGATTTTTCAGTACACACCGTCATTAGGGGTCGTTGGCACACTGTCGCTCGTCTGTAAAAACTCTAACGTAAAGTAACACAGGACATATCGCCTACTTTCTTCCATCTATGTAACCCGTGCACCTGTTCGAGGCATAGGAAAATCGTGCCTTTTACTTGACAATTTGATTCCGTTAATTGATCCATTCTAGCTCGTCTTTGTATGCAATTTTCATAACGATTGTTTATTTACGAGTACTTTTATTGTTTCATAAATGTTTTCGCTTTTTATTAGCACGTGTGTCCCATAGTTCATAAATCTCTATCGGCAATGAGTTGCCAATGCTTTATGATTTTATAAACTAGATCATTGCTTCATGGTTCCCGGCAGAGTAGAATAGGACCACTCCAAGTCTTCCTGTGGATGCCGTAGAAGGCGACTTAGGAAACACTTGACAAGCTAAACAAAGCTTATAAACATCAATGAGACCTCTCCAACCCGTCTATCTGGCCAGCTTGGAGAGTGTAGGCCAAATCCTCTGGCTACTCTGGCTAAGTATGGCTCTGGTAGTACAGAGAGGATCAAAAAAGACCTGATGATGATAATGATGATGAAACTAGATCAGGAAAAGTATGATCGCGGTAGAAGCTCAATAAGTAGCTCGACTGACGTACGCATCATTAGCGCTGCTTACACATGTTAAGAAAACCTGGAGGTTCGATAGTGGGTTGCAGAGCGATGGCCCCACTCGCAGATGATGGGTAGGATTGCTACAAAACTTTTATTAAAACATTGTAATACTTATATTGCATACGTGTGAAAGCAGTCAATAAATTTATTTTTTATTTTAGGTCTTTCTTCTTCTTCTTATATTTAAGAGCTGGGCTCTTGTCAGTGGAGTGTTTTCTATGTCCTTCTTTCTTCTGCCAAGTTCTTAACCTCCTTTTATGTCTTCACGTTTAATTTTTCTTTTAGGTATTTGATTTTAAATTTTTCTTCTGGGTCTTACATGCTAAAAATTGGATTGGTGTCTATGAGTCTCCCCCTTAAATATATAGCTCGGATGCTTCAGTAGGCCGTTGTCCAGCTTGTTATTATTAGATGGCAGTCATCATAAAGGTAGATTGTGCACCCTCTAGACCTCTAGCTATATTGAAATATTGGAATCAGACTTACTTATAGAACACAAAACCGTAAGAAAAAAGACTTATTTCTTGACAATGTCAAATTCATCCTGTATATGTATACCTTTATATAGCTTGAAAAACCTAGCATCATCAGCAACAGTCTAACAAATGTTGGCAACGCACCCGAAAAACAAGACAAGTATAAAGGTATATATATATATACTCAGGCAAGGAAAAAGCGCACAAAATAAAATGAAACCAATATATCTTAAGATACCTTTCCTGACATCGTTCTTACTGTGCGAATAACAAAATATTCAAAAGCAGACATCGTTTCCATCTCTCACATATTCTGAGAAAAAATCGAGGTCGGGGGAAAAGTATGATATTCTGGCCAAAAAGTACATAATAAAGTATGAGTAGGTTCTGCCCGTCTTGGGATGGAGGGCCCTCGAGTAAGTGCCCTTATCCTTCCGAAACGTGAAAAAGTAGGCGGGTGTGACGTGTCCATAATATTGTTTACGGAAAACTAGCGGGTGGTGTTATGCAAAATACAGCACTGATATTGTTATTTTAACTTGTTTGTAATAAGTTTTATCCCTGTGTGTTTACATATTGCGCCGCCGTGGCAGCATTTCTTTTCGTACTGATCGTTAGACATAGTGCCGCCGCGGCGGCGTCACAAAATCTAAGGCGGTGATCCACTGCACCCGCGCACCGTCGCGGAGCGCGGGACTCCAGATTTTAACATTATATGCTAGTATCTCAATTTGTATAGAAAACACGCCTAGTCCAACACACTGAAAACGCGTCAACGCGCGGGAGTGTCAGTGTGTTGAACCGCGCTCCGCGACGGTGCGCGGTGCAGTGGGTTCACCGCCTAAGCGCGCGGCGCCGCAGCGGCAAACACCGCTGCGAAGGCGGCGTAATGTGTAAACCTATTATATCGAATAGTAACCTCATTTAGGTACATATGCTGCCGGCATATGCACCCTTTGGTTGGTACGTTCATGTCTTGCGGAAACTGGCAAGTTACTTGGGATAAATAAAATGCATAGACATATCGTCTCCGCCGGTCCCCAGCAGACGTGGTAGACCTAAGAAATTCTGGCTTGATGTCGAGAATGATATGCGTGCCATGGATACTCAAGACCGCGCGAAGTGTATAAGTAAAAGCTGAAAAGCGGACCCCAGGCTTCACAATATTACAGCTGATTGATGATTAGTTATGATGCAACTATAAATACGGCCATATTATAGGTATACGCTAAAATGAGATATATCTATTGTAGTTGATGGCATCATGACTTTTACTTTGAGGAATGGAATTTTGTAAAATAAAATTCCTTATGCCTTTTGCGCATTTCCTAATTTTTAAGATAATTATGTTCTGTTTTTTACTTTTGTGCAATAAAGGGTATTG
Organism: Acrobasis repandana; assembly: GCA_963576875.1. Classification (NCBI taxonomy): domain Eukaryota; kingdom Metazoa; phylum Arthropoda; class Insecta; order Lepidoptera; family Pyralidae; genus Acrobasis; species Acrobasis repandana. The sequence continues at coordinate 1,781,261 of OY756215.1, forward strand.
TATTGTATTGTATTGTATCCTACGCATATTTCCAATCAAAGTAATGTAAATACCCTCATTATACATAATAAAATGTCACATTATATGCTATAAAAACTGATATATGCTTCTAAAATGTACGCCTAATAAATCACGTACCCTTCATACGAACTCAGAATAAATTTCAATGCGTAAAAAGCAACATTAGCAGCTATAAAAGATTTGGCGGATCTTAAAGAATATTAATATTTATGTGCGCGTTACTGCGTACAGCCGTCCTGCGAGGAATTCCGTCGACTAAGCAAATATAAAGCATGTGTGCAATACATGCTATGATTTATACAGGATCTTACAATATAGTATATTGAAACTATTTTAATGCTGAATTCAGTCCATGAAACTGAACAATTTGTCCTAAGAAACATATATCGAAGTATGAAAAATAATATTTGGTCTCCCCTAAAAGTTGACCTATCAGCTAATCCAAATTCCACCCAAGCAAAAAAAAATCATAATTCAATATATGTTCTTTGGTGAAAGTTGTTTAGTATCATGGACTGTATTTACCCTTAATATTCTTCTTCTTCTTTAATTTAAAAGGTTGCTCTTGTCGGTGGATTTAAGTGGAGATGCCGCCATTCCTCTCTTCTCTCTGCCATCTTTTTAATGTCTTGGTAGGTACTTGGTACCTTACTTTTTTTTTTTAATGTTATAGGGCGGCAAACCTGATGGTAAGTGATCGCCACTGTCCATGGACAACTGCAACACCAGGGTTGTAACAAGAGCGTTACCGGCCTTTCAGGAAGATATAGACACGTTTTTTGAAGGTTTCAATGTCGTATCGGTTCGGGAACACCGCTGCAGGAAGTTGATTCCACAGTTCGGTTACGTGGCAGGAAGTTCCTTTTAAAACGTACGGTGGTTGATACGGCTGACGAGAGTCTCATCGTCGATTATACGAGTCCTCCTAACCCTTCCTTAATTTGTTGGAATCCTTGGTCTTCCCCTTCCTCGTCTCCCTTTATTTTTCCTTCCCTTAATATAGTTCCATTATATTTTGTTAGACGTTAGATATTATATAATAGTACTTATCTGATATATCAGCTAAACTAAAATGAGATTAGGTGGGTCACGTCAGCCGCATGAACTCAGAAAGTCTGTCGTGAATCCAACGGATGGACGTAGAAAGAGAGGCAGACCGAAAACGAGATGGGCAGACGACTTGAAAGCATTCGAACAGGATTGAAAAGAAAAGACCAGGGACAGAAAGTTATGGAAAGAAAGTCGGGAGCAAGCCTTTGTCCAGCTATGGGACGCAAACGGCTAGTTCAGTTCAGTTCAGTTCTGTGCCCACCCAGCCAGCGTTTCGCAGCAAGAGCGTAGGAACTAAGTCCACCTTGGAATGGACGTGACTGCACTTACAGCCACGGGCCGATATAGGTGCCTATCGCCTCCGTTTTTCTAGTGCAGCCACGTCAGACCTCGTTAAACCTGTACCAGGCTCGAGAAACCAGGTGAGCACGTATATCGCATATGGAGTGTGTGGGAGATTGCAGTCTGGGAAATGGAAAAGTACAGGGAGATTAGAGTCTACCGTATTCCAGCAACAAGTAAACATGAGGTAATAGATACTATACTTGGTGTGTAATATATAATAAGGAAGGGATTTAGACTGCGTATAATTTAAAAAAAAGGCGTGGGCCTCCTCCAGACAATCCCATCGTTCAATCAATCAATCTTGAGCAACTTCAATCCACTACGATCCTGCTGTCCTTTTGATGTCATCTTACCAACGCATCTACGGTCTTCCTTGTGGGATTTTTTCACCCCACGGTCTCCACTCTACCATCGCTTTTCACTAAAACCTTGGTTTCTGGCGTTAACAAAAAGTGTCTGATACAAATCTAACTATATCATATGAAGTAAGGTTTGTAGGTTTTTATTATTTTTAAACTACTCGTATAGGCTTTACACGGATTTGTGTCATACATACTAATATAAATCTTTCCACGGAAATGGTCCATATGTAAGTGAAATCCATCCCCATGTCCAATAATCTCTAAAAGGAAATCTATGGGCCGTATTTCCATACAAACGTAATCCCCAGATTGCTCGCCGGATAGTGCTAATAAAGCATTATTTTTTTTCCAAAAAAAATATAGAAATGTATATTGGCATGTCCTTATTTCTTTTTTCTCATAATTGAATTATTAAAATATAATATTATAGATAAGAACCTTCATAAACCTGAAAAATTGGTAAGCCTTCCATATTGTTCAAACATCTAGCAAACATATTTGACGAGACTATGTTAAAGAAAACATCAGAACACAGCTACAGCTTCTCTGAAATTTTGAATGAAAATAATAATTTAAATCGGTTAAGTTTTGGAGAAGAAATCAGGGGACTACGAAACGTTGATTTTGTGTACTTTTCGTAGGTATTTTCGGCCTGAACTGCAGTTGTCTGTATCGCACTTGCTTGATTGTTGTTCGGGCACAGGGCGACTGCAATAAATTTAGCCAAATACCTATTTTTCAATTTTCTTGATCTTAGTATTTCTCTTAAACTGCTCGTCGCGTCGCTGCAAATTCAGTGTATCGCGTGCCAAACACGGCACAGTTCCGCTCAGCTGCTGTGTCGCTGAGCCCTTACTACAGGCATAAATATTGACGAGACATAACACGCTCAGCAGAGAATATGACTCCCTCTTATTTACGGCTGTACTGAGCAGCGTTTTTAAATATTACAGAGCCTTAATGTAGACGTTAGTAGGGACTTATATTATTTCTGAGTAGGGATGGATTTACGCCCGGGCCTTTTGGGCCCGTATATGCCGAATAAATAAATGTCCATTGTCAGGGCAAAAATATTTACAAATCTTTAATTTACTCTTTCATTCAAATATCTACATTTGAGTATGCAGCGTTGCAAATCATAAAAGTCAATCGAGGGGCGGCCAAAAATTTGAATCATATCATAACAATAGGCGATGTGGCTAGCGGCATCACTATTTTGATTAAGTACATATTTACCCGACTATGAAGTAGCCAAAAGTTGAAGTTATGTGTTTCGCCACTTTGTATGTATGTATATGTCGTAGTTAGATGGTAAAAACCGCTAATTCACGAAACCTCTAGTTGTTTGGCATTACAGCTCGGTTGTGTTAAACAGCCGAATATCGTTCAGTTGGATTGTCTAAGTTTGCGCAACGTGTTACGTTCATTTGATTAATTTATAGATAAATATATGTGTAAGTAGATGTAAGTCCAAATTGTATGTTTTATGAAATAAATAAATATTATTATTTAAACCGCTAACCACGTTTCCAAACGGCTAGCGGTTTTGTGAAACAGTAGCGGTAATCCGCTGTTTGACGAAACCGTTAAACAATCCAACTGCGACGCATGTATGATAAGGATTTGGTGTAGGGTTACCATAATGAAATATAACTGGGTGTCTATTAGAATACAGATTTTTTCGACATCAAATTTCATTTCCCAGACAAACACTCCATTTTACTAGGTTTGCCCTAACCTAGTAAAATGGATAGAACTTTTCTAGCACTCGCCGGCCGCTGCCGCGGCACGCTCGCTTCGCTCGCCCGCCATTGCCACTTAGTAGGCATTCTTCATTGTATATTATTTCTTTAGATAGAATTGTTCAACAACTTCTATAGCCGCATGGATGAATCCAAGTCGTTCATTCCATCCTGCGTATTAGGGTTCGCTGTTTTACAAAACCGAGCTGTAATGCCAAACAGCTAGAGGTTTAGTGAATTAGCGGATTATACCATTCAACTTCGACATATATATGTTTATCTGTTCTTTCCTATCATCAAAGATATCCATCATACATGAAAAAATTATATATGGTCGAAATTGTATCGTCTGTCCGCTGGTTATAGGCTATGTATAGTCACAGTAAAGCCATTGTGGCGCCCTCTATAATATGCTATAAAGTAATGAACTAAAAATAAAATAAATCGATACAAAGCGTGTGGGGTATCAAATGCAAGGGCTTATACAGCACAGGTCAAAAATATATACATTATTAGCTGTTGCTTTATTCTGTGCTTGCAGTGACTGGTCATATACATACATAAATACATACTATAACGCCTGTTTCCCCCAGGGGTAGGCAGAGACTATGGACCTCCACTTGCTACGATCCTGACAGACCTCTTTCGCTTCACCTACACTCATCAACCTCTTTATACATGCCCTTCGGTTATGGGTACTTCTTACCTTATACTGGTCATATGTGCTTCAGTATTAATTTTATAGTTTTTAAAACTATTATTATATTATCTTGTACATCTACATGTCCACCGTTGCGCTAATCGTGGCCTTTAGGTCTTACAGCCCTAGGGACTGTCTACCCCGTTAGAGATAAAGGCGTAATAATGTATCCATAAATTTAAACATTTCGACTCCATAAGAATTGGCATCAATAAAAACCTTTATCTAAATTCAGCACCCAAAAATTAAAAAGAAAAAAACTTTCAACACCTAACAGGCGACAAAACGCAAATTTCTTCTTTATCGCAGTAATTCCCATTTGGAAAATCAACTTTGACATCAGACGTCGAAACTCTTTCACTTTCGCCAAAAGGGCGAATGTTTTCAATTTTTCACTTTGTAAAAGTTGTATGGAGTTTAATCCGTTTTCTGAAGTAGAGTTCTTACTTGTATAGAGCAGACAAAATTAAAGCACTTTGTTTTTGCTTTTTCGTTGTTAATAGATCAAATAGAAGGTCAATTTATTAAATATAAAAAGCTTATAAGTAGCAGGCCGTGTGGATCCTCGGCAGAGTAGAATAGGACCACTCCAAGTCTTCCCGTGGATGTCGTAGAAGGCGACTTAGGAAAGACAAGCTAAACAAAGCTTACAAACATCAATGAGACCTCTCTAACACGTCTGGCCAGCGTGTAGGCCAAATCCTCTGACTGCTCTGGCTAATATATGGCTTTGGTAGTTTGTTTTCTCATACGCTTGGTTGGTTGGAAGAAATCCCTCACTGGGAATAACATAACCAATTTCCTTCCCTTATCTCCAAAAATTTTTAGCCTAAACATTTAAAAATATACATTTAACTTTTAGGAAAACCTACGAGTACGGAATGGTCTTTACGCGAGTTTAACTTGCACTTAAACGGTTTATTATATATTACTGAACAACTTAACAGTTCTTGTCATTTAAGTCTACGGTAAAAAGACGGCAATATCGCTTCAAAGCTGAAAATTAAAATGCTTATTGGGCCATTATGAAAATTTCTAGTACTTAAATTCATTTTTTATGCTCAGCACTCGACGGTCAGCCTCTTAACAGCCTATTTGAAGCCAGTTTGTTTTAAGATAAGAAGGGGAAAGAACTCAATAATAATGATATATAATTAAAGACTGCGTTAATCTATACTAATATTATAAAGCGGAAGAGTTTGTTTGTTTGTTTAAACGCGCTAATCTCAGGAACTAATGGTCCGATTTGAAAAATTATTTTCTTGTTGGGTAGTCCATTTATAGAGGAAGGCTTTAGGCTATATAACATAACGTTCCGACAACCACGCGAACGAAGTCGCGGGCACAGCTAGTTAAAAATAAGTAGTTTAAGGCAAGTTAAGTTTTTAATAAACTACTAATTCTACTCATTTTTTGTAGTTATTAGACTTTTTCTGAATTGTCCTCTTAAGAGTCCTCTTACCCACACGGTATTAAAATCCATACTACATCCAAAAACCGCTGTTGATACAGGATTTTAGGACCCTAAAAATACACATGACTTTTCCACATTACATCTGAAAAGCATCTTATAGAACTGATCCTAAAATATAATAAACTAGAAACTAACTAGCGGGCAAAAGCCCGCGGCTTTGCTCGCGTATCCTAAATCCCACGGGAACATTTTCCGGAATGAATGTCCTTTTTAAAACTCCTAACTATGTGTATGCGAATTTTCAAGAAGATTGGTTCAGTAGAAAAAGCGTGTAGAGGTAACACACAAACAAACAAATATACAAACTCACTTTCGCATTTATTATAGTTGGGATGGGATGGGGTTGGGATTAATAATAAGCGACACTAAAACTTTAAGATTAGCTATCTAGGTATCTAAAGTCTATTGATCTAAGATTCACAATTGTTATAAAATCTTTATAACAAAATTGAGTATTATAAAGCGATGAAAAATATGAAAAGACTAGCAGTCCACCCCGGCTTCGCCCGTGGTACACACATAGCCTATGTCACTCGGGGATAGTGTAGCTTTCCAACGGTGAAAGAATTTTTTAAATCGGCCCAGTACTTTTTGAGCCTATTCATTACAAACATACAAACATACAAAAATAGGTACAAATCTTTCCTCTTTATAATATTAGTACAGATATAGATACATATTTAAATGATTTTGACTTTGAATATCCTAAAAGTGGCCTTTGAATCTTGCAGCCCTGGGCTCTGTCTGCCTATTAGCAGTAAGACCCAAAATGCTCTGTCCGCCCTATTAGAGTTAAAGACGTGATAAAGCATACATAATTCCTAAAGTTTAGGATATTCTTTATTGTTCTTAATATTTTTATTAAAATACGGTTAACACGTAACGTAAGTATATAACATAGCAACCAGGAAATCAATAGCAAAATGGACTCAAAACACACCAAAACGTTAAACTTATCTAACCAAATACTAACTCAACAACCGCCACTAATCTAGGTAAACTTTGCATGTCATTTTCAGTTCAATTCACAACTTTATCACAAAACTGCACAGTTCATTTTCCGTTTATCATCGTAGTAGCCTTTGGTCGACAATTTGACTGTGACCAAACATGGCATTTACACCATTATACCCTTTAAGATAAAGGTCAGTTTGCCAGTCAGTTATGTTATTTAACCGTGGAGCGGTTTCATAGTGTTTGTTTTGATGTGGTCAAAGGGTTAATCTTTTAACTTCTATTTTGATGCTGGTGGATGTGCCTTTAAAAGTTACCACAAGCATTATTTATAAATTGTAAAACAGGAAAAACAAAGAAGTTTTAGGGTTGGGCTACATATGGCCGCACGGAACAGCACTTTCCCTATGCACTGCCCTCTGAGCACTGTTGCTCAGAACCATCATTTGCTAAAGTGAGAAACAGAGCGAGAACGCGGGCGCATCGTCAATTCGCTACTTGTCAGTTTTTCGGATAGTATTTTAAAATTTACGTATTATATTCTACCACTGACAATATTTTTTTTTTCAAAAATACCTTATTTTATTACGAAAATAAATATTTTTATCAATTTATTTAAAATTCTCGCAAAAAACAGTCGGTCACATGACATTAAGTGAAATGACGTCACATTGCAAAAAAACAAAGCAAAGTTAAGTAGCGTTCTGTATTTTGAGTGGAAAGTTTAGAATAACTGAAATTGTGAAAATGGCAAACTACAAGACGTGTACCGTGCCCATGTGTAGAAGTACGACAATTAAATGTCTAAATAAACGGTTTATACACGTTCCTAAATGTTCTGAACGTCGGAAGTTGTGGCTACAATAGGCACGCTGCCGAGATCCGCAGTATACTCGTACATCTGATAAATTTATTTATTTATTTAATTTTATTGAGCCAAAAGCTATAATAGGTAGACTTAATGCTAAAGCATTCTCTCCCTGTCAACCTTTAGGAGAAGAGAAACAGATAGAATAGTTGGCGTCTAAAATAGATAGAAACAATCCAGAAATAATAAGTACTTTTAAATGATCATACATAAATATCGTATAAAATAAATATACTATATTTATACATACAACATATTATATAACGTCTAACAAAATATACTGAAACTATTTTAAGGGTGGATTCATTCCATGATATTGAACAACTTTCCCTAAGGAACATATGTCGAAATATGAAAAATAATTTTTGGCTTTTCATACAGACTCGGATCAGCTGATCGGTCAACTTGTATGGCAGGCCAAAAATTATTTTTCATATTTCGATATATGTTCCTTGGGGAAAGTTGTTCAGTATCGTGGACTGAATCCACCCTTAAAATAGTTTCAGTATATTTTGTCAGTCCCTGTATACATACATATATACATATATATATTTGAAGATCAGAAAGAAACGATGAATTCTCCTAATTGTTGAAAGATTCAAAAAGTAAATCATGCATTTTTTTCTTGTATAAATGTCTACTAGATATTTGTCTGATGTCCTCGGGCAATGCATTCCAAAGCCGTATAGCTTGAGAAGTAAAGGAATTATAAATCTGCGATATACTTTTCTTAAGACCATTTTGATGTAAGTATTCATAAGAAATCAAGCATAATCTTCCAGAAATAAATGAAACCAAACCTAACATTTTGTACCTAACCTACATAGTTGACAGCTTGTTTATTGAAATGTTACGTCACACATAGCCGCACCGCGTTTCGTTTCTTATCATCCACAGATAAAAAAATTCAGATTAATTTTCCAAAAATAAAATATTTACACTTTACCTTATTGCAAAAAACTTAATGTAGAATTATTTTTACTTATAAGCTAGCATTATACAACATATTTCATATTATAATGTTACATCTGTCAAGTACCGAATTCTGCGGCATGTGCTGTCTTTCTCGCTCTAGCAAATGACCACCCTTAGTAAGCAAATACATGTAAAACCGAAATATAAAAGCTGTTTATTGGACTTCACAATAAAATTAGCGAAACATGAAAAACAATTTTGACCTCCCATACAAGTTGATCGATCAGGACCTTTTTATTACCTTATCTTTGAAAGCCACCACCGCTTCGATAAATGATCATAGATTGAATTGAAACTATAAAAAACTATAAAATGGTTTTAGAATTTTTTGTAAAGACCTAATTTTAATGTCTTCTTGCGAGTCCCAAACTTTTAATTAAACTTCGTTATCATCAAGTGCTTAAACATAACATCTTGGCCTTTGTCAATAAATAGACCCGTACTTCTTCTGCGCATGAAAAAGGAAAAAAAACAGTCATTTTATCAAAAGTTATATTTTCGCGTTATGACCCCAGATTGTCATTTAAGCTCTCAACAAAATAGAAAAGAAGCAGAATAGACGCCGAGTTCATTCGTACAGAAGATCGTATATACAAGCTATAGCCAATAATTATCATCGTTGTATGGCTCGTCAAGCTATGTCAGATGCCTTTAGGGAGCCTGAAAAATCTGACACCAGTGTTGGCCACTTACACACGAAAAACAACAACATTACCAATAAAAAGTACTGATAGGTACATTGATCAGGGAATACGTGTAGAAATACGCTATATGCAATTTTAAAGGGTTGAGGCCCATCTGTCAGCACGGAACAGCATTTTCCTATACTGCTATCCTTTTCTATTGCTCAGAACCGTCATTTGCTAGAGCAAGAGAGAGCGACAGAATGCGGCAGCATCACTGACTCCGTGGCGTTCCATCACTCTCTCTTGCTCTATCAAATGACGGTTCTGAATGACAGAAAAGGATAACAGCATAGTTCGTGCTCACAGATGTGTCTCTTTTAAATTACCACAAAACTGATTGATGCCACGAAACACAGAAGCATGAAGGTAAAAGTAGGTTCTACTCTGACGGAAGAATTTGACGTGGTAACTGGACTCAATTAAAGAGACGCGCTGTCCCTGATAATGTTCAACATAGTACTTGAACACTTTATTAGGAAGATTTAAGAGGTTGATGGCAGTGCAAAATTATTGGATATGCCGACGACCTGGCATTACTTGGCCAAAGACAAGAAATAGCATAACGTTTTGGAAAATAAAGGGAAGAAGGTTGGTCCTAGGATAAGCCAAGCGTTCACTAGATGGCGTTATGCAAAGTTAAAACGCGATATGGTTTGTTTGTTATCAAAGCCTAGTCATTTACATACATCAGTGCATTGGGATCCGATTTTTATTAGAACCATTCGTCAATTTGTGTTTTGTATACAACAACGGGTTCTGCTCTGAGGTAGACTTAGTCTACCTCAGAGCAGAACCCGTTGTTGTATAAATTTCAACATTTCAATTTTCAAAAACTGGTGTAAACCAGTACCTACAACGGAAGGTCAATTAGGATAGCGCTCTCAACAGATTACTGGGGTGCTATCCATTAGTTATAGATATATTATACTCATAGTGTACGCTTAATTATAATACTTGTTGTATTTAATTGTTCTGTAGGTACTTCTAACTTCCTTTTAAATATGTAACTGTCATCTGTCCCACACTTTTCAATTGAAAATCTACTGTTGTATTATTAATAGGCAATAGTAACAAAGTAGGAAAGAAAGAAATAATCAGCTGTATGGATTATTTATCTGAACTAGAAGTAAGCAAAATAATATTATGTGCGTTCCCATATCTACATTGCCAGTCTCCAAAAACTAACAAAATCATTCACTATCTCAATACTTTGATACATAATATGACATGTCGTTATAGTGATAAATTAGTGTTTTTTGACACTAACAATTTTATAAGTGAATGTCATGTGACAAAAGATAATATTTATCTTTCAAAATATTTTAGACATAAGATTGCTACATTGATAGCAAATAATATTAATTTTTGGACGAGTTTACATTGTAAACATGATTCTAGTTTTAAGACACCTACAGACTTACCAAGTTTATGTAACGGTAATTCTGTAGACTTGACGACAGATTTAAACTGACCATTCAGACAACGGGAAGGCCTCATGAATTAAGAATACTTCACCAAAATTTAGAAGGTCTTTCCGGCAAAGAATTATTAGTAGAATTAGTTTTAAAAGAAATGGATGTGGACATTTTATGTTTGACTGAACATTGGCTGCATGAGAGTCAGATGATGTTCAGCCTAAACAACTATAATATTGTTAGCTGCTTTTACAGAAAGTCTGCTCAACGAGGGGGTTCTATAATTTTTATAAAAGATTCTTTCCGTAGCAAAGAGCGGAAGGATATTGTCAGACATTCTGTTGAGCGCTGTTGTGAGGTGGCCTGTGCCGAGCTTGATCATCATATAATTGTTTGTGTATACAGTCCACCAGATAGTAATTTCAAAAGTTTTTTAAAAGCAATGGACCAGGTTCTTAAGTCCTGTTCAACTAGTAAAAAGAATTTAATTATTTGCGGTGATTTTAATGTTGATATTTTAGTACATAATCCAAAGAGCACACAATTCCTAAATCTTTTTAAGTGTTGTGGATTAGAAAACTTATTTTTTGAGCCAACCAGAATTACAGCTACATCTGGCACATGTCTTGATAATTTTTTTAGTAATATTCAATATTGTGATAAATCTGTTATCAACAAATTGCCTTCAGATCATTCTGGTGTATATGTAGCTTTTGTCAAAGAGTCCACCAGTAATTTGAGAAAAGATAAGATCTTGTGTAGACCGATTACTTCTAAAAACATAAAAAAACTTAAAAATAATTTAGATAACAAATTATTATCAGTGGTATATACAGGAAATAATCCTGACGACCATTATAATAAACTATTTAGTACTGTTTCCTCTGAGTATTCTAAAACATTGAAACAAAAAATAGTAGTAGTTCATAGTAAATCACAGTTTAGTGAATGGGCTACTACCGGCATCTACATAAGTAGAAACAGGTTATATGATCTATATGCCCAAAAACAATATAACTTTAATCCTTCTTTTATAAAATATGTTAGAAATTATTCTAAAATATTTAAAAAAGTTTGTAGACGAGCCAAGTCGAATAGTATTAGCAAAAAAATAAATAATGCTCCTAATAAAATTAAAGAAACATGGAGTGTCATAAATAAGGAAACAGGTAAAAATAAAACCAAAGAAAATATTTGCCGAATCAAATGTAGTGGTAAAAATACTTCAAAAACTGAAGAAATAGTAAATATATTTGATGATTATTTTACTAACATTCCTTTGGAACTCACTTCTTATGTGAGTTCTAGCGCCCAGCGTGCTGAGGCTTTGCTTAAGAGTAATGTTAGCCCTTGTGATTCTAAATTTAATTTTCAGCATGTTAGCCCTAGCGATATAATAGATGCTTTTAAACAGTTAAATTTAAAAAAATCAGAAGATCACTGGGGCATGTCAGTAGCCGTAGTAAGTCATATTATACACATAATTGCTGCCGATTTAGCTTTCATATTTAACGAATGTATTGATGAAGGCATATTTCCTAACTTAATGAAATGTAGTAAACTAATCCCCTTATTCAAAAAAGGAGAAAAAACAGACCCTGGCAACTACAGACCTATCTCTATTCTGCCAGTTTTGAGTAAGGTGTTCGAAAAGATAATGCTCAATCAAATGCTACTTCACTTTAAGACCAATAATCTTTTCCATAGCCAACAATACGGCTTTACTGCTGGAAAATCGACCACCGATGCAGGAGTAGCACTTATTACTAATATCTACGACGCGTAGGAAAACAGAAATGATGCAATTGGATCATTTTGCGATCTTTCTAAAGCATTTGATTGCGTTGATCATCCAACACTTTTGCTCAAATTTCGTCAATACGGTTTTGATGATAAGTCAATTAAATTAATAGAATCTTACTTAACAGATAGGCTTCAAACTGTTGATATAAACGGCGTAAAATCACACGGGTCTAATGTGAAAATGGGCGTTCCCCAAGGTTCAATTCTAGGACCGTTCCTTTTCTTAGTTTATGTCAATGACTTGCCTTACATGGTTGAGAAAGAGGCTGACATGGTGCTGTTTGCTGATGACACCTCGCTAATATTTAAAATAGATCGACATAACAGTGATGCTAGCGCGGTGAACAGCACCTTATCTTTAATTTCTGATTGGTTTTCGGCCAATAACCTCATGTTAAATGCGAACAAGACCCAATGCATTCGATTCTCTCTTCCTAATGTGAATCAAGCCTGCGTTGACATACTAATTAATGGTCAGAAACTCGATCTGGTTGAAAGTACTACCTTTTTAGGAATCACAATTGATTCGAAACTTCAATGGGGCGCTCATATAACTAAACTTTCTAATAGGCTTAGCTCTGCGGCTTACGCTGTTAGGAGAATAAGACAATTGACAGATGTAGCAACTGCTAGACAAGTGTACTTTAGTTACTTTCACAGTCTAATGTCTTACGGGATACTTCTATGGGGGAGTGCAGCCGACATTCAGACTATTTTTCTTTTACAAAAAAGAGCAATTCGTGCTATTTACGGTTTAGGATCGAGAGACTCACTGAGGGAATTATTCAAGGAAATAGGTATACTTACTTTTGCATCACAATTCATATTTGAAAATATAATGTATGTAAGGAAAAATATTTCCTTGTTCAAAAAAGTAAGTGATTTTACAGATTGAAATTTACGTAATAAGAATGACTTAGTTAGCCCGTATTACAGGCTGAATACAGTCAGTAAGTCTTTTATGGGGAAGTGTATACTTTTTTATAATAAATTGTCAGAATCGGTCCTTGATATGCCAGACAAAAAATTCAAAGCTTATGTAAAGAAAGTACTTTGTGTGTGTGAAGGCTTATTATAGGACCGATGACTATCTTAAAGACAAAAAGGTCTGGCTTGAGCTTGGCGCGGGTCCCTCTTAAAGGTTTGTATACTTAGACATGTCATAATTTAGGTACATTGGTACATACTAAATTTACAAATTGACATTATTTTAAATTTCGTAATTCTTATAATTCAATTTAATTATGACATAATAAACAATGTAATCTCTGTCCATCTATATAACTAATTTTAAGTTTTTAGTTTGTTAGTTGACGTCTTTGGAGAAAACGTGCAGTGCAGTTTGTTGCCGCTTCTTCTGCACTTGCGCCTAGGAAGCGGCGTAAACTTAGCTTTAAGTAACGATTTGACGTCAACATTTGTGCAAAACAAAACAAAGTGACTATTATTAAGAGATATTATAAATATCCTATGATAATAAAGATATTTTGAATTTTGAATTGAATTGAACTGGTCGACTGGTAGAGATCCCTTCTGGGATAAGTCCACCATTAAAACAATTGAGTTTTTAATTATGTATGTGTAAATATTGCTAAATATTATATACAATAAACATTTCAAATAAATAAATAAAAAAGTGATAACAAATTTTAAGTAGATCTGCTTATGATATAATAAATTGTTTATTTGTGAAAACTGCACATACACACTCGCAAACTAAACATAAATGAATGACATTATTTTTTTACATACTTACAGGTTTTTTTTAACGATGCGATGTATGTATGTATGTTGCAGGAGCACAAAAAAGTCGTAGGCTCAGCGAAAATATTGCTCAAGGAGCAATGCGCTGATTTTCAGCTATAAACATAGGCAGGTGCAAGTGCGATCATTTGTGAAGATTGAAACGAATATGTAACTTCAGGCCCATACAAGCTTGGGCCTGAAGTTACATATTCGTTTCTAAATATTATTTCGATACAAAATAGTTGTGTTGAAATATAGTTTGTACAATAATGAATTTACATAAAACAGTTAAATAATTCAATTACAATAAATAAAAATAAAAGACAATCAATAATCATAAATCATAAAGTCAAATGAATCAAAATGTGATATTAAAAGTTAGTCCAATAAAATAAGGTCACACTAACAAACTAAATTTAGAAATTCCTTTAGTGAATAATAACACTTGTCCAGCAGAAATGCCTTTAGTTTGCTTTTAAATTCAGCTTTGTATAATAATGCCTTAATTTCTACAGGAAGTCTATTAAAAAAAGTACAGATTTATAGTATGGACATTATTGTACTATGTTTAAGCACGGTACTCCAACTGTTTCTAAGTCCTTTCTTCTGCTTGATTCCCGTTTTTTCCTCTGTTCCTCATTTTCATATCTATGTATATGTTTAGCAAGATATGTCAATAATATTAAAATATATAGACTAGGGACGGTAAGTATTCCTAATTCTTTAAAATATTCCCTGCACGAGGCTTGCTGGGATATACGAACCATGGTCCATATCGCTCTCTTTTGCAGCACAAATGCTTTGTCCATGTTATAGTCGTAGCTCCCCCCCAAAAGTGTACACTACTGTTACAGGACTGAAAATTGGACTTTAATTAGAACATATGAAAAGATATACGTGTTAAATTGGCATAAAAGGAACAAACACTGGACATATAGATATGCCTATCTTTCTGTCTTATCCCATTGTGTCTGAGCTCTTGCAAAAACGTCTTCATTGTGCGTTATTATTTAGTGCAAGTGCGATCATTTGTAAAGATTGTTAAAGGAGATGTCCGGTTTCCATACAAGCTTGGGCCTGACGTTACAGGACTGAAAATTGAACTTTAATTAGAACATATAAAGAGATATACGTGTTAAATTGACATAAAAGGACCAAACACTGGACGTATAGATATGCTTATCCTTCTGCCTTATCCTGTTTTTGTGTTTGAGCTCTCGCAAAAACGTCTTCATTGTGCGTTATTATTTATTGCGAACGAGATTACAACTGAGGTTGTATGTTTTAAGGGATCCCATTTTCTCCTACACATTTTTTCGTTTTTTGACGCTTATTAAACCATTTCGAGGGTTTTTGCGTTATGTGTCGTAAAATATTATACAGAGTGGTTTGAAGCTATATTGAAGGAAAGTACTCTTTAAGCGAAATAAAAAATACATATTCTGTGATATGTATCTTATTTCATAATAAAAACCAAAGATATCAGCCGACAAATGCGTACCAAAAATCTTCTATTTTAATGTCACCCGCTACCGGGCTCGTGGCGGCGTATAGTAAAGTTTATTCTATAGTAAAAATTTTTCTTATGGTTTTGAGTTCCATTAATGTGAATATAGAATCAAATGGCCTTGTAGTTGCGCCCTTATTTGAAAAAAATGTTAACTCTTAAATATGAAGATAATTTCCATATTGCTAATCGTCAGGCACTAGATAGCCGTTAAACTTATTTTATGAACCACCGTTGAAAGTATCACTACAGTATAATAAAATTAAAATAGCAGTCAAAAAACCAAAACTATCGGCATTTCATGCAATTAAGCGTTGCAAGAAAGTATGGTAATATCGATTTTTTTGTTGGTTGTTCGACTGTTATTATAATATCGCTAGCTACCTAAAAGCCCGCGGCTTCGCCCGCGTAGACTTCATAAATTAGATTGTTTTAAACTGGGATTGAAATTTATTAAATTCCAATAAATGGATTATTCTTTTTTACTAACCACTAATTCAAAAATGTCATGTTTCTCACTTTAAAAATTACGAAGTTTCATACAAACTGCCAATCCCTATTTCACTCCAAATTTCCAAAAATCATTGAGTGAGTGCGTGATTTTCGCTTTTATATATATAGATTAAGTATGTATACTAAAGTGATCTAGTATAAGCTTGTAGTTAAGAATTATTACGCACATATCAATTACACATTGTGTATTTATACGGTGTCAGCAGTAGTAATAAAAGTTTCTGACAGCGTTTGCCTCTGACAGCGCGGTCTCGTGTGAACTCAATTAAACTGTTACGTGCAGATGTCAAAATGCCATGATCCGTCTTTGATCCTGAGTTAACGATATCTCAACGTAATTGCAGTGGCCTTTTAAAGCATTAATTACGCTGCTTCCGCTGATATGTTATTAGATCGTGCTTTTATTTGATATTAAAATGTATTTCTACCAAACCGCGCCAGCAGGATGGTTAAAGTATGTATGCATAGTGCATATATTTTTATGTATATAATATATATGTATATACATTTATTTTGCAGCCTATGAATTAATGGGTTTTAGATTGAGAGGTTCCGTTAGATTTGTCTTTATTGTCCAAATGACACTGAGTAGGAATAAAAAAAATTGGGATATGAAAAAATTGAGGATTTTTGGCGCGCAATTATACTACTTACCAATATTTATCGAAATCGTTGGAGCCGTTTCCGTGATCCTAATAATATCGGTCAGTTTAAAATTAATTTCCTTTTTTTAAAAAATTTTTTTAACACGTGTAAAGAGGTAGTTTGCCGCAGCACACCACGGCTATTTTTAATAAAATCGGTCAACTGTCAAGGAGGTAACTAGCCTTGTTCGGACTTCCGTTCTGTACACCTACAACTTGTTTTATGTGATTTTCTGTGGGCTTGGCCATGACTAATTTAAGGTTCACTATCCATTTGCATAAAAATAATAACCATAAAATATATTGGCATATGGTAAATTAGACTAATGATAATTACGCATAATTTTTTTATCCATAACAAATGTAGCATAATTTTCTTAATCATAAATAAAATTAGCATAATCATATTTCAACATAACATTTATAAGCAGAAATTTATAAAGGCATAATAGTATCAAAGAATAATGAACATAGTCATAATCATCTTACGCAGAATAAGTAACTCCTAAATTAATAGACACACATCAATACCTTTTTACATAAACATTGCTCTAATAAATATCCAACTGCGACACTTGCATGATTAGATTTTTTTGACATCGAATTTTATTTCCCAGAAAACTATTCACGATTTTTATTGCTATAGGTTTGCCCTAATCTCGTAAAATGGATAGAACTTTTCAAGCACTCGCCGGCCGCTGCCGCGGCACGGCTCGTGCGTGTGTTGGTCGCAGTTCTAACCTAACTTAACCTATAGGTTTTTTCCTAACCTAGTAAAATGAATAGAACATTCTAAAATTCTAAATTGTATATAATTTCTTTAGATAGAATGTTCAACAACTTGTCTAGCCGCATGGATGAATACAAGTCGTTCATTCCATTCCGCGTATAAGGGTTCGCTGTTTTACAAAACCGAGCTGTAATGCCAAGCAGCTAGAGGTTTAGTGAATTAGCGGATTATACCATTCAACTGCGACATATACATATGCTATATAAAATTTGCATGAAACTCATTAAAAAACTAAAATTTTCAAATTTTTCATTACTTTATACATATTAAACTTTAGTAAAATATACTATTATGTGACTGTACACTATGCCTAAAAACATTGTGCAAATTATAAGTAGGTATGCATAAATATATTAGACCTAAATATAATTATTCCAAAGTACATATGCTGCTAAAAATCAATTATGCCCAAGTATAATTATGCCAAAAAAGTATGCCAAATTCATTGTGCCAAACCATTTTAGGAATAAATACATTATGCTAAGGAAAGGGATCCCCTAATTTAATTACGATTATTGTAATATATTTGAATCGGTAAACTGATTTATTACAATGACAGTCTTTTTTAACTGGATGGTAAGCCCTTTTGGGCACAGAAATCGCTCCGTGTATCGTCTTAAATTGTGATATGGTTTCGCAGGGTAGCTACTCATAGTAATGCGCGAGGTGGGGCGCTGACTTGCCATCATTTTTAATAAGGCCAACGTAAGGTCTGTTTTCCGGGGACAGACAAGGTGAAGTGATTGTGACATCAGCCTATTTTTGTACTGTAAGTAATCAAGTGTCTATATCTACATCACTCGAGATTTCAAACGATGATCCGCCTCAGCCCCTTTCACGACCTTCCGCGACATATATACAGGCTGACTTTTTATCCACCAGCCAAATTTATGAAGTAAGTTCAGTCCATGATCAGAACTTCTTTCCATAAAAACAATTAACGAAAAACTAAAATAATAAACGGGCAAGTGCGAGTCGGACTCGTACATGAAGGGTTCCGTACCACCGTACAATGTTTTAAAACGCTGAAGAAACATGTATGACGACCCCCTTTAATTATTAACTTTATCTTATTTTTAGTATTTGTTGTTATAGTGGTCATAGTAATACATAATCGGTGAAAATTTCAGGTGTCTAGTACTCTTCAAAAGATAGAGCCCTGTGACAGATCGAGTTAAAAACGCTGAAATACACGTTTTTTGTATGACGACCCCCTTTAATTTTCAACTTTATTTTATTTTTTGTATTTGTTGTTATAGCGGCCACAGTAATATATAGTCGGTGAAAATTTCAGGTGTCTAGCTATTACGATTCAAAAGATAGAGCCCTGGGAAAGACGGACAGACGGACAGACAGCGGAGTCTCAGTAATAGGGTCCCGTTTGCATCCTTCGGGTACGGAACCCCTTAAAATTTACCTTCCCATACAAAATCAGTGCTCAGCCAAACGGATTTTGTATCATTTTTAATAACTTTTTTTAAGTAAGTAGTTCAGTGTCATGGACTGAACTTGCTCCAAAAATTTGACTGGTATTTAAAAAGTCACCCTGTATATACAAAAATTGTTCGTTTAAAGTGATATATGGATAATATGTATTTACCTATAGTTAAAGCTAGCTTTACTCGTAGCTGTCGATCACAGCAGCCGCAGTTTGAGGAATTGTGGTTCGCTCTCTGCTGTAAGGTTGTTGACGAAGTGTTAATTATGTTTGTATCCGCCTTATATATTATTACATATACGTAATTACGCAGGATGTTGACGTGGCATATGAGAGATTATAATAATTAATAGAATATCTGGCTCTGGCTCTTCTATACAGGGTCTAACTTAATATACTGAAACTATTTGAAGGCTAAATTCAGTACATTATACTGAACAACTTTCTCCAAGAAACATGTATCGAAATATGGAAAATATTTTTGGCCTCCCATACAAGTTGACCGATCAGCTGATCCTTAATGGTATGGAAAGCAAAAAATATTTTTCATATTTCGATATTCCCTTGGGGAAAGTTGTTCAGTATCATGGACTGAATTCACCCTTAAAATAGTTTCAGTATATTTTGTTAGACTTTATATAATTTGTATACAAGTGGAGATTTAGATATATTATTATGTATTTTTTCTTAATGGAACAGACAAAACCCAGGGCCATTATAGAATCTGATATATAAGTATTCAGTAATTAGGCGTTTGCAGGAACTTTAACACGTTAATATTTTTTGTTTACATTACGTGTAACGTTTATTTATATTAATTTTTTTTCAAAGATAAATATACGGGCAAGTGTGAGTCGGACTCGTACATGAAGGGTTCCGTACAATGTTTTAAAACGCTAAAGAAACACGTTTCTTGTATGGCGACCCCTTTAATTTTTTACTTTAAGATAAATGCGGTTTACGATTTATGACGTATTAAAAAAAACTACTTACTAGATCTCGTTCAAACCAATTTTCGGTGGAAGTTTGCATGGTAATGTACATCATATATTTTTTTTCAGTTGTATCATTCTCTTATTTTAGAAGTTACAGGGGGACACACATTTTACCACTTTGGAAGTGTCTCTCGCGCAAACTATTCAGTTTAGACAAAAAATATATAAGAAACCTCAATATCAATTTTCAAGACCTATCCATAGTATATATATATATATATTTTATCAAACCCATACGTGTGAGGTATCCACACATATGGGTTTGATAAAAAAAAAAATTGAGTTTTAGTTCTAAGTATATATATATAGTATATATACTTAGAACTAAAACTCAATTTTTTTTTTTTTCTATTTTTGTGTGAAAATCTTAATGCGGTTCATAGAATACATCTACTTACCAAGTTTCAACAGTATAGTTCTTATAGTTTTGGAAAAATGTGGCTGTGACATACGGACTGACAGACATGACGAATCCATAAGGGTTCAGTTTTTTGCCATTTGGCTACGGAACCCTAAAAAGCTACTGCTACTAGCGTTTCGCAACGACCACTGCTGAGAAGAAAGGCTAAAAGAAACTCATTTACACAGTATTGGTCGCCTAAGCACCAGACCTTCGTTAGTTTACATAGATTTACATAGAGTATAGAGTGATAGGCAATCACAATATTATCACAATATAAGTAGCTTGAGTATTATGAGTGCCAAATCCAAATTACAGATAATATACTGAGTTACTATAAAAAACGAAGCCGAGCTGACCAGTCCCTACTGGCGGCATATGTTCACGAGTTGACGCGACGATAAAGCTCACATCTCAAGTAGAGAGCAATAAATTGGTTATTTTCAAAATTCGTAGCTGTTTTTCTTTCTAATAAACCCACTCGGGGTTATAATATAATATCTAACACTGGTGTCACATTTTTCGTCGCCCACGATCCGCCATTTTGAATTTTCCGCCTACTTTTTCGTCCAAGACATTAGTCGTGTTAACGTTATTCATTAAGATTTATCCAGCTTTTATTCTAGTAAATGATAGCGGTAATTTCGGTAACAGAGCGACGTTCCCTCTTTTCTCTGAATGTAGAATATCGAGAGTATAGAAAAAAAATATGCGGCAACAGGGCGTCCGACAAGAATGAAGTCGATTACGCTTTTTCTTCAAAATGCTTTATAACATGTTCGGCTCCTTCGGTTGTATTGTACTCGCTATACCGCCAGCACTTGACTTTTATACCCAAACCACGGTAAATACTACGTTGTTATTTACTTGTTTAACTACGGAACCCTTATAGTTTTGGCCATATCTGTCTGTCTGTATGTCCGTGGTTTTACTCAGAGACTATTAGTACTTGGAAAGATTAACTTGGCGCGGGTATATTAATCACACCGACGAAATGGTAAAATAAAATCTCGAAAAAAGTTTTAGCGTCCCATACATGCAAATTGGATATTTTTTTTCTCGACTTACCCATGGTGTTGGGTGTCGTTGAATAGGTCTTTCAAAAGTATTGTGAGTTTGTAAACACATATTGAATCGAAACTGCCTCCCCAAAATAGTATACTATAGCCCATGCTAAAGAGAAAGGACTCCACCAAAGCGTAGTACCTTCACCAATTTGTATTGTTAGATGTCCAACTTCCTACCGCTAACTTCTTCACCTTTTTCAACATCATCCAGCTCTTGCTTCCAGTTTATGTGGCTGTCAATACTGATACCAAGAAATTTTACCTCTTCTCCATTATGAACTTTGTCTCCTTGTACTATAATATCTAGTGTTTGTACTTGTATATAGTCTGCCCAGAATATTGTAACATTTGTTTTATTTTTATAGGGTTTTTTAGGCATTCAAGATGCAGTACTAAATTTTATATAATAATTTCTTATTTCATTATTTAATTTGAGTAACATTTGTTTATGTAACTATTCGCATTAAAATATCTTTAAAATACGCTTATTATAGTGAGCTCTACCTTTTCACTAAGCTCATTAATATCATCTTCCGAAACGATTGCTTTTGACGTGACAACGTCTTAAATTAGGTTGCGGCTGGGAGTCACTTATGAAAAAGTGTAACGCTCGGTAACGTTACGATGAGTCACCGAACGAGAGAGAGGCCCGCCGAATGCCTTGCGTCTCTCTCCCACTCAACTATGATCGGTCTGCCGCCGTTGTCACGTAAAATCTTCGCCCGTAAAACCGACTTTACAGGCAACCATTTTTATGTCATCAGCAAACACTTCTTGTTTTGAGTCAGGCATCATGATTTACAAAATTAATTCGTTCATTTAAGAAAACAACTAAGAGTATGGACCCTAATATGGATTCTTGTGGTACACCATATTTGGCAGTAGTCTGATGATTTACATAATTATGTCATGGAAACTAAAAAGAGTATGGGCCCTAAATAAGATCCTTGTGGTACACCTCATTTGAGAGTAATTATCTTTGATCTTAAAGTTCGTTTCTTTCCGTAGTTTCCATCTTCTGTATCCTAAGCGTCAAGCCAAATTGATCAAATTAAGGCCGGATGAACCAAAAAAAAAAAAACCGCTCACCAATTCTGTAATAATAAGTTTCATTTGTCAGTATTTCTATTCGTCATAGAATTACCTAGGAGTAAAAGATAAATCATGCTGTCAATACTTATGAGTAAGAGCCCGATTTCTAGGAAACGTTCCCTAATACGAGTACTTTGTTACTAATAGATCTGGCTAAATATTAATTGTTTCTCAGAATTACCGACTATTTAGACAATTACGAATATATGACAGCGATAATTTATTAATAGGCACCTGATTAAATAGGGTAAAACGGATAGTCGCCCCGGTGGTATAGTTGCCTTGATTGCAATTAGTTAGCTCTAGTTTCGCAAATGAAACACATGTTATCTATCGAGAGACTCTGCATCTACAATTAAGTTGACCGTGTTGCATGTCTCTGTGCGATTGCATGGGACGGCTAGGTGCGATCAAAGTTTTTGGGGGATAGATGTCCTCTTTCTCGACAGGGCATCAATCCTAAACGTAATTTATCCATGTAAATTAGGCATAATAGGCCACTATATGGAATAGTTGTCCCAAAATTTAGAGGTCCGCAAAAATCGCCAATACTCAGGAAATATCAAAGATAATGTTTATTCCTTTTATAAATTTGAAAATAATAAACCAAAGTACCTACCTGTTTGACAAATAAAGTATCTTGATTTTTATACAAAGAATTATAGAGTAATTTCAAAAAGTGGGGAAACTATCCGGGTTTTACCCTATAGCCATATGTGTCAAGCTTGACACATATAGCTATATTTGATTAAGGGATACATGTGGTTCCCGGCAGAGTAGAATAGGACTACTCCAAGTCTTCCCGTGGATGTCGTAGAAGGCGACTTAGGAAATACTGTTCACAAAAAAAACTAATAAACATCAATGACACTTTTTCAACCCTCTGGAGGGTATAGGCCAAATCCTCTGGCTGTTTTGGCCAAGTATGGCTCTGGTAGTACAAAAAAGGTCGTGCCTCCTGCTGTGGAGACTAAAAAGACCTATTGATGATTATTGATGACTACGAATAGCTAATTATGACATAATAAACAATGTAATCTCTGTCCATCTATATAACTAATTTTAAGTTTTTAGTTTGTTAGTTGACGTCTTTAGAGAAAACGTGCAGTGCAGTTTGTTGCCGCTTCTTCTGCACTTGCGCCTAGGAAGCGGCGTAAACTTAGCTTTAAGTAACAATTTGACGTCAACATTTGTGCAAAACAAAACAAAGTGACTATTATTAAGAGATATTATAAATATCCTATGATAATAAAGATATTTTGAATTGAATTGAATTGAATTGAATTGAAGCTTTTGCCCGCGGCTTCGCTCGCGTATCCCATGGGAACATTACTTTTTTTCTGGATAAAAGGTACCCTATGTCCTTCTCAGTACTCCTAACTATGTGTATGCGAATTTTCGAGAAGACTAGTTCAGTAGATAAAGCGTGAAGAGGTAACAAACAAACAAACAAATATACAAACTCACTTTCGCATTTATAATATTAGTTGGGATTGCGATAATTAGTAAAAATAAAATACTATTATTTAATACAAAAAATCCTTAGTAACACAGCCCTTATCCTAATATTAGCCACCAGCTAGTTATGAAACCAGCAATCAGGATTCCATTACCAAGTTCGCAAGCCCTTAGGCTCACGTATGTCCTTTTGAAGTTGTAATGAACCCTACAACAAAGTTACTACTACAAGTCATGTTTAAGTTGCTAAGTCAATCGTAAGTTGAGGAGGGGGTAAGCGTCGTTGTAATACCTAGATCTTGTTCTCTCTATGCTGTTGTTCATGTGTCAGATTTACATAAATTAACTAAGAACTAAGACGAAAAAAGACGTTTCTTGTATGACGACACCCCTTAATTATTTACTTTATCTTATTTTTAGTATTTGTTGTTAAAAGAAGCCACAGTATATAATAATCGGTGAAAATTTCAAGTGTCTCGCTATTACAGTGCAAGAGATAGAGCCCTGTGACAGACGGACAGACAGCGGAGTCTCAGTAATAGGATTCCATTGGCACACTTTGGGTACGGAACCCTAAAAAACTAACCAGTAAAGTGAGAAACATATGGAGTTTATACATGTATCTATGCTCCAAATATACATATTTGTACATATGTAGCATCTTTAACCGACTTGGCAACACAAAATTAATAGATCGAATACATTCGGAAGTTGCTTCCACGTATAGCCTGCGGTGTATCGAATTTCAATTAATCCGTTTGTTCTGCGAGATAATTGAGGCGGGGTACGCACATAGCAGGAAGTTATAACAAAATAAACTAGTATTCGCTCCGAACTGTGTATTGTCCCGGTAATATTATACATAGGGCGCACTGTAAGTTTCCGGAACTGGCCACTTACATAAACAATATTTAAAAATTTATTGCAACATTTGAAAATAGAACTGTTTGACTGTAGAATGCAGTTTGTTTCATCTAACTGTCTTTTGTTTTTACCTTGTGGCGCCATTTAAAAAATTGTGTGTCTGCATCAACATGGATTTAACTCGGGAAAATTTTCGTAGTATGATTTTCTAGGATTTTAAGTGTAATTTGACAGCTCAACAGAGCATCGCTCGGCTTGAAACAGGTTTTGGCAATAAAGCACCATGCAAGACAACTGTTTATAGCTGGTTTGCAGAATTCAAGCGTGGTCGTATCAATCTCAGTGACGAATCTCGCGATGGTCGGCCGTCCGACGCTGTGACCAACAAAAACATCAATGCTGTGCGCCGTATGATTGAAACAGACAGGCATGTGACCTACCATGAAATTCGCGCATCCTCAGAAATAGGCATGAGTCAAATACTATTAATCCTACACAAACATTTGGGTGTGAGAAAGCTGTGCTCGCGGTGGATCCCACACAACTTGACCGAGGCTCAAAAAACGGACCGCGTCACTTGGTGCAGTGCCATGCTTACCAGATTCAACGAAGGTGCGTCAAATTTGTGGGACATAGTAACAGGTGACGAAACATGGATTTATTGCTACGATCCCAAAACAAAGCAGCAATCGAGCGTATGGGTCTTTCAAGATGAGCCGAAACCAACCAAAGTGGCGCGCGTGAAAAGTGCATCTAAGCGGATGATTGCTTCTTTTTTTAATAAAATTGGACACGTGGCTACTGTTGCTTTAGAGAATCGTCGTACAGTGAATAGTGACTGGTACACTACCATTTGTTTGCCGGAAGTTATTGACGAACTCCGTAAAAATAACCGTAAACGCCGTATCATCCTGCACCACGACAATGCTAGTTCTCACACGGCCAGACAGACAAACGACTTTTTGAAGGCGAAAAATGTAGAACTCATGAGTCATCCTGCATACAGTCCCGACCTGGCACCTTGTGACTTTTTTCTGTTCCCACAAATTAAGAACCAATTACGCGGTCAACGATTGTCATCACCAGAAGAGGCTGTCGAGGAGTATGAAAAACACGTTTCAGAGGTCACCACAGAGGAGTGGCACAAAAGTTTTCAAAACTGGTTTCATCGAATGAAAAAGTGCATAGACGCCAAGGGAGATTATTTTGAAAAACAATAAATTAATTTTGTACCTTTAATAGTATTTTTTAATATTCATTCCGGAAACTTATAGTGCGCCCCACGTATATTGTAGTGTGTTAAAATAAAAGACAAAAAAGTCTTGGCTTGAGCTTGGCGCGGGTCCCTCTTAAAGGTTTGTATACTTAGACATGTCATCATTTAGGTGTGTTATTTTAAATTTCGTAATTCTTATAATTCAATTATGACATAACCAACAATGTAATCTCAGTCCATCCATATAACTAATTTTAAGTTTTAAGTTTGTTAGTTGACGTCTTTGGAGAAAACGTGCAGTGCAGTTTGTTGCCGCTTCTTAAGCACTTGCGCCTAGGAAGCGGCGTAAACTTAGCTGTAAGTAACGATTTGACGTCAACATTTGTGCAAAACAAAACAAAGTGACTATTATTAAGAGATATTATAAATATCCTATGATAATAAAGATATTTTGAATTGAATTATTGTTATTATTATAAGTTAACTAGTATAAGCCAATGCCGTGTGGTCCACGATATGCAAGTGTGAGATCTTGAGGTATACATACATTTATCTTTACTTTTTCAGAAACTTTATGAACATTTATAACACCGAAATATAAGCAACTAGCGGCCCGCCCCGGCTTCGCACGGGTATGTATTATACATATAAACCTTTCGAATTACTTTATCTATTAAAAAAACCGCATCAAAATCCGTTGCGTAGTTTTAAAGATCTAAGCATACATAGGGACAGACAGTGGGAAGCGACTTTGTTTTATACTATGTAGTGATTAAACCTATACATATTCTTGATTATTCTTAGGTATATTATAGTTAAGGTTAAGTAAGATAACTTTTGTATGACTATGATATCATAGTAAGCATATTGGGTAGAAGACTGGGTCAAAAATAAATGGTTTGGCACTGCCAAGAGCATAAAACATCATAAAATAGTGTCACTTGTCGTTGATCATACCCATTTTAAACGTGATTTTAGATTTATTTATGCAGAAAAACTGATATTAAGAGCGTTATTTGAGTCGAAAAAATGATGACATCACGGTTTTGTTTTTCATACAGATCCCATAGAAAATGTTTGTTTTGACGTTTAGAAATAAGTGTCTGATTTGACTTTTTGTCATCTAGCGGATTATTTCAACTTTAAACGGTTAATGTAATAGGGGAAGGCGAAGACCAAAAAATAGGTGGACAGAATGGGATAGTAGGAGTTACTGTAGATGTGTATGACGGGAAATAGAAGAATGTGGAAGAAGAAGACATACCGTGGCAACCCCAGATAATGGTATAGGGTGAGGCAGATGATGATGATGATAGATTTAAAACAAACGAACAAACAATCAACCTAAAACGAAGGTTTTTTTGCAATTGGTAGCGGCACCGTGTAGTCTAAACCGCTCATCAAGAATCCTTCACCTAAAGCATTTTAAAAATGCGGCTAAAGACATGGACCGAAAAATCATTCCAAAAATAAAGTTACTACTTTTAAATCTTCTTGTTGAAAATGAATTAACCCTGGTCCTAGATATTTTTGTACGCACAGTGCGACGCTAATTAAATTTGCCAAATTGCCCCAGAAAGTCGACCTACGCCGGATAAACCTCTGAAGTTCAGTGAACTCTAATTACAGAACCCAGAAATAAAACGCATCAATAATACTCATTTTATTTTCTATATGGGGAGATCTTTGCCCTCGACAGGATAATTAAAAATCAGACGGATGTAGCAAACTCAATAAGACCTTAATAAGTGAGTTAGACTGTACTTAAATATTTCCGGATTTTCTTATCCATTTATTCTTGGAGGAGAAAAAGAAGCGGTAAAGTAATACGTCTAATGATGCTACTCAGGGATAGCTCTAAGATGTCGACGACTTTTGAAAATAAAACGTTACAAGCTCATTAATTATTCCTTAAAAAAACCGGGACACATAATGATATAGAGCCTTTAGCCTGAGATCAAAGATGCCATCAAAATCTGACAAAGTGTGGAAGTTTCATTGAGTTGGTGCTTCAACAAATACAACAGTAAATAAAAATTCAACGTAAAACTAATTATTAACTAAATTAAAAGTAAACAAACTTCAAAATATTCCAAATTATAACTTACTTATATTAAATTATATAACACATGAGTTTATCGCTACCGTCATAGAGCAAAGTACCCAAAAGGCTAGTGGCATTTCTGCGTTGGGTTGCAATACTTAAACGCTGTCCGAAATGCGCTAGCCCTTGGATCCCCCGAGAGTCGATCAGGCCAGCTCTATCTCTTTCACCGTAACAGCTAGAAACTTGAAATTTTCACCGATTATGTTTTGCTGTGGCCGCTATAACAATCAATACTAAAAGTTAAATAAAAAATTTAAGGGGGTCGTCATACAAGAAACGTGTTTTTTCAGCGTTTAAAAACATTGTACGGAGATACGGAACCCTTAATGTACGAGTCTGACTCGCACTTGATTGGTTTATCTATTTTCACGTCTATCATCACGCTAAATGTATAGAATCATATATTGTCGAAAAAAACATCCCGGTCCCTCCACCGGAACAGTAGGAATACTGAAGCGTATAAATCGTGTGACCTTACTCCAGAAAGTAGATGATTGATGGACGATAACACATGGATGAATCTACTGCCATTGTGCTGAGAGGGAAAGCGTGTCAGCCGAGGAAACCGTAGGATTAAAAGTTGCTAAGTAAAAATCTCTTGAAGAATAAGAAGTAGGAATCAAGACATTTTTATTGTTATTCGTTCAAAGTTGTGACATTATAACATTATTAGTCGGTAAAAGTATATTAGTGTAATAGGGATGATGACTGGGTCAGTCGTTAGATAGTCAGTTAGTTAGATTATCCAAAAATAATGTACCCATATTTTAATTTTACCAAAAATGTAAAAATTTACAAAGATACAGAGTATCTAAGTTCCAGAGTGGGGGCTTGTGACGTCACCGTAAGTAATTGGCTAGATCTAAAAAAATAAACCTTCCAAATTTCTGTTTTTCCGATGGAATAGACCATTTCAAAGAAGTAATTTGAACAAAAAAATTGTAAGTGCTTTTATTACGTTTTTATCTAAGTTTTAAAGTTTTGGAAGTTCTTACCGGAAGTGCGTCAGCGCCTACCAAATAAATAAATAAAAAATTATTTTCTGTTTTTACATGCAATTTTTTGTCAGCATTGCGACAAGATACTTAGATCAATGCCTTTGTTTGCCCCTCTAATTTCATCAATATTGTGATTGTTACTTAATTCACACTGCCACAATCCAGTTTAAGGCTATGTTTTTCAGACTTATGTATGTGGTACTACGTCACGAGCGTCCAGCAGAGACAATATGATGAAGGTCAAATGAAATGAAGGTCATGCATAGGTTTGCATATAAAAAAATAACTACATGGTTATAATTTTTTTCGATTACTGCAAATAGCTCCAGAAGCCTATTCCTCGAAATAGTTTTCGAATCAGCTACATTGTCAAAAAAATGATGTACCTAATTACACAATGAAATAATACTGCAATAACACTTATTTATCTGTCAAAAATAACTGAATTTTCACTTTCTTCTTCTTCTTTGAAATTCTTTTCTCGCAGAATAGATAAGGACAATTATACATATTAAGCTAGCCCTAAAGTAAGTTTTTTTTTACTTTTTTTTATAAAATACCTACTAACTCAATGATACTATATTTTATGATAAATACATATATTTACATAAACACCCAAGATCCAGGACAATTTAATTACATTATAAGCTCAATAAAATATAAATATTTACAATTTATCTATTATACCTCTAAATAAAAAATATCCCGCAAATTCTTCCCCTGCGGAAGAGTGCCCAGAATTTGAAAAAGGCCTCCTGGGCATTGAACCTTGAACCTTTAAGTTGCGGACTAGCGTGGATACCAAAACGCCATATCGCCATAGTTGATATAATGAAGGTGTTTTATAGCTGTTAACATTTGTTTCGGAAGTTTTACGATCGCTGACTGTTGACTGTAAAGAGTACGTGACTGACGAATAGTTTACGACCGTTGGGAACAATTTTTAATGTGGACTCGTACAATAATTTAACAATACTGCAGTGTGGCAATTTTGATTGCCTCCGTGGTCTAGTGGTCAAGGCATTTGCCTTGTGATCCGGAGGTCGTTGGGTTCAAATTCCACTGGGAAGCATACTTTGTGAAAAGTTGTTTCCAGTCTGGTTAGGATATTGCAGGCTTGAATCAGGCGTGCTTCGGAAGGCACGCAAAGCTGTGGGTCCCGAACGCCTAGCGTTTGGTACCTATCCTAGGATTGGTTCTGGTCTACCTTTTAAGTTGCGGAGGTCAGACTCGCGAGTAGTCGCTCTGTGTAAAAACTAGTAACCCCATCAAATCACCAAGATTGGGTAGCGGACCCCGGGCTTTGAAGCGTCACCGCTGAGGATGCAACCGGGAATATGTGAGGATGGATGATGATGATGACTGCAGTTAGGAAACTAAACCCTGTGTAACCGTGTGTCCACCGACATTGTATTATATTCGAGGGGGCGAATAATACTGATTTAGCCCTTTAAAGAATAAACCGGGAGGGTTCCGTACTTCTCGTTTATTGAAATCTATAAGTAAAGAATTTTTTTTTCAGTTTCTGCGATAAGTGATCAAATTTAGCTTGTTTTCTCGAAATTTGCAAGAAAAAAATAATACAAAAATAAGTTTTTTTTCTTACGGTTTTGTGTTTTGTCAGTGATTTTGATTCCAGGATTTCTATAATAGCTAGAGGCTGCATAGCACAGATGTGTATAATCAACCTATATGCAGACATTACTTACGGGTTATACCGAGTCAAATATCGTTAAACTCACAAAAACTCTGGTAAAACAACAACAGTCGAGTTTTTTTTTGTAAAGAAAAAGTTAAATTTTTAATTCTAGTTCTTTTTAACCCTCGACGAAAAAAAGAGGGGTGTTATAAGTTTGACGTGTCAATGTGTGTATAGTATCGTAGACTCAGCTTTCCTAAAGATGTTTTCCTTACGATGTTTTGATTCACCGGAAGTAAGTAGTGGTTGATGAAAACGAGCATGAAAACAGTATTACAATTTTAGATTCTATTAAAAACTCACAGGTACAACTGAGGCAGAGCTGAAATGATTAAATAATAAATGATATACATAGGTCTAATAAGTTTCCCCAATTGGGTATTATGGTGGGTCAAAAAAATTATTTCGTACTGTTAATAGAATAAAACGTCACAAAATAATACCACTTGTCATTGATCACATCCACTTTGAACGTGATTTTAGATTTACTAATGCAGAAAAACGGATATTAAGAGCGTTAACGGATGTTAAACTATTTGACTCCAAGGAACTATGACGTCATAAATCGATATTTCATACAAATCCCATAGAAAATGTTCGTTTTTGACGTTAAGAAAAAGTATCTATCTAAAGTAGCGTATTATAAAACTGTAGACCCTGCTTTCCCCAATCAGTTATCAATTTAAATAAACTGAGCGATTTACATTCAATAGGGCAAGTTAAACAACTTCCAATGAGTTTAAAGTAGTCAAAGGACTGTCATAAATTATTAACTTCTCCGCTAAAGTTTGTACAAAGTACAAAGCGTCTGGGAATATTAATAGATTATTCAATAATCCGTTTTTAATAATTAACTTAGTTTTGGGAGGAAATTTAATGATGTTGGCTCTCAAACGATTTTTGTTTTTTACTGAACGTCATCAGGGAAACATAATACGCTATTTTGCATCAAGTCAAATCAGATACTTTTTGCTTAATGTCAAAAACAAACATTTTCTGTGGGATTTGTATGCAATATCGATTTATGACGTCATAGTTACTTGGAGTCAAATAGCGCTCTTAATATCCGTTTTTCTGCATTAATAAATCTAAAATCACGTGCAAAGTGGATGTGATCAATGACAAGGGGCATTATTTTGTGACGTTTTATTCTATTAACAGTACCAAAAAAAATATTTTTGACCCAGTATAATACCCAATTCCATTCCATAAATAGTGTTTCCGAACAGCGTAGGGTAACTGTATGTATGTTAATTTGTTCTCTGATATATTCCTTGATATCCATGGTACATTGACAAGTTCGTATCGTTGGAAGTAGAGAATTGGGGGTATTTATTTATTTATTTCTAATACAGCTCGTTTTAACAGGCTATAGACTACTATAGCTATGTTGCATTAGGGAAAACCTGTAAAAACGAGCTATATTGTTAAATGGTTTTAACATAAATGCCTCATTTATGAATTTCCCCAGCGAACAGTCAAGCACGTCAATGTCAACACATTCCTGACCAAGAGAATTAGGCAAACTCAAGGATCTGGGCTCAGGAGCGAACTTATATAAAGTGCGTGAAGAAGGCACTTTGAAAAAAGATGGCTTTCGTCTTCTAAAAATGAAATCATCCGGCACTGACATTTCCAATCTCACGAGTATTTGGTATATAGCAAAGAGCAATAATGTACCTTATTAGACCTCCAATATCTTTGGTATATAGATTAGATAGCGTATTTTTTAGGGTTCCGTACCCAAAAGGACATATTACTGAGACTCCGCTGTCTGTCCATCTGTCCGTCT
This sequence comes from Acrobasis repandana, assembly GCA_963576875.1. Taxonomy (NCBI): domain Eukaryota; kingdom Metazoa; phylum Arthropoda; class Insecta; order Lepidoptera; family Pyralidae; genus Acrobasis; species Acrobasis repandana. The sequence goes on from OY756215.1 coordinate 1,813,982, forward strand.
GTCACAGGGCTCTATCTCTTGAACCGTAATAGCTAGACACTTGAAATTTTCACCAATTATGTATTACTATAACCAAAATAACAACAAATACTAAAAATAAAATAAAGTTAAAAATTAAAGGGGGTCGTCATACAAGAAACGTGTTTTTTTAGCGTTTTTAACTTGATCTTTATAATGGCAATAACTAGATACTTGAAATTTTCACCAATCATGTATTACTATGACCATAATAACAACAAATACTAAAAATAAAATAAAGTTAAAAATTAAAGGGGGTCGTCATACAATATACGTGTTTCTTCAGCGTTTTAAAACATTGTACGGTGGTACGGAATCCTTCATGTACGAGTCCGATTCGGACTTGCCCGTTTATTTTAACGCGATTACACCAGGACGAATACGACGAAACTAAATAGAAAAGTCAATGTCGTTAGGCAATGTCATTAAAATTTGCCGATAAGAGGGTAGGAGACAAAATGTGGGCTATAAGTGCTATAACCAAATTACTTCTATGAAGTTTTTTTATTGCTTTTTGGTTGGAAGCGTCTTAGCTGTGGAGGCTATGACGTTACACATAATTCAATATGGCACCTTCTATAGGCCATAAAGTGCCTAATGAACTCAAAAATAAATCAAATCACACCGTGTTGGGTATCAAATAAAAGGGCTTAATTAACATATACTAATTAAACCGTGTGGTTCCCGGCAAAGTAGAAAAGGACCACTCCAAGTCTTCCCGTGGATGTCGTAGAAGGCGACTTAGGAAACACAAGCTAAACAAAGCTTATAAACATCAATAAGACCTCTCCAACCCGTCTGGCCAGCGTGGAGAATGTAGGCCAAATCCTCTGACTGCTCTGGCTTATATTAGGCTCTGGTAGTACAGAGAGGGTCGTGCTTCTGCAGTGGAGATTTAAAAAAACCTGATTATGATGATTAAATATCAAAGATATATACCTACATTACTTGCTGTTACTCCCTGATGAACTTGCATTATCTGGTTAATCAAATCAATTAATCATACTTTTTAGGGTTCCATACCCGAAGGGTGCAAACGGGACCCTATTACTGAGACTCCGCTGTCTGTCCGTCTGTCACAGGGCTCTATCTCTTGAACCATAATAGCTAGACACCTGAAATTTTCACCGATTAAGTATTCCTATGACCGCTATAACAACAAATACTAAAAATAAGATGTAAGGGTCGTCATACAAGAAACGTGTTTCTTCAGCGTTTTAAAACATTGTACGGTGGTACGGAACCCTTCATGTACGAGTCCGACTCGCACTTGCCCGTTTATTAGAAAAAACTTTCCTGTAGTTGGGTTTTAGTTTTATAAACTACTTACTGACTGCGTTGACTCAGTGACCCAAAGTGGATCTTGGCCTCTGACACCAGAAGACTTGCAAACTATGTGTATATTGGTAATTGTGTGCACTTAGATTGCTTCAGAATAGGGCCTGTAGGCTGGCGTAGTAACTGCAGGGATTCCTTTACAGTCAGGTAAAAAGGTCGATAACCATAGTCATTGATTTAGATCGCTGGATTCCCTCTAATATGGTTGAGTTCAGCGATGGCTGATCGACGCGTCAACTCGGGAACGGGTGCCACCAGTAGGGTCTGATCAGCTTGGCTCCGTGACTACTCAGTGTTACTTATTTCTGTAAATTGGATTTGGTACTCGTTCACATGTTATATTGTGATAACATTGTTTTGGCATAATATCCTTGTAAACTAATAAAGCCCTTCTGGTGCGTAGGCGACCAATACTGTGCAAATGAGTTTCTTTCGGCGTTTCTTCTCAGTAGAGGTCGTTGCGAAACGCTAGTATCGGTAGCAATTTTTTTTTAAATAGTAATTTTTATATTATAAATAAACATTACACGTAATGTACACTAAAATTACTGACGTGTAAAAGTGCCTGCAAAGGCCTAACTACTGAATAAATATTTGATTCTTTGGATACCTCATTATGATAACTCATTGGTTCCTAAATAAATTAATATCATGAAAGTGAAAAGGAATATCTTAAGCCGTAAATAGCAGCATCCGAAACCTTTCAACTAATTGAGGAAACGAATAAAAAAGAAATTAAAACGGAGGAAAATCATTATGACGCCATGAAAATCCGCCATATTGCATGTTTACGTCAGTTTTACGTAAATTGTAATTTGGGAAGGCTGTATAATAATAAATGGGCAAGTGCTAGTTGGACTCGTTCATGAAGGGTTCCGTACCCCCGTACAATGTTTTAAAGCGCTGAAATAACACGTTTTTTGTATGACGACCCCCTTTAATTTTTAACTTTTTTTATTTTTAGTATTTGTTGTTATAGCGGCCACAGTAATACATAATCGGTGAAAATTTCAAGTGTCTAGCTATTACGGTTCAAGAGAGAGCCCTGTGTCAGACGGACAGACGGACAGACGGACAGACGGACAGACGGACAGACGGACAGACGGACAGACGGACAGACGGACAGACGGACAGACGGACAGACGGACAGACGGACAGACGGACAGACGGACAGACGGACAGACGGACAGACGGACAGACGGACAGACGGACAGACGGACAGACGGACAGACGGACAGACGGACAGACGGACAGACGGACAGACGGACAGACGGACAGACGGACAGACGGACAGACGGACAGACGGACAGACGGACAGACGGACAGACGGACAGACGGACAGACGGACAGACGGACAGACGGACAGACGGACAGACGGACAGACGGACAGACGGACAGACGGACAGACGGACAGACGGACAGACGGACAGACGGACAGACGGACAGACGGACAGACGGACAGACGGACAGACGGACAGACGGACAGACGGACAGACGGACAGACGGACAGACGGACAGACGGACAGACGGACAGACGGACAGACGGACAGACGGACAGACGGACAGACGGACAGACGGACAGACGGACAGACGGACAGACGGACAGACGGACAGACGGACAGACGGACAGACGGACAGACGGACAGACGGACAGACGGACAGACGGACAGACGGACAGACGGACAGACGGACAGACGGACAGACGGACAGACGGACAGACGGACAGACGGACAGACGGACAGACGGACAGACGGACAGACGGACAGACGGACAGACGGACAGACGGACAGACGGACAGACGGACAGACGGACAGACGGACAGACGGACAGACGGACAGACGGACAGACGGACAGACGGACAGACGGACAGACGGACAGACGGACAGACGGACAGACGGACAGACGGACAGACGGACAGACGGAAAGACGGACAGACGGACAGACGGACACACGGACAGACGGACAGACACCGGAGTCTCAGTAATAAGAAGGTAATAAGGTCCCGTTTGCACCCATTGGGTACGGAACCCTAAAAATGTGTGTATACTTATTGATCGAGCGAGCGAAGCGTCTCAGTTTCAACATTGGCCAAAAATGTTTTGTCCGTCTGTCTGTTCTCGCCTACAAGTCGCATTTTTCAACTTATTTTGACGAAAATTGGCACGTAAGTTCCTTGATTTATTAATACTTTTTAGTGGATCGTGATTTAAATTAAGTGAGAAATAGGGGGAAAGGGAGAACTTTCCTGTACTGTAGCGTTATTTATTGACGGATTTCAATCAAATTCTTTAAATTGAGAAGCTATTTATTTTAGACGGATTTCACTGAAATGACTTTTCTAAGCCAGGGAAAAGAGGAAAGTGTTGGTTCTTCTTCTTCGTCTAAGCGCGTTCCCGGTTGCATCCTCATCTGTGCTGCTTCGGAGCCCGGGGTGCGCTTTCGCGCTTTTTCTTCTTCAAATATAACATGCATGTCAATGGTCACCCAAGGATGCCAAAGACCTTGCAAAATGGAGAAGAAATAGCCGGAACAGTTTTAATGATTTGGCTATAGTTTTACGACCGGCCTGAACGTCAACCCTCTTTGGGAATGTATTTGTGCGAAAAGTTTTACAATCGGCCGCCGCCAGATGTTAAACCTCCTTGGGAATGCAATTGTAGCACGAGATGTTTGTGCTTAGTCCTTTAGTCGCCTCTTACGACATCCACAGGAAGAGATGGAGTGGTCCTATTCTAACCCGGAACCACACGGGTAGGAAAGTGTTGGTTATTGCATAGTTACAAAAGCTTGCGAGGTGTACTGTGTTCTTACAGAACCACTAATATATTAAAATGAGATCGTGGCTTACCGCGAATTGAAGCTCTGAGTTTGTAGTCCTTTATGGTAATTTTTAACTACCATCGGTTGCTTCTTATGAAGGAAAACATCAAGAAGAAGCCTGCACACTAATTACCCGACTGTACTAGAAATAGGGTTATGTTTTTCGAGTGTATGTATGTATGTATATGTGTATGCACATGAACAATGTAAGCCCATGACGTCCCATCGTTGGCCAAGGGCTTCCCCTCTAGGCTTCCATTTTCTATCCGTAGCGGTAATCATTAAAAATATATTACACTATTATATGCTTAATAGTAAAAAGGCTTACAAAAACCATTTAGAAATAAATGAAAATCCAATATTCTCCATATATCACAAAATTAATTCAGCTTACGCCTCGCAAGTTAAAGCAATTAATCGGTTCTATTAAATTGCCTCAACGCATGCCAATCAACAAGTGACCAACACCGATGACCTATGGACTAACATCATGTATAAAAGATGAGGGTTCTATATAAAATGGCCATGTCCCTTTCATTGGGTTGAAAAGTTTGGACGGAAGCCGCGCTCTGGCGTTTGAGTGACTGGCGATCAGGGGAATGACCATAGATCACGAAATTGGGGGAATATTTTGGGATAAAAAATCGTCTATCATTTCAAGTGCGTTTTTATGAGAGAAGCAAATGGGTACGGGTAAAGTTGATGTCAACGTTGGGTGTGGCCGAGGTTGAAAGAAAAATGTTTTGAGAGAACAGTTCAATAAACATGTTTAGTATGGGCACAGAAGACAGTAAGAAAATACAGAACGGAATCTCCTAAGGTACGCGCAATATGCGTCCCCGTTCTCCGTCCCCGCACCTCTCCCCCGTTCTTGTGCGGCCGCGTGCGCGTGGAACGGGGACGCATATTGCGCGTACCTTAGGAGATTCCGTTCTGTATACTCTTACTGTCTTCTGTGGTATCGGAGCTGAGATATTGAAAGGGGAGTCACATTTGCACTTTAGAACGTACGATTTCTTCTTGTTCGAATAACCGCCGCCGTGCTCATCTTGTAAGTGCACATAGTTTTTGTTTCGTCATTTTTTAAAATAAATTTAATGTATCTTTCAAATGATTAGGGGGGTAAGTATTTGTAAATTTCCATTCAGACTGTGTGTTACCTGAGTCAAGTTTCCAGAATCTTCGTAGAACATCCAGCCTTGCACGAGAGTAATCGGAAGAAGATTGAATCCAGGGCAGTGCCTTCATCTTCAGTGTATTTGTATTAAATTTTTACTTCATAATGGCCAGATACTTTTATCTTTTTTTAGGGTTCCGTACCCAAAGGTCGCAAACGGGACCCTATTACTGTGACTCCGCTGTCTGTCCGTCTGTCTGTCCGTCTGTCTGTCTGTCCGTCTGTCACAGGGCTCTATCTCTTGAACCGTAATAGCTAGACACTTGTCATTTTCACCAATTATGTATTACTATGACCACAATAACCTCAAATACTAAAAATAAAATAAAATTAAGAATTAAAGGGGGTCGTCATACAAGAAACGTGTTTCTTCAGCGTTTTAAAACATTGTACGGTGGTACGGAACCCTTCATGTACGAGTCGAGAGACTCGCACTTGCCCGTTTTTTTTTCTTTCCGTGAGCAATCATAAAAAAGTAACCTACCTTTTTTGTGCCGTGAAAGTTGCTACCTAGCTATTCGCTCGTAACAGTCGTCTTGGTCCTCGTCGTGATCGAATCAGAAATGAATTGAATTGAAAGACATTTATTTGTTGCTATAACACACAAACTTACAAAAAACAGACAAACATATTAAAAAAAATTACACAAAAACATAATAAATTTAAATGTGTGTGCTACAGCAATACAAAAAGGACACAGCTCAGTGGTAATATTGCCCGGGAGCAATACACTGATTTTCAGCTGTGTCCTGAAGATGCGTGGTGCGGATCTAAAAGTACCAATGTGAAAATAAATAAATAATTAAAGAGAAATAATTAGGGCTGTGTGTATGTTTATATAAATAAATAGTGTAATTGTCTAGAGAAGTTGAAATACATATATATTGCACTGATATTTGTGTAAATATTGCCATTAAATGGCAGCTAATTTTATTAAACAAATGTAAATGAGGACGAATGCACGACAGTGTATGGGAGAACAATATATCAGCTTGGGAGAACCTTCAGCGACAGCCACAGCTACCGGCGACATGTTGGATTTGAAAGTTTTTGAAAATCTAATAGATAGGTTCGAAACCTTTTTTTAAAAGAAGAAACAGATGTGTAAAGTCTAATAGGAGGAGGTATATTGTTCCAACATTTTGTCGCCTGATACCGGAAGCTGCCCCTGAAAGAAGCTGTTTTGTGACGATGTACTTGAAGTGGTGGACGACAAGATCTTGCATTACGGTTAGAATACTTAATCCTTGAATAAAGATATTCTGGAGTTCTATATTTTATCACTCCAAACAACAGGGTTGCCAAATGAAGCTGTCTACGGGAGACCATATTCAGCATCGAACCATCGTTGAGATATGGCGTGATATGGCTTCGCGGCGGGACATTGTAGCAAAATCTACAGCACGCGTTTTGAACACGTTGTATTAGACGCTGAGTGCGCTCTAAAAGTCGAGGCCCATAGACTATATCACCGTAGTTAAGTCGCGATAAGATTAATGATTCGCATAGCCTAATTCGTACCTGCTCAGTTAACAAGTTTCTTATCTTATATAATATTTTCAATCGGTAGAAACAGTTCCTAACAATATTGCCGACATGTTTTTCGAACCTAAGCCCACCGTCCATTATAATGCCTAGATTTTTTGCCTCATCCACTCTTTGTATTGGGAGATTTGGATACTTTATAATGAGGAGATTCGTAGAAGAACTAAGGTCACAGACATAGCCCAGCGGATTAGCTCATTGAAGTGGCAGTGGGCGGGGCACATAGCGCGAAGAACCGATTGCCGATGGGGCAGAAAGGTTCTCGAATGTCGGCCACGTACCGGCAGGCGCAGCGTAGGACACCCACCTGCTAGGTGGTCAGACGACCTGAGCAAGGTTGCAGGAAAACGCTAGATGCAGGCCGCTTCCGATCGGTCGTTTTGGAAATCTTTGGGGGAGGCCTATGTACAGCAGTGGACTTCCTGTGGCTGATATGGTGATGATGATGAGTCATCTTGGTATTAAAATCCTTTCACCAGACACGGGCAAGATGAGTAGGCCCAGATAGTACGGACTTGCGAGATGAAAAGAAAAGCGTTCTCTGGCTCCGAAGCATCACAGCCAAGTATACAACAAGCTTAGTTTTTAGAGAGACTTGTTATTTTTAGATATTACAACAGTCTATGCAAATAACCCTCCCTTTTCAAATTCGCAGGAACTTCACAGAAAAAAATCGTTACGTAACAACTTTACATAAATTCGAGAGAATCGGTTCATCAACCCAAAGATTATGCGAACTTAAGCCGTTTGGGTCATTTATAAATTTATAATTAAAATTTGTTTGAGTTTTCGATAACTGTAATCATTAGAGCTTTTGAACTTCGTGGCAGCTTAATTACATGATTCATCGGTTTGTTCGTTTTTTTTATTGTGAATATTGTGAGTTTTAAGTACGGATTAAAATAAAAATTGGTCAAAATAAGCAAGATACTACGTTCATAATGAGCGTAAAAATATTCAAGAAGATGGTAGAAAATGTAAGAAAAAATGTTTAAAAGAACCGCCTTGCTTGATAGCTTGCTATATCAAAAGCATTGGAATTATCAGAAGTTGGTTGTAAGTTCACTAAAACAAATTTATTTTTAGACTTGGTGCACTGTTAAAAATTATGTAATTTTACATGCAAAAAAATTACATAAACCTGTATAGTTCTCGAAAACTCTGGAAAATATACGAAAAAATATGAAATTTTACATAATTTTTTTAATTTTTACATATTTTTACGTAAATTTCCCAGATTTTCGGGAATTTTACAGGTTTATGTAATTTTTGCATTGTAAAATTACATATTTTTTAACAGTGTAGAACCCGTGGTATAAATGCCGTCTCGTATCTTCAAATGACGTCACCGCGTTAGTCAATGTGTGCAAAGGCAGTAAACGCATGTTTGCGAGTCTAAGTGGTTCTTTGTGACTAATTCGCCGCCATTACTGTGTGTGCAGAACGTGTTTGTTTGAATAGAGCTACTACTAAAATTTACTGAAGAAAATTGTGATTTGGTATTATTTGGATACAAATGAATGGATAATATGAATAAATCTTGTTTTGCCTTAATTATTTTATAGAAATTTTAGACAAGAACTGCTTCTCTATTCGTCTTAAATTTTACCTCCTAATTATAAGTATAAGTACATCTTTGTTCTTGATTTTTTATTTCTTTTATTTATTTTCCAAAACTTTATTGTACGTCGGCGATAATTACACATAATAAAGTAACAAAGTTAATTGTACAAATGGTGGACTTATCCCAGAAGGGATCTCTTCCAGTCGACCAGTAGGGCAGAGGACAGTTACATTATTTAGAAGGAAAGCATATATACGTACAGAACAATAAAAAAAAAACAAGTATAATTTATGTTCTTTTTGTTCATCTTTTCGCATTACATGGCCCTTCCATCGGATTCTACCTTCTGTCACTTTTTCTGTTTTTAACTTTAAAACTTCTACAATCAGTTATTGATTAAACTAATTTATATTATAGTTAAAGCATTAAAACAGACCATTTCTAGTAATTTGATTCGTTCAGAAAATCGTTTATTTTTCTTTAGAAAGTACTAAAATAAATAACTTCAAGTGTCCAATAGGATCCTGGATTAATTGAATTTTATTTAATAAAGGGACAATGAAAAAAGTTTTGATAAATTAGGCTTTTAACGACTGAGGAGGCAGAGTATAATGGGGTGAGAATAATGACGAGCTATATTTTACGGCCATTTCAACTTTTTGGTCAGTTTTTATGGCGAAACTGGATTCAAAAGGTCGTGTTATATTGCATTTGGTATGTATTATAAGGTGACATAAAAACCTAAACGAATCGGTTTTTGAGTTTATCCATAACAAACATTAAAATCTTTTCTCTTTATAATATAGTATAGATATTATTAGAGACAAACAGTAATTTTACAACCGGTTTGGTCAACCATTTTCAATTTCACATTTCCTTGGTCTCCAGAACTATTTAAACTTCACTTAGCCGTCGTTTGCACATGAAGTTGTGTTAGTCTCCGCCTAAGTACTCTTTAAGTAGCAGTCGACTCTAACGAGTCATTTAGTTGAAACAATGTTGTTACTTTTAGAGAGTCAAAGTAATTTTTTTTTATTCAATGTAGGATAAATATAATATGTCACTTATTGAAGGTCATTATTTTTATTTATTTTCGTGCAAAAGCTACCGATACTAGCGTTTCGCAACGACCACTGCTGAAAAGAAAAGCCGAAAGAAACTCATTTACACAGTATCGGTCGCCTACGCGCCGGAAGGGCTTGTCAGTTTACAAAGATATTATGCCTAATACAATGTTATCACAATATAACATGTAAAGCTTACGAACGAGTGCCAAATCAAATTAACAGAATTAAGTAAAACTGAGTAGTCCGAGCTGACCAGTTCCTACTGAGAGAAAGAGAGAGAGAGCACAGAGCCGGAAGACCCAAAGGCCACGTTTAGAGTGATGGTGGGGGTGAAGTTGAAAAAGGAACCGAAATAGTGACGTTCGCTAGCTGCATCATCAAATGATTCAGATTTTCGCCTATTCCCGCCATCGACTTTTACGATTTACGCGGGAAAAGAAACAACTGGTACATTCTACGTTTTCTCTTTTCTCCCAGACCAGGAAGGAAGTAGAAAAACCGTCGTCAATCCCAGTGACCGTTAACGTTAATGGGTAAACAGAGGTTAAAAAAAGTTGTCATGCGATACTCGACGATCAAAAACTCCGTCCACCACATTATCAATTCAACAGGCTTTGTACAAGTGATTGATGGACCGCACCGTAAAAGCCTCCTCAAGTTTGTCACAGTAACAAAACCGGAAATAAGCGACCGAGTTCATCAATTATTTTCGGAGGCGTGAAATCAAGTCAAAGTCGAATCATTTATTGAAGTGAATACTTCTTTAGGCGCGTTGGGTATTTTTTGAGATGGAAAAAAACCATTGAACTCGTGGCACTGTTACCGTAACCGACACCACCTCATTCAAGTTTTCACTTCGGTTGTCACTCCCGGAGTGCCATTTTTTTTTAAATATTTTTTTAAGTAAAATCCTATTTATTTATTAACTCGTGACACTGTTACCGACACCACCTTGTTCAAGTTTTCACTTCAGTCAGCACTCCCGGAGTGCCACTATTTTTTTTATCTTTGGATGTTTGTGTCACTTGATAATTGTCCATTTTTTCTTTCCATTTCATTAAGGCCGTACAGGAATTTTCCGGGGTCCAGTGCTGCCCTCATTTAAAATAAATCATTTCGAAGAAAACGGAGACATTATTTGAAATTTTGCTACTACCAAGTCCTAGATAACCCTTCCAAGTATTTTATGAACTACTGTTTACAGTTTAAAGTGAGAAAGTTAAGTTAATTATAAACTGTAAACAGTAGTTCATAAAATACTTAGTAGTTAGTTTTCTTTGAAATGATTTATTTTAAATGGGGGCAGCACTGGACCCCGGAAAATTCAGGTACGGCCTTAAAGCTGTTAACGTTAGGTTATTTACTTACAGCTTAGTTTCTAAGCACAAGTGCAGAAGAAGCTGCAACAAAAGCACTGCAGCATTTTCTCATAAGACGTCAACTTACAATTAAACTGATATTAAAATTAGATATGTCGACTGAGAGTACATTTCATAATTATTAATTTATCATTAGTAAAATTGAAAACAATGTCAATTTGTAATTTTAGTATTTACCAAATGTACTAATTATGCTAAGCTCAAGCCAGACTTTTTTGTCTTTAAGGTAATCATCATCGGTACTATAGTAAGCCTTCTCATAAAGTACTTTCTTTATATAAGATTTGATTTACTAATTGACATTATCAAAGACCGATTCTGGAAATTCTGTAAACACACCTCTCCTTCGATATCGCTTTAATAATAGTCTTTGTTCAGGCAAAGCCTCAAAGCTTATCACATGTCGTCAGAGTCATATGTTGGATGCGACGGATCAGGTTACATACACGTCACAACGACGGCACATTGACACGTAATCAGGACATGCACCTCACGGCGGACGAAATACAATCCGCTCGCCAGCTGATTATAAGAAACATACAATTGCACTGCTTTAAAGACGACATTGCACAACTATCAAAAGAAGAAAACCTGAATGCTAAAAGTGACATTTTGACATTGAATCCTTTTATGGATGACAAAGGAATCCTAAGAGTAGGTGGAAGACTCCAGCATTCAAACTTAACATACAATCGCAAACACCCAATATTACTGCCTTATGACTCACCTCTGACAAAATTATTAATACATGAAGCACATAGGAAAACCTTACATGGGGGTCCCGCCTTGACATTGACATATCTACGAGAAAAATACTGGATTATAGGTGGGATTCGAGCAGTAAAAAAGCAGATTAGACTATGTGTGAAATGTAGACGATTCACACCTCGCAGTCCGACACAGATAATGGCTGATCTTCCCGAACCTAGAGTGACACCGTCAAAATGTTTTACACACACTGAAGTGGACTTTACAGGATATGTCGAAGTAAAATCAAATAAAGGCAGAGGCATCAAGACATCAAAAGCCTACATAGCCGTGTTTGTTTGTTTTGCAACAAAAGCCGTCCATCTAGAGCTAGTGTCGGATCTTAGCTCAGAAGCCTTCATCGCTGCTCTCAAGCGAATGTGTGCACGCCGTGGACTACCCAAGCATTTGTACTGTGACAATGGTACGAATTTCGTTGGAGCCTCACGAATATTAAAGAAGGAATACGAGGAAACACTACCATCTATTGATACTGCGTTCTTGAACGAAATCAGTCAAATGAACATCACCTTCCATCGCAACGTGCCTCTGTGGCCCCAAGCTGGTGGTCTGTGGGAAGCTGCGGTCAAGAGCGTAAAGTTTCACCTTAAGCGCGTCATCGGAGAGCAGAAACTGACATATGAAGAGTTCTACACCCTTTTAACACAAATAGAGGCTTGCCTTAACTCCAGACCATTGTATGCACTTTCTGAAAACATTGACGACGATTATTTGACACCCGGATACTTCCTGACAGGAGCACCACTACTTTCTTCTCCGTTATCAGATGTCAACGGTCCCACTAGCCTACGTACTCGTTGGCATCTCGTACAGCAGATGCAAAACTCATTTTGGAAGAAATGGTCTACAGACTACTTACACCACTTACAAAGAAGATTCAAGTGGAATAGACCTCAACAGGATTTAAAAACAAATGACATAGTGCTTATTCAGGAAGACAACATGCCGCCATCGAAATGGGTACTCGGAAAAGTAGAAGAGACTCACCCTGGAAAGGATGGTCGTACTCGCGCTGTGACACTTAAAACCAAATCTGGATACCTTAAGCGTCCTATTATTAAACTGACATTATTACCTGTATATGACAACATTGACACCGAAACTATTGACAACAAACAATCTAATGTGGAAAATGACACACCGGGTCCATCTACTACTAGAACACGTAGCAGAAGGCCACGAAGAGGAAGATTATGCAGTAACTTCTTGGTATCTACACTCTTACTTCTTATGACATTTATAACACCTTCTCTACAACAAGCATGCAATGTCACTCAGCTGACTCAAAATAACACACTGTACTTCGACAAAATAGCAAACATGAGACTTGTTCAAGACCACTGGAACATGGTTATATATTACAACATGTCCATGTATTGGCAAAGTATGACAGACATCGACAACTATTTAAACCACGTCAAGAACATAAGCAACAACGAGTTAACATTCATGCCCATAATAACACAGTTTGAACACGAACTTGGTGAAATACAGCACTACAATGACCTGATGGTAAATAAAACATTACGTCATCGCAGCAAAAGAGGACTCATCAACGGAATCGGATACGTAGCGAATTCCTTATTCGGCGTACTCGACGATAGATTTGCACAACAATATGAAAAAGACATCGAGACTGTCAAAAACAATGAAAATCATTTGCTTGCAATGTTCAGGAATCAGACGTCTATCTTAGAAGCAGAGAATAACATCCTCAAACGAAATGAAGCCGTCATGCATCAACATTTCGAATACATCAACCAACATCTGAATAACATCTCCCACGAGCTGAACAAAGTCGAAAAGACGACAGCAAACATCTTTCAGTCTATTTACGTTATGGCTACAGCGCTCTCAGCCGATGTTATCATATCCAATGTAAGGCGGATTCAAGAAACTCTACTTGACACCATAACTAATATCTACCACGGACAAATTGACATGCATTTACTTTCTCCCGATCAGTTACAGTCTCAACTGCATACTATTTCCGGTCATTTACCAAGTGAATTAATCTTACCATCAGATAATGTGAGAGAGCTCTATAAATTACTGCATGTACAAGCTAGAATGACATACAAATTCATGATTATCGAAGTTAAGATCCCATTACTTAGCCTTGACACATTCGAGCTACATAGAGTGATATCTCTCCCAGTGACAAGCAATAGAAAAACTATTTATAACTTCCCAGCAACTAATCACATAGCATTCAACATCAAAATGGATTTGATAGTGCCAATGACAGATACTGACATCGAGAAATGCATTAAATACAATGGTGACCAGGTTTTATGCAATGAAAATCATCCTATTTATAACATCCACTTCACGCAGTCCTTATGTAATATCAAATTATTTTCAAAAAATAACAATCAAACGTTTTGCTGTTCAGAGATAAGGCCGTGCACCGATAAATGGATCAAGGGGCATTGCAGGCGCGCGGCGCATGGCTCTTCTCGTGTTGCGAGGAATGCTCAGTCCGCATTTTGTGCCCAGGTGCGCTAATAACAAAACAATTACAAGGCAATGGCATTATTAATATAGGTCAGGGTTGCATATTGAAAGGAGACACATTTATGATTCACATACCATATGATTACAAAACAGAGATAGTCATACAACCAGAAATTGACATGTCGGAGGTACCTCAATTTACATCATCACTGAATGAGCTGATGCACACACCAATATCTGATAGCGAAATTGACAAAATAGAGACTCATTAGAAGCTATTCGACGAGATAAGTGAGAGCATTGCTCAGCTCAAGGTTCAAGATCTACAGCAAATACAGAATGACAGCACTACTCATTTGACAATCATTTATTCGGTGCTTTCAATCATCGTCCTTGGAATCCTTATGTACGCAGTCTTCAGATGCAAGAGATCACGTCGTGAAAGCAGCAGGATCAGAGAGCTTCCAATACCTCTGACAAAACTGCAGAGCGGGCGTGATGCGGAAGTAGTCTACGACACCGTGCCAGCTACGCCAGTGTTAACTCGTGCAAAAAGTGTATCGGTGATGAGTGTGGACACAGCAACATCTCCTTCCATAAACAGAAAAGTGACATTTGAGAACCTCCCTAAACCATGATGACATTCATAATTTTAATCGCAATTTTCTTACACTTTTATTTGACATTTTTACATTCACATGCATAATTTTATATTTTTCAGTGTTATATTGTTTTTTAAGATTCACATCTTTTAACATTCTATTACTTTTTACATTTACATTGAGTACACAGTATACATTTTTAATTTTAGTTATTTTACATTTTTATTGTTTTCATTCTTGCCCTTCTGGCAGTATGTTCAGGCAAAGCCGAACATTTTCATAGTTAATAAATTGTACAAACGCAGCACCTAGCTGCGACCTACTTTTTGTACAATGACATTGTGACAATCCAAATAGCGTTTAATTTTTAGTGTAATAAAGGCACTCGGCAGATTCGATCGTTTTTGATTTCTTACATAGTCTTAGCGACCGGGTTTGTCTGACAACATTGACAAACAATTAAATGTACGGAGCCTAAGCATGGACCCGTACAGTCTTTGTATCTACTCTATTTAAAATAACTTTTAATTATTGTTAAAATTATAAATATCAATGAGATCTCTCCAATCCGTCTGGCCAGCGTGGAGAGTGTAGGCCAAATCCTCCTGTTCTGGCTAAGTATGGCTCTGGCAGTACAGAGAGGGTCGTGCTCCTGCACTGGAGATTTAAAAAGACCTGATGTCGATATTGTGAAAACTCAGTTGGTACATTTAAGAATTTTAATGTTAACTTAATCGAAAATACTAAAATAAATAACTAATTAATTGCTAGGCAAATTAAAAAAAAACCCCGACTGTCAGAAAGCCATCTAATGATGAGTAGCAGTATTACGGTACGACTTGATATCCGTACGCCATTTTTATTTGCTAGAAAAAGCCCTGACTTTCAAGCGTTAACCCCCAATAACCTTTAAATGGCTAAACCGATTTTTATCAAACATACCTAAGAAATCAGTATTCTGTGGCTTAGAACTACCGCAAGGGAATTTACTCCCACGTGAAAAAAACCGCAACGAAATCGGTCCATTCATTCGAGCGCTACGATGCCACAGACAGACTTTAGCGTCAAACTTATAACATCCCTCTTTTTGTCAGGGTTAAATGTAAGTAAAGATGAGATTTATTGATTCTACAAAATATAATTACCAATAGTATACATTATAGCAATAAACGGTTTACGAGTCTCATCTGGGTAATTTGCGTTTAACGTAACTTTGATGGCGATGCACATTTATGGCTCTGCAAATGGTCGCTCTGATGAGAGTGGGCCCCCGCCACGAGCAAGAAATTAAATCCAGCCATTGCTGGATATAGGGGTACTGAAACGTACAATTAGCTAGCTGTTTCTCCCTCAGCGAAAGTTTGTTTGTTTCACCATCATCATCATCTTTTCAGCAGCATAACGTCCACTGCTGGACAAAGGCCGCACTATGCTTTGTTCGGTGAGTGAGAGAGCCGGAGCCCCGTCTCCCCCCCTCCTCCCTCTGGGAAGGGCCCTGAAAGGCCGGTATCGCTCTTGTTACACCGCTGGTGTTGCAATTGTCCATGGGCAGCGGTGATCACTTACCATCAGGTGACCTGCTTGCTCATTTGCCGTCCTAAAACATAAAAAAAGCCTCTCCCAAGGATTTCCAAAATGACCGATCTAGAGCGGTTAGTTTGTTTGTTACATCTATATTGCACAAAAATCACATAAAAGTACATATCAAATAAAAATTTATAAAAAGACCGAGGGAATGGGCGAGAATCCGAATCATGTTAATAGACGCTAGCAACCTATCACTATTGCGATTCCCTTTTTCAATCTTAATGCCCACCATCACGCTAAATATGAGTTTTGGATCTTACGGCCCTGAGCTCTGTCTACCCTGTTAGGATAAGGACGTGATAATGTATCTGCATTAAGGAAATTACTTATGTTAGGTTATGATATCAGAGGGCACAACCCTAAAGTCAGTAACCGCAAGCCAGCGGTTTCCAAACTCGGAGATTGTTCGCAACTACTCGAAACAGCTTAGCGACAATTTCAGCTAAATAATTATACAGTACTAAGACTTACTTTGGTGGGATCACTGAGATAACGGACTTCAGAACTCATGTGTTTTGGCTTTTTTTTTTTTGATAAATTAATCCTAAATATTGATAACCAGATACCTATCACGTCTTTCTCCCCCACGAGGTAGACAGAGCCGGGAGTGTTAAACTCAACAGACATCGTGTTAATAGAGGATGCGACTAGCAATTCATCACTATTTTGAGGCCTTTTTCTACCTTCTCGCCCATCATCACGCCAAAAGCCCTTTGGGTCTTGCGGCCCTGGGCTATGTGTGCTTAGAGCCGTAATACTCAAAATGCTCTTTTTACCCATTAGGGATAGACGTGATAGTCTGTGTTTTTTTATTTTTTAGTCAAATCACACTGATTAGGCTAGCCCCAAAGTAAGTTTTAAACTTGTGTTATGGGATACTAACTCAACGATACGATATTTTATGATAAATACATATATAGATAAACACCCAAGACCCAGGACAATTTGAAAAAGGCCATGTTATAACTTGGCCTGGCTGGGGATCGAACCCAGAACCTCCGGATTAGCGGTCTAGCGTGTTAACCATTACGCCATGAAGGTCGTCTGTGTGTGTGTGTGTGTTACGTGTTTGTGTGCAGCGGGCGTGAAAGTAAATAATATGGGAATATCGATGCTACCCACAGTGTCTCTTAATTTGATTCAGATTCTCGATTATTTCCTCGCTCGACTTTTACAATAAGCACAGTAAGAGAAGCCGGTACATTCTACGTTTAATCTTTACACCTAAAATGGAAGAAAAATATTAGCAAAAGTCATAAATCACAATCTATATCATTATAGATAACATTGACACAACAATCCTTGATCTGAGAACACACCGTCTTTGCAACCCTTAGTATCTAAAAGCCAATTTATCTTCAACAAAAAACTGATAGGCTTACGTGCTCAAAACGCACAAACTTTGTGGGATCAGACAACGGATCATCCCGAAATATTTTTTAAGAATTGAGAGATATGGGCTAAATACATTTTCACAATTATACACTTTTTGCTTGAATTATTGAAGTACGTGTAATGGCATAGAAATAAACCGGTCTAAGGTGAAGGGATAAGCAAATGGCCTTGAAGTGTGAAATAAATTGTTAACTTGTAAATATGGTGATATATATATACATATTTCCATATTGCTCTTCGTCATGCACTAGATAGCACTTTAAATTATTTTATGAACCACGGTTGAAAGTATTTACATTAGTCCGTCTAGCTTTAAAGCTAGACGGATCACCAATATTGGTTTCAACGGAAGTTCATAAAATAATTTAAAAGGATATCTAGTGCATGACGAAGAGCGATATGGAAATTATCACCATATTTACGAGTTAACAATTTATTTTACACTTCAAGGTCATTTGCTTACCCCTTCACTTTAAATGAAATTCTCGCAGTTTCTTTATTCGTAAAATAACAAATAATTATACAAATATACCTACCTACCTACCTATATGGTATATTAGGTGGGTTGGCTCGTCGTTTGCAGGAAATAAAAATAACTTTATTTAGAGCTTTCTGCACGTCGTTTCACACGTGTGGCCTGTGGGCTAGATATACTCAAACAGCTTACAACGTTCTCCGTGTCCAATATATTAATGCATTTAGGATCCTGTTGGGACTGACCCGCTTCTGTAGTGCATCAGGGATGTTCGCTGAAGTGCGAATAGAGTGCTTTTATACTATAATGCGCAAAAGATGCGCGTCTTGGTGCGCAGGGTGCGGGCCAGCGGCAACAGCATCCTAAAAGTGATTGCAAGTAGGCTGGACTGCCGGTATGTTAACCACTGCTGCGCCAGGTCGGGGTGAGTGGTGCAGGAGTGGCCTTTAAAAATTAGTTTATCATCATCAGGTCTTTTTTATACTCCACTGCAGGAGCACGACCCTCTCTATACTACCAGAGCCATATATAAGTCAGAGCAGTCAGAGGATTTGGCCTACACTCTCCACGCTATATAAGCTTTGTTATAATATTTTATTTGGCTTTATCATAAGCTTTATTTAGCTTGTGTTTCCTAAGTCGCCTTCTAGGACATCCATGAGAAGACTTGGAGTGGTCCTATTCTACTCTGCCGGGAACCATAAGGCTAGTTAGTTGATAACCCGTCGCTATTTTGATTCGCTCTTCCACTTATCTACCCACAATAACGCCGGACGTGACCTTTGAGTCTAGATCTAGGCAATGTGTACCTTGCAAGGATAAAGACGTGATTAGTATGTCTGCCAGTATTGTCAGCAGAATGGTCCTGTTACATTACACTAATAGAGGTAGATAAGAACGCGTCCCTCATAAAAACTCGTCTAGCTCATAAAACATATTGAGAATAATAATTATAATTCTTTATTCATTTTTAAGGGTTCCGTACCCGAAGGGTGCAAACGGGACCCTATTACTGAGACTCCGCTGTTTGTCCGTCTGTCTGTCCGTCTGTCTGTCTGTCCGTCAGTCACAGGGCTCTATCTCTTCAACCGTAATAGGTAGACACTTAAAATTTTCACCGATTATGTATTACTGTAGCCGCTATAACAGCAAATACTAAAAATTAAATAAGTTAAAAATTAAAGTGGGTCGTCATACAAGAAACGTGTTTTCTTCAGCGTTTTTAACTTGATCTTTATAATGGCATTTACTAGATACTTGAAATTTTCACCAATTATATACTATGACCACAATAACAACAAATACTAAAAATAAAATAAAGTTAAATATTAAAGGGGGTCGTCACACAAGAAACGTGTTTCTTCAGCGTTTTAAAACATTGTACGGTGGTATGGAACCCTTCATGTACAAGTCCGACTCGCACTTGCCCGTTTATTAAAGTACAGTAGTGCCAATTTTATTATTAACATAAAGAAGACCTTAAAAAGGCTAAAGACGTTCTTCACTTTCGCATCAAAACCACAGTACTATACATGTATTTTTCAATAATTACGAACAAAACAAAAAAAAAATTACAAAAATACGGCACGCTTTCTATACGAGTCGTGCGTGATTTATGTTCCGCAAATATCATTTGCAGGAAGTTGGAGGGTGTGGTGGCATTATACAATAAGCACAACAAAATAAATCTCGGAAAGCTACAGAAAAAGCTAATAACGTGGCGGTAACTTGCATTGTAATATAACAGGCTGACTCCTCGTGTGAGTGCGACGAAGTTACAAGCGACGAGAAGCTTATTTTTGATTAAATACAAATATTTTAAAGGGTTTGAATAACTCCAAAATTAAAAAAAACTTCCCGTAGTAACAGATCACGTGAGTACTTTGAATTAAGTATGGTAAGGAAACATTTTATTTCGTATTTCGATATAAATTTATTAGAAAAAGTTGTTCAAAATTATAGTACTTATTAGAAAATAATTGTATTTATTTGAAAATAAAAATGTGACTGTCCAAAGGGGGGGAGCACTGGAGAGCTTCCTTCACAAGGCTCCAATCTCCTCTAATCTCCACTCCAAAAACACTGTTTTTTTTTGTTTCTATGTTAGTATGAGACCTTTCCAACCGGTCTGGACGGCGTGGAGAGTGTAGGCCAAATCCTATGGCTACTCTGGCCAAGTATGGTTTTGGTAGTACAGAGAGGGTCGTGTTTCTGCAGTGGAGACTAAAACAAAGACCTGATGATGATGATGTTATATGTAAGATTGTTGGAGGTAATAAACTTCTTTTTCAATTTTTCTAATCTACTGGCCGACAATTACATTTTGCGGCCCTGGGCTCTGTCTGCTTAGATTAGACCTAAAATGCTCTGCTTGCCCTATTAGGGATAAAAACGTGAAAGTTTATAATATTAATAGTTTGAGCCGTGTGGCTTCCAGTCTAGAACAGGGACCACTCCATCTCTACCCGTGGATGTCGTAAGAGGCGACTAACTTACAACTGAATTTCCAAAGAATTAACGTCGGGTGGCAGACGGTTGTAAAACTTTCCACACAAATAGACAATTACACTATTTATTTATATAAACATACACACAGCCCTAATTATTTCTCTTTAATTATTTATTTATTTTCACATTGGTACTTTTAAATCCGCACCACGCATCTTCAGGACACAGCTGAAAATCAGTGTATTGCTCCCGGGCAATATTACCACTGAGCTGTGTCCTTTTTGTATTGCTGTAGCACACACATTTAAATTTATTATGTTTTTGTGTAATTTTTTTTAATATGTTTGTCTGTTTTTTGTAAGTTTGTGTGTTATAGCAACAAATAAATGTCTTTCAATTCAATTCAATTCAATTCAAATGCAGTCCCAAGAAGGTTGACGTTCCGAAATCGAGATAAAAAAGGCGGAACAGTTTTATCCATTATTTTCTTGAATGAAATAAGTAAATAGGAGTGCCCTCTTACAAATTGCGCCGCACGTTGCCCGCCTTACTTTCATTCTGCTTTACGAGCACTGCATAATTTACTTATCTCCGTTCATGCTCGCTTAAACGACAAAAATACCTAACAGGAGAACTACCGGAGTATTAACTTGTATGCTTATATTAACTTGTAATACTAAAGTGTTTAGGTACCATAGTAATACTAGGTTTATCATCATCACCATCATTATCAGGTCTGTTCATCTCCACTGTAGGAGCACGATCCTCTCTGTACTTCCAGAGCCATACTTGGCCAGAGCAGTCGGAGGATTTGGCCTACACTCTCCACTCTGGTCAGACGGGTTGGAAAGGTCTCAATAATGTTTAAGCTTTCTTTAGCTTGTGTTTTCTACTTTCTTTAGCTTGTGTTTCCTAAGTTGCCTTTTACGACATCCACGGAAAGACTTGGAGTGGTCCAATTCTACTCTGCCGGGAACCACACGGCTAATACTAGGTTAGTGCGGTGGAAATTAGGATGACTGCCTCCGTGGTCCAGTGCTCATGGCGTTTGCCTCGTGATCCGGAGGTCGTAGATTTAAGTCCCACTGGGAAGCATACTTTGTTAAAAGTTGTCTCCAGTCCCCGAAAAGAAAGATAATTCCGTGCTTTGGAATTCACGTAAAGCTGTGGCTCTCGAACGCCACCTAGCGTTTATTTAACTTGTCCTAGGATTGGTTCTGACCAATTCTAGGACAAGTGTAGACCAGAGTGTATCCTTTGGGTTCCGGAGGTCAAACGGCTTAGAAAATCGGATTTAGTGAAATCCGTCCATATATGTATAACGCTACAGCAAACTTCTTCCTATTCCTCCGTTTGAATTTTGAATTAAGATTTTTTATTAAAATCCGTCAATATATAACAATACAGAAAAGTCCCCCCATTCCCCCCTATTTTTTTCCCAATCAAAAATCACGATTGACAAAAATTTTTGAAGTGAAAACTTCTTAAGCGGCGTTGTGCACTTTTTTGTAATGGGTAAAAAATGTTGAACTCGCGTCAGGACACGTGTCCTGATCGAAAATTCGTAAGACGGATGGAGAGTAGACAGCCAGCGCGGCGTAGGAGAGGAAGTATCCCCCTCTCTTTCTACGGCGCGGCGAAAATGTATGCCTGCGCCTGCTGTTTCGTTTAGCTGAGAGATAAACTTTTTAATGTAATATAAATTGTCATGTTTGTGTACGATAGCGCAATAAATAAACATTGTCTTCTACCACATAAATGATAGTACTTTTATACTGATAATTAAAACAATTCGTACAAAATTATTCCCTAACCATTCCAAAATATCAAAAATGCACAACGTTAATATTTAAGTTTTCACTTCTGCCGGCGCTCCCGGAGTGCAACCCGTCATTTTTTTTAATGAATCGAGGAACTTGCGTGTAAATTTTCATCAAAATTGGTTCAATAATGTGACCTGTACGCGAGAACAGATAGACAGAAAGAAGCATTTTTGGCCAATCTGGAAACGAGATGCATTACTACTACTGCATAATTCGGTCAACAAGTTTATTTGCTAGGCAAATTAAAAAATAACCCCGACTGTCAAGAACGCCATCTAGTGATGAGTAGCGGAATACGATACGACTTGATACGGACAAGTCGCGCTACAGATAGCGCCATCTATTATTTGCTAGAGAAAGCCCTGACTTTCAAGCGTTAAGCCCCAATAACTACTAAACGGCTGAACTAATTTTTATTAAACATAGCTAAGAACCACCGTAAAGGGAACCTGCTTTTACGTAAGAAGAACCGCATCAAAATCGGTCTATCCGTTTGAGAGCTAAGATGCTACAGACAGACAGACAGACTGACAGACAACGTCAAACTTGTAACACCTCTCTTTATTTTGGGGGTTAAAAATAAAGGTAAAATCAATAAGAGTAAAAACTTAAATTATAATTTTGATACAGGAATTTTCAACCATCTTGTATTTCGGGAACGTAATCCTATTTGAGACAAATTAAGTTGTCAAGGACCTATCGAAATATCTGTGATCTGTCTAGAACTTGAGACATGTGTGGACGTTTTCATGTTATAACTATTTGTAGTTTGCAAGTTACGTTCAGCAATGTTTTAGTTTAATCTGATATTGATGAATTTTGTCCAAATCAAACTAATAAATCAAATATTTACTCAGTAATTAGACCTTCTCAGGCACTTTTACACGTCAATAATTTTAGTGTACATAACGTGTAATTTTTATTTGTTTAAATTAATACTTTTTTAAAAAGCTTCTGATACTAACGTTTCGCAACGACTACTGCTGAGGAGAAACGCCGAAAGAAACTCATTTACACAGTATTGGTCGCCTACGCGCCAGAAAGGCTTTCTTCTTCTTCGTCTAAGCGCGTTCCCGGTTGTATCCTCAGCTATGCTACTTCGGAGCCCGGAGTGCGCTTTCCCGCTTTTTCTTCTCCAAATATAACATGCATGTCAATGGTCACCCAAGAATGCCAAAGAAATGGAGAAGAAATAGCCGGAATAGTTTAAATGATTTGGCTATAGTTTTACGACCGGCAGCCTGCCGGACGTCAACCCTCTTTGGGAATGTATTTGTGCGAAAAGTTTTACATGAGGCCGCCGCCTGACGTTAACCTTCCTCCTCTCCTTGGGAACTCCTTGGGAATGCAATTGTAGCAAAAGATGTTTGTGCTTAGTCCTTTAGTCGCCTCTTGCGACATCCACAGGAAGAGATGGAGTGGTCTATTCTAACCCGGAACCCAGAAGGGCTTTGTCATATGCCTAATACAATGTTATCAAAATATATCATGTAAAGCTTGCGAACGAGTGCCAAATACAATTTATAGAAATAAGTAACACTAAGTGGTTAATGGATTCAGGCGTTACCTTGCGGAAGTCAACGTTACATGACACTTGATTTCGATTATTTTGTGTACTACCACCACTATTTAACTGTCATACTCGCGACACGTGTTTACCTCTACACGAGGCATTCTCAGGCAGAAAACCAGATGTTGATCGTCAAGACAGTTAAATAGTTGCGAAAGTACACAAAATAATCAAGTGCCATGTAACACTGAGTATAGTCTTAAAAAATGGCACCGAGCTGACCAGTCCCTACTGGTGGCACCCGACAACCCAACCATATATCTCATCTTTTACGTTAACCTGGTAAATAGAACCTGGAACCGCAAGACCAAAACGTTACTCTAAGCACGATCTAGGCCAGAAAGTGGAAAAGGGGAATCAGCAGAGTAATAGGCTGCTACAACCTGTCTGGGAAGAAAAGCAGCTAGTACATTGTAAGTTTTTTTTTCTCAGACCGACATGGGCTTCCATGTTGGTTTAAGAGAAAATGTAAAACTACCCAAACTAATATTGAAGTAACTTTAAAAAAAATCATTTTATTGTGAGGCCTAGGAACTTATCAACACAATTCGAATAAGCTAATCCTCGATGGGGTTGCGGTTTTATTACAGGGTTCCTTAAGTCACCTTCCGGCTCCATCATCAGATCAGCTTCTTGTCATAATAATATTGCATTGTCATCTGATTTACTTACAAAATTTCATCTCAATTACAAACCGGGAAATAGCTCAAAAACTTGCAAGGTTCGACCCCAAAAAACAAAAGACAGCAAACAGGGCAAGCTAAATAAAATATTGTTAATACAGACAATATCCTTAAGAGTATAAATTTAATGTAATTTTGATGTATTCATCTCCAACCATCTTGTACTTAACTTACACAAGAACTTAGTAATCCCACTTGAGACAAGATACTCGTAAGTTGTAGAGGACTTATCGACTTAACTGTAATCTGTCTAGAACTTCAGACATGTGTGAAAGTGTTCATGTTATAACTATTTGTAGTTGGTTAATTATGATATTATGATATTGGTGATTTAACCCGCGAACACAATCGCTTTGAGCATTTCCCCTAGATACGGCATTGAGTAAAACAAATACGAAGATATTAGATTTGCCTTATAGCTGAGTTATATTCTTCTCCTGTCTCCTACAATGGGGTAGGCAGAGATTATGGACCTCCACTTGCTACGATCCTGACAGACCTCTTTCGTTATATCTACACTCATCAACCTGTCTTGTCTATTTGTCTATTGTCTCGTACAATACAAAATACAAAAAGTTTTATTTAACTCCACAAGTTATAACAGTAAGTACGAAACTTGAATAAATTAAGTGAACTTTAAAAAAAAATAGAACCTATGGGGAGCACTGGAGACACCAAACTAAGCCGAAATGTAGCAGAAGCTATATTTTGGGTCACCAGGTCCCCCACACATATTAATGAGTAACTATGAGGTAGTTTCATGAATAGGGAGTGTGTCCAGATCATTACTATGGTACTGATCCCGAACATAAACAATGTAATTATTATATTACACATATTAATTATGTATATTAACATACTCGTGTGTAGATATTTAATTTTACAAATTTATTCATACAATAATTTCTAACAGTTTTTGTGTGCTATCATAGTCTAGTTTTTGTAGCCATATAGTCTATAGTTTGATTCTATCCCCTGTTATTATCTATCCCCTGCGACAGTTTCATGACATTTTAATTGAGGATTTGCAGTTGCATTGATTTGCATCCATTTTTTTACTGAACTCTCCTCTGAGCTGCCGGAATTTCGAATAGTACTGCCTAGACATCAGACAGCTCAATGGTTTCATCGTGAGCAGTTACATCAAGACATTGGGTAGGCATGTTGGGTTCTTCGGGGCTGGGTGCTGCAGCTCCCCGTCGCATTGTTATGGCATTGATATTAGCGCACACCGGTGTGTTTGAGTTGTCAAATTTGAGCTGCCTGCTGACGCATGCTGTGCACTTCCATTTGGCCTTATGTTCCGTCGTCATTGTATTGTAAAAGCGTTGTTCCGAAACATTCGCGCAAAAGAGGTCTTAGCTTTGTTTACAATACACACAGGTCAAGTATTGTTTATCTTTTATTTCATGTAGGCATCCATGACAATTTTTCTTCTGTGTAGGACATTATTTAAACTATTTTGTGTAAAATAGAACAACAAAATAGAAAAGACAATAAATAGAAGGATAAAAAATAACTAAAATAATTTTAAGCTGTAGCAGGTTCGAACCGGCCGGTCCGTAATTCCCAGTGCTAATCAATTGCGCTAAAGTAGGCTTGTTGTGAGCGGTGAAATTAAGCTGCACATTCTGTTTGTGTCACAGGTGTCCGAGCGAGTTGAACGACCGATAGCGTTCAAGGTCACTGTCCGCACTTTTCAACACAAAGCGTTTGAGAATTTAACTTGACAATAACCGTTCACTTAGTTTTTATCCTCTTATAATGTCATATACACAGCACTAACCATATGTTCACTTATATCGTTTTAAAGCTCTGCTTAAAAAGAATACTTTCATGTATAGTTAATAGTAAAAAAGTTCACTTTATAATTATTATTGAATTAAAAACGACGAGCGAAGTCAACTACGTGTGTTACCGTTGACACGTGAAGCCGGGGGAACAATAGACGAACAAATTCAAAAAAAATTGACAACCTCACGATGGTTGTCCATTTTTTTTTTTTTTTTTTAATTTATGGCTTGACGCTACTGCGTATTTAGCCAGGAAAAAGTTAATAAAACGTGGGAAATTCTTTTTTCCTAACAAGTTACAACCAAAGGTTGGTGTAGGCCTTTGATTGCTTTAAGGGAGCTTCTGGCGACAAATCTATACGAGTCCACTGGTTTTCATAGCCGATTGAGTGGCGGACGACGCCCGAAGACGCCCACACAGTCAGCGAAACAAATATCACTACAGCCGTACTATGACTGTCCACTTTAACTATTTCACATATTGTTCATGAGCATGAGCATTTATAACACCAAACAACACCAATTTCATATTATAAGGTCCACTAAAATCAATTTGCAAAATAATTTAAAGAAAACCCCAACCAAACACCTTGACTTCCCGCCAAAAACTCCTTTCTTTTAGTGAGTTAAAATCTTTATTGCACCAAAACATTATGATTGTTTTTTTGTGACCTTTTGACAAAGCATGTTGCGCATTCTTTTTTGTGAGCCATTGACGAAGCATGGTTGCGGATGCTTTTCTGTGAGCCATTCACGAAGCATGGTTACGGATTCTTTTTTCTTCTTCTTCTTATCGAGTCGAAATGATTACACTGTAGCTTCAATTTCAAATCACCCTTGATCAGGATATGGCCACGCCAATCTCTCTGTCGTTACCTTCTTTTTGTGACCCATTGACAACGCATGTTGCGGATCCTCGCCTGTGAGCCATTGACGAAGTATGTTGCGGATCCTTTTCTGTGAGCCATTGTAGAAGCATGGTAGCGGATTCTTTTCTGTGACCTATTGACGAAACATGTTGAGGATCCTTTTCTGTGAGATATTGACGAAGCTTAGTTGAGAATTCTTTTCTGACATCCATTGACGAAGCTTGTAGCGGATCCTTTTCTGTGAGCCATTGACGAAGATTAGTTGCGAATTCTTTTCTGTGATCCATTGACGAAGCTTATTTCGGATCCTTTTCTGTTACCATGTTGCGGATTTAATGTGTTAAAATTAAAATTGGAAACATAAAACAGATGTTAAAAAGCGGCCTTATTGCAACTGCAATCTCTTCCAGGCAACCGAGGTTCTTTATTTTATTGCGATAGAAGAGTGTTAAAATGGAACATAAAGATACTAAATGAAACAAACTAGACCCATGGTTTCATGTAGTTTGCTCGTTCCATAAACCAGCATAAAATACTCTAAAGTACTTATTATACTAAGTACTTATTTATAAGTGGCATTCTAAAATGAGGCCGTGTTTTCATGCGAAATTCTGTTTAAACTCGACATGAATGCGGCTTTTTTATATGGCTGTTAGCATAATTCATAATTTTAATACTCGCTTTACAATTAACAGTCGTTCGTAATTAGTGTCGGAGGTTTTAGTAGCAGTTGGCATGGTTAAAGATTTTTGTAAAATCATACTTATTTCGTATGCTTGCTTTAGTTATGATCATATACAACGTCTATCAAAATATACTGAATTTTTTTCAAGGGTGGATTCACTCCATAATACTGAACAACTTTTCCCAAAGAACATACTAGTATATCGAAATATTAAAAACTTTTTTTTTGCTTTCCATACAAACTCTTATCAGCCGATCGGTCAATTTGTATAGGTCAAATATTATTTTTCATATTTCGTTATATGTTCCTTAGGGAAACATGTTCAGTATCATAGACGGAATTTAGCTTTAGATTAATGAACGGGCAAGTGCGAGTCGGACTCGTAAATGAAGGGTTCCGTCGTACCTCCGTACAATGTTTTAAAACGCTGACGAAACACGTTTCTTGTATGCCGATCCCCTTTAACTTTTAACTTTATCTTATTTTTAGTATTTGTTGTTATGGCGGCCATAGTTATACATAATCTGTTAAAATTTAAAGTATCTAGTTAATGCCATTATAAAGATCTAGTTAAAAACGCTAAAAAATCTCATTTTTTGTATGACGACCCCCTTTAATTTTTTTATTTTTTTTATTTTTAGTATTTGTTGTTATAGCGGCCACAATGATACATAATCGGTGAAAATTTCAAGTGTCTAGCTATTACGGTTCAAAAGATAGAGCCCTGTGACAGACGTCTTAGTAACCAAAGGTTAATAACAGGACCCTAGTCCTGTTATTAACCTTTGGGTATGGAACCCTAAAAATAAAGGAAAACTATGAAAGCAAAACTTTTTATCGAATCAAAAATATACGGCAGGGTAATAAATATTCAGAATATTATTCATAAAAACAGTGCATTGTTAGGCAAAATAACCGGCCAAGTGGGAGTTAAACTCACGTGGAGAGGGTTTCGTACAATTGATTGAATTCTTATACAATACAATTAACTATATTTGGTATTTTTTTCAAAATTTTAGGCTCAGTCGTTTCGGAGATCAGGGTGGGAAACGATCAATTTTCGTCCTCCTTCATGATTATAGTTTTGATTTTCAAAACTATTTATTTTACAATTCTAACAAAAATATATTTGAGATCCTCATAACGAGCCCTTTCATTTGTTATATGACACAGTAAGGTCTGCAAAACTTTTTTTTTTAATTTCCTTATTTGTCCCCCAAGAGACACTTATTTAAAAAAAATATTTATTTACTTTGCACATAATATGTGTTTGGGTCATAGGATTACACCATCCTACCAAATCTTAACTGATTCGGCCTAGTAGATTCGAAACAAATTGGCTGTGACAGACGGACGGACAGACAGTCAGACGCACGAGTGAATCTGTAAGGGTCCCGTTTTTTTAATTTTTTGTACGGAACCCTAAAAATGATACAAATAATAAATCAAAGGAGAATATTTTGTACACTCTGGGGGGAATAAAATTTTCTTCTTTGATGTACAGACTTACTGAAAGTTGTTTGCATTGGGCGCTTTTACAGTTGGCAAAGACGACGCCAATTCGACACTGTAGAATAAATAAATAAAAGGCCTAAAAAGCGCTGGCGAGACAATTTCGAAGCATTCCAAAAGGATGGCCGAGATTTTCACGGGAAAGAGACAAGTGGAAGAAGATAGGAGAGACTTTTAAACGACGGTTAAAAAAAAAAGAGTGGCACTCGGGGACTGCCGCGTTAAAGCTATTGCATACGACGCTAGACGATGCACGGCTTTCAACGCCGCGCTGCTGTCCGGTCGGTAGGCGGTGTTACGAGTAGGTGTTAGGTTTTATTTCGTTACAGAATTTCTTGATTCGGTCGCCTCGCTCAAAGTCCGCGATAAAAGCTATGCAATAGCTTAAAAATATACCTATAAATGGACAAAGCACACAGTTGAGCTAGCCCTAACATAAGTTCGAGACTTGAGAATACTACCTCAACCATACTATATTTTATAACAAATACCCAACCACCCACATAAAGATATATCAACGCCGAACCCTTTCTATATTACTCGTGTGGTTTCGGGTTAGAATAGGACCACTCCATCTCTTTCTATGGATGTCGTAAGAGGCAACTAAAGGACTAAGCACAAACATCTTATGCTACAATGGCATTCCCAAGGAGGGTTAACGTTGGGCGGCGGCTGGTTGTAAAACTTTTCGCATAAGTACATTCCCAAAGAGGGTTGACGTCAGGCAGGCGGCCGGTCGTAGAACTTTAGCCAAATCATTTAAACCGTTTCGGCTATTTCTTCTCCATTTCGCAAGGTCTTTAGCATCCTTGAGTGACCATTGACATGCATGTTATATTTGGAGAAGAAAAAGCGGGAAAGCGCACCCCGGGCTTCGAAGCAGCACAGCTGAGGATGCAACCGGGAAGAAGGAGTACGCTGAACCCTTTCATAACACAATCTGGTCAACAGTAAAATTAACAGTATAGATTGTTGTAGTTGCTAGTACCAAAAGGAGTATACGTTGGATGATTTCAAATGGAGTCTGATCGAATACTATAAAAGTATCCATTGTCAGCACTTCAGAGATCCCCTTGTCAAACATTTTTAATATGCCCAAAAGTATGTATGTTTAGCGATGAAGTATTGTTTTGTTGGAGGCCGATTTCCTTTTTTTAGCAGTTATGTACGTATTGGAATGAGCCACTCAATGAAGTATATATCATATACATAGTCAAATACGTCATAAGTCAAATATGATAAGGCTAATGCTGGAGTAAGATAAGGAACCAACAATAGGGATTTGAACAAGGTCAAAATAGTAGTAATCTATTTAGTCTGTCAATTAGATTATCCAAAAATAATTCACCCATTTTTAGGGTTCCGTACCCGAAGGGTGCACACGGGACCCTATTACTGTGACTCCGCTGTCTGTCCGTCTGTCTGTCCGTTTGTCACAGGGCTCTATCTCTTGAACCGTAATAGCTATACATTTGAAATTTTCACCAATTATGTATTACTGTGGCCGCTATAACAACAAATACAAAAAATAAAAAATAGTTAAAAATTAAAGGGGGTCGTCATACAAGAAACGTGTTTTTTCAGCGTTTTTAACTTGATCTTTATAATAGCATTAACTGGAAACTTGAAATTTTCACCAATTATGAATTATTATAACTACAATAACAACAAATACTAAAAATAAGATAAAGTTAAAAATTAAAGGGGTCGTCATAAAAGAAACGTGTTTCTTCAGCGTTTTAAAACATTGTACGGTGGTACGGAACCCTTCATGTACGAGTTCGACTCGCACTTGCCCGTTTATTCTTCATACAAGATACAGAGTTATGAAGATCCGGAGTGGGTGATTGTAAAGTCACCGTCCAATACAAATACATACCGAAAATCTACCATTTGAATGCTAAGCTTGGTTTTTATTATCAAACAAGATACATATGACAGAATATGTAACTTGCACCTCCTTCTAAAGTTTCCTTTTTCTCGGCATCAGTAGGTTGACTGGTAGATAAAGCCTACGGCTTTAAGTCCGCCTATTACGTTTGTAGTAAAGTGAAATAAATAAATATTTTTTTATTTTTTTATTTCGCATAAAGTAATTTTCTAAAATATAGTTACGAGTTACAAAATCACCTCGATTTAGTTGATAATTAGTATCCCATAATACAACAAAAATACTTTGAGAAAAACTCAATTTGTGTAATTTTCTATTTATTTTTTACACATTTTTATTGCCTCATTGAATTTAATACAAAGTTAAAATAACCACTTAGAGTTTCAATTAAAGCTGAGAGAGGATAAGGCAGAGGATAAACACTGAATAAAAATTCCAAGACGAGAGCAAATAGGCCTAAAGTACTTTCTTGCTTTGAACTCCGAGCTCCTTAGAGCAAATAAAAAATAATTTGTATACAAGGGTCTATTAAGGATAGAGATTCGTGGAAGGAAAAGGGGGAGGGCTTTGCCCAACGGTAGGTTATAAATGGGTAATAAAAATATAAAACAAAGGTCTACGTTTATATTTCTAAATTATTGTGCAATTTTATTAAGTCCCAAAAAACAATGTTTTTTTGATATCTCAATAATTATGTAAATGACATAACTGGTCCCAGGTAATTAAGGTGAAGGGTTGCTCTATGTGTCAATCTTACTTGCTGGGAAAAGTTTTTCCCTGGGATCAGTTCTGAAATCTTAAAAATAATATTTAAAGAAATGAAGGGAACTATGGCCGCAGATACTATAATACTGCTATGGCTAAGTATGAATCAACTCTTAGGATTATTTGTGGAAGAATGTCGTTTTTATCGAGATAATTTACACACAAAAAATATATATATAGGTCAATACTGAATACTCAAACATTTATTGCTTCCTTAATGTACAATACAGGTGTTTTACAAAATTAGGATCAATTAAGGGCCCTGATGGGCGCTGCAATTGAATGTCAAAAGATCGTAATTAGTGAAATTATTATTTGCTTTTTCTTTTTTCATCAAGAAAAGATCATCTAAAAATACATACATGCATACTATCACGTCTTTATCCATGACGGGGCAGACAGATCATTTTGGATCTTGCGGCTCTAAGCAAACGAGCCCAGGGCCGCAAGGCTCAAAGGCCACTTTTAGCGTGATGGTGGGCGAGAAGGTGGAAGAGCCTAATCCTGCTTCGCATTTTCGCTTAATTCCCTCGATGGGCTTTGACAATCTGCACGGCAAGGGAAGCAGTTAGTACATTATTCGTTTTTAGGGTTCCGTACCCGAAGGGTGCAAACGGGACCCTATTACTGAGACTCTGCTGTCTGTCCGTCTGTCACAGGGTTCTATCTCTTGAAACGTAATCGCTAGACATTTGAAATTTTCACCGATTATGTATAACTGTGACCGCTATAACAACAAATACTGAGAATAAAAAAATAAATAAATAAAGGGGTCGCCATACAAGAAACGTGTTTTTTTCAGCGTTTTTAACTAGATCTTTATACTGGCATTAACTAGATACTTGAAATTTTCACAGATTATGTATTACTATGGCCGCTTTAATAACAAATACTAAAAATAAAAAAAATAAAAAAAATAAAGGGGGTCGTCATACAAAAAACGCGTTTTTTTTTGCGTTTCCAAACATTGTACGGAGGTACGGATCCCTTCATGTACGAGTCCGACTCGCACTTGCCCGTTTATTTCTTTTCTTTCAGACCAGCATGGAAGTCATAAAATAAAAAAATTGAGTTACGAAACATCTCACAGGTTGAAATTTAGCGTTGTTTGCAATTAAAAAGAGCTGAAACAATTAAAACACGACAGGGCCTTTTTTATAATAAAACTTTGTGAGGGATAACTGGGTCATTGTCAGACTCTGGGCTCGTGAAGATTCACGCGTAGTTTAAGTGATAAGTGACTGGAATGTTTATAAAGTATACCGTCCTCGGGTTACAAAAAAATATATCGTTATAAAACTGTTTCGGTTATTTCTACTCAATTTCGCAAGGTCTTTTGCAGCCTTGGGTGACCATTGACATGCATTTTATATTTGGAGAAGAAAAAACAGGAAAACGCACCCCGGGCTCTAGAGCAGCACAGCTGAGGATGCAACCGGGAACGTGTTAACATGGAGAAGAAGAGAGAAAGACATCGTTATAGTGCGTAAATGAGAGAAATATCACTGAGTTCATGTTTGTATGGAAAGTCAAAAAATATTTTTCATATTTGTTGGAGAAACTTGTTTAGCATCAAGGACTCAATTTACGTTTAAAATACTTTCAGTATATTTTGTAAGACGTTATACAGGGTGACTATCGATAAAAATTTTTCGTCCTCCCATACAAATCATCGCTCAACCACACTAATTTTGTATGGAAGGACGAATTTATTTATCGATTTTTAATATCTTTTTTTTATAGAAAGTAGTTCAGTATCATGGACTGAAATTGCTCCAAAAATTTTGCGTTAGTATTAACACTTTGGTGACACGAAAAAACTACACCATAACAACTTTGGTACTACCATACTGTGTAGTTTGTAAAAAAAAAAAGCAGTATTTTCCGCCTCTGCTCATGCCTTACGAAAGCGTTGACAACAACACAGAATTCCGGAGCTCAACAAAGTTAATAGGCAATTAACAAAATGAATATTGATGACAAAAAAAAACAACGATTTAGTTAATAAACAATCTAGAAAGAAACGGGACAACTTTACAAGTAGGAAGTAGGCTTTTTATTAATTAAGCTCGCCTTTCAATGCTTTTTATATTTCAGATGGAGATCCTAATGAGTGAGTTGTATGGTTTCGGGTTAGAATATGACCACTCTATCTCTTCCAGTGGATGTCGTAAGAGGCGACTAAAGGATTAAGCAGAAACATCTCGTGCTATAATTGCATTCCTGAGGATTACGTCGAGTGGTGGCCGGTTGTAAAAACCTTCGTCCAAATACATCCCTAAAGAGGGTTGACATTCAGGCAGGCGGCTAGTTGTAAAACTATAGCCAAACCTTTAAACTCTCCCGGCTATATTCCGCAAGGTCTTTGGCGTCCTTGGGTTGGGCATTGACATGCATGTATTTTATTTTTATTTATTTAACTTTATTACAATACATGTAAATGGCGGACTTAAGGCCGTACCTAAATTTTCCGGGGTCCAGTGCTGCCCCCATTTTAAATAAATCATTTCAAAGAAAACGGAGACATCATTTAAAATTTTGCAACCACCAAGTCCTAGATAACCCTTCAAAGTATTTTATGAACTACTGTTTACAGTTAAAAGTGAGAACGTTAAGTTTTACTACGCACATTTGCGAAAAACGGCCACTTTTAGCAAATGTGCGTAGTAAAGCTTAACGTTCTAATTATAAACTGTAAACAGTAGTTCATAAAATACTTTAAGTGGTTATCTAGGACTTGGTAGTTGCAAAATTTTAAATGATGTCACCGTTTTTTTGAAATGATTTATTTAAAATGGGGGCAGCACTGGACCCCGGAAAATTTAGGTAAGGCCTTAAGGCCAGAGGCCTTTTCTACCAGTCAACCAACCGATGATGCTGAGAAAGCAATCTATTGAGGTAAGTACAAAAAAATAAATAAATATATATAACGTCTAACAAAATATACAGAAACTATTTTAAGGGTGAATTAAGTCCATGATACTGAACAACTTTCCCCAAGAAACATATATCGAAATACGAAAAATATTTTTTTGCTTTCCATAGAAACTCGGATCAGCTGATCGCTAAACTTGTATGGGAAGTCAAAAATTGTTTTTCAGATTTCGATATATGTTCCTTGGAGAAAGTTGTTCAGTACCACGGACTGAATTCACCCTTAAAATAGTTTCAGTATATTTTATTAGACCGTGTATATATACAGGCTGACTTTTTATCCACCTGCTAAATTTTTGGAGCAAGTTCAGTCGATGATACTGAATAACTTTCTATAAAAAAAGTTATTAAAAATCGATAAAAATTTTTCGTCCTCCCATACAAAGTAAGTACAGACACACATATATATCGCATATATAAACCTACACTAAAATATATAAATATAAATTATTCCACAATGAACCGCATACATAAACTACATAAACACTATTTATATAATCTCTGACAGTTTTCGGAGAGAGGTTTGTAATATTTGGAGAAGAAAAAGTGGGAAGTGCACCCCGGGTTCCGAAGCAGCACAGCTGAGGATGCAACCAAGACCGCGCGTGAATTAAGAAGAGATCCTAATGAATGAGTTACTTCCAGTGAAAACATCGTAAGGAGACCTGCACACTAAGTAGGGCTTACAAATTAAAGAGGTATAATCGACCAACTTGTGTATGTACTCGGAAAAGGAAAACTTCATACAAATTCAATTACAAATTAGTTGTTAGGTTACGTAAAATAAGCACTGACTACGGAACCCTACAATGAGCTTGAGCTGACAAGCACTTCATCATCAG
Source organism: Acrobasis repandana (assembly GCA_963576875.1). Classification (NCBI taxonomy): domain Eukaryota; kingdom Metazoa; phylum Arthropoda; class Insecta; order Lepidoptera; family Pyralidae; genus Acrobasis; species Acrobasis repandana. Next base: position 1,849,989 of record OY756215.1, read on the forward strand.
GTATTTTTAGGGTTCCGTAGTCCACAAGGAACCCTTATATAGTTTCGTCATGTCCGTCCGTCCGTCCGCCTGTCTGTCCGTCCGGGCTCATACTCCGCCGCTACTGCACCGATTGTCACGTAAAATTGGTGGAGAGATAGATATTGAAGTTCCAAAAGTTGGTTTTTAAAATTATGAAAAAATGATTTTTTTTCAGCCCCCTCCCGAATATAATGGGTATCGTTGAAAAGGTCTTTTAAAATGCAACAAAACCTGCTTTGAAACTATGTAGATCAAGCCCCCCAGTCTTGAGATAATCTAATACAAAGTTAAAATTTGAGGTGTCCCGCCGTAACTTTTGAAATAGTACTAAAATAATTCTGAATAAATATGGTATACTCGTATACCTCAAAGTATGTACTTTCAATTAAAACTAAAGCGGTCTCGGTATCATAGATAGTTATTTTTTAATACGTCATAAATCGTAAATAAATTTACCTTTAGAACTTTTATATTATGTTACTTGCTGCTACGGAACCCTTCATGGGCGAGTCCGACTCGCACTTGGCCGCTTTTATTATTTCGTAAAAAATACTTTACAAATAAAACTGAAACTGGACGTGACGCCTGGACATACGAGTAACTTATATAACTTTTAGAGAACCGTTATTTCGCGTTGACATTTTAATTTCCGACTTTCATTACTGCCTCATATTTTTTATTTCTTTTCGAGTACTTTCACTTATCCCAGAGAGTTTATAATGAGTTAGAAAAAAGTTTTTATTCAAGACCGCGTACTACCTTAAAGTATTTAGAGCAAACAATGTTAACAAAATACTTACTTTGAAATAAAAACACAGCAAAGTTCAGGACTAACTCTAGTCATTATTTGTTTTAAAAACACGATTGCTTAAAATTTTCTCGATAGAAAAAAACTGCGAAATTGCCTCCAAATAGAATTTATTTTTAAAATAACTCTTGAATATTTATTGTAAAAAGAAAAAAAACCTAAAAAACTACCAACGCGTAAACCAGCCGCATTGACCCGCCGCGCCGCCCTGATCGCCGCACTGTTCGCTGTCTCGTCTCGGCTAGACTACTATACTATAAGCGGGAACAAAATTAGATTCTGGCCTCAGGCTCTTCTTAAGGATCAAACGCCGCCCAGAATGGCTAAACTACCTATTAGAGAAATCTTTAACATTTTCTACTGATGCATTTACTTGATGCAAAGAAAAGAAATGCAGCAGCAGCAGATAACGTCGTCGTGTCGCAGTGACACGTGGTCTGCAGCATGGTAAAAGAAGGTATTCTCTTCCCGTAAAATCTGAGTCACGTGATTGGCCCAAGAATACGTCTTAAGTTGGAAGCCACTATATGTGTTTGAATTATCTGAGCAAAATGCATTTTCAACTTATTAAACCAATTATTAACTAATAATCATACATAAATTTGGCATTTTCATACAAATTGTCCGCGCGGCTGCACACTTTTTGTATGGAAATTGCAAAAATATTTTTTGTTCTTTGGCTGTTATTTTAATTTCATTACACTATGGTGATCTAGTATAGCCCGTGCTTCGATTTATTACTGGTATGTCTCTTCCACGTTGTATAAAACAATTAAAATACCTAAAACAGTAAAAATCGCGTGGCTGTACATTTCATACTTTTGAAATTTTGGACGACATGGCACATTCTAATTAACTATAAATTTGACAATTATAAAAAATGTACGTAAGACATATATTCAAAGACATTTTTCTTTATATACATTCAGTCCATAAAACAATACACAAATATTTTATAAATTCACTAGCTGTGCCCGCGACTTCGTTCGCGTGGTTGTCGGAACGTAATGTTATATAGCCTAAAGCCTTCCTCTATAAATGGACTACCCAACAAAAAAAAAATTTTTCAAATCGGACCATTAGTTCCTGAGATTAGCGCGTTTAAACAAAAAAACAAACAAAGTCTTCCGCTTTATAATATTACGAGTAGTATAATTAAACCCTACATAGACTACATAAATATTTATAATACTTTATGACAATCTCTTCCATGCTAGTCTAGTAGAAAAGAAAGAACTGAAAATGTACCAGCTACTTCTCTTCCCGCGCAGAACGTAAAAACCGATCGAGGAATGGGCGACAATCTGAATTATGTTAATAGGCTACTCGACTAGCAACTCATCACTATTATGATACTGTTTTTCCATCTTAACGGGCACCATAACGCTAAAAATGACCTTTGGGACTTACAGCCATGGGTTCTGTTTACCCCGTTAAGGATAAAGACGTGATAATGTATCTGAGCCATATGTTTTCCGGCAGAGAAGAATAGGACCACTCCAAGTCTTCCCGTGGATGTCGTAGAAGGCGACTTAGGAAACACAAGCTAAACAAAGCCTATAAACTTATAGATAACATCAATGAAACCAACCCTTCTGGCCAGCGTGGAGAGTGTAGACCAAATCCTCTGACTGCTCTGGCTAATATATGATTTTGGTAGTACAGATAGGGTCGTGTTCCTGGAGTGGAGACAAAAAAATCACCTGAAGATGATGAATGTATATGAGAATTTGTAAAGATAATGAGCGCGCACAGAGCAATCTTGAGAGCCCGCACTACCCTAAAGTTCTTAGAGCGATCTTAAATATTATCAATATTAACGAAATACTCACTTTGAAATATAAACACAGCAAAGTTCAGGACTAATCTAAACATAATAAGTTTCAAAAACACGATTGCTCAAAATTTTCTCAATAGAAAAACATTGCGAAGTTGCCTCCAAATCACCTCAGAATTATACTAAAACAGAAAGTATTTTAGAAATACAATAAATTAGCACTTGTAACTTTGGATTATAATTGTATTAAACATAAGGCAGTCATCATATGTCTTACTTTTTAAATAACTCTTACATATTCTTTGTCAAACGAAAAAAACCTCAAAACCAGAACCAACCTCATTGACCCACCGCGATTCCCGACGCCCCGCATGGCTTGCTGTCACGCTTCGGCTAGAGTAAATTAGTGTGCGTGGAAGCGGGAGCAAAATTTAGATTATTGACATCAGGCGCCCTCTTAATATAAACGCTTGGCGACTAGGTTTTGTTCATTTTTGGGTTCGTTAATTAAAAAGAAACTTTATCATACGAATATTAACTTTAAATGACACTCGTTGTATGATTCTGTTGGTACCGATAACCAAATATTTTGTCTTTCAAATGTTTAATTCAAAAACATACTTTTAATTAATATCAACGTTCTCTGTCATGTCAACCTTATTTTGAAGGTTTAGAGGCTGTATTTGCCGACTGTCGAAATTAGCGAATTAAATCTCCCAGCGCCGTATATTACGTTTATGGTTTACTAATTAAAATTTGATTATGTAGGATAGTAGCGTGAGCCGTAGGATTTACCTGCTCGAATAATTTGTAAGGAAATCCCTAGGCTTACGAATATTCTTGACGTGTACGGTGAATGAACAGACACAAGAGGACCTTCATACTTTGAAGCGTAATTTGATGTTGTAGCACAGAATACAGCAAGAGTAAACAGAAGGGACTCTTCTAAGGTACGCGCAATATACGTCCCCGTTCCCCGCACCCGCACCTCTCCCCCGGTTCTTGACGGCCAACGTGAGAAATCGAGGCGAAAACGGGGGAAAGGTGCGGGGACGGGGAACGGGGACGCCTGGGTGACGCATATTGCGCGTACCTTAGGAGTTTCCGGCCTGTGGTTGTAGTTAGATGGAGCTATTAGTTGGAAAGAAGGTAGTTTCGTAGTGATGCCGCTCAATTTCAGAAATAAATGTACAACGTGTAATGAACTAACGCAAAACCTCTCAGGTGGTACCTCAGCCCATGAAACGGAACAACTTTTGTTATTATACAACATTCCCAAAATGCCAAAAATAATATTCTTTTTGGGTTTCGTGAAAGTTGTAGAACAAAAGTTGTTCAGTTTCATGGGCTGAGGTACCATCTGAGAGGTTTTGCGTTAGTCCATTAACACGTTGTATAAGCGTTCTGTATGAATTAAAAGTATAAGCGTTCATTTTCTACGAACAAATAAGCTCCATCTCGATTATTCGTGGATACCTTCAGCCTAAGTACCCAGTATCCCTTGTATGGCCAGGCCTGTGTCACTCCCCGTTTAGGTATCGAAAATGTACCTACATTATTAGTATGCGCGCAGGCGGCCCCTCCGGGTGGTAAATTCAGTTATACGAATCGTTTGTCCAGAGTAATAAGAATGAAATTGGCTTGCAATGGATGTCTAGGTATCTTTACGAAAAGGTGCTGAGTTCTGACGTGAGCTAAATTAAACCATATCGCTAGCGACATTGAGTAAATATTTCTTTGAATTTCTCTGCTGAGTGAGACTTATGTACGTTAGTATTATTTATTCTGTGCCTATACCTAATAATCTCCGTAGAGCACGACTCAGCTTTCTGGAAATTAATTTGGTTTAATTTCAAAATATCTTGTGTACATAACGTTTATATTCGCACCAAATAATAAGATAACAGATGATTTTGAACCTAGGCACAGGCCGGAAACCCCTAAGGTACGCGCAATATGCGTCACCCAGGCGTCCCCGTTCCCCGTCCCCGCACCTCTCCCCCGTTTTCGCCTCGATTTCTCACGTTGGCCGTCAAGAACCGGGGGAGAGATGCGGGTGCGGGGAACGGGGACGTATATTGCGCGTACCTTAGAAGAGTCCCTTCTGTTTACTCTTACTGTATTCTGTGACCTAGGCCTAGCCATTTAGATACTGCTGTCTTTTTCTGTTTATGGGTTATGGGAATAAACGTTAATGCTTTTGGTTGGTGTCCATATACAACCGTTTAACTGACATAAGGAGGTCCTCCCTCCTTTGACACTTGACTAACAAAAATTTGCAAAACTGAATATTTCACAAACGAATCCCAAAAAATAGTGAAGAAAGAGTGGTCACAAACTCACAATATTTTTGAAAGAACTATTGTGGCTAGTCGAGAAAAGAAAAACTATTCCCACTTTACATGTATGGGAGCTAAAAACAAATTTTCTATCAAGATTTAATTTTACCACTTTGTCGGCATGATTAATATCTCTACATACTCGTGCCAAATTACAGCTTTTTAGTACTAATAATCTCTAGTACAACCGCGGACAGACAGACAGACAGACATGGCGAAACTATAAGGGTTCCTTGTTTACTACGGAACCCTAAAAAGCCAAACTAATTCAGATGTTATTTGCCTTTACACTAGATAGCTAAAAATAACTACGGGCACAACCATTTGTTTAGTTTCCTAATGACAAGTCTTGTTTCTTGGAACATCTGAACAAATTGGTGTCTGCATAAATGACCACAATCTCGACTAGCTATTTGCGCCGTGTATTGTTTATTTTCTCTGGGACAATAAGCGTTATTTTCAACATGACTCACTGCGGTTCCCTTGAGACTCATTATAAAGGGCTTATTGGGCTTGATGTGTGGTCTAATGATAAAGGTATAGCGATTTTCTGAGCACTTAAAAAATAAAATGTCTTTAAGAGGAAACACTAAGCCACAGGTAGGTATTTGTTAAATCTATTGCTGTCGTGCTGTGCCCAAAAAACAACCGAGCAAATGCGATAGAGACAATTGAAGCTCGGAGCGTATAAGAACACAAAATCGACGTTTCGTAGTCTCCTTATTTCTCCTCAAAAACTTAACTGATTTAATTTCGTTTTCATGGCCGTGTTCCTATGTTTTCTTTTTATAATCTCGTCAAATTTATTTGCTAGATTTTTGAACAAAGTGAAAAATCTTACCAGGTTTTCAGGTTTATGAAGGTTCGTATCTCTTTTATTAGAAGAAAACATAGGACATGCCAATACATCCATAGATTTTTATGGGAATATATCATTGCTCTACTGGTACTGTCCGGCGAGGAATCAGGGTACAACGCTTGTGTGGAAATAAGGACCATCGATTTCCTCTTAACAACTTTGACTTAAAGAAAAGTAGAGAATATATATATATCTGTAAACTAACATTAGAAACCTATTAGTTGTCAAAATACAGCACCTCCTCGCTCATCTTGAACGGAGCCTCGTCATTCTTTAAGATACTTCACATGCGTGTGTCACCCCTGGTAATGGTACTCATGTACCTGTGGTACTAATAATGGTAGTTACCTCAGCATTAACCATTACGTGTAGTTGTTGTTGCCAACTACAAAAATATGAAAGAAAATACTTGTGGATCCGGTTCTATATTGTTAAAGTTCAAGAATTTGCAGTAACATTAGTGTCATCATAGTAGCAGAACTTTATGATAAAAAAATCTGCTAAACACGTTTATTTTACATCCGGGAGACTTAAGGTGAATATATAAGCAAATGGCCTTGAAGTGTGCAATCAATTATTAACTCGTTAATATGGTGATCATTTCCAGCTTCATATAATAATTTAAAGGGCTATCTAGTGCATGACGAAGAGCAATATGGAAATTATTACCATATTTACGAGTTAACAATTTATTTCAAATGAGGGCGCCACTTCAAGGCCATTTGCTTCTATATTCACCTTTAGCCTAGGAATGGGACGGAATTGGTTAGATTAGATTCCATACGCGTGGGAGTCAGGAGTTTGGAGTTAGGAGTCGGTAGACGTGAGTCGGGATTTAGAAATAGTATTGGCACCACGCTCCTGGTCTGTGACTTGGGGTACTTCTTCAAGTATCTCTCGCTCGATACACAGGGCCTGAGCCCTTATCGCGGTCTTGTAACGTCTGCCCCGACAATCGGCATAAATCTATGTCTTTACGGACTAGATATATTTGGAGATCTTTACAGTTAATCAATTTCCTTGACAGACTTTAAAATAATTGTGAAGCTTCTGCCCTTTAAGTAGGTTATATAGGAATGTTTTCAGAAAAATTTAAAGATAGCTATAAAAGCTATTTACTTCACTTTCTCGCCTTATCAAAGCACGTTTCTGGTTCTGTTCTGACTTTTGATTTTTTACAGCCTAGGGTGCTCTTTCTGACTTTTTCTTTATCGAGAGTAACTGGAGTACAAAAATCCTAAATTATTTGTCTATCTGCCGCATGTTAACTCTCCTTGGGAATGAAGCAAAGTTTTATAACTTGCCCACTGGCTAGGGGCATAACTTCATGAGAGGTGACGTAGTTTGCTAACCACGTCATCCCTGATGAAGTTATGAATAGCTCAGGATGTATAAGCTTAGCCTTTTAGTCGTGTTTTATGACATCTACTAGAAGACTGGATGGAGTGGTCTAATTTCTAGGCAGGACACTACAAGGCACTTGAACAGAACGTTTAGTTTCTTTAGCATTCACGTAAGCCCTGCTTAGAGGACTGTAAATACTTTTCTGCAGGAGCGCGACTCTCTCTGTACTACCAGAGCCATACTTGACCAGAGTAGCCAGAAGATTTAGCCTACACTCTCTACACAAGATCACACACTCACACAGACGGGCTGGAACGGTCTTATTGATTTTTATAAGCTTTGTTTAGCTTGTATTTTCTCTGTCACCTTCTACGACTTCTACGGGAAGACTTGGAGTGGTTCTATTCTACTCCGGAAACCACACGGCTATATTCAGGGTGACTTTTTAAACACCAGCAAAATTTTTGGAGCAAGTTCAGTCCATGATACTAAACTTCTTTTTATAAAAAAAGTTATCAAAAGTTGATAAAAATTTTTCGTCCTCTCATACAAAATCCGTTTGATTTGTAGCTAAGCACTGGTCAAACCTATTATAAAATATATATATATATATATATATATATATATATGTATAGGTATATATAGTCAATCGAGCCGAAGAAGAAGTTTTTCGTTAATAATATATATGGAAATTAGTTAAGTATCATGGACTGAACTTGCTCCAAAAATTTGGCTGGTGGTAAAAAAATCAGCCTGTATCATTATATATTTCCCTATAACCAGGCCTGTGTCACTTTTCACACCCCGTATAGGTATCGAAAATGTACCTAAGTAATACTCGTAATGTACCTTACATTAATACAATGCGCGTAGGCGGCCCCTCCGGGTGTTATATTCAGTTATACGAATCGTTTGTCCAGAGTAATAAGAATGAAATTGGCTTGCTATGGATGTTTAGGTATTTATACGAAAAGGTGCTGAGTTCTCACGTGAGCTAAATTAAACCATATCGCTAGCCACATTGAGTAGATATTTCTTTGTTTAATGAGACTTCTGTACGTTAGTATTATTTATTCTGTGCTAAAACTTCCGCTAAACTCGAATTTAAACACATGTTTACCTTTATAAATATGGCTCTTCTAAACTCCTCCGGCCTCCATTAATTAAATTACAAGAGATTTGCCGTTTTAAAGGCACTCGCTCCGTAATGATAATGTGCTTGCTTGACGGATGAGGAGGAAACGTCATTATGCCCAACAGGTACTTTACCGACGCCGATGAATAACAAGAATACTGTTTGTTTAAGGAACAAGCCTTGTTTTAGTTAATTAAAGTAGAAATTTGCACAGCTTTGTTTTTATGTTACGAAATATCAAAAGGGTTGAAAATTGGTATTTTACGATTGCTTCGCATGTGTAATAAGCCACTTCCTGACCAGAGGAAGACTTTTAATGTTTACACCACGGGCAATGATAAAAAAGCATCTGTCACAAACTAGCACGCTGGGATTTTTTTGTGTTCTAACAGTTTTTAGGGATCCGTACAAAAAATTAAAAAAACGGAACCCTTATAGGATTACTCGTGTGTCTGTCTGTCCGTCCGTCTGTCACAGCCAATTTGCTCCGAATCTACTGGACCAAATCAGGTGAAATTTGGTAGAATGTTGTAATCCTATGATTCAAACACATATGTGCAAAGTAAATATAATTTTTTAAATAAGTGTCATTTTCGGAGTACAAATTAGGAAATAAAAAAAAAAAGTTTTGCAAACCTTACTGTGTCTTATATTAAATGAAAGGGCTCGTTATGAGGATCTCAAATATATTTTTGTTATTATTGTGAAATGAATAGTTTTGATTTTATTCATGAAACAAGACAAAAATTGACCACCCCCCCCCCCCTGATCTCCGAAACTACTGAGCCTAAAATTTTGAAAAAAATACGAAATATAGTTCATTGATTGTAGATTACAGGAAAACCTTTAAGAATTCAATCAATTGTACGGAACCTTCTCCACGCGAGTTTAACTCGCACTTGGCCGGTTTATTTTCTTTCAGCACCCTGGTTGTTTAGTTATACACTTTTTGTCTTCTTAGTTATACACTTTTTTTGGTTAAATAACATGAGCCGATCCCAAATAGGGAAAGGCGAGAAAGGTGATGAACGTGAGACATAGACATTACTGATATGCGATAAACGGGTAACTTAAGTAAAAAGTCAGCTACTGGCCGACATGTTTCGACCTCATCTGGAGGCCTTCCTCAGGGCGAATGTGATTCGCAACGCCTACACGAGGACGTTCCGAGCTGCACTGATCTTAGCGAAGCGCGGCGCGGACTGAGCGGGCGTTTGCCCGCTGCGGTCGCAGTGAGGCTTTTTGGAGGCGAATCATAAAATAATTTAAAGGGCTATCTAGTGCCTGACGATTAGCATTATGGAAATTCTCTCCATATTTACGAGTTAACAATTTATTTTAAATGATGGCGCCACTTTAAGGACATTTGCTTCTATATTCACCTTAAAATAAAAGCTAGACTACGTTTGTATGGGAAAGTCTGATTCTGTCTAGGATAACACTCTTAAAGATTAGTAACTGCACAATCGATGCGTTGAGTCAGTTTTACTTATATTCTATATAAATAAAAACGAATGTTTATCTGTATGTCCTTTATAAAATCGTAAACGGCTTGACAGATTTCGATATTTTTTTTGTTTTTTTCGTTATAGTTCAGGGATGGTTTAGGAAAAAAAATTGGCGTAGCAACGCGCGCATGGTACAGCTAGTAATTTTAAAACAAGAGGTGTACAGTACAGTTTTTTCGTAAAGTGTAAAATAAAAAATTTATATGAAAAATCTAACCAGGATTTTCCGTCAAACTCATTAGAAAGAAGTCTTTTTATACGAAATTTGAAATTAAAGGATACATTTTTATTTGGGACTTCAATAACCCAATTTCCAAGACTTTAATAAGGAGCAATTTTATTATAACTTAACAAATTAGGTTTCGCAGGGGATTCGTTAGTCTTTGCCTTAATTTCTTTTTAATTTCAACACAGATTAGAGAGCAAAAAGAGGCGAGTAATTTTTTTTTTTTTCTGTTATTTCTATGGTTGACTGTGAGAAAATGCTTTTAGCATTAAGTCCGCCATTTGTTAAAAGTATATTTTTACTTTGCAACAATATAGTGTTAAAATAAATAAATTGCTACATTTTAGACCTGCTATATGTATGTATACAAAAAAAAACAGCTTATGTGACATTTTTTTATTTCAACTTCTTAACTAAGAGATAAAAAAGCAGATTATTAAAAAAAACTGGTCAAATTCCTCTTAGCCCTTTTTGAACCGACTTCAAAAAAGGAGGAGGTTATCAATTCGACTGTATGTTTTTTTTTAATTTTTTTTATGTATGTTACGCGATGTCTTTGCCAATTGTGAACCGATTTTGATGATTCTTTTTTTTATATGAAAGCCTTTACTACCAAATTGGTTTCATTTTAATTTTGTGAAGATATGATGAAGAACTTTGGAGATATGGAAGAAACTCCTAAAAAAATTGAAGTCGGTTGGTGTTTTTTGTTAAAAATTTAATTATTGATTAAACAGTCACTTGATCGATGTTTTTAGCTATGAACAAGATTGTTTTGAGTAGAATATAATTATTTTTTTACCCAATTACAGATAAGACGATGCGAAAAGAAGGGTTATGTGTTTTGCCGCTATGTATGTATGAATCAATGAATGTTTATCTGTTCCTTCGCATATTTAACAATATCTATGATAACTTGACCAATGTGGTATCGTTGGAAGCATCTTGGCAGTCCATTGGTTTTAAAGGCTATATGACATCAAAGTGAATTGTGGCGCCTTCTATGGGCCATAAAGTAATGAACTAAAAAATAAAATAAATCAAATCATACTATAAACTACTTTTTAGTAGAAATTATTTCGTAGTCGGGATTTACTTCCTTAAACTACTCGTATATCTTGCAGTTTAATCTTGTTATGAAAACGAAACAGCTCCCGACCAGTGCCAACAATACCATGATATTTTTTAAAGAAATCTTATAAAGCTTTTACTTTGTATTTTATCTCCTTTGTGTTAAGGGTCAATTACACTGTTAATAAGGTTGTACGAGGACTCTTAAGTTTTTCCTGGATGCAGTTGACAAATTTAATATTACTGTATCATTAACGTAAAATAAACGGGCAAGTGCGAGTCGGACTCGTACATGAAGGGTTCCGTACCACCGTACAATGTTTTAAAACGCAAAAAAATACGTGTTTTGTATGACGACCCCCTTTAATTTTGAACTTTATTTTATTTTTAGTATTTGTTGTTATTGTGGTCATAGTAATACATAATTGGTGAAAATTTTAAGTATCTAGTTAATGCCATCATGAAGATCAAGTTAAAAACGCTGAAAGAAACACGTTTCTTGTATGACGACCCCCTTTAATTTTTAACTTTTTTTTATTTGTAGTATTTGTTGTTATATCCGCCACAGTAATACATAATGGGTGAAAATTTTAAGTGTCTAGCTACGATTTAAGAGATAGAGCCCTGTGACTGACGAACAGACAGACAGACAGACGGACAGACAACAGACTCTCAGTAATAGGGTCCCGTTTGCACCCTTTGGGTACGGAACAATTTACACAAGAGGGTGACGTTGAAAAAAAGTCTGCTAGATTAGTGTGGGACTAGGTGGGTCTCGTTTGTCGCATGATGCGAGAAAGGTGGGCCCCCACAACAACAACATGAGTTCCTACAGACGGAAAAAGGTCCAGATGAAAACCTAGGATAAGATGGAGAGACGAGTTGTCCGCTTTTGAAGAATAGAGGGAAAAGGCCAAAGATAAAAGTAATTAGAAATACAAAGTTCTCCCCTTTGTGTTTCTAATTACTTCTTTTGCCCGACTATCGGACCAAAAATTTTTTTAGCCTATATTGGTGTCCCACTGCTGGGCAAAGGCCTCCCCTTTTTCTTCCACTCATCTCTAATCAGAGCTACAGCCCGCCAGTTTGACATGTAAGTATCTAAGTCATCTCGCCATCTCCGCCTAGGTCTGCCTCGCTTTCGACGGAAACTTAAATTAGCTCAAAAAAAATGTTTTGTGATGAGTGTTACTTTAATTTGACATAAAAAAGCTTAACTAAAAAAAGAAAGCATTATATTGAAAAATGTAGGAAAGAACCTCAGAGCTCTATTGATTTTTTAAATTTTATTTACGATTTGAAAAGACAAGAAGGATATGTATGTTACAACATTCTATCTACTGATATAAAATATTATATCAGTATTAATTAACCAAATGTTATAGATTCGTAGGAGAACAAAAGCCACTGATATAGCCCAACGGATTAGCTCGTTGAAGTGGCAGTGGGCGGGACACATAGCGCGACGAACCGATGGCCGATGGGGCAGAAAGGTTCTCGAATGGCGACCACGTACTGGCAAGCGAAGCGTTGGACACCCACCCACAAGGTGGTCAGACGATCTGACTAAGGTCGCTGGAAAGCGCTGGACGCAGGCCGCTCTAGATCGGTCATTTTGGAAATCCTTGGGAGAGGCCTATGTCCAGTAGTGGACCTTATGCGGCTGAAATGAAGATGATGATTAAATGTTATAGAATTAATAACAGATTATAAAACTATGTACTCGTATCTACAAATATTTATATGAACAGAAATATTTAATCATGCTGTCCGAAAAAAACAACTTTATTTTGTTTTGACTTTGAGCTTAGTATTTACTAGTAGTTCATCCCAAACTAAGAATTGGCTCATGTTCGTACATTTTATATTCTTTTATTTTTTGTTAGGAAGATCATCGATTTAAACAACCGTATACTCGTAGCACTACATTTTAAAAACATGAAATATAAAATAAATATATAAGGACAAATCACACTGATTAAGCTAGCCCCAAAGTAAGTTTTAAAACTTGTGTTATGGAAACTAACTCAACGATACTATATTTTATGATAAATACATATATAGATAAACACCCAAGACCCAGGGCAATTTGAAAAAGGCCATTTTCCAACTTGCCCTGGCTGGGGATCGAACCCAGAACTTCCGGATTAGCGGTCTAGCGTGTTAACCATTACGCCACGGAGGTCGTCTAAATTATTTAATAATCTTCACTTATAACAGTAACATCCGCAATAAAAGAACCGACATGTAAGCGAAATTTTAAAAACTTATTAGTAAGTAAGAACAACATACATATGGACCATAACAATATGATGCAGTGGAATAAGTCATAGTGAGAGGTGAAGCTAAGAGAAAAGATTACATGGATTGAATAAACCGGAATGTACTAACCCTAGTCAGGTATTTTTATGAAGGATTTTTTATTTTATTTAAAAACTTTACTGCACAAAACTATTGTACCAGTAGTGGACTAATGCCATATGGCATTCTCTACCGGTCAACCATAAGACCAAGCAGAAAATATGTGTGGCTGGCGTGATTAAAATTGTATAAAATTACATAATTAAAAAAAGAAATCTGATATTAAATATGACCTACTTATAAATATAGTATAGATAAAAATAAATAAACAAAACGCTAAACAAATATATACCTAAACATGTAAACTAATAAATATATATTATATATATACAATAGATACAAAATAATTAAATATATTAGGATGATTGTGCTAGGCTAGGACTGCTGGAGAAACAATTAATGTTCCGCCCGCTTGAATGCCATGCGACTTGGAGCCCTTCTGATAGATTTTTATTATAATTTCGCTGTCTTTATTCCTTGGATGTCGATATCTGTATCAGGGGAGCATTAATCATCAACATCAAAATCTACTCGTTTAATTTTATGAAGTTCGATCAAAGTTACTCGAACTATTGTTAAACATACATGCAAGTCATCGACAAAAAGTCCATGTAGACTCAAAGAACTCTACTCGATTAGTTCATCTTTTTCAAAACTTCATGGGTTACATTGTATTGAAAGCAGCTTTTACTTCTAAAGAATCATCATTTCAAAAATCATCGAATCTTTTTAGAATCTTAAGTGAGAATCAGTTTTATGCCCTCATTATTTCATAATAAAACTGAAAAGTTAATCTCATTCTATCCAAAAACAATAAAAATAAACAAGCGCCCGAACTATCGAAAAAAATATTACAGGAAACCATAATAATGTTCCTCCGAGACGATACAAATATTCTATGAATAATTCTTCCATTTACTTACCTTTAACCATGTCCCATTTACTTGAGAAAGTAGTCCATCTCGCGACTTATCTTTCATTCTTTTATGAATTTTATCTTCATGACAGAAAGCTCAGTTCAGTTCGTATCGAGTAAGGGATAAAATATGATTTTGTCTTTCACTTGGTAACATTTAATAAGGATTTTTGTACAAAGGCCCTCTGTTGTCTTGAGTCGTATTGTGTTGTGTCCTTTATAAGTTTTATGTTCATAAAGGAAAACAGCAAATAGTATTACTGATATAACGTCTTCATACAAAGGGTCAGAAACTCGGAACTGGAATCATACCTACGCGCCTCAGAGTTCGGAACACACTCGGACCGTAACTCGGTACACAACAGTAGGGATGCGCCGCAGTGACGAACGAACGTGTGATGGCAGTAAGCGTGCGATTTTTTAATATTATTTTGTTTAAAATAAGTACAGTTACCTACTTACATTGAAAGTGACACACGAGTGACCTACGCTCGCGATAAAAAAACTAGTAGTAGTTTCGTAGGCTACATATCTACCTATTAAGGTACTTAGCTACTTACATATATTATTGAAATAGACGAAATATCATTATGAAATTATTATATATGTACTCGTGATAAAGAAAACAAAAAAAACTAATTTAGTAGATGAAATTAAAATACTGTAGGCTCGCAGCCCTAGCACACAAGTGGCTGTAGGTATTTATTTCAAGGAAAGAGCCGAGTGGCAATACTGTTAGATAACAATACCGTGTGTTGGATCCTTAGAATAATGTTAAAATAACTGGTACATGATTGAAGGGAAGGGGTATTATAGGACCGATGACTATCTTAAAGACAAAAAGGTCTGGCTTGAGCTTGGCGCGGGTCCCTCTTAAAGGTTTGTATACTTAGACATGTCATAATTTAGGTACATTGGTACATACTAAATTTACAAATTGACATTATTTTAAATTTCGTAATTCTTATAATTCAATTTAATTATGACATAATAAACAATGTAATCTCTGTCCATCTATATAACTAATTTTAAGTTTTTAGTTTGTTAGTTGACGTCTTTGGAGAAAACGTGCAGTGCAGTTTGTTGCCGCTTCTTCTGCACTTGCGCCTAGGAAGCGGCGTAAACTTAGCTTTAAGTAACGATTTGACGTCAACATTTGTGCAAAACAAAACAAAGTGACTATTATTAAGAGATATTATAAATATCCTATGATAATAAAGATATTTTGAATTGAATTGAATTGGTCTTTCTCTTATCATGTGTGTTATTAGGCGATTATCACACTGCAACGCATCACGCTGCATGTTGCGTTTTCTGGATGCGTTTTCCGTGTGTTAAACTGTGCGTGTTTTCTATACAAACGGAGGTATTTACAAGCAACGTTAGAACGCGCATTCACGCGCTACGCTGCGTGGTGCGGGGCAATGTGAAAATCGCCTCACTAACACTAAAGTTTATGGTTTTTTTTGACCAGGTAGTTTAGTCTCTGCCTGTGTGTCAATCCTCACTAGGCGTGACTTGTACATCTTTTGAGATTGTAATCATGGTCGGTCTTCGACTACCACCACTGGCTTCCGGTGAAGAAAACCTTGTGAGGAAACGTACACACTAATTTAGTAGTGTGTAATAATTACTGTTGCCACTAGATGACAGTCATTGAGCTACGTCAGTTATTGAGCCTTTAGATAGCGCAAAAATCTGATACCAGTATCCGCTATAATAACACGCTCAATAAAAACCAGTACCTAATCTCGTCAAATCACCTAGGTTTAGGTAGTGAACCCCGGGCAC
This sequence comes from Acrobasis repandana, assembly GCA_963576875.1. NCBI lineage: Eukaryota > Metazoa > Arthropoda > Insecta > Lepidoptera > Pyralidae > Acrobasis > Acrobasis repandana. The sequence continues at coordinate 1,866,145 of OY756215.1, forward strand.
TGAAGCATAACCGCTGATGATGCAACCGGGAATACGCTCAGATGATGATGATGACACTCAATAAAAAGAAGAAATACCAAATTTTAAAAAGTTATATTTAATTTCTGAACTCACAATCGCTTTACAACCCCATATCTCTCCACCCTTTGACCAAATTTGTCCATGCTTAGACTTTTAAATTCTATTGATCTTACCCCATGAAGTTTTAATCGCCGAATATAAAACTATCACGACGTTATCCCTAACGGGGCGGACAGAACATTTTTGGTCTTGCGGGTCTAAGCAGACAGAGCGCAGGGCCGCAAGACTCAAAGGCCACTTTTGTTGTGATGTGTAGGCAAGAAGATGGAAAACGAAAGTGCAATGTTGATGGGTTTCTTGCCTCATTGCCTTTTAAATGATTCGCATTTTCGCCCATTCCCTCGATCGGCTTTTACGATCAGCGCGGGAAGAGAATCAGCTGGTGCATTCTAAACATATAAATGCCAGACTGTTCAATTAGCTCGGGGAACTTCTCTTGCTTCGCTATCTTGTTAAAAAATATCAAATCGATGAATTTTTAATCCAGTATTCCTTATTGTTAACTTTTTACCTGAAATTCGGTCATTTCATAAAACTCGTATACCGTCTTTGAGTGCTTTCAAGTACAACATCAAACAGAATAAAATTGAGTGTCTTAACATATACGTGCGTGCATCGTGCTGATTAAATTTCTACTTTATGTGGAACACGTAAGGCTTTGATTAGACTGAAGTTCCTTGAGGCATAATTTTAGAAGGTAGTCTCAGTAGATAAGGGATACCATGCATATTTTAAATAAGGGATATTTATCACTGAAATGTTATGTTTTGTGTATATTAACATTGATAAATGTTAGTGGTTTCTTTTCTTGTTTGGGCTATACTTCTGTCGGATCTAAGATTTCATAAGGCAGCTTTCAAAATATTACAGCAGTGTTGGTTTCTTATACGAAAAACAACATGCTAGGGTAAATTTGAAAGGCTTTAAAATAAAACTACAGCTTTAATTACAGATACAGGTCTTTATTATTTAAAATTTTGAAATACGCAGAGGAACTCGAGATATATTTTGACGACCTCTGTGTAATGTAATGGTCAACACGCTAGTCCGCCAATCTGGAGGTTCTGGATTCGATCCCCAGCCAGGGCAAGTTGGAAAATGGCCTTTTTCAAATTGTCCTGGGTCTTGGGTGTTTATCTATTTATTATAAAATATAGTATAGTTGAGTTTGTATCCCACAACACAAGTTTAAACTTACTTTGGGGCTAGCTAAATCAGTGTGATTTGTCCCTATATTTATTTATTTATATATGTTGTAATTTTTCATAAACAATACAAGAGCGAACCACGACCTGAGGTTACTTAAAATGCCATACGCATTTCGGGCCATCAAACTACTCACGCTAAGTAAGGATTGGACCCTGGTTTTCATTCAGATTAAGTTTTTAGTTCATCCGGTCATATCAAGACGTGTGGCACCCCTACCGTAGACGTTTTATAACGGTACGGAAATTAAAATGCGTAAATTAAGAGAGGTAGACAACAGTATATTTATGTGGCGTTGACGTCACAAGAGGTTCTTTGTAAGGACGCGCCGCCGAATTTATGATTTTCACCGTGTTTCTCAAGATATTTACTCTTGATTACATTTCCTGATTCTATCCTTTGAATTCATTTTCGTTTAGAAAACGAAGTTTTAGTCTTCATTCATAAGATGATAAAATAAACAAAATAAACGATCATTTATAATGATAATGTTTTTTGTAAATATTTTAAATTACGCGGATGATGTGGTCCTACTTTGGCCATCAATGGGTGGTCTAAATATTTTAGAATGAGTAAGTATATTTTCGTCTACTAGATGCTTGTAAAACCAGGGATGTTACACGCATTTTGTCGTACTTGAACAAAATCTTATCGTTTGAAAAAAACAGGTATTTATCATAAAATTTTCTATGTGCGAATCAGCAAAAGTATACGCTTTAAATTATCTGCCGTGCCTGCGAATTATTTTTCTTGCATTTCTAAAGTAAATGACATAATAATAAGTAAGAAAAGTAATAAATACTCCAAGCGGCTAATCCAACGAAACAAGAAGATTTCCGAGAGACATTAGAGAATTGAAGCACTGTAATATATTGTTGTAGAATTAACTTTAATCATAAGATTTATCTATCATAGAAATAATAAAACATTAAAATCGTAACAAAATATAAAATGTTAAATAGGACAACCAAAGATTTTTCTGCAAACAGAAATGAGGCGTAAAAACGAAAAGTTCTAGTTTGAACGAACTGATTGTATTAAATATTATTTTTAAATATTTTTAACCAATAGTTTTACTGGTGTAAAATTAAGTAAATAATAAATAAATAAATATAAATATATAGGGACAAATCACACTGATTAAGCTAGCCCCAAAGTAAGTTCTAAACTTGTGTTATGGGATACTTACTTAACGATACTATATTTTTATGATAAATACATATATAGATAAATACCCAACACCCAGGATAATTTGATAAAGGCCATTTTCCAACTTGCCCTGGCTGGGGATCGAACCCAGAACCTCCGGATTAGCGGTCTAGCGTGTTAACCAGTACGCCACGCAGGTCGTCATGATTGTTTATCAATAATTTAACATATGGTTGATTTATTCTAAAAGTTACAAATACGTATGGAGGGCAAAATTGTTATAGTACTTGCAAAATACCAAATGTAAACATCCTACTCACTATATTTATGTATTTATTTATTTATTTAAACTTTATTGCACATAAAAAAGTGTACAAATGGCGGACTTAACGCCTCATGGCGTTCTCTGCCAGTCAACCATTGGACCAAGTAGAGAAATGATTTGGGTGGTGCGACAGAGTGTGTAAACAAAATTTTAAAGTATCTATAAATACCTACAAAAATAAATCAAGAATATACATAAATGTTAATTTTAAAGAAATATATACCAATACAATAACTATAGATAAAATAAATATACAAAATATATAATTATGTAAATATAATACATAAATAACTAATTATATATGTATGCGGATAGATAAATACATATATGGATGACTACTAATTACCGCGCAGGGACACGACGAGAAGAAGAGACTTCTTGGAGAAACCGTTTTTGAACCGCCCGTTTAAAAACTCATTCTCCTTTCCAACTCAGTCTTTCTTTACATTTCTTGATAAATATTTTATTATTATAGTAAGTATCTATAAGTAAATATTTTTTGCAGCCCAACACCGCGTCAACTTAGGTTAAAAATAACCCAGTTCAATATATCTGGGAAAACTGGTAAGCGATAGCATTTGCATAGAGAGTATGTGCAAGTCTTATTTGACTACCCTTCGTGACTCAACTCAAATTGACAATATAGTTCGTTTCCACGTATATTGGTAAACCCTACGTTTTTCTTTACCACAAGTAGCTGATTTTATTTCTTAAATTTTATTTTGTTAAAACTTAAATTTTAATCATAGGATATTTATAACATCTCTAAATAATAATCACTTTGTTTTGTTTTGCACAAATTTTGACGTCAAATCGTTACTTACAGCTTAGTGCCACTTTCTAGGCGCTAGTGCAGAAAAAGCGGCAACAAACTGCACTACAAACTATTTACTTTAAACCTTTTGCCCGTATCTTAGTATCGGGTACCTAGGAAGGTTCTGAACGTATTAAAATGAGGATTATCTTATACGTTCACTGTTCTATACTCAGCCGAGCTGTTTTAAAGCCTAGGACGCTCTTTTCGGCTTTTTTTTACCCCCAACAAAAAAGAAGAGTGTATAAGTTTGACGCTAAGGCAAGGCCGACAGGCATGTCGGTCTGTCTGTGTGTCTGTCATCGTAGCACTCGAAGGGATGGACCGATTTTGATGTAGTTTTTTTACATGAAAGCAAGTTCCTTTGCGGTGTTTCTTATAGCTATGTTTGATGAAAATTGGTTTTGCCATTTAAAAGTTATTGGGGGTTAACGCGTAAAATTTCAAGGCTTTCTCTAGCAAATAATAGATGGCGCTATCCAAAGCGCGATTTGATATCCGTATCAAGTCGTATCGGTAGTTCCGCTACTCATCACTAGACTGATGTCGATCTTAAAAGTCGAGGTTTCTTTTTTAATTTGACCCCCCCCTCCCTCCATTTGGCGAAAACCGTGTAAAAGAGTCTACTGGTATTTTGCAAGTACTATAACAATTTTGTACCTGTCCTAGGATTGGTTCTGGTCTACCGTTTGGGTTGCGGAGGTCAGACGGCAGTCGCTCTGTGTCAAAAACCAGTAACCTCGTCAAATCGCCTAGATTAGGTAGCGGACCCCGGGCTCTGAAGCGTAACCGCTGACGATGCAACCGGGAACGTGCTCGGATGATGATGTTAAATTATTGACTAACATCAGCCCTAACACTAAGACGTTTTAAATTTTAAATAATACTCCCGCGTTGCCTAGGAGCTTGACTGACAGAATCAATTTTCCCGAACTCTTGGCGTTGAAAGCTGACAGGTGAAGTCGATTGAACACAATCAAGAGTTTGCACGCAACTTTAAAAGCCATGACACGTGTAAGGAGGAGTCGAGACGAACCGCAGCGATGCGGCGCGGATTATACTCATGTTACAGACTTTTAAAATATTGTAGGGACACAATACGCTAAGTAAGCGATTATTATTTTATTCCACGACGCGCTAGCATGAAACGTCAGTCTTTTCTCGTCTTTGTTTAGAGTTTCGCGTGTGTCCATATATAACTCCCTGTGTCGATCAGTTTGTTTGTGCGTATATCGAGAACTTGTAAATTGAGTGAACTTTGAGAAATATATATAAACTTATTTACCGAGTGTTGAACTTTACCTTCTGAACCGCATAGCTTAGGCACCCACTACACTCTCTTCATATATACACTTAGCTAGGAAATAGATACAGTAAATTCAGTAATAACTTTGGAGTCAGAATACAAGTAGAGTGATAGCTCATAGTGCCTACAATATCAAAGCTTGGGATCCCAAAATCAAACAGGGAATAGATCAATAAAAACTGTGTTTTTACTCTTTGGCGTTTGACAATATGCGACTGTTCTTTTGAATCGAATAAAGAATACCGGTGTGTATGTTCAAACCGTTCTCAAGTGAAGTTTAAATGAATGATTCGTATTAGTCACTACCGTTTAAAGCTGGCAGTGAGGCAAACATTAAAAAAACTTCGAATATTTATGAAAATAATAAATAGGGTAAAATGGGGGTCACTTAAGCGAAAATGCAAATAAACAATTATTACAAAATAAAATCTTTATTGCAACCACCTCACAACAAAATCTACTTAATTAGCTATCATTTAAGATCAATAGTTATCCCTTTGGTAATCAACTTTAGAAAATACAGAAGAAAAAAAAACAGATTTGACTCTCATTGCACCGAGGTGAGGTCAATTGTGGTCAAAGCAAATCGCAACTAAAGTGAAAGAAAATCTAGCATAAATCGCAGGTATAACTTTTGGCAGACTTGACTTTTAGTAGTTCTTACACGTACTTTCGGCATCTAAACAATAAAAACAGTATAAATTATTTAAGTTATATAATCTAGATGCATTTTAATTTGTGGGTACTTTCTACAACTGAAACAGTGAAAACTCACTATTTCGCAGCTATAAATATACCAAGTGGTATACTTATAGCTTCGAAATAGTGGATATACACTATTTTGCAGTGATTTCCTTTGTTTCAGATTTAGAGAGTACTGGTGGTCACTTGACTCTCATTACCCACAACAACAAAAATGAGAAAAAAAAAATATAGAAAAATACACATTAGTTACACACATGATTTAGGTTTCGCATCATACTTTTGAATGTCCGGCTAAACGTGTAAAAAAATACAAGCAAATAGTTCAACAAATGTGCCACTTACAGTTTATTTTCAGTGGTTGAAAAATTACATCGACGCGGCGCAAAAACAAAACACTTGTCTCATTCCCGCTGTTGCAGTCATACTGGCGCGAGCGACTTACACCGACAGCAAGGAGTCAAGAGCATCGTGGGACGATCGTATATTCGTCACTAGTGTTTTTGGTTTTGTAGATATGTGGGTGATTGCCATTGCCCGCTGACTCCCATTACCCCATTTTCCCCTACACAGTCTCATAACTGCAGGTAAAGGTTAAATCAACTTAAAACAGTGAAACTAATAAAGATTGATGACACATAGACGTAAGCCAAACTGGAACATAGCGAGGGCGGAGACGTGACGCAGACGTCTATTTTCATTCCATTCAAATCGACCACTTGGCTACCGAGCTCTTACAGAGCAGATTACATAATAGTGATTACAGCACGATTTCCTTAACGGCAAAGTACAGTCATAAACAGAAATACGTTGAAAGCATCCGTATTTAAATACACTTTCCCTAATCCAATCAGCGAGCGACCTTCGACCCCAAACCCATCTTAATATGGCCTATTTCACCTTGCGTCGTGGCTTATCGGGATTGGATTACGAATATTACCTATTTACACATCCATGCTGGCGTTTGATCTTGGAATAATCCTGGGAATTCATTTCTTGAAGACAATCATGGAAGTAAGGCGAGACATGTCTTATATAATGTTACGCATAAAGACCGAAATCGCTCATTAAGTGAATTAATAGGCCCCAACGCGTTGTGGCTAATGTAAAACGGCCATGACTTATCAAAACGCTTACGACGCGTAGTGGCAATGCAGAAAAGCCATAATGCGAATTGGAAGCATATATAGACCTCACTTTAGCTTCCCATCAAACTAGATAGAGGTCAAACGCACTCAAATCTCTAATAATATATATATATAATTTTATTTATATAACGTCTTACTTACAAAATATACTAAAACTATTTTAAGGGTGAAATAAGTTTTCAGTCCATTAATTGGATAGTTAATTAATTAAGTAGAATGATGAGGAAATTCGTCAGGGTGATTCGAAGTCACTGTAGTAATATTTGAAAGTGCACTTACAGTATAGATGTGAGGGGCGTGAGTTCGAATCTCACACGTGGTGAAATTTTTCGTCACATATTTTTAATTGATATATTTCTTTATTTCGTAAAAACATATTAAAATAGTGACAAACTAAAAATACAAAGTAAAACTAACAAGTAACTAAACAAACTAAAATATAACCTAAATTAAAACTAACTAAACTAAAAATATTTAAAAATAGTACTAAATTATATAAAAAATTGAGACCAAATCGCTGTCGTCACATGGCAAAGTACCCAAAAGGCTGACGGCATTTCCGCGTTAAATAGCAATACTTAAACGCTGTCCGAAATGCGCACCAGCTCTTGTATCCCCGAGTCGTCGATCAGGCGATTTTTAATTTAGATATTGTGGCCTATTATTTCGCTCAAAGGCCGATTTCGGTCTTTAAGTGTAATATAAGAAATTTTATCTTATTTTTTTCTGTTATTTCTTGTGCTTAGCCACAGGCCGGAATCTCCTAAGGTACGCGCAATATGCGTCCCCGTTCCCCGTCCCCGCACCTCTCCTCCGTTTTCGCCTCGATCACTCACGTTGGCTCACAAGAACCGGCAGAGGTGCGGGTGCGGGGAACGGGGACGCATATTGCGCGTACCTTAGGAGATTCCGTTCTGTTTACTCATACTGATTTCTGTGGCTTAGCTTACCTATGTATGTGTATTACAAAAAACTTTCCAGGAACAAATTATGTAAACTACGTGTCCATATTAAGTTTTTTGTTATTATTGACACTCGTAAGTAGTTTAATAGCGCATTAGTTTTGGTCAATCAGTCACAAGATTATTTTTTTCAATTGGAATGGACAAATTTCACCAAGAATTTCAATATTTTTGAAGGTTGTCCAATTAATGGAAACAAGTTATAAATCAAAAAATTAAATTAACAAAAAAAACAATCGACTATAATTTTTTTTTGGAGTTTCTTCCATATCTCCGTCTAAGTTCTTCATCATATCTTCACCAAATTAAAATGGGACCAACTTGGTAATAAAGGCTTTCAAATTAAAAAAAAACTATCAAAATCGGTTCACAATTTGGCGAAGATATCGCGTAACAAACATACATAAAAAAAACATAGTCGAATTGATAATCTCCCCCTTTTTTGAAGTCGGTTAAAAATTCAATTTAAGAAAGTTTAAAATGCCCTTCAATACGATCCAATTGAGCTCAAACTCGGTGAGGTTATGTTATTTTATTACAGAAATGATGTGGCCACCTTCCGGCTTCATCATGAGATCAGGTCGTTGGTATCATAATATTTCATTCTCCCATCCCAACTTACATAAGTATGTAAAGGTTCAGCTCAATCGAATAATGGGAAGTAGGTCTAATTTAGCTTGCAAGATTTAACTACGGACACACAGACAACGGGTTAGGTAAAACTAAATAAAAGCTCGTAAAAAGAAACGAAATTTTTAACATATACTCGTACAAGCAAGTATGAAAATAAATATACGAACATAATATTAACCTTTTATCTTACGTTCAAAGGAGATGAAAGGAAAAACAGCGATTTATTTAACTTGTTTATTGGATAGTCAACATCAGCATCGGAGACATAACATATCTTCATAGTTTAGGCGCAAAATGTCCAGTTCACAAAACGTCATGACAAAACATTAAGTCTAAATTTTGATTAGATCTTCCAGGATGAAAATTAAGACTCGATATACTCAATTATCAGCAAATACTAATTTTCATACCATTTTGAATCATGTACGCGGTGTAGCAGAATTCATAGAACCATTTTGATTGGTAGATGTAGCCCGTATTTAGCGTGCGAGGTATTTTCGTAACACGTGCATGGAACTGGTCGATAACCTAATGTACAGTCGATATACAGCATACAGAAAATAACCGCAAATGGCGTAACGACCATTATATCGACTTTGTTCGTTACGGGAATTCCCTACATGCTGTATATCAACTGAGTTATCGACCAAAAAAAATATATATTGTATGGAGAATAAGTAATGATTGCATTCTGCAACGACTTGTTCAATATTGCATAAAAAACTAACATTTTAAACTAAGTATCGATTAAAAAGTTCGAAGTCTGCAGTGTATTTTAGAACTAATTTGTTTGCTGTAATAAAACTTACTTGCACTTTTGTAATTATGTAGGAACATTATTAATAAAATAATGGGACAATTCCCATTAAACTTAACTACATGTTTAATCACTTTTTGTGAGCGTATAAACGTGTTAGCGTCGAATCACACTCGAACGGAAGCAACTGGCAGCGAATAATTTGACTGCATGTAGACGCGAGTCTTAGATTCTGTTCAAGCTGTATTATGCATTTTGTAGATATACCTATAAAGGTGAATATGATTGGACAATAAATGCGCTACCGGCCAATGCCATTCCAGACTGAAGCGGCTCTTGCGTTACGGCCTATTTGAGAATCGGACATTTTGCATCTAACACATTTCACAAGCACGCGATAGAAACCAATCACAATGGCTTAAACTCTATATTATTGCAACTTATAGTATATTTTCAAGCGTTATACTCATTATCATATACAAACATGATATAATACAATGTTAATATATTATCTCAACAATAAAGAGTATTTACAGTATAAGATTTATTAATATTTATTTTGTCAATTTGAAATTATTTTATCTGATATTTATTTACATAAGTCTAAGACTGATGTATAATAACATTAGATGTTACATGTATTATTTAGAATTATTAATTCTATGTAGCAAGGAAGACAGTAAGACAAAATGGCAATCTAAACGTAGTATTTTAAAAGCTATAAAATTGTTATTATGCTTTATTTTGAAAAGCATATCACGGAACTGATAAAAATTATTTTCTATTTAGAAAATTGTTCTTGTTCAGTTTTGTGTAAGTACAAACGTTGAGAACGCGTTTAGTGTAACACTGTTCGTCAAAAAGGATTTATTAAAAAAAAATTGTGGCATAAAGTATTTACCACTTGCCAAAACTCTATGATTGGACGCTGCTGATCAAAATTACTTACAACTTTTTAAATTACTTTAAAAGTAAGCAACTGGTCATTTTAATAAACTAATAAACTTCTGAGTAGGTATTATCGTAAGCGAAACTTATTTTTTTTTTATATGTAGCGTTAAAAATAAACGTAACAAACACGAGTGTTATCATTTAATTATTATAGACATGTTAATTGTTTTTTCTTAAATAGGTAAGTAACAGAAAAATGCATAAATTTATTGTTCTCGTGGAGCCTTCTTTTTCTCTTGTTATCGTGTCGATGGCAATAATTGTTGTCTAAATTGTTTAGGCCTAGAATTCCACCATAACATAGCCATTAGGTCGTCATTAGAGCAGATGCAGTGTGGGGCATGACAGCAAATGTTCCAGGGACTGGATGCATCCACAGCATCTGTCGTAATCGGAATACTTCCACGCCTTCTTTAGCTCCTGACATCTTCAGATGCTCACCAAGAGTCTATTTAGCGATTTCCAAGTTTTTCTAAGATCTTCAATAGTAAAATCTTTTCCTAAGATTGAAATATAACCTATTTACGGAAAAACGCGACCATTTCTTTTCCCCGTGACTAAACGTAACACGTCAGCTGAAACGAAACACGTTCATTTTTCGACGAAGCGTCCATTTTCTCGACGTCAGTGAATCGTGTTTCTCGGCAACAATTGTGTATCGGGGAACGGCATTATTTGCCATCGAACTTTTTGTAAATTGCAAAAATATATTGGGAAGCACATCATGTAAAAACAATTTTTTTAGCAAGTTTTAGCCAATGTATGAAAAATTTTCTAAAAAAGAGAAAATACGCTTATACAACGTAGTTTGCCACGTTGTATGACCGTATTTTTTTTTCAGACGACACGCTAACAAATGTTATATGAAAGTGTATCATCATAATCTATATTTAAGAGTTATGCTCTTTTTGGTGGAGTATGAATCCTTTTCATTTGTCTCTCTCATCCGCCAGTTGTTTTACTTCACTGTACGACACGACATTCAACTTCTCCTTTATCTGTTTCATGTAGCTATGCCTTGTTCTTCCTGGGCCTCTTTTCTTCAATGATAGTCTTTATAAAATAGTCGTATCGTATCACGTGGCCTATATCTTTCCTCTTGTTGTCTATGCAAAGTATTTTTTAGAGATTGACCTTGTTGTAAAAAACTAGTTCCTGCAAAGCATTTTGCGTTTTACTGTGGCAGATATTGTTATTTTTAAGGTACAAGTTCGCTTACAGAAAACAGCAGCAGACACGCCGCAGCGTCTATCACTGCAGTCATGAATTCGAACCCGATGGCGTGTCACAGCGGCGTGTTTCCGAATGCTTCTTTGACTCTAGACTTTGATGCTAGAAATCCGTTTTCATGCAATATTATAGCTTTTTTTACAATGAAACGCTGATCAAGACAGTTAATAAAAATAGCCTAAAATTATTGCTAGATGGCACATTAAACAAAATGGCACTAACTATGAACGAACTTAGTATATACAATACACTTAAATCCTTATACACTGTACATTTTATAATCTATACGAATATTTATTTACAAAAATATATTCACTAGATGTCTTTCATTATGTGTAGATAAATTACAGGATAAGACTTACACCATTACAATATTACTTTATATATAGTTATTATATTGTAACTTACAACTTATACTTGTGTGTGCTGACAAGCAAAAGGTTTTATTAAAAAAAGGCTATATTTTTTAGACATCAACTACTTAAAAAGTTTTTAAGTCAACCTCAAAATATGGCTTAGTAGAAAGATATTTTATAATATAATCTTTAGAAGAATTGAATTCTTATTAAACACAACATTAAAATGCTAAGCATTTCAAGAGTTTTTTTTTTTAATTCAGGTCGATTACAATACAAATAATATTTTTAGGACGGTAAATGGTGGAATGATATATAATTTTATACACATTTTGTATAACAATTAATTAATAAAAATCATCAATGCATTCATTATCAATGGAATAAAATGCATATACGATACGCCTCACTTTGAATTGGTAACTAATAATAATAAAGACAACATTTTATATCATAAGTTATAAATCTTTGGCATAACTGTATGTATTGGTTTTATTTTAATAATTTAGAATAATTTAAAAGATGGTATTCACCACGAAACTTTCTTATATCACTTTTACACATGTACACTGGCTGGAGTCTCTCCAGGGAAAGGAATGCACAGAAAACAGTAAGAGTATACAGAACGGAATCCCCTAAGGTACGCGCAATATGCGTCCCCGTTCCCCGTCCCAGCACCTCTCCCCCATTCTTCTGCGGCCGAGTGCGCCATGCAGTGTGTGTTCGCCTGCTCTCGCTTCTCGACAAGGCGAGAACAGACAAGGGAACAACGAGACAAGGGAAGTGGTGCGGGGACGGGGACGGAGACGCATATTGCGCAGGACCTTAGGAGATTCTGTTCTGTATAATCTTCCTGCCTTCTGTGACTCCATAGAGGTTAGACGTCAAGCGCCATGACACTGACATAATGTCAAATTACGTTCTTTATAACAATCGGATACATTTGTAAGAAATTTATGTGATATAGTCACAAAATTTATTAGGGTAAAAAACAAACGTAATTTGTAACAAGTTTACGTAAACAGTCAAACAATCTTCTAAAATGAAAGAAATCTAAAATTCTTTTGAAAATGAACTTATGCATATCAAAGGAATTCCTAAGAAGTGATAAAGGGCTGCCTCATGTTAGAACCTAAATTAGAAGAATTATTTTGTATAACGGCTTAGATAGCCAGGGTTTTGTGTACCGTTGTGATTTTTGTACACCGTTATAAATACTATACACATATTTTAATACAATCTTTTATAGCCTGGAGTGATTGGTTAAGAAAAGTTATGGATTGATTATAATATAGCGCTAACGACTATAAAAGTTACACAAAAAACAACTTAAGTAAATATATGACTTTTTGCTCTACAAATTAATCTTGACATGTTAACTTCGTTTAACAATAAAAAAAAAATAACGAATATGTCGTTTTTTATTATTTTTCGTCACGTAATCCATTCCATATTTAAAAGTTGTTCAGTAATAACAGAACTTACTCCAAAAGGTAGGCACAAAACTGTTTGGAACTTAAATATATACGAAGAAGTTAACGCCGCAAACTATAAACTGCCAAGAAAGTCGTGCAGTGCACGTCAGTTGATTCCAAAGTAAAATTTCAGTGTGAAACTTTGCCGTGAGACATTGGTTGGCTGCTATTGTCTTAAACACCCGGCATGAGATTACACATAATTATAAGACAGCACGAAACTGTGAGCGAAATAGCAGAAATACAACTTTTAATTTTGGCAACCAGTAAATTTCATACCCATATTTTAGATAAATCTGACAACTGAACTTGGTCGCTTTTAATTGAGGAGTAAAAAAGTGTAAGCTACCGGTTCCTAATATGGATGACGGGTTATTCATACCCTCATATTAATAAAAATCTGCACTTCTTAATCAGTAATATAGTGAGTATACTACCAATTTAAGAAGTAAGTATAGACATTTTTATGTTATTGACAAATAACAGAAGATTTTGAGTTTTGGGCATAGCTTATTATGATTCGGCGACGATGTAGCTGACGTAATGCTAACGTCAAACAAAGAATTATACGTGGTTGCTAAAAGGAAGGCAAAAATATACCTACTAAACCAGTAGCGTATTAGAACGAGACTTATGCAAATCTCAAAAGTTTTGTTTAGAATTTTTTTAAGCGAAATCAATTTTGTATGATATACTTTCAGAAATAAATACAATTTTTTAGACTTTCTTTGCACCAGGTTTATAAAAATGGTGAAAAATACTGAAAATGTGTTCAATTGCAATATTCGTAACAGTTTTTATTCAAAAGTTAATCGAACTCTGCAAATACTAGTTGCCAAACCAAACGTATCGTAATGGCGATAACCCTAACAAAACTAGCAAAGTTATTAAAAATGGCAGTGAAATTGAAGCGAACAAATTCTGTACATTGTATTACTTCTATTATTAACAATGACTAACGTACTAAACAGGAGTTCGAAGCTATTCACATATGCACTAGCGACCTATATTTAGTCTGCCATTCAAACTCTCATAGGAGGAAGTTATTTGATATGCATCTTCAAAACTATGACCGTATTCAGGTAGAAAGACTGACGTATTGCTTCAAGTTTGGAACGAGAAATATGAGGTTGAGAAGCAAATAAAGTTCCTAGAGTTTGACAATGTTAAGCTTTTGTCGAACAAACTCAACGAGGTATGTTTTGTTGGATTTGATATTCATGAAATTCGGTGTAGTCAAGTAGATGAGATAAATAGTTGAACCAATGATTACTTGAATAATCTAGCTTATGTTACGTATGTTCGACTAAAAGAAGAGCGAGTTTGATTGGATATTCATGAAATTTAGTAGACTCAAGAAGATGAGATGCACAATTAAACTTTTAATAGAAGTTTCATGAGAATTGCAATTTCATGGAGAATCGCTGTTTGTATTGTAGCAGCGAGGCTACAATACAATTGCTATACTCGACCGTCACAGAGGGAAGATCTTCCCGCCAGGCATGGTGTTGCGCACATATAAGTTAAGTTGCAACCAGAACTCTAATATCGAGATGTAGGATACTGTCAGCGCCATCTCGTATGCTTCTTGTGAACTATGTTGACGACCTCCGTGGTGTAATGGTTAACACGCTAAACCGCTAATCCGGAGGTTCTGGGTTCAATTCCCAGCAAGGGCAAATTCGAAAATGGCCTTTTTTAAATTTTCCTGGGTCTGGGTGTTTATCTATATATGTATTTATCATAAAATATAGTGTCGTTAAGTATCCCATAACACAAGTTTAAAAAACTTACTTTGGGGCTAGCTTAATCAGTGTGATTTGTCCTTATATATATATTTATTAATATTTAAAAATGTTGTAGTTTCGCTGTTGTGGTTGTCGTTCTTTGAATTGACGTAGAGGCCACAGTATGTTCGGAAAATAACTCGAGTTTGTTGATGTTTGATCGAATATTCATGAAACGTAGTAAACCAGTAGATGAGAACAATCTTTATTTTAGTTTCAACTTGAGTCAAATCAGATACGGGGTTATGAATAATGTGAGGTTATAAAAGGTGTTTCAAGTTCGCAGTTCGAGGCGAGTTTCTACTCGTATACATCCTACACATTCTCGTAATATTAGTTGTAAATAAAGTTTCCTTAAACATTTCTGAGTTACTTCTACCATGTATGTGATGTTAAAATGAATGGATTAAAACTTTAGATCAATAGATTAACTTGTTCTGGATAAATATTTTCGCGGTTGATAACGTTTATATGGAAATATTGGAATATACGAGTATGTACCATAAATGACTTCTTTTACTTAGTAATTTACAAGAAATTTACAAAAATATTTTTTGTAATTAATTAAATTTATTACTTTTATATATTTTTTTAAACTTTTTATGGTCAATTATAATTTCCTTTAGGTATAATAAAACTGGATTGCGATGGCCAATGACAGAGCAAGATGGCGCAGACAAAGGGAGGCTTATGCCCAGCAGTGGGTACCTGAAAGCTGTTGATGATGATAATAATAAAAATATGAAGTGTTTAATAACATCTATTTTCACTTCTTTTTAGTCTAGGCCAAGTCATATTTCTCGTGACAATGAACCATAGCGCCCATAGTAGTAAAATTCCATGTTGAAATTTAAAAAAAAATTATACTTAAAATTGTCCGATCGACATAAAACAAAATATGAAATATTTTATGAGGGAGGAGGGTGATTTTGAATAATTCCAGATATTAAAGATTTTTGCCAAAATAAAAAAGCAATATATATTTTTTTTAATTTTTCTCATGTTTGTTACGTACACAATATTTAAGAAATATTGTAAGTTTTATGAAAATCGGTCAATTTAACCGTTTAAGGGTTAAGTGAAATAAATAATAATAAATAAATTATTTGTATTTCATTCCTATATGTTACACGGGTCACTCCCGACAAAAACCAGCTACTGGCCGACATTTGTATTTCCTTTATGAACCACAGATCTACTCACCCCGGTCCTTTGGGTGGCTTGCGATACAGATAAAGAACCTACACGTAGAGGCTCTTTGGAGAAGTTGATGTAATGTGGCGCTCGCGCTAAAACCCATTCTTGGAATAATTCCAGATATTAAAGATTTTTGCCAAAATAAAAAAGCAATATATATATTTTTTTTAATTTTTCCCATGTTTGTTACGTACACAATATTTAAGAAATATTGTAAGTTACTGTATATTCTTTTTTCTTTTATTATAGAGTTATTGTATATTCTTGGATATACCAATGAAAGGGTTTCGGCAGAAGGAGGATCTATTGCAAGAAAAGGAAAGGTTTATGGGTTATGGAATGAGCTTGGGATGGACTGATGCTGGGCTATTGCAATAGAAACAACGGCACCTGACTTAATCATGATCACTGACTATTGTAGACTAGACGTGGCTTATTATTATAAGTCACTGTAGACCATACTTAGGGATAGTTAAATGAATGGGTTTAATTACGATGACTAGACTTTCTACCTGAATTCGGTCTTTGAATACCTATTTCAAATACAATAACAGTATTTTAATCTATGAATCACAGTAAAGACTAGCATTTACAATACAATACAAAACTATCTAGAGTAAAGTAAAGGTAAACCACGACATGATCCCATTTTTCTTCTCGTTATTTGTATAGTGTTGTTTCTACATACTTTTATAGCTACTCTACTTGTACATTTTGCTGTTTAAAATAGACGGACATCAACAAATTGTCGTGGATTATCTTTACATTAAACATGGTATTTTACATTTCAAATATTTCGTGAGTCGGAAGTACTACTTACTTGATGATCGAAATTTTTCGGAAATTATAAATAACATAAATTTTCCAAAATAAAAACTGAATAACGTTTGCAACGAAAACACCATGCTATACTCGTATAACTAACTTACATGAAAACTATAGAGGACATAAGTACAGTCTTCAAAATTATACAAAGAGTATTAAACAGTTACTTCTTCCGTAAAACGACTTTTATCGTCTAAATTGATAATAATAGCGTGAGTCCTAGCATGCCCTGATCTGACACCCTTAACAGTTTCTGTACTACCTGTACCTGGACTAGATTTAGTTTCACTGGTCTTTTCACTTTTATTAAAACCATTTTGACTAGCCACTTCTGGAGGTCTTATATCACTACAATTAGCTTCACCAGATATTTTGAAAACACCATTCTGTTTATCTTCTGCTTCTTCAGTAACATCTTTTCTTCTTTTTGGAGAATCTGCTGCAACTGTGACGTCAGTTTGGCTCTGTTCTGTGTTGCTGACTTCTACGCTTTTTGATGGGCTGAACGTTTTGTGTCTGTAAGCGGGTGGAGCTTCGAATGGCAGGTCTCTGCCGCTACTGCTGGATTCTTCTGCTGGAGTTACCGTGCACATGAGGCGGTCTGCGACGGCACTGAACACTGTGTTCAGTTTGAGGGGGGCGGAGTCTGATGTCGCTGGTTTTCGCTCATGGATCGCAGCTGCGTCTTGCATGGCAGTGATACGACGGGCTACCATCGTATATGTACCACATCTTTCTCGAAGTTTCTCTAGTTGGTTACAGATTTTTCTGAACTCCTCCTATTGGCAAATAATTAAAATTAGTTAACCAGTTATTCGACTACTATAATAAGATAACTGAAATAAATAAATAAATAAATATAAATGTATAGGGAGAAATCAACAACAAGCAAGCTTATTACGGTAAGGTAGTATTAGTAGCATAGATATTTATTTATTAAAACGTTATTGTTCAAAAATTTAAAATTGTACACTTTGGCAGATTTAACGCTAAAAGCGTTCTTTCCCATGGATGAACAGATAATTTGTTAGAGGCGCAAAAATAAATAAATTGACAACACAATATACAATCAAATAAACATATACATCTACTTATTCGCCGGTTCACTGGAAGAGATTCCATTATGGGATAAGTCCGCCGTTGTCAATTTACTCCATATGTTGTTTTTGTCTTTAATTATGTGTTTTCTTAGTACAATAAAGTTATAACAAACAAACAAACATATAATTCTTCTGATATATACTGTTGCGGTCATTTATTCTCTACTTTGCAAGGTCTTTGGCATCCTTGGGTGACCATTGACATGCATATTATATTTGGAGAAGAAAAAGCGGGACAGCGTACACCGTGCTCCAAAACAGCAAAGCTGAGGACGCAACCGAGAACGCGCTTATATGAAGAAAAAGAGAAGAGTTGCTGTAATAATACATGGCTATCTCTCACCTCTAGTTCTCTCTCACTCATATTGTCACAAAACCTGGTGCTTCTATTCGTGGTCATGGTGTAGGTAGACTCTGCAGGTCGGGATCGGAACTTCCCGGTCTTCTCACGGTCGTCCTTGCCGTGGCCTTTGTAGACCATGTATGCCTGGTAAAAAAACGTTTATTATTAAAAATAGCATTTTAATAACCATAAAAGAAGCAGGATAAAATGCATTTCAATTGTACATTTTCAAATTTCGCGCGTGATTCGCCGAAAACGTTGGAGCAGTGGACGCCATATTGCTCTGTGGTCTTGACGTCAGCCATGCATGTAGACAAATGCGCTTGGTGTATGTATTTTGAAAACAACAGCGGCAACGGCCCTGAAGAAATCTTTTTATTCACTTCTCATATAATGTTTTATTGTATCTCTGGGGAAAGTAGTTCCCTATCGATGGCTTAAGATGCTTTGTTAGTTTTTTGCAATCTGCATATGTTCGGATTTATTATTACTAAACAGTTGAAAAAAAAAGTATGTTGCCTTTTGATAAAAATCATTGGTGTAGTTACATATTATCCAACCACGACTAAAATAGACCCTGATTGAAGCCAAACACATTGAGAGTATGTGACACATTTGGCGAAGGTACAAGGGCCATCAGGTGTATCATTCATCAATTAGATTCGACAGCCATAAACGGTGTGCGCCGTGCAGCGATAAAGTCTACATCACAGTTTCCCAAACTTTTTTTGTCGCGTAAGTATTCCCTGATTACAAATAGTAATTTCTCGCCCGCTTATATTTTTTTTTGTTGGGAATAAATGCATTTAATTCAGTATTTAGGTAAACAAAATTCGACCTACAAAGCGATTTTACCTTTTTTTAAATTAACAAGGAAAGTGTAGATTCATATCATAAATTGAAATTCTTCGTAGACATTCCTTGAATTGGTCGAAGAGTCGTGAGCTAAATATATATTCGCGATATATTAATATATTTTAGTAAAAACAATTTGTTAGCCAACCCCACGCCTTTGACATGTCACTAAGCTCCACCTGGGGCGCGCCCACAGTTTGGGAACCACTGGTCTACATTCATCATAATGAAGGACAAAAGTACCCAGCCTATATTTAGACTGAAATAGGCTTCAAGATAATGGGGTCTTGACGGCTATTCTTTTGGAGATTTTATCTAAAAATAATAAAATTTTTAACAAAAAAAACAACCGACTTAAATTTTTTTTCAGGAGTTTCTTCCATATCTTTAAAGTTCTTCATCATATCTTCACCAAATTAAAATGGGACCAATGACCAAGGCTTTCAAATAAAAAAAGAATTTTCAAAATCGGTTCACAATTGGCGAAGATATCGTGTAACAAACATACATAAAAAAAAACATAAAGTCGAATTGATAACCTCCTCCTTTTTGAAGTCGGTTAAAAATAAAGAGCTTTGCGGATTTATCAGATTATTTTTATCGTACGGATTTATGATTTTAGCCTAGTGCTGAAAATAAATATCTTTTCGTAAGTATTTTATGTTAACTGTCGAAATGTTGGGTCCTGATAAGAGGGAGATTTGAACTGTTTATGTATCTTGTATGTAGTTATAATAAGGTATTTTACAAAAAAAAATTAAAACGAAAAGTAACAACATTCTAAACCGAAAACAGAATTAATAATTTTTATCCGCTCATAAATAATTCAGGCCATTTTCCGGGGTCCAGTGCTGCCCCCAAGTAAACTAAATTATTTGAAACGTTGTTTGTTTGTTTTTCGTGTGTGTAAGTGGCCAACACTGGCGTCAGATTTTTCAAGCTGCCTAAAGGCGTCTGACATAGCTTGACGACTGCCATACAATGACAACCGGGACCAACGGCTTTTACGTGCCTTCCGAAGCACGGAGGAGCTCGAGAAATTTTTGTACCACTTGTGGTCACCCATCCAAGTACGGACCACGCCCGGGGTTGCTTAACTTGTGAAAACGCTAGCAATGCGTACTCCCACCGGGCCACCAAGCTCCTGTTTATATATTATTTGAAAGGAAACGGAGATATCATTTAAAATTTTGTCTCTACCAAGCCCTAGTCGCACATTTGCGAAAAACGGCCACTTTTGGCAAATGTGCGAAGAAAAGCTTCACGTTTTCACTTCAAACTGTAAACAGCAGTTCATAAAATAGTTTGAAGGGTTATCATGAGCTTGGTAGAGACAAAATTTTAAATGATATCTCCATTTATTTTCGAATAATTTATATCAAATAGGGGCAGCAATTCAAGTATGGTCTTAAGTTATAAGCCTTTCGAATCTGGTCGAACAGGAAACTGTCAGCTAACAGAATAAACGGGCAAGTGCGAGTCGGACTCGTACATGAAGGGTTCCGTACCTCCGTACAATGTTTAAATACGCTGAAAAAACACGTTTCTTGTATGAAGATCCCTTTTAATTTTTTACTTTACCTTATTTTTAGTATTTGTTGTTATAGCGGCCATAGTAATACATAATCGGTGAGAATTTAAAAGTATCTAGTTAATTCCATTATAAAGATCAAGTAAAAAAAAATCGCTGAAAAAACATATTTTTTGTATGACGTGACGACCCCCTTTAAATTTTTTATTTTTAGTATTTGTTGTGCAACCGGGAATACGCTTGGATGATAATACAGGGTTATTTTTAATTAACCGGCAACCTTTTTGGAACACTTTCCATAAAGACAATTATCGAAAAACGAAAACAAAATTTCGTCCTCCCATACAAAATCCATTTGGTTAAGCGCCGATTTGTATGGAAAGTCGATTTTTTTTTATCGTTTTTCAACAATTGTTTTTATGGAAAGTGGTTTAGTATCACGGACTGACCTTGCTCCAAAAAGGTTGCCGGTTAATTAAAAATAACCCTGTATCATCATCCAAGCGTATTCCCGGTTGCATCGTCAGCGGTTACGCTTCAGAGCCCGGGGTCCGCTACCTTACCTAGGTGATATGACGGTTATTGGTTTTTACACAGAGCGACTGCCGTCTGACCTCCGCAACCCAAAGGGTAGACCAGAACCAATCCTAGGATAGGTACAAACGCTAGATAGCGTTCAGCTTTACGTGCTTTCCGAAGCACAGACTCATCTTTCTTTTCGGATAATCAGGTGATTCAAGCCTGCAATATCCTAACTAGACTGAAAACAACTTTTCACAAAGTATGCTTCCCAGTGGGATTTGAACCCACAACCTCCAGATCACAAGGCAAACGCCTTGACCACTGGACCACGGAGGCAGTCGTAAAAATAACCCTGTATATAGGGGAAAATCACCCTGATTGAGCTGGCCCCAAGACACAGGTATGGCGCTCCATACAAGCGGAGTAATATTTATGCCTACTACTACTACAAGTGAAACTATACATCCGTGCGCACGTCAATGTGTGCGTTTCAGTGTTCAAAGCCATCAAACGCACCAGAGAACGGGGGAGAGGTGCAGGGACACCATATTGCGGGAGATACTGCGAGTTTCCGTTCTGTATGTTTATACTTATATTAATTTTGGGCCCAAGATTGGTGTTAGGTACGAGTATGTGTATCTGTTTCCTCGTATATCGACTGCCTCCGCGGTCCAGTGGTCAAGGCATTTGCCTTGTGATTTGTGAAAAAGTTGTTTCCAGTCTGGTTAGGATATTGCAGGCTTGAATCACGGAAGGCACGTAAAGCTGTTGGTCCCGAACGCCATCTAGCGTTTGTACCTATCCTAGGATTGGTTCTGGTCTACCCTCTGGGTTGCGGAGGTTAGACGGCAGTCGCTCTGTGTAAAAACCGGTAACCTCGTCGAATCACTAAGGTAAGGTAGCGGACCCCGGGCTCTGAAGCTGACGATGCAACCGGGAATACGCTTGGAAGATGATGATCTGTTCACTCGTGTCTTCAAAGATATTGTGATACCTTGGCAAATGAGGTATCGTGTAATCGTCTTGGCGGTCCGCTGTTTATAGGCTATGTGATGACCGAGTAAATTTAGTGTGGCGCCCTCTACAGGCCATAAAGTAATAAAAAAAAAAATCATAAATTAAATCATACCGTTTGAGGTACAGGTCGCGCCAAACTTCTAGTTCGCTCTGAAGTTGAGGCGATTCGCGTCGCAGTAGTAAAATACAGATACCCATAACAGATAGAATTTGTTTTATTTTTGTTGATTGTGTATATACGAGTCTATCATATCTACATTCTTACTATCATTCTGAAAAAAATATTATTGTGGTAAATATTCTGTCCCTGTTTGTAACCTGAGTGTAACTAGAAGTTTTGCGCGACCTGTATCAAACGAAAGGGCTTAAGGCTGTGCTTGCATTAACTGGATAAGCGTACTTTTCAGTATTAATTATTCTATAGTTTGGTTTTAGTTTTAAAAACTATAAATAAGACAAACAATAATTTATCTATTCAAACGGTAGAAAATTCTGTAACGCATTTAATATGAAAATGATGGCATGCATTTAAAGTCATTTTGCGCGGTAATTTTACGACAGCAGCTGAGATGAATGGCTCAGCGTGGCTTCGGAGCCAGATACCGTTTAGTGCGATGGCGTTTTATCGTCTCTTTACGGTCAATTTTAAATTCAGTGCCTTTTAAGGCGTCGGATAATCAGTTTTTTTAACTTTATAAATAAGAGATTAAATTTAATATCATTGACATAGAATATCTCATGAGGTATTTTTGTTTGTAGTAGAATAAGACCACTCCCAGTCTCCCTGTGGATGTCATAAAAGGCGACATAGGAAACACAAGCTAAACAAAGCTTATAATCATCAATGAGACCTCTCCAACCCTTCTTGGCAATATATGGCTCTGGTAGTACAGAGAGGGTCGTGCCGTAGTGGAGATTAAAAAAGACCTAATGAGATGACAGACAGAGACAGAGATATATAGAGACCATAATTTTGAATATATAGCGGCGTGAATCTTATCATACGTATTAAATTTTCAAACAATGAAATCCGGTTATTAACCGATGGAGAGTTATTTCTTTCATTTTACCGTGTTCCTTGAATTATTCTTATAGTATTTTAACACAAAGCAAGGCCATTTGCATAATGTTTACTATGTTTTCGCTTCTAAACTGTCGAAAGTTCTAAGCGTACAAGAGCTCGCAAGCGACTGAGTAAAGTTGATGGAAATAGCTACAATTGAACGGGACAAAACAGTGACTTATTATATTATATTAGTTGTGGTAGAGCCACGCTACTAGCAAAACTTAGTTTTGCTAGTAGCATGAATGGGCCGGCTCGTCCGGGAAAGTACACTCTCACAGAAAATCGACGTCTGAGTAGTGGCTTCACCGCTTCTATGCTTCGTTCGGTGAGTGAGAGAGCCGGAGTCCCTTCCCCCCCTTCCCCCTCTGGAAAGGGCCTTGAAAGGACGGTAACGCTTTTGTTACACCCCTGATGTTGCATTAGTCCATGGGCAGCGGCGATCACTTGCCATCAGGTGACCCGCTTGTTCGTTTGCCGTCCTATGATGACATAAAAAAAATATGGTGTCTTATCTAGATTTACATAATCTTTCTTTGTTAAATACTTAAATAATGTCTTTATTTAGGCACACAGGCCGAAAGCGAGGGTTTTACAAACTATACCTCTACATTAGATAAATCTTGGTAATTAGGTTTCTATCATTGGTAAAATTAGTCAATTTATTTGCAACCCTAACCATTATAATATTTCCATTATCGCGTTCAAAATACTTTTAACTGTGCTAAAATATTCTAAAAGCCTATTTAATGACATTCAATGTAAACCCATTTAATTCCAACAAATGAGTTCACGTTATTAGGTGTAACCTGGTTAAATGATTCGCCGACATCCCGAATGAAAATATTCTCTATATAACAAAATGGAATAAAAGATGACAATATTTTTGTCAACGATGAAGACGACTTTCAGTGGCCATTTCAGTTCCAAATAGAATGCAATATTTTTATTAATTTAACATTTTTTAAACTGTCATTATTGTTAAACAACATGATACCTACCTTTAAAGCCAACGAACCAAAAGCAAACAACGCAACACTCACTTAAAGCACTGAACGTCCCTGCTCGAATGGCTGGTTTTGGGAACATGTCATAGACTTAAGAGTTCAATAGACAGCATAGCCTGCTAAAAAGCTGCCCGTTTACCAATTTTCATATTATTAATAATTATTATATGTCACTAACGACTAATTTTGAAAAGAAAAACACAATTACTTTTATGTTTTTCGATAAAAACAAGCCAAGTACGAAAGTAGATAGATAAGCTACAAATTGTTACTGGAAAATATTCTCTCTGATAATCAGACGCGAGCGCTGAGCACTTTTTTTAAATTTTCCAAGATGGCCGCCAAAAGTCGACTGCCTCCGATTTGATTGAAATTCATATTTGTATAGGAAGTTTTTTTTACAAAGACTTTACCCGCGGCTTCGCTCGCGTATCCCACGGAAACATTACATTTTTCCGGGATGAAAGGTACCCTATGTCCTTCTCAGTACTCCTAACTATGTGTATGCTAATTTTCAAGAAGATTGGTTCAGTAGATAAAGCGTGAAGAGGTAAAAAACAAACAAACAAATATACAAACTCACTTTCGCATTTATAATATTAGTTAGAATTAGGATATACATTTATTAGGCAAAGTTGTTCAAATAATTAAGAGCATCACCCCTTAAAATATTTGTACTAAATTAAAAATAAGCTTGTACCTATATCTTAGACTTCTTCTTTGTCAATGGCTTTTTTGTCTTTATATCTTATACAATCTATTTATATTCATATCTTTGTCTCAGAAAATAGTAACACTACATCATCGTCGTAGCTTCGCCTAATGGAGCATGTCTAATATGACAACGCGAGTTCCCAGGAAATGGCTGGCTGTTAGAAAGTACAAGTCTATACTGTCTATATTTTTATAGATTTTATAGAAATAAGAAATGGTAAAAAATACCACGTGAGAGGGAACTTGAACTCGCGACCTTGGTCTAAATACGACCATGCTCTAACCACTGAGCTATTACGTGTTATATTCTGTCTTATTATAAAAACATGACTAACTTTGTTACTAGGTTTAAACCATTACCCGTCCAAATCAAGTTAACATCTGGTAATATCACACTATCTCACCTGTCAATGTCAACTTGATTTGGGCGGATAATGGTTTAAACCTAGTAACAAAGTTAGTCCTGTTCTTATAATAGGACGGATAGTGTCTAGTCTTTACAGGGTGATTTCGCACCTCGCAGCTATATTCAAGGAAAGTACTCTTTAAAAGCAAAATAAACTAGAGGCTCTATGAGCTGTAGACCTCGCGAGCTTATAGAGATTGCAGATTGAAGGAACTTTTCAAACCATAGGTTTTACATGAAATATTGTTGTGGTAGAGCCACGCTTCCGGCAAAACTCAGTTTTGCTAGTAGCATGAATGGGCCGGCTCGTCCGGGTAAGTACAACACTCTCACATAAAACGAAGTTTGAGTATTAGCTTCACCGCTTCTATGCTTTGTTTGGCGAGTGAGAGAGCCGGAGCACACCCTCCTTCCCCCCCCTCTGGAGATGGCCCTCCCCCCCCTCCCCCCTGGAGAGGGCCCTGAAAGACCGGTTACGCTATTGTTACACCCCAGGTGTTGCAGTTGTCCATGAACAGCGGTGATCACTTACCATCAGGTGACCCGATTGTTCGTTTTCCTTCCTAAAAAATTAAAATCTTGATAATAAAAACCAAAGATAAAACCCCATAAAGTTGTACGGCATATTCCCAATCGCAGTGATACCGACCGCCATATAATCGCTCGCCCCGCGCGCCGCCGGCGGGAAGGGTGCGCGACGGTCATACGGAGGAATCGAGCGAAAGCGAGGTCATTGACACTAATAATAATACGTTAGCCATGTATTGCAAATGAAGGGATTTTTCGTAATGAAAAATAGTAAAGTAAAAGTATTCTTTATTTTGCTATTTTGTGTTCTATTAGTGATGTTGATTCCAAAATTTCAATATAGCTCAGTGTTTCAAAATCAACCCGTATAACACGTGATAGCTCAGTGGTTAGAGCATGGTCGCATTCAGACCAAAGTCGTTTATTCATA
Organism: Acrobasis repandana; assembly: GCA_963576875.1. Lineage (NCBI taxonomy): Eukaryota > Metazoa > Arthropoda > Insecta > Lepidoptera > Pyralidae > Acrobasis > Acrobasis repandana. Next base: position 1,892,565 of record OY756215.1, read on the forward strand.
CGCTTGGAAGCCATTCCCCATGTCGCATGTTTAGGGCACATTTAGAGACTATCGGAATAGGCCACTGCTTGGGTTGTCTTTATAGCAAAATGAGGGTGTACTCGTATCTTCTCGTACCCACCTCTATGTTAGAATTTTTTGAGATATTTTAATTTTTCTCCTTCTTTCTCGGTTATTGCGTAAAGCATGCTTTCAGTGGTCTATAAGTTATTCTGTTAAATTAGTCCTAATGTATGTTCTCAAGTTCTAACATAGTCTTATATTTAGCCTATGGTGGAGGGAGCCTGGTGACTTGTAATACAGGTTATACAGGTAGTATATACCTGGGTCATAAATTGTAGTGGTATTGTTAGCCTACGGTGTTAGGTACCTATTTCAATCCTTGTTGTGATATTCTATTATTGAATTTTGTAATTGAAAAATATTTTTTTTTTTTTAATTTATTTCTTTTATTTAATCTAGTTACTAATAAAACTTTTGTAACTTATAAACATGTTAGTACGTTTTGTATGCAACAATAATAATTGAAATGAATGGCAAAAAAAATAGGGTTTATAAATGTATTGTTGGGGTATTTCATAATGATTGGGATTGTCACATTTTTTCCTGTTAACCTAAAATAATGCTAAGCGTAGTATTTAGCCCTGTCTTTCCTGCAGTCTTCGACCGTGGGAATTTTTTTGACCACCCGAATCTTTATTTTCTATCCACACATACGCATTGCGCTGTATTGTACATGCACTCTGGAGACGAATTTAGACGAATTCAGAAGCGCAACGAGCGGTATGTTTTGTCAGCGTTTTCGTCCCCATATTTATTAGAGAATTTCGGAGAACTTAAAATTTTTCTATCTTTTTGCCAAAGACAAATTATTTTCATTTATTTATTGTACGTGTTTAAGCATGAATCAATCTCCATATATGTGTATTTTTTATTTTTTTACTCAGTCGTATGCGCAAGAAATCCGACAACGTATTCGCTTATATTTTCTTCAAAGTTTAACCTTTTTAACTAAGCTTTTGAATAAAGAAAAAAAAATTACTAAAATCATTTTCATTCAATTTATATACAACTTCATGTTTTAAATTCCGTGTAAACAACAAAGACATGAACGTCACGCACCGCAAAAAATTTAAACACGTCTCAGGTTATTTGGAATTAAACGAACTATTACAATGAAAATCAATAAATTGTCTCATTCACTTTTTTAATGCTTAAATAAACTTCAATTTAACATAACTTAACATATTGTTACTAAGATAGTTTGGCTCCAATCAGCTCTGAAAAAGCAGTCAAAATCACTAAAAATAAGGACCGACCCTTAAGGTTAAATAATATTTAAAGACGTGATAGCAGATGTACCTAGGTATATTCAATAAGTTTTGAGATACTTTTTATTTATTTATTTATTTACACTTTATTGTACACACATACAAATGTACAACAGGCGGACTTATTGCTAAAAGCATTCTCTAACAGTCAAACCTTTGGGTTGATTGGGAGAGTTTATGTGGGTGTAACACATAATAAAAAATAACAATAAAAAACTAAATAAAATTTTAAACTTAAAAATCAAATAAAAATAAACATACTAAATATAAATATTATAATAATACTATACCTACATATTAAATACATACAAACGAGCAATAAATACATACATATCTCTAAATACATATTATACAATCAAGTCTGTCTCATATTTAATCGAAAATGGAGGTGTCTAAAATACTTGTCGACGTTGTATATTTGTCTACTTCCTAATGTATTCCTAATGTAATGTACATAAGTACACAAAGTGATAATCCGCTACATGACAACGAGTCCAATCAGATACATTTTTATAAACATCAAACAAACATTTTCTATGGAATTTATATGAAAAACACAGACGTCATTCTTTTTAGAGTAAAATCTTAATAACAGTTTTTTTTTGCATTAATAAATCTTAAATCATGTTGAAATTGGATAAGATCAATGACAAGTGAAAAATTTTAAGTTTCCTTTATACGGCAATAAGGTGCTTATTTTTTAGTATGGCAATAACTTCGGTGTATTTTATCGCAGAATCAGCTAAGTAACATCTATGAGCGTGTAAAATTTCCAGTGATAACTTTAAATTGTAAGATAAGATAAAACTTATTTATTGCACCAACTAATTGGCAAGAGATAGCAGAGAGTGGAGACGAGTGGAAGAGGTAGGGGGAGGCCTTTGCTCAGCAGTGGGACATAACACCAACAGGCTAGAAAAAAAAAATTGCACCAACTATAAGTATAACTTAATAATTTTTGATGTTTTATCAAAAAAATAACCGACTTCTATACCAGAAAAGCTAAATATTCAAAATATTTTATACTTAGACGACATATTTTTTTGTTGTTATTTAAAAAAAAACAAACAACCACTGGTTTTAACAAAGTTTCTATGGAAAAAAAAAAGAATTTTTCAAATCGGTCCTGGCGTCTTCGAGTAATCAGGGAACATACTCGTAGGTACAAAAATAAAAGATTCCAACAAATTGATAACCAGGAAGTTATCAATTATCATATCATTATATATTTATTATAATATCAAAAAAAAGGAGGACCCTATTTCATGTCTGTTAAAATAAACTTTAAATGTAGATACAAACGACATTTGGGTAAACAGAAATTTTAATAAATGTTGTGGGTTGACGCGGTATAAATAGTTTATGTTAATACAGATACCTATATAGACATACACCTACAAATAGAATCAAATAAAATAGTAGTTATATAAATAAAATAAAATACCCACATACAACATAAACAAACACAAGATCGAATATAAAAACAAATGTAAAGTTGTCACAGAATTTCAGAGGAGGCTATTTTGTGATCATGTGAGTCTAGGACCGTGTACACACAAACGAAATAGGGATTGCAAAAAAAAAATTAAACGATTTTCAAAAAAGATCAAAAAATACTAAGATTAGTTATCCCTTACGATATAGGCTTCCATTAAGCCCGATACAGACGTAGCTATAATATATATCAATATTATATCTAACGTATCTACGAACAACGAATATACGAGTATGTACTCGTCATCGAACTTGCAAACATATCACTGCATTTTCATTTATCACCAAAAATCTTTAATTACGGCAAATCAAAAAGCATGCAAAGTATCAACATACCACGCGCCGATACATACTGTGCTATATATTATATTATAGCAAGCTACCACACACGATACTACTATAATATAAATTTCACCCTCATGATTTAAATCATAATATATATGTCTTTTGCTATATCTGCCCACATATTTTAGTGACGCAATAGCTATTTCGGTCAATCGTGGATAACTATGAAAAATAAAAAATATATAGTAAATGTCCTGCAATAATATCTATTGTGCCACGTACTCACTTACTTATTTACTCTATGCCTTATGGTATATATGGTATATATGATGAAAATAATCCGACAGGGTGATTAGAAGTCACGGCGACGTGGTAGAAAAAAAAATTATTGAAAGTATTTAATAAAAACCTATTTTTTTTTACCAGATAGTACGTCTGTAAATTAAATACTTTCAATATTTTTTTTTAGTTATTATTAGCGATAGTAATGAGATGAGACCTTATAAATAGATATCAATAGTTTATTTTCGTGATTATTTTGATAACGCTTTAGTTTATAATTTTAGACAGAAACTGATTTTTATACCTTTTTTTGACCAACTTCAAAAAAGGAGGATCAATTCGACGAGTTTTTTTGTACATACAAAAAAAACTCGATGTTACGCGATATCTCCGCCAATTGTAAACCGATTTAGATGATTCTTTTTTTATTTGAAAGCCTTTATTTACCACTAAGTTTGTTTGTTTGTTTGTTTGTTTGTTTTATATCTTTATTGTACAAGAAATAGTTACAGTTAAATAAGTAATAATAGACCAAAATATTTTGTACAATGGTGGACTTATCCCATAGTGGGATCTCTTCCAGTCAACCAAGTATCGGCGAATGAATACAATCAATGGACATAACGGGCAAAAGTCAACGTACAATCGCAATAAAATTCATTTAAAGTTTTAAATCTAAAATAAATTATATATTATATATCTATAATACATAAACTAATACATAAGAAAATAGTAGTAAAGTTGTTCTTACATTATTTAGTAAGAACACGGTTAAAAACTTTGGAGGTATGAAAGAAACTCCTTATAGAAAACGAAGTCGGTATTTTTTTGTAAAAAAAATTATTCTTAAAATTTTTTACTTACCTTACTTCCGAAAATAAAGCACAGCAGCAAAGTGACAGTCAGCTGCGTGTGGCAGAAGAATATTATATACAGGAGGTCGGGGTTTGCGGGCGACTGAAGAAACAACCTGAAACAAAATTGATATTTTAATGAGACGGAATTATTTAAAAAGTAAAACAGTTTTTCATTTAATGTTAGGCCTAAGTACTTATAAAGACAAATATAATTGTTAAATGGGTGCCCAAGAGAAAGACAGGGAATCGGGATACTCTATTTATTTAGTACAACATGCTTATGGCTAGGTGCGCGTTTAAACAGAGACCGTAAAATGGCTGCATAGGCTTATATAGTATACTGTGTACACCTGGTGGCGATTTTTGGAATCATTCAAATGATTGTTGCTTTTGTAAGCATTATAGATGATAACGATCTATTAAGTCCCTACTACTTAGTACAGAGCAAGCTATCTAGATGGCGCTGTGTTTAACAGTAATAAACTAAACTCGGTTGCGTCGTTTTATTACAGGGTTCCTATAGCCACCTTATGGCTCCATTATCAAATCAGCGTCTTGTTATAATAATATTTGCATTGCAATCTGATTAATATTAGCATACAAAATTTTAGATCAATCGAAAACCGGGAAGTGGCTCAAATTTAACTTACAAGATTTGACCCAAACAAAAACACAAACAGGGCAAGCTAAATCAAAGCTTGTACAAAAGTCCATCTTTCAACCAGTCGGCATTACTTTCGATAACAACGCACCAGAATCACTGAGATATCCAGTATCAGACCATAAAAAAACTTCTACTGTTAAGGCTACGCCTGATGTGGATAATCTAAGCGAGCCATGCAGGGTGTAAAAGATCACGGGAGGTCAATGAGGCTGGTTTACGCGTTTTTGGATTTTGAGGTTTTTTTCGTTTTACAAAGAATATTTAAGAGTTATTAAAAAAATAAGACATATGATCCCTGCCTTATGTTTAATAAAATTATAATCCAAAGTTACAAGGGCTAATTTATTGTATTTCTTGACTACTTTCCGTTTTAATATCATTCTGAGATGATTTAGAGGCAACTACGCACTTTTTTTCTATAGAGAAAATTTTAAGCAATCGTGTTTTCGAAACATAGGTATTATGTATAGAGTTAGTCTTGAATTTTTTTGTGTTTTTATTTCAAAATGAGTATTTCGTTAATGTTGATAATATTTAAGATCGCTCTAAATACTATCAGGGTCATACGGGCTCTTAAAGTGCGCTGCGGCCTCGTAAACTCTGGCTTGTATAAACTTCCATTGCAATTTGTTCTTGTATGGGTTGCTTTGTTTGCTTTAAGTTTGCAATTGAACATCTAGCCGTAGCCTGTAGACCTTTGCTTAAAGTTGTTAAATTTACTTTTAAAAAAACATTTAACTATCTTAATTAGACATTACTATATGTCACATCATGTAACTCAAGTGAAAAATCTGCTATTGGCCGACATGATTCGACCACATGACGTCGCGCATTACATTCGCCCTGATGACGAACTCCGGATGAGGTCAAAACATGTTGGTCAGTAGCTGATTTTTCACCTCGTATGTCATCATCATCCGAGCGTATTCCCGGTTGCATCGTCAGCGGTTACACTTCAGAGCCCGAGGTCCGCTACCTACCCTAGATGATTCGACGAGGTTACTGGTTTTTACACAGAGCGACTGCCATCTGACCTCCGCAACCCAAAGGGTAGACCAGAACCAATCCTAGGATAAGTACAAAAGCTAGATGGCGTTCGGGACCAATGGCTTTACGTGCCTTCCGAAGCACGGAATCATCTTTCTTTTCAGATAATCAGGTGATTCAAGCCTGCAATAGCCTAACCAGACTAGAAACAACTTTTCACAAAGTATGCTTCCAAGTGGGATTTGAACCCACGGCCTCCGGATTACAAGGCAAACGCCTTGACCACTGGTCTACGGAGGAGTTGCCTGGTCAACGAGACTATCTCATGGCTGCAAGACCCAAAGGCCACTTTTAGTGTGATGGCGGGCGAGTAAATGCAAAGTAATCAAAGTAGCGAAGGGTTTCCATTGGCATCGCCTTCTCTTCTTCATCTAAGCGCGTTCCTGGTTGCATCCTCAGCTGTGCTGCTTCGGAGCCCGTGGAGCGCTTTCCCGCTTTTCCTTTATTTAACATGCATGTCAATAGTCACCCAATGATGTCTTCATCTAAGCGCGTTCCTGGTTGCATCCTCAGCTGTGCTGCTTCGGAGCCCGGGGAGCGCTTTCCCGCTTTTCCTTCATTTAACATGCATGTCAATAGTCACCCAATGATGCCAGAGACCTTGCAAAGTTGAGAAGAAATAGACGGAACAGTTTAAATGATTTGGCTATAGGTTTACTACCGGCCGCCTACCTAACGTCAACGTTCTTTGTAAATACGTTTGTGCGAAAAGTTCTACAAGCAGCCGCCGCCCGATGTTAACCCTCTTTGGGATGCAGTTGTATATTGTATGTTAAAGCAGTAGATGTTTGTGCTTATTGCTTTAGTCGCCTTTTACGACATCCACAGGAAGAGATGGAGTGGTCGTATTCTAGACCGGAAGCCCCACGGCATAACGGCACGACACTTAGCCCTTGAGCAGCAGTGCTTGATGGATTATTTATATTTCATATTTTTATAATTTTTTCTGCTTATATGGGTCTTGTAACCTGAAATACACTTTTTTTTTATAAACATGATTTGCATTTTGCCCATTCCTTTAATTGGCTTTTACGATCTGTGCAGGAAGATAAGCAACTGGTATATTCTATTTTTTGTTTCTTCAGATCAACATGGAAGTAACGTTCAAAAAATCTGTAAAAATAACCAATTCAATTCAAAATATCTTTAATAACATAGGATATTTATAAATAGTCATTTTGTTTTGTTTTGCACAAATGTAGAGTCAAATCGTTACATACAGTTTAGTGCCGTTTCCTATGCGTGTGCAGAAGAAGCGGCAACAAACTGCACTGCAGCATTTTCTCCAAAGATATCAACTAACAAACTTACAACTTTATTTTAGACTAGCTGTGCCCGCGACTGCGTTCGCGTGGTTGTCGAAATGTTATATAGCCTAAAGCCTTCCTCTATAAATGGACTACCCAACAAAAAAAGAATTTTTCAAATCGGACCATTAGTTCCTGAGATTAGCGCGTTTAAACAAACAAACAAACAAACAAACAAACTCTTCTGCTTTATAATATTGGTATAGATATGTGGATGGACTAGGTTTACATTTTTTGTTACGTCATAATTTAAATTGAATTATAATATTGAAATTTTAAATAATGTCAATTTGTTTTAGTATGTCCCAATGTACCTAAATTATGACATATCTAAGTATACAAACCTTAATGAGGGACCCGCGCCAAGCTCAAGCCAGACTTTTTTATCTTTAATGTAGTCATCAGTCCATAAGCCTTCTCACAAAGTACTTTCTTTAACCAATTTTCCACAACCATCAACGTCAGAACTTCCATCGAATCTCATATAAAATTCTTAAACTAATTTAATATTCTATACGGCTTCCAAGATATTAAAGTTGTTACAAAGAAAACTGCCATGATTCACAAAGACTAACTATTCAACGTTGTACAAGTATTCATAAAGTGGCTGAGCTTATCAAGAACAGTGTATGTATATTGTAGTGGAAAAATATTATTGACCCATTAGATAGATATAAGGTAGTAATTCCATGCTGGTCTGGTAGAAAAAAAAAACATAGAATGTTCCAGCTACTTCTCTTCCCGCGCAGATCGTAGAAGTCGATCGAGGGAATGGGTGAAAATGTGAATAATGTAATATGGGCGATGCGGCTAGCAACCGTCAAAACCGTAGCATAAGGCGTGACGTTAATGTGTACACTATGTGAATACCATTTTATAAAACATATTTTATTACAAAAAGCTTACGTTTTCTATACTTGTATTTTATATAAAATCCCATTTGCCAGTATTTTTTTTTATAACGCCATACTGAACGTCTGATAAAACACAAGGCAACCCCATCGAGTTTAGGCTTAATACATTTGTCTTGATTCGTTATTTTTTTTATTGCAATTCTTGCAGTAGTAATTATATATTAAACTAGCTGTGCCCGCGACTTCGTTCGCGTGGTTGTCGGAATGTTATATAGCCTAAAGCCTTCCTCTATAAATGGACTACCCAACAAAAAAAGAATTTTTCAAATCGGACCATTAGTTCCTGAGATTAGCGCGTTTAAACAAACAAACAAACAAACAAACAAACAAACAAACAAACAAACAAACAAACAAACAAACAAACAAACAAACAAACAAACAAACAAACAAACAAACAAACAAACAAACAAACAAACAAACAAACAAACAAACAAACAAACAAACAAACAAACAAACAAACAAACAAACAAACAAACAAACAAACAAACAAACAAACAAACAAACAAACAAACAAACAAACAAACAAACAAACAAACAAACAAACAAACAAACAAACAAACAAACAAACAAACAAACAAACAAACAAACAAACAAACAAACAAACAAACAAACAAACAAACAAACAAACAAACAAACAAACAAACAAACAAACAAACAAACAAACAAACAAACAAACAAACAAACAAACAAACAAACAAACAAACAAACAAACAAACAAACAAACAAACAAACAAACAAACAAACAAACAAACAAACAAACAAACAAACAAACAAACAAACAAACAAACAAACAAACAAACAAACAAACAAACAAACAAACAAACTCTTCCGCTTTATAATATTAGTATAGATAGTAGGTAATTTTTCCTTTTGTACAAAATTGTTTTTAAGGCCGTACCTGAAATTTCCGGGGTCCAGTGCTGCCCCCATTTAAAATAAATAATTTAAAAGAAAACGGAGACATCATTTAAAATTTTGCTACTACGAGTACCAAGTCCTAGATAACCCTTTAAACTATTTTGTACAAAGGTTAGACCAGAACCAATCCTAGGATAGGTACGCTAGATGGCGTTCGGGACCAACAGCTTATCGTGCCTTCTGAAGCACGGAATCATCTCTCTTTTCGGATAATGAGGTGATTCAAGCCTGCAATATCCTAACCAGACTGGATAAAAATTTTCACAAAGTCTGCTTCCCAGTGGGATTTGAACCCACGACCTCCGAATCACAAGGCAAACGCCTTGACTACTGGAGGCAGTCTCGAAAGATCTGACACTAGTGTTAGCTAATAAATAAATAAATGAGAGTTTTTGGCGGGAAGTCAAGGGGTTCGGTTGGGGTTTGCTTTAAATTATTTTACAAATTGATTTTACTAGACTTTATAATATGAAATTGGTGTTGTTTGGTGTTATAAATGCTCATGACATGAACAATGTGTGAAATAGTTAAAGTGGACCGTCATAGTACGGCTGTAGTGATTTTTATTTTGCGGACTGTGGGGCGTCTTCGGGCGTCGTCCGCCACTCAATCGTCTATGTAAACCAGTGCACTCGTATAGATTTGTTGTCAGAAGCTCCCTTGCAGTAGTCAAAGGCCTACACCACCCTTTGATTGTTTTGTTAGGCTTAGGTTAGGATTGGGAATAAATAACAAAATTAAAGATAGGCTCTAAAGGACTAGTATCCAGAGCCGTAAAATTATTTAATAAAAAAATAAATAAATAGATAGGACAAATCTCACACCCCAAAGTAAGTTTATTTAAACTTGTGTTATGGGATACTAACTCAACGATACTATTTTTTATGATGAATTTAAATATAAATACATATATAAATATAAACACCAAAGACCCAGGACAATTTGAAAAAGGCCATTTTCCAACTTGCCCTGGCTGGGAATCGAACCCAGAACCTCCTGATTAGCCGTCTAGCGTGTTAACCATTATGCCACATACTAACTCAACGATACTATATTATATGATAAATACATATATAGCTAAACAGCCAAGACCACGGACAATTTAAAAAGTGCGAGTCGGACTCGCCCATGGAGGGTTCCGTAGCAGCAAGTAACATAATATAAAAGTTCTAAAGGTAAATTGCGGTTTACGATTTATGACGTATTAAAAATAACTATTTATGATACCGAGGCCGCTATAGTTTCAATTGAAAGTACATACTTTAAAGTATATACCGCATTTTTTTCAGAATTATTTTAGTAATATTTCAAAAGTTACCGTGACACCTCAAATTTTAACTTTGTATTAGATTATCTCAAGACTGGGGGGTTTGATCTACATAGTTTCAAAGCAGTTTTTGTTGCATTTTAAAAGGCCTTTTCAACGATACCCCACACGTTGGGGTTAGTCCAATTAAATTTTTTAAATTAACTTTTCGTTGTATTCGGAAGGGGGCTGAAAAAAAAACATCTTTTTATAATTTTAAAAATTAACTTTTGGAACTTCAATAACTATATCTCCACCAATTTTCGTGACAATCGGTGCAGTAGCGGCGGAGTACAAGCCCACACGGACAGACAGACGGACGGACGGACGGACATGACGAAACTATAAGGGTTTCTTGTGGACTACGGAACCCTAAAAAGACGATTTTCCAACTTGCCTTGGCTGGGGATCGAATCCAGAACCTCCAAGTGATGAAATAGCATGTTAACTAATAGGCCACAATACAATCAATAAAAAAAATAGAAAAGATAAAAGATGAAGAGAAAATCGCTAACCAGTTTAAACTCAAGTGAAACACTGCAGCTTAAAAGAAAAAAAAACTACGATTAATTTAAATAAAACCCGTTCAAAGCTACGAAACAGAAAAAGCTGAGTATCCACTGCATCCGAGATAAGTTGAACCAGTCAGCTCACTGTGTGCACTCTGCCTCATTAATTAATCCATTTTGCATAGATCTGCATTTTATAGTAACAGAGAGCAGAGAAATGGGAGATATGTTAAAGTTACAACGATACTGGTTAACCCAACTTTAAATTTAGTGAGAGACCCGGCTTTCTAACCTTGGTGATTTGACGAGGTTAGTGGTTTTTACACAGAGCGACTGCCGTCTGACTTCCGCATTCCAAAGGGTAGACCAGAACCATTCCTAGGATTTACGTATCCTAGGATTGGTTCTGTGGACCTTTCTCAGATAAGCGTGTCCCCGGCTACATCGCCAGCTGTTGTCATTTTTAAAAAATAAATACCTATTTCCCTTTTCGTAGCCGTTTGACAAAACTTTGATACTCGTATTAATTCTGTGGTTTTATTTTAGTTTTGTATATTTTTTTGTGGACTTATATTTAAAATATAACAAAATCTATAATAAATAAATATATAGGGACAAATCACACTGATTGAGCTAGCCGCAAAGTAAGTTTAAACTTGTGTTATGGGATACTAACTCAACGATACTATATTTTATAATAAATACATATATAGATAAACACCCAAGACCCAGGACAATTTGAAAAAGGCCATTTTTCAACTTGCCCTTGGGATCGAACCCAGAACCTCCACTACGAAGATTTATTACAACTTATCTGTTTCTTCATTAGTCTCCAGATTGGCACATTTTGAGGATCATCGTAAAGCGAAATACCGAGTAACTAATTAAAAAGGACGTCACGACCCTCAATAATCGAGGAAATTGCAAGAAGAAGTAAGTATATTTGTCCATTCGTCTTTCATCACTCATTAGCTGTAACTTATCATAGCTCATTTTGTATAATGTTTAACTTTAAATTTCCACAACTGCGCCAAAAACGCTAATTTCTGTCATGGCGGCGGTTATTTATCAGATGACGTCATAAACAAGCAGGTGACTCAGGTAATACGCACATACAGAAAGTCAAAACGCCACGTTTACTTCGTGTGACGGCTACGGAGAAGACGCCATTTACAGGGCGTTACTATCATAGATAAAAAATTAAAAAATATTGTAATTTTATTCGTATGTTTCGTAAAAACCATTTATTATTTATATAATAATTAAGTAAATATATTTCTATGCGCCCTTTAACAAAACAAAAAAATATGGTTTATTTTAAAAGTTGTCCAACATCCTATTGGAGTAAAAGTAGTCATTGGAAACCACATTACTTTCAAAACTCTTTCCGAAACATCTCTGAACTCTCAAAATTTGTTTAGGGCGAATAATTAAAATTTGTTGCCTTGTCAGAGTTGCCTAAAAACAGAATGAGTTAATCTTCAGCCCGAATTGCAAGGAGATTTCACGATGAAGTTTAGCTGGATTCTTGATTCGCTACGTTTTTGTTTCTGTACGGTAATTTTTTAACATATGCCATTATTAAGAATAAATAAATTAAGATTTTTTTCTTTGCTTAATTCTTCATCTTATCGAGTAGAAATGGTTACACTGTAGCATCAATTTCAAATCACCTTTGACCAGTATGTAGATTTATATAGATATATTAATTTGCTTAATTGTTAGGGGTAGTAACCTCTTGATGAGTCAATTCAACGATTTTATTATGTTTATGGTAAGATATATATTTATTTGTGCTTAAAACTAATTTAAAAAAGAGTCCCTAATACTTGCCAAATTATCACTTGCCACCACCGAAATAACTTTGCTGTCCCAAAATCCGGCCAAGTGCGAGTTCAACTCGCGTGAAGAGGCTTTCGTACAATTGATTGAATTCTTATAGGTTTTCCTGTAATCTACAAGCAATGAACTATATTTTGTATTTTTTTTTTCAAAATTTTAGGCTCAGTAGTTTCGGAGATCAGGAGGGAGAATGGTCAATTTTCGTCTTCTTTCATGAATAAAATCAAAACTGTTCATTTTAAAATAACAAAAATATATTTGAGATCCTCATAACGAGCCCTTTCATTTGATATATGACACAGTGAGGTTTGCAATTTTTTTTTTATTTCCTTATTTGTTTCCCGAAAATGGGTCTTGGGTGTTTATACATATATGTATTTATCATAAAATATAGTATCGTTGAGTTAGTATCCCATAACATAAGTTTAAAACTTACTTTCAGTGTGATTTGTCCTTATATATTTATTTATTAATTAATTTGTAAATTTTTTTGAGGTGTGTCTACACCGTAGTGAATAGGGAACACGCTGAATTTCAGGGAACGAAGTTTAGGCCCACAGGACCAATTTCAATTTGCGTAATAGGATAAGCCCGGATTGGGGATCGGGAGATTGACATAATTATAGCAAGTGTTTTCAAGTGAGAATAAATAAGTTATTTTTTTTCGCCTCCTTTTTAGCTTTTAAAATAATGTTTCGCTGTGTAAGCTTTTTAGTAAACAGGTTTGTCATAAAAGTGCCAAAGATTTTCTGAGAGAAATCCTCGTCTATGCTATTTTGTACGAAGGCATACCTAATGACTATTTTGCAGATGTCTGATAATTTTTTATTTTTATTTTGATTTTTGATTAAATCATTTTGTATAACTTAAAAACTATAAAAAGAAATACTAAATAGAACTTAAATAACTATTAAAAATTAAAAATAAAATTAAAAACTTACAAAAAAAACTTTATAAAAAACATAATAGGAGGAAAAATAGAAGCAAGAAGAGGAAAGGGAAGACCAAGAAGAGCATTTATAGATCAAGTGAAGGCGGAAATTGACGCCGTGTCGTATCTAATAGCGAGGTCAAAAAGATGGCTCAAGACATGGAAACTACTCCACCGATAAGAACGTAGTTCTTAAATTATATATAGATAGATAAAAACTTACAAATAAAAATCGTCGCCCAGATCATTGTCCTAAATTTTGTATTAAATGGATTTGAAAACTAAATAAAAGAAAGTTTTATAATACTTACATGGAAATATTTAGGAAGACTGACAGCAGGAACTCGTTGTAGATAGCCATGGAGATGAACCGGCTCTCGTTGAACTCGGAAGGCGCCTTCCGCACCACTATGCACAGGCGGATGCCCCATACGAGGAAGATTACCTCCACTGTTGGAAAACCCAAATATATTAATTAATATTTGTCTTCTTTTTAGAGTTCCGTACCCAAAGGGTGCAAACGGGACCCTATTACTGAGACTCCGCTGTCTGTCCGTCTGTCACAGGGCTCTATCTCTTAAACCGTAATAGCTAGATACTTGAAATTTTCACCGATTATGTATTACTATGGCCGCTATAACTACTAATACTAAAAATAAAAAAGTTAAAAAATAAAGGGGGTCGCCATACAAGAAACGTGTTTTTTTCACCGTTTTTAACTCGATCTTTATAATGGCATTAACTAGATACTTGAAATTTTCACTAATTATGTATTACTATGATCACTATATCAACAAATACTAAAAATAAGATAAAGTTAAAAATCAAAGGGGGTCGTCATACAAGAAACGTTTTTAAACATTGTCGGTGGTATGGAACCCTTCATGTACGAGTCCGACTCGCACTTGCCCGTTTATTTATTAATTTAAGATTTAGGTTCTTCTTTTTCAAATTAGCGTTCCCGGTTGCATCGTCAGCTGTGGTGCTTCGGAGCCCAGGGTGCGTTTTTCCGCTTTTTCTACTCCAAGTCACGCATGTCATCCAAGGATGCCAAAGAAGTAGCATCGATCAAATATTACCAATGTATCGATGGAAGTAGATAAGAAATAGCCGAAACAGTTTAAATGATTTGGCTTAGTTTTACGTCCGGCCGCCTTATCATCATCCAAGCGTATATTCCCGGTTGCATCGTCAGCGATCACGCTTCAGAGCCCGGGGTCCGCTACCTAACCTAGGTGATTTGATGAGGTAACTGGTTTTTACACAGAGCGACTGCCATCTAACCTACGCAACCCAAAGGGTAGACCAAAACCAATCTTAGGGATAGGTAAAAAACGCTGGATGGCATTCGGGACCAACAGCTTTACGTGCCTTCCGAAGCACGGAATCATCTTTCTTTTCGGATAATCAAGTCATTTAAGCCTGCAATATCCTAACCAGACTGGAAACAACTTTTCACAAAGTATGCTCCCCAGTGGGATTTGAACCCACAACATCCGGATCACACACAAGGCAAATGCCTTGACCACTGAACCACGGAGGCAGTCTACGTCCGGCCGCCTGCCTGACGTCAACTCTCTTCGGGAATACATTTGTGCGAAAAGTTTTACAACCGGCCGCTGCCAGGTGTTAACCTTTCTTGGGAATGCAGTTGTAGCACAAGATTTGTCTATTTGACCTAGGTTACTTTGTGTGCTCCCGCCACCAATCAGTACCACAAAGTAATCTGTAACGATGCTGCATGCCACCTGCATGCTGCATCTCTTCCAACCTCATTTCTTTCTCATCCTGTCCACTTTTCATTCCTCATTTCATTTAAAATTTCATTTTACTCCATTTTCAAATCATTTCTCTCTCGGTCATCTCACATTCTGCCATCATCTCTCTTACTGTTCACTTCTGTTCCTACGTTCTGTCTGATCTGTTATACATTATTATAATATAACTAGCTTTTTCCCGCGGCTTCGCTCGCGTATCCCACGGGAACATTACTTTTTTCCGGGATGAAAGGTACCCTATGTTACTTCTAGTACCTCCCAGGATATGTGTACAAAGTTTCATGATGATTCGTCAAGTAGTTTTTGCGTGAAAAGGTAACAAACATCCACGCTTTCACATTTATGTACCTCCCAGGATATGTGTACAAAGTTTCATGATGATTCGTCAAGTAGTTTTTGCGTGAAAAGGTAACAAACATCCACGCTTTCACATTTATAATATTATAGTAAGGAATTATAATATAACTAGCTTTTTCCCGCGGCTTCGCTCGCGTATCCCACGGGAACATTACTTTTTTCCGGGATGAAAGGTACCCTATGTTACTTCTAGTACCTCCCAGGATATGTGTACAAAGTTTCATGATGATTCGTCAAGTAGTTTTTGCGTGAAAAGGTAACAAACATCCACGCTTTCACATTTATAATATTATAAGTAAGGATATATATATAGAAGTTATAAGTCATAAGTTGTGTGACAAATAAATTTAATCTCACTGTTGTGTCGAGTCTCTGTTCTCCACTCCATCTACTTCTTTATATGTGGGAACTCGAGCGCCGAGACAGGTCGGGGTCCCACAAATCTACATCAAATAGCATGTAATTTTGACTCCCTCAAAGTAACACCTGAATCTATTAATACGAGATTTTTGTGCTTAGTCCTTTAGTCGCCTCTTACGACATCCATGGGAAGAGATGAAGTGGTCCTATTATATAGAATAGGATGAAGGCTTTTGTTGGCGTGATATTGTGTAGAAACGGATAAATGACTGGGTCAAAAATAAATTATTTGGTACTGTTAAGAGAAAAAAAAGTCACAAAACAGTATCACTTCTTCGTCTAAGCGCATTCCTGGTTGCATCCTCAATTGTGCTGCTTCGAAGCCCGGGGTGCGCTTTCCCGCTTTTTCTTATCTAAATATAATATGCATGTCAATGGTCACCCAAGGATGCCAAAGACCTTGTAAAATGGAGAAGAAATAGCCTTTTAATGATTTGGCTATAGTTTTACAACCGGCCGCCTGCCTGACGTCAACCCTCTTTAGGAATCTATTTGTGCGAAAAATTTTACAACCGGCCGCCGCCCGACGTTACCCCTCCTTATGAATGCAATTATAGCACGAGATGTTTGTGCTTAGTCCTTTAGTCAACACGACATCCACAGGAAGAGATAGGGTGGTCCTATTCTAACCCAGAACCACACGGGCAAAACCATCATCCATCCACATCCACATATCCATTTTAATATGATTTTAGACTTGTTAATTCAGAAAAACTGATATTGACAGAGCTATTAGACTCGAAAAATCTATGACGTCACGGTTTTGTATTTCATACAAATCCCATAGGAAATGTTTGTTTTGACATTTAGAAAAAAGTGTGTGATTCGACTTCATGTCATCTATAAGTAGTGGATTAAATGGTTTGCCATTGCCTTTTCTATTTCACACACTAATAAACTTAATAGTCACATACTAGAAAGAAGAAACACATCAAATCACAGGTATTAGCAACCCGAGCCGAATGCGAGGGTGCCAATCATGTGATCTAGGTATGTTTTTATTACTAGTGATGTTAAGAAAATTGTACGTCTTTCCCTGGCTAAGAAGTAGTTTTGTTTGATTTTTTTTAATTAGGGAAAGTTGTTATGATGATGAACTAAACTACTAAATAAAATATTAATACTTTATTCATCATCATCATCATCATTTCAGCCGCATAACGTCCACTGCTGGACATAGGCCTCTCCCAGGGATTTCCAAAATGACCGATCTAGAGCGGCCTGCGTCCAGTGCTTTCCAGCGACCTTAGTCAGATCGTCTGACCACCTTGTGGGTGGGTGTCCAATGCTTCGCTTACCAGTATGTGCTATCCGCTGGGTTATATCAGTTACTTTTGTTCTCCTACGAATTTCCTCATTCCTGATACGATCACGTAGAGAAACACCGAACAAAGCCCTCTCCATAGCGCGTTGAGCGACCTTGAGCCTTCTTATGAGACCCATAGTAAGAGACCACGTTTCATAATAATACTAATACATAATACTTCATTAAAAATAAGCTTTTCGAAAACAAAAGTGTGAGGCCGGTAAAAAGTATTTATCAAAACAAATGTAATAAGTCCAAACTTGATGGGGTTGCGACATTTTATTACAGGGTTAGTATAGCCATCTTCCGACTCCATCATCAGATCAGCTTCTTGTTATAATAATATTGCATTGTCATCTGATTTACATTAGCATATAAAATTTTCGGAAGCCGGGAAGTGGCTCTTTAACTTGTAAGATTTTACCCAAACAAATTAATAACTAGCAAGCAGGGCAAGCTCAATAACTATCTTATATGTATTATGCATATAATGTAACTTTTAAATAAGAGAAACTCCTAAGCCAAATGAGTTCTCTACATTCTAACTCCTAACCCTTATCACGATGCAACATAATTGTTCTCTAGAGAACTAAAAAGGAGTTTGGTTCTGGGTAAATTCCCCTGGGTACTGTAATCACTACTTATGTGATTGCATATTGGCTGGAGAATACAACATGTGTCTGACTCGAAGCTTTAATAAAGTGACCCTCATGCCCCTTTGGGTAAGCGCAGTAAATATTATGTCGTTCAGTTTTCGTCATAAACTTAGCTGTAAGTAACGATTTGACGTCAACATTTGTGCAAAACAAAACAATGTGACTATTATTAAGAGATATTATAAATATCCTATGATAATAAAGATATTTTAAATTTTGAATTTTTGAAGAGTAAAATAATAAATAATTACTTAAGGATAAATCACATTGATTGAGCTAGCCTCAAACTAAGTTGAAACTTGTATTATGGGAATTAACGCGAAACGTACGTGGTCCCAGCTTGACTGGGACCACGCTCGGTGAAACCCGAGCGAAACGTCAGCAAAATAAATAAAAAAAGGTACGTTTCGCGTTAATTTAATAATAATGCAACGCGATAGTTTAAAAGTATTTGTATTATGGGATCAACGATACTATATTTTAAAAGAAAAGGCAAATATTACAAATCATAGAAAATAGAAGAGGGAAAATGTTTGGTCATTTAACAACACGATGCGTTCTTTAAACAATAATTAAAGGAAATATAGAAGGAAAAAGAAGAGTAAAAAAACGCAGAAGATTTTTTGATTACATAAAAGGTAATTTAATGTGAAAACATATAAAGAGGTTAAGACCTTGTGAGAGAAAGAGAGACACAGAAAGCACTCCACCGACAAGAGCGCAACTCTTAGATAAAAGAAGAAGAAGGTACTTTATTTTGTAATAAATACTGATGAATACATAACAGAGCTTTATAGAAGTTTAAACTTTCTTTGAGGCTAGCTCAATCAATTAAGTTTCCCTTATTGATTGAGCCTTGATTGATTATATATAAATATATATATATATATATATATATATATATATATATATATATATATATATATCGATCAACGACGAAAAGCAGCTGATATATTTCTTTTGTCCAAAACCAGTAACGAAGAAATGCTATTTTTACCAAATAAATAAAGATTCCTTAAATAAATAAATAAACCTTCCAAACGCTATAAAATAAAGGCCACTGGAAAAGTTTTAAAGTAAAGAATAACTTGAAGATGAATTTCTAAGTAAACTCGGAACTTTGTCTGGTATTTTTCAACCTGCCTCGAGAGGGTTAGAAGTAAGTCTATTCTTAGTATTATTGAAGTTATTATTTTTTTTTTTTTATGTTATAGGGCGGCCAACGAACAAGCGGGTCACCTGATGGTAAGTGATCACCACTGTCCATGGACAACTGCAACACCAGGGGACTTTATTGTGACTACCCGTGGTACAAAAATTTCATTCATAAGCATTATATTTAAGGACCCAGAATCCTGTCTATCGTTGCACAATATTAATCATCATCAATTCTTTTTTAGTCTCCACTGTGGGAGCACAACCCGTGTACTCTATGTATACTACCAAAGCCATACTTGGCCAGAGCAGTCGAAGGATTTGGCCTACACTCTCCACGCTGGCCGGGTTGGATAGGTCTCATTGATGTTAAGCTTATGTATAAGCTTTGTTTAGCTGGTATTTCCTAAGTCGACTACTACGACACCCACGGGAAGACTTGAAGTGATCCTATTCTACTCTGCCGGAAACCACACGGTATGCACAATATAAACCCATGGTAAAATACCCATGATAAATTAGTAGTCAAGCACATGAAGACACACACAGTCATGCCATACTTTTATCAAATCCATTTGAGGCATTTCTGACAACTTATTTTAGGACAAACTAGAAACCATTTTTTTATGGTTAAGAGGACATAGTTTTGTACCTACACTCCTACGAGTAAATTACCAATTTCTTTACCTTAATTACTTGACAAAGTTTTTTTTGACTTTTGGATTTATCTATGGGACTTACGGATCATATAAAACTCTCTGTGAGTTTTGTTAAAGAGACCTCTGTGAGTTGGACACGTTGTTAAAGTGACTGATGATTGACAAAAGCTATTATAATATGACGAAATATTGGACGGACAAACTTTAGATTTTAAGGACATTAGGTACTTGAATAATCAGGAAGAAGGTATATCTAGTGCTAATGTCAGTAGCGCCATCTGTTATTTGCTAAAGTAAGCTCTGACTTTCAAGCGTTAACCCCCGTATAACTTTTCAACGGCTGAACCAATTTTCATCAAACATCCAAAAAACCACCGCAAAGAAAATTGCTTTCACGTAAAAAAAACCTCATCGAAATCTGTCCATCCGTTCGAGCGCTACAATGCCACATTCAGACAGATAGACATTAGCGTCGAGGGTTAAAAACTACGTTTCGTGACTGGCATTTCTTCACAAGTTCTGGTATATTTTGTTTATCTTGGTAAACAAAAAAGAGCAAATTAGGTAAGATAGTATCTAAGAACACCAATCACAGGCTCTAATCTCTTGGAAACTTTCGAAATTGGCTATGAATAATAAAAGAAGAAGCATTAATCATAAAACACTTCGCACGTCCCAATCATTACAGGGAAATATGATGATGAATGAAGCTTAAATTGAGACAGAATAAATGTATAGGATTTATTCAAAAGTAAAAATAATTGAAAAATAAAAACCTAATTTACATTTTACCGTGAGCGCGTTGAAAATACGCCACTTAAAATTTACGCAAATGGCTGTGTGGTTTTTTATTTTATTAACAGAGATTTGAGTGCGTTTTTTTTATTAGTGATTTGAGTGCGTTTGACCTCTACCTGATGGGAAGCTAAGATGAGGTCTAAGGTGTTACACGCAGACTCAAAAAATGCCTATTCCGGCAGAGAATAAAAGGCGACGTCTTAAAGAACCTACAAGTCCACACGTAGAAAGCGACTTAGGAAATACAAGTGAAACAAAGTTTATTTTTATAATACAACATCAATGAATCACCAACCCGTCTAGCGTGGAGTGTATCGGCCAAATCCACTGGCTACCCTGGCCGCAGTAAAGCTCTGTTAATACTCAATACTCAAATATTTATTGCTTCCTTAATGTACAATATAGGTGTTTTACAAAATTAGGATCAATTAAGGGCCCTAATGGGCACTGCAATGGGAGAAGGGCTATTTTAATTATTAAGGGTCAATTTAATGTGGCAACTATATACATTCTTTTTGTATATGTAATATTTATTTGTTTTTATTCTTCATTCATTAATTTTACATAGATTTTAATAAATTCAAGGTAATTATTAAATTATATTATTATAAAATATAAATTAATTCTAGATATTGATATAGATTTCATTTTTCATTTATTCATTGATTAATAGTATCTACAATTTTAAAATAAATTTTTCTTTGTCTTCTAAATATTCATTTACAGAATAATAACATTTGTTATTCAAAAATTCATTAAGATGTTTCAAAAATATTTTATAGTTTTCTATGTCTTGTATGGCTTTCGGTAGTTTATTATATAGTTTTATGGACATAGCTAGAGGACTAGACGAGTCAAGTTCAAGGCGTGAAGAAGGTAGCTGCAACCTAGTTTGATGTCGGAGTGTATATTTAGTGACTATGTCCTTTCTTCTTGTGAAAAAGTATGGATATAATATTTACGGACGAATTTACACTATTCTAAAATATAAATGCATGGTAAAGTAAGAATTTTGTATTTTTTAAAGTGTGGTTTGCAATATTGGTTTGTTAATATAAAGAGGCTTGTGCTCCTGCAGATAAAAAAACACCTGAAAAATCTGATCATACTGATGATGTCGCCAGTGGCCCTTAGATGAAACGATAGAGGACTAAGTACTTTTACAATAAATTAAAGCAAATCGTTATCCTGATTTCCCTAATAACCGATAATGGGAAATGACTCGGCAATAAAGTCTTTGCATCTCAATTTGTTTTGATCGGATTACGGGACTTGTTTTGAAAAGATTAATTAATGGTAATAAAGGGAAGGGGCAGTAATTGAGGGGTAGCATTAATTATGGCATTATTGACCCAGCGAGCGAAGCCTCCCAGGTAAAAATAATTTTGTCCGTATGTCTGTACTCGACTACGAGTCGCATTTTTAAATAGATTTTGATGAAAATTGGCACACAAGTTCCTTAATATTTTTTTTTTTTTTCAATCGCGATTTTTGATTTGGTAATTTTTTTTCGATCGCTATTTTTGATTGGGGAAAAATAGGGGGAACTTTGCTGTAGCGTTATTTATTGACGGATTTCAATGAAATTTGAGAGGCACACTAAGGACTTCATTCTTCACAATATGTTGCAAAAAAATTCCTTATGGGTACCTACAGTGGGAAAGGGGAAAGTTTTCTGTAGCGTTATATATGGACGGATTTAGAAATAGAAATAGAAATAGAAAATCTTTATTATTTGGAGCATAAAAATAACAAATGACATTGTTTTGCGGCCAAGACGCTGATTTTCAGAGGAACCAGTTGAGTAGGAATGGCTCTGCCTTACATTAAAGCGACGTGGGTTCACAATTTGCAATACTGTGCGAGTTTTTGAAAAATCACTGTTATTAAACTACTACAGTTTATTCCACAAAAAAATTACATAAAAATCTTAAGGATTTTTTACAGACACCCATAATAGCCAAAACACGATTGAGGATTTTTGGCTCGATAGAAAAAAATCACAAACATACCTCTAATTTGCCTAAATTTGCCTTTATACTTTATACTTTTTTATACAATCACTTTTTTGTGTGAAAATGTATTATCTTAATATCTATCCATTTTGGCTACAAAAAAAATTATAAATATAATACAAAAATAATAATAAATAAAACACTGCGAAATATCGTCGAGCACGGCTCCGGGCCTTTCTTCGCTCTCGACGAATATTTCACTGTGTGTTATTTATTATTATTTTTGTATTATATTTATAATTTTTTTTGTAGCCAAAACGGATGGATATTTAGATAATACATTTTTTGGTATAATTTGCATATAAAAAGGTGATTGTATAAAATAGTAATATGTATTATAAAGGCAAATTTAGGCAAATTTAGAGGTATGTTTGTGATTTTTTTCTATCAAGCCAAAAATGCTCAATCGTGTTTTGGCTATTGTGAGTGTCTGTTGAAAATCCTTAAGATTTTTATGTAATTTTTTTGAGGAATAAACTGTAGTAGTTTAATAACAGTGATTTTTCAAAAACACTTACGGTATTGCAAATTGTGAGCCCACGTCACCTTAACAACTTGAAGTACTTTTAAGTAATTTACAATGCACAGTAAATAATAACGCACTGTAATAAGAAAAAATATATAAATAGCTATGTTGACCAGTTTTTTCAAGCAATATCAATTATAGCAAGAGTTGCGTAGGTAATAAGTAAATAAATACGCATGGTGGTTGTGGTTGTTAGCATAGTACAGCTTATTATGTGTTACATTGCTCATTAAGTAAATACCTCTTGAGATTACGTTTAAAGGAGTAAACGGTAAAATGCAGAGTAATGTAAAAGTAATCACTAAAATGTCTTTACTAAGCCAGGGAAAAGGGTAAAGTGTCGGTTATTGCATGGTTATAAGAGCTTTCGAGTTCTACTGTTCTCACTGAAGCCCTAGTTATGATTGAATCTTAGTGGAATCAATTCTTCTGAAGTATGTATTAATTCTCCAGATTCGTGGCCTTTATAGCATAGATGTTAATAATTGATGTAGTGTATACAACGTGGAAGGGACATACTCGTAATTAATCGAACCACGGTCTATACTAGATCATTATAGTATAATGAAAATAAAATAACAGACATAGAATAAAAAAAAAATCTGCATTTTACATACAAAACTGCGAGGCCGCCCTAGCGATTTATAAGGGAATGTCGAAATTTTTATTGGTTTTTAGATTCTTATTTTAATTTTATTATACTTTAGTGATCTAGTATAGCCCGTGGTTCGATTTATTACGGATATGTCCCTTCCACTTTGTACATCAATTATTCAGATCATAAAATCCACTTAAATAACTTTGTAAAATAATTTAAAACAAACTCCAACTGAATCCTTGGATTTAACGCTTGAACGGTGAACGTTTATTTACCGTTCAAGCGGTAAAGCTTTGGAACGCCCTACCAATTAACCCATTTGGACCCAAATAAAACCCAGAAGTGCAAACTATGAAAATTCTTTATTTATTGGTTGAAATAATCACTATTATGAGAAAAACAGGAAAAAAACAAAAAAAAAATTATGTCTTCAAAGAAAAAAAAAGCCGTCCTCAAATGGGGACGGTGGGTTCATGTGGAGTGAAATTTTTCGAAGCATCCTCTTTCAAGACATAAAGTTTTGACGCACTTTTTGCATTGCCAACGTGCTTTATTATGACATGTCACACATCGCAGCTGTTGGGAAAGTTTTTGTGGAAAATGACCTTTTCCATCATACTGCAAACTTGGCACTACAGAAGCTGTCGGACGCAAAGTTTCGCCCTCTGTATGTCTCAAATAATGACGAGCAATGTAACGACGGAATTGAAGCTGATCTAACTTCGTATCATTAGTCAGATTGTGGAGGCGCCATGCATTTGCAACTGCGAGATCCAACATGTATGTAAAAAGCACCCACCACCATTTTTTTCCACGAATATTAGTGCGGTATAGAGAAATACACTGATCCGCCTGATCAACACCGCCCATCCCTTTGTTGTAATTTTGGAAAAGGTGCGGGATACCAACGTCAACTTTTTTCTTCTCCACAGCACTCCAGCGTTTTACTTTTCCGAGAGGCAAAAAGTTGTCATAGTTTGAACCCTTGGTGCAGACACTATTGTCCAGCCAACGAACGAATAGAATTTGATTGACTTTGTCAAAACGGTAGTCGAAATCAGCACGGTTTTTCTTCTTCATTTCCTTCACCGCAACTAATGGACACTTTTTGGTTCTACCAAAAAGTGAGCCGAGTTTGTCGAGCAATTGTTTCACTACTCTTGTGCCCAGTGGCTCTGTAGGATTGGCCCCTGGAGATTTTCCACAGTATAAATCGAAGGCATGACAGTATCCGTCTGAACTTGTGGCCATCCAATTTTTGTATCCGAAACGCACTGGCTTGCCCCGAATGAATTGTTTCGCCGGGTGCCGTCCAAAATACTTCACCATAGAGTCGTCTATGGACAAATCTTGATGAAAAACACCCCACTGCAAAAATTTTGTCACTAGTATATCTGCAAGAGGTCGTACTTTATACATTTTGTTCAACGATTCCACTGTAAGAAGATTGTCACAAAAATGAAGATATTTTTTTATTTCTTGAAATCGGTTTCTCGACATAGCTTTTGACACAATTGGTATATTACAGTCTTCGTCTAGGCTCCAATACAAACGTTCCCGAGGCAATGTATGGTAACCAGTCAATAAAAGAATTCCGAAAAAAGTTTTCAATTCACCGACAGTTACATTGAAATCATGATTATTTTTTTGAGTCGCATATATCTGCGTGTATTGCATAATTATAGTAAAAAGTTCATCACCGAATATGTTTTCAAAAATTTGTAAAGGATTTTGGTTCTTTAGTTCATCCATCAATTTCTTCAGACGCTCTTGTACATTATTGTCATAGGTTGGCTCGGTCTTACGCCAGCTGGGTGCCTGGATATTAGTTTTGCGCCTCTTAGTTTCGGCAAGTGTTTCGTCGTCACTACTATCCCATTCTTCTTCAACTCGATTTCTAAATACTTCAATTCTTCCTGGTGCGTCTCGTGGCACTGCATTACTATGTATATTATCCTCGTCGCCTTCTTCTTCGTCCGTCAATACACTAGGTTCTGGAGGAAGAGTAACTATATCTATCACTGAATCATCATCTTCTTCAAGCATCACAGCATCAAGTGCCTCTTCAAGCCCGCAGTACTCATTTTGGTGCAAAAATACCTGGGAACAAAAAACGAATAATTTACCTCTAGTGTGCCCACCGACCTCAAATGCGGACACCTTTATAAAATCACTCCTCTTATTGTTAATACTCAATTATTGATTACGATTTATTTTTACTTAATAGTTTACACTATATTCATGTATTTTATGAAAAAACAATTAGCAGTTCTAGATGAAAAAGTATCAAATAAAAATTACTTACTGTGAGTTATCCCTGATCCTTGAATCTCCACTACGAAACACACGGTTAAATCACTCTAAACTAATTTTATTTACTTTAATCTTTAATAATAGATCGCCAGGTTCATAATAATCACGTTTCCGCAATAAAATGACATTAACACTAAAATAAAAATAAGTTGGGGGTATCCGTTGAGGCGTCCTCGTTTGGGCACGGTGGGGCTATATGGGTTAATATCCGGAAGGCTCGTACTGGTGTAGCGTTTAAGTGTGCAGTGCGTGCACATTATCTTCAGGACTGTCCGATAGAATATAGATGATATGAATGTAATAGTCTTCTTTTCTCGGCATTACCCACCCTCTCTGTTCTACCAGAGCCATACTTGGCCAGAGCAGCAGAGGATTTGGCCTATGTTTTCCACGCTGTCAAGACGGGTTGGAGAGGTCTCATTGATGTTTATAAGCTTTGTTTAGCTTGTTTATTCCTTAGGTCGACATCCACAGGAAGACTTGGTGTGATCCTATTTTTTTATTTTTTTATTTCTTCGAGTACTCTGCCGGGAACCACATGGAAATTACCTATACCATGAACGAACAATATACGAGAACCAACAACCTTCATACTTTGAAGCAATTTTTAGTTTCAATGTGATGATGAGATAGAGCTACTAGTTCGAAAGACGGTAGTAATTTATATAATATTTTACAAGTATTGAAAAAAGTTTTGTTACTTATATCGTTAATTGATAACGTTCTAAACTGTATTATCGATACCCCTTATAACGTTACCACTACTACCCGAATGAAAATAGCGTTATTTAAACGTTACTTTTAGTGTGAATTTGAAAAGCCCTGGATGGTAGTTTCATAGTGGTGCCATTTAATTTCGGAAAGATGGCAGTTTAAGCGTCAATTTTCTACAAATCAACAAGCGTCATCTCTGATTTTTCGTGGATACCATCAACCTAAGTACCGAGTATCCTTTGTTTGGCTAGCGGTCGAGATAGTAGCGACATCTAGAAATAATACAGGTTTTTGGCTTTCTAGCAGAGTAGGTACGCTTTTTGTATGGAGTTGTCAGGCCTCTTGTATTTTTAAGCTATTGCATAGCTTTTATCGCGGGCTTTGAGCGCGGCGACCGAATCAAGAAATTCCGTAACGAAATAAAACCTAACATCTCCCACTCCGCCTACCGACCGGCACAGCGGTGCGGCGTTGAAACCCGTGCATCGTCTAACGTCGTATGCAATAGCTTTACCGCGGCAGTCCCCGAGTGCCATACGTTTTTTTATCTATACCTCCCTTAGTCGCCTCTTACGAGTACCTACACCCGTGGGAGTGGAAAGGGGTGGTACAAATCGTATTCTAATCTGCTGCCACTGCAAAATTGATTTAGTTGATAACTTTGAATAGATTAATTAATATTAATAAAGGAAATGGTCAGTATCGATTATGGCATTATTGTAATTGAATCTGATTCGAGTCAAGACGTCTGAGAATTGTATTGATTGTCCGGATTAGTATAATTATGTAATTCAAAGGGTATGTGGACGTCAAATAAAATTATATCTTGAATAAAAGATATTTCCACTAAATCTTCTTTCAAAAGAAAAGTACACTCATCTTCTAAAATAATGTAGGTATTGGCTTAACTTTTCTCCATCATCATTTAATTTTTATATTGTATTGTATTAAATAAACGTATGTGTTTGTTTGTTTATTGTTGACTGGGAGAGGACGCTTTTAGCTTTAAGTCCGCCAATTGTAACACACTATCACGTCTTTATCCTTAATGGGGCAGATAGAGCATTTTAGTTCTTGCGGCTCTAAGCAGACAGAGCCCAGGGCACAGAATAAATAATGCTAACGTACAGAAGTCTCACTCAGCAAAGAAATTTAAAGAAATATCTACTCAATGTGGCTAGCGATATCGCTAAGTTAAACCATATGGTTTAATTTAGCTCACGTCAGAACTCAGCACCTTTTCGTATAGATACCTAGACATCCATTGCAAGCCAATTTCATTCTTATTACTCTAGACAAACGGTTCGTATAACTGAATTTACCACCCGGAGGGGCCGCCTGCGCGCATAGTAATAATGTAGGTTCATTTTCGATACCTAAACGGGGAGTGACACAGGCCTGCCCAGGGCTGCAAGACTTGAAGGCCAGTTTTAGCGTGATGGTGGGCGAGAAGGTGGAAAAAGGAATCACAATAGCCATGTGTTGCTAGCTTATTATTAATATTATTAGCATTTTCGCCTATTGCTTCAATCTGTTTTTACGAACTTCGCGGGAATAGAAGCAGCTGATAAATTCTATGTTTTTTTTCTTTTCTTTCGGATTAGCATGAAATTTTCATATGTAATGTTTTACCGAAATTTGCAATGTTGCCAATTGATTAACATCATCCGATTTAACAGAATAAATATTGCGTGTGTTCAAATATTTATTTCAGATTAATAAACGTAATAAATGAATCCGCATAATTAGCATTAAATGTGGATTTATATCCATCACGGACTTTTCTGTAGACCTTTTCAATATGTACAATACTTAGTACATTATTTTGATAAAACTCGTAGGGTTCAGCCTGCGTTTACAATGTAAGCGAAAAAAATGTAAGTATTTACGACATAACATTAGAAACCTCAAAAATAACAGTACTTCTCCACTATTTAATGGATGTTATTATACATATAAACCTTCCTCTTGAATCACTCTATCTATTAAAAAAACCGCATCAAAATCCGATGCGTAGTTTCAAAGATTTAAGCATACAAAGGGACATAGGGACAGAGAAAGCGACTTTGTTTTATACTATGTAGTGATGTAGTGATAGTGATTTATGGCAATAGATGAAATTGTTCATAAAATCTCTATCAAAAATTTCAAATAAATGAATTGGATTAAACCTGGTCATATAGTACAGTACATTCGTTCAAAATGGTTTGCAGTTAGTGATGTGCCGTTCCCGTTCCCCAGATTCCCGGGAACATTCCCAATAAATGGAAATGTCAGAGAAAGTTTTAATTTTATTTATCAGACATATTTTTTATCACTGTAACTATATACCCCTACCCTGATAATGATGTATCTATATCTGACTTTAAGTTTAGTTTGTTGGTTAGACCACATAATAATTAATAATGCGTTTACTATCATAACTAAAATACTAACTAATTTGTAAGTTTGCTCAAGTTTCATAAACAAGTTTTGAGTTAGTTAGACCTAACTAATTGTAAAACATCTGTATTTTAATATCAAATGTCAATGTTCTGTTGTCTGTTTCAACTTCAAATTAATTCGGGGAATTCGGATTGAGGATGCTCAGGACTGAGTAAAGTGAAGCAGAATTAGTTTGTTCTCTTTAAAATTAGAAAAGTTAGAGATTGAATTTATAAGTTACTTCACTTCCTGGTCAGTTCAAAAAAATATGAAATTGACAACATATTTACTAATTACATAAGAACAGTGAATTTAAAAATAAACGGGCAAGTGCGAGTCAGACTCGTACATGAAGGGTTCCGTACCACCGTACAATATGTTTTAAAACGCTGAAGAAACACGTTTCTTGTATGAAGACCCCCTTTAATTTTTAACTTTATTTTATTTTTAGTATTTGTTGTTATTGTGGTCATAGTAGTACATGATTGGTGAAAATTTCAAGTATCTAGTTATTGCCATTATAAAGATCAAGTTAAAAACGCTGAAAAAAAACACGATTCTTGTATGACGACCCCCTTTAATTTTTAACTATTTTTTATTTTTAGTATTTGTTGTTATAGCGGCTACAGTCATACATAATCATTGAAAATTTCAAGTGTCTAGCTATTACGGTTCAAGAGATAGAGCCCTGTGACAGACGGACAGACAGACGGACAGACAGACAGGCAGACGGACAGACAGCAGAGTCTCAGTAATGGGGTCCCGTTTGCACCCTTTGGGTACGGAACCCTAAAAAAAGCTGTTAAAAAGACAGAAAACCAAAACAGTTAGGGAATCAAGAATTTAATATACTCGTACTTTGCAGGCAAGTTAATTACACATCAAGAAATTTGGTACATATAACGTGTCATCATCATAATCATCTTTATCATCATCAGGTCTTTTTCAAGCCTTCACAGGAAGAGCACGACCCTCTTTGTACATATACTATCAGAATCATACATTACCCAGAGCAGTCAGAGGATTTGGCCTACACTCTCCACGCTGGCTAGACGGGTTGGAGAGGTCTCATTGATGTTTATAAGCTTAAATTGTTTAGCTTGTTTTTCCTAAGTCGCCTTCTACGACATCCACGGGAAGACTTGGAGTGGTCCTATTCTCTGCCACAAAACACACGGCTAACATTACTCGTAATGCTTATTAGTATTTAAATTATTGTTAAGAATAGCTACCGACACAGCGTTATGCAACGTCTATTTCTCAGAAGAACGCTGAAACCAACTCATGGTCGCCTTTGCGCTAGAAGAGGTTTATCTAAAAAAATATAATTAGCTACCGATTTCATCCCCAAGGAAGTTTAATATCGGGCGTCGGCTGGTTGTAGAATTTTTCGCACAACAGCTGTCACGGAAAGAGAATACATAGGTACTTTGTTTTATTAAACAACGGCACAGCTGAGGATGCAATTGGGAACGTGCTAAGATGAAGACATACACTCGTATGGCCTAGAACACAAAAATATACAAAAAAATTAACAAAACGAACCAAAAATATACTTACAAGTAGTAAAAGAATGGTCCCACCAATCCGTATTGCACAGATATGCCTTCAGATCTTCTTTGGTCCTGCCGACAATAACTGCTGGGGGCGCTACCAACGTTCTTATAGAAAGGAGAACGCAGGCTACGCCGACGATGACGCCTATACGTCGAAGGAGGTACATGTCTGATATCTTAACTGCTTTCGCTGACCGCACTTGGAAGATCACTGATATCCTGAAAAGAACGTAAGTGTTAATATTGATGATCCCTATAAATATAAATAAATAAATATATAAGGACCAAATCACACTGATTAAGCTAGCACCAAAGTAAGTTTTAAACTTGTGTTATAAGATACTAACTCAACGTTACTATATTTTATGATAAATACATATATAGATAAACACCCAAGACCCAGGAAAATTTGAAAAAGGCCATTTTCCAGCCAGGTCTATACCTACAGCGTAATGATTTGAAAAAAGCCATTTTCCAATTTGCCCTGGCTAGGGATCGAATCCAGAACCTCTGGTGTGACGGACACGTGTCGTGAAAGAAGTTCTAGGGACTAGGGATCTGAATCATAATCATTTGGCGATGCAGCTAACAACCCGACACAACGAGTTACAATATAATGTATATACTTTAAACTATCACGTCTTTTGCGGCTCTAAGCAGACAGAGCCTAGGGTTGCAAGACCCAAAGCAAATAATATATATACTACGCGAAAAGAAACGACACTTAAGCATGTGTGCACGTAAAGTCGCTTGCGGCAATGTGACGGTGGCTGTGCGAGGGGGCCTTGAGAGGTGCGCGGGGCGTGAAACGAGCTATCGCTGACTGCTTTGGCCGAGGGCTGGTACCTAGTTCACATCTCTCTCACGCACCGCACGATACTCCATTTCGGTTCGCCCAAAGTCCATTTTAGCGTGATGGTGGGTGAGAAGGTGGAAAAAGGAATCAAAATAGTGATGAGTTTCTAGCCGCATCTCCTATTATTTGATCCTATTGATTGGCTTTTACGATCTGCCCGGGAAGAGAAGCAGCTGGCACATTCTAAGTTTTTTTCCCCCAGACCAGCATTGAAGCAATTGAAAACATAGTATGTATACCGTTCGTAATTCATTAATTCCTCTGTCTAATTTCTTCTTTAGATGTTTAATCAAGAACTAAAGAGGCTAAGTAAAGAGGATTTGATGTTATCTACATTCCTCATTCACGATTTGAAGATACATTTATTATTCAACCTATTGAATTTGGCTGAATACCTATTATGGTAATACTCTAGACTTACTTATTCAGGCAAAGCTGGAATGTTTTGGCGTAGCTATAGATTTTTCTTAGGGGGCAGGGACATTAATACAATTCAAATTACCTAATCATCATTTTATAATGGGCCTTGGCCTGGTCATACAGATGGTCACTTTAATTGGTCGTTTTGTTATGCATTTAGGGTGTGGGAGATTTCTGGAACACATACACATACACATGTGATGAAAAATTTTGCCACGAGTGAGATTTTAACACACGCAACTCACATCTGTACTTCGAGTGCACTTCCAATACGCTATTTTGCATCAAGTCAAATTAGATACTTTTTAGGGTTCCGTACACAAAGGGTGCAAACGGGACCCTATTACTGAGACTCCGCTGTCTGTCCGTCTGTCACAGGGCTCTATCTCTTGAACCGTAATAGATAGATACCTGAAATTTTCACCGATTATGTATTACTATGACCGCTATAACAATAAATACTAAAAATAAGATAAAGTAATAATGAAACGGGGTCGTCATACAATAAACGTGTTTATTCAACGTTTTAAAACATTGTACGGTGGTACGGAACCCTTCACGTACGAGTCCGACTCGCACTTGCCCGTTTATTTCTTAACGTCCAAAACAAACATTTTCTATGGGATTTCTATGAAATATCGATTTATGACGTCATAGTTCATTTTTCTGCATTAATAAATCTAAAATCACGTTCAAAGTGGATGTGATCAATGACAAATGGCATTATTTTGTGACGTTTTATTCTATGAACAGTACCGAATAATTTATTTTTAACCCACCATAATACGCAATTATGCTACCGTGTCTTTGAATCAACCTAACGAATTTCCTCATTATATATTTTTAATTTAGATATTGTTTCGAGCATTGGAATGCTGTATTAATCAATAAAGATATCAAGGGGTGGGCATCACTAGCTACGCCCATGACTACATATGTTAGTGATTAGAATATTATTGAACCGTGAAAACACAAAAGGGCTTTCAAATTTTCAATTACAAAATTGACCTTTACATTGAAAATGTAAGGGTCAATTTTGTGATTGAAGATCGGTATTGATACTTTCAATTTTATTCACGTAATAGGGTCCTATTAAAAAGATTTTCAAGAATCTTTGTAATGATTTATTTTATCATCAAAATGAAATAAAATCATAAAGAAAAGTTAATTTAAGGTTTTAATATGTTACCAGGTCGCATTTTTTTAATTTGTTGTTTTGAATTATGCTGAACGGTAAAATCCTTTAAGATTTTTAAATCAATAGTTTTTCTAATGAATATATCTCTGCTTTGTTTTAATTCCGGGTTTGATGCCCGGTCAGGTCAAATTATAAAATGATCATTTTCAGATTTATTATTATATATATTAGGTCCTTACATATGAAATTGCCGATTTTCAATACTGGCAACTTTTAAAATCAAGTATCTTGCGTTTCATTAGGAATTCCAAATTCAAATTTATTTCGAAATAGAGCCAGAAAAATATTGTTTTAAAATTCGTATTTTATTTGTTTTAACATCATTTGTTTGAGTTTCAACATTGCTATAACAACAACTATGGACAAATTGAAAATTCGCGGTATTTACGAATACGAGTTCTACCGTGGCACCAGTGCTGCAGAAACGACTCGAAGAATTCACGACGTGTATGGACCAGGCACCGCTAACGAACGAACGGTGCGTTTTTGGTTTCAACGTTTCCGTTCTGGAAATTTCGATTTACACAATGAGCCTCGTGGACGACCTGATACTCAAGTGAATAACGAAGAATTGAAGGCGATAGTGGAAGCGGATCCATCTCAAACCACTTCTGAATTAGCAGCAGTTTCGGCATAAGTGACAAAACGATACTTATCCACTTGCGCCAAATCGGAAAAATAAAAAAACTCAAAAAGTGGGTACCGCACGAATTGACTGAAGCAAACCAACAAACACGCGTTGCTTGCTGCTTTTCTTTGCTTAATCGCCACAATAATGAGGGGATTTTGAACCGTATCGTGACTTGTGATGAGAAATGGATCCTGTACGACAATCGGAAGCGATCATCACAATGGCTTGACCCTGGAGAACCGGCAAAACCTTGCCCTAAGCGAAAACTGACCAAAAAGAAGATTCTGGTTAGTGTTTGGTGGACCAGTGCTGGTGTTATCCACTACAGCTTCTTGAGATCAGGCCAGACGATTACTGCAGACTTGTATTGCCAACAATTGCAAACAATGATGGAAAAGCTCGCCATTAAACAACCGAGACTGATGAATTGCTCTAGCCCACTGCTCCTTCAGGATAACGCTAGACCACACACTGCACATCAAACAATCGGCAAGTTAGACGAGCTGCGACTGGAACCTCTGCGTCACCCACCATACTTTCCAGATCTTGCCCCAACCATTTCCACTTTTTTCAAAATTTGGATAACTTTTTACAAGGAAAAAATTTCAAATCTGATGAGGCAGTCAAAACCGCCTTCAAACAGTTCATAGACTCTCGCTCCCAGGATTTTTTTTCCAAAGGTATGAATGATCTGCCTATAAAATGGCGGAAGTGTATCGATAACAATGGCGCATACTTCGATTGATTAAATAATAATTTCATAAAAAAAATCTTGTTTCACTTTTTTGATACTGAACGGCAATTTCATATGTAAGGACCTAATAAGAAATTCAAAATGAACTATATTTTGAATTTCTTTCAAAATTTTAGGCTCATAAGTTTCGTAGATTAGGGGGAATGGTCAATTTTCGTCTTCTTTCATGAATAAAATCAAAACTGTTCATTTTACAATAATAAAAAATATATATATTTGAGATCCTCATAACGAGCCCTTTCATTTGATATATGACACAGTAAGGTTTGCAAAACTTTTTTTTAATTTCCTAATTTGCCCCCGAAAATTACCCTTATTTAAAATTTTTTTTTTTCATTTTTTTAATTATTCGGAGCAAATTGGCTGTAACAGACGGACGGACAGACGCACGAGTAATCCTATAAGGGTTCCGTTTTTTTATTTTTTCTACGGAACCCTAAAAACGGTTTACTAACGTAGTAAAGTCGGAAACGCACACAAGGTTTTGTACGATTAAGAAAAAAAAACAAAAATTCAGATGATTATTTAGTAATTAGGTCTTTGCAGGCAATTTAAATGTCAATAAGTTTCGTTACATTTCTTGTAAAATTAATTAATAATTTTCAAGAAAAGCTACCGATACTAGTTTCTTTAGTTACCGTTTCGCAACTATCACTGCTGGGAAGGAACGCCGAAAGAAATTTATTTACACAGTATTGGTCGCCTACGCGCCAGAAGGGCTTTGTCCTTTATGTCTGTCAATTTAAGACGATCATCATCACCGGTGATGATGATTGTCGGTATCATCACCGGTGACGGTATTCAAGGAAATAGGTATACTTACTTTTGCATCACAATTCATATTTGAAAATATAATGTACTAGCAGTCCACCCCGGCTTCGCCCGTGGTACACACATAGCCTATGTCACTCGGGAATAGTGTAACTTTCCAACGGTGAAAGAATTTTTTAAATCGGCCCAGTACTTTTTGAGCCTATTCATTACAAACATACAAAAATAGGTACAAATCTTTCCTTTTTATAATATTAGTGTAGATGTAGATGGAAAGGAAAGGAAAAATATTTCCATGTTCAATAAAGTAAGTGATTTTACAGATAGAAATTTACGTAATAAGAATGACTTAGTTGCTGAATACAGTCAGTAAGTCTTTTATGAGGAAGTGTATACTTTTTTATAATAAATTGCCAGAATCGGTCCTTGATATGCCGGACAGAAAATTCAAAGCTTATGTAAAGAAAGTACTTTGTGAGAAGGCTTATTATAGGACCGATGACTATCTTCAAGACAAAAAGGTCTGGCTTGAGCTTGGCGCGGGTCCCTCTTAAAGGTTTGTATACTTAGACATGTCATAATTTAGGTACATTGGTACATACTAAATTTACAAATTGACATTATTTTAAATTTCGTAATTCTTACAATTCAATTTAATTATGACATAATAAACAATGTAATCTCTGTCCATCTATATAACTAATTTTAAGTTTTTAGTTTGTTAGTTGACGTCTTTGGAGAAAACGTGCAGTGCAGTTTGTTGCCGCTTCTTCTGCACTTGCGCCTAGGAAGCGGCGTAAACTTCTGTAAGTAACGATATGCCGTTAAAATTTGTGCAAAACAAAAGAAAGTGACTATTATTAAGAGATATTATAAATATCCTATGATAATAAAGATATTTTGAATTGAATTGAATTGAATGATGATCGCTTAAATCGATGGAACCAGCTTTCCGACAATACTACGTGAGTACTCGTAAACCGTAAATATAAATCTTTTAATGATGATAATGAAATAAAAGAAAATATTTGACGTCCACTCACAGAAATATCTTATTTTCGAGTCCCGTCCCGGGGCCGAGGTCGGTAATCGAAAAAATAGGGATACTTAATGTTCAATCAAAATCAACCCTGGATTCAGATATTAGGTTCGCCTCACGGGATTCCGGTTAAAAAGATAACGGCTTTGATGTTTCCGCTGTGGGATTGGAAACATCTGTTTATTTGTGATGGATTTTTTTTTTTTTTTTTTTTATTTATTCAAGTACACTTGGAAATTTACAAAAATACACTTAAAAAAAATAAGGAAAACATAGTACTTAGGTGCTACTTATTTCTAAAGAAATTTCTTCCAGTAGACCCGCGAGAGGAAATGGGAAAAAAGAGGTAATTGGCGTGTACCTACAATACAAAACTAAATAAATAAATAGACAAGATATATACCTACATAAACATACATAAATATACTTACATAAATACATAAATAAATATATATTCATAAAGCATATATACAATAAATACATATGTTAATATTTCTAAATATATTAGGATGATTAATACAGATAGTGATCTTTTACTCGTTTCTTGAACGTCGTTATGGTTTTAGACTCTCGAATGCTCGGTGGTAGCTGATTCCATAGCCTAACTGCCTGCACGGAAAAGGAGTGAGTATAGGTAGTGGTGCTATGTGTTGGGAAATGAAGGATGGATTTACGGGCAGATCTACAAGGAGCGTCGGCAGAACGTGCGAAAGAAAACCGTTCACGCAAATAAGGAGGATATGAGGGATTGTACAGGACGTTGAAGAGGAGGCAAAGGATTCTAGTGTTCCGGCGAAGACGGATGGGGAGCCACTTGAGTTGTTTGCGAAAGTCAGAGACGTGGTCAAATTTCCTTAAGCCAAAGATAAAACGAATACACATGGATTGTGGGGTCCGAAGGAACGAGAACTACATTATCTATATTGATACTTGACTTTGTTGCGTCCTTAGCTGTGCTGCTTTGGAGTCTGGGGTACTCTTTCCTGCTTTTTGTTCTTCAAGTTAATATATATGTTAATGGTCACCTGATACATGACAGACCATACGAAATCGAGAACAAATAGCCGGAACAGATAAAACGATTTGCCTTTTGTTTTACGAGCTGTCGCCTACCTTACGTCAACCCTCTTTGGAAATGCATTTGTACGAAATGTTTTACAAGCGGCCGCCGCCACGTGCTAAGTATAAACATCTACACAATGCAGTTGTAGCTTTTGTACTTAGTCCTTTAGTCATCATTCTTCTAATCTAAGTCCACTGGATAACAAAAAAAATATATCGTAATCATCTAGAAAAACAGTGACATAAGAATAAAGGAAGCTTATTCAATATTTGTTCAGTGGATTGAGACTATGGACAAAAACCCGAAGACAAATACTGATAACAACGGAGCAGATTAAGTAACTAGCTCCTATTTTATTATTCGCACCAAATGTCGCGCCACGTTATGGGACGATATAATTTGGAGCCAAAGGAAAACAAACTTATACCTACTTCAAAGCACATCATATTTTTGTCCTTCGGTTAGAATCTCCGTTTAAACTAACTGCGTGCTCACTCTCTTCTCCCTATACAGCTTTTATTATCATTAACATCAAGTCTTTTTGTATAATTTTCACAGCAGGAGCGCAGCAGCGCAGTACAGCGAGTTTTATAACTCTTTGTTCTTCTAGAGCTATACTTGGCCAGAGCAGCCAGCGGATTAGACCTACACTCTCCACGTTGGCCAAACGGATTGGAGAGGTCACATTGACGTTTTAAAATTTTGTTTAGCTGTTAAATCCTTAGTCGCTTTCTTCAACATCCACGGGAAGACTTGGAGTGGTCCTATCTACTCTGCTAGATGAAAGCCACACAACTTATATCAGTCTACACTACAGGCCATTTCCAATAAAACAAGGATTTTTCCATAATAACCACATTGCGCAGGCAGGTTGATGATCTCGATAGATGATATTAAAACTTTGCACAGTGGACACTGCTGCCCATTCTCTATAACTTATTTAGTTTCCCCAGTCGCCTCGTACGACACCTTTGGGAGAAAAAGGGATGGTGACAAATTGCGTTCCACTCTGCCGTCACCAAGCATTAAAGGCTGGACTACTCAAGCATTAGTAGTGGCGATCAAAGGTTATGTCGATCATAGATCTGCCGGGCAACGGTTTGTTACACAACTGGGGTACAATCCTTAAAAAGTACAAATTTTAGATTTTACCTCCAAGTTTTTAGCATCAGAGCACCATAAGTCAAACAGAAGCCGACTTCCCTCAGCCATACTCTTGCGGTACAGGTGAAGACTGTCGGCCGACCGTACATCACCAGGGTCGTGCAGTAAATCAG
Organism: Acrobasis repandana; assembly: GCA_963576875.1. Classification (NCBI taxonomy): domain Eukaryota; kingdom Metazoa; phylum Arthropoda; class Insecta; order Lepidoptera; family Pyralidae; genus Acrobasis; species Acrobasis repandana. Next base: position 1,931,536 of record OY756215.1, read on the forward strand.
CAAGGCTCCGAGGACGATGACCCTAAGGAGCGCTGGGCTAGCTGCTCGAACCACCTGTAAGAAATTGCGGATTAGTAACGTAAGTAAGAGACCAGCAGTTTCATAGTTTGACAACTTTGGGTACTATCATCTAATTGGCCCGTTTGCACAATTTAAGCAACCCTGGGCGTAGTCTGCGCTTAGATGGGTGATGACAAGTGGGACATAACTTCATGATTTTTTATACAAATATAACAAAATATACTTACTCGAACATGTCCATATTTAATAGTAAAGTAGACTATAAAAGGCAGGCAGGAAATGACCAGGCAGGCTAACGCGAAGATGGTGCTTCTCACGACCCAGTTGAGCGCCGCTACGCATGGCGACCCATCCAGACAGGCTTCGCATCCTTCAGCGCAAGGCAGACACTCGAAGGCGTCAGGGTTGGAGTAGAGACTTTTTTGTTGCTGTAGCAAATAAATATAACATTTAGTTAGACTAAGGTAGCAAAGTTCTTAAAGTCAACTTAAATAACCCGAAGTTTGTGTTTATGTGTCATCATCAGACAAGGGATGACCACATCCAGGCATAAGACCCTTAGAAGGATATCCAAAACAATCTATTGAAAGTCTGTATCCAACAGTTTCTTGCAATCTTGCTCTACTTAACTTTAATCGTCTAACCACCTTATAGGTGGGTAACTTTCATTGCGCTTGCGTGGTCAACTGATAGTGAGTTCCAAAGTCTTTTTAGTTATTGACTTCACAAGTTACAAACTGATGCCACTCCTACTCACAGCAAAGCATTGAAGTATCGTGCTCTTAAAACGTTACTTAACCCTGGGATTTTAGAAATTTCATCGTTGAGTCGGAGTGGAATCGGCGTCGAGTTGCTGTTATAGGCGACAGCAGTAATGCTGAAGAAGGAGCTATTTACCAGCAAATGCTTCTCGTACTCCTCCTCGATGTCGCTGCCGTTGTAGTAGCGGAGGTCAGCTGTGGTGTTCGGGAAGAAGAAGCCTCGTCTGCAGAGGCATCGGTACGAGCCGCGGCGAAACCCCAAGCCGGGGATAGGAACACACTGCAACAAAAAAACATAAGTTTCCTAAATTGTTCTAGGAGCTAACTTCCCAGTAGTTAGATTTCCTCCATTTCTTTCTCAACGTGTCTCAATCTAGAGGCACTTTTTATCAAGTGTGCTAAAAACATCAAAGTAATCGCGCCAACGGTTTCTTGGCCTACCCCTGCAACCGAAAACGTTCTCGAACAAAATGTGTAAATTTAAAGCCGGTGATATCGCCCGTTGAGAGATCAACTTTACCTAGAGGACATTGGGAAAACTGGGCTTTTGGAAAGGAATTCGACATTTCCATATAAATCAACTTGTCAGAGAAGCGATAAAGCAAAAAAATAGACATCTTTTGCAAGGCAAAGGTTTACTCATTTCCTTATTATACCAAAACCTTCTTGACATGACCTTCAAGTGTACATATCCTGTGATCCAAATGACATACATGCAACTGTTAAAAATTTAAATGACGACTTAGAGAGGATTAAGAATTGGGCCGATAATAACTCATTGATACTAAATAACAAAAAATCTAAATTTATGGCGCTAGGTACTCAAAATAAAATTAATAAACTGAAAAGCAAACGATTTCATGTAAAAATTTGCGGGGATATAATTGAAAGGGTAACGGAAGCAAGAAACTTGGGCCTTTTGTTAGACGAACATCTTCGTTTTGAGAATCACATTTTAGACGTAGTAAAAAATTGTTTTTATCGTATTAAGGTGTTGTATCAAATACGTGATTACTTAAGTACAGAAATGCGCATCAAGCTTTGCGAGTCTCTTGTTCTCTCAAAACTTAATTACATGGATTCTGCTTATGGCCCTCGTTTATTAGTTCGTACACAAAATAAAGTACAACGAATCCAAAACGCGTGTGCAAGATTTTGTTTTAAAATACCCCCACGAACTCACGTTACTCCTTACCTAAATAATGCAAAGTTACTGAAAATGAGTGCACGAAGAAAGTTACATTTCGCGACATTGTTGTTCGGTATCGTGAAATGTGAGAAACCATCCTATCTTTATGAAAAATTGGTATGGGCAAGAAACGTTAACTTAAGACGAACCAGAGCCTCACACAACTCCCTAGTCATGCCTCGTCACTACTCTGCCGCTTTTCGGGGCAGTTTTAAGTATGCAGCTACCAAATGTTGGAACAACTTGCCCCCGCCCTTGCGTAGTCTGAATACTGTTCATGTTTTTTAAAATAAATACAAAGGCATACTACTTGACACTCAATTATCGCAAAAATAATCGCTGCATCTAGAACTCTAAAATATCGACTTCATATTATCAACCGTTAATTTATAGGAAGAATAATTGTGATATAATTTGTAGGCAAAGCAAAATTAAGCAAAAGGTCTTTCCTAAATTTATCTTATTACTTTATTTATCTTTTTCTTGTTGTATATATATATTATATATATACCTATATATATATATTATATGTATATATTTATATTGTTTTTTATTCACACAATAAAATTCTGCACACGTCCGTGGCGTGACACACATACACACACACAAGGCTCCACTGAAAACCAGCGTCGTCTTCTCGGAAACGAGTTTGATGACATATGCTGAGTGGAACCTTTTTTCCTAGGATCTCACAACACTTACCACCGTGGACACACTGAGATGGGTACCAGTTCTATGCCATAGTAAATGTACCTAGTCATTTTAAATTTATTTTATATCTACTTTCTCAGATAAAATTGGCTAGGTTTTATTCTTGTTTTAATTTAAATAATTCTATTCAAAATCCTATGTTGTCTTCTTCTATGTTTTACCTTTAGTGTATTGTATGTGTTGTGTTTTTCTGGAAATAAAAATCTGTCTATGTCTATGTCTATGTCTAAAACAATAACAATATTTGATTCCATCAACTTAGAAATAAATAGTAAATATATAGGGACAAATCACACTGATTAAACTAGCCCCAAAGTAAGTAAACTTGTATTATGGGATAATAACTGAACGATACTACGAGTATATTTTATAATAACCCGTGTGGTTCCGGGTTAGAATAAGACCACTCCATCTCTTCCTGTTGATGTCGTAAGAGGCAACTAAAGGACTAAGCACAAACATCTCGTGCGGCGGCCGGTTGTAAAACTTTTCGCACAAATACATTCCCAAAAGGTTTGACGTCAGGCAGGCGGCCGATCGTAAAACTATAGCCAAATCATTTACATTGTTCCGGCTATTTCTTCTCGATTTCGCAAGGTCTTTGGCATCCTTGGGTGACCATTGACATGCATGTTATATTTGGAAAAGAAAAAGCGGGAAAGCGCACCCTGGGCTCCGAAGCAGCACAGCTGAGGATGCAACCGGGAACGTGCTGAGACAAAGAAGACCATATTTTATAATAAATACATATATAGATAAATACCTAAGAAAAAGGCTAAAATGAAGGTAGTGCGATAATATTGAAGTTTATTTGAGTGGCTTCTCAAATTAATGGCAGCAGAACGACGAAGCCCCAAGGGGATGACTTCGTTCTAAATTATAATTAATTTACACCAATTTATTATTTCGCTACCATAAACTCGCATCCTAACAAGTTGCAAAGCGGAAAGTAAACATTTCGACAAAAAGTCGCGCCGTCCAACTTTTTAAATACAGCCTGATTTTTTATTTCGCTTTAAAAGAGAGCATTAGCGGGAGTTCCGCCACATGGGTGTTAAAAGTTGGGTGATTTTTAAAAAGTTCGAGCGTTGAGCCTGCACCACAGCCTGCACTGAACTTTACTGTACTGTAACTGTAGTTCAACAGCCATTTTATTAACCCTAGTAAACTTTCGACAACATTTCGCTCAGTGTACAATTTGATGAAATTAATTACAGTACTTGCTTATATCTGTTTTTGGTTTCATTTTATTTTTGAATTTCTTTTTCGTTCTTTAATGTTTATTTAGATGGTGTACTTTAAATAAATTCAGCATTTATTATTAAAATTGACATTCCAAAATAGCCTTTGAAAACAGATGTTTTAAATATTGGTGTTATATTTTTGAATTATGCATAGAGATGAACTTGGGACTCCTAGAACAACTTGGGAAACTGTATTTTTTTTGTTGCAGTGTGTTCCTCTATGCATTATTCACGATTTTGTAGTGCAGAGCATGTTTGCGAATGCTGGCATAGATGATTTTTATGCCATCATGCGTAAAAAGTCTGCCTCGATGGTGCAAAGAATGCGTGGGAGCACCAATGGTATCTTGAAGGTGATAGCTGGTAGAATGGATGACGAGGTGTATGGCATGTTTAATGAACTACATGTTGAATACACTTGTTTAGTGCGAGGAGACAGATGTAACTTAAAATAAAATATGGGTCATTGCAGCTTGAAATAAAAAATAAAAAAAATATAATTAAATTCATAAATACCTACATAATATCTAATATTGGATATGATCACATGACGTCCTTATTTTATATGCTATTACATTATGCGATTATGTATTCCTTAGGTGGCAGATGAATCTGAGGTTTGCAAGACTTAGCAAGTAGACTTAGGGTCTACACTATACAATATACTATCACGATTACCCTTAGGGAGCAGACGGAGCATTTTGGGTCTTGCGGCTTTAAGCAGACAGAGCCTAGAGACGCAAGATCCAAAGGCTACTTATAACGTGATGGTGGGCAAGAAGATGGAAAATGGAATCACAATAGTGATGGGTAGCTAGCCGCATCGCCTATTAAGGAAGAATACGAAAAGAACTGCCGAAACTTCATGTATTTCTGTTTACTAGAACTAAGCGTTAAAACATTTTTTGTAGGTTTCTTTGGGTACTTCACAAGGTGCCCGCCTTCTTTAAATTTTAAAATAAATCAATATACTATTAAAAAAAAATAGAAATGATCTATCTATAATTTAAGAACTACGTTCTTGTCGGTGGAGTAGTTTCCATGTCTCCCTCTCTTGAGCCATCCTTTTGACCTCCCTATACGACACGGCGTCAATTTTCTCCTTCACTTGATCTATAAATGCTCTTCTTGGTCTTCATATGTATGTATGTAAGAAACTATAGGTATCTAAAAAATATTTTTCTTCCAAAACTCCGTGAATATAATTTGAGAAAAAAATATTTTTACTCAGAAATATTAGTATCGTAATTCCAATTCCGCTTTCTTCATTTTCGATACAAAAAGTTAGTTATTAATATAATTTATGAAAACATGATGAAAACCGATAAAATTTACATTCCGCGTCATTCCGCGTTCATTCCCCGACTCCCGCTTCACAGTCAAACGAAAAATGTAAAAGCATGCGGGGAGCTTTGCGGATCGTTCGCACCTCATCCCCTCAGAGTTTGGAACGACAGAGCCTTAACATGATTCGCGTTTTCGCCCATTTCCTCCATCGGCTTTTACGATTTGCGTGCGAAGGAAATCAGCTGCACATTCTAAGTATTTTCTTATTTCCCAGACCAGCATTGATATCTTTGTCGTAGATTGTCCATTATTTATCCGATAGTCTAAGCCAATCCCTTTTCTTGTGAAAATATTTAGGTGCTTTCAAACAAGTAGCACAAATTAACTAAACAATAAATGTGCATTCACAAAATATTTCCTCTCTTCTCCTTCATCTCATCGCGTTCCCGGTTGCATCCTCAGCTGTGCTGCTTTGGAGCCCGGGGTGTGCTTTCCCAATTATTGTTCTCCAAATATTTATTAAACTTATTTTCTTAATTAAACTTTAATTCCCTTATTAGTAAATCCCTTTTACGTTTGCATTTGGTACACTCCATTATATGTGGAACCTCTTCTACCTCTATCTATTGAGAGCATTTCATTTAAGGCCGTACTACGCACATTTGCGAAAAACAGCCACTTTTAGCAAATGTGCGTAGTAAAGCTTAACGTTCTCATTATAAACTGTAAACAGTGGTTCATAAAATACTTTTAAGGGTTATCTAGGATTTGGTAGTAGCAAAATTTTAAATAATGTCTCCGTTTTCTTTGAAATGATTTATTTTAAATGGGGGCAGCACTGGACCCCGGGAAATTTTGGTACGGCCTTAATATGTTTACTAAGTTTATACTTCTGTAACCTCTATGTTTTTAAGTAGGCATTGCGGAATTTCCCCAAACGTAAACAACAATATCCGTGTCATCCCATTATAAACTATTTATTGGGCTCTAAATTCTGCAGACAATAAAACCAGACAATCGTGGTTAATAGGACAGTTAGACTTATGGACAAGGAAACTGTGTACGGTGGGAGATCTAGATAGGACATGGCTTTAACAATAAATGGCAACGAAATTTTCTCTTTGGTTTTTCTGGAACAAGTTACATAGTTTACCTTTTTAGGGTTCCGTACCCAAAGGGTGCAAACGGAACCCTATTACTGAGACTCCGCTGTCTGTCCGTCTGTCCGTCTGTCTGTCCGTCTGTCACAGGGCTCTATCTCTTGAACCGTAATAGCTAGACACTTGAAATTTTCACTGATTATGTATTACTATAGCCGCTATAACAACAAATACTAAAAATAAAAAATAGTTAAAAATAAAGGGGTCGTCATACAAAAAACGTGATTTTTTCAGCGTTTATAACTTACCTACCTTACCTAACTGGCATTAACTAGATACTTGAAATTTTCACAGATTATGTATTGCTATGGCCGCTATAACAACAAGTACTAAAAATAAACAAATAAAAAATTGAAGGGGGTCGTCATACAAGAAACGTGTTTCTTCACTGTTTTAAAACATTGTACGGTGGTACGGAACCTTTCATGTACGAGTCCGACTCACACTTGCCCGTTTATTTTACCCGACTACGCCGAAGCCAAATGGAGGGTTATATGTTTTACCGCTACGTATGTATTTATTATGTTTATCTGTTCCCTCTTCTCTTCAAAGATATCAATGATATCGTCGGAATTAAGTAGATGACTGGGTCAAAAATAAATTATTTGGTACTGTCAAGAGAATAAAACGTGACAAAATAGTGGCACTTGTCATTGATCATATCCATTTTAACATAATTTGAGAATTTTAATGCAAAAAAAAACTGATAGTAAGAGCGCTATTTGACTCGAAAAATCTATGACGGTTTTGTATTTCATACAAATGTTTGTTTTGACGTTTAGAAAAAAGTGTCTGATTAGACTTTTTGTCATCTAGCGGATTGACTTGGCTGTCCGCTGGTGGCGTGGCGCACATTAAATCAACTGTGGCGCCCTTTATATGCCATAAATAAAGTAATGACCTTAAAATAAAATAAATCTAATCATACCGTGTGGGGTATCAAATGACAGGGCTTTAAAAGCACATGCCGATGTTTCCCTATACGTATGATTTAGGGACTTTCAAGGCAAGAGTAAAAAGGCATTTTTTTAAGTCTGCATGTAACACCTTAGACCTCATCTTAGCTTCACATCAGGCTAGATAGAGGTCAAACACACTCAAATCTCTAATTTAAAAAAAAACATTTTTAGCTGTTGCTTCCTGCTGTGCTTGTATTAAGGCCGTACCTAAATTTTCCAGGGTCTAGTGCTGCCCCCATTTAAAATAAATAATTTCAAAGAAAACGGAGACATCATTTTTAAAATTTTATTACTACCAAGTCCTAGATAACCCTTCAAAGTATTATATGAACTACTGTTTACAGTTTATAATGAGAACACAGTTTATAATGAGAACGTTAAGGTGACGTGGGTTCACAATTTGCAAAACTGTGCGTGTTTTTGAAAAATCACTGCTATTAAACTAATACAGTTTATTCCTCAAAAAATTTACATAAAAATCTTAAGGCGACGTGGGTTCACAATTTGCAATACTGTGCGTGTTTTTGAAAAATCACTATTATGAAACTACTACAGTTTATTCCTCAAAAAAATTTCATACAAATTTTAAAGATTTTCTACAGACACCCACAAGAGCGAAGGAAGGGTCGGAGCCGTGCTCGACCATATTTCGCAGTGTTTTATTTATTTATTTTTTTGTATTATGTTTATAATTTTTTCTGTAACCAAAACGGATAGATATTAAGATAATACATTTTTGGTATAATTTTCATATAAATAGGTGATTGTATAAAATAGTAATACGTATTATAAAGGCAAATTTAGGCAAATTTAGAGGTATGTTTGTGATTTTTTTCTATCGAGCCAAAAATGCTTAATCGTGTTTTAGCTATTATAGGTGTCTGTAAAAAATCCTTAACATTTTCATGTAAATTTTTTGAGGAATAAACTGTAGTAGTTTAATAACAGTGATTTTTCAAAAACACGCACAGTTTTGCAAATTGTGAACCCACGTGCCAGACACAATAGCCAAAACACGATTGAGCATTTTTGGCTCGATAGAAAAAAATCACAAACATACCTCTAAATTTGCCTAAATTTGCCTTTATAATACGTATTACTTTTTTATACAATCACCTTTTTATATGAAAATTATACCAAAAAATGTATTAAGTATCTAAATATCTATCCGTTTTGGCTACAAAAATAAAATAATAATATAATACAAAAAAAGTAATAAATTAAACCCAGTGAAATATTCGTCGAGAGCGAAGGAAGGGTCGGAGCCGTGCTCGATAATTTTCATATAAAAAGGTGATTGTATAAAATAGTAATACTTATTATAAAGGCAAATTTAGAGGTATGTTTGTGATTTTTTTCTATCGAGCCAAAAATGCTCAATCGTGTTTTGGCTATTGTGGGTGTCGGTAAAAAATCCTTAAGATTTTTATGTAAATTTTTTGAGGAATAAACTGTATTAGTTTAATAACACGCACAGTATTGCAAATTGTGAACCCACGTCGCCTTGTGCTTTAAGTTTTTCGAAAATGTGCATCACTTTAAACTGTATACAGTAGTTCATAAAATACTTTGAAGGGTTATCTAGGACTTGATAGTAGCAAAATTTTAAATGATGTCTCCGTTTTCTTTGAAATAATTTATTTTAAATGGGGGCAGCACTAGCCCCCGGAAAATTCAGGTATGGCTTAAGGAACAGTGTATCTAAAGAATCGAAGAAGTGAATTATCTATCTTCATCAACTAAGACAAATGATGACAGTTTTGTCTTTGGAACGAGGTTCTTTTTGCAGGTGGGACCCTAATCCATGATTCGCGTTACACATTATGCACGCGACGAACACGAATTGTTTTTGAACATTTTGTGAAATGATGATTGATAATGATTAAGCATTAAAAGTGAAAAGAAATTTCGCTTAACCTCTTAGCTAAGCGTTGGCCCAGCGGCCCATTTAGTTTATTGATAGCTGTGTAGGTCGAATCAATTCTTTTTTTTTTGTATCTTCTAAATCGAGTTCTTAAATAAAATGTCCCAAGAGTGTACAATGCCTGGTGCTTTCTTTTTCAATCCTTATTAGGACGTCTAAACCATTAATGTTTAATGTATAACAAAGCTGAAACACAAATCCGTATAATTATTATAGTGGTGCTGTTTAAAATTTATATATTGAACTTTTCAACAACAAACCATAAAAATTCAAAACAATTAATAAATTCCCCAAAGCTAACCCAAATTATATTGACATTTTCTTACTACTTTGTCACATGTTCTTAGCTATCTATTTTTTTTTTATAATCTTTGTGGACAGCATTTATTTTGCTCCAAAAAGACGCATTGCGCGTCGCACACTTAAAATAAAAAATAGTGGCACTCCGAGAGTGCCGTCAGAGAAGTGAAAACATGAACAAGGTGGTGTCGGTTACGGTAACGGTGTCGCGAGTTCAATGGTTATTTTCCCATCTTAAACAATGCCCAACGCGCCTAAGTAAGTTTTCACTCCAAAAAAAACTTTCTCGTGCCAAATTCATACCGCTAATTTTGAAAATACCGTTAAACTAAGCTAAGATTAAAAAGAACACAATTAAGTTCTACACGGCGATCAATTTCCTTAAAGAAAAAATAAAGAAGTGATTCTGTTTACCCTAATTCCATGACGTGCTATTCTGGTTAAAGGACCGTTAAATAGAAGGATGATCCCCGGGAATATTTCGCGTACTTTATTCAGAAAATCGAGCTTCCGCGGAGCTTGGTAGCAAGCCAAACGGGACACCTGCAAAATTGGGAGAATAGATAAACTTTTTTAGATGCCTTTTTTGTTGCTTTAAGAGGAAAACGCCAAAGTTTATAAAAAACTGAGTCATTGAACGTTGAGGCTATGCCCTAATTACCGAACTGCCTTCATAAGAAAAAATCCTTCTTGAAAACGATTATAAAATATATATTTTTGTGTGTAACATGCAATAACAATAAGCCATGGAAGTGCGCGCTATTTGGTTTGACCAATGAGCGCGGTTGTCTGTTACCAACTACTGTAAGACTCTTTTGCTCTTTTGACGTTGAAAATGTCTTTTCGTTCGCTCCACTATAGGCTCCGATTACATGAAAAAGTGCGATCCCCTTATATCTCAGAGAGTTGTTACGATATGGTATTCAAAAAAGCTGTGAGGTGCTAAAAGAATTATTCGAGAAAGTAAAAAACGAAAAAAGTTATGGCCGAAATACGAGTAGTAATAAAAAAAGTTTATTTATTCCGAATTTTTGATTTTGGCACTTGATAATTAAGCCTAAAACAAAAACGATCGGGTTAAGGGTTTGCCCAGTAGCATAACCTTTTTGAAAAAAGAAAAAAGACAGAACGACATTTTTTCGAATTTCATAGATTCATTTCCAATGTGCTCGATTGTCGTGCGAGGTACAAAATCTGTAATTTTCAGAGTTCCGTAGCCAAATGGTAAAAAACGGAACCCTCAAGGATTCGTCATGTTTGTCTGTCTGTCTGTCCGTCCGTATGTCACAGCCACTTTGAGATCTAGTAAGTAGTTTTTTTTTTAATACGTCATAAATCGTGAACCACAATTTACCTTTAGAACTTATATATTATTATGTTACTTGCTGCTACGGAACCCTTGGGCGAGTCCGACTCGCACTTGGCCGCTTTTTTTTGTTATCCTAATTCTACTTCCTGCAATACTAATGTAAACGTTTAGATGTTTTTGGGTTTGAATTTTTTTTACTCTTGACTTAAAAAAATACGACAGTTTGTTACCTCTTTTTATCCCGAAAAAAAGTGAGATTCCTGTGGGGGGCGTAACAAAACAACTAGTGTTTAGTAAATATGTCAGAACTAACCGTTTAAATACTGCATCAACGTCTGGCTTATTTTTATTCTTAATTATTACTTCGTAATTTTTCTATGTCGTAATCGTCGTCGTTATTATTACCCGATATTTTTATACTTTGACCTTTTTATGTTTAGTAAATCGGCATTTTATACCGAGTCCCTTTTATTAGCTTCCTAAACCAAAAAAATCATCAAAAAGCGTATCTTAATGAAAGAACTAAAAAATCCTAACGTAGATAACGTATCTTCTTCGTCTAAGCGCATTCCCGGTTGTATCCTTAGCTTTGCTGCTTCAGAGCCCGGGGTGCGCTTTCCCGCTTTTTCTTCTCCAAATATAATATGCATGTCAATGGTCACCCAAGGATGCCAAAGGCAAAATGGAGAAGGAATAGCCGGAACACTCTAAATGATTTGGCTATAGTTTTACAACCGGCCGCCTGCCTGACGACAACCCTCTTTGGGAATGTATTTGAGCAAAAAGTTTTACAACCGGCTACCGCCCGACGTTAACCCTCCTTGGGAATGCAATTGTAGCACGAAATGTTTGTGCTTAGTCCTTTAGTCGCCTCTTACGACATCCACAGGAAGAGATGGAGTGGTCCTATTCTAACCCGGAGCCACAGGGTAGGTAACGTAGATAACGTACATAGACTCCAATTTCTTTAACAATTTATAGAAAAATCAAGTTTTATTGGTCGTCCCAATATTGGGGCCGTTATTCCCGCTTATACTTGCAAATGGACGGGGGAGGATTATTGGCAGTTCCTTTGTGACCTGCTCAATAATAAATAAATCGGATTTCTAGGCCCGACTTCAGAAACTTTCGTTTTATTTATTCACTTATATACCTAAATAAAAGGTTGTAGTTTTGTAAGCAGCTTTCTCTCAGTTATTTGAGACGACTCGATAGTAATAGGATTACGCATACAGTAATTTCAAGTAACGTACAATTTTTAAAACTTTTTTTATTTTATAAGGCCGTACACATACCATGGATCAAGATAGACACAGCCTATGAATGTACTTGCGTGTCCAACTAAAGTAAAATCGACTTCATTCAAAATTGTCTTTTTTAGTCCGTGTATGACAGCTTATTGCACCTAACCTAAAACGCTCTGCAGAAAAATGCCTATTTGTGCAGTTTTGAGCTGCAGAAACACGTCAACAAATGTTGGAGGACGTTAAGAAAAAGTTTCCTTTCATCCGTAAGTAAATTTCTTATTAAATAGTATTCAATTTATTTTAAAATCAATTATTTCATGTTTTGTTTAACTTTTATACTAAAAACTGCTGACTGAGTGAATATCGCATATTCATAATCCATTGCTTACATTAGTAACAACATTTGATGGCCTAGTATTTATAACACGCAATGAAAATAAAACGATTAGATACTTTCTCATTCATTCGTTGTCATACACTTGTCATTCAAATTCAAATTCAAAATATCTTCATTATAATAGGATATTTATAATATCTCTTAATAATAGTCACTTTGTTTTGTTTTGCACAAATGTTGACGTCAAATCGTTACTTACAGCTAAGTTTACGCCGCTTCCTAGGCGCAAGTGCAGAAGAAGCGGCAACAAACTGCACTGCACGTTTTCTCCAAAGACGTCAACTAACAAACTTAAAACTTAAAATTAGTTAAATGGATGGACTGAGATTACATTGTTTGTTATGTCATAATTAAATTGAATTATAAGAATTACGAAATTTAAAATAATGTCAATTTGTAAATTTAGTATGTACCAATGTACCTAAATTATGACATGTCTAAGTATACAAACCTTTAAGAGGGACCCGCGCCAAGCTCAAGCCAGACCTTTAGTCGTTCAAATGAAGCGTTATTTTAACGAAAGTGTTGTACAGTGTTATGTCATGACTCTAAATCGATTAGGGAAACATTGGTTTGAGAGGTACCTGTTTGCCTTGAGATATTTTGGCATAAGTGTGTTTGTAATATATTTGTAGAAAATAACATTTATTTACCGAGCAACCGAAGCGTCTCAGTTTCGAGATTAGTCGAAAAATTATTTTGTCTGTCTGTTCTCGTCTACAGATCGCATTTTCAACCGATTTTGACGAAAATTGGCACGCAAGTTCCTTGATTTATTTAAATTATTAAGTCAATCGCGATTTTTGACTGGGGGGAAAATAAGGGGAAGAAGTGGGGAAAGTTGGCAATAGCATTATTTATCGACGGATTTCAGTCTTGAGAGGCATACTAACCACTCGGCCACGAATATACGCGACAGCGACGTCGCTGTCGCGTATATTCGTGGTCGAGCGTAAGGACTTAATTCTACTCAAAATGTTGCAAAAAAGGGGAGGAGGGAAAACAGGGAAAAGTTTGCTTTAGCGGACATGGACGGATTTAGATTCTTAAAAATTCACAAAATCACAAAAGACAGTATTTCATAACTTAACTATACCAATTAAACTACGCCTTCACAAGACGAATACGTAGACATCAGATTCCCAGACCTCCTAGGACGAAGGGAACGCAAGTAATTGCTGAAACTTATACCCCCATTTTGCTCAAAAGTCTAAGGTTATACCTAAGAATAAGAACCAGTACTCACGTAGTTATACCTCTATTGAAAAAATCGAGCACTGTACTTTCTTCATTAATTTTGTACACTCAGTACTCTATTTTCGTTCCAAATCTCGTATATGTATACAGGCTGACTTTTAAACCACCAGCCAAATTTTTGGACCAAGTTCAGCCCATAATACTGAACTACTTTCTATAAAAAAAAATATCAAAAATCCATGAAAATTTTTCGTCCTCCCATAGAAAATTCGTTTGACTGAGCGCTGATTTGTATGAAAAGGCATTAAAATCCATTGCGTAGTTCTAAGTGCACATACATATAGAGAAGCAAAGAGGTGCGTAGTAAAGCTTAACGTTCTCATTATAAACTGTAAACAGTAGTTCATGAAATACTTCGAAGGGTTATATAGGACTTGGTAGTAGCAAAATTTTAAATGATGTCTCCGTTTCCTTTGAAATGATATATTTTAAATGGGGGCAGCAATGGACCCCGGAAAATTCAGGTACGGCCTAAAAACTTAACCTAAAGGCTACAGACCTAACCGTTGATAAACATCTAATTGTGGGGCAAAGGTCTCTTCCATCTTTTTCCACTTGCCTCTTTCCCGTGAACGTCTCGATCATCCTTTTTGGAATGCGTCAATATCGTCTCGCCAGCGCTTTTTTGATATTATTCAAACTCGGATCAGCTGATCGGTCCACTTGTATGGGAGGGCAAACATTATTTTTCACATTTTGATATGTGTTCCTTTAGCAAATTTGTTTAGCGTCACGGACTGAATTCATACTTAAAATAGTTTCAGTATAGTTTGTTACACCCTGTATAATTAGCTGATGCCCCCGGCGATGCCCGCGTGGTAATTTTTTTGTTGATTACACGGGAGCCTCACATTTTCCCGGAATAAAAATGTGTTAGTTCAGTTCAGGTAATAAGCTTTTTTTTTTAAGCCGTGTGGTTCTCGGCAGAGTAGAATAGGACCACTTCAAGTCTTTCCGTGAATGTCGTAGAAGACGACTTAGGAAACACAAGCTAATTATAGCTTTTAAACATTAAGGCGAAGATATAGGCAAATGGCCTTGAAGTGTGAAATAAATTGTTAACTAGTAAATATGGAAATAATTTCCATATTGCTCTTCGTCATGCACTAGATAGCCCTTTAAATTATTTTATGAACTGCCGTTGAAACTATTATTGGTGATCCGTCTAGCTTTAAAACTTGCCGTGGCCACTTTTGGCGGAAGCAAGTTTTAAAGCTAGACGGACTAATGTAAATACTTTCAACGGTGGTTCATAAAATAATTTAAAGGGCTATCTAGTGCATGACGAAGAGCAATATGGAAATTATCTCCATATTTACGAGTTAATAATTTATTTCAAATGAGGGCGCCACTTCAAGGTCATTTGCCTATACCTCCACCTTAATGAGACCTCTCCAACCCGTCTGGCGTGGAGAGTGTAGGCCAAGACCTCTGGCTACTATGGCTAGGTATGGCTCTGTAGTACAGAGAGGAGCGCTCCTGCGATTGAGACTAAAAAAGACCTGGATGATGATGCCAAATTTCATTCCAATCCGTTCCGCTGTTTTGGCGTGAAAGCAGCACAAACATCCATACATTGAGACATCCATACATCCAGACATCCGTGAAAACTGTCGAATTTATAATATTAAGATTTTTGACAATTTAACCTATGTCGGGAAAAATAGTGCTGATATTATACTAAAAAACTTTCCTTATCAAAACTAACATAATTTTCATTGTATATGATCGTACTTAAATTCTAAAAATATACGCATAAAGAACAAAGCGGTTAATCCCCTCGTGCCGATCAAATCCGCTAAGATGGCGACGTGTTTCAAATCCGCCAAATCCGCTTGAAGAATACCAATTCATCGCGCTAATCCGCTCTGAGCGGTATCCCCGTCATACGTTATTGGGCTCGTACTTGTGAATGGATTGTGTGTGAACATAAGACATAAGCCTCAGGCTGTATTTTTATTTTACTCAACGGATTAGCATTTATATCGTCCAAAGGAACGCAACCATCGTTCTTGGTAAGTACATGATGTTTACAAAACAATACAATATTTTTATGCACCATAAAAAAAAAACGAAGAAAAAACTGAAAAATCGCAAAGCAATCTCTTCATGTCAACCTTTTTTTACATACTATTTTTTTTTAGATAGTATGGTATCGTATTTTGTACATTTTATTATTTGTTAAGTTTTCTTGTTTGAGTATTTAAAACAAAATAAACAATAAAATTTTAAAACTTAAACATTTTTTTCTTTTTACTCTGCATCTTCTGAAAAATAGGAAAATATTCGTGAAAATATCTATGTACTAAATCATGCTTAATATTCTTAGCTAAAAACATACAAGCGGCGCACGTGGTCTAATCCTCGTGTGTCGAAATAAGCCGCTAAGACAGACGTGTTTCAAATCCGCCAGATCCGCGTGAAGAATACCAATTCATCGCGCTAATCCGCACTGAGCTGTATCATCCCTTACTGCTCGTGTGTTGCGTTTGCTGTTATAATATACCTATAGACAGACATACGAGTAAGTTTCTGAATTTTACTATAAAAATTCGAAGTTTTCTTACCAGATATTTATGTTTTCATTGTCTGTGATATGAAAACGAAAAAATATTGTGATAAATCGTTACTAATGGTTAGCTGTGTGGTGACGGTAGAGTAGAATACAAATTGTTACCACCTCTTTTCTCTCCCACGGGCGTCGTAAGAGGCGACTAAGGGAGGTAAAGATAACGACAACGGGCAGCAGCGTTCTATGTTCAATAAATTTATACCATCTACTGCGATCACCAACCCATCTGCCCAACGCGGCGTTATCCTTTTATTGGGAGAGCCCTTTAGTCCAGCAGTGGACTGTAATAGGCTTATAAAAAAGAAAAAAAAAAAATGGTATAGTATAAGATTTCAAATAGATCCAAAAAAATTTAACAAAAAAAAAAAAACAACCGACTTCATTTTTTTTAGGAGTTTCTTCCATATCTCCAAAGTTCTTCATCATATCTTCACCAAATCAAAATGAGACCAACTTGGTAGTAAAGGCTTCCAAAAAATTATTAAAATCGGTAATCAATTGGCGACGATATCGCGTAACAAACACACATAAAAAAACATACAGCACCTAAGTACTATGTTTTCCTTATTTTTTTTTTTTATGTTTGTTAATTTTCCAAGTGTACTTGAATAAATAAAATAAATAAATTAATAATACAGTCGAATTAATAACCCCCTTTTGAAGTCGGTTAAAAATAAGGTCAATTCTTTGTAAAACTTCTAAGTTCGACAAGAGACAATGTAGCTAATACATTCTTTGTTTTATTCTTTGCTAGCCCAGACCAGAGCAGCGTATAAAACTCTCATGCCGATGAAATCCGCTAAGACAGATACGTGTTTTAAATCCGCCAAAGCCGCTTGAAGAATACCAATTCATCGCGCTAATCAGAGTTGAGCTGTATCATGCCCGTCTTATTGTGTGTTGTCAAATATCTTTAATCTTTGTTAAAACCAATCCACCATCACCATACATTAAAAATATTTATCATATTTTTGCGTCTATTTCAAATCTGCTTTTAATAAAATTATTAATTCATTCCTCGTGTCCCAACGGTCTTATTATAACAATGTTTTCTTATTAGGGTTGTTTAAAAATACAAAAGGGAATCGCAGTTTTCCTCAAAGCCTGAGGCTTTGTACTTCATTTCAATTTCTCCGAGAGTCCATTACAAAATAACCTTGAAAATGATACTGTTTGTCACAGCTATACTTTCGTTAATTGGTCTACAGCGAAAGTATAATTTGATTTAAGGTATTTTCGGAGATTTCGTTTAAAAAAATGCTTTACTCAAGTCTATTTGGACAAATGTGGCATTTGGATCTTACGACCCAGGGCTCTGTCTGCTCCGTTAGGGATAACGCGTAATAGTGTTATGTGAATTTGGACATTTGTCATATAATATGTATTATAGGATACTAACTCAACGATACGATCTTCTTATTCGTCTGAGCGCATTCCCGGTTGCATCCTCAGCTGTGCTGCTTCGGAGCCCGGGGTGCGCTTTCCCAGTTTTTCTTCTTCAAATATAATATGCATGTCAATGGTCACGCAGGGATGCCAAAGACATTGCAAAATGGAGAAGAAATAGCCGGAACACTTTAAATGATTGATGATGATCAATGATGATTTGGCTATAGTTTTACAACCGGCCGCCTGCCTGACGTCAACCCTCTTTGGTCTCTCTTTGTATTTGTGCGAAAAGTTTTACAACCGACTGCAGATGTTTGTGTTTAATTCTTTAGTCGCCTCTTACGACATCCACAGGTTAGAGGTGGAGTGGTCTTATTCTAACCCGAAACCACACGGGTTCAACGATACCTTAATATATAATAAATATATATAAAGAGAAACACCTAAGACACAGAAAAATATGAAAAAGGCAATTTTCTAACTTGCCCTGGCTGGGGATCAAATCTAAAACCTCCGGAGTGGCGGGCTGGCGTGTTAACTACTTCGCCACGAGGTCGTCAAAATATGACGTTCAAAAGCTTTTGGGAGTAAAAATTCGAGGCCATATTGACGAACGCAGCTTGTCCACGGCAGTTTCTTTTTATTCGTCCGAGAAGCTTGTGTTTCTCTTTATACGTCCTTCTTTTAGGCCAAAAACCACACTACACAGCCGTCAAGAAGTATTTAGTCCAAACGCGTTCAATATACTCCTAAAAGTGACAAACAAAAATTATGGACGTCAGCAATGTTTCACATCCATAATTTTTGTTCGGAAACTTCGCGACCCGCGCTGGCACTATGTAATAAATGTAGAATAGTTCCCAAATGTTTTCACTTTTGTGTAGTTCGCCAACTTTTCGGAGATCCTTTTTTACGTAACTCTGTTAAGTGACTTTATATTCACTGAAAAGTACAACGATCAGAAAGAAAAAAAGTAGAATTCACTAGCTGTTTCACGTCTTGTACACGGAATAAGGAAAATGAGCGATAATTTATCTAGACCTGCCAATGTTTTGATTCCCTTCCCAAAATGCCCGCCGCCATCATGTTGAAAGTAGTCTTTGGGTCTTATTGACCTTACCTCGGTCTTTACCCTAATGCCGACACTTGCCGAGACACATCGCGATAGGGTGAGAGCGTGTGTGTACATGGTGCTCTCGTCTCGCTCTCTCTCGCCTTGTTTCGGTCGGTCTCGGTCGCTAGTCAGTTTTTGCACCCCAGTCAAAGGGTAGATATCTATACCGTGCAAAAGGTCTCGTTCAAGTCTCGTTGACTCTAGCTAGTGTGTATATGTATGCTCTCGTCCGAAACTTGGAGGGACTCTCGGCGATTATGTACAACCGGCATAAAAGTATGCTTTCGTCGAGAGCCATCTCGTCCAAGAATTTCGGCGACGGGCTCTCGGCGAGCGTGTACAGAACCGGCATAAAGAATAAAGACTTAGTAAATCAGTATATTATGTATTAACCTATGTGTGTGTTATAAGTGAATGTAAGTTAAGTAATACCTAACTTAATGTACTATTTGTACTAACTACTACAGTATACATAGAACACAGTCTATCGCATAATAAATGAGACTCTAGAGACCTCTGAACAGCTATGTGATAATGTTAGTGTCGGCAGACGATAAGGCAGAAATACGTTATTCCCTTGGGTAAAAAAGCTACAGTGACGTATAAGACGATATATTTAAACGATGCTGAGTACATCTTACATAATAGTCTAGTCAATTACTAAGGTATCTTTTACATATTTATTTAGTTTTGTATTGTACACGCCTATTAACTTTTTTTTATACCTCTCGCGTGTTTTCTAAGGAAATGTCTTTAAAAACAAGTAGCACATAAGTACTACGTTTTCTTTTTTAAATTTATTGTTCGTAAATTTTTAAATGTACTTAAACCATCGAAACATAATTCTCTAGAATCGTAAATAATCCCGAAAAATCATTCCACGCGATATATACCGCGGCGGGCGGGGCTTAAAATATGAACAGCGTGGCGCGACAGTTCGCCGTGACACTCTAGTCGTGCGGTTGCGTCGCAAGAAGTTCCTTTAAGAATATTGCTGTGTTTTAGCGATAAACGATTCATTAAAAATGCCGTCATGTGCCGTGAAGTGGTGTAAAAGCCATACAGATATGAAAATTAGTTATTAAAATAAGTAAAACGTAAACAAGGTTATTTATTTTAGAGTAGCGTACTTTAAATCCGCGCGTTGTACCTCACCGCTCGTTGCGTTGACTGCCCCACCCGACCGACGACGACGCGTGACCTTGTCGCGGCCAATCGCATGCATCTTTGTCTATGTGTGCGTTCGAGTGTTTCGTTGTAATTACTGTTCGTTTGTTTGCGTAAATGGAATCAGAATCGAAGCGGTGAATGTAGGAGCGTTAGAATTCTAGAGAATTATTGCTCGTAGACGCCCTCCGCTGCTCGCAGTACCGGTGGCTAGGACAAACCTGCTTGAGAAGATGCCATTCACGTGAGCTATATCCACGGATAATCTAATTCACCAAAAACTGGTCATTTTTTTATTGCCCTTTGAGTGAATTCGCAAAGGTGGCCTTACATTTAATTAGTTTAGGAGATTAGTTATATACTTAGAATAGTTTTTAGTTAGTTAATTTGTGTATTATGTTATATTATTTGTATATGTTCCCTTCTAACGCTTATGAAATAAATAAAATAAAAAATGAAATAAATAAAAAAATATTGAATAATACGAGTAATTGGATAACGAGGTTTGAATTAATATTGATTTATGATCTCCAATTTTCTACATGGCATTGACATGCTAGTCTACTCTAATCTACTCTACTCCGGATATAGTTACTGGTTTTGATCACAAACCCAGAATCTCCTGTTTTCTCAGAACAAACATATTCAAATAATACGAATCCCAGTTTTCAATTTCAACTTTCAATAACACACGGAAAAGCAAATTAAAATTTACATAATTTTAATACTCTCTTTCAAATAAAACAACAAACATTTAATATCTGAATATATTATTTGCATACGCTTTTATTTTATCAATTTGAGATAACATAAAAGCAAATAAAATTTTATTATTTACCTCGTTTGTAATATCTCTGTCAAATAAAACAACAGATGAAATGAAGCAATTCTGATATAAAACCAGATAAAATTGTGGACAAAAACAAGTATTTTGCCGATGAATCGTCGAGAAAGCAGTTCGGTAATTTTACGAGAACACACAATATGGAGAGGTCAGATGTAAAGCTAAAGCTGCATATTTTTTAAGACGGATGGAGAGTAGACAAACGGCGCAGTGTAGGAGAGGAAGTATCCCCCTCTCTTTCTACGGCGCGGCGAAAATGTATGCCTGCGCCTGCTGTTTGGTTTAGCTGAGAGATAAACTTTTTAATGTAATATAAATTGTCATGTTTGTGTACGATAGCGCAATGAATAAATATTGTATTCTACCACATAAATGATAGTACTTTTATACTGATAATTAAAGCAATTCGTGCAAAATTATTCCCTAACCATTCCAAAATATCAAAAATGCACAACGTTAATATTCAAGTTTTCACTTCTGCCGGCACTCCCGGAGTGCAACCCGTCGTTTTTTTTAATGCTTTGTGACTGAAATAACTTTGTGTGCTGCTTCGGTCAGTTAGTTGATGCAAACTATTGTCGGCCGGTGCCCAAGCATGTCCTTGCCGAAGTTACTGCTTCCTGTTGTACTGTGTGGCTGTAGCTCGATTAGCTTAAATTTCATGCTCGCGAAACGTGTTAACCTCTGTCTATATAATACCTTTTGAATTCGCCAGTTACCAGTCTGATTTCCTAAATAGAACCTTTTTATGTACGCATCGATTTTTGTAAGTATCTAAGCCAGCAAAATCTAGCCTATCTTACCGATGATATTTGGTTTGGACACTAGATTTTCCATCTTCTATTTCTTTCTGACTCTCCCTCCATTTATTTCTTTTTCAACTTATACTGTCCCACTGCCGGGCAAAGGCCTCCCTTTCAGCACTTCAACTCTCTCGATCGAGGGCCTTCAAGGCCCAATCCCTGCAGTCATCCCTCCACCTCTTTTTGTGCTAACTTTTGCGTTGTTCCTGGATTCTAAGGACTCTATCAGACGAGCGACAGTATGCCTGAGACATCTGTCGGCGATGGTCAGCAACAGTGTCGCTAGCATACTGTAATTTTTAAGAACCCTTACGAATTATTAATCATATGAGGTATTTCTCAACTCAGATTATTGTGTGACGAGAATGCCTGCGAATGCGGTATTTATTACACACGCATAACTTTCATACGGCCACAAGGACGAAACTGTTTGTAGCGGTTGGCACCGATTCCATTGAATGCTGAATATTTTATATCACAATTCACATTATCATATTATAACAAGCCATTTTCATCCGAATATTTGGCAAAGGCCTCTTTCCCTCGCCTCCATGCAGGTCTGTTTACAGCTTTTGTTCTCCATTCGAGGTTGTATTTATAAAGTTCGTCGCACCATCTGGTCCTGGGTCGGGCTGGCATGTCCCCGTTAGAAATTTGGCAGAAAAAAATTGACAAACAGAAGTCTGTTTTTTCATAATCTTATATGTTTCTGATTACAAGATTTAAATAAAGCTAGGGGTACACAATCAACCTGTATACAACGTGGAAGGAAATGCCGATTTTTTTTTTGTTTTTTTACCCTACATATAATGATCTAGTAAATACCGTGGTTCGATTTATTACGGGTATGTCCCTTCCACGTTGCATATCTATTTCATATCATATTTAAATTATATTTGGGAGCTTACAAATTAATTAAAAGAGCCGAATTGTTCAAGTGATTTTCGCATGGCCCGCTTGTTCAATAATAAAAATACTAACACATACGAACCATCATACAATTGACAGAATGGTTGTTCGTCAATATCGATATCACTAATATTGAGTCGACACAATCACATCAGAAATGTAATAAAATGACAATAAAAGGTCTATACGTAATAACCTTATTGAATATAAGTAGAGACAGTAGGAAAATGTAATATTATATTTGAGTACAAGTATAGTAGATGTGATATTATATTAGATATTGATATTTCATTCTTATTAGTGGATATACGTATGTTTTTCATCTTGCATATTTGGCATGATTTTCTTATAAGGCAACGTGACTAGAATATAGGTACTAATGACTAAATTTGGACGTAGTCTTACCGTCTTATTATAAAAACAGGACTAACTTTGTCACTAGGTTTAAACCATTACTCGCCCAAATCAAGTTGACATCTAGTAATATTACACTATCTCACCTGTCAATGTCACCTTCATTTGGGCGGATAATGGGTTAAACCTAGTAACAAAGATAGTCCTGTTCTTATAATCAGACGGTTACAGTCTTATTATAAAACAAGGTCTTAAGATAAATCGAGTTTTAAAGTCGATCTAAACTAAGTAACAAGGAAAATCTTATTACAAAACGAGGTTTAAGACATAAACAATGGATTAAATTTGGTGTTGCCCTGACCAGGAAAGGAACCACATCAAGGAAGCCAGAGCAGATTGCTGTAATAGAACCAGTAAGTACTTGACCACGAGAATGTTCATAGGTTAACACCATGTGCATTTCTTTATAACAGCACCAGGCCTATATATTATATACCATAGAACCAGCGACCTATCCCGCGCGAGACACCTTTCGAACAATTTCGAAAGGGCGCTTCCAATGCGATTTGGCGGAAATTCAGTTTTTAGGATTTTTTTCTGCGTTTTTGCCATAGAATCTAAATCTAAACGTTTTAGAAATTTGTGATGGCGTCTGAACTTTAAAATTTTAACTTAAGAGTCAGTTCATACTGAGACACGACACGACGCGACGTGGTGTGCACTTTTAAAGAAATATAAAACTTGTTTACTGCACAAAAAGATACTACTTTCAGCTTGAGCCTGCAGCGCCTCGCTGCGCAGCTTGGCGAACTGAGCGGCAGTAAAAGCAGCTTTTTGCTTTAGATAACGTCTCATTGTAAAGTCCGAGGGATTTAAAATTTTGTATGTTAGTAAAGCACCCCGCAAACACACATTTTTAAAGTTTCCTTTTCTCAAAGTCAAAGTAAAGTTAGTTTTGAGACTTAGGTAAATTTTTAGTATTAGTAATTAATGGATCTTAATAACACGTAACTTAGGAACTTTCAACACAAACATAGTATATAAAAGTCGCTATACGCCGTCTATCCTCTGTATGGCACTATTAACCACCACGCAACGGATTTTAATGCGATCTTTACAAGTCTATTTGCCAGACAATTTTATTATTTTTAAAGCGTTCACTCCCAATAACTTTTGATCAGCTGACCTGATGTTCATTAAACATAGCTAAGAATCATCACAACAGACAAGGATTAAAAGAAACTGCATCAAAATCGGTCTATTCGGTTAACGGTCACAGACAGATTCACAGGCACGTCAAGCTTATAACACCCCTTCTTTTTCGTTGGGGTTAATAAGTGGAGTCATTCAAGGCAAGGTTTAAATGTATAATACATAACCCTTGTGAAACCGTAAGGTTACCAACCTAAAATACGACCACTCCATCTCTTTCTGTGGATGTCGTAAGAAGCGACTGAAGGACAAACATTTCCTGCTACAAATGTATTAACAGGGAGGGTTGAAATCGGCCGGCGGCTGGTTGTAAAACTTTTCGCACAAATGCATTCCCAAAGAGGTTTGACGTCAGGCAGGCGGCCCGTCGTAAAACTGGAGACCACTCGTTTAAACTGTTTCGGCTTCTTATTTACAATATTTCAATGTCTTGGCGGTTTTGCGTTACTATTGACATGCATTTTATACTTGGAGAAGAAAAAGCGGGAAAGCGCACCCCGGGCACAAAGCAGCACAAAGATGCATCGCGCTAAGATTGAGAAGATATATCCTTGCGAAGCCAAGGTGGTTTGCTAGTAAATATAAGTTAAATATTTATTCATTAATTAGGCCTTTGCAGGCACGTCAATAAGTTTTGTATACATAACGTGTAATGTTTATTTATATTTAAATTAACATTTTTTTTATAACAAACGCCAAAAGAAACTCTTTTAAGTACATAGTATTGGTCGCCTTTGCGCTATAAGGGCTTTGTCAGTTTACAAAAATATGCCTAATAAAGTGTTATCACAATATAACGTGTAATGCTTGCAAACGAGTGCCAAATCCAATTTACAGAAATAAGTTATACTGAGTATTAAAATAATGGGGCCGAGCTGTTGAGTCCCTATTGACGGCACCCGTTCACGAGTTGACGCGTGGGTCAGCCATCGCTTTTCATCAAAATATCGTAATCAAACTAAATACGGTTTTACCTTTTTATTCGTTTTTACAGTTTTATAGCCAAGGGCTGTACTTAAATTTGGCTATCATCTAGATAAACCTTAGTTTACCCGGTTAATGTCAGGTTTACGTTCACACCCATCTTTAGCCATAACCATATATAAATCACAAAAAAAGATGAACAAGCAAAAATCCTTTTTACCAACTGCCTACTGTTATCCTACTTTTAGATTTAACAATATCCTTCAGATAAAAGTGTGTCAGTTTCCTCAACACTTGTTCAATATATCATCGCAAAAATAACTTACTTGGGAACTTTTAACAAAGAACGTTGGGAAGCATTCGCTCGAATTTCTAAGGTACACTTTATTGATAGCGAAACTATGCGAAACTTCTGTTTTTAGGGTTCCGTAGTCCACAAGGAACCCTTATAGTTTCGTCATGTCCGTCCGTCCGTCTGTTCGACCGGGCTCGTACTCCACCGCTACTGCACCGATTGTCACGAAAATTGGTGGAGAGATAGATATTGAATTTTCAAAAGTTGGTTTTTAAAATTATGTAAAAATGATTTTTTTTCAGCCCCCCTCCCATACAACGAAAAGTGAATTTAAAAAATTAAATTGGACTAACCCTAACGTGTGGGGTATCGTTGAAAAGGTCTTTTAAAATGCAACAAAAACTGCTCTGAAACTATATAGATCAAACCCCCCAGTATTGAGATAATCTAATACAAAGTTAAAATTTGAGGTGTCCCCCACCGTAACTTTTGAAATATTACTAAAATAATTCTGATAAAAATGTGGTATATACCTCAAAGTATGTACTTTCAATTAAAACTAAAGCGGTCTCGGTTACATAAATAGTTATTTTTTAATACGTCTTAAATCGTTAAATGTTACTTGCTGCTACGGAACCCTTCATGGGCGAGTCCGACTCGCACTTGGCCGCTGTTTTCGATAAAGAAACTAGGTTATTGTTTGTTATTAGGCTCGTACTCCGCCGCTACTGCACCGATTGTCACGAAAATTGGTGGAGAGATAGATATTAAACATTCAAAAGTTGGTTTTTAAAATTATGTAAAAATGATTTTTTTTCAGCCCCCCATACAACGAAAAGTGAATTTAAAAAATTAAATTGGACTAACCCCAACGTGTGGGGTATCGTTGAAAAGGTCTTTTAAAATTCAACAAAAACTGCTTTGAAACTATGTAGATCAAACACCCCAGTCTTGAGATAATCTAATACAAAGTTAAAATTTGAGGTGTCCCCCACCGTAACTTTTGAAATATTACTAAAATAATTCTGAAAAAAATGTGGTATATACCTCAAAGTATGTACTTTCAATTAAAACTAAAGCGGTCTCGGTAACATAAATAGTTATTTTTTAATACGTCTTAAATCGTTAAATGTTACTTGCTGCTACGGAACCCTTCTTGGGCGAGTCCGACTCCAAAAAGAAACTAGGTTATTGTTTGTTATTAGAACTACGCTGACAGAGTTTTCCTCGTATTGGATTGGACAAAAAAAGAGGAGGTTCTCAATTCGTCGGAATTATAGTTTTTCAGGGTTCCGTACAAAAAATGAAAAAACGGAACCCTTAGAGGATCACTCGTGCGTCTGTCTCCCCGTCCATCTGTCACAGCCAATTTGATCCGAATCTACTGGACCAAATCGGGTGAAATTTGGTAGAATGTTGTAATCCTATGACCCAAAAACATATGTGCAAATTAAATAAATATTTTTTTTTAAAATAAGGGTCATTTTAGAGGGACACATTAGGAAATTAAAAAAAAAGTTTACAACCCTTACTGTTTCATATATCAACAATATGTTGTTGATATATGAAACAGTAAGGATTGCAAAACTTTTTTTATATATGTTATATATGTTTTTGTATATATTGATATATGTATCAACAGTAAGGTTTGCAAAAATTTTTTCGATATGAGGATCTCAAATATATTTTTGTTATTATTGTAAAATGAATAGTTTTGATTTTATTCATTAAAGAAGACGAAAATTGACCATTCCCCCCTGATCTCCGAAACTACTGAGCCTAAAATTAAAAAAAAAGCAAAATATGGTTCATTGGTTGTAGATAACAGGAAAACCTATAAGAATTCAATCAATTGTACGGAGCCCTCTCCACGCGAGTTTATCTCGCACTTGGCCGGTTTATTTTATGTATGTTTACTCGAACGAAGATTACTCGAAGACGATAGATCTTATCAAGATCGGTTGTGTAATTTGGTTTTTTAAATCAAAATAACTGGGAAATATGTCTTCTAACTATACATTTGTTGAGTAATAAAATAGGGTTTTAATTTTTAAAAATTCTATTTAGAATATTTGGAAGTGCTGACTGGACTATATGACGCTTATTTTGGGATTTTCAGCATTTTGCGAGTTCAAAAATATATTTGTTTGCTTAATACTTTTCACGGTATATTTAAATTAACAAATAAGTATGAGATTTACGAGTAGAATGCTAATGTTAATCAGATTACAATCAAATGCAATATAATTATAACAAAAGCTGATCTGATGACGGAGCTGGAAGGTGGCTATAGGAACCCTGTAATAAAACGACGCGACCCCATCGAGTTTAGGCTTATTACATTATTACTTGATTAGTAAAAGCTTTTATTGTGAGACCTAATCTCAGAATAAGAGTTTGTACGATAAAATTATATTTTTACAAAAAACTTAGTTTAAAGTTACCGCTAATTAACAAATAATAAATCAAAATGATATCACCAATTCTGTTTACTTTATGATTTTTTTTAATAATGAGATTTCTGCTCCATTCTTTGTACTACCCAAAATCTACAATTTTACCGTTTCAAAGAGTTTCATTTCATATACCTACTGACTTTATCATCAGACAAGCTCGATTATACCATAGGTATTATATATAACTAGCCAACTTACAAAATATCCATACCTTTTAAAAAAAGCAAAATGGTTTGCAATTTAAAATGTATGTAATGTATACTTTATGGACAAAGTTTGCAAAAATATCAAATGATTGTTATTAAAGAACCTGAAAAAATTCTTTTAAAAGCTTTGGAATTGCCATCAATATTTGCAGCAGCATAACAAATTTACAAATATGCACGAATCACGTAAAACAAATAGATTCCTGCGAACCCAAATCAACCGCAAATAGTTTTGATTGATGTTTGAGTAAACGGATAGCTATCAAAATATGTTGTTGATAAAAAATAAATATTTTGAACGAAAAATTTTCCTAGTGTAGTTGCTTTAATTACTCGCTGTTATATATAGTCAGGCTAACAATGATTTTTTTTTCTAAATAGTAATATGTAGGTTACACGCTCAGTTTGGCATTATTCCAGTCCATCAGTCTGGATTGACGTGACTGACGCCAGAATTATGGTTAATTTTCAAGGTTACAAGATCAATCCAGAATAACAGCAAACTGATAAAAGGTACGTGTACGCCAAAAAGAGCTATAATGAACCTTATATACTTTGGTGTAGGGTGTTTAGTAAAGTACGGTGACTGACGCGAGGATGATACGAGCGGGTTATGCGATCAGTCTGCCATCAGTATTTCATCATTCAAAACAATTTTAATTTTCATCAGTCCGAATCATCCGTCTGTCAATCCGTTGGTTAGATGATCATTCTCCGATCATTCTGACTAGACTGATAGACTAAACTGATGCTATAATAAGCGTGTAACCTTGCTCGAAGTTTCTAAAGTATTCAAAATTCAGTGTCAATGTTTATTTAGTGGGTGTGGTATATATGTATTATAAAATATAGTATCGTTGAGTTAGTATCCCATAACAAAAGTTTAGATAAACTTACTTTAGGGCTCAATCAGTGTGATTTGCCCTTATTTATTTATTTATTTAGTTCCTAATCAGGCCTTTGCAGGCACTTTTATACAACGTATAAGGGACATACTCGTAATAAATCAAACCACGGTCTATACTAGATCATTATAGTATAATTAAATTAAAATAACAGCCAAAAACAAAAACAAAATTCGGCATGTCCATACAAAAGTGTGCAGCCACCCGGGCGATTTTTATGGGAATGTCGAATTTTTTTTTTGTTTTTTGACGATTATTTTAATTAAAAAAATCAAAATTAAATATTTATTCAGTAATTAGGCCTTTGCAGGCACTTTTACATGTCAATAAATTATAGTGTACATTTACGTGTAATATTTATCTATATCTAATTTTTTTTCCTTGTTCAAAAGCTACCGATATTACGAAACGTTTCGCAACGACCACTGCTGAGAAGAAACGCCGAAAGAAACTCATTTACACAGTATATTGGTCGGTCGTAATTTAATTATGCTTTAGTGATATAGTCCGTGGTTCGATTTATTACAGCTATGTCCCTTCCACGTTGTATATGATGTATAGTCAATACATTAAGTGTAAAATTTATTAATTATTTAAAAGCAAAGTTATACTGATACTAACGTTTCGCAACGACCACTGCTGAAGAAAAACGCCGAAAGAAACTCATTTACACAGAATACTGTGTAAATGAGCACAGCTTGTTTCTGCTATTTTGACGACACTTATGAAAATAAAATGGCGGTCGACATTTATTTTGATCACTGATAATAAAAGTACAGATAATAAAACTACGATTTTATTTTTAAAATCAAAAATAAATCGTAAGTTTTGGTAAAAAATTAACACTGTATTCTATATCTTTCCTTGAGTAAAGACTATTAAATTAACATTAATTATTAATTTAATGTTGACCGACTAGAATAGCCATTTGTTAGTTGAATACTCCGGCTGTTTACTATACCCACGTTTTGTGTGTGCCATTCACATCCAGTGACACATGTCATAAAACACAAGTAGTTTATGCGTACCTAACACACTACGTCAGCTGCGGTATGCAAAACGCCTATTTCCTAGCCACTACATTATGTATGCTTACAATGTTTTTGTCGGATGTTGGAGGAAAAACGAATGTTTTTTGCAGAATATTGTTACACGCCGCCCTTTTCTATTTGCTGATATGATTTTAGATTTATTTACTCTCTTGGCTTTGGATTTACACGACAATTTTTGTAAAGCTCAAAGGGTATGTGTAAATTTGGTTGTCAATGACAGAATTTTGCGGCTTCTCTGAAAAGAAAATATGATACACTTTATCTTTAACTAGCGGCCCACCCCGGCTTTGCACGGGTATGTATTATATATATAAACCTTCCTCATGAATCCCTCTATCTATTAAAAAAAACCGCATCAAAATCCGTTGCGTAGTTTTAAAGATTTAAGCATACATAGGGACAGACAGCGCAAGCGACTTTGTTTTATACTATGTAGTGATAATAATTTAATAATAAAATATATGTTTTGACGACCTGGCTTGTTAAACATTACACCACGGTAATGGTCAACACGCCAGTCCGCCAATCCGAGGTTCTGTGTTCGATCCCCAGCCAGTGCAAGTTGGAAAATGGCTTTTTTCAAGTTGTTCTGGGTCTAAGGTGTTTATCTACATTATATGTATTATCCCATAATAAAAGTTAAAACTTACTTTGGGCTAGCTCAATCAGTGCCTTTATTTATTTATTTCCTCCACAAAATAACATGAGAACAAGCTTATAAAAAAAAATTGTAAAACGCATGTTTCTGTTCCTAGTAAATCCTATCTTTGCGGAGGTTACTAGCGCAGGAGTAGGTAAAAATACCTGTTACACAGGTCGCCAGGTCCCCATGTCGTCAACAGAACTTTAGGGGTGTCTGAGTACTGAATCTTCGAAGTAAAGTTATCTTACAAACTATGTATTTATAAATTTCCCAAAAACTATATTAAAAACTCTGGCTAAATATGGCTCTGGAAGTACAGAGAGGGTCGTGCTCCTGCAGTGGACAGAATATACAGACTTCAATAAAAATATTAACATCCCGTCCTTTGTCCTTTCTGCTGCAAAGGTGCCCAAAACACTAGGGGCGTTGCCGCGCGGAATGGCAAAGGCCAAACATTGACACCCTAGACGAATCGCGTCATAGACTATCTGATTCAATAAATTTCTGATACCTACATTTATTTGTACAAGATGTACGTATCAGAAATTTATTGAATTAAGCAATATAACTTTGCCTTCAATATTGTTGTCAATATTAAAAGCAAAGTTATATTGCTGACATCTACATGTATTATTGCTATATCGACGTCAATCAGAACCAGTGAGTTTCTTTTGTGAATAAAACGGATACCCACTCGTACGAAAAATCATTGTACTTTGAATGTATGTTAGAATTTCATTTTAACACGGGACGATATTTTTCTGCGAATTCTTTGGTTGGAACATGTTTACTCAATGAATTTATAACTGTTGTCACTCCATGACAGCTATTGAGCTACAGTGCGATTACAATAAGAATATGACGAAACGTTTGCTAACTTTAACACCAATTTAACAAATGAACACCTATATAACAGACCTGGAGATTGGTTAAGTTTTTTTTAAGCCTCCTTTAACAAAAATTTAATAGTTCTGTACGAAACCAGGCCTGTGTCACTCCCCGTTTAGGTATCGAAAATGTACCTACATTATTACTATGCGCGCAGGCGGCCCCTCCGGGTGGTAAATTCAGTTATACGAATCGTTTGTCCAGAGTAATAAGAATGAAATTGGCTTGCTATGGATGTCTAGGTATCTTTACGAAAAGGTGCTGAGTTCTGACGTGATCTAAATTAAACCATATTGCTAGCCACATTGAGTAGATATTTCTTTGAATTTCTTTGCTGAGTGAGACTTCTGTACGTTAGTATTATTTATTATGTGCTTTTACACCGTTTTAACAAATGAACACCTTTATAACAGACCTGGAGATTGGTTAAGTTTTTTTGAGCCTCCTTTAACAAAAATTTAATAGTTCTGTAATAAACTTACTTCAGTAGTTTGTTTCTTGCATTTGTCGGTGCCGGCAAAGATGTTGAGCTGCGTGGAGCCAGGCTTTAGCGGGCACTGGTCGATGTCCACTCGTCGCAAGTCTATGTCTATCCCGCTCGTACCCCTGAAACAGAAAAAGTAACTTAATTTTGTTTTTTTAGGGTTCCGTACCTCAAAAGGAAAAAACGGAACCCTTATAGGATCACTTTGTTGTCCGTCTGTCCGTCCGTCTGTCAAGACCCTTTTTCTCAGGAACGCGTGAAGGTATGAAGCTGAAATTTATATCAATTACTCAGGTCTACTGTCCCTTGAAGCTGTGAAAAAATCAAACTTCTAAGCCAACGCAATCAAAAGATACAGCCGTTTATGCCGCAAATTTTCGACACTTGCAAGGGAATCAAAACCTACAGGGTGCTTCCCGTGAACTCAGAATCTTGAAATTTGGTACGAAGCAACGTCTTATAGCATAGATAAAGGAAAAATTACGAAAACCATAAATTTTTAGTTACATCACATAATATATATTTTTTTAATAATTTTAAACTTACTACCCATTTCCTCATAAACGCGTAGAGGTATTAAATTGAAATTCATACCAAATACTAAACCTTGCAGGTTTGTACGGAACCCTCGGTGCGCGAGTCCGACTCGCACTTGGCCGGTTTTTTTTTATGTCATAGGACGGCAAACGAACAAGCGGGTCACCTGATGGTAAGTGATCACCGCTGCCCATGGACAACTGCAACACCAAGGGGTGTAACAAAAGCGTTACCGGCCTTTCAGGGTGGACGAGAGGGAGGGGGGATGGGGGGGAATAAAACATTATAAGCATGAAGGTTCAGAGATGTACAATTTCATCATCATCATCATCAGGTCTTCTTTAGTCTCCACCGCAAGGAGAGGTCTCATTGTTTATAAGCTTTGCTTAGCTTGTTTTCTAAGTAGCCTTCTACGACATCCGCAGAAAGATTTTTTACTGATTTCAAAAAGGTAGAGGTTATCAATTTGCCCCGGATGTTATTTTTAACTGACTCCAAAAAAGGATGAGGTTATCAATTCAACTGTATGTTCTTTTTTGTATGTTTGTGACGCGATATCTTCGCCAAATATGAACCGATTTTGATGTTTATTTTTATTTTTATTTGAAAGCCTTTACTACCAAGTTGGTCCCATTTTAATTTGGTAAAGATATGATGAAGGACTTTGGAGATATGGAAGAAACTCCTTAAAAAAATTGAAGTCTGTTGTTTTTTTTGTTAAAAATTTAATTATTTAATGTTTGTTACGCGATATCTTCGCCAACTATGAGTCGATTTGTATGATTTTTTTAAGCTATTGCATAGCTTTTATCGCGGGCTTTGAGCGCGGCGATTGAATCAAGAAATTCTGTAACGAAAATGAAACCTAGCACCCCCCACTCCGCCTACCATGTAGGCTTACAAGCTATATAGCATTTATGGGTATTACTCGGTCAAGGAATATTTAAAAGATACATTTTAATATGAATAACGTTTTTAAAGAGTACACACACACACAAACAATACACACTTTAAATAACTAGTTCTAGTTTTCAGAGTTTAAAAATCCAATTAATTGTGAGTAAGTCTATAAGTCTTTTTAATTATCTAAAAATAATAATTAATTGTAAGTCTATAAGTCTTTTTAAATATCTATTGACATTGATTTAATGTAACTACTTAATATTATCACAATTTTTGTTAAATAAACTCAAGTACCTTTAACTTTGCAATACCCCGCCAGGGTTCACGGAGAAAAGATTCTAGTTTAGTTTACTAGAATTAATGTGAATGTAAACAGAATATATGTTAGTATATGTGACAACTATACATATTGTTCACGTAACTTGAACATTCTGGTAATTTTGTAAATTGATTAATAAAATAATTTTGTACACATTACCAATCACTTTGTAATCATTACCATTAACAAATTTTGACTGAAATATACAAAATTGTTATGAGTAGTAGAATTATTGTACTATTCCATACGTCTCCAGCACCACATTTCAAACGCCTCTAAACGTTCTCGATCCTTTTCAGCTAAAGTTAATGTTTCACTACCATATAATGCTGTACTCCAGATGTATGTTTTCATAAGCCATTTCTTTTTCAATTACAACTATAAGAATTATTAATTTAGCTAATCAATATTATAATATAACATGTACCTTATGTACTTCTGTAGTCAAGTCTAATGAAAAATGGCGGCATAAATGCGAGCGCGGGGCGCGCGGTTTCGTTTACAATGCTGATTGTTTAAGAAAGCATGCACATCGCAATGTTCACTACATTGTATGGTAACTGATACAAGAATATGGTTACGATAAAAATAAATATCCTAAACGCAACAATACAAAACAAGTACACATAAACCACGCAGGTTTTTAGCGTTTACTATATTTTCTAGTAAATGGAAATAAAATATAGTTTTCACAACTAATAAATCGTTGCCGGAACTAGTTATTGTTGTTAATATCCCAAAAAAATTGTACTTGGTAATATATGCATATTGTTCATATTACTTATTAGTTAATGGTTGATTACCATATAAGAATGTGCTATTTACTGTATTGGTGTTGCTAGAATATTCTAGCAATTTCAAAAATGTCGTATTTTATCTTTTTAAATAATTCTGTTTGATGGAAATTATTCTATTAGATTTTACTAGAATTATGGCTACTATCGTTTTGGAAATCCTTGGGGGAGGCCTATGTCCAGCAATGGACTTCCTGTGGCTGATATGATGATGATGATGATGGCTACTATACCAAGTGGAAGGGACATCCCCGTAATAAATCGAACCACGGACTATACTAGATCATTATAATATAATGAAATTAAAATAACAGTCGAAAAACCAAAAAAAAAGTTGACATTCTCTTACAAATTGACCGAGCGGCTGCACACTTTTGTATGGAAATGCTGAATTTTTTTTTGTTCTTTGGCTGTTATTTAAATTTCATTATACTATAATAATCTAGTATAGACCGTAGTTCGATTTATTACGGGTATGTCCCTTCCACGTTGCATAATCTGGTAATATTGTAGAATATTTTTTTCTCAGTGTTCATGTACTTACCTACTAACCTTATTTATAAGTGCATGTAAGCAAATAATAAAGAAATACCTTGTGGATTTGCTACAGGATTTGGACACGCCATAAAAAATTGGTACTCGTAGTACGAGTGCACAGGTGCGAAGTTTGTAGCATAGCTACAACTGATCGTAGCAAATGCTACGGCGTAGCTCTATACTTTGGTAGCTGCACACTTAAAAGAGCCTCGAAAAGCGGCAGAGTAGTGACGAGGCATGACAAGGGAGTAAGTAGTTTCAAGCTCGGGTTCGTATTCATTGCACGTTTCTTGCCCATATCAATTTTTCATAAAGATAAGATGGTTTTTAGGGTTCCGTGCCCAAAGGGTGACAACGGGACCCTATTACTGAGACTCCGCTGCCTGTACGTCTGTCCGTCCGTTTGTCACAGGGCTCTATTTCTTGAACTGTAATAGCTAGACACTTGAAATTCACGGATTATGTATAACTGTGGCCGCTATAACAACAAATAACTAAGGATAAGATAAATTTAAAAGCTAAAGGGGGTCGTCATTCAAGAAACGTGTTTTTTTTAGCGTTTTTAACTCGATGTTTATAATGGCATTGACTAGATACTTGGAATTTTCACCGATTATGTATTATTGTAGCCGCTATAACAAAAAATACTAAAAAGGTGTCGTCATACAAGAAACGTGTATTTTTGGCGTTTTAAAATATTGTATGGAGGTACGGAATACACTTTATGTACGAGTCCAATTCGCGCTTGACTGGTTTTATCACATTTCACGATAGAGCAATAATGTCGCGAAATGTAACTTTCTGTCACCACATAATGTTTACGTACTGTAAACGCCATCATAGTCTCCTCTCCGGTAACGGTGGAAGGTAAAGAGATTTAAAAAAAACGTTTCGTGGCCTTGGCTTATCATTACGCTCAGAACGTGTTGTGGTTGTTCTGCGATTGCCTTCGTGGCCGTTTTAATAAGGGCCACGACTCGAATTTAGCATTGTGGCCGTTTTACATTAGCCGCAACACGTTGTGGCCTATTAGGTATTCCGCTCAATGAGTGATTTCAGTCTTTCAACGTAACAAATATTTGATTGAATTATTGACCCAAAGGTCTGAAAGCTACAAGCTTCAGTGTCCATATTAAGCTGCCTACACACAACACAACATGGCATACAATCTGCATGCAGTAACAATCTTGTGCTGTACTGCAGATTGTAACATAACACGTCTACACACATTACAATCCGCAGTACATAACGAGACTGTTACTGCACAATGTAGCCATGTTGTGTCGTGTGTTATTTAGGCAGCTTTTGCCCAATCTCCTGCAGATATTGCGCTACAAGAGGCTCGTTCCATTCTGGGCGTATTCCAATTTTCGCGACTTTGAGTAATGGTTTATGGAGATCTTGGCGTCAACTGGTTTATGAATGAAAGCAAGTCTGGCATTTCAAATTTATTGGCTAGTGCCTCAGTAGTCTAACATTAAAAAATTATGGCCCAAAATTATTGTACCATTTTTAGGGTTCCGTACCCGAAGGGTGCAAATGGGACCCTATTACTGAGACTCCACTGTCTGTCCGTCTGTCCGTTTGTCACAGGGCTCTATCTCTTAAACCGTAATACCTAGACACCTAGAAATTTCCCCGATTATGTATTACTATGACCACTATAACAACAAATACTGAAAATAAGATTAAGTTAATAATGAAAGGGGGTCGTCATACAAGAAACGTGTTTCTTCAGCGTTTTAAAACATTGTACGGTGGTACGGAACCCTTCATGTACGAGTCCGACTCGCACTTGCCTGTTTATTTGGTTTAATACATATTACGTTAATTTGCTACCCATAAATAGATTAAGAATACACGTGAAATTTTTGCAGAACGTGTTTTCCTATTGCCACACATAAAAATATAAAGTAGGTAATTTTTTTAAAGAATTTCATACATAATTACATACTATCACGTCTTTATCCCTAATGTGGCTCTGCCTGGAGAAGGCAATGGCAAACCACTCCATTATCGACATATGACACCAACAAGAGCATTGCTCCTAAATGTAGTCAGTCAGTCAGGCTCTCTCTATTTCTTCATCATCGTGTCATCTAAAACTTGTCGAAGAGTATAAGCTCAGTGGCCCTGTGGGAGTACGCATTGCTAGCGCTTTTACAAGTTAAGCAACCTCGGGCGTGGTCCGTAGTTGGATGGGTGACCACAAGTGGTACTAAAATTTCTTGAGCTCCTCCGTGCTTCGGAAGGCACGTAAAGCCGTTGGTCCCGGCTGTCATCATTGTATGGCAGTCGTCAAGCTATTTCAGATCAGATGCCTTTAGGCAGCTTGAAAAATCTGACGCCAGTGTTGGCCACTTTAATTTTTGACAGAATAATTGTTTGTGCGTGTTTCCGAATGCTTCTTCGAGTCAACATTTGTATAGATAATTTGTCCAATCGAAAGTAGAATTTGTTTTTTTTTATTTTTTGTCTATGACGAAAAATCAAACAAAAAATTTAATAAATTAAACTTTTCGTTTGACTTTTTGTTTAAATCTTTGTTTGATTTTTTGTCTGAATTGATATACCTAGCCAAAGAGAAGTTGTTACAGTTTTGTAATTTAATAAAAAATAACATTCATTTAATCTCATCTAATCCAATCAAATTCAATCTAATTTAATTTTAAGTATATCAGAGCCGTGCATTTCATACAGATACTGAGACATTGTCTGCCATGTTATCAAACCAGTTAGTTTGCCAACAGAACGCAATGCCTTTTTTGCCACAACGCCGTGTGTACTCTACTCAATACTTTATTGCTCCTCAAATTACATGCAGATCACATATAAATATACAGTGTTGTATGATCCCACACTTATTTAAGGGTATATTGTAGGTACTATAGAAAGCAGCTCGCTTGTAAAATGTGTTTGTCCAAAAACGTATTTAGCCCAACGCTACACAAATGTTGACTCGAAGAAGCATTCGGAAACTCGCACAAACAATTTGTCTGCCCGAAAGCTTCTTTAGCCCAATTGAATACAAATGTTGACTCGAAGAAGCATTCGGAAACACTCCGCACAATTTGTCTGTCCGAAAGCTTCTTTAGCCCAACGCTATACAAGTGTTGAGTCAAAAAAGCATTCGCAAACACGCGTTAGACCTGTATATTGTTTTGCTTCTGTAATAATTCTATTAATAAAAGAACAGTGATAAATTAAGGGATCCATGTTGTATTATTAACAGTTTGAATGTCGGCAGAAGCTTTCTCAAGTGGAGGGACAACCGTCCGTGAAGTAGGCCGAGTCAAACTGTCCTAAAATTCAACAAATAATATCTCATATTCATACCCATATTGGTATGGTGACCAGGTGCAATATCTCTGCATATCTCATTATATCAATCGCAGATATGTCACAGGCACTCGCGTGTCGGGAGCTTTTTAATTTGTCCGCGGCAATAATAAATTTAATGTTGATTTACGAGTGTGTCCGCCAGATTCCCGCTGGCAAACGTAATTAAAACGCAATGGTCGCCCTATAGTCATTTTGGAGTACATACATTTTTTTATGTAGTGTAAAAATTGATAATGGTGTCAACCCAATGGCATATAAAAAAAACAATCCGAATGCAGTGATGCCACAATTTCACCTCTTAGTGTGAATACTAAGCAGAAGTGGCGCTCTCATTTTTAGGGTTCCGTACCCGAAGGGTGCAAACGGGACCCTCCCTATTACTGAGACTCCGCTGTCTGTCCGTCTGTCTGTCTGTCCGTCAGTCACAGGGCTCTATATCTTGAACCGTAGTAGCTAGACACTTGAAATTTTCACCGATTATGTATTACTATGGCGGATATAACAACAAATACTAAAAATAAAAAATAGATAGAAATTAAAGGGGGTTGTCATACAAGAAACGTGTTTTATTCAGCGTTTTTAACTTGATCTTCATAATGGCATTAACTAGATACTTGAAATTTTCACTAATTATGCATTACTATGACCACAATAACAACAAATACTAAAAATAAAATAAAGTTAAAAATTAAAGGGGGTCGTCATACAAGAAACGTGTTTCTTCAGCGTTTAAAAACATTGTACGGTGGTGCGGAACCCTTCATGTACGAGTCCGACTCGCTCTTGCCCGTTTATTAAATTGTTAACTCGTTAATATGGTAAAAATTCCATAAGTATTGCTAAATGTTAGGCACTAGATAGCCCTTTAAATTATTGTATGAACCAACGTTAAAAGTATTACATTAGTCCGTCTAGCTGTAAAACCCGCGAAAGCTGGTTTTAAAGCTAGACAGATCACCAATAATAGTTTAAACGGCAGTTGGTAAAATAATTTAAAGCGCTAATGAGGATTTGACATTTATGTTAACAATTTACTATTCCAATCCTAACTAATATTATAAATGCGAAAGTGAGTTTGTATATTTGTTTGTTACCTCTTCACGCTTTATCTACTAAACCAATCTTCTTGAAAATTCGCATACACATAGTTAGGAGTACTGAGAAGGACATAGGGTACCTTTCATCCCGGAAAAAAGTAATGTTCCCGTGGGATACGCGAGCGAAACCGCGGGCAAAAGCTAGTTGTATATATTTTATTCAAAATGAGGGCACCACTTTTGCTTGGTATTCACCTTAAACAGTCAAATTTGATTCATTATGTGTATTTAGAACAAATTAAAATATTCCAAAGCAGGTAGCATCCAGGGCAGAGGCACCGTTCAAGACTATTAATCCTACGCAAAATGACACCGTGTCATCTTAAATTCTTCTTCAAAGCGTGTCGATTTAATACAAATCCAATTTTGTACCTGTCATCAGTTTGCTTTCCATCAAATCCGGGATGGTGTAAGAGATTGATGACCACTTGTAGTATTTATCTTGGGCTCGTAAATGTTGCCTCAGGATGACAGATATTACGTTAAGCCAAAGCTACATAATAGAGAGTCACGGAT
Organism: Acrobasis repandana; assembly: GCA_963576875.1. Lineage (NCBI taxonomy): Eukaryota > Metazoa > Arthropoda > Insecta > Lepidoptera > Pyralidae > Acrobasis > Acrobasis repandana. Next base: position 1,971,564 of record OY756215.1, read on the forward strand.
GTGACTCTGGTCAGACAGCCTATTTCTTTTGTTTCTGCTGTCAGATTTTTCGACCTGCCTAAAGACATTTGACATACCTTTGACATACCATCAATAACTGTCATCTAAGAATAATGGTCATTCTTAGGATTCTGTACCCATAGGGTGCCAACGGGACCCTATTACTGAGACTCCGCTGTCTGTCTGTCCGTCTGTCACAGGGCTCTATCTCTTGAACCGTAATACCAAGAAACGATTTACACTACTAACTTTAAATTTTCACGGATTATGTATTTCTATGGCCGCTATAACAGCAAATACTAAAAATAAGATAAAGTTAAAAATTAAAAAGGGTCGACCTACAAGACACGTATTTTTTTGGAGGCACGGAACCCATGTACAAGTTCAACTCGCACTTGACCGGCTTTTTATTATACACTAGTGTGTAGATTTACTCAAGATATTTTTTTCACTGGAAGCACGAATCGGTTGATAAAAATGACCGTAAATGAGTCAGATTGTGCTACGAACTTAGAGGTACAAGTAAAACCGGGTAGGGGTCAAACTTCCAGTAATAGGTTGCGCTTTAAAACCACTACCACTTAAACCAGGCCTGTGTCACTCCCCGTTTAGGTATCGAAAAAGTACCTACATTATTACTATGCGCGCAGGCGGCCCCTCCGGGAGGTAAATTCAGTTATACGAATCGTTTGTCCAGAGTAATAAGAATGAAATTGGCTTGCAATTTATGTCTAGGTGCGATGATGGATGTATGGATGGAGGATGCGAAAAGGTGCTGAGTTCTGACGTGAGCTAAATTAAACCATATCTCTAGCCACATTGAATAGATATTTCTTTGAATTTCTTTGCTGAGTGAGACTTCTGTACGTTAGTATTATTTATTCTGTGCTTCAACTATTTACAATTTATTTTGAATACTTACTCTTGACCGTGTGGCTCCCGACCTAGAATAAGACCTCCTAAATCTTCCTGTGAATGTCGTAAGAGGCGACTTAAAGACTAAGCACAATATCTCGTGCTATAATTGCATTCCCGAGAAGGTTTGACGTCGGGTGGCGGCCACTTGTAAAACTTTTCAAAATCATTTAAACTATTCCGGCTACTTCTTCACGGTTTTTCATGATCTGCGGTGAGAATTGACATGCATGGTATACTACTAGAGGTAGAAGAAAAAGTGGCAAAGCGCACCATAAGCTCTGACGCAACACAGCTGAGGATGCTACCGGGAAAGCTCTAGGATGAAGAAGACACTTCTGTTACCTACTGTATTTTACATGCGGGCTCTGGCTACTTGCAAACAATTACTTTCATTAATACCATGGATAAGGAAGTGTACGAATTCTCATTTTTTTTAACTTGGTTTTGAGATTTATTTTGTAATCTGTAAAAATTATGAGGAGATATTATTGGTATAGGTAAATATTGTTGTGTTAGTATTTGTTTGAAATATTTACTCTTTTAAGGCTGGATTTGACCATTATGGTGTAATTTTTATCTCTGAAACAAGTAATTATTTAAAAAATATTTTTAAACACAAGCTTTTATCTAAAACAATGACTAAAAAGTTAAAATTACTTAGGACGATACACGGAGTCCAGTGCTGCCCCCATTTGAAATAAATTATTTGTAAGGAAACGGAGATATCATTTAAAATTTTAAGCTAGTAAAACCTAGATAACCCTTCAAACTATTTTATGAATCACTGTTTACAGTTTAAAGTGAGAACGTTAAGCTTTAGTTTGCATTTTTGCGAAAAAACGGCTACTTTTGGCTTTTCAAATAGGGGCAGCACTGGACTCCGTGTATCGTCTTAATCAAAACGATTAATTTGGTGGGATTATGTTATTTTATCACAGAGACGCCGTGACCGCTTTCCGGTTTCATCATCATATTAGGTCATTGGTAGCATAATATTGCATTGTTACCCAACTTACATACCTAAGTATGTGAAGTTACAACTCGATTGAATAATGGAAAGTGGGTCTAATTTAGCTTGCAAGATTTGATTACGGACACAGGTCAAATCGTTGAGCGAAGTAATTGCCAGCCGACCAGCTTTTTATATAAAATGTTATGGGCTGATGGCCCCTCACAGACCCATCGTCTCGACCCCTATGAAGCCGTTCCCCAGGCATTCATATTTGCGCAATTTTAGGGTCTCGGCAGTGGCTGCAGCAGAGCCAGCCTTCGAGCTTGTACCGCGAAGATGGGTTGCCGACAGTGTCGACACACGTAGCGTAGCGTCCCACACCAACGGCCTTCCCATCTTCCACGGCACAAGTGTGATACCATCCGGTCTCTTGCCATCATTGCGGGCCAAACCATTTGGTTCTAATATGGTTGGTAACCCAAAGGTGAAAAACACAGTGTATGATATTGTTCAATTTGGCATAGCGTATCCGGCCGGCGCTTTTGGTACTTACATGAGAATTTATTTATCATTTTTTGTCATCAGAAAATAATTTTAAATTGTAGTAAACAAAGATTTACCTATTTCATTGATTCACTTACCTTTTTCAAAAATCAATCAATTGTAACGAAAAAATAATATTACGAAATTGGGGTTCGCATTTGAGTTCATTTAAATTGTATTCGAAGGGTCTCAAATATTTCCCATACTTGATGAGGGTGTTTCGATGTCCGGAAACAGCGAGTCCTACATACCCATGTACGTAAGTGAAGAAACGAGAGAAACAACACTAGACTTTATGACAAACTACATAAGGCCTAGTTTCGCTTGCAAAAACTGACGTACTTCGTAGCAGGAGTCCTAGACTCCTACTCACAAAACTTCTGCGTATGTCAATCTCGTTCGCGACAATAAAGAAAACAAAAGGAGAAAAACCGATTAAAAAATGAAATTTCTTTTAATTTACAGTAACAAGATATTTGCTAGGCAAATTAAAAAAAAACCCCGACTGTCAAGAACGCCATCTGGTGATGAGTAGCGGAATTACCGATACGACTTGATATCCGTAGCGCCATCTTTTATTTGCTAGAGAAAGCCCTGACTTTCAAGCGTTAACCCCTAATAACTTTTAAATGGCAGAACCGATTTTCATCAAACATAGCTAAGAACCACCGCAAGAGAACTTGATTTCAGTAAAAAAGCATTGAAATCAGTCTATTCGTTCGAACACTACGATGCCAAAGACAGACAGACATTAGCGTCAAACTTATAACACCCCTCTTTTTGTAGGTGGTTAAAAACAAAAGCTTTTATATGCCCGTCATAGTTGAAGCCAGCAATTTCACCACAATATTTTGATATAAACTCAATAACAACGTAAAACAGAAGGTTTCTTCCAAATTGGATCCGTCACTTATAATTCGCAATTCGGGGAGGGTCTCATTCGAACTCAGCATTGTTAAATGTTTAATATCAAAATAATGGCATCTTTGTCAGTCATTCCTTTTTATTTAGCGCATTTCCAGTTGCATTAACGGAATCAAAAATTCAAAGAATCAAATATTTATTCAGTAATTAAGGTGAAGTGGTAGCATAAATGGCGCCCTCATTTGAAATAAATTGTTTAAAACTAAATATGGTGATATTTAAAAATTTTATTTGTATCAATGTCTAAAAAGACCTTTAAACTATTTTATGAATAACCTTTGAAAGTAATATTGGTAGTCCGGACTATTAGTGTTTTTGACTATATGAGTTTTTGTGCATTTCCGTTATTGGTTTATCTGACTAACTTGTATCTTTTACTAAAATAACTCCACAATCCTATACAACAAGTTGTTAGTTCATTCATTTATTCACCGGCAGTCAGCTCATGCCATGCAACGTTGGCTATCTCTGAATATATTCACTTATCAACGCCCATATTTGTCACGACACCGGCTTTTTACAAGTTTACGTGTAAAATGTGGCTGTTTATTGCTAAGTAGGGTGATTTAAATATAAAATAGATTTGTGGTACCTATTTGACCGAGCGAGGGCGAAGCGGCTCCGTTTTAATTTTAAAAAATTCGTATGTCCGGCTGTCCCGCTGTCTGGGTATTCTCCTCTACAGGTTGCATTTCTTAAGATCCCGTATGACCCTGATAGTAATTAGAGCGACCTTAAATATTATCAATATTAACGAAATACTCTCTTTGAAATAAAAACACAGCAAAGTTCAGGACTAACTTTATAGGTACATAATATGTTTCGAAAATACGATTGCTTCAAATTTTCTCTATAGAAAAAAAATGCAAAGTTGCCTATAAATCACCCCAGAATTATACTAAACGGAAATTATTCAAGAAATACAATAAATTAGCCCTTTGGATTAGAACTTTGGATTATAATTGTATTAAACATAAGGCAGGGATCATTTATGTCTTATTTTTTAAATAACTCTTAAATATTCTTTGTAAAACGAAAAAAAACCTTATAAACCAGAAACGCGTAAACCAGCCTCATTGACCTCCCGTGATCTTTTCACCCCGCATGGCTCACTGTCTCACTTCGGCTAGAGTAACTTTGTGTGCGTGGAAGCGGGAGCAAAATATAGATTAACCACATCAGGCGCAGATTGTCGTGAAGTTTGTGAACAACTTGGATAATTGTATAGAAGTTATTGAAGTTTGGGATTCTATTATGGCCCATTTACATGTATGTTTACTGAAAGTTTATTGTCTGTTGCATTACTATTATAGCTATATACTCGTATTATGACATTATTGTTTGCTTGCCTTGGGCATCTTGAAATTTTGCTTAGCATATTTTAACTAGTTATTTACGCTTGCATGATAGCTCAGTTGACACAAAAAGTACATTTTCATCTCATCTATTCGAAAAACGATGATTTTATCCCAAATGTTTGGGGCTAAAGACTCTAGACACTGAAAAGTACAAAGTAAATTCCCTAGGCGTTAAAACACATTTGAAAACCGAACACGAATGTAGAATCAAAAATAATATTGGCAGTCAGATAAAAAAAAATATAGATTTAAAATTAAAAAATATAGGCAAGAGAGTCGTAATTTTTTTTAAATTGAAATACAACACGTTTTACGTAGATGACTGTAGGTCAAATTGTTTTGGTTCTCTTGCTTCAAAATAATAATTTATTAAAAAACCAATAAAAACGCGCTATTTTTGTCTTTGATTTAAATAGTAATTTTATTAAGGAACTATTAGGTTATTTTTACAACTATTTTAAATGTGACTAATTTATTGATGAGGCCGATAGTAAATAAATATGAAGTTTACGTATAATATACATATTTAAATATATAAAGTATTAACACACAAGGAAAAAGTAATGAAACGATTCTAATGACTGGAAAATGTATAAGATGTGGTGGTCCTAGAAAAATATTTTCATAGTATCTACTTCTTCAGGGAAAACGCCACCAAATAAAGGTTAGTAACTGACTGTTAAACTTTGATTAGTTATATGTAGGTATTCTGCTTTCGTTTTAGGAATATATTTGCTTTTTCTCATAGATGGAGATGAAAAGAAGAATGTGCTACACGGTGTACGGTAGTAGTTTTATTTAGGGCGTTATACTTGAAACCCACGCTTTACTCAGGATTCCACCGTAGAATCCCTCGCTACGCTCGTGATTCTATTGTGGCATCCTTCGTTTCGCTCTGGATTCAAAGTAGCGCCCTCGCGTTAAACTATTACCTTTACGGCTTGTAGCACAATCTAATATTTATTTATAATTTACATGATTTTTTTCTCGTCATATTTTAATTTTTTTTATACTTAAGTACTTATTTTTTTAACGATTACCAATTTTTATATTTCATTTATTATTAACTTTAAATCGATGTAAATAATCTTGATATTTGTATCGCCACACCCAAAATGGGTACATGTATAACTGCACCAGTATTTGTCATCTTATATGCTACATATAAGCGATGAATAAATGATAAAATAAAATAAAATAAAAAAATTGTATGGGCGACGTTTTGTTCAGACTATACAAGTCATCCAGGTATCTTTAGCTTCAATTCAATTTTTTTCAACGAGCAAGAAACTTGCACCGTGTAAATGGACCTTTAGCAAAAGTAAGTTCAGTATTCATAAAACGAGTTATTTTCAAAATGTATTTTCTGTAGAAATAGGCACTTAACTGTTCAAATATCCAAACCCTTCCATCCCGCAACGAAAGGTTGGAAAAAGTTAGATACGGCATGTTTCACAATATTTTAGGGTACTGCGGAAAATACATATTTTTTTTTGATATGAAGTCTAGTCGTCATCATCCGAGCGTATTTCCGCTTGCATCCTCAGCGGTAACGCTTCAGAGCCCAGGGTCCGCTACCTAACCTAGGTGATTTGACGAGGTTACTGGTTTTTACACAGAGCGACTGCCGTCTAACCTCCGCAACCCAAAGGGTAGATCAAAATCAATCCTAGAATAGGTTTAAACAAATGCTAGATGGCGTTTGGGACCAACAGCTTTACGTGCCTTAAGCACGGAATCATCTTTTTTTCAGATAATCAGACTGGCAACAAACTGTTCACAAAGTAACCTTCCCAGTGGGATTTGAATCCACGACCTCCGAATCACACGGCCTTGAATACTGGAACATGGAGGCAGTCCATATTATTATATCAAGTCTAGTATCCCAAAAAAAAAGCTGATAAATTCAAACAAATATAAAATATATGTAAAATTATACATTGAATTCATACGTAATTCGCAATGACATCTTTTCAATGTATTTATAACTACCTAGATACAACAACAATTCGTTCAAACATACAATTCCATTCCCTAGATCGGCGTTAATGATTTGCGCGGGTGGAGAAGCAACTTGTATATTCCATAACGATTTTTCTTTTTTTAAACCAGCATGAAAGATATTCACTGGAAATAATTTGCATGTAAAAATAACTGTTGATATATTTAATTAAAAAAAAACAACCGACTAAAATTTTTTTTAGAAGTTTCTTCCATATCTCTAACGTTCTTCATCATATCTTCACAAAATTAAAATAGGACTAACTTGGTAGTAAAGGCTTTCAAACAAAAAAAGAATCATCAAAATCGGTTCACAATTGGCGAAGATATCGCGTAACAAACATACATAAAAAAATAAACGATAACCTCCTCTTTTTTGAAGTGGGGTTAAAAAGCACATTTACTTATTTACGAGGATCAAACATGCAGAATGTAAGGAACTTTACTCAAAAGCACGTGGTCCCTAACTTGACTCCAGCCCAGAAATAGGCCTCCTTCACGAAATTGCGCGACTTGCACAAGTAATATTTCTCTTCGCAACTGAACAACAAGTTTTTAAGTTGTTTCTACCCAATTTTTCACAAATTGGAAGAGTAACAGCTTTTAGGGTCTAAACGACGGAGAAATGTTTATGGATTGTGTATAGTTACATTTGAGATAAGTTGTAGTTGTAGCTAGTTTATGTAAGTTGAAGAGTTGAGTAGCGTAGTGTTTCCATGTGGTTCCGGGTTAGAATAGGACCACTCCATCTCTTCCTTTGGATGTCGACTAAAGGACTAAACACAAACATCTCGTGCTAAATTGCATTTCCAAGGAGGGTTGACGTCAGGCAGGCGGCCGGTCGTAAAACTATAGCCAAATCATTTAAACTGTTCCGGCTATTTCTTCTAATAAGGCAAGGAGATAAGTACGAGTACAATATAACTCAAAGATTCGACGTACTTCCCAATGTGGACCCCAAATCAAGATAAGATATGAGATCTATCTATCACCCTGAACTTGAAAGCACCACAACTAATTATTAAATTAATGCATACGGGAATTAACGCGAAACGTACCTTTTATTTATTTATTTTGCTGACGTTTCATTCGGGTTTCACCGAACGTGGTCCCAGCTTGACTGAAGCAGCGATGACGCCTACGCCTCCCCCTGCCCGGTGTGATCTTCGTCCACCGTCATATTGTTCATTTTCCAAGTACCGTCACACACTACACTCACAGTGTCCCTATTCCGTAACGCAACCGTATTCTGGTGGTTAACCGATTGTGCACCAAACCGGGGTTGTGTTTTGTTAATCACTGGATTCCACACTGCTGACAATTTAATTTAATAGTTTCGCGTTAATTCCCGTATGCATTAATTTAATAATAATGCAACGCGATAGTTTAAAAGTATTTATTTTACCACAACTAATGTTGCAACTGGAAATGTTTTAAGAAAATGAGTACCTGCAGTAAGTAGGTAAGACAGGCAGAATGGAATACATATCGTTTGCAAATATGTGTTGAAGGCAGTGTAGCCCGAAGCTGGTTCCCGAGGGAGAAGCCGAGCTATGCAATCAATAACATAGCCTTTGCTCTGTTATCGGACGTGATGATTTCCCCTTCAATAATATTTGTGATCTTACATATTTGACTTGTCTATTTCAATATATATAATCAACGTGGTACCTTACTATGGGTCTCATAAGAAGGCTCAAGGTCACTCAACGGGCTATGGAGCGGACTATGCTAGGTGTTTCTTTACGTGATCGAATCAGGAATGAGGAGATTCGTAGAAGAACTAAGGTTACAGTCATAGTCCAGCGGATTAGCTCATTGAAGTGGCAGTGGGCGGGGCATATAGCGCGAAGAACCGATGGCCGATGGGGCAGAAAGGTTCTCGAATGGCGGCCACGTACCGGCAGGCGCAGCGTAGGATAGGAGCGTGGTCAGACGACCTGAGCAAGGTTGCAGAAAAACGCTGGATGCAGGCCGCTTCCGATCGGTCGTTTTGGAAATCCTTGGGGGAGGCCTATGTCCAGAAGTGGACTTCCTGTGGCTGTTATGATGATGATGATGATTTCAATATAGTTTAATTCAAATATGTTAAGGTGGCTACACACGACACAACCTGAAATACAATCTGGCTGTACTGCAGATTGTAATGTGTGTAGACGTGTTTTGGTCAACAACACAACACGTCTACACACAGTACAATCTGCAGAGGCATTTGGTAGTACAAATTCTTTAAAGTTAATGCAAAATATGCAGTTCCAGTATATCCGCAGAAAGGCACAGTTTGCAACGTATAATTGACAAATGCCTTAAAAATCAAACTATGGACTGTACTAGATCGAGATCTTTATATTAAAATAACTGTCAAAAGACAGAAAAAAGAAATACAAATTGCCCGGGGCGGCTACACACTTTTGTTGTATGATTACAGCCAGGAGTGCGCTCCTATTTCGCGAGCTGTACTTTTTGCGCCAACCCGATATCTAGTTGTGTTCTTGATCGAAGTAGACGACGGATTAAATTTCGACGATATTTTCTACGAGTATATCGCTGACGCGCACGTTGCGCAACCGCAATCAAATCGCAGAATGTGTAGCGTTCTCTGAGCGAATTTATAAAAACATCATTGTACTTATATACTAAGTTACTGTATTGAAGGAACTATTCTATCGTATTGGTGTAAACTGTAAAGATAGATTAAGGTTTTTAAATAAATAAAATAAAAATAAAAATATCAGTCAGTACAAAATCTATAAAAATTGTACCAATTAATATCTACTACTTACTTGAAAAAGTACGTTCCATTGTTATATCCGAAGAAAGGCACAGTATATGTCAGCATCCAAATGTTCCCCCCGCCACAGTCGTAGTATGGTTTGGACCACTTGCCATCTTCATAGATGACGGACAGGATCTCGTCTGGTTCTCTTTCTGTGTGGGCTGTGTCGTTGTATGTGTAGGTGTTGTAGCCTGTGGGTAAAAGGTTATATTTTAATATAAAAAAATACTATAAACCTACATAACCACTGACTGATTGACATAGTTGTTTGCCCTGTTCCAGGGTGACTGGGGTGATGATTGATATACCGTCGTGTAGAGGGTGTTCCAGTGAGTACCAGACAAATCTGACATCGCAGCCGAGCCCCTCCTGTCCTGCCCCCTCTCCCTCTCCCCACCCAGTCACTAAGCGAAGCCTGAGGCTGTAGGCCGAAGGCTGAGCTCCCCCGCGAGGCCGCAGGCCAAGCTGCGTGGCGAGGCCGTAGGCCAGACCACTCCAACCAAGCGCTAAGCGTTTTTTTTTTTAATTTTCAAGATGGCCGCCAATAGTCGAATGCGTCTGATTTGACTGAAATTCAGAATTGAAGTGTTTTTTGCGCCGGGAAATCCAAATCTGACATTTTTTTGGATGTTGGCGTCTGGCGTCTGGATTTTCGAATTTTAACTTAATGCGTTCACAACGTCTCCTAGGACCTCCGAGGGGTCTAATTTTTTGTACGATGGGGTAACAAATTTTGATCCCAAGATGGCCGTCCATACTAATGTTTCATTTACTGACAAATGCATCAAAATTGCATTCACAAAGTACGCTTGTGTAAGTTATGTATTTGCATATAATAAAAACTAAATATAACAACAATAAATTAAATCTCAAACTAATATTAAAAACAACAAACATTTATTTATATATAAAATTGAACCCAAATCGCCACCGTCAGTAGGCAAGGTCCCCAAGAGGCTGGCGGCATTTCCATGTACTAATATATATGTATACATGTATTATATATATGTATATATTATGAAATAAGTTTATGTATGTATATATACAAGTATTAATATGTAAGTATATAATTAGGTATAGATACTGCACCCACCTTATTCCGTACTATTAATTTTTCCTCTACCCAAAGGTTGACTGGAAGAGATCGCATCTAGCGATAAGTCCGCCTTTGTACCAATATTTTCTTTGTGTTTGTTATTTTTATTTTATTAATTATTATGGTGCAATAAAGATAATTTGTATTGTATTGTATTGTACTAACCGTATTTTTTACATATTTTCTCAACTGGACATAAATTCTAACAAACTTCAACAGCTGCGCGAAAAACGCTCAAAAAGCTAGTTTTAATACATAAATTGATGACAAATAGCTTACAAGTAAGGGTTGCTATTGCTACACACTTATTCAGGGTAGCATTGTCGGTTTTGCAGTTTTTGTCGAACAAAAAAGCCGTCTCGAATTGATTATATCTTTTCTCCTAACATTCATCTACATAATATTCGATTTTACCGCCTGGCTGTGCCTCGAATAAGTGTGTAGCAAGCTTTTATTGTGGGGCCTAAGTACTTATGAAGTCAAATGTAATAAGTCCAAACTCGATGGGGTGGCGTCATTTTATCACAGGTTTCTCATAGCCACCTTCCGGCTCCATCATCAGATCAGCTTCTCGTTATAATAATATTGTATAATCATCTAATTTACATTAGCATACAAAATTTCATCTCAATTGAAAACCGGGAAGTGGTTTAAATTTAAATTGCAAGATTTGATCCAATGATAAAAAAAAAACAACAAATAGGGCTAAATAAAAGCTTGTAATAAAAAAAATATTACATTTTAGGCCGGGGAAATAGACACTAAGTATGAGAAAATTTAAAAAGTCCGCTCTAGTTAGGATTTGTCGGGAAACCTTGGAAGAGGCCTATGTCCAACAGAGGACGTTATGCGGCTAAAATGATGATGATGATAAAATTGCCAATTTCTAAATTTTCTTTTCATTTATAACACTATTTTTGTAATAACTTAATTGTATATATTAAATCACGCAATATACAACTAGACTTATCCCATAATGTAATCTCTTCCAGTCAACCGGCGAATAAGTAGATAAGACAATTACTCACAAGAAGGGTAGAAGTGCGTAATGTATACGCACTTCTGAATATATGAAAGTATTGCGACGTGATTTATGAATAAAATATGTTTAAGTATAAAACTAAGTTTCGTACTATCGGGGGTATATAATAGGTTGGGGACAAAGTCTTTTCGCATTTTTTATGAAAATTCAAAACATTTTTAATATAGTTTATTTACATTTAACTAAAGTATGTAGGTACCATTTTGTTCGATAACTTTTTGCCATCTTATAGGTAGGGACATGATCCCATTGCTTCTGATCAAAAAACTGCGTCAAGTAGTTTTGGCAGTCCTCTAGTGATGTTAACCTGACACTGCCTAAAGAATTCTGAAGAGACCGAAACAGGTGGAAATCTGAAGATGCCAGGTCAGGACTATACGGCGGATGTATTAACACCTCCCAGCCAAACTCTCTTAATTTTTGCTGAGTGGTTAAAGATGTGTGAGGTCTAGTGTTATCATGATAAAAAACCACACCCCTTCTGTTGATTAATTCCGGCCGCTTTCTCTCAACTTCTTGCTTTAATCTTATCAGTTGTTCGCAGTAGAGTTCTGAATCGATGGTCCTGCCTGGTGGTAACAGCTCATAATGAATAATGCCCTTCCAATCCCACCACACACACAGCATCACCTTGTTGCGAGTTAACCCGGGTTTCGCCACAGTCTGTGAAGCCTGACCGGCCTTTGACCATGACCTTTTTCGCACGTTCTTGTCATACGTGATCCACTTTTCATCACCAGTTATCAATTTCTTCAAAAATGGTTCGGTCTCTTTACGTCGTAATAAAGAATCACAAATGAGTACACGATTCATTAGGATTCTTTCAGAGAGCTCGTGAGGTACCCAAATATCGAGCTTTTTTGTGTACTAATTTTTTTTCAAATGCGCCAAAACTATTTTGTGGTCAATTCCCAGTTCTTCAGCTACGTCGTAACTACTGATATGCCGATCTTGCTCCACTTTTTCAAAAATAGAATCCATTTTATCCGTAACAGGGCGACCAGAGCAACGTGCATCTTTGACATCAAAATTTCCGGATTGAAAATGCTTAAACCAAATTTGTGCTACTCTCACAGACACTGCACTAGGTCCATAAACGTCGCAAATTTTTTTCGCGGCTTGCGTTGCATTTTTACCTTTTTGGTAGTTAAATTTTAAATTGTATCTAATTTCTGCATTAGATTCACTCATCTTGACGGTATGAAAAACAAATGAAAATCACGCATTATCCTAATTTGAATTTGGAATTATCTTCTTTAAAATTTAAACTTTTCATTGATACCAAAACCAGCCAGGTACAAATAGTATAGCCAAAGTGGTTTTATTACAAGTTCATACATATTATATGCGAAAAGACTTTTTCCCAACCTAATATATATGGTGTACTATATGGGGTTCAACTGTATTGAGGCCATACATAGAGAAATTTTCAGCCTCTAAAAATTAACGGAAGGCTGCCCCTCGCGGGCTCTTGCTCTATTAGCGCTTGATACGACGACATGACCTCTGCCTTTCAATTATTTCACGACGATGACTTAAGTACTTCTTTAATTTAATTTATCACGCATTGCATTTAGACGAAATTCTGATTGAAACCCTGTCCAACACAGAATTATGGCAATTTGACTGAGTTAAAATTAATATTTAATTTCACATAAGAAAGCAACACATATACACACTTTGATAACGTCTTCCGCTTCGCGTTTGATGTTCGTCGGTTAAAAATCTAGTGCAAAAGTTGCTAAGTTGTCAGACTAGTCAAGTTCGGGACCTCAAAAGTCTAGCACTAAGAGGATTGCGTTGATCCCGCCAAATATCGCTGGGTTCAAGCCAAAGTACATGTAGCCGCATAATTCCTATCCATTTTCTTTTAATTCACATTTCTTTTCATCCAGTCCAATGTAAGGTTTATGTGTGAAAATCAGGATACACATCCAACACATTGAGTTCCCTTTGGAGATGTTGAGGTTATGTTGTGCTTCCGCAAAAACCTAATCTTGTATAAATAATAATGAAAGAAGGCTATTGAACAGATTTCGGCTAATAAGTATCTTTTGTTACAAAAAAGAGTAAGGTTAGGATGGATTGACGCTGAGCTATTGCCACAAAATCCCTATCCATTATTTATAAGTTACGTATCCGCAAATTTCTATGTCCTTTTGGAAGCAAGCGTTATATTGTGAGAACAATATAGGTAACGCCGGGAACGCGCAAGCCATTGGTCTACTTAGGTATCTAGCTAAGTAGACCAATAGCTTGCGCGTTCCCGGTTGCATCCTCAGCTGTGCTGCTTCGGAGCTCGGAATGCGCTTTCCTGCTTTTTCTTCTTTAAATACAAGGATGCCAAAAACCTTGCAAAATTGAGAAGAAATAGCCGGAACAGTTTAAATGATTTGGCTACAGTTTTACGACTGGCCACCTGCCAGACGTCAACCCACTTTGGGAATGTATTTGTGCGAAAAATTTTACAACCGGCCGTCGCCCGACGTTAACCCTCCTTGGGAATGCAATTGTAGCACGAGATGTTTGTGCTAAGTCCTTTAGTCGCCTCTTACGACATCCACAGGAAGAGTGGAGTGGTCCTATTCTAACTCGGAACCACACGGGTAATTTGTACTCAAGTTGTGATTAAATATATTAAAGATTTTAGATCCATGTCCTAAAAAAATAATAATAATACGAGCCATCATATGTCCCACTGCTGGGCAAAGGCCTCCCTCCACTTCTTCCATGTCCTATGCTTCAATAACAAAATAAAATAAATAAGCTTACAAAATATATTTTGCGAACTGTACACAACTGCTACATAGAGACATAATAAAATTTATGTGTACTACCCTTACTGGGTTACGGGAGTTATATATCCCTATATAAATATTTGGGCGAAGGATTTTTGTATGTAAATACTTTTACGAGTCAAGCTTTAGCATGAGTATATATCAATATTTGGAAATATTCAACGTGGTATTTACGTAGTAACTTAATAAAGAGATTTTATCGTAAATTCTGTTTGATACTACTACTATCTACTTTGAGTGTATATTAAATACAAAAATAAATCATGAACATTAAACAATAAAAATAATATAACATAAAAAGGTATGTTAAGGACTTCTTTTCTTTTTGAATTTGTAACGAAATATTTGGTTATATAGCGCGATAAAAATAACGATAAAAAGATAGAACCGCTATATTTAGTTACAAATTAAAGATTTTACGTTCTTCTTTGAATCAAACTAGTGGCACAGACAGTAAGAGTAAACAGAAAGGAATCTCCTAAGGTACGCGCAATATGCGTCCCCGTTCCCCGCACGCGCACCTTTCCCCCGGTTCTTGACGGCCAACGTGAGTCATCGAGGCGAAAACGGGGGAGAGGTGCGGGGACGGGGAACGGGGACGCATATTGCGCGTACCTTAGGAGATTCCGGCCTGTGCTAGTGGCTCTGTGAGCTATAGACTTTGCAAGAGACTAATAGTTTTTGTGATATTTTTTAATAAAATTTGAAATGGCTGAATTATGGTATGTTTTAACCGCAATTTCGATAAAATTCCAAAAACTGAATCAGGAAATAATTCGTTGTATATAATGGGCTGCTCAAAAAAATTCACGAAGAAATGTAGCTGAACAGCCGCGGACATACGAAGGCATTTTTGCTTCGTGCCCGCTCAGTCAATTAATGGTAAAAATAGTTCAGAACACATTCGCCCCAAACTGTTTTCAAGATGTTTTCGAAATAAATGTTTTCTCAAAGATAACTAAGTAGTGACATTAAAGTAAAGGCCCTGTGGTCGGGTTAGATCTGATAAGTGATCTCTGTCACTTAGTATAACGACATCTAAGCAGTTCCAAACCACACCATTTACTATCCAGCCCTTTTGATTCATTTTACGCACGAGCAAGCTGTTTCCGTTATAAGATTTGTTTAGTGTAGTAGAATTTATATAAATGTAATAGGTAATTCTTTTTAGAGTAATTTTAGTTTATTTTATAGTCAAGTTTCATAGTTTAATTTTTTTTTTCTCCCAGACAAGCATGGAAGTGTGTCATTTTATTCCTGTAAACCGAATAAAACAAATGACATTATTAATTGGGTAGTTTCCTGGGTCAAAAATAAATTATTTGGTACTGATAAGAGAATAAAATGTCACAAAATAATGCCACTTATCATTAAGGCGAGATGGGTTCACAATTTGCAATACTGTGCGTGTTTTTGAAAAATCACTGTTATTAAACTACTACAGGTTATTACTTAAAAAAATTTACATAAAAATTTTATGGATTTTCTACAGACACTCACAATAGCCAAAACACGATTGAGCATTTTTGGCTCAATAGAAAAAAAATACAAACATAAACAAATACTCTTAATTTGCATAAAAAAAATATAAATATAATACAAAAAGTGTACCTATGTGTCTTTGATTATATATAGTTTATTTATATTAAGTTTGCTTATTTTTGTGAATTTTATTACGCCAGCCACACATATTTTCTGCTTGGTCTAATGGTTGACCGGGAGAGAATGCCATATGGCATTAGGTCCGCCACTTGTACTTTTATTTTATTGTGCAATGAAGATTAAATAAAAAATAATAAATAAAAAAAATAAAAAAAAAAAAAAACACTGCAAAATATCGCGTAAGAGCGCGTGATGGCTCCGGGCATACGACAGACGAATATTTCGCAGTGTTTTATTTATAACTTTTTTGTATTATATTTATAATTTTTTTGTAGCTAAAACGTGATTGTATTATAAAGGCACATTTAGGCACAAGAGGTACGTTTGTGATTTTTTTCTATCAAGCCAAAAGTGCTCAATCGTGTTTTGGGTATTGTGGTAGTCTGTAGAAAATCCTGTAAAATTTTTAAGGAATAAACTGTAGTAGTTTAATCACAGTGATTTTTTAAAAATACTGACAGTTTTCTTGTCTTTGAACTGGCGGCGCCTTAAAATCACATCCTTTTTGAACGTAATTTTAGATTTATTAATGCCGAAAAACGGATATTAGAACGCTATTTGAATCCAAAAAACTATGACGTCACAGTCCGATATTTCATACAAATCCCATAAAAAATGTTTGTTTTGACGTTTAGAAAAAAGTAACTGATTTGACTTGTTAGAAACTAGCGGATTTTGTTACATCATTGTCGTCATCATCATCATCATCATCATCATCAACAGCTTTCAGGTACCCATTGTTAGGCATAATCCTCCTTTTGTCTGCGCCGCATGCTGGTCTGGGGGAAAAGAAAATACTTAGAATGTACCAGCTGCTTATTTTAGCTAAAATAAAAGCCAATGGAGGGAATGAGGAACGGTGATGGGTACCCATCACTATTTTCATTCCTTCCACCACCACCAGCATGCTTAAAGTGGCCTTTAGGTCTTGCGGCCCTGGGATCTGTGTGCTTAGAGACGCTAGACCCAAAATGCTCTGTCTGCCCCATAGGAATAAAGACGTAATAGTGTACTTAATAATTCAAAGTTATACATATATATTTATATGTATAACTTTGACTAATTACAATGATCAAGCACTTCTTTAGTGGCCAATTAAAAGGATAACCACAAATCAATCCACTAAACGGAAAAGATGCTCCATTAATAAAGGTTAGAACAGACGAACGGAAGTGGTCCAGTAGATAATTGGAACGAAATCAGCGTGTAATGGCCCTTAATTTATGAGCAATAAAGCTTATTTATGTGGGAAGTGTCCCGACAGAAAAATATCGTGGGGTTACCCTAAGCTAGAGTAATTGCAGTTTAGTGCGTCCAATTTTATTTTATAGTTTGGTTTTAGTTTTCTATTCTTATTTAAAATAGTCCTTAAAATATTTTTTTAATAATATTTTATATAATTTTAAATGCACTTATTGGACATGATTGATAGATTAACAGCTTTTATTAAAATAAAAAAACTGACAAAGTTAAATACCAAGAATCAAAAATATAATTTATTCTTCTTCTATTTTTTCACGCGTATTTTGGGCAAAGCTAGGCCTTTGTCCAAAATACGCGTTTTATTTTATTTACTATCCATGTAACGCGGGAATGCCGCCAGCCTTTTTGGTACAGCTGTGGGCAAAGCGATTTGGATTTTTTTAAATATTATTTGATATTACTTATATAGGTATAAATTAAAGAAACGCGAAGAAGAACGACTATGAACGAGAAGGTACAAAAATGTCTGGAGGCAAAATGTGGTGTTAGAGGCGTATGCAAAAGATAAGCTGGATAGAGAAAAAAACGAATTCAGAAATTCTGGAACATATCAAGCAGAAAATAACGATAATGAGGACAATGGATGCAAAAAAGGGAAATATGTTTGAACACCTTATATACGACACGATAATTTCATCAAAAATATCAGGAAAGGAAAAAGTAAAATGTAAATACTTTCAACGGTGGCTCATAAAATAATTTAAAGGGCTATCTAGTGCCTAACATTGAGAAATATGGAAATTTTTACCATATTTACGAAGTAACAATTTATTTCAAATGACGGATCAACAATAATAGTTTCAACGGCAGTTCATAAAATAATTTAAAGGGCTATCTAGTGCCTAACATTAAGAAATATGGAAATTTTTACCATATTTACGAGTTAACAATTTATTTCAAATGAGGGCGCCCCTTCTGCTTGGTATTAACCTTAAAATATCAACCGCCATTAAAATAAAATAAAGGTACATAGTATTGTTATACAACGTAATAGAAATTAGCAAACTGATAATTTCATCGTTATAACAATAAAGAATCATAACGTTACACTGTTGTTTTAGTGTTAATAAAACATAACGGTTATTATAACGTTTTCGCATACAGTTTACAATACATTGTTGGCGCTGAAATTGCTACTAGTTAAATATTATTACGTGATTATAAGAAACTACACAAGGTAAGTACGTGTAACTCGAAGGGCATGTGTTTTTTTAATTGAAGGGCTTGCTCCAAGGCCACATTTGAAAAACTAGCAAATAACGATAATAAATGTTTGATAACGACGCCGTGTGGTTACGGCAGAGTAGAATACAATTTATCACCATCCCTGTCCTCTCCCATGGGTGTTGTAAGAGGCGACTAAGAGAGGCAAAAGTACCTAACAGGGTACGGGCAGCAGGTGGAAAAAGAAATCAACACAGTGATGAGTGTAGCCTATTCCCCCTATCGGCTTTCACGACCTATAAGAGAAGAAAAGCAACTGAAAAACAAACGTTCATCGTCCAATGTAACATCAGGATGTCGAGAGTTTTTTTAATGTGCAGTTCACCAACTAAGCGCCCAATCGAACATTAGTATGCCGTTTTAGGATTCTTTAGATGTGCAGTTCATCCAATCGAACATTAGTGTGTCGTTTTAGAATTCTTTCGATGTGCAGTTCATCAACTAAACGTGCAATCTTACATGAGTTTGTCGTTTTAATTTTTTTTATTTCTGCAGTTCACCAACTAAGCGTCCAATCGAACATTAGTAAGTCGTTTTAGAATTATTTCAATGTGCAGTTCATCAACTACGCGTCCAATAAACATAAGTGTGTCGTTTTAGAATTCTTTCGATGTGCAGTTCATCAACTAAACGTGCAATCTTACATGAGTTTGTCGTTTTAGAATTATTTCAATGTGCAGTTCATCAACTACGCGTCCAATAAACATAAGTGTGTCGTTTTATAATTCTTTCGATGTGCAGTTCATCAATTACGCGTCCAATCGTACACTAGTGTGTTGTTTTAGAATTCCTTTGATGTGCAGTTCATCAACTACGCGTCGAATCGTACATTGGTGTGTCGTTTTAGAATTCTTTCGACGTGCAGTTCATCAACTAAGCGTCCAACCGAACATTAGTTTGTCATTGTAGAATTATTTTGATGTGCAGTTCACCAATTAGGCGTCCAATCGAACATTAGTGTGTCGTTTTAGAATTCTTTCGATGTTCAGTTCGTCGATCGAGCGTATTTCGTGAACGGGTATCTGACTTCAACTGCGAGTTAACTGCAATCATCTTGAAGCAACAGGTGATCTAAAGATTCTCGGAGCAAGTTTGTTGAATATATTGCAGCAGATTTCTATTTTATTGTAGTCAAAAAGGAATAAAGGATACCCGTTATTATAATAAGATGATGTTCCCCGAAAGAAGGCACGTATTTCTCTGCGTCTGTAGGTACATGATTAACTCTCAATTTACTGGGCCTATTTTGACGCAGTTTTCGCTCACATGTAAATTTATCACAATTTATTGACTAGGATTATGCTCAAGTCTTCAGATTAAATGGTCATATTAATATTTTAAGACGAACAGATAATTTTGGAGTGATTTCATATATTTATAAAATATAATATTTATATATTTTGAAATTTTCCTACCTGAAAGGCGAACTACAGCTTGAACTGTATAGATTTTAAGATCCTAATTTATTCATGTAGTACGCAAATAAATAAGGTTAAAGTAAGAATTTCTTTGCAGAGGTTTACATGTAAATACATACCCGTGCAAAGCTTGGGCGGGTTGGTAGTTTGAAATAATAAACCAAGAAAAATAAGTACATGAAGGGTTCCGTACCTCCGTACAATATTTTAAAACGCTACAAAAACACGTTTTTTGTATGACGACCTCCTTTAATTTTTAACTTTCTTTTATTTTTAGTATTTGTTGTTATAGCAGCTATAGTAATACGTCATAATCTGTGAAAATTTAAAGTATCTAGTTAATGCCATCATAAAGATCGAGTTAAAAACGCTACAAAACACGTTTCTTGTATGACGACCCTCTTTAATTTTTAACTTTTTTTATTTCCAGTATTTGTTGTTATAGCGGCCACAGTAATACATAAATCGGTGAAAATTTCAAGTGTCTAGCTATTACGGTTCAAGAGATAGAGCCCTGTGACAGACGGACAGACAGCGGAGTCTCAGTAATAGGGTCCCGTTTTCACCCTTTGGGTACGGAACCCTAACTAAATATAACGTGTGATAATATTTGTTTCTGACGTAGATAATTCCGAGCTAAAAAAAAGGTTTTAAGACTTTTATTTTTTTAAAATAAATACTACACTAAGGCCGTAGTTTGATGATTTTAAACATCACTTCAAGTAATGAAATCACAATGTAGCAGTCCGAGGTCATAGTATCTTCATCAAATTTTCATGAAATTCATGATTTAAGTGGACAGAGACCCGAAGAACAATATGGATATTTATCCCGGAGTTAGAGATAGATCCCATGGGCTTGTCCTGGATTCAGTTTGTGACTTCGAACTGAATTCACTGTTTATATAAATAAACCTAGTAAATAATAGTAAATAGATAAGGACAAATCACACTGATTAAGCGAGCCCCAATCTAAGTTTAAACTTGTATTATGGGATAGGTATACTAACTCAAGGATACTATATTTTATATTATAATAAATACATATTATAAATAGACCCAAGATATCTCTCTAAAATGACAATATTTCTTAATTCTATGAACTTTGCTTAGATTATCTTTCTATGCATCCAAGAAACTTAGTAAACGATAAACGGTCTTAACATTGATTTAGTAAGTATTTGAGAAAAGAAAAATCCTGTGTCAACCTCAATAAAATACACTACCTATACTTTTTACTATAGAAAAAACTGACAAACTCAAACAATAGTTACTAGCTAAAGTCAGCCATGTTTTCGAATAATGTGAAATTTACAATTTAATACGACACACAAATGTTTATAAAATAGATTTATGGACTATGATACGATCTTTTATCATATTAAGATTTTTTTTCCTGAAATTAGATTAAAGAACACATATCTAAATATTAAGGAGCATAATAGGCTCATTTTGTCTGTCGCCGCGTGTGTTTTTTCTAGTTCTAAGTAATATTTAAATGATTTACCTATTTATTCTTCTCTGGATGTTATTTAAAATTATTAAGCTTCATTCAGTCCTAACAGTAAAATATGTTTTAAAAAACTTTTAAAGTTTATACTGTTCTTTTAAAAAGTATATATTTTTATTTTATTTATAATTTCAAAAGTATTCATCACAGGATACCCGAAACAATTTTAAATAAGAGTTTTCGCGCCTGTTTCTTTACGTGAGTGATTTGAAGTTTATAGGTCCAAGACTTTAGAAATTACAGGGGGGACACACACCGTGTAAACGGTTTTACGTGGACTTTTTTATCAGCTTTACCATTTGCGAGATATATCTCGCAAATGGTAAAGCTGATAAAAAAGTGGTGTATGGAAACCCTACCTTATTTTCATAGTCCTTTTCAACGATACCCCACACAAGGGGGTGCACTCAAAAAAATAATTCACCCCCCCCCCCCCCTTTACATGTATGGGGAGGTACCCTTAAAAAGGGGTAATTTTAATTTTTTGTATTTTTAAAAATGAGATCTATATGTGAAGTATCATCGAACCAAGTTACATGCAAATCAGTCCATAAACGTAGAAGATATTCTGCTGTGACAGACTAGGACGGACGGACGGACTGAACGATCTTACAAGGGTTCCTTGTCAGACTACGGAACTCCTAAAAATGGCTAATTTAGTAGTTACAAAACTGGAGTGTTTACCTATGAGCAGAGAAGTGGGAAGCTTAGAAGTATTCGTCTTAAAGCTGTCCCACACAAACCTGACAGCACCAGCCAGCAGTGCCAGCTGCAACCACCAGGACTCACGAACAGATAGTAAGCGACCTGATGGGATCACATTAATTCCATGGAAAAAGGACGCAGCTTGATGTGGGATGGGATATACCTACGTCGTCCTATCTTAGTTTAGCTTTGAGCCAGGTACAATTGGGGTGGGATTTGTGATATATTTTTATTGACCAAGCGAGCGAAGCGTCTCAGTTACAAGATTGGCCAAAAATGCTTTTGTCCGTCAGTTTGTCCGGTTGTCAGTTTGTCCGGTTGTCAGTTAGTCAGTTTGTCTGCCGGTTTGTTCTCGCCTGTAGGTCGCATTTCTCAACTGATTCTCGTGAAATTTTATGATCAGTTTCGATAATTATATAGAATTTTTTTGGCGATTCAGTTTTTTAGAATATTTCCAAAATGGCGGAAATATGGGGTTTAAAACTTTAAAATAATTATATTTTAGCCATTTCGAAAAATTTCCAAATATGTCATAGAGTTTTTTTGTTACCCTTATTAAGACGCAACTTTTTTGTCTGAACAACTTTTTTATCCGATCAAATTCAACGAATCCCCGGGTGAGTCGCGAGGTTTACAGCTCACTAGTCACTAGTTTTATGTTTTTACAATACAATACAATACCCTTTATTGCACAAAAGTAAAAAACAGAACATAATTATCTTAAAAATTAGGAAATGCGCAAAAGGCGGCCTTATCGCTAAGCAATTTTACTTTGTTTTTGTGAATTATTTTTGTAATCCTATGAATAAATCAATTGTTCCATCTATCCAATTAGAAGAAAATAATATCTGACAGAATATCCCCTTTAGCTTTACTTTCGCACAACCAAAATTCTGCGAAGAACAAATCCCACGGCGAACTAGTAAATATACTCGCAAAAAAATATATGCCGATGGCTTATCTAAATAAAGTTGAACTTACCTCTCTTAAACTGATTGTGGTTGCGAATCACGCGCTCCGCGTTCTTTCTCGCTATGTAGAACCATTCGGAGGTGTTGCTCAAATATTTGTATTCTACGGCGAGATCCTTCGCCAATATCGGCCCTTCTGGCAGCCGGTACGCAAACGGGCAGAAAAGTTGGTAGTTTTTATATTGGTATTGATCGTAGCAGTTCCCTGCGGCGAATATATCATCGTCGAACTCTACCATCGAAAACAAACTTGCATGCAACAAATATTCATTATGCATCACTGATGGACCTGCGTACTTCCATAGTCTAGTCAACATGTTCGCTCTATTTACAGCTACATCCGCTTCTATCCTAAACCTTTCTTGAGCATATCTATCTACAACACCTACTCCTAAATTTAAATGAGTACCAGCTGTACAGTTTTCTCCTAGGAGATGTTGAGTTTCTATCAATCTAAGAAATTTTGTTACTACATCTTCATGTACAGTAGGTTTAGTAACTGTGGCGTTTTCTGCATCAGTCAACGTCTCATTAGACAAGTCTTTAGCTGAATCTGCTGCTAGTATATCTTCCATAGATATTCTTTGTGTTTCGTTGTCATAACTATGTTCTACGTTTATGAAATGATCGACAAGTGACGTGTCTTCTGAAGTCACTTCTGGGTGAAACGGTTTTGTGTTTGATGAAAAGTTTCCAAAGAATTTTTGGAAAACATCTGCAGTGGTTTCTCTAGCAGGCCCATCTTCATCATCTGGCGCTCCGTAAGGTCTTAAAGCTGATACTACTGGATCCTCTCCAGATTTGTCGATACTTTCTGAAACAAAATATTTAAAACATTAATCTCAGGAACAATCATAAATTGTTTCGGATGAAATTTATTGAACCATTATAATTCTGCTATACAATGTTTTGGACGTTAATTGTGATTTAATGCACTTGGTCCCTTTTGGTGTATAATTAAATAATTTGTGGTAAACCAACACCTTTGACTCACAAATCAAAAGGGAAACTGGGTCATCGTTTCAGCCTTCTAATTAAATTAATTGAGCTCCGGGCCTTATGTTATGAAATGCTATCACAAACTCTCAGTAACAAATTACTTTTTCACGTGGAACTTTTATTTTCATCAGATAAATGAAAATTTACTTGGAGCACGAACAGCAAAGCTCGTTTAAGCATGTCTTGAAATATTGCTTCAATATTGTCAAAATAACGAGGAATTTCCATCACCACCTGTCTAATCCTAAAGCTAGGGTATAATGTAGAAATTTCAGCTTTATTAAAACACGGGTTCGTTGGTCTCTGGGTACTAATGGGGATACATGCAAAGACTGTTTTCGCGTAAAAGGGATTTGGTAGGGAGGAACAAGCTTGTAAAATCTGTGCAATCGCGTCCTATAAAGGAGGATTTTGTTTATGAGCACAACAAATCGCGAGTTTCATTACGGCCGAGCCGAGAATTGATGGCGGACATTATTTGCTGAGCTGTTTTACTGAACTGCTATTCCTGTTTCAATAGTTTATTGAATGCCTACAATGAGGTTTCCGTGTTTCTATGAGAAAAACAAATGTCTATGCATATATGTATATTATAGTCGTGTATTAGTATCTTTCGTGTAAATATAACACAATAGTTTATGTGCTTTTAATAATACATTCCGAATGTTATAGTCTACATTCGTAAAGTCTCAGGGCTGAAGAAAGATATTTAAAAAAAAGTTATTATTTAAAAAATATTTTTATAGACTAGCACTTTAAACTGTTTAATTTATCCTTTTAGATAAAAATCTAAAAGGATAAATTAAACAGTTTAAAGTGCTCCTCAAGGCAAAACAATTGAGCCCAAACTCGGTGGTATTATGACAGTTTTATAACAGAGATAACGTGGCCACTTTCCAGCTTATTTTATACAATACTAGCAGTCCACCCCGGCTTCGCCCGTAGTACACACATAGCCTATGTCACTCGGGAATAGTGTAGCTTTCCAACGGTGAAATAATTTTTTAAATCGGCCCAGTACTTTTTGAGCCTATTCATTACAAACATACAAACATACAAAAATAGGTACAAATCTTTCCTCTTTATAATATTAGTGTAGATTTTACTGTCACTCAACTTACATAAGTATGCAAAGTTTCAGCTCGATCGAATAATGTTAAGTGGGTCTAATTTAGCTTGCAAGAATTGATTACGGACGACAACGGGACAGATGAAACTGAATAAAAGCTTGTAAAAATTTAATTCAAGTTCAAATATATCTTTACTTTACATATATATATATATAATATTATTTTATAATATATGATAATAATAACCACTGTGTTTTGTTTTGCACAAATGTTGATGTCAAATCGTTACTTACAGCTAAGTTTATTGGCGCTTTAGGTTTTTTTCCGGAATAAAAAGAATTATATGTGACAACCCGCATGCATATCAATGGCCATCCAAGGATGCCGAAGACCTTGCAAAGATAAGAAGAAATAGCCGGAACAGTTTAAACGATTTCGCTATAGTTTTATGATCAGCCGCCTGCCTGACGTCAACCCTCCTCCCGAATGCAATAGTAGCAGGCCTGTGTCACTCCCGCGTAGGTATCAAAAATGTACCTACATTATTACTATGCGCGCAGGCGGCCCCTCCGGGTGTTAATTCAGTTATACGAATCGTTTGTCCAGAGTAATAAAAATGAAATTGGCTTGCAATGGACGTCTAGGTATCTATGCGAAGAGGTGCTGAGTTCGGACGTGAGCTAAATTAAACCATATCGCTGGCCACATTGAGTAGATATTTCTTTGAATTTCTTTGCTGAGTGCGACTTCTGTAGGTTAGTATTATTTATTCTGTGAATGTAGCACGAGATATTTGTGCTAAGTCCTTTAGCCGCCTCTTACGACATCCATAGGAAAAGATGGAGTGGTCTTATTCCAGAAACCACATGGCAGGCCTTTTTTACCTAGGTCATTTTAAAATGATGTTAATTAGTAGCTTTATTCTGTCATTTTATTCTTCAATTCAATATTATAAACTCATAAATTACATTAATTATAAATTAATGACGTAGCGTATGTGTGTGATTGTGGTTCAAACTGATTATTGAAATTGAATATTGGTTACTGAGCGGGATAAGTTTTAATGGTCAACATTTCCAGTTGTCATATAAATTTGAATTAGTAAGGAATATGCATGCATGTAATACCAATCCCGCTCATATTTTAATTTTACAATTTATATTACGGTATTATTACGCTTAGATAATTATTTTCTTTATTCACTCTCGTTTGAATTAGAAATAAATTATTGAAAATAGGCAAACATTGCGCGGGAGCTTTTAACAAACAAAAATAAAACATGCGTTGACAATACTTTCTGTCTCTAGCTAAGTTGTCATAAGTTTGTATGTCAGTGGAAATTGTAAAATTTGACTTCATATTTAAAAATTAAAACGTGTTTTAGTTGTTGTAATTTTAATGCCATTTTGATTATTTATTTTCTACACCATATACATGTTTTTCAGCATTGATTTATTTATTGCGGCTATTTCGTGACGACACCTATCGAATAAAAAAATCGAAAAATGCATGCATATTCTCCATTAGCCGTGTGGTTCCCGGCAGAGTAGATTGGGATCACTCAAAGTCTTCCCGTGGATGTCGTAGAAGGCGACTTATGAAACACAAGCTAAACGAAGTTTATTGTCTTCAGTGACACCTCTTCAACCCTTCTGGTAAACGTAGAGAGTGTAGGCCAAATCCTCTGTCTGCTCCGGCTGTACAGAGAGACGACCCTCTCTGTACAGCCGGTGACTCTTGCAGTGGAGACTAAAAAAGACCTGATGATGATGATGACGATTAAGGTTGTAAAGTTTATTTAATAAACAAAACCCATCGAATAAAATAACGATATTGTTTAAATAATATTCATTTATGTATGCGAAGAACCGATGGCCGATGGGGCAGAAAGGTTTTCAAATGGCGACCACGTACCGGCAGGCGCAGCGTAGGACACCCACCTGCTAGGTGGTCAGACAACCTGAGCAAGGTTGCAGGAAAACGCTGGATGCAGGCCGCTTCCGATCGGTCGTTTTGGAAATCTTTGGGGGAGGCCTATGTCCAGCAGTGGACTTCCTGTAGCTGATATGATGATATGTCATAAAAGGGGGAAGCGTGGTCGACTTGAGCAAACTTTTGACGGGGTAGCGGCGGTGATATAGACAATCGGGCAGTCTTGGCCTGAAGTGAAGCGCGTTTCTCAAGACAGAATGAGATGGTTAACACTGTAAATATTGGAGTTAAGTTGTCAAATATCTTCTTCTTCTTATTTAAGAGCTTAGTGGCTCTTGTTGGTGGAGTATGCGCCAAACTTCTCGGTCCTCTGCCTTACTTTTTTGTCAACTATCATATAACATTATTTTTTTAATACGTGAGACGGTCAATTCAGGGCGAAAGAAATTGCGACGACAGCTGTAGGTATGGGAGTTAATTTTACGTGATTTAAAATGAATTATTTTTACACTGAATTGACTAAACAGAAAATTCTGATATTTTTTATGGCAAAGAGGAAAGTAATTCCTTACAGCAGAAGAATAGTGAAGCGCTTTCAAATTATTCATACATTTTCTATGAAAGTCATTGTGGGTTTTCAGATCTTAGTCTCTTAGCTAAGGCTAAGAGACCGTGAGTACTATAAAGCTGTAATTTTCCATGTATGTGTATATGTATGTAAACAACGTGGAAGGAACATACCTACCCGTAATAAATCAAACCACGGGCTATACTAGATCACTAAAGTATAATGAAATTAGAATAACAGTCAAAAACTTAAAAAAAAATCGACATTCCCATACAAATCGCCCAGGCGGCTGCACACTTTTGTATGGAAATGCCAAAATTTATTTTTGTTTTTATACTAACGATGACAAAATGGTTAAATAAAATGTAGCTTCCAATACATAAGTGGAGAAAATATTTTTTTGACATGTCATAGTTTAAAATCCAAGAATTAAAGCAAAAGCGAATATACTTTGTTTTATTAAGGCAGTAAAATTGTTGAGCTATTTAGCGGGAACATTAAGAGTATCTTTTTACCGCCTTGTAACAAAATAGGGGAATAAATATTCATCAAGCTAATTCGGCTTGCGCGCGGAATTTCAATGGCTGCTCAATCTAGCTAAAGTGGTAGGTATTTTCGCTAAGTACTAAATAACGGGTACATAATAATAACTAATTAGGGACATAATTTGTTAAGGAGATATTTTTTTAATAAATGGTCTTGCTTATAGCGTCGCCTGCGTACAGTTCTTTGTTACTTTGTTCGCAAATTGGCTGGACAGTGGGCGGATTTCTACGATTAAGGTAACGTCACAGCAGCGACACTCCCTGTACGTGAGAGTTCGAACGCCGGTGACCTTGAGCCGGAGCGCGTAAAGCTAGGGTTGATACCGAACCGAAATAGAATACCGTGCAGTGCGTGAGAGAGACGCGAACTAGGTACCAGCCCTGGGCTAAAGAAGCCGGCGATGGCTTGGTTCCACACCCCGCGCGCCTTTAAGGCCCCGCGCACATTCAGACGGCACATAGCCAGAAGCGATTTTACGCGAACACATGCTTAAGTGTCGTTTCTTTTCGCATAGTGTGTATATTCTTTGGTAACGTTGTATTTATATATATATATATATATATATATATATATATATATGTTACCACCAACCTTTGATTTTTCTTGCCCGAGGTCGCCGTTATCGAAAGCGATAAGGAGGACTATATATATATATATATATATATATATATTCTTTGGTAACGTTGTATTTGCGAAGTAACTAACCTAAAATTCTTAGACACAACAGTTCAGTACTTACATTTTTTTTATAAATATTTTTTTAATCCGTTTATAAATAATATATAGGCTTTTACAGACAAATTAAAAACACCCGTCTTTCAAGCGTTCACCTCAAATAACTTTTAAAAGGCTAAACAGATTTTCATCAAACGCAGCTAAGAACTATTTCGATAGACTAGGCTTTCGATTATAAAAAACCATATCGAAATCGATTTGTTCGTTCAGGAGCTACGATGCCATAGACAAACTTATAACACCCCTCTTTTTCATCGGGGATTGAAGTTTTCCATCAAATATTATATGATACCTACACTATACAATTCTTTTTCAAGTTCATATTTTGACTTTAAAAACTAGTTACGAGTATATGCCTAGTTATATGCAATATATTACAAATTAAAAAAAAATCCGAAATCTAACATGTTGTATTAAAATAAAAGCTGGACTACGTTTGTATGAAAACTCTTAAGGCTTTAACTAATCCTTCCGTTAAAGTAAAGGACGTGATTCTATTATCTGCGCCCATATCCGTAAAGTTATAGTAGATCTTCGAATCCTTTAGTGGTTTAACCGTCTGGGTGACTGCGGTCATAAAACCGACCTAAGCCTCTAAGTAAGATGGGACGGCGCCACTGAAATAGTTGCTTAACTATGTTTATCCCGTCGTAACAGATTCTGGAAAGTACTTAGGGTCTTGTTGTGTGAGTGTAGGGGAAAATTCTGGATTTAATTTATGAAAATTTACCCTCAAAAGTCAAAGTCGAAATAATTTTTTTATTTATTTAATATAGGTACCATAAATATCATCATCATCATTATCAACAGATCTTTTTAGTCTCCACTGCAGGAGCACGACCCTCTCTGTGCTACCAGAGCCATACTTGGCCAGAGCAGCCAGAGGATTTGGCCTACACTCTCCACGCTGGCCAGACGTGTTGGAGAGGTCTCATAAGCTTTGTTTAGCTTGTATTTCCTAAGTCGCCTTCTACGACATCCACGGGAAGACTTGGAGTGGTCCTATTACACTCTGCCGGGAACCACATAGTGTAAATATATCACTTATTAAATGTCGTTATTTTTAAATTATTTTTTGTGCAAAAGCTACAAACTACTAGCGCTTCGGAACGACCACTGTTGGGAAGATATGCCGAAAGAAACCCCTATCATTTCAAAAACTTTTTTATTTATTAATAAATAATAAATATTTATTTATTGATAAATATTTATTTTATATAATATTTATTTATGATGTCGCGTCGCTTGCCGCATTGCGTGTCGCTCCTCCTGTCGCGCTGCGTGTCCGTGGACGACGCCGTGTCTGTTTAGAGCTGCAAGACTCTGTTCTACTCTATTCTGCACCGTTATAGATAAAGCCATGATAGTGTATTGTATATTTAAAACTTCTCAATAAACATTACTCAGAGGTACGAGTATTTCACTGCTTTATAACTTTTTAGGATGATCCTACTTTGGGATACACGTAAAGCCTTTGGCTCCGGCTGTCATCTTTAGATGGCACTCTTTAAGGTTTAATAGCTATCTTAAGAGCAACTTGAAAATGTTAACACCAATTTTGGTACTACTTGGTACCACCAGGTAACACATTCAAGCGTTACCTGTCAAAGTCAAAATCATTTATTTATTTTTGTGTGGTTGTATCACTTGATGATTGGCAAGTTTTTCGTTCGATTTCATAGAAGTGGTTGATCGTCACGTCAGATCATTAAAATTTACTTACAGCTAAGGTTAGTACCGCTTCCTAAGCGCAAGTGCAAAAGAAGCGGCAACAAACTGCACTTCAACATTTTCTCCAAATACGTCAACTTACAATTAAATATGTGGACTGAGATGATAAATAAAGATTGATGTCATTAGTAAAATTAAAAATTATGTTCAATTTTGTAAATTTCGTCGACAGGTTTTTTTTAGTCGCCACTGCGCTTCACTTAGCCAGAGCGGTCAGAGGATTTGGCCTACACTCTTTACGCTGGCCAGACGGGTTAAAGACGTCTCATTGATGTTTATAACCTTTGTTTAGCTTTTATTTCCTAAGTCGCCTTATACTACATCCGCGGGAAGACTCACACGTGTTGGAGTGGTCTTTTTTTACTCTGACTCACATGGCAAGTAAATTTTGTAAATTTAGTATGTACCAAATGTACTAAAATATGTTGTGAGTGTATATACTTTTGAAAGGGATGCACCTTGCTCAAACCAGACTTTTTTGCCTTTAAGGCAATCATCGGTAGGTACTAGGTAGAATAAACCTTCTCATTCGTTCCTCATTAAAAAACTAAGACACATAAGAATACATTGTAGCTGGAAATTTTCATACAATAAGCGACAACGTTTCTGCCCCCTTAAACATAGTCCAATTTTGATATTTTTTTACATGTTTTTGATATATTGGATAAGTAGTGCCGTACGTTTTTATTTGAAAGAAATATTGCTTATAACAAACTTTTGTTAGTTAAGTTTAACTTAAATAATTTAAAACGCTCGAGGTAGTTTTTTAGTAATAAATATGGATATTGAGATGCTAATAAAGTTATTAGCATCTCAATATCCATATTTATTACTAAAAAACTACCTCGACCGTTTTAAATTATTTAAGTTAAACTTAACCGAATTACTAAAACAAGAAACCGTACAGCCTTAGATTAAGGTGTACTGAATTGAATGACACCAAAATTTCCTCATTTTTTAAAGGTTTAGAGCTTAGATCATTTAATACAGGATAAGCCTTACCTGCGCGTTCCCCTCTGCCGAAGTATAAGATCGCATGCTCTAATACGTTCATAAAAACTAGTTTCGTAATCGATTATGATCATTATGTGCATCGGTAAAGTATCGAAAGGACGTCTACAAGTGCTCGATTAAAAATGCCAAATTGTGCAGTTAACGCATGTAAAAAGAGGTCAAATACTTCTAATCTTAGTAAAGATGGAATAACCTTTCATTTGTAAGTATTTTTTTATTTTATTAACATTGATTTATATTTAAATGTAATTACTTAAAAATCGATATTATATCTTTCAGTTTAGATTTTGCAACTGCTTTCGTGCCATCCTGCCATGAGTGACGAGACATCGCATTATTATCGATGTCGATAAAAATTACATTTCCTTGATATAGTTTTATTTGTGATATAATTTTAATATCGAAATACTTTAATTATTTTACAAGCTTTTATTTAGTTTTACCTGTCCCGTTGTCTGTCTGTCTGTAATCAAATCTTGCAAGTTAAATTTGACCCACTTCCTGGTTTCCGATTGAGCTGAAATTTTGCACGCATACGTATGTCGCGTGACAATGCAATATTATGACAACATGGATCTGATCTGATGATGGAGCTGGAAGGTGGCCATAGGAACTCCATGATTAAACGACATAACCCCATCAAGTTTGGGCTCGTAATATTCATCTTGACGAGTATATTGTCTTTAGATGGTAACCAGGGTCTGATGATAGGGCTGCAAGGTGGCCATAGGAACTCCGTGATTAAGGACATAACCCCATCCAGTTTGGGCTCGTATGATTTGTCTTGACGAGTATTTTGTTTTTAGATAGTATCCAGGGTCTGATGATAGAGCTGAAAGGTGGCCATTGGAACTCCGTGATTAAACGACATAAGCCCATCGAGTTTGGGCTCGTATGATTCATCTTGACGGGTTTTTTGTCTTTAGATGGTATCCAGGGTCTGATGATGGAGCTGGAAGGTGGCCATAGGAACTCCGTGATTAAACGACATAACCCCATCTATATATGTATTTATTATATAATAAAATATACAATCGTTGAGTTAGTATCCCATAATACAAGTTTTTTAGTTTTCTGTTTCGGCTATTTCTTTTTCACTTCGCAAGTTCTTTGGCATCCTTGGGTATATTATATAACTTTATTATATTTGGAGAAGAAACAGAGAAGAAGCAGCACAGCTACGAATTCAACCAGGAACGCGCTTAGATGATGAAGAAGATGATAAAATATATATTGTCGAGTTAGTATCCTATAATACAAGTTTTTTATTATACAAAGTTTTCGGTTTCGGCTATTTCTTCTCCACTTCGCAAGGTCTTTGGCCTACTTGGGTGACCATATTATATTTGAAGAATAAAAAGCGGGGAAGCGTCACAGCTAAGGATGCAACCGAGAACGCGCTTAGATGAAGATGATAAAATATATATTGTTGAGTTAGTGTCCCATAATACAAGTTTAAATACTCAAAAACTTGTATTATATTGTAGTATGCTTGAAGCGCCACGTAGGCGGTTTAAATAATAAATCTTGTTAAACTAATTAACAAGTTTTATAGTATTCGTGAAGCGCCACGTGGGCAGTATAAATAATAAAACGTGTTTAACAAGTTCTATTATTTAAACTGCTCACGTGGTGCCTCACGTGACGTATTAACTTCTATCCCGAATTTCCGACATAATTATATGAAAACATTCCAGAGTTAAAACGAACGTAATTTTTTTTTCCGAAATATCGATGTTGATATTTTTTTTTTTGTTGTTCAATCCTTTTGCACTAGGGTGTATTATTACGTGTACATACACATTTGTTTTAGTGTGAGTCTTGCTAGTGTGCAGAAAATAAACTAGCGTGTCAATTTTACGTAAGTGTGCGTTTATAACGACACAAATTATTTTTGTGACTGTGTGTGTTTTTTAGATGTAGTAGTACCCTCTACTACGTAGATTTCTCAGCGTAACTTATCCTGTATTAAATGATCTAAGGTTTAGAGGGATGGAAACGTTATCGCCCGAAACAATATTTCTGAAGGAAAAAGTAGGCAATCGCCTCTAAGAATTGCAACTCAGAGAGAGTTGCACAACACAGGTCGGAAGCAGAGCGGCGTGAAACAGATTGAATATTCGCAAATACCTACTCGCGATGCGTATCGGCACTACACAATCCTCTTAAGGTGAAGGTATAGGCAAACGACCTTGAAGTGGCGCCCTCATTTGAAATAAATTGTTAACTCGTAAATATGGAGATATATTCCATATTGCTCTTCGTCATGCACTAGATAGCCCTTTAATTTTTTTTATGAACCACCGTTGAAAGTATTTACATTAGTACATTATCACCAATAATAGTTTCAACGGCAGTTCATAAAATAATTTAAAGGGCTATCTAGTGCATGACGTAGAGCAATATGGAAATTATCACCATATTTACGAGTTAACAATTTATTTCACACTTCAAGGCCATTTGCCTATATCTTCGCCTTAAGGCGTAAAATGCGCGGGCATTCATGAAGAGAGTGATAAGTGTAGCTGTAGGAAACAGGCATGAAAAGGGAGAGAAGTTACTTTATGCAAAACTCGAGATTAATACCTAAACTTTCCTGTTTAAAACTAACAAGTTATAAAAGAAAGGAGTTCATTTTCAAGTATTATGAGGAACTGATTAAATAATAAATATAAGACCTTAGTAAATGTCAGTCAGGCGCTAGCAAGCCGTGAAATTAGTTTCAGGACAAACGATTCTAAAGTCGCAGTCACACATAATGGTCCGAGAGCTGGCACGAATTTTTGGGTATGAATTTGAGGCAAGTTAAAAACTTGTCACATACCTCTCCTATTATACCCCAACACATTACTGCAGACCTGGCTGGTGAGTAGCGGGGCTAAACTATTTTTATTTATTTAGATTTTATATTATACCAGCGGCCCGCCCCGGCTTCGCACGGGTATGTATTATACTTATAAACCTTTCTCATGAATCACTTTATCTATTAAAAAAACCGCATCAAAATCCGTTGCGTAGTTGTAAAGATCTAAGCATACATAGGGACAGACAGCGGGAAGCGACTTTGTTTTATACTATGTAGTGATTATTTAGATTGACCTGGCAGGTAGAAAGTCCCATCAAAATGACCTGTCTTTTTGAGAATCTTATTTTTTAGTTATAAGTAATACCCTATTAAAATTTCTTGAACTTGAAAGTACTTGAAACTGCTTTACTTAGATTTTTTTTTTCAAAACTCACTTCAAAGAAGTATGAGCGCGTCAGAGTTTTTAGACTTGGAATAGATTTGTTGAGAGTCATTAACTTAATATAAGTGTACGTAAGTAAGATACATGTGATTAAGAAGATTTTTGAAGAAAAAGAAATGTGTTTGTATCCCAAACTCGATGAGGTTGCGTTGTTTTATTACATGGCCACCTTCCAGTTCCATCATCAAACCAGCTTCTTGTTAGAATAATATTGCATTGTCATCTGATTTACATTAGCATAAAAAGTTTCACCTCAATCAGAAACGCTGAAGTCAAATTTAACTTGCAAAACGTAACCTAAAATATTTTTGCAAAGGATTTAGTATGTCGTAGGCTTTACCAAGACTGTACCATCACCAATGCGTAAAGGACCTAAGTTTACTCGGCCGATTCAAATTCAAATTTGCCTTTAATTATCTGAGACATAATTCGTAACTTGATTGTCTGTAATTTTCTTTGGATAATAGAAGTTCATTTTAAGAATATTCTGTAATGAACTCCATAAAAAGAATTCATAAATTTTTGATACAATGTATTAAGATAAACTTTTGGTATAATTTTCTTTAATTCTCTAAAGCTGGACATCGAACTAAGAACCTTCGGAGTGGCTGACCAGCTTATTAACCATTACTCCATGGAGGTAGTCAACTTCACTATACATTTGAATGCCATTTGTGGTCACCAATCTAAGTGGAACCACGCTTAGGTTGCTTAACCTGAGTAAGCACTAAATTATAAAATGACAGATACTCAAATACGGGCAAATTACCGGCAAGTGCAGCGTAGGACACCTACCGACTAGGTGGTCGGACGACCTGAGCTAGGTTGCAGAAAAAGGCTAGATGCAGGCCGCTTCCGATCGGTCGTTATGGAAATCCTTGGGGAGCCCTATGACTTCTTGTGGTTGATATGATATGATAATGAAAAATGACATGAAATTTATTGAGTAAGCACTAAAATTAGATTCAACGACATGAGTTTTATTTTGGCAACAATGGCCTATTAATTAATGCCAACGTGTTTATGGGTATTATAATACGGCTTACTCACGCTATCACTAGCCCTGATAATGCTTGTATAAACCGACTGAAACTATTCGAGGTTTCAGCCTAGAACACGTAAGTTAATCGTAATAAAATATTCATAATAAATGTATGACAAGTCAGTTTTAACGACTAGTTAATAAAAATATTTTACACATCATACTAAAATAGGCCTAGTCTCCACATTGCCTGAAAACCCCAGTGTGTCCTGCCTACTATGACGTACAGTGAGAGAGACATGGACGCTCACGAAGGAGGCTGTGCACAAACTGAGAGTCACACAGAGAGCTATGCTTCACGTTCCCAACACCGTAATCCGACAATTACTAAAGTTCGAGATTTTGGTACAACGGTAATGAACTTAAAGTGGAACTGTGCAGGGGACCTGGCCCGACGGAATGATGGCAGGTGGAGCAAGGTTGAATAGTAGCCCAGAACGGGTGAGAGAAGCGTTTGATGATGTAATGATGAACACAGGACTAAGATGGGTGGCGTTGAAGAGAGGCCGATGCTCAGCAGTGAGTGAAGGAAGATGATGAAATTCAATTTATAAAGATCTATACCTACACCCGCTGGGGGACATCGAGCAAAGACATATAGCAAGTGGCCGTGTAATAAAGCAGTCATAATCATAAAAATGTCGAACACATTTCATTGTTTCATGGCATTGACATTATCAAAGCTGCAAAATGTCAATAAGCGTAGTAAACATTTGGCATTTCGTTTTTAATGTGAAATAACATTTTTATCGAATTTTTCCCATTAACGTACCAGTGTTCAAAAAGTTCAAGAGCGAAAATTACGTATTTCTAGCTTAGGTTCAATAGTTTTATGAACATTTGCTTTTCAGCAAAAATTTCAGAGCACATGAACGATATAACTCAATTGTATTTTTCACTTCAATTAATAACTCTAATGTAAATTATATGTGTTTGTAAGTTTGTGTGTATTTTTTAACAACGATAACTCTGGCATCTGTGTTTAACTTCATGAAATTAGGTGTTTTAGTAAATTAGTTTTGAAGAATAACTACTAAATTTTATGAACACTTATTCTTACTATTCTCAGTCTAAGAGCCAAACTCTCCCACTTGATTCACGTCTGAACCATATCCGAATACCGTATCATATTGGATATATATTTAACAAAGCAAATGAGAGTAACAATTATTTATGGCTTGTATTCATTATATATTTTGTAGTCAAGGGACGAGAAGCGAAAATTAAGAGGGCGCCTGATGTGGATAATCTAAGTTTTGCTCCCGCTTCCACGCACACAAATTTACTCTTGCCGAAGTGAGATAGCGAGCTATGCGGGGTAGGAAAACCGCGGTAGGTCAACGAGGCTGGTTGGTTTTGAGGATTTTTTCGGTTTACAAAGAATATGTAAGAGTTATTTAAAATGAAAGACATTATGATGACTGCCTTATGTTTAATACAATTATAATCCAAAGTAACAAGTGCTAATTTATTGTATTTCTTGAATACTTTCCGTTTTAGTATAATTCTGAGGTGATTTGGAGGCAACTTCGAAATATTTTTCTATTGAGAAAATGGAATGGAAACATGTAATGTACTAGCAGTCCATCCCCGCTTCGCCCGTGATTACACACATAGCCTTTGTCACTTGGAGATAGTGTAGCTTTTCAATGGTGAAATAATTTTTTAAATCGGTGCAGTAGTTTCAGAGACTATTCAATGCAAACTGTTAAATAACGTAAACAAAACGCAATCAAGAAAGAAAATAAAACGCAAATTCTACGCGGACAACACCGGGGGAATTACTTTATTATTCAAAACTGATGACTAACGCAATTCCTTAGTTTATTTCATCATATTTAACGGCTCATACAACAACTACAACTTTGTAATCTTCTCTCCTTGCATAAATCAGTCCTATGTATTACAGTTCATTTAATTTACTTCCTAGTATAGTTAACTTATATAACAAATAAAGTGAAGACATGATGAAGAACTTTGGAAGACACTCCTCAAAGAAAATGAAGTCGTTTTTTTTTTTGTTAAAAACAATAATTGTTAGCAGTCAATGTGTAAAGTTCAAGAACGTAGTTCTTAAATTATACATAGAGTCAATGTGTTAATAGTTAAAATATCCTACGATTATGAAGATGTATTGGTACTTCAATTTCAAAAAACATATTGAATATTTATTAAATTTGTGTTCTAGGATTTTCAAGAACACAAATGTGACAAATAATTATTTATTTACGACTAGTAATGAGTATTAATAACGCTTAATATGTGAGGTGAGCGCTTTCACATAGGTCACATTCGGATTACAGTGAAATGAGTTTGTTATCACTGATACTGTTATTACACCAGATAAATAAAATAAAACGACTTCTGTTCATAACGTACCTATTTGACGACCTCTTTGGCCTAGTGGTCTTCATGCCAGGCTGTCACATCGGAGGTCCCGGGTGTGTTTCCTGTCAGGTCAAAATGGAAAATGATCTTTTTTCCGATTGACCTAAGCCTTGGATGTTTATCTATATAAGTATTAGTTATAAAATATAGTATCGTTGATTTAGTATCCCATAACACAAGTCTTCAACTTACTTAATATAGGTATAATAGCTTAATCTGTGCGATGCGCGACTGAATCGTGTTAACATGGGCGAGGGTACATAGCTTGCGACCGCATCGCGACTGTATCGTGTTAACATGGGCGAAGGTACATAGCTTGCGACCGCATCGCGACTGAATCGTGTTAACATGGACGAGGGTATATAGCTTGCGACCGCATCGCGACTGTATCGTGTTAACATGGGCGAGGGTACATAGCTTGCGACTGTATTATGTTAACATGGGCGACGGTACATAGCTTGCGACCGCATCGTGACTGTATTGTGTTAACATGGGCGAGGGTACATAGCTTGCAACCGCATCGCGACTGAATCGTGTTAACATGGGCGAGGGTACATAGCTTGCGACCGCATCGCGACTGAATCGTGTTAACATGGGCGAGGGTACATAGCTTGCGACCGCATCGCGACTGTATTGTGTTAACATGGGCGAGGGTACATAGCTTGCGACCGCATCGCGACTGTATCATGTTAACATAGGCGAGGGTACATAGCTTGCGCCGCATCGCGACTGTATCGATGCGAACGCGCGACAGAATCGCTACAAAAAGTCGCCGTGGGCGAGAGGCCTAAGTGTATTACTGAAAAACGCTGTTGTCCGTTATTTGTTACCCCAGTACCTTTCTTAGTCGCAACTTACGACACCCGTGGCACTGGTATGACTCTCCATTGATTCAGAGTAACATATATACCTACTACTACTACAAACGAAACAATTTATCTGTACACACGTCGATGTGTGAGTTTTATACTTAGGGTCGCACCGCAGAATTATTTTAATACTTACCTACTAACGAGTTCGACATATTTACGATTATATTTTTCCATACCGGAAGATTTGCGAACACTTTGACGTAAAAAATATTCTGTTTTATATGTATTAAATGTTACAAAATAGTCGGAAACAGCTACGTAATATCATTTCACAAATATTTTTCATTATGTCCATTGTTCATTTCACCTATAGTTCACTTTACTGATTATTATTGAGTCATTTATAATGTAACGCACTAATTTCACTAATTCACTTTTGTAATATAGTAATTTGCATATTCGGCGCAAAACTATACGGTAATTATATTAATAAATTCAATAAAAATAAACAAATGTTTATCACGCTTACACACAGCATGTCAAGTTGTCATTGTCAACAATGGCATTTAGCACTATAACCCGCGGAAATCTAGTTGGCATCTGCGTGTATGTGATTACCTGTGAGCGAGGAGCCTATGTAACATTACCGGATTGCTTATTAGCAATCCAGTAATGTTACAATCTCGCTCTTGTGTATCTCCCGCCAATGCGAGAGAGCGAGAAGGGTATATATATCAAGATGGTTGCTTAGTAATAACGTGAAATTATATTGTTGCTTTGCTTACCTGTTTTCATCATTTGGAAATGTATGAAATATACGTTCTTTAGAGTATTGGGTGGATAAACAATTATTATACGCGCACCTTCTCACCATGATGGTTACTATTGGTTGACAGTTCTCAAGACAACACACGTCGCGTATTGCGTGCGGCTAGTAATTAAACCCTGGTTTGGAGCCGTCAAAGCTCACAAAGTGCGGGGGAGAAGTGCGGGGACGCCAATTTGCGGGAGACGCTGTGAGATACCATTCTGTTTGACTCTTATGTATTCTGTGCCCGTGGGTGAAAAAGTGGTGGTGATAAATAATATATATAAATTATATAACGTCTAACAAAATATACTGAAACTATTTTAAGGGTGAATTCAGTCCATATACTGAACAACTTTTTCCAAGGAACATATATCTAACTATGAAAAATATTTTTTTGCTTTCCATACATCGGATCAGCTGTTCGGTCAACTTGTATGGGAAACCAAAAATTATTTTTTATATTTCGATAATCGACCCTAATAGTTTCAGTTTATTTTGTTAGACCATGTATACAGGTATACACGTAGAATATAATTTGTCACTGAGAACTTCATAGAACCTTATGCAAACAAGGCGAATAATTTAATGAGCAAAGTCATTTGAGGAGTTGCCAAGATATGGGTTTGTAAAATGGTGAGGGGTTCGTAGTTCGGACTAAACTACGATTAATACTATACAGAACGGTAATCCAGGTTTCAATATAAGCCGATTGCAGGTTGCCAGCGCATGCAAAGCGATTCAAACAATAGCTTTGCGAACTCGGCCCAGCCAGGCTTCCTTACATAACATGGTTACTGTTTCTGTGCTCTGTACATTGCTTTAGGTAAGCATTATATTGTTTAAGCTATAAACTTATTTTATACAATTTAATAGTCAAACACACAAACATAAAACAAAGCGATTCATACAGTAGCTTTGCGACCTCGGGTCAGCTACTCGACCCTATATAACATGATTAGTTCGACCAACTGGTATTTATTCTGTGGTTCGACTGTATTCTGTAGCGTTTTTGTAATCTATAAAATTAACCCTTACAGGAACACTTACGACTGTATATGCAAAGCTATTATTGTTTGATTTAGCGCAAAATTTTAATATAAA
This sequence comes from Acrobasis repandana, assembly GCA_963576875.1. Taxonomy (NCBI): domain Eukaryota; kingdom Metazoa; phylum Arthropoda; class Insecta; order Lepidoptera; family Pyralidae; genus Acrobasis; species Acrobasis repandana. Next base: position 2,012,721 of record OY756215.1, read on the forward strand.
TAGGTACGACAAACTGACATGAGTATGCATTGATGGAGTTATTCGAGAATCAATAAGTTAATATTTTTTTTTCGTACAATCTTTCTTTGTGAGGCCTAAGAACTTATCAAGACAATTAAGGTGAAGCTATAAGCAAATGGCCTTGAAGTGGCGCCCTCATTTGAAATAAATTGTTAACTCGTAAATATGGAGATAATTTCCATATTGCTCTACGTCATGCACTAGATAGCCCTTTAAATTGTTTTATGAACCACCGTTGAAAGTATTTACATTAGTCCGTCTAGCTTTAAAATTTGCCTCCGCCAAAAGTGGCCACGGCAAGTTTTAAAGTTAGACGGATCACCAATAATAGTTTCAACGGCAGTCTATAAAATAATTTAAAGGGCTATCTAGTGCATGACGAAGAGCAATATGGAAATTATCACCATCTTTACGAGTAAACAATTTATTTCACACTTCAAGGCCATTTGCCTATATCTTCACCTTAATGTACTTAATACTCGTAAGCCTAAACGATGGGGTTGCGTCGTTTTAAACAGGGTTCCTATAGCCATCTTCCGGCCCAATCATCAGACCAGCTTCTTGTTGCTGGAAGAAGAATAATATACATAAGCCTACTAAATTTCATCTCAATCTAAAACCGGGAAGTGGTCAAGTGGTTTAAATTTAACAAAGCAAGAATTGACCCAAAGAACAACAACAAACAGGGCAAGCTAATAAAAGCTTGTTAAAAGAAATAATTTTATTTTCAGCATTCGACACAAGAAGATATCAAGAATTTTGATCGGAATATCGTAAAATAAAATGACTAAACTGAAAAAAGGACTGCGTCTGATGTGAACACATATAAGCTTTAAATCACAGTTAACTTGACTTGATTCCAATTCTGACTCAGTCTTCTCGGAATCTGCGTGAAAAACCTGCTACTTACCTTTTCTCTTCTCCTCTTTTTTTTAGTTTTCCCAAATCAGCATGAAAGGATATTTAGCAGAATAAAAATATTTAAAAAGCAAATTTAATTTTCTTAACAAGGTACAGGAAGACCTGTTACGAGTTTAACAAAAGAAGTCCTCAGAACTACTCGAATACCAAACAGCTTGAGTAACAATGTGATTGGTCCAGAATATTCACGCAATCGGAAACTCCACTCAGTATTGAGATATCCGCTCAATTATTAGTAACGAGAGAAGCACGAACGTCTTGCTAATATAAAGATATACATTTCTTTTGATTATTTCTATACTTACAATATAATAAGAGGAAATCGTTGGGCCGTATCTTATATTCATACAAGTGTAGTCCCGAGATTCCTGGCCGGATAGATTTCTTTTTACTAAAAAATCTATTGGCATGTCCCAATGTTTTCTTTTTAGTTCTTAAAAAATAATTTGATTATTAAAAGAGATACGAACCTTCATATACCTGAAAAATTGTTAAGATTTTCCTCTCTGTTCTAACATCTAGCAAATACTCCCAGCGCCATGTATTAGCCAGAGCAGTCCTAGGATTTGGTCTATACTCTCCACGCTAGCCAGACGGGTTGGAGAGGTCTCATTGATGTTTATGAGCTTTTTTAGCTTGTGTTTCGTAAGTCGCCTTCTACGACATTCACGGGAAGACTTGGAGTGGTTCTATTCTACTCTGCGGGGAACCATATTATCATCATCATGCTTACTACTAATTTATGTTGTGCGTTGCATGCTAAGAGAGGGGGGGAGGGGGTCCGGACCCCCTAAACCCCACCCTCTTATATACGCCCATGGATACAAATGATGGCTAGATAAAAATCTCTGAAATGTAGAAAACCTAGCTCAATTTACTGTCCACCGATTATATCTTTACTAGTCCATATAAGCCTCTCAGTGAATGCATTTCACATCGGGTAGCTACTGGGTACCTATGCAACTTATACTATATTTCTCGAAATCTGCCCTTTGCTCTCGCATTTAAATCTTGCACAAGGATTCAGAATCCCACTGGACGATTCCTGTTCCCGGAAATGCTATAATTATCCCGGACAGTTTCAGAAGCCGGGATTTATTCGGGAAAACTAAGGATTACGGGTAAGAGCATGCGAATAAGGTAATTCGATGTTTGGCTTTCGAGCTCAAGGAAATGTATGTAAAACATTATTTAAACAAGGTTGTTTAGAGATAGCCGAATCGTGCGTCAACTTGTGAATGAGTATTGCCTAAAGAAATTGGTTAGCTCGGCTCCACTTTAAGACTACTCAGTACTTAATTTGTTTACTTTATTTAAAAAAACAAAGATTCTGCGAATATGTAGTTTCTAACGCACTAACACGTCTTTATCCTTAACCGAGAAGGTGGAAAGGAATCAAAACAGTGACAGGTACCGCATCGTTGGGCCAACATACAAAACATAATAAATAAATAGAGACCTAGATCAAAGTATTTTTTTAAAACTTGTGTTATGGGATACTAACTCAACGATACTATTATACGATATAACGATATTTATAATAAATACGTATACTTATATAGTTAAACACCCAATATACAGGATAATTTGAAATGGGGCCATTTTCCGACCTGCCCTGCTTGTGGATTGAACCCAGACCCTCCGAGTAGCGGACTAACGAAGTGACCAATACACCACGAAGGTCGTCAATAATGAATAAGATACATACAGATACACTTTCACGTCTTTATCCCTAACGGGGTAGACAGAGCCAAGGGCGGTAAAGCCAAGGCCACTTTTAGCGTAATGGTGAGCATGAAGGTGGAAAAGGGAAATCATAATAGTGATGGGTTGCTAACCGCATCGCCTATTCATATGATTCAGATTCTCGCCCATTCCCTCGATCGGCTTTTACGATCTGCACGGGAAGAGAAGCAGCTAGTACATTCTATGTTTTTTCTTTTCTCCCAGACCAGCAAAGAAGAAATAATGAATTAGGTAGGTAGTTTAGAAAATGATATAAATAAAATTTTTATTTTCAATCATGTCATGCTTAGACAAATTTTGCTGAATGCCGGTTACTAAAAACATCAAACAATGCACAAATACATTTTGAACTCTAGAAAACATTCGTCCGAGGTCTGTGCCGGACACGCTCTGATTGCAATCTCCGATATCAGATGTCAAAACTTAGATTAACGAATGGAGAACTATCTTTTTCATTCCTCTTAACAGGAATGGCTTGTTCAAGGAAAACATCTAAATATGAAAATACTTTGATCTTTTTCCCCCATACAAATTTTACAATCTACAGAGGAAAGAAGTTGGGTATTCAACCTCTACGTTTCCTTTCAGACCACAAACAATAGCAGATTTACCACAAAAACTTTCAAACTCGATAAAGTAGAACTAAAGCTATCGCAGTCAGCCAAAAACAAGATTTAGATGTAAGATTAGATTTTTGAAGTTGCCAACTTAGTTACGAGATACGGAGGTTCAAAGGATCCACTTCGTCTTACTATTTGTGAAGAATGCTCCAAAGTTAGGATTTATTTAAATTCAAAGGCGCAAAAGTTTTTTTTTCAATAATTTTTGTTTTTATAGAAATAGATATTATAAATATGCGATAAATAGGTAGCTTAGGTAAAAAGTAAGCTATTGGCTGACATGTTTCGAGCTCATCCGGAGGCCTATCTCAGGGCGAATGTGACTCGCGACTCGTACACTAAGACGTCTCGAGCCGCACTGATGAGCGATGCGTAGCGCGGGCGGCCCGTTGCACTCGCAGTGAATTTTTACATGACTCATTGACTCAATATGGAATAATCTATTATTCCATATACAGGGTCTAACGAAATATACTGAAACTATTTTAAGGGTGCATTCAGTCCATGATACTGAACAACTTTCCCCAAGGAACAATATCGAAATTTGAAAAATAATTGTTGACCTCCCATACAAGTTGACCGATCAGCTGTACCGAGTTTGTATGAAAAGTCAGAAATTATTTTTCATATTTCGATATAAGTTCCTTGGGGAAAGTTGTTCAGTATCATGGACTGAAGTCACCCTTAAAGTAGTTTCAGTATATTTTGTTAGACGTTATATAATACTGGTACATCTAAGCTAGTTCTGGGTTGCATTGCACCAGGCCTGTGTCACTCCCCGTTTAGGTATTGGAAACATACCTACATTATAACTATGCGCGCGGCGGCCACTCCAGAGTGGTAAATTCAGTTACACGAATCGTTTGTCCATAGTAATAAGAATGAAATTGGCTTGCAATGGATTTCTAGGTATCTAAACGAAAAGGTTCTGAGTTCTGACTTGAGCTAAATTAAACCGTATCGCTAACCACATTGAGTAGATATTTCCTTGAATTTCTTTGCTGAGTGAGACTTCTGTACGTGAGTATTAGTATTTATTCTGTAGTTGCACCTAAAAGTAGCTAAATTGCTTAGGATAGCAGGAACTTTACTTCAAAAGCGTCACGATATACATTAGATATTTCGACTATACACCTACTAGACTCCGCATGCAGGGCGAACGATTTCAGACAACACGTCAGACTAATAGTCACCGAGCAGGATATCTACCTTAGTATTAGGTCCTTACATATGAAATTGCCGATTTTCAATACTGGCAACTTTAAAATCAAATATCTTGCGTTTCATTAGGAATTCCAAATTCAAATTTATTTCGAAATAAAGCCAGAAAAATATTGTTTTAAAATTCGTATTTCATTTGTTTTAACATTATTTGTTTGAGTTTCAACATTGCTATAACAACAACTATGGACAAATTGAAAATTCGCGGTATTTACGAATACGAGTTCCACCGTGGCACCAGTGCTGCAGAAACGACTCGAAGAATTAACAACGTGTATGGACCAGGCACCGCTAACGAACGAACGGTGCGTTTTTGGTTTCAACGTTTCCGTTCTGGAAATTTCGATTTACACAATGAGCCTCGTGGACGACCTGATACTCAAGTGAATAACGAAGAATTAAAGGCGATAGTGGAAGCGGATCCATCTCAAACCACTTCTGAATTAGCAGCAGCCTTCGGCGTAAGTGACAAAACGATACTTATCCACTTGCGCCAAATCGGAAAAATTAAAAAACTCGAAAAGTGGGTACCGCACGAATTGACTGAAGCAAACCAACAAACACGCGTTGCTTGCTGCGTTTCTTTGCTTAATCGCCACAATAATGATCGTGATCGTGACTTGTGATGAGAAATGGATCCTGTACGACAATCGGAAGCGATCATCACAATGGCTTGACCCTGGAGAACCGGCAAAACCTTGCCCTAAGCGAAAACTGACCAAAAAGAAGATTCTGGTTAGTGTTTGGTGGACCAGTGCTGGTGTTATCCACTACAGCTTCTTGAGATCAGGCCAGACGATTACTGCAGACTTGTATTGCCAACAATTGCAAACAATGATGGAAAAGCTCGCCATTAAACAACCGAGACTGATGAATTGCTTTAGCCCACTGCTCCTTCAGGATAACGCTAGACCACACACTGCACATCAAACGATCGCCAAGTTAGAGGAATTACGACTGGAACCTCTGCGTCACCCACCATACTCTCCAGATCTTGCCCCAACCGATTACCACTTTTTTCAAAATTTGGATAACTTTTTACAAGGAAAAAATTTCAAATCTGATGAGGCAGTCAAAACCGCCTTCAAACAGTTCATAGACTCTCGCTCCCAGGATTTTTTTTCCAAAGGTATCAATGAGCTGCCTATAAAATGGCGGAAGTGTATCGATAACAACGGCGCATACTTCGATTGATTAAATAATAATTTCATTAAAAAAAAACTTGTTTCACTTTTTTGATACTGAACGGCAATTTCATATGTAAGGACCTAATACCGACCACTTCCGTGACCCGTACACATTGCGTGCGATTATAAAAAAAAATACTTTAAATTGAAACAAACTATTGAAGTAAAATGACTCCATGTACTGTTAAGTGGTGCAGAAAATGTAGCCAAAAATCTAGTTTTAAAAAAAGATGGCATAATATTCCACAGGTAAGTCACTTTTAATATTTTATGTTTTAGGATAAATTTGTTTAGAGCTCAAACTATGCTGGTTATTTTTGCATGTTCAGTAGTTGGAAAGCAGGTTGCGTTGATGTCTTTTTCCTATGCATCCCTTTCTTTTCAATGTATATAATTATTGCTGTCCCGTTCTTGAACTATTGGCACGTGTACAACTAGGTAGTTGTACAACACTACCTAGTGTTGTACCACTTAACTACTCAATGATAAATTATAAAATTATGAATGTCAATGATATTATAAAGTTAAACATATTAATGAGTGTTGCATGTATTATATACTAGCCATACCTATATATTATATACTAGCCGTACCTGGAACTTTTTTAGTTTTTCTTTTCTCCTAGACCAGCATGGAAGAGGTATAAATTAATCAAAAGAAATCTTCTCACCCATCATCATTTGAAAAGTAAACTTTTTCTTCATGCGGCCCTGGGCTCTATATGCTTAAGGCCGCAATGCCCGAAATGCTCTGACTGCCCCATTAGAGATAAAGACATAATAGTATAATAGATATAAATCTTATACCACAGAGCGGGGCCCGCGCCCTCGGGCCTACTTCCGAAAGCCCTCCATTAGGGCGCATCCTGTGGAATGCAATAAACAAAAGATATTGCTGTCCCACTTCCTGATCTCAGGTTATAAAAATAAAGTGTACTACTGACAAAGTATTTACTTTGGTAACTTTTAGAGACATAGATAACTTTCATGCCCCATGTATGTATAACTATAGTCATCATCATCCGAGCGTATTCCCGGTAGCATCTTCAGCGGTAACGCTTCAGAGCCCGGGGTCCACTACCTAACCCTAGGGTTATATATTGTAAATAAACCTGGGTTTATTTAACATAAATATAGATAGTGAGCTTGAAATCTCCTATAAAGTAAAGTTCAAGGAGCTCGGTTACCCGGAGGATATACGCATTACAAGCGCTTTCGCAAGTTAAGCGACACCGGGCGTGGTTCGCACTTGGATAAACTACAAGTGGCATAAAAAATCTAACTTCTCCGTGCTTTGGAAGGCACGTCGTTTTTCCCAGCTGTCATCATTGTACTCGTATGGTAGTCATTAAGTTATGTCAGATGCCTTTTGCCAGCTTGAAAAATCTGACTATACTGTTGAAAACTGAAAAGATCTAGAGTGCTATTTTTCATTGAGGGACTCAGTGTTCTTTGTGAGAAGGCTTATTATAGGACTGATGACTATCTTAAAGACAAAAAAGTCTGGCTTGAGCTCGGCGCGGGTCCCTCTTAAGACGATACACGGAGTTCAGTGCTGCCCCCATTTTAAATAAATTATTTGTAAGGAAACGGAGATATCATTTAAAATTTTGAGCTTGCAAAACCTAGATAACCCTTCAAACTATTTTATGAACCACTATTTATAGTTTCGAGTGAGAACGTTAAGCTTTAGTTTGCATTTTTGCCAAAAGTGGCCGTTTTTCGCAAAAATGCAAACTAAAGCTTAACGTTCTCACTTTAAACTGTAAACAGGTGGTTCATAAAATAGTTTGAAGGGTTATCTAGGTTTTACTAGCTTACAATTTTAAATGATACCTCCGTTTCCTTACAAATAATTTATTTCAAATGGGGGCAGCACTGGACTCCGTGTATCGTCTTAAAGGTTTGTATACTTAGACATGTCATAATTTAGGTAGGTACATTGGTACATACTACATATACAAAATGTCATTATTTAAAATTTCGTAATTCTTATAGTTTAATTTCAATTATGACATAACAAACAATGTATTCTCAGTCTATTATTTTAAGTTTTAAGTTTGTTAGTTGACGTTTTTGGAGAAAACGTGCAGTGCAGTTTGTTGCCGCTTCTTCTGAACTTGCGCTTAGGAAGCGGCATAAACTTAGCTGTAAGTAACGATTTGACGTCAACATTTGTGCAAAACAAAAGAAACTGACTTTTATTAAGAGATAATATGAATATCCTATGATAATAAAAATATATTGATTTGATTTGAGTGAAACACAAAACGTGTAGTTTTCCAACTTACCACTCGTGTTCCGACGCATTGTATCGTATTTTTGAAACCGTCGTGTCACCGATAAGTAATATCGTGTAACGCAGAAAATATCATTGTGTCAATGGTTCTCTAAACATTTCAACAAAAATAAAAAAGCAGCGTGAAACGGAACTAATTCTCCATAGAGGGATTTTTTAACATTTGTACGCTACATACGCTACAAGTGTCAAAATTACGAGTGGTCAAGACCACTGGTTGCAAATCCTTCGCATATAATCAATTCAAAAATGCGCCCGTTTGGAAACACTCGCGCTAATCATTCGTAATGTGACTCCCTGAATGAAAAATAGCGCTCCTGACTAAAGATCTGACAGAATTTCTGTCTGACCTAGTATAGTCACGTGCAAAAGAGGGATGTCAATAATATCACGGAGAGAAATTAAGCGGCACTACTAGGAAACTACCTTCTCTCCGAGCAGTAGCTCCATCTAGCTACAACTGATTTAAACTAAAAATCGAATAACGCTTCATGAAGGTGGTCAGTCCTCAGTGTTTGTTCGTCCCAGTCGTCCATGATAATATGGAAAATTTCTCCAATCAAGCGTTACTAAATTGACAGTTTGTTACAACTGTCAGTTCTCGTAAACATTACAAAGAGCGACATTGTAAACGACAGGCGGGTTCAAAGCGCAAATACAGTACAACGTGAGTGCCAGACAGAAAATTCAAAGCTTATGTAAAGAAAGTACTTTGTGAGAAGGCTTATTATAGGACCGATGACTATCTTAAAGACAAAAAGGTCTGGCTTGAGCTTGGCGCGGGTCCCTCTTAAAGGTTTGTATACTTAGACATGTCATAATTTAGGTACATTGGTACATACTAAATTTACAAATTGACATTATTTTAAATTTCGTAATTCTTTAAATTTAATTATGACATAATAAACAATGTAATCTCTGTCCATCTATATAACTAATTTTAAGTTTTTAGTTTGTTAGTTGACGTCTTTGGAGAAAACGTGCAGTGCAGTTTGTTGCCGCTTCTTCTGCATTTGCGCCTAGGAAGCGGCGTAAACTTAGCTTTAAGTAACGATTTGACGTCAACATTTGTGCAAAACTAAACAAAGTGACTATTATTAAGAGATATTATAAATATCCTATGATAATAAAGATATTTTGAATTTAATTGAATTGAATTGAAGTGTGAAAGAAACGCTGATATGATTTTTTGTCTCTATCGGCGTGGTTGCTATAAGCTGGCCTACTGTCAAAATCTGAGCCAAACAAACCACAAAACGATCGAAGAAAGTTATTAATTTTAGGGATTTTATCATTTAAAAGGTGATTTAGGGTTTTATGTGGGCTTATTATAAGTTAGTTACCATAGTGTGTTCTGTGACGTGTGCAAAATATGGGTGGAGGCAACAATCAAAGATAGAAAGAGATGCACTAAAGTGGCCACGCACTATGCAGGTCTAGTAGTGGTAGGTCTGTGTTTAAAACCAATTATGACGAAAATTTGCACACAAGTTCCTTCATTTATTTCAATGTTTTAGTCGATAACGATTTTTGATTCGGGGAGAACTAGGGGAGGAAAAGGGGGAGCTTTGCTGTGGCGTTATTTATTAACGGATTTCAATCAAATTTAGGAGGCACACTTAAGGACTTAATTCTAAACAAGATGTTGCAATTGCACATATCAATAAATTTAAAATATGATCTTGAAGGAGAATATAGTGTAGGTATCAAATAATTTTTGACCTCTCACTTACAAGAAACTAGCTTTTGCCCGCGGCTTCGCTCGCGTATCCCACGGGAATATTACAATTTTTCGTGATAAAAGGTGCCCTATGTCCTTCTCAGTACTCCTAACTATGTATATGCGAATTTTCAAGAACATCGGTTAAGTAGATAAAGCGTGAAGATGTAACAAACAAACAAATATACAAACTCACTTTCGCATTTATAATACTAGTTAGGATAGGATTTGTACTGTGACGTAATTGATTAAAGTAATGAGAGTGACGTAATTTGCTCGCGTACAGTTAGTTCCTCGCATTGAGTGTTTCCTTTATTCGCAAATCATGTGTTTCGATCATACGAGAATTTAACAATAGAACTACAAGTTGTGCTTATTGTAAGTGTTTCGCAATTACATAACACATGCAAAGTTCCAAAGCTGTTAATTTAATTGCATAACTTTGATCTCACAAAGCGATGTTTTTGGATTGAAGTTAATGTATAGAATTGATGTCATTTGCTGATGAAATGACGTCTATTCTCTACATGTTATCTCATTCTCTCATTTGCAGGTAAACGATGGGCGTAGACCGTTTAAATTCTAATCGGTAATTTTAGTAATTCTTGTCTGGCAGTGAACTTCCTGTTGCTCATATGGTGATCATCTTATTTTGTATTTCATTGTATTTTGTTTTTCATATAAAATATCTATATTATCATAGGATATTTATAATATCTCTTAATAATAGTCACTTTGTTTTGTTTTGCACAAATGTTGACGTCAAATCGTTACTTACAGCTAAGTTTACGCCGCTTCCTAGGCACAAGTGCAGAAGAAGCGGCAATAAACTGCACTGCACGGTTTCTCCAAAGACGTTAAATAACAAACTTAAAACTTAAAATTACACTGTAGAGTTTGCACATACTATTTTCAAAAAAGTGGTTTCAGTTCTGTGAGATTATTTTTAACTTGCTGTTTTCCACAGTGTTGCCTACGTGCTGGTAGTTTGTTATTTGACAATCTCACAGGAATATTACATTTTACGGATAAAAATATCGTATGTAGTAATCTAGGTTACAAGCAATCAGCGTGCAAAAAGATAGTTAGAATTTTATGGAAAACAAATGTTTTGAGAACAAAAAAGTGGAGGCGTAACCCTGGCTTTTAAGTAGCACAGCTAACGGTGCAACCGAAAGGATGAAGAAGAAGGTAAAAATGGGTTTATAAAATTTTGAATCACTCTTAATATTAGATGCCGAATAATGTAGTAGATTCAAAGACTGCCTCCGTGGTCCAGTCAAGTGGTCAAGGTGTTTTCCTTGATCTGGAGGTCGTGGGTTCAAATCCCACTGGGAAGCATACTTTGTGATAAGTTATTTCCAGTCTGGTTAGGATATTGTTGGCTTGGATGACTAGATTATCCGAAAAAAAAAGATGATTCCGTGCTTGAGAAGGCACGTAAACCTGTGGGTCCCGATCGCCATCTGGTGTTTGTTTAAACCTATACTAGGATTGGTATTGGTCTACCCTTTGGGTTGCCGAGGTCGGACGGCAGTCGCTCTGTGTAAAACCAGTAACCTCGTGAAATCACCTACGTTAGGTAGACCCGGGCTCTGAAACATTACTGCTAAGGATAAAACCGGGAATACGTTCGGATGATTTAGGAAATCCAAAAGCAATATTTTTCGTAGTCATCTCCATAGAAATAACGTCTATGACACAAAGGAAATTAAGTTCTGAAGTATCACTGGTAACAAGCGATCGACGATGGGAGTTGATTCTATTATTAAGTAATCAATAACTTGAACAGGCCTCCTCGGAAAAGCACCAGGCCTTCAAATTACCTCTTGTGAAGTTCAAATTTGAAATACAGGGTGAGTTATGCTAAAAAGTCTGAACCTACTTTAAAATTTGCCTGGCCCTGGCCTTTGTCTACTTCAAACCGGTTATGGTTGGTATTACCACAGAATAAATAATACTAACGTACAGAAGTCTCACTCAGCAAAGAAATTAATGTGGCTAGCGATATGGTTTAATTTAGCTCACGTCAGAATTTAGCACCTTTTCGTATAATAGATACCTAGACATCCATTGCAAGCCAATTTCATTCTTATTACTCTGGACAAATGATTCGTATAACTGAATTTACTACGCGGAGGGGTCGCCTGCGCGCATAGTAATAATGTAGGTACATTTTCGATACCTAAACAGGGAGTGACACAGGCCAGGGTATTACCAGCCATTTTGGATGGTGTAACCAACACCAGCCAAATTTTTGAAGCAAGTTCAGTCCATGCTACATAAATTATTTAAATTTGTTTTATTGAAATTTGATAAAAATGTTCGTCTTCCCATACAAAATTCGTTTGGCTGAGTACTGATTTGTACAAGAAAGCGAAATTTTCTTTTCATTGTTCATAAAACGGGCAAACAGATAATTTTAGATCTTGCGGTTTTAAGCAGACAGAGTCCAGGGCCGCATTACCCACAGGCCAGTGATGCGTTTCTATCATGTTTCTATTCACATCATATTTTCGCCCATTCCCTCCCTTTGAACAAAAACCCTTGTAACAAAAAATAGAACATTTCGTTTGTAAAGCAGTAAAGGGTAGACATGGGACCACCTCAAAAGGTAATTAAATTACAGATTAACATTAATTTAAATGAAGGAATTCGCGGAAAGGGACCGTGGTGAACAAATGCGTTTGAGGTATTTTTAGCTTGGACTTTTTAGAGATGGATAGCTCAGATCAGAAAGCTTGATGGCTTAAAGGGGATCATGAATGTTTCGGGGTCCAGTACTGCCCCCATTTGAAATAAATTATTTGAAAGGAAACGGAGATACCATTTAAAATTTGGTTCTAGTAAGCCCTAGATAACCCTTAAACTACTTTATGAACTACTGTTTACAGTTTAAAGTAAGAACGTGAAGTTTTCTTCGTACATTTGTGAATAACGGCCACTTTTGACCCGTAATAGCCAGAGTCGAACTCATTATAAGCAAAATTCCAAATTTAAATGTTTATTCAGTAATTAGGCTATTGCAGGCACTTTTACAAGTCAATAAGTTTTGTGTACGTGTTATGTTTATTTATATTTAATTAAATTAACTTCTTAAAGAAAAACGACTGATACTTCTTCTTCTCCGTCTAAGCGCGTTCCTGGTTGCATGTTCAGCTGTGCTGCTTCGGAGCCCGGGGTTTCCTGCTTTTCTTCTCCGAATATAACATGCATGTCAATGGTCACTCAACGATGCCAAAGACCTTGCAAAATGGAGAAGAAATAGTCAGAACAGTTTAAGTGATTTGGCTATAGTTTTACGACCGGTCGCTTGCCTGACGTCAACCTACTATGGGAATGTATTTGTGCGAAAAGTTTTACATCCAGCTGCCGCCCGACGTTAACCCTCCTTGGGAATGCAATTATAGCACGAGATGTTTGTGCTAAGTCCTTTAGTCGCCTGTTACGACATCCACAGGAAGAGATGGAGTGGTCCTATTCTACTCTGCCGGGAACCACATGGCGAACGACGGTAATACTTCTTCTTCTTGTCGAGTCAAAAAGGTTTTACTGTAGCTTCAATTTCAAATCATCTTACCACGGCGATCATTAAGGTCCTCTATGGTACATGAGGTAGGGCAGCTCGGACATGACATAAGGTGGTCCATCGACTGAATGGCACCGGAGTCGCAAAGGTCTTTATTAGCGTGACGCCACCTCGGCGTTCTCTCGGTTTTCCCGACACCTCCCAACACCAGCCCGGAGTCTATTGAGAGACTTCCAGACTGACCAGGGGAGGTCTTTGCCCGGTGGAAGTGATACTAGCGTTTCGCAACGCCCAGTGCTGAAAAAACTTATTTACACAGTATTGGTCGCCTACTCGCCAGAAGGGCTGTGCCATTATGCCTTTAATTTCCAAATTCTTATACCCGTATTACAATACAATGTTGACACGAGTGACATGCAGAGTTAAACGAGCGAATAAATATAAATAACGAAATACTAAGTGACCATAAAGCGAAGCCGAGCTGACCAGTCCCTTTGGGCAGAACCCGTTCACGAGTTGATGCATATTAAGTCCTTTTCGTGAGTAATAGTGCATTAATGAATAAGTTGTTCGAAAAAAAATCGTAGGTACAAAATTTTATTATCCTCTCAGCTGTCAACAGTCGTATGATGTAATGACAGGGACCTGCCAATTTTCCAGAGGTTCTGGGTTCGATTCCCAGCCATGGCAAGTTGAAAAATTGCGTTTTTTAAATTGTCCTGGGTCTTGGTTGTTTATTTATATATGTATTTATTATAAAATATAGTATCGTTGAGTTAGTATCCCATAACACAAGTTTGGGGCTAGCTCAATCAGTGTGATTGGTCCTTATATATTTATTTATCTAGAATTCTAGACTAATGTAATAAGCACATAAACTAGATACATTTGCGTCGTTTTGTTACAGAATTCCTATAGCCACCTTCCGGCTCCATCATCAGATCAGCTTCTTGTCATAATAATATTGCATAATCATCTGATTGTGATAATTTCATCTCAATCGAAAAGTGGCTCAAATTTAACTAGCTTTGACCCAAACAAATTAATAGCAAACACAAGCTTAATAAAAGCTTGTAAAAAAGAAAGCTTTAAACCAATCCTAATATAAAGGCAGATGCCTACTCTGGGACGCCACTTGCGTGAGTACCTCCGCCACGTCCCATTTATCTCGTACAGTCCAGAAAGCAGGATCCGCTGCAGAATGTGCCGCTAAAGCAAAACATTTCATTCCATTCGCTGTTGAAACTGGCGGGCCCTGGTGTGAGGAGGCCAAAAAATTTATCGCACATACCTGACGCAACACATTGCCCTCGCCATTCAGCGTGGCAATGCAGCTGGCGTTATGGGTACTTTTGAGCCCGGTATGCTCCGAGGTGGGCTCTTCGATTAGCATTATATTTAATATTTTTATTATTATTTCTTCTTCTGTTTTTTTTTCGATTATTTACAATTATCACTTAAAATTCCCTATTTTATTATCCAAGTCAGTAATATGTTAAAATAATGTTAAATTAACGCAATCTTTCGGAGTTGGATACCTAACAATATATAATCCTAATATTATTTCCTTAGCAATGGCTTTTCTGTAGTTGGCTTTACAGTATAAAGCGAGCAAGAGTACAAACAAGTCAATAGAATAATTTGATTGATCCGCTAAGTAATTGTATTGGCCTGCTATGTCGAAACGACAAAACGACTGCCCGCGCTATGGTAACCAATTGTAATAAAAGTATTGACGTACCTTGTAAAGCTACACAAACATTTTGATAGTACAAGTTCTTTTTTGTCCATCTATATAACTAAGTTTAAGTTTTTAGTTTGTTAGTTGACGTCTTTGGAGAAAACGTGCAGTGCAGTTTGTTGTCGCTTCTTATGCACTTGCGCCTAGGAAGCAGCGTAAACTTAGCTTTAAGTAACGATTTGACGTCAACATTTGTGCAAAACAAAACAAAGTGACTATTATTAAGAGATATTATAAATATCCTATGATAATAAAGATATTTTGAATTTGAATTTGTTTGCCCAACTATGGGACCTAAATGGCTAGAAAAAAGTTCTTTTTTGTCCATTATTCTTTACTTTCCTTAATGATAGTGCGAATAATTAAACAACAAAAAGCGGCCAAGTGCGAGTCGGACTCGCCCATGAAGGGTTCCGTTGCAGCAAGTAACATAATATGATTTATGACGTACATAGGGCGCACTGTAAGTTTCCGGAACTGGCCACTTACATAAACAATATTTAAAAATTTATTGCAACATTTGAAAATAGAACTCTTTGGCTGTAGAATGCAGTTTGTTTCATCTGACTGTCTTTTGTTTTTACCTTGTGGCGCCATTTAAAAAAATATGTGTCTGCATCAACATGGATTTAACTCGGGAAAATTTTCGTAGTATGATTTTCTACGATTTTAAGTGTAATTTGACAGCTCGACAGAGCATCGCTCGGCTTGAAACAGCTTTTGGCAATGAAGCACCATGCAAGACAACTGTTTATAGCTGGTTTGCAGAATTCAAGCGTGGTCGTATCAATCTCAGTGACGAATCTCGCGATGGTCAGCCGTCCACCGCTGTGACCAACAAAAACATCAATGCTGTGCGCCGTATGATTGAAACAGACAGGCATGTGACCTACCATGAAATTCGCGCATCCTTAGAAATAGGCATGAGTCAAATACAATTAATCCTACACAAACATTTGGGTGTGAGAAAGCTGTGCTCGCGGTGGATCCCACACAACTTGACCGAGGCTCAAAAAACGGACCGCGTCACTTGGTGCAGTGCCATGCTTACCAGATTCAACGAAGGTGCGTCAAATTTGGTGTGGAACATAGTAACAGGTGACGAAACATGGATTTATTGCTACGATCCCAAAACAAAGCAGCAATCGAGCGTATGGGTCTTTCAAGATGAGCCGAAACCAACCAAAGTGGCGCGCGTGAAAAGTTCATCTAAGCGGATGATTGCTTCTTTTTTTAATAAAACTGGACACGTGGCTACTGTTGCTTTAGAGAATCGTCGTACAGTGAATAGTGACTGGTACACGACCATTTGTTTGCCGGAAGTTATTGACGAACTCCGTAAAAAAAACCGTAAACGCCGTATCATCCTGCACCACGACAATGCTAGTTCTCACACGGCCAGACAGACAAACGACTTTTTGAAGGCGAAAAATGTAGAACTCATGAGTCATCCTGCATACAGTCCCGACCTGGCACCTTGTGACTTTTTTCTGTTCCCAAAAATTAAGAACCAATTACGCGGTCAACGATTTTCATCACCAGAAGAGGCTGTCGAGGAGTATGAAAAACACGTTTCAGAGGTCACCACAGAGGAGTGGCACAAAAGTTTTCAAAACTGGTTTCATCGAATTAAAAAGTGCATAGACGCCAAGGGAGATTATTTTGAACAACAATAAATTAATTTTGTACCTTTAATAGTATTTTTTCATATTCATTCCGGAAACTTATAGTGCGTCCCACGTATTAAAAAAAACCTTACTAAATCTCGTTCAAACCAATTTTCGGTGGAAGTTTGCATGGTAATGTACATCATATTTTTTTTTTAGTTTAATCATTCTCTTATTTGAGAAGGGACAGGGGGAGGACACACATTTTACCACTTTGGAAGTGTCTCTAGCGCAAACTATTCAGTTTAAATCTTAATGCGGTTCACAGAATACATCTACTTACCAAGTTTCAATAGTATAGTTCTTAAAGTTTCGGAAAAAAGTGGCTGTGACATACTGACGGACAGACAGACAGACATGACGAATATATAAGGGTTCCGTTTTTTGCCATTTGGCTGAACCCTAAAAACGACTTTAATTTATGGTCTTCAAATAATTTATTTCATCTTCACCAAAACTCAGTTTCAAATTCTAAAAACGACTTTAATTTATGGTCTTCAAATAATTTATTTCATCTTCACCAAAACTCAGTTTCTAAATTCTAAAAACGACTTTAATTTATGGTCTTCAAATAATTTATTTCATCTTCACCAAAACTCAGTTTCTAAATGCAAATGTTAGATTTTTTTTTAATAACTACTTGTTAATACAAGTAATTATTAAAAAAAAAACCCCCCATTGCGTGATACAGCAGCAGCAGTACTTACCTATGCCTAGGACGCAACCAGGAATACGCATGGCGAAGCGATATGTTGTTTTTTAGCATTTCATTTACACATTTCAAATATATATTTTTGTAATTCTTGAATTAAATCCTTTAATTTGATACCCCACTTGATAGGTTATGAAAAGAATTTGGT
Organism: Acrobasis repandana; assembly: GCA_963576875.1. Taxonomy (NCBI): domain Eukaryota; kingdom Metazoa; phylum Arthropoda; class Insecta; order Lepidoptera; family Pyralidae; genus Acrobasis; species Acrobasis repandana. The sequence goes on from OY756215.1 coordinate 2,030,252, forward strand.
CGCGCAATTTGGCGCCAAAAATTCGCCATTTTGATTTCCAATAATTTTAATATAGCCTCTGTCACTCTAGTGATCAAGACAAATCTAACCATGTATAATTTATTAAAATTGGTTTAGCCGTTTAGTTGTTACGAGAGAACATAGAATCATAGGGACAAGCATACCCCTCCAAACACATAACCCTCCCTTTGGGCTTTGCCGCAGTTGGGTAAAACATCAAAATCACTATATGTTTGCATAGAATATTCCTTCGATTTCTCGAGGATTCCATCACAAATTTTCACGTGGTGACAATGGAACCAACATATATAGGGACAAATCACACTGATTAAGCTAGCCCCAAAGTAAGTTTTGAACTTGTGTTATGGGATACTAACTTAACGATACTATATTTTTATGATAAATACATATATAGATACCCAAGACCCACGACAATTTGAAAAAGGCCATTTTCCAACTTGCCCTGGCTGGGGATCGAACCCTTCTGGGTTAACACGCTTGACCGCTAATCCGGAGGTTCTCCTCCGGATTAGCGGTCAAGCGTGTTAACCATTACGCCACGGAGGTCGTCAAAAATGAAAACTACCCTATGATAGAATCCTCAAGATAGATATAATGATAGAATATTTGAGGTGCCGAGGGCACCTCAAATATTCTATGCAAATATAATAGTATTTTCCAATTCAAAAAATAAAGAATTTCCCAAATCGGTTAAAAACTGGAGAAGCTTGAGGAGCATACACGAGAAGACAGACAATTCAAATATTACGACGAGGACGACCTCCGTGGTGGAATGGTCAACACGTCCGCCAATCTGGAGGTCCTGGGTTCGATCCCCAGCCAGGGCAAGTTGGAAAATGGCCTTTTTCAAATTGTCCTGGGTCTTGGGTGTTTATCTATATATGTATTTATTATAAAATATAGTATCGTTGGGTTAGTATCCCGTAACACAAGTTTAAAAACTTATTTTGGGGCTAGCTCAATCAGTGTGATTTGTCCCTATATATTTATTTATTTTATTACATTTCAAACGGTTACGTAGGCTACGTCGAAATTCAAAATATCTTTATTATAATAGGATATTTATAATATCTCTTAATAATAGTCACTTTGTTTTGTTTTGCACAAATGTTGACGTCAAATCGTTACTTAAAGCTAAGTTTACGCCGCTTCCTAGGCGCAAGTGCAGAAGAAGCGGCAACAAACTGCACTGCACGTTTTCTCCAAAGACGTCAACTAACAAACTAAAAACTTAAAATTAGTTATATAGATGGACAGAGATTACATTGTTTATTATGTCATAATTAAATTGAATTATAAGAATTACGAAATTTAAAATAATGTCAATTTGTAAATTTAGTATGTACCAATGTACCTAAATTATGACATGTCTAAGTATACAAACCTTTAAGAGGGACCCGCGCCAAGCTCAAGCCAGACCTTTTTGTCTTTAAGATAGTCATCGGTCCTATAATAAGCCTTCTCACAAAGTATTTTCTTTACATAAGCTTTGAATTTTCTGTCTGGCATATCAAGGACCGATTCTGACAATTTATAATAAAAAAGTATACACTTCCCCATAAAAGACTTACTGACTGTATTCAGCCTGTAATACGGGCTAACTAAGTCATTCTTATTACGTAAATTTCTATCTGTAAAATCACTTACTTTATTGAACATGGAAATATTTTTCCTTACATACATTATATTTTCAAATATGAATTGTGATGCAAAAGTAAGTATACCTATTTCCTTGAGTAATTCCCTCAGTGAGTCTCTCGATCCTTAACCGTAAATGGCACGAATTGCTCTTTTTTGTAAAAGAAAAATAGTCTGAATGTCGGCTGCACTCCCCCATAGAAGTATCCCGTAAGACATTAGACTGTGAAAGTAACTAAAGTACACTTGTCTAGCAGTTGCTACATCTGTCAATTGTCTTATTCTCCTAACAGCGTAAGTCGTTATAAACAACCTTACAAATATATTTGTAAACAACACTCGAAAGTAATCCAACCCTTTATTAGGACATAAGTAACACTACCCGTGATTGTAGGTTACAGCTAGAGAACACTTCATACGCATGCTAATGTGCGTTGCTAATAACACTTCGACTGCTGAAAAACGCGCTTGTTTTCGTTTTTTCAAAACACACCCGGTGCGTTTTTCAGCAGTCAATGGCGTTACACAAATTATAAACACCCTTACTTACAACAAAAGGGTTGGATTACCTTTAAGTGTTGTTTACGGCTGTAAACAACACTCAAAGGCAATTCAACCCTTCATTAAGACATAAGTAACACTATCCGTAATTGTAGGTTACAGCTAGAGAGCACTTCTTACGCATGCTAATGTGCGGCGCTAAATTTAATGACGTCACATAAATTATAAACAACCTTACTTACAAATGCAGCTGTTAAGAACACTCAAAGGTAATCTAACCCTTCATTAAGACATTTGTCACACTAACCGTGATTGTTAAGGTTACAGCTTGAGAACACTTCTTACGCATGCTAATGTAACTCGTTGATTTAATGACGTCACATAAATTATAAACAACCTTACTTACAAATGCAGCTGTTAAGAACACTCAAAGGTAATCCAACCCTCCATTAAGACATTTTTCACACTAACCGTGATTGTTAAGGTTACAGCTTGAGAACACTTCTTACGCATGCTAATGTGACTCGCTGATTTAATGACGTCACATAAATTATGAACAACCTTACTTACAAATGCAGCTGTTAAGAACACTCAAAGGTAATCTAACCCTTCATTAAGACATTTGTCACACTAACCGTGATTGTTAAGGTTACAGCTTGAGAACACTTCTTACGCAGGCTAATGTGACTCGTTGATTTAATGACGTCACATAAATTATAAACAACCTTACTTACAAATGCAGCTGTTAAGAACACTCAAAGGTAATCCAACCCTTCATTAAGACATTTGTCACACTAACCGTGATTGTTAAGGTTACAGCTTGAGAACACTTCTTACGCATGCTAATGTGACTCGCTGATTTAATGACGTCACATAAATTATAAACAACCTTACTTACAAATGCAGCTGTTAAGAACACTCAAAGGTAATCTAACCCTTCATTAAGACATTTGTCACGCTAACCGTGATTGTAAGGGTTACAGCTTGAGAACACTTCTTACGCATGCTAATGTGACTCGCTGATTTAATGACGTCACATAAATTATAAACAAACTTACTTACAAATACAGTTGTAAACAACACTCAAAGGTAATCCAACCCTTTACAAAGGCATTTGGGACACCACCCGTGATTGTTCAGGTTACAGCTTGAGAACACTTTTTACGTATGCTAATGCTAGCGTCGCTGATTTAATGACGTTACTCAAATTATAAACTACATAATTGACAAATATAAACAGCACTCTAAGATAATCCAAACCTTCATTAAGACATTAGTCACATTACCCATTATTGTAAAAGTAACACTAGAGAACACTTCTTACGCATGCTAATGTGCGTCGCTGATTTAATGACGTCACATAAATTTGCCGGCTGTGCCTCGTTCACGCTAGGATTAAAATTGTAATTTAAATTCTAACAAATATAAAATCAAATTCCAAAGGAATTTATAGAATTAAATTTGACTTTGTTTTAGAAAAATATTAAGTTATTTTTACAGATAAGTGTTATTATAGTATTCAGGATTTTTTATCTGATAAATTGTAAAATGACTTTGTCTTATAATAACTGTAGTAGATTCATAGATTCAGTACTATATTTTTATAGTATTATGATAGATGATAGACTTTTTGACTAAATTTGCACACCGGTGATGGTAAACATGATTAGACGAAAGGGAATGTGAATATTTTTACCCAACTTTACTTCCATGCTGAAAATCGGAGAAAAGGAGAAACGTAGCTACCAGCTGCATCTCTACGCACGCAAATTGTCAAAGCCGATCGAGTGAATAAGTGAGATACAAATCCCGTAGACAATGTTTGTTTTGATCTTAAGAATAAGTTTTTTTTTAATACATTTTTTGTACAAGTTTTTATTGTGAAGCCCAAAAAGTTATTAAGACAAATGTAATAAGTCCAAACTCGATATGGTTGCGTCGTTTTGTTACAGGATTCCTATAACCACTTCCAGCTCCATTATCAAATTAGCTTCTTGCCATAATAATATTGATTATAATTTGAATAAAGTACATTAGCATTTCATAGAAATTTCATCTCAATCAGAAACCGGGAAGTGGCTCAAAAACTTGCAAGATTTGACCCAAAAACAACAACAAACAGGGCAAGCTAAATAAAAACTATTAAAAAAGTATCTGATTTGACTTGTTGAAAAATAGCGGCGACCACGCATATCACGGCCCACTGGCATCAAGCAACTCGACCGTTCAAACGGGCCCTAAAACCCAATGGCTCAGGCGACGACTCAAATTTATGTAATTGCCCCGGGGGGATATTAATGAGTACCTACATAGGTACACGGTGTGTATTGCGTCCCAGTTTTTTTAAGCCATTTCGCCGGTGAAGGTCGGGTAATGCATTGCGTTACATTTGTATTTTCTTTTATGGGATAAGATTTCTTCCATACTGGTCTGAGAGAAATACACATGTCACCGTATGATTGTGAACACCGAAAGTTCATAATATATAAATTGTGAACTGTGCCGTACTGCGATTTATTGTGAGCAACAATATAACGTATTATGATTACCGATTTACGATTGTTTATAATTTACCCACGACAAACCGTCAAATTGTGAAAGAACCTGATAGATAAGACGTTTATTTGCTGTTAAAGATAGGGTTTACAATCTCTCCGAGAACATCAGAGTTTTTTGTTTTTTTGACTGTAATTTTAATTTCATTATACTAGCTAGGCCTACGCAGTTTGATTAATTTCTTATATGTCAATTACTCGTTGTTTATTTTAGCCGAAAGATGTCCACTGCTGGACGTAACCCTCTCCAAAAGATTTCCAAAATTACCGCTCAGAAGGGACTTTTATCTAGCAAATCAAAGTAAGATATAGTTAAGTATAGTTATATAGGTATGTTACCAGCATATAAAAACGACTTCTGCTAAGTGCTGAGAGCTACATAGAATACCCTAACCATATACAAATTCCTATGTCAAACTTCTAATACCCCGCCTTTTGCGTTAAGGGTTAAACAAGTTAAAGAATACAATTCTCTGACCTCCACAAAAAGTCTTGTCATGTGTACGTATAGCGACCTCATTTAATTCGGTCCCTTTCATTATTGAACACATATAACCGTTTGTGGATGTTTCTTTGTCGGTAATTAAAACCTTTTTGCCGATATTCCGTTAATGAGTAGAAACTCTATATGACTTGCTTGGCGTTGCTACAAAAAGCTCAAAGGGTGTGCTTACGTTAGTGTAAGAACGCGAAATCTAGTCTTCATTATGGCAAAGAGAATTTTCATCATCATCATCTAAGGCTCTACAGCCGCGGGTGGGCCTGGGCCTGGTTAAGTAAATTGTTCCAGAAAGTCCGGTTTTGAGCTTTCTGTCTCCAGCCTTAGACGCCGACGTTATTAAAGGTCTTGTTCGACGCCAGCCAGCCATCTGAGCTTGGGTCTGCCTCGGCTTCTGCGACCCTCGGGTCGACTCTCCAGTATACTTTTTTGTACTCTGGCCTCGTCCATTCTTGCTACGTGCCCTGCCCATCGTAGGCGTCTAAGCTTAATGGTTTTTATGACGTTCGGCTCATCGTACAATTGGTACAGCTCGTGGTTGCAGCGCGAACGCCATCTTACTTCTTGGATAGCTGTAATATCGGCCCTATGGCTACTGAGCTGTTGACATAACAGTTGAAAGCCTGCTGGTTTGTACAGAGTTCTCACGTTTCACGTACATAAAGTAAACTGGTTATCCATTTTAACATTGCCTGGTCGTTTGTTATAAATCCTATCCATTTTATTTACTTTTCCTTTCATAATCGTTTGTTTTCGGAAAAAAGGTTAAAGAGAATTATACTACTTAAAAATATTTGAAATCTGCATCGATTTTGATAAAAATTGATATTATATTTATGTTCTTCAAAATATTTCATTGTACACGTGTTTCATGATTTATTAGAATTCAACCCCTAAGGGTGCGATATAAAAGGTTAAAAGTTTGTATGAATAATATTTAAAATCTACTCCAATACATGAAATTTGTTACTATAGCTCCTAAATTTGAACGACTTTTATTATACATACATACTATCACGCCTGTTTCCCACAGGGGTAGGCAGAGACTATGGACCTCCACTTGCTACGATCTTGACAGACCTCTTTCGCTTCATCTACACTCATCAACCTCTTAACTACGCGGAAAACTCAATCCATACTAATATTATATAGGTGAATTCGACAGTAACTCTGTCTGTTTATCTGTTAACTTTTCAAGCTGAAACGGCTGGACTAAAATTTAACATGGAGGTACTTTGAATCATGAGGTTGGAAATAGATTTTGGTCGAAGCCGCGAGCGGAAGCTAGTCACTTATAAAACGTATGATATTATCGCCAGGCGTTTTCTAACCCTTGATTCGTTGTACCACAGAATAAATAATACTAACGTACAGAAGTCTCACTCAGCAAAGAAATTCAAAGAAATATCTACTCAATTTGGCTAGCGATATGGTTACGTCAGAACTCAGCACCTTTTCGTATAAATACAACATTGCAAGCTAATTTCATTCTTATTACTCTAGACAAACGATTCGTATAACTGAATTTACCACCCGAAGGGGCCGCCTGCGCGCATAGTAATAATGTAGGTACATTTTCGATACCTAAACGGGGAGCGACACAGGCCTGGTTGTACTCAACCAACCATACCTTAAATAAATAAGGTTGGATACATCAAGGGGTAGAATCCGTAAAGTTTAGTCCTGTAATATGAATTTTATCAACGGCAAATCTATAAGGCAGTATTCAATTCAAAATATCTTTATTATCATAGGATATTCATAATATCTCTTAATAATAGTCACTTTGTTTTGTTTTGCACAAATGTTGACATCAAATCGTTACTTAAAGCTAAGTTTACGCCGCTTCCTAGGCGCAGAAGTGCAGAAGTACATAATATACAGTAAGTACATAATATTCCTGGGTAAGCAATTTTTCTCGCGCCCGCTTATGAACACTCTAACTTTATATCGGTCAGACCTCCAGGTCTATAATAAAGCACTAAAATAAACCATTAAGGTAGCTGTTCTGTTAATGATCTACTTCGACCAGAAGAACATAAAATGGGCCGTAGTTTCCTCACGTAATTCAATCTTTTTCATGTTGCCTGTCAGTTTATGGAACGTCGGAAAAATACTTTTAGGAAAAGATGGATTTGTTTTATTTTTTTTTTCTTTTCACGAGAAGTTGGAATTCGGAATATGAATTGTGTTATTCTTTTATTGATTTTTATTATTCGTTAAAGTTTTATAATAAATTTCCAAAATCGGACCTTGATATGCTTGACAGTAAATTCATAGCTTATATAAAGAAAGTACTTTGTGAGAAGGCTTATTATAGTACCGATGACTACCTTAGGAAAAAAGGTCGAGTTTTAAGCATGGCGCGGGTCCCTCTTAAATATTTGTACACTACATAAATATTAAATACTTTTGGTATATACTACAGTTACAAATTGATTATTTATTTTTAATTTCACTAATCATCATTCTTAATTTATAATTATGTTCTCAGTCCACATAACTAATTTAAAATCGGTTTATTGGTACCGACGCATTTGGAGAAAATTCTGCAGTGCAGTTTGTTGCCGTTTCTTCCGCACTTGCGCTTAGGAAGTGGCACTAAACTCAGCTATAAGTAAATGGGAACAAATTTTTTGAGCTGTTATTTAAATATTCGAGATGTTATTATGATCAGTTGGAAAACATATTGAGCAGTTATTTAATTCAATGGCGGTTGATTAATTATTGCGACAGTAAAACATGAAAAGTAATAAAAAAAACAATTAGTCGGTTATTTTATCATATTACTAGTTCTATTCATTTTACTAGGTTAGGGTAAACCTATAAGTTAGGTTAGGTTAGAACTGCGACCAACTAGGTCGGTTTTATCCATTTTACTAGGTTAGAGAAAACCTATAGAACCGCTCGTCAATTTTTTTTACCTTCCATCTTATTATTTTCCTGATCAATTATATATTCACTGATCCAGTTCATTATTTTTTATTACTCATTTTTGTTTACTTTACTGCTTAGTTTTAACTGCTGAACTAGTTATTTAACATGCCATTTATAATTTTTAACTTACCAAAACTGCTATATACAACTGCCTCTTTAAATCAGTGCCTAAGATGATCTGACGTCAACAACTTTTATGAAATCGAAGAAAAAATTAATAATTATCAAATGATACAAACATCCTAAGATAAATAAATGATTTTGACTTTGACTGGACTTTAACATGCTCAAGGAAAAACAATTGGAGTTAATATTACGAAAAAGTTAAGAAAGAAATAAGAAATAGAAAATACCATGAAAATTAAAGCTGTAGTTAAAATAAATACTTTTATTAACGGACACACTATTAGCCAATGACATTGGCAGTGGTAGATACTTATACCTTACTCTTATGTATTATAAAAAAAAAGACATTTTATTTTGAGAGTATCCTATGTTACCTATATATTGTTTATAGCACTTAATCTACTTATATGAAAAGGTTCCTTCGAAGCAGCGGCCGACACACCTCACTGCGCCCTAAGTACCCTTTTCGGGCTGGCTGGGTAATCCACCTTGAATATTTCACAATGAACGCACATTATGCCTCCTCGGATTATATGAGTACGTGCACAACAAAGATGATTTTGCGAAGTTCGATAAGCAATTTGGAAAAAAATATATAAAAATGTTACATTTATTATACAACGTGGAAGGGACATATCCGTAATAAATCGAACCACGGTCTATTATACTAGACCACTAAAGTATAATGAAATTAAAATACCAAAAGTCGGAAAAAAAACCAAAAAAAAATTTGATATTCCCATACAAATCGCCCGGGCGTCTGCACACTTTTGTATGGAAATCTCGTTCTTTTTTTGTTTTTTGGCTTTTTATTTCATTTCATTAGACTAGGTACATAGATTACCTTTTACATAGGTACTATACAAATATGTTATCTTTCAGTTTTGTCCAAACGAGCGCGAAGTGCGAACGATTCATCTTCGTTTCAGTTTGGGCGAAAATGCTTTGATATGTCCGGCTGTCCAGCTGTTTTCCTCTACAGGTTGCTAATTTAACCTGTACACCGATTCTTGCAAAATTTTGTCAGCAGATTCGATAACTTTATGGAATTTTTATCGTTTCAGTTTTTGGAAAGTTTTCAAATAGCAGGTCTATAGTTTTATTATCGTTAAACATATTAAATTTTGCCATATTTTTAGGTTTCCTAGCTTATATTTTAACCTTAAAATATTTGAAATCTGAAGTCTAGATCATAAATTCAGCCATAAATGTACTAAAAATAAATAGCACACATTTAATTGCTTCTGGGGATGGTCTTTAGAACAATATCAGAACATTTTACTGTCCAATAAAAGCCTGCAACCGGTTGGGTTTAGTAGCCTATTGCTTATCTATTACTACATTTATTAGGGTAATATCTATTTAGTTACTTTGCCAAAATACTCTTCTCTCGACTATCTTGGGGATAAATTCGTCTATTAGCTACTAAGTCGTTCAAAAGGCACGTTATACGATTTCCGTATTGCTAAACAACAGTTGCCCTTTTGACTTCATAGCATAAAGAATGAAATTTTTGTAATAAATAAACCTATAATTAGGAAAATGGGTTGTGTGAAGTAATGAAAAAATTGACAAAGAGAAGAGAAGAATAGTTTTCTTAAATATATGTGAGTTGAGAAGACTCTATTCTTCTCAATTGAATCTTGCGTTGCCCCCACGGGCAAGAGAATCCCGGGGAGTTGACATAATCTACACCGCGATAGTATCGCCGTGTAGAGACACATTAATTGAGTTAGTATAGAATTAGTGCTAGTCGCATCGTTTAGTGACATAAATCAGGTTCCGACTGAAACTAATTTTACAATGAATGGCAAGTTATAACGCAATAAAGTTATTAGCGAGCTAAAACACAGTTTTCAGCTCAAATTCCAGTTCATGCAAACGGCTAATCCATTATAAAACTTAGAACAACATTCACAAAACGATAAAATCTAAGCACGTGTCGTGTATGCTGTCTGATTACATTTTAATTATTTATAAGACTCTCAACCGGCAAAAAGGTCGTTTTATGGAACTTCATGAACTCCGAATTGTTTAAATTCCTCATGCAAATAAACCCCGCCATAACAGTTACGATTGTCATCCTAAATTAAACTCTGCAATCTCAATTTCAAAGTTAATTTTTGTCCGTTACACTGCCCGTTTATATTTAAACGTAATTTGCGAATTCGTTTTAATTTTATGCGAGTGGTCTTGTTTCGAAGATATGACGTTGGAGGGTTTGTAAACAGAATGTTTAGCGGAAAAACCACTAGATTTACGTACTGGCCGTGTGGGGGGAGAGGGCACAGTTTAATATGATTTCTCACCACACCTTTATCTACTACGGGTGTTACAGAGACCACTAAGGTAGGTACAGGTTACGGGCAGAAGTGTTCTGGAGTTTAAAATTATCGTATATATATGAGTACAAACTCATAGTTACAAATGTAAACTGATAGATTATCCATTTTACTGCATTCGGTGTATCTATCTATGATTGTTTTTCAAAACTCTTTCACTTTCCAAAATACAGATTTCGAAATATTTTTGGGCTAGGTCGTAAATTTTAAATTCTTTAGTATTTTCTTTTTGTTGGTGACACAACACCTTACTATTTTAGTAAGGCCCAAATATTTAACAAGACAAGACAAAGTTGTTCAAAAATATATTTTTTCTTTGCCATATGAATGAATGAATTAAAACTTTTTATTGCACCAATACAAAAAAGTAAATAAACAATGGGCGGTCTTACCGCTTAGAGCTATCTCTTCCAGACAACCAGTGGATGGAGAGAAATGTAGGCACAAGAAAACACGGTGGTGCAAAGAAAACGATAAGTTTAATAAGTATTTAAATATGATAATATATATATATATATATATATATATATATATATATATAACCAAGCTCTGTAAAGTAACCAGTCTGTCATAACCCCAACCTTACTTGCTTCAGCAAACAGTGTTCACATAATTCTCTTATTTTCTTACAAACTGATTTAGGCACCTGTCAGTTCTAGTTAACCCTGGATGTCGGGAGGGTTTCAAACGAGAATTTTATTTATGAATTCCTTTATTTCAGTATTCATTTGTAGAATAGTCGGTTCTGGCACAGAATAAATAATACTAACGTACAGAAGTCTCACTCAGCAAAGAAATTCAAAGAAATATCTACTCAATGTGGGGGCTAGCGATATGGTTTGATTTAGCTCACGTCAGAACTCAGCGCCTTTTCGTATAAATACCTAGACATCCATTGCAAGCCAATTTCATTCTTATTACTCTGGACAAACGATTCGTATTACTGAATGTACCACCCGGAGGGGCCGCCTGCGCGCTTAGTAATAATGTAGGTACATTTTCGATAACTAAACGGGGATTGACACAGGCCTGGTTCTAGTTAAACTCGGTGAATTTTGTAGTCTTATAAAGGGTTAACATAATAGATTTAGGGATTTGGACTGGGTTCGAAAAACGTTATTTTATTTAGTCCGTCAGATTATGCAAAAGTAATGGACCTTTATATTTTGGTTTATCAAAGTAGTAAAAATTCACAGAATTTCGGAGTGGGGTTGATCGACGTTACGGTCTACTGAAAATCGTACAAGATCGTGACGTCTTGCCAAATTTCTGTATCTCCATTATTATTTGCTAATCAGGGAAAAGAAACAATACAAACTATATTTTTAGTACCTAATCTACCTGACGAGCCAATAGTAACAAAATATAAATAAACTTATACATAACACCCAAAACCCAAGACAATTTGAAAAAGGCCATTTTCCAACTTGCCGTGGACTAACGTGTTGACCATGTCGTCAAAACTTGAAAGAGAATATAGTGTAACATTATTATCACTACATAGTATAAAACAGAGTCGCTTCCCGCTGTCTGTCCCTATGTATGCTTAGATTTTTAAAAATACGCAACGGATTTTGATGCGGTTTTTTTTTAATAGATAAAGTGATTCATGAGAAAGGTTTATATGTATAATACATACCCGTGCGAAGCCGGGGCGGGCCGCTAGTTTTTAATAAATACAACAATTGGTAAAATACAATATATAGACATAGGAAACACAAGCTAAACACAGCTTATAAACATCAATGATACCTCTCCAACCCGTCTGGCCAGTGTGGAGAGTGTAGGCCAAATCCTCTGACTGCTCTGGCTAATATATGGCTCTGGTAGTACAGAGAGGGTCGTGCTCTTGCAGTGGAGACTAAAAAAGACGATGATAATGATGGGAAACTATTACACTCTATATTTTCTGTCCAGTTCATATTTTCACAGAAAATTAATTATAAGCCCATATATATCTGCAATTTTTTTAAATTTGCAAAATACTGTCTAAATCACGTCTAAATCTAACATGTCATTTCAAAATAATACGTTTGAATTGAAAAGTTTAGAGTAAGGGGGACTCTTAATAGGCTATAAATACTTTTAAACTATCGCGTTGCATTATTATTAAATTAATGCATACGGGAATTAACGCGAAACGTACCTTTTATTTATTTATTTTGCTGACGTTTCATTCGGGTTTCACCGAACGTGGTCCCAGCTTGACTGAAGCAGCGATGACGCCTACGCCTCCCCCTGCCCGGTGTGATCTTCGTCCACCGTCATATTGTTCATTTTCCAAGTACCGTCACACACTACACTCACAGTGTCCCTATTCCGTAACGCAACCGTATTCTGGTGGTTAACCGATTGTGCACCAAACCGGGGTTGTGTTTTGTTAATCACTGGATTCCACACTGCTGACAATTTAAGGCCATCTTCTCGGTTGAAATTGTTAGGATGTTTCTTAATTTCAATCGCCTCACGTACCATCCTAGTGCGATAGTGGCAATCGCCAGCGAGGACTTGCGTACGATGAAATTCAATCCAGTGATTAGCGCCTGCTTCGAGTAGATGTTCTGCGATGGCCGATTTGGTGATTTGTCGGTTCTTTACAGCGGCGATGTGCTCCTTGATCCTCTCAGCTATAGTCCGCTTCGTTTGACCTATATAGGAAGCACCGCAGCTGCAATCCACCTTATAGACGCCTGGAGTTTGTAGTGGCAGCACATCTACTCGAAGCAGGCGCTAATCACTGGATTGAATTTCATCGTACGCAAGTCCTCGCTGGCGATTGCCACTATCGTACTAGGATGGTACGTGAGGCGATTGAAATTAAGAAACATCCTAACAATTTCAACCGAGAAGATGGCCTTAAATTGTCAGCAGTGTGGAATCCAGTGATTAACAAAACACAACCCCGGTTTGGTGCACAATCGGTTAACCACCAGAATACGGTTGCGTTACGGAATAGGGACACTGTGAGTGTAGTGTGTGACGGTACTTGGAAAATGAACAATATGACGGTGGACGAAGATCACACCGGGCAGGGGGAGGCGTAGGCGTCATCGCTGCTTCAGTCAAGCTGGGACCACGTTCGGTGAAACCCGAATGAAACGTCAGCAAAATAAATAAATAAAAGGTACGTTTCGCGTTAATTCCCGTATGCATTAATTTAATAATCTTAATAGGCTTTTATGAACTACACATTACTTTTTTAAATTTTTTGTCGGACATGTACATGTAAGATTAAAACTAAAGATGGCGTTAATACGATACACGGAGTCCAGTGCTGCCCCCATTTTAAATAAATTATTTTATTAAGGAAACTATTAAGGAAACGAAGATATCATTTAAAACTTTAAGCTACTTAAACCTAGATAACCCTTCAAACTATTTTATAAACCACTGTTTACTGTTTAAAGTGAGAACATTAAGCTTTAGTTTGCATTTTTGCGAAAAACGGCCACTTTTGGCAGAAACGGAGTCATCACGGCCGAGTTGTACGAACTTCTACACGACATACATGCTGTAATAGGTACCGGCATAATAGAGGCCTCCAGTAGCAGTCCCACTGTCCACGCATGCGCCCACCATCCCTCCTCACGCAGAAAACTACCTCACAGCAAATATTACTTAAGATTTACGTTATACGTGAACTTTCCCGAGCAATCAGTCGATATTAGTTTCGCAAAACATTCGCCCGAAACTCCGTAACTAATAAGCGAGGGAACTAGGAAATAAAATTTTATGTCGTGCCGTTATCAATAGGGATTGTTTATGTAATAATTAGGTTTTATGGTGTCTTTCTGGAGTATTTAAATGGCTAATAGTTAGTCAAAACGCACAGAGAGTGCTGTCAGTGTCACTCCCCGTTTAGGTATCGAAAATGTACCTACATTATTACTGGCGGCCCCTCCGGGAGGTAAGTTCAGTTATACGAATAGTTTGTCCAGAGTAATAAGAATGAAATTGGCTTGCAATAGATGTCTAGGTATCTATACGAAAAGTTGCTGAGTTCTGACGTGAGCTAAATTAAACCATATCGTATGAGTAAGACTTCTGTACGTTAGTATTATTTATTCTGTGGTGCCGTGTCGTAACCGGTTAAATTGGGATTCATCACCATCATCAGGTCTTTTTTCCATTGCAGGAGCATGACCTTCTCTGTACTACCAGAGCTATACTTGGCCAGAGCAGTTAAAGGATTTGGCCTACACTTTCCACGCTGGCCAGACGGGTAAGGATGTCTCATTGATATTTATAAGCTTTGTTTAGCTTGTGTTTCGTAAGTCGCCTTCTACGAAATCCACGGGAAGACTTGGAGTAGTCCTATTCTACTTTTCCGAGATCCACACGGCTAAGATGATAGAATAGGATTGCGCCATCTTATTTTGTGGATGTCTTAAGGGGCACTAAATTCAAACTTGGCGGCTAAGCTCTTCTGTGAGGCAGGGGTTCTTTCGTTACTAGGTTCGACTTGTACCTCTGACTGTATGGTCATTTTCTAACTACCACTTGCTTCCGGAGGGAAACCTTAACACTAGTTTATTAAAATAAGCGAATATAAATAAAATTAAAATGGAGGCAAATCCTTATGACGCCATGAAATGTGTTTTCATCAGTTTTACGCAAATTTTTAAATGACATTCATTGAGAAGATGAAAGAATTCAGATGCCTTTAGGCAGCTCGAAGAATCTGACACAAGTGTTAGCTACTAACACACTCGATAACAACGATTATATACCTACACTTAAAAAGCTTTTGACCGTGGTAATACAACCTGCCGCCCATTTACTCGATCGGCTTTTAGGATCTGTGCAACGCAGCTGGTACATTAAGATTTTTCTTTTTTCCCAGACCAGCATGGAAGCTTGAATTCAAAATGAAAGCTCCAAACCAAAATTCTCCCAAAATAACCCCCTTTCCCCATTCAGACAACAAAAGTATAATTGCCCCTATATGGGATGGGTACTGACCCGCTGTAATTACATTTTTGATCGTAAATATTATTCCTTCATAGTACGAGTATACAGGCTATAATATCGTCACAATTTTATTATCTGAGAGTGCTTTCATTGACGTTGTCTCATATTTTATAACGATTTCAGAAATATAGGTATATATTATATAATTGTTTGATAT
Organism: Acrobasis repandana; assembly: GCA_963576875.1. Classification (NCBI taxonomy): domain Eukaryota; kingdom Metazoa; phylum Arthropoda; class Insecta; order Lepidoptera; family Pyralidae; genus Acrobasis; species Acrobasis repandana. The sequence continues at coordinate 2,045,999 of OY756215.1, forward strand.
AACATGACAAGTACATTATCAATGATAAAAAGAAAGTTTACCTACTTACATCACAAGTTTCAAAATCAATCCGAAAAAGAATATTTAAGGTGTACATCTGGAGCATTGCTCTATCTACGTGAGTCGTGGACCCTAACGAAGAAGAAAACAAAAAGGTTGTGCTGCTGGAGAATTCAATTAAATTAATTTATAAATACAATAAAAATTGTGTCTGAATATGTACCTATGTAAATACATTAAAAAATAATAACATATCAAACAATTAAGGCGGTTATCCCACTGCAACGCGCACCGTCGCGGAGCGCGGTTTCTACATACAGACGCTCCCGCGCGGTGTCGCGTTTTCAGTGGGTGAGAGTAGGCGTGTTTTCTATACAAACTGAGCTACTTGCGTACAATGTTAAAAATCTGCCGCGCCGCGCTCCGCGACGGAGCGCGGAGCAGTGTGAGAATCGCCTTACAGTCAATTTACAGAATATTTAGAGATATAAATTCGGCAAATGTCAGAGAGAGAAAAAAAGTAAAACATGTCCACTAAAGGCTAGAAGAAATTATTTGGAAGGTCTGTCTAACATTTAAGAGGCAGGCTCTTGCCGATGTCATTAATGTATGGAAAGAGACTCACACAATGATGATTTTTGGCAGAGATTATGGAGTGGTTTGCTAATATTGCCTTCTCCATTGCACATACTAGTAAACTTAGCAGCCACTAGTGTGCAGGGTTTCTCACGATATTTTCCATCACCTTAAATATTTCGTATTTGTAAGGACTAACTAACAAACGAAGAGGTCTTAAATCAACCCATGTGGTTCCGGGTTAAAATAGGACCACTCCATCTCTTCCTGTGGATGTCGTAAGAGGCGACTAAAGGACTAAGCACAAACATCTCGTACTACAACTGCATTCCCAAGGAGGGTTAACGTCGGGCAGCAGCCGGTTGTAAAACTATTCGCACAAATACATTCCTAAAGTGGGTTGACGTCAGGCAGGCAGCCGATCGTAAAACTATAGCCAAATCATTTAAACTCTTCCGGCTATTTCTTCTCCATTTTGCAAGGTCTTTGGCATTCTTGGGTGACCATTGACATGCATGTTATATTTGGAGAAGAAAAAGCGGGAAAACGCACCTCGGACTCCGAAGCAGCACAGCTGAGGATGCAACCGGGAACCAGCTTATACGAATGAGCAGAAGTAGAAGTAGAGGTCTAAAATTGAGTAGGTGAAAAGAGATACATACTCGAGGTCATCGGAAATAGGCGAAGCAATATGTTGGGTTGGGGCACTTGATACGGCTTTAATTTAAGGCAAAATAGAAGAAAGGAACGGAAGAGGAAAACCCAGGTAAAGCTATATGAAAAGCAAGTCAATGAAAAGGTGATAGTAGTGTCGTATCTAGATGTCAAGAGGTTGGCGAAGTGCGAGTCGGACTCGTACATGAAGGGTTCTGTACCTGCGTACAATGTTTTAAAACGCTGAAGAAATACGTTTCTTGTATGATCCCCTTTAATTTTTATCTTATTTTTAGTATTTGTTGTAGTATAATACATAATCAGTAAAAATTTAAAGTATCTAGTTAATGCCACTATAAAAATCGAGTTATAAACTCTAAAAAAACACGTTCCTTGTATGATGACCCCCTTTAATTTTAACTTCTTATTTGTAGTATTTTTTGTTATAGCGGCTACAATAATACATAATCGGTGAAAAATTAAAGTGTCTAGCGATTACGGTTTAAGAGATAGAGCCCTGTGACAGACGGACAGACGGAGAGACAGCGGAGTCTCAGTAATAGGGTCCCGTTTGCACCCTTTGGGTACGGAACCCTACAAAGAATGGAAGAAACTCTATCGACAAACACTATCGCACACGTCTTTATACCTAATGGGGCAGAGAGAACATTAGGTTTTGTGGCTATAAGAAGAGAAACGCTACTTTGAGCGTGATGGTGGGCGAGAAGTAGGAGAAAATAATCAAAATATAAAAGTAAATTAACCAATTGAATCAAAATTTCCCCCAAAATAATCCTCTTACCCCAAAGAGACCATAAAAAGTATAATTGCCCCAATATGAGATGGGTATCAATCGATGTAATCACATTTTTGATCGTAAATTTTATTTCTTAATAGACTACCGCCTATAACCTTGTCACAATTTGATTATCTGAGAGCATGAGAGTGCTTTCATTGACGTTGTCCCGTATTTATGTTTAAAACGATTTCAGATATATATGTCTTTGTGCTATGACATTATATTGTTTTGTTTTTGTGTGTGTAAGTAAACAACACTGGTGTTTGGGATAACCACAAACACACACACATATAATACTAACGTACAGAAGTCTCATTCAGCAAAGAAATTCAAAGAAATATCTACTCAATGTGGCTAGCGATATGGTTTAGTTTAGCTCACGTCAGAACTCAGCACCTTTTCGTATAGACCTAGACATTCATTGCAAGCAATTTTTTTTCTCATTACTCTGGACAAACGATTCGTATAACTGAATTTACCACCCGGAGGGGCCGCCTGCGCGCATAGTAATAATTTAGGTACCTTTTCGATACCTAAAATGGGAGTGACACAGGCCTGACAGAGCTAAGTAAGTTAAGTTATGTTAAGCTGAGTCAAGGTGAAGGGATGCTAGCTAAGCGGGAGGAACTCTAAAAAGAATATAACCAAACTCGTCGAGATTTATTTACACAAAATTTATTGATTTCACTTAACGTAATAACTGCTTGCCAATGCCAGCGTGGAAATGAATACAGAAACTCGCTTGCACGATACGACTATTTCCATTTCAGAAAAAAAACTTTTATATTCTACATTCTCATATTTAAGTTGGATGGATACAGAGACAGAGGACGACCTAGAAGGAAGTGGGGGGAATGTGTTGTGTGGGACATGATGGAGAGGGGGGTTTGTACAGATATAATAAATGATAGAAAATGATGGAGGGAGTTGACATGCAAAGCCGACCCCAAATAGGGAGAAGGCGAGGAAGATGACGATGATTTTTATTTAATATCCATATTATATACCTATTTTAATAGTTTCTTCCTCCAAGGGCACTTTCTGTGAACCAAGGTATCTGGAAACAGTGGTTTCTATCAACAAAGTTTACGGCGAGAAGTGCTCTCTACGAACAGAGATTTCTGTGCACAGTGCTTCCAATGAACCGAGATATCTACGATGTTTTCTATTAACAGAGTTGCCGGCGAGACGTGCTATTTACGAACAGAGATTTCTGTGCACAGTGCTTCCAATGAACCGAGATATCTACGATATTTTCTATCAACAAAGTTTATGGCGAGAAGTGCTATCTACGAACAGAAATTTCTGTGCACAGTGCTTCCAATGAACCGAGATATCTACGATGTTTTCTATTAACAGAGTTTACGGCGAGACGTGCTATCCACGAACAGAGATTTCTGTGTACAGTGCTTCCAATGAACCGAGATATCTACGATGTTTTCTATTAACAGAGTTTACGGCGAGACGTGCTATTTACGAACAGAGATTTCTGTGCACAGTGCTTCCAATGAACCGAGATATCTAGGATATTTTCTATTAACAGAGTTTACGGCGAGAAGTGCTCTCTACGAATAGAGATTTCTGTGCACAGTGCTTCCAATGAACCGAGATATCTACGATGTTTTCTATCAACAGAGTTTACGGCGAGACGTGCTATTTACGAACAGAGATTTCTGTGCACAGTGCTTCCAATGAACCGAGATATCTACGATGTTTTCTATTAACAGAGTTTACGGCGAGACGTGCTATCCACGAACAGAGATTTCTGTGTACAGTGCTTCCAATGAACCGAGATATCTACGATGTTTTCTATTAACAGAGTTTACGGCGAGACGTGCTATTTACGAACAGAGATTTCTGTGCACAGTGCTTCCAATGAACCGAGATATCTAGGATATTTTCTATTAACAGAGTTTACGGCGAGAAGTGCTCTCTACGAATAGAGATTTCTGTGCACAGTGCTTCCAATGAACCGAGATATCTACGATGTTTTCTATTAACAGAGTTTACGGCGAGACGTGCTATTTACGAACAGAGATTTCTGTGCACAGTGCTTCCAATGAACCGAGATATCTACGATATTTTCTATCAACAAAGTTTATGGCGAGAAGTGCTATCTACGAACAGAAATTTCTGTGCACAGTGCTTCCAATGAACCGAGATATCTACGATGTTTTCTATTAACAGAGTTTACGGCGAGACGTGCTATCCACGAACAGAGATTTCTGTGTACAGTGCTTCCAATGAACCGAGATATCTACGATGTTTTCTATTAACAGAGTTTACGGCGAGACGTGCTATTTACGAACAGAGATTTCTGTGCACAGTGCTTCCAATGAACCGAGATATCTAGGATATTTTCTATTAACAGAGTTTACGGCGAGAAGTGCTCTCTACGAATAGAGATTTCTGTGCACAGTGCTTCCAATGAACCGAGATATCTACGATGTTTTCTATCAACAGAGTTTACGGCGAGACGTGCTATTTACGAACAGAGATTTCTGTGCACAGTGCTTCCAATGAACCGAGATATCTACGATGTTTTCTATTAACAGAGTTTACGGCGAGACGTGCTATCCACGAACAGAGATTTCTGTGTACAGTGCTTCCAATGAACCGAGATATCTACGATGTTTTCTATTAACAGAGTTTACGGCGAGACGTGCTATTTACGAACAGAGATTTCTGTGCACAGTGCTTCCAATGAACCGAGATATCTAGGATATTTTCTATTAACAGAGTTTACGGCGAGAAGTGCTCTCTACGAATAGAGATTTCTGTGCACAGTGCTTCCAATGAACCGAGATATCTACGATGTTTTCTATTAACAGAGTTTACGGCGAGACGTGCTATTTACGAACAGAGATTTCTATGCACAGTGCTTCCAATGAACCGAGATATCTACGATATTTTCTATCAACAAAGTTTATGGCGAGAAGTGCTATCTACGAACAGAAATTTCTGTGCACAGTGCTTCCAATGAACCGAGATATCTACGATGTTTTCTATTAACAGAGTTTACGGCGAGACGTGCTATTTACGAACAGAGATTTCTGTGCACAGTGCTTCCAATGAACCGAGATATCTAGGATATTTTCTATTAACAGAGTTTACGGCGAGAAGTGCTCTCTACGAATAGAGATTTCTGTGCACAGTGCTTCCAATGAACCGAGATATCTACGATGTTTTCTATCAACAGAGTTTACGGCGAGAAGTGCTCTCTACGAACAGAGATTTCTGTGCTCAGTGCTTTCAATGAACTGAGATATCTACGATGTTTTCTATCAACAGAATTTTCGGCAAAACGTGCTACGAGTATCTAGGATTAGAGATTTATATTAGCCGTACTTTCTGTATGTAGTCGTATCGTACAAGCATGTTTCTGTGATTCCACACTCCATAGATTCGTACACTGGTGTCAGGTGATTTTTTAAGCTACCTAAAGGCATCTGAGATATTACGAAAGCTATCTAGTAATGACAGCTGGGTCTAACGGCTTATATATAACTATACATTACCAACACATAGTAACAAAAGCAAATCAACTTCTTGGGTTTATTTGCAGATCCACTATAGACTTTAGAGGCACCCATTCTTTTCTCTATTTGTTCTATACACTCGTTAGAAGCATTTTAGAATACGGTAGTACAATATGGTCTCCGCACTACAATGTTCACATTGAAAATATAGAGAGAGTGCAAAGGAAGTGCTTGCGGATTTTATGCTACCGTCAATACCTGGGTTGCGCCACCCCCAATTATGAGGCTCGTTTAATTTCTCAAATAACCTTTAATATAATATTAGATATAGTATATAGTGCACGCAGATCCAATCAAACAGGCCTTTTTGTTTTGCAAGTGTATCGGAATAATACGTCGTTTTACAACCCCCTGGTCAGGATGGCTCGTCAGTGCAACGAAATCGCCGAGGACATCCCAGCTTTCGATATTTTTGTACCTAAACTGGCTTTATATATAAAAATTCTTAAAGATATCCTTTATCAAAAGCCGACAGTCTAAACACTAGTACTCTCGGTTTGTATAGACTAAGTAATATACTTAAGACAGAAAATTCAAAGCATATGTAAAGAAAGTACTTTGTGAGAAGGCTTATTATAGGACCGATGACTATCTTAAAGACAAAAAGGTCTGGCTTGAGCTTGGCGCGGGTCCCTCTTAAAGGTTTGTATACTTAGACATGTCATAATTTAGGTACATTGGTACATACCAAATTTACAAATTGACATTATTTTAAATTTCGTAATTCTTTCAATTTAATTATGACATAATAAACAATGTAATCTCTGTCCATCTATATAACTAATTTTAAGTTTTTAGTTTGTTAGTTGACGTCTTTGGAGAAAACGTGCAGTGCAGTTTTTTGACGCTTCTTCTGCACTTGCGCCTAGGAAGCGGCGTAAACTTAGCTTTAAGTAACGATTTGACGTCAACATTTGTGCAAAACAAAACAAAGTGACTATTATTAAGAGATATTATAAATATCCTATGATAATAAAGATATTTTTGAGATAAGGTAATAATGTTTAAACGGTTTATATTGTAAATTTTATACACTTATTTTTTACCTAGTTTTTGTTTCAAAATTCAAAAATTCAAAATATCTTTATTATCATAGGATATTTATAATATCTCTTAAAAATAGTCACTTTGTTTTATTTTGCACAAATGTTGACGTCAAATCGTTACTTACAGCTAAGTTTACGCTTATACCGCAGTACCTATTTATATAGTTTAATTACCACTTGTTTGTAACTCTTCAAGTTAGTTCCTATGTAAACACACGTTTGTGGAATGCAACCTAGGCTATAACATTTCTGATTTGTTTATCTTGTTTTTGAAATAGTTGTAATCTGTTGTGTGTGTCAATAAATAAAATAAAATAAAATAAATATAAGCCGTTGGACCCAGCTAGAAAAATCACCTGACACCAGACAATTTTTTTTCTCGTATATTATTCAGAAGGCACTATATAGCGCGTTCTGTCTGAATAATGCTCGAGAAAAAAAATTGTGACACTTGTGGTCACCCAACCAATAGACGACTCGCACGTCAAAAGTATCAATGTAATTTTTAGGGTTCCGTACCCGAAGGGTGAAAACGGGACCCTATTACTGAGACTCCGCTGTCTGTCCGTCTGTCACAGAGCTCTATCTCTTGAACCGTAATAGCTACAAACCTGAAATTTTCACCTATTATGTATTACTGTGGCCGCTTTTACAACAAGTACTAAAAATAAAAAAAAGTTGAAATTTAAAGGGGTGGTCATAAAAAAACGTGTTTTTTTCAGCGTTTTTAACTTGATCTGTCACAGGGCTCTATCTCTTGAACTGTAATAGCTAGACACCTAAAATTTTCACCGATTATGTATTACTATGATCACTATAACAACAAATACTAAAAATAAGATAAAGTTAATAATTAAAGGGGGTCTTCATAGAAGAAACACCAGCGTTTTAAAACATTGTAAGGTGGTACGGAACCCTTCATATACGAGTCCGACTCGCACTTGCCCGTTTATTTTTTATCGTTGTCGGTCGATACTTGATCCAATGTAAAAAAGATTCTTGTAAGGAGGCATGTCCTCGTACTCAAGCAAACATGGTAAAACTTATTATTTGACACAAATACATTATGACATCTTTATCCCTAACAGAGACTGAGCGACTGCCTCCGTGGTCCAGTGGTCAAGGCGTTTGCCTTGTGATCGGGAGGTTGTGGGTTCAAATCCCACTGGGAAGCATACTTTGTAAAAAATTGTTTCTAGTCTGGTTAGGATATTTCAGGCTTGAATCTCCTGATTATCTGAAAATAAAGATGATTCCGTGCATTGGAAGGTCCCGAACGCCATCTAGCGTTTGTACTTATTCTAGGATACCCTTTGGGTTGCGGAGGTCAGACGGCAGTCGCTCTGTGTAAGAACCAGTAACTAGTAAAAAGTAAGGTAATGGACCCCGGTCTCTGAAGTGTAACTGGTGACGATGCAACCGGGAATACGCTTGGATGATAATGAGGGTAGACGAAGCCTAAGGCTGTAAGCCCAAAGGCCATACTTAGCGTGAGAGAATCAAAATAGTGATGGGTTAGCCACAGCGCCTATTAAGGCCGTACCTGAATTTTCCGGGGTCCAGTGCTGCCCCGATTTAAAATAAATCATTTTAAAGAAAACGGAGACATCATTTAAAATTTTGCTACTACCAAGTCCTAGATAATCCTTCAAACTATTTTGTAAACTACTTTTTATAGTTTGAAATGTGAACGTTAAGCTTTACTACGCACATTTGCCAAAAGTGGCCGTTTGTCGCAAATGTGCGTAGCAAAGCTTAAAGCTCTCACATAATAATGGATATCTATACATATAAATACATCCCATCAGAAGCTAACATAGAATGTTATTCCATTAAAGCTTCAGTTGTCGGTTTCGCTAATCAGGACAAGGGTTCTCATTTACATACATAGACAAATAGCTGCGTTATTCATATTATATAATTATGTATATTAAGTAAAACGCGAAGCCAAAGACCGATTGATGAAAGACTGCTGAAGCTCTCTGTCCCACCGGGGGGGTTTAAAGTAAGTCTTGTATCACACTCTATCTAGACACGTGACAGCATGTCCAAAAAAGAACTGGCTACGCAGCAGCCGTGTGTATATTTACACAAATCATTTCGAGCTACTTTTGATACCTACACAACTCGAAACCTATTTACTAGAACGCAAAATTTCGGAAATGTAGCTCAAACAGTTATTGATGAAATGCCAATATTATACTGGCATTTTTACGACTGACTTACTGACTTGATGAAAAACCTAACCCACTTCCACATTGGTTTACATTTTTTTTCAACAAATCGAATTTATTCGGATAGTGCCTTTCAAAATTATGAGAGCAACATTTCTTCTTTCTGTTACTTAGAGTTAATCATTTAAGTACTTACATAATTTTATAAGTAGATAACTTTTAAATAAATTAGTTTATAAAATGTAATGATATCACACCAAAACATAAATGTGAAAATGGGACCCAAGAAGTTCAATATCCGACGAAAGAATTGAAATTCAAATGGCTGCCAAGTTCTGCACAGAAGCCTGAAATTTATCTGAAAGAATCTCAACATTTGACTTGATTAGTATATTATATAAACATTTAGTGTACCAATGTACGTCACAAGCAAACAATAGCTAGTTATTCTAGCGAGGTTAATGTAAAAGGTGCTCTCCGCTTCCCCCCGCCCGGGATCCCATCTTGTCGCGATGGGAGGGGCTCAGTACCTGCAGACTGGGCATCTGCGGGGAAACTAAGAGGTACCCATGGCCCGGGTTGAGGCTAAGGCCTCCCCGGGCCCGGTGGAGGCCATTCCAGACGGGAATGGCCTGGCTGTGAGGGAAGGGGGTGACAACGACCTCGGTAAGGGGGTGAACTGGAGCAGGGCCTGCTTTTGCAGACCCGAAATTATGAGGGCTGGTTGGATGGTGGAAACAGGATTCCATTGTCCAACGGACAGCCCTCCGGAGTGGAAGGCAGGCGCGTGTTGTGTCAGCGCGCCTGTCCTTGGGCCGAGAGGCCAAGGCGACGGTTGCTCCGGCCCCTCTGATTCAGCAGAGGGTGCCGTGAGGCCGCGCCGGGGCTGTAGAACACGGAGAAGTACACGGCCCCGGCCGATAGCGGCTGAGAGGTGACACCGCGCAGTTTTTAGTGGTAGCACCACATAACCTTACAGGTGTCCCGTAACCGGTAAGGTATACTAGTACAAAGTGATAGTCTTGCAATTATACATAAAGATAAGGTAGAAAGCGACCTGCTTGCAATTGTGGCTGGATTTAGACAGTTGGGTCTCGACCTTAATTCATCTAAGTGTGAGTTGTTTTCTTTGAATCCGTCCTCTATGCACGTTGATCGTTTTTGTTCAGTGTTGCCAGGCTTAAAGGTCATTAATAAGACTGATTTTAGTTTGCTGGGAGCTCCTATTTTCTGTGAGGCAGTTCCTTCTGCTATATTAAGTAAAAATGACTTGATTTTGAAGTCTGAGGCTACATTGAGGGAACTTCCAGCTCACGTTGCTTTAACTCTTTTCAGAAGCTGTATGTCGATGCCTAAATTAACTTACACACTAAGAACTGCACCGGTATGGCTTTTCGAAAATGAAGTTTCAATGTTAGATACTACGCTAAGACAAGTACTGGAGAGCATTTTGAATATTAGCCTAGAAGAAAGCCAGTGGCGACAAGCATCGCTACCAGTCAGACATGGTGGGCTTGGTGTTCGACGGGTACAAGACACTGGTTTGCCAGCTTTTTTGGCTTCTTCGCATGGGGTGAGGGAACTCGTCACTCATATTTTATCTCTGAATGGTGATGGGTTCACTTTGCCTTATGTGGAGGATGCTTTAGCCGAATGGCAGGCCCGAGGCCTAACTCAGAGTCTTCCAGACCAACCACAAATACAGCGTAAGTGGGACGACATTCTTGCCAAGACCGTGGTTGACGATTTAATAAGTAGCAGTACAGGCGTCGACTTGGCACGTATCAAAGCGTCAATAGCTTCCGAGTCAGGTGCTTGGTTACATGCGTTGCCATCACCTCAGCTCGGAACACTCCTAGATGATGACACGTTACGAATAGCTGTAGCACTTAGGATAGGTTGTAACGTCTGTGAGCAGCATCAATGTGTCTGTGGGGCGCTCGTTGATGTAAAAGGCTATCATGGCTTGAGCTGCTTGAGATGCGCGGGCAGGTACCCTAGGCACCATGCACTAAACGAAATAATTCGAAGAGCGATGGTTAGTGCAAACATCCCTTCTGTATTAGAGCCTCCGGGATTGAGTCGCACAGATGGCAGGCGTCCCGATGGTTTGACCCTAGTACCTTGGAGTAGAGGTAGGTCATTACTTTGGGATGCCACGTGTGTTTGTACGTTTGCTCCTTCACATCTCAAGGATACGATCAAAATGGCTGGATCGGCGGCAGAGAGTGCAGCAAAGCAAAAGCACAGTAAATACTCTAGTTTGAAACCAGCTTATATTTTTGTACCGGTAGCCTTTGAAACCACAGGTACCTGGGGAAAGGAAGCAAGGGCTTTTATCAGAGAATTGGGCCGACGTATCTGTGATCGCACTAACGACAACCGTTCTGTATCCTTTCTGGCTCAAAGACTTTCCATAGCTATTCAGCGTGGAAATGCAGCAAGCGTTATGGGAACCTTCGGGCCGGGAACGATGCGGAGCGGTCTCTTAGATTAAGAATTTTGACGAAGCATGTTGCGGATATTTTTCTGTTTACCTTTTGACGAAGCATGTTGCGGATATTTTTCTGTTTTCCTTTTGACGAAGCTTGTTGCGGATATTTTTCTGTTTACCTTTTGACGAAGCATGTTGCGGATATTTTTCTGTTTACTTTTTGACGAAGCATGTTGCGGATATTTTTCTGTTTACCTTTTAACGAAGCATGTTGCGGATATTTCATTACATTTACATATAATAAGATTAATAAATGTTTAATGTATAATAACTTCAAATATACCAAAACCGATATTAAAAAATAGTATTTCTTGTCTCAAGTTTTAAGTAGGTTTTGCTACGACGGGTGCTAGGGTCCTTCAATTTTAGCTAACACTGTTGCATTCCCAAGAAGAGTTGACATCAGGCATAATATACATAAAGTTTCGGCATTTTCATCTCCACAAATACTAATTGGTGATGAAAAAGCCGATAAGCGGACATCGGACTCCAAAGCAGCATAGCAAAGGATGCAATAGGATATTGAGGAAGACTATTTCATATATGTCCGAGATGCCCTACGTCATATACCGTATAGGACCTTAATGAGGCTAATGATGTTTAGGCTAATCAGGAAAACGCTGGATGCAGGCCGCTTCCGATCGGTCATTTTGGAAATCCTTGGGGGAGGCCTATGTCCAGCAGTGGACTTCCTGTGGCTGATATGATGATGGTGATGATGATGAGGCTCATTAGCCTCTGTCATTACAGAGGGATCGCCGTGACCACATACTGGTCAAACATTTGAAATTGAAACTATAGTAAATTAAGAAAAAGAAGAATACCCGCATAAAGTATTTATCGCAAACCGAAAACTACCTATGTGGGGTATACATTGCTCGAAGCCACCCTGAATGGAATATGATAAAACAATTAGGAGACCCTTGTTGGGATAATGTAGTCTATTTGTTTGTTTGTCTATTACCTACCTTATTGAAAGTAATAGTCTGGTGAGTTGGACGGTTATCTGAATAGCTTTGTTGGATTTTTAGGGTTCCGTACAAAAAATGAAAAAACGGAACCCTTATAGGATCACTTGTAATACTGTACAATAAAATAATAATAATAATAATAAATTCTTTATTTCAGACCATGGTCCATAAAATATTAGTAAAAAACAAAGTACTTATCCTAGTGTTAGTAATTTGCGAGACAAAAACAGAAAATTAATTTATGAGGTGTACACCTCTGTGCACTAGCAGATCTGCCCAGTGCCTCACAAACGGCCCATCAATTTTGGCTGCTAGGGTACTAAGGATGCTGTTAGAACTCCCACGGAGTCGCTGCAGCGCCGAGGCCGCCCGCTTACGCATTATGGCATAAAAATCGTCCATACGTGCTTCGGCGAACATACCTGACGCACTACACCGCCGCGGCAGCCCTAGCAGCATCCTCAGCGCATCATTATACTGGACGCGCAGAGCATTGTAGGCCCCCCGCGTATACCTCACCCACAGGCTACACGAGTAAAATGATTGGCAGTAAGCTCTAAATAGTGTAAGTTTTACTTGTTTAGTGCAACGTGCAAACCTGCGAGCAAGCATATTGCAACGAGCCGTCAACGCTCTGCGCTCCCTGTCTATATCAAGGTCGTCGTTGAGTCGGTCCGTAAGCATATGGCCAAGATATTTAAACTGGTTCACTACACGTAGCGGTGTTCCATTTAGTCGGATAGGCGGCACATATGTTACCTTCCTATGACGCGCTTTAAACACCATGACCTCGCTTTTCTCCACGTTATATCTTAGGCCATATGCCCCCGCATACTTCTCGCAGACGGCCACCAGTTCCCTCAAACCATCTATTGACGGACTGAGCAGTACAGCGTCATCGGCGTACCAGATATTGTTCATCATCACTCCATCGATGAAACAACCGACCGTGGCACTACTCAGTTCGTGTACCAGCCGATTAACATAAAGATTAAATAATTTTGGAGATGTCAATCCGCCCTGCCTGACCCCACATTGTAAGCCGTAAGGGGCCGACTGGCTGTTACCCCATCTAACCATATTACTCTGATTTGAGTACCAGTAACTAAATATACTAATAAACTCAGAAGGCAAATCCGTCTCTTCTGATAACTGGCCCTACATTATGTCATAGCACACACGGTCAAAGGCCTGAGAGTAATCAAGAAAACAACCATAGACTGGCGTTTTCCTATCCGTGTAGTACTGAATCGTTTGCTTGACACACAGTATTGCACTTTCTGTGAACAGTCCAGCTCTAAACCCAAACTGTGCGTCATGCAGCTTGATACTAGCTTCTAACCTTGTATCAAGCAAACTGTCCAGAACTTTGCCAATGACTGCGGCCAAAGAAATAGGACGGTAGTTATTTTTATTGGATGGATCTTTTGTTTTATTTTTAATTATAGGGACAACCAATGTTCTCATGAGGTCAGGGGGCAGGTAGGAGTGACCTATACAGAAATTAAATAACATTGTGAGGACTCTAGGTAGATGTACTCCCGCATTCCTAAGATGCTCCACACTTAGTCATCATGGCTAGGTGACTTCCCATGTTTAATTATATTAATCGCAATCCTAATGTATTTATGAGAGAAGCGGGCATGGCGATCACCTGCTCTTGGAAAGCGAGTGCTTTGCTTTTTAGTCCTCTGCTCACTTATCTCACTCGGCTCAATATTAAAATGAGTTTTAAACATATTAGCTATATTCTCATTATTCGAGAGGCCCTCTACGCATTCGGGTAAGCTAGGCTTGGGATTCAAAGAGTTTGTGTGCTTCCAAAATTCGCTAAAATTCTTTTCGTTGTGGTGAGACGCGATGATGTCCATTTTAATTTGCGTTTCATTATCCTGGCACCATTTTAATTTACTTTTAAAAAATTTCCTAGTGCTATTCATTTTTTCAAAGATAGGGCCTGACTTTGGCTTGCCATGAGCCACCCAAATTTGAAACAAAAGCCCAGCCTCCAAGTGTACCTGTTTTACGTGCTTGTTCCAACCCGTAACGTAGTGTTTATATTTTTTCTTATTATAAACCAATCTACGACTAGAAGCAGCCGCTTCTTGTAAAATACAAACAATTTTACCATATAAATTGTCTATGTGAATTCTATGTTGATGGTCGTTACATATTTTATCACTACATTTCATTAACTCAGGTGGAAAGTCAACATTTCGTAATTCTTCGTGACAAAATTCAGAGTAACGTGCTATCTCTTCACCATCCCTGTAACCCCATATGATGTGATTTGGTTGACGTTTTTCAATACAATGCTTGGATACCAGTACACTGAAATTACAATTTGTTACGATGGGAAAATGGTCTGACCAACTGACATCATTGTTTACATGGACACAGGCAAGAGAATTTTTCATATTTTCTGATATTAAAATATGGTCTAACCACCTCGCGCATCCGTGCGAGTCACTAAGGTATGTGTAGGTACCCGAGTGCAAACCGAGATAGTCAACATCGGCACACCGCCAATGATAATCAGAACAAAACTGCATTAATTCAGTAAAAAATAACTCACCGGGATGCGCGTTGTAGTCTCCCATTGCAATTACATTTTCAATGTTATTACACTCCACAATAGCATTTATCTCTGCTAGACACTCAGTAAATTCACTTAAATTCTTTTGGCTATCACACGGCATATAAACTGAGAATATAAGAATAGCACGGCTTCCGACTAATACTTTTATAGCGGCTAGCCGCACACTTTTGCACTGTATCACTGTTACACAATCGAATGCACTGGACCTCCATAATAGGGCGACCCCACCATACGGCCTTCCGCGCAATATCTCCGATGATGTATCCACGGCAGAAACCCCCGTCGCACTAAAGCTGGGATGGATGTTGCTAAGGTATGCAAGGTCATGCGATAACAGCCAGGTTTCTTGTAGTGCAATTATATCCGACGTTTCACATAATTCCCGCACAAAATCGACAGATCGCGTAACAGACTTACAGTTAAAGCTTGCTAGCTTACACTCCTTTTTGCCATTGTTTTGTGTATAAATCATTTTTGAAACTTATTACTATCCGTGTCTTTTGCATTCCTTTCTTTAAATACTATGAATCGCCCGAAGAAAACGCCGTCCGGCCATAAGTTGCCATTGTCAAACAATAGTATTTTGTTTTTAGGAATTTGCAATTTATAAGAATCATATTCTTTATCCTCCTTCATTCGAATTTTTTCGGGTATAATCGTCACTTGAGTTTTTTCACGAATGTATCTTGTGATGTCCTCTGCGTTTACATCTTTTGAGACGTTATACAACAAGAAAGGAATTTTGACGTCAGCTGCCCTAAACTTAGATGAAGGATCGGTACTTGCCGTACCCATTTTCCCAATAAAACAAGACGGTTTTGTATTTTTATTTCTGTACCGTCGTCTCACTTCGGTCCATTCCCCTCCTTCTGTGGGTTCAGGATTGGATTCGGTAATTGTTTGGGCAACTTCCACATAGGTCTGTATAGGTACAGAGTTTTGAATGGTTTGGACCTCTTCAGTGTGGGCCTGAGGCTCTGTTAACTGATGTTCAGGTCCCATATGTGTCGGCGGCACAATGACGTCACGAGTGACGTTCTCACAAGTCGGCAGGTCAGCTACCATTGTATGTGACAATTCCGTGGTCACTGGTAAGGGTGGATGATTCATATCCTTGGAATCGTGGACGCACTTGGGACTATCATCACGTATGGACTCCAATATACGAGTACACATCGGTCCGCTATCCAAAAAATTGTGGAGAGTAGACGCACCTCGCCTATTGCTATTAACATTACGCTCAAAGTTATATGTTAAGGATTTATTCTCACTGATTATTTCTTTTTTGAGGTCTTCTATTTAGTCCAGTGTTACGTAGTTGGATTTGACAGTTTGCATATCTCTTTGCAAAATCAGTATGTCCCTCAAGAACCGTGTAACGTCTACATGATCGAAGGTAACAGCCGGCAGGCGAGATAAATCTTTAGCAACGTATATGGGCAATTTTTCTGGGTCTGTGTTTTTCAAAAGATTTATTATATCTTCTAGATCTCGACGTAGTTTATTCTTTCTACGAGAAATACACTTCGTGTTATTAACCGATTTAAATAACAACGACTTTGCACTGTCAACTTCTTTCTCACTAAAACCCGTACTGCACACTTTGATGAGGCTTTCCTTATCCATTATATTTCTCTTGTCTTGTATAAAAGCTAGCACCTCGCATATCACTATATTGCAAGAATTATATTTAAGCACCGACATTTTCAAAAATTCACACCGAGGTCAACAACCCACGTCCATACGTAAACGCGGACGGGACCGGACTGACCTGTGCGTCTGTCTGTCCGTCCGTCTGTCACAGCCAACTTGCTCCGAATCTACTGGACCGAATCAGGTGAAATTTGGTAGAATGTTGTAATCCTATGACCCAAACACAGATGTGCAAAGTAAATAAATATTTTTGTAGGATCATTTTCGGGGGACAAATTAGGAAATTAAAAAAAAAAGTTTTGCAAACCTTACTGTTTCATATACCAAAAGAAAGGGCTCATTATGAGAAATTAAATATATTTTTGTTATTATTGTAAAATGAATAGTTTTGATTTTATTCATGAAAGAAGACGAAAATTGACCATGCCCCCCTGATCTCCTAAACTTCTGAGCCTAAAATTTTGAAAAAAATACAAAATATAGTTCATTACTTGTAGATTACAGGAAAATCTATAAGAATTCAATCAATTGTACGGAACCCTCTCCACGCGAGTTTAACTCGCACTTGGCCGGTTTTTTTCCATATTTGTAATTGGCCAACTCTTGTGTCAGGTTTTTCAGTTTGTCGAGTAGAGATAAAAGATAATGTAAATATATGCGCCAAGATACTTAATTTTGTAGAAACTATAGATTATGTGAAGTAAATAATCTATACTAATATTATAAAGCGGAAGAGTTTGTTTGTTTGTTCAAACGCGCTAATCTCAGGAACTAATGGTCCGATTTGAAAAATTCTTTTTTTGTTGGGTAGTCCATTTATAGAGGAAGGCTTTAGGCTATATAACATTACGTTCCGACAACCACGCGAACGAAGTCGCGGGCACAGCTAGTGTTGTATATACAGAAGAAGAAGACTGAGGCAGACCTCCGGATGACGGCGAAACATATCGACCGGTAGCCGACTCGCTACTTGAGCTACCCGTATATCGCATATTATCTCTAATAATGTTGTATATCCTTGGCACTATAGTGCCTTTGTGACCTGTAGACCTCGCAAGTCTGCCTTTAAATAGCATCACATACTAACCCCTTGAAGTTTATCGGATGTAAAAGTAATTCAGACAAAAAGTTGCGTCTTATTATACCTACCAAAAAAGTTTTATGACATTTTTGAATATTTTTGGAAATATCCTAAATATTATATTTTTAACGTTTCAAAGCCGCATATTTTCATTTTCTAAAATTTCAAAACACTGTCTCGAGAAAAAAACTGCGTAAATATCGAACCTGCTCACAAAACTTTATGAGTGTCGGTTGAGAAATGTGAACTGTAGGCGAGAACATCCGAAAACCTGGAATTCGGACACACGAAAGAATTTTTGCCGAAGCTAAAACGGAGACCTTTCGCTTCGCTTTCGGTCAATAGGCATGACGACTGGTAGAATATTTTTGGCCCATCAGATAGATTTAAAAAAATCTGCCGTGTGGTTCCCGGCAGAATAGAATAGGACCACTCCATCTCTATCTGTGGATGTCGTAAGAGGCGACTAAAGGACTTAGCACAAACATCTCGTGCTACAATTAATTCCCAAGGAGGGTTAACGTCGGGCGGCGGCCGGTTGTAAAACTATAGCCAAATCATTTAAACTGTTCCGGCTATTTCTTGTCCATTTTGCAAGGTCTTTGGCTTGGGTGACCATTGACATGCATGTTATATTTGGAGAAGAAAAAGCAGGAAAGCGCATGCCGGGCTCCGAAGCAGGACAGCTGAGGATGCAACCGGGAACGCGCTTAGACGAATACGACGAAGCAGATAGATTTGAAAAAAAAATTTTTTTTTACAAGTATTGGAGTTTTTGGCAGGAAGTCATAGGGTTCGGTTGGGATTTGCTTTAAATTGTTTTGCAAAGTTTTAGGTATAATATGAAATTGGTGTTGTTTGGTGTTATAAATGCTCATGCTCATGAAAAATATGTGAAATAGTTAACACTTCGCCTGATGAAAAATGCACCATGTGTGTTTTTGCGAAAATGAAAACACATACGTTGCGTTTCCAGCAGGCAAAGTAGATGACAGTCTTTGTACGGCTGTAGTGATATTTATTTTGCGGACTGTGTGTCTTCAGGCGTCGTCCACCACTCAATCGGCTATGAAAACCAGTAGACTCTTATAGAATTTTGTCGCCAGAAGCTCCTTTGAAGCAATCAAAGACCTACACCATCCTTTGATTGTAACTTGTTAGAAATAAAGAGGCAACAAAATTAAAGATAGGCTCTAAAGGACTTGTATCCAGAGGCGTAAAATTATTCTAAAAAAAAAAATTACACGATTTTTTTCTTTTCTCTGAGAAACAAAAAAATTTCAATATACAGAAAGAATTGTTAGTGCACGGAGTATTTTTAAATAAAAAAGAATACAGCGAGTTTAAATTTCGCATGACGTCACGGATATAAGTACGAATTATATATTTATACGAAGTATAAGCGGTGATGCCACAAGTCCCCACTCTGGAACTTAGATACTCTGTATCTTTGTGAATTTTTACTTTTTTGATAAACTGAAAAATATGGGTCCATTATTTTATTTTTAATAGCCATTTATGTCCCATATATATAAAAGCCTCCCCTTTTCGTTTCCAATTACTTGTATCCTATTATCTATTATCTAAATATATATAACTCAAAGGTGACTGACTGACTGACATAGTGATCTATCAACGCACAGCCCAAACCACTGGACGGATCGGGCTGAAATTTGAAATGCAGGTAGATGTTACGACATTTATTTTGACGTATATCGATAAAAATCCTGTTTTAGCCTCCTATCAGACTGACATTATACGAGGGCATATACTTTCTGTATACCTACAGAGTCTGAAACTCAAAAGAGAAACATGGAAAGCACTTCACCGACAAGAGCCCAGCTCTTAAATATAAAAAGAAAAAAACAGACAGACAGATTAAAATTACAAGATAACAAAGGACGACTTTGCGTGGTGACACACTCCGTCGAAAACGGAATGGAATGTCACTTTAATTGACACTGACTTAGAGCGAGTGATACAGAGTGATTAATACCACTTGCTTGCGAATCGTAAAGATCTTGCGTCTAACAAAACTCAAGACCTCGTAGATTTCAAAACAATTTACTTAATTTTTTTTTCTTCGAATCGCATTTTTTTTTATATTAGAGATTTGAGTGCCCGTGACCTCTGTCTAGCCTGGTGGAAAGCTAAGATAAGGTCTAAGGTGATAATAAATATATAATGATTGATGATAATGATGGTGAGATAATGATTCCATAATCGCAATAGCTCCTATTCATGGGTATCCGATTCATCTTTATAGTTCAAACTTCTTTTTTTAATCGTTTTAATAAGATAGTAAGGTGATATATATGATGACATTCTAGCCAAGCACTGTCTCTAGTCAAGCACTTTAAAATGTGTGTCTAATTTATAAGAAGCAAATTAAAAAAATTAAATGTTAATAGTGTCTGCTTAATCGTTTGCAAGTCAAGGGAAAACCAAAAAAATTAATTACTTTTAGATCTTTAACTATTCCATGCGAAATCTTTTTGATCTATAACCAAGTGGTATTAACCACTCCAACTCGATCGCTCTTCATCAGTGTTACTCACGGGTGTCAATCAAAGTGACGTTCACGACCGTTTCAACGGGCGTAAAACGGTGTGTTTCATCGCGCTTTAGATCTAGACTCTCACGACCAAATACAGGTTAAAAAATCTAGATCTGTAAAATAAAGACACAACAGGAGCGACGATGTAGACTTTTTTATCTTTTTTTTTTAACGGGAGACATTATTTTATTTTGACCATTTAATATGACTAAACATAATGAATAATAACCCCGTGACAATAGTACCACAAATTTAAGTGAGATTTCTGGAAACCCCACTCAATATAATTGACACAAACAATTCCCATCGCAAACAATCAGAAGAATAAACCACTCGGACTCTTAAATGAAAACCAAACACTCCCGGAACTCCATTTATTTTTGTACTACAAAATCTGCCGCCTTTTAGTTTCCATCCGGATTTCTATTTTACAATATTGCACTCTAAATTTTAGATGTTAGAGTTTATAATAGCGTGAACCAATTGTTAATCGGAGCCTATTGAAGGCATATTGAAGGATTCAAGGAGCTTAGAATGAAATGAAGTTTGCGTATGACCGTGGAGACCTTCAAACAATCTTTATTTTGTTTTATAGGACTTAGTTAGTACAAAAACTATGTCACGTCAACTTTATTTATTTACAAGTCGTACAAATTTATGATATTTTTTTTTTTTTGTATCTAGTTTATCATTACGACTGCCTCCGTGGTCTAGTGGTCAAGGCGTTTGCCTTGTGATCCGGAGGTCATGGGTTCAAATCCCACTGGGAAGCATGCTTTGTGAAAATTCCAGTCTGTTTAGGATATTGCAGGCTTGAATCACCTGATTATCCGAAAAGAAAGATGATTCCGTGCTTCGGAAGGCACGTAAAGCCGTTGGTCCCGAACGCCATCTAGCGTTTGTTCCTATCCTAGGATTGGTTCTGGTCTACCCTTTGGGTTGCGGAGGTAAGACGGCAGTCGCTCTGTGTAAAAAACCAGTAACCTCGTCAAATCGTACTTTTTTACGTAGTACGTTTTTTTTATGTTAGCTCGCTCGTTTACAAACATTATATTTTATAATGTGTCAACATTGTATTATATTATAATTATTAGTAAATAGACATATAAGAAAGCCCTTCTGGCGAGTAGGCGACCAATACTGTGTAAATGAGTTTTTTCGATGTTTCTTCTCATACTAATACTAACATACAGAAATCTCAGCAAAGAAATTCAAAGAAATATCTACTCAATGTGGCTAGCGATATGGTTTAATTTAGCTCACGTCAGAATTCAGCACCTTTTCGTTTACATACGTAGACATCCATTGCCAGCCAATTTCATTCTTATTACTCTGGACAAACGATTCATATAACAGAATTTACCACCCAGAGGGGCCGCTGCGCGCATAGTAATAATGTAGGTACATTTACGATACCTAAACGGGGAGTGACACTACAGGCCTGGTATCGGTAGCTTTTAACTAATGAATAATTTAAATATGATTCAACATTATACTTAATTTATACAAAACTTATTGATGTATAAAAGTGCCTAAAAAGACCTTTTTACAAAAAAAAATGTTGAATATCTATTATACATAGTATAAAACAAAGTCACTTCCCGCTGTCTGTCCCTATGTATGTTTAGACCTTTTAAATCTACACAACGGATTTTGATGCGGTTTTTTTTAATACATAGTGATTAATGCGGAAGGTTTATATGTTTAATACCCGTGAGAAGCCGGGGCGGGCCGCTAGTCTTTTTATAAGTTAAAGCGTTTACACACCACAGCATCGCACAGCTGCGATGCTGTAATAGTACAAACGAGTACAAACATGGTGAGTGGTGCCTTGTGTGCCCATACAAATATAAAGTGTAACAAAATATACTGAAACTATTTTAATGTGACGTGGATTCACAATTTGCAAAACTGTGCGTGTTTTTAAAAAATCACTGTTAATTAACTACTACAGTTTATTCCTTAAAAAAATTTACATAAAAATTTTAAGGATTTTCTACAGACACCTATAATAGCCAAAACACGATTGAGCATTTTTGGCTTGATAGAAAAAAATCACAAACATACATCTAAATTTGCCTTTATAATATGTATTACTATTTTATACAATCACCTATTTATACGAAAATTATACCAAAAAATGTATTATCAAAATATATATCCGTTTTGGCTACAGAAAAAATTATAAATATAATACAAAAAATAAATAAATAAAACACTGCAAAATATCGTCGAGCACGGCTCCGACCCTTCCTTCGCTCTCGACGAATATTTCACAGTTTGTTTTTTTTTTTTTTTGTATTATATTTATATTTTTTTCTGTAGCCAAAACGGAGAGATATTTAGATAATAAATTTTTTGGTATAATTTTCATATAAAAAGGTGATTGTATAAAATAGTAAGACGTATTATAAAGGCAAATTTAGGCAAATTTAGAGGTATGTTTGTGATTTTTTTCTATCGAGCCAAAAATGCTCAATCGTTTTTTGGCTATTGTGAATGTCTGTAGAAAATCCTCAAGATTTTTATGTACATTTTTGGAGGTAATAAACAGTAGTAGTTTAATAACAGTGATGTTTCAAACACACGCACAGTATTGCAAATTGTGAACCCACGTCGCCTCAATGGTAAATTCAGTCCATAATAATGAACAACTTTCCCCAAGGAACACATATCGAAATATGAAAAGATTTTTTTTCCTTTCCATAGAAACTTGTATGAGAGACCAAAAATTATTTTTTATTTTTCGATATATGTTCCTTGGGGAAAGTTGTTCAGTATCATGAACTGAATTCACCCATAAAATAGTTTCAGTATATTTAGTTAGACCCTGTATAAGTGACTATCAAAAAACAGTGGCTCTCCGGAAGTACAGACAGAAGTGAAAACTTGAAGGTGGTGTCGGTAACAGTGTCGCAAGTTCAATCTTTTTTCCCATCTCAAAAAATGCCCAACGCACCTTATGAAGTTTTCAATTCAAAAAACTAACTTAAAATCGCATTTTCTATCCTTATGAAAGGTAATCTCTTATATAATTATAATTATTGTATATAAGTATGTTTATTATATTGACCACCGCACTACCTAACTTTCCATATTTTTTTTCTATATAAACGAGGTTGCCTGGAAGAAATTGCTTAGCGATAAGACCGCCTTTTGCGCATTTTCTAGCTTTTAAGATAATTATGTCCTGTTTTTTACTTTTGTGCAATAAAGGGTATTGTATTGTAAAACCTACCTGATGCAAAGGAGCATACACAGCGCCACTCTCAATTTGTCTTGCGATTGGCGTTTCTAATACAACAAGACAAGGCGCAAAATCTATTAGCTTGTAAGCTCTCACAAAGATTTGATGGATTATCCCTGGGATATATTTGCCTGTGATGAGTGTACAGAAGCTTCGCATTCCCTCGACGTCAACATTATAGGATTAATGTCTTCGGCTTGAGATTTTGACTTTAACTGCAGTCTTCGAAGTTAATTTCCATAGCTGCAAAAAATGTTTTTTTCTTCATCAATAAAATAAAACTTCAATGAAAAATCATTATATTCATTGTCGTTTCAGTTAATGTAAGTTAGTTTATAAGTTGCAGAAAGTCCACTACTTGACGCAGACCTCATTAAAAAAACGTGTGGCACTCGGGGACTGCCGCGGTAAAGGTTTGCATACGACGTTAGACGATGTACAGCTTTCAACGCCGCGCCGCTGTGCCGGTCGGTAGGCCGAGTGGAGGGTGTTAGGTTTTATTTTCGTTACGGAATTTCTTGATTCGGTCGCCGCGCTCAAAGCCCGCGATAAAACCTATGCAATAGCTTAAAAATTTCAAAATAAACTTTGGAAGCGGCTTACATCCAACGTATTCTTTGTCTTGTGCAAGTTGTGCAAACTTGTCGTCGTCTGACCAACTAACAGGTCGTCCTACGCTACGCTTAAGATTAGTGGACCTAAACAAGAGTTTTATTCACCGTAAAACTATAAGATCCACTACATTGAAAAATATGACTTCAAACTATTTTATGAACCACTGTTTACAGTTTTAAGTGAGGACGTTAAGCTTTAGTTTGCATTTTTGCGAAAAACGGCCACTTTTGGCAAAAACGGAACCCGGAACCACAGTGGCATCTGGTATTTCTGTTCTGCCAGACTAGCATGGAAGCAAAAAATAAAAAAAAAACATTTAAATAGTTAGGATTTCTAGAGAGGTTACATTCTCAAACTTATATTGGGAATCCTAAAGGTAAATAAGATCTGAAACAGAATCTTCCAAGTTTGATTAAAATTGATATAGACAATCATTCATATTGTTTTCGAATCAGTCAGAGCTCAGTAATTCATTCTGTTTTATTTTAATATTAGGTCCTTACATATGAAATTGCCGTTCAGTATCAAAAAAGAGAAACAAGTTTTTTTTAATGAAATTATTATTTAATCAATTGAAGTATGCACTTCCGCCATTTTATAGGCAGATCATTGATACCTTTGGAAAAAAAATCCTGGGAGCGAGAGTCTATGAACTGTTTGAAGGCGGTTTTGACTGCCTCATCAGATTTGAAATTTTTTCCTTGTAAAAAGTTATCCAAATTTTGAAAAAAGTGGTAATCGGTTGGGGCAAGATCTGGAGAGTATGGTGGGTGACGCAGAGGTTCCAGTCGCAGCTACTCTAACTTGGCGATCGTTTGATGTGCAGTGTGTGGTCTAGCATTATCCTGAAGGAGCAGTGGGCTAGAGCAATTCATCAGTCTCGGTTGTTTAATGGCGAGCTTTTCCATCATTGTTTGCAATTGTTGGCAATACAAGTCTGCAGTAATCGTCTGGCCTGATCTCAAGAAGGTGTAGCGGATAACACCAGCACTGTTCCACCAAACACTAACCAGAATCTTCTTTTTGGTCAGTTTTCGCTTAGGGCAAGGTTTTGCCGGTTCTCCAGGGTCAAGCCATTGTGATGATCGCTTCCGATTGTCGTACAGGATCCATTTCTCATCACAAGTCACGATACGGTTCAAAATCCCCTCATTATTGTGGCGATTTAGCAAAGAAACGCAGCAAGCAACGCGTGTTTGTTGGTTTGCTTCAGTCAATTCGTGCGGTACCCACTTTTCGAGTTTTTTAATTTTTCCGATTTGGCGCAAGTGGATAAGTATCGTTTTGTCACTTACGCCGAAGGCTGCTGCTAATTCAGAAGTGGTGTGAGATGGATCCGCTTCCACTATCGCCTTCAATTCTTCGTTATTCACTTGAGTATCAGGTCGTCCACGAGGCTCATTGTGTAAATCAAAATTTCCAGAACGGAAACGTTGAAACCAAAAACGCACCGTTCGTTCGTTAGCGGTGCCTGGTCCATACACGTCGTTAATTCTTCGAGTCGTTTCTGCAGCACTGGTGTCACGGTGGAACTCGTATTCGTAAATACCGCGAATTTTCAATTTGTCCATAGTTGTTGTTATAGCAATGTTGAAACTCAAACAAATGATGTTAAAACAAATGAAATACGAATTTTAAAACAATATTTTTCTGGCTTTATTTCGAAATAAATTTGATATTGGAATTCCTAATGAAACGCAAGATATTTTATTTTAAAGTTGCCAGTATTGAAAATCGGCAATTTCATATGTAAGGACCAATACTTGTTATCTAAATCCATTTCTAGGCTTTATTGGATTTGTGAGATTTTCAAAATATGTTTAAGTAAACTTACTAACTAGTAGCTCTGTGAGGTGTAAACTTCCCGACTCCCCCCCAACCCGTTGAAGTTTATCGGATAAAATAGATGTTTAAAAAAAATTGCGTCTTAGCGTAACAAAAAAGTTTTATAACATATTTGATAATTTTTCGAAAAGGCTGATATATGATTTTCTTAAAGTTTAAATCCCCTAAATCTCCGCCATTTTGAAAATTTTCAAAAGGGGCCAAGTGCGAGGCGGACTCGCCCATGAAGGGTTCCGTAGCAGCAAGTAACATAATATAAAAGTTTTAAAGGTAAACTAGCTTTTGCCCGCGGCTTCGCTCGCGTTAAGAAGTATAGTTTTTGCGCTTTACTTTTTATACAAACTTTCATCACCTATTTTATCCCCTAGAGGTGGAAATTATCAAAATCCTTTCTTAGGGGATGCCTGCGTCATAGTAGCTTTATGCATGCAAAGTCTCAGCCCGATCGGTTTAAAATTGACAAAGTTTCATACAAATTTTCATCCCCTATTTTATCCCCTTGGGGATAGAATTGATCAAAATTCTATCTTAGCGGATGCCTACGTCATAATATCTACCTGCTTGCCAAATTTCAGCCCAATCCGTCTAGTGGTTTGAGCTGTGCGTTGATAGATCACTATGTCAGTCAGTCAGTCAGTCACCTTTGAGTTATATATATTTAGATTGCGGTTTACGATTTATGACGTACCTATTAAAAAAATCCTATCTATGATACCGAGACCGCTATAGTTTTAATTGAAAGTACATACTTTGAGGTATATACCCCATTTATTTTCAGAATTATTTTAGTAATATTTCAAAAGTTACGGTGGAGGGACACCTCAAATTTTAACTTTGGATTAATATAACTATTATATATCGATAACTATTGGATTATCTGAAGACTGGGGGGTTTGATCTGCATAGTTTCAAAGCAGTTTTTGTTGCATTTTAAAAGACCTTTTCAACGATACCCCACATATTTAGTTTTTATTAATTAGTCCAATTTAATTTTTTAAATTCACTATTCTTTGTATGGGAGGGGGGCTGAAAAAAACTTTTGGAACTTCAATATCTATCTCTCCACCAATTTTCGTGACAATCGGTGCAGTAGCGGCGGAGTACGAGCCCGGATGGACAGACAGACGGACGGACATGACGAAACTATAAGGGTTCCTTGTGGACTACGGAACCCTAAAAACTGAATTGACTTAAAAATTCTATATAATTATCGAACTTGATCATAAAACTTCACGAGAATCAGTTGACAAATACGACCTTTAGGCGAGAACAAACAGACAAACTGACGGACAAGCATTTTTGGCCAATCTCAGACCTGAGACGCTTCGCTCGCTTGGTCAACAAGATTGAAATAAACTTTCCGAAAGCTACAAATGGCAAAAAAAGTGATGTTATTTTTAACCACTTACGCAAAAACAGTTTTTGCTAGTTTTGTATTTAATCAGGACATTCCTGTAATATGGGCTGTTTTTGTAGGTTATCAAATAAATATTGACATCTTTGATCGCTTTGATATATACATTACATTATCGCGTCTTTATCTCTAACGGGGTAGACTGATAGCGATGATAGTGAATAAGTGACATTTAGTACGGACGGACAAACATGTATTTTGACTTATTTTAATTATTATTTCTTTTTATATTTTATTTTTATATTGATTAATTTTTGATAATAATAGATTGTAATGCATGTACGTATATTTAATTGTAATGTGTGATAAATGTAATTGGTGTAAATCGTTTTTATCACAATAAAATAAATAAACAAACAAATAAACAAATAAACAAAGCCCTGGGCCGTAAGACCTAAAGGCCACATTTAGCCTGATGGTGGGCGTGGAGATAAAAAAGGAAATCAGATTAGTGATGGGTTGCCAGCCGCATCGCCTATAACCGTAAATCAGATTTTCCCTTTCCCTCCATTGACTTCTACGATCTGTGCGGGAAGAGAAGCAGCTAGAACATTATACTTTTTTTTCTTTTCTTTCAAGACTAGCATGGACATTTTGATAGAAAATGCCACTACTTATTTTTTTTAGATAATACTAAGGGTCAGTTCACACCGAGACGCGACGCGACGTGGCGCGTACTTTTAAAGAAATATGGAACTTGTTTGCTACAAAAATACACTAATTTCAGTTGCCACTCAGTTCGCCGCGGTGCGCCGCGCTCCTAATAAAATTGGTATCTTTTTGTGTGGTAAACAAGTATAGTATTTCGTTAAAAGAGCATGCCACGTCGCGTCGCGTTGCGTGTTGTCGTTGTCATCGAAAAATAAAATCTAAAAAATAAGTATTTTTAACCGACTTCAAAAAAGGAGGAGGTTATCAAATCAACTGCATGTTTTTTTTATGTTTGTTGCGCGATATTTTCTCCAATTGTTAACCGATTTTGATGATTTTTTTTTTATTTGAAAGCCTTTAATACCAGTTTGGTTCCATTTAAATTTGGTGAAGATATGATGAGGAACTTTGGAGATATGGAAGAAACTCCTAAAAAAATTGAAGTCGGTTGTTTTTTTTTGTTAAAAATTTAATTATTTGTTCAGCTTTTGTGCTCTACTAGTGATTCTGTTTCCAAGATTTCAGTAAAGCTAATAGGTACTAAATCAACCTGTAGAACAAGCTTTCAATACAATTAAATAAAATGTTTATTTCGTATCAAATAACCACCATCGGGTCCATTAAAAATAACACACAAAAATAGCTCACAACGTTCACCGAAATGTAACATTTATTTACATGCAAAACATCTATACGGCCTAATTTTTATCCGTTGAAATATTTATTACCCGAGTAGCAGGGTATGGCTGGGTATGTTTAAGGCGGATAAAAATAATATTATATGTTTTCCCAGCAAACCTTGATTGCGTACAACCACTGGCATGTCAAATTATTCCGCATGGATCTCTATGCGGCGGTAATAGAAGCTAAATTGCTTTACATTTGGGTAGATTGATGTGCTGTCAACCATACGTCAAAAGGTCTACGTGTGATTGTGTCCTGTGACTGTTGAAACGGATAATCGGAAATACGGGTAATTGGAAGAATTGGCCGGTTTTGGGCCGAAAATAAGAATTACCTCCGTGATTAGAAACGTATTGATGTTAGCCCATACAGATCTGTATATACTACTAGATAAAGGAAGTCCTTCAGTTTGTATGAAAACCTGACGTGCCAATTTTCATACAAATATTTAATAAGAAATTTACTTACAAACGGAAAGGAAACTTTTTGATTACTTCCTCCAACGTTTTTCGATGAGTTTCTACGGCTTAAAACGGCAGATTCAGGTATTTTACAGTAGAAAATAAATATCCGATCTAATGAATTGACAAACATAGACTAAAAGTGACGATCCTAAATGAAGTCAATTTGAGGCTTGAATTCATACAGATGCTGTATCTACGAGTATGTGAGTATGTCTTGATAAATGTCGAGTTGGTAAGAGAAACTTCTAAGTCGAAAGAATTGTAAATACTTAGATATTCGTAAAATCTCTTGCTGTCGCGCTGTGCCTGAACAGCAACCGAGATAGATAGAGACAACTGCAGCTCAGACCAAAAATACCATTGAAAAGTACACAAAATCAACGTTTCGTAATCTCCTGATTTCTCTTCTAAACCTTAACCGATTTAATTTATTTTGCCACTTACAATACAATACAAAAATCTTTATTGCACCAAATAAAAAACAATAAAAAATTACAAAGTTTACGGAAATTATAAATAAATAAGGTACAAGAGGCGGCCTTATAGCCGAAGCAATCTCTTACAGGCAACCATAAAGAGAAGGAGTGCGAAGTATATGAGTAAGATAACAGGTGGCGCAGTTAAATTTAAAATATAAATTATAAATAACCAATAGATATTAAAATACTTATACAAAATATATATTATAAAAAAAAAGATATATTTATATAAATAAATGAATATATATATAATAATAAGTAATTTATTACATACATACAAATAAATAAATATCACAATGATGTAAACAGATATGTACATGATGATTTTAAACAGGAAGATAGAAGAAATAGTAGGGGAAAGAGATGAGGAACTAAACAGAAGTAAAAAAGTGATTTTTAGTTAGGGTTTTAAATTTATTCAAACTTAAGGTCACTCATCCAAGTACGGACCACGCCCAGTGTCGCTTAACTTGCGAAAGCGCTGTTTACAGCTAGTGTATGAATATTAGAAAGAAACCCAACTTACGAGTATTATCTCTGCCAAAAGTGTGCATTGGTGCTGCAAAATATTTATTTAATTTTTTTCATTGAGTGACATTGTATGACAATGTCAGTGTAGAAATGTTGTGTGTGTGAAATATCAAGTGAATATTTTGTACATGACACAATATTCATTTCACTTTATTCGTAAAAGCATGCAATCCGTGATACCAATCATATATCTCATCTGTCCAATCGATGTCATGTTAAAAACGTTCACACAAATTCACTGCACTTTGCGGATTAAAATATTCAGTATTTCAGAATGATTCATAATATTAATAGTAGGTATATTGTTATTTAAATTGTTGAGCTGCGTAATGGAAATTTACCTTTTTAGGGTTCCATAGTTCAATTCAATTCATTTATTTCTTGAACAATGTACATTGTGTTAGAAAACATAAAAATACAAAAATAAAAATCATAAAAGCATAAAAAATATAAACATTAATCATCAGTAAAAAGAAATAAAATTCAAAAACAAGTCAAGAACTTTTACATTTTACAACATCCATACCATATTATGTAGTAAAAAATTAACCCTTATAGTTTCGCCATGTCTGTCTTTCTATCCGCGGTTTTACTCAGAGACTATTCGTAGTAGAAAGCTGTAATTTGGCTTGACAAAGTGGTACAGTCAGCCAAATAAATACCTGACCAAGCCAGAATCATTTTCAGTTTAAGAGAAAATTCAAGACATAGGTAGAGACCTATATCTTAAATTTTCTCTTAAACTGAAAATGATATTATCATGAAAATATATATTTAGAAAAATTTTAACGAAGTCTTTCTCAGTATACATTTTCGTGTTAATATTATTTTCAGGTTAAAAGAGCAAGCAACTGCAAGCGACTGCCCGTAGAGTAGGCGTGGCCGCAGCGAGAGCTGAAATGGTTAAAAAGCGCAAGTGCGCAGGTCTGGATGAACCATATATATTTGCGTCCTTCGCCGTGGAGCCATTATGGCCCTAGGGTGCGGAATCTCGTCAATTGTCGACGTCTCTGGGGACCCAAGGGCTGGTGCGCATTTCGGTCAAAGGCTTAGCCTGGCCATACAACGTGGAAATGCCGCCAGCCTCTTGGGGACCTTGCCTGCTGACGGTGGCGATTTGGGTTCAATTTTTTATATAAATTAATGTTTGTTGTTTGTAATTTTAGTTTTAGATTTAATTTATTGTTGTTATATTTAGATTTAATTATATGCAAATAAATAAATATTTATAATGGTTAAAAGAAAATTTAAGATATTGGTAGAGTGCCTCGTCAGGTATGTCACTAATAAAATTTCGAAAAAAATATTTAGGGTTGATATTTGTCGTTTGAAGCGGTGGTGGCCAAGTGATTAAGGCTCTAACCGTGTGTCTTTAAGGCACGAGTTTGATCCTTACTTGACGCAACTCTGTATGTTTACAGGCTTTTATTTCAAAGTGCAATGTATGTTCGGGTGGAATCTTGTAATTCAATTTTTAAGCAGATATCTTCAACTGATTGAGCTGAAATTTTCCGCGCATATGTATATCGCGTGACAATGCAGTATTATGACGACTTGGAGCTGATCTGATGATGGAACTGGAAGGTGGCCATAAGAACTCTGTAATAAAACCGTTGAGTTTGGACAAAACCTTTCGTCTCACAATTAAAGCTTGTTCAAAAAATGAAATTTTTAATAAAAACTTATTACTCAGTTACCACCGCAAAAAATTTGCATACTAGTTCACTAGAGTGCACATTTTTTGGCCGTGTGATGACGGCAGAGTAAAATACAAATTGACACTCACGGATGTCGTAAGAGGCGACTATAGGAGATATAAGTAAAAGAGTACGCAATGCTGCGCAATGACTTGAATGACCAACCCGTCTGCCCAGTGTGGTAATTATGGGCAAATCTTATTGGGTGAGGCCTTTTATCCAGCTATGGACTGTTATTTATAGGCTAAAAAGGAAAGGATCAATACATCATCGAGTGCAAAAAGACAACAAATAAACGGGCAAGTGCGAGTCGGACTCGTACATGAAGGGTTCCGTACCTCCGTACAATGTTTTAAAACGCTGAAGAAACACGTTTCTTATATGACGACCCTATTTAATTTTTAACTTTATCTAATTTTTAGTATTTGTTGTTATAGCAGCCACAGTAATACATAAACGGTGAAAATTTCAAGTGTCTAGCTATTACGGTTCAAGAGATAGAGCGGCTGACAGACGGACAGACTCAGTAATAGGGTCCCGTTTGCACCCTTTGGGTACGGAACCCTAAAAATATCTTGACATAATATTCATTACATACAAATCTGTAAATATAAATAAAAATCTGTTAAGTATTATTACGTACTTAATGCGTTGAACCCGTGGAAACCTACTTATTACTTAAAAAGGCAACTTTTAAGTAGCTGTATGTTGTTCGCAACTTGGGAGTTACTTTGTAAACATCATTCACCTTATGCAAATAAGCTTAGAAGGTCTTTATTGTGACCTTCCAAAAGCCAAGATTTCTGTTGTTGTATTGTAAGTGGCCAATACTGGTATCAATTTTTTCAAGCTACCTTTAGACATCAGACATATTCGTTTAGCGATTGTCATATTATGATGGTACTACATATAATATATAGGTTGGTAGGTAGGTTTACATAATTTTACAAGCTTTTATTTATTTATTTTTATTTTTTCTTTTATTTAGTTTAGTTTCACCTATCCCGTTGTTTGAGTGTCTCTAATCAAATCTTATTTTTATTTATTTTATTTAAAATCTTTATTGCACAAAACTATTGTACAAGTGGTGGACCTAATGCCTTATGGCATTCTCTACCGGTCAACCATAAGACCAAGCAGAAAATATGTGTGGCTGGCTGCAAGCTACAAGTAAATTAGACCCACATCCTATTTTTCGACTGAGCTGAAACTTCACATAGTTATGTAAGTTGGATGACAGTGCAATATTATGGTACCAATAACCTCATATCATGATGAAGCCGGAAGGTTTAAAACAACATAACCCCACCAAGTTTGGGCTCGGTTGATTCGTTTTGAGGAGCACTTTAAACTTTTTAGTTCAAAGTTTTAGATAAAAGCTTGTTTTTAAGCTTTAGTTTGCATTTTTGCCAAAAGTGGCCGTTTTTCGCAAAAATCCAAACTAAAGCTTAACGTTCTCACTTTAAACTGTAACAGTAGTTGATAAAATAGTTTGAAGGGTTATCTAGGTTTTACTAGCTCAAAATTTTAAATAATATCTCCGTTTCCTTACAAATAATTTATTTCAAATGGGGCAGCACAGGACTCCGTGTATAGTCTTAAAGTCATTTCACCAACTTGTACTATTTACACAATTTGACAAATAATAGGAAGACCCACAACCCACATTTAGACTTTCTGTATAACCCAAAGGTTGACTGGTAGACAACGCTTTTAGCGTTAAGTTCGCCTATTGTTCTGTACAATTTGTATTTGATGGACAATAAAGATTAAATAAAATAAATAAAAAATAAGAATCAATTATTAAATTATGTTTATTTTTTTTTCTATGTCTTTCGACATATATGTTAGGCAATATGTTAGGACACTTGATACGGCATGATAATTTTATGGGAATTATAATAGAAGGCAAAATAGAAGGAAGGAGGGTAAGAGGAAAGCCAAGGCACAACTATATGAAGCAAGTCAAGGAAAAGGTGATAGCAGTGTCGTACCAAGATGTCAACAGGTTGGCGAAAGATAGAACAGAATGGAAGAAACTCCACCGAGAAGAGCGTCGCTCTTAAATTTTGATAATGATGATGTCTCTTGAATTAACTATTTCATATTATATCAAACTCAATTCCCCCGTGTCGTTTCGGGTTAGAATAGGACCACTTCATCTCTTTCTATGTATGTCGTAAGAAGCGACTAAAGGACTAAGCACTAACATCTCGTGCTATAATTGCATTCCCAAGGAAGGTTAACGTCGGGCGGCGGCCGGTTATAAAACTTTTCGCACAAATATATTCCCAAAGAGGGTAAACGTCAGGCAGGTGGCCGGTCGTAAAACTAATAGCCAAACCATTTAAACTGTTCCGGCTATTTCTCCTCCATTTCGCAAAGTCTTTGGCGTCCTTGGGTGAACATTGACATGCATGTTATATTTGGGGAAGAAAAAGCGGGAAAGCGCACCCCGAGCTCCGAAGTAGCTGAGGATGCAACTGGGAACGCGCTTAGACGAAGAAGAAGATTATATCAAACTCAATTACTAAAAGGTAGTATGTATTTTTCATCTGGGTCGCTGATCCATCTCTGTCCAATCCAATAACTTGGGAAATATTGACTATCTCTGAAGAATATTTCATATATCAATCTCCAAACTTGCATAATAACCTTTTCCGTACAAATAACAATATTTAGATTATCTTATAATATATTTATATGAGTTGCTATTGAATGAGTTGATCTTATTTCAGGTACACATTTTTTTTTTCAAACTTAATAATATGTAGAAAATACTGGAAGGAAAGAAGGGCGGCCTTTGCCCAGCAGTTGGACATGCATGGCTAAATAAAAAATTAAAAAAATAATAATATGTCGGTTATTAAGGGGTAAAAGGGCAGGAACTGATAAAAAAGATTAAGTACCTAGTAGTTAGCTAGCTAAGTAGATTTTAAGCCAAATTAAGAGGGAATCGATAGGCCGTATTTCCAAACAAACGAAGTCTCCTGATCGCTCGCTGGATAATGCCGGTAAAGCAATGATTTTTTTTTCAAAAATATCTATGAATATATATATTAGCATGTCCATATATTTTCTTTTTTTTTTCAAATTTGGTACCAACCTTCGCAAACAAATTTAACGAAATTATATTATTAAAATAAAAATTGGAACACAGCCATAGCTTTTCGTAAATTTTTAATGAAAAAAGAAATTAAATCGGTTAAGTTTTGAACGAGAAATCAGGGGACTACGAAACGATGATTTTGTGTACTTTTCGTAGGTATTTTCGGTCCGAGCTACATTTATCTCTATTGTTATTCGGGCACAGCGCGACAGCAATAGATTTTACAAATACCTATTTTTTAATTCTCTCGACCTTAGTGTTTCCTCTTAATGAGATCCTCAATCAGTGTGATTTATTATTATTATACTTACTACGCCACGGAGGTCGTCACATCATGTCATATTATATATTCTTTATGAGTTGTCAACGAAATAGCGCAGTTGTTTGAAACAAAACATTTTAATTTAGCCCATTTGTAATTACACGCAAAGGCAACTAAAATATAAATCATTTCGTATCAACTGTCTACGAGTTCTTGTTCCGCTGAAATATTAATTAGTTTTTGTTGACATTGTACGAATTTCAATATTTTTACAAGCTTATTTAGCTTGCCCTGTTTGTCGTTGTTAATTTGTTTGGGTCAAATCTTGCAATTTAAATTTGAACCACTTCCCGGTTTCTGATTGAGATGAAATTTTGTATGCTGTGAATCAGATGACAATGCAATCTTATTATAAAATGAAGCTGATCTGATGATGGAGCCGAAGAGGTGCAATTACGTACGGCACTTAAACAATAATCTTTTTCTTTATCTTAGCGTGTTCCTGGTTGCATTCTAATCTGTGCTTCGTGGTCTGGGGTGCCGTTCCCTGCTTTTTCCAGGGCTTGTTAACGATACCAATTTCACACTAAAAGTAACGTTAAATAACGTTATTTTCATGGTAACGTTATAAAGGGTATCGATAATACAGTTTATAACGTTATCAATCAACGATATAAGTAACGATACTTTTTTCAATACTTGTAAAATATTTATTTATTTATTTTTAAACTTTATTGTTTAACAATGAAATTGCCTTAATATTGGCGGACTTAACGCTAAAAGCGTTCTCTTCCAGTCAACCATAGGGATAAACAGATAATTCGTTGCGGCGCAAAATAATTAAATAATTACATACTTATACCAAATAATACACATTCATGCATATATACTCATAATAAAGACATATATACGCATACATATAAAATATACATTATACATACAAATATACATAATATTATATAAATAGCTCTAGTAGCCTACTAGACAAACTCTCATCATCTCATCAATTTATTCTGTGAAACATTGAAAAGAAATACAGAGTTAACAATACCTTTTACCGTTAATAGCATTGGTAACGTTATCTGATTAACAGTAAATAGTGGGAAAAATACCGTTAATCTTTGCTGATAACGTTAACGCCGTTTGACAGAATTAACGTTACCAGATTTTTAACGGTATTCCAAGCCCTGGCTATTTCTTCTCCAAATATACATGTTAATAGTCACCGAAGGATGCCAAAGACCTTTCAAAATGGAGAAGAAATAGCCGGAACAGTTCAAATGATCCACTTAAACAAAAATGGTTACATAACTAATTAATTTATAAAGGTTTGACTCATCTCTGTGTCCTTAGAAGACTTCTGTGGCCTAGTGGCCATCATGCCAGGCTGTCACACACGGGTGCAATTTCTGGTAAAATAATCTTTTTCAGATTGTCCTGAGCCTTGGGTGTTTATCTATATATGTATTTGTTATAAAATATAGTATCGTTGAGTTAGTATCCCATAACACAAGTCTCGAACTTACTTTGGAGCTAGCTTAATCTGTGTGATTTGTCCTAATGTATTTTATTTATTTACTCAAGTGATATAGTTGGAAAAGGCCGCCCAGTTTTGTGAATGAACAGGAACGGAGACCCGACTTTGTCCACTCAGCAATGAGCGCTGCCGATATGATTGTCTAAACCGATTGAAACCTGGTCGGCCTTTTCCGACTACGATATTACGTGAATCAAGCCGTTGTAAATCATTTGATATGGAGTTATATCACGTTAGTTTTATTAAAACAATAAATTTAGTTTCAATGGTGTTACAACCAAGGATGCTCAAGACCGTGCGAAGTGTAGAAGGAATAGCCGAAAAGCGGACCCCGGGCTTCACAGCATTGCGGCTGAGGATGCAACTGGGAAAACGCTAAGGTTAGAGTAAGAATAAATTAAGTTTATATGTAGAAAAATACTGATATTTAAGGCCTCAAACTAAATTTTGCAGACTTATTATCCCACTCCGACGGCAGTTACGAGGTTTACCGGATCTGACCCAGTTTTGAGAATGTCCGGAACCGTGCCAGTTTTATGTGCACTCTAGGATTTTATCTTTAAAATTCAAATAGCAGTTTGAGCTCACCACCTGACATTATTTTTTATTACTACTTATACCAAGATCATCCTTACCACGATCAAATGAATAAAATCACTCAATCAATCACTAATGGTTCTGTGAGACCTCACGAGCTCTTACAACCATGCAATAATCGACAATTTCTCCTTTCCTCTTGGGTCTACCACGTCTGCCGGGGCCCGGCACATGACCGTACCAGCGTTGGTGACTCTCTTGCAGTTTGTAATTATAATTATGCGACTTAAAAATATGGCGATTGCTTTATTTAGGTATGGATACTAAACTCTTTAAATAAGTATTGACTGAGTCATTTTAAATTTACTGGGGCTAGCTTATGTAATCAGTGTGATTTGTCTTTATAAATTTTTTTTGCTTGCCTATAGGGGTAGTGTCCCACTGCTGGGCAAAGGCCTCCCCCTTATCCTTCCACACGTCCCTGTTTTCAGCGATGTTCTACCATTCGTAAATAAATTTATCAAGGTTGTCCCGCCATCTGGTCCTCGGCCTTCTACCTCTACGTTCATCTGGAAACCAGAATGTAGACAACCTGGCCCATCTTTCGGGGCGCATTTGGCAAACATGTCCTTGCCCAGTTAAATTTCCTTTGCGGTTTTTGCGCCTACATCCGGAATTAGCGTAGCTCGGTGTTTTGCACCTTGTATCTATTTTTTTATTTATGTTGTGCAAAAAATAACTCCTGTTCTTTTTACAATAAATATTAATTGCTAACGCTGACTGAATCAAAGACTAAATACAGCGGTTACAGCATAAGTACAATACAAGGAAAAACAGTCATGAAACGTTCCGTTTCTGTCACAGTTCGCATGACGAGTCTTTGGTCACGGAACTCCACTAAAGAAATTTTAATATTTTTCTAGTAAAATCTGATATCCCGCACAATTTTTCCTGTAATTCATGACCGGTAATTGTTATTATCGTAAATATCATAAATATACCTCGTTTTACTACTATGTTGTTATGAAACGTTATTCCGGTTTGATAAGTCACGAAAAACACTTGAGCCTCATAAATTTTAAGAAATGAGATTAGTCCCTAGTGCTTAAACAGTGTTCGTGATTGTTTTATAAAGTGATAATTTTGTTCTAAACGTTTTTTCGGGGGTAAAAATGTTGTATGGGTTGGGTATTTTCGATTGATCCTACTCGTTAATAAAGGTTGCTTGTTTTGGGCACAAGCTTTCCAACATATATTATATCGGTAGGTATACTTTGTATTCGGCCGTCTACAAAACCGCAGTTTTAACCAATCACGAATGAATAAAAGGATAACAAAAGTCAACGGCCACCACCGAATAGGGGAATACAAACTTTATGCTTAGTGGCCTTTTCCACAAAATTATCATCATCATCAGGCCTTTTTAAGTCTCCAATGCAGGTGCATGACCCTCTCTGTACTGTCAGAGCCATACTTCGCCAAAGCAGTCCAAGGATTGCCTACACTCTCCACGCTTGTTTAGCTTGTGTTTCCTAAGTAGCTTTCTACGACATACACGGGAAGATTTGTGATCCTATTCTACTCTAACGAACACCACACGGCAATACCATAAAATATTTAACATGATTACAAACAAAACAAATAAAGATAAATAAATGAATAATATGTACAAAAAATATATACCGGACCCAAATCACCCAATGCGTTTCTGTTTATAATTTTATTTATATTGTTGCATGAATAAAAACTTCTCGTCTAGTATGTCAATTGGCCATTTTTAGAATATATTTTTGCTGCTAAAAATATTCTCAAGTTAGTCGCAGCGCGACGCTAAGCGACCGAAACATTTTCTCTACAGTAATAAAGCTACATTTAAAACCTGGATTATTTCTAGAAACAAAGAATCACTCTGCAACTAATTTCATTCGCTCGCCCAGACGATGTCTTTGAACTTGAATATTCAAAATATTAGGAAAGTAAATGATTTATGTGACGCTATTTAGAAATCCAAAATAATTGAACGAGCTAACGAAATGACTGGAGTTCTCTGAGTCTAATTGCACAAAATTACACCTAATAAATGAGTAAAATGTACGTACAAATGACGCGCGGAGTCGCGGCACACAAATTTTTAAGAATTCTTTTTAATCCCACGGGAGTCTCAACAGACATAACGATTAAGGGTTAAGTAGATCCCTAGATAGTAGGTAGTAACCCTAGATATCCCTTCAAACTATTTTATGAACTACTGTTTACAGTTTAAAGTGAGAACGTGAAGCTTTTCTTCGCACATTTGTGAAAAACGGCCACTTTGGCAAAAAGGCAAACTAAAACTTAACGTTCTCACTTTAAACTGTAAACAGTAGTTCATAAAAAACTTTGAAGGGATATCTAGGGTTTACTAATACGACATTTTAAATGATATCTCCGTTTCCTTTCAAATATTTTTTTTCAAATGGGGGCAGCACTGGATTTCATGTATCATCTTAATAGGAGACAGAGAACGGTAAGTGGTCTGGTAATGATTTGATTTACTCTACTACACCAACCATTTGATTGACCTGCCGAGCGTGGTAATTATGGGAATATATTCCCTTTATTGAGAGAACCTTGTGTCCACCATTAGCTAAATACTCCATGACCATTAGACTGATATAGACCAGTAAAGAGACGTAGATAATGACGTCTTTTATCGGACCTTCGTAAAGTTTCAAACGCAAGTCATACACTTATAACTTTTTGTTTAGTAGTTATTGCGGGTAAATATAGCGGTGGTGGTCAAGCAGTGTATAGGCACTGGCTACGCGTCTGCGAGATATGAGCAAAGAATATATACACTACGCGAAAAGAAACGACACTTAAGCATGTGTGCACGTAAAATCGCTTGCGGCTATGTGTGGGTAGCTGGATGTGCAAGGGGGCCTTGAGAGGCGCGCGGGGCGTGAAACGAGCTATCGCTGACTGCTTTGGCCGAGAGCTGGTACCTAGTTCACGTTTCTGTCATGCACCGCATGATACTTTATTTCGGTTCGGTATCCAACCCTAGAGTTACGAGCTCCGAGCTCAAGGTCACCGGTGTTCGAACTCTCACGTACAGGGAGTGTCGCCGCTGTGGTATGAGTTCGGTCCTCATCCTAGGCAAGACTTGTACCTCTGAGTTTGTACTCATACGATACGGTCATTTTAAAATATCACCACTTGCTTCCGTTCTGGTGAAGGAAAACACCGTGAGGAAACCTGCACACTAGTGTTTTATAATAACTGTTGTCACTATATAACAGTCATTATGCGATGTCAGGTGCCTTTAGGTAGCTCGAAAAATTTGACATTAAATTTCAAATTTCAAAATATCTTTATATTATATGATATTTATAATATCTCTTAATAATAGTCACTTTGTTTTGCACAAATGTTGACGTCAAATCGTTACTTACAGCTAAGTTTATGCCGCTTCCTAGGCGCAAGTGGCGGCAACAAACTGCACTGCACGTTTTCTCCAAAGATGTCAACTAACAAACTTAAAACTTAAAATATGTTATATGGATGGACTGAGATAAGCTAGATTAGACAACAGTGTTAGCTATTATATGGATGTGAAACATGAAAGGTTACCAAAGATTACCAAGAGTCACGCAGCCGATCCAAGTTTTCATCAACCGCTGCATGCGGCAAATACTTGGCATTTTCTGGCCTGAGAAGAAGTGGGAGCCGTGCCGGGAAATGCTAATTGACAAGCAGATAATGCGCCGTAAATAGACGTAGATAGGTCATACTCTCAAGAGAGAGCCCACACATATCCCGAAGCAAGCCCTACAGTGGGCCACACAGCCCTTCCCAAGCAGACCTGGCAGCGCACTGTTGCGACGGAGATGAAGACATGAGATTGTAAACCTTGCTCGTGAGTAAGTATTTCAAAGCAAACTTCTAGCTTCTAGTAACCAATGAGGAAACGATACGATTAAGAAAAGTATGAGCGATAAACAACAATAAGTTATAATATAAAGAAGTATCGCTAATCACTGCCGCGGACGGACGCAAAACTTTAGCCAACTTTTTCTGTTACCGCGCCTAATCAAATCTCCTTGCCCCATTACGACGAGCGGAGCCCTATTCTTGGAAAAGAGAATCAGAGATACAGAAAACGTATACTTCTTTATACTGTCTTGAGTAGTTTATCCAAACTTTGCCCAAATTAACTTACTTTATGTTCATTTGCATAAATAACAATATATGTTTGTTACTTACAAATATCAATTGTTATATTAAATGCAGCAATCTCTCACTTTAATCTAATATTGACCCCAGCGGACCCCAGTCTTCACAGTACAGCTGAGGATGCAACTGGAAATACGCTGAGATGAAAGAGAGAGAGAGAGAGAGAGAATACATCAAAATTTTATAATAGCTCCATATTATGTTTTGATTGGTTTTTGAAAGAGACCCTGTATTTTTAATAATTTAAAAGTTTTTTTACCTTACCGGTTGCATCCTTAGCTGTGCTACTTTGGAGCCTGGAGTGAATTTTCCTGCTTTTTCTTCTCCAAATATAAAATGCAATATCAATGGTCTGGTCACCCAAGGATAGCGAAGACCATGCGAAAAAGTTTAAACGATTTAGCTATAGTTTTACTACCAGCTAGCTGTCTGCCAGACAGGAACCCTCTTTTGGAATGCAGTTGTTTATGCTTAGTAATTTAGTCGGCACTTATGATATCAACAGGAAGAGATTGATCGTCCTTAGAAGAATACTTTGAATCCTATAAAATATATAGGTTAACGTGGAGTTGTTGCAGGCAACCAACGCTATTGGTAACAGATACTATTTAAATGAATTAAATAAATAACTCTTCCAGCTTAGCTTTTCAACGTGGAAGGGGCATACCCGTAATAAATCAAACCACGGTCTATACTAAGTCATTAAAATTTAATAAAATTAAAATAACAGCCAAAGCCCAAAAAAAATTCGGCGTTTCCATACAAATGTGTGCAGCTGCCCGGGCGATTTATAAATGTCGAAATTTATTTTGGGTTTTTGACTGTTATTTTAATTTTATTATGCTTTAGTGATCTTGTATAGCCCGTAGTTAAATTAATTATTGGTATGTCCCTTCCACGTTGTATGTATAGTATTTATTGAGTTCCAACTATAATAAATTAAAACATTAGCTAATTGGGACTTTCTTTTTTCATTTATTTCATGTAGGTCGAATGAAATAATTACCTAGAACTATTACTGTAGGCTAAAACCGATTCGCCAGTTTGTTAATTTAATTTGCTACCTCTTGGGATTACAGTACAATATGATATTAGGCTTAGTCCAATTATGGAAAAGGTTTATGTCACCGTTTAATTAACTAATACCAAAGTTAATATAGGTTAGGTCGTTATATCAAAGGCCAGGATGTGTTATGATACCATTTAATTTTATTGACCAAACGAGCGAAGCGTTCGAATTTCGAGATGTGGTAATAAAGGAGAATGGAAAAGATCAGTTGGACGGAAAGGAAAACCAATGAAGAAGTAGAAAAAATAGGAGGAGAAAAAAGAAGACTGCTGGGCGAAATAGAAAATAGGAGAGGGAAAATTATTGGTCACTTAATACGACATGACTCCTTATTTAAAAACATACTAGAAGGAAAGATAAAAGGTAGAAGAGGTCCAGGACGACCAAGAAAGAGCTATGTAGACCAACTGAAAGAAAAAGCAGGGGTTATGTCGTATCAAGCACTATAAGCAAGGCAGAGAACCGAGAAGTTTAGCGCATACTCCACCGACAAGATCCACTAAGCTCTTAAATAAGAAGAAGAAGAGCGAAGCGTCTCAGTTTCGAGATTGGCCAAAAATGCTCATGTCCCTTTATCTGTTCTCGCATACGGGTCGTATTTTTCAACTGATTTTGACGAAAATTGGCACACAAGTTCTTTTATTTTAATTTTTATTGTCCATCAAACATGTCACACAAATTTTACAGAACAATAGGCGAACTTAACGCTAAAAGCGTTGTCTACCAGTCCACCTTTGGGTTATACAGAAAATCTAAATGTGGGTTGCAAGATAAAGTGTAGTATACATAAAATACATAATTTACATTGTTACATAAATATATATACTTCTTATACATATACCTACATTAATACCTACATATATATATATATATATATATATATATATATATATATATATATATATATATATATATATATATATACGGTACATATACGATACCTACATATAAATAAATGCAGCAATTCTTAAATCTACTTTTATAACTTGGCCAAGTAGTGTCTAAATACCTGGGTCTTAAAGCTAGCGCGACTAGGAGCAGTTTGAATGAATTCAGGAAGCGCGTTCCAGAATCTAATTGCTGTAATGGCGAAAGAGTTAGAAAGAAAACCAGTACGGTGAGAAGGAATAGAAAGGGTCAAACTATTAGAAGATTCTTTTATTGATTTCAATGTTTTAATCGATCACGATTCTTGATTGGAGGAGACATAGGGGGAAGTTTGGTGTAGCGTTATTTATTAACGGATTTAAATCAAATTTAAGAGGCACGCTAAGGACTTCATTTCACACAAGATGTTGCAATAACATTTCCAAAAGAGGGGAGTTAAGGGGGAACGGGGGAATTTTGCTGTAGCATTATATACAGACGGATTACACTGAAATTTTCTAAGCCAGGGGAAAGTCGAAAGTGTCAGTTATTGCATAGTTATAAGAGTTGGCGAGGTCTACTATTAAGGTGAAGGTATAGGCAAATGGCCTTGAAGTGGCGCCCTCATTTGAAATAAATTGTTAACTCGTAAATATGGAGATAATTTCCATATTGCTCTTCGTCATGCACTAGATAGCCCTTTAAATTATTTTATGAACCACCGTTGAAAGTATTTACATTAGTCATCATTATAGCAATCGTTGATTTATCGAAGTTAATTTCTGTTTTCTTTAAAAATACTAAGAAAATATTAAAATACCTAAGCTAAATTATATTAAAAATATCAAAACATGATGGTCCTGGTAAAAAATAAAAGCATTCTTATAAAAATAAAAATAAAAAATTTGGAACCGTTTGGGAAAATTGTTTCAAAATAATCTAAACAAAGATA
This sequence comes from Acrobasis repandana, assembly GCA_963576875.1. Classification (NCBI taxonomy): domain Eukaryota; kingdom Metazoa; phylum Arthropoda; class Insecta; order Lepidoptera; family Pyralidae; genus Acrobasis; species Acrobasis repandana. The sequence goes on from OY756215.1 coordinate 2,090,317, forward strand.
AAATAAATCATTAATTAAATTAAAAGAATTTTTCGATCAGTCACGTATCGTTTTGTTAAGCAATTTCATTTTCTTTTATTTGCTAGGCTTATTTTATTTAATTAAGGCTTCATCTAGATTGAACACGAGTCATTGAAGAGCACTCATTTTGAAATCACGAGTACCTTGGTTCATGTCTCGTTTAGATGCGCTTAGGAATACAGTAATTATTTTTCGTATCAATAAATAAATACGGACAAATTATTTTAAACGAGTGAGTGAAACGAGCGAAGTTCTCCGAGTCTACGAGTAGTTTAAGAATCCGGTATTTGTATGAATGTGAGTATATCTGTGTGTTTATTTGACGATAACTCGTATATTTTTGATAGAGCTTCGTAAAATTTGGTAGATGTGTAGATGTAGCTAATAGAACTTTAAGTTCGAACATGAGCCATGTTGATCATAAGGGTTGTCGAGTTATGGTTCTCGAGTTAAGTTCGGGGTGAACTACTAGTGATATTATAATTCTTAATTTTTCAGTATTTATTATTTATTTTTACCTTCTATTATAATAGTTCTTAACTTCTAAATAAATAACTAAACTTAACTATACTAGCAGTTAACCACAAACTATAAACTCGCAAACCCCATATCTCGGCAACCCCTAAACGTAATTAGCTCATATTCGAATTTTAAAAATTATGCTTTCTACATTCTACATTGGTCACTTAATACGACATGACTCCTTATTTAAAAACATACTAGAAGGAAAGATAAAAGGTAGAAGAGGTCCAGGACGACCAAGAAAGAGCTATGTAGACCAACTGAAAGAAAAAGCAGGGGTCATGTCGTATCAAGCACTAAAAAGTAAGGCAGAGAACCGAGAAGTTTGGCGCATACTCCACCGACAAGAGCCACTAAGCTCTTAAATAAGAAGAAGAAGACATCCAACATACATAGTATCACGTTTCATGAAGCTTCAATCAAAGATATTCGAGTTATCGTCGAACAAAACTACATACATACAAACGCTAGATTGTTCAAGTTGACTGAGAATACAAAAATTTAAATATGTAAATTAAATCCACTAAACGCATGGTGCAATATGAGGACTGAAAAACTGCACATAAAAAGCAACTAATCAGGTGAGTCATTACATTACGTGAATGTGAAGAAAAATAAACCAAATTTGAAAACACAATGGGGCTCCATGACAGCTGGCTGTAACTGATAGCGCTAAGTTCGTATAAACATAGCATCTAAATCACTTTGGGATTTATCCGAATCAACTAATTCAGATAGACTCAAATTGTGGGTTTTATTCGAATGAGTGAATTTTGACATAAGAATTATATTACTGTGGTTTTAGTACAAATGAATTTGAAATTTATCTTGCATTCAGAAAATACCTACATTTTGTTTTATCTTCAATTTCAAAATGACGGCTTATTTTGCCATTATGTTTAAAAACTTAGTTTAAAAGTTGTTGAGTCCGCCAAAGATTTAGTTTTGTACGTTCTTGCCTACCATCAGGCTAAAAGGGGTCTTGCGGCTCTGGGCTCTGTCTGCTTAGAGCCGCAAGACCCAAGATGCTTTGTCCCTGTTAGGGATAAAAACGTTTAAGTACCTACTGATAGTGTATGTATGTACGTTTTATTTTTATACTACTACTTATAAAAGGTTTACGTTTTTTTTCTATAAAGTAGTATTTTAAGTATTTTAGTTTATTAGAGTTTGTTTTTTTTTATTTATTTATTTATATTTTATTGTACACACATATACATGTTTAAAGTAAAACAGGTGGACTTAATGCTAAAAGCATTCTCTAAAAGTCAAACCTTTGGGTCGATTGGAGAGTTTTATGTGGGTGTGTTTTTGTAAGAATGTAATTTGATATATAGAAGTTTTCAAATGTACAAGATAGAGATATGTTATAAGTTTTATAATTTCATTTAAAGATATGGAACAAATAACGTTAAATGTTGTTTCTCTATTTACACCTAAGTTGAAATTATCCTTAATATGTAATGTCAAATATAAAACATATATTTATTATCAAATAATCTATTTACAAAGCAACAAAAGCTTTTATTTGACCAACCCTACAAAGAAATGAATGGTATATGAGACCACATTGTAATATACAATATACATGAAGATAAACATCCAGTACAATTTGAAAAAGGCCATATTTCGAGGATCGAACTCAAAACCTCCGGAGTGTCACACTAGCGTGGTAACCACTATGCCACGGGGTGGTCGCCTTAGTTTCCTCTTATGATTCCCACAGGAGGGGAAAGAGCATTATATACTAGCTGATGACCACGGGGTTGCCCGCGTGGTTAATTTAAAAAAAAATGACGGACTTTCATCCTCTATTTACATTATTATAGATATTTTTAAAAATAGTGATACAATTTACTTTTATTTACTTATTTTAAAGGATGTGCTTATTGAGTATTTTTTTACATTTTTAACTTCATGATTGACCAAGTTTCATACTTACTTTCAACCCTAATTTTACATTTCTAACTTCATGATTGACCAAGTTTCATACTTACTTTCAACCCTAATTTTACATTTCTAACTTCATGATTGACCAAGTTTCATACTTACTTTCAACCCTAATTTTACATTTCTAACTTCATGATTGACCAAGTTTCATACTTACTTTCAACCCTAATTTTACATTTCTAACTTCATGATTGACCAAGTTTCATACTTACTTTCAACCCTAATTTTACATTTCTAACTTCATGATTGACCAAGTTTCATACTTACTTTCAACCCTAATTTTACATTTCTAACTTCATGATTGACCAAGTTTCATACTTACTTTCAACCCTAATTTTACATTTCTAACTTCATGATTGACCAAGTTTCATACTTACTTTCAACCCTAATTTTACATTTCTAACTTCATGATTGACCAAGTTTCATACTTACTTTCAACCCTAATTTTACATTTCTAACTTCATGATTGACCAAGTTTCATACTTACTTTCAACCCTAATTTTAGCATAGGGGCTGAATTATGATAAATTTCCAAAAATCCCTTCTTAATGCACACTTACGTAATTAAAGGAATGCTTGTGCAAAATTTGATGCTTCTAGACCCAGCGGTTTTAGCTGTGCGTCGATCGATCAGTCATGCCATGTCAGCCAGTCAGTTTCTTCTTTTATATGTAAATATATAATATTATAGATAGATTTGTTGTATCACAGGGAAAATTCCTCCATAAATTGAATATATGCGTCCAAACTTTCTCACATATTAAAATTTGTATTCCAAATCAAAGAATATTTGAGGCAAATCATCAAAATAGCTCCACGTGTGTCGGTATGGATTCGTAGCCGTTTCTCGGAAAATGCTCAATGGTCCGGAAAATTCGCCGTGAAACCTTATTCCTTTGGATTGCTTACCGTTTAGGATGGGAGAGTTTGGACGATTTAGAATGTATTGTGTTGGTATTTTGTTATAGACTGTGCTTGAAATACTCGTATCTTGGAAGATTTTATAATGCCCAAAGAAAATCCTAGAATAAACGAGTGAGTGTAGTTATGAATGCCTTCTTCGACAGTCTGGAATTTAGACATATGTATGAGTGTTTTAATTCTACAATACCTAACTATATCAATAAATGTCAATATACTCGTACACCGAGGAGCTCGGCGGAAGTATGCATTACTAGCGCTTTCACAAGTTAAGTGACACCAGGATGGGTGACCATAATTGGCATTAACAAAACATGTGTCGAGCTCCTCCGTGCTTCGGAAGGCACGTAAAGCCGTTGGGCCCGGCTGTCATCATTGTATAGCAGTCGTCAAGCTATGTCAGATGCCTTTACGCAGCTTGAGAAATCTGACACCAGTGTTGGCGACTTACACACGAAAAACAAACAAAATATATATACTTATATACGAATTTACCAATGGGGAATGAGCTGTTAGGGTTGGATCTCATCTATCAGCACGGAACAGCACTTTCCTATGCTGCTATCCTTTTCTGTCGATCAGAAGCGTCGTTTGCTAGAGCGAGACAGAGCGATGGAATGCTTCAGCACCGGCCGTGCTGCAGCGTTCAGTCGCTCTCTCTCTTGCTCTAGCAATTTACTGTTCTGAGCGACAGAAAAAGATAGCAGCATAGGAAAGTGCTGTTCCGTGCTGATAGATAAGATCCAATGACCCTGGGCTATGTCATCATCATCATCATCATCCGAGCGTATTCCCGGTTGCATCGTCAGCAGTTACACTTCAGAGCCCAGGGACCGCTACCTAATCTAGGTGATTCGACGAGGTTACTGGTTTTTACACGGAGCGACTGCCGTCTGACCTCCGCAACCCAAAGGGTAGACTAGAACCAATCCTAGGATAGGTACAAACGCTAGATGGCGATCGGGACCAACGGCTTTACGTGCCTTCCGAAGCACGGAATCATCTTTGCGCCTGGGCTATGTCTACTTGCTTAAAGCAGAAACAGCCCAGGATCTCAAGATTAAGACTTCCAGATCAGCTTCAGTCATTAAAATAAAAAAATATACGGCAAAATATGAAATAAAATAGAGCTATATGACTAGGAAAAAATCAGTGGCACTCCGGGAGTGCCGACATAAGTGAAAGCTTAAACATGGTGGTGTCGGTTTTTCCCATCTCAAAAATGCCCAACGCCTCTAAAGAAGTTTTCGCTTCAAAAATCTGTATAGACATTAAAATCCTCTTACACATTTTTAGTTGTGGTAGGGCCACGCTACCGGCAAAACTCAGTTTTGCTAGTAGGATAAATGGGTCGGCTCGTCCGTGGAAGTACCACACTCTCACAGAAAATCGACTACTGAGTAGTAGCTTCACCGTTTCTATGCTTCGTTCGGTGAGTGAGTGAGCCGGACCCCCCCCCCATCCCCGCTCCCGCTCCCCCCTGAAAGGCCGGTAACGCTTTTGTTACACCCCTGGTGTTGCAGTTGTCCATGGGCAGCGGTGATCACTTACCATCAGGTGACCCGCTTGTTTGTTTGCCGTCCTATGACATAAAAAACATACATAAGTCCAAAAAAAGCAGTCCTTGCAGCGAACTTCAAACATTCATTTTTTTTAACAAAACCCCAGATACGTTTGAATAATTGGCAGCTTTTTCTGCATGCATTGTACTAATTGACACTTGCCTAGATACGAACAGCGAACAAACGAATTGGGATAACCGATGAATTTTTCATGCAAACTGGGAAATACTGAAATGTGTGACAATTGAATTTCAGCCATTTTTATTAAAAAATACAAGGTCAGGTATAAATGAATTTTTAAAATAACGAGGGTCAAAATATTGGATAATGATTGAACAACTTTTGCCAAGATATTAACTCTGAATAGTCACTTAATGCTCTTACGTAAACCAACTTCTCCGAGGACGCAAACCATAAAAGTCAATCAAGGAAGTGAATATTAACGTAGAAATACATACAAGTATACATGTCTCAGCTATCTAGTTAAATAAGCCAGCTAACTCGACGCCCAGGCCATTAATTAAATGCCGATATCAGATTGAATGCCTAGGCTTATAGTTAATTGAACTAGAATTACTGAACATTTAACAACATAGCGTATTGAAAGTCAGCTGCTTGAAGATGACTCACAATATTCAAGTCATTCAAATTTAGTTCAGTTTTTTTCCACTGCGACGCTAGTAGTCACTAAAACAAAAATGGCGTCAACAGCGCAAACCGCGAATGATATTTTTCGTCCTTGTGTGTAATTTTATGTGAAATTAAAGTGTGGTATTGTCAAAATAGTATGAAAACATGGAGGTTTCGAACCGCCATGTTGGGACTGGGACCTCCATCCAATATGTATTTATGTATGTACATATGCGATAATTTCGATACCTTTTTTCCACCTTCACACCCGCCATCAAGCTAAGAGTGGCCTTTAAATCTTGCGATTGAAGGCTCTATCAACCCTTTTAGAGACAAAGACGTGATAGTGTTTTTTTAACGATCAAATAACTTTACCAGTCAACATTTTAACTGAATTTATACTGCTACTTTAAGTCTACACGAGATTTCCAAGAACGTTTCGATTTATTTCGAACTCCAACCTCGGCCAATTAATTCAATAAACCATTTTCCATTTCAAGAAAACAGAACTCCATCGAATTAACAGTGTTCGAGGTCAACTAACAATAACAGAAAACTATTCGCGTGTTAAATACAAGCTTTACACGCGTATAACGTCTTTATTCCGAACGGGTAAGACGTCTAGAGTCGTAAGATCCCAATGCTACTTTAAGAGAGACGTGGAAGTGGAAATAGGGAATCAAAATAGTGATGGGTTGCTAACCGTATCGCCTACTGATGGTTTAGATTCTCGCCCATTTCCTCGATCGGCTCTTACAATCAGCGCGGGGAGAGAAGAGCAGCAGGTACATTCAACGTTTTTTTCTTTTCTCCCAGATCAGCTTGAAAGGATCGTTTACCTTTTAGCTTTACCTTTTAACAAGCCCCTTACCCTAACTTTCCCATACAAACGTAGTCTACGTTTTATTTTGAAACGACATGTCAGATTTTTTGTTAAAAATTGTAACTTTAAAGAAATTGCATATTTCTAGGGTTATAATTGGTTTTCACAGTCAAAATATGAACTTGAACTGCAATCTCACAAGCATATAACTTGTTAAGAACAATTCCTTACAGACTAAGAAAATTATGACGGAATTTCTCTCACAGATTATATCTCAAATCCCCTCTGACTCCCCATTATCTGAAAAACGAAAAGCCAGAACGCCTCGCATATTGATTGTGTATTATAATAGTAATGCTAATTGTTATCAGATAGATAAAGTCAATTTGCTGATAATACTTCTATAATTAATTATAGCCGTGTGGTTTTCGGCAGAGTAGAATAGGACCACGTGGATGTCGTAGAAGGCGACTTAGGAAATACAAGCTAAACAAAGCTTATAAACACTAATGAGACCACTCCCACCGTCTGGCTAGCGTGGAGAGTATGGCTTAATCTTCTGACTGCTCTGGCTTATATATGGCTCTGGTAGTACAGAGAGGGTCGTGCTCCTGCAGTGGAGACTAAAAAAGACCTGATGATGATAGCTGCAATAATTATCCTAATCCTTAATTATCCTAATCGCAAAATACGTTACGCAATCTATAACTCTCTTGTAAAATCTAATTTAATATACCTTATAGAAATATGGGGAAGCGCATCTAAAACCAAAATATCAGAGTCGCATAATATTACAAAATAAAATAATCAAAATGTTATTCCATTTTCCGTACGGCACCTCCCAGAAATCTATAGAGAAACAAAAATTATGAACATAAAACAACTTTACAAATATTACACTTGCATACTTATCCGCAAGATCCTCGACAAACCTATTCACACATCCATATCGTTCACACAAGTAAAACAAATAACCAGTCGCTCGACACGACGTGCTAGCTTTCTCACACTACCAAAGGTTCGCACAAACTATGGTAAGCTAATGTTTATTTTTGAATGAGCTCAGATATTTAACAAACTACCCCAAGATATAAAAAAAATAATTTCATTGAACATATTTAAAACAAAGCTATCTGAACATCTCAGACCTTAGAAAACTACCATTGCAATTCGTAAAATAACCTACAATTGTACCAATTTAACTAAACTTACTGTTTCATTTTGTACTATCACGTATCACATATCAATTGTATTTCAAAGGAAGGTTGACGTCAGGCAGGCAGCCGGTCGTAAAACTATTGCCAAATCATTTAAACTGTTCCGGCTATTTCTTCTCCATTTTGCAAGGTCTTTGGCATCCTTGGGTGACCATTGACATGCATGTTATATTTGGAGAAGAAAAAGCGGAAGCGCACCCCGGCTCCGAAGCAGCACAGCTGTTTATCCCTATGGTTGACTGGGAGAAAATGCTTTTAGCATTAAGTCCATTATTTGTTAAATGCATATTTTTACTTTGGAACAATAAAGTGTAATAAATAAATAAAGTAATATAGACTTTTAATTGTTTACCTTCATCAATATATTTTTTTTAATTGAAACTATTTACAAATAACCATAAACAAAATGTAAAATGTATATAGTATTGACACCAGCGGTAATAATACCTTTAATGGGGTAAGTAACTAGTAACATATATATTAATCGTTAACTTACGATGTTAATGTTAAATTGCTTAACGTAAACATTACGCAATCGTTCTATATATAATAAATAGATTAGGTACTACGACTCATTAAATATAATTTGTTGTTGGGGAGAAAATTCTCCTTCAGATATGATCTCAAATCCCCTGAGCATCCCATTATCTGAAGAGCGTAGACGCGGAAGCTGTGCCTCGCATATTGATGTCTTATTATCATAATTATGGCAATTAATTCCTTTAAGCAATTGATTTTTAAATAATTTTCACATAGTCATAGTTATTATACATCGTTTAATTGAAATATACGTAATTAATCGAACGGGCTATACTAGATCACCATAATAAAATAATAATAAAATAACGGTAAAAAAAATATATTTTTACCTGTATTTTAATTTCATTATATTATAATGATTTAGTATATATAGTCCGTAGTTCAATTTATTATGCATATGATCAATTACAATTTGTATAAGTCCTAAGGCAACATAGTTCTCTATTATGCGAAAATATAACTTTGGTGAACAATAATTTTCGACAACAATAACCTATATTTTTACTTTTCGTGAGTATACGTTTATTGCTATTAGATTTCTTTCCAAGAAGATAGGCAAAACCAGGACTAAATGCTTTACGTGCTTTCCCTAGCAGAAGAAAGTGCAATAAAGAACGTGAAAAATAATAGGCGTTAAAATAATCAGGTAATCTGATCTGGAATATGAACCGCAAAGTAGAAAATATAATGCAAGTTATTTTGGTTTGAAAATTCGGAAATCGTAAATTAATTTTGATTGTTTATGTCTGATTAACATGCGCATAAAACTTATGTTACACACACATTCATATTTTTAATTGTTGATTGATACAGCATTATAATAATTGGAACAATATGTAAATTAAAAATATGTAATAAAAACCGGCCAAGTGCGAGTTAAATTCGCGTGGAGAGGGTCATATTTTGTATTTTTTTCAAAATGTTGGGCTCAGTAGTTTCAGAGATCTGGGGGGGGGGGGGGGATGGTCAATTTTCATCTTCTTTCATGAATAAAATCAAATCTATTTATTTTACAATTATAACAAAAATATATTTGAGATCCTCATAACGAGCCCTTTCATTTTGATATATGACACAGTAAGGTTTGCAAAAATTTTTTTTTAATTTCCTGATTTGTCCCCCGAAAAAGATTCTTATTTAAAAAAAATATTTATTTACTTTGCACATATGTGTTTGGGTCATAGGATTACAACATTCTACCAAATTTCACCTGATTCGGTCCAGTAGATTTGGAGCAAATTGGCTGTGACAGACGGACGAACAGACAGACGCACGAGTGATCCTATAAGGGTTCCGTTTTTTCATTTTTTGTACGAAACCCTAAAAATTTCGCGCCGCACGAGTTAGACTCGAACTCACGCCCTTCACATCTGTACTGTGGGTGCACTTCCAATTGTGCTACAGTGACTTCAAATCACCCTGACGAATCTCCTCGTGACATTTATTTATTTAACATTATTACAAAAAATGTAACAGGCGGACTTGTGATTTTGATTTGTTATTTTTGAAAAATACACATATATGAAGATTGATTCATGCTTAAATACGTACAATAAATAAATTAAAATAATTTGTCTTTTGTAAAAAGATAGAAAAATACAAATTTCTTTGAAATTCTCAAATAAACATGGGAACGAAAACGCTGATAAGGCAGACCGCTCGCTGCGCTTCTGAATTCGTCTAAATTTGTCTCCAGGGTGCATGCACAATACAGCGCAATGCGTATGTGTAGATAGAAAATATGGATTCGGGTGTTCAATCAAAAATTCCCTCGGCCGAAGACTGCAGTCTTAAGGCCTAGGGCCTTTTCTACCAGTCGACCTACAGGCTACAGGTCACAGGTGGTGCTGATAAAAGCTTGCACAATTAGTACATTCAAATGAACTATAAATTTAACATATATTCAAAGATATTTTTTTATACGTTCATAGACCTACATATAAAAATACACAACTAGGTATTTTAATAATTCTTAAACCCTACATAAACTAAATAAATATTTATAACTCACTATTTACACAATATATAATACTCTATGACAATTTGTGAAGATAATGAGCGCGTACAGCACTTCTTTGCTGGTCTGGGAGAAAAGAAAAACATAGAATGTACCAGCTGCTTCTCTTCACGTGCAGATCGTAAAAGCCGATCGAGGGAATGGGCGAGAATCTGAATCATATGAATAGGCGATGCGGTTAGCAACCCATCACTATTATGATTTCCCTTTTCCACCTTCATGCCCACCATTACGCTAAAAGTGGCCTGGGCTTTACCGCCCTTGGCTCTGTCTACCCCGTTAGGGATAAAGACGTGATAGTGTATCTGTATCTGTACAGCACTCTTAAACGCACATATATATTACTTACCTACGCATTTAAAGCATGCGTATTTCTTCATTACTACCTTTGATGTAATATTACTGTTTTAGTGATATTTGATCAATGTTACTACCCACTATTTAGAAGTCTGGTTTTTAACTTAATTCTTTTTTTTTTATGTGACAAATCACACTGATTGAGCTAGCCCCAAAGTAAGTTTTAAACTTGTGTTATGTGATACTAACTCAACGATACTATGTTTTATGATAAATACATATATAGATAAACACCCAAGACCTAGGACAATTTGAAAAAGGCTATTTTCCAACTTGCCCTAGCTGGGGATCGAACCCAGAACCTCCGGATTAGCTGTCTAGCGTGTTAACCATTAGGCCACAGCGGTTGTCAATTCATATTTGATGAATTAAAACACTCGGGATTTTATTTGTAGATCGTTTAAACAAAAACAAAAAAAATAGTCATCACAATCAAATCATCAAATCACAAAAGTTTACCGTGCTGATCTGCCCATACTAAACCATAGCCTCAAAGGCTAGGAATACTTTATGCTGATAAGATAAGATAAGATAAGATAAGTTTTTTATTTGCAATAAATAGGGTGTCCAACTTAACTTAACGTGCTGAATTTAAGATGTTGATTTTATATACATTGCATGTTTTGCAACAATCGGTTAAAATTGTAACATTAAAAAACCAGCAATCTATATAAAAATAGCAACTGAATTTCAGCAAATAGATTCCCAGCCAAAGAAAAGATGTGCCAGCAGTTTAGACTTTTGACCATTCCACATAAAACCAGAACCATTCATATTCTTTTCATTACAAACCTGGTGACTATATATATAACCACCAGCATTTTCTGGAGCAAATTCAATTCATTTTACATACCATTAAAAAATTAACAAAAAACAAAAAAAAATATCGTACTTTCATACAAATCAGCGCTCAGTCAAACGGATTTTGTATGGGGGATCGACACATTTTTAACAATTTGTATTTTATTTTTTTACTGAAAGTAATTCAGTATCATAATCTGAACTTGCTTCAAAAATTTTCCTGGTGATTAAAAAGTCACACTGTATTTTTGAACCTTACCGTAAAATACGGTAACAACACGCACATTTCATTAGGCAAAATTCATCAAATAGTATTCTTATATTAAGTATTCTTTTAAATAGGTGTTAGACTTGCCTGTTAATATTTTTGATCATGTTTCAACCAGGTTCGGCCGATCTTGCTAAAGTTTTGCAGCTTTAACGTGTCTCAAAAATAGTGGTAAGTATGTGTTTATTGGAAAGTCTTCAATCGAATTAAACTGAAGTCAGTTTTTCTAGGATAATAACTGGTTTTTAACAGTAAAAATATGTCTAGTAAAACTTGAAAAAAATACAGTGTATCATACATTTTTCACCATAAAATTTCAAAAGTTCTACACACCATGTAGAAATTTTAAAATTTTGATGGTGAAAAATTAAAATCCTAGATTACAAAAATCTTTCAAAATCTGACCTGTAGTGTTAAAATTAAAGCTAAAATACTTTTGTATGGTAAAAACGTTCTTAACCGTTACTGCCTTTAAAATTTGTATTAATTTAATAAAATAATAAAAAAACTTTCTAATATGAGAGGCCAGTCCAGTGCTGGACTGATAACAGGCTGTCGAAGTAAAGTGAACTAAAATATAATATAAAATAATTCTTTACATGCTTATATTTCCCTTATACGTAATGAGTTAACGTATAGAGCTTTCGCCCTTCCGCCAAAACTTGTAAAACAAATCGCTGATATCAATCAAGCAATAAGTTAAGCAAAAGTTAGTTTTACCAAGTTAAGAGTAAGGTCAAATGCATTAAATACCCAAAATTTATATATTCAAACTGGAAATCTTACCAAAAAAAATTTTTGACACTAAAAACTCACCTAACTCACTACTTTTCTCAGCTTCTATAACTTGCGCGACCAAGTCGCGCGTTCGCGCGTGCATACGCGTGAAATGCACGCGCGATCTCCCATGGCGTATCAACGTCCGCCCACTATGTCGCACATGCTTAAAATCACTTTTATGTTCACAGTACACTAAAGTCGCGATGTACAAGAGAAATAGCGTCCGCATTTTCACGGCATCGCGCCGCGTCCGCTCGCCGCGACCCAAGAGCGAATACTGACGTAGCGACGAATAACTCTCGGATTATTTTCTTAATTTTCCAAATTATGAAGTTAGAATTTAGAAGTTTTATGGCCAGTTTTAGATGAAAATAATATGCTTTATATATGGGCAATTTATTTTTATTTTCACCATGTAGGTTTGATTAGGCGTAAAGTAATGCAATAAGCAATCAGTTTTCTTCGTATAAATTTTCATAAATTTTTTGGATTTAAATAAAACTTAGTAAACATTGTCAAGCAAACTAAACGGTTCCATTTATTATTCTAAAAAAATATAATAGTTTTAAATATTCCTTAACTGCTCTTATTTAATTAAAAACGACTTTAGTAGCAAATGTACTTAGGTACATTTTCACTATGTTTTTGTACAGAAAAATAATTTCTAGTGACACATTTTTACGCAATTTGTGATCCATCTTCCTAATAGGTTTTTGTAGTAGATAGACACGCCTACTATCTGTACCTGTGAATAAGCAGTACCTATGTACTCTAATTTTTTACTTTGTTTGTTTGTATTTTGTGTACATAGATTTTGTAAATAAATAAATAGAAAAGTGTTTAAGAAAAGTACCTATTTCTATAGAATACTAAAGAATTCTAAGAAAAGTATTCTATAAAATACTTAACAATTCTTTTTTATATTTTGACGCGCTTTCCTAAAACGCTGACTGTACATACGTTAGAAATTTTAAATTTATTTGTTCATTGTATATTACAGTTTGTTCGCTGAACTGAACTATTGCTGTATGATTAGCTTTATTTGGTTTAACTCTGTGCCCCAATGTTTGAGCGAATAATTTAAACTTTCTGGTTACATGTACAGTACCTGTGGGAGAGGAAAGGGGTGGTGACAAGTCGTATTCTACTCCTCCATCACCACACGGCCAGTACGTAACCACACGGCTGCGGATTGTGATACTAATAATAAAGGGGTCAGGACGTGACGACCCCATCGCCCACTGGATTCCCAGTGCAGTCAGTCAACGCAGGGCAGCTTGTGGCGAGCTGATGGCGAGTGGCGAGCGGATATTTTATGTAATTTATTGGTTAATTTTAGCACAGCTCCGTTCCTCTTTTCTCCTATCCGCTTTAGTGGCAGCCTTACAATAGTCGCTTATGACATCTCACCTAGGTAATCGCCAATCCGGATAGTAAATTCAACTTTTTACAAATTCAACATTTTGCGAATTCAACATTTTACAAATTCAACATTCTCGTCCAGAAGGAATTCTACCAAGGCGCACGCTCATTGGTCAAATCTAAAAGCGCGCGCTTCCCCGGCTTCTTTTTACACACTTCCGTCGCATCACGAAATCGCTCCCACAGATTGCAATAAAGCGAGGAGACGATGATACATCATAAAAGTCGGTCAAGCGCGAGTTGAACTCGCGTGTAGAGGATTCCGTACTTCCCATAGGTTTTCCTGAAATCTGAAAGAAATGAACTATACTTTGTATTTTTTTTTTCAATTTTAGGCTCAATAGTTTCGGAGATCAGGCGGTGGTCAATTTTCTTGTTCTTTCATGATTAAAATCAAAAATGTTTATTTAATAATAATAAAAAAATATATTTGATATCCTCATATCGAGCCCTTTAATTTGTTAAATGACACAGAAAAGTTTGCAAAACTTTTTCTTTAATTTCCTAATTTGTCACCCGAAAATGACCCTTATTTTATAAAAAAAATATTTACTTTGCACATCTGTGTTTGGGTCATAGGATTACACCATCCTACTAAATTTCACTTGATTTGGTCTAGTGGATTCGGAGCAAATTGGCTGTGACAGACAAACGCACGAGAGAAGATGATCCTATAAGTGTTCCGTTTTTTCATTTTTTTTACGGAACTCTAAAAACATCTTTTTGTTTCCGTAATCGAGTATGAGTGTGCTCGATCCAACGCCATAGAAAGCTTATATCTACGAGAACGCTACGACATGGCTACGGCGTAGACCTCTACGAAATGGCTACGCCGTAGACCGCTCGCTCTTACGAAGCTTTTAGCTTTACAATTATTTTTACAAATTTGTTTAGGTCAAATCTTGCAAGTAAAATTTTACCCACTTCCCGGTTTCCGATTGGGATGAGATTTTGTATGGTAATGTAAATAAGATTGTTTAATTGTTTATTGTGATAAAAACGACTTACATTTATCACACATGCATTATATAAATATAAGATAAAACTAAAAAATAATAATACACAGATACATCAAGCAATAATTTCAATTTCAAAACATTAATAGTCATTAGATGACAATGCCATATTATTACAACAAGAAGCTGACTTGAGAATGGAGCCGGAAGGTGTACAAGAAATTCTGTAATAAAACGACGCAACCACAGCGGCGACACTCCCTGTACGTGAGAGTTCGAACGCCTGTGACCTTGAGCTCGGAGCTCGTAACGCTAGGGTTGATACCGAACCGAAATGGAGTATCGTGTGGTGCGTGAAAGAGACGCGAACTACCTAGTTCGCGTAGCGCGTTTGGCCGAGGGCTGGTACCTACCAGCCCTCGGCCAAAGCAGTCAACAATAGCTCGTTTCACGCCCCGCGCACCTTTAAAGACCCCCTCGCACATCCAGCCACCCACATATAGCCGCAAGCGATTTTACGTGCACATGCTGAAGTGTCGTTTCTTTTCGCGTAGTGTATATGACGTCTAACAAAATATACTGAAACTATTTTAAGGGTGAATTCAGTCTGTGATATTGAACAACTTTCCCTAAGGAACATATGTCGAAATATGAAAAATAATTTTTGGCTTTTCATACAGACTCGGATCAGCTGATCGGTCAACTTGTATGGGAGGCCAAAAATTATTTTTCATATTTCGATATATGTTCCTTGGGGAAAGTTGTTCAGTATCATTGACTGAAACCACCCTTAAAATAGTTTCAGTATATTTTGTTAGTCCCTGTATATTCTTTGACGCAACCCCATCGAGTTTATTCTTATTACATTTGTCTTAATTATTACTGGCCTCGCAATAAAAACTTGTACGAAAAACAGTTTTTTTTTTCAATACAATTTAAAAAGAAAAAAATATGCTTTTCTTTTGAGTAACACTTTTATCATGGATAGTGACTGCGGCTAACTAACCGTAGACATACATTTTTCAGAAAACGAGGGTAATTTGAAGTTTTGGATCTTCGCCATGGGTTTCTTTAGGATTTTTGTATGAGATAACATGAAATGTAATGATTTCATTATACTACTTATGATTTTGACATTACCGACACCACCTTGTTCAAGTTTTCACTTTTATCGGCACTCCCGGAGTGTCTCAGTTTTTGTTTTATAATGACAAGTTTTATTTTCATCCTTTGACCACAGCTGGACTAAAGACCTCTTCCAATAAGGACGGATTTGCCAATAAGCACCTCAAATTTGCGCACTTCTATGCAAGTGAAGTTGATACGTATATTACTAATTAAGATAAGCGGGTCACTCACGTAAAAGATCAGCTACTGGCCGACATGTTTCGACCTCATCCGGAGGTCGTCATCAGGGCGAATGTGATGCGCGACGTCCCGAACCACACTGATGCTAACGGCGCATTGCGTGGGCGGCGCGCGCGGCGCGGGCCTCTGCCCGCTGCGCTCGCAATGACAATGGTGGGGTACGCTGATCCTATTAGAAATTGTCTTACTATTAAAAACTTTAAAATTAAATTCAAATAATATATTTTAAGTGTTCAGAAATTGTAAACTTGCAGCAATATATCTTATATCTTTTTATTATTATCATCTCAGTAGAAATATTATTAGATCTTTGTTATTATTATTCCAATTTATATTTAGTATTAATAGAATCTATTCAGTTGTTATTAATATTTTTGCTTATGAACAAACAGAATTAACGTGGAGCCACCCTGGTTTGTTTGTTAGAATTTTATGTATGTGTTTATTTTTATTTTATTTTGTTTGGTTGGTGTCCTCGGAAGACCAGCGTTGTGGTCGGAGGGCCACAACATTATGCTGAGAGGAGGCCATTTTGTTACAGATATAATTTTGAATAGTGAGAACTGTTATTATAATTGTGTGTATGTGATATATCAAATAAACAATTTTTCTTTCTTTCTTTCTTTCTTTCTGATCTTCTGTGTTGCCGACTCCCGTGGGTGTAATGAGGGCCTCACTTTCTTCTTCATCATCATCGGCGGCTGGTGATGGTGCCCGCGTGTGAAAAAAGCTCACTATGTTGGAGACCAGAGATGTCGGCCAGTAGCTGATTTTTTACGTGAGTAACCCTTTATCTTAATTAGTAATGTCTGTGTCTCAGGTTAGATTTAACCAAAAAATTGATACGTATACTTCTCGATCTAAACGAATTGGAATGTGCGCTAGAATTTCATGCCCCGAGCTACTAATGGATGCAAATTGGACGCAGACTGCTTGTGAAGGAAATAAACCCAAGTCCCGCTGTTTAAAATTTTTTCTTTGTAAGTTACAAATCTTCAAGTTTCTATTTAATAAAAAATATAACTTACAAATTTATCATGGTGGAAAACTCTCAAACTTTTAACGTATAATTTTTGAAATATTTATTTACTTAATTTTTCAGTAGGTCTATCTATCGGTACCTAATGATAAATTAATACAACTTAAATACTAAAAATTGAATATATTTCTGTTTAGTAAACATTTTCTCTTTATAGGTGAAAATTTACATATTTGTAAGAAAAACTATTTTATTAAACGCATAATTGTAATTACAAATTTACAACATTGTAATACAATTCCGACTGGTTAATTAAAGTTCGGACACAACAAGGTGAATCTAGGTAGATTTACCTTGTTGTGTCCGAACTTTACAATTTTATGCCTTAATTTAATAAGTGAAGAAATTTAATTGTAAACACTTACATTTTATACAATTTGTAACTTACAATTACAAGTTTGTAGTAGATGAAAACTTTTAAATCTTTGATCAATTAATTTTCGATATAGTCAATGTCTACACAATATAATATAATAATATTTTTTATTTCAGATAATTTAAATCCATATAAGTACACAATTATAATATTTGAATCAACAACATAAACAACTATAAAAATTTAAAATATATCAACTTATTATTATGTAACTCTTCTCACCAGGCATTTCCAATTAAATTTTAATTAGGCTTTAAGCGATAAGACCGCCCATTGTACTAGTGTTAATTTAAGTTATTTGTTTATATTGTTTTTTTCTTTTGGTGTACAATAAAGAGTTTTCTATTCTATTCTATTCTATTCCATAGTGGAGAGGTCAAATTATTAGCCACTGTTTTCAGGATGCTGTTTTGACTACCCCTAACTCTGTTGATCAGGGATGCTGTTTTTTTGCGGATAATGACGTGAAAGCTGTCAGTATGGTAGTGCGCCAACATCCCTGATGCGCTAAAGAAGCGAGGCAGCCCCAACAGCATTCTGAAAACATTGTTGTACTGAACACGCAGAACATCCAGCGTTCTTTTGGTATGTGCAACCCACAGATTTCCCGTGTAAAATGTCTGACAGTATGCTTTAAATAGTGTCACTTTGACTTGATCAGTACAAATGGAAAATCTACGGGTTAGCATGTTACCTCTCACTGAAAGGGCTCTGCGCTCTCTTTCAATGTCTACATCATCTCTAAGGTCGTCGGTAAGGAAATGACCCAGATATTTAAACTTATGTACACGCTTAATGCACACCCCGTTTAACTTTATATCAGGTATAGCATCTGGGCACTTACCGGCGGCCTTACAGACCATGTACTCACATTTATTCACATTATATGTCAATCCATGTTTAGCAGCATCTCTCACATATAGCCAATAACTGTCTAAGACCCCCTACCGTTGGGCTTAGCAACACCATATCATCTGCGTAGCTTACGTTGTTTATACTTACGCCCCCTATACTACAGCCCACACGGGTGCTGCTCAGCTCAGCAATAAGGTCATTTACATATATGTTGAAAAACTTAGGTGAGGTCAACCCACACTGTCTCACCCCACATTCCAACACATATGGGTCAGACAAACAGTTGCCCCACCTCACGAAGTTGGTTTGACCATTGTACCAATATTTAAAAATATTTCGAACTTCCACCGGCACACCTCTGTCCCTCAGTTTGGTCCACAGCTCGTCATAGGACACAAGATCAAACGCCCTGGACAAATCAAGGAAACAGACGTACACCGGTGTCTTACGGTCTGTATAGTACTGAACGGTATGCTTAAGACTTAGTATCGCACTTTCAGTAGAGTAGTATAAAAACATGTCTTAAAATATCCATGATATACTTATGTAGAATGACAATGTAACACTTTCTAAATATAAGACTCATTTTTCTATAATCTTTAAAAATGTTTAATTGTGCGAGCGAGACAGCCAACCAAGTGTTAAATGCCTCTTATACATGAATTTTCCGGGGTCAAGTGCTGCCATTTGAAATAAAGAAAAAGGAAAAGGAGATATCATTTAAAATGTTGTCTTTTTGAAGCCCTATAAAACCCTTAAAACTATTTTATGAACTACTGTTTACAGTTTAAAGTAAGAACGTTAAGCTTTTCTACGCATTTTTGCCTAAAGTGGCAATTTTTGCTTTAAACTGTAAACAGTGGCACATAAAATAGTTTAAAGGGTTATTTATCTAGGGCTTTACAAAGACAACATTTTAAATGATATCTCCTATTCCTTTGCAATGATTTATTTCAAATGGGGGCAGCACTGGACTCCGGAAAATTCATGTATGGCTTAATGTTCTAGAACAGACGCCATATATTACAAATATACCAGATGAAATTGATACTAACTTCTCGACGTAGAGGGATCGGAATGTGCGCTAGAATTTCAAGCCCCGAACTACTGATGCCGCCTGTCTGACATCAATCCTCTTTGGAAATGCTTATGTAGCAAGATGAAGCATAATTATCGCTTCATCCTTATTTCTTGTGATATCAGTCTGCAAGAAGCCGATTTTACTATATCTGTAATTTTAAAATGTATTGATTATTTTTATAATTATTTGAAGTTGTTTTAATCTAACCGCCACTGGCCAGTTTGCTAAAAACTCTGTTTTGCTAGTAGCATGAATGGGCCGGCTCGTCCGGGGAAGTACCACACTCTCACGGAAAATCGACGTCTGAGTAGTAGCTTCACCGCTACTATGCTTCGTTCGGTAAGTGAGAGTGAGAGAGAAAAACATATTTCGTGCAAACTTTTGTTGTGAGGTGCAAACTTTTGGTGTACTGTTACTTGAGGTCAAGACAAATGTAATAAGTCTAAACTTGATGGGGTTGCGTCGTTTTATTACAAGATTTCTATAGGCACCTTCCAGCTCCCTTCTCAGATCACGATAGCTTATTATAAAAATATTGCATTTGTCATCTGATTTACAATAGCATACAATTATAAATAATTATAATAAAAATACATAATTATATACTTATGTTATATATATTTATATATATATGCATGCATGTATGTATTTTTTTATACTTATATATATTATGAACCTGTTAATATTTAAATATTGTATTTTAGTCATGTATACCCCGTCTGCTAACATATCTTTATATTCTCTCAATCCTTCGGTTGTCTGGAAGATTTCGCTTTTAGCGATAAGACCGCCCAGTGTACATTTTAATGTATTTTTTATTCTTATTGTATATTTTTTATTCTCGGTGTACAATAAAGTATTACTTACATACTTACAATATTTAATCTCAAACAAAAACCGGGAAGTGGTTCAAAAACTAGTACCTAAACAAATAAACAACAAACACGGCAAGCTAAATGAAAGCTTACAAAATAAACGGGCAAGTGCGAGTCTGACTCATACATTAAGGGTTTCGTACTCCATCCTCCATACAATGTTTTAAAACGCTTTCTTGTATGACGACCCCTTTAATTTTTAGGTTTATCTAATTTTTAGTAGGTATTTGTTGTAATGTTGTTATAGCGGCCATAGTAATACATAATCTGTGAAAATTTCAAGTATCTAGTTAATGCAATTATAAAGATCTAGTTAAAAACGCTGAAATCACGTTTTTTGTATGACGACCCCCTTTAATTTTTAACTTTTTCTTTCTTTTAGTATTTGTTATTCTAGCGGCCACAGTAAAACATAATCGGTGAAAATTTCAAGTGTCTAGCTACAACGCTTCGAGAGATAGAGCCCTGTGACAGACGGACATACAGGGGAGTCTCAGTAATAGCGTCCCGTTTGCACCCTTTGGGTAAGGAACCCTACCGACAACTGAACTGTCTATATTTAAAACAACGCATATTTTTACAAATATTTGCTAAGGGAACTGCGGAATAGCAAACTGTGACGTCATCAAATATTAACAAGCGCCTGAATGTCAGAGACAGAATGTTGGAACAGTTTGGTGTTTGGACGGCTGGCGTTGTGGGGATAGTTTGTAATTTGTGGCAGATGTTCCAGGAATAGGGTATATTCATGTTATTTTTTTATTTTTTTAAACGATTCTATAAGTTATTATATAACCGGAAAAAAATATAACACTTACAGAATATTATTAAATAAGCTTAAAAAAATAATTAAAACTACTATTATTTTTGGACGACTATAAACGCGCCATTTTGCGCTTTTATTCTGTGACGTCACCGTGCATTGTCAATGTCATAGATACACTTATATGTCAGTGTCAGTCGAGTGCAAATTACAAATTCAAAATATTATCAACAAAACAACGAAGTGTTGGATTCACAGTTTTATTTTATAAGTAATACTATCTAATTTGTGATTATAAGTGAGTGATTAAAGCTTTTAATATCAATTCATTACAAATGGAAGGGCGCACAAAATCTTATTATAAATATTGTATGGTTCCTATGTGCAAAAATAACATCGTAACTGCACCTGACAAAATATATTTTCATACGCCCAAAGATGCAAATGTAAGGAAAACGTGGTGTAAGGCGATGAGAAGAGACGATGTATCGTGTTTAAGTACTGTTGTTTTAGATATAATGTTCAACAACTTCTCTAGCCGCATGGATGAATACAAGTCGTTCATTCCATTCCGCGTATTAGGGTTCGCTGTTTTACAAAACCGAGCTGTAATGCCAAACAGCTAGAGGTTTAGTGAATTAGCGGATTATACCATTCAACTGCGACATGTACATACCTATTGTGAACAAAAAATACATATTGTGAGCAAAATTAGTAGTGTCATCCTTTGCAAAACTACACAGTAGTATTGTAAGTACCTATTTCAATTATTTATAATTTAATAGGTAGTAGACTAGCTGCCTGCTACTATAAGCTATAAGATAATGTACTACCTACCGTAATTTATTAAACAAATGTATATTATTTAAGAAAAAAAATACCCAAAATTCTCCAAGACTTTTTTTTCTCTAAAATTTCCCATTTTTACCCAGAATTGCGAAAAACATACCCAATCTGGTAACACTGCAAATTACAAATGACTTATTGACAGTGACAGATAGTCTTCTTCATTTTAATTTGTGATTGACAGCACAGACTATTTAGAAAATTGAGTTTGACAGTGTTTCGTGACGTCACGTGGCGTTTCGGAAATTTACGAGGGAATTTTAAAAATACAGCTTTTAAATAATTAATTTCTCAATGGAAACACGTTAAATTGAAAAGATATATATATGGGTATTTTTCTTTAGCAATAAAGTATACACATCATTTTTTTTGTTCGTTTCTGAATCACATGCATATTGTCTATTAGGTACCTAACGACATGCGACCAATACATCAGATATGGGCGCTAATAATGAGTTAAAAACGATAAATACCTTCCATGCTGGTCTCAGATAAAAAAAACAGAATGTACCAGTTGCTTCTCTTCTTGAGCAAATCGTAGAAGCCGATCGAAGGAATGGGCGAAAATGCAAATCATATCAATAGGCGATGCGGCTAGCAACCCATCACTATTTTGATTAATTTTTCCATCTTCCTCTGTCTGCCCCATCAGGGACAAAGACGTGATAGAGTATCAGAATCAGTAAAAATGATAAAACAAAAAGTATTCGTGGAATAATTTCAATTAATAATTATAATATATTAATATCATTTTCAAAAACGGCTTAAAAGATACCGCTATGTTATAAATTAAAATCATTAAAATAATAAATTTATGGTGGTTTACTCATGCAATATAGTCGGTAAAGGCCGAATATATTACGTATGTCAACCGTTTTAAATTATCAACTATGGAGTTTATATATAAAAAAAAATTGCTTTATGATTAAAAATAAGGAAACAAAGTTCTTGCGCCATGGGTACTTTAGAATCACCCATTTCTCTACCAGGTATTATCCTTCTTTTTACGCGTCCTCATGAGGTCAGGCGATGACTCTACTATACATAAAATATGATAATCCTGTCTCAATAAAATACAATACAATACAAAAATCTTTATTGCACCAAATAACATTCAGAGACAAGTGAAACGATCGAAGTTTACTGACGTACTCCAGGCTTTATTGAAACACAAGCATATATATTATGTCACACACATAAAAAAAGGTTGACTACACACTCCTACACTACACAACAAATAAAAACAGAATAAAAAATGGGATTTTTTTGCCTTTTTTTGCTCGATATTAATAATGACAACAGGTAAACGCTTGAAATATTCACATAATATTAAGTTGTATATTCACTTTAAAAATAAATGATTAAATTAAATTAAAATAAATATTTAAGGGGCGCTCCCATACAACAAACGTGAGTTTTTGGGTGTCTAATGTTGTATAGATAATGGCACGGAACCCATCGTGTGCGAGTGCGATTCGCACTTGGCTGGTTTTAATTTTAATTTTACTATTTATTTATGGTGCAATAAAGATAATTGCACTGAGCAGCAATATAAATTACTGGATGTGAGGTGAATTTCGGCTTTTCTTTCAACTACTACTGCAAGGAAAGTAGATGAAAAATATAACTGCAGAGAAATAACAATAATTTAATTATTAGGTAAGCAATTAAGGCGACTTGGGTTCAAGATTTGCATAACTGTGCGTGTTTTTGAAAAACCACTGTTATTAAACTACTACAGTTTATTCCACAAAAAAATTACATAAAAATCTTAAGGATTTTCTACAATAGTAGGTGTCTGTAGATGAGTGATATTTATAATTTTTTTTGTAGCCAAAACGGATAGATATTTAGATTTTCATTTTCTGGTATAATTTTCATGTAAAAAGGTGATTGTATAAAATAGTGATATGTATTATAAAGGAAAATTTAGGCAAATTTAGAGGTATGTTTGTGATTTTTTTCTGATCTGCCAAAAATGTTCAATCGTGTTTTGGCTATTGTGGGTGTCTGTAAAAAATCCTTAAAATTTTTATGTAAATTTTTTGAGGAATAAACTGTAGTAGTTTAATAACAGTGATTTTTCAAAAACATGCACGGCGTTGCAAATTGTGAACGTCACCTTAACTGCACGCTCATATTTTTAATAAAAATTAGCTGTTTACATTCCCGCCTTTTTTGTGGCCAGTATTTATTTATTTTATTTATTCAAGTACACTTGATAATTAACAAACTATACTTATATGTATTAAGGAAAACAAAGTACTTAGGTGCTACCACAGAATAAATAATACTAAAGTACAGAGGTCTCACTCAGCAAAGAAATTCAAAGAAATATCTACTCAATGTGGCTAGCGATATGATTTAATTTAGCTCACGTCAGAATTCAGCACCTTTTCGTATAGATACCTAGACATCCATTGCAGGCCAGTTTCATTCTTATTACTCTAGACAAACGGTTCGTATAACTGAATTTACCACCCGGAGTGGCCGCCTGCGCGCATAGTAATAATGTAGGTACATTTTCGATACCTAAACGGGGAGTGACACAGGCCTGGTGCTACTTATATTTAAATAAATTTCTTCCAGTAGACAGTAGATTTATATTTTTTTAGCCAAGCAATACACATATTACTTCACACGAAAACTGTGTAACTCGCGTTGATAGAATTCTATCATAAATGCAGCGTAGTTGGAACAAAAGAGTATTTGTATCGTATTATATTGTGTTTGTCTACCCCGTGTAGACAGATTCTGGACCATAAGACACAAAAGCCACGTTCCACGTAATGTTGAGCCGTGCATCTCTACTACTTTTTGCTGCATTGCTTGCAAAATTTGGGTAGGCGATATGTCTTATATACCACCTGTTTCGTTGGAGTTACTTATTGATTACTAGCGACCCGCTCCGGTTTTGCACGGGTATGTATTATACATTATAAACCTTTCTCATGAATCACTCTATCTACAAAAAAAACCGCATCAAAATACGTTGCGTAATTTTAAAGATGCATACATAGGGAGAGACAGACAGCGGGAAGCGACTTTGTTTTATACTACTCGTATGTAGTGATTAAAACAAAACGTGGAAGGTAACTAATGACGTCACGCAGGATCTAAGTCTTTGTAAATCGTGAAATAATAGATGAAAAGGTGCGGTTTCGGGTTAGAATAGGACCACTCCATCTCTTCCTGTGGATGTCGTAAGAGGCGACTAAAGGATTGAGCACAAACATCTCGTGTTACAATTACATTCCCAAGAAGGGTTAACGTCGGGCGGCGGCCGGTTGTCAAACTTTTCGCCCAAATATATTCCCAAAGAGGGTTGACGTCAGGCAGGCGGCCGGTTGTAAAACTATCGCCAAATCATTAAAACTCTTCCAGCTATTTCTCCTCCAACACAAGGTCTTTTGGCATCCTTGGCTGACCACTGACATGCATGTAATATTTGAGGAAGAAAAAAGCGCACCTCGGGGTACTACTGGGAACTACTGTTTACTGTTGCCAAAAGTGGCCGTTTTTCGCAAATGTGCGTAGTCAAGCTTAACGTTCTCACTTTAAACTGTAAACAGTAGTTCATAAAATACTTTGAAGGGTTATCTAAAACTTGGTGGTTGCAAAATTTTAAATAATGTCTCCGTTTTCTTTGACATGATTTATTTTAAATGGGGGCAGCACTGGACTCCGGAAAATTCAGGTACGGCCTTAATATCTGTTGTTTGACATTAATAAATGTAAAATCACGTTCAAAATGGATATGATGAATCATAAGTGAAATTATTTTGTGACGTTTCATTCTCGTGTCATTAGAAAATAATTTATTTCTGACCCTGGATACTAACTACCAAATTGCCCAAGTCAAAGAGGTTCAGAGACTTTCTCTCGTAAAATTAGAAATGAGATTTTATTTTAAGCTAATCAAAAAGTCATGTCTATTTGCGGAAATTACATATAAATGTGATCTCAGAGAGTATAATTAGGAAGTAAATTAATTTATAGAATTTTGAAGTCAATGAAATGTAACAAAGGTCAACCATAAGCTTTAGAATTTGCTTCAAAAGCCTCCTTATTTGGTATGTAACTTCCTGTATTACATTTATTAAAATACAATGTACCTAGAAGTTATATCAACCTATAATTATCTTTTGTATATAAATAAATATAGTTACAAATACGTTATCACGTCTTTATTCCTAACGGGACAGACAGAGCCCATGGCCGCAAGACCCAAAAGCCAGGTTTGGCGTGATGGTTAATATGGAAAAGGAGATCAAATCAAGATAGTGATGGGTTGCTAGCCGCATCGCCTATTACCATGATTCAGATTCTCGCCCATTCCCTCGATCGGCTTTTACGGTCTGCGCCTTCTTCTCCAATTCGCTAGATTTTTGGCATCCTTGGGTGACCATTGATATGCAATAATATGTATATTATATTTGGAAAAGAAAAAGCGGGAAAGCGCACCCCGAAATTCAAAGCAGCATAGCTAAGGATGCAACAGGGAACGTGTTTAGATGAAGAAGGAGAAAAGTCTATAAAGTACCTTTACAAGGACAAAAAAAATAACTAAACCCTAAAAACAAATTAAGTACCTATACACCTATGCTTTCTTTCATGCTGGTCTGGGAGAAAAGAAAAAACTTAGAATGTACCAGCTGCTTCTCTTCCCGCGCAGATTGTAGAAGCCGATCAAGGGAATGGGCAAAAATAGCAAGACATCAATAGTTTGATTCCTTTTTACACCTTCTCGCCCGCACCATCACGCTAAAAGTTGCTTTTGAGTCTTGCGGCCCTGGGCTCTGTCTGCTTAGAGCCGCAATACTCAAAGTGCGCTATCTGTCACAATAGGGATTAAGACGTGATATTATGTATGTACTAGCTTTTGCCCGCGGCTTCACCCGCGTAGAATACACAAATCAGATTGCTTTTTTTTAAACTTTATTTTTATAATACCCGCTACAAATGTTAAAATTCGAAAGTTTGTATTCAAAAATGACGAAGATTCATACAAACTTGCATCCCCTATTTCACCCTATATGGATGTAATTTTCAAAATCGAATGAATGCATTATTATTTTCTACTAACTACTAAAATATATTAAAAATTTTATGTGTCTCACTTTAAAAATTACGAAGTTTCATACAAATGCCAACCCTTATTTCACCCCCTTAGGGATTGAATTTCCAAAAACCACGAGTAATTAATGCATCATTATTTTCTACTAACTACTAAAATATATTAAACATTTCATGTGTCTCACCTCACTTTAAAAATTACGAAGTTTCATACAAACTGCCAACCCCTATTTCACCCCCTTAGGGATGGAATTTCCAAAAATCTTCATTGGCTAAGTAGTTTTTGAGATTTCGTGATGAGTGAGTGATTTTCGCTTTTATATATAACAGATAGATAGATAGATAAAATATAATAACTGAACATAATAATTATTTTAAATGGGAGATTCGTACTTCAGACCACCTGTAGCCATGGCTTATTAAAATTTGGTGTTATCTTCTCGTGATAGCCCAAAACTACGACACAAATGCCACGAAAAGTGTTACCACTAATTGTCCTTTTCAGCAAATTAAAGGACTTTCTCAAAATTAAAAAAAATACTAACTTGACTATTTCTTATATCGTGTGTTTCATCTGTTTCATATTTTTAATAAATTCATATATTCTGTTCATAATTGGTTTGTTAGTAGTAGTAAAGTAATAAAAAAAGTAGTAAAAAGTATAAAAAAGTAGTAAACAAATGCACTTTGCTATTCTTGGGCTAATCACTTGACTAGTTTTCACGGGAAAAGAATACGGTATTTTATTATACCATGCCATTAGCTTTCCGATAACCCTTGACACGTATTATTTAAAAAAATCCACCCACGTGAATAAACTTAGTTATTTTTTAATTTATTTATTTATTTTCACATTGTACATATATTACACTAGTTTCACTACAGTCACTTCATAATTTATAAATTATTATTTATAAATTATGAAAATATGATTTTTTATCATTATATTATATTACATTATACACGTATTATGATATAGCATTGCAACAGATTTTTATTTATAGTATTTTTCAATGCTAAAATCTTATGTAATTATCCAAGTACAGATCAATTAGCCTGGTAGTTTTATAAATAATGTAAATTAGTTTTTATAAAATGTCAGTGTTTATTTATTTATTTAAATACTTTCATTTTATTTCTAATAAAATTTCATCTTTAATTAATTATTTATAACTTATGTCATAATTTTGGTTATTATATACTATTTTTAAATTAAAAAGTATATTCGGTGGTAATAAAAAATGCAGCAGTAAATAATATTTTTGTATCCACCGCTTCATTTATACAATTAAATAAATATTTCAACAAGAAAAATATAATCTTAGCTGTATGAACAAGCAAAACTATTTTAATAAATGTCTTTTGTAGAACGAATCTCATTTATTTCAAGCGAAACAAGTGATTGCTATTTCTTATATTTAAAAAAAAAATAACTCTGCTGAGTTTTAATCCACTTTAAAGAACGGCACTTTTTGAAAAATATATTTTTTTGTCTGGTTAATTTTATTAGTGCTCTTGAAATAGAAATCTGTGGTGAGCTTATTTGGATTAAAATTAAGGCTTATTGTATTTAAATGAACACAATTATTGTATTTTCCATTGTTAAATTTAGAATTGGAAATGTACCTAATTATTCATTTAATTTTTATATAGTAATGAGACGAAAATCGTAAATAAACTGGTGAAGTGCAAATTTAACTCGTGTGATGAAGGTTTTGTACATTTAATAGGTTTTCCTGAAATCTATAGACGTAAAGAACTACCTTTTTCTTGTTCTTTTTTTAAAAATATTATTGGCCAAGCAATTTTGGAGATAAGGATTGAATTTCGCCTATTTTCATAAATAACACCCCGTCGGGAGTTAAAATTATAATTAAAAAAAAATACTATAAATATAATATATAAATAAAATAGAATATAATACTATAAATATAATAATAATATAATTTATTTTTAGTGATAATAAAAAAAATTAATACGTACTTAGCCTAATAACATGCAGTAAGTGTGCCACAGAAGCACAAATAGGCTAGGAATAGTAAGTTCAATAAAATAAAATTTGAATTACAAGTTTCATAACATACACTTACATACAATTACAAGTTACATAAGAAGCATAATATATAAAAGAATTCAAAACAACGCAGCAAAAGGTTTTATAAAATCTAAGGAATTCGTACTCAAAAAGTTTGACAAGTGAAGTTCAATTAAATCAGTGATCCCCCAAACAGTTACACCAAAGGCCAAGGGTAATTATATTCGTCGTCATCGTCATTAGGTCTTTTTAGTCTCCACTGCAGGAGCACGACCCTCTTTGTACTACCAGAGCCAGATATTAATCAACCAGATATAATTTGGCCTAAACTCTGCACGCTGGCCTTGATGTCTTATTGATGTTTATAAGCTTTGTTTAGCTTGTGTTTCCTAAGTCGCCTTCTACGATATAGGGGGAAGACTGGGAGTGGTCCTATTCTACTCTGCCGGGAACCACACGGCAGGTAATTATATTAAAATATATAATTTGCGCAGCAAGTCAGTTGCGTTTTAATCGAGTTCTATGCTGGATAAGATAAACAGGATAGTCTAAGCACTATCATATTGTGAATAATTGCGTAAAAACTTCCGGCGTTCATCGAGGTCTACATTGTCCGTCTAATTGTAAGCGGAAATTATCAATACTAAACAGTTTACCGTAATAAAAGCAACATACTGATTCCGCGTCCTTTCTTTTTTATGTCGAACCACACGCGCGCAAGTTGCGCGACGTAAAATGCGTCGCATTTCGCGCCTACATGGCGTTTCATGCCGGCTGTACTTACTCGCTGAGACACCCCTAACCAGGGTAAAAGCGAGTGTGTGCGAAATTGGTTTACTATACGACATTTTTTTTTTCAAAACCAATGAAAATCAGCGTGCAGAGTAAAGGAGTGTTATTTTTGAAATCAGGAGTCACACAACAAATGGTTTATGCGAGTTTGCCAGGCGCATTTTTTTATTGATCGTATGCAAAAGATTTCCAGGTGACATTTTAGAGTACAGATGTCGAAGAAACCTTTCATGGATAATCCGTTCCGTTTAACACTGCTTTTTGTATTTATATTGAAAATGTTTAGAAAAATTTCGCACAAATATACTCCCATAGAGGGTTGACGTCGGGCAGGCGGCCGGTCGAAAATTTACAGCCAAATCATTTTAACTGTACCGGCAATTTTTATTTCTTCTTGGCAAAGTCAAAAATCCTTTGGTGACTATTGACGTGCATGTTATATTTGAAAAAGAAAAAGCTGGAAAATGCACCCCAGGCTCCGAAGCAGCATAGCTGAGGATGCAACTAGGAACACACTTAGATGAAGAAGAGTTTAGAAAACCATTGACAAATTTATGATAAACAATATTAGTATACCGCTGACACGACGGTTTCAAATATACGATGCAATGCGTTGGAACGCGAGCTGTGAGTTAGTATACACGTTTTGTATTTCTCTGACTCCCTCGTTGAAAAAAAGCACTCCTGTACCTATATCACGCAGTGTCAAGCAACGTTAAATGCAACGAAATAAGGACAAGGTCTAATTAAGTTTGACATTGAAATAGGACGACACTATTAGACGATTGTCGTATTATACATACATACATACATACTATCACGCCTGTTTCCCACAGGGGTAGGCAGAGACTATGGAACCTCTACTTGCTACGATCTTGACATACCTCTTTCGCTTTGTCGTATTATATTAGAGTAAAGTATATCTTAGTCGTGTGGTTTCCGGCAGAATAGAATAGGACCACTCCAAATCTTCCCGTGGATGTTGTAGAAAGCCGAGAAAGTAGAAAGTCTTAAAAAATACATACTAAACATCAATAAGACCTCTCCAACCCGTCTGGCCAGCGTAAAGAGTGTAGGCCAAAGCCTCAGGCTGCTCTAGACAAGTATGGCTCTGGTAGTACAGAGAGGGTCGTGCTCCTGCAGTGGACACAAAAAGACCTGATGATGATGATGATAGGATCTCTATATCAAGGTCAAAGCATACCACCCTTCAACTATTTAGTTCGCGTTCGCGCACACCCAAGACCCAGGACAATTTAAAAAAGGCCATTTCCCAACTTGCCCTGACAAGGGATTGATCCCAGAACTGAAGCTCCGAGTGGCGGACAATCAATTTTAACATAAAGGGAAAATAAACAAAAAGGTAGGCTACCTACGAAATGTATTTTATTTTAATGAGTAAGTACGTACATGTTTACATCAGACATTAAAAGATAATCAACAAAAGCTATTGAAACGAACAAAAGAGCAAAATGATGGTTGTAATTATTTAAAATTTGCATAACATAATACGTTGATGCAAACAGTATTGTCTGTAATAATATACGCATATCCTATAGGCTCGTATACCTCTATAAAGGCTTTAACAGATGTGTCCGCGTCACCTGTCGGCAACGCGACGGTCGGGAACTGTCGGGGCTTGTCACAGCTGTTACGGAATGTCATGAACTGTCACCGACGGTCGCCAACTGTCACGTGGCAGTCGGTGACTGTTGCCGACAGGTGTCTGTTAGAGCCTTAATTCATACTGGCCTTACTCGTTTTAAAACAAACACATAAAGGTGTGTGTAAGAAGTCAGGCAGCTTGAAAAATCTGACACCGAGATTTATAAAACTACTCAAAAGCATCTAACGTAGTTCTGATCTAATTCAAACGAAACGATGGGGCTCTACTTATTTTATGCCTTGTTGTCACTAATGCAAGTTCAAACGAAAGGGGTTGCTTTACATGAGCGAGAGCTAACAATATATACGACCGCTGTCGTCTACTCGTAAATGGGTGCCGCCAGTAGGGACTGGCCAGCTCGGACTACTCAGTGTTACTTATTTCTGTAATTTGGATTTGGCACTCGTTCGCAAGTTTTACATGTTATATTGTGATAACATTGTATTAGACATAATATCATTGTAAACTGACAAAGCCCTTCCGGCGCGTAGGCGACCAATACTGTGTAAATGAGCTTCTTTCGGCGTTTTTTCTCAGCAGTGGTCGTTGCGAAACGGTAGTATCAGTAGCTTTTGCACTAAAAATAATAAAAAAATGACCTATATTTATCCTACATTGAATAAAAAATTTTGACTTTGACTTTGGCTGGACTAATTCTTCTTCTTTTCTTTCTTTTCCTCCTTTCTCGACCGCTAGGGTGTAGGCCTTCTCCAGACAATGCCATCGTTCTATAATATTAAGCACCTCAATACGTCTTTGTTCAACACCGACTGTCACGTGACAGTCGGCGACCGTTGCCGACAGGTGACGCGGGCATGCTGTCGCATCTGTAAGTAAGAGCAGGCCTGTGTCACTCCCCGTTTAGGTATCGAAAATGTACCTACATTATTACTATGCGCGCTGCCGGCCCCTTGGTGTGGTAAATTCAGTTATACAAATCGTATGTCCAGAGTAATAATAAGAATGAAATTGGCCTGCAATGGATGTCTAGGTATGTAAACGAAAAGGTGCTGAGTTCTGACGTGAGCTAAATCAAACCATATCGCTAGCCACATTGAGTAGATATTTCTTTGAATTTCTTTGCTGAGTGAGACTTCTGTAGACGTTAGTATTATTTATTCTGTGGTTAAACACCGACTGTCACGTGACAGTCCGCGACCGTTGCCGACAGGTGACGCGGGCATACTGTCGCATCTGTAAGAGCCTTAACTCACACTGGCCTTCAATGGCGCGTCTCTGAATAGCATGTAATTATTGACATATTTATAAGACTATTTGTTATTGACTGAGCAAGCGAAGCTTTTTGAAACTTCGCTCGCTCAGTTTTCTCAGTCAGAACTTTTGAGATGTGCCAAAAATTCTTTTGTCCGTCAGTTTGTCCGGTTGTCAGTTTGTCTGTCAGTTTGTTCTCGCCTGTAGGTCGCATTTCTCAACTGATTTTTGTGAAATTGTTTTAAGCAGGTTAGATAGTTATATAGAATTTGTTTGTCGATTCAGTTTTTGGAATTTTTTCAAAATGGCGGATATATGCGGGTTTAAAACTTTAAAATAATCATATTTCAGCCATTTCAAAAAAAAAATTCAAATACGTCATAAAACTTTTTTGTTCCCTTATTAAGACGCAACTTTTTTGTCTGGACAACTTTTTTATCCGATAAACTTCAACGGATGGGGGTGAGTCGCAAGGTTTACAGCTCACAGAGCCAGTCATATTTTTTTAACATTTTAGAACTTTTTAAATTGCAAAATAATGCCAACTGTGATTAAAGAAATCTTTCTTATAGTTTGTTTTTTCTTTTTGTCATAGGACGGCAAACGAACAAGCGGGTCACCTGATGGTAAGTGATCACCGCTGTGCATGGACAACTGCAACACCAGGGGTGTAACAAAAGCGTTACCGGCCTTTCAGGGGGAAGGGGGACAGGGGATGGGGGGGGGGGCTCCGGCTCTCTCACTCACCGAACGAAGCATAGAAGCGATGAAACTACTACTTAGACGTCGATTTTCTGTAAGTAGTAGGTTAACACTAGCGGCAGATTTTTCAAGTTGCCTAAAGACATCTGACGTGGCTCAATGATGTCATCTAGTGACAACAGTCTTTATTATACTATATTATAGGTTTCCTCACATCGACATGAATATATAGACTCGTCGTCTTCCTACACGGCCATGTCCCAGATTCGATTATTCATTCATTCTTCATTCTCATAGACTAAACACGAGAGTAGTACAGAAAGGTCAATATATTTTTACCTACCTACGAGTACGTGGTTCAAATTAAATCCTACATATATTTTAACAAACGCGAATGTTGGTAAGTATGGCTGGATGTACGGATGGGTGTATGGATGGTTGTATGGTTATATAGATTTTTAGATTGTAGACCCACGACTAGCTTTTACGATCTTCACGGAAGGGGAGGCGGCTGCATTCTTAATGTGTTTTTTCTTTGTTTTTTTTTCTTATCATTATTATAAAGGTAAAAGTTAAACTGCACATATCTGTTTCATTGGTAACCTTTTATTATTCTTACTTAAATTCTTTACATAATGTTTTGCACTAGAAGAAAGTGATTTCTTGTACTTGTATACCTATTATTTTTTTTTTCTTTGTTAGCTATCTATGTATTTAATGTATTATATAATCATACACGTATGCTGCGCAATTGGGCGCCAAAAATCCGCCATTATGCTTTCCAAAAATTTTAATATAGCCTATGACTACTACTGGTATTTATTCTGTGCTATGACACTCAAGTGATTAAGATGAATCTAACCACATATAATTTATCAAAATCTATTTAGCCGTGTAGTAGTTACGAGGAAACAGAATTATAGGGACAAACATAATAAAACATCAAAAATGTGTAAGCAGCCATCTTGGATCCAAAATCTGATAGTAGTTTCAAGTTGCGCGGGGCACCTCAAAGGGCTCAGAAATTTTGTAGGTTTTTGTAACAGAATGTAGGGGTACAGCCCCCACATACAAAACTTTTGAGCCCTCGGAGGTTCTAGTGAGACGTTACGAGATGTGACTTAATTTTATAAAGGATTTATAGGATTTTAGAAAACTTTTGTAAAGCATTTATAGCATATGTAGATAAAAATTATAAATATAAACATTTTTAAACGTTTTACAAACATTAATAACTGAGTAGCAAACAAATAGTTTTTCGATGCATCCATGAAGAAAGTGAAATGTAGGCATATTTATGATGTCTACATTTCACTTCTGTTTTGTTAGTCTATGACGAATTATTCAGTCGGTTGACAGATCATTCACTCACTTCATACATTATGGCAGCCGAAATTTGGCAGTCCGTATTTAATTTTCAATCAATGAAATCTAGTTACTTACCGATGGAAAGTTATTCCTTTATATTTTGCTTTATTCTTTGAATTACTAGTGCAGTATCTCAACACACACCAAGGCATTTTTGACTAAGTTGACAGTGTTTTCTTTAATGAATCGTGGAGTGTATTATGCGCGTATTGCTAGCGAGTGACTAATGTGAGGTGAACAGTGATAGCCTATGATGAATAGAACACTACTGTTGTATGTGGCGTCTTCTCTAGTACGTAAGTACATAGATCTCGTTGTTTCCTCACGATATTTTACTTATCGGAAGCAAGTGGTAGTTGTTGCAAATGTTCAGTTATTAGTGCTTATATCAAAACCACAATGCACTATAGTGGGACAGTTTTTAAAAAAATCAAAACCGTCCACAATAATATAGTTGTGAAAATTTTATCTTCATAAATCTGAATTCTTAATCGCAGAACATACAGCTGAAATACTTTCCATTAAAAAGATTTGGTTAAAAAACAATTAATTTGTCTTTTTGAGAGTCGGTTAAACACTAAAGCATTTTTAAGATAATAAATCATACTTCGTTATGACTTATTGAACGGAAAATTAGTTGGTTGTATCAC
This sequence comes from Acrobasis repandana, assembly GCA_963576875.1. Taxonomy (NCBI): domain Eukaryota; kingdom Metazoa; phylum Arthropoda; class Insecta; order Lepidoptera; family Pyralidae; genus Acrobasis; species Acrobasis repandana. The sequence continues at coordinate 2,125,808 of OY756215.1, forward strand.
CAAAACTGACATTGCTATAAATACTTTTAAACCATCGCGTTGCATTATTATTCAATTAATGCATACGGGAATTAACGCGAAACGTACCTTTTTTATTTATTTTGCTGACGTTTCGTTCGGGTTTCACCGAACGTGGTCCGAGCTTGACTGAAGCAGCGATGACGCCTACGACTCCTCCTGCCCGGTGTGATCTTCGTCCACCGTCATATTGTTCATCCTCCAAGTCGTCAGCAAAATAAATAAAAAAAGGTACGTTTCTCGTTTATTCCCGTATGCATTAATTTAATAACTGACATTGCTCTTTGATTTTTTTAAAAGTTGTCTGAATGATAATCTTTAAATAAAAATCGTGAGGAAATAATATTAGGGAGCATTAACTTACTAAAAAATATAAGTAATTAATTTCGTCTAATGTCCCAGTTACCATGTGACCGCATTCAATTTAATATAATAGTCCGGATCTGGGCCGTGCCAGCGCGAGCGACCACAAGTGCATACGATATCCATAGTGACCACAACTCAATTTAAAAATAAAGAAAGTAAAGAAATAGCTCCATCTCTCTTATCAAGTTTGGATGCGGGTCTGAGAGAAAAGAAATAACTTAGAATATATCAGCTACTTCACTTCCCGCACAGATCATAAAAACCGATCGAGTCATTAGGCAAAAATGCGAATCATGTTAAGGCCGTACCTGAAATTTCCGGGGTCCAGTGCTGCCCCCATTTAAAATAAATAATTACTAAGAAAATGGAGACATCATTTAAAATTATGCTACTACCAAGTCCTAGATAACCCTTCAAAGTATTTTATGAACAACTGTTTACAGTTTAAAGTGAAAACGTTAAGCTTTACTACGCACATTTGCGAAAAACTACCACTTTTGGCTAATGTGCGTAGTAAAGCTTAACGTTCTCATTATAAACTGTAAACAGTTAGTTCATGAAATACTTTGAAGGGTTATCTAGGACTTGGTAGTGGCAAAATTTTAAATGATGTCTCCGTTTTCTTTGAAATTATTAATTTTAAATGGGGGCAGCACTGGATCCCGGAAAATTTAGGTACGGCCTTAATATAGGCGATGCGGCTAGCAACTTACTCAACAACAACACTATTTTCATTCCTTTTTCTATTTTATCGCCCATCACACAAAAAGTGGCCTATGAGTCTTGCGGCTTTGGTCTCTGTCTGCTTATAGCTGCAAGACCTGAAATGCTCTATCTGCCCCGTTAGGGATTAAGACGTGATAGTGTTATAATTAAAAAAAAGAGGTCTATGGTAATGTTATTGGATTGAGATGGTTGACCTTTGCATTGGGGAAAAATATAAATCCACAGACAACTCTGAGCAGAGTTCTCTAGAGTAGGTGATCTGATTCCAAATAAACTATGATGAGGATTGGACAAAGAAGAAAGAAAAATATTGTGAAATAGATGCTCAAGAGAAAAAGAGAGGTTTGTATTAATATATGCGCAGTGGAAGCGTGCTGGGCCCATAACCTAAAGGGTTGTGGCGAAAATGATTGAACAATAAACAGGATAAACTAGGATTTATGTGTGATACCAGTACAGAAGCCAACATTACAGGCACAGAGAAAGAGATATTCACAAGTGTTAAGTGACGTTTCAAAGTTTGACAGTGACATTTACAGGACGTTGACATATGATAAATATTGTGTTTTCTCTGCATCAACATTATTGCTCCTTGCTTAGAGCTAATGCGCGTTAAAACAGAGACCAATGTTTTTTCGTATTTATGGTACACTAGTATATAGCATCAAGTATGTTTAATACAAAATTTTACAATGAAAGTTAAACAGATGACGCGTTGTTTAACGAAGATACATTGAGGTGCTTTAAAGTGCAGTGGTCATATATTCTCGCTCACGTGAAGCAACCTCCTTTCGTTGGCACGTTGGTACTTGTATTGGTGACCCCAAGGCATTAAATATGTAGAGCCCCTTCGTTTCAGATGAGTCACACTTAAATGCCGAGATTTTTCAAACTGCCTGACTTCTTACACACACCTGTGTGGGTTTGCTTTTAAAAGAGTAATATGAAAAATAATGTTTTTAAAATTAAGCTACAAAGTCAGCCTGTAAAAAGAAACGCTACATCTACATTTTACCCATTTGTACTGCATTTCCGATACTATTACTAACTTATGAATTGAAGTGGCTGTGCATATGGAGATTAAAATTATTACCTCAATTATTGGTTAGAATACTAATTAAATAGTCTATAGTGTAGAAAACAGAAGCATGATTTGCATATAAGAATTAATTATTCTGCTGCCACCAAAAGAACGATTTATTTTACATTAGAAAGGCACCTACCTATTCCTTCTAATATTATTGTTAATAAATGAAAGAGAGAAAAGAAAACAATTTAAATTAAAAGAGTGGTTCCCGGCAGAGTAGAATAGGACCACTTCAAGTCTTACCGTAGATGTCGTAGAAGGCTACCTAGGAAATATAAGTTGAATAAAGCTTGTCATCAATGAGGCCTCACCAACCCGTCTGGCTAAATAAGAAAGTGTAGGCCAAATCCTCTGGCTGCTGCCAAGTATGGCTCTGGCAGTTAGTACAGAGGGGGTAGTGTTTCTTCAGTGGAGACTAAAAAGGACCTGTAGATGATGATGACAAAAATGAAATGTCCCTTAAAAATTGGATAAACATTGCTTTTTCTATTTACATTTTTTCTATTCTTGGTGTTCAATAAAGTATTACTTACTTACTTACTACTCTTTATGTACGTGGTTTTTACTGTGAGGTTGGTTTTACGGGATTTTTGCGTCTATCCACTAATGGGAAATAACCTTCTCTTCTTTTTGACCCATTTATGAACCAATGGCAAAGCTCTTAGGGTATATGTGGAACAAAAGAAAAGGCCTAGTACGAGTATAGAAACTCGAAAAAAAATTTTTTTTTCTGCACAGTACCAAAGCCGATCTTTTCGATGTGTAAAGAAAACACAAAACAAGGTTCTTTTGTAAAAACCTAACGCTCTTTGTAACTAGAAACATTGCGAGTTCAAATTCTAGTGATTTTTTTGTAGAAAAAGAACATTGGAAATAGCCGGCAGCCATTGCAACCGCAGTCAGAATCAATGATTGAAAAGTCGGGTTTTTTTTTATTTGCACTCGTTTACAAAAGTTACTCAAATCTATTCTTTTACTGGAAATTTTTAAACTTACATTTGAGAATTCGTTTTTTGTAAATATTTGATTATGTGACTTAAAAAATAATAATAATTAAACGCGTGAAAGTCGTTTTTATGTATGTAGGTATGTTTGTTCAACGATAACTCGAATATAATGTGTTACTTTTATTTTATTTACAGCAACGAAAAATAAAAAATCTTAAAAACTAAAATAAAGATAAAAACACTACCTACTAATATTTAAAAATAAAAAAGGCCGGGTAGTTCTTTACCGTGCGGCAAAGTGCCTAGAAGGCTGGCAGCATGAAACCTGACTGCTAGAGCTGCTGCTCTTGGTTTGTGTGTGGGTGGACTGTATTATATATTTATATAGGCGTTTTGATTATTAATAATTATTCATTACAGAAATTTACAAGTAACAAAATGTCGGCACAAAGATGGTCGCCGTTGGATCGTAGTATAGTTAGTTTCCGGACCGCTCCGCACCGCGTCGCCTCGTCTGGTATTGCCAATGGCCGTTACTTGAATTATTTTCCTATGTACCCTGGGTGGAGCAGAGGCCGCTAAAGTACTTCTCCATCTCGTTCTGTCTTGAGCAAATCGTTGCATCATTACTTCGCGTACCTAGTGTATACGAGTATATTCTTTGTCATTACAAAATAATGCATACTCACGTTTCGTCCGGGTTTCACCGAACGTGATCCCAGCCTGAATGAAACAGCGATGTCGCCTCTTACGCATAGTAGCGTAAAAGCAATCTACTCGCGCTTCTGCAAACATTCCCGAAGCACTACAGAACTTAGGTAACAACATTAGCACCCTATATGCGTTATTATATTGGACGTTAGTTATGGTGATTATAACACACGAAACGGAATTTCAGCCCGAGCCGGAGGCGAGGGCGTAAGGAGCTGAGTGTGTTTTTAACCAATATACGCACGTATATCGTACGACGATTTTCAACACAAGCGAGGAGAAATACCTAATAAACTGATATATTTGATTTTTAATAAACTCAACCATAAAATTGTGATGCACACTGTTACTTTCCCGCCGTTTAACTTTTTAAAATCAGCACGGCGCGCGGCCTTCTGGTCGGCGCGGCTATGTAAGATACAAAGATTTATTCTTTTTCTTTGTCTAACCTTCACCTTATGTTATCTAACTATGTCGCTCACACACAAATGTCAAACTTTCTGACTCTCTCATTCATACTGGATTTACCATTAATTCTGTCCCTTTCTTTCGCAATAGCAAATCGTGAGTTATAGAATATATATTCACTATTTGCGTCTCTAACACACGCGCGTTTTATGAGCTGCTTTATACTCGTATATCTGAAACCGGTGAAATCACGAGTAAGGCTGTGAAAATAATATTACTTTACATGTTTAACGTACGTATCATTTTAATTATAACGGGAAAATGTACTTATCGAGTGAGTTTTTACTAACACTGATGTTATATTTTTCTACTTTCTTAAAGGCGTCTAACTCAGTTAATTGACTGTCATCATTATTACACACTAGTGAACTAGTGAGAACTAGTTATTCCCGATTACTCGAGCAAGGACCGATTTGAAATATTTAGAACGTTAGAACTCTTCGTTGCTACCTATATACATAACTTATATGTTTAAGTGAAAATGGCCCACTTCAAGAAATCACTAAGTCCATTTTTGACATTTTTGAGCTAGTAACACTACGTTATTCAGTTTTTTCTCTCTATTATTTACTCTGATTAATTTTTATTTAAATACCTAATCCCTGACTGCCAGTTTTTCTATTGCAAAATATATTAAGTTCACCGTTTTCAATTCAAGAAATCACTACATACAAAAAAATATCTATGTCCTCTAAATTGGGTGCAAGAAATCCCAAAGTTCATATATTTTTTTCCATAAGTCCTTGCAACACTGAGATGTCATATTCAAACCAAAGGAACGGTTAACGTTTTCAGTATTAATTATTGGTTATTGTAAAAAAACGTATAAAATGAGTGTAAATGAAGATAAATTGTTGAAGTAAGTGAATTTCTTAGTGGCTCATTGTATGGTTAACTTTTATGATATGAGTACGACAGATGATAGGGAATAGATAGATACTTAATTTTAAAAATTAAAATGAAAATACGTTTATGTTTAAAATGTAAATAACATTTTATATTAGTTTAACGTATAAAAATACCTTAGTCCTAAGAATAAAGATGAAAAATCCCTAAGTCCAAGATATTTAAGATTTTTTTTTAATTGAGAAACATTTATTTTTGTTACCTTTGATTTTGTTAATTAAAGACCTTTTATAACCCTATAACATATATTTTTATTTTATTTTTATTCTTCAAAGTTTTATTCCAGGATTTTTTATTTTATTTTTTTAATATGTTTATTTCAAAAGTAGAAAAACGGACTAAGTGATTTTTTGAACTGGGTCGTTCTTTGGAATGAGAAATGCTAAAAAACAACATATAATATTAATAAATTATACGTTGTTAGTATCGTCCTAGGTCCTAACCACTAGAGTGTCACAGGCTGTATTAAAATTACGAGTACTGGAAATGAATATGGCGGATTTTTGATGCCAAATTGCGCGGCATAAATAATCTTAACTTTTCAAAACCTATCGAGTGCGGTGGGGTATCTTATTAAAGGATTTTATTCAAGGATTACAAAAATATATACAGCTTATATGTTTAAATGAAATTTGGAACGAGAAATGCTAAAAAACAACATATGACATCGCTTCGCCAAGCGTATTCCCGGTTACGTCCTAGGCATAGGTAGTCTGTTGTTGTATCACGCAGTCAGGTTTTTTGTTTTTTTTTTTATAATTACTTTTTAAGTCATAATGTAACTGGATTTAGTTCTGAACTTTGCTGTATTATTATTTCACAGTGAGTATTTCGTTAATATTGATAATACATAAGATCGCTCTAAGATGAATCGAAAGTCGAATAAAATGAAGAAGGCTTTATTTTAATTATTGAATTATACAGCATTACAATGCTTCAAACAATCTAAATTAAACTATCACTATGTTTCTACTCAATGTGGTTAACGATATGGTTTAATTTAGCTCACGTCATAACTCAGCACCTTTTCGTTTAGATTTCATTCTTATTACTCTGGACAAACGATTCGTATAACTGAATTTACCACTCTGAGGGGCCGCTGTGCGCATAATAATAATGTAGGTATATTTTCGATACCTGAACAGGGAATGACACAGGTCTGATTCTACCTTAACTAAAACCAGGTATTTATTCTGTGCTAAAACGAACAACAAATTTAATGTAGCGATTAGAGAAATTTACTTTACCTTATCTGTGGGCATTAGTCACAAAATATAGAGAAAATAGAAGGATCCTATCCCTTTTCGAATTTTTTTTTGCTCTTGACTGTTATTTTAATTTCATTATAATAGAGAGATCTAGTATTATACTAGATCTCTCTATTATAATGAAATTTTAATTTCATTATAATAGAGAGATCTAGTATAATACTAGATCTCTCTATTATAATGAAATTAAAATAACAGTCAAGAGCAAAAAAAAATTGAAGATTACACACTTTTGTATGGAAAAGCCGATTTGATGTTTTACTGTTATTTAAGTTTCATTCGCTTCGCTTGTACGGAAAGCGATACTTTGACGTATGGATTATTATCTCAAAATAAGCATTTGAAAATATGTAAGATTTCTTGGTCCGTGTTTTATGTTTTATTTCACGTCACCAAATTCAATACAACTTTTATCTTCAAATAGTTCCAAGATCTCGTCGATTAAAATATTATATAGAGAGATAGAGGTCAAACGCACTCAAATTTCTAATAAAAAAAAATAAAAATAAATTTGTTAACGGTGTAAACAAGTAAATTGGGCTTGTGACGTCATTTTGACAGCGGCCATCTCGAAGTAAACAGGTAGGTAACACATATTATGTTGTCACATCTGTAACTTCATTATTTTCTGCATTCGTTAGCAAAGAAAATAAACGGTTATTTAGAATAAATACAGGGTAAGATTAACATGAGTAATACTTTTGTGTCGTTTAGATAAGAAAGCAGCAGGAAATGTGTACTTAGTTACCTATTTGATATTTTGGATAATTAAATATTGGTAAAAAAATATAGTAAAACTATTTTAAGGTCAGATTTAGTTCATGATATTGAAATTTTTTTTTTTTCAAGAACACAATCGATATTTTTTTCTTTTCATAAAATACAACTTTAACAAATATATTTTTTAAAGTTATTTTATGTATTTCGCTGTCTTTTTCATCGTAAAAATTATTTAAGGAAAAACTAAATACATTAATATGTTCTTATAATACAGCAAGAAAATAAAAACGAAAAATACTTAAGTATTGGAAAAACCCAAGCGCGGTGACACACTTGACGGTAAATAATTTGATCGGACAAAAAACTGTTCCATAATACCACAATGACGAACATCAAACAACAATTAGTTAGCATGTAAGTGGTAGCGCGCAGAACACATAAGACCGATGAGGCATAAAGATATTCTTCTACAAATGGGGTAAGACGTCCTGATGAAGATTCCTGCGGAAAACGGTGGACGCAGACAGCTTTTAATTGCTCATTATTCATAATCATTTAAGCTGCATGATGTCCACTTCTGGACATAGGCCTCTTCAAAAGATTTCTAAAATAACCGATCTAGAGCGGCCAGCGCTTTCCAGCGACCTTGGTCAGGACGTTTGACCACCTTGTGGGTGGGTGTCCTACGTTTCGCTTGCATGTACGTAGACATTTGTAAACCTTTTTGCCATCGGTCATTGGGCGCTTATTTTACACAAATAATTATTTAATTTGTAGAGATATTAATGAAGTAAGAAATGGTGAAAAAAATCCACGTGAGCAGGACTTGGACCCGCGACCTTGGTCTCAAAATAGACTTTGAGTTCTTTAGTACTGCATCTTGAATGCCTAAAAAATCCTAAAAAAATAAATAGTTCTTTACCTTTTATATAGATACAGGAAAACCTTAAAGAATTCTACAGATGTTGGCAAGTTAATACTAGGTATATAAACAAAACTATAAATATAAGTTTGTAGATTATTAATGTAACAGAACCCTTAATACGTGAGTTCGACTCGCTGGTCTTGGCCGATTTCATCTTTCGTTTTACAATTTCAAAATGGTTAAAGGATATTAGAAATCAACCTAAAGGGACGCTACTTTTTCTTGCATATTTGTGATGTGAAAGCCAAGTGATATTAATCACTCTATGTTGTTAACTCTACGTCATTGTGACATATCCATCCGGTTATGCCGTCAAGTGTATCACCGCGGTGTTTGTTTGTATATGTCATTCATTACTTGGTAATTACCACTGTCGGTTTTGTGACACAAATGGTAATGGCAATATAAATTATGTATTTCTATTTTCCATACCACATCAAAGATGAGGTTCTAGGAATATACTAATTTGACGTTCTCTTTGGTTTTTAGAAGGTTATTTTTGAAGATTTTTTTTTATTGTTGAAACCTTTTTAACATCTTTACTCAAATAATTTGAAAGCTTTTTTATGTAAGATTTTGATACTGATACATTTTCACGTCTTTATTCCTAACGGGTAGGGCAGAGCATTTTAGTTTTTGCGTCTCTAAGCAGATAGAGGAGACGCAAAATTCAAAGGCCACTTTTAGCGTTCGTTTGTTTGTTTGTTTATAAAGCTTTATTGTACACAAAAAAAAGTAGCGTTATGATGGGCGGGAAGATGGAAAAGAAATCAAAATAGTGATGAGTTGCAAGCCACATCGCCTAAAAACATGATAAGCATAGAAGGAACTTTTTAGGGTTTTAGGGCACTTTTTTTCTCATTTATTTATTTTTATTATATACTTATCAACCAGATAGCTATTGGATTTTTTTAATTTATTTACTGTTGTAAAGTTTTAATTAACAATTGATTTTATGCTCTATTATTGTATTTAGAAAAATAATATGCATGTAATTTTGATTATTGTGAATGAAATTTCTTACTAGTCACTGGAATAAAAAGGCCCTTTTTTATTTATTTTATTTACAAAATACATTTACACATAATACAATCAAAGAAACAAACAAAGTAAGAAAATAGAGTACATAGGTATGTACTGTTTATTTCATAAGAAATCTCTTCCAGGAGATTTTTTTATTTTTTTTTTATTTTCTATCTCAAATCATCTCGTACAGCTGATGTACATTGAATTTTATTGAAAAGATACTCCAAGGCCCGACAATAATAAAATCTACCCACCACATTAACCACATACACGCCACAAATAGGAAGACATTAGTGGACTAGACTAAATGCCAGTTAGACTAAATGGCGGCCATTATCCAAACCAAGCGTTGGCACTAATATGCTGAACTAAACTGCTGTTCTTCATAAAATGAAGCCAAATTACCAAATTAGCTAAATATCGTAGACATTATTAGAGCAAACATACTAGCTGTGATTATTCTCCATTTTTACATGAGATTTGGAATGTTGCATGTAGCTTTCGGCCTAGAATAGGACCACTCCATCTCTTCCTGTGGATGTCGTAAGAGGCGACTAAATGACTAACCACAAACATCTAGTGCTACAACTGCTTTCCCAAGGAGGGTTAACGTCTGGCAGCGGCCGGTGTATAATGAAATACAGGAAAAGTTTTACAAACTTTTCTCACAAATGCATTCCCAACGATGGTTGTCGTCAGGCAGGCTGCCGGTTGTTAAACTAAGCCAAATCATTTAAACTGTTTTGGCTAGTTATTTCTTCTCTACTCCGCAAGGTTATTTTCATCCTTGGGTGACAATACAAGAAAAAAAAAGTGGGAAAGCGCACCCGAAGCCGAAGCGCACGCACAGAACAGCTGAGGATGTACCGTAAATACGCTAATATAAAAAATGATTCGGAATGTTGTGTGTCACAGTTTTTATCGTCTGGCGTATGCCAGTCGATAAAAACTGTGAACCTACTCATGCATTTGTCTCCCATTATGATTCTGGTCCGTAGAGAAAAGAAAAATTATAGGATCTTATAGCGGCTCGTCCTCCCGCGCAGATTTTTAATACTGATCAAGGTGTACGAGTAGAGATGTAGTAGACTATGTCCTCGTATTCTATTTAAGGAGTACTGGATTATTTTCTAAATTATATTGGTCTTACATCATCGGATATTAAGTTGCTGGATATTTTGGATTGTTTGCCAAACACTACTTCAAACGGAGAATTTATTTAGTTGCTAGAGAAAGTTCTGACTTTCAAGCGTTAACCCCCAATTACTTTTAAACGGCTGAACCGATTTGCATCAAACATAGTTGAGAACCGCCGCAAGGGAACTTACTTTCATATTAAAAAAACAACATCAAAATCGGTCCAACTATTTGAGCGCTACGATGCCACAGATAGACAGACATTAACGTCAAACTTATAACACAATAGTACATACAATATTTTTACACGTTGTATATGAACATCAATACTACAAAGGGAATCCCATCACTGGTCCATGATTCCCTGTATTCCCCTTCACACCAGTTATAACGCTGAACGTGGTCTTTGGGTCTTACGGCCCAAGGTCCTATCTACTTCTTTATGTATAAAGACATGATAAGGTATAAAGCCTTGCCAACCCAGAAATCTACATGATTGTGTATAAGAGAGTTGAACTGAAGCGCAAAAATCATTCATGAAGTTTAAATAAACATATGTATTCTGTTTTCTGACATGTGGGCGTTTAACTAGCAGATAACTAACCAGTGGTTCTCAAACTACTGTAACGTATAGATTAGCTTATAGTTTACATAAATTAATTATGAGGTAATCCTAAAATGGATCTAGTCGTAAATGCGAGAACTACCGCTGCCAAGGTTCTTCTGCGTGTATATTCATTATTCATACTGTAATTACGTGCTTGGTGGCCCGGAAATACGCATTGTCAGCGCTTTTGCAAGATTTTCTTAACTCAGAGTGTGTTCCACACTTGAATGTGTTGCTGACAACAAGTGGCATAAAAAACTCTTGAACTCGTTTGAAATTGAGAGCCACAGTCCAACCCATCAATCCAACTTGTTTGCTCTGTCATGGGCCCTTAACCCCGCCGGTCAAACTTTGTAATTGTTTCACAGAAATGATAATCTAACTCCGAACTAATTTCAAGTTGTAGAAAGCAAATTTGCGTTATTATTGTCCGTTGTAAATGGGTTTTGTTTACGTCATTATGCGTAATATGAGCTAATAACTTGGTATCAAAATTCTGAATAGGTAAAATAATGTGATACTCAAAATACTGTACGTTATCCTTTTATGTTAATGTCTGTTTTGTATACAAGGTTACTTTTAACCACTAGCAAAATTTTTGGAGCAAGTTCATTATATGATACTGAACTATTTTGTATAAAAACATTTTGAAAATCGATAAAATAGATTCGACCTCCTACAAAATCTGTTTGGCTAAGTGCTTGTTTGCACATGTAGGCGATTTTTTGTTTTAGATTTTCGTAAATTGTTTTTATGGAAAGTAGTTCAGTAATAGACTATCTAAGCTTGCTCCAAAAATTTCGCTAGTGGTTAAAAAGTAACTCTGTGTAATCTTATTCACAATAGAGATTCCTTAACGTATCGCTTGAGGTCTTTTGGCTCCATCTGCCACGTAAGAAATAAAAACGTGATAAGTATTTATGTTTTTTTTCCTTTTTTGTACATAAAAAAATTAACATAATAATGATAATTCATTGAATCTTAGACGTGACTTGGTTCGCAACCGCAAGAAATATTCCGAGTGCAGTAATTTATCATCACGTTCATGTTAATTTCCTATCGCCACTTCGCATATTCATGATCAAGGTATAAAGTAAAGGTTCAAGTTTGGAGTCGACTACAGACAGCAGCAGCAGACGACATGTCACGGCGACACTACTGGTTTCTATATATTTCTATAAAATAGCTTTCACGTCTAGCGTACGTCGAACGACTACACGTCGCTCGACCGCAGACGACGTGTCGTCTGGCCGCAGATCAGTACCACCGACTGCATACAGTAGTGCAGACGACATGGCGCGGCGACACAACTGGTTTCTATATATTTCTATGAAATAGCTTTCACGGCTAGCGTACGTCGAACGACTACACGTCGCTCGACCGCAGACGACGTGTCGTCCGGCCGCAGATCAGTACCACCGACTGCATACAGTAGTGCAGACGACATGGCGCGGCGACACAACTGGTTTCTATATATTTCTATGAAATAGCTTTCACGGCTAGCGTACGTCGAACGACTACACGTCGCTCGACCGCAGACGACGTGTCGTCCGGCCGCAGATCAGTACCACCGACTGCATACAGTAGTGCAGACGACGTGGCGCGGCGACACTACTGGTTTCTATATATTTCTATGAAATAGCTTTCACGGCTAGCGTACGTCGAACGACTACACGTCGCTCGACCGCAGACGACGTGTCGTCCGGCCGCAGATCAGTACCACCGACTGCATACAGTAGTGCAGACGACGTGGCGCGGCGACACTACTGGTTTCTATATATTTCTATGAAATAGCTTTCACGGCTAGCGTACGTCGAACGACTACACGTCGCTCGACCGCAGACGACGTGTCGTCTGGCCGCAGATCAGTACCACCGACTGCATACAGTAGTGCAGACGACATGGCGCGGCGACACAACTGGTTTCTATATATTTCTATGAAATAGCTTTCACGGCTAGCGTACGTCGAACGACTACACGTCGCTCGACCGCAGACGACGTGTCGTCTGGCCGCAGATCAGTACCACCGACTGCATACAGTAGTGCAGACGACGTGGCGCGGCGACACAACTGGTTTCTATATATTTCTATGAAATAGCTTTCACGGCTAGCGTACGTCGAACGACTACACGTCGCTCGACCGCAGACGACGTGTCGTCTGGCCGCAGATCAGTACCACCGACTGCATACAGTAGTGCAGACGACATGGCGCGGCGACACAACTGGTTTCTATATATTTCTATGAAATAGCTTTCACGGCTAGCGTACGTCGAACGACTACACGTCGCTCGACCGCAGACGACGTGTCGTCTGGCCGCAGATCAGTACCACCGACTGCATACAGTAGTGCAGACGACGTGGCGCGGCGACACAACTGGTTTCTATATATTTCTATGAAATAGCTTTCACGGCTAGCGTACGTCGAACGACTACACGTCGCTCGACCGCAGACGACGTGTCGTCCGGCCGCAGATCAGTACCACCGACTGCATACAGTAGTGCAGACGACGTGGCGCGGCGACACTACTGGTTTCTATATATTTCTATGAAATAGCTTTCACGGCTAGCGTACGTCGCACGACTACTGACTGAGGACTGCAGATGGCATTGGTATGCGACGTGTTGCTACGACCGGTTTTTTTTTTATTAATGGCTTGACGCTACTGCGTATTTAGCCAAGAACAAGTTCTTTTTTCCTAACAAGTTACAATCAAAGGTTGGTGTAGGCCTTTGATTGCTTTAAGCGAGCTTTTGGCGACAAATCTATACGAGTCCACTGGTTTTCATAGCGGATTGAGTGGCGGAGGACGCCCGAAGACGCCCACACAGTCCGCAAAACAAATATCACTACAGCCGTACTATGACTGTCCACTTTAATTATTTCACATATTGTTCATGAGCATGAGCATTTATAACACCAAACAACACTAATTTCATATTATAAAGTCCACTAAAATCAGTTCGCAAAATATTTTAAAGAAAACCCCTACCGAACCCCTTGACTTCCCGCCAAAAATTCCCTACGACACGTTGCTGGGTTAGAATTCATGACTGCAGCTATAGATGACGCTGTATTGCCGCGACTCGTCGTCTGCTGCTGCTGTCTGCAATCGGTATATTGTTTAGACATGGTGCTTTACTTATTAACCGCCGTATTCATAAATAAACGGGCAAGTGCGAGTCGGACTCGTACATGAAGGGTTTCGTACCACCGCACAAAGTTTTAAAATTTTTGATAAAGATAATAAATATTTGTTGTTATAGCGGTCATAGTAATACATAATCTGTGAAAATTTCAAGTATCTAGTTAATGCCATTATAAAGATAGAGTTAAAAACGCTGACAAAAACACGTTTCTTGTATGACGACCCCCTTTAATTTTTAATTTTATCTTAGTTTTAGTATTTTTTGTTATAGCGGTCATAGTAATACATAATCTGTGAAAATTTCAAGTGTCTAGCTATTACGGTTCAAGAGATAGAGCCCTGTGACAGACGGACAGACAGATGGACAGACGGACAGACAGCGGAGTCTCAGTAATAGGGTCCCGTTTGCACCCTTTGGCTACGGAACCCTAAAAATCTGCACTGCTTTAATCGGTCATATAGTCGTAGGTATACAATGCTACCGATTTAGGACCGTTAATTTTTTGCCAAATTCATAGCCCGCTCTACATTCTTGCCGAAACTAAACGAGAATAGCCAAATACAAGAGTATAAAGGCAGTTTTCCGCAAATATCGGCTATATACGTGTAGTCCCATAACACAAGTTTAAAAAACTTACTCTGGGGCTAGCTCAATCAGTGTGATTTGTCCTTATATATATTTATTTATTTCAGTGTCCATTTGGTGTCGCTGACGGAATTTTGTGCCCGAATTAAAGGGATCTCGTATAGGTACGAGTAGTTTGCGCGAGACTTCAACATTTACACAAGTTCAGCATAGTCTCCAACAAAATACGGCAAAATGAAAAAGTGATTTTTTTATTTTGCAATGCATTTTGTGAAATGTAATAATCATTAGCCGTGTGGTCTCCGGCAGAGTAGAATAGGATCACTCCAAGTCTTCCCGTGGATGTCGTAGAAGGCGACTTAGCAAAATAAGCTGAACAAATCAAAACATCAATAATCCTCTCCAACTCTCTGGCTGCTCTGACCAAGTATGATTTGGTAGGTACAGAGAGGGTCATGCTCCCGCAGTGGAGACTAAAAAAAACCTGACTGCGTGATTAGCAGCACGCTCGGAGCGAGGTAGGTTATATCACAAAATAAATACCAGTACTCACGTACAGAAGTCTCACTCAGCAAAAAAATTCAAAGAAATATCTACTCAATGTGGTTAGCGATATGGTTTTATTTAGCTCACGTAAACTCAACACCTTTTCGTTTAGATACCGAAATATACAGATTGATTTTGATCTTAGCTATATTTAGCTATATTTTCTTCTTGGCTGGTCTGGGAGAAAATAAAAAAAATGTGCCAGCTGCTTCTCTTCCCTTGCAGATCGTAAAAGCCAATCAAGGGAATGGGCGATAATCTGAATCATATGAATAGGCGATACGGTTAATAACCCATCACTATTATGATTTCCCTTTTCCACCTTCACGCTAAAAGTGGCCTGGGCCTTACCGTCCTAGGCTCTGTCTGCCCGTTAAGGATAAATACGTGTTAAATTATAAAAGGGCATTGGCATTTAAAATAAACGGGGAAGTGCGAGTCGGACTCGTACATGAAGGGTTCCGTACCACCGTACAATGTGTTAAAACGCTGAAGAAACACGTTTTTTGTATGATGACCCCCTTTAATTTTCAACTTTTTTTAGTATTTGTTGTTATAGCGGCCACAGTAATACATTATATACTATAATTATTCTATAATTTATATATATTGTAGGTTTGTATATATTTATTTGTTATATGTATTATAGATAGTCTTATGTACGTATGTACGAGTAGGTATATTCTATGAGTTATATTTTATCTATTTGTGTATTATATATTGTATTATATTATATAGTGTTAAGTAGACATATATTATATGATGCACATATTTTAATACTTTATTTTGTATTTAATTTTTTGCGCCGCAACATGATTCGTATCTGTTTATCCCTATGGTTGACTGGAAGAGAACGCTTTTAGCGTTAAGTCCGCCAATTGTACCATTTTTTTTTTATTGTGGAATAGTAAAGTTTTTTAAATAAATAAATAAATAATACATAATCGGTGAAAATTTCAGGTGTCTAGCTATTACGGTTCAAGAGATAGAGCCCTTTGACAGACGGACAGATGGACAGTCAGACGGACAGACGGACAGATAGCGGAGTCTCAGTAATAGGGTCTCGTTTGCACCCTTTGGGTATGGAACCCTAAAAAAACAGTCGCATGGGAGTTCCGATGGAAGGGAAAACTTGAACAATTACATGAGGTGTCGGTGACGGTAACAGAGTCTGTCTCGGTAACAGTGTCGAGAGTTCAATGGTTTTTCTCATGTCATAAAATGCCCAACGCGCCTAAATTAAAATTCAAAATATCTTTATTATCATAGGATATTTATAATATCTCTTAATAGTAGTCACTGTTTTGCACAAATGTTGACTTCAAATCGTTACAGCAAAGTTTGTGCCGCTTCCTAGGCGCAAGTGCAGAAGAAGCGGCAACAAACTGCACTGCACGTTTTCTCCAAAGACGTCAACTAACAAACTTAAAACTTAAAATTAGTTATACGGATGGACTGAGATTACATTGTTTGTTATGTCATAATTAAATTGAATTATAAGAATTACGAAATTTTAAATAATGTCAATTTGTAAATTTAGTATGTACCAATGTACCTAAATTATGACATGTATTCAAACCTTTAAGAG
This sequence comes from Acrobasis repandana, assembly GCA_963576875.1. Taxonomy (NCBI): domain Eukaryota; kingdom Metazoa; phylum Arthropoda; class Insecta; order Lepidoptera; family Pyralidae; genus Acrobasis; species Acrobasis repandana. The sequence continues at coordinate 2,142,586 of OY756215.1, forward strand.
GCTCAAGCTCAAGCCAGACTTTTTTGTCTTTAAGATAGTCATCGGTCCTAAAGAAGTTTTCACTTCCAAAAAACTTAATTTTTGGAAATTTTTCTTCCTCATGTTACGAGTACGTTTGCTTGCCGTGTCTGCCACATTTACCGCTCTAGGCTGGATTCATCGATCGAGGGCAAGCGGCTGCAAGTATCTGCCGCACTACTGGTGGTGCCGGCAGCCAGTGCGGACGCCATCATTACCAGTAGTGCGGATTTATACTGATGTCTCATTGGGCGGGATGTGTATATATTTACAGGGTTACTTTTAATTAACTGGCAATTCCATACTAAATCCGTTTGGCTAAGCGGTGATTTGTATGGGAGGACGAAAATTTTTTATCGATTTTTAATAACTTTTTTTATAGAAAGTAGTTCAGTATCATTGACTGAACTTGCTCCAAAAATGTTGCCAGTTAATCAAAAGTAGCCCGGTATTGTATATTTATTGAAATCTATATACAGGGTCTAACCACAGAATACATATTAGTACGAGTAGTCTAACTAAATATACTAAAACTATTTTAATGGTGATTCAGTCCATGATACTGAACAACTTTCCTCAAGGAACATATATATATGGAAAATATTTTTTGGCCTCCCACACAAGTTGAGCAATCATCTGATCAGAGTTTGTATGGAAGGTAAAAAAAATATAAATGTAGATATAAGTTCTTTGGGGTAAGTTGTTTAGTAAGTATCATGAATTGAATTCACCCGTAAAATGGTTTCAGTACATTTTGTTAGACGTTATACGTATGTATACAGGGTGACTTTTTATCCACCTGCAAAATTTTTGGAGCAAGTTCAGTCCATGATACAGAACTACTTTCCATAAAAACAATTACCGAGAAACTAAAATAAAAATTCATATAAACCCATACAAATCAGCGCTCAGCCAAACGGATTTTGTATGGGAGGACGAAAAAATTTTATCGATTTTTACTATTTTTTATTTATAGAAAGTAGTTCAATAGTTTCTATAAAAAAAAAACCATTTAAGCTGCAGAGCGTGCCCCAGAAATATACATGTAACAGTTAAGACCAGTTTTTAGATAGAACGCGTTTTCTTTATATATACCTAGTCAAAACTAGAATTAACCACTGATATTTTTGATTTTTAAGATAAAACTAGTTGTCACATCGAGCTTTAGTTAAAACCAGCACTAGAGAAACTAATTTGAGATAGAAAACAAGACATAGTTTTAAAATTATTTATTAAAAAGATCTAAATCACCGAGGACCATATAATCATCTCAATGGAAATGACAATATTATTTAAAAGTAAATAAAATAATCAAATAGGTAAGTCAACAGAACACAACCATAAAATAAAAAAATAAAAAACATGTTATGTAACATTTATTAACACACAATTAAAATAATCAAATAAGCTTAAAATTGAAAAAAGGTTGAGGATCTACTTCTTATTGCAAGACGAACTATTGTGGCATTTTGGGTTTCGAAGGTAACCATTTTTCTTGCAGAGATACCTTTAACAGTTCTAACTGACTCGCTTCGGAAAAACGCGTTTTGTCTAGTAAGAACTAGTTTTAACTGATATTCAATTTTAAGCATTAGTTAATTCTAGTATTAACAAAGGCATATAGTAAAAACTAGTTCTAACTAGGAAAAACGCGTTTTATCTAAAAACTGTTACATACATACAAAAAACATAACCATAAAAAATCGGCTTAGGTTATGTAAGAATCCCTAAATTTTAGGAATGTCTGAGTTTTCCAATAAATAAACAATTCGTGTTGTATTACAATCATTAATTACGTGATTTCCTTTCTTCTTTCCTGGAAGAATTTAATTAAAATAGTTGCACGTAGAATTTGAATTTAAAATACAAGTTACTGTTATACTTGTTAGGTATACGGAACCCCTTTTTAGGGTTCCGTAGTCCAGAAGGAACCCTTATAGTTTCGTCATGTCCGTCCGTCCGTCTGTCCCTCCGGGCTCGTACTCCGCCGCTACTGCACCGATTGTCACGAAAATTGGTAGAGAGATAGATATTGAAATTCCAAAAGTTGGTTTTTGAAATTATGAAAAAATGATTTTTTTCCCATACAACGAAAAGTGAATTTAAAAAATTAAATTGGATTAACCCCAACGTGTGGGGTATCGTTGAAAAGGTCCTTTAAAATGCAAAAGAAACTGCTTTGAAACTATGTAGATCAAACCTCCAGTCTTGAGATAATCTAATACAAAGTTAAAATTTGAGGTGTCCCCCCACCGGAACTTTTGAAATATTACTAAAATAATTTGGAAAAAAATGTGGTATATACTTCAAAGTATGTACTTTTAATTAAAACTATAGCGGTCTCGGTATCATAGATAGTTATTTTTTTAATACGACATAAATCGTAAACCGCAATTTACCTTTAGAACTTTTAAAGTATGGTACTTGCTACGGAACCCTTTCATGGGCGAGTCCGACTCGCACTTGGCCGCTTTTTTTTAGTCCATGCTGATTACATCAACATAATCATCTTCAGGTCGTTTTTAGTATTCACTGCAGGAGCACGACCCTCTCTGTACTACCAGAGCCGTACTTGGCTAGAGCAGCCAGAGATTTGGCCTACACTCTCCACGCTGGTTACACGGGTTGGAGAGGTCTCACTGATGTTTATTAGCTTTGTTTAACTTGTGAAAAATTAAAAAAATATTGACTTGTATTTTAATTTTTAGTATTATGAGTACGTCGTTAAATTACTCGTAACGTGCCTTCTGGAAATTACTAAAAATGCTCGTAAACCTTTGTAAGTGCCAGAAGGATTGTGTAATGCGTTCTTGGAATTTCTTTCATATTGGGTTTGTCCAATATTGACTTAGACATAACACTACTTACATTTAAATAATACAGAACATAACATACCTAAATAATAAACTTGAATAGTTGTTTTTAGGGTTCCGTACCCAAAGGGTGCAAACGGGACCCTATTACTGAGACTCCGCTGTCAGTCCTTTTTTCAGTCTATCTGTCTGTCCGTCTGTCACAGGGCTCTATCTCTTGAACCGTAATAGCTAGATACTTGAAACTTTTACCGATTATGTATTACTGTGCCGCTATAAGAACATGTACTAAAAATAAGAAAGAGTTAAAAAATAAAGAGGGGGTCGTCATAAAAGAAACGTGTTTCTTAAGCGTTTTGAAACATTGTATGGAGGTACTTACCCTTCATACACGTTAATATTTTACAGCTCTAAATACGAGTCCTATAAAGCATATCTTTTGTTTTTCGTTTCTTTATTCCTAACCCTTAACCTAACAAGTTTCAAGGAAAGGGTGTAGTTAGGTCCTTTAATTGCTTTGTCAGAGACAAATATCAATTTTTTTTTTTGTTTTTTACTGACAGCCATCAATTTACAACCGAAGGAAATTCATAATTTCTTTAATCTTAACCCCTAACCTAACAAGTTTCAATGAAAAGAAAGGTTCTTTGATTGCTTTGTCAGAGGCAAACATCACGTGAAAAAAAAATTGTCAGACAACAATCAATTTGCATCGGAAGTTAAACGTGCCTACTCGCATAGTCACAGTTTACTCACGCATGTAAGTGCCTAATCGCATTGTTAAAACTGAATCAGCTGATTGGACGTGATCACGTACAGTGTAATGGCTGATTCATAAAGAAAATGAGCTAATTTTGCTGTTGAGAGAACTCTAGAAGCCGGCCTTTACAAGGTCATAGCCGGTGGCAAAGACTATCTTATTATTGTCGGTTACAGAATAGACAGTTTGTATAATTTGGTCTTTGATAACTTAATTTTGATTTCTTCTATAATCATTAATAAAATTTAGAAGCCGGTCTTTACAAGGAACCGGTGGCAAAAAGTAGGTATCTTGTTATTGCTGCCTACATAATGGACAGTTTTGAAAAGGTGTAAATCAATATTCGACACTCAGGAATCTGAAGGGCTGACTCAGTGCGTCCATACGAACTCCTTTTCCTTTGGCAAGAAAAAAAATTGGAAATTTTGTATTTTAGAAAAGACTAGAAGCCAGCTATCACAACTGGCGACAAAAAAACTTCGGTCTTGTTTATGTTACATCACTATAAAATTATGACGCTTATCTTTAAAAAAAATGTCTATTATTTATTTATTTATTTTATCACGGTCGTATTGATAGTTAGTATTGATATTACAACGTGATGACACATGTGTCTAAAAAGGAGATCTAATATTGTTTTTTTTTTGTTGGTTGATTGAAAGAAACTCTAGAAGCCTGTTATGTTGTATCCATGACTTTAGATTTTGCTCCGTAATAACAATAAAATGTGCTATTGATAATTAATAGAATTCGAATTTAATTTCATATGAAATCTTTTAGCAATGTTAGACCTTAACAATTATCTAAAACTTAAATTTAACATATTACGGGTATCGTTGTCGTTACGTCTTGTTTTTATTGCATAATAAAGTTATTACAAACAAACAATATTAGTGTAAAATAATTTTTAGGCCGAGGCGTTGAAAGCCTAATGTCTCATCTGTGATTTTGCTTAATCACTGCCGTCATCGCTGCGATGCGCACACGCACCCCGCTGCCCCCCACTTCTTCTATATAGCCTTCGTGCAGCACACCGGCCTCAGTTCATACAGTATTGCCTAACCGAGCGCACGTATCACAATGTTATCCACGCGAGTTCTCTTCGCCTGCGCACTTCTAGCCGCAGTAGCGGCGCTACCTACAGACAAGCCAGCAATCCCTAAACCAGTGACAACCATCACTGATGACGACATTGACAACGGTGAAGGAGGATGGTTCAGCTTCCCACTATTTGGAAACCTGTTTGCGCCACTGTGGAGACTTTTCCCGAGCTTTGCTGACTTTGGACCTAAAATCACGACCGACAGTGACAAATTCCAAGTCGCTGTCAATGTGAAGGATTACAAGAAGCCTGATTTAAAAGTCAAGGTGAAAGGAGACTTCATCTTCGTGCAAGGATCCCACGAAGCTAAGCAAGACGACCATGACATCTTTGCAAGCCAGTTCTTCCACACGTACACCCTTCCAGCCAATTCCAGTGGATCAGATGTCACTGCTGACTTATCTAGTGATGGATACTTGATTGTGACTGCTCCTCTGAAGGGAACAGAGAACAGAGCAAAGGAATCTGATCGTGAAGTGCCAATTAACGAGACTGGAGTCCCGTATCAGAGCAACCAACCTGCTGATTCAACGACGATAGCTGCCCCAATCCCCGAAGAAGATCGAAAGGAACCCACGACGCCTTCTGAACGCGAAGAAGTTACGGAAAAAGACAACGTAATCCCCCATGGGAACGAAATCTCTCCCTAAAGTGATATAGTCATAAGTATTAAGTGTAACGCAGTATTTTAATAAATATTTTTTTATTTAAAGCCAGTGTTTTGTTTTTATTTAGTATTCGCGTAGCGTTTAGATATAATGGCATGCGTACTCAGGGGAATACAGATGTGGGTTGCACGTGTACAGACGGCCGCATAAACAATAGACTTCTACAAGTTGGTATGTATGAATGCTGCGGCTGTCACATAAAAGGAACAGGTAATTGAGGAAAACATTAACATTGAGTGTGCTAAACTTGTTTTATCGATGATGCAGTGTTGTTTTGATCGCCGTAAAAAAGGAAGAAGGTTTTAAAGTTCGCTTTTTTTGTTTGTATATTTACGAGTACACTCGCTGTTACAAGTTTCTGGAATGATCTGTTCTTTTGTTTTCACAAAAATGTATGAAAATGGCGTTAAGTTTTTTTTACTTCGTATTTTCATAGAATGTTTCCAAATATTAAATTGATTATTTAATTAGCGGTAAAGCACCGCTAATTAAATAATCAATTAAATATTTGGAAGTACATATTAGTAAGCACTGCAGGAAATTCATACGACAGTTGTACGACAGCAACATATTTAGTAATTCAGTATATCTTGTAAGTATTAAGGCGAGATGGGTTCACAATTTGCAATACTGTGCATGTTTTTGAAAAATCACTGTTATTTAACTACTACAGTTTACTCATTAAAAAAAAAAATATAAAAATTTTAAGGATTTTCTACAGACACCTACAATAGCCAAAACACGATTGAGCATTAAAATTTTTGGCTTTATAGAAAAAAATCACAAATATACCTCTAAATTTGCCTTTATAATACATATTACTATTTTATACAATCACCTTTTTATATGAAAGTTAAAATAAAACACAGTGAAATATTAGTTGAGAGCGAGGAATGGCCCGGAGCCGTGCTTGACGATATTTCGCAGTCTTTTATTTATTTTTATTTTTTTCTATTATTTTTTTAATTATTTTTTTTGTAGCCACAATGGATTGGTATTTACATAATACATTTTTTGGTAGAATTTTCATATAAAACGGTGATTGTATAAAATAGTAATATGTATTATAAAGGCAATTTAGGCAAATTTAGAGGTGTGTTTGTGATTTTTTTCTATCAAGCCAAAAATGCTCAATTGTATTTTAGCTATTGTGGGTGTCTGTAGAAAATCCTTGTAAATTTTTTGAGGAATAAACTGTAGTAGTTTAATAACAGTGATTTTTCAAAAACACGCACAGTATCGGTAATTGTGAACCCACCTTCTCCACCACCTTAAGAGATATGCCGGGGATGACGTTTTATAATAATTTATGTTTTAATAATAATAATAAAATAATAATAAAATTTAATTCAGACCATGTCCATATCGGGTTAGTAACATTGATTACTTAAAAACTATTGTTAGTAACAAGGATTATGGAAATGTATCCATCTGGCCCACACCGGAGTGTCCCATCTGTCTATAAACACCTTCAAAATGCTGTTAGAGCTGCAGCGTAGGCGCGTCATTATGGAAGCACATCTCTTCCTCATGGCTGAGAAACCATCAGTGTGCGCTTCCGCAAACATTCCAGACGCACTACACCGCCACGCCATCCCTGACAGCGCCCTGAAAGCGTTGTTGTATTGGACTCGCAAGTCGCTGTATGCCCGAGCCGCATAACTGACCCATAGACTGCACATGTAAAAAGACTGGCAGTACGCTTTGAAAAGCGTTATTTTAACCGGTACTGTGCAACGTGCAAATCTGCGAGCCAGCATGTTGCCCCGGGCAGCCAGCGACCTGCGTTCCCTATCAATGTCGACATTGTCTCTGATGTCTCTCTCGACGAGTACCACCTCTATAATTAAAGTAAGTAGTTATTTCAAGAACCCAAAAAGCTAAAATAGTATCAAATTTTAATAACGTATAAGTATAATATATGTAGTAGTTTATTTGAAAGTCACTAGATAAACCTCTTAGAGTAAAAATGCAAAAAAATATATAAACAAAGTATTTTTTTAACAAAATATACACTTTCAATCTTTATTTAACCTTTACGTGTAAAACAAAAGTAAAAATAAATCCTTACCTACATCAAATTTTCGTATAAGCAAAACAAGTCTTTGTTGTAATTTGGACTTTAGTCTTTCGGTTAAATAATAAAATTATTTCTAAGTTCAAATATAAGAAAATTTAAACTTATTTATCTAATGACCGCACTGTATCAGTTGTTGGGGTAACTGCCTCCATCGGTTTCCATTTTATTGTTCTAAAAACACATCTTCAATATTCTCGCAATTTTATCCTTCTATAAGAAGCTACCAACGTGTAAAAAACACAGTATATGTATGTATATTGCTTATTTTAGCCAGAACAGTCAGAGAATTTGGCCTACATTACACTCTAATATATCTTTGGTAGTACAGAGAAGGTCATGCTCCTGCAGTGGAGACTAAGAAAGACCTGATGATGATGCTTACTTTATTATTTCTTGACCATTAATATAAACATGACCATAAAACCTTTATTTAAGGTGAAGGGGTAAGCAAATGGCCTTGAAGTGTGAAATAAATTGTTAACTCGTAAATATGGTGATAATTTCCATATTGCTCTTCGTCATGCACTAGATATCCTTTTAAATTATTTTATGAACTGGCGTTGAAACTATTATTGGTGATCCGTCTAGCTTTAAAACTTGCCGTGGCTCCTTTTGGCGGAGGCAAGTTTTAAAGCTAGACGGACTAATGTAAATACTTTCAACGGTGGATCATAAAATAATTTAAAGGGCTATCTAGTGCATGACGAAGAGCGATATGGAAATATGTATATATATCACCATATTTACCAGTTAACAATTTATTTCACACTTCAAGGCCATTTGCTTATCCCTTCACCTTAATCAAATTATTAATTATAAGTGCCACATGAGTTGGAAAAAATACGTCGATACTCACGCAAAACCCCGCGCGACAAGACCCGGCTGAACGTGCTTGCTCCAAATAAACAAAGGGCAAGTGTTATGTATTTGCGGGAGAAGTATAGACTCAGCTATACAGGAATCAAGTACATACATACTTCTATGCCGCCTGTTTTAAATTTATCGTAAGGGAAATGCTCATAGCGCGAGGGCTCGCGGGTTGAGTAATTATAACCGTATATAAACATGCAAACACTAACACGTCTTTATCGCTTATGGGGCAGACAGAGCATTTTGGGTCTTTCGGCTTGGATCTTTAGACCCAAAGGCCACTTTAGCGTGATGGTGGGCGAGAAGGAGAAAAGAAATCAAAAAGGTAGTAATTTCAAGTTTTATTTAATTCAGTTAGATTATTCTGATAATAATCGTTTTAAATGCAGCTTTAAATAACCTGTAAAATCATTCCGATTCTTTTTAGGGTTCCGTACCCGAAGGGTGCAAACGGGATCCTATTACTGAGACTCCGCTGTCTGTCCGTCTGTCCATCTGTCCGTCTTTCACAGGGCTGTATCTCTTGAACCGTAATAGATAGACACTTGAAATTTTCACCAATTATGTATTACTATGGCCACTATAACAACAAATATGAAAAAAAGTTAAAAATTAAAGGGGGTCGTCATACAAGAAACGTATTTCTTTAGGGTTTCAAAACATTGTACGGAGGTACGGAACCCTTCATGTACGAGTCCGACTCGCACTTGCCCGTTTATTTTAAATGCCAATGCCCTTTTATAATTTTATGCAAAACAAAACATTACTGGGTAAATAATCTCTTTTACTTGTAATTTTTCACTAAATGAAATGAATATTAACCAACCCCTTAGGCTTCCAAATATTTTGGAACTACGAGTATTTGCATACTTAATTTTCTTCTGTTAAAACCTTAATTATAATTTTGACGAAATTAAACTAATTTTCCTGCATATTCATTAGTCCCATTGTCTCCCAGGTCCAGGTCTTGTGACAATCAAAATGGCGTCGGTTCGGGTGTCTGTTCGTAAAATTATGCTAAATAAGTTTTCAGGGTTTCGCCGTGTGCCCGGCAGAGTAGAGGACCACTCCAAGTCTTCCCGTGGATATCCTAGAAGGTGACTTAGGAAACACAAGCTAAACAAAGCTTATAAACATCAGTGAGATCTCTCCAACCCGTCTGACCAGCGTGGAGAGTGTAGCCCAATCCTCTGACTGCTCTAGCTAATATATGGCTCTGGTAGTACAGAGAGTCGTGCTCCTGCATTGGAGACTAAAAAAGACCTGATGATGATGAATTTCAGGGTATATTTATTCAAAGGTACATTAAAGTTAAAAAAGCTTTTTAAATATAGGCACTTAGCGTCCACTCTTCATGTTTGTCAACGTTACCCTTTTACTGAGACTCCACTGTCTGTCCGTCTGTCCATCCGTCTGTCACAGGGATCTATCTCTTGGAGCGTAATAGCGAGATACTTGATTTTTTTACCGATTATGTATTACTGTAGCCGCCGTAACAACAAATACTAAAACTAAGATAAAATAAATAGTTCAAGGAGGTCGTCATTTAACCCTAGATAACTAAACATTCGTCTGGCAGACTACGCGACCCCTTGCATAAGTCTAGTTCACATACTTTCGCGTACCCCCTGCTTGCACGCCTTTGTATACCTTCATAATTAGAGTAAAAAGTTGCACAAATGCGGCGTTTGCGCAAACAATTGTCTTTACTTGTGATTTATAACCACCGCGTCGCCTAGATGACGAAAGTTTAGTTATAACAGGTGCAGATTTTCAAAGGTATCTAAATTGCATTTTATTTTATATTAGTATTTTCAAATAAAAAAAATTAATAAATGTTTGTATTATAATTAGATAATATACAAATAATATGAATTTCATAAAAACGGTTATTTTTTAATGACTAGGGTTTATTAGTAAGATGTCATTCATACTACTAATTGCTTTCAACTTTTTCTCATATACCTAATATTATTGATGGATTTATAAATGGAAACATATGTCCTAGGCTGAAAGTAGAAATTCACGTTTATTAAGATTGATTACTTTGATAAAAGAAACAAGATAATTTAACTTCTGTGGTGATGACAAATCATTGGAAGGTTGAAAGTCAATACAATATCAGCATTAATACTGATGTCTCGTGCCAATCTTTGGGTTCTGAAGATGATTTTTTAGTATCAAGTAAAAGACAACAGAACCCAAATTATTAAACCGGATGATTTTATATTGTCAAACATGGAAAGAAACGTACTACATACTACGTCAGATGCTACAACGTAGCATTCGACATGTGCTTTAGCAACTCTTCGATTTTTATCCAGTAAAACTCATCATAAATGGTCATCTGCACTAAGACTACTCCTACTTATGTTATTATACGTCGCGAATAACATCAAAAATAATTAACAAATAACACGGCGAGATTTTGTTTTGAAACTGACAAACCACCTCATGGAGCCTTGGTTGCGGCAACTTGCTCGGACGGTAACTTTAAGACGTGACATCAAGGTCATGATAGGAGATATCCTTGGTGAAATCATATGAAGAATCTGCTCCATTTCCTTATGTATGAAATATTACAAAAAAATTATACGTTTGCCCGTCGAAATTGCTAAGGAAGACCAAAAATTGATGCCTTAGATGTAAAAAATGCAATTTGTGACACCCATAATGTAGATGTGTATAAAAGGTATGTGGCATCATTAGTATAAAATTATTTCTACCTATCTCTATTCACAACGAGCACTTTATACGAATCATGTAACAATTTCTTCCTCACGTTAAATTATGTTGATAATATAAGATTTTTTAATGCGTAGTCCGCTAGACGAATGTTTAGTTATTGAGTAACTCCCAGGATAGTTTAGTTATCTAGGGTTAAAAAACGTGTTTTTTTATCGTTTTTAAACATTGTACGGAGGTGCGGAGCCCTTCATGTACGACTGACTCGCACTTGACCGATTATTTGTTTACTCTCGTCATATTTGAGAAAGACTTTTTTAAATTAAAACATTTTTATTTGAAACTAGCGGCCCGCCCCCGGCTTTGCACGGGTATTAGCTTCGTAAAAACCATCCTCGTACTTCAAGGAATATTAAAAAAAAAGAATTAGCGAAATCGGCTCTCGAGATTTGCGCTTAGCAACACATTCAGCGATTCATTGTTATATTATAGAAGATGTCTTTCCTAAATGCGCGCGATGATAACCAAAATTGGAAAATATAGTGATTCCTATTATTCCCAAACTAAGGTAACTCTATGTCTTGTTGATTGTAACAATATTATGTCTACGCCGTGAGGAATTAAGACGTAATTGATACAGTATTCATTACTCCGCAACAGCTCTAGCAAAATAAACAAGTATGTGGTATTTTCTCCGTATTACTAGGTATTACCTTACTCAGCTTGCTTTCTTGCGTAACTGGAATCTCAGTTCACATTGGTGAGTTGAGTAGTAAAAATTCATATTGGTGACTTCAGTAAGACTGCCTCCGTGATCCAGTGGTCAAGGCGTTTGCCTTGTGATCCGGAGGCCGTGGGTTCAAATCCTACTGGAAAGCATACTTTGTTAAAAGATGTTTCCAGTCAGGTTAGGATATTGCAGGCTTGAATCACCTGATTATCCGAAAAGAAAGATGGTTCAGTGCTTTGGAAGGCACGTACAGTTGTCGTGACCCACAACTTTACGCCTTCTAGCCTAGGTTTGGTTCTGGTCTAACATATAAGTTGCGTAGATCAGACGGTAGTCGCTCTGTGTGAAAACTAGTAACCTCGTCAAATCACCTAGGTTAGGTAGCGGACCACGGGCTCTGAAGCGTTAGGTTACCGCTGAAGATGCAACCGGGAGTACGCTCGGATAGTAATGGTGAGTTGAGTAACAAAAATTTACATAGCTCATAAATCGCAAATGCTTATATGTTATCTATCAACCCTTTTATAATATTCATATAAGTATTTTATTTTTTTTATATTTTATTTACAAAATTCAAACAAAGTAAGAAAATAGAGTACATAGGTACTGCTTATTTCATAAGAAATCTCTTCCAGAAGTCCCAGGAGAGGAAAATAAAAGAAAACAGGTATATTATTTTATATCTTCTTATTTATTTACCTAATAATTGATATCTTCTTCTTTATCTTAGCGCGTTCCCGGTTGCATCCTCAGGTGTGCTGCTTCGGAGCCCGGGTTGCGCATTTTCGCTTTTTCTTCTCCAAATATAACATGCATGTCAGTAGTCACCCATAGAAGCCAAAGACTCAGCACAGCGGAGAAGAAATAACTGGCACAGTTGAAACTATTTGGTTGTAGTTTTAAGACCGGCCGCCTGTCTGACGTCAACCCTCATGATTCGGATTATCGCCTGTCCTTCGATCGCCCTTTTTTACTCATTGCGTTTTAACTCGCCTATTCACCTCGCACAGTGTAAAATAGCCGCATAGTAAATGCGTTAGACCATGGTAGGTTTATTGCAGTTTGATTAATAAAGATAAGATTTTTATGTGTGACTGAGAGTTTGATTTAAATGTTTTGCAAATTGTTTATAGCTCTACAGAGTCCTACAAAATCAAACTTTTTTCAGGCTGAATTAAGGCAATGATACTTAAGGCCGTACCTAAATTTTCCGGGGTCCAGTCCAATCATTTCAAAGAAAACGGAGACATCATTTAAAATTTTGCAACTATCAAGTCCTAGATAACCCTTCAAAGTATTTTATGAACTACTGTTTACAGTTTAAAGTGAGAACGTTAAGCTTTACTACGCACATTTGCAAAAAACGGCCACTTTTGGCAAATGTGCGTAGTAAAGCTTAAATTTCTCATTATAAACTGTAAACAGTAATTCATAAAATACTTTTAAGGGTTATCTAGGACTTGATAGTTGCAAAATTTTAAATGATGTCTCCGTTTTCTTTGAAATGATTTATTTTAAATGGGGGCAGCACTGGACCTCGGAAAATTCAGGTATGGCCTTAACACCTTTCTTCAAGGAACAATATCGAAATATGAAAAATAATTTTTGGCCTCCCATACAAGTTGTACAAGCTGATCCAAGTTTCTATGGAAAGCAATATTTTTTTTATATACTTTAGATATTATAATATGTTCCTTGAGGAAAGTTGTTCAGTATCATGGACTGATTTAACAATTAAAATAACTTCAGTATACTTTAAGACGTTATATCACCATCTAAATTTTTGAAGCCTGTTTTTTTATAAAAACTAGTTCAGTATCACGGACTGAACTTGCTTCAAAAATTTGGCTGGTGATTAAAGAGTCACCCTGTATAGTAAAACAAAATAAAAAATCACAAGTCCGCAGGTCTCGTGGCCACAGGTGTGTGCAGGAAGGCATAACGGATGTTTCACTGTTGCATTATGCCCGCCAGTATTGTTGAACTCAAATCGTTTTCTAGATGTATTCACTTAGGCCACGCACACACTGGTCAAAGCAGGATCTCTATTATTCTCCTAAAGTTTACTTAATCTGCCTCGTCAGCACACACTGGTAAAACTAGGATCTCCATTATTCTCCCAAAATTTACTTCTTCTGCCTTGCCAGCACACACTGGTCGAACTAGGATCTCTATTATTCTCCTAACATTTACTTCATCTGCCTTGCCAGCACACACTGGTCAAACTAGGATCTCTTATTCTCCTAAACTTCTTCTGCCTCCCCTGCACACACTGGTCAAACTAGGATCTCTATTATTCTACTAAAATTTACTTCTTCTGCCTAGCTAACACACACTGGTCAAACTAAGATCTCTATTATTCTCCTAAAATTTACTTCTTCTGCCTAGCTAACACTCACTGGTCAAACTAGGATCTCTATTATTCTCCTAAAATTTACTCCTTCTGCCTCACCAGCACACACTGGTCAAACTGGAATCTCTATTATTCTACTAAAATTTACTTCTTCTGCCTAGCTAACACTCACTGGTCAAAATAGGATCTCTATTATTCTCCTAAAATTTACTTCTTCTGCCTAGCTAACACACACTGGTCAAACTAAGATCTCTATTATTCTCCAAAAATTTACTTCTTCTGCCTAGCTAACACTCACTGGTCAAACTAGGATCTCTATTATTCTCCTAAAATTTACTTCTTCTGCCTCGCCAGCACATACTGGTCAAACTAAGATCTCTATTATTCTCCTAAAATTTACTTCTTCTGCCTAGCTAACACTCACTGGTCAAACTAGGATCTCTATTATTCTCCTAAAATTTAAGTACTTCTTCTGCCTCGCCAGCACACACTGTTCAAACTATAGGATTTCTATTTAAACTTCTAATTTTTTTTCTTCTACCTGGACATCACCGTTTTATAAGGGTATCCGTATCCCTTATGATATAGTGGTGGCCAGGTTAAAGCACTGGCGGCAGGAGTCACGACTTCGATTCCTACTAGTCGCGACTTGTATCTCTTAGTTTGTAATCACCACCACTTGCTTCCAGCAACTTGCACACCAGTTCACTAGTGTCTAATTGTCACTATATGACAGTCAATAAATTACGTCAGATGCCTTTTAGGTAGCTTGCTTGACAAATCTGACACCAGTGCTATTAATAACTATTATGTCGAGTCGGTAGGCTCGTTAAATAATAGCGCACTCACTAAGCTCCTATTTCGTTTAGATGACGAAGAAAAGCTCTTTGACTTTCGACTACCTCCGTGGTCAAGTGGTCAAGGCGTTTGCCTGGTGATCCGGATGTTGTGGGTTCGAATCCCAGTGCGGAAGCATACTTTGTGAAAAGTTGTTTTCAGTCTGGTTAGGATATTGCAGGCTTGAATCACCTGATTATCCAAAAAGAAAGACGATTCCGTGCTTCGGAAGGCACATAAAGCTGTTGGTCCCGAACGTCATCTAGCGTTTGTACATATCCCTAGGATTGGTTCTGGTCTACCCTTTGAGTTGCGGAGGTCACACGGCAGTCGCTCTATGTAAAAACCAGTTACCTCGTCAAATCACCTAGGTACGGTAGCGGACCCCGGGCTCTGAAGAGTAATCGCTGGCTGGCGATGCAACCGGGAATACGCTTGGATGATGATGAAGAAAAAAAGCTCTTTAAATAGTCTATTCGTTTAATTTCAAGATGACCTCCGTGGTGTAATGGTCAACACGCTAGTTCGCCAATCCGGAGGTTCTGAGTTCGATCCCCAGCCAGGGCAAGTTGTAAAATGGTCTTTTTCATGTTGTCTTGGGTCTTGGGTGTTAATCTATATATATATTAATTATAAAATATAGTAGCGTTGTTCCAATATATTTATTATTATTATATTTACTACGCCACGGAGGTCGTCATATCATGACATGTCATAACATGTCATATTATGTATTTATTATAAAATATAGTATCGTTGGGTTAGTATCCCATAGTACATACAAGTTTGAACTTACAAAGTAAGGCTAGCTCAATCAGTGTGATTTGACCATAAAAATAAAATAAAAAAAAGTTAGCATGCTGTCTGTGCGCTCCAAAGGAGACATTGGCTTTTACAAAGACGCGGCCTTTGTAGCGCGCCGACGGCATGCACATCAATTCAACAAAGTAACTTTACATAAGGTTAACTTCACAGTGAATGTTATTTGGCATTCAAGCGGACAGAACTTTGCTTTGATTTTTGCAGGTAACCCGTTATCGCGTAGCGAGCTCATGTGCACACCCCCCAACTGCGTTGAGCGCCATGCATTTTAATCGTCGCTGCAGGTGGTTGCACGTCGCGTGGCCTGGCTTCTGGTACAGTTACGGTTGTAATGGTTGTATTGCACATACATATCTGCTACTCTTGATGTTTATCTAATAATACAACGTGGAAGAGTAATTTATAACAAATAAATACTTATACAACGTGGAAGGGACATACCCTTACTACTAAAGTATAATTAACTTAAAATAAAAAAAATAAAAAACCCAAAAAGAAATTCGACATTCCCATACAAATCTCTCTGGCGGCTGCTGCACACTTTTGTAAGGAAATGCCGAATTTTTTTTCTTTGGCTGTTATTTTAATATAAGTATGTCTTCTTCTTCATCTAAGTGCGTTCCATCCTCAACTCTGCTGCTTCGGAGCCCGGGGTGCGCTTTCCCGCTTTTTCTTCTCCAAATATAACATGCATGTCAATGGTCACCCAAGCATGCTATGCTCGTTTTAACTGTAAACAGTAGTTTATAGAATAGTTTGAAAGGTTATCTAGGGCTTCACAAAGAAAAATAAATGGGCAAGTCCGAGCCGGAATCGTTCATGAAGGGTTCCGTACCACCGTACGATGTTTTAAAACGCTGAAGAAACATGTTTCTTGTATGACGACCCTCTTTAATTTTTTACTTTATTTTATTTTTAGTATTTGTTGTTATTGTGGTCATACTAATACATAATTGGTGAAAAATTTCAAGTATCTAGTTAATGCCATTATAAAGATCAAGTTAAAAACGCTGAAAAAAACACGTTTCTTGTATGACGACCCCCTTTAATTTTTAACTATTTTATATTTTTTGTATTTTTGGTTACAGCGGCCATAGTAATACATAATCGGTTAAAATTTCAAGTGTCTAGCTATTACGGTTCAAGAGCCCTGTGACAGACGGACAGACAGACGGACAGACGGACAGACAGCGGAGTCACAGTAATAGGGTCCCGTTTGCACCCTTTGGGTACGGAACCCTAAATATTAAATGATGTCTCCGTTTCGTTTAAAATGATTTATTTCAAATGGGGGCAGCACTGGACCGCGGAAAATTCACGTATGGCCTTAACAGCTATATTTCTGCTGCATTTCGCAAGTTCTTTGGTGTTTTTGGGTGACTCAATGACATGCATATTCTATTTGGTGAAGAAAAAGCGAAAAAGCGCACTCATTTAAAATACGAGTACATTGGTAGACGCACAAGTACCTATATCGTATGTTTTACCACAAAATAAATCATACTAACGTACAGAAGTCTCACTCAGCAAAGAAATTCAAATAAATATCTACTCAATGTGGCTAGCGATATGGTTTAATTTAGATCACGTCAGAACTCAGCACCTTTTTGTGTAGATACCTAGACATCCATTGCAAACCAATTTCATTCTTATTACTCTGGACAAACGATTCGTATAACTGAATTAACCACCTGGAAGGGCCGCCTGCGCGCATAGTAATAATGTAGGTACATTTTCGATACCTAAACGGGGAGTGACACAGGCCTGGTTTAACTCTTGTTTACCTACACGCCTGAGTGACCTTCATCCAATGACTGTGATGTAACATAATGTATGTGTAAGGCGATTGCTTATATTTGATTAGCTATGTACATTATTCTACATGATTATGTCATATATGATTGAAGAATGTACTAGAAAAACAATAGCTGACAATACAATGGAGACTCGTGTTTGGTTCGACATACATATTGCATTTATGATTATATTACTCAGTGTAAGTTCGTGATAATGTTGGTAAATCACGTCTTAAAACACTTTCGCAAGATAAGCAAAGCCGGACGTGGTCGGCACTTGGATGGGAGACAAGTGGCATAAAATTTCTCGAGCTTCTCCATGCTTCGGAAGGCAAGTGAAGCCAGGCTGACTTTATTGTATGTCAGTCGTCAATCTATGACAGATGACATAAAGCAGTTTGAAAATTACTAGACAGACAGAATCAGAGTTGCTCATATACACTTAGTCTAGCTTTTATTTTGAAACGACAATGTCAGAGAACTGGTTTTCAAAGTCAAAATATGAACTTGAAAGAGAATATAGTGTACCATAGCATATTTGAAATCAATCTGACATGTAATTTCAAAATAAAAGCTGGACTACGTTTGTATGGAAAAGTCTAGGGTAAGGAGACTCTAAGGCCGTACCTGAATTTTCCGGGGTCCAGTGCTGCCCCCATTTAAAATAAATTATTTCAAAGAAAACGGAGACATCATTTAAAATTTTGCTACTACCAAGCCCTAGATAACCCTTCAAAGTATTTTATGTAGGTAGCACAGATAGATAGTAACAAAATTTTAAATGATGTCTCCGTTTTCTTTGAAATGATTTATTTTAAATGGGGGCAGCACTGGACCCCTGAAAATTCAGGTACGGCCTTAAGTTCCAAAACCTAAAACCCGACTACCGGGAAATTCTTGCTATAATACGTTTATCCAGCACAGAAGCGAGTAACAGCTATTAATGTTTTTATTATATTTAAAATGCTCTTACGAGTATTTAAGGGCGATTTCACCAAACAAGAATAAGTCTTACTCCAGAGTATTTCAGCAGTTATTCTAAGGATAAACCATTTTTACGTTTTACCATAGATTTATTCTAGGATTATACGGTTATTCTCGAGTAAATCACTACTCCGCCGATTTCCAAGGAGTATTGACCTTATACCATGGATAAGATTGCAATATGGCGTCCGAGTGTAAGTAACAGCTGACTGTGTCACTGTCAATATTGTGTCTGTAAACTTGCAGTATCTTACTAGCAGGACATTATTCTACGATGGACATGGGCTAGCCTGTGTTAAAAGTGCGGGCAGAATCCCCCGACATGCATCCATCCATTTTGGAACCGAATAGGATCGTCCGCAGTTCCGCACTGATGGCAAGCGACCTGATGGCTTGTCCTTGGTTCCATTGAGGCAGGGTAGGTGCCTCGTTTGGGATACCACATGTGTGGATACTCTTGCACCTTTACATTTGCCTTCAACGTCTAATCTTGGTGGAGCGGTGGCTTGTACTGCAGAGGCTGCCAAAAAGCGGAAATACGTGGGTCTGGGAGACGGTTTTATCTTTCTACCATTCGCAGTGGAAACGATGGGACCTTGGGGCCCTGACGCAAAGTTATTTTTTAAGGACGTCACAAAGCGCCTTATCGAGGCAACTGATGAAGTGATGACCCTAGAGCTGGCGGCTTTTTTGCTCAGAGAATAAGTCTCGCTATACAGCGAGGAAATGCTGCCAGCATATTGGGTACGTTGCCTCGATGTGGCGCGTTGGAAGAAATATTTTATTTGCAAAAATGTTTCTGTATAATTTTGTTTGTATAATTTGTTTTGAATAAAACAGGACATAGAAGTCACGCGTACCATTTATACAACAAACAATGTATTTACGTAAAACCAGAAAAAAAAATATGTGCAAGGTTATGTAACCCATTGTGTTACACAATAGGAAAATGTCTATCTGGATGTCACAGTGGTAATTATTGAATTGCTCGTTTTTCCATCTCAAGGTATTAAAATCACAATGACAATCATAGGATTAATAGAATGTCAATTATATTTTATAGGACTATAGAATTTTAAGTGGCAGTGGGCGAGGCACAGCGCGAAGAACCGATGGCCGATGGGGCAAAAAGTTAGGTATGCATACAAAATATGTTAGCTCACAGTAGAAAATTTTACGGGTATGAATAAATATTATGATTAAATTATATATTTATAAAATAAATAAATTATTGATTATTAAATTATTGAAGGTTTCTCAAAAATAACCTTTTTATAATATTGGGCGATGCACTAAAGATATCTATATTTTGGCAAATTTTATTATATTCAGAACACATGCGAATTAATGGCGAATGTTGACGGTAATTTGTACGACACGAAAGCAAATTAAAAGTAACGTGATTATGCAAGCGACTACTGGATCTAGGGACAGACAAATGATATCCTGTTTAGAAGATCGGGGCTATCAATTCTAGCGTTACCAATTTTATGTAGAACTACAATATCAGCAGCTGAGCGACAATGTTCAAGTGAGACAATGTGGAAATCTTCGAGTCTTGGTTGGTAAGAATCTAACTGATGGCATTTATTCTGAGAATAACTCAAATGGTAAAGGAACCTCTTCTGGACACCCTCAATTCGATTAATATGTGTAGCGTACGAGGGATTCCAAACAGACTACAATATTCCAGCACACTACGGACGTAACAGTTAAAAAGCAGTTTAGAAATTAGGGGCTCTTTAAAGAAGTTTGTCGTATGACAAAACCAGCCAATTTCGAAGATTTTTTTACTTTATTGTTGATATGAACTATAAAATCTAGTTTCCGATCCATAATGACACCGAGGTTCCGAATATTTTCGACTTCCTGAAGAGATGTACCATTTATTGTGTATTTTTTATTCTGCGAAAAACGTTTGCGTGAGAATTTTATAAACCAGCATTTAGTCGGATTTATGATCATACCATTTTCATAACTCCATTGGCTGATTCTGTTCAAATCATTCTGTAATATTACCTCATCCTGGTCAGATTTTATTTCACGATAGATTTTAAGATCGTCAGCAAACATCCTATATACAAATATTAAAAAAAGCCATAAGATTCTTATGTAAAATTTTTGAGGTATAAACTGTAGTAGTTTAATTACAGTGATTTTTTTAAAAACACTCACAGTTTTCTTGTGAGTGTTTTTAAAAAAATCAATGTCTCAAAATAGTGTCAGTCAATGCATGTTGTTTAACTTTATAACCGAACAAATAAAAAATTTAATAGCTCTGCCGATTTATTATTCAAAATGAATGCACATATGGCATTCTTTATAGTTAAGTGTTGTCTTTTTGTTCATAAAATTTATGTATGTTTTACGGTGCTCTCTCATGTGGAAGCATCAGGATCATTTATTGTCATTGCACGACCTAATTCGGGTGTCCCTTATAAAGATTTTAAATTGCCAGATATCCAGCGAAGCCTGGCAGTCCGCGTCGCTTCCGGTTAGGTTCGGAGGCATCGGTGTGCGTGGTGCATCTGCAGGGGCTCTTCCTGCTTTCCTGTCTTCCGCTCACGCTTCATCCTCTCTTTGCGGTAGTGTCCTTGGCCCAATTATGGGTTCCGCTGAGGTATGTGGCGTGAGTGAGGCTAGAGAGGCTTGGCAGTCCCACGGTGTAGGTGATTTTCCGCGTAGGTAACCTTTGTTCCCAAAAACAGTGGGATAGTCCTCTTTGTGAGGCTGTTCAAAAGAGAGCGATAGAATAATGTGCCCGAATGGAGGACTGGTCCCGTCTTTTGGCTCTGGCCAAAAGAGAGTCAGGCTATTGGTTGCAAGCACTTCCATCTTCACACGTTGGCACTCTTCTGGACAACTGCACCTTTAAGTTGGCCATGGGTCTGCGCCTGGGTGCAAATATCAACCAGCCCCATACATGCCATTGTGGCACAGCTGTGGATGGGCTGGGCCTTCATGGTCTGGCTTGTACGAGAAGTGCCGGTCAAATCCCTGGACATGCCTCTCTTAATGATTTAATTCGATGAGTTTTAGCCTCTGTTGGAATTCCTTCAGTTTTGGAACCACACGGGATCTTCCGTTCTGATGGCAAGCGTCTTGATGGTCCAACGCTGGTGCCATGGAGACAGGGCAGGTGTCTTGTCTGGGATGCCAATTGTGTAGACACTTTTGCACCTTCCCACTTGCCTTCAACTTCTACCCGGGTTTCGGCAGCGGCTTGTTCAGCGGAGTCAAGCAAAAAACGAAAATACGTGGGTCTTGGTGATAGCTACATATTTTTACCATTTGCAGTAGAGACAATGGGTCCTTGGGGCCCTGATGCTAAACAATTTCTAAAGGACATCACAACGCGCCTCATTGAGGCAACTGGTGACCGTAGAGCTGGCAGCTATTTCGCTCAGCGTATAAGTATAGCGATACTGCGAGGAAACGTTGCAAGTTTAGTTGCCTCAATGCGGTGCGTTGGAAGAGGTATTCTATTTATAATTTTTATTTTTATTGAGTGTATTATTTTATTATTAAATGCTCTTATAAGTCAAATTCTTATGGCCTAATAAAGTATACGTGATATATTCTTACTCTTCCAATGTAATGTAGGCAAGGAAGTACAACTTGAAATAAATCTATAATCAAACAAAAAATCTAGGACATAATCAAACCGAAATTATACGAACATTATGTATTCAGACTAGACTGTTAAATTTAATAAAATAAAAAAAACAGATTGCATAATATGAATGTTTGCCTCTAACCGCTGTAAAACGATAGACACAATAGGCGCTTTTACTATAAGCACAGAGTTATAATATACTTCGTACACTATAAGCTTAGGAGATAGCAAAGAAATTGTATGCAATTTAGTATGCTTACGAAGTGGCAAAGCCGTTCCCAAAAAATATACCTACCAAAAATTATAAGCTCTCCCCTTCTACTTTATTGCACTGACAGTTTGTGGGAAAGGGACGAAAGCTTTAGATATATTTTTTCGGAACGTTATGTATTTAAACATAAGCATTATGATAATATGAGCTTTATGTGCGTGGCATTAAGTTTAATTTTCAATGTTGTTTTTTTGAGATTATTACTCGTAGTTATTCTAGGGAGATAGTTCTGCCGCCAGAGTGCAGCATTAGCGCAAACCGTACACAAATGTTTGACAATGACAAGTACATCAAATCCGCAATAAACTTATAATTAAATGTTCTTAGGAAGCTCGCACAGGTTTTGAATGTGTGAATGATAATAAAAATATCAAAATTAAATACTTTTATAATAATTATTTGTTGCGAAAAAATATGACATGTACAATGATAGCAGATTATTTACTGTATAGAGAGCTATCGCTAGAGCCTCTATCTGCACCGAATTGCATAATTTTTCTATTGAAATGGTGTCACTGTACTTCAATATGAATCTTTACTTACGGGACCAAACCTCCAAGAAATAAAAAGAATAACACGAAAATACAACCTGTTTGCTTGCACTAAGCTTTCCAGTTCGTGGAATGCGTGCGGGGTCCCGTCAACAACAAACTTAGCGCGAACTGTAGTAGCTACATAGAAATAAATAAATAAATATAAATAAATATATATATATATATATATTATAATATATTTTATATTTATATATACATGTATATATAAATACGGACTAATCACTCAGATTGAGCTAGCCCCAAAGTAGATAATTATTATTACACCTGTTTCCCAACACGGGAGTAGGCTAGGCAAAACGTGAAATCATTAATAATGGTATGTTTAACATACGCTACAAATCGGCGCATGTAACGTACATACAATAATAAATGCTTTTCTTCAGTGGTCCAGGAATCAACTCGTTATACCTAAGTATCTTAGACTGTTGCCTCAGGCTATCAGGTAACATCAACATTCACTGCCATTATTTTATACAAATTGAATGTTACAATGTACAGTCGAAAATGGAAGTTGAAGACCTAAATCTGATTTTTTTTATTTACACCGCAGATATTCGGTCTACCTTCATCCTTGGTCTAAGATTTGTAATTTTTTTCCTGTTTAAGCCTGTAGTGTCCCATAGTAGGGCAAAGGCCTCCCCTCTAGTATTCCACAAACTTTTAGTATATAGATAGTTTGCCAGCTATTTTCGTATATTTAGATCATCTGCCTATTGTGTTTGAGGATGGCCTATTTTTCGTCACCTGCCTGCTGTTATTCTAACCCACCTATCCGGATATATCTTGCTCATATGACCAGGCCAGTCCCACTTGATGCTTTCCTTCCCACATGTAATAATAATTATGTACTTTTATTTATAGGTACATCATAATTTGGACTGTAACACTCGCTCTTATTCTCTATCTCACAGTCAAACTATGTCATAATTCTGGAAATAAAACATTGAGTCTATTTCTTTGCATTTCAAGGATTTTTAAATAAAAGAAGTCATTTTACGTACTAGTATGCCGAAAACGCCATTGTGCACGATTTATCGCGAGATTTCTTGTCACTCGAAGCAAGTAGTGGTAAAAGAGAATGACCGCTTATTAATCTGAATTGAAATTTTATTTACTTACTAATTAATAAATTCTACTTTTGTCGTCGATTGTACGACTGAACGAATATGTTGCAATAAAGTGCATTGGCCACAGTTTATTTTAGGATCTTGTATTCTTTTGGCATATTTAAAATGGTAGAAGGAATGATTTAAAAAATACTTTTTTGTCCACAAATATTAAAACGGGGCAGCTCCAACTGTAGGTACGCCAAGAAAACAATTTTCGAATTAGTTTTCGTTTCTATATATGAGTGCGTCTTTTGACAGACATGTTTTCGAAACTTATTATGTTTTTGTGAATGTAAATTGTTTTGACAATAAATATAGGACTTCTCGCTCGCTCAGTGCCTTTCGAATTTCTTTCGTTAATTGGTCAATTCATAGTCCTAGAAATTTTTGTAATGGGTCAAGTGGTCGAAATGACAGTAGTTAGAATGGATTTGCTTCCAGCATGTCCGGAGATGGTTCTTTCTCTATCATTGTATCTCCAACTCAGTAGGCAAGTTTACTTACATAGTTTTACGAGGTCAGCCGCACATTACATCGGCGACAGCGTGTATCGCTATCTCGCTATACGTAATAATAACGAGCGGGATGGCATTAGTCCGTCGCGCGATATAAATCACATACTAAAAGGACTCTTCTAAGGTATCTTTATTTATTTATTTTCAATGCACACGTACATAATATATTTGTAAACAGATGACAGTTTTAGTTATTGAAATAATAAGTACATAAACCCCGTCAGGGCATAGTATTTTAAAACTTATTCTAGGAGTAATGTTTTTTATTTATTTATTTATTTAACTTTATTACAAAACATAATGCCAAGGACTTTTTCTACCAGTCAACCTACAGCTGGTAGTGCTGATAAAATCAAATTTTGTACGCTATGGCACAATTTACATTATTTAAAATGTGCTTTAAACATATATTTAAGTTACTTTCATTAATTTCTTTATTTCTTTATTTTATTTTATTAGTCCAAGTACATTTGAAAATTTATAAACTATGTCAAAAAAAAGGAAAACACCGTACTTAGGTGCTACTTATTTCTAAAGAAATTTCTTCCAGTAGACCCGCGAGAGGAAATGGGAAGAGGTTTATATACATACATACATTCATACATAGACCTATATACAACAATACACAAATATTTTATAAATTCATAAACCTGCACAGTGTGTAGGTTTATGAATTTATAACATATTTGTATTTTGTACACACACAGTTCATACATAGTTCTAAATCAATATATACAATAACTACAAAAAAATTTGCTTTTGAATTTTCCTTATCTATTTCATAGATTATATACAACTATTCATCTCCAGATCCATTGTCTATGAATATTATTTTATTAATATAATTTAATTTAATTTGGAAAACCAGTATAGTTTTAATGTCTGCATATGTAATAAAATAACTTAAATATCTAGGAACAATTAACAGGTTTTCGCATATTGATATCGAAATCTTGCTTACTATTCTATTTAAAAAAATAATAGAAATTGTAATACACTAAAATTATAGAAATACGTATAATACGTACCATAGATTATTTTGAGAAAAACCAAAAACAATTTTCTGCAAAATAAAGGTACAAACCTAAACATTTAGGAAACAATAGGATAAATGTTTTGTTTAAACGCTGCAGTTGCTTTATAAAATTTAATTACATTTTGAGCTTTCGACACGAGAAAAAGAAGTTGCTTTATGAGTTGTATAAAAAAAGATAAAAGATATATTAATTGAAAACGCCACTATCAATACACTTACAATCCATTGTTTACTCTTCGAAATCCCGATGACCTTAAAAACTGGTAGCGGTCGACCAAATCCGGTATTGGAGGTAGAGTAGAGGCATGTGATTTATTTTAAAGATGTTCGCGAAATGCAAGGAGGTAGGAAATAAGAACCGAGTTGCAAAAGGCACATAATAATAGCAGGTTACATCAGCAAAATTGTAAGTAACTTTTTATCCGACTGCGCCAGAAGGAGGGTTATGTCTTTTGAGTGTTTGTACACTTGTATACTTCTTTGGCATATTTTGGAAAGGTGTCATTTGATTCGTCTTAATTGACTACATAAAATAAACGGGCAAGTGCGAGTCAGACTCGTACATGCATGAAGGGTTCCGTACCACCGTACAATGTTTTAAAACGCTAAGAAACACGTTTCTTAAATACTTTTAAACTATTGACTGCTTGACAAGCTGGGACCACGTTCGGTGAAATCCGAACGAAACGTCAGCAAAATAAATAAAAAAAGGTACGTTTCGCGTTAATTCCCGTATGCATTAATTTAATAACACGTTTCTTGTATGACGACCCCCTTTAATTTTTAACTTTATCTTATTTTTTGTTACTGTGGTCATAGTAATACATAATCTGTGAAAATTTCAAGTATCTAGTTAATGCCATTATAAAGATCTAGTTAAAAACGCTGAAAAAACACATTTTTTGTATGACGACCCCCTTTAAATTTCAACTTTTTTTTATTTTTAGTATTTGTTGTTATAGCGGTCATATTAATACATAATCGGTGAAAATTTCAAGTGTCTAGCTATTACGGTTCAAGAGATAGAGCCCTGTGACAGACGGACAGACAGCGGAGTCTCAGTAATAGGGTCCCGTTTGCACCCTTTGGGTACGGAATCCTAAAAACTGGCGGATTTTTGGCATCAAATTATATGTCTTATAAAAACAGGTATTTTACTATTTAAAAAAAAAAATTTACTAAAGGATTACATATTATATATTATATACAACATCATATAAGCCATAAGAAGCAGAACATAGGGCAGCCGGACTTTCAAGTGTTCACCCCTAATAACTTAAATAACGCATCGAAATCGGTCTATTCATTTAGGAGGTACAAAGCTACACACAGACACCAACACGTCAAACTCACAACACCCCTCTTTTCGTCGCGGGTTAAAAAGGGTATCAAGCAAACAATCCGTGCCATTTATCTATGTCTATCTGTACGCTAACTAAGATTTATTACAACCAACTTTTACATAATCACATAACTGTTGTCCTGATTTAGAATATTGTTAAATAGATAACGATGTTATCTAAAACTGGCGACAGGATTAATTAACTAAGTGCTGAGTGAAAAGCTGGCGTGTCGCCAAATGAAAACCAAATGAGGTGCTTGCAACAAAATTGCCGAAAACGGGCAACAAACCACAAGAAAGGGGATAGTCTTAAACTATTTTTAGATCCAATCACCAGGTCCAATCATCAGGTCTATTTTTGTCTCCGCTGCAGTAACAAAATCCTCTCTGTACTTCCACAGAGTCATACTTGGCTAAAGCTGCTAGAGGATTTGCCAACCAAATCCTCTGGATTGGGTTGGAGATGTTACTGATTTTGTTTAGCTTGTAGTTCCTAAGTCGCCTTCAATGACACCCACGGAAGGACTTGGAGTGGCCATAAGCCGAGCCACACACACCAAGCGCTGAACTTTTATTTTAATTTTCCAATATCAGCCAATCATCGATCGCTTCCAATTTGACTTAAATTCAGTATGCAAGGATTTTTTAAATCGCGGAATCCAAAACTGAATTTTTTTTTGGAATTCAAGATGGCACACCCCGCGGAACTCGAACTTGGAATCAGGTTTTGGATTCAAGATGGCCGCCCACACATTTTTTTAAGGATTTCTTTAATGGCTATAATTATTTACCAACTTTCTCTCTCAACTGGATATGGAATTTAGACAACTTCAACAGCTGCACGAAAAACTGCTGACTGCTTGCAGTATGCGTGCAATGCCCGAAAAGCTAGTTTTTATTTAATATTGCTGCTAGTTTAGTATTTATTATTGTACTCAGGTTAACTGGACTACGAGTATATCTTGATCTATTTTGTGTATTGCGTAGATTGGAGTTTTCAACGTTGAAATCTGTATTTCTGATCACGTAAATATGGTTAAAGAAATAAAAATTAAGCGGTTGTGGTCAAGGTTTAGGCA
Source organism: Acrobasis repandana (assembly GCA_963576875.1). Taxonomy (NCBI): domain Eukaryota; kingdom Metazoa; phylum Arthropoda; class Insecta; order Lepidoptera; family Pyralidae; genus Acrobasis; species Acrobasis repandana. Next base: position 2,170,626 of record OY756215.1, read on the forward strand.
TTTTAAGTCTTGTGGCTCAAAGCAGACGTTTGTTCTCAGTAGTCCCTTTAGTGGTTCCTTTGGAGGAACTACTAAGCTTTTTTTGTCTCTGTAGTTCCTTTAATTGTACTAAAGGAACTATTGAGACGACAAAGTTACTTTTTAAATACAAAAGAGATTCTGTGCTATTTATATTATGACAGAGCCCAGAGTCGCAAGCCGCAGAGGGAGAGAAGAAGGAAAAACGAATTCAAGTAGTGATGGATATCTTAGGTGTTTATCTATATTACGTATTTATTATAAAATGTAATATCGTTGAGTTAGCCTCCCGTAATTCAAACTTACTATGAGGCTAACTCAATCAGTTTGATTTGTCCTTATGTATTTATTTCATAAAAAAAAATCTAGACGCCTGGCCTATTGACGACTCGCATTTTTGCTCATTCCCTCGATAGGTTTTGACGATTTTTAGGGTTCCGTAGCCAAATGGCAAAAAACGGAACCCTTATGGATTCGTCATGTCTGTCTGTCTGTCCGTCCATATGTCACAGACACTTTTTTCGAAACTATAAGAACTATACTGTTGAAACTTGGTAAGTAGATGTATTCTGTGAACCGCATTAAGATTTTCACACACAAAAATATAAAAAAAACAATAAATTTTGGGGGTTCCCCATACTTAGAATTTTTTTTTTTTATTCAATTTTACCCCATACGTGTGGGTTATCTATGGGTAGGTCTTCAAAAATTATAAAGAGGTTTCTAATATCATTTTTTTTTAAACTGAATAGTTTGCGCGAGAGACACTTCCAAATTGGTAAAATGCGTGCGTCCTCCCCTGTAACTTCTAAAATAAGATAATGATTAAACTAAAAAAAATATATGATATAAATTACCATACAAACTTCCACCAAAAATTAGTTTGGACGAGATATAGTAAGTAGTGCTTTTTTTAACACGTCATATATCGTAAACTGCAATTTACCTTCGATCAAAGTTACAACGAACTACAAGAACTTTTATATTATGTTACTTGCTGCTACGGAACCCTTAATGGGCGAGTCCGACTCGCACTTGGCCGCTTTTTTATACTTAAAATATACTTTAATACCTGTAGCCAGGACATAAAACTAGTCTTTTAGTAAATCCAAACACGGAAGTAAATGGTGTCACATCACGGAAAGTAGCATTAAATATTATTGCTCCATTTCACATTATGTTTGATGCACAGCCATTGTCGGTGATTGTTTGACTGCATGTTTGCACGTTTGTCAGTCAAAACACGTAGTGTTCTGCTTGTTGTGTGATTCATTCGGTTTTGTGTCAGTAGTGACGCATAGCAACAATACGTGATAGGTACAGGTACGGTGCATAGTCTTAGATTTCCACTTATTTCAAGTTAAAGTTATACCGACGCTTGCGTAAGGAAATGCGAGTAGGGTATGGCAGAAAAAGCATGAAAGTAGAATAAATGCAGTCGAAATGAGAGCGTTGAGGAGTATGGTGTTACTTTGAAAGATCGGATTAAAAATGATGTCATGAGGGAGCAGTGTGGACTGAAAGAAGATGTAGTCACAAAAATTGAGAAAGAGACTTGGGACTAGTAAGACTTGGTACAATAAAAGTGTAGGGACACTTTTATTGTCCCAAGTCTTACTAGATAGGATGACAAGGTCATCAAATCATCATCATTATCGCCTGATCCTGCCTGCCTGATCTGGCATGACCGAACCCAGGGATTCTTCGCATCCTCTGCCCCGCCGCTACCGTAACCTGCCGTAATTAAGAATAGCGGGACTGTTGGGGACTGGCCATGGTTTTTTGGAGCTTTAAAAAAAGACAAATGTGATTTGGCCGCAAAACGCCGCGCTGGCCAGTGCATCTTGGCGAGTTTCTTCCTGTCACATCGGCTTATGTCGATTAATACAATACATATTTAATTATTATATTACTAGCCATAATTACCAGGGGAGACAACGAGGATGTGTGAGCTAGAAATTGAAGTCTAGTAAGTAACACTTAATTGCACCAAAACACATATAAATAATATTCAGAAATATGTACAATATAAATAGGCGGCCCTATCGCTAATTTAGGTGACAGAATTCGTGCTAAAAAATTAAGGTGGTGCGATAAAGAGATTAGTGAAACAATATTTTAGTTATATTAAACAGAAAAATACGGAGATGAAGCAAAATTTAATAAAATAACTTAGAGTTTAAATAGTATATATACACGAATATAGAAATACATATAATATCAAGCTGGGATATTAACATAGACTAGGCAAATGATTCCATCCAACGAGACCCCCTTTTTCCCCGTAAGGTCATCAAATGACCTGTAATTTCTGAAAGAAAAGCCGTGTGGTTCCCGGCAGAGTAGAATAGGACTACTCTAAGTCTTCCCGTGGATGTCGTAGGAGGCGACTTATGAAATACAAGCCAAACAAAGCTTATAAACATCAATGAGACCTCTCCAACCCGTCTGGCCAGCGTGGAGAGTGTAGGCCAAATCCTTTGCCTGCTCTGGGTAATATTTGGCCTTGGTAGTACAGAGAGGGTCGTGCTCCTGCAGTGGAGACTAAAAAAGACCTGATGATGATGATTCAAAAGATCGGCTTTCCCGCCGCTGACATTCAAGTTATAAGGGCTCTACTTACATTTCTAGAACCGGTATTTATGTCGATAATGACTAATGGAACTCATCTTTGATAGATGTCACAGACCTACCACTACTAGACCTGCATAGTGCGTGGCCACTTTAGTGCATCTCTTTCTATCTTTGATTGTTGCCTGCGCCCATATTTTGCACACGTCACAGAACACACTATGGTTACTAACTTATAATAAGCTCAAATAAAACCCTAAATCACCTTTTAAATGATAAAATCCCTAAAATTAATAACTTTCTTCGATCGTTTTGTGGTTTGTTTGGCCCAGATTTTGACAGTAGGCCAGCTCATAGCAGCCACGCCGATAGAGACAAAAAACATATCAGCGTTTCTTTCACACTCACGTTGTAATGTATTTGTCAGTCTCTTTCTAGCAATATCGTTGCAAGTCTAGTAGTGGTAGGTCTGTGATAGATGGTATACAATAATAATGATACCTATAACTTTCATGGAATAGTCAGGAAACGTTATACATTATAGAGCTTTGTGGTTAAATCTACACCAATTAATTTCTGAAGCTAAATTTCAGTTCAGCCAAAGTTTTAATAGCAAGTCAATTCATCTTCCATGTCGCGATTGAGGCGACATCCTGGAATATAAACTTTGGGTGGGAAAGATCAGAGAAACAACAAGATATAGTTTTAAAAACTAAAACCGGGAAGATTCTTGCTGAAAAATACGTTTATCCAGTTAATGCAAGCACAGCAAGAAGAAACAGCTAATAATATATGTATCCTAAGTTCCTAAGTTTCTTAGTGGCCTCTTACGACATCCACAAAAAGAGGCAGCAAACAATAAGAGGCAAAAGCTCTAAGCACTTACATATCATGCAACCCATTAACGTTCATATAATTTTTAGAAGAAAAAGCTGGACGGTTATGATAATACACTAATTAGATTTAATTAAAAAAAAACACTATCTCTCTTTTTCTGTTATCTGTTCTTCGTTGCATTGCTCGTAACTTACAAACTTGCAAGACATGCGATTCACATAAATCTTGTCTTCGATCGAAAAATAAAGCCTCTGAGTGAATAGTTATAAATAAACCGGCCAAGAGTGTGTCGGGTACGCGCAATGTAGGGGTCCGTAGTTGAGAATGCCGACTTAGAGTTTACGCCTTACGGTTTCACGACAAAAAGTAACATATTTGAATTGAATCCTTTTTAACTCAGAGATACAAAGTTTCTGCGTCGTTCCCGGCCTAGAAAATTTGGTCCTTTCCTCCATCTTTTCCTGTAGATGTCGTAAGAGGCGATTATGAGTTATTACGTGGTAGAACCTAAATAATCGCATATCACGATGACACAGTCATTTTTGTTTTTTTTTTCATTTGTAAACCCTGCCAGCTTTAATTTGTAAACCCTACTTAGCTTTGATAGCTGCCGTAAATAGATTTTTTTCACGAGTCCATATTTTGGTTGAAACCTTTTGGCTGACAGAGGGAGGAGAGGGGACGATACTTGACTCTATTTATCAGATACAAAATCTTTAATACTATAATAACATTTATCAGTCAAAAATAACTATTTTTTTTAAATTAAGTCGAATGTAATTTATTATTATTATTGCTTCGGTATGTAACGATGCTGCATGCATCCTCTTCAAACCTCCTTTCTTCATCTCATCCCATCTCATTCTTCATTTCATTTCAAATTCCCTTTCATTCCATTTTCAAATCATTGACTGATCCCTTTTCACTCATTCCACCATCATCTCTTAAGCTGATCACTTGCTCCTCTCTATCTGTTGTATCTTAATAAATTAAATATTATTCTTTTATACTCGTATGTAACAGTCACTGGTAATAAATTTCATATAATCCATCGTTTATCGAGTCTCTATTCTCTACCTCTTCTACTATCTTCTATGTGGGAACTCGTCTAGAGCGCCGGGACAGGTCGAGGTCCCACAGGTATTTACCATACACTACACTTTCATGCATTAAAGCGGTTTTAGATGAATGCAGACACAATTTATCTTACGTCAGTTTCTCATCGGATAAACTAGGAAAAGAAGAGAATTATTTTCACAAATATAGCTATTTGTGAAAATGCCATTACTTATGCAACGTGGAAGGGACATACCCGTAGTAAATCGTACCACAGTCTGAACGAGATCACTAATAGTATAATGAAATAAAAATAACAGACAAAAAACAAAAAAAAAATTCTGCATTTCCATTTAAAAGTGTGCAGCCGATTTGTATGCCGATTTGTATTGGAATGTCGAATTTTTTTTCTGCACTCGTGCCTAGGATGCAGCACTAAACTTGACTGTAACTGTAAGTAACGATTTGACGTCAACATTTGTACAAAACAAAACAAATTGACTATTATTATGGCATAATTATACAGGGTGGCTTTTTAAAAACACCAGCCAAATTTTTGGAGCAAGTTCAGTCCATGATACTGAACTACTTTCTATAAAAAAAGTTATTAAAAATCAATAAAAAATATTCGTCATTCTATACAAAATCCGTTTGGCTGAGCGCTGATTTGTATGGTAAGGCGAACTTTTAGTTAAATTTTTCGTTAATTGTTTTTATGGAATGTATTATAGTTCAGTATCATGGACTGAACTTGTCTAAAAAGTCAGCCTGTATAGATATTTGAGTTGAATTTGAACTGAATGAATTGAATTATTCTTTCCATTTTACCCCAAAAATTGGCTAGTGGATAAAAAGCCAGCCTATCTGAGTAAAAAATAATAATACATCGAAATAACAGCAGGTTTTCCGACGACGCAAGCAATATCTAGTACATAATAAATCCCTTTGAGTTTACGAGAGCTTCCATATGATCGAACATAGTACAGTAAGCTTTAAAGGGGTAGCGAGGTGGAAAATTTATAGAAGATCCTTATATATTTTAGACATTGAAAAGGGAAAGAAACTTAGGTTCAAGAACAAAGGCTGAGGCTAGCAATACGATACACAAAATTGTTCTCCCGGCTTCACTTTTTGAAGGTACTCGTATATCATTTATTTATATACTTACTATATCATTTATGTACCTAAGTCAACTAAGAATATAAAGAGATAGGGATAAGAAAGAGCGTAGTCTCCTGGCACAAGCGTAAGGAGGCTCCAGTAACAAAACAATTTATTTTATTTGAAAACTTTATTGCACAAAACTATTGTACAATTGGTGGACCTAATGCCATATTGCATTCTCTACCGGTCAACCATAAGACCAAGCAGAAAATATGTGTAGCTGGTGTGATTAAAACATGTATAAAATTTTATAATAAATAAGAAGAAATCTGATATTAAATATGACCTACTTATAATATATAGTATAGATAAAAATAAATAAACAAAACATTAAAAAAATATGTACCTAAACATATAAACTAATAAAAATATTTTATACTTATACAATAAATACAAAATAATGTAATTTTTCTAAATACCAAATAAACAATTTTATTATTATGTAGGTACGCTTTTCAGCTACGTGTCAATGGGGACCCGGTCATTTGAGGCGTTAATGGGGCCAAAATCAACATGAAGAGGCCTTTTAGTACCTTTTTATTTAAAAAGTGAGATGGCTGCATGAGCTGCATCTATGGGGGTCTATTATTATTTACTTAACGTAGTCATGAATTAAGATAAAGTCAGCTCGTTTTCACGTAATTCAACGTTATGCAGCTTTTTTGTTGTAAAACCAGGCCTGTGTCACTTCCCGTTTAGGTATTGAAAATATACCTACATTATTACTATGCGCGCAGGCGGCCCCTCCGGGTATTAAATTCAGTTATACAAATCGTTTGTCCTTAGTCTTATGGATGAAATTGGCTTGCAATGGATGGTTAGGTATCTATACAAAAGGGTGCTGAGTTCTGACGTGAGCTAAATTAAACCATATCACTAACAACATTGAGTAGATATTTCTTTGAATTTCTTTGCAGAGTGAGACTTCTGTACGGAGTATTAGAATCTATTCTGTGGTAAAACGGGAATTTGTATCGCTTGTTAACTCACTCCGATCAAACAATATCAAGTAGCTTATCAGTTTAAGGCGAAGATATAGGCAAATGGCCTTGAAGTGTGAAATAAATTGTTAACACGTCAATATGGTAATAATTTCCATATTGCTCTTCGTCATGCACTAGATAGCCCTTTAAATTATTTTATGAACTACCGTCGAAACTATTATTGGTGATCCGTCTAGCTTTAAAACTTGCCGTGGCCACTTTTGGCGGAAGCAAGTTTTAAAGCTAGACGGACTAATGTAAATACTTTCAACGGTGGTTCATAAAATAATTTAAAGGGCTATCTAGTGCATGACGAAGAGCAATATGGAAATTATCTCCATATTTACGAGTTAATAATTTATTTCAAGTGAGGGCGCCACTTCAAGGTCATTTGCCTATACCTCCACCTTAAGAAGGTCTATACAGATACGCTATCACGTCTTTATCCCTAACGGGGCAGACATAACCCAGGGCAGCAAGGCTCAGGCCACTTTTAGTTTGATAGGTTGCTAACCGCATCGCCTATTGACATGATTCATATTCTTGCCCACTCCCTTGATCGGCTTTTACGCTCTGCTCTGGAAGAAAAGCAGCTAATACATTCTTTGTTTTTTCTCTTCTGTCAGACCAGCATGGAAAAAGGATAAATTTAATTTAAACTTTATTTTTAAGCTAACTCTCTGCTACCAACTAATTAAATAGCGTGTAGTTAAATAAACTGTGAATAACGTGGTTAGTTACAAAATTATGTACCTACATATATTTATACAATGAGTTAATAAAATAACACAAAACCTCTCAGGTTCTAACTAAGTCCATGAAACTAAACAATTTTTGTTCTACAACATTTCCAAAATGCCAAAAATAAAATTCGGATTTTCATACAAATTGACTCGATCAGCTGATCAGTTTGTATGAAAATTCAAATTATTTTTGTTTTGGGTTTCCTAAAAGTTGTTCAGTTTCATGGGCTGAGGTACCATCTGAAAGGTTTTGCGTTGTTTCATTAACTTGTTGTATAAGCCTATATTGTATAAGATTATATTTTGTAACTGTTTGTTATTCCTGAATAAACAATAGCTATACAGCTATACATAATAAACCCGCAATTTGATGCACGTACTCGATGTACGTGAGCACATTGTTCTATACATTTCGCCGTAGTTTTTATCGCGATTTTATTCACGTACTTGGAGGAAGTCAAAGGAAAAAAAAATTTAGACATTGCCACAGGTAAGGCACTTCATATAAGCAGAGTATCATTGATGCCTACACTACAAACGAAATTATACATCCGTGCCCACGTCAAAGTGTGTATTCGCCCGCTCTCGCCCGCCCCTCGAAAAGGCGGGAACGGGGGAGAGGTGCGAGGACGGGGAACGGGGACGCACATTGCTCGGGACTTTAGGAGATTCCGTTCTGTATGAAATACTCTTATTCATTCTGCGATATTGCTTCTATACGCGTCTAGGAGAGAAGGAATAACTTGCAATGTAACAGCTGCTTCTCTTCCCGCACAGATTACAGATCATGTGAATAGTTTCCTTATTCCACCTTCTCGCCCACCATCAAACTAAAAGTGGGGTTCCAACAAATGAATACAGAAAGAGGTTAACCAAGGACGCGGTTCAATTTAGTTTGGCAAGATGGAGAGACATGCGTAGGTATATCGTCTGCCCATTGCATCTCTTCGAATTGCATTTTATAAAGAATAGAAAATGAAGACCAAGGATAGAGAATTGTGGAATGAAAGAAAAAGGGAGGAAGAAAGAGAAAGAAGAAGGGAGGCCTTTGCCCAGAAGAGGCATTTACACTTGTAGTAAATGAATAAGCAAAACAAAAAGTTTAGTCAAATTGATTCAAAAATATCTCTAGTGGTTAAAATGTTATCCTGTATAAATGAATAGTATAAAAATGCAGACTCAAATACTGCAACGTATACAGGGTCTAACAAAATATACTCAAACTATTTTAAGGGTGAATTCAGTTCATGATACTGAACAACTTTCCCAAAGAAACATATATCGAAATATGAAAAATAATTTTTAGCCTCCCATACAAGTTGACCAATCAGCTGATCCGAATTTGTATGAAAAGACAAAAAAAATATTTTTCGTATTTCATTATACGAGTATGTTCCTTGGGGAAAGTTGCTCAGTAACATAGACTGAATTCACCCTTAAAATAGTTTCACTGTAGTTGTTGTTGTTAGACGTTATATAATATACACGAGTAGGTATACACGTATCTGTATAATGTAGACAGATGTTGCTGCTCAAATAAGGCACGTAGAAGCAATATTTCTCATCAGAAATTCGGTGTCAGAGATTTTATTCTGAAATATTTATGTCTATACATAACAATTTATCTTTATTATGATGAATCATACATTACGAGAGATTTTGCGATGTAGTTTTGGAATACCTAAAATATATAACTTTCCCTAAGGAACATTTATGTATATCAAAATGTTTATTATAGAATATAGTATCGAAGAGTTAGTATCCCATAACACAAGTTTAAAATACCTAAATAAACTGATTGAGCTAGTCAATAAGTTTATTAATTTATTTATTATTCATAATCTCATTTTTCTTCTTCTTCTTCTTATTTAAGAGCTTATATAGTTGTAGGAATCTCATTTTTAATAATTATTAATTATACCGTGTGGTTTCCGGCAGAGTAGAATAGCACCACTCCAAGTCTTCCCGTGGATGTCGTAGAAGATGACTAAGGAAACACAAGCTAAACAAAACATCATAATTTATAAACATCAATTAGATCTCTCCAACCCGTCTAGCCAACGTGGAGAGTAGGTCAAACCCTTGGCTGCTCTGCCAAGTATGGCTGTGGTAGTACAGATAGGGTCGTGCTCCTGCAGTGGAGACTAAAAAAAACCTGATGATGAATATGAATAATCCATCAAAAATAAGAAGACCACCAAAAAGAAGAAGAGGTGGCAGCACTGGATACCGTGTATCGTCTTAAGCGGACAGAGTCCAGGGTCGCAAGACTCAAAACCCACTTTTAGCGTGATGGTGGGCGAGAATGTGGAAAAAGGAATTATAACAATGATTGATTGTTAGCCGCATCGCCTTTTAACACGATTTACACTGTCGCCCATTCCCTTGATCGGCTACGATTTGCGCGGGAAGAGAAGCAGCTCATAGATCATATTTATGTAGTTTGTTTATTCTAAACTTTGTTGAGCCTAAAGCTACAATAGGTAGACTTAAGCCAAAGCATTCTCTCCCTGTCAACTTTTAGAAAAGTTTATTTCCGTTAAAACGGCGGACTTAAGGCCAGGGGCCTTTTCTACCAGTCAACCAACAGGTTTATGTAGGGTTTATGAATTTATAAAATATTTATGTATGTTTATATGTAGGTCTATGAATGTATAAGAAAAATATCCTTGAATATATGTTAAATTTATAGTTAATTTCAATGTTATTACTAATCGTCCAAAATTTGCTTTTATCATCACCACCTGTTGATGAACCACCGGTTGACTGGTAGAAAAGGCCCTAGTCTTAAGTCTGCCTGTTACATTTTTTGTAATATAGTTATATTAATAAATAAATAAAATACATTCTAAGTTTTTCTTTTCCCCCAGACCAGAATAGATGATAAAAAATGGGATCCAAGAAATACAGAAACTAAAATATATATCAAACGTTTTATAGTTGATAATGCGTACCTAAAGCCCACATCCACCGACGCGATAACACCCGTATCATTTCAACTTCAAAATATAACGATAACAAAAGTGAAACATTAATTTATTGCTCTCAAAAACATTGTAATGTTGCGTGACGGCAGAGTAGAATACAATTCGTTTCGTCACCACCTCTATATTTATGAGAGCCCATGGGAGTCGTAATAAAACAATAGAAGGAAAAATAGAAGCAAGAAGAGAAAAGGAAGACCAAGAAGAGCATTTAAAGATCAAGTAAAGGAGAAAGTTGACGCCGTGTCGTTTAGGGAGGTCAAACGGATGGCTCAAGAGAGACATGGAAACTACCCCACCGACAAGAACGTAGTTCTTAAATTATAAATAGATAGATAGATACGGATGTCGTAAGGGGCAACTGAAAGAGATACTGAACTACTTTCCGCATAACAAAAAAAATATAGAAAGTAGCTCAGTATCAATTTTTCGAAGCAAGTTTAGTCTATAGTAAACTTGCTTCGAAAAATCGGTTTGGGGTTAAAAATTCAAACTGTGTATCTAAAGGTTGCTCATCAGCAACCTTTAGATATACAGTTTGAATTTTTGAACTGTAAACTCGCGACCCTTTACCCTCATTCATCAATGAGGGTATAGCCCAAAGGGTCCATTTTTAGCATGAAGGTCTTGCAGCCCTGGGCAGACAGAGCCCAAAGGGTCCATTTCTAGCATGAAGGTCTTGCAGCCCTGGGCAGACAGAGCACAAATGGTCCATTTCTAGCATGAAGGTCTTGCAGCCCTGGGCAGACAGAGCACAAAGGGTCCATTTCTAGCATGAAGGTCTTGCAGCCCTGGGCAGACAGAGCACAAAGGGTCCATTTCTAGCATGAAGGTCTTGCAGCCCTGGGCAGATAGAGGCTAAAGGGTTAATTTCTAGCATAAAGGTCTTGCAGCCCTGGGCAGATAGAGGCTAAAGGGTCCATTTCTAGCATGAAAGTCTTGCAGCCCTGGGCAGTCAGAGCCCAAAGCCAAAGCAAAAGGTGACGGTGGGGGAAGCAGATAGAAACAAGAAATCAAAATAGAGATGGGTTGTCGCCGCATCGCCCATTAACATGATTTGCATGTTCACCAATCCGCTAGTTGCCATCGAGTCAAAACAGATACTTTTTCCTAAACGTCAAAACAAATATTTCCTATGGGATTTCTATGAAAAACGCACGGCGTGACGTCATACTTTCTTGGAGTCAAATAGCGCTCTTAATATCAGTTTTTCGGCATTAATAGATTTAAAATCACGTTCAAAATGGATATGATGAATGACAAGTGACATTATTTTGTGACTTTTATTCCCATATCATCACAAAATAGTTTATTTTTGACCCTGGATAATAATCTATTCCCTCGGACAGCTTTCACGATCTACGCAAGAGAAGTAGCTGGTGCTTTTATTTTTCTTATCACCCAAACCTGCATAAAAGATTTCCCAAAATAGTGTTAGCAATTTAAACTATCACTGAAATCCATTAACCAGTTTAAATACGTGTTGCACTGGATAACAATGGTGTCCAATTCGTTCGCCTCACAGCAAACTACTGCTGACCCACATCCAACAATGCAGACTGTAATGGTTCAGTTCAGAGGTTTACTTTATACTGACTCTATAGTTTTGTTTGCCGTGTAGATGGTTCACGATCGAAAGTACTACACATTCATCGCTTCCTGTAAATCTAGTGATAAAATCCTGGCTTGACGTCGTCAGGGATGTTATACGTGCCAATGGTCTTACAACCAAAGATGCTTAAGGCGAGATGGGTTCACAATTTGCAATACTGTGCGTGTTTTTGAAAAATCACTGTTATTAAACTACTACAGTTTATTAATTTAATACAAAAAAAAAAAACACTGCGGAATATCGTCGAGCACAGCCTTTCTTTTCCCTCGACGAATATTTAACTGTTTTATATTTATTATTTTATTGTATTATATTTTTTTTTTGTGATCAAAACGGATTGATATTTAGATTAAAAAAAATCTGGTATAATTTTCATATAAAAAGGTGATTGTATAAAATAGTAACATGTATTAAAAAGGCAAATTTACGCAAATTTAGAGGTATGTTTGTGATTTTTTCTTTAAAGCCAAAAATGCTCAATCGTATTTTGGATATTGTAGGTGTCTGTAGAAAAGCCTTAAGATTTTGATATAATTTTTTTTGAGGAATTAACTGTAGTAGTTTAATAACAGTGATTTTTCAAAAACACGCACAGTATTGCAAATTGTGAACCCACGTCGCCTTAAGACGTGCGTAGTGGAGAAGAAAACCCCTCGCTTCACAGTATTAAAGTGGAGAATGCAACTGAGCATATTTTGAGATGAGAGAAAGAGATACATATAAGTATGTTTATTACACTGACCACCCCGCCCTACCTAATTTCCCATATTTTTTTTCTATTTAAACGAGGTTGCCTAGAAGAAATTGCTTAGCGATAAGGCCGCCTTTTGCGCATTTCCTAGTTTTTAAGATAATTATGTCCTGCTTTTTACTTTTGTGCAATAAAGGGTATTGTATTGTATTGTACATATATACATTTATGTATTTACTCACATACATACAAAAATACACAAATATATCATAAACCCTTCAAAGGCCATGTTTTGTGGCAGTTCAAAAAACTGACACCCTTTCAGCGTGATGGTGGGAGAGAAAAGGGAAAAAGAAATCAAAATATTAATAGTTGCTAGTCGCATTGCCTTCTAACATGATGAGATCTCTTTTGAGATAAGTAGTGCCTTTTTACAACTTTTTGTTTACGTATTCTCTGTATATATTGTCCGTGTACATAAATTGGCAAATAAATAAATAAATAAATGATGCGCATATTCGCCCATTCCCTTGATCGGCTTTTAAAACCTGCATAGGAAGAGAAGCAGCTGGTACAATCTAGGTTTTTTCTTTTCTCCTAGACCACCGTGGAAGTAAAAATACAATAAGTATGGATTGATATATTGATAGATTGTTTATTTTACGTAACTTTAATGCTGGGAATTAAGGAAACACAGAAATGGTACGTATTGCTGTCCAGATCGACCAACAAGAATAGCGGCATCCTCCTGAATTTTTTTGTGAATATGCCATAGATTGTTATAGTCCCTGTTTTCTTCTTCATATCTTCTTAAAATAACCTAATTACACCATTTTTCAAGATTTTCCTAGGTCACTTTCTATCTCATCTCATACAACTTAGTCCTTAGTATTTACATAAGTATCAGTGTCAAAGAAGCTCTCAAGTGTATGCGAGTGAAACCGCAGGCGCGGTATAACTAACAGACTGAGCTTAAACTTCACCAAAGCTTCATAATAAGTTGAGATAAGCTTCATCTTTGAATAAATACTAAATAATCCGAATAGTAAAGGTTTGTACACACTTTAGTAATATTATTTTTTTTATAGTGACGTCTCGCCGCTTCCGATCGGTCGTTTTGGAAATCCTTGAGGGAGGCCTATGTCCAGCTGTGGACTTCCTGTGGCTGATATGATAATGATGATAGTGACGTCTACGGTCCTATATCTGCTTAACTTTTCTTGAATGTCAAAAAAGAGAGAAGTGTAGGAACTCTTGTTTTGGGTATATGACTATGGGTCAAAAATAAATTATTTGGTACTGTTAAGAGAATAAAAGTCACAAAATAGTGTCACTTGTCATTGATCATATACATTTTCAATATGATTTTAGATTGTTTAAATCAGAAAAACTGATATTAAAAGCGCTACTTGATTCCAAATATATATGACGTCACTGTTTTGTATTTCGTACAAATCCCATAGAGAATGTTTGTTTTGACATTTAGAAAAAAGTGTCTGATTTGACTGAGTTTTTGGCGGGAAGTCAAGGGGTTCGGTTGGGGTTTGCTTTAAATTATTTTACAAATAAAACTTTAAAAGATTTTAGTGGACTTAATAATATGAAATTGGTGTTGTTTGGTGTTATAAATGCTCATGACATGAACAATATGTAAATTGTTAAAGTGGACAGTCATAGTACGGCTGTAGTGATATTTGTTTTGCGGACTGTGTGGGCGTCTTCGGGCGTCGTCTGCCACTCAGTCGTCTATGAAAACCAGTAGACTCGTACAGATTTGTCGCTAGAAGCTCCCTTCAAGCAGTTAAAAGCCTACACCACCCTTTGATTGTAATTTGTTAGGATTAGGTTAGGATTAGGAATAAAGAACATTTTTTTTTATTTTTTATTAATGGCCTGACGCTACTGCGTATTTAGCCAGGAACAAGTTAATAAAACGTAAGAAATTCTTTTTTCCTAACAAATTACAATCAAAGGTTGGTAGGCCTTTGATTGCTTTAAGGGAGCTTCTGGCGACAAATCTATACGAGTCTACTGGTTTTCATAGCCGATTGAGTGGCGGACGACGCCCGAAGACGCCCCACACAGTCCGGGAAACAAATATCACTACAGCCGTACTATGACGGTCCACTTTAACTATTTTACATATTGTTCATGAGCATGAGCATTTATAACACCAAACAACACCAATTTCATATTATAAAGTCCACTACAATCAATTTGCAAAATAATTTAAAGAAAACCCCAACCGAACCCCTTGACTTCCCGCCAAAAACTCAAGAACAAAATTAAAGATAGGCTCTAAAGGACTTGTATCCAGAGCCGTAAAATTATTAATAAAAAAAAATCTGATATGACTTATTGCCATCTAGCGGATTATATTAATATTATTTTAATGGATTGATTATAGAACATCAGCTCAAAACATTCGACTTTCTCCCAGACAAGTGAAATGCACATTACGAGCCGCGTGGTTCCCGGCAGAGTAGAAAAGGACCACTCCATCTCTTCCTGTGGATGTCGTAAGATGCGACTAAAGGGCTTAACACAAACACCTCGTACTACAATTGCATTCCCAAGGAGAGCTCACGTCGGGCGGCGGCCGGTTGTAAAACTTTTCGCACAAATACATTCCCAAAGTAAGTTGACGTCAGGCAGGCGGCCGGTCGAAAACTATAGCCAAACCATATAAACTGTTCCGGCTATTTCTTCTCCATTTCTTCTCTTCTCTCCAGGTCTTTGGCATCCTTGGGTGACCATTGACATGCATGTTATATTTGGAGAAGAAAAAGCAGGAAAGCGTACCCCAGGCTCCGAAGCAGCTTAGCTGAGGATGCAACTGGGAACGCGCTTAGATGAAGAAGAAGAATTATATCAAATGAAAGGGCTCGTTATGAGGATCTCAAATATATTTTTGTTATAATCCTAACTCCTAACTAATATTATAAATGCGAAAGTGAGTTTGTATATTTGTTGGTTTGTTTGTTTGTTACCTCTTCACGCTTACTGAACCAATCTTCATAAAAAGGAGTATTGAGAAGGACATAGGGTACTTGTCATCGAAGTCTATTGAGGGGAAGAGCGAACAATCGAATGATCTTAATAGGCGATGCCGTTAACAACCTAACACTATTTTGATTCATTTTCGCCCACCATCACGCTAAAAGTGGCCTTTGAGTCTTGCAGCTCTGTTTGCTTAGAGTCGCAAGGCCCAAAATGCTGTGTCTGCTCCATTAGGGATAAAAACCTGATTGTGAACACAGCCTTATTGTCCTGAAACTTGCCGTGTGCTACTTAAGTTGATGTCAGGCGACGCTCGTTAAGATGCAAACTTAATTATTTACTCAGCATACTAATATGCATAGCATTTGCATCTCCAGGTCACTGATACTCTAGATAGGATCCCAATTTAACCCATTATCACAGAAGACATTAAGAGTATACAGAACGGAATCTCGTTAGGTCCCGCGCAATATGCGTCCCCGTTCCCCGTCCCCGCACCTCTCCCCAGTTCTCACCTTGTCGAGGGGCGAGAGCGTTTGAACACACACGGCGCACGCGGCCGCACAAGAACGGGGGAGAGCTGCGGGGACGGGGAATGGGGACGCATATTGCGCGTACCTTAGGCAGGAGATTCCGTTCTGTATACTCTTACTGTCTTCTGTGCCATTACTGCCCTAAGGTAGCCTGTAAAATATTTGTGCGATATGTCCATCTTTTTTACAAGCTTTATTTAAATTTCCCTACATGTTTATTTTTTTTTACAGGTTTTTATTTAGTTTCACCTTTCCCACATTTTGTGTCCAAATTCAAATCTTGCAAGTTAAATTAGACCCACTTATTCGATTGAGATGAAACTTCACGTACTTATGTAAGTTGGGTGACAATACAATATTATGGCCGGCAGGTGGCCATGGCATCTTTTACTCCACCGAGTTTGGCCTCTTTAAACTTTTAAACTTTTAGTTTATCGTTTTTTATCTAAAACAATAAACAAAAACCGGTCAAGAGCGGGCACGCACATGAAAGGATTCCGTAGCTAACTCCATACATTTTGTTCGGCCGACTGTAACTACATAAGTTGTTCGCGTTGTATAAAAATAACTATCTATGATACCTAGACCGCTATAGTTTTAGTTGAAAGTACATACTTTGAGGTATATACCACATTTTTTTCAGAATTATTTTAGTGATATTTCAAAAGTTACGGTGGGGGGACACCTCAAATTTTAACTTTGTATTAGATTATCTCAAGACTGGGGGCTTGATCTAGTTTCAAAGCAGTTTTTGTTGCATTTTAAAAGACCTTTTCAATATTTATTTCGATACCCCACACGTTGGGGTTAGTCAAATTTAATTTTTTTAAATTTACTTTTCATGGTATGGGAGGGAGGGCTGAAAAGAAATATTTTTTTTATTATTTTAAAAACCAATTTTTGAAACTTCAATATCTATCTCTCCACCAATTTTCGTGACAATCGGTGCAGTAGCGGCGGAGTACGAGCCCGGACGGACAGACGGACGGACATGACGAAACTATAAGGGTTCCTTGTGGTCTACGGAACCCTAAAAAGGGGGCATTTTCCGCAAAAATGCGTAGAAAAGCTAAACATTCTCACTTTAAACTGTAAACAGTAATTCATAAAATAGTTTGAAGGTTATCTTGGGCTTCACAAAGACAAAATATTAAATGATATCTCCGTTTTTTTATTTATTTTAAATGGGGACAGCACTGGATGGCCCCCGGAAAATTCATGTATGGCCTTAATGTATTTTAACACACACCAAGGCATTTTTAATATTGTTTACTATGTTTTCGTATGATTTTGGCTTGTAAACTGTCGAAAGTTCTAGGTGTTTATATATGGAGAATGCTACAATTAAACGGGACAAAATAGTGATATGTGATGTCTCCTCTAGTTTTAATAGCACAATAGCTCTTTGATAATGCAGTAAATTTTCCATAATAATCAACAAAAAAATATAACTTGAAAACAAAACACCAGAATAAGCCTGAGTCATTTTCCAAAGAAACAACAATGTACCTATATTAGGTAGACAATGTTAACAAAAAATCTTTACAATAGGTAATGTGTCATCCCTATATTTTTTGTAGGCACGCTTTGTAGGTTTCCACTGGCCGAGTTTTTAAGAGTTTTGATATTTGACTGAACAAAAATTTGTAAAAAATTTATAAGGACTTTTTTAATTTTTTATATACTTCATCGTGGTTAAACATTTTAAAGAGTTTAAGTTATGTCAGATGCTTTTTGAACAATAAAAATAAATTACATTAATGTCTAATTAGAGACATGGAAACTTTTTAACAAGAAGAACGCAATTCTTAAATAAATGAAGATCTATAAAACACCAAGTAAACCTCATCATCATTACTAACAGGTCTTTTTTAGTCTCCACTGCAGGAGCATGACCCTCTCTGTACTAACAGAGCCATACTTGGCCAAAGCAGTCAGAGAATTTGACCTACTCTCTACGCTGGCCACATGGGTTGGCGAGATCTAAATGATGTTTATAGGCTTTGTTTAGCTTGTGTTTTCTAAATCGCCTTCTACGATATCCACGGGAAGACTTGGAGTGGCCTATTCTACTCTGCCGGGAACTACACGGTCATAAAGTAAACTTACTGAAGTGAAAAAAAAGCCTGCGAAAGCAGAACTATTCTTTAATTCTTGGCCAATGTGAACTTTATTAACTCGAGAAAACAAAGTGGTCGTTCCGAGAAACCGTAATAGATCAGCCAATTTGCATGACGGTGTGTAATGATATAATGTTCTACGGCGAAGATCTTCTTACCTATCAGTCATTTGATTTTATTTTTAAAACCGAGGTTGTTTGAAAAATTTTAATAAAGGCTTCAAGGGTATTAGTGGATCTAAACGAGAGTTTTATTTTGCGTAAACTGTAAATCCACGACATTGACAAAAATAAAAAAATAAGTTTGGAAAATCCAAAAGTGCACGCCTCATAATCTCATTTTTCACAATTAAATTGAAATTACGATTAAACTACATTGAATTAGACCGTGATCTTCGAAAGGACTTAGTTTTGGATAATACTGAAGCGTATAAAAAAAAAATGGACTTGGTCAGATAAGTTTTTCGGGAGTTATCGTGACCACGCCAGTTTCCATTCATACAGACACACGGACGTCCACAAAATGATTTTATTAAACATTGTTTTTATTTATTTAAAAGGCAAAATGTCTTTTAAAAATGTCATAAGTGTTGAAACTAGTGTTTTTCCTTGACATTTATGTGTAAATATTATTGTACAAGTGCGATAGAAAATAAATAGAGACACATTTAGTTAAAAAAATCACTTGATTTTTGTAAGGCGACAGTAGAGCACTACCTCATGCGCTTCGCTTATGAGGCGTGCAATATATAATATTCTACAGGATTTAAGCTACTGAAATACTGTCCTCTAAACATGATCATCAACATCAACTGAATAGTTAATTTGATTCTATAGAAAAAAATAACGAATATAACAGAGGATTTGGCCTACACTCCCCACGCTGGCCAGACGGGTTGGAGAGGTCTCACTGATGTCCAATCTTTGTATAGCTTGTATTTCATAAGTCACCTTTTACGACATCCACTTGTATATATTTGCTTAATCTATGTAACAAGGTATACTTTCCTAGATTTAAGTTAATAATTTATTGTTAGTAGATAATATTATTTGCATCACATTATATTGCAATACATTAGATGAATGTGGGTTCAATATATATCCTATGTATTTGTCTGTCTGTCTGTCCCCGTCCAGTTTGCACCCTTTGGGTGCGGAACCCTAAAAACATCATATAATCTTGATCATGTTGTATTAGGCAGTCGGGATTTTAACTAATTAATTGTTTATTATATGGCCGATTCCAGATTCAAAATAAATAATTGCCAACTAAAGTGGAAACATACTGTTTTTTCTGCATGCGGTTATGCTGCACCGCAAACAAAATGGCGCCGTTATTGTTTGTTTAACCGACCGCGACCGAGGTGATTGTTTCCATTCATTCGATAGCCGGCATTCGGTGGGTCCAGATCCTGCCCCAATTACTATTTAAAATAAATATGCAACAGAAGGTCAACTCTATATGAGATAACCTTCTGTTGCATATTTTATATAGTATTTTTTTCCTTAGCCATTTATGTCCCACTGCTGGGCAACAGCCTCCCTTCTTTCCATCCACAATGAAAGTGAAACCAAAGTAGGAGCAAAAATAAAATCTTAAGGTGAAGGTATAGGCAAATGGCCTTGAAGTGGCGCCCTCATTTAAAATAAATTGTTAACTCGTAAATATGGAGATAATTTCCATATTGCTCTTCGTCATGCACTAGATAGCCCTTTAAATTATTTTATGAACTGCCGTTGGACTATTATTGGTAATCCGTCTAGCTTTAAAACTTGCCGTGGCCACTTTTGGCGGAGGCAAGTTTTAAAGCTAGACGGACTAATGTAAATACTTTCAACGGTGGTTTATAAAATAATTTAAAGGGCTATCTAGTGCATGACGAAGAGCAATATGGAAATTATCTCCATATTTACGAGTTAACAATTTATTTCAAATGCGGGCGCCACTTCAAGGCCATTTGCCTATATCTTCACCTTAATACTTACTTAGTATGTCAACCTATATTACCTACCTACTTTTCGCAGGTTTACTAGTAATTTTATGTGCTGCCATCTCTGTGAGCAGCTGATACTTATAATTTGTCTACAAGTTTCTGCTATTTACGGGCTCTCGAATAGTTTGTACGACGTTGGGTATCTGTTACGTTAGTAATAACATTTTCTTTGGCTAAACTAATTATGGTACCTTCGTTCACCTCGATCACTTATCAACAAGCTTGTTTGTTTAGTCTGTATCTCATTTAAGTTATCGATAAAATAGAACTTGTTTAAACCAATAAAGCGGTATAGATAATTTAAACTTTTTCAATTTACAAATAGTTTATTCCTTGAACTTGAAGCGCTTCGTTATAGATTAGTGTTGTGACCACTATCGATAGTTTTAATCGATACAATGGCGTGACCGCGGATGTCGAGCAAAAACATCATGGCCGGCCGGAAATCGCGGCAAATTGAGCGTGGAGCGGCCGAGGTTCGAACATTGAGAGATAGTTGTTGTAGACGAACAAAAGCATATTTTTGTTTTGTTTTTCATGTGTGTAAGTGGCCAGTATTAGTGACAGATTTTTCAAGCTGCCTAACGGTATCTGACATAGCTTGACTGCTATACAATGGTGACAGCCGGAACCAATGGCTTAACGTGCCTTCCGAAATGATGTATACAAACATATGTATGTATTGTATGTACTCATAGCTTGAAAACTTCATGGCGAATAGATGAAACTAAAATAATATTTAAGTTTGGGACATGAACTAATTTGGCCTACGGGTTGCCGGGTTGTAGAGTTGAAGAACGGTCGTTAGTTAAAATTAAAAGCAAATCTACTTGTATATGATTATAATATATTCGGTATTTAGGTAACTCTTGGCCCCCTAATCCTTTAAGGCAATTTGGGAATTTTGCGTCATTTCTGGGCTTGAATGATAGTTCAACTTCAGTATTAGAAGGGCAAGAAAGGAACAAGTAATAATTAAAAAAAAACAAAAATCCCGACTGCGTGATACAACAGCAGTACTTACCTATGCCTAGGACGCAAACGGGAATACGCTTGAGGAAGTGATGTCATATGTTGTTTTTTAGCATTTCTCATTCCAAATTTCATTGAACTCATTCAACTTATATAAGTTGTATATATTTTATCCCTGAATTAAACGGCGCCAAAAATCCGCCATTTTGGTTTCCAAAAATTTTAATATAGCCTATGTCACTTTAGTAGTTAAGACGAATCTAACCATGTATAATTTATTAAAATCGGTTTAGCCGTTTAGTAGTTATTATGGAACATAGAATTATAGGGACAAACATACAGGTCAAACACATATGTACCCTCCTTTTCGGCTTTGCCGCATTCGGGTAAAAAGAAGCCCTTTCCTTTCTTGCCCTCCAGTATGTTCATCACTTTGCGGATCAAGTGGAGCTTTTCTCGAAGCATTACACACCCGTACCACACTAATAGATTTTTATTATTTTTTTGGAAATACATTAGTGCGAACAACAAACAATCGCAATCGGCCTCAACACAGCCCCAACGCCGCCGTTTGTTTGTCTATATCCAAAGAAATTCCACTCAATGTCATGGACTGATCAACGATATCGAAGTTTGCTCGTGTGCTCCAGGATTTATCGCAGAACTATTTCTATTGGCTTCTTTAAACGAAATAGATTTTTTGCTCGTGGTTACCGAGCTCAGCACTAAAAGTTTTACAGATAAAACTGTAAAGTCAAGACTCACGATTCCACCTATCTTGTAATCCTCTTTCCAAGTTGCGTACGAAAAAGGAAAATAAACTGGTCAAGTGCGAGTCGGACTCGTGCATGAAGGGTACCGTTAAAAAAACAAGTTTCTCGTTTTTAAAGTTTTTGTAGTTTGAAAAAAAATTAAACAAAATAATTCAACGCAGCTGAAATTGTCCATGGACAGTGGTGATCACTCACCATCAAGTGACCCGCTTGTTCGTTTGCCGCCCTATAACTAATTTAAACACCTATAGCAAATAACTTAAAAAAAAAACTCAAAATTGATTTTCTCGGCTTCTATTGGGTGGATTTCAATGATTCTTTGCATACCGTCATTTAATATTTGTACAAGTGTTTTATTCATTCATTTATTTATTTAATACATTCATTTATTACAATAATGTCTTTTCCACGTTGTATACGAATACACTATTACACTTTTTTATCCCTAATGAGGCAGACAGAACATTTTAGGTGTTGCGGCTCTAAGCAATCAGAGCCAAATGTCGCAATTTTAGTGTGATAATGGGCGAGAAAATTAAAAAACCGGTCAAATGCGAGTCGGACTCGTACATGAAGGGTTCCGTACCTCCGTACAGTGTTTTAAAATGCTAAAAAAACACGTTTCTTATATTACGACCGGCTTTAATTTAAAACTTTATCTTATTTTTGTAAGTATTTGTTGTTATAGCGGCCACAGTTAGACATAATCGGGGAAAACTTCAAGTATCTATAACGGTTTAAGAGATTGACAAGCGGACGGACAGACGGACAGACAGCGGAGTCTCAGTAATAGGGTCCCGTTGGCACTTTTTGGGTACGGAACCCTAAAAAACAAATTCGTTTACGAAGAACAGTGACAAAAAACCCTATAGGGATTTCTGTCTGCATAACTGATGCTAATCAGCAGCGTCTCGAGACTTAGCTAAAGTCAGAAAACTTGGTATAACTTTTTTATATTTTTATTTATTTTTCGACTAACCAATACAGAAAACTATTTAATTAAAACTAACGTGAGATAACTCCATAAATAATTAATTTAAAACATTTGACTCACGTAATAAGGTGCTGAGCGGACAGCGACGTCGTCAGGTCGCCTGGTTCCTGGCACTTGCATTAAAGATGATTGTCTAAATCAACGTCGTCGACCTTTTCTGACTATATTCGCATTTTCTAATTTTTAAGATAATTATGTTCTGTTTTTTACTTTTGTGCAATAAAGGGTATTGTATTGTATTGTATATTACATGAGTCAACCATTTTAAATGAATTAATTACAATGCAGAAAACGTTTGGACTATGGGGCCCCAGCGCGAGGGCCTTAAGCAAATAGTTTACTCTGAGACTGATCGCGCTGGTGACAACAGGGCGGGCTGATTCTATGCTCAACGAATAAACTGATAGCTATTTAGATAGAAAACGCAGCTTTCCTATACCATGCCGCATGAACTTATCTTTTAGATTTCTAAATTAAAAATGTAGACTAGGTTTTATTATAACCAGTTTTGATTTAGTTTCACCTGACCCGTTGTCTATGTGTCCGTAATTAAATCTTGCAAGCTAAATTAGACCCACTCTCATTACTCTCATACAAAGTGGAAGGGACATACCCGTAATAAATCGAACCACGGGCTATACTAGATCACTAAAGTATAATAAAATTAAAATAACAGTCAAAAAACAAACAAAAAATTCGACATTCCCATACAAATCGCCCGGGCGGCCGCACACTTTTGTATGAAAAACGCCGAAAATTATTTTTGTTTTCTGGTTGTTATTTGAATTTTATTATACTATAATGGTCTAGTATAGACCGTGGTTTGATTGATTACGGGTATGTCCCTTCCACGTTGTATAACTTTATTACAAATTTAATAGGCGGACTTAAAGCTAAAGGCTTTATCTACCAGTCAACCGACTGGTGATGCCGAGAAAAGAAGACTTTAATAATAATAATTCTATTGAGCTGAAACTTTACATACTTACTTATGTAAGTTAACTTACATAAGTAAGTATGTAAAGTTTACATCCAATTGGATGTCAATGCCATATTATGGTACCAATGACCTGAGCTCATGATGAAGCCGGAAGGTGGCCATGGCATCCCTGTGATAAAACTACAACCCCACCGAGTTTGGGCTTAATCGACTTGTCTTGAGAAGCCCTTAAACTTTTTTGTTCATTTGAAACCAAGTCATCTTACACTTACTAAACATTTCCTTATCGCTTCATGTTTTCTCGAACGACCCACGATATTTTAACTAATAAAGAGGTAAGTAAACTAACCAAGTGTTAATTCTCTAGGACATTAGTCGTCGCCATTGACATTTCAAGGTAAGGCAATGAACTCATCAGTAAATATCGTGAGATATTAATAAGTTCTTTTGTATGACCGGTTAAATATTAAAATAATAAATAAATATATAAGGACAAATCACACAGCTTGAGCTAGCCCCAAAGTAAGTTCGAGACTTGTGTTATGGGATACTAACTTAACGATACTATATTTTATAACAAATACATATATAGATAAACATCCAAGACCCAGGCCAATCTGAAAAAGATCATTTTCCATCTTGACCTGACCGGGGATCGAACCCGGGACCTCCGGTGTGCCGGACTGGCGTGTTAACCACTACACCACGGAGGTCGTCAATATTAACAAAATACTTGGTGTTTATCAGTGTAAATATTATTTAGGGCTGTATTTTTACAGCGCACGACGTTTTCGGACAACGATATAAATATATATACCAGTATACAGGGTCAGTCTATGTTTATCATCACCATCATCATCAGGTCTTTTTTAGTCTTCACTGCAGGAGCACGACCCTCTCTGTACTACTAGAACCATACAATAGCCAAAACAGTCAGATGTTTTAGCCTACACTCTTCACGCTGCCCAGACGGATTGGAGAGGAGAGGAAGCTTTGTTTAGCTTGTATTTCCTAAGTCGCCTTCTACGACATCCACAGGAAGACTTGGAGTGCTCCTATTCTACTCTGCCGGGAACCACATGGCTTTCTATGTATGATACGCATCAATTTTACCCAAGGAACATATATCGAAATAAGAAAAATAACTTTTGGCCTCCCATACATTTTGACCGATCAGCTGATTCGACTTTGTATGAAAAGACAAAAAAAAAATCATAATTCGAATGTTACCTGGTCCCAGAGGTCGTCATATTTATTTAAACATCTTTTTTTTTGCGTGTTATTCCTCTCAGAATCATCATCGCAGATCGTAAAAACCGATCAAAGGAATGGGCGAAAATCAAATCATGTTAATAGGCTCGTCGGTTAGCAACTCATCACTATTTTGATTCCTTTTTCAATCTTTTCGCCCACCATTACGCTAAAAGTGGCCTTTGGGTCATGCGGCTCTGGGCTCTGGGCTCTGCTTAGAGCCGCAAGGCCCAAAATGCTCTGTCTTTGGGATAAAGACGTTATAGTGTGACGTGTAGTAACATTATATTATAATGATTGTTTGTAATATGAAACGTTTGTGGAACAAATTGTTAGCAAAAAACATTGCTTATAGTGATTGCTTATAATGTAAACATTTGCTGAACAAAGTACCAATTTGAAAAATTTACAATGGAAAACGCTTATTTAACGTAAAATTTAATTTTATTTATTTTAAATACATATAACATTGACGATGAACGCGTTAAACCTACTTGGCTTTTAACAAAAAAATAATAACTAAAATAAGATAAGATTATTGGATTGTTTCATAAATCAATCTAATATCGTGATTTTAGATTGATTTCACCGGGTTATTCCCAAAGTACTCCATTCTTTTTTTTCTAAAATAATAATAATTTCATATTACATTCATTCCCAAGTTACTCCACGGAGTTTCTTCCATATCTCCAAAGTTCTTCATCATATCTTTACCAAATTAAAATTACTACCAACTAGGTAGTAAAGGCTTTCACATAAAAAAAGAATTATCAAAATCGGTTCACAATTGGCGAAGATATCGCGTAACAAACATACATAAAAAAATAAAAATAATAAAAAAAAAAACAAAAAAAAACATCCTGTCGAATTGATAACCTCTACTTAATAAAAAATATTTTTTATTTTGTTTCGTCATATGTGAATCTACGCTACGAGTATCACGCTGCGGGATCGTGAACATAGAAATTCGCCGCAGAATTAAATTCGAAGACGTTGGTAAACGAATCACTAAGAGCGGTTTCGCACTATGTCCGATCCGAATCCGATCCGAATCCGTGAAAGTAGTGTGAAACCGCTCTTTTGTGATGTGTGAGAGGAGAGCGGTAGCGGAAACCACTCTTAGGGTTGGATCTCATCTATCAGCACGGAACAACACTTTCCTAGGCTGCTATCCTTTTCTGTCGCTCAGAAGCCTCATTTGCTAGAGCGAGAGAGAGAGCGACGGAACGCTTCAGCACCGGCCGTGCTGCAGAGTTCCGTCGCTCTCTCTCGCTATGTACCGCCGCGCCACGTATCTTATGAAATTGTGCATAAAGTTTTTAATGTCTTGTTATCAAACTGCCACAGAAGACAGTAAGAGTTACATACTCGTACAGAACGGAATCTCCTAAGGTACACGCAATATGCGTCCCCGTTTCCCGTCCCCAAACCTCTACCCCGTTCTTGTGCCGCCGTGCACACTTCAATGGATGATTGTTCGCCCGCTCTCGCCCCTCGTCAAGGCGAGAACGGGGGATAGGGATGGGGAACCGGGACGCATATTGTGCGGGACCTTAGGATATTCCGTTTTGTATGTAATACTTTTACTGTCTTCTGTGAAACTGCTCGTCGCATCACTGCCAATTCACTATAGCGCGAGCCTAAGTAGATCTAACCCATCCGTCACGCTCTCCTCTCATACATAATGTATGGATATGTAAACTATGTAACGTGCATCTTGTTATGGGAAACATGCGGTTTACGCTCTACCTTTAGTTCAAATTAATTCCCAAGGAAAGTGGTCGTTGGGCGGCTTTGGTCGTAAAACTTTTGGCTCAAATGCGAAGTCAACTGTCTTTGGTAATACATTTGTATGTTTGAGTTGCAGTCTTAAAATATCGAAGCTCGGGATCGCAAAATCAAACGGTAGATCAATAAATAATGCTAGTTTTATTATCTCTCATTACTGTATTTTGACTCTTTCGCATTTATACAATATGCGACCGTTCTTTTTCAAATCGAATAACAAATTACTGCTACAGCGTGTGTTCAAACCAGGTTATATTTTTAAAAGCTCCAGTCACACAAATGAATGATTTGCGCGAGTGATTTCAAAAAGGGCGCATTTTTGAATCAGTCGTATACCTATTATGCAAAGGATTCGAACAAGTGGTCTTGACCACTCGTATTTTTGACATTTGTAGTACAAATCTCGGAGAATCCGTTCTAATCCACACCACTTTCTTTATATAAATTAAACTTATAACAATTTAAATTGAAAAGAAATCTAAGATTTCTGCGTAAAACTATATACGATAGCTTATCGCTGACTCGACGGACTCAAGTTACGCGATGCACTTGTATTTCGGATATTAATTGCACATCAAATAAATAATTACCCATTAATTTAATCTCATTATTTATATACTTTTTTACATCAAATAAATCAACAATATCATCATAAATACTGACTGCACAGCAAATAAATGTTGACTGCACACCAAATTTACTACATTAGGGCAAACCTATAGGTTAGGTTATGTTAAAACTGCGACCAACACACGCACGAGCCGAGCGAGCGAAGCGAGCGTGCCGCATGAGCGGCCGGCGAGTGCTAGGAAAGTTCTTTCCATTTTACTTCGCCACAAATATAAATTGCAGTTTGTTTAGTAATATTTTCAGTTGAGTATTTTGCTGTGCAATCAGTAATTTTGATTTGCGTTTAAATACTACCCATTGTATTTTACGCGAGCAGTGACTTGAAAAACTACACGTTGTGGTTAGCTAAATGTCCCTCAATGTAAAATATCACTCCTGTTCACAAGTGAAGTATGAATGAATGAATGATTCACATTAGTCAAAACAACTTCCAATAATTATGAAAATAATGTAATACTACTGTAATAATAAATAACGAAACTAATTAAAATTGATAATAATATGAAATGTAAAACCACAGCCAAATCATCGACTTTTTCTTCACTTATCCTTGAACACGATGAAGTGACGACCTCCACAAATTTAGTAAACGGCGCCAAATAGAGAGACCTGGCAGAAATAGAGGAGACCTTTGCCGCACTTTGGTACAACATAGGACATCCTAAAACATTATTTTAAACAAAATTTGTGTTCCTCTTCATCAATTCCACTTTCACCAAAACTCATTTTCTGAATGCAAATGCTTAAATTCTTGACATAATCATCAAAATCTGAAACAAAATAAACCGGCCAAGTGCAAGTTAAACTCGCGTGGAGAGGGTTCCATACAATTGATTGAATTCTTATAGGTTTTCCTGTAATCTACTAGCAAGGAACTATATTTTGTATTATTTTCAAAATTTTAGGCTCGGTACTTTCGGAGATCAGGTGGGGAATGGTAAATTTTCGTCTTCTTTCTTGAATAAAATCGAAACTTTTTATTTTACAATAATAAAAAATATATTTGAGATCCTTATAACAAGCCCTTTCATTTGATATATAACATAGAAAGTTTTGCAAATTTTTTTTTAATTTCCTAGTTTTCCCCCCGAAAATAACCCTTATTTTAAAATAATATTTATTTACTTTGAACATATGTGTTTGGGTCATAGGATTACACCATCCTCCCAAATTTCACCTGTTTTGGTCCAGTAGATTCAGAAAAAATTGGCTGTGACAGACGGACGGACAGACAGACGCAGGAGTGATCCTATAAGGGTTCCGTTTTTTCTTTTTTGTACGGAACCCTAAAAATGAGTGTATAGAGTATTAGAGGAGTTCTCTCGATTTCTCGAGGATCCCATCATCAGATCATTACCTGGTGACTGTGGAACCAGCATATATAATCTTTCAAACAGTAAAAGAATTTTCTAAATCGGTTCTTAAACGGAGAAGTTATGGAGGAACATAGGTACACAAAAAGAAATTTAGAAGAAATTTAGAAGTCGGTTAAAAAGTAGGAAAGCATGCCAAAACAGCACAGCTAAGGATGCAGCTGGAAACGAAAATTAAGGTTTATAGTCAATTGAACATTCGAATTCACTTCTATTTATAGATTCACATGTATTGCTACGATAAGAACGTCTGCCTATCAATTAATCATCAATTATTCGGCAATTAACAGCACTTCCGCGATATAATCGACTTAAACGAATTCATCGTGTAAAACGAGTGTACTTAATTGAAAACTCTTCATTATAGAATCTTTCGAATAAATTATAGGTTAATGAGAAATTCAAACTCAAAACCTTTCGGATATGAAATGAATGCCTCATTTACAACGCTATAGCAGTTATTAACAGACCGACAAAGGGATTGTGAGAAACAATGTCTCCATCTCCCAACAGATTTGGAACAAGCAGATGCCATTCGAAGCATCTAGTGAACTCTAGTGGGTCAGACTTTTTAGCATTTCATCTGTCTGAAAATTAATGATAAACTTAATCCATTCGAACTTGTCTGGTTTGTAGAGACGTTTCCTTGGTACGTTAAACAGGTATGTCGCTAAGTGTAGACTTCATCTTGCATCGAGTGTATTGTACATCACGATCATAAATACTTCGGGTACATTAATTTAAGAAAAATATATTATTTTTCGTTCTGTATTTTCTTGTGATGCCTAAAATCTTACCAAGGCAAATGTAATAAGCCTAAATTCGATGGCGTTGCGTCCTTTTCATATAGCCACATTCCGGCTCCATCATCAGATCAGCTTCTTGTCCCAATAATATTGCATTTTCATCTGATTTACATAAGCTTTTAAAACTTGTAAAAACAATTATACACCGTACATTTTGAGGTACTAAAATCTTGTAAATTTATTATGTATCCGCTCTACCATAAACTTGCATTTATTTTCGTGTGTTGCCAAGATACATGTATTGCTCTATTGTAAACAAAGCATCATTTTATAAATCACACAGATTGAGTTAACCCACACAGTAAGTTTTAAACTTGTAGTTACTCGACGATACTTTGATTCAATTAAATTCAAAATACCTTTATTATCATAGTATGTTTACGATATCTCTTAATAATCACTTTGTTTTGTTCTGCACAAATGTTGACGTCAAATCGTTACTTACAGCTAAGTTAGTGCCGCTTCCTAGGCGCTAGTGCAGAAGAAGCGGCAACAAACTGCACTGCAGCATTTTCACCAAGGTCGTTAAATTACAAACTTACAACTTCAAATTAGATGTGTGGACTGAGAATACATTGTATGTTATGTCATAATTTAAATTGAATTATAAGAATAATAATTTCAATTTGTAAATTTTGTATGTACCACTGTACCACATTTTTCTATAATTACACATAATAGATCAACTGGATAACTTTAAGAAGGCCATTCTCCTACTTAGCCTGGCTGGGGATTAAACCCAGAATCTTCGGCGTGGAGGCTTAGCGTGCGAAGTCTTCAAATATGTCGTTAATAATCCACTTCACTCAGAAAGAAGAGGATAACGATGTGATACGTCAAAGAAACTGAATAAAGATCACTGAGTTTATTTATCATTATTATTGTAAGGACGCGCGTTAGTTCACTAGACCATTATTTTCTATGTTTGACGTTAACATCGTACTTATATATAAGCATAAGTATAAGTACTAGAAGTATAAATAAAGCTAAATATTTGTATACCTATGCATAAAACGAACGAACTGAATGAAAATTGGAGTAAGGTCAGAAATACTTTTTTGAATTTGTCCTTAGGTGTATACTATGGACTTAATGGACTTAGTTATTTTTGGGCTCCGGCTCTCTCACTTACCGAACGAAGCACAAAAGCGGTGAAGCTACTACTACTCAGACGTGGATTTTCTGTGAGTGTGAATTTCGGTTGTGAAACATGGACTTAGAAAGCTAAGAAAGATTATAATAAGTTAGACAGAGATTTTTATTTTAAAGGGGATATGTTGCACAACAGGCCAGGTCATGAACACTTCCCCAAAAATCAGATTAAGACCATCTATATTTGTTTTTTCGTTATCTTGATAGTGTACAAAAATACATTAAAAAATAAACGGGCAAGTGCGAGTCGGACTCGTACATGTAGGGTTCCGTACCACCGTACAATGTTTTAAAACGCTGAAGAAACACGTTTCTTGTATGACGACCCCCATTAATTTTTAACTTTTTCTTATTTTTAGTATTTGCTGTTATAACGGCCATACATACATACATAATCTGTGAAAATTTCAAATAGCTAGTTAATGCCATTATAAAGATCTAGTTAAAAACGCTGAAAAAACACATTTTTTGTATAACGACCCCCTTTAATTTTCTACTTTTTTATTTTTAGTATTTGTTGTAATAGCGGCCACAGTAATACATCATCGGTGAAAATTTCAAGTGTTATTACGGTTCAAGAGATAGAGCCCTGTGACAGACGGACAGACAGCGGAGTCTCAGTAATAGGGTCCCGCTTGCACCTTTCGGGTACGGAACCCTAAAAACGGTTATTATCGTATAATGGCGATACTGACATGGCGCCCCCATACGTAAGCAACCTGATTTAAACGTCACTCGCAGTTACTGTCAAAGTCAGGTTATTTGACATAATGGATGTCGGCCATTTTGGCGGAACGCACGATATTTTGATTCAAATGTACCATAGAAAGGCTAGGAATTTATTGGATTTACTTATTAGGCATTGATACCAACCCAAAAATGAAAATTTCAGGTAGGTGTTCAGTGACCTAGCGGGCTCCCCATACATTTGTGCAACAAACCCTTTCAAACCATCACATTAAGAATAAGTCAGATTTTGGACAAGCACTAGAACATCAATCTAAACTGTCTCTATAATGCGCTTGAGTATTTTCAGGTAATTTTTCTTTTTTGTCTCCCGACAAAAATAAGTAAGTTGTCTGTGTCTAAGTATCTTTGCATCTGTGTGTTTGATTGTCTGTGTGCCTGTCTGTCTGTGGCATCGTAGCTCCTAAACGATACTGCCCAATTGTAAGAAATCAACTGTATACTACACTTACACTTTATCATCACCCATTTTTAGACTCTTTGTATAACACAAAGCATAATAATAAAAATCTCAGCTGTGTCACAGGCTATGTGTAATGCCACGGGCAGTAGCGGCGTTAGGGTAGGGCGCGGTTGGGCGACCGCCCAGGGCGCCAGATACAAAGGGGCGACAGGGGGCGTTTTTGGGCAAGGGGGGTCACAGGTAATAATAAATATATAAATAGCAGCAGGTTAATGGCGGCAACTCCTAGATTCTTATTTGCATGTACCCCCCCCCCCCCTCCCTCTTTTCGTTTACAATGGGGCGGCAAATTTGAAGAATCGTATATCGTACTTACACCCCTCCCCCCCACCCCCCGGCGGCAGAAATAAATCCTATAAGATTGAAGCCTTAAGTCAGAGTTGAAAACAATCAGTGGTAACACTTATCGTAACATTCGTTCGTGACCATACCTCGTTTTATTATACAATTTATACATCAAAGGGCATTTGTCATAATACTTGAAAATAGTTACAGTTTTCAAATATAATGTAAGTGGCGAGGGTATCATATTGCCTTTCAGAGAGATCTCGAAACTTGACTAAAGCTAATTAGAGTCAAGCTACCAACTCCATTCCAAGACTCGCCGTCGAAATTGAAACAGAATCTTTCAGCTAGGTACCTACTTCGGATCTCGAAATGAACTAATCAATTTTACAGTAAGTTTCTGAGCAAATGTCGTCATATTCTAATTAGTTTTGCCGCTTTGCTTAAAATTAAGTTTAGAATCAAAGAATGGAATGTTTGTTTAGGAACTATGATTATGATAGGTCTTCCCAGGTATTTCTCATATAAATTGTAAACTATACAACGTGGAAGGGACATACCCGTAATAAATCAAACCACGGTCTATACTTGACCATTATAGTATAATAAAATTAAATAACAGCCAAAAAACTAAAATAATTTTTGGCATTTCCATATAAAAGTGTGTGGCCGCCCGGGCGATTTGTATGGGAATGTATTTTGTTTTGTGACTGTTATTTTAATTTCAATATTCTTTAGTCATATAGTATATTCCGTGATTCGATTTATTTCAGGTAGGTATGTCCCTTCCACTTTGAATATTGTCTACTGAAAGATACTATTATGGTATACTGACTAAATATAGTATCGTTAAAACTATATATTTAACAATAAATAAACACCCAATACCCAGAATAATTTGAAAAAGGTCATTTTACAACTTGCCCTGGCTGGGGATCGAACCTGGAACCTCCGGATTGGCAAACTAGCGTGACCATTACGCTACGGAGGTCGTCAATCGTATATTTTTTTAGGCCCTATAGGTATATTATTATAATGTATAATTGGTAGTTGCCATTCAGTGCGGTAACGCAGCTAGTATATTGGGCACCTTTGCAGCAAAAATGTCAAGGGGCGGGTTAGAAATATAGTGTAGATTGTATTTTTAATTGTATATATTTTTTAAATATTATCATATAAAGTAAAATGTAATTAAGATATAGTTCCGAGAATTGTAATGTTGTATAAATCAATAAATATACTTAAACTATAACCGAATCCGCCAAGACAAAGAGTGAAAAAAGTTTTAAAATACCAGGGATCGAGAATTCATATATATTTGATTTAAAAGGTTTTAACTGTTATAAAATGCTTGCTCTTGTTACATTTGTGTATGTGTACACTAAAGTTAAAATAAATTGGTAGTAAAAAAGCTAGACTACAAGGATTTAAGTCTTACCAACGCGGTTACATAATATTATAATCCCAAAATAACTTCTAGTAGGTACCCAAGTTAATTCGCGGACAAAAATCCTCATTAGACCTTCTTGTAGGACAAACTTGGACAAGTTCAAGTTTTGAAGCTCTAATGTCAATGTCCTCCCTTTTTAGGGTACCGTAGCCAAAATGTGCTATCGGGACCATATTACTAAGGCTCTATCTCTTGAACTATAATACGTTAGTATTATTTATTCTGTGACTATAATAGCGAGACACTTGAAATTTTCACCGATTATGTGTTACTGTGGCTGCTATAACAGCAAATAAAAAGTTAAAAATCAAAAGGGGTCGTCATACAAGAAAAGGGTTTTTTTCAGCATTTTAAAACATTGTACGGAGGTACAGAACCATTCATGTATGAGTCTGACTCGCACTTGACCGATTTTGTGCTTCGTGTGCCTCCAAATTCGTTTTGTCTACACATTATAGTGTATCGTCTATTGAATTTTAAACAACCACTTACGAATAACAATGTCTGTCGTCGTGCCACATTTGTTTTTGTTTTTCGTTAAGGTCAAGTTGTATGTCATTCAAATGTGATTTATTTTCTTTCATTTTCTTTTAAGTTTTATGCAAATATTGTATGTAATACAATGTATTCGTACGTTTTTTTTTGTTAGAACGCTATACACACATTTAGCAGTCACAGAAACATCATAAAAATCTTAATTTTATTTATAAGTTTTAATGTTTATAATCTTAGGTGCAGGTTTCTGGCCGTGTAGTTCCTGGCCTAAAATAGGATCGCTCTATTTTTTTCTGTAGATGACGTAAGAGGCGACTGAAAGACAAGGTGTTTCTGGTGCAACAACTGCATTCCCAAGGAGGCCCAGTGTATGGCAGGCGGCCGGCCGTACAATTTTCAGGCAAATCTTTATATAGCATGAAAAGTAATAATAACAGACTCACATGCTGTCCCGACCCCAAGTAAAATGGGCACAAGATGAGAAAGAAGAAGAATCTTAGTTTTAGGTATAATGTAAAATACTCGACTGTCATACAGTATGGTTGCGGGTTCCCCGTGTGGTTTCGGGTCAGAATAGGGCCACTTCATCTCTTCCTGTGGATGTCGTAAGAGGCGACTAAAGGACCTAAGCACAAACATCTCGTGCTACAATTACATTTCCAAGAAGGGTTAACGTCGGGCGGCGGCGGGTTGTAAAAGTTTTACAACCAAGAAAGAACCTGAAAAAGTTAAATTTTATCTCAAATAATTTTATTGAATAAATTATCAAAATAGGGATGTGGTCTGGGTCCGAAAAATTGTATTTTATTTAGTCCGTCAGTTAGATTATCCAAAAATAATCGACATATATCTTTTGGTTATGAAAGTTGTGAAAATTTACAAAGATTCAGCGCGTCGAAAGTCGACGTAGTGACGTCATGCGGAATTTAAAGCGTATCTTTGTAATTAATTGCTAATCAGAACAAAAATACGTATACAATATTTTTAGGGTTCCGTACAAAAAATAAAAAAACGGAACCCTTATAGGATCACTCGTGCGTCTGTCTGTCCGTCCGTCTGTCACAGCCAATTTGCTCCGAATCTACTGGACCGAATCAGGTGAAATTTGGTAGAATGTTGTAATCCTATGACCCAAACACATATGTGCAAAGTAAATAAATATGTTTTTTAAAATAAGGGTCATTTTCGGGGGAAAAATAAGGAAATTAAAAAAAAAAGTTTTGCAAACTTTACTGTGTCTTATATCAAATGAAAGGGCTCGTTTTGAGGATCTCAAATATATTTTTGTTATTATTGTAAAATGAATAGTTTTAATTTTATTCATGAAAGAAGACGAAAATTGACCATTCCCCCCCTCCCCTGATCTCCGAAACTACTAAGCCTAAAATTTAAAAAAAAATACAAAATATAGTTCATTGCTTGTAGATTACAGGAAATCCTATAAGAATTTAATCAATTGTACGGAACCCTCTCTACGCGAGTTTAACTCGCACTTGGCATCTGTCCATCTGTCCGTCTGTCCGTCTGTCCGTTCGTCCGTCTGTCCGTCTGTCCGTCTGTCCGTCTGTCCGTCTGTCCGTCTGTCCGTCTGTCCGTCTGTCCGTCTGTCCGTCTGTCCGTCTGTCCGTCTGTCCGTCTGTCCGTCTGTCCGTCTGTCCGTCTGTCCGTCTGTCCGTCTGTCCGTCTGTCCGTCTGTCCGTCTGTCCGTCTGTCCGTCTGTCCGTCTGTCCGTCTGTCCGTCTGTCCGTCTGTCCGTCTGTCCGTCTGTCCGTCTGTCCGTCTGTCCGTCTGTCCGTCTGTCCGTCTGTCCGTCTGTCCGTCTGTCCGTCTGTCCGTCTGTCCGTCTGTCCGTCTGTCCGTCTGTCCGTCTGTCCGTCTGTCCGTCTGTCCGTCTGTCCGTCTGTCCGTCTGTCCGTCTGTCCGTCTGTCCGTCTGTCCGTCTGTCCGTCTGTCCGTCTGTCCGTCTGTCCGTCTGTCCGTCTGTCCGTCTGTCCGTCTGTCCGTCTGTCCGTCTGTCCGTCTGTCCGTCTGTCCGTCTGTCCGTCTGTCCGTCTGTCCGTCTGTCCGTCTGTCCGTCTGTCCGTCTGTCCGTCTGTCCGTCTGTCCGTCTGTCCGTCTGTCCGTCTGTCCGTCTGTCCGTCTGTCCGTCTGTCCGTCTGTCCGTCTGTCCGTCTGTCCGTCTGTCCGTCTGTCCGTCTGTCCGTCTGTCCGTCTGTCCGTCTGTCCGTCTGTCCGTCTGTCCGTCTGTCCGTCTGTCCGTCTGTCCGTCTGTCCGTCTGTCCGTCTGTCCGTCTGTCCGTCTGTCCGTCTGTC
Source organism: Acrobasis repandana (assembly GCA_963576875.1). Classification (NCBI taxonomy): domain Eukaryota; kingdom Metazoa; phylum Arthropoda; class Insecta; order Lepidoptera; family Pyralidae; genus Acrobasis; species Acrobasis repandana. Next base: position 2,207,363 of record OY756215.1, read on the forward strand.
CGTCTGTCCGTCTGTCCGTCTGTCCGTCTGTCCGTCTGTCCGTCTGTCCGTCTGTCCGTCTGTCCGTCTGTCCGTCTGTCCGTCTGTCCGTCTGTCCGTCTGTCCGTCTGTCCGTCTGTCCGTCTGTCCGTCTGTCCGTCTGTCCGTCTGTCCGTCTGTCCGTCTGTCCGTCTGTCCGTCTGTCCGTCTGTCCGTCTGTCCGTCTGTCCGTCTGTCCGTCTGTCCGTCTGTCCGTCTGTCCGTCTGTCCGTCTGTCCGTCTGTCCGTCTGTCCGTCTGTCCGTCTGTCCGTCTGTCCGTCTGTCCGTCTGTCCGTCTGTCCGTCTGTCCGTCTGTCCGTCTGTCCGTCTGTCCGTCTGTCCGTCTGTCCGTCTGTCCGTCTGTCCGTCTGTCACAGGGCTCTATCTCTTGAACCGTAATAGCTAAACACTTGAAATTTTCACCGGTTATGTATTATTGTGGCCGCTATAACAACAAATACTGAAAATAAAAAAAATTAAAAATAAAAGGGGGTCGTCATACAAAAAAAGTGTTTTTTAGCGTTTTAAAACTTTGTACGGAGGTACGAAACCCTTCATGTACGAGTCCGACTTGCACTTGCCCTTTTTTTTAGTATTGATGTTGGTTTAAATTTAAAGCGTTCCAAACAGCGTTTTTATGTGAGCACAGTTTGCTAAAGGGGCTTTTGTTTTAATATGAGTCAGTAATGTGACATCCACTTAACTGAATGACTAACTGTGTTATTACGTTCCGTACACAGGTGTTATCGCATTCATGTTACAATGGAGTTACTGGAAATTTCTAGGCGTGAATAACTCTTTGACGTTGACGTTGTGGAAGGAACTCGATGGCCAGTTGGTGTACTGTTACAATGGAGTTACTGGAAATTTCTAGGTGTCAATAACTCTTGACTTTGACGTTGTGGAAGGAGCTCGATGGCCAGTTGGTGTACTGTTACAATGGAATTACTGGAAATTTCTAGGTGTCAATAACTCTTTGACTTTGACGTTGTGGAAGGAGCTCGATGGCCAGTTGGTGTACGTATTATTAGCGCTTTCGTAAGTAAAGCTAGTGGCAAAAAAAATCCATGCTTCGGGACGCATTAGGCCGTTGGTCCCAGCTGTTGCCATTTCATGGCAGCCGTCAAGCTATGTCAGATGCCTTTAGGTAGCTTGTAAAATCTCACATCAGTGTTGGCCACAAAAAATAATACATCGCGTACTGAAATTCGGGGCGTAAATGGCTCAATCTCATGTCGGTGGAGAATGAATTATTTTCCATTTGTCTCTCTCATCTGCCAGTTTTTTTTTGATTAACCAACCAAACTAGAGTGGAAATTGGGTCGAGGCTCTGTCTACCCTGTTAGGGATAAAGATGTGATAATGCATGTAATTATTCTATAAAATACTATTTCTACTTTCTTTTAATATTTTATAATCATATTAATATAATATAACAATTTATAATAATTTTATAATCTTGCACTCCATTTACTTGCACCTTTTCCGCTTGACATTAAGTTTTACCTTTTTTATTATAATTTTTATATTATTGTGCAATAAATATTTAATAAATATATTTGTGTTTGTTGGCTATGTACATAATAAATGTAGACATTCTTGTCTCAACATTTTAATCATTCTTACTTTATCAAAGCCGTAGACATATTACATACATTGCCTTAGCGAAAACTATAAAAACTAAATCTTAGGAAAATTCCAAGTGTAAGCAAACATACTTGAAAGTAATTTATGTACATCGGCTCGCCGTTTTACGAGCTATAGGTAATAAACTTCGTGACAAACAATTGTTCATATACAAATTGTTTACTAACTACTTCTTTAGCCGAGTTTGGGAAAAGAGGCTTTATAATTTCAAGTGTTGATTTAAGAGCCCATACTACCCCAAAGTTCTTAGAGCGATATTCAGTAGGTATTATCAATATTAACGAAATACTCACTTTGAAATAAAAACACAGCAAAGTTCAGGACTAACTCTAGTCACTATATGTATCTAAAACACGATTGGTAAAAATCTCCTCGATAGAAAAAAAAATTGCGAAGTTGCCTCCAAATCACATCCGAATTATACTAAATCTATATCCTTTTGTATGCTAAAATTTTTCTCTATTATATATGTATAATTCGTTAAATTGTGTGCAATAAAGAGTAAAATAAAATAAATAAATAAATAATAAAACGGCTAGTACTCGTATTTCAAAAAAACAATAAATTAACCCCGTGTAACTTTGAAAAGAATCTTTAAAAGCCCTTGTTACTTTAAAAGTCGCACGTTTGTGTAATTAACATTGACGTGCGACTGAAAAGCAATGATAAATAAATGCAAGGGCTCAGACTGACGAATGACAGTGTGTCATATCGCAACTCTAGTCGGCGATGGTCGGCGATGGTCGGCAACGGTTGTCGACAGACAGCGACTCATAGCCACTCCCAAAATTTTTTTTTTTTTTTGTTTGAAAATCTTAATGCGGTTCACAGAATACATCTACTTACCAAGTTTCAACAGTATAGTTCTTATAGTTTCGGAAAAAAGTGGCTGTGACATACAGACGGACAGACAAGCAGACAGACATGACGAATCCATAAGGAAAAAATATATCAATGCTTACGTAAGTATAGAAGGGGTAAGAGATTTGCTTAATTTTGCTGACAATGGGGGCTAAAAATGGCTCAGAATTCTGCTTACGTAATACTTGAATGATCCCTTACGGTCATACGGTCACAAATTGTCGCTCTCTGTTTAAGAGCCCTTGAAATACGATTACACAATTCTAGTAATTGCACTATCTTATTTATTAACGTGACATTTTAAAATAAATTTATTTTGCTGTAAGTGCATCATTGTATTTGCGTAATGACAAACATAGTCTAAGATGCAGCGTCAGGTTTTCGTTGAAAATTCGATATGCGAATTAAATAGAGCAAATAAACTGATTTGCCAAAGACCGCGCTGGAAAAACACAAACAAATAAACTGATTATTTTTTTTTATAACGGACTCTGTTATAAAAAAACAGAATCCGTCCGTAAAAAAATGTATCAGTTTATTTGACTAACTTGACTTGAAGTCCTAAGTAAGTCCTAAGGCTTTTGACATAACGGGCGACGTGAGTAACACTTTACTACTTACAGTACGAAAACAGGCTGATGTCAGGATGCAAACTTAATTACACTCACGTCACTTTATGGATGTCCCCGAAGAGACGCTCGATGGTAGGCGAGAAGACGGAAGATGCAGGCCGCTCTAGATCGGTCATTTCGGAAATCCTTGGGCGAGGCCTATGTCCAGCAGTGGACCTTATACGGCTAATATGATGATGCTTCAGTTAGAAAAATATTGGTGCGGTCTAATGGCATAATTGCATTAGGTTTTGATAACATATACTTGCGTTATCATCTATCACGTATGTTGTAAATACTCGAATATCTTAATCGTAATAAAATGCTGTGTGCTCTTAGACTACGTGTGTTTGTCTGTGAGTCAAGTTGTTTGCGCAATAATCACATTCAGATATAAACATTTGCTTATTACTTGACCAGAGCAAGACATTATGTTTTATAAACAAAATTAAAAGAACGTTTTACCACAGAGTAATAATATTGTTTATTTCCATCGACAATTACTTAAAGTTCACATTACGCTTCACGCTGGTACCTAACACAGCGTTGATACAACCACTAACATTAATAAAAATAATTGTATTTCACAGATTCATTTTGCGATTCATGGTTTACATACTCGTATAGTACCTATAATTGCATTGCCAAGTATTTTAAAGAACGTTATAATATAAGTTATCCTCTCTAAAATACTGTGCAAGGCTAATACGTGGCTATGCTACCTAAATGTAAACCATGAATCTGTGAAATACAATTATTTTTATTAAATGTTAGTGGTTGTTTCAACGCTGTGTTAGATACCAGCGGAAGTACAAGCGCCCGATTATCCGACCACCTTAAGTTAGTAAAATTTTGTGCAAAAAGTAACAGTAAGCATGATAATATTAGTACAGGTGCATTCTAGAGAAGGTGTACAGGGTGTTTGTGGAGGACTGATGCTTGAGCTAGGTCTCCTAAGAACCTGTCTATATCAATATATGGGATATTATTAATTGCACATCAAATAAACAATCACCCATCAATTTAATCTCATCATAAATACTCACTGCACAGCAAATAAATACTGACTGCACATCAAATTTACTAGATGAGGGCAAACCTATAGGTTAGGTTATGTTAGAACTGCGACCAAAACACGCACGAGCCGATTGAGCAAAGCGAGCGTGCCATGGCAGCGGCCGGCGAGCGCTAGGAAAGTTCTATCCATTTTACTACGCTACAAATATAAATTGCAGTTTATTTAGTAATATTTTCAGTTCAGTATTTTGGTGTGCAATCAGTAATTTTGATTTGCGTTTAAATAATACCCTTAAGGCCGTACCTAAATTTTCCGGGGTCCAGTGCTGCCCCCATTTAAAATAAATCATTTCAAAGAAAACGGAGACATCATTCAAAATTTTGCAACTATCAAGTCCTAGATAACCCTTCAAAGTATTTTATCAACTACGCAAATGTGCGTAGTAAAGCTTAACGTTCTCACTTTAAACTGTAAACAGTAGTTCATAAAATACTTTAAAGAGTTATCTAGGACGTGATAGTAGCAGAATTTTAAATAATGTCTCCGTTTTCTTTGAAATGATTTATTTTAAATGGGGGCAGCACTGGACCCCGGAAAATTCAGGTACGGCCTTAATATACTAGTTTTACAGAAAGGTAAGATAATCCTTTAAGAGCATGCTCAGTCCAAACATGGTTTGTTGTTTATACAAATATTGTACAGTTGGGCGTGACGGGTCCCCTTTCTCGATCGCCGTTCGATGATATCTTATTAAATGAGATAAATAAATAAGGACAAATAACACTAATTGAGCTAACCCCAAAGTAAGCTTAAACTTGTATTATGGGACACTAACTCAACGATGCTATATTTTGTAATAAATACAAATAATATAGATAAACACCCAAGACCCAGGACAACTTGAAAAAGCCCATTTTCCAACTTGCCCTGGCTGGGGATCGGACCCAGAACCTCCGGATCGGCGGACTAGCGTGTTGACCACTACACCACAGAGATCGTCAATATGAATAGAAGATAAAAGCGGAAACGTCTTGACACTGTTTCTGATTTGGAATACGTATTTCGCGCCTTCCTAGTCAGAAACTGGATCGAAAAAAAAATTCATTGAAGTCATGTTTTGTTATAAAGTTATTTTTTTATTTTAAATGTTTGAACCTTCATTGGATAGCTAATTTTGTAGTCTCTATAGTGTACGAAGATACCCCCATTGTGATTTCGGTTGACTGCATCGCAATTACTATAGGCTGTAATTATATTTTTTTTTACTATACCAATTAGAATCTGAATAGTCATTGACATTACTTCTTATATTGCTAGTGTTTTTCCAGTTGGCTGGGCTTATAATTAGTTACAAGAATACATACCTACTCTTCTAATTAGAATATACCTTCAATGGCTACAATACCTAGTAATGTTGTGCGGTACCAGGGGAGTAGCTACCGCGCAACTGACGTATCAATTATACGGCTCCCCCGGGCCACGGGGGCCATCGACGTGCGTAATCAAAATTTTTTTCAAAATTAATACAGATAAAAAATTACCTAAAATCTTCGATGGAACATGAACGCCTATCAGACCTGTCACTATTGTCCATAGAGGCCTCTGTGCCTCCGTGGTCCAGTGGTCAAGGCGTTTGCCTTGTGACCTAGAGGTTGTGGGTTCAAATCCCACTGGGAAGCATACTTTGTGAAAAGTTGTTTCCAGTCTGGTTAGGATATTGTAGGCTTGAATCACCTGATTATCCGAAAAGAAAAATGATTCCGTGCTTCGGAAGGTACGTAAAGCTGTTGGTCCCGAACGCCATCCAGCGTTTGTGATTGGGTCTGGTCTACCTACCTTTTGGGTTGCGGAGGTCAGACGGCAGTCGCTCTGTGTAAAAACCAGTAACCGCGTCAAATCACCTAGGTAAGGTAACGGACCCCGGGCTCTGAAGCGTAACCGCTGACAATGCAACCGGGAATACGCTTGGATGAGGATGAGTGCGGTACAAAGGTCGAGCTTTTTGTTGCATCACTGTCTAGCATGAACTTACACGTGCCCCTGTATCAAAATTTGTTTAAGGGTCCTACTACTCCACTCATGTAACCAAGCTCTAAATTGTATCTGCCCTTCTATTACCAAACTAAACCATATTAAATATCTAGGTGTAATGGTGGATCAAAATCTTTCATGGTATCCCCAAATCGAACAATTATCGGGAAGAATACGAAAATTTATATGGATGTTCAAGACTCTAAGAAACATAGTTACACCAACTCTTCTTAATAAAATTTATGCCTCTTTTGTACAATCTATAATCATCTATTGTATACCGGTCTGGGGTGGTGCCTATAAAACCAGATTTCTGGAGGTTGAAAGATCGCAACGCACGCTTTTGAAAGTTATGTACTTTAAAGAAAGAACCTTTCCTACTACTTCTTTATATCAATTATGTGATTTATTAACAATTAGAAAGTTATATTTACTACAAATGACATTAAAAAAACATAAAAGTTTACCCTATACCCCCCAAATTGCTAGTAGAAGAAGACAAAATGCAGCTTATGTTCCCTTTGCTAAGACTGACTTTGCGAGAATTCAATATAAAATTCGCTCAGCCAATATATATAATAAATTAAATGAAAAACTATATATATATAACAAACCATCCTATGAATGTAAACGGCAAATAACATCTTGGCTCAAAGAACTCACCTATGATGATTTGGAGAGTCTTATTGCGATTACTCCTCCATAGTGCCAAAATGCTATTTTGTACTTATACACACAAACATTCAAAAACACCCACAGTACCCACACGCATAACTCGCTCTCACAACATACACACTCACGATCACGCACGCACGCACTCACACGCACGCACGCACACACACGCACACACACACACACACACACACACACAAACTCACACACACACTCGCACACATACACACTTATATAACACACACACACTTATATAATTTAGTTATATCCATACCGTAATTTAGATTTTTTGTTTTATTTGGACTTTTGTTTCTTCTAGGTAGATTAAAAAAAATGAATAGATAAGGAAGAACGGGACCTACTGGTACAAGTATTTTATTACTTAAAAGTAGGCCCCATAACCTAATAATTGTAATTGTAACACAATTTACCTAAATAAATTATTTTATTTTATTATTTATTTACTAACACACAGGTATTTGTATAAAAGAGCTTTAAGGGAGTCCACCACAGAGTGTCACCATGGTGAGAGTGTCGACATAGCCCAGAACACACTCGAAGAATGCCCAGGCAGCTAGAACGCCTCAAAAAGGAGTGCAATTGTAGGAACAAACCTCCACTGACATATAATATAAAGACCAGCTAACTCATATATTGGCCCATAATCTATTTTTGTTGAATAAATAACGGCGTGAATTTCAATCTTACGTAGGTATTTAATGTTTGAACAATGAAATGGTTACTTACTGATGAAAAGTTATTTCCTCACACTTTGTCATGTTCCTTGAATTATTCTTACTGTATTTTGTATGTAACACATACCAAGGCATAATGTTTACCATGCTTTTGTATGGTTTTCGCTTGTATGCTGTTGAAAGTACTAGATGTATAAGAGCTAGAAAGCGACTAAGTAAAGTTAATTTAAAAAAATGACGCAACGCCATCGAATTTGGGCCGGTATTTAAGACTGCGGTCTTCGACAGTGGGAATTTTTGATTGAACACCCGAACCTATATTTTCTATCTACACATACGCATTGCGCTGTATTGTACATGCACCCTGGAGATGAATTTAGACGAATTTAGACGAATTCAGAAGCGCAGCGATCAGCGTTTTGGTCCCCATGTGTATTTGAGAATTTCGGGGAACTTACAATTATTTTTATTTATTTATTGTACGTGTCATGCATCAATCTTCATATATGTGTATTTTTTATTTTTTAACTCAGTCGTATGCGCAAGAAATCCGACGACGTATTCGCTTATATTTTCTTCAAAGTTTAACCTTTTTAATTAAGTTTTTCTATGAATAAAAAAAAATTACTAAAATCTTTTCATTCACTTTTTAGGGTTTTATTTTTTTCTTTTTCTGTAATTTATACACAACTTTATGTGTTAAATTCCGTGTAAACAACAAAGACATGAACGTCGCGCACCGCAAAAAATTGAAACACGTCTTTTTGAAAATTGAAACAATTTTTGAATTAAACAAACTATTACTATGAAAATCAATAAATTGTCTCATTCACTTTTTTAATTCTTACATTCACTTCAATTTAACATATCTTAACATATTGTTACTAAATTAGTTTGGCTGCAATCAGCTCCGAAAAAAAAGTCAAAATCACTAAAAATAAGGACCGACCTTTGAAAAAAATACATATTTTTTGAAAAAAAATTGTTTCGGTACAATTTTTAAAATTATTTCAAAATCTCGGAGCTTGAAGAGCCACTAGTAGATATATTTTTAATTTTTTTTTTAATTTTTATAATTAAAAAAAAAAACCATTGAACTGGCGACATTGTTACCGTAACCGACACCACTTCGGTCAAGTTTTCACTTCTGTCGGCACTCCCGGAGTGTCACTGTTTTTTTTTCTACCCTTGTGTTCTATTGTTGGGGAAAGGCCTACCCCTAGCCATCCATGCATCTCTGTTAGTGGCGACAGTCCTTTATTTTTTGGGAACATTCCCGTAAATAACAATAATACACTTCCGTAGATTTTTCCCACGGCAAATCACTAGTTACACACATACTACCACATTTTTTCCCACGGCATATCACTAGTTACCCTCATGCTACAACATTTTTTTCCCACGGCACATCACTAGTTACCCACATACTACCACATTTTTCTTTCACAGGGTTCTATCTCTTGAACCGTGATAGCTAGACACTTGAAATTTTCACCGATTAAGTATTACTGTGGCCGCTATAACAACAAATACTAAAAATAAAAAAAGGTAAAAATTAATGGGGGTCGCCATACAAAAAATGTGTTTTTTTAGTGTTTTTAACTTGATCTTTGTAATGGCATTAACTAGATACTTGAAATTTTCCCAGATTATGTATTACTATGGCCGTTATAACAACAAATACTTAAAATAAGATAAAATTAAGGGGTCGTCATACAAGAAACGTGTTTCTTCAGCGTTTTAAAACATTGTACGGTGGTACGGAACCCTTCATGTACGAGTCCGACTCGCACTTTTATTTTAATCTATTAGTGGAGTGGTCACCAAATGTCCGACCGCCGAATAATTTAGTGCGGACTGCGAGAACACAGGAACTTGTTTTGTTTTTTCGAAGATGAACTTTACTAAAAATAAATTTCGATCCCGACTTGACTGATGATATCTCCAGGATTTATTGTGAATAACTTGCACCAATTTTACTCCATACTTCAGCCAGATAGTCCGGAACAAAAAATTAAATTTTCTCCTTGATATGTAAAGAATACCTTTGTTGTTTCCGTAATTACATTTATTTTTAATAAAAAAAATTTTCTATAAAATATGCAAAATCAACCTGTATACAATGGCACTATACAATTACATTCCCATAGAGCATGCCACGTAGCCGCCGTGGTAGTAAGAATCTGGAGCAAACTTGCCAGGGACAGAACAGGCTGGAATGAAATGAAGGAGGCTTTTACCGCAACTTGCGGTCCTTACAATTGAATAGTTTTAATAATTAATATTAATTAATCTTAAATTTCTATTTTTTTTTGTAATGTAATAGAAATTCAATACAAATACAAATATAACATATTATACACAAAATTAATCTAATATATGAAATCACATAAAAATTATTACATAACTAAATTAGTTGAATGATATTGTAAAGTATAAAAGTAAATAAAATCAATGTTTTTACATGCATGAAGTGAATAATGTAATAATTAGTTAATCTAAGTTGCCAAGATTATCTTTACCATAAGATTGGGACTGTAAACTATAACTATGTATAAGTCAATTCTAAATCAATTAGTAACTCAAAAATCAAAGTGTGATTTTTTTAATTGGCATGTTAATCATGTAAGGAATCAGTAAAAGCTATTTTATTTTATTTTTTAGAGCATGCCACGTAATTACGCAATGCTATACAATATAACCCAATTTGGGAAAATAATTGCATTATTTTGTAACAGAGTCACAGCGTCGCATTGTCAGTGGATGATATGAAAATTAATTTAATTGGGTTCTACCTGCCAATGAGTTGTATTGTGTTCTGTAACTGGATATTTCGTAGAACGTATGCGAACAATTTGTTAAAAAGCCGGAAAACATTCAAACGATTTGACTGTGCTTCTTCATTTTTTAGGGTTCCGTACACAAAGGGTGTAAAGGGAACCCTAGTACTGAGACTCCGCTGTCTGTCCGTCTGTGTGTCTGTCCGTCTGTCACAGGGCTCCATCTCTTGAACCGTAATAGCTAGATACTTTAAATTATCACTGATTATGTAAGTATTACTGTAGCCGCTATAACAACAAATACTAAAAATAAAAAATATAAGTTAAAATTTAAAGGGGGTCGTCATACAAAAAAAGTGTTTTTTCAGCGTTTTTAAGTAGATCTTTATAATGTCATTAACCAGATACTTAATTTTTTTACAGATTATGTATAACTATGGGTGCTATAACAACAAATACTAAAAATTAAAAAGTTAAAAATTAAAGGGGTTCGTCATACAAATAACGTGTTTTTTTCAGCGTTTTTAACTCGATCTTTATAATGGCATTAACTAGATACTTGAGATTTTCACCGATTGTGTATTACTATGGCCACTATAACAACAAATACTAAAAATAAGATAAAGTTAAAAATTAAAGGGGGTCGTCATACAAGAAACGTGTTTTTTTCAGTGTTATAAAACATCGTACGGAGGTACGGAACCCTTCATGTACGAGTCCGTCTCGCACTTGCCTGTTTATTTTTCAACTTTATTACAAAAATTGTAAACTTACTTAAAGCCTTGGGCTTTCTATTTTATCGAGAGGTGCGGGGAACGGGGACGCATATTGCGCGACCTTAGGAGATTCCGTTCTGTATACTCTTACTGTCTTCTGTGTTCATGGTATAATAAGATATGGCACTCTCTTCCCGCGATGACTCAAGACTATGTCACGAATGTCACGGTAAGAATACCGCTGAGTAATTTTAAGGTCTTTCTTAATTGTTTAATGTACTCTATAAATAATAAAATAATGTATGTATGTAGTCGGTTCGTTAAGTTAAAAAATGCACTTTGTTTGGGTAATTCATTCACATATAGTTGCAACACTCCCAACTGATGACGTATTCTTGTTTTAATCACGTGACTAGATGTCACGGGAAGGGAGTACCATGAGTTACTTTTTCTACCCTTATCCCACTTAAAATGGCGTTGGCACAATATAAGTCGCTTCCATTTACTCTGGTTATAAAATTCATAGATTCCTTATTACGTTAAAAACTTACTTTACCGGTTTCTCACCAATTGATAGCAAAACTACACCCAAGAGGCCACTTCGTCTTTCCTCACTTTTATGACAAATGCGGCCATTTCCTTGAAATATGTTAACATCTTTTCCCGGTTGTATAAGCTTCAAAGATCCATTTTAAATTCATTGTATTACTTGCAACAGGTGAAGAATATAAATCATTAAAACTTCAGAAAAATGATTTTTTAAAACGACTTAGTAGATACTAGATATACGGGCTCATCTAATGGTAAGCGATTACTGGTTTAGCCGTTAGTCGAATTTTATTTTACATCCTATTGATATATAAATGAAAAAAATTGTATTGATACAGGCATCTGTATCAATACAATATATAAATTGTATTGATACCCACCTGCTAGGTGGTCAGACGATCTGAGCTAGGTTGCAGGAACACGCTGGATGCAGGCCGCTTCCGATCGGTCGTTTTGGCATGAAGTCTACTCATTACCTGGATTAACACGTAGGATACTTTTATCCTAGAAAGATGTGAGGTTTCCTTGGGATTGTCAAATACCCTTTGACCACGCGGGCAACGCTACGGGCAACAGTAAGCCTTCCATAATTGCAACCCTCAATTAATACCTAAGCAAAATTGGCGTATTAATTTATTACCTTATATAGGTATATTTTCAATATTTTGCGGCGTTATTGGCCTAATCTGTTTAAAATAAAATACCTAGATATAACAATTTTATCTATCTATCTATAATTTAAAAACTACGTTCTTGTCGGTGGAGTCGTTTCCATGTCTCCCATATCTTGAGTCATCCTTTTACCTTTTTTACCGATCCCGAATTACCCGGTACAGCAAACTATTGACAAGTTGCAAACAAACACTGGAGTCACGGTACGAGTAATGTTATCTAACAGTATTGCAACTCGGCACTTTCCTTGAAATGAATACCTACAGCCACGCGTGCGTTAGGGCTGCCTACAGTATTTTAATTTCATCTACTTATGTACCTTAGTTTCTTTCTTGTTTTTCTCATTACTATGATCATCGATTCATAATGATATTTTGTCTATTTTTATAACATAAGTAAGTGTGCTAACGTAGAAATGTAGCCTAGGAAACTACTACTGGCGCTGTTTTATCACGAGCGAAGGAAATATAGGTTACCTACTCATGTGTCACTTTCAATGTCAGTAAGTAATTGTACTTATAACAAAATAATATTATAAAATCGCACGCTTACTGCTTACAAAACCATCACACGTTCGTTCGACACTGCGGCGCATCCCTATTGTTGTGTACCGAGTCATGGACCGAACTCCGAGGCGCGAACGTTTGTATGAAGACAAAATACTCTTAGATAATATTACCATGCTGGAAGACACTAACAACATAATGGAAGATTGTCGTTAAGGCTAAAGTGATTGTTATTGGGAGCAAATAACAGGCCGCCTTAACAATTTGCTGTTTATGACGAAGGTGCATATAATCTAGTATTGTGTACAGTCAAAATATGGTTGTTTACACACAGACATACCTACCACTGGCTCAGCGGCCAAAGTAAAAAATATAAGTAATGAGTGTTGGTGTAAGAAGGTACCTATGTATTGTCATGACAAGTCAGAATTTCTTCGGTCTACCACATCTGCTGAGGACCGGCGGATACGGCATGGCTAAACATTGTTTTCCACGTAAATTGCCGGCATCCGCAAGACATGACCGTACCAGTATGTCTACTCCAGTGGACATAAAGACGTGATAATGAAAGACTACGGAAAAATTCATATACTTACTTAAAAGTACATTTATCCAGTTAATGCAAGCACAGCAGGGAGCAATACCTAAAAATGTAGCTATACCACAGAATAAATAATACTCATGTACAGAAGTCTCACTCAGTAAAGAAATTCAAAAAAATATCTACTCAATGTGGCTAGCGATATGGTTTAATTTAGCTCACGTCAGAACTTAACACCTTTTCGTATAGATACCTAGACATCCATTGCAAGCCAATTTCATTCTTATTACGCTGGACAAACGATTCGTATAACTGAATTCACCACCGAAGGGACCGCCTGCGCGCATAGTAATAATGTAGGTACATTTTCGATACCTAAACGGGGAGTGACACAGGCCTGGCTATACATTTTTGAAAGCCCTTTCATTTGATACACGGTCATTCAATTTTTGTTATTTGTTAGTTCATTACGTCTCATCATGTAAGTCTCAACAGTTACATGAAACTGATAGCTGAGAGAATAAATATAGAGGGTGCACTGATGAGGCATTGGATACGGCTACCACGTACCACATAATATCTTTGTAAACTGACAAAGCCCTTCCGGCGCGTAAGCGACCAATACTGTGTAAATGAGTTTCTTTCGGCGTTTCTTCTCAGCAGTGGTCGTTGCGAAACGCTAGTATCGGTAGCTTTTGCACTAAAAATAATTAAAAATAATAACCTTCAATAAGTGATATATTTATCCTACATTGAATAAGAAATTTTGACTTTGACTTTGACGGCTTCATCATGATTCCGTGTCCCATGTCTAATTAGAGCAATATAAAAGTGACTGTACGTACGTGTGTTCTATGGATATTGTGTCTGAAAATAAAGAGATGTATTGATGTGAAAACTTCTTTAGCGGCGTTGTGCACTTTTTTGTAATGTAAAAAATGTTAAACTCGCGTCAGGACACGTGTCCTGATCGAAAATTCGTAAGACGGATGACAGCCGGCGCGGCGTAGGAGAGGAAGTATTCCCTCTTTCTACGGCGCGGCGAAAATGTATGCCTGCGCCTGCTGTTTGTTTGAGCTGAGAGATAAACTTTTTAATGTGATATAAATTGTTATGTTTGTGTACGATAGAGCAATAAATAAATATTGTATTCTACCACATAAATGATAGTACTTTTATACTGATAATTAAAGCAATTCGTCCAAATTATTCTAAAATATCAAAAATGCACAACGTTAATATTCAAGTTTTCAATTCTGCCGGCACTCCCAGAGTCTTTTTATTATTATTACCTTATGAGCCACTAAGCTCTTAAATAAGAAGAAGAAGAAGAAGATTACTTTATGGCCCACTATAACCAGCGTACAGCCAAGGCGAATCTGACGATGCCTCATTTGTTAAGGTATCATGGATATCTTTGAAGATACGAGGGAACAGATGCACGTACATGTAAATACATAACGGCGAAAAACATAACCCTCCTTTTGTCTTCGGCGTAGTCGGGTAAAAATAACTTTCAAACTAATTTGAAAGTTACTTCTTCTTCGTCTAAGCGCGTTCCCGGTTGCATCCTCAGCTGTATTGCTTCGGAGCCCGGGGTGCGCTTTCCCGCTTTTTTCTTTTCATTACATGCATGTCAATGGTCACCCAAGGATGCCAAAGACCTTGCAAAATGGAGAAGAAATAGCCGGAACAGTTTGAATCATTTGGCTATAATTTTACAACAGACCGCCTGCCTGAAGTCCACCCTCTTTGGGAATGTATTTGGGCGAAAAGTTTTACAACCGGCCGCCGCCCGACGTTAACCCTTTTTGGGTTTGTGCTTAGTCCTTTAGTCGCCTCTTACGACATCCACAGGAAGAGATGGAGTGGTCCTATTCTAACCTGGAACCACACGGGTACGTATAGTTGAAATTTAATAGTTTGAAAGTTACTACCCACTCGTATTAAACGAGTGAGAGATCTGTTTTGTGAGAGAACAATAACCTAATGAACAAACACGCTACGGTACGCTAATTCCGTTCCGTTTTACACAAAGCTGTTCATAAATTAATTAGGCTGTTACTGAATTATATGGACCAAACAAACGGAAGCCAAATGCCGATACAAAATTAAATGGATGTATATTATCGTGGATTTTAGATAAACTATTGTTAACTAAAAAAAAAAAATTTGAATTTTAATACAAACTGATCAGCTGATCGAGTCAATTTGTATGAAAATCCGATATTTTTTCTTTGGATTTCGTGAAAGTTGTTGAACAAAAGTTGTTCAGTTACATGGGCTGAGGTATCATCTGAGAGGTTTTGCGTTCTTTCATTAACACGATGTATATGATTACTTTTCTCATAAAGGTACCAAGGACACAGAAAAATCTCTCTATTTACAAATTAGTATCTACATTTTTTGTTCTCAAACTCGCTTTGTTCTAGACAGCCGCAGTGTTCCATAAATCTTGGCCCGCAAACATCGGATCGCAATTAACTCAACCGCAATTCAAGCCGATACTTTCTAGTGAAAAAACTGGACTGAACTGGTATTTATGCAAAATCTTGCTTTGAAAGCCTTGCAAAGTAATTATAAGTAGAGACGCCGCGCTGAAATTAAAAGATTAATAACATCTCCTTCTTCATCTTAGCGCATTCTTGGTTGCATCCTCAGCTGTGTTGCTTTGGGTCCGAGGGGCGCTTTCCCGCTTTATCTTCTCCAAATATAATATGCATGTCAATGGTCACCCAAGGATTCCAAAGACTTTCAGAACAGTCATTTGCTAGAGCGAGAGAGAGCGACGGAACGCTTCAGCAAGGCCGGTGCTGAAGCGTTCCGTCGCTCTCTCTTGTTCTAACGATTTGGCTAGTTTTATGACCGGCCGCCTGCCTTACGTCAACCCTCTTTGGGAATGTAGATGTAGCACAAGGTGTTCGTGCTTAGTCCCTTAGTCGCCTCTTACGACATCCACAGGAAGAGATGGAGTGGTCCTATTCTAGGCCGAAAACCACACTGCACAAATAACAATAAAAGATTAATTACATACCACTGATGTTAAAGTAAGAACAAAGCTAACTTCAACATCAGTGAGACATCTCCAATCCGTCTAGCCAGGGTGGAGAGTGTAGACCAAATCTTCTGGCTGTTCTGGCTAAATATGACTCTGGTAGTACAGAGAGGGTCATGCTCCTGCAGTGAAGACTAAAAAACAAAAGACCTGATGTAATAAATATAAATTTAATTTTAAATCATCCCTGCGCAAATGGCTGGTAAAAAAAAGATTTTATTCAATTAAAGAGTTTTTAGAACATAAAGTTAAAGACTACGAATTCGATGCATGAATAATTTGATTTAATAATATTTAAACAATGTGTAAAAAATTTGCATGCTATTGAATATGGCTAAATAGGTTTAGCTACTGTATTTAATTGTATTTTCCCAACACTTGTATTGTACACCCTATTTTTTGCAAAGAAAAACATTACCTTATCTTATACATACATGTTGATTTGGCACCTCTAGCTATATTAAAATCTTGTAATTAGAAAAAATAAAAAATAGTTTATTCATTTCTATAGTTTTTACAGCACTGGTTTAGCAATCAGGGATTTCTTGTAAGCAAACATATGCCTGTGTTAGAAATCCCTGCTCTCCTTACAAATGTATTGGTATATTTAAACTTAAATTTAAAGTTAAGAAAATAAATAATTAGGAAGACAAAGTATTTTATATAGTATTTTAAGTAGTTACTATATCTAATTTAAAAACCTCCCAAGTAAGTTCAAGTATACTAAGCTGAATGTGTGTGTGTGTGTGTGTGTAAGTGTGTATGTGTGTAAGTGTGTATGATAATATATACATATATGATATAAGCTTTTTAGAAAATTATTATATATCTCATCATCATCATCATCATTTCAGCCGCATAAGGTCCACTGCTGGACATAGGCCTCTCCCAAGGTTTTCCAAAACGAACGATCTAGAGCGGCCTGCGTCCAGCGCTTTCCAGCGACCTTAGTCAGATCGTCTGACCACCTTGTGGGTGGGTGTCCACCGCTTCGCTTGCCAGTACGTGGTCGCCATTCGAGAACCTTTCTGCCCCATCGGCCATCGGTTCGTCGCGCTATGTGTCCCGCCCACTGCCACTTCAACGAGCTAATCCGCTGGGCTATATCAGTGGCTTTTGTTCTCCTACGAATTTCCTCATTTCTGATTCGATCACGTAGAGAAACACTGAGCATAGCCCTCTCCATAGCGCGTTGAGCGACCTTGAGCCTTCTTATGAGACCCATAGTAAGGGACCACGTTTCAGAGCCGTAAGTCATCACTGGTAACACACATTGATTATACACTTTAGTCTTGAGGCTGACATTATTTTAAATTTCGTAATTCTTATAATTCAATTTAAGTATGACATAATAAACAATGTAATCTCTGTCCATCTATATAACTAATTTTAAGTTTTTAGTTTGTTAGTTGAAGTTTTTGGAGAAAACGTGCAGTGCAGTTTGTTGCCGCTTCTTCTGCACTTGCGCCTAGGAAGCGGCGTAAACTTAGCTTTAAGTAACGATTTGACGTTAACATTTGTGCAAAACCAAACAAAGTGACTATTATTAAGAGATATTATAAATATCCTATGATAATAAAGATATTTTGAATTTTGAATTTGAATTTTGAGGCACTGAGGTATTTTGGACGAGAAGACGCTGCGTAGCTTCCCGAACGCTGCCCAACCGAGTCGGATTCGTCGAAAGACCTCTTCCTCGAAGCTGGAACTTCCTGCCTGGATCAATTGACCCAGGTAGATATATTGGTCTACAACTTCGAGGGTGGAGCTCCCAACACCACCTCAGCTAGTTTCTCGTCTGTCCTCAGAGTGCGTACGTTGTGTGTTACCAGGGCCAGTCGTTGACGGGAGTGGTAGCCGGATCTCTGCCGGAGATTCTTCGCACCCCCTGCCCCGCCGTTACCATGACCGCTACCGGAGCCAGGAATAACGGGGCTGCCGGGGACTGGGGGCCTGGGTTTTTTTGAATTTTCCATTAGGAGGTAATTGGCCTTAAAACGCCGCGCTGGCCATTGGGAGTTGGCAAGTCCACGCTTTCTAAGGGTATTTAGTCCCTTATGGCTTGCGGTAGCCACTTGGATCGGGTTGTTGCCGCTCGATATTCGGCATAAACATTTTACGACTGGGTAGGTCACTTCCAGCCAACCCTCCTCCTTTCTCATCCGGGCTTGGGACCGGCAACGGCGGAGTATATATCTAATAATTAGCAATTAAGACTTGAGAAAGGCCTCAGTCTCCGTGTATCCCCATGTCTTAAGAAGATTGGTTACTGCAATTTTGCTTGCTCTTTTAGTGGTACACTAGATATCTAAGATTTTATTTATTGAGTTATATAGGTAGGCTGATATGTTACCATACTGTCTTTTTGCAGAATCATTAATAGAGGCTTTAACTTCTATTAATGATTCTAATTACAATCTTAAATTATAATATTAAAATCTTGTAAAGAATCATTAATAGAGGTTAAAGCCTCTATTAATGATTCTAATTACAAGATTTAATATAGCTAGAGGTGCCAAATCAACCTGTATGTATTCATCAGGTCTTTTGTCTTCACTGCAGGAGCATGACCCTCTCTGTTACTTGACTTTTGTTTTTCTTCCAAATTTGTAAAAAATGGCTAACCTACTGACTTTACTATACGCGGGGCCATTGTCCTCCCCGCTAGCCGCATCGCTAGCAACTCATCACTATTGAATGGGCGAGAGTTTAAATCATGTTAATAACATGATTTAGATTCACGTCTATTCTCTCCACAAAAGTTGTATTCTTCTAGTTATCCAGAGAATATTCTTTCTCTCCAATAAACCAGAAGATTCAGAGAAATTCGATCGTTTCGCTCGCATGTGGTATTTTGACAAATATGTCAGAAGCCTTATAAAATCTGACATCAATGTTATAGTTGGCCACTTTTTCACGAAGAACAAACAAAACATTTATTACATCCGTGACTTCCCGTCTTTACTGTTTCCTCGTTCTTGGATTAATCTCGGAAACTTTCCATTTCCAGACATCCGCTTATTTTTCCATAAGTTTAACCATTCGGTAGTTGTTTATTTCTTTTAGTGCCCTTTTATTAAGTTACTTCTCGTTTCTTTCATTCGCCCTTTACAAAAAGTACAATAACAAACAGGATATATGAAGAAACTTACTGTTTTTCGTACTGAATCTGGTATGTATTAGCCTAAAGATTGAAATAATAATTTTAGTCCATACCTACGCAAATCAATCAAATGTAGAACTTTCCAATAGGACTGGGTCTGAAAAATATTATTTTATTTAGTTCGTCTGTATCCAAAAATAATGGACCCATATATTTCGGTTTAACAAAGTCGTTAAAATAGACAAAGTTACAGCGCATCGAAATTTTGGAGTGAGGGTAGTGAAAATCGTACGAAATCGTGACGCCTTGCAACATTTGAATGCGCTCCAATTTCGTCATTATTTGTTAATTAGGGAAAAGAGAAAATATGTATGAGCTATCATCTCATACATTGTAGCAAGCAATTCATACCTACATAGGTAGCACTAATTTAGCCTACATTCTAACTAGGTATCTGTAAAGGCAACCTTCGATTAAGTAAACTATGTCATTACGTCAATAGAAAAGTAATCTTAGCGTTTAGGTGAGAACAATAAATCCTACCTATATTAACACTTCGCCTGCTGAAAACGCACCGTATGTGTTTTCCTCTTTGGCAAAACACACATTTGCATTGTGCATTTTTCAGCAGTGGAAGTGGTTAGTTCCCGCATTGATGTACAGCAACAACTATAATATTTACAGAATGTCCCAAAAGCGACATCCCAGAAGTGAAACTAATCTCCCCAAATGCTTTATTATTTATTGTCTCTGGCGCTTCTAGCAAAATAATAAATAGTTTTGATTCTTGAGTTGCTTGTTTTGGTCCCCAATTCGGTTCGTTGAGCCGCATACTTGCCATTTCCGGTTCATGTCGTTTTATGGAAATTACGGTCAGTTTGTTGATCTTGATTCTTACTATAAAAGCCTTTATTCATATTTTTGTTGTCTTTTGAGCCGTAGGATTTCCGACCTACATTAGAACCACTTCATCATTTGTGAAGATATCGACGACGGGACTACTACTGAGTGTCGAAACACACGTAGCGCAAGATATGCGACGCATCTTGCGTCGCGTTACGCGCCTTCTTGGCGTTTCATACACGCACACAAGTTGTGCATATGTGAAACGCCAAGAAGGCGGGTAGAAATTGTATGAACGACGTAAATTGCGTCGCGCATCTTGCGCTGCGTGTGGTTTGATAGTAAGCCGGCATTTGAAAGGAGGGTTAACTTTGAGCTGTAGAGGATTGTAATTTTTTTGCACTACTACAATATCAAGGAGGGTTAGTTAACGTTAGGAAGACCGAAGACGACCGCTCGTCAAACCGCAGCCATTTTGCATATTCTTCGACATCCTGGGGTGACATAAATAGCTAAATAAATAAATATATAAAGGCAAATTACTGATTGAGCGAGCCCCAAAGTAAGTTTTTAACTTGTGTTATGGGATACTAACTCAACGATCCTATTTGTAATAATTAATACACATATAGATAAATACTCAAGACCCAGGAAAATTTGAAAAAGAACCCAGAACCTCCGGATTGGCGGACTAGCATGTTGACCATTACACCACGTAGATCGTCAAATAGCATGGAAGAAGCAAACAATATGGTGGCTCGTGTCTGAGGAACATAACCTCAGTGACTCACTGAGTGGACCGGAATAACCAAAGTCGAGAAATTGTGCCGCTTATCAATGGATATAGATGAGTTTTGGTATCCTTTTATAAAGGGTAACCATCCGATCCCTGCCGACAACAGCATTTAAAAAGAATATTTAGTATTTTTTTTTTATTATTAATGGCTTGACGCTACTGCGTATTTAGCCAGGAACAAGTTAATAAAACGTAAGAAATTCTTTTTTCCTAACAAATTACAATCAAAGGTTGGTGTAGGCCTTTGATTGCTTTAAGGGAGCTTCTGGCAACAATAGATAGATGGCAATCCAACGTCAACTTTTAAGGTGAAGGTATAGGCAAATGGCCTTGAAGTGGCGCCCTCATTTGAAATAAATTGTTAACTCGTAAATATGGAGATAATTTCCATATTGCTCTTCGTCATGCACTAGATAGCCCTTTAAATTATTTTATGAACCACCGTTGAAAGTATTTACATTAGTCCGTCTAGCTTTAAAACTTGCCTCCGCCAAAAGTGGCCACGGCAAGTTTTTAAAGCTAGACGGATCACCAATAATAGTTTCAACGGCAGTTCATAAAATAATTTAAAGGGCTATCTAGTGCATGACGAAGAGCAATATGGAAATTATCACCATATTTACGAGTTAACAATTTATTTCACACTTCAAGGCCATTTGCCTATATCTTCATCTTAACAAGCACTCATTTAAAAGAAATGATTTCCTAAATCCATTTTATTAATTGCTTCGGCATGCAATATCCACTGTAATCATATCATCACATGTCGATAGTTATATCAATTACAATAATAATCCTACAGTGTGTCAAGGAAAAATAACTGAGGCGCAACTAATGGTGCATCTCTATTTACATCAATTTTATTATCTGTAACATTGTTATGATATGGTCATTACGTAAGTACGACTGTGCCGTGTGATTTCAACTAAGCACACACCATTTTTTAGGATTGCCGACCGGTAAAACTTTTCGCACAAATGTACCTCCAAGGCTCTAAAGTAGCACCTTAGGTTGCAAACTACCACACTAAGATGAGAATTTAAGGAGTTCTTACATAAGTTTCTGAAATAAACTAACAAGTTTATTTGCTAGGCAAATTAAAAAAACACCTTAACTGTCAAAAACGCCATCTAGTGATGAGTACCGAAACTACCGATACTTGATATCCGCAGCGCTATCTTTATATTTGCTAGAGCTATCTCTAGCAAATATAAAGACCTGATTTTAAAGGGTTAACCCCCAATAACTTTTAAACGGCTGAACCGATTTTCATCAAACATAGCTAAGAACTACTCACTGTTAGGGAACTTGCTTTCACGTAAAAAAAAACCGCATCGAAACCGGTCCATCCATTCAAGCGCTACGATGCCCCGGGCAGACAGACAGACCGACAGACATTAGCGTCAAACCTATAAGACGTGGGGTCTTATTAGTTTTTTATCGGGGGTTAAAAATACTTACCGCTGTATTCATAAGAAATCTATACTCCTTTAATCAATTAAGTACATAGGAGATATATTTAAGTAAGTTTGCTGTAGGGGTTATAATATGGACGGATTTCACTGAATGGTTTCAATGGATTGCTAAGCCCCCATTCCCCTATAGCAAAGAATATATACACTACGCGAAAAGAAACGACACTTATGCTGCGGCTATGTGTGGGTGGCTGGATGTGCGAGGGGGCCTTGAGAGGCACGCGCGGCGTGAAACGAGCTGTCGCTGACTGCTTTGGCCGAGGGCTGGTACTAGTTCGCGTCTCTCTCACGCACCGCACGATACTCCATTCGGTTCGGCATCAACCCTAACGTTACGAGCTCCGAACTCAAGGTCACAGGCGTTCGAACTCTCACGTACAGGGAGTGTCGCTGGTGTGCCTATGGGGAAAGTGTCGGTTATTGCATGGTTATAAGAGCTCGCGAGGTCTACTGTTCTCACAGAACCACCAGAGAATATAAGGGTAAGCAAGTATTTCAACGTATGTTATTCGTCTACAATGTACAATCCTGGGAAAATCAGTACAAAATTTGCCGACATGTACAAATGAGTCTAATCACTCACTGTTGCAATGAAATTATTTACGTGTCGCTATTAGTTATCCTGTCCAAATCATGTAGGAGATGTATGGACGTGTGTTTGTATGAATGCTGTGATAAATTACGGTGTTAGAACTCGGGCGTAAAAGCAATTATTCCTTCTGTATTATGTTGAAGTTATTGATGTTTAGAGCCAATTGAGTAAATTATGCCCTTACATCAGAAGCAATAAGAAAACTAAATTAACCCACCTCAATTTCAAAGATTTCTGAATGAGTTAATTTATACACTTCTTCTTTGTCTAAGCGCGTTCCCGGTTGCATCCTCAGCTATGCTGCATCAGCGGGGTGCGCATTTCTGGTTTTTTTCTCCAAATATAACATGCATGTCAATGGTCACCCCAGGATGCCAAAGACCTTGCAAAATGGTGAAGAAATAGCCGGAACAGTTTAAATAATTTGGCTATAGTTTTACGACCGGCCTGACGTCAAACCCACTTTAGGAATGTATTTGTGCGAAAAGTTTTTCTTGGGAATGCAATTGTAGCACGAGATGTTTGTGCTAAGTCCTTTAGTCGCCTCTTACGACATCCACAGGAAGAGATGGAGTGGTCCTATTCTGACCCGAAACCACACGGGGTATTACGTTTTTATCCCTAACAGGGTAAAAAGAGCCTAGGACCGTAAGATCCAAGCCACTTTTAGCGGGATGGTGGCAAAAAGTAATAAAAATAGTGGGGTTGCTCACCGCATTGCCTATTATGAATACGTATTTTCGCCTATTTCTCTGATCAGCTTTTAAGATCTACGCAGGAGAGAAATAGCTGGTAGATTCTACGATCTTTTTTCCTGATGAGGGAAAATTTGTTTATCATTAGTAGGCAACATTCTTAAATCCCAACATACAAAATGATCAGTTATTTTCTCTGCTAAAATATGCTTGCTTTGATTGCCGTGGCGTTTGTTTGTTTGTTTGTAATAACTTTATTGCACCAAAAATTTAAGAATAAAAGACAACATAATACGTAAGAGCAAATATACAAAGGTGGACTTATCCCATGTAGGGATCTCTTTCAGTCAACCTGCGTATTGGTTAACAAGGTAATCCGTCACTTAGAGGTTCTGGGTTCGTTCCCTAGCCACTGCAAGTAGAAAAATGACCTTTTCAAATTGTTCTGGGTCTTAGGTTATTATCTATACCACTTAAATATATTATCCTCATATAAACACAATAAAATATCCAACATTTTCTTAACCCAGCATCACAATGTAGCTGATAATACCTTCTCCTTTTCCACGGAAAGCTTTTTGATGCCACAATGGTGGATTTTTAGTAAATCCCATGCAAGATCGGCCATGTTCGCCGCGTCTATTATAGTTTTGATTTATCTCCTTGCGGGAAGGGTCGCTCTTTAACTTTCATTTTGCGTCGTATATCTTTCGAGAACCATTTCCTAATTGCTTTCAACCCTGCTATAAAAACGAGGTTTTATGAAGATGAGGTTTAATATTATATTATGATATGGGCCGCTGACGTCAGACGGGAATCTGCCAAAGATTAGATTTTATATAATTTTGTTATTTTTATTGCTTTATCGACCTACTCAGATTTTATGGCTTGGATGCGAAGTTGCGCGGTGAAGATTATATTCTTTCTTGCGACTGAAATCTGTCTGCTTAGAGCCGTAAGATCCAATTAAATTAAAGATTTATGGTAAATATACAGAATCACGTCTCCAAACTAGCACAGTTGAAGATGCATCCGGGATAGATGAGAAGATTCTCAATTATAACAAGTATTGAGTAGATTACTCTCAATATCCTGAGGTAAGTAATTTCGTTTTGCGGGTGGCATCCATTTTGTCACCTCATTTCGTACGTAACCTGTGGCGCCCGCCTTCATCCCTTATGTAGGTCGATGATATTGAGTTTGTCCCCTTTGATAAAGAAATTCTTAGATGTAGTACCTGCGAACCAATGCCTCGGCAAACGAGTGCATTTAGAAAAACGCAAGCACTTGATAAAGAGTAACGGGTTTGATTGAAATTGCACACAAATAGTGAGCAGTTCAATCTCCTGTGATAAGTGTGATTGAAACAGCAAACATTTACAATGTTTAAAGAAAAATATAAAGAAATTTCGCACCTCACACCCCAATTCGTCAAACATCTCCAAGAACCTCGGGTTTTCTATAATAATCTAGTGCAATAAATATTTTAGCTAATAATTATAAACCAATACTAATAAAAATTCCAAAAACAGTTTCGGAGATATAACGTCTCCCTGTCTTACACCTCTTTGCAGTGGAATAGCTCTCGTGCACTGCTCCTGTACTCGGACTGACATAGTGGCGTTACTGTACAAATACTTCATCACTTCGATATACCGATAGTCAATACGGCATCGCTGGAGAGACTGAAGCACGGCCCATGTTTCGATCGAATCGAAGGCTTTTTCATAGTCCACAAACCCCAAGCATAACGGCCGGTTATACTCCCTCGTCTTCTCTATAACCTGCCGTAGCGTGTGGATGTGGTCCACGAATCCGACTCGGTTGGGCAGCGTTCGGGAAGCTACGCAGCGTCTTCTCATCCAAAATACCTCAGTGCCTCAAGACTAAAGTGTACAATCAATGTGTGTTACCAGTGATGACTTATGGCTCTGAAACGTGGTCTGAAAGGTCGCTGAATGCGCTATGGAGAGGGCTATGCTCGGTGTTTTTCTACGTGATCGAATCAGAAATGAAGAAATTCGTAGGAGAACAAAAGCCCAGCGGATTAGCTCGTTGAAGTGGCAGTGGGCGGGACACATAGCGCGACGAACCGATGGCCGATGAGGGCAGAAAGGTTCTCGAATGGCGACCACGTACTGGCAAGCGAAGCGTTGGACACCCACCCACAAGGTGGTCAGACGATCTGACTAAGGTCGCTGGAAAGCGCTGGACGCAGGCCGCTCTAGATCGGTCATTTTGGAAATCCCTGGGAGAGGCCTATGTCCAGCAGTGGACGTTATGGGGCTGAAATGATGAATGATGATGATGACTAATAAAAATCGTGATACTTAGAATTCTGAATTAATAGAATTTGATTTATTCAAGTAATTAGGACTCATTTTGTTGGTTAAGTATATTTATTCAGAAACTTAGTAAATAAAATTTTTACATATCTAGCACGAAAGTTTGGAAAGTAACTAATATATGAAACCCTACTTGGTTTATGTTTATGTGTCACCCTCAGGATGCTGTTTTCGCTCGCCGCAAAAGCAGAAAAAGGCTAAACTAGGAGGTATGCCACTTAGGGCACCTGTCCGAATTGCTCCTGAGCGAATAGCACCACGGCCTATTCCACGAAGAGCACCTTATATTCGTAGGTGCTCTTCGTAGACTTCAATTTATTTTTACATTTTTGACTACGAAGAACGCCTATGATTTAGCGGCTAGTGCTGGGGTTAATATGTTTTACTTTTTATTATGCATAAAAGGTATCGATACAAAATCACTAGAACGTTTATTAATAACGCCATATGCGTAATTGTGATATTATATAATAAAAGCTAGTGTTATTATTGGGTATGATAAATACAATTGTAGTAATGATTTTGTTATTATTTTATTTTCTAATGTCGCATTGTTTAGCTAGACAGATTTTTTATGTACAAAATACGCATATGGCGTAATTAATAAACTTTCTAGGTGATTTTGTATCGATATAAAATTTAATGCGATATCTTGAGAATAAATGACATCGTGTAAGTCTCATCAAAAATATAATATAGCTTTTGTGTCCTTGACAACAAACAAGTCTAGAATAAATTGAACGTATGAGTTAAAAAAAATATCTGCTAAAAAAAGTCTCTTACTGCACACCGGCCAACAAGAAAAAGAAAAACTTCAAACATTTACTATCGCGCAAAACGAACCCATGAAATTTATATAAGATCAACAAACTATATTTAGACTGATTTATTTTTTCATAATAAAAACATAAAGAGATAGCAGAGAATAGAGACGAGTGGAAGTGGAAGTGGGAGGCCTTTGCTCAGCAGTGGGACATAACACCAACAGGCTAGAGAAAAAAAAAACATAAAAGTAATACAGTAGATGCAAGGAAAAAAAATGAGAAATTGAACTAAATTATAAATAATAAATTAAACTATTCTATGAGAGAATTAAGTACATGATACTGAACAATTTTCTCCAAGGAACATTATATCGAGATAGAAAAAAATAATTATTTTTTGACCTCCCATACAAGTTGATCGATCATGTGATCCGAGTTTGTAGTTTTTTTGTGAGTTGAAGTCTTAGTTATAGGGTTCCATTTTTACCCTTTGGGTACAGAACCCTAAAAATTAGCCAAGTACCGATTACGTTAGATGCCTCTAGGCATCTTATTGAATCTAAAATTCATAAGAAGAAGTGGTCAAAGTGTGCACAGTACTGTACAAGGTAGTAACATTACACAAACCAAAATATACCGTCCATGACCCATATCACTGGGAATTTCGGAACTCGAAATTAAATCCCTCATAAATATCTTATAGACGTCTGTAAAATATACACTCGGGGACCGTAAAAGGTTTATAGCACATTTATTAAAAGACGAATTTTAATAAAATTCCCGTAAACATACCGTGAAGGTTCTACCTGAGAGCTGTGAATGACCCAATCGTATTTTTTTATGAGATTTGGGATTTGTGTAACTCCTTAAATTCTAAAAATATCACATGTCCAAAATATTGATTGGTGCTTAAGGTGCAATAGCCGTGTGATATTTATATACATCTCATTGAATAACTTTATTGTTATAAAATACAAAAATAAAATACAATATTTGAAAGAGCAAGTCGTCGTAAAATCATTGCTTTTTTTTCCTAACATCATACGGTATCTCTTTTTTTTCAGTTCATCTTTGGGTTATGAAAAAAAAATTCAAAAAGGACATTTCTAGTTCTAGATAGGTCAGCAATCAGAAACGTGATCAAATTGACTGATCGATTAACGCACAGCTGAAACCGCTGTGTCTGAAGAATGAAATTTTGCACAAGCATTCTCTAAATAAGTAATAAACTAAAAAGGAATTTTTGAAAATTAATTCCCTAAGGGGTTAAAACAAGGGTTGAAAATTTGTATGGAACTTGGTAAATTTTGTAAGTTGGAAATGTTAAAAATACATATAAGCTCATGGTTCAAAACAAAAGTTTATTGTACCAATGAAAAAAAAAAAATCTTTGAAAGTATAAAGTTGTCAGAGTATGTAAGTTTGTATGAAACAACATCATTTATGAAAAAAAAAATTACCACGCTGACAACGCTTTGGGCATCAGCTAGTGTCTTTATAAATAGTTTTCTTACTTCTTTACCAATATTGGAGCTAAATATATTTTCTAGTTTTAAAAGTAGTTTATATCCCGTGACCATTTTAATATAATATGAACATAACAGACACTGTTGGAAAGAAAATAAAATAATAGGTAAATATACCTTAATTTGTTCAAAACGAGCAAAACACATCGTTACAGAACCGCAAAATAACATTAACGCACACTGCCAAACCCACAACACACAAAAACAAGGCATTTCAATATATCCTGCTAATTCAGTAAACGTTCGTGCTTCCCATTCATATGGTAATTGCGACATTTTTTCTGCTCGTAACTTGGCTTCATGTTTTCATATTAACGTCTTGGTTTTCGGTCTGGAATAGGACTACTATATCTCTTGCTCTTAGCCTTGTGTTGACGGCAGAGTAAAATACATCATTGTCATCATCATACTAGCCAAAGGAAATCCACTACTGGACATAGGCCTCCTCTTGGTTCTGGCAGAATAATCAGCGACGCAGCTCGACCAGTTCATCTGTGACATCATGCTGAGTCGGGACCTTTTCACTATCTAGGTCACTTCTCACGATACAATCACATTGCATTACTACATACTATTACTTCTATACTAGATCTTTGATAATCATTATGTGACTTATTCATGTACCTGTAGCTTTTTAGTGAATATAGATTTTATCTATCTATCCAAGGATTTCCAAAACGACCGATCGGAAGCGGCCTGCATCCAGCGTTTTCCTTTACCTTGCTCCGGCTGTCCCCACCTAGCAGGTAGGATACCTTTGCTGCGCTTGCCGGTACGTGGCTGCCATTAGAAAACCTTTCTGCCCCATCGGCCATCGGTTCTTCGTGCGATATGCCCCACCCACTGCCACTTCAATGAGCTATTCTACTGTAGAGTAGAATACAATTTGTCTCTATCCCATTCCCTTCTCTTACGACACCTGTGGGGTGTCGTAAGTGGTGACAAAGAAAGATAAGGTAAGAGAGAAGGGGCAGCAGCGTCCTCTGTACAAAGAATTTATACAATCTACTCCGATTACCAACCCGTCTGCCCAGAGCGTGGTACTCGTATTATGGGAAAATCCTGCCTATTGGGAAATCATCATCATCATCAGGTCTTTTTTAGTCTCCACTGTAGGAGCACGACCCTCTCTGTACTACCAGAGCCATATATTAGCCAGAGCAGTTAGAGGATCTTTGGCCTACGCTCTCCACGCTGGCCAGACGGGTTGTAGAAGTCTCGTTGATTGATAAGCTTTGTTTAGCTTGTGTTTTATAAGTCGCTTTCTACGACATCACAGCTGAGTACAGATCATAGTAAAACTACATACGAGTATTATATCGTAGTCAAAATTTTTGTCTGAACAACCTTTTTATCCGATAAACTTCAACGGGTTGGGGGGGAGTCGCGAGGTTTACAGCACACAGAGCCACTAGTATAATTATTGAATATAAGTATGTTTATTATATGGACCACCTCACACTACCTAATTTCCCATCACTTTTTTTATTTCAGAGCGGTTTTCCTGGAAGAAATTGCTTAGCGATAAGCCGCCTCTTCCGCATTTCCTAGTTTTTAAGATAATTATGCCCTGTATTTTTCTTTTGTGCTATAAAGAGTATTGTATTGTAAATTGTTGAGATGTGCACAATGGAACAAAAACGTCTAAAAGACCGAGAAGTCGACAACGACAAGTCAGGTCGACGACTATCAGCTTCCCTTTAAAATGTATTAGAGCGGGCGCACTTCAAGACAGATTTATAGATTGTTTTCTTAGGGCCATGCTCAATAGCGAAGGTGTACTGTTTTAACATTAAAAACGTTTTTTCGATCGCCTCTGTATAGACCCCATTTTCAGCGAAAGTGCGACATCACCCTGTTGTCGTGAGTTTTAGGGTTTCAAAGATAAACGAGGTGTCAAAAATACATATCAACAAGGGCTACAATGAACAAAAACAAAACATTTTGAAAAAAGCCAAAATATTTTTTTGGAAACCATCTATGACAAATACACAAAATCAACGTTTTGTGGTCCCCTGATCTCTTTTCCAAAACTTTTTTAACTTAAGAGCTTGCTCTTGTTGGTGGAGTTAAGTGGAGATGCCTCCATTCCTCTCTTCTCTCTGCCATCTTTTTAATGTCTTGGTAGGACCTTACTCCTAAACCTTCCTTAATTTGTTGGAAAAGCTTTGTCCTTGGTCTTCATCCTCTAAAACTAAACCGATTTAATTTTGTTTTCATCAAAAGTTGAAGAAAATCTATGGCAGTGTTCCCATGTTTTCTTTTTACGATAACTATATCGGCGTTTCTTCTCAGCAGTGGTCGTTGCGAAACGCTAGTATCAATAATTTTCTTTAAAATAATTAATTAATTTTACACACATAACTTTGAATTTTGAATTGAATTTGATGTTTGCTGTGTCTAATTCCAAACAAACGCTGCAGACAAGGCATTTCAATAAATTACTGCCTAAATTACAGTAAACGCCCCCACTTGTCCATTCATATGGTAATATGCGGCATTTTTTCTGCTTGCAAATTGCCTTTATGTTTTCAAATTAACGTGACCGTCTTTGCGTACTGCTATGTTGTATTAAGCTGATTCTAGAGATCCGTTGTAAAATATCACGAACAAAATAAAAAATACGACTTTTTTACCTGATTTAAAAAAAGTTTGGATTCTAACAAGTTATTCTAACAAGTTATATGTCAAAGATCAACGCGAGCAGAAATTCGTAGTATTAAAGAGTAGGAATATTATTCAAGCACAAGACTTGGTGATTTGCCATGGTCGCGATAAAAGTGGCAATATTTGGTAGTCGGAACTTTTAACTTTTAACTTTTGACGCTGTCTCAAGGTAATTTAGTTGATAAAAGTTACTGGCCACTACCTAGGTCAGAAAATAAGCATTGCAATACAACTTAGCAATGCTGCTTGTTTTCTGGGTACTTTGCCGCAATGTAAAGAACTTCCTGGCCTTTTTTATTTGTAAAGTTTATTATTATTATTTATATTTTAGTTTTAATAAATTTAATGTGTATTATACTGTTTTTCTTCCTTGTAAATAAATATTATTAACAGAGGAAATTTAAATTAAATAATATAAAAGTATACATACATACACTGACTATAAGTTGATATAACATTTTATTTCTCTATTTAGCAGTCGAAGATATAATTTTTTTAATTTTCCGATACAGAACTTTACGTCTTACGGCCCGACTCTGACTTGGCAAGTTTTTACGCCAAGTGCTAACAAGGCGAGCAAAGTGCTCTAACATTTCGGGCAAAGCTAACGAACGACGGAAATGGTATATTTATGTTAAATATTAAATGTCAAACATTGTGGCTGTAAGGTCATGGTCTTGTTTCTTTGAGGTTTCTTAAAGTTATATGAGTTACTTCGCCTAGAAAAAAAAACTATTAGTTATATACCTTAAAGTACATACATTGTGTCCTTATATAATCGTTATTAGAAATAGTAAATGTAACATGAAACAAAATAAGTCTTTTAAATAATTAATTAATTAAATTCTGTATATTCTTTATTTATTTATATAGGTATAACGTCTAACAAAATATACAGAAAGTATTCTATAAGTCAATTTAGTCCATGATACTGAACAACTTTCCCCAATGTTTTCCTTGGGGAAAGTTGTTCAGTATCATGGCGAAATATGTAAATATTTTTTGCTTTTTACTTTACAAACGCGGATCAAGTAATCGGACAGCTTGTATCGGAGGCCAACCATTATTTTTCATATTTGGATATGTTCCTTGAGAAAAGTTGTTCAGTATCGTTGACAGAAAGCATACTTAAAATAGTGTCAGTATATTTTGTTAGTCTCTGTTAGTGATGTGCCGTTCCCGTTCCCCAGATTCCCGGGAACGTTCCCAGGAACGTTTTCAATAAATGGAAATGTCAGGGAAAGTTGTAATTTTATTTATCAGACATATTTTTTATCACTGTAAATATATTTTATTAACGTAAATGCATCACTTGATATGGTTATAATACAAATACATATATCCAATATTCCGTAACATTCCGTTCCCTGGGTTGCCCAATTCTCCGGAAACGTTCCCAAAATCCCGGGGAATTTGGGAACATTCCCGGGGAATTTGGGAACGTTCCCGGGAATGGCACATCACTAGTCCTTGTATAAAAGGCAACCGTTACTTACTGACTGATCTAGCAACACACAACATAAATCTCTTATCGGATTGTGCTGGAATTTAGCACGCAGATAGTTATTATGACGTAGCATCCACTAAGGACTTTTCAAAAATTACTTCTTAAAGGATGACGGCGGCGATCCAAAGTTTGTATGGAAAGACAAGATTACGTAGACTTTTTAATTCGAATTTTCACAGAAGTACTACTATAAATAAATAAATACGTGTTTCAGACTTTTTCAAAATTCAACTCCTAAAGACGTTCACGTCTTTACATGAGGTTACAAATTTTGAAAATTAATATCTAGTTTACATCAATTACCCACTAAACTGACAATTATTTTTACAATTTGTCTAACAATGTGCGCAATCAAACTGAATTTCACGCGGACAAAATCATAGGCACGTAGCTAGTAAATAAATATGATGTACCAAAGTATTAGTTTAAAAACTAAAATTTCCTTTTCGTCTAATACGAAAAGAAAAATATTCAAATCCAGAAAGGATTTGAATATTTTTCTCCCAGAACATTTTAAAACACAAAAAAAGAAAAGAAATAATTTTTACAAAATTCTCCTCGCGTTAACGAATCTTCAACGATATCATTAACCGAGCGATTTGTGAAAAAGCGTCCGTTATCACGGCGGGTCAACTCGGCGAGCCAATTTTAAAATGGGGAGTTTCTCGAACGATGGCAACACCTGCATGCAAAGCGCTTTGCAATTTCGCTGCTCCCGTAAGGGCGGGGGCACATTTGAAGGAATCGCTGGTATCTACTGATTTCGCACATGTACTACATTGTGACTCTGCAATTTTTATTTTAATAACTACCTATAATAAACATAATAAGAGTAGAAACGATTACATTTTGTTTTAAAAACTTACAAAAATATTAGTTAATTAGTTTTATAAATAAATATACCTTTTGTAAAAGCAAAATATTTTTACTTGATGTTACATCGTTACACATGATGTTATTGCATGTCATTTATATGATTTCAATAATAATGCAGCATATTTGGAATTCGAGTTACTCGTAGACTAACATTCTATACTAATATCGCGAAACAAATTTTCCATTTTATGTGAATATACGGATCTGGTAACAGATCCGGTTCTTCCATATCTTGTCAAGGTTCCTCATTGCACTCTTAACTGTACCAGATCTGCGGTAACTTTCATTTGAGCAGCTACCCTCATCTGTAAATAAAGAACCAAGGCACTGGTATGACTCTCCATTGATTCAGAGTATCATATATACCTACTACTACTACAAACGAAACAATTTATCTGTACACACGTCGATGTGTGAGTTTTATACTTAGGGTCGCACCGCAGAATTATTTTAATACTTACCTACTAACGAGTTCGACATATTTACGATTATATTTTTCCATACCGGAAGATTTGCGAACACTATGACGTAAAAAATATTCTGTTTTATATGTATTAAATGTTACAGAAAAGTCGGAAACAGCTACATAATATCATTTCACAAATATTTTTCATTATGTCCATTGTCCATTTCACCATTAGTTCACTTTACTGATTATAATTGAGTCATTTATAATGTAACGCACTAATTTCACTAATTCACTATTGTAATATAGTAATTTGCATATTCGGCGCAAAACTATACGGTAATTATATGAATAAATTCAATAAAAATAAACAAATGTTTAGCACAGCATGTCAAGTTGTCATTGTCAACAATGGCATTTAGCACTATAACCCGCGGAAATCTAGTTGGCATCTGCGTGTATGTGATTACCTGTGAGCGAGGAGCCTATGTAACATTACCGGATTGCTAATAAGCAATCCGGTAATGTTACAATCTCGCTCTTGTGTATCTCCCGCCAATGCGAGAGAGCGAGAAGGGTATATATATCAAGATGGTTGCTGGCTAATAACGTGAAATTATATTGTTGCTTTGCTTACCTGTTTTCATCATTTGGAAATGTATGAAATATACGTTCTTTAGAGTATTGGGTGGATAAACAATTATTATACGCGCACCTTCTCACCATGATGGTTACTATTGGTTGACAGTTCTCAAGACAACACACGTCGCGTATTGCGTGCGGCTAGTAATTAAACCCTGGTTTGGAGCTGTCAAAGCTCACAAAGTGCGGGGGAGAGGTGCGGGGACGCCAATTTGCGGGAGACGCTGTGAGATACCATTCTGTATGACTCTTATGTATTCTGTGGCCAAGGTAAATTAATTCATTGACTCTATCGTATCCACTCAGCGTAGACGTTGAAGGAAGAAGTTGAGCTCTATCTACCACCATTATTTCATAAAAATAAATTCAAAAATTAAAATAACGTATTTTAAATCTTGAGAAGTACTAGGCGTCCATAAAGTTCCAGGATCACCAAAGACAATCAAGTCAATTAGCGAAAAAAGACCAAGACCGACACAATAAAGACAGATCGAGCTTGGCACTTTCCACTTTTATGAGATACAGCAGATTAGCCATTTCTTCTTCATTGACGACCTCTGTGACCTAGTGGTCATCATGCCAGACTGTCACACCAGAGGTCCCGGGTTTGATCCCCGGTCAGCTCAAGATGGAAAATGATCTTTTTCAGATTGACCTGGGTCTTGGATGTTTATCTATATATGTATTTGTTATAATATTAAATTTATATTTAATATTATAAAAATTATAATAATATAATATAATATTAAATTTATTTAATTTCCCTTCGCCCGTTGACCTCTTTAACAGCAGACGTGTTGCAAAATTTTTAAATACAAATAAAATAAATAGTGCAAGCTAATTTATCAATTAATAAGTGCAACCTAAGTGCGAGAATCCCCAGTACAACAGCTCACCAGAAATCAATTGAACATCCAAACGCAGTATCCCCCACCCGGCGACGGCAGCTCGCAGCTGGTGCGGGGACTTACCTCACCTCCGCTGGGGTAAGAGACGGTCGCTATTTTTTATCCCCTTTTACTACGCGCCACCAGACGACACCACGCGACAGAGCCCGAGCGGCCAGTGCTACGAGTTGCTACGATACTTGACGCACGATCTACGAGAAGCATTTCGAACGCACCAAGCTACGAACTTTTCGTAGCCGTGACTCGTGCGCATTTCGTAAAGCAGTAAAGCTATGCCACGATTGCCACGCTCGCCCATTGAAAACCAAAGCCCCATCTACGGATCTGCCCCGGATGTTAGTCGGCACGGTGAATGTTCTGACAGCGATACTATAACCTTTCGCTCCAGCAAAAGACGACGTCAATGTGATTGTGACATAGCCAATGAGTCTAAACTAGACACGTTTATCAATACACTTACAGAATGGAGAAAGTCTTCCGACGAAACATTATCAGGTATCAAATCTACCATCAACGATATCCAGCGTCAAAATAACGATATAATAACGTCCAATTCCGAGATCGAAAAATCTATCGTTAACCTATCAGCAAAGTACGAAAGCCTCTGCACCCAATTGTCTTTCTTCCAAATTAAATCAGAAGAGTGCTTGGAACGTGTCTCAAAGGCTGAGATACATTCTGAAGAAATTGATCGTTCGTCACGCACTGCTTGCCTCGAACTGCGAAACATCCCGCACCCATCTACATCAAGACAGGAGGACCTTTTAAAAATTACCACCACCTTAATAAAGGAGCTCTCAATTGACCTCCTGGCTTCCGAGGTGTTTGACATCCACCACCTCCCGACAAAATCTGAGAATAAGACAATTCTCATTTCCCTCAACTCTGTCCTTACAAAAAATAGGATACTTGCTGCCTACCGCATATACAATAAAGTCAACCAGAGCAACAGACTCAATTCAAGTATTTTTGGCGCGGGTGCACCCAAGCAACCCATTTATATCGCCGAGCACCTGACTCCTAAGGCCCGCCGCCTCCACTTCCTTGCCCGGGAGCTCGCGAGGGAAGATCAGTACAAACATTGCTGGACATCGGGCGGCAGGGTCTTGCTGCGGAAGGACGACAACTCCAAATACATCGTTGTTGTCTCTGAAGACCAACTTGCCACCTTAAGAAAGAACTGCTAATTTATATTTCGTTATAAAGGTGTATTAATAAGTATTAAGTGCCTTACCACGTTTGTCAACTTAAAATATACTTACTCAAGTACTATTACATAAACTCGAGCTATACATATTGGAAGGATAAAGCTGATTACATAAATTACCATCATTCTACACTTTTGCAGTTGCCAAATCTATAATATGTTGTACATGTAGCCATACACCATTGAGTCAGTAACCATAGCACAAGGTAACTTACTTTGGTACTTTCTCTTTCTGTCTGGTTCGTCCAATTAGTAAAAATTATTTCTAGACATTGTTCAACATTTGTTTTTCCGTGACTGCTTACTATTACCCAAACATGAACAGATGTGATGACCTTCTCAACAACATTGACAGTATCTCAGTCGCCTCTTCTTATCGGTGTTATCCTAACGAAGCACGACAACTCCTTCCTACTCAAAGTAATTCTCTAAATATAATAACTCAAAATATCCGCAGCCTATCTGCTAACTTCCCCGATTTTCTGGTGTTATTAAACGAAATTAAAGTCAAACCAGACATTATTGTGTTGACAGAATGCTGGTTGGAATGCAATCCAAATATACCGATTCTTGATGGATATTCGTATTCCGTTTCTGCAGCTCCAGTCAACCAAAATGATGGTGTATTGGTTTATTATAGTAACTCCCTTACCCAAATTTCTATAATTAACCCTCCAATCAACGAAGCGAGCTCTCTACTTATTAAACTAAACACTGAAACCGCACTCTTGGGAATATACCGGCCATGCGCATATAAAAACTATGCGAACTTCGTCCAATCTCTACATACATTTCTTTCTACGCTTAAGTCTTTTAAAAATATTATTATCCTCGGGGACATCAATATAAACATTTCTTCAAATTCATATTCCCTTGACGATGACAACGACACATATCTTAATATGTTGGCCCACCACGGCCTGCTTCCGGCACACACTTTTCCCACTAGAGGCCCGAATTGCCTAGACCATGCCATGTTAAAATCCTCATCCGCTGCTCATTGCGTTGTTATTGATTCCACTATAACTGACCACCAATCCGTCTTCCTATCTCTACCAAACAGTATAAACCATACACCACCCCCTCCGTTAAAACGAATTGATTATAATGGTCTAAGCACCTCTCTCCAACAAACAGATTTTTCCCTAATCCTTACTTCCTCTAATCCCGAATTCGCTACTAACTATCTTATTACCACAGTCCAATCTCTGATCTCCAAACACACTACTAATGTTGTTGCCCCTCGTCGCCGGAGAATTATGAAACCATGGATCACCTCGGGTTTACTAAGATGCATACGAAATAGAGATCGACTTTTTAAAAAAATGAAAAGAAATCCTTACAATGAGGTGGTCCGCTTGACATACACCAGATACCGTACCTTTTGTACCAAAATACTTAAATCAGTAAAAAGGTGTTACGAAAAAGATCTGATAAAGAAAGCAGGCTCAGATTCTAAAGCTCTTTGGAGCGCCATCAGACATGTCACAGACTCTTCTAAATCTCGTTCTGCAGCATTGGAACTATTATCTGTTAAGCCTACATCCAGTAGCTCACTGGACTATGTTAATTCATTTTTCGTAAACGCAGGGAAAAATCTCGCTCAAGACATCCGAACAAACAGCTCACCCTTTTCCCATTCTTCTTGCGCGCCGGGAATAAATTCATCAACCACAAAATCCACGTTATATTCCCCACCTCAATCCTTTGTTCTATTAGATTCCACAAACGAGGAAGTGGAAAATATTATTGATTCTCTTAAAGATAACAGTGCTGTAGGTTGGGACAATATCCCAACATCTCTAATAAAAAAACATAAGAACATTTTCTCTCCTTTACTCACCCACATCTGCAATCTCTCCATGTCGTCTGGTATCTTCCCAACAGCATTCAAAAAAGCTCTAGTCCACCCTATTCATAAAAAAGGTGATCGTAAGCATCCCAACAACTACCTACCCATATCAATTCTCACAGCTCTCTCAAAAATCCTGGAACGTCTTATTAATAAGCGTCTTATTTCATTTCTCGAATCACGTTCAATTCTATTTCCTAATCAACATGGCTTTAGAAGCGGGAAATCGACCAACAGTGCTGTGAAAGAACTTACAGACTATGTTGTGCGCAAGTTGGACAAAGGTCACAAATGCTTGGCCATCTTCTTAGATTTAGCCAAAGCCTTTGACACGGTGTCAACTGACCTTCTCATAAACAAGTTGGAATCCATTGGCATAAGGGGAACCCAGCTCCAACTATTTCAGAGTTATTTCTCTGATCGAGTGCAGTCGGTTTTGGTAGACGGCCAATCAAGCTCGGACTTACCAATACTCTACGGTGTACCCCAGGGTAGCATACTCGGACCGACCCTTTTTCTGGTCTATTTAAATGATCTCTTCTCTCTCATTATCCCCCATGGTAAGATCATCTCTTATGCCGATGATACAGCTCTTCTCTTTTCAGCAGAAACTTGGGAAAGTACTTACCTCCACGCCCAAAGCGGTCTCGACATTACCTCAAATTGGCTTCACCTTAACCTCCTTTCTCTTAACGTTCAAAAAACTCAGTTACTAAATTTCTCAATTCATAACCTCGATAAACAAAAAAAAAAAAAATAACTAAACTTCGTATTGTTGCTCACTCCCACCCAAATTCTTCTGCTACAACCTGCTCATGCCCTTCCCTATCCCTTTCTGATAAAGTAACATATTTAGGCATAATAATTGATAAAAATTTAAATTTTAAGGAACACTTAAATGTTACTGCTGGGAGAATCCGCAGGTTAATGCACATCTTTAGACGTCTACGGCATGTTGCTGAACCCCATGTAGTGAAAAGGGTATATTTCTCTCTGGGTCAGTCTTTACTAACATATTGTCTTTCCGTATGGGGTGGTGCCTGTAAATCCGCATTAATAAAAGTTGAGCGAGCTCAAAGAGCCCTCCTCAAGGTCTGCACTTTCAAACCCTTTCTTTTTCCAACCAGTGAATTATACCAATATTGTGAAGTCCATACAGTTCGTCAGCTTTATATATTAAATACCGTCCTCCAACAGCATAAATCTACCCCGTATAACCCAAACTCACTTCGACGTAACCGACTTGTAGCTTCTTCCTCCCCTTTCAAAACCGAATTTTCGCATCGCTTTCCTTGTTTCACGGGACCATTCTTGTATAATAAACTTCATGCTACTCTTAATATCCTGTCTCTCTCTAATTACTCATGTAAACGCCTTCTCTCTAAATATCTCCTAACGCTATCCTACGATGACTCTGAACGTTTATTACTTACCCTTCAATAAATTACTTCTTACTTACGATTACTTCCTTGTAAATTACAATTACAATTACTTTCTTTACAGCTTTTACTCAGGTTGCAATGTATGAATCCATGTTTGTCTGGATTAAGCTTGTGAGTTAAATTAATAATAGTTATTTCTAGTAATGTTCAGTTAATTTAGATTATATTTTAAACTATGTACCTAATCCAAGGGCGGGGGCACTGGAGAACTGTAACACAGGTTCAGCCTTCATCAGTCTCCAGTCTCCTTCAATCAGTGCTGGTAACTCAAACGGTTATGAAACCGTTTACTGTTTTTCTACGTATTGTAAGATTTTTGGAGAAATAAACGATTTTTTACTTTTACTTTTTTTTTTACTATAAAATATAGTATCGTTGAATTAGTATCTCATAACACAAGTCTCGAAGTTACTTTAGGACTAGATCAATCTGCGTGATTAGTCCGTATAAATTTATTTATTTATTGGACGCGAGTATATATATATCGTTGGTATATCTGAGGTTAGTGAGTCTTTGTCCGCCAATACATATTCCATCAAATATTTACAATAGTTCAAATAAAGTTTAACTTCAGTTCAACTAACTTCTTATTCATTACGTTATGTTTGGTGCATCTACATTGATAAAAATAAATAAATAACTAGAGGTTATAAACCTTTTTAGGCCCTAAAAAGTATTGTATATTTTGTTACTATAAGAAACTGTATCGCTACTGGTTTATCAATAAACGAAATATATCATCATAAACGCTGTCTGTCTGTCTGTCCGTCAGTCACAGGGCTCTATCTCTTGAACCGTAATAACTAGACGCCACAGTAATACATAATCGGTGAAAATTTCAAGTAAATTTTCACCGATTATGTATTACTGTGGCGGATATAACAACAAATACTAAAAATAAAAAATAGTTAAAAATTAAAGGGGGTCGTCATACAAGAAACGTGTTTTTTTCAGCGTTTTTAAGTTGATCTTCATAATGGCATTAACCAGATACTTGAAATTTTCACCAATTAAGTATTACTAGGACCACATTAACAGCAAATACTAAAAATAAAATAAAGTTAAAAATTAAAGGGGGTCGTCATACAAGAAACGTGTTTCTTCAGCGTTTTAAAACATTGTACGGTGGTACGGAACCCTTCATGTACGAGTCCGACTCGCACTTGCCTGTTTATTTTATGTCATAGGACGGCAAACGAACAAGCGGGTCACCTGATGGTAAGTGATCACCGCTGCCCATGGACAACTGCAACACCAGGGGTGTAACAAGAGCGTTACCGGCCTTTCAGGGCCCTCCCCAGAGGGGGGAGGGAGATCTTGATCTTGGCACAGCTAGATAAGCAAACTGTTCGTGGGATATTATCCTACGAACATTGCGGTCCTCTGTTATTCCAAACTGGAACAAAGATTAAATTTTAATGGTTTTAACAATGATGATTACGGAAATAATTTACCTTCCTCTCGAGCAAATGAGCAAAATTCTTCCGCAAATTGCTTTCATTCAGAAATCTCAATAGATAAATTAAAATGGTTGCCAGCGATTCAATCTCCGGCGCCGCATTGCAAATAGTGATGCGAAAATTTTGAGTCCACATTTTAAGACTCGAGTTTGTGGAGAAGTCTTTTTTGTGAATCGTATAATAATACAGACATGTACAAACGTAATCACTTATTTATCCTTAATAGGGAAGACTGTACCTAGAGCCGTAAAATCTAAATGACTATGTTTAGCGTGATCGTGGAAGAAAAGACCAAACAAGGGAATCAAATTAGTGATAGATTGCTAGCCGCATCGCTTATAATTTTTCGCTTTTGGGGCTGCCGAGATACTGCTCCGCATCAGGTATGTTTGCAGAGGTTAGGATGGACACCTTCCAAGCCATAGTGCGAAAGAGGGTAGCCCCCCTGATGCATAGGGTGGCCTGCAGCTCCAACAGCCTCCTCATCATCATTGCTGGCAGGGTAGATGGACCCATTTTAAAGCACTGCTCCCAACTTCATGCGATACTAACATATACAGTAAGATCAATGTAACTAACAATATGGATTTCTTTGTCCGAATTAAACAATTTTATTATTATTATTAATGATTCAGATTCACGCCCATCCCTCGATTGGCTC
Source organism: Acrobasis repandana (assembly GCA_963576875.1). Classification (NCBI taxonomy): domain Eukaryota; kingdom Metazoa; phylum Arthropoda; class Insecta; order Lepidoptera; family Pyralidae; genus Acrobasis; species Acrobasis repandana. The sequence goes on from OY756215.1 coordinate 2,249,503, forward strand.
TTACAATCTGCGCGGGAAGAGAAGCAGTTGGTACTAGCATGTAAGAATCATATCCTAATTGGTTGACTGATGCGATAAGTTTTAAGGGTAAGAAGAACCGATCCCACATAATAGTGGGATAGGGACAAGGCAGAAGAAAAAGGATGCGGTAAGTGTAGCTGTGTGATTCTATCTTACAAAAAATTATAATTTGAACTATGAGCCTTTTTAACTAAACTTTATATTTCATTTATGCCGTGTGGTTCCCGACGAGTAGAATAAAACCACTTCAAGTCTTCTCGTGGATGTCATAGAAGGCGACTTAGAAAACACAAGTTAAACAAAGCTCTTACAAATATCATGAGACCTCTCCAACCCGTCTGGCCAGCGTGGAGAGCGTAGGCTTAATCCTCTGACTGCTCTGGCTATTATATGGCTCTGGTAGTACAGAGAGGGTCGTGCTCCTGCAGTGGAGACTAAAAAGACCGATGATGATCATATTTCATATACATGGTCTAACAAAATATACTGAAACTATATTAAGGGTGGATTCAGTCCATGATATTGAACAACTTTCTCCAAGGAACATATACCGAAATACGAAAAATAATTTTTGAACTCATACAAGTTGACCGATCAGCTGATCCGAGTTTGTAGAGAAAGCCAATAATTATTTTTCATATTTCGACATATGTTCCTTGGGGAAAGTTGTTCAGTATCATGGACTAAATTCGGCCATAAAGTAGTTTCAGTATATTTTGTCAAGAGAAAAATGAGAGAGATTTGCATCCTTGTGCACTACGCTTAAACAAGAGTGCTAACTACGAAATGATTTTGTATCGACGTTTCAAGTTGAGTTCTTGAGAGCACGAGCATCTCATTTGAATATCGCCTTTTTGCACAATCTCGAGTCGCTGTACCGATGTGATTTGCCGTTTTAAATGTAAATTTTACAGCGGATTTCCGATTATGTGCTGCGCTTTTTAATAAAATGTGGACAATAAGTAGCATGACTCGTTTTATATCTTTCAAATGCAGACGCAGACGCAGATGCACTACATTATGTCTTTATCTGTGATTGGGAGACAGAGCCTAGGGCGGCAAAACCCATAGGCCACGTTTACCGCGATGGTGAGCAGCTGACATCTCAAAGATATTTCAATAAATTAGATTTAGTATTTTCTACAGAAACAATGTTTTATGCTTCTATTTCCGTTATTTTACTTACTTAACAAGGTTTTCATTATATAACAATATCGCATAAAAAAACATATTTATCCGACATGTTAATGACATACTAAAAATCCTACAAGTAAATCTATTATAGGCACATTTCATAAACACAGGTTACCATTTTGTTTTGTATAGTAAAATTTTGTTATTGTAATTAATTCTACATTTTCGTGAATTTTGATACCATATAAATAATTTACATACAATTACTAACCAGTGAAGTATGATATTAAACATGGATTTGACATTTTGTGTTATTTTCAATGACCTTCCATATACATGTGTATGGAAGGTCATTCGTTATTATCATTGTTATAATATGTAGGAAAATAAACGGGCAAGTGCGAGTCGGACTCGTACATGAAGGGTTCCGTACCACCGTACAATGTTTTAAAACGCTGAAGAAACACGTTTCTTGTATTTTTTAACTTAATTTTATTTAAGAGCTAGGCCCCCTTTAATTTTTAACTTAATCTTATTTTTGGTATTTGCTATTATAGTGGTCATAGTAATACATAATTGGTAAAAATTTCAAGTATCTAGTTAATGCGATTACAAAGATCGGGTTAAAAAGGCTAAAAAAATACGTTTCTTGTATGACGACCCCCTTTAATTTTTAATTTTATCTTATTTGTAGTATTTGTGGTTATAGTGGCCATAGTAATACATAATCTGTAAAAATTTCAAGTGTCTAGCTATTACGGTTCAAGAGATAGAGCCCTGTGACAGACGGACCAACAGCGGAGTCTCAGTAATAGGGTCCCGTTTGCACCCTTTGGGTACGGAACCCTAAAAAGTAGAATATATTTATCAAACTTCAAGATCGAGCACCAAACCTAGCAAAGAACGAAAGTTCATAATGTTAAAAAACGAGTGATGACCTCTATGGCGTAATGGTTAACACGCTAGTCCGCCCATCCGGAGGTTCTGGGTTCGATCCCCAGCCAGGGCAAGATGGAAAATGGCCTTTTTCAAAATGTCCTGGGTCTTGGGTGTTTATCTATATATGTTACTAGCTTTTGCCCGCGGCTTCGCTCGCGTATCCCACGGGAACATTACTTTTTTCCGGGATGAAAGGTCTATGTCCTTCTCAATACTCCTAACTATGTGTATGCGAATTTTCAAGAAGATTGGTTGCGTAGATAAAGCGTGAAGAGGTAACAAACGAACAAATACACAAACTCACTTTCGCATTTATAATATAATATTAGTTGGGACTACTGATATTTTACATTTAATTCTTGTGCTCAATTAAAGCAACTTAATATTTATAAACAAATTAGCCGAGATCCTTTTATCTTTTTTTTTAAACAATTAAAAACCGATAAAATCTGTGTTCATTGGGTGCTTTGTAGATCACTCCGCACCTCAATCCCCTCCCCTACTGTGGGAAGGGCTAGGAAGATATCACTATTTTGTTTCCCTTTTTTACCTTCACGCTAAAAGTGGCCTAGGTCTTACTGTTCTAGGATCTGTCTACCCTACCCCTTTAGGGATTAAGACGTCATGTATCTGTATATTACCTATCAATGGAAATTAGCCCTTAACTTAAAGCAGTTCTATGTTTACTCCCCGATTGATTACAACGACATTGTCACTTGACCCATTGTCTGTGTTTGGCGCTTTGGTCTAATTGGGTGCTAACAGTGGTCTGTAGCCAGCATCTTGTTATCTCGCGTCGCCGAGCCGAGGCGAGCGCTGATCCTATTAGGCCTTGGCTACATCAATAGAATGGCGAAAATCTATTCAGTTCGTTTCAATAGGCGATACGGCTAGCAATACATATGTGGCGTACCTACTAAGTATTTATGAATAAAATGTTTAATACATTTTAAACTTTTCGCACAAATTCATTCTCATAGAAGTCAGGCGTGAGTGCAGGTAATTTGTCTGAATAACAAAATAAATTAAAAAAAATAATCAATTATTTTAAAGACTAGCAGTCCACCCCGGCTTCGCCCGTGGTACACACATAGCCTATGTCACTCGGGGATAGTGTAGCTTTCCAACGGTGAAAGAATTTTTTAAATCGGCCCAGTACTTTTTGAGCCTATTCATTACAAACATACAAACATACAAAAATTGGTACAAATCTTTCCTCTTTATAATATTAGTGTAGAAGTGTAGATATATGAGTTAGTATCCCATATATATGAGTTAGTATCCCATAACACAAGTTTAAAACTTACTTTGCTCAGTGTGATTTGTCCTTTTATATTTATTATTTTACTAGCTGACCCGGCGAACTTCGTTTCGCCCTTTCCCGTTTCCTTTTCCTTAATTTCTCACCGTTTAAACCTTCCCTGGACTTTCATGAATATTTCAAGACCAAAATTATCCAAATCGGTTCAGCCGTTCTCGAGTTTTAAGCAGACTAACGAACAGCAATTCATTTTTATTTATATAGATTTATTATTAAGAGCTATATATTAGCCAGAGCAGACAGAGGATTTGGCCTACACTCTCCACGCTGGCCAGACGGGTTGGAGAGGTCTCACTTATCTTCTTCTTAGCGAGTCGGAATGGTTGAAATTATTATATGAGTTTGGTGTGGACCAATGTGTGGCCACACTTACTCCCCTGTCACTAGCCGAATTTAGATCGTCTATTGTACAAGGGGTTGGGCAGCTGGGACTGATGTTTATAAGCTTTGTTTAGCTTGTATTTTTAGGGTTCCGTACCTCAAAAGGAAAAAACGGAACCCTTATAGGATCACTTTGTTGTCCGTCTGTCCGTCCGTCCGTCCGTCTGTCAAGACCCTTTTTCTCAGGAACGCGTGGAGGTATGAAGCTGAAATTTATATCAATTACTCAGGTCTACTGTCCCTTGAAGCTGTGAAAAAATCAAACTTCTAAGCCAACGCAATCAAAAGATACAGCCGTTTATGCCGCAAATTTTCGACACTTGCAAGGGAATCAAAACCTACAGGGTGCTTCCCGTGAACTCAGAATCTTGAAATTTGGTACGAAGCAACGTCTTATAGCATAGATAAAGGAAAAATTACGAAAACCATAAATTTTTAGTTACATCACATAATATATTTTTTTTTAATAATTTTAAACTTACTACCCATTTCCTCATAAACGCGTAGAGGTATTAAATTGAAATTCATACCAAATACTAAACCTTGCAGGTTTGTACGGAACCCTCGGTGCGCGAGTCCGACTCGCACTTGGCCGGTTTTTTTAAATCGCCTTCTACGACATCCACGGGAAGACTTAGAGTTGCTATTCTACTCTGCCGGGAACCACAAGGGTAATTACGTAATAACGAACGCGACATTTATGTATTTATTATAAAATATTGTATCCCATAATACAAGTTTAAATTTACTTTTAGGCTAGTTTAATCGCTGTGATTTGTCCTTATATATTTAAATAATATATTAAATTAATTATATAATATTATGTGATAGAATTCAAATGGAGCTAGGTTGCCCAACTTGGGCAGGACATCTAGCAAGACGTAGTGTTAACAGATAAAGAAAAATATCAACTGAGTGGTGGTTCAAAACAGAACGGAATGGCGTGCATTGATAATGGCCTACACTCAGTATTGAGTCAATTCGGTTGGATGCACACTAAGATAGTTTGAAAAATCCAAAAGTGCACGCCTCATAATCTAATTTTTCACAATTAAATTGTTTTTTTATAAATTATAATTAAACGACAGTACTTAGAACGCTAATATTAACTAGGAATCAGCACAGTGTATCTGTCTTTATATATTAAAAACAAAAGTATTCCGGTAAGATGAATTTTTGACCAATTTCTCTGCTACATACATGGTCACATAAACACAGACTCACGGACGTCCAAGAATGATTAGTTTTAATGTTATTATTTATTATATTAAACAAATTAATTGTTTATAAAATGTACCATATGTGCTAGACAGATTATTTAACTTCATATTAGTGCACTCATATTATCCTGTAAGTGTTATATTAAAAAAAAAAAGTCATTTAAGTTTCGAAAGACTGGGTTTTTTGACATGTCGAGAGTAGAGCACTACCTCAACGCTCCGCTTATGAGGCGTGCAAAAATAACATTGAGTGACAGCTGGCTAAAAAAGGTAAAAAAAATACATGTCGAAATTAAATATTTTAATATTTAAAAATTTATATTTTTGAACATAAAATATTTACCAGAATAAACAAATTTTGTATCTTCTTTCAAGTACCACAAACAAAGTTTCAATAGAGAAAATATTACTTGAACATACTCGTATTTTGGCATTAAAACCAAATTTTAATTAGTTCTACAAAACTTACGAAAATATTTCTTAGCTATTTTGATTCTGTTCAATATCGTAAAATCCAATTCTAGTTATTTGAAACTTATTGGTAATTCTGAGTATCTACCAAAAATATAAATGTGAAAATGGGAGCCAAGATTAATATTACGATATGGTGTGGTCGTCGACTGCACAAAATAATTGATTTCTATATAGATGCCAAGTTCTGTAGAGTGTAGACAATCCTGAAATTAATTAATAAGTACCTCAACATTTGACTATTTTTGAAAAGCGTCGATTATTGCACGTTTTATATCTATATAACCATTTGAGCAGTGTTTATGAAATTTGAGGTACTACCTACTTGTTAATAAAGAGTCTTACCCTCTTATTTATAAAAAAGTATTAAATAAACGTATGCTAAACTTATTTTTATAAAAATATGTTTTGTCTCGTTCTTACTATGCCAAAAATTCAAAAAGAGATATGGACAAAATATTTTTCAACTAAAATAGGTTTGGAAAATCCGTGTTTTTTTTTTATAAGAGGCTTAATATATTATCATAAGGTCTTTTTTAGTCTCCACTGCAGGAACACGCCCCTCTCTGTACTACCAGAGCCATATACTAGCCAGAGCAGTCAGAGGATTTGGCCTACACTCTCCACACTGACCAGACGGATTGGAGAGGTCTCACTGATGTTTATAAGCTTTGTTTAGCTAGAGTTTCCTAAGTTGCCTTCTACGACATCCACGGGAAGACTTGTAGTGGTCCTATTCTGCTCTACCGGGAACTACACAGCTAGGCTTAATATATATATATATATGAACCAATCTTTCGTATTATGTTGTCTTTTATACTTTAATTTATTTGGTACAATAAAGATATCACAAACAAACAGACAATTTTGGTGTATTTATTTTATATAGATATAAGTTAAAAGGGGTCAAAAGTGGCTCTAAATAATTCGTGTAATATTACATAAGTACAGATGCTGTTCCACCTTTCCTTGGCTTGACACGCTCCCGCGTGTCTAGATATATTTTATTGCGAAACATTTACTATTTGAATCCAATATATTTGTTTGTAAAGTTTCGTCTAATCATTATAAAGTAGCGATGAAAAACGTTACAAGTTATAATTAACATGTCATTAATTTTTAATTGAAAAGTTATGGATGATTTAAACTTTCTAAATGAAATTGGGCTTTCAAGAAACGCGTCCGTCGTTGAAGAACTTTTAAAAGAGTAGGCTAAATATCACTTAGCCTACTTTCTTGTAAAGTATAGGTTAGCAAATAAGTTATTCTACCTGAAATGATGGCGCCACCGAACGTTTTTTATCTGTGTTTCGTGTGGTCCCATGTTAAATTAGGTTCCATTTTTAGGGTTTCGTAGTCCACAAGGAACCCTTCCCTCGTCATGTCCGTCCGTGCGTCCGTCCGTCTGTCTGTCCGTCCGGGCTCGTACTGCGCCGCTACTGCACCGATTGTTACGAAAATTGGTGGAGAGATAGATATTGAAGTTCCAAAAGTTGGTTTTTAAAATTATGAAAAAATGATTTTTTTAGCCCCTACACCGAAAAGTGAATAAAAAAAATTAATGCCTAATAAAAATGCCTTGTCACTTTGGAGTACGGAGTGTATATAGACTTAATGGAGTAGTTACGTCGTGCTTTCACCAACTTTGTCCGTGACCCCTTTCACGTAAGGCAGAAGCGCAGGTTGTCTATCCACCTCAAGTTTTCGCTCCCCACGTTTACGTCGACAATGTGTTTTACTCACATCGTATCCGTTCCATTGTACATGCACGTACACCTTCTGTACATGCGCCAGTTCTTCTTCGACATGTTCAGAATAACATAGGTCATTTGCTCGCCGTTTAAGTGTTGACACGTCGGATTGAAGGTGATGATGATGGTGGTGTGAGTTAGCATGCAGATATCTGTCAGTATGTGTCGGTTTTCTATAGACAGTATTGCATATGTGAACTGAATCTTATCGTGAATGGAATTTACGTGTGGCAATTTTTAAGAATTAAAGTTTTTCTTAATGTGTCCTGAGTTATGTTAGTGCAATAGAGAATGTTCTGTTGTATTATATTTCTGCATTTGTAATCTTGTATGTATATATTTATATCTTTTCATTTTAATTAAGCATCCATGAAAGGCCAGGGCAAAATTTTAATTAAATACAGTTATCGTCAAATCAAAGCTAATGGAAAATTTGGTTAATTCGCGACGTCTCGAGTATCTCCCGTCACGAATTAGACCAGATTTAATATCCTAAGCGACCTTGTTCAGGAATTATTAATTTCTAGAAAATTCTCAGGGACATTTTCGGGTCTAACCTGATAAAATTTAAAGGTTGATGGATAAGATTATTAGTGGGTATTCTTCGCCTTCTCAAATTTGTAAGTAACCCGATAAAATATTTATTATAAACCTGCAACACCAAGGGTGTACACGTTTTTAAGAAGAATACATGTCTTTTTTTATTTAACCAACTTCAAAAAGTTCTCAATTCGTCGGAATCTTTTATGTTTTTTTTATATATGTTGCCCAATTACTCGAAAACCTCTGGAACGATATGTAAATTTTTTTTGTTTGAGATGGTACATATGTCTGGTGGTCCCCTAGAATTTTTATCAAAACAGGTTGTGCAATTTAGTGTTTTATTTATTATATACAGGGTGTAACAAAATATACTGAAATTATGTTAAGGTTGAATCCAGTCCATGAAACTGAATAACTTTCCCCAAGAAATCTATCTATATATATATATACATACATATACCCTTGTTCTTTTATATATATAAAAGAACAAGGGTGACTAATTCATCAACGTCAAGCCTAAACCAAAAAAGCTATAAACGTGAAATTTGGACAGTAGTTTGATGTTATTACATAGTGCTCAGATAAGAAAGGTTTTTTCAAAATTCGACCCTTAAAGGGGTAAAAATTGGGGGCAAAGTTTGTATGAAAATAAATTAAAATCTTTACTGATTTACTTGAAACTTACCATAAATGTTTATTAATAAAAATAATTAAACATGTGTTTCAGCATTTTTTTTAATTCCACCTCTACGGGGGTAAAAAGGGGAAAAAAGGCCATAAATTTAAACGTAGTTCCTATGTTATTTTTGTACATAATCGTAAATTATAGTAGTATAAGAACATACTACATTATCATCCACTGATTCTGCACGAAAAAGAGATGACCATCTTTCTATCTTCTATATATATTTATAAAAACAAGGGTGACTGATTCATCAACGCCCAGCCTAAACTATAAAAGCTATAAACGTGAAATTTGACAGTGGTTTTATGTTATTACATAGTGCTCAGATAAGAAAAGTTTTTTCAAAATTCAATCCCTAAGGGGGTAAAAATTGGGAGCAAAGTTTGATTTACTTGAAACTTGCCATAAATGTTTCTTAACAAAAATAATAAAACACGTGTTTTAGCATTTTTTTTAATTCCGTCTCTATCGGGGATACAATAATGATACAGCTGCTGTTATAAATTATACATTGTTGAAGTCATTCGAATCGACTGAAATGCAGTATATCAGTAGATTCTGTATTAAACATGGAAACATTGTTGAGGCTATTGTGCTCACTGGATGTGGTCAAGGGGAAACTGTTTTCATTCCTCGCATACCATTTATACCCTGAGAGTATACATTTGAATTCAAGAGATTGCAGTTTCCCCTTAAAGTATGTTTCGAAATGACCATAAATAAAGCCCAAGGGCAGTCATTGAAAGTGGCTGGGATAGATTTAAGATCTGACAATTTCTCACACGGACAATTCTATGTGGCACGTTCCAGAGTGAGTTCTGCTAATAGTCTTATAATCCTTTCTCCCTACTCGTACTACCGTGAATGTGGTTTATAAAGACATTCTTTGGTAGTAGAAAATTTATTTAAAAATGTACATAGATATCTTTTTATTCCACAATAACCTTTACATAAAAGTTACCAGCTGGATTGAGAGAATTAAAAAACTGTAAATAGGGGAAGGTGATCGGTTTCATTTTGCTCAGTTATTGAAAATAGGATTCAGTACAACCGAAATTTAGGCGAGCGAAGCCGCGGGCTAACAGCTAGTATAATATATCTATAGAAAGCATTTTTATTTTTATTTTGATATGAGTGTTCCTTGGAGAGAAAGTGGTTCAGTATCATGGACTCAATCTAGCCGTATATAGGTTTAGTATGTTAGACGAGTATCTTCTTCATCTTCTCAGCATATTTGCGTCTACTCCTGGACATGGCATATGGTTCAGTGATTCGTATTAGTAAACTTACGGGGACGTGATATTCTGTGCTACACTATTCGAAGCTAGGTAACGCACTCATGCCTCTTCTATGGATTTCCATACCGATCTTGCTGCGGAAATACTGGTCCAGGTCAGCCCTGCCGTCTTTTTGATGTCGTCCGATCATCTGGCTGTTGGTTTTCTTACGCTTGGTCTTCCTGTGCGAAGTCACCAGTCCTGTGTCCCGTCCATGGCCATTTCATATGTGCTATTCGTTCACCGATATCTGTAAGTTTACTCGGCGAATGATGTCGTTTCGTATTCGATCTCGCAGGATGATACCGAGTATAAAGATGAAACACTAAGGTCGAGAAGATTGAAAAATAGGTATTTGTAAAATCTATAGCTGTCGCGCTGTGCCTGGACAACAACCGAGCGAGTGCGATAGGAACAACTGCAGAATTTTCGAACCGAAAATACGTATAAAAAGTACACAAAATCAACGTTTCGTAGTCCCCTGATTTCTCCTTCAAAACTTAACTGATTTAATTTATTTTTTCATTAAAAATTTAAGACTACGACTGCTATATCGTCAAAAGAGTTGTTGCACAAATGTATGGGAAGCCGGCTAGGTCACTTAACACCTACTTGAAATTTGCATTTTTGGGTCGGTATCAATGCCTAACAAGTAAATCAGATAATTTCGTAGCATTTCTATGGTACATTTAAATCAAAATATCGTAATTAAGGTTAGGTGAGTTCCGCCAAAATGGCCGACACCCATTATGTCAACTGACCTGACATTGACAGTAACTGCGAGTGATGTTTAAATCAGGTTGCGTAAGTATGTGGGCGCCATGTCAGTATCGCCATTATACGATAATAATCATTTTTAATCTATTTTTGTACACTATTAAGATCACGAAAAAACAAATATATGATCATTCCGATCGCTATTACATACAAGTACATTACCGGCTGCGCATTTGGTATTGTATAATAGAATATCTAAGCAAAGTTTAAAATAAATAATATCTCATACATTACCTACACGTTTTAGGTATTCTATAAATTGCCTAGTTATTGTATAGAATACCGGATTATACAGATTGCTGGTAACATATATAATTAAGTATATGTTTGTGCTAATTAGGTATTTGTTTATTTCAGTGCGAATCGTACGAAAAAATTTCAGATCAAAAATAAGATGAAAAAAAAATTATTCCATCTTAAAAACTTTAAACTCACTGAAAAGAATGGTAGTGGAATAACAGAAATTGAAATGATCCAATAATTTCATAAAACATGCCTTCAGTCCAATTTCCTGAAAGTCGAAAACGCCGGAAATTATTCACTTGAGGATTTAAAATTTAAAGCAAAATTAATTTCATTGACGAGAGGTCTGTGAGACGAAAATTCGACACAATGATATTTTTGTTTAAAACGAAAAGTTGCATAAGTAAATTATTTTTAATTTTCTTTACTGATCTGAAAAAGGTGAATATATTCTTCACCTGTTGCAAGTAATAAAATGAATTTAAGGTGAAGATATAGGCAAATGGCCTTGAAGTGTGAAATAAATTGTTAACTCGTAAATATGGAGATAATTTCCATATTGCTAATGGTCAGGCACTAGATAGCCCTTTAAATTATTTTATGAACCACCGTTAAAAGTATTTACATTAGTTCGTCTAGCTTTAAAACTTGCTTCCGCCAAAAGTGGCTAACTTTTGGCAATATAAAAATCATCACCATATTTACGAGTTAACAATGTATTTCACACTTCAAGGCCATTTGCTTCTATATTCACCTTAACACTCCCTATCAAAAGAAACAAATTTATAGTTAATTTATTCCTTATGTAGTTTTATGCGGTGTTTTCAATTTTAAAACAAACTTTTTGTATAACGCGCCACCTATCCTAAGTCTGAAAATGCATTTGTGCTCGTATTTCACAAAATTGCAAACGCACGGCAGCTTTTTGCAAATAACAAAAGGTCAGATAGCATTGCACGTTGTATTTTATAGGAATGGCTTTGTGAATCGCTGTTATGGGTTCTACTCGTATGTCGGCTGTGTGTGACATTAAATTGCAGATGTTCGAATACATTTTCGTTTTGCGTTATTCGTAAAAAAACAGGTGGGCAATAATTTTGAAAAAAAATCCATGATAAAGAAAGTTCTACCCGATCTGTCAATTCACGACCCATTTAAATACTTGATTAATTTAGTTATTTTTGAGCAATATAAGTCACAAAGAGGCAGACAAATAACAAGATGGGAAGACGACCTCAGGCTGACTGCTGGTCTTAACTAGAGGAGAGTCACTAGAGACAGAGCCCAACCAAAGTCACTCGAGGAGGCCTTGCCAAGAGGTTTAAAATTTTCATACAAATTGACTCAATCAGCTGATCAGTTTGTACAAAAATTCAATTTTTTTTGGGTTTCGTGAAAGTTGTAGAACAAAAGCTGTTCAGTTTCGTGGGCTGAGGTAACATCTGAGAGGTTTTGCATTAGTTGATTAACACGTTGTATAAAAAGGAAAAAAAACACTCAGAATTTCAGAATAAAGGGCTATTTATTTAAAGAGATGAAGGGTTTTGTGGGATTAACAGTTGTGTGGTGAAAAAAAAATTGCACAATCGTAAACAGAAAACAGTGTTTTCAGGCAACCATTAATCAAAGTATAATTTGTTGAAGCGACTAATAACGAACAATTTTGCGATATACAGTTTATCGGGCAAGGATAATTCGGATAAACGTGGTGAGCTCCATAGACAAAAAGCCAGTGCCTAAAGATACTACTTAGCCACTGTTTTGAAATAAAATAAATCAGTAACTATCTACTTAGCAGTTGTCTAATATTGGATAATAATAGAATGTTAAAAATTAAGAAAACAAAGAATTCAAAGTAAGTAACATAGATTTTTTTAGTGTACAAAGAAATACATAAATTAAATTTATAAACGATAAAGTTTAACTTGTTTACATAGAAATAGTTAAGTAATAGTTATTTAATGAATTCTAAACGATTCATGATAGTTTTGGCGCTCTTTAATAAAATGAATATAGTTACAGAAGGATAACAGAAGTTTTTACTATATATTTTTTATTTTTACTACAAAAGCTTTGAAGTGGTAGTGGTCAAGAGGTTACGGGTTGGATCTCATCTATCAGCACGGAACAGCACTTTCCTATGCTGCTATCCTTTTCTGTCGCTCAGAACAGTAATTTGCTAGAGGGAGAGAGAGCGACGGAATTAACGCTTCAGCACCGGCCGTGCTGCAGTGTTCTCTCGCTGGAAGTGCTGTTCCGTGCTGATAGATAAGATCCAACCATTAGGCACTTGTTGTGCGTCTGTGCACTGCACGACTTATACAGAGGAAAGTTAAATTACCTGTGCCACCTCACGTAGTGCGCGACGCGCGCGGTGGCACAGGTATCTAATTAACCGTCTGTACGTCTAAGTTCCTACTCAAGTACGGTCATTTCCAACTACCAGCAGTAGCTTCCGGTGAAGGATACATCGCGAGGTGAGGACAGTCATTGAGCTACGTAAGATGCATTAAGGCACCTCAAAAAATCTGACAACAGTATTAGTAATAACACACGTGATAAGAAGAATAAGACTAGAACGCTACTTAAGTTATAAATACATACACAACGCTGAATTTAAGATGCTGATTTTATATACATTGCCTGTTTTGCAACGATTGGTCAAAATTTAATCATTGCAATACCAGCAATGTACGAGTATATAAAATCAGCATCTGAATTTCAGCAAACTAGTACCCTTAATGATAGTACTGTCCTTAGCTGAGCTTGTTCCCAGTTTCATCCTTTGATGTGATGTTTTGGATCCCAGGAACGCTTTCCAATTTTTTCTTCTGTATTTTATTATGTATTTCTATTATGTCTGTAGGTATTTGTTTTAAGCATTTCAGTTTTTGCACTTATTTCCGAAATGATCTGATTTCAGCACCACCTGTAGGTTGACTGGTAGAAAAGGCCAACGACCTTAAGTCCGCCTCTGTTACAATTTTCTCTAAAAAAGTTAAATATATAAGTAAAAACCTTCTTTGGGAATAAGGTCCGATCTGTAAGTAACTTTGATTGTTGGATCAGCGGCCATTAATCTCCGGCAGAGACAAACAGACAAAACCAGCGTAAACAACATGATAAATAGTGCAGCATTTTAATTAATGACGCTGGTAAATGTAATAAATGGAATTATTACCATCTAACTGGAGTTGAGGTTGACTTTGTCGCGTTTTGGTTTATTACCCGACTACAGCGAAGTCAAAAGGATGATTATGTATTTCGCGGCTAACATCTATCTATCTTCAGCTATCTAACATCTATCTATCTTCATCTATCTAACATCTATTTATCTTCATCTATCTAACACCATCTATCTATGTTCATTTGTTCCCTCGTATCAATGTCCCTAACACTTTCGGAACCCGAAGTGTTGCACGTGATGCTGGTAAGAGGCTTTATGGTATTTCTTTGATCCCCTAAGAACATGGGAGAGCGCTAGTGTGGGATGCTACATACGTTGATAAGTAGAAACAAAATAAAAAAACATGTATTCAACCAAAGACTGCACTAGACAAAAGCTTGTATCTCGAGTAATCAGAAGGATTATCAAGATATACACTGTTAAAAATTATGTAATTTTACATTCAAAAGAGTTACATAAATCTGTAAAATTCCCGAAAAATCTAGGAAATTTACGGAAAAATATGAAATTTTACATAATTTTTGTCATTTTTACATATTTTTCCGTAAATTTCCCAGATATTTCGGGAATTTTACAGGTGTATGTAATTTTTTGTATGTAAAATTACATAATTTTATTAAAATTACATAATTTTTAACAGTGTACTTCTGTCCGTCTGTCCGTCTGTCACAGGGCTCTATCTCTTGAACCGTAATAGCTAGACACCTGAAATTTTCACCGATTATGTATTACTGTGGCTGCTATAACAACAAATACTAAAAATAAGATAAAGTTAATAATTAAAGGGGGTCGTCACACAAGAAACGTGTTTCTTTAGCGTTTTAAAACATTGTACGGTGGTACGTAACCCTTCATGTACGAGTCTGACTCGCACTTGCCCGTTTATTTTCACTTGTTTGTTTATTAATGAAATCTCTAAGTACACGAGCCTCAAATAATACTCAGAAACTTTGCCACTTTGACGTTTCATATAATGTCAAAGTGGCTTTATTACTTCAGAGGCATCACACAATAGTATGAAAAATAAATAATTTCAGTCAACATGCCCTCTGCGCTTCTGGGAAGATCATTATTAAGACAACCGCTACATTGGGTTAGGAAATCACCCAGTTAGATGGCAAGTAGATTTATTGAGTGAACCACTACATAATTTTGGAAAACTTTTCCCAATAAATGTATATCTTAATACGAATAACATTTTTCACTTCCCAAAGTAACTAGATCACGTGACTACTTCAATTTGTATAGGAAGTAAAAAAAATTTTACTTCCTATACAATGAAACGTCTCATCTTGCCACTTTCCGATCTTCTTAGCTAAGAAGAATTCCCGATACGTAATCCCGATAAAAGCCCGGAAAGTGCGGGCTTTCTACGTGTGCAATGTATAAATAGGTGCATACTCTTTGATCTAAGATATTTGTAGCATATCAAGCCAGCCAGTTACTTTTATTTTATTCTATTTTGCTTAAAAAATCTAATTTCTTTGGGAATAAGTCACAAGCACGGCTAAACCTAAAATATAAAATTAGTACTTACAGATTATATTTATAGATATAATAAGTTACTAACAGATTGGATAGTGCGGAATGCATTCTATTGGACGTCAGATCCTTCTGAGGTTTAACTATTGAATAAGTCACATCATCATCAGCTTTCTCCCATGCTGGTCTGGGAGAAAAGATAAAACAAAAAAAAAAGTCACAAACACAAATGATTGTGGTATACAAAGCGTTTTGTGTAGTTAAATATGAGCACTTAGTAGATCAGTAAACTTTTTGAATTCATTTTATCTTGTAAAGCGGAAGCTCAAGCTGTTGTTCAAACAAAGGATGCGCAACGATCTAAAACGCTGACAAAATCTTCGCAAATTCTCTTAGCGGCAAAAACTTCTTAAGCCACAGTGAAAATTATGCAGTTGCTTTGGGCGTATATAGTATATGGTTTGGGGGCTTACATAAAAAGTTGAAATTTTATGTAAATTCGTCTTTTTTTGATAAATTATTACTTGTCATAGAAATTCATCAGCAGATTGCCTAATTTTCATGGAAGATCTAATTTTTTTTGTATTTTAATTTTAGTTTCTAGGTTTCGACAGACCGCCCGCCATATTAAAAAAAATCTGCACTCTTTAATGCAGTTGTATAGTACAGTCCTACCGGATTCAGGAGCGCATATTTTCCTGTCAAGTTCATTAGAAGTTGCACACTTTAAATTGGTAGATTTCTCACTATATGACTGATTTAAACGGGGTAAATTTTCGATGAATATGGCAGTAAGTGTTTTAGGTTTATTTTCCTTCTATTTCTGCTATTTTATTTAATAAGTCGTTTGAATTTCTCATACCTTGATTCGGTACCTGCCCCCGTAGCATGGAACCATTGATAAACGTAGACAAAGTTTATGCCCCGTAAAGAACTATTGCCTTCCCGCTCGTTATTATTACGTAGAGCAACATTGTAATAGCTGTTAGCGCTCGATAAATGCTGTCGGCGATGACATGCTACGGGGGCTGGTAAGACACAAGATGACCATATGGGATAAACATTTTTAAATTCCTCATAAGTAAAATCTTCGTTCCCCCTTTCTCCTTTAATTATCTATACCTACGTCCGTTGCGGTTTGCGTCAAACGGATAGTTAAGTTAAGTACTCGTATAATAAGCGGCATTTTATTTTTGTCGGAGTAGACTCGGAACAAACGAGCTGCTTTAATTTTTTCTGAGCATGGATAATCTCCTGCCAGAGGATCGTAATCATCGCAAGCTTTTGGACTTTTTCCGTCACGTGGACGGATGGACGGACGATCCGCCCGTCCGTCCGTCCGTCCGTCGGAACGGAACTGACCGCCAGAGAAGACAGTAAGAGTATTACATAGTATTACTGTGGCCACTTTAACAACAAATACTAAAAATAAGATAAAGTTAAAAATAAAAGGGGGTCGTCATACAAGAAACGTGTTTTTTTAGCATTTTAAAACATTGAACGGGGGAACAATGTTTTATAATGAAGGGTTTCTGATGTATGAGTCCGACTCGCACTTGCCCGGTTTACTATTCTCCAAATAAGATTATTTTTGACAGTAATTTGTGATGCAAAACCAAGCAGTATTACGTCGTTCACTCTAAACACATTTTGATTTGCCGTAAAGAGTATAAAATAACTTATAAGTAAGAATTTTGAGAAACATGTTGCCGTGCCCGGCACAGAAAAGGTGTCTTTTCTCTTCTGTGGTGCCCGGGGTAGGAAGAATGTTAAGTTTACCCAACCGGGAAAAGATGAATAGAGGCACCATGGACTTTTAGTGGTCGAAACCAACACTACCATTCCCAATGAAGTGGAGAAGTTTGGCCATTTCTCCGTCTATTCATGTTAAAAAATATCAGTAACGAAAAATAAGAATCATTAATCGGTAATCGTTTTAAAACGCGATTTCGTAAAAATCGAGATTATTGTGTCGAATTGACAAAACATTCGTCAATGTTTTTAATTTTGATAATTTTAAATCCTCAAGTGAATAATTTCCGGCACTTTCGACTTCCAGGAAATTGGACTGATGCCATGATTTGTAATAATATAACATAATTATTGGATCAACCCATTTTCTGTTAATCCACTACGATTTACGAGGATAACATTTTACACCTTGTAAGCAGATGTTGGAATTTTACGAATTGCCTGGAAAGAGTAAGAGCTGGTACATTCTACGTTGCTTCTTTTTCTCTCAGACCACAGAAAAGTTATAGAAGGAATTTAATTTAAAAGGATTTTACATACAATCAGTAATAAGTAGGTATCAAACGGAAAGCGAGTGCTTACGGCGCACTGCGGCCGCTTGGATTCCGGACATAAATCTACCATTCAACCCGCTGGCCAGACAAGGACGATGGTCTGTTTACACTGGACGATTTAAGTTTTATAGATAATAAGTGTGAACTGCTGAATTTAGTTTACGCCAGAGCAGAATGAGACCACTCCAAGTCTTCCCGTGGATGTCGTAGAGACGAGTTAGGAAATATAAGCTAAATAAAGTTTTTAAATATCAATAGGGCGTGCACTGCGTCAAGCGGGACCACGCGACATGTTCAGTCTATCTCTGCCACTTTACTTGCAAAAGAGATAGCAGACTACATCGCGTGATGCCGTATCTCTTTTGCATGTAGTTTGTGACAGAGATAGACTGAACATGTCACGTGGTCCCGCTACGCACGCCCCTAACCCGTCTGGCCAGCGTGGTCAGTGTAGGCCACATCTTTTTGCTGCTCTGGTCTAGTATGGCTGGTAGTGGTCAGAGAGAGCCAGTCCTGCTTTGGATACTAAAAAAACCCTGATAATGATGAACTGTGAACTGACCCCTAAACAACGAGATCTATGTACTTACGTACTAGAGAAGACGCCACATACAACAGTAGTGTTCTATTCATCATAGGCTATCACTGTTCACCTCACATTAGTCACTCGCTAGCAATACGCGCATAATACACTCCACGATTCATTAAAGAAAACACTGTCAACTTAGTCAAAAATGCCTTGGTGTGTGTTGAGATACTGCACTAGTAATTCAAAGAATAAAGCAAAATATAAAGGAATAACTTTCCATCGGTAAGTAACTAGATTTCATTGATTGAAAATTAAATACGGACTGCCAAATTTCGGCTGCCATAATGTATGAAGTGAGTGAATGATCTGTCAACCGATTGAATAATTCGTCATAGAATAACAAAACAGAAGTGAAATGTAGACATCATAAATATGCCTACATTTCACTTTCTTCATGGATGCATCGAAAAACTATTTGTTTGCTACTCAGTTATTAATGTTTGTAAAACGTTTAAAAATGTTTATATTTATAATTTTTATCTACATATGCTATAAATGCTTTACAAAAGTTTCCTAAAATCCTATAAATCCTTTATAAAATTAAGTCACATCTCGTAACGTCTCACTAGAACCTCCGAGGGCTCAAAAGTTTTGTATGTGGGGGCTGTACGCCTACATTCTGTTACAAAAACCTACAAAATTTCTGAGCCCTTTGAGGTGCCCCGCGCAACTTGAAACTACTATCAGATTTTGGATCCAAGATGGCTGCTTACACATTTTTGATGTTTTATTATGTTTGTCCCTATAATTCTGTTTCCTCGTAACTACTACACGGCTAAATAGATTTTGATAAATTATATGTGGTTAGATTCATCTTAATCACTTGAGTGTCATAGCACAGAATAAATACCAGTAGTAGTCATAGGCTATATTAAAATTTTTGGAAAGCCTAATGGCGGATTTTTGGCGCCCAATTGCGCAGCATACGTGTATGATTACATAATACATTAAATACATAGATAGCTAACAAAGAAAAAAAACTAATAGGTATACAAGTACAAGAAATCACCTTCTTCTAGTGCAAAACATTATGTAAAGAATTTAAGTAAGAATAATAAAAGGTTACCAATGAAACAGATATGTGCAGTTTAACTTTTACCTTTATAAATATGATAAGAAAAAAAAAAACAAAGAAAAAACACATTAAGAATGCAGCCGCCTCCCCTTCCGTGAAGATCGTAAAAGCTAGTCGTGGGTCTACAATCTAAAAATCTATATAACCATACAACCATACATACACCCATCCGTACATCCAGCCATACTTACCAACATTCGCGTTTGTTAAAATATATGTAGGATTTAATTTGAACCACGTACTCGTAGGTAGGTAAAAATATATTGACCTTTCTGTACTACTCTCGTGTTTAGTCTATGAGAATGAAGAATGAATGAATAATCGAATCTGGGACATGGCCGTGTAGGAAGACGCCGAGTCTATATATTCATGTCGATGCCCCTAAACGCATATCTCAGAAACCTGTTGACGGATTTCGCTCATGTTTGAACTAAATTATATTGGCTTCATCTACACACTCCTATTAAATTTGATGGAGTTCCAATCAAAGATATTAAAATTATCTTCAAACATATATACATATATAGGTTTAGCTGCATGTTAGTGTGCGATGCAATTAGACCGTTTTAGTTCAGAAGCCACAGATTAAATAGTGTAACTAAATCACAGTGATCGTAACGTGATATATAAAGGAGTGGAGTCCGGAACAGGTATGCAGAAGCGAGCGTTGATATATCGCGACGCTGCGTGTCAGTGTGCGATGCAATTAGACCGTTTTAGTTTAGGAGCAACAGATTATGATAGTGTTACTAAATCACAGTGATCGTAACGTGATATATAAAGGAGTGGAATCCGGAACAGGTATGCAGAAGCGATCTTTGATATATCGCGACGTTGCGAGTCAGTGTGCGATCTAATTAGACCGTTTTAGTTCAGAAGCCACAGATTAAATAGTGTAACTAAAGTACAGTAACCGGAACAAGTATGCAGAAGCGAGCATTGATATTTCGCGACGCTGCGTGTCAGTGTGCGATTAGACCGTTTTAGTTTAGGTGCAACAGATTAAAATAGTGTTACTAAATCACAGTGATCGTAACGTGATATATAAAGGAGTGGAGTCCGGAACAGGTATGCAGAAGCGAGCGTTGATATATCGCGACGCTGCGTGTCAGTGTGCGATGCAATTAGACCGTTTCAATTCAGGAGCAAATGCAGATTAATTCGTGTTACAAAAGCACGTACTGCGTACCGGAAAATCGATTTTCGCTTGTAACATACTTGGAGTGATTTGGCGATGGTAAAAAACTAGTAATTATTAGAAGTTAATTTATTCGAAGTACACGTGACACGTGACACGTGGTGGACGAGCATGGCCCGAGCAATGAAAAATGAAAATCTTGATGCACTGACAACCCAGAATAGAACAACCTGGCGAACAAGAATTACCTAAAGTGGGAAAACTGAAAGACGAAGAAGAAGAAGAAGAATTTATTCGAAGTAGATTCTTTCGTAAGAGCACACGGGAAAGGACGCGTCCTTTTACGTCTGTGTTTGACAGTGATTAGGGTGCGTTCATAACTCCAACAGGCGAAGTGTAACGCGTTCTTTATGTGATATTTTTCCTTTTCTACTTCTAATTAGTTACTATATGGGAAATCATTTGAACATGTTATCATGTAGGGTCGCTTTTTAGTGCAAATATTTTCCATCATCATCCGAGCGTATTTCCAGTTGCATCCTCAGCGGTAACGCTTCAAAGCCCGGGGTACGCTACCTAACCTAGGTAATTTGACGAGGTTACTGGTTTTTATTTTACACAGAGCGACTGCCGTCTGACCTCCGCCACCCAAAGGGCCAATGCTAGGTTATGAGCTTATATTTTATTATACATTAATATGCTTTTATTTAGTCGGTTTAGTCCTAATCGATCAAGGGAATTGGTGAAAATGCTATGCCGCCCATTACTATTTAAGGCCCCGCCAGTTCAGAGCCAAGAAAACTGTGTGTTTTTAAAAAATCACTCTAATTAAACTACAACAGTGTATGCCTCAAAAATTGTACACTTAATGCTACAGACACCCACAATATCGAAAACACGATTGAGCATTTTTGGCTCAATAGAAAAAAATCACAAACATACCTCTAAATTTGCATAAATTTGCCTTTATAATACATATTACTATTTTATACAATCACGTTTTAATATAAATGTATTGTCATGTGTGTAAAAAAAATGTATTATCTAAATATCTATCCGTTATGGCTACAAAAAGAAATTGAAAATATAATACAAAAAAATAAATAAATAATACACTGCGAAATATCGTCGAGCACGACTCCGGGCCTTTCTTCAATCTCGACGAATATTTCACTGTGTTTTATTTATTTATTTTTATTATATTTATATTATTATTTTTGTAGCCAAAACGAATAGATATTAGGATAATACATTTTTTGGTATAATTTTCATATAAAAAGTTGATTGTATAAAATATTAATATGTATTATTATATAAAGGCAAATTTAGAGGTATGTTTGTGGTTTTTTTCCATCGAGCCAAAAATGCTTAATCGTGTTTTGGCTATTGTGGGTGTCTGTAGAAAATCCTTATGTAAATTTTTTGAGGAACAAACTGTTATAGTTTAATAACAGTGATTTTTTAAAAACACGCACAGTATTGCAAGTTGTGAACCCATCTAGCCTTAAATTCCTTTTCCATCTTCCCGCCCATCATCACGCTAAAAGTGGCGTTTGGGTCATGCCTTGGGGTCTGTTTGCTTAGAGCCAAGAGAACATAATCCTTTATGGTGCAGTTGGGTAAAAAGGGTCCAAATAAGTACCTACCAGTCATCCTACTATTATTTACTCACAAAGTCTGAAATCACAAGTACGACCACAGACAATAAATCTAGCAGAGCAGTCAGTGCCCGAAATATAATTTTATTAAAATGACTTCGCGTTTCGAAGGATCCAATAATAAAACGCGGCCAATTTTACAACTGAAAAGGGTTATTTGACTATGGTGCAAGTGTTGGAATTCTCAGATCTTAGTATATTTATTGCTACCTACTGGTATACAACGTGGAAGGGACATACTCGTAATAAATCGGACTACGGGCTATACTAGATCACTAAACTATAATGAATTTAAAATAACAGTGACAAGAACAAAAAAAATTCGATATTCCTATACAAATCGCCGGGGCCGCTGCACACTTTTGTATGGAAATGCTGAATTTTTTTTTGTTCTTTGGCTGTTATTGTAATTTCATTACACTATATTGATCTAATATAAACCGTGGTTCGATTTATTACGGGTATGGGTATTCGGGTCTCTTCCACGTTATACACGTTCATTATCTAATTATTTTTTAGAAATCTATTTATAAAAATAAATAGAAAAGGAAAAATTGACCTAGCCCCTTGAAGTTAAGTTTAAACTTTTAGTATGTGATACTAACTCAATGATATTACCTATATTTTATAATAAATTCATATTTTTTAATAAGTACAAATATTTTAAGGGGTGATTTACTTTATTCTATTGAACAACTGTTCCCAAGAAATGTATATCGCAATACGAATTAAAAATTTCACTTTCCAAAGTAACTAGTTTTTAGGGTTCCGTACAAAAAATGAAAAAACGGAACCCTTATAGGATCACTCCTGCGTCTGTCTGTCCGTCCGTCTGTCACAGCCAATTTGCTCCGAATCTACTGCACCAAATCAGGTGAAATTTGGTAGGACGGTGTAATCCTACGACCCAAACACATATGTGCACAGTAAATAAATATTTTTTTAAATAAGGGTCATTTTTGGGGGATAAATTAGGAAATTGAAAAAAACAGATTTGCAAACGTTACTGTGTCATATATCAAATGAAAGGGCTCGATATGAGGATCTCAAATATATTTTTGTTATAATTATAAAATAAAAATTTTTGATTTTATTCATTAAAGAAGACGAAAATTTACCATTTCCCCCCTCCCCTGATCTCCGAAACTAAAAAATACGAAATATAGTTCATTGCTTGTAGATTACAGGAAAACCTATAAGAATTCAATAAATTGTACGGAACCCTCTCCACGCGAGTTTGACTTGCACTTGGCTGGTTTTATTTTTTTCATATATCGATATACCAAAATAAGCATGTCGGTAGTACGAACGCGCTGTGGCAAAGGGCGCGTCTGTGACTCCCTCACTTGCTTGACCACCGCGACCAGGGCCGCACATGCACACGCATGCACTCCTGACATTGGACAATTAAGTTTGTCTTTTTCTAACCACACAAGTAGCCAGCGGGATGTCTCTTACACATTCTCGTTTCCAGTTCCGTAGCTATTTGAATAGCTACGGAACTGGAAAGCAGCCCGATTAGCTTTAGCTTGGCTTGAGCCTGCTTTGCTAATCGGGGTTTTGTTTCCAGCTTTGTCTTTTTCAGATATTATTCTGGTCAATGGCCACCAAAGACGACGGACTGCCTCCGTGGTCCAGTGGTCCAAACTGTTTGTGAGCTCTTTGTACCTATCTCTAGGATTGGTTTTGGTCTACCCTTTGGGTTGAGGAGATCAGACGGCAGTCGCTCTGTGTAAAAACCAGTAACCTCTTCAAATCACCTAGGTAAGGTAGCGGACCCCGGGCTCTGAAGCGTAACCGCTGACGATGTAACCGGGAATATACTTGGATGATGAATTGCCACCAAAGATGCCGATGACCATTAGGTGGTGATCTCTTTCTAATGTCAACCGTGCATTGAAATGCGTTTGTGCAAAAAGTTTCATCAATCAGGAACCTCCTGCGGATGTCGCCGTCAATTGTTTAACTACCGTTTTGATGTTATCGTTTGGGTCATATCCCATATCTCTGTTTGGGTCCAAAACACGGCTCGTTGATGTGGGACATAAGACCAGCATACTAAAGTGGAATTGGGCAGGGCATGTCGGTAGGATGCACAGCGAAAGATGGGCAAGAATTGCAACGGAGTGGTTGCCTAAAGAAGGTTACAGTGGCCCGGGCAGGCCTAAAAAGCGCTGGCGAGACGATCTCGACGCATTCCAAAAAGGATGGTCGAAAAGGACAAGTGAAAGGGACAAGTGGAAGAAGATGGGAGAGACCTTTGCCCAACAATGAGACAATTAAGGTTATATAAATAAAATAAATGATGTTATTTTTTTATGTATAGGGCGGCAAACGAACAAGCGGATCACCTGATGTTAAATGATCACCACTGTCCATGGAAAACTGCAACACCAGGGGTGTAACAAGAGCGTTACCGGCCTTATCGTCATGAGATAAGATAATAAAACTTGACTATTCTAAGTAAATACATCTAATGACTATATATTTTAATGCTAAAACACTATATAACGTCTAACACAATATACTGAAACTATTTTAAGGGTGAATTCAGTCTATGAATTGAACAACTTTTCCCAAGGAACAAATATCAAAATATGAAAAAATTTTTGGCTTTCCATACAAACTCGGATCAGCTGATCGGTCAACTTGTATGGGAGGCCGAAAAATATTTTTCAGTTTTCGATATAATGTTTCTTAGAGAAAGTTGTTCAGTATCACGGACTGAATCCACCCTTTAAATAGTTTCAGTATATTTTGTTAGATCCTGTATAAACATTTATTTACCTTTTTAACATAAAGCTATCAAATAGCTAGAAGCGATATTAATAGATGTCTTAAGGTGAAGATATAGGCAAATAACCTTGAGGTGGCGCCCTCATTTGAAATAAATTGTTAACTCGTAAATATGGAGATAGTTTCCATATTGCTCTTCGTCATGCACTAGATAGCCCTTCAAATTATTTTATGAACCACCGTTGAAAGTATTTACATTAGTCCGTCTAGCTTTAAAACTTGCTTCCGCCAAAAGTGGCCACGGCAAGTTTTAAAGCTAGACGGATCACGAATAATAGTTTCAACGGCAGTTCATAAAATAATTTAAAGGGCTATTTAGTGCATGACGAAGAGCAATATGGAAATTATTACCATATTTACGAGTTAACAATTTATTTCACACTTCAAGGCCATTTGCCTATATCTTATACCTTTGTAAATAATAGTACAGACACCCTCATCTTGTATATTTGTTTCCATTCACTGGGGTGGAGGGTTGATAACCTAAGATACAGGATATTTCCTAGTTTAGGTATCAGCCCACCATAATCCGCTGAATTAAATTGTTCTATAGTGTCATAACACTGGAAACTTTTGTAGGTACCTATAGTGTAAATTGGTTTTAAGTTGTACTGGAATGTTTAGTGGTTATGGTGAGAAATAAACGTTTATTATTATTATTATTATTATCTTCACCTTAAAATCTTTTGTTTTTAACTTTTCAGAAATAGCGTAAATAATATTCGCTACTTTGTGTGGAAAGTCCATTCACTACGTTATAACAACGTGTGCACTTGTATAACATACATACGGCTTACAAGTAACACTAGCGCCGTAACATTCCGCGCTGCAATTTCATTTAACTCACCAAAGTACGACTCAAATTCACGAGCTTACTGGTCTCGTGACTCTGCGACACAAAAGAAGCGAGTTCTAGGGAAACTGCGAGCTTTTGAAACTAGAACAAAATTTGTTCTGCATTTTGATATAAATAAACGGGCAAGTGCGAGTCGGACTCGTACATGAAGGGTTCCGTACCACCGTTTGTGAAAACATTGTGTTTTCAAACGCTGAAAAAACACGTTTCGTGTATGAAAACCCCCCTTTAATTTCTAACTTTATGTCGTCATACCAAAAACGTGTTTTTTTCAGCGTTTTTAACTCGATCTGTCACGGGGCTCTATCTCTTGAACCGTAATAGCTAGACACCTGAAATTTTTACCGATCATGTATTACTATGACCACAATAACAACAAATACTAAAAATAAAATAAAGTTAATAATTAAAGGGGGTCGTCATACAAGAAACGTGTTTGTTTCTTCAGAGTTTTAAAACATTGTACGGTGGTACGGAACCCTTCATGTACGAGTCCGACTCGCACTTGGCCGTTTATTTTTATACTGTTCGCCTACTGGTTGTTATAATATTAACAAATATTCTAAATTAAGTACACAAAATGTAATATAAAATGTACAACCTTCTAGGAGCGAACAACAACCACCAAATACAGATCTCTAGATACGTTTTCTCTCTTTAGACAACATCGAAATAATGCATTTTTTGTAAAATACACCAAAATTATATATATTCAAAATTGTTTATATTTAACCATACAACGAAGAGTGAATTAAAAAAATTAAATTGGACTAACCACAACGTGTGGGGTATCGTTGAAAAGGTCTTTTAAAATGCAACAAAAACTGCTTTGAGACTATGTAGATCAAACCCCCCAGTCTTGAGATAATCTAATACAAAGTTAAAATTTGAGGTGTCCCCCCACCGTAACTTTTGAAATATTACTAAAATAATTCTGAAAAAAAAATGTGGTACATACCTCATAGTATGTACTTTCAATTAAAACTATAGGGGTCTCGGTATCATAGATGGTTATTTTTTAATACGTCATAAAACGTTAACAGAAATTTACCTTTACAACTTTTATATTATGTTACTTGCTGCTACGGAACCCTTCATGGGCGAGTCCGACTCGCACTTGGCCGCTTTTTTAATACTTTTAGTTGATAGCTCTCGTCGAGAAATAGCCGCTAAAAATAAATCAGTGCTGCAAAACCTGGTCTAAGGTGTAAAAAATAAATATTAAGTAAAAATGGCAAGTCGATTACAACAACTAAAACGTGCCATTTGAAAATATGACGTCAAAGTCTACAATATCCGCGTTAGAAAAATAAATTTCTTGTGACAACCTAGCTAGAGACAGAAGCTGTCAGCGCATGTAGGGCCGCGAAGAGAGAAACCTCCAGACAATGCGTGTCGTGTCCAGGAGTACTGCCTTCTGAATCTGACCCTTGACCCAGCTAATATTATTATTTGTATCTCCTTGGGATGCACGAGTCTTTTCACCCCGGTCCTTAGGGAGGCTTACGTGGGGATACAGATCCAACACGTAGAGGCCCTTTGGAGAAAGAAGTTGATGTATTGTGGCGCTCACGCCAAAACCCATTCTTTGATATACCAATGAAAGTTTGAGACAGGAAATTAAGGATCTATTGCAAGAAAAGGGAAAGGTTTATGGGTTATGGAATGAGGTTAGGATGGACTATGATGCTGGGCTATTGCAACACCGGTGTACGCGACTCATTGGTGTCGAGAGGTATGCTGCGCTTTCTCTAAAGTTACTCTTGGCGTAATGCCCTTTAACATTTCCACCCCTAGAGCAACAGCTCTAAAGACTTCTCTTTGCACCGCCAATTAAGGCAATGCAGAGCTGAGAGTCCTGCGAGCCCTCTTAGTTCTCCACCCACTGACCGATGAAGGCACGTCGGGGACGAGGGCTCTGACCAACTTTCTGGAGCGCTCGGGTCCGTGGTATCGTTACTCACCAACAGCTCGCCTCGCCACAAGCTGCCCTGCGGGTTATTATGATTTGCAAGTATTTTGTTGGTCAAACCACAACACTGC
Source organism: Acrobasis repandana (assembly GCA_963576875.1). Taxonomy (NCBI): domain Eukaryota; kingdom Metazoa; phylum Arthropoda; class Insecta; order Lepidoptera; family Pyralidae; genus Acrobasis; species Acrobasis repandana. The sequence continues at coordinate 2,277,396 of OY756215.1, forward strand.
GTGGCGTTCGTGCAAAATTCGTGCCACGGTGTAGCGTGCGTGCAATCGTGTAATACCACGCAGTGCGGTTAAACCCCTAGCTATTTGTAGAAACTATGATGAAGGCTCATAAGCCCTTGTGGTTTTTGTTTGGACAATTTTTTTTACTTGTTATTATTCACCAAGTTTTTACGACATACATAGAGCGTAGTCCACAAACTATTTTCAGACAAAGAAAAAAATTGTTCTATGCTTGCTTGGGTGAAAAAAAAAAACTTAGAACGTCTGTATCCTCTATGGGGCAGACAGAGCATTTTGGCTCTTGTGGCTCTAAGCAGACAGAACCCAGGGCCGCAAGACTCAAAAGCCACTTTTACCGCAATAGTGCGCGAGAAGGTGGAGAAAATAATCAAAATATAGATGGGTTGCTAGCCGCATTGCCTATTAACATGATTCACATTTTTGGTCATTTCCTCGATCGGGTTTTATTTATTTATTTTATTTTATTTTCTTTGGAAGATTTACAGCATTACTACTATATAATAATCTCTTAAATACTATACGCCAATTACAAATCTTCACATTTAAAATATTTTTTTTTGTAAACTTTAAAATATCAGGTGCACATAAAATAATCAAACATGGATTGAAAGTTACAGTGAATGCCAGATAAATTAGAAAACTTCAAGAAGGATGGAATTTAGACAAAATATTTGACTGATCGTATCGATTCTAATAATAAAGTAGCAACAATAATAGAAGAAATACTATTCAACAATTAAGTTACTGGTCAAAAAACCTATTAGCTTATATTCGCTTAATACGAGGTATGCTGGTACAAAACAAATCAAAATCGCATTCTGTTATGTAGCTATTGAAAGTTTTACAACTTCTCAGCAGGAAAGCATTACGTCTTTAGTTAGTAAGCACTGGCGGCACGTGTAGCAAAGGAATATGACTCAAGCCTGCAGTGTTTGTGCGGAGCGACAATTTACTTAGCAACTCAGGGCAGTCAACCAAACCATTGGCAATGGCGGACAGGTAGCAGGTATCCGCTATTTGACGACGACGGCTATTTTACAATCAGCTGGTACATTTTAAGTTATTCTTTTCTCCCAGACCAGCATGACAGATCTCTAGCAAAAGCAAAACCAGACAGAAATCGCCTTTCTTCATCTTGTAACTTACACTTAAGTCATACTGTCTTCATGTACACATAAAATGTTTACTATTCCGCCACAAAGCCGCTAAATTCTAGCTCAGTGAAAGTTGTTACTTGTAGCTTTAAAGCCAAGATATAAAGTTAGTTTAGTATCTTCCTTTTGAAACGAGTTGACTGTTGACAGTTATTTAAATAATGTCACAGAATACATAAGAGTACAAACAGAATGGAATCCCGCAATTTGGCGTCCCCGCATCTCTCCCTCGTTATATGTGCCCCTTAGCGCTCTTAAACATATATATATATATATATATATACGGACTAATCACACTGATTAAGCTAGCCCCAAAGTAAGTTTTAAACTTGTGTTATGGGATACTAACTCAACGATACTATATTTTATGATAAATAAAATTATATAGATAAACACCCAAGACCCAGGACAATTTGAAAAAGACCATTTTCCAACTTGCCCTGGCTGGGGATTGAACCCAGAACCTCCGGATTAGCGGTCTAGCGTGTTAACCATTACGCCACGAAGGTCGCTGAGCTTGCATTGACTGAATGAACGAGAATAGACTTTTATAATATATTTTTTGTTTGTTATAACTTAATTGTACCAAAAAAAGAATTATAAAAGACAACGTAATACGAAAGAGCAAATAAACAAAGGCGGACTTATCCCATGTAGGGATCTCTTCTAGTCAACCTGCGATAATGAGAGGATATTTACTCAATTATAGGTTAAGGTACGTACATAATTTCACTATGAGATTATACTTACATAACTATATACACACACATATACAGGCTGACTTTTAAACCACCAGCCAAATTTCTGGAGCAAGTTCAGTCCATGACACTAAACTACTGTCCATAAAAAAAAATAACGAAAAACTAAAACAAAAATTCGCCTTTTCATACAAATCAGCGCTCAGTCAAACGGATTTTCTATGGGAGGACGAAAAATTTTCATCGATTTTTAATAACTTTTTTTATAGAAAGTAGTTCAGTATCATGGACTGAACTTGCTTCAAAAATTTGGATGGTGGTTTAAAAGTCAGCCTGTATATACGAACATACTTACATAAAAACTTATAACATTACACGTATACAAAGTATATATAAAATATATATCTTACAAACATAGGTATATATTAACCATATTAAAGATAAATACTTAATTCAGTCCAAGTGAGACGCAACCAGAGAGGACTTCGATAATCTAGTTTTAAAAGAATCCAGTAAAGGTGCCATCCTTACATCAGCTGGAAGTGAGTTCCAAAGCCATGCCGCCAAGACTGTAAACGACTTTGAATTTATCAATATGTATAGAAAATTAATGAATATGTGTATAAACTATCTATGTCTATGTGTATAAACTACCCGGTTTGCATGTGTTAATGGCTTCCGTAAATAACCGGCCTGAACCGGTTACACCCAGATTTGTCAAGTTGATCCCCAATCTGTTTGTTCACGGACCGCCTCCAAACAACGTCTAAAGCTGTACAGTACATGTACTTATTTCTAAATCGCATTATGTCTACACGGATTTCATCATCATCATCATTCAGATCTATCTTAGTCTCCATTGCAGGAGCACGACCCTCTCTGAACTACCAGAACCATATACAACGTGGAAGGGACATAGCCGTAATAAATCGAACCACGGTCTATACTAGATCAATATAGTACTAGTAGTTCGCCGCGAACTTAGACCTCGCGATTTTTTATATACAAAGTACCCGACGTTTATAATTTTGTGATATGGTCAGCAAAATCCTCAGTTTGAACACAGTTGTAGGTTATAATTTCCCTCGTGCCTCATTTTTTCTAAGCATTTCCTATAGTAACGATCTCCTGAATGCAAAACGTAATTGATATCATAATTTTGAAAATTTATACCTTGACTTTGGCCATAAATTATACCAACTACAGCCATTCCGAAACATCGTTTTTGTGGTTGATCAAAACCATTAAGTCCCGGATCTAGGGCTAGCCGGGGCAGCAAGGTCCGAGGGGTGGCAAAATCGAATATTTGCACCCTTCCTCTTTCCCAACCTTCATCATCATCATCAATAAAGGTTCACAATGAGGAGGCTGGTTAAATGCGGCAAAATAAAAACAATTATCGAAAATCGATAAAAAAAATTGTCCTCCCATACAAAATCCATTTGGCTGAGCGCCGATTTGTATGAGAATTCGATTGTTTTTTTATATGTAAAAGCTTGCTTTTAATTTTTTTTTAATAATTACTAGTTATTATGGCTATGGCAACAAACTTAGTGAAATAAAGTGTTCCTACATTTCTTTCTATATTGCTAGTTAGTGCCTACCAATAAAATATACTAATGGGCAGTTTTTTGGAGATCTAGCACCGAATCTAAAATATTGCGTCCATATTTCTTAGGGCCAAAGGATGACCAAAGGTCGGTCCCTAGCCGACCGTTTCTAAAGTAAAGCCGTAAAGAATAGATAAATACTTAGGTAATACCACGCTGTGTACGAGTATGACGTAAATTTATTTTGTCGAGTAAAAACTATGTAGGCATGGTGTTTTTATCTATTTTATCTTTATGTATATCTATACTAATATTATAAAGAGGAAAGATTTGTACCTATTTTTGTATGTTTGTAATGAATAGGCTCAAAAAGTACTGGGCCGATTTAAAACATTCTTTCACCGTTGGAAAGCTACACTATTCCCGAGTGACATAGGCTATGTGTGTACCACGGGCGAAGCCGGGGTGGACTGCTAGTGTCGTATAAAGTACTTATTTACAAATTTAAACACGCCAGCCACACATATTTTCTGCTTGATCTAATAGTTGACCAGTAGAGAATGCCATATGGGATTAGATGCACCACTTGTACAATACTTTTTTACGCAATAAAGTTTTTAAAAAAATGTCAACTCAAAAGCATTCAGGTTCTCTCAGCTTTTTCAATTTTCCCTTTTGTTTAATTTTGTTCTGCTATGCTGGTCTGGGAGAAAAGAAAAAACTTAGTGAGCATATACCGCTGCATCTCTTCCTGTGCAGATCGTAAAAGGTGATCGAGGGACTTGACAAAACAATAAGAATGCGGCTTAGCAGCCCATGACTGTTTTGATTCCTTTTCCACCTTCTCGCCCACCTAAAAGTGGCCTTTGGGTCTTGCAGCCCTGGGCTATGTCTGCTAAGAACAAAATGACCTACAAGACCCAAAATGCCCTGTCTTGTATTGTTGTCTTGTATTGTCATTGTATAGCAGGCGCTAAGCTATGACGGAAATGACGTACGTGATGTGCATTGCGATATGTAATTAAGTAATTAATAAATCAGTTTATCACATCACGTATAGTCTATTCGTTCAATTGGTTGGAATATTGTCGGCACGCTCCAAAGCCGGCATCGGCTTTTACAAAGATGCGGCCTTTGTGGCACGCCGACGGCATGCGCACCAATTTAGCAAATGAAACGGACGTGAAGATTCGATATAACATTCAAAACATTTAATTTTCTTTTTCAAAACGCTATGGTTATCCTAAACCTAACTAATATCAAAATGCGAAAGTGAGTTTGTATATTTGTTTGTTTGTTTGTTACCTCTTCACGCTTTATTTACTGAGCCAATCTTCTTGAAAATTCGCATACACATAGTTAGGAGTACCGAGAAGGACATAGGGTACCTTGTATCCCGGAAAAAAGTAATGTTCCCGTAGGAATTGGGATACGCGAGCGAAGCCGCGGGCAAAAGCTAGTTCTATATAAAAAATATCATATAATTATGCAATGACAGAATCGCGGGGCTCACAGAGCTACTACGAGTAGATATATTAGAGTTTATTTTATAGATGCAAAGTTTACTCTCTGAAACTTCACCACAATATTGCAATTAGCAATCCTCTTTGTGACAATTAAAAATAGACTGCTAAAATAAAAGAATCTATTTTTTCATTCTCTTTGAAGTATAAGTCCCGGCGGTAACTTCAGAAGTTAAAAGCTAAAAGTTATTTGTCTACAAGCTTTGATAAAGAAATTGATAGATGTAGCATTAGATAGTGCAAAAGTTCTTAGGCTTGAAACTGCGTTAGGCGGAGACCCGTGACGGGCTTAGTCCGTCTCTGACACAAACTATACGTGCAACAGAGACAGGTGACCCGCGATGGTTTCAGCTATCTCTATTGCACGTAGGGTTTGTGACAAAGACTGACTGAACCCATCGCGGGCGTCTGCTTGACGTAATTTATATATTTTATTCTCTCGTGATGTTAACCTGACACTGCCTAAAGAATTCTGAAGAGACCGAAACAGGTGGAAATCTGAAGGTGCCAGGTCAGGACTATACGGCGGATGCATTAACACCTCCCAGCCAAACTCTCTTAATTTTTGCTGAGTGGTTAAAGATGTGTGAGGTCTAGCGTTATCATGATGAAAAACCACACCCCTTCTGTTGATTAATTCCGGCCGCTTTCTCTCAACTTCTTGCTTTAATCTTATCAGTTGATGGTCCTGCCTGGTGGTAACAGCTCATAACGAATAATGCCCTTCCAATCCCACCACACACACAGCATCACCTTGTTGCGAGTTAACCCGGGTTTCGCCACAGTCTGTGAAGCCTGACCGGCTTTGACCATGACCTTTTTTGCACGATCTTGTCTTACGTGATCACTTTTCATCACCAGTTATCAATTTCTTCAAAAATGGTTCGGTCTCATTACGTCGTAATAAAAAATCACAAATGAGTACACGATTCATTAGGTTTCTTTCCGAGAGCTCGTGAGGTACCCAAATATCGAGCTTTTTTGTGTACCCATTTTTTTTCAAATGCGCCAAATCTGTTTTGTGGTCGATTCCCAGTTCTTCAGCTACGTCGTAACTACTGATATGCCGATCTTGCTCCACTTTTTCAAAAAAAGTTCATACATACTATATGCGAAAAGACTTTTTCCCCAACCTAATATTTAAAATTTTGCTACAACCAAGCCCTAGATAACCCTTCACAGTATTTTATGAACTAATTTTTACAGTTTAAAGTGAGAACGTTAAGCTTTACTACGCACATTTGCGAAAAACGGCCACTTTTGGCAAATGTGTGTAGTAAAGCTAAACGTTTTCATTATAAACTGTAAAAGTAGTTCATAAAATACTTTGAAGGGTTATCTAGCACTTGGTAGTAGCAAAATTTCTCCGTTTCCTTTGAAATAATTCATTTAAAATGGGGGCAACACTGAACCCCGGAAAATTCAGGTATGGCCTTAATCGTTTACTTAAAACTTTATAATTCATGGCATTGTTACCATGATTTTCCGTCATTTGGATGCCCTTCGAGTCCAGTCATTTAAGCAAAAAGATATAGGGCAACCCCGAAATAAAACGGAATAAGCTGAATTTTTGTATGAACCTTTACTTTGGTATACTAAATGTTGTCTCAAAAGTCACAGACGTGACTTCGTCTATAGATATTCAAGGTGTCAAAAATCTGTTCTTCAGAAATATCTCTCTTCCTTGTTTTCAAATCGTATTTGCATGTATGAGAAATTTGTAGAGCGGACACCATTATGGGGCATTTATTATAAAAAAATTTTTATATAACTCTTTTCTAGTGATGAATAGTGGGTACTGGAAACAGAGCCAGTGGCAGCAAGTGTATGTTTTTTGTCTCAGATATCACCTATGAAGATGTACACATAGCTTTGTTACTTTATATTGTGTATGTAAAGCAACATATATGGAAAATATTATATCATTGTATACAAGTGAATAAAGATCGCAAACGAACCGTGGAAAGACAAGATACAGTTGACTTTCAGCTTTCAGGATAAAAATACTTTGTGAAAATATCATTCAGACTTTTTCACAAAACGCAAATTACCTTGAAGATATCTAGTTAAGGCCGTATGGGACATAACATACTTGTAACATCAAGCTGAGAAATAATATTGAATTCTAATAAGTCTATAATAAGTACACAATTTGTAATTTCTTTAGTTTAGCTCTAAAATACTTCCAATTTATCTTAAGGTGAATATATAGGCAAATGACCTTGAAGTGGCGCCCTCATTTGAAATAAATTGTTAACTCGTAAATATGGAGATAATTTCCATATTACTCTTCGTCATGCACTAGATAGCCCTTTAAATTATTTTATAAACCACCGTTGAAAGTATTTACATTAGTCCGTCTAGCTTTAAAACTTGCCTCCGCCAAAAGTGGCCACGGCAAGTTTTAAAGCTAGACGGATCACCAATAATAGTTTTAACGGCAGTTCATAAAATAATTTAAAGGGCTATCTAGTGCATGACGTAGAGAAATATGGAAATTATCTCCATATTTACGAGTTAACAATTTATTTCACACTTCAAGGCCATTTGCCTATATCTTCGCCTTAATTGTATTATTTAGTTTTAATTAAATTAAAATAAATAATTGTTGAAATTTTCATTAAAAAAAATTAGTATTTAAAGTTACGGGATATTGAATTGACAAAAAAACGGACAAGTGCGAGTCGGACTCGTACATGAAGGGTTCCGTACCTCGAAACAATGTTTTAAACCGCTAAAAAAACATGTTTTTTTAGCGGGTATGACGACCCCTTTAATTTTTAACGAAAAAGAGATAGAGCCCTATGACAGACGGACAGACAGACAGACGGACAGACAGCGGAGTCTCAGTAATAGGGTCCCGTTTGCACCCTTTGGGTACGGAACCCTAAGAAGTGACATATATAGGATATATTTGTCTTTTTAAAAGGGTTAATTATCTTAGATATTTGCCTTGCCTTAGATAAAGTATAGAGCAGCATTAATGATGATTTTATTCGTACTTTTCTTAGTTTCCATCTGTGCTTGTTTAAATTGCCAAATGATGTTAAAATTTATAAAATATGTTGGCCTTTTGCGAGCGATTAAGTAAATGTCAGGATTTAATTCGGACACCACAAAATTTTGATTCATCTGACCGAGGCTAGACTGGGTAAACCTTCATTTAATCTGGTAACTAGCTTCTAATGACAAATTCAAATTATTAAGTCAAATAATTCTTTAGAGATTGCAAAAAGGTGGGGATAGATGCAGCGATCTTCAGGAGTTTCACTTAGGCTCAATTTACATTGCCGCGGAACGAATTTTTGAAACTCTACAGAGCATATTGAACCCTATGTCAATGTGATAATAAATAAACTATGTCAACAAAAAAAAACTTTCGGAATTCCCGCGAATTTTCTTTCTTTGTGCTAATTTGTAATGTATTCTCCTAGATTATGGAATTCATTATCCTCTTTGAATTTCTTAAAATTCGCCTCGATTTCGCGGCAATGTGAATTGGGCCTTAGATGCCTTCTTTCGATAGAATGTAAAGTCCTAACTGCTTTATTATTTATACTCATATACCTATGTCACCAACTGTAGACTGTAAACATCGAGATTTCATAAACTATCGTGCGACATTGTAAACTGTCTATAAATTGTGAACTGTACCGTACTGCAATATATTTCTAGTTTCATGCTAGCCTGAGGTTCCACTTCCCGGCTTTTACTTCTCCACTTTGCTCGGTTCTTGGTAGTAAGACCAATTGGTACGCATATCATAAGTACTTGATTACGTCAAGCCAGCATTTCATGGCTTGTGAGTGTGAACGTTAAGCTTTAGTTTGCATTTTTGCGAAAAACGGCCACTTTTGGCAAAAATGCAAACTAAAGCTTAACGTTCTCACTTTAAACTGAAAACAGTGGTTCATAAAAAAGTTTGAAGGGTTATCTAGGTTTTAGTAGCTGAAAATTTTCTTGCTTGCTTACAAATAATTTATTTCAAATGGGTGCAGCACTGGACTCCGTGTATCGTCTTAATAAACTAGCTAGTCATTTTTCATTAAGGCATCCAATACATAAGAAAGTGCTTGAGCTCAGTCCAGACATTAATACTACAATTTGGATCCAAAGACAAACTGCGGAATCTCGTCTCGAGAGATCGCTTGGAAGATGTGTTGTAAACACAGGGAAGGGTAATGTTTACAAACACGCGACTGCCAAAAGTCCCACTGACGGGACATTTGGCAGAATGGTTTTCAAACTAAAGTAACGCACAAATATGATTTGGTTTATAGTGTAGTTTTAGCTATTTTCATTCCATTTTTTTTTGTTTGCTAAAAAACATATTATCAACTTATAGGGAAGTTAAATGGCTACAATCTTTATTGCACTAAACAGACGGCCTTCGTGGCGTAGCCCACGTAAGGCGTAACACGCTAGTCTGTAAATTCGGAGTTTTGGTTTCGATCCCCAGCCAGAGCAAGTTCAAATTGTCCTGGGTCTTAGGTATTTATCTATATAGGCATATATATGTAGATATTTATTATAAATTATAGTATCGTTGAGTTCATATCCCATAATACAAGTGTAAATTTACTTTAGAGCTAGTTTAGTTAGTGTGATTTGTCCTAACCTATTTATTTATTTAAACATTATGGTACGAAATAAAATACTATGGAAAACAGATGTCAAAATGTCGCTAATATCGCCTAAGTAACCGAGGTAAGTAATTGAAAAAAGTAGTCGTTTGACAAAACAGACTCTAACAGGTATTATTTTGTAAGGTTTTCATCAACCTTTGCCTGCGGCAAATATTTGGTGTTTTCTGGCCTGACAAGATCTTCAACGAATGCGGGAGGCGTGCCGGGAAATGCAAATGGACATGCATAGGCCATACTCACAGGAAAGAGCCCACACACATCCCGAAGCAAGCCCTAGGGACTCTCCAGAACAAGCGAAAAGTTGACCGTCCCAAGCAGACCTGGCGACGCACTGTTGTGGCGGAGATGAAGACAATCGGGCTCACTTGGCCCGAAGTAAAGCGTGTAGCCAAAGACCGATAGCGATGGAGAAACACTGTTAAAGGCCTCTGCCCTACCTGGGGCCTTAAGACCTTAAGATAGTCATTATTTTGTAAATTAGTGAGGACCCGCTCAAAATTATTTTACGTGTATTTTACTTCTTGTGAAGCAATCGATGATTGCCAGAGCTAAGTATTAGAGTATTTCAATTTTTCTTATTACGTACCCTATACATTTTCGTGTGCCCGTCGGGTAAACTTTTCCTTTGATACAAATTAAAAATACACTTTAATCATTTTCTTGCAAATGAAAATATTGTAGACTTAAGAAGCTACTCCGCTAAAAATGGCAATAAGCTCTAAAATAAGAAAAAGTTATTGAGGACATCCATCACCGAAAAACATTCGGACAACAGATAAATTTAGGCAGCTTAAAAAATATGACACCCAGTGTTGGCCACTTACACACACATGAAATCAAAAGAAAAAAATATCTTTTGTTTTAAATAACATTGTTTTACCATATTATAAATTCTATCAAAATTTTGTACAAATATTCCAAAAGAAAGATCAGTTCATAATTATATGCCGTAACTATTTACCAACACTCCCATTTAAATTGTGTTGGTATCAAATAGTCACAAATGCAAATAGTCTACGAAGAAACTCTTAACAACTACAATTTAGAAAATGTACAAACATTTTAATATTTAGGTAGTTTATTAACACCTGACGGTCGATCTACACAAGATATATTTGCCAGAATAGCGACGGCAAAACAAGCGTTTAAAAAGAAAAAAATCTCCACCATCACAAAAACGGCTGCTGGACGATTGCGTTATATATATGGCAATAAGGCATGGACTTTGACTCAAAAAGTAAAGAAAAACTAGAACAAGAGTTGAAAAAAATATAAAAAACAATAATAAAATGAGGAGGTCCTGAAAAGAGTAGGAGAAAATAGGTGCATTCTAGACATAATAGAGAGTAGGCGACGAAAGGTGTTAGGCCATCTGATACGACACGACGATTCCAAAAAGATTATTATTGAAGGAAAGATCAGGAAGAAGAACAGGAAGATCGAGGCAAAGTTACATGAAACATTTAAAGGAGAAGGTGAACGTCGTATCGTACAGCGAAGTAAAACAGCTGGCGGGCGAGAGACACAAATGGAAGATAATTCATACTCCACCGACAAGAGCACTCTCAAATATAATGATGATGAAATAAACATAACAAGTAATGTAAGTATACTATTTCTTCTTCTTCTTTTAGTGCCTCTCCATTACTGGATGTTGGCCGTCAGCTTCCCAAGCTCCGCTCTATCCATTGCCAAGCAGAATAACTTCTCCACTTTGGTTATTCCGGTCCACTCTCTTATTTATTTATTTTATTTTTAAACTTTATTGCTTAACAATGAAATTGTGTTACAATTGGCGGACTTAACGCTAAAAGCGTTCTCTCCCAGTCAACCATAGGGATAAACAGATAATTCGTTGCGGCGCAAAATAATTAAATAATTACATACTTATACCAAATAATATATATAATAATCACATACATGCAAATATACTCATAATAAAGATATATATACGCATACATATAAAATATACATATATATACATATACATAATTAAATAAATACAAATACACACATAACTACCATGAATGATGATGTAGATAAGAAAATGAGACTAATTTACTCGTAGAAGATGAGAGTGTACTCTTCTCTTGAAGGAAAATTTTGTGGAAATTTCTTTGATGTCAACGGGCAAAGCATTCCAGAGTCGTGAAGCTTGAACAGTAAAAGAGTTTGCCATAAAATTCTTATGCTCCTCAGCCATATTTTTTTGCGTCTTCCAACGCGTCTTTTGCCTTCGACTTTGCCCATCATAACAAGTTGAAGCTATAGAATACTAAATTTATTGACATGTTAATGTTCCTGCAAAAGCCTTATTACTGAATATTTGATTCTTGATTCATTCCTCATTCTTGACAAAATCCAGCGTCTGATGATGAAAGAAGATTGTCAAACAAACCAAACCTATTTTTGTAATTAACTAACCCTACAAAAGAGTCAAAGGGAACCCAACAGTAAGTCAAACAAGGGATGAAAACTTCAAAGGGTGCAACGGTCACAATGTCAAATAAAAGGCTCCGACGAACTTTGAGCAAATTTAAATTGATAAAGCACGACCGAAAGTACTGCCATTATATGAATATTTAAAAAAAATACAATAATTCTCTATGGATCAGACATAGCATTTTGAGTCTTGGAGATCTAAGCAAACAGAGCCTAGGGTTGCAATACTCAAAGTCCACTTTTAGCGTGATGTCTACGTGAAGACGAGAAAATGGAAAAAGGAATCAAAATAGTGTAGGTACCTAGCCGCATCGCCTATTAGCATGACTGCATGATTCGCATTTTCGCCTATTTCCTCGATCGGCTTTAACGATCTTCGCTGGAAGACAAGCAGCTGGTGCATTTTAAGTTAAATCTTTTCTCCCGAACCAGCATGTACACATTCATTTAGGAATTCTATTTTCATTTTCGTTTTCAAGAAAATAAGTTATTTCAAATGACTGCAGCACTTTCGCTCGCGTACAGCCTTAATAAATAAGTTTCTTGCTAATTCATATTTTCAACGCAATAAGAGCATGTATGCGTTAATTAAACCTACAATATTTAATAAGTTTCTTAGGAAAATGAATATAAGTACGATTACAATTATAATAATAAACGAAGCCATTTCATCCTAAAAAATAATTCAGGCACAAATACAATTTTAAACCATCACTTGCACACTATCACGTCTTTATCCCTTATGGGGCAGACAGAGCATTTTGGGTCATGTGGCTCTAAGTAGACAAGCCACAGGGCCGCAAGACCCAAAAGCATCGAAATATAATCTCTAGAAATCTAACGCACCTACATTCACCGCTTCGATTCTGATTCCATTTACGCAAACAAACAGTAATTACAACGAAACACTCAAACACACACATAGACAAAGATGCATATGATTGGTCGCGACAAGGTCACGCACGCGTCTTCGTCCCGTCGGTCAATCAACCGCCTCCCCTGAGCCGCTGAGCTCAGAGGCCGATTATTAAAATGTTTATTTACTTACATATGAAAGGCGAATCCTGTGTCTTTCATGTATGTATGGCTTCTACACCACTTCACGGCACATTACGGCATTTTTAATGAATCGATTGTCGCAAAAACACAGCAGTATTCCCAAAGGAAACTTTTTACGACGCAACCGCACGACTCGAGTATCATGGCGAACAGTCGCGCCGCACGGTTCATATTTTAAGCCCCGCCCGCCACGGTACATATCGCGTGGAATGATTTTTCGGGATTATTAACGCTTTTAGGGATTATTATTCGTAGCCCAAAAGCCACTATTAGCGTGATGGTGCGCGAGAAGGTGGAAAAAGAAATCTAAATAGTGATGGGTTGATAGCCGCATCGCCTATTAAAATGATTCGCATTTCTGCGCGGAAAGAGAAGCAGCTGGTACATTCTAAATTTATTCTATGCCAGACCAGCAGGATAACCTTACTCTGTGTCTTAAGTGCAAACTCCTTGACATGTGTATCCTGCCCATTCTTACCTATGGTTCACAGTAGATTGGGTACGCAATGATGATCTGCGTTCTTGGACTGGAGTTGTCGATGTCGGCGTCAAAAAAACTGAAGTGGGACTGGGCGGGGCATGAGTGCCGCATGCATCCGGGGAGATGGGCCGGGAAGGCCACCCTATGGGTGCCAGAAAGTCGCAGGCGCAGAGGGAGACCACGAAAGAGATGGCGAGACGACATCGACAGCTTTACAAAGGAATGGCAGCAGGCTGCTATAAATAGGGATCAGTGGAAAAAGAAGGGAGGAGGCCATTTCCCAGCAGTGGGACACATAGGCAGGCTAACAAAAAAAAATACTAGCATGGAAGAAAATATATTTCAGGATTCTTAAATATTTTTTCGAAAGGTCATTTTTAATGTACAGATATGATTTTTCTATAGGCAAATTAAAAAAAAACCTCGACTGTCAAGACGCCATCTAGAGATAGTGGTGAGTAGCGGAACTACCGATACGACTTGATATCCATAGTCACTATTATTTGCTAGAAAAAGCCCTGACTCTCAAGCGTTAAGGCCATACCTAAATTTTCCGGGGCCAGTGCTGCCCCCATTTAAAAGTGGCCGTTTTTCGCAAATGTGCGTAGTAAAGCTTAACGTTCTCACTTTAAACTGTAAACAGCAGTTCATAAAATACTTTGAAGGGTAATCTAGGAATTGGTAGTAGCAAAATTTTAAATGATGTCTCCGTTTTCTTTGGAATGATTTATTTTAAATGGGGGCAGCACTTGACCCCGGAAAATTCAGGTACAGCCTTAACGCCAGTAGCTTTTAAATGGCTAAACCGATTTTCATCATACATAGCTAAGAACTACCACAGGAAAACTTGCTTTTACGTGAAAAAACGATGCCACAGACAGACACCGTCAAACTTATAACACCCCTCTGTTTTGATGGGGGTTAACAAAAAGTTACTTGAAACAATATCGAACAGGTGATTTTCAGTGCGTTCCAAAGTACGAGAAATGCTATATTTACGAGTACTTGCAGTCAATACTGTCTAGAGTTACGTCAAGCATCTATTTACTTGTGTAAATAGATGCTTGTAATGCTTAGATATTTCGATAGTGTACATAGTCCGTGTTTTTATTAAACACTAAAACCATTATCTACTCTAATCAAGTTGAAATCTGGTAAAATTGACGGATGAGATCAAGATGAGATAGCGGCATGGCAATTATCTCATCCGTCAATGTCGATTTGGGCGAATAATATTTTCAATCGAGATATAAACAGTTAGTCTGCCTTTATTAAAACGGTATAAATTTGTAAAAAAATAATTAACTTTGCACAAAAATTCTAAAACAAGCAAAATCTCAATAGAGTGTTAAATAAAGTTGTTCACAACAGCAAATAAACACGCAAAACGCGTTTAAAAATTAGGCAAATTAGCAACCCAAACAAACACCAATGTTTAACAACTAGTGGGATACGCACTTTAAAGGGCCGCCCGAAACACGTATTACAAATTAAATTGGGAGTTTGCCCTAGTGCGGCTCTGGTGACCGGTGTTACATATTTAGGTGAAAATGAAAATTTAAAAGCGGCTGAGTGCGGTCCTGTTCAAGCGAAAAGTTTTGTGTGCAAAATGAATTTGTGTGTTTTGAGATCTAACTTATAATTAAATATGACGATACATTAAAAGGTTTGGTCGAGGCAATATTAAATGTTTCCCTCAATAAGGCACAATGGAAACAAGCAGGTCTTCATATAAGGCTTGGGAGCCTTGGGGTCAGGCGCGCGGTTGATGTTGGCCTGCCGGCTTTTCTGGCTTCGGTTCATGGTGTTGCGGATCTTGTCACTGTAATTCTCTCACCCAATGGTGCCAGGGTAAGTATACCGTATGTGACCGAGGCAGAATCTGCCTGGATGGCTGGCAACTCCGGCGCGTTGTGTCCCGTTGCCCTTCATGTTCAACGGGAGTGGAGAGTGGATATTGGTGTCAAAAATACCCATCAATGTCTTCTGGACAATACTTCGGGGGCGGATACGGCGAGACTTAGAGCAGTGTTACAGGCGGAATCGGGAGCGTGGTTGCAGGCTCTTCCATCGCCTCACCTAGGCACCTTTTTGGAATATAACTCCTTGCGGATAGCCGTGGCGCTCCACCTGGGCTGCAGAGTGTGTGAGCCTTCGTGAGTGCCAGTGCGTGAATTATCATGCATTGAGTTGTCGTCGCTGCATGGGGAGGTTTCGGTGTCACCACGCACTAAATGACATCGTTCGTTGAGCCTTTGTCTCGGCCAATGTTCCCTGCGTGCTAGAGCCCCCAGGGCTTAGTCGATCGGACGGCAAGAGGCCGTGGTTTGACTCTTGTCCCTTGGAAACATGGCATCTGGTATGGGACGCTACGTGTGTTAGTACAGTGGCAGCCAGTCATCTGGGACGCACTATTAGTGCAGCAGCAGCAGTTGCTGAGGATGTAGCCTAAAAGAAGCGGGTGAAGTATGCGGTTATGGGACAGCACTACAGTTGCATTCCCATAGCCATGAAACCATGGGATGTTGGGTTACAGACGCCAAGCGTCTAATCCGGGAGTTAGGCAACAGAATAAGGGAAAAGAATGGTGACTCCCACTCAGGCTCATTTCTGATGCAAAGGTTGGCCATTGCCATTCAGCGCGGTAACGCAGCTAGAATATTGGGCACATTTGCAGCAGAAATGTCAAGGGGCGGGTTAAAAATATAATGTAGTATTTTTTTAATTTTTATTATATAGGGTTTTAAAGGAAAAAAATTGATAACATAAATGTTTTTTTTCTTGAATTATTTTTAAGGCATTGGTAACCTTATTATAAGAACATGATTAATTATAATAACTCCTCTTCACCCATCCATCTCTTTCTGTGGATGTCGTAAGAGGCGATTTAAGGACTAAGTTAACGTCGGGCGGCGGCCGGTTGTAAAACTTTTAGCAAAAATACATTCCCAAAGAGGGTTGACGACAGGCCGGCGGTCAGTCGTAAAACTATAGCCTAATCATTTAAACAGTTCCGGCTATTTCTTCTCCATTTTGCAAGGTCTTTGGCATCCTTGGGTGACCATTGACATGTATATTAAATTTGAAGAAGAAAAAGCGGGAAAGCGCACCCCGTACTCCGAATCAGCACAGCTGAGGATGCAACTAACAATTATAATAACTGACATGCTCTGCCAACCCTACATAAAGAGTCGTTGTAAAGATAAGGCAGAAGAAGTTATTTGAAACGAGTGCAGCACAACACTTTTGCTCTTGTACAGAAGCTATGTCAGATGCCTTTAAGTGGCTTGAAAAATCTTATACCGAAAAACAAACAAAAAAGCAACAATGTTCTCCTTCTCTTTATGGTTGCCTGTAAGAGATTGCTTCGGCGATAAGGCCGCCTCTTGTACCTTATCTTACCTAAGTTCCGTAAACTTTGTAATTTTTTATTGTTTTTATTTGGTGCAATAAAGATTTTTGTATTGTATTGTAATGTTTTCGAAACACATTAGAAGAAGGTGCATCAAACACCAACGCAGCTGGACGCCATTTAAGGTTCAACAGTCTGAGTGACCCTTTTATTTGTTGAAAATTGCTGACACACGTGCACCGAAGTGACGTTCATATTACAGAAATGGGACACAAAATAAAAAATAAAACAGAAGTAAAATCCTAGACATCCTCATTACATCTAACTTAAAATTGGATGAACATAAAATACTACTATAGCGAAGAGAGCAAACTCCTTTCTTTATATTGTACGTAGACCATTCCAAGCAATGACAGTTGAAACATTTAGAAAGATCTATAAAACAATATACGCCTACTACTTGAATATGGCTTTCAAATCTGGAGTCCATACTTCCAAAAGGATATTAATCTGTTAGAGTGTCCAACAAAGAGCCGCAAAGATACCTCAAGCTTTACGTCGTATGTCATAATATGAAGACAGACTCCACGAACTGCGTCTCACTACATTTGAAAAAAAAACGTGTCCGTAGTGACCTAATTGAAACATACAAAATCCTGACATCTGGTTACAACTTGCCTGACATACAGAAAATATATAATTTGAAGACAAACCTAAAACCAAGAAGAGGCCAACACAACCAAATAAGCCGGGAGCTAGCAAAAATCAACACTGCACACTTTTTGAGCAACCGAGTGGTTCATAATTGGAACAAACTACCCGAGAAAGTAGTGTCTGCCACATCCATAAACTCATTTAAAAATAGGCTAGACAATTGGCTTCACACAAATAAAGTGACGTTAAAATAATTATATTGGACATTGGACATTTTGAAGACTATTAAACGAATTCTAACAATACCTGAAATAGACACATCAGCTATAAGCTGCTTGTCTATAATTTAAGCAAATAAATAAATAAATAAAATTTTACACTAGTGTTGTGGTTGCTACAAATCGTGAAATCGCTGGCAGAGATTTAAACTCCATTATGTCAGCAAACTTTTGCCAATTTATGTCAAAGTATTAAAGAATTATGTTATTTATTTAATAAAGGGGCAAGTGCGAGTCGGACTCGTACATGTAGGGTTCCGTACACCGTACAATGTTTGAAAACGCTGAAGAAACACGTTTCTTGTATGACGACCCCCATTAATTTTTAACTTTATCTTGTTTTTAGTAAATTCTTGTTATAGTGGTCATAGTAATACATAATTGGTGAAAATTTCAAGTATCTAGTGCCATTATAAGGATCGAGATAAAAAGGCTGAAAAAAAACGTTTCTTGTATGAGTATTAATTTTTAATTTTACCTATCTTGTATTCTATATATATATATATATATATATATATATATATATATATATATATATATATATATATATATATATATATATATATATACATATATACATATGTATATATATATATATATATATATGTAGTAGTAATATATTATAAATTTCAAATATCTAGTTAATGCCATTATAAAGATCTAGTTAAAAACGCAGAAAAAAAAGATGTTTTTTGTATGACGACCCCCTTTAATTTTTAAATATTTTTTATTTTTAGTATTTGTTATTATAGCGGCCACAGTGATACAAAATCAGTGGAAATTTCAAGTGCCTAGCTATTACGGTTTGAGAGATAGAGTTCTGTGACAGACGGACAGACAGACGGACAGACGGACAGACGGACAGACGGACAGACGGACAGACGGACAGACGGACAGACGGACAGACGGACAGACGGACAGACGGACAGACGGACAGACGGACAGACGGACAGACGGACAGACGGACAGACGGACAGACGGACAGACGGACAGACGGACAGACGGACAGACGGACAGACGGACAGACGGACAGACGGACAGACGGACAGACGGACAGACGGACAGACGGACAGACGGACAGACGGACAGACGGACAGACGGACAGACGGACAGACGGACAGACGGACAGACGGACAGACGGACAGACGGACAGACGGACAGACGGACAGACGGACAGACGGACAGACGGACAGACGGACAGACGGACAGACGGACAGACGGACAGACGGACAGACGGACAGACGGACAGACGGACAGACGGACAGACGGACAGACGGACAGACGGACAGACGGACAGACGGACAGACGGACAGACGGACAGACGGACAGACGGACAGACGGACAGACGGACAGACGGACAGACGGACAGACGGACAGACGGACAGACGGACAGACGGACAGACGGACAGACGGACAGACGGACAGACGGACAGACGGACAGACGGACAGACGGACAGACGGACAGACGGACAGACGGACAGACGGACAGACGGACAGACGGACAGACGGACAGACGGACAGACGGACAGACGGACAGACGGACAGACGGACAGACGGACAGACGGACAGACGGACAGACGGACAGACGGACAGACGGACAGACGGACAGACGGACAGACGGACAGACGGACAGACGGACAGACGGACAGACGGACAGACGGACAGACGGACAGACGGACAGACGGACAGACGGACAGACGGACAGACGGACAGACGGACAAACAGCGGAGTCTCAGTAATAGGGTCCCGTTTGCACCCTGTGGGTACGGAACGTGGCCAACGCAGGCACTTTTGTAGGCGGAGTGGGGGTGTTAGGTTTTATTTTCGTTACGGAATTTCTTGATTCGGTCGCCGCGCTCAAAGCCCGCGATAAAAGCTATGCAATAGCTTAAAAATATAATTTGTATTTGAGTTTTTTATTTTTTTATTTTAGTTATTTCTTGACTGGGTCGTTCTATATCATGGGCTGAACATGTACTTTAATGATTGAGTCAGCATTTAAAATTCATGTAACACCCTATAAATTCCTGGAACATCCTATAAAAACTGTACCTACATAATTCATTTGAGTTATCCTTCTGAACTTTTCGTTTTTTGTATAGCGGATAATACGTTCAATTTAGTCCTAATTTACCATTTACAGAGATTCTGAGCATCTGCTGATCAGCTCCCAAGGCGCAAGTATGTGTGAATAGTTTAGAATAGAAATTATGACCTCTACAGCTGGTCTAGGAAAAAAGAAAATGGCATGAAAGCCGATTGAGGGAATGGGTGAAATTTCTTTTTTCAAAATCAAAATCAAATATTTATTCAGTAATTTAAGTGCCTTTGCAGGCACTTTTTTTACACGTCAAAATTTTTTTTTGCCTTTTGTGTTCACATCCAAATGCGGACCACGTCCGAAGTTGCTAGCAATGCGTACTTCCACCGGGCCATCGAGCTAGCGTCTGTCTGTCCGTCTGTCACAGGGCTCTATCTCTTAAACCGTAATAGCTAGACACTTGAAATTTTCACCGATTATGTATTACTGTGGCCGCTATAACAACAAATACTAAAAATAAAAAATGTTAAAAATTAAAGGGGGTCGCCATAGAAAACACGTGTTTTTACAGCGTTTTTAACTAGATCTTTATAATGGCATTAACTAGATACTTGAAATTTTCACAGATTATGTATTACTATGGCTGCTATAACAACAAAAAATAAAAACTTAAAGGGGTCGTCATACAAAAGACGTGTCTTTTTAGCGTTTAAAACATTGTACGGAGGTACAGAACCCTTCATGCACGAGTCCGACTCTTACTTGCCCGTTTATTATCTAAAATATTTGTCATCATAAAAACTAAGAATACTAATAATGAATTATGATTATGAGGAACATAAAAATGCAACGAGCTAATAAATAAGAAATGTCATAAATGACTCTAGACAAAAGATATCATTTCTCAAATAAAAATGAGTGCAATCTAAAAAGTTATATTCGGTGCCAAGATTGCGGACATTTTTCAACTGTCTTTGTACTTCTGATGACCTTAATTATTTTTAGGACTAACGGCCTGGTTCGGCTTTACATGAGTACTGTATAGGTACAAATCGGAACCGACTGCAGACTGCAGCAGTCGACGTATCACGGCGACACTGGTTTCTATGTATTTCTTTGAAATAGTTTTTGTAGCTAGCGGTACGACGCCCGACTACACGTCGCTCGACCGCAGATGACACGTCGCTTAACCGCAAACACAGCGGTGACAATCCCTGTACGTGAGAGTTCGAACGCCGGTGACCTTGAGCTCGGAGCTCGTCACGCTAGGGTTGATACCGAACCGAAATGGAGTATCGTGCGGTGCGTGAGAGAGACGCGAACCAGGTACCAGCCCTCGTCCAAAGCAGTCAGCGATAGCTCGTTTCGCGCCCCGCACGCCTCTTAAGGCCCCCTCGCACATCCAGCCACCCACACATTGCCGCAAGCGATTTTACGTGAACACATGCTTAAGTGTCGTTACTTTTCGCGTAGTGTAGAAGTAGTGTTCTTTGCCGCAGATCAGTAGAAGGATAAGTTCGTAGCCGACTGCAGACAGTAGCATCAGATTACGCGTCGCCACGACACGTAGCCGCAATACCTCGCCGGGTTCGAATTAATGACTACAGCGACATGTCATGGCGACAGTCGCTGCCGCTGACGTATTCTGCTGATCCTGTGATGCTGGAATGGATAATCTAAGTTTTGCTCCAACTTCCACGCACACAAATTGACTGCCGAAGCGAGACCATGCGGGGTGAAAAGATCAAGGTAGGTCAATGAGGCTGGTTTTGGGTTTGAGGTTTTTTTTCGTTTTACAAAGAATATTTAAGAATTATTTAAAAAGTAAGACATATTATGACTGCCTTATGTTTAATACAATAATAATCCAAAGTTACATGGGCTAATTTATTGTATTTCTTGAATACTTTCCGTTTTAGTATAATTCGAGGCAATTCTTTTCTATCGAGAAAATTTCAAGCAATCGTGTTTTCGACACATATTATGTATTAGTATAAGAGTTAGTCCTGAACCATTGAACTTTGCTGTGTTTTTATTTCAAAGTGAGTATTTCGTTAATATAATGATAATATTTAAGATCGCTCTAAGAACTTTAGGTTAGTACGGCTCTTAACATTGTATGCAAGTATTTCAGTCTGTGTAGGAAACTCGCCTACCTAGTCCAACACACTGAAAACGCGTCAACGCGTGGGAGCCTCAGTGTGTTGAACCGCGCTCGGTGTCAGTGTGTTCTTAGTACTATAAATTTATTACGCTGGGTGAAGACAGGCTCAATTATGAATAGGGATGTTGACTGGGTCCGAAAAATATTATTTTATTTTATTCCGTAAGTTAGATTTTTCAAAAATAATGTTTGTTGTGTTTCAAACCCATATTTTTTGGTTTATCAAAGTAATTAAAAATTCGCAAAGATACAGAGCATTGAAATTTCGGAGTACGGGCGAGTGAAAATTGTACTAGATTGTGTTGACATCATGCAAAGTATTCACGGTCGCTTATCAGACGCCGCAATTTCCTCTACCAATAGATTGGTACTGGCCACTTGAGAATGTTTTTGATGGATTAGTTGTATTTTTTGTATTGTTTGTATTATATGTATTGCTTGGTATTTTTTTTTTGGCGTCGAAGAGATTTTTTGGCAATTCTATGCGTTTTCATAAATCGCTTATAATTGTAATACTGAGAAGGTTTGTTAGAGAAATCGGGTATCACTTTTCATTCGATGTTTTTCACGTCAATTGCTATTGTGAAACGGATTTGCATAAACCTGGCAGTATCAGAATTTCCATTCCAATGGAAAATGGAAATAATGAGACCCACCCCAAAGTATACATGCGCTGTGTCTTTGTCATTATTTGTTTTTTACTTTTCAATTGTACTTAAACGTCCTAGTCGCACTTGCCTTTGTATTTTACAATTAGTTAGGTACAATATAATAAATCATGATAAAACTTTAATAACTAACACTACTAACTAAACTAAATATAATAAGTAGAAAAAAGATGAACGAGTTACATATTATATAAAAGATAGACCCCAAATCGCTGCGCCCGCAGGGTACCCTAGAGGCTGGATATTATTTGTAAATGAAAGAAAAGAAAAAACATGTATATACAACATGTACATGTATGTATAATATTTCTTAATAATGAACACGGTGAGATGAGCCAAAAATATTTCTTTAGTCAACAACCGTATTTAGCCTATTTACCCTCTTCATAAAGAATGACTTTCTGAAACCGTAAAATGACAAAAAATCACATAATCTACAGTCCACGGTCGTTTGGACATAGAATTTATGTTGCACCGTGCCCCGGCATTTCCATAACGGGATTGGCAGGGTTTCGACGAGTCGAATGTCAGAACTGCAAAAAGTACGATACGCAAAATGTCCATGTGCTTAGGTACTTGCTATCGAGTGTGTGAGCTTGATTTTTGTCTTATACTTATATATAACTCAGCTAGTTGCTATTAAAACTGTTACCTTATTTAACTTCTAACAAAGTATACTGAAACTATTATAAGGGCGAATTCAGCCCATAATACTGAACAACTTTCACCAAGGCACATATATCGAAATATGGAAAATAATTGTTGGCTTCCCATACAAGTTGACCGATCAGTGAATCAGACTTTGTATGGAAAGCCAAGTATAGTTTTTCTCCACTTTGCAAGGTTTTTGGCATCCTTGGATGACCATTAACATGCATATTATATTTGGAGAAAGCGGGAAAGCGGACCACGGGCTCCTAAGCAGCACTGCTGAGGATGCAACCGGGAAATGCGCTAGGATGAAGAAGATTATATTTCATTTACTAGAATCTTCATTTTAGGGCAAGAAAATGGGTAAAGTTATCATGGTAAATCATTGAAAAAATTCGCCGTACCATTTAAATATTGCGCTTGTAGAAGCTAGGCATCGTAAGCTTAAGAATTTTAATAACGCCATATTTTTTTTAATGTCAATGGCTAAGGAGATGGGGTCAGGCTTTACGAAAAAAGCTTTAAGAAAAAAAAAACTCCTCTATTAACACATCATATTGCTTTTTTACACACACTTTGTTGGTTTTTAGTCTCATTTATGTTACAGAAATATAAAACTTTTTTCTTTATTCGACTATCCAAGGTAGAACGAAAAGTCAAATTTTTATTTGTTTTGCGAAGTTTCAATTAAAAATCGAAATTTTTATTCTTGACGTTTTGCGCATGGACATTCTGCGCTAAATCTTACACCTATTGGTAGAGCTTCCCAATTGATTCGAGTGGAATTTACGAATGCCATTGTATAGTCACCCTGCAAAAAGGCATCGTCGAAGGGCGTCCTGTAATTTATCGAATGGTACATTACATTTGTACGCTATGGTGTGATTGTGCCCATATCTGACGGTTGAAAGGTACCTCCTTTCTTGCTCTTAGGTTGATTTTCTGAAGAATTAAAGAACGATTTTTTTTAATTTCTTCCCGCCTACGCAAAATTGTGAAATAAGTAATCTTTGATTTCCTGGAGTGGTATTTCCATGCTAGTCTGGGAGAATAAAAACGAAGAATGCACCTGCTGCTTCACTTGCAGAACCGATCAAGGGAGTCAGTCCATTCAGTATTTTGATTTCCTATTTTGATCCACTATCACGGCCTAGGTCTTTTGGCCCTAGACTCTGTCAACCCTTCTTATAATTTAAGAGCTTCCTCTTATCGATAGTTACTTCACCGACAAGAAAATAAGTGGTTTTTTAGTTTTTAGATCTCTTTTACAATTTATCGTTGAAAGTACGACAAACTATTATTCGTCTGTGTTCTTAAATTTTTTGTAGTATATTATTAGCCGTATGGTTCCCAGCAGAGTAGAATAGGACCACTTAAAGTCTTTCCGTGGATGTTGTAGATGACGACTCAGGAAACACAAGCTCCCCCCCGCCCGGGTTCCCATCTTGTCGCGATGGGGGGGCTCAGTACCTGCGGACTGCCTCATCCGCGGGGAAGCTAAGGGACCCATTGCCCGGGTTGAGGCTGAGGCCTCCCCGGGCCCGGAGGAGGCCATTCCTGGTGGGAATGGCCTGGCTGTGAGAATAGGGGGTTAACTCCCTACTCTCACAGCCGTGGTAGGGGTCGCGGGGGAAGAGGAGTGTCGGTGAGTCGTTGCCACTCGCCCTATCCTCCGCGACCAAGCGCGGCCGTGGCGCTTGGCACGGCAACGGTGGGGCCGCAGGGGAAGAGGAGTGTCGGTGTTACGTTGCCGCTCTCCCTATCCCCTGCGGCCGGCTTGGTGGGCCCCGGTCACCGTCAGGTGGACTGGGGCAGGGCCTGCTTCAGGCCCCAAATTATGAGGGCTGGTTGGACGGTGGAAACGGGATTCCATCATCCAACGGACAGCCCTCCGGAGTGGAAGGCAGGCGCGTATGCGTGTCAGCGCGCCTGTTCTTGTTGGGCCGAGAGGCCAACGCGACGGCTTCTCCGGCCCCTCTGATTCAGCAGAGGGTGCCGTGAGGCCGTTGGCGAGCCGGGGCCGCTAAGGTAGCGGCCGGCCGCGCCGGGGCTGTGGAGCAAGAGAAGCACACGGCCCTGGCCGATAGCGGCTGAAAGGTGACACCGCGGAGTTTTTAGTGGTAACACCACATAACCTTACCGGTGTCCCGTAACCGGTAAGGTATCCGAAGGGATTTTCTCCGCGTCAAAAAAAGGAAACAAGCTAACACAACTAAGCTTATAAATATAATATAAGACCTCTCCAACCCGTCTGGCCAGCTTGGAGAGTGTAGGCCAAATCCTCTGACTGCTCTGGCTAATATATGGCTCTGGCAGTACAGAGAGGGTCGTGCTCCTGCAGTGGAGACTAAAGACCTGAAGATGATTATGTATTGATGTATGGGTATGTATGTATATTTGTATGTAGTTAATAACATACTTATCTTAAGGCCGTACCCAAATTTTCCGGGGTCCAGTGCTGCCCCCAAAGCTTAACGTTTTCATTATAAACTGTAAATAGTAGTTCATAAAATACTTTGAAGGGTTATCTAGGACTTGGTAGTAGCAAAATTTTAAATTATGTCTCCGTTTTCTTTAAAATGATTTATTTTAAATGGGGGCAGCACTAGGCCCCGGAAAATTCAGGTACGGCCTTAAAGCACCTATCGCTAATTTGTTTTTCCTAAAGGCTGACTGGTAGAAAATGCATTAGCTTTAGTCCACCTTTGTACCATTGCGATCAATAAAGATTTAATACAATAAATTAAATAAAATAAATGACTCTTTTAGTGTCAGATTTTACAAGCTGCCTTAAGGCATCTAAAATAGCCTAACGACTGCTATACAATGATGAAAGCCGAGACTAATGGCTTAACGTACCTTCCATAGCACGGCGGAGCTCGAGAATTTTTCATGCCACCCATCCAAGTGCGGACCGCGTCTAGTGTCACTCAACTTACGAAACGCTTCTTATAAACTGGAAATAAATTACATTTAGATCATTTAAGTAGGTTTACCTATTATACTGGTTCGTATTTCTAATCTCTCCTTTGATATCCATCTACAAAGTGAAATCAAACACAGTTTAAAAGACCAACACTTTACTGTCACATCAAAACTTTAAATGTTTACAGTAACAAGAACCAGATTACAATGGGGCAAATAGTTGTTACTTCTTCATGCGGCGGTCGCTTGTGTCCCTCTGCGGAATGTACACCCTTTCAAATAGTTGCCCCATCCTTTCCCCATCGAGACAATAACTAGCCATCACACTATCCTCGCCGAATGATTTATTACCAACCATAACATTCCCAACCTTATTCCCACGCAGCAAAGACGAAATCTCACTTTCCAGACCATTATCTTCTCGACTTTGATTTTGCATAGTTCTACCCGAAAATTGGCTGCGGTTTGTGCCTCTACAATTCGTTAACATATTTTCAGTCTTCATTGACGCCTGTACAATTGAGTCGAGTGTCATTTGATCCTGGACCCTTCTCTGAATTGCCGTAGATTGGACGTTGGCGACGATCTCTTTGTATTTAGTTTCTAATTTGTTAATAGTTGTTACTAATTCTGCTTGGGTCTCGTTCGTTACTTCGTTAACTACTTGAGTCCTCTGTTTTCCCAATTGGAGTTGAAGAGAACACTCAGCTAAATGTCTTTCTCTCTGCATATTAGCCAATTTAGCCTCATACAGTCTGATGCATTTCGATTTAGATTTCTCTAATCTACTCAAGCGTTTCTCTAAATGTTCAGCCTTTAGTTTCCAACCATCAGCTTTCTCGTCAGTCGACTCTTTAGGTTTTTCAGACAGTTTGTTTATGATTGAATGTAAATTATTTTTCTGCTCTTCTATTATCCGGTTTAATTGCATAATTTCAAGATCTTTTTCTTTAATAATTTTATCTTTTTCAATAACTATCATATTTTTCTGGATGTCAAATTCATTTTTGTTATAATCAAAATTGTTTTGAAGTTCTTCTAGTTTATTTTCATAACATATTTTCTGTTCTTCTAACTTCTTTTCAAAAATTTTTGATATTTCTTCTTTAACTGTAGATTCCACGCGTAATATTTCGTGATTATGAGCTTCCTTTAATTCATCGAGCTCATGTTTTTTACCTTCATTTAAATTTTCAATTTTTTCTTGTAAATGTTTTATGGTTTCAATCAAAACGTTTCTAGAATCTTGGACTTCTTGTAATTTAAACTTGAGCGTAGATATCAGTGAGGGACTAGCACTGATCTGACAATATGCACTTGTGCTCTTATCTACCTGACTAACAATTTTATCAGACCCACAACATTCCGATCTCGTCTTCGATTCCTCTTTTAATTCTTCTAATTCATTGTGCAGTCTTTCGTTTTGTAGTTTTATTTCTCTCAATTTCATTATCAAGTTATGTGTTCTGTTCTTATATTCACCTTCTACAACCGTGCCGCTTGATGATTTACTTGTGTTTCTTCCAGTTTCAGGACATGCGTAGTATATCAAAGTTTGTCGATGTGTTGGCATATCTGAATTTTTGTTTGATGGATCGGATTGAAATGGAAGGTTCAGTTCTTTATCACGAGCACTGCTTCCATTACTTTTGTCGTAATCTTCAAAATCGACACTTTGAGATACACACTCGGCATCTGTGTTCGGATTTTTATCATAAATAACTTTAGTGCTCTCTTCGTCTGCATCAATGACGACGTATTCGACCTCAGATGATACATCACTGTTCAAACCATCATTTAGTGGTAATAGCTTACCATCTGTTGGATATTTATTAAATGGATCCTCAAAGATACCTTGAGCCAGCTGGAAACAAAGGGCGAACACATATTTATTTCGTAAGTACTTCTCTCTTTTCTTACATTTTGATAGGCGTTGGATCCAAGCATTGCAAATTTCTATCGTATCTCGATCTTCTAATAGTCCTAGATAGGGTCTCATTATTTGCAAATATCTTCTGAATTCATTATCAAGATTTAATTCAGATTCGCCCATGATTTAAATTTTATACGAAATTGAGAATTTTTTTATTGATATGCCAAAGAAGATTGTGACAGCTTAACAAAACATCTGTCAACTAATTATTCTCGTATTTAAAAAAAATGTAAAGAGGATTATTTCAATAATAAATATGTTGAAATATTGTTGTTGGCTCAAGAGAGGGAGACATGGAAACTGCTCTACTGATAAGAACGTACTTCAGAAATTATTGGTAGATCGTTGTTCCATAAAAATAAAAATATACTATATTGTTCACAGATCTCTTGATCCTTCATCTGAGATCACGTATTTATCTCTTACGGGATAGACAGAGCCTAAGGTTGTAAAACACAAAGGTCACGTTGATCGATGTGGCGAAGAAACATTATAATTCAATGCGGAGAAAAGAAATTAAAAGTCTAAACAAAAGGATTGACTTTACGAACTACACGGGAAGAGAATCAGCCATTATATAGATTATATAGATACATTCTACTTTGTTTTACTGCCAGACCAGATTAACTTTGTTAAACCAAACAATGTTCTTACAGCAACATAGACCTTTAAGATTATTTATTGGAAAATATTGTAGATAGCTTGCCATACAAAATAGCTGGGTTGTAAATCCGTAGATTTAGAAACACAGAGCAACTATCGAAATAGAGATCAACATTTTCATAGAGTAAAATAAATATTTATGTAGTCTATGTTGGGTTCTTGAATTTATAAAACAGTCTATAAATATATATATATATATATATTGTATACATATAAAAGAAAAATATATTTGAATATGTTTTAGGTACATTTTTAGTAATTGTCAAATTTATACAATACAATACAATACCCTTTATTGCACGAAAGTAAAAAACAGAACATAATTATCTTAAAAATTAGGAAATGCGCAAAAGGCGGCCTTATCGCTAAGCAATTTCTTCCAGGCAACCTCGTTTATATAGTAAAAATGATGGGAAATTAGGTAGTGCGGGGATGGTCAATATAATAAACATACTTATATACAATAATTATAATAAACATACATACACCTAATACTTAAATACATACATACAACTTACACAAAGAAAACATAACAAGACAAAATGAAGAAACTAAGTGGAAACAAGGGAAGGAAATTACCTTTCATAAGGATAGAAAATGCGATTTTATAGATTATATAGACAGTCAAAATGTGCTATATCGTCCAAAGTTTGCTTTTATCAGCACCACCTGTAAGTTGACTGGTAGAAAACGCCGACCCACGGCCTTTTCTACCCGTCAACCTACAGGTAGTTAAGGCTCACACTGGCGCAGAGACGAAGCGTCGCGTCGGGTCATGTTTTTCAAAATTAAATTCATCGCTATGATTCCATTAATAAGGTACAAATTTGTGTTATGCAAATATGGAATAGCGTCTATATTTGACTGGAGTCGAGCGGTGTCGTCGTGCGTAAATTTGTACATTAATAATGGGATAATAGAGATGAATATAATTTAGGAGAAAAACATGACGCGACGCGACGCTTCGATTCTGCTCCAGTGTGAGTTGAGCCTTAGTCTGATTGTTACATTTTTGTAATAAAGTTAAATACATTTTTCTGCTCCTGTACTTTTATTTGTCTTTTACATGGTCACGACCAATAATGTAAGAACAGAGATAATACGATTTCACGAAAGTCTATACTCTATTCCTCATAAAAGCATATGTGACTTTATTTCTCTAAAGGTACTGCTCTATATTATTTTCTCTTTGGCTTTGGGTACGGCTAGCTGCCACAGATAATTCTAAAAAAAGACAAGTCTAAATAGGTCAAGGTTTGACTCGATCAACTTATCGTTACAACAAAAAAAGCACATCTACCAACTTAACAAAAAACTAAATTCATGTGGTTTTTATTTTTAAAAAAATTTTCGAGATAAATTATTTACTGCCTACATGAGAATAACTTATTTTGCTATAGTTTTTATTTATTTACGTTGAAAGACACATTTTTTTACTTATCAAAAATTAATTTATTTTGTCAATCTATTTAATTATTGCAAGTTAATTTATAATGCTTAGTAACAAAAAAACATACACTGTGGTAACAAAGTCGGTTAAAAATACGATCTATTAAAAAAAACTATTCATAGTTTGAGTACTGGCAACCATCGCGTCCCGGTCGCTGGAAAAAAAACATTAAGTTATTGGGCATTCTGAAATGGTAGCGGAACGATGTTATGTGATTTACAATAAGTCGAAAAATAAGAAAATACTATAATACCTACCATCTACCTATCTTAATATGGTCGTAGAAAAAGTATTGTATGCAACGTTGTATAAGTATGTCAAAAAGTACTCGTGGTGCTTTTCTTATGGTGCTCGCCTAGACTTGCACCATAACCCGCGCCACTCGTCTTTTTTGAACACTCTTATACCATATTAAAACTACAAATCTTGTTACGGAACGATGATAAAGTCTAATTTAGTCTGAAATAGAAATATGACAATACTATCGGATGACTATCGTGTTAGTTTATGGATTAACAGTTCTAGTTGTCACTAGACAGAACTGTTTTCTATTTATTTGTGGGTCTGTGGTTAAGGCGCTTACCGACGGCCTGCCAGTGGGCCTTTAATAACCTATAAGCCGATTCTGAAACGAACTTATTATGTAGTCGAATTTGACGCTGGAATAACTTAGTCGCTAGGTACTTAACAAGTTCTTGTATATTAGAGAACCAGACACGTTTTCACGAGCTTTTGACCCTTTTCAGGGTTCCGTACCGAAACGGGACCCTATTACTGAGACTCCGCTGTCTGTACGTCCCTCTGTCACAGGGCTCTATCTCTTGAACCGTAATAGCTAGACACTTGGAATTTTCACCGATTATGTGTTACTGTGGCCGCTATAACAACAAATACTAAATATAAGATAAAGTTAAAAATTAAAGGGGATTGTAATGCAAGAAAAGTGTTTTTTCAGCGTTTTAAAACATTGTACGTAGGAACGGAACCCTCATGTACGAGCCGACTCACACTTGACCGGTTTTATATTCATAAATAAGGGGTGTATAATAACTGTTTTGTGCACTTACTATAAATTTGAAAATTAATGAGATATATTTCTAAAAATAAAAACAATATTTGCGTCTTAATAGGGGAAACAAAAAATTTTTCAAAATTGCTGAAATATAATTATTTTAAAGTTTTAAAGCCCCATATCTCCGCCATTTTGAAAAAATTCCGAAAACTGAATCGACAAAAAATTTCTATATAATTATTAAACCTGATTTTACGAGAATCGGTTGAGAAATGCGACCTGTAGGCGAGAACAAACCGACAAACTGACGGATAAAAGCATTTTTGGCCAATCTGGAAACAGACGCTTCGCCCGCTCAGTCAACTAAACTACGTTTTGTTTCCACAGCTAGCATGTAATTATTTTACAGTAAGGTGAGCGCATCATGACACCCTTCCACCGCCTGTTACTAGATCTACTTCAAAATTTACCTTCAAAAAACATTTAAAAAGTTACCTTTTAGAAAAACAAAATCAAGGAATTCCTTTCGGTTACTCGGTGGCAGATTTTGCTGTGCAGGTGGGGTGTTTCCTCCCGTTTTGTCCTTTTATGCTCTTTTTCGCATCAAATATCTTTTTATAAATAATAATGTTCTTTATTGAATAACTAGCTGTGCCCGCGACTTCGTTCGCGTGGTTGTCGGAATGTTATATAGCCTAAAGCCTTCCTCTATAAATGGACTACCCAACAAAAAAAGAATTTTTCAAATCGGACCTTTAGTTCCTGAGATTAGCGCGTTTAAACAAACAAACAAACAAACAAACAAACAAACAAAAAAACAAACAATTCCGCTTTATAATATAAGTATAGATTAATAGCTAATAAATATATATAATAACTGTGTACGTTCTTGCTGTGCAGTTTAATTTAATGCAATTCAATTTAATTATTTATTCTTTTTTAATTTATATAATGCAATTTAATATAACAAAATTATATTCATTTTCTTAATAAGTCAGATTCGTCAAGTGGTGTGGCAGAATATCGGTGGCTTACTCATATGTTGTATGAGTAAGTTTTACACTGAGCCACAGCCCATGTGATCTGCTGAAACGCACATATAAAAATAAAAAAACTGTGTTTGTTGTTTCTTCTATGTTGTTTCTTCTTTGTGTGTCATAATATTGTGTATGTTTCTTAATGTGTATGTGTGTGTTTTTCCAAATCAATAAATCTATGTCTATGTCTTTGACATCACTTTTAACTTTATGTCACGATGTCCCACACTATTAACTCTAACTTACAAACTGATAAGTACAAAGTAACGAGAGTTAAAGTAACTTTGTTATTGTAAGTGTTTACTAGTTAAAACTTTGGACAACAATATTAGAACCGTTTTAAATAATGTAGGTACTTAAACTGTGTCTCATATTTTTTAAATGAATTTTGACTCTATTTTAAGGAGTTAAAGCTGAGTCAACTATAAACTATGTTTGTTTCCACAGCTAGCATGTTATTATTTTACAGTAAGGTGAGCGCATCATGACATCACTTTTAACTTTTATGTTACTATGTCACACACTATTAATTCTAACTTACAAACTGATAAGTACAAAGTAACGAGAGTTAAAGTAACTTTGTTATTGTAACCCCTGTTTACTAGTTAACACTTTGGACAACAATATTAGAACCGTTTTAAATCATGTAGGTACTTAAATTGTGTCTCATATTTTTTTAAATGAACTTCAACTCTATTTAAAGTAGTTAAAGCTGAGTTTCATTTACAAAGTGTGCATCGTTTAACTAGACAACTGAAAATGGACGTTGTCACAGATAAATTAGCTGTAATGCATTTAAACCACTGAAAGAAAGATGAAACAGAAGGATAACTCATGTTTACTGGTATTGTTCACTTTAATGAAAAACTTTTAAAAAAATAAATAAATAGATAGGGATAAAAATAAATAAATAGATAGGGACAAATCACTTGAACCAAAGTGACTTGACTTGAGGCAGAGTGATTGAGCTAGCCCCAAAGCAAGTTTAAACTTGTGTTTTGGGGTGCTATCTCAACGATACTATATTTTATAAGTAACACAATAAATTATAGGTATATTTTTTTATTCATAAAATAACTAAGAATAACATTAATTAAACTGACTAAAACTACATACGTAGGTTTATTATATAAAACTGAAATATTACCTATTTAACGCCTAATTAAATATACTGAAACTATTTTAAGGGTGAATTCACTCTATGATACCAAACCACTTTACCCAGGGAACGTATATGGAAATTTGAGAAATATTTTTTCTTTCCATACAAACTGTTACTGATCGGTCATCATGTATGTGGTGTGAGGCCAAAAATTATTTTTCGTATTTTAATATATGTTCCTTGGGAAAAGTTGTTCAGTACCATGGACCGAATTTACCCTTATAATCCTATATATCTTATCATACGAATACGTACTCGCGCGGCGAACGACGAACTTTGTTACGCTACTACCTAATTGATCTCACGTTTTTACTTTCGAGTTGTCAACAAATTTAATGTAAATAGATTGGATATGGGGTATGTATTGAGCATTCTGGGCAACCTTACCTCTGATGCTGCCCGGCACTTGTGTAGTTTAGTGAAGGATCGCCAGTAAAGTACACAGATGTTAGATTTCTAACTTACTGTAAGGTATTTATAGGTAAATTTAAGGTGTAAGGTAATTTACGTTTGTCTCGATGGAGCTCGGTGAAAACATTTAATTTCTGGCCACATATTTAATTTATTATAATTCAATCATTACATTGTACCTTTGACACAATGACCGATTATGATTGACCTAATGACACAGCGACGATCCATGCCGCTGCAAATCTCCGAAGACGCTAAGTCATATCGCAAGCTCAACCGACAAATTCAAAAGTCCTTGCGACACCACATTCGCTCCTTTAATATTAAATGTATTAAGGAGACGATAGAACAAAACAAAGGTTCCAAAGTGTTTGCAAGGGCAATGTCTACTGGGCAGAGCCGATTGACTAAGCTGAAGATGGAGAGCGGAAACGTTGTGTCGACAAAGAAGGGGGTGCTGGGAGAGATCGAGAGGTTTTATGGGCAGTTATATACATCCGTTGCAAAACTTAATATAAATACGGCAAGAGATCCAAGAGCCAAGTTAACCTGACACTATACCGAAGATATCCCGGACATCAGTCTGTACGAGATTAGGATGGCTCTCAAACAGCTTAAAAACAACAAGACGCCGAGCGAGGACGGAATCACAGCAGAGCTTTTGAAAGCGGGCGGAACGCTGGTACTGAAAGTCCTTCAACGGCTCTTTAATTACGTTCTACTCGAAGGAGTGACGCCAAAGGCGTGGAATGGGGGGGGTGGTGGTTCTGTTCTTCAAAAAAAGTGACAACACTCTGTTGAAGAACTATAGGCCTATCACACTTCTGAGTCATGTCTAAAAGTTGTTTTCGAGAGTCGTCACGAACCGTCTCGCTAACCGATCCGAAAAGGCTATAGTACCATGGACCACATCCATACGCTGCGGCAGGTTATAGAGAAGACGAGGGAGTATAACCAGCCGTTATGCTTGGGGTTCGTGGACTACGAGAAAGCCGAGAGATTCGATCGAAACATGGGCCGTGCTTCAGTCTCTCCAGCGGTGCCATATTGACTATCTGTATATCGAGGTGTTGAAGTGTTAATACAACAAAGCCACTATGTCGGTCCGAGTACAGGAGCTCAGTACGAAGGCTTTTCTATTGCAAAGAGGCGTTAGACAGGGAGATGTCATATCTCCAAAACTGTTTACCGCTGCTCTGGAAGATGCCTTCAAGCTTTTGGAATGGAAAGGACTGGGCATTAACATCAATGGCGAGTATATCACTCACCTTCGATTTACAGATAATTTCATTGTCATGGCAGAATCGATGGAGGACTTAAGTACGATGCTTGACGACCTAAATCGAGTTTCCCAACAGGTTGGCCTGTAAATGAACATCGACAAGACGAAGGTTATGTCGAACATGCACGTAACGCCTTTACCTGTTTCTGTTGGGAGCTCCACCCTCATAGTTGTAGACCAGTATATCTACCTGGGTCAATTGACCCAGGCAGGAAGTTCCAGCTTCGAGGAAGAGGTCTTTCGACGAATCCGACTCGGCTGGGCAGTGTTCGGGAAGTTACGCAGTGTCTTCTCGTCCAAAATACCCCAGTGCCTCAAGACGAAAGTGCTTAATCAATGTGTGTTACCAGTGATGACTTATGGCTCTGAAACGTGGTCCCTTACAATGGGTCTCATAAGAAGGCTCAAGGTCGCTCAACAAGCTATAGAGAGGGCTATGCTAGGTGTTTCTTTACGTGATCGAATCAGAAATGAGGAGATTCGTAGAAGAACAAAGGTCACAGACATAGCCCAGCGGATTAGCTCATTGAAGTGGCAGTGGGCGGGGCACATAGCGCGAAGAACCGATGGCCGATGGGGCAGAAAGGTTCTCGAATGGCAGCCACGTACCGGCAAGCGCAGCGTAGGACACCCACCTGCTAGGTTGTTAGACGACCTGAGCAAGGTTGCAGGAAAACGCTGGATGCAGGCCGCTTCCGATCGGTCGTTTTGGAAATCCTTGGGGGAGGCCTATGTCCAGCAGTGGACTTCCTGTGGCTGATATGATGATTGTACCTTTGTTTGTACCAATGTAGTGGCCAGCGTGGAGAGCGTAGGCCAAATGTCTGACTGCTCTGGCTAATATATGGCTCTGGTAGTACAGAGAGGGTCGTGCTCCTGCAGTAGAGACTAAAAAAGACCTGATGATGATGATGATTGTATTATATCTATGGCTTGAAGTATCATCTGTAATCACCCTTAGTTTGCAGATAAACGCTGCAGTTTGTCGACGCGCGGTCCAGTCAGCCCCTTTGGATGGTAATTTATGAGCTGAAGAAGTGGCAGTTTTAGCCACAAATTACACAAATTCATTGCGTCAAGATAAATAGCAAGCTTTAGTTTCGAAGACGTGGCGTGACGTATTAGTAAGTTACTTGGGAAACAATTGTATACCATGCGGTCTCCATCGGGTCCACCGTAGACCCAAGAAATGCTGGCTTGCCATCATCATGGGTGATTGCGTGTTTTTTTTCAGCATTTAAAAACATTGTACGGAGGTACGGAACCCTTAATGTACGAGTCCAATTTGCACTTGACCGGTTTTTATATATATAGCAAAAAAGGCACGGCTGTACCGTGTTCTTTCACGAAGCCATTCGGGCCATTTACGACCCCCTGTAACTTTTGTTTAAAATTGTCTCCATATATTTGTATATTTTTTTGAGTGACATATAAAGAAGAAAGGAAATAGGTATGAGTTGTGATTTTAAGCTGGCCAGCATTCGAGCCTGTTGGATGAACAGTGGCAGAGCGTTCCAGAGCCGAACAGCTTCTACAGTAAATAAAAGTGGGTGGAATGGGCAGGAATTTTTAATCACAAATTTTCCGAGCCCCATACGTTGCGAACTATAGTTTACTGTAGAAAACGAAGTGTTCCCTAAGGTATCAGCGGAAGTGAATAATATAGTAAAGGAGAGAAAGAATCCCGTCGACGTTTGATAGGCAGCCACTTGAGCTGAGAGCGAAAATAGGAGACATGCTTGTATTTCCGGGGACCGAAAACATACCGAACGCAAAGATTTTGGATATTTTCTTCATTGCCGTGTGCCACTCGAGAAGTTTTGTATTTGATCCCCAGCCAGGGCAATTCAAAGAATTGCCTTTTGGTAATTAATTGGTCCTTAAAAGACCCTTGGTCCTGGGTGTTATATGTATTTATTATTTTATTAGTATCCAGTTTAAAAAAAGTAAACTTAATTTCAATTTCTTTATTTTTTTTTCCTTTTGATATATATTAAACAATTTATTTAACTAAAACTAAACTAAAATCTAAATTAAAAAACTAAATTAAAACCTAAATTAAAAAATAAAACTGTGTTTAAAAATCTAAATGTTGATCATGTGGCATGGTGCCAAGAACACTGGCTGCATTCCCGCGCTGAATGGCTACTGCAATTCTCTGCGAGAGATATGAGCCAGCCCTCTTGTCACCAGCGGCGTCGACGAGCCGAGGTGTAATTTTTTTAATAAATTGATTTGTGCTTGGACCCCACGGACCAAAAGTTTCGACGCCAAGCGGAACAAAAATATATTCATTTCTTTATTGCTTTTCACATTGTACATGTATTACATTTCACTAAATAGTTATTGCTTAAGGCCGTACCTAAATTTTCCGGGGTCCAGTGCTG
Organism: Acrobasis repandana; assembly: GCA_963576875.1. Classification (NCBI taxonomy): domain Eukaryota; kingdom Metazoa; phylum Arthropoda; class Insecta; order Lepidoptera; family Pyralidae; genus Acrobasis; species Acrobasis repandana. Next base: position 2,315,040 of record OY756215.1, read on the forward strand.
CCCCCATTTTAAATAAATCATTTCAAAGAAAACGGAGACATCATTTAAAATTTTGCCACTACCAAGTCCTTGATAACTCTTCAAAGTATTTTATGAACCGCTGTTTACAGTTTATAATGAGAACGTTAAGCTTTACTACGCACATTAGCCAAAAGTGGCCGTTTTTCGCAAATGTGCGTAGTAAAGCTTAACGTTCTCACTTTAAACTGAAAACAGGAGTTCATAAAATACTTTGAAGGGTTATCTTGGACTTGGTAGTTGCAAAATTTTAAATGATGTCTCCGTTTTCTTTGAAATGATATATTTTAAATGGGGGCAGCACTGGACCCCGGAAAATTCAGGTACGGCCTTAAGATTTTCACACAAAAATAGAAAAACAACAATAAATTTCGGGGGTTCCCCATATTTAGAACTGAAACTCAAAAATGTTTTTTTCATCAAACCGTAAGGGTATCTATAAATAGGTCTTCAAAAATGATATTGAGGTTCCTAATGTAACTTTTTTCTAAACTGAATATTTTGCGCGAGAGACACTTCCTAAGTGTTAAAATGTGGTTCCCCTCCCCCTACTACGCACTTTACTACGCACATTTGCCAAAAGGGTGGAAGTTTGCATGGTAATGTACATCCTGTATTTTTTTTAGTTTTATCATTCTCTTATTTTGGGAGTTACAGAGGGGGGGGGAACTACATTTTACCACTTTGGAAGTGTCTCTCGCGCAAATTATTCAGTTTAGAAAAAAATTATATTAGGAACATCAATATCATTTTTGAAGACCTAATTATAGATACCCTTACGGTTTGATGAAAAAAACATTTTTGAGTTTCAGTTCTAAATATGGGGAACCCCTAAAAATTTATTGTTGTTTTTCTATTTTTGTGTAAAAATCTAAAGGCCGTACCTGAATTTGCCGGGGTCCAGTGCCGTGTGATTTCTCCATTTCTATTTGTTATTGAAATTCGTTTATTATTATCTGGTGAAGAAAACATCGTGATATATGTCGTCAAATCCTCTGACTGCTCTGGCTAATATATGGCTCTGGTAGGACAGAGAAGGTCGTGCTCCTGCAGAGGAGACTAAAACACCTGATGAGGATGTCGTCAAATCATGTTACAGTTTTTTGTATACATTGGAGGACATACAATTCTTACCAACATGATAATAAAACCTCATACACTCTCATACTACGTAAGATGTACATCTGTACGTGACGTCATCACATTCTCGTTAACGTCTTGTTAAGGGGACGGGAATGGCCCATTTTCTATCTCTTTATGACCCCCTATCATGATAATACACGGGCATAATCTTTTACAGTATTAATTTAGAGTGATCCCGCAAGGATCCCGCATTTAAATATAATGTTACAGTTTTACTTGGCTCTGGGTTAAATCCCTAGCCAGGGAAATGTGGCAAATGTCCTAATTGTAATTATTTTCCATGGTCTTGGGTATTTATTAGAAAACATACTTAGTATTTTATTATTTATTTTTATTAATTTCTATCATGCTGGTCTGGGAAAAAAGAAAAATCTTAGAATGTAGCAGCTGCTTCTCTTCTCGCGCCGATCGTAAATTCCAATTGATGAAATGGGCGAAAATCCAAAACATGATAATAGGCGGTGTGGCTAGACCCAAGACCCAGGACTATTTAAAACATCTATTTTCCATTTTGCCCTGGCTGCCAATACGCCACGGAGGTCATCTTTATAATAAGTATAGATAAAAAGTGCTGACATCTAGCGTGACATTTCAGTAGATTGCAGTTGTACACTTGGGGCAAACGATAAAGGATATCTTGGATTAATTTTTCAAGACTTCGTGTTTTGCAGTTATACGAGTACACTGCCGAGCTCCCAGAACACCTATCCTGTGACAAGCAAAGGCGAAAGCTAGTAATGCTTTCGAAACTATAGGCCAACGTTGTATTGACAGCTGATTCTGTTTTTAGAGCTGCAGGTCGACGGCTGCCATCGACCTGCCGTCGATGTGCCGTCGGCCTGCCGTCGGCTGTCGCCGACCTGCAGTCGAGCTGCCTTCGACCTGCCGCTGACAACGTGCCGTTCATTTGTATGAGCGTTTACTCTGAACTTTCTATCATGCTAGTCTGGGAGAAAGGAAAAACTTAGAATGTACCAGCTGCTTCTTTTCTAGCGTAGATAATGATAGCCTCTCGAGCGAAAATTCAGATCATGTTAACAGGCGATGCGGCTACCCCTCACTACTTTAATTTAAATTTCCACCTTCTTGCCTACCATTAAGCTAACAGTGGCCGTCGGGTCTTACTGCTCTAACCTCTGTCTGCTTAGAGCCATAAGACCTAAAATGCTCTGTCTGCCCTATTAGGGATAAAGACGGGAAAGTGTTACGGGGTAGTGAAAGCCTTTGTCCAGTAGTGGACTTGCTGTGGCTGATATGATGATGATGACTTATGGAAAATATATTAAAGTTTTTGAATAGACAACGCGTTGAATCTATGTTCTACAAATTTTCCCCCTCCTTTGACTCATCCGCTTCAGTAAAACGCCAGCCTTACAGCAAACTGCATCTGTTCAACGACGATATCTGTTTGAAGAATACCAGTGAGACAGAAGGCGTTGAGCCTACTTCGTGAATCACGACTCTACTACTCACACACTAAGGTTGAATTTTCCATCGCAAATCTAGAAAGTAGTAAAGATTCCCGAGATTGTTTTTACGACAAGATAAATGTGGGTTTTGAGTAATTTTGCCTATCTTTATAGTTGAGTTGACGGCTTCTTGTTAAATTTAGAATAGCAGGATTGTGTCTGATGTTTATACCGGCAGAAAAGGTTTTATAGATATTTCTTTTTTTCTAAGGTTGAGTCTGCAAAATATAGTGTTAGTATACTATAGTATAGAGTAACGTTACGTCTGCGTATTAAGCCTGGTTTACATTTTGAAAAGTGGCAAGTTACAAGTAAATACTGACAAGTGGCAAGCGCTGTTCACACGTCTGGCAAGTAGATCTGCAGTAAGCTCCTAATTATGCGGGGAAAGCGAGGTAGTGCGGGGCAAAGATACTTGTCAAAGAATAGAAGAGGCTGCTATTTACTTGTCACTTGTCACTTGTCAGTGCAATTCACACGCAGGATCACTTATCAATTGCCACTTGCCACTTCTCACTTGCCACTTGTCACTTGTCAGTGCAATTCACACGCAGAATCACTTATCAATTGCCACTTGCCACTTCTCACTATCCTTATCACCTGTCAAAATGTAAACCAGGCCTTAGTGTTTTTTTTTTCACCCGACTGCGCCACAAAGAGGGTTATGTTTTTTGAGTGTAGTGGAGGTGACTCGTCTTTAATTGTTAGAGTGACACTGGGTATATCAATCTGTCCGTCTGTCCGTCTGTCACAGGGCTCTATCTATTGAACCGTAATAGCTAGACACTTGAAATTTTCACCGATTATGTATTACTGTAGCCGCTATAACAACAAATACTAAAAATAAGATAAAGTCGTCATACAAGAAACGTGTTTCTTCAGCGTTTTAAAACATTGTACGGAGGTACAGAACCCTTCATGTACGAGTTCGACTCGCACTTCCCCGTTTATTATTATTTTTAATTTGATATACCTAGTGTCACTAACAATTAAGACGAGTCTAACGTCACCTCTCAAGCCGTTTAGGGTGCAGAGCAATCAGAGAATCTCAAAGAAAAGGAAAAATATTATTTTTAATCGACTTCAAAAAAGGAGGAAGTTATCAATTCGACCGTGTGTTTTTTTTATGTATGTTTGTTACGCGATATCTTCGCAAATTGTGTATCGATTTTGTTTATTTATCTTTTTTTATTTGAAAGCCTTTCCTACCAATTTGGTCCCTTTTAATATGATGAAGAACTTTGGAGACATGGAAGAAACTCCTATAAAAAATTAAGTCGGTTGTTTTTTTTACAAAAAATTTAATTATTTAATAATATAACCGATGAGCCAAAATTATTCTTCCAGTCGCCATGCCTATTGAAACACGCATCACATCGCATCGCTTCTTACCAAATAGGTACGTAGGAAACATTTTAGAATAGACAACAGCAAGTCAATTGGGACAAAAATTCCCATTAAACTAACTTAGTAGGTCTACTGGGACTAGTTCACAATTTGATTCTGTACACTACGTGTATAAAAATAAAGTGCACATTGCGTCCCGCTATCAAAAAGGAGAGCAAACAATAGATCCAATCACATTGAGTGCTTCCACACTTCATGAAAAACTTGGCTGCGCGAACCGATAGAATTGTCTTCAAATTATTCACTTGAGCAAAATTGGTTGGGAATTAATTGGATATATACAAGCCTGTGCTAAGGAAACTTGAGCTAAGGTAAAAATAACTATTGGCTTTAACGATTTTATTAAGGGGATTGAGAGTTTAACCCTAAATTGGAAAACGGGGATGAAAATATAGGTAATAATAACAGTGCAGTTTGTTGCCGCTTCTTCTGCACTTGCGCCTAGGAAGCGGCGTAAACTTAGCTGTAAGTAACGATTTGACGTCAACATTTGTGCAAAAAAAAAAAAAAAAACTATTATTAAGAGATATTATAAATATCCTATGATAATAAAGATATTTTGAATTTGAATTGAATTTGAATACTTAATCCTTAGAGAATTTCATTTTTACTTTTCAGTTTACAGAATTACCAGTGACTTTAGCCCCAAATATTTGGGATGAAAACATCGTTTTTCGAATAGATGAGATGAAAATATAATCATACATACATACACTTCTTGTATGTGTTTCCATGTCTATCTTTCTCCGCTTAGCTCTTAAACTTCTTTTATGTTTCCAGGTTTATTTTTCTTTTTCCTGCCTCTACTCCTCTTTTTCCTACGTAACGGATTTATAAAAACATTTAAATAGAGTACCGCTTGTGCAGGTGTAAAACGTGAAAGATGACCATAAGGGTTAGAGATAGATTAGAAGCATTTAAACCGTCTTATTGTAAAAACAGGACTACCTATCTACAGGTTTAAACCATTATCCGCCCAAATCAAGTTGACATTGACAGGTGAGATAGTGTGATATTACTAGATGTCCACTTGATTTGGGCGGGTAATGGTTTAAACCTAATAACAAAGTTAGTCCTGTTTTTATAGTATGACACTCGCGTTTAAAATATGGTGCAAGAGGAGAATGAAAAAATTAATTTCACAGAAAAGTAACAAAGGGAGGGAAAAGGCAAATATTTCAAATCATAGAAAATAGAAGACGGTAAATGTTCAATCATCTACGACGACCAACGAGATCTATGTACTTACGTCTAGAGAAGACGCCACATAACACAGTTGTGTTCTGTTCATCATATGCTATCACTGTTAACCTCACATTAGTCACTCGCTAGCAATACGCGCATAAAACACTCCACAATTAATTTAAAAAAACACTGTCAACTTAGTCAAAAATGCCTTGGTGTGTGTTGAGATACTGCACTAGCAATTCAAAGAACAAAGCAAAATATGAAGGAATAACTTTCCATCGGTAAGTAACTAGATTTCATTGATTGAAAATTAAATACGGATTGCAAAATTTCGGCTGCTATTATGAATGAAATGAATGAATGATCTGTCAACCGATGGAATGATTCGTCATAGACTAACAAAACAGAAGTGAAATGTAGACATCATAAATATGCCTACATTTCACTTTCTTCGTAGAAGCATCAAAAAACTTTACTCAGTTATTAATGTTTGTAAAACGTTTAAAAATGTTTAAGTTTTATAATTTTGATCTACATATGCTATAAATGCATTACAAAACTTTCCTAAAATCCTATAAATCCTTTATAAAATTAAGTCATATCTCGTAACGTCTCACTAGGACCTCCGAGGGCTCAAAAATTTTGTATGTGGGGGCTGTACACCTACAAGTGCCCCACGCAACTTGAAACTGCTATCAGATTTTAGAACCAAGATGGCCGCTTACACATTTTTGATGTTTTATTATGTTTGTCCCTATAATTCTGTTTCCTCGTAACTACTACGGGGCTAAATCGATTTTGATAAATTATTATATAACTATAAGCCGATTACAAATCTTCATATATGTAATCTAAATAAACATAATATGTAATTTAGACCCAATACCTACGTATATAATTATATAATACATTAAATACAGAGATAGCTAACAAAGAAAAAAAAAAACAAAAAGGTATACAAGTACAAGAAATCACTTTCTTCTAGTGCAAAACATTATGTACAGAAATTAAGTAAGTATAATAAAAGGTTACCTAAGAAACAGATATGTGCAGTTTAATTTTTACCTTTATAAATATGATAGTCGTGAGTCTACAATCTAAAAATCTATACAACCATACAACCATCCATACACCCATCCGTACATCCAGCCATACTTACCAACATTCGCATTTATTAAAATATATGTAGGATTTAATTTGAACCACGTACTCGGTAGGTATGTAAAAATATATTGACCTTTCTGTACTACTCTCGTGTTTAGTCTATGTTACCAAAAAGGACATGGCCGTGTTTGAAGACGCCGAGTCTATATATTCATATCAATGACGACGACACTATGCGTTCTTTAAAACAATAATCGAAGGAAAGATACATACACTACCATACCAAGGCCACTTTTAGCGCATTGGTGGGCGAAAAGGTAAAAGGCATCAAAATTGTGAAGGGTTAGCCGCATCGTCTATTATCATAATTCGCATTTTCGCCCATTCCCTCCATCGGCTTTTACGATCTGCGCGGGAAGAGAAGCAGTTGCACCAGCATGGAATAAATCTACCAACACAATTTCACAGAATACCTATAGTAAGAGTATACAGAACGGAATCTCCTAAGGTCCCGCGCAATATGCGTCCCCGTTCTCCGTCCTTGCACCTCTCCCCCTGACGATGGGTGAGAGCAGGCGAACACACACTGCATGGCGCAAGTTGGCGCACAAGAACGGGGGAGAGGTGCAGGGGCGGGGAACGGGGACGCATATTGCGCGTACCTTAGGAGATTCCGTTCTGTATACTCTTACTGTATTCTGTGACAATTTGAAAAAGTGGCGCTTTGGGGAGCGGCTATAAACTCAGTTTTACTGTCGTTTTACTACATCATACAAATACTTATCTGTCCGTATCATCATCATTATCAAGTCTTTTTTTAATCTACTGCAGGAGCACGCTGCGACCCTCTCTGTACGAGTACTACTAGAGCCATATATTAGCCAGAGTAGTCAGAGGATTTGGCCTATACTATCCACGCTGGTCAGACGGGTTGGAGAGGTCTCATTGATGTTTATTTTTTATGCTTTAATTAGCTTGTGTTTGTTTCCTAAGTCGCCTTCTCCAACATCGATGGGAAGACTTGGAGTGGTCCTATTCTACTCTGCTGGGAACCACACGGCTATGTATTTTGTATTTATATCTTCAAATCTTGTTTTAAGAGACCCCTTCAACATGCATGACACTTTATACTTGCAATACTTTTAAATCTTTAATTCATTGCAAATTCTTCTCAACAGTCTTGCCTGTGTGCTGTTTTCGAAAACAATAACTTTTAACCGTATGACTCAGCAATAAGATACAATTTCGACGTTCCCCACACGGCATTTCAAATTTAATATTTTTGATAGTAAAGAATACGATATCGGACAATATCGTTGCACTACAAAGTAAATTGAAGATTGTATTTCTGTTTGTTACTATTGTAAAATATGATTGCCGTGTATTGGGTCCGACATGTATTGAACAACAATTTTGTTCATAGTAACAATGTTCCTTCGTGAATTGATATGCCGTTGTATTATAGAATGACAAGTAAATCGTTGTAAGCATAGAGTTCTAATGAAGTACTTATTCAATTATTCATATTTAGAATACCAGTAGTGATTTAGTAGCTATTTTTCTTTTTTGCGCCGCATAATTGTCTCTGTTTATCCCTATTAGTAGGGGAGCCATAATTTGGCCTGATGGCGTTATATTGACCCAAGTGCAACACAGTGTCAGTGGTGGTCATAACGACCAGACTATGTCACACCTCCGCTCCTGCCCATCGTGCTCCACCAGCTGCACTAAGCTTGACCTATGTGAGGCTACAGACAACGCTGTGAAAGTGGCAACCTTCTGGAGGGAAAAAATTGATTACATTTGAGCTTTCAACACGAGTAGAAGAAGAAGAAGTAGGGGAGCCCAAGAGGGGATTTTAGGTTTTACTCGAACGCGTCAGATAAACAAACATGCAGTCGTGTCATGACAGTATGACACTACAATATAACGATATCATATTGGTAAACTGATGGTGGAGCCGGGAGGTAGCCATAGGAACTCAGTAATGGTGGAAATGACGAAAACCTATTGTGTTTGAGCTCATTTGATTTGTCTTGACTAGTGGGTACTTTGGTTTCAAACTAAAAGCTTTTCATCATGATCAGGTCTTTTAAGTCTCCACTGCAGGAGTACGACCCTATCTGTACTGCCAGAGCCATGTATTAGCCAATAAAAGTTTTCACAAAATCTTTTCTTAATCTGACGGTTTGAATAGTTTTTATTTCATTTTTTGTATGATATATTTCATTATATGTATTGACATAAGTGTACCAACCGCATCCCGCAGGCCCGTGTTTGTCCCAATGCATAAATCAACAAAAACCAAACATTTTGTAGGCCCACAGTTTAACAGATAAAGCCGTGCTTCGGAAAGGTATCAATAACGTTGACGAGCAAGTCATGAGAGGGTAGCGGATAGCTATTTTATTCAGAACTATCGTTAAAATAAACAGGATACCATAACTTTCTTGGGCGTGAATGAAGTTGATATAAGGGAAATGATATAAGGCATTTTTACACAGGCATATGTTTGCTTACAAGAAATCCCTGATCGCTAAACCAGTGCTGTAAAAACTACAGTAATGAATCAACTATTTTGTTATTTTTTGACGTGACAACGTCTTAAATTAGGTTGCGGCTGGGAGTCACTTATGAAAAAGTGTAACGCTCGGTAACGTTACGATGAGTCACCGAACGAGAGAGAGGCCCGCCGAATGCCTTGCGTCTCTCTCCCACTCAACTATGATCGGTCTGCCGCCGTTGTCACGTAAAATCTTCGCCCGTAAAACCGACTTTACAGGCAACCATTTTTTTTTATATACGTGACAATATCCTTACAGCTGAGGTTGCCATCTGTCCAGCTTTAGCTGTTTGGATTTTTGGGGTCGCATCTGGACAAATATTTATGTTTCCGGCCTGTCCAGCTTTTGTTAGGTTTTTCTGCAAAGCGGATGAACTTTTTTTTCGGCCCCGCCAGAACTTCCAGCCTGACCAACTTTTGTTAGACTTATTGGGTAAGCGGATAAGCCTCTTTTTGTAAATCTTTGATTTTGCTCCACCACTTTAGCCGTTCCGGCTTTTAGGCCTAAATTTCTGGCCTTATTTAGCTCCGAGTCCTACTTTCATCCAATCAAGACTACTAAAGACCGTGCAACGTGGAAAAAAAATCTAGAAAGCTATAATGATGCTCCTTGTTCAAACAAGCATTGAATTTACAAAAAAAAAATCTCGCAAAAAGTTTACAATCTAATAGGTACTATAAAATAGTTTCACCATTTACCGTTTTGCTAATAGATAGTTTGTTACATATTTCGTATTATTTCCCGCTTTCTTCTTTAACTTAAACCACATCGCCTAATACATCTTTCAGAACAAACACAACCGCAAACCAAACCAGTTTACACAGAACTATCGCCTTTGATCCCCACCGTTAAGGTTTCCTTTCCCACGCGTGGGCTTGCGGTCGGGCTGGCCGTTCCATCAATCGCCTTTTGGAATCTGGGCTTGTATGGCTCTGCTGGAATAGATTTCCATTCGGGTGGAATTAACGTGTTTTGTAATTACAATTTGGGTTCTGGTATCGATTGCTGGAAAACCATTTAGTGGCTAACTGATTTCTTAAGGCGTTGTGATTTCACAGCTCACAATACTGTAAGTGTAATTAAACTACTACAGAAGTATTTTAATTACAGTAGTTTTTCAAAAACACTCAGCATTGTAAGCTGTGAACTCACATTTCCTTAATTCTCATCCAGTACTGCCTCCACATAAACGATAAAATAAAGTAGGTAGTTACATCTCAAGAGCGTAAGCAATACGGATGTGGACTGAAAACATATTTTCAGCTCATCAGGTAAATTATTAAATAAACCGGCCAAGTGCGAGTTAAAATCGCGTGGAGAGGGTACAATTGATTGAATTCTTATAGGTTTTCCTGTAATATAATTTCCTGTAATAGCAATGAACTGTATATTGTATTTTTTTCAAAATTTTAGGCGCAGTAGTTTCGGGGGTCAGTGGGGGGGGGGGCGATGGTCAATTTTCGTCTTCTTTCATGAATTAAATCAAAACTATTTATTTCACATTAATAACAAAAATATATTTGAGATCCTTATAATGAGCCCTTTCATTTGATATATGACACAGTAAGGTTTGCAAAACTTTTTTTTTTAATTTCTTAATTTGTCCCCCGAAATTGACCCTTACTTAAAAAAAATATTTATTTACTTTGCACATATGTGTTTGGGTCATAAGATTACAACATTCTACCAAATTTCACCTGATTCGGTCCAGTAGATTCGGAGCAAATTGGCTGTGACAGACGGACGGACAGACAGACAGACGCACGAGTGACCCTTATAGGTTCCGTTTTTTCATTTTTTGTGCTGAACCCTAAAAATAATGTTTAAGTATATTTTCTTTTTTCTGATTAGCAAATAAATACAAAGATACATCGCATTTAAATTCCGCGTGACGTCACGATCAAGTACGATTCTCACTTGTACCTATTTATTAATCTGTGCTTGTACGGTGATGTCAATATTGTCAATCACCCCCACTCCGAAACTTCGAAGCGCTGTATCTTTGTGAATTTTCACAACTTTGATAATGTACTGGTACATTCTATGTTTTTTCTTTTCTCCCAGACTAGCATCGAAGTTAATACCTTGAAAATATTCCGTACAGCCATTTCGTCCCCACAAAAAGTGAAATTAACTGACACTATCACGTCTTTATCCCTAACGGGGTAGACAGAGCCAAGGGCGGTAAAGCCCAGGCCACTTTTAGCGTAATGGTGGGCATGAAGGTGGAAAAGGAAAATCATAGTAGTGATGGGTTGCTAACCGCATCGCCTATTCATATGATTCAGATTCTCGCCCGTTCCCTCGATCGGCTTTTACGATCTGCACGGGAAGAGAAGCAGCTGGTACATTCTATGTTTTTTCTTTTCTCCCAGACCAGCAAAGAAGAATTAACTGATATTAACTTTAATAAGCGCCCGAGAGTGAAGTGGAAAGTTTGATTAATGGGAGCTTAATGTGTGTTGCTGCCGGCGAAAGCTCCGTAAGTTTTGATATAGGTGTAGTGTAATCATAAGGTTCTGTCCATCATGTATTTATTCTAACATACTAACTTATTTAAAACTATCGCGTTTCATATTACCTAATTAATGTATACTGGAATTAAAGCAAAACATACCTTTTTTTGGGTTCCGAACCCGAAGGGTGCAAACGGGACCCTATTACTGAGACTCCGCTGTCTGTCCGTCTGTCCATCTGTCTGTCTGTCCGTCTGTCCGTCTATCCATCCGTCCGTCTGTCCGTCTGTCTGTCCGTCTGTCTGTTCGTCTGTCACAGGGCTCTATCTCTTAAGCCGTAATAGCTAGACACTTAAATTTTTTACCGATTATGTATTATTGTGGCCGCTATAACAACAAATACTAAAAATAAAAAATAGTTAAAAATTAAAGGGGATTGTCATACAAAAAACGTGTTTCTTCAGCGTTTTAAAACATTTTACGGTGGTACGGAACCCTTCATGTACGAGTCTGACTCGCACTTGCCCGTTTATTTATTTATTTTTGTTGATCTCTCGATCGGCTTTTACTATCTTCAAAAAAACAGCCTACGCTTTTTCTTTTCTTCTATACCAGCATGGATAAAGTTAATAGGCCTTGAAACTTCTAGCTAACTTGGTCCCACAAAAAGTTGACTGTACTGAAATTAGTTTTAATAAACGCCCGAGTGCGAAGAGGAAAATTTTAATAATGGTTTATTATTTTAATATATGTTGGTCACGGCAATAGATCTGTCAATTTTGATATAGATGTAATGTGAGCATGATCAGGGATCTGACTGACAGGGATAGGTAAGTGACATTGTGAAAATAGAAGGAAAAAGAGGAGTAGGAAAACCCAGAAGAAAACTTTTCGATCAAATAAAGGAAAAATTAAACGTGAAAACATATAAAGAGTTAAGAACTTGGCGGAAGAAAGAAAGACATGGAAAGCACTCCACCGACAAGAGCCCACCTCTTAAATATAAAAAGAAGAAGTGATGTTGACGTAACGACACTAAAACCATCAAGATTTCACGCCTACGACGAGCAGGGCATGTAGCGATAATGGACGAGACCAGAGTTGCAAAACAAATACTGGAGATTCGACCCGACGCAGACCCAAGCCACAGCGGCGTACCAACTCTCACGTACAGGGAGTGCCCTGTACGTGAGAGTTCGAACGCCGGTGACCTTGAGCTCGGAGCTCGTAACGCTAGGGTTAATACCGAACCGAAATGGAGTATCGTGCGATGCGTGAGAGAGACGCGAACTAGGTACCAGCCCTCGGCCAAAGCAGTCAACGATAGCTCGTTTCACGCCCCGCGCGCCTTTTAAGGCCCCCTCGCACATCCAGCCACCCACACATAGCTGCAAGCGATTTTACGAGCACATTAAGTGTCGTTTCTTTTCGCGTAGTGCATATATTCTTTGCCAAAGCTCAGATGGCTAGATGGCGTCGAACAAGATCTTAATAACGTCGGCATCAAACGCTGGCGCTGTAGACACAGCAAAACTATTCTATCAACAAATTACTTGACCAAGCCCAGGCCTATCCGCGGCTGTAGAGGCTTAGATGATGATTATGATAGTGACGTTGGGTAAAGGCCTTTTGTAAAACACACACACTATTACGTCTTTATCCCTAAAGGGACAGACAGAGCATTAGTCTTGCGACTCTGATCAGACAGAACCAGGGCTGAAACTTAATACAAGAAGGTGGAAAGGGTAGATTCAGTTTATGATACTGAACAACTTTCCTCATGGAACATATATTGAAATATGAAAAGTAAAATTGTCCTCCCATACAAGTTGACCGATCAGTTGATCCAAGTGTGTATAGAAAGCAAAAAATATTTTATTTCGATATATTATATTGTTCCTTGGGGAAAGTTGTTCAGTATCATGGACTGAATTCACCCTTAAAATGGTTTAGTATATTTTTTTAGACGTTAAGTACAAATGACCAGAAAATATTTAAATGTGGCGTAAGGGGCAACCCGCACCCGCGCCGGAATCCGGCTGCGGTTCCCGCCACATTCCTAAAAACACCGCACAAAATTCTAAAGTATGTATATACATACATACCTGATGCGTCTTTCTACTTATATTAGATAGATAAACTCATTTATGCTGCTTTATCACACATACAAATACAAAAATATAAAAAAATAGGAAAAGCACACACTATTAAAAGAGACATACCTACCTGCACAATTTTCAATGTGTGTCTTACAGCAATACAAAATGATGATACAGCTCAGCCTCTCCATCTTGATCTGTCTAGTACAAATCTTGCCGATTTTGTTAATTTCATCAAGCACGTGCGGTACATCACCAGGTTTGTTCATCCACGGACAGGTCCTATTTTAGGGTTGGATCTCATCTATCAGCACGGAACAGCACTTTCCTATACTGCTATTCTTTTCTGTCGCTCAGAAGCGACATTTGCTAGAGCGAGAGAGAGCGACGGAACGCTTCAGCACCGGCCGTGATGCAGCGTTCCGTTGCCCACTCTCGCTCTAGCAAATTTCTTTTTTGAGTGACAGAAAGCAGCAGGAGAAGCAGCTGCTATACTTTATGTTTTTTATTCACTTCCAGACCAGCATGGAAGTCAATATAAATGAATACAAATGATAAGAAAATATTTTAATGTGGCGTAAGGAGCGGCCCGTACACGCGCCGGCATCCGGCTGCGGTCCCCGCCGCATTCCTCAAAACACCGCAGTAAATTCTTTGGTTAGCTAGAGTATCGGTAGCTTTTTTTTAAATAATTACTTATTAAATAGATATTACACGTAATAAGTAATTATTAAAAAGAAAAGATTATTATTATATTTTATTATTAAAGAGAATCAAGAACAAATATCATTACAGTTAGGCCTTTGCCGGCATTTTTACACGTCAATAATTTTAGTGAACATTAAGAGCCCATACTACCCTAAAGTTCTTAGAGCGATCTTAAATATTTATCAATATTAACGAAATACTCACTTTGAAATAAAAACACAGCAAAGTTCAGGACTAACTCTAAACATACTAAGTTTCAAAAACACGATTGCTTAAAATTTTCTCGATAGAAAATCATTGCAAAGTTGCCTCTAAATCACCGCAGAATTATACTAAAACAGAAAGTATTCAAGAAATATAGTAATGTAGCACTTGTCACTTTGGATTATAATTGTATTAAACATAAGGCAGTCATCATATGTTTTACTTTTTAAATAACTCTTAAATGTTCTTTGTAAAACGAAAAAAACCTCAAAACAATAACCAGCCTCATTGACCCACCGCGATTCCCGACGCCGCATGGCTCGCTGTTTCGCTTCGGCTAGAGTAAATTTGTGTGCGTGGAAGCGGGAGCAAAATTTAGATTACTGACATCAAGCGCCTCTTAAGTAGACATAATTGTTGAAATTTTTAAGTGTGCGCTGTTAAAGAGAGCGGTTAAAGAAATAGACAGCGGAGTCTCAGTAAAAGGATTGCGTCCTTTGGGTACGGAACCCTAAAAATCACTTATTTGTAGTCTCCTATTGTAATGTAGGTCGGTATCAATCACATTACTCCCAATAGTCTCAAGTTACCTCATCTTTAATGAAAATCTTAATACTAAAACGTAATTTCCTACAATAGGTTTCCAAAATTTTGTAACACTCGTGAAATTTGTCGTGAAACGAACTCGTGAAACGAGATCAAGGAAGTTGAACTAGATTTCCTAGAAGTCGAAATTGGATAGGCGGTTGAGCCAATTTTAATAGCCATGTCAATTTTGTACATTTTAACCCCCTACCAAAAAAAGAGGGGTGTTACAACTTTGATGTGTCTGTCTGTAAACGAATATACCGATTTCGATGCGGTTTTTTTAATCGAAAGCCTTGTCTATCGATATGGTTCTTACTTTATGTTTGATGGAAATCGGTTCAGCGGTTTAAAAGTTATGGGGGTGAAAGTGGTGTGAACAACCCAAAGTATGCCTGAGTGAGGTATCAAATGAAAGTGTTAAATTTGTTGATTAAGAATTCGGTCATTTAATGAAAATCGGTTCAGCCGTTTAAAAGTTATTGGGGGTGAGGTTTATTTAATTTGTTTGAAATAAACTTGTTATTATTTAATGTTAACAAGTTTTGCTCCCGCTTCCACGCACACAAATTCAGTCTAGCCGAAGCGAGACCATGCGGGGTGAAAAGATCATGGTAGGTCAATGAGGCTGGTTTTGGTTTTGATGTTTTTTTCGTTTTACAAAGAATATTTAAGAGTTATTTAAAAAGCTTAAAAAGACATATATTATGACTGCCTTTTGTTTAATACAATTATAACTCTAAGTTACCAGGGAAAATTTATTTTTCTTAAATACTTCCCGTTTTAGTATAACTCTGAGGTGATTTAAAGGCAACTTCACAATTTTTTTTGTTCCGTACCCAATGGGTGCAAACGGGACCCTATTACTGTCTGTCCGTCTGTCCGTCTGTCCGTCTGTCCGTCTGTCCGTCTGTCCGTCTGTCCGTCTGTCCGTCTGTCCGTCTGTCCGTCTGTCCGTCTGTCCGTCTGTCCGTCTGTCCGTCTGTCCGTCTGTCCGTCTGTCCGTCTGTCCGTCTGTCCGTCTGTCCGTCTGTCCGTCTGTCCGTCTGTCCGTCTGTCCGTCTGTCCGTCTGTCCGTCTGTCCGTCTGTCCGTCTGTCCGTCTGTCCGTCTGTCCGTCTGTCCGTCTGTCCGTCTGTTCGTCTGCCCGTCTGCCCGTGTGTCCGTGTGTCCGTCTGTCCGTCTGCCCGTCTGTCCGTCTGTCCGTCTGTCCGTCTGTCCGTCTGTCCGTCTGTCCGTCTGTCCGTCTGTCCGTCTGTCCGTCTGTCCGTCTGTCCGTCTGTCCGTCTGTCCGTCTGTCCGTCTGTCCGTCTGTCCGTCTGTCCGTCTGTCCGTCTGTCCGTCTGTCCGTCTGTCCGTCTGTCCGTCTGTCCGTCTGTCCGTCCGTCCGTCCGTCCGTCCGTCCGTCCGTATTTGCTGTTATAACGGCTACAGTAATACATAATCGGTGAAAATTTCAAGTGTCTAGCTATTACGGTTCAAGAGATAGAGCCCTGTGACAGACGGACAGACAGACAGACGGACAGACAGCAGTCTCAGTAATACTATAAAATACTAAAAAAATACAAAACCTTTGCCTATATTTTATAGTTTTAAAACTATTTTTTTTCTTATTAGGGTTCCATACCCGAAGAGTGCAAACGGGACCCTATTACTGAGACTCTGCTGTCTGTCCGTCTGTCACAGGGCTCTATCTCTTGAACCGTAATAGCTAGACACTTGAAATTTTCACCGATTATGTATTACTGTGGCCGCTATAACAAAAAATACTAAAAGTAAACAATAGTTAAAAATTAAAGGGGGTCGTCATACAAGAAACGTGTTTTTTTCAGCGTTTTTAACTTGATCTTTATAATGGCATTAACTAGATACTTGAAATTTTCACCATTTATGTATTACTATGACAAAAATAACAAAAAATACTAAAAATAAAATAAAGTTAAAAAATAAAGGGGGTCGTCATACAAGAAACGTGTTTCTTCAGCGTTTGAAAACATTGTACGGTGGTACGGAACCCTTCATGTACGAGTCCGACTCGCACTTGCCCGTTTATTTTCTATCGAGAAAATTTCAAGCAATTGTGCACGTAGCGAGGGTTTTTACGGTGGAATCCTGAGTGAAACGAGGGATTCAAGTATATCGCCCGAGATAAAACTATTACCGTACACCGTGTAGCACATTCTTCTTTTCATCTCAATCTATGAGAAAAAGCAAATGTACGTATAACGAAAGTAGAATACTTACATATACCTAATCAGAGTTTAACAGTCAGTTACTAACCTTTATTTGGTGGCGTTTTCACTGAAGAAGTACTAAATAAATAAATGTAACCCTATATAAAGCTTTGGTATAGATTTTCTAGGTTAGTTTTTTTATTTTTTATTTCATATATTGGGAATCAAATTAGTAGATACCTAGTGTAAAATAAACCGGCCAAGTGCGAGTTAAACTCGCGTGGAGAGGGTTCCGTACAATTGATTGAATTGTTAAAGGTTTTTCTGTAATCTACAAGCAATGAACTATATTTTTTATTTTTTTTCAAAATTTTAGTATCGATAGTTTCGGAGATCAGTGGGGGAATGGTAAATTTTCGTCTTCTTTCATGAATAAAATCAAAACTATTCATTTTAAAATAATAACAAAAATATATTTGAGATCCTCATAACGAACCCTTTCATTTGATATATAACACAATAAGGTTTGCAAAACTTTTTTTTTTAATTTCCAATTTTTCCCCCCCAAATGACCCTTATTTTAAAAAAATATTTATTTACTTTGCACAATTGTGTTTGGGTCATAGGAATACAACATTCTACCAAATTTCACCTGATTCGGTCCAGTAGATTCGGAGCGAATTGGCTGTGACAGACGGACGGACAGACAGGCGCACGAGTGATCCTATAAGGGTTCCGTTTTTTAATTTTTTGTACGGAACCCTAAAAAAGCAGTTGAACCAAAATAGATATTTGAGTGATAAATAAATAGATAATGACAAATCACACTAACTTAAGGCCGTACCTGAATTTTCCGGAGTCCAGTGCTGCCCCCATTTAAAATAAATCATTTAAAAAAAAACGGAGACATAATTTAAAATTTTGCTACTACCAAGTCCTAGATAACCTTTCAAAGTGTTTTATGAACTGCTGTTTACAGTTTTTAATGAAAACGTTAAGCTTTACTACGCACATTAGCCAAAAGTGGCCGTTTTTCGCAAATGTGCGTAGTAAAGCTCATCGTTTACACTTTAAACTGTAAACAGTAGTTCATAAAATAATTAGAAGGGTAATCTAGGACTTGGTAGTTGCAAAATTTTAAATGATGTGTACGTTTTCTTTGAAATGATTTATTTTAAATGGGGGCCGCACTGGACCCCGGAAAATTTAGGTACGACCTTAAGCCTAAGCAAAACAAACGACGGGTTGCACTAGGGTATTTATTTATTGCGCTATCGTACACAAAGGACCACTCCATCTCATCTTGTGATGTCGTAAGTGGCGAGTAAAGGACTAAACATAAACATTTCGTGCTACAACTGCATTACAAAAGAGGGTTGACGTGGGGCGAAGGCTGATTATAAAAAAAACGTGTGGCACTCGGGGACTGCCGCGGTAAAGCTATTGCATACGACGTTAGACGATGCACGGCTTTCAACGCCGCGCCGCTGTGCCGGTCGATAGGCGGAGTGGGGGGTGTTAGGTTTTATTTTCGTTACGGAATTTCTTGATTCGGTCGCCGCGCTCAAAGCCCGCGATAAAAGCTATTGTCATAGAGCTATAGACTAAACCGGCTATTTCTGCTTGATTTCGCATGGTCTTCAGAAGCAGCACATCTAAGCATGCAACCGGGAATGCGCTAAGATGAAGAAGCCTTTTTCCAAGTCCAGTAGAATAAAAGTCTAGTGTAACGTAACTGGCTACCATGCAGAGAAGGAAATGCGAATTTGTTTTATATTTGGTGTAACATTTGCCCGAAACTTTCGAGAAAAGTGCAAAGCACTCCAACTACGTTTTCGGGGAGCTCTCTCCAGTATTCCAATTTTGGTTTTATTGCTGTACTGGCTTTGTGCCCGATGGAAATTCCATATAAGTTATCAGCTTGGTCCTAAGACCAACCTCTAAAGGTTAAGTACGATTAAAGAACCACACTTTAAATAAAAACTGGTTATACCTCACAGAGGCGTGAACTCAACGAAAAACGTTTAATAAGTTGATAGATTATAACCCTTTATTTTGTAAATCCTACTTAGCTCTGATAATTTTCCATTTAACTTCGTTATAATATGCTACTGCCGTGGTGGTTTTCACGTATCCATAGGTAAGGTTTGCAAACTATGTCGTGGCAATTAATAATTATCATATTGTTTGCCAAGGGCAAGGGCTTGTTGTAAAAATCTGATTTTTTTTTAATAATTTTCAGAAAACATTTTTGAAGCCATTCGTATTCGTAGAAAATAAATATTTCAATTTATACTACAGTTAAGGAAAGACATAACATGGGAATTTAATTACGGAATCAAATCGGCATCAGACAAAAAAGACAAACAGAATTAAAAGGAGCCTTAGACTCAATACAAAGCTCAAGTCCACAACATAGACTTAGAAATAGGTGGAGCGGACACTCGAAAAAACTTGGCTTGGCTTTGCCAAGAATGGTTATGTCAAAACCACGGTTGCCAAAGACTGTGCGAAGTCGAGAAGGAAAAGTCAGAAAACTTACCTCGTGCTCCAATGCAATGCAATGCAGACACTAAATCACAGGTCAGATAAGATTGCAGACGTTTTTACAAAAAGAGAGGTAGAAGTACCCTTACCTCAGGACATGTAAGTATAAAGAAAGCGATGAGTTTAACTTGGTCCGTCAGGGTCAAAGTGGAGGTTCATAGTTTCTGCCTAGTTAGCAATATACGCCTGTTTACGGGGTAGGCACTGCCAAGTAGTAGATATTTCGTTTCGTTTTTGTTTAGTCTGACGGATCTATCCTTACTCGTAAATACTCTGTGGTCGCAATACAAAATTAACAATCAATAACTCCAGAAACGCCCAAACTTTGGCAATAAACTGCCTAACCTTGGGCTTCATTTTCAATAAAACAAAACTATTTTTTTTCCTTTTACCTGACGGCTCTATCCTTTCTCATGCTCTATGGTTGCAATACAAAGTTCACAATCGATAGCTCCAGAGATGTTCAAACTTCGCCAATAAACTGCCAATAAGCTTGGAATTCTATTTTCAATAGAACAACAATTCACAAAGTAAATAATTTGCTATCGATACTTTAATTATCTCTAGTGCTTTTGGAGAACAAAATTCAAAAGAACTTGATCTTTTGATTAATTAAAAAACTTTTACAAATAAGTAGTTGTGCAGGCAGCTAACTCGTTTTAGTGATGCCGGCTTCTTCTATTCCACACGCCACACCTTAAAAAACGCGGTTTGAATTCAGTCCATGATACTGAACTACTCTACAAGGATCTGTTCCTTGTGAAAAGATGTTCGGTATCATGGACTGATCTTCTGCTTCGTCTAAACGCGTTCCTGGTTGCATCTTCAGCTCTGCTGCTTCTGAGCCCGGGGTGCGCTTTCCCGCTTTTTCTTCTCCAAATATAACATACATGTCAATGGTCACCCAAGGATGCCAAAAACCTTGCAAAATGGAGAGAGTATCATAGACTTATATATGAAAAATATTTGTTGGCTTTCCATACAAACTTGGATCAGCTGATAGATCAACTTGTATGGGAGGCCAAAATTATTTTTCATATTTCAATATATGTCCCTTGGGGAAAGTTGTTAAGTTTCTTTTCTTTTAGATTTTCTATAATTATATTTTATGAAAAGCAGTTATGTATGGACTGAACTTGCTCCAAAAACGGGCTGGTGGGTAAAAATTGACCCTGTCTAATAAGCTAAAAGATTCACAATTGTCTACAACAAAAATTATAAAATAATAAATAAATAGATTCGTTCCCTGCACAGTCAAGAACGTGACATTCGCGATCAACTTAAAATAAAAACTGAATATCCCTCTCACAAGGTGAAGCACGTGTCAGTCCGTGCTTAAGCATTTAACTTAGTCGGCGACAGCTATCGCCTCCACTCGAGATTGTGTGGAGATTCCAGGGAGGTCAAGTGAGTAGGGGACTGAGTGAGCTGATAAATATTGCGATAATAGTGTAAACCGCCGGCTAGAAGGGCCGATTGCATAAAGAAAGCTGGAGGTTTCATGCATAAGGCGGTCCATAGAACTGACGATCGAACAGCCTGGAAACATATGTGGTCACGATCCTCAGCATTGAGGGACCGACGAAGAAGAAGAAGTGTAATCGACGTCCATAGCGTGATGGTTACATTACACGCTAGCAAAGAATATACATGTCGCAGTTGAATGGTATAATCCGCTAATTCACAAAACTTCTAGCTGTTTGGCATTACAGCTCGGTTTCGTAACACAGCGTTAAATAACTGACACCTCATACGCAGAATGGCATAAACGATTTATATTCATCAATGCCGCGGCGCAAGACGTAAGATTGTAGATTTAGTTTGGAATTCTTCACAGCGTTCCGAGAGTAAGCTGTTTTCAAGAGATATCAGAGTCATCGTTTATGATTTTGTGCTGCAAATGGTTAGGAAAAATAAAGCAGATCTTCAGCTTGTTTCCCATATAGTTATTTCGACGCCCGCCTTCCGGCAAAATGGAGAATTTCCGTGAATCAAATGAAGGCCGAGAGAAAACGCTACGCCGCCATTGAGATTATGTCGCGTTAACAAACTTTTCTGTATCCACTAGCATCGAACTTTGTATCATTCTTTATTGGTATTCTATGATGTTGGAAACAAGATTACATAGTAAGAAGTTGAATTGAGGTTTTATTTTAATGCCCCGTCATAAATTTGTTTGTTTATAACATCCCTGCAAATAACCTATTCAGTGGTCTAAACGTGGTTAGCTGGTTTGTTAAACGTGACACATTGACAATCCAGGTGAACGATATTCAGCTGTTTAACAAAACCGAGCTGTAATGCCAAACACCTAGTTTAAACCATCCAACATATACACTACGCGAAAATAAACGACACTTAAGCATGTGTGCACGTAAAATCGCTTACGGCTATGTGTGGATGGCTAGATGTGCGAGGGGGCCTTGAGAGGCGCGCGGGGCGTGAAACGAGCTAACGCTGACTGCTTTGGCCGAGGGCTGGTACCTAGTTCGCGTCTCTCTCACGCACCGCACGATACTCCATTTCGGTTCAACCATAGCGTTACGAGCTCCGAGCTCGAGGTCACCGGCGTTTGAACTCTCACGTACAGAGAGTGTCGCCGCTGTGACGCTAGTTAGACGTGATAGCAGTGATGGTTAGACTCTGTTGGTTCTGGGTTCTATCCCAGCCAGGACAAGTTGGGAAATGGTCTTTATCTAATAGTCCTGGGTTTTTCTTTTTCATGTATGGAATAATACGAAAGAGCAATATTGCACAACTCCAACCAACCCACCGAGCTTCTCAGTCCTGGTTATCGGGTGAATTTTTTGAAGCCATTTCAGTCAGCGCTCATCAAACGAATTTTTTAAGGGACAAATATTCTTTTATATTTTGACAGAAAGTATTTCGCTTCGCGGGAAGAATTGGGAAGCACTGCTGCCGGTGAATTCTACGTTTTTTTTCTAAAGCAATTCTGTGAAATAAGAAAAAAGTATCACTTCCTAAACGAATGAGCGCGGAGCTATGATTATAATATTGATTCTCAAAGGGAAGACAAAATATTCCATAACGAGCATTTTGCTGTTAAAAATCCGAATTCTAAGTTCATCTACAGCAAAATTGTTTGCTTTGTAAGTAAGTACGTTTGTTAGTCGGTCCAAATATATTTAAAGATTTCTCAGAAAAATATTAAGGCACACTTCTTGTTCATTAAATTTTGTTTGGTTTGTGACTTCAAAATAATTGCAGGAACAAAGAAACGTTTTTGGCAAGGCTCTGTAATAAGCGTATTTCGATTTCTTTTGAAGGTCTTTTTTACTTTCTTATGTATGGTTATTTCAGGGTACAAAAGAGCTCTTTTATTTACCGGTCATGTTAAACGACAATAAAGCTAGACCATACTCGAAATATTGGAGGTACTATATCGATTCCGTGATAAAGTATCAAAAGTGTAACCTGTTTTGAAATGTAGTGGCGTATTTTTTAACGCGTTACGCCAGGACCTGTATGACGCTACTAAATAAAAAAGTCATCTAAACAGAAGTCAATGTCATTTAAATTTGGTCGTATTAATCAGAAAACAGGCTATACCTTTACTTTTGATTTTCAGGGAAATCTCATTCTAGCAGCAGTAAAAGCCGATAAGAGAGAAAGAGTAAAAAGATAAGTTTTAACTAGATTATCTCTGTAAGAAGGTTCTTTTGCTCTTTGCATAATCCATAAAATCACACGAAAGCCGTCCGATAACACTATCGTTGTATTTCAATGCTACATCATCATTTTCTAACTGTATGGATATACTTTTGGAGTAAAGGTCATAAATCCAAAATTTTATTCCTGATAATATTGGTCAGTAGTTCCTCTAAACAAACCACTAAAGGGACTACTGAGAACAAGCGGTCTCAGTAGTTCTTTTAGTACCTTCGAAGAAACTACAGAGACAAAAAAATCTCAGTAGTTCCTACAAAGGGACTACTGATAACAAACGAAAATAGTAAGCCCAAGAGGCAATGATTTTCTACGATACAAAAGTACAACTAATAGACAATCCATCCATCCATCCATAGCAGCCTCTATGTTATCCTTTTCAGGACATATGCCTCCTCCATATCATTCCATTTGTGTCTCTCTCTCTTGCCACCTGCATCCAGTTGCGGCCTGCGTGACGCTTAATATCGTCTACCCAACGCATTGCTGGGTGTCCTCTACCTCGCTTATTGGCCCATGGTCGCAACTCCATTACCCTTCTGGTCCATCGATCTGCGTCCATTCTCGCTATGTGTCCTGCCTACTTCCATTTCTGTATTTTATAGTATCAACAACGTCCCTAAATTTGGTTCTCCTTCAAATCACCTCGTTTTGTAAAAGACAGTAAACTGAATGAATTCTTCTCCCAAATGCACTAAACTGCGAAGTAAGAAGCCTAGATTTTTTTAAAATTTTTACCCTTGATGAAAAGACCTCATATCACCTCTTGTTAGTCCCTTTATCATCATTGGCTGTCGTACTGTCAGGTACAACAGATGATCCTGCAGCCACAATGGATGCAGCAGCATAGGCAGCTGCATGCATCTACTTGTGGCGACCTCTACGCCACTATACAAAGAACTTCTGACTCAAGGAATGGAAATACGAAAATAGTTTACAAGAAGCGTACAAGATGGCGTTAACAGTATCCTACATCTCATTATCAGAGTTCTGGTTGCAACTTGACATATACAATGTGGAAGGGACATACCCGTAATAAATCAAACTACGGTCTATACTAGATTATTAGTATAATGAAATTAAAATAACAGCTAAAAAAAATTCGGCATTTCCATACAAAAATGTGCGGCCGCCCGGGCGATTTGTATAGGAATATCAAAATTCTTTTTTGGTTTCTTGACTGTTATTTTAATTTCATTTTACTTTAGTAATCTACCATAGCCCGTGGTTCGATTTATTACAGGTATGTCCCTTCCACGTTGTATAAAACCTCCGACAATACACCGTCGGATCCGCGGTTCCCCAGGCGCAACTTGTCTAGCGGGAAAATCTTCCCCAAAAGTTTTTTTTTTCTACGATCTTCCCTTTGTGGAGATCGAACATACCACCTCACTCCTGCTTTAAACTATTGGCACAGAAGACAGTAAGAGTATTACATACAGAACGGAATCTCCTAAGGTACGCGCAATATGCATCCCCGTTCCCCGTCCCCGCACCTCTCCCCCGTTCTTGTGCCGCCGTGTGCCGCCATGCACCATCAATGCGTGTGTGTTCGCCTGCTCTCACCCCGTGACTAGGCGAGAGCGGGGAAGAGGTGTGGGGTCTGTCCTTTGTGCTTTTGGTGGCGCTTACGCTGGGACTTTTGGTAGCAGGCATGCTGGTGGTATTGGGACTAACAGTAGTGGGTGGGTGCCGGCCACAAATAGTTTGCATAAACTAACTGGTAGCGGAACCACACAAAGAAGTGTTTGTTCAATTTTGATCGAAGATGTCGTAGAAGGCGGTGAACCCACTGCACCGCGCACCATCGCGGAGCGCAGTTGAACACACTGACGCTCCCGCGCGTTAACGCGTTTTCAGTATGTTGGACTAGGCGTGTTTTCTATACAAATTGAGATACTTGCATGAAATGTTAAAATCTGCGGCCACGCGCTCCGCAACGGTGTGCGGTGCGAGGGATCACCGCCTAAGACCCCTAGAGTTTTGAACAGATCAAAGTTTTCCCGACAAACATACAGAGTAATAAAATGACGCATATCATAACTCTAAGGCTCGTGATTGTTAAAGATCCAAAACAAAGTTAAGAAAATCCGCAAGCGGCAGCAATCCCATAAAATACGTTCACAAATTAAATAAAATACAAAAGGGCAAAAAATATTATTGAGTACTTAGTAGGGTATTCTTATGGTTGGTCAATAAAAAAATAGTAAGGCAGAGAACCGAGAAGTTTGGCGCATACTCTACCGACAAGAGCCACTAAGCTCATTAATAAGAAGAATAAATAAACCGGCCAAGTGCGAGTTAAACTTAAGTGGAAAGGATTCCGTACAATTGATTGAATTCTTATAGGTTTTCCTGTAATCTACAAGCAATGAACTATATTTTGTATTTTTTTTCAAAATTTTAGGCGCAGCAGTTACGCAGATCAGGGGGAATGGTCAAATTTTGTCTTTTTTCATGAATAAAAGAAAAACTTTTTATTTTACAATAATAAAAAAAATATATTTGAGATTCTCATAACGAGCCCTTTCATTTGATATATAAATTACTAAGTTAGGCAAAACTGTTTTTTTTCTTAATTTGTCCCCCGAAAATGACCCTTATTTTAAAAAAATATTTATTTACTTTGCACATATGTTTTTGGGTCGTAGGATTACAACATCCTACCAAATTTCACCTGATTCGGTCTAGTAGATTCGGAGCAAAATGGCTGTGACAGACGGACGGACAGACAGACCACGAGTGATCCTATAAGGGTTCCGTTTTTTAATTTTTTGTACGGAACCCTAAATATTTAGTATATAAATAAGGACAAATCACACCAATTGAACTGGCCCCACAAACTAAGTTTAAACTTGTATTATGGGTTACTAACTCAACGAGACTATTATTTATAATAAATACATATACAGATAAACACCCATAACCAAGGACGGTTTGAAAAAGGGCATTTTTTAACTTGCCTTGGCTGGGGATCCAACCCAGCACCTCGCAAAGTAGCGGACTGGCGTGTTACATACTAGGCCAAGTAGGTCGTCATAAATAAAGGTAGTGAATTTTCGAGAGATAGAACTTTACCGACAAGAATAAATATGAGATACAAATACACTGTTACGTCTTTATCCCTAACGAGGTAGACAGAATCTAGGGCCTTAAAACCCAAAGGTCGCGTTTAGTGTATTAATGGTGTGAAGATGGAAATAGCGAATCAAAAAGTGACGGGTTGCTAGCCGCATTTGCCTATTGACATAATTCACTCGCCCAATCCCTCAATGGAGTTATACAATCTAAGCGAAATCTGGTTCACATTACGTTTTTTCTTTTCTCCCAGACCAGCAAAGACTTCTGTTCCCTCAATAATGAGCGACAGACGTAAGCAATTGTAAGTTTACGGCTTACTTAACAGCGGCTGAAGTAAACGCAGAACTCTCATTTAGCTTAACGTCTGTTATCTAATGACAGCGGAAATGACGCCTTAACGCACCCACTGAAATATAATTAAATTGCATTGTAATCTCGCAATCTCCTTGTCAGCCATTTTGGAAAACAGAAGTTAATTAAATTTTGTTGTGGCGAGGGCTTGTTACGTTTGGTTACCAGTTGTTACACTGAGGTGAAGGTAGAAGGAGAGGTGAGTGATAATATCACAATGAGTGAACTTTTAACCGACTATAAAAAGGTGGTTATCTCTTAGCGCACCGAGTGAAATATAATTGAATTGCATTATGATTTCACAATCTACGTGGCAGCTATTTTGGAATACAGAAGTTTTGTTGTGTCGAGGGCTTTTTACGTTTAGTTTACTAGTTGTTATGTTACTCTGAGGCAGAGGTAGAAGGAGAGGTGAGTGATAATATCACTATTAGTGACCGACTATAAAAAAGGTGGTTATTTATTAACGCACCGAGTGAAATATAATTAAATTGCATTGTAATCTCGCAATCTGCATGGCAGCCATTTTGTATTACAGAAGTTAATTAAAATTTGTTGTGGATGGAGAGAGTTGACATTCAGAGCCGACCCCAAATAGAGAAAGCGAGGAAGGTGATGATGAAGATGAATTAAAATTTGTTGTGGCGAGGGCTTTTTACGTTTAGTTTACCAATGTGAGGGTAAAAGAGGGGGTGTTAGAGTTTGACTTGTCTGTGTGTCTGTCTGTGGCTGTGTACCTGTGAGTCTGTGACATCGTAGCTCCTAAACAATTAAACTGATTTCACTGCGGTTGTTTTTTATCTTAGTCTGTTGAGTTTGTAGTTTGAGTTTGTAGTTAATTCCTAGCTATCTTTGATGAAAATCGGTTTAGCCGTTCAAAAGTTATTGAGGGTGAACGCTTGGAAGTCAGGGGATTTATTTTTCTGGCAAATGAACGTGTCTAGACTTGATGAACTTGGTCTAGAATAGGACCACTCCATCTCTTCCTGTGGATGTCGTAAGAGGCGACTAAAAGACTAAAGCACAAACATCTCGTGCTACAATTGCATTTCCAAGGAGGGTTAACGTCGGGCGGCGGCCGGTTGTAAAACTTTTCGCACAAATACATTCCCAAAGAGGGTTGACGTCAGGCAGGCGGCCGGTCGTAAAATTACAGCCGAATCATTTTAACTGTTCCGGGAATTATTATCCACTTCGCAAGCTCTTTGGCATCCTTGGGTGACTATGACGTGCATGTCATATTTGGGGAGGAAAAGGCGGGGAAGCAGCACAGCTGAGGATGCAACCGGGAACGTGCTTAGATGAAGAAGAAGAAGAACTTGTTAATGTGTGTAAGTAGCCGAGTTTTCAAGCTAAAAAGCATCTGAAATAACGTAGCCCAAGTCATTGACAAACAAGTGGACTGATTAAGAAATAAAAACGAAGTGCAATATTTTCATATTCTATACGTCGTGGTAATGAAAGAACGCAAAACCTCTCAGATGGTACCTCAGCCCATATAACTAATCAACTTTTTTTCAACAACTTTCACGAAACAAAAAAAAATATTGGAATTTTCATACAAACTGATCGAGTCAATTTGTATGAAAATCTGAATTATTTTTTTTTTTGTTTTTGTGAAAGTTGTTCAGTCACATGGGCTGAGGTACCATCTGAGAGGTTTTTTATTATTTCATTAACACGATGTATAATTGACAGACAGTTTGAAGCACCCTCGATTTCATTTCTTTTTTTTTTGTTTTGTACACATTATTTACACTACTATTTCTTATTACAATTAATGGTTTAAAAATTATTATTACAAAGATATACAAAGGTTCTTGTATTTATTATGGAAATATTTATTTTGGTTTTCGTGTTTTGATTTTCTTTTTTTTTTCTATACAGCTTAAAAACAAGTACTTTTTAAAAATATATTTTAAAACAAGCTTTTACCTAAAACAATGAAAAGTGCTTCTCAAGTCGAATCAGTTGAGCCCACACTCGGTGGGGTTATGTTGTTGTGAGAGCAGGTCATTGGTATCATAATATTGCATGGTCACCCAACTTACAGAAGTATTTAAAGTTTTAGCTCAATTAAAAAATGGGAAGTTACTTGCAAGGCTTGCAAGATTTGATTACGGACGGACACACAGGCAACGGGACAGGCGATACAAAATAAAAGCTTGTACATCGTTTACTCTTGAACTAAAATGACATAATGTAATGTGTACTGAGGAGTTCCTGGTTCTGTTCTTTGACTAATCTAGTAAATCATGGAGTGTGGAGGATGGCCTGTATGTCTCTTCTTCTTCTTTTTCGTCTAAGCGCGTTCCCGGTTGCATCCTCAGCTGTGCTGCTTCGGAGCCCGGGGTGCGCTTTCCCACCTTTTCTTCTCCAAATATAACATGCATTTCAATGGCCACCCAAGGAAGCCAAAAACCCCGCAAAATGGAGAGGAAACAGCCGGCCGCCTCCCTGACGTCAACCCTGTTTGGGAATGATTTGTGCGAAAAGTTTTACAACCGGTCGCCGCCCGACGTTAACCCTCCTTGGGAATGCAATTGTAGCACGAGATGTTTGTGTTTAGTCCTTTAGTCGCCTCTTACGACATCCACAGGAAGAGATGGAGTGGTCCTATTCTAACCCGGAACCACACGGGCAAAATGTATGTGTCCGAGGAAAAAAGCAAGAAGAAAGGGAACCGAAAGTTTAAAACAAAAGAAGCCAAAGTGATTGATATTTAGAAAAAAATTGTAAAAATATTTAGTTTTATAAAATATCCCAATCAAATAAGGAAATATTTAAAACGAAAAACTTAGGAGTTAGCAACAGTGAACATGGGGGCAAGTGGGTAAAAGACACACGGAAACCACGTTAACTAAAAAAGGATCGCAAAAGCCTCTCTCCTAACAGTCTAGGACTTTGTTTGAGTTCTGCGATTCGGTATTGAGGGCACAAATTAGAAGAACCATGGAAATATAGCTTCACAAACAGAATCTGTATATTTTTTTATTTCAAATATTTAATTATTTTAAAGCATAGCTACCGATAGTATTGTATTGTATTTATTTCTCAAACAATTGTCTTTACAGGCCCGAAAAAATGCGACATGCTTGCCTTACAACACATTTTTACAAATTATCCTCAAAGATATCCATGTGAACTCACTCAGACGAGACTTAGTATAATAAGTTACTACGTAACTCAGACTGCAAAAAAATAGGTCGATCTCATTCGCTACTTGGTTCAGTGTGTGCAACGCCCGCGTCAGCGGAGCCTTCTGCACCAGATTAGTTCGCACGGCCGGCACCGCCAGCAGCGGCGGCTGTAGGCGGCGCCACACGTACTTGTTCGGCACACACAAACCAATCTGTTTCGAGACTTTTCCCCTTAATAATTTAAACACATATAACACCAAGGCCAACTGTCTTCTAACCCTCAGTTCGAATACAGTTGGCCCTGTAGTAATAGGGTTCCGCAACGACCACTGCTGAAAAGAAACGCCGAAAGAGACAATATTAGTTGCCTTTATTTACGAGTATACTCGCCAGAGAGATAATATGCCTAATACAATGTTATTACAATATAACATGTTAAGCTTGCGAACGAGTGCCTAATACTGAGTAGTCTTTATAAAAAGAGGTAGTATAGCGGCCTGCCATTTTGTAAGTAATGGTTACATCAGAATTATGTTTAATAAGCGTGGAATAAGGTTATAATACATATTTATGCACATAAGAAGTAAAAAGAAAATGAGGCATACTTACGTTCTCTCAGTGTTTTCTGCCGACGCTTCATCGAAAATCTTCACAAACGTATATTGTCACCAATTTCAGCTGTATTCAAGCAATTTTAGGTCCTATATCTTACTATAAAAGAGTCAAAAGACATAATTTGAACTGAGAAATAAACTTTGCAAAAGCAATATTCGATTCTATTCAAATAGTTTGGCAGGGGAAATTGTCATCTTTTTTTTCACTTAAAATTGCATTGTGCTGAATTGATGCTAGCAAAACTTTGAATAAGTTACGGGATATTTGATTTCAAGGTTTTGGCAGCTTTGCTAAATTCTTCATCAGCATCATTTTCAGCCCACATCAAGCCACTTGTGGGTATATGTCTGTTCTTGGTCGCGCCATTTTATATAGTCCTGTGCCAGTCTCATCCACTGCTTTTCCGCCGACTTCACAATGACATCTGACTAACGGGCTAGTGGTGGTGGCCTACTGATCTGTTCCCTTGTCTCGGCCACCACTTCGTTACTGCTCTGGTCCATCGATCTTCGATCTTATAAAATATTCGATCCATCCAATTCCCACTTAAAAGTTACCCTAAAGTTTTCTATACAAATGTAGTGTATCTTTTATTTTGAAATGACTGTCACATTTCGGAATTTTTGTATATTATCATATTTAACCATCAATATGAAAAACTTCTACACATTCTCTTTCATTATCGTTATATGCCTAGATATGTGTCTTTCTTTGAAATTACAAAATATTATTCCTTTCAAAATAAAAGTTAGACTGCGTTTGTATAAGGAAGTTTGATTCTTTCTAAGGTAAACTGCGTGATTCCTTTACCTACTCTTTGACTTAAGTTCTGAGGTAAATTTCTGTTTGGCATACAATCCAGAAGCGTGGATGGTGAGCATTGCTCGCTTTATTGCTCATTGTTTTACTTTTATTGCCGCTTTTTGAATTATCGAGAATCTGTCCTGCGTCGGCCATGTTAATCAATGGTGAGGATCAAGGCATCCGTGTTACAGCACTAAGTGAGTATGTGTAAAACATATTTGTTATATAAGTACCTACTTTGGTTTTTCAGGCATTGTGGGAGTGAGGATTTTAAGACATCGTCGAATTTTCCAAAATAAATCCTTAACAGTGACTAAATAGTTGATAGGCTAACAACTTAATACAGTTTACCAACTTTCGCATTTATAATATTTGTAGAATTATGGGATGAATAGCTTATAGTCTTTCGGTCCGCTTCCGACCTTTTCAGCTCATCCTAAAACTTGCTTTATTATTAATTATCTGGTAAATTGGTTCATATTCATGTTTCAATATGGGAAGACCTCGCCGTGGATTGTATTCGAATGGCAAACAATTAATTTTCCCAAAGGTTCCGCGTCTGTGAACATCGCTGTCATCGCGATAAATTGCTTTGTGGTTGGGAACAAGACACTCTGAATTTGACTGTAAAGCTTATTGTGTAATAATAACAGCTATTAACAGTTTCAATGCTGGTCTAATTATCAATCGATTCGCCTTATGGTTTTTAGTAAAGAATATTAGTACTAACGTAAAGAACAGACGCTCAGCGACCTTCCCTTCCCAACCCCAAAAGAAGCAGCAGGAGAATATTAATCTTGAATTCTGGAGCAAAGACATAAATGTAGAATATCTCTCTTTCATTTTAGAGCTTAAGTCTGCTTTTCTGCATTTTCTTCTGCAGTGGAAAAGAAAAGAAACAAATCGATTCAACTGTGCGATAAAGGAAATAGGGGAGTTGTTGCCCAACAATGGATCCTTTTGGCAGAAAAAAAAGAAACAAGCAAACAAAACAAGAAGACCTTCCGCAATATGACACCTTCTCTTTCATCACTGTCAACTTTATTTGGGTGAATAATGGTTTAAGCAAAGTGTTTTAAGGTAAGACGCTGCAGGTATAATAAAGTCGATGCAAATGTCAAATGCTTCTCGTATCGACCATCGTATTACAAGTAGTGAGACATTTTTTCTCAGTAGTTCCATTGATTTCATGAAGTCAGACAACAAGAAGTATTTGCCGATGGAACTAGTGAGAATGATCCGGTATACCCAATGTAGGGTAAAACGGGTGATTTCACTAGGCAACAAAGTTTTTGCCGCAACAAACTAAAAAACTGTAAATTACATATAATACGAATCCGGTAGTAAAATATGCCTAACAGCTCTAAATTTCATGATATTTGCAATTGTTATAATTTCTAAACAATGATTTCCTCACAGTAAAAAAAAATATCATTTCCGTTTTATAAGCGTGTGATATAGTAGAAGTCTTGCTCTTTGCTACAGCATTTCAATCATTAGTAAATTTTATGTCAGTACGGAAAATATAGAAGAATACGCTGAAGACTACATTTCCCTATACTATGATATTTGCACTATAATTTTTGTATAGAAAATAGCATGGCACATTTAACCTCACGTATCATTGCTAAAAAAAGGTGGCAGGAATATGACTCAAATTATGCTTTGAAGACAGGGAGTGGAACTTAATTTTTCAATCTAAAATTGACTATTTTACCATTTTTAGGGTTCCATACCTCAAAACAAAAAAAAGGAACCTTTATAGGATCACTTTGTTGTCCATCTGTCAGTCTGTCAAGAACCTTTTTCTCAGGAACGCGTGGAGGTATCAAGCCGAAATTCATATCAAATACTCAAGTCTACTGTCCTTTAAATTGGAGCTGTGAAAAAATCAAACTTCTAATCCAACGCAATCAAAAGATGCAGCCGTTTATGCCGCAAATTTTCAACACTCGCAAGGGAATCAAAACCTGCAGGGTACTTCCCGTGAACTCAGAATCTTGAAATTTGGTATGAAGCAACGTCTTATAGCACAGATAAAGGGAAAATTGCGAAAAGCATAAGTTTTAGTAACATTATAATAATAAAAATATTTTTAATAATTTTAAACTTACTTATATACCTACAGGTTTGTACGGAACCCTCGGTGCGCAAATCCGGCACGCACTTGGCCGCTTTTTTGTAATAAAAAGCAATATATACAAAATTACTGAATTTCAAGTTTTATAATAGATTATCCTCATAATTTGAGCTAAGTAGAAGAAAACAAAAATAGGTTGATAAACAGAATACTTTAAAGTCTACTAGAAATACCGGTTTGATTTTACTGGGCAACTGGGATTTCATTTTTGTTGCCCAGTACGGAATAAAATGTACTCATAATTTTATTTCACCCTTCACTAACGAGCTTTTAAAACTATTTATTGAATGCGAAATGTGGTAATAATTCTGCGTGAATTCTGAGAATAATTTGCGAGATATTGGCCCGAAAGTCTACTTAATATTAATAATCGGGTCTAATCATTTATCCACGGATTAGTCCGGGATATGCCTCCGGGATTTATATCTACGTTCTAATTTTTAACAACGCTAAAAGCTTCAACCTATCCGAATCTTTATTAGCATAAAATTTAGGTAAAGATCTTATAATTATAACATACCTACATTTTCTGTTACTTTCTTGCAAAATTGTTTTTGGTTGTTTTCAGATTTCTTACAATTTTCAACTTTCATAATAATTACAAGTAACCTACCCGTGTGGTTCCAGGTTAGAATAGGACCAACCCATCTCTTCCTGTGGATGTGTAAGAGGCGACTAAAGGACTAAGCACAAACATTCCCAAGGAGGGTTAACGTCAGGCAGGCAAAACTATAGCCAAATCATTGAACTGTTCTGGCTATTTCTTCTCCATTTTGCAAGGTCTTTGGCATCCTTGGGTGACCATTGACATGCATGTTATATATGAAGAAGAAAAAGTGGGTAAGTGCACCCCGGGCTCCGAAGCAGCACAGCTGAGGATGCATCTGGGAACGCGCTTAGATGAAGAAGAATTACAAGTAACCTAATATAAATGAAATCTTATCCTATTTTAAATCTTAAAAATATAGGTTTTTTTTCCACTTATTAAAACCTCTTCAAGCCTTTTATTATTAAGGTTAACTTAATTCCTTTTTTCTTTCCTCTTCCTTCCTGATTCCTCTTTCCACCTTCTCGCGCACCGTCAAGCCAAAAGTGGCCTTTGCGTCTTGCGGCCCTGGGCTTAGGTGAAGGGATAAGCAAATGGCCTTGAAATGTGAAATAAATTGTTAACTTGTAAATATGGTGATATATATATACATATTTCCATATTGCTCTTCGTCATGCACTAGATAGCCCTTTAAATTATTTTATGAACCACCGCTGAAAGTATTTACATTAGTCCGTCTAGCTTTAAAACTTGCCTCCGCCAAAAGTGGCCACGGCAAGTTTTAAAGATAGACGGATCACCAATAAAAGTTTCAACGGCAGTTCATAAAATAATTTAAAAGGATATCTAGTGCATGACGAAGAGCAATATGGAAATTATCACCATATTTACGAGTTAACAATTTATTTCACACTTCAATGCCATTTGCTTACCTCTTCACCTTAAAGCGGCAAGACTCAAGATGCTCTTTCTGCTGATCGAAAATTTCTTCCTCCTATACAAAATTCGTTTGGTTTAGCGCTAATTTGTGAAGGAAGGCGGATTTTTTCTTTTTCGTTAATTGTTTTTATGGAAATGAAAATGCTTCAAAATTTAGCTGGTAGTTAAAAAGTCACACTGTATAAATAAATGCATAAAAACCTGTCTTCTATATATTCATAAAACACATTAGATAATTAAAAGAATTTACCATGTGAAGTTTAATCAATATAATATGATTGATGATGAAATAAATACTGATTTTTTATATACATAAAATATCGGTATTTATTTCATCATTTTATAAATACTTATATTTGATGAGTCTTTTAGGGTTGGATCTCACATATCAGCACGGAACAGCACTTTCCTATGCTGCTATCCTTTTCTGTCACTCAGAACAGTAATTTGCTAGAGCAAGAGAGAGCGACGAAACGCTGCAGCACGGCTGGTGCTCAAGCGTTCCGTCGCTCTCTCTCGCTCTAGCAAATGAGGCTTCTGAGCGACAGAAAAGGATAGCAGCATAGGAAAGTGCTGTTCCGTGTTGATAGGCGATATCCAACCCTTATATTTCAATATTATTACTTGAATGTACTATCGATTTATATTTACTTGTACTGTTCAATTGCAAAATTCAAATAAGGTCACCTCCAGAGGGAAATCAACGTGTTTTGATATTTCTACTGTGAATAAAACTGACGCATATTATAAAGGTGTCATCATAAAAAGCTATTGTCAATATTTGATAGCCAGTGCTTGTTGTTAGCTCTCAGTTGATGGAATTTTTTTTCATGTTCTTTATCTAAAACCATTCTATAGCTTTTAATAAATATTATGAAGCTTTTAAATATTTCCTACACATTGTTTCATACTGGCACGATCATAACTGCTGTGACAGGTAAGTCAAATCACCAATTTAAGAGGCAATTTTAAGTTCATGTAATGTAATATTTAATTTAATTCAATAATAGTACCTACATTACGATTTAAGTGCGTTATGGTGGTTATAACAAACGAAGCGGAATTTTACCTAATAAACTGATTTTTTTAATTTTAAATAAACTTTACCATAAAACTGTGATGCACACTGCTGCTGTCCCGCTGTTTTACTTTTTAAAATCAGCGCGGCGCACTAACTACTGGCCGACGCCGCGCGGCAGGGCAGTTCAAAATTTGAAAAAAATAAACAATTTGAAGCATATATGTCAATAGCAAATAGTGCGGTTATTGAATATAACATCACTATTTGTGTTTATAACACATACCTACGTGTTTTATGAGCTGCTTCATAAATCTCAAACCGTTGAAATTAGATTCACTTTACGAGCAAGTGTGATGAAAATAATATAATAACTTTCGCAGGGCAGCTGTTGGTGAGTAACGACACCACGGACCCGAGTACTACAGAGAGTCGATCAGAGCCCTCGTCCCCGACGTGCCTTCATTAATCGGGATGGAGATCCAAGAGGTCTCGCAGGACTCTCAGCTTTGCATTGCCTTAATTGACAGAGGGTTTCACTCCGCGAGTAACTTAGGAGAAAGCGCAGCCCACCTCTCGACATCCAAGTCGCCTGCATCGATGTCGTCGCTGTTGTAACCTGAAATAAATTTATTTTGTTTATTTATTTATAACATAATGCTATGAGCTGAACTACTGATTCACATTTTAATATTGTACTATTGTTTGTATTCCGTGTTGCTAAACCTCATCTTTGGGACCTTATAATAATAGGTTGGGGAAAAAGTCTTTTCGCATTTTATATGAAAATTCAAAACATTTTTTAATATCGTATGTAGGTTTACATTTTGTTCGATAACTTTTTGCCATCTTGTGGTAGGGACATGATTCCATTGCTATAGAAATGTTGGAGCTTCTGATCAAAAAACTGCGTCAAGTAGTTTTGGCAGTCCTCTCGTGATGTTAACCTGACACTGCCTAAAGAATTCTGAAGAGACCGAAACAGGTGGAAATCCGCAGGTGCCAGGTCAGGACTATACGGCGGATGCATTAACACCTCCCAGCCAAACTCTCTTAATTTTTACTGAGTGGTTAAAGATGTGTGAGGTCTAGCGTTATCACGATGAAAAACCACACCCCTTCTATTAATTATTTCGGCCGCTTTCTCTCAACTTCTTGCTTTAATCTTATCAGTTGTTCGTAGTAGAGTTCTGAATCGATGGTTCTGCCTGGTGGTAACATCTCATAATGAATAATACCCTTCCAATCCCACCACACACACAGCATCACCTTGTTGCAAGCTAACCCGGGTTTCGCCACAGTCTGTGAAGCCGGACCGGCCTTTGACCATGACCTTTTTCACACGTTCTTGTCGTACATGATCCACTTTTCATCACCAGTTATCATTTTTTTCAAAAATGGTTCGGTCTCATTACGTCGTAATAAAGAATCACAAATGAGTACACGATTCATTAGGTTTCTTTCAGAGAGCTCGTGAGGTACCCAAATATCGAGCTTTTTTGTGTACCCATTTTTTTTCAAATGCGCCAAAACGGTTTTGTGGTCAATTCCCAGTTCTTCAGCTACGTCGTAACTACTGATATGATCTTGCTCCACTTTTTCAAAAAAAGTTCATAAATACTATATGCGAAAAGACTTTTTCCCCAACCTAATATTTATATTACAACCTTAAAACAATCAATTGGTTTCTGTTTCTGTCACTATTGTATTTCTCGATTATCAATCAATCAATCAATTTATTTTATTTCAAGCAATAAAAGTTTACATGAAATAAAAATTCAGTGGCCCATATATACCTTATATATACAATATATAAGGATGAGAGCAGCACAGGACCGAAATAGGTGGCGTCGACGAAGAGAGGCCTATGCTCAGCAGTGGGCGGAAGAAGGGCTGGGATGATGATGATGATGATGATACAATATATACCTTAACCTAAAGTACATAAAATATATTATAACTTAAAATCTACGACACACGTTGAGGCTGCGACGTGTTGAGCGTCATCGGGGTGACAGGTATCGTCCCCTGAAAGCGACGATACATAACACCCTTCGGCCAAAGGTTCGCCTCCATGAAGGTCGCCAGCTTCCCCGTCGGGACTCGCACCACGAAGAAAGTAAAGTTCATTATGGTTTTTTTTTTATATAAATATAGCAGAATAATTACCGCGTGTGATTTTTTATAATCACAATTATTTTGTCTTCTCTCTAAAGATGCTTTAGACGCCACAAGTCTGTCTTTCTAATAGATATAGATAGAGAAAGACACATTGTTTCATTATTTATACGTAAGGTTTATTGCGCGAAAGATTTCCCTCCGGAAGCGACCCCAATCATCCCGGTTTTTGCAGATTGGACTCTCGTTAATTGCATATTTTATTTATAATTAATTAATGTTGTATTTGCACTCTTCTATACTGGTATGGAAGAAAAGAAAAAACATAAAATGTACCAGCTGCGTCGCTTCCCACGCAGATCGTAAATGCCGATTGGGGGGAAAATTCGTAAAAGGAATGGGGGAAAATGCGAATCATGTTAAGAGAAAACACTAAGGTCGAGGGAAAAAAAAATAGGTATTTGTAAAATCTATTGCTGTCGCGTTGTGCCCGAACAACAACCAAGCGACTGCGATAGAGACAACTGCAGCTTATACCGAATACTGTGTAAATGACTTTCTTCGGTGTTTCTTCTCAGCAGTGGTCGTTGCGAAAATATAAATAAACATTACACGTAATTACACTATAATTATTGACGTGTAAAAGTGCCTGCAAAGGCCTAATTACTAAATAAATATTTGATTTTGAAAATACCTATGAAAAGTACACAAAATCAACGTTTCGTAGTCCCCTGTTTTCTCCTCTAAAACTTATTCGATTTAATTTCTTTATCATTAAAAATTGAAGAAAAACGATGGCTGTATTCCTATATTTTCTTTTAAAATGTAATCTCGTTAAATTAATTTGGTAGGTGTTTAAACACAGTGGAAAATCTTACAAACTTTTCATGTTTATGAAGGTTCTATCTTTTTTAATAATTTACTTATTAAAAAAAAGAAAATATAGTAACCATCCATAGATTTTTTTGGAAAAAATCATTGCTCTAATGGCTCTATCCGGCGAGGGATCACCCCATTAGGCGATGAGGCTAGAAACTTATCACTATTTTGATTCTATTTGTCCACCTTCGCGCCCACCATCACACTAAAAGTGGTCTTACGCTCTTGCCGCACTAACAGATATGTGTGTATAAAAAAAAACTCACAAACATGATATCCCTCTAAGTCCAACGGATTGAGTGTGAGTGGAGGTGCACGTCTCAAAATAATTCACCATGTTACATTGACTTGTACGTAACTTGTATTTTACTAGATTAAAAAAGGTCTACTTCTTGTACAGGATTTGACAATGGCTGCGGTGTAGAATCGTCATATAAATAATTACCAAAAAAACGGTACCTATCAGCATTAAAATGAAACTTAATTTTTATATTTTATTTTTTATAATAACTTTAAGCTTTAAATATTTTTTACACGACTGTAATTTATCATTTTACAACTCTAGTAAACAAGTTGGTATATTTAAAGTTTTACCCAAAATTAACCTACTCACTCTTTCTTAGAGGAGGACGACGACGCAGTCTTTATTTAATTATAAAATAAATAAATGTACTTATGCGTTTTGAAAATTCATTTCCTGGAAGAGTCGAATACTTAAGCTTCTCTTTAATCTTCTTCTTATTCGTCTAAGCGCGTTCCCGGTTGCATCCTCAGCTGCGTTGCTTCGGAGCCCGGGGTGCGCTTTCCCGCTTTTTCTTCTCCAAATATAACATGCATGTCAATGGTCACCCAAGGATACCAAAGACCTTGCAATGGAGAAGAAATAGCCAGAACAGTTTAAATGATTTGGCTATACTTTTACGACCTGCCGCCTCCATGACTTCAACCCTCCTTGGAAATGCAATTGTACGAGCACAAGATGTTGGTGCTTAGTCCTTTAGTCGGCTCTTACGACATCAATAGGAAGAGATGGAGTGGTCCTATTCTAACCGGAAACACACGGGTTAAGCTTATCTATAATATAATATTATAAAGAGAAAAGATTTAATTTTTTGTTCGTTTGACTAAACCTTAAAAGCGATTTAAAAAAAAACTACATAATCAGAGAGTAACATAGGCTATATTTTATCTTTCAAAATGCAGCAATGCCGCGTAAAACAGCTAGTCTAAGATATAAAATATATGTCATCGTTTTACTTCCCCTTGTATGCGCTTAGGTCCTTTATTTCTAACCTTGTTTCTTTGAGTGCTTTTTGCACTTTGCCTTCTGTGCAAATTCCACTTTCGTCTGCTACGTGGAATATAATTCTTTGATGGAATTTATTTTTATTATTTACGTGCATGACGAAATAACATGAACACATTATTCGCCCCATTCATAAAAGATCTGCACTTCTTAAGAGTCCGTCACCCCACTCGACTTTTACATACAAACATAGTTAGTGTTTTTATTTTGAAACGCCATGGCAGACTTTGACTTTTCTTTTTTTTCTAATTTCTTTAAACTTAGGCGAAAACTGCACTGGAATAAATTACTCCTGTTTTCAAAAACTAGAGTTAAATTATTAATAAAATATTTCCTGGCAATTCCTCCTCCCACCACCGTATATTTCACACGGAGCAGCGGAGGCATCCTCAAGGAATGTCGTATTAATTTCATTATTTCGGGCGCAGGCACCAGGCATGCCGGCTTAATTCGAAAACTTTGTTAATGATCTCGCTAGTATAAGTTTTATTCATTTTCTTCAATTCGGTAAATTAAGTGAAAATTCCTTTAAAACGTCGGAAAAGTAAAGTCGTACCAAACCAACCCTAGTCAATGTAGAGACAGTGGCGGATTTACCAACAGGTTGAGTAAGCTGGGGCGGCAGATTTGAGGAGGGGGGGCAAATGTATGACCAATTTGCCCAATATACACAGAAATTGATAAAAGACAGACAATAAAGAATTTTCAAGAAGATTGGTTTAGTAGATAAAGCATGAAGAGGTAACAAACAAATAAACAAATATACAAACTCACTTTCGCATTTATAATATTAGTTGAGATTGGGATTATCTGATACTGACTGTTACATATAAAAGAAAAATATTTAATTTATTAAGGTACAACAGATGTAAGAGTAAGTGAGTGGTGTAATCAGTCAAAAGGGATGAGTAAATGATTTGAAAATTGAATGAAAGGGATTTTGAAATGAATGAAGAATGAAAAACGGACAGGATGAACTGAAGAAAGGAGGTTTGAACAGGATGCATGCAGCATCGTTACAAAGACATACTTACAGATACAGAATCTAACAAAATATATTAAAACTATGTCAAGGGTGAATACAGTCCATTATACTGAACAACTTTCCTGAAGAAAAATATTGTCTCTCATACACGTTGACCGATCAGCTATTCCAAGTTTTTATGGAAAGCAAATCTTTTTTTTCATATTTTGACGTTTTCTTAGTACATTTTTTTAAACGTTATACAGGGTGACTTTTTAAACACCAGCCAAATTTTTGGAGCAAGATCAGTCCATAATACTATGTATCCATGATATATGATGTAAATTTTTTCTATAAAAAAGTTATTAAAAATCGATAAAAATTTGTCGTCCTTTCATACAAAATCCGTTTGGCTGAGCCTGAGCGCTGATTTGTGTAGGAAGGCGAATTTTTATTTTAGCTTTTCGTAAACAGTTTTTATGGAAAGTAGTTCAGTATCATGGCCTGAATTTGCTCCAAAAATTTGGCTGGTGGTTAAAAAGACAGCCTGTATACCTATCTGCACAATTTTCAATGTGTGTGCTACAGCAATACTCAAGTTTATTTGCTAGGCAAATTAAAAAAAAAACCCCGACTCTCAAGAACTTAATCTACTGATTAGTAGCGGAACTCGGTAGTTCCGCTACTAATCATAGCAAATAATATATGGGGCTAGTATCGGTATACTAGCCCCATATATTATTTGCTAGAGAAAGGCCTGACTTTAAAGCGTTAACCCCCAATAACTTTTAAACGGCTCAACCGATTTTCATCAATCATAGCTAAAAACCACAGCAAAAGAACTTGCTTTCACGTAAAAAAACCGCATCAAAATCAGTTCATCCACCACAGACAGATAGACAGACAGTGACAGACAGACATTAGCGTCAAACTTATAACACCCCTCTTTATTTTCGGGGCTTCTTACCACCTTTTTTACAAATTACAGCAATTTCCCGACTTCATCAAATATTTTCGATGATTTTTAATTTACGAAACGACAGACGAATCACAAGAGAACAATCAAGGCCCCTTACTCCGCTTAATAACATTACCTCGAAATTACAATAC
This sequence comes from Acrobasis repandana, assembly GCA_963576875.1. Lineage (NCBI taxonomy): Eukaryota > Metazoa > Arthropoda > Insecta > Lepidoptera > Pyralidae > Acrobasis > Acrobasis repandana. The sequence continues at coordinate 2,357,404 of OY756215.1, forward strand.
CCTTTTCTTGTAACCTCGAAATTTCAATTTGAACAAGACTCGAGCTCATGTTGAACAAGACTCAAATCGCGGATTTGCTTGCATGACTTAATTTGGCAATGTTACTAATAATAAATTGAAAATATGTGATGAAAATTCCGCCACGAGTGAGATTTGAACTCACGCCCCTCACATCTGTACTGTAAGTGCACTTCCAATTGTGTTTCATGACTTCTAATCACCCTGACATATTTCCTCGTCATATTACTTACTCATTTTAAGGCCGTACCTGAATTTTCCGGGGTCCAGTGCTGCCCCCATTTAAAATAAATCATTACAAAGAATACGCACATTAGCCAAAAGTGGCCGTTTTTCGCAAATCTGCGTAGTAAAGCTTAACGTTCTCATTATAAATTGTAAAGAGTAGTTCATAAAATCCTTTGAAGGATTATCTAGGACTTGATAGTAGCAAAATTTCAAATAATGTCTCCTTTGAAATTATTTATTTTAAATGGGGGCAGCACTGGACCCCGGAAAATTCAGGTACGGCCTTAAGCATGCGCATTTCTTCATTAGGTACTTACCCACTATTTAGAAGTGTTTAATTCATATTAAGTAGATGAATAGGTAATATTTCACAATATTTAATTGTTATACTCGTTTTTTCTTGGATTGTAAAATTCTCCCTTTGTTTTTATTTATTCTTTGTACACTCATGCTTTGGATTTTCAAAAGTTTTAATGGTTTTTTATGTTTTTTTATGTGTATTTTTTTGACAATAAAATTAAAATAATGTGGTCGTTCTATAGGCCGAAAATCACAGGCTAAAGACGTTATTAGTATGTATATAGAGAGCAAGTTTTGCAGTTAGATCAGGCCTGTGTCACTCCCCGTTTAGGTATCGAAAATGTACCTACATTATTACTATGCGCGCAGGCGGCACCGCCGGATGGTAAATTCAGTTATACGAATCGTTTGTCCATAGTAATAAGAATGAAATTGGCTTGCAATGGACGCCTAGGTATCTTTACGAAAAGGTGCTGAGTTCTGACGTGAGCTAAATTAAACCATATCGCTAGCTACATTGAGTAGATATTTCTTTGAATGTCTTTGCTGAGTGAGACTTCTGTACGTTAGTATTATTCTGTGGTTAGATATAAAAATAAAGATCAAAACGTTTTCCTCTGAAACTCTTTGATGTGTTGTTTATCCGCGTTTTGAATACTTATGACGGCTTTTGACACATTTCTTAAAGTAATTAACGTTTACGAGATTCCCTTGTGAATTATTACACTGGCTCACTTTACACACCGACAACACCGACTTAAATTTCCACTAGTACCATCATCATCCGACCGTATTCTCGGTTGTATCACAGAATAAATAATACTAACGTACAGAAGTCTCACTCAGCAAAGAAATTCAAAGAAATATCTACTCAATCTGGCTAGCGATATGGTTTAATTTAGCTTACGTCAGAACTCAGCACTCACGCACTCACTTTTCGTATAGATACCTAGATTGCAAGTCAATTTCATTCTTATTACTCTCGACAAACGATTCGTATAACTGAATTTACCACCCGGAGGGGCCGCCTGCGCGCATAGTAATAATGTAGGTACATTTTCAATACCTAAACGGGGAGTGACACAGGCCTGGTTGTATCCTCAGCGGTAACGTTTCAGAGTCCGGGGTCCGCTACCTAACCTAAGTGATTTGACGAGGCTACTGGGTTTTTACACAGAACGACTGCCGTCTGACCTCCGCTACCCAAAAGATAGATAAAAACAATCCTAGGATAGGTTTAAATAAACGCTAGATAGAGTTCAGGATCCAAAGCTTAACGTGCCTTCCGAAACACGGAATCATCTTTCATTTCGGATATTCAGGTGCCTGCAATATCATAACCAAACTGGAAACAACTTTTTACAAAAGATTTAAACCCAAGACCTCCAGGACACAAGGACGCTAGACCACGGAGGTAGTTAGATCTCTCTAATCTATATCTATACTAATATTATAAAGAGGAAAGATTTGATTGTTTGTTTGTTTGCATTGAATAGGCTCCGAAACTATTAGACTGATTAAAAAAAATATTTCATCATTGGATAGCTACACTATCCCCGAGTGACTAGGCTATGTGTGTACCACGGGCGAAGCCGGAGTGGACTGCTAGTATGTAATAAATATAAATAAATATTTAATAAATAGGGACATAGAATGGAGGCATCTCCACTTAACTACACCGACAAGCAAGCTCTTAAATTATAATAAATAAACGGGCAAGTGCGAGTCGGACTCGTAGATAAAGGGTTCCGTACCTCCGTTTGTGAAAACATTGAGTTTTCAAACGCTGAAAAAACACATTTCTTGTATGACAACCACTCTTTAATTTTTTTGGTATTTGTTGTCATAGTGGCCATAGTAATACATAATCAGTGAAAATTTCAAGCATCTAGTTAATGCACTTACAAAGATCTAGTTTGTATGACGACCCCCTTTAATTTTTAACTTTTTCTTATTTTTAGTATTTTTTGTTATAGCGGCCACAGTAATACATAATCGGTGAAAATTTCAAGGGTCTTGCTATTACGGTTCAAGAGAGAGCCCTGTGACAGACGGACAGACATACAGACCATTTTTTGGTAAAATAACCGTGTTATTTACCGTGTTACCTACCGTACCGTTACCCGTGTTTAACATATAGTAAAAATAGGGACAAATCACACTAATTGAGCTAGCCCCATAGTCAATTTTAACTTGTATTATGGGATACTAACTCAAATATATTATTCTATATATAATAAATACATGTATATACTGATACTGATACACTATCACGTCTTTATCCCTAACGGGGCAGACAGAGCCTAGGGCGGCAAGGCCCAGGCCACTTTTAGCGTGATTATATATGTATTTATCTATATAGAGAAACACCCAAGCAAGACCCAGAACAATTTGAAAAAGGCCATATTCTAACTTGCCCTGGCTGGGGATTGAACTCAGATTCAGAACCTCTGGATTAGCGGACTAGCATGTTAACCCTTACGCTACGGAGGTCGACCTGTAATAATGAGCAAAGTTCTTTAAATCTACTGATACTTTTCGGGATATGGCTGTTCACGTGACCGAACCTCCAACACATTTTCTCTAGACCGTATATCTGTCCGTTCGGACAGATATACGGTCTAGAGAAAATCATACATACATACATACATACATACATACATACTATCACGCCTGTTTTCCACAGGGGTAGGCAGACTACTATGGACCTTCACTTGCTAGGATCCTGACAGACCTCTTTCGCTTCATCTACACTCATCAACCTCTTCATACATGCCCTTCGGTTACGGGTACTTCTTACCTCTCCTTTTTTTAGAACTAGAGAAATTCAATTTATAATAAACTACATTTTTAGAATTCCGTACCCGAAGGGTGCAAACGGGACCCTATTACTGAAACTCCGCTGTCTGTCCGTCTGTCCGTCAGTCTGTCCGTCTGTCTGTCCATCTGTCTGTCCGTCTGTCACAAGGCTCTATCTCTTGAACCGTAATAGCTAAACACTTTAATTTTTACCGATTATTACTGTGGCCGCTATAACAACAAATACTAAAAATAAAAAAAAATAAAAAATTAAAGGGGGTCGTCATACAAAAAACGGGTTTTTTTAGCATTTTTGACTATCTTTTTAATGGCATTAACTAGATACTTGAAATATTCACCGATTATGTATAACTATGACCACTATAACAACAAGTACTAAAAATGAGATAAAGTTAAAAATTAAAGAAGGTCGTCATACAAGAAACGTGTTTCTTCTGCGTTTTAAAACATTGTACGGTGGTACGGAACCCTTCATGAACGAGTCTGACTCGCACTTGCCCGTTTATTTAATGCATCGGTATCTTACGTGCCTTTTGAGACCCAACCAAGAGCCCATCAAGCATTATTTTACTTTTAAAATTAATAAATTTCCCAACAGATTTGTAAAAAACATTAATGAACCATAAATCACTTCATAAAAGATATAAATAACCAATTCATTCTAAGCCTTGGGGCCCTCGGTTCATTACGCGAGTAAATAAATAAAAATATAATCCTTTGTTACTACCCTGCGTAAAATAAACGTCGTTAAAATACAAAGACGTAAAAAATGCAAGTCAACTGAGAAAATTCCCATTGTTACTCGTACTACGCAGTTGTGGTGTAAGTTACAAGAGATGATTCATTTTCTATGACGGGTCTCTTTTTCTTTTTTTAGGGTTCCGTACAAGAAAATGAAAAAACGGAACCCTTATAGAATCACTCGTGCGTCTGTCTGTCCGTCTATCCGTCACAGTCAATTTGCTCCGAATCTACTGGACATTTGGTATTTGGAAATTTGAAAATTTGGTAGAATGGTGTAATCCTATGACCCAAAAACATATGTGCAAAGTAAATTTTTTTTTTTTTAAATAAGGATCATTATCGGGGTATAAATAAGGAAATTGAAAAATAAAGTTTTGCAAACCTTACTGTGTCTGTGAGGATCTTAAATATATTTTTGTTATAGTTATAAAATAAATAGTTTTGATTTTATTCATGAAAGAAGACGAAAATTGACCATTCCCCCCCTGATCTCCGAAACTACTTAGACTAAAATTTTAAAAAAATATATGAAATATAGTTGATTGCTTGTATATTACAGGAAGCTCTTGATCTTGTCGATGGAGCTAGGTGGAAATGTCTCCATTTCTCTCTTCTCTCTGCCATCTTTTTAATGTCTTGGTAGGACCTTACTTCTAACCCTATATATTTTCTGTTTTATACAGGAATATTTTAAAACAAGATCACTCAATAATCAATGATTAAAGCATTTTAATAAACGGGGTACTCATGTTAATAGTCTCGTACGTATTGCTTCCTTGTATAATGATGATAAATTAATGTAGGTCAGAAACTTTTGCTTAAAAAAATACGTGCAATTCTTGTCTTTAATTATGGATGTTTCCTAAATGTGAATAATTTCTTGATAAGGCCGATTTAATATGAATAAATGTCAAGTTTACGTATTAAAATATAAAGATAAGCAGAATCATGTATAGGCAAAAAGCTACGAAATGATTCTAATAAAATAGTTTTCTTAGTACTTCTTTAGTGAAAATGACTCCAAACAAAGATTTTCTTGTAATCAGAACCATTATTAGAATACGTTTTGTGGTTGTTTACAAGATTTCAATATTGCAAGCGGTTGCAAAACCAACTTGTATTCATAATGCTCCCGCCTCAGCTTGTGCCTTTCAATGGCGAATAATGAAGACCCTTTGGGATCTGGTGATTCAGGGATTTCTCCCGATAATGGGAGATAGCCTTAATCACATCTACGGGAACCTTCGGCGGATTTTTTTTGCTATTTGCACTTCTTACTTTGCAATAAAAAGTGTGCTAAGAATTGAAAAAGAAATGTCCGCCGTCCTTTCCCTTTTGCAGGAATCAATGGAGAGTAAGCAATTTTTGAATTAACATCCTTAATGTAAAGGAAACTTTCTTGATAGAAATACATGGAAGTATTGGATTCTTTCTTGACATTCTATTCAATACTTTTTACAGAGAACCTTTTTGTCTATTTAGGTATTAACTTTTTTTGCCCTTGCCACCTGAGCTATCACATTTCCAAAACCCTCACGCCGAATTAGGTTAGTGACTGGGTCAAAAATAAATTATTTGGTACCACCGACCTACCACTACTAGACCTGCATAGTGCGTGGCCACTTTAGTGCATCTCTTTATATCTTTGATTGTTGCCTTCACCCATATTTTGCACACGTCACAGAACACACTAACCATAGTGTGTTACTAAATTAAATAAAACCCTAAATCACATTTTAAATGATAAAATCCCTAAAATTAATAATTTTCTTCGATCGTTTTGTGGTTTGTTTGGCCCAGATTTTGACAGTAGGCCAGCTTATAGCAGCCACGCCAATAGAGACAAAAAAATATATCAGCGTTTATTTCACACTCACGTTGTACTGTATTTGACAGTCACTTTCTAGCAATATCGTTGCAAGTCTAGTAGTGGTAGGTCTGTGTTTGGTACTGTCAAGGAAATAATACGTCACCAATAGTGTCACTTGTGATTGTATCCATTTTCATTTAATCATACAGAAAAACTCATGTTAAGAGCGCTCACAGACCTAGAATCGCGCCGAGCGCTATATGGCTCGAAAAAATTATGACGTCACGGTTGTGTTTTTCATACAAATCCCATATAGAAAATGTTTGTTTTGACGTTTAGAAAAAAGTGTCTGTTTCACATGTTGTCATCTAGCGGATTCCTCCACCATACACTATTATTTTAACATGCATTCAGGCGACTACCCCTGTTACAAGTGAGGTATCTGATTAACATGTTACAATAAAGTTGAAAATCAATTTTAGGTGTAGCCATACAATATTCTCCTCTAGCTTTATATGCATCTTTATTAGTTTTCCGTTAAATCGTCTGCCCACTGTGATCTAGGGCGATTAACTTTATTACAAAAAAAAATGTAAAAGGCGGAGCCCAGAACCACCAGAACCTTTCTACCAGTCAATTTACAGGTGGTGGTGCAAAAGCACGTAACGCTCGTTACGTGCCTACATATGTATAAGAATCATTAGAATACATATCTATATTAGTTACACCACCGTGACATCTTTCTCACAGTCCTTTCCATCCACTGGTTGTCTGAAAGAGATCGCTTTAAGTGATAAGACCGCCTATTGTACTCATGTAAATTATTTTAAGGTATATATCTGGTATATATTTTTTGTTTGTTTGATTGTTTGTAATAACTTTATTCTACCAAAAATTTAAGTATAAAGACAACATAATACGAAAGAGCAAATATACAAAGGCGGACTTATCCCATGTAGGGATCTCTTCCAGTCAACCTGCGATAGATTGAGAGGATATTTACTCTGTTATTTTTTTTTTAATTAAAAAAAAAACATACTTACATATAGCAATACACATAAACAAACTATACATAAAGTATATAATAAGTATTAAATTCAGTCCAAGTATGACGCAACCAGAGAGGACTTCGATAATCTAGTAATTTTTTTTGTGTGTACATTAAATAGTTTTCTATTCTATTCTTATCTATAAGAAACAAATGAAAAAGCACCCACAATGAATCATTTTACATTACCATGGCATTAAAAAACATGCGCCAGCAAAGAACTTTTTTGGATTTTTAAGGATTTAAGTAAAAGAAATGGTTGAAAAACACGAAACACAATACCATTTCCTCGCAAAATGGACACAAAATTAAAACGATGCAAGATGTAAGGTAAGACTTTAATTCCCGCAAAATTAAAGAAGTTTTTTTCTCCCTTTTTGTTTGCGGACAAAAATGGAAAGACGAACGCGTTTCGCCGATCACGTTCCTTGCTACTTTTAACAAGTTTCTTGACAACTTATTATGTTCCTACGAATTTGGAAGCGAATATTAATGTTAAACGAGTACATTCACTGCCAAAAACAATTTCTAAAAACAGAAAAGTTGGTTTTTGACGTCTTCAATGTGTCTTTTTATTAAGGCCGTACCTGAATTTTCCGAGGTCCAGTGCTGCCCCCATTTTAAATAAATCATTTCAAAGAAAACGGATACATAATTTAAAATTTTGCTACTACCAAGATCTAGATAACCCTTCAAAGTATTTTATGAACTACTATTTACAGTTTAAAGTGAGAACTTTAAGGTTTACTACGCACATTTGCGAAAAACGGCCACTTTTGGCAAATGTGCGAGTAAAACTTAACGTTCTCATTACAAACTGTAAACAGTAGTTCATAAAATAGTTTGATGGGTTATCTAGGACTTGGTAGTTGCAAAATTTTAAATGATGTCTACGTTTTCTTTGAAATGATTTCTTTTAAATGGGGGCAGCACTGGACCCCGGAAAATTCAGGTACGGCCTTAATTTCTTATACTGGAGTGGAGAAATATTATAGACTAGGTATAGTCTATCGAATTTTATTGGCCACTTACTAACTGATCTGATTTTTTTTTAATTTGATGAACATGATGAATGTAATGATGTAATACAGCTGATGATCAGCTGATCAGAATCTGATCAGCTGTATTACATCATTTGCTGATCTCATGAACGAGCTGAAAGGTAGTCGTTAAGAGATTCATTCAGAATATTCAGATTGATGATTCAGATTCCTACTAATTCCCTTTATCTGTTCTTATGATTTACTAATTAATGTACACGGACAATGTATACAGAGAATACATAAACTAAAAGTTGTACAAAGGCACTACTTATCTCAAAAGAGATCCCTTCCGGTAGGCCCGTGAGAGGAGATGTTTATATACGAAATTATGTAGGAAGAGAAGCAGCTGGTACATTCTGCGTTTATTAAATTACCTTTCTCTTAGACCAGCATGGTAAGAAAGGTTGAAAACAAGCTGCTTTTAAATTAAAACACAAATTATTTCAGCTACATTTTCTAGAAATACTTGGAACCCAAAATATGTACTCGTAACATTGAATCTCGGAGGGCAAAGTTTCTTGAAAGTAAATCTGTTTACACTTTGACGCAGACTTTATGGGTTTAGAAGTATTGTTTGACACACTTTACACTGATTGTTATTTATTTTGAAAGGTTTCGTGGTTATACATTTAAACTTCTGTTTCATTTTGAAAAATGTTATGCAAACGTCAGTAAACATAGGAATTTCCGCCCAACAAGATCACACTGTAAACACATTATTCATTAATATATGTAATATAAATTTAAGTTTATTTGTCTTTAAAAAACCCCCGACTTTCGATTTATTCCAATCCAATACCACGAACGTATACCACTGGTATTACTTTAAATTTTAATTATTTTCTATTCCGAACGGATACCACTGTTGAAACCAATACCAATACAAGTTCAAAGGTACAGTCAGTAAAAATGCTTCGTATGTAATTACAACATTTTTATTTGCAAAAAAAAACTGTTATATAAAAATAAACAAAAGTTAGCACACGTCTAGTTCAATTATATAATAATAAAACAAATATAATTTGATGACTGAGCTGACTGTACCAAATTCAAGTATTGGTATTCGTTCGGACAATAAATTAAATAATTTAAAGAGTGGTATTTGTTCGGAATCTATTCTAATATTATAAAGTGGAAGAGTTTGTTTGTTTGTTTGTTTAAACGCGCTAATCTCAGGACTAATGGTCCGATTTGAAAAATTCTTTTTTTGTTGGGTAGTCCATTTATAGAGGAAGGCTTTAGGCTATATAACATTACGTTCCGACAACCACGCGAACGAAGTCGCGGGCACAGCTAGTAGAAAATAATTAAAAATTCAAAGTAATACCAGTGGTATTCGTTCGTGGTATTGGATCGGAATAAATCCGACTTTCAGGCGTTCTTTCCCATTAGTTCTGAACGGCTGAACCAATTTCTATCAAACATAACTAAAAATCATCACAATAGACTCACTAGGCAATCGATTAAAAAAATCCATCGAAATTGGTCTATTCGTTTGGGAGCACCTTCGCACCTGGCCCATTTAGACACGCACGATATTTTAATAGCAAGATAGCGATTATCTTAAAAGAGGCAACCAATCTTTAAAACGTCTGGTAACGGCAGTCTAACTCATCGTAAAACCGTCTAGGACCGGGTTCTGGCATGAATTATATAGAACCAACAGAATTTATGCAGATCTCGAGTGCATCTTGTGGCGTTTGATTTAGACACTTCTTCAGTTCTCATTTGAATAGAGCTTTCCATTGCTGTTTGCATTATGCAATTTGTAGAATTTGTAATGGAAATATACTTAGGTATATACAGGATCCAACAAAATATACCGAATCTATTTTAAGGGTGGAATCAGTCCATGATACTGAATAACTTTCTCTAAGGAATGTATATCGAGATTTGAAATATATTTTTTTGCTTTCATTACAAAATCGGATCAGCTGATCGGTCCATTTGTATAGGAGGGCAATTATTTTTCATTATGTTCCTTGGGGAAAGTTTTTCAGTATCATGGACTAAATCCACCCTTAAAATAGTTTTAGTATGTTTTGTTAGACGTTATACAGGGTGACTTTTTAAACAACAGACAAATTTTTGGAGCTAGTTCAGTCTTTCCATAAAAAAAGTTATTAAAAATCGATAAAAAATTTTCGTTATCCCATACAAAATCCTTCTTTAGCTGAGCGCTGATTTGTATGGGAAGGCGAATTTTTATATTAGTTTTTCGTTAATTGGTCTGCTCCAAAATTTTGGCTGTTGGTTAAAAAGTCAGCCTGTATAACGACTAACACAACATACTGGTGGATTTGAAGGGTGGAACGCTATATAAAACTCAGGCAGCATTCTGCTTGGTGATTAAATTCGCATTGCATTGAAATGCATCGTAATTAGTGATGTGCTATTCCCGTTCCCCAGATTTCCGGGAAAATACCCGGAAACATTTCCAAAAAATGGAAATGTCAGGGAAAGTTGTGATTTTGTGATTATCAGACATATTTTTTATCACTGTAGATATATTTTACTAACGCGTAAATGCATCCCTTGATATGGTTATAATACAAATACATATATCCAATATTCCGTAACATTCCCTAGAAATACGGGAATTTTCCCTGGGAACGTTTCCAAATTCCCAAATTTCCCGTACGTTCCCGGGAACGGCACAACACCAATCGTAATGGATGTCTGTATGCAAATCGCTGTTCACACTTCATCAGCAGCGGGATTAGTTCCGGTAATTAACTCGCGTATCGCTTACTATGCTAATACAAAATGCATTTTACTCGTATCTTCCTCATGTAAGCTCGTCCTGCCTCCGTAGTCGACGGTCTCCGTGGTTCAGTGGACAAGCTATGAGTATCCTTTGGATTTTGCAGCCCTGGCTGTCACCTTAGAGCCGCAAGACCCGAAATGCGCAATCTGCCCTATTATGTATAAAAACGTAATAGTGTCTTCTTCGTCTAAGCGCGTTCCCAGTTGCATTCTCAGCTGTGCTACTTATAATAATCGTACCTGATGGGACCCTAAGGGAGCAAATGATGGTTGTTTAAAGCCCAGTGACACCTCTCCACCCTTAAGCCACTCAACTAGTGTTGCTCTCCTTGCTGCACATTATCGTGCAGCCTTTTTTCGGGGGCCCATTGACTGAGGCGGCGAGTCACCACCTGCCTATTTTATCCGTGTTTCTAAACATTGGTCAGGCAGGTGCCATAGTCCTTCCCATAGCCCATGTTTCAATCCACTAGCATTTCATCCCAATAGTCCTAATGTAGTGTTTTCCATTAGTCCTCAATAGTCCTGCACATCTCTCGGATCCAACTCAGCATATGCTGGCTGTGTACTTCGGAGCCCGAGGTGCACTTTCCCGCTTTTTCTTCTCCAAATATAAAATGCATGTCAATGGTCACCCAAGGATCCCAAAGACCTTGCGAAATGGAGACGAAATAGCCGGGAACAGTTTATACGATTTGGCTATAGTTTAACGACCGGCCGCCTGCCTGACGTCAACCCTTTTTGGAAATGTATTTGTGCGAAAAGTTTTATAACCGGCCGCCGCCCGACGTTTACCCTTCCTTGGGAATGCAATTATAGCACGAGATGTTAATGCCTAGTCCTTTAGTAGCTTCTTACGACATCTACAGGAAGAGATGAAGTGGTTCTATTCTAACCCGGAACCACACGGGGAAAAACATAATATTGTATAATAAATTAAAATAGCTATAACCTATAACTATACAATCTTGGAATGAGTATCACTAATAGAACACAAAACCGTAAGAAAAATATCTTGTTTTGTATTTTTTTTATCTCCCACATTTCTAATAAATGGCAAACTTACTTTATTATACGTGCGGTCATTGCCCTCCCCGCTTGCCGGCCGCCCGCCACGAACCTGGTCGGCTGATATCTTTGGTTTTTAGGGTTCCGTACCCAAAGGGTGCAAACGGGACCCTATTACTGTGACTCCGCTGTCTGTCCGTCTCTCCGTCTGTCTGTCCGTCTGTCTGTCTGTCCGTCAGTCAGAGGGCTCTATCTCTTGAACCGTAAGAGCTAGACACTTAAAATTTTCACCGATTATGTATTACTCTGGCGGCTATAACAATACATACTAAAAATAAAAAAATTGTTAAAAATTAAAGGGGGTCGTGATACAAGAAACGTGTTTTTTTTCAGCGTCTCGCACTTGCCCGTTTATTATTATGAAGCAAGGTGCATATGACAGGATATTTTTCATTTCCCTTAAAGAGTACTTCCCTTGAATATACTTGTAGCTAGACGGTTCAAAATCATCCTGTATATCTACATGGTTTAGCTAGACATCAGGCGTTCCTAGGAAGGAATATCCCCTTAATTACTTTAGAGGAACTTCTGAACGAGAGTCTGTAACCACTTTATTAAACAAGTTTGTGTTTTATCAACAAACTCATGTTAGTAACATAGTTACATATTGAGCTTATGTTGTTACATGAGTGTAAAGTACACAACAGAGGCACGGGTGGATTTTTGTCAGACTATTTAGGGGATTATACTAATTTAGCTAGTTTAAATTAAAATGTCACGAAATATTGTCACTTGTCATTGATCACATCCACTTCGAACGTGATTTTTATTAATGCAGAGAAACGGATATTAAGAGTGCTATTTGACTCCAAAAAACTATGACGTCACAGTCCGGTATTCCATACAAATCTCATCTCTTCTTTAAGTGCCGCTTCATGAAGATGTCAGCTCTTTAAATCTCGATTTGTCCATCGCAAGCCTGACCAGTTATTCTACTGTTCTGATACCAGTCCATTGTCTAATGTTTTACCAAGACATTTTGCGAGCCCCCCCCCCCCCCTGCGCTTTCCTGATTTTTTTCCAATTTTTTAGGAGATTCCGTTCTGTTTACTCTTACTGTATTCTGTGCTTTCGGAAACAAACCTCATATAAACTGTTTGTTTTGATGTTAATAAAAAGTAACTGATTTGACTTGTTGGAAACTTGAACGAACAAGCATAGGGAGCGAATAAAGAAAGAAAGATTCCCCGAGATACTTAAATTGTCATCGAATATTATTATTGCGGGACTTACCGCCATTGGTATCATTTTGAACTCAAATATCTGTTTTTTGATGACTCTCTTTTTTGACGACCTTCGTGGCGTAATGGTTAACACGCTAGAACGCTAATCCGGAGATTCTGGGTTCAATCCCCAGCCAGGGCAAGTTGCAAAATGGCCTTTTTCAAATTGTCCAGAACTTCAACATTAGTAATATGATCCAATGTATATATATATATATTTATATATATTTATATATATATATATTTATATATATATATATATATATATTTATCATAAAATATAGTATCGTTGAGTTAGTATCCCATAACACAAGTTAAAAAAAAACTTACTTTGGGGCTAGCTTAATCAATGCGATTTGTCCCTATATATTTATTTATCTTGCTGTCATGGTCGCTGGCAGACTTTGTAACTTAAAATAAGATATTGACAATAATCATATACAATTTGTAACTTAAAATAAGATATAGGCCACTGTAGCTTGAAATAAAAGAATTTTTTTTTATTTTTTTTTTTTGGTCAAATACAAAATTATTTTACACATCAATAAGTTTTGTACCTGTATGTTACGGCTAAAATCCGAAATACAGCTACGCCTAGTTTTAGCCGGTTAGAACTAGGTTAGGTTAAACCTAAGTTTAGCCGGATATGGTGGCCAAATACTGGTTAAATTTGATGACTAGTTAATTAAAATTAATAAATAGCCTTTCGACCCGAGAAGAAGAAGCCGGATAATCCTAGGTTTATGTTCACACCTATCTTTAACCGTAATATAACGTGTACAATTAATTAATTATTTAAAGAAAGCTGCCGATACTAGCGTTTCGCAACGACCACTGCTGAGAAGAAACGCCAAAAGAAACTCATTCCATATATTGGTCGCCTAAGCGCCAGAAGGGCTTTGTAATATGTCTGGCAATTTACAAATACTTTTATTATAATAAAATTTTAGCACAGTGTATAAATGTAATGCTTGAAAATCAGCGAACAAACATAAATAACGTTGCAAGAAATAGCTGAACTCGTCGTCTGGTTCCAAAGTATAAAAGACAATATGGCCGCGAAACTCTAAAATCAAATATCTAATATTCATACACACAGATATACATACGTACGCCAAATCGTCCAAGTAGTATAAAGGTAGAAGAGGTCCAGGACGACCAAGAAAGAGCTATGTAGACCAACTGAAAGAAAAAGCAGGGGTCATGTCGTATCAAGCACTAAAAAGTAAGGCAGAGAACCGAGAAGTTTGGCGCATACTCCACCGACAAGAGCCACTAAGCTCTTAAATAAGAAGAAGAAGTATAAATCGTTAAAAAATCAAAAAGGCACTAAAGCCTGTATAACTTTTCCCAATGGATTGGTAAATGATATTCCAATTTATCGTTAGAAAATTTCAACCGCTTGAACTATGTCTAAGTTGAACTAAAACAGAAAGTTCAGTTCTGAAGTTTGAAATGTTATGAATGTTTCCAAACTTGAACAAAGTTTTTCACAGATAAATCAATCATCGTAAAATTCTACGAACTAGTGGTTCTAAGTATTTATCTATAAATGTCTTTATTTATCATTAAAATATGATATCGTTAAGTTAGTGTTCCATAACACAATAATAAAATCTCGCTTTGGGTCTGGCTGGATGATGTCACTATAAAGGTTGATTTGCACTAGCTATATTAAAATCTTGTAACCCGAATCATAAAAGAACACAAAACCGTAAGCAATAATACTTATTTTTCGTAAAAAAAATCTCCCCCATTCCTAATAAATAGCTAACCTACTTTACTATACGCGCGGCCGTCCCCCCTCACCCGCTCACCGGCCGTTACCCGCCACGAGCCCGGTAGCAGGTGTGACATTAAAATGGAAGCAAGACTTATATTATATCGCACGCTTATTTATAAAACGGAAATAACAAGCATGTTTTTAACGGTGATGAAATCACTTTTTGAAATTGTTAATTACAGTTTTCTACATCAGATATGATAAAATTTACAGCTGTTAGGCAAATTTTACTACCGGATTCGTATTTTACATACAGAGTTAAGTTATAAGCACCTCTTGTTTATTGTTGCAAAAACCTTGTTGCTAATAATTATGAAAGCACAATCTCATAAAGCAATTAGTTGGCATCCGTCATGCAATAACAGCGTTCATAAGGGAGGGATAATACTGGAATAAATAGTGTTCCAGCGGGTCACATGTGCGACGGTTATTACAGCAGATGCGAGGGGTTCGAATCCACTGTCGCTCGTTACACGAAACAATAAATCAGAAGTGGGATAGTTCTGGAATCAATATGCGGTATGGTGGTATCAGTACCACAGAATACAGTAAGAGTAAGCAGAACGGAATCTCCTAAGGTACGCGCAATATGCGTCCCCGCACCTCTCCCCCGTTTTCGCCTCGATGACTCACGTTAGCCGTCAAGAACCAGGGGAGAGGTGCGGGTGCGGGACGCCTGGGTGACGCATATTGCACGTACCTTAGAAGATTCCGGCCTGTGTCAGTACACTATAATACTATAGAAATGATAAAAAATGTATAATTAGCACATCAGATGGATTACTAAAATATATTACGTTAAGATACATATTTTTACAAGTTATTATTTAGCTATCCTTGTTTGTTGTTGGTTCATATCTTGCAAGTTAGATTTAAGCCACTTCTCGGTTTCTGATTGAGATAAAATTTTATCATTATCATCATCCGAGCGTATTCCCGGTTGCATCGTCAGCGGTTACGCTTCAGAGCCCGGGGTCCGCTACCTAACCTAGGTGATTTGACGAGGTTACTGGTTTTTTACACAGAGCGACTGCCGTCTGACCTCCGCAACCCAAATGGTAGACCAGAACCAATCCTAGGATAGGTACAAACGCTAGATGGCGTTCGGGACCAACGGCTTTACGTGCCTTCCAAAGCACGGAATCATCTTTCTTTTCGGATAATCAGGTGATTCAAGCCTGCAATATCCTAAACAGACTGGAAACAACTTTTCACAAAGTATGCTTCCCCGTGGGATTTGAACACATGACCTCCGAATCACAAGGCAAACGCCTTGACCACTGGACCACGGAGGCAGTCATGAGATAAAATTTTATGAGATAACATTTTATATGCTTATGTAAATCAAATTAATATTATTATTATAACAGAATAAATATTATTATAACAAAAGCTGATCTGATGATGGAACCGAAAGGTGGCCACCCCAACGAGTATTATATTTGTCTTGATAAGTTAGTAGGTCTCACAACAAAAGATAGTAAGAATTTATTTTTTTTAAACTCGTGTTTTCTATGACTAACAAAAAATTAATTAATTAAATTTCTTTCAATTATATAGATACAGCGCATTTCAAGTTCGCGCTACGTTACGCTTTGGTACAACTTTCTTCTATATCTTCGTGATTTTTTACTAATTGGATGAATTGTAAATTAAGTTTCCATTATTTTAGGATAATCTACTGACGGACTAAAAAGAATAATATTTTTTTTAGTCACTGATCCAGTTATCATCCGTATTTGGTATCAGTTCATTACCTCTTTCCTTTTGTACGGGTGACGTAAGAGGCGACTAACGGAGGGGCTAAGGGCTTATACAGACAAACGCAGCGGCACTTTTTCACAGATTGAATTTATAATATATTAAAATCGTATTGTTACGTGACGTCCGTTACAGTGGAAACAGACACCGGAGCTACGCATCCTGAAAGGTGTTAGTTAAAATCTAATTATGTTTTCTACCTCAGCTCTCAGGTAATTACATCGCGCAGCATTCGGCTTTATTACAACCTAGTTAGTTCAGTTTTAGTTCAGTGTAGGATAACATAAGGTAACTTGACTCGTATTAGTAGAAGTTGGATTATGTCTTGATTAAACTAGATGGGTGGGTTTTAGCTATCTATACTTATTTCTATGTAATACAAGTTTATTTGCAAG
Organism: Acrobasis repandana; assembly: GCA_963576875.1. Taxonomy (NCBI): domain Eukaryota; kingdom Metazoa; phylum Arthropoda; class Insecta; order Lepidoptera; family Pyralidae; genus Acrobasis; species Acrobasis repandana. The sequence goes on from OY756215.1 coordinate 2,374,411, forward strand.
ACAAACAAAAATCCTCGACTTTTAAGCGTTCACCCCCAAAGCGTATATATATTCGTATGTACTCCGTTAACTCTGAAACTACTGCGATGGTAGATAACCTTCATGAACAGGTCTTTTAGCCTCTACTGCAGAAGCAATACCCTCTCTGTACTACGAGAGCCATATTTAGCCAGAGCAGCCAGAGGATTAAGGTCTACACTCTGGCCAGACGGGTTGGAGAAGTCTCAGTAATGTTTACAAGCTTTGTTTAGCTTGTGTTTCCAAAGTCGCCTTCTACGACATTCACGGAAAGACTTGGAGATAGATAACTAAAATAAAAAAATAACGAAAGAAATAATGGCTCTGAACCTGAAATACCTACTAACTTAAAAGTATAATGAGATAAGGAGCTTTCGATCGACCTCTAACCACGACAATGTCGCTTAGGAATTAATAATAATAATAATCATTCATTTATTGCTCACCATAATCATCATACAATTGTATAACTCCGCCGTTGCCGGTCCCAAGCCCGGATGAGAAAGGAGGAGGGTTGGCTGGAAGTGACCTACCCAGTCGTACGTACTAACAACCCGATCCAAGTGGCTACCGCAAGCCATAAGGGACTAAATACCCTTAGAAAGCGTGGACTCGCCAACTCGCAATGGCCAGCGCGGCGTTTTAAGGCCAATTACCTCCTAATGGAAAATTCAAAAAAAGCCAGACCCCCAGTCCCCGGCAGCCCCGCTATTCCTGGCTCCGGTAGCGGTCATGGTAACGGCGGGGCAGGGGGTGCGAAGAATCTCCGGCAGAGATCCGGCTACCACTCCCGTCAACGACTGGCCCTGGTAACACACAACGTACGCACTCTGAGGACAGACGAGAAACTAGCTGAGGTGGAAGAGGAAATGAGTAGGTTACGGTAGGACATAGTGGGGTTGTCTGAAGTCCGTAGAGAGGGTGAGGGCACGACAACCCTTGAATCTGGTAACCTACTCTATCACCGAGAAGGAGACAAGAAGAAGTCCCAGCATGGTGTCGGGTTCCTCGTCCACAGGTCCCTCATAAACAACGTCATAACCATCGAGAGTGTTTCTAGCAGGGTAATATACCTGATACTCAGAGTATCGAAAAGATACTCGCTGAAGGTCATCCAGGTATATATGCCAACTGAGGATCACTCCGATGAAGAGGTGGATGAGGTGTATGAGGACATTAGTAGGGCCATACATTCTTCTGAAACCTATTTTACGGTTGTTATGGGGGACTTCAACGCAAAACTGGGCAAGCGAGGCGATGGAGGGTTTAGGCTGGGAAACTTCGGATACGGAGTGCGAAATGACAGGGGACGTAGGCTGGCTGATTTTCTGGAGAAAGAGGGACTCTTTGCGATGAACTCTTTCTTCCAAAAGCCACCGCAAAGAAAATGGACCTGGATTGGTCCAGGAAAGAAGAACCAGCCCCCTGTTAAAAACAAAATCGACTTCATCCTAATGACGAAGAGACGAATATTCAACGATGTTTCAGTGATCAATCGGATTAAAACCGGGAGCGATCACCGAATATTAAGAGGCATCGTGAATATTTGTCTCAAAGTCGAAAGGTCGCGACTGATGAAGTCGACGCTCCGACCGTCACAGGTCCAAATTGAAAACTCCGAAAGCTTCCGGCTTGAACTACCCAATCGCTTTGAAAGCCTACAGGATTGCGTTACAGTGGACGAGATAAACCAAGGGTTTGTAGAAGCTGTCCAAGCGGTGGGATCGAAGGTGTTTAAGTCCCACCCCAAACGCAAACCTCAAAAAATTTCTGCACAGACCCTAGACTTGATGGCAGAACGACGATCCAGGCCGCTGCACACCTCTGAAGACGCTAAATCATATCGGCAGCTCAACAGACGTATACAAAAGTCCTTGCGACACGACATCCGCTCCTTTAATACCAAATGTATTAAGGAGACGATAGAGCAAAACAAAGGCTCCAAAGTGTTCGCAAGAGCTACGTCGGTTGGGCAAAGCCGATTGATGAAGCTGAAGACAGAGGCCGGTGGCATGGTGTCGACAAAGGAAGGGGTTTTGGCAGAGATCGAGAGGTTTTATGGACAGTTATACACCTCAGTTGCACAACCCAGCGGACAATTGGCTAAAGACCCAAGAGCCAAGCTGACCCGACACTATACTGAAGATATCCCGGACATCAGCCTGTACGAGATTAGGATGGCCCTCAAACAGTTAAAAAACAACAGGGCGCTGGGCGAGGATGGAATCACAGCAGAGCTTCTGAAAGCGGGCGGAACGCCGGTACTGAAAGTCCTTCAGAGGCTCTTTAATTCCGTTCTGCTCGAGGGCGTAACGCCAGAAGCTTGGCACAGGGGCGTGGTGGTCCTGTTCTTCAAAAAGGGAGATAACGCTCTATTGAAGAACTATAGGCCTATCACGCTTCTGAGTCATATATATAAGTTGTTTTCGAGGGTCATCACGAATCGTCTCGCAAACAGGTTTGATACCTTCCAGCCTCCCGAACAAGCCGGTTTCCGTAAAGGCTTTAGTACCATGGACCACATTCACACGCTGCGGCAGGTTATAGAGAAGACGAGGGAGTATAACCGTTATGCTTGGGGTTTGTGGACTATGAAAAAGCCTTCGATTCGATCGAAATATGGGCCGTGCTTCAGTCTCTCCAGCGATGCCGTATTGACTATCGGTATATCGAAGTGTTGAAGTGTTTGTACAGTAACGCCACTATGTCAGTTCGAGTACAGGAGCAGTGCACGAGGGCTATTCCACTGCAAAGGGGTGTGAGACAGGGAGACGTTATATCTCCGAAACTGTTTACCGCTGCACTGGAAGATGCCTTCAAGCTTCTGGAATGGGAAGGACTTGGCATCAACATCAATGGCGAGTATATCACTCACCTTCGATTTGCCGACGATATCGTTGTCATGGCAAAATCCATGGAAGACTTAAGCACCATGCTCGGAGACCTTAATCGAGTTTCCCAACAGGTGGGCCTCAAAATGAACATGGACAAAACGAAAGTAATGTTGATGTCCATGTCGCGCCCCTACCTGTTTGTGTTGGGAGCTCCACCCTCGAAGTTGTAGACCAATATATATACCTGGGTCAATTGATCCAGGCAGGAAGTTCCAGCTTCGAGGAATAGGTCTTTCGACGAATCCGACTCGGTTGGGCAGCGTTCGGGAAGCTACGCAGCGTCTTCTCGTCCAAAATACCTCAGTGCCTCAAGACTAAAGTGTATAATCAATGTGTGTTACCAGTGATGACTTACGGCTCTGAAACGTGGTCCCTTACTATGGGTCTCATAAGAAGGCTCAAGGTCGCTCAACGCGCTATGGAGAGGGCTATGCTCGGTGTTTCTCTACGTGATCGAATCAGAAATGAGGAAATTCGTAGGAGAACAAAAGCCACTGATATAGCCCAGCGGATTAGCTCGTTGAAGTGGCAGTGGGCGGGACACATAGCGCGACGAACCGATGGCCGATGGGGCAGAAAGGTTCTCGAATGGCGACCACGTACTGGCAAGCGAAGCGTTGGACACCCACCCACAAGGTGGTCAGACGATCTGACTAAGGTCGCTGGAAAGCGCTGGACGCAGGCCGCTCTAGATCGGTCATTTTGGAAATCCTTGGGAAAGGCCTATGTCCAGCAGTGGACCTTATGCGGCTGAAATGATGATGATGATGAATTGTATATAGGTATTTAATATTTACAATCAACATCACATAATATGCCGATTACGGTGGATTGACACCTGAACTAGGATAAACCCTGTATCTCAGATTATCAACCCTCCGGCCAAATTAGTTATAACATTAATGAAAAATATACAAAATCTGATAGTAATTGCACCCAGAATTTCCAAAAAACTTACAGACAACATTATTTTCCCCTCATTCTAACATCTCGTGTTTGCTCAGCTAAAATCCCACCAACTTACATCATAATTTACGTCTACAAAAATTAGATTAAAACACTTCTCAAAGAATTATCGCTGGGGTCGACCTTTTGCAATCTTTTAGATAAAAACTTGGAGACGCGCGCGGGTTCCTCAAGGAGATAACAAAAATATAAGCTCAGACGTAGATAACTGTCTAAATAGATGACGAATAAATCTTAAACATAAGCAAAAATACAAAATAAAGAATTATTAAATACAAAAAAAAGCAAAGATTATATGGAATAAAATATTAATAAAAAATGTTATACAGGGTGATTTTGAACCTTCTAGCTATGTTCAAGGAAAGTACTCTTTAAGCGAAAAAAAATACATATTTCGTCAAGTAAGTTTTATTATAAAACCAAAGGTTTCAGTTGACGGATGCATACCAAAACTCTATATTTTAAGTCGCTTCTGAATTGAAAACCTTCGTTAGCTTTAATGCTTAAATTTTCACGTCATCACTCTTAACTAATCTTAATAAACTGAGTGTAGTGGGGATTAATGATTCCAAACATAAGGAACGAGCCGCTCGCTTTTTAGGGTTTCATGCCCAAAGGGTGCAAACGGGACACTATTACTGAGACTCCGCTGTCTGTCCGTCTGTCTGTCAATCTGTCACAGGGGTCTACCTCATGAAATACAACTTGAAATTTGAAATTTTTACCGATTGAGTATTACTGTGGCCGCTATAACAACAAATACTAAAAATAAAAAAAGTTAAAAATTAAAGGGGGTCGTCATACAAGAAACGTGTTTTTTTCAGCGTTTTTAACTCGATCTTTATAATGGCATTTAGTAGATACTTCAATTTTTTACAGATTATGTATTACTATGGCCGCTATAACAACAAATGCTAAAAATAAAAAAAGTTAAAAATTAAGGGAGTCGTCATACAAAAAACTAGTTTTTTTAGCGTTTTAAAACATTGTACGGAGGTACGGAACCCTTCATGTACGAGTCCGACTCGCACTTGCCCGTTTATTCAATAAATTTTTTAGAGAGAAAGTGTCATCCGTCAAACGCCAAACCACTGAAGCGGCTAGGGATGTCACTCGAGGGCCAGGGTACACACTCATGCCAATCGACAAGTGTTGCCCTTTTATTACAAACAGAGTGATTTCTTATTTAGACATAGATTACTGAGAAAAAAAAACAAATAATTTTTCTTCGACCAACGGCCATAGATATTTTTGAAAAGCGGACTCATACATCCAATAGCAATTCCATAGTTGACCGACTTGAAAAACTACTATAGGTTTCTTTGTTTGTTTTAATGAATTTCCATTTCAAAAGTGTTCAGAACTTCATCAAATCATAAGAAAATCAAAGCTGGAGGTAGAACTCCTCCAAGGGGTTCCAAAATTTAGTTAATTATTTTTTTTTAATTTTAGTTCAATTTTCTTTCCTTCTTTCTTTCTTTGAAATGATCAATTGCAAGAAACCTGTATCCATAATTTTTCTGCAATCTGGACGAGTCGTCTGACCACCATGCAGGTTGCCATTCGAGAACCATTCTGCCTCATCGGCCATCGGTTCTTTGCGATTGTAGGCCATGGCATCTATAGTTGAAAGTTCGATGAGGGCTCAATCGAAACTTCGTTGGCACAATATTTACTGAGTTGAATTTTTGTTGACTATATACCTACGTATACGTAGACTCGACAATGCGGTCAGTCGAATCTTATACCACGCAATGTGTCCCGCCCCCTTCAATGAGTTAAGTCTATGTCAGTGACCTTAGTCCAGATTATGTGTGATCTACTTTTATTATATTCAAGGGGTTCAAAGTTAAAAAATCCTTTGTTTCATTTCCTCTCGTCGCAAATTGTTCCCTTGAATCCAGAGACAGACTAACGACGAAGCAGGAGAATGGAAAATACTTTAACTGTACCGAATTGGAGCGTAAAAAAGATGAATCGTCTTAGGGGACGTTTTTGGGAATATTTGCGTTGCTGTGATTGTTATGACTCGAGTTGATAAATTGCTGCATTTTGATTTATTTATGATTTTTACCAAACGGAATTGTTATGAAATTTAACTACTTATGTATTAGAGCAGTAAAATACGTAAGTACGTAAATGTGACGTCTCCAATGACTTGTTTTTTGAAATTTGAAACAGTTGATAAACAAGTAATTATTTTAAAAATAATTATTAAAACAAGCTCTTATCTAAAACAATGACCTAAAAAGCTTAAAGTGCTCCTAAAGACGAATCAATTGAGCCCAAACTCGGTGGGGTTATGTCGGCTTCATCATAAGATCAGGTCATTGGTCCCATAATATCCAAATTGCATAAGTATGTGAAGTTTCAACTCAATCCAATAATGGGAAGTGGGTCTAATTTAGCTTGCAAGATTTTATTACGGACACACAAACAACGGGACAGGTGGAACTAATAAATGCTTTAAAAACACATTATGTTGTTTTTCTGTAGATTCTCGTTAGTTTTCTTCGTGTTTGTTGATGGTTGCATCGGTAACGCTTCAGAGCCCGGGGTCCGCTACCTAACCTAGGTGATTTTACGAGGTTACTGGTTTGTACACAGAGCGACTGCCGTCTAACCTCCATAAGCCAAAGGTTAGACCAGAATCAATCCTAGGATAGGTTTAAACAAATCCACAGCTTCACGTGCCTATCGAAACACGGAATCATCTTTCTTTTCGGATAATTAGGTGTTTCAAGCCTGCTATATCCTAACCAGACTGGAAACAACTTTTCACAAAGTATGCTTCCCAGTGAAATTAGAACCTACGACCTTCGGATTACAAGGCGTATGCTTTGACTACTGGACCACGAAGGTAGAATATTTTTCCATAGACTATGTGTGTATAGATATGTGTCTATTTGTTTTCTTAGTGTTAGTTATTCTCGTTTTCCAAAGCAACACTACAGTTTTTAATTTCTGTAGAAATTCTTTCTTTTTTTCCATTTTCTCCTCATCCATTTCATTTCTTTCCAAAGCAACACCATAATTCTTAATTTTTGAAAAAATTCTTTCTTTTTTCCTTTTTTTCCTTTTTTTCCATTTTCTCCTCATTCATTGAATTTCTTTCCAAAGCAACACTACGGTTCTTAATTTCTGTAGAAATTCTTTCTTTTTTCTTTTTGTTCCATATTCTCCTCATCCATTTAATTAATTTCCAAAGCAACACTACAATTCTTAATTTCAACAGAGTATCAGTATAATAGTCTATTTCAGTGGGGCAGGGCAGCGAAGTTGGGAGTTGAAGCGCTCTGAAGTATTCAAGTATCGCTCACCCTCAAACGCGCCTCTCCACAGTTTCCCTTCGTGGCTGTCTATGACACCAATGTGTAACTTTTTTGGGACACAGACATTCTTCTTCTTCGTCCAAGCGCGTTGTATCCTCAGCTGTGCGGCTTCGGAGCCCGGGATGCGCTTTCCTGCTTTTTCTTCTCCAAATATAACATGCATGTCAATGGTCACTCAAGGACGCCAAAGACCTCGCAAAATCGAAAAGAAATAGGCGGAACAGTTTAAATGATTTGGCTACAGTTTTATGACCGGCCGCCGGCCGACGTTGAACCTCCTTGGGAATGCAATTGTAGCACGATTTGTTTGTGCTAAGTCCTTTAGTCGCCTCTTACGACATCCACAGGAAGACATGGGCCTAAGTACTTATCAAGAAAAATATAATAAGCCCAAACTCGATGGGATTGTGTCGTTTTATTACAGGGTTTCTAAGGCCACCTTCCGGCTCCGTTATCAGATCAGCTTCTTGTCATTATAATATTGGATCGTCATCTGATTTACATTAGTAAACAAAATTTCATCTCAATCAGAAAGGAAGAGGCTCAAATTTAACTTGAATGATTTGACCCAAAAAACAAATAAACAACAACAAACAGGGCAAGCTAAATAAAAAGCGGCCAAGTGCGAGTCGGATTCGCCCATGAAGGGTTCCGTAGCAGCAAGTAACATTTTACGATTTATGACGTATTAAAAAATAACTATCAATGATACCGAGACCGCTATAGTTTTAATTGAAAGTACATACTTTGAGGTATATACCACATTTTTTTCAGAATTATTTTAGCAATATTTCAAAACTTACGGTGGGGGGACACCTCAAATTTCAACTTTGTATTAGATTATCTCAAGACTGGGGGGCTTGATCTACATAGTTTTAAAGCAGTTTTTGTTGCATTTTGAAAGACCTTTTCAACGATACCCCACACGTTGAGGTTAGTCCAATTTAATTTTTTAAATTCACTTTTTGTTGTATGGTTAAAAAAAAATCATTTTTTCATAATTTTAAAAACCAACTTTTGGAACTTCAATATCTATCTCTCCACCAATTTTCGTGACAATCGATGCAGTAGCGGCGGAGTACGAGCCCGGACGGACGGACATGACGAAACTATAAGGGTTCCTTGTGGACTACGGAACCCTAAAAAGCTTGTAAAAAAAGCACATACCATGGATCAAGTTAGACACAGCCTCTGTATAAATTTGCGTGTCGATCTGACGTCAAGTTGACTTCATTTAGGATCGTCACTTTCAGTCCGTGTATGTCAACTCACTAGATCTGACATTGAGTTCTCCACTGTACTCGTAAAATACCTAAATCTGCCGTTTTGAACTCGTCGAAAAACGTTGGAGGAAGTAATAAAAAATATTTCTTCCGTGTCTAAGTGAATTTCTTATTAAATATTGTATTGAAAATTGTAGTCTAGTAGTATATTAAGATCTGTGAAAATAAGGTTGTACACGTAAATATAAAATTTTAAAGCGCGTTCCGGTGTAACTGTAGGCCAGCTGTAAGAGGTTTCGCTGACGACAGTAACGTCTGCGTCCAAACGAGCTTTAACACTATACTTAAATGCATAAACTGTTGTCACAGAACATTTCACAAGTGCATTTGAGCATTTTTATACATAAATCGACTTTAGTAAGTGGTTCCTATCGCTACATGACAATGAATTTGACCTATGTCTTATGCAGCTATAGAGCTATTTTGAAAAAAAAAACTAGAAAACACATTACATATCACTGTTTTGTCCCGCTCAATCCGCTAGTTGCCAACAAGTCAAAACAAACACTTTTCTTCTAAAGGTCAATACGAATATTTTCTATGGGATTTCTATGAAAAACGCACGGCGTGACGTCATAGTTTCTTGGAGTCAAATAGCGCATTAATAAATCTAAAATCGTTCAAAACGGATATGATAAATGACAAGTGACATTATTTTGTGACGTTTTTATTCTTATACAGGGTTATCAGCATCTATTTATTTATGTATTTTCTTGTCGCTCAGAAGCGTCATTTGCTAGAGCGAGAGATAGCGACAGAACGCTTCAGCGCCGGCCGTGCTGCAGCGTTCCGTCGCTCTCTCTCGCTCTAGCAAATTACTGTTCTGAGCGACAGAAAAGGAAAGCAGTACAGGAAAGTGCTGTTCCGTGCTGATAGATGACATCCAATCCTTAGGGCTAGGTTGTGTGTGTAATAGGGTCGATTGTAGGTTACAGTCTATCTCTTTCCATACATCATTTAAATACGCCCTATAACGTAGCTGTTATACTAGGGTAGATTTAAGGAAACAATGGAGAAACCATAAGCATTTATTCTGCTTTCCACAAATACAATAGGTATAAAGCACTATAGAGGGTCGAGGTACTTCAGACACGAGGCAAGTTATTTTCAGGAAAGTAACTACTCAGCTTTCGTTATTGATAGGCTGCGATCCGTAGTCGAAAGAGAGCCCAAGTCAATCAATCGGGGTTTTTCTCTTCTTCCGCCTTTCGGCGGGGCTGCTGCTCAGGATTGTGGTCCTCTTCAGCGACTTGCTACCGCCGCCTGCAACTACAGGCGGGTCACTGGGTGTGGCCGTGCGGCCACGTCAAGTCTTCTTAGTCCTGGGGGTTCTGGTCAGGCGCCACTGCATGGGCGGCGCCTATTTCAGGTGGCAACGGGATGATGGCATCACGGGGCGAGGGCCTGTACTTGCTGTCTGGCGGGCGGGCGTGCAGAGGCGCAATCCCCCTGAGGTGGGGGTGTGCCGAGCGGTCCGCCTTTGAGTACATGCCCATCGCCTAGCGGGAGACAAAGGCTCCAGGCCTTCCCACTCTAGGTCTCGGTGGAGAGAGCCCAGGTCGACGCCGCCGCCGCTTAAATAGGCCGTGCCAGTGAGCGCGGGGCGAAGGAGGCGAATCGTCGTCACAACCCGACACAAACTATACAGGAACACTATAAATAGCTAGTTATCTGTACAGCTATATTTGATGTAAATCAGTTCAGCCGTTCAAAAGTTATTGAGGGTGAACACTTGAAAGTCGGGTTTTTTTTTTAATTTGCCTGGCAAATAATCTTGTTACAAATCATTGAATATTCTAACATACGCTTTTTGCAGAGCTTTCGAAAATTAAATTACTAACGATGTACCTACTTTTTTCAATTGTTAGAATCTTTTTGTCGTCAGTAAAAAGATGTAGAACGTTGCCCTTATTACATTACTTTTATTCTGTGCATGTCATAGATATTTAAAAGCGAAAGAGTCGTCACAGCTACTGGTATTTCAAAGATAAAAAAAGGTTTCCAAAAAAGCCCTTTATATTTATATTGCAAGCTTTTTGTTAGTTTCATGGATGACCTATTAGGTCATAAAATAATTTAAAGGGCTATCTAGTGCCTGACGTTTAGCAATATGGAAATTATCACCATATTTACGAGTTAACAATTTATTTCACACTTCAAGGCCATTTGCTTTTATATTCACCTTAAGTCTATAATAAAGGTATTTATTTTCTTATCTACAATTCTATAATAATCAAAAAGTGGTTTGCGAAAGCTTTCTCCATTGTGCACTTTATCTCTACTGCTAAAACAATTATCACTTTTATTATCCTAGCGATAGTTTTATCTATTGATCATATGTCATTTGAACATTTATTCAAAAGCATATTTTTTCCTGATGGCGGTTCTTTATGTTTGTAAGTCTATGTCCACACATGAAAAACGTTCGTGATTGGAAAGGCTATGATCAGGCCTAATCAGGGCTCTGGAATTCATTGGAAGCCTCATTTAGCCTCATGTCAATGGACTGAATACCTGATGAGTATTTAAGAATTATTTAGCTTACGCATGTAATTTTACGTTTTTATTATGTAACTAACGTTTATATTGTATTAAATTAATTTGATCTTCGATCACTTATTTAGAAGATTCTCTCTCTCTATCTCTCTCTCTGTCTCTATCTCTCTCTGTCTCTCTCCCTCTCTGTCTCTCTCCCTCTCTTTCTCTATTCCTTTCATTAATTTCTACTATTTGCGGAGAGTAAAAAAGGGATAACCAGCTGGTACATACATTCTACGTTTTACCTTGCCTGGAAGTCAATGGACCAGCATGGAAGTCTTTTTTTTATTAGAGATTTAAGTTCGTTTGACCTCTATCTAGCCTGATGAGAAGCTATGATGTGATCTAAAGTGTTACACGCAGACTCAAAAAATGCCTATTCACTCTTGCCTTGAAAATCCCTAAATCATTCGTATGGGGAAACATCGACGCAGGGAAGGAATTCCACACCTTAGCGGTTCGCACAATGAAGGAGGAAGTGAATATCAACCACTAATGGGTGGAATCCCTGTCCACATCGTGTTGTCCGATGGTGGAATGGTGCAGGGGGGATTAAATTATGCAATTCCTGCGCACACTCCCCGAAGTGCTGCCTGTAGAAGACACACATACTTGCTACTAGTCGGCGATGTTCGAGGCTCTGGAGCCGTCCTGCTCAATCCAGGCTGTCTCTTGGTACACCTAGATACCAAAAATTTTTGTGTTTTTAAAAAGCCACTATTTGGTTTTTTTAAATGGACATAATTATGTTAAAAAAAATGTCTTGTTTTTTTTCTAACCTACACCACTCATTTAGGGTGAATATAGAAGCAAATGGCCTTGAAGTGTAAAATAAATTGTTAAGTCGTAAATATGGTGATAATTTCCATATTGCTAATCGTCAGGCACTAGATAGCCCTTTAAATTATTTTATAAATCACCGCACCGTTGAAAGTATTTACATTAGTCCGTCTAGCTTTAAAACTTGCCTCCGCCAAAAGTGACCACGGCAAGTTTTAAAGCTAGACGGATCAGCAATAATAGTTTCAACGGCAGTTCATAAAATAATTTAAAGGGCTATCTAGTGCCTGACGATTAGCAATATAGAAATTATCACCATATTTACGACTTAACAATTTATTTTACACTTCAAGGTCATTTGCTTCTATATTTACCTTAAGGGGTTGGGATTTGGGGTTCGAACCCACTAGAAATCCATGCATGGTGCTACTATTCGTCTTTGGTGGATGTTGTTGTAATATGGCAGTTGAAAACATAAATATTATCATATTACAGCCATTTCAAAAAATGATCAAAAATGTCATCATTGTTTTTGTTACCCTTATTAAGACGGAACTTTTTCCTGAACAACTTTTTATCCGGTAAACTTCAAGGGTTGGAGGGGATAAAACCCCTATATTACGTCAGACTTGCAAGGTCTACAGCCCACGGAGTTACCACCACTATAAACAAGTTACAAATATAAATCTAAATTCACCTCCAAATCCCTAAATCATAAGGGTTAACCCAAACCCCTCTAACAAATGGTAGGATTAATAATACAGTTTTCTACAAACCGCCGTAAACAATATCCAACGGCCCACAGGTTGTGCGATTGTTTTTTATTCCCAGTATGAACAAAGGATTATAGCCATTCAATTTTAATAGTTATTTTCCAGGTAAGGAAATATAGATGATATTAAATCTATTTTTTTGTGTAGGTATTAGGCAAAGGCTCTTTATCAACATCATTATCACTTGAGCGTTTTCTCGATTGCATTCTGAGCCGTAACGCTTTAGAGCCAGGGGTCCGCTACCTAACCTAGGTGAATCGACGAGGTAACTGGTTTTTTATACAGGGATAAATAAATAGAAGACAAATCAAATCACACTAATTGAGCTCGCCCCAAAATAAATTTAATCTTGTGTTATGGGATACTAAGTCAACGATACTATATACAATAAATACATGTATAGGTAAACGGAGTCGGACTCGCCCATGAAGGGTTCCGTAGCAGCAAGTAACATTTTACGATTTATGACGTATTAAAAAAAACTACATATTAGATCTCGTTCAAACCAATTTTCGTGTGGAAGTTTGCATGGTAATGTACATTATATATTTTTTGTAGTTTTATTATTCTGTTACTTCAGAATTTACAGGGGGGGACATATTTTACCACTTTGGAAGTGTCTCTCGCGCAAATTCAGTTTAGAAAAAAAATGTTTTAGAAACCTAATTTAATTTTTAAGACCTATCCATAGATATCCCACACGTGTGGGTTTGATGAAAAAAAAATGTTGAGTTTCAGTTTTAAGTATGGGAAACCCCCAAAATTTATCGTTTTTTTTCTATTTTTGTGTGAAAATCTTAATGCGGTTCACAGAATACATCTACTTACCAAGTTTCAAAAGTATAGTTCCTATAGTTTCGGAAAAAAGTGGCTGTGACATACGGACGGACAAACAGACAGACGGAAATGACGAATCCATAAGCGTTCCGTTTTTTACCATTTGGCTACGAAACCCTAAAAAGGCCATTCAACTTTCAATTCCAACATGCCTTGGCTGGGGATCAAACCTAGAACCTCTAGATTGGCAGACTGGCGTGTTGAACATTACGCCTCGGAGGTCGACAAAATGCTCTGGCATACATTTTTGTTGTTGGCAATTTTTAACCACTGTATGCTAAAAAGAATCGTAAAGTTTTCAGGGTATATTATATATGGGGTATCCTTTATATATCATCCTAAACCCCAGTGACATAAGTTAAATTGTATTTTTAATAACAATGACTTGATTGAGTCTTTTTTGTAGAATAAAGAATTCTGAAAGTTGTTTCATCCGTTCGAATTCTTTTTTATTACTTACATTAATGGAGAACAGATATATGATATCTATACTAATATTATAAAGCTGAAGAGTTTGTTTGTTTGTTTGTTTGAACGCGCTAATCTCCGAAACTACTGGTTCGAATTGAATAATTCTTTTTGTGTTGGATAGTCCAGTTATCGAGGAAGGCTATAGGCTATATAACATCACGCTACGACCAATAGGAGCAAAGATATAGTGGTAAATGTGTAAAAAACGGGAGAAATTATTTCATCTTTGAAGCCTTCCGTTGCGTGCGCCGTGAAAACGGTTCAAGATACACAAAAAATATGTATTAAAGAATAATAGCTCTTTTAATGATCTAAAAAACAGTCCGCGATAGTATATGTCTATCTTTTAAGATTAACTCACAAAAACCGTTTTTATGGTACCTAATTTGGTCGAAATAATTTGTTTAAGTTGTATCAACATAATAATATTAATCTTTATTCAAATAAATATGTTGTTGGTTAAGAGTACTTCATCTATACTAATATTATAAAGCGGAAGACTTTGTTTGTTTGTTTGTTTAAACGCGCTAATCTCAGGAACTAATGGTCCAATTTGAAAAATTCTTTTTTTGTTGGGTAGTCCATTTATAGAGGAAGGCTTTAGGCTATATAACATTACGTTCCGACATACACGCGAACGAAGTCGCGGGCACAGCTAGTATAATATAAAACCTAGGTGTACTAAAATACTCTATTCCAGAATGAGTACATTTTTTGCGCCTAGCTAGCCTATACAACACACCATTTCCCACTCAACAAAAATTAACTTCCCTCTCGTAAACTTACTGCAAAATAATGAGAATATAAAGGAACAACCCTAAATGACTATTGGTTATTTTACTATTTTTACTATTTTACAAGCTTTAATTTAACTTGCAATGTATCGCGTATGTTTGTTTGGGTCAAATCTTGCAAGTTAAAGACCCACCACAGTTTCCGATTGAGATTATATATTCATGAAATCAATTTATTCAAAATTTTATTATCAATTCTGGGGACCCAAGGGCTGGTGCGCATGTCGGCCAAAGGCTTAGCCTGGCTATACAACGTGGAAATGCCGCCAGCCTCTTGGGGACCTTGCCTGCTGACGGTGGCGATTTGAGTTCCATTTTTAGGGTTCCGTAGTCTACAAGGAACCCTTATAGTTTCGTCATGTCCGTCCGTCTGTCTGTCCGTCCGGGCTCGTACTCCGCCGCTACTGCACCGATTGTCACGAAAATTGGTGGAGAGATAGATATTGAAGTTCCAAAAGTTCGTTATTAAAATTATGAAGAAATGTTTTTTTTCCAGCCTCCCATACAACGAAAAGTGAATTTAAAGAATTAAATTGGACTAACCCAAACGTGTGGGGTAACGTTGAAAAGGTCTTTTAAAATGCAACAAAAACTGCTTTGAAACTATGTAGATCAAACCCCCCAGTCTTGAGATAATCAAATACAAAGTTAAAATTTAACGTGTCCCCACCGTAACTTTTGAAATATTACTAAAACAATTCTAAAAAAAATGTGGTATATACCTCAAAGTATGTACTTTCAATTAAAACTATAGCGGTCTCGGTATCATAGATAGTTATTTTTTAATACGTTATAAATCGTAAACCGCAATTTACCTTTAGAACTTTTATATTATGTTACTTGCTGCTACGGAACCCTTCATGGGCGAGTCCGACTCGCACTTGGCCGCTTTTTATTATTTATATAAATTAATGTTTGTTGTTTGTAATATTAGTTTTAGATTTAATTTATTATTGTTATATTTAATTATATGCAAATACATTTATTTATTCAATCTCTTTCGATGATTTGCAAAACGTCTGCATCAGATACGTCTAGGTCTTCGAAAATATTATCATATATCAGCATATCATAGAAAACTTAACTGGTTACGTTATCTCTCTCCTTTTCAATGTTCTCTTTAATCCTTCCTGTCCTAATTACCTTCGCGAAAAGTTTTCCTTTCAAATTTGCTTTTGCATTTTGCAAATTGCAAATTAACAGCCGCCTGCGCTCTGACAGTCTTCTTCTTAATATACCTTCTTTGCCGTCTTATTCAATTTCCTTCTCTGTGTTGGCAGCACACCTACGGAATTCACTCCCTTCAGATACTAAAATGGCATCATGCTAATAATAATTTTGAAAACTAATAATTTTGAATTCCTTTCAAGAATCCTGAGTTTCTTTGAACTACCAATATATTTTTTTATGTTTTTAGTTAATATTATATGTAGATTTAAGTATGTAAGTTTATTTTTACTTGTATATGTGTAGGTTTATATTTATATTATAATACCACTACTACTGCTACTATATTGTAAATATTTTTTGTACAGAATTCTTCTGTAATCTTAGTCTACTTTAGCCCCAAACGCATATTATGTAAACATTCCTCTCCATTACTGGCCGGTTGACTAGAAGAGATTCCTATACGGGATAAGACCGCTGTTGTATGTTCACTTTTCTGTTTTGGTATCTGTGTTCTCTGTTGTGTACAATTAAGCTTAATAAACAAACAAACAAACGATAGAAGTGGCCTGCATCCAGCTTTTTCTGCAACCTCTCTCAAGTTATCTGATCACTTCTAATCACTATTAATTGTATATTAATCTGCCTTCAAGCGAACTGCAGTGCAGAAAAAAGGTCTGGTCGCCCTTCTATATTCTCTTTGCTTTTTACTAATACGTTTTCTGTTTCGGCCGGAAAATATTAGGCCATGGACCGATGAATACCTATTGTTGGCGCGATTTTTCATCATATCCCGATAATGGCCGTACAAATAAACAACTATTTTAATCCTCAAATGAATTTCGGGTTGTGTGAAAAGGGTCGCTTTTTGTGGTTAGTTCATTTGGCGAACAGTTTTTTGTAGTAAATGTAATAGTTATTTCAGTGTTTTAGGTTTAACACTATGACCTTTTCGTTTTCTTCTTAGTAATTTGGACAAACTGAAGGTAAACCAATAACAAAGAAAATAAATGATTGTTAGTGGTATCGACTGCCATGTGGTTCCCAGCAGAGTAGAATAGCACCACTCCAAGTCTTACCGCGGATTTCGTAGAAGGCGACTTAGGTAACACTTACACATAGCTAAACAAAGCCTATAAACATCAATGAGACCTCTCGTGGAGAGTGTAGGCCAAATATTCTGGCTATTCTAGCCAAGTATGGCTCTGGTAGTACAGAGAGCGTCGTGTTCCTGCAGTGGAGACCAAAAAAGACCTCATGATGATGAGTGGTATCGAAGTTAGTAAAATTGTAGACACAGGCGTCATCAAACGGGTTGCGAAGCTTAAATGGCGATAGGTAGTCAAGTCGCCAAGAAACAAGATTCATAGAAGCGTTGGTAGAGTGAAGACCAAGGAAGATGAACACCCACAAGAAAGACCGCAGATGTGTTGGTATGATACCATTAAAAGGTCAGCAAGATCGAAGTCGATAGAGGTTGCTCAATATCGAGAACGATAGCATTATCTGAAGGAGGTCTAGAAAGGCTTAAAAGAAGGAGGGTAGCTAGGAGGTTCGATGATATCAAACAGATTGCGGGATCGCTAAGGATAGGATGCCCAGCAGTGGGTCACTGAGAGGTAACGATCATGATGATGTTACATTCAACTGCTTTTAGTACAGTTAGTTAGGATTACTGACTTTTTTATGTAGTTTAGATGAAAATAAATACGGTTTAGCGGAAAGAAAATTCAAAAAACGCCGTTTGCTCTTTCATTTAATGAAAGAAGCAATAAATATTTGATTATTGAGCAATTTGCGAGTCATAAAGGCCTCGTACTTGAGTGCATTCCCGGGTGTGGTGGAATTAATTGGGAAACTCAATTAAAGGGTCTTAATTGGCGACGGTAAATAAGAAGCCACAGATGTTTGATTTATCAGCCTTTTTGGGAACATAATTATATAATAGATTTTTCCCAGAATACATTTTTTTATTAGGCCTATTAATATTCCTATGCAACCAATAATAAAATTGACAATGCTCAATTTACATTGCCGCGGAATCATGGCGAATTTTAAGAAATTCATAGAAGATAATGGCTTCTATAATCTAGGAAAATAAAGTACTAATTTATGTTAATTAGTTCATTCCGCAGAAATCTGCGGAAGTTTTTTTTTTTGTTGACACAATTTTGTACTTTACTACTTTGACGTAGAAATCAATATGAATTCGCTTTCATACCGGCAATGTTAATTGAGCCTAGGTGTCCTGACTTTGAGAATATCTGTTTAAATCATTGAAGAATTCATTAAAAGTGAATTTAACTATTATTCTGTGCTATTATTTTTAGAGTTCCGAAGTCCCCACAAGTTCCCTATCATAAGTTTATGGTCCGTCTATCCGTCTGCGGCTAGCTCAGACTGTTATTACTAGAAAGCTGTACGTTTGCATAGGTATATTATTGTACATGTATTACGCTGACAAAACGGTTAAAAATAAACGGGCAAGTGCGAGTCGGACTCGTACATGAAGGGTTCAGTACCACCTTCCAGGGTTTAGTACAATGTTTCAAAACGCTAAAAAAACACGTTTTTTGTATGACAACCCCCGTTTAATTTTTAACTTTTTTTTATTATTAGTATTTGTTGTTATAGCGGCCATAGTAATACATAATCTGTGAAAATTTCAAGTATCTAGTTAAGGCCGTACCTGAATTTTCCGGGGTCCAGTGCTGCCCCATTTAAAATAAATCATTTCAAAGAAAACGGAGACATTATTTAAAATTTTGCTACTACCAAGTCCTAGATAACCCTTCAAAGTATTTTATGAACTACTGTTTACAGTTTATAATGAGAACATTAAGCTTTACTACGCACATTTGCGAAAAACGGCCACTTTTGGCAAATGTGCGTAGTAAAGCATAACGTTCTCACTTTAAACTGTAAACAGTAGTTCATAAAATACTTTGAAGGTTTATCTAGGAATTGGTAGCAGCAAAATTTTTTATGGTGTCTCCGTTTTCTTTGAAATGATTTATTTTAAATGGGGGCAGCACTGGACCCCGGAAAATTCAGGTACGGCCTTAATGCCATTATAAAGATCTATTAAAAACGCTGAAAAAACACGTTTTTTGTATGGCGACCCCTTTAATTTTCCCTTTAACTTCTTTTATTTTCAGTATTTGTTCTTATAGCGGCCACAGTAATACATAATTGGTGAAAATTTCAAGTGTCTAGCTATTACGGTTCAAGAGATAGAGCCCTGTGACAGACGGACAGACAGCGGAGTCTCAGTAATAGGGTCCCGTTTGCACCCTTTGGGTACGGAACCCTAAAAAAACAAATCTACAAGGCAAGGGGTTGGGCTCCTATGTGTCGTGTGACTTAATCCGGCCTTCAATAGGACCACTCTCTCTCTTCCTGTGGAAGTCGTAAGAGGCGACTAAAGGACTAAGTACAAACATCTCGTGCTACAACTGCATTCCCAAGGAGGGTTGGCGACAGGCAAGCGGCAGGTCGTAAAACTACAACCAAATCTTCCGGCTATTTCTTCTCGATTTCCCATCCTTTGGCAGCCTTGGGTGACATGCATATTTTTTCTTTTTCAAGTATACTTGGAGAAGAAAAAGCTGGAAAGCTTAGGATGCAACCGCAAACGCGCTCGGATGAAGGAGTTCCTATAAATGTATGAATTTCACTTGCGAAAAAGATTTTATATAAGCTTTTGTCGCCCAGACATGTATGTATATTATATCATCATCAGGTCTTTTTTAGTCTCCACTGCAGAAGCATAACCCTCTCTGTACTACCAGAGCCATATATTATCCAGAGCAGTCAGAGGATTTGGCCTACACTCTCCACGCTGGGCAGACGGGTTGGAGAGGTCTCATTGATGTTTATAAGCTTTATTTAGCTTGTGTTTCCTAAGTCGCCTTCTACGATATCCACAGGAAGACTTGGAGTGGTTCTATTCTACTCTACCGAGAACCACACGGCTTATATCATATAAGTCAGCATATAAACGTATATGCAACGTTCAAATAATCCTTGTGCAATGACAGGAAAATCCGCAAGAGCGGCGACAAAGCTGCGAAATAAAATTCAACCGCGACGCGAAAGATCCGATTCGAGTACTTCGCACGGAAAATGGCATGCGCTAAGGGTCAGCGCAGACCGAGCGAAGCGCAGCGGAGTGGACGTTTTTATGACACTCGAAAATAAATAATATAAAGTGCATAAATGTTCGCCTTACATCTCTGAACTGCCAAATGAAATTCAGAGCATCGCGATTCTGCCAGATAGATGGAACCCGTTAAAATCAGTAACCTCGTAAAATCACCTAGGTTAGGTAGCCTACTCCGGGCTCTGAAGCGTAACCGCTGACCGGGAATACGCTCGGATGATGATGACGACTCATATACCCAATTAGGGATAAAGAAGATAAAAGAGAATTAAATTGGTATTTTTAATTCGACTGTATGTTCTTTTTAGGGTTCCGTAGTCCGACAAGGAACCCTTATCCTTATTAAGATCGTTCAGTCCGTCCGTCCGTCCAAGTCTGTCACAGCAGAATATCTTCTACGTTTATGGGCTGATTTGCATGTAACTTGGTTCAAGGATACTTCACATATAGATCTCATTTTTAAAAATACAAAAAATTATAATTATCCTTTTTAAGGGTACCTCCCCAAGTCCCCATACATGTAAAGGGGGGGGGTGAATTATTTTTTTGAGTGCACCCCCTTGTTTGGGGTATCGTTGAAAAGGACTATGAAAATAAGGTAGGGTTTCCATACAACACTTTTTTATCAGCTTTACCATTTGCGAGATATAGCCCGCCAAAGTCGTTTACACGGTGTCCCCCGCCTCTGCAATTTCTAAAGTCTTGGACCTATAAACTTCAAATCACTCACGTAAAGAAACAGGCGCGGAAACTCTTATTTAAAATTATTTCGGGTATCCTGTGATGAATACTTTTGAAATTATGAATAAAATAAAAATATATACTTTTTTCCAAAAGAACAGCATAAACTTAAAAAGTTTTTTACAGATTTTACTGTTAGGACTGAATGAATCTTGAAATGCAAGAAATGCAAAACAGCGCGGTGCCAAAAATGACTACGGAACCCTACTTTATGCGTGGTCCGACACGCACTTGGCCGGTTTATTTATTTATTTTTATGTATGTTTGTTACGCGATATCTTCGCCAATTGTAAACCGATTTTGATGAATATTTTTTTATTTGAAAGCCTTTGAAGTTGGTCCCATTTTATTTTGGTGAAGATATGATGAAGAACTTTGGAGATATGGAAGAATCCCCTAAAAAAATTTAAGTCGGTTGTTTTTTTTTTTTGTTAAAAATTTAATTATTAAAACCTTTATTAAAAAGATACAGTGTGAACTCGCCTCGATGTGTATTTTCTCCATCGCGTCGCAGCGTGCAGCAGGCATCCATTTATGTTTCTCTACTTACACTAAGTCGCAGCGATTTATACAACTGAGGTTTAATCGTGTGCGATTAAATTTTGTCTACAACTTTTTTTTTGCACTCAACGTGTATCGTAAGAAAAAGAGCATTTAAAGACAGCAGCGACAGACTGACAGAGCTACGAAGAGAAACAAGTAAGTAATTATTAAAAAAGAATTGCCGTATAGTTCCTGGCTGAATAAAATATCACCACTCCACTTTTCCCGTTGATTTCGTAGAAGACGACAGAGGAAACGCAAACTAATCAAAGCTTACAAACATCAATGAGACCTCTCCAACCCGTCTGGCCAGCGTGGAGAGTGTAGGCCAAATTCTCTGACTGCTTTGGCTAATATATACCTCTGGTAGTGTTTCTGCAGTGAAGACTAAAAAAGACCTGATGATGATATCTTTGGTTTTTATTATGAAGGTAGATACTTACTTACTATAACAGAATATGTATTTTTAGGGTTCCGTACCCAAAGGGTGCAAACGGGACCCTATTACTGAGACTCCGCTGTCTGTCTGTCCGTCCGTCCGTCCGTCTATCTCAGGGCTCTATCTCTTGAACTGTAATAGCTAGACACCTGAAATTTTCACCGATTGTGTATTACTGTAGCCGCTTAAACAACAAAAAAAAACGTGTTTTTTCTGCGTTTTTAACTAGATCTTTATAATGGCATTAACTAGATACTTGAAATTTTCACAGATTATGTATTACTATGGCCACTATAACAACAAATACTAAAAATAAGACAAAATTAAAAAAATTAAGGGGGTCGTCATACAAGAAACGTGTTTCTTCATCGTTTTAAACCAATGTACGGAGGTACGGAACCCTTCATGTACGAGTCCGACTCGCACTTGCCCATTTATTTTAATTCGCCAAAAGATAACCTTCCTTGAATATATGTATGAGGTTCAAAACAACCCTGTATTAACTTCGGTATCTGCAAATTGACTTCCACGTTTTAAAAGCTAAGAATATTTCGCATCATTAGTCATAACCGTAACTCAAAATGGCGCCTGAGATGAAAACAGATTTGCAGCGAGCTGAAAGCGGACGGGACTTAGCGAAATTATATTTCATATCGGAACGTTTCCCAGTAAATATGCACCATAATTTTAAAGGTACAAAACGTTACTTTCAGGAAAAAAGGTACGCCGTATATGACATTTTCCATACTGATATTTTTTCCGGGTCTTCTTCATCCAAGCGCGTTCCCGGTTGCATTCTCAGCTGTGCATCTTCGGAGCCCGGGGTGCGCTTTCCCGCTTTTTCGTCTCCAAATATTACATACATGTCAATGGTAACCCAAGGATGCCAAAGACCTTGCGTTGGAGAAGAATAGCTGGAAGAGTTTAAGGCCGTACCGAAAAACGGCCAATTTTGGCAAATGTGCGTAGTAAAGCTTAACGTTCTCATTGTAAACTATAAACAGTAGTTCATAAAATACTTTGAAGGGTTATCTAGAACTTAAGTAGTAGCAAAACTTTAAATAATGTTTCCGTTTTCTTTGAAATGATTTATTTTAAAAGAGGGCAGCACTGGACCCTGGAAAATTCAGGTACGGCCTTTTACGACCGGCAGCCTGCCTGACGTCAACCCTCTTTGGAAGTGATATTTTTACCGGGTACCTACGAGTACATTAATGAAAAGTGTTGATTTACATAAAAAAAAAAAACTGACTTTCCCTTACAGAATATTAGGATATCTACACAGTGGCGGATTTACCAGCAGGGTTAGTAGGCCTAGGGCGGCACATTTTAAGGGGCGGCAAAATCTAAATATTTCCCACCCCTCCCCTTCCGCGTGCCACCCCTGCTGATGGTACAGAGCGGGGGCGGAAAAATTCAGCCTGGTTTAATATCCAGTAATCAAGACGGCGAACTGATACATTTCTATTTGCAAACCTGCAAATTAACTTCCAGTTTGGTTTCGTAAAGCGTAAAACGGAGGTGGTATTCCAACTATGATATTAACATATAAGTAGACAAACATAAGATATTCCATAGCATGCATTAATGGTGATGTATAGTAGATACTAACGATAGAACGATAGAATCGGTCTTCAAAAAATAATGAACAAAACAACAATATGAGTAAACTACACAACATAAAAACGATAAAAAATGCTATTTGTAACCTTTTTATTGTAAATCATTGCAAAATGTTTGTTTTGTTAAATGTTTAATTTTTGAAGTTTTCCTTTGTTATTAAGAATTTTGTGTATCAGTACGTAATTAATAATATGTTACTAGGTTTTTGTAGCTTAGATTTTAAGCTACTAAAACCTAGTAACCCTTCAAACTATTTTATGAACCACTGTTTACAGTTTAAAGTGAGAACGTTAAGCTTTAGTTTGCATTTTTGCGAAAAACGGCTATGTTTGGCAAAAACGCAAACTAAAGCTTAACGTTCTCACTTTAAACTGTATACAGTGATTCATAAAATCCTCGTAGTTTAAAGGGTTATCTAGGTTTTAGTAGCTTAAAATGATCTCTCCGTTTCCTTACAAATAATTTATTTCAAATGGGGGCAGCACTGGACTCCGTGTATCATCTTAACAAGAGAGATAGTAACACTTATCATTATCATTTTAAAAAAAACTTACCGTAAAAATAAATTGAACTCTAAAATCACCGTCCTAAATAACAAGGATTATGTTACGGATTACTCCAGGAGAGTTAAAATTACGTATTCATTGGAAGACACCCGATCACCGGATTCAGGTCCGGCAGAAATGATAGATTCCAATTGCAGATCTAATTGAACTGTTATCACGCCGTCCGGTCCTGATCCAACAACAAATGGAAGCAATTAACGGAGAAAGATACGTATCTATATCTATCTTGCCTTAATTGGCTGTGCAGAGAGGAGTCGTTAGAGCTGTTGGTCCAGGAGTGGAAGTGTTAAGTAGTGCCTAATAAAGTAGCGACCACTCGAAGCTTGTAATCAAAAGTCCCAGGTTCAATCCCCAATTTCGACACAAAATTTTCCTCCCCGCCCGGGTTCTCATCTTGTCGCAATGGGGGGGCTCAGTACCTGCGGACTGGGCATCCGCGGGGAAGCTAACAGGAACCCACTGCCCGGGTTGAAGCTAAGGGCTCCCCGGGCCCGGAGGATTCCAACTGGAATGGCCTGGCTGTGAGGAAAGGGGGTGACGACGACCTCCCTACCATCACAGCCGTGGTAGGGGGTCGAGGGGGGGGAGGAGTGTCAGTTGCCGCTCGCCTTATCCTCCGCGACCAAGCGCGGCCGAGGCGCTTGGCACGGCATCGGTGGGGCCGCAGGGGAAGAAGAGTGTCGGTGTTACGTTGCCGTTCTCCCTATCCCCTGCGGCCAGCTTGGTGGGCCCCGGTCGCCGTCAGGTAGACTCGGGCAGGGCCTGCCTTTGCAGGCCCTGCCCGATGGCAATTTATGAGGGCTGGTTGGACGGTGGAAACGGGATTCCATCGTCCAACGGACAGCTCTCCAGAGTGGTAGGCAGGCGCGTGTGCGTGTCAGCGCGCCTGTCCTTGTCGGGCCGAGAGGCCAAGGCGACGGCTGCTCCGGCCCCTCCGATTCAGCAGAGGGTGCCGTGAGACCGTTGGCGAGCCAGGGCTGCTGAGGTAGCAGCCGGTCGCGCCGGGGCTGTGGAGCATGGAGAAGCACACGGCCCCGGCCTAAAGCGGCTGAGAGGTGACACCGTTGAGTTTTTAGTAGTAGCACCACATAACCTTACCAGTGGCCCGTAACCGTAAGGTAACCAAAGTGATTTCATCCGAGGCAAAAAAAAAAGGACTGGAAGTGTTAGAGCAAGGTTACACGGTTATTCTGGCATCATTCCAGTCTGGTCAGGAATGATAGGAGAATGATCGTGTAACCCGCTGAATGACAGACTGATGGTTCGGACTGAT
The DNA here is from genome assembly GCA_963576875.1 of Acrobasis repandana. Classification (NCBI taxonomy): domain Eukaryota; kingdom Metazoa; phylum Arthropoda; class Insecta; order Lepidoptera; family Pyralidae; genus Acrobasis; species Acrobasis repandana. The sequence goes on from OY756215.1 coordinate 2,399,611, forward strand.
GAAAATTAAAATTGTTTTGTATGATGAAATACTGATGGCAGACTGATCGCGTAAGTCGCTCGTATCATTATCGCACCGTCAGTCAGTCAGTCACCGTACTTTAGTTACTTTACTACATATCGTACACCAATGTGTACATAAAGTACATTATAGCTCTTTGACGTACACGTACTTTTTATCAGTCTGCTGTCATTTTGGATTGACCGTGTAACCGTGAAAATCATCCATCATTCTGGCGTCAGTCACGTCAATCAAGACTGATGGACTTAATTGATGCCAGAATGACCGTGTAACCTACATCTTAAGGCATCAAGCTGTGAGTAACTTCGGAGAAAGCGTAGCACACCTCTCGACACCCCTGAGTCGCCGAAAGAATGATGATGATGATGACATGATAGTGTATATGTTGGCCAACATATACACTTTCATGTCATCATCATGTCGGCCACGTTTACACACTAAAACACACATTTAATGCTATGCTTCGTTCGCTGAGTGAGAGAGCCTGAGCCCCCCCTTCCCCCCTCCCCCCTCTGGGGAGGGCCCTGAAAGGCCGGTAACGCTCTTGTTGCACCCCTGGTGTTGCAATTGTCCATGGGCAGCGGTAATCACTTATCGTCAGGTGACCCGCTTGCTCGTTTGCCGTACTAAAACATTTAAAAAAAATACCAGAAAGCCGAGGCCCGTGAATAGCGAAATAAATAAAAGTGTTGGAAACTAGGCAAACGTTTCATTTCAAGCAAATATTAAACTAAGCGCTTTGCAGCTGAGTTTCACGCAAATAACATTTTGCTTAAATTAAAGGTTATACAAAATTAATTTAAACTTAACAAAAAATATTTTTTCGAAACATTAGAATGGTAAGAATGTACCAGCTGCATCTCTTCCCGCGCAAGTAATAAAATCCGATCGAGGGAATGGGCGAAATCCAAATCATGTTGATATGCGATGCGGCTAGCAACCCATCTCTACTCGTATTTTGATACCTTCATTAACATTAACCTTTGGATGTTTATCTATATATGTATTTGTACTAAAATATAGTATCGTTGAGTTGGAATCCCATAACACAAGTCTCGAACTAACTTTGGGGTAGCTCAATCCGTGTGATTTGTCTGTATATATTTTTTATTTATCCATCTTCTCGCCGTTAAATGTGGTTTTTGGGCTTACTTATAGCCGCAAAACACAAAATGCTCTGTCTGCACCATTTAGGATAAATACGTTATAGTGTTCAACGGGCTATAGAGAGGGCTATGCTAGGTGTTTCTTTACGTGATCGAATCAGAAATGAAGAGATTCGTAGAAGAACTAAGGTCACAGACAGCCCAGCGGATTAGCTCATTCCAGTGGCATTGGGCGGGGCACATAGCGCGAAGAACCGATGGCCGATGGCGCAGAACCGGCAGGCGCAGCGTAGGACACCCACCTGCTAGGTGGTCAGACGACCTGAGCAAGGTTGCAGGAAAACGCTGGATGCAGGCCGCTTCCGATCGGTCGTTTTGGAAATCCTTGGGGGAGGCCTATGTCCAGCAGTGGACTTCCTGTGGCTGATATGATGATGGTGATGACGTTATAGTGTATGCAAAACTACTTCCAGCAAGATGGAAAATTTACGTGAATCAAATGAAGGCAGAGAGAAACCGCTACGCCATTGTGATTATGTTGCGTTTACAACATTTCGGTACCTATCCAATTGCATCAAGCTTAGCATCATTATTATTTGGCGTTCTATGATGTCGGAGACTAGATTACATACTTTTTTTTTTTAATTTATGGCTTGACGCTACTGCGTATTTAGCCAGGAACAAGTTAATAAAACGTGGGAAATTCTTTTTTCCTAACAAGTTACAATCAAAGGTTAGTATAGGCCTTTGATTGCTTTAAGGGAGCTTCTGGCGACAAATCTATACGAGTCCACTGGTTTTCATAGCCGATTGAGTGTCGGACGACGCCCGAAGACGCCCACACAGTCCGCGAAACAAATATCACTACAGCCGTACTATGACTGTCCACTTTAACTATTTCACATATTGTTCATGAGCATGAGCATTTAAAACACTAAACAACACCAATTTCATATTATAAGGTCCACTAAAATCAATTTGCAAAATAATTTTAAGAAAAACCTTGACTTCCTGCCAAAAACTCCTAGATTACAAGTATGTATCTTTATAATATCTTATCTTACTAAGTATAGTAAGAAGTTAAATTGAGGTTTTATTTCCATGCTACACATGATTTTAAAAAAAACAATGAATAGCCCCTTCATTTTTTTTGATAATAACATGCCTGCAAATAACCTTTTCCGCAGTCTATATGTGGTTGACATCCATTGACAATCCAGCTGACCGATATTTAGCTATTTAACAAAACCGAGCTGTAATGCGAAACAGCCAGATGATTTGTCAATTAGCGAATTAAAAAATCCAACTGTGACACATATAATGTATTTTATGTAAGATCGGTGATACATCATTAGGCAGGGTCACAGAAGTAAAAGACTTAGAAGTTCGCATGACGTCACATATGAGGTTCCAGGAGCACATACTTACTACATATTTGCAGAATAGCGTTCAGAAATCTAGGTTTTATCCTACGCAGGGCGGCTGGTTTCACAAATATGCATGTAATTAATACATTATTTATTGCATTAGTTAGAAGCCATCTCGAATGCAACGCACAAGTTTGGAATCCGCACGAGTTGAAATACAGCCTTATGTTGGAAAAGTTACAAAAAAAATTCGTTAGGTATTTATATTGGAGACAATACGGAGTATATCCTATTTATCCTCGGATGTATCCCACTTTGTTCGTGTTGGGTATGGTGGGATTAATGAGCTACGGGTAAGAAGGGAGCTTAGTATGGTGTCCTATATTTATAAAGTAATTCGAGGTGACATAAATAACAAAGAAATACTTAAAATTGTGGGGTTCTACGTCCCGAATGGGTACGTGGAGCGCCGAAGTGCCTTTTGGTGGTACCTCATGGGCGAACCAACTTGCTGAACAAGTCTCCGCTGACACGGGCGATGGACACTCTGAATTTGATCGCGGACAGGATAGACATCTTCCAGTGTACTCTGTGTGAATTTACAAAGGTTGCCATTTATATTTTATGGTGATATTGTTGATAATAATATGTAATAATTGCTGTTCTATTGTATTAGGTATAAACCTGTAAAAATAAAATGAGTTTGGAGAATATATAAATTAAAAAAATATATGATAACGCACGAGAATATCAATTTGACGTCCGAGATATTTGGTTTCCTCCGAACCCGTTCGATATCTTGCAAATATCTCAAGTTAAGCACCTTGTTTATATTTCGGCTCGTGTTATCGACAGCCATGTGTATGCGATGTTTACGGATGCCTGCTTTTTCACGTCAACACTATGTATGTAGGACATTCCCATTGATATAGGCAGAAATGGGTATGCAAATATCGCGAATGGCAGTCCTCCCTTTTTTTTCATTATTTACACACAAACACACATTATCACGTCTTTATCCCTAACTAGCTGTGCCGCGACTTCGTTCGCGTGGTTGTCGGAACGTAATGTTATATAGCCTAAAGCCTTTCTCTATAAAAGGACTTGTTATCAGAATCATTAATAGAATATAAAACCGTGCTTGAAATTACGTCAAGCAGCCCCCGACGGGTTCAGTCCGTCTCTGTCGCTCATAAAGTTTGTGTGTCAGAGACGGACTGAACCGGTCGTGGCTCTCCGCTTTATTCAGCTTTAAGCCTAAAAAAATACTTATTTTCTGTGCATATTTTTTTTAATTTTTTACAAAAAATTAAAAAACGGGCAAGTGCGAGTCGGACTCGTACATGAAGGGTTCCGTACCACCGTACAAAAAACGCTTTAGAAACACGTTTTTTGTATGACGATGCCCTTTCATTTTTAACTTTATTTTATTTTTAGTATTTGTTGTTATTGTGGTCATAGTAATACATAATTAGTGAAAAAAATCAAGTATCTAGCTATTGCCATTATAAAGATAAGTTGAAAACGCTGAAAAAAACACGTTTCTTGTATGACTACCCCCTTTAATTTTTAACTTTTTTTTATTTTCAGTATTTGTTGTTATAGCGGCCACAGTACTACATAATTTGGTGGGTGAAATTTTCAAGTGTCTCTATTACGGTTCAAGAGATAGAGCCCTGTGACAGACGGACAGACGGACAGACAGCGGAGTCTCAGTAATAGGGTCCCGCTTGCACCCTTCGGGTACGGAACCCTTATAGGATCACTCGTGCGTCTGTCCGTCCGTCTGTCACAGCCAATTTGCTCCGAATCTACTGGACCGAATCAGGTGAAATTTGGTAGGTAAACACATACGTGCAAAGTAAATAAATATTTTTTAAAGTAAGGGTTATTTTAGAGGAAAACATTAAGAAATTGAAAAAAAAAAGTTTTGTTTATGAGGATCTCAAATATATTTTTGTTATAATTATAAAATAAATAGTTTTTATTTTATTCATGAAAGAAGACGAACATTGACCACCCCCCCCCCCCCCCCCCTTGATCTCCGAAACTACCGAGCCTAAAATTTTGAAAAAAATGCGAAACATAGTTCATTGCTTGTAGATTACAGGAAAACCTATAAGAATTCAATCAATTGTACGGAACCCTCTCCACGCGAGTTTAACTCGCACTTGGCCGGTTTTGTTGCTATGCCTATTACAATTAAGCTGCCCCTGTAGTATAAACACCGGCAGCGTTTATCGCGAATATCGCGATGTATCATCGCACTATCTCGCTCTACATAACTCGACTGTCGCGCGACATAAACTTTATATGGGTTTATCTACAGTGCCATGCTACGGGGCCAGAACTTGAATTGTTTTTTTGTACAAATCGCAGCACATGATAGACAAGGCAATTGTTAATTTTCTGTCTAAATACCTACTCGTAACTAGTCTTTGGTCAACCCTCTTTCATATTTGACCAGCGATTCTCAGCCCTAACTCCTTTGAAGCTAATACATTTGCCGTCGGGAATCGTGAGAAGGCGTACATCAAAGAAATTTTGCTGTTTTCGCGTATGTAGGCCCAATATACCGTGATATTCGCTTAAATGACCAATCACTCTGAATTGTATTCTTGAGGATTCAGCGAATATTAATTTAAGATATGAAATCTTTTGAATGGATCTTTTTAGCTAAATGTGGACCTATATGAACGAGAGGACGAAGTGCGCGATATTCTCATCTATTCTGAGTAGTATAGGTACTTTGACATTTTTTTTGTTGGTATGATCGCAAGCAAAATGATACCTATACGTGAGACTCGAAGAGAAATTAAATGGGTGTGAACTGGGTCCAAAAATATTATTTTATTTCGTCCATCAATTAGGTTATCCATATACTCGTACGACGTAGAAGGGACACACCCGTAATAAATCAAACCACGGTCTACACTAGATCACTATAGTGTAATGAAATTAAAATAACAGCCAAAGAACAAAAAAAATTGCCATTTTCATACAAAAGTGTGCAGCCGCCCGGGCGATTTATATGGGAATGTCAATTTTATAAAACCTATCCTAGGATTGGTTCTGGTCTAGCCTTTGGGTTGCGGCTGTTGCTCTGTGTAAAACCAGTAACCTTGTCAAATCACCTAGGTTAGGTAGCGGACCCCGCGGTAGCGTTTCCGCTGAGGATGCAACCGGGAATACGCTCGGACGATAATGATCTGTATTGGGTAGACGATCAGACGATAAAAATATTTTTTTTAGTTGGAACATGTGTCAAATCGGTCAAGAAATAACCGCTGTTGCGTTGCTTATTTGTAAGAATCCGAATCCAAAGTTGAGGAGGAAGTAATCGTAAGTTACATCTGCTTCATAACAAATCAAAAAAGTACATTCAATATCTCTATTAATCATTTTTAGGGTTCCGTACCCGAAGGGTGCAAACGGGACCCTATTACTGAGACTCCGCTGTCTGTCCGTCTGTCTGTCTGTCTGTCCGTCTGTCTGTCTGTCCGTCAGTCACAGGGCTCTATCTCTTGAACCATAATAGCTAGACACTTAAAATTTTTACGGATTATGTATTACTGTGGTATTATAACAACAAATACAAAAAATAGTTAAAAATTAAAGGGGGTCGTCATACAAGAAACGTGTTTTTTTCAGCGCTTTTAACTTGATCTTCATAATGGCATTAACTAGATACTTGAAATTTTCACTAATTATGTATTACTATGACCACAATAACAACAAATACTAAAAATAAAATAAAGTTAAAAATTAAAGGGGGTCGTCATACAAAAAACCTGTTTTTTAGCGTTTCAAAACATTGTACGGTGGTACGGAACCCTTCATGTACGAGTCCGACTCGCACTTGCCCGTTTATTATTTTATTTATTTCGTACACACAATCGTAATGCTCTTTTATGCTCATCTGAGAGAAAAGAAAAAACTTAGAATGTACCAGCTGCTACTCTTCCCGTGCAGATAATAAAATCCAGGAATGGGAAAAATGCGATGGGGCTAGAGACCCATCATTATTTTGATTCCTCGCCCACTATCACGCTAAAAGTGGCCTTTGGGTCTTGCAGCCTTGGGTTCTGTCTTCCCCATTAGAGATAAAGAGGTAATAATGTCTAGTACTCGTGTAATAGTATACATTTAATAATGTTACCACAGTGACGGCACATGTGTTATAATTGTGTTGTTGATACAGCCTCCGCAGATGCCGGTTTAATTAGTGTAATGTTTGAACTGCCTCGTCTTCCAGAAGATCTTTCAGCGCGAAACACTAATATTAATTTGGGATATTGCTATATTGCATTATACAAACAGAGCAAGTAATATTTTAAAAGTGCGAGCGACATTAACTTAATTACTTAGTAAGTAATTATTAAAATGTTCATTTTGCTCCTACTTTAGCCTCACTTGTCTCTGCACCACCTGTCGGTTGACTGGTATAGAATGCCTAAGGCTTTAAGTCCGCCGTTTAAAATTTTTGTAATAAAGTTGAATAAATAAATAAAATTTTACCGGGCATCCTTTAACAACATGGTGTTTTTACGAGTCATCATCATCCAAGTATTCCCGGTTGCATCGTCAGCGGTTACGCTTCAGAGCCCGGTCCGCTACCTTACCTAGGTGATTAGACGAGGTTACTGGTTTTACACAGAGCGACCGCCGTGTGTCCTCTGCAACCCAAAGGGTAGACCAGAACCAATCCTAGGGATAGGTACAAACGCTAGATGGCGTTCGGGACCAACAGCTTTAGGTGACTTTCGAAGCACGGAATCATCTTTCTATTCGGATAATCAGGTGATTCAAGCCTGCAATATCCTAACCAGACTGGAAACAACTTTTCACAAAGTATGCTTCCTAGTGGGATTTGATTGAACCCACAACCTTCGTATCAAAAGGCAAACGCCTTGACCACTGGACCACAGGGGCAGTCGATGGTGTTTTTACGAGTATACAGGCTGTTTCAGTTTTACTTCCTTCTTCAGTTGTACTGCCTTCTCCGTAAAAATAAAATAAATAAATTTTAAGACTGTAAAGTTATTCCTAGTGAAGAGTTAATTCCACAACATAAACTACTTATAATGGAAGTTAAAATTAAGATTACTAAAACAAAAATAAAGTTTTAACCTAAGATCAAATGGCACTAGTTGCAAAAAGCTGAGCACGCTAAAGAATTCAGAAGAATAGTTGTCGACAAAATGAATGAAATGGGAGATTTTACAGATAGGAAGGTAAACGACATTTGGAATGACATGGCAAATGAAATAAGAGCTGCTGCTAAAAATGTATTGGAAGATCAAAGGGTAAAAGTAAAATAGATAAAGATACCTGGTGGAGGAGTGAAGGCTAAAGAGGCTATCATAGAAAAGAAATTTGCTTTTAAGGAGTGGCAAAGTGTAGAAAACGCAGACCAAATCACGAAAGAAATTAAGTTGTTAGAATACAAAGAACATAAATAAAAAGCTAAAAGAACTGTCGCCATCGCACAGGCAAGTGCACAAGATGATCTCAACCATTCATTAGAAAACCCACATGGGCAAAAAGAAATATAATTGATTTTACAGATAGAAATTTACGTAATAAGAATGACTTAGTTAGCCCGTATTACAGGCTGAATACAGTCAGTAAGTCTTTTATGGGGAAGTGTATACTTTTTTATAATAAATTGTCAGAATCGGTCCTTGATATGCCAGACAGAAAATTCAAAACTTATGTAAAGAAAGTACTTTGTGAGAAGGCTTATTATAGGACCGATGACTATCTTAAAGACAAAAAGGTCTGGCTTGAGCTTGGCGCGGGTCCCTCTTAAAGGTTTGTATACTTAGACATGTCATAATTTAGGTACATTGGTACATACTAAATTTACAAATTGACATTATTTTAAATTTCGTAATTCTTATAATTCAATTTAATTATGACATAATAAACAATGTAATCTCTGTCCATCTATATAACTAATTTTAAGTTTTTAGTTTGTTAGTTGACGTCTTTGGAGAAAACGTGCAGTGTAGTTTGTTGCCGCTTCTTCTGCACTTGCGCCTAGGAAGCGGCGTAAACTTAGCTTTAAGTAACGATTTGACGTCAACATTTGTGCAAAACAAAACAAAGTGACTATTATTAAGAGATATTTTAAATATCCTATGATAATAAAGATATTTTGAATTGAATTGAATTGAATACTGATTAGCAAAAAATGAGAGAAAAATAATCCAGGGACGTCAAATATAATATATCATTTGATATTTGATATTGATATTATTAAAGATGGAAAGGTAAATGTTTTAACGAAAGATGAAGACATTAAAAGCCGCTGGAAAGAGTATTTCAAAAATCTTATGAATGAGGAAAATGATTGAAATGGATTGCTTGAACAGGTGCCCACCAATATCGGATTAGTGAAGGAGATCACTATCAAAGAAGTGAAAAGTGCTGTTGAAAGTATGAAAAATGAAAAGGCTGTAGGACCTGATAAAATACCTGTGGAAATATGGAAGTTACCAAAGAGTGATGGATGGAAGTGGCTGACTTTATTTTTCAATAAGTTGTTGCAGGAAGAGGCGATCCCTGACGAATGGTATACTGGCACCAGTGTTCAAAACAAGGGTGATGTACAGGACTGCAACAACTATCGAGGAATAAAGCTTGTGTCACATAGTATGAAAATATGGGAAAGAGTAATAGAGAGAAGAACTAGGGAGGAGACGGAAATTATGGATAACCAGTTAGGGTTTATGCCTTGTTGTGGAACGACAGATTGGCTATTTGCTATCCGCCAACATTGTAAAAAATATAGAACTGTAAATCAAAATTTGCATATGGTGTTCGTTGATCTAGAAAAGGCATATGATAGGGTCCCGCGTGAAGTATTGTGGTGGGCTTTGAAGGTATAGGTAGTGTCAGATAAGTATTTGCGGCTTATTCAAGCTGTGTATAGAGGAGCTAACACTTCCATCCGGTCGGAAGCTGGCACTACGGACGAGTTCTGTGTGGCGGTAGGCTAGCACCAGGGATTAGCATTAAGCCCATATTTGTTCCTGCTGGTAATTGACGTTTTAACGTCAGACATACAGGAGGCGGCACCCTGGTGTATGCTGTTCGCAGATGACATAGTCCTTGTCGGCAAAGAAGGGCTAGAGGTTCAGAGCAGACTGGCAAAATGGCAGCAGAGACTGGAGAGCTTTGGTTTTAAAATAAGCAGGACCAAGACCCAACAACTTTATGCGGATTTTGGGGGTACATCCAGTTTCTCTGCAGTTTCCTTAGATGGAGAACCTATCTGCTATGATTTCCGATACCTAGGCTCTACTTTGCAATGTGACAGCAATATAGATCGTGACGTGAGAAGTCGGATTAGGGCTGGTTGGACAAAATGGCGTCAGATTACCGGAGTTATATGTGACCCACGGATGCCCCTGAAACCACAGGCCGGACACTCCTAAGGTACGCGCAATATGCGTCACTCAGGCGTCCCCGTTCCCCGTCCCCGCACCTCTCCCCCGTTTTCGCCACGATTTCTCACGTTGGCCGTCAAGAACCGGGGGAGAGGTGCAGGTGCGGGGAACGGGGACGTATATTGCGCGTACCTTAGAAGAGTCCCTTCTGTTTACTCTTACTGTATTCTGTGCTGAAACTAAAGCTGACTCTGACTGCTCTGGCTAATATATGGCTCTGGTAATACAGAGAGGGTCATGCTCCTGTAGTGGAGACTAAAACAGGCCTGAAGATGTTAATTGTTTTTATGGAAAGTTGTTCAGTATCATGTATTGAACTAGGTTAAAAAATTTGGCTGGTAGTTAAAAAGTCACCCTGTATAACAAACTGTTAAATCGGCAAAACTGACATCTGGTCACGACCAGTCTGCGCTTATTCACAATAATGTAAAATAATTAGTGAAAATAACAATAACTTCGGCCGGTCATTATTTACATTTATTTATTATTCGGAGCTTACATTCCGGCTTACGTAGCTGCGGATAAATCCTCGTTTTCAGCCGTAATGGCAATTTAAAGTAATAATGAGCAATAATCCTTTGAGTTGTGGCTATGGAGATAAATAGCGAGTAATGAAATGCGCTACAAAATTAGAGGATACTTAAATTAAAAACAAGTTGTTATTTAAGACGATACACGGTGTCCAGTGCTGCCCCCATTTGAAATATATTATTTGTAAGGAAACGGAGATATTATTGTCCGAGCGAGTGGAGCGAGCAAGGTCTATAATTCAAGTTGGGGCGAAAACACATTGTTTGTATGTTTTGTATATGTATGTTTGTTCCGCGATAACTGCAGAACCGATGGTCCGATTTTGATGAAATTTGGTAGGCATGTAGGAAATATCAATAGAATTTTCAAGTTCGTTGGGCATCAAAATCGGTTCAGTACTTTTTTAAATATTAATAAAAATCGCGAGGTCTAAGTTCGCGGCGAACTACTCGTTTAAAATTTTAAGCCAGTAAAACCTAGATTACCCTTCAAACTATTTTATGAACCACCTGTTTACAGTTTAAAGTGAGAACGTTAAGCTTTAGTTTGCATTTTGCCCAAAAGTTTTCGCAAAAATGCAAACTTAAGCTTTAGTTTGCATTTTGGCCAAAAGTTTTCGCAAATCTGTCCAAATTTTTGGAGCAAGTTCCGTTCATGATACTGAACTACTTACTACAAAAAAGTTATTATCGATTGATAAACATTTTTCGTCCTCCCATACCTGTATGTTCCTTGGAAAAGGTTGTTCAACATCATGGACTGAATCCACCCTTAAAATAGTTTCTGTATATTTTGCTAAACCCTGTATACACTAAAATAGGTATAGTATATAATAATACATACAATACGAGTACATTTCAGAGTACAACACTCTAGTCTTTTATGTGTACAGTTGCCATGTTGCCATGGTATCCGTGTCGATAGTATCCATTTGAGAGCAACTCCTAATGAGGTCCCATTATTTTTATTACGCGATCTACTTGGGACCCAATCGGAACTTCAAATAGTCACTTACAAAAATAACCCTGGACATACAAACAAACTTTTTCTCAATTCTCTAAACGCCATAACTAACATTCTGTAGATAATCTAAAATTAACTTTGTTACTATTGCTTTTGAATATATTTTTCTTTGACATGATTTTGGGTTGTTAGGGTTGATGATAGTTGATTATTATGGAAGGAAGGCAATCGTCAAGTCCGCATCACGTCTTGGGTAGTTCATTAAGTGCTGTACATGAGTTTTCGCTTCCAGGCGTATCTTATGGTGTATTAAAGGTTAGATTGGTAATGGTGTACCTCTTTATATGGTGGTATCTATAACGAGTATACTGAACAGTTTTCCCAGGAACCAGTTTAGTATCATGGATCATGGTCTGAACTAGCTCCAAAAATTTGGCTGATGGTTATACTACTATATAAATAGATTTTGTCAAGAAAATACAATTATAAATAAACTATATTTGATGTCAAAAAATATACGTACTTTTTTTTTACTGACTTCAAAAAAAAGGAGGTTAATTCATCGGAATCTTGTATTTTTTTTTTATGTATTTTCCCCGATTTCTCGAAGACACCTGTATCGTTAAAAAAATATTTTTTTGTTTGAAAGAGTATACTTTCTAGGTGGTCCCATAGAAAGTTTATCAAAATTTATTAAGTAGTTTGGTTTATAAACGAAAATAAGTGAAAAATATATCGTCTAAGTATACAATTGTTGCGTATTTAGCTTTTCTGTGACTGTCACTTCAATGGCACGTCGGTCACTTTTCTTTTTTTTGTCGGTTTTATATACTCAATCATTTATTGCTATTTTATTTATTTATGTATATTATTTATTTTATATATATTATTTATTTATTTATGTTTTTAAAAATGTCATAAATTATACAAAATATCTGTATGACTTCATTGCGGCGTTTTTATTTTTGAAATCTCATTAGTTTAAGAGGGCTCCTGATGTTTATAATCTAAATTTTGCTCCCGCTTCCACGCACACAAATTTACTCTAGCCGAAGCGAGACAGCGAGCCATGCGTAGGGAATCGCGGCGGGTCAATGAGACTGGTTTACGCGTTTCTGGTTTTTGAGGGTTTGAGTTATTTAAAAAGTAGGACATATGATGACTGCTTTATGTTTAATACAATTATTATCCAAAGTTACAAGGGTAACTTATTGTATTTCTTGAATACTTTCTGTTTTAATATAATTCTGAGCTGATTTGTTATATAGTTAATAGATAAATATTAAGTACTTTTATAAAGGTTTTTTAGGCATTCAAGATGCAGTAAATGATGCACTAAAGTACTCAAATTTACTGTGTCAATTGTCCTGCTCCCGTTGTATTTTTTCCCCATTTCTTATTCCAATATTTAATTTAATTATTAAGTATTTCTTCTTTGCTGGTCTGGGAGAAAAGAAAAAACATAGAATGTACCAGCTGCTTCTCTTCCCGTGCAGATCGTAAAAGCCGATCGAGGGAATGGGCGAGAATCTGAATCATATGAATAGGCGATGCGGTTAGCAACCCATCACTATTATGATTTCCCTTTTCCACCTTCATGCCCACCATTACGCTAAAAGTGGCCTGAGCTTTACCGCCCTTGGCTCTGTCTATCCCATTAGGGATAAAGACATGATAGTGTATTGTATTGTATGAGCTGATTTGGAGGCAACTTCGCATTTTCATTCGAGAAAATTTTAAGCAATCGTGTTTTCGAAACGTAATGACGAGTTAATCCTGAACTTTGCTGTGTTTTTATTTCAAAGTGAGTATTTCGTTAATATTAATAATATTTAGGATCGCTCTAAGTACTATAGGGATCACATGTTTACATTTTTTGTAAAAGTTGAATTAATAAATAATAAACTCAATCAATCTCTATGCTCCAAACTATGGCATCGCCCACCATCGTCGAAAAATAGTCGAAACCTTTCCATGCTCGCCCCAAATTAGATATCTCGCTGGTAACAAACAAGACGCCTCGATTTCGACGACGTGATGCGACTAGCGAACCTGTGTACTGTAGGGCTGGCAAATAGCCCGAAATTTTTCAATATATATATTTGTTTTTTAATTATTATTTATTTATTGTTTAAAATACTCCGTGCACTGACAGTTTACAATGAACTAAGAAGTTTAAAGTGCTCCTCAAGACGAAACAATTGAGCCCAAACTCGATGGGGTTATGTTGTTTTATTACAGAGAAACCGTGGCCACCTTCCGGCTACACCATGAGATCAGATCCTTGGTACCATAATATTGCATTGTCACCCAATTTACATATGTGAAGTATACGTTATAGATTACGTATGTGAAGTTTCAACTCGATCGAATAATGGGAAGTGGGTCTCATTTACTTTGCAAGATTTGATTACAGACCCACAGGCAACGGGACAGGTGAAACTAAATAAAATCGTAAAATAAAATATGTTTCCACTCCCAACCCTACTACTACAGTCAGCAAAAAGACTCAACACGTGGTGAATTAGTAAACTGTATTAGCCCGAAATAGCCGTACAAACAAAGTTCACTTCGTGTTCACTTCCCTTTTCTAAAAATATTTTTCGCTGACACTACCAAACGCCTGATGACGTCACGTTTCGTAGGGTCATCAAATTTTGCACGGGACCACTTTCGACAGGTACGAATATAGAATAAAAGGTTGAAATACAAGGGAATGTAAAAATAGTTTTATATTCTTCTAGAGAGCAAGGAAAATACTTAAAGACCACGTCAGTAGAATGCACCCAGATAAGTATATGGATACACTGATAACTGCCTCCATGGTCCAGTGGTCAACGCGTTTGCCTTGTGATCCGGAGGTTGTGGGTTCAAATCCCACTGGTGAGCATAGGTGAAAAGTTGTTTCCAGTCAGGTGAGGATATTGCAGGCTAGAATGAATGAAGGTTCGATTTATTACGGGTATGTCCCTTCCACGTTGTATATAAGGTACCTACATAGGTACCTTATATACAACGTGGAAGGGACATTATAAGTATAAGGGACATATTCAAAGTAAACCTGTACTAATACATACATATGTATTAGTACAGGTTTACTTTGAAGCGCCTATCGCAATCTAATTAAATTGCCGAAATAGTCGACCAAAATCCAATTTTAACTATGTTAGGTACGGTAATACAAAGAGTGGATGAGGCAAAAAATCTAGGCATTATAATGGACGGTGGGCTTAGGTTCGAAAAATATGTCGGCAATATTGTTAGGAACTGTTTCTACCGATTGAAAATATTATATAAGATAAGAAACTTGTTAACTGAGCAGGTACGAATTAGGCTATGCGAATCATTAATCTTGTCGCGACTTAACTACGGTGATATAGTCTATGGGCCTCGACTTTTAGAGCGCACTCAGCGTCTAATACAACGTGTTCAAAACGCGTGCTGTAGATTTTGCTACAATGTCCCGCCGCGAAGCCATATCACGCCATATCTCAACGATGGTTCGATGCTGAATATGGTCTCCCGTAGACAGCTTCATTTGGCAACCCTGTTGTTTGGAGTGATAAAATATAGAACTCCAGAATATCTTTATTAAACAAATATACAAGCTGATATATTGTTCTCCCATACACTGTCGTGCATTCGTCCTCATTTACATTTGTTTAATAAAATTAGCTGCCATTTAATGGCAATATTTACACAAATATCAGTGCAATATATATGTATTTCAACTTCTCTAGACAATTACACTATTTATTTATATAAACATACACACAGCCCTATTTATTTCTCTTGAATTATTTATTTATTTTCACTTTGGTACTTTTAAATCCGCACCACGCATCTTCAGGACACAGCTGAAAATCAGTGTATTGCTCCCGGGCAATATTACCACTGAGCTGTGTCCTTTTTGTATTGCTGTAGCACACACATTTAAATTTATTATGTTTTTGTGTAATTTTTTTTACTATGTTTGTCTGTTTTTTGTAAGTTTGTGTGTTATAGCAACAAATAAATGTCTTTCAATTCAATTCAATTCAATTCAATTCACTCTATACTCTACCAGAACAGTACCTTCAAAGTTTGAAGCTTTACGATGTATTGCTTGCTTTTAATTAAAAGTTTGCAGTATGATCGGTGATCAATTTTGCTGTACTATACTCGTGAAACTAGTATTACAGTGTTCTTGTACTAGTTAGTTTAAAAATAAGTTTTTGGTTTCAAAATTAATATTTCTTTACCTACGAATAATAATCCCTAGAAGCATAACTAATCCCGAAAAATCATTCCACGCGATATGTACTGCGGTGGGCGGGGCTTAAAATATGAACAGCGCGGCGCGACAGTTCGCCGTGACACTCGAGTCGTGCGGTTGCAACGCAAGAAGTTTCCTTTGAGAATATTGCTGTGTTTTTGCGATAATCGATTCATTAAAAATGCCGTCATGTGCCGTGAAGTAGTGTAGAAGCCATACAGACATGAAAAACACAGGACTCACCTTTCATAAACATTTTAATAATCCATACTTGACATCTGTAGAAAGTGTTCTGCAAAATGTACCTAAGCCACGCGTTGTACCTCACCGCTCGTTGTAGTGACCGCCCCCACCCGACGACGAAGCGTGACCTTGTCGCTACCAATCGCATGCATATCTGTCTATGTATGTGTTTGAGTGTTTCGTTGTTGTTATTACTGTTAGTTTGTTTGCGTAAATGGAATCAGAATCGAAGCGGTGAATGTAGGAGCGTTACATTTCTAGAGAATTTATTATTCGTAGTACATTTTTTACATATTTTTATTTTAAATGTTGTTACAAGCATTGTAATGCGGTATAAATCAATAATTAATTGAAATTTGTTGGATTTACGTGTGTAAGTGGTCAACGGAATTTATTAGGTTAGATGATGTTCTTAAGGCCGTACCTAAATTTTCCGGGGTCCAGTGCTCTCCGTTTTTTTTAAAATGATTTATTTTAAATGGGGCAGCACTGGACCCCGGAAAATTCAGGTACGGCCTTAAATCGACTCATACTCCATAGAACCTGAAAACCACTAATTTATTTTTAAAATCTTTATTGAAGACAGTGGTACCAAAGGCGCTAATGCATTCTCTACCAGTCAACCTTTAGGAAAACAGAAAAATTAATTAGATTGCGATAGGCGCTTCAAAGTAAACCTGTACTAATACATATGTATGTATTAGTACAGGTTTACTTTGAAGCGCCTATCGCAATCTAATTAATTTTTCTGTTTTCCTAAAGGTTGACTGGTAGAGAATGCATTAGCGCCTTTGGTACCACTGTCTTCAATAAAGATTTTAAAAATAAATTAGTGGTTTTCAGGTTCTATGGAGTATGAGTCGATTTAAGGCCGTACCTGAATTTTCCGGGGTCCAGTGCTGCCCCATTTAAAATAAATCATTTTAAAAAAAACGGAGAGCACTGGACCCCGGAAAATTTAGGTACGGCCTTAAGAACATCATCTAACCTAATAAATTCCGTTGACCACTTACACACGTAAATCCAACAAATTTCAATTAATTATTGATTTATACCGCATTACAATGCTTGTAACAACATTTAAAATAAAAATATGTAAAAAATGTACTACGAATAATAAATTCTCTAGAAATGTAACGCTCCTACATTCACCGCTTCGATTCTGATTCCATTTACGCAAACAAACTAACAGTAATAACAACAACGAAACACTCAAACACATACATAGACAGATATGCATGCGATTGGTAGCGACAAGGTCACGCTTCGTCGTCGGGTGGGGGCGGTCACTACAACGAGCGGTGAGGTACAACGCGTGGCTTAGGTACATTTTGCAGAACACTTTCTACAGATGTCAAGTATGGATTATTAAAATGTTTATGAAAGGTGAGTCCTGTGTTTTTCATGTCTGTATGGCTTCTACACTACTTCACGGCACATGACGGCATTTTTAATGAATCGATTATCGCAAAAACACAGCAATATTCTCAAAGGAAACTTCTTGCGTTGCAACCGCACGACTCGAGTGTCACGGCGAACTGTCGCGCCGCGCTGTTCATATTTTAAGCCCCGCCCACCGCAGTACATATCGCGTGGAATGATTTTTCGGGATTAGTTATGCTTCTAGGGATTATTATTCGTAGGTAAAGAAATATTAATTTTGAAACCAAAAACTTATTTTTAAACTAACTAGTACAAGAACACTGTAATACTAGTTTCACGAGTATAGTACAGCAAAATTGATCACCGATCATACTGCAAACTTTTAATTAAAAGCAAGCAATACATCGTAAAGCTTCAAACTTTGAAGGTACTGTTCTGGTAGAGTATAGAGTGAATTGAATTGAATTGAATTGAATTGAAAGACATTTATTTGTTGCTATAACACACAAACTTACAAAAAACAGACAAACATAGTAAAAAAAATTA
This sequence comes from Acrobasis repandana, assembly GCA_963576875.1. Classification (NCBI taxonomy): domain Eukaryota; kingdom Metazoa; phylum Arthropoda; class Insecta; order Lepidoptera; family Pyralidae; genus Acrobasis; species Acrobasis repandana. The sequence goes on from OY756215.1 coordinate 2,417,480, forward strand.
CACAAAAACATAATAAATTTAAATGTGTGTGCTACAGCAATACAAAAAGGACACAGCTCAGTGGTAATATTGCCCGGGAGCAATACACTGATTTTCAGCTGTGTCCTGAAGATGCGTGGTGCGGATTTAAAAGTACCAAAGTGAAAATAAATAAATAATTCAAGAGAAATAAATAGGGCTGTGTGTATGTTTATATAAATAAATAGTGTAATTGTCTAGAGAAGTTGAAATACATATATATTGCACTGATATTTGTGTAAATATTGCCATTAAATGGCAGCTAATTTTATTAAACAAATGTAAATGAGGACGAATGCACGACAGTGTATGGGAGAACAATATATCAGCTTGGGACAACCTTCAGCGACAGCCACAGCTACCGGCGACATGTTGGATTTGAAAGTTTTTGAAAATCTAATAGATGGGTTCGAAACCTTTTTTTAAAAGATGAAACAGATGTGTGAAGTCTAATAGGAGGAGGTATATTGTTCCAACATTTTGTCGCCTGATACCGGAAGCTGCCCCTGAAAAAAGCTGTTTTGTGACGATGTACTTGAAGTGGTGGACGACAAGATCTTGCATTACGGTTAGAATACTTAATCCTTGAATAAAGATATTCTGGAGTTCTATATTTTATCACTCCAAACAACAGGGTTGCCAAATGAAGCTGTCTACGGGAGACCATATTCAGCATCGAACCATCGTTGAGATATGGCGTGATATGGCTTCGCGGCGGGACATTGTAGCAAAATCTACAGCACGCGTTTTGAACACGTTGTATTAGACGCTGAGTGCGCTCTAAAAGTCGAGGCCCATAGACTATATCACCGTAGTTAAGTCGCGACAAGATTAATGATTCGCATAGCCTAATTCGTACCTGCTCAGTTAACAAGTTTCTTATCTTATATAATATTTTCAATCGGTAGAAACAGTTCCTAACAATATTGCCGACATATTTTTCGAACCTAAGCCCACCGTCCATTATAATGCCTAGATTTTTTGCCTCATCCACTCTTTGTATTACCGTACCTAACATAGTTAAAATTGGATTTTGGTCGACTATTTCGGCAATTTGCGCGTTGGAACCAAAAATCATGAACTTAGATTTCGCTGGATTGAGTACAAGAGAATTTTTGGTGGACCAATTTGCAATATTTTCCAAATCTTCGTTCATTTTTCGGACCGCCTCACATATATTTTCGGGTGTTTCAGATATGTATACTTGGACATCATCGGCATAGCAATGGTATTTACAATGTTTTATTACCTTTACCAGATCCGCACTGTAAATAATAAAAAGTAGAGGTCCAAGTATAGATCCCTGTGGGACTCCGCGGTTTACAGGTCGTGGTTGAGAAAGGAGGCAAGAACCATCATCTTTTACAAGTTTTACTCTCTGAGACCGCCCACTCAAGTAACTATTAAACCACAATACGGACTGGTGGTCAAGGCCATAATATGTGAGTTTCGAGATCAAAAGAGGCGTTTCAAGGCTATCAAAGGCGCGGGAATAATCCAATAAAGTCAGGCAAGTTCCACGTCCGCTATCCTGCTCAGCGAGAATATTGTCGATGACATCTAAAAGTGCAGTTTGCGTTCCACGGCCTTTACGAAATCCGGATTGGTATATCGGTAAAATATTATTTGCTTCAATATAACTGGACAACTGGAAATGTGCAGCCTTTTCCAGGACCTTTGAAAGAAAAGGTAACAGGCTAATAGGTCTGAGGTCGGCAAGATCACATGGATTGTTTGTCTTAGGTATCGGTGTCACCAATGCCTCTTTCCACTGAGGAGGAAAACAACCCGTCAGAAGAGATGTGTTAATTATCTGCGTAATCGCACTTAGAGTAGATGGAAGGGTAAGGAGAATCATGTCCTTACTGATACCGTCATGTCCAGCTGCATTTGAATTAATGGAAATTATAAATTTTGCAATGTCATCATCAGATACTGGTTTAAATTTAAAAGTTGAATTATTAAAACGATTAAACTCATAATATGTCAAATTAGATAAATTAGTATTATTTATTGTGTTGGGAATATTCATAAAATGATTGTTAATGTCGTCTGGGTTATCAAAAGATTTAGGCAAAGTATCACTTTTGGACGGGTCAGTTAAAATTTTCTTTTTCAGGTTCTTCCAGAAAGCTTTGCTGTTATTAATTTTTGAATTCACGTGGTGATTGAAATATGCAATCTTTTCATTTGCAATGCTTTCTATAACTAGTTTTTTGAGATCAGCGAAATATTTCTTGTCAGTGTCGGATTTAGTTTGTCGATATTTTTTGCGGGCTAGGTCACGTAGTTCTATCATGAGCTTGCAAGTATCTGTTACCCATGGTAGCGAGTGATTATACCTAATTTTGTACGTTTTTGTACAAAATTAGGTTGAGTGCTTTTTACTTTATCGTCATTTATTTATACATTATCACGTGTTTATCCCTAACGAGGTAAACAGAGTTTAGTCGACCTCCGTAGCGTAATGGTTAACACGCTATTCCACTACTCTGGAGGTTCTGGGTTCCATCCCCAGTCAGGGGACGATGGAAAATGGTGTTTTTCAAACTGCCTTGGGTCTTGGGTGTTTATCTAAATATATGTATTTACTATAAAATATTGTATAGTTTAGTAAGTATCCCATTATACAAGTTTAAACTTAGTTTGGTGCTGGCTCAATCAGTGTAATTTGTCCTTAATATTTCTTTATAATACCCAAAGGCCATACGTTTAGCGTAATGGTGGAGGAAAATGGGATCAAAATAGTGATGGGTTTCTAGCCACATCGCCTAATAACATAATACCATTCAGATTCTCGCCTATTCCCTCGATCGGCTCGGTGGCACGGGAAGAGAGGCAGCTGGTACGTTCTTTTTTTTTTTCATTCTTCCAGAACAGCACGGAAAAATTTATTTAAAAGTAGCGTTGAAAATTACATGTAAAATGCTGTTAAATACATGTATTTCTCCGACTGCGCCAGAAGGAGGGTTATGTTTTTCGAGTGAATGTTTGTAAATTTCGTCGGCACGCTCAACAGCCTAAACGGCTTGATGGATTTTAGATTGAGAGGCTTCGATAGATTTATCCTAACTTAGAGAGTGACACTGGGTACATCAAAACTTTAAATAATCCTAAATCGGTTTTTATTCAAAACCTATCGAATAGGGTATTAATAATTACTTGAACATGTCATTTTCAAAGCTATTTATAAGCTTCACAAATACCTATACATTTTCACTTTATTCCTTAAGGGATAAGGGATTCCGGAACTTACGAGTAGTTCCGGAAGATCTAAAAGCTTTCAACGTGATGGTGTGTAGGTGGACGAGACAGGGCGCGGATCTTGAGTACAATGAATAAATAGTTTTACGAAAAAAATTCTATTTTTACGTAATAGTACATTACGATATAAGTGCGTTATGGTGGTTATAACACACGAAGCGGAATTTCAGCCCGAGCCGAAGGCGAGGGCGTAAGGAGCTGAGTGTGTTTAACCAATATACGCACGTATATCGTACGACGTTTTTCAACATACTTACAAGGAAAAATACCTAGAAAACTGATATTTTTTATTTTAAATAAACTCAACCATAAAACTGTGTTGCACTGTTGCGTTCCCAACGTTTTACTTTTTAAAATCAGCACGGCGCGCGGCCTACTGGAGGGCGCCGCGCGGCATGCGAATTCGAAATTTGTAAAACAAATCAATTTGAAGCTTATGTAAGATACAAAGATAAATATTGAAACAATAATGACGTTCGATGTCTGATTTATTCTTTTTCTTAGTCTAACCTTCACCTTATGTTATCTAACTATCTCGCTCACACACAACTTCTTCTTCCTCATTCATACTGGATTTACCATTAATTCTGTCCCTTTCTTTCGCAATAGCAAATCGTGAATTTTAGAAATATAACTTAACTATTTGCGTTTCTAACACACGCGTGTTTTATGGGCTGCGTTATATATCTTAAACCGGTGAAATTAGATCCATTTTACGAGCAAGGGTGTTGAAAACTTTTTAGCCATAAGTACAAGCTTTTATTGTGAGGCCTAGGTATTTGTCAAGACAAATGTCATCATCATCATGAGGTCTTACTTGTCTCTTTTGCAGGAGTACGCTCTGTACTACCAGAGCTATACTAAGCCAGAACAGTCAAAGGATTTGGCCTACACTCTCCACGCTGGCCAGACGGGTTGGAGAGGTCTCACTAATGTTTATAAGCTACGAGTATGTTTTGCTTGTATTTACTAAGTCGCCTTCTACGACATCCACGGGAAGACTTGGAGTGGTCCTATTCTACTCTGCCGGAAACCACACGTGGTTTTGTAACCACAAGACAAAATTATGTAAAAAGCCCATTCTTGATGGGGTTGCGTAGTTCAGGGATTTTCGCGTAAGTACTTTCGTGACTCAAACTGTTGATATAAACGGCGTAAAATCACACGGGTCTAATGTGAAAATGGGCGTACCCCAAGGTTCAATTCTAGGACCGTTCCTTTTCTTAGTTTATGTCAATGACTTGCCTTACATGGTTGAGAAAGAGGCTGACATGGTGCTGTTTGCTGATGACACCTCGCTAATATTTAAAATAGATCGACATAACAGTGATGCTAGCGCGGTGAACAGCACCTTATCTTTAATTTCTGATTGGTTTTCGGCCAATAACCTCATGTTAAATGCGAACAAGACCCAATGCATTCGATTCTCTCTTCCTAATGTGAATCAAGCCTGTGTTGACATACTAATTAATGGTCAGAAACTCGATCTGGTTGAAAGTACTACCTTTTTAGGAATCACAATTGATTCGAAACTTCAATGGGGCGCTCATATAACTAAACTTTCTAATAGGCTTAGCTCTGCGGCTTACGCTGTTAGGAGAATAAGACAATTGACAGATGTAGCAACTGCTAGACAAGTGTACTTTAGTTACTTTCACAGTCTAATGTCTTACGGGATACTTCTATGGGGGAGTGCAGCGGACATTCAGACTATTTTTCTTTTACAAAAAAGAGCAATTCGTGCTATTTACGGTTTAGGATCGAGAGACTCACTGAGGGAATTATTCAAGGAAATAGGTATACTTACTTTTGCATCACAATTCATATTCGAAAATATAATGTATGTAAGGAAAAATATTTCCATGTTCAATAAAGTAAGTGATTTTACAGATAGAAATTTACGTAATAAGAATGACTTAGTTAGCCCGTATTACAGGCTGAATACAGTCAGTAAGTCTTTTATGGGGAAGTGTATACTTTTTTATAATAAATTGTCAGAATCGGTCCTTGATATGCCAGACAGAAAATTCAAAGCTTATGTAAAGAAAGTACTTTGTGAGAAGGCTTATTATAGGACCGATGACTATCTTAAAGACAAAAAGGTCTGGCTTGAGCTTGGCGCGGGTCCCTCTTAAAGGTTTGTATACTTAGACATGTCATAATTTAGGTACATTGGTACATACTAAATTTACAAATTGACATTATTTTAAATTTCGTAATTCTTATAATTCAATTTAATTATGACATAATAAACAATGTAATCTCTGTCCATCTATATAACTAATTTTAGGTTTTTAGTTTGTTAGTTGACGTCTTTGGAGAAAACGTGCAGTGCAGTTTGTTGCCGCTTCTTCTGCACTTGCGCCTAGGAAGCGGCGTAAACTTAGCTTTAAGTAACGATTTGACGTCAACATTTGTGCAAAACAAAACAAAGTGACTATTATTAAGAGATATTATAAATATCCTATGATAATAAAGATATTTTGAATTTGAATTTGAATTTGAATTTGACTTAGTCTTATGATACATTTTTTTGCAAATTTCCTGATATTTCGGATCCCATAACTTCCAAGAGCTTCATAATTGACGCGTAAGAAATGGTTATTTGGCTTCTCTAAGTATAGGTCTACGGCACTATATATGTCTCTCTCTATGATAAACTTTTTGCCCTGAACAAAAAGCTTCTGATTTTTAAGAAAGCTTCTTAGTATCGCCGTAAGAAATGGTTTTTCTGTTTATTTAGACGCCCCCCTATCTCCGGATAGTACTCTCGTGACAAAATTCTATGATAATTTTATTTGCAAATTTCCTGATATTTCGGACCCCATAACTTTTAAGAGCTTCCTAGTTGACTCGTTAGAAATGGTTTATTTGGCTACTATAGGTCTATAACTAGAGTACGTAGCCAAATAACCATTTCTTACGCGTGTATCATAGGAATTGCATTGTGTATCATAGAAATTGCATTGAAGACATATATATACTTATATATGCCTTCAATGCAATTCCTATGGTACACTATTTTGCCCTGGGACGTCGGTCTATATTGGAAGGACTATTGGGACCGGATCATAATTAACCTCATCGCATACTTCAATCTCATGAAACTCCAAGATACTCAAGTCATCGTCGAACATACATACAAACATTGGATTACCTTAGTGGACTGACACATCATTGCTCGCTAGTCCAAAAACGTGTAAGTCGTTATCTAAAAGTCCCTTTTATATTTTTCATATGAAACCGCGCAATGAATTCAGGCTGAAATTAAGCATTATTCGCTTCTTGCTTTTCATCACAAAAAGCCTCTCTACTCTACCGAATACAATACAAAACAGGGCACATAATTTCACAGGCAATTGTTCGACTTTTTTCTTTTTTCATCTCGGAGCGTTTTCCTTTTATTTATAAGCAAATACGCCAGCCACAGTCAGCCGAACAATATGTAGATTGTATGTGAAGAATTTTGAGCGACACTTACTTCGGCCCGTGGGGCTAGGGTGGGCAGGGCTGTGCCTCATTTATTCTTCCTTGCCAGCGTCAATAAAATTCAATAAATAAACCGGTATTTTTAACACTTCATCGCACCACCTCTTATTTTTCAACACAATTCCTGTCAGCCAAAGGTAGCCTGCAAGAGATTTCCTTGGCGATAAGGCCTTTTGTATATACGTGTATTGTACATATTTTAAACTACATACTCGTATACAACGAGGAAGGGACATACCCGTAATAAATTGAACCACGGTCTTACAAAATCATTATAGTAGGTATAATGAAATTAAAATAACAGCCAAATAAAACCGGCCAAGTGCGAGTTAAACTCGCGTGGAGAGGGTTCCGTATAATTGATTGAATTCTTATAGGTTTTCCTGTAATCTACAAGCAATGAACTATATTTTGTATTTTTTTCAAAAATTTAGGCTTAGTAGTTTTGGAGATCAGGGGGGGGGGGGGAATGGTCACTTTTAGGTCACTTTTTGAATAAAATCAAAACTATTTATTTTACAATAATAACAAAAATATATTTGAGATCCCTATAATGAGCCCTTTCATTTGATAAATGATATGACACAGTAAGGTTTGCAAAACTTTTTTTTTTATTTCCTAATTTATCCTCCGAATATGACCCTTATTTTAAAAAAATATTTATTTACTTTGCACATACGTCTTTGGGTCATGGGATTACATCATCCTACCAATTTTAACCTGATTCGGTCCAGTAGATTCGGAGAAAATTGGCTGCGACAGACGGACGGACAGAAAGACGCACGAGTGATCCTATAAGGGTTCCGTTTTTTAATTTTTTGTACGGAACCCTAAAAACAAATCTGCATTTCCATACAAAGGTGACAATACTGTTATTGTAATTTCATTATACTTTAGTGATCTACAGCCTGTACAGCCCGTGGTTCGATTTATTCGATATGTGCTTTCCACGTTGTATGTGTTTTATGGAGAAATAAAGTGTTACTTACTTATCGCAAAATATACTAATCTTCTTCTTCATAACCGTATCCTCATGTCTGAAGATCGTGACCATCGTAAGCTCTCCTCACAATGGTTTTATAAAGTGCAGTCTTGCGCCAGGTGTATTAATGGAATGCTTGTGCACGCCACCGTGCGAACGATATCAGTCCATCTTGTGGGCGGTTTTCCTTGACTTCTGCGCCCTGGGACATGACCCAAAACTATCGTCTTGTCGAGACTGTCAGGTGGGCGTCGCAATATGTGGCCAAAGAAATTTCGAGTCTTTGGAGGCACACTTTGGAGGCATACCATCACAATAAATCAAAAATATATTTTTTTATTAAGTGACTTAATATATCTACGTTTATATTTTTATGCTAATTATGTAAAATATTATTATCACTTCATAATAATATATTTTTTGACAAGCAGTAAATGATAATTTCTGCAATTTCACTTGGGAAAACTGGAAAACGACAATTAATAGACCGAATTGGTTCTAAAAGTATGTTGTTTACCAGATCGCCTACTTGTACATGTACAAGATAGTCCAAGTGCGTAGGAAAATTGAATTTTCATTATGTAACTTGAGTTTTAGTTTAGGTTTAATCTTAAAAAACAACCACCATAAAAGGATATATTTTTATTGTATTATACAGCCCCAATCAGATCGTACTACGAATCCGCTTACTGTCGTGTCATTGTCGTGATTTGCCAACAAACGTCACGTCAACTTTTACAAGGGTTAAACATAGGGTTACTCAAATACACTATACATATACATAGGAACATATCTTTATATCAATTTTAGGAATGGATTTTTGCAAACTATTGCGCTTCGGATATTTCTACAAACAAACGTATTGTTTGACCTTACTCCGTGGATGTATCGGTTAAAACTCTGAGTCCATTAATTAAAAAAATCGAGTTGCCTTTATGGTATTTATCTGTCACTGACAATAACGTCAAATGTCACCGTTTCCGCCAATCATAAGTAAGAAAAAAAAACTTCTAAGAACAATAAGAGGCATAGAAGGAATGCTAAATTAGCACGCGATGAAATATAACCATCGTTCATTTTCTTATGGAAAACTCAGTAAGAAAAGAACTTTCCGCCAATCATGGGCAACTGAATTCACTGAATGAGTCAGTGTCATTCATTTGCCCACTGACAAAGCCTATAATGACACTAGCGTGATTATATTTTTTAATTATGTATTGGGCTTGGCCGTTTGTTTTGTTAAGGCCCCAGTCCTTATTTTTAATGATTTTGACTGCTTTTTCGGAGCTGATTGGAGCCAAACTATCTTAGTAACAATATGTTAAGATATGTTAAATTGAAGTTTATTTAAGTATTAAAAAAGTGAATGAGACAATTTATTGATTTTCATTGTAATAGTTTGTTTAATTCCAAATAACCTGAGACGTATTTCGATTTATTGCGGTGTGCGACGTTCATGTCATTGTTGTTTACACGGAATTTAAAACATGAAGTTGTGTATAAATTACAGAGAAATAAAGACAAAAGAAAATCCTAAAAAGCGAATGAAAAGATTTTAATAAAAAAAAATTTATTCATTTAAAAACTTAGTTAAAAAGGTTAAACTTTGAAGAAAATATAAGCGAATACGTCGTCGGATTTCTTGCGCATACGACTGAGTTAAAAAATAAAAAATACACATATATGAAGATTGATGCATGACACGTACACGTACAATAAATAAATAAAAATAATTTGTCTTTTGTAAAAAGATAGAAAAATTTAAAGTTCTCCGAAATTCTCAAATAAATATGGGGGCGAAAACGCTGATAAGGCAGACCGCTCGCTGCGCTTCTGAATTCGTCTAAATTCGTCTCCATGGTGCATGTACAATACCGCGCAATGCATATGTGTAGACAGAAGATATAGATTCGGGTGTTTAATCAAAAATTCCCACGGTCGAAGACTGCAGTCTTAAGACACGACTTTGTCTTTGACATGACTTTTATAATAATTATAAAAATTTAACTAAGCCGTAATATAACTAAATATTCAAATTATTATAGTTTCTTGAAATACGCTATAACTTTTGCTTACGCCTTTTGCGCATTTCCTAATTTTTAAGATAATTATGTTCTGTTTTTTACTTTTGTGCAATAAAGGGTATTGTATTGTGTATTGTATAACTATTTTGATATAAAAAAATTAAAAATTAACAATTCCATAATTACACACCACGCCTGGGGTTGCTTAACTTGCGAAAGCGTACTTCATATGGGCTTCAGAGCTCTCATATCATATACATATACTATTTTTTGTATAATAACTGCATAATTTATACATTTTTTTATTTTTATTACCAAACTTTGTCAGTGCAAGCTCGAAAGTCGCCGCGGCGAGTGCTCCGCATTTGCCCTGATGATGGTATCAAGGCTGGTTTTCCCAAGCTGACTATATACGTGAGTAACTCGCAAAATTATATACTCTTTTATATAATTGCAGCTCCGATAATGTCGCCTGTTGTCGATTGTTTGTTTTGTTTGTTTGTTGTATTAGCATGCAGGTGGCATGCAGGATCATTCAACCTCACGTTACTTTTTATCAAATTTCATCGGCAGCCCTACAATCGGTTAACACACCACCGCAAGAACGCTTATTACGTTGTATCCGATACAAAGGTCGCTTAAGGAACACGTCAGGAAACAATTATAAAAGGAAGAATGTCGGAGAAATTGCATGGAATAAAATTTGGATAAATTTCTGGTTAGGAGATGTAGATATAGTCATCAATTCCACTTTTACCTCCTAGCTATTCAACGACACCCCACAGACAGTTTTTTCAGCGTTTTTAACTAGATCTTTATAATGGCATTAACTAGGTACTTGAAATTTTCACAGATTATGTATTACTATGGCCGCTATAACAACAAATACTAAAAATAAGAAAAAAGATAAAAATTAAAGGGGGTCGTCATACAAGAAACGTAATTTTTCAGCGTTTTAAAAACATTGTACGGTGGTACTGAACCCTTCATGTACGAGTCCGACTCGCACTTGCCCGTTTATCTTTAATCTCCACTGCAGGAGCACGACCCTCTCTGTACTACCACAGCCATATATTAGACAGAGTAGTCAGAAGATTTAGCCTACACTCTCCACGCTGGCCAGACAGGTTAGAGAGGTCTAATTGATGTTTATAAGCTTTGTTTAGCTTGAGTTTTCTAAGTCGCCTTCTACGACATCCACGGGAAAAATTGGAGTGGTCCTATTCTACTTTTCCGGGAACCACACGGCAACAATCCTGAGAGCTACCCTAAAAAATAAGATTTTATTTTACCACTTTGTCGGCGTTAATAAAATACCATACTCATGCAAAATTACAGCTTTCTAGTACCTAAGTTCCGAGTCACAAAACACTCACATATCGCATGAGATAGCAAGTAGAGCTGCGTTTTAAATTCTTATCTTTAGGACGCTGCGCTGGACGCATATTATCAAGACATGCATTAGGTTATGAACTTATGACAATGTTAACAGGTAAAGCAATGACAATGATAATGTTAAGGGGTAATGACAATGTTAACAGTCAGGTTAGGACAAAAAGGCTATCGTTATTATCATTTCGATTCATGATCAATGGTAACAGATAAGTTGAATTTTATTTTCACTTATTCTCTACTATAAAATTCAATGAAACAGATAAATATATTTATTTATTTATTTATACTTTATTGTAAACACATACAAATGTAATAGTACAACAGGCGGACTTATTGCTAAAAGCATTCTCTAACAGTCAAACCTTTGGCACTGGTATGACTCTCCATTGATTCAGAGTAACATATATATACCTACTACTACTACAAACGAAACAATTTATCTGTACACACGTCGATGAGTGAGTTTTATACTTAGGATCGCACCGCAGAATTAATTTAATAGTTACCTACTAACGAGTTCGACATATTTACGATTATATTTTTCCATACCTGAAGATTTGCGAACACTTTGACGTAAAAAATATTCTGTTTTATATGTATCAAATGTTACAGAAAAGTCGGAAACAGCTACATAATATCACTTCACAAATATTTTTCATTATGTCCATTGTCCATTTCACCATTAGTTTACTTTACTGATTATTATTGAGTCATTTATAATGTAACGCACTAATTTCACTAATTCACTATTGTAATATAGTAATTTGCATATTCGGCGCAAAACTATACGGTAATTATATGAATAAATTCAATAAAAATAAACAAATGTTTATCACATTTTCACGCAAAGCATGTCAAGTTGTCAATGTCAACAATGGCATTTAGCACTATAACCCGAGGAAATCTAGTTGGCATCTGCGTGTATGTGATTACCTGTGAGCGAGGAGCCAATGTAACATTACCGGATTGCTAATACCCCCTCTCGCTCTTGTGTATCTCCCGCCAATGCGAGAGAGCGAGAAGGGTATATATATCAAGATGGTTGCTGAGTAATAACGTGAAATTATATTGTTGCTTTGCTTACCTGTTTTCATCATTTGGAAATGTATGAAATATACGTTCTTTAAAGTATTGGGTGGATAAACAATTATTATACGCGCACCTTCTCACTATGATGGTTACTATTGGTTGACAGTTCTCAAGACAACACACGTCGCGTATTGCGTGCGGCTAGTAATTAAACCCTGTTTTGGAGCTGTCAAAGCTCACAAAGTGCGGGGGAGAGGTGCGGGGACGCCAATTTGCGGGAGACGCTGTGAGATACCATTCTGTTTGACTCTTATGTATTCTGTGCCTTTGGGTTGATTGGGGGAGTTTATGTGGGTGTAACACATAATAAAAAATAACAATAAAAAACTAAATAAAATTTTAAACTTAAAAATAAGAATAAAATAAAAAAGAAAAATACTAAGTATAAATATTATAATAATACATATACCTGCATATTAAATACATACAAACGAGCAATAAATATATAAATAAAATAAAATAGCTTTTACTGATTCCTTACATGATTAACATGCCAATTAAATAAATCACACTTTGATTTTTGTGTTACTAATTGATTTAGAATTGACTTATACATAGTTATAGTTTATAGTCCTAATCTTATGGTTAAGGTGAAGGTATAGGCAAATGGCCTTGAAGTGTGAAATAAATTGTTAACTTGTAAATATGGTGATAATTTCCATATTGCTCTTCGTCATGCACTTGATAGCCCTTAAAATTATTTTATGAACTGCCGTTGAAACTATTATTGGTGATCCGTCTAGCTTTAAAACTTACCGTGGCCACTTTTGGCGGTGGCCAGTTTTAAAGCTAGACGGACTAATGTAAATACTTTCAACGGTGGTTCATAAAATAATTTAAAGGGCTATCTAGTGCATGACGAAGAGCAATATGGAAATTATCTCCATATTTACGAGTTAACAATTTATTTCAAATGAGGGCGCCACTTCAAGGCCATTTGCCTATACCTTCACCTTAAGATAATCTTGGCAACTTAGATAAATTACATAATTACTAATTATTACATTATTCACTTCATGCATGTAAAATTGATTTTATTTACTTTTATACTTTACAATATCATTCAGTAATTATTTTTATGTGATTTCATATATTAGATTAATTTTTTGTATATGTTATATTTGTATTAGTATTGAATTTCTATTACATTCCAAAAAAAAATTAAGATTATTAAAACTTTTCAATAGGGTATATTCATGTCTTTTTTTTATTTTTTAATGATAATATAATTCAAAAATATATTTAAATGATTCTATAAGTTATTGTATAAACGGAAAAAAATATCACAGTCACAGAATATTATTAAATAAGCTTAAAAAAATAATTAAAACTACTATCATTTTCGGACGACTTAAACGCGGTGCCATTTTGCGCTTTTATTCTGTGACGTCGCCGCACACTGTCAATGTCAGTGTCAATGGAAAAAAAAACAAAAAATATTCGTACCATATTTTAGGTTATAATTAATTGATTGACTTGTCTCATAAGTACAAAACTGAGAAAAATGGAAATTTATCAAATATCTATAAATTATTTACCTCGCGGCTTTCACTGCTCTGAGTTCAAAGGATGTAAAATTGGAATAACTTGCGAAGTACGTAGTCATCATAAACACTACTGTACTGTAATGTACTATAATGATTGTCTGTGATAGAACTAGAATATAAATTTTCGTAGAATTAAGTAGCTACTTTCCGTAATAAATATATATATATTTATAAATACACATTAAATTTATACAATCAAGTCAGTCTCATATTTAATTGAAAATGGAGGTGTCTGAAAATACTAATTTTAAAGGAGTCGCGGCTAGGAGCCCTTCTGATTCCTGATGACTTCTAATTTGGAGAGCATTCCAGAGTCGTAAGACTCTTCGACTCTTCGATAATATCGAAAAAACCTGTACGGTGAGAAGGAATAGCTAGGGTAAGAGTATTTGAAGAACGCAGGGACCTCTCATGAGTAGATATACCTACATACATACACTATCATGTCTTTAGCTTAGGCTAAATACATGATCGTGTATGTTAGGGATAGCCCTAATGGGGCAGACAGAGCACTTGCAGCTCTGCTTTAAGCAGACAGTCACCCATTGCCTCGATCGGCTTTTACGATCTGCTTAGGAAGAGAAGCATCTTGTACATTCTAAGTTTTTTATTTCCTTCCAGACCAGCATGAAAATAAATACACACTGTTATAAACTGTCGTGTCTAATATATTAATTTACTAATAATGTATATCAATCAATGTTTATCAACTAGAATTGTCACTAGCTATGTTAAACATCGTACGACACACTGTTAATAAACACCCTACCTCCACAAATCAGCTTCTCGCCGAGCTGACTAATCGCCCATCAGCAGTAAATGTTTGATGAATTAGATATAATTTGCTGTGACAATGACGGAAGGATATCACTGCTTATTGTTATTAAGGAAAGCAATCCCTCATCTAAGGGAGATCCTGGTTGTATTCTTTGTGCTGCTTTGGAGTCCAGGGTCCGCTTTTCGGCTTTTTATTCTCCTAAAATCTTTTGCTTGTCTATCATACGATTCATACGTCACACAATCAAGGATGCGTCAAATCGTGAACGAGTGCTGGCAGGAGGGATTGGTCTTTCGGCTTAGATTTTTGGCTAATTAGTATTTCTTATCACGTTATTTATCTTTTTTCGCTAGTTTGCATGGAAGTGTGTTAACATTGTATATTTGAAAATTTACAAACATAATGAGAAAGCCCTTCTGGCGTGTAGGCGACCAATACTGTGTTAATGAGTTTCTTTCGGTGTTTCTAATATCTACGGTTTGTCGAAATTAAGTTTTGTAGTCAAAAATTAATATTATATGCTGCGAGTAGGATGGACGGACAATCTTCGTTTATTTATTAGATAATCTGAGACACAAAGATAGAATACTCCATATTTATTAATTATCTACTTAAGGCCGTACCTAAATTTTCCGGGGTCCAGTGCTGCCCCCATTTAAAATAAATCATTTCAAAGAAAACGGAGACATCATTTAAAATTTTGCAACCATCAAGTCCTAGATAACCCTTCAAAGTATTTTATGAACTACTGTTTACAGTTTAAACTGAGAACGTTAAGCTTTACTACGCACATTAGCGAAAAACGGCCACTTTTAGCAAATGTGCTTAGTAAAGCTTAACGTTTTCATTATAAACTGTAAACAGTAGTTTATAAAATACTTACAGTTCTTTTATGTCGTGATTACCTAATTTCCTCTTTATTCAATGCTGCTCTGGGAGAAAAGACGTAAGTAGACCGTCTTATTATAAAAACAAGACTTACCTTGTAACTAGGTTTAAAACATTATCCGCTCAAATCAAGTTGACAATGACAGGTGGGATCAATCTGTGCCTAAATGAGGCAAATGATCGGGGAATCGCTGTGGCCAAATACTGGTCAAGTTTGATTTAATTAAATTAAAAAATAGCATTTCGACTCGAGAAGGTGAAATAGTGTGATTTACTAGATGTCAACTTGATTTCGGCGGGTAATGGTTTAAACCTAGTAACAAAGTTAGTCCTTTTTTTATAATAAGACGGTAATGTACAAGCTGCTTCACTTTCCAGGGAGATTTGAAAAACTGATCGATGCGGCTAGCAACTCCACCACCATAGCTTTTTTTATAACCTTATTTTTCCCATTGTTGGGCAAAGTTCTCTTCCATCTTCTTTTACATGTCTCTTTACCGTGTAAATCTCGACAAACACAGTTTATAAACAAAAAAATAACTCGGCTAATTCCGATTCATTATAAAAGCTACGACTATGTATTCCACACACGATCACATTAGGATCCCAAGGGCAAAACAAACAGCAGTTTGTGTATTATGACAGTAAGTTAACTTTAAGGAGAAAAACATGTTGGGAATGAAAGAAAGTCATTGAGGGATTGTCGTGTGGTTTCGGCAGAGTAGAATAGGACCACTCCAAGTCTTCCCGTGGATGTCGTAGAAGGCGACTTAGGAATCACAAGCTAAACAAAGCTTATAAACATCCATGAGACCTCTCCAACCCGTCTGGCCAGCGTGGAGAGTGTAGGCCAAATCCTCTGGCTGCTCTAGCCAAGTATGGCTCTGGTAGCACAGAGAGGGTCGTGCACGTGCAGTGGATACTAAAAAAGACCTGATGATGATGGAGTAGCTCGGTAGGCCGGGAGTACGCATTGATAGTAGGTAGCGCTTTCGTTAGTTAAGCAACCCTGGGCGTAGTGGTGGTGGAATTTTCTAGAGCTCCTAAAGGCACGTTAAGCCGTTGGTCCCGGCTGTTATCATTGTATTTCAGTCGTCAAGCTTTGTCAGATGCCTTTAGGCAGCTTGAAAAATCTGACACGATGTTGGCCACATACACACACGAGAAACAAAACAATTAAAAAAAGATTTTTTAAACAGATCTCTTAGGCAGATTAATGTAATCGACTTCAAATTCAATTTTTTAAGCTTAGTAAGCTTTTTTGTAATTCTGTTGACGAAAATAAAAGTTTATATTTGACCGACGAAAACTAGTTAGGTATACAAATAGGAAGGGACATACCCGTAATAAATCGAACAACGGCCTATACTAGATCACTAAAGTATAATGAAATTAAAATAACAGTCCAAAAAAAATTCGACTTTCCCATACAAATCATCCGGACGGCCGCACAGTTTTGTATGGAAATGGCAAATTATTTTTTATTTATTTGGCTGTTATTTTAATGTCATTATACTTTAGTGATCTAGTATAGCCCGTGGTTCGATTTATTACGGGTATGTCCCTTCCACGTTGTATGCCTAGATATATGCAATTTCTTTGAAATTACAAAATTCAGCCGAAATCTGACATGTCATCTATACTAATATTATAAAGCGGAAGAGTTTGTTTGTTTGTTTGTTTAAACGCGCTAATCTCAGGAACTTATGGTCCGATTTGAAAAATTCTTTTTTTGTTGGGTAGTCCATTTATAGAGGAAGGCTTTAGGCTACATAACATTACGCGAACGAAGTCGCGGGCACAGCTAGTTTCAAATAAAAACTAAACATCGTTTGTATGGAAAAGTCTAGCGTAACTAAGTTTTACGTTGTATTTTTAGTTTGTAACTATTTTAGTATGTTTTTACGAAATAAAGGCGTAACTCTTAACTCCGCCATACATGTGTATATTATAATAAAATAAAATTAAAATTAAAAATAAATATTATTTTACATGTACTTGTAAGAAATTTCGAAAACTTTGCCAATACGTTATTTTTGCTTTACTTTATTTTGCATCAGTTTGGTTATATGTTTTACTTTTTAGGGTTCCGTACAAAAATGAAAAAACGGAACCCCTAAAGGATCACCGTGCGTCTGTCTGTCCATCCGTCTGTCACAGCCAATTTGCTCCGAATCTACTGGACCGAATCAAGTGAAATTTGGTAGGATGATGTAATCCTATGACCTAAACACACAAAGTAAATAAATATTTTTTTTAAAATAAGGGTCATTTTTGGGGGACAAATTAGGAAATTGACAAAAATGTTTTGCAAACCTTACTACCTTACTTACGTAAACCTACTTGTGTCACATATCAAATGAAAGGGCTCGTTATGAGGATCTCAAATATATTTTTGTTATAATTCTAAAATAAATAGTTTTTATTTTATTCATGAAAGAAGACAAAAATTTACCATTCCCCCCTGATCTCCAAAACTACTGAGCCTAAAATTTTGAAAAAAATACAAAATATAGTTCATTGATAGTAGATTACAGGAAAATCTATAATAATTTAATCAATTGTACGGAACCCTCTCCACGTTAGTTTAACTCGCACTTGGCCAGTTTTTTTTTGCATCTGTTTGGTTATACTAGGTTATATAGTTTGCTAATTTATTTGCATCAAAATCCTAACTACTATGTTCAACAGTCGTCACTTCGTATCAAACCAATCTTAATTCCGCCAAATCAAATACGCCTGTATTTTTTCCAAGTATTTCTCCTGGAAATAGCGTAGTGTCGTAATAGGCGCACACCTGCCGCCGGATCGATAGGTTTTATGCGGGCTCGAGGAAAAAAATCATAAACGTGTGCCGCTTTTTAATCCATTTCATCCTGTAGTATGTTTAGTATATTATGTTTATAGGGTGATTTAAAACCTCACCGTCGTACAGCGAAGTAAAATAGCTGGCAGATAAGAGAGACAAATGGAAGAGAATTCATATTCCACCGACAAGAGCATAGCTTTTAAATATAGATATATAGCTATATCAAGAAAAGTACTCTTGATGCGAAATAAAAAATACATATTCTGTCATAAGCATCTTGTTTCATAATAAAAACCAAAGATATCATCCGACAAATGCATACCAAAAGTCTCCCATTTAAATGTCACCACACCACCCGCTACCGGGCTCATCTCCGCATCTAAATCACCTCAGAATTATACTAAAACGGAAAGTATTCAAGAAATACAATAAATTAGCCCTTGTAACTATGAATTATTATTTTATTAAACATTAGGCAGTCATAATGTGTCTTACTTTTAAAATAACTCTTAAATATTCTTTGTAAAACGAAAAAATCCCAAAACCAGCCTCATTAACCTACCATGATCTTTTCACCCCGCATGGTCTCGCTGTCTCGCTCGCTTCGCTCGTGGAAGCGGGAGCAAAATTTACATTATTTACATCAGGCCCAGCCTTAAGGTGAAGATATAGGCAAATGACCTTGAAGTGGCGCCCTCATTTGAAATAAATTGTTAACTCGTAAATATGGAGATAATTTCCATATTACTCTTCGTCATGCACTAGATAGCCCTTTAAATTATTTTATAAACCACCGTTGAAAGTATTTACATTAGTCCGTCTAGCTTTAAAACTTGCCTCCGCCAAAAGTGGCCACAGCAAGTTTTAAAGCTAGACGGATCACCAATAATAGTTTTAACGGCAGTTCATAAAATAATTTAAAGGGCTATCTAGTGCATGACGTAGAGAAATATGGAAATTATCACCATATTTACGAGTTAACAATTTATTTCACACTTCAAGGCCATTTGCCTATATCTTCGCCTTAATGAATCTGATTCCAAGATCTCAATATAGCTAGGGAGTGCACAATCAACCTGTATTTGGCCTAACAAATCTTTATTTGTATTTTTATGTTTATATTTCCGTACATGGATTACGGATGGCCAAATAAAAAGGGGACGACCAAGAAAGAGATGGGTGGATGACCTTACTTACTTACAATATTTCGTATTTTTTTCAAAATTTTAGGCTCAGTAGTTTCGGAGATCAGGGCAATGGTCAATTTTTGTCTTCTTTCATGAATAAAATCAAAACTATTTATTTTACAATTATAACAAAAATATATTTGAGAACCTCATAACGAGCCCTTTCATTTGATATATGACACAGTAAGGTCTGCAAAACTTTTTTTTTTAAATTTCCTAATTTATCCCCCGAAAATGACCCTTGTTTTAAAAAAATATTTCTGTCCAGTAGATTCTGAGCAAATTGGCTGTGACAGACGGACGGACAGACAGACGCACGAGTTATCCTATAAGGGTTCCGTTTTTTCATTTTTTGTACGGAGCCCTAAAAATAACGGACAATAATATCTAAAAACCGAGATGCTTGGATAAAGAGAGGGCTTTTGCCCAACAAATGGGGCATGAATGGCTAGGAAAAAAACCGTACACATATTTTCGTACAGGGAGCGTTTAGTTTCTTACTCGTAACTTATGATTTCGTTTTACGTGGTGTAACTGGGCGTAACTTAGTCACTCCACGCACGAGCGCCCAGGGGACGGAGTGACGTTTATTGTAATAGACGACTTGTTGCGTAAATGATAACACAATTTACGATTACAACAAACTTAGCTTTATAAGAGCTAAGAGAGGTAAACTTGACTTTATAAGGCTCAAGAGTGTGTTTTTAAAGAGCCTATTAGTTTTGTGCTTTTGGCTGTGGAGACCCTAGCCTTGGGGTGCAAAAGCCCGTCAAATATTTAAGGAAATTTCCGCACGCCTGAACTACGTCTCGGATGCCCACCCAAGGGCTGACGCGCGATTTCGAGCAGCTTTTAAGGCCGTACCTGAATTTTCCGGGGTCCAGTGCTGCCCCCATTTTAAATAAAACATTTCAAAGAAAACGGAGCCATTATTTAAAATTTTGCTACTATCAAATCCTACGAAAAACGGCCACTTTTGGCAAATGTGCGTATTAAAGCTTAACGTTCTCATTATAAACTGTAAACAGTAGTTCATAAAATACTTTGAAGGGTTATCTAGGATTTGATAGTAGCAAAATTTTAAATAATGTCTCCGTTTTCTTTGAAATGATTTATTTTAAATGGGGGCAGCACTGGGCCCCGGAAAGTTCAGGTATGGCCAGTATACTATTCAACGCTGAAATGCCGCCAGCCTTTTGGGTACTTTGTCCTGTGACGGCATCGATTTGGTTTCCATTTTTTATATATAATTTAATAAAAGTTAGTTCTATTTTTAAATATTTTTAGCCTTGTTAGTTTTCATTTAGCATATTTTGTTTAGTTTTAAGGTGAAGGTATAGGCAAATGGCCTTGAAGTGGCGCCCTCATTTGAAATAAATTGTTAACTCGTAAATATGGAGATAATTTCCATATTGCTCTTTGTCATGCACTAGATAGCCCTTTAAAATATTTTATGAACCACTGTTGAAAGAATTTACATTAGTCCGTCTAGCTTTAAAACTTGCCTCCGCTAAAAGTGGCCACGGCAAGTTTTAAAGCTAGACGGATCACCAATAATAGTGTCAACGGCAGTTCATAAAATAATTTAAAGGGCTATCTAGTGCATGACGAAGAGCAATATGGAAATTATGACCATATTTACGAGTTAACAATTTATTTCACACTTCAAGGCCATTTGCCTATATCTTCACCTTAATTTAGTTGTTAGTTTTACGTTTTTATTTTATTTTATTTTCTTCAGAAAACATACAGTCACTATAACTTATTAAAAATCTATTTAGATACTTAAGACCATTTACATGTTCTCGCATATGTAGCAAAAGTTCTTGTTGTACGTTGTATGTTTAGTTTTGGCAGTGGCGTAGCGTGGGCTTTCGCCGCCCGGGGCCGACCGGATATTTGCCGCGCACCTGGGCTCATTTGGCGCCAGTAGGCTAATCATATTTTATTGTCCAGAATGTGCCGCCAGTTATTTTTTGGCGAAGGAAGGGGTTACCAATAGGAGTCTTTAAATATACCGCCTTTCACCAGCCGCCCCATTGTGACCTTTAATTTAATTTGAAATGTTTACTTCGCCCATGAAGGGTTCCGTAGCAGCAAGTTACATAAAATAAGAAGATGCATAAGGTTTATGTTTATGAAATTAAATGTTTTTTTTTTCTTATTTTGAGTTGATTGAATAAAAGGTAAATTGCGGTTTACGATTTATGATGTATTAAAAAAGCTACTTACTAGATCTCGTTCAAACCAATTTTCGGTGGAAGTTTGCATGGTAATGTACATTATATTTTTTTCATTCTCTTATTTTAGAAGTTACAGGGGGGGCACACATTTTACCACTTTGGAATTGTCTCTCGCGCAAACTATTCAGTTTAGAAAAAAATATATTAGAAAAGGCAATATCATTTTTGAAGACCTATCCACAGATACGCCTCACGTATGGATTTGATAAAAAAAATGAGTTTCAGTTCTAAGTGTGGGGAACCCCCAAAATTTACTGTTATTTTTTTCTATTTTTGTGTTAAAATCTTAATGCGGTTCACAGAATACATCTACTTACCAAGTTTCAACAGTATAGTTCTTATAGTTTCGGAAAAAAGTGGCTGTGACATGCGGACGGACAGACAGACAGACAGATATGACGAATCCATAAGGGTTCCGTTTTTTGCCATTTGACTATGGAACCCTAATTAAGTTAATATAAAAACTTGTTGACAACCTTAATCAGCTCATTGCACGACTTCAACCTGCCGTATCTATACTTGCCTTAGTCGCCTCTTACGTCACCCGAGGGAGAGAGAAGGGGTAGGGTAGTGACAAATCGTATTCCACTCGTCACCACCCGATACTCCCACTATACTTGAACCATTACTACTAGCAAAAGAAAATTACTTATTAATTACTGTAGCAATACTAAGTTCGTTTGAAAGTCACTTTATATTAATCAAGTTAGTACAAATCGTGAGTTTCCCTGAGGATCTTAACGACGTAATAAGGGCTGAGAATTTGCGAGAATCGCTTACACACGCATTTATTTCGTCGTTGATACCTATAGAGAGTTAGGATATTTAGGGTTGGATCTCATCTATCAGCACGGAACAGCACTTTCCTATGCTGCTATCCTTTTCTGCCGCTCAGAACAGTAATTTGCTAGAGCGAGAGAGAGCGACGGAACGCTGCAGCACGGCCGGTGCTGATAGATGAGATCCAAACCTTAAATATTTTTAGGAGTCTTCTTCGTCTAAGTGCGTTCCCGGTGGCATCCGCAGCTGTGCTGCTTCGGAGCCCGGGGTGCGCTTTCCCGCTTTTTCTTCTCCAAATATAACATGCATGTCAATGGTCACCCAAGGATGCCAAAGACCTTGCAAAATGGAGAAGAAATAGCTGGAACAGTTTAAAAGATTTGGCTACAGTTTTACTGACGTACTTGACGTCAACCAACTTTGGGAATGTATTTGTGCGAAAAGTTTTACAACCGGCCGCCGCCCGACGTTAACCCCTTGGGAATGCAATTGGGTATTACGGTGGGTCAAAAATAAATTATTTGGTACTGTTAATAGAATAAAACGTCACAAAATAATGCCACCTGTCATTGATCACATCCACTTTAAACGTGATTTTAGATTAAGAGCGCTATTTGACTCCAAGGAAGTATGACCTCATAAATCAATATTTCATACAAATCCCATAGAAAATGTTTGTTTTTGACATTTAGAAAAAAGTATCTGATTTTACTTGTTGCAAAATAAGGTATTGTAACACAAGATGTTTGTGCTAAGTCCTTTAGTCGCCTCTTACGACATCCACAGGAAGAGATGGAGTGGTCCTATTCTAACCGGGTACCACACGGGTTTCTTCTTACTTCAGTATCTAGATAATCTTTTTTAGAAGTATTACTTATGTAATAACTACTTTCTTTCTAAAAAAAAATATAGATACTTGATAGTATGAAAGTAATATACTGAGATAATTTCATTTTCTTTTTCAAGAAATAATTTATTTCCGATTAATAAATTATTTCAGAAATAGGAAGAACAGTGCGAAACGTCTGGTGGCTAGGTGGGTCGCCGAACTTTCTTAGTTGTTTATTTTTCGTGTGTGTGAGTAGCCAACACTGGTGTCAGTGGTCCGAGAGCCGGCACGAATTTTTGGGTAGGTATTTGAGGCAAGTTGGAAACTCGTCACATACCTCTCCTATTATACCCCAACACGGAACTGCAGACCTGGCTGGTGAGTAGCGGGGCTAAAGCAACCTATACATTTTTAAGTTTTTTTTTTTTTAAATGGTATTTGAGGCAATATGCATTTTTTATATGTTGTAGTTTAATGTTTAAAGAATAAAAATATCAATAAGCCAGACGATTTAGTCGGGGCTTTGATATTAAAAGGCGCGTGCAAAAGTATTTTTCAAAAAAATATAAAAAAGGTATTTGAGGCAACTTGAAATTTTAATAGGGTATTACATATAACTAGCTACTTATGACTAAAAAATAAGATTCTCAAATAGACAGGTCATTTTGATGGGACTCTCTACCTGCCAGGTCAATCTAAATAAATCAAAATGGTTTAGCCCCGCTACTCACCAGCCAGGTCTGCAGTTCCGTGTTGGGGTATAATAGGAGAAGTATGTGACAAGTTTTCAACTTGCCTCAAATACCTACCCAAAATTTCGTGCCAGCGCTCGATCTACAGATTTTTCAAGCTGCCGAAAGGCATCTGACATAACTTGACGACTGCCATAGAAATATAACAGCAGGGACCAATGACATTACGTGCCTTCTGAAGAATGGAGGAGCTCGATTAACTTTTATGCCACTTGTGGTCACCCATCCACGCCCAGGGTTGCTTAACTTGCGAAAGCAATGCGTACTCCCACCGGGCCAAAGAGGTCAAACTTGCTCAGGTACAGGAAAGAACTGGAGGATGGCGCAGACAAAGGGGGCTTAGGTATATCCAGCAATAGGTTTTAAAAGCTGATGATAATGAGGAAAACACTGGCGTATTCTTCACAAACTTCCAACAAGTGCACGACTCGCTCAGGCTTTTTATTTTATCTTTTTATTTAATAACTTTAAAGAACGGCGCTGGATTCGCAGACAAAAGTGAGATTAGCCGAATGTTATCAATTTTTTGTTCACCGTTAAGTCGGGGACATTTTGAAGGGAGGAGCGGTTTTCTCCTATATAAACTTAGTCTGTGTACTTCCATTCTGGTCTGGGAGAAGAGAAAAAACTCAGAATGTACCAGCTGCTTCTCTTCTCGCGCATATCGTAGAAGCCGATCGAGAGAATGGACGAAGATTACAGCTAGCAACCTATAACTATTACGGCTAGCAACTACGAATAATAATGCCTAGAAGCGTAAATAATCACGAAAAATCATTCCACGAGATATGTACCGCGGCAGGCGGGGCTTAAAATATGAACCGCGCGGCGCGACAGTTCGCCATGATACTCGAGTTGCGCGGTTGTGTCGCAATAAGTTTCCTTTGAGAATATTGCTGTGTTTTTGCGATAATCGATTCATAAAAAATGCCGTCATACATAGTAGAAGCCATACATACATGAAAAACACAGGACTCGCCTTTCATATGTAAGTAAATAAACATTTTAATAATCGGCCCCTGAGCCGGGAGCCGGCTGCTTGACCGACATGGCGATGACGCGTGCGTGACCTTGTCGCGACCAATCGCATGCATCTTTGTCTATGTGTGTGTTTGAATATTTCGTTGTAATTACTGTTAGTTTGTTTGCGTAAATGGAATCAGAATCGAAGCGGTGAATATAGGAGCGTTAGATTTCTAGAGATTATATTTCGATGGCTAGCAACCAATAACTGATTTGATTCCTTTTTTCACCTTTTCCTCCATCATCATCATCATAAGGTCTTTTTAGTCTCCACAGCAGGAGCACGACCCTCTCTGTACTGCCAGAGCCATATATTACCCAGAGCAGTCAGAGGATTTGGCCTACACTCTCCACCATCACGCTAAAAGTGGCCTTTGAGTCTTGCGGCTCTAGGCAGATAGAGGGCCGCAAGACCCATAATGCTCTGTCTGCCCCAATAGGAATAAACACGTGATAGTAGATATGTATGTATGCTGTGGACTATAAATTAACCTGATAAATTAGAGATGTACCAACTAGTGGCCGACTAGTTTCTTCTTCTTATCGAGTCGAAATGGTTACACTGTAGCTTCAATTTCAAATCACCTGTGACCAGTATGTGGCCACGGCGATCCCTCTGTCGTTGGCTTTATTAACGTCCTCTATTGTACATGACGTAGGGCAGCTCGGACATGACAGATGTTCTATGTCCTTTTACAATCCCAAAAGAGCAGATGGCGATCACAAAAAAACGGCCTCCCTCAGGGCAGTGTCTTTGCTCCTACATTGTTTAATATTTATACAAATGATCAGCCCAGCTCTCTTGGTACTAATCGCTACATCTATGCCGACGCCTTAACATCTCAGTCAAAAAGCATTGAGGTCATAGAACTCAACCTTTCAAAGGCCTTAGAACAACTTTCCATCTATTAAAAAAAACAATTCATTGCGGCCAAATCCCACGAAAACTGAATCCAGTGTCTTCCACCTATGCAACCAGGAGGCTAATAGCTGGGAGTTAACAATTTGGTGGGACGGCGTAGCCATAAAACACAATCCCACCCCTAAATACCTAGGCGTAACTCTGGACCGGTCTCTAACATACAAACACAATTCCTATGACCTGAAGTCCAAAGTCAGCTCCAGGAACAATATTCTATGCCGTCTCACTTCTACCCGTTGGGGTGCATCACCTCATGTGATGATGAGGTGGCCTGGCCTTGTGCTACACGGCAGGCGAATATGCAAGCCCTGTGTGGGCTCGCTCTGCACACGCAAAAGAGGTAGACATAGCTCTTAACGACTCATGGCGAACCATAACAGGCACTATAAAGCCAACACTTCGGTCCCACCTGTATACCTTATCCGGCATTGCTCCGCCAAGTGTCAGACGTGATGTGGCAAGTGCGGTGGAAAAATCTAAGCAGGTAAACGACTAGTTTTAATATATGTAAACGTTTATTTGATTCTCAATTCAAATAAATTTTTATTATTGTAGAATATTTATAATACCTATCTCTAAGAATAAGTACCAGTACAGAAGTCTCACTCATCAAACAAATTCAAAGTAATATCTACCCAATGTGGTTAGCGATATGGTTTAATTTAGCTCACGTCAGAACTAAGCACCTTTTCGTTTAGACACCCGTTGCAGACCTAGACATTCGTTGCAGGCTAATTTCATTCTTATTACTCTGGAAAAACGATTCGTATTAGGTAACTGAATTTACCACTCCGAGTGGCCGCCGAGCGCGTAGTAATAATAATCTTCTATCTTCTTCTATTTAAATATAAAAGCGAAAATCACTCACTCATCACGAAATCTCGAGAACTACTTAGCCAATGAAGACTAAATTTGACAGGAAGGTAGAATGTGACTAGGAGACGTCCGCTAAGAAAGGCTTTTGGGAAATTCTTTCCCTAAGGGGTTGAAATAGGGGTTGGCAGTTTGTATGAAACTTCGTAATTTATAAAGTGAGACACGTGAAATTTTTAATGTATTTTAGTAGTTAGTAGAAAATAATAATGTATTTATTAGAGTTTGAAAATTAAATCTCTATAGAGGTGAAATGGTTGCAAGTTTGTATGAATCTTCGTCATTTTTGAAGCGAGACACATATGACATTTTTGAATTAGTGGTTGGTATAAATAATTATCCATTAATTGGATTTTAATAAATTGCAACCCCAGTTTTAAAAAAAACAATCT
Source organism: Acrobasis repandana (assembly GCA_963576875.1). NCBI lineage: Eukaryota > Metazoa > Arthropoda > Insecta > Lepidoptera > Pyralidae > Acrobasis > Acrobasis repandana. The sequence goes on from OY756215.1 coordinate 2,444,764, forward strand.
AATTTGTGTCTTCTACGCGGGCGAAGCCGCGGGCTTAGCTAGTGTAGGTATATTTCCGATACCTTAACGGGGAGTGGCACAGGCCTGGTTATAGTTTCAGTATATTTTGGTAGATATAGGTAGTTATATCCTCACATTTTTCTTGCAATTTACGCAAAAGTTCAGCGCTTTCCGTATTGTTGCATTTATGCATTGAATCGGATGAATACGGAAAGGAAACAGTTTTCCTCATACGTGGGGATCGCAGACAATCCGCTAGATTGTAGGGGCTTGCGATTCAAATGGATTCCTGCCACTGACATTCACACAAATAGAGACACAATAACTGTTTCCGGATTTTTGTTTCGCTTTGTAACCGACTTCAAAAAAGAAAGAGGTTATCAATTCGACCCGATTTTTTTTTATGAGGAAATATGAGTATAGTAAGAAATCGAATCACAGATTTTACAAGATAACTATAGTTGAAACTAAAATAACAGTCAAAAAACCAAAAAATAAATTTACTTTCTCATACACGTTATAGGTATGCATTGATAAACACCAAAGACACAGGACAACTTAAAAAAGATCCTTTTTTTTAGGGTTCCGTACCCAAAGGGTGCAAACGGGACCTTATTACTGAGACTCCGCTGTCTGTCCGTCTGTCTGTTCGTCTGACACAGGGCTCTATTTCTTGAAACGTAATGCTAGACACCGATTATGTATTACTGAGGCCGAATTTGAAACAACAACAAATACTAAAAATAAGAAAAAAACAAAGTTTCAGGGGGTCGTCATACAAAAAACGTGTTTTTTCAGCTTTTTAACCTTGATCTTTATAATGGCATTAACTAAATACTTAACTTTTTACCGATTATGTACCTATTACTATGGCCGATATAACAACAAATACTAAAAATAAGATAAAGTTATACAATAAAGGTGTTTTTCAGCGTTTTAAAACTTTGTACGTAGGTACGGAACTCTTCATGTACGAGTCCGACTCGCACTTGCCCGTTTATTCAAGCATTTATTTAGCTTGCCTTGTTAGTTTATTTGTTTGGGTTAAATCTTACAAGTTAAATTTGAGCTACTTCCCGGTTTACGATTCAGATTAAATTTGGTATGCTAATGTAAATCAGATGACAATGCAATATTATTAAAACAAGAATCTGATCTGATGGTGGAGTCGAAAGCTGGCTATAGGAACCCTGTAATAAAACGATGCAAACCCATCCATTTGTCTTGGTAAGTACTTAGGTACTTAGGAAAAAAAATTTTTTTTTTTAAACTTATTTAGATTTATGGTTATATCTCGCTTCCGCCCTTACGAAACCCTGGCCTTTAAGTTAAACTCAACCAGACACAATCCGTTTGCTACACTCGCCAGGAAAGCGCCATGACGCGACGCGTAGCTTTTCCAGCTCCTTTAATTTTTAGGATTCCGTACGACAGGCTTTCAAATAAATTTTCATAATAGAACTGTAAACAAAAACATGGTGAAGAGAGCCTGTCTGCTCACTAGTGACTATTAAAGTCTACTAGTGTACACGCTGCCGAACTTGCTTTTATCAACCGCTACTTGTGGCAAATACTCGGCATTTTCTGGCCTGAGATATCCAATGAACGCCTTGAAATGAAATTAAATGAAATGAAATTTATTTTTTGAAATGAAATGAAATGAAATTTTTTTGGGAGGCCACGCCTTTGGTAGGAGTGCCGAGAAATATCATTTGACAAGCAGATCATGCGCCACGAATGGACATAGATAGGCCATACTCTCAAGAGAGAGACCACACACATCCCAAGGCAAGCCATAGAGTAGACCACCCACCGCAAGCTAAAAGTGGCCGTCCCAAGCAGACCTAGCAGCGCACTGTTGTGGTGGAGATGAAAATAATCGAGCTAATCTGGCCAAAAGTAAAGCGCATAGCCAAAGACCGATTGCGATTGAGAAACATTGTAGAAGCCCACCACATAGAAGAAGTGGGACAGACCCACCTGGGGTCCTTAGGACCTTAAAGGAAAAGAAAAAGTGTACGAAAAATGGAGAAGGCAATGACAAACCACTCCAGTATTTCTGCTAAAACTCGTATTTGTATGGATGTCTTTCCATACGATGACATCGACAAGAGCTTAGAAGAAACTTTACATGAACAAATTGTAAATTCATATACCGAAATATTGTGTTTGGGTCTGTGTGGTTCCCGGCAGAGTAGAATAGGACCACTCCAAGTCTTCCCATGGGTGTCGTAGAAGGCGACTTAGGAAATACAAGCCAAACCAAGCTTTTAAAAATAATGACCTCTCCAACCCGTCTGGCCATCGTGGAGGCTAAATCTTTTGGCTGCTCTGGCCAAGTATGGCTCTCATATTACAGGCTGGCTCATGCTCTTACAGTGGAGACAAAAAGACCTGATGATAATACCGAAATATTCTACGGAACTTGTAACGTATTTTAAACCGCAATTTGAGAAAATATTTCAAATTTTCAGAGGAGAAAATCTGCATTGTGTAATTGGATGATTTTGTTGAGATTCCAGAAGTTAGTTCTCGTTGCGAAATAAAATGCGGTCTGGCTGCAGCTGGGCATACTGGGGAAGTTATTGAATAAAATATAAGAGACAATAAAACTCTTACCCTTTTAAAGAGACCACACACTAATTGAGCTAGCCCCAAAATAAGTTTAAACTTTGAACTATCTAAAAAGCGTTACCGCTGAGGCTTCGCCGAGGAAAAATACGTGTAGAGTATTTTTTAATACTCTAACCGATGGGCCGAAAATATTTTCTCAGTCATCATACGTAGCCATCCCAACATTGTTGTGAAAATTGATAAGTAAACTAGAAATATCGACTCTCGCACAGGTTATGTTTGTCCACTGACATATAAAAATCATAAAAGTGTAAAATTCACAGAGCGTTCAGCTAGCTGGCCTGATTTGAGCTTGGACTGCAACCGATCTGCTGACATAGAAAATATTTGGATTTAACTTTTATTTGGCAACGTTGACCTTTTTATATTAAGATATCTTATGACCTGTAAAATGAATGCAAAAACAGTAAATTTCTACAAAAGTCAAGTCAAATGTCAAAATAATTTATTTATCTTTGTTTGATGTTTTTTATCGTGTGTGTAAGTGGCAAACACTAGTGTCAGATTTTTCAAGCTGCCTAAAGGCATCTGACATAGCTTAACGACTGCCATACAATGTGACGCAATTTGTCACTTTTGCACTTTATCGGAAATATGGTGGAAAAGATGTAGATGACCATTTGCAAAATGTACGAATTGCGTCACAACCTTTTTGATCAGATTACACCTAATTGTCATTTTTTAGGGTTCCGTACCTCAAAAGGAAAAAACGGAACCCTTATAGGATCACTTTGTTGTCTGTCTGTCCGTCCGTCCGTCCGTCTGTCAAGACCCTTTTTCTCAGGAACGCGTGGAGGTATGAAGCTGAAATTTATATCAATTACTCAGGTCTACTGTCCCTTGAAGCTGTGAAAAAATCAAACTTCTAAGCCAACGCAATCAAAAGATACAGCCGTTTATGCCGCAAATTTTCGACACTTGCAAGGGAATCAAAACCTACAGGTTGCTTCCCGTGAACTCAGAATCTTGAAATTTGGTACGAAGCAACGTCTTATAGCATAGATAAAGGAAAAATTACGAAAACCATAAATTTTTAGTTACATCACATAATATATTTTTTTTTAATAATTTTAAACTTACTACCCATTTCCTCATAAACGCGTAGAGGTATTAAATTGAAATTCATACCAAATACTAAACCTTGCAGGTTTGTACGGAACCCTCGGTGCGCGAGTCGCACTTGGCCGGTTTTTTCCTTTAGATTTCATAATATTTGTTGACGTCAGATCTTTTACTTACAGCTAAGTTGAATGCCACTTCCTAAGCGCAAGTGCAGAAAAAGCAGCAACAAACTGCACTGCAGCATTATATCCATGAGAACACATTCTTATGTCATAATTACATCCAATATTACTTGGCAATACCACAGCAATAGAAGTTTCTCACTCAACATTCTTAGTGATTATTAAGTATTTTTTATAAGCAAGATTAGCGCATATTTCAGTACTTAAGAAATTAAAATAAATCAAGCTATAAAAATAAGCGTTCGGATTTTTTTATTTTTGTTCTTATTTAGAAGATATTCTTACCCAATAGTAAGAATATCTTCTAAATCTTCTTCTAAGAATCAATCAAGATTCCCCTACGATACTATACGAATAAGCAAAGAGTATGCAATGCATTTTAAAGGGGTGTTTACCACAATAGGCTTGTTGACAAATATTTTTGGCCCATCAGGTATATTATTAAAAAATATTGACACGTATTTTTTCTCTTCTCGTACTCCGATTATTTCTTGACTAACTCTGACTTCTATTAGTCCATCAGTTATCGTCATCATCATTATTGGCAGCCTTCTATATCCCACTACTGGGAATAGGCCTCTCTCAGTGCACGCCAACCACCTCGGTCCTGCGACTTATGAAACCAATTTCGACCCGCGACTTTTCTTAAGTCATTGACCCATCTAGCTCTCTGACGACCCACACTACATTAACCATCTAGGGGTCACCACTCTGTCAGCACTCCACTCAACCTATCATCACCTCATCTTGCCAGTTGCGGTTGTTTAAATAAGTAAAATTCACGAAAATACAGCGTAATAAGCCGTGTGGTTCCCGGCAGAGTAGAATAGGACCACTCCAAGTCTTTCCGTGGATATGGTGGAAGGCGACTTAGGAAACACAAGCTAAACAAAGCTTATAAATATCAATAAGACCTCTCCAACCATTCTGGTCAGCCCAAATCCTCTGACTGCTCTGACAAATATATGGCTCTGGTAGTACAGTGAGGGTCGTGCTCCTGAAATGGGGACTAAAAAAGACCTGATGATGATGATGATAACGCAATTAAATTTCGCACGACGTCACGGTTTTGTACGTTTTTACAGGGCGTTGAAATCACAAGCTGACTCCCAAACTCCGAAACTGTACCTTTAAGAATTTTTACTACTTAGATAAACCAAAACATGTGCATTATTATTGGATAATCTAACTGAAGGAATTAATAGAATAATACCTGTGATAATACCTTTCTGATCCAATCCACATCCCTATTATTATTTTTTTTCATTCGATATATTTACATGCACATTTCTGCGAAGGGTGGGTACCTACGAACACGTAATTTTATTCAAATGCGTGTCCTTGTTGGTTGTCATCCTAGATTCGATACATTATGTATTCGTGTGTGTATCGAATGATTTGCTCACGACAATCTCTATGAATCTGACGCGTGACGTGAATCTGAATTTACGTGGTAAGGAGGGTTTGCTCCACTTAGGACCATAAAATATATAGTTGACAACCTCCGTGGCGTTATGGTTAACACCACGTTAACACGCTAAGTCCGCCACTCCGAAGGTTCTGGGTTCAATCCCTAGCCAGGACAATGTGGAAAATGGCCATTTTAAATTTTCCTTTGCCCCCTTTACGGGTAGTAGTATTTTCCTTTGCCCCTTTTAAAATTTTATTTGCAACATTAAGTAGAATTAAATCTTTAGTGTGCCTTTCAAATTTGATTGAAATCCGTCAATACGCTACTTCTTCCCCAATCAAAAATCGCGATCAAACAAAAAATTTAAATAAATCAAGAACAGACGGACGGATTGGCGAAATAAGCATTTTTGGCTTTAATTATCTCGAAACTAGACGCTTCGCTCGCTCGTCAATAAAGACATGATAGTTGTAAGGATAACACTAAATACCTATCAGCAATAAATTTTAATGTTTTCACACATGATTGAAGTGTTGGTTACAAGAAGAACTCCCTTTCCACTCTCCACTGATTTCGTCACTCGGATCAGAGTGATCGCAACCCGTCTCAATAATCCGTTTTCTCAAGTTTCCATCAAATGGAGCTACTTATCAACATGATTGAACACGTGTTTATCGAAAATATATATATGTTAAAATCTTTATTGCACCAAAACATTATAATACAGAAAAATATTTTTAGGTATGGTCTTCCGTACACCGCGATGGCAACAGTAAATAGTGTTGTTGCTAAGTATATGCCTATGCATTTACATTTAAAATTTTCTAGTAGATTTTTTTTTTTTTTTTCTGTATTTTGTGTAACTGACGTGTAATATGGGTTTTGTGCCTGAAATAAATGACTTGTCATTATTATTGACTTTAATTACATAAATCTCTAAATCGAGTTGGGGGCGAAAACACATTGTTTGTATGTAATGTATGTATGTTTGTACCGCGATAACTGCCGAAACGATGGTCCGATTTTGATGAAATTTGGTAGGCATAATGATATAATGATATTAACTAGTAGCTCGCCGCGAACTAAGACCTCGCATTATTATTTGCATTTTATTGATATTTCAAAAACTACTGAACCGATTTTGATGCCCAAGGAATTTGAAAATTCTTTTATGATATTTCCTATATGGCTACCAAATTTCATCAAAATCGGACCATCGGTTCGGCAGTTATTGCGGTACAAACATACATACATACAAACAATGTGTTTTCGCCCCAACTCGATTTAAAGACCACGAGTACACTGAAAATACTTTAAAATTGAAGCTACAGTGTAACCATTTCGACTCGATAAGAAGAACTGATACACTTTATAGCACTGGTATAATAAGTGGATATTATAAGTATATCTACTTATAATATCCGCTTATTATACCGTGTGGTTCCGGGTTAGAATAGGACCACTCCATCTCTTCCTGTGGATGTCGTAAGAGGCGACTAAAGGACTAATCACAAACATCTCGTGCTCGTACAATTGCATTCCCGAAGAAAGGTTGATGTCAGGAAGGCGGCCGGTCGTAAAACTATAGCCAAATCATTTAAACTGTTCCGGCTATTTCTTCTCCATTTTGCAAGGTCTTAGGCATCCTTGGGTGACCATTGACATGCATGTTATATTTGGAGAAGAAAAAGCGGGAAAGCGCACCCCGGGGTGCCCCGGGCTCCGAAGCAGCACAGCTGAGGATGCAACCGGGAACGCGCTTAAACAAAGAAGAGGAAGTCCTGCATATGTGTTAAGGATTAGAGATGGAAGTGGTATAAGTCAAAATGAAGAACGATGTGTAAATGATTCGAAAATGGAATGAAATTAAGGCGAAGATATAGGCAAATGGCCTTGAAGTGTGAAATAAATTGTTAACTCGTAAATATGGTGATAATTTCCATATTTCTCTACGTCATGCACTAGATAGCCCTTTAAATTATTTTATGAACTGCCGTTAAAACTATTATTGGTGATCCGTCTAGCTTTAAAACTTGCCGTGGCCACTTTTGGCGGAGGCAAGTTTTAAAGCTAGACGGACTAATGTAAATACTTTCAACGGTGGTTTATAAAATAATTTAAAGGGCTATCTAGTGCATGACGAAGAGTAATATGGAAATTATCTCCATATTTACGAGTTAACAATTTATTTCACATGAGGGCGCCACTTCAAGGTCATTTGCCTGTATCTTCACCTTAAATGAAGAGTAAAGCGGACAACACGAGATGAAGGAATGAGGTATGTATCTATTGTGTGAAAAAGAAAATTGAGCGTCCGGCAGCCGCTGAAGCCTGACAATCTTAGATCATTTAATACAGGATAAGTTACGCAGACAAATCTTCTTACAAAACTTTCTGCCGTTTTTGGTGCGGGGGGAGGGTGCTACTATATCTAAAAAACACACACAGTCACAAAAATAATTTGTGTCGTTATAAACGCACACTTAGATAGATAAATAGATAGATAGATAAATGATTTATTTGTTTTCTGTAACACACAATATACATAATACTTATAAGGTACACAATTACAAATTTAAATAAGTACTTAAAACTAAGCATGCATGCATTTGTGTGGCACAGTGCACAAAAAGGCTACAGCTCAGCTAAACGCTACTCACTAGGAGTAACAGCTGATTTTCAGCTGGCGCCTTTGAGAATGCGCGAACGAGATGCCAAAAAAAATTAAAAGATTGTATCATAATTATAACTAAAATTTAGAGCAGTAAAAATATATGTAACTTGAATTATAAGAACTTAACAAATTGATAAAAATATTAAAAATTAAATAATTAAATAAACAGAAACAATTGACAAAAAATACAATTATTCAATTTAGAAAAAAAACATGATAATTACATTAAATATAAAGTAACAATATTGATGTAGCTTAAGTAGTAGAATGAACATTACCACTCATTAAATTAAAACAAAAAAAATAAAACTATAACACTTAACAACTACTGCAATAAACATTCATGCAAAAACAGGCGTAGCCAATAATAATAAATCAATAAAAAATCAAACATTCAGGGCATAAATTCGACTGACGCGGCAAGCAAAGCGTTTGGACGTATCATTTTTTTGCATATCCAGAAGATGTAATTTATACAATTTTTTTATAGTAAATTTAGATGTAACGTTTCTAATGGGTGGTGGAATGTTATTCCAACACTTTGCTGCCGCGTACCTGAAACTCCCCCTAAATGCTTCAGTCTTGTGTCGTTGTATTGTAAGCACGGGACGCGTAGACCTTGCATGATGTTGTGACAAGAAAAGTAATTTTTCGTATAAATACTCTGGCTTTTGAAATTTAATTATGTCAAACAACAAGCTAGCGAGATGAAGCTGCCTACGTGATTCCATTTTGAGTAAAGAAGCCTTATTTAAATATGGCGTAATGTGACTTCGAGGAGGGATATTAAAGCAGAAACGGAGACATGCATTCTGCACTCTTTGCACCAATAGCTTAGATCTGCACAGTAGTCGTGGCCCATACACTAGATCTCCATAGTTGAGCCTAGATAATATCTGAGCCTCACAAATAATGAGACGTGACGCTTCAGAGAAATAGTTGCGAATTTTATATAAGAGGCTTAAACGATAGAAGCAATTTTTTACTAGGCTCGAAAGTTGTGTCTCAAATATTAATTGACCATCCATCACTAAACCCAAATTTCTAGCCTCTTGGACCTGTGCAATGCGTTGGTCATCAATAATTACAGATGGATTGAAATTAGATATTTAGAACCCATTATAAGGAATTTGGATTTTAAAGGATTTAAGAGCAATGCATTCCTCCTAGACCATTCCACGATCTTCTCCAAATCCTCGTTTAAAAGTTTTATAGTATGTGAAACATCCTTAGGGGGCAAAGAAATATATAATTGCACATCATCGGCATAACAGTGGAACTTGCAGTGCTCAATAGTGGATGCAAGATCAGCGCTATAAATTATAAAAAGCAATGGTCCTAATATTGAGCCCTGCGGCACCCCACGATTAACTGGTAGTAGGTCTGATGCCAATAAACTACCGTCGCATTGTTGTAGTTGCACTGATTGATACCGGCCGGTGAGATAGCTCTCAAACCATGCTAGCGATTCTGCACTGAGACCATAGTAAGAGAGCTTGGAAAGCAAAAGTCGAATATCCAAGCAATCGAATGCACGCGAGAAATCCAATAGCGTTAAGATCGTTCCACGACCCTTGTCCTGTTCAGCTAAGATGTTATCGACGACATCGAGCAATGCGGTTACAGTGCCGCGTCCCTTTCTAAACCCTGACTGCAGTCTAGGGAGAATATTCAACCGCTCAACAAATTCAATGAGTTGAGCGTAAACTGCTTTCTCCAGTAGTTTAGATAGGAATGGCAATATACTAATGGGTCTGAGGTCCGAGAGCTCAGTAGGGTTACTGACTTTGGGCAATGGGGTCACTATTGCCTCTTTCCAGCATTTAGGCACATATCTTGTAGTAATTGATTTATTGATAATTGCTGTAATAATATCTAATGAATAGGGAAGGGTTAACAAAATCATGTCTTTACTTAGACCATCATTTCCCGTAGAATTTGTCTTTATTGATAAGATATATTTAGCAACCTCCTGACTACTAACAGCCTTAAGACAGAAGGTTTCATGAGAGAACTTTTTATTTTCATACATTGAAGTATCGATCGTACTATTCGTGATGCCATCTGGAAGTCTCAAAAAATAATTATTAATTAAGTTCGGATCATTAAAATTACCAGGCAGTAATCGCTCTTTATTTTGATTTGGTAAAACTTTTCCTTTAAGATTCTTCCAAAACTCTTTACTATTATGAACGTGACAATTTACTAAGTTACCAATATAGGCTCGCTTTTCTCCAGCTATGCTAGTTTCCACCATTTTTTTTAACTCTTTGTAATATAGCTTGTCTGATTCTGACTTTGTCATTCGGTACTTTTCGTGAGCTTTATTACGTTCCTCGATCATGCGTTTACATATGTCAGTAATCCAGGGCAATGAACCATCCCTTAGCACAATCTTTTTGAGTGGCGCATGTTTATTGAAAAGTGTTGTAATAGTTAAATTGAACTTATCTAGCATTAAGCCGACCGTTGGTAAGCCAGCAATTTCCGACCAATTGATTGAACATAAATCTTCGTTAAAATCGTTCATATTTATTTTACATAAGGGTCTATATGTGAAATATTTAGGTGGCACCTTGGTTTTCTTCAGCGATAACGTAATGTTAATCATGGAGTGTCCATAGCGACCTGTGATATTGTTGACCGACACATCGCGGTATGGAGCATTGGTGCACACTACATCAATTAATTTCGCAGAATGCGACGTGAAATGAGTAGGGTCAGACACAACCTGATTGAGGCTCATATAATCAAGGAACTGATTGATTTTTTTAGTACTACTATTAGAGATATCTAGTAGATCGATATTTATATCTCCTAACAAAACAACAAAGTCGTGTCCCGAAAAATGATTAAGGGAGTCAGTGAGTGCATCAATAAATATGTCATCGTTCACCCACTCCGGTTTGTAGGCAGTACCCACTAACAACTTATAACCATTCACGCGCGTTGAGAGCCACATCTGCTCAATTAGATCGTTTGGCCGAGGTAGATATCGCACGTGGACATCATTCTTAACGTAGAATCCGAGCCCGCCTCCGCGCCCCCTACGCATATGCATTGGCCGTGGGGCAGCACGAAACCGATAGCCTGGCGCAGCGGGCGCACGTTCAAGCTGCTTATCTTTAAGCCATGTTTCGTTAATAGCTACGATGTCTGCCCTGTAACGGTCCATCGCAACGAGAAAATCGTCATGACCTGTGTTTAGTGATCCCGCATTAAAAAGACCCAACTTGAAAAGCTTTAATTTGTTACCCATAGTTAATGTTTACTTGATAAGTAATATGTAAAAATATTATAAATTGCTTAGGGAACACTAATTGTATAAATATCAGACACAAGGCAGTACAAATATATCTCCAAACGACATACAAGAAACATGTGGAATGAACCAGCAAAGGCATTAAAACACTGGCAGCAACGAATATAATTGTAGCTCTAATTATGATAAAAGTAATTATAACATAAGTATAGGCATAAAATGAGTAGCAAGACATCTTAACAATCTCGTATAGATCATTACATTTACAAACATGATATATAGAGAAGAGCACATCAGTAGATATTGATTCGCAGAGTAAAAGCAAATAACCAATTCTTCTAAAGTTAAGGTTAAAAAAGGAATTTAAAAAAATATTATGAGTTATTTTGCACAATAGGCGGACCAACGGCAGCCGACCCAAAAACTCTTGCTAAGTCATTCTCGTTTCGGATTCACTTACGTAAAATTGACACAATAGTTTATTTTCTGCACACTAGCAAGACCCACACTAAAACAAATGTGTATGTACACGTAATAATACACCCTAGTGCAAAAGGATTGAACAACAAAAAAAAAATATCGACATCGATATTTCGGAAAAAAAAAATTACGTTCCTTTTAACTCTGATGTTTTTATATAATTATGTCGGAAATTCAGGATAGAAGTTAATACGTCACGTGAGGCACCACGTGAGCAGTTTAAATAATAGAACTTGTTTAGTATATATTTAGTTTTACAAGTTTTATTATTTATACTGCCCACGTGGCGCTTCACGAATACTATAAAACTTGTTAGTTAGTTTAACAAGTTTTATTATTTAAACTGCCTACGTGGCGCTTCAAGCATACTACAATATAATACAAGTTTTTTAGTATTTAAACTTGTATTATGGGACACTAACTCAACAATATATATTTTATCATCTTCTACATCTAAGCGCGTTCTCGGTTGCATCCTTAGCTGTGACGCTACCCCGCTTTTTATTCTTCAAATATAATATGGTCACTCAAGTAGGCCAAAGACCTTGCGAAGTGGAGAAGAAATAGCCGAAACAGAAAACTTATAAACTTGTATTATGGGATACTAACTCGACAATATATATTTTATCATTTTCTTCATCATCGTATCGAATTCGTAGCTGTGCTGCTTCTCCTCTGTTTCTTCTCCAAATATAATAAAGTTATATACCCAAGGATGCCAAAGAACTTGCGAAGTGAAGAAAAAATAGCCAAAACAGAAAACTAAAAACTTGTATTATGGGATACTAACTCAACGATTGTATATTTTATAATAAATACATATATAGATGGGGTTATGGGGTTATGTCGTTTAATCACGGAGTTCCTATGGCCACCTTCCAGCTCCATCATCAGACCCTGGATACCGTCTAAAGACAAAATACTCGTCAAGACAAATCATACGAGCCCAAACTGGATGAGGTTATGTCCTTAATCACGGAGTTCCTATGGCCACCTTGCAGCCCTATCATCAGACCCTGGATACCATCTAAAGACAAAATACTCGTCAAGATGAATATTACGAGCCCAAACTTGATGGGGTTATGTCGTTTAATCATGGAGTTCCTATGGCCACCTTCCAGCTCCATCATCAGATCAGATCCATGTTGTCATAATATTGCATTGTCACGCGACATACGTATGCGTGCAAAATTTCAGCTCAATCGGAAACCAGGAAGTGGGTCAAATTTAACTTGCAAGTTTTGATTACAGACAGACAGACAACGGGACAGGTAAAACTAAATAAAAGCTTGTAAAAAAATTAAAATATTTCGATATTAAAATTATATCACAAATAAAACTATATCAAGGAAATGTAATTTTTATCGACATCGATAATAATGCGATGTCTCGTCACTCAAAAAGGGATGGCAGGAAAGCAGTTGCAAACTTGACTCGATTATTTTTGCCGTAATCTAAACTGAAAGATATTATATCGATTTTTAAGTAATTACATTTAAATAGAAATCAATGTTAATAAAATAAAAAAATACTTACAAATGAAAGGTTATTCCATCTTTACTAAGATTAGAAGTATTTGACCTCTTTTTAAATGCATTAACTGCACAATTTGGCATTTTTAATCGAGCACTTGTAGACGTCCTTTCGATACTTTACCGATGCACATAATGATCATAATCGATTACGCAACTAGTTTTTATAAACGTATTAGAGCATGCGATCTTATACTTCGGCAGAGGGGAACGCGCAGGTAAGGCTTATCCTGTATTAAATGATCTAAGCTGACAATACAAAATAGAAGTTTATTTTTGCAAAGTATTGAAGCAGATATATGGACTAGCAATCAAATGGAAGGCTCACATAGAAGACTATGTAAATATTTCGATTGGTTTCGGAAGCTTTGCAAGCCCCGGTATGGCACAAAATAAAAAAGGTATAATTCTGACACTTGCAAACCACATGCCAAACTGTTACAGAAACACTTTTCACTTATATAAATAATAATAAAATATTTTTTTCTGTCAGTAAGTAGGTATTCCTTTTTAGGACTCCGTACAAAAAATGAAAAAACGGAACCCTTATAGGATCACTCGTGCGTCTGGCTGTCCGTCCGTCTGTCACAGCCAATTTGCTCCGAATCTACTGAACCGAATAAGGTGAAGTTTGGTAAAATGTTAGTAAAATGAATAGTTTTCATTTTATTCATGAAAGAAGACGAAAATTGACCATTCCTTATAATATGAAATTGGTGTTGTTTGGTGTTATAAATGCTCATGCTCATGAACAATATGTGAAATAGTTAAAGTGGACAGTCATAGTACGGCTGTAGTGATATTTGTTTCGCGGACTGTGTGGGCGTCTTCGGGCGTCGTCCGCCACTCAATCGGCTATGAAAACCAGTGGACTCGTATAGATTTGTCGCCAGAAGCTCCCTTAAAGCAATCAAAGGCCTACACCAACCTTTGATTGTAATTTGTTAGGAAAAAAGAATTTCCCACGTTTTATTAACTTTTTCCTGGCTAAACACGCAGTTGCGTCAAGCCATAAATTGAAAAAAAAAAAAACACAAGTTTAAATAAACTTACTCTGGGTCTAGCTCAATATTTGAGATTTGTCCCCAAAAAAAAATATAAAAAAAAAACATTCACGGATGTCCCGTCTACAGCCGTAGTTTTAGTTTTAAGTCACATCACGTCTGTGGCCGATCAATTATAAATTCATTTGAACTGACCTCCCCCTGTAGCTGCTCTGATTTCCATAGAATTATATGAAGCTACGTAATCAGGTGTCACAACGCGCTTATTCGTTTATTATTATTTTTTTTACGGCGTTTAGCATCTGCCTTTTAGCCATTCTTAATTTCTATTCTTTTTCTGGATGCAATGTTAATCTTTTCATTTTTCTTTTCTTCATATTTCTTCTTTTTTGTGATAGTTATTTTAATTTCTTTAAATTATTTTAGATAATAAGATTTAATTTTTAATTCTTTTTCTATATACAATGTCAAACTTTTTCATTTTTCTTTTCTTCATATTTCTTCTTTTTTGTGATATTCTTCTTTTTTTTCTTTAAATTGTTTTAAACGTATGTAAAATATATGTATATATTGAAAAATACGTATGCGGATTTTTTAAGACAGATGGCAGGAGGCGGGAAATATTTTCAGAACGTTTGTAAATCTTAGTTAAGCCATCTATCAATATAAATCTTTCTATAATGAAGGCTGGACATTCCAAAATAGGTGCTGTAGATCTGCTACTTCAGCCTGGCAATATTCGCAGGATCCAATTCTGTGCAGTTTAAGTCTCTTCAGGTGTGATGGAAATAATCCATGACCAAGTCTCAATCTATTTATCGTTGTAAGAAACTTTCGCGACGGGTCTTTTAGTTTAAAATGGCATGAGGACTTCGGTATTGACTGTTGTATTTCTGCGTACCTCTTTCCTTTTACCAACAATGTATGGTTCCAATTTATCCTCCATATACTATTCATTCTATTTTTATCAAATGGTAGTAATCAGTCAAAGGAACTATACTTTCTTCTACAATAATGCTGTCATTCTCTCTCAACATGTTGTCAACGATCTCATTACCAACAATACCACTATGTGACGGCACCCACATAAACTCAATTTTCTTATTATGGCATTCAAACAACTGCTTTTTTATGAGATTTATTACAACATTATTTTTATATGTTATTTTAATGTTGTCCAGTGCATTTATGACGCTTAAAGAGTCCGTTATGATTATGAAATTCTGTAAATCTTCAATGTTTTCTATGTGCTTAATGGCCATGTAAATTGCAAAGGCTTCTGCAGTGAAAATAGATGCATTTTTATCCAAATTATAGGTCTTTCCTGTTCCAGTTTTTGAGTCATAATAACCGGCTTTTGTGTACTCTTCGGTTTTAGAGCCATCTGTATATATTCTTCGATAATCAGGCTTATAGATCTGAGTATAATTTATGAATCCAATGTTGTCAAATACTTTTTCTTTTACTATTGTAGGCAATAATGTTTGAACTTCTAATGATCCTAGATTCCATTTATCACAGACATTCATTTTCGAGGTTTCCGATTTAAGCTCATTGTTGCCTTGCAAAATTACATTATTACTAAATCTTAACATAAATGAATGATTAGATATAATTTTTACATAAAACATTTCACTTAAATAATTAACTCTGACATTGAAAGGAGGAATGCCTGCTTCTATTTCTAAAGAATTTATGGGAGTTGAACGCATTGCACCCGTTATAATACGTATATATTATACCTATATTTTGCACTACTCCTATTTTGTGCAAATGTGTATTATTAATACAAGGTCCATATACCATAATTGCATAGTCATAATGACTTCGTACTATAGATTTAAACAATATATTTAATATTTTAGTGTCCATACCCCAACTAACACCAGCCATGTGTTTCATTAGATTGACACTTTTTTGCATCTTATTTACAACTTTAGCAACATGAGCTGAAAAATTAATTTTTCGGTCAAAAGTTAGGCCTAAACATTTATTTTCTTGAGCAATATTAATATTTACATAATTAATATGTAAACGTTCATTTTCATCGACTCTATTAGAAAAGATCATTACAGAGCTTTATTTGGATTTAAATCTAGCTTTAATTTATCTTTGTAGTATGAAACCTTGATTTAGATGATTCTGTGCAACTAAAAGATTTCTATTTACACAATACATTACTATATCGTCGGCATATTGCAGAAACATAACGTTATCTAAACACACATAGGTATTTGGCAATTTCTGCTGTGTAAAGTAACTAAATAAGAGGAGATAAAGTAGCTCCCTGCATAACACCCTTATACGCCAAAAAGTTTATTATTTTGACGAACGTATACAGTTCTTCCATAAAAGAAGTTTAAGATCCATTTTAACATTTTGCCAGGGATATTGTAACTATGTAGAACTTTTACTAGTTAAGACAAGTCTATATTATCAAAAGCACCTTCCACATCTAAAAATACACTAACAAGATACGAATTATTTAATAGCGCCTGTTTAATATTACCTGTAAACTTTAATAAACTATCTACAGCACTCTTTCCTTTCCGGAATCCATATTGATCAAAAGGCAAAATATCTCTAGATTCGGAATAAAATTCAAGTCTATTTTTAATCATATTTTCAATTTTTTTTCCTATACACGAAGATAGAGATATTGGCCTATATGAATCAGCATTAGTTGGATCTTTATCCGCCTTTAATATTGGTACAACTGCAACTTTTTTCCATGAATCTGGAATCAAATTATGTTCCCATAAGTAATTAAAAATATCAAGCAATTTCTTTTTACACATTAAATGTAGTTTTTTAATTAAAATGTAAGGAATATCGCCAAGACCAGGGCTTGTATCTTTTCTGTTATCTAAGGCTAAGTGGAATTCCTCTAGCGTAAAAGGTTTTATCAGGTGATCATTTAAATTGTTCTTATTATAATATGAGTCCAGATTTTCTACATGGTCAGATTCTACATTAGGGGCTATTTTTTTAAAAAATATCATCAACCCAGCTATCGTCTTTGGAGAGTTCATTTTTTGACTTATTTCGATTAAATTTTCTTATAAAGTTCCATATCTTACCAATGGCTGTTCTATAATCTATCAAAGCTTGAACACAAATCTATCCAAGTTTTTCTTTTCTGTTCTTTAAGAATAATCTTTTTTCCGCATCTATTTTTTTATATACAATATAATTTTCTAATGTTGGATATGACTTATACATATGCAATGCTAGCTTACTATTATTTACAGCTTTTGAACAAGTTTCATTCCACCAAGGAACGGGGACACGAGATTTTCTAATACTAGATATGGGTTTACTTACTAGTACAAATTCTATTTTTAAGTCATTTACATATTTACAAAATTCGTTGTAAGTTCTCAATGGTTCCGTATTACCATTTATTTCTGGAATAAAATTGCTTGATTTCTCAGTATATAAATTCCAGTCTACTTTTTTATATAGGAATTTCATTGGCTGTTCTATATAATCATATATCCCTGGAGATATATTTAAACATACCATAGTAGGATAATGGTAACTTCCTAGAGGTTCATCAGAAATAACAGACCAACCACATAATGCTCCAAGAATGGGTGAAGCAAATGCTACATCAATAGCTGAAGGCAGTTGATTAGGACGGTTTACAGTTGTTATAGTTCCAGTATTCAATATACAAAGATTTAACACATCTATCATATTATACAGGCTGACTTTAAACCACCAGCCAAATTTTTGGAGTAAGTTCAGTCCATGATACTGAATTACTTTCCATAAAAACAATTGACGAAAAACTAAAATAAAAATTCGCATTTTCATACAAATCAGCGCTCAGTCAAACGGATTTTCTATGGGAGGACGAAAAATTTTCATGGATTTTTAATAACTTTTTTTATAAAAAATAGTTCAGTATCATGGACTGAACTTGCTCCAAAAATTTGGCTGGTGGTTTAAAAGTCAGCCTGTATATTTGATTACCTCTGGGTTTATTAGTGTTACATCCAAAAGCAGTGTGATGAGCATTTAAGGTGAAGGTATAGGCAAATGGCCTTGAAGTAGCGCCCTCATTTGAAATAAATTGTTAACTCGTAAATATGAAGATAATTTCCATATTGCTCTTCGTCATGCACTAGATAGCCCTTTAAATTATTTTATGAACCACCGTTGAAAGTATTTACATTAGTCCGTCTTTAAATCTTTAAAACTTGCCTCCGCCAAAAGCGGCCACGGCAAGTTTTAAAGCTAGACGGATCACCAATAATAGTTTCAACGGCAGTTCATAAAATAATTTAAAGGGCTATCTAGTGCATGACGAAGAGCAATATGAAAATTATCACCATATTTACGAGTTAACAATTTATTTCACACTTCAAGGCCATTTGCCTATATCTTCACCTTAAGTCTCCCATCAACAAAACAGGCTAAGATAGCGAATGAATTACATTTTTTTAAAAATTCACAGGAAATCGACCTTCCCGTGGTGGACAATAACATCCAAGTACATGTAGAAAACCAGATTTTGTCTCAATTTTAACAGTTAACTTTATCATTGGATTGTGTGTGGACAACAGTGCATTAAATATTATGTTTTAATAAAATAGCAACACCACCGTGCCCTAAGTTGACATTGTCATCCCAACGAAATATTCGATAACCTCTAATTCTACTCGTATCTGAGGGTTTTAACCATGTTTCATTTAAAACTAATACATCAATGTCTTGTTTGTATAATAATTCAGTGATGAGAGGAATTTTAGGTTTAAAACTTTGTATATTGTGTTGAACTATTTTTAAAAAATCTGGTGCAGCTTGCACTTGTGTATTCATGTTAAGAATTTATGTTTTTGAGGAACAACTCCTTAATTGTAGAAGTATTTACAGGTAGGTTTTTGTCACTGTTATTACACAGTGAGGTCAATGTTTATATAAATGCTGATAGAATGGAAGTATTGTTGATAACTTCCGAGATCAAATCTTTCTCTTTCCTATTATTTACAATATTTACATCAGAGTTCGGATTTTGTACAATATTTGAAAAACGTTTGCCTAACCTAGGAAAATTATGACTATTGAAAATATTTTTATTTACAATTCTCTCCTTATTTTCAACATTCTTTTGTGCCTTTACAGGACACTCTTTCGAGGCTGCAATGTGGCTTCCCTTGCAATTTATGCAGACAGGGTTCTCGGTGTTAGTACAATCCTTGAAGTTGTGATTGCCTGCACAGATTGAACATGCCGCCTCACTTTTACAGAACTTTATTGTATGTCATCATCATCATCATCATATCAGCCACAGGAAGTCCACTGCTGGACATAGGCCTCCCTCAAGGATTTCCAAAACGACCGATCAGAAGCGGCCTGCATCCAGCGTTTTCCTGCAACCTTGCTCAGGTCGTCTGACCACCTAGCAGGTGGGTGTCCTACGCTGCGCCTGCCGGTACGTGGCCGCCATTCGAGAACCTTTCTGCCCCATCGGCCATCGGTTATTCGCGCTATGTGCCCCGCCCACTGCCACTTCAATGAGCTAATCCGCTGGGCTATATCTGTGCCCTTAGTTCTTCTACGAATCTCCTCATTTCTGATTCGATCACGTAAAGAAACACCTAGCATAGCCCTCTCCATAGCCCGTTGAGCGACCTCGAGCCTTCTTATGACACCCATAGTAAGGGACCACGTTTTAGAGCCATAAGTCATCACTGGTAACACACATTGATTAAGCACTGTTGTCTTGAGGCACTGAGGTATTTTGGACGAAAAGACACTGCGTAACTTCCCGAACGCCGCCCAGCCGAGTCGGATTCGTCGAAAGACCTCTTCCTCGAAGCTGGAACTTCCTGCCTGGATCAATTGACCCAGGTAGATATACTGGTCTACAACTTCGAGGGTGGAGCTCCCAACAGAAACAGGTAAAGGTGTTACGTGCATGTTCGACATGACCTTCGTCTTGTCAATGTTCATTTTCAGGCCAACCTGTTGGGAAACTCGATTTAGGTCTTCAAGCATCGTACTTAAGTCCTCCATCGATTCTGCCATGACAACGATATCGTCGGCAAATCGAAGGTGAGTGATATACTCGCCATTGATGTTAATGCCCAGTCATTTCCATTCTAGAAGCTTGAAGGCATCTTCCAGAGCAGCGGTGAACAGTTTTTGGAGGCATATCCCTGTCTCACGCCTCTTTGCAATGGAATAGCCTTCGTACTGAGCTCCTGTCCGACCGACATAAAGGCTTTGTTGTATAAACACTTCAACACATCGATATACCGATAGTCAATACAGCACCGCTGGAGAGACTGAAGCACGGCCCATGTTTCGATCGAATCGAAGGCTTTCTCATAGTCCACGAACCCCAAGCACAACGGCTGGTTATACTCCCTCATCTTCTCTATAACCTGCCGCAGCGTATGGATTTGGTCCATGGTACTATAGCCTTTTCGGAACTCGGCTTGTTCGGGAGGTTGGAAGGCATCAAATCTGTTAGCGAGACGGTTCGTGATGACTCTCGAAAACAACTTATACACATGACTCAGAAGTGTGATTGGCCTATAGTTCTTCATGAGAGTGTTGTCACCCTTTTTGAAGAACAGAACCACCACACCCCTGTTCCACGCCTCTGGCGTCACTCCCTCGAGTAGAACGGAATTAAAGAGCCTTTGAAGGACTTTCAGTACCGGCGTTCCGCCCGCTTTCAAAAACTCTGCTGTAATTCCGTCCTCGCCCGGCACCTTGTTGTTTTTAAGCTGTTTGAGAGCCATCCTAATCTCGTACAGACTGATGTCCGGGATATCTTCGGTATAGTGTCGGGTTAACTTTAGTGATGTGCCGTTCCCCATTCCCGAGAACGTTCCTCATTTCCAATTCCGGGAATGTTCCCGGGAACGTTCCCAATTTTGGGGAACGTTCCCGTCAAAATTTGGAAAATCGTGTAAATGTTTATTTTTATTATAATTTGTAAAGTTACCCGACTGCGTCGGAAGGAGGGTTATACAGGGTGACTTTTTAAACACTGTCCAATTTTTTGGAGCAAGTTCAGTCCATGATACTGAACTACTTTCCATAAAAACAATTAATGAAAAACTAAAATAAAAATTCGCCTGCCCATACAAATCAGCGCTCAGCCAAACAGATTTTTTATGGAAGGACGAAAATTTTTTATCAATTTTTAATAAGTTTTTTTATAGAGTATCATGGACTGAACTTGCTCCTTCAGTATCATGGACTGAACTTGCTCCAAAAATTTGGCTGGTGTTTAAAAAATCACCCTGTATACTTGAATAGGTAATTTAAAAAACAGAGTTCCTTAAGATATAGGTACTTAAGGCTATTTCTTAAGTTGTGTTCAAAGTACTTTGTGTGTACACACGAATAAATGACTTTATTTACTTGTTAATTATTTGTAGAATTATATTTGCCATTTTTTTATGTATAATAAATAAAAGCTTTGATTATTAATCATATATACATATTTAAACTTTTTATTTAGATTAAGATATATGAAAACGAGTGTCGTTCCCGGCAACAAGGGAACGTTCCCGGCAACAAGGGAATGTTCCCCAGGAATTTGGGAAAGTTCCCAGGGAATGGTCCCGTATTTCTAGGGAATGTTACGGAATATTGGATATATTTGTATTATAACCATACCAAGTGATGCATTTACGTAACTAAAATATATTGACAGTGATAAAAAATATATCTGATAAATAAAATTACAAGTTTCCCTGACATTTCCATTTTTGGGAACGTTCCCGGGAATCTGGGGAATTTAGAAACGTTCCCGGGAATGGCACATCACTAGTAACTCTCGGATCTTTTACCGTATTTATGTTAGGTTTTGCAACGGATGTATATAACTGCCCATAGAACCTATCGATCTCTCCCAGAACCCCCTCCCCCGTCGACACAACGTTTTCGCCCTCCGTCTTCAGCTTAGTCAATCGGCTCTGCCCAGTAGATATAGCCCTTGCAAACACTTTGGAACCTTTGTTTTGTTCTATCGTCTCCTTAATACATTTAGTATTAAAGGAGCGAATGTCGTGTCGCAAGGACTTTTGAATTTGTCGGTTGAGCTTTCGATATGACTTAACGTCTTCTAGGGTCTGAGCGGAGATTTTTTGAGGCTTTCTTTTAGGGCGGGACTTAAAGAACTTAGATCCCACTGCTTGGACAGTTTCTATAAACCCGTTGCTTATCTCGTCCACTGAAACGCAATCCTGGAGAAGTTCAAAGCGATTGGAGAGTTCAACTTGAAAGCTTTCGGGGTTTTGGATCTGGCCCAGCGATGGTCGGAGCGTAGACTTCATAAGCCTTGACCTTTCAAGTCGGAGGTCGATATTCAAGATGCCTCTTACAATTCGGTGATCGCCGCCGGTTTTAATCATATTGATCACAGAGACATCATTGAATATCTGCCTCTTCGCTGTCAGGAAGAAGTCTATCTCGTTCTAGACTGGGGGCTGGTTATTCTTACTAGGACCCATCCAGGTCCACTTCCTCTGTGGCGGCTTCTTGAAGAAAGAGTTCATCGCAAAAAGTCCCTCTTCCTCCAGAAAATCAGCCAGCCTGTGCCCCCTGTCATTGCGCTTACCATATCCCAATTGCCCCACCCTGATCACTCCATCACTTTCCCAGTTTTGCGTAAAGGCCCCCATAATAACCGTGAAATGGGTTTTGGAGGCGTGTATGACTCTACTAATGTCCTCATACACTACCTCAACCTCCGCATCTGAGTGTGTTCCGGTCGGCATGTATACCTGTATGACCTTTAACGAGTATCTTTTGGATACTCTGAGTATTAGGTATATTACCCTGCTGGAAACACTGTCGATAGTCACTACGTTATTTATGAGGGACCTGTGAACGAGAAACCCGACACCATGCTGGGACATTCTTTTGTTTATTGTATGTCCGAAACCCAAACATTTATAACACTGCATAACAGGCCTTATAAACAAATCTACTTTAAACTTATACAACTCGTAACTTACATATTCAGGCAAGGAGCTTCCTGCAAATGTAATGGAAACCGTCTGCAGCGGCACAATACCAGAGTCTGTTTTCTTCGTGAAACGCCTAACAGAAAGTATTTCCTGTTGAGAAGACAACGTATCAAATAAGTGTTTTGTACTCAAATCTGTTGGGACATACTTGATTTCTCCAGTGCACTCGGATGTAGAAGCTGGTATAAAAGCCTTTAGTTCCTGGTTTTTTAAGAATGCAGTATCTCTTATGAGTGCTTTTGCACTTTTTGCATTATCAAAAATGACTGCATACTTGATGGCATTTACTCTGTTTAACTCCTTCACGCCTTTTACAAACCTTCGGAATAAATTATTTACATAAATTGGATTTTTATTACCAAACTTGGTGTCCTCATTTGTGCTTTGTAAATATACTACAAAACTGGTACTGGTGGAATTTTCTGGGTAATGCCTAATATGATTAGGCTTATAATATGGCAAATATAATAAATCTAGATCGTCATCAGAATGATCCCCTGTTGGTAGTGATCTGGAATCCTTTTTCGTCTTAGGTGGAGGTGGTTTAGTGGCCAATTTATGGGGTCCACCACTTTCGGAGCAAATGTCCTCTAATTATAAGCTGAAAATTTCACTTAAATCTCTGGGAAAAAATATTTAAATCTTTTATCCAAAATAAAATAAACTTCCCGCCTCGAAGTTTCCCGCCTTTTTTTCGCTTATTCGTTTACTGGTTGGTGTCATATCGCAACTTTGAAGTAAGTTTTTTAGGATTAGGCACACTTACGCGTTAGGACATTCTGCTTGTGGGTGTGACCATCGTGTACTGTTATTCAGCATTACTTACTTTAAAGACTGAATACATTGCGCATCTGGTTGGTGTCATATCGCAACTTTGAAGTAAGTTTTTTGAACAAATAGTGGTTAGGATTAGGCACACTTACGCCTTAAGACATTCTGCTTGTGGGCATGACCATCGTATACTGTTATTCAGCATTACTTACTTTAAAGACTGAATACATTGCGCATGCCCGTTTAACGTAGCAGACCCTATAGCCCTATATGTGGTATCCTTTCGCGTTGTCTTTATTTTGTGAGAACGGTCATGGAGGGACGATATTTTCTGATCCGCTGAGCTTCAACGCGTCCATTTGTTGGCTGTCGGCATTCAAATGTCCAATACACGCGGGGAAGCTCATCTGTTACTGAGTATTCATTGTTTTTTTTTTCTAAACAATACATTTATTATTGTCTCGGCTTTAATATTTCGCCTCCTATAGAAAATCCCTTCGGCCGAGCGCTGATTTGAATGGGAGGCCGATTCTTTTTTTAACCGACTTCAAAAAAGGAGGAGGTGTTTTTTTTTATGTATGTTTGTTACGCGATATTTGTGAACCGATTTTAATTTTTTTTTTTATTTGAAAGAGTTTACTACCAAGTTGTTCCCATTTTAATTTGGTAAAGATATGATGAAGAACTTTGGAGATATGGAAGAAACTCCTTTAAAAAATTGAAGTCGGTTGTTTATTTTGTTAAAAATTTAATTATTCAATTACACATTTTCATGAAAAGTAGTTTAGTATCATGGACTGAATTTGCACCAAATTTTTTTGCAAAGTGGCGGCACTGCATAAAGCAATTATAAGAAAATAAAGAGTCACAAAAGAATGTCACTTGTCTTTGTCATTGATTAAATCCATTTTGAAAATAATTTTAGATTTATTAATACAGAACTGATATTAAGAGCGCTATTTGACTCCAAAAGCGATGTCATAGTCCGGTATTTCAAACAAATCCCATAGAAAATGTTATCTGATTAAAATTTGACTTGTTGAAAACTAACGGATTAGTGGTTACTGGTATGTTCAGCCTCATCTTGGATTAAAAAAAAAAGTGAGTAATGTTTTAAAATTAGTTCTGCAAATCGCATTACAACTACAGTTTACAAATTACAATTACATTAGCACTTGTGGCGAATCACCTCATTACGAAATATATTATCCTTTAGGTATGGACGGGATTCATGTGGTTCATATAATTATAAATATATAAGGAGAAATCACACTGATTAAGCTAGCCCCAAAGTAAGTTTTAAACTTGTGTTATGGGATACTAACTCAACGATACTATATTTTATGACAAATACATATATAGATAAACAAACACGACCCAGGAAAAATGTAAAAAAAAATATTTATTAATGGGAGACACTCGACAAACAAAAATTAAGATAAATATTAAGTACTTTTATAAAGTTTTTTTAGGCATTCAAGATGCAGTAAATGATGCACTAAAGTACTCAAACTGTGTCAATTGTCCTGCTCCCGTTGTATTTTTTTCCCATTTCTTATTCCAATATTTAATTTAATTATTAAGTATTTCTTCCATGCTGGTCTGGGAGAAAATAAAAAACATAGAATGTACCAGCTGCTTCTCTTCCCGCGCAAATCGTAAAAGCTGAACGAGGGAATGGGCAAGAATCTGAATCATATCAATAGGCGATGCGGTTAGCAACCCATCACTATTATGATTTCTTTTTTCCACCTTCATGCCCACCATCACGCTAAAAGTGGCCTGGGCCTTGCCGCCCTAGGCTCTGTCTGCCCCGTTAGGGATAAAGACGTGATAGTGTATCAGTATCAGTATTATTAAGTACCTATATTATACCAACGACGTAAGTCTACGGAAGAAAACATTTTTTACACATAGCACGCTTGATCATCGTCTTCACCAGACCTTGACTTAACTTCAGGCTTTCTTGGATGCTCTTCTAACACCGCAGTCCTGGTCAAAGATCCATAACAATTCACGGGTTGCCTCCTCTCCCCTCTTATAAGGAGTATATACCTCCAGCACATCACTTACAAATGTATAATTAATCCTTTCCCATCATTCCATCTCACCTGCGGCAGTTGACTGGTTCTCTACTTATCTCCGTGGTCGTCAGCAGTCAGTTCGTCTCGACGAACGCACTTCCAGCTGGAGCAACATTGACACTGGCGTTCCACAAGGCGGTATTCTCTCTCCATTACTGTTTTCAATCTTTATAGATTTCATTACAAAAGAACTTCAGTCCTCGTATCATCTTTATGCTGATGACTTGCAACTTTATACTCAAACTGAAGTGGACCAGGTAGACAGCGCCATAGAAAGAATAAATGTGGATTTGAGGGCGATAGGTGACTGGTCTCGGCGATTTGGAGTAACAGTTAACCCTAACAAATGTCAAGCTATACTGGTTGGCAGCTCACGGCTCCTGAGTCGTATTGACAACGGCTCCCTGCCACCGGTTTTGTATGACAACTCCATCATTCCATTTAGTTCTAGCGTGAAAGACCTTGGCCTTCAGATAGATTCTAGTTTTGCTTGGAATGTGCAAGTTTCTGAGACTGCTCGTAGAATCACCAATGGTTTGCGCTCCTTGTACAAATTGAAAAACTTTCTTCCAGCAAATGTAAAAACGATGCTAATTCAAACTCTTATTCTTCCTATTCTGGATTATGGTGATGTGTGTTACTCTGACTTGAATTGTGACTATCTAAATAAACTCGACAGACTTCAAAATAACTGTCTTCGGTTCATCTTCGGCCTTCGTAAGTACGACCATGTGTCGGCTTACCGTACTCAACTAAAGTGGTTGCCCGTTCGTCAGCGTCGCCGGCTGCATATTCTTACAACCCTCTTTTCCATTATATTTGACCCTAAAACTCCATGGTATCTTAAATCAAAATTCACTTTTCTTGGTAATACTCATGTAAAAAATCTTCGCTCTTCTAGCAATCTCCGTCTCGCTATACCAAATCACCGGAGTGGGTTCTTTGAGCGTTCGTTTACTGTTCAAGCGGTAAAGCTTTGGAACGCCCTACCAATTAATGTCCGGAAGGCCCGTACTCGTGTAGCGAACTTTCAGATAGAATATAGATATTATGATATAATATGTAGTTTACGTATAGTTTATTATATTATATATTATAACCATGTATATTTTGAATGTAGGTTTATTCATATGTATATATATATATATATATATTTATATATATATATTATATTGTTACTGCTATCCTCATAAGGTAAATGTGACAATATCTACATAACTTGCACCTCCTTCTAAAATTTTCTTTTTCTCGGCATCACCAGTGGGTTGACTGGTAGATAAAGCCTATGGCTTTAAGTCCGCCTATTACGTTTGTAGTAAAGTTAAATAAATAAATAAATAAAATAAATAATAAGCATTATCTAAATCCACAACAGATGGTAACAGTCGAATGACATTTAAAAGGCTTGGATATTTCTTACTACACTGACAAAATTCATGACTTTCACGTCTACAGTTTTTGGTCTATCAGATAAAGACACGAGTAGAATGTAAGAATCTTCTGTATCAAAAAAAAAAGTTCAAAATATTTTTATTATCATAGGATTTTTATAATATCTCTTAATAAGAGTCACTTTGTTTTGCACAAATGTTGACGTCAAATCGTTATTTACAGCAAATTTTATGCCGCTTCCTAGGCGCAAGTGCAGAAGAAGCGGCAACAAACTGCACTGCACGTTTTCTCCAAAGACGTCAACTAATAAACTTAAAATTAGTTATATGGATGGACTGAGATTAAATTTTTTGTTATGTCATAATTAAATTGAATTATAAGAATTACGAAATTTAAAATAAATGACATGTCTAAGTATACAAACCTTTAACCCGCGCCAAGCTCAAGCCAGACTTGTTTGTCTTTAAGATAGTCATCGGTCCTATAATAAGCCTTCTCCCAAAGTACTTTCTTTACTCTTCTGTGCCGTAAAGAACTTCTCGGCAGAATTTAGATAGTTTTGTAATTTGAAAGATGTTTTCACGACTTTGACAGAATTTCGCTCCCCATAACGTCTTCCTTGAATTGCGTTCAACGCAGACAGGAATAAAAATATGAAGAAAGACTTTTTCATTATAGTTGGTCTTGTTAGGCTCTTTGCAAAATGTTGGCACAAAATTACACGATGAAATCTCTGGATAAAGTTTTTCGACAAATATGGAAATTGAACCTTTTATACGAACAAAATCTAGGTTAATATTTACAACGGTCTAATCAAACAATAGGTAAGGGTGTACTGCTAATATTCTGTTTTAATTTGTATGCCTGGAAAGGCAAGGATAATTTTAAAATACCTAATTGTAACTAAAGTTGTCGAAATACTAACACCGATAAAGGAAATTACTATATCCAATTCAATAAGTAGTTTGTTTTTCATTCCAATTATGTTATTGGTCGCATTAAAGTTTATCACTTAATTTATAATAAGTTTTTTTTTGTTAGCCAATTAAGTCCCACTGTTAGGCAAAAGCCTCTCTTCTTTCTTCCATACATCCCGGTCTTGATACACCTCCACTGTCTTTTTCTCAAAATGAGTGAAATCATCCGCCCATCTATTTCTTGATCGTTTTGGTTTTCTTTAGATATGCAATAAGTTACGTAGGTATATTACGAGTATATACAATATAATATGGACTGTTTTTTCTAAACACTTAAAACTCCAAGTGTAGCTACTTTCTCAGAAAAATCTGTTTCTGTTTTTTCTTAAAACAGTGATAAACTTTCTAATATTTTCCATGACAAAATGAGCCTTGGAAAATTAGTTCAATAAAGATATCAGTTTGGTTTCGCATGACGAATCTTAATATAATCTAATTACCTGAATCACACCATTATATTACTGTTAATTGTGTATTAGCGAAGAGAATTGATCCAACACACCCAGTGTTGGATCAATTCTCTTCGCAATAAATTCATATAAAAGGAACAGTTTAACTACACTCGACATTCACACATTTTTACTTTAAGTAATTTTACGAGTATTTAAAACTTCTGAAGATCACCTCAAAAATGTTCCGGAAACTGTTACTTATATTTTTACTCATCGCAGCCGATTCTTGTCAAGCGAAAAATGGTTTGGATCGAGTCGTTAAACAATTAAGGAAATTGAGAACAGTAGTCAGCGAAGTCTGCTATGGGGTACTGCCTGGAGCGACAGAAGAATATGATGTAGCAGAGTACAGACTAAATGTTCCAAACGTGCGGCCAATGGATCAAGTTCAGGTTGTAGTCAAAGATTTAGTTCTAAGCGTCGTTGTGACGGATCTATCAGGGCCGTCTGTCGTCAGGGTATTACCAGTCGTCGTGGATGTAAACCGCGCCTATTTTAAAAGATCTTTTGAAAAATTAACCGTAGTGGTTCCTTATAACAAGAGCAAAAAAGTAGTGCCTGTTAGCTGTGCCGTGGATGTTGAGCCTGTCGTTGAAGTCGAAGTTCCAGAATTACCCAGGAGGGCTCACCTTCCTCTCGCCCCTCAGGGCGTGGTAGGGTCATCTGCTTCGGGAGACGAGTGATTCCTGTCACTTGATGCAATGCATGTAATTAGTACATTAAACAATATTTTTTTTAGTTGTTTGTATTGATAAATACATCGACCACCCTAACTTGTCCTAAACCTTGTGTGACACACTCGCTTATGCCATTTGCTGAAATTGAGATGCTGATTCTGTAAAAATGGCTTGTTCTGTAATGATACAATTTTGACCGATCGTTGCAAAACAGGACATGCATATAAAACCAGCATCACTTTTTTAACAACTATCCTACTTGTTCTTTATTTTAAAATTATCGTTGATTATCTCCAGATTAATTTAAATTTTCAAACTGTTACTTTCATAATTAGTTTATCTTCAGCATCCGTTTGAATAATAAACATATTTATAAAATATTTTTAATGTTTCATTTCAAAACTTTGAGTGTGGGTTCAGCTATAGATGATTACCCAGGATGGTAAAGATTAGATTGAAGACACCGTAGAAGATATATATATATTCATTTATTTATATACCTATATCTATTTTTTTTATAATGTTATATATTTTGTATACGTATTTTAATATCTATTGGTTATTTATAATTTATAATTTAATTTTAACTGCGCCACCTGTTATCTTACTCATATACTTCGCACTCCTCTTTATGGTTGCCTGTAAGAGATTGCTTCGGCGATAAGGCCGCCTCTTGTACCTTATTTATTTATAAGTTCCGCAAACTTTGTAATTTTTTATTGTTTTTTATTTGGTGCAATAAAGATTTTTGTATTGCATTGTAAGATTTTAAGTATTAGGTGGTCAGACAACTGTTCGTTCAAGACAAACGTTTGACTAAACCATACCCTGACTAAACATTGCAGACCGCTTCCAAGCGGCGACTGTTAAAATTATTGGAGGAGACCTATTTTTATTTATGTACTTATAACTATTATTTATTTATAATACTCATAGAAATTGTGAAATCCGCAAGATAACCTCAAGCCTTTTAGATAACTACGAGTATAACAGGTCATGTTAGGATGGAATAGAGTATTACACCCATTTTAGATAAGTGTTAATTTAAATAAATAAATATAAATGAATAGGGACAAACAAATCACTGTAATTAAGCTAGCCCCAAAGTAAGTTTTTTTTTTTAAACTTGTGTTATGGGATACTTATTCTTCTTCTTATCAAGTCGAAATGGTTACACTGTAGCTTCAATTTCAAATCACCTGTGGCCAGTATGGAATACTAATATGGGATACTAACTCAACGATACTAATATTTCATGAAAAAAAACATATATAGATAAACATCCAAGACCCAGGACCATTTTTAAAAGGCCATTTTCATACTTGCCCTGGCTGGGGATCGAACCCAGAACCTCCGGACACGGAGGTCGTCAATTAGATCTATATGTGCCATAAAAATGCATTTTAATTTTACATTTTCTTAGCCTAAGCTATCTCAAGAATATATTTTTAGATTAATTCTCATATAGACTAAAATTTAACTATTTTCAACCCGCGACAAAAAGTTTGACGCTAATGGCGGTCTGTCTGTCTATCTTTGGCATCGTAGCGCTCGAACGCATGGATTGATTTCAATGCGGTTTTCTTTAAGCAATAGCAAGTTCCCTTGCAGTGGTTCTAAGCTATGTTTGATGAAAATCGGTCCAGCCGCTTGAAAGTTATTGAGGATAAATGAGATGGCGCTATCCGTAGCGCGCATGTATCGCGACTTGATGTCCGTATCAAGTCATATCAATAGTTCCGGTTCACATCACTAGATGGCGTTCTTGACAGTCGGGGGTTTTTTTTTTAATTTGCCTAGCAAATAAACTTATTAAGGCCGTACCTAAATTTTCGAAAAACGGCCACTTTGGCAAATGTGCGTAGTAAAGCTTAACGTTCTCATTATAAACTGTAAACAGTAGTTCATAAAATACTTTGAAGGATTATCTAGGACTTGATAGTTGCAAAATTTTAAATGATGTCTCCGTTTTCTTTGAAATGATTTATTTTAAATGGGGGCAGCACTGGACCTCGGAAAATTCAGGTACGGCCTTAATGCTTTATCTTCATAGACCAGCATGAAAAAAAACTGGAAAAACACATTTTTTTTATATATTTGCGGCATCTTTGAACCTGTATGTATATTAAAAAACTTACTAACGTTACTTCATACTAATTGCTGGGCCAATGAGTGGCTGCTGTCATAGCGGACATTTCAGGCTACCTACATTCATTTTATAAAAATTTCGTGGGGCCATTTTGCACGATAATATGTGTAAAGTTACTCTTCCATAGTGTTAGTATTCGCTTTTGGCCACAGACAGATAGTCTCATACAATCTAATCATCAGTACAATTGGGTAGTTTCCTGGGACAAAAATAAATTATTTGGTACTGTTAAGAGAATAAAACGTCACAAAATAATGTCACTAGTCATTGATCACATCCACTTTTAACGAAATTTTAGATTTATTAATGCAGAAAAACTGATAATAAGAGCGCTATTTGACTCCAAAAATCTATGACGTCACAGTCCGATATTTCATACAAAATCTCATAGAAAATGTTTGTTTAGACGTTTAGAAAAAAGTGTCTGGTTTGACTTGTTGGAAACTAGCGGACTCTTGTAATAAAATCTCATCATTTTCATAAAACACACTCGTAGGTACTTTGTAAAAAAAAAATTACAAAAATTTTCAATTTTAGATATGTGTTATGTAAATGATAACTATTGATTGAAAGTCAATTAAAGTGAAGAAGGCTTGGTTTTAATTATTGATATAAGGATTACAATGCTCGGAACAATATCAAAATTTTATCCTTAAAACTTAAGGTGAATATAGAAGCAAATGGCCTTGAAGTGTGAAACAAATTGTTAACTCGTAAATATGGTAATAATTAAATTATTTTATGAACTGCCGTTGAAACTATTATTGGTGATCCGTTTAGCTTTAAAACTTGCCGTGGCCACTTTTGGCGGAGGCAAGTTATAAAGCTAGACGAACTAATGTAAATAATTTCAACGGTGGTTCATATCTCCACATTCACGAGTTAACAATTTATTTAAAATGAGAGCGCCACTTTAAGGCCATTTTCTTCTAATTCACCTTAAGAATTCCCTTACCCTAGACTGTCCCATACAATGTTCATATATGAAAGGCATACAGGCGTGTTCGTTAAATAAAGAAAGAAGAAATTACGTTTACGTTTTATTTTGAAACGACATGTCAAATTTCGGTAAAAATTTGTAGCTTTAAAGAAATTGCATATATCTAGGGTTATAATTGGATTTCACAGTCAAAATATGAACTTGAAAGAATATATAAGGGTGTGTAAATGTTTTCCATACTGATGGTCAAAAATGATTTAATACACTATATTCTTTTCCAAGTTTATGTTTTGACTGTGAAAACCAATTATAACCCTAGATATATGCAATTTCTTTAAAGTTACAATTTTTTACCGAAATCTGACATGTCGTTTCAAAATAAAACGTAGACTACGTTTGTATAGGAAACTCTGATTCAGTCTAGGGTAAGGGACTCTTAAGACGCGTGGATTTGAAACCCTCCAGTGGCGAAAATATTTTGTCACATTTTTTAAGTTTTAATATCCTCCGTGTGTAATTAAAAACAGTCCACTTCAGAAACCTGATTAGTTTTATAATATGGAACAGTAACAACTAAACTATACCTCTCCCTAATCCAAGACACTTTACGAGCATCCACAAGTGCTGGTAACAGTCTGACTACACTCAAGCTTGATCTCACAGATTGTACTGTTAAAAGTACGTCTTCTTCAACTTTTACTTCCACTAAGAGGTCTGGCTTCAAGAATTGAACGACTAATCTGTAGCCTTCTGCTGAATATTCTTCGTAGGCGCCTGGAGGAAGAGCTGTACATACATCAGATAATGCTTTCCTTAGCTTCCTTAATTGTATGAGTACTCGTTCTAATCCACTTTTTGGATGATCCACTTGATGAGATTCTGTTGCAACAATTAGAAATATTGGCAGCAATTGAATTAGTAATATTGAGTTTTTAACCATTTTTTCAAATTTAGATGTGTCGTAACTGAAAAGTCTAAGTTCTACGACTACACATGTAAAGTGTGGTAGTCGTTTTATAATCGTAACCAAATTATGTTTATCATTTGCATCGGATCAATTTTCTGCGCCATAAAATAAAATTTGTATTTTATTGACTTCAGTAGAAAAGAATCATTCTGTGATTCATGTTAGATGCCTAGATAGCCTAAGCCTTCATAGAAACTAGCGTGGCCACTGGGCACTGATCTGATATAGCGCGGACCTCTTAAGAGCCCGTATGACCGCGATAGTACTTAGAGCGATCCTTAATATTATCAATATTAACGAAATAGTCACTTTGAAATAAAAACACAGCCAACTTTAGGACTAACTCCAGTTATTATATGTTTCGAAAACACGATTGCTTATAATTTTCTCGATAGAAAAAAATTGCGAAGTTGCATCCAAATCACCTCAGAATTATATTAAATCAGGAAATATTCAAGAAATACAATAAATTAGCCCTTGTTACTTTGGATTATAATTCTATTACACATAAAGCAGTCATCACATGTCTTACTTTTTAAATAACTCTTAAATATTAATTATAAAACTTCAAAAACCAGTAACGCGTAAACCAGCCTCATTGACCCACCACGATTCTCTACGCCCAGCATGGCTCGCTGTCTTGCTTCGGCTGGAGTAAATTTGTGCGGAAGCAAAATTTAGAAATACTTTTAAACTATCGCGTTGCATTATTATTAAATTAATGCATACGGGAATTAACGCGAAACGTACCTTTTATTTATTTATTTTGCTGACGTTTCATTCGGGTTTCACCGAACGTGGTCCCAGCTTGACTGTCAAGCTGGGACCACGTTCGGTGAAACCCGAATGAAACGTCAGCAAAATAAATAAATAAAAGGTACGTTTCGCGTTAATTCCCGTATGCATTAATTTAATAACAAAATTTAGAATATCAACATCAGGCGCCCTCTTAACAAAAAGCAGTCAAAATCTGTCCAGTATTTTCGGAGATTAGCGTGAATATACAGACAGACAAAAATGATTTTTTAATCTTTTTAGGGTTCCGTACCCAAAGGGTGCAAACGGGAACCTATTACTGCGACTTCGCTATCTTTCCGTTTGTCCGTCTATCTGTCTGTCCGTCTGTCACAGGGCTCTATCTCTTGAACCGTAATAGCAAGACACTTGAAATTTTCCCTGATTATGTTATACTACGGCCGCTATAACAACAAAAACAATATGGCCCCTATAACAACATATACTAAAAATAAGATAAAGTTAAAAATTAAAGGGGGTCGTCATTTAAGAAAAGTGTTTTTTTAGCGTTTTAAAACACTATACGGGGGTACGGAATCCTTCATGTACAAATCCAACTAACACTGCCCGGTTTATCTATGTTCAGTTACTCTTTACTTATCGCCCACACATTTTTTATCTACACTTCTACACTAATCTACACTAATATTATAAAGAGGAAAGATTTGTACCTATTTTTGTATGTTTGTATGTTTGTAATGAATAGGCTCAAAAAGTACTGGGCCGATTTAAAAAATTCTTTCACCGTTGGAAAGCTACACTATTCCCGAGTGACATAGGCTATGTGTTTACCACGGGCGAAGCTGGGGTGGACTGCTAGTTATATATACAACACATAAATTTATTAAATGTACAACCACGCGATTTTTACTGTTTCGTAGAAAAACGAAGGTCACTGGCATAGCTTAGGAGGTTGGACGACCTGAGAAAAGTTGTAGGAAAATGCTGTATGCATTTCGCTTCCAATCGGTCGGTTTGGAAATCCTTGGAGAATTCCTTCATTCGGAAGTGGACTGTCTATAGTACTCAAATTAAATAATGAAATAAGAAATGGTGAAAAAATACCACGTGATCAGGACTTGAACCCGCGACCTTAGTCTTAATACGACTATGCTCTTACCATCTGAGCCATCACGTGTTCAACTCCGCACGCCGAATTTCGCCACCATTTGATATTCCTACACGCACTAGGCTTGCGTCACCAACACTACTACCCACTATTAAGGTAGGTATCTGATTTTACCCATGTTACAATGAAGTTGAGTACTTTAGTACTGCATCTTAAATGCCTAAAAAACCATATAAAAATATTGGACTGTCTATGTCTGAATGATAATGCATTTGAGTTTTAAAATATTTTAAATCACCACAGCTCCATTTCCCATTTTAATCTGCACATAACCTCAAAAACTTCTTTGACTATTACAAAAGAAACATTTTGGAATGCTTTACAAAAGTGGAAAGCAATTCCGCAACTGTTTCGAGGGGGATAAATAATATCTCCGAAAGACTGTATTGTGCAGAGCACAATGGAAATTTGTTTTGCAACTTGTATAGAGCGGTTACAACGCAAATTATTGTTACAAGCTATGTCTGCCCTGCGGATTCGCTTTAAACTCAGTGTTGGCACCCTTTGGGTACGGAACACTCTTTTAGTGTTCCGTACCCAAAGGGTGCCAACAGGACCCTGTTACTGAGACTCCACTGTCTGTACGTTTGTCACACTGCTCTATCTCTTGGACCGTAAAAGCTAGATACTTGAAATTTTCACCGATTACTGTAGCTGTAACAACAAATAAGTACTAAAAATAAGATAAACTTAATACCTAAGAGACGATAAGTCGGAGGTCGTCATATTATGACGACCTCCGTGGCGTAATGGTAAACACGCTAGACCGCTAATCCGGAGGTTCTGGGTTCGATCCCCAGCCAGGGCAAGCTAGAAAGTGGCCTTTTTCAAATTGTTCTGGGTCTTGGGTGTTTATCTATATATGTATTTATAATAAAATATAGTATCGTTGAGTTAGTATCCCATAACACAAGTTTATAACTTAGCTTGCTGGGCTAGCTCAATCGGTGTGTGTGTAGGTATTTATTTATTTATTTAATGGGAACAACAAACAGCTACATTATAAATACCAATACAATATACAATTTATACATAAAAAGAGTTATCAATAACGTAGCCCACAGCATTGTTCACAAAATAACAAATAGGGTTTTGGGCTGCTAAATACATACAAGCTTACTAATTAAATAAAAAAAAACATGTAGATACATTAAAATTGCTTCTCCGTGACACAGAAGACACATATGTTTCACAGGCAAATGCAGGATTAAAAAAAAAAGAAAAAGAAACTAAAGTAAAAGGGGGAAAGCTAATTAGGGGAAGTTAATTTTTGGAGGACTAGATTCTTAAATTTAAACACACTGTGTGCAAAAATATCAATTTTCACAAAGTTACTGTTGTAAGATTCCATCATACGATGAAGAGGGACTCTCAGTCCACTGTTCGTGCGACATCCGCTAAGTGCAAACAGGGGACGAGAACGTACCTCCCTCATTACAGCATTCCTGGGTACAGTATAGCGCAATCTATTTACAATTTCGGTACAGTCAAAAAGGTTGTTAACTATTTTATATAGGGTAGATACTTCAAGGTACTTACGCCTATCACTTAGTGTAAGCATATTATATTTATCAAGTAACATGGGATAGGGTAAGTAGCGTTTGAAACACCTATAATGCATGGCACTTAAGAATTTTTTTTGTAATCTTTCAACAGCATCAATATATTTATTATAATAAGGATTCCATATAGGCACAGCATACTCTAGTTGAGAGCGAACAAGAGTTTTATACAAGTATAGGTAAGTGGAGGTTCGTTTGAATTCCCTAGACGAACGCAGAACAAAACCATACATTTTGAACGCTTTATTCAAAATGCTTTCCACATGACTATCCAAACACAATTTAGTGTCTAAAAGAACACCCAGGTCTCTTACGGCTGACACTTTAGTAAGGTTTGTGTTATTTAATTTATAATTGAAATCTATTACATTAAAGTTTTTTGTAAAGGTTATAGTGTTACATTTACTGATGCTCAACTGTAATTTGCTATCTTGACAGTAGGCCGAGAGTCTATCAAGATCTTGTTGTAGACGGAGGCAGTCATCTATACTATTAATTGCCTTGTAAACTTTGAGGTCGTCAGCATACAGTAAAAAGTTAGAGTGATGAAAACATTGTGATATATCATTTATAAAAATTATAAATAACAAGGGACCCAATATGGATCCCTGAGGGACTCCTGAAGTGATCGGAACACTCTTGGATTGGTACCCATTGACAACAACTCTTTGAGATCTATTGGAGATGTAAGACTCGAACCAACGTAGCAGATTTCCACGGATTCCATTGAAAGCTATTCTGTTTAGAAGCAGTTCATGGTCGACTTTGTCAAAAGCTTTTTTGTAATCCGTGTACCCCACGTCAACCTGTATACCACGATCCATTTGTTCAAATAAAAAATTTTGTAAACACAATAAGGTTAGATGCAATAGATCTTTGTTTGACGAAACCATGCTGTTCCTGGATTATGGCTTTATGTATGACTGGGTAGACCATATTGTGAACAAGGCGTTCGAACAATTTCGCCAGTGTGCACAAAATGGAGATAGGTCTGTAATTTTCACAGTCATGTTTAGGACCACTTTTATGGATAGGAGTTACGTTAGCACGTTTCCATAATTCCGGGAAAACACCTTCAACCAAGCATTTGTTATAGATAATGCACAGCGGCCGGCAGATATATTTAGCAGTTCTATTAAATAATAAGGGCGGAAGACCATCCGGTCCGGGACCCTTTGAAGTATCCAGAGACTGTAGCTCCCTCAAGATGTCAGATTCACTTAACTTAATGTTAGTTATAAGAATATCATCATCGCTCAAACGATTTGGGGGCTGCCATTGGTTGAGCCTGGGTGAGGAAGGCTCAAAAACAGATTGAAAGAAATCAGAAAACATGTTGCATACAGTTTCCGGGTCATTTGAATTTGCATTTCGATACTGCATTGTGGAAGGTATATTAGATTTAGATTTGCGATTGGCCATATACCTCCAGAAATGTTTTACATTATTCGTTATGTTATC
Organism: Acrobasis repandana; assembly: GCA_963576875.1. Classification (NCBI taxonomy): domain Eukaryota; kingdom Metazoa; phylum Arthropoda; class Insecta; order Lepidoptera; family Pyralidae; genus Acrobasis; species Acrobasis repandana. The sequence goes on from OY756215.1 coordinate 2,483,360, forward strand.
CTCAACTGAGTTTATATATTTTTTATAGCACTCATCACATGTAATTTTGAACTTTTTTCTATATTGAGAGAATACTTCATAGTCAGTTTGATTTTTATATTTTTTCCACTTCACCCAGGCTTTTTCTTTCTTTTTGCATAATCTGATCAACCTATGAGAAAACCAAACTGGATAAGAAGTGTATCTGGTACTGGATAATGGAGCGTACTCTTTTATTAAGTGATCCAGGGTATTCAGAAAAACTTCAAGGGCCATTTCAGAGGGAAGATGATCCAATAAACCGTTCCAGTTAGTATTTTTAATAGCCGAATTGATTAGGTGGTAGTTCGCCTTATAGAAATTATATTTGGTTGTAGGTCGTCTTTTCATAGATTGTGCTGCGTGACTGACAGTAAAATAGGCAACAAAGGGGGGGTGGTGAGAGTTGGCTGATAAAAGAGGGTTAAAAATTTTATGTAGAAACGAGGGAACATTAGACAAATATAAATCTAGGATTCTGCCAAGTCCGTTCAAGTAACCATTATATTGTAAAGCTCCGAGCACTGATATGAGATTACCAAGTAGTGAGCATCTGGCAGATGAACCCTCAGGGTTAAAAGTAACTGGGGCTCCGCTAATGGAAGTGGCCGAGGAAGCTGAAGTCCATTTGATTTCAGGCATGTTATAGTCTCCAACTATAAAATAGCTGTCAACGTCCGAGGTAATAAGAATATTCTCTAGTGTATCAAAATGGGTCTCATACATATACGCTGGCGTTTTAGGCGGAATATATGCTGCACTTATCATATGTTTCTTAGTGTTGTTGAGGCTAGGTATTTCTATTATAATGTGCTCAATCCTGCTAGGCTGGGAAGGGTCTAGGGCAGATGAGTATGATAGTGTGGGTCTAAGACTCCGGAGAACAGCCACCAGCACTCCACCACCGTCATCCTTGCTCGTAGCATCACGATCTCTGTCCAGTCGGAATACCACATAACGTTGGTCTATGAATTCGTTACTGTCAATTTCGGGCGTCAACCAAGTTTCAGTAAGTATTATGACATCGTAAGCGTTCGATAGAATATTCATGTAAAGAGTATAAAGCTTAGTACGGAAACCTCCACAGTTTTGGTAATAAATAGACAGATTATTTCTATGAACTGAGCTACCCATAATCAGACTGTAATACAATATTTACGTGTATGTTAAGAAGTAATAAAGAATAGGTATGCTGTGCCTTTAGGTTAAATATAAATAGATTGCAAGAGAGTGCTATGCGGGTACAGAGAAGCAATAAAAATAACACACAGATGCTCTTAATATAATCGCTATGTAGGTGTGAGGTAATATGACAGTAAAGCTGGTTAGATATGTTTATTGTTGTATGATAAGAAAAGTAGTGGCAGTAAACTGTATTAAAATTACTTAGCAAAGAATTATTACAAAATAATAATTTCGGTGTATTGTATGTAAAAAGATGTATCTTATTGTCATAAGTACATTGCGCCATATGGCAAGGAACATAAGCCAAAAACAAAAATAGGCAAAGTGAAACAACAGTAAATGCAATTAGACGTTCATGTTGAATGAACGTTATTTGTTGACAAAATTTTTGCGAGATCGTCTTCGCATCGGACCGCCAGAGCTGGGCTGTCGTCTCGCTCCCGCAGAAGTATTGTTGCGTTTTTAATCCACACGTACTTGAAGTGACGTTCCCTGGCGGCCTCACGGCATTTACGAAATAAATGTTTTCTTCGCAAAGTCAGATGCTCGTTAATAAATATTGTCGTAGGAGTACCGGGAATACCGACTTTGTCTGTCTTTAACGACTTTACCTTACGGAAGTTACTTAGAAAGTTATCTCTTTGTATGCGTGTTAAAAATTTTACAATTATATTTTTTGGCTTGCTACTTCCTTGTTGGGCGTGCGGGACGCGATGGACGGAGACGATATCTCGTTGAGTGACCTGGGATTTAATGGCGGCGCCGATCGCGTCGACAATGCCCATCAAGTTCTCGTTGCGACGTTCTGGTATGTTGCATATTTCGATATTGCACTGTCTGGCTTGCTGCTCTAAGGCTTCAATCTTTGATTCGAATTGGGAGACAGCCGCGGTGGTCAGCTCGCCAGCGGTAATCGACAGGTCTTCGACACGCCTAGTGAGGCTATTTTGCTCTTCAGTTTGAAACTGGACTGAACATTTCAAAGATTTTAATTCTTTATCCATGGTGTTGACAGTCGTTTGAAGTGAAACATGGTCTTGTCTGAGGGATTTAATTTCAGATTTAATTTCACCAAGACTTACATGTATTTCGTCTCTAATGGCTGACATGTTGGCATTAATGTCAGTACGCCACTGGTTAAGTGTTTCCATAAGTAGGGTAAATTTGTCACTTGTACAGGGTTTTTCGTGGTCAAATATTTCACAGGAGATATCCATAGTATCGAGTGTATTATTAGATGGCGGGATTAGATGTTGTCTCACAGGAGTACTTAGATTAGATCCTTTTCTTCTAGTTACATTTGTACACGCAGGGCAGCACCAGCTGGCGCGATATTCATTAGTGAGAGTAAGAAAATGGTCATGTTTTATGTTAAGACAGTCACTGTGAAAGTTTCCCTGACATAGGTAGCAGGCGAGATGATCATCATTATGGTTAATTAATCTGCAGCAGCCTTTACAGTCCATGCTGAACACAAGATGAAATAACAGGAAGCAATTAAATATATTGTATTTTTATTGGTAGCGTGGTATGGTAGTGACATTTAGTGGCTAAATACCCGTGGAGCCATCTATTGAAAAAGCATCAAACTATTAAAAAGCTGTAAGAGTCTCAGTTCAGGGTGCTGGGTGCTACAAGCACGACGCCAGTGGTGCCATCTAATTCTAGCTTGTGGAAGTTCTGATAAGAGTATCAATCGTGACTTGCAGAAATAGATATGAATAAATCCACGATTAGGTTTCAATCTTGTTTACAATTATCTTGCAAGCAATAGAATAATCACTATTATTGTTCGTTCACTAAATCAGTTTAGTAGATGCCACATATAAAGGTTAGTTCACTAGAAGCAGTCACAGGCACTCAGGTTATTTGCACTTAAACAGCAGTTTGTTGTTTTGGTAGTCACTTTATACACTGTCCACTAAGTTTTAAGGCTAAGAAGTAGGATAAACTTGTAATTGTCACAAAAACGCTCGTAAAACAATTTTAAAATGTATTTTAAATACGAGCCTAACAAAGGATAATGTTTAGTACTTAGCGCCCTCTAGCGAAAAAAGAGTAGGTATTTGTCCCTTTATATTTATTTATTTATCTATGTCTTATGGCTCTGAAACGTGGTCCCATAATTAGAGTTTTCAAAAAAAGACGCCCTCTATAGGCCATAAAGTAATGAACTACCTAAAAAAAAAATAAGTTTGGAAAATCCAAAAGTGCACGCCTCATAGCGGTCACTCAATTTTCACAAAAAAAACAGACCTTGAATATTGCATATTTATCGGTGTATTATTCGATTGATTCGATTTCTTCGCGCCATTGCCCACACAGAAAAGAAAGGTACTGCGCATGTATTGTCAACGAACCTTATTTACATAGATTTAGATATACCAACGATAGGTGGATTTCAGTTTATTGATAATTATAATTAAACTACTTTTAATTAGACCGTGATTTTCGAAAGGACTTAGTTTTAGATAATACTTAAGCGTATGAAAAAAAGAAGGGTTCGATTTGTTAAGTTTTTCGGGCGTTATCGTGACCACGCCAGTTTCCATACATACAGACACACGGACGTCCACGAAATAATTTTCTTAAACACTTGTTTTATTATTTTAAAGAACAAAATGTCCTTTAAAAATATCATGACTGTTGAAACTAGTGTTTTTTCTTGACATTTGTGTGTAAATATTATTCTACAAGTACGATAAGAAATAAATACCGACATTTTTAGTTCGAAAAATCACTTGATTTTTGTAAGGCGAGAGTAGAGCACTACCTCAACGCTCCGCTTATGATCAAATCATACCGTGGAAAGAGCATAAACAGCACATTTCAAAAATATATACATTACTAGCTAATAAATAAATAAATATATATATATATATATATATATACAAATCACACAAATAAAGGGACAAATCACACAGCTTGAGCTAGCCCCAAAGTAAGTTCGAGACTTGTGTTATGGGATACTAACTTAACGATTCTATATTTTATAACAAATACATATATAGATAAACATCCAAGACCCAGGCTAATCTGAAAAAGATCATTTTCCATCTTGAAAAATTTTTCAGCTGTTGCATGCTCTCTGCTGTACTTTCATTAACTGGATAAATGTACTTTTCAGTATTATATTTTCCAAAGTCAGGCTTTAGTTTTTAAAATTATATCTTGTGGTATGATAAGCATGACCGATATTCCTCAAAATTTCATAACTAGATAGTAATAATAAAACTGACAAATAGATAACTAGACATCTTTGTTCAATAGCAAAGGACAAGAATCCTTTGCGTAGTTAGCGAACATAATATTGACTTTTAATTACCAGTGCTAATCTATGTTCGAATAACCATTAATTAGAAGCAAATTTACTTAAACGAACTACACGAGCCAATTATCTTTCTAGTTTAAAAACTCGTTTATATTCGATCTCTTACAACCCGTCCAATCAGTCAGTCGACATCTTAGTAAAGGACACACGCGCAAAATGTATCGCATTATAATCTTTCTAAGTTTAATACATGTGGTGATACCTCATTGGGATTGCAATAAAAATTCTTGCCATAGACGCCGCCATCTTGAATATAGACTACGTCACCGAGATAGAACATTCGAACACCTAGCCAAACAAGTAATCAACCTTGACAAGAAAACCGGAGAATTATGCGTCGAAAACTCCAATAATAGAACTACAGAAGACTACGGCAGTACGGAATACCAAATAACAGTGAATCTACCTGAATACAATGAAGAAGATATAACAGTCAAGCATAAATATCGCGCTTTATATATCAATGCTGAGAAGAAAGAAGATCCTGAAGTACCTATCTATTTTGAAGTAAGAATAGTGCCAATAGTTGCTGATTTGCGAAACGCTACATGGGACTTCGTTGATGGTAAATTGGAAATTACGTATTCGTATATAGAGAAGGCTAAGTATACTCCTACCTGTGAGTTTGTTATTGATGAAGAAGTTAAAAATGTGCCGAAATATTCTCCCAAGTTTGATGTAAGGATGAAGCCAGAGCTGACACCAGAGTCGACTACCGTTTCAGACCCGAAGAAAATAGAAGGAGACAGTGATAGTGAAAACAAAGTGGGTGATGATTAATGAAAATTTTGATAGCTAATTTGTCTAACCATTATCAAAAAATACAATGGTTATTAAAAATGTTTTTCGAACCTTTACCGTCTCACTGCTGGGCAATCTAAATATAATTCTAAAATAAAAATAACTAAAATACATTGAACTACTTTTACTTACTACTTACAATTTAAAAAAATACTTACTATGGTAATGGTGATTAAAACAAAGTTATTGTACGGTATTTGTTTTTACAATTAATTATTTTGCTAAATATGTTTATTACTTGTATAAATTGTGTGTAGTTTCTCGATCCAGTCACCTTTCAAACAAAAAAAAATATTCAATTCAATTCAAAATATCTTTATTATCATAGGATATTTATAATATCTCTTAATAATAGTCACTTTGTTTTGTTTTGCACAAATGTTGACGTCAAATCGTTACTTAAAGCTAAGTTTACGCCGCTTCCTAGGCGCAAGTGCAAAAGAAGCGGCAACAAACTGCACTGCACGTTTTCTCCAAAGACGTCAACTAACAAACTAAAAACTTAAAATTAGTTATATAGATGGACAGAGATTACATTGTTTATTATGTCATAATTAAATTGAATTATAAGACTTACGAAATTTAAAATAATGTCAATTTGTAAATTTAGTATGTACCAATGTACCTAAATTATGACATGTCTAAGTATACAAACCTTTAAGAGGGACCCGCGCAAAGCTCAAGCCAGACCTTTTTGTCTTTAAGATAGCCATCGGTCCTATAATAAGCCTTCTCACAAAGTACTTTCTTTACATAAGCTTTGAATTTTCTGTCTGGCATATCAAGGACCGATTCTGACAATTTATTATAAAAAAGTATACACTTCCCCATAAAAGACTTACTGACTGTATTCAGCCTGTAATACGGGCTAACTAAGTTATTCTTATTACGTAAATTTCTATCTGTAAAATCACTTACTTTATTGAACATGGAAATATTTTTCCTTACATACATTATATTTTCAAATATGAATTGTGATGCAAAAGTAAGTATACCTATTTCCTTGAATAATTCCCTCAGTGAGTCGTATAGATTAAAACCTGTTCCTTTGTTTGTTTGCTAGTTTGCTACCTATGATCCCACAGACAGACCTACGGGTATACAACATAACTTAAAATACCCTTCTTTTTCATCGGAGGCAAAGGCGGCCCTGAAAAAAATTGAGAATTCATGACCTGTACATTACAGTCAACAGCAACAATATGCCTAATAAAATCGTTTTTACATTACTATTAGTAAACCCCTTTATTAGGTGACGTTTATTCCTGTACTGACTGTAATTTTAAAGCGGCACGACATGCGTACGTAGCACGTAGCTACGTGTTCGCTACGTCTAATTTAACATTTTTGTTGGTTGGTTTGACTAAAGAGCAAAAAAAATATTTATTATACAGATAATCTGGTTTACCCACCTTTTGTCTCTTTCCCTCTTATCGGCATTTAATGTTTCTAGACTAGAATGAAAAATTTTGCCTGTTTTCTGCATAATACGCCAATATTTAAATGACATTGTATATTTATGTAAGTTTATTTTAAGTATTTATATAAGAATATATGTATAGTCTATATATCTTATGTAATGTTACGACTTATACAACGTGGACATACCCGTAATAAATCAAACCACGGTCTATACTAGGCCATTATAGTATTATAAAATTAAAATAACAGCCTACAAACAAAAATAATTTTTGGCATTTCCATACAAAAGTGTGCGAATATAATGACTGGAAAACGTATAAGATGTGGTGATCCTAGAAAAATATATTTTCATAGTACTTCTTCAGTAGAAACGCCACCAAATAAAGGTTAGTAACTGACTGTTAAATTGATTTGGTATATGTAGGTATTCTACTTTCGTTCTAGGTATACATTTGCAAATTTTCCTCATAGATGGAGATGAAAAGAAGAATGTGCTACACGGTGTACGGTAATATAATAGTTTTATCTCGGGCGATATAATTGAATCTCTCGCTTCATTCATTTCACTCTGGATTTAAAGTAGCGCCCTCGCGTTAAAACTATAACCTTAACGCCTTGTAGCACAATCTACTATAAAGGGCTATCTAGTGCCTAACATGGGCGCCACTTCTGCTTGGTATTCACCTTAAAAATACGCCACTACGTTTAAGGCCGTACTTGAATTTTCCGGGGTCCAGTGCTGCCCCCATTTAAAATAAATCATTTCAAAGAAAACGGAGACATTATTTAAAATTTTGCAACTACCAAGTCCTAGATAACCCTTCAAAGTATTTTATGAACTACTGTTTACAGTTTATAATGAGAACGTTAAGCTTTACTACGCACATTAGCCAAAAGTGGCCGTTTTTCGCAATTGTGCGTAGTAAAGCTTAACGTTCTCACTTTAAATTGTAAACAGTAGTTCATAGAATACTTTGAAGGGTTATCTAGGACTTGGTAGTTGCAAAATTTTAAATAATGTCTCCGTTTTCTTTTAAATGATTTATTTAAAATGGGAGCAGCACTGGACCCCGGAAAATTTAGGTACGGCCTTAAGAACATGTTACACTTTTTTCATATCTGTATCTATCGGACGGACGACTGTCGTTTCAATTTATGCAGTAGGTAGGTACCTAAATTTATGCCGTTCCACCATACAGGACACAAAAACATTCCAGTAATGTGTTTGTTTATTTATTATTAGTATGAGCTGATGTCATTATTTGTTATTGTTTTGTATAGTTTTATCAATCCGAAAGCGGGCAGAAATAACATAAGTAACTAATAATTAAATACTTAAGTACCTATTCAGTAGTCCTTTAGCACTCATTATAATAAGTGGCTTAGCGTGGGCTTTTCGCCCGGGGCTGACAGGAACATTTGCCGCCCACACACTACCCGCTACTGGGCTCATTTGGCGCCATTATTTTTGGCGACGACGGGGTGCAAATAGGAATCTTTAAATTTGCCGTCTTTGCCTTTAGCCAGCCGCCGCATTTTAGGCTTGCCGCCGCCCCTTCCTTTTCTATGCCACCCGGGGCCACCCCCTCGCTACGCCACTGACTATAATGCTAATGTTATCTCACAATATCAATCACCTATAATATATCGTGTAAACATACACTATGGCTATCACAATCGCATATCGCGACCTCCAATTGTGCGTTGCCACATGCATTACTAATCACTAGTTAACGCTACCACTGTTTCACAGAAATAATACATTTAAGTTTTTATTTTTATTTCTTCAACTTAGCTTATTCGTTCTAAACATGGTGCCACTTTGTCTTTACGCGTAATGAATTAAAATATACAGAATTATGTAAGTAACTTTTAGAGTTCCATACCCAAAGGGTGCCAACGGGAACCTATTACTAAGACTCCACTGTCTGTCCGTCTGTCCGTCCGTCAAGTGTCTAACTATTAAGGTTCAAGTGATAGAGCCCGTCCGTCCATCTGTCACAGGGCTCTATCACTTGAACCCTAAAGACCGACCTTAAAGACCCTTAAAATTTTAACCGGTTATGTATTACTGTGGCCGCTATAACAACAAATACTAAAAATAAGATAAAATTGAAAATTAAAGGGGGACGTCATACAAGAAACGTATATTTTTGTTCAGCGTTTTAAAACATTGTAAGGAGGTTCGGAACCTATGTACGAGTCCGACTCGCTCTTGTTTTTTTTTTGTTTTTAATTCGCTCCAAAATTTAGTAAAGTGCACCGGAAATGCCTGTAACTAGTTACCATGCAGTACCTACCCTTGAAGTTTGCGTTATTTAGCAGGTTTTAACTCGATGTACGTTTTAGTTATGCTCACAGGATGCACTTGAAATATTTTATCTATTTAAGGCCCCGTCAGTTCAAAGCCAAGAAAACTGTGAGTGTTTTTGAAAAATCACTGTAGTTAAATGACTACAGTTTATTCCTCAAAAATTATACATAGGAATTTTAAGGCTTTTCTACAGACACCCACAATATCCAAAACACGATTGAGCATTTTTGCCTCGATAGAAAAAAATCACAAACATGCCTCTAAATTTGCCTTTATAAGACATATTACTATTTTATACAATCACCTTTTTATATTAAAATTATACCAGAAAATGTATTATCTAAATATCTAGTCGATTTCGCTACAAAAAAAAACGGCGAAATATCGTCGAGCACGGGACCGAGCCTTTGTCCGCTCTCGACGAATATTTCACTGTGTAGTTATGTACTCGAATATTTCAAATCCTCAACATTCTTATGTTATTTTTTTGAGGAATAAACTGTAGTAATTTAATTACAGTGATTTTTCAAAAACGCGTACAGTATTGCAAGTTGTGAACCCACCTCGCCTTAAAGCTAGTTAAAAATATTGTAGTTAGGTTTTTTAAGCAACGCAAGTACCTACTTTAGAAAGTGCCGTAACCTGAAGATGCAGTACTTTTATATTAATAGGACATATTACGTAAAACTTGGCGCTGATGACGGCTCTAGCAAATACAGTCAATTTTATCGCAACAAATAATGATTATTATTAAAGTGTTAAAGTTTAATAATATTATTATTATTCGGCAGTCGCCAAGCTTTCAGATGCCTTCAGGAAGCTAGAAAAATCTAACACCTGTTTAGGCCACTTACACACACGGGAAAAAAACCTAAATAATCATGCGTAGGTACCTATACACCAAATGGCAAACCAGATATTATTATTTAAAAAATATTTTATATAAAAATTTATCCTAACTAATATTATAAATGCGAAAGTGAGTTTTTATATTTGTTTGTTTGTTTGTTACCTCTTCACGCTTTATCTACTGAACCAATCTTCTTGAAAATTCGCATACACATAGTTAGGAGTACTAAGAAGGACATAGGGTACTTTTTCCTCCCGGAAAAATGTAATGTTCCCGTAGGATACGCGAGCGAAGCCACGGGCGAAAGCTAGTATATTATACTAGCTGTGCCCGCGACTTCGTTCGCGTGGTTGTCGGAACGTAATGTTATATAGCCTAAAGCCTTCCTCTATAAATGGACTACCCAACAAAAAAAGAATTTTTCAAATCGGACCATTAGTTCCCGAGATTAGCGCGTACAAACAAACAAACAAACTCTTCCGCTTTATAATATTAGTATAGATTTGTATGTATGTTTGTCCGCTTTCGATAAAGAGTGGAGGGAATCAGCCGAGGATAGAAGTAATTGGAAACGAAAAGGGGAGGCTTTTGCCCAACTATGGGACATAAATGGCTATTAAAAAAAAGGTACGTATTTATATATCTTTATTAATAACACTTTTTCTTCTCACCTGCTTTCGTTAAACATCTCCAATTCTCCAAGTACCTCGGTTGCCTGGACGGGATTGCATTTGCGATAACCTTTTGTCATCTGTTTTCTATAATCTAATAATCTACATTACTATGTTTTGGTGCAATAAAGATTTTAACTAACTAACTAACTAAACTCGAATCTTGCAGCACCAAGGGTAGGGGGCACCCTAACCTAACCTAACCTTAACTAGACCAATGACGCTATCTGACCGACCAGACAGCAAACACAAACAAACGAATGTGTATTGTACCTTATATTATAGACATGTCCTGTATTTGTAAATCTTATTTGGTTCAATAAAGATTTTTGGATATTGATCGCTCTAAGTACTATCAGGGTCATACGGGCTCTTAATGTAATAAGGTTAAGGCTAATAAAACATAATCTTTCTTGACATAAAACTTAGATTACTAGGTTTATGTAAAGAAAGATTATTTTTTAAAAACGAAAAACTACCGATAAAATAGACCGGTTGCAAAGAGCTTGTTCACATTAAGTGGCTTCACATGTTTCGCCTCTGCGAGATTTCTGTTCAGTTTGACATTTTCATAAGAAAATATATCACATAAGTGCCTGAGTGAATAGATATTAATAGCATTCATAACAGGCTGCGAAAGGACAATGTTTTCTTAGATTAAAAAAGTTGCGTGGAGAATTTTTTACTCCCCACTTAAAAAGAGACTCACTAGCCTCCATAGCATTGCACCAGACTGCGACTGTTTATCGAGCGTTATATCTTCTTCTTCGTCTTATCGTGTTCCCGGTTGCATCCTCAGCTGTGCTGCTTCGGAGCCCGGGCTGGGCTTTCCCGCTTTTTCTTCTTTAAATATTACATGCATGTCAATGGTCACCCAAGGATGCCAAAGATCTTGCAAAAATGAAGAACGAATGAACGAAGCGAAATGATGAAGCCAGATCAGTTTAAATGATTTGGCTATAGTTTTACGACCGGCCGACTGCCTGACGTCAATCCTCTTTGAGAAGCGTGCTTTCCTTCTTTTTATCGAGCGTTATCATCTATCACTATCTCGCTCTATGAATGATAACGAGCGGGATGACAGTCCACCACGCAGTATGAACTTTATCCTGGTTTATCAATGGTGACATGCTAAGGCAGCTGGTTCACATTTCAAATTTTTGTATTACCTACCTTTCTGATTAATAACTTATCCTTCCTGCTATACTTATTAAAATAACAGGCAAGGTTAAAAATGTCAATAACATGACGCACCAAACACGATAACGAAACACAAAGACTGGCTTAAAATACTTTATTTAACTTAATAACTCACTGTTACAAACTCTACTTCGTCTTTCAAGTCTACCGCGTACGTTGTAGCTTCAACTGGTTCCCGCTTGTCTGGGATTTCGTTGGTTTCCACTTCCCTATCCTTGTCATTGTCTCCTCTATTCCCAATGTCAACGTCGAGATTGTTATCATTTTCATCATTACCCATCTCTTCCCGACTGTGCTTAGGTTCTTCTGTCGTGGGAACGTCTGTTTCAGTTACAGAATTTTTTGTAGATTCATCAGTCTTCTTTACCGGGAACTGAATAATCAGGACGTCATCCGAGTAATTCCACGTACCAGACAGATCGATACCTTCAGGCAGAGTCCTCACATCAAGATAGCTTCTCTGATTTACTTTGTCAATCTTGTGTACGGCTTGGATCATCAGCATTCCTTCACGAGCTTTGACGGCGATATCCTTTTCTTCGTACCCAGAGAGGGGAATGACGATTTGGTACTGATCTCCTTTAATGCCTTCACCTGAAACGTAACTGGGAAACGTTTGGTGGAAGCTTTTCAGCATATCGTCCAGCTGTCTCATTTCAGTATTAAGATGCTCCCAAAAACTTCTCGTATCGAATAATTTTTCGCCGAAACCTGGGTAGCGAGGCCGTGGCGGTGGTGGTGGTGGATGGTGGTACATGGGTGGTCCTCGTTGGAAGTCTTCGTCGTCAAAGCCGCCATAGCCCCCGTACCCATAACGTGGGGCAGCGCTAGCGGCAGCAATCACACAAAGGATCAGAACGCTGTACATTGCTTCGCAGTCAACGATATACTGTTGCGTATGAACCGTCTCATGCAATTTATAGGTTCATTTAGGGTTATCACGGCTATCGGTACATTCTGGAGTGACGACTTAGTCAGGGGTCAGTTTGATTCGAGGAATTCGCGATAAGTTGTTTACATGTAATTTGCGTCTTATTTCTAGAGCTTTTTAGAATAGTTTTGTTTGTCAAGGTGTCGGGTTTATCCCGGCTTCGGAAAGTTAGCGTATATTTAAGGGTAATTACTTCATAAGTAATTTTCTAAATAAACAAACATTTTGATTAGACAATATTATTTATAATTTATACGTACGTATACTAATTATTCTAAACATTAAATAATGAGCCAAAGTTTTGTTGCATTTTGCTTTAATAGTTAAAAACAAATTAAAATTTTTGCTGATAATGCATTTGATATTATTATCTCTATTCCTTTTCAGTCTTATATTAGGTTTTTATAAAACATTTAGAAAAAGTAATATATAAAACATACCACAAAACAAAATATAAACACATTATAAAAACCAAGAATAAAAACCTAACCTATCTGCCCGCTGGTAACGGGGCAAGGCCCATGCTACCGGTTAGGGCCCGTAAGAGAGCAACCTGACAATGCGTGTCGAGTCCAGGAGTACTGCCTTCTGAATTTGACCCTTGACCCAGCTATCTAACGAAAGCTTAATTCAATAAGCGAGAAAGTCTTAAAGCGCGAGTTCACACCTCACAATACTATGTGTTTTTGAAAATTACTGTAATTAAACTACTACAGTTTATTTTTCAAAAATTTTAACATAAGAATCTTAAGGCTTTTCTACAGACACACACAATATCCAAAACACGATTGAGCATTTTTGGCTCGATAGAAAACCTAAATTTACTTTAATGATATTATTTTATACGAAACCTTTTTATAAGAAAATTATACCATAAAATAACAGTATGTTTTCAAAAACACACTGCATTGTGAGTTCTGAACTGACAGCGCCTTAAGATGATACAATAAATTATTTGAAAGGAAACGGTGATATCATTTAAAATTTTGTTCTAGTAAGCCCTAGTTAAGCTTTAGTTTGCATTTTTGCGGAAAACGGCAACTTTTGGCAAAAAAGCAAACTAAAGCTTAACGTTCTCACTTTAAACTGTAAACATTAGTTCATAAAATAGTTTGAAGGGTATCTAGGGCTTACCAGAACAAAATTTTAAATCATATCTCCGTTTCTTTCTAAATAATTTATTTCAATCCATGTATCATCTTAAGATGTTGGTCAACAAGACGACGCCGATACGACTTTAGGGACAATTATCGTCGAATTATTATTATTATATCATTAATGTACTACGCTATCATAAAAACTTTAGTGATAACAATTGATGTAAGTATAGGGAATACCAAAATTAAATTTAAAATTACAAAAACAACTGAAAAATTTTAACGTTTTCGTCATTAAGAGGGCGCCTGATGTCAATATTCTAAATTTTGCTCCCGCTTCCACGCACACAAATTTACGCTAGCCGAAGCGAGACAGCGAGCCATGCGGGGCGTCGGGAATCGCAGTGGGTCAATGAAGCTGGTTCTAGTTTTGAGGTTTTTTTCGTTTGACAAAGAATATTTAAGAGTTATTTAAAAAGTAAGACATATGATGACTGCCTTATGTTTAATACAATTATAATCCAAAGTAACAAGTGCTAATTTATTGTATTTCTTAAATACTTTCTGTTTTAGTATAATTCTGAGGTGATTTGGAGGCAACTTCGCAATATTTTTCTATCGAGAACATTTTAAGCAATCGTGTTTTCGAAACTTATTATGTTTAGAGTTAGTCCTGAACTTTGCTGTATTTCGTTAATATTGATAATATTTAAGATCGCTCTAAGAACTTTAGGGTAGTACGGGCTCTTAAACAACGATATAATTGTGTCATATCGTTCTTGGAACAGTGTTATTATTTATTCAATTGTTTTAAACATTTAATGTTTTGAGTCACCATACAAACTAAATAGGTAAGAAAATAAGATATTGTAAAAAACTTGAAATTCATTCATTGGTTAAATGAAATAGGCACCTATGTAGTAATAGTGGGTAGTATTCTAGATCATATAAGTATTTCTATATTAAGAGGATTGTGTAGTGCAGATACGCATCGCGAGTAGGTATTTGCAGAAAATCTATCTGTTTCACGCCGTTCAGCTTCCGACCCGTGTTGTGCGATAGAGACAGTTGCAATTCTTAGAGGCGATTGCCTACTTTTTCCTTCAAAATAAAGTATTGTTTCGGGCGATAACGTTTCCACCCCCCTTAACCTTTACAAAATGAGGCAATTTTGGTGTCATTCAATTCAGTACATCTTAATCTAGGGCTGTACGGTTTCTGATTTTAGTGATTCGGTTTTGTTTAATTTAAATAAATTAAAACGCTCGAGGTAGTTTTTTTAGTAAAAAATATGGATATTGAGATGCTAATAACTTTTGTTTTAAGCAATATTTCTTTCAAATAAAAACGTACGGCAGCCCTACTTATCCAATATATCAATAACATGTAAAAAAAATATCAAAATTAGATTATGTTTAAGGGGGGAGAAACGTTATCGCTTTTTGTATGGAAATTACCAGCTACACAATCCTCTTAAAATTTCCGATCAGAAATATATGACGGAAGGTAGTATTGGTTAGGTTAGTACTTACGTATATTAATTCTGTGGTTGGGTGCAGCCTTTTAAATACACACAGAATGATTATGACCTCTCTCTCTCTCATCTCAGCGTATTCCCAGTTGCATCCTCAGCTGTGATGCTGACTGAGCCCGGGGTGCGCTTTACCGCTTTTTCTTCTCCAAATATAACATGCATAAATGGTCACCCAAGGATGCCAAAGACCTTGCATATTAGAGAAGAAATAGTCGGAACAGTTTTAAATGATTTGGCTATAGTTTTACGACCGGCCGCCTGCCTGACGTCAACCCTCTTTGGGAATGTATTTGTGCGAAAAGTTTTACAACCGGCTGCCGCCCGACGTTAACCCTCCTTGGGAATGCAATTGTAGCACGAGATGTTTGTGCTTAGCCCTTTAGTCGCCTCTAACGACATCTACAGGAAAAGATGAAGTGGTCTTATTTTACCGGAATCACACACACAAGCTGACTGTTAAATGTGTTTAAAACTGAATTTTACGCGAACGAAGTCGCCAGAATTAGCTGGAGTTTTTGGCGGGTAGTCAAGGGGTTCGGTTGGGGTTTTCTTTAAATTATTTTGCAAATTGATTTTAGTGGACTTTATAATATGAAATTGGTGTTGTTTGATGTTAAAAATGCTCATGCTCATGAACAATATGTGAAATAGTTAAAGTGGACAGTCATACTCGTAGTACAGCTGTAGTGATATTTGTTTCGCGGACTGTGTGGGCGTCTTCGGGCGTCGTCCGCCACTCAATCGGCTATGAAAACCAGTGGACTCGTATAGATTTGTCGCCAGAAGCTCCCTTAAAGCAATCAAAGGCCTACACCAACCTTTGATTGTAACTTGTTAGGAAAAAAGAATTTTCCAAGTTTGTTAAGGCCGTACCTTAATTTTCCGATTTTTGTGCTGCCCCCATTTAAAATAAATTATTTTTAAGAAAACGGAAACATCATTTAAAAATTTTCTACTACCAAGTCCTAGATAATCCTTTAAACTATTTTGTGAACTACTGTTTACAGTGTATAATGAAAACGTTAAGCTTTACTACGCACATTTGCCAAAAGTGGCCGTTTTTCGCAAATGTGCGTAGTAAAGTACAGTAGTTCATAAAATACTTTGAAGGGTTATCTAGGACTTGATAGTAGCAAAATTTTAAATGATGTCTCCGTTTTTTTTTAAATGTATTATTTTAGCGTCAAGCCATTAATATATATAAAAAAAACAACAACAGCACCAGCTTAGTATAAAGCATCGGTATAAAGCTAATAAATATTATGTTTACATTTACAAGATGTGTGCCAGTATCTGTGCCACTATAATGTCTTTGTTTAAAAATGATTAATCTTTTTCTAAATATGGCGTTGAACTCACGACATGACCAACTAATGTAGTCATTTACTTCTCAGAAAGCTAATGATAAGGGAGTAAACAGAACACATTTGATGTAAGTAGGTATTGCATATATTAAGAGCCCCTACTACCCTAAAGTTCTTAGAGCGATCTTAAATGTTATCAATATTAACGAAATATGTACTCACTTTGAAATAAAAACACAGCAAAGTTCAGGACTAACTCTATACATAATATGTTTTGAAAACACGATTGCTTAAAACTTTCTCTATAGTAAAATATTGCGAAGTTGCCTCTAAATCACCTCAGAATTATACTAAAACGGAAAGTATTCAAGAAATAAAATAAATTAGTCCTTGTAACGTTGGATTATGATTGTATAAAACATATAATCATATGTCTTATTTTTCAAAAAACTCTTAAATAATCTTTGTAAAACGAAAAAAACCGTGATCCGTGACCTTTTACCCCGCATGGTCTTGCTATCTCGCTTCGGCTAGTGTACATTTGTGTGCGTGGAAGCGGGCGCAAAACTTAGATTATCCACATCAAGCCCAGCCTTAAGCAGTTTATTCTATCTTCCTTTGTGTGGGGTCATGTGAGGTGATGAAGATTGATAAGATCAGGAAAGAATAGCAGCTATATTCAAGTAAAGTGCTCTTTATGCGGAATATTATTATTATTAATAATATATTGATATCTTTGGTTTTCATAATGAAACAAGATAAATACAACAGATTGTATTTATCTTGTTTCATTATAAAAACCAAAGATATCAGTCGACAAATGTATACCAAAAATCTCCTATTCTGAAAAAGCAATTGATATAGAATTAAAATATGCTTAATAATAACTATTTATTTGCAAAATAATAAGGAAAATCAACGAAAACAAGTAACCGGTATATTATGGACCCATAACTGGACTAGTTTACAAAGTTTTTGCTGTTCGCATACTTGCAGCAGCGGTTTCATAAAGAATTCAGTTCATAAAACACATATCTGGTTATTAAAAAAAATTAAGATGCCTAAGTTTTGAAATATCTCATGTCAAAAAAAATTTTTCGTTAATTTTGCCAATTTAAAAATTTTACTATAAATTCAATTACTTTTTTTGGAACTTTTTAATTCAAGTTAATTACAGTGCAAGCCTTCCATTGTACAATTCATTTAGATCACAGCTCAATTCTTTTACGAATTTGAGTTATTCGCGTTTTTGTATAGGCCGGTATATTGCCATACAATGCGCACGGTGCTCAAAGTATGTGAACTACAAAACAAAGTGACTATTATTAAGAGATATTATAAATATCCTATGATAATAAAGATATTTTGAATTGAATTGAATTGAATATGAGAAATGTTATGGCAACTCAAATTTCATATATCTGTGTACATAAGAATGATAGAAGGATAAATCAAATTTTATTTTGATTTAGAAGAGTGATCTTTTTTTTTACAATATAAAAGTAAATTATATACATAGTAGTTTATTTTCTAAAAATAAAAAAGATGAAATTGGTAAAATTTGGAAATTTGTTATAACAATTACTTCCAATTCTGACGTCCTAGAAAAAAAACATAATAAGATCCGTATTAAGCATACAAAAATCTAAAAGAAACAACAAGTTTCATATGCTGAGCACAAAAAATTTGTAAACTAGAATTAACCTTCAATTACGTTCGTAACCACGTGCTATACAAGATCACTAAAGTATAATGAAATTAAAATAACAGTCAAGAAACCAAAACATTTTTCTACATTCCCACACAAATCGCCCGGGCGGCTGCACACTTTTGTATGGAAGAGCCGAAATTTTCTTTGGCTGTTATTTTAATTTTATTATACTAAAATGATCTAGTATAGACCGTGGTCTGATTGATAACTGGAATGTCCCTTCCACTTTGTATATCAAAATATACGAAAATATGTTTTGACTTTCCATACAAACTCGGATTAGCTGATTGGTCGACTTGTATTTTTTTTTAAATTTAAATATGTTTCTTGAGGGAAAACTTGTTCAGTATCGCGGACTGTACCAACCCCTTAAATAGTTTGTCTATACATATATGAAAAATAAATATTTGAAGAGACATCTACCGAAACATGAAGGTACTTTTGAGTAAAGATACAGTCTACTGCTTGCTACTCGTATTTATGTAAATATGCTTAAGGTTGTTTTTTGCTCGAACCTTTATATGATTCGGTCGGACGGTTTTATCTAGATGTCGTTACACTTCCTAGATTGAGTACTAGTTATACGTAGCAGGGCTTGTTAAGGTGAATATATAAGCAAATGGCCTTGAAATGTAAAATAAATTGATATCTCGTAAATATGGTGATAATTTCCATATTTCTCTTCTTCATGCACTAAATAGCCCTTCAAATTATTTAATGAACTGCCGTTAAAACTATTATTGGTGATCCGTCTAGCTTCAAAACTTGCCGTGGCACCTTTTGGCGGAGGCAAGTTTTAAAGCTAGACGGACTAATGTAAATACTTTCAACGGTGTTTCATAAAATAATTTAAAGGGCTATCTAGTGCATGACGAAGAGCAATTTGGAAATTATCACCATATTTACGAGTTAACAATTTATTTCAAATGAGGGCGCCACTTCAAGGTCATATGCTTATATATTCACCTTAATGATACCAAATTGACACTAAAAGTAACGTTAAATAACGTTATTTTTGTGGTAACGTTATAAAGGTTATCGATAATACAGTTTATAACGTTATCAATTAACGATATAAGTAACGATACCTTTTTTCAATACTTGTAAAACATTATACCTATAAATAGCTGGTACGTAGTATTTTTATTACTCTGTGGTACTAGTATATTATTACCACCGAGTAATAATATACTACGTACAACAAACAAATTATTACTAACACAGAGTAATAATATATGTACTACGAACAGGTATCTACCATAAGCCATAAATATGAAGAATAAGTTAATTTCACATAAATATACCTAGGTTTTCAAGTTACAAGTTTATAAACTTGCAAAAATGCGTAGAAAAGCTTAACGTTACTTTAAACTGTAAACAGTAGGTTCATGAAATAGTTTAAAGGGTTATCTAGGGCTTCACAAAGACAATATTTTAAATAATATCTCCGTTTCCTTCGAAATGATTTATTTCAAATGGGGGCAGCACTGAACCCCGGAAAATTCATGTATGGCCCGGAAAACGGCCGCTTTTGGCAAAATGCGATGAAGCGAAGTTCGCTAAACATTCAGCGGCCTTTGCTTATTCAGGTAACCATAAAAAAAAACCAAAAATTTATATGACTTACGTCTTTTTAATTACAAGATAAATAATAATCTCATACATAAAGATGGGTACCCAAGTAGGTAAGTACAATACTAACAAGTATAGGTACCTAATACGGGTACCTACCCGTACCTATACATATTAAATTAATCACACAACACCGATTCTAGGAATGTTTAATTAAATTAAATGCAATTCTTTAGTCATAGGCTTTACTCTTCACCCCTGATCCTCCTGCCCTTCCAATTGCTTCTTCACAGGCCCAGTCTGGATAATCGGCACAATCCTCTCATTTTCAGCCTTTGGAGGCGCTTTTAATGGCGCCGTGATAGTCAAAACACCATCTGAAGACAGCCTCGAAATCACCGAGTTCGAATCTACTCCATCAGGCAAAAGATACCTCCTTGAGAAACTCCTTGAAATGAATCCATGCTCATCTTGTCTTTCTTCGTGTTTTGCATCAATAACTAAGTAACCATCAACTGTTTTGACGGAAATTTCTTCAGGCGCAAAATGCTGAACATCTAAATTCACTTGAAACTTATCCTTTTCTTTCCTGATTGTCGATCCAGCATCATTAACAGCTGCTCTGAGGTTCCTCCAGTTTCTGCAATAGTCTTGAGTTGCCTGAGGAATCGCCAGGATAGTTAAGTAGTCTTGCGGTGTCAGACCTAGACCGAAATGCTGGTCTGGTAGCTGCTGTCGATGGCTAGGGCCATCTCTTTCGAAGCTGTAAGGAATTCTGAACATTTTTTACTTATTTCTTGCTCTTGAATAGTTTAAAATAACTTCGATTTACAGATTTACTGTAATATTACACTTTAAATATCGCACTCGCAGTGTACTCTTCGCTTTGTATGAATGAATGGAATGACGTCAAGATGTTTACAAGCGCGGTTTTTATTCGCCACAGCGCCATCTAGCAACCACGGAAACATTCGAGAAAGCAGTTCTAGAAGCTACGCGGCGAATCGCGCATGCTCGCTTTATCGCAGGGTTTATTGACGCCAGTGGTTCATAACAATTTGATTTTATTTAGTTTTGTCTGCTCATTTTTTCGTGTATTTCTTTGTGATTTTTCGTTAAAATGTTTGAATAAAAACTGAATTTAGGAATACAGTCATTTCTCAGTACCTGTATACTTACATAATTAATAGATATATACATCGTGTTAATAAAAGAACGCAAAACCTCTTAGATGGTACCTCAGCCCATGTAACTGAACAACTTTTGTTCAACAACTTTCACAAAACTAAAAAAATATTGAATTTTCATACAAACTGATCAGCTGATCGAGTCAATTTGTATGAAAATCCGAAATGAATGTATGAAAGTTGTTGAACAAAAGTTGTTCAGTTACATGGGCTGAGGTACCATCTGAGAGGTTTTGCGTTCTTTCCTTTACACGATGTATATAAATAAATATATGAAATAAAAAAAACTTAAGATATTTCTGCATTCTCTGCTGAGACTGATTATTATCAATTTACGTAAATAGTAATTTTGATATACATGCTTATTCTTTCTATGACTGCTTTTAATTTTATAAGGTCATTCATTACATTACACTTACAAATTTTGCAATGAAAAGAACTTTATTAGGTTATCTAGTGTGTAATCAATTCGATATACATACCTAAATAATTTATTGTAAAATATTGCTAGTAACAATAATATCTTTTTATTTATTTTTTATTTATTTTATTTATTCAAGTACACTTGGAAATTTACAAACATACACTTAAAAAAAATAAGGAAAACATATTTATATATTTTTTTCTCTCTAAAAAATATTTTATTCTTTCCGCTTTAGTATTTAATTTTTTGTTACAGTTTAGAATGTATTTATACAACATAAATAGCATTAAAATCATAGAAGCAAGTTGTTTTCCAAAAAGAAAATTGTTTGGTTATGTGTTAATTTAATAGCCATCACTGGTGGCAGATGTTTCAAGCTTCCTCAAGGCATCTAAAACATAGCTATTTTGTCCTCAAGTTTGACGACTGCCCTACAATGATGACAGCTGGGAAAAACGGCTTAAGGCCGTACCTAAATTTTCCGGGGTCCAGTGCTGCCCCCATTTTAAATAAATCATTTCAAAGAAAACGGAGACATCATTTAAAATTTTGCTACTACCAAGTCCTAGATAACCGTTTAAAGTATTTTATGAACTGCTGTTTACAGTTTATAATGAGAACGTTAAGCTTTACTACGCACATTAGCCAAAAGTGGCCGTTTTTCGCAAATGTGCGTAGTAAAGCTTAACGTTCTCACTTTAAACTGAAAACAGTTGTTCATAAAATACTGTGAAGGGTTATCTAGGACTTGGTAGTTGCAAAATTTTAAATGATGTCTCCGTTTTCTTTGAAATGATTTATTTTAAATGGGGGCAGCACTGGACCCCGGAAAATTCAGGTACGGCCTTAACGTGCCTCCGAAGGAAAAGCTTTAGAAATTTTTATCCCAGTTGTGGTCACCCATCCAAGTGTGGGCCATGCCTGGGGTTGCTTAACTTGTGAAAGTGCTAGTAATGCGTACTTTCATCAGGCCACCGAGCTTCTCAATAACTGAACTACTTTCCATAAAACAATTACCTAACGAAAAACTAAAATAGAATTCGCCTTCCCATACAAATCAGCGCTCAGCCTAACGGATTTTGTATGGAAGGACGAAAAATTTTTATCGATCTTAAAAACTTTTTTTAGAAAGTAGTTCAGTATCATAGACTGAACTTGCTCCAAAAATTTGGCTGGTGTTTAAAAAGTCACCTGTAATTGATAAGTGTTCGTGGATTAAAAACACAAAATGTTTATGACACCTGCTTAGTTCAGCTATCTGATACCAGGTAGCGCTATTGGCCCAAAAGAATATTCCCGAAAATCATACCAATAAGTCAATTCTACAGTAAAAAACAAAAATAAAGTATTTAAAGAGTATAAAAGGTTTTATTTATATATTTACTTACATTATTTTGAAGAAATATTCCCTAAAACATATTTTAAATAAATGTGTGGCTGCTTCGTCTATCCACTACTAGATGGCGGTAGTGAGATCACAAATGCAAATGTTTACAAATGCATGATCAAATACATTTATTTCTGTACGATTACGCTCACATCATTTAAGTTTCTGCAATTACCAACGAACTCAAATACTATCTTCAAGATCTAATAAAATACAGGGTGACTTTTTATCCACCTGCTAAATTTTTTGACCAAGTTCAGTCCATGATACTGAACTACTTTCTATAAAAAAAGTTATTAAAAATCGATAAAAATTTTTCGTCTTCCCATACAAAATCCGTTTGGTTGAGCGCTGATTTGTATGGGAGGACGAACAATTTTTATCGATTTTTAATAACCTTTTTATAGAAAGTAGTTCAGTATCATGGACGGAACTTGCTCCAAAAATTTGGCTGGTGGATAAAAAGTCACCCAGTATAGTCAAATGTTATCTATTACATGCTTATTAAAATACCGAATAGATAGGTTCTAAGGTTTGTGGTTTTTGAGGTGCTAGCCACCTCGCCTATTGACGTCTACACATTTAGCACCGATTCCGACAAACATTGTCAAAACAAACACATTCATTGTCAAACCATATTTAAATTTATTTCTATCAAATAATCTGGTCTTCCTGGTCTTGAAGAAAAGAAAGAAAAAATGAATGTACCAGCAGCTTCTCTTCCCGCGCAGATCGTAAAAGCCGATCGAGGGAATGGGCAAGAATCTGACGATGCGACCAGAAATTAACCCATCACTATTTTGATTCTTATTTTACCATTTTCACGCCTTTACCAATTCGCTAAATGTGTTCTTACTTTGAGTCTTACAGCCCAGGAGTGCTAATATTCATTTAGGCACTCCGCGAAACACAAGACGTGTAGTTTTCCAACTCACAACTCGCGTTCCGACGCATTGCATCGTATTTTTGAAACCGCCGTGTCAGTGATAAGTAGTATTGGGTTACGCAGAAAATACCATAATTATGTCAATGGTTTTCTAAACATTTTAACAAAAATAAAAAAAAGCAGCGTGAAGCGGAACTGATACACCATGGAACGTTTCTTTGACATTTGTACGCTACAAATATCAAAATTATGAGTGGTTCATATCAGACCACTCGTTGCAAATCCTTCGCATACAATCAATTCAAAAATGCGCCCGTTTGGAAACACTCGCGCAAATCATTCGTAATGTGAGTCCCTGAATGAAAAATAGCACTACTGGTCTCTGTCTACCCTGGGGACATATTCTTATCTGTGGCTAGGGTTAAAGACACAGATATTGGAGATTATATAGCTCTGATAAAAGACGTGATAATGTATATGTATGAAATCTGGAGAAAAACATGGCAGATCGATTGTGGACCGCGCGCGTCTTTTGGTTTTTTCAAGCTATTCAGCAAAATATTCTAGATCTATGATTTTGTGCATATCCAAGAGAAATAAAGGTGATTATCTTTTGACAGTTGAAAGTCACACTCGCTGTGTTTCAGTGTGAATCGGCGCGTATTGCTGAATTCAGGTGACTCAGGTCACGCTATACGGGCTCGATATTCCCAGTCCCAGGGCACCTGTTACGCAGGCTTAAGGTTATTGAATCGTCTTATTGACGTGTGTTAGTTAGGTCCTTGAATGATATATAGCCGGCAAGTTGCAGTTCCTCGAATGCAGTCTCTATTGCAAGGACCGAAAAGCAACTTTCCGCCATACCGTTTGATCATGCGTAGTAGGGCTCTGGCTGCACATGCACTTTTATGCCAAGGTAACCTAGTCAATAATCGGAAAAGGAGAAATATTTGTTATCCTTGTCTGATTCCAACTTTCAGATTGAAAGTTGTTTCTGTATTTTGTAAAAGGCCGGACATACGGTTTAAGCAATAAAGAATTTTAAAGTTTGAAGTTTGGCTTATTCTACAAGTCAACCTACAGGTAGGGCCGATGAAACCAAATTTTTAGAGCATAGGTACCTAGTTAGAGGCGAACTTCTAAATAGTTACCTTAGAAATACCTATGCTTTGAAAAATTTGCTTTTATCGGCACTATTTACCTGTAGGTTGACTGGTAGAAAAAGCCCTGTGCCGTAGGTCCGCCTATAACGGTTTTTGTAATTTATTTATTTTTATTTTATTTAGGAAACAAACAGTTACATAAACAATATTAACAAAACATAAATAAAATACCTAAACCAATAAAGTTTCCTCAGAATACTACTACAGAAATAACGAACAGAAAAAATTAAAAGAAGAGTAGAAAACAAAATTTTGATGGAAAGATACACAATAACAATAGTTTGTAACACAATTAAGTATAAATAGGTAGTGTAGTTTTAACAATTACTTCACGTGCTAGCAACCAACGACCTAATTCCCTTTTTGTATGAACCAATATATGATACAAATATGTCAAGGTCATTAAATTGACAATTATAATTATGACAAGCACGATATATAAATGTATTTTTGTATAATTGTATATAATTTTGTATAATAAAGTCAATTAAATAAATAAACGACAAAATTTTATTTAATTTATAGTGAAACAGTAACATAATAAAGTTTAAGAAATAAGGGATATCTAATAAGTTTTTTATGCAATTTTCACTTACACCCAGAGTACTTCTTCCAAATAACGGCTGTTTTTTAAAGTGCTACGGTTGAGGCGTGGTAAGTTCGTGGGATGGACCTACGTAAACACAGCCTAAGTAAGAACAATATTATCTCATCACCTACTAAATGGGGTGATATGCTTTATCAAAAATCTGAGGTGGCTGAATTTTTATGTACCTACTTATATGCGTTCGCATATTTCTCTACAGTTATCAACAGGCCGAGGGCCAGCGGACTTGATGATCAAAGTAGCAAAAGAAAGTAGGTAAATAAATATGATTTTTTAATGTACGAGTACCTAGCGATTTTGTCTAAGAAGGTTTGTTATCCTAGATTGCAAGCCTGGCTGGATAGTTGGTTACCCATTATCTATGGTCATCTTTATTGTTTGTCTGCGCGGAACATCTTGCGTATTGTCAAAGAGAATTCAAATACTACTTCAAAGTCTGAGGTCGAAGTGGAAACATTTGGAAAAAAGGAAAAACCGGCGACTTCGTGATATCGAAAACCAAATATTTAATCACTTTATTTTTATCGAAAACCTTGAAAAGATGTCGTTGCTACCACTTCTAATGCAACTGGAGCGACCTTTGCGTCTAAACGACCAGCACTTTGGCCTAGCATTGACTCCTGAAGATATTCTAACTTTGGTTGGCCCACAATCTACTCACGACTACTACCGCCCTTGGAAGCAACTCTCCAACGTCCTGAGAGATGTCGGATCAACGATTAAAAACGACAGAAAGAAGTTCCAAATTAATTTAGATGTGCAACACTTCGGTCCTGAAGAAATAGCAGTAAAGACAATTGATGGTTTTATCATAATCGAAGCTCGTCATGAAGAAAAGCGAGATGAACATGGGTGGGTGTCCCGTCAGTTTACCAGACGGTATGCTTTGCCTGAAGGGTGCAATTTAAATGCTGTAGAATCACGCTTGTCATCGGATGGGGTTTTGACTGTGACTGCGCCGTTGGAGCGTAAAGAAACTAATGAGCGTATAGTTCCAATAGTACATACTGGTCCAGTGAAGACTCAAGTTGAAGGTATGAAGACTGAGGGTGGGCATGGAGAGCCTAAAGATATTGAGAACGGGCAATGATCAGCTCTCAGCAACTAATAAAATATATGAAATATCTCAATGGTGTTATTTTATAAAGGTCTTGTTGCTAAATGAACGGCAGATGCTATTTTTTTGTCTTTTGAATGGATTCTCTAGTCTTCAGTTATAAATGTTTTTAACTTCAATTACTAAATGTTATTGTTTCATGTATTGTTTTAAGTATTGTTCTTTATGCTATCTAATATTTTGAGTACATATGTTACGAAATGCATGTTTAATATTTTAACTAATATAAATATGTAAGTTTGAGAGTACAGGAGTAGTTTTATTGACCCCTACCTAGATGAACTATTTCAGCACACAGCGAATACTTGCATACAACTAAATAACAGTACAAAGCCACAGAGAATTTCGATACAAACTATGATTTGCAATCTCCATCTTCCATGCTGATCTGGAGATGTAACAATCAATTCTGAGATTTGGCGACTGATTTTGACTAAATCACGTTTAAATCTGGGCAAAAACAGATCCTCTCTAGGTGCAAGTTTCGATTCGGAGGTGTGCACGCCAGAAAGCATGCTTCCTGGCTTGACCACTAAAACATACTTGTAACTTCTAAAGTGCGGCTCGACCAATTCTAAGATTTGGCGACTGATTTTGACTAAATCACGTTTAAATCTGGGAGAAAACAAATCGTCGCTAAGTTCTATAATTTCCACTTAGGTCCACGCCACAAAGCATGCTTCCTGGCTTGGCCACTAAAACATGCTTGTAACTTCTAAACTACAGACTGACTAAATTTTATATTTGGTGACTAATCTTGCTATGGTCAAAATTTTAATCGGTGATGGTGTCCACGCCAGAAAGTGTCACACGATCTGGAGAAAAGAAAAAAACTTAGAATGTACCAGGTGCTTCTCTTCCCGTGTAGATCGTAAAAGCCGATCGAGGGACTGCGCGAAACTACGAATCATATAGGCGATGCGGGTAGCAACCCATCACTATTTTGATTCTTTCTTCCACCTTCTCGCCCACCATCACGCTAAAAGTGGCCTAGCTTTGGGTCTTGCCCTGGGCTCTGTCTGCTTAGAGCCCTAAGACCCAACATGCTCTGTATGCCGCAAGCCTCGCCTCTTGACAAGGCGAGAACGAGGGAGGGGGAAATAGCGCGGCACTTTAGGAGATTCCGTTCTGTATGAAGTACTCTTATTAGTTCTGTGCTACAGGTACACTTATTAAATAGGTACACAATATTGCGTTTTAGTCATGAAGTTATAGTATGTTTTAGTCCCTCACGAGATAGACATCCATCGGATGCGAGATCTAATTACCACAGAGTAAAATAAACTAGGTCCATGTAATTAGGCTTTCAGCAATGGAATGTTATAAAGGTCAAAAATCATCTATTAGATGACCTATTAAAGCTGTTAATGAAAAACTTACGATTTCCCATAATGGTCTAGAAGAAATGAAAAAACAGAATGTCCTAGCTGCTTTTCTTCTGCGCAGATCGTAAATGCCGATCGAGGGAATAGGCAAGAATCTAAATCATATCAATAGGCGATACCGTTAGCGTTAGATCATAAAACCATCACTTTTATGATTTCCTTTTTCCACCTCATGTGTATGTGTAAAGTGGCCTGGGCCTTGCCGCCCTAGGCTCTGTCTGTCCCGTTAGGGATAAAGACGTGATGGTGTTATTATTAGGCTCAATTTACATTGCGGCAGAGTCGCAGCTATTTGCCGAAATCGTTCATAGCATAATGAACTTTATGTCAATCTTATAATGTTCAAACTAAACTTCCGGCGTCTTCCAGCGACTTCGCGAGAATCCAGGCCTGTGTCACTCCCTGTTTAGGTATCGAAAATGTACCTACATTATTACTATGTACGATTTCAGCGAAACGCTGCGACTCTGCCACAATGTTAATTGAGCCTTAAAGTAGCAATTATATCAGACTACTTTTCGTATGCGATTTGATGTACATTGCGTGTTTTGAAAGATAACGTTTAGATAGTTAATTCAATACAGGCAATGTATATCATATACGATAAGTAGTCTAGTGGAATAGCTACTTCAAGATACACTATAACGTGAAATATATGGAGGGTATTTATGAAAACATGGATATCATAAGACGTGATACCCATGTTTTCATAAATACCCTCTAGGTAGGTACTTTTTACTTTTAAATTATAAATAAGTACCTACCTACCTACCTAATGGTATTTAAATTCGGCTTATGATGACACCTAACCAGATTTCCAGTGCAAAATATTGACATAGTATGGTCAGTTTTTTTTACTACACAAAAATATATACCTACTTACCTACTAATTTTATTAGTGAAAGCACACAGAACCGTACTAGGTAGTAGTACTAGTACTAGAACAGAATAAAAACGAGTACTCAAGTCAGAAGTTTCACTCAGCAAAGAAATTCAAAGAAATATCTACTCAATGTGATTAGCGATATGGTTTAATTTAGCTCACGTCAGAACTCAGCACCTTTTCGTTTAGATACCTAGACATCCATTGCAGGCCAATTTAATTCTTATTAAAACGGGGAGTGACGCAGGCCTGGTACTACAAATTCAATATTGCTTCAAAAGTGTACGCCACGTCGTCGCGTCGCGTCGCGTCTTGGTGTGAATTGATCCTAATCTAAATCTCACTTGTCCAGTTTACGAATTACCAATCATATACTAAATAAGTACCTACTAGCTAAGCAATTCATACCCTAAAAGTGGAGTTCATTAAAACAAAACATAAAATCAAAAATAGGATTTATATTTTTGAACTTAACGATAGGCGGTAGATACAGCACAGATTATAGTAACAAAAATAATCAGTCTTCAAGAACAACTACCTACAAAAATCATTTACACTTCCACCTTTCACTTCTTCTCAGAATCATTGATTTCTGGAGATCCAATCTGCTGCTTCTTTATAGGCCCGGTGTGCGTTATTGGTATTATACGTTCGCCAGGTGACGGCATAGCCAGGACCTTGGGCGCGATAATACTCAAAACACCATCCGAAGACAGTTTAGACTGCACCGTGTCTGGTAGACACCCTTGAGGCAACGCGTACTTCCTTACGAACTGCCTTGAAACAAAGCCATGCTCATCACGCTTTTCCTCGTGTCTTCCTTCAATGATGACTTGTCCGTCGACGACTTTAACGTTGATCTCGTCTGGAGCAAAGTGTTGGACGTCCACATTCACTTGGAATTTCTCTTCGTCAGCAATGATTTGAGAACCAACCTCATTCAGACCCATCTGGCTCATAGATGCAGACAGCTCGTCGAAGAACTTGATTGAATTCTCCAGAGGGCGATATCCATTGTCCCAGTTCCTCCTCAGCTGTTGGGGCTGGGGCCTGGTGGGCCAGTGCGGTAGAGGGAGCGGAATATAATCAAAGAAGCTCTCCGGTCTGAAGAGGTCTCGTTCCATTTGGTGGATAGGTCTATCCATGTCGTAGTAGTACACTTTCGGCATCCACGCCATTTTTGCGATTTATTTCTGCTCAGCTTGCTCACTACTCGCAGAGATGTTTTGTTGTCGTTATTTTTACTGACTGCGTCGCTGCGCGCACATACCGCTTATATACGGGCGCTTCATAATAGCGCCATCTACGCGTAGCTCCGAGAACAATTCCGAATGGCTTTCTGGAAAGTGCATGCGCTTTGCCCTGCCACTACTAGCGCCATCTAGGGGTGAGTAGCTGGAACTGAAATTATCTAGACTTTTCGGAGCCATTGACCTTTATTTATGATTTGTATTGATTGTTCTAGATTTTCAGTGCCATCCACACAACGTTTGGTAAGTTTATTGGATTAGATAATGTAGTCTGATAAATTATTTCTTTCATCTTGAACTTACAATACAACAATACAAGGTGATTTTTAAATAAGTAGGTAGGTACCTACTTACCCACCTATAGGTATATATTTTAAGGGGCGATTCAACCCTTCATTCATTCTGAACAATTTTTTCAAAGAATGTAAGTACCTACCTAGGTAGGTAGGTAGACGTAGGTAGGTACTCGTATAATTTTATCTATATATTTTTCGTCCTCCCATACCATCGACAAAGTACATAGATCTCGTTGTCCCATACAAAATCCGTTTGGCTGAGCGCTGATTTGTATGGGAGGACGAAAAATTTCGATATCTATTTTTAATAACTTTTTTAATAACTAGGTACCTACTTAGTTAACATTTATTACATGGCCGCTTTTATTACAAGGTGCTTGCCTAGCAACAACTACAAGGCGCTCTGTAAGTACACAGATCTCGTTGGACGCTCTGTAAGTACACAGATCTCGTTGGGCGCTCTGTAAGTACACAGATCTCGTTGGGCGCTCTGTAAGTACACAGATCTCGTTGGGCGCTCTGTAAGTACACAGATCTCGTTGGACGCTCTGTAAGTACACAGATCTCGTTGGGCGCTCTGTAAGTACACAGATCTCGTTGGGCGCTCTGTAAGTACACAGATCTCGTTGGACGCTCTGTAAGTACACAGATCTCGTTTGGCGCTCTCGATATTTAATCCACCTCTGATTAGAGATCTACTAGTATATACAGGGACTAACAAAATATACTGAAACTATTTTAAGGGTAGATTCAGTCCATGATACTGAACAACTTTCTCCAAGGAACATATATCGAAATATGAAAAAGATTTTTTGGCCTCCAATACAAGTTGACCAATCAACTGATCCGAGTTTATATGAAAATTCAAAAAAGATTTTTCATATTTCGATAGTTCCTTGGGGAAAGTGGTTCAGTATAATGGACTGAATTCACCCTTTTAATAATTTCAGTATATTTTGTTATACGTTATATAAATATAAAGAAATAAAAATATAGAAACGTCTTTCATTATTTTTTATTACAATAATATTATCATTCATCGTCATCATTTCAGCCGCATAACGTCCACTGCTGGACATAGGCCTCTCCTAAAAATTTCCAAAATGTCCGATCTAGAGCGGCCTTTCCAGCGACCCTGGTCAGATACAATACAATACAATACAAAAATCTTTATTGCACCAAATAAAAACAATAAAAAATTACAAAGTTTACGGAACTTATAAATAAATAAGGTACAAGAGGCGGACTTATCGCCGAGGCAATCTCTTACAGGCAACCATAAAGAGAAGGAGTGATATCGTCTGACCACCTTGTGGGTGGGTGTCCAAGGCTTCGCTTGCCAGTACGTGGTCGCCATTCGAGAACCTTTCTGCCCCATCGGCCATCGGTTCGTCGCGCTATGTGTCCATTACAATAATAGTAATTAATTAATTAGCCATGTCGTTGACACATTATCGAAGTAGGTAGGTACCTATATACAAGTACAAACAAGTACTTAAGTAAGAACTGATAGCATGATGTTTTTGTTATACCTACTAGCTAGTGGTAATTATAATTATTATATTATTTATTCACATGCTTGGTTGGGTAAAACCATATAAGTATAAGTATTCATTTCATTAAATTATTATTTTATAATAGACGGCCTTGAAAAATAAAAAAGTAAATAAAAAAAATCAAAAGATTCCTTTTTCCATCTTCAATCCATGTTTGTAGCCCACCAACACTTTAAAATTTAAGTGGTCTTTGGGTCTTACGCCCCTGGGCTCTGTTTGCCCCATTAGGGATAAAGACTTTGGTTTGGTTTAAAAGTGAAAGCCGTGGTTTCTGGCCGAGTAGAATAGGACCTGGCCAAGTTTTCCTGTGGATGTCGTAAAAGGCGACTTAGGAAACACAAGCTAAACAAAGCTTATACATCAATAAGACCTCTCCAACCTGTCTGCCCAGCGTGGAGAGTGTAGGCCAAATCCTATGACTGCTCTGGCTAATATACGGCTCTGGTAGTATAGAGAGGGTCGTGCACCTGCAGTGGAGACTAAATAAACGGGCAAGTGCGAGTCGGACTCGTACATGAAGGGTTCCGTACCACCGTACAATGTTTTAAAACGCTGAAGAAACACGGTTCTTGTATGACGACTCCTTTAATTATTAACTTTTTTTATTTTTAGTATTTGTTGTTATAGTTGTCATAGTAATACATAATCGGTGAAAATTTCAGGTGTCTAGCTATCACGGTTCAAAAGTTAGAGCCCTGTGGCAGATCGAGTTAAAAACGCTGAAAAAATACACGTTTTTAGGGTTCCGTAAAAAAAATGAAAAAACGGAACCCTTATAGGATCACTCGTGCGTCTGTCTGTCCGTCCGTCTGTCACAGTCAATTTGTTCCGAATCTACTGGA
Source organism: Acrobasis repandana (assembly GCA_963576875.1). Lineage (NCBI taxonomy): Eukaryota > Metazoa > Arthropoda > Insecta > Lepidoptera > Pyralidae > Acrobasis > Acrobasis repandana. The sequence continues at coordinate 2,516,284 of OY756215.1, forward strand.
CCGAATCAGGTGACATTTGGTAGAATGTTGTAATTCTATGACCCAAACATATGTTCAAAGTAATATATATTTTTTTTTTAATTAGGGTCATTTTCGGGGGACAAATTAGGAAATAAAAAAAAGTTTTGCAAACCTTATTGTGTCATATATCAAATAAAAGGGCTCGTTATGAGGATCTCAAATATATTTTTGTTATTATTGATAAATGAATAGTTTTGATTTTATTCATGAAAGGAGACGAAAATTTACCCCCCATGATCTCCGAAACTACTGAAATTTTGAAAAAATTGCAAAATATTGTTTATTGCTTGTAGATTACAGGAAAACCTATAAGAATTTACGGAACCCTCTCCACGCGAGTTTAACTCGCACTTGGCCGGTTTATTTGTATGACGACCCCCTTTAATTTTCAACTTTTTTTATTTTTAGTATTTGTTGTTATAGCGGCCACAGTAATACATGATCGGTGAAAACAGGTCTAGCTATTACGGTTCAAGAGATAGAGCCCTGTGACAGACGGACGGACAGACGGACAAACGGACAGACGGACAGACAGACAGACAGCAGAGTCTCAATAATAGGGTCCCGTTTGCACTCTTCGGGTACGGAACCCTAAAAAGACCTGATGATAATGACGTGATAGTTTACAGTATAGTATACTTATAATTGTGTTCCAAACATAGATTAAGTATATTCAAATAGTTCAAGCGCACCCGTAACTCTGTTTATTATATGTAGTGTCAATAGGGCACCGAATACCGATATGCTGAGTCTCACAGTATACCTAGTCGCTCCGAGAGCGGATGGGCGTTGTGTTGTTCGTAATAATAAGCTACAAGCATGGAGTACTGGACTGTTGTTGCGATTTTATTCTTCTCTAGGTGAGTATAAAAAATAGTTTGGAAAATCCAAAAGTGCACGCCTCATAATCTCATTTTTCACAATGAAATTGAAATACATAATTATAAAGGTAGTTTTTTTGTGGCTCCACCTAACTGAGAAGCTATTCAAATTTAATAAGAAATCAGAATATATAAATAATAATAAAAAAATGAAATAAAAATAATAATACTAATAAAAAAACAACACTAATAAAATGAAATAAATAAACAAAATAAATTAATAATAAAAGATAAGACAGAGACATTTTTTTAGTTCTAGAAATTATTGGTCTACTAATTCCTCCAAGACTTTTTTATTTAATTATTATTATTTTTTCAAATAAAAAATGATACGCGCCTTTTTTTTAACTCAATACCATACCACGCAAGCGTTGTAAACGGAGCTAAATTTTTCCTTGTTATTATCTACATATATTATAGATATACAAGACAAACGAAATGTCACCTGTATTTTTATAATCATAATTACGATTAAACTACATTGAATTAGACCGTGATCTTCGAAAGGACTTAGTTTTGGATAATACTGAAGCGTATAAAAAAAATAGACTTAATCAGATAAGTTTTTCGGGAGTTATCGTGACCACGCCAGTTTCCATACATACAGACACACGGACGTCCACAAAATGATTTTATTAAACATTGTTTTTATTTATTTAAAGGCAAAATGTCTTTTAAAAATGTCATAATTGTTGAAACTAGTGTTTTTCCTTGACATTTATGTGTAAATATTATTGTACAAGTGCGATAGACAATAAATAGAGACACATTTAGTTAAAAAAATCACTTGATTTTTGTAAGCGAGAGTAGAGCACTACCTCACGCGCTTCGCTTATAAGGCGTGCAATATGTCGATGATGAAAATCATTGATGATAATGTAAGTAATCAGATGATAAAAATGTATGGTTTATTTTCACGAATGTGTCGACCATCACGCTAAAAGTGGCCTTTGGGTCTTGCGGACTTGGGTTTTGTCTGTTCCGTTAGGGATAGAGACGTGATACTCGTAGAGGCGTTGACCCTAGCTCAATGCCTTTATCTCGTCTCTATCCCGAGTTCCCGACTATTTCCGACTAAGCATTGGCGGGCTTTTTTGGGTATCCGGAGGGGTCCATCCATCGTTGTTTTTTTTGACTAATCACACTGTTTGAGCTAACCTCTAACTAAATTCAAACTTGTATTATGGGACACTAACACAACTAAACTATATTTTATAATACATACATAGGTACATATATAAATAAACACCCAAGACTCTGGATTTCGTAAGAGTCGACTAAAGGACTAAGCATTCTCTATCGCATTTCCAAGAATGAGAGGGGCGGCCGATTCGGTCATCGTGATAGCCTAGTGTCTTGAACAGGATTTTTGTTTCAGAGTGAATGGCGCCCCCTCGGCTTCTAAAACATGCTTCCCTCAAACATTTGCCTTCGGGGTCGCCACCGCCTCGTACCAGATAGAAGGAGCTTGGAATGCGTCAGGTAATTTTTTTTATTACTAAAGCGGTGGTCGCCATGCAGTTTAGCACTGGAACGTTACCCAAAAAATAATAAAATACGATAGTCGTCCGATAGTATCATCCTAGTTTTATGTCAAACCAAATTAGACTTTATCATAATTTTGTAGCGCTCAATGTTGATTGACACTTAAATACATACTAGTGAGTGGTTGTGCGTCTGTGGCATGGCACGAGCTTAATCCTCACAGCCACGACTTGTAACTAAGTTTGAATTCGGTGAAGATATCGATGAAACCTGCACAATAATGACGAATTCAGTTTACTATTATGTAAAATGGAGAAGGCTATTAAAAATGCAGCACTCGACACGCAAATCATTCGTTATGACTCCCGCGTTCAAAAATGGATCTCCAGGCTCGACCCTTAAAAATAGACTTAACAAATGTTAGAGCTGACAAGTTAATTTTCTGTTTAGGTAAAGGCGAAAACATCTGGGACCGCTACACCCACGAGCACCCAGAGCGGGTGTTCGACCACCAGAATGGAGATGTAGCTGCTGACTCCTATCACCAGTGGAGAGAGGACGTGGCATTGCTCAAGCAGCTGGGCGTCAGCTTCTATAGGTTCTCTATATCCTGGTCTAGGATATTGCCCACTGGATTCAGCAAGTGAGTTCTTTAATTCATTTATTTCAGTAGCTGGTAGTATCTCTTTTGCACGTAGAGTTTGTAATTCTGACAGAGATAGTCTAGACTAAACACGTCGCGTGGACCCACTTGACGCAGCGCACACCCTAAGGAAATATTCTAATGGTTTTATCCAATGTACTTACCATTTCAGTCAAATAAACGAAGATGGTGTGAAGTACTACAAGGACCTAATTGCGGAGTTAAAAGCCAACAACATCGCGCCAGTCGTCACCATGTACCACTGGGACCTACCCCAGCCGCTGCAGGATCTCGGGGGCTGGACTAATCCCATGATGGCTGACTACTTCGTCGATTATGCCAAGGTAAGTAATTTTACCCAGCTGGGTGGGTACTATAAGGTGGTACTACTAACTAGACTAGTGTTTTTATGAGGCGGTATCGCCTGCGGGAATTGATGATGCAGAATGGAACAAAATGCGGAAAGAGAAACTGTACATAATAAAAGGTTACTAACTTCACATTCATAAAAAAAATACTCAACCTTGTATGCCGATGCGTAGATCTACGCTACAATGACGCTATTATTTAGCTTGCTCTATTTGTTGCTGTTTATTTTTTTGGGTCAAATCTTGCAAGATTCAAATTTATCTTGTGCCACTTCCCAGATTAAGATGAGATTTTGTATGCTAATGTAAATCAGATGACAATGCAATGTGTCCATGTAGCTTGGTGACAAAAACGCTGATTGAACAAGAGAAATTGTATAGCGAACCAGACCCAACGGGGTAATTTAAAAAAAAATCTTAGCCTTTACTTCAATGTTTCAGGTGTTATTTGACAAGTTCGACGGGTCAGTCAAGATGTGGATCACATTCAACGAGCCCTATTCATTCTGTCACGACGGCTATGGAGGAAACGACGCTCCGGGGGGCAGGTCCAGCGGTTTCGAGGATTACCTGTGTGCCCACAACGTCTTACGAGCCCACGGGAGAGTCTACAGGATGTACCAAGCAATGAAGAAGGATAAGTTAGGTAAAGGAATGTCTTCATTTCTGGCTAATTCTTACCCGACTACGGTAAAGCCAAAAGGAGGGTTATGTGTTTTGCCGTTGTGTATGTATGTTCAATGATATCCATGATCACACCCATCTAAATGCGGACCACGCTCGGTGCTGCGCTTGCGAATGCGTCCTCCCACTGGGCCACCGAGCTCCTTCCCGGCGTTTCTACGCAACTGACATCAGTTCTCTGAAACCACTGATTAATGGACACAGCAGCGCTATATCATCAGCATAGTTGTCAATATATCTTTATCAGCATATATCAGTCCACTACTACACGAAAGGTTTCCCCCAATAAAGCCTGGGAATGCGATTGTAGTAACCGGTCTAAGAGTCTAAACAAACATGCAATTTCTTTAATTTTAAATTTTATTTCTAAATCTGACATATCGTTTTAAAATAAAAGCTAGAGCTGCGACGTTTGTAAGTGAAAATTGTAGGGTGAGGTGTTCGTTAATATTACTTTTTTTTTACTTGTGTGTAACTACTTAAGTATAAATAGGTATGTATGTTTGTTGCTGTTTTAGGTGCGATTGGCATTACACTGGACATGGCATGGCTGGAGCCGGCGACGACGTCCCACGAAGACCAGGAGGCAGCCGAAACGGCTAGGCAGTTCATGGTAACTAAGTTTTTTTTTTATTTTATTCAAATTATAATTTTAAAAAAATCTCTTATGTGGGTCTGGGAGAAAAAAATACAGAATATAACTGCTGCTTCTCTTACCGCGCAAATCGTAATCACTTGATTGATTGCTACACAGCAAAGGGCCACAAAACAACAAATCCCAAAATGCTCTGTCTGCCTTATTAGGGATCAAGACGATATCAATTATCCGAAGTATACCGTGACCAAAGGGCTGGAAATTATCTGGCACAAAGAATCAGCATTGCCATACAACGTGGCAATGCTGCCAGTCTTTTGGCCACGCTGCCGAGGGGGTAATATTTTAGTGGGATTACATAATTTGTATTTTTTTTAGTTTTAGTTCTTAGAGGTACTTTTAAGTTTTAATTTATAAAAAAAATATATTATTTAGCTTTAATTTAATTTAAACTATATAATAATACACATTATAGTAGATATAAGACGATATAAAAATTTAAATATAATAGGGGATCGGACAGGTCTCACCAAAAAATCTTTATTCTAATTAGAAATAATATTAATTATATAAACTGACCATTCAATGAGTATTTTTGTGAAATAATAATGATTTATATTTTTAAATCAAGAAATAAAATGCGTTAATTGCAATATTTTTAATCTGTTCGCCACTTTGAACGAAACACCGATCACAGCGCGTTACGTCATTCGTTTGTAATTGTCATTTTTGACGGCTGGGGTAACCTCAAAATGTCAACCATAGATGTCAACATTACTATGTGAATTTGTGGCCTCCACTAGTGCCATTGTTATCACCACTTGATTGTTTGATGTTTACTCACGAACAGATAACGTCACGCGGCCAAGGTGACAGATGGGGCGTTTACGCGGGATTTTTATGCATTCAAATTTTAAATGTAATTTATGCATATTTACAGCCTTATTTAAATAAAATATTATTTTTTATGGTAATAAATAACCATTCTAATTACTTTCAAACACTTTGTGAAAAGTTGTCCGATCCCCTATTGCAAGTCTCGATAATTTTTAAAATATTCTAAAAGACGAATATATGTATAATAGGATAAACTCACTTCTCGTAACGTGCCAAATCTGCATTCTCAAAGAAGTTGGATGTCAGGCTTTAACTTCAACCCCGGGGCGCCAAATCTTTAAATACGCCTCTGGAAGACTGCCATACATTTACTGTATGTCTAGTCTTACTGTTGTCTGTACTCACAAGTCGCACTATTGTTATTTCCAGTTCGGCTGGTTTGCCCACCCAATCTTCTCCGAGGCAGGCGACTACCCGCCCGTCATGAGGAAGCGAATCGACCAGAAGTCCAAACAACAAAACTTTGCCCGCTCCCGCCTACCCCACTTCACTGTCGAGGAGATTCAATATATCAAGGTACTGTCGCGAAGTTGCTAACAGTAGAACATTCGAGAACGGCGCAGAATATTCCAGAACTATCTAGCAAGTTCTAGAACATTATGGAATGTAGAATATTATACAAAATAATTAGAAGGATGTGGATGTTCTAGAACTATACATCGTGTTAATTAAAGAACGCTTTTGCGTTCTTTGTGACAAAAGTTGTTCAGTTACCATCTGAGAGTAGAGAGCTGAGGTACCATCTGAGAGGAAAACCTCTCAGATGGTACCTCAGCCCATGTAACTAAACAACTTTTGTTCAACAACTTTCACGAAACTAAAAAAAAAAATTTGGATATTCATACGAATTGACTCGACCAGCTGATCAGTTTGTATGAAAATTCAAATTTATTTTTTTGGATTTCGTGAAAGTTGTTGAACAAAAGTTGTTCAGTTTCATAGGCTGAGGTACCATCTGAGAGGGTTTGTGTCCTTTCATTAACACGATGTATAGAAGGTACCTATGGAATGTTCGAGAAAAAAACCAAACCAGATCGGGATCGCTAAAATGTGAAGAAGGTAAACAGATATTACTTTGGAAACCCAGACCCCAGACCCTATGATGATTATTATACTTTCTTAAATATACTGGGTTTGTGACATCACTGACTTCACACAGATTGACCTGGCCTCAAAGTACTTAAGTTTAAACTTGTGTTATGGGATACTAACTCGACGATACTATATTTTATGATAAATACATATGTATATTTATATATATAACACCTAAGACCCTGGACTCGGGACAATTCGAAAAAGGACATTTTCCAACTTGCCCTGGCCAGAGATCGAACCCAGAACATCCGAGTAGCAGTCAAGCGTAGTTACCAATACACCACGGAGATCATGATGCAGGATAGGTACCACGTCAAATTTTATTGACACACATTTTCCTATATCCACTGTCCTTTTTTTCCAGGGCTCTTACGACTTTCTGGGCCTGAACCATTACACCACGTACCTGGTGAGCCCCAGAAAGGACTCTTCAACTGATCAGCCATCATACGACGACGACTCGGGCGCTAAGATCACCCAAAACCCCGAGTGGCCTAAGTCAAATTCTACTTGGTTGAAGGTAAGAAAGAACTGTCAAAGGTTCTACTATAAATAAATATATTTACTAAAGACAACTGTAATTGGCTATACAACTCGCGGAGAGACCGTGTGAGGAACACCGGCAGCCTTTAAGTTCGTGATAATAGCAGACAAACTGCAACAAAGTCGCCTAAGTACGGTCCATGTCTAATGCAAGTTATGTTAGAAACAAATGTATAGCCATGCCACCTTACGACTTTCTGGGACTCTCAAGGAGGTGGCTGAAAATCAGCAGTTTGTTCTGCCAGCAAACGTTTTGCTGAGCCACAACCTTTTGGTATCGCTGCGGCACACACGCACTAACTTGCATTTTTATTTATTTTGTTTTTTTATATTTCTGATGCATTTTTTTTCATATTGTTATTGTATTTCTTTTCTTTATGTAATTTATGTGTATCGTATATGTCTTTTTGTGTACCAGATCATAGGTATTGCCCAAAAATCAAAATGACTTTGAAGCAAAATGCCTAAAATGTATGTCTATTACTACCAATATAGAGCAAAATAACTTCGAAGTAAATTATCTCAAATGAAATGCCTTTGAGCTATTTATTAATCTGTGCTTTGGGTCTGCAAACTTGGGCTCGGTCTGCTTAGAGCCGCAAGACCCAAAACGCTCTGTCTGTCCCATTAAGGGTAAAGATGTGTAGTTATGTTCTCCCGCTGATACGGTCATGTCTAGCGAAAACAGGCTAGCTACGTGGAAAACAAATGTATAGCCATGCCGCCTCCGCCAGGGCCCGGCAATAGTGGTAGACCCAAGAAATGCTGGCTTAACGTCGTCAAGGACGATATGCGTGCCAATGGTCGTACAATCAAGGATGCTCAAGACCGTGCGAAGTGGAGAAGGAAAAGCCGAAAAGCGGACCCCGGGCTTGGCAGCGTTACAGTTGTGGATGCAACTGGGAATACGCTGAGAAGAGAGAGAGATGTGTAGTTATGTTCTCCGTTTCAGGTAGTACCCTGGGGCTTTCGCAGAATCCTCAACTGGATCAAGAACAGCTACAACAACCCTCCCATCGTGGTCACCGAGAACGGAATCTCTCTAGGCCCCGGTCTTCACGACCCCAAGAGAGTAAACTACATCGAGGGTTACCTCCGAGCGCTGCACGACGCTATCGTTAAAGACAAGTGTCGGGTACTTGGGTATACCTACTGGAGTCTCATTGACAACTTTGAGTGGATGAGAGGATTTTCGTAAGTACTTATACCTTCCTACCCTTACCCTTATATACCCTTGCCGTGTGGTTGTACTTTTTTTGTTTTCGTTGTTTTTATGAAGATTAGTTCAGTAAAATGGACTGAACTTGCTCCAAAAATTCCTCTATTTCGTCCCACTGCTGGGCAAAGCTATCTCCCATTTCCATGCGACTCAGTCCATTGCCATTGCCGACCAACAACGTTGAAATGCGTCAAGGTCGTCGCCGTTTAGGAGCTTATCGTCAAAAGCGCAAAATGACAAACGAACGCAAATTTTCAAAAGACTGTACGCTTTTGACTTTCTGCTCTTTTGACAATCTGCGATCGTTTTTCATTTCGCGCTTTTGACGATATACTCCTAAACGGCCGTCGCGCCATCTCTTTCTAATTTAGGAATTAGTTCTAAAAAAAAACATTTTTTGTTTGTTTAGAGAACGTTTCGGCCTCTTTGAAGTGGACTACAAGTCAGAAAACCGCTCGCGGACTGCTCGACTCTCCGCCTCGTACTACAGCCAGGTGGCGAACACCCTGTGCATACCCGACAACTACGAGCAGTATACAATCATCAATTAGGCAATAAACCGTACAATACTAAGGTTTGTCTTTACTTCGCGAGCTTCGAACCAGTAAATTGTCTCTTATGACGACCTCCGTGGCGTAATGGTAAACACGCTAGACCGCTAATCCGGAGGTTCCGGAAAATGGCCTTTTTCATATTTTCCTGGGTCTGGGTGTTTATCTTTATATGTATTTATCATAAAATATAGTGTCGTTGAATTTGTATCCCATAACAAGTTTAAATTACTTACTTTGGGGCTAGCTTAATCTGTGTGATTTGTCCTTATATATTTATTTATTTATGAGTTCCCGTTACTCAAAAAGCTTAAAAACGATATAAACAAGGTGCTTTTATGTATAATTATATTTGAGCGGGTGATTCAGTGCAATATTTTGAACAAACTTTCCCATTATATGCAAGTATATCGAATCAGAAAAATATAATTTTCACTTCTCATTCATTTTAGATCGCGTCATTACTTCAATTTGTACGAGAAATATTTTGTTTTCGTATTTCCAAATAAAATACGTTAGGAAAAGTTATTTAAAATAATGGAGTGAATCACCCAACCACAATAAACAAAAACTCTTTCTTATAAGTTTTAAAGACATCGACTTGTTCCCTTTTTGGGTTTGTGGCGTAGTATAAGGGATGAAATTGTATCAATTTATTTATTAACAAAAAAAAAAAAATATTTTCCAAAATATATTTTCCATTCAAAATACATCAGGCATCTTACAACTAACATTTGGAAGACTTGGCGTCGACCGCCTACTTTAAATATCATACAATTTAATACATTTAGTATATCTTCATTAACGAATTAACATTAAATACTGTCCCAAGAAGGGATGAACTACAGAAGTATATTACATAAAACTACAATTAAATATACAAATATACTTCACTGATTAAAAAATAAATACAATACATGCTTTTTAATCATTGAGCAAACCATTTAGGAAAAAACAGAGGTATTTATAAACATTTCATTACTAAAAAACAAAACAGGTGTTTTTATTTTTATTTTTTATTCTATTAGTAGGTACTTCTTCATTAACCGCCTATCATAATATGAGTCCACTGCTGGAGAAAAGGCCAGTTCTAATAAGTAGGTACATTTAAATATAAAAAAAAAAACTAAGAAAATTCTAGAAAACCCTCTAGAAAATTAAACCTACCATTTTAGCATAATGTTGTTATTTTGGTCTAGCAGTAACTATACGTAGATTTTATAATAGATATATATTCAAATATGAATAATAAATAAAATTCTAAAAATATCATCAACAATATTTCACTTATTTTAGAATATTGTATAACGCATAAACATTGTAGGTATAATGTGCACAAATGTATAACGTAACAAATATATAAACGCCTTAAATATTTTGTGATAAATTCGGTAAGTACGCACATTGCTTGCTTGAGGCCGAAATGTAGTCATAATGTTTCTTGTGGAATGTAGCTAGCATGGGCTTACCATGGCATACCATGCTGTAAAAACATGGGCACTTTAAAAAAATCCTGTACTTATAAACTTATAATACCTGACCAGGATAGACAATGTAATAACAAAGACCAATTAAAATAAATTGTTAAAAAAATGCGCAGCTAGAATGAGATTAAAACATCTTAATGTAGACAAATTAAATTTGCCGTATCTAAAAATAATTTAGTAACAAAGTCTATGAGAGCAGATAGACAAATAAATAATATATGTATGTTACCAGTATATATTAGTAGGAGCACCTTATCAGTAACTAAAGCGTGATAAGAATGTACAGTAGATATTATAATAAATAAATAAACTTACTCTATGGAACTAAGGAAATCGTAAGGCGCATTTACTTGGCGCGGTCTCATCGCCAGGTCGCCGCATTCAGGTATTCAGTTTTTTTTTACTTTAACTTTTACTTTACTTTGATTTCATGTGTGAACTATATTTAATAGGTAGCAAAGTTCAAATTTCTAACCATCGTCTAACCACGCGGTCTGCGCGCGTTCTCCGCGCAGCCGCCACGCGGTAACGCGATAGCGAGAAATTTGAGCTGTTTCATAGTACATAAAGTTCACACTTGAAATCCCTGAACACCTGATGCGATGTCCGTGCGACGAAATTTTTCATTAAAGGCGACTGCGAGGTCTCCGCGCGGTCGCCTTTAATGAAAAATGTCGTCTCGTTTAACTGCGGCCTAAGGTTTACAATACCAGGTGTAAATGAACACTCGACGCGTTGGTTTAGACTTTAGTCCGTCTATCTAAACAACTTTTCCTATTGGGGACCAATCACATACTACGTTAGGCAGAATTTTGATTCCCCCTTGTCACACTTGTTTCCTACATCTGGCATACCCCCCTCCCCCTCCTTATAACGTTATATGTGGGTGGCGCCAATGATAAATGTCTGGATTTTGAAAAAAAAATACCTGTCTATTATTCATCGTGCGGGGTTGAACACGTGATAGCTCAGTGGTATCACGTGTTCAACCCCGCACGCCTAACTGAATCTACCACCCGGAGGGGCCGCCTGCGCGCATAGTAATAATGTAGTTACATTTTCGATACCTAAACGGGGAGTGACACAGGCCTGCTTACGTGTAGTTTTTGTAAATATTTTTTGATACAGTTTAATCTAAAATGTATAAGATGATGCTGAACAAAAAAATAGCAAAAATATAAATTAGTTAAGACAAAATAATATTTTAGAGAAATATATATTAGGAATTTTACGCAATTTCGATATACCATTATAAAGAGATTATTATCAACAATTTGAATATTTGGTTGTTTTTGTTTGGAAGTGAAACGTTTTCTGGCAACATTGGAAATAATTCTCAGTATTATAAGTACCAAATAACAACAATTTTTAGCGTGTTAAGTATGCCTTACCGAGTGAATTTAAACCCCATATTTATAAAATTCCTGTCGTTCTAAATAATTTATAATAGTGACTATGCTACCAATTTAAAGAGTGCAGACATTTTTATGCAATTGACAGAAAAAAACAGCGCTACTTAAATAAGTCGTGTTATACTATATTTCTGATATAAGGGTTACATTTTTTGCACGGGGTTTTTTATGAATGAGGATAAGTATTTAACTAAAACAAATTTCTTGGATACTAAACAGAATGAGTAATCAGCATGGTAGCATGGACGAACAAATGATAGAGGACTGTCTTGCAACTTTCATACTTTGAAGCATAACTCGACTTTAATTTAAATGTTGTAGGTAGAAGGAGCTACTTGTTCTAAAAGTGGTTTCGTAGTGATGCCGCTTAATTTCGGAAAGATAGCGGTAAAAGCGTTCATTTTCTACGAACAAACAAGCTCCATCTCTGATTTTTCGTGGATGTCGTCTACCATTCTCTGTATGGCTAGCGGGCAAGATAGTAGTGACATCTAGAAATAATACAGGATTTTGGCTTTCTAGCAGAGTAAGTTTTTTGTATGCGGCTGTTAGTCTAGTAGGCTAGTATTTGTTTGTCTATGATGGTATGATCTAAACGCATTTAAAAATTTTTACTATCGGCAAATTTTACTAGTTCTCTTTCTCTCGTGGGTTTACTCTTCAAATTCAAGATGGCGGCATCTTGCACTGGCTGCACTCCTCCATACCTTCGTTGAACTCCTCAATTTGCAGCGTCATCTCGAAGAAGTTGTACTTCTCGTGGACTAACCTTGTGGCCTGTTCTAGGACCTTTTGTGGACTAACTCCAGTTCCTATAAAGAAATAAGTATATTTTATTATGTAGCAAAGAATAAATATGTATTCCCGGCAAAGTAGAATAGGATCACTCTAAGTCTTCCCGTGGATGTTGTAGAAGGCTACTTAGGGAAGACAAGCTAAACAAAGCTTATAAACATCAGTGAGACCTCTCCAACCCGTCTGGTCAGCGTGGAGAGTGTAGGCCAAATCCACTGGCTGCTCTGGTTAAGGTGATACATGAGGTCCAGTGCTGCCCCCATTTAAAAAAAAATATTTGAAAGGAAACGGAGATCATTTAAAATTTCGTACTAGTAAACCCTAGATAACCCTTCAAACTATTTTATGAACGACTGTTTACAGTTTAAAATGAGACCAGGAAGCTTTTCTTCGCACATTTGCGAAAATGGCCACTTTTGGCAAATGTGCGAAAACAGCTTCACGTTTTTACTTTAAACTGTAAACAGTAGTTCATAAAATAGTTCGAAGGGTTATTATCTAGGGCTTATTTACTAGAGACAAAATTTTAAATGATATCTCCGTTTCCTTTCAAAAAATTTATTTCAAATGGAGCACTAAACCCCGAAAAATTCATGTATTAAGAGCCCCATCACCCAAGACAGAATAAGAGGTTCTCATACAAACGTAGTCTACGTTTTATTTTGAAACGACAAGTCAGATTTCGGTAAATTTTGTAACCTTATTGCACATATCTAGGGTTATAATTGGTTTTCACAGTCAAAATATGACTTTAAAAGTGTAATATATAATTTTTGACCATTAGTATGGAAAACTTTTATACCCTTATATTCTCTTTCAAGTTCATATTTTGACTGTGAAAACCAATTATTACCGATTTAAAGTTACAAATTCTTACCGAAATATGACATGTTGTTTCGAAATAAAACGTTGTCTACGTTTGTATGGGAAAGTCTAGGGTAAGGAGATTCTTAATAATAAAATATACTCACGGATAGCAAGATGCGCCGATAGCGCAGTTTTATCTAAGGACAACGCCCACATTCGCAGGTTGTGTATGCGGACCACGCCCGGGAGCGCCAGGAATGTGTTGGCTACCTCCTGGAAAATCAAAAAGTATTGTTTATTTGTTTGTTTGTGTAAGTGGCCAACTTTGGTGTCAGAATTTTCAAGCTGCCAAAAGGCATCTGACGTAGCTTGACGACTGCCATCATACAATGTCCAAAACTGTAGAAAGTATAATGTTAATTCCTTCTGATTGCCCGCGATACAGGCTTTTGCCTAGTGCGGGAGTCTTTGTTAAGCTTGTGGCGACCTCTACGCCACTACAAAGGAACTACCACAACAACGAAGCGATAACATTAGTTCACAAGAAAGACTACGAGATGGCGCCAGCAGTATCCCACATCTCGATCTTGAAGTTCTGGTTGCAACTGACCATATATACAACCTCCGACCCGCCGGAGCCGCGGTTCCCCGCAACACACAACCTGGCGGGAAGATCTTCCCTTTGTGGCGGTCGAGCATATCACCTCGCTCCCGCTACAAGCTCATTAAGTGTTTTGACTTTTCGGTAAATAAATGATTTTGTGTCGTGTTTGTGTTTGATGAGTCTGAACCAACGGCTTTACATGCCATCCGAAGCACGGAGGAGCTCGAGAATATTTTATGCCACTTGTCAACCATCCAAGTGCGAGCGAGCGAAGCGTGTCAGTTTCAAGACTGGCCAAAAATAGTTTTGTCCGTCTGTCTGTTCTCGCCTACAGGTCGCATTTTTCAACCGATTTTGACGAAAAGTTGCACAAAAGTGCCTTGATTTATTAAATTTTTAAGTCGATCGCGATTTTTGATTGGAGGAGAATTAGGGGGGAAAGGGGGGAACTTTGCTATAGCGTTATTTATTGATGGATTACAATCAAATTTTAAAGGCACACTAAGGACTTCGTTCTACTGAAGATTTTACAAAAAAAGCAAAAGAGGGGAAGTGGAGGGGGGAAGACGGGGAAGTTTGCTGTAGCTTTATAATATACTAGCTTTTGCCCGCGGCTTTGCTCGCGTATTCTAAATCCCACGGGAACATTACTTTTTCCGGGATGAAAGGTACCCTATATCCTTCTCAGTACTCCTAACTATGTGTATGCGAATTTTCCAGACGATTGGTTCAGTAGATAAAGCGTGAAGAGGTAACAAACAAACAAACAAACCAACAAAAAAAATATACAAACTCACTTTCGTATTTATAATATTAGTTAGGATAGTTAGGATTAAGAAGGACGGTTTTTACAGTAATGGCTTTGCAAAGCCAGGGGAAGGGGAAAGTGTCGATAATTGCATGGTTATAAGCAATGATATATTATATAAACAAGAGGCAGATATGTTATAGGCGCGCGCACTGTGAAGACTCGAATACGTCCCAATTGGGACGTCTTGTAATTAGTCAGCGCCGAGCGCCTCGTCGAGCGTACCGCACCGTAAGTTCCTGTGTCCTTATCAAAATATCTAAAAAATGCCAATGTGTTTCAAAAGTGTACCAATTATGACTCTAAAGTTAACAAAGTACAAGGGATCTCTTACCAAATGTGAGTATGCAAAAATACTTTGATTATTTAGTATATTTCATTATTTTTCCAAACAATCTAATAACTGACGCCAAGGTTCACATGAAGAAAGAGAGATTCTAGTTTTGACACGAGAGTGACAAGGATGCGTGCGCTGCAGACATAGATTAGTTAGTTACTCTATGCACAAGAAACATTTGACGAGGTATCATTAAAAATTATAGCTATCTCTTTCATTCGCATGCTATTTTGTATCTTTTGATTTACTTGTCAGTAAAACTTCGATGTGTGCAGTTTTGGATTGCTCGGAACAGATTAAAACGCCAATTACTATGAACGTTACATATCTGTTATATAATATATCATTGGTTATAAGATCTCGCGAGGTCTACTGTTCTCATAGATCCACTAGTTTTAGTCATTTTCGACTCGATAAGGAGTAGCGAGTATACAAACCTGGAAGTCTACCCCTCTGGGCGACCCCTCCATCAGCACTAGAAGAGCATCCTTGATGATGTTGAAGGTGGTGATGAGGACTAGTACGGAGAACAGGAACGTGCAGATCGGGTCCACCAATACCCAGGCAGGCTGAAACAAAACACATCAATTATAGAAAATCTTTTCGAAACACAATTTCGCTCATGTTCGAATTTCAACATTTCATGAAATGTTGAAAGTTCGAATTTCAACATTAATGAAATGTTGAAAAACAAATACTAGAGGACTGAGAACCTTTATACCTTAAGACGATACACGGAGTCCAGTGCTGCCCCCAATCGAGATAAATTATTTGTAAGGAAACGGAGATATCAATATCAAATTTTGAGCTAGTAAAACCTAGATGACCCTTCAAACTATTTGATGAACCACTGTTTACAGTTTAAAGTGGGAACGTTAAGCTTTAGTTTGCATTTTTGCCAAACGAGGCCGTTTTTCTTTACAAATAATTTATTTCAAATGGGGGCAGCACTAGACTCCGTGTATCATCTTAAAGCGAGCTAAACTTTAGAGCTGTAATTCGATTTTTTGTTTAAATGTATGTCGAAAGAATTCAAATCAAAAACCTCAAGGGCTAGAGAAATGAAAAATAGGTATTTTTAAAGTCTATTGCTGTCGCGCTGTGCCCGAACTACAACCGAGCAAGTGCGATAGAGACATACTGCAGCTTGGACTGAAAATACCTATTAAAAGAACAGAAAATCGACGATTCGTAGTCCCCTGATTTCTTCTTCAAAACTTAACCAATATAAGTATTTTTTTCATTACGAATTAAAAAAGACTTGATCGGTGTTCCCATGTTTGGATTTTTTTATATAATCTACTCAAATTCGTTTTCTGGATGTTTGAACACAGCGGAAAATCTGGCCATTTTTTTTAGATTTTTGAACGTTCATATCTCTTTTAATAAATAATTTATGAATAAAAAGAAAACATAGGGACATGCTAATAGTGGCTATAGATATTCAGGAAGAAAAATATAACTCTACCGGCATTATCCAGGGAGGAAACAGGGGACTACGTTTGTATGAAAAAACGGCCCCTCTATTTCGTCTTAATAAGAGTACATTGTTGTCTTATAATTTTAATTTAGTCCTTCTTATTTACCCTTTCGGGTATAGCAATTATTTTTGTGGGATATTATACATTTATGGTAGTTTCGTAGTTGTGCCGCTTAATTTTGGAAAGATGGCGGTAAAAGCGTTCACTTAAGGCGAGGTGGATTCACAATTTTCATTACTGTGCGTGTTCTTGAAAAATCACTGTTATTAAACTACAACAGTTTATTCCTCAAAAAACTTACATAAGAATCTTAAGGCTTTTCTACAGACACCCACAATAAATAAAACACTGCGAAATATCTTCGAGCACGGCTTCTCTTTTTTTTTCTTGTTCGCTCTCGACGAATATTTCAGTGTCTTTTTTTTGTATTATATGTATTTATAATTCTTTTTGTAACGAAAACGACTAGATATTTAGATAATAAATTTTTGTTTGTATAAAATAGTAATATGTCTCAATTCAGAGGCATGTTTGTGATTTTTTTCTATAGAGGCAAAAATGCTCAATCGTGTTTTGGATATTGTAGGTGTCTGTAGAAAAGTCTGAAGAATTTTTGAGCAATTAACTGTAGTAGTTTAATAACAGTGATTTTTTAAAAACACTCAGTTTTCTTGGCTCTAAACTGACGGAGCCTTAATAGGCGATGCGGCTAGCATCCCATCACATCTTAACACTCATAATCACACTAATCGTGTCCTTTTGGGTCCCGGAGCTCTGCCTACCCCGTAAGGGAAAAAGACGTGATAACGAACATGTGTACAAATATACCGCCGAGGACATGGCATACCTTGAAGTAAATGACAATAGCTGCGACAAACACTCCGAAGCTCTGTAAGAAGTCTCCCACGACGTGAATGAAGGCAGCGCGGACGTTGATGTTCTCAGCGTGCTGCTCGTGCGGCGCCGACGCCGAGCTCTCCACGTCGGAGCCGTCGGTGGAACGTTCCTTCTGTGAAAAAAAAAGAAATAATTATTTTTTTTACAAATAAAAACAACAGACTTCATTTTTTAGTAGTTTCTTCCATATCTCCAAAGTTCTTTATCATATCTTCACCAATTTAATATGGGACCACCTCGGAAGTGCACTCTTTCAAATAAAAGAAAAATTTGAAAATCGGTCCGCAAGTGACGGAGAAATCGGTGAACATACATAAAAAAAAATATACAGTCGAACATAGAACCTCCTTCTTTTTTGAAGTCGGTTAAAAATATATAAAAGATGTTGGATACCAGTCAGGAGACCTATTTTGAACCCGGGAGTCATACAATACAACGAATGATTTGCGCGAGCGTTTCCAAAGTGGCGCATTTTTCAAGGTATGCCACTTAGGGCACCCGTCCGAATAGCACTTGGCCTATTTCACGAAGAGCACCTTATATTCGCAGGTGCTCTTCGTGGACTTAAATTTATTTTTACATTTTTGTCCACAAAGATGACAAAGAGCACCTATAAATTTAGCAGCTAGTGCTGGCATTTATATTTTTTACTTTTTATTATGAATAAAAGATATCGATACAAAATCACAAGAACGTTTATTAATTTCGTATGTACAAAACATGCATATAGCGTAATTAATAAACGTTCTAAGTGATTTTGTATCGATATTTTTCATTCGTAATAAAATATAAAAAATACTAATCCCAGCACTAGCTGCTAAATCATAGGTGCTCTTCGTGGACAAAAATGTAAAAATAAATTGAAGTCCACGAAGAGCACCTGCGAATATAAGGCGCTCTTCGTGGAATAGGCCAGGTGCTATTCGGACGGGTGCCCTAAGTGGCATACCTCCATTTTTCAATCGAAATTCGCTCGTAAGCGAAGGATTTGCGTAAAATTTGGCTGGTGGTTAAAAAGTTAACCTATATGTATGTATATAAGATTTCCTTGAACTCGAGATAACCGGGAAGAGCCAATATGAAGCTAGTTTCGGGGAGTGGTAGTACCTTGTTGTTGAGGACGGGGTTGCTGCTGCCGTGCGAGTGGCCGTGCCCGCCGCCGTGCGAGTGCCCGTGCTGGTGCAGGGTCAGGCCCATGCTGCAAACAAATTATTTATAGTCTATAAACAAGGCTATTTTTAATTCAGTACAAATATAAGAGGTGATTCAGTCCATAATTTTAAACAACTTTTTTTTTATATACAGGGTCTAACATAATATACTGAAACTATTTTAATTGTGAATTCAGTCCATGATACTGAACAACTTTCCCCAAGGAACATATATCGAAATCTGAAAAATATTTTTTGGCCTCCCATACAAGTTGACCGATCAGCTGATCCGAGTTTGTAAGGAAAGTCAATATTTTTTTTCATATTTCGATACATGTTTCTTTGGGAAAGTTGTTCAGTATCATGGACTGATTTCACCCTTAAAATAGTTTCAGTATATTTTGTTAGACGTTATATATGGGCAAATCACACAGATTGAGCTAGCCCCAAAGCACAGAATACAGTAAGAGTAAACAGAACGGAATCTCCTAAGGTACGCGCAATATGCGTCCCCGTTCCCCATCCCCGCACCTCTCCTCCGTTTTCGCCTTGATGACACAAGTTGGCCCACGAGAACCGGGGGAGAGGTGCGGGTGCGGGGAACGGGGACGCATATTACGCGTACCGTAGAAGATTCCGTTCTGTTTCTTACTGTTTACTGTATTCTGTGCCTAAAGTAAGTTCGAGACTTGTGTTATGGGATATCATCTTAACGATACTATATTTTATAACAAATACATATATAGATAAACATCCAATACTTTTCCCAATGAATGTCGGTATATCGAAATACGAAGTTCTGAAAACGTCGAGTATCGACTTGTAGCCTTCACTGGTTGCTAGCCCGCATATGGGGTCCATGCTGTATATCGACTGAATTAACGACCAATGAAAATGAGTCAGTGCATTTCCATGCAGCATGCTTGGCTCAGAATGCCGGGAACGCGCTAAAAAAAGATGTTTGGTATCGTATGTCTTAATGATATCGATGTTTAGCGATTTGACATGAAGACAACAAAATAATACTTTATTGTATACCAAAAAAATATATTAAAATATCCAAACAGAAAGAAAAACATTAAAATGTACAATGGGCAGCCTTATCGCTAAAAGCGATTTATTCCAGACAACCAATGGATGGAGAGAATATTGTGAAACGTAACGTTGTCGCTCAGAAGCGTCATTTGCTAGAGCGAGAGAGAACGACGGAACGCTTCAGCAGTCAGCGCTTCAGTTCTGAGCGACAGAAAAGGATAGCAGCATAGGAAAGTTCTGTTCCGTGCTGATAGATGAGATCCAACCCTTAGCAGACACTTACATGAGGTTGACCAGCACTCCTACACCAGACGTGATCAGCATCACCGTGGCATCAATCTCGAAGTCCGGGTTGATGACCCTCTGCACCGCCATGTACACTAACACTCCAGTAACCACCCAAATTAGGAGTACTGATGTTAAGGCTCCGATCACTTCAGCCCGGTACCAGCCGAAGGGCATCCTGAAAAATTTAAAGAAAAAATATTGATAAGATAAAACTTGTTTAGTGCCCCAACTGAGTATAACAATAATTTTATTTGCTAGGCAAATTAAAAATACCCCCGACTGTCAAGATCGCCAGCTAGTGATGAGTAGCGCTTAATATCCGTAGCGCCATCTATTATTTGCTAGAGAAAGCCCTGACTTTCAAGCATTAACCCCCAATAACTTTTAAAAGGCTGATCCGATTTTCATGAAACATAACTAAGAACCACCGCAAGAGAAATTGCTTTCACGTAAAAAAACCGCATCAAAATCGGTCCATCCATTCGAGCGCTACGATGACAAAGAGAGACATTAGCGTCAAAATTATAACACCCCTTTTGTCGGGGGGTTAAAAACTAAATTAGAAATAGTGTAAAAAGGCGGACTTATTACCACAGAATACAGTAAGAGTAAACAGAAAGGAATCTCGTAAGGTACGCACAATATGCGTCCTTGTTCCCCGTCCCCGCACCTCTCCTCCGTTTTCGCCTTGATAACACAAGTTGGCCCACAAGAACCGGGGAAAGGTGCGGGTGCGGGGAACGGGGACGCATATTGCGCGTACCTAAGAAGATTCCGTTCTGTTTACTCTTACTGTATTCTGTGTTGTTACTTAAGATGATACATGGAGTCAGGGCTGCCCCCATTTGAAACAAATTATTTGAAAGGAAACGGAGATATCATTTAAAATTTTGTTCTAGTAAGCCCTAAATAACCGTTCAAACTATTTTATAAGCTATTGTTTACAGTTTAAAGTGAGAACGTAAAGCTTTTTTTCGCACATTTGCGAAAAACGGCTACTTTTGGCCGCGATCATCTTAAGCAATTTTCCAGCCAACCTTTGGCTAAAGGTAGACTTAAAAGAATTGGGAGAGTTGGCGCAGTTTCAGTACCTATTACAAGTTAAAATGTAAAATAATATATACAAATATGTAGATAAATTGAGAACATAATATACAATGTAAAAGAGCAATTAATACAAACATACATTTCCAGGTTATGCCCTCGAGTCTAGATGCAGATAAAAAGTCAACTTACCGTCTGGTTGCGGGTCTGCCCGCTACCCATAACGAGAACAGCGATATCATAAAACTGGCGAAGTCTGTGAGCAAATGCGCCGCATCTGTCGCGATCGCGAGACTGTTTGAGATGTACCCACCTGGAACAAAGAACTATTGAGTACACGTGCACCGAACAGTCACGTTTGCAAACGCAATACGTTGATATTACAATAACTTTCTATAACATTCTGTTGTATTGAATTAGATAATAAGAGTTAGGTTAGCACGCTGTAGCAAGTTGGCTTAGAATGAAGTTGGGATTAGACTTGAATCAAATTAAAACAAATTTAATTGTACCTTGTTGGGTGCCGAATGCATTAACTGAATAAACATACTTTTTAGTAAGAATTATCGCACAGTACCTTAATGTACCTATTCAAATATTTGTATGCTATACAACGTGTTATGAACTAACGCAAAACCGCTCAGATGGTACCTCAGCCCATGAAACTGAACAACTATTGTTCAAAAAAATTCCCAAAATGAAAATAAAATTCGGATTTTCGTACAAATTGACTTGATCAGCTGATCAGTTTGTATAAAAATTAAAAAATTTTTTATTGGTTTCTTGAATATTGTAGAACAAAAGTTGTTTAGTTTCATGGGCTGTGGTACCATCTGAGAGGTTTTCCGTTAGTTCATTAACACGTTGCATATGGCAAGACATAGCGAACTATTACATATTATTGTAACATCTACAACATATGTTTGACAAAAAAAATATTGATTGATTGATATTTTTATTTAATATAATTTTTATAAGCATTTCCCTTTCTTCTATTTATCATTATTCAATAAAATTTCAGCAGACTGTTACAGCCATATTCTTAATTTATTAGTTAAAATGTATAATTTAGCCGAATGGATCAAGAGTAACAATAACAAGATGCTAACTAAAATTGTAAAAAGCATATTATGATTATATGGTTTTTTAGGCATTCAAGATGCAGTACTAAAGTACTCAAATTAAATAATGAAATAATAAATTATTTTTTTACCATTTCTTATTTCACCATTAAATTTTTTCATTATATTTTTTCACCATTTCTTATTTCATTATTTAATTTGAGCATATAATGATTACTTACCAACAATTTCACCAATCATAAATATTACACACAGCACACTGGCTATGATCAGTTTTCTTCTCGCCCTTTTATCTATTTCTTCGTTTCGAGATCTGTGACAATGCCCTGGAAAGAGAAAAAAACACGTTATAGTAAATAAAGAAATTCAAAGAAATATCTACTCAATGTGGCTAGCGATATGGTTAAATTTAGCTCACGTTCAGATCTCAGCACCTTTTTGTATAGGTAGGCACCTAGATATCCATTGCAAGCCAATTTCAATCTTATTACTCTGGACAAACGATTCGTATAAGTGAATTTACCACCCGGAGGGGGCCGCCTGCGCGCATAGAAATAATGTAGGTACATTTTCGATACCTAAACGGGGAGTGACACAGGCCTGATCACAGTAAACACACACCCCAGCAGTGGTCGTTCCGAAAATCTAGTAGTTCGTAGCTTTTGGACTTTCCAACGTCATACGAAATGTTTCTGCTGTCTTTTTTTACGCATAATAAAGAGGTTAATAAGTAGTATTACGTATTGACTGACAACCAATGGCATTGTTTTTGTAGATGAGCTCTAAAACGAACCTTGAAGCTAAACAAAAAATTAAACACCGCTAAGCAAGGCTAATCTATTGTCTTCTAGCCGTGAAAATAAGGCTGTTTACTACAAAAACAAATAGGTACACTTCTTCTTCGTCTAATCGCGTTCCCGGTTGCATCCTAATGCTGGTTTGGAGCCCGGGGTGCGCTTTCCCGCTTTTTCTTCTCCAAATATAAAATGCATGTCAATGGTCACCCAAGGATGGCAAAGACCTTGCAAAATGGAGAAGAAATAGCCGGAACAGTTTAAATGATTTGGCTATAGTTTTACGATGTATGTCTATGTCAACCCTATTTGAGAATGTATATGTGCTAAAAGCTTTACAACCGGCCGCCGCCCGACGTTAACCCTCCTTGGGAATGCAATTGTAGCACGATATATTTGTGCGTAGTCCTTTAGTCGATTCTTCTAGTCGACTTCCACAGTAAGAGATGGAGTGGTCCTATTCTAACCCGGAACCACACGGGTGGTTACTACAAACAAACTATCACGTTTTAATCCCTAATGGGGCAGATAGAGCATTTTCTTGCGGCTCCAAGCAGATAGAGCTCAGGGCGGCAAGACCCAAAGGCCACTTTTAACGTGATGGTGAGCGAGAAGATGAAAAAGGAATCATAAGGGTTGGATCTCGATCTGGACGGAACGCTGCAGCACGGCCGGTGCTGGAGCTTTCCGTTGCTCTCTCTCGCTCTAGCAAATGACGCTTCTGAGCGACAGAAAAGGATAGCAGCATAGGAAAGTGCTGTTCCGTGCTGATAGATGAGATCCAAAACCTAATAGTGATAGGATGCTGGCCGCATCGCCTCATGATTTGCATTTTCTACTAAACTAAACAAACATAAACTGATACTTTGTTCGACTATATCGAAGGTCGCTTAACCGCAAAGGTGAAACTTTATTGAAAGTGTGGATAGACACACCAAAACTATGTGGCTTTGAAGCAAATGGTACAGCGTAATTTTATTATATACCAATGTAGATTTCTAGATATTCATACAAAGTCTACGATAATACAATATTATTTATGTAATAGTTTTATTACACAAACGATAAGTAAATCTTACAATACAAATTCTAAGTCGAAAATCCTCCTGTATCTACGAATAAATATTAAAAACAACCTACAGTTTCTTTTAATTATTTATCATTCGACAGATCTCTTCGTATTCCGCCTTAAACATATAAGTTGTATATATTTTTGTAATCCTTTAATAAAATCCTTTAATTTCATACCACCCTCGATAGGTTATAAATGTTATAATTGTTATAAAATATTTTGTATGCCGCGCAATTTGGCGCAAAAATCCGCCATTTTGATTTTCAATAATTTTAATATAGCCTATGACACTCTAGTGGTTAAGACTAGAAGGAATCTAACCATGTATAATTTATTAAAATCAGTTAAGCCGTTTAGTAGTTAAGAGGGAACATAGAATTATAGGGCATACATAGGTACAGGTCCAACATATAATCCTCCTGTTCGGCTTTGCCGCAGTCGGGTAAAAACTACATATATCCAGATATTACTCTAAACTAGAACGACAACCACATTGCCACTCACTATCGTCGTCACTGTCACGTCTTTCCCCTTCGTTACCACTGTTCACCTGCCTTAACATGGAACAGCAGCCAGTTCCCTTGGAAAGATCACCGTGCAGGCAAAATACGAAGCATGGGAATTCTATAAGAAAACTATTCGTATGAGTCTATGTCAATTAATATTACCCTTATATTACCACTGGTTACCTGGTAATGGAACAGTAGCCAGAGCCCTTTGAAAGGTCGCTGTGTACGCAAAATAAAATACGATAGGCATAGGAATTCTATTAAAAAAAGGGCGAGTCGGACTCGCGCACCGAGGGTTCCGTACAAATCTGTAGGTATACAACGTGGAAGGGACATACCCGTAATTAATCGAACCACGGTCTATACTAAATCACTAAATTATAATGAAATTAAAATAACAGCTTAATAACAAAAAAATATTTGGCATTTCCATACAAAAGTGTGCGGCCGCTCGGGCGATTCGTATGGGAATGTCGAATTTTTTTTTTGGTTTTTTGACTGTTATTTTAATTTCATTATACTTTAGTGATCTAGTATAGCCCGTGGTTCAATTTATTACGGGTATGTCCCTTCCATTAGTTTGTATAAGTAAGTTTACAATTATTAAAATATTTTTATAATATGATGTAACTAAAAATGTATGCTTTTCGCAATTTTTCCTTTATCTATGCTGTAAGACATTGCTTCGTACCAAATTTCGAGATTCTGAGTTCACGGGAAGTACTCTGTACGTTTTGACTCCCTTGTGTGTCGAAAATTTGCGGCAGAATCGGCTGTATCTTTTGATTGTGCAGACTTAGAAGTTTGATTTTTTCACAGCTCCACGGGACAGTAGACTAGAGTATTTGATATGAATTTCAGCTTGATACCTCTACACGTTCCTGAGAAAAAGGAAGACCCTTTCTCTTTCAGACATACAGACGAACAACAAAGTGATCTTATATGGGTTCCGTTTTTCCCTTTTGAGGTACCCTAAAAACTATTGAGATGAGTCGAACTATGTGAATTTTCCTTTTCTTCTTTCTCATTTAAACTTACTTTCAACTTCGCTAATACTGCCATTCCTCCTCTCGATCTCATCGCCATCTGCTGTAGTCTCGATGACCGCACAGCAGCCGGTGGAGGGGTTGCCATGTACGCAGAATATGACGCGGCGACCCCTTGCGGGGCTGTCTGTGCCGTATGACGCCTTGCCATCTTTGAAGCTGAAATAAGAAAAAAATTGTTCATAAATAATCAAGAAATTTATGATGAAGCATTAGTTACATATTTTGCAATACTTATAGGGTAAATCTTAAAAAAAGTATTGCTGTACACACGAAAAAGCTTAAATAACCCTGACTTAGAGAAAGCCCTGACTTTCAAGCGTTAACCCCCAATAACGACTGAACCGATTTTCATCAACATAACTAAGAACCACCGGAACTTGCTTTCACGTAAAAAACCGCATCTAAATCGGACCATCCGTTCAAGCGCTACGATGTCACAGACAGACAGACCGACAGACATTAGCGTCAAACTTACAACACCCCTCTTTTTTATCAGGGGTTAAAACGGATTGATAACACTTCATAATACATATAATATACCTACGGATCAAGATCAATCATTTTATTTACGTACAAAATTCTCACATGACGAAAATGAGACTGCGACCAACTCACACATGCGTAAACATCGATTCACATGCAAATACCAGCGGCATCTTCCAACTACGCAGGCAAGTATACGAGTACATTACATTACGATGCAAAAAAGTGTACCTCCTTTAAATAGGTACGTTTCTTGCTACATATTTACAAGATATAGTTTAAATAAACGGGCAAGTGCGAGTGGGACTCGTTCATGAAGGGTTCCGTACCTCCGTACAATGTTTTAAAACGCTGACGAAACACGTTTCTTGTATGAAGACCCCCTTTAATTATTAACTTTTTCTTATTTTTAGTATTTGTTGTTATAGCGGTCATAGTTGTACATAATCTGTGAACATTTAAAGTATCTACTTAATGTCATTATAAAGATCGAGTTAAAAACGCTGAAAAAAACACGTTTTTTGTATGACGACCCCCTTAAATTTTTAACTTTTTCTTATTTTTAGTATTTGTTGTTATAGCGGCCACAGTAATACATAATCGGTGAAAATTTCAAGTGTGTCGCTATTACGGTTCAAGAGATAGAGCCCTGTGACAGACGGACAGACGGACAGACAGCGGAGTCTCAGTAATAGGGTCCTGTTTGCACCCTTCGGGTACGGAACCCTAAAAAATAAAACCAGGCTACGGGGTGTACGTTACGCTACCAGGAAAGTAACTCCTAGAGTGAAATGAGTGGAATGTATGAGTATGTATAATTAGAACCTAACAACGAACGAACACTGGAGTAGTAGAAAATTTTAACTGGACCCCTGAAAATTAACCCCTGGCCTGGCCTGGCGTTAAGGCCGTACCTGAATTTTCCGTGGTCCAGGCTGCCCACATTATAAAACGGAGGCATTATTTAAAATTTTGCTAGTACCAAGTCCTAGATAACCCTTCGAAGTATTTTATGAACTACTGTTCACAGTTTAAAGTGAGAACGTTAGGCTTTACCACGCATATTTGCGAAAAACGGCCACTTTTGGCTAATGTGCGTAGTAAAGATTATATAGGACTTGGTAGTAGCAGAATTTCAAATGATGTCTCCGTTTTCTTTGAAATGATTTATTTTAAATGGGGCCAGCACTGGACCCCGGAAAATTCAGGTACGGCCTTAACGTTGTTCCAGCATGAAAATTTTATACGACTGATCGGAGAGAGAAATAATGTGCATGGACGGAGAGCTTAAATATATTTGTTACAAAATGAGGGAAAAAAAATTTGCGTGGTCGTTTTGGAAAAAACGATTCCTGCTGGATTAACGTTGTTCCAGCATGAACATTTTATACGAATGATCGAAGAGAGAAATAATGTGCATGGGCGGAGAGATTACATATATTTGTTACTAGCTGTGCCCGCGACTTCGTTCGCGTGGTTGTCGGAACGTAATGTTATATAGCCTAAAGCCTTCCTCTATAAATGGACTACCCAACAAAAAAAGATTTGTCAAATCGGACCATTAGTTCCTGAGATTAGCGCGTTTAAACAAACAAACTCTTCATATATATATATATATATATATATATATTTGTTCTTGTAAGTCGTATAACTTGCACCTCCTTTTTAAGTCTCCTTTCTCGGCGTCACCAGTGGGCTGAATGGTACATAAAGCCTATGGCTTTAATATGTCTGCCTATTGCATTTTTAATGACGGTAAAAAATTTTTTTACAATTTTCGAAAATTAAACAACAGTTTCCAGCGGAGTTTTCTGAGCCAAATAAGCAATTACTTTTTAACATTTTTTTTTTAATACACATGTATCAAGTGCTTTATCATATCAATCACCATATGTAAGATTATCTATAACATATAGGTACCTAGTACATAGGAGAATTATAATTATAATCTAACATCTATGTTCAACATAAGGTACAAATGTTGATAACAGCATAATTGTCTCAATAAAATTAATGATATCTTTTGACATTTGAATGTGATAAAATTACTTTGATACAAGTTAAATGTCAATTCATACGACACAATAAATATTACTAAAGTACAGAAGTCTCACTCAGCAAAGAAATTTAAAGAAATATCTACCTAATGTGGCTAGCGATATGGTTTAATTAAGCTCACGTCAGAACTCAGCACCTTTTCGTGTAGATACCTAAACATCAATTGCAAGCCAATTTCATTCTTATTACTCTGGACAAACGATTCGTATAACTGAATTTACCACCCGGAGGGGCCGCCTGCGTGCAAAGTAATAATGTAGGTACATTTTCGATACCTAAACGGGGAGAGTGACACAGGACTGTTCATACTGAGTTTTTTTCTTTTGAGAATTATTTTACGGCCCTGGATACGAGTCCTTTAGAACCTATCTAGTTTTTTACTTCTTTATTCCTAACAAGTTACAATCAAAGGTTGGTGTAGGCCTTTGATTGCTTCAAGGGAGCTTCTGGCGACAAATCCATACGAGTCCACTGGTTTTCATAGCCGATTGAATGACTGACAACGCCTAAAGACGCCACTACAGCATAACTACAGCTTAACAAATATCACTACAGCCGTACTATGGCTGTCCACTTTAGCTATTTCACGTATTGTTCATGAGCATTTATAACACCAAACTATACCAATTTCACATTAGAAAGTCTACTAGAATTAATTTACAAAATAAATGAAAGCAAACCCCAACTGAAACCCTTGGCTTCCTGCCAAAATTCCAAAAATTCATACTGAAGGTGAAGTGGTAGCATAAGTGGCGCCCTCATTTGAAATAAATTGTTTAAAACTAAATATGGTGATATTTAAAAATTTGATTTGTATCAATGTCTAAAAAGACCTTTAAACTATTTTATTGGTTGATAAGTTGATAAGTTTTATGGGTTAAACCCGTTTTAAAACTAGACGGACTATTAGTAATAATTTCAAAGGTTATTCATAAAATAGTTTGAAGGTCTTTTTAGACATTGATACAAATCAAATTTTTAAATATCACCATATTTAGATTTAAACAATTTATTTCAAATGATGGCGCCACTTATGCTACCATTTCACCATAAGGAATAAGCTCTTCGTCATTATCTCTAACATTTCAAAGTTGGGTTGTCAAACTGTTATATTTTTTGTGACAATTTTACCATATGATTACACCAAGTTGTGCGGTTTTTATTTGCTATATAGCATTTATTGCACTACCTATGACTACTAAATCGTTAATTTCTGTATAGTACACTAGCTGTGCCCGCGACTTCGTTCGCGTGGTTGTCGGAACGTAATGTTATATAGCCTAAAGCCTTCCTCTATAAATAGACTACCCAACAAAAAAAGAATTTTTCAAATCGGACCATTAGTTCCTGAGATTAGCGCGTTTAAACAAACAAACAAACAAACTCTTCCGCTTTATAATATTAGTATAGATTTAGGAGTACCACCATAAAAAAATTATTAACCATAGTAACAGTAGGTACCTACATAAAATTCACCCATTTATTTCTGTGTTCTTCTATTTGTAGGTACATACTTAATTTCCTGTGACAATTTGTAGTATTGAATCTGAATTTCCGTGAGATTGTCAAATAACGAACTGACGCGGGTAACAGAAAAGATAGGTTTAACAAAACAAGTTTAAAAAAAAACATTGTGTCGTAAATTGAGATACTATATACGTACGAGTACTTATAAGTCAATGGTTTCGTACAATCTATTATTGTGAGTTCTAAGAATTTACCCAGACAAATGTAATAAGCCCAAACTCGATGGGGTTGCGTCGTTTTATTAAGGAGTTCCTATAGCCACCTCCCGGCTCCATCTTCAGATCAGCTTCTTGTTATAATAATATTGCATTGTCATCTGATTTACATTAGCATACAAAATGTCATCTCAATCAGAAACTGGGAAGTGGCTCTTCAACTTTCGAGATTTGAACCAAAAAACAAAAAGCAACAAACAGAGCAACCTTTAGTTTATTTGGTGAAATGGTGTGCATCCGT
Organism: Acrobasis repandana; assembly: GCA_963576875.1. Classification (NCBI taxonomy): domain Eukaryota; kingdom Metazoa; phylum Arthropoda; class Insecta; order Lepidoptera; family Pyralidae; genus Acrobasis; species Acrobasis repandana. Next base: position 2,546,442 of record OY756215.1, read on the forward strand.
CGGCGCGCCACAAAGGCCGCGTCTTTGAAAAATCTTTGTCGGCACGTCAGCATGTAACCAATTGAACGAACAGACTATCAATAAAACTAGTAAATAAATGAAGGATAAGATCTTACCACTCATTCCCATCCTTAACTTTAGCACAATTAACACAAGTCACAACATTATAAGATTTTTGAGGCATTATGTTCTTATCAACCAAGCAGACAGACATCCAAAAGCACCAAACCAGTAATATTAACAAGAACCACGTTTGTTTATTACTGCAATGCTTATGCAATTAAATATGCACCACCATAAATCAGCTTAGAACTCTCAGTTTTGTACAGTAACCACACCGCTAGCCCTAACTAGCCCTTTTTTTAACTGGATGGAATAAGACCGAATTTCGCACTAAGTCTTTGGTCCACTGTACAATGAAATTCACAATGGCCGTGTCTAACATGTGCATTTGATTCGACTGCCTTTCCTTGATTACTACTAATTAGCTTTTATTGTTATATCGTCAATGTCAATATATGATACCTGCGGCACAATCGGCAGGGCTTGTACTTTGACAGTCAATATTATGCCAACTGATATGAACAAATTGGGGTCGAGGCAGTAACTTAGTAAGTCATAGACAAGTCAAGACGTGACAAGACTTTTTCTACTTTCTTGCTCACCATCACGCAAGTGGCCTTTGATGACCTCCGTGGCATATTGGTTACCAGTGTTACCATTACCACGCTAGACCGCCTCGGGTCTTGGGTATTTATCTACAAATGTATTAGTCATAAAAATTAGTATCGTTGAGTTAGTATCACACAAGTTTAATTTTTGGGGCTACCTCAATCAGTGTGATTTGTCCTTATCTATCTTTGAGCCTGCCCTGAGATCTGTTTGCTTAGAGCAGCCAGACCAAAAATGCTTTGTCTACTTCATTAGGAATAAAGTCGTGATAGTCTAACAAAGGAGGATTTTTTGGCGGGAAGTCAAGGGGTTCGGTTGGGGTTTTCTTTAAATTATTTTGCAAATTGATTTTAGTGGACTTTATAATATGAAATTGGTGTTGTTTGGTGTTATAAATGCTCATGTTCATGAACAATATGTGAAGTGGATTGTAACTTGTTAGGAAAAAAGAATTTCCCACATTTTATTAACTTGTTCCTGGCTAAATACGCAGTAGCGTCAAGCCATTAATAAAAAATTAAAATTAAAATTAAAAAAAAAAAAAAGTCGAACAAAACATACTAAAACTCTTTTAGGGTAAATGTCTGCCCATCTAAGGTCTGCCCCTTATCTGCGGCCCCATAGCCGCAAGACCCAAAGCCCACTTTTAGCGTGATGGTAGGCGAGAAGGTGGAAAAGGAATGGAAATAGCAATTGTACGAAATCCACAGGAAGACTTGGCGTGGTCAGAGTGGTCTTGTGGACTTAGAAGCAGTAATGTTAAAACTAAATTAAAATTATTAAATATAAATTAAATTATTGCGTGGAGTTCGTGTTTATTCTACTGAGGCACTGATCCTACACATACTATTTACATAAAGTATCATGAAGGGTTCACCTAACAACTAAGTACCCGTGTGGTTAGGATAGGACCACTCCATCTCTTCCTGTGGATGTCGTAAGAGGCGACTAAAGGACTAAGCATAAACATCTCGTGCTACAATTGCATTCCCAAGGAGGGTTAACGTCAGCCGGCGGCCAATTGTAAGACTTTTCGCACAAATACATTCCCAAAGAGGGTTGACGTCAGGCAGGCGGCCGGTCGTAAAACTATAGCCAAATCATTTAAAACTGTTCCGACTATTTCTTCTCTATTTTGCAAGGTCTTTGGCATCCTTGGGTGACCATTTATGCATGTTATATTTGGAGAAGAAAAAGCGGGAAAGCGCACCACAGGCTCCGAAGCAGCACAGCTGAGGATGCAACCGGGAATGCGCTTAGACGAAGAAGAAGGGTTCACCTAACAAGCCGGGACAGATGGGACCCTACAAGGTTAAGAATATTATTTCACGAACATGCGTACTCGCTGTATGTACAGTATAATTAATCCCTGATAATATTTAGCTATCTTTGTGCGAAAAAAGAATTAGGCTTTTTACGGCCATTTGATAAGTCGGTCATCGCAACTACGCACAAAGACGGATATTGTCCGAAGCGGCAGCATGATGACGTCATATCTTCCTGTGGACGTCGGACGCCCTTACCACAGTGTAACTATATGTCGCAGTTGGATGGTATACACCGCTAATTCACGAAACCTCTAGTTGTTTGGCATTACAGCTCGGTTTTGTTAAACAGCTGGATTCTCTAAGATTGCGCAACGTGTTATGTTCATTTAAACCGGTAACCACGTTTCCAAACGGCTAGCGGTTTTGTGAAACAGTAGCTCAAATCCGCTGTTTGACGAAACCGTTAAACAATCCAACTGCGCCGCGACACATGCATGATAAGGATTTGGTGTAGGGTTACCATAATGAAATATAACTAGGTGTCTATTAGAATACAGATTTTTTTGACATCGAATTTCATTTCCTAGAAAACTATTCCACGACTTTTATTGCTATAGGTTTGCCCTAACCTAGTAAAATGGATAGAACTTTTCTAGCACTCGCCGGTCGCTGCCGCGGCACGCTCGCTTCGCTCGCTCGGCTCGTGCGTGTGTTGGTCGCAGTTCTAGCCTAACCTAAAGGTTTGCCCTAACCTAGTAAATTAATAGAACATTCTAGCACTCGCCGGCCGCTGCCGCGGCACGCTCGCTATTGCCACTTCGTAGGCATTCTAAAGTAGGTATATAATTTCTTTAGATATAATTGTTCAACAACTTCTCTAGCCGCATGGATGAATACAAGTCGTTCATTCCATTCCGCGTATTAGGGTTCGCTGTTTTACAAAACCGAGCTGTAATGCCAAACAGCTAGAGGTTTAGTGAATTGGCGGATTATACCATTCAACTGCGACATATACATTTCATTACACTCTAATGATCTAAGACCGTGGTTCAATTTATTACGGGTATTTTATTTTATTTTATTTATTTCGGGAAACATAACAGATAACAAACATAAAAAGCTCATACAAACAGACATTACATATTTCAGACCATCTCGTTATCCTAAGACGTGTTAACACAACATTATATTCTAATGCAACACTTGTAACAATTGATGCATACATAATAATAGTTATACATATAATAGTATGTCCCTTCCACGTTGTATACTGTGCCCTACCCTAGAATTTTCCATACACACTTAAACTAGCTTTTATTTCGCTGGCAATAGCTTACAGGGCACTGTTTGTTGTTGTTTTTTGGGTCAAATCTTGCAAGTTTTTGAGACAAAACTTGAAATTTTTAACGATTATGTATTACTGTGGTCGCTATAACAACAAATACAAAAAATAAAAAAAGATAAAATTTAAAGGGGGTCGTCATACAAAAAACGCGTCTTTTCAGCGTTTTTAACTAGATCTGATTAATAGAATTAACTAAATACTTAAATTTTTTACAGACCATGTATTACTATGTCTGCTATAACAACAAATACTAAAAATAAGATAATATTAAAAATTAAAGGGGGTCGTCATACAAGAAACGTGTTTTTTTCAGCGTTTTTAACTCGATGTTTATAATGGCATTAACTAGATACTTGAAATTTTCACCGATTATCTATAACTATGGCCGCTATAACAACAAATACTAAAAATAAGATAAAGTTATAAATTAAAGGGGGTCGTCCGTTATACAAGAAACTTGTTTCTTCAGCGTTTTAAAACATCGTACGGAGGAACGGAACCCTTGATGTACGAGTCCGACTCGCACTTGCCCGTTTATTTTCGTACAAGCCGTCTCCATCATCAAATCAGCTGCTTGTCATTATAATATTGAATTCTTCTTCTTCTTATTTAAGAGCTTAGTGGCTCTTGTCGGTGGAGTATGCGCCAAACTTCTCGGTTCTCTGCCTTACTTTTTAGTGCTTGATACGACATGACCCCTGCTTTTTCTTTCAGTTGGTCTACATAGCTCTTTCTTGGTCGTCCTGGACCTCTTCTACCTTTTATCTTTCCTTCTTGTATGTTTTTAAATAAGGAGTCATGTCGTATTAAGTGACCAATCATTTTCCCTCTCCTATTTTCTATTTCGCCCAGCAGTCTTCTTTTCTCTCCTACTATTTCTAATACTTCCTCATTGGTTTTCCTTTCCATCCAACTGATCTTTTCCATTCTCCTCCAGCACCACATCTCGAAAGCTGCCAGACTGTCACTATCTTTTTTATTCAGTATCCACGTTTCGCATCCATAAAGTGCTATGCTCCAGATATACGTTTTTATAAGGCGTTTGCGTATTTTTTTGGATATATTTGCTGTAAAAAGTTTCTTTTTACTATTGTATGCTCCTCTGGCCATGGCAATTCTGGTTTTAATATCTGCAGTACATCTAGAGTCTTCTGTTAATATACTTCCTAAGTACTTAAATTTTTCTACTTGTTCTATTGTTGTTCCGTTAAGTTGCACTGAATTTCTTACTGGTGATGTTTTATATGTGATCATAGTTTTGGTTTTTGATTTATTTATTTTGAATTATAATAATAAAATTATAATATTGAATATATGTACGAAAAAATTAACTTTTTCAAAAATCTTATTTTGAAACGACATGTCAATCTGTCAATCTGTCATGCACATGCAAAATTTCGATGTAAACACAAATCTATCCAACTTCATATCTACTAATAGCTTTTTACAACTGATATCGGTCACGTTATTCTGTCATTACGTTGTTACAACGAATGGAGTTCACGTGCAATGCCATTGTCATCTATAGCCGTTATCAGTAAGTAGCTATGCTACAGCATGATTGAGAGACATATCTCTCAAACTAGATTTGAATATCGGTCATTTTGAGTAAGAGAAAAACTAGATTTTCAGGATCTTTGAGGCTCTTTCATTGAAAAGAAAATCTAGCTTCAGAAGTCAGACAAAAGTACCTCCTGGGATATAGAGCAGAAAATTCAGTCAAACACAAATTATGGTGGCCAATCCTTAAATGTGAAACGGGAACATACCAAGAAAAAGCAACATCGATTGGTACCGATAGTCCGTTTCCTTTGAATACCTTCGTTAGGATTCCTTGATTATTGAAGAAAAGATTTCAGTATCGTAGGAGATACAATCGACAAAATGACGCAAATGGATTCAAAATCATCATCCATCAATATAAACACAGGTCGTGGACAAATATATTCCCAAAGAGGGTTGACGTCAGGCAGGCGGCCGGTCGTAAAACTATAGCCAAATCATTTAAACTGTTCCGGCTATTCTTCTCCATTTTGCAAGGTCTTTGGCATCCTTGGGTGACCTTGATTGACATGCATATTATATTTGGAGAAGAAAAAGCGGGAAAGCGCACCCCGAGCTCCGAAGCAGCACAGCTGAGGATGCAACCTGGAACGCGCTTAGACGAAGAAGACACAGGTCGTGGACAAAAAGTCCCAAAGAATTTGTAAAATAGAATATTAGCACTTTTCTCCAACTTGCCTTGATATCGAACCCAGAACCTCGAGTGGGGACTAGTGTGTTAATAATTTTACCACGGAGGTCTATCAAGCTTAACTTCTGTACATTCGGTAATGCTCACCACGATCCGTCTCATGGCTCATGAATTCGTGTTAACGACAACTAGCTGTGCCCGCGACTTCGTTCGCGTGGTTGTCGGAACGTAATGTTATATAGCCTAAAGCCTTCCTCTATAAATGGACTACCCAAAAAAAAAAGAATTTTTCAAATCGGACTATTAGTTCCTGAGATTAGCGCGTTTAAACAAACAAACAAACAAACAAACTCTTCCGCTTTATAATATTAGTATAGATGCTCAGTCAACAGTTGCAATTCACTGTCAAGGTTGCGTCGAGCGAATCTTCTGCACGTTTCTATTATTTGTTTTAAAAGTCAATCGTTGATTTATGAGATTCGTCTGAAGTGACTGTAGTTTGAGTAATTTAGATGCGACAATAGGATAAAATATACTAGTGGGTCCGTGAACTGCAACCCTTAGAGTCTGACTTTGCATCACACCCCTGACCACTTCAAGTTTATCGGATAAAAAAAGTTGTTCGAACAAAAAAGTTGCGTCTTCATATAAAACGACGCATGTTATATTTGGAGAAGAAAAAGCAGGTAAGCGCACCCCGGGCTCCGAAGCAGCACAGCTGAGGAACCGGGAACGCGCTTAGACGAAGAAGAAATGCTTAGCCTAAGTCACAGTAAGGAAAATATGAGGATTTTTATTATAAATAAGTTATGTAAAGTACATTTCATAATTGTTATCTACACAGTAAGGACGAACAGCATTCATACATAATTATCTAGCAACAAATACCTACGTTGCTACCTGTTTTCCAATCTAACAAAACCTTGATGTAATCATTTCAATGCGCAGGTACTTTGATAGAAATGTCAGACATTTCAGTATTTGGTCCATAATAAATTTAAATTTTCCTTTTTGACGACCATTGAAAACCACGCACAAAAATTTACGTTAGGACCACGGGTCCTATATATAATATATATAGAATTGAGCTGCTTTTCTACAGGAAGATGGTACCTGTAATGTACTTCAGTGTACTCTTAATGAAATTCAATTTACTTCTTTTAATGAAAAGATATAGGTATGTATGTATAATAAAATATGTACACCCGCCATTCTAAAAGATCCTCGCGTTTAGAATCCCCTTACCCTAGACTTTGCCATACAAACGTAGTCTACGTTTTTTTTGTAAAACGACATGTCAGATTTCGGTTAAATTTGTAACTTTAAAGAAATTGCATATATCTAGGGTTATAGTTAGTTTTCAGTCAAAATATAAACTTGAAAGAAAATATAAGGGTGTCAAAGTTTTCCATACTGATGGTTAAAAATAATATAATCTATACTAATATTATAAAGCGGAAGAGTTTGTTTGTTTGTTTGTTTGTTAGTTTAAACGCGCTAATCTCAGGAACTAATGGTCCGATTTGAAAAATTCTTTTTTTGTTGGGTAGTCCATTTATAGAGGAAGGCTTTAGGCTATATAACATTACGTTCCGACAACCACGCGAACGAAGTCGCGGGCACAGCTAGTTCATTATATTCTCTTTCAAGTTCATATTTTGACTGCACGTGAAAACTAATTATAACCGTGGATATATACAATTTCTTTAAAGTTACAAATTTTTACCGAAATCTGACATGGTCGTTTCAAAATAAAACGAAGACTACGTTTGTATGGGAAACTCTGATTTTGTCTAGGGATTACCTATTCAGAAGCTAGAGTTAAGTGGAATGTCAATTCACATAATGTGTAATTAGGCAGTCAGTCTACCTACTTCTTTTCTTATCGAGTATGTAAATAACTTATTATTTTGGTGTCAGATTTTTCGAGCTGCCTAAAGGCATCTGACGTGGCTCAATGACAATAATCTAGCGACAACAGTCATTATTACACTCTAGTGAAGTAGTGTGCAGGTTTCCTCACGATGTTCTTCACCGGAAGCAAGTGGTGGAAGTTGAAAATAACCACAGCATACATGAGTACAAACTTAGATTTTTTTTACTGACTTAGATTATATTTTATTTTATAAATTATTTAAACTGTTCCGGCTATTTCTTCTCCATTTTGCAAGATCTTTGTTATCCATGGGTGACCATTGACATGCATGTTATATTTGGAGAAGAAATAGCGGATAAGCGCGCATCCCGGGCTCCGAAGCAGCACAGCTTAGGATGCAACTGGGAACGCGCTTAGACGAAGAAGGAGAAGACAAGTAGCGAAGGTAAGGATCGAACTCGTGAGACGCACAGGCAGAGTCTAAACCGATTGGCATTAAGCACTAAAGTCTATTAAAACTTAATTATTATTTAATCCAAGAAATCAGATAATGATTAAAATTCTCACGGTAAAAAAAACTTTGATATACAACAATTAAATAAAACATCAAAATTGGACTTCAAAATAGTCCAATTCCAAACTCAAGCTTGTGAGTGAGCCAATCACGAGCATGTGCTTCAAGTCTTGTCAAAAATAACACGACAGCACTCAAAATAAGGAATAAAAAAACTTACAGCAGTAACGTACTCTTCTCGTCATTCATCCTCGAAAAACACTGAACAAGACACAATTAGCACTTAAAATCTTCAAGACACAAGCCGGACACTAATTTGAATCGTCTGTCACCGTGGCGTTATCGATAAATATTGTATCGCATCGGCACTCCTTAACATTATGAGTGTAGATAAGGAGTAAATACTACCGCCGATAAATCTGAGTACATACTACCGGGCAAACATCTTCGGCGGGCCATTCGCAGTTGAGCTTGCTCGGCGTGTTGGGTACGTCAGATAACGTAACGCAAATTTAAAAAATCAGTCTTTATTTGGAGCCACAGACCTATTACTACTAGACCTGCATAGTGCGTGGCCACTTTAGTGCATCTCTTTCTATCTTTGATTGTTGCCTCCACCCGTATTTTGCACACGTCACAGAACACACTATGGTTACTAACTTATCAACATATCAACGTTTCTTTCACACTCAAGTTGTACTGTATATTTGGCAGTCTCTTTCTAGCAATATCGTTGCAAGTCTAGTAGTGGTAGGTCTGTGTTTGAAGCATTAAATTTCAAAATGAAATAAAATATAGACGTACCAAATATATATTTTTTTTTCAAAATTAATATCTATATCTTTTAAACCTAGATTTTGTAAACCCGTGACACTAGTTTTTAGGAGACATTTCGGCCTAAGGCAATGGAAAATGGCTCCAAAAATGTTAGAGTGTATTACATTAACAAGTTACTTATTATTAGGGTTCCGTACAAAAAATGAAAAAACGGAACCCTTATAGGATTACTCGTGCGTCTGTCTGTCCGTCCGCCTGTCACAGCTAATTTGCTCCAAATCTACTGGACCGAATCAGGTGAAATTTGGTAGAATGTTGTAATCCTATGACCCAAACACATATGTGCAAAGTAAATAACAATTTTTTTAAAATAAGGGTCAATTCGGGGGACAAATAAGGAAAAAAAAAAATATTGCAAAACCTTACTGTGCCATATATCAAATGAAAGGGCTCGTTATGAGGATCACAAATATATTTTTGTTATTATAGTAAAATGAATAGTTTTGATTTTATCCACGAAAGAAGATGAATATTGACCATCCCCCCCCCCCCCTGATCTCCGAAACAACTGAGACTAAAATTTTAAAAAAATACAAAATATTGTTCATTGCTTGTAGATTACAGGAAAACCTATAAGAATTCAATCAATTGTACGGAACCCTCTTCACGCGAGTTTAACTTTTACTTGGCCGGTTTATATGATTAATAAATTGTCAAATTTATAGTTGATTTGAATGTATGTATAGATATCATCCAAAATTTGCTTTTATCATCACCAACAATGGAAATTACTAAGGGAAATTAAGTGTAAAAATAAAACAGGCCTTGTAAGGGTTAGTAGGAAAACGACTATAACGCAAAATGTCCGCTCATGATAAACGACGACTTCGCATAATGTACACAGTTCGATTTGTAGAATGCTGCGAAAATTTCGCATGCCTACGTCGCTAAATGGTGGTAAAAATTATATCTCTAACGATAATAATGCTCCAACATGTCAGACAGTGAATGGCCAGCTTTAAACAAGTCGACTGCAACTCCTGATCGAGTATTCCGATAAATGCATTAGGATACTACAGAAACATGAATTACATTCGTCAGTTATTTTCTTTAATCACTCGTGTAATTTGAGTATGACCGATTAAATTACGTTACATTTCTATGTAGGTATTACAGTAACTGAATACATATATACGAGTATAATTATACATATAAAAAACTAGATAACTAAAATATTATAAATTGTTACTTATTAGAGTTCCGTACCCAAAGGGTAAAAACGGGACCCTACAATTTTCGTGGGACTACGATACATACACTATCACGACTTTGTCCCTAACGGGGTAGACATAGCCTAGGGCCCTAGGTGTGTGTGTGTGTGTTTGTATGTGTGTGTGTGTGTGTGTGTGTGTGTGTGTGTGTGTGTGTGTGTGTGTGTGTGTGTGTGTGTGTGTGTGTGTGTGTGTGTGTGGTGTGTGGGTGTGTGAGAGAGGGTGTGTGTCTGTGTCTGTGGTGTAATTGTAAATAAGTATGAGTGTTTATTTCTATGTGATTGTTTGAATCTGCTATCCCATATAGTATTGTAAAATTTTATTTTTAAATCAGATTTTAGGATTGGAAAGGATATCAACATCCGAGAAAAGATCATTATAAGTTGTACTCATTCTGTTAATTCTGTTCTGTACTCATAAAAATAAACAAACAAACAAACACAACCCCAAACCGGAACTAACTATCTTGGTCAAACATGCGATTAAACTTATCGCCCGGTGATAAACGGTGGTCGCGATTGGTGGTGAATGAAACCCAACTACTAAGGTTTTGTTTTTTTTTAATAGTAAGTCCCTACAAACTTTTATTTAAGGCGAAGATATAGGCAAATGGCCTTGAAGTGTGAAATAAATTGTTAACTCGTAAATATGGTGATAATTTCTATATTTCTCTACGTCATGCACTAGATAGCCCTTTAAATTATTTTATGAACTGCCGTTAAAACTATTATTAGTGATCCATCTAGCTTTAAAACTTGCCGTGGCCACTTTTGGCGGAGGCAAGTTTTAAAGCTAGACGGACTAATGTAAATACTTTCAACGGTGGTTTATAAAATAATTTAAAGGGCTATCTAGTGCATGACGAAGAATAATATGGAAATTATCTCCATATTTACGAGTTAACAATTTATTTCAAATGAGGGCGCCACTTCAAGGTCATTTGCCTATATCTTCACCTTAAAGTATTTCAATCGAATACCTACTTACATACCAAGCGGTGGCGGCTTAAGGCGAGATGGGTTCACAATTGGCAATACTGTGCGTGTTTTTGAAAAATCACTGTTATTAAACTACTACAGTTAATTCATCAAAAAAATTACACAAACATCTTGAGGATTTTCCACAATAGCCAAAACACGATTGAGCATTTTTGGGCTCGATAGAAAAAAATCACAATCATACCCCTAAATTTGCTTTTATCTATACTAATATTATAAAGCGGAAGAGTTTGTTTGTTTTTTTGTTTGTTTAAACGCGCTAATCTCAGGAACTAATGGTCCGATTTGAAAAATTCTTTTTTTGTTGGGTAGTCCAATTATAGAGGAAGGCTTTAGGCTATATAACATTACGTTCTGACAACCACGCGAACGAAGTCGCGGACACAGCTAGTAATACATATTACTTTATATTATACAATCGCCTTTTTATATGAAAATTATACCAAAAAATGTATTATCTAAATACCTATCCGTTTTGGCTACAAAAAAATTATAAATAAAACACTGCGAAATATCGTCGAGCGACGGATATTTCACTGTTTTATTTATTATTTTTTTAAGATTCCGTACCCAAAGGGTGCAAACGGGACCCTATTACTGGGACTCCGCTGTCTGTCCGCCTGTCCATCTGTCTGTTCGTCTGTCACAGGGCTCTATCTCTTGAACCTTTATAGCTAGACACTTAAAATTTTCACCGATTATGTATTACTGTGGCCACTATAACAACAAATACTGAAAATAAAAAAAAGTTAAAAATTAAAGGGGGTCGCCATACAAAAAACGTGTTTTTTCAGCGTTTTTAACTAGATCTTTATAATGGCATTAAGGCCGTGTTTTTGAAAAATCACTGTTATTAAACTACTACAGTTTATTCCTCAAAAAATTTACATAAAAATCTTAAGGATTTTCTACGGATGGGTATCAGAAAAAATTATAAATATAATACAAAAAAATAATAAATAAAACACAGTGAAATACTCGTCGAGAGCGAAGGAAGGGTCGGAGCCGTGCTCGACGATATTTTGCAGTATTTTATTTATTATTTTTTTTGTATCATATTTATTACTAGCTGTGCCCGCGACTTCGTTCGCGTGGTTGTCGGAATGTTATATAGCCTAAAGCCTTCCTCTATAAATGGACTACCCAACAAAAAAAGAATTTTTAAATCGGACCATTAGTTCCTGAGATTAGCGCGTTTAAACAAACAAACAAACAAACAAACTCTTCCGCTTTATAATATTAGTATAGATTTCTTCTGAAGCCAAAACGGATAGATATTTAGATAATACATTTTTTGGTATAATTTTCATATAAAAAGGTGATTGTATAAAATAGTAATACGTATTATAAAGGCAAATTTAGGCAAATTTAGAGGTATGTTTGTGATTTTTTTCTATCGAGCCAAAAATGCTCAATCGTGTTTTGGCTATTGTGGGTGTCTGTAGAAAATCCTTAAGATTTTTATGTAAATTTTTTGAGGAATAAACTGTAGTAGTTTAATAACATTAATTTTTAAAAACACGCACAGTTTTGCATATTGTGAACCCACGTCACCTTAAATTATTTTGCAAATTGTTTTTAGTGGACTTTATAATATGAAATTCGTGTTGTTTTGGTGTTATAAATGCTCATGCTCATAAACAATATGTGAAATAGTTAAAGTTAGGCTAAATAGGCAGTTACGTCGAGCCATAATAATAAATAAACGGGCAAGTGCGAGTCGGAAAGTGCGAGTCGGACTCGTGCATGAAGGGTTCCGTGCCTCCGTACAATGTTTTAAAACGCTAAAAAACACGTTTTTTGTATGACGACCCCCTTTAATTTTTGACTTTTTTTATTTTCAGTAATTTTTGTTATAGCGGCCACAGTAATACATAATCGGTGAAAATTTCAAGTGTCTAGCTATTACGGTTCAAGAGAGAGAGCCCTGTGACAGACGGACAGACAGCGGAGTCTCAGTAATAGGGTCCCGTTTGCACCCTTCGGGTACGGAACCCTAAAAAGCAAGTGTAGCATCTAGCACACACTTTCATTTGTGATGGGGCATTGTTGGATACTGATTGCAATACAAAAGAGACAATATTAAAACCTCAAGATTATTATCTCACTGCAGACTCCCACGACACACACATATTATTATTCATAAGCACACTTGCCACGGCTCATGGAGTAAATTTGAGAACAATAATATTTTCAAAAGTATTTTTTTCGAAATTCGTACATGATTTGAGTTATGAGTCATTAAGGCCGTACCTAAATTTTCCGGGGTCCAGTGCTGCCCCCATTTAAAATAAATCATTTCAAAGAAAACGGAGACATCATTTAAAATTTTGCAACTATCAACTACAATACAACTATCCTAGATAATCCTTCAAAGTATTTTATGAACTACTGTTTACAGTTCAAAGTGAGAACGTTAAGCTTTACTACGCACATTTGCGAAAAACGGCCACTTTTGGCAAATGTGCGTAGTAAAGCTTAACGTTCTCACTTTAAACTGTAAACAGTAGTTAATAAAATACTTTGAAGGGTTATCTAGAACTTGGTAGTTGCAAATTTTTAAATATTGTCTCCGTTTTCTTTGAAATGATTTATTTTAAATGGGGGCAGCACTGGACCCCGGAAAATTCAGGTACGGCCTTAAGGACTCAGTTAGGAGACGCATTCATAGATTCAGTATAGAATTAGGTGACGACGCTTATATCGTCGCGATTCTCTCGCCAGGCAAGGCCGGGCTAGATAAGATGAAGATGTATTTATGTACATGTAATAAGTCTAAAGACAGAACTAAATCAATAACAGCTAACAATTGGTGAAAACTAACTTGAGACACATACATTATTAATATGCGATAAACGGGTAAAGTCAGCTACTGGTCGACATGATTCGACCTCATTCGGAGGCCTTCCTCAGGGCGACTGTGACTCGCGACGCGTGCACGAAGACGTCCCAAGCCGCATGATGAGAAACTGACTTTTCTCGTAAGTTACCCGTTTATCGTATAATATTAATAATATAATAATTTAAGTTAATATAAAAATATTAACAATAACTTTCATGTTCAAACTCCCAACTTTGGAAACAACATGAAATAAAACCATAAAAATCTTTAAAAATCAATAATTTTTTCAAATTCGCTGTAGGTACAACCAAATTCTTTGTACTCAAATTATATTCAAGTGGTTAAGTGTAAATGATATTCGCTTACTTTTTTATGTCTTTATCACTGACTCATTGCACGCATTACATTATCATACAAGTGTCTCACACTTGCCATCTGCCTACCAGCTACCTCACCAATTAAGATAAGATAGCAAAGCCATGGTCAAAAATTAAAAAATATATAGAATGGACTAATTGAATGTAAAAGTTAAGGTTAATTTAAAAAAAGAATATATAATAGAATGGAGAACACGCATACTAAGCATACATACAAAGAATTCAAATATGAAGTCTCAAATAATGAAAGGTTGAAATTACCTTTCCACTTGTACCATTGAACAGTAGGGACCAAGGTACAATACAAAGTAGTAAACTTGATAATTTTATGCCATTAGTTAATAAAATTAATATTTAACCAGAAATATACCTAAAATACATATAACTTCTATAAAAAAACTGATAAAAACCAAAAGGGATACATCTTACCCTTTTTGACCCACGACGGAAAAGAGGGGTGTGTCTGTCGACCGATTTCGATGCTTTTTCTTAAATCAAAAAGCCTTGTCTGTCAATATAATTTTCAGCTATATTTGATGAAAATCGGTTCAGCCGTTTAAAAGTTATTGGGGGTGAATGCTTCTAATTCAGGGTTTTGAGGGTGCCGTAGCCAACGGAAAAGCCCTGACTTTGAAGCATGGCAAAAAACTTATGGATTCGTCATGTCTGTCTGTCTGTCACTTTTTTCCGAAACTATAAGATGTTGAAACTTGCTAAGTAGATGTATTCTGTAAGTAAACCGCCTTAAGATTGTTACACAAAAATAGAAAAAAAAACAATAAATTTTGGGGGTTCCCCATACTTGATACATAATAAATAAATAAATACTTAAAACTGAAACTCAAAAATTGTTTTTTCATCAAACCCATACGTGTTATGTACTATCTATGGATAGGTCTTTAAAAATGATATTGAGGTTTCTAATATCATTTTTTTCTAAACTAAATAGTTTGCGCGAGAGACACTTCCAAAGTGGTAAAATGTGTATCCCTGAGAATTATAAAACTAAAAAAATATATAATGTACATCATCATGCAAACTTCCACCGAAAATTGTTTTGAACGAGAAGTAAGTAACTTACTTAAGTAGTTTTTTTTAATACGTCACAAATCGTAAACCGCAATTTACCTTTAGAACTTTTATATTATGTTACTTGCTGCTACGGAACCCTTCATGGGCGAGTCCGACTCGCACTTGGCCGCTTTTTTTAATTTGTATGGTAAATAAACTTTTATTAGTATTAAAAATTGTATCTTGCTCAACACAAAAATAGTACAGAGCTTCAGTTATTGTTCTGTACTCTGTTTATTTATCCCACGGTCATGTCAACTATTGACCGCTATTGGCCTCATTCTATACCAATTCAAGATAACATTACTACTTAATTATTCTAGTGGCTTCAAGAATCATATGTATATGCAATGGTGAATAACTCTAACTGGATTCACACAAATTTAAATTCAGATATGGATTATACATACATTGCCTTTGTTTTGTAATGATTAGAGATTGGATATTCGGATCCATATTAACCTAACGTTGAGAAGTTGGCTATCCCAATTTCACACAAATGACAGTTGTCCTGTTACAATGTAATATGGTTGCCTGGAATCTTGGGGTTATATTTGTAATAAATATATCTTAAGAAGCTGCTTCCATATTTTGTTGGCCAAAAATTAACTTTAGGTAAATATGCATTATAATAAATATGATTATCTGATCTCTAGTAATAATAAGGAATATGCATGTAATACCAATCCGGCTCATATTTTTATTTTACAATTTCTTTTAATACGTTACCACGCCTAGTTAATTATTTTTCTTACTGACTCTTATTTGGATTAGAAATAAATTATTGAAAATATGCAAATATTGCGCGGGAACTTTTGACAAACAAAAGGGAAATGACGACAAAGTTCATAAAAAGGAAATGACAAGTTTGGGTGCGTTTGGTAGAACTGTCCGTCCATGTAGTTTGACTATCGATGACATTCGAAATGTATGTACTTTTATATAGAAGTTTAACAAACATCACTGGCTGATAACATCGAAAGTACCCAAAAAAGAAAAACATGCGTTGACAGCTTCTGTCTCTAGCGGATATTGCAGACGTTGACGTCATATTTTAAAATGGCGTGTTTTAGTTGTTATAATCTACTTGCTATTTTTAATATTTATTTTCTACACGCGAGCGATGCCTGAGGCCGAAGGCCGAAGGCTGAGCTCTCCCGCGAGGCCGCAGGCCGAGCCATTCCCACCAAGCACTGAGCGGTTTATTTTTAATTTTTCAAGATGGCCGCCAATAGGCGACTGCGTCCGATTTGAGTGAAATTCAGTATGTAAGGGTTTTTTGAATCGCGGAATCTAAATCTGACGTTTTTTTTTAATCCAAGATGGCGTCTGGATTTTAAATTTTTTAACTTTATTTGTGCATAACGTCCTCCTGGAACATCAAAGGGGTCTGAAATTTTGTATGCTGGGGTAAAGCACGCCGCGGAACTCAAAACTGCAAACAAAATTTGATCCAAGATATGTATCCCGTATACGTTTTTATTTTTTTTATACTGAGTTTAGCATATTCTATTCTCTCAACTGGAAATAAGATTCCAACAACTTCAACAGCTGCACGAAAAACCGCGGGCTGCTTGCAGCCCGCGCAGCGCCCGAAAAGCTAGTCCTCTAATATAAAGTTAGTGTGTGTATGATATAAATAATTAAAATTAAATATCAGTATAGTGCTTACCTGTTTTTCTTTATAAACAGTCAGTTATAAGAACTACCTAAGGTACACATGCAATGGTGAATCATTTTGACAAGCGTAACAAAAAGGGTTTATTTCACACTCAATTAAATATGAAGGATTTTTTGTTGGTCTTTATGTGTTATCTGCAGAGACCGGATATTCCAGTACATATTTACCTAAAATGGAGATGTTGGCTATTTATGAAAAATGGTTTTTTATCGAAAAATCTTGCGATCCTGAGAAATTCAAATTTTAGTGTGAGACATAATGATCCCAATTTGACACAAATGACAGTTGCTCTGTTACAACGTTATATGGTTGCCCAGAATCCCGGGATTATATTATTAATAAAAGTATCTTGAGAAGCCGCTTCCATATTTTGTTGTTTTCCATATAAATATATATGCACTAGAATATCCGATCTCTGGTTATCTGCTTTTATGAATAAAGTAGGGAAGGTTTAGCAATTACCAACCCAATTTTTATTATTTTGTATTATAAAGAGGGTTGTGTTTGTATTATTATAGGTAGCTCCTAAATGGATAAACCAATTAAGATCAATATTTTTTTGTTTTAAAAGCTGACTATAATCTGAACCATGTTGATGCAGTTAGCAACCCATCACTATTTTGATTTACTTTTCACCTCCACTCCACTCCCACCTTATGGCCTGACCATATTTGTATCTGACTTTATCAAGTGTTCTTAGATATGATTCAAAAAGTTTGAGTAGGTACTTAGTAGGAGGCTTTTAATTTAAGTTAATCATGTACTTAGTTAAATAAGCAAATAATAGATAAAGACTTAGGGTCGGCACCATACTGATTGCTAGCCCTTGTGTTATGGGATACATACCCAACTGTACTTTATGAGTAATTTTTATTATTGAAAATTTCAAAAACTTAGTTATAAAAAAAAATATAGCAGTAAATGTTGTTAATTTTTCGTGTCTATGGCGCTTTTCAAAAAAAAAACAGAATTTTTTTTTAAACTCAATAATTTTGTTTGTTAATTCGAGTTTAGGAGGTAGGTAGATATTTTTTATAAGTAATTAAAACCTTAACTATTTATTTTGTGCAAGTTCTTGAATGCTAAGTTGCGAATGCCAAGGGTAGGTAAATTTTTGAACATTTGATTAAATTTACCTGTATTAGTTAACTTTTAGCACATTTCACTAGCACTTCAATGGGACGTGTACACCAGCAGAAATGAATGCCCTGACAAAAGGTCGCTGAGGCAAAACTATAAAGCTATATCTTCGACTTACCAGTTTACTGTGGGCTGTGCTCCTTGATCCATTATCCTATTGGTCACTAAACACCCTGGAGTTTCCAATTTATCAGTTATATGGTGAGCCTCAACATCCTCCAAGATAGCCGCACGATCTGCGTTACTTTGGTTCAATTTATCACTTGACAAACTTTTAGACCTATAACGTCCATTGATGGGAGCTAAACTTTTATCAGCAAACGCACTCAAACCGTTTATTTTACTATTGTCATGGTATTTTTCGCTAATTAAATTAGATGACATCTCGACAACAAAACCGCGCGTACGCACGTCACAGAACTGTCAATCTGAACGGCGCGAGACAACTGACGTTCCGAGCCGAGATCCCAACGTTTTGCTTGACGTTGACAAAACAATACAATCGACCGAATTCGCAACGACGGCGACTCCTTTGTATTCGCTGTTGTGCCTTTCATGCCTTTGGCATATTTCAATTAGCCGAGTTATACGGTCAATCAACACACCGAAACGATTTTGATCATAGAAAAAAGTCCGCCTTGTTGTTTCGAGATGAGGCATTCGAGAAACAAAAAATCTTAGTTTTTGTTTTCGAACAAAATAGGATTCTTTTCAGAGAATACATTCGAAGCGTGCTGTAAGATCTTTAGATAGACACTTCCTCTTTCTCCGTAAAAAAATATGTTACGTCCGGTATTCCGTATTCCTAATATAGGTATATTATATGCACAACAACGATCTATCAGAAGTAGGATTCTAAATTAAACAGGTAATTTGTATAAGTAGTAAGTTCAGTATATGCCGCCTCCTACCTATTTGTTTGAAATAGCTACATTTAAAATTGTTATACCGAAATTCAATGTTTTCATGTTTTCAAGAGTTTTCCGGATTTCCCAAAAAAGGGATATTATTTTGGGACATCTTCTCTCTGCCATATCAGACGGCGCCACGTGCAAACTCCTACAAAATGTATTAATCCAAGAAATTCAGACTAGATTCCCGCAAGTAGAAGCTGTAGTGGGTTTGGAGAGCCGAGGGTTCTTATTCTCATTCTCTTTCTTTAGCGATGGAACTCGGAGTGAGCAGCTTGCCGGTGTGGAAGAAAGGGAAGCTGCCCGGAGAAGTGATTTTATACAAATACGACTTGGAATATACAAAAGAACACAGTTCGCCCCGGGCTGAAGTGCCTCATCGTGGATTACCTCATAGTAACCGGCCGTACCATCACGGCAGCTGCTACTTAACTAATCTTCTTAGGTCGTGCGGAGCGGAGGTGATTGGGTACCCTATCGTCATGGAGATAAAGTCTCTAAAAGGCCGCAGCAACATTGCCAAGGACGTGCCAGTGCATTCCTTAGTTATTTTAACACTGTAAAGGCCTATCGAGGAAATGGGAAAGGATTGGTAACATGTTAATATGCAATACGGCTGAGAACACATCATTATATTGATTCCCTTCTGGCCCACCTTCAAGCTAAAAGTGTGCTTTGGGTCTTGCAGCTCTGGGCTCGGCTTAGAGCCGCAAGACCCAACATGCTCTGTCTGCCCTATTAGGGATAAAGACGTGATAGTATGTATGTTGAATATTTATGTAGGTACTTTACCTAATATTTTGGAAGTAACCGGTCTACGAATAACTGTAAGTACTGTTGTATTCGGATATTACTGAAAATCGAAGAGTATCTACAGCTTCAATATTGATAAAAATTAACAAATTCTTTTCATCATCATCCATCAGGTCTTTTTAAGTCTTCACTGCAGAAGCACGAGTAGAGTAGAGTAGAGAGGGTTCTCTGTACTACCAGAGCCATACTTGGCCAAAGCAGTCTAAGGATTTGGCCTACACTCTCCATGCTGGCTAGACGGGATGGAGAGTCTCATTAATGTTTATAAGGTTTGTTTAGCTTGTATATCTTAAGTCACCTTATAAGACATCCACGGGAAGACTTGGAGTCAAAACAAATTGTGTCTTATTAAGAGTAACAAAAAAGTTTTATGACATATTTGAAGATTTTTCGAAATGGCTGAAATATGATTAGTTTAAAATTATAAACCCCCATTTCTCCGCCATTTTGAAAAATATCCAAAAGCTGAATCGACTAAATTCTATATCGATAATAATATAGAATTTTGTCGATTCAGCTTATATTCCACGAGAATCGGTTGAGAAATGCGACCTGTAGCACAGAATAAATAATACTAACGTACAGAAGTCTCACTCAGCAAAGACATTCAAAGAAATATATACTCAATGTGGCTAGCGATATGGTTTAATTTAGCTCACGTCAGAACTCAGCACCTTTTCGTATAGATACCTAGACATCCATTGCAAGCCAATTTCATTCTTATTACTCTGGACAAACGATTCGTATAACTGAATTTACCACTTGGAGGGGCCGCCTGCGCGCATAGTAGTAATGTTGGTACATTTTCGATACCTAAACGGGAAGTGACACAGGCTTGTCTGTAGGCGAGAACAAACCGACAGACAAACTGACGGTCAAAAGCATTTTTAGCCAATTTGGAAACTGAACTGGGACGCTTCGCTCGCTCGCTCAATAAACCATTGCTTCTTCTTCGTTTTCAACACACTTGAACTGCTTTGCATACAAGCCAAAAATGCGAAAATTATATAATTTCACGCAACACAAGTATAACAAACGCAATATATCATGATAAATATGCCGTGAGAATTGTAATGCGGCTCGGCGACGTCCGAGGCTGCCCACTTGACCTCAAAAGGACGTGACGTGACAGACATCGAAATATGTTCTTAGAAATCTATTCATTGGGTCAGTAAGTCCTAGAAACTATTTTGAGACTTCCTAACTTTTTACCCACAAGTTGCATAATTACCTCAGTAGGTACCTAGTTAAAGGTAAGTTCTTTTTAATTCTTGATTTGTGTAGCAGTCACATTCTTCGATCAAAAATTCGAGACGACTTCAAACATCTTCTTCGTCTAAGCGCATTCCCGGTTGCATCCTCAGCTGTGCTGCTTCGGAGCCCGGGGTGCGCTTTCCCGCTTTTTCTTCTCTAAATATAATATGCATGTCAGTGGTCACCCAAGGATGCCAAAGAGCTTGTTTGGCTATAGTTTTAAGACCAGCCGCCTACCTGACGTCAACCCTCTTTGGGAATGCAATTGTAGCACGTGATGTTTGTGCTTAGTCCTTTAGTCGCCTCTTACGACATCCACAGGAAGAGATAGAGTGGTATTCTAACCCGGAACCACACGAGACAACTTCAAACATACCTACATAGGCATGTTCGAATTCACATGAATTCGAACATTTTTTAACCTATTTTTTAGAAACCGGATGGACAAGACGTCGTTCAAATTCCAGTCAGGTGCAAAAGCACCTGACTGGAATTTGAACGACGTCTTGTTCGAAAATGTTATCTACTCTAGGATAAGAAATATTTTGCTGGCAAATCTATGAAACCCTTTAGTCATAGGTAGGTAGATAATGAGATAATCTTAAATTACTAATCAAGTTGTCTTTCAAACGAAGATAAACTAAAATTCGTTGACCCGTTTGGTAGTAATGACATAACGATACCACAAATACAGAAACGCACGTTGAAATCATCACACCTTTCCATGGTGTCGAGGGTCAAAACAGTGACAAACAAGAAACAAACAGTAGTTTAAGGTACTTAACACAATAATAAATTTAACTTACATGTTATCTTCCCCTGTATTCTTGTTTTCTCCTGTGTCCTTCCAGCATTGTGCTACAATGCCTGCACGCCATTCGCTTTCCATGTAACCCATCAGAACTACGTATTAGCTAAGGTAATCACAGTTTTTATAAACGTTATAGTTAATAATTTAAGTACATCTCAATGTCATAACACTGTCTGGCACTTTTCTTTGACTTGTGATTGTGACAAAACACTTTAGGAGATAAAGAAAAAGAAATCTTCATTAATTAGCCAGCTGCTTTCTATCACTAGGATAGCAATCTTTCAATAAATTATGAAACGGAGCGAAAAATGCTGCTACGATTTGCTATGCACAGTTGGTGCCATGCCACCTGCAGCTCATTTGCAAATAAGAGAATCCTAAGTGCTTTGTGTTAAAAACAACATTATATACAACAGCAGCAAAAATACATTTGTAAAACTCTACTGTAGTTAAATTATTCACATGTCTGTTAAAATCCAAAACCAATAAAATTTCTACTAAATAAATTATGTACTATGGGCGGCGGGTAAATCGTTTTAATGTGTCTTTTTCGTGTCTGGCTCTTTATTAATTGTTGTTCTATTTGAACATAGATAGGTGTCCATATTTGCTTGGTAGTTGACAGATTACAGGTGTGATTGTAATATCAAGGAGATGGTAATAAACGTAATGTAATGTACCTAATATTATTGATATTGCACCGTGTTTATTATCAAAGCTTGCGTAAACTATCTAGGTGGAAGTGTGGGAAATGTAAACATTCCACGATGGTATGACGAATCGATGATACGAGAGACCTTTAACTAAACCTAATAACTGATACAAAAAGCAAGTACCTAGGTAGGTACCTACTAAGTAGTAAGAAATATTCCTAGGTATCATCATCATCATCATATCAGCCACAGGAAGTCCACTGACATAGGCCTCCCCCAAGGGTTTCCGAAATACGTAGGTATACGTACCTATAAAAGAAAAATAGCCTATATCAAAACTCAAGATTGTTTTAGCGTTGTAGGTACATCCCGTGGTGCCTTATAGGTATGTATTCAACATTTTTGGTCCAAATGATCTGTAGGTTATAGGTAAGTAGCTAATCCGCAATTTTATTATTTCTCCTAGTATTGGAAGTATGATCCAGTGGGCCATCGAGGATACAGAAATGATGTTAAAATAGTCACAATTACCATAGCAACCCACGGACCAGTGGCCAGAAACCACAGATGCAAAAACCACGGTCATTCATCAAGGAAACTGGTTTTGCAGAGCTTTTTGCTAATCGTTTGTCATTATAATAATGAACCTCTGTCAACGAAACCTATTTGTCTTTTAATTTAAATTTGTTTACCTACTTCTGCTTTCGTAGAAGGTATTTTCCGGTAATTTGTAGCTGTTAGGGGGCATCCATAAATTACGTGAGATGTTTAAGGGGGGAGGGGGTCTAATCAAATCTCATCTAATCTTACGTTGGAAAGAGGGGGGTCTCGGCAAATATCACGCAATTTTTTTTCTCTTTGAAACAAAAAAAAAATTATACTATTTTGGTCCATTTAATTCAGATTGTACATGCTTAAGATTTAATCTTAAACGTAATCGTAATACGATTAAGATCATTCAATAATTCGTTCGAAAAAAAATAATTTCATTCATACTTCGACGTTATACATCTACTGACTGTCAAACCACCATATTTATTTTATACCAAATAGCTCAATTTAATCTGAATGAGAATCTGAGCAGATAATTTTAATGAAAATCATACAATACAATACCCTTTATTGCACTAAAGTAAAAAACAGAACATAATTATCTTAAAAACTAGCTGTGCCCGCGACTTCGTTCGCGTGGTTGTCGGAACGTTATGTTATATAGCCTAAAGCCTTCCTCTATAAATGGAGTAACCAACAAAAAAAGAATTTTTCAAATCGGACCATTAGTTCCTGAGATTAGCGCGTTTAAACAAACAAACAAACAATCAAACAAACAAACTCTTCCGCTTTATAATATTAGTATAGATTAGAAAATGCGCAAAAGGCGGCCTTATAGCTAAGCAATTTCTTCCAGGCAACCTCGTTTATATAGAAAAAAAATATGGGAAATTAGGTAGTGCGAGGTGGTCAATATAATATCATATGGAAATGTAGGTTCCAATAGTCTCTCTTGAGACAGCGCATGATTCTCCACCGACTGAATTAACGAAGCAAATTTTTTTTTTCTTTTTACAATAACAATCCGACGCGTTTACGTAAGAAACCCACATTTTGAAAAATCTCACGTGAGATTGGGAGATGGGGAGGGGGTTGAATAAAATCTTACGACATCTTACCAGGGGGGGAGGGAGGGACAGAAAATTTAAAAAATCACCTCACGTAATTTATGGACGCCCCCTTACAGAAAAACAAAGTAATCCCAAACATGATTAGCCAGTCTTCTTCTTAGCGGGTCGGAATGGCGTTTATAAACGATTGTGGATCATGTGCGTATGTCATTTCATTATCATCGATAAAAAATCACTTTTCATAGTAACTAGATCACGTGACTAAATCGGTTTGTATGGGAAGTGAAAATTTATTTTTCGTTGTTCGATATACCTACATTTATTGGGAAAAGTTGTTCAAAACGATGGAGTGAATCATCCCTTATAATATGTGTACTTAATTAAAAATAAGCTTGTACACAGACAGGGTGACATTTTATCCACCGGCAACATTTTTGAGCAAGTTCAGTCCATGATTCTGAACTAAGTTCTATAAAAAAGTTATTAAAGATTTGTATGGGAGGACGGAATTTTTTTATCGATTTTAATAACTTTTTTTAGAAAGTACCTACCTCGTTCAGTATCATGGACTGAATTTGCTCCAAAAATTTTGCCGGTGGATAAAAAGTCAGCCTGTATGTATAGTTATAGTTAATGAATATACTAATAGTATGTAGTAATTACATTATCATATAACAATACTGCTAGAGTATTTTTTTCCTAGTCAACCATATGATAGGGATAAATTGTTCGGCGCAAAAAGCGAACTCGATTTATCTATACTAATATTATAAAGCGGAAGAGTTTGTTTGTTTGTTTGTTTGTTTGTTTAAACGCGCTAATCTCAGGAACTAATGGTCCGATTTAAAAAATTCTTTTTTTGTTGGGTAGTCCATTTATAGAGGAAGGCTTTAGGCTATATAACATTACGTTCCGGCAACCACGCGAACGAAGTCGCGGGCACAGCTAGTTTATTATATCATGCACAGGTAGTCCACTGCTGGACATAGACCTCCCCCAAGGATTTCTAAAACGACCGATCGGACGCGGCCTGCATCCAGCGTTTTCCTGCAACCTTGCTCAGGTCGTCCGACCACCTAGCAGGGTGTCCTATGCTGCGCTTGCCGGTACTTCGCTTGATGGACTCCATGACTCCATTCATTCGACACAAATCTATTCACTTTTAAAGGTACGCAAATTACTGATTATAATATTTTCTGATTTGTAACATATGTTACACTTATGTATAACTACCTATAAACACACAAAATTAACTTTTATCGTCAACTGGTCGAATAGGCACAAGCCTAATATAAAAAACTTCTGTATTCATTAAATGTTTACTATGCCCTGTGATAAATAATAAGTACTTATCCTAGAAGAATAGGCACTTAAAAATTAATCATATTGAATGCACATTATACCTGATAACCATGTAGCAGCCGCCCACGAGGCGTATGGTCACGTGCCTAGAGCAGTAAATACCTGGGTATGTCTTGGAGACGTTAATTAATATTTACACAACGACACTATACTTAAGTATGTGCATACTAGCAGTGGCGTAGCTAGCACGGGAAATATGCACTATGCCGCACCATGTCCACATCTAGAGATGTGGGACTTAACTCGGGTGTCTGGGTGGTGGGGCGGTCCGCCACCCTAGCTACGCCACTACCTACTAGTCGTTCGCCGTGAGCTGTAAACTCGCGATTGCGACATTTGCGACCCTTTAGAACTTTACGAATTGTTTTCAATGCGGTTATTATCATAGACTATGGACCATGGATCAAGATAGACACAGCCTCTGTATGAATATGCGGTTCGATCTGACGTCAAATTGACTTCATTTAGGATCGTCCCTTTTAGTCCGTGTATGTCAATTCATTAGATCTAACATTGAGCTCTCTATGTAAAAGGAAGAGGAAGTAATAAAAAAGCGGCCAAGTGCGAGTCGGACTCGCGCACCGAGGGTTCCGTACAAACCTGCAAGGTTTAGTATTTGGTATGAATTTCAATTTAATACCTCTACGCGTTTATGAGGAAATGGGTAGTAAGTTTAAAATTATTAAAAAAAAATATATTATGTCATGTAACTAAAAATTTATGGTTTTCGTAATTTTTCCTTTATCTGTGCTATAAGACGTTGCTTCGTACCAAATTTCAAGATTCTGAGTTCACGGGAAGCACCCTGTAGGTTTTGATTCCCTTGCAAGTGTCGAAAATTTGCGGCATAAACGGCTGTATCTTTTGATTGCGTTGGCTTAGAAGTTTGATTTCTTCACAGCTTCAAGGGACAGTAGACCTGAGTAATTGATATAAATTTCAGCTTCATACCTCCACGCGTTCCTGAGAAAAAGGGTCTTGACAGACGGACGGACGGACGGACAGACGGACAACAAAGTGATCCTATAAGGGTTCCGTTTTTTCCTTTTGAGGTACGGAACCCTAAAAAGATTCCTTCCGTTTGTAAGTGAATTTCTTATTATAGTTATTGTATTGAAAATTGGCACGCCAGGTTTTCATACAAATTGAAGGACCTTTATCTAATAGTAAGTACGAGTATATACAGATCTGTGGTTATTATACAGAGTGACTGAAGGTTCATAAGCTAGGAGGTCCTAGCTATATTCAAGAACGAAGCCTCAGTGGCCTTGTGGTCACCATGGCAGGCTGTTACACCGGAGGTCCCGGGTTCGATCCCCGGTGAGGCCATGATAGAAAATGATCTCTTTCAGATGGACCTGGGTCTTGAATGTTTATATATACTTATATGTATTTTTTATAAAATATGAATCGTTAAGTTAGTATCCCATAACACAAGTCTCGACTTACTTTGGGGCTTGCTCAATCAGTGTGATTTGTCCGTATACGAGTATATTTATATAAGGTTGGTCGGTACTCTTAAAACTAAATTAAAATACATATTATGTTCCTACATGATAAAACCAAAGATATTTGCCACAAAAACATACCAAAATCTCTCATTTGAATATCACCGCCCGCTATGGCAGTGGGGAGTGAACGGTCGCTCGTAAAGACAGTAGATTAGCCATTTATTGACCCAGCGAGCGAAGCGAGCGAGGGCTATAATTCAAGTTGGGGCGAAAACACATTGTTTGTATGTATGTATTTATGTTTGTTCCGCGATAACTGCCGAACCGATGGTCCGATTTTGATGAAATTTGGTAGGCATGTAGGAAATATCAATAGAATTTTCAAGTTCGTTGGGCATCAAAATCGGTTCAGTAGTTTTTGAAATATTAAAAAAATCGCGAGGTCTAAGTTCGCGGCGCGAAGTTAGAAAGTGATAAAAAAATTGTCAACAAATAAATCTTTATACGGTTCCGTACCCAAAGGGTGCAAACGGGACCCTATTACTGAGACTCCGCTGTCTGTCTGTCTGTCCGTCTGTCTGTCCGACAGTCACAGAGCTCTATCTCTTGAACCGTACTAGTGAAATTTTCATCGATTTTGTATTACTGTGGCGGATATAACAACAAATACTAAAAATAAAAAATAGTTAAAAATTAGAGGGGGTCGTCATACAAGAAACGTGATTTTTTCAGCGTTTTTAACTTGATCTTCCTAATGGCATTAACTAGATACTTGAAATTTTCACCAATTATGTATTACTATGACCACAATAACAAAAAATCTAAAAATAAAATAAAGTTAAAAATAAAAGGGGGTCGTCATACAAGAAACGTGTTTCTTTAGCGTTTTAAAACATTGTACGGTGGTACGGAACCCTTCATGTACGAGTCCGACTCGCACTTGCCCGTTTTACCCGTGTGGTTCCGGGTAAGAATAGACCACTCGCATCTCTTCCTGTGGATGTCGTAAGAGGCGACTAAAGGACTCAGCACAAACATCTCGTGCTACAATTGCATTCCCAAGGATGATAACGTTAGGCGGCGGCCGGTTGTAAACTTTTTGCACAAATATATTCCCAAAGAGGGTTGACGTCAGCCAGGCGGCCGGTCGTAAAACTATAGCCAAATCATTTAAACTGTTCCGGCTATTTCTTTTCCATTTTGCAAGGTCTTTGGCATCCTTGGGTGACCATTGACATGCATGTTATATTTGGAGAAGAAAAAGCGGGAAAGCGCACCCCGGGCTCCAAAGCAGCACAGAAGAAGAAGAGTTTCCGAAATTTAAATGTAGCTAGAGGGAGTGTAAAATTAACCTTTATACCTAGAGTAGGTCATTGAGTAAACGCCTGTATCCGATATTTTAATTGTGTAAGTCCTTAAAACAGTGTGTTACCCGGTATACCGGCTACCAGTAAAAAAACTCAACACAATTTTAAATTTTATATATATTTTATGTATTTTTTTATGTAACAGTATTTACAATTTCGTAAGTATTCATTATAAAATAATTATAGAGACCTATGTAAAAATTAAATTATTTGTAAAAGTAAAGGAACTTACCATAATTAGCGATTCAGATGCAGAACACGCACACGATCGAATATACAATACATAC
Organism: Acrobasis repandana; assembly: GCA_963576875.1. NCBI lineage: Eukaryota > Metazoa > Arthropoda > Insecta > Lepidoptera > Pyralidae > Acrobasis > Acrobasis repandana. Next base: position 2,574,999 of record OY756215.1, read on the forward strand.
AAGTATAAGTAGGTACATACAAACACCAGGTTGTCTCAAATTTGCCGCCCCCTAAAATCTGCCGCCCTAGGCCTACTCAGCCTGATAGATAATAAATCCGCCACTGACGAAATCGTTAGAAATGCGATCTCCCACCGCGCCACCTTACTCCTTCCTCTACCTACGGGACTCTGAAAAGTACAATTTCAACTGAAGTGGTGTGGAGTGGAATATAGAGCTCACGGATATATAATAGAAACTTCGTGTTAATGAAAAAACGCAAAACCTCTCGGATGGTACCTCAGCCCATGTACCTGAACAACTTTTGTTCAACAACTTTCACGAAATCCTAAAAAATATCAGCTTTTCATACAAATTGACTCGATCAGCTGATCAGTTTGTATAAAAATTAATTTTTTTTTTTGTTTCGTGAAAGTTGTTGAACAAAAGTTGTTCAGTTACATGGGCTGAGGTACCATCTGAGAGGTTTTGCGTTCTTTCGTTAACACGATGTATACACGTCTAAAAAAATATAGTAAAACTATTTTAAGGGTGAATTCAGTCCACGATACTTTTTCTTCTGTACAATAATATTTTTTTGCTTTCTATACAAACTCGGATCAGGTGATTGGTCAAGTTGAATGGAGGCTAAAAATTGTTTTTCATATTTACACATATGTTTCTTGGGGAAAGTTGTTCAGTATCATGGACTGAATTCACCCTTAAAATAGTTTCAGTTTGTTATGTTAGACCCTGTATGTTGGATACTTCATATGTAGTCGCTGAATTAATTCTACGCGTACAAATCTAAGCTAGTATACAATTTTTTTTCTGGAATTTAGGATTGGCTCCGTGCTTCGGAAGGCACTTTAAGCTGATGCATTGGGCCCGGAAACACAGTCGTCGTCGTGCAGTCGTCAAGCTACGTCAGATGCCTTTAGGCAGCTTGAAAAATCTGACACCACTGATGGCCATTTACTTTATAGGCTATCTATAGGTATAAGTATTTGACATAATAAATAATAATAAATAAATATAAATATATAAGGACATATCACACTGATTGAGGTAGCCCCATAGACGTTAGTAATTATATTATCTTTGCCCATAGTAAGTTTTTAAACTTGTGTTATAGGATACTAACTCAACGATACTATATTTTATAATAAATACATATATAGATAAACATCCAAGACCCAGGACAATAATGTGTAGTTGCAATTGACCACTCTGATGATGTGCCATTCCCGTTCCCCAGATTTCCGGGAACGTTCCCGGGTATGTTCCCAAAAAATAAAAATGTCAGGGAAAGTTGTAATTTTAATTATCAGAAATATTTTTTATCACTGTAAATATATTTTACTAACGTAAATGCATCACTTGATATGGTTATAATACAAATATATACGGGAACTTTCCCTAGGAACGTTCCCAAATTCCCGGGAATGTGGGAACGTTCTCGGGAACGGCACATCATAACACGTCAGATGACACGAACTAGGGTTTTGTTTCTAGAAATGCTGCTAACTTGACTATTTTACCTAACTGAAGTTTTCTTAGAGCTCACGGCTGTAAATAATAATTCGAGCATGAGGCATTGTGTATTTCCTTGAAATGTCACCTGAGCTGAGCCTGATCCCTGAGCGTGCCAATGGAGGCGCGTGCGTTTGCGTACTCGCAATATGGGGAGGTAAACATAATACGAGTAGCACAGAATACATAAGAGTACAAACAGAATGGAATCTCACAGCGTCTCCCGCAAATTGGCGTCCCCGCACCTCTCCCCCGCACTTTGTGCGCCTTTTTGCACTCTAAACCAGGGTTTACGGTTACGGGTTACTACCCGCACGCAATTCGCGACGTGTCTTGTCTTGAGAACTGTCAACTAATAGTAACCATCATGGTGAGCAGATGCGCGCATATAATAATTGTTTATCCACCTAATACAACAAATTACCGTATCGTTTTGCGCCGAATATGCAAATTACTATATTACAAGAGTGTATTTAGTGCGTTACATCATAAATGATTTAATAATAATCAGTAAAGTGAACTAATGGTGAAATGGATATGGACATAATAAAAAATATTTGTGAAGTGATATTATGTAGCTGTTTCCGAATTTTCTGTAATATTTAATACATATAAAACAGAATATTTTTACGTCATAGTGTTCGCAAATCTCCCGGTATGGAAAGGTAAATATATCGAACTCGTTAGTAGATAAGTATTAAAATAATTCTGCGGTGCGACCCTAAGTTAAGTATAAAACTCACACATCGACGTGTGTACAGATAAATTGTTTCGTTTGTAGTAGTAGTAGGTATATATGTTACTCTGAATCTATGAAGTTTGTTTTTGTTTTTCGTGTGTGTAAGTGGCCAACACTGGTGTCAAATTTTTCAAATTTTCATGCTGCCTAAAGGCATCTGACATAGCTTGACGACTGCCATACCACGATGACAGCCGGGACCAACGGCTTTACGTGCCTTCCGAAGCACGGAGGAGCTCGAGAAATTTTTGTGCCACATTTGGTCACCCATCCAAGTACGGACCACGCCCGGTGTTGCTTAACTTGCGAAAGCGCAACTATGAAGTGTCATACCAGTGATAAATATAGGTAAACAAGTAGTGACTGTGATAGTGACTTTTTTGGTATTTCGATATAGGTACATTCATTAGGAAAAGTGGTTCACCAAATCACCTCATAAAATATTTGTACTGAATTAAAAAATAGCTTATATTTATTAAAAACATACCATAACTTATTGTATGAGATCGGTTTAAATTTTAGCGATTACCCTATATTTACAACTTGATATTAGGAGTAAGTAGGGTTACTCCAAAAGTGCGGCGGTACGGTACGGCAAGACGTACGTAACTGCGTATTCGCGTTTCAGTGTCAAGCTACATGGAGCGTTAATACGTAATGATAAAATATAATTTGGTTTGACATAGAAATAAGACGTCACTATCGTACGACTATCGTATTATTGTATGGAGTAACCCCCAGGAGGCCGCGCAGACTGGGGCCCAGCTGGCAAATGCCACCTTGGCTCTATGGCCAGTCACTGCTGATTCTATTCAAGGCCAGGAACCACATGGCACCACGAATTAGAGACCTACCTACTTACATTAATAACAAAAGTTATACAATAGTTATCAATAACAGTTGGAAAGTGTATTTCACAATAACTCCACTTGATTGTTATGCGCGGTATCGCGTGTTGATACTGACCTACAAACAAACTGGTGCACAGCGTGTGCCACCAGCTAGCAACCAAGCTTACAGCCCTCTGGCGGCTCTACACGTTGGCTAACATTGTGGCGAATGTTATGGCCATCATTAGGTCTTTTTAAGAGTAAGGTTGCACGATCATTCTGGCATCAGTCAATTCCATCAGTCTGATCAGAATGATCGGAGAATGATCGTGTAACCTGCTCAATGACAGACTGATGGTTCTGACACTTCTGACTGATGAAAATTTAAATTGTTTTGAATGATGAAAGACTGATGGGAGACTGATCGCGTAATCCGCTCGTATCATTCTCGCGTCAGTCACCGTAATTTAGTTACTTTTGGAACAACTTTTGGAACTTCAATATCTATGTCTCCACCAATTTTCGTGACAATCGGTGCAGTAGGGGCGGAGTACGACGGACGGACAGACAGACGGACGGACGGACGGACATGACGAAACTATAATTCCTTGTGGACTACGGAACCCTAAAAACCACCCCTGACGTCAAAGCAGCAGATGAAGAAAGATATGAAACTCGTATATCTCGAAGTTATTGCAAAATAAGATAGTGTTTAACAGTCGCTGTGCCCAACACCTGGTATATGAAATAAAAATAAACCGGTCAAGTGCGAGTCGGAACGTATATTAAAGGTTCCGTACCTCCGTACAATGTTTTATTTAAAACTCTGAAAAAATGTTTTCTGCATGAGGAACCCCTTTAATTTTAAACTTTATCTTATTTTTAGTATTTGTTATTATAGCGGCCATAGTTATAGATAATCTTTAAAAATTTCAAGTGTCTTACTATTACGGTTCAAGAGATAGAGCCCTGTGACAGACGGACCGACAGAAGGACAGACAGGAGTCTTAGTTAGTTAGGGTCATGTTGGCACCCTTTGGGTACGGAACCCTGAAATAAAAAACATAATAAATCACCAAGTATAAGCGCTTGGGAGAGGCTTATGTCCAGCAGTGGACGTTATGCCGTATGCGGCTAAAAATACTGAAATGATGATGAATAAAATAAAAAAATAAATATACAGGCTGACTTTCATGTAAAAATGTTGCCAAGACGAGTCTACATAGCTTACCCTCTGAAAAAGTTATCAGATCTCGTATAAAGCCAAGATTCTTGATCTATGCGCCCTGACTTTACCAAGCCTAACTTCACATACTTTACATTTTATTCAAAACGTGATGCTTGGCCGTTTTGCTACCGTTACGAAGATTTCATAGGCATTCGTTCATCGTGTGTGATGCTTGGCCGTTTTATTTCACGATGAACCTATGAAATCTTCGGCAACATTTTTACATGAAAATGTTTTTGGTGGGATTTCATTTATTTTCGTAAGTTGATTAATACATAAAATAGAAAAAAAATACTTAAAATAATTTGGACCAGTAACTGAAGTAACAAATAATACTAACGAATTATAGAATTATTACGACGATACGATACGACTACGAAATTACGAATATGAATGCAAATATTTCCTAACAGTCGAACAATCAATCATCATTCGCAGTAGAAAAATGTCGATAGCGCATTTCAAAATACAGTCAGCGCCATCTAGTGACGTCGGCTGATGTCACCGTCATCACTATTAGCATGATTATGTAGTTAGTGCAAATGTATTAGTGCAAGTCTCATACAAACTTCCACCTCCTATTCCGAGGGGATAGGTTAGGTTTGGTTTTTTAATTTTTTTGTTGTCTTTGTAGTAATATTAGCTTACATACCAAATTTCAGCGTTCTAGGACTTCAGCAAGTACCTTAAGAATTTCGATGATCAGTAAGTGAGGCAGTGAGTGAGTGAATCAGTGACGAAATCAGGGGTTTTTAGACATTAATAAATCTAAAGTATAATAGCTACGACATTCAAACTTTGTATGTTTAATGACTGTACTGGTGTCATTATATCTTGAAATTTTTAACTATTTAGCATCATCTAAACCAAAGTTATGAGAGTTCAAAAAAACGACGAAGCGTTTCGAGAAAGTTAGGTACTGTAGGTAGTGCCCTTGCGCTCCGCTTGGCTCGTCTTGGCGGGGGCACTCCCGTGCCCCAAGATTATACAACTTGCCCTGGCTGGGGATCGAACCCAGAACCTCCGGATTGGCGAACTAGCGTGTTGACCATTACACCACGGAGGTCGTCAAAATGATGAAAGTATAAACACCCCATGAGCAAGTCCCTATATCATAGTCTTCATATAGGTACATAATCCTTCCTTTTTTGTAAGTCGGTAAACAAAATACGTATTTACTACGTGCGGAACTAATAAAGGCGAGAAATTGCTCAATACAAATGTGGACCGAAAAACTACGTGATTTATTTTTTGTGACATTTACCGGAAGTTCCCGGTAAAAAGTAATAATGGCGGCAATAGGAACCGGAATCGCTTTGTCTTCCATTTGTTCCGGCCGAACGGTCGCGGGTTTAAGTGTGGTTTTAAAGCTAAATTTCCTAATTAATTATTTGATGGTCAATCGGCACGTGAAGTTTAAAAATAAATCTCTAAACAAGTTATTATTTTTTAAATAATTAATTGTCTGAAGATTTATTTTATACAGGCTGACTTTTTATCCACCTGCTAAATTTTTGGAGCAAGTTAAACATCGATAAAAATTTTTCGTCCTCCCATACAAAATCAGAGCTCAGCCAAAAGGATTTTGTATGGGAGGATGAAACATTTTATCGATTTTTAATACATAACTTTTTTATAGAAAGTAGTTCAGTATCATGGACTAAACTTGCTCCAAAAATTTTGCAGGTGGATTTTTATCCACCTGCAAAAAAAATCTTAAGTATACAGGCTGACTTTTTAGTCAGCCTGTATACTTAAGATTTTTTTTTAAATAAAAAATAAAGTAAAATGTTTAAAGTGCTTTTCAAGACGAATCAATTGAGTCCAAACTCGATGGAGTTATGTTGATTTTTCACAGAGATGCCATGGCTACCTGGTCCGGCTTCATCATGAGATCAGGTCATTGGTACACATTGGCAAGCAGATAGCTGACCGCAAGACAAAATCGCCACGGGGTCAGGTAGGTATCTGCTTGGTAGTGTCTACCATAAGTAATATTGAATTTTCACCCAACTAATATAAATATCTATGTGAAGTTTCAACTCTATCGAATACGGGAAGTGGGTCTAATTTAGCTTGCAAGATTTGATTACGGACACAGACAACGGGACATGTAACTAAATAAAAGCTTGTAAAAATAAGTAAGAAGTACCTGTCTACTTAGGTAGGTACTTAGTTTGCGAAAACTAGAATTTAAATCACCATATATACAGGGTTATATTTAATTAACCGGTAACCTTTTTGGAGCAAGTTCAGTCCGTGATACTGAACCACTTTCCATAAAAAAAATATCGAAAAACGAAAAAAAAAATTCGACTTCCCATAAAAATCGGCGCTCAACCAACTGGATTTTGTATGGGAGGACGAAATTTTGTTCCGTCCAGAGCAAGTTCAGTCCGTGATACTGAAGTATCACGGACTGAACTTGCTCCAAAAAGGTTGCCGGTTAATTAAAAATAACCCTGTTTGTATAAATATACAATTACAATAAATATACAATAGGTGGACTACACACGAGACAATCTGATATGTTTGGTTTATTATAAAAACAAGATAATAGTAACAGAATAATGTATTTTTAATACATTTGCTCAAAAAGTGGCGTATTGCAGGGACGTATAGCGTTCGAGGTGTGGGCTATTACATACTCGTGCTTTTTTTTTACCTTGCCCGAACTCTCTCGTGCGTTCTCTTTCCCAACTGTCAAAATAATGTCTATTAAAAAGAAAAACCAACCATGAAGTTTTTACTAAAAAAATTCATAGGAGTTTTTATGATTTATGCAAATACGTATATTTCATAAAAGAAGCTAGTAATTTGTTTCAATATCAGATTTAATGATTTGATTGAATGAGTATGGTTAGGTTTCATTTCATCTCATCTCATTAAATTTCATTTTCATTTCATATCAATAAAAATATTCTACTAAAGACTTGGCTGTATGGGCATAGTTGCCTTTGCCTACCAGAATGGGTGAAGAAAAAAGAACTCTGCTTATATTCTACGGTTGGCGCCATTTTTCAGATTTTTTTATTATTAAATTGCTTCATTTTTTCGCAACTGTATTAAAAATAGTTGTTCAGTACACGTGCGGAACCGTCATTGCAACTTGTTCCGACTGTCAACCCTCGCCTTTGGCTGCGCCTCGGCTCGGGTAGACATTTGTCAGAACTCTTTGCAATGACAGCCTTTCCGCACTTGTAATGAAATATACTATTTTATTAAAGTCTGATTTTTTATTCCGTAGAATTCTGACATTTCAAAAGTGTTGCAACTAAAAAAACTCTCTAGCTAAAAAGGGAACCCATTTAAAGGCAATAAAAAAATAAATTCGGGATAAATTTTTATGTTTTACCTTGAAAAAGATAAATTTTAAACTTTCTGGTATATTTAAAATGTATTGACATTTTTTAATACTGAATTATCAAAGTTATAATTTTAAGTTAGCAGGTTATTTTTCTTTAGCCGGCATCACTCCCTACTAATTCATGTATAATAAACCTTTTCAAAGCATTTGAAAAAATTTTTTTTCGTAAAAAAATTAACTACTAATTTAAATAAAACCAAATTCGTATTTTTTTTATTGGCTGCGGTAGCAAGCTAGTAGAAATTATTTAAAATCTAATATTAAATAAATATAGTCGTAATGAAAAGGGACGTAAATATCGCTCGCCGTAAATCTACTTTTGATTTGGAGCGTGCGAAATGGTTACATTCACTAACAAATAAAATGAACAGACTTCGATGTTCAGACTTTTATTGAAACCTGGAATTTAATAAAAATATGTGCCCGGCGAAAAAGGTTTGTAATCTCTGACATGTCAAAATTTTCAGCTGTCAAAATTCTACGGAATAAAAAATCAGACTTTAGGGTTCCGTGCCCTGATGCCAACAGGCAGGACCATATTACTGAAACTCCGCTGTCTGTCCGTCTGTCGGTCTGTCCGCCCGTCTGTCACAGAGCTCTATCGCAAGCAACGTATACCAACCAAACACTTTAAAATGTTCACGGATTATGTATTACTGTGGCCGCTATAACAACAAACACTAAAAAAAGGATAAAGTTAAAAATTTACGGGGGGGTCGGAGCGTTTTAAGGTGAAGATATAGGCAAATGGCCTTGAAGTGTCTCTTCGTCATGCACTAGATAGCCCTTTAAATTATTTTATGAACTCCCGTTGAAACTATTATTGGTGATCCGTCTAGCTTTAAAACTTGCCGTGGTCACTTTCGGCGGAGGCAAGTTTTAAAGCTAGACGGACTAATGTAAATACTTTCAACGGTGGTTCATAAAATAATTTAAAGGGCTATCTAATGCATGACGAAGAGCAATATGGAAATTATCTCCATATTTACGAGTTAACAATTTAATTCAAATGAGGGCGCCACTTCAAGGCCATTTGCCTATATCTTAGATCTAAGGCCTATATCTTCACCCGGAGGTACAGAACCCTTCATGTACGAGTCCGAATTGCACTTGACTAGTTTATTTAGAATACACAGTACTTTCCTTAAATATTGCTAGGACTGCTAAGGAGGTTCAAAATCACTGTTATCAAATATCATAGGAAATCGCGAAATGCCTGTAAAATAATCGTAGGAGTATTTTACTGACATACATTAGGTGACACGTATTCGTATCGTAGGTGAAATACCTACTTATATCAACATACTGATAATAGGTCATGTTATACCTAAGTAGGTATTTTGTTTAGATACACTACATGAACTGGAAATATTCGATTGATAAGGCAGTAAATTTAATGACCGTGATACTTGGTCAAGTACCTACCTAATTTAAAAGTTATTCGGGGTAATCGAGAATCAAAGAAACAACAAGTTTATAAGCCGTTCACCCCCAATAACTTGAACGTGTAAGCACACGGTAATAGCGATCGATCCTAAGCGAATAGACCGATTTTATTCGAAAGACTTTTCTCTTGAGATGGGTCTTAAGGCCGTACCTAAATTTTCCCGGGGTCCAGTGCTGCCCCCATTTAAAATAAATCATTTCAAAGAAAACGGAGACGTCATTTAAAATTTTGCCACTACCAAGTCCTAGATAACCCTTTAAAGTATTTTATGAACTACTGTTTACAGTTTATAATAAGAACGTTAAGCTTTACTACGCGCATTAGCCAAAAGTGGCCGTTTTTCGCAAATGTGCGTAGTAAAGCTTAACGTTCTCACTTTGAACTGTAAACAGTAGTTCACAAAATACTTTGAAGGGTTATCTAGGACTTGGTAGTTGCAAAATTTTAAATAATGTCTCTGTTTTCTTTGAAATCATTTATTTTAAATGGGGGCAGCACTGGACCCCGGAAAATTTAGGTACAGCCTTAACTATGTTTGATGAAAATCGGTTTAGCCGTTCCAGGCCCGGCAGAGGTTAAAAATTACTATACAACGTGGAAGGGACATACCCGTAATAAATCAAACCAAGGTCTATACTAGAACACTAAAGTTTAATGAATTTAAAATAATAGTCAAAAAACAAAAAAAAATCGATACTCCCATAAAATCGCCCGGGGCGGCTTCACATTTTTGTATGGAAATGCCGATTTTTTTTGTTTTTTGGCTGTAAGTTTAATTTCATTATACTTTAGTATAATGAAATTAAATATAGACCGTGGTTTGATTTAATTACGGGTATGTCCCTTCCACGTTGTATAACTACTTTACGTGTAATAATAAATTTATGAATTTATTCATACGTACTCGTACATACTATGACGCCTGTTTCCCACAGGGGTAGGCAGAGACTATGGACCTCCACTTGCTACGATCTTGAAAGACCTCTTTCGCTTCATCTCCACTCATCAACCTCTTTATACATGCCCTTCGCTTAGAAAAGCTACCGCTTACTATACTAGCATTTCGCAACGATCACTGCTGATGATAAACGCCGAAAGAATCTCATTTAGGTACACAGATCTTCCAATAAAAGAGGACTTGTCTAGTAATTTCCATAATCACCAGGGGGGTTGGTGATCTCAAGAGAGCATGGAGTAGTCTTGTCTTGGCACAACGGATGCTGCTTCCCGTTCTTTTATACCTACCTCCTTTAGTCGCCTCTTACGACAGCCGTGGGAGGGGAAAGGGTTAGTGACAAATTGTATGCGACTCTGCCGTCATCACACGGCCTAAGGCGATTCTCACATTGCCCCGCATTACGCAGCGTAGCGCGTGAATGCGTGTTCTAACGTTTCTTGTAGGTATCTCCGTTTGTATAGAAAACACGCACAGTCCAACACACAGAAAATGCATCCAGAAAACGCAACATACAGCGTGATGCGTAGCAGTGTGATAATCGCCTAAGTTCTAAATCGTATAAAAAAATAACGAAAGGTACTCACGTGCGCCTGCAAAATATCGACAATAATATGACTAAGTATTGCTTCAGTATATTTGTTAGGCGCAATGACAAATGAAATCTACTGGTCTGGCAATAATTATAATAAACATACATACACCTAATACTTAAATACATACAACTTACACAAAGAAAACATAACAGGACAAAATGATGAAACTAAGTGGAAACAAGGGAAGGAGATTACCTTTCATAGGGATAGAAAATGCGATTTTACTTGGGATTTAAAGCTGCCTAAGTAGTGGTTAAACGTGTGGAGAAGCCATTGGTATTTGACCTAAAGTAGTACCTAAGCTGGTACTTAACAACTTTGACATGATAAACAATTGACCTTTAAGACCTTTACCTTGTCAGGGGTCGATACACCAACATGACATTGCTTATGAAGCCCTTTAAGGGCATGATGACAATCAACTGATGGGTCACAATAACGCAGCCAGAATTTCTAATGTTACATCTTCTTTATTGAGGATACAATAAGGAAGCACTTAGTTAATTACGGACAGTAAGTTTTTATTTAGCTTGCCCAAAAAAACATTGCCAGAATTGCAAGTTAAATAACAACAAACAGGTTTGTTGTTGGTAAACTTGCAATGTTTATTGGGTCAAATCTTGCAAGTTAAATTTGAGCCACTTCCCGGTTTTCGATTGAGAAAAAATTTTGTATGCTAATGTAAATTAGATGACAATGCAATATTATTATAACAAGATGATGGAGCCGGGAGGTGGCTATAGAACCCCTGTAATAAAACAAACGACACGACCCCATCGAGTTTGGTCTTATAAGGTACATTTGTCTTGATAAGTACTTAGGCGTCATAATAAAAGCTTGTACGAAAAAAACATTCGTAAGTCTTGTTATGTAACTAGTTAGGTTCTATTCGCTGCCCTCCGGCGCGATGCACAAGTAACATTTCCGTGCTAAAAACACGTCGATAAATTCTTAACGTTTTTACGAAACGGAAGCAAAAACACCAGATAGTAAGTTACAGATGAGATATTTTATTAATTTAAAACGCTTGACTCAGGTCGGGTCGCCGCGCCGTTTCTGACACTCGCCCTGAAGATGATCGTCTAAATCGATCGAAACCTTTGCCGACTATATTACGTGAGTCAATCGTTTCAAATTAATTAATTATAGAATTTAAGGATTCAAAATAATTAATCTAAGAAATACTTAATCGCAAGATCCTGAGACCAGTGAGATGAGAGGATGGTGTATGGAGGATAAGAAGCAATAACGAAATGCAACAACTAGTGGGCGAGCCTAATATTATGGGCGAAGTCAAAGCGCACCGTAATCGCTGGCTCGGACACGTCAAAAGATTGGAGGATCAGATCCTCCCATGTGAAGAGAGTATATCTGGGGTAAGGAGTATATCTGGGGTGAAGAGAGAATAGAAGATAGCGCTGGAGCGACGTAGTAATGGTGGATTTGAGCGAGGGGGAATTTGGCGATAAACGGCGAGACTTAGCACAGGACTGACAGCGCTAGCGAGCTCTCTGGAGCCAAGACTCACTTTGGCTCGCTGCCCAGAATATTAAGTAATAATTGAACAAAACAAAATTGCAAAATGAAATACGAATTTATTATGATATGCATACAAAACGTAGAAAAAAAGATAAAAAGTAAAATTGCTTTCAAAAAAAATATTCCTCACACTCTATTCCTGAAATAAGACCGCACGAAATTCAACCCCAAAAAAATAACAGACGCTATCACGGTGAACCGCATCCCCGAGTTGTAGTTTATCTTAGCGTACCACTTATCTATCGGACTAGGACTTAAAACTGTCGGCACTTGCATGTCGCTTAGGTCCTCAAAAGTCATCGCCTGTGGCCTCAAACTAGTTATCAGATTTAAGTACGCCAGGTGACCAGCTTCTATGGAAGCCGCTATGTCGCCATCAGCGAAAACGTCCAAAGCACTCCACTCGACATGCTGACACTTCACGCCGCCCTCTTTACGACCTAATGTTCTCATGGACACATAATCACCACAACGAGGTATAAATATGTCAGTTATGCTTGTCTCCTTGTACGTTGCTGGTGTTTCTGCCTCCGCCCCAAACAATTTCACTAGTTGGGCTACAACCTGCTCTCGAACATTATTTTCAGCGTTGTCTTCAACCTTCAGATATCCTATTAGAGCGGAATAGCGATCAATTTTTCCTGTAGTCGACAGAATTGGACGCTCCATGGCCCACAGTATAGGACCTTGTAAACTTAAAATGTCTCCGCTATACCCTTGAGCCTGCCAAAAATTCTCTTCGTATTCAATCTGAAATTTCTTAGCTTTACCACGTTTCATCGCATTAGTAATCTCCGCTTTAGTTTCAGTTAAAAGATTTTCGTCAAATTGTATGTTATTCAGTTCGTCAGGCCGTAAAGCCATGGCGAGTAAGTTACACACATAATTATTCTCACCTTTCATAGTTTCCAGAATAACTTCTTCGTCAGAATAAGTACGGATTTCTTTGATAGACTTCGTTCTATGTGTTATATCAGCGACACTCTGTTGCAATTTACTGGCCAATCGTTTACGGCAGAACCCTAAAAGTTTCTCGCGAAACTTTGTATTGTCGCCGTCGATATGGTTTCTGGTACTGCTGGTTCTGTAGCACTGATGTAAATAGAACAGCACAGATATTGTATCTGGCGATGCTCCGCACACTAAGTTGACTATGGTCCTCATGATCTCCTTTGTAGTAGAAAAGAATAGAGCACCACTTATGTGTTTCTCCATGGTCGTTTGATCGTAGTATAGCAATTGTTGTCTCTCGGATTCAGGACTTATTATGTTTGCTTGGAAGACGTCTCTCGTGATGTTATCAAGAAGGTTTTGGTATTGGTTCAGCTCAAACCGTTCCCATGCACTCAAATAGTCGAAGTTGTGGTAACTTGTGAGGCAATTTACAGTTGTGCCATTGACATGTTGGAAGAGCTTATTCATGGTTTTCTGAGTATTCTCATTAAAAATATATTGTGGAACGGGGATGCTGAATATTTTGCAGTACATTTCGATGTAGTGGCGTGTAACGTTATCGATGTTGTGTGTGTCCATATCTGGTGGTGTATCTTGTTCACTTTTAACGCTATTGGTGTCATCGTTCGATTCATCGGGTTCTTCTAGAAATACTACGTTGCACTTGGAAACGTTTCGCGCAGGGCCGACGAGGTCAAGAACCACGATGGCCATGGTGTCACCGAACCGCCTCTTAAGCTTGTGAGCGGCGACAATGCCTGGGAGACTGCATCCAAGAATGATGACGTCTGCTCTGACGTGCTTCTTCGAGGACCTGCCCCTGTATTTTTCATATTTCTTAACCATATGTAATGAGAATTTTGATTTGTTTGATGAATGTGGTGTTGTTGTAAAACAAAGATTGACAACTTCAAACTTGTCACACGTTGAGTTTTAGTTTCATTGTCAGTGTGGATAAGTCAATCATAAAAAGTTTTTGATGTATTTATCTATGCTTAGTACATTTTTGATCCCATATCTCTGATTTTTGATTTAGGTAGAAACCTAATCCTGCACATCTTGTTGCTTACTCATTTGAGCCCAGTTGAATATTTAATATGGCCCAGTCCCGGATCTAGAGAGGGCAGGCCAGGGCCATCGCCCCGGGCAGAAAGGTCGGAGGGGCGGCAAAATCAAATATTGCCATCTCTTCCCTTCCACGCACCCCCACCGTACAGAATGGGGTCAGCGGCTGATTATTAGGAGATGACAAATCCTTTATCGACCCTTTAGGCAGTCCAGGTGAAACTAACAGAAGGTGGTCGGTAACAGTAGTAATTTAAAAGGGTCTTCTTAGGGCGTGTTCACCTCAAACGTATAGTCCGCCGCCGAGACTGAGAGCGCGTTACGCAGTTCATCACTTTCCCATATATATTTAACTTCTCGTTTACACCGACCGAACCGAACCGACAATACTAAACTAGCATGCTTACGGCGACGGACTATACGTTTGGTGTAAACACGCCCTTAGATCTATTCTTCATGTCACTGCACAAAGTAGCTTTTGAGTTGAGGCCCAAAAATTCAGCTTAAGCACCGAGCGTAGAAAACAGTGACTCAGAAGGTACTTTAATTAGTTATATTATATTTACTCTTCCATGCTGGTCTGGGAGAAAAGAAACAACTTAGAATGTACTAGCCGCGTCTCTTCCCGCGCAGATCGTAGAATCCGATCGAGGGAATGGGTGAAAATACGAATCGAATCAATAGGCGATGTGGCTAGCATGGATTGCTAGCCACATCATTATTATTTTTAACCGACTTCAAAAAAGGAGGAGGTTATCAATTCGACTGTATGTTTTTTTAATTTTTTTATGTATGTTTGTTACGCGATGTCTTCGCCAATTATGAACCGATTCTGATGATTCTTTTGTTATTTGAAAGCCTTTACTACCAAGTTGGTCCCATTTTAATTTGGAGAAGATATGATGAAGAACTTTGGAGAAATGGAAGAAACTCCTTAAAAAAATTGAAGTAGGTTGTTTTTTTTGTTAAAAATTTAATTTTTATTATTAATATTTCCAGCTTCCTGTGCACCATCACGCTAAAAGTGGCCTTTGTTTCTATCGACCCTGGGCTCTGTCTCCTTAGAGCCACAAGACTCAACAAGCTCTTTCAGCCCCTTTAGGGATAGACGTGATAGTGTGTATTATTTTTACAAGCTACTTATTTCAAGTTTTACCTTTACACAACAAATAAATTTATTTCTAGCCATAACTACTTCACCTTAGGAACCGTCATCGTACGATAAACGTCCGGCCCGCAGACGACCTTCGTCGGTCATGGGCGGGGCCGTGACGCGAGTGACGTGTGAAATGACCGTCACACGGGTACTGATGACCGTAGCGAGGACTTATACCTCTGTGACGACGTGATCACGTGACAAAAGCTAATAGAACTCTTAATTAAACATACAATAAGTCAATGCTTCGTTGTGCTCCGGCGAATGTTGTTCATCCATACGTAGGTATAGTTACACATACGTGTGGTTCCGGGTTAGAATAGGAACACTCCATTTATTCCTGTGTATGTCGTAAGAGGCGACTAAAGGACTGAGCACAAACATCTCGTGCTACAATTGCAATCCCAAGGAGGGTTAACGTCGGGCGGCGGCCGCTTGTAAAACTTTTCGCACAAATACATTCCCAAAGAGGGTTGACGTCAGGCAGGCGGCCGGTTGTAAAACTATAGCCAAATCATTGAAAGTGTTCCGGCTATTTCTTCTCCATTTTACAAGGTCTTTGGCATCCTTGGGTGACCATTGATATGCATATTATATTTGGAGAAGAAAAAGCAGGAAAGCGCACCTCGGGCTCCAAAGCAGCACAGCTGAGGATGCAACCGGGAATCCGCTTAGACAAATAAGACATAGGTACACATACGAACTATCAACCCTTTATCCTAAAGGGGCAGACCACAGCGGTAGACAGAGCATTTTGGATTTGGAGGCTATAAACGGACAGAGCCCAGGGCTGTAAGAAAAAAGAGCACTGGCAGGTGGAGAGATGGTGGGCGAGAAGGAGGAAAAAGGAATCTAAACAGTGACAGAAATAGTGATGTGTTGCTAGCCCCATCGCCTATTTTCGCTCATTCCTTCGATCGTCTTCTACGGTTTGCGCGGCAAGTGGAGATACTTTCTAACATTTTTCTTTCCTCCCAGACCAGCATGTAACTATATTCATATGTGGAAAAACACGGCATAAAGGTACCTCGGGCTTCACACCAGTACGGATAGGCGTTACCTTTACAGGCTATGATATAATCGTCGCCACCTAATTCTATAAACGTATCTCCTCACGGCGATATTAGCGCGGCGTTTTAAGGCGACATGGGTTCACAATTTGCAATACTGTACGTGTTTTTGAAAAATTCCTCAAAAATTTTACATTAAAATCTTTTAATGTAAAAAATCTTAAAGGCTTTTCTACAGACACTCACAAAAGCCAAGACACGATTGAGCATTTTTGGCTCGATAGAAAAAAATCACAAACATATCTCTTAATTTGCCAAAATTTGTTAAGACATTTTATAAGACATATATTTTATACAATCACCTTTTTATATGAAAATTATACCAAAAAGTACTATCTAAATATCTAGTCGTTTTCGCTACAAAAAAATTATAAATATAATACAAAAAAAAAAATGGTTGCCTGTAAAGTCGGTTTTACGGGCGAAGATTTTACGTGACAACGGCGGCAGACCGATCATAGTTGAGTGGGAGAGAGACGCAAGGCATTCGGCGGGCCTCTCTCTCGTTCGGTGACTCATCGTAACGTTACCGAGCGTTACACTTTTTCATAAGTGACTCCCAGCCGCAACCTAATTTAAGACGTTGTCACGTCAAAAAATAGTAAATAACACACAGTGAAATATTCGTCGAGAGCGAAGAAAGGCCCGGAGCCGTGCTCGACGATATTTCGCAGTGTTTTTTTTTTTTTTTTTTTGTATTATATAGCCGAAGACGGTGTTTAAAAATCCTTAATTGCTCTTAATTACCCTGTACAGCGGTGCATCGATATCTCGATAACATGAACTTAGCTGCTTCTTCTTCTTCCTATTCTTATTTACATTTTCCCTACTTAGGGTGATAAGAAATAAAAACTCTTTATATTTTATTATAACCTTTATTTAAAATAAACTAGTAAATCGTAAACAATCACATCATTATAAATCATATTTACTATTTTGTCTTATGACAATTTACTCAATTAGAAGAGTTGTAATTACTACCATTACATAATAAGACTTTCATATAATATACTTAGTTTCACATATAAACGTACTTAGAAGTAGGTATCCATGTATTTGTTTATTTACAAAATTCATGTACACAACATACAAAGAAAGGTATTTTGTTATTGTGTTGTAATTTTTTTTGTTCTATTCTTTGAAGTGTGAAGTTTGAGGTAAGCTGAGGTCTCTTTTATTTTAACTGTGTAATGTAGTAATGAAATAAGGCAAAATTAATTATCCTAAAAAAACAAGTGCATGTATAAGATTTCTGATCAAACTAAATGTTTTTGATTTTAGAATACATTTGAAGAAAATCACTTTAAAGATTACTTTTACAAAACGCTATAAATGAAAGCAATGATAACTTAATCATTATGAAAGAATCACCAAAACCGAGAAGAGAACGTGAAGCACAAGAAAGACTCGACGACTTGTTCAAGTTCACTGCTGACAAAAAGAAAAGGCTGTGTTCAACTGTATCACGAGCACAAGCCGATGGGAGTGAGGCATACCTAACTACAAATAAAAAAGAAGCGACGTCGACATCTCACTTGATCAAAATAGAAGTGTTCGATTTAAGAAACTTGACCAGCATTGGAAAAATGCGAAAATAATGATGACATATTACGCCGACGAAAACAACAAATATTCTAATTCCATCAACAAAGTCATATATAATATAATAAAAGAAATATTACGCCAACGAAAACATCAAACATGTCGATTCATCAACAAAGTGATATACAAAGTGGAAGGGACATACCCGTAATAAATCAAACCACGGGCTATACTAGATCACTATAGTATAATGAAATTAAAATAAAAACCAAAAAACAAAAAAAAATATTGGCGTTTCCATACAAATCGTCCGGCCGGCCACACACTTTTCTATGGAAATGCCTAACATTTTTTTTTGTTCTTCGGCTGTTATTTTAATTTCATTATTATAGTGATCAAGTATAGCATGTGGTTCGATTTATTACGGGTATGTCCCTTCCACGTTGTTTAATAGAACGAAAGAAATATTACGTCAACGAAAACAACAAACATGCTGATTCCATCAAAAGTAATATTTATTATAACAAAAGAGATATTCGCCAGCGAAAACGCATCTGAAGTTTGAGGTAAGCTGAGGTCTCTTTTATATTACTGTGAAATGTAGTGATAAAATTAAGCGAAATTATTTAATTATTATAAATATACAAGTACATGTATAAAATTTCTGATCAAAGTAAATGATATTGTTTCAGATTATATGGTTTTTGTTTAAAATAACTTCAATGATTACTATTAAAAAACGCTATCTGATGAAAGAAATGTTAACTTATATATATCATTATAAAAGAATCACCAAAACCGAAAAGAAAATGTGAAGAACAAGAAAGACTCGACGACTTGTTCAAGTTCACTGCTGACAAAAAAAAAAGCTGTGTTCATCTGTATCACGAGCACAAGCCAATGGTAGTGAGGCATACCTTCTACAAATAAAGTAGAAGCGCCGTCGACATCTCACTTGATCAAAATAGAAATGTTCAATTTAAAGAAACTTGCCAACATACCGGCAGATCAGAATTGGAAAAATGAGAACATCATGATGACATATTACGCTGACGAAAACAACAAACATGCTAATTCTATCAACAAAGTCATATATAATTTAACAAAAGAAATATTACGCCAACGAAAACATCAAACATGTTGATTCATCAACAAAGTAATATATAATAGAACGAAAGAAATATTACGTCAACCAAAACAATAAACTTGCTGATTCCATCAACAAAGTAATATTAATCATAACAATAAAGATATTCGCCAGCGAAAACACAACTGGAGTTTGAGGTAAGCTGAGGTCTCTTTTATATTTCTTTGAAATGTAGTGATGAAGTTAAGAGAAATTATTTAATTATTATAAATATACAAGTACATGTGTAAAATTTCTGATCAAAGTAAATGATATTGTTTCAGATTATATGGTTTTTGTTTAAAATAACTTCAATGATTATTAAAAAACGCTATCTGATGAAAGAAATGTTAACTTAAGCATTATAAAAGAATCACCAAAACCGAAAAGAAAATGTGAAGAACAAGAAAGACTCGACGACTTGTTCAAGTTCACTGCTGACAAAAAAAAAGCTGTGTTCATCTGTATCACGAGCACAAGCCAATGGTAGTGAAGCATACCTATCTACAAATAAAGAAGAAGCGCCGTCGACATCTCACTTGATCAAAATAGAAATGTTCAATTTAAAGAAACTTGCCAACGTACCGGCAGATCAGAATTGGAAAAATGAGAACATCATGATGACATATTACGCTGACGAAAACAACAAACATGCTAATTCTATCAACAAAGTCATATATAATTTAACAAAAGAAATATTACGCCAACGAAAACATCAAACATGTTGATTCCATTAACAAATTAATGTATAATATTATATAATATAACAAAAGAAATATTGCGCCAATTAAAACAACAAACATGTTGATTCTATTAACAAAGTAGTAGATATTAGCAGACGAAAACAACAAACATGCTAATTCCATCAACAAAGTCATATTTAATATAACAAAAGAAATATTAGGCCAACGAAAACACAACTGAAGTTTGAGGTAAGCTGAGGTCTCTTTTATATTACTGTGAAAAGTGATGAAGTTAAGCGAAATTAATTATTATAAATAAAAAAGTGCATGTGTAAAATTTCTGATCAAAGTAAATGTTATTGTTTCAGATTATATGATAACTTCAATGATTACTATTAAAAAACGCTATCTGATGAAAGCAATGATAACCTTAATCATTATGAAAGAATCACCGAAACCGAAAAGAAAACGTGAAGAACAAAAAAGACTCGACGACTTGTTCAAGTTCACTGCTGATAAAAAGAAAAAACTGTGCTTGTCTGTATAACGAGCGCAAGCCAAAGAGTGGTGTACCTATCTACGAATAAAGAAGAAGCACCGTCGACATCTCACTTGATAAAAATAGAAGTGTACGATTTAAAAAAACTTACCAATGTACCGGCAGATCAGAATTGGAAAAATGCTAAAATAATTATGAAATATTACGCCAACGGAAACAACAAACATGTTGATTACATTACAGCGTAATAATATACTACGTAAAAATTCCATCAACAAAGTAATGTATAGTATAACAAAAGAAATATTACGCCAACAAAGACAACAAACATGCTTAATCCTTCAACAAAGTAATATATAATATAACAAAAGAAATATCACAGTTCGACACTTGCAAAAATGTGTTTTAACAACAATGATACTTGATTAACTAATTACCATCTAAATTTCTATCCTATTTTATAGGAAAATTATGAATTAGAATTTTAATTAGTTACCTAATTACTTTCATCCGAAGACTGATTGATAATGGTTACTTTAAGTGTATAAGATTAAATTAGCAAATTCTACAGTAAACATCATTTATACTTGAATCGTGTGGCGTAACTTGGTAACTCAACTCTAAAATGGAATCGACTTGTGTTAGTGCATTTTTCTTCCACCAACAAAGTAATATATAATACCTATAACAAAAGATATATTACGCCAACGAAAACAACAAACATGCTGATCCCATCAACAAAGTAATATATAATATAACAAAAGAAATATCACAGTTCGACTCTTGCAAAAAATGTGTTTTAACAATAGTGATAATTGATTAATTAATTACCGTCTAAATATAAAATTTTATCATATTATACAGGAAAATTATTAATTAGATTTTTAATTAGTTACACTTTCATCCGTAAACTTTGATTAAATTATGAATCAAAGTAAGGAGGTAAGCATTAGCTTATTTGAAGTTTATTAGATTAGCAAAACCTACAATCAACATCATTTATACTTGAATCGTATAGTGTAACTTGCTAACCCATCTATAAAATGGAAATGACTTGTGTTATGGAATTGACATGATGGTGCTCTGTAAACAAATAGAAAACTCGGAACTTTTCAACACCAAATACGATGAAGAGTTGTACCAAATATGTGCTATGATTGAAACCAAAGAGAGGCATATTCAATTTACCTTATCAATATTTTATAGTATTATTAACTATCCTCAATTTTTTGTTCACAATTTTGTTTTTTTTTAGTTACATTTTGTATTTTATAATAACTCTGTTTTGTTCATAGTCAACCATCATTAGTGCAAACGAGGTGTGGACCAAAAAGAAATATTGACTCAGAAAATAGCAGCAATGAAGCCAAAAGGTTTATGTTTTAAAATCGCATTTTCCCTGGCTAATGTGTCTGTTATAGACTCTGCCTTTTAGACAGGAAATAATACCGTAGGTATAAAATCAAAAGTATGGAACAATGTGACTTAGGATTTTAAACAGCAGAACTATTTTTAAAGTCTAATGAGCAAGGCAAAAAACAACATTGTTCTTCAAAGATAAACTTTGAGACACATGCACATATGCAGATTTTGTTCAAGAAACAATACAAATTACAAATAGGTAAGTTTGATTTTCAAATATGTAATTTTATAATTTCTGAAGCGGAATACGTAATATTTTGACAATCAAAATAAGTTCTTTTGAAAAAAAAAAGGTAGTGGATGAAGTTTTTCAGAATTAAAAACATAGAATTTAATATAAACAAATTTAGTCAACTTTTGCCGAAAAACTTTCGTGCCCCACGACATATCCCTTTTCATATAATTTTTGTAATTACGATGCTCATTTTATTGTTCATGCACTTAATATCGTTAAAGGTGAAATCAATTTCATACCTCAAAATAAAGAAAAATTCATATAATACTAAAAATATTTCAGTTAATAATGAAAAAAATTGTTAAGGATTTGTAGATTCTCTAAGGTTTTTACCATGTAGTTTGGATCAATTAGCAAAAAAATTAAAGACGAATTTCATATAGCAGAAAGAAGATTTCAATCGCCTTTAAAAGTAAGGAGTTTACCCAAATGAGTCCGTGAAATCATTTCATGCGCTAAATTGTAATACACATTTACCCAGCAAAGATAAATTTTACAGTTCATTAAATGATACCAACATATCAGATTACGATAATCTCACTCAAGATGTTTGGCAAAATTTTGGCGGTCACAATATGTTTGATTGTTCGAACTTATATTTAAGAATCCCCTTACCCTAGACTTTCCCATAAAAACGTAGTCTATGTTTTATTTTGAAACGACATGTCAGATTTCGGTAAAAAATTGTAACAAAAAATTAAAATTATTCATATTAAATAAAATTTAAAGAAATTGCATATGTTGTACTACGTTTGTATGGGAAACTCTGATTCTGTCTTTGTAACGACTCTTAAAGACTGACTTGAAAATTTCAGACTTGTTTCAAAACTTACAATCTAGTACTACTAATCCCGCTCAATATTAAATAGCATCAGGACTAAGCTGGGATGTTACACTGAAAGTTTTGGAACTACGACGTTGCCGAAAAGCAAATTAGAAGTTGCAGATACATCCGAATACAGTTTCATTCTTGAAGTTGATTTGGAATGCCCTGAACAAATCCTTGATTTGCATTCGGACTCACCACTTTCTCCAGAAAATATATCCGTAGGTTGGTTAGCATTCTTTCAATCAAACACTTCTATTTTTATCAAGTTAGATGACGTTGATGCTTCTTCTTTATTTTTAGATAGGTATGCCTCACTCCCATTGGCTTGGGCTCGTGTTACAGTTGAACACAGTTTTTTCTTTATGTCAGCAGTGAACTTGAACAACTCGTCCAGACTTTCCTCCTCTTCACGTTTTGTTTTCGGTTCCAGTGATTCTCTTATAACGATTAGGTTATCATTGCTTTCATCAGACAGTGTTTTGTAATAGTCATCTTTAAAGGTGTTTTCTTCAAATGTATTCTGAAACAATTACATTTACTTTGATCAGAAATTATACATTTCACCTAAGTTACAACATTTCACAGGAACAAGATATAGTTTAAAAAACTAAAACCAGACTACGGGAAAATTTTGACTGATAATTACATTTTTAACAAAAAAAAACAACCGTCTTCAATATTTTTAGGAGTTTCTTCCATATCTCCAAAGTTCTTCATCATATCTTCACCAAATTAAAATGAAACCAACTTGAAAGTAAAGGCTTTCAAACAAAAAAAGAATCATCAAAATCGGTTCACAATCGGCGAAGATATCGCGTAACAAACATACATAAAAAAAACATAGAGTCGAATTGATAATCTCCTCCTTTTTTGAAGTCGGTTAAAAAGTAAGTACATTTATGAAGTTAAAGCAGGCACAGCAGGGAGCATAAGTATTTTAAGCCGTTTTATTTTATACTGTACACAGGATGATACGATTTATTTATTTTTAGTTTATTACTTTATGGCTATGATAAATTGACTGTGACGTCACATAGTCTATAACCAACGAACAACGATATTACATTTGTCAGGGTATCATGGATGTTATTGACGATAAAAGGAACATATGAACATACATACATACATAGCAAAACACATAACCCTCTTTTGGTTTTGTTTTTAACTTTATTGTATTTTTAGTATTTGTTGTTATTGTGGTCATAGTAATACATAATTGGTGAAAATTTCAAGTATCTAGTTAATGCCATTGTGAAGATCAAGTTAAAAAAACTGAAAAAAACACGTTTCTTGTATGATGAACCCCTTTAATTTTTAACAATTTTTTATTTTTAGTGTTTGTTGTTATATCCGCCACAGTAATACATAATCGGTGAAAATTCCAAGTGTCTAGCTATTACGGTTCAAGAGATAGAGCCCTGTGACTGACGGACAGACAGACAGACGGACAGACAGACAGACGGACAGACAGACAGACAGACACACGGACAGACGGACAGACAGCGGAGTCTCAGTAATAGGGTCCCGTTAGCACCGTTCGGGTACGGAACCCTAAAAATAAAAAAAGCCTCAGCTTACCTCCATGATGACTACGAAGAATGAAAATTCACAAGTTCACAACACAATAACTTGAGATAAGTAGTGCCTTTGTACAACTCCTATTGTATGTATTCTCTGTATACATTTTCCATGTACAAAAATTGGTCAACAAATAACTACAAACTTGGATACTCCTAAGAACGTTGATGACTTTAGTATGTAACAGTTTACTTATGATTGTGAGCTTATATAATGGTAGTAATTAAATCTCATTAGTAATTGAATATTGTAATATGACAATAAATATAATGGTATTTACGAAACTTCTCATTACTGACATGTTTCATTGAATTTTATCTAACGACGTGGACTCACTATTAACTAGTATAATAACCTGGTAAATGATTGAAAACAAGATTAGAAATTCGTATTAAAGCAATTTATAAAATTTCTAAAGCTTTAGTTTTTAGGGTTCCATCCAAATCCAAAAGAAATTTATCTCTGTTAAATTTCATACTTGTAGAGTATGGGATATTAACAATAAGAGATTGCAAAATGATGAGTATTGTCTGGGTTACAGGTTCCATTGTCACATCATGTCAGATTTTATAAAGATACTAGCTTTTGCCCGCGGCTTCGCCCGCCCGCGTAGACTACACATTTTTTTTTAAACTGGGGTTTCATTTTATTAAAATCTAATAATGGATTATTATTTTTTACTAACCTCTAATTGAAAAATGTCATGTGTCTCGCTTCAAAAATGACGAAGATTTATACAAACTTGCAACCCCTATTTCACCCCTATAGGGATGTAATTTTCAAAATATAATAAATCCATTATTATTTTCTACTAACTACTAAACA
Organism: Acrobasis repandana; assembly: GCA_963576875.1. Taxonomy (NCBI): domain Eukaryota; kingdom Metazoa; phylum Arthropoda; class Insecta; order Lepidoptera; family Pyralidae; genus Acrobasis; species Acrobasis repandana. Next base: position 2,600,196 of record OY756215.1, read on the forward strand.
TTAAAAATTGTCATGTGTCTCACTTTACAAATTACGAAGTTTCATACAAACTGCCTACCCCTATTTCACCCCCTTACGGATGGAATTTCCAAAAATCCTTTCTTAGCGGACGTCACCTAGTCACAATCTACCTTCCTGCCAAACGTCATCTTCATTGGCTAAGTAGTTTTCGAGATTTCGTGATGAGTGAGTGATTTTCGCCTTTATATAATATATATTTTACTGATATAGTTACAATATGTTACAGACTAGTATAAAATTATAATATGATCAAACTTTTATTCCTGAATCTGTTCAGGATGAGAGATGGAATTAGAATGAGTCAAATGAAAAGGGATTTGAGAATGATTTGAAAATTGGATTAGGGAATAAATTTTGAAATGAAATGACATTTTGAAAAGTGGACAGGATGAGATAAAGAAATGAGGTTTGGAAACAAGATGCAACATGCAGGTGGCATGCAAAACATTCTTACAAACTTACTACTTTAGAGCTAGCTCATTCAGTGTGATTTATCAGTATTTAAGGGGATACTTGAATTTTCTGGGGTCCAGTGCTGCCCCCATTTGAAGTAAAACATTTCAAAAGAAACGGAGATATCATTTCACATTTTGTCTTTGTGAAGCCCTAGTTAACCCTTTAAACTTTTTCATGAGCTACTGTTTGCAGTTTGAAGTGGGAGCGTTAAGCTTTCCTACGCATTTTTTCCAAAAGTGGCAGTTTTCCGCAAAAATGCGTAGAAAAGCATATATAACATCATTATTAAATAGGTAAGTAAATAGGTAGTTTGACTTCACAAAGACAGAATTTTAAATGATTTCTCCGTTTCCTTTGAAATAATTTGTTTCAAATGGGGGCAGCACTGGTACCCGGAAAATTCATGTACGGCCTTAAAAAAATATTAAGTATAGTTCTGCTTGAGTCATTGCATGTAAAGTCGAGGAAAATCACTAGGCATGTGGCAATCAGACGTGACCAATTTCCTAGATGATCTATTAAGGACGGCTGTCACGAATCATATCAATATTGAGGAAAATTGGCATGGTTACATACACCCAGTGTCTTTACTCCTTACAGAGTGCATAATGGCATTTTTTGGGGGTAACTTGCCATTGTGGTGATAGGATTGGTCAGCCTAGACACTGCGTTACCGTGTCTAGCTACTTCCAGGGTGTGCTGCGAGAAGGCTCTTATGCATGCACCGGGGACGTCAGCTAAGCGATTGCAGACACCCTCTTTATGACCATCCTCCTTCCACTTGTACGACTCAAAAGCCGACGCAGCTTTATTACACATACTCTTGCTAGCGATCCCCCGAGCGCCAGAGTAGACTTGTGGCAAAAGAAGTTTCCCAGCAGCTTTCCCATAAGTAAAAAGCTTCCACCAGGCCACAATCCACCCTGGCGCTCTTGGAAGTCGCTAAATAGACTCCGGGTAGGCGTCGGTAGATGTCAGGAGCTAAAGAAGAAGTGGAAATATTCCGACGACGACAGATGTGCCTGTGGATGCATCCACTCCATGGAACATCTGCTGTCATGCCCCACGTCCAACGCATCTTGTTCTAGAGACGATCTGATGGAGGCGAACCAAAGGGCTATAGATGTGGCAAATTTCTGGGCCAAAACACTTTAGATCCATTGCTATTGACACGATAGAAGAAGAAGAACAGAGTGCATAGAGCCTCGATATTTTAACAACTTTATACTGACATAGTTGTTAAAATTGCGAGGTAATAAGAGTAGGGAGAAATTGGAGTTTTTGGATACAGGAAATCCAAAAACTCCATTTTCTCCTTTGAATTAATGGAATTGAGTATCAATCCATTTTCTCTTCTGAATTATTCAATTGAATGACGAACTTGTGTATGAACATTACGTACTTCGGTCTTACGCTTCAGTCAAGAGACTACGAGTTTTCTATCTATTTCACGGACTTCCAATCGAATTTTAGATGGTGATGGTTGCCATTTGTAAAAGGTATTAGAATAGCATCATATTGGTCATAATTTATAATATTAACTATGCAAAGACCACATAGTTCGCTACACTTTCAGTCAAGACTACTATATTTACATCCATTTGGGCTTCCAGTCACATTTTATGTCGATGAGCATTTTTGGAAACGCATCTTCCACTTCAATCAGGTCTACTTCTTTTCCATTTATTTGGGTGACTTCCAATCGAATTTTAGACCATAATGTAGCGTATTTCTGCGAAGGTATTATAATAGCATCATATTGCTCATAATTTATAATTTTAACTGTGTGAAGACCAAGTAGTTTCTCAGAAGTAATTATTATATCCAAGTAATCTCCAATATTCAAAGATATGTCAACTGATCCAGTGACAATCATTTTCACTATGCGAATGTCACATACTTTTCTCTTATAAATGAGCACTATATCCATGTGATCTCCAATATTTAATGACATATCAACTGAATCGATGAACAGGTAAATATTTTAAAATAACTGATACCCTGTTTCCCAGACTACTTTACAATAACTGATTAAAATTGTAACTGAATCACTTACTTATATCACATCGTTTGGGTAGATTGGATACTATGGGTTGACTGCTTTTATATTTTAAACAAGGTGTTTTAAATTTATTCAATCATTTTTTTTTTAAATACCATTCATCTATTTTAACACTGTTTGGGAAATAATACAAGGTATTACATTTTTAAATATTTATTTCGATTTTATCATAATTTTCTTTACACCATTTATACAAACTATGTACATTTTTATAAGCACAGATATTGTTATGATAGATACAGGTTTGAAGATCCGAAAAATATTTTTCATACAATGTTTCAAAATTAGGACAGCCAATTCCTTCTAAATTATACACTTTACTGGTATCTAACATATCTTTAAGCCATACTGTTTTTTCATTACCTTTAGTAAAAATATTTTTGCCTTTAAAAAAATTTATTATACTAGACTTATAATTATAGTAAGGTACAAAGCCTTCATTCCATAAAATTCCTCTATTTCTTTCAATCCATGCTACATTTGAACGTTCCTTTTTTGTTAAATCATAAAATGGGTAGGGAGGCTTTATTAGTAATATCATCACATGTGATTTCGATAAAATTGCTATTTCTTTGGGAATGAATTGGTTTTTCTCATTCTTGAAACCTTGAACATCAACAATTACATTCATGATATCTTCCGAACAATACTACTCAGAGGTTTATATTCAAAAAGCCGATCGTTTATGATCAAGCAGTATCCTGTTGTATCTTCAGGTATGTCTTCAGAACACTCAATTTCTAAACGCACATCTACTGGTCCAGTCTTTAGTGAATCGTTTTGTCTTGAACAATCAATAACGAAAAGTGGTGCTTTTTCTTTGAATGACAGCAAATCAAGCAGAGGGTCTGGACTGAAGCCATAATACGACTGACGGAAATTCGTATACATTTCATATAATATACTGTATTTTCCTTGATCAAATTTAAGATTAAGTGATTCATAGGGAAAATATTGTGAATTTAAAAACAGTTTAACATTGGTAACATTACAATGATCAAACACTGAAGAACTATTAATAGAAACATCTTTTCTATTACTTTGCAAACCGAATATAACAAATCTTGGTTTTTCTAATTGAGAAGCAGTTTTGATAGACCATGAATGTTTTGTTGTTTTGGGTAATAATGGATATTCATACAAATCCCAATTTCTGAATGCAAGATGTATGGGACGATCTTTTTCTAGGTGTTTTAGTAATAAGAGTCTACAACGATCGGAAACTTTAATATGCGGCACTCGCCATTGTACCTTCTGTATATCTATACGGATATTATTTGTTTTTTCAGTGGTTACACAATTTACAGCAGAACTGCTTCTTTGTAATATAAGTTCATGTCTACAATTGATAATGATTTTATTATAATCTTCTGCGAAACCCAATACTTTGTTTAATGGGAGAACTATGCAGAAGTTTCCATTTGTTTGCTTTATTCCGCCCACTTTCCACCCCCACACCTCAGCGGCTCTATTTTCCCCTTCATTCATTGAAATGTATGATTTTATTGTAGTGGTGATTCCAGCATTTTTTATGCGATCTATTTCAATACCATTCAGTTCATATCTTATGTCTTGAAATAAAAATGGTATTGCATTGTTAATAAAATTTACTTCTTTTTTAGATATTTTTCCTGTTGCATCAGCACCACTTACATTCACACGACCCTCTATGTAAATTGAACTACCGGATGGTAGCACATATACATCTTGCTGATGAATAGGTATTCTAATTTCATCGTAATCCTTGAAACTATTGTTATAAGGATTATAGCTATGTATTTCATAGCTTTCTATTGAATGATCGTGTTGTGGTAAATCCGTAATTTGTAACATTTTATGATTTAAATCCAAGAGCGCGAAGAAATATTATATTTTAATTTTTTAAAGTAATAGCTTTTTTCATCTAACCACTGCTCGATAGTAGTCTTCTTTCTTTCGATATAGGAGGTGAAATGATCTGTGTTAATTATAAATAGCTGTTTTATCTTATTTTAAGCATTTTTACACTTTGTATCCAAGAGCAAGAAGAAATTTTTTATTATTATCCGTAATTTTTTTTGCTTTAAAACCTTTTCGTCTTACTTGCTTCGTTATAGGTGAAAAAGTTTTCAATTTCTTTTGTACAATAGGAGTTTTATTAAAAACGATCATTTCAAATTTATGTACTTATTTCAAATATCAAATTTATAATAATATGTAGTTAACGCGAGATACAGTAACAGACTGATTCATAAATAAACCAGTAACCATATTTATTTTTTAATTTTACGAATTTTCCAAAATGATTTAAGAAATTTTAAGCACAGATGCCCGCAATTAAATAAATTACTCCCTTGAAAATTATCATAATTGTATCGGATGTTGTCACCCACATATTCAACAAATTCTTTAGGCGGTTTCAGATTTCCGTAACTGTCAAAGTATTCAATGTAATCGTTTATTTTTGCGTAGGCTACCCAGTGAGTACCTGGATTCTCAGAAGAATCTAAATTGATAACACCACACTCCATCTTTGATGGTTTCTCAGGTAATTCATCTCTCATAAATACACCGCGAAAAAATGGAATATCTTTCGAATGCTTTATTATATCAATATTGGTTAACGCTCTTCTAGGCAGCCTCATATTTAGTTTTTTTGTGTCATGACATAGATTCCTAAACCATCTTTGTAAGGTTTTAAATGTAATCCTTTTCCAACGCACACTGACTCCATTTTACTATCTTGTCTTTTTGATTTTAAAAGTTGTTTCCTTCCAGATATATATTCACTGATAGCTTTTGCGATTCCAGCAACACCGTCAGCTAAACCACCCGCTGCAGACAATCCTGCAAATATAGGGATAAGAGGGAGAAACCCACCAGTTTTAGGTACAGGTATAACTCTTGGTATTTTGACAGGTAGGTCTGCAGCCAGTTCTTGAGCTACTGCGTATGCCAATTCCATTAACGCTTTCTTACATTTGGGTTTTAGATTATTAATATGTCTTTTAGTGTGAGACACAATACTTTTGAAGGTTTTTTTTATACCACGCCCAGTTTTATTTGTTTCTTTCTCCGAATTGGCGGGTATGATTTTTTTACTTCTATTTTTTTCACTAATTTGGTGTATTCTCGTCATTATGATGTCTATCTTGTTTAACGAATAATACACGAATGATTTTAAACAATAAAAAAACTTGTATTTAAATACATTCTTTTATTTTGTAATTATCATCGTCTACAAAACGTTCGTCTTGTCTATCCAACTATTCTCACAATTTGGAAGTCCTAACCATTTAACATATACTCTGTTTCCTTTTTTCTTCAAAACTTTTTCAACTAAATATACATCAGGGTGCTTAGTCTTTTGAATTTCTTGAGAATAAAATGCTCCTAAAATTGGTCTTGACCGAGCATCTTCCAATAAATAAGTTACAGGATTAGTGGGTTGTACCATGATAATTTTAAATATCTCTGTAGACCAATTAGGGGTGTATCCCTTTTCAAAACAGGCTTTGTGTTTACTTATTCTTACAAAATCTCCTACCCTAAATTTTTTACATCTTGGATTTTTTTTAGATACTGAAATATTCTTATACTTTTGTAATATAGTGTCTTTATTATTATGATCAATTGAAGCAGGATCAACGCCGATAGTTCTATGAAGAGTATGATTGTATTTGTGTACTACATCAATGAGCATACCGTCAATCCATTTATATGTACCTTTCAAGCTAAATTCTTTATACAGTTTATTTTTTAACGTTCTTATAAGTCTTTCCACGATCGAAGCTTTTTTTGCAGAGTATGTTGAATAATGATGAATGTTATATTTCTTTGTAATGTTTTTAAATTTATCATTATAGAATTCTGCCCCCAAGTCTGTTTGCAAATTTTTAGGCGTACGTCCTTTTTCTAATAAAGTTTGGAATGCTTTAGAAACGACTTCTTTATTTTTTTGCTTTAGTGGAATTGCCCAAGCATATTTCGAGAAGCCGTCAATTATTACTAATATGTATTTATATCCAGCATTTACTTTCGCCATATTCTGCATATCTATCAAATCTGCTTGCCAAAGATCATCTATGTCCTTGAGGATTACATGTCTTCTGGGAAAGTTTACTCTAACATTTTTATGGATTTCATTTACAACATCTGATTTGCTCATAATGCTTGACGTTTTATTAGGCACAGTATTTTTTCAAGTTGTTGTTCTTTTAACTACAGCAAACTTTTAATTACTAACCTATATATAACTATGCTAGGGCTTTTATTCTTTTATAATACCAGCTTCTTTTAATTCCTCTATGATTGATATAATTTCATTGTCATGATTACTATTTCCAGCACTTTGTGACGCTATTAATAATTTTAGCCTTTCAATTAGTTCATTAGGATCATCCCAGTATATATAATCTGTATTCTTTTTATATGTTTTCAAATGAGGTAAGTTTCCACCAACTTTAGACTCTAATATTTCTTCAGGGTCACTTGCAACAGATGTCTGCTGTGAAAACAGTGGTTTAATAATCTGACAATATTTCAATCCTTTGTCACCTTTTATTTGACCATTAGAGCAATAGTCTCGTCTGTGTGCATTTGTACTTTCCAGCATATCTTTATATACAATTTTATCTTCGATGGTTACTAACTCTAGGTTGGGTTTATTGCGTATCAAAAGTTCTTTTAAACCTGGTGTCAATTGGTACTTAATGTTATTGATGGTGGCTATATACATTTTTTTATTAGCTGAAGAATTTCCCGTTATTGATAAATGCACATTAGCGTTTCCCATCATAAGTTTCTTATTTTCACTGCGAATTCCAAATGGTACATTCATATCATCATATATTTCCATCATATCTTCTTTTTGAGTGAAATAAGTGTGTCATTCGATGATTTATTCGGTGTTCTATAGTCATCAGCGTCATCATAGTAATTTGATTCTTCAATTGAGTCCTTTTTAAAAAAGTCTTTGAAATCTTCATATTCTATAGATGAGTTATTTAAATCTTCTATAGTGTCATTCCTGTTTACACTTTTGTTAAAAATATTATCATCAGTAGGATTGTCATTTACATTTTGATTTATTTTAATCAGTGTTTCCAGAGGTTCAGTAATAGGTTTAAATGCTTTTTTAAGTTTCAGATTAACTACATCTTCATCGTTTTGGATCATTTTTATTTTATTTTTTATACTATTAACTGATTTAATCAGTTCCTCTTTTATATTTACCTCCATTGTATCTTAATTAATATTCAAGTGTTATATTGAAGTACTTAACTTGTAATGAGGTATTTTAAATAAAAATCGCTTTATATGGGTTTCTAAAAATATATGTACATGTCAAAACCTCGTCTATACCTTCCTTTATTCAGTTCACAATCTTTATTTATCAATAAAAAATCGAATTGATTTTTCCATATTGTAAAACAAAGTTTTTTAAATTGTAGCCAATTTATATCTGTATTCACATGTTCTTTGTATATATGTTTTAAATTGGTATCGTCTTGTTTAAATATTATTAGTAGATTTGCATTATCTCTCAATAGTTGTTTAGGAACCTTAGAATAGGTTTGTGTTAAATAAAAGCTATCTATCTGTCTATGTCTTCCCATAGAAAAGTAATTTCTTATGTTTATTTGATTTTCGCACGCAACATCGTCAAATATCATAATTGAATTCGATAAAGCATCATTTGGATGAAGAACTTCTTTGCTATCACTGAAAACAAACATTTTCGCTCCAGGTATCATTTTAAGAACTTGTCTTAAAAAACGATACTTTGATTGGAAAGCTGTCTTTGAGTATAAATAGATATGTTTAAATTTAACACCATTTTCATGTATTAACAAATTAAGCATAAGGTTAGTTTTACCACAATTAGAAGGACCGCATATTATACAACGAATAGTATTTGGAAGCAGTGTGCTATGTTTTATTGATTGAGCATGATTTCCCAATTTAATATTATTTACTTCAAGAGTCTGAGTTTGCTTGACGAACTTCATGAGGGCAACTGTTGAGTATCTGAATCGTTGTTATCTTTTTATAGGCACTCTTAAGTAAAATCTAGGTCTCTTAAAAACAAAAACTGCATACAATACATGTATGTGTGTGTGGGTGATGGGGGTGTAGACATTTGATTCGTAAGCATATTTAGTAATTGATTTTTAAAATTAAAACTTAGCGTAAGTGCAAGGAGAGTCAGTTAGTCTACAGCTTTCGCTCGCAACATATCATTGATTTGTGTCTATAATATTTTTACTTATTTTAAATTAGTCGGTAAGTAAATTTATTACCTAATAATAAAAATTAGTACGTCATTGCATCATACGTTTATTGAATAAAATCACTAATTACCTCATTATTGTTACAGGAATGTCGAATACATCTCATGTTGATAATGAAGATAATCTATTTACAAATCCATTTCATTATACTCAAGATTTATCTACATACTTGACCAATTATAATCTTGAAAGCCATAAGCAAGAAGAACATGAAACAGAACAAACTAACCAAATTAAAAAATCATCTCGGAAAAAGAATTGCAATATAAAGCGGATAGCGCCACCACTACCACCACCACCCCCGTCATCACCATCACTGTCATCAACATCGTCTTACATTATTCGTAAAGATTCTCAAAAAGGCCATCATATAATTAAAATTAACATAGAATCTTTAAACGGCTCTAATACTTATACTGGTATCAGTGTCCAATATGTTGTTGTAGATTTATATGATGAAATTATGGATGTAACAGAAACTGTGATTAAAAAAATTGTAAAAAAGTTAAGCGAACCGAATTCATAAAATCATTTTTGAATTGTAATTGCATTATTTTGAATAAATTGTACTTTATAGAACTATTATTATTTTTTTATAATAAAATGCCCCAATTCCAACTTATATTATAAATACGAAAGTGAGTTTGTATATTTGTTTGTTTGTCACCACTTAATGCTTTAACCATAGAATCTATTTAGATGAAATTTGGTATGGATATAGCTTTTGACCCAGGGAAGGACATAGGATAGTTTTTATCCCCAAAAATTTCCCACAGGGGCAAAGCTCATGGCACAGCTAGTCATAAAATAAAAATAACAACTTCAGTTGAGTACTTTTATTATATCAATTTATACAATATCTTAACATAATACGAGTACAAATTCTATATTGTAAACAATAATAACAATCATAATAATTATTTCCAGCTCAATATATATATATATATACAATAATTATATAAACATACTTATTTTTCTAAAATACCGTGTCACAATGCCCCCACGGTAAGGTATCTATTTGATTTGGTAGAATTTGACGTTTATCATCAGTTCTACTTAAAATGACTTTATTAACTTCTTGGGAGTACAATATGTGTTTAATTGATTTGATCATATTCATTTTACACTTCAACGTAAAATTTTTAAATAGAACTTTCTTGTAATTCAATGGTTTTAATTTCTTAGTTAGGGAGTTTGATACACCTTTAGCTTTATTTATTTGTGTTTTTAATGATTTGATGCAGTAAAGTTTTGCTCTTAAGCCTGTAAATTCTGTAATTACATCACCTCCTAATTCATCTTTAAATAAGCCTGGTATTTTTTCATTTATTTTAGGTATACAATATGGATTATTAGATTTAAAGTTACTAGTATCATAAACTGATATGTTATTACGCATGTCTTTATAAAAATCACGTGTATGTATTAAGTACAGAAGACTGTCAGTATCGGTGTAGCATAATTTTGCTCTTTCACCATATTGTTTTTTAATAAAATCATAATGGTAATTATATAAATGCTGCTTAGAGTATTCAAGAACTGTAAATCCAATATATATTGGTCTATCTAGTACCAACTTTTCATGATGGAATTGCATTGCAACAAAATTTTCAGAAAATACAGTCACACTTTTTAAATTTGGTTTTACGATTAACTTCTCTGCACATAATGTTTTATTTGTTTTATTTAACTTATCATTCCATTTAGTTACTAATTTCACATCTACTTGTTTACGTTTGTTTTCAATGGTTTTACCAAATATTGAATTATTTAAAAGTTTAAAAAAATCTTTTTCGAATGACGTTATAGCAGTTTTACGCAAACTAGTATTTAAGTCAATATAACTTTTCAAAAAATTATCTTGCCTAAACTGAATAATTCGATTAATTTTTTTTAAGATCAAACCATTTTTGATGCATTCTTTTAAATGAACATAATGAATAATGTAGTTGTATTTGTCATATAAATTAGCTATTAGTTTTGGCGTTTTGCCGCCAACTGGTGTAAATTTCTCTGGAGCGAATGGTAAGTCGCTATGTATATTGTGTAAATGGTCTGGATAAGCTAAATCGACTTCTAAGATGTAACCAAATTCAGCATCGTCAGAAACATCAAGCAAATTAAATTTGTCAATGTCCTCTTGTGTCATAAATTTGAATTCTGATATCGGTAATTTCTTAGTCATTGCATAACCATAAAGATTATTACAGTCGAGGTATATCAAATACGATGATGGTTTTAAGTAATCAAATTGAGGTAAATAAATATTGTTAGCTTCAGCATGTCTATGAGAGCATTGTGCAAGACCGCCCCGAATCCCTTTTTCTAACATTTGATAAATTTCTAAGTCATCAATCAATTCTAAATTTACACCAGTGTAGAGAAGCATGGCATCCCAACTCAAACCAGGTGAAGTCATATAGTACGCAGGATCAAGTTTATAATTATGTAAACATATTTTTCGAAAATTTTCAAATACATCACATAGCAATAGCACATCACACATTAAATACAAATCAGTATATTCACCCAAAGAACTGATATCAAATCTTTTCCAAACAGTTTGCGCATGATTGTATTCATCTTCTGTAATATGTTTCATTTGCATAGTGTTATAAAAATTTTCTTTAGTAGGTAGCTGTTTATCATTATATTTTTTCCATGAATCAACATATTCATATGGATATATACCTTTCTGATGAATTAAACAAAATTTATTGTTTTCTGGAAAATATTTAGACAAATGAATGAAATCGTTTGGAGTTAAACTTTTAGTTAAATTATCGAGACTTGAACTAAGAAATTGAAAAGAATCTAAGAATTTAATCTGTATGGGTTTACCTTGTACTCCTGATGCAATTATTTTTGTGATACTTAAGTATTTTTCTTTTGTTTTTGGTACTATTTTTATTTCACCATTATATTTCGATAATTCAGTTATAAATATATGGGAATCGTAGCTCGCTAAATTATGAAATATAACAGGTATTCAAATTCAAATTCAAATTCAAAATATCTTTATTATCATAGGATATTTATAATATCTCTTAATAATAGTCACTTTGTTTTGTTTTGCACAAATGTTGACGTCAAATCGTTACTTACAGCTAAGTTTACGCCGCTTCCTAGGCGCAAGTGCAGAAGAAGCGGCAACAAACTGCACTGCACGTTTTCTCCAAAGACGTCAACTAACAAACTAAAAACTTAAAATTAGTTATATAGATGGACAGAGATTACATTGTTTATTATGTCATAATTAAATTGAATTATAAGAATTACGAAATTTAAAATAATGTCAATTTGTAAATTTAGTATGTACCAATGTACCTAAATTATGACATGTCTAAGTATACAAACCTTTAAGAGGGACCCGCGCCAAGCTCAAGCCAGACCTTTTTGTCTTTAAGATAGTCATCGGTCCTATAATAAGCCTTCTCACAAAGTACTTTCTTTACATAAGCTTTGAATTTTCTGTCTGGCATATCAAGGACCGATTCTGACAATTTATTATAAAAAAGTATACACTTCCCCATAAAAGACTTACTGACTGTATTCAGCCTGTAATACGGGCTAACTAAGTCATTCTTATTACGTAAATTTCTATCTGTAAAATCACTTACTTTATTGAACAAGGAAATATTTTTCCTTACATACATTATATTTTCAAATATGAATTGTGATGCAAAAGTAAGTATACCTATTTCCTTGAATAATTCCCTCAGTGAGTCTCTTGATCCTAAACCGTAAATAGCACGAATTGCTCTTTTTTGTAAAAGAAAAATAGTCTGAATGTCGGCTGCACTCCCCCATAGAAGTATCCCGTAAGACATTAGACTGTGAAAGTAACTAAAGTACACTTGTCTAGCAGTTGCTACATCTGTCAATTGTCTTATTCTCCTAACAGCGTAAGCCGCAGAGCTAAGCCTATTAGAAAGTTTAGTTATATGAGCGCCCCATTGAAGTTTCGAATCAATTGTGATTCCTAAAAAGGTAGTACTTTCAACCAGATCGAGTTTCTGACCATTAATTAGTATGTCAACGCAGGCTTGATTCACATTAGGAAGAGAGAATCGAATGCATTGGGTCTTGTTCGCATTTAACATTAGGTTATTGGCCGAAAACCAATCAGAAATTAAAGATAAGGTGCTGTTCACCGCGCTAGCATCACTGTTATGTCGTTCTATTTTAAATATTAGCGAGGTATCATCAGCAAACAGCACCATGTCAGCCTCTTTCTCAACCATGTAAGGCAAGTCATTGACATAAACTAAGAAAAGGAACGGTCCTAGAATTGAACCTTGGGGAACGCCCATTTTCACATTAGACCCGTGTGATTTTACGCCGTTTATATCAACAGTTTGAAGCCTATCTGTTAAGTAAGATTCTATTAATTTAATTGACTTATCATCAAAACCGTATTGACGAAATTTGAGCAAAAGTGTTGGATGATCAACGCAATCAAATGCTTTAGAAAGATCGCAAAATGATCCAATTGCATCATTTCTGTTTTCCCACGCGTCGTAGATATTAGTAATAAGTGCTACTCCTGCATCGGTGGTCGATTTTCCAGCAGTAAAGCCGTATTGTTGGCTATGGAAAAGATTATTGGTCTTAAAGTGAAGTAGCATTTGATTGAGCATTATCTTTTCGAACACCTTACTCAAAACTGGCAGAATAGAGATAGGTCTGTAGTTGCCAGGGTCTGTTTTTTCTCCTTTTTTGAATAAGGGGATTAGTTTACTACATTTCATTAAGTTAGGAAATATGCCTTCATCAATACATTCGTTAAATATGAAAGCTAAATCGGCAGCAATTATGTGTATAATATGACTTACTACGGCTACTGACATGCCCCAGTGATCTTCTGATTTTTTTAAATTTAACTGTTTAAAAGCATCTATTATATCGCTAGGGCTAACATGCTTAAAATTAAATTTAGAATCACAAGGGCTAACATTACTCTTAAGCAAAGCCTCAGCACGCTGGGCGCTAGAACTCACATTAGAAGTGAGTTCCAAAGGAATGTTAGTAAAATAATCATCAAATATATTTACTATTTCTTCAGTTTTTGAAGTATTTTTACCACTACATTTGATTCGGCAAATATTTTCTTTGGTTTTATTTTTACCTGTTTCCTTATTTATGACACTCCATGTTTCTTTAATTTTATTAGGAGCATTATTTATTTTTTTGCTAATACTATTCGACTTGGCTCGTCTACAAACTTTTTTAAATATTTTAGAATAATTTCTAACATATTCTATAAAAGAAGGATTAAAGTTATATTGTTTTTTGGTATAAATGGACACACTCGATACAACAAGTTACAATGCTGGTGGGCTACGCCCCTGTATTCGCCTGTAATATGATCATGATCAGCTACTCTGTCATCAAATAACAAATTATTACAGATATGGCATGTCGTTGCATTTTCATAATTGTTTACTTGGTCATTAGTCAGGGGATTCATAGGCTTTTTTGTTAATAACATTTGATGAATTAATTTCACATCTTCAATCAAACGCTTAATAAATACTTCAACGCAGTCTGGCCCTCTATATGTGACAAATTTATTCAAATTGCTATTATGTGAACAACAGACATAATACCCAAAACATGATGGTTGATGTAATTTAGTTTTCATCGTATTTTTACTACTATTTGTATCTTTAAAATCTAACAATAAACTCTCAAAGTCCGCATAAATCACAAAATTTATCTTTTGCTGTCTTTCATAATTTTTAAACTGTAATATGCTGTTTTTATTTGGTAATGTAGTTAAAATTTTTGAACAACTATGTGAATTGTATTTTACTTCACTTGCAAAAAATTGCAAACAAGTTTCACACAAATACATTCGACCTTTGTGATTTGAAACTTGGCGTCTCACTAAGCGTAAAAGATTCTTAATCAAACAGTAATGTGCTTTATTTTTTCTTTCAAAATACAGTAAATTAACATGTTTATCTTTTTTAGAACATGTTATGTACAGAGGGCCAGTAACATTATCATGCTCGTCAATTCCATAAATATTAATACTTATATTATGATTATTCCTTTCAAATAATTTTATGTCTTTACTCGATGGTGGAAATGACATTCCTTCTATGTCGAATATCGTATTAAAATGTGGATATGAACTTGTCTTGCAAGCATTATTTTTTGCTGGAAATAATGCTGCAGTAATACTCCATAAAAAACAATATTCATCTTCATTTTTTATATTCAAACAACCCTTAGTATTTTTAATACGCGATGGCATCTCTAAGTAAGACCCACCTCGCATGGGAGAATATTTATTTATATTAACTTCTAAATGACTTACTGTAACCAGAGACCATCCAGATTCACAATGTTCAAATTCAGAAAGTTTAGTTTTACATGTATCCCTTAAATCAGAATATAAATCATTTAAATCAGTACTATTACATGCAATTTCATATTTAGTATTAAAGGACTTGATTTGTTGCTCATTGGATTTAACTAGTACAAAATAAGCAAATAATTCAAAATTAACTTTGATACATGTATTATTCATAAGCGATAATTTAATAATTTTCTTAATGTCATCTTTTTTATCATCTAAAAATACTTCTGGTATGAAATACTCGTCTTCTGAGCATGGAGTTAAGCGATATGTCATTATTCTATTCTTAAATGCTGTGGCTACTATATCAATATTCTTAAATTGTGATTTGATCAAGCAATTAGATTTATGAATATTCGTTCTTTTATGATATCTGTATTCATTTTCAGGAATCTCAATATTACATTTATCACAATTAATATAATTCTGGTTATTAGAACTTGCGGGTGCCTTATCATCGAGAAGTGGAACTGTAAAGAAAAAACATCACCATTTGTATTGATTATGTTTAATATAAAATGTAACAATAAGGTATTCATTATGAATATACACGTTTTATAAAGTAGGGTAACATAATATTAGAAGTTAGTGATTACATGAATTATTCTTCCCAGGTATATCCTGACTAAATTATTGATAGGAGCTGATGAAAGTAGGGGGACATTTCTTGAACTCAGCTCTCGTGCTTGTTATGAAAGCTTGTAGATGTTTCCACGATTCGGACTCGGACGAAGTCTTGTTTTTAATAGTAATCACCGAATGCCGCCATCGATTTACTGGTGCAACGCGTTCAATCTCGTCGCACTGATACACCTTCATTTCAATGTAGAAAGCACCATTTTTCTTCTCGTCAATTTGGCGCGAGAAACCGTTGGCTAAGCGGCGTGTTACATAAGAGTAAATAGGTTGCTGTTTTTTACCCGCTTTGTCCAAAGCTTCATCTTCGCTGTCACTACCGAACAGCTCACTCGCTGTTGGCTTGCCTGCTGCGATATTGGCGGGGTGAATCTTAACCTTCTTGCTGGTCGATGGTTGAGGTGCGTCAGATCTTTTTTTATGAGTTTTTTCTTTTGCTGGTTTCACCGTCGTCACCTCCTCGGTGGATGAATCGTCATCGGAGGGGAAAAGTTGTTCAGCTGTACGCTTTGACCTGAAAAGAGTTAAAATAAAATTAATAAATAAAAAGTATTTGAATTATTATGTTATTCTTAATTGAATAGTTAATCGTGGAATGATCTAATAATTGAATGATTGAATTAAGAAATTGGTGCTTAGTTATTGAATGAATAATGACTCCGGGAATGATCTAATAATTGAATGGTTGAATTTAGAAATTGGTATTTATTTATTAAATGAATAATGATTGCAAGGATGATCTAATGATTGAATGGTTGAATTAAGAAATTGGTACTTATTTATTGAATGAATAATGATTGCAAGGATGATCTAATAATTAAATGGTTAAATTAAGAAATTGATACTTATTTATTGAATGAATAATGATTGCAAGGATGATCTAATAATTATATGATTGAAAATGAATTTATAGAATGATAAAATGAATTTGTTAATAAACAAACTAAGTATAATCAAATAATGATGATTAAAATCTTAAATCATGTTAATTAAATCATGTATTACAAAAATAAATAAAGAAAGCATTGATTTACTTACATTTTAAAAATCTGATTTTCTTTTGGGTAGGTTAACTTCACGATGTGGCTCTCACCAAAAAAAAATTTGTTATGATCCAGGTTTAAGCAGGTGAGCTCTTAAATAGGGCGAAATCGACGTCACGAAATTGCAAATATGGAAAAAGGCACGTGTACCTAATTTGCTATGTCAGACTTATCCAAATTAAGAAGAGAAATAAAGGTGCAGTTATATATCAGTCATACCACCCGCATAGATAGTTTTAGTGACCTATCATCAATAGAAAACGATCTCAATATAGCAAGGCATCAGGTAACCCGCACGTCTTATGTGAAGCTATCCTAATAATATTTAACATCCTCTCTACCATTAAAAATTCTAAGAATGTTTGTTTGTCTGTTTATAATTTCATAAAAATTCTTGTATTTCCTAAAGAATAAAAATATTCAGATTTCAACCTTTCAAAAGTGATTGGGGGGATGAACGCCTGAAAGTCGGGGGTATTTTTTTTATTTGCCTGGGCTTACCTTATGCTTTGAAAATCTTATTGATATCTTATATACGTATTAAACGCAAATCCGTGAGCAAATATCTATATAACTTTGATAAATACTAATGATTATACTAGGTTCTACATATAAAAAAATATTAGAATTCCATGAACAAAGTCAGGTGCAAAACAATGGTTGTTTCAGCTCATGGTAAGTACACATTTGTTTACTAAGCATTTATCTTCGCCTCGCTCTGTCTCTCTCTCTAGTATAAAATTACATTACAAATTTGGCATTGGAGTAACCATGCAATTTTAGTGTCAATTTGAACTCTATGTACAAAGATATTAATAGTATATAAAGGATATAATTATATGACAAATAAAAAATACTTATAGTTTAATTTTCTCTTCATCGCTGTGTGGTTGTTACAAGCAAAAAATGTCGGTAAGTCAATGTATTTTTTTTTAATAAAAATGTTATTTTTATATTAATCAGTTCATTAACAAATAATTGGATGACTTATTCCATTAAATTAGGTTTCACACATTCATATTTCGATTTTTGGTTTTCATTCTTAGTTCTTAAATGTATACTTACCTTGAAGTGTCCGTATATATTTATTTTTATTTATTTATTTATCCAGGCTACATTTTTAATGAATGTTTTCGTTTTCTTTTTAGGACAGTGATAATGATATTTTTAACTTCATACCTGCAAATCAAGCGGCAATTGGTCAATCAAAAGGAAAAAGACCGAATATTGGCATTAGTAAGAAGCAGAAAAAAAACAACGGTCCTATGTTTACATACATGAAAAAGCTGACACGGTGCGCGAGTTTTCCACCAGGAAAAGTGATTAAAATCGAGATTCATGATGCAGCAAATTTTGCTGAAGAAACATGTACACTATGTGATTGTGAAGCAGAAATCTGTATTCAACATATTGTAGAAAACATATATATGGACGATATTTATACTTCGGTTAGGGAAATTGTTGCTAAAATGTCAAATTCTATGGAAATGCAATAAATAATATTTAGATTGAATAAACTTTATTTTATTTTAATTTAAAAATAAACCCATCTATGTTATCATGAAGTATTAGCCAGCACAATCGGTTTATTAAGCGTGAGGATACCTACATTATAAATTACTCTTTACTAATACTTTTTTTGTTTGTTTCACTGTCATACTAAAAACGGATTTGGATGAAACTTAACACGCCGCTAGATTCAAACAAACATACACACTAACGCTCAATTGCTAAGTAGAAATGAAGAACTTCGCTCGCTTCACTCACTCGTTCAATTAGCGTGAGAATAAATATTGAAAATATAAAATTAGTTCACCGAGGCACCTCGAAGTGTATTGATTGCCGTATATGGTGCAGCGCCGCATACCATTGGCTGATTATAAGTTATAAGAGTAGCGCGCCATCGGACCCGACTACACTGTTAACATATGCGCATACCACAATTATTTGATGATTTAAAACTAGATTAGATAAGTGAATTAATATCCCCAAATCACCGTATATGCATGGGGAAAAAAAACAGATATATGTATTCCATAGTTTTCACTTTCAGACATGCGAACCCCACCCAATCTTGAAGTTGTAGAATAGTAAATATTATTTTATTTCAATATGTTCATACATCGTAGATTGATACTCAATTCCATTAATTCATAGGAGAAAATGGAGTTTTTGGATTTCCTGTATCCAAAAACTCCAATTTCTCCCTACTAATAAGGTATATAATCATGTGGATTTTGAGTCTTGCGGCCCGGTCTTGCAAACCAAAGACTGCTTAGAGCCGCAAAACCAAAATGCTCTGTCTACCCCATTAGTTTGCATTGTGATCGTCGTGGGTTCAAATCCAACTGGGAAGCATACGAAGTGAAAAGTTGTTTTCTGTCTAGTTAGGATATTACAGGCTTGAATCACCTGATTATCCAAAAAGGAAGATGATTGCATGCTTCGGAAGGCACGTAAAGTTGTGGGCCGAATGCCATACAGTGTATGTTTAAAAACCTATCCTAGGATTGATTCTGGCCTACCCTTTGGGTGGCGGAGGTCAGACGGCAGTCGCTCTGTGTAAAAACCAGTAACCTCCTCAAATCACCTAGGTTTGGTAGCGGACCCTGAGCGTTGCCGTTGCCGCTAAGGATACAACGGGGAATACGCTTGGATGATGATGATGATGACGAGTACTTTAAAAGTAAGGAAAAAGGAGAAATTTTTACAAAAACTTTTTTTACTTATAACCGTTTTGAAACTTTAAAATATGCCGTACACACTTAAAACCAAATCAGCAAGATTGTATAATTTCACAAACGATGCAAATGTTCATTTTATTATCCTGCAATGAACACACCAAGAATATCAATTTAAAAACCACTTTTAAAGAATTTTAGCCCCAAATGCCTTGCCTTTTGTGCCAATATCGTTAAACTATTTAACAAGATTATATTGCAAGTCCTTGTCAAAAGATTTAGAGCCTAACTACTATAGATTTAAACATCAGAATCGAGTGACAAGTATAGATTCATTCATGCTAAAGCGTCAAGACCATCGTTTGGATGCTGCAGCTATGTGGCATTCTTGCATTTTTTTGTAGGTATTTTAGTGCAAATTGTATTAAGGCGATGATTTCTCTTGTATTATTGAAATTATTGAATTTATGTCATAGCATAGCAAACTCGAAACAATCGCAAATATTTTGCAAGTAGTGCTATTCTCTGCTGCTTGTTTGTTTGTTTTTCGTGTGTGTTAGTGGCCAACACTAGTGTCAGATTTTTCAAGGCATCTAATATAGCTTAACGACTGTCATAAAAGGATGACAGTCAGGACCAACGACTTTACGTGCCTTGCGAAGCACGGAGGAGCTCGAGAATTTTTTATACCACTTGTGGTCACCCATCCAACTACGGACCACGCCCGGGGTTGCTTAACTGGCGAAAGCGCGAAACTAGCAATGCGTACACCCGGGCACGGGCGAGCTCCTCTGCTGCTAATGCTACGAGACTAAAATGGGTCCGTTACGATATTTTTTTCTTGATAATTTAGTAAGGTATGTATGTACCTATGTGGAATACGGTATTTGACAAATTTTGAAAAATTATTTAAATTATTCTTTATTACCTGATAAGAAATTTTAATATTTCTGGGAAATCTGTTGTATTATCAATAAAAATCAATAATGAAGTTTAAATTTCCACAACTGCGGCAAAAACGCTAATTTATCTAAGTATCATGGCGGCGGTTATTTGTCAGATGACGTCACACATAAGTGACACAGGTAATACGCGCATACAAAAAAAAAACGACGGGTTACACTCCGGGAGTGCCGGCAGAAGTGAAAACTTGAATATTAACGTTGTGCATTTTTGATATTTGACTTGCTTTAATTATCAGTATAAAAGTACTATCATTTATGTGGTAGAATACAATATTTATTTATTGCGCTATCGTACACAAACATGACAAAAAGTGCACAACGCCGCTAAAGAAGTTTTCACTTCAAAAAGGTTTGGGAGGTTTGAACCCGGGACCTCTCGCACCCTAAGCGAAAATTAAACCCCTAGACCAACGAGCCGACTGACAGCTTCGTCAAAATTACGAGTATAGTATAAATACTTCCTCTCCTACGGCGCGCCGGCTGTCATTCCGTCTTACGAATTTTCGATCAGGACACGTGTCCTGACGCGAGTTTAACATTTTTTACCCATTACAAAAAAAGTGCACAACGCCGCTAAAGAAGTTTTCACTTCAAAAAACACGTTTACTATTGTATGACGTCATCAGAGAAGACACCATTCACAGGGCTGATGGTTTTCGGTATAGATATAAAATAAAATATTGTAATTTTATTCCTATATTTCGCAAAAACTATGTAGGTATTATGTATTATTTATATAATAATTAATTGAAATATGTTTCTATACGCCCCTATCTGATAGGATGTCAAAAAATTATGGTTTATTTTAAATGTGATCCAACACCCTATTGTGAAGTAAGATTTATCCTATAAAATTGCAAAAAATATTTGTTAAAATTAGGTTATTGTATTGCGAGTGTATTCGTTATACTGATATGATACGTTATTGATGGCTATCAACTGTTAAGCTGATAACAAATGAATCATTTTAATAAATAGATTTGCTAAACTGATAAAAAATATGCCGAGTCACCTAAATATTATTGGGACTTAGTATATAATATTATAAACGGGACCGATCGGAAGCGGATTCTTCAAGCGTCTTCCTGCAACCTTGCTCAGGTCGTCCGTCCACCTAGCAGGTAGGTGTCCTACGCTGCGCTTGCCAGTATGTGGCTACCTACCTACCAAAAGAAATCACGTTTTAGAGCCATAACTAATTAAAGAAATTATGAACTTATGTATGTGAGTTTCTTTAAAAACCAGAAAGGACAAGGTAAGGAATGAGTATGTGAGGGGCAGGTGCCAAGGTAGCACCAGAGTGAATCCGAGAATTTCGTCGTGAATGGTAATGACGATGTAAAATGGTAATAATTGCTCGTCCTATGGTAATGATAACAGGTAATGGTGATGATATTCATATTAAGTAATAATCCTGTATTACATCATTACCATTTGACTGTTATCATTACCATAGGACGTGCAATCATTACCATTTTTACATCGTCATTACTATTCACTCGGTTACCCACCAATAACTGAAAACTAAGAAGTAATAAATTAAGATGGTATGGTCACGTTATGAGGAAAGAGGATAACAACGTTGTGAAGAAAGCACTAAATATGGAAGCGAATGGGAACAGAAATAGAGGAAGACCAAAGAAAAAGTGGATGTGGCATGTAAAGATGTAACAGTCGAAATGACAAAGGAAATAACAAAAATAAAGTATGTGAGTTTCTTTATTCCGTCATAACTTCGAAAAGCCTAAACAGATTTAGAATCTTTCATCATCTCGACTAACATAGCATATATCATTTTGGGGGGTTTTTTTAGTGATTTGTATTTTAATTATTAGTTCGCTTTTCCGTATCTTCTTCTGCCTTGACCTTAAGGCCGTACCTGAATTTTCCGGGGTCCAGTGCTGCCCCCATTTAAAATAAATCATTTCAAAGAAAACGGAGACATTATTTAAAATTTTGCGACTACCAAGTCCTAGATAACCCTTCAGAGTATTTTATGAACTACAGTTTACAGTTTATAATGAGCGTTCTCATAAGCGTTCTCTACGCACATTTGCCAAAAGTAGCCGTTTTTCGCAAATGTGCGTAGTAAAGCTTAACGTTCTAACTGTAAACAGTAGTTCATAAAATACATTGAAGGGTTATGACTTGGTAGTAGCAAAATTTTAAATGATGTCTCCGTTTTCTTTGAAATGATTTATTTTAAATGGGGGCAGCACTGGACCCCGAAAAATTTAGGTACGGCCTTAACCCACTATTATGTGGGATCAGCACAGCATGTCAGCTTTTTCCATCTCATCTCTATTGTCAAATTGTCCGTTACTCTCTTCACGAAACGGTAGAGGGAATGCGGCAAGGAAGATATGGGTATACCTTCCTTGCCGCATTCCCTCTACCGTTTCGTATAGTTTGCTTAATCGTATCATCAACATCATCAGGTCTGTTTTAGTCTCCACTGCAGGAGCACGACCCTCTCTGTACTACCAGAGCCTTTTTTTAGCCAGAGCAGTCAGAGGATTTGGCCTATACTCTCCACGCTGGCCAGATGGGTAGGAGAGGTCTCATTGATTTCATAAGCTTTGTTTAGCTTGTTTCCTTCTATGACATCCAAGGTAAGACTTGGAGTGGTCCTATTCTACTCTGCCGGAAACCACACGCCTTATTCGTATCCGGTGTCCCCTCTAAGGAAATATTAAATACGAGTATCTATTAACTATTTCCAAGCAATCACCATTGATTTATTGCTTTAACACATAGTGTGTTGGATAATTCCTTGATTATGGCGATAAATCTGTAATTTCCTTCATGAATATGTAGGGCCTAGTAACAGCCTATATTTTTCATTAAAATTGTGGTTATTACCCTACCCTATCATTTGGTAGCTTTATTTAATAAAATACATGAACGAACACTGATGAGATGTTTGGTTATTTTATATTATATTATAACAATATAAACTGAATTTCTAGAAATAGACATGAAATCTAACGACGTATGACAAAAAAAAAACAAAAATCTTCATCGAAGTATAAATACCTAAAAAAACAAACTAAAATATAATCTTTCTATATAAACAACTGATTTTCAGCATCTGAGAGCTTCTAATCCTTAAGGTATAATTGGACTTAACTTGGTTTGCTGTAACACTTCCGTAGTTTTACGCAGAAACTCACTCAAGCTCGATTAATTTATTGTCATTCCCTTCATAAAATAATTGGCAAGTACAGTAATGGGCGGTCCCCGGCTGTTGGGTATGATTTGCGAACGAATTCGCAATGATCGCCTCGCCTTAACGACTTCCCAGACTGGAATAGAAGCCGGCGCTTCGACGTGCGCCCGCGCACGTACGCCAGGCCACGGTGCGTGTGTCCTTTGTTCGACGACACGGCACGATAACTGAATAAGATGTGACGTAACTGTAACCAGAAAAAAGAGACTTATGTCTGAGAAGAGTGGTATTTAGAAAGCTGATTGTGATGATGACATAACTTTGTGTAATCTGGCAAGGACTAAGTAATAGCTTTTTCTTCCGACAGAAAAGGCTCAAAAAATTGACACATTTCATCTATACTAATATTATAAAGAGGAAAGATTTGATTGTTTGTTTGCACTGTATAGGCTCCGAAACTACTGGACCCTTTAAAAAAATTATTTTACCATTGGAAAGCTACACTGTCCTCGAGTGACATAGGCTATGTGTGTACCACGGGCAAAGCCGGGGTGGACTGCTAGTATTTCATATATTTCTTATTTATTTAAAATTTTTATTGTACATATGTCAAACAGCAATTACACATAGTTTAAATTACAATTTAAGGTACAAAAGGTGGACTTATCTCAGAAGGGATTAATTAAGAAGTTTTTGGATTGAAGCTTGCGCTGTCACTGACAGTCGATAATAACAGAATAAGATACCACAATTGTACTTGATCTGCAATTATAAGGTGAAAGACTATCTATTTCAAGCTGTTATTGACTCAAAAGTAGAAAACTTTTGAGTCAATAACTAGTCTAGAGCTTGAAATAGATTGTCTTTCACCAAGTGAACGTCGTTTACTAAAATACAACATTGTATGCCAGCTCAAAACCTTATACATGAAATAGTGTCGAAGTAATTACCATGCATAATGGTGCATTAATCAAATAAGCCTACAATCTAGACAGTAGGCGTAGTACCTGTTCCTCGCGACGTTCATGCAAACATACAATGTCGGTGATCTGAGTTATGTGGCGTTTATAAAGGTTAAATTATTATTAACCTTTCATATGGATATGTTCAGTCGTTTGTTTTCATTATTCTACGTCAAGAGCTTTTATTTAAAACTAGAGAAGATACTACATATCACTGTTTCGTCCTGTTGATTGTAGCTATCTTCATAAACTTTACTTAGTCGCTTGCTAGCTCTTATACGTCTAGTACTATCGCCAGTTTGTAAGCGAAAAACATGGAAAACTAATTATAAAGATAATAAAAAATAAGAATAATTTGAGGAACACGGCAATAAATAAATAACTTTCCATTAGGTAAGTAACCAGATTTCATTGTTTGTTAACTAAATACGTGTGATGAAATTCACGCCGCCATATATTTATCCAAAAATAAAATAGGAATCTATGTTTAAGATAGCTGGTCTAATATAATATGTCAATCTACGAACAATAAATGTCAATGTTCTACGTAAAGATGTCAGAGATTAGTGAAAAACTGTGTTCTGTATTTGTGATTTTATCATTCCGTGATTTTATGAAACTAATCTATTTACTGTGGGAAATTTAAGAATTCTATTTTAGTAGTTTAGTCATTAAGTTTAAAGCTATAGCTATATAATATGTTAAATTTTCTTTGGTGACTTGAGTTATATTTAGATACGATCTTAAATAAAAAGGGAAGAAAAAGCTTTGAAACTTTTTAGTGAACAGCCGTTTTATTATATTTTTTATTTACATTTAACATACAATGTCACAAAAAGTTATTGCACAAATTGAAACTAAAAATCTACTAGGTATGTATTTAGGATTAGAACTAAGGACTAAAATATATTCCGGCAAAAGAAGTCGTTCTAATTACGTTAATTTATTTTGTCGGTTACAAAGATTTATCACATTACCCAATTCTTGTTAAAAGCGTTACATTTCAAACAAAATCGTGTCGTCCCATACAACGCACGTGCGCATTAATCTCGTATAAACGCTAGATTCTGTTCACATTACAGACGACTTTATTTCGACGATTTCTCATATTATTTAATTCGTGCTAAAATCGTACCGTCTGAAACAAAATCGTGCCGTCCTTAGCAACGGGCACGCGCATTTATCTCGTATAAACGCTAGCTGATCCCGCTCGCATTGCGGACGAGTCGATTGCGTCGATTTGCAATGCTACGACCACTCCACGTCATTCGCGAGGTTAATGGCCACGCAACTAAGTATAATGTTTCTATTTCACGTAGAAAAAAACCGATGTGGCCTTCTACGACTAAAAGACTTCAACGCGTTACTTCTTGCAAAGCGTAGTGTTAGTCTAACAAAATAATACTGAAACTATCTCAACAGTGAATTCAATCACTGAATAACTTTCGCCAAGGAACATGTATTGTATCAAATTACGGAAAAAAAATTTTTAAAGTAGGCTCCAACACCTGATTATTGTAATTTTTACACAATTTACAATACAATACAATACAAAAATCTTTATTGCACCAAATAAGATTTACAAATACAGGAAAGTGTCTATAAAATAAGGTACAAGAGGCGGCCTTATCGCCGAAGCAATCTCTTACAGGCAACCCTAAAGAGAAGGAGTGCGAAGTGCATAATTAAGATAACAGGTGGTGATTTACCTAAATAAATTATTTTTTATTTTTTTTATTTTTACCTTTTTGTATGAAAATTATACCCGTTGCGAACTCCTTTTTATTAATCTTTTTTATTGTATTTAAAATTAGTTTTTGGTATTCTTTTTTGTTTTAGTGTGTCATGGCTTAGGACATACTATCTAATTTGTGGTCATGGCTGTTGGGAAAGTAAAGGTCATAGGCGTATTGAAAGTTTTATTATCACAATAAAATCGATTGGTAATAATAATCTAAATAACACGTTAATTTCGCTACACAAAAAACAATAAATATAATACAAAAAAAATTAATAAATAAAACACAGCGAAATATCGTCGAGCACGGGTCCGACGAATATTTGCAAGCCGTGTGGTTCCCGGCAGAGTAGAATAGGACCACTCCAAGTCTTCCCGTGGATGTCTTACTTAGAAGCCGACTCAGGAAACACAAGCTAGACAAAGCATATAAACATGAATGAGACCTCTCCAACCCGGCCAGCGTGGAGAGTGTAGGCCAAATCCTCTGACTGCTCTGGCCATACAAACTCGGATCAGCTGATCGGTCATGGTATTTTATTAGACCGTGTATACCTAATATGATGACGCTAAACGCTATTAAGTGAGATAGTACTAGCTGCTTCTCTTCCCGCGCCGATCGTAAGAGCCGATCTAGGGGACGGGTGAAACTGTGTGCAGCAAGCAACCCTTCACTTTTTAGGGTTCCGTCCCCTAAAGGTGCAAAGGGCATACTTGAAATTTTCACAGTTAGTAATACGGATATGCTTAAACATATTTTTACGTCATCGGGAAGATTATTTATTTTTTTCTGATTAGCAAATTACAGATACAGCGCGTTTAAATTCCGTATGACGTTACGATCAAGTATGATTTTCACTTGACGGGGACGTCAATCACTCCTGCCCTGAAACTTAACACTGTATCTTTAGTAAATTTTCACTACTTTGATAAACTAAAAAATATGGGTCCATTAATTACCGACTAAATAAAATACAATCCTTCGGACCTAGTCCACATCTCTATTGTCCAGCTAAGTCACGCTAAGTCTAAAATACACTTCCCCTGAGGTTTTCCTCGTAGCAACCGGCGCCGTTATTAGAGCTGACCATGACCCGCGCAACGTCCTTTGTAAATAATAATACCGCATCGAGTTCAGCACATCTAAATGAGTCAATGAGGAAGAGGCTTTGAATGCATAAACATGAGACTGAGTCATGTGTTATTTTATTACAAAAATACACGTAATCAGCATAATCTTCAAATCAGGTGATCGTGGGTATCTCTTAAATGCTGACGCGCTTGAAGCTGTTAATGTGCGGAAATATTGCATATGAATGCAGTACCGGATCTAGACTTTTTAGGGTTCCGTAGCCAAATGGCAAAAACCGGAACCCGTATGGATTTTTCATGTCCGTCTGTCTGTCCGTCCGTATGTCACAGCTACTTTTTTCCGAAACTATAAGAACTATACTATTGAAACTTGGTAAGTAAATGTATTCTGTCAACCGCATTAAGATTTTCACACAAAAATAGAAAAAAGCAATAAATTTTGGGGGTTCCCCATACTTAGAACTGAAACTCTAAAATCTAACTGGATTAAATTAATTTCTGTTTTTCCTAAAGGTTGACTGGTAGAGAATGCATTAGCGTTAAGTTCACCTTTTGTACCATTGTGGTCAATAAAGATTTTAATAAATAAATAATTAAACTTAATTTTTTTTTTCATCAAACCCTTACGTTTGGTGTATCTATATATTTGCGCGAGAGACACTTCACAAGTGGTAAAATGTAGGTCTCCCCCCCCCTATAACTTTTAAAGTAAGAGAAGAATAAAACTAAAAAAAATATATGATGTAAATTACCATGCAAACATGCATCGAAAATTGGTTTGAACGAGATCTAGTAAGTAGTTTTTTTAATACGTCTTAAATCGTAAAATGTTACTTGCTGCCACGGAACCCTTCATGGGCGAGTCCGACTCGCACTTGGCCGCTTTTTTTAGGAGTGTGAGGCTTGTGAAGATCTGTTGTATGAATGCCTCAAGTACATATTTATGTAGAATATTTTTAGGGTTCCGCACATCAAAAGGTAATAACGAAACCGATCATTCATTTGTCTGTCCATCCGTCTATTCTATCACAGCCAATTGACTTCGAAACTACTAGGACCGATTGAGTTGAAATTTGGTACTCATAATGTAAGTAAACCTAAAACCTTTTTTTAATTTCGTGGCCCTACGTCGTACTGCGTCGTACGTCCCTGCGTATAACATAAATTGAATTTTAAATATGGGTCACTTATCGGAAGGGGGGGGGGGGGGGGGGTTAAATTAGACATTTAAAAGAAAATGGTTTTGTGACCTATATCGTGTGACATAGAATAGACGTATAACATAAATTGAATTTTAAATATGGGTCACTTATCGGAAGGGGGGGGGGGGGGGTTAAATTAGACATTTAAAAGAAAATGGTTTTGTGACCTATATTGTGTGACATAGAATAGACGTATAACATAAATTGAATTTTAAATATGGGTCACTTATCGGAAGGGGGGGGGGGGGGGGTTAAATTAGACATTTAAAAGAAAATGGTTTTGTGACCTATATCGTGTGACATAGAATAGAATAGAAAAACTCTTTATTGTACACTAAAAGAAAAAACAATATAAACAAATAACTTAAAACAACATTAGTACAATGGGCGGTCTTGTCGCTTAAAGCGATCTCTTCCAGACAACCAGTGGATGGAGGGGACTATGAGAAAGACAATGACGGTGGTGTAACTAAACAAGAAGAAAAAAGAGAAAAAAATACAACCAAATGCTCTTTGATTTATAAGAATTTCTTTTATATTTATATAGATCGATAGTTTTGAAGAAAAAAGACTTCAATGTGTTGTCTCCTTCATCAGCTATTTTAGCTTGATTTATTGAGAAAAACAGCTCGTCCGGGGAAGTACCACACTCTCACAGAAAATCGACGTCTGAGTAGTAGCTTCACCGCTTCTATGCTTCGTTCGGTGAGTGTGAGAGCCGGAGTCAAAACCGAACTGAGCCGATCATGCCTCTCTCTCGTGACTGCCTGCTGCCTCTATACATTCTAATTGAGAAACTCCTTCTATTTTGAAGTTGCTTAAAAATAGGCAAAAATTGAAGCAAGAAACTTGTACTTTGTAAATGGGCCTTTAGAGTTGGAGATAAGTATAGTACGAATTCCATTTCATAACACGGGGAAAGCACGCCTTCACGCGCGCAGTCTTATTAATAAATACAATTACACTATGTACATTGTACCTACTTACTGATACAAAGCATTTATACGAAACTAGCTTTTACCCGCGGCTTCGCTCGCGTTACCCAAATCCTACGGGAACAGTACATTTTTCTGGGATGAAATGTACTCTATGTCCTTCTCAGAACTCCTAACAAAATTTCAAGAAGATTAGTTCAATAGATAAAGCGTGAAGAGGTAACAAACAATCAAACAAATGTACTAACTCACTTTCGCATTTATAATACGAGTATTAGCTGTGATATTAGTTAGGATTAGGATAACTACTGATGCAAAGTTATTTATTTAAAAATATTTCCTTATTACTATTACTTATTGGTTGCAGAAAAGTCTATTATTTATAATAAAACTTAAATTAAACCATGGTTTATTAAAATAAAACACTTCCAGTGACTTATTCATTGTCAATGACTTTAGTTTTACGAATTTCCTCATTTCTGATTCGATCACGTAGAGAATCATCGAGCATAGCCATCTCTATAGCGCGTTAAGTGACCTTGAGCCTTCATAAGAGACTTATAGTATGGGATCACATTTCAGAGCCCAGCGGATTAGCTCGTTGTAGTGTCAGTGGGCGGGACACATAGCGCGATAAACCGATGGCTGATGGGGCAAAATAATCTCGAAAGGCGACAGACGACCTAACCAAGGTCGCTGAAAAGCGCTGGATGCAGACTGCTCCAGATCGGTCATTTTGGAAATCCTCGTGAGAGGCCTACGAGTATGTCCAGCAGTGGATTATGCGGGTGGAATAATGATGAAACCACATTGCTCTGTGACCTACACTCTGCACACACTTTGGTAGTTCGATAAAGTGTTCAGTAGGTTAACCGTAACTGATAAGAAAATACGAGTACAGTAGTAATAGACTAACGGTGGCACGTTTCAAATATGAGCAGGAAATAACTACATGCTACCGCAACTGATAATATTATATGGTACCAATAATTTTGCTTTTAAATAAAGTATAATATTTGAAATAGTAATTGTAACTAATTTATTAGGTTTCGGTACCGTAAAAGGTAAAAACGGAACCCTTATAAGATTCACTTGTCTGTCTGTCCGTCTGTCACAGCAAATTTACAACGAAACTACTGTCGAGTTGAAAGGTACACGTATACAGGGTCTAACAAAATATACTGAAACTATTTTAAGGGTGGATACAGTCCATGATACTGAACAACTTTCCCCAAGGAACATATATCGAAATATGAAAAATAATTTTTGGCCTCCCATACAAGTTGACCGATCAGCTGATCCGAGTCTGTATGAAAAGCCAAAAAATATTTTGCATATTTTCACATATGTTCCTTAGGGAAAGTTGTTCAATATCATGGACTGAATTCACCCTTAAAATAGTTTCAGTATATTTTGTTAGACGTTATATATGTAACTCAGTCTACCTTTAAGAAACATACACTCCAGCCTACATTCTTTGAGTAAACACTAGTAAGAGTTAGTGATGTGCCGTTCCAGTTCCCCAAATTTCCGGGAAAGTTTCCGAAAAATGGAAATGTCAGGGAAAGTTGTAATTTTATTAATCAGACATATTTTTTATCCCTGTAAATATATAATATTTTACTAACGTAAATGCAGCACTTGATATGGTTAAAATACATATATCCAATATTCCGTAACATTCCCTAGAAATACGGGAACGGCATATCACTAGCTAAGAGTACAATAGGAAGTTCCCATAATGGAATCGTAGTGTTTTGCGGTGACGTACGTCATAAACTACCCGAGACAAACATTCGCATGCTGTTATCATCACACGTCACGCTGGACTGATTGATAACAAGTGTTGATTGAATTTGCAATGTGATTAGATACATCAATGTGCGGGCACGCCACTGTAGCGGCAGCGAGGTGATATGCTCGACTGCCACAAAGAGAAGATCTTCTCGCCAGGCATAGTGTTGCGCGGGGAACCGCGGCTCCGACGGCGTATTGTCGGAGGATGTATTCAGGCTGACTGGTAAATCAGGACATACTAAATCATGATCACACGTTACGTCAAAAAATATAAAACCAACCAAAATCCTTATTAATTACAAAGAAAAAATTAATCAAATTAGTACGCAAAGTTTCGGAATGTTTGGAAACCGCGTGCTCGCTACGCGCATTCAGCTAGACTGAGCCGACCAGGGCGGGAACCGGGAACTAGGGGCGAGATGCGGCGCGCGGGGATAGGTCGAAAAGCGAAAAGTCACCCGCGCCGGCTTTTCGCTTTTCAGCACGCGCCAAAGGGTACCAAAGGTACCGCCGCGTTATTGGCTCGTTGTTTGAAACCGCGATCATCAATCCACACTTCTTGTTTTTATTGGATAATTTGGTCAACTTTTAATTTAAGCACCTATTTTTATAAATATTTGGAACGAGAATCAAGTTCTGAGTCCCCTCTTTCAATATGTAACGTGATTTACCAGTCAGGTTTGTATATGGTCAGTTGAAACCAGAACTCTGAGATCGAGATGTAGGATACTGCTGGCGCCATCTCGTATTCTTCTTGTGAACTATGTTGTCGCTTCGTTGTTGTTGTGTAGTTCCTCGTAGTAGCGTAGAGGACGCCACAAATGTAATATGGAAATCATTATTTCTTATTTATTATGTATGTCACAAAAAAAGCTTGAACGAAAAAAAAATTTTTTTTGGTGTTAGGCGCAAAGGTACTGTCGCAGGTTGCATCCCACGATAAGCAGCGAGCTCTTCGCCATGGCATCAAGGATCTAAAGACCTGATGGCCTTTAGCAAATTTTGATTCAATAATCTATTCACTTTTTTACGATCTATAAAGACTAGTATTGAACCTGAGAAATACTGGTACAAAAACAAATGGCGAAATCAGATACGTAGCTAAAAAGGATTACAAAATCTATTTATTTATAAGAGATATAACGAGTCATCTTCGCAGATTATCGGCTATCAGT
Organism: Acrobasis repandana; assembly: GCA_963576875.1. Classification (NCBI taxonomy): domain Eukaryota; kingdom Metazoa; phylum Arthropoda; class Insecta; order Lepidoptera; family Pyralidae; genus Acrobasis; species Acrobasis repandana. Next base: position 2,632,769 of record OY756215.1, read on the forward strand.
GTTAGTAATACACACTCAACAAATGTGAAATAATCAACAGCCGATTTCACATTCTGAGTCAATATTGCATTGACAGCAAATGTGAAGCTCTAGTATACAAACGACGGCAACATATGAATCACTCTCAAATAAGCTTACTCTACTCATCATAACAGGAGGATTTTTTATCTATGTGCACCAAAAACTTCTTCGGTTTTTTTTTGTTTTGATTTGAACCTATTAAAAAGAAACTTTTTTTTTTCAAAGGGTACACATACATACATACATGGAAGTTGGGCCCAGTGTCACAAGGTTAATATACTTACATATTCTAGGCACACATAATGGGCTTACATATAGTTATTTTGTTGTTTTTGTCTGTAAATCAAGCATTTTGGTTCACAAGATGTGAGCGCTTGCATTAGCTGAATTTGTCTTTAGTCCCGACTATTTTATTTATTTAAACTATATCTTGTTCTTTCATCGTTACCTCCTTATTAGTCATCCTGATTCATACATACACTCCATTCACCTTTTGTTTGTCCTCCCTATGGGTCCTCCCTCTATTTCTGTTCGAGCACAGGTCCCGGTCTTTGTTCGCTCTCGACGATATTTCGCAGTTTTGTTTTTGTAGCGAATTGTACTAGTAATTTAGATTATACATTTTTTGGTATATTTTTTAAATAAAAAGGTGATTGTATAAAATAATCGGAAAATTTTTAAAGGTTAATTTAGAGGTATGTTTGTGATTTTTTCTATCGACCCAAAAATGCTCAATCGTGTTTTGGATATTGTGTGCGTCTGTAGGCCTTAAGACTCCTATGTATTTTTTTTTTTAATAGACTATAGTAGTTTAATTACATTACAGTTCATTTTTATATTGTGAGCTGTGAACCCACAGTGCCTTAAGTATGACACTCGATAAGAGAGAGCGAGAAATTATACAGGTGATTTTAACTAGATTTTCAGTTGCTTCTGAACTTCTGGATTGACTTTGATTTCCCCTAACTAAAGTACTTTAGGATGCATTTACCCCTCGAACACTCACTCCAGTGTTCTTAATGATATTGACTGACATACGAGTAGCAGGGACCTCACGGGAAGATTCCACTTAGATTCCCTATTTCAAGAATGTCCTATCTCTGAACTTTTTAATAAAAACTTAACCTTATCTCCAAAGCGTGAGATATAATTTCAAAAAGCAATAAATCAACGATAGGGTTGTGCAATTCAGTATTTAATATTTGCAAAGAGTGCACCGACCTACGCGACACACCTACTTCTGTGAATCATATTTTTATTTAAAGGTGCTTGTTAAATATACTCTATACTCGGAATCTTATATCTTGGAATTGCATATGGCTGTATGTAAACAGGAAAGTTTTTTCCTTTTAAATTAGGTCATCAGTTGAGAGTTTTTAACGGGAAGTCTAGGATTTCGGTTGGGGTTTATTGCAAATTGATTTTCGTGGATCTTATAAGAAATTAGTGTACTTCGGTGTTATACATTCATACGCTCAAGAACAATATGTGGAATAGTTAAAGGCGCCGTCCGCCACACAATCGCTATGAAAACCAGTGGACTCTTAACAGATTTGTCGCTCCCTTGAAGCAATCAAAGGCCAACACCAACTATTGATTGTAACTTGTTAGGAATAAAAAAGCAACAAAACTAAAGATCTCTAACTAAATCTCGAAACTAAAGAGGCTCTTATAGGATAGGATTGTATTCAGGGCCGTAAAATAATTTAAAAAAAAACAGGATGCTCGTTTCTTGTGAACCGTGATGATGGTGACGTTCCGATGACGTATGATCGTATGATAGACTACGCAATTACGCATCGCAAGTTGTGGGTGGAGTACCCTGGTATGTTTTGTTTACAGTAAGATCATCTAACACGTAGCGAAGCACGTGAGGTTGGTGACGCGATTTATCTATGCTTGTTATTATTGTATAAAAAAGAAAAACAGGATTGCCTGTACCGTTATACAGGGTGACTTGTAAACAACCAGCCAAATTTTTGGAGCAAGTTAAGTCCATGATACTAAACCACTTTCTTTATAAAAAAAATATTGCCAATCGAAAAAAAATTTTCGTCCTCCCATACAAAATTTATTTGGCAGAGCGCTGATTTGTATAGGAAAGTGATTTTTTTTTATAATTTTTCGTTAATTGTTTTTATGGAAAGTATTTCAGTATCATGGACAGAACTTGCTCCAAAAATTTTGGTGGTGGTCACCTGTAGAATTGCGATTTGCGCTATAAAAAATATGTGACCGGATTTTCAGATCATACTTCGATGAAAATTTTGCACTCAAAACAGAAATCCGCACTCAAATTCTAATTAATTCTAAACAAAAATGTACTAATGTGTAGGTTTACGATTTATGACGTATTAGAAAAAAATCTTACTAGATCTCGTTCAAACCAATTTTCGGTGGAATTTCGCATGGTAATGTACATCATATTTTTTTTTAGTTTTATCATTCTCTTATTTTAAAAGTTACAGGGGAGGACACACATTTTACCACTTTGGAAGTGTCTCTCGCGCAAACTATTCAGTTTAGAAAAAAAAAGATATCCTGGAACCTCAATATCATTTTTGAAGACCTATCCATAGATACCCACCCCACAAGTATGGGTTTGATGAAAAAAACATTTATGAGTTTCAGTTCTAAATATGGGGAACCCCCAAAATTTATTGTTGTTTTTCTATTTTTGTGTGAAAAGAATACATCTACTTACCGAGTTTCAACAGTATAGTTCTTATAGTTTCGGAAAAAAGTGGCGGTGACAAACGGACGGACAGACAGACAGACATGAGGAATCCATTAGGGTTCCGTTTTTTTGCCATTTGGCTACGGAACCCTAAAAAAACACATATTTACAGATACAGAAAAGTTAAAAAGTTATGTCAGATAAATATCTATTTCATGTAACTTTTTTATAACGAATTGTGATCGTTATATTAAAGTATAATTTTATTTGAATTATGTATTGTACAGCACATAGCTAAATAATAAATTGCATTTTTTTGAGATAAAGGAAAAATTAACACCACTCTTTGATTGTAACTTGTTAGGATTAGGAATAAAGAACAAAATTAAAGATAGGCTATAAAGGACTTGTATCCAGAGCCGTAAAATTATTTAATAAAAAAAAACTAACACACTCTTTTTTTTTTTAAATACTTTTAAATGTTACTAAACAAATAAGGATCATAAACTATTTATAAACGTTACTATGTACCTACGTGTCAGTTTAACGAGAACTTTGTTACTGAAGAGGGACTTCACTACAATCACTACATAGGATGGAATTGTACAGAGGCTGGAATTAATTGCAATGAATATGAGCGGAAAATAATAGCGTTTAATAAAGATTCACCGTATTTTCGCCGAAGGATATCAAGGTGATTTTGAACCTCGTATATTCAAGGAAAGTACTCAGCGAAATAAAAAATAAATATCCTGTCATATGTATCTTGTTTTATAATAAAATAAACAAGAGATATCAGCTTTTTAAACTTTCACGGTTGTCAACACTAGTATCAAATAAAACGGGATATTTATCCTGATTATTTTAATATTGAAAATGGCCCATGCAACCGGGCCGAAATATCGAAACCTCAACAATAATAATAATCACGGTAAATATCCCGTTTTATTTCATACTAATTAAGAGATATCAGACCACAAATGCATACCAAAAATCTCCCTCTCCTGCTCGTGGCCAGCAGCGGCCGCGTGTATAAAGGCAGTAGGTTAGCCATTTATAAGAATTTCGGGTGAAAAAAAATTGAGAAAAAATAAATACTTTTGCTTAGGAACGCACCTATATATAGCAAAAAAAACTGTCACTAGTGTTTGCTACTCGAGGGAGAGATGCTTACACACGAGAGAGAAGCTTACACTCGATGGAGAGAAGCTTACACTCAAGGGAGAGTGGCTTATACTCGAGAGAGGAGGCTTACACTCAAGGAAGAGAGGCTTATACTCGAGAGATAGGGAGAGAGAGGCTTACACTCGAGGAAGAAAGGCTTACACTCGAGGGAGACAGGCTTACACTCAAGGGAGAGAGGCTAACACTCGAGGGTGAGAGGCTAATGCTCGAGGGAGAGTAGCTTACACTCGAGGGTGAGAGGCTAACACTCGAGGGAGAGTAGCTTACACTCGAGGGAGAGGGGCTAACACTCGAGGGAAAAAGCTCGGTAATTTTAGGCGGTAACTCAAAGCTATAGCAATTCGTACAGGCTATGGCTACTATCGCTTAGAGTAAGACGGTAGACCCGCATGTCGCTCAATACTGGGCCCAGAAGAATATTTAGTTTTAAGTGGACATCGACACGCAAGAAAGAAAAATAAGCTTAGTCAGCTATTACGATATTTCTTACGACGAAAGGCTTTCTACTATGTGTCACAGGTATGTCTACTTTTTCCTTAGTTCAACAGTCCATATCATTCGTAGACAGTGTACAATGACCTGAGCAGACTCTGAGCAAACACTATTGCACTCAGACAACTAATATTTATTTATTTGCAGTTGCAGTGTCCGTTCAACAGCAATGTAACCTGTTAATGTGTAAAGCTCCTTTATGCCTGCTGCATAAAGGAGCGTGTTTGGTTTTCGTGTGTAAGTGGCCAACACTTGTGTCAGATTTATCTTGGATTATGCAGCAGTGAGAGACAAACATATTTACATATTTATCACGTTTGTTACCTAGTGGCGTAGTGGCGTATTTTCACTTAAGAGCGCGTATGACCCTGATAGTACTTAGAGCGATCTTAAATATTATCAATATTAACGAAATACTCACTCTGAAATAAAAACACAACAAAGTTCAGGACTAACTCTATTTCTCATTATATGTTTTAAAAACAAGATTGCTTAAAATTTTCTCGATAAAAAAATATTGCGAAGTTGCCTCCAAATCACCTCCGAATTATACTAAAACGGCTAGTATTCAAAAATACAATTAATTAGCCCTTGTAACTTTGAATTATAATTGTATTAAACATACATAAGGCAGTCATCATATGTGACGTTCCACAGGTAAAGGTACCTTATGGACGCTGGCGCTTACGACATTGTGTTTATTCAAGCACAAGTAAATTATATATTTTTACTTTGCAACAATAAAGTGTTAAAATAAAATAAATTAACAAATCAGGCGCCCTCCTAATTCCGTCCACCTCTTCCAAAAATAACTCGTCAATAAGAGGGCTGACCGTTACGCCACTAATGTTACCCTTACGGGGTAGACAAATCCTAGAACCATAAAATATAAAAGCTACAAGCACGATGGCGTGTGTGCATGTAGGTGGAAATAGTAGATTGCGCTACAAGGCGTAAAGGTAATAGTTTTAACGCGAGGGCGCTACTTTGAATCCAGAGGGAAGGATGCCACAATAGAATCACGAGCGTAGCGAGGGATTCTACGGTGGAATCCTGAGTGAAGCGAGGGATTCAAGTATATCGCCCAAAATAAAACTATTACCGTACACCGTATAGCACATTCTTCTATTCATCTCCATCTATGAGAAAAAGCAAATATATACCTATAACGAAAGTAGAATACCTACATATACCTAATCAGAGTTTAACAGTCAGTTCGTAACCTTTATTTGGTGGCGTTTTCACTGAAGAAGTACTATGAAAATATTTTTCTAGGACCACCACATCTTATACATTTTCCAGTCATTAGAATCGTTTTATTACTTTTTCCTTGAGTGTCAATTCTTTATATATTTAAATATGTATATTATACGTAAACTTCATATTTATTTACTATCGGCCTATCAAGAAATTAGTCACATTTAAAATAGTTGTAAAAATAACCTAATAGTTCCTTAATAAAATTACTATTTTATATTAAGCAAGAGAACCAAAACATTTTGACCTACAGTCATCCACGTAAAACGTGTTGTATTCCAATTTTTAAAATTTAAGACGCCCTTGCCTATATTTTATAATTTTAAAACTAAATTCTTCTTTTTTTAGCTGACTGCCAATATTATTTTTGATTCTACATTCGTGTTCGGTTTTCAAATGTGTTTTAACGCCTAGGGAATTTACTTTTTACTTTTCAGTGTCTAGAGAATTACCAGTGACTTTAGCCCCAAATATTTGGAATAAAATCATCATTTTTCGAATAGATGAGATGAAAAGGGAATTTTGTATGGATGTATGGATGTTTGTTTCACTTTCACGCCAAGAAGGCTGAACGAATTGGAATTAAATTTAGTATGTAGATAGCTTTATTACCTGGATTAACACATAGGGCACATTTTTTATCTCGAATAGATCTGAGGAATCCCTTGGGATTGTTATATACGCTTTGAACACGAGGGCAACGAAGCAGGAAACAGCTATTAGTTACTTAGTACTAGTAAGATGTTAATAGGGATGATGACTGGCTCAGAAAAGTATTATTCTAATAAGTCCGTTAGTTAGATTACCCAAAAATAATGTACACATATTTTTCAGTTTATCAAAAAAGTAAAAATTCACAAAGATACAGAGTATCTAAGTTCCAGAGTGGGGGCTTGTGACGTCACCAATGTGTAAAAATTGTACGAAAGCGTGACGTCATCTTCGCCATTTATTGCTTCTCAAAAAAAAGAAAAAATATGTGTACAATATTTTTTAATAAATCTAACCGATAGGCCTAAAATAATATTTCAGTCATGCCTATAAGTCATAACATTAATCACACTGTGATCACACATAAATCAGGTCAATAAAACATGTGTTATTAAGTCAAATTATGTAATCATATAAATATCAAGATCAACATTAAAAATTGCCTTATTAACAAGCGTAGATTAAATATTAATTAATATTAATATTATAAAGAACCTATACAACAAAGCAATCAATTCTGTAAGTTTTCATAATATTATTATAGCTATTGTTAGAAAATAATTTTATTATGGAACAATTTTAAGCTATAAAAATATCTGATAATGTTATCTAGATGTACGCACGTAGTTTGATAATGTTCTTACGTGCAACGGCCTAACAGCGGAATGATATAATAAGTATAAATAATAAATAAATATACACTAACGGACAAATCACACAAATTAAGTTAGCCCCAAAGTAAGTTCGAGACTTGTGTTATGGGATAAACTCAACGATGCTACATTTTATAACAAGTACATGTATAGATAAACATCCAAAACCCAGGTCAATCAGAAAAAGATCATTTTCCATCTTGACTTGACCGGGGATCGAACCCGGGACCTCCCTCCAGTGTAACAGTCTGGCATGATGACCGGCCAGAGTATTTGGTGGGAAGTCAAGGAGATCAGTTGGGGTTTGCTTTAATTTATTTTGCAAATTAATTTTAGTGGACTTTATAATGTGAAATTGGTGTTGTTTGGTGTTATAAATGCTCATGCTTATGAACAATGTGTGAAATAGTTAAAGTGGACAGTCAAAGTACGGCTGTAGTGGTATTTATTAAGCTGACTGTGGTGGTCAAAACCAATGTGCTGGGCTCGTATAGATTTGTCGACAGAAACTCTCTTAAAGCAATTCAAGGCCTACACCAACCTTTGATTGTAACTTGGTAGGAATAAAGAGGCAACAAAACTAACTATACTCGTAGGCTCTAAAGAACTTGTATCCAGGGCCGTAAAATTATTATTTAAAAAAAAACCGCTAGGCCACAGAGGTCGTCAGTATAAGGTACATCCTTTCTTGCTCTTAGGTCAGTATCCTTCAATATAAACCAATAAACAGTTTGTGTCATGCCATAAAACTACTAGTAAACCTTGTCTTACATCTCGACTGAGTTTACAATGCTATTTATAATAATTATGTCAATTACATTAACTAATAGAGTCGATGCAACCCTCTCTAATCAAATCACAACGTGGACTAAGTTTAGTACTAACTTACAAATTATTTACACCTTGACCATCAACTGTCAGAGTCAACTTGTTTGACAAACGACAAACAAGTGGCAGTTTTTGTAAAAGAGCATTTTTTGTAATAGATTTTTTTCTTATAACAGAATAAGAAGTTAGAATACGAAAAAATATATCAAGATGCAGAAACGTAAAACAGTAATTATATATCGTAGCAATTTCGTAGCGGTTCGTAGCAAATGACTGTCTATCTGATCGTAGAGTCTTTTTATTATAAGCATTTTATTTAGTTTCACCTGTCCCGTTGTGTGTGTCCGTAATCAAATCTTGCAAGCTAAATTAGACCCACTTCCCGTTATTTAATCAAGTTGAAACTTCACATACTTATGTAAGTTAGGTGACAATGCAATATTATGGTACCAAGGACCTGATCTCATGATTATTTTATGCCGGAAGGAGGCCACGGCATCTGTATGATAAAACAACATAACCCCACCGAGTTTTGGCTCAATTGATTCGCCTTGAAGAGTACTTTAAACTATTTAGTTCATTGTTTTAGATAACTAATAGCTTGTTTTTAAAAATATTTTTTAAATAATTACTTGTGCGGTTTTGATGAAGTAGACACGAAGGAATAACTTGTAAGTATTATGTTTATTCGTTGGCGACCAAATCACGAAGGGGCTTAGACTTTACTCCATTTTCTTTTATATACAATATTGATACTCTTTTGTCTATACAGGGTTACTTTTAATAAACCGGCAACATTTTTAGAGAAAGTTCAATAATGGAAAACCAAAAAAAAATTTTGGCTTCCCATACAAATCAGCGCTCAGCCAAATGGGTTTTATATATGACGAAATTTTTTTATTGATTATCGATAATTGTTTTTATGGAAAGTAGTTCAGTATTACGGACTGAACTTGCTCCAAAAACGTTACTGGTGTTTAAAAAGTAACCCTGTATATTCCAACGGAAGCTAGTTCACAGGGAATAGTGTTGCCCTATTCATATTAAATTAACTTCGAGTACTATAACCGAAATATATATCCAACAATTCAAACAGCTATTTCATAATAAATAAATAAATATAAATATATAAAATAAATATATACGAACAAATCACACTGATTGAGCGAACCCTAAAGTAACTTTAAACTTGTTTTATTATATGGTAAGATGCTAAGTCAACGATACGATATTTTATTATAAATACATATAGATAATAACCCAAGACCTAGGACAATATGAAAAAGCCCATTTTCCAACTTGCCCTGGCTGAGGATCGAACCCAAAACCTACGGTGTGGTTACCACCACTACGCCACGGAGGTCGTCGAATAAATAAATAATTACGTAGATTAAGATACTTACACTTGTTAATAAAATAAGATATCTCTAAATTCTGCTAAGATAAATTTCCTATCAAATAAACAAGTATAACTACAAGATAAGTGGCCGTTAGGGCAGGTCAGGGAGCTTCTGTACCTAATCATGTAGTTATACTCGTGTTGAATATAAAATTTACAACACGATAACCTATGCAAACGTACGCACGACGAAGGAATGTGTTTTCTTGATACATTGCTAGCCTTACTTAAAACATTTCTTTGATTAGTTGTGAAAAGCGCGCATTGAAACGCAAACTGAACTATTGCCCCTTACTGTGCAGTTTCGTGTCTAGTCAATGAAATACATGAATAAATATAAAGGGTTAAGGGCTTTAGTGGGATCTTTCATTATAACATTGTTTGTCATAATAACGAAGTCATATTTTTTGTGTTACCATAGTTTGACATAATTTATTTATTTATTAAATCTTTATTGACCACAATGGTACAAAAAGTGGACTTAATGCTAATGCATTCTCTACCAGTCAGCCTTTAGGAAAAACAGAAAAATTTAAATTAGCGATAATTTAAGATAGCATAATGTTTTTACTCTATTTGTTTCTAGCTTATGTTTAAACCTTAACTCTTTTGACATAATTTTGAATCTCTATTTGCCAAAGAGAATTCAAACATAATGATTTGATACGACATAAACTATTGGCATAGGTATTACGTACTATTAATATGTATTTAGTAAATTTCTGTGGCATAGGTTAAGAGGCGTCGGGCGTGGCCCTCGGCCACACCTAAGCCGCAAAAATATTTATTTCTCCATTAATCTAAAGTATTATTAATATTTGAATCAAATTATATTTATAGTTATATTATATAAAAATATGTTAAAAGTAATATTTAAAAAAATATATCTTTATTAAATATTATTAGAAATAAAAAATATTATTAGAATAAATTATGTGAAGTTATTATATGATGCCAAATTTTTTTATGAGAATAAATGGAGAACCGGTTTCACTATATATAGCAAAAAATAAATTAGCACAGATTAAAGGTTGTAAAGTAGACAGTTTGGGAATAATAGATAAAGCAATGTAGGTAAAGATATTCACAGGTTTCTAATTCTAACATTTGCGATGATTTGCACGTTAACGAGTAGTTTTGTGGTCGCCAATTTACGCAGTGCTAGGTTTAGAAAGCAACCAAGAACTTGCCAACTTGCCAATAATTTGTCAGCAAACTTCCCCCTTTCACCCCATCCACTCCCCCTTTTTAGTTTTTTTTTGAAATATTTCGTGTAGAATGAAGTCCTTAGTGTTCTTCTCAAATTTGATTGAAATCCGTCTTTAAATAACGCCACAGCAAAGTTCCTCCCTTTCCCCACTATATCTCCCCAAATAAAAAATCTTATTAAATTAAATAAAAAATTAGTTAAATCAAGGAACTTGTGTGCAAATGTTCGTCAAAATCGGTTGAAAAGACGACCGGTAGGCGAGTCTCAAAACTGAGACGTTTCGTTCTCTCGGTCAATATGGCGTAATGGTTAACACGCTAGACCGCTAATCCGAAGAATAGTTCGATTCCCAGCCAGGGCTAGTTGGAAAATGGCCTTTTTCAAATTGTCCTGGCTCTTGGGTGTTTATCTATATATGTATTTATTATAAAATATAGTATCGTTGAGTTAGTATCCCATAACACAAGTTTAAAACTTACTTTGGGGCTAAGCTTAATTAGTGTGATTTGTCCTTATATATTTATATTTAATATAGTTACACTTAATAAATCAAAATACCATAAAAAATATTATCTTCCAGTTATTTTTAATCCAGTTTTACTTTCAAGATATCCAATATCCTTCGTGTCCGTCGCAAAAAATCAAAGTATTCAAGCGTGAAATGGATTGACAAGAACAAGGTATTTTTTGACTGATCATGTCGGGATAACCTTGTTTGGAAGTGGGGTCTTACTTTTTTTGTCCAAACGAAATTTTGGTAACAAAATGATGGATAAATGGACTTTGAGTCTCTTACGGCCCTAGGCTCTTTCTTCTCAGAGATAAAGACGTGATAGTGATGTAGTAGACTGTCTACTTATTACTTATTCCTTCCCTTATTCCAGTCTAAATAGGGTCGGCACAATATGTAAGTCGCTTCCATCCCTGAAGTAATAGAAATATTAAACAAAAATAAATATGCCACTACGTATTTGTACTTGGCTCAAAACTACCCATAAAACTATGGGATCATTCGAGTATTACGTAAGTAGAATTTGAGCCATTTTAACCCCTTTGTCCCCCTTGTTAGCATAAGCAAGCAAATCTCTTATACCCCTATACCTGCTATGCTTATATAAGGATTGATATATATATTTAAAATCTACTTAAGTTTTTTATTGTTTCCATGAGCAATTGTATTGTTCGTCGTCATTTTACTGCCTGTTTTATTTCACTACTAAATAATACTCCATGTACCTAAATATGTAACTGCCCTACCGGTCGACTGGAAGATTCTGGATTAAGTCAACCTTTTGTAAAATTACCTTTGTTATTTTATTATGTGTTACCATCGCTGCTATACATTAAAGTTTTTTTAAAATAAATAAATTTCAAATTAAAATTACGAAAATTTTACAAGAAATATAAAAAGTAACAAATAAAGATTGCTTACGTAATGTAAGTCTCGACTTATATTGTAAATATTTTAATATTCAGATGTTATAAAAAATCGTTGCCAAGGGATATTGTCTTAAAATAACGATGCTCATAATTTATTTTAGTGGCAAACCGGTATATCTTCGACCACGCGGACCAGTTATATAATAAGGCCAGTACCATATCTACCGAGTTATATTGATATTTAGTTCTTTTTCACTATATTTCTATTCGAATTTTACACTAGTTGTCATTCCTCACATCACCCGGTTATTCGACTGTAGAGGCGTCCGCTATCACACTTGTATTTGTGTATGAAGACAGTCACCATAGCCGAAAACGGCCAGGGACGATATATGTATATATATATATATATATATATATATATATATTTCTTCTTTGCTGGTCTGGGAGAAAAGAAAAAACATAGAATGTACTAGCTGCTTCTCATCCCGTGCAGATCGTAAAAGCCGATCGAGGGAATGGGCGAGAATCATATGAATAGGCGATGCGGTTAGCAACCCATCACTATTATGATTTCCCTTTTCCACCTTCATGCCCACCATTACGCTAAAAGTGGCCTGGGCTTTACCGCCCTTGGCTCTGTCTACCCCGTTAGGGATAAAGACGTGATAGTGTATCTGTATCTGTATATATATATTTGTGTATGAAATTGAATAAATAAAAAAAGTTTCATATTCAGATACGATGAATAGCCTTCTTGGTGCCTTGAAGTTTTCTTCAAAAGGTGATGCACCGATTTTGAGCCTGATAATGATTCTTTTTGGCGGCCCATCAAAAAGTGTTGCCAGCGATTGGACACGTACTCCCCACTCGTAATTTTAGAACTCTACAATTAACTTTTTTGCGGGGGCTGCTCATCATGTGATGCGATCACGCGCCGCCATCCGTGTGTTCGGTGTAAAATATCTCCAAAACAGCTTTTGGTTTTCCTCCTAAAGACATTTTGGCACAAATAGCTTTTACAGATAACTAAAACTAGTTAAATTTAAATGATGTACCCAAAACATGTCTAGGAAAGCTTTCAGGACTCTACATATTTTTCAAAATCTTGTTTTAATAGTTCAAATAGCTGTAACAAAGTTTTATTTTTTACAAGCTTTTATTTAGTTTTACCTGTCCCGTTGTCTGTGTCCGTAATCAAATCTTGCAAGCTCAGTTAGACCCACTTCCCATTATTCGAATAAGTTGAAACTTAAATTGGGTGAGTATTGCAATATTATGACCAATGACCTGGTCTCATGATAAAGCCGGAAGTGTCTACGAGATCTCTGTAATAAAACAACATAACGCCACCGAGTATGCCCTAAATTGTTTAGTCTTGAGTAGCACTTTAAACTGTTTAGTTCACTGTTTTAGATAAAATCTTGCTTTAAAACAGATTTTTTTAATAATTACCTACTTGTTTTACTTTTTTACATGTTAGTACTGATAGATAAATAAGTACCTTAGTCTTCTGCTTTGCGTGTTGATGGGTTTTTTGTATCTATATTTTGTCAGCCCAGTAGAGAGCCACTTCGACGGCGTTATGGTTAGCCGCAAGTAAATCTTCCAGGGTGCAGGTGGTAGGGCACCGGGACAGAATAGCAGGTGCCCCAATTATAGTCTGTGGGGAGGTACCACACTCACACACGTTCCTTGGTGGTTAAAATAAGTAGTTACCTTAGTATATTTAGATACAAAAACTAAATACTTTGTACATATAATATCTACAAATACTATCGTCTCATTTTAGCAGACTAAATGACCTGCCTAATGACCAAAATCCTTATCAGTACGGGGAAATTGAGTTAGCATTCGCACACACTATAGTCTAATCTGTAGGTATACTTCTACTTAAGGTCAGCAAATTTCCTGGGTCCAGTGCTGCCCCCATTTAAAATAAATCATTTTAAAGAAATCGGAGACATTATTTAAAATTTTGCTACTACCAAGTCCTAGATGACCCTTTTAACTATTTTGGAAACTACTGTTTACAGTTTATAATGAGAACGTTAAGCTTTACTACGCACATTTGCCAAAAGTAGCCGTTTTCCGCAAATGTGTGTTGTAAAGCTTAACGTTCACACTTTAAACTGTAAACAGTAGTTCATAAAATACTTTGAAAGGTTATCTAGGGCTTGGTAGTAGCAAAATTTTAAATGATGGCTCCGTTTTCTTATAAATTGATTTATTTTAAATGGGGGCAGCACTGGACCCCGGAAAATTCAGGTACGGCCTTAATGCTAAAGCATTCTCTCAAACTATACTAGCCAAACTAAAGTGTCGGCAAACAGTTTAGTCTCTAGGTTACTGAACGGAAACTTGGCATACATTTGCCTACGTGATTCACTGAAGGTAATCTTTGAAACAGGAGACATTGGAGATTTTGTTTACAACTGATGCTCAGGGTTGGCGATTGTTAACTTGTGTGAATACCTCACTCCACTCGCGTATACATTTCGTTCGATCACAGGTATGATCACATTTTCAATTAATGAGTAGATTAGTGGTGTGTAGCTTGTATACACTTTTAGGGCGAAATCCCTTCTAAAACTTGTGATTCTGTGACAACAGTAGATATCGAGCTCTTAAGACGAAACAGAGGGGCCGTTTTTCCATACAAACGTAGGCCCTGGTTCCTCCCTGGATAATGCGGGTACAGTTATATTTTTTCCTGAATATCTATAGGCGCTATTAGCATGTCCCTATGTTTTCCTTTTTTTCATAAATTATTTAACGTTCAAAAACCTAAAAACATGGCCAGATTTTCCGCTGTGTTTAAACATCCAGAAAACAAATTTGACTAGATTATATAAAAAAATTAAAACATAAGAACATCGCTCAAGTCTGTGTTAAATCGTAATGAAAAAAGTACTTACAGCAACACTTAATACTTACACTTACAACTTACTAAAGTTTTCACTGGTGTTTAATATGAGAAAGTTAAAAAGATGACAGAGAGAAGAGATGAATGGAGGCTTCTACTCTGAACTCCACCGACAAAAATGAAATAGAGATAGTTATGAAGAAAATATCCCGAACATAAGGCATACACCATGACTGCCTTCGTGGTCCAGTGGTCAAGGCGTCTGCCTTATGATCCGGAGGTCGCGGGTTCAAATCCCACTGGGAAGCACACTTTGTGAAAAGTTGTTTCCAGTCTGGTTGTCAATGCAGGCTTGAATCATCTGATTATCTGAAAAGAAAGATGATCCCGTGCTTCGGAAGGCACGTAAAGCCGTTGGTCCCGAACGCCATCTAGCGTTTGTACCTATCCCAGGATTGGTTCTGGTCTACCCTTTGGGTTGCGGAGGTCAGACGGCAGTTGCTCTGTGTAAAAACCAGCAACCTCGTCTAATCACCTAGGTTAGGTAGCGGACCCCGGGCTCTGAAGTGTAACCGCTGACGACGCAACCGGGAATACGCTCGGATGATAATGATAAGGCATACATCATCATCATCAGGTCTTTCTCATCTCCACTGCAGGAACACGACCTTCTCTGTACTGCCAGAGCCATACTTGGCCAGAGCAGTCAGAGGATTAGGCGAACACCCTCTACGCTGGCTAGACGGGATGGAGAGGTCTTACTAATACCAAGCTTAGTTTAGCTTGTATTTCCTAAGTCGCCTTCTACGACATCCAAGGGATGACTTGGAGTGATTCTAGTCTACTCAGTCGGAAACCACACGGCAAGGCATGCCCGTCCCCTTCTTATCTCTGCAAATACGTTATGTTTTGTACTATGGTTGTAGATAATATGAAGATTATTCGCCAAACTACAAAAGCACTTCGGATTTGGATCAACGTCAGTAGTACAGATAGCTAGTACATCTACCCATACAAGTTTTACCATTTTATTTGCGTACTTACTCCAAAATGTGTAGTTACTAAATATTCATATGTTTATTCCCTGCAGAACTTTCCGACCTATTTAACGAGACCTAAACGGGAATGAGGACAGGTTCATAGGTTGCCTACGTGACTCATCGTGGGTTATAGTAATTATATCTTTGTCGTGGGTAAATTACTTAAGCCTCATTAGTTTGTCTGGCTGGCGCCTGACGCCTTGCGCTTCTATTTAGAATTGAGGTTTTAGTTACTGTTTAGAAATTTATACAGATTACATTCGTGTTCAGTTTTTTTTTTTTAATCCCATGAGAAATTTTCTTTTTTACTTTTTAGTCCCGCGAGAAATACCAGTGACTTTAGTCCCAAATATTTTGGGATGAAAACATCGTTTTTTGAAATTGATGAAATGAAAAATATTTATATTAATGCTACTATACAAATTAAACGATACCTACTTAAGTTAGTAACGAGTCGAAAACCGACGACCGCAGTAGCACGTACAACATAGTTTTTTGCGAACTTTCCCGGAAATACAAATGTATAATAATATTAATAATATCACAGCTGTGATTGCTTGTGAAGCGACAGAATAAGTACTAGTAGGTACTTACGTCATCATCATCAGGTCTTTTTTAGTCTCCACTGCAAGAGCACGACCCTCTCTGTACTACCAGAGCCATATATTAGCCAGAGCAGTCAGAGTATTTAGCCTACACTCTCCACGCTGGCCAGAGGGTTAACGTCGAGCGGTGGCCGGTTGTAAAACTTTTCGCACAAATACGAAAAGTGGGGTTGACGTCAGGCTGGCGGCCGGTCGTAAAACTATAGCCAAATCATTTAAAACTTTCCGGCTATTTTTTCTCCATTTTGCAAGGTCTTTGGCATCCTTCGGTGACCATTGACATGCATGTTATATTTGGAGAAGAAAAAGCAGGAAAGCGCACCCCGAGCTCCGAAGCAGCACGGCTGAGGATGCAACCGGGAACGCGCTTAGACGAAGAAGAAGTTGTCAAGGTATTCAGATTCTTAGCGACCAACCTCATTTTACATCTAGATTCGCGGGGGACACTCAGAAACCACTTCGTCATCAACGGAGCGATTAAGTGAGAAACACCCGCATTCGCGGCAGCTTACATGTCCGTGACATAGCAGACAAACTGCAAGAGAGTCGCCTACGCTGGTAACGGTCATGTCTTGCGGAAACCGGCTAGTTACGTGGAAAACAAATGTAAATCTATAACTATGACGCCTCTGCCAGGCCCTGGCCGTGGAAGACCAAAGAAATGCTGACTTGACGTCGTTAGAGATGACATGCGTGCCAATGGTCTTACAACTAAGGATGCTCAAGACTAAGCAAAGTGGAGAAGAAATTGCCGGAAAGCGGACTTACAACATTACGCTGTGGATGCAACTGGAAATGCGCTGAGATGAGGGTGAGATACTCAGACACGTCATTTTGCGGGAGGTGAACTTCCGTTTTGTACCTTAGTACTTATATTAATTCTGTGATAATATGTTTTCATATGCATAACACATTTCAATTGATAATTATTCCATACTACCCTAAGGTTGCCTGGAAGAGATTGCTGTGCGATAAGGCCGCCTTTTGTATGCTAAAATTTATCTCTATTATTTGTGTGTAATTTGTTTGCAATAAACAGTAAAATAAATTAATATTCTCGTAATATTGACATACTAAAGATATAGTTTCCAAAGCTAAAACCTAAAGACGGAAAAAATCATACTAAAAAGTTCATTTATCCAGTTAACGCAAGCGCAGCCGGGTGCAATAGCTAATAATATATACAGTGTTTCAAATGAGCTTTTTAGGCCCTTTCATTTGATACTCCACTCGGTATGATTTGATTTATTTTATTTATTTCATTACATAAAGATAGAGGGCGCCATATTAAATTAACTGTGACGTCACATAGTCTATAATCAGCGTACAGCCAAGGCGATTCCGACGATACCTCATTAGTCAAGGTATCATGGATATCTTTGGAGATACGAGGGAACAGATGAACATACATACATACATAGTGGCGAAACACATAACCCTCCTTTTGGCTTCGCTGCTGTCGGGTAATAAACGGGCAAGTGCGAGTCGAACTCGTACATGAAGGGTTCCGTACCACCGTACAATGTTTTAAAACGCTGAACAAACATGTATCTTGTATGACGACCCCGTTTAATTTTTAACTTTATTTTATTTTTTGTATTTGTGGTTATTGTGGTCATAGTAATACGTAATTGGTGAAAATTTCAAGTATCTAGTTCATGCCATTATGAAGATCAAGTTAAAAACGCTGAAAAAAACACGTTTCTTGTATGACGACCTCCTTTAATTGTTAACTATTTTTCATTTTTAGTATTTGTTGTTATATCCGCCATAGTAATACATAATCGGTGAAAATTTCAAGTGTCTAGCTATTACGGTTCAAGAGATAGAGCCCTGTGACTGACGGACAGACAGACGGACCGACGGACAGACGGACAGACAGCGGAGTCTCAGTAATAGGGTCCCGTTTGCACCCTTCGGGTACGGAACCCTAAAAATGAGGAATAAGTTGGCTGTGGCTACGTGATTCACAGAGGGTAATCTTCGCTTGACTGGCGCCTAGCGCTTTTATTTACGCATATTATGTGTATAAGTATAACAATAAATTATTATATAATCGTTCTTATCTTATAGTTAAGTAATTATTTATTTATTGCGCACAATAAATACCGCTTACAGTTAGACAAACTAAATACTTTTATTATGCATTGTTTGGTGACTTCAGAATAACAGATTTATTTGCTCAAATACAGTACATAATTAGTAACATGTATTCAACCACTAAGGCATGCAAATATTTATGTAGTCACATGAATTAATTCGAATGAATCTATCAAGATATCATTTACATAGGTAGGTATAATTTAAAACACAATAAATATTTAGGGTGTACTTTCTTATACAGACAAAAGTTTAACAGATTTTCGTTATTTAGAATTTACAAGTTAATTACAAGATTATAATGTCATAGAATAATCAATATGTAGGTTACTCAGTATAAAAAATTTTTAATAAGAGATTTTCGTTGCACAGAAAATCAATAATTAGAATGTTTGTTATGAATAATTTGAAATCATAGAATTTTATTACAAATAACATTTACTTTTGCGATGTTTCTAAAATCAGAATATCAAATTAAATATTATTATTTTTTATAATTTTAGTTAATATAATATTTATAACCTATAAGTTGGCCCTATTCTAGTAAAATGGATAAAACTTTCCCAGCAGTTGGTCGCAGTTCTAACCTAACCTAACCTATAAGCACAGGCCGGAATCTCCTAAGGTTACGCGCAATATGCGTCCCCGTTCCCCGTCCCCGCACCTCTCCCCCGTTTTCGTCTCGTTGACTCACGTTGGCCGTCAAGAACCGGGGGAGAGGTGCGGGTGCGGGGAACGGGGACGCATATTGCGCGTACCTTAGGAGATTCCGTTCTGTTTACTCTTACTGTATTCTGTGCTATAAGTTTGCCCTAACCTATATTGTGGTAGCGATTTATAATGTATTCTAACTTATTATATGGTATTTAATTTGATTAAACAATACTTCCTTAATTAATAATTTTCAGTAAAATAAAACTCCATGGAAGATTATACCGAACAAACAATATTCTTTAAAGAAATATTCTACTGTTTGATTAGTTTGTTAAATGAAAATATGAGATTCTAAAATTCATTGAACTGTGTTTCTATAAATTGTGTTTCATTCAAGTAAATAGTCTTTGAAACAATAATATTTGAAATAAAAATATAAGAATATTTCATTCTATGAAAAATTTTCTGTGAATCGAAATTCTATGAAATTTCAGTCTGTGAAACAAGGGGCACCCAAATATTTATTATTAAAAAAAAATCATATACTTCTATACTCCAATATTTTTTTTTCCGCTTACAGAAGTTAGTTATAATCTTTATCAAACTAATTACCTACTAGGTGGAGTGTCATAGAGTACATACTTACCTATCTAGTTTTACCACAGAATAGATACTAATACTCCGTACAGAAATCTCACTCAGCAAAGAAATTCAAAGAAATATCTACTCAATGTTGTTAGTGATACGGTTTAATTTAGGTCACGTCAGAACTCAGCACCTTTTTTTATAGATTTGAAGCCAATTTCTTCCTTATGACTCTGGACCAACTATTCGTATAACTGAATTTACCACCTGGAGGGACCGCCTGCGCGCATAGTAATAATATAGGTACATTTTCGATACCTAAACGGGGAGTGACACAGGCCTGGTTCTACTTATTTATACCCCTCATTTAAAACTTTGTTCTTGTGCCTTGTGGTTTCCGGCAGAGTTTTTACTCTGATCACTCCAAGTCTTCCCGTGGATGTCGTAGAAGGCGACTTAGGAAACACAAGCTAAACAAAGCATTCTCCAACTCGTCTGGCCAGCGTGGAGAGCGAAGGCCAACTTCTCTGGCTGCTCTAACCATGTGTGGCTCTGGTAGTACAGAGAGGGTCGTGCTCCTTCAGTGGAGACTAAAACACCTAATGATGATTTAAAACTTTACTATTTCGATGAATGTTTTAATTTTCACTTGTAGATTTATTTTATTAACAGGTTTTATTTTGATGTATTTATTTTACATCAGAAACGACTAACGACATAAAAGGCTTGGTTATTAGAGTAGCCCCAAGGAGATTCACTAAGATAGCCTTAAAATTGAATGTAGTATGTTGACTTCACGTAGAAGTTTCTAGCTCAGAGGTTTCGAAATCCATGTCACGGCTGTGCCTCTGCGGATCGCGGCACGTAGGCTGTAACTAGGAAATGTACGCAACCGGTGGAACTAAGTATCCATCCAGGATTTCACGTACCCAATCTGTTATGTTATCTGTTATGTCTGTCCGTCTGTCCGTCCGTCCGTCCGTCCGTCCGTCCGTCCGTCCGTCCGTCTGTCCGTCTGTCCGTCTGTCCGTCTGTCCGTCTGTCCGTCTGTCCGTCTGTCCGTCTGTCCGTCTGTCCGTCTGTCCGTCTGTCCGTCTGTCCGTCTGTCCGTCTGTCCGTCTGTCCGTCTGTCCGTCTGTCCGTCTGTCCGTCTGTCCGTCTGTCCGTCTGTCCGTCTGTCCGTCTGTCCGTCTGTCCGTCTGTCCGTCTGTCCGTCTGTCCGTCTGTCCGTCTGTCCGTCTGTCCGTCTGTCCGTCTGTCCGTCTGTCCGTCTGTCCGTCTGTCCGTCTGTCCGTCTGTCCGTCTGTCCGTCTGTCCGTCTGTCCGTCTGTCCGTCTGTCCGTCTGTCCGTCTGTCCGTCTGTCCGTCTGTCCGTCTGTCCGTCTGTCCGTCTGTCCGTCTGTCCGTCTGTCCGTCTGTCCGTCTGTCCGTCTGTCCGTCTGTCCGTCTGTCCGTCTGTCCGTCTGTCCGTCTGTCCGTCTGTCCGTCTGTCCGTCTGTCCGTCTGTCCGTCTGTCCGTCTGTCCGTCTGTCCGTCTGTCCGTCTGTCCGTCTGTCCGTCTGTCCGTCTGTCCGTCTGTCCGTCTGTCCGTCTGTCCGTCTGTCCGTCTGTCCGTCTGTCCGTCTGTCCGTCTGTCCGTCTGTCCGTCTGTCCGTCTGTCCGTCTGTCCGTCTGTCCGTCTGTCCGTCTGTCCGTCTGTCCGTCTGTCCGTCTGTCCGTCTGTCCGTCTGTCCGTCTGTCCGTCTGTCCGTCTGTCCGTCTGTCCGTCTGTCCGTCTGTCCGTCTGTCCGTCTGTCCGTCTGTCCGTCTGTCCGTCTGTCCGTCTGTCCGTCTGTCCGTCTGTCCGTCTGTCCGTCTGTCCGTCTGTCCGTCTGTCCGTCTGTCCGTCTGTCCGTCTGTCCGTCTGTCCGTATGTCCGTCTGTCCGTCTGTCCGTCTGTCCGTCTGTCCGTCTGTCCGTCTGTCCGTCTGTCCGTCTGTCCGTCTGTCCGTCTGTCCGTCTGTCCGTCTGTCCGTCTGTCCGTCTGTCCGTCTGTCCGTCTGTCCGTCTGTCCGTCTGTCCGTCTGTCCGTCTGTCCGTCTGTCCGTCTGTCCGTCTGTCCGTCTGTCCGTCTGTCCGTCTGTCCGTCTGTCCGTCTGTCCGTCTGTCCGTCTGTCCGTCTGTCCGTCTGTCCGTCTGTCCGTCTGTCCGTCTGTCCGTCTGTCCGTCTGTCCGTCTGTCCGTCTGTCCGTCTGTCCGTCTGTCCGTCTGTCCGTCTGTCCGTCTGTCCGTCTGTCCGTCTGTCCGTCTGTCCGTCTGTCCGTCTGTCCGTCTGTCCGTCTGTCCGTCTGTCCGTCTGTCCGTCTGTCCGTCTGTCCGTCTGTCCGTCTGTCCGTCTGTCCGTCTGTCCGTCTGTCCGTCTGTCCGTCTGTCCGTCTGTCCGTCTGTCCGTCTGTCTGTCTGTCCGTCTGTCTGTCCGTCAGTCACAGGGCTCTATCTCTCGAACCGTAATAGCCAGACACTTGAAATTTTCACCGATTATGTATTATTGTGGCGGATATAACAACAAATACTAAAAATAAAAAATAGTAAAAAATTAAAGGAGATCGTCATACAAGAAACGTGTTTTTTTCAGCGTTTTTAACTTGATCTTCATAATGGCATTAACCAGATACTTGAAATTTTCACCAATTATGTATTACTATGACCACAATAACAACAAATACTAAAAATAAAATAAAGTTAAAAATTAAAGGGGGTCGTCATACAAGAAACGTGTTTCTTCAGCGTTTTAAAACCATTCTACGGTGGTACGGAACCCTTCATGTACGAGTCCGACTCGCACTTGCCCGTTTATTCATTATTTATTAGACAACCTCGTTTTCGTTTAACATCGATCGAAACTCGGTCGCCCAAGTACTACTTAATTGCTTAAACAAGATCTCTTAATTCCTAGTCCATGTAATGAGGCAGTCTACTTTCTAGTTTTCTTTTTAACCGACTTCTAAAAAGGAAGAGGTTTTCAATTCGTCAGTCAGATTTCTTTTTATGTATGTTTCCCCGATTACTCGAAGGCGCCTGGACTGATTTGGAATATTCTTTTTTTGTTTGAAAGTGTATACTTTCTAGGTGATCCCATAGAAACTTAACTAAAGTCAGTTGTATGTTTTTTAAACGAAAATAACTAGAAAAAATATGTCGTCTATGTACTTAGTTATACAATTGTTTGAATATTTATCTTTTCTGATATTGAAGTCGGTTTTTTTTAAATACTATCAATATTTTTTTTACTTTCAATGAAGCTTACACATACTTGCTAAATAAAAAGTTGGTTTTATCCTGGAATGGATACAATTTATGCTTTTTGCAAAACAATTTTGTTATAAAACTTAATTGTGTTGCAAAAACGTACACGTGGAACTAAGGGCAAAAGTTCACATGGTCAACAAGTCAGAGAGGGACTATGAGGGTAAGAAAATAGACCCAAAAAGACTTAATTATACTAGTGATCATGTTAGCTGTAGACAAAGAATCTATAATACAATCTAGAATAACTACGAGTAATAATCTCATAAAAACAACATTGAAAATTAAACTTAATGCCACGCACATAAAGCTCATATTTTCATAATGATTATGTTTAAATACCTAACGTTCCCAAAAAATATACCTTAAGTTGTAGGCGTCCCTTACCCGCAAACTGTAAGTGCAATAAAGTAAAAGGGGAGAGCTACAACTTTAGGTATATTTTTTGGGAACAGATTTGCCACTTCGTAAGCATTCTATACAATTTCTTTGGCTGTATGTAGGCCTCACGAGTCTGTCTTTGCGTCACACCCCTGACCACTTAAAGTTTATCGGATAAAAAAGTTATATATTTTAAAACATTTTTCGAAATGTTTTTTAATAAATATGGGGAGTATATATAGATCCCCCATACACCAATTTGAAAAATATCAAGAAACTCAATCACATCCGGAATTCGAACACTTAAAAGGAAGCTTTTTTTTACAAGCTTTTATATTGTTTATTTATTTGTTTAGGTCAAATCTGGCAAGTTTAATATAAGCCACTTCCCGGTTTCCAATTAAGATGAAACTCTGTATGCTAATGTAAATCAGATGACAATGCAATATTATTATATCAAGAAGCTGATCTGATGATGGAGCTGGAAGGTGGTTATAAGACCCTGTAACAAAACGACGCAACCACATCGAGTTTGGGCTTATTACATTTGTCCTACGAACAATAATTCTCTAGAATCGTAAGTAATCCCGAAAAATAATTCCACGCGATATGTACCGCGGCGGGCGGGGCTTAAAATATGAAAAACGCGGCGCGACAGTTCGCCGTGACACTCGAGTCGTGCGGTTGCGTCGCAAAAAGTTTCCTTTGAGAATGTTGCTGTGTTTTTGCGGTAATCGATTCATTAAAAATGCCGTCATGTGCCATGAAGTGGTGTAGAAGCCATACAGACATGAAAATTAGTAATTAAAAAAAAAGTACCACGTCAAAAAGGTTATTTATTTTAGCGTAGCGTACTGCATAATAGGTACTATCCGCGCATTGTATCTCACCGCTCATTGCGTGCGTTGACTGCCCCACCCGACCGACTACGACGCGTGACCTTGTCGCGACCAATCGCATGCATCTTTGTCTATGTGTGCGTTCGAGTGTTTCGTTGTTTTTACTACTGTTCGTTTGTTTGCGTAAATAGAATCACAATCGAAGCAGTGAATGTAGGAACGTTAGGTTTCTAGAGAATTATATTTCGATGCATTTGTCTCTTTATTAGTACTGCTTTACAATAAAAGCTTGTACGACCAAATGATTTGTGTCCTTAAGGTGAGAGGCGACGAAGGTAGTGTCCCACAATAAGAAGCGACCTCTTTGCCATGGTATCAAGGTCAAGATTCGACATTGCAAATTTTTTATTAACAAATAAGTACTTAGGCCTCACAATAAAAGATTGTACGAAAAATTTCGAAAAACTTATTTATTGTATAGAGTTCGTGCCTGTTTCCAAAACCATAAAGAAATAACTCTCTGCCGCCATTTAAGGGGTCATAAATCGTGGTGTATTTCAATGTGGTCCGTGTAGGCCATAAAAATAAACTTTGTGGTCGGTTGATCTCTTAACAACACTGGGTAACAACTTTAACATGCAAAACATAATGTGCAAAACATCACTACATTTATCTCATCATCTGGTTCTTTTTAGAGTCTCCACTGCAGGAGCACAACCCTCTCTATACTACCAGAGCAGTCAGCGGATTTGGCCTACACTCTCCACGCTGGCCAGACGGGTTGAAGAGGTCTCATTGATGTTTATAAGCTTTTTTAACTTGTATTTTCTAAGTCGCCTTCTACGACTTCCACGGGAAGATTTGGATGGGCCTATGTCCTATTCTACTCTGCAGGGAACCACACGGCTAATATTGATATTTATCTACTTACTTCCTAATAAACCATTTAAACAATTTAGCTATGTTATACGACCGGCCGCCTGCCTGACCTCGACCCTCTTTGGGAAAACATTTGTGTGAAAAGTTTTACAGTCGTCCACCGCACGACGTCAACCCTCCTTAGGATTGTAATTATAGCACAAGATGTTTGTGCTTAGTCCTTTAATTGCCTCTTACGTCATCCGCACGAAGAGATGGAGTGGTCCTACTCAAAGAAATTTTATACAAATCGAGAATGCTTACGAAATGGCAGCCCCCCCTCAAAAATTATACCTAAAGTTTTAGCTCTCCCCTTCTACTTAATTGCACTGACAGTTTGCGGGAAAGGGACGCCTATAACTTTAGGTAATTTTTTTGGGAACGTTAGGTAATTAAATATAAGCATTATGAAAATATAAGCTTAATGTTCGTGGCAGTAAGTTTAATTTTCAATGTTGTTTTTTTGAGATTATTATTGATAGTTATTCTAGATAGTATTATAAACTCTTTGGTCCTACTATCCCACTGTGGGATATACTCAGTTATACATTTCAAGTCCTTTAACTGTCACGCTTTGCTACACGTGGCTCCGTTACATAAATACTTCCAACGATATCTAAACAATAAAAACACATTCTTATTCCTCATAACGTGTAAGGGTTTGCTACACACATAAGCGGGCCGGCAATAATCAGCACGGCTGAGCTGTAAAATCGAATAATGTAGATTAATGTTCTGCCAAAAAGCCGATATAATTGCTTCAGGTCGGCTTTGGTGTTCGACGAATACTGACGAACCGACAATGCCGGTCCGCTTATGTGTGTAGCAACCCTTATTGACATATGCGTAATAAATAGAACTAGTGGCTATATTCGATCACTATAGTATAATGATATTAAAATAACAGACAAATACAAAAAAATCGACATTCAAATACAATTTGCCCGGGCGGGTGCACACTTTAGAATGGAAATGCCAATTTTTTTCTGTTGTTAGGGTTCCGTACCCGAAGGGTGGAAACGGGACTCTATTACTGAGACTCCGCTGTCTGTCCGTCTGTCTGTCCGTCTGTCTGTCCGTCTGTCCGTCTGACATAGGGCTCTATCTCTTGAACCGTAATAGCTAGACACTTGAAATTTTTACCGATTATGTATTACTGTGTCCGCTATAACAACAAATACCTAAAATTAAAAAAAGTTGAAAATTAAAGGGGGTCTTCACACAAAAAATGTGTTTTTTCAGCGTTTTTAACTAGATCTTTATAATAGCATTAACTAGATAGTTGAAATTTTCACCGATTATGTATTACTATGACCACTATAACAACAAATACTAAAAATTAGATAAAGTTAAAAATTTAAGTGCCAGACACTTGAAATTTTCACCGATTATGTATTACTGTGGCGGATATAACAACAAATACTAAAAATAAAAAATAGTAAAAAATTAAAGGGGGTCGTCATACACGATACGTGTTTCTTCAGCGTTTTAAAACATTGTACGGTGGTACGGAACCCTTCATGTACGAGTCCGACACGCACTTGCCCGTTCATTTTACTCTTATTTTATTTTCATTATGATCTAAAGCCGTGTGGCAGAGTAGAGAGTAGAAAGCAGAGTAGAATAGTATCACTCCTAATTTTCACTTGGATGTCGTAGAAGGCTACTAAATAAATACAAGCTAAACAAAGCTAATAAACATCAATAAGACCTCACCAAATCCTTTGCTCTGGCCAAGTGGCTAGCAGTACAAAGAGGGTCGTGCTCCTGCAGTGAACACTAAAGACCTGATGATAATACTCGTAATGATGATCTAGTGTAGCTCGAGTTTCGATATATTACGCATATGTCAATTACAAGTTGTAGGTACCTATTATACGTAAAATACTCATGTCATTTAACTGTCACGCTTTGCTACATGTGGCTCCGTAATAAATACTTCAAACGGTATCTAAACAATAAAAACACAATCTTATTCTTTGTGTGATATGATATACGTAAACGGCACGTACCATTATTAAGCATGATAAGCAGTGGTCGGATAATCTACCTAACACAGCGTTGATACAACCACCAACATATTATAAAAATAATTGTATTATATATATATATATATATATATAACTCATTTGATTTGTCTTGACTAATACTTTGATCTCGCAATAAAAGCTTTTACAAAAAAAATATTATTTTCTTAGTCTGACAGTTTGAAATAAAAAGTATTCTAAATGTCAAATTAAGAAATTTTTTTTTACTGTCATCCTGACATGACACAACTGCATGTTTGTCTAACGCGCTCAAGTAAATCCCAAAATCCCCCTCTTGGGCTCCCCCACGGCTATTGCGGAAAGAGAATACCTTGTTTTATTGTAATATGGGTAAGGACACTTTTAACCGACTTTTTAATCAAAAGGAATTTGTTCTACCAAAAGATTTCAACGCACTCATGAAGTAATTAAAAAGTTTCGGACGACCGTCATTGTGCCAAAGACAGCTGTTCGTAACGGTTGCCGACGGTCCTCAACGACCGTGAACTGTCGCGCGACACTCGGCGGCGAAATGTCGCTCGTCTGTAAGACCCCTAACTGTAAAAAAATAATATTTCAATAATATATGACGACCTCTGTGGCCTACAACCCTACAACGATTGCCGACGGACGTCAACGACTGTGAACTGTCGTCGACGTCGCCAACGATCGCGAATTGTCGCACTGCACGACACTCGGCGGCGAAATGTCGCTCCTCTATAATACCCCTAACTCAAATTAATATTTCAATAATACAGGGTCTAACAAAATATACTGAAACTATTTTAATGGTGGATTCAATCCATGATACTGAACAACTTTCCCCAAGGAACATACACCGTCATATGAAAAATAATTTTTGACCTCCCATACAAGTTGACCGATCAGCTGATCCGAGTTTGTAGGGAAAGCCAAAAATTATTTTTCATATTTCGACATATGTTCCTTGGGGAAAGTTGTTCAGTATCACGGACTGAATCCACCCTTAAAATAGTTTCAGTATATTTTGTTAGACGTTATATATGACGACCTCTGTGGCCTAGTGGTCACCATGCCAAGCTGTCACACAGGTCCTGGGTTCGATTCCCGGTCAGGTCAAGATGGAAAATGATCTTTTTCAGATTGACCTGGGTTTTGGACGTTTATCTATATAGGTATGTATTTGTTATAAAATATAGTATCGTTGAGTTGGTAACCCATAAACAAGTCTTGAAGTTACTTTGGGGCTAACTCAATCTGTGTGATTTGTCCGTATATAAAAAAAACTATTGACCAAATAAGCGCGACGCGAAGCGAGGGCGAAATATCTCCGTTTCAGCTTGAGCAAAACTGCTTTCGTATATCTATCTGTCTGTCCGTTACAGGTGTACAGTGCATTATTTCAATAGGGTACTAATACTAACCCTATTGAAATAATGGACTGTACACCTCTTACTATCTGGATACTAATCCAGGGTCAAAAATAAATTGTTTTGGAATGATCTCTTATCATTAAAATATAAAATAATGACTTAACTAATTCTAAGTTTTAAGTTTGTTAGTTGACGTCTGGAGAAATAGCTGCAGTGTAGTTTGTTGCCGCTTCTTCTGCACTTGCGCCTAGGAATCGGCACTAAACTTAGCTGTAAGTAACGATTTGACGTCAACATTTGTGCAAAACAAAACAAAGTGACTAAAATAAGAGATATTATAAATATCCTATGATAATAAAGATATTTTTGAAAACGTCGCTAAATAATGTCACTTGTCATTCATCATATCCATTTTAAACGTGATTTTAGATTTAGTAATGCCGAAAAACTGATACTATGAGCGCTAATTGACTTTAAGGTGGAGGTATAGGCAAATGACCTTGAAGTGGCGCCCTCATTTGAAATAAATTATTAACTCGTAAATATGGAGATAATTTCCATATTTCTCTTCGTCATGCACTAGATAGCCCTTTAAATTATTTTATGAACCACCGTTGAAAGTATTTACATTAGTCCGTCTAGCTTTAAAACTTGCTTCCGCCAAAAGTGGCCAAGGCAAGTTTTAAAGCTAGACGGATCACCTATAATAGTTTCAACGGCAGTTCATAAAATAATTTAAAGGGCTATCTAGTGCATGACGAAGAGCAATATGGAAATTATAACCATATTTACGAGTTAACAATTTATTTCACACTTCAAGGCCATTTGCCTATATCTTCGCCTTAAGAAACTATGAAGTCACGCCGTGTGTTTTTCATAGAAATCCCATAGAAAATATTTGTTTTGACGTTTAGAAAAAAGTATATGTTTTGACTTGTTGGCAACTAGCGGATTGGATGAAATGCGGTCGACGTGCTGACAAAGCGGCGTAGGCTTTTTCAAATACGCGGCCTTTGTGGCGCGCCGACGGCATGCCCGCCAATTCAACAAATGAACTATATCAACCGATTCTCATGCAATTTTGTGACGATAATTATATGGAATTTATTTGTTGACTAATCGAAATAAGGTTATCTTGATATAAATGCACTAACGTATCTGTTTTGTGTTGCTATGTAGATTTGCGCTATCCGTGCTAAATTCTTATCTGAGGGAATTATTCAAGGAAATAGGTATACTTACTTTTGCATCACAATTCATATTTGAAAATATAATGTATGTAAGGAAAAATATTTCCATGTTCAATAAAGTAAGTGATTTTACAGATAGAAATTTACGTAATAAGAATGACTTAGTTAGCCCGTATTACAGGCTGAATACAATCAGTAAGTCTTTTATGGGGAAGTGTATACTTTTTTATAATAAATTGTCAGAATCGGTCCTTGATATGCCAGACAGAAAATTCAAAGCTTATGTAAAGAAAGTACTTTGTGAGAAGGCTTATTATAGGACCGATGACTATCTTAAAGACAAAAAGGTCTGGCTTGAGCTTGGCGCGGGAACATCTTAAAGGTTTGTATACTTAGACATGTCATAATTTAGGTACATTGGTACATACTAAATTTACAAATTGACATTATTTTAAATTTCGTAATTCTTATAATTCAATTTAATTATGACATAATAAACAATGTAATCTCTGTCCATCTATATAACTAATTTTAAGTTTTTAGTTTGTTAGTTGACGTCTTTGGAGAAAACGTGCAGTGCAGTTTGTTGCCGCTTCTTCTGCACTTGCGCCTAGGAAGCGGCGTAAACTTAGCTTTAAGTAACGATTTGACGTCAACATTTGTGCAAAACAAAACAAAGTGACTATTATTAAGAGATATTATAAATATCCTATGATAATAAAGATATTTTGAATTTGAATTTGAATTTGAATTTATCAACAATAAATAATAATTCATTAAATCTGTCAAAGGGTATAACTATCTTTCATTAGTATATTCAGAATAGGTTTTGGCGGGAGTACCACATTGAATCAACTTATTCAATGGGCCTCTACGTGTTGGATCTGTATCCCCACGCAAGTCTCCCAAAAGACTGGTAGCTCACCCACCGGTCTTTTGGGAGACATGTGGGTGCCACCAATGCGCTATTTGCCCAGTCACCTAAGATGCTTTGTCGGTACCCTGTCTTTCACTGCCTAGTGCCTATTCTCACCATATCCATAAAAGAATTTGAAAAGCCTTCAGTAATGGAATTATCTTGTCGGCCCGCTAGTGAATATGCTCTACAGCGGGCCCAATATGATTTAATTTTTACAATGAAACTATAAATAAAAAAAAATTCTCATTAAGCCTATAATTATACAGGGTGACTTTTTAAACACTGTCCAAATTTTTTGAGCAAGTTCAGTCCATGATACTGAACTAGTTTCTACAAAAAAAGTTATTAAAAATCGATAAAAAATGTTCGTCCTCCCATACAAAATCCGTCTGTCTGAGCGCTGCTGATTAGTATGGGAGAACGACGAATTTTTATTAATTTTTAATAACTTCTTTTATAGAAAGTATTAATTATAACATTTATAACACTGTCCAAAAAATTTAGACAGTGTTTAAAAAGTCAGCCTGTAGTGGTAGGTATATGGGGTGCCCCTCCGATAAACCCAAACATTAAAATTGAATTAACGACTAGTTTCTTCAGATAAAATGAATCACGAATAGCAGGAAAACCACAAGGAACCGAGATGGATTTTTGAAATCCCCGCAAATGCATTTGACGTCAAACTTGTTAGGAGAAAGCTTGAGTGTCGCGCCGCCACCACTTGTGTAGTGATGTGCCGTTCCCGGGAACGTTCCCAAATCCCTGGGAATTTTCCCGGGAACGTTCCCGGAAATCTGGGGAACGGGAACGGCCCATCACTACTTGTGACTGGTAATACCAGCAGCGGCCATTTCATTGTCAACCTATATTCACCTTTATTTATATTTTATTTATATATTTTCCCCGCCGCTCGTCCTAAACTGTAAAAAGTATAATGTTAATTCCTTTTGATTGCCCGCGATACAGGCTTTTGCCTAGTGCCGGAGAATGTATTGACTTTTCGATAAATAAATGATTTTTTATTTTTTTTTATTAATATCAATGAAATGCATAGAATAGTTTTAGAAAAACAAAAGTTTATATACAAATACCTGACGGAATTAGAATACAAAGTGGAAGGGACATACCCGTAATAAATCGAACCACGGACTACTAGATGACTAAAGTAATAAAATTAAAATAACATCAAAAAACCAAAAAAAACTCGACATTCCCATACAAATCGCCCGGGCAACCGCACTCCTTTGTATGGAAATGCCGAAAATTATTTTTGTTTTTTGCAATTCTAAGCAGCGCTAAGCAAATAGAGCCCAAGGCCACAAGACTCAAAGTCCACTTTTAGCGTTATGGTGGGCGAGAAGATGGGAAAAGGAATCTAAATAGTGATGGGTTGCTAGCCGCATCGCCTATTGATATGATTCGCATTTTCGTCCAATCCCTCGGCGGCCAAATCTTGATTAGATTGTAGATTGTCATAATGTCATTGATATACAAAATGCATATTAATAAAATAGATTGTTTCTATTATATGCATTATGTAGATAAATTTAAAGGTGGTTATGGTTTGACAATGAAACGGGCGGCGCTAAGCTCGATGGCGTCAGTCTAGGACGCTAGGGTAATCCATTCAATTAATTAAAAAAAAACCATAAGTAACTGTTCTTACTAGCGATAATTGGTTTAAACTAACGTAATATGAACTGTCGTGTTACCTAAAGTAATTTCTGCAGAGTATCACACATTCCAAAACAGAAAAAAAAACACAAAATGGCTTTTAGATAAATGTTTTTATAGTGTAATGGAATATTTAGCTTCTAAGTAGACTGACAATTTATTATTATTATTTTTTTTATATTTTTTGTAATTTAAATTGTATAAATTCTGTTTATGTAACTTGGTGATTATCTATTGGCTTGATTGTGTATATTTACACGTCTGCTTGCAGGCTGAATACTATGGCTTTAAATGTACTGAACACCTATTTTGTAATGTATTCTGGCAAACAAAGATTTCTGATTACAGAAAAAAATAAAGAAACTGAGTTTACTTATTGTGCTTATCCGTTTTTTTTCTGTCTCTTGAGTTTGAGAGAATATTAGAGATATGTCACATGATATTCGAGTGTCATCTTACTTCTGATAAATATCGCCTTGTGTGATTTGACCGCCGCAAAACTATGAATCTACCTGATATGACAATGGCAACACGAGCGAAAACTGTCATACCTACCGAACTTATCTGTATAAAATCTAATATACCTAGTAAATCTTATCTGATATAAATATAAAAAGATTATACAAGATTAAACTTACTTTGGGGCTTGCTCAATCTATGTGATTTGCCTTTATCCGTTTCCAACCGACTTAAAATAAACTGGTCAAGTGCGAGTTAAACTCGCGTGAAGAGGGTTCCGTACTTCTCATAGGTTTTCCTGTAATCTACAAGCAATGAACTAAATTTTGTATTTTTTTTTTTTCAAAATTTTAGGCTCAGTAGTTTCAGAGATCAGGGGGGAGATAGTCAATTTTCGTGTTCTTCCATGAATATAATCAAAACTTTTAATTTTACAATAATAACAAAAATATATTTGAGACCCTCATAACGAGCCCTTTCATTCGATATATGACACAGTAAGGTTTGCATAACTGTATTTTTTAATTTCCTAATTTGTTCCCCGAAAATGACCCTTATTAAAAAAAAATATTTATTTACTTTTCACATCTGTGTTTGGGTCATAGGATTACACAGGTCCAGATTCGGAGCAAATTGGCTGTGACAGACGTACGGACAGACAGACAGAGACGCACGAGTGATCCTATAAGGTTTCCGTTTTTTCATTTTTTGTACGGAACCCTAAAAAAGGATTACAAATCGGTATATATTTTTTTAATGTTGTTACAATCAGATCTCCGATCAACTTTTTTTGGGGTTCAGTGCTGCTCCCATTTAAAATAAATAATTTAAAAGGAAACGGAGATCTCATTTAATTTATTTTCTTCAGTGTGCCCTAGATAACCCTTCAAACTATTTTATAAACTACTGTTTACAGTTTAAAGTGAGAACGTGAAGCTTTACTTCTCACATTTGTGAAAAACGATGTACCTTTAATGGCATTGTCATGGGGGAAACAAGGTTAACAAACCTTCGTTTCGCCGATGACATTGTCCTTATGTCGTTCTCTCCCACTGGACTCCAGATGCTACAAGACCTATGCAGCAAGTCTCGAGGTTGGACTTAAGATGAATGGATTCAAGACCAAGGCCAAGACCAGGTCCAAAGTCAGAATTGAAGTGGATGGGCGAGAGATACATTAAGTCGACGAATACCTCTACCTGGGCCAGATAGCTTCTTTTCAAAATAGACAAGATCGAGAGATAGAACGAAGAGTCTAAAATGCATGGCAAAGCTACTGGTCCATGGGCGATATCATGAAGGGAGAGCTCCCGCTAATACTAAAACGTAAATTAGTCGACATGTGTATCCTACCCGTATTAACTTATGGCGCACAGACCTGGTTTTGACCTTATCGCAAAAGTCCAAACTCAGGGTTTGCCAGCAATCTCTGCAGCGAAGTTTAGTAGGTATCAAACTGACAGATGTGCGAAATACAACCATTCGCTCCAGGACTAAAATAATGGACGTGGGGAGGAAGGCAGCTCAAGTGGGACTGGGCCGGTCATGTCTGGAACTGCAAGGTTGGGCAAAAATAACCACGGAATGGGTTCCTGCAGGCTGGCGACGAAAAAGAGACCGCCCTAGAACACCATGGGCAGACAAAGTAACGGCTTACAAGAAGGACTGGAGAACTGTAGCCACTAACACAGATGTATAGAAGGCTGGACGGAAGGCCTTTGCCCAACAATGGGACACAATAGGCTGGGGAAAAAATATAGTGTCTAATGTTGTATACATAAAGCTACCGGTTTTTTAATTTTCAGTACTAGTTTTAATTTATTGCTGTTAGATTAAGTTAGGATTTTTTTTTTAATTAGAAATTTGAGTGCGTTTGACCTCTGTCTAGCCTGATGGGAAGCTAAGATGAGGTCTAAGGTGTATCACGGAGGGAATTCCACACCTTAGCGGTTCGCACAATGAATATATTCTGTCATATATCTTGTTTCACTATTGACTTGATTATATATTATTTGCACATCTGCTTGCAGGCTGAATACTTCACAGTATCACACTGTATTTGTACTGTAATGTAATCTGGCCAATAAAGAATTATTGTCGAGTAAATCCCGCTAACTAAGGACAAAGGCTGTCCTTTTCAGGACATTAAATTTTTCGCTAAAATGGGGGACGCGTATGAAAAATATTTTTCAAATTTCGATATACTCGTATAATGTATTGACTGAATTCACACTTAAAATAATTTCGGTATATTTTGTTAGAACCTGTACAAGTAAGTAAGTGATACTTTGTTGTACAAAAAAAACACAAAAAAAAAAAATACATTAAAATGTACTATGGGCGGTCTTATGTAGCGATAAGTGTTCATTGTATTTAATTAGTTTTTTTCCAGACGACCGATGGATGGAGAGAATATAGTGAAACGTTAGCAGGCATTGTACCTACGTACTTACGTACGGTGTCTGCTACATCTACAGTGTGTACTTACACACTGTACACCCCGCAATACCCATACCATACCCTACCCTATGCTAGTGAACTCCATTTTACTCCAATTTTCTCGTTATCAGCGACGCTAGAGTGGAGGGGAGGCGATTCTCTCACCTTATACTCGCGATCGCGCGTAGCTCCGTTCATTCCGTGCGCGACTCTGAAACCGATCGAGTGTAAAGATGTGTAACATGTGTTCTCGCGATATTAACGAAACCGAAGCTGCGCAGGCGCCGCCGACGCCGCCGCGCAAGCCGAACAGAAGACTCGAACGCATGAAGACCCAACACAATATTGTGACAGACCCTACTGATGAGGAGAAACAGAAGGAGGTTGCTTACCAACCTGACTTGCTGGCAGTGTCGACGCAGTTGACCAAAGTGGTGTATGATGTTTTCAAGCAAGGGTTGGCGTCACTACAGGAGACTAAGGCTTTTGCGTGAGTATTATTTTTAATTTCTCTAGCATATATGGGGTTGGCTGTTGTAGTTATTCTCCAATAGTTCTGTATCCAGTGGCGTAGCTAGTGGTGGGAAGATGGTCCGCCCCAAGTGTCACCCGTTCGGGGGTGACCCCAAACACCTAATTGCACCCCCCCCCTCTAAAAAAGAAGTCAACTACTGTTGGGGTGACACCCCGTGCGGTTATGGTGTCAAAGCATGCTAGCTATAGCGACACTGTCTATCGTCCGTTGCGTTGGTAACAAAACAACCTATCACAAAGCACATTTTAGAGGCCCTTGGGCCCCGGCCTTGGGCTCAGTCAACTTAGACCCAAAATGTTCTGTCTACCCCATAAAGGTATAAAGACGTGCTATGCTTTTGTATAGTTTAAAGTACATTTTGGAAAAGGGTTACCACACTGTAATAAAATAACAACTTATGTTATAGGTATTTTTGTAATAATTCTGCAATACATATCTTGAATATTGATATCATGTTATCGTATTTATGACCATCTACTGTGATTGAAAAGAGATTTATTCATTACCTTATCGTCGATGATCGACATAGGTACCTTTGCAATTTTATTGCAATATTGCAAGTACAATGCATATTAATTAAAAAATTTCAAAGTAAAAAATAACACGATTTTTTGGTTCAATTCACCACTAATTCAATCAACGGGAGTTTAACATACCTAACTCAAGTGAAAGGTTAACTATGTTTAAGAGCACATTGGCTTTCGCAAGTTAAGCAATACCGGGACTTGTCCGCTATTAGATTGGTGACCAAAAGTGGCATAAAAATTTCTCAAGCTTCTCCGCGCTTCGGAAAGCACGTAAAACCGTTGGTCCCGGCTGTCATCGTGGTATAGCAGTCGCCAAGCCATGTCAGATATTTAGGCAGCTTGAAAAATCTGACACCAGTGTTGGCCACTTACACATTTTTGGTGATGAATTCACAACAGTGGTAAATTCACAATAACCCCTAAAAACTGCACTATACAGATTATACGTTACTACTCGCATTCACACCTGGTACAAGCTTTACCCTCCACACCTTACGCAAGGGTTATGCAGCGGTCATAGTAGAAATTGCAATGAATTTGAGTAGCTCTAATCGCTGCCGACTGTACACGCGATCAGCTGATCCGGTCGTTAATTCCACGTGATGTTTTGATTGAACTGTACCCGAGTGGTGATTAGATGCAATATTGTTTTAAATTTTGTTGCAATCCGATGATCAATCTTTATTGAACACAATAGTACAAAAGGTGGACTTATGCTAATGCATTCTCTACCAGTTAGCCTTTAGGAAAAACAGAAAAATTTAAATTAGCGATCATGTAAATTTTTACCAGAGCGCTGTGTGAACTATCAAAACGAGCCGGAACATCTTTTTAATTTTCAACGCTAACGCTACTCTGCGTCTGGGCAAAGATAATATCCCTGATATCAAAATGAATTCTCGCTAATTGATAAAAAATGGCAATTTACCAATTTACCTTTTTTTACCATAACGTGTGTCCGTTTGCTTAATAATTTTATCAGCATCATCATTATCCAGGCCTTTTTAGTCTCCACTGCAGGAGCACGAAGTAAATATATTCATCGTGTTAATTAAATAACGCACCTCTCAGGTGGTAGGTACTTCAGCTCATGAAACTGAACAACTTTTGTTCAACAACTTTCACGAAATCAAAAAATAATCGGATTTTCATACAAATTGAAATGAAATTGATGTGAAAGTTCAATTTTTTTTTATATTCGTGAAAGTTGTTGAACAAAAATTGTTCAGTTTCATGGGCTGAGGTGCCATCTGGGAAGTTTTGCGTTATTTAATTAACACGATGTATAGGCTTAATAAATAAAACACATATTTTACATTCGGTATAATAGAAAATCATACCTTTACTCTAGGAGAACTCTACCAATCCACTTTCGTAAGTTAAATCCTGCATTATGACAACCTTCAAAAGCGATTAGTAGACACAATAATTATAATATTATAGTCTGCAATAAGTTTTTTGTAAAAAAAAAAAATTTTTTTTCTAGCTTTTATTGTAAGGCCTAAGTCTTAGTTAAGTAGGTACTAATCAAAACAAATGTAATAAAATACTCGAATTAAATAATGAAATAAAAAATTGTGAAAAAGTACCACGTGAGCAGGACTTGAACCCGCGACCTTAGTCTCAATACGACTATGCTCTTACCATCTGAGATCAAATGTAATAAGCCAAAACTCGATGAGGTTACGTCATTTTATTACAGGGTTCCTATAGCTAACTTCCAGCTCCATCATCAGATCAGCTTCTTGTTATTAAAATATTGCATTGTCACCTGATTTACATTAGCATACAAAATTCGAAATCGGGAAGAGGCTCAAATTTAAATTACAAGATTTGACCCAAAAAAAAAATAACAGCAAACTAAAAAAACGGAAAGTATGTAACTAAATATAATAAAATTATAAGCATTCAGAAAAAATTAAAATGAATGATAATGATACGAAGAAGAGTCATAATTAAGGTCGATATTAAAATTAAGTCAGGCAGTGGTTCACGAATGAAAAGATTATATCACACAATACAATAACTGCATTCTCAACAATAAGGCGTCACGTGCACACAAACAAGACGTGTGCAGGTGTGCACCTGTAATAATATGCACCACGCCCCCATTAAATAAGAGCAGGGTATAATAGATCTGTATATACCACTAGATAAAGAAAGTCTTTCAATTTGTATGAAAACCTGGCGTGTCAATTTTCAATACAGTATTTAATAAGAAATTATCTTACAAACGGAAGTAAGCTTTTTGATTACATCCTCCAACGTTTTTCGACAAGTATCTACTCAAAACGGTTGTGTTACGCAGAAAATATCATGAATTTGTCAATGGTTTTCTAAACATTTCAACAAAAATAAAAAAAGCAGCGTAAAACGGAACTGATTATCCATGGAATTTGTACGCTAAAAATGTCAAAATAAGTGGTCAAGACCACTCGTTGCAATTCCTTCGCATACAATCAATTCAAAAATGCGCCCGTTTGGAAACACTCGCGTAAATCATTCGTAATGTGATTCCCTGAATGAAAAATTCTGTGGGCGAAGACAATAGAACCTTTAAGGCCAATAGCTTACCAAACGTATTTGTAGAGTTTCGTTTTATTGCGGAAGTTTCATGTATACTCGTACACGTCACATCTCACCTAGAAAACGAGGCCAAGTTATCTGTCAATCGCAAAATAAAGATAGCATAGTTAAACAGCCCAAGCTGACCTCGCGCTCGTAAATCTAGCCCTGTCTATTAGTGTTGGTGACTCACGGTCCAAATGGCCACAGTCATGTCGTCTTGTTTCAAATGTTACGGCTCTCGTTTAGATTAAAAAGTATTTACAATGTTGTTCCGGAGTAGATAAAGTATTTTTTCTACTCCTGTACTTTTATCAGTCTTTTATATGGTCGAACAATAAATATATAAACAGAGATAATATGATTTCACAAAAGTCTATAACTACTCTATTCCTCATTAAAGCACATGTGTCTTTCTTTATGTCGCCAAAAAGATACGACTCTATATTACTTTATCTTTGGATACGGCTAGCTGCCACAGATAAATTCTAAATAAAGATAAGTCTAAATAGGTTAAGGTTTGACTCGATCAACATAACTTTACAATAAAAAAGCACAACTACCAACTTAACAAAAAACTAAATTCATGTGGTTTTTATTAAAAATAAAACTCTCCGAGATAATTTTTTTACTGCCTGCATAAGAAAAACTGCTTTTGCCATACTTTGTAAGCCGCCTTTTTTTTTACTCATCAAATAAATATTTTATTTTGTTAATCTATTTCATTATTGCAAGTTTACGAGTATTTATCATTTTATATAACGAAAAATATACATCTATGGTAACAAAGTCGGTTAAAATACGATTTATAAATAACAACTTTTCTTATTTTGAGTACTGGCAACCATCCCGTGTTGGTGGCGGGGAAAAAAACATTGAGTGATTGGGCATTCTGAAATGGTAGCGGAACGATATTTTGTGATTTACAATAAGTAAAAAAATAAGAAAAATACTATAATACCTACCGCCTACCTATTTCAATATGGTCGTAGAAAAAGTATTGTATGCAACGTTGTATAAGTAGGTACGTCAAAAAATACTCGTGGCGTCTTTTATGACGTTCGCCAAGGCTCAGGTTCTCATATGTTTTGAACTATTGCATAAAATACTATATTGACAAGCTGTGACGGGTTTTACTCCTGTTTTCCATCTTAGGCAAATCTGGCTAAGCATGGCCTTTGAGTTTTACAATTCTGGCAACAGCCCAGACGACAGTATGCAACACACAGTCATTGTTTATTTAAAATTCCTCGCAAACATTTACAAACAAACACTTTCAGGTGTCAAAGTAAACATCAATAGCATAAAGGTAAAATAGATAACTGTTATTAGTTATGAATTGGAAACGGTTGAATGGTTTGAAATGAAATTTGGCATCATAGCTTTTTAATTGGATTTACTGGACACATAGAATATGTTTTATCCCTTAAAAATTGAGGTTACCGTGGGATTGTCAAATCTTACTCTTTGTCCATGCAGGCAATGCCGCGGGCAATACTTAGCTATGATTTAGACATAGGTACTCTGGCTGCACAGTCTAGTAACCATTAACATTTTAATTTAACAGGTTTTCCGTCACATAATCATGTCGGTCATATAATAAATTGACAAGGCGAATTATAAAATTTTAATACACGCGTAATTAGTTCTCTCAGGCAAAAGCCATCAAACGATTCTATAAATAAGTTTACTTTCTTTACTTGCGTGCTGGATATTGACCACGTACCTATGAAAGCACGTATGTTTTGTGCCAAAATTAACAATTTACGAGGTCATTGTTATTCAGTATCTTTATGTATGTAAGTTCCCACGCTTATTTGTTTTATTTTATTATATCGCGTTGCAATCATAAAGGTAGTCAGATTTTTTTAACCGACTTCAAAAAAGGAGGTTATCAATTCGACTGTATGTTTTTTTTTATGTATGTTTGTTACGCGATATCTTCGCCAATTGTGAACCGATTTTAATGATTATTTTTTTATTTCAAAGCCTTTACTATTAAATTAGTCCCGTTTTAATTTTGTGGAGATATGATAAAGAACTTTGGAGATATGAAAGAAACTCCTAAAAAAAATCGAAGTCGGTCTTTTTTTTATATTTAATTATTATTAAATACTGATATGATCGAAAAACACTTCCATTTTGTGGTCTGGGAGAAGAGAAAAACATAGAATGTTCCAACCGCTCCTCTTTGCGGGCGGATTGTAAGAACCGATCGAGGGAATGGGCGATATCAGAGGCTAGAGTATAACTTCCCATTACTATTTTTATTTCCTATTTCCACCTTCACGCCCACAATCACTAAGATTGGCCTTTGGGTCTTCCAGCCCTAAGCTCTGTCTACCGCGTTAGCAAACAGGCGTACGGATCACCTAATGATAAAGTGGTTACCGTAACCGTATCTAGCAATAATTAAATTTTTAACAAAAAAACAACCGACTTCTATTATTTTTAGGAGTTTCTTCCATATCTCCAAAGTTCTTCATCATATCTTCACCAAATTAAAATAGGACTAACTTGGTAGTAAAGGCTTTCAAATAAAAAAAGAATTATCAAAATCGGTTCACAATTGGCAAAGATATCGAGTAACAAACAAACATTAAAAAATAAAATAAAATACAGTCGAGTTGATAACACCTTTTTTGAAGTTGGTTTTTTAACCAACTGGACGCAGGCCGCTCTAGATCGGTGAACAAAGTGATCCTAAAGGGTTCTGTTTTTTTCCTTTTGAGGTACGGAACCCTAAAAACTATGAACAAAGTGATCCTATAAGAGTTCCGTTTTTTCCTTTTGAGGTACGGAACCCCTAAAAACTGTGAACAAAGTGATATTATAAGAGTTCCGTTTTTTCCTTTTGAGGTACGGAACCCTAAAAACTGTGAACAAAGTGACATTATTTAAAAAAAAATGGTGATCTCGCTAATTTCACCAGACATTTATCTGCCTACATAAAATGTCATAGTTTCATCAACATACGTATTTATTACGTAAAGGCCCTTTTTGCGCCTAAATTTAATATTCCTACTTGAAACCATCTTTATCCACTGGCCCTCTTAAACCTGTTTACATTTGATACAATCAATCAACTGGAAGGAAAACATCAAAATATTTTTCTAATTCGCAGCACTTAATCTTATCTCATTTGTTTTTTTACACAATCACAAAAGCATGTGTGTACGTAATGGTAAAGCGGAAACCGAAAAAAATTCTAACGGAACACACAAAAGGAGGAGGGAGGCCTTTGCCACACCACAGCCTTTGCCCAACAATGGGATCTAGCGGGCTCTAAATAATAATAAAAAAAATATTTAGCTTATATTGTTGTTTGTTTAGTTTAAGTTTAGTCAATTAAACACAGT
Source organism: Acrobasis repandana (assembly GCA_963576875.1). NCBI lineage: Eukaryota > Metazoa > Arthropoda > Insecta > Lepidoptera > Pyralidae > Acrobasis > Acrobasis repandana. The sequence goes on from OY756215.1 coordinate 2,674,901, forward strand.
TTTACGTTGTAAGTTTTAGAATTAAACACGAGCATCCTTAACTACGCTGCTTCAAAGCCAGGGTTTACGCTTTCTGGCTTTTTACCCGACTACAACAAATTCAAAAGGAAGGGTAATGATTTCAGCAGTCGTAACTGTCGTATGTATATGATCACATCTATACTAATATTATAAAGCGGCAGAGTTTGTTTGTTTGTTTGTTTGTTTGTTTGTTTGTTTAAACGCGCTAATCTCAGGAACTAATGGTCCGATTTGAAAAATTCTTTTTTTGTTGGGTAGTCTATTTATAGAGGAAGGAATATAACATTACGTTCCGACAACCACGCGAACGAAGTCGCGGGCACAGCTAGTATGTTATATTTATATGTGTATCCAAACTGCTTATCCAATTTTCACAAATGAGAGCTGTCAATGGATTCCTCATTATAGTCCGGGTGACATACCTAGGCTACATTTTGTATGTACTTTATTTTATTTTTATTTTTATTTTTATTTTATTTTATTTATTAGAACACCATGAAGATACCCTTACTAGTCCCTGACAGGTTTCCCACCGAAGTCGGCCCTCTTCATCACCATTTTCGTAGCCTTGAACCGCCCACTGGGAATAAGCCCTTTTCTAAATAAATTTCCATTCTAAGTCCTGAGCTACTCTCATACAAGTTCGACCCGCTACCTGATGTCGTCGACCCATCTCGCTAACGGACGACTTATGCCGCGCTTACCATCGCCTCCTCCTAAACTGACTCAAACGCTCCACTGACTGAAACCGATTTTCACAATTACAATGGAGTACATACAATAACAAATGGAAAGAGTCGGCGTCTTGTATACACGCTCTTCCGACGAAGTACGTGCTGGCAGGCACGTCCACTGTTTTTTTATGGGCAGCTAAAAAAGAAATGAGTTTAGTTTTTATTTGGATTTTTAATTTTACCAAAGAGATTTTACCAAAGTAGAATCTTAAGATTTTAGGCCCGAACTCATTCAACTCAAGAATTCAGTCGTAAAAACTAAATTAACTGAATGTTCCTCGTCTTCGTGAGCAGTTGCTTCTCTTTTAGTGCAAGTCAAAGTAATAAATCTGACTAATGGGGATAGTTACCAATTTTGATTCTATTTCCCACCTACACGACTTTTAGCCTTTTAGATATTGGCTATATATAGGCTCTGTCTACCCGGGTAAAGGAGTGATAATATTTTTTATTAATTTTAAGCCATCGAATGTCCCATTGCTGGGCAAAGGCCTCCCACCACTTCTTCCATTCAGTACGGTCTTGCGTTGTTTCTTCCATTCGTTATTAATAAGAATTAGTCAAATTGAAATTATAAAAAAAATTACAAACAAATTTAATTACAATTATAAAAATTTAATCACTCATAATAATTCATCCATATTATAAAAAAGTTTGAGAGTTTTAAATTAAGACCCAACAGTGTAAAATATCTACGAAATCAATGTCAAATATTCAGATCACTGAAAAAGCGACTGTTCTGAAAAATAGGCCTGGCCAATGACAGCTATCATTCAAGATATCAATCATTGACAGATAAACGAGATGAATGTCAATGACGTTAAAGAGGGCCGGATTACTTCATCCTGAGACTTCATCACCTGTAAAAAACTTTCCGTTCTTTGTTTCTTTTTTTTTATTAAATAATTTTACGGCTCTGGATACAAGTCCTTTAGAGCCTATCTTTAATTTTGTTCTTTATTCCTAATCCTAACAAGACAATCGAAGGGTGGTGTATACCTTTGATTGCTGGAAGGGAGCTTCTGGCGACAAATCTATACGAGTCCACTGGTTTACATAGACGATTGAGTGGCGGACGACGCCCGAAGACGCCTACACAGTCCGCAAAATAAATATCACTACAGCCGTACTATGACTGTCCACTTTAACTATTTGACACATTGTTCATGTCATGAGCATTTATAACACCAAACAACACCAATTTCATATTATAAAGTCCACTAAAATCAATTTGTAAAATAATTTAAGCAAACCCCAACCGAACCCCTTGACTTCCCGCCAAAAACTCTTCTTTGTTTCTTCGAATTTGTGAAGTGTCATATTTTTCTATCTTCAGTCAGATGGTTAAAAAATATGACAGCAGTGACAATATACAGTTTAAAAAAAACTTAGTCCCGACAACGGGAAATTTCTTACTGAATAGTACGTAGCCCGTATGACCGCGATAGTACTTAGAGCGATCCTAAATATTATCAATATTAACGAAATATTCACTTTGAAATAAAAACACAGCAAACTTCAGGACTAACTCCAGTCATTTTATACTTCGAAAAAAATTCGATTCGATTGCTTAAAATTTTCTCGATAGAAAACAATTGCGAAATTGCCTCCAAATCACCTCAGAATTATATTAAAACAGAAAGTATTCAAGAATACAATAAATTAGCGCTTGTAACTTTGCATTATAATTGTATTAAACATAAAGCAGTGATCATATGTTTTACTTTCTAAAATTACTCTTAAATATTCTTTGTAAAACGAAAAAACCTCAAAAACCAGCCTCATTGACCCGCCGCGATTCCTTACGCCCCGCATGGCTCGCTGTCCCGCCTCGGCTATAGTAAATTTGTGTGCGTGGAAGCGAGAGCAAAATTTAGATTATCAACATCAGGCGCCCTCTTAATGAAAGAACAGCAGGGAGAAACAGCTAATAATAACAAAAAGCTTGTTACTTACATGATACTACTCGTAACTTGATTAAAGACATACATAAAAAAAATAGTAAGTAACCTATTTCTTCCTCAATAGATGTTGAGTAGAGAGATTAAGGTTTCCGGCCTAGAGTTTGACAACCCATACGAGTATCTTTTTGTGGTTCAAAACAGACGACTAAAGGACTAAGCACAAACATTTCGTACAACAACTGACGGTTGTAAAACTTTTTGCAGAAATGCTTGCTATAACGAGATAAATGGCGTTGAGAACTAAAAATCAATGTTTAAGGAAAATTAAAATCTCTTATTCATCATTAGTTTCATATTTGGGTTTTTTGCTTCAACACAATCATCTTGACAGATTACATATCCAAAGATAATATTTCGTACTTGCGTATTGCGTATTAGATCGTTATCTAGTCTAGATATAGATTTATCACGATTTCTGCTATAAATAAAAAAATATTATTTAGGATTAAATTTAATTTATTCAGTCCAACATAATTCTTTTATATTTTTATTTTATTTTATTAGGTATTGTAATATGTCATAAAATATTGTAATAACCTTAAATTAGAGTTCTAATTCCAATTAATTACCTAACTAGAGGCAACATAATGAGTATGATGTGCACGCAGTAGAAATGTTAAAACACTATGTAAGAGGCTGCGTCAACTCTCTCAGGGTGACAGCTGAAAATCGGCGGTTGTTCAACACGAGCAACATTTCGCTGAGCAGTAGCCCTTTTGTGCTTCTGTGGCACACATGATGCATGTTAGGTTAAGGTAATATTAAGATATTTAATGTAAATTAATTTTTTAATTGTATAATGTGTGTTGCAGACAAAACAAAAATAAATCTTTTATCTATCTAAACAATATCAATCCATCAATTGTCATAATATTTTGCACAATCCGTTAGTTTAAAAATGAAATCTGATTCTTTTCAAACATCTTTTATCTGACTTACTGTATGTTACATACGGGGTAACTCACATGAAAAATCAGCTACTGGCCGACATGTTTCGACCTCATCCGGAGGTCGTCATCAGGGCGAATATGACGCGCGACGCCTCACGACGAGCGACGTCCCGAACCACACATATTGTAATGTCTGTCTCACGTCAGGTTTAACCTGAAAAACCTATTATGTGATTCGTATGAAATACCAAACCGTAACGTCATAGTTTCTTAGAGTCAAATAGCGAAAAATCTAGAATAACTGATGCGTGGAAAATATTCTGAATAATTTATCGAATCTGCTCACAAAATTTCACGACAATCGGTTGAGAAGTGCGATTGTAGGCGAGAACAGACAACGGACAAAAGAATCTTGACACTGAGACGCTCCGCCCGCTCGGACAGTAAGACAGGCAACTTCATTATTTATCATCAAAATCCTCCAAATTAACAATAAATCGATATTTTTGTGACGCAAGTAGAAAAGATCATCGTAGATAAAGGATGTTTTTCATAAACCATTATGACAAGTACAATGTGCATTTGAGATAAAAATATATTACCTCAGACAGAGCTATTTGTGGAATCTATCACCGGCCATCATGTTATCTTTCATATCTTTTGTATACCATATAGTGAAAGCAAAGAAAATTGTATTTATATGAAACTTATCAGCATATACGAGTAGATCTAACAAAATGAGTTTATTATGCGATAGAGAAACAACTTTCCTGAAAAAAAAAAATGTTTACCAGGTTTTTATCAGACGGGTGTTTCATGAGTTTTTCTACAATTCTACTATAGTATAGGTAGAACATACTCTTTGAAAGATTCAGATTATTTTACAATATACATATCTCGTCTTTATCTCGAACGGGGTAGATAGAGCTTAGGGCGTGTAGCGTGATGGTGGGCTTGAAGATAAATAAACCGGCCAAGGGCGATTTAAACTCACGTGGAGAGGGTTCCGTACAATTGATTGCATTCTTATAGGTTTTCCTGTAATCTACAAGCAATGAATTATATTTTGTATTTTTTTTAAATTTTAGGCTCAGTAGTTTCGGAGATCAGGGGTGGAATGGTCAATTTTCGTCTTCTTTCATGAATAAAATCAAAACTATTCACTTTACAATAATAACAAAAATATATTTGAGATCCTCATAACAATCCCTTTCATTTGATATATAACACAGTAAGGTTTGCAAAACTTTTTTTTTAATTTTCACATTGTCCGCCGAAAATGACCCTTATTTTAAAAAAAATATTTATTTACTTTGCATATGTGTTTGGGTCATAGGATTACAATATTCTACCAAATTTCACCTGATTCGGTCCAGTAGATTCGGAGCAAATTGGCTGTGACAGACGGACAGACAGACGGTCGCACGAGTGATCCTATAAGGGTTCCGTTTTTTCATTTTTTGTACGGAACCCTAAAAAGGCAATGAAAAAGGAAATTAAAATAGCAAGCCGCATCACCTATTGAGTTGATTCAAATTTTCACCGTTTCCTACGATTGGCTATCTGCCCGGGATGAGAAGCAGCTAGCACATTGTACGTTTTTATCTTTTTAAATATAATACAGAATAAAGAATATTAAGACAAATTGTGAAGATTTTATTAGCTATAGCACACACGAGTGTATAAGTAAGTATACTTACGCATGGAAAAGCTGTAGGTCTATTTTTAAACTAATTAAATTGTATAAGAATCATACGTCTAAAAATATCCACATCACAAGGCTCCACGAGTTACACTAATTACTGCCCTCATAAACAGTTGGCAAGGACGTGTAGGTACTTTATTCGTGCATTTTATGAGGTCTTTCAAATTCCTTGGGGGCCTACCTTATGTTACTAGTACGGCCAAATAAAATAAATAATTCGCGAGTAAAGAGGTGAATTTAATAAAACGTGCTTTATAGATTTATTATAAATATATATAAATAAATTATTTTGAAAGAAAAACCTATACACAAGTCATTTTATTATTGAAAGTAAAAAGAATTTTAATTTTTAGATTTTATGACCATTTGAAAATAGCTAATACGTCTAATACGCTAGTTTACACGTCAAATCAGATACTTTTTTTTAACGTCAAAAACAAACATTTTCTGTGGGATTTGTATGAAATATCGGACTATGACGTCATAGTTCCTTGGAGTCAAATAGCGCTCTTAATATCCGGTTTTCTGCATTAATAAATCTAAAATCACGTTCAAAGTGGATGTGATCAATGACAAATGGCATTATTTTGTGACGTTTTATTCTATTAACAGTACCAAATAATTTATTTTATCCATAAAACGGGCCACTTTGGCGGCGTCATATAAGGCTACTATTATAAAGCTATAAAACTATACGTAAAACTTTCCAAGGATAGCTATAATTCCTGCATACAATCCTACATTCTTCGAACTTTGGTATCGTTCGTTCATTCATAATTCTGCAACTATAAATAAACCTCGTGGGAAAAGCGTCATAGAATGTATGTCATAACTCATAAGCTGGTCATAAGATTATATGTGTACGTAGGATGTGTTTGTGGTTGACAGCCTATTATGTTAATATGTCCTAACCACACCGACCCTCGGCGTCTTATGTCATAAGTAGATAATGTTACTATTTCATTTTGAACTTCGGATAATAGCGGACGTACTCGTAATATATCTACATATGTACTTATACTCAAAAGAAAGCCAAAAAAAAATTAAACTTTTTGAAGGGTGAATCATGGGTGAATTCACACCATTATAATGAACAACTATTGAGTAATACGAAAAAAAACTGACTTCACAAGTTCACATACAAGCTGACCGATTAGCTGATTCAAGTTCGATAGGAAGCAAAAAATCATATATCTTCTAATAGTACTAATAGTACTCGTATTCTATTATGCCATAAACAAAAGAAAATTACAACTTGTTGTAATTTGCTCTGATGAAAAAACATAGCTCGCAGGTACCAAGTTGATTTCTGCGGGTTGTAAATTGTACTAAAATGTACGTACATTGAATATTATTTTAACTAATTATAAGAATTATATTATAACCCGCAGAAATGAAATTGGCACCTGCGAGGAATGTTTTACCGTCAGAGCGAGGTGCCTAGTTAACTTGTGCGGGTTATACTTGCAATTTCTAGATTACACAAAATATTCTCAAAAGCCTACTCTCTCGACTCTCGACCGGTAAAGTTCAACGTCAACCACGTGTGACCACGTCACCATGACGACGAATAATGAATTGCGAAACAATGGATAATCATGTGCACGAGTATTGTATTCTTCAGATGAAATATCTTTCTTTTAATTTTCCTTGAAAGAGATTGGCATTCATCAAAAGAAAGCAGTATGGCTGCTTACAGCTCTCGACTTGCTCCTGGACAGTTGTCGAAAATACTTTGTTCCATAAATTATTATATATCTGTTAATTTTTTTTTAATTATGTGTAGATACACGTTTTGTTACGTTTTAAGAGTAAAGAGACTAGCCCTCTATTTATAAAAAATATAAAACGTTTGCTAAACCTATTTTAGTTAAAATATGTTTTGTCCTTATCTCTCTTTTCAATATTTGACTTAGTAGGAACGAGACAAAACATATTTTAACTGAAATAGGCTTAGCAAAGGTTTCATATTTTTTATGAATAAGAGGCTAGATGTTTACAATGGCTTTAATCACTTAAACCACCCAGTTTCAATAATTTTATTCACCGTAGGTAAAAATTTTCGAATCCAAGAATGTAATTACGTCACCACAGCGATAGCACCGTAACTGCAGCAAGTGCAACCTGCTATTATGGCGGCAGACATTTTTAACAGGAACTCATTTGCAGTGCAATAAAAACTTTTTATGAAGAACCTCTGATTTGACTCCACTTTTGCACAAAATAGTTTTTGTGTTAATGCATGTAGATAAAATGCGAATTCCTTTGTTATCTTTGAACCGTTCCCGTGCGTTTAAATTTCATTTCAATTTGTTTCCCCATTTTTGCGTGATTGGTAACAAACATTCAAGTCAAATGGATAATATCAATGACAAGTTTATTTTATAGAACCACTCCAAGTCTTCCCGTGGATGTCGTAGAAGGCGACTTATACACAAACTAAACAACGCTTATAAAGTTCAATGAAACCTCTCCAACCCGTCTGGCCAGCGTGGAAGTGTAGGCCAAATCCTGTGACTTCTCTGGCCAAGTATGGCTCTGGTAGTACAGAGAGGCTCCTGCTCAGGGGAGGGTAGTGGAGACTTAAAAAAAAACCTGATGATGATAATGCTTTTATTTATTAATATCGAGACACTGGTAAGATAAGAAGTCAGCTACTGGATAACATGTTTTGAGCTCATCCTCAGGGCAAATGTAACTCGCAACGCGCACACGAGGACGTCCCGAACCGCATATTAACAATGTCTATGTCTCACGTTAGTTTAAACCAAAAAAATATGCTTTTATATTTGTTAAGAGCATTTCCTCCCAGTCAAATGAAGAAGTGTTATCGCCAACAAAACTACACTTTATTTGTTTATGGTGTCGCCACGAGCGTTTCTCGCATTCGATTCAAGTCGTAAATCGATTCGACCCATTTTTTACAAAGTCGTAAATCGATTCGACCTTTTACTTACAATCTTAATTGCGGTTTTATTTTACTTATTCGAATAATCACTGAATACACTGAGGAGCTCATTGGCCCGGCGGGAGTGCGCATTACTAACGCTTTCGCAAGTAAAGCGGCACCGGGCGTGGTCCGCACTTGGATGGGTGACCACAAGTGGCATAAAAATTTCTTGAGCTCCTCCGTGCTTCGGAAGTCTGTCATCATTGCACGGCAGTCGTTAAGCTATGTCAGATGCCTTTAGGCAGCTTGAAAAATCTGACACCAGTGTTGGCCAATTACACACACGAAAAACAACAAAAAACAACACTGAATACATTGTATTGAAAGGGTTATTAATTGCTGTATTCCCCTTTTAGTGTTATTTATGCTTTTTCATCTGTCATTAATTACCTACTTGTTGGCCTTACAACCTTATTAGGTCAGATGACTTGTGAGAAGAAATGTGCCTTTTATTTGACATGGCTGCTCCGCCCCCTGCAATTAACTTTCGTCGTGAATGTTGACACTTTTTACACGTCGCTTTACATCCCGTATCTCGATATTCTTCCTATTTATCTGATAAACTACAGTTCCTATGACATCATCATCATCTTCCTCGTTTTCTTCATATTTGGGGTTGGCACTGTACGTCAATTCCCTCCATCTTTTTCTATCATTTACATTATCTTTACTAACTCCCCTCTCCATCATGTCCCTTCACACATTCCCCCCACGTCTCTTTTTCCACGCTGGCCAGACCAGACAGGTTGGAAAGGTCTCATTGATGTTTATAAGCTTTGTTTAGTTGTGTTTCCTATGTTGCCTTCTACGACATCCACGGGAAGACTTGGAGTATTCCTATTCTACTCCGCCGGGAACCACACGGCGCTATAATTAAACATATATTAATTTAAGGCTAAATTTTCCGGGGTCTAGTGCTGCCCCCATTTAAAATAAATCGTTTCAAAGAAAACGGAGACATTATTTAAAATGTTGCAACTATCAAGTCCTAGATAACCCTTCAAAGTATTTTATGAACTACTGTTTACAGTTTAAAGTGAGAACGTTAAGCTTTACTACGCACTCTTTCGAAAAACGGCCACTTTTGGCAAATGTGCGTAGTAAAGCTTAACGTTCTCATTATAAACTATAAACAGTAGTTCATAAAATACTTTGAAGGGTTATCTAGGACTTGGTAGTAGCAAAATTTTAAATGATGTCTCCGTTTTCTTTGAAATGTTTTTTTTAATGGGGGCAGCACTGGACCCCGGAAAATTTAGGTACGGCCTTAATGAATAAAGTTAATAATATGTAAAGAAAATTTTTCGGCACGAGTGAAATTCGAACTTACGCCTCAAATCTGTACCATAAGTGCACTTCCAATTATGCTGCCGTGGTATCAATACACTCGACTAGTAAGGACCCTTTCCAAAAGAAATGCGGCTCTAGGAAATTTGATCCACCAAACCATAAAATAAAGGTGTGTATAAATAAAACATCTTAATCTCGTTCGTTCTCAACTTCAAGAGTAGGAAGCGTTGATTGTGACAATGATAAACTATCGGTAGCTTAACCACTGTTGGGAATTTTCCTCCGGTGTGATAACGACATGGTAGGGAGACATGTTTATTTGATCATTTAAACTGGTTCGGATTGCTAAAGATAATATGATTGAAATAGCCGTGTGGTTTCCGGCACTTACAGTTACCTTACTAGTTTTATTCTTTATTTTATTTTATTATCACACAAAACAAATGACAACTAAAACAAAACTACACAAAAAGAAACATACAAAAACATTAAAACTGGTTGCAATCCAAAACATGTGAGTACATGAAATAATAAAAGAGGTGTTGTTACAATCTAAGAGAAAATAAGTAAAATAAAAATATACAAACTCTTACCTATTAAATATGTATACACTTCAAATTTCAATCATACAAGATCCCCTTTAAAGTTTTAGTGTATGAGGCAAGTTTCTTACACTGACGCTTACATTCGCAATCTCATTACACTGACTTTACTACACTAAGTTAACTAAGAAATACTTCGGGGTTGGTTAGAATAGGGCCACTTCAAGTCTCTTCGACTTTCTTGCAGTTTGTCTGCTATGTCATATGAACTAATAACTATAATAATAATTATAATAACAAGGATAACTTTAGTGTCTAGTAAGTAAATCAATTTACATAGCACTCCTCATGTCTCTCTGTGCGACTCTCAGTTTGTGCACAGCCTCCTTCGTGAGCGTTGTATGTACGTATGTCCCGCAGCACCGTACCTACGTCATAGTGGACAGGACACACTGGTTGTCTCTAATAGGCGGGTCTTTAGGCATCGGGGATTTGAATTTTTATATTAAAACACAAATAGTCAGACATAGCAAAAAAACGAGTCGAGAGACAACTCCACTCAGCGGAGGCAAAGCATGTCGTAAACTCGTCATATGAAATCCTAGACGTGAACAGTGCTAGTGACGTCAACCGCAGCTGTTTAATCAAACGTAGTGCAAATGTTCAGTTATTAAATTAATGCATACATAAATAAATAGAAAAGGAACGTTTCGCGTTAATTTAATAATAATGCAACGCGATAGTTTAAAAATAAATGTTGAGTTGTTCGTTACGTAATTTACAACCTTTAAATACAGTTTCCTCCCTTTCATGCAACGGACATAAAAAAATCAGCTTTTAATTCATTCAACATTTAGTTTATGTTGGTATTTCAAAAGAAAAATCATGCTGGTCTAGTAGAAAAAAGTAAGAGTGACTTCTTTTTCGTCTATACTTAGTACTAAGCAGATCGATAGGAATCATGTCCAAAGGCTGGCAACGCATCACTATTTTGAAATTAAAAATTCATCGTATGATTCTTAGTTTAATTTGATGAATTTTAATACCTAGATTACGATGGATGCCAATAAAACTAAAATGCCAATGGAACTACCCAAAATTATCACCTTCCTAAATTTGCGTTTTTCAATGAAGCTACATACATAGAAGTTTACTATTGTCTCGTAAAGTTAAACCACAAATATTTTAGTTTATCTAATGCATTTCTAAAGCAAAAGAAACATATTTATACCGCATTAAGTTATAGTATAGAGTCGTTAGGACAAAACAGGACGTTGAAAAACATCACCTAGAATGTTGATATTCCTTAACTTTTTTAGGTTAAAATTCTTTAATTTTTTTCCTTCTGACGTCATAAATAAATATTGTACTTTAGACTTTGTCACCACAGAACACCTTGTAATGCATAATTTGAAATACCTGTCAGATACGCCCGCAGTGGCTTACAAAATAAGAGAAAGGTTATTTGCTCTGCGACTTGCGTGTTTATGACGTCAAGACTCATTACAAAACAACAAACTTAGTCAGGTGTATTTTCCGAGCCATCAATTTTATATAAATATTCAGGATTTATGAAATTGCTATAAAAACCTTTGTTGAACAACATCTATGTTGTGATTGACTACACTCATATCAGCATAATTTCAATTGCATTCTCAGCTGTAATGCTGCAAAGCCCGAGGTCCGCTTTCCGGCTTTTTCTTCTCCACTTCGCACGGTCTTGTGTGTCCGTGGTTGTAAGATCATTGGACAAGGTCTAGCCAGCATTTCTTGGATCTACCACGTTTACTGAGCCCCGGCAGAGGCAGCATGACTATACATTTGTTTCCCACGTAACTTGCCGGTCTCCGCAAGACATGGCCGTACCAGCTTAGGCTCTCTTGCAGTTTATCTGGTGACACGGACATGAAGGCTGCCGCAAATGCGGATGCATTTTCTCAAGCGGTCTCGCTATCTGATAGACAACGTAGCACCAAAATGGATGAGCCTATTATCGCATCTCATCTGCTTCTTTTTCGCCGTATCTTGATATTTCTGTATCCAAAAGATTTTGGCGGGAAGTCAAGGGGTTCGTTGGCGTTTACTTTAAATAATTTTGCAAGTTGATCGTCAATCTCGTGGACTTTCTAATGTGAAATCGGTGTAGTTTTGTGTTATAAATGCTCATGCTCATGAACAATATGTGGAATAGTTAAAGTGTGACAGGTCATAGTGTAGTGACATTTGTTTAGCGGATTATGTGCGCCTTCAGGCGCCGTCCGCCACTCAATCGGCTATGAAAACTAGTGGACTCTATAGATTTGTCGCCAGGAGCTCCCTTGAAGCAATCAAAGGTCTACACTAAACTTTGATTGTAACTTGTTAGGAATAAAGAATCAACGAAACTAAGATAGGCTTTAAAGGACTTGTATCTGGTATAAAATCTAACTTAAAATAAATATACCCACTTGACATTTCTGTATCCATAATATAGAAATTGAACCGTTCGCTATCATATCCACGATATTTGTTTGGTGTCTCAAATGGTATTCAACGCAAAGGAAAGCTACATATATAACAGTAGTTGTTGATTGAATGTTCCAATGATATAGGTATTTCGAGATGACATTTACCACAACGATTTGCTCCGCTCAGTTCCACTTCAATCGAAATGAAGAATTAACAGTTCATTAATAGGTTTTGAAAATAAACGGATGTGTTTTTGGAGCACATGTGACGTCAAGTGTGTTTTTGATATTTTAGTAAACACCAGTGGAAATTTTATATTGAGGGCAAATACAGTTCGGTAATGTCATTCACTTTCTTTGTAGATATTCGAATTATCTTTATTAAAATAATCTTTGTTTTTTGCACAAACGCGATTATTTCCTTTTTTTTTTTAGACAATATTTTTGACGCAAACATAAACATTTTGGAATAAGTACCTACTTACCTTCCAAGAAGTTAAGTACCTATATACTTAATTACTAGCACATTTAGGATTTGTTTTTTCAAATTACTATTTCATAAACAAAATATTTACTCAACACGTCGTTAGCAGTACTTAGATTCTTTGTTCAGTACTTGAAACATCGCAGTCTCCATCTCCTATAGTAATTATAACTATTATTATTACATTTTGTACTATTTAATGCTGGCTGATGCGACTAGAACATTTTGTACTGCTCGCGTTGGATATTGTAGTTTATTGGTTATTATTACATTTATAGTTAGTCCCTTTCGCAAAATGTCCCTTTCGCAAAATGTCCCCTAGTCGCAAAATGTCCCTTTCGCAAAATGTCCCCTAGTCGCAAAATGTCCCTTTCGCAAAATGTCCCTTTCGCAAAACGTCCCTATCGCAAAATGTCCCTTTCGCAAAATGTCCCTTTCGCAAAATGTCCCTTTAGCAATATGTCCCCTGGTAGCAAAATGTCCCCTGGTGGCAAAAATATCCCTTTCGCAAAATTTCATGTTTTTTATACTTACAGATAGTTTATCACCCAGATTAACACAAAGGCTACTTTTTATCCCGAAAAAGTTACTGTTTAGGGATCGATATTAACACGAGCGGAGACACAAAAGCTAGTTTCATGATAATTGGTTCAGTAGTTACGGCGTGGAGGCGTAACAAACAAATAAACAACAAACACACTTTATAGTAATTTTATAAAAATAATGAAATTTGGAAAAGGGATATTTTGCTGCCAGGGGACATTTTTCGAAAGGGACGTTTTGCGCAAGGGACATTTTGCGAAAGGGACATTTTGCGACTAGGGGACATTTTGCGACGATACCTTTTGTTTATACATTCTGTCGCACCACCATGAGGTATAAGTCCTCCATTTTTACACATTGTATGTGCAAAAAAGTTTAAATAAATAAATAAAATTAGTAACCCAGCTAGTGGCACTAAATACAGTTTATATTAGTTTAAATCATTAACATCTTGTACTAGCAATTTAGACAAAATAACATGTTAGTCTACTTATAACTTGTTGTTATTTACAACGAGTTGCTAGGTATTTACTTGAGTTGCCTCTGTTAGACTATTTTCGTTTGCAACCATTATATACTAACTCTAAATAAAGACCTTAATCCCCTATAGCCTAGCGCTTGCACCTGGCTGGTGGCCAACAGTTCACTCACCGCAGTGTGACGCTGAATGACACCGTTTTATCTCTCACGTCAGCACAAACATATTATCATTATCATTATTATCATAAAGTTTTATAAATATGCAGTAAACTGCGATATTACGTAAGTGAAAGCGAAAAAAACATATTTTTGTTTACTCATTCTGTTTGCAAAATAATTTAAAATGGCAGACTTTTCTCAATATTATTGCAAAAAATGAATAGTTTATTTTGAAAATTGTATAGGTACTTATACTTTTTGCAGTGATCTTACATTTGCGCGTACTACTTAAAAGATTGCTTTGTACCCTAAGTTTGTACCTTTAGAAATTGTAAGTTTGCTAATCAAATTTATAGACATAAATCCTGGATACTGAGGTAAAGGGTAGGTACAGACCTATACAGGTTGATCTTTCACATAATTTATCATCAATTGAACACAAAACCGACTAAGTAAGAAAAAAATCTTTTTTTCGCCCAAATTTCTAATATATGGCTAACCCACTAACTTTACTATACGCGCGGCCGTTGCCCTCCCCACTCACCGACCGCCCGCCCGCCACGAGCCCGGTAGCGAGCTGTGACATTCAAATGGGAGATTTTTGGTAGGTAGGTATGCATTTGTCAGCTGATATCTTTGGTTTTTATCATGAACAAGTTACATATGACAGAATATTTATTTTTTTCTTTGCTTGAATATAGTTACGAGGTTCAAAATCACCTGTATAAACAAAACTAACCAAGCACTGCCGCGTCTGTCTAATCACACCTTTATCACTAGTTAGTTTTCACTACATCTTTATTTTCATAACGTAATTGTTTTTGATGCCAAGATTATTTACAGCAGTACTTTTAAATGTGCTGGTATACAAATAAGAATTACTGCGACAAGGTCTGCGTATTTTTAGACCAACCGGAGTTATGTCGATGATTCTAGTGTTAGCTCATTGAGAATGTAAATATAGAAAATTTAGGCAAGTTTCAGGTTATACAACGTGGAAGGGAAGTTGAAAAAAAGGAATGTGGAAGTGTCAGGTTATACTCGTAATAAATCAAACCACGGTCTATACCTAGGTTATAGTATAATGAAATTAAAATAACAGCCAATAACAAAAAAATATCTTCATTTCCATACAAAAGCGTGCAGAGATTTATGAGGGAATGTCGAATTTTTTTTTAGTTTCTTGACTGTTTTTTTAATTTAATTATACTTTTGTGATCTAGCCTGTTGTTTGATTTATAACGGGTATGTCCCTTCCACGTTGATACTGAAAGTAACTTAGTCTCATCACCATCATCATCCGAGCGTATTCCCGGTTGCATCGTCAGCGGTTACGCTTCAGAACCCGGGTCCGCTACCTAACCAAGGCGATTTGACGAGGTTACTGTTTTTTTACACAGAGCGACTGCCGTCTGACCTCCGCAACCCAAAGGGTAAACCAGAACCAATCCAAACGCTAGATGGCGGGACCAACGGCTTTACGTGCCTTCCGAAGCCTGCAATATCCTAAACAGACTGGAAACAACTTTTCACAAAGTATGTTCCCAGTGGGATTTGAACCCATGACCTCCGGATCACAAGGCAAACGCCTTGACCACTGGACCGCGGAGGCAATCTGAAAGTAACTTAGTGTATTAAAATTAATAACCCGTTGCTAGTATGTTTTAGTCCGAGGTTTTAGTGTAAACTTTGAAAAAATTTTGTCGATAAGAAAAATATTTGACAGCTTTTACGACATCCAAAGTAAGAGATGAAGTGGTCCCATACAAAAAGATTTCTTTTACAATTAAAAAAATTTGTTCTCTAGGGATTCAGTTTAAATAGATAACAATTAAAATGCAATACTTCTTCTTCTTCCCGAGTCGAAAGGCTATTTACTAATTTAATTAAATCAAATTTGACCAGTATTTGGCCACGGCGATTCCCCGGTCATTTGCTTCATTTTCTTTCAATACTATACCTGTTGGATATAAAATTAACAAAAACATTTTCCATATTCATTAGCTATGAAATTGGAAGTATCAATTAACTCGAATAAGTAGATATTTTATTAAAATTAAATAGATATAAGTATACTATGAGATTTCTAATTATAAATACCTGCAACGCAGCTACACTGCAACTTAATCCCTTCTATAATAAAACCGTAATTTTAGTATCTATCGCAAAAGTAATCCTAATTTTATTCATAGAAGTCGGGGAAAACGTGTAAATTAACTTGCCTGCTAATTGTAAATGCTAAATGTTGCTGTGCTAATTGTTATTCCACTTAATAATTTTGCAGCTTTAAAACCTTGTATTATGATTAGTACTAATTTATAAGCCATATCTTTGCATACAACTTTGTTAGAATTGCAAATTGCAAAGAACATTGGCAGACGCCGCAACATATCTAATGTTAATTTTTTTTAATTTGCAGAGGTCGATTACTTTTGAATAAAAACTATTGCGATGGAAATGAACTCATTTTTTTTTTTAAATTACCATTTTTTATAAAGCGAATGCTGACGGCAGTTGAAAGTCTAATATGTAAATAAATAAGTACCTATGTAAATTTTTTTCTCAGGCAGGGCGCGTCTTTAAAATTACTTCTCGAAAAAAATATCTTTATAAAAGTGTCAAGAATTGTTTAATCCCATATCTCTGGTTTAAGGCTCGTTCAAAGACTCCTAAGAATGTTTCTGGTAGGTAGGTTTCAGTCTATGATATTGATTACATTCCGTAATCAATATCATAGACTGAACTTGCTGCAAGAAACTACACTATCACATCTTTATCTATAACGGGGTAGACAAAACCATAGGTCGTAAGACCCAATCGTGAAGGTAGAAAAAGGGAATTAAAAGACTGATGGGTTGCTAGCTCGATTACACATTCCCTTGATCGGCATTTAAGATCTGCGTGGAAAGAGAAATTTCTGGTACATTCAAAGTTTTTATCATTTCTGCCAAACCAGCATGCAACAGAAACAACATAATTACATATTTAACAAAAAAAAACAACCGACTTCATTTTTTTTAGGAGTTTTTGCCATATCTACAAAGCTTTTCATCATATCTTCACCAAATTAAAATGGGCCCAACTTGGTAGGAAAGGCTTTCAAATAAAAAAGAATCATCAAAATCGGTCCATAATTGGCGAAGATATTGCGTAACAAACATACATAAAAATATTAAAAAAACATACAGTCGAATTGATAACCACCTCCTTTTTGGAAGTCGGTTAAAAACACAAAAAAGTTATAGCGAAATATGTAAAAATCGACCAATACTTAATTTGATAAGATTTCGAAACTACGACTTTTCAACTTGATAAATATCTATGAATGAAGTACTTAGTAGTAAGATGAGTCACATGGCTGGTCATTGAACTTTGTCTCCTCATAATAGTAATAGCCTTTAATTTTCAAGTACCTGAGAAATCATTAAGGTGAAGATATAGGCAAATGAAGACAAGTAGCTAACTCTTTCAACAATTTCTTTGCATCAATTGGGGAACCCGACCACGCACCGGGAATTAGTCGCCCCTGCGGTCACCCAGTGGTAAATCCCACCAAAAACAGTATATTCCTCAGTCCAGTAACTACTCGAGAGGTACAAAAAGCAATAAAGAATTTAAAAAACAAAAAAAGTTTCGGAATAGATGAAATACCACCATGTTTATTTAAAGAATGCGTAGAAGAACTAACATACCCACTTACTATTCTGATAAACCAATCTTATAGCGAGGGCGTATTTCCAACCTTACTAAAACAAACTATAATAAAACCGGTTCACAAAAAGAATGAAAAAACAAACCTTAATAATTACCGTCCCATATCCCTTCTACCAACAGCTTCAAAAATATTTGAAAAAATTATATGTGATCGCGTCTATAAATTTTGTGAAAAATATAAAATATTCGATGAATGCCAAAATGGTTTTCGAAAAAATCGTTCTACGACTTTGGCCGTGTACAAATATTTTAGGGAAATAATAAAACTATTAGATAATAAAAAATTTGGAATAGGAATACTACTAGATATGACGAAGGCATACGATAAAGTCCAGCATAACATATTATTAAATAAATTATACGGAATAGGAATTCGCGGTACGGCACTAAAATGGTTTGCATCATACCTGAAAGATAGACAACAGTTCGTAGAAATCGAGTACTACGACCATTACTCAAAGGAAATACTAACTACTCGTTCTGAAAGTAAAGTTGTTAACGCATCTATACCCCAAGGAAGCGTGGTTGGGTGTCTTTTGTTCTTAATCTACGTAAATGATCTCCCTAAAACCATAAATGAATCCTGCGTCTTATTTGCTGACGACATCTCACTACTTACGTCCTGCCAAAATGAAACTCAAGTAAATCAAAAATTACATTCCGTACTTACCAATATTTCAAAGTGGATGAACGAGCACAGCTTAGAAATCAATTATAAAAAAACCAAAATTATGTGCTTCCACCCCCAACAAAAAAAGCCACTAAAAATACACTTTGCATTTAACGGAACCAAAATTGAACAAGTAAATGAGTTCACACTGCTCGGTTTGGATATAGACAGCAACATTAATTGGAAAACACACATACAAAAGATTAAGTCCAAATTGTCAAGTTTTACGTATGCACTTCGCGAAGTTAAAAAAACAACTGACTTAGATACAGCGATTACGACATATTATGCATACGCCTATGCCTGGCTCAATTACGGTATTATCCTTTGGGGAAACAGTCCAGACGCGCATCTTCTACTCACCATTCAAAAGAAATTAATTCGAATACTAGCAAATATCCGACAATATGAGAGTTGTGTACCATATTTTCAGAAATATAATATACTCACAATACCTTGTATGTACATATTTGAAATCAGTAAATTTGTTCGAAAGTATCCAGAATTTTACACAAAACGGGGTGACCTAAAAACTAGATACCCAAAACGTAATGCAAACAGATTACAAATGCCGAGGGCCCGCCTGGAACTAAACTCTTCGAGTACTTTAATCATGTCTATAGAAATTTACAACAAATTGCCCAAAAAACTAACAGAAGGAAAAACGACAAAATATTCTTCAAAAAATTAAAACAATTTCTTATTAACAAAGCCTATTACGATATAAAAGAATTCCTAAGGGATAAACTATAATTAAATATAACCAGCGCAGTAAAAATATATAACCAGTTTATTTTATAATAATTTAATAATATTAAATAGATCTTATTGAAATTAAATCAATTAAATATTAATAAAGTGAAATTAAATATGTAAATAAATTAACTAATAAAATATAATAATTTACTCTAAATGAAATAAATGATTTTTAATGAAATAAATGATTTCATTTCATAATTAAAATAAATTTAGAACATAATGAGTAAATATGAAACTGGAAATAATTGATGTAAGTTATAAAGGTAAATCATAATTCAACACGTACTACGAGTAAATGCATAACTTCAAATTTTAATATATGAATCGAATGTCCAGAAATGTTTAATATACCAAATTTAAAGGTACCAATAACTAATTTAAAAAATAGTCGATCCAAATTACCTTATGAGTGCGACCTCCTCTTCTCTAACCAAATTGCTGTGCCCGACAGGGTCCATAAAATGATTCTTAAATTGTATTGTAGTTATCTTATGTACTTTATGGTTTGCTATAAAATATTGAGTATTGAGTAAGTGGCGCCCTCATTTGAAATAAATTGTTAACTCGTAAATATGGAGATAATTTCCATATTACTCTTCGTCATGCACTAGATAGCCCTTTAAATTATTTTATAAACCACCGTTAAAAGTATTTACATTAGTCCGTCTAGCTTTAAAACTTGCCTCCGCCAAAAGTGGCCACGGCAAGTTTTAAAGCTAGACGGATCACCAATAATAGTTTTAACGGCAGTTCATAAAATAATTTAAAGGGCTATCTAGTGCATGACGTAGAGCAATATGGAAATTATCACCATATTTACGAGTAAAAAATTTATTTCACACTTCAAGGCCATTTGCCTATATCTTCGCCTTAAGAGATGATTATTACATCATTTAAAGTTACTCGTGAATACACGTGCCTCTTATAGTACGGTACGTTACGGTCATGTCTTGCGGAAACCGGCAAGTTACGTGGGAAACAAATATAGCTAATTTTAGTGTCACTAAGCTATAAGTTAAATGATCTGACGTCGACATTTTTTATGAAATTGAAAGAAAAATTGACAATTATCTAGTGATACAAACATCCAAAGATAAATAAATGGTTTTGACTTTGACTGCCCATGCTACAGAAGACAGTAAGCAATACAGAAATGAATCTTCTAAGGTACGCGCAATATGCGTCCCCGTTCCCCGTCCCCGTTCTTGTGCGGCCGTTCACACCATAGATTAATATTGTATGTGCACACGTCATTGCGTGCGCACGCTCTCGCCCTGAGACAAGGCGAGAGCGGAGGAGAGGTGCGGGGACGGGGAACAGGGACGCATATTGCGCGGGACCTTAGGAGACTCCGTTCTGTATACTCTTACTGTCTTCTGTGCCCATGCCGCCTTCGCCACGCCCCGGCAGAAGTGGTAGACCCAAGAAATGCTGGCTTGACGTCGTCAATGATGATATGCGTGCCAATGGTCTTACAACCAAGGATGATGCTCAAGACTGTGCGAAGTGGAGAAGGAAATGCCGGAAAGCGGACTTCAGGCTTCACAACATTACAGCTGAGGATTTGATTTGATTTTTGAATCTTTGATGGAGCTAAACTGTACCTTTCTCTAAAGATGTTGTGAGGAGAGAGCTACAACGAGGAAATTTCGAAATAAAGTGGACCAGATAAAAAAAAACACTGTTTCTCTTTTCATTTTAAATTCTATTGAACCGTTGGACACCCTTCAAAATAAAGACGTAATTCTACGAGAAACATAAAAGTTCAATGACTCTTTAAAAAAAACCAGGCTTATTGTTTAAACCTGATTTTAAAATTGAATTTCATGAATACGCGTAAAAACTTGTTCTTCCCGAGGGATTCGAAATAGAGTGAATATTTATGATTCCTTTGTTTTTTGACAGTTGTAGGCTTCATATATCTTTTGAATTAAATTTTTACACATATAAATCATTTGTCTTTCTTTTTACATGATTTAGTTAAGTATTTCTCATACTACTAATGATAAATATATGTAGTTATCTACAGATTAACTAGGAAGAAATTGCGAAGGAAAATAAATATATTGTTTTTTTCATTTATAAAGTTTTATATAGGATATTTGATGGTCTGTAATTTGTTTATTAAGAAAAAAATAAATAAATACAATTGAGATTAAACTACAAACTAAACCTAAAAATAAAACCTAATCTAAATTAATGATTTAAAAATCTGAAAGATTATGACCGTGCGGCATGGTGCCAAGAACGCTGGCTGCGTTTCCTCTCTGGATAGCTATGCTAATTCGTTGAGAAAAGAAGCAGCCAGCTCTCTTGTCACCAGCGGCGGTGATCAGGTTTAGGTTTATACAAGCAAAACAAAGCTAATAAACATCAATGAGACCTCTCCAACCCGTCTGGCCAGCGTGGAGAGTGTAGGCTAAATCCTCTGACTGTTTTGGCTAATATATGGCTCTAGTAGTACAGAGAGGGTCGTGCTCCAGCAGTGGGGACTCTAAAAGACCTGATGATTATGATGGTCTAGTCCGAACAAATTTACACGTCCCTTCTCCTATTTTCTTCGATATTATTGTTCATATATGTCATTTGTACATTGGACTTTCACTTATCAAGTGCTTGTGACTCAGTGACTCTTGGTTTAAATATACTTATATAACCTTTCATGTATCTTATCTATCACTGATCTCGGATGCGTCAACATTGTAAGGCTTACTTTTTCCTCAGTCATAAATTTAAATTTAAACAAACGATACAGTAGCATAATAAAACTTATCCAAAAAATAAACACACTGTTATAACAATTTAAACCACATGTAAATATTAATATTTGTATACAATGTACCGTTTTGTGTGTTGTTATTTACGCATATTGTTGACGTAACAAACAAAAGTTATTTTTTCGTTTCATTCAGAAATAAAAATAAAAAAACCGGCCAAGTGCGAGTCGGACTCGCGCACCGAGGGTTCCGTACAAACCTGCAAGGTTTAGTATTTGGTATGAATTTCAATTTAATACCTCTACGCGTTTATGAGGAAATGGGTAGTAAGTTTAAAATTATTAAAAAAAAATATATTATGTGATGTAACTAAAAATTTATGGTTTTCGTAATTTTTCCTTTATCTATGCTATAAGACGTTGCTTCGTACCAAATTTCAAGATTCTGAGTTCACGGGAAGCACCCTGTAGGTTTTGATTCCCTTGCAAGTGTCGAAAATTTGCGGCATAAACGGCTGTATCTTTTGATTGCGTTGGCTTAGAAGTTTGATTTTTTCACAGCTTCAAGGGAAAGTAGACCTGAGTAATTGATATAAATTTCAGCTTCATACCTCCACGCGTTCCTGAGAAAAAGGGTCTTGACAGACGGACGGACGGACGGACAGACGGACAACAAAGTGATCCTATAAGGGTTCCGTTTTTTCCTTTTGAGGTACGGAACCCTAAAAAAACAATAACGATACGTTGCAGGGACATCAATAGATAAATCACCTAATACGTTCCGTTACTTTTATTTTGTATAACAATTGTTAAATAGTTATCACACTATACTAAATTGCACCCTAAATCGAGGCGCGTGACTGGCGACGGCGATCCGTGGACTATTCGAGACGTTATTCCTGTTAAACATGTTGCTTGTGTCCTATTGCGTTGAAATGAATTTACAGATTACAAGGAAGTAGAGCGGTCGGGACGTCCTTTTTACTCTAAATTGGATCCAATCATTCCCAAACTGTACATTTTCCGATTTCCTAGTTAGAATTCCTTCAAATTGGATAGTGTTATTACCGATTTACTGATGGAGTATTATGGGTTTACCGTCGTGCATTTTTTGATAACGCCAGCTGACGTGACAGACCGCACGTGCGATGTATTGTAATCCGAAGTTAGCAATCGCACAGTTGTTTTGGGAAAAATTGGTGCGGTGGGAACTGAGACAGACGTTACTCGATACAATTTAATAAACGATGTCGTGACAACCTGCGTACAAATGACTAGCGAAGAAACAGCAAGCAAAGTTGCATTGGATGAAATTACAAATAAACTAGTGGAGTGATTAATTCACTTAAAATCAGAATGTTCTTTAAGCCGGGTCCAGACGGGTGTAACGTGTAATGTAATCGAAAGAGACCGCCTAACATTAAAACCGTCCGGACCCGGCTTTATACTGCACTGAATTGGCTACTTTTATGAAAATGCGGAAATTTGGGCGTCCCGTTCAGGGGTCCGACGGAACGCATCCTGAGAGGGTTAAAAAACGGGACGTCCCGACAAAGCTGGACATCTTGCAAGTCCTTACGCCATCTGCGCCTAGGTTTTCCAGGACGCCGACATCCATTCCTTGGGATCCACAACGTTAGGGTTTTGGTACTAATATTCAAAAATATCAGCAAACACTGTATACACAATCCGTTACAATTTGTAAATCATAGTAAGAAGGACTACAGATTAGTCTGATTACCTACTCGTGACTCTCGTGATATCTACACTATAATTAAATTAACTGCGTCATATATGTTAACTGACTGAGAACATATAAACTAACATAAAATGAGATCGGTCGATGTTTTTCGCACTTTCGACCATGAGCCCCCTATTACCACATACGTATCTTGCTTGCCGATAATATCAACATAGTGATAGCAAGGTGTTAATTATGTGTTTTTGGTGAGATTAGGGTCTAGACAGACGGACCGCATTTCGACTGCACGCCAACTGCAGTTCAGATGCAGTTTGATTGCAATTGACACGCTGCAATGTGCAATTAAATAACCTAACCTAATATATATATATATATATATTTATTTTTAAATGAAAACTATTAACACAAATTTGTATTTTCCCTATCTGGGTCAAAAATAAATAATCCGCTAGTTTCCAACAAGTCAAATCAGGCACTTTTTTCTAAACGTCAAAACAAACATTTTCTATGAGATTTGTATGGAATATTGGACTGTGACGTCATAGTTTCTCGGAGTCAAATGGCGCTCTTAAAATCCGTTTCTCTACATTAATAAATATAAATCACTTTCAAAGTGGATGTGATCAATGACAAGTTACATTATTTTGTGACGTTTTATTCTCTTAACAGTATCAAACAATTTATTTTTGACCCAGGAAACTACCCAATTCAATGTTAGCTGACACGTGTAGATTTTAATCAAATCGATTTCAACGAATACAAATTGAAACACACTTTAAATATCATATTCTCATCTAAACGAATGCTCACCAGCCAGTTATAAAAACTTTCTTCCATGGAGTTTCCAACCCAAACATATACCTATGCATATTGTTTAAACCACTTGCTAACCAGTACCATTTCTTCCACAGAGTACTAACCCGCACCTCGCAGCCTTTCCACGTGGCCCTCGCCATTGTCGTGCTTCTCGCGTGGCTCAGCAGGCCAGGGTCAGGGTCAGAGGTCAGAGGATGGAAGGCGTTGTACGTCGGAGCGATAGCGATACATTTAGGAGCGCAAGTCTGGATGACACTTATCTCCGGTAAGTTCCATAACCCATATGACATCACGTCACATAGCTCCTCCAGGTCAGACGATTGAAAATCTAAATTTGAATTGAGTATTATAAGTTCATAGAAAAAGTCTTCTTCTGGAGAAAAGTATGTACAGAAATAAGAGATGTCTTCGCACAAGTCATAGGACACAACACTAACGGGCTTTAAAAATAATAATACAGGTCTTTATATATATTAAAATTATAGAAATAATGAATTATACTATAGTTTTAAATGCTACCAGTACCTAACATTTTTTTAAATCAGACAGTCGAATAGTAAGCTATAGCCATTGCCTGGCTCAATCTACTATGAACAGCTCGCATTTTTTTTTTAAAGAATTATTTTACGGCTGCGAGTAGTGTAGGATACGAGTCCTATAGAGCCTTTCTTTAGTTTTTCGTTTCTATATTCTTAACATATCACTACAGCCATGTTTCGACAATTCACTTTAGGGCCGTACCAAAATTTTCCGGGGTCCAGTGCTGCCCCCATTTAAAATAAATCATTTCAAAGAAAACGGCAAAATTCAAAATTTTGCTACTACCAAGTCCTAGATAACCCTTCAAAGTATTTTATGAACTACTGTTTACAGTTTAAAGTGAGAACGTTAAGCTTTATTACGCACATTTGCGAAAAACGGCCACTTTTGGCAAATGTGCGTAGTAAAACTTAACGTTCTCATTACAAACTGTAAACAGTAGTTCATAAAATACTTTGATGGGTTATCTAGGACTTGATAGTAGCAAAATTTTGAATGATGTCTCCGTTTTCTTTGAAATGATTTATTTTAAATGGGGACAGCACTGGACCTCGGAAAATTCAGGTATGGCCTTAACAATTTACATATTGTTCAAAAGCATGAGCATTCATAACGCCAAACTAAGCCAAAACACATTATAAATTCCACTATATAATCAATTTGCAAAATGATTTAGGTATAAAGCAAATCCTAATACCAAACCCCTTGGCTTCCCGCCAGAAAAGCCGATATGACTTACGAGTGATTGTCAACTGGTGAAAAATTAAGTCAATATGGATTGCTATCCTAAGTATTTTATGCAGCCACTGTCACCTAACTTAAAAATATAGGTTGGGAATTTCATACAGCTCTATTCATCAATAACTAACGTTGTTACTACCCACAGTATTGTCCATGATACAATAGCAGTGTCATCACATGACAAATACTTCAATCACAGATAACTTCAATCTCGTCTTGCATTTGAGAGAGTAATGCATGCATATTATCTCCGAAAACTGTCAGGATGCTTTATAAGTATTATACTTAAAAGTAGTATATGTACATATATGGTTAGTTTTGGAATGTTTATTTTTGTTTAGTATATGTATACTGAATAATAATTTTACTCTTGCTTTTTCCTTACTCTACTCTTTTTCCCCGGCTAGAAATGTAACCCAGAACCTCCAGAGTGGTGAACACGGACGTCGTCAATTATTTAGGTTCAATCACATATCAAATTGCACTACTAACTGCGCCGGCGCCGGCTGCACCTCCGGCGATACAGTTCTCAGAAACTCAGATTGCGAACAAGACGAAATGAGAGCCGGGCAGATGCACGGTCTAATTTGGTGGCTGTCCATTTAAGTTTATCTGAATTTTGATTGTGTTGGCTATGGAGTCATCAATTATAAATCATAAATGGTATACCTTTATATTAACAATTGTTTCACACTGTTTACTACTTATAAAGCGTTGTAGTGAATTAGCATAAGTACCTTGAGATAAGTACTTACGGACATGGTTTTTGGAACCGTTAAATCCCGTTACTATTACGCGTAATATACTAGTACGCGTAACTATATGCAGCGATCTTTAAATCCACCTCATACCTGTATATGCACCTTATACATGTATAAAAAATAAGATTTTCGTAAAAAAAAAGCAACAAGCTAAATAACAGCTTATAAAAAAATACGAACTTATTTTTAATTACTTAGTACTCGTATTGTAGGATTTACTTGCTTAGGTTTATATGTATAATATACTTTATCACTTACTGCTTATAATCCAGGAAATATAAACATACGGAAACAGTATTCAATAAATTTATCTATAAACACATTAAAAAAGAATAAACGTTACAAAACAAAAAAGCGGTCCAACAAACCAACCAAGTGCGACTCGGACTCGCCCATGAAGGGTTCCGTAGCAGCAAGTAACATAATATAAAAGTTCTAAAGGTAAATTGCGGTTTACGATTTATGACGTTAATAAAAAAAACTACTTACTAGATATCGTTCACACCAAGTTTCGGTGGAAGTTTGCATGGTAATGTACATCATATATTTTTTTAGTTTTATAATTTTCTTATTTTAGAAGTTACAGACACACATTTTACCACTTTGGAAGTGTCTCTCGCGCAAACTATTCAGTTAAGAAAAAATGATATTAAAACCTCAATATAATTTTTGAAGACCTATCCATAGATAGATACCCCACAAGTATGGGTTTGATGAAAAAAACATTTTTGAGTTTCAGTTCTAAGTATGGGGAACCCCCAAAATTTATTGTTTTTGTTTCTATTTTTGTGTAAAAATCTTAATGCGGTTCACAGAATACATCCACTTACCAAGTTTCAACAGTATAGTTCTTATAGTTTCGGAGAAAAGTGGCTGTGACATACGGACACACAGACAAACAGACATGACGAATCCATAAGGGTTCCGTTTTTTGCCATTTGGCTACGGAACCCTAAAAACAAGTAGGTACCTAGTAGTCTTTGTTTAAATAATTTGGTATTTATAAGATATCCCAAAGCACCAACATTTCTTGATTTATTTATTTACCAATTTATGTACAAGAAAATGTATACAGAGAATACATAAAATAAAAATTGTACAAGGCACTACTTATCGCGCCGTGTGTTTCCCGACATATAGTAGTACAGGACCACTCCAAGTCTTCCCATGGATATCGTAGAAGGCGACTTAGGAAACACAAACTAAACAAAGCTTGTAAACATCAATGAGACCTCTCCAACCCGTCTAGCCAGCGTGGAGAGTGTAGGCCAAATTCTCTATCTGCTCTGGCTAATATAATATATGGCACTGGTAGTACATAGAGGGTCGTGCTCCTGCAGTGGAGACTAAAAAGACCTGATGATGATGACTACTTATCTCAAAATATCTCTTCTAGTAGGTCTGTGAGGGGAGATGTTTATACATGAAAGGCATACAAAACACAACACATTTGTGAGTTGATTTTAAAACATTTGTAAGTTAATTTTAAAAACCTTTAGTACGGATGCCAATTTACAAAGCTAATTGGTACCTGTGCTCTGGGCTGCGGAATCTGGTTGTTGCATGTGGTAATTGTACGATGAGAATAATGAGGATCGAGAATTTTCAAAACCTTTTTGTTATAAGTGGATGCCATTTAATGTCTGCGAATTGAAACAATAGAAAACATTGTACGGTTCATTTGATTGCCAATAAAATCTAAATTAGGTTCTTTGAACCAACTTAAAAGTTACGTAGCAATCCAACTGTACACGTTTCATTGCTTTTTAATTTTAATTGCATCTGCTTCTTAGAACTGCATAAAGTGTTAATTGAACATGAGCTTCCAGATAACAAGTAAGTTGTTGCTAGCCATTACTAGTACTTCCAGTTAAAAGTGTCTCGCACTTATTCCAATTTGCTTACTTTCCTGTACCATTCAACTTATTTTAAACGTTGTATCATCGCCTATGTTCGTTCTGTTACACTTTCTCCCCCCCTAATTCTACAAATTGTAAATAAATGTCATCAAATCTTCGTACAAGCTTTTTATAACAAGCATTTGCCGCCGGAAGTGTGCCCTTATTTGACGAGCCGTTATTTTTTGCGCCGAGCTGATATCTACCCAAGTAGCATTCGGGGTTCTATATAAGATGTCTTATCGTTCACATATACTCCACAAGCTGAGTAAGTCAGCTGTATAAGAGCTTTATAGCTTGCTATAATGCTTGTATAGAACCAGTTTGGGCACAAATTAGACAGCCTTAAGTTCACTATGGCTGTACATTAGCAGTATAACAGCCTTATAATAGCAGTTTAAGTAGTAACATCGGACATAAGGCTGTCTTACGGCACTATATGAGACGCAGTGTGAACCATACAACGTACATGAGCGTAATAAAGAGTAACAAGTGGCTAAATACACAGCCTTCACAGTTATAAAATCCGACAACAGTACTCCAGTGCTACCTAAAGTTTACGTGTGTCCTACACTATTTCTTTATTTCATAAATTATTTATTTGTTTGGTTTTGTGAGTGCCATCAAGCAGACCTTACTCCGGCGGATATATATTGGATAAAAATTTATGATAACACGCGGTATAAGTACCTGTTTCAAAGACTTAATAATGTTATTGCCATGGGAATGCAACTTTATCGTGAAATGTATACATATTTACAGCTAAAATATTCACGCGCCTCTACAAAAACGCGATATTCACTTTAAAATATTTAAAACTGGCTGAGAGGAAATCTACAATTTTCAGTTTTCGATATTATATTGGCATTATAACTATACTACGGTAATTAATTATATAATAAAACCAAAACTCAATCGCTCTATCTGCCTTTATTGTGATAAATCTGCATGATAATTTTGGAGATTTATTATTAGGTAAATATTTTAGGTTAGAACAAAATGGTGGAAATGATATACGGCTATGTGAACTGTTATAACTCCAATTTAATGCGGTGAGCGTATATAGGTTCACATGTGTTCTGTTAAAATGCTGTTATCTATTGAATTTATAATTATCCTCCGCATTATGTACAGAACCACCATGAACAACGGTTGAAGTCGCACTTGTTGAAGCCGTATCGACGGGCTCATTTTCGGGCGTCGTTGTCAATCGACTGTTTATATTTACAATTTGCGAATATTCTTTTGCAATTTTCCTTCTTATTCCACCGGTTCTCACTCTTATTTTCCAAGATTTTTTATACATTTTCACGTGACGAAATAAACACACCGCAGTTTGTAGGTTAAGTGTAATAGAATATCACATTCACATTCATGTTCAGCTTACAGCAGATAAGAGTGGTACTTGTGGATAAATAAACCGCTATTGATGTTAATAGACAACACATATAGTCTTTTTAACAGCCTATAGTGCACATGCGAACCATTTAAACACTTCTTTACAGATAGTAAAAAAGGTTATTTTAATGATCACAAACAAGTCCTACTGCAGCTACTAGCTGTATAACAGTCTAAAACAAGTAAACATAACAGCCTTTGGCTTTATAAATGACCATGTGTGTTCTATTATAATGCTGGCTCTATAACATCGTACAAGTAGGTCGTAAAGCAGCGGTTGCCGTATCTCTACCCTTCTATAATGCTCTTAGTCAGACGGCTGACTAAAGGATAGTTGTGAGAGTATTATAACACCAACAAACGTATAAAAGTATAACTCTACACTCCTATAAGTCCCTTAGACAGGTATAGGTGTTATTAATCGCAATAATGCAGCTTATACATCACGAGTGAACTGTAATAATGCTTCAAGTACACATGGGAACTAAATGTGTACTCTTAAATGGAGTAAAATGTTACTTGGGTAGTTGTGTTGTTGATCGAAGGCTGCATGTGCTACAACGTGAGATATAGATAAAAGCATATCAGTACCTTATATGATTGTATGACAGTTGTCACTATCTACTTTCTACCGTTACCATCAAGGTACCTTTTGTGTTCTTTCTTTGTATACAAGGGTACTCGTAAGTATAAAAATATCGTATAGATAATAGTTATGACTTGACGGTATAATATAAATAAGTTCTCTTTCGTTCGTGCCACAGGCAAAATGTCAACTTCATGTAATTTTCTATCAAAAGTATAGAAAAGTATACAATCCCCTAGTCTCTAACAAGTCAAATCAGACACTATTATCCAAACGTCAAAACGAAATTTTTCTATGAGATTTTTATGAAATATCGTACTGTGACGTCATAGTTTTTAGACTCAAATAGCGCTCTTAATGTCCGTTTTTCTGCATTAATAAATGTAAAATCACATTTAAAATGGATGTGATCAAGGACAAGTGACATTATTTTGTGACGTTCTATTCTCATAACAGTACCAAATAATTTATTTTTGACACAGGGAACTACGTACGTAGTGCTCTAAAGTATGTATGTAATGATGGTATTTTTTGCCTGAAAATAAAGTAAGCAATGTGAAAAATATTCGTCAAAACATTGTATATGCGTGTCTTCGCGGAAAGGGTTTCTTTTTTATATAAAATTTTAACTAAATAAAACCGCAACTAATCAAAATAATTAGGAACAAAATATGCAAAACTGGTTTCCTCAGGCCTAATTTAGGCAAAAACTTTTTTCGTTCCGGCGGCAATACCGTGACCACTGATCATCAAATCGTAATTTGCATGCAGAGAAATCAAGCTGAAAATCGGCGTGACCGGCTGCAAAACTTTACGGCTTTATTACAATTGAAGACTATCATTGGTTCACACAAAATACAGGGTCTAATAAACTTAAACTGAATTTGAAGGGTGGATTCAGTACATAATACTGAACAACTTTCCCCAACGAACATATATCGAAATATCAAAAATATTTTTTGGCTTTCCAATTCCATACAAACTCGGATCAGCTGATCGGTCAACTTGTAGAGAAGGATTGGATGCCCAAAAAATATTTTTCATATTTCGATATAGGTATATGATCTTTGGGGAAAGTTGTTCAGTATCATATATGGACTCAATCCACCTTTAAAGTAGTTTCAGTTTATTTTGTTAGCCCTGTATATATCTCAAAGTATAATGTCATACAGAGATAGTAATTAAAACTTAATGCGTTTTAATGTCTGATGCTCGTAAAATATTAACTGCATCTGTAATTCATCGCTTCTGTAATAGACCCTGTAAAGGACTGTACTGTACGGTCCGTCCGTCTAGAGCCTTAATATTTGAACTCTACATTCAAATTTATCAAATTCAAAATATCTTTATTATCATAGTATACTTAGTATACTTAATATCTCACTATAGTCACATATGTTTTGCACAAATGTTGACGTCAAATCTTTACTTACAGCTGTTGTAAGTAACGATTTGACGTAAACATTTTTTTGACGGGCGGTTACCAGCCTCTCGCATTATACAGCTCTTGAGTATGGCCCTCTTATCAATAGAGTAAATACGACACACCCAATATAGACACTCAATTGGCAGAAGTTACGTTGTGCTGCGGTTGAGTTGTATCATTTTGACCTCGAGTGATGTCCTTTGCGAATCATGAGGAAGATACGTTTGATTGATGCGTGAGGATGTTATGTGATTCAAGTACTTGTAAACAAAGTTTGCCATTGACTGCAGAGTATTGTGATGGTCATATTAAAAAAACAAGAGTAGTGAGATAACGCCAAAACAACAAACGCAAGTTAGCATCTTACCCCAAACGTGCTAATATAAGAGAGAGATAAGTGTGTGTATGGTCATTCGGGAATAAAATAGTCGTAAACGAATTTGATTACTAAAATGCGCACTAAGTCACAGCATAGAATACCTACATAATAGCACAAGTGTTCACACGTAGGTAAATATCAGTTAACTTAGAATTGGATCTCACCTATCAGCACGGAACACCACTTTCCTATGCTGCTATCCTTTTCTGTCGCTCAGGTGCGTCATTTGCTAGAGCGAGAAAGAGCGACGGAACGCTGCAACACGGCCGTTGCTGAAGCGTTCCGTCGCTCTCTCTCGCTCTAGCAAATTACTGTTCTGAGCGACAGAAAAGGATAGCAGCATAGGAAAGTGCTGTTCCGTGCTGATAGGTGAGATCCAACCCTAAGCATTCAAATTCACCTACTAAGTATCAAAAATAAGCAGACAATTTTTTCGAGTAACATCTAAAATCACGTTCAAAGTGTATGTGATCAATGACAAGTGGCACTATTTTGTGACGTTTTATTCTCTTAACAATACCAAATAATTTATTTTTGACCCAGTCATCTACCCAATTCGTCACTGATAACTACCCAATTCGTCACTGATTACAAAGATTTCACGTGTAAAACTACAACACTCTCTAACTCTGTTCTCTTAGTGAGCCTAACCAAAATCTGTATCTGAGTATTCAGTAAACTCATAAATATTCATAAGCTTTCCTTCTTTCCCAGGAATCGTGCTGTACTTCTCCCTCCCGCGCCATGTCTTCGGCAGCGTCCAGACTGTCCTGTTCCCAGTCTACTACGCCTTCAACAGCATGGTCAGCTTACTGGCTTTCCTGGCCTACGTTCGGATGCAGTGCCTGACGAGGTTCCAGCACACCTCGTGGATACAGGTCAGTCTTATACACACCTAAGAGCGTGCGCTACGTCAAACGGGACCACGCGACGTTTTAGGCCACCTCTGTCATAAACTGTACGTGTGAAAGAGACACTACATCACGCGACGTATTCTGCTGCTTTCACACGTAGAATTTGTGACAGAGATAGACAGTAATAAACAAACCAATTTTATAGCGCCATTGACATAGAATATACAATGTCTCAAGGAACACGGCAAAGTGTAAAGAAATAACTTTCTATCATCGGTAAGTACCTAATCAGATTTCATTGTTTGAAAATTAAATCCGTCTGATAAATTTACGCCGCCATATGTTAAAAAATAGGACAGGAGCCAATGTTTGAGATTGCAAGTCTATACAATGTGTTAATGAACTAACGCACAACCTCTCAGATGGTACCTCAGCCCATGAAACTGAACAAATTTTGTTCTACAACATTCCCAAAATGCCATAAATAAAATTCTGGTTTTCATACAAATTGACTAGATCAGCTGATCAGTTTGTATGAAAATTAAATTTTTTTTTGGGTTTCGTGAAAGTTCGCTTATGAACCTGTCAAAAATACCAATCGTATAAGAGCTAGCAAGTAGCAAGCGACTATGTGCAGTTTATGGAAATAGCTACAATTGAACGGAACCAAACAGTGATATGTGGTGTCTTCTCTAGTTTTACAAAATAAATCTTTGGATAGCGCAAGTTTAGTGTCATTATAATCACTCGATCAGTTTTTAGGTATATAAATATCTTATTATGTTATATATCGCATAGACCTCGAGAAATAAAATTAAAATAGAAGAAAATTCGGACTTCCGTAATGGCCATGTAAACATTTTCCGTACTTCCCATATTGAAACATACAAACACTTCACGTTTATCATACTGATAATCTAAATTTAATGAATGTCGACATATTTCCGGCTCTTCTGCATAAATACATAAATCATGCAATCCTCCTGTAATATTTACTCTCCGTCGAGCATACTTGTCTTACACATGCAAATATCACGATCCAGCAAAGTGTCAATTAAATTACAGTTATGTTAATTAAATAAGTAGAACGTGGCGCCGGCGTTAAGCATGACTTCCTCTTCATATTATTAACTAGCTTTTGCCCGCGGCTTCGCTCGCGTATCCCACGGGAACATTACTTTTTTCCGGAATGAAAGGTACCCTATGTCCTTCTCAGTACTCCTAACTATGTGTATGCGAATTTTCAAGAAGATTGATTCAGTTGATAAAGCGTGAAGAGATAACAAACAAACAAACAAATAAACGAACAAACAAACAAATATACAAACTCACTTTCGCATTTATAATATTAGTTGGGATGGGATTTGCGATTTTATTTATGGTTAAGGGTACTTTATACCTAACAACTTTTGATTTTTTCTGTTATGTCACACTTTCGTTTGTAAATTAATGAGTGTCCCGAAAAATAATAATAAATATTTTACAAAACAATATTGTTATAATAATAAAAAATATCTATAAGGACAAATCACACTGATAGAACTAGCCCCAAACTAAGTTGAAACTTGTATTATGGGATTCTAACTCAACGATGCTAAATTTTATTATAAACTAGCTGTGCCCGCGACTTCGTTCGCGTGGTTGTCGGAACGTTATGTTATATAGCCTAAAGCCTTTCTCTATAAATGGACTACCAACAAAAAAAAAAATTCAAGTCGGACCATTAGTTCCTGAGATTAGCGCGTTTAAAAAAACAAATAAACAAACTTTTCCGCTTTATAATATTAGTATAGATACATATGGAAATAAACACCCAAGAATCCCAAGACCCAGGACAATTTGAAAAAGGCCATTTTCCAACTTGCCCTGGCTGGGGATCAAACCTAGAACCTCCGGAGTAACGGATTGGCATGTTAACCACTAAGCCGAAGTATTATTTTATTACACTATTCTATTTTTGTGTAATAATGTGCTTGAGATAGAAAATATCTCTTGAAAGGTTTTGCTCTACATTTCGTAAGCGTCGCTTCATATTTTTCAAGGGCGTTGAACTTAATTCTGACACTAAATGAATCCTTACTATATTTACACTTAATTATTTCTAATTATTATTTTGTTATGTTGATGAGATTTTAGGAGAAGATTACAGATATAGAAATGAGTCAGGTATTTCTGCCTTGACCATGGAAAAACAAATACTAGAGGACTGCCGACCTTCATACTTTGAAGCGTAATTCGATATTTAATTTAAATGTTGTAGTTAGATGGAGCTACTAGTTTGAAAGAAGGTAGTTTCGCAGTGGTGTCCCTTAATTTCGGAAAGATGGCGTTATAAGCGTTCATTTTCTACGAACCAACAAGCCCTATCGCTTATTTTTCGTGAATACGATTCGTAATACAGGATTTTGGCTTTTTAGCAGAGTATGTTTATTTGTATGGGGTTGTCAGTCCTCTAGTATCCTATCCAATCCTAATCCGGTTGTATAAGGTAAGGTCCGGTCCGGTAATAATAAGGTTGACAGGGAGAGAATGCTTTAGGATTAAGTCTACCTATTGTAGCTTTTGGCTCAATAAAGTTTAAATAAATAAATAAATAATCCTATCCTAATCCTATCCTAAGCTTATCTTAATTATTATTCTTAATCCGAATCCTATCCTAACTAATATTATAAATGTGAATTTGAAAGGGATTATAAATGTGAAAGTAAGTTTGTATATTTGTTTGTTTGTTGGTTTGTTTGTTTGTTACCTCTTCACGATTTATCTACTGAACCAATCGTCTTGAAAATTCACATACACATAGTTAGGAGTACTGAGAAGGATATAGGGTACCTTTCATCGTGAAAAAAGTAATGTTCCCGTGGAATTCGGGATACGCGAGCGAAGCCGCGGGCAAAAGCTAGTAGGTTATAAGTGTAAACTAATTTGCTTCCTAATAATTACATTGTTTTATCACTATTGCATGCCTAAAAGAGTAGACTGTTGAAACATACCACATTCTGTATCATCTTTAATAACACAGTTAAGCAATAAATATTTTGACTTTGACTTTGACTAGTCCGTCGTCCATGCTCTGACTGTACAATTCTTTGTAAGGACTTTACTCAATATTTTTATCGTCAATACACCAATGATTTGATAAAGTTGATAAGATTATCAAATGACAAAGACCTGTGGCATAAGCACAGGTCTTTGTCATCTGATCATCTCTTTCAGAAATGGTGGAAAATTTTCAGGACATTAGTTTATGAACAATATTTTTTAGTAGACACAAATGATGCATGCACTTCAAAATATAAATTATTAAGAAAGAAGTCGATTATGTATGTAATCTTATTTACTTATTATAAAATAGTTGAATTATTTCCAATGCCAAAGGTAAATGAAGCTTGCAATTTTTGTTCTTGTTTAATAAATAATTGCTATGTTAAAAACAATAGAGTAATTAATCATTTTTCAAATCTAAATTACCATCTTATTTATTGCATATGTATTTTTACATTGAGCTGTTAATTACTGACATACAATAAATACATAATTGGTTGTAGGTATAAGTTTATACTTACAGTAGGTACATGCATATAATATATATAGGTAACTAGGTACTATGATAACACTATATTTTTACCGAATGGCACAAATAAAAAGCACCTAGTGTACTATATACGAAGTAAAGTTTTGAATAAAAATTACATTTTATGATTTTAAGATACAGATACACTATCACGTCTTTATCCCTAACGGGGTAGACAGAGCCTAGGGCGGTAAAGCCCAAGCCACTTTTAGCGTAATGGTGGGCATGAAGGTGGAAAACGGTGGGCAAGAATGGTGGGCAAGACACCTTCTTGCCCACCATTCTTGCCCTATTCATATGATTCAGATTCTCGCCCATTCCCTCGATCGGCTTTTACGATCTGCACGGGAAGAGAAGCAGCTGGTAAATTATATGTTTTTTCTTTTCTCCCAGACCAGCAAAGATAAAATACTTTAAAATAGCAACTTCAAAAATTTTGCTTATATTTACATCATAAAACATTGATGGAGTAGTACTTAATTGTAGTAACCCGGGTCAAAAATAAATTATTTTTACTACTAAGAGAATAAAACCGTCACAAAATATTGTCACTTTTCGTTGATCAAATCCAGTTCGAATGTGATTTTAGATTTATTAATGCAGAAAAGCTATAAGAGCGCT
The DNA here is from genome assembly GCA_963576875.1 of Acrobasis repandana. Taxonomy (NCBI): domain Eukaryota; kingdom Metazoa; phylum Arthropoda; class Insecta; order Lepidoptera; family Pyralidae; genus Acrobasis; species Acrobasis repandana. The sequence goes on from OY756215.1 coordinate 2,712,265, forward strand.
ATTTGACTTCACGAAACTATGACGTCGTGATTTGGTATTTCTACAAATCATAGACAAATTCAAAGTATCTCATTTGACTTGCTGGAAACTAGGGGATTTTGTGTTTTTCTGTCGCGTCGTGTTACAAAAATGTGTCTAAAAAAATGAATACGATCCATTTTTAAAATGTTGTTGCTAGGTATATTTTTGAAGCGTGCAATCTCCTTGTAATGCCTTATGATCTGGAACGAACTTTTAGCAAAACTGGTCAATGTCTTACCTAATGATTAAGCGATCAAAGTCCATTATAAAAATAACCTTCTCAGAAATTAAGTTGTTCTTCAAAGTCTCATTTGATTAATGATGTGCAATTTTTGTACGTAGGTACAATTACATAATTATACTCTTGCAAATAATATTTTTGTTACCAAACCTTGACACTTCACATACAATGCTACATTGGCCAAATAGTTTATTTCATTTCAAACATTTATTATTACTTTAAGATATATTTTTACAACGAGTAAGTGAAATAACGCAAAACCTCTCAGGTTGTAACTCAGTCCATGAAACTGAACAACTTTTGTTCTACAACGCTCCCAAAATGCCAAAAATAAAATTCGGATTTTCATACAAATTGACTCGATCAGTTAGTATAAAAATTCAGTTTTTTTTCTTGGGTTCCGTGGAAGTTGTATAACAAAAGTTGTTCACTTTCATAGGCTGAGGTACCATCTCAGAGGTTTTGCGTTATTTCATTAACACGTTGTATAGGTATTAGTCACGGGGATTATTTTTATTAAACAATTTTAACTAACGTTCACGCGACAGCGTTAGTAATAAATTTATCACTATGATTCTAGCTAGATGATTCTGAATTATTTCTTAAAAAACATTCTCAAAACCTAAACAGAAAATAACTTGAAAAAAAATTGCTTGTCTGTAAAGTCGGTTTACGGACTGTAGTTTGACGTGACAACGTCACACATTCTCTCTCTCGTTCGTGCCGCGCTCTCGCTTGCGGAACGCGACAATGAGCGTAACGGGACAATGACGTCATCTTTTTCGTGCATGCAGCCCGTAGTATCGAGTTATTAGACGTTGTCACGTCAAAATATTACTCGAGCGTTTACATGGCGCCGCCACAGTGGCGAATATAAACTCTGTACTTCCACCAAATTACTGGACTTAGAATATGTTAACAAAATACTAAACCATTTCAAATTTTTATACAAGTAGGTACCATTGCGATAACTTCGGAACGATATTTTGCTCCGTTGAGTTTTTATGAAAATGATATTAATTCAATATTTCTGTTCCTGCGTTCATGCGTGTTCGCGGCGTATTATCCGTGAAACCAGCTTGGATTAAAATTGAAACAATCCAAAGTAAATAAATCCGACCTTTATCGTGTTATTTTATTGCTCCATTAATTAGGCGTACTTTCAAGTATCAAGGTGTACCTTATCACGGTATTCAATTCGGAAAATAAAAAAGAAACGGAAAATAAACCTTGTCCCGTTTCCGCCTTTAACCAAAATCAAAGATAAGATCTCCGAGCAAAGGTCAAGTTTCTTTTATTGATTTCAACATCGATTTATCATTATTATTCAAGATTTGTAACTGCGTATTTACCTGTTGATACAATTTGACAACATATGCCTCCATTAGTTTAACTTGTACGAAGTATTTTATTGCTCTGTGGTTTAACTTAATATTACTTAGGTATATTCAGGAAACCCAACAAAAAAACACTTTTATACAAACTGATCAGCTGATCCAGTCAATTTGTATGAAAATCCGAATTTTATTTTTGGGGAATGTTGTAAAACAAAAGTTAACAATTGTTCAGTTCAACAGACCAATTGTTCAGTTTCATGAGCTGAGGTACCATCAGAAAGGTTTTGCGTTAGTTGATTAGTTCAATAACGTTGTATATAATCTTAAAGTAGGGAATGTAATATGTAATAATTAAGTGTCTTGTAAATAAAATGGATTTTAATCCTAAGTTTTCTTCTACAGTTTAAATAACGCCATTTTGGTTTTGCAATCAGTACCTAGGTTTTTTTCAATTCATGCACAAGGCAGGTATCATCGCTACTTGACATTTTGATTTTTCGTTTTAAACTTACCTTGCATTTCCAAAAAAAGCTCGCAGCTTTTACTCACTGATTAATGTTAAGTAATTAATAATTGCACTTTAATTACCACCATAATGAACGCTGACTGCGTGGTTAACGGTGTTTACCGAGTCGATACCGGTTTGGGTGACAGCTTCAGTGATAATATTGGTTTATTTATTAAACGATCTATCAATATTTATACTTTGATTCATAATGAGAGCTCTTTTCTGTCTGAAATTGATACCTATTTCCGAAATAAATTAATAGTTGAGTCTAATCCCGCTTGAATACATTGAATTTGTATAACGTATTACTTCATTGAGGCCATTCATGAATATTCTTGGGTCCAGTGCTGCCAATTATTTGAAAGGAAACGGAGATTTCATTTAAAATTTTATTCTAACGTTTGTTCTAACGTTAGCTTTAGTTTGCATTTTTGCCAATAGTGGCCGTTTTGCGCAAAAATGCAAACTAAAGCTTAACGTTCTCAATTTAAACCGTAAACAGTAGATAAAATAGATTAAAGGGTTATCTAGGGATTACTAGAGCTTTTAAATGATATAGCTCCGTTTCCTGTCAAATAATTTATTTTAAATGGGGGCAGCACTGGACTCCATGTATCATCTGAATACGGAGTAAGCTTGAAAAGTTTTGATTTCGGAGTGGATTGGCTGTTACCTTTTCACTGTAAATCAACAATATAGTTATAATAATACAGACCAGTTCCATGGCACATAACTAACGCAAACCAGTTAAAATATAGGTCGAATCAATCGCACGATATCCAACTCCCTAGGAATGCCAACACTCCTTATAGGCTCCATGACTCTCCAATTGATCAACTAATGACTGTTGATTTATCTGACATATCGGTTTCTATCAATTATACGTCTATGTTTAGATGCTCTACATTTGGTGTTCATTAAGTACTGTGGGTTCCTTTGTCCGGACTTTGTCCTAGACTTCTGTAGAAAGTTAGAACTTTTTAGATAGACATACATATTTATTTTTGGGTATATGTATAAGTTTAAATTAATCACAGAATGGATTCCTGTAGATGGTCATAGCTGAGTGGGGCAGGCCTAGGAAACGTTGGAGTGATGACATCAGATGTTTTATGAGGAATCCGCTACATGACAACAAGTCAAATCAGACACTTTTTAGGGTTCCGTACCCAAAGGGTGCAAACGGGACCCTATTACTGAGACTCCGCTGTCTGTCCGTCTGTCACAGGGCTCTATCTCTTGAACCGTAATAGCTAGACACTTGAATTTTTCACCAATTATGTATTACTGTGGCCGCTATAACAAAAAATACTAAAAATAAAAAAAAATAAAAAATTAAAGGAGGTCGTCATACAAGAAACGTGTTCTTTCAGCGTTTTTAACTTGATCTTTATAATGGCATTAACTAGATACTTGAAATTTTCACCAATTTTGTATTACTATAACCAAAATAACAACAAATACTAAAAATAAAATAAAGTTAAAAATTAAAGGGGGTCGTCATACAAGAAACGTATTTCTTCAGCGTTTTAAAATATTGTATGGTGGTACGGAACCCTTCATGTACGAGTTCGACTCGCACTTGCCCGTTTATTTCTAAATCAAAACAAACATTTTCTATGGGATTTGTATAAAACGCAACCGTGAAGTCATAATTTTATCGAATCAAATAAGTAGCGCTCTTAGTATCAGTTTTTTTTTTTTATTTCTTTCAAGAATTACAATATTTTACTCTATACAATGTTACTTAGACCAGATTTGGTTTTTTACATAAACCAGATTTGATTTGGTGGACAAATAATTTTCACAATCATGGTAGTGTAAAGTGCAACGGGCCCAGAGCAGGTTACCATCATTTCAACAATCTCTGCATTATAAATCTAAAATCATGTTGAAAATGGATGGGTATAATCAACACACTACAAGCGACACTATTTTGTGACGTTTTATTCTCTTGGCAGTACCAAATAATTTATATTTGACTCAATTATCTAGTACCCAATTGGTCTCAGGTCGCGCTAAATCTGGATAATTGGAAGGATATGGGAGAGACCGTTGCCCATCAATGTAAAAGATTTTTAAAAAAGATGATGTACCTTTCTGTAACTTTTATTAAAGGTGAATGTTCTTGTTTCAGATGGCGCTGCTGTTCGCCATATTCAGCATAGAGGTGTTAGTGCGCGTCCGCCTCGTGCGCCCCATGCTGCGAGCCAAGCACATCAAGTACCAGATGGAGGAGGCCGCCGGTGGTGGACAAGAGGTGAGTCAAGCCAAGATACGGTCCCATACTTATCTAGCATATTATCAAACTATAGCACAACGTGTGGAGGAGCCTTCGTGCAGAAGAATATAATGAGTAAACTAGTAAAACTTTTCAATGATAGCTATTGTAAGTATAAATAAGCTAAGCGTTCCACAAAGTAGCATTCTAAATCCTTGTCTATCAATCTTCTTTATCTTATTACACTTTTGTATATGAAGGTGTAGACATATGGTATTTCTAAACTTAAGGGGGAGGTATAAAATATTGTGACATTGATGTAGCCGATATATTTCTATATAGTAGGTTTACCTTAGTTCTTCGTATCATATGCCAAACAGGCGGAGCCCCGTCATTTTATAATTGTCAACTGTCAAAAAAAAGTCATAGTCTATGGTTAGAACTTAGATGGTTTAAACCATTGACCACCCAGATCAACTTGACACTAAAATACATGAATTGGGTAGTTTCCTGGATCAAAATAAATTATTTGGTACTGTTAAGAGAATAAAACGTCACAATAATGTCACTTGTCATTGATCACATTCACTTTGAACGCTTGATTTTAGATTTATTAATGCAAAAAAAACTAATAATAAGAGCGCTATTTGACTCCAAGAAAATATATGACGTCACAGTCCGATACCTATTTCATACAAATCTCATAGAAAATGTTTGTTTTGACGTTTATTAATAAGTATCTGATTTGACTTGTTGGAGACTAGTGGATTAGTTCACTTATCGTATTGAAATGGCACCGATAATGACTGATGAAAAGTCCGAGCAAAAGTCGAGCAAAAACAATAACTTATCAGTTATCAGACAAGGCTGTCCAGACTTCAGACACTCCGGCCCAGATCTGCAGGCAAGTAGGTACTTCAGAAAACGAAAGTAGGTTCCTGTCGAGGCTAAACTTAAAGCCTATAAAAAGTGACAGGCTTATCTAAATTGAATCTATTTCTAGTTTTTTTCCACTCTACATTCCTTTTTGATTGGCAATTACGCATCAAAACTTACAAATAACATTTCACTTAGATATGTGCTAGCATGCAATCCAATAGCAATTGAACTAAACGTTCATAATAGATACCTACATAATGAATTATATAAAAAGGATAAGTACCTACGAAGATACTAATTATACAACAAGAATAAGAGTTATGTACAAACAGTAGATTTGAATAATTTTTTTTAATGTACGAGTATGTACCTATTTTTTATATTTACTCGTACGAATTACGAGAAACATAACTATTTTTACAGCGTGCAAATAAAATAAAACAAAGAAAGAAGATTCTACGCTAGACAAAAATTAATCGTAGGTATATAAATCTACGAAAATGGTCTCCGCTCAGCATATGTCGTGCGTAAACCGCGACGTTGATCTCCCGCGAATGCTAAAATGTAATAATATAAGGCGATAGATCGAAATCAATTACGAATTTTGATTCTTGTATGATGAAATCGAAAGAATAATTTCATCGAAACATTTCTGCGATTTGAACCATATGCCAAAGATACCACACGTGTTTCATAAAAGGCATGCACATATTTTTGCATCGAGCTATCGATGCATTTTGAAACTTCAATTCGCTGTACCGTGTTGCAATTGCAATGTGATTGTAATAAATCCATTATTCGACCTTCGTGTCAAGTCCAGACCGTGGTGAATTCCTTAGATTCAGATTAGGTAGTTATGTACTTGAAGGTATATGTTGTGATTCCGGTATTTTTTTTTTATTAATGACTTGACGCTTTTGCGTATTTAGCCAGAAACAAGTTAGTAAAACGTGGGAAATTCTTTTTTCCTAATAAGTTACAATCAAAGGTTGGTGTAGGCCTTGGGAGCTTCTGGCGACAAATCTATGTCCACTGGTTTTCATAGCCGATTGAGTGGCGGACGACGCCCGAAGTCCGCAAATCAAATATCACTACAGCTGTACTATGACTGACCATTTTAACTATTTCACATATTGTTCATGAGCATGAGCATTTATAACACCAAACAACACCAATTTCATATTATAATGTCCACTTAAATCAATTTGCAAAATAATTTAAAGAAAACCCCAATCGAACCCCTCGACTTCCTGCCAAAAACCCCCGGTTTTTTCTTTACTATTACTAGGTCTTTGGTATTATGTTTGGATAAGAAAAATCTAAAAGCCATAAGTAGCCTCTGTGCTCCGAAGCAGCACAAGACTTACTCAAAGAGGTACAAGTTTTACCGCGTAAGCGGCCGAATAACTCGGTTCAATCTATTTGTTTGAAAAGCAACTTCATCGAGAGTGCTTTAAGGCCGTACCTGAATTTTCCGGGATCAAGTGCTGCCCCCATTTAAAATAAAGAATTTCAAAGAAATCGGAGACATTACTTAAAATTTTGCTACTACCAAGTCCTAGATAACCCTTCAAAGTATTTTATGAACTACTGTTTACAGTTTAAAGTAAGAACGTCAAGCCTTACTACGCACATTTGCGAAAAACGGCCACTTTTGACAAATGTGCGTAGTAAAGCTAAACAGTAGTTCATAAAATACTTTGAAGGGTTATCTAGGGCTTGGTAGTAGCAAAATTTTAAATGATGTCTCCGTTTTCTTTGAAATGATTTATTTTAAATGGGGCAGCACTAGACCCCGGAAAATTCAAGTATGCCTTAAGTTTTATTTGAGCGACATTGGTTCAGTCGTTTTCAAGACACAGTCATATTACCGGGTGAAAGTCAAGATTTTTGAAGTGAACATTTAGATGAGAAAAAACCATTGAACTCGCGACACTGTTACCGACACCACCTTGTTCACTTTTTTTTTAATTGTTATTAAGTACTTGTTATAAAAAGTTATACATTTCGTAAATAACATTCTCAAATTAAATAATGAAATAAGAAATGGTGAAAAAATACCACGTGAGCTGGACTTGAACCCGCGACCTTAGTCTCAATACGACTATGCTCTTACCATCTATATTATTATCTATTTTATTGCTAGTACTGCATCTTGAATGCCTAAAAAACCCATATAAAATAACATTCTCATTGTTTTTTAATTAACACTACAATCGGAGGTTCTATTATTTTATTTAGGAATATAGGTACTTGAACAGTGGAACAAGGATGGTACGGTATTACCTAAGTATTTGAGTTACCATGGTACGGTGGAACACACATACTTACTTACATATCCACATACATACATAGACTGCTAAAATCATTAACCCTTCCTTTTGCCTTTGCCGTAGTCGGGAAAAAACTTTGTTAACTTTTTCAGATTTAACAGATTTTTTCTTCGCTATTTAATTTTCCCATATTTATGCCATTGTCTCTTGTTCCAGGTGGGAGCCCTGATCCTGGGTGAACTTGCCCACTGTCCACGCTACATCCGCGTGCTGAAGACCTTCCGGCGGTACCACTCCACCATCGCCATGGGCACCATGATCACATTGGGCTGTTCGCTTTACTCCACCATGATCGTTGTTGACTCCATATGTATTTAAACTACTTGTAGAGAATTTTGTTTGCTGACGCACCCAACTGGGTAGATCAATTAAAGGCTAGGAATCCATTTCCTGAAATTCAGATGCTGATCTTATATAAACGTACATTGCTGGTTTTGTTATTATGGAATTTTAAACCGATCGTTGCAAAACAGGCAATGTATATAAAATCAGTATCTTAAATTTAGCATAATCTATTCCCAGCAGTAGAGAAGAATAATATGTATCCTCATTATCTGTGTGGACTTCTGGTTAACTTCAGTAACTTTCCAAAAAATCCAGCCAATAACGAAGGTTGTACGGCGTGTGGAGAAGGAAAAGCCAGAATGTGGACCCTTGCCCTTGGCACCGAAGCACCCAGCCAAGAATGCTGCTGGAACACGCTTAGTGAGAGAAAGAGTAAAAAGGCTTAGCTGTACAATCAGCAGCTAAAGTATGTCGCCAGATAAAAGCGTTTTCTAAAGTGACGCTTTTATTAATATTTGGTGACATATTTTAGCTGCTGACTGTATGTACGTGCTCTTCATATACCTATAATAAGTGTGCAAGCTTGTGTCTTTTGACAATTTATCTTAAACTTCTCCGTGCCTCGTACGTACAGCATATTATGTATTTGTTTGTGAAATCAAATATTGTTTTTTTTTGCGATTTTATTACATAACCTAAAGTCCATAAAGAAATTGGATAATTATGGCGAATTAATATTACGTACCATGATGATTTAAAATTGCCATGGATTATAATTTTTTATATGTCACAACGTCACAACACAATAAAATAGTTACTGCACCGTGGTACAGTGGTCAAGGCGTTTGCCTTGTTAACCGGAGGTTGTGGGTTCAAATCCCACTAGGAAACACAGTTTGGTAAAAGTTGTTTCCAGTCTGGTTAGGAGACTGCCTGCAATAAGGCTTGAATCACCTGATTATCCAAAAAAAAGATAATTCCGTGCTTCGGAAGGCACGTAAAGCTGTTGGTCCCGAACGCCATCTAGCGTTTGTACCTATCCTAGGATTGATTCTGGTCTTTTGGGTTGCGGAGGTCAGACGGCAGTCGCTCTGTGTAAAAACCAGTAACCTCGTCAAATCACCTAGGTTAGGTAGCGGACCCCGGGCTCTGAAGCGTAACCGCTGACGATGCAACCGGGAATACGCTTGGATGATGATGATGACAATGAATTAGTTGAAATATACAAAAACACGACCTTTTGCATCTGCAACTCATTTTTAGCGTCATAAAGACAATAACTTATTTTTGTATAATTTTTCCATTTGTTCAGTTTATAAAAATGATCGTAGTTAGTTAGGTTCTTAATATTTTATCAATGCATTGTTATAATAAATATGTAGTTACAAACAGGTTGTCGGTGATTGAACTATATTAACTGCTCGGGTTGACGTAAAAAGTTTAGATAGATATTCCTTAATTAACAATAATTATTAGTGTACTATCAATAATTTTTCTTGATCAATGGCATGATTTACCGAATGCCATGTCTAACTCGAATTCACTATTATATCTATGAGAGGTAAAGGGTCGTTTCCATGAAAGCGACTATTGTAAAATTCTATAGAATTAGGTCAACAGGCTGTGATCATAGCATGTGTTGGACAAGATTTTATAGCATTTTCGTGTTAGTCGTGTCTCAAGTTATTAGAATTATTAATTATTATTATTATTATAAATTATTTAAAATCACCAAAACCCGCGCTGGACGCGGTCATATATAATCTAAGTAGGTTTCAAAACTAAATAAATTCCAAATTGTTATGTAAGAGTGTATGCTTTTTAACATGCTTAGAGTAAGATAAGGTTTGATATCGTCAATTACATATATTGGAAGTTGGAAGATTCTTATACAGGGAGCATTTGAAATCATTGGCATTAATTAAACTTGTTAACATACTCACCTATAGAATATTTTTTACGGTAACAATACTGCAATTAGCGCAGTCATTAAAAAGTATCAAAAAGTAATAAAATAAAGAAAGTATCAAAACATCGCGCGTCGCGCTCGCGAGAGGGCTATGACCCCGGCGCTGGTAAGTACACTCACCAGCTGTGGCACGGACGGCCGGTATACAAAAACAGACTTTAAGTTGCGTGGATAAGGTTTAAAGTCGAGTGGGGAAAGGCGATGCCACGCGACCGATTGAGGGAACGAATGTTAAGTACTTACTACGGAATCTACGACGACGTAATGAAATTAATACTATTATAATTAATTTACTTTTCATGAGTTTTATGACGATAAGTTTTTTTATTTATAATTGCAGTAATGGAGTCTGTCAAGGAGTTTAACGCATGTTTAGAGGTTTTCTTTAATATGAAAATGACGACTTCTGATTGACGTTTTAATAGGCTCACATTACTTTGTATCATGGGTATAGTGGATATTTAAAAGGATGCCAACGATTTCAATTCCACCCTGTATATTTTATTAAATGGCTAGTAAATGACGTCATTATACCAACTTAGGTAGTTGTGAAATTAAATATACAAGTGTCAACACAAGTATTAAATCGTAGACGAAATACAATGGCGTTTGAAGAGTGAAAATACAGATAGATGTTGAACTAGGTAGGTACTAAAAAAATATACAGGGGCATTTATTAAAACTTGCCTGTTAATGTAAGCAATTAACCGCTTGTAGATATCTAAATTACAGCGGCCGCAGCCAGCCCATCTTTAAGCTGCTTGATATAATGAAACTCATGTTGTTTGCTCTCTAATTTCCTGCAATACTGCCATAAAATAGTGCTAAGTGTAGTGTATAAGTAAAAACAGATGCTGACGTCGCTATTTTAAATCCAATAATCGTGGACTCCTGAACGCAGGAAGTTATGAGACATGCAACGTCTTATTGCGCACTATTGGCGCCGTATTAATTTCTCGGGTGTATCCTAGTGATACATTTGTAGAAACCGCAATACTGCCATTATGCCATACTGCTACTTTCGAAGCGAGCCAATAGCGATTGCGTCTAGTTGGCGTGGGATAGTGATGTTGCGACTAAGTCTAGTCAGCGACAGCCGTGTGCGATCTGCGCTGTGATGAAAACGCGGCTTAAGACCGAACCGTTTCAGCATTTTTGTATGAAAATATTGGAACGGTTCAGAGGGTCAAGCAGCTTAGGCCATGAAGGGCATTATCTGCGCATTTTTATTTAAAAGTAGCGAATTTTTAAGATTAACCTAGGTATTTATGTTTATATAAATAAATTTAGATTTAGGCCGCGTCCACAGATCGCTGAATACAAACTATGGAAATTTTACGGTGTTCCGCCAGGCCACGGTAAATACCATGCGTCCGTGGAAGCGGCCTAAATGTAGGTACTTCACATAAGTATTATGAAATTGTGTTGGTAATTTTCATTGTTTAAGATAATGATCTGAATGATATGATGTGGCAAGACTTTACTATTTATTTGAGAGTTGTGATTGTGATGTATTAACGAAATTATAAAATATATAAATTAATTAATAGCTTTGTGTCCTTTCATTTTATTCCTTTTCCGTAAAAAGCATGAACGCCTAAACTTAATTGCCAAGAAGGTACTTACAAATATTGATAGGTTAAGGCCTCGTGTCGTGTCGGACCGGTTGCGCCGTGACGTCTAGCCGGACCGGCGTCCGGTCGCCGGCGACCGGCTTGGCGTGGCACCGCGCCGCCGTCACGGCGCAAACCGGATACATGGACTCGACACCTCACGAATAGTTAGGTTCTCAAGAAGAATGCACTATAAGTACCTTTTTATTTATTTAAAAATTTTAGTGAGCCAAAAGCTACAAAGCATTCTCTCCCTGTCAACCTTAAGGAAAAAAAAACAGAAAGGATAGTTGGCGTCTAAAATAGTATAATCCAGATATAATATGTAGGTAGGTTCTATGATATTATGGATCCCGGGAACTTGTTTTTGAACGCGGGAGTTATACAACACGCTTTTTCAAGCTTTGATCTGGAAATTTGTTCAAGTGCCCACGCCCGGGGTTGTTTAATTTAACTTGCGAAAGCGTTAGCAATGCGTACTCCCACTAGGCCAAGCTCCTCCATCAAATTTCAAATACAGTGCGCTGCGTTCAGCGTTTTTTTAAACTTACAGGCGCACATTTGTATTTGCAAAAGTTTTTTCACCTTCTTTGATTTTAAAGGCGAATCATTACAGCTTGTACATAAATAGATTATTTTCTACCTCAGAATACAGTAAGAGTATACAGAACGAAATCTAATCTAGGTACGCGCAATATCCATCCCCGTTCCCGCTCCCGCACCTATCCTCCGTTCTTGTGCGCCCGCGTGCGCCATGCAGTGTGTGTTCGCCCGCTCTCGCCCCTCGGCAAGGCGAAAACGGGGAAGAGGTGCGGGGACGGGGACATGTATGCATATTGGCGGGACCTTAGGAGATTCCGTTCTGTATACTCTGACTGTCTTCTCTGCCTCTACCCTCCTTAGGCCCAGGGCAAGCAAGGATCTAAAGTAATGTGGAATATTGATATCATCGAAATATAATATTGTTCGTAGATTGATACCCACCCATCACATTGCTGCATACTAAAAAGGAGGAGCGAACTTTCTTTTCATCATTCATCATCATTTCAGCCGCATAACGTCCACTGCTGGACATAGGCCTCTCCCGAGGTTTTCCAAAATGACCGATCTAGAGCGGCCTGCATCCAGCGCTTTCCAGCGACCTTGGTCAGGTCGTCTGACCAAGGTCTTTCTTTTAAAAAATACAAAAACATCAAAGTCAAAATATGATATCTGTCAAAACGAAGTGTCAGTGTCTCTAATGTCAAAATAATGGCCTTACGTGGTTTTATTTTATTAGTGTTTAGAAACTTTCAGCAACACAATAATGCAATCTGAATCATCAGTAGCGATTAAATCCAAGATTTTATCACTGAACAGATGTTTACTTGAACAGAGCAGTCATGTTATTCATAGGTAGACCCAACGAAAAGGAAAGCATGCAGTGTTGTAACCACCAGCCTTTGCACTCGAAAATGATCTTAGACAAGTGCAAAACGTTGATAATATTGTCTAGTGTAGTGTGTACTTTAGCTGTAGTTATATCCCTGCACAAATTACTGTACTACGATGGCAGATTCGTCAAGCCTTTTTCGCCCATACCTGCTGGCCTGTATGGCAATTACTTGGAGACTGTATCAGAAGAAATTTTACCAACAGCGTCTCCTAAGAAGCAGGATAAAGCCCGAGATGCCGAAGCAGTCGTGTCGCTGAACGCTGCGTTGGATATGAAGAAACATGGTAAGGCAGACAAAGCTTTAAAATTATTTCAACATGCGTTTGCACTATCTCCAAAACATGCTGACATTTTAAATCACTATGGAGAGTTTTTAGAAGATACAAAGAAGGATGTAGTGAAAGCGGATCAGCTGTACACACTAGCTTTATCAAATTTCCCAGAGCATACCGGAGCTCTGATGAACAGGCAGAGAACTGCCAGTATTGTAGAGAACTTAGACCGAGAGATGCTCAGAAAGATTGATGAGAAACGAGATGCTCTGTTGTCAATACCTGAAAACAATTCAGCACTACGGAGAGCCAAGAAAGAGGCATATTTCCAACACATTTATCACACTGTTGGTATCGAAGGAAATACTATGACCCTGTCTCAAACAAGGAGTATTTTAGAAACCAGAGTAGCAGTGTCTGGGAAAAGTATAGACGAACACAATGAGATCCTGGGTTTAGATGCAGCCATGAAATATATAAATTCTACATTACTATATCGCCTTCGAGATATAACAATGGGGGATATTCTTGAGATTCATAAAAGGGTGTTGGGTCATGTAGACCCGGTGGAGGGAGGGCAGTTCAGGAGGACACAGGTTTACGTTGGTGGCCACATACCTCCTGGACCTTCAGAGATTCAAAGACTTATGACTCAGTTCCTAGAGTGGCTCAATTCTGAGGATGCCTTGGACTTGCATCCTGTGAGGTAAATATTTATATTACCTTAATTTAACAACCTAGGTATATCAGTCTACTACTAGACTAAAGCCGTTGGTCCCGGCTGTTATCATTGTATGGCAGTCCTCAAGCTATGTCAGATGCCTTTAGGCAGCTTGAAAAATCTGACACCAGTGTTGGCCACTTACACACACAAAAAAACAAAAACTAGACAAGGCCTCTTCCAATAAAAGGAAGCTTGGCACCATGCTGGGTAGGCTGGTCAATCAATCAATAATGTTATGTCATTGATTGATTGATTGATTGCACTGAGGATGCTGCTGCCCATTCACTGTTGTCTATACCTCCCTTCTCCCTTAGTCGCATCTTACGACACCAGTGGGGGAGGAAATGGGTGGTGATCTTTTCAGTAGAAAACATTTGATGACAAAATCGGTCCCTAAATTATACAACTCAATGGTATGATCTGTCTATAATGCTACTTTACTATTTATTAAAAAAACTGGTTAAGTGCGAGTTGAACTCGCATGAAGAGGGTTCCATACTTCTCATAGGTTTTCCTGTAATCTGAAAGATATTTTGTACTGAAATATATTTTGTATTTTTTTCAAAATTTTTTGCTCATTACCCTGAGAGATCAATACTATTTATTATACAATAATAACAAATATATTTTGAGGTCCTCATAACGAGCCCTTTCATTATTATATTATACTAGCTTTTGCCCGCAGCTTCGCCCGTGTAGACTACACAAATTAGATTTTTTTTTTTTTATACTGGGTTTGCAATTTATTAAAATCCATTTAATGGATTATTATTTTTTACTAACCACTTACAAAAATGTCATGTGTCTTGCTTCAAAAATTACGAAGATTTATACAAACTTGCAACCCCTATTTTACCTCTATAGGGATGTAATTTTCAAAATCTAATAAATGCATTATTATTTTCTGCTAACTACTAAAATACATTAAAAATGTCATCTGTCTCACTTTAAAAATTACGAAGTTTCATACAAACTGCCAACCCCTATTTCACACCCTTAGGGATGGATGTTCCAAAAATCCTTTCTTAGCGGACGTCGTCTAGTCACAATCTACCTTCCTGCCTGCTAAATTTCATCTTCATTGGCTAAGTAGTTTTCGAGATTTCGTGATGAGTGAGTGATTTTCGCTTTTATATATATACTAGCTTTTCGGGCGCTGCGCGGGCTGCAAGCAGCCCGCGGTTTTTCGTGCAGCTGTAGAAGTTGGCTAAAGTACATATCCAGTTGGGAAAATGGGTAAAACACTGCAGTCAGTAATGGCAACATCAAAAAATGTGTGGGCGGCAAAATCTTGGAATCAAAACTTGTTTGCAGTTTTGAGTTCCGCGGGGTGCTTTACCCCAGCATACATTTTTTTTTTTTTTTTTTTTTATTAGAAATTTGAGTGCGTTTGATCTCTATCTAGCCTGATGGGAAGCTAAGATGAGGTCTAAGGTGTATCACGCAAACTCAAAAAATGCCTGTTCACTCTTGCCTTGAAAATCCCTAAATTATATGTATGGGGAAACATCGACGCAGGGAGGGAATTCCACACCTTGGCGGTTCGCACAATGAAGGAGGAGGCGAATCGAGAGGTACGATGAGGAGGAATATCGACCACAAATGGGTGGAATCCCTGTCCACGTCGTGTTGTCCGATGGTGGAATGGTGCAGGGGGAATTAAATTATGTAATTCCTGCGCACACTCCCCGAAGTGCAACCTGTAGAAGACACACAGACTTGCTACCAGTCGGCGATGTTCGAGGCTGTGGAGCCGTCCTGCCGTAAGCAACTCATCACCAACGAGTCTTCTGGCACGTCTGTCGATAGCTTCCAGGGCTTCGAGCTGATAGCGGGCAGATCCATCCCATAGGTGGGAGCAATACTCTATACATGAGCGGACTTGAGCTGTGTAAAGGCTCAACAGTTGGTCAGGGGTAAAATATCGTTGGACCTTGGAGAGGATGCCCAGTTTTTTAGAAGCCGTCTTAGCCCTGGACTCAATATAGCTACCGAAGTTAAGATTTGATGAGAGATCGATACCGAGAAGTTCGAGATGACGGGTGATAGGAACAGGCACACCCCGGAAAGTGGGAGCCAAGTTGAAAGGGCTCTTTTTAGGAGAGAAGAGACACGCCTGTGTCTTAGAGGCATTGAATCTCACAAGGTTGGCATCACCCCAATCGGAGACAGCTTGCAGAGTAAGATTGGTATGGAGCACCATTGCCTCTCTTAGTTCGTCTATTTCCGGTTTTTTTGCCCTTGCACTAGAAAAATATCTTTCCGTAACGGTGCTATCGTCTGCATACCCAAAAATACCGGGCTTTAGCAGATCGTTAATGTGAAGCAGAAATAGCGTTGCGGAAAGAACAGATCCCTGAGGTACTCCAGCATTAATTGCCAATAGGTCAGACGAGCAGCCGTCAAGAGTTACTCGAATAAACCGTTCCCTCAGGAAATCGGAAATCCAAGCACAAAGGGTGGGAGGGATACCGTAAGCGGAAAGCTTCGCTATAAGAGCGTCATGCCATTCCCTGTCAAATGCCTTTGAAATGTCAAGTGAGACAGCAAGTGCCTCACCGTATTTTTCAAGGGCTTCACCCCAAAGATGTGTAGCGTACACAAGAAGATCCCCAGTAGATCGGTTCTGGCGAAATCCGTATTGCCGGTCACTGAGGAGATCATTGTCCTCAAGGTACGCAAGTAAGCGCTTGTTAATAACACGCTCCATTACCTTACACAGAATGGAGGTGATTGCAATTGGGCGATAGTTTGAAGGGTCGGCACGTCTACCCTTCTTAGGTACGGGTTGAACATTGGCGAGCTTCCACATTTTTGGGACGATTCCGGACCGAAGAGATAGACGAAACAGGCGCGTCAGAACAGGAGACAACTCGGGTGCGCAATTCCTTAAGACAATAGCAGGAATACCGTCGGGACCACTGGCCTTATTCACATCTAAGTTGCGTAGAGTCTTGAGAACCTCCTTTTGATGAATGCGGACTTCAGGCATTTTACATCCACAAGGAGGTAACTGGGGCGGTGTTTGATTGCTAGCATCTAGACGTGAGTTTTCGGCAAACAGTGAAGCTAGTAAATTAGCTTTTTCTAAAGCCGTGTGTGCCAGTGTACCGTCAGGTTTCTGCAAAGGAGGAAGTGAGGAGCGGCAAAAGTTAGCTTCAACGCACTTAGCCAGAGACCAAAATGCTTTACTACCGGATGGGTACGAAGCAAGTTTGGCACCAACTCTGCCTATGTGGTCGAAGCGAGCCTTTTTAAGCGTTTTTTTGCAGGACTTGGCCGCAAAGTTAAAGGCTTTCTTCTTTTTACGCGTATCCGGAGCTCTGCGCTTACGAGCGTCAGCCCAAGCCTGGTATGCTGACTGTTTAATAGCCTCAGCTTTTAAACAGTCAGCATTGAACCAGGGTTCAGCTTTGATGCCAGAGGGTCGATCAGAAAATGGAATATAATACTCCATCGCCTGACCGAGAACCTCAGCAACGGCACTTGCACAGCTCGACGGATCGCCAGAAGAAAAGCAGGCTTGCAGCCAAGGGTAAGAAGCAAGGAAATGTCGCATCTCATCCCAATCTGCTGACTTGTACCGCCAAACCCGTCTATTGCCTCTAGGGCTGAAGTCAGGTGGAGGACATATGAGGACGGACTTTACCAGACAGTGGTCAGAACTCCCAAGAGGGGCTGAAACAGACACGTGATATCGGTCTGGTTCAGTCGTCAGCAGAAGGTCCAAGCAATTAGCTATGTGATTCTCAACGTCGGGTATCCTAGTCGCCTGGTCGACCAGCTGGGAAAGGTTCAAAGACAAGGCAAACTTGTACGCCTCTCTACCAGCATGGTCAGTTTTCTGGTATGGGAACAACCATTGTTCGTGGTGAGCATTAAAGTCCCCCAGAAAAACGATTTGCGCGGTAGGATACCTTTGCTGAGTCACATCAACAGCCTCACTTAGGTGACGAAAAAGCCTCGTTGTCTCCTGGTCACCGCTATGCGATCGGTAGACACCGACATAGACAATTTGTTCTGTGCCGGTGTCCACAAGCAGCCAGATTGAAGAAGAAGAGGGATCTTCCAAATTACGGAGACGCTTACAGCAGATGTCATCACGCACATAGAAACAAAGCCCTGCCTTAAAGCGGAAATTGTGCTCCAGGACATATCCTGGGTAATTCAAGTAGGATGTATCAGCAGGGGTAGTAATTTGCGTCTCCGTAAGCAAGAGCAGATGCGGCCTTACAGTCTCAAGATGGTGGTGGACTGGGACGAGATTAGAGTGCAGACCTCGAATGTTAGTGAGGTGCACTTTTAGCGAGAGGCCGTGTATCCGCTGTTGATTCCTCAACTTTTTGTTTCTTTTATTCATTATTGTTTTTATTTTTGGGGCAAGAGGGAAAAAAGGCGAAGAGTGGCAGTTACGCGAGGCATCAGCCAGCCCCCCCCAGAAGTCACAGTACTGTTGCGCGGTAGGATAAGACTAGTGCGGAGACCGCGGGGACGCCCGGACCCCCCCAAGGCCGCCTGTCGAGGCCTCTCGCCCGGTTGCCAACCGGCCCGACAGGGGCAACCTTAGGATTATGCGCGCGATGGCGGAGCAGCCTTTCACAGAAGGCTAGTCTGCAATTGGGCTCCCAACTATCGGCGGGCGGCCAGCGAAAAAACCGTTGCTCCGGATCCCGCTGCCCTCCGAAACTAGGCACCCCGCGCAACAACACTGTGAGTCTGAATTCGGTACATTGGCAGATGCAAAACTGCGTAGACCCACTCCTCGAACGGCTACTCAGGGAATGCAGGATGGAACGCGCGAACGCTTGGCACCCTGATTTTTCCACTGAGGGTGGTGACCAGCCGCGGCCTAAGCCTACCACCGGAGAGGGTGTCACTCTTTAGCACCACCCGGGGGTCACGTGTAGGGTCTCGAGGGTAAAGCCTACGGACGCGAGTGACAATCGACCCCCATAATTCCAGACCCCATCGATGTTCCAGGAGGACGTTATGCACAAATAAAGTTAAAAAATTTAAAATCCAGACGCCATCTTGGATTCCAAAAAAAATGACAGATTTGTATTCCGCGATCCAAAAAACCCTTACATACCGAGTTTCAGTAAAATCGGAAGCAGTCGAGTATTGGCGGCCATCTTGGAAAATTAAAAAAAAAACGCTCAGCGCTTGGTGGGAGTGGCTCGGCCTACGGCTTCGCTTAGTGACTTGGGGGGGGGTTCTGGGGGAGGGGGGAGGTCAGGAGGGGCTCGGGCTTCGCCCTCGCCACGCAGCTCGGCCTGCGGCCTCGCGAGAAGCTTTTTTGGCCTCTGGCTTTGGTTAGAAACTTGAGGGGGGGGGGGGGTTCTGGGGGAAGGGGGGAGGTCAAGAGGGGCTCGGGCGTCACCTTCGCCACGCAGCTCAGCCTGCGGCCACGCTTTCCGCTCGACCTACGCTCTCGCGGTACACACTCGGGAATTGTCCTTGTATGGCGGCCATCTTGGATTTTGAAAAAAATGAAAAAACAAATGACAGTCGTCAAATTGCTTACAACCCCCTACATTTTGGAAAAAAAATCACACCCCTAACAACCGTTTTTGCAGGCTGTACCTCGTCCACATTAAGATCTGATGATCTTCAACATGTCCGATTTTTCTGGTACTCACTGGAGCACCCTCTACACGACCATACATCAATCATTACCCCACCCACCCGGGAACAGGTCAAACAACTATGTCAATCAGTGAGTCAGTCAGTCAGTGGTAATGTAGGTTTATATATATATAATAGATAACAGTAAGATTTGCAAAACTTTATTTTTCAATTTCCTAATTAGTCCCCCGAAAATGACCCTTATTTTAAAAAAAAAAATATGACTGCACATCTGTGTTTGGGTCATGGATTACACCATCCTACCAAATTTTACCTGCTTTGGTCCAGTCAATTTGGAGCAAATTGGCTGTGACAGACGGATGGACAGACAGACAGACGCACGAGTGACCCTATAAGAGTTCCATTCCATTATTTATATGGAACCCTAAAAATCTATTTTAATCAAAAATAACTCTGTGTGATACATTGTTTACATTAGGTATTATTCATAAAGGTAAATAAACAAATTATTATTGCCAGTATGCTGGTGACCACATAGTACTGGACATTCCAAATCATGACATAATTATCTAAACAATTGTAAAAAAACATCATTTAAAACATTATTGATACACACAATAAAAAGCTGTTAACAAATACAGAAATGTGCAGGTATAACAAGTATGGGCCTTATTAAAAATATAAGCATACTAGCTTTTGCCCGCGGCTTCGCCCGCGTAGATTAGGGGTATGAAAAATAGATGTTGGCCGATTCTCAAACCTACTCAATATGCTCACAAAATTTCATGAGAATCGGTCAAGCCGTTTCGGAGGAGTATGGCAACGAAAACTGTGACACGAGAATTTTATATACTGGGTGGCGCAAAAGTACTGGCACTAAAGAAAATACTTTTATTTTTTTTATATGACATTTTCTGTCATTCTGTTGTTGAAAATTGTGTAGTGAACAAATGTAAAATACACTGAAAATAAACATGGACCGTTTTACTCCCCAAGAACGTGGAATAATTGTGTCAATGTTCTTACGGAATAATTCATCAGTGATAAGAACACAACGTGAATTTCGTCGACGATTTCACCACCGTCCGGCACCGATTGGTCGCACAATTCGACGCTTTGCCACACGCCTTGAAGCAACTGGCTCAACATTGGATAGACCTAAGTCTGGGAGACCAAGAACAGGCCGTTCAGCTGAAAATATCGATGCTGTGCGCGAAGATGTGGAAGAGTGTCCAGAAACATCAACGAGGCGACGTGCCACGCAATTGGGCATTTCCAGACGGACCCTGCAGCGTATTTTGGTGAAAGACTTAAAGATGTTCCCGTATAAAACTCAAATGACTCATCAGCTGCTGCCTGCTGACCACCGAGCTCGTCTAGATTACTGCCAGCGCGTCATAAACCTCAACCTTGAAGAGGATGATTTTCCTTCAAAATTGGTTATGAGTGACGAAGCGCATTTCCATCTCTCAGGGCATGTCAATAAGCAGAATACTCGGTTCTGGGGCACTGATAATCCGCGCATTATTCAAGAAACACCTCTACACCCACTAAAAGTTACTGTATGGTGTGGCATCTGTGTTGACAGAGTGATCGGACCCTATTTTTTCGAAGACGCTGGAGGCAATGCGATAACTGTCACTGGAGAACGCTACAGAACCATGTTACGAGAGTTTTTGATACCCAGTTTGGACGAATTGGGGCTGGAGCACATCTGGTTTCAACAAGACGGCGCTACGGCACACACAGCGCGCGACACTATGGACTTAGTGAGGGACGCTTTTCCAGGCCGAGTTATCTCTCGTTTTGGCGATTTGCCTTGGCCTGCAAGATCACCCGATCTGACCAGTCCAGACTTCTTTCTTTGGGGTTTTTTGAAATCTCGGGTGTATGTGAACAAGCCACAGACTCTCGCAGCTCTAAAAGAAAACATTCGTCAAGAAATAACGAACATATCGCAGGAAGTGTTACGGCAAGTTATGCAAAATGTCATAAATAGGGCTCAAATGTGTATCAACTCTGGAGGTCACCATTTAAAAGACATCATCTTTAAATCCTAATGGTACGAAATTTAATGGCACAAATATACATTTAAAAAAACCTAAATCTAGTTTTCTAATTTAGAAAAAATGTTATAGCTGAACCAAATAGGGTCTTTACTTTTGCGCCACCCAGTATAAGATGGTATGAATATTTTGAGAGTATAAGTACTCTCAAAATATTCATATATATTTATTAATAACTCCTAAGGGAGTCAAGATAATTAAATTATGAGTAGCGACAGTGTCGAGGGCAAGGCCCTGAAAAAGCAGCAAGGCAGCAACTTTTTTTTACTAGCCTGTGGCTGTTATGTCCCACAACTGGCCAAAGGCCTCCCCCATATTCCTCCACTCGTCTCTGACCGTCGCTTCTTCCTGCCATTTAGATAAGAATTTATCGAGGCCATCTCGCCATCTGGTTCTTGGTCTGCTCTATTGCGACGACGTCCTTCTGGTACCCAAAAGGTCGCCCGCAATTGACACACACGTCCCGCCCAGTCCCACTTCAATTTTGCTGTCTTAGCACCCACGTCTGCAATCCTTATCTGGAAGCGCAGCTCAGAATTCGTCTTTAGCGAGAGAGAGTGATGGAACGCTTCAGCATGGCCGGTGCTAAAGTGTTCCGTCGCTCTCTCTCTCTAGCAAATGGCGGATAGCAGCATAGGACAGTGCTGTTCCGTGCTGACAGATGTGTCCCAACCCTCCCTTACCTTCCCTTCATCATAAAAAGACTTCCATGCTACAACAAAGGAGATATCTGTTTTAATAAACTGGCCAAGTGCGAGATAAACTCGCGTGCAGAGGGTTCCGTACAATTGATTGAATTCTTATAGGTCTTCCTGTAATTTACAAGCAATGAACTATATTTTGTATTTTTTTCAAAATTTTAGGCTCAGTAGGTAGTTTCGGAGATCAGGGGGGGGGGATGGTCAGTTTTCGTCTTCTTTCATGAATAAAATCAAAACTATTCATTTTACAATAATAACAATATTTGAGATCATCATAACGAGCCCTTTCATTTGATATATGACACAGTAAGGTTGGAAAAACTTTTGTTTTAAATTTCGTAATTAGTACCCCGAAAATTACCTTTATTTTAAAAAAATATTTACTTTGCACATATTTGTTTAAATCATAGGATTACAACATTCTACCAAATTTCACCTGATTCGGTCCTGTAGATTCGGAGCAATTTGGCTGTGACAGACGGACAATACAATACAATACAATACCCTTTATTGCACTAAAGTAAAAAACAGAACATAATTATCTTAAAAATTAGGAAATGCGTAAAAGGCGGCCTTATCGCTAAGCAATTTCTTCCAGGCAACCTCGTTTATATAGAAAAAATGATGGGAAATTAGGTAGTGCGGGGTGGTCAATATAATAAACATACTTATATACAGTAATTATAATAAACATACATACACCTAATACATACATACAACTTACACAAAGAAAACATAACAAGACAAAATGAAGAAACTAAGTGGAAACAAGGGAAGGAAATTACCTTTCATAAGGATAGAAAATGCGATTTTACTTGGGATTTAAAGCTGGCTAGCGTTTGGGCGCGTCGGATAGTAAGTGGTAGTGAGTTCCATAGACGTACGGCTCGAACAGAGAAAGACCGCGAGTAGAAGTCGGTGGAGTGAGCAGGAATTCTTAAAAGAAGGTTTTCAGCGCTGCGTAGTGGACGCCCATGAGACTCACTTAATAGAATAAATAATTCTCGTAGATAGTTAGGAGAGTTAGGATTGAAAAGAGTTGTGTATAACATTGATAGGGTATGCCAGTCACGGCGACGTCGGATCGGAAGCCACTTGAGACACGGACGAACAGACAGACGCACGAGTGATCCTTTATGGGTTCCATTTTTTTATTTTTTTACGGAACCCTAAAAATCAATCGAAACTTTCCAGATACGCAGCCCTAGCACACTACAAACTGGTCCACATCCACCCGTTCGTGGACGGCAACGGCCGGACGTCCCGCCTGCTCATGAACCTCGTGCTCATGCAGGCGGGCTACCCGCCCGTCATCATCGTCAAGCAGGACCGACACCTGTATTACCAACACCTGCAGACGGCCAACGAAGGGGACGTGCGGCCTTTTGTAAGGTGAGCGGTCAAGTGGAACATTGGTTAATAGCTATTTTGACAGTTTGTTGCTTCATATGACTACCTCCGTGGCGTAATGGTCAACACGCTAGTCCGCCAATCTGGAGATTCTGGGTTCGATCCCCAGCCAGTTCAAGTTGGAAAATGGCCTTTTTCAAATTGTCCTGGGTCCTGGGTGTTTCTATTATGTATTGTTATTTATAAAAAATAGTATCGTTGAGTTGCTTGAGTGGCTTGCTCAATCAATGTGATTTGACCTTGTATATTTATACGTTCCTTTTATGATAGTCTGAGGGAAAAGTATAAACTTAGAATGTACCAGCTGCTTCTCTACCCGTGCAATGTATCAATAAGCGACCTTTCTTTTCATATAGCCTGATAATGAGTCCCACTGCTGGGCAGAGGCCTTCCTTCTTCCACTGATCTCTATCCAAAGCAGCTTTTTGTGTTGCCATTCCTTTTTTGAAGTTGTTGTCTCGCCGTCTCCACCACCCGTGTGGTTCCGGGTTAGAATAGGACCACTCCATCTCTTCCTGTGGATGTCGTAAGAGGCGACTAAAGGACTAAGCACAAACATCTTGTGCTACAATTGCATTCCCAAGGAGGGTTAACGTCAGGCAGGCGGCCGGTCGTGAAACTATAGCCAAATCATTTAAAGTGTTCCGGCTATTTGTTCTCCATTTTGCAAGGTCTTTGGCATCCTTGGGTGACCATTGACATGCATGTTATATTTGGAGAAGAAAAAGCAGGAAAGCGCACCCCGGGCTCCGAAGCAGCACAGCTGAGGATGCAACCGGGAACGCGCTTAGACGAAGAAGAAGTTATCTCGCCATCTCCGTGGTCTGCCTCTACGCCTACGACCTATTTTAATTATTTTTTTCCCCTTACACGCGCCTTTACGCTAAATTAGGTCATTTTCACCGCGACGAATTTCACATATTACGTAGAAGTACCTACGCATGCTTTAAATGCATGTTCCTGTAGTGTGATAACGAAATTGGTCGCGGTGATTTTTACTGGCAGGTATAATTCCGCCATTGTATAGTCTTCTGGTGTAATTTTAAATTTTTGTACAATAAAGAATTTACTTACAAGAGTAAGTTAAGGCCGTACCTGAATTGCGAAAAACGGCCACTTTTGGCAAATGTGCGTAGTAAAGCTTATCGTTCTCATTATACACTGTAAACAATAGTTCATAAAATACTTTGAAGGGTTATCTAGGACTTGGTAGTAGCAAAATTTTAAATAATGTCTCCTTTTTTTTTTTGAAATGATTTATTTTAATGGGGGCAGCACTGGACCCCGGAAAATTCAGGTACGGCCTTAAGAAAGAGCCCTTACTCTCGACTTTTCCATACAAACGTAGTCTAGCTTTTATTTTGAAATGACATGTCTCATTTCGCAGTATTTTGTAATTTCAAAGAAATTACTTATACAAAGTGGAAAAGACATACCCGTAATAAATCGAACCACGGGCTATACTAGATCACTAAATTATAATGAAATTAAAATAAAAGTCAAAAAACCAAAAAAAAATTCGTCATTCCCATACAAATAGCCCGGGCGGCCGCACACTTTTGTATGGAAATGCCGAAATTTATTTTTGTTTTTTGGCTGTTATTTTAATTTCATTATGCTATAATGATCTGTACACCATGGTTCGAGTTATTACGGGTATGTCCCTTCCACGTTGTATAGTAACTAGTTTTCTACAGTCAAAATATATACTTGAAAAAAAATATAAGGGTAACAAAGTTTTCCATACTGATGGTCAAATATGATAAAATACACAATATCTCTTTCAAGTCCATATTTTGACAGTAAAAACCAATTATTTGCCTAGATACGAGTATATGCAATTTCTTTGAAATAAGAAAATTTTGCCGAAATTCTGACATGTTGTTTCAAAATAAAAGCTAGACTGCGTTTATATGGAACAGATCTAATTCTGTCTAGGGTAAGGGGACTGCTATCCTTTGTTTTGTCGCTCAGAACCGTCATTTGCTAGAGCGAGGGAAAGCGACAGAACGCCGCGAAATCGGCGATGCTGCCGCATTCTGTCGCTCTCTTTCGCTCTAGCAAATAACGTTTCCGAGTGACAGAAAAGGATAGCAGCATAGGAAAATGCTGTTCCGTGCTGACAGATGTGTTACGAAGAAAACCATAATCATAATCATTTATTCATCGCTAACATGTTGCATAATATAAGATGACAAATGTCGGTGCAGTACTACATGTACCCAGTTTGGGTGTGGCGATACAGTTGTCAGAACTATTATATTTACATCGATTTAATATGAAATATAAAAATGTATGATATGAATACATATATAAAGTATAAATCGTAAATAAAAGTACCTATTTTGTTAATATGCATTCGAAAATAATTAATTACATATGCTAAGTCGGAATTTTAAGTTGTCCAAGGTAGTCAAACAATAATGTCATAATCTATAGCTATGCAGTTACATTTTTTGAATTAACTAGTCAGAGAACGAACATTGAAGTTCACGTTTTCTGTCCACAGATTCATCGCGCAGTGCACGGAGCGCACCCTTAATCTGTACCTGTGGGCGACCAGCGAGTACTCGCACATGGTGCCCGCCATCGGGGAGCCGCACATCCTCACCGGCGAGGACTTCGATGAAGAGACCCTGATCTGACATTCACCTTGAACCTAATGGTTAAGTCTATTAACCTTGAACCTAAAGGACAAATCTGTTCACATTAAATCTAAGGGTCGAGTCTATTCACCTTGAATCTAATTGTCAGTTTATTCACCTTAAACCTAAGGGTTAAGTCTATTCACCTTGAACTTAAGGGTCAAGTATATTCACCTTGAACCTAAGGGTCCTAACCTTAACTCTTATTTTATTTTATTTTTCGTTTATTGATAAGGTTCAAGGTGAATAAACTTAGGTTCAAGGTGAATAGACCCTTTGGGCATCCGCTAGGTAAGTAGGCGCACGCGACATGTTCAATCTATCTCCGTCACAAACTCTACGTGCGGAAGAGATAGCAGAATCCGTCGCGTGATGCAATGTCTCTGTTGCACGTAGTTTGTGACAGAGATAGACTGAACCCAACGCGTGGGGAGTTTTTGGCGGGAAGTCAAGGGGTTCGGTTGAGGTTTTCTTTAAATTATTTTGCAAATTGATTTTAGTGGACACCAAACAAATATTATAATATGAAATTGGTGTTGTTTGGTGTTATAAATGCTCATGCTCATGAACAATATGAGAAATAGTTAAAGTGGACAGTCAGAGTACGGCTGTAGTGATATTTGTTTCGCGGACTGTGTGGGCGTCTTCGGGCGTCGTCCGCCACTCAATCGGCTATGAAAACCAGTGGACTCGTACAGATTTGTCGCCAGAAGCTCCCTTAAAGCAATCAAAGGCCTACACCAACCTTTGATTGTAGCTTGTTAGGAAAAAAGAATTTCCCACGTTTTATTAACTTGTTCCTGGCTAAATACGCAGTAGCGTCAAGCCTATAATAAAAAAATAAAAAAAAACCACCGCGTGCGCCCGCTTAACGTAGCGGATGCCCTAAGGGTCAAGTCTATTCAACTTGAACCTAAGGGTCAAGTCGAGCTTTAGACCTCCGTGGCGTAACACTCCGCAAGTTATGAGTTCGATCCAGGGCAAGTTGAACATGACCTTTTTTAAATTGTCCTGGGTCTTAGTGGAAACTTGTAGTAAAATGTATTTGTAAATATGTCTATAAATATTTGTAAATAATTCCTTTAGCTTCCAATTTTTTTTTTTTTTAATATACTATAACGTGTAACAAAATACTTAAACTACTTTAAGGGACAATTCTGTCCATGATACTGAACAACTTTCCCCAGGGAACAAATATCATAATAAGATGATAAATAATTTTTGGCTTTCCATACAAACTCTCGGATCAGCTGGTCGGGACTATCTAGTGCACGACGAAGAGTAATGTGGAAATTATCTCCATATTTACGAGTTAACAATTTATTTCAAATGAGGGCGCCACTTCAAGGTCATTTGCCTATATCTTCACCTTAATACATAAAACTCTTACCATCTGAGCCATTACGTGTTTAACTCCGCACGCCGAATTTCGCCACCATTTGATATTCCTACACGCACTAGGCTTGCGTCACCCACTATTACAAGTAAGGTATCTGATTTAACCCATGTTACAATGAAGTTAAAAATCAATTAAGAGTGTAGGAAAGCCATGAAATATTTTTATAGGGTTTTTTAGTTTTATTTCATTATTTAATTTGTATACTACGCATTTCGTAGATAAAAAAAGTAGAATATTGTTTGACAGCAAAAGTGCACTGCCGAGCGCATCCGCTTCTACTTTTTAAATGAATTGAGCGTTAGTCCGATTTAAAATAAACCATGCGCACAAAGTGCGATTGTGTATTTAATAAACTATTTAAATCAATTGTTAAAATTATATTAAAAACAAATGTTTCGTACATAATGTACGAGAGCAAATTAAAACCGTGTAGGAATCTTAAAATCATTGTAAATGTTACGATAGAAAATATAAAACGAGAGACATCACTAGTCTTTGGAAGTACGTAATGGTACGTATTGTAATAAACTATATATAGTTTATATATTATAATTCATCAACCGGTGAGTGCGTATTGTCCTTCGATCAACAATAAAACTAGATAACACGTTACCGACAACATCCAAGCAAAATTCTGTCCTCTTGAATATCTAATAATATTCACTGTGAAGTCAACCTTATTACATTACCATATAAAGTGTTTTCTCCTTGACTAATCTAAACAGAAGAGCTCAGCGCCGGGAGTGCGCTCTTATTTGACGTACCGTATTTTTTGCGCCGACCCGATACCTAGTTGTATTGTTAATCGAAGGTCAGATCGTATAACTTTCATTTGTTCTTGGTTCTTCACTTTTGTCTTTTCAAAGTACATTTTGCTGTAGCCTTAGCTGTAGTATAAAGCTAAGATTTTTATGTTGTATCGAAACCAAAGAGATTTCTCTTACTGTGCCTGTTATTGACGGATTACTTGAAATGTTCTGTGATATTTGAAATCAAGTTATTTATTTTGTGTGTATCTAATTTTATCGTATGACATATTTATTTTATGAAATAAGGACGAGTATTGTACTTTTTTTATAAGCATATAGCGTCCTACTGTTAGGCAAAGGTCTCTCCCATTTTCTCCAATGTGTCTCTGTCCACTGCCATTGCCGACCAATCAACAACGCTGAAAAGCGTCAAGGTCGTCGCGCCATCTCTTTCTTGGCCTTTCCCTGTCGTCGCAGGAAGTTTGTACTTAGTAAATAAATCAGCACCGGCCGTCCTGCAGCGTTCCGTCGCTCTCTCGGTCTAGCAAATTACTGTTATGAGCGACAGAAAAGGATAGCAGCATAGGGAAGTGCTGTTCCGTGCTGATATATGAGATCCTACCCTAAATAGGTAAGGTAGCTTTGCGAGTTTGTGGTCAGTCTTCCTTCTGTTTTGCTTTAATTGCGTCTTAACCTCTCTGTAGAAATAAATACAATAAATCTAAGGTAAAGCTTAACTCGAAAGGCCTCCAGAAATAATAGCATCGTTATCGACATACGACATTCGTCAAAATATACTAATATGGATTGAGGCAGACAGAGAACTTTGCTTCAAAATTTTAGAGCGACAGTCGTGTTGATTTTCGACGGAAAAAATAATATTCTTTAAAATCGACTTATTATCTCGCCACTAGGCTTCTAGGGCTCAATTTACATTGCCGCGGAAAGTTTGTTCGTCTTTAAGGCTCAATTTTAGACGCCAGACACTAACCGACTCCACACTTTGTGCCACTTCCCCGCGGATTTCACAGACACGCACGACCCATTTTTTTGGCTCGTTTTTAGTTTTATGATATACAATTGACATAAAATTTCAGTATCCTATATAACAATTTCGTTGCAAAATTTTGCTTCCATTCCGTACCGCGGCAATGTGAATTGAGCCTTACAAGGAATGTTTTTATTTTGTTGTAAGAATGTTTCGACTAGAAGTAGTCTTCCTCGTTTAGTTCTAATTTGGTGCATTTTGTTGATGATACCAGTACAAAATCTGTAACTTTAATAAAATTGTAAATCATATTTCACTGTTTCATTCCTTGGTACACTGTCTCCCGTGGTCGAGCCAAGAACTACAAGTTTTGTCGACGTCCTTTTCCGAATAATTAAAGGTTAATTTCAAAGTGTCAATTCATTGCGCATCGAAGCGTAAAATTTTTCACGAGTTGCATGAATGCGCGCGTTTTCGCGTAAATTCGCGCGCATTCGCACACTTTTACGAAAAACGACGCGTCGGTTCGCGTAGTAGGCGCTTCGGGTCAATCAGCGTTGGACGCGCGCAGTTACGTGAATTCTATCGAAATATCAAATGCGCCTTTTTTATCTCCTAATAAATGTGTATTAGATTGTGGAGATAAGGGTGAATTTGCTACGATAAGTAACTAGCGCAGATAGTCTGCGCTAGTATGAATTGACCCTTACTCTTTATTTACTTGTATGTCCGCGATCAAAACTCATCTTACAAATGAGTGTGTAGCAATCAAATTAGATTTTTTAAACAGTAAATAATAGGTAAAAATCAAACAAAAAGTCAATTTCGATTAATTTATTATGTGCGATGTTAAAATATGTTTATTATAATAAAGCATTTCAACTAGACACTAGAGCGCGCCCGTCGCACCTCGCATCCGTCACTTGTCCATTTACGCGACGGCACGTCTTTACAAAACGAATCCATTTCAAGGCAAAATGTATGACGAGTTACAACCTCAAAAGTTCTAACCGTTCAACCGCCAAACCCCACAGCGCATTCTAAAGCTAAAAAAACAGCGTTATCACAAAACAAGGAGTGCCACTTTTGAAACGCTGAGTCAACAAATGAATGTTTTTTTCCAAACAAAAAAGCGTTCGTTTAGTGACTACGCATTTCAAAAGTGGGTCGCAAGGGCGCGTACGGCAACATGCAAATCTACGCGACGGATTCAGGCAGTATGTGTGCGACACAGACAAAGTCATAAAAAATATATAGGTTTCAAAATCACGCAAAATTATACTTTTTAAGCATTTTTTAAACTTATTTATAATAACATGGAGCAACCGAGGAAGCAGTGGTAACCGAGGGCCTCGCCCGGACTCTAGCAGCGGATTCAACCCATCAACGTCGCACGCATGACACGCAGCAGCTGTCTAAGGGTCCGCTCCGTTAAACACAAACTACGTGCGAAAGAGAAGTCATCACGCGACGGATTCTCTTATCTCTTTCGCACATAGAGATTGTGAAAAAGTAAGGCCAAGGCACGCAGCGCACGCCTTAAACAGCTAAAACATAGCCCTCCTCCTGTCGCAGTCGGATAAAAACAATCCTATTTGTTAAAATTACCAACACTATTACATTATTAGATTGCTATTATTTTTTTGATTGGCCTTCGTTGGCGAAGAGGAATAATAATAGATTCCGTTTCCTTAATCACAGTTTAACTGTTGTTTATTTAAATTTATAGAATTAATTTATAAAGGTTTATTAAAAATTACCGTTTTGTGATAACGTAGATGAATCATCAAACCATTTATGGCATTGGGGATAGCTTAAGGATGGCGTTTAAAGGTTGATTATACAATGTATAAATAGAGATTTCGTTCAGTACAATCATTCGGCGCTAGCAGTCACTCTGATGCAGAGTACCGATCCGGTTCATTTATTAATAAGCACTATCTAACTTTAAGCTATTAGCCCGAGATCTCACTGCATAATATCGCATTCATCTGCTTTGAAAGCACCCGTCAAAATACAAACGTTTATTCAGGAACTAGCCCATTAGAGTGTGAGTTTTTAGCGCTTGCGCTTTAGTTGATGGTTGTAACTTCTTTGCAAATGTTATGATGAAAAATTAAAATAACGAACCTTTAATTAACAAAACTTTCAAAAGATTTACTCCCATATTCATTAAAAAATCTGCATATAGTGAATATGCTACCAATTTAAGGAGTGCAGACTTTTGATGCAATTGACAGTAAAAACAAAACTTCGTAAATCAGTAGTGCAAAACAATTGGTATAAAGAAGTACGGATTTTACGAATACGGCGATTAGGCAGTTACAAATTACTAAATGACGGTTATGATCAAAAAACAGATGAACGTAAAAATCATGCAGTGATATCTTGGGCTATTTATAATATAGTATACATAGTTACCACAAAATAAGTCTCAATACAGCGTAGGCTCGCGGGACCTGAATAACTATGAAAACATGAGTTAAATCCATGTGTTCGTCATTATACTACTAAAATTGACGCTTTCCTTCGCCTTTTACATGAACTCAACGCCGAAGACTCACCCGACTCAGAGTAAACATTGAAATATGAGCTTTATATTGTGCTTCTTACGGCGGATTTTCCAAAATGTTATTAAAAGGAGTATACGAGTAAGTGTATCAAGCATGGTCGATGTCTTCTTTTAATTAAATCACAACCGTAAGCAACACGATATAAAGCTCACATTTCAATGCTTTGAGCAGAAGTGGCGGTCGTCGAGTTAGTGTAATGAGGGAAGGTCTATCACTGTACAGAGCTTACACCGCATGGAGATTGCACAGAATAAAAAAAGACAGGCAATGAAGTGACACAAATTGAAATACATATCGTCAGTCACGGGACAATCTCCATGCGATATAAACTCCTTGCTACAGCCAAACGGAACAACATTATATTCAGGAACGTTTCCGTGATAGTTTTATAACGAGCACTTGTGACGTCCGCGCTTTCTTACTTGTGTATGATAAAAAGAACCTATAGAAAGAGTAGAAACTCGGCCATTTTATATCGTCATACTTATCTTTATAGAAAGTGACAAGAATGGCGATATAGAATAGAACGACACATTTTACACGTCTTACACAGAAAAAACGTCTTAATACCTCATTTTTAATTATATGTATACAAGCAGGTGAACTAATAAAAACATTAGCCGTCTAATAAAAAAAACACTAGGTATGTGTTTTTATTATTATTTTATGGATACAAGTCCTTTAGAGCCTATCTTTACTTTTTCGTTTCATTATTAATAGTTTCATATTTTAACTAAATGTCAATTTGTTTAAGGTGGATAATGGATAAACCTAGTAAAAAATTAGGCTGTGTTAATAAGATGGTAGAAGTTAGCAAAATACCGTTGGCTGTGCAGCAACGTATTGGATCGCGCGCATCCTACATCATCCCGCGACAATGTTAAAGGACTTTTCACGTACAACAAGTAAGAAAGTCGGACTATTTAATTTAATTATGAACGAGTCTGTGTAGCACCACACAAAATGAACGAAATAAACAAATAGAACGTTACTGTATAACGAGTACGTGATGTGATCGGCGTGTTAGTATCGCCGCAACTAGAGAGACGAGTCGCCCGCCACAAGCTCTGACAGACAAATGGTTATTTCTAATCAATCACAAACTACAAAAGCCAGCTTTTTTATCATATTGAATCCACTAGTTGCCAATACTTTTCTTCTAAACTTCAAAACAAATATTTTCTATGAAAAACGCACGACGCGACGTCATAGTTTCTTGGAGTCAAATTGCGCCCACAATATCAGTTTTTTAGCATTATTAATAAAAAACCACGTTAAAACTGAACGCTTATACCGCCATCTTTCCGAAATTAAACGACACCACTACGAAACCGCCGTCTTATGAATATAGCTCCATCTAGCTACAATATTTAAACTACAAATCGAATCTCGCTTCAAAGTATGAAGGTTCTCAGTCCTTGTACTTATGATCATATACAGTTTTTAGGGTTCCGTACCCAAACGGTGCAAACGGGACCCTATTACTAAGACTCCACTGTCTGTCCGTCTGTCACAGGGCTCTATGTCTTGAACCGTAATAGCTAGAAACTTGAAATTTTCACCGATTATGTATTACTGTGGCCGCTATAACAACAAATACTGAAAATAAAAAATAGTTAAAAATTACAAAAAACGTGATTAAGTGTTTTTAACTAGATCTTTATAATGGCATTAGCTAGATACTTGAAATTTTCACGATTATTACTATGGCCGCTATAACAAATACTAAAAATAAAAAAAGTTAAAAATTAAAGGGGGTCGTCATACAAAAACGTGTTTTTTTTAGCGTTTTAAAACATTGTACGGAGGTACGGAACCCTTCATGTACGAGTCAGACTCACAGTTGCCCGTTTATTATTTTTTATACTACAAGTAGTGGAAAATAACGTTCACCTAATGGCAAGTGGTTACCGAAAGTAAGGTGGACACGTCGCACTCTTGCGTCCATTTTGAAGACACCTTTTCATTCCTAGTAGTACAAAATCTAGAAAACAATGATTCTATAGAACATCTTCAACTTGTTATTTTCTGTCAGAGAAATTATTCCGTTTGTAATTGATTAGAAATACCATTAAATAAATTATCTCAAGGCAAATAAATGGCTAAAGCAAAAACATACACTATACATACAAACATAATAAGTCTTTTAAGTAATTTTACAATTTTTTTATTAATAAAAAAATGTTTTACGATTTTTATGAAATGACATTTTAATGACATGATGAATAAAAATAAGTTATTGTTCATAAACTATTCTGCCAGTGGTTTTTTTTTATCACCAGTCCCTATGTGTGAATCTGGGAGATGCTTCCACCATCACAATGGCAAAACTAACTAAATTATAATATTGATTTATACCAAATTAATTCGTCACACAAATAAATTTTACAGATTGCTCTAGAAATACAAATATTAATTTCAACAGTTCATTATAATCATTATTAAATACCAAAAAGCAAACGAATTCAGATCGAAAACTCAGTATCAACCGCCATATTATGTCTATTTTTACAGTAACACGACTGGACGTATGTAGCTAATCTCAGCTAACGGAATGAATATATAATATCTTTATAAGCAAACATCCCAAATCCAGCGCAGTTTGCTCGGTGCCGAGTGTGCGACCATCGTTAGCGTTACATCTCATTAGTGGTGATTCAATTTCGATAAAATTCAAACATTAAAAGTATATAAAGATCGTAACTTTCTATGCGTTTCAATTAAGTCTACTAAATGCTCACTTTCTAACGACATCCTTGTCATACTTAATAAACATGACAAGGACAGCGAATAAAAATGACCGCTTGATGGTCCCTTTAGTTGAAAAGCATTATGAAAGGACATTGTTCCCAGTACAAATTAACAATAAATAAACATTCAAAATTGAGTCTTATGTTGTATACTGTAGATGCATTTTACACTCCACCTATTGTCATCATATCACTGTAAAAAGTATCTAATATACATGACTTTAGACCCATATTTGATTGTCTTTTTGCCTCAGGGCTACCCATCCTGTCATGAAGCTACGATCCTTTGGTTGTACACGCATCACCATCGCAACTGTTGGCAATCCTTGATATAAAATCCCACATATCGCTCCCAAATCAACAATAACAAGCGATTCGTAAGGCAAAAGATATGTTACCGACTACAACAAATGCTAGAACGCCCGGCGAGCTTCTCAAGCGGCGCCGGCCGCCGGCCGCCGCCAGCCATACAAACAATCTTCACAACAATACGAGTATTCCAAACTGTCATGAACGTCATACATCACTAGGATCGAGGTCACTAACACTTTGTACTTCCGATCTCCCATTCAATACAAAATATCTACAATTTTATAAGTAGGCCTTTAGCGAAAGTTAAATGCATCGAAATTATAGTCACAATGTTAATGACGAAAGAGAAACAATATAAATTAAAAATAAACGCACCCTCCGCGGTCTAGAATTTACACAGGTTGAGATAAAGCTGGGGACACACTAACTATGCTAAGTGCCGGTTAGCGAGTCAAAAAGGACATTGACCTTAATCTATCGGTTTCTATCGCTCGCCGGCATTTTGTACGTCATTTAAGTCGGTAACACTAATGCGCACGACCGACAGAAAGAACTCAAGATACAGTTCAACGTGTTATTTGACTCGCTAATCAGCACTTAATAACTTACAAGTTAGCGCATCCCCGGGCCCGCTTCGATGTACCAAACGGGTGTTTGTGCGAACACACTACAAAACAGTCTATCATTTCATAACAACACGACGGCACTCGTTACATCGACAATGTCAACTGTATACTAAGCTTTAAGAGTCGGAAATTGTAACAAAAATTGGTCACAACTTGAAATTAAAAGTATTTTCAGAAACGTAGGCCAGCTACCGCTCTCGCACTTAACTGAGGAATACTGATTTTGATTTTACACTGGAACTGTCAAGTTGTGACTCTCGTCGCCATATTGTCGGCCGACGCGAGGGCAATGTCCTCTAGTACCTACACTTACACAAACAAGAGACCTTCGCTTTAAAGTGACAGATTCTTATCGGGGCCTTTATATCCTTACTACCATGTTTATAAAAAAAATGCGCCCCTAAAACAGACATAGTATGCTACCAATGTAAGGAGCGCCGACTTTTGACAAATTTAACGGACGAGGTCAGCGCTCTTTCATACGTTAGCATTATACTATATTACCGACTGAAAAAGAGCACATTTTTTTTATAAATACGACAGCAACACATGTCAATTCACTAATAGAGAGAACCCACTGACACTTTAAACATGATCACACAAACAAAAGGGTCTCGACAGCTAACAGCGATTGACATGTTGCAACACGCGGATTCACAAAATCTGATACCACCAGAATGACTATAGGTTTATTTACAGTTCTATAGCCAATTGTGATTTTCTGTGTGAATTGAACTTCAGATTTGGTTCCAGGAACTATATATACTGGGTCTAACTAAATATACTCAAACTATTTTAAGGGTGGATTCAGTTCATGATACTAAACAACTTTCCCCAAGGAACATAATATACCGAAATATGAAAAAAAAAATTTGACGGGAGGTCAATAATTTTTTATATTTCGACATATGTCCCTTGGGGAAAGTTGTTTAGTATCATGAGTGAATCCACCTTTAAAATAGTTGTTAGTATATTTTGTTAGACGTTATATGTATACTATGTTTCTGGAACCAAAAGAGAAAATGTTTAGGTATCATTACCGAAGCGGCCCGACTGGGCCACTCAGATGTGTCCCAACCCTTAGAGCGTGTAGCAAAGTTCTCTTGTAGTAGCCCCGGGGCGACATTGCCGGCGCGGCTAGTGGTGCCGCGCGGGCGGCTGGATGCGCCGCGAGATGTGCTCCTCCTGCTGCATCTTGGCGCGGAACTCCGCCACCAGGTCGCGGGACTGCGCCAGCACCGCCAGCTGCTCGTTCAGCAGCTCCTCCCATTGCGTCGCGTATGCTGGAACAATCACCGAGTTCATGTTTGTTTCCTCAGTTCTTACAAGTATGAGTCGACCCTGAGACTTGGATTTAATATGGTAGCATTTTTCAATAGACAAAACGCTGTTGGAACGATAAATAAATTTAAAAAAATTCATCATATAAGAAATAAACTGTTTTCGAAAAAAGAAAATCAGTTTAGATAAACCTTTAGATTATTATGTAAGCCTCATAATTAATATTAAATTGACGTAAGCCATTCGAAAATTAGTTCATAAAAATAAAATTAAAAATAAAATTTCGTTTGAAATGGAGAAGGAAATAATAATAAGGACAAATCACAGTAATTCAGCTAAAATAAGTAAACTTTTATTATTAAACGACTCCATTATCCCTGCCAAAAAGTGTCATGGTATGGGTCCATGAAATGACACCGACAAGAGCTTATTACTCTTAAATGTAGAAGAAAGAGGGGATCACATTTTAAATGAGGACGCCAATGGGGTGGAATCTACCAATCAACAGACGGCTCTTAGTAAACAGTTTGATAGTCTTTACCCGTGTTAGCAAAAATATTTGTACCTACATTCAGTCTCAGAATCGACAACTTTGGTGAGCGATTGTTGGTTAAAAGTTATCTACTAGCGTGTTGTGTTACGGCGCTGCTTGACTTTTAAATTCTGTTGTTTAATGTGCGTTTTATTTGATAATAACTTGTTTATTCTGACCGTGTTAATTTTGAATAGCCAATTGTCAAGTCTTTAGATATTTATGTTGGAAAAGAAGTATTTAACTCATATTGTATGTGGTATGTTTCAAATAATTTAGGGTAAAAAAATATGAAAGCAATTCATGAATCATATTAAAATCCTAAAGAAAGAAGAATACACCAATTTTAAAGCCAATAACCATAGATCGATGATAGTAAACGAAGCGATGCGCCGACGGCTGTTACTGACAAGCGACAAGCTGAAAAACGCACGTGTTGTTATGATAAAAATAAGATTTTCTTTATACGTATCAAAAATCGTGAACGTTTAATGTGCAATCTAATAGAGTAGCTCAGCAATCTAATGTGTTCAATGGTGAGCGAATCTATATTCAAGTCTACACGTTCTGCTTCCTAAAATGTGGTGTACCGTGTAACTGCGTCATAACAACACGTGCGTATTAGTGATTGGCTAGGTTGGAACGCGGGAACTATACGATAGTCGAGACTTTTCTATGCTGGGGTGTGAATTGCACGATAGACACATACTCAAAGGAACGAATTAGCCCGTCGTTAAGAACAACTTTTCGTAAGATCTAAAAGAATAAGACATTCCTTTATAAATTATCCGGTCAGCCCCCGTAGCATTATAGCGGCGATGGCGTTTAAAGAGTGCCCTCGTCTATCGGTATCTCGCTCTACGTAATAATGACGAGCGGGATGATATCAGTCAATTTTCAACACAGTTTATCAACGGTGGCATGCTACGGAGGTAGATGAACACTTTTGCATGAGAAAGTTATTAGTAATTTTATTTTCGAAACCCATAATATTGTTTCTATAAAAAACTTACGACTGACTCGCCCCTTCAAGTATGTGGCTGTACCTTATAAGTATTTATTAACGAAAATAATATTAATTAAAATTCGTTCGGCACTTGCACATCAGAAAATTGATTAAGTACTCATCTTGCGCAATCTCTGTCTGTAAATCGTAGCAGATTTTTAGACTATTCTAGTAGTAGTATCTTAATTCCTCAATATTTGATATTTTATAAGAATATTTTTTGTCGTTAGAAAAATATAAGAGGTAACCTAGGTCCTCACCTAGGTTACTTTTTATCTTTGTCTAACGAAAAAAAATATTACTAGGCTACGATCGCCTAAGCATTGAAGATTTTTTTTTAAACTTGTTTGTTTATGACAAGAATTTATCTAAAGGGGCAAACTCTTTTCGAACGAAGATTTGAGCTGTTTACTGAAGGCATTCCACAGCTCACCGGACGCGACAGATTCAACGAGACCGACGCTTAAAAGGGACCAACATTTGGCAAGATGTTATCCGAGCCGGAAAAATGAGGTAATCCCGCGTTCCAGCCTCCCATAGCTAATGTTTTGCCGCTCGGTGTGTCACCTAGCATCCTGTGTCGCCGCCATCTTGCCGACGCGCGGCTGTGTCCGTTGCAGAGCGCGCGCGGTCGCTTGCTGCGCAGGGGCAGCCCTGCGCACGCACAACACGCTAGTACATACGACCCAAATAACTTCACAACACCTTCTTTATTCCTTTTACGTATCGGGCCAAAAAGATGGTGTTTTGCGCGCGTTATGCGTGCGTAAAAAGCCACTTCCTGGCCAGTGGAAGACGTAAAATTGTAAACACACCTCGGACGGTGATTAAGAAAGCCTCAGATCGATATAATCGCAAATGTGTGAACTTATTTGGTGAGTAATGTTCACAGGAAGAAACTTTGACAGAAAAAAAATCACAGATCTGTTACTTATATCCAGAATCAAAAACAAGTGAAATAAAAAATGGCTATCATACAATATAACTCAAACTAATCTTGAAGCAAAAACTTAAAAGTTTCTCCATGTCAAACAAAGCTAACATACACAAACTACACACAGGCATTACAATACAATGTCAGTCATATTTATTCAAAGCTCTTCTACAATGTTATAATTGTTACATCAAATTCTACACATTCAATAATTTTTGTTGGAAAATAAACATTCAAAACAGAAAATTTCATTTTAGCGGACACCCATGAGTTGGCCTTTCATAAGGATAGATAATGCGATTTTACTTGGGATTTAAAGCTGGCTAGCGTTTGGGCGCGTCGGATAGTAAGTGGTAGTGAGTTCCATAGACGTACGGCTCGAACAGAGAAAGACCGCGAGTAGAAGTCGGTGGAGTGAGCAGGAATTCTTAAAAGAAGTCTATGCCCGGATCACCCCGAGATCTAAAGCAGTGTAGAGCGCGGGCACACGACCATTGCCGATTCGTTGCGTTGTACCAGCAGACGACGGAGCGGTGACGTTAGTGAACTAGTGTGCAGGTTTCTTCTAATAACGCCTGATACTTGTACTATAAAATCTTGCCACATGCCACTTTGATCGCTATCTCTTTTGCTCTTGTGAGGGTGACCGTTGTCGTTTTGTTTGTTATGGTCGTTTTTATACACAGTAAAAAAATCTAGGTCTGGTTATTTGTATGTAAAACAACGCAACGACAGCGCTACGTCGACGCAACGCTGACGTAACACGCTGTATGAACTCACTCTAAAGATGCAACTGCAAACGCGTTAATATGAGAAGAAGAGAGAGAGATCCTACCGTCCTGGTCGTAGTCCACGTCCCTGGTCATGGAGAACAGCTGGGTGCAGCGCTGCAGCGCGTGCTGCAGGTAGTCGGAGATGGCTTTGTGGTTGTCTAGCACCTCCTCTTCCGCCCGTTGTAATTCGTCGATCGCTTCGTGGAACGTGTACATTTCTGCTGACATGTCGCCCTCCTGGAAAGAATCAATGAGTATGAAAGCCGTGTCTCCAGCGAAATTTTATTGAAACCGGGCAAGTGCGAGTCAGACTCGTACATGAAGTGTTTCGAACCTCTGTACTATGTTTTAAAACGCTGAAAAACACGTTTCTTGTATGACGACGCCCTTTAATTTTTATCTTTATCTTATTTTTATATTTGTTGCTACAGTAATACATAATAGTCGGTGAATAGTCTATTACGATTCAGGAGACAGAGCCCTGTGACAGACGGACAGACAACGGAGTCTCAGTAATAGAGTCCCGTTGGCACCCTTTGGGTACGGAACCCTAAAAACACAAACAAAATTTGTTCCTAAATCATACACGCCGTCTACTGCTCGCGTGGCTTGTGTAAAAAAGACCTGGCAGGGTCGCCGTGTATTGTAGCGCGAAAGGGTATACAAATGAAACACCCGTTTGGAGTAGGATCGTGCATTAACTGCTTTATTATCGATTAATAGTACTTTAAGAAAATTTGATCCATAACCTAAGAAAATAGAAGAAAAGTGTCTCGTGTGACAGGATATATGTATGAAGTGAGGTACTCACATTGAGCGACCTGAGCTGCGCGAGGTCGTCGTGCGCGGGCTCCATCTCCACGTCCGCCAGAGGGGACTCCGCTCGCCCGCGACCTTCTGACGTGCCGAGCTCTTTCACTCTGAAACACATATCAAATTTCACTAAAGACGCTCCTACAGTAAGTAATGAGCTACGTGGCACATGTAGCTAATTGGAAACCATTTGGAATGTGGGACCATCGTTCCGGTTGCACGCGACATAAACGACCCAGTTGGAATGTGGGACCATCGTTCCGGTTGCACGCGACATAAACGACCCAGTTGGAATGTGGGACCATCGTTCCGGTTGCACGCGACATAAACGACCCAGTTGGAATGTGGGACCATCGTTCCGGTTGCACGCGACATAAACGACCCAGTTGGAATGTGGGACCATCGTTCCGGTTGCACGCGACATAAACGACCCAGTTGGAATGTGGGACCATCGTTCCGGTTGCACGCGACATAAACGACCCAGTTGGAATGTGGGACCATCGTTCCGGTTGCACGCGACATAAACGACCCAGTTGGAATGTGGGACCATCGTTCCGGTTGCACGCGACATAAACGACCCAGTTGGAATGTGGGACCATCGTTCCGGTTGCACGCGACATAAACGACCCAGTTGGAATGTGGGACCATCGTTCCGGTTGCACGCGACATAAACGACCCAGTTGGAATGTGGGACCATCGTTCCGGTTGCACGCGACATAAACGACCCAGTTGGAATGTGGGACCATCGTTCCGGTTGCACGCGACATAAACGACCCAGTTGGAATGTGGGACCATCGTTCCGGTTGCACGCGACATAAACGACCCAGTTGGAATGTGGGACCATCGTTCCGGTTGCACGCGACATAAACGACCCAGTTGGAATGTGGGACCATCGTTCCGGTTGCACGCGACATAAACGACCCAGTTGGAATGTGGGACCATCGTTCCGGTTGCACTCGACATAAATGACCTAGTCGATCAATAGTGAAATATATATTTCACCACTAATCTAAGCATTTCGCAAAAACCTCTCAATATTTATTTATTATTATAAATATTTATTTGAACTTTATGAAAATATTCTACAAAATATTGAAATATATATTTCCCCACTAATCTAAGCATTTCTCAAAAACATCTCAATATTTATTTATTACTATAAATATTTATTTGAACATTACGAACATTTTCTACAAAATATTGTATGTTTTCTGTTCAGGGATGTAGAGAAAATACTAGGTTTTCGTTTACTCACCGGCCAATGTAATGGAATGAATGGTCGCAAAAGTACTTGGCACAATGCAAGCGGTATATTTTGCAATTTGAACCTAATAGTCAAGTTATTAAGACGTATAACTCACCGGTCAGCGTATCGCAGTGTGTTGAGAGAGTGTTCACACGAAGACATCGCGGGCGATATCATAGCTATCATGCAAGTGCGGGATTTATCTCCGATGAAGGAATCCCTCAGGACTTGCGTCAGTTTGGACACTCTGAAGGGGAGGTGGTTATTGCCTTTCATACCTAACGCTCGGATGCACTCTTTGAGCGCTAGGAGCGATTTGTTGATTTCTGCGCTCTCCATTCCTGAAAAATTACAAATATTGTTACTCAACATCGTCATCATCATTCGAGCGTATTCCCGGTTGCATCGTCAGCGGTTAGGCTTCAGAGCCCGGGGTCCGCTACCTTACCTAAGTGATTTGACAAGGTTACTAGTTTTTACACAGAGTGACTGCCGTCTGACCTCCGCAACCCAAAGGGTAGACCAGAACCAATCCTAGGATAGGTTAGTTATATTAGGCTCAACATATTAATGATGTAATTTCACAGACCATGTATCAAGATAGGCACAGCCTACGTATGAATTTGCGTGACGATCTGACGTCAAATTGACTTTATTTAGAATCGACACTTTTAGTCCGTGTATGTCAATTCATTAGATCGGATATTGAACTCTCTACTGTAAAATACCTAAATCTGCCGTTTTGAGCCGTAGAATATCGTCGAAAAACGTTGGAGGAAGTAATAAAAAAGAACCACGCACACGGGACCGCAGGAGATTCCATTCTGCATGTAATACTCTTACTGTCTTCTGTGGTATGTTTAAATTTATAACGGTGGACAGATGACCTGATCAAAGTCACTGGAAAGCGCTAGATGCAGGTCGCTCTGGATCCGTTATTTTGGAAGTCCTTGGGAGAGGCCTATGTCCACCAGTAGGCGTTATGTGGCTGATACGATGATTATGATTCTAAGTTATATCATGACCGAACAAATACAAGAAGACTGACAACCTTTATACTTTGAAGCGTAATTCAATTCTTTTTTTGAACGTTGTAGCTAGATATCTAACTAGTTCAAAAGTAGGTAGTTTCGTAGTGATGCCTCTTAATTTCGGTAAGATAGCGGTATAAGCGTTCATTTTCTACAAACAAACAAGCGCCATCTCCGATTTTTTGTTGATACCGTCAGCCTAAGTACCCAGCATCCATACCCAGTATGCCTAGCGGGTGAGATAGTAGTGGCTTTATAGCAGAGTACGTTCTTTTTAATCCCCGACAAAAAGAGGGGTGTTATAAGTTTGACGTTAGCGTCTGTCGGTCTGTCTGTCTGTGTCGTGGACTGATTTAGATGCGGCTTTTTCGTAATAGCAAGTTCCCTTGCGGTGGTTCCTAGCTATGTTTGATGAAAATCGGTCTGGCCATTTAAAAGTTATTAAGGATAAACGCTTGAAAATCAAAATCGTCCTCCCATACAAAGGAAAGTCGATTTTCTTTTTCGTTTTTCGATAATTGTTTTTATGGAAAGTGGTTCAGTATCACGGACTGAACTTGCTCCAAAAAGGTTGACGGTTAATTAAAAATAACCCTGTATAGATGGCGCTATGCGTAGCGCGACTTAATGTCCGTATCAAGTCGTATCAATAGCACAGAATACATAAGAGTTAAACAGAATGGAATCTCACAGCGTCTCCCGCAAATTGGCGTCCCCGCACCTCTCCCCCGCACTTTGTGAGCCTTTGACAGCTTCAAACCAGGGTTTAATTACTAGCCGCACGCAATACGCGACGTGTGTTGTCTTGAGAACTGGCAACCAATAGTAACCATCATGGTGAGAAGGTGCGCGTATAATAATTGTTTATCCACCCAATACTCTAAAAAACGTATATTTCATACATTTCCAAATGATAAAAACAGGTAAGCAAAGCAACAATATAATTTCACGTTATTACCCAGCAACCATCTTGATATATATGCCCTTCTTGCTCTCTCGCATTGGCGGGAGAATACACAAGTGCGAGAGGGGTTATCAATCAGTGTTCAAACTGTTGACAATGACAACTTGACATGTCGTGCGTGGAAGCGTGATAAACATTTGTTTATTTTTATTAAATTTATTCATATCATTACCGTATAGTTTTGCGCCGAATATGCAAATTACTATATTACAATAGTGAATTAGTGAATTTAGTGCGTTACATTATTAATGTCTCAATAATAATCAGTAAAGTGAACTAATGGTGAAATGGACAATGGATATAATGAAAAATATTTGTGAAGTGATATTATGTAGTTGTTTCCGACTTTTCTGTAACATTTAATACATTTAAAACAGAATATTTTTTACGTCATAGTGTTCGCAAATCTTCCGGTATGGAAAGATATAATCGTAAATATGTCGAACTCGTTAGTAGGTAAGTATTAAATTAATTGTGCGGTGCGACCCTAAGTATAAAACTCACACATCGACGTGTGTATAGATAAATTGTTTCGTTTGTAGTAGTAGTAGGTATATATGTTACTCTGAATCAATGGAGAGTCATACCAGTGTCAATAGTTCCAGTTCACATCACTAGATGGCGTTCTTG
Source organism: Acrobasis repandana (assembly GCA_963576875.1). Lineage (NCBI taxonomy): Eukaryota > Metazoa > Arthropoda > Insecta > Lepidoptera > Pyralidae > Acrobasis > Acrobasis repandana. The sequence continues at coordinate 2,757,118 of OY756215.1, forward strand.
ACAGTCAGGGTTTTTTTTAATTTGCCTAGCAAATAAACTTGTGTTTGGGGTCGTCAGCCCTGTATTAGTTTGTACTGTAGTGTGGTGTTTGCTTACTGGTCTGCCTGTTGGCGGAGGAGGTGTCGGCGCCGCGCTCGTTGCCCGCAAGGTCGATGAGCGAGAACTTGCCGTGCACGCGGTGCATGCCGGGCGAGCGCACCACGATCTGGAACACCGCGTGCGAGCGGGACGAGTTCGAGTTCGCTGACGTCTGGGGACAAACACACCATCATCAAATTATTTTATAATAATAATAATAAAAATCATTTATTTCAGACTTTCAGAATCCATATTACATTTTACACTCAAGAAGGTACAGTTAGTTATATTTCTTAACATTAGTTATGCAAAATATACCAAACATAAATATTTATTGTTAATGTTTATTATTTAATGTTTGTTTTATTTTTTTGTCTTATCTTATCTATGTAAACAATAGTTCTTAAGGGGATACATTAATTTTTCGTGGTCCAGCGCTACCCCCATTTGAAATAAAGTATTTTAAAGGAAACTGTAAACAATAGTTCATAAAATAGTTTAAAGGGTTATCAAGAGCATACTGGACACAAAATTTTAAATGATATCTCCGTTTCCTTTCAAATAATTTATTTCAACTAATATATTAATAAAAATTCATGTATGTTAAACTTAGACATAAATAAGTATCTAAGACTGCATTAATAAATCTAAAATCACGTTCAAAATTGATATGATCAATAAATAACAAGTGACATATTTTGTTGGAATATTCCAAAAATTTCCAGGAATTACACTACGGCCAGCGTTAAGGCCTGTATTCACTTTGATTAGTGCAAGTGCAGGTGATTAGTATATGTGGGTGATTAGTGCAGGTGTGTAATGCGAGTAGTGTCCAATTCTTGTTTAGTGGCTCTGTTTAGTAAATTCAGTTGTTAGCCGTCGACCAGCAAGTATGGCCGAACTATGAGAAGCGCGCTTGCAATTGGAAGAAGTACTGAAAGAAGTATTAAAAACGGTGGTGTCTGAAACCGAAGAACTTTTGGAAGCTGAACTTGCAAGACCAAGAAAAGTATGGGTTCGAAAATGGATCAATAGAAGACCCATTCATGGCGCAAGCCACAAACTCTTTATGGAATTGGCTGCTAAAGATACGTCGGAATAATACTTTGCTCTCAGGAGCGTCCGACGCTAAACACTAAACTGCCTGTCCAGACGCGTTTAGTATCAGGCAAGCTGCGAGTGAGGGGGAAGGGAGGGCGCGCGGGGCGTGGCTACTAGCAGTCCACTTGCAAAAAAATATAACACACGCTTCTAATCACGTTACTACGCAGCCAACTAATCACTTGCAGTAATCAGTCGCTGTCCACACTTATTTTCTCCTAATCACTAATCACCTGCACTAATCACTAATCAAAATGAATTCAGGCCTTTACTCAACGTGCAAAAGCTTAAAGAGCTACCTGTCCGGACGTCCTGGCCGCGTTCCCGTGCTGGATTAGCTTGAGCACCTCGTCCACGTTGTCCACCACCTTCTCCGTGAGCCCCACGATCTGCACCTGCTGCTTGCCGTCCTCCAGCACTCGGAGCTTCGCTTTGTCTGCTAGTAGGTCGAACACCTACAATAATCATAACAAAAGAAATAACATCATTATCTATTACACAATATCAAAATGATATATAAACTCACCACGGGTTGGATACGAACCCGCCACCTCACACAACTGTACCGTGAGTACTCAATAATATACAAAAGCCTGCGAGAGGCATTCTTTCTCATATATCTTCCATGTACACTTGTACAGAAAGGGATTGGTTTCGATTTTAATACTCGTATATGTAAGTATTGATGATGATTATAAACTTTCAATCATCACCATTTTAACGTCCTATATTTTATAAAGGCTAAAAGTTTCTCTAAGTATGGCCCCAGAACAAACCCCGAATATGAAAATTGAGTTGTGGTGGCTTTGGTAGAAACTTTCAGCCTTTATAAAATAACGGAAGTCTGCGGTCTGCCCCTCGCGGGCTTTTGCTCTATTAGACATGATGATTGAAAAATCAACCGATTTTAATTGACACTGGGACTCCAGCCATCACGTGTTTCACTGCTGGGCAAAGGCCTCCCTTAATTTCTTCCATTCTGATCGGTCTTGTGTTAAATCTATTCATTGTTTAGTTAGTAGAATACCTCGCGGCAAACTTTTAGAACACCGATTGATATACCCTTCTCGCTCTCTCGCATTGGCGGGAGAATACACAAGAGCGAGAAGGTATATCAATCGGTGTTCGAGATGTTTGCCGGGAGCTATATAGCACTCACCTTCCCCGAGTATATCTCGAAGAAGGAGGCCGACACGATGAGGTTGAGCGGCTTGTACTTGGGGGACTTGAGGTACATGAACACGTCGCGCGCCGCCATCGCGTAGATGCCCTTTTTGCAGTCCTGAGTCTTGCCCTGTTCAATAAAACATTTATATTTAATTCAAGTTTATATTCCCAATAAATGAATATCGAAATACTAAAAAATTTTAGGTTTTCATATAAATCATAGTAGTCGATCTAGTTACTATCGGAAGTGAAAACACTTTTTTCGTATTTCGATATACATACATTTATCGGGTTTTTATTTTGAAAATGACAGATTGAATAACGCCTTCAAATATTTGTTTTATTTTTTTATTAGTCTATTCTGTAGCTAGGCAAAGGATTATTACCCTCTTGTACGCCTCTAATCTCTATCTTGCACGATGGACTTCCAGGTCTTGTCGAAAGACGCCAGATCATCACACCAGCTTGTCCTTGGACGACCTCTTTAGCGACACCTATTCTGTAGCAATGTTAGTCCACCTATCTGGGTGCATCCTACACACATATCCAGCCCAGTCCTATTTAAACTTGGCTGCTTTTCTCCCCACGTCTACTATCTTAGTCTTGGAACGAATGCTGGTGTTATGTACACGGGTCTGTTAATTTAATCCTTGGCTCGTTGGCAAAGCCTGAGTTTAGACTTTTGGGACAAGGTCAAGGACCTAGTCTGTGCTCCATACGTCAGAACAAATATTTATTGTAAAAAAAATTAAAAGCACCTCGTATGTTCCTTGGGGAAAGTTGGCCAGTATCACAAAAGACAGTAAGTATTACATACAGAACGGAATCTCTTATGGTACGCGCAATATGCGTCCCCGTTCCCCGTCCCCGCACCTCTCCCCCTCTCTGTGCCGCCGTGCACACGTCAATGCGTGTGTGTTCGCCCGCTCTCGCCCTGAGACAAGGGAGGACGGGGGAGAGGTGCGGGGACGGGGAACGGGGACGCATATTGCGCGTACTTTAGGAGATCCCGTTTTGTATGTAATACTCTGTCTTCTCTGCCAGTATCCTTGACTGAATTCCACCTTAAACCAGTTCCAATACATTTAGGTAGAGCCTGTACACACGCTGGCGTGTACCTGGAAGTCGCCGCCCATGGTGTGCGTCTTCCCGGAGCCGGTCTGCCCGTACGCGAAGCACGTGGCCATGCCGCCCTCGAAGATCGTCTGCACCAGCGGCTTGGCCGTGTATCTGGAACGTCACACTCACATTCATCATCATCATCATTTCAGCCGCATAGCGTCCACACCTGGACATTTGCCTAGTTTCGCTTGCACCATTTTTGATTTATTTAGATGACCTGACAGGTAGAAAGTGCCACCAAAATGACCTATCTTTTTGAGAATCTTATTTTTTAGTAATAAATAATACCCTATTAAAATTTCAAGTTGCCTCAAATACATTTTTTTTTTTATTGAAAAATACTTTTCACCTGTCAATGTTAAAGCCCCGACTAAATTGTCTGGCTTATTTATATTTTTATTCTTTAAACAAACTACAACATATATGTTGTAATAAGAAAAAGGAATATTGCCTCAAGTACATCTTTTGAAAAAAAAAATTATACTTTTAAAAATTTTGGGTTTGCTTTAGCCCCGCTACTCACCAGCCAGGTCTGCAGTTCCGTGTTGGGGTATAATAGGAGAGGTATATGACAAGTTTTCAACTAGCCTCAAATAAAAATTGGTGCCAGCTCTCGATCTATTAAGGCTAGAAACTGCGTTAAGCGGAGACCCGCAACGGGTTCAGTCCGTCTCTGTCACAAACCCTACGTGCGACAGAAACAAGTGACCCGCGACGGTTGCAGCTATCTCTATCACACGTCGGATTTGTGACAAGGGTCAAACTGAACCCGTCGCGGGCGTACGTAGTTTCAAGCCTAAGTGTCTCATACGAGTACAATACTGACTTGTAAACAACTTCGTTGTTGCAGGAGTCGTCGAAGGCGTAGTCGAATCGGAACTTCTGGTTCTCGAGGTACTTGGTGAGGTCCACCTTGTTCTTGGGCTCGTGCACGATCATCAGGTCCTTGGCCGGCACGCTGATCACATCCACCTCAAAGTAAAAAAATACAAATACCTTAAGGTATTTTTTTATTTCATCATCATTCATCATCATCATCAGGTCATTTTATTTATTCATTCACATATATTTCTCCACTGCAGGAGAACGACCCTGAAGTCTAATATACCAGAACCTTTTATACATATACAACGTGGAAGGGACATCCAAAGAACAACAAAAAAATTCGGCATTTCCATACAAAAGTGTGCGGCCGCCCGGGCGATTTGTATGGGAATGTCAAATGAACTGTTTTTTTTTGTTTTTTGGCTCTTATTTTAATTTCATTATACTTTAGTGATCTAGTATAGACCATGGTTCAATTTCTTACGGGTATGTCCCTTCCACTTTGTATTAGCCAGAGCAGTCAGAGGGTTTGGCCTACACTCTTCACGCTGGCCAGACGGGTTTGAAGAGATCTCATTAATGTTTATAAGCTAAACGCAGTTTCACACCCTAGCAATGTCAATTCAATGCACTTTGTGCCCTCCCCCCTCTTCCCTCATGTAAAAGCCTTTATAATTACCTCCTTCTTGACAAGCTCCTTCTTGTTAAGCGGCCTCTTCCTCACGCACACTGTGATCTGGTGGTCCTCCACGGCCTCGGTGCCGGTCAGCGGCCGGAAGTCGATGCTGTGCTGGTACTCACGGATCATGGCCAGAAACTCCCAGTTCGGATTGCCTGGGTCCATGTTCATGAGTGCTTCCTGAAGAGATAACATAGAGAATAAAAAAATAATTAAAGCAGCCAATGAAAATAAAGCAACCGATGGTTATGTTAGAGCTAGCTTGGATTAACAGATTGGTTTTTAAGGCCATACATAATTTTTCCTAGGGTCCAGTGCTGCCCCCATTTGAAATTAATTATTTCAAAGGAAACGGAGATATCATTGAAAATTTTGTCTTTGTGAAGCCCTAGGTAACCCTTCAAACTATCTTATGAACTACTGTTTACAGTTTGAAGTGAGAATGTTAAGTTTTTCTACGCATTTTTGCCAAAAGTGGGTGTTTTCCGCAAAAATGCGTAGAAACCGCCCCCGCGGTTCGCGACCCCTGCGTCCCCCTTATAGAGGCTTCACGACCCACACGTTGAAAACCACTGACCGTACATCATACAAGTTTATTTGCTAGGCAAATTAATAAAACCCTGACTGTCAAAAACGCCATCTAGTGATGAGTAGCGGAGCTACCGATACGACTTGATACGGATAGCGCCACCTATTATTTGCTAAAGAAAGCTCTGACTTTCAACTTTTAAACGGCTGAACCAATTTTCATCGAACAGAGCCAAAAATCACCGCAAGGGAACTTGCTTTCACGTAAAAAAAACGCATCGAATCGGTTCATCGGTTCTAGCGCTACGATGACACAGATAGACAGACAGACGAGACATTAGCGTCACTTACAACACCCCTCTTTTTTGCCTTGGGTTAAAAACCCGGGCTGACCTTTTCCTCCTTGAGCTCGGCCTGCCGCTGGCGCCGCTTCTCGCGGTTCTCCTTGAGCCGCTCCACCTCCTTGACGACGTTGGAGCGGCGCACGGCGCCCGACGCCACGGCGTGCGGCACCGAGATGGTGCTCGACACGCCCGCCGGCCGCGCGCCCGCGCCTATCACAGGGTTGAACTGGAAACAGAACGAGTATAAAAATTAAAAATATTCCCCGTGTGGTTTTCTAAACATTTCAACATTAATGAAAAAAGCACCGAAATGCATTAATGAAAAAATAATGAAACGGAACGGATTCTCCATGAAACGTTTCTTTGACATTTGTACGCTACAAATGTGAAAATTACGAGTGGTCAAGACCATTCCTGCAAATCCTTCGCATAGTACGATCAATTCAAAAATGCGCCTGTTTGGGAATACTCGCGCAAACTATTCGTAATGTGACTCCCTGAATGAATAATAGCACTCCTGGTCGGTAGCTTCGGTGACTTCAATATGTAGAGTATTTTTTATGACCGACTCGACGAAGCACGAAGCTCGAGAATTTTTATGCCACTCGTAGTCACTTAAGTATGTACCACGCCCGGGATCACCACCGAGAACACTACGATTGCTGCATTTATAAAAACGTTTTATGTAAGAGTTTCGAATATACAGATAGGAAAAGGAAGAAGGAAGGAAAGAAGGAACCTCTTTGACGTTATGCAAGCGTCTCTGCATGTGCGGCACGTACGGCGATTGACCTTGACCTTGGCTGACGGATGCCGCACTAGGTGTGCTGCCAGAGCGAGAACGCCCGCCTGACGGTGGAGCCTGTAAGGAAGGTAGTTAGGAATAAGGAGAGTAGGGTGAGGATAAGGAGGGATACGGTGAGATTTGTTCGCTGTTGTTTTTTCGTTCTGCGATGTCCCGAAGCGGCGGTAAGACAAGCTTTCGTAATAAATATATATATAATAAAAGCATACGCCTTAATTTTAAAAAAAAATTGGTTGTCTGTAAAGTCGGTTTACGGACGGTAGTTTGACGTGACAACGTCAAACATTCCCTCTCTCGTTCGTGCCGCGCTCTCGCTTGCGGAACGCGACAATGATGTCATCTTTTTCGTGCATGCAGCCCGTAGTGTCGAGTTATTAGACGTTGTCACGTCAAAAGATTTTTAAAAACTAGCTTTCATCTAAAACAATGAACTAAAAAGTTAAAAATGCTCCTCAAGACAAAACAATTGAACCCAAGTTGTTTTACCACAGAGATGCCGAGGCCACCTTCCGGCTTCATCGTGAGATCAAGTCATTGGTATGGTATCATAATATTGCACTGTCCCCCAACTTACATAAGTATGTGAAGTTTCCGCTTAATAGAATGGGAAGTGGGTCTAATTCAGCTTGCAAGATTTGATTACGGACACACAGATAACGGGACATGTGGACAACTAAATAAAAGCTTGTAAAAAAAGTTGTCATTTTGAAATTTAAAAGTAAAATTTAAATTCATCACCTCTGTCATATCATAAGAAACACGTTCAACATATTTATTAGCTAACCGAATCTGGAGCTATAAAGATGTGAAAATTTGACGAAATCCTTGTTTGGACCGCCAACAGTAAATATTCCAAGATTGACTTGAAATCCTAAACAGGGTATTGCTATACAAGGCGAAGTCAGCCAGTTAACGATTCACTAAAACGTTTATCTGATTCGCGACATCCCACATTTTATTGGAAGCCATTAAGAGAGTATAAGAAACTGCTCTTTAATTGTTGTGACTCACACTATTGAGAACATTCGCTGACTTTTAAACCCGAGCTATTTATATCCTGACCGTCTTCCTCTTCTGTCTTTTCTGAGTCTTCTTCTTCCTTATCTTATACCACTTTACGTGGGGTCGGGACAGCATGTGAGTCTGTTATTACTCTCTATGCTGAATAAAGATTTGGTTGTCTAGAGTAGTAGTAAGTATTAGAGGCCGTAGGCTTGATATATTGCACTGTCCCCCAACTTACATAAGTATGTGAAGATTCCGCTCAATAGAATGGGAAGTGGGTCTTGTCTAGAGTATTAGTAAGTATTAGAGGCCGTAGGCTTGATATCTATGAGCAGTAGCGTTTTACGATTTTACAAAGAGTAAAGGTCTTCACTCTGAGGAATTCCTCGTAGGCACCGCACCGTTTTGTAAAAAACGCACCAAAATCCGCGCCAGCGGCAGCGACTCTCATTCATCTGCATTCTCTTTATTGCGATGAGTGCAGGTAAACAGGTAACGATGTAGTGGGTATCTATCTCGATAAGTAACGGCAAACAACTTGAACAAAAATGGCGGCGCTGCGCACACTTTTTCCTCCAAAAATACCTGCGCAGCGCCGCCATTTTTGTTCAAGTTGTTTGCCGCTAACTATACTCGTTTGCAGTAGTACGCTGTACTCCGCCACTAGTGGCACCCACGTCAAACAAACTATTGGAGAAACCGTAAATAACAAGAACTTACATACATACATACTATCACGCCTGTTTCCCACAGGGGTAGGCAGAGACTATTGACCTCCACTTGCTACGATCCTGACAGACCTCCTAGCAAGAACTTGTAGACTAATATTAGTACCACCTGTTCACGGAGATGGCAGCACACACATTACTAGCAAATCTGCGAAAAGTAGGTAATACAGTTTCAAATACTAAGTAAAACGCGGACACGTAGCTATGTACGTGTGTCGTATCGCTTATGGAGTAAAGGTCCTGATTTCTATGTTGTTATACATGAATATTTGTTTCTCATACCTGTTGTGTGAGCCTAGTGTTAGGTGGCGGCTGTTGCGGCTGCTGCGGCGGAGGCACGTTCTCCGTCCCCCGCCGCCCCGTCGTGTCCCCGCCGTGGCCGTTTGTGTAGGCCCCGCCGCCCGCGTTCGACACCCGCATCTGGTTGTTGCGGGTGACGCGAGATGGCGCTGTAAATATAATAAAAACTTGTTATAGCACTTATAGCGCTGCTAAAAACGACATTCACCAAATAGACTTTAGCTGTTTGTGGCAATTTTTTTGTGACGACTAAACCTATTGCAAGAATGATTTAAACATGAATAAGTTTAATTGCGTCAAATGTTTATATCTACTACATGTATAGAACTAGGTATACACACATATTATTACGCCCGTTTCTCTATTATTAGATTACAATCTTGATATTTATTCCTCACGATTATTTCATTTAGGAGTCGCTCTTTAATTAAAGCTTAAATAATGCAAAAGCTCTTCATTATAAAATATTCAAACAATCAAACCAATATCATTGATACGCACTAGAAAATAAATTATTCAATGCATTTCAGAACATTTCAGAATTTACTGCAACAACTGATCGAATACGTTCTATAGCGAATATTTCAAGTTCGTGATTCAGAGCTGACGCAATAAAAATGCAATATAATAAACACCTAATGAATACCTACCTACAAAACCGGCAAATGAAACCTGACAAAATATCAAAGCAATAATCGACAAATATGAGCAAAAGAAATCAGTGCAAAAGCCAAACGAGATACCCGTAAATTCAAGAACATTTACTAAGCCGTACGAACTGAAAGCTCGTTTTTACTTATGCCATTATATAAGTTTGACTTATACCATAAGTAAGAAACTCTGCGTCCCACATCTTAGTAAAATGATATTGAACGGGTGTTATAGTTCCTGTGCAAGTACGAGTATGATCGAGGCGCATATTCTTACGTGACTTCGCTTCATGTTCGTGAAGTTCAAGTTCCTCTTCAGTATCTTTAGGAATATCTGTATTTTCGAAAGCCTCTACTGGAGTGCCACCTTCGGCCGAGTCGGCCACTCGTCTCCGACATCGGAGCCATGAGCAACACATGTTTGGCAATTTTCAGTCTCTCAATTACTATGTCGCTCTCATTTCCCAACTTGTTTTATTCAAATGGTTCTGTGTCTAACATGAAATGTACTCTCATGACAGACGGATTGTTCGGAATGGCTGCGTTCTGCGTTGGCGCAAGGCAATCCTGCGCCTGCGCCGGCCGCCATATTAGGATCTCTTTCCGTACTCAAGGCAATGAACCGTGACGCATGCGTGCCGAGTACGGTCGTGCGCGAAGGTGAAATTGCATGTTGAACTGGTTCGTTACTCAAAAACAAACTTTACGCACAATTAAACGCGATATCTACAAGACCTTAACGTCATATCACAAAACATAAGCCGATTCCCTGCCCACCGTCAACGATTGTGAGAAAAATGATAAATCAACCGCTTCACTTGTTCTGTCTTTGTATTTGTTTGGGACATGAAATAAGAAACACTGCAGTTGCCGTCACCGCAGAACACTTTCACGAGAAACCACAGACAATAATAACAGTGGATTCATAAAACCTTCTATTACGAATATATTAACATGATATCGCAATAACTAGTGGTTACAACAGGAGAAACAGCGACTAAACCGCGTTTAGCGACCGCCACCGTTCCACTGTATCAGGCCCGTTCGAGGATCCATTACGAGAATTGATCGGAGAAACGGGTAAATTGGAAATAATGGCCGTTTAGTGACATGGTGCTTTGTACACGTCGAAGGCGATGTGATGAAAAATTTAGCGGATGACGTCACGACCGGAACAAAATCGATAAACATCGACATCAAACTTGACAAGTTTCGGAATCATAATTGGTGGTAATAACTCCACGTCAAAGTGATAATAGATGAAGAAGCTGCTAAGGAACAACGAGTATTTAAAAATAACTATGTAAAACCCAATCCCTGAAAATAAACAATGTAACGTAGAGTTCAATAGATTGAAAAAGTGGTTGCATTAGCAAATATCATGGCATTTTAGGCTTCGGACGCCCACGTGTGTCTTATACGTATCATATGACGTCATCACTGCATTAACAAACAGTTGGAAAAACGCCGATTAATTAAAAAGATCACAAATAGATTTAACAAGCTGGCTACATTGGCAAATGTCAGGTCATGCATGCATACGCCTACGCCAACTCTACATTAGTGTTTGTCAAAGTCTAAGCCCAAAAAAACTGGCTAGAAATGGCACCACTGCTGCATGAGTTCAGCAGGAGAAATTGCCACCTATATTTAAGACAATACGCAGGCGCTCTGGTCTTTTGCGAAATAAAATTATGATAACATCACTAACATCAGCGCAGTAATATCAGTGTTACACTTAGATCATTTAATGATCTAAGGTGTTACACAAAAACATTCGCCCTAGATACCTTAATAGAAGGCGGATATGTCCTTTTACATTTTGAATGAAATATTTTAACTTCAGCAACCATTCAGAGAATGTGACGCAATATGCTAATATCACTTTATATATTTATAATATACTAGCTTTTGCCCGCGGCTTCGCCCGCGTAGATTCGGGGTGTGAAAAATAGATGTTGGCCGATTCTCAGACCTACTCAATATGCTCACAAAATTTCATGAGAATCGGTCAAGCCGTTTCGGAGGAGTACGGGAACGAACATTGTGACACAAGAATTTTATATATAAGATTATATTATAATAAGTCATATTTAAGACATCAATTTCTTGTATAGTTTGGACATAGAAGTCTAATTCATACAGTGAAATAATAATTTGTATGTTTATCTGTCTTAGAGTTAAAGTGTAGTAATTAATTTATTAGACCCAAATAATAGGCTTCACAAATCGCTTAGGCTTACAGAAAAGTTTCAACAATAAGACTTTAAAAAACGGTATTTTCCTTCGTACTTTCACCTTGGGGCTTCTTTGTACAAGACTATCTCAAACAGCCATCAAGGCTGTCTCGGGTCAAGATAATTTTCAGCCCATATTTGGAACAGCCATGGGAACAAGGCAGCAGACATAAACATTGTTGCCAAGACTGGATACGTACTTTCGACGGTTTATCCATATGTAAACTGTCATAATTATTCTATAAGTTCAATAACCCATATCCAGGATAACGATCCTGTCGGTTTCGTTGAGAAACTTTAAACTTTCACTTTCAGCTAATAAGATAGATTTGTGACTCTCAAATGCGCCCCTTCAAAACTTTAGAACACATATTTTCATGCAATTTCGAACCACGTGCCCATGATATGATTCTCGACAAATCCCAAAGGCAAACTGGTAGACAATTACACATATTTTCATACGATTTTGAACCACTTTACCATGATATGCTTCTCAACATATCCCAAAGTCAAACTGATAGATAAAGCATTAAAATTAGCTTTAAGTTTGACCTATTGTAATCAATCTATGATTCAATATAAGATTGTGTGCAAAGAACTTAAATAAATAAATATGCGCGGATGGCAGACCGACAGCTGTTCGCCGATTGCCGCTCGCGACTGTGCCGTAACCACCATTTTCGTTGGCATGGCGATGCTTATGTGTTTTCAATAATACAATGACCTCTTATAATAGTAGAACCAGGCCTGTGTCACTCCCCGTGTAGGTATCGAAAATGTACCTACATTATTACTATGCGCGCAGGTGGCCCCTCCGGGTGGTAAATTCCGTTATACGAATCGTTTGTCTAGAGTAATAAGAACGAAATTGGCTTGCAATGGATGTCTAGGTATTTATACGGAAAGGTGCTGAGTTTTGACGTGAGCTAAATTAACCATATCGCTAGCCACATTGAGTAGATATTTCTTTGAATTTCTTTGCTGAGTGAGACTTCTGTACGTTAGTATTATTTATTATGTGGTAGAACTGGAACTTTTACAAGTTTTTTAGCTTGCCCTGATTGTTTATCAAATTTTGCAAGTTAAATTTGTGCCACTTCCCGGTTTCTGATTGACATGTTTTGTATGTTAATGTAAATCAGATGACAATGCACTATTATTATCACAACAAGCTGATCTGATGATGGAGCCGGAAGGTGGCTATAGGAACCCTGTAATAAAACGACGCAACCCCAACGACTTTGGGCTTATTACATTTGTCTTAAAAGCTTATACGAAATGTTTTTTTTTATCTTGTCTTGTGATTTTGAAGCGGTAGTGTGGCCAAGCGGTTTAGGTACTGTCTATGCGTCTGTTGGACAAAAGTTCAATCCTCGCTGTGCCACCGCGCGCGTCGCGCACTACGTGAGGTGGCACAGGTATCTTATCTTTCCTCTGTACCTCTGAGTTTGTACTCATGGACGCGCTTTACAGAACCATGCGTAAGTATGTGTCAGTAGAATTTATCATTCCTCGATTACACTACGTGAGTACTAGTATTTATGCTGTGATTACACCGACGACCTCTTACAATACAAAAGCTCTAATTATCCAGTTCTTTCGTGTTAAAGTAACATGCCTTAATGCTAATGCCTTCAACGTTCTAACAAACGCATATTTATTTACCGCCCTCGCTTTGTTTAGTTTAATTCAATGCAGTTATCAAAATGCCACATACAGATTTATTTGTATTTTATAACGTTATGAATTAAAACTGCTGAAATAACGTTTAATTATTCTAGTACAATAAAAAAGTACAACATAAATACACTACGTCTAGCTAGACAGCAAAAACTGGATCACTAAATCAGAATTTCTCTAATTAGGTAGATGACTGGGTCAAAATATTTTTTTTGGTACTGTTATGATAATAAAATGTGACAAAATAGTGTCTCTTGTATTGATCATATCCATTTTCAATATGATTTTAGATTTTTTAATGCAGAAAAACTGATACTAAGAGCGCTATTTGACTCTACATATCTATGACGTCACAGTTTTGTATTTCGTACAAATCCCATAGAAAATGTTTGTTTTGACATTAAGAAAAAAGTGTCTGATTTGAATTATTGTCATACAGAATTTTTCTGTAATCAATCTTAGTTTTTAATACTGTACCACTTCTGCCCCAAACGCATATTATGTAGTTTATGTAGAAATTAAATATGTATCTGAATGCTTTGAAATTAAATGAATATCTTTTGTACCCATTTTGAGTTTTCTAACAACCCAAAGGTTGGCTGTCAGATAATGCTTTTAGCATTAAGTCCGCCTATTGTGCTATACAAATTGTATTTTGTACAATAAAGTTTAAATAAATAAATAAAAATAAACATTCCTCTCAATTACTGGCCGGTTGACTGGAAGAGATCCCTATACGGGATAAGTCCGCCGTTGTATGTTTACTTTTATGTTTTTTGTATCTGTTTCAAGCTTTATAAACAAACAAACAAACAAACAAACAAACAAACCGATCGAATGGTGAGTTGCAAGAGAATCCAAGACGTGCATATAGAATTAATTAGGTACTAGCCGTTTGAAGTCAACTGCGAGTACCATTGCACTTAAAGTTATAATGGATTTATCGCACTTAACGTAAAGCCACTTTTTAAAAAAATCTAAATAAGAAACAACAGCTACATGAACATCATTAATAAGAAGTATTTATACAATTAATTTAATTGCACTTCCTTCATGATTAACAACGTAAAATGCACTTTGTTCTAAAATATCCAGGCCAACGTAGGGTTACCACAATAAAAGTGAATAAGCTTGCTTATTATAGTAATTTAATTGCACCTCCTTCAAGATTAACAACGTAAAATGCATTTTGTTCTAAAATATCCAGGCCAACGTAGGGTTACCACAATAAAAGTGCATAAGCTTGCTTATTCTAGTCTTCACTCAGATCACTCTTTATGTTATGAGCATGACTCATGCCGTCCGTGACCTATCTTTGATCACAACCACACAAGTGTATTTTACGAATACAATATTTCCTAATGATATCATTTCAGCTTATCAAAGGGAATTTAATGAAGTAATATACTTGTTATCAATGTAGTTAAGTGAACGAACACACATTAAAGTTATGTTTTTGACATCGATGAAAACAAAGAAATTAAAGTGAAGAATAAGTTTTTCGAAAAAAAAAATTTTTTCGTACAAGCTTTTATTGTGACGCCTAAGTACTTATCAAGAAAAATGTAATAAGCCCAAACTAGATGAGGTTGCGTCGTTTTATTACAGAGTTCCTATAGCGACCTTTCGGCTCCTTCATCAGATCAGCTTCTTGTCATCATAATATTGCATTGTCATCTGCTTTACATTACCATACAAATTTTCATCTCAATCGGAAACCGGAAAGAGGCTCAAAAACTTGCAAGATTTGACTCAAAAAATAAAGAACAACAACAACCAGGGCAAGCTAAATTAAAGCGTGTAAAAATCATACTTTACACTATTCGTACAAAAACAATGCATAAATCCTCGGACAAACCCACTTCGATTGCTGAAAAATGCACCGTGTGTGTTTTGCCAAAAAGGAAAACACATACGGTGCGTTTTCAGCACGCGAAGTGTTAATAACCATATCCCATTTATGTTACATTTTCGCGACAATAATATCAGTCATACCGCCAACCCTACTTGCCGTAACTTCCTTGCCGTAAGTGGGCACTTCCTAGTTCCTGCTGCTGATCTATAGCAGATTCTAACGCGATGCAAACGTGATGCTATCAGGTAGACATTCTGCACCTTACTGGAGTTCCGGTTTACATTTAACGGTGTTACACAGCATGAAATCTGTATTTCTATCGCAACCTAATATAGCGAATGTAAAGTAATGTCACCGTGAGTATTTACAAAAGCCCAGGCTCCCGGGCTTTTGCTCAACTATGGGAAGTTGGCTTGAAGTTGGGCAAAAGCTTCCTCTTTTTGTTTCCAACCACTTATATTGATTACTTACATTCTGTGTCGAAAGCCAACATCTCGTCTATACAATTCATTTAGGTTGTCGATCTTTTTCCGTTTGTGAAACCCATCGGCAATATAATAAAGAATTTATTCTATAGAGGAAACATTCAGTAAGTTCAGCTTAGCTCAAAAATATACACATCCCACTTCAAATAATTTTATCGCAGCGGATCAAATAAACAAGCCATGTCACAAATTAGGGCTTCTCTCAGTCAGTGAAGCATGTAATCATTATGAATTCCTTTAAATGTAGCCTATTTTCGACTTCACGCAACCTGAAACCTTTCATCATAATCCACTTCGTAAGGACATTAAAATCAAATTTACGCCATAAGACGTAATGTCTGATATGACATCATGTCACATTGTAAATCAGCATAATAGTCGACCATGACCAAAGACTCGAAATGTCAAGTCAGCAAGCTACGAATAGAATAGCTTCAATAGTCCTACTTTTACAGATAAGCATACGCTTAGCCGGGTTTCAAGCCTTTTAACACATAGCAACATGAAAAGCTTTCAGGTAATATTGAAAATCGGAAATAGTGACAGTGACTAGATGAAAATCCATTGCCTAAGGCCTAAGGTAGGGTGTAAATAAAACGAATTGGCAATCTTCACGTCCCTACAGCTGTAGGGGGGGTTTGGCAGGAAATTCTATTGCGCAGTCAATTCCGGGAATGGGTGACATTTTATATTGCTAGAACAGACATCTGCAGGGATACGTTACAAGTATGTAATAATGTACTAACACTTTTTTGCGAAGATGACTAAATATTTATCGACGTAACAAAACTTTTCGCACATTTTACTAAATGTTCAATCAATTTCGTAGAGCTGATATTGGTTAGTTTGAATTTCAACACTCTAATAATATGTCATTTATTGATGGTATGTAGATTTACAATTGCATGGCAGGAACAATTAAAAAAAGCGGCCAAGTGCGAGTCGGACTCGCCCATAAGGGTTCCGTAGCAGCAAGTAACATAATATAAAAGTTCTAAAGGTAAATTGCGATTTACGATTTATGACGTACTAGCTATGCCCGCGACTTCGTTCGCGTGGTTGTCGGAACGTAATGTTATATAGCCTAAAGCCTTCCTCTATAAATGGACTACCCAACAAAAAAAGAATTTTTCAAATCGGACCATTAGTTCCTGAGATTAGCGCGTTTAAACAAACAAACAAACAAACAAACTCTTCCGCTTTATAATATTAGTATAGATTAAAAAGTAACTATCTATGATACCGAGACCGCTATAGTTTAGATTGAAAGTACATACTTTGAGGTATATACCTACCACATTTTGTTCAGAATTATTTTTGTAATATTTCAAAAGTTACGGTGGGGGGGGGGACACCTCAAATTTTAACTTTGTATTAGATTATCTCAAGACTGGAGGGTTTGATCTACATAGTTTCAAAGCAGTTTTTGTTGCATTTTAAAAGACCTTTTCAACGATACCCCACACGTTATGGTTAGTCCAATTAAATTTTTTAAATTCACTTTTCGTTGTATGGGAGGCTGAAAAAAAATAATTTTTTCATAATTTTAAAAACCAACTTTTGGAACTTCAATATCTCTCCACCAATATTCGTGACAATCGGTGCAGTAGCGGCGGAGTACGAGCCCGGACGGACAGACGGACGGACGGACGGACATGACGAAACTATAACGGTTCCTTGTGGTACGGAACCCTAAAATCCATGATATGCTCCGACAGCATTTATCAGATATAATACAAAGCCACTAGCCATAAAGACTACTAAGATATAGCCACATATTTCGGGTGCCCTCTTCACCTCACTGATGACAGACAATGAAGATGGACCGGCGCGAATTACAGCTCAAAATAAATGAGCATGCAAATCTAATTGAACCCAATCGTATACTAGAGGTACATATAATATCTATAAAAGCTATGGAACTCTTAGCCTCTATATTTAAATAGATAAGGACAAATTAAATTAAAATGTTTACAGTTTAAAGTGAGAACGTTAGGCTTTATTACGCACATTTGCGAAAAACGGCCACTTTTGGCAAATGTGCGTAGTAAAGCTTAACGTTCTCATTATAAACTGTAAACAGTAGTTCATAAAATACTTTGAAGAGTTATCTAGGAATTGATAGTAGCAAAATTTTAAATAATGTCTCCGTTTTCTTTGAAATGATTTATTTTAAATGGAGGCAGCACTAGACCCCGGAAAATTTAGGTACGGCCTTAATCTAGGTAAGTATTCCTTTTTTAAAGTTGATGTGCCTGTAAATCTAAGATTATGTTAAACCAACAAGAACATGAAGAAAGAAGACTGATAACAATAAAGATGATGAGAAAATGGGAACACTAGATAGAGACAATAATAAACAAATGGAGGTCGCTGAAGAAGGGTCGTTAGCCAGCGCCCACGCCGCGACCTGTCTGATTCAGCCGGTGCGTTATCCTGCGCTCACAAAAACACTGTTTTGATCGCTGTCAGGTAAGCACGTGGGAGCCCGGGCCTAACCAATGAACTGCTAGATCAAGATACAAAATATTTCGTACCATCTCCTCGTTACTGTATGTCTAAAATATCAAGATATTAAACTCTTAACGTGAAGCAAAGGTGAAAGGCAGAATACATATCATATAAGAATGGAAATCGTAGAGCTAAATGGCGTAAAGAGGGAGATGTGGGAGAGTATCGCGCCACTAAAAGATAGGCATTATACAAGGAGTTTATTTCGGTTTATTCACTTGAGATCAGAGTAATATAAACATTTATTGCAAAACTAAGTTTAGTTTCAATAATAAGCGAGAGGGTCATAGAATTGTAAGCATTTCCGATACGCTAATCGGAATGAACCAAAAATTTTAATTATTACAATATAGTGATTATGCATATTAAATATGATATCAATTACCAAATGGAACACCTACGACCGCTGATAAAGACGTAATCAAATCGGACGGATCAAACCATACAAAAGCTATTCAAAAGTCAACGACAAAGCCCAGCGATCCATTCATTTTCTCCAAGGACAACTTGATTAGAATCTAACGAAATGGCGAAGAAAAGGCTGTATCTTATTTGCCTAATGACACGAACGCGATTTTCCGCAATAAAAACTTTCCCGCCTCAACTATCAGTATGCGACAAAGGTACGGAGAAACTCAATTCCCCGGGGTGAAACACCGCACACAGAAAATTGGACATGACACGAAGTAATAAGCTCTAAATTGGCTCAAACATCGCGACAGACAGGCACAGGACAGACAAGGGGGTTGAACTTACGGCCTAGCGGTCGGTTAGTCCGCCTTGGCGGCTGCAAATGCGGCTGAGCGCATCTCTCGTACAACACTGGCATAATATAAATCCGTCAATTTTCAAAATTGTAACGATTAACTGAAAGGTCAGGTTCACGGCACTATTGTGTGTAATCCATTGGTTGATTTGAATTTGGAACACCGGTGCCAGCCAGTGTTGTGGTACACGGCCGAGCGCACACTGTCCGCGCGCCACCGCCAACCTACACTTATAGCGGGCAATAAAACTAACGGAGCCAAGCTGACCGCCCCATGTAAAATTCACACAACCCCAAAACACCACACGCCACCACCATGTCTGGTTATGATAAACATTAAAAAATATTCCTCTATTAGGGGAGCCTCACATTGCATTGCATCGATAAGCAAGTGATGTATCCGTTTTCCGGAACAGAAAAGTGGTGAATGTATGTGGTCTTTCATAACGACCTTTCTAGCTACTAGATTCTCTTGAGAAGTTCTTTTTAAGAGCACTTCTATTTTTTTATAGTCGATAGTATATGATCACGGATTGAAATGAGTTTTTATAAAAAAAAACACATTTTGTACAAACTTTTATTGTGAGACCTACTCTCTGTGAGACAAACTCAACGGGGTTGCGTCATTTTATTAGTTTTTATGGTCATCTTCCAGCTCCATCATCAGATCAACTCCAAGTCATCATAATATTGCATTGTCACGCGATATATTTATTTATTTATTTAAAAACTTTATTTACCAAAGAAAATGGTACAAATATACATATGCGCGCAAAATTTCAGCTCAATCAGTTGAAGATATCTGCTTCAAAATTGAATTGCAAGATTCCACCCGAACAAACATGTATACATTGCAAGTTAAATAAAACCTTGTAAAATAAATTTGCATTTTATTCATTTAAATTCAGTCTACCTTTTGAAAAACAAAATAGCGGCCAAGTGCGAGTCGGACTCGCCCATGAAGGGTTCTGTAGCAGCAAGTAACATTTTACGATTTATGACGTATTAAAAAAAACTACTTACTAGATCACGTTCAAACCAATTTTCGGTGGGAGTTTGCATGGTATAATGTACATCATATATTTTTTTTAGTTTTATCATTCCCTTATTTTAGAAGTTACAGGGGGGGGGCAACATTTTACCACTTTGGATGTGTCTCTCGCGCAAACTATTCAGTTTAGAAAAAAAATATATTAGAAACCTCAATATCATTTTTGAAGACCTATCCATAGATATCCCACACGTATGGGTTTGAAGAAAAAATAATTTTTGAGTTCTAAGTATGGGAAAACCCCATTTTTTTTGTTTTTATTTTCTATTTTTGTGTGAAAATCTTAATGCGGTTTACAGAATACATCTACTTACCAAGTTTCAACAGTATAGTTCTTATAGTTTCGGAAAAAAGTGGCTATGACTACGGCAGACAGACATGACGGATCTATTTCCATTTTTTGCTATTTGGCTACGGAACCCTAAAAATGCAGGACAACAAACATGCATCAAGATGGGAAGTCAGAAGAGCCATTATAAGACACTAACAAACCGGGTAAACAAACTATCATAAAAGCTCCGTTACTTAGAAAGGTGCAAATTGTTGTGCAGTTTTTACGATGGTTCGATTAAGCGATCATAATTATGGTCATAACACCACCGGTGTCAGTGACAGCGTAGCGTAACCACAGTAGGCGTTGTAATGGTACAACATCACGCTAGAAGTCGATGAGCTCGAACTATTTACCACTAATTTTATTTAGTATTTACTGAAATGTAGCAAAATTGGAAAGATTTGCATACACTTTTTTCCATGACGACCTCATTGACACGGGGAGATTCTTCCTTGGCAAAACAAGTTGGGGTTTGGGATTTTTAATTAGGACATTGAATTGTGAAGAATCTCACATCTGATGGTATTTGTTCGAATTCAAGATCGATTGTTTTGATCAGTTTAGAAGTTGCTGAGATATGAAATGGACCGCGAACCTAAAATTCAGGGCGAACTACTACGGTGTTCAAAGATGCAAATATTCAATTATTTGCTAATTACGAGACATAAATATGTACATACAGACAGTGTTGTCAGTAAGGTAGCAGAAAAACAATTATCTAGCTAGGAGTTAGCAGACATGTAGAGTTACGAAGAATTATCAAAAAATTCGAAACTACAATATTGATTTCAATAGTCTCGGTTGGCGATCCCTGGTCTAGCTCATTGCAATATTTCACAGAGGTGCATTGCACTCGTGTCTGGCTGGGTTCACAGGTGGCGCAGTATCGTATTGCAAGTACTAATTTATGATTGTGAGAACGAACAGGTTTCTTGCCACGTGCCGTTAGATACGCGACATTCAATCGATTAAGTCCTTTGACTTTAGGGCGTGACAACATTATAATTTTTCTAATTTCAGTCTATATTGTCGCACTGCAGGGCATAGTCCTAGATTCATTTCAATTCCGACGATTTTCGAGGGTATCTCTGCAGCAGAAGGGGTCAATGTCCAGGTCAGATTGTTGTAAAGACAGCCAGTGACTCTTTTTGTATTTACCAGAATTTACAGTCTTCCCTTACTAATAGACCCCTATTATTTGAACAGCTCTCAGCTTTAATTATAAATGCGATCAAAATTTTGGCCTGTCGAATCTTTTAATTACTTACCTAATTTTAAGTAGTCGGTTGCAAAAAGTTAAAACTTCTATAAAAAGCTTTAACAACTTTACTTACTACTTTCTTATCACTAAAAACAATCGGAACTATTTCCACAAAATCACGTAACAGAAAAGTATTAGTATTATTATCGTGTATTTACTCCGGATATACAATTTCGTTCGGGAGTGGCCTTCACAAGAGCGCAATGTCAAGATTGAATTAGCATTCGGCCGTGACCCCTAGTGTCCACTACGTTTGAAATGTTTGAATACGGCCATTCCTCATGAAAAACTCGGCCACCATCGCGATAGTATTAAATACTGCGGCCGATTTGCATGACAGAAATAACGCTGAATAATAGAGGAAGCCGAAAGGAAGGCGCTTTTAAAAAAATGCATTTCTTGCATATTTAAGGTGAATTCATATCAAAGAAAATAGGGAAAATCGTAGAAACAATACTCGTAAATTTTCTTTTCGTTATTAATTTTCTGCAGACTTTACTACGTGAACTATTTTTAATTAACCCGATGTTATAAAAAGATCAATAACCAACAAGCATTTTGATTAAAGTACTTAATAGCTTATTCAGCAATTTACTAAATTAACACAGTTTGATCGATAGTTAAGTCTAATGAAATTCCTATCAGATAACCGCCAGAGCCGCCAGTCATGCTCATCAAGCTATCTAATAAGTAAATATTATGATAAGCGACTGACACAAATTAGTTTCCTGAGTTAGTTCCTTCCAAAAATCCTTCGAATGAATGAGAATTTTAAGTGCCATTTACGGGATTTTATTGAGATACTGCTCCGTGCCTTGAAAGGGTAATAAAAACGAAAGAGTCTTATGTAAAAGCGACTAAGTAACGTTATACTAACTGAAAAACTGTAAGTTGGACTAGGATGGAATACATTTTTTGTTACGATGGAATTTTAAATTCAAAGAATGGAGAAGTAACAAAATCCAGCGCTGGACTACAACTGGAAAAATTTAAACCACCACTGGAATGCACTAGATCCATTGAGCTATCCAATTCAATTGAATTGTAGGTTTCCATTTTTCCAGGTTTCCATTATTCCAGTTGCAATCCAGCACTAGATTCGATCGCTAGACTGGAATAATGTAAGCGGACCATTAGACTGTGACTGAAAATGAAGAAGGTTACATGTATAGTTCTTTCACCTAAAGAAATATTAAATCAAAACTTCTCTTAATTAATGATGAACCGAGACATGCATCGCATAAAAAGTGATGTAATTAACAATACTTTTATAGTTGAGGACGGTGATGAAAGCGTAATCGCTGCCAAATTAGAGTTACGCAATAGATTAATGCAACCGGCAGACAATGCGGGCGGCACGCGATCAACCTGTAACGGAAACGAACAACAGATACTGGTGACAGTAATGCGTGCAGGAAGATACGTGGGACACAGCCTACATTCTCTAGTTGGAAAAAATAATAGAAATAGAGAGAAAAGTCTATGAAATCAGCAGCGAGTGAAAAGCGAGAAAAGTTTAATGCAACAACTAATCATACATAGATCCATATTATCACGGATGTTTCCCACGGAGGTAGGCAGAGACTATGGACCTCCACTTGCATCAATAATGGAAAATCTCACGGTTCTGTTAATAACAAATCTTTCGAGAATTGTTGATGGTCGACTTTCCGATAAAGTATGTAGTATCTTAGGAGTATCGAGAGAATGGGCGACAAAGCGAATTATGTTAATAGGCGATGCGGCTAGCAACTCATCACTATTATGATTCTGATGATATGATATGAATCTATGATATGAATGACTAATATGATTCTTCCCACTTTCTCACCCATCATCACGCTAAAAGTGGGCTTTAAGTCTTGCGGCCCTGGGTTCTGTCTGCTAAGAGCCGTAAGATCCTAAAATGTTGTCTGCCCCATTAGGGATAAAAACGTGATACTGAATACTTGAAATTTGATAAGAAGAATTGACGAATTTTGATAATTTAAGAAAAAATTATATGTTATGTGCTATTGTGTAGTGTGACTATCTCTGTCCTACTAGCTAGTATAATCGCCGTGGGAATAGTGTTTTCCAGGTAAACAAGGATAATATATTACACTAAATTGCTGTGATAATTTCAAGAAGTGAACAAGTGGAAAATAACAGTCGACAACATTTTTATCAAGAAACTCCTAGATGCTAGTTGTACATCGTGTTATCCAGATGACATATTTTATTATCTTCACAGTATTTCCCCATTATTTTCTAAGAAAACTGAAACCATTTTTAATTTATTTACAATACAGTTAGAACTAGTATTACATGTTAAGTCCCCAAAGTATTTGAAACAAAAGGGAAGGAAGTTTAGTATAGCCAACTGCCTGTAACGTGTTAAAGGAATCAAAGTGGAACTACCGGAAAAATCGGCACATCCATGATAGCCAATAACTGCCACGTCACATAGACACTTAGTACCGTTAACTCAAAAAATGGACAAATGGAGGCATAAAAGAGAATTCAATAAAGCTACTAGTTGTAATTCATAACAAACGCGACACGACCGACGACCGCTAAACAAACATCACGGTTCACACGTACTAATGTTTAATTGCAGGTGACACGATTACTGGGTCGTCTACCTTGACGACCGACTGTAATCCATCGTGGATATGCGGAAACATGCTATCTAGGAAGTTAAGGATTTTTTCTACCTAGGTGTCATTATAAAAGAATAAAGATGGCATACTTTGTAATTTGAATAATTATGCACCAATGAATATTAGAATACTGACCCTTGGTCATCATTTAAATTTCATATTAAATTTAATTGATCCCAACCAGAATGAGGTACCACAGCAACAGCACTTTCCGTGCACTACATCAAGTCGGCCATCAAACATAAAGAATGAGGGACAGCGGAGAAGGTGTCGCATCGTCTGCCTGGGTTGACCGCAAAGACATTGAGTGTTATAATTTGCCCTATTGGTAAAGCTCCATCTTTGTATATTGCTTTTTCAAAGTCCTCAGTCTGTTAATTGACTTCAAAACTGATCATGGCCAGGGGGCAGTGACTGCAAGAGCAATAAAACGTGGTGGTGGAGCAAAACTATTTTCCCGCAGTTTTAACTTAAATGAGTCAGAAATTGAAGGGCTGATTGCTTTGGTGTTAAGCATAAAGCTATGTCAGCCTGTTTTGGTGGGCAGTCATATAGGGGGTGGCGTTTTTCGGTCTCTTGTTTAGATTTTTCAATTGAGCTATAGTTAAGATCTATTGTGCAATTCTAACTGCACAACACGTTGGCACATATCTTCGGTACTTGCTGTTTATCAATCAGTACTTCCGCATAAGTTCAAAATAATTGGTTAACTAGACATTTGGAACAATATCTCTTATTACAACAATTAACCAAGCCAACGTGACAATGACAATGCAAGTATTATCCACGCTCCTAGAAATATCGTAATGAAACGGAAGCTTCATAAACGGCAAAATTATATCTTTCTAGTTATATAAGTGACAATAAAATTTTAACTATTCAGTTTTTTATGAAGTGTCGATCGTGATCAACTCTATCGCGGATTTTTTATTAGATCTTTCAAGATAGCTTGACCTACTGCCGAGGCCGATAGCAGTGCATTGACCGGCCGAGGCCACCTGAACTGTCTCTACAACTTTTGATGTTACATCACCTATTTAAAATCATTGCTTTGCGATACAAAATAAGTTATATAGTTTTTGTTGTTTGACATTGAAAGCTTTAAATATCTAAATGTAAACTCTGGCTGAAATAATATATATGCAATATTTCAGAACTAATGGAAAAACCAATTGATTGAAAATTGATTTCGATTGTATTCATAAATCATACATTATCAAAATTGAGGCCAATAAATAACACCAGGTAGAATAAGGAAACATTTTACAATAAGTTACTACGTCAATTTTACAGTTAAATAGATTCTTGGCAAATCCACTTTTACGAAAATCTTCATAAATCTTAAACTGTTAAACTGCAACTTAGAAGGTTTTACATGTGAATAAATTGTTCTAACAATAGTCTATTTTCGCGCACCTAATACACCTGTTTAAATTCAAAGTAGTGATCCGCGACCGTTGACCTGATGCTTCTGTATCTGTACTGTATAAGGTATAGCCACTCGGTAGAGAAAGACGGTTGTCTTTCTCTACCGATATAAAAAACAAAAGAGACAGAGTTGTTTAGCTTTGGAGGTGGTGAATCATCGCGTGATGGGAACGATGTTGAAGTGCCCTCGTTTGGAACTTATCAATATTTGGGCTATTGTGCCGATGGATCGAACTCTTTCCGAACATTTAAGGTACCTATTAAGAATGAACTCTTGATGATTGATGACCTTTCACGTCAATAGAAGATGATGAAGACGATAATTATGATGAATCTTCAAAGTTTTTGATTACCCAACAACACTCACAATTTGTACGACAATAAAAAATATCTTTGCATAAAAAGTGTAAAAATTAAAATCAAATTGTTTTTAATAACAATCATGCATTTAACAAAACATTAAATTTTCCATATTTAAATAACATAATCATTACTCGAAGAGTAAGAGTACAAAGAAAGTATCTTATGAACTGTCCATCTTTCTCTTTTACTGTATCAAACGTCGGCTATTTAGTCTTTGTGGTTATATTTAACATCTATGACACATGCTTGGGTAACATCACCTTCTGAATCACGAACCGAAATGTAAACAATGGAAGAGATACTCACGATGCATCTATGATATTTTATTTGCATATCAATGACATTGTCAACACAGAAGTATTTAATTAATCTTTACATCTACATGGGCTGATGTTTCAATTTTATTTAGGATAAAATAAATCGTTGCTAGATCAGCCTCTTCTTTTTTCTAGATAAACCTACTCATTTGTGTCATCCATTTTACTCATCTATCATACACATTTAACACAATTTTTCTGATTGATTTAATCCAAAACGTTAATAAAACTTCGTTAACAAAGGGACTGAATAATAACCCTTCGTTGAATTAGATCAAGAATAATCATGCTGTCCATTGAAAAATTACTTTTGTTCGATGATGCACCAACTAACATACAGATATGAAAATTCAAAGAAATTTGACTCACCTTTCGTCGCCACAGGAATCGATTGCCGCGTCATATCCTAAAACGGAAAATACAAATTAATAACACCGTAAAACACGTTCGCAAACTGCAAAATAATACATTAAGCTGGAGATGTAAGTAAGGAACTATTTACAGAAGTCCTAAAAGCCCGAGGGTGCAAAAGAGACAGGATATTTTGAATAAAGGTGACTAATATTCCAGAAGTAGAATAGTTGACACAACTGTGTTCAATGGAACACCGGAAATTATTACAGCTTTGGTGGTAAAATTGACATGTCCCAATGCCCGCATTAGAAATGTTTGGAAAATCATCGGAGTCCAGATAGCGAATGCGGGTTAATGTATTGTTGTGTTCGGTTTTGTTACGTAAACTGTTGTAGTAATATTGTGGTTTCAAGAAATTGCTTTTTCGTCATTTTGTTATTTTAGTTTGTAACAAAGCAATGTGGTACAGTTGTTAAAATATAGCTCTAAATAACACTCCGCAAATTAAAAATTGTAGCACGCCTTCGTCCCTATGTTCAAATAAATAATAAGGTTAACATTCAATAATACGCAGATTTATAAACATCTAGTAGCAGAAACAAGTTTTTAGAAATAAAAATTGAGACATTAAAACACAATCAACATCAACAGTACAAAAACATTACGATTAAAACATCTACAGCAGGTAAAACATGTACCTTGTAAAACTTTTATACATAATTCTGGGTCGTAGTTGAAATTTACCACATTCGTAAAAAAAAACTAATAAAATTAATTTAGACATATTTTAGGTTTGTTTTATATTTAATTAATTTGTCATATATTATGTTCAATTTAATTTTATTTACACGTGTTTAAAAAACTGCTGATTAAAATAAAAATAAAACGTTCCAACTTTTATTATCAACAACAGTGTTATGTAACATAAAATTATTGATGTATTGATGATGTTTTATAGTATGAAACGGACACTTTCTCTACAAAACTTATTTTAAATTAATCCCTAGTAAGTTTTCTATTCAGTAGAAAAACTTTGAAGTCGATTATCTCTACGCCTGGACGTAAATTATCTGAATGAAGAAGCCATTTCGCCATTGCAATTACAGCCAAGTACAGTCCGTTACCCCGGAAGATTAGACGTCTTACAAGTTAAATGGCTTGTGAGATGCAATGCAATTTGAATACTAACTGTCCTTGTCGTGGATTGTGCCTTATCAATTAACAGATGAATCAAATTGTGTTCAAGTTGACTGCTCAGCGTTGCCTAAGTATGATAAAATACTGAATGCAATGATCAAAAGATCTACTTTTTTAAGTGCTAGTTTTGTATGTAAAAAGTGCACTGATCTTGAGACACATTAGCGCCTTACAGCATCGTCTAGTTCTATCTTTATTTCGATCTTTCTTGATTTTCATTATCTTTAAAACCGTCTGTCTCTTTTAGAAAATAAACCGGCCAAGTGCGAGTTAAACTCGCGTGGAGGGAACCCTCTCCACATGCAATTGATTGAATTATTATAGGTTTTCCTTTAATCTACAAGCAATGAACTACATTTTAATTTTTTTTCAAAATTTTAGGCAATTTTCGTCTTCTTTCATTAATAAAATCAAAACATTTTATTTTACAATAATAAAAAAAAAAAAATTGAGATCCTTATAACAAGCCCTTCCATTTGATCGTGGAAGGGACATACCCGTAATAAATCGAACCACGGTCTATACTAGATCATTATAGTATAATGAAATTAAAATAACAGCCAAAAAACTAAAATAAATTTCGGCATTTCCATACAAAAGTGTGCGGCCGCCCGGGCGATTTGTTTGGGGATGTCAAATTTTTTTTTTGTTTTTTGACTGTTATTTTAATTTCATTATACTTTAGTGATCTAGTATAGCCCGTGGTTTGATTTATTACGGGTATGTCCCTTCCACTTTGTATAACATAGTAAGTTTTGAAAAAAAAAACATTTTAATTTTTCCACCGAAAATGACCCTTATTTTAAAATAATATTTATTTACTTTGCACATATGTGTTTGGGTCATAGAATTACACCATCCTACCAAATTTTACCTGATTCGGTCCAGTCGGAGAAAATTGGCTGTGACAGACGGACGGACAGACAGACGCACGAGTGATCCTATAAGGGTTCCGTTTTTTCTTTTTTTGTACGGAACCCTAAAAACTACCTCAGTTAATTACAATATGCTTTTGTTTTGCCCTGTGGTTTTGCCTATTGCTAAAGCAGATTTGCCTATCCATATTATGGATCTATTCACGTCGTCATTTAGACGTAGAACTTTACAGTCTACATAAATATACTGAAACTATTTTTAAAGGTGGTTCCAGTTTGTGGTACTGAAAAACTTTCCCCAATGGACCTACAGAGAAATAAGAAAAATAAATTTGGCCCATTTTACCAGTTGAACGATCAGCTGATCCAAGTTTCTATGAATTAAAAAAATATTTTTCGTATTTAACAAGGAATTTTCGCAGTAGCGTAGCAAATTGGAAACATTGAGTCATCCTATTGCCCTAGTTGCACTCGCCTTCGTTAGCCATGCTAATGGGGTCTGGAACTGATTTTAATCTTTAAGATAGATAAGCGGTTAACTAGGTCGATTGTGCAGATTTATTCATAGTATGAATTGCATCACCTCCTAGTAATTGCAATGCGCTTGGATTATGGCAGATAGTAAGATTTTTATATATGTCGATATTATTTTATAGACATATCAAATATCAGAAAGGACCCAACATGGATCCTTGTGGTACACGACTTAAAGTTTTGTTACAAAATTAAAAGAGGTGGAATACATTGAACGAGGCATATTCCCAGAAATGGGTTACAGAAAGATGATGACTAGATCCCTTCCAATTCCCTTAATATTCCTTAATGCAGGACCACAATGCAATTCCAAGGTTTGATTTAACGTAACAACGTTATTTCTTGCATGTGTCAGTTGAGTAATTATGATGACTATTTGTGACGCTTTTTCGAAGAACTAAATGATGCTGATAAGATAGTGATTCACTAATTTACTCCTAAGTAGTAATGTTTACTATGAATAATTGACCAGTTTCCTTAGGGTCTAACAAAATATACTGAAACTATTTTAAGGCTGAATTCAGTCCATGATACTGAACAACTTTCCCCAAGAAACATATATCGAAATATGAAAATTATTTTTAGCCTCCCATACAAGTTGACCGATCAGCTGATCCGAGTTTGTATGGAAAGTCAAAAATTAAATTTCATATTGCAATATATGTTCCTAGGGGAAAGTTGTTCAGTATCATGGACTGAATCCACCATTAAAATAGTTTCAGTATATTTTGTTGGACGTCATATAAGTAAACGTTTACTATATCTAAGTTTAATATTTAAAAGTTAAAACATTACAAAAGACGACTAGTCTATTTTAGCCCCAAATAATATAAACAGGTCAGCTTATAGCAAACAAACTCATATTACGAAGTTTCTTTGTTGAGCTTCGAAGCTTCAATAACTAAGCATAGCTTGTCCATTATCTTCATCTAGGCTATTGTTTAACAGTACACTTCTAGTATAGCTAGGAATTGAACGTCAATAGGCCTTGGCTTATCACGACCACTTCTATTCAATGTCATTGAATAAAAAATTCTCATGAAGATACATAAAATGTTATCAATATTACTATGATAGAAACTATTCATGACGTAATCCAAAAACTTGTTAAAGATCTTGATACATTGTGACCTATAAATCATAATAAAATTACGAAACATTATTAACATTATTTTTAGCATGGATTTTTTTGTACAATTAACCATTTATTTGTAAATAGAGGACATGACTTGACAAATCTGACTCCAGTTTTAAAAGAAAGAAATGTCTAGCTAGAGTCTAGCATACAATAATAAACAATACTGTGTCTAAGTAGATATAAAACCAACAGAGCTGCCTAACTGTACTTAATCGTCGCTAAATGGCTTCCCAGAATTGCTGTAATCTCTTCCAGGAGACTGGGCGCCCATTCTGGACGATTTATCTGCTAACGACTGTGTGGCAAAAACTATAAAAACATAGCAATAGACGTCAAGCAAAACTGAACAAGTTTATGAAATGTGTCTTCAATTACAGCAATGATAGATTGTAATTTATGAAATTATGAATGGTTAACGGCTAACCTACTCCAAATAAGGCAAACAAAGGAGGCTCCAGCAAATAAAACATTGTAAACTAAAAAGTTACTAAATAAACAATTTTTATTTTATTTATTAAATTACCATTTGATTTGATCAATGCTGCTTCTTCTATAATAAATAAAACTTTTTCTTTTTACGATTAATTTGATAATGACCAACATAGGTAGAAATTGATATTACAAAATATGTAAATAAAGAGCAGACTGTAAATGTGTAATATTTTTATTTATTTACATTTTGCATTTACATTTTGCAGTCTATATAGTGTGTGCATTTTGAGTTGGGATTTCAATTTGAACACACACTCAGTTTGTACACACTGTATGCCAATAAAATGTTTCGAAGGTAACTAGGAGTTTTGAGTCTGAGAAGAAAACTAACTGCAACTTCCTGGGATTTTTACTTATATTCGAAACTTTATTGTTTAATGTACAACTGTGACACAACCTCGATGTGGCGCGTTGGAAGAGATATTTTATTTGTAAGAATGTTTCTGTATAATTTTGTTTGTAAAATTTGTATTAATAAATATATATACACTGTGACACATCATATAGGTAGTATGTGGCGCTTAAAAATAAGATAATTATAAATACAAAAGAGTTTACAATTTATACAATAGAATTAGGTTTATATGACTTGTGTTATCTATCACGTATTAAATTAGCACTGTGTGTTCACTTGAAATAACTTAAATTAATTTCATTATATTTGTACAATCTTGTAATCAGTAGATGCATACAGGAAAGACATCCAAAGCGATATCTGATTGATTTCATGGCCGATGCGATTCTGCATGAGGACATTCTTCTTTCCTTATCGGCTTTTTGCTAATTATCATGTTTAATTACTTACATTTCCGCGTGTAAGAGTTTTATTTTAGAATTTGCTTATTGTCGTGTAGTAAAAGTATTAAAAAGATTATGTATTAATATTTCTCGTAAATTTACATGTAAAATGTTATATATATTTTAAAGTAGTAGTAGATTATATTATGTTGATGATCAACTTATGCTGGGACTTGGGTGTTTATCTATATACTTATGTATTTATTATAAAATATAGTATCGCTGAGTTAGTTTTCCATAACACAAATTTAAACTTACTCAATCAGTGTCATTTGTCCTGTATATACTTATATTTATTTATGACTCAGACATGTTTGACTAAAATAAACATGTATTGTGTAAGTACATTCTATTATATTTACAAACATAATTACGTAATTTATTAATAATGATGACAACCCATCGAACTCCTTGATGACCTAATATTAAAAATAAACAAAACCATTGTAAAAAAAAATACTATAACCTAAAAATACAAATGCACAAAAAGAGTAATTTGTAAGTGCTACAACTACACACAATACGAATACAATGTCAAACCGATTGGATTGAGTTTTTGTCGGGCTATGCAAGCAATCGATTGTATATGCGGACAAATCGATGCATTGTGCGCACAAATTGCTTTTGCCGTGCGTGACGGTCGATAGAGACTGGACTTGCCTTAGCTATATATTTTTGATATACATGATTAAGAAAATAATTGACTGTATCAGTGTTTTTATAATGACCTAACAAAATATTTCACAATTTAACATTTCTAAAATACAAATAAAATACAATAAAACTGATCTAGTTTGCTATTTAAAATATTTTTCTACAGTATTTTTTACAGAAAATACTTCGGTCGTCTAGAAGAAGAAAGCTCTTCTTGTATACAACCAATAAAATCCAAGAACTTTCTTCTTCTTTGTATGCATCCCTAAGTAAGATCCTATATAATTTTACCACTAAGACCAGTCTAGTCGAATAAAAATTACAAATTAAGCATCGGTAATAAAGTTCGCACTGCAGCATACAAGATTTGCAGTTAATTGAAACTTTAGCTTAATTACTGATGGGACGAAGGGCAATATACCCAAAATTTAAATTACGTGAATATTGGGAATTTTACCGTTATAATTCCCATATTTTTCACTTAGGTACACTGTGCCAATAGTTGTTGTAACAAAATCTCAATCCAGAACTAAAACACCATAAGAAGCTCCTGTGTGGACCGTAGTCGTGGGCAACGTAATCGAAAAGTGTCGGAAAAATTCAGAGTGAGCGACTAGGGCTCTATCGCCTGCGCTTACGGGTTAAGGGTTACCAACTCAATTACATAGTTTAAAAACTCAGTTTATTCGGCCAGGTTGTATCATAATTAATTATTACTCTGTTTGTCCCTAATTTAGTAATAAGTTAATAATAATAACGTTCGCCTTAGTTTGATATGTCATATATTTTTAAACAAATTAAAAACATAAATTCAGGATAATTTAGACACACCTCTCCCTTTTTTGGCTTCTTGTGCTTTTTGCTGTATTAAAACTGTTGAGCAAAAAACGTAGCGAATCTTAACGCGATCACTGATTTATCAATAGTTTCGTGAAGCCCTATTCAAATGATAAAATCTTTTTGAAAGGAAATCATTTAAACTTGTTACAACATCACCATCCAATGAGAATTGTTGGTAACCCTTTAACCATGTGGAGGTGCTTGAAACGTGCTGGACTGTACCGATTTAGAGTTGCGCACGGGCAGCGTGTGCCCCGAGTCGCCTGTGCCTTCGCCCTCGCCCTGCAGGAAACCGCCATCGTCCGACGACGAGCCCGAGGGGTCCTTGCCGCCATGACAAACAATCACGTGCCAATCATAAACAATGGCCAGTGAAAATAAATAATTTACACTTCTTCTCTTTTCCTGACTTACATTACTGGGCAGTAATTTCTGATCATAAAGACTTTTCCTTGTCAATTATTACTGGCCAGTAACTTTCAGATTATAATTAATACAAAAGAGTTGGCAAACAGTGTGAATTATTTTTAAATCACTGCAGCCGAACACAGTTCAGCACTTACTGATTTCGCTGCCTCATCTTCAGAACCGGTCATATTTTAAAACTAATACCGGGTGATGAACGAGTGTCCCTATTGTTCTAGTTCGAGTGGAAAGTGAAACTGGAATGCTAATACGAGTGAGCGTGGAAAATCGATGCGAGCCGGTGTCCGGCGTGCGTCAGACGTACCCATACAAGTTGGAAGGTCGGCCGACCATCAATCATCGTTTGATAGACTGGCCGCACTGCACGCGACTACGTATTGGTAAACATCAATTATGCCAACTGTAAATATATACTATTGAGCTAAAACTATGTACTGAACTTGCATGTGTGATGAGCCGGTGCGGGTAACAAACAGCGTTGCCATAGCAACGGTGCAGTTCGGAAATAATTCTGTAAAGCAATGTCTGTTCTACGTGCGAATACATGATCACCTGCCAACTAATGATGTATGGGAACATTTTCTACATTTTCCTTTGTGAATTCTTGGCCGAGACACCTCGATAAATCCCATTCATTTGATTTCACTTAGTCTTGACAGACGCTCTTCATGCTAAATGGTCGGGTTTTGTATTGTCTTATCCATTTGTGTTGTAAACTGTTTATGGAGACAATGGGGCGTCATGGGCTAAACACACATTCGCCTTTCGCGGATATGTCAGTGGAACTGATAGCCGGGTGTCGATTAGCAACGTGCTTCGCGACCCAAACAATGAGAGTGATCGCGGCTTGGTACGCGGCGCTGCTTCGCTAATCGATATGAGCTTCCGATGATAACGCAAGTGATGGGGAACCGATTTAGTCGTAAACTCGAAACTGTTACATGTACCATACCAGCAGAACATATCCCAACCGTATCTAAGTTAGGATACAGTTTTGTGACCATTTGACGAAGCATGTTGCATGGATTTTTTAATGTATTTCATCCAACTTTGTTCTAATAAATAGTTAGGAGCAACTTGCCAATAAATCACAATGCAATCACAGTAAGATTCGATCTGACTGTATCTTCTCATCTTAGCGCATTCCCGGTTGCATCCTACTGCTTGGGAGTCCGGGGTACGCTTTCCAACTATATGTACATATATTCAGGCTAGAATTTTGTATCCAGTATAGAAATTGCAAAGCGTCTATAATGTTAAGGGCGTAGCTACCGATTACGTTACTGAACTTTCAGCCACAGATAGTTCGGGCACGTAACATTCTGCTGACGTGGTGGACACGGCCCTAAAGTTAACTAGTGCAGGTTGCATTCGACAAATCAGGTCAAACTAACCTTTGAGATTACGACAGGCCAAATGATACTGCTGGTGTGACGGGGGCGGCCCTAAAATTAACTAGTGCAAACTTGCACTCAGAAAATCAGGTCGAACTGACCTTTGAGATTACGACAGGCCAAGTGCCTGCACTGCGCACTTTTAACGGCACGTTAAACATAAATCAGAGTTAAAGCAAGGCTACCTGGAGTTGAGCTGGATTAATTAAATTTTAATGAAATGACTAGACGTGTTGGTACTTCACTAGTTGAAATAAGTAAATGAATGAAAACGGTTGTCGCATCACTACAACGTGTTACCTTGGCCTTTATATTAAAATTATGAGATCTAAATTGGCAAATTGTTTTACTACTGGCTACAAGCAAGAGTTTGTTAGGACGTTGATCTTTACTCGTACGCTTCCTAGCATCGTTTCGCTCGATTTGGAACATGACGCCTTAGTTGTTAAAGCTAATTTACAAATACACTGAGACTAGTTAAAAAGCATGTTTCGTTAATGAACTAAACAACTTCCCGAAACAAACATAGGTAATCGGAAAATAATTAAATAATTCGACCGTCGATAATGAGCAGATTACCTAGGTTTCTAACGAAGATACAAGAAGTTAATAAAATGCCGATTCTAACACTTTCCGGGACACAATAAAAATAAAAAAAATATTTACCCTAAAGTTGGATTTTTTTGTGAAAGTTGTACAATTCCATGTAAAGAATAAGAACCTCAAAAACATACTTTTAGCACAATTTCACGAGGCTCGGTTCGGTCTTAGAAGGATAAGGATAAGAACACGAGGATGATCCAGAATAGTGATGGATCCACTATTTTCAACCCGAATTTTAACTGGCAACATACCCATCCCAAATAAAGTTCCATGTTATAAATATAGCATTCATGGCAAAATTGGGTATATATCCGTGCCAACATTCGACCCAAAGTATTCTAAAGAACCTTTTTTTAAGGTTATCCATCACTGCAATGGAATCGTATTAATAACCTTGTTCTAAGCTTATCCATCACTGCAATGAAATCGTATTAGTGACCAAACGTTTTTCTAAGGTTATCCATCACTGCAATGGAATCGTATCAGTGATTAAACGTTTTTCTAAGGTTATCCATCACTGCCATAAAATCGTATTAGTTACCAGGAGGTCATGAGCATCAAAGAGTTCTTACCCTGGCGAGTTTATTAGGCATAGGTTGCAGACTGTGCGGCGTGTGGTGTCGGGGCCCGACGGCCAGCTCGGGGTTGAGGGCGAGGATGGCGTCGATCTCCACCTCCTTGCCCTTCGTCTCGCCGCGCTCGTACCATTCCACTGTGACGGACCGCGTCTCCTGGTTGACACCGGACACGATGGCTGAGTGGATACGGCCTGGAATTCGAGAAATGGTCCCTTTAGAATTATTCCTAGCAATCAGCATTATGTTAAACAATAGGAGAATTATTAAAAATTCTTAAGGTCTCGGAGGGACGTGTCCGATATTAACGAGCCTCTTTTCCTTGTTATTACGAAGAAAAATTAAACCGGTCAAGTGCGAGTCAGACTTGTACATGAAGGGTTCCGAACTCCGTACTATGTTTGAAACGCTGGAAATAAAACTTTTCTAGTATGAAGAGACCTTTAATTTTAACTATTAACTTTATTTATTTTTTTGTATTTGTTGTAATATCGGCCACAGTAATACATAATCGGTGATCAAGTGTATAGCTATTACGGCTCAAGACATAGAGCCCTGTGTCCTGTGACAGACGGACAGACAGCGGAGTCTCAGTAATAGTAATAGTCCACAATCCCGTTGGCACACATTGGGTACGGAACCCTAAAAATAATAACCATCATTTACATCGTGTTAATTAAATAACGCAAAACATCTCAGATGGTACCTCAGCCTATGAAACTGAACAACTTTCAAGAAACCCAAAAATAAAACTCGGATTTTTATACAAATTGACTCGCTGATCAGTTTGTATGAAATATCAAATTATTTTTTTTTAGTTTCGTGAAAGTTGTTGAACAAAAGTTGTTCAGTTTCATGGGCTGAGGTACCATATGAAAGGTTTTCCGTTATTTAATTAACACGATGTAGATTAATAAGACAAAGAAAATAATAACAAAAGTGAATTAAATTCTGCAATTGTGCATAAACTTGCATTCAGCTCCTAGATACTAGACACCTATGTATATATTTGAACAGCTGACCAAATCCTATCTAAAGCAATACCATTTGTTTCACACAAATGGTATATCAAAAGAATAAGTTTTTTCGTTCGTTCAGTTTGTGTATTTATCTAAATTATTGCAGAGCTGGCTGGCAACAATATTTATGAGCTTTGATTGGTTCTCCCTTCGTACGTTTTTAAATTACAGCAAGTTCTTAAAAGTCTGAGGGTATCTCAGCCACCCTGCACGGAAGGGCGTGACGTGGCACCGAATTAACGAGCCCTGACTGCCTCTGACTGTATTCCCTTTTGTAAAACGAATGATGTTTGTATTTACGTCCAACCAAAATACTCACTTCACATATGAGGGTTTGAAAGGGTTTTCCACAAAACAAAGCAACAACAATGGCAAATTTTGCCAGCAAGTCTATATTCAGCATATATTATGCCACTACAAGGCACAAACGTCCCTTCCAGTAACCATAATAAGTATTACTTTTTTTTTATTTAGAGATTAATTATCTCCTAACCATGAAATTAGGATACTAGATTAGTAGTAGTAGTGCACTCTTATGCGTATTTAAGCGATGAGGTCTTGACGGTGGAGTGCTCAAAAGAAAATAAAAAAAAGTAGTACACTATGACGTCTTTATCCCAAAAGGGGTAGACAAGAGCCTAGACACAAAGGCAATTCCTAGCGTGATGGTGGCAAAAGGGAATCAAAATAGTGACAGGTTGCTAGCCAGTGTAGCTAGTGTATTAGAGGATCAACCAAAGCCTTACCCAGCTAAATAAATACGTAGTGGTTTAAAACTTTAAACTCGGACTTTAGGACTTTGTTGACGTGAGGAAAGAAAGAAGTGACGAAAGAAAGGGTGACATATTGCGGGAGGTCATTTTGTTTTGGGTGGACAATAGTTTAAACCAGTACTAAAGTTAGTCCGCGTTTTATAATAAGAAGGAAATGCTTTATGTTGCGTTGTTCTACTAACAAAGCATGGTTTGTGGTTAGAACTAAATGCCAATATTGCTTAAGTCTAAATATGAAATTGTTGTAGCCGTTGTAGAACTACATACAACATTGTTTTATTTAGTGATGTTATTTCCTTTTGTAGAAATAGAAAACTAAAAACGTAGGTAAGTACATATTTAAATAAATTATCTTTTTTATCCTATTAGTAATAAAATTATAAATAAATGCTAATGCTCTTAGAATCCAATTTTGTTTCTATACTAAACTATAGATATTGATTTTATTTTCATATACCTGTTTATATGTGAAAATAACTAGGCATATGTTGATCCAGAGGCCTTTATAATTTTTTTATTTTTTATAAATTAGTCATTGTAGATAATGTAGTTAGGAAATTGTAATAAATCAATTTACAGACCCTGACTTCGGAGACGATACAATACCGTATCTATAGAAACGGAAAACTTTGAAACCAAAGGGCAAGGTCGCCGACCTTCCGCACACGACCTGTGCGTCCCCTTTTATTATTGTCTAGCTAAACTGGGAGATGAACTTGGCGGACAGGAAAGTCCCTGCACGTTACTCTTCTGTACGATATTTTACTCTATTAATTTAACATGTAATTTTTTTTTAGTTTTAGTTCTTAGAGGTACTTATAAGTTTTAATTTTTAAAAGAAATATATATTATTTAGCTTTAATTTAATTTAAACTTTATTATAATAAAGATAATAACTTCATTTAACATGAGAATGTTATGTTAAGACATATGTTTGACATGTGGTTAGTAAGGGCTCGCTAATGGTTGAAATTATTTTAATCTACATGTAAACAAATACGCGTAGGTATTATAAACAAAAATATTCATTTTTTATTTTAAAAGCATTACAATGCTCGGATATTTATCATCCTATATCCCCATCCTATATTTATCATCCTATATCCCCATCCTATATTTAGGTATCCTATATTTAGATAAGTATAACTGTCTGTAGCTCTAACATTGCTTATACCTTAGCAATTCAATATTTTATAATAAGAAAGTTATTTTAAAAATAAAGTCCATAAAGCACGTCAATATTTTAAGCTATAAAGGGGTTAAGAAACTTTGCAAAAAGACCAATTCTATTGAAAACTGGCACAAAATATTCTTCATACATAACCAACTCAACGAGCTGTAGAATATGCCTTTTAAATACAAAATCATCCAACGACAAAGAAAATAGGTAGGTACATCTGTTTACAAACGTTTATACGGTTCTTAGACTATCCGTTTTTAAATCATTGAAGATCGATAAATTATTAAGATCAAAAGTCAAACAAACATGAGGATTTGATCTATTTTATTATTTTCAAACTTATTCCAGTAATCCATATAAATATAGTTATTAACTTGATTTTAAACAGGCAGGTACCTACTCATAGTGACATGGGTTACTTTATTTTTATAATATAACCACCTAGGATCAAAACCAGATGAACTCATAATCGAGTATCTGTGCGCTATTCAAAACATATTCAATGCAATCATCACACAAAAGTCAACCAATTGTGTAACTGATGAAGATTTTACGACACATTCTAAAGCTATAAAGCTATAACTGTAGAACGGTGATAGAGTCCATCATACAATCGTAAAGAGAGATTCCTCAGTCGTGAAGCGAGGACGTATTGAACACACGCCGGTCACCATGGTTACGCTCCGTGGTCCAGGCCGACGAAAGTGGAACGAAACGCCGAAAGCCGAAATAAAACTAGCGAAAAGCACCGTTATTGGAAATATATTGCGACATGATTAGTAGGCCCATAGGCAAAATGCCAACATCATTTGCAAGAACGCCGATGAGTGGTATTGAATCGAACACACAATATGCTGAACCAACGAACTCATTTATCATAACGAACAAAGCAATGCTGCTATTCGGATCGGAATGTATCGTGAAAATTATTCATTAAACGTGACTAATAAAATATACCCAAAATCAAATAAACCTAAAATATTAAGATTTAGGTTCATAAGATAACAGCAACTTGCAATCTTTCATGCAAATATTTCAGAACAAATAATTTTAGAAAATCTTGCAAACAATAGCCTTGAGAACATGTAGGTACGTACAGACATCTCGAGTGATCTTGAAATTGTACTGAATAATCACAAAGTGAAATAAATATGATGAATGATGATGAGAATCATTGCAACATTATAAGTTTAACTAGGTGAAGAAATGTGGCGTACAAATGCGGGAAAAGTGTTTACAGACTTGAAACGAGTAAAAAGTTGCAGACCGCTGGCACAAGTGCTTTAAAAAAGAATATCAACGAAGAGAGTGAATGAAAAAAGGTTATGTGGGGCGTTGACATCGAGGTTTCAGATTTAATAACAACTTTCAAATTAGAAGTAGTGCTAGCGGCAATTGATGAAAATAGATTCAACGTTAATTACAAACAAATAAATAGCAAAAAAAAACAAACCGGTCTACGATCAGTGGCCGATTCTCGTCAATTCGTGGGATAACTGGCTCTATGCTCTTACCTTCATCGATCATGACTTTGTGATACAAGCTGTATCTATAACAACTGGATTAACGAGATTATTAATCATGCTTACTATCTAAAAATCAATAGGACACTGACGTCCCAACAACAACTTTCAAATCTGGCTGTAAATGCAAATAGATCTTATTAATTAGACTTTTGGCAAATTGACCAAACAAGCTATGATTAGGTGAGGTCAAATCGTGGGTTGATGACTTCAATACTTAATTAGAAATTGACAATACGAAAAGAACGCAGTAATTGTTACTGACTTTAGTACTAAGATCCATTTGAGCACGCATTCGGTTTGCGGTTTTTCTTATAAATGCAAACATTTCTTTGTGTAAAACTGTGTCAAAAAATGATTTATCAGATAACAGTCAATATCAATGTTGAAATATTATTATTTAAGCATCACTTGGAGTTTCCAGAGACGACCATTATCCAAATCCACACCGAATAGAAATGCAAAATATCTACATATCCGGATACCTCTAGAATTAGATCAGCTCATCTCGAGACATCAACGTAAGGCGCGGGACACATGGCTAAGTGCCAAAGTGTTGTACCATGACACCAATGCGCTTTGATCTCTTTATATCGAGACTCATTTTAGGCAAGGGATCGCTACGAGCTGGTAGTCTCCGCGTGTCATTGACCCGTTAACGCATTGCTTTAGTTTAGGCTAATTATAAAACGATTGCGTTTCCTCATGCACGGTCATACTTAGGCGAGCATGTTTCCTTAAATGCCAAGCAAATGTTATAACTAAATCTTCCGACATCAGTAATGGTAAATTGATATTCATATAAGTACACCTAATAAATATTCATACAACACAAATGTAGTCAATTTCTTCATTAGTTGCGCTGTTTAATACGTTTCTTCTCGCTAATAAGATTAAAACCAATGATGCGATAAATACAAAGGCCATTTAACGCTTAACACTTAATGACCAGCACAAAAAGTAACTCGATCTCATACGCAAGCCATAATTAACATCGAGTAAAAGTAAAAAGAAACCTGCTTCTGCGTCTATCAGATTTCCCACGGTCAAGTTTACAGTATGAGAGAATGAAACTCTGCAATTACTGACAAACGCTGTAAAATGTACCATTGCCTTGTCTACCATACAGTATTTTCTAGCAATTATCATCAATATGAAATGTAACTAGTTAAACTTCGTTTGCCGTTGTTTCGTACAAATTGTGTCGCTTACCAATAAAGTTTAATGGTAACACACGTCCTTGTTTATAGCCATTCAAAGAAAGTTCATTAATATAATAAGAAAGATCCAATACCAGCCAGCATTACAAACAAAATAAAAAAATAAGTAAGCGAGTTGAATTCATTTTCTCAAGATGAACATCGATGGTCGTTTCGAGTCTTCGAGGGCAAGTCGCATGCATGCAAATGACCGATTCAATAGCGCATCCATGTGTCGATTACGATTCGATTACAACCTCGAGCGTAATCGCTAGCCCGTGTTTCAGTCTGCAGATAGCTGTCAACTGAAAACCCGTCTTGTACCGTTAGCTTTTTCATATCAGCTGACTTTAAACAGGTTGGTCTGCCTAGGAAATATTACCCTACTTGAGAAAACGTCACGGCTGCGATACCAATTGCTATAATTTCCAGTAGTCGTTTGATGAATGATATAAGTGTTAAACAAGAAGCAGGTGTCATTCAAAAAGCTAAAGTAAAAATCAAAATCCCCAAGTGTAAAATAAGAAAATATCAATCAATCACTGTCAACTTATGCAGTCTCGAACAAGTACCGTTTTAATTATCTCCATAAGTATATGTTTACATGAACAGCATAAAAATTCATTTATTTATAAACACAGGCTTCGTCATAAGATTAATATGATAAATAGCATATAATATGAAATTAAAATGGAACCCCTGAAGGAGTGTAGCCAATTTTACATACGATGTTTGTCAAAGGTTGCCTCAACAAATATTATGCCAACAATAGTCGCCCTAGGCTATATAAGGTCAAATTCGTGAAATGGCGCCTGAGGTCAATACATGGCTTTCTCCGTAACCGTAGTTTACCGCCAATTATGGTCGTCCCATAGGTCCACATTGTTGGAGTGTCAGCCAATTTGAAACTAATGCCCGTACTAACTTTCGCGATAAGGAACACGACCGTTACGGAGAAAATAATAGGGGAACAGGGTTTTCTAAGGCCTAGAGACGGTAATTATTGACTTTCTTGTTTGAACCGATCTATACTGGATGCGAGATTTTAGACAAGCCATAATTATCCTGCAGTTCTACTTTCACTGTTGAAACATTTTTGATATTACGCGTAATTGACCGAATTGATTCGATGACTAAAAAAAAAGACCAAAGAGGAAAATATCATAAGATCTATTATTGGATATCTGACGTAAGGAGTAACTAATAACATCTGCGGATCAATACATTCAAATCCCATCCACGGTAACAAAGAAGCCGCTTCTTCTTCAAATAAACTTCAAACAAAGCAAAGCCGTCGATCATCAACTCTAAACGTATAGACAAACTCTGTTGACGACCAGTACCCGAAGAAGTAAAAGTAGGTTCACGTTCTTTTAGTAATGAGTTACTCGCATAGTAATTTCGCGAGCCGTGGCCGTGGCCCACAAACTGTGGTATATTTAATACACCATTATCTACTGTTTTGTTCCGCTTTGCAGTTTTTGGCTTCTGTGATGCACTTTCGCTGTAAAGCTTTTAATGATTTTGCATTTTAT
The DNA here is from genome assembly GCA_963576875.1 of Acrobasis repandana. Classification (NCBI taxonomy): domain Eukaryota; kingdom Metazoa; phylum Arthropoda; class Insecta; order Lepidoptera; family Pyralidae; genus Acrobasis; species Acrobasis repandana. The sequence continues at coordinate 2,800,489 of OY756215.1, forward strand.
TATTTCAAGCGTTATTTTTTAATTAAGCTTGAAGCGTTTTGAGCAACTTCTGACTTGGAATGTTGATTAACAGTTTATTCACTGCGTTTACAGTTTCTTTGAAATTCTGTATGTTTTCTAACACGATATTCAAAAGTAGCTTTTCTAAAAGCGGCCCGGAATTTGTAAAATTAGATTTCAAACGGTTCACCCAGTTAAAAGACTGTTGACATATTTTCTAGCATTGCGTTGAAATTTTAATAAGAGCCAAAATAGAACGCGCTCACAGGTGGATTTACTTTTCAATGGTGGGATTTTATTTATAAATAAAACCAACTAAATTCACGTCGTCAAAACTGCGTTCTGTTTCCGCGTGTTCTCACGAAAGATACAATTATTGTTTGCCTTAAAATTAATTAAGAGCATATTTAAAACGAACTTGTTAACTCCAAGGTAAACAAGTGGTTTATGTTGTGATTCATTCTTGATAAACTGTTGTAATGGAACTACTATTATTGCATAACATCAACCCTTGTTAAGTTTCTTCTAAAATGTTATATTTTATGAAATTATGATTAATATTATTACGACCTATGTCCAGCAGTGGACTTCCTGTAGGATGATGACCAATATTATTCGATTGACAAAAGAAGGAGCTTCTAAATTAGTTATCAATTGAAACCCAACTATCTGTTTGGCATCTAATATATTTCAGATAAAAATTAAACATACAAACAACCTCCTAATGTAACTACTTCCTATTGCCCATTGGAAATATCATTGTTCATGCGACCTATAGTTAACATCGGTAAATGAATAATTGACTATATGATAAACTTAAATGTGTTTAAATGAAACAAATTTATCCAAAACGGGAGCCCATCTAATCATTTTCAATATAACACAACAATGAAACTAGTATGTTTATTTATAGGCCATATTTTCCGAGTTGGACAAGGCAGGCCGCTGTGAGCCGTGAGTCAGCAGCGAACCGGTCGGAGCCGGCTAGACGGCCGGCGGCGCCCGCGCATTGCGGGGTTGCCATTGCCAGTTGCCAGTGTTGCCATGTGCCGGGAAAATGTACCAAGGCGAGCTACTCCAAAAACAGGACGATAGCTGTAGGAAAGACACAAAGAAAACTTTTTTAATATTGCTATCGACCAAAAAATTTTTAACAATTTTAAATCAGATTTCGTGGAACGGGAAAAATCGAAGTATACTAGTTATCATATCAGGCAAAGATTTATTTTTCATCGTTGCAAGTTACTATCCCTTCCTTAAAGTTATAACTGTGGATCAGAAAGAAGGACGTTATATATATAATGACTAAGGCAAAATCCTTCCAAGTCTTCTACAAAGCTTTGGGAGGGCTTTACCAATCGATGGGTCATCATGGGCTGGTAAAAATGACTAGACAAGGTTTGCTTGTCGAATTGCGCATCTCTCAACACAAGTGAGAGTGAAATTACAAGGGCAGGCATGAAATTATCGTAATACCGTAAACACGATTAAACACGCCATCGTCAGTGTAATTTTATCCCAACAGTCATGCAACGTAACAAGTTAATTACGAGTATGTGTGTATACGCCTCGTAATATAATAACACAAAAATACAGAAATCTAATAAAAATAACGATATTTTTATTAGATTTCTGTATATATACCAATATATATTAGAAAATTAAACAATATCACGTCACTATACCGGGGCAGACAGAGCCCAGAAACGCAAATCCCAAAGGCCACGTTTAGCACATTTGGAGCCATTGGAGGGCAAAGTGGAAGAGGGAATAAAAAGAGTGATGGGTTGCTAACCACATCGCCTAATAACGATTCAGATTTTTACCCGTTCCCTCGACGGGATGCTACAATCTGCGCACAAAGAGAAGCAGTTGGTACATTGTAAGGTTTTTATTTTCCCTTAGACCAGTACAGACATTTAAAAAAATACTCAAGCCATATTTCAAGAAAAATTCAAATGAAAGATCTACATCCGCCCAAAGAGTGTCAATAACTACTAGAGGCATCAAAATAAAGAATTAATATGCACGATTAGGACCAATATCCGTTTTTGCCCTGATTGGAACGGTGCTTTTTAGGCATACGCTGATAGCATCGCGGAATATCTATTATAATCTACCAATCTAAATAGAAACGCTGAAACTGAGATGAGCACTAACTAGAATACCTGTGTTTTAAACAGAACACTATTTGATATACATGCATATTTGACAATTTTTTCATAAATTAATAAAACAAGATTATTTGCCAGATAAATTAAAAAAAAAACCCGACTTTCAAACGTTCACCCCCAATAACTTTTGAACGGCTGAACCGATTTTCATCAAACATAGCTGAGAACCATCTTGACAGACAAGGCTTTCGATTAAAACAAAGCTCATCGAAATCGGTCTATTCGTTTAGGAGCTGCGATGCCACAGACACACAAATACATAGACACGTCAAACTTATCTTATACTAGCGACCCGCCTCGGCTTCGCACGGGTATTTAAGCTCCGTAAAAACCATCCTCGTACTTCAAGGAATATTAGCGAAATCGGTTCAGCTGCTCTCGAGATTTGCGCCTAGCAACACATACAGCGATTCATTTTTATATTATAGAAGATTACTGAACAGCCAAAATGAAAAATAAGCAAATATGTTTTCACATATCTCATTCTCCCCCATAAATAATACTTACGTACATTCTTTACGTGGTTGGATTGCAGCAAAATATTATTATAATTATATAACGTGACCCGCACGTAGCCATAATTTGTCATGTCATGTCATATCTGCCAACTTGGAATTGATTTGTTTGCTGACCAAAGCTTAACTGGTCCGGAACTAGGTTTACCTCTAAGTTGTACATTCAGAGTCTGATTATACATTGCTTGTTTTCTAGTGACCGATCAGAGTTTGATTGTATTGCAACATGTAATGTATATAAAATCAGCTTGTGACTTAGCATTTAAGTTCTTCACCTGTTAAGGGGAGCCATCAAGTCAATTGTTTGACTATTGTATTATTTTTATTATCAAATGAAGGAATAAAACGGCATGAGTCCAGTCCACCCTAAAGTGAAGTAAACATAAAAAGCATAGCTATTCAAAGTCTGAAAACAATATACCTACAACTCTCTAGTCCATATTGTGTAGGATGCGACAGAGCAACACATGCCACAATACCACACGAACAATATCCCTGGCAAAAGCTAACACTGATGAATGCCGTAACATGAAAGGCAAGAAAATTACACCAGCTAAATTCGCTTGAAATCCGCCCGATCGCGTGAATTTAACACAATGCATACATTTTACTGATTTTCGAATTTACCTCTAGTAGTATGTTCTCGGTAAGTCCGTAAAGGGAAAACAAAAAGAGCAGACACAAAAAGATTAATACCTGCTGCTTTTTACTACAGATCAATTTCGTGACCAGTACACTGTGCCAGTACATAATAGGTTAGGTAAATATTTTATTTCAATTGCATGACATATCATGCGGCAATGTTATTAGGACTGCAGTCTTCGACCGTGGGAATTTTTAATTGAACACCCGAATCTATATTTTCTATCTACACATATGCACCCTAGAGATGGATTTAGACGAATTCAGAAGCGCAGCGAGCGGTCTGCCTAATCAGCGTTTTCGTCCCCATATCTTGTCCGAAATCTTGTCTCATTCACTTTTCTAATACTTACATAAACTTCAATTTAACATATCTTAACATATTGTTACCAAGTTAGTTTGACCCCAATCAGCTTCGAAAATGCAGTCAAAATCACAAAAAATAAGGACTTGACCATTAACTCTGCACACGGCAAATCAAGACAGAAATAACTCAATTTATGGACAATCAGACGTATCGATCTGTCTACAACGTCCACATTTTCAATAGCTCATCAACATTGTTGGTGTTGCCATGGTTTGTACTTACTAACATTATTGATCTTACAATAGCGATAAACATAACCAATGAAACAAATGAGATTAGGGAAAAGAGCCTTGATGCCTGAATCTCGTAAACAATCGCAGTCCCACTTATCGTAAGTAGAACAGAATAGGTGTGAGTGTAGAAGTATAAAGTCATTGCATTGATTATAATTCTTACGAGGGTTGCTCACACAGCCAACCAACTTAAAATAGATGGCACAATAGCTGTTCTAACTAAGAATTCTAATTTAACTTTAATACCGTGCCAAAAATCCTGATGAGCACTGTAAACTCATAATAATTTCATGAAATAAATCAATATAAACTGTATCAAAACGACAAGTACGTAAATAGAAAGATAGGTACTAATATAAATATATAATATAGGACATTTCTAACTGAAACATCGAAATTCTGCTTACAATACACCCCGCACTGCACACATTACTGTAACGAGGAACTTCTAGTTATAACTGTACCTCCTCCGTGCCAAGAATTCCAATACCGCAGGGTCATAACAATTATTACTTTATGGAATGAACCAGTATCGACCATTTAATCGGCTAATTGTATTACTTACGCTTTCTTGGCAGTGGGCACGGCTCTCTAATCTAAATCAATCTGTGGACCGGTTAACGCAGAGCAATGCATCGATTCGTTATCGATACTATGCATTTCATGGACGCACTTTGGATGGTTTGTTTTATAAGTAATTGATTATAGACGTGTTTTTTGACTGGCTATTACATACTGACTATAATGGCTTTCAATAGCGACAACATTCAGATTAGGAGTCTCCGAATCTCGACTATTAACTGTACAATCACTAACTGCAGGTAAATTTTCAGAAAGTAAATCTGATGTAAACAAAGCCTAGGCTAGTCTACTTTATAAGAAAACATGGTCTGATACCCAAAGACGATGGTTACTTATTTGGCCCTAGCCCTAGAGCCAATAACCTCAAAGATCAAAATCAGATGTCAATAAACAAAATATCCGGTTTTCTGGTTTAAAAAACAGATAACAAATAACTGGCTTCATTTAGATTTCCCAAATTGTACAGACGTGCAACTGGCACGTTCAAAGTTGCTCTATTATCATTAATTTTAATAAAGTATCTCGCACACTCAAACATTGTTTAACACTGTATGAGATATTAAAGTGCAATCTCTGAAGAAACGTCAAGGACAAATGCATGCCATAACCGTAAATCGCGAAATCGCTCCATGTTGCATCGAGTGGCCAGCAGGGGCTTGCTGATGACATCAGTAGACGGAACCACTTGGGCACCCACGTGCCGCCTACAGCAAGGAGCCTTGCAAAACCTTCGCGGAGGGGAGAGGACACAGTGACGAGGGGACGGCGAAAGCGTGTGACGGAATGTATAAAATGAAATAAACATAAACATTGAAAAGCAATAAGTTTAGATATCCAAAGCCAAGAACAGGACACATCTCTTTCCTTGAATGTTAAGAGAAGATAAGATAAAGGAAGTAAAACCCAAAATACGTCAGCTTTCCCAGAGCCTTTACAACGGGCAGACAGTAAATACAAATTTTAAAAAGCGAATCATGAACTACTAAGCGTCACATCTAAGGATGCATCATGCAACTGAATAAGTCAAATGAGAGAGACAAAATGATTAAGCAACTAACCACAATTACAGGCGGCTGCTTTGTTATGATTGCTATGTTACTAATACATTATTACGCCTGGATGGATGTCATCAGATTGAAACATCACAACAGTAAGAATTCTAACCACTCTCTTATGAAATGTAACCACAACCTTATTTATGAGGCGATATTCTCAATACGACAGAACATGGTTTTCCATTAGATCTGCGTAATATAAATGATGGTTACATTTTACAACTAATAAATGTCAAGTAAAATAATGATTGAAGATAACATGATTATCAACGATAGTTTATAAATAACTATTGTGATATAATAAGGCGTTTTATTCAAAAAAATATTAGTACAGTAACTTAGGATTGATGGCGCAGCAATAAATCAGTCTATTAATGTCAAATTCATTTAAAATTTTCATGGTGTGTTCGTTTTTGGAATTGACAGAACGATTTTAATCTTATTGAGAACGTTTAACGCCATCTATTGAGAATGTTTTTAATCTCTATTTTTCTTCACTGGGAAACGCCTCATTGCGGAGAGAATATTTGAAATGGAAACCGTGCTAGACCTGGATACAATGTTTGACATGAACATGAGACAGAAGGACATGATAACATGTCAATAAGGGACAGAGCTTGTGATGGACGGGAATGTAATAAGTATACGAAACTTAATAATAAATAAACCAAAAGCTGACTCAAAGGCTGACGTTCGTCCACTAATCTTAGAGCGAAATCTATTACATCTAAGCGTGGGTGGCAATCGGCAGTCGCAAGGTCCCAATTTTTGCTAGTAAATTGCCTAATTATTGGATTGACATATAAAAGGAAGCTGCCTTAGGCCGTATGGCTTCCGGCCTAGAATAGGATGACTCCATCTCTTCCTGTGGATGTCGTAAGAGGCGAATGAAGGACCAAGCACAAACATCTCGTGCTACAACGGCTCCCTAAGGAGATTTGACAGGGCGGCGGCCGATTGTAAAACTTTTCGTACAAATGCATTCCTGAAGTGTTGACATTAGGCAGGCGGCCAGTAACAAAACTTTAGCCAAATCGTTTAAAATATTCTCCGGAAATTCCTTTTCCACTTTGAAAGGTCTTTGGTATATTTGGGTGACCATTGTCATGCATATCAATCTATCTACTACTCGGAGTGAATTCACACGGGTATCATTAATGATAATTTGTAATGAAAGGTTATAAGGCTACACTGTTGCATTAGGTTAATAACCTGTAATATAGATAGTATGTAAGAAGGAATAAAATAAAAAAATAAATATTACATTTGAAACAGAAACATCGGGAGCGCACCCAGGGCTTCGACCGAAGCAGCACAGCTGAGGATGCAACCGGGAACGCGCTTAGATGAAGAAGAACAATAATAAGAAATGATTTTACTAGGTTAAAAGATATTTGACTGTGGGACTATAAAATATATTTTTTATTGTAGTGAACGAAAGACGGCCATCGAAAAACGCGTTGTCTACTTAAGATAAAGAAGATAATAAAGACTGGGCGGAAGCTAATAATATTCCAATAAAGTAAAGATTACAAACATTATAATCAAGACTATAACAATAATTGTAAAAATAATTAATCTTTTAACAAAAAAAAACAACAGACTTCAATTTATTTTTAGGATTTTCTTCCATATCTCCAAAGCTCTTTATCATATCTTCACCAAATTAAAATGGGACCAACTTGGTAGTGAAGGCTTTTGAAATGAATTCGAATCATCAAAATCGGTTCACAATTGGCGAAGATATCGCGTAACAAACATACATTAAAAAAAACATACAGCGGTTAAAAATATTTCCCAAACCAATGATGTCTGTGATAACTGATAATGACAAAGACGATGTAGTGCCTATTGTTCCACTTTTAAGATCGTGGATCTCTTTCAATGTAAATGAGTCGTTTTTCCCAGCTGGTGATGTGCGATCCCTGGAAACTTTGGGAATATTCCCGGCGATATTTCTGAAAATGGAAATTTAGGGGAATATTAACGGAAATATTGGAATTTGAAATATTTCCAGCGGCACATCTCTATTTCCAACATTGAGTAAACAGCCAAATTCGATCATCGGTCGCAGGCCGCTAACAAGACGGCAAACGGTGATTCATAGGCACTAAAGACGGAAACGAAAACGTTACAACACGATAATTGGTCCTGCAAACGGATTTAGCCAATTGAGTTACTGGTGTCGATGAACTGAAACCTAGACTCGATATTCTAGGCAGGTTATTTTATGAAAAACTTCTAGATAAACAGGCAAAGGAAAATTTTTAGGTAAATGCACAAAGAAAGACGTGATTTCAAGTGAATTTGACTTATCCGGCAAACTACCACACCATTGACAACTTGACACGAGTTATCTTGGTGATCGGCGGTGATAATCGTTTTCTTGATACATCGCTTGTCACACAATAAAAAGCTATGATAGGCGCGCAATGAGACAAACCACCAGTGCACCTTCGTGTTCAGGCCGTCAAATTTACAATCAAATTAAAATGCATGGGGCAAGACGCATGCTGTGAGGGCTTTTACTTGCGAGCTGGTATTGGCAAGAGCGCTGCTTGCGACCGCCTCGCAGCGGCGATTATACCCCGCCAAAACGCCTGTGTTGAGTTCAATTTACACAGTCCAAGCTGCCTATGGCATCTAATGTTATGTCCTTGAAGCAATTATTTTAAATAATTTGTATGGCTGACGTTTAGTTTAGACCATACAAGTCATCTATTGCTTTAATTTAATTGTATGCAACAGGCAAGACACTTGCATTTGTAAGTATTGGCACAGAAGACAGTAAGAGAACGGAATCTCCTAAGGTCCCGCGCAATATGCGTCCCTGCACCTCTCCTCCGTCCTCGCCTTGTCGAGGGAGCGGGCGAACACAAACGCATTGACGTGTGCACGGCGGCACAAGAACGGGGGAGAGGTGCGGGGACGGGGAACAGGGACGCATATTGCACGTACCTTATGAGATTCTGTTCTGTATGTAATACTCTTACTGTCTTCTGTGGTATCAGCAACAATCTAAAATCTCTTACCAAAATACTTCAGCCATAAAATAAAAACGATATTTACAAAGAAAAATACTGGATTTAAAATGATAAATCCCAAGGATTTCCTTACGTTGAATACCATGTTGACCGACTGGTAATTTAGTACTGTCGATAAACACAAGGTAATTGGCTAGGAGCATCGTAGGCGCGTTGAAGGCTCTGACAATCTGATGTTTTTTAGCCCATATCCGGAGTTGACGTCGTACTTTTTATAAGGAGTAATTGCAACTTAGAGTAATTGCTCGTCGCTTAATTTATTTCCTAAGGTCCTCTAGTGCTTAGACCGCACGTTATGCGCAGTTACTTTTGCTCGTCTGTTAGAGCCCTAAGTCTTAGTTGTCTATTTATTATTGTGCCGTTTGCATTGATTTGACTCATCATTTTATGAATGATTTGTGCTTATCTGTTTATTTATTTTATTATATAGATACATATAAGTATGTGTGATTTCAAGTCACACCAGTCAGCACTCAGCGGAGTAGAATGCTATGCAACCGCAAACCGCTTTATGTAATGTAGAGAACTATTTTCAGTATCACAATAGGTGAAAGTCACGACGGAGATGAATGCCGAGTTTTTCTATTAAATTTACTATAATCATTTCGTAAAAAGTGTGTATAGATAGATGAAATGTATAGATAAATGAAAACAGACCCGGTAAAAACTCTTATTTTTATCGAATCATACTTGTTTTCATCTATTTTGTTCAGGGTTCGATCAATTCCCAGCCGGGGCAAATTTGAAAATGGCCATTTCAAATTGTCTAGGTCTTTGGTGATCATTATATCATATGTATTAATTACAAAACATATACTTTAAACTGTTGTTAGGGTCTCACCAGAGACCAGACTATACCCGTTGTCGACCCTCAATTAATAATTTCGCATTTTAAAAAATCTGAATTTCTTTTAGATTTCTTTTGAAATAGTCAAGGTTTTTTTCTAGAAAAATGTTATCTCAAACAAACATGAGATAAACATAAAAACTTGTCAGTTATGCGAATTCATGCGATTCTACAGCTACATCTCACTACCTCATTAGGATCCCATCTCCGATAGGACCATTTCCATATTTTCCCCATTTATAATTTCGGGTGAAAATAGATAAATTGCCAATGAACAAAGTTATGAATAATACATACTCTTAAAAGAACATTTGACTTTTCTCACCAACACAAGGACACAACCAATAGTTGGACTAGATTACTGAAAGTAATCAGGACTTTTGGCTTAAAAGCTTATCAATAGCTATTATCACTGAATACACCCAACAAATACCTTTAGTCAACAAACCAAACCAGGCCAAAATCCGTCATTATGGAAAGGGAAGCGGAAACGAGTTAATTCAGTTCAGTTCCAATTTAGTTTAGGGTACCTCACTATGTCAACCTGGCCTGGATTTGGCACTATCGATTGTGAGGCTATTGATAAAACCAAAATAGTATGCCAACTGTTTTAAACGAATATTACACACTACCACATAAATAATATAAGTAATAACATACAGAACGGAACTTGGAAACGTTCCCCGCAATATGGCGTCCCCGTACTGCTTCCACCGTTCACGGATGCGTATGTTGGCTTTGTTACCAAAAAGTTCTAAATACCTACTCGAACTTCTTATTCGAGTATGATACGCTCTTAGCGCGTTCACAGTATCATTCTTAGCTGTGCTGTTTTGAATTCCAGGCAGCACTTATTCGCTTTTTTTTCTCTAAAGATAAAATGCATTACAGTGGTCACCTAAGGATGCTGGAGACCGTGCGAAGTGAAGCAGAAGAATAGCCGAAACAGTTCTTAATATCATTCATTGGAAATGATCTACCAAGTTGCGTTCCAAAGTTCTAGAAAACTGAAGACGTCAACACTGTACCTACATATTTTAGTTTAGTTTCTAGACTTATTACTAAAAGTCAGCGTTAGAAAGTTAAATTTATTTAGGCTGTATGTTCAGGCAATCTAGATACACAATTACTTTCTAATAAATAAGACCGACTAAGAGACCTACTTTTAAAAGTTGGTGTAGGTAAGAAACGAGAAGTGTTTTTTATAATAGAGTCTGTGTTGAACGGGACGAATTGATCCATAGACTGCCTACTTTTTTTGCGGATTCGGCCAGTCGATGACATCGAGCGAAAATCGAAAGTTGACTATGTTTTTTGCGTGCATGTAGTCTCCAAATATTAGGATGGTCTCAAAAATACCTAATACGTTAAAAAAGATAAAATACAGGGTCAAAAAAAATATACTGAAACTATTTTAAGGGTGAATTGAAGTGAATTCAGTCATTGATACTGAACAATTTTTCCCAAGGAACTCCCATGCACCGATCAGCTGACCAGTTTCTATGGAAAGCAAGTTTTTTTTTATATTTCGATATTTATTAATTGGGGAAAGTTGTTCAGTATCATGTACTAAATCTACTCTAAAATTAGGTTCAGTGTATTTTGTTAGACGTTATATTTACTCGATAAAAATGAAGAGTAACTAAATAAACAAACGGGCAAGTACGAGTCGGACTCGTACATGAAGGGTTTCGTACCACCGTACAATGTTTTAAAACCCTGAAGAAACACGTTTCTTGTATGACGACCCCCTTTAATTTTTTACTTTATCTTACTTTTAGTATTTGTTGTTATTGTGGTCATAGTAATACATAATTGGTGACAATTTTAAGTATCTAGTTAATGCCATTATAAAGATCGAGTTAAAAACGCTGAAAAAAACACGTTTCTTGTATGACGACCCCCTTTAATTTTTAACTTTATTTTATTTTTAGTATTTGCTGTTATTGTGGTCCTAGTAATACTTAATTGGTGAAAATTTAAGTATCTGGTTAATGCCATTATGAAGATCAAGTTAAAAACGCTGAAAAAAACACGTTTCTTGTATGACGACCCCCTTTAATTTTTAACTATTTTTTATTTTTAGTATTTGTTGTTATAGCGGCCACAGTAATATATAATCGGTGAAAATTTCATGTGTCTAGCTATTACGGTTCAAGAGATAGAGCCCTGTGATAGACGGACAGACGGATAGACGGACAGACAGTGGAGTCTCAGTAATAGGGTACCGGTTGCACCCGTTGGGTACGGAACCCTAAAAACGTACATTTGACATTTTCCGTTCACCTCGAACTATGAACTCGGGACAGGTTAACAAATCTATATTTCGGTAACCTAATGTCCTTAGGATTATGTTCGAACTTAAAAATGTTATGGTTTTATCGACTCGCTAAACAAATTTTATAAAGTCCCGATCCAAGGATACCTACTCGAGTTATCGTCGAACAAACATACATAATAGAAACGCTTGATAGTCCAAGTAGATTTAAAACTTTGCTCGCTTCTTCTCCGTCTTAGCACGTTCCTTGTTGCATCCTCCCTCAGCTGTGATGATTCGGAGCCCGGTATGCGCTTTCCCGCTTTATCTTCTCCAAATATAATATGCATGACAATGGTCACCCAAGTATGCCAAAGACCTTACAAAGTTGAGAAGAAATTGCCGAAATAGTTTTACGATTCGAGAATTTCGATCGCTTTTTCAATAAAAATTATGAATAGAAATGTTACCCCATATTGGTAATTCATAATTCACGCGATCTCATGAACCACCGACCAATTTTGTCCATGACCTTCGTGACCTAGTAAGGTAACATTAAATTATTTTAACTCGCTAACTCACCTCAGTTTGGGCATTCAAAGAAGTCGTATGGTCTGGATTCGTGCGTTATTCATTTACTAATTATAAATTGAAAGTCAATGTCGACAAATGTGGGGCGCGGTGTACGTCGGCATTTCGTCTTTTTCTGCAAATTCTGACCAGATTAGTAGAATAAATTTTGTAACTCGCTGAGTGATAGTAGAATCTAGTGATGTGCCATTCCCGGGAACGTTCCTAAATTCCCCAGATTCCCGGGAACGTTCCCGAAAATGGAAATGTCAGGGAAAGTTGTAATTTTATTTATTAGATATATTTTTTATCACTGTCAATATATTTGAGTAACGTAAATGCATCACTTGGTATGGTTATAATACAAATATATCCAATATTCCGTAACATTCCCTAGAAATACGGGAACATTCCCTGGGAACGTTCCCAAATTCCCGGGGAACATTCCTTTGTTGCCGGGAACGTTCCCTTGTTGCCGGGAACGAGACCCGTTTCCATATATCTTAATCTAAATAAAAACTATATATATGAATATATGTTTAATAATCAAAGCTTTTATTTATTATACATAAAAAAATGGCAAATATAATTCTACAAATAATTAACAAGTAAATAAAGTCATTTATTCGTGTGTACACACAAAGTACTTTGAACACAACTTAAGAAATAGCCTTAAGTACCTATATTTTAAGGAACTCTGTTTTTTAAATTACCTATTCAAGTATACAGGGTGACTTTTTAAACACCAGGCAAATTTTTGGAGGAAGTTCCGTCCATGATACTGAACTACTCTCTATAAAAAAAACTTATTAAAAATCGATAAAAAAATTTCGTCCTTCCATAAAAAATCCGTTTGGCTGAGCGCTGATTCGTATGGGCAGGCGAATTTTTATTTTAGTATTTCATTAATTGTTTTTATGGAAAGTAGTTCAGTATCATGGACTGAACTTGCTCCAAAAATTTGGATGTTGGTTAAAAAGTCAGCCTGTATAATTATTTTCATTACTCATTATAAATAGTAGTCTTGAATTTTTATATATCATTGCCATAATATTTATATAAAGATATTCTTGTATTTTCAGCAATAAGGCAAAATGACATAAGTTACTAAACTATTAAGTTTTTTAAAATTCATCAAAATAATAAATAAATAATCATTATTATCTAAAAATATAACTAAACTAGTTTAGTAAAACTCAACAATCAAATAAAAAAACGACAATCATAATTTAGCAAATCAAACTTATTTATTGTGTTATGAAATTAATCACCATCATCTGATTCTAAGCTAATAAAAATTCTTATGACTCCTGGACGAGTCCAAGCTGGTTTTGTATAGCCTGTAGACGTGCTAGGATTATTAATTCATTCTGATTCCTTATTTTTATCATCTGCCTGTAAATGATTTACATGTTCTAATTCAGTACTAAAATCATCTTCAGAGTTACATAATGATGTTTCTGAGGATAAAATGGTATCTGATTGAGTTGAAGTGACTGTTTTTTGATTTATTTGCTTGTTAACCAATTTCCAATTATGAGATATAATACATTTATAGTTTTCCAGTTCTCAATGTATTCAGACGATTGCGCTTCTTTGTATGTATATGTGCAAAAGAGGAAAATGATCGTTCCACTGCGGCAGATGTAGCAGGAACCGATAATATTTTTAAAGCGACATTTCCTAAACGCGTCTTCGAAAACATGGTTTCCCATCATGTTAACGGCGAAACAGATTATGCCATTGTCCATTTGAAGCTTATTCCCATAATTTTGAATATTTTTTACACTCGGCTAACTCAGATAATATAATTTCTGCTGTGCGAAAACTATCACTATCAATATTAACAATTAACTCACATGCATCTATATACTCCTGGCTAGATAATACCTGTACCCTGATTTCAAGGATCCAAAACTACTGCAGCTAGATGAACTGGTTTTAATGAATATTCTTTTCTATTCTCTAAATTGGCTTGAAGTGTTAAAATATCATCATTTAAAAGAATTCTGGCATTTTCATTTTTAAACGTTTGTTCTAAACCTTAAATGCATGATACACAAGATGTCCCCGAAATTGGGAACGTTCCCGGGAACATTCCCGGAATTAGAAAAGAGGAAAGTTCCCGGGAATGGGGAATGGCACATCACTAGTAGAATCTAATGTTTCAATTAAAATTTTGCACCTCAGGCGTTGCAGCAGGCCAAATAAAGGCTAAGGTAGAATAGAAAAGCACTTAAGTATTTATTTCTAGCATATATTAATAACTAGCTTATGCTTTGCATAATATTTATAACTAGCTTTTATCCGCGGCTTCGCTTGCGTATCCCAAATCCTACGGGAACAGTACATTTTTCAGGGATGAAAGGAACCCTATGTTATTCTCAGGACTCTAACTATGTGTATGCGAAATTCAAGAAGATCGGTTCAGTAGATACGCTTTATCTAGAGGAGATGTAACAAACAACCAAATATACAAGCTCTTAACTATTAGTTCGGATTAGGTAGATTATAAAATAATTTTTGCCCATCGGTTAGATTATCCTATGATAATCTAACCGATGGGCAAAAATTATTTTTCCAGTCATCATGCCTATTATCCTGAATGATGGTTGGGAAGTAAGATAATCTGGGTTATAGCAGACCTACATTTTAAGTAGGTACCTATCTAGCAGGTGATTTAGATTATTTTAAATCTTCTTCTTTATCCAAGCGCGTTCCCGGTTGCATCCTCAGCTGTGCTGTTTCGGAGCCCGGGGTGCCCTTTCCCGCTTTCTCTTCTCCAAACATAACATGCATGTCAGTGGTCACCCAAGGATGCCAAAGACCTTGCAAAATGGAGAAGAAATAGCCGGAAGAGTTTAAATGATTTGGCTATAGTTTTAAGACCAGCCGCCTACCTGACGTCAACCCTCTTTGGGAATGCATTTGTAGCACGAGATGTTTGGGCTTAGTCCTTTAGTCGCCTCTTACGACATCCACAGGAAGAGATGGAGTGGTCCTATTCTAACCCGGAACCACACGGGATTTAGATTATTTTAGATGATGTAGAGATAAAAAATATATTTTGGTGTTTCCTTGTGTACTCAGTTGCATTTGCCAAGATTGATAGTAGACTTATTTATAATTTAAATGTTAAGAGATACCGGTTGCAATGTCACCATGCTCAGCTAGGCTCCCGCCCACGTGACTGACGCAAGCTATTTGCAAAACATGTTCCATTTGCAATTTTCACCATATGCGGGTTTTGCATATGTTTCAGTTTATTCATACAAGTGTTAAATGCCACATGAGTTGACTAAGTCGGTAAATATTGCAACGAATGATGCACCTATTTCACACAATATTTCACTATTGAATAGTGGGAAGCTATAAAAATAATGCCGGCAGATAAGATCCTACGTAAAATAGTTTAATGATGACTCTTTTTAAAAAAAAATAATTGATTCAATATGTATACGCAGAAGCGTAGTAGCCGTGTGCACACGAGCGTGATTTTTTTCGGCGCGACACAGCGCGCACGTCGCGTAAGCATCGCTCCCTCTTTAGAAACATTGGAATTAAATGCTTATCTATTGTAATATAAAGTTAAAAATATCTTTATATAAAATACGCGCGCTTGCTCAGCGGTCGCGTAGGTAGTAACAGCGTCGCACGGCGCACGAGTAGAGCCCGCGTCGCCTCCACACACCCCGAGATATTTTAAACTTTATACTACAATAGATAAGCATTTAATTGCAATGTTTCTAAAAAGGGAGCGATGCATACGCGACGTGCGCGCTGTGTCGCGCCGAAAAAAATCGCGCTTGTGTGAACACGGCCTTAAGAATCATGAATTTTTCGGGGGCCTCTCCATAACATACTTCATTACTTCACTATCGTAATTTTTAATGAGGTGTTCTGTGTCCTACAACAGAACTTGACTACTAAACTAACCGTCTATTTCTTCTTATCCCCTTTCAATAATTTGTTCTCCAGTTATATGAAGGCACTCTCCTGTGTCATATCTCTACATGCATCAATGCACCAGACCCGCCGCTAGCTGTTTTAACGCCCGCGTGCTATACCAATTAAGGCCGTAAGAAAACGGAGACATCATTTAAAATTTTGCAACTATCAAGTCCTAGATAACCCTTCAAAGTATTTTATGAACTACTGTTTACAGTTTAAAGTACGTAGTAAAGAACGTTAAGCTTTACTACGCACATTTGCGAAAAACGGCCACTTTTGGCAAATGTGCGTAGTAAAGCTTAACTCTCACTTTAAACTGTAAACAGTAGTTCATAAAATACTTTGAAGGGTTATCTAGGACTTGATAGTTGCAAAATTTTAAATGATGTCTCCGTTTTCTTTGAAATGATTTATTTTAAATGGGGGCAGCACTGGACCCCGGAAAATTTAGGTACGGCCTTATGCCGCCCCATGTACAACTCTACGCTGAATGAAGCGGACGAGCTGGGTCTGGCTGGATGGATGAGCGCAGGACCTCGCGCGTGAAACGGATAAGCAGGGCCTCGCGCGTGACGCGGATGTGCTGTATGTTTTTGCTCCACCACTCATTTTATAAGGCCTCGCGAATGATCGGGCCTCGCGTGTGAAGCGTTGCTTTTTGTTGCTTTTTTTTGGTTCACGTTTCGGCATATGATTTTGCCGCCCTTGTGCGGTGCTCTGCACGCCCGTATCTAGCAAGCCTGCAATGCACAAGTTATGATGTGTCGAGCAGCTTGGCTATGTGGACAATTTGCGTCACACGAGGGAACCCGCGGCGTGATAGCATGACTCATAATAGCCATAGCCAACCGCCACGCGTACCGAGCCGATATCACACCACACCGTTTACTAGACACTACTCGCCGATCTATGCTTTTCGGCACGCGATTCGGCTCATGTATGTTGTTGTGTTGTTGAATGGCTTGTATTGTCGAGTATGCGTGGATCAATTTTATTTTATCAGTCATAATACTCATAATTAGGTAGAGAGAGAGAGAAGAGAGAGAATGTAGGTATACTTTTCGGTTGAGCAATGGATAAAAATTATGTACAGTTTACGACTAACATTATAATGTAACTATTAACCTTCGTATTTGTCGACCGATTTACCTATCGAAGTGAAATGGTGCATGAAAATCGCAAATCTTCAATCGAATTCTTGATTCCTCTCAGATTCTTTTCAGTCTACATTATCAATAGAAAAAACTAGTTTGTAAACAAAAAAGTAATTATGACGGATCTTTTAACAATCGGGCAATGTAGAAATCGTCTGCCACAAATACAGGCTCCGTCAGACTACTAAAACCTTAACTTGATTTTGTTATAAGGTTAATAAATCACTACATAGTATAAAACAAAGTCGCTTACCGCTGTCTGTCCCTATGTATGCTTAGATCTTTAAAACTACGCAACGGATTTTGATGCGGTTTTTTTTAATAGATAAAGTGATTCATGAGAAAGGTTTATATGTATAATACATACCCGTGCGAAGCCGGGGCGGGCCGCTAGTATTAAATAAATAATAAGGCAGTCCTTCTGGACACGGTACGTATTGTCGGGAGGTTTCTCTCTCTGCGGCCCTAACTAACCGCCGCGCCGGTAGATTGGGTCTTGCCTCATTGCTAGCGAGCAAAACCTAAGTTTTAAAATAAATAAAGAGAATATCAATAAAATTAATTACGAGACAATAATGTTAGCGACAGCTTTATAATCGAGACTACAAAAATCTCAAAGCGAAATGTCAACCAAACAGTGGTTGTTCACTGCATCACGCCGGAGTATCAAAAACACAGTGTTTTGTACAAGCAGGCCGTCAAACGCGGAGGCCCTGATCGATGACGCAACCTTGGTTGTCAGTGGGCGAAGTGGTGCCGCAATCGCCATCAGGAAGTGGCTCCAACACGAACGTAAAACACGAAACGATCGAGCCTTACCATTTTCAAACGTAGCTGGCGTTATTTTTGGTAAACCTACGACAAGCTATTTTTAGGCTTCGCAAGATCTTTTTCACCAAAATAGGAGCTCGATTAAAGTCAATCAAGGGAATGAGCGTTAACCTAGGTCTGCGTCATCTGTTTGTACTAAGAAGAGATAGGTAGAGTAGGTATTCATGAAGCTGGCATTGGCGATAAACAGCGAAGGTTGAAGTATGCGCCGTTACGCTCTCTATGAATGGACATAGTTTCTGCTGATGATGGGCCCAACGTTCTGTATAGAGCACTATAACATATAGACCATTCATCATGATGTCAATAGGAAATTATTTCAGGAAGCTGTCAACGCGGCCGGCGCTGACAATAAACAAGCATGATTATGTTATAGTATGGTGCGCCAGTACAAGGGCCATCCCATAACATATAGGCACAGATAAAGGGCTTTACTTGCACAGCTTCGATTATTATTCCTTGTATATTATTGTCTTCTTTGTACAATTTCCCTCCACATATAACTTAAGGTAAGTCCCCTGCCTGAGAGACTTCTGACCCAGCAGAAACAACAAATGAATTAAGATTTAACTTATATACCTAGGTACCTACATATTATTCTAAATATATTTTACATAATTAACATTAATGTGATCTGTGCTGTTATTACAAAAGTGTGCAATGTGTCCCAACAAAATAAAAATAAAAATTCCAATAAAAATTCATTCATTATTGTGAGTTAAGTCTAAAAATTTAATAAGCTTCTACTGAATATGGGATCTACTGTACGATATGATAATACATAGTTTTTTATCTAGTCACAACTTCTTGGATCCTCAAAATTATCACATAAAGGACGTATTCAACCCGAGACTAGTGTTTTTAAGATGCCAACAATTAAAAGTGAATGACTGAATAACAATCGAGAGTTCGCTCGCGGGCGGCGCGTGCGCCTCGCTCCGTATATGGCCCGCACGACGAAGGCCGGCTTCCTCGTCGGCCAGGTTACACAAATTAAATAGAGGTATTCTGAACTGAGCTATGGCAATTAAAATTATTAAGCGATAATTGTTGACATTGACGGCTAACAATACTGTAAAAAAATATTTAGGTAAGTATTTTCTGCAGTGGTTGTTCTGAGACCGTAATAAGTATTGCATGATTTATTATAACCACAACATAATGTACTGTTTGAATGTACTAATGAATTATAAATTAATATCAAAAGTGCAGCATCATACAGCATACCCCACTTCATCAAATAGTTGAATTAAGTTTTATGGTATCGCCATTACCTTTAAAATACTATTTACTGATTATTAAAACAGAATGTTACCTGGGATATATTGTTTGCAGTGATATCACTGAGAACATGGGAATTTAACTATTGAGTCATCTCATTGGGATCAAATGGGAATCCAACAGAATCCATCTGTTGTGGACATGGAGTCAATGGTGACCAGAGGACCGTTGTTTTCTACTTTTCATTATTGGGTGCGTCCACAACATTACCAATTTTTGATCTTTTGAAGCCAAGGATCAAATTATGGACTAACTATACATATATAAATGGTGAACCTATACAAATTCTTCTGCAGGCCTGAGGCCTGCAGCTCACTGCTCCTATATCTCAATGAGCTGGGCTGGCTCGAATAAAAACAACCTTTCCAGCACACAAAATAGACCGATAGCTGGCACGAATTTTTGGGTAGGTATTTGAGGCAAGTTGAAAACTTGTCACATACCTCTCCTATTATACCCCAACACGGAACTGCAGACCTGGCTGGTGAGTAGTGGGGCTAAAGCAACCCATACATTTTTGACTGAAAATGACCTGTCTTTTGGAGAATCTTATTTTTTAGTATAAGTAATACCCTATTAAAATTTCAAGTTGCCTCAAATACCTTATTAGAAAAAAAAAAGAATACTTAAAAATGTATGGGTTGCTTTAGCCCCGCTACTCACCAGCCAGGTCTGCAGTTCCGTGTTGGGGTATAATAGGAGAGGTATGTGACAAGTTTTCAACTTGCCTCAAATACCTACCCAAAAATTCGTGTCAGCTCTCGGTCTATTTTGTGTGCTGGAAAGGTTGTTTTTATTCGAACCAGCCCAACTCAAAAGGTTGAAAAGAAGAGCCTATGTGCGCTACGTTCCCCATAGCATAGGTAGGTATATCTGTGTGTCTATCTGAATAGCATTAATTCTGAAACCATGTGTGTGACTATTTTCATGAAGTTTACACTAACATGTAGAGAATTTCTTCAGCAAAGTTTACATCTGAAGAGCGGCAACCATAATAGATGTATATCCTATTTGAAAGGCACACCTGTAACCAGCTCTCCTGTCTACCATAGCCCAGAATTCTCTTCTCACACTTCTCTATTTATTTTTGTCACGCAACCATTTGGGCTTTCGCCGCAGTCAGTTAACAAACTTTGATGCGCATTCCACTAGAGTAATGAGTTTGAACAAACATCTGCTTACTGCATAATGTGCAGCAAATGTTTAGTCTGTTTTTTGGAAGGTCATAAAGGGAAACTTTTTTTTGTTGCGATATAGAGTAGGTTATCAAATGAAAGGTCTTAATTAGCACATTTCAAAAATACAATTTGAACAGAATTGGATACAATACAAAAAAATGTGCACCAAATTACATTATCAAATAATCATCCCCTAGTCAATCAAATAAAGGAAAAATTAAACTAGAAAACATATAAAGAGGTTAAGGACTTGGCGGTAGAAAAAGAGACATGGAAAGCACTCCACCGACAAGAGCCCAGCAAGTCGGGTATTAGTTTTATAAACATAAATCTTGTTTTCATCATTTTGGTAACACTTGCTCGAAATTTAAGCCCCAGATGAATAACAAAGTGAAGTTTAGGTGGGAAAATAACATCCACACCTTATTCCATGCAATATACTATACACCAAAAACCTACACAGGAAATTTAATAAATTCTATCAAATACCTAATATTCTGAGTTCAGCAGTGGACTTCTAGCATCTGAAATGATGGTACTTATTGACCTAGAAAACAGATTGATTTAATTTAAGTAAAATCAAATCTAGTTCTATTAGTCCAGTGCAATGACCTGGAAACTATTATTTCACAGAGGTACCAGCACTGCCAGCTGATACTTGTATAAAGAGAATTTGATTTGATGATTTTGAAACTGGCAGCAAAACACTTTCACCTACAGAAGAGTAGAACAGTACTGTCAGGCAATATAAGTGATAAATATTATTGTTTAATACGGATGGCATAAAACTAGGATAGGTATGTACCGAGTTTACAGAGCAATAACTGTCAATTCTTAGGGTAAAAGTAGTTGAATCACTATCACATTATTGAATAGCTCTTTGTGAATCACACAAAGTAACGAACCTCAACGTGCATGCAAGCGATCGATGTTATCGCAATAAACACAGTTTGGAACATAGAATCCAGCTGAAACTGAAAGAAATGAAGAGCAATAATTGTACTCACCATCTGTTCTTTTTATGTTGATGTTAATTCCAGACTGGATCTTCACGGTGCCGTCATCCATTTTCGCACAAGTTTATACACCACATACACTATATAACATTATTTTGCGATGGACGCGTAATTAAAAAGTGTCTAACACATCAAGAAATTACACATAAGAACCGGTGAAAATTACAAAATAAATTTCTACATCAAGATTGACAGTTATGTCGAGCTAGCTACACACTTCAGACTGGAACGTTTGAAATTTGTTTCACTACAACAGTCAAATCAATCACTTTATATTCTAAATCATAACTAGACAATTGATTTGATTATTATAAGGAAATAATTGAACTAAAAATCGAAAAAACCACTAATGTTTTAAATATTTTCAGTTAAAAACGCGATAATTGTAAAATAATCATGAACACTACGTCGAAAATTTTTCTTTTGTGTTGCCAGTTAGAAATTAATTATTCGCATAGACTATGCGATCTTTGATCAGTCGAGCATACGACGGGAAATTTAAAAATTGGTACGAAATACGAATCACGAAGTTAATAATTTCATGGTAATACGGTACGAATGTTACAATACGACGATGTTCGGAATCAGATGTGCTGAACTCGGACGGAAGAACGCGTGCGCCGCGGCGCCGCCGCCGGCCGCGGCGCCGCCGCCGGTCGGAGAGTTGAAAAACTACAGGATTTGCGTTTCCCTGATTCTCTCGTTCAGAAATAGCATACCTGCAGTGCAATTTTTAAATCGGGGTGGAATACTGGTATTAGCATGCACACTCGTACGTATATTCTATTCGTGGCGTAGCCGCAGCAGCAGGCCTAGCGGTAAGTGAAGGAACGCACGGCCACAAATATGCGCGACAGCGACGGCGACGGCGGCGGCGCGACGGCAACGCAACGGTGACATGCGCCAGTAGAAACAAATACAAGAAAATGTATGAAGAATGCCACGATTAACGACAACGGCGACTTTTCAGGCTTATTATATTTTGGTGCGACAAGACGCGCGTATTGTTGTCAGGTTAGATTTTAACTGTACCGAGGCTTGATCTCATTTTACCCTAGATAGGATATTTTTATCCGACTTAAAAAAAGGAGGTGGTTATCAATTCGACTGTACCTGTCTTTAGGGTTCCGTACCCAAGGGTAAAAACGCCACGGTTTTTCTTTGTTTGTTTGGCGTATTTCACTTAGCGCGCCTTCAAAATTATACTTTGAAGGCGCGTTTAGTGGAAAAAATATTACTTAATAGAATTGCGGGTCTCCTTCCGTTGCCGGGCGTGCAGATACACGGGAATGGCCTCTTGACCGCAAATCCGGGCTCTGTCTGCCCCACAGCGGGGAGGGAAACAAAAAACAAAAAACAAGTCAAAAAATAACGTCAATGTAAAAAATGGAAATTAAAGGGAATTAAAATAGAAACGGCCATTTTGTGGGGACGGTAGCGCGGAATCCGGTGTATGCCGGATGCCGCGCTGCCCTCCCCGGACTCTCTCTCTCTCAATAATGAGAGGTTTTCAATTTGATAGTTAAATAATAAAAAAACAAGTTGTCATATGTTGGTAATAGAAGTCGCTGCACAAAATACCAATGTCACTCAATGTTAAAAAAAATCGTGATCTATGGTTATCAAAACATCGCTATCAAAACAGGAGTGCTATTTTTCAACGAGGGAATCAGCGAAATACAAAACTTGTAATTTTCCAAATAATTTTCTTTTTAAAAAGGTACCTTTTTTGCTCTTTGAGTGGTCAAGTCAAGACCACTTGTTCAAATCCTTCGCGTACGGTACGACCGATTTAAAAATGTGCCTGTTTAGAAACGCTCGCGATAATCATTCATTATGTGACTCCCGATTTCAAAAATAGCACTCCTGACCAAGGAAAGACTGACAACCAACTGACGTATTTATTTGACATATGCTCGGAATGTAGCGCCATTCTATTGGCGTCATAAAAAAATGTTTTTTTTTCTCGGAAAAGCCCTCATCCCCAAAGCCCCACGAAAAATAAATATATAAACTTTAAAATCAATACATCATTTTAAAGTGTATATATTTATTTTTCGTAAAAAAAGTGTCATTAATATATCGTGTTATTTACAGCATTATTTATTTATATTATATTTTTAATATACAAATCCTTTGCTTCAAATATTTTCAGAAATTATATATTTATTATATCTATTTATACATTATTTATATAATTAAATTTTTTGTTCTAAATAACCCTATAACAGTAAAAATGGTCCCTGTCCCTGATCATGTCAGGGGCTACTTTAAGAAAAAGAATAAAAACGTGACCATATTACTTAGACTCCACTCTTCGTCTGTCTGTCTGTAACCAGGCTGTATCTCATGAACCGTGATAGCTTTTCACAGATAATGTATTTCTGTTGCCCTGTTTGTGGTTTCGGGTTAGAATAGGACCACTTCATCTCTTCCTGTAGGTGTCGTAAGAGGCGACTAAAGGATTGAGCACAAACATCTTGTGCTACAATTGTATTCCCAAGGAAGGTTAAAGTCAGACGGTGCGGCAGCGGCTGGTTGTAAAATTTTTCGCCAAAAGAGGGTTGACGTCCGGCAGGCGGCCGGTCTTAAAATTATAGCCAAATCTTTTCTCTTCCGGCTTTATCTTCTCCAATATCTTGTCTATTTATTTATTTAGTTTTGCTTTGTGGCTCTCTCGCGGGTCTACTGAAAGAAATTTCTTAAGAAATAAGTAGCGCTTAATTACCTACCTACTATGTTTTCTTATTTTTACATTTGTTGTTTGCATCGAAATATAATCTCTAGAACCTAACTAATCCTGAATAAACGGGCAAGTACGAGTCAGACTCGTACATGAAGGGTTCCGTACCTCCGTACAATGTCTTAAAACGCTAAAAAACACGTTTTTTGTATGACTACCCCCCTTTAATTTTTTATTTTTTTTTATTTTTAGTATTTGTTGTTATAGCGGCCATAGTTCTTCTTCTTCTCGTGTCGAAAGCTCAAAATGTAATTAATTTTTTTCCTTCCAGAAGGTTGCCACTTTCACAGCGTTGTCTGTAGCCTCACACAGATCACGCTTAGTGCAGCTGGTGGGGCACGATGGGCAGGAGCGAAGGTGTGACATAGTCTGGTCGTTATGACCACACTGACACTGTGTTGCAGTTGGGTCAATATAACTCCATCGGGCCAAATTATGCCTGCATAGGCCTTCCTCTATTCGGAGGCGATTTAAGCTTTTCAAGGTGGTCCATGGAAGCTCATTACCCGGTGGTAGTTCCTCCGATGGTTAAATGAAATCAGGAGAAGGGGATGTTTGCTGCGCCACACTCCGAGCCGGGAGGATTTTGGGTGGGATATAGTAATACATATTCTGTGAAAATTTCAAGTATCTAGTTAATGCCATTATAAAGATCCAGTTAAAAACGCAAAAAAAATACGTTTTTTGTATGGCGGCCCCCTTTAATTCTTAACTTTTTTTATTTTTAGTATTTGTTGTTATAGCGGCCACAGTAATACATAATCTGTGAAAATTTCAAGTGTCTATTACGGTTCAAGAGATAGATAGACGGACAAACGGACAGACAGCGGAATCTCAGTAATAGGGTCCCGTTTGCACCCTTTGGGTACGGAACCGTAAAAATCATCCCACGCGATATGTACCGCGGCGGGCGGGGCTTAATATATATACCGCGCGGCGCGACAGTTCGCCGTGAAACTCGAGTCGTGGTTGCGTCGCAAAAAGTTTCCTTTGAGAATATTGCTGTGTTTTTGCGATAATCGATTCATTAAAAATGCCGTTATGTGCCGTGAAGTGGTGTAGAAGCCATACAGAGATGAAAAACACAGGACTAGCCTTTCATATGTAAGTAAACAAACATTTTAATAATCCATACTTGACATCTGTTGACACCTCACCGCTCATTGCGTTGACCGCGTCGGTCGAGTAGCCGGCCGCCCGACTGACGCGTCGATGACGCGTGCGTGACCTTGTCGCGACCAAACGCATGCATCTTTGTATATGCGTGTGTTTGAGTGTTTCGTTGTATATAATTACTGCTGTTTTTGCGTAAATGGAATCAGATCATATTCATAAGACAGTGATAGACGAGTGCAGGGTTCATCTGGATACCCTGGCCTATTTTCTATTTCTCCCCAAAGAAATTATGTTTCTCCAAAACGATACTATTTTCTTTAAATTTATATTATAGTTAATTATTTTTGCCTGTGGTCCTACGTCATATAATTACGGCATTTTATTCCAAATTCTAAGGTAAAAAGCCCTAAACTGGCAAAATCGCCGTCGCCGTCGCGTATATTTGTGACCGAGCGGTAAGACTTGCTTGCTAGATTGAACATATAAAAATATATAATAGAACTATAATTTAATATAATAGAAATATATATAGAATAGAATAATACAATATAACTGTGCATAGAACGATGATAGCTGGAAAGTCAGTTATGCGTTAAATATCTTTTTTAAATCGATCGATTAAGCTGATTGTGGTGCAGCACAATAAAATATGTATATATAAATCCATAGACAAGACGTGTCAAAAATTTTTGAAGCTTGGATTTTAAAGTGGTTGAATAACATGGAGGAAATATATCGATATTGACTTTATCCGTGCTTCGGTAACTAATGTAATTTTATTGGGAACATATCATTATTTTAGCTTTAGAATCAAATACTAACGAACGCTTAATACTAACAACTCTACTAAGTAGACATCACTTTCAGTAATTTACCGTTTGAGTTATTTTTAGAATAAATTCCATCAGTTAGATTCTTACCAATCAAGACTCGAACATTTCCACATTCTCATAGTCTCACTTGAACATCGTCGCTCAGCTGCTGATATTGTAGTTCTACATAAAATTGAATTGATAGCCCCGATCTTCTTAATAGGATATCATTTTCTGTCCCTAGATCCAGTAGTCGGTTCCATAATAGCGTTACTTTTAATTTGCCTTCGTTTCGTACAAATTACCGTCAACATTCGCCATTATTTCGCATGTGTTCTGAATATAATAAAATTTGCAAAGATATAGATATCTTTAGTGCATCGCCCAATATTATAAAAAGGTTTTTTTTGAGAAACCTTAAATAATTTAATAATCAAAAATTTATTTATTTTATAAATATATAGTTTAATCATAATATTTATTCATACCTTTAATATTTTCTACTGTGAGCAAACATATTTTGTATGCATGCTGTATTCGCTCCTAGAAGGTTGTACATTTTATATTTAATTTTGTAAACTCACTTTTATCATTTGTATAGTACTGGAGACTACTGAGTTAAGTTATAGAAAGGGTGCGCCACTGCCAGAAGGCAGAAATGAGATCTCAGGGTTGGATTCTTTATAGATTTAATGGAAAACCTATCGATTATGGTTATAACAGCGGTGAACAGTCTATAAGTAAACAAATAGAAACTGTAAGGGTAAGACGGTGTCGCGTTGCGGTGCGAGTGTGGTTGCATGCGTAAGAGCAGTACGTGTGTACGACGCGGACCCATGGCTCGACTGGCGTGCCGGCGCAAGAGCCGGCCGTTCCTGTGCGGGGTAGAGGGGAGCGCGCGGCGGTAGCGTCCTGCGCGCTGATACGTTGAAAATATCACGCCACACCAGCAAATCTTGCTGGTGTGCGTCCGCGAGAGGCCCATTCGGGCAGGGCGCGTTTTGTAGACAATATTGGGATACGGTTTGCTATATATATATATTAATAATGTAACAACCAGTTTGCGAAACAAATAAAAAAAAATGTTTTATTTAAGTACTTGTTAAGTTTTCTTGCAATGTTAAGGTTTACTTGTCAAATAATTAGTTAGTGTACTTTATCACTAAATTAGGAATTTTCTATTCTATTCTATTAAATTATAGTGTGTCAGAAATGAAAAAAAAAACACACAAACAAACACAGTGTTTTTTTTTTTCTTTTTTTGTCCTGGACAGGACTTTTAATGAAAAGACTCAGAGCATAAACCGATACAGCAGCGGAGTAAGGTCAAACAAAGGTCATACGTTTGTTTGTAGAAATATCCAAAACCAATAATTATTTTGGCAAAAAAATTACCCACAACTGTTCAATAAATAACTCTGTATCTCGAAACGGATTTAAAAATAACGCTTTCCAAAAAAAATTAAATATGCCCATTGTCTAAACCCTGTTTTGCTTCTTTAAATCCTACATTCTACATAGGATGACAATAATTTTATATAAATTAATATTCGATATAATATCGATAGTTTCATTCATGTACGTCCATCCCTAGGACATGAGTCTAAGCTGGTTGACATTTTAGAAATATTTTTAAGTTTGTGTAATTTCTATTGTAAAGTGAAGTGATAGTTCATTCATTATATCAAAATGCATACCGAATACAAATTATCGCACAAAGCAAAAAAACGAATCAAGGAAGTTAAGAGAAAAGCTCGACCGGGTGAGATAAGTTAACTGTATCATAAATCGGCATACTTTACTGATCAAGTTTACTTTATTCAGAACGTTTTTTACATTTATTACCAGTTAATAATGTTCTTTTGTTTATTTGGCTAGTAAATATGTGGTTATTGTTATGTACCATCTTTTTTGGTAATTTGTTGAAAATGTAGTGCCTTCTAGAACGCTCCTAAAGGGAGCGTGGCATCCATTGAAACCTTCGACCTCGACACAAATTTGTTAAAAACTTAACAAATTGTCAATATATATTATTGTTTGGATTAAATATTTTCACGTGATAAAATTATTTTTATTAAGAGCAAAGCTCTTGTCTGTGGAGCAACCAATGCCTTTCATTTCTTATTGTCCAAAGGAAACTCCTTTACATCTTTGTAGATTGAAACATGGACTTGATCTTTCAGTTATTTTATATAAAACTGTCTCTTAATCTTCCTCCTGGTCTGTCTATTAATCATTTCAACTTAATATTATGAAGGATTAATATTTGATCAACCGCAGCCTTGAGTTTAGGCCTCATTATTATTTTATGGCATCTAAATGTGAAAGGTAAGCTGTAACTAAACCATAAATTATTGTTTTAGAATTAACAGATAAGCACCAATGGACTGCCTTAGGATATGCTGGCAACTTTGAAGAATTCTTAAAATGTGATGACAATGTAGACAGAATAAGCGAAAATGTGGTATCCCCTGAGGAGTTCATAGAGAAGTATGAGAAGATATACAAGCCTGTAGTGATAACCAATGTGCAGACCAACTGGAAAGCCAACCACAAGTGGACTTTAGATAGACTAGCCAAAAAGTATCGCAACCAAAAATTTAAGTGTGGTGAAGACAATGAGGGTTATAGTGTTAAGATGAAAATGAAATATTACGTAGAATACATGCGGACAACGACTGACGATAGTCCGCTTTATATTTTTGATAGTAGTTTTGGTGAGCATCTGAGAAGGAAGAAACTTCTGGAAGATTATGAGGTCCCTAAGTATTTTAGAGACGACTTGTTCAAGCATTGTGGTGAGGAGAGGCGACCACCATATCGCTGGTTTGTGATGGGACCTCAGAGGTCTGGCACTGGCATTCACATAGATCCTCTGGGAACAAGTGCCTGGAATGCTCTAGTTTTTGGTCACAAGAGATGGTGCCTCTTCCCCACACAGACTCCAAGGGAACTGATCAAGGTGACAGGTGCTATGGGAGGGAAACAGAGGGATGAAGCCATTACTTGGTTCAAGCTTATTTACCCTAAGACTCAACTGGACTCTTGGCCAAAGGAATTCAAGCCAGTATGCTTTATATTTCTTACTAGCTGACCCGGCGAACTTTGTTTCGCCCGTTCCCGTTCCTTTTCCCATATTTTCTCACCGTTTAAACCTTCCCTGGACTACGACAAACATTTCAAGACCAAAATTAGCCAAATCGGTTCAGTCGTTCTCGAGTTTTAAGCAGACTAACGAACAACAATTCATTTTTATTTATATTTCTTATTACTAAACTTTATTTTTTTATTTTGTAATTTTTGAACATGATTTATTTGAAAGCTTTTTATAAATAACTAGCTGTGCCCGCGACTTCGTTCGCGTGGTTGTCGGAATGTTATATAGCCTAAAGCCTTCCTCTATAAATGGACTACCCAACAAAAAAAGAATTTTTCAAATCGGACCATTAGTTCCTGAGATTAGCGCGTTTAAACAAACAAACAAACAAACTCTTCCGCTTTATAATATTAGTATAGATAATAGAAATAAACTTTTCTCTTATGACTTTTTTACTTTTCAGGTTGAAATTC
The DNA here is from genome assembly GCA_963576875.1 of Acrobasis repandana. NCBI lineage: Eukaryota > Metazoa > Arthropoda > Insecta > Lepidoptera > Pyralidae > Acrobasis > Acrobasis repandana. Next base: position 2,830,427 of record OY756215.1, read on the forward strand.
TTCAAAAACCAGGAGAAACAGTGTTTGTCCCAGGTGGTTGGTGGCATGTAGTTCTCAACATGGATGACACAGTTGCAGTCACACAAAACTTCTGTAGTCGTACTAATTTCCCCGTGGTCTGGCACAAAACTGTGCGCGGTCGACCAAAGCTCTCCAAAAAGTGGATCAAAGTGCTTGAAACCAAAGAGCCTGACTTATTCAAAACTGCAAGTGGCATGGACCTCAGTCAAGGAACTGGAGTGGCATCTGATAGTTCTTCAAACAGTAGCTCGTCCAGTAGTGACAGTGACAGCAGCTCCTCCGACAGCTCTAGCGAAGAGGACAGTGGACAAGAGAGCATCTCAGCTCACAAGAAAAAGAAGAGAAGGAGAATATGAAAAATGGGGCCCTATTTTGTAGACAAATCATGAGTTCCAATATTTTTATTCTGAATAGAATGTGTGTATTTGATTACGTAAAGCTGCCTCTTTGTATTATTAGGTGTAGGAACTAATTTAATTTTTACAGTTGTTATCTTAGTAAATGACAATGATTATTTCTTTTGTTACTGACTAAATTCTTTATGAATAAAATATATCATACGCATGAGAATGTTTTATTTATGAGATTACCTAAATCTGGGTTTTTAAATAGAATCTTCAAAAAATCAGACTAATTTGAAATGATTATGAAGAAAGAAAGTGGCTAGAGGCTGAGCTTAGCAATTCAACGAGAAAATGCCGCCAGCCTCTTGGGTCCTTGCCCTCTGAGCCGCCAGGGTAATATCGTTTTTTGCTCTGAGCATAGTGATCTGGGGTACAATCTTTTTCTTTTTAGTTTAATTATTATAGTTTATTATTATTGTAAATAGTTTTATGTAAAAGTTGGTTTTCTATAAATCAATGAATAAATAAATAGAAATAATATCCTTCAAATTGTTGGCAGAGGGAGTAATCGCAAAGATACTAGCGCCACAGGTGAGGTCAAATATTTTTTAATATCGATATCTTCTCCCAAATCCTTAGAAATCCTTGTGGTACATAACTAGATATAATATTATATATTACTTTTTCCCTGCCTTCCTTTTATTGAAACAATGCAGATTCCCGAGGAGAGTTGACGCCTGGTTGGCGGCCGGTCATAAAAAAACAAACCATGCCAAATCTTAAAAAGAATATCTTGAGGTATGAATAATTTTCGAAGCGATAGGACTAGGGCGTTCCCCCGAGGCGACGCGCAGTCACAGCACCCGGTGACTGTGGGAAATGGACCAGGGTTGTCGCGTCAGTCTGGATGGGCGCGACGTAAGAAGCAAGTCCAGGAAAAGAAGCTAAAGTTAGGAACTTTAAGGCCGTACCTAAATTTTCCGGGGTCCAGTGCTGCCCCCATTTTAAATAAATCATTTCAAAGAAAACGAAGACATCATTTAAAATTTTGTTACTATCAAGTCTTAGATAACCCTTCAAAGTATTTTATGAACCACTGTTTACAATTTATAATGAGAACGTTAAGCTTTACTACGCACATTAGCCAAAAGTGGCCGTTTTTCGCAAATGTTCGTAGTAAAGCTTAACGTTCTCACTTTAAACTGTAAACAGTAGTCCATAAAATACTTTAAAGGGTTATCTAGGACTTGGTAGTAGCAAAATTTTAAATGACGTCTCCGTTTTCTTTGAAATGATTTATTTTAAATGGGGGCAGCACTGGACCCCAGAAAATTCAGGTACGGCCTTAAATGTAGGAAGTACCTATGACGGGGAAAGCAGCAGAAATAGCAGACTTGTTAAGTAGAAGAAAAATTAATATAGTATGTATGGCGTTCGTTTCCGAACGTCACTTATTTTTGTACAGTGGCAACTAGTTTTTTTCCACTGTGACAGATGAGTTTTGACCGCTTGAAAAGTTTTCGATGTTTAACTGAATCTTTGTTAAAGTCTGAGGTTAAAGTAAATAAAAGTTACGGAAATCTTCATTGGAGTTTTTATTGGCGACAGCCAAGCCCAAGGCCGGAACACGAACATAAATATAAAGTGGGATCTGCGATCTCGTTTAAAATCCGAGATCCCCAGTCAATCCTTCCCCACACATGTCTACAAGAAACGAAATGGAAAGGATCTAAAGCCAGAGAAATCGGAGAAGGGTATAAATTTTACTATTGCGGCAGAGACGGGAAACGCAACGGTGTAGGGATTGTAGTAGATAAAGATTTAAAAGATAGTTTTACAGAAGTAAAGAGAGTTAACGATAGAATAATAGCAGTAAAAATAGTATTAGAAAAAAATATATTTAATACTAGCAGCCTGCCCCGGCTCCGCACGGGTATTTAAGCTCCGTAAGAACCATCCTCGTACTTCAAGGAATATTCTAAAAAAAGAATTAGCGAAATCGGTTCAGCTGCTCTCGAGATTTGCGCTTAGCAACACATTCAGCGATTCATTTTTATATTATAGAAGATAGTAAGTGTATACTCGTATGCTCCTCAACAGGGATGCGATGATAGGATGAAAGAACAATTTTGGATTGATTTAGATACAGTCATTATGGAAATACCTGGAGAGGAATATTTGTATATCGGTGGAGATTTCAATGCCCATGTAGGAAGAACAAACGAAGACTATGAAAGAGTTCATGGAGGTTATGGCTTTGGAACTAGAAATGAAGAGGGAGAAAGTCTTCTAGAAGCTGCAAGTGCATTTGATCTAGCACTATTAAATACTTTTTATAAAAAAGCAGATGAACACCTAATAATTTATAAAAGCGGATCGCATACTCAATCAGGTTAAAGACTGTAAAGTAATACCAGGGGAGGCAGTAGTCACACAACATAGATTTTTAGTCGTAGAATTAAAACTGAAGTTTAAAGAAATCAAGAATAAAATAAAACCAACCCCAAGAATAAAATGGTGGATGCTTGAAAAAGAAGAATATGCAAAACGGTTTAAAGGTAAAATTGTTGACCAAATGATAGAAATGCACGATAGGCTCCCAAAAATGGCAGTAAATGAGTGCTGGGAGGAGATGGCCAACAACATCCGGGATAGTGCGCGAGAAATTCTAGGAGAAACTAAAGGAAAACGGAGCAAGGATGGTAAAGAAACATGGTGGTGGAAAAATGAGGTAAAACAGGCTTTACAAAAAAAGAAAGATAGTTTCAAAGATTGGCAAAATAGTAAGGGGAGTCTTCTCGAGCAGCAAAAAAGAGAACTTTATTGTAGAGCAAAACGAAATGCGAAGAAATCCGTTGCTATTGCCAAAGCTGAATACCAAGAAAAGCTCAACCACGATTTAGACAACCCTAGTGACCATAAATTACTGTACAGATTAGTGAAAATGAGAGAACGAAAAACTCAAGATTTAGCCTACGTTAAATGTGTAATAAATGAAGCAGGAAAAATTCGAACGAAGGATGAAGATATTAAAGAACGATGGAAACTGTATTTTGAAGAACTATTAAACGTAGAAAATAAATGGGATGGAGTGTTGGATGAGACTGAAGATAATTTATTAATAATAGATGAAATATGTATAGACGAGGTTAGAAACGCAGTAAAGAACATGAAGAACGGTAAAGCAGTAGGTCCAGACTATATTCCGGTGGAAGTATGGAAGATCCTGAGCGAGGATGGTTTCAAGTGGTTAGCTTTATTCTTCAATAAACTGTTGGAAGAATGCGTAGTACCCAATGAATGGAGCAATAGTTACTTAGTGCCCATTTTTAAGGGGAAAGGTGATATTCAAGACTGCAACGGTTATAGAGGAATAAAGCTAATGTCTCACACAGTGAAAATATGGGAAAAAGTAGTAGAAAAAATAATAAGGACGGAAACTAACGTCACAGAAAATCAGTTCGGTTTCATGCCTGGAAGAGGTACAACGAACGCCATATTTGCCTTGCGACAGGTAGTTGAAAAGAACAGACGTGCACACAAGAACCTGCACATGGCGTTCGTGGACCTTGAAAAAGCTTATGATAGGGTGCCGCGAAAAGTTTTATGGTATCTGATAAATATATAAATTTAGTTCGCGCTATGTACAATAAATCTGTCACGAAAGTAAAATCAGTCGCCGGAATCACAGAGGGATTTGGAGTAACAGTCGGCTTGCATCAGGGTTCAGCTTTAAGCCCTTACCTCTTCCTGCTAGTAATAGATGCTCTAACATCAGCCCTACAGGAAGAGGCACCCTGGTGTATGCTTTTTCAGACGACATTGTACTGATAGAGGAGGAGGGTACAGTGTTGCAGAACAAGTTAAATATGTGGAGGCATTCCCTGGAAACATTGGGCCTTAAAATTAGCAGAACCAAAACAGAGTATCTGTTCTGCGATTTTGGCGGAGTTTCGGGAGAAGTGACCCTTACCATTGACAACAATAGAATACCAGTTTGCCCTGATTTCAAATACTTAGGCTCGTTGCTCCAAAACGACGGAGAAATTGACAGATGTGAAACGTCGAATCAACGCAATTTGGCAGAAGTGGCGGGAAGTTACTAGCACAATATGTGACCCAAAATTACCTCTCAAACTTAAGGTGGTACTGGAGGCGCGGGCGAACTCCACAGCGAGTTGCCTACTGACGCGCTTCGTCGTGTTGCTATTTCGTCGAGAAAGAGAAAGGGCGCTAAAAAATGTAGCTCCGTCCCGACCCCCGCATGTGAGAGCTACACCCCCGCGTACGACAAAGAGAGTGCACTGAACGCCAGCGAAACGGGCTGTTATAGGCCATGAATTGAAAGGTTTTCCTAGTTTTCGTTTATTTCGATAAATACGATACATACCCAAATAAAACTAAATTATTTGGAATTTAGAGTCTTCACTCTAGTCGTATAATTAGTTTCCATAAGGATCGAAAATATAATTATAAGTGTAATAGGCGTCTAAATATTACTCGATTTCGTCAATAAAAAAGGCAAATTTTAAGTTGCTATAACTTTTTTTTTGTTTATTATTTTCGAACCAAAACTAATTACAGATCTAGATATTTATCATCTTAATGCTTGTAAAAAATTTGAATACGATGAGTTTTATGGTTTCGAAATTAAAAAGAAAGTACGTTTGTATGGGATTTCGTCCCTCCAGTTAACCCTTAAGGGCAAAATTTATAAATCCGTGATACGGCCGGTAATGTTATACGGCTCAGAATGCTGGGCCACAAAAGTGCAGGACGAGAAGAGGCTCCATTCTGCTGAAATGAGGATGTTGAGATGGATGTGCGGGGTGACGCGGATAGATAGGGTAAGAAACGTACGAGGGCTGTTTGATAAGTACCCGTTTATGGGAAAAAAAAACATTATTTTTTGTATATATGCATTTATTTTTCTACGTAGTCACCTTTTAACTCTATACATTTGTTCCACCTATACTCAAGCTTCAATAAACCATCAAAAAAGTATAATTTTGGAAAGTCATTAAAATAGGCCTCTGTGGCGGCAATGACTTCGTCATTTGATCCAAATCGCTTGCCACCGAGCCATTTTTTTAGGTTGGGAAACAAAAAGAAATCGCATGGGGCCAAATCTGGAGAATACGGGGGGTGAGACAATAGTTCGTAGCGTAACTGTGCTAATTTAGCCGTCACAACTCTGGACGAATGAGCCGGGGCGTTGTCGTGATGAAACAGTACTTTTTTCTTTTTTAAATGGGGTCGTTTGTCCTTCAACACGGCGTCAAATTCATCCAATAAATTGGCATAGTACTGCCCTGTTATTGTTTTTCCCTTTTCTAAATAGTCAATATGTATAATACCCTGCGAATCCCAAAAAATGGTCGCCATGACCTTTCCAGCCGATGGGACGGTTTTTGCTTTCTTTGGAGCAGGTTCACCCGGTAAAATCCACTGCTTCGACTGCTCTTTCATTTCCGGAGTGTAGTGGTGGACCCACGTTTCTTCCACGGTCACGAAACGACGCAGAAACTCCTTCGGGTGACGTTTGAACACGGCCAAACACTGCTCCGTGAGTAAACCCGGCACCCACCTCGCCGATACTTTCTTCATACCCAATTTTTCTTCTAATATGTGTTGTACCCTCTCGATTGAAACATTTACAGCATCAACGATTTCTCGAAGTTTAATTCGGCGGTCGGCTAAAACGATATTTTCAATTTTCTTAACCATATCGTCTGTAGTCACCTCAACTGGCCGGCCTGGGCGATCCTCATCAAAGACGGTTGTTCTCCCCCGCTTAAACTCGTTATACCAATATCTGACGGTTGTCATAGAAGGAGCACATTCATGGTAAACCGCTTGCATTCTTACTTTTATTTACTCACGTTTTTCCTTTCAAAAAATAAGAATCTAATTACAGACCGACTGTTCTTTCTCCATTTTAACAATTTTAAGTTCACGCCTTCACTGAATCGTTGTCAAATGAGAAAAAAACAAAAGAATGCCATTTTTTTATTTTTTTTCTCGCTCTTGTTTTTTTTCTCGCTCTTAACTTTCCGCCTCTGAAAAATGGCTTAAAAAGGTGGTATACTTATTTGCGGCCAGTGATATTAATATATATAGGTAGGGTACTTATCAAACAGCCCTTGTATATGTAAGAGGTAGCTTGAAGTTGGCCCCGATAACAGACAAGGTAAGAAGTAACAGATTGGCTTGGTTTGGACACGTAATGCGAAGGGAAAGACAACATGTAACGCAAAAAACACTAAATATGCAGGTTAATGGACATACAGGTAGGGGAAGACCAAAGAAGAGATGGATGAAGTGCGTAAAGCATGATATGGATATAGTTGGAGTAGATGAAGGAAGAAATGGAGGGATAAGACATACTGCGCCGACCCCAAATAAAATGGGAAAAGGTAAGGAAGATGATGAGACTTGTGCATGTTACAAGTCTACAACACTATCTGTCAAATAAAATACTGGCAACATAGGCTTCCAAATTTAGTCTATGGTTTTTCCAGCAGCCATTTGTTATCTTTTGCTGAAGTCCTGAAAATCTAAACGAAAATCAAAATGCTGAGGTCAGCTTCAGGTGCATTGGTTAATGTTTTCAAACAATCCCTTATTCCATCGGCCCGGGTTAGTGCCGTGATCCCCAGACGTCTGGCCCATGGCGGCCCAGTGGAATCCGACGAAGAATTCGATTGCAGGTTAGTCTAATTTTTGACGTTATGTAACTAGAAATGCCGATAAATCAGCATCCTAATAACATTTTCAGTTATAATGAATTTATTTAAATAGTAACTTATATGCAGCTTCTTCACAGGCATATTATGTCATAGGCAGCTAAGGCTGGTACCTATAATCTCTAGGTATCTATCAGTAATCATGTGGCACCTTTATAACTTTGCTGTATATCAGCTTTATATGATAATATTGATAGGAATGGTCACTCTAAAAGCCTACATTATCTCAAACAGATCTATTACAATATCTTCGGCATTCTACTAGCAATATCATTCAATTGTAGCATTTACACTAACAGGAAAATCATAGCTCGTTAAATACTTACATTCAAATGGTCCTTGCTCATTAATTATCATTGATGTTTTGATTTTATACAAATGTTTACTGATGTATTATGTGCCTGAAAAGGTTGTTTCTGAATTAATATTTGATTGATACTTTACTTTCAGGTATGAAGCTTTCTTCAACAGATGCGACATTGACGGCTGGGAGATCCGCAAGGGGATGAACGACCTCTGCGGTATGGACCTGGTTCCTGACCCAAAGATCATCAAGGCTGCCCTCCATGCCTGCCGAAGGGTGAATGACTATGCCCTTGCTATTAGGTTTATTGAAGCTTGCAAGAACAAATGCGGGCCTAAAGTGAATGAAATTTACCCATACATCATCCAGGAGATTAAGCCTACACTTACAGAGCTGGGCATCGAGACCCCCGAGGAGCTGGGATACGACAAACCAGAATTAGCTTTATTGAATGTGTATGAGATGTAAGGGCTGTGAAGTTATCGGTAGAAATTTGTATGATAGATTTGTTTTCAACTAATTTACTTTAATTTAACAGGATGCTCTTGTCGAGTATTGAACCATTATTTGATTGCAATATTGTCTAATGTATAAAACATTAGAGAAATAAATGAAGTTTTATTTACATTTTTAACCTAGTTTGTTTGAATTCGCATTCGGCAATAATCATAATTTTATAACATTAAAACTGTGTGGTTCCTGGCAGAGCAGAATAGGACCACTCTAAGTCTTCCTGTGGATGTCATAGAAGGCGACTTAGGAAACAATCTAAACAAAGCTTTTAAACATCAGTGAGACTTCTCCAACCTGCCTGGCCAGCGTGGAGAGTGAGTGACCAAGTATGACTGGTAGTACAGAGAGGGTCGTGCTCCTGCAGTGGAGTGGAGACTAGAAAGCCAGAGATGAAGGCAGAAACATTACAAATTTTGGTACTTTTCAAAGGAGAAAAAAGAACTTAATATACCTACTTAAATAAAATCTTACAGATTTTGATATGATACTTATGTTAATTCTGTGATTCTGATTCCATTTATCTTTGCAGTAAGGCACAAAATAATGGGTGCTGCTCCTATTTAAAAAAGTATATTCTCAAAAAAAATCCTTAGGTATAAATCACCATTAATTTTGTTCATAATATTGAGGTTCCTCAGTGGTGAATATTGGCTCTGCTAGACGAAAATTCTGTGAAACACGTGTCAAGGTACAACAATCCTACCTCTGGTCTGGCAGGATGTTTGACAAGTCCGATCAGTCTGGCTGCTTATAGAAAGTATTGAAAAAGTTTTCCAATCTAGATTGACCTCTCTGACTACCCACTTTTACGTTTCTGTAAATTTTTAATACATTTTACTATTCCATCTACAAAATTGTCTCATAACCTATTAATTTTTTTCAAAATCGTATCATACTGGTCACAGGTGATTTGAAATTCAGTGTAACCATTTAGAGCTGCGCTACACTGGATTGCCATGGCATGGCATCGGAAGCGACTCGTGATTTCTAAACAAGCTATTCTAACCTTTATGTCTAGTGATATGAGGCATAACCGTTTGAACGCGCTCGCGGGCGTCTAGTCCGTGGGAATGCGCGGCAGGGCGCGGCACGCCACGGCAGGCCGCCGGCCGCCTCGCCACGTTCAAGCGGTTATGCCTCTTATATCACTAGACATAAAGGTTAGAATAGCTTGTTTAGACGCGTCGCTTCCGATGCCATGCCAATCCAGTGTAGCGCGGCCCTTAGACTCGATAAGAAGTAAAATAAAATTCAACGTTTACGTAAATACTTTAATGATTGCAATATTCACACATTCATACCATTATTTACAATCACAAATCATTGTACTTAACAACAAAATTGTGCTTACCCCTTCCTATACTTAGTAAATGACAAAACACAATTGTTCTTTGGTAAATAAGGAAAAACTAAATAAACAAATAAAATTTAAAACAAACAAATAAATAATACCTTTTGTCTTTTCGTAAAATAAATAGTTTTCTAATAAAACTTCCTCGCTGCACTTTGTACTCTTCTATGACTTCTACCTTATCGACTAGTCCCACCTATAGTAATGAATTAATTTAATCTTAACGTTTAACGCGAATGTTCAATTTAAAAATGCCAATGGGACACCGAGAGATGAACTAACCTGACGCGTGCACATCCTGAAACCTGACAGTATTTTGGAAACTAACTCTAGGTTAACTCATTACGAATATTATATACGGTGTACTCACGTAGAGTAGTCGGTAATGCAGACTAGATTGATGTAGATGGTCGTCTAAACCGATCCAAACTACTCGGCATTTCCGACTACAGTGAGTAAACCTTATAAAATATACGTAATGAAAGAGACATATTTCTCCTTTTTGGAAGTCTAGAATACACTCGATACTCGTAAAGTGCACCAAATTCAGGTTTCTTGAGTGCAGCGTAAGGGTTAAATCTCATATATCAGCACGGAGCAGCACTTTCCTATGCTGCTATCCTTTCTGTCGCTCAGAAGCGTCATTTCCTAGAGCGAGAGAGAGCGACGCGACGGAACGCTTCAGCATCGGCCGTGCTGCAGCGTTCCGTCGCTCTCTCGCTCTAGCAACTGGCTGTTCTAAGCGACAGAAAAGGATAGCAGCATAAGAAAGTGCTGTTCCGTGCTGATAGATAAAATCCAATCCTTGCAGCTTTAAGTATCGTTACACAACTATAATTTGAAGTACATCTATACACATTTTAAACACGGATACAACTTCATCATACTGTATAGTATAACCCTGCGCATTAAATATATTCTCATCTCAATTTGAATATACATTACAGTGGGCTATTTAATTACATTTAATAATTCATCTAGTTAAATATATTACAAAACTTACATAAAGTTTCGGTAAATGTGATTTGACATTTCTTACCTCATTTTCTATCTGTAGACTAGAATAGTAAGCGCGGCTGACTAGAATTACCAAACGCAGGTGTAACAAACATGAAATAAATTAAACAAACAACAATATCAACAAACTCTTAAATAAATAAAATTAAGGAATGTATAATCATAATAAATACTTCATTAGTGCCGCGTTATTCGAATTGCAATGTAATAATTATGTACAGACACAAAAACAACATAAATAAGTGGCCATTGTAAAAATATTGCACAAATCTGTTCCCAATAAAGATTTGTAAATAAATTATTTTTCTTAAATAAATTGGCAAACCAAATCGTTTTTTAAATAAATAATTTATCCTAAACTTCAATTTTTATTTTGAGTCAGTAATGTGACGTTTCAATCATGTCTTCTTATACGAATCATACAATTGTCAATAGTGAAATCATATAACATTAATGACTGACTCAAATAAAAATCCAGTATAAATAACTGCATCTGGACACGTCACCAGTCAGGCGTTACTTTTCAAACTCACTCGTGTGACGCCGAAAGCGGGGGTTCGTTTCTATCCTTTGCGCTGTCAGAAGTTCACAAAATTGCTGGGATTTTGCGCACAAAAACACTCGGAAACACTGGACATTGATCTAGGCTAGTTGTGGTCGGCGAGCACGTGGTAGCGGGCGGCGTAGTGCTATGTGCGCTCCACCAGCAGGTCGTCGCAGGGCGAGCGCGACGGCGAGCTCGCCACGAGGGTCAGCAGCTAGGAGTCCGCAACTACTGCGTCCCGCTCCGCTTTCACCTGTTGCTACACCGAAGATAATTTGTTCGTTACAGTAAGGTTACCCGCTCAGTTTGGCACCAGTTCAGTCTATCAGTCAGTCAGAATGATCGTGCAACCCACGGATTGACAAACTGATGGTATTTTATGTCTGTTTTGAATGATGAAAGACTGATGGGAGACTGATCGCGTAACCCGCTCGTATCATTCTTGCGTCAGTCACCGTACTTTACTACACGCTGTAAACATACTTTTTATTAATCTGCTGTCAGTCTAGATTGACCGTGTAACCGTGAAAATCATCCATCATTCTGGCCAGTCAGTCAAGTCAATCCAGTCTGATAGACTGAACTGATGCCAAACTGAGTGTGTAACCTTACTCTTAGGGCAGTGAATGCCAAACTACCAACGATGCACATGGATAGGATATGCACGCCCTATGCACATAATTATGGCAGGCTGTTTTACATTAACATTCATAGAGATATCTCAGTATTATCAATATTAACGAAATACTCACTTTGAAATAAAAACACAGCAAAGTTCAGGACTAACTCTAGTTATTATATGTTTCAAAAACACGATTGCTTTAAATTTTCTCGATAGAAAAAATTGCGAAGTTGCCTCTAAATTATACTCAAACGGCTAGTATTAAAGAAATACGTACGTAGAATAAATAATTAACCCTTTTAACGCAATATAGGGCATTTATAATATGTCTTATTTTTTAACCGTGTAACCGCGATCGTCGGATTAATCCGACAAACATTTTCGTGGCCATTTCGCGAGCGTCGGATTTGTCCGATCAAAAACTATGGATATTCACAATTCCTCGCGCTGGGAGCATGACAACTGATATAGTCTCGCGGTGAAAGGGATCTCTTCATCTTTGTAAAACGAAAAACACCTAAAAATCCATAAACGCGTAAACCAGCCGCATTGACCTGCACAGTGGGTCAATGCGGCTGGTTTACGCGTGACTCAGCTCGCTGTCTCGCTTCGGCTTGAGTAAATTTGTGTGCGGGGAAGCGGGAGCAAGTTTATATTCTGGCCTCAGGCGCCCTCTTAAAACTAAGTTTTACAAACGAGTGCGAGTGAGATATAACGATGCTAGAGGGTGTATTCCTCTCACTCCCACTCGCCCTGCGCCCCAGGGCTGCTTACCATGGCCTTGCTGAGCGCGCTGGCGTCCTTGAGACTGAGCACCTGCAGCACCTGCGCCTCCCCCCCTCCCTGCAGCATCACCTGCGCCACCCCCCCGCCCATGGAGATCGCCTCCAACGTTTCGCCGTTCTGCTCCATCTGGTCACATAGTCACAGAAATTAATAACTGTTTCATACAGAACGGAATCTCTTAAGGTCCCTTGCAATATGCGTCCCCGTCCCCGCACCTCTCCCCCGTCCTCGCCTTGTCGAGGGGCGCGAGCGGGCGAACACACGCGCATTGCCGTGTTTAGTAGTAATAGTTTCGTTTGTAGTAGTGTAGGCATAACTGATACTCCGCTTCTACGAAGTTATGCGGGCGCACGTGGCGGGTTCAGTCTATCCGTCGCAAACTCTAAGTGTAACAGAGACGGCATCACGCGACGGATTCTGCTATCTCTTTCGCACGTACAGTTTGTGACAGGGACAGATAGAACCGGTCGCGTGCGCCCTGTAAGGTGGGAGGTATGAGACAAGTGACACTTATCGAGACGGACGCCCTTATGCGCTGTGATCGTCGAAACTAGGAAAATATAAGCACAAACTGGTGCAAACACACTTGTAGCTTGTGCACTTATTTTCTTAGTTAATACTTGGTACTTGTTATTCAGTCACAAATTAATTTATGTTTGTTCGTCCTACAAAATGTAGCCTACACATAGAATCAAGCATAAATAAAACAATAACTCAAGAAAAAAAAAAACAAGCAAATAATACACACCTCAACATGCAGAATGGAGCACACTGAAACGTAAATAGTACACACCAAAGAGATAAATAGACTGCTTTTGCTTTGTAAATTATTTTAGACAATCTATGGATCTCGAAAAATAAAAATAAAACACTACAACAATAAAACACAAACAACTATACACATTCACATATTTATTGCAACTTGCAAACAAAACAACATAAAATCTGAAACACAATTGTAACGCAACATATAAAGGCTTTTTAAAATATGAACATATTATACTCTCATAAACAACATTTTTTCATCTTACAAACTAAGGAATTAATTCAGCTATCATTTGGGTAACAAACATAAGAATTGAAACTAACTCAAATTAATGAACATGTAGGAAATAGATTATTTCTATTAATTTGAACCCTTTAAATATCTCTGTATAATTCTTTAAATATTAGCCTCTTCTCTAGTCACGTTCTCTTGGCCTAGAATTCGAACGAATTTCTGGGCAGACCGCTTCCTGTGATGTGTTTTGATGTTTTCAAACACCACATTGAATTTACTTGTTCACGCACTTGGTAACTACCCACCTACTCAAAACATATACCTAGTAATTCTTTGGTCAAATTGAACACTATTAAATATATTCTTATTTTTAGTGAACGACAACACTTATTATCATAAAATTATTATGCAAAATTTATTATTTCTCAACATAAATACTTTTGGCTTTAATACTAGGAACTCTACACGAAATTAATTGCAAAAATAATAATTTTATACACTTATAGCAATTATATTGTATATATTATATACAATGTACAACAAGATGTGGAATATCAAAGGGTTAAATGGTGTAAAAGACATATTGTAACAACTTTTTAAGGTTTTTAATACTAGTGGTTCCGTGAGAACAGTAGACCGCGCGAGCTCTCATAACCGTGAAATCCGTCCATATATAACGCTACAGCAAACTTCCCCCCTGTTCCATGCTCAACTCACGCAAAAAATCCAAAGGCCGTTAGGATTTTTTTCAACATATTGTGTAAAATTAAGTCCATAGTGTTCCTCTTAAATTGTATTAAAACCCGTCAATAAAGAACCCTACAACAAAGCTCCTACCTTATTTCTCCCCCAAGCAGTAATCGCGACTGACAAATAAATTTAAATAAATCAAGGAACTTGTATGGCAATTTTTGTCAAAATCGGTTGTAAACCTGTAACGGTAGCGACCTGAAGGCGAGAACAGACAAATGAACAAAAGCATTTTTGGGCAATCTCGAAACAGAGACCCTTCGGTCGCTCGGTGAAACATTCTTAATTAGTAAATAGTGTGTGTATAAATACGAAAGTAAATGTTAAAATTGATTGAGTAGTTCCCCCCCTTCTGACACGAAATCTTCCACGACTCGACGTTGCATAATGAAATTGTAAATACACATGCTTCATTTACTAAAATATTAAAAAAATAACAATGTGCAAAATAAAACTCAAACTATAATTGCAGAGGTGTACACAATTTCACATAAAATATGGCAATACATGCATTTTGGCAATCTAGCAAGCGACTTGGACCAATTTCTCATTATTCTACTTAACTAAATTAAAATAACCAACTTTTAAAATTTGCTATGAATAACTAGTCCAATAAGTCTAATAAAATCAAAATAGCGTTTATCGGCAGCTCAGCCACTAGCTATAACAATATCGACAACACGAACGTTATAAATAAACATTTGTACCATAAACTAAATAAATTCTAACACTGTTTTTGTAAAAAAACTCGAGTTCTTTAGTCCTAGTTTTGAGGCTCGAGTCTTTACTTGAAGATCAAGTGCAAAATGAAGACTCGAGACTGAGTCCTCCTGTCACAAGACTCAAAAGAACTTACAAGACTATATAACCGCTGTATTCATAAAAAAATGTGCACTCCACACTTCGACTGCGGAAAAACACACCGTGTTTCGCGAAAATAAACACTGTACTTGTAACACATACGGTGTGTTTTTCCGCAGGTAAAGTGTCAAATCAGTTATACGGGTCTTTTAAACACCAGCCAAATTTTTAGAGCAAGTTAAGTCCATGATACTGAACGTTTCCATTAAAACAATAAAATACGTCAAATCAAGTTTTCAACTTTTATCTTCCACTCATGAAAGAATCCTGCGTTCTTCTAATACTTTGACCCTTTCTATTCCTTCTCACCGTACTGGTTTTCTTTCTAACTCTTTCGCCATTACGGCAATAAGACTCTGGAACGCGCTTCCTGAATCCATTCGAACTGCTCCTAGTCGCGCTAGCTTTAAGACACAGGTATTTAAACACTTCTTGGCCAAGTTATAAAAGTTGATTTAACCCCCGACGTTAAGAATTGCTGCATTTATCTATTTATTTATATGTATAGTATATGTAGCGTATATATATGTATGTAGGTATATGTATAGCAGGTATATATATATATATATATATATATATATATTTATTTATTTATGTAACAATGTACATTGTGTATTTTATGTATACTACACTTTATCTTGCAACCCACATTTAGACTTTCTGTATAACCCAAAGGTTGACTGGTAGACAACGCTTTTAGCGTTAAGTTAGCCTATTGTTCTGTACAATTTGTATTTGATGGACAATAAAGATTAAATAAATAAATAAACAATTAATGAAAAACGAAAATTCGCTGCCTGTATGGAAGGACGAATTTTTTTTATAGACTTAATATTTTTTTGTAGAAAGTACTTACTTCTTTATCATGTTCTAAACTTGCTCTCAAAATTTAGCTTGTGTTTAAAAAGTCACCTGTATAGTATAACGCTGATTTCAGAAGCACTGTTTTTCTGTCTGGCAATTACATAAAAAAGTCTGCACTCCATAAATTGGTATCATACTAACTATATGACTGATTTAGAAAGGTAATGTTTTATGAATATAGGGGTAAAAATTGCGAGTAGAAACAAGTTTATTTGACAGGCAAATTTAAAAACACCCGACTTCTAAGCGTTCACTATATACAGCGATTTTTATCACACGTAGCTAACCATCGAAAGCCATGACTGTCGATCATGGCTTTCGATTTTTTTTAAAATCATCGAAATCGGTCTATTCGTTAAGAGCTACGATGCTCGAACTTAAAGACTAGAAAACTCGAGTTTAAATAAAAACTAACACGCTGTTATGAGCACTAAGGTCGAGATCGCGGCAATAAAATTTATGTGTATAATACAAAATATCACATTCGTTGCACTGGTGACTTCTTTTAATGGCACGGACTCGAAGCAAAACTATCTTTGGATTAGGTTAATAGTAAATATATCAATGTTTCATTAAATATTGGTACAAATTGTACAGTGAATAGCCACGGCGGCCAGATTACACCAACTTACATGATAGGGTTCTACATGAATATACAAAATAGGGGATCAATAATATGCGTCATATATATATTTTTTCTTTATTGTTGTGTGATGTCTATATCTGACGCATGTTTATGTATTCACCATCTAATAAGAGAGGTATTTGGAACTCGAATTCTTCTTCAGTTTAATCTTACGACATTCATTATAGTTCTAGTTGTGTTAAATGGCGGTCAAACTACCCAGATTATCTTAAATATATCATGTACTTATTTTTTTAATCTTCCAAGTGAAATTGAGTATTTAGGTGTACAAAATGGGCGCCATATCTGGGCCAATCTGGGAATTGAGATAATTTGGTGGTTGGTCCACCAAATTATCTAAACAAGGGCTTCATATTCTCGTATTTTATGACCCCCATTCCAATAGGCATGACTGAAAAATAAATTTTAGCCCATCGGTTAGATTAACTATTAAAAAATATTGTACACATATTTTTTCTTTTCTCTGAGAAACAAAAACTGAAGAAGATACAGCGCATTTTAATTTAGCATGACGTCACGCATTCGTACGATTTTTACACAGCGGTGACGTCACAAGCCCCCACTCTGGAACTTAGATACTCTGTATCTTTGTGAATTTTTACTTTTTTGATGAACTGAAAAACATGTGTACATTACTTTCGGATAATCTTAACTAACGGACTAACTAGAATTATACTTTTTTGACCAAACCGTCATCATCCCTATTCGAAAAGTCAACCTCCGGAGGAAGCTAAGTGATGTAGGTGGACAGTAAGCAGGTGTAATCTCTGGCCGGGCTTGCTACGCGATCCCCGCCCTGGGGGGGCGGCGGTAGCGCACCTG
Organism: Acrobasis repandana; assembly: GCA_963576875.1. Classification (NCBI taxonomy): domain Eukaryota; kingdom Metazoa; phylum Arthropoda; class Insecta; order Lepidoptera; family Pyralidae; genus Acrobasis; species Acrobasis repandana. The sequence continues at coordinate 2,847,618 of OY756215.1, forward strand.
CACGAGCGGCGCCACGCACACGCCGTCCTGCTGCTGCATGGACGCCACCATGGACTGGTACACGGACGCCGACACCGGCACCGTGATCACGCCCGACACCGACACCGGGTACCCTGCACACAATTCATAACACTATTACCACAGGATAAGTACTAGTACTCACGTACAAAAGACTCACTAAGCAAGCAAATATCTACTCAATATGGTTAGCAATATGGTTTAATTTAGCTCACGTCGGAACTCAGCACCTTTTCGTTTAGATACCTAGAAATCCATTGCAGGCCAATTTCATTCTTATTACTCTGGACAAACGATTCGTATAAATGAATTTACCACTTCGGAGTGGTCGCCGCGCGCATAGTATTAATGTAGGTATATTTTCGATACCTAAACGGGGAGTGGCATAGGCCTGGTATTACATACAGACCGGAATCTCCTAAGGCCCCGCGCAATATGCGTCTCCGTTTCCCGTCCCCGTACCTCTTTCGCCCGTGCACGGATGTATAGTTTCATTTGTAGTAGTAGTAGGCATAAATGATATTTGATTTTGAACAGACCTATCTTCCATTTTAATTACCATTTTACATTGACGACCTCTGTGGCATAATGCTTCACACGCTAGACCGCTAATGCGGAGGTTCTGGGTTCGATTCCCAGCCAGAGCAAGTTGAAAATGGCCTTTTTCAAATTTTCCTGGGTCTTGGGTGTTTATCTATATATGTATTTATTATGAAATATGGTGTCGTTGAGTTAGTATCCCATAACACAAGTTTAAAACTTACTTTGGGGCTAGCCTAATGAGTGTGATTTGTCCATATATAACGTCTAACAAAATATACTGAAACTATTTTATGGGTAAATTCAGTCCATGATACTGAACAACTTTCCCCAAGGAACATATATCGAAATATGAAAAACACTTTTTTGCTTTCCATATGAACTCGGATCAGCTGATCGCTTAACTTGTATGGGAGGTCAAAAAATATTTTTCATATTTCGATATATGTTCCTTGGGGAAAGTTGTTCAGTATCATGGACTGAATTCACTCTTAAAATAGTTTCAGTATATTTGGTTAGACCCTGTATATTTATTTATTTAAAATATCTCTGGCATTTAAATACTTGGACCTTCGCCTCGCAAGGTAACGTACCGTGGCCGTCCTCCCCGGTGAGGATGATCTGCCCGTCGTGGTTGAGCGTGGCCTCGGCCACCGCGTTGAGGTCCACCACGGCGCCGTCCCCGTCCAGCGCCGACACCACGCCGCCGCCCTCGCCGCTGTGGATCTGCGACACGCACACCTCACACAACTTGCTAAACTGCTCAACTATGTATTTATACAGTGTTAGGCCGCGTCCACGGACACGCAGCGCGTCGTGCGACGCAGGCCGACGCAAAAACAAAAATGGCTATTTTGAGGCGGCCTGCGTCGCACGACGTGCTGCGTGTCCGTGGACGCGCACTTAGAGATAAGAAAGAGCGGAGTCTCCTAACACAAGCATATTCTTTGCTTAAAAGGAGGCTCTAGGAACAAAACATTGTAATTTAAATAGATACCAAATAAACAAATTTTAATTTAAAAAAAAAATACTTAAAATTGTTTATTTATTTATAAAAACAATAGCTGTCCTCTCATTTTTAAAATAAATTGCAAAATAAATTGACGAAGCATGTTGCGGATATTTATTTGTAACTAGGTAAGTACAACTTTTGACGAAGCATGTTGTGGATACCTTTTGTACACTTTTTGACGAAGCTTGTTGCTGATTTATTTTTGTATGTAACTATTAATTTATCTAATAATTATAATTTTTTTTTTGGAAATAAATTGATGGAAGAATTGCAAAATAATAAACAAAAAGAATAATGACAGACAACTCTATATAAATCCCGGTTGGATTTATAGATTCCGAAGAAACACGAAGTTTTCCGAGAGTCATTAGAAACACTGTACAATCGAAGCTAGTGTAATGTAGGGAATCTCACCACTTGTGCCGTAGTGCCGTCTGGTAGCGTGATGATAGGGTTGTTGGGGTCCACCTGTATGAGCGACACCGTGCCGTCGGGGTTCGTGATGGTCTGCAGCACAGCTGGCGCGTACTGCGACATCTACACACATCGCAATCCAAATTGCTTTACAACATGTCATCAAATGTTTGTTATTTTGTCTATCTTCAAATCTTTAGCACCTTCAAGCACGTGCAAGTAATTTAAAATTTTCGACCTTATTAATAAAATCAATCAACACTTAACTTCTATATTAATGATTTATTTCCACTAAAAAGTATAAAAATTAATCATGTTTAATAAATAATTGATAATCGAAAAAACTTTGTAGTAAAAAATACAAGAGGACTGACAGCCTTCACACTTTGAAGCATACGAGTCATTCGATTTTTAGTGTTCCGTACAATAAATGAAAAAACGGAACCCTTATAGGATCACTCGTGCGTCTGTCTATCCGTCCGTCTGTCACAGCCAATTTGCTCCGAATCTACAGGACCGAATCAGGTGAAATTTGGTAGAATGTTGTAATCCTATGACCCAAACACATATGTGCAAAGTAAGTAAATATTTTTTTAAAATAGGGGTCATTTTCGGGGGACAAATTAGGAAATTTAAAAAACAAGTTTTGCAAACCTTAGTGTGTCATATATCAAATGAAAGGGCTCATTATGAGGATTTCAAATATATTTTTGTTATTATTGTTCAATGAATAGTTTTGATTTTATTCATGAAAGACTACTGAGCCTAAAATTTTGAAAAAAAAATACAAAATATAGTTCATTGCTTGTAGATTACAGGAAAACTTACAAGAATTCAATCAATTGTACGGAACCCTCTCCACGCGAGTTCAACTCGCACTTGGCCGGTTAGTAGTTTAAATGTAGCTAGATGGAGTTACTAGTTCGAAGGTAGTAGCGCCGCTTAATTTCGGAAAGATGGCGGTATAAGCGTTCATTTTCTACGAATAAACAAGCGCCATCTTTGATTTTTTGTGGATACCGTCAGTCTAAGTACCCAGCATCCTTTGTATGACTTGCGGGCGAGATAGTAGTGTCATCTAGAAATACAGGATTTTCACTTTCTAGCAGAGTACGGTTTTTTGTATGGGGTTGTCATTCCTCTTGTATTTGTTCGTCCATGGTTGTGTGAAGAAAAATTTTCGCCACTTGTAGGATACACATATAAATCTAGTTTTTAATAATTATGTCCTGTATTTTTATTTTGTGCAATAAAGGTTTGAAAAAATTGTAAATCACATCGAATATTCTCTTACACTGTCAACTTTATTTGATCTGTACAAATGAAGTGACACCTAAATCCATACACACATATTCCACAGTTTAAGATATTGATTCACCAACAACACACCTGTTCGTTTATCTACCTACATTGTAGGTTTTTAAATAATGTCTCTAGAACGAAAAAGAGCTTGCACGCTAAAAATTGATTCAATTCGTACATTGACGCAACGTCATCTGGTTTAACTTGTAGTGACGTTAGCACGACTTGCAGCTAAGTATGGCTCGAGCTTGAATTCGAGTTTGACCTAGTGGCGCTAACGATTGGCATGCAATTACAACCCTTACATATCTCAACTATACAGTAAGGCCGAAAATAGCTTGCACGTTAGTTTCAATTCGTGTATCGACGTCCTACAGCGTCGTCTGGTCAATGCAGACTTGCTGTGACGTCAGCACGGCCTGCTGCTGAGCGCGGCTCGAGCTTGACGAGTTAGAGCTCGTGCTAGCGGTTGGCATGCAGTTTTAACCCTTACACATCTGATATTATCTTATACAGTAAGGCCGCAAACAGCTTGCACGTTAAAATAGTTTCAATTCGTACATCGACGTCCTGCAGCGTCATCTGGTCGATGCAGACTTGTTGTGACGTCAGCACGGCCTGCTGCTGAGCGCGGCTCGAGCTTGACGAGTTAGAGCTCGTGCTAGCGGTTGGCATGCAGTTTTAACCCTTACACATCTGATATTATCTTATACAGTAAGGCCGCAAACAGCTTGCACGTTAAAATAGTTTCAATTCGTACATCGACGTCCTGCAGCGTCATCTGGTCGATGCAGACTTGCTGTGACGTCAGCACGGCCTGCTGCTGAGCGCGGCTCGAGCTTGACGAGTTAGAGCTCGTGCTAGCGGTTGGCATGCAGTTTTAACCCTTACACATCTGATATTATCTTATACAGTAAGGCCGCAAATAGCTTGCACGTTAAAATAGTTTCAATTCGTACATCGACGTCCTGCAGCGTCATCTGGTCGATGCAGACTTGCTGTGACGTCAGCACGGCCTGCTGCTGAGCGCGGCTCGAGCTTGACGAGTTAGAGCTCGTGCTAGCGGTTGGCATGCAGTTTTAACCCTTACACATCTGATATTATCTTATACAGTAAGGCCGCAAATAGCTTGCACGTTAAAATAGTTTCAATTCGTACATCGACGTCCTGCAGCGTCATCTGGTCGATGCAGACTTGCTGTGACGTCAGCACGGCCTGCTGCTGAGCGCGGCTCGAGCTTGACGAGTTAGAGCTCGTGCTAGCGGTTGGCATGCAGTTTTAACCCTTACACATCTGATATTATCTTATACAGTAAGGCCGCAAATAGCTTGCACGTTAAAATAGTTTCAATTCGTACATCGACGTCCTGCAGCGTCATCTGGTCGATGCAGACTTGCTGTGACGTCAGCACGGCCTGCTGCTGAGCGCGGCTCGAGCTCGAGGAGTTAGAGCTCGAGGCGCTAACGGAGGGCATACAGGCCGATATCTACGTTAGTTACCAAATCCGGGCAGCATTCCGAGGGAGCATTGGGGAGAGCGAGTTGGGTTAGTAAGTTGTTAGTAGATCAAAGCACAAATATATCTAGTGGAGCACAAATATACAGATGACATTTTAAACACCAGCCAAATTTTTGGAGCAAGTTCAGTCCATGATACTGAACTACTTTCTATAAAAAAAGTTATTAAAAATCGATAAAAAAATTTCGTCCTATCATACATTTGTGATTTGTAAGGGAAGGCGAATTTTTATTTGGTTAAAAAGTCAGCCTGTATACTAAATATATATATATCATATTTTCCAGATAAAAGTACCTACAAACAAACCAGAACTGTGTTTTTACTAACAAGTATTTTGTTTGTAAAATACGACCTGATTGTAATTTTATCAGGAAAATAATTTCGAATTTCGATACCTAAACGGGGAGTGACACATGCCTGGTTATAATGTCGACTAAATGTGATTAAACATATCATTTTATTATATTGCTTCAAATAATATTTTTATTGCGCTTCAATTATTTGTTTGAATATACCTAATTATTTATTTATTTACTGCCAAGCATCTGAAAGGGACTGGAGTTCCATTTTTGAAGACGGGTGTCATAGGAATAATTTGCACGAGCGTTTCCAAAAAATTGCGCATTTTTTAATCGTTCGTACGCGAAGGATACGCAACGAGTGGTCTTGACCACTTGTTTTTTTTTACATTTGTAGCATACAGAATTACAGATGCCAAAGAAAAGAAAAAAAAAAGTTTGTCATGGAATGGACAATCAGTTCCGTCTCACGCTACTTTTTTATTTATGTTTAAATTTTTTAAACTATTGACATTAAGTTTTCTACGGAAAAGAATATTTATCGCTTACGCGACAGTTTCTAAAATATGATACAATGGTATTTCGTGTCTCGGAACGCGAACTTCGAAACTACACATTTTGTGTTTCGCTGACTCCTATGTTAAAAAATAGGTCTCCTGAGCATGTAGTGTGTACTCACGGGCTGCGTGGGCGGCCCCTTCTCGTCGTCCTCGGAGAAGGCGGGCAGCAGGTCCTCGCGGCCGTGGTACTTGTAGCAGTTGATCACGATTTGCCGCAGCGCGTGTGTCCACGACATCTGCAATATTCATCACAATCAATAGCAATGCTAGCTCATAAATCAATCGTCTTCCTTCTGATAGTGTGATTATTCCTTTTTTTTAAATACATACTTTCAATGCTAGTCTTTATTATTTTCTCTTTTCTCTGAAAAAAAAAGAAAAAACGTAGAATGTACAAGCTGCTTCCCTTCCCATGTAGAAGGTAGAAGCCGATCGAGGGAATGGATGAAAATGCGAATCATGTTAATAGGCGATGCGGCTATCACTATTTTGATTCATTGTTCCATCTCCTCGCCCAGCGTCACATCACGTTTAAAGTGATATTTTAAAGACGCAAGAGCCAAAATGCTCTGTTTGCCCCATTAGGAATACAGGCGTGATCAATGTCAATTTCAAGGGATGATAAATCGTCATCTAAATGATGAAATGATGCGGAGGATTACTCAACTCTCTAAGAGCGAGAAAGAGAAATTGATAGTACGAAACAAATCCGCTTGTGCGTTGCAACGCATGCATGGAATAAAGATAGCTAACCCACGACGGACCCACGCATCCCTCTCGCACGCTCGGTTGTTACCTTCTGCTTCTCGTCCTCGGTGCGCGCGTCCATGCGCACGTTGGCCCACGGCAGGTCCTTGGGCCACCACGGCGGCCGCGTGGACTCGCGGCCCCAGCCCGGCTTGCCGCGCACTGCGCACATACATTGTTATGTTGTACTTGTATGTTGACCGTGGCAAAATAGTTAAACTAAATAAACTAACGCTAAACCACTCAAATGGTACCTCAGCCCATGTAACTGAACAACTTTTGTTCAACAACTTTCACGAAATCCAAAAAAAATAATTAGAATTTTCATACAAACTGATCAGCTTATCAAGTCAATTTTTATGAAAATACGAATTTTATTTTTTGGATTTCGTGAAAGTTGTTGAACAAAAGTTGTTCAGTTACATGGGCTGAGGTACCATCCGAGACGTTCTCCTTTTTTTAATTAACAAAATGTATACAAAAACTATTTAAAAATTGTCAGTGTAAATTTTTTGTAACTGACATTTGATATGGGTTTTTGTGCCTGAAATAAATTATTATTATATTATTATTACTAGCTGTGCCCGCGACTTCATTCGCGTGGTTGTCGGAACGTAATGTTATATAGCCTAAAGCCTGCCTCTATAAATGGACTACCCAACAAAAAAATAATTTTTCAAATCGGATCATTAGTTCCTGAGATTAGCGCGTTTAAACAAACAAACAAACTCTTCCGCTTTATAATATTAGTATAGATTAGGCTGTCGCTGAAATTAGCATTTTTTTGTCTAGTAAACAAGTTCTATATTTCTTCCAAGTGCGCGCTACGTCGCGTCTCGGTGTGAACTGATCCACCCCGGGTGTCAGCCGAGGCTCCTATTTGCAACCACTTCCCCCGTCGCCAGAAATAACTGACATGGGCATACGAGGGCCACACCGAAATGCTCGGGAATAGATAGGAATAAATTAGAGTAAAACCTTTTTGGTGTTTGAAATGTAGTATTATTTCGAACACAATTCAATTTTTGAATTTTAAATAAAGTTGTAAGAAAAGTAAAAAAAAGAAAAGAGTATTGTATAACCGGTGAGAAAAATGGAGCTTACGCGGGAACATTTTCGTGCAATAATTTTTCATAACTTTCGTCGAGGTTTATCTCAAGAACAATGTCTCGCCGAGCTTGTTTCTATGTATGAACTTGAAGCACCTAGTAAAACGACTATATATCGTTGGTATTCTGAGTTTCGTCGTGGACGTTCCTGCCTTACCACAGTCCCGTCTACTGGACGGCCAAAAACAGCGGTAACACAAGATAACATCGATGCTGTACGCCAATTAATAAAAGAAGATAGACATGTGACATACGAGCAGATTCGGGTTTCTCTCAGCATTGGTATGACAGCCATTCAGACCATTTTACATGATGAACTGGGTGTCAAGTTATTTTCACACTGGGTGCCCCACCGTTTGACCGAGGAACAAAAGTCGGCTTGTGTTAATTGGTGTCGGTCTGCTCTGCAGCGGTTCAATAGAGGGAGCTCAAATGCAGTTTACAATATCGTCTGAATGATTATTTTACATTCCTAAGAATTCAAGATATGCTACATGGCCAACGGTTTCACGGCCCAGAAGAGGCGGTCGAAGCTTACAAATCAGCTGTTTTGACTGTATCCACTTCAGACTGGAATTACTGTTTCAATAATTGGTTTGATCGAATGCAAAAGTGCATTGACTGTCACGGAGAATACTTCGAAAAACAATAAAAGTAAACATTATTATATTATCTTTGTACTTTTTTTCTATTCCCGACCTTTTCGGTGTGGCCCTCGTATTTAGATTTGGCCCCTCTCATTAAAAATTTAAATTCAGTACTGTTGGGGTGACACCTGGTGCGGATATTGTATTTCCGCACCAGGTGTCACCCATGCTGGCTACGCCACTGGTTACACTTGTAATATTTTAACCTAGTCCTATTTTAACCTAGTTATTTGTACAGACTGAGAAAAGACTATTAGCTAAAATATCAATAAAAATGTTTTACACGTCTTTGACTTTGAAAAATTGCAAGTAAAAATGTTTCCAGCGTCCTCATTTACTCATATTAAAGTGCGTTGTGTATGGTGTACGAGAGAGACTCACCCATGGAGTACTTGAGCATGAGCGGTATGAAGGCGCGCAGCTGCGCCTGCGTCATCTTCTCGACGGGCGTGGGGATGCCGTCGATGATGAGCGGCGGCAGCTCGAACAGCGACGGGTCGTCCTGCGGCGGCGGCGGCGCCTGCGGCACGCCGCCCAGCCCGAACTGACTCGGTTATATACTCTACTCCGGCGCGCCGCACGGGGGCACGCATCGCACGTAACATGCCACATCGCGACTCTCACTTGTAAACATTTTTTTGCGACCGACCGGAACGAAACGCGAAACCGAAAAGACTAAGAGACTTTCTAGGCTACGTTCCATAGAAATTATACAGATGGCGCTGTGCATAGCTAACAGCATGTTTATATAAACCTTTGCCTAAAATTTGTTAAAATTAAAAAAAAAAACTAATGATTTCGACATAAATGACATATTTTATTCATCTTGTTTGTTGTTTACTTTTGCCAACTATTTTGTTGTGTTTGTGACTTGTGATCATATCGTAAAGAGGTCCAAAGTCTATAGAAATAAAAGATTATCACGCTAGATACACCAACAGAAACTATTGAAAGAACAGCAAAACAAGGAAAACCATGGAAAGCATAGGAAAATAGAAATGTCAGTAATATTTTTTTACTTTGTTACTCTTTGGCCAGGCTAAGGTTCATAATCATACTGCCAGCGTTGCACAGCGCCATCTATGTGATTTTTAAGGAATGTAGCCTTGAAATTCCCTCATTGCGTCCGCTACGTTGAGCAGGCGCACGCGACGTATTTAGTCTATCTCAGTCACAAACTCTACGTGCGACACAGCATCACGCGACGGATTCTGCTATCTCTTTCGCACGTAGAGTCGTGCGCTCGCTTAACTTAGCGGACGCTCTAAAACGCAAACTGTCAAAAGGCACGAAATTGTGCAAGCTAGATCCCCACATTTGTCAATGTGGAATCAGCTTGAGCTGCTCGAAAAAGGTTTTAAGTCTACGATGTAAAGGTATACCACAAATTATTTTATTAAAACTAACGTGAGATAAATCCATAATTTATTAATTTAAAACGGTTGACTCACGTGATATAGTCGGAAAAGGCCGACCAGGTTTCGACCGATTTAGACGATCATCTTCGGTGGTCGGCCTTTTCCGACTATATCACGTGAGTATACCACAAAGTCTATTGTTACGGCTCGGTAACAACAGTCGTAGACGTAAAATTTTTTCGATCGATCCCGTCGACAAGCGTGGGGATCTCTGATACGTTAAAGTCCATTATCGCGTGGCAATGTTACGTTTGATCTGTGATCGACCGTACGAAAAAATAGGCATAAGGATTGGTTTCGTAGCTCGATAAGTTGGTCACGTAGGGTGTGGGAAAAACCAAATAAAATTAATATTAGGTCCTTACATATGAAATTGCCGATTTTCAATACTGGCAAATTTAAAATCAAATATCTTGCGTTTCATAAGGAATTCCAAATTCAAATTTATTTCGAAATAAAGCCAGAAAAATATTGTTTTAAAATTCGTATTTCATTTGTTTTAACATCATTTGTTTGAGTTTCAACATTGCTATAACAACAACTATGGACAAATTGAAAATTCGCGGTATTTACGAATACGAGTTCCACCGTGGCACCAGTGCTGCAGAAACGACTCAAAGAATTAACGACGTGTATGGACCAGGCACCGCTAACGAACGAACGGTGCGTTTTTGGTTTCAACGTTTCCGTTCTGGAAATTTCGATTTACACAATGAGCCTCGTGGACGACCTGATACTCAAGTGAATAACGAAGAATTGAAGGCGATAGTGGAAGCGGATCCATCTCAAACCACTTCTGAATTAGCAGCAGCCTTCGGCGTAAGTGACAAAACGATACTTATCCACTTGCGCCAAATCGGAAAAATTAAAAAACTCGAAAAGTGGGTACCGCACGAATTGACTGAAGCAAACCAACAAACACGCGTTGCTTGCTGCGTTTCTTTGCTTAATCGCCACAATAATGAGGGGATTTTGAACCGTATCGTGACTTGTGATGAGAAATGGATCCTGTACGACAATCGGAAGTGATCATCACAATGGCTTGACCCTGGAGAACCGGCAAAACCTTGCCCTAAGCGAAAACTGACCAAAAAGAAGATTCTGGTTAGTGTTTGGTGGACCAGTGCTGGTGTTATCCACTACAGCTTCTTGAGATCAGGCCAGACGATTACTGCAGACTTGTATTGCCAACAATTGCAAACAATGATGGAAAAGCTCGCCATTAAACAACCGAGACTGATGAATTGCTCTAGCCCACTGCTCCTTCAGGATAACGCTAGACCACACACTGCACATCAAACGATCGCCAAGTTAGAGGAGCTGCGACTGGAACCTCTGCGTCACCCACCATACTCTCCAGATCTTGCCCCAACCGATTACCAATTTTTTCAAAATTTGGATAACTTTTTACAAGGAAAAATTTCAAATCTGATGCGGCAGTCAAAACCGCCTTCAAACAGTTCATAGACTCTCGCTCCCAGGATTTTTTTCCCAAAGGTATCAATGATCTGCCTATAAAATGGCGGAAGTGTATCGATAACAACGGCGCATACTTCGATTGATTAAATAATAATTTCATTAAAAAAAACTTGTTTCACTTTTTTGATACTGAACGGCAATTTCATATGTAAGGACCTAATAGTAATTACATTGGATGAACAGTTGTCTTTTGTATTTAATTTACATCTAAAAAGAAGTTATTTAATTTTTTATCGATCGTTTAAAAAAATCTCTTCTTAATATTTAATATTTTGAATCCTTACGCTATAAATAGACTTAGTTTTTATTATTCCGCCTACATCCAACAACTTATCGACCAAAGAAACTGCCCAGGGGGATCTAAGATTGTCTCCAGGGAAGTTGGAAAAACAGACAATGGCCTGTTTCAACTTGTTCGTCTCTGGTCTCCAAGGGTTGGCGGCAAAGGTCTTCAGTACCAGAGACAGAGCAGAAAAACAAAGCAGTTTATGGTTAGACTGCAGTGGTCAAAGAGATCGGCGTCATTGCTTTGCCCGTTTCTCCATCTGCCTTATTGACAAACTTCCATGTTTCTACTTCCATTAAACTCCTAATGATAGCTGATAAACACGATTTAAATCGAAAATGGCTCACTTTGCCTTGACATTATGTCATGCGTGATATAGTGCGCACGGCTTTATAGTGGCTACGAGCCTTCTTCTAAAGCTTTAATTTATAGCTAAGATACTTTAGTCCTTGAGTGTGACTTTTAATTGTTTGTTATTCGTGTGGCCAACACTAGCGCAATTTTTTAGCGTTCCGTAGTCTACGAAGCTATAAGGGTTCCTTACCCTTATAGCTTCGTCATGTCCGTCCGTCTGTCTGTCCGTCCGGGCACGTACTCCGCTGCTACTGCACCGATTGTCACGAAAATTGGTGGAGGGATAGATATTGAAGTTCCTAAAGTTATTTTTAAAATTATGAAAATATGATTTTTTTTCAGCCTTCCATACAACGAAAAGTGAATTTAAAAAATTAAATTGGACTAACCCCAACGTGTGAGGTATCGTTGAAAAGGTCTTTTAAAATGCAGCAAAAACTGCTTTGAAACTATGTAGATCAAACCCCCCAGACTTGAGATAATCTAATACAAAGTTAAAATTTGAGGTGTCCCCCCACCGTAACTTTTGAAATATTACTAAAATAATTCTGAAAAAAATGTGGTATATACCTCAAAGTATGTACTTTCAATTAAAACTATAGCGGTCTCGCACTTGGCCGCTTTTATTTTAAGTTGTTTTTAAGGCATCTGACATAGCTTGACGACTGCCATACAATTATGACAACTGCTTTACATGCCTTCCGAAGCACGAAGGAACTCGATAAAAGGTTATGCCACTTGTGGTCACCAATCCAAGTGGGGACCACGCCCGGGGTTGCTTAACTTGCGGAAGCGCTAGCAATGCGTACTGCTTGGCCACCGAGCTTCACGCTTTGACTTTTAGTATTTTAATATGTTCAAGGCAGATAAAATTATTTTTAACTTTTGGTATGGCTTTAAAATACTTGAAAAATACATCAAAATATATATTTTTTTCTTTTTTTGGACCAATAGTAGAAAAATTCTGATTCCAGATAGAGCACTATGGAAGTCGAAGTTATGTCGACTCACACTTGTGCCATTGGACAGTATAATTTTCCAGGTGTCTCACTTGTATTTTTACCCGACTGCGACAGAAGAAGAGTAATGTTTTTCGAGCGTAGGCATGTATATTTCTGTGACACGCTCTGCAGCCTTGATGGTTTTAAACTTGAGAGGTTTCGTTGGATTCTTTTTAATTGTGGGAGTGACATTGGGTATATGAAAAATAAAATAAATAAAATGGTGGATTCTTGACGCCAAAGTAATTGTCTTGAAATTTTTTTTTGTCAACAAAACCTATTATCATGTTGGGTATCAAAGGATTTTATATAAGGATTACAAAAATATATACCTACAACTTGTATGTTTAAATGTTATTTAAAATTAGAAAATGTTAAAAAAACCACATTACCTCTCTTCCGCTCATTCACGCGTGCTGCTATTTCAAATAGTCGGGTTTTTTGATTATTTTTTTTTAATTACTTGTATGGTACTACTGGGACAAATCGGTGCCAACGGTACTGTCAATGGCACAAGTGTTTCGGAAGGATCCTGTCAAACAGCAACAGGAGCGGCCACGCCGCCCCGCCCCGCAGCCCGCTTACCTGCTGGGCCAGCGCGTTCTCCAGCTCCTCCATGATCATGCAGCGCAGGTTGCGCACCACGTCCTCGAGCGGCTTGGCGCCGAACACGCGGTACGAGGTGTTGGGCTTGCCCGGCGTGGCCACCAGCACCACGGCCTGCTGCCCCACGCGGGTCGCGAACTCTTCTATGGTTTGCTGGTGCGAAAAGTGGCTCGTCAGGAGCTTTACTCCAAAAGTACTACGACACGACACGTTCACGTACATGCGTACGTGGATAGATGTACGCGTTACAATCTAACCGCTTTATTCATAAAAAAATACACATGTCTGCTAAACCTATTTTGTTAAGGTAATTACAGTAATAACATAATATGTTTGGTTGTCTTTAACACTCTTTTGAATATTTAACATTGCAAGAACAAGACATATTTTAACTAAATCAGATTTAGTAAATGTTTGTATTTTTTAATGAATAAAGGGTAAAGTCATTGTGTGGTTCCGGGTTAGAATAGGACCACTCCATCTCTTCCTGTGGATGTCGTAAGAGGCGACTAAAGGACTGAGCACAAAATCTTGTGCTACAATTGTATTCCCAAGAAGGATTAACGTCAGGCGGCGGCCGGTTGTAAAACTTTTCGCACAAATACATTCCCAGAGGGTTGACGTCAGGCAGGTGGCCGGTCGTAAAACTATAGCCAAATCATCTGAACTGTTCCGGCTTTTTCTTCTCCATATTGCAAGGTCTTGGGCATCCTTGGGTGACCATTGACATGCATGTTATATTTGGAGAAGAAAAAGTGGGAAAGCACACCCCGGGCTCCGAAGCAGCACAGCTGAGGATGCAACCGGGAGCGCGTTTATTTGAAGAAGAAGTAAGGGTAAAGTCATTACAATTAAATTTTGTGACGCCAGTGCAGAAGAAGCGGCAACGAACTGCAGCATTTTCTCCAAATACGTCAACGTACAATGAAATTAAACTGATATTAAATTAGATATGTCGACTGAGAATTCAGTGCCAAGCAAGATTAACTGCTATAAAACAGTGATATAGTCTAATTTGCTTTGACATTGACATAGAACGATACTATCGGCCGACTGTCGTGTGATTTTATTGAGTAACGGTCCAGGCCTATAGTCGGGAATATTATTATTATGAAAGATGGCATAGAGTAGTTGGGTAAGTCGAAAAATCGAACCCGATGGCATGATTTTCTTCCAGCGTCAAATAGACTACACGTTGGGCGCCACTTTATAACACTTGAGTCCAAGACCTTGGAATTGCTGTTTTACTAACGGCCATCGCTTGTGTATGATAGGCTCGAGTGTAAAAGCTGCTCATTCCATAAGATGGGGCAGTTCTTTACATAAGCAGTACTTCAGACTTCTACGTCCAGTTGACTTTTGTGTCTGTCTGGATCTGAATGATAATTCTAACTATCTTGACATAGTTGACAAATAAATTTTTGTAGTAGAAACATATCAATGATTAAATACAACAAGTATTTGACTTCATTAAAGCAAATACTGTACTTAACCACGCACGACGTATCAATTTGGTACAAAAACATCAATTCGATGAATACTACAAACTACAAACCATAGTGTGGAAATAAAGATAAGAAAAAAGTTTAATTGGTTAATGTACTACTTACCCTCAGTTTCCTGAGCAGCCTGTTCTGGTGTCGTTTCCTGACGGACGGGTTTGTTTCGAATGAGTGAGGCCTCTTGCGCTTCTTTGAAGATGCGATGGCGGCCGCTGCAGCCATGCCTACCGGACCTAAAGCAAAGAAAAGAGAGTTATCTGCCACAGTCTGGCTGGGTCTGGAGTCTGGGATAGTAATCTAAAATTAATAGAAAACGTGACATTATAGTTATTCTATGGTGTTAATCCAGGTGATAAGCCATTTACATGTAAAACCACATAAAACCTATTCAGAAAATACGGACTAAATTACGGAAAATTCTCCTCGAAGTAATGCCAAATTTCATCTTGATCTATTTAGCCGTTGAGGCGTCAACGCAGAACAAACATCCATACAAACTTTCGTATCTGTAATATTAATACACATGATGATGATGTACACTCACCAGCGGCGGCGAGCTGCTTTGTGACCTCGTCGCTCATCGCATTCTTGATGATATCGGCGCTGTCGTCATAGTTTGATCCCGCCGGTGACGACACACATTCGTCATCGTCGTCCGACGCACCGCTCAGTCCGCAGCCGTCTACTTGGGACATATCCTGCGAAGAGCTCTGTGGTCAGGTGGGATGGGATGACATCAAATTAATACAGTACTAGAATGGTGATATAAAATCATAGGATAGCAGTGTAGTGGGTATCAAACGAAGTTAACCATTAACATGTAAGTATAAAACATTATAAATGGACTTCGATCAACAATACAACTAGATATTGGGTCGGCGCAAACAATACGCCTTGCCAAATAAGAGCGCACTCCTGGCGGCTGAGCTCTTATTTTGTTTAATTCAGTCAAGGAGAATAACACTTTATACGTAGTATTTGATAATAATCATCAAGAGGACAGAATTTCAATTTCAATTTTTACGTAAGCGTTATCTAGTTGTATTAATAAAAATGACTAAATTTCTGTAGTAGGTACATAGGATTTGAATTTTTAGTTATACATGTACTGTTTACTCTTATTATATTGAAGAGTCCTGCAATTCACCATCACTTTTCAAATGCTACTGTCAAAGTGGCCATCCTATGTTATAATAGTATACTACAGCTGCCTTACCTCCTCCGTCATGTCCATTGATTCCGTACTGACTGCTGAATTCATGATGTCAAATTCTGAATCACCGTCGTCCTGGCTTCTCCTCACCCGGACCATTGGAGTATAGTCTGGAGCGTTGTCTTCAGCAGGCAGTAGTTAAAATCTGTACATAAATATTCTGAGTTATGACAAATCAATGTGATCTTAGACAAATTTTACAAACCGAAAAGTAGATTATGGTGTTAATCTAAAGAATTACGACCACATAATTATTGACAATAATGACACTCATAGTGCATAACATCTATTGCTTTTGTTGTTGTTAAATGAAGTTACTTTTGAATTGTAAAGTAAAAACTTTGCATGGAAATGTTGAGAGTACAGCTGCCTATTTGTTATGTAGGGGAACACAGGTAGCATATTAAGCATTTTTCTGTGTGACCCTACTGTTAAACAACTGTGATTTTTGTACAGGCAACAGTTCTAAAACAGCAACTCTAACTTTGTTACATTTCTGTGTTAAAATAAATACAAACACTGGTCTCAGTGACTGTCATCTAGTGATAACAGTAATTTTTGTTTTAAATTCCTACCTTCCCTGTTTTTTCCTTCACCAGAAGCAAGTAGTGTACATGAGTCAGATTAAATATTTTTATTAAGTCTCCCATGAGGCTGGCATATAAACATTTTTTTTAAATGTTTAAATAAAATTGACAGATTGTACTCAGGTTCATGTGAGGCCAGGATTGAAATCAAGATCCTGTGATAATTCATTCTTTAAAACTAAGTTCAGCAAGTGTTGACCAACAAGGAAAATTCCAGCTGGAATATATTAATGTAGGGAAAATTACCATTGTATGATTGTATTGCATAGAATTATCACACCAACATGTTTAGGTATTCATTTCAGTAGCTTTACCTGACTAAATATTGTGCTAACAAGGAATAATGATTACTATTGTAAAATTAAATCAGTTATTTTACTTCAGTACAAGTAGGTAGGTAGTGTAGTACCGAACATAATAATTTCAGTTTTCATTTTATTTGAAAATTAAAATTACATAAAACTTGGGAGTCAACTACTGAATAACTTTATCTCATCAACCTTCATGTTGTTGGCAACTCTGGAATGTCCTTGATAGTAAAATCAATAAAGTGTAGGTAGGTATTATGCCCAAATTATGCCATATCATAACTCTTTAAAGAAACTAAGAGTCTGATTTACCTACATAATGTACTATAATTAGAGGGTATGGACTGATAGGTGTTGAAATAGATAAAATCAATATGCTGCTTCATAGAATATCTACCCCTCATAGTACTTTTAGCCTAACAATACAATTTGTTTGAAGTCTGCCAATGTGATAGTAAATTCCAATTGGAAATTCACACTGCTCCAGCAGAAAAGCTGAATCATCTCAATCGCGACTACATCTACATAGGCGACACGAACACTGCTACCTATTCTATTGTGTAGGAAGCTAACTAAGAAAAATCAATACTCGAGCTTCCCACACAATCTGCCCAAAGCACAGCTGAAAACGAGCCAAACCCGCCCTCGGACTTCACTGAAACTCGAGCCAAGCTTCAACCATCAGACATCTTCAAATCTATACCATCCCCAAAACCATTTTCAATCACTTTATATCGGAAACAATGCATCATGCCATATAACAATGACGCATTATCATGTCTCGTAGTAATTGCATCTCATGGGGTTCATTGCGACGGCTATTGTGGAGACGAATGACGCAAACTCCTTTGCGGCGGCGTAAAGGATAAGCCCAAATGAATGGCCATCATGAAGGGGAGTCGCGCGTTCGAGCAGGCCCAGACAGAATAGAAAGACTACGGCTGCGTACGCACCTGCGTGATTTGAAACACATTTTGAGATCCAAATTGAAGTCCTCCAAACTTGCTGTGATGTAACCGCTCCAGGACAACACTTTTTAAGACTTTTGCACTTAACCAGACACTGAAACCACAAAATTCACAGAGTGCACTTAGGACCCCGAAAAATCCGAATCCTCCATTATTATCGATCGGTAAACGCGGTACATAGACGGCATAAACTTCACATCTTCGGGTCGCCATTTTGTCCGAGTCTGCGCGGTGTGATTTTTCGCAAGGAAAGGGAAATGTCCCCTCTGCCTGAGGGGGGGCCGGAATAATTCTTTTGTAAGTAAACATGGGGAAAAACAGTATAGTTTATAATTTTACTTACCACTGTTTCGTGTTAAATATTGTAAAGGTATTATTTATAACGTCCTGCGCCCGGACGTGCACTAAAAATTCCAAGTTTATTTTCGAAAACATTGATCGATTGTCATGTAGTGGCGCTATCTATAGGAGTTTTCACGAAACATTTGACATTTGAAAATGACATTTTCCTATTTCGCACTCTGTGTTCGCAGTTTGTAAACATTTCATTTGGAAACAAAAATATTCAAGTGTATATATTTTGCTTTCTATTTTAACATTTTGAAATAAATGTAAACTGAAGCTAGAGACGAACCTAGGCAACATATTAAAATGTAAGTTATGTTTCGCAATGATGCGTGTTTATGAAAAACAAAAAATTTAATGAAAAACTTGTCAATAACTTGCTGCTTTTTTATTATTGTGTAATATATTGTTACCATAAAAATGCTAAATTTCGAGTTGTTTTATCTTGCCTTACATTATTTGTGATTGAACTAAGCAGTCTGTCGTTCCTTTCATAAATAATTATAGGTTATGCATGTTTATTGAACTTAGGTAGGTATTAAAGGATATCTATCAGCTGTTTGGCTGTTGCACGTAGGACTAATCAGACGTGCGGCCTACCCAGATAACATTATCGAATATTTTTATAGCTTAAACTTGTTCCATATAAAATAATTTTCTTATAATATACTTAATAACTATAAAAATATAATGAATATTTACTTCGTTATGCAATCATCATCACCATCTCTGCCACATGACATTTACAAAACAATCCTTTGGTTTCCAATGTTCAGCACAAGGTGTATGTCGAGTGGATGTCATCATGTCATGCGGATTTTCCAAAATGTTGACATGCCAAGCACTACTTAACACCAAATAACTGTCATATGATGTATATTGTGAGAGTTGGTCACTACTTCCTTTGTGTATGGGATTTAAAAAAAATACCTAGCATATGGTAACACTGTCTTGATTTGGGAAAAGAACTACTTACCTATGTGTTTACCTGTAAATGTTTTTATATTATTGTTTTTAGGTCTTTTTCATGTTGAGAGTTGAATGTTACAACTAGGGTTTGGGTCCTGGAACGTCTCGTGTCTCGAAGTCCCAGGACTTTTTGTTAATTTAGTTGTCTCGGGTCCCGAGGCTTTCGGGTTGAGACTCGAAACGAGACACGGTTGTTATAATTGAATTGTAATAATTTTTATTTTTAAATAATTGTAAGTCTAGTGCTAAAAATAGATCTTTTTATATGAAGCGTACAGCAAGTGTGAAAACATTATAAAAAAAAACGAATCAATTAAGTCAACTACACAGTACAAGATTTAATTGCTGAAAAGATAATTAATAAATTATAGATATTTATGTATATATATCTGTATATATATTTATTAGGTAGTAGGTAATTTAAATTAATATAATATATTTAAGTATTATATTTTGTAGTTTATGTAGTTTATTCATAGCCATGCAGTATATATGTAAGTTTAAAGTTCAAATACTATTTAGAAAGTAATGATAAATTTTGCTCCTACTTTAGCCTCACTTGTCTCTGCACCACCTGTCGGTTGACTGGTAGATAAAGCCTAAGGCTTTAAGTCCGCCGTTTACAATTTTTGTAATAAAGTTAAATAAATAAATAAAAGATAATCTATGATTATAAGATATAAATAAAACATACCAATTATTTAGACAGAAATTAACGTTGAAATTGTTAGGATTTTATTGTATGGTTAATTAATGTAAATTTTTACAAAAATTTGCTTTGTTTTTAGACGTTTCGTAATTTTATTAAGAAGTCTCGAAGTCCCGGGACTTTTACCGTAGGCTGTCTTGTGTCTCGCGACTTTGAAACTGTCAAGACTTCCCAAACCCTAGTTACAACTCAAAAAATTATGCTTCTTTGCCTGGGCTCTTAAGGTGTAAGACAATAAACTATTAAGGAAGAAACCTTCAAATATTATTATCATGCAAACCTCACAATATTTTGAAGAAAGTGTCACATGAGGCAGTGTCAATAATTGGCCAATGTCCACTGTGACAGTGTCTTATAGCAGCCACTGATTGGTGCATATATCCCTTATCTCAGGATTGGTGAAGTAACATCAGTAACCGTATTGGTGGAATTAAACTAGATGTATATTTTAAGCACCGCCTACTTTTATGTACTCTTGATGGGATAGTTTAATTATTTTTCCATAATATTTCTAGTTTGCTGGTTTAAGGTAAATAAAATACAAAAAGTAAAATCTCTATAATTTTATATTGCATTTTTTTTTTATGAAACTAATGGCATAGAACTTACAATCTAAATGACTAATCATAAAAATTTCATTTACATTATGTAAGTATATAAAAATTATAATAAAATTAAAGAATCACATCATTACTTATTAAGTAGATTTGTCTTCAACTTGCGAGTTTCCGTCAATTGTCAAAGTCTTCTGTGTTCAAATGACTCTTCTGATGACCCTGTAACAAATAATATGTTCAATTTCCCATACTGTCTTGTATGGGAGTTCTTCCTTCATAAATGTTTTGTGTTTCCGTAGTGGTATGTGACACTTAACTAGTAAACATATATCAAATTATAATAAAAAAATAAATAAGTATAATAGTTTCATCAAAAATGCAATACAATTACTTAATTGTATTTTTAACGCTATTAGTTTCATCATCATGTAGTCTAGAGTATCCTCTATCGTACTATTTTCACGGGTTAAAACTTTTATAAGAAAGTTTCCGTTTCCTAATTATTTTTATACTTGTTTATAAATTCTGGCTAATGAGCAACCATAGGAACGCCTGCAGTTCCTCTTGCGTTAGGCTCGCACTCTCAAAATTCCCCCCACGCACACCCCGTGTCTGCAAGCCCGCGTGCCCTCGCTTCCCTTTGTGCCTCAGAGCAACTACGCAGGCTGGTTTTACAGTGATGCGTACCGTCCGCGCCGCCCGAAAGCCATGCAAAATTCTGCCGTTCACTATATAATGATTCAAGACGCTTAAAGACCGTGGCCCGCGGCGTGGACTAACCGTGCGTGCGAACTGCTGGCGAACAAGGCGCTATAAAACCAACCGCAGTGGTTGCCCGCGAACCGAAGCGGACAGCTGTATTTGTTGATGCCCTTGCTGTTACCATAGGGACGCCTGCAGTTCCTCCCCCTCCAGCCCGGCTCGCACTCGCACACTCCCCCCACGCACACCCCGTGTCTGCAAGTCCGCGTGCACTCGTTCGCCCTCAGCGTCACTTGTTCAAACAGAGGATCACGTAGTATTGCTGTAACTCTATGTATAGTTACCATAGGGACGCCTGCAGTTCCTCCCTCTCCAGCCCGGCTCGCACTCGCACACTCCCCCCACGCACACCCCGTGTCTGCAAGTCCGTGTGCACTCGCTTCCCCTCAGCGCTACTTCGCAGTGGTTGCCCGCGAATCGCAGCGGACACCGGCATTTGTTGATGCCCTTGCAGCGACCCCCGTTTAGACAGGGGATCACGCATTTTGCTGTAACAATAATATCACATTGCTAAATATTAACCCTCAAATTTATAAAAGGTATGCTAATAGTTTAATGCATAAAGGTATACTAATTTAAAGAGTGCAGCCTTTTATGGAAAAATACAATGCTACTTAAATCAGTAGTCACGATATACCTAAATTACAAGCACTAACTTGGCTCCAACGGAAGACCAGTGCAGGTAATTCGTTTACGTACACCACCAGTAGGTATATGCTGAGTATGAGGCCAACTCAGCGATAAAACTACATTGTTAAATAATTAGGTATATTTTTTTTCTGCGATTGACGGGTTAAGAAAATATCAAGAAAGGAAAATGCGTGGTTTTAAAAATGGGTAGTATTTAAACGCAAATCAAAATTACTGATTGCACAGCAAAATACTCAACTGAAAATATTACTAAACAAACTGCAATTTATATTTGTGGCATAGTAAAATGGATAGAACTTTTCTAGCACTCGCCGGCCGCTGCCGCGGCACGCTCGCTTCGCTCGCTCGGCTCGTGCGTGTGTTGGTCGCAGTTCTAACATAACCTAACCTATAGGTTTGCCCTAACCTAATAAATTTGATGTGCAGTCAGTATTTATTTGCTGTGCAATCAGTACTTATGATAAGATTGTTGATTTATTTGATGTAAAAAAGTATATAAATGATGAGATTAAATTGATGGGTGATTATTTATTAGATGTGCAATTAATAATATCCCTTTAAAAATTACATAATTGTAAACCCTTCCCACGGAAAAATATATATCTACTTACGTAGCGAATTCTCGCTACTTGGTTATTATTTTGGATCCTTGAAAAATCGTGCTTCTCCAATGAATCAGTTTACACTACTGATACATACATCAGTTAGTAAATAATACAGTTATAATATGCTTTTATACTTACAAAATTCACACCTTAACCCATAGTAACCCTTTGTACATTGACATAAGTCTTTCTGTATGCACTTCCCGCCATTCAAACACTTCTGAGAACATAGACCTGAAACAAACATATATTTTTACTATTAAACTACATATTTAATAAATAAAAAGCGGCCAAGTGCGAGTCGGACTCGCCCATGAAGGGTTCCGTAGCAGCAAGTAACATATTATAAAAGTTCTAAAGGTATATTGCGGTTTACGATTTATGACGTATTAAAAAATAACTATCTATGATGATATCAATGTTACTAACCCGATATGGACATGGTCTGAATTAAATTTTATTATTATTATTATTATTATTATATTATGATACCGAGACCGCTATAATTTTAATTGAAAGTACATACTTTGAGGTATATACCACATGTTTTTCATAATTATTTTAGTAATATTTTAAAAAGTTACGGTGGGGGAACACCTCAAATTTTAACTTTGTATTAGATTATCTCAAGACTGGGGGGTTTGATCTACATAGTTTTAAAGCAGTTTTTGTTGCATTTTAAAAGACCTTTTCAACGATACCCCACACGTTGGGGTTAGTCTAATTTAATTTTTTAAATTCACTTTTCGTTGTATGGGAGGGGGGCAGAAAAAAAAAAATTTTTTCATAATTTTAAAAACCTACTTTTGGAACTTCAATATCTATCTCTCCACTAATTTTCGTGACAATCGGTGCAGTAGCGGCGGAGTACGAGCCCGGACGGACAGACGGACGGACGGACATGACATGACGAAACTATAAGGGTTCCTTGTGGACTACGGAACCCTAAAAAGGCAACTGGGCAAAGGCCCATATTGTATATAAAAAAGGTCAAATCATTAAGATAAAAAGTCAAGACCTTAAATCTCATAGCAATTACCCAGGGTAGACAGACAGGCCTGTGGGTCGCAAAAGCCACAGGTTTAGCTTGCCAAGATGGTAGGCCAAAGACACAATAAACCGGCTAAGTGCGAGTTAAACTCGCGTGTAGAGAGTTCCGTACAATTAATAGAATTCTTATAGGTTTTCCTGTAATCTACAAGCATATTTTCAAAATTTTAGGCTCATTAGTTTCGGAGATCAGGGGGGTATGGTAAATTTTCGTCTTATTTATTGAATAAAATCAAAACTATTTATTTTACAATAATAACAAAAATATATTTTTAGAGATCCTCATAACGAGCCTTTTCATTTGATAATGACACAGTAAGGTTTGCAAAACTCTTTTTTTTTAAATTTCCTAAATTGGCGCGAAAATGACCGTTATTTAAAAAAATATAATTATTTGCTTTGCACATCTGTGTTTAGGTCATAGGATTACACCATCCTACCAAATTTCACCTGATTTGGTCCTGTAGATTCGGAGAAAATTGGCTTTGACAGACGGACGGGCAGACAGACAGACGCACGAGTGATCCTATAAGGGTTCCGTTTTTCGTTTTTGTACAGAACCCTAAAAACCGGCCAAGTGCGAGTTGGACTCGCGCACGGTTCGTGAATTACAGCCTGGTGACAGACAGACAGACGGACGGACGGACAGTGGAGTAATAGGGTACGAAACCCTTAAAACAGAAAGCAGAAATAGTGATATAATTTTGAAGAATATTAAATTATTTTGTTACAGAATAGACAAAATGATTCGCCGACCGCTGCTACTGCAGCAAGTGAGGCACGCACACAATAAGATGCCCAGTTGGTATAAAAATCCACATGTAAGTTTGTATATACTTTTTATTAATAATCTAGGCCTTGGCTTCTACCTAACATAATGTTAAAATAAAACTTTGAAACGACAATATAAGTAAAGACACAAGTATTATTTTAATAGCATTATAATTCTCGGTGCTTAATGATTATAGTGATTCGAAGTCACGATAGCACAATTGGTAGTACTAGAAGAATTGGTAGTGCACTCACGTCGTTAACGTGAGGGTCGTGGGTTCGAGTCCCACTTGTGGCGGATTTTTTCATCACATATTTTCAATTTGGATAAATTTCCAAACATTGTAATGCTATTAAAAATAATAATTGAAACCAAGCCTTCTTCACTTTTATCAGCTTTCAATTCATCGAAATTAAGGCCCCGCCAGTTCAGAGCCAAGAAAACTGTGAGTGTTTTAAAAAAATCACTGTAATTAAACTACTACAGTTTATTCCTCACAAATTTTACATAAAAATCTTAAGGATTTTCTACAGATTTGTGATTTCTACATGTTTGTGATTTTTATCTATCGAGCCAAAAATGCTCAATCGTGTTTTGGCTATTGTGGGTGTCTGTAGAAAATCCTTAAGATTTTTATGTAAATTTTTTGAGGAATAAACTGTAGTAGTTTATTAACAGTGATTTTTCAAAAACACGCACATTTTTGCAAATTGTGAACCCATGTCACCTTAAGTTGAATACCACACTTTTGAATAGTGGGTAGTAATGAAGATCTACGCATGCTTTAAATGCGTGTACTATGTGATAAGAAAATTCGTCGGGGTGATTCGAAGTCATGATAGCACAATTGGTAGTGCACGGCGTTAACGTGAGGTCGTGGGTTCGAGTCCCAATCGTGGCGGGTTTTTTCATCACATATTTTCAATTTGGATAAAGACAAGGACTTAAAAGACAGTGATCTTTTTCTTTTCGAGTTTGGATAGATTATTAATGCTTCTTCTTATCGTGTCGATAAGTCGGTCAAACTTGACCGACTTATTTATATCTACCTTTTTTTTCAGCTAGACAAAATAATCCGCGTAGACCACGCAGGCGAGCTCGGAGCGGACCGCATCTACGCCGGACAGATGGCGGTGCTGGGCAACACGGCAGAAGGCCCGTGCATCAAGCACATGTGGGAGCAGGAGATCAAGCACAGGGAGCGGTTCGAGGAGCTGATCAACGAGTACAGAGTGCGGCCCACGGTGCTCACTCCGATATGGAACGTGGCGGGGTTCGCGCTCGGCGCTGGTGAGTGCAGCCCAGTGCTGGAGTACAGCAGCCAACAGGGGCTTCTCGCTCCCCAGGGTATAGATAGCAGCACATAGCACATCTACTTGGAACAGATGGCGGTGTTTGGCAACACGGCGGAAGGCCCACTCATCAAGCACATGTGATTGAGTATAGAGTGCGGCCCACG
The DNA here is from genome assembly GCA_963576875.1 of Acrobasis repandana. NCBI lineage: Eukaryota > Metazoa > Arthropoda > Insecta > Lepidoptera > Pyralidae > Acrobasis > Acrobasis repandana. Next base: position 2,873,385 of record OY756215.1, read on the forward strand.
GTGCTCACTCCGATATGGAACGTGGCGGGAACGACTTTTTTCTTTCCCATCCTCGGAGAAAATAAAAAAATCGGCAGCCTGGAACCCGACTTGAAGAAATTGAATATTTTTTTAAAGCATATGTTTGTACTTACTTGATTGTACTTTTTTTACGGTACAATACAATACAAGTTATCTTTATTGCACCATAATAATAAAATCGGTACCTAAGGTTACAAGAGGTTTCAAAATATTTAACCCTACTTGCAGAAATCTTTTTTTTTTTCAATTTTATATGTTTTTTCTCCGTACGTATTTGTTTCTACCAATTTTTCTTTCTTTTGTAACTTAAGGGGGTAAAGGTACATGGGGTTTTAAAATACTTAAAAGAGCCGAATTGACAAATTTTTTTTTTTTCTAAATGCATATGTTTGAACTCAGTATGTAGTTATTAGTACCGACTTTCTTTTCGTTTATACCTTGAGGGGTTCGAAAATAGGAGCGGCTTGCTTGGTGTAAAAATCGAACAACTATTTATTATAACAAAATTTTCTTTGCCACTTCCAGGCACCGCGCTGCTCGGCAAAGAAGCAGCCATGGCGTGCACAGTGGCCGTCGAAACCGTCATCGTGGACCACTACAACGACCAGCTGCGGACCCTCATGGAAGACCCGCACGTGGACAAGGAGATCCTCAAGACCATCACCAAGTTCAGGGATGAAGAGCAGGAGCACCACGACACGGGCATCGACCACGGCGCGGAACAGGCGCCCTTCTATAAAGCGCTCACGGAGGTCATCAAGGCTGGCTGCAAAGTCGCCATTGCACTATCCAAGAGAATATAGATAAGTTTTGTATTAGTAGAATATATTTTTAGAGTTATTTTTGTAGTTTTTATTGACATAGTAGTTAGATGTAAAATAGTTTGATGTTGGTTTAAGGCGAAGGGTATACCTAAAGACAAAAGAGGCGCGTCATTTGGAAATAAAGTGATAATAATTAAAATTATATTATTGTCGCGATAACGATAAACGCGGAATGTTCGGAAGTAGAAGCCCAGAGGAATACGTCAGAAAGCGAAACTAGGCCTTATGTCCTTATGGCATAAAGTCGTAGTCCGGTCAATTTATACATTCGAAGGTGCATAAAGTCTGAGAATAAATGATTATCAATCAGGTTTTAGACCTGGCCATAGTACATCCACAGCCCTGCTGAAAGTTACTGATGATATAAGGGCTGGAATGGAAAACAAGAAAGTGACTGTTATATCACTGATTGATTTTACCAATGCTTTTAACACAGTCGATATTGATATTCTATTAGCTATTTTCTCCCATTACAATGCTGACTCCTCGGTGATCAATTGGTTTTCTAGTTATCTTCGTGGTCTTCGGCAGCAAATTCGCAACGATTAGGATTCGTCCGATTGGTGTGAACTTAAAGCTGGCGTTCCACAAGGCGGTATATTGTCTCCAATTTTATTTTCGTTTATAAATCTTCTTTCAGACTGTCTCACTTGTTTATACCATCTATATGCAGACGACTTGCAGCTTTATGCGCAAACCGACGCGGATAATGTGAATACAGCGATTTCACTATTGAACGACAATCTTACAAAAGTCATGATCTGGTCCAACGACTTTGGGGTGCGGGTGAATCCTCAAAAATGTCAGGCAATAATTGTTGGTAGCAGGAGGCAAATAAATATCATAGACATGAGTACAGTGACGCCTATTACATTTTATGGTTGCAATGTTCCTTTTAGTACCGAGGTTAAGAATCTAGGCCTATGGATTGACCACACTTTGTCTTGGAGCACTCACATCGCAGAAGTTAGCAGAAAGGTGTTTGCCAGTTTTCACTATTTAAATCGTTTAAAAAACTTTCTACCCGAGAAAACAAAAACAATGCTAGCACAAACTTTAATTTTCCCCATAATTGATTACGCCGATGTGTGTTACCTGGACTTAACCGAGGAACAACTCAATAAAATAGAACGTCTTCTTAACTATTGTATTAGGTTTATTTTCTGCTTGCGTAAATTCGACCACGTTTCTCAATTTCGCACTCAACTTAATTGGATGCCAATCCGTCAACGCAGGAACCAACATATTCTCTGTCAACTATACAATGTTTTAAATAATCCCCAGGCCCCTGAGTATCTCAAAACATGTTTCCAACTTTTAAGTTCTATTCATGAAAGGTCCCTGCGTTCTTCAAATACTCTTACCCTAGTCACTCCTTCTCACCGTACAGGTTTTTTCCATAACTCTTTCTCCGTGACTGCTGTACGACTCTGGATTGCTCTCCCTGAATCCATTAGAAGGGCCCCTAGTCGCGACTCCTTTTAACTTAGAGTTTTTAGGCACTTCCACTTCCAATTAAACATAGGACAGACTTGATTGCATAATATTTATATATGGTTATGTATTTGTATATTTATTTTTGTATATATTTTAATGTAGGTAATATATTTTATGAAGTAATATATATGTATGTAAGTAATTGTGTATATGTAATAATAATAATAATAGTATGTTTATAGTATGTGTTGTGTATTATCTTTTAAATTTAGTTTAGTTTAAATTTTATTTATATATTCACACCCACATAAAACTCTCCAATCGACCCAAAGGTTTGACTGTTAGAGAATGCTTTTAGCATTAAGTCCGCCTGTTGTACTTTAAACATGTATATGTGTGTACAATAAAGTATTAATAAATAAATAAAGTCCCAACAAGCTGATAAAATCAGTAAAGTTGTTCAAAACATAATTATAAATATAATTTAAAAGTTCCCCATCATTCCCGTGTATGGATAAAAAAATATTCGAGGTCAAAGGTCAAAAACATGAGTTTTTCGCTATTTTCAGCAAAACGGTAAGTTTTATCATAAAGTACCTCAGACAAAAATTGTAGATCATAAAATTGTCTATAAAAAATGTACTAATACTTTCTTTCCTACGAGCCACCGTTACTGAGATAAAACGATTCAAAAAGTTGTAAAAGTTGTTATCGTCATAATATGCATGAGTAGTCTTGTTGGGACTTTATGTACCTTCACTCTCGTTTTTTGGTCTAGATTGACCGGACTGTCGAGTGGTTTGGCCAGTTGGTGATCGGTGCACTGCACTCACACATACAGCATCGAAACAGAAACACATTCGTCAACTATAGAGAATATATACCGGCGCATATAAAAGGAAACAGAGTCGATGCCACGAGACCCTGTCACTTTACGGTGTGGACAACATCTTGCCATTTTGGAAAAATAAATACTTTTAAACTATCGCGTTGCATTATTATTAAATTAATGCATACGGGAATTAACGCGAAACGTACTTTTTTTTATTTATTTTGCTGACGTTTCGTTCGGGTTTCACCGGACGTGGTCCCAGCTTGACTGAAGCAGCGATGACGCCTACGCCTCCCCCTGCCCGGTGTGATCTTCGTCCACCGTCATATTGTTCATTTTCCAAATACCGTCACACACTACACTCACAGTGTCCCTATTCCGTAACGCAACCGTATTCTGGTGGTTAACCGATTGTGCACCAAACCGGGGTTGTGTTTTGTTAATCACTGGATTCCATAAAATGGATAAAAGGTACGTTTCGCGTTAATTCCCGTATGCATTAATTTAATAATTTTGGAAAAATTTTGGTCCCGCCTTAAACCCGTCGCGCCCGGTGAGCTGTTAAATGCCTTCAGCATACAGCGTAACACTTCGCTCGACTGGACTGGTCAGCTCGGCTCCGTTTTTTAAGACTACTCAGTGTAACTTATTTCTGTAAATTGGATTTGGCACTCGTTCGCCAGCTTTACATATTATGTTGTGATAACATTGTATTAGGCATAATATCTTTGTAAACTGACAAAGCCCTTCTGGTGCGTAGGCAACCAATACTGTGTAAATATATAAATAAGTTTCTTTCGGCGTTTCTTCTCAGCAGTGGTCGTTGCGAAACGCTAGTATCGGTAGCTTTGAACAAAAAAAATTAAATATAAATAAACATTACACGTAATGTACACTATAATTTATTGACGTGTAAAAGTGCCTGCAAAGGCCTAATTACTGAATAAATATTTGATTTCGATTTTGATTTCGAAAAAAAAAAGACCATAGCGATCACTTCGAAGCGAAGGAAACCGTTTTTTTTTTTTCAAATGAGGGCACAACTTCTTTATACCCTTCGACTTCAAGGCTCAGCTCAGACCATTACGTTAGTAATTATATTATCTTCGGCTCAGACAGATATTGAGCGACAGTGTTGTTTTATAGTCTTCTTTGTAGTTATTTGTAAAATTGTTTAGGTACAGGGTTTGATGTTGGGAGCAATGACAAAGCTGAAAGACGGGCATGGCCGCAATAAGAACTTTTCAAAAAGCTTACGCTAGGTGGCAGCACTGAGACGATAAACTGAGGTATACATACCTCCTTCACAGTTGCGGGCTTGGTAATCTAGCAGTGCAGTTGCCGCCGTTCTTACATTGTGGCTATCATTATGCAGTTTTTTAATGCTACATCATGTAGCCCTTATTGCATTAAATTAGAGTTAATTTTAAAGTAATGGTTAACTGAGATAATAAACGCACCTCCTTCATTGTTGCGGCCCTAGTAGCTGGACAGTTGCCGCTGATCTTACATTGTGGCTACCATAACGCAGTTTTACAATGCTACATCACGTAGCCCTTATTGCGTTGAAATAGAGTCCATTTTAAAATAACAATAGTAGTCTGAGGTAATATACGCACCTCCCTCACAGTTGCGGCCCTGGTAGCCGGGCGGACACGAGCACACGCCCGGCGCCGTGCAGTTCCCGCCGTTCATACATTGCGGGTAGCACAGCGCCGTCTTGCAGTGCTGCCCCATGTAGCCCTCGGGGCACTGGCAGATCTTCTCGTGGTTGCACCAGCCCTGGTTGGCGCATTTTTTATCGCACTCTGGATCCGGCCCTGGAAATTATTGTTAATAGTATTTTATACTAAAAAAAAATTTTAAAGGTAAAGAAGCAATGTTTATAATTAATGAATTATTTCGTCAAATATCCAAACTAAAACAAACAATAAGAGCATTTGTTAACCACAAGGCATCCATATAGAAGAAACAAATGCTCTCAAAACTTATAATTGTATAATGTATTGGAATAAATATAATAAATGTATTAACAGTTCGGTAAAAACATAGACATCAAACTAATAAAAATAATGTGAGTACGGAAAAATATCTACTTGAATACTGAGTATGGACCAGGCGAATTGTTATAGGTACTGTTCTGACGAATAACTAGGTCATAAGTAATGATATTTTTGAAGTTTTCATAACTTTTAAATTAAAAAAGGTCGCGGCATATACTAATTTATACATTCATATAACTTTAATTAGACTAGCATGTTACCGTAGATAACCGCAGATAAAGTTTATATCGCGCAACCGACTAGTCCCACCCCGCTCCTTACTCGTATTACGTAGAGTGAGATAGACGATAGCGCTCAATACGGATGTGGACTAAAACATTTTTTGGCTCATCAGGTAGATTATTACAAAAATATTATATAAGTACTTATTTTTTCTTTTGTTAATTGCTAAACGAAAAAATATGTGGGTCCATTATTTTTAGATAATCTAATTGACAGACAAAATAAAATATTATTTTTTGGACCCAGTCCACATCCCAATTACAGCTCGCCAGTGCCATGGGACTGCCTCCTTGGTCCAGTGGTCAAGGCGTTTGCCTTGTGATCCCACTGGGAAGCATACTTTGTGAAAAGTTGTTTCCAGTCTGTTTAGGATATTGCAGGCTTGAATCACCCGATTATCCGAAAAGAAAGATGATTCCGTGCTTCGGAAGGCACGTAAAGCTGTTGGTCCCAAACGCCTTTTAGCGTTTGTACCTATCCTAGGATTGGTTCTGGTCTACCCTTTGGGTTGCGGAGGTCAGACGGCAGTCGCTCTGTGTAAAAACCAGTAACCTCGTCAAATCACCTAGGTAAGGTAGCGGACCCCGGGCTCTGAAGCGTAACCGCTGACGATGAAACCGGGTATATGCTTGGATGGTGAGTGCCATGGGACTGGCTGTTGTTTTTACCAAACTAAAAAATATAGAAGAAGAAGGAACAAAGCAAGCAGTAGTACCAACCTAAAACGCAAATGCTGTGAGCAGAGGCACCGCGCGCCAGCCAGCCAGCGGCCTCCGAGACAGAGAAAACAATGCATTGTTAATGCCTGCGGCCAGGCTTCACCACATGGCTGCTGTGAACCGCAAGTCACTCGGGTGCCCATCATAAAATAGACTTTTACCTATCTTGCTTAATATACTACATAATATTATTATACTAATCTGTGGTTTAGATATAGGCACACTATCAAGTCTTAATCCCTAACGGGGTAGACAGCGCCTAGAGCCGTTAGACTCAAAGGCCACGCGAGAAGTAGGAAAAGGGGAATCAGAATACTGATGGTTTGCTAGCCGCATCGCCTATTGACATGATTCTCGCCCAATAGGGATGATGACTGGCTCAGAAAAGTATTATTCTAATTAGTCCGTTAGTTAGATTATCCAAACATAATGTACCCATATTTTTCAGTTTATCAAAAATGTAAAAATTCACAAAGATACAGAGTATCTAAGTTCCAGAGTGGGGGCTTGTGACGTCACCGATGTGTAAAAATCGCACGAAAGCGTGACGTCATGCGAAATTTAAATGCGCTGTATCTTCGTTATTTATTGTTTCTCAGAGAAAATTAAAAATATGTGTACAATATTTTTTAATAATCTAACCGATGGGCCAAAAATATTTTTTCAGTCATCATGCCTATTCCTCGTTCGGCTTTTACGATCTGCGTGGAAAGAGAAGCAGCTGGTAGATTAAGTTTTTTATTTTCTCCCAGATCAAAATGGAAGATTATGGTTTACGAGTGGGTATGGTATTATGTTGAGAAATAGGCAATTAGGCCATTATATAAAATGAGGACAGAGGTGATAGGATATGATGCGATATGACTGCGGCTTCGCAGATATTCACCTTGAATGTAAACAGCCCCTCTGTCAGACTTGTGTTGTGTTATCTATGCCTCTGGGCTATTTACTAACTTTTGACATTTATGTGTCTAACTAAACATAAGTGCCGAAGTTACGCGGCTGAACTTCCGAGGCTGAAGTTTTGTGGCTAATTTATTTCTTTGTGAAACACGCGACGTAGTTCGGTATAGTGTTGCTAGTTAGTAATTCAAATATGATTGTAGGCGCAATTTTACCGAAGTTCGGTCGCGCAACTTCGGCATAGTTTGTTTTGACACTGAGGTGGCAGGTGAGTAGATAAGGATAAGACGAATATTTAAGATAGACCATAAGTCAATTCGGTCAAGGGGTTGCTGAGATATCGGTTTGTAAATGTAATATAGCTACGAGTTAAATCCAGTTGTAATTCGACCATTTTGATTTAAGTTATAAATATACAGGGCTTAACAAAGTATACTAACACTATTTTAAGAGATAATTTAGACCATGATACTGAACATCTTTTGACAACCTCCGTGGTGTAATGGTCAACACGCTAGTCCGCCAATCTGGAGGTTCTGGGTTCGATCCCCAGCCAGGTCAAGTTGGAGAATGGCCTTTTTCAAATTGTCCTGGGTCTTGGGTGTTTATTGATATATGTATTTATTATAAAATCTAGTATCGTTGAGTTAGTATAACCCATAACACAAGTTTATAGAATTATATCGAAAAAAAAAAAATTACCATAATACATACTTACTAGCTGACCGTTTGTATGGAAAGCAAAAAAGTATTTTTAATATTTAGATATAATTATGTTTCTTAGGCAAAGTTATAATTGACTGAATTCACCCTTAAAATAGTTTCAGTATATTTTATATACCTACAGCCTTTGATCGAAGCCTACAGCACAGATTTTGCCTGGGGTGCGTGTGCATACTGTAGTCGCAGAGACGACTTATATTTATATAAGTACCTAATGCAAATAATTTACAGCAGATTTTTGCCGAGGTTAATATAAAATATTATAGATACTCGTAACTTATACGCAACACTAAACTTGGAAATGAGTGCTTGGTGCTATGGAACCGACTTCCTAGCCCATTGAGCAGCTTATTTACGACTTGGCATGTTATGTCTAACTCATAAACCTAATACAATGCATCTATAAAACCCCAATGTCGTATTGTGAACGCAGCTGTGCACATACATGTAGCCGTGTTTGTACATATAGGCATCTACTTATATGGTTTTTATTATTGGTGCAGTTGGCAACACTTATTAAACGTAAGATGCTAGAATTAAGAGAACATATAAACAGAAAGGAGTTCATAGATCTATAAATATTAGATGACCGAATGATGAAAAATTCTCGTTTTTTTTTTATTGGCTTGAGTGACATGACAGTTCACAGTACCGAGCTAAACAGAAATAAATGCGTTATTAGTAGCAAAGCAAATCGTCGGAAACAGATGAAATGCAATGTTTTAGTTTCGCAGCCGCGGCTTGTCGTATGGGTTCGTTGTATGAACAACAGTATGAAACAGAAAAGCATGAATCACATTAATAAGCCGAGCTTTAAATGACTTTACACAGTTCAATGTTACAATATAAAAACAAAAATATATAAGTAAGCGTTGCGCCTGTGTTTTTGAGAGTTCGACATCGATAACTTATTTTTTTATATAGCCTTTTTCAGTGTCCCACATCTGGGCAAAGGCCTCCCTTTTTGCTAGTTTACATTTATACTATATTTGTTCTATTTTAACATATATGCCGTAATAATGATGACAAATATGTATTACAATTACGCTAGTAAATTTTGTGAAAAACTAATGTTGGGTTTTTACTTTTTAGAACAGAAACAAACAAAAACACAAGCACGTAAGTGTTAAAAATGCGTTGGCGATACAATACCTGTCCTTTCTAAATACACACCTCTCTGTGCGCATTCCTTCTTTAGGTTTAACCTCAAGGGGGTACCTTTTAGAGAAACGTTATGGACAGTTTTCAGCTCTAGGCTGATGCCGAAGGTGGCTACCCCGCTTATGTTGCCCATGCATGGCAGGGATATACTGAACTCTGGGAACAAACTTTACATTATCACGTTATCTGACACTGATGGACTAAAATCTTTAAGTTGGTATAACCAAAAATATTTCACAATGAGATATTAATTTGTATGAAAGAAATTTAAGCGAATGTGAACCACAAATTACCTTTGGGGGTTTTAGGCACTCGCCCTCTCGTTTTAATCGATAGCACTGGTGGCTTCATGATCTTAAGATCTGAGGACGACAGCGTCTCGAAGTTATACTCGTATCGTTTCTTAGACTTCCACGTGAAGTTCACATAGCCCACCTCCGAGGGGATCACGGGCAGCTTGTACGAGAAGTTGGGGTCTAGGATGTAGGATTGCACGTTGCCGTCCATTATGGCAAATATTTTCATTGATAAACCTGGAACGGATAGGATATGATTTGAATTTTAGGTTATTGAAAGAAGGCCCGCTGCCGTAAGGCCATTTTGGAGTGGCAGTAAATTCTAGGTTCTGTCTACCCCATTAGGGAACAGACGGGATAGTAAATCGGTATTTGGTATATTCTAATTCTGAACTTGCAGATTTTCTATACTTATAGCCCATATTATCATACATTCAAAAAGTAAATGGCGCTTTATAAACAATCAATTTTGGGAGTGAAAGATTTATAAATAAATCTGTCTTTTTCTTATTCACGTGCCCAGGGCCACTATGCAAGTTCGCAAGCCATCCCCAGCGCCAGAATGACCACGCAAATACAACATCTCAATTCTGATGTCAGATCAGAAAGTGAGAGATCGTAAAGTAGGAGAGTGTTCTTACCACTAAACATCCTGACTTGTCGCTCGTCGATCCATAGCGATATGTCGGAGTGGTGGCGGGCGTCGGGCTCGGGGTCCCGGTGCGCGCGGCGGCCCGCCCCCAGCGCCAGCGACAGCGCCAGCACCACGCCGGCCGCCAGCCGGCCGCCCGTCGATGCCGACCGCCACATGCTCGAAAAGGAAAATATTATTAGTACTCGTACACTGTTAACAATTAAAAGGAGATTTTATACACTGTTAAAAATTACATAATTTCACATAAAATTATATAATTTTACATGCAATAAATTACATTAACCTGTAAAATTCCTGAAAAATCTGGGAAATTTACGGAAATATATGTAAAAATGACAAAAATTATGTAATATATTTCTCCGTAAATTTCCCAGATTTTCCGGGAATTTTACAGGTTTATGTAAAATTACATATTTTTTTGCATGTAAAATTACATAATTTTTAACAGTGTATAAAATCTCCTTTTAATCCCCCGATGAAAATGTTATAGGCGTTATAAGTTTGCCGTGTCTGTGGCATCGTAGCTGCTAATCGAATAGACCGATTTCGATCGGCTTTTACGATCTGCTTGAAAAGAGATGCAGACATGGAAAGTTGAGGGAATGGGTAAAAATACTTTTACACCTATACGTCTATTATCACGTTGAAACTGGACTTTGGATCATATACTTAGTCCTTGGCTCTGTCTACTATGTTAGGGATAACAACGTGACCAGTGTTTCATACATTAGAAGATCTAGCTAAAAGGAATCTTACGTTTTAGCCTAAATAAGATACCTAAAATACCTAAATATTAGAGGTAGATACGAGTCAATTCAATTCAATTTAAAATCTTTCTTTCTCAATAATATGTGCAGTACCTGCAGAATCTGCATTGCCAGATGATTAGCATAACAACTTGACGACCGCGTTGTTTTCTTAAAGTTTATTTTTTTAATAAAGCTTCAACATTAGTCAGTCTTCAGATAGCGTTGCATTATTTATCAACACGTCTGACCATAAAAATTGAAACGTTAAATCTCCAAGTGGTAAGTTAAACACCATAGAAAATACATACAATAATAACCGTGTAACTGGCGTATAATTTGTTTGACTGCCGTACAAAACGCGTTTCGACCGTTGCCCAAAAAAAGGAGGAAAAAAAGTAGAATTATCACAGTTAACATAATTGATTGGGCCGTTTGGACGTGCTTCCACAGGTATCATCGTGAGAAAAGACCGGGGCTTATAAAAAACGGACAACTTCATTAAATATCCCCTGTCAAAAGTAATGTCTACTAGTTTTTTTTCTCGCTCCCGATGTCAAATTAAACGTACAAAAGGTGTTAACAAAAAAAATGACTCGCCTCTATTTGAAGGGATGGCCAACAGTTTTGACTACGTATAATTTTTTCTCGTTGTAGATATAGAAATATAATCATGACTTTCTTCTTTATAAAGTTGGCAATGTTAACTTCATAAAGAAGAATCAATATTGGCGTGAGATATATTGAAGAAACTGAAACGAATGAGTATTGAGTATGATTTGAAGTATTTTTTGTCTTAGTAAAGTTTCTCTATGCAGAAAATATATTTTTTTAAAAGGTTTACACATGTTTATTGGGTGTACAAAAAAAAAAGCAAAGTCAAAACGAATTCAGAAAATTAAATATTAGTATTAAACAAGCTCATTAATTATATTTAATTCCGCGTTAATTTGCTAAAAAACAAACAAGCTATCTTATCTACTAATAAAAAATAATTTGTATTGCAGACAGGTCATTGGGGCTGTTACAAGAAGATACGAGCTCCAAAACAAAACACCGCTGGCGCCAATATCTTTATCGTACTATCTTTCGCTCACGAGTTCGTCCGCATGATTAAGTACTCTGCTCTGCAATAGAAAAACTAATTTTAACATTTCATGCATAAACTCGTGATTTTGGATTAGGTTATATCTTCTTCTTTAACTTAAGAGCTTGCTCTTGTCGGTGGAGTTAAGTTATACCGCCATTCCTCTCATTAGGTTATATAAATTTTATAAAATTTTTGAACGCGTTACAATATTTAATTGTTCATGCGGTGTAAAAAAGCGGAGACACCGCGCGTAAGATACATCAGACAGTCAGTCCGTGACATACCAAACTGGAAGAGAATCGCGTACACTTGTACGGTCATTTTTGCGGAAACCGGCAAGTTACGTTGAAAACAAATGTATAGCCATGCCGCCTTGGTAGGCGGCATGGCTATACATTTGTTGGCCAGGCCAGGCCCCGGCAGACGTAAGAGACCCAAGAGATGCTGGCTTGACGTCATCAAGGATGATATGCGTGTCAATAGTTTTACAACCAAGAATACTCCAAATCGTGCGAAGTGGAGAAGAAAAAGCCAGAAAGCGGACCCAAGGCTTTACAGCATTATGTATGCAATGAGTATGCAACTAAATATAGATCAAGAGCTGGTACGAATTTTTGGGTAGGTATTTGGTGAGTAGCGGGGCTAAACCATTTTGATTTATTTAAATTGACCTGGCAGGTAGAAAGTCATATCAAAATGACCTGTCTTTTTGAGAATCTTATTTTTTAGTTATAAGTACTTACCTAATACCCTATTAAAATTTCAAGTTGCCTCAAATACCTTATATATATTTTTTTGAAAAATACTTTTGCACGCGCCTGGCAATATCAAAGCCCCGACTAAATCATCTGGCTTATTGATTTTTTCATTCTTTATACTTTAAACTACAACATATAAAAAATGCATATTGCCTCAAATACCTTTTCTGAAAAAAAAACTTTTAAAATTGTATAGTTAGGTTGATTTAGCCCCGCTACTCACCAGCCAGGTCTGCAGTTCCGTGTTGGGGTATAATAGGAGAGGTATGTGACAAGTTTTCAACTTGCCTCAAATACCTACCCAAAAATTCGTGCCAGCTCTCGGACGTACGTATGATTCATCTGAAACATGAACATTGATTTCTCGAAGATTAGTTTTACTTCTATTGCCACGAGCTTTATCGCACGTCACGTTAATTTGAGGTTATCGTTTATTAATAAATGATAAATTCCGTATTTATGTGACTGCATGACTTACATATTATTTTTATTGTGATCTAAATAAATTATTTGAGGGCATGTATTTGAAGCATTGCATTTCGAGAAATCTGTTCAAATAAAGACGTGACTGCGGCTTTGTACATTCATAAAATCTGCCAAATTGATTGTGACTGATACGCTTTTTACACCGCTTCTCTCATCTCAGCGTTGAAAGTATTTACATTAGTCCGTCTAGCTTTAAAACTTGCCTCCGCCAAAAGTGGCCACGGCAAGTTTTAAAGCTAGATGGATCACCAATAATAGTTTCAACGGCAGTTCATAAAATAATTTAAAGGGCTATCTAGTGCATGACGAAGATAAATATGGAAACTATCACCATATTTACGAGTAAACAATTTATTTCACACTTCAAGGCCATTTGCCTATATCTTTACCTTTTAGGTAACCATTAACATGCATTGACTGTGCGAAGAAAAAAAAGAAACCATACGACAGTTAACGATGCAACCGTGAACGCCTAAGAAAAATTCTTAATTGTTATAATCAAAGGTTAGACCCGTTTTATGCGTCACCGAAATGGGTTTATAACGGTCTCGGAGCTCAGCGGTCGAGATAAAAAGATGCAAAAATAAATATAACATTAGGCGTGGGGTTTGCAAAATGCAGTCGGTCATTCGCACTTGGAGCCTTTATCTGACCAGCAGGATGTGTGAGACTGCGCAGACTCCTCACGCAATAATATTCAGTTTAAAGAATATTCAGTTAACTATCAATAGTAATTCATAGTATAAACAAAGTCGCTTCCCGCAGTCTGACAGAGTGGTTTGAAACTAGGACATTATATTTGAAATAATCACTGTTAATAAGCTAATAAGTGAAGATAACTTCGATATTTTACAGCAATATGCTATAAATGACTCTGCTGATGCTATTTTTTCCATTCGAAATACCTACGAGAGTAATTATTATTGGGTGTTTATCTATACTTATATGTATTTATCAAAAAATATAGAATCGTTTGAGTTATTATCCCGAATCACAAGTTTAAAAAACTTACTTTGCTTAATTGATTTCCCCCTATATATTTTATTTATGTTAATATACTTTTTACGACAACACTACATTTTTACTACAGACAATTCCGTTGTTTTTTCTTTCATGTTCAATGTCATTAGTTATTTTTATGCTCCAAATTAAGATTTTCTATTTCTATTTCTCAATCAACAAAATACCTATTTTACAAGTTTAAGAAAGTCTCTCCCGAAATTTACAAGTGACAGTTGAGCACCCCTGAACCTGCACTTGTTCTCTAACCAGCCTATACGATACCCGTTCGGAACAGGTAACCGAGTAAAAAGTAAAAAAACAATGTCCGGCGCAGGCCTGCCGCTCGCCACTGCTCCCGTGTCGTATGTCATCAGAGCTCCACACGTGATTATCGCTGTCATCTTATTAGATGAATTAGTTACATATATTGTTATGAGCAAATATGTTTATTTTGATAACCTTTTAGGTCTTTGCTTAATAGTTTTCATAATATTAATTATTAATAGTTTATGTTTCCTGGACTCTGCAATTCGTCCACTGCAAGACATTTGGTCTCCTTCACGGAGTACAAAATATGTTATATGACATAAAATATTGTGTTTTATGGTATTTTATGTTAAATATTTTTATGGTGTGCTTTCCTATTCCAAAGTAGACTGGTCACTTTGGAATAGGAAAGCATGGTCATTGGTTTGTTTAAAGCTTCTACAAGGAAGATCTCAAATCTAGTATTTTCTTTAATTATTTAGGTGCGATCTATAAAATCTAAAATCTTCCTTCCCTCGCCGGTTTTTATTTAAATTAATGAACGTGAAACCACAAAAGATCCAATATTGACAAGGATGCGAAGCCGGTTTTATAATTGCACGCCTTGAACCTGATTTAGCATAATCGGACGAAATTAGCCGATCAGGCGACTGCAGCGGGCAGTGTAACTTATGCTCCCATATCCCCTAGACCCTAATAATAACCGATATGTTTACATGTGCTAGATACTACTGTTTACATTGTTCACGCTTTTAATCTCAACTTTTTTCTAATAAAAGATTTTGGGCATCTTTACACTCCATTTACGGAAGTCTTTCAATTCATTGTTTGTTATAAATTTATAATTATAAGATTTTTTGTCTGTGATATGCTATAGAGATCGTATTTGATATTCTAAAATAAAATGGCTTCATTTATCAATGAATACGTCTCAACAAATGCAATTAATTTCGTATCGATCAAACAATTAGCTGGCAAGTGGGATCAATGATCTTTATTTACAGATAGCTGTTATCCCGATTGAAATTCGCGACAAGGATAAATTAAAAATAAAACAAGTCGCTACCTGGCTTCGGGGGGATCCTGTGCCGCTCGTCGTGTTCGTTCTAATGCACAGTTCCACTATTATAAATGTCCACCACACTTCGCGATTTCGGTGTTTTTCGGTATTTTGTTGAAGACGAACGCCGATCGTGCGTTTTTGTCTGCAGTCGCAGGAGAACTGACTGCCTTCGTTGTAAAGTCGGCTTAAGCTCATGCGTTTATCAATTAACGGCTACAGCAGTTTCAGCTCTGTTCCTTTGTGATAAGTGATATGCGGAACTTTTTGGGTAGTTGAGTCGTTTCGGTTTGGACGCTGGTGTTGTTACAGTCATATCATAACATCCTACTGGATCCTGATGATGGTAGATCCACTTGCTTCTAAGCTATTTTTCTTTGTAATTGTCGATTGGTTGCCGCGGTCGTTGCATGTGCATGCTGGGTTGATTAATGGTAACTGTGGTGCCATTTTCCAAACGCGGAGTCACTAATCGAAATTTTTTTTGTAAGAAAAAATCATTCGTTTACGTGAATCCGCGTTTCAAAAATGGCACTATTGATGTTAATCAGCCCAGCAATATTGTTTTTTGACCGGGCGAGCGAAGTGCCTCACTTGCGAGATTGGCCAAAAATGCTTATGTTCGTTTGTCTGTTCTCGCCTAAAGATCGCATTTTTCAACCGATTTTTGATAGAGGGAAGTTACAGATTTCACACCGGGCAGGAGGAGGCGTAGTAGGCGACCTCGCGGTTTCAGTCAGACTGGGACCACGTTTGGCGAAACCCGGACGAAACGTCAAAATAAATAAATAAACGGGCAAGTGCGAGTCGGTCTCGTACATGAAGGGTTCCGTACCACCGTACAATGTTAACGGTTAAGAAACACATTTCTTTTTAATTATTATTAACTTTATCTTATTTTTAGTATTTGTTGTTATAGTGTTCATAGTAATACATAATCGGTGAAAATTTTAGATGTCTAGCTATTACGGTTCAAGAGATAGAGCCCTGTGACAGACGGACAGACGGACAGACAGCGGAGTCTCAGTAATAGGGTCCCGTTTGCACCCTTCGGATACGGAACCCTGAAAAAAGGTAAGTTTCGCGTTAATTTCCGTCTGCATTCATTTAATAATAAATTTTAATTAAATTTGAGTTGAGACGCACACTAAGAACTTCATTTTACATAATATGTTGCGAAAAAAAACCAAAAGTGGAGAAGGGAAAACACGGGGAGGTTTGCTTTAGTGTTATATACGGATGGATTTCAATTTTTGATTTTTTTCGGAAAATGTCTACCTACTTATACCAATCAGACTACGCAGCCCTCTTCGCCTTCACAAACATCAGATTCGACCTCCTAGGACCAAGGAAACGCTTGTAATCGCTAAAACTTGCCCTGTTTTGTTCAAAATGTAAATATTGGAAAATTCGAGCACCTGAAATTGGACTTTCTTCGTTAATTTTGTTGCGCAAATTACTTTTTTGACTTGTATTTGCATTACAATAAATAATAAATAAATAGCTTCGTTAAGCCAGGGGAAGAGGGGAGTATCGGTTATTGCATGGTATTAGGGTTAGCCAGGCCCCTCTTTCCCAGTGGGCACTTTGGGCAAGTGCCCAGGGCCCCGCGATCAATAGGGCCCCCCCCTCAGATCAAATACAAAGTCTAGCCTAGTTCCTGTCAGATCACCAAACAATAACCAATAGGTATTTATTACCAAAAAACTTCGAAGAAATCGAAACTAAATTACTTACTACAATACCAACTTACTAGCTTTTACATGCGCGAAGCTATTCTACTCTCGCCCAAAAATTAGGCTTTCCGACTTCTGCTGCTTAGATAAATTTAAATATATAATGGTATACTAAGCACACACATTTTAAAGAAAAATCATCAGTAGTACACTCATCAGTGTGACTCGCTCCATTTAAATTAAGCGAACGAAGCGAAGCATGAAACTCCAAGTTTTAATTAACCAAATAATTTAATTGAGAAATTACATAGAAAATTTAAACAAAATGTGTTTGACTTTATATTTAAGGAGATGGTAGAATGGAATCCCATACAAGTTCGGCCCTGGTTTAAATATCGATGTCCAAGAATAATTTATGCCGCATTAGTTAGGTGTATAAATGCTAATAATAGGTACATATTTTATTTATTTACAATTAGTTTTAATAAAACATTAGATTTGATACACAATAGAATTTGTGATTTGATAGATTTTTTTTTGAGAACTTCGGTTCGCATTGAGGTTTTTTTTATTATAAATGAAGACTTTATTATTATTACTTCCGTATATTTTACATAAAAACAATAATTTGTCAAATATCCATTCGCAACATAAACAGAGAAGGCATTCGCAACATGACGATTCTTTTCGTACTTAACAAATAGGTGTGGTGTGATGGAAAATACGTATTTTACGAAGTATTTTGGAGTAAAACTTCTCTAACACATTAAAAACTATGAATATTGATAGATTGTTAAAAAAAATTGTAACAAAATAGTGTTCTGTCAAAGTCATAGGGGCCCCATTATCCTAATATGCCCTGGGCCTCCAATAGGTTAAAGACGGCCCTGGGGTTAGCGAGGTCTTCTGTTCTCACAGAACCACTAGTTCCAAACTGTTTAACACATTCGCATCCTTGTAAACTTTTACACGCTTCATATGTCATCCCGCCATACATTTCACTGAGCCCACAATGTCGGTCCCTGTGCCCTCAAATGCGGCAAAAGTGAGCCCACGTCGTGGGTTCAAGGCAGTGAATGTGTTAATAGGTAATATAGGTATTAGGTACCGAAACATTTACTCTGAACAATGTACACAGGATAATTTTACTAAATGAGGATACCGATGTACTGACGTAAAACCACAGCATTCCTGGTCGAACGAATCATTCACCGTCACGAGGAAATTAAATATTTTGAAGATATTATGTACTTTTTTGGAAAAATAAATCTATCTCTGCTGAAGGTTAAAAATAATGCACATGCGCAAGATTAAAAACACGAGTGTATTATGTCAACTTGTCCTCAGAGGCGTAGGCAAACTAGGCAGTCTAGGGCAAGGTAACAAAGGGGCGGCGCGCGGAACTTTTAAATTTTAGTAATTACCATCTATGCAATGAGACAAATACTAACGTCTACCACACATGTAAGAACGCTACAGTACAACTACAGTAATCTATGCAATACAAAAATCTTTATTGCAACAGATAAGATTTACAAATACAGGAAAATGTCTTTAATATAAGGTACAAGAGGCGGCCTTATCGCCGAAGCAATCTCTTACAGGCAACCCTAAAGAGAAGGAGTGCGAAGAACATAAGTAAGATAACAGGTGGCGCAGCTAAAATTCATAGGTTCATAAATAATTATGTTTACTTCTACCAGTAATAGTTAAAATTTATAACATGGCCGCTACAGGGGCGCCCATGAGGTGCTTGCCTAGGGCGCTCTCGACATTTTATCCACCTCTGGTTGTCCTCTCTACATCCGCGTTACCATTAGCATTACTGCTTTACATCGGGAGGGCTAGTTTTGAGGCCCTTCTTGTTTAATATTATTGTAGGTAATGCATGTAGGCAAGAGATCTAAAAAAAGCCCTTCAACACGCACATGATTGTATTGACTATCGAACGAAACCCATCTACGTGGATACAGCCTGTCGACGGTTTATTTCAGTAACAAGTAACAGTAAACCGTTAATGAGGAAGCGCAATTGAAATTAATTGAAACATACCCTCTGGCGAGAGGTTAATACGTTTGCGGTGCGCCTGCAATTTAGGTTGCCTGGAACGTGGAACATTCGTGTTGCTATGCCTGAACCACGGAATAAATAATACTAACGTATAGAAGTCTCACTCAGCAAAGCAATAAAGAAATATCTACTCCCTCCTTTTTTGAAGTCGGTTAAAAATAAAATAAAGTAAAAATTTAAAGGGGGTCATCGTACAAGATACGTTTTTTTTATAGCGTTTTTAAGTCGATCTTTATAAGGCATTAACGAGATATTTGAAATTTTTGTTAAAGTGGCTAGCGATATGGTTTAATTTAGCTCACGTCAGAATTCAGCACCTTTTCGCTTACATACCTAGACATCCATTGCAAGCCAATTTCATTCTTATTACTCTGGACATACGATTCGTATAACTGAATTTACCACCCCGAGGGGCCGGTAGCGCGCATAGTAATAATGTAGGTACATTTTCGATACCTAAACGGGGAGTGACACAGGCCTGCCTGAACTGAGCTGGAAATCCATATATTTTTTTTTATTTTATTAAAATGGTATAGACAAAAACAAAAAAAAAACACTTTTCTATTTGAGCCAGGTTGACTGGAAGAAATTGCTTAGCGATAAGGCCGCCTTTTGCGCATTTCCTAGTTTTTAAGATAATTATGTCCTGAATTTTTATTTTGTGCAATAAAGGGTATTGTATTGTATTGTATATTTTGAGACGATGGCCTAAATATTTAGAAAGAATTTATAATCGTAATTCGAAAAGAAAGGTTTGATTGAAGTAGAAATGTTCAATGTTTGGACAGTAGGGTACAATAAGATATACACTTGTTAGACAATACAGGTTAATTTAGATTCCCCTAGCTATATTGAAATCTTGGAATCAGAATCATTAATAGAACACAAAACCGTTAGAGAAATACTATATTTTGTAAAAAAAATTCTCCCAAATTTCTAATAAATGGCTAACCCACTGATTTTATTACACGCGCGGTAGCGGGCGGTGACATTCAAGTGGGAGATTTTTGATATGCATTTGTCGAATGATATCTTTGCTTTTTATTACGAAACAAGGTGTATGACAGAAGATGTATTTTTAATTTCACGTTAGTTACCTGTGTATAACATATAGTAAGATTCAAAATCACTTAAATCATCCTGTATACACCATAACCAATTATGTACACCAGACACTAACCCCTAGCAATACACTAGTGGGGAAAGGATTAAAAATAAAAACTAAAGCTTTATAATTTCTTAAAATTTATTTTCTATGCAACATAAAAAAATATTTATCATAGTTACACAATAAATTACAGTTACTTAATGCAAACTAAATGTAAATTATTATAATTCGTGAACAAAACGTCTGCACGAGGTCACAGTTATCAAATTCGAGTTATATCAAATGTTACAATTTGTCATGATTCAACTTTCAATTTAATTAATAATAATTACATATAAATGCAACACATATCTATTTCAACAAAATACCTCCAATGTCGGTTAAAAAGCTTGCTTAGCAATTACAGACTATGAACGCATTTTAGAACAAATGAACCGTAAATATTTTATAATTAGTATTGGCCAAAAGCGAATTATTTTCATTTCATTTTTGGAATATTTTTAACTTTTAAAGTGTACTAGGCGTCACGCGGATGCACGCTACGAATCAGTCGGTCTCAGTCACACTGCAAATGTACGAAAGAGATGGACGATCGGAATCAGCCAATCTTTGTCGTATGCATTCTTAGAGTCAGCTCACACCAAGACGCGACGCGATGCGAGCAACGTGTCGCGCACTTTTTAAAGAAGTTCTATATTTCTTCAAAAGAGTCCGGCGCGTCGCGTCGCTTCGCGTCTCAATGTGAACTGACCCTTAGTGTCTGACATGAAATTAAAATCCGTATCGTGCAAACCGTGTGACGTACCACACACGCTCTAAGAGTCAATACACACGGAGACAAAAAATATCTTGATACAACGTGTAACACTAACCGTGTGAAAGATTTCTTAAGCAAACTGTGTACTAAATGTTACTCATGGCCAATTCAACTTCACAACCTAACACATTCTCAATAACATGTAGGTACTTTGTCAAACACAAGAACTTGAAGCAATTTAGAAAACGTTGCATAAACTAGCACTTCCAATTAACACCAGATTAGTTTAAACTAAAATCTAGAATAAGAAGCACTAGTCTCTTGGAAAAAATGATTTACCATTTTCCTATAAATGCTTAAAGCTAGTCTTTTTTTAAATGAATATAATCAAAATTCATAAAATAATATAGGTACATTGAAATGATACCGAACCACGAAAAGTATTTCACAAGAAAAGAAATCCACGTTTGATACGAGCTTTAATAAAGCGTGACTTGATAGAAAACAATTAAAACTTTACTTTCAATCTAGTGCCTCTTATTCGCAATGTTAGTTTACTTAAATACACGATTTACACAACAGCTACTACAGCTGTCTTACGGAATATACTATTGTAACAATACATCTGCTACTGGTAAAATTCAATTTCGATACGGATATAGTATTAGTCTTTGAATCATTCACTCGTCGTTTTTCGATTATGAAATGGTACTACAGTGTGCGAAGCGAATGTTTTTTTTAAATATATATAATAATAACATACATTATTCTTGTCTTTCGTTCATGAGCTTGATGAATGTTCGTATACGCTGAACATTGTGACACGACACTAGAAATGCAAACTTGTGCTTCAGTGAGATACAGATATCCGTAACAATTTGATGAATATTGTACAATAAGGCAAGTATGTTTAGTATCAGAAATAAGTACAGGCTAAATGAACACATGAGTTATCAGAATTTGGGGGATAGGTACTTCGATCATATATTCTATAGATGCACACTTGCCGCCTAAAAAATGTATTATGCCTTCGCTAGGTGGCTACGCGCGTGACGTTACGTCAAAGATGACTAATCTAACCAGAAGGTAATATGTAACGAACTTAATACGGATTTATTTCCACGCTTATCTCAGCTACTTAAGGTTTAAATTAGATTAAACTGTTTTCGCAATACTTGAAATGTTATACATCTGTCTACCTATGTACGTATTGACACGGAGACAATATTTTGTTTGATTTTGCAAGGAACTGTGCATCTATAGAATATATGATCGAAGGATAGGAAGGCAGTGACGGGGAATTTTCCAAGCGACAACAACCTAACGCTATCTGTTATCCAGAAACACGAGCTCCTACCATGAACTTCCAATTACCAACAGCGCAGTATAAAAAGCCACGTAAAGACGCGAATCGTACAAGGCTCTCCTACTACCAATTAATATTATTAATATATTAAATTCTTACTAGACAATAGACATGATAAAGACTCCTTAACAAATAACTTAAGGGGGGTTACGATAACAGTGCTTTCAAATATAAATATAATGCAATATATAAGGTACCAATGGTTACAGTGTAAGCTCTAATCAGATCGACCAAGGTGCGTTGAACTGAAACGTAGATCAGATCTGAGCATAAATACATAAATATAAAATAAATACTATGATTTGTAGGCGACAGCCGTTAGTTTCAAAAACATCTTTAAGATTGCATCCGACTGGCGCGTACGATGGGAAACGTGAATAAATAAAGAGATTTCTAAAAACTCAACTTGGTTAGACCGCGTGGAATGTATTACTAAGGACCCGACACCTTTCAGGCGAAGAAAGCATATACACGAATAAATTATAGGTAACACTGTCGAAATCGAAGGACCGAACGGGCAGTTTTCAGACTCCCAGACGTTCGGGCGAGGTGTAGTTAGGTCACAAGTAAAGCAAATAATACAATATTAATTATATATACGCGAGAAGCGAACGCATTAGCCGACTAACATTAGATAACACGAGACTCTAGCCTTAAATCTAACACGAGATACAATCGAAATATCCTTTGTCGTGCGGGCTGAAGACGATTGTCGTACGATGATTACGTCACTGAGTAAACATTCAATTAAAAAGTGTCGGTGCATCACTGGAGAGCAGTCGTCTTCACCCCGCCATTGAAATAATGAGAAACATCAACATGAATGTCAGTGGTGCGAACAAACTTCATAATGTTAAATATCAAATAGTTAATACAAAAAAGCCTTACACTACACAAGGAGACAACTGAGATTCTTCATGTCATTATCAATTCAGGAAGATCAATACAAAAAATGGAGATTCAAAAATGGGATCGATTGATCAATCTATTATAGTGGGATTCTTTTATAATTATATATTCTAGAGATTTGTATCAATATCATTAAAATTTTATATCATTTTGCAGTCAGAGAGATAGTTTGGAGCGCTGGCAGTATCTTTACAACACTTGACACCATCTTGAAAACAAAAGTAAGCGCCAGTTCGCAAGTTAATATCGTACATTGACGTTGTTACTTGTACCACAGATTACTAATATAAGTCTTGTACTCACTTGTAGTACATTCGCGTACCAACAGTTTAAACTATACTAGACGTGTGAGCAGGATGGCATGATAAAGAAGTGTTGCAAAGACAGCGGCAGCGCTCGAGGTGGGAAACGAACAACTTGCGTGTGAGTGCGCAACACTAGGTACGACCACAACACCGAATACAATAACCACGCCTCGATCTTCCGCAAAGCACCAACATGAGCCGGTGGCCACACTGCGCCGTACAAAAATATTTACTCTTACAAAATATACCTCTTTTTGTTACGTGCGGCCGTGATCATTGTGAATCTTTGACCAGCTTCCTGATTATAATAAAATGAATGGGCAACTATACCAAGTGAGATGTTACTACCCCCAATCAGGAAGCGGCGAGAGCGAGAGAACAAGTGCAATATCCAAACTATGAAGTCAATTTTCTACAGATTTAGAAGAAAGAGGGATGCCCAATGACAACGACCACACGAGAAGCATCGAACAAGCTTGGTCTTCGCCTAATTTACCGTTTCCGTATACAGCTAATAATTGAAAGATATAACATCATTCTGACGCTACGAAACAGTAGTACAAATATTTTTGTCTTTACAAAATAATGTAAGTGGTCCATGTTAATTTTGTAATTTTCATACAGTAGATATGCGCATTTAATATAAAAAATATAGCGATAGGAGAATTTATTTTACTACAAACTTTGCGCGTATAACTTTAACATAAAATCAGATGCATTAAAGATGTCAAAATATCCGATGTTTTTACTATACTAGATGCCAATGCCATGTCAATATAGGACATTGACCCATATTTACTGTCTCATTCATTTTAGCGCCATCCTGTCCACCACGTTCAATAATGTGAGCAGGCAGTCACTAAAATGTATGCTGTATTTGACAGACACATAATTATATGGGTCTAATGGCAAACTTTTTTGGTAATTTAGTACTTGGTATATACCAAAGTAGTGCGCGCAAGTTTGCGAATAGCTAAAGCAAGTTTGACCACCGGCGTCCAGAGCTAATATTCTTATCCATTACCTATTTTCTGTGACAAAAATAGTTTTTCTTAAATTCAACTCTTCACCAGCTATCGTATCCTTAATTTACAAGTAATTGATATCGAGCCAAAACAGCGCCTACGTACGATCTATGTCAGAGGAGCGGTCTGTCAGTTTATGAAAATTATGGCCAAGTTTATAATATGTTGTTGGTTATAAGAAATTTGAAATATTTATGCGTTTTCCAACGATTGGTTTAGGTACAGTCTTCGTGACCTAATATTCTTTTTTTCTGTTCTAACATTCATAAACAGGTCTTTATACCTAAATATGTAAAAGATAAACAAACAACACAAACGCGATTTTTTTTGCATTCTATTGGCAGATAGATCTTTGCTATAATGTTCAGAAACCGACAGAAAGGAGTCAGAACTAATGGGACTAATTCAATCATTACTAATTAAAATCAGTCTCAAAGAAAAAAATCTATTCTTTTTTACGTAAAGGGTGAAAAAGATTACCTTATTTATAAA
Organism: Acrobasis repandana; assembly: GCA_963576875.1. Taxonomy (NCBI): domain Eukaryota; kingdom Metazoa; phylum Arthropoda; class Insecta; order Lepidoptera; family Pyralidae; genus Acrobasis; species Acrobasis repandana. The sequence goes on from OY756215.1 coordinate 2,898,358, forward strand.
ACGATTACCTAATATTATATTAGGAGAAAAAAATTGTCTGAGACTCTGAATTTGTGACGGTTACAAAATCTAATAGCTCTACCGAGACGAGCGGGGGCCAAAATAACCAAACCTACTGTAGGCTCCGATCAGCTTAACCTAACTTTGGCCCTATCCTAAAAATTTCAACTAAATATTGAAAAATTGATACACTGCCTTGATACATACACTTTAGCTGCCAGAATAGCACAGCAGTCAAAATTTTTAATAGATGGCAGTACGATTTAGTCAACATCAATTTTGCGTCTGTCGTCTTAACATTTCTTTGCGTAAATAAACTGCAAAATTTGTGAACTATGATATTACTAGAATGCTAAGGGCCGCGCAGATGTTTTAGTGTCGGACACAAGGATATTTTAACATTATTATCATCGATGTGTCCGACACGGGACACTGTCTACATTTATTTTCGCGGCAATATTTATTTTTAGATTGATTCTTTATAAGTTAGATCGAAGTTTCTAGTAACAAATCGTTCAACGTTCTAATAAAATTCGTCGATGAATAGAAAGACATACAAAAATTAATTCCATTCGTACAATCGAGATGTATAATCGATATCGAATCGATTACACTTACATTTGTTCAGATTAATCGAGATTCCGACGTGTTAGTTTCTAAAGCGTAACAGAATCAAGCGTTTGCGTACACAAAAGTTTCCGCTATATTTACAAAGGTTTGCATCGCTATATTGAACACATACATTCATAAAGTGTTAGGATTTAGCCCCGATTTAAATATTCCCGATATATTGTTTAATTTTCATGGCTGATATCTCGGTGCTTACTGAAATTGTTATTTTAATCGTCGAAGACGTTCCACTGAGCATTTAAAATCGAATCAAACTTACAGTCGTTTACAAAATGATTTCAACGGAATATCTCGAGACACAAACCTTTGTAAACCTAGAAAGTGTAGAGTGAACATGCAAACCATTGTTAGTGGACGACTAGACGCTCCCCCTGGCCTTACACGTAGGTGGGGGGCTGCGCGCCGGCGGGGGGCGGCGCGGGCGGCGCGGGCGGCGGGGGCAGCACGCGCGCGCCCGGCACGTACTGGCCGATGAACGAACCGTCTTCCGTGAAGCGACCTGCGATATTAACGTAATTAGTAAAATCTAGGAGGAAGAAAGCGGGCGTTTAATTTATATTTTTATCACAGGAGACAGTAAGAGTATTACATACAGATCCTAAGGTACGCGCAATATGTGCGTTCTTCTACCGCCGTGCACACGTTAATGCGTGTGTGTTCGCCCGTTCTCGCCCTGAGACAAGGCGAGAACGGGGGAGAGGTGTGGGGTCGGGGAACGGGGACGCATATTGCGCTTACCTTAGGAGATTCCGTTCTATATCTTATACTTTTAGGGTTGGATCTCATCTATCAGCACGGAACAGCACTTTCCTGTTGCAGCACGGCTGATGCTGAAGCGTTCCGTCGCTCTCTCTCGCTCTAGCAAATGACACTTCTGAGCGACAGTAAACAATATCAGCATAGGAAAGTGCTGTTCCGTGCTGATAGATGAGATCCAACCCTCACTGTCTTCTGTGTTTTTATTTAAAACTTTATTGGGTCAAAAGCTACAATAGGTAGACTTAATGTTAAGAAACTAAGCATACTTGAGACCTCAAAAAGAAAATTCGGGTTTCCAAACTTCACGCGCAACTTGAGTAAGGTATCCGAATTGTGCGTCTCTGATTTAATTTATATAATGCCTGATTCTGTATGATATGACATGAGAAAGCGCAATGTAAGTTAAGTTAGGGTTCTACAATGTTACGCATTTGTTTTACGTCGCTATCCTACGTGCGTACGCATTCTGTACGTGTACTTAAGTTCCTTCGTCACTCACCTCATTTTACCTATGTGGATGCGACACACACTCACGCAGAGTTGTCTTTGCTATCTGTTTAAATTTCCTAAAGGACGACAGGGAGAGAATGCTTTAGCATCAAGTCTTCCTATTGCAGCTTTATGGCTCTATAAAGTTGTAAATAAATAAAATGAATAAGAGTAAAGATAAAAGGTACTAATTTGTGCGCGTAAATATTTTTTGTACCAATAGAGATCGGATTAGAAGCTGTTTTCAAATAAATTAAATAGTTACATATCACAAAAGCAAAAGAGTTTGGTATTTAGCATAGTTTATAATATAATAGACATAACAAGAAAATAACAAAATGAAAAGAACAGAAAAAAAAAGAAAACAAAAATCATACCTCAAAGAAATAAAAACAAAACGCTGCTCGTGCAAAGGCATAACAGGAGTAAAAAGGACGGATTAGGGATTACATAACGTCAAAATATAAATGCCATCAAACTAACACGATAACAATGCGAAGCGCAAATAAATGTTACTATAAAATTGCGAAGATCACACTAATTCACTCAAAAGTATATTTTTTACAACCTAAACTTATACGAACGTGTACTTAACACCTAACCTAGAAGAAGTGTAGAAAACGAAAATGACATGTGAAAAAGCCTTTACTGAAACTATTTTTGAAATAGTACAATAAAGACTTGGAACGCCCGTAGCAGCGCCTAAACACTGGCAGTTAAGTAGCTAAAAATTTACACAAACAGAAAAAAAATACACAAAATTTAGTTGGGCGAGTTCACCGATAGGCGGGCCAATCAGAGCGCAGATCAAGGGTGGTCTACGTCGATTGGTTAATTCAGTACCAGACTGTTCATTATTGTGAATGTGATGCAATGGCACTACGTTTTCGAACGAATGTAGCATACGCGAACGTAGCTTTTTTATGTGCAAAGGGAAGCGGCTGTATATAGCCGTGGGGTTTAGGGATTTGGGGTTTTAGGAGTTTAAACGAGCGTGGCGAAGGCTCCCGACGCGGAGTCGGTTTGTCCAGCGGTGGGCGGGCGTCGCTTGCGGCCGTACTGCCCGATGAAGGAGCCGTCCTCGTTCATACCCGCTGCAAGGAACCATGCATACACCATACAGCGCACAGCCCAGCACACACAACAAGCACATGCCTATTACAGCATAATGAACAAGTTTCCTACTAGTTAATCAGATATTTTTTCAAAATGTCAAAATAAGTAATAACTCAAATGACGTCATAGTTTTTAATAGTCAAATGACGTGCTTAATATGCCAAATTAGCAATAAAAATACAAAACTACCCAATAAACGGTCAAATGACGTCATCGCTTATAATAGTCAAAAGACGTCATAGTTTTTAATAGCCAAATTACGTGGTCATCATTCTAAAATTAGCAATAAAAATACAAAATCAATATATGGTCAAATGACGTCATCGTTTTTTATAGTCAAATGACGTGCTCATTATGGCAAAACTAGCAATAAAAATACAAAACTATCCCATAAGTTAATATGATGAATGAAAAAGACATTATTTTGAGCACATATTTTACTCAAATATCTCACAATGTTGACCAAGGAAACTTTCTCATTAATTAGACTATAAATTATGTATGAATGGCAAAACTAGTCGCTAAAAATAGCAAAAGATCGTCAATCAAATGAATTCTAAGAAAATGATAATTAAAATTAAAAATACTTCGATTAAAGTGTCATGCATTACAGTTAAAAATTAAACGTAAAAGAAGATAAAACGTATAAGTAACCAAAATTAACTCAATGATTATGTTTCATATCAAGTTGGAAATATGGACAATAAGCAGACGGATCTATGTCGCTTGCGAAAATAGATCTTTGTTTATATTTTTTCGCACATGTGAATGAAATTTCTATTCTTGGATGAGCTTCGTATATTAACAATAGCCTGTCTATGACGGCATAATGATGAAGCCCAATGGAGAAGTTTCATGATATTAAAAATATTAACCTAATAAAAGTAAAATATAGATCAAAACTAATACTTTAGTGAATTTTTTCATCCGCCTATAAATTACTGAGAAATAGATTACATATTTAAATTAAAGTATTTTCGCGCGGGTTGACTGTGGCCTCTCACTGGCTATGACGTCACACGACCCGCACGAGTGTCGCATCGTCGAACCGCACCACAAATTAAGGGCACGTACATATGGCGTGGGCTTACGTATTTAACTTAAAGCCAATTTTATCAACGCTCTTAGTTATTCAGTCTGTCTAAAACTAGATTATTTAGTAATGGCAACTGCTGTGCCCATACAAAATACGTCAAAAATAGGTTGCATTTGTCAGTTTTGACTACTTTTGACGCCATTATATACTGTGGCAACCCGTATTGTAAGGCGCATTTACACAGCGCAACTTTCATACCTGTTGCATACAATTTAATTGAAGCAATAACTGATTTGTACAGTTGACGTTTCGTTTAGGGCGGATTCGAGTTAACTGAGTGCGTCAAATGAATTTCACTGGCATTTCGGAGCTAACTTTTGATCGCGTTTACGAAAACGAAGTTCACCTGAATTCATAGACAAAAAGCACAGATTATAATAAAAATCCTTTGATAGTTTTAATTACACGCAGAAAAATAAATAACGGAAAAGCAAAACTCATTGATTTAAAAACCGGTAATGAATTATTTATTATATTTATATTATTTTTTCAGTTCATCAAAAAAGTAAAAATCCATAAAGATACAGAGCATCTCAGTTCCAGAGTGGGGGCTTGTGTCGTCACCGCTATGTAATAATCGTACTTAGCCGTGACGTCATGCAAAATTTAACTGCGCTGTATCTTCTTCAATTTTTGTTTCTCAGGGAAAACAAAAAAATACGTGTACCATATTTTTTAATAATCTTACCGTTGGGCCAAAAATATTTTTCCAGTCATCTTACCTATTGTATGCAACAGGTAAGAAATTTGCCCTGCGTAAATGGCCCTTTATTATTTTAGCCAGACTGTTAGGGCTTTCGCTTTGTTAAGCGGGCGCACGCGACGGGTTTAGTCTATCTCTGTCACAAACTCTACGTGCGAAAGAAATAGCAGAATCCGTCGCGTGATGCTGTGTCTCTGTTGCACGTAGATTTTGTGACGATTTATTGTGCACAAAGGTTGTTGTAATTCCGCTTTGATGTGAAACATACTACTTTATTAAACAGTTAACATACAAGTGGGTACTACAAGACTGTGATACCTGTCTCTCCCTCCCCGTACTCGGCCATGGAGTCGGTGTCGCTCTCGGGGCCGGGCTTGGTGCCGCTGCTCATGGAATGCCGGGACTTGTTGTCCAGGCTGCGAACAACAATGGTTGCTGGTAAATCCGCTAGTTTTCAACAAACATGTCTCTATCACTCTTTCCTATATTTGCCATAGTAAGAACGAGAAAAAACATATTTTAACAAAAATAGGTTTAGCAAACGTTCGTATTTTTTTATGAATAAGGGGGGGTAGTATATACGAGTGGTTATAGATTTGACAGTGAGCGACCGGGCGTCAGAATAACACATATAATGTCGCCATATCCCTGGGCGTGGTCCGTAGTTGAATGGCGACCTCTAGCGGCATAAAAATTTCTCGAGCGCCTCTGTGCTTCGGAAAACACGTAAAAACCATTGGTCCTGACTGTCATTATTGGATGGCAATCGTCAAACTATTTTGACATCAGTGTTGGCCACTTACACATACGAGAATGAAACAAACCAGCGGAGCGATGGTCAGATGACCATTTGCAAAAGTGACGAACTGGCGTCACTACCATTAACAAGTCTATTTGCCAGACACATTAAGAAACCCCCGAATTTAAAGTTAAACCCCAATTCACCCCCAATAACTTTCGAACGGCTGAATCGGTTTTCATCACACATAGCTAAGAACCTCCGCAAGGGAACTTGCCTTCACGTAAAAAAATCGCATCGAAATCGGTCCCTCCGTTCGAACGCTACGATGCCACAGACAGACATACAGACAGTACGATTTTAGGCACAGACCTACCACTACTAGACCTGCATAGTACGAGGCCACTTTAATGCATTTCTTTCTATCTTTCATTGTTGCGTCCACCCGCGCTAGCTTTAAGACACAGGTATTTAAACACTTCTTGGCCAAGTTATAAAAGTTGATTTAACCCCCGACTTTAAGAATTGCTGCATTTATCTATTTATTTATATGTATAGTATATGTAGCGTATATATATGTATGTAGGTATATGTATAGCAGGTGTATATATATATATATATATATTTATTTATGTAACAATGTATTTGTGTGTACAATGTACTGTACAATTTGTATTTGATGGACAATAAAGATTAAAATAAATAAATAAAATAAATATTTTGCACACGTCACAGAACACATTATGGTTACTAACTTATAATAAGCTCAAATTAAACCCTAAATCACCTTTGAAATGATAAAATCCCTAAAATTAATAACTTTCTTCGATCGTTTTGTGGTTTGTTTGGCCCAGATTTTGACAGTAGGCCAGCTTATAGCAGCCACGCCGATAGAGACAAAAAAACATATCAGCGTTTCTTTTACACTCACGTTATACTGTATTTGCCAGTCTCTTTCTAGCAATATCGTTGCAAGTCTAGTAGTGGTAGGTCTGTGATTTTAGGCATTACGACATTCTTATGTCATCACATTATGTCATCTTGACATTGTCATTTCCTTTCTTTTTAAGTGCGGCCATAGACAATTGTTAGTTTGTTCTGTATCAACGTCAAACTAAAAACACTTGTCCTTTTCTATATGTTATATATATATACACGGGTAAGCTCACGTGAAAGTCAGCTACTGGTCGACATGTTTAGACCTTATCCGGAGGTCGTCATCAGGGCGAATGTGATGCGCGACGCCACACGAAGACGTCCCGAACCACACTGATGTAAGCGGCGCGGGTGCTTGCCCGCTGCGCTCGCGATGACCGTGTGGTGGTTGGAGGACACCTGTCCTTTTCGTCGGGGGTTAGAAAGAAGGCAAGCAAGACTCACGGGTGCGTATACTCGTGGAAGCCGGCGTCGGGGTAGTCCCTGCGGCCGTGCTGCAGCTCGCGGTCGTGCACGTCGTACTTGCCGCCGCGGTTGCGCCGCACCACGCACACCAGCACCAGCACCAGCAGCAGGAAGGCTAGCGCCAGCATCACGCCGATGAACCAGCCCGCCGTCGCCATCTTGTCGTCGCGCACCATCACGGGCCCGTCTGGAATGGAAACGAATAAGGAAAAAGTCAGAATCAGTATTCACGTACAAAAGTCTCACCACTCAGCAAAGAAATTCAAAGAAATATCTACTCAATGTGGTTAGCGATATGGTCTAATTTAGCTCACGTTAGAACTCGGCACCTTTTCGTTTGATACCTAGACATCCATTACAGGCCAATTTCATTCTTATTACTCTGGACAAACGATTCGTATAATTAAATTTACCACGCGGAGGGGCCGCTGCGCGCATAGTAATAATGTAGGTACATTTTCGATACCTAAACGGGGAGTGACACAGGCCTCTCCATACAAACTTTCGCATTTATAATATTAGTGAGATATCGTTTCTACCGTTTACTGTGACTGGTCGCTCCAATGACATACATTTCATTTTCAGACCCTTTTAATTCTTGATTTTATTCTATATTGTCAACTATAAATGTTTTAATTTAAAATATGACGGGAAATGCTTATTCATAGCTGGCGCCCGCGACTTTGTTCGCGTGAAATTCAGAAATGACGATAACTTTTATTCCCTAACATCCTATTTCAATGAGATCAAGCCTAAGGCGTAAGCCAGATAGAAAAGGCGCGGATACGGCGCACCGCTTCTATCTGTTTTACACCCCTCTGTTTTCATACATTTCGTATGAAAAATCATTGGTAAGGCGTCGAAGTGGCGCACCACTGGTTGCAAGGGGCGCGTCATACGGCGTACCTAGTGGCGAGGCGCTCACAGATAACGAAGCAAATGCTATACTAGTACAGACGACCGTCTGCCATATAATATTTTTGTATGTAGCGGGATAACACTTGAATCTGACATTAGATTTTTTTCTGTCAGATGACATATCCAATGCAATTGACTGCCTCCGCGGTCCAGTGGTCAAGGCGTTTGCCTTGTGATCCGGAGTTCATGGGTTCAAATCCCACTGGGAAGCATACTTTGTGAAAAGTTGTTTCCAGTCTGTTTAGGATATTGCAGGCTTGAATCACCCGATTATCCGAAAAGAAAGATGATTCCGAGCTTCGGAAGGCACGTAAAGCCGTTGATCCCGAACGCCATCTAGCGTTTGTACCTATCCTAGGATTAGTTCTAGTCTACCCTGAGGTCAGACGGCAGTCGCTCTGTGTTAAAAAACCAGTAACCTCGTCAAATCGCCTAGGTTAGGTAGCGGACCTCGGGCTCTGAAGCGTTACCGCTGACGATGCAACCGGGAATACGCTCGGATGATGATCACATATCCAATGCAAAATATGGCTTGCTTGCTTTTTTTTTAAATACCAGTTATCTGTTAAGGTTTATTAAATCCTCATATTTATTACAAAGAAAACAACGAAGTTAAAAATAAAATACTGTAAAATCGGGGTTACTTTGATAAAAACTTCGTTTCACGTTTAAACTTAGTTTAAGATTCAACGATTTCTAAACGCTTTTTTGTATATTTATAGAAGTGTAAACTTCTTTGGGCGCGTTGGGCATTTTTTGAGATAGGAACCATTAAATTCGCGACACTGTTACCGTAAACGACACCACCTTGTTTAAGTTTTCACTTCTGTCGTCAGTCTCGGAGTGCCACTGTTTTTTTTTACCTTTTAGCTCTAAACATTATAATCATCGTGTAATCAGTCAAAATTGATGGGTCCGATCCGATCAATGTAAAAATATGTCAGTACTAGAATAGGCATTACGACTGGAAGAATATTTTTGGCCCAACTGTTATATTATTAAAAAATATTGTACACGTATTTTCTTTTCTCTTAGAAACAAAAATTGACACAAGATACAGCGCATTTAAATTTTACATGACGTCACGTGATGTCACAAGTCCCCACTCTGGAACTTAAATGCTCTGTATATTTGTAAATTTTAACTTGTTTGACAAACTAAAAAATATGGCTCCGTTATTTTTGGATAATCTACAAGACGGAGTAATTAGAATAATACTGTTCTGACCCTATCGTGACCCCTATAGTATCATTGGATTACTTTTAATCTGCAGGTTCTAGTATCGCGAATACATTTAGAGCAGAAATTTGTTTGTCGATAGAACCTTAAAGAGACTGGTTTATGGCAGCATATTTTCTGGCGGTGTCTATGATCACTTAAGCTGGTTAACTTTGATCATTATTCAATGTTAGCTAAGATTAATTAATTAATTAACAATTTTATTTAACACGTCACAAACTTATATAGGTAATAAGATTCAGTCATCGACACGACGAAGAAGAAGAAGAAGCTAAGATTGTAAGGTACTTTTCTTTTATCTGATCGTATAATTAACCATTTTTTATTGTTTATATATATTTGGAGAAGAAAAAGTGGAAAAGCACACCCTGGGCTTCGAAGCAGCATAGCTGAGGATACAACCGAGAACGCGCTTAGATGAAGAAGAAGTTATATAGATACTTACGAGGGCTGTTTGATAAGTACCCGTTTTCTAAATATATTAATATCACTGGCCGCAAATAAGTATACCACCTTTTTAAGCCATTTTTCAAAGGCGGGAAAATTTAAAAAAAAATGGCATTCTTTTGTTTTTTTTTCTCATTTGACAACGATTCAGTGAAGGCGTGAACTTAAAATTGTTAAAATGGAGAAAGAACAGTGTCGGTCTGTAATTAGATTCTTATTTTTGGAAGGAAAAACATGTGATGAAATAAAAGTAAGAATGCAAGCGGTTTACCATGAATGTGCTCCTTCTATGACAACCTTCAGATATTGGTATAACGAGTTTAAGCGGGGGAGAACAACCGTCTTTGATGAGGATCGCCGAGGACGGCCAGTTGAGGTGACTACAGACGATATGGTTAAGAAAATTGAAAATATCGTTTTAGCCGACCGCCGAATTGAACTTCGAGAAATCGTTGATGCTGTAAATGTTTCAATCGAGAGGGTACAACACATATTAGAAGAAAAATTGGGTATGAAGAAAGTATCGGCAAGGTGCGAGCCGCGTTTACTCACGGAGGAGCAAAAACGGAACCGACTGACTACTTCGGAGCAGTGTTTGGCCGTGTTCCAACGTAACCCGAAGGAGTTTCTGCGTCGTTTCGTGACCGTGGACGAAACGTGGGTCCACCACTACACCCCGGAAATGAAAGAGCAGTCGAAGCAGTGGATTTTACCGGGTAAACCTGCTCCAAAGAAAGCAAAAACCGTCCCATCGGCTGGAAAGGTCATGGCGACCGTTTTTTGGGATTCGCAGGGTATTATACATATTGACTATTTAGAAAAGAGAAAAACAATAACAGGGCAGTACTATGCCAATTTATTGGATGAATTTGACGGCGTGTTGAAGGACAAACGACCCCATTTAAAAAAGAAAAAAGTACTGTTTCATCACGACAACGCCCCGGCTCATTCGGTCAGAGTTGTGACGGCTAAATTAGCACAGTTACGCTACGAACTATTGTCTCACCCCCCGTATTCTCCAGATTTGGCCCCATGCGATTTCTTTTTATTTCCCAACCTAAAAAAATGCCTCGCTGGCAAGCGATTTGGATCAAATGACGAAGTCATTGCCGCCACAGAGGCCTATTTTAATGACTTTTCAAAATCATACTTTTTGGATGTTTTATTAAAGCTTGAGTATAGGTGGAACAAATGTATAGAGTTAAAAGGTGACTACGTAGAAAAATAAATGCATATATACAAAAAAAAATGATTTTTTTTTGCATAAACGTAGGTAGGTTTATCTTTTCACCAAACATGGTATGCTACATTTACTTACGTATGTAAGTAGGTTGCTAAACAATTCATTTAATTCTGGGGATAAAGTTCAGAGGCCGCCAAATCAAGTGTTAGTTTGAAAAGTATGCAAGGGGGCATTCTATTCCCTCTATATTACTTTACTTTTTGCATCTCGCCATAGGTTGTGCCACTCGTCGTGACGCTCGTTACCGATGACGTCATCAGTCACGTCGAGTGGCGCGCCACGCCTTTCCTATCTGGCTTGCACTTAAATGTTGCTCTAAGCTGAGCTTAATCTATTTTTGAACCGCGTAAATATCCGTCCAGTAGTTTCAGAGATCAACGTGAACAGACAGTTCCACACAAAGTTAAAGCTAAGTTTCTTGCTGTATGTACATCACTGTACATTGTACTTTTGCATTTTTATTGCTATTAATGCGTCTAACGAACTTTAACAAATATACTATCAACTGAAAGCTTTTAAAAAGAAAACGATTAGCCAATGTTTGTTAATTTTTTTTTAATTAACGTGACATAAGTTAATTATGAATATTGCAAACGATTTATCTAACTCAATAGAAACCTTGGCCTTTCCGACCATAATACATGAATTAATCATTTACAATATTCATTTATTATTTTTAATACCATTACAATACTCGAAAAGTAAACCAAATTGAAAATATGTGATGAAAAAATCCGCCACGAGTACAATATTCATATCGACTTTGTAAACTCACCAATAGTGGTATCCACGACGCGGACTTCACTATTGCTGAAGTACTCCCCGTCGTGCGCGGTGATCTTGACCTCGTACTCCTTGGAGGGCTCGAGGCCCGGCAGCAGCACGAAGTCGTCCTCGGTGACCTCGCCGGACTGCAGCCACTTGGGCTGCCCCCTGGGCCGGTACCAGGCCACGAAGTGCGTGCCCGGGTGCCCGTCCGCCGCGGGCAGCCAGCGGACGAGGATGTGAGCCGTGCCTTCCTTCCCGGGCAACGTCTGCGTCTCGAATAACGGGACGTCCGGCTTCGCCGACACGACCCCTCTAGTCGTCTGTTAAGTAGGTAATTCACACTTTATTGCACCAAAAACACATATAAATAATATTCAAAAATATTTACAGTATACGAGGGCTGTTTTATAAGTACCCGTTTTCTAAATATATTAATATCACTGGCCGCAAATAAGTATACCACCTTTTTAAGCCATTTTTCAGAGGCGGGAAAATAAAAATAAAAATGGCATTCTTTTGTTTTTTTTCTCATTTGACAACGATTCAGTGAAGGCGTGAACTTAAAATTGTTAAAATGGAGAAAGAACAGTATCGGTCTGTAATTAGATTCTTATTTTTGGAAGGAAAAACGTGATGAAATAAAAGTAAGAATGCAAGCGGTTTATTATGAATGTGCTCCTTCTATGACAACCGTCAGATATTGGTATAACGAGTTTAAGCGGGGGAGAACAACCGTCTTTGATGAGGATCGCCCAGGCCGGCCAGTTGAGGTGACTACAGACGATATGGTTAAGAAAATTGAAAATATCGTTTTAGCCGACCGCCGAATTAAACTTCGAGAAATCGTTGATGCTGTAAATGTTTCAATCGAGAGGGTACAACACATATTAGAAGAAAAATTGGGTATGAAGAAAGTATCGGCGAGGTGGGTGCCGGGTTTACTCACGGAGCAGTGTTTGGCCGTGTTCAAACGTCACCCGAAGGAGTTTCTGCGTCGTTTCGTGACCGTGGAAGAAACGTGGGTCCACCACTACACCCCGGAAATGAAAGAGCAGTCGAAGCAGTGGATTTTACCGGGTGAACCTGCTCCAAAGAAAGCAAAAACCGTCCTATCGGCTGGAAAGGTCATGGCGACCGTTTTTTGGGATTCGCAGGGTATTGTACATATTGACTATTTAGAAAAGGGAAAAACAATAACAGGACAGTACTATGCCAATTTATTGGATGAATTTGACGCCGTGTTGAAGGACAAACGACCCCATTTAAAAAAGAAAAAAGTACTGTTTCATCACGACAACGCCCCGGCTCATTCGTCCAGAGTTGTGACGGCTAAATTAGCACAGTTACGCTACGAACTATTGTCTCACCCCCCGTATTCTCCAGATTTGGCCCCATGCGATTTCTTTTTGTTTCCCAACCTAAAAAAATGCCTCGCTGGCAAGCGATTTGGATCAAATGACGAAGTCATTGAGGCCTATTTTAATGGCTTTCCAAAATCATACTTTTTGGATGGTTTATTGAAGCTTGAGTATAGGTGGAACAAATTTATAGAGTAAAAAGGTGACTACGTAGAAAAATAAATGCATATATACAAAAAAAATGTCTTTTTTTCCATCAACGGGTACTTATCAAACAGCCCTCGTAGCTATACAATAGGCGGCCTTATCGCCAATATCTTACAGGCTACCTTCGCTAAAATATAAGGTGGTGCGATGAAAAGAGTAATGTAACCATAATTTAGTGATATTAAACAGTAAAATACGGAGATGAAGTAATAATAATAAAATAACTTATACGAATATACCTGTATATATACATACATATATACTGCCTCCGTGGTCCAGTGGTCAAGGCGTCTGCCTTGTGATCCGGAGGTCGTGGGTTCAAATCCCACTAGGAAGCATACTTTGTGAAAAGTTGTTTCCAGTCTGGTTAGGATATTGCAGGCTTGAATGACCTGATTATCCGAAAAGAAAGATGATTCCGTGCTTCGGAAGGCACGTAAAGCTGTTGGTCCCTAACACCATCTAGCGTTTGTACCTATCCGATTGGTTCTGGTCTACCCTTTGGGTTGCGGAGGTCAGACGGCAATCGCTCTGTGTAAAAACCAGTAACCTCGTCGAATCACCTAGGGTAGGTAGCGGACCCCGGGCTCTGAAGTGTAACCGCTGACGATGCAACCGGGAATACATACATACATATATACCTATCCTATATACATACATATATAAATAACGTTTAACAGAATAAGAAAAATAGGGATACATACACAAAGGAGGAGAGATCGAAATTCATAAATTAGTAGAGATAAGTTTTACTGTTAAGATAAAAAATAATGCGACTGTACCTGTTCCACGTAATATTTCTCCCCTTCGCCGGCTTTCGTTTTCGCGCGAATTTCGATCCTATACTTTGTGTTGGGCTCTAAGCCTGCCAACTTTGCGCGGTCGAATTTCGGGTCGATCTCCTTCTTTCTTTCCCTGATGGGGCCGAGTTCGGTGTCTTTGATTTTTTGGTAGTATATCTTGTAGCCGGTGAGGATGCCGTTCTCCTCCATGGGTTTCTCCCACCGGAGCAGCATGGCCGACGCGCCGATGGGGTACGCTTCGAAGGAGCGGACGGTCCCGGGCGGGCCCTCCGGGGCAAGGAAGCTTATAGTTTCGCTCGGTGGACCGTTATAGACTCCATTGTACGCAAAAATCCTCGCGTAATTCTTCTTGAAAGGCTTGAATGTGTCCACTAAGGAGCTGGTGGTGTCGGGGTTGGTTAACTTCTCCGTCGGTTTGTCCTCTTCGCCGTCCCTCCAGGTTTGGATCCTGTACCCCTTGAAATGGCCCCGCACGGAGTCGGCGGATACGGGGTTCCAGGTGAGCAGCGCGACCGTGCCCGACATCACCTGCACCAGGGTGAAGTTGGTGGGGGCTTCCAGGGGCACGTCCTCGCCCGACCAGCCGTACACCTCCACGGGGGCTACGTTGGATGTGCCTTTTAAGTTACCCGCTACTACCTGCGAGTGATAAGAGTTAAAGCGTGTTAACATGCAAAATGCATTAATGACACTATTCTATGGAACTACAGCTCGTATTATCAGAGCCAGGGAGTACGCATTACTACTAGCGCTTTCGCAAGGTAAGTGACACCGGGCGTGGTCCACACTTGAATGGGCGACAAGTGGCATAAGAATTACTCAAAAAAGATAACGTTGAATGAATGTACAGCTAGCGAAGTGTTCACCTTGCGTTGCCAACCAAAAATAAACTATGAGAACCAAACTTACCTCAGTATGTGGTATCATGCGAACAATTAGGACTTGTATTTCACCCAAAGTAAGGCATATGCTATATAATTCACTAGTGAAATCACACTCAGAATATCTTATCAAAATTTGGGGAAGTGCCAACCAAACAAATATGAAGTCAATACAACGGTCTCAAAATAAAGTAATAAAACCCCTCTTCAATTTCCACTACCTAACTAGAACAGCAAATATATATAAAAAAACTAATCTATTTAATTTAAAACAACTTTATACATACAGAATGTGCATTCTCGTTGAAAAGATTTTAACTAAAAAAGTCCATACACAAATAACGTTCAGCAAAAGAAAATATAAACACAATTTAAGAAATACTAACAAAATAAAACTCATCGCACCTAGAACTAATTATGGTAAGAGGGACATATTGTACGAAGGGGCACAAATGTATAATGGATTACCCAAAGAACTGAAAGAATGCAAATCTTTGACTATGTTTACGGAAAGACTGAAAAAACATATTTACGAAAACACCTAACATTGTACTTGTGTACAAGATGGGAGAGACCTTTGCCCAACAATGGGACAATTAAGGTTATAAAAAAAAAATTTACTAGTTTAAACACTGTTTGCATGCGTGTATTTAGTTTGAACATGATTTGTGTATATTAAGTTTAAGACTCATTGTAAGTGAATGTAGTCTTTATGAGTCAATAAAATATCTTTAAACCTACTCTATGACATAAATATAAAGTGGAAATTACCTTGAACTTGTACTGCTGGAAGGTGGGCGTGCCGGAGACCACGAACTCCGTCTGTTGCCAATCGGACACCTTTTCGCTTTTATATTTCTCGCCGGTGATGTTACGTTTGTACGACACCAGGTAGTAGAAGCCAGGCCCGTTGTGCTCGATCTGAGGCATTTTCTGTTGGGAAAATTTTTTTCCAAAAAATTCATACATACATACATACTATCACGCTTGTTTCCCACAGGGGTAGGCAGAGACTATGGACCTCCACTTGCTACGATCCTGACAGAACTCTTTCGCTAAAAATCCATCTAATATTATATGACAGTTTAATAGGAGATATTACTGCAATGTTCAGCCGCCAGAGTGCAGCATTAGCGCAGACCGTAAACAAATGTTTGACAATGATAAGTACATCAAACTCGCAATAAATTTGTAAAATTATATAAGTATTAGGTATTTAAATGGCTATTACACATATCACAGCTTTTGAATGAGTGAATAATAATAAATAATTATTTGTTGCGAAAAAATGACATGTAGAATGACAGCAGATTGTTTACTGTATGTGCTAGTTCCGCTATCTGTGCAGAGTTTTGCGTAATATGTCCTATTGTAAGAACTGTCATAGTTTAATTGATGGAGTTTGGAACTTCGAATAAAAACAGCTGAACCTATTGCAATGAGATTTGACGATTTAATTTGATAGACAAGAATACATTTAAAATTTAGTCAAAATTTTATAATTTTTTTAAGGATCATAGCTAATTATTTTCCAAATCAAGAAAAAATCTTAAATGAAAACTTAAATAGAAATTGGTTCATCCAATTGGAATCTACGATGCTACAGAAACCCCTCTTTTTCGTCGGGGGTTGAATGAATAGCGCAAATCATCATCATCATCAGGTCTTTTTTAGTCTCCACTGCAGGAGCACGACTCTCTGTACTACCAGAGCCATATATTAGCCAGAGCACTCAGAGGATTTGGCCTACACTCTTCACGCTGGCCAGACGGGTTGGAGAGGTCTCATTGATATTTATAAGCTTTGTTTAGCTTGTGTTTCCTAATTCGCCTTCTACGACATCCACGGGAAGACTTGGGAATTGTCCTATTCTATTTTGCCGGGAACCAAACGGCAATAGCTCAAACTCAAATAGTGCCCAGCAATGACGTGTTGAAAGCTGTCGTTGATACTGTTGATCTGTTTTCCGTGTGTTGACACTGACCGCCCAGGAGATGACCAGGTTGGAGGGGTTGGTGCCGCGGCCCTCCACGTTGTCGGGGTTCTTGTAGGGCACGTCGGGCTGCGTGCTGCACACCTCCGAGTGCCCCGACGGGGACGACGGCCCGATCTTGTTCCAGGCGATCACCCTGTACGACAAATGTACCATTATTTTAGTAGCGAAAAATTCACCTGATTTTGTCTAATGATGTGCCGTTCCCGAGAACGTTCCCAAATTCCCCGGGAATTTTAAACGTTCCCGGAGAATTTGGGAACGTTCCCGTATTTCTAGGGAATGTTACGAATTATTGGATATATGTATTTGTATTATAACCATATCAAGTGATGCATTTACGTTAGTGAAATATATTTACAGTGATCAAAAATATGTCTGATAAGTAAAATTACAACTTTCCCTGACATGTCCATTTTTTGGGAACATTCCCGGGAACGTTCTCGGAAATCTGGGGAATGGCACATCACTAATTTTGACCGCAGCGTGCGCTTTGGGTTGAACTACACCGGTTCAGAACCGGTTATTTGTATAACATAAAATATGTAGGTCCTCCATGTTTGTGTTAGTACCTGAAGGTATAGTTGGCCCAGGGGCTGAGCGGCGCGACCCACTGCGAGTCGGAGGCGGGCACCGTATCCGACTCGGTGTCCCACGAGTCGGGCGTGAAGGACGTGTTGTACTGAATGGAGAACCGCAGGATGGGCGCGCGGTTGTCGCCCTGCGGCGCCCAGCGCAGCTCCGCCGAGCGCGCCGCGCACGAGATGCTCACCAGCTGCGGCGCGTTCGGCTTGTCTGGGGACAGGCACACTCTACTTCAGAGCTGCTGCTACGCGATCCACGATGTGGCGACGGTTAATTTGGAGGCAAACTAAAAGAGTCACATTTACCCCCAAAATTTTGATGTTGATTACAAGATTTGGTGGGGGGGGGGGGGGCTCCTAAAAATCTTGTCATGGAGCGGCATATTTAGATTTTGCCCCTCCCAAAAAAGTCTAGATCCGGCACTGGGCAGTGCCGGATTTGGACCTTGCAACCAGCCAGTCTCTACCTACAAAGTAGGGATAAAGACGTACGCAAGTAGTGCATTTGTAAAATTTTTAGTCATTGAGGTCAGCTAGCATCGATAACAATCCACATATGGTTAGGTTGCTCCATCACAAAACACCCGTCTCTATCGCACCAGGCCTGTGTCACTCCCCGTTTAGGTATCGAAAATGTACCTATATTATTACTATGCGCGCAGCGGCCCCTCCGTGTGGTAAATTCAGTTATACGAATCGTATGACTAGAGTAATAAGAATGAAATTGGCTTGCAATGGATGTCCAGGTATCTATACGAAAAGGTAGTTCTGACGTGAGCTAAATTAAGCCATATCGCTAGCCACATTGAGTAGATATTTCTTTGAATTTATTTGCTGAGTAAGACTTCTATACGTTAGTATTATTTATTCTGTGATCGCACGCACAGTTTGTGAATGCAACATTTCTAAACTAGAAACGACCACTTACATCTTTCCATTTCACAGACAGTGTCAACTAAAGGGTCATCTTTTCCTGTAGTTGTCATAAGAGACACATTGTGCGTCAACTGGATTTCCATGAAGGGATGACGTCAGGCCTTGTCAATGCGTGGAGTAGCACTAGTCTAAGCCGAAAACCACACGACCGACTGCATCTAAAGTTCATAAGTAGTACAAACCTTGGACAATGAGCGAGGCCTGAGCGCTAGCTTCGTCTATCTCCGTACGCGCTATACACGTGTATTCCCCGGAGTCGAGTTCGCTGGTGTCCGAGATAAGCAGAGAGAAGTCGTTGTTCATGCGGTAACGCGGCTGGTTGTCGAAGTCTATGGGCTGTCCATTGATGAGCCAGATGATCTCAAGCTTCAGCGAGTCATCCGCGTTAGCGTTGCAGCGGAAGGTAGCGGGCGAGCCCGCCGCCACCTCGTACTGCTCGGGCTTGTCCGTGATCACGGTGCGCTCTGCGGATGCCACAACAATAATTGTTTATATTGTTTAAAATAGGTGCCCAGAAGAAAGAAGATTGTAGGAGTGAATAAGAAATGATATGAACGTCCTAAGAGTATAAAAATATAACTCGCGATAGAGAAACCCCATTAAAATAAATGGGAAATGGTAAGGAAGAAGAAGAGGTGCCCAGAAGAAAGAGGGAGATTTATTCACAATTAATATATTGGTTTGGTATTTACTTAGAGCTAATGCGTGTTGGAACATTACAACAGAGAAGTAATTTTTTATATAGGGTGTAACAAAATATACTTAAACTGGATGGGAAAGGGTGAATTCAGTCAATGATACTGAACAACTTTCTCCAAGGAACATATTGAAATATGAAATGTATAAAGATAGGGCTGCTTAATATTTCAACTGACAATTTGACTCTCCAACCAATCTGGCTAGCGTAGAGGGTGAAGGCCAAATCCTCTGGCTACTGTGGCATATATATGGCTCTGGTAGTACGATTTGGAATCACTTCCATCCAGCGGTATCATAAAAAGTACTTACTCTTGACATCCAATGAACCATATGCATTCTTCTCTCCCAACTTGTTCTTGGCGTAGCACTGGTACTGGCCGATGTCATTGAACGAGACTGACGGGATCACGAGGTCGCCCTCCAGAGTGATGTTGTTCCTATAAATAAAACCGCATTAATAGTACGCCGCCGGTAGGGCACAAAGCAGGTCAAATGATCAAGGTTATAATACAACTGAGAGTTGAAGTTATACGAAGCGCCTAGTCCGCTAGTTTCCAACAAGTCAAATCAGATACTTTTTTTAAAAAATTAATACAATTTCTATGGGATTTGTATGAAATATCGTTCCCATCCTATGTTTTGACGAAAACAGTATATGATTTGACTTGTTGGAAACTAGCGGACTAGGCGCTTCGTATAACTTCAACTCTCAGTTGTATAACCTTGAGGTGCGGGGACGGGGAACGGGGACGCATATTACGCGGGACCTTAGGAGATTCCGTTCTGTATGAAATACTCTTATTAATTCTGTGATCTAACATAAAATTACTAACAATTTTAAGGGTAGTTAACCCAAATGTGAGCTTGAGCATTCTACAGCCTACTGTCCATCCCAATTCTATTAACAGGTTCCCTGTCGTACTATTGTTCTTGGGTTAAGCACCTCGCGAAACTCGACACTGTAATCAAATTTTGAATCCAAGATGGCCGGTTACACCTTTTTTTAAGGTTTCCTTTACTGACTGTAGAATTACCGATTTTCTCAAGTGGACATGGAATTTAGTCAACTTCAGCAGCTGAAAAACTAGTTGTTCTTTATTCACGGACAGGGAACGAATAATATTATTAATGCGAAAGTTTGTATGAATGTTTTTTCCGCTTTAGCATCAAAACGGCTAAAAGGATTGAAATGAAATTGAGCATGTAGATGCTTATTACAAAGGATACTTTTTACTGGCAAAATGTGATGTTCCCTAGGATTATCAAAAATATGACCATGCGGGCAACGCGGCAACGCCGCGGTAACAGCGAGTATTTATAGATTTCGCCAGGTATGGCGAAACGATAGATAGGACATCGAATCTACTTCCGTGATGTTTGACAAATATTAAATTTAACTACAGAAATATACATCACGTACTTACTTATGTTTAGAGGCTGCTTCAGAATATATTTTCTACATTTTTTTATCTTGCCTTTAAATTCTGGTAAAATTCTAGAGGTTTATTCTAATTATTTTGTTGATTTCTCAACGCATGTCAAATGTTCGTGTAAGGCTCAAAACTGCGTTAAGGTGAATACCATGCAGAATTGGCGCCCTCATTTGAAATAAATTGTTAACTCGTAAATATGGTCTAAATTTCCATATTTCTCAATGTAAGGCACTAGATAGCCCATTAAACTGCCGCTGGGCGCTACTTCAAGGTTATTTGCTTCTAACTTACCTTAAGGGTCCAGTGCAGCCCCTATTTAAAATAAATTATTTCAAAGGAAACGGGGACATTATTTAAAATTTTGCTACTACCAAGTCCTAGATAACCCTTCGAAGTATTTTATGAACGACTGTTTACAGTTTACAATGAGAACGTTAAGCTTTACTACGCATATTTGCCAAAAGTGGCCGTTTTTCGCAAATGTGCGTAGTAAAGCTTAACTTCTTCGTCTCAGCGCGTTCCCGGTTGCATCCTCAGCTGTGCTGCTTCGAAGCCCAGGATGCGCTTTTCCGCTTTTTCTTCTCCAAATATAACATGCATGCCAATGGTCACCCAAGGATGCCAAATACCTTGCAAAATGGAGAAGAAATAGCCAGAAAATTATATGATTTGGCTATAGTTTTACGACCGGCCGCCTGCCTGACGTCAACCCTCTTTGGGAGTGGCTCTATTCTAACCCAGAACCACACAGGTTAAAGGCACGTAGTAAAGCTTAACGTTCTCACTCTAAACTGTAAACAGTAGTTCATAATATACTTTGAAGGGTTATCTAGGACTTGGTAGTAGCAAAATTTTAAATGATGTCTCCGTTTTCTTTGAAATGATTTATTTTAAATGGGGGCAGCACTGGACCCCGAAAAATTCAGGTACGGCCTTAAAGCGATTTGATACTAGACGCAGTCACATTCATGAAATCAGTGATATTCCATTAACAACCCTTCTTGATTATGAATATACGGTGAACTCACGTATTATTTTTGTTGGTAGCAACGGATGAAGCAAAACCGTCGGGTCGCCGCTCCTAACACCTGCTCTGATGATAATCGTCTAAATCAATGGAAACCTGGTCGGCCTTTCCGATTATACTACGCGGTATGAGTAAACCGTATATTTATAATGAATTTATCTCACGTTTTAATAATATAACCCCTTTTCTTGGGAGATTGGAGATCAATATATTTATAGAAAATAATGACTGGCTATTTTTTCCCTTTCGTTCCCCGGTCAAAGGGTCCGAAGGGTCAAACGAAAGGTGAAGACAGAAATATAATATCTCACAAATACGTTATGACAATATGCTGCGAGGTGAAAACTAAGTATCGTTATGAGAAACTATTATTTATTAGTAGTGTATTTTATAGATGAATATAAGTATATAGTATGTATCAATGTATGTATATTTATGTAGATATTTATATTGTTGAAGTATAGTAAGTATTAATAAAGTAGTTTATGTAGAAATTAAATATATATCTGAATGCTCTGAAATTAAATGAATATCTTTTGTACCCATTTTGAGGTTTCTAACAACCCAAAGGTTGGCTGTCAGATAATGCTTTTAGCATTAAGTCCGCCTATTGTGCTATACAAATTGTATTTTGTACAATAAAGTTTAAATAAATAAATAAGCAAATAAATAGGGAAAATTCGACTCCCTTTATAGTCATTAAAAAAAAACAAGAGATAATTACGGAAATTGATATCTTTGTTTCTGATAGCCAAGTACAAGTTGCGTTTAATTGTTGTTAATTTGATATTCGTAAAGTTGTTAATTAGATATGTATTGCCAACTTACTTGCCGCCTGTGAGGTCAACGTTGTCTTTCATCCACCTGATGATGGGCCGGGGTGCTCCGAACACGCGGCATCGCAGTACGGCCGCAGATCCTTCCACTTTAGTCAAGTTCGCCGGACCTTCCTTGATTTCTGGCTCAAGAGCTGGAAAATAAATGATATTATAAATAAAATGCACTTAGTCACACACATCCAAGTGGACGTTTAATATCTTAACAAAATGTAACTTAAAAGAATTATATTGTTATGGTTGTAATCGAATATAAATGCCTGAAAGAGATTGCAGTCGCGATAAAGTCGCCTTTTGACTTGACATCCATTTCTTATGATCCTAACACCTTATATTTACATAATAATAGACTTACAAAATCTTTGCCTATCTTATAAATACAATAAGTAATAGCTCCGCTTCTATTTATCGCTTTATTTTTTAAGATTCTCTTTTCTCTCACTCAATACAGCTTCTAAGGCCACTCAAGCCACAACAATATTTGCCATTTCCTTGTCAAATACAGGGGAGAGCCACCCTGAGATGACAGACATATTTGCTGAGCCAATATCGGAGAGTGAATGAACACATTGCCAAACTGAGATTGGTCGTTCACCATTAAAAAAAAACTGTAATAATCTTTTCTTGTTGATGTTGTTGTCTCGTTGGTCAAAGTAGATGGTATAAACTCGTTTTACAGAGTTTTACCCTGTTACCTATATACCTCCTACAGTTGCCCCTTACGACACCCGTAGGATAAAGGTTAAAGGTTAAAAAACACAGATCTGTATGTACGAGTATATGACGCAGTTGGATGGTATAAACCGCTAATTCACTAAACCTCTAGTTGTTTGGCATTACAGCTCGGTTTTGTTAAACAGCTGAATTGTCAATGTGTCACGTTAAACAAACCAGCTAACCACCAGCTATACTACTAGATAAAGAAAGTCCTTCAATTTGTATGAAAATCTGCCGTGCCAATTTTTAATACAATATTTAATAAGAAATTCACTTACAAACTGAAGGAATCTTTTTTATTACTTCCTCCAACGTTTTTCGACGAGTTTATACGGCTCAAAACGGCAGATTTAGGTATTTTACAGTAGAGAGCTCAATGCCCGATCTAATGAATTGACATACACGGAATAAAAGTGATGATCCTAAATGAAGTCAATTTGACGTCAGATCGACACGCAAATTCATACAGAGGCTGTGTCTATCTTGATCCATGGTCTGGGTAAAACGATTTAGTGACAATTCGTATTTTTTAACTCTACTACCCTGCCAATTCTGCCATTACCACACGAAGACTTTTATGCTTGGAACGCCACATATGATGAATGTAATTGAAAGTACATTACTAAACTTACATAGGGGCTACAAATTAGGGGCAAAACAACAAGGTACAAGTAACAATATCCTGGCGTTTCGTGTAGATTGGTGTGTGGGCGTGTGAAGAGAACGGCGCGGACGCGGCCCACTGTGGGATGTGACCAATAGACAATAGAGATCTACCATTTGGTGAGGTGTATCTGATTATTCAGATTTATGCCGTGTTATACTTAATGTGGTTACTTGTTAAGAGAAATTAGAATTCGTGCCGATTTTTCTGGGCTTGTGGTATATTGGATCCCAAGTACATAACTCTAACACTTTTTGGGTTCTGAGCATAAGGCTTGTTTATATTACTCTGGATTTAGAGATTTAAACAGACATCCTTGATTTGGTGGTAAATCAGTAGCATCCCATTACTACGAGTAAGTTAAGATTAAACTTTTTTATTGTACCAACTATACTCGTAAGAACAACGTCAAAGTAAACTTAAAATATGAGTAAGTAGGTACAAAAAAGCAGTATAAATAGGTATAATTCTTTTATTTCCCTTACACTTGGGTAAGGGCACTCTTAAGAAGTCTTGGAAAACTTGTTGAAAGAAGTGTTTAAAACTTCTACACCCTTATAATTTTTCTTTCAAGTTCATATTTTGACCGAAAACCAGCTATATGCCTAAATAGATACATGCAATTTCTTCTAAATTATAAAATGTTGCCAAAATCTGACATTTCATTTCAAAATAAAAGCTAGACTAACGTTTGTATGGGGAAGTCTGATTCTGTCTAGGGTAAGGGAACTCTTAATTTCCCGTAAATCCAAGACAACCAATAACAAAAATATCTTAGAAACAACTTGCACCTAAAGTTCATGTCACGTTGTGTAACTTATTAAGGCCGTACCTGAATTTTCCGGGGTCCAGTGCTGCCCCCATTTAAAATAAATCATTTCAAAGAAAACGGACACATTATTTAAAATTTTGCTACTATCAAGTGCTAGATAACCCTTCGAAGTATTTTATGAACTACTGTTTACATTTTAAAGTGAGAACGTTAAGCTTTACTACGCACATTTGCGAAAAACGGCCACTTTTGGCTAATGTGCGTAGTAAAGCTTAACGTTCTCATTATAAACTGTAAACAGTAGTTCATAAAATACTTTGAAGGGTTATCTAGGACTTGGCAGTAGCAAAATTTTAAATGATGTCTCCGTTTTCTTTGAAATGATTTATTTAAAATGGGAGCAGCACTGGACCCCGGAAAATTTAGGTACGGCCTTAAGGTACTTCCAAAATAATCAAAACGGAAAACCGCAATAAAATTTTCCGAATGTGCATGATGAAAGGGAGATTGTTTTCAAACTCGGCCGGCTCTCAGCTAAGGAACGTGATTGCCACACCGACCATATTGGGTTACTCGGTAAACAAAAATTATAGAACGACAGATGAGACGCTTATACAATGTGCGCTCTGGCGTCGCATATGCTCGGACATGGACCGTCTTATTATAAAAACAGGACTAACTTTGTTTACTAGGTGTAAACAAAGTAAGTCCTGTTTTTATAATAAGACGGAATAAGTTTGATTTGTATTTCTGGCGTTAGAGGGATAGATATAACTTATGATACTCGTATTGTAGCAACCTCTTTGTCACTTCGAGGAACTACAACCACAGCAGTGGAACTACAACATAGTTCACAAGAAGCATACGATATGGCGCTGACAGTTTCCTACATCTCGATATGAGAGTTCTGGTTACAACTTAATATACATACGACCTCCGACGATACACTGATGGAGCCACGGTTCCCCAGACGCTAGACCACACCTGGCGGGAAGATCTTCCCTTTGTGGCGGTCGAGCATAATATCACCTCGCTCCCGCTACAATATCATTTTGTGGAACAAGACTACAATCATACATTTACGAAAAATCCCCAATAATCCTTTATATTGAACATTTTGTCTTTAACGGGTGACGATGAGGTGCATCAAAAAATCTTTTGACGTGACAACGTCTAATAACTCGATACTACGGGCTGCATGCACGAAACAGATGACGTCATTGTCGCGTTCCGCAAGCGAGAGCGCGCCACGAACGCGAGAGGCATGATCGGCTCGAGCGATCGGCTCAGTTCGGAATGTTTGACGTTGTCACGTCAAACTACCGTCCGTAAACCGACTACAGACAACCAATTTTTTAAATAATAATTTATTTTAAAAATTGGCCATAAAGTAATGTCCAAGCATTTTGCAAGACATTTTGAACCATTGCATTTTAAGACCGACGAACTTTTGTTTGTGAGTTTTGTGAAGAGAGCGTCAACATTCTTGAAAACGTAGTGGAATAATGGTTTATCCTCCCGTTTTTTCTTAATTTGTGTTGCCGGTGACTGCACTCATAAGTTTACAATTCGGTTTATTCGAACTTATGACACCGCAAGATGGTACTGCGATCTTGTACATCTGGGCCAAGTATTCGATGACATTACCTATTGGAGTCATGCCCTTAAACAGAAATCAAATGATTTTCTTGGATATATTTTTTATACAATGACTAATCTTAAACGTGACTTGCTACTTCTGGATGATTTATTTAGGAGAATGTGCCACCTGCTGAACTGCAGTACAACCAATAAACAGATGACAGCCGAATAGACTTAGTCTAAATGGAAACTGACGTCATGCGGATGATGATGATGACACGGAAGCTAAGCTGACTTACTAATATGTTAAACTTATTTTTATAAGCTTTTTTTTTATTATTAGAGATTTGAGTGCGTTTGACCGTTTTGCTTTTATTTAGTTTTATATCCCATACCATAATACAAGTTTGTAACAATGCTGCATGCATCCTGTTCAAACCTCCTTTCTTCATCTCATCCTGTCCGTTTTTCATTCTTCATTTCATTTCAAATTCCCTTTTATTCCATTTTCAAATCATTGACTGATCCCTTTTCACTCATTCTACCATCATCTCTTGATGAGAACGTTAAGCTTTACTACGCACATTAGCCAAAAGTGGCCGTTTTTCGCAAATGTGCGTAGTAAAGTTTAACGTTCTCACTTTAAACTGTAAACAGTAGTTCATAAAATACTTTGAAGGGTTATCTAGGACTTGGTGGTAGCAAAATTTTAAATGATGTCTCCGTTTTCTTTGAAATGATTTATTTTAAATGGGGGCAGCACTGGACCCCGGAAAATTCAGGTACGGCCTTAAGCTGATCATTTACTTCTCTCTATCTGTTGTACCTTAATAAATTAAATATTATTCTTTTATATGTAACAGTCAGTATCAGATAATAAATTATTTATAATCTGTGTTGCTATCGAGTCTCTATTCTCCACTTCTCCTACTATCTTCTATGTGGGAGCTCGCCTGGAGCGCCGGGACAGGTGGAGGTCCCACAAGTTTAAAAGTTACTTTAGGGCTAACTCAATCAGTGTGAACAAATTACTCAAACATATCGATACCTTGCGGCTCAAAGGGTGTAACCACCAAACCACGACTATTCGGGAGAGCCAAAAAACTAAAATTAAAATTTTGTATTTGTCACAACTTGGTTGTTATTTATCCTATAAACATGATTCTTACACCAAAGGCCGTTAATTTTCGTTGTTCATAATATTCAACACAACGTTTTAAGAAATATTTATAGTTTACAATTTAACTGGTGAATACGCCTCACAAAATTAAACTTGTATATGTTTACGCCCCATAAAATGACTGCTGCGTTAGTAAGGCAGGGTTGTATTCACCACTTTCAAAATTGAAATTGTAGTTTGTAACATTTTTTTTATTTTATTAAATTTTTTGCGTTTATATAACAATACTTACAACAATTTTTAGTAAAATAGGTCAATTTAGCATCCCTTGGTACATCAAAGTCTTGTATTCTATACTTAGATTTATAACTAGAGAAGAAATTACAAATTAGTTATTGACAAATGCTAGATATATATTGTTTCTACGTTACTTAATCATTACATCAATATCAAAACAAAAATATAATTGAAAACATAAATTTATACCTTACATGATACACATATACGCCCTACAATTTTATTTGATAGTGTCGTTTACGCCCAACATTTTGATGATGCCAAATAAAAATTGCTTTTATGCCCAAAAATACAAGAAAATCTCCATTGAAAGCATTGAAATTTTGGGTCGTATTCACCATTGTTTTTAGAATTTGAGAACTTTAAATATACAGTTCGATAGCGGAGCAAAACCTGAATAAGATGTCATTCAAAACTTATTTTGGCCAAAATGGTGGTTACGCCCTTTGAGCAGCAAGGTATCGATATTTACGTGAGACATTATTTCAAATACCACAATTTAGAGTTATTGTATGTGTTACCACTGATTTGGTAGTAATTTATGTTATGACGGTGCAACGTGATCGCATTCATATCGCCCCGATTTCGGTGCAATCATAGCTCCCCTATCATTGCAGCATAGTGCTTCGGTTATACAGGATGACTTTTTAAACACCAACCAATTTTTTGGAGCAAGTTCAGTCCATGATTGCTTTGCTGACAGCCAAGAAAATATAATGAAAAACTTCAAAAGATAAGTACTTTATTGTACAGTCGGACAACAGGGTAATGAAAAACTTCAAAAGATACTTTATTGTACAGCCCGACAACAAGGTAATGAAAATCTTCAAAAGATACTTTATTGTACAGTCCGACAACAGGGTAAGTGATCTCTTACGGACGTTTATGCAGCGGTAATAGTCGCAAAATTTAATGAATTTGAATGCTTAATGTGCTGTTGACTGTACAGTAAAGCGACACTATTCCTTCTACTATAATACCACAGAATAGGATAGTAGTATTGGTTTTTAAACTATCGCGCTTTGAACACATTATTATTAGTGCTAAGTCCCGTTATACGAGTATATTATATAAATCATAGGATACTATTACTCCGTACAGAAGTCTCACTCAGCAAAGAAATTCAAAGAAATATCTACTCAATGCGGTTAGCGATATGGTTTAATTTAGATTACGTCAGAACTCAGCACCTTTTCGTTTAGATACCTAGATACTAGTACTCCGTACAGAAGTCTCACTCAGCAAAGAAATTCAAAGAAATTTCTATTTAATGTGGTTAGCGATATGGTTTAATTTAGCTCACGTCAGAACTCAGCGCCTTTTCGTTTAGATACCTAGACATCCGTTGCAGTCCAATTTCATTCTTATTACTCTGGACAAACGATTTGTTTATCTGAATTTACCATTTGGAGGAGCCCCGGCTCGCTTAGTAATAATGTACTCGTAGGTATATTTTCAATACCTAAACGGGGAGTGACACAGGCCTGATAATACGCTAATGCGTGTTCCAATGCTGTCAACAAGTCTATGATTGACACACTTATGTACCTACATAAACACATAAACTGAACATTCTGTATACCAATTTATATTAAAAAAGTAAACAAAAAAGCCATTATTGGATTATCCATAGCGATGAGTCAAGGGTTAACGAACTTAGAATTTCGGCAGCCGAATAGCCGCGCCCCGGAGGGTCAAAAACGAAATGAAATACTACCCAGGTAGTTTAAATTGTGCAAACACGCAATGCCATGGTGCGGGGTGCAGCTGCATTTATTTTTTGTCGGCTGTGAGCTAAAAAAATATCCTATCTGCCGTTTTCATTTGCAACGAATATCACGGTCTCTGACATTGGATAAAGGATTTGCGAGCAGACCATTATTAAAATTGTCGGGTCACATTGTATGACATGATGACAGTATACGTCTATATGATTTGCGAATACGTCACAATGACAACTATTTCACGAAGAGAGATCTGATTTATGTGATAAGTAAATTGAAACTTATTGGCTCGAGCTAAAGTATTTTTTGTTAGTTACGTAAAATGTCCCAAAGGAACTACATATGGGGTATGTAGTTCCTGCTTTATTTTAGGCCGAGTATATTGATCTTAGCCTCCGCGCACCATATGCTCAACTAAATTCAATCAACATTATAAATAATGTAGCAATAAATACACGCCCGCATGCCATGCTTTTCATATGAAAATAAACATAACGAATGATACCTACGACTGTTATTCAGATGACAAAAGATTACATAGCCCTAGCGGTGAATTTACTGATTTCGCTCCGTTATTATGTCAACTGTGTATTAAATGTAGGTACATTGAATTCAAGTGATTGGTCCGCAGCCAAGCTTCAAACGTGTCCTACTAACCTAAACAATAAATTAAATCATATGATCACCATAATCATAGCATAAGCCCGCGTCAGATTATATGTGGCTTGCGCGTTAGGTACCATTCCCGGTTGAGAAATACAATTTGGAAAAAAATTATGACGCAGTTTTGTTATTGTATAAAAAAAATTAAAGATTTTATATACAAACATCTGCTATTTCTAATATCGTCTAAGTATATCACAATGTGTAACGTAAGGCAGCAGACGTTAAAAGCGTGACAAGTTGATATTTTAACAAGTACTTAATTATTTAATTTTTTTTTTTAAAACAAGCTTTTACATAAAACAATAACCTAAAAATTTTGAAGTGCTCTACAAGACGAATCATATTGAGCTCAAACTCGGTGGGGTTATATTATTTTATCACAGAGATACCGAAGCCACCTTCCCGCTTCATCGTTAGACCAGGTCTTTGATACCATAATATTGTCACCCAACTTCCATAAGTATGTGAAGTTTCCGCTCACATTTCTAATTTAGCTTGCAAGGTTTGATTACGGACACACAGACTAGGGACAGGTTTTTTTTTTTTTATGTTATAGGGCGGCACACGAACAAGCGGGTCACCTGATGGTAAGTGATCACCACTGCCCATGGACAACTGCAACACCAGGGGTGTAACAAGAGCGTTACCGGCCTTTCAGGAAGATATAGACTCGTTTTTTGAAGGTTTCAATGTCGTATCGGTTCGGGAACACCGCTGCAGGAAGTTGATTCCACAGTTCGGTCGTTCGTGGCAGGAAGTTCCTTTTAAAACGTACGGTGGTTGATTGCCAACTATCCAGGTGGTGTGGATGGTATTTTAATTTCAGGCGGGTGGTGTAGTGGTGAAATTTTGCAGCAGGTATTAGGTCGAACAATTCTTCAGAACATTCCCCATGATAAATGCGATAAAAAATGCACAAGGATGCAACATCCCTACGTAGAGCCAGAGGATCGAGACGGCTGACGAGAGTCTCATCATCGATTATACGAGTTGCGCGATTTTGAATACGGTCAAAAGGAAGAAGTGAAACGAAGAAGAAGGTGAAACTAAATAAAAGCTTGTAAATATGTACATACTTAATTGTCAAAATTCAGTCACACACATCCAGTCTCATCTTCATAAATAGTTGATACCAATATAGATACTCGTAAAGTCGTCGTATGGTCCATACTTGTATGCTGTCATTGCTGCCATTTATTTATTTACCAATTTATGTACACGGACAATATATACAGAGAATACATAAACAAAAAGTTGTACAAAGGCACTACTTATCACAAAAGAGATCTCTTCCAGTAGGCCTTGTTATTGATTTTTTATGCTAGCATGCTAAATCACCATAAAATATGTATAAAAATGTCGTCATTAAATTATTTCTTATTACGATGATGTCATTAACATTTTATCGCTACTAGTAAGAGGGTATCAAAAGTATGAATGACCTCATAATGTTTTTCAATAATTAACTGAACTGAAATAAAACGTGGCAGTTAATTTGATTAGATGTTTCGATGCTACTGGTCATTTTGACCTTTTAGAAAACATTCACTAAGTATCAAGCCAACGAATTGAAATAGGCTCAAAATTATTAAATTTATATTTAAATGAAATCACTCCTATTGATTTAACTACACTTGTTATAATCAAATAATATTTAAAAAACATACCCATACGGCATTACAGAAGCACACATCATTACAGATCATTCGTTTTGGAAATCCTTGGGGGAGGCCTATGTCCAACAGTGGACTTCCTGTGGCTGATATGATGATGATGATACGGCATTACAGAAGCAAACATCAAATGAAACCACTAGTGTTATATCGGTATTTTAACTACACTTAGTAAGTTCAGATCATATAAAAATACTCATACGGCATTACAGAAGCAAACATCAAACGAAACCACTAGTATTATATCGGTATTTTTACTACACTTGGTAAGTTCAGAACTTCAGATCATATAAAAATACCCATACGGCATTACAGAAGCAAACATCAAATTAAACCACTAGTATTATATCGGTATTTTTACTACACTTGGTAAGTTCAGAACTTCAGATCATATAAAAATACCCATACGGCATTACAGAAGCAAACATCAAACGAAACCACTAGTATTATATCGGTATTTATACTACACTTGGTAAGTTCAGAACTTCAGATCATATAAAAATACCCATACGGCATTACAGAAGCAAACATCAAATTAAACCACTAGTATTATATCGGTATTTTTACTACACTTGGTAAGTTCAGAACTTTAGATCATATAAAAATATCCATACGGCATTACAGAAGCAAACATCAAATGAAACCACTAGTATTATATCGGTATTTTTACTACACTTGGTAAGTTCAGAACTTCAGATCATATAAAAATACCCATACGGCATTACAGAAGCAAACATCAAACGAAACCACTAGTATTATATCGGTATTTTTACTACACTTGGTAAGTTCAGAACTTCAGATCATATAAAAATACCCATACGGCATTACAGAAGCAAATATCAAACGAAACCACTAGTATTATATTGGTATTTTTACTACACTTCGTAAGTTCAGAACTTCAGATCATGTAAAAATACCCATACGGCATTACAGAAGCAAACATCAAACGAATACCACTCGTATTAAGTAAATCAATATTTTTTAAATTGGCAAGTTCGTTTGATCATACAAAAAATGCCATACAGCATTACGGAAGCAAACATCAACCTACACTATGACAGTCCTATTTCTGGCGTAACGAATGAGTCTCGGGAGCAATAAAATGATCTAGCCTAGCGTCGCACGTCAAATCAAATAAGGCTGGCGACATCTCGTGCTTGGAGGCCAAGGCAGCTGCTTCGTTACTATGATATTGACTTTTATTAACTTTACTATTATAAATTCATTAAATTCATCTTGCCGTTTGCTATTTTTTTGGGTCAAGTTAAATTTGAGCCACTTCCCGGTTTCTGATTGAGCTGAAATTTTGTATGCTAATGTAAACCAGATGACAATGCAATATTATTATGACAAGAAGTTGATGATGAAGCCAAGGAAGGTGGCTATAGGAACCCTATAATAAAACGACGTGACCCTATCGAGTTTAAGCTTATGACATTTGTGTTCATAAGTTCTTGGGCCTTACAATAAAAACTTCTAAGAAAAAAAAATATTTTTCGTCAAGCTATGTCAGATGCCTATAGGCAGCTAAAAACCTGACACCGGTGTTCGCCATTTACTTAAACGAAAACAAACCAGAATGTTTAAGGCGACGGATTGGAAGCGGCCTGCATCCAATCTTTTCTTACAATATCTAAAATCACTAGGGACCGGCTACTCTATCAGAACAGTCAATTATAAATGACAGTAACCACTTCCTCGTCTGTCCGGCCAATAAAAGTTGCGTATGACTGGATCACAGTATAATAAAGAGTACTAGACTTGATTGAGAGTTTATTGAACACTCGTCTATCACGTGTGTGTTATGAGTTAATAAGGGTTCTATAGTGTAGACAACTACACAATAGAACCCTTATTAACTCATTGAATTAGATGTTTTAGGTGTCATTGCTACAATTCCGATTCAAATCAATTAGTCAATTCTTACTTGGAAAATCTGCATTTTCTAGTAACTTGTAAGTTTAAAAACTAGTGTGAAATCGGTGACCTCAGGTCGGTCAACGTGTTATTGACATATGCGTCATAATAAATAATAAATAAATAAATATATACGGACAAATCACACTGATTAAGCTAGCCCCAAAGTAAGTTTTTTTTTAAACTTGTGTTATGAGATACTAACTTAACGATATTTTATGATAAATACATATATAGATAAACACCCAAGACCCAGGACAATTTGAAAAAGGCCATTTTCCAACTTGCCCTGGCTGGGGATCGAACCCAGAACCTCCGGATTAGCGGTCTAGCGTGTTAACCATTACGCCACGGAGTCGTCGTCATAAATCGAACCACGTGCTATACTATACTAGATTACTATATAGTACATAAGTATGATGAAATTAGAATAACAGTCAAAAATACAAAAAAAAAATCGGCAGTTCCATACGCCGGCCGGCATGTCATACGTGTGAAGTCGCCCTGGAAATTTGTATGGAAATGTCATTTTTTTCGTTTTTTGACTGTTGTTTTATCATTATACTATATAGTGATCTAGTATAGCCTGCGGCTTGATTTATTATGTATATGTCGATTACACCTCGTATAAATCTAAAGGCAAAAAAACGCGAAATATTTTTGACGAAAAAGGAATGAATACCACTGACAAGTATGGAGAACATATACCTAACGATAACAATATTTCAACCCAAAACTATACCGTAAACGCGAACCCATCGTATTGATATGTAAAATGTATTCAACAAACGGGACGACTGTTAGGAAATCTCCATACGCTTGTAGCACCACTCATAATACCCGTCTTTTGGCACACGCCTACAGGCTGCCCAGCCACTGACCAACTACCTCAATAGACTACAAAAAACGCTTTTTATTTATATTATGCCTGATATCCTAATCTTCCTACTATTTATATTTACGACAATCCTAGAGTACGCAAGGCACTTTTATTTGGTTGAGACAATCTTTGTTCTCTTTACCGCCATGTTACATTCAAAACGAACTAACTGAATTCTTACTCAGTTCCAATTTCGTATCGAAGTGAGTTTTTTTAAGGAAATATTCTCATAAACTACTACACCACACATGCAATATTAGTACACTGCTCAGTGTAAAATGAGTAAATTCTCAAGTTAAACGTGAAAAGGGGCGAAAATTTAGACAAAATATGGTGATCAGTCCCGGAATGGCAGCGGCCACAATAATTACTAATGGCTCTGTGAGCTGTATTTTTTTTAACGTCATGGACAAAAAACATCCAAATAATTATCGAATCTGCTTACAAAATTTCACAAGAATCGGTTGAGAAATGCGACTTGTAGACGAGAACAGGCGGACAGCCGGACAGACATACGAAAGCATTTTTGCCCAACCTGAAACGGGGACGCTTCACCAACACACAGAGTGCTATTGAACTTCGCCGTTTCACTTTACGTAATAATTAATTTTAATAATAAATAATAATAATTTTAAGGTTCTGGGTTCGATCCCCAGCCAGGGCAAGTTGGAAAATGGCCTTTTTCAAATTGTCCTGGGTCTTGGGTGTTTATTTTTATATGTATTTATCATAAAATATAGTATCGTTGAGTTAGTATCCCATAACACAAGTTAAACAACTTACTTTGGGGCTAGCTTAATCAGTGTGATTGGTCCCTATATATTTATTTATTAATTTCAATAGGGAGATAGTACTAGTATGTTGTGTATATAAAAATTCACGGCTAAACTACGGTGTTATGCCATGGGGGCAGAATATTCGTTATCTATTTCTATCGACGTCTATGAGTGCGACGAAGGCGACAAGTGCCCATAAATTATAATGAGCGTCTAGAAAAATGCTTTGTATTAAAGTGTCACTACAATTTTGTGTACGGTTTGGAAACAGGAACAATCTTTTTTTGTATCGAAATCGGCAGTATTGCCCTGGAGTAACTTCCACTAAAAGAAATGATTTGTTCCGTCCACTTTCTTCCGCAAAATTAAAATAAGATAATTCCTGTTTTAATATTTTTCTTTGCGTTTTTTTTCTAGGTTATATCATCGCAAACAATTTTATATTAACGAGATATTTTTTATTGATGATAACAATATGAAAAGCGCCTTTGTTGAGTCATAGTATGATTTTTTCTACTGGCAACTTTGTATTTGTGACTAAACGATTATAAAACATAATAATAAATATATGTTATAGTATAAATATATATACCTATTGCATAGTTTCAGGCCAGTAAGTTGATTATAAATCACAAAGTCCTTTATTAATATTTATTGCAATAATTGTGAGTCACATGCAGATAATAAAAATATTTTTATTCTAAACATAGTAGTCACTGAATTATAAATTGTATGACATTGGCCACATTAATATTATGAATGGAGATTTCAAAATTCCCTATTTGTGGTTAAGCCAGACAGGAAACAATGTGCTAACTATAACCGCAATAGGTATATAATAATAAATATAACACCAGTTACATACCTAGTTCTAATAAATAGTTTTCATTCATTTCGTACACAGCGTGGTAGTCAAAGGAAGAAAAAAGAGCTACGTCAAAGGGCAAAATGGCAACTGCAATCACATAGTTTATAAATTTTAAAATCCATACACATTTACAAAAACATTGTGTTACGGAACTGGGGTTCGAGATTTGAAGTAAAACGCCAACACTCTTCGTATTCCACATCCTTCCGTATCATTGCAAACCCTTCCAGAACATTCCACATTGATATTTCTACAGCTAGACTGTTCTAGAACATTATTCTCGAATATTCTCTTTCCAGAAGGTCCGCGACAGTTATAAACGAATTCCCTGGCCTAATTGTTGCTTAGAAAGTTGTCGTGCGAAGAGCTACTCTCGATGGTCACCTAGAAGAAGGGATAAAGGAATTACTCACATTGCACGTTGATGTAGATATCCTTGTAGACGTATCCGATGGAGTTGGTGGCGTTGCAGCCGTAGTTGCCAGTGTCCTTCTTCTCGAGGTTGGAGATGGTGATGGAGTCGGCCTTGACCTGGCGGCGCGCGTTGGGCGGCGCCTGCTCGATGGGCTTCCCGTTGTGGATCCACGAGATCTGCGGCGACGGCCGCCCCGCCGCCTCGCAGCGGATCACCGCCTCCTCGCCTTCCGCTAGGTTCAAGATCTCCGGCTCCACGGTGAAGAATGGTGCGGCTGGAAATAAATTATGTTTACAAAGAGCTGTTATGTAAAACTAGAGGAGACACCACATATCGCTGTTTTGTCCCGTTTAATTGTAGCTTTACTTAGTCGCTTGCTAGCTCTTATACGCCTAGTACTTTCGACAGTTTATAAGCGAAAACCATACGAAAACATGGGAAAAGTAATTAAAAATGCCTTGGTGTGTGTATAATACAGTAAAAAGAATTCAAGGGACACGGCAAAGTGTAAAGAAATAACTTTTCATCGGTAAGTAACCAGATTTCATTGTTTGAAAATTAAATACCAACGTATAATAAAATGCACACCGCTGTCATATATTCAATAAACGGGCAAGTGCGAATCGGACTCGTACATGAAGGGTTCCGTACCACCGTACAATGTTTTAAAACGCTGAAGAAACACGTTTCTTGTATGACGACCCCCTTTAATTCTTAACTTTATTTTATTTTTAGTATTTGTTGTTATTATGGTCATAGTAATACATAATTGGTGAAAATTTCAAGTATCTAGTTAAAGCCATTATAAAGATCAAGTTAAGGCGAAGATATAGGCAAATGGCCTTGAAGTGTGAAATAAATTGTTAACTCGTAAATATGGTAATAATTTCCATATTGCTCTTCGTCATGCACTAGATAGCCCTTTAAATTATTTTATGAACTGCCGTTGAAACTATTATTAGTAATCCGTCTAGCTTTAAAACTTGCCGTGGCCACTTTTGGCGGAAGCAAGTTTTAAAGCTAGACGGACTAATGTAAATACTTTCAACGGTAGTTCATAAAATAATTTAAAGGGCTATCTAGTGCATGACGAAGAGCAATATGGAAATTATCTCCATATTTACGAGTTAATAATTTATTTCAAGTGAGGGCGCCACTTCAAGGTCCTTTGCCTATACCTCCACCTTAAAAACGCTGAAAAAAAACACGTTTCTTGTATGACGACCCTCTTTAATTTATAACTATTTTTTATTTTTAGTATTTGTTGTTATAGCCGCCACAGTAATACATAATCGGTGAAAATTTCAAGTGTCTAGCTATTACGGTTCAAGAGATAGAGCCCTGTGACTGACGGACAGACAGACAGACGGACAGACAGCGGAGTCACAGTAATAGGG
Source organism: Acrobasis repandana (assembly GCA_963576875.1). Classification (NCBI taxonomy): domain Eukaryota; kingdom Metazoa; phylum Arthropoda; class Insecta; order Lepidoptera; family Pyralidae; genus Acrobasis; species Acrobasis repandana. The sequence goes on from OY756215.1 coordinate 2,936,130, forward strand.
TCCCGTTTGCACCCTTTGGGTACGGCACCCTAAAAATAGAACAGGGGCCAATGTTTTAGATAGCTGGTCTATACATACATTCTAAGTCAATGGTTTTTTAGAACTTTTAAGTACATATAAGTTGGGGGCAAAAATTGTAAAAGACCCGTCGTTAAATTAACATAAAGCCAATTATAGAGGTATTGAAACAAAAAAGCCTTGGATTAGCGTGCATACTATACTAACTTGTATATTTAGACATTGCATGCAAAACCGAGCTTATAATAAATACCTATCTCGAAGATTGAAATGAACATCATCTAAATTATGGTAAAAAAAGGGAACTAATTTTTTGAACTGTTATTTAAATATTCGAGATGTTATTATGATCAGTTGGAAAAAATATTGAGCAGTTATTTAATTTAATGGCGGTTGATATTAATCGACGGTTATATTGCTACAGTAAAACATGAACAGTAATAAAAATCAATAAAAAATCAATTAGTCGGTTATTTTATCATATTACTAGTTCTTTTCATTTTACTCGGTTAGGGAAAACCTATAGGTTAGGTTAGGTTAGAACTGCGACCAACACACGCACGAGTCCAGCGAGCCAAGCGAGCGAAGCGAGCGTGCCGCGGTAGCGGCCGGCGAGTGCTAGGTCGGTTTTATCCATTTTACTAGGTTAGGAAAAAAAATTGAACCGCTCATTCAATTTTTTTTACCGCCCATTTAATTATTTTCCTGTTTAATTATATATTCACTGATCCAGTTCCTTATTTTTTATTACTTACTTTTGTTTACTTTACTGCTTAGTTTTATTTAACTGCTGAACTAGTTATTAAACATGCCATTTATAATTTTTAACTTACCAAAACTGCTATTTACAACTTTAAATCAGTGCAAAAAAAAAAACACGTGGCAAAAGGCACGTGTAGAACATATGCACATACATATATCGTGTAACCATTTCTTACTAATCGTTTGTACCAACCCAGGGGTTATGCGCAAATAAATGTATTACTCCAAATTAGGTCTAATATTCAACTTACTTGTATTTCAAAGATCACTAGGATCATAGGACGAACTTAAAATATACTCATATACCATAACAAAGTATTTCTACGAAATAAGCGGCTCAGTGCGCTTGTCCTACATAAATTACTTTCTAAACGTTGCAGATAACGATTGTTAAAGAATCAGTTACACAAATAGTTGCATTCGTTCGAAAAAATCACTTTAAATACTTATTGCGGTAATTTTACACGCGGAAAGTATATATTACTATAATATTTAAAAATCGTCCGTAATCATCGAGCTTTAAAGCTTAATGTCCACAATTATCCATATTAATGTTCCTTTAACATGTGATGAGAAATTCATAATTTTTTTTTAACTACATAGTAATACCGCGCCCCAATAGGACTGGCTTTTAGAGCTTTTGCCTTCAGTCATTACTAGCTTCACAGCTCGTCACATGCTCGGTAATTAAGGTCGGTCGATACTTCGCACAGGACCTGCTCTGTAAGTACTTCTATAGCTATCTATCTATCTACGGGCTATGACAGTAAAGTATTGTAATCATCTACGAACAATAATTCTCTAGAATCGTAACTAATCCCGAAAAATCATTCCACGCGATATGTACCGCGGAGGGCGGGGCTTAAAATATGAACAGCGCGGCGCGTCAGTTCGCCGGTTGCGTCGCAAGAAGTTTCTTTTGAGAATATTGCTGTGTTTTTGCGATAATCGATTTATTAAAAATGCCGTTATGTGCCGTGAAGTGGTGTAGAAGCCATACAGACACGAAAATTAGTTATAAAAAAATTACACGTAAACAAGGTTATTTATTTTAGCGTAGCGTACTGCATTATAGGTACCATCCGCGCGTTGTACCTCACCGCTCGTTGCGTTGACTGCCTCACCCGACCGACGACGACGCGTGACCTTGTCGCGACCAATCGCATGCATCTTTGTCTATGTGTGCGTTCGAGTGTTTCGTTGGAATTACTGTTCGTTTGTTTGCGTAAATGGAATCAGAATCGAAGCGGTGAATGTAGGAGCGTTAGATTTCCAGATAATTATATTTCGATGGTAATCATACTATTTCAAAGTAAAATTATCATTTTGAATAACTGTATACTCGTAATGGCAATTATCATAATTTTATTACACAAGTATAATGTCTAATTTTAATTTAGTTAAAAACCAAAGAGACGTGTCAGTCTTCAGTTCTAAATTGACATTCTATCTTAGGAATGCTGGAGAAAGAAACAGTGAAACCAGAAAAAATAATATAAAAATCGACTGCCATGTTTTTCTATTGTATATTGCATGCATGCAAAAACTATCAAATACAACCACTCATTCAGTTTGTAAAGTCAACATCATGAATATTACTGACAATTCCTTAACATTTAATTCTAATTAAAACTACGCCACACGCTCCTCTGTACGACTTTAACATTTAACTTCAGAATGATGGATTTACAATCTACTGGTAATTAAGGCCGATCGATGCTATACCTGCCATAGTACAAATATCTATACCAATATTTTTAAAGCGTTATTAAAAGCCTTTCTGTTGTATGTGGGCATTGCATCGGGCTGATCAATAATGGATAAATATAGCCGGAACCCTTAAGGACTTTAGGTAATACACATTACAAACTACATAGTTACATATAATCTACGAATAATAATCCCTAGAAGCGTAACTAATCCCGAAAAATCATTCCACGCGATATGTACCGCGAACCGCGACGGGCGGGGCTCAAAAGATGATCCGCGCGGCGCGACAGTTCGCCATGACACAAGAGTCGTGCGATTGCGTCGCAAAGTTTTCTTTGAGAATATTGCTGTTTTTGCGATAATCAATTCATTAAAAATGCCGTCATGTGCCGTGAAGTGGTGTAGAAGCCATACAGACATGAAAAACACAGGATTCATCTTTCATATGTAAGTAAATTAACATTTTGATAATCAGCCCCTAAGCCGGCTGCTGGACCGACGCGTGCGTGACCTTGTCGCGACCAATCGCATGCATCTTTGTCTGTGTCTTTGAGTGTTTTGTTGTAATTACTGTTAGTTTGTTTGCGCAAATAGAATCAGAATCGAAGCGGTGAATGTAGGAGCGTTAGATTTCTAGAGATTATATTTCGATGCATATAATGTAATAAAGAAGTTTGATAGACACAGTTATTTCCTTTCAATTAGCTAAGCGTAGCTAATTGAAAGGACATAACTGTGGCTACATACACTGTTCCACAATCATAATTATAAGTAATATTCATAGCTGGTTGGACATTTTTCTTTTTGGATTTTACTAGTGCAAATGGTCATTCCGATTATACTATTTACAGATTACAATAAATCACAACTTAAGACATCAAAACGTCAGCGTAAAATGCTTGTGTTATTATATTTAGTAAAATGTATACCTAATAAAAAGTATTATATTTCATATTATTATGAAACATAGTACTTTCCCTTTACAGTTCAATAACCCCACGAGGAAAATCTATGAATGAAATGGAAGTGCACAGTCGAACTTTATCTTGTTTAACTTCGACCAACAAACTTTCTCATGCTACGATCTCCCCCATTTATTATATTTCTTCCTATTGTGTATAACTGGGGTGCCCGTGCAAGTGAAGTCTCCTTAAGTGATATAACGTCTGATCCGATGCGAGCGATATAAAACTTATTTTTCGTATTTCGAAATTTCTTTTCTGAGTAAGCTGTTTAATATTAATGATTAAAGATTATTTCATATGTCTGTTGTCACCCTGTATAGATATATAAATATTTAAGACCCAGAATAATTTGATCATTTTCCATCTTAGGATCGAACCCGAGATCATGCGGTTCAAAGGAAAGAGCATTTCCATTGCGTATAACTGGGGATATTTCATATTGAGTATAATTGGGAGCAATTTAAGTCTCCACACTTAAAAAAACATCTGATCTCATGCTCGTATTACCTTCAGCAGTCGGAAATAAGTCAAACATACCTGGATATATAGTCTGTGGCTCAAAGTCAGGAAAACGAAAAAATATCTGAACTAAAAGGAAAAACTTTAATACCTAGTGATAAACAATCCAAAAGTGATGCGTACAGATTGAAAAGGACCGTTTGAATGAAATGTTAAAACGAAGGAGTTTTCTGTTCTACTCGAAAGCTTCGCAAAACGTCGTCGTCGTAATCGCAGCATTGTGGTAAAATGTTCTTTTCATATTTAATCGGCATATTTTCTTTACAATAAGTAAGAGGTTCGCGTTCAGATGCATTGTTCGCTGTTCTTTACATATACATCTAAAACTGTGACTATGGTACAGTTTTTAAAATACTCGTATGTTCTATCCAACTAGACGTTTGTCTGTATCTCAGAGAACTTATTCATTTGAACATTACTTGCCGTGTGGTTCCCGTCAGAGTAGAATAAGTACCACTCCAAGTATTCCCGTCGATGTCGTTGAAGGAGACTTAAGAAACACAAGCTGAACAAAGCTTAATTAATGAGACTTCTCCAACCCGTCTGGCCAGCGTGGAGAGGCCAAATCCTTCGGCTACTCTGACTAAGTATGGCTCTGGTAGTGCAGAGGGGGTCGTGCTCCTGCAGTAGAGACTAAAAAGAAAGACCTGATCATAAGAGCTACAATTCAGGAAATATCTGTTTAAGGGTCGGCACCATGTAAAATGGGTTTGCGCGGGCAACAAGTTTGTACAGAAAGCGTTTGATTTAAGACAAATAATGTATACACATAGATAGAGGAAGAGTTGGGACAGTAGACGAAAAAAAGGATTTTTTAAAATATTTTGTAGTTTTCCTAAAAACAAGCATTGAATTTACCCAAAAACATGCAAAACGCACTTTGCGCGGGCAATAGTTATGGCTTAAGTAGAAAAGACCACTAAGAAAATTACATACCTAGTTATAGGTGAATAGACTAGCCAGTAGACGAAAACCGTATTTTTTTAATTTTCATTCAGAAAAAGTAAGATAATTGTAGAGAAACCTGAAAGAAATATTTTAGAAAATCTTGCTACAAACTGGCTTGTTTTTCAGCGTAAAGAAATATTCTAACAAGGGATTGCATATATTTTATAAAAATAAAGGCTATTTTGAAACATTATTCTTTATATTTGCTTACAATGCAATCACGCAATAATAAAAAAAACAATTTTAAAAATTGGATGTTTTGCAACGTTTTTGACAGAATTCTCTGAAATGGCGGCCATGTTACTTCCATACAAATTTAGTTGCCCGCCGGGCGTTCAGGAAGGAGGCTGTGTCGAAGTTTTCAAAAAAATCCATTTTCGAATTACGTAAAATTGCATTTCAGTCTAAAATATTTCAATAAAAAACTATGTACAAACTGCCAAATTATGTCATACTTTTGCTACACTATGGTACAGTTTTGACATTTTGTTGACATTCAAGCAAAGATGTAATGCTATCCCAGATACGGCATCGCACATTTTTTTTTTTAATTTTATTGAAAATTAAGTCAATGAAAAAAATAATTTGATTTGATTTATTACCTATATTTTTTAATTGGCGATTGGGGTGAAAATCGGATTGGAACTTTCTCGGGTCGCGGAATCATATTAACTGTTTTTGTAATAAAAGCTGCTGTTTAATTAGGGTTTTACAATTATTTTGATGGGTGATTCAGTCTGAAATTTTCAACAACTTTTCCCCATGAATGTATATCAAAATACGAATTGACAATTGATATGCGTAATATATCGAACCACAGGCTATACTAGATCTATACTTGGCTAGGCAGACAGGCTATAGTAGGCTATTTATCTATACTAATATTATAAAAGGAAAGATTTGGTTGTTTGTTTGTTTGCATTACATGGCTCCGAAACTACTGGACCGATTTAAAAAAAACTTTCGCCGTTGGAAAGGTACACTATCGCCGAGTGACATAGGCTTTGTGTGTACCAAGGGCGAAGCCAGGGTGGACTGCTAGTATAGTATAATGATATTAAAATAACAGTCAAAAAACAAAAAAAAAACTGCATTTTCATACAAAAGTGTGCAGCCGCCCGGGAAATTTGTATAGGAACCGATTTTTTTGGTGTTTTTACTGTTTTTAGGGATTCGCTTATCTGTCTGTCCGTAAGTCACAGCCAATTTGCTACGAAACTATTAGAATGATTTAGTTGAGATTTAGTACCTACACTTATGTAACTTAGTGACCCAAAGATAGACGTATAACGTAAATAAATGGAATTTAAAAAAGGGGGCCACTTATGGTGGGTAAATTAGACATTAAAAAAAAGTTTTGATAACAAAATCGTGTGACATATCAAATGAAAGAACTTTTTATGACAGTTTTAAATATATATATTTTTTTTATATTATTTCTTAGATTGGTATTTTTAAGTTATTTAAGAAAATGGGCGAAAATTGACCCCCCCCCCCCCCCTAATAAACTACTGGACCGATTCAGTTGAAATGTTGTGCACATAATGTAAATTTGTGACCCAAAGACGGAAGTAAAATGTAGGTAAATGAATAAATTTAAAAAAAATGGGGCCACTTATGGGAGATAAATGAGACATTAAAAAAAGGGTTTTGTGAACTATATCGCGTAAAATATCAAATGAAAGAGCATTTTATGATAATATTAAATATATTTTTCTAAATTTTTTAAGTTGGTGTTTTTGAAGTTATTTTTGAAAATAAATAATAAAAATACCCTTATCTCCGAAACCACTGAACCCAATCTTTTGAAAAATATACTGTTAAAAGTTCTTTATCTATAGATTACAGGAAAACCTATTAGAAGATAAAAAATAAAAGGGTGTAGTAATGCTTATTACTGCTTCATTAATCAACCAATTTTTTTAGCTGTTTTCAGGAAAAGATTTCTTTTTAGTGCTCTTTGTTGATTCGTTAAAAATATTGTACAAAATCAAACAGTCAAGTCATTGATTGAGCACATACAGCTGCTAAGCCAAGACTGTTGATCTGTTCAACGTGCAATCCTTTTTTACCCTCCGTACTTACATAATAAGGTGAATAGAAGTGAAAGGTGTTACGATTGCAGATGGTCGCTAAACGTATTGTTTCACAAAGAAAATTCAAATGTGTACATTTTCTGTCAGTGGAACACAAAACGTGTAGTTTTCCAAGTTACCGCTCGCGTAAAATACTATTTGATTGTATTTTTGAGAACGTCCTGTCAGCGATAAGTAATATTGATTTACGCAGAAATATCATAAATTTGTCTATAGTTCCCTAGAATTTCAACTTAACCAAAATAAACGAGCACGTGCCGTAACGGGCCACGTCCAGTGTAGAGTTCCGTAGTCAGTACCTACTTGTTTTATGTAACTAACAACTGCCTAACTTTAGGTCTGAATTTAGTCCATGATACTGAACAACTTTCACCAAGGAACAAACGAAATACATAAATTATTTTTGATCTCTTACACACCAACACACAAGATTTGGCAAAATGTAATATTTATGGAATATGTAAGGACGAATCACACTAATTAAGCTAGCCCCAAAGTAGGTTTTAAACTTGTATTACGGAATACTAACTCAATGGTACTATATTTTATGATAAAAACATACATAGATAAACACCCAAGACCCAGGGCAATTTGAAAAAGACCATTTTTTAACTTGCCCTGGCTGGGCCTCGAACCCAGAACCTCCGGATTAGCGGTCTAGCGTGTTAACAATTACGCCACGGAGGTCGAATGGAAAGCAAACATTTTCTTTTATATTTAATTATGTGTTCCTTAGGAAAAGTTGTTCAGTATCATGAACTGAATCCACCTTAAATTAGTTTATGTACAGGCAGACGTTATATACCTACTACTGCCGTGAATTTTTTTAAGTGTCCATATACAACTGACAGAGAGGGGAGACACATGATTCTAACAAAAATTTGCAATCAAAAACCAAATATTTCACACACGGATTGCTAAAACGAAAAAGGGTGTTCATAATCTTACAATATTTTTGAAAGACCTATTCAACGAAGACTTACAACACACATTTTTTTTTCAAGTTTTTATTACCACATATCCATGCCCATGCCTAATTACAGCTTTCTAGTACTAATAGTCTATGAGTAAAACTGGGGACAGACAGACAGACAGACATGATGGATCTATAAGGGTTTCTTGTTTACTACGGAACCCTAAAAAGCTGCGTGAAACAAAACAGATTCTCTATTCTAAGGGTTCTTTGTCATTTGCGCTTTAACAAATTTCAAAATACGAGTAATCAAAACCACTTGTGCATATATTTCGCTCCACTTCGCATACGATAAATTCAAAAATTGATGGATGAATGACCGTGCTTTTACAGGTTAAGCAACTTCTAGCTTGGTCACAGTTAGGATGGGTGACCGTGCTTTCAATCTTAATGTTGTCCAAGTCAAATGTTGAGATTCTAATTAATAAATTTCAGTTTTATCTACCTACATAACTTGGCAGCTATTTAAATTTCAATTGTTTTGTCGGAATTTGAACTTGGCATTTTTACATTTATGTTTTTGATGGGGTAAAATAAACACCCAAGAACCAGGACAAATTAAAAAAGGCCATTTACCAACTTGCCCTGGCTGGGAATCGAACCCAGAACCTCCGAGTGACCGACTAACGTGTTAAGGAATCGCCACGGAGGTCGACTAATAAATTGAAAAAGTAATAAATTTTACGCAAGATTCGAATACCTATAACTTGGATTTTTTAGAAAGTGCTATATGAATTTCACATATATTTAAACTCGCTTTTTAAATAAACGTCTTGCATTCACGCACACTCGCAAACTACTGTATTTTCGACTTTATTTTTTCTACTGAAAGCCTGTCTACTAAAGTTTTAAGTACATTATAATGACGTCTGCCAAGGCCTTAATTCAGAAATAATAATTCAAACAAAATAATTATTTGATTTGATTGATTTGAAAATTTTAATAAGTATCGCGGACTGGAAGTCTTGACGAAAAGAAAAAAGTAAGCTGTATACTAATTCTACGTTACAATTTATGATAACCTACATCTATTGTCCCGTTTACACATTATTAACTCTATGCATTTTCAGCTTGACATTTTTTTCCCCTAGCGGGAAAATTTTGAATATTTCAGAGCCAAATCCGACCACGTGGCTTTGAGCATACCGTCCTTAAGTTGGCAATTATAATTTTTTAACATGATTCAAATTTTAGATTTCCCAAACTAGACAAGTCTGATATGTTGGAATTTTGGGGTAAGTATAAAGGATGACTCAGCAAAGCCCACTGGATATGCAGTCCAGGCCCCAGGCACGATGAACAGGATTCATGATACAAGACAAACTCCGCCTAAGATACATCTGTAGGGAGCTCGGGAGGTTACGGTGTTCCCGGTGCGTCATTCCGGTTCGCCGACGATAAGTAATTGCAGATCCCGTCCTTACGTAAATAGACCTCGAACGAGCCAATAAAGGCGAACTAATTCGCTGAGAATAGAAACGTATCCTGGATTTGAAGGTCAAGTTCAGTACACGGTAATCTTTTATGTTGTTGTTTTTTGTACGATAGGTAATTGCAGATCCCGTCCTTACGTAAATAGACCTCGAACGAGCCAATAAAGGTGAACTAATTCGCTAAGAATAGAAACGTAACCTGGATTTGAAGTTCAAGTTCAGTAAACGGTAATTTTTAGGGTTCCGTACCCGAAGGGTGCAAACGGGACCCTATTACTGAGACTCCGCTGTCTGTCACAGGGCTCTATCTCTTGAACCGTATTAGCTAGACACCTGAAATGTTCACCGATTATGTATTACTGTGGCCGCTATAACAACAAATACTAAAATTAAGATAAAGTTAATAATTAAAGGGGGTCGTCATACAAGAAACGTGTTTCTACAGCGTTTTAAAAAATTGTACGGTGGTTCGGAACCCTTCATGTACGAGTCCGACTCGCACTTGCGCGTTTATTTATGTTGTTGTTTTTCGTGTGTAAGTGGTCAGATTCCAAACTGACTTGAGGCCTCTTACATACCTTGATGACTGGAATAGAAATTATTTTTATAGCCATACAATGATGACAGCCGGGACCAACGTATCATCATCATCATCATCATCATCATCCGAGAGTATTCGTGGTTGCATTCTCAGCGGTAACAATTTAGAGCCCGGGGTCCACTACCTTACCTAGGTGATTTGACAAGGTTACTACCCTACACTACCTGGTTTTTACACAGAGCAACTGCCGTCTGACCTCCGCAACCCAGAGGGCAGACCAGAACCAATCCTAGGATAGGTACAAACGCTAGATGGCGTTCGGGACCAACAGCTTTACGTGCCTTCCCAAGCACGGAATCATCTTTCTTTTTCGGATAATCAGGTGATTCAAGCCTGCAATATTCTAACCAGACTGAAACCAACTTTTCACAAAGTATGCTTCCCAGTGGGATTTGAACCCATGACCTCCGGATCACAAGGCAGACGCCTTGACCACTGGACCACGGAGGCAGGACCAACGTATCATATCTCATATATATCATATCATATCATCATCATCATCTTCCTCGCCTTATCCCTATTAGGGGTCGGCTCTGTATTTCAACCCCCTTCATCGTTTTCATATCTGTACTAAAAGCCCCCTCTCCTTTATGTTATTTCTGCGAATAACAATTTATTCCTGCGAACTAATATGCCGACACTATGTATCCTGAATTTTGAAGTCTGATTCAGTACTCAGTACTCGGTAATATTTTATATTGCTAGTTGCCAGGAAGCAAAATAATTTTTGTGAGACGTCTCTAAAAATTAAATTATCTGCATATCTACGAGTAAAACATACAGACAGAATATGGGTTATAGGTACTCATAATCATACTAATATAATAGGTACCTAACCTAGTAACTTCTTATTTGACGTATGATTGCAATTATCTTTGAAATTATTCTAAGACTGCCACTGCGCAGTAGGAAGTTTAACTATTAACCCGTCCCGGTTTCGCCCGGATGTGCATTATAGAGCGCATTCAGAGCATAGCGTAAAACTGCAAGCGAAGTTTCCCGGAACTTCTCGGCGTCTCAGTCGCGAAAACATGCTTTTATACGAAAAATAATACACTATGACGACTTTAGAGCACGGCTGCAAGACATAAAGTTCATGTTTAGGTCATTGGTGGGCGTAAAAATGAAAAAAGGGAATCAAAATTGTGATAGGTTGCTAGCAGCATCGCCTATTGATATGAGTCAGGTTCTCGCCCATACCCTCGATCGGCTTCGATCTGCGCAGGAAAAGAAGCAGCTGGTACATTCTGTTTTATTTTCCGTGACCAGCATAGAAGAATAAAAGAAAACACAGTGGCACTCCGGGAGTACCGACAGAATTGAAAACTTGCAAAAGGTGGTGTCGGTTACGGTAACGGTAACAGTGTCGCGAGTTCAATGGTTTTCACTTCAAAAAACACGAACACTGATAGTAAATACGTGTGCAAAGAATCGATCTTCTTTTATTGCTGGGAACTGGGTGACCCGGGTGGCATGCGTGGTAGTAAATTACGCCATGGAGCTTCACAGGAGTGGTTTAAAGTTTCGACTATTCATGACCTGTTTTAAAGTTTTCCCTACAACATTGTAGATAGCGTTGTAAACTTGTGTTTTTATGCGAAGCATTTTTTTTTTTTCCTCTAGTCCTTTTTAGTCTCCACTGCAGAAACACGACCCTCTCTGTATTACCAGTGCCATATGGCACTGGTCTAGCTTTAGCTAGTATACATACTAGCCAGAGCAGTCAGAGGATTTGGCCTACACTTTCCAGACTGGCCAGACGGTTTGGGGAGGTCTCATTGGTGTTTTTAAAATTATTATTATTTATTTCCATAAAACAATATACATTGTGTCGGAATAACCTAAAACTAACATCTTTTAAATTTTATTATGTAACATATAAAATATACAAACATCTATGTCAACACCGTTATAACTTATACTACAATAATTATTTAAAACAATGTCAAAAAAAAAATATAATAAATGGTCAATCTAATTAAATAATAATTTCAGATTACTTAAAATATTGGTCTATGGAGTAGAAGGACTTTTCTAACAAATATTTTTTTAGCTTTCCCTTAAAGGGCTTAAGGCCTTGACTAGATTTTATTTCTTTAGGTAGTTTATTGTAAGCCCTATATGCTTGGTAGTGAGCATTGTGTTTCGCTATTTCCAACTTGGGAATGGTATCATGTTTCAGATCCATTCTCCGAGTTTTTTCACGTAACTGTTTCTCCTTATTTGTCTCTATTGTTGTCATTTTTTTCATGAAGTCAGTCAGAAGGACATATAGGTACAAGCACGGAACAGTCAAAATGCCTAACATGACAAAGAGCTCTTCACACGACTCCCAAGGCGGATTACCTACCATGGCTCTTATAGCCCTTTTTTGGATCAAAAAGGCTCTGTCTTGATTATAGCGGTAACTTTTACCCCACAGCTTGATGCTATACCTTAATTTCGATTCCACCAGAGAGTAATATACTTTTTTTACTTTACTTTTTTTAGCTTGTTTCCTAAGTCGCCTTCGACTTTCACAGGAAGTCTCAGAGTGGTCCTATTCTACTCTGCCGAGAACCACACGGCTAGAAATTTTCTATACTGAGATTTAGGGACTTTGTATAAAAGATGAAGTTTTTTCAAAAAATTATAGAAAAGTTAGGACTGAGGTTCTACCAGGACATTTTTTTTCATGTAGGTATGTACAATTATCTTTCAAGTTCATATTTGGACTGTCATAAACTAGTTATATGCCTATATATAAATGCAATTGCTTGGAAATTACAAAATACCTACTGCCAAAAACAACATATAATTTCAAAATAAAAGCTATACTACACGTTTGTATAAAAAAGTCTAGGGTATTGATATATATTATAGTTAGTAAGTATAGGGATATTGAACCCCGGAAGCTTAGAGTCCCCTAAGCTTCCGGGGTCCAATATCCGTACCGAACAGGCCATGTGACGTTTTATATTATACTTTCTTCCTAGCATGTGATAATGAAAAAAGTGCAATTCATCACCTTTTTTGAATTTGCAAATGTGATGAATTGCACTTTTACAGTTTTATTACAACAATTTTGTTATGAGAAACTCGTGCAAAAGAAGCGCTTCGGCCGCTTGTTTAAGCGCTTTTCGTTTTTAGAGGCATGTTGTCTTCGCGTGATTTTTAAATTTTCTTTGATTCCTTTAAAACAAACATTAGTATATCAAAAGTGCAAAGCATCGACCTTCGTTTATTGCGGTGAGAACTGGGTGACCGAGTTGCGTGCGTGACTGCTGACTGATTACGTCACGGGAGTGGCGCCGACTGACGTTCATAAATCATAATTTGACGATTCATGGCCGCTCTGCTTGGCAACAACCACTTTGATGTTAACCCTTCATAAGGATAGGCATTATTGCAAAATCCGAGATCGGACATATAGAACTTGTAAGGACCAAATGCGTAATAAATCGAACCACGGGCTATACTAGAGAGCTAGCGTATAAAGTTTCCTCGTATGTTTTTCTTCACCGGAGCAGTCAATGAAAATAAATTAATAAGGACAAATAAACACAGGCTGAGCTAGGCCCCAATGTTTAAGGATACGAACACAACAAAACTATTTTTTATGATAAATTATACAACGTATTGTATATATAGTTTGTATGAATATTCAAATATTTTTGTTTTGGTTTCGTGAAAGTTGTAGAACAAAAGTTGTTCAGTTTCATGGGCTGGGGTACCATCTGAGAGGTTTTGCGTTAGTTCCAAAACCCAGGACAATTTGAAAAAGGCCATTTTCCAACATGCTCTAACTGGGGATCAAAACTAATACCTGCTGCGAGTGCGGACTAACGTTGTTACCACTACACCACGGAGGGCTTCTTGCAGATGAGCGTTCATGAGTCAGATTTTACGACTAACTCGGAATAATAAATATATAGGGACAAATCACACTGAAAGGGAAATCATAATAGTGATGGGTTGCTAACCGCATCGCCTATTCATATGATTCAGATTCTCGCCCATTCCCTCGATCGGCTTTTACGATCTGCACGGGAAGAGAAGCTGCTGGTACATTCTGTTTTTTCTTTTCTCCCAGACCAGCAAAGAAGAATTCATGCCCACCATTACGCTAAAAGTGGCCTGGGCTTTACCGCCTTTTGGCTCTGTCTACCCCGTTAGGGATAAAGACGTGATAGTGTATCTGTATCTGTAAATCACACTGATTAAGCTAGCCCCAAAGTAAGTTTTAAACTTGTGTTATGGGATACTAACTCAACGATACTATATTTTATAATAAATACATATATAGATAAACACCCAAGACCAGAACCTCCGGATTAGCGGTCTAGCGTGTTAACCATTACGCCACGGAGGTCGTCAACTCGGAAGTACAAGTCGAGTTAGGCAGCGATCGAACCTGGGCCCTTTCGGCCATCGGCCATGTTTGCGTTTTGAAACCACAAGACTACCGCTAAACTACTACCAGTAGCACAAATATCCTAGTAGGATGACGTCTTGTAAGATAAGCCTTCGCTTATAACTCCGACCGCCACCAACGCCACTTTGTTAAACTTTACGGGGAAAATTTCCAATTTTGTTTGTTTGTTTGTTTATAAAGCTTTATTGTACACAAAAAAAAATCAGATACAAAAATAGAAAATTAAACATACAACGGCGGACTTATCCCATATAGGGATCTCTTCCAGTCAACCGGCAACAAAACAAATTTAGTGTACGATGCGTGACCACGCGTGGTCGATGTCTTTCTTTGTTTAAATGGTTGAATGCTCAATTAAAACAAAAAAAAAACTTGTGTAAACAGGAACTGTATTATTTTTTTACAAGCTTTTATTCAGTTTTACCTGCTTCTTTGTGTGTGTGTCCGTAATCAAATCTTGCAAGCTAAATTAGACCCATTTATTATTCGATTGAGTTAAAACTTCACATAGGTGCTTATGCAAGTTAGGTAATAATGCAATATTATGGTACCAATGACCTGATCTCATGAAGCCGGAAGGTGGCCACGGCAACTATGTCATTATACAACATAACCCCACCGAGTTTGGGCTTAATTGTTTCGTCTTGAGGGGCACTTTAAACGTTTTACTTCATTTGATTTAGAAAAATCGTGTTTTTTTTTTAAATAATGACTTGTTTATTATGACAATGTTACGCCACTTCTCTCCTGCATGCGCAGGAAACAGACATAAACCTACATCATGCATTATAGTTTCAGGTCACAAAGTGCTGTAGAGAATATTTTGAATTTAATGAAGGTTTACGTGAGACTCTACGACTAATCTACAATGTTAGTTTTTCTATTGTAATAGCGAACACTGGTATCTGTAATGCAAGCTGTCTAAAGGCATCTAACTTAACGACTGATATCTAATGAAAACACACGTGACCAGCTTGCCACTTGTGGTCCAATCCAAGTGCAGACCACGCCCGGAGTTACTTAACTGCCGGGCTATGTAGTTACTCTATAATTAAGACGTTTGTCAATATGTATTTGAATCATATGACGGATGCCTCAAATAGAGTAGGTATTTGACCAATTAATTCAGAGGAAGCGACAGTCCAAAAACGTAACCGAATAAGCGGGCCCTTTATTTGGTACAATATGGAACCCCATTGTTGGCACGTCCAAGGAAGGTACTCGTACTTGTGCGCATTATAAGACAGTGTCTTGTTAGACAGTAAACATATTTACGATCGAATCAAGAGCAATAGCCGGTCTGGGAGAAAAGCAAAAAACTTAAAATGCACCCGCTGCTTTTCTTTCCGCGCAGATCGTAAAATCCGATCGAGGGAATGGGCAACATGGATCGGCCACACGCTCAGGATGCCTACTCACATTCCGAGACAGGCATTGGAATGGTCTCCTCAAGGAAAGAGGAAGCGGGGTCGACCAAAGCAAACCTAGCAGCAGGGACCGGAATACCGATATTTTATAAAATTCAATAATAAAAAAATATCGCTATTCCAATGTATCAATATTCGTGTACTGAAATAAAATATCGGTATTAGGTATCGATATATCGATACCAAAAATAGCCGTATTCCGGTCCTACCTGTCCGCCCCTACCGATCGCTGCCAGGCCGGCAGCGATCGGTAGGGGCGGAGATGAAGACAATCTTGGCAATCAAAAAGGGCTTTCTTGTCCCGCAGTGAAGCGCGTTGCTTAAGACAACGAGATAAAGAAGCACTGTAGTGTAGCGGCCCTCTGCCCCACCCAGGGGACATAAGAATATAACTTAAGTCATGACATGAAATTGTATTTTATATTTATTGCCTTTGCCTACCTTCAGACAAATGATTGTCTAATCAAGACTTGTCTCACAATGTAATTTCTGTCGGAATGCCATCGCGGCCGGATCGCAACCTCGTTCGTCGATTTGGCGCCGAACGGCGCGTTTGAGGTTGTGTAAATATGCGTGTGCTAATTGAACGCTTTCATGTCACGGAAGCGCGCCCTTCTCAGCTTCCCTTTTTTAATGCATTTTAAATATAGAGCGAGAAGATTTATGGGACGTATTGAATATTTTTATCTTCCGCGTATATTGGTGTATGTAAGTAAGTACCTACGTATTATTTGAATATCGAGCTTGAATTTTATCTCACATGGTCATTTACACGGTGAGAAATATTGAATACCTAGATAGATTTTTGCCGAGAGAATTCTTCTTTCTTCTTTACAGCCTTTATTAGTCCGCTGCTTTAATGTAAGTTATTACGAAAAAAAAAACAAGCTTTTAAGCAAGCTTTTATTGTGTGGCCTAAGTACTTATCACGACAAATGTAATAAGCCCAAACTC
Organism: Acrobasis repandana; assembly: GCA_963576875.1. Classification (NCBI taxonomy): domain Eukaryota; kingdom Metazoa; phylum Arthropoda; class Insecta; order Lepidoptera; family Pyralidae; genus Acrobasis; species Acrobasis repandana. The sequence goes on from OY756215.1 coordinate 2,952,950, forward strand.
GATGGGGTTGAGTCGTTTTATTACAGGGTTCCTATAGCCACCATCCGGCTCCATCATCAGATCAGCTTCTTGTGATAATAAAATTGCCATCTGATTTACATTAGCATACAAAATTTCATCCCAATGGCAAACAGGGAAGTGGCTCATATTATATTTAAGAGCCCGTATGACTATGACTCCGATAGTACTTAGAGCGATCTTAAATATTATCAATATTAACGAAATACTTAATTTGAAACAAAACACAGCAAAGTTCAGGACAAACTCTATACATAATAATATGTTTCGAAAATACGATTGCTTAAAATTTTCTAGATAGAAAAAAATTGCGAAGTTGCCTCTAAATCACCTCAGAATTATACTAAAACGGAAAGTATTCAAGAAATACAATAAATTAGCCCTTGTAACTTTGGATTATAATTGTATTAAACATAAGGCAGGGATCATACCTATGTCTTATTTTTTAAATAACTTAAATATTCTTTGTCAAACGAAAAAGACCTCAAAAACCTAGAAACGCGTAAATCAGCCTGTAGTCCATGGCTCGCTGTCTCGCTTCGGCTAGAGTAAATTGGTTGGTAATCAAAAAGCCTGTATAGAGCGAGAAGTTAAACTATGAAACTAATGGGAAGCATCGAATATCAATTATAAAACCTTCTGCCTATAATGGTATTCTTTAAATGTTGAGTTATTACTTAGAGTCATTTTTATCTCGTTAAGACGTGGTAAGAGATTAAAGAACACCTAAAGTGTTTGGGATTTAGCCGAGTGAATTGCGAGTTCATCAACCAAATGGATAAAAAGTTATATAAATAAAAATGAACAGATGAATGTGTATCTAAAATAAAGAGAATTAATGTGTACTACAAAAATAGTTTTTATGTATAAACAATTTTAAACAAAAAAGAAGCGACTTCAATTTCTGGTCTACTATTGCAAATAAAAATTTGATTGATTTACTGATTGTTCTTCTTCATCAGTTCTACACCAAAACACACTTTCTGAATGTAAATAGGTACTTAATTTATTAACAAAATAATCAAAATTACTTTATGTGTGCATAAAATATTGAAGGAGAGAATCAGATCTTCCCCTGGTGACAATGGGACCAACAAAAGATTTTTTTAATAGCATTACAATGCTCGTTGCTCGGATATTTATCCCACTCGTGGCGGATTTTTTCATCACATATTTTCAATTTGTAAAAATCAGAATTTTCTAAATTGGTTACGAAACGGAGAAGTTTTTGAGGTGAGTTCTTTCCCTGGTGACAATGGGACCAACTTGCATGTATACCCTTTCAAATAAAAAAAGATTTTTTTTAATAGCATTGCAATAATGCTCGTTGCTCGGATATCTATCCCACTCGTGGCGGATTTTTTCATCACATATTTTCAATTTGTAAAAGACAGAATCTTCTAAATTGGTTACGAAACGGAGAAGTTATTGAGGTGAGTTTTTTTTTAAGTCGCTTAAAAAAATCTCAGGACTGAGTCAGTTTTTGTTTACGCTTTCGCTTGACCTCAATTTATTGCTTTTGTTATTAAATTTATGACATAAGAAGAACAATATGAGACATGGTTAGAATTTATAGCCAGAAAGCACTGTGAAGTATGGACATCACGTGTCAACCTTCGAAGGTTGTGTGCCATTAACCATTAACCTGACCATCTATGAATTATTTAAAGAAAACAGGCCTGCCTACTCCGACATAAATGTACAATGAGACTAATGTACTCGAAACGTAGGTATGGGTGCTACTTCTATATTTTCTTTAAATATAATCGCAATACTTTATTATACATACGGCCAGGGGACACATTTTTGAAATCTCCAGTCATTTTACGAATGGTTTACGCGAGCGTTTTCAAAAAGGCGCATTTTTGAATCGGTCGTATGCGAAGGATTTCCACGAGTGGTTTTGACCGCTCGTATTTTTGACACATGTCAAAGAAACCTTCGTGTTGCTTGTTATGGACAATACGTTCCGTTTCACCCGCTTTTTTATTTATGTTAAAAATTTTAGAAAACCAAAGAAAAGTTTATGAAATTTTCTGCGTGAAACAATATACTTTTATCTGAGACGAAGGTATCAAAAATACGATGCAGTTGAGTTGAAAAACTGCACGTTTTGTGTTTAGCTGACTCCCTCGTTGAAAAATAGTTGGTCAACCAACTAGTGTATAAATGACAAACGCGTGACAGAGAGTCGTCAGCCCGTAGACAGCGCGCGAACTTCGCCTTACAATAACAGTACCCCAATTGATCGCACGATTAGTCCTTAGAGCTATTAGAGCTCGGACGAATCCATTACAGTCAAATTGCCACACGCACTCAATAAAAATGTCACATTGAGTATTTACTCCCACACGGTGAAATAATCATACAGTCGAGGTGAGTTAATTTTTGTAGCATCTATACAATTATAAAGCAGTATCAACATATAGCCATCATAATCACTCACACGCCAAACGCGCCTGCTAGAGTAGGACAAACATAGCTCACCCTCAATCTCCAGCTCGATGGAATAGGTCTGCGCTTCCCCGACACCGTTGCTGGCTTCGCAAGTATAGGTGCCCTGGTCTTCGTACGTTGGGTACTTTATCACCAGTGTCTTGCCGTAGTTGTCCTGCGTTATGCTCGACGACGATAGTATCGTTCTCCCGTTCTTTTTCCACACCACTTGAGGAAGCGGTCTGCAAATAGGAGTAGTTTTAGAAACTTGAAGAGATCCTTTAGGGTTGGATCTCATCTATCAGCACGGAACAGCACTTTCCTATGCTGCTATCCTTTTCTGATGCTCAGAACAGTCATTTGCTAGAGTGAGAGAGAGCGACGGAACGCTGCAGCACGGCCGGTGCTGAAGCGTTGTTCCGTGCTGATAGATGTGATCCAACCCTTACTGGGAGAAGTACTTGATCTCATCTTAAATAAGTCGAGATCAAATAATACACAAATGTGTATGTTGTACAATAAAGATATTAAACAAACAATTAAAAAAACTTGCATTAAAATATAAAACCTGTCCTATTAAGTTTATTTATTACTTCCACACTCAGTCATGTCAGTAAACTGGAGTTAAATTATAAATCTAAATCAGAAATAGTCAACGTCATAATAATTGGGATGGCGGCTGATTTGATAGGAGGCTGATTTTTACACGACTCGGACCCTCTACTGGCAATATATAAATAAACGGGCAAGTGCGAGTCGGACTCGTACATGAAGGGTTCCGTACCACCGTACAATGTTTTAAAACGCTGCAGAAACACGTTTCTTGTATGACGACCCCCTTTTATTTTTAACTTTATTTTATTTTTAGTATTTTGTTATTGTGGTCATAGTAATACATAATTGGTAAAAATTTCAAGTATCTAGTTAATGCCATTATAAAGATCAAGTTAAAAACGCTGAAAAAAAACACGTTTCTTGTACGACGACCCCCTTTAATTTTTAACTATTTTTTATTATTTCTATTACGGTTCAAAAGATAGAGCCCTGTGACTGACGGACAGACAGACAGACAGACAGACAGACAGACGGACCGACTGACGGACAGACGGACAGACAGCAGCGGAGTCACAGTAATAGGGTCCTGTTTGCACCCTTTGGGTACGGAACCCTAAAAAAAATGCGCCCTCTCTTGATTCCTTCAAAGTCAGACTTAGAGGATTTTACGAAGAATCCTCAGACACCTTGAGCTAATAATATTGTAGTCTATGTATTTTATTTATTTTAGTTGGTGATATTTAGGTATATTATTTTATTATGTATTAGTTTATGTATTATTGGTATATGTAATATGTTTTGATTAAAAGTACACTCTAGTTTCTATTGTTCTTGTACGCTTTGACTTCTGCCCATTATGCCCATTTTTTTATTTTCCATTCGCTGATACTTGGTTGACTGGACGAGATCCCTATATGGGATAAGTCCGCCATTGTACATATTTTTGGTCTTTTATGGTTTATATGTTTGTAAAATATATTTTTTTGTACAATAAAGATATATACAACAACAACAAAAATGTGACAAACGGATGAAAAAATTACCTCAGTTATTACTGAGTGATGGTATACCATATGGTATTTAGCAACCATATTACTAAAGGTAAATTTAATTACCTTAGTAAGCCTAAAAATTAAGCATATATTCACGTTCCTGAACACGGACTTGTACACGCCGCGGACGTGTACGCGAGTAAGACACTCAAGTCGCACCGACTTACGTTCGAGAACCACAAGTTGCCTTCCGGATCCAGTATTATTCTCGGATTACATTGAGAAAAAGACTTTTCGAGAAATTTCATTTTGAGTCCTGCCTCAAAATGAAATTTCTCGAAAAGTCCTTTTTGTCCTTGAAAAGTCTTGCGCCTAGACTATCCCATATTTTAGTAAACATAAAGATTCAAAGATATACTCACGTTCCACCAAAGATGCAGTACAAGTCTACTCGCTTCCCCTTCAATCCCTTCTCCCTCCTCCTGGTAGTGTACTGCTTGACCGGCGCGTGCTTGTTTAAAGCCGGCGATATGCCCGTCCTCTTCACATCCAAGAACACTTTGTTGCCGAGCTTGTACTCGTTCCTGAACAATGACTTAGCCGCGCAAGTGTACGCGAGTAAGTCACTCGCGTCGTACCGAGTTACGTTCGAGAACCACAAGTTGCCTTCTGGATCCAACGTCATTCTCGAGTTGTTGATGGTCTTGAGTTGACCTTCGCTTCCTTGCAACATCCAGTACACTTTAGGGTTCGGATGGCCATCTGGAGGATCGCAAGTCAACTTGAACGGTTTCCCTTCATCCGCTTGGACAATCTTCGCCGGGCCATCAGAGTCCACGAAGGAATTGAGTTCAGCTTTTCTGACGAACACCGAGTTGGAGGTGGCAGTTCCCCATTCGTTTTCGGCGAAACATTGGTACTGTCCGAGGTCCTCGTCTCTCGGCTTGCCGACGACGAGGGTGCCTCGCCCGGGCGACTGGGAGATACGGTTGTCGTAGCTGGAGTATTCGAAGGGCTTGCCGTTCTTGATCCATCTGTACCTGTTGATGAAAAACAAATATTAATGATATAAAGAAAAATTGCCGTGTGACGGCAGAGTAGATTAAAATTTATCACCACGCCTTTTTCTCTCGCACGGGAGTCGTAAGAGGCGACTAAGGGAGGTATAGGTAACAGGGTACGGGCAGCAGCGTCCTCTACGCAACGATTTGATACCATCTACTGCGAACACACATGTCTGCCCAGTGGTGATTATAGGCAAATCTACATGGCAAATTTCATTGCACACCATTTTTATGTGATTTAGTAACAAACATCCAATCTCACAAACTTGCGCATTTATAATATAGAAGTACCTACTTAAGCAGGATAATATAGAATGCCATTCACAAATACCTCAACGAGTTCCATTTAGGCAGACGACATAATAATCCTAACTACACCGCAATTTCCTCAATTCGTTCCGTTATTACGAGCAAGCGTCTAGACATCCGTCATTTACAACTATTCAATAGGATTTTTCGCTACTTGGAATAAATATATATTCATTGAGTCTTTGATTAATGTTTCCTGTAATATTTATTGAAGCACTGAATCGTTTTTATGAATGATCTGTTTTCTGACTAAACATTACTCGAGTGATTTCCTACTTCTCCTAAGCTCTACTCGCATTGAGATGATTTCAGAATAAATAGAGCTTTCGAAGCTAGCTATAGAGAGCTATCGAAGATGTCAAGATAACTTTCTCATCTTAGTGCGTTCATGGTGGCATCCTTTTCAGCTCTGAAGCAATATACTGCTTCGGAGCCCAAAGTCCACTTTCTGGCTTTTTCAGCTTCTTCTTTTCTAATTCGCAAGTTCTTCAGCATCATTGTTAGTGTACACCAGCACATTTGAAGTTTCATAATATATTTGGATGTAACATTTTTAGCATTGCAAAATTGTTTATGATCTAATTATTAGATAAAATAAATTAAAATATGTGATGAAAAATATTTGCCAAGAGTAAGACTGGAACTCACGCTCCTCAATCAAGTCTGTAAGTACAAGACTGCACCGTGGCTTCGAATCATCCCGACGAATTTCCTCATCACTTCACGCATTTGAAGCATGCGTAATTGTTCGCTACTCACTACACTACACCCACTATTTAGTAGTGTGGTATTCATCTTTTTTTATATTTAGATGTTGTTCACTCATGAATTGTGATCGATCAGCGACATTAAGCTCACACGCTTGTGATTGAATTTCTGCGTTAAATGCCCTTATCCCTCAGTCTGTGTCAGTCTAACCCATCAAAAATATAATGTTTATAACTACAAAAGTACCTACTTACTATATAATAATCTTTTTTATCATAACCTAGTCGTTCGCCTCGAACTAAAAACTCGCGAATCTTTACAATTTCGGCAATACGTTGACCGATTTGGTTCATGTTTGAACTTAAACATTATACATATTAGGCACATTTAGTAGCCTACCAAATTAATACCAAAGTTTCGAACGAATTATAGTCAAATACACACACAGCCTAGCCGTGTGGTTCCCGGCGCAAAGTAGACTAAGGCCATTCCAAGTCTTCCCGTGGATGTCGTAGAAGGTGACTTGGGAAACACAAGCTAAACAAAGCTTATAAACATCAGTGAGACCACTCCAACCCGTCTGGCCAGCGTGGAGAGTGTAGGCCAAATCCTCTTGACTGCTCTGGCTAATATATGGCTCTGGTATTACAGAGGGTTGTGCTCCTGCAGTGGAGATTAAAAAAGACCTGATGATGATAACATACACAAATACAAACGCAAGATTGTTTAGAGTTTTAGATTCCTAGAACTTCGTTAGCTCGTACAATTAATGATACATACGTAAATATATAAAAAAGATAGTGACAGGCTGGCAGCTTTCGAGATGAGGTGCTGGAGGAGAATGGAAAAGATCAGTTGGATGGAAAGGAAAACCAATGAGGAAGTATTAGAAATAGTAGGAGAGAAAAGAAGACTGCTGGGCGAAATAGAAAATAGGAGAGGGAAAATGATTGGTCACTTAATACGACATGACTCCTTATTTAAAAACATACTAGAAGGAAAGATAAAAGGTAGAAGAGGTCCAGGACGACCAAGAAAGAGCTATGTAGACCAACTGAAAGAAAAAGCAGGGGTCATGTCGTATCAAGCACTAAAAAGTAAGGCAGAGAACCGAGAAGTTTGGCGCATACTCCACCGACAAGAGCCACTAAGCTCTTAAATAAGAAGAAGAAGACGTAAATATATTTAAAAAGTTTCCTTCCAGGTCAAGCTAGGTATATCTAGACCTACGACCGGCCCTGCATACAGAATCTTTGCGCCTCTACTATACCGTCTCAGAACAAATGCCATCAATAGTGTCACGCAGGGCACGCAACTTAGTAAGCCCCACCAATTCATTCATTAGAGTCAGAAACGGCGATTACAACGCAAGGACTTTTAATGAAGTCATCAGCCGTGATTCACAGTCTGATCAGAGGTCTAATAATATAACACCACTAATATTATAATTAAGTACAAAAGCTACTCTGTTTCAGTGATATATCGGTTCAAAATATGAATGATCTGACTCATTTGCAACAATATAATTAAATAATTTTCATAGAGAATTATTTAATTAAAATGAAACATGAAACAATACGCTAATTAATTGTTCAAACAATTATTTACTATCATTTATTACAATAATGTTAATGATTATACTGAGGCGCTTACATTATTCATACGAAACAACAGGCCAGTGTTAAAAATATTGCTTCTTTTTATACGAATGTGCCAGGAAGGTTATGTTTTGAGTGTAGTACATAGGTATGTACCTATATATATTTCTTTGGCACGCTCTACAGCCTAACAGACTTCATGAATTTTAGTTTGAAATGTTTCAATAGATTTGTGTTAATTGTCAGTGACAGATAGGTATACCAAAAATTAAAAATCTAAATAGCTGATTTTTGGCACCCAAGAAACTGTATTCAAATATATTTTTTAATTTAAAACCTATCGAGTGACATGACATCAATTATATTAAAAAATAAAATGGCTGATTTTTGGCGCCAAATAATGTTTTAATTTTTTTTTTTTATTGAAAACCTATCGAGTAACACGACATCAAATATCACATTGCCATGAACTATCGCTTTCAATGCGAATAGACATATTCAAAGCAAAAGTCGACGGCCCTGCGTCATCAGAGGTGCATTAGTTAGGGACAACATTACGTCACCAAACAAGTTCATATACTGAGTTCATCATATGAGCAAACTTCTTGCCATAAATTATAGACAGTGCTTATAATATTATGACCTCAACTAATTTCTTCTTATAACAATGAGTATTATAGATACGCTAGCAATATGCCACTACTGCGGTAACCTGATCCCATGGTATAAGAATATAGGGTATTCTCTTCCCGTGATGGCCCAAGTCTACGTCACGAATGTCACGATGAGTGTTATTACGTACGACCGATTGTATTTTTCAGTAAATTGGGTACTTGTCATTGATCACATCCTCTTTGAACGTGATTTTAGATTTAGGTATTAATGCAGAAAAACGGATATTAAGAGCGCTACTAGACTCCAAGGAACTATGACGTCATAAATCGATTTGACTTGTTGCAAATAGCGTATTTAAGGACTTTCTCAATTATTTGATTAATTTAAAATAAAATACTAACTATCTTAAAACTAATTCGTATATCGTGTGATTCATCTGTTTTATTTCAAATAAATTTATGTATTTGAGTTATTACTTCTTGGTTTGTTCATTCAAAAAATGCATTTTATTTGGGTAACTCAATCGCACAATGGTAACACTCCCGAGTGACGACGCATTCTTGGGCCAATCACCTTATCCAGCTGTCACGAGAGAATACCGTGTTATATTTGCAAGTAAATGTTCTATCTGCCACGTAAGGCGATAGCATGTACTATATGTATAGAGTGCGGGACACCTTGGATTATGGGACGAACCCTCACTAGATTTAAACATTTTCTTGTTTTCGTAGCAATTTGAATTTGAACAAATTATGCGTAAAGAAAAATAGGGGTAATTTCAACCCTCTTTCTTCTTGTTTCTCTAAAATCGAGTCCTAAAACATAGTTACTATGTGAAAATATATCATCATTTTCAGCCGCATAACGTCCACAGCTGGACATTGGCCTCACCCAAGGGTTTCCAAAATGACCGATCTAAAGTAAATATGTAAGTATAGTCACAGGTCCTCCTGGTTGGCTGCTCCCACAGGTTCATCCTCACACCCCCCACAGAAACACCCACTCACCCCCCCCCCCCCACACACACACGCACACTCACGCGCGCACACACACACACACACGCACACTCACGCGCGCGCACACACACACACACACACACACACACACAACTATTTATTTTGTTTGAATTGTTAATAATTTTTTTTAGCTGGTAGGTACTCAATATATTTAGCGTTATGGAGGAGCGGAGCCTACTGGCACAAGTATTTTCATACTTAAAAGTAGGCTCCAACTACTATCTATTATAACTGTGCTACTTACCGAAAATAAACCTTTTTGATTTTTGATTTTGAGGTATAGTTTTTTATAAGTAAATATCTTCTATATCTTCCTTTACATATATAAAAGAAGAAACTGACCAGCTGTCATATTGACTGACCGACCAACGCACAGCTGAAACTGCTGGGTCTAGAACCATAACATTTTGCACTAGCGTTCCTTAAATGACGTAAGTGTGCACTAAGAAGGGATTTTTGGAAATTCATCCCCTAAGGGGTTCAAATGAGGGTTGAAAGTTTGTATAAAACTTAGTCAATTATTAAGTTAGAAATGTAAAAAAATACATATGAGCTCATGGTTCAAAACAAAAGTTTCACTATCACTATTAAAAAAAATTCTTTAAAAGGTAAATCATCCTCTATATGATGAAAATTATAAAAAAAAATAACCATGCGTGCATCGCCGTGGGCATCAGCTGGTTCAAACAAATTTACCAGCTAACACTCAATAAATTAAATGAATGTGTTTACAATACTCAAATTCGTGCCAACGATGACATCAATATTTGTGACCTCCGCGTGTTTGAGAGCGTTAACATTTATTCCGAGTTATCTCACGGAGGCTACTTATCTTTTGATACAAAATAACGACATTTATTAATTCGAGTTTCCACTGAGAATGAACCACTCAGAATAATGGAAGGAGAATAAAAAATATAAGGCAAATCTTTGGCCCGCCAATATGTAATATGATATAACATATTTAACAAGATATTATAGTTTTAAAAACTAAAACCAGACTACGGAATAATTTTAATATAGCCTATGACACTAACCACGTGTAATTTATTTAATTCGGTTGCTGCAAAGCCCTTCTTTTGGGCTTTTCCGCAGTCGGGTAAAAAGCTGAGTTTAATTTTTACCCTATTGTTTTACTAAGCTTCCGTTTTAACCGTAGATGTGCGAGGGATATGCGCGCTAATTTCATATTTTTGTAGCCTCTCTACGCTGACAAGTGAATGAAGACAAGCAAGAACCTCGCATCCTCGGCTCCAGTGGATATCTAATGACATGATTGTCACTTTCGCACATAATTCGCGAAGCAGCTGGTATATCTTCTAAGTTTTTCTTTTTCTAGAAATATGCACACATATACACGGAGTCCAGTGCTGCCCCCATTTGAAATAAATTATTTGTAAGGAAACGGGGATATCATTTAAAATTTTGAGCTAGTAAAAACTAGATAACTATTTAATGAACCACTGTTTACAATTTAAAGTGAGAACGTACATACACTTTATCTTGCAACCCACATTTAGGTAGACTTTCTGTATAACCCTAAGGTTGACTGGTAGACAACGCTTTTAGCGTACGGAGCGCTTCAGAACCGGTCGTGCTGCAGCGTTCCGTCGCTCTCTCTCGCTCTAGCAAATGACTGTTCTGAGCGACAGAAAAGGATAGCAGTATAAGAAAGTGCTGTTCCGTGCTGATAGATGAGATCCAACCCTTAACCTGTAGACTGTAAATAATAACGGCAACCTGTACGACTTCACGTGTACACCCTTGCTGAGTGTCACGTTACTGGTGTTGCACTTGGGAAAGTGATTTACCCATTAGCCGATTAATTAGGCTCCGGTTACTGACCTACAGATCAGGAAACGCCAACACGCTGTATAGGTTTGCTACATTTATACTAATCACATCACATCTTTATCTCTCTTTTATAGACAGAGCCTAGACACGGAAGCCAACTTTGGCGTGACGCTGGGAGTGTTGCAAGCGAGAACCAAAGACCTCTCGAGATATGATTGCTTTCTAAATTAATGCATACGGGAATTACCACGAACATACCTTTTTTATTAGGGTTCCGTAGTCCACAAGGAAACTTTAGATAGATATTGAAGTTCCAAAAGATGGTTTTTAAAATTATGAAAAACTGTTTTTTTCCGCCCCCCTCCCATACAAAGAAAAGTGAATTTAAAAATTAGTTTGGACTAACCCCAGCGTGTGGGGTATCGTTGAAAAGGTCTTTTACAATACAACAAAAACTGTTTTTAAACTATGTAGATCAAACCCCCCAGTCTTGAGGTAATCTAATACAAAGTTTACAATAGGTGACAAATGAAAATCAGCGGTTGCTCCCTGTAAGCAACGTTGTGCTGAGCTGTAGCCTATTTGTGCTGCTGTGGCATACATTTGCTTGTAGTTAGGCTAAGAATGTATTTAATGTTAATTGTTATTTCTTTTGTAATGTATAATGTGTGTGACAGCTGTACAAAATAAATGTTTTATCTATCTATCTATCTAAGTTAAAATTTGAGGTGTACCACCGTAACTTTTGAAATATTACTAAAATACTCATAACTCTATACATTTGTTCCACCTATACTCAAGCTTCAATAAACCATCCAAAAAATATGATTTTGGAAAGTCATTAAAATAGGCCTCTGTGGCGGCAATGACTTCGACATTTGATCCAAATCGCTTGCCACCGAGCCATTTTTTTAGGTTGGGAAACAAAAAGAAATCGCATGGGGCCAAATCTGGAGAATACGGGGGGTGAGACAATAGTTCGTAGCGTAACTGTGCTAATTTAGCCGTCACAACTCTGGACGAATGAGCCGGGGCGTTGTCGTGATGAAACAGTACTTTTTTTTTTAAATGGCGTCGTTTGTCCTTCAACACGGCGTCAAGTTCATCCAATAAATTGGCATAGTACTGCCCTGTTATTGTTTTTTTCCTTTTCTAAATAGTCAATATGTATAATACCCTGCGAATCCCAAAAAACGGTCGCCATGACCTTTCCAGCCGATGGGACGGTTTTTGCTTTCTTTGGAGCAGGTTCACCCGGTAAAATCCACTGCTTCGACTGCTCTTTCATTTCCGGGGTGTAGTGGTGGACCCACGTTTCGTCCACGGTCACGAAACGACGCAGAAACTCATTCGGGTTACGTTTGAACACGGCCAAACACTGCTCCGAAGTAGTCAGTCGGTTCCGTTTTTGCTCCTCCGTGAGTAAACGCGGCACCCACCTCGCCGATACTTTCTTCATACCCAATTTTTCTTCTAATATGTGTTGTACCCTCTCGATTGAAACATTTACAGCATCAACGATTTCTCGAAGTTTAATTCGGCGGTCGGCTAAAACGATATTTTCAATTTTCTTAACCATATCGTCTGTAGTCACCTCAACTGGCCGGCCTGGGCGATCCTCATCCAAGACGGTTGTTTTCCCCCGCTTAAACTCGTTATACCAATATCTGACGGTTGTCATAGAAGGAGCGGAGCACATTCATGGTAAACCGCTTGCATTCTTACTTTTATTTCATCACATGTTTTTCCTTCCAAAAATAAGAATCTAATTACAGACCGATACTGTTCTTTCTCCATTTTAACAATTTTAAGTTCACGCCTTCACTGAATCGTTGTCAAATGAGAAAAAAACAAAAGAATGCCATTTTTTTTTAATTTTCCCTCGTAAAAGGTGACGTAGAAAATAAATGCATATATACAAAAAAAAATGTTTTTTTTTTCCATAAACGGGTACTTATCAAACAGCCCTCGTACATACTTTGCGGTAAATATCACATTTTTTGACGTGACAACGTCTTATAAATTGGTTAGCCGGGTGACACTTCAAGAAACTGCGTTACGCTCCGCTCACGTTATGCGCTCACAATGAGAGCGAGTGAGAGGCACGCGTGCCTTTCACTTTTTATGTCTGTCTCTCTCGCTCTTAGGCGGGCTAACTATGCCCGAGTGGAAGTCAAGTTTGGAGTGAAGTGGAGTGAAGTCGTTGTCACGTAAAACTTTCGCCCGTATACCGACTTTACAGGCAACCAATTTTTTTTCAGAATTACGAGTACTTTCAATTAAAACTAAGCGGTCTCGGTATCAAATAGTTATTTTTTAATACGTCATAAATCGTAAACCGCAATTTACCTTTAGAACTTTTATATTATGTTACTTGCTGCTACGGAACCCTTCATGGGCGAGTCCGACTCGCACTTGACCGCTTTTTTTATTTATTATTATAATGTGCGTATGCATTAATTTATTAATGATGCAACGCGATGGTTTCAAAGTATTTATATGATTGCTTTTCTTTGAAATACTTTTAGGTTTATGTACCTTGGTTCCCTAGACTGGCAATGAAAGAAAAATACAAGAGTCGTCAAGTAAAAAAAAACATCAATGTAGGATAAATGTACATACATACATCATGTATGCCTTATTGAGGGTCATTATTTTTAGTGCAAAAACCACTGCCAGAAAGGTACGCCGAAAGAAACCAAGTTCAGTATAGGTGATCTACCCAGCCTGATGGGCTTTATTGCAATACAGAGATAATATTGAAATTAAAATTTTTATGGGTTTCTCCACGGAGCTCTAATCGTGGAATCGCACATTATTACCTAATTAGAAGAAATATACTTGACTACTGATTGGTTGGCTAGACTAGCACCAAACCGGTACAACGTAGATATAACTGCCACCTCTAGAATCAGAACTCGTTGTTTGAAGTGTCGCATTACGTCTGGAGAGCGATTTAGCCCTAAGCCCATTAATCTGACACTCAACCTGCAGCACGCGAGAAATCAGGAGACGGACCGAACGGCACGCTGTCTTATTGCAGTTGTATCACTGTTTGTTTGATAACTTAGCATTAACGGTTTTTTTATCTGGCTTTAAGGTAAGGAGGTGAAGTAAGGAGTACCCAAAACCGGAGAGCATGCAGGAAAAGAATAATGAGTATCGACTTATTAAGTGTTCTGTGGTATTGACGAAGCAAAAGAGATTTGCAAGGATCGTAGCAAGTGGAGATCCATAGTTTCTGAATACCCGCAATGGGAAACAAGCGTGATAATATGTATGTAAGTATGTTTACAAACAATCTAGAATTCTAGAAAAATTATAAGTATAAAGGTACTTTTTGGACTCGCTTCTTAAGAATAATACCTAACGAAACAAGTAATTAAATTACTAACGTATAAGTGCCATCTCTATGATCAGAACTCCTTGCTAAGTGTCGCATTACGTCTAGAGAGCGATTTAAATTAGCTCTAAGCCGATTAGTCTGACTTACAGCACGCGAGAAATCAAGGGACGACTCCTATCTTATTGCATTTATATCCCTGTCTGTTTTAATGCCTAGCATTAACGGTTATTATTATCTGGTTTTACAATCTATGATTCTAGAAGACTCAAGTAATTATCTATTGAATGGACTCAATTCTTAAAAAATACCTAAATTCATAAATAAATACCTAAATGAGAAAACATCCAAGACCCAGGTCAATTTGAAAAATATGATTTTCCATCTTGACCTGACCGGAGTGAACCCGGGACCTCCGTGTGACAGCCTATGGCATGATGGATGATCACTAGGCCACAGAGGTGGTCGAACAAGTAGGAAATTAAATTTGAAATTCAATAAATCCCCAACCTCCACCCCACTTTTAACACCAATTTTTACGACGAACTACACGACCACTACACTGTATTGTCAAATATATTGGATGTCATAATAACATCAAAATTAAGCATAGGTATCAATAAAGGACATCGTTTTGAAAAGAAAAAGACTTTCAGAAGTAGCATTTACGAGTACGTATATTGCAAGGTAAAGGATTTTTTTATTTATTCGTCTTCATTAGTACTTCTTTACTCCACTTTTTTACTCTTTCACCCACACTACAATTCATTGCATTGAATTTCCGTTGTTACAAAAAACCAGTACATAAGAAAAAAATGACAATATAAATAACCCGAAATGTTAAGAACCCCCTTACCCTAGACTTTCCCATACAAACGTAGTCTACGTTTTATTTTGAAACAACATGTCAGATTTCGGTGAAAATTTGTAAGTTTAAAGAAATTGCATATATCTATAGGGGGTTGTAATTGGTTTTCACAGTCAAAATATAAACTTGAAAGAAAATATAAGGGTGTAAAACTTTTCCATACTGATGGTCAACAAATAAACGGGCAAGTGCGAGTCGGACTCGTACATGAAGGGTTCCGTACCACCGTACAATGTTTTAAAACGCTGAAGAAACACGTTTCTTGTATGACGACCCCCTTTAATTTTTAACTATTTTTTTATTTTTAGTATTTGTTGTTATATCCGCCACAGTAATACATAATCGGTGAAAATTTCAAGTGTCTAGCTATTACGGTTCAAGAGATAGAGCCCAGTGACTGACGGACAGACAGACGGACAGACAGACAGACAGACAGACAGACCGACGGACAGACGGACAGACAGCGGAGTCTCAGTAATAGGGTCCCGTTCCGTCGGGTACGGAACCCTAAAAATTATATAATGCACTATATTTTCTTTCAAGTTCATATTTTGACTTTAAAAACCAATTATAACCCTAGATATATGCAATTTCTTTAAAGTTACAAATGTTTGCCGAAATCTGACATGTCGTTTCAAAATAAAACGTAGACTACGTTTGTATGGGAAACTCGGATTTGGTCTAGGGTAAGGACTCTTAATATCTTCAGGTAGTTGAGCTACATACAAATAGGGTTGATCCCCGGAGATAAATTGACGGCGCACCCCAGAGGGTCAAGTAATGGAAAAAAGGGCGCGTGAAAAATCGTGGATTGCTTCGCAATCTATCCTGTCTCCGCTTCGCAAAACAATCTCTTGGTCGAAACTACAAAAAGTGCGAGTAAAAACGATTGTCGTGTTTCCCGTTTGCATATATGTGGATGACATCGTTGTTTATATTAATTTTCAAAAATTCAGAAAAAAAAACTGCACGTTTCCGCGCGTGGGGATGTTTATTAGGGGGTTTCTTTTTTTTTCGTATTTTTCTACTTGAAGTAAGGTATGTTGTTAGGCCTTCCTTTAAAATTATAGTTTAAAGGTTGGGATTGGGACACATCTGTCATGCGGCAGCATCCCGATTCCGCGGAGTCGTAGTGTATATATTCTTTGGCGGAGTTCCGTCGCTCTCTCTCCCTTTAGCAAATGACGGTTCTGAGCGACAGAAAATTATAGCAGCATGGGAAATGCTGTCCTATGCTGACCGATGTGTCCCAACCATAAGGAGATATCCTAATAGGTACTAAGTAATATTATAAATGCGAAAGTGAGTTTGTATATTTGTTTGTTACCTCTTCACACTTTATCTACTGAACCAATCGTCTTGAAAATTCGCATAAACATAGTTAGGAGTACTGAGGAGAATATAATAGGATACCTTTCACCCCGAAAAAAATAATGTTCCCGAAAGAAGCCGCGGGCAAAGCTAGTTATACATATAAATTGATAGGTCCGTACTTTGTGCAACACACGTATATTGCGATGTAAGCCGTTCACAAAGCCGTCTAATTGCGGGGTTTTCACGGGACTTAGCCAGCAAACAGCCTGCGCCCTCTTGAAACCCAACTCTACCGTATTACCCGGAAAAATGTCTGCAAAAGTCAACTAACAGAGGCAGCTCAGCCGACGCTGGTAATGCGAAACCTTTTCCACGTTATGGTCTCGTACATAAAAGTACGTTTGTGGATTTTCTCCATTTTTGCTAAGAAAAATGCTTACCTATAGTATCACAAAAATATGGAAGACATTTTGCTATTCGTTGGGATGTTGGTAATAGTAAGTTTGCGGTTACTGTCATGTGGGTGTATTGTTACTCTTATTGTGCCTCTATATGTATATCTAATTAAAATTAATATAAGAATATACATTTATCGTCTAACAAAATATACTGAAACGATTTTAAGGGTGTATTCAGTCCGTGATATTAAACAACTTTCCCCAAGGAACAATGTCGAAATTTGAAAAATAATTTTTGGTTTTCCATACAAACTCGAATCAGCTGATTGGTCAACTTGTATGGGAGGCTTATATTTCGATATAGGTACATATGTTCCTTGGGGAAAGTTGTTCAGTATCATGGACTGATTCCACCCTTAAATTAGTTTCAGTATATTTTGTTAGACCCTGTTTAAGTATCAATAAATGAATAACTTCGAAAATGTGTATATTAGGTCCTTACATATGAAATTGCCGTTCAGTATCAAAAAAGTGAAACAAGTTTTTTTTAATGAAATTATTATTTAATCAATCGAAGTATGCGCCGTTGTTATCGATACACTTCCGCCATTTAATAGGCAGATCATTGATACCTTTGGAAAAAAAAACCTGGGAGCGAGAGTCTATGAACTGTTTGAAGGCGGTTTTGACTGCCTCATCAGATTTGAAATTTTTTCCTGTAAAAAGTTATCCAAATTTTGAAAAAAGTGGTAATCGGTTGGGGCAAGATCTGGAGAGTATGGTGGGTGACGCGGAGGTTCCAGTCGCAGCTCCTCTAACTTGGCGATTGTTTGATGTGCAGTGTGTGGTCTAGCGTGATCTTGAAGGAGCAGTGGGCTAGAGCAATTCATCAGTCTCGGTTGTTTAATGGCGAGCTTTTCCATCATTGTTTGCAATTGTTGGCAATACAAGTCTGCAGTAATCGTCTGGCCTGATCTCAAGAAGCTGTAGTGGATAACACCAGCACTGGTCCACCAAACACTAACCAGAATCTTCTTTTTGGTCAGTTTTCGCTTAGGGCACGGTTATGCCGGTTCTCCAGGGTCAAGCCATTGTGATGATCGCTTCCGATTGTCTTACAGGATCCATTTCTCATCACAAGTCACGATACGGTTCAAAATCCCCTCATTATTGTGGCGATTAAGCAAAGAAACGCAGCAAGCAACGCGTGTTTGTTGGTTTGCTTCAGTCAATTCGTGCGGTACCCACTTTTCGAGTTTTTTAATTTTTCCGATTTGGCGCAAGTGGATAAGTATCGTTTTGTCACTTACGCCGAAGGCTGCTGCTAATTCAGAAGTGGTTTGAGATGGATCCGCTTCCACTATCGCCTTCAATTCTTCGTTATTCACTTGAGTATCAGGTCGTCCACGAGGCTCATTGTGTAAATCGAAATTTCCAGAACGGAAACATTGAAACCAAAAACGCACCGTTTGTTCGTTAGCGGTGCCTGGTCCATACACGTCGTTAATTCTTCGAGTCGTTTCTGCAGCACTGGTGCCACGGTGGAACTCGTATTCGTAAATACCGCGAATTTTCAATTTGTCCATAGTTGTTGTTATAGCAATGTTAAAACTCAAACAAATGATGTTAAAACAAATGAAATATGCATTTTAAAACAATATTTTTCTGGCTTTATTTTGCCACAAACGCCAATTTCCTAAGTCAACCTAGGAAGGTCATAACACTCACAAACTCATTACTTGTATACTCAAAAAAATTAAATATTTTAAACACAAATAAATTATTAAACATAAATATTCATAAGATAAAACATCTATTCCACGAACGCCAATTCCGTCGACACCAGGAACTTCGATTACTTGTAATAATTAAAATAAAAATATTTAGGTATTAAATTATACCTACTACACTACATCTAATGCATGCTGAGTATATTAAACTAGTTGCCTAGACGTCACGAAGAAAGATTTCTACATAAAAAACGGTAATAATTGTTTAATATCCTCTCAATAAATATCGCAGATTGACTGGAAGATATCCCTATATGGAATAAGTCCGCCATTGTATATTTGCTCTTTCGAATTTAGTAGTTTTATTTTCATTTATTGGTACAATAAAGTTATTAAGTACAAACAAACAAACAAATTGCATCAATTTTAATTCATTTCAGAATGGAAATGCACTTTGGCGAGAGTTTTACAACCGACTATACTACAACACTTACTTGGGCGCCGGTTCTCCCTCTGCTTCGCACTCGATGATGAAGGGTTTGTCCACCTCTCCAGGCAGAGCCACCTGGAACAGCAGCTCTTCTTGTGTCGGCTGCTTCACTATCTTCGGCGGAGACGTCACTGCTGACAATGTTACAAATAAATTCAAGTCTACGAGATGAATAGAACAGAATTTATTACATAATAAAGGTTATAAAATATACAGTAAATAAAGGTATAGAAATATACAATATTCTACCTAAATGATGGCCCTATTTATAGGACATAAATTAATTTACTTTATGACCAGGCTTGAATTGACCTGAACTTAAGATTATGATTTCATGGTCACTGCCTGTTTTGTTATAGAATACACTATCACAACTTTATTCCTAACAGGGTAGACCACAGATCTGTATATACTACTAGATAAAGAAAGTCCTTCAATTTGTATGAAAACCTGGCGTGATAATTTTCATACAAATATTAAATAAGAAATTCACTTACAAACGGATGGAAACTTTTTTTTACTTCCTCCACCGTTTTTCGACTTATTAATGCAGAAAGACTGATATTAAGAGCGCTATTTCCCCGACTGCGGCAAAGCCCAAAAGGAGTTTTATTGTCTCCAAGAATCTAAGACGTCGTCGCCGTCGATATTTCATACAAATCCCATAAAAAATGCTTGTTTTGACGTTAAGAAAAATGTATCTGATTTGACTTGTTGAGTTGTTGGGAATCTGATTTGACTTGTTGGAAACTAGCGGATTAGTAACATTTTTTATGTGTGGAAATTATTTCCAAACTTTGTACTTTATTTTATACTTTCAGTCTGTACTAGGGTTTAGGAAGTATCGACAGTTTCAAAGTCCCGGGATACGAGACAGCCTGCGATCAAAGACCCGGGACTTCGAGACTTCTCAATAAAATTAGAATCGAGTTAATTTTTGGCGAAATGTGTTAATAAAAAGCAATTTTTCTTTAAATCAACATTTATTAAACATACAATAAAATCCTAACAATTTTAACATTGATTTCAGTCTAAAGTGTCTCGTCTCGAGTCTCGACCCGAAAGTCTCGAGACCCGAGACAACTGAATTAACAAAAAGTCCCGGGACTTTGAGACATGAAACATCCCGGGACCCAAACCCTAGTCTGTACTGTCCAGTATAAAGCAAAGACCTCTACTCCCACTTTTTTAACTGTCTCAATCAGGGCTTTTCCCAAGCTCTGCAGTAAAATTTAAGCTGGTGCCTGAATCTCTTTGTGGGCTTACTACACTTCTGTTTTCAGGTATGAGGACTTATATTTTATCTTTTGTACAAACTAAATATTATTGTACAAAATAAAAATAGAATAAGTACTTCTTCCAAAGCACCGCATTGAGGCAAGATACCCAGAATCCTAGCTAGATTTCCTCGTTAAATTAAATTGTGTAAATGTTAAATTGCTATACTTATACACTGAGCAAATTAGCTGCCAGCTCTATGATCACCAGTTGCCTCAATGAGGCACGTTGTGATGATTATATTGCGTAGCAATGTTGTAAGGACTATATTGCATAGCAAATTCGACCTACAGTTTGTTAATCATGCTACAGTGATATCCTGGCACAGAATACATATTAGTACAAGTTGTCCTAGCCAATTTGACATTATTTATGCAGGAAGCCATTTGCCAATTGAACTTTCATAATATATTTTATGTATATTTTTTTGTTTCTTTTGTTTGTTTATTTACATACATACATACTGATCACATATTTATCTTTTACGGGACAGACATAGCACAGAGCCATAAGATCCAAAGACCAGTTTCATGTCTGCCTTCAGCACTTTTGCATTTACTTCACTATTGTTGACCTTATTTAAAAAATATTATCGCAATGATTATGTCACAGGTATGCTTGCCAAATCACAACAATGACATCAAAATGTCAGTTTGGCAAGGCCGAAACAATGTTTCCAATTAAACTAGGACATCATCGTAGACCAGCAATTGAATGCATAGGATCTTTTACTAATTGACTTTAATTTCATTTGAGATTGGATTCTTCAGGTCAGATTAGACTGAAACTAATGCATCAAGGATATATGTAACATGCATAATAAATAGTGGTCTGATAATCGGCTGCTTATTTGAAAAAAATTTACACGTGTATAACACAGCATTGATACAACCACCAACCTGATAAAAATAAATATAAATTTTTCAGTTTTTATTATGATTATAAACTTGTTTGGAAATAGCTCTAAGCAGTATTACAATTATTATTTTTAATATCATTACAATGCTCGGAAATTTATCCAATATGAAGTCTACAATTTTTTATAAGTAGGTAACATTTTTAACAAAGTCTGCACTAGGTAATTCTATGTATAACTCGACAGTATCTAGCGTCTAGATAAACGATAATAGCAATAGAGATATTTTTAGGGTTCCGTACCTCAAAAGGAAAAAACGGAACCCTTATAGGATCACTTTGTTGTCCATCTGTCCGTCCGTCCGTCCGTCTGTCAAGACCCTTTTTCTAAGGAACGCGTGGAGGTATGAAGCTGAAATTTATATCAATTACTCAGGTCTACTGTCCCTTGAAGCTGTGAAAAAATCAAACTTCTAAGCCAACGCAATCAAAAGATACAGCCGTTTATGCCGCAAATTTTCGACACTTGCAAGGGAATCAAAACCTACAGGGTGCTTCCCGTGAACTCAGAATCTTGAAATTTGGTACGAAGCAACGTCTTATAGCATAGATAAAGGAAAAATTACGAAAACCATAAATTTTTAGTTACATCAC
The DNA here is from genome assembly GCA_963576875.1 of Acrobasis repandana. Taxonomy (NCBI): domain Eukaryota; kingdom Metazoa; phylum Arthropoda; class Insecta; order Lepidoptera; family Pyralidae; genus Acrobasis; species Acrobasis repandana. The sequence goes on from OY756215.1 coordinate 2,974,985, forward strand.
ATAATATATTTTTTTTTAATAATTTTAAACTTACTACCCATTTCCTCATAAACGCGTAGAGGTATTAAATTGAAATTCATACCAAATACTAAACCTTGCAGGTTTGTACGGAACCCTCGGTGCGCGAGTCCGACTCGCACTTGGCCGGTTTTTTTTTTTTATCAGGTTGGTGGTTGTATCTATGCTGTGTTATGTACCCACCTGAAGTTTAGGCAAATAAGTGCCCGATTATCCAACCACTAATAAAATAAATCATATGCATGTAATATGCTGTGAATTACATTTGTTCCTGGATAGATCATCTGTAATGTGGATTGTTCATTTTTTTTGGAAAGCGATATTTTGAAATCCATTTTGAGATACAGAGTTAATGAACAGTTGTGGGTCATTTCTGTGCCAAAATAATCAATGGTTTTGGATATTTTTACAAACAAACATATGACCTTTGTTTGACTTTACTCTGCGGCTGTATCGATTTAAGCTCTGAGTCCTTTCATTAAAAAATATGCGTTGCCTTTATGGTATTTATCTGTCACTGACAAAAACGTCAAATGTCACCGTTTCCACCAATCATAACTAACAAAATCATAGGCAACTGAATTCCATCTGAATTCACTGAGTGACACTGACACTGACAATTAGGACCATAGCGTGTTTTTAAAAAAATATATAGTGGCCTTGGCCGTTTGTTTTGTTAAGCTGCGACGTAGTTTTTTTTTAATTGCCATTTATGTCCCATAGTTGGGCGAAAGCCTCCCCTTTTCGACATTGTCTTTAACATGAATTTTATAAAAATTTATAAAAATTAAACTAAGCCGTAATATGACAAAATATTCAAATTAGTTTCTTGAAATACGCTATATTTTGGTAAATAAAAATTAGGAGTAAAAAAATTATCAATGCCTATTACTTTTTGACTATTTCTATATTAATAAAATTAATTTAAAAACTTTATTTAGACAAGTCATTAGACCTTTTAACATCTTTGTAAAAGTTTAGCTAACCCTTTAACCACGACCGTCGATTAATCCAACAAACATTTTCATGCCCATTTCGCAAGCGATTATCAGACCGAAAACTATGGATATTTACAATTCCTCGCGCTGGGAGCACGAGAACTGATATAAAGTCTAGCGGTGAAAGGGTTAGTATAAAAAAAATGCAAAACCAGATTTTGCACACATGCTGTATCCATTGTTTTTGTATTGTATTTACTGAGGTATTTGCTTCGATCATATATTCTAGAGATGAACAGTTCCTTGCAAAATCAAACAAAATATTGTCACCGTGTCAATACGTGCTTATGTAGATGTATACCATATCAAGTATTGCGAAAACAGTTTAATCTAATTTAAACCTTAAGTAACTGAGATAAGCGTGGAAATAAATCTGTATTAAGTTTGTTACATATTACCTTCTGGTTAGATTGGTCATCTTTGACGTAACGTCACGAATGACAGCGAAACAAGGCATAATACTGTTTTATGCCTTGTTTTTCCAGTGACATTTTTTAGGCGGCAACTGAGCATCTATAGAATATATGATCAAAGGGCATAGGCACTTTATTGCGAAGTATTTTTCATATATTATTTAAAATAGTCCATATGTCTTGTGTATTATATACATAATAATATGTATAAGTATACCTGTATAAAAAATATAAAATCAATATAGGTTTTTTTTTCATCTGTTTTGTTGTGCCATTGCCGGGCCTCTTTCTTCAATCTTTTCTTTTACCATGCTTATTTTGAATGGTAACATTTATACATATCTGAGTGAAAACTTGATTACTTATTTAAAGATCATAACATAAAAGTTGAATGAACTGCAGGTCAGAACCTCTTGAGCAATCGATAAGAACTGAAGAAAGCATAATATAGTGATAGAAAGTAATTTATACTTACAAACAGCGGCGGCTTGCGAGACCGCGACCGCCAAACATAACAATTCCAAGGGACCCATGGTTCTCACTCCACTCTTGCAGATCTAACAAGAAACCAAAGGCACTTTTATTCAAATCGGATATAAGAAAACACACATGTTCACGACACTTGATGACCTAATCCGCATAAAGCTTGGCCACAATGACAACACCCACTATAAATAGTAACATCAAATTCACTAAATTGCCGACTAGTTATGACACAAAAAGTTGCTTATTAGCTTAACGAGGGATCATAAAATTCCCGGTGTTTCCAAATCTCTCGTCTATAGGTTAAATAACACCAGAAAACCGCACAAATTCACTATTGTTACAGAAGACGGTAAATCAATAATTGCATTCCAATGAGTATAATACGATTTGTACAACTTGTTAACTATACTATTTCAGGTTTAATTAATTTAAATTACCTAAATGCCTTCTATAACAGAGTCATTTCGCTGAAAACCAACTAAATTAATAAAATTCACGGGTTTTATAGGCGGGGCCTCTAGATTCGCTGTCGTTCGTTCGTTCAGCGTTGACGGTTCAATGACTGCCATAGACAATACAGAGTTCTATGACCGACTTCGGCCATGACATCATTTTGTCTCGCTCTGACTTGAATGACTGTATCGACTGTATAGTTCTATCTCATTTTTGAACCATAAACAAAAAATATTACTTTTAAAAAGCTGGCTTTATACTCAGAACATGGCTTTATACAAGCTTTTTATTAAATAAACTGACCATGTAAAGCACAGACCTGTGATGTAAAGCCTCTTCATCATGTTTATTTTCCGGTTCCGGTAATTGTGGCGCTAAAAATCAAATGCGTGTACTTCGAATACTACTAGCCGATGGATGTTTGTTTGTATTGTAGGTACTTACCTATAAATCAAGTAACTTTGGAGCGAACTACAATAATACACCTTGTAAAGAACTTCTTAAACGTATTCCTACTTCTTCCTGTCTACAGTGTCTACATTGTCACTAAATTGTCATTGTAACATTATTTTTGAAATGGCTGCACAACTTTTATAATGTAAAGATCTTCTAACTTTGCTAATTATTACTATTTTGTTGATATTTATGAACTCACGTATTTTTTCGGTAAGTTTTTTTTTTTAACTTGTATAGGTATTATAGAGAAATCAGAAAATCTTAGGAAAAACCGCGTCCAGCGCTTTTCCTGTAACATTGCTCAGGTCGTCCTTGAGGAAGGCAGCATGTCCAGCAGTGGACTTCCCGATTACTATATGGAATGTAGGAATATTCCGGGAAGCTTTCGAGTGCCTTATCTGCTTCTCCTTAGTTCTCCTAAGTTAAAATATATGCCAAGCAGCTTAGATCTGGTGATGGTCGAATCGAATCCCTAGGTGACGATGATAATATTTAGATGACACCAATATTATATTATGTCAATGGATGACACTGTAAGTATCTGAATTCTGAACACATCTGAAGAATGTGGGTTACTATTTACAGTGTGCAAAAAAGTTTTCAAATACTTTTGACCAACTACTTACATTATAACATGGACTTGCTGTTAAAAGCGTACCCCAATAAACTGCGGGCACTAGAACTAGATTATTTTATTTGCAAAAAAATAATAGGTATACCTAAATTGTCCAACTGTGGACAATTAATATGGACGTAGGCGTGCGAAGGCGCAATAGCGAGGCCCCTTTTCTTACGTCCCCAAGATCTACCCCAGTTATTTTTGGCCACGAGTGAGGGCGAGGGAAGTGCAAATAGGAGTCACTCCTATTTGCTATTTGTCCACCCACACAAAGTTTTATGAGGTTCTTTGGATAGTAGAAAAAGCGCTTCCAGACGCAAAGCGTCCTAAACATAAAAGCTCACCCGCTTCACGCGCGAGTCCATTTCCACCGCGAGCACAGATACATAATAGTTGCCGCGAAGGGCGGGACGGTTGCCGTGGTCGGGGTCCACGTCACCCACGCCTGCCTACGCCACTGTACATTGTGTAAGAAGCGCTTACATAAATATCTCTAATAGCCTACGAACAATAATTCTCTAGAATCGTAACTAATCCCGAAAAATCATTCCACGCGATATGTACCGCGGCGGGCGGGGCTTAAAATATGAACAGCACGGCGCGACAGTTCGCCGCGACACTCGAGTCGTGCGGTTGCGTAGCAAGAAGTTTCCTTTGAGAATATTGCTATTTTTGCGATAATCGATTCATTAAAAATGCCGTCATGTGCCGTGAAGTGGTGTAAAAGCCATACAGGCATAAAAACTAGTTATTAAAAAAAAAGTAACACGTAAACAAGGTTAGTTAGTTAATTTTAGCGTAGCGTACTGCATAATAGGTACCATCCGCGCGTTGTACCTCACCGCTCGTTGCGTTGACTGCCCCACCCGACCGACGACGACGCGTGACCTGGTCGCAACCAATCGCATGCATCTTTGTCTAGGTGTGCGTTCGAGTATTTCGTTGTAATTACTGTTCGTTTGTTACGCAAAATGAATCAGAATCGAAGCGGTGAATGTAGGAGCGTTAGATTTCTAGAGAATTATATTTCGATGCTAATAGCCGATAGTTTTGATTTCAGAAATTCCTGTATAAAATTACATCCTGCGTACTTTCGTTGCCGAAGCTCCAGCAACTATGAGTAAGTTATCTTCTCTGTAGAAATGGCAGCATTTTCGACTGATTTTATCACTGTTCTCAGAAAAAGAAAAAAAGTAGAATGTTCCAGCTGCTTCTCTAGCCGCGCAGCTATCGTAAAAGCCGATCGAGGGAATTGAAAAAATCTTAATCTTGTGAAAGCGATGCGACTGGCATATTTGATTTCTTTTTCCACCTACACGGTACGCCATTCATTCCGCTGACAGTGGCCTTTAGGTTCTTATGGCTTTGGCCTCTGTCTGCCTCGTAAAGGATATAGACGTGATTAGTAACTGCAAGGTAGTCGACCACGAACAATTTAAACGAGATAGTAGTAATAGATCTCACCGGTGTGGTTCCGGGTTAGAATAAGACCACTCCATCTCTTCCAATGGATGTCGTAAGAGGCGACTAAAGGACTAAAGGAGAAGAAGGAAGAAAAGCACAAAAATCTCGTGCTACAGTGGGATTCCCAAGGAGGGTTAACGTTGAGCGGCGGCCGATCGGTAAACTATAGCCAAATCATTTAAACCGTTCCGGCTATTTCTTCTCCATTTCGCAAGGTCTTTGGCGTCCTTGGGTGACCATTGACATGCATGTTATATTTGGAAAAGAAAAAGCGGAAAAGCGCACCCCGGGCTTCGAAGCAGCACAGCTGAGGATGCAACCAGGAACGCGCTTAGACGAAGAAGAAGAGTAGTAATAGATCTCGGGTTCGAATCCCGAGTCACGACACTCATGATTCACGCGACACAATTTCCGATATGTCATCTACGATTGAACAGGTACCTGCTGATGTTAGGCCGGGATCGAAAACAAGACCAATGACCTAGGTAGATAAGCACCTTATTACTTATACTTTTTATAAAAATCAACTAAATTCGATTTCTCATACAGGCAAGCCACACGACAATCTCTTAGAAGCACGTCGCAGCTGCCAGCTGAAACCCAGTCCAAATGGCACAAGCAGTCCCTGGAAATCAGATATATGCATCAATAACAAGAAAGGGTCCTACACTATCATCAAGACTGCGACCGGGTCCAACTTAACAGAGGCCAAACACAGGCACAAAGACTACTACAAACGCTACGAACACGACGAAGTCCCAGTCAAGGATAACGTCAGAGACACTCGAAATCCAAAGAGCCCGTCTCCTGCGCGTGGTGGAGACACGAAAAAGTCCTTCACTAACTCTGATTTGGACAGATTAGAACAAAATATTTACAAGAACTTGTCGCAAGAACTACAGATTGAAGACAAATCAACGAGTAGCCTTGAATCTAACATCAAATTTTTCAAAGCTACTGTACAAGAAATTTTCGACAACTTTCAATCCAACATGAGAGACTTTGAACTTTACAAGAAGAAATTAGCCGAAATTCTAGACAAAACTCAGGCAGATTCCATGGCTGATATGGAAAATTTTATTAAAGAAATGATACAAAATATAATATCCACGGATTCATCAGCGCAATCTATAAAAACTACTGACACAAACGTCCAAGTACAGGACGGAGGTACTGATGCAATGAAGGAATACGATTCCAGAACTGAAACTATAACGACAAACGCAACTTCCGAAGGGGCAAGTTACGACGAAAGTTTACATTTAGTAGTAGAAGCTTACAAAAATGATAACTACCTTACAGACTCTACACTCAACGAAAACAACTCTAAACTAAAGAATCATGCGATGGATAAAGGAGGACTAAACGTTTATTTACTAAGCAGTACACCCTGCGTTATCAAAATGAACAATCGGAGTTTACTATCTGAAATTAATATCAAAGACTCCAATACTGATGGCATATCGTCGTACGTGGCCTCGACGGAGAATATCAAAAAGATGGCCGCCAAGAAAATGGAAATGGAAGAATATGAGCTGCGGCGACACGAAATGTCTGACAGAGAAATACCGGTGAAGGTTTCCTTCGCGAAGAAGAACCTGTGTGGCGACGAAGGAAGCATACAAAAAGAAATGGAAGATAGCAGCAAGTCATTCATATCTAAAATCTGCAGTTATATTTGCAAGAAATTTAGAAAGAATACCATCGGATGATTCAAACGGAATTTTGCCGTGTTTTTTTAAATTGTTGTGAAAATAAAGATTTTTTAAATGAGAACAAATGTTTATTGTAGACTAGACAAAGGAACAAATGCTTAAAATTATCACGCTTCACCGTTCTCTTCAAAATTATCGACGTAATACCACCTTATTTTAGTAATGTGCTTGCATAATTGGACCGCGAATTCTTTCTTCATGTGGAGAAACTCCCGTATAGTTTGCAAGTCGAGCATGATGAGGGCTTCCCCGTCTATTTCTTCTTGCTTCATCTTCTCTGCAATCAACTTGCAGTCATCTGTACTCATCAGATATGCATAAACGTCATCAACAGACCAATCTAAAGGATTCGCCGCCAACTTGAGTTTATCCTTAATCCAGGATATTTCCGTTTCCTTCTCAAACATTTTATTATCAGACGGTAACGGATCATAAGTATTGAACTTTAACTTCTTCAATTCCGGTTCTTCAGAATCGGAAACATCTGATATATTCTTCGCATCCCGTGAATTGGAACTGCTTTCATTGGTGTCATTTTCTGTATCACTGTCGGGGGTGTTTTGTTTCTTTGGAATGCAGGAGTTGTTGTAAATAGTTTCAACATCTTTCTTGTTCCAATGTGCTTGTTTCATTTGTAAAGCGAAGTTGGGTAGTTTCGCTCCACGGGTCTTCATTTCTAGTTTCGGATAGGTGTTTTTGGGTTCCTTGCGTTTCCGCTGGTTCCTCTTGTAGTCTGTGCCGCTGTCGGGAGAGTTGGGCCTGGTGCCGGACTCTGAAGGAGGCGTAGAGCCGGCGCTGTGTTCGCTCTCGACGGACTCCCCATCTTTGCTGGCCGTTTCTTGGGACGGTTGCTGTTCTTTCTCCCTCTTCTCTGGAGTGCACTTTTTCCTCTTCCGTTTGCCGGCGTATGATCCTTTTGGTCTTCCACGGCGCTCTGTGCCGTTGTCTGCAAAATTAAGTATGAACATTTTCTAAATGAAATTGAAAAACAAAAGGACAAGGATTTTTTTCCTAGTAAGTATGTAATGTATTCCACTGCTTGGCAAATAGGCCTCCCCTTTCTTTTTCCAATGATCTATATCCATAGTAGCCGACTGCCATTCCTGTAGAAGCTGTCGATGTCGTCTCACCATCTTCTCCGTGGTCTATCTCCCGTGTAGCACCCACATGGTTATCATTCTATGCAATACGAAAAAAAAACCAACCTCCTAACAAATTCGCAATCGGCTGATCAAAAGAATGGGGGGATCCAAAATTTATTTTTGTACTTCGTCATATCTTTCTTGAGCCGTGTGGTTCCCGGCAGACCACTCCAAGTCTTCCCGTGGATGTCGTAGAAGGCGACTTAGGAAACACAAGCTAAACAAAGCTTATATGCGTGCATGTGTACCTGTTACAAATTTTAGTGAATAAATGAATATGAATATACATCAACGAGACATTTCTAACCCGTCTGGCCAGCGTGGACAGTGTAGGCCAAATCCTCTGACTGCTCTGGCTAATATAAACAAATAGATAAGGACAAATAAATAACACTAATTGAGCTAGCCCCAAAGTAAGTTGCAACTTGTGTTATGGGATACTAACTCAACGATACTATATTTTATAATAAATACATATAAAGATAAATAGACTCAGGACAATTTGAAAAAGGCCTTTTTTCCAACTTGCGTTGGCTGGTGTCGAACCCAGAACCTCCGGATTAGCGGATTAGCGTGTTGACCATTACACCATGGAGGTCGTCAATATATAGCTCTGGTAGTACAGAGAGGGTGGTGCTACTGCAGGGGAGAGACTAAAAAACCTAAAAAGACCTGGTGATGATGATATCTAAGAGAATATAGGCCAATCAGTATCATGGATCGATTTAAAGATGGTGGTCCACTCACGGAACAGCGACTTGTCGACCTGCTGGCAGCTGTGCGGGCAGCCCGCGCCGCAGTCGGCCGGCCCGAACAGCGCGGGGCACGCCTGCAGGCGCCCGCACACGGCGCGGCAGAACGACGCCAGCTGCTGCGGCGCACGAGCCACCGGCACGTAGGCGTGGTAGGTGCCGGACTTCAACCTGACAAAATTCATAACAGTACATACAATAAATAAATAATAAAAAAATATATATATACTTATATACGGACAAATTACAATGATTAAGCTAGCCCCAAAGTAAGTTTTAAACTTGTGTTATGGGATACTAACTCAACGATACTATATTTTATGATAAATACATATATACATAAACACCCAAGACCCAGGACAATTTGAAAAAGGCCATTTTCCAACTTGCCCTGGCTGGGAATCGAACCCAGAACCTCCGGATTAGCGGTCTAGCGTATTAACCATTACGCCACGGAGGTCGTCAATAAAAGTGCGTTATGGAGATTATAACACACGAGACGGAATTTCAGCCCCAGCAGAAGGCGAGGGCGAAAAGTAAATATACGCACGTATATCGTACAACGTTTTTCTACACACTTGCGAGGAAAAATACCTAATGAACAGATTTTTTTTTTTAATCCATGAAACTGATGCACGCTGTTGCTTTCCCGCCGTTTTACTTTTTAAAATCAGCGCGGCGCTGTCTACTGGATGGCGCAGCGCAGCGGGCCAGTTCGAAATAAAAAAAAGCAATTTGAAGTGTTTTTATAATATTATATGTGGTTATATAATATAACTTCGTTATTTGCGTTTATAACACACGTGTTTTATGAGCTGCTTTATATATCTAAAACCGGTGAAAATTGATCCACTTTACGAGCAATTGTGTTAAAAATAACATTTAAAGCAACATTCATTTATTACGTAAGCTGCAAGAAGGGGGAACCCTCCCCTTAAATCAGCTTGTGCCCTTGTAAGAAAAAAAAATCTTATAAGGGGGGTAAGAGGAAGTCTTGATAGTTCTTACGTAAAATCACGAAAATGCGCAGACAATATTATTAGGCCTCGTGTCCACGTATCCGGTTTGCGGACGTACGGCGCGCCGGACCGCCGTACGGTCGATCAGTCATGTATGAAGCCTCTAGGAGGTGTGTCCACGTCGCCGGCGCCGGCGAGGGCGCGGTTTGTAGCCGGGCACGGCTCACGCCGCGCTTGCGTCCGGCGGTATAGTCTAGTATGACGGTCTATGAGAGCTTGTTCACGTACGCACGGCGCGTGCCGTCTATATACGATGGAAATTAATTCAGAAATATTAATTACGACAGTCGAAGAAAGATTGTACTATGGGATTAAACTAATAAGGGATATAAAATGAAAACTAGTTAAGTATATTTATCATGAGGGTTTTTTTCTACCTATAGATTTATATACTATTATATTGCTACCTCAACAGATTTCCCTAGAATTCCCTCAAAACCAGTACGTACTTCCAGCGGGGCCCTTCGTGAATTAAAGGTTCACCTACAGCACATAGACTAATAAAAACATTTTCGTGGAGCCTTTTATTTCTACCTTTCAAATAATATATTTCTATAATCAAGAAATAATTATAAGTATGCGAGCAATTTACGAAAAAAGTTTTAAACTAAGCAGGCACTCAGCTGGGTGTCTTTTACTACTAAAACAACACAATGAACCCGCACCGCAGCCGGCCAGCAGCCGCGCCGGGCGCCGTGCACGCGGACACGCATAGCCGGCGACGGCGCCGCGCCGTACGGCCGCGAACCGGATACGTGGACACGAGGCCTTATACTTTGTAAATGCGATTCTCGAATATGATGTTTTTCCAACAAGAGTTACACTTTTCGTAGTCGCAGACAGACTGCCTGGAGTGTAGCAGTTTTGAAATAACCGTCATTTCAAAAGTTAAGGGGTGCTGCCCGTATACAAAATGTTCCTTTTTTAAGACTCTCCATAGTTTTTTAGTCTGATATATTTTTATGTTGGTCTCACTTAACATATTCGTATCGTACTACTAGATATAAAATGGTTCAGTTTAACTCCGTGGTTTAGAAGACAAGAAAGGTTAAGCTACATCAGGCAGCTTGAACAATTTAAAACAATAAAGTGAAAGAGAGAATAGGCATCGAACCTAGAACCTCAGAGTGACGGACATGTTAACCATTACGCCAGTAGCGGCGTTAGGGTAGGGCACGGTTGGGCGACCGCCCAGGGCGCTAGATACAAAGGGGCGACAGGGGGCGTTTTTGGGAAAGGGGGGGGGGGGGGGGGGGGTCACAGGTAATAATAAATATATAAATAGCAGCTGGTTAATGGCGGCAACTCCTAGACTCTTATTTGTATGAAACCCCCCCCCCCCTCCCTTCGTTTACAATGGGGCGACAATTGCAGTTTGGGGGGGGGCGGGGGGAGGAGCTAAAACCGGCAATGCCATACGCCACAGAGGTCGACATTATATATTTATTTATTATTTATTTATTTAACTTAATTACAAACGTAATAGGCGGACTTAAAGCCATAGGCTTTATCTACCAGTCAACCCACTGGTGATGCCGAGAAAAAGAAAATTTTAGAAGGAGGTGCAAGTTATGTAGATATTGTCACATTTACCTTATGAGGATAGCAGTAACAATATAATATATATATATATATATATATATATATATATATATATATATATATATATATATATATATATATATATATATATATATATATATATATATATATATATATATATATATATATATATATATATGAATAAACCTACATTCAAAATATACATGGTTATAATATATAATATAATAAACTATACGTAAACTACATATTATATTCTATCTGAAAGTTCACGAAGATCACGCACGAAGATGAGCACGCACTGCACTTTTGAACGCTACACGAGTACGGGCCTTCCGGACATTAATTGGTAGGGCGTTCCAAAGCTTTACCGCTTGAACAGTAAACGAACGCTCAAAGAACCCACTCCGGTGATTTGGTATAGCGAGACGGAGATTGCTAGAAGAGCGAAGATTTTTTACATGAGTATTACCAAGAAAAGTGAATTTTGATTTGAGATACCATGGAGTTTTAGGGTCAAATAGAATGGAAAAGAGGGTTGTAAGAAAATGCAGCCGGCGACGCTGACGAACGGGCAACCACTTTAGTTGAGTACGGTAAGCCGACACATGGTCGTACTTACGAAGGCCAAAGATGAACCGAAGACAGTTATTTTGAAGTCTGTCGAGTTTATTTAGATTGATATATATTGATTATATAAATCATGTAAAATGTTCAACATACTTAGCTCTCAGCATCTCCAGTCGCATGCCTTCTTCAGGCGGCTCATCCGTCTCCCAATCCTTGAGCAGCTTAGCGGGCTTATACGAAGCCGATATGATCTTGTTTAGCACCTCTTTGAGCACCAATGACATTGGTCCCGGACCAACATGCTTCGGCAACTGAGACAACTTATTCCTACTAATCGATGGCCCAGCGTAACATTTGTAGTTAAAAAATATTCTATCACACCATTCTTCGGAAGATTTTATATCTTCTTTAACATTTTTCTCTTCAACCAGCTTCGGAGATTCTTTATTCACAGTTGTATCAGGAAAATGGAGTTCATAACTGTTACTGTCACACCAACCAACAGGAAACAATAAGTCGCTATCCTGTGAATACCACACTTTTTCCCCGATAGGTAGTAACTCCACACACATCATATGTTCCACGATAGAATCTATAGAAGACACGTGAATTTCTTCATGGTTTTGAGGATTAACAGCTTCCAACTTCATTCCAACTTCGATATCTTTCAGTGGAGTTTTGTTCCCGAAGCAATACTCCGGAGCAGGTACGGATGATGTCATCGATAAGTATTCGTCCCAATCAAAGTTTCCTTCCTTCCAAATTTTGGGAGATTTGAAGGTGATATTGTATTTTTCTGCCCAGCCGATGGGGTAAATGTAAGGGTGCATGGAGTCGCAAAGCCAGGCCATTTTGGAGTCTTCATAGTCGTCGGCGTGGTCGTCGATGGTGACAAGGAAGTGGAAGTTGTTGAATACTTTAATGACGGTGGCTGGTCGGATGGACTTCATGTCTTGAGGGTTCAGAGCCTCTAGTTTCATTCCTATTACGAAGTTGTGCACTTCGAGACTTGGGTTTGGCTGTAATTATAAAAAGAGGAATTAACATCTAAGCACAGGTATTGCACTTCATAGAAGCGGAGTATCATTTATGCCCACACTACTACAAACGAAACTATATATCCGTGCACACGTCAATGCGTGTGTGTTCGTCCGCTCTCGCCCCTAGAGAAGGCGAGAGCGGGGGAGCGGTGCGGGGACGGGGAACGGGGACGCATATTACGCGGGACCTTAGGAGATCCCGTTCTGTATGAAATACTCTTATTAATTCTGTGATCTAACATAAAATGACTAACAATTTTAAGGGTAGTTAACCCAAATGTGAGCTTTAGCATTCTACAGCCTACTGTCCATCCCAATTCAATTAACAGGTTCCCTGTCTGACTATTGTTCTTGGGAACCTCGCACCTCACGGAACTCGACACTGGAATCACATTTTGAATCCAAGATGGCCACCTACACATTTTTTTAAGGTTTCCTTTACTGACTGTAGAATTACCCATTTTTTGCAGCAGCTGAAAAACTAGTTCTTTATTAACGGACAGGGAATGAATAATACTATAAATGCGAAAGTTTGTATGGATGTTTCTTCCGCTTTAGCATCAAAACTTCTAAAAGGATTGAAATGAAATTGAGCATGTAGATATGCTTATTACAAAGGATACTTTTTAATAGCAAAATGTGATGTTCCCTAGAATTATCAAAAAATCATATGACCATGCGGGCAACGCGGCAACGCCACGGTAACAGCGAGTATTTATACATTTCGCCAGGTATGGCGACACGATAGATAAGACATCGAATCTACGTGATGTTTGACAAATATTAAATCTAACTAATGAAATATATATCACGTACTTACTTATGTTTAGAGGCTGCTTCAGAATATATTTTCTACATTTTTAGGGCTCCGTACAAAAAATGAAAAAACGGAACCCTTATAGGATCACTCGTGCGTCTGTCTGTCCGTCCGTCTGTCACAGCCAATTTGCTCCGAATCTACTGGACCGAATCAGGTGAAATTTGGTAGGATGGTGTAATCTTATGACCCAAACACATGTGCAAAGTAAATATTATTTTTTTTATAAATCGGGGGACAAATTAAGAAAATGAAAAAAAAAGTTTTGCAAACCTTACTGTGTCACATATCAAATGAAAGGGCTCGTTATGAGGATCTCAAATATATTTTTGTTATAATTATAAAATAAATAGCTTTGATTTTATTCATTAAAGAAGACGAAAATTGACCCCCCCTGATCTCCGAAATTACTGAGCCTAAAATTTTGAAAAAAATATGAAATATAGTTTTTTTTTTTTTCTGCATGACGTAATATAAAATTCTGCATGACGTAATATGTGTACGGCCCCTACAGGAGGAACATAAGAAACGTAGAAGAATAAAAAATACCTGAAATAAGTCTGCCGGTGTCGGTTCTTTGATGGACTCCTCAGCACTCTGCCTCAACTGTGTGCTAAGTTTGTTTTTACACGAGAACTTGTTCACCTTCCCTGGGTACTTGAACTGCCATGGGGAGCCCTATAACACACAAAAGACATTAACTAGCCTGTGAATCCATTTGCTGAATTCAGATACTGATTTTATATAGGTACATGGCTGGTTTTGTATTGATACAATTTTGACCGAGCGTTGTAAAACAGTCAATGTATTTAATGCTCAACCGTATTTTGGATATAAATCTTTAGGCTTTTCTACAGACACCCACAGTCTGTAGAAAAGCCTAAAGATTTATATGTAAATTTTTTGAGAAATAAACTGTTGTCGTTTAACTACAGTAATTTTTAGCGCCTTAAGAACTGCTCGCGTCATATTTTGTCAACATTTCTTATCTCATTATTTAGACTGAGAACTTTGGTATTGCATCTTGTATGCCTAAAAATCCTATAAAAAAGCCCTAATGGCCTTATGAGATAGCACTTAAGGCTTTTTTGAAAGTGTTAAGTAGAAAGCCCTTTTGGCAAATAATTTTTTTTTTCCAGCAATGGTCGCTTTCGTCACTTGATCGACGCTCGCTCGCTTCTGTGCTGCTAAACAAACGCCAAGTCGTTTGTCGCTCTTTTTTATAATAGGAAAGTAAAAAAGTGTTTGAACAAGGCCTATTTTCCCAAAAAATATTGTTCATGTTACTCGTATGTTCTCAGAATCGAACATTGCTGTTAACTATAACAGCATCTGTTTATCACGTCGTACGTGATAAATAAGGTTTTTAAAGGTTTATTCGACTGACGATCATTATGTGACCAAAAAACAATCCCAATACCTAATGTGGTGTATGTTTATTTCAATTTGAACACAAGTGTCTAGAGTAAATAACAAATCGTTTTTCCTGTTAGTTTATTTTTGAAATATCCTTTATTATCATCCTTTGCAAATTTTATTTATGTTGATGAGTGAGATGAGTTAAGTAAGTATTACGATATATTCGCAATTCGCAAGACGAACTACCTAAGCAAGGTTCCAGAAAAGCGCTAGATCAAATCCAATCATTTATTTACCAAAAATGTTAATACATTTTATAAGTTTAAACAAAGATTCATGATTCTACATGCATGCCTTCCAATCAAAATGGGGTCGTTTTCACTACGAAATTGCTTTTCTTATATTCCTACCAAACTATCAGTAGGGTTACTCCTGTGGGTTACTCCAAAAGCGGTGCGCAAGACGAACGTACTTAACTGCGTATCCGCATTTCAGTGTCAAGCAACATTAAGCGTTAATACATAATGATTCTAATCTAATTTGGTTTGATATAGAAATAGGGCGTCACTATCGGAGTCTGTTAGTGACGCCCTATTTCTTCTATATTTATATATTTATTATAATATATTTCGATAATCGGACGACTATCGTATTATTTGATAGAGTAACCCCCCAGTCTTAGTAGTTCGGTCGCGTTGCATAGTCCGCCTACTGAGACAAAATAGTCTCACTAGTCCTTCACTTCTGAGACCAGGAGGCTTTTAAAACCATTGGGAGGTCTATGTCCAGAAGTGTATATATTATTTAATATATTAATCCATAAGTTTACATGTATAAAAAAAATGTTGGCTTGACATCATCAAAGATGTCGACTTCCGTGGCATAATGGTCAACACGCTAGTCCGCTAATCCGGATGTTCTGGGTTCGATCCCGGCCAGGGCAAGTTGGAAAATGGGCTTTTACAAATTTTCCTGGGTATTGAATCATCATCATCCGAGCGTTTTCCCGGTTACATCCTCAGTGGTAACGCTTTAGAGCCAAGGGTCCGCTACCTAATCTAGCTGATTTGACGAGGTTACACAGAGCGACTGCCGTCTGACCTCCGCAAACCAAAGGTTAAACCAGAACCAATCCTAGGATAGGTTTAAACAAACGTTAGATATTTTTCGGGAGGCTCAGCTTTGCGTGCCTTCTGAAGCATGGAATCGTCTTTCTTTTCGGATAATCAGATAATTTAAGCCTGCAATATCCTAACCAGACTGGAAACAAAGTATGCTTCCCAGTGGGATTTGAACCTACGACCTCCGGATCACAAGGCAAACGCCTTGACCACTGGACTACAGAGGCAGTTAGGTTTTCTGGGTCTTGGGTGTTTATCTGTATATGTATTTTTTTTAGCTTGTAGTGTCTCATAGTTGGGCAAAAGCCTCCCCTCTAGATTTCCATAAAATTCTATCAGTGGCGATAGTTTGCCAGCTCTTTTCGTATGCCCTTAAATCGTTTGCCCACCGAGTTGGAGGGCGGCCTCTTTTTCGTCGCCAGCCTACAGGGACCTACTCTGTGGTTATTCTAGCCCACCTATCCGGGTGAATCCTGACCACATGACCAGCCCAGTAGCCTATATGCATTTACTACAAAATATAGTATTTTTAAGTTAGTATCTGCTTGTCTACAATTCATAAAATAAATCATCTTCATCAGATCTTTTTCAGTCTCCACTGCAGTAGCACGATCCTCTCTGTACTACCAGAGCCATATATTAGCCAGAGCAAACAGAGGATTTGGCCTACACTCCACGCTGGCCAGACGGGTTGGAGAGGTCTCACTGATGTTTATAAGCTTTGTTTAGCTTGTGTTTCCTAAGTCGCCTTCGACATCCACGGGAAGACTTGGAGTGGTCCTATTCTACCCTGCCGGGAACCACACGGCTTTTAAATAAATAAATGTATTTATTTGACCTTATTGGTGACGAATCCGAAACTGCAGAGCCTGGGGTTCGCGAAGAAGATCCAGAATTCGTCCAGGTCCTCGTCCACTCCGTCGTATCGCAGCAACAGACGACCGCCCACGTTTTCCTTTACCTACAACAAAAACTTTGCTACAACAACAGTAATCAACGGTGAGCTTAACATAATGTTAAGCATAGTACATAGTATCTCAATGATGTTAAGCAACCCACTATCACATATGGGCATGGCAAAAGCCATATACTATTTCTTTATTAAGCTTTTCGAAAAAAAAAACATTATTTTATAATGAAGAAGAATATACATATGTAATAATCCCAAACTCAATGAGATTATGTCGTTTTATTACAGGGTTCCTATAGCCACCTTCCGGCTCTATCATCAGATCAGCTTCTTGTTATAATAATATTGCATTGTCATCTGATTTACATTAGCATACCAAATTTCATCCCAATCAGAAGTGGCTCAACTTTAACTTGCTTAAAAAAGGATTTGAACCAAACAAATAAACAATAACAAGCAGACCAACCTTAATGGAAGCTTGTGAAAAAATATGACTATATAAGAAATGAGATACTTACAGTTGCAATCCAATATCTGTAAGGATCAATAATATTCTGCACTTCAACCTTCATTCCTGTTTTAATCCTATCTATTGGAGAGTAGCCTTTATTGTTCAAGGCTTCAATTGACACTGACTGTCCACCCATGAGGACCTTCTTCATAATCTCTATGATAGAATCGCCGTATCTCTCATTGATATCATCAGGTGGTTCTATCAGCTCATCGTACTTCCCACACCAGCCCAGCGGATGGACTTTCGTGTCGGATATGTCACACCAGAAGTCTTCTTCAGCTCCAATGAACTTGATTCGGAGGAGGTGGCCGCAGACCATGGTGATCTTGGCGATCCAGTAGATGTCTGGGTTGTTCTTGTGGCACACTTCGAGGAGCATACCCTGCTTGATGCCATTGTTGAGGCTGGCTTCAACCTGTTACAATGAAAGATAACAATGGTCATGACAGGGGATACACGAGTATTCAATATATCATTAACAAGCAAGGTTTGACGTCTCAAGTCCGAAATCACAACTTGAAGTGAAAAAAATAAAGTTGGATATTTTATGCGAATTATTAGACACCCTCCCTTGTGGAGCCCTATTGAGTATGATTAAGATTTTAGTATATTTAACCCATTTATATACTAAAATCTCAATCATACTCAATAGGGCTCCACAAGCGTGGGTGTTGAATAATTGAAGATTGAGTATATTTAACCCTGGATCTAGATTTTTTGGGAATTTCTTTAGAACTAGGTATGTGTGCATTAGAAATGGTATTTTTTATCATTATAATAATTTGCTAGAAAAGTTAATCTCTAGGCTTACTGAAGGATTTATTAGGAAGTCTATCTTTACAGACTATATCAGTCCACTGATGGTCTGCACCTGACAATAAAGGGATGATAAGGGTTGGTAATTCCAGTAGATGGTATATAGTCAGCACAGAGGATGCTGATCTGTCCATTCTCTGTTAACTGTATCTAGCGCCTGAATAACCCTTAAGCTAATTAGGCTGCAGCCTAGGGCGCAAGGATCCGGGGGGCGCCAGAGGCGGATTATCCTAAAGGCAAAGGTGGCATACATTTTGGGGCGGCAAAATATGATGTGTTAATCAGCCACTGACTGTACCTATCGTATTAATTAATAATTATTAAAAAAATGGCTGGTGAAGAAAAAGTGTGTGTCTAAGTTACATTTACACACTTTCTCTAAAAAGTGGTAATAATTTGAAGCTTAGTGCTTTAAATAATATTTTTAATAGTTAGCCTATTCAATACAAACCTAATATAAAATATAGCAGTGTGAGTAGGTAGTTTTTAAACTAAATAATACCATGAAATGATAATAATTTAAGCCGAGGTGGGTTCACAATTTGCAATACTGTGTTTTTGAAAAATCATTATTATTAAACTACTACAGTTTATTGCTCAAAAAATTTACATAAGAATCTTAAGGATTTTCTACAGACACCCACAATAGCCAAAACACAATTGAGTATTTTTGGGTCGATATGAAAAATCACAAACATACCTTTAAATTTTCCTAAATTTACCTTTATTACTATTTTATACAATCACGTTTTTATATGAAAATTATACCAAAAAAAGTATTATCTAAATATCTAGTCGTTTTGGCTACAAAAAAAAATAATAAATATAATTAAAAAAATAAATAAATAAAGACAGTGAAATATTCGTCAAGAGCAAAGAAAGGCTTGACGATATTTCGCAGTGTTATATTTATTATTATTTTTTGTATTTTTTTTTTGTAGCCAAAACCACTAGATTACAGTGATTTTTTAAAAACACTCACATGTTTCTTGGCTCTGAACTGGCGGGGCTTAACATAAGTTCAATACAATTGGGAGGAGCCTGAAGTAAAAATATTCAAGGCAAATTACATCAGCTATGCTTTTCATTTATAAAGAGTTGAGAGAAAATATAAAGTATTTTTAAGCAAATCTACACTCCAGATGTTATCTTTAAAACAGGCTATATACACACTTTAAGTATAAAAAGAGTTAAAAATAACTGGAAAGATAGTAAATGGTTTATCCTTTGGCATAATTTCAAGGATTTAAAATAAATAGTCGTAGTTTATTATTATTCTGGTATAGTTTCAGTTCAAAATCAGGTCAATAATATGTAATTTTTTTTATAGTCACTACAAGCAATATTTTTTAACACAAACTGTATCATAAATATTTTTTTAAATTAAATTAGCTATTCTAATAATAAAAGGAGACATTTTAATCAAAATACTTTAATTTATAACTATTGTTCTCAAGACTTACATGAGCAAACAATTCTTCTGGGACTGCAACGCTTTTATTTGCTTCTAAATAATTACTCCAGTCAAACTCCACCATCTCTCATTGAGTACCTAACAGTTACATTAAACTTCATAAAACAATATAAAACTATTGACTTTAATTAGGTAACAATCATCAAATGAAAGTTTCCTGAAAAAAATTAAAAATTCACCATTGAAAATTCAATTCACTTTTCAGGTCCGTTCCTTTCCCAAAGTCGGACAAATAAAGCAATTTTGACACGGAGACGCTGAGGAGACCTACACTGTTTTGTAAAATGGAACGAACTAAGAAAATATCTATACTTGCTTAGTTACTAAGTGCGTAGCTAGCCGAATAATCGATTCACGCACGGCGGCGTCTCGATTCTGATTTGATGTTTTGTCTGTAGACATGGTAGATTATCCCATGTCTCTGGATCATGACTCTGGATTAGGTACCTACCTAGTTTTATTTTTTTTAAAAGTAGCTGTCATTCATAATGTCATTGGCTGTCATTTTGATTGAGTTGAATCATGCAACAAAATATCGTGAGTGAAAGAAATTATTTTCGACACCAAAAAACCAAGCAGCTGGTGGTATTTCGTAAAGTTTATAGCCTAGGTATTTTTAGAAACTGCTGAAGTAAATAAAAAGGATTTTAGTGCAAACATATTCGTTACTTATTCGGATCACAGATATGTTCAGAGAATAAAAATATGAGTAAGTGATAGATAACTTTGGTGGTAAAGTGATTGTGTTGTGAACTTGTGACATCGAAACTAAAATGAATTTATTCGCGGACCCTCCAAGTTCAGGCGTAGGCCTGTCTAATTCGTCTGTAGATGACGGTTGCATGATCTGGAATACATCGCAGAGCGTTATAATTACGCCCGTTTACAATGCTATACCTCAAACATTGATACTCAACTTGATATCATGGGTATTCCTCATCCTATTGTTCTGTGTTTTGCGACGGACGGCGTGGAATTATGGAAGAATGGCTTTGGTACAAAGATCAAAGAGTAGGTGGACCAATCTATTCTATCGAAGCGGAGACCACGAAGGCCTGGTCAATAGACAGCGCAGTATGGACGAGACGGCCAACATCGACGAAGGCTTTTTCAATTGGTTGCCCGCAGTGTTCCGCCTTTCGCGCGAACAGGTCCTTGCCAAATGCGGCCCTGACGCAGTGCACTACTTGTCCTTCCAAAGGCATGCTATAACACTCATGTTTATCATCACGATAATTTCGATTGGAGTTATTTTGCCGATTAATTTTAGCGGCGATGTCTGGAAAGATGATAACACGACTATAGCACAAACTACATTGTCCAACTTAAATGGGAAATCTTACTGGCTATGGGTGCATACCCTGATAAGTATCTCTTTCATACCTATATCTATTCTGATCATGAGGAGATGCACTGGCCGTAAACCTGTGCCTACCTCGATGACGAGCACCATCATGATAACAAACATATCAAGAGCAGACAGAAATGAATCTACCATAAGAGCCTACTTTGCTCATAATTTCCCTCACATCCAAATTGTAGATTTACGATTAGCCTTCAACATAAATAAACTGAATGAGGTACTTGAGAAGAAGGATATGGTAAGTGAAGCGCTCGTGTACACTGACACCTATTTCAGGAAGACTGGGAAGCGTATTATGGTTCGGCCGAAATGGTGTGGACCTGAAATTGATGCTTTGGAGTTCTATACTAATGAAGAGAAGAGACTGAAAGATGAAGCCAAAAGATGCCGTGCTATAGTTCTGAATGACCCTCTAGGTATTGCATTTTTGACTTTGCCATCGTATCAGCTAGCTGAGCACGTTATCAACAACTTTAGCCTGCATCGTGGCTGGGTTTTATCCCACGCTCCAAACCCAGCTGACATTATCTGGGAGAATCTAAGTGTTCAGCCTGGTGTGTGGTACATCAAAGTCTTCTTTGTCAATTTCTTTCTATTCCTTGTTTTGTTCTTCCTCACAACCCCTGCAATTGTTGTGAATCTTTTCAACACATTGGTCGCAAAGCCTGATCACATGAGTAAAATAAGTACTATTATATTTGATTTTCTTCCCACTTTACTGCTGTGGACCTTGGCAGCTATAATGCCAGCCATTGTGGGTTTTTCTGATAAATTTCTTTCTCATTGGACCAAGTCTCATCAGAACTATTCGATTATGACGAAAACCGTGTCGTTCTTGCTCCTAATGACCTTGATCCTGCCGTCGCTGGGTCTCGCCAGCGCCGATTCTTTCGTACGGTGGACGTGGCACCACGAGAACGACACCATGCGCTGGGACTGCGTATTTCTCCCGGACAAGGGCGCATTCTTTGTCAATTACGTCATTACTTCCGCCTTCATTGGTACCTCACTTGAATTGATCCGATTCCCCGAGTTGTTCCTTTTTGTGTGGTATCTCTTGCAGTCGAAGTCGAAAGCGGAAAAGAGTTACGTGAAGCGAGCCATTCTTTACGAGTTTCCGTTTGGAGTGCACTACGCATGGAGTGTCGCAATTTTCTCTATTACCATGGTGTACAGCCTCGCGTGTCCGCTGATAGCGCCATTTGGATTGGTCTACCTTCTTCTGAAACACGTAGCTGACAAACACAACCTTTACTTTGCTTACGGGCCGTGCGATATGAGTGGTGTCGGTGGTGGTAGAATACACTCCACTGCTGTTAGGCTGATCAGAGTGTCTGTAGTGTTGTTGTTGATCAACATGGCTGCGTGGGCCGGCTTACGGTCTGGCTTCGAAGCTCGGACCATCATTTTGATAATGGCATCTATTGTAGGTTTTGCAACATTCTTATTGCTGAGTCCGTTCCCGAGCTGCACTCCTCCCGCTCCATTGCAGGAGGAGCCCAGCGTTCAATTCCCCGCATACATAGCCCCAGTTCTTAATAAACCGATAGACTCGACGCCGAGCACGACCCCTACCACGCCCGACTACGGGGCATCATCTCCTACCACGATTCAATCATACAGCCCAGACCCAATTAACATCTAAAGAAAGTTCGAAATAATTCAGCTAATTAGGTACTTATCAGATGTGTATTGTAAATCTACCGATTCGCGGTTATCTATAGCGTCACAGTCTCTGTTGATATCGACTATGGATATAAATATAATGTTGATAATGTAAATAACGAATGTAATATTTTTATAAATTAGTATATTTAATTTTATGTATATCGGTGATTGGAATTTTACGTTCGTATTATTTATTTTGTACACTCGTTTTTTTACTTGCATTCTACAACTAGAAGTGCAGCGCATAGTCACATGTGTGGCTTCCGTGAAATGATCTCATGCAACGTAAAAATAATTATTTTACCTGACCGAAACAATAAAATGATTGAAAAAAAATTAAGGAAAAAAGTTTCGCATATTTTTTTGTCCTCGAAACTAGTTCTAAATTTCCAAACCGTCAAAATAAGAACTTGAAAGAAAGTATAAGGGTGTAAAAGTTTTCGATACTGATAGTCAAAAATGATGAAATACACTATATTATCTTACAAGTTCATATTTTGACTGTGAAAACCAAAATATTACTAGATATATGCAATTTATTTAAAGTTACAATTTTTTACCAAAATCTAACATGTCGTTTTAAAATAAAACGTAGACTACGTTAAACGTTTGCATGGGATACTCTGATTCTGTCTAGGGTAAGGGGACTCTTAAGTTAAATCATATAATTCGTATCATAAATCAAATACCTACGGAGCTTATAAAATATGTAGAGCACATATTTTGGAATTTTATATTATTTTACCGTGACCCGATCAGATCCGTAATTATTTGACCTTAGCCATATATTTTTATAGATATAATGTCCTCAACAGCGATACAAAATTGAATGTCATGTCTATTCCCGTACTTGCTGTGATTTGTTTATTGAAGTCTAAATTTATACTGCACGTAATTTTCCAGACATCAAACGATGCTTTATTGCCTTGTGATTATAATTATGTACCTTAACTATACCTGCTATGTGCTATTCAAGCAAGTATATTTTGTATAAGTTTTAGGAAAAGTTTAAGTGATCTTGTCGACTAATTGCCTACATTATATTGCGTATTTAGGTTAGTAACATATTTATATCTACTCACTCGGGCTTATTTTATATTTATTATATACTTAGTATTTCAAATAACTAGTAACCTAATAATTTTGTCCCCATTCGTAATCTTACGGCCAAATACTCGACCCATTTTAAGAAATGAGGGTCAGCATAGACAATAGAAACATGCTCGTACTTAAATGTCATGTTGCCTTGTCTTGATAATATTTGCGTTAGGCAGAGACATAATTATATCTATATTTAAGTGTTTCAATACTTAAAATGCGTACCTATTCGGCTGATATTCTTTGAATAGACTAACTTCAAAATTTAAGTCTTAGTCTAAGGCTTCCCCGGACGGTTCAGTCCGTCTCTGTACAAACTACGTGCGACAGAGACACGCGACCCGCGACGGTTTCTGCTATCTCTATCGCACGTAGGGTTTGTGACAATGACGGACTGAACCCGTCCAAGGCGTCCGCTTGACGTAGTTTCAAGCAAGTTAAGTGCCCCGGAGACGATCAATCGTCATTCGTCAATCGTTACGTGATTGACCGTTTCAATTGAAGGTGCGAATGATGGAGTTTTTTCGATGCGTCAATTGCTCGCCCTCAATACAATACAATACAAATTATCTTTATTGCACCATAATAATTAATAAAATATAAAATAACAAACACAAAGAAAATATTGGTACAAAGGCGGACTTATCGCTAGATGCGATCTCTTCCAGTCAACCTTTGGGTAGAGGAAAAATTAATAGTACGGAATAAGGTGGGTGCAGTATCTATACCTAATTATATACTTACATATTAATACTTGTATATATACATACATAAACTTATTTCATAATATATACATATATATAATACATATACGATGCTAAAATATTTAAATGTATTTAGTGACACTTAACAGAACTTAGACTTACTGGCATAACGACAGATAATATTTATGGAGACGATTTTTAAAGCTTGTTTTAGTCTGAGCAGTACGAACTCTACGAGGAAGAGCATTCCAGAGGTAGACAGCTTGGACTGTAAAGGATTTCGAGTAGAATTTGGTCGAATGAGTTGGGGTTTTAAGACGTAGGGCATTAATGCTGCGCGTGGGTCGATCATTGTCCTGGTGAAGAAAAGTAAAACGCTCCTTTAAATAGGAAGGAGAAGATGGCATGAACAGTACAGAGTATAGAAGTGAAAGAACGTGATAATTACGTCGAAGTCGGATAGGGAGCCACTTGAGTTGCGCACGGAAAATGGAAACATGATCATATTTGCGTAATCCAAATATGAATCTGATACAGAAGTTTTGAAGGCGCTCAAGCTTATTCAATTGCTCCTCTGTGATATTGAGATAGCAAGAGTCGGCGTAATCAAGAATAGGAAGAAGCAATGACTGTGCAAGCGAAGCTTTAGTTGCAATAGGTAGGAAATTCTTGAGCCTTCTAAGAGATGCAGCAGACGCAAATACTTTCCGACTTACTTCTGCAATTTGCGGAGACCACGATAAATTTCTGTCAAAAAGTCGTAGTAGCCCTCATTTGCTTTCTGGCTGCGGCATGTCCGCCATGTTTCTAAACTAGCGAGTAGTAGCGACCGAATGACCAAACGATTGTCAATCGCACAACGAGACGTTCAATTGGTCGCGTCAATCGCGATTGTCAATGGGCTTCAATCAAAACCTTTGTCATTTGCCGTCAATCACGTAGTTGCAAATGACAATGGCATCAATTGCCTCTGTAGATGATCATTTGGTCCTTCGATCACGTAAATATTGTTAATTGCGATTGACCGTTTCAATTGAAGGTGCTAATGATGCAGTTTTTTCGATGCGTCAATTGCTCGCCCTCATTTGCTTTCTGGCTGGCATGTCCGCCATGTTTCTAAACTAGCGAGTAGTAGCGAGCGAATCGCGAATGAGCAAACGATTGTCAATCGCGCAACGAGACGTTCAATTGGTCGTCAATTGCCTCTGTAGACGATTATTTGATCCTTCAGTCACGTAAATATTGTCAATTGCGATTGATCGTCTCCGGGGCACTTTAGGTTTCCGACGCTGCTGTCAAGCATATGACGTGCATGGATTGCTTGCCCTTCTCTCTTTTTGTTAGACTATGCTGGCGTAGGTATTCCATTTCGGTACACAGCAGTCCCTTTTAGCTGTAGATATCTATCGTCAGTCTCTCAGAAGCTGCTACGTCAAGAGCTGTTTGTTATTCTCTAACATCAATGTCTGACTACTTGATAAAAGTAGTATCTAAGCATAGCTACATTGATAATATCGGAAACCGAAACTACACAGGTATTAACAAAAACAAACTAACACCAGTATAGTATGTGTAGTATCCCATATTGCCTATTTATATATACCTATCTCTTCTTCTTATGTTTAAGAGCTGGGCCCTTGTCGGTGGAGTGCTTTCCATGTCTCTCTTTCTTTGGAGTGAAAATGTACCTACCTATGTATGTACATCAACAAAATTAGCATCCGTATTTTCAAGTGTTCATTTCGCACCTCACTGTTTTGTAATTGCTAAAAGTGTTTTGGGTGTGTCACATATTGTGATGACGCGATTTCACGTTTAGTTTTTTTATGGCTTATATCTAAATTGGCTTTTACGGTGAAGTCTTATAAATACGTATATGCGGTATAGAATAACGCACCTGTTAGGGCATTGTATCTATTTCAACCTGTAATGTCCCTGTCCAGGGTAAAGGCTTTTCAATACGAACATTCCAAGTTCCCATTCTTAGTTTCCAACTCGACTGAGATGTTTTGAGGTCCATCCTTCAGAAGTCAAGCCCGAACTTGTCCATTCACCTTTTTCTGATTTTACCGCGGTTTCGTACCCTTTTTAATATAAGTAATTTTTTATATTTAATGTGAAAAATTTCGCTGGGATTAAATAAATACTTACTTGAATATATGGTTAACATAAAACAAAATACTGATGTTCTCATAGTGAGTCATACTCCGACACAAGCCAATAAATTCCAATCAGACTCTGAACTCTGATTTATGATGTAAATCAATATCTTCCTGTGGCTATTATTTTGCTGTAAAGTCTTAACTTGTGGTCAGCGATCTCTAGACTAGATAAACTTACTTTGTCTCTTTGCATCTAAGTTTTATACACACTATTTCCTAGATTTTTCTGGTTTTTGCACTTGTTTAGATTATGCTGTATGTATTTACATATACAGTGCATATTTTGTCTCTACCTATGTAGGTACGTGTGTAAATTAATCATTGTAATTAGTTTATGTTAATTTACATTTGTAGAATGATTATTACTATTAATCGAAGCGTTGGGTTTGTCTTATCGGCATGAACTGAATCATTGATACCACAGGGCAATCGAATCTATTGATAAATACCTATGCGGACATAATGATTATTTTTCTTTTTGGACCGTAATTGTTTTATAAAAAAAAAACTAAAACCATTGTTAATTGTATTTGTTTTGTATTGTTAATTTATAAATTATATAAAGTTTATGTTTTTAATTTTATTAAGATATATCGTCCTTTTTTGCTACAATAGAGATAGCTTACTTTTCATTTCGCGCATATAGAACCTAAATTAGTAAAGTATAAATAACAAAGGAAACTTGTAATTTTTTACTGGCATTCTTCTAAATAACTAACGATTCGAAGTTCTAACACACTCAAAATCGTCGAACCTAACCTAACAAAATTATTGTCCATCGAGTAAATAATAAAAAGACGATAATTTTCCCAGATAACAATTTAATCTGTAAACGATAAACTTTCCATCAACAAATATTTTATAATGCAAATCTCTAATCAGGCATCGACCGAGTACCTAGGTCAACAATCTACTGTTTGAAACAATATTATTGTTCGCAAGAGGTATAAAGTTTTCGCCAATATCTTATTCTATTCATACGTCACATCGTTATTCTTGTCACACTACATGCAGCTGTGCAATTCCTTATTAGTTCTGCGCCGTAAATGCATATGCAGAACATGCATAATTAATCTACTGGCCAAGTTTACCTATATCGGTAATCCTAGGCTCCTAGCCAGCAAATATACTCAGTTTCGCTTCTCTCCTCCTAAAGGTTGACAGGGAGAGAATGCTTTAGCATTAAGTCTACTTATTGTAGCTTTTGGCTCAATAAAGTTTAAATAAATAAAATATTAGGGTTGCTACACACTTATTTGGGCCGGCGTTATCGCTTCGGCAGCATTTGTCGCACAGAGCCGAACCGAAGCTATTATAACGGCTTTCCCCCCGAAAAATCATCTACATACACTCGATTTTACCGCCCGGCTGTGATGATTAAGGTGAATATATAAGCAAATGGCCTTGAAGTGGCGCCCTCATTTGAAATAAATTGTTAACTCGTAAATATGGTGATTAAGTCAGGCACTAGATAGCCCTTTAAATTATTTTATGAACCACCGTTGAAAGTATTTACATTAGTCCGTCTAGCTTTAAAACTTGCCTCCGCCAAAAGTGGCCACGGCAAGTTTCAAAGCTAGACGGATCACCAATAATAGTTTCAACGGCAGTTCATAAAATAATTTAAGGGCTATCTAGTGCATGACGAAGAGCAATATGGAGATTATCACCATATTTATGAGTTAACAATTTATTTGACACTTCAAGGCCATTTGCTTATATATTCACCTTAATGCCGGCTCGAACCCAACCCTTACTCTCATTATTACCATTGTCAGATTTCATAGGCCTGTTGCTGGCAGTTAAGTTTCTTTTTACAGTGCCGAGCAGCAGAATGATTGGTCTTTGCTTTATTGGTCCTCTGACCTGTCTCTGGACTTTTATTTCAGGAGTTTTACTTCCAAATTTGATAATAGAGAAACTACCGCCGGGCCACATGGAGGTACTTGAATCGCCTCCGAACTGAGGTAGGTCGATGTAAGCACAATCTGGCGCGCTGGCGCTATATTGATCAAGCAGAAGCACAGTGCGAGGGTGGTCACGAAAACCAGACCATGTAGCAACTCCTTTCATGCCCTTTGTGCCCCACCAGCTGTACCAGGCATGCAACTTTGCCATACAGAACGTAATCTCCTAAGGTACGAGCAATATGCGTCCTTGTTCTTGTGCCGCCGTGCACACGTCAGTGCGTGCGTGTTTGCCTGCTTTAGCCCCTAGACACGGCGAGAACGGGGGAGAGGTGCGGGGACGGGGAACTTAGGAGATTCCGTTCTGTATGTAATACTCTGTCTTCTGTGACCCTGCCTCGGAGAGGCGTAAAAGTAGCAAAGAGTCTTATTTGGTGTGACATTGAGATAGGATGACGTGATCGGGCGGCTTTCGTGTCATTTAGGTGGTAAAGGTCCAGTTCTTCCCAGTTCTTCATTCATAGAAATGTTCCTTTCACTATAAAGTTACCCTGGTTTCCTGTTTGATGGTGCATTGTTAGTATTGCCGCTTCACCTACTTCCACTTAGTTATTTATCCGTAATCTTGTTCATTAGTTCTGTTGCCTTATATCAATGTTATTTTCGAGCTGAGTATGTTGACTAAATGTGACAAATACATTACCTGCAGGGTCGTTAGTATTATTGTTTGATTTGCTTCCAACAATGCCTCAGATCTAAAACATTTTTGTGGAATTCTCATGCATGTGGTACCCTTTTTTGTAAGAAAATGACGATTTTTTTGAAGATCCATAGTAATAGGTGTTCATATTATTATTAGTTGACTGTACCTCTATCTTCCTCTCCCCTTTAGATGTGTCGACCGTCTCTCGTCATTTGACTGATTGAATTAAAAAATGACGATTTTTTTGAAGATCCATAGTAATAGGTGTTCATATTATTATTAGTTGACTGTACCTCTATCTTCCTCTCCCCTTTAGATGTGTCGACCGTCTCTCGTCATTTGACTGATTTAATTAAACTCTACCACTAATGTAAACATGCGCCGATTTGCTCTAATGCATCCTTACTTTCGACTAGAGGCATAAGAACAATGAAATAGAAACGTTGCATTCTACTCTCATGCAATATCGGTCACGGCAATGGGCAATGGTTTTTATGGCAATAACTCGAGGGTCAAGGTGTGATGATATGGCTCATCTCAATTAAGTACATTCCAGATTATATTGCACGCTCTCATTGTTATTGTATTCCTGGACTTCATATCGAAGAATACATTCTTTTTTGTTAGAGGAAAAAAAAATTACCGATCTATCTATATAAATTCTAGTGAATGTTAGATATTAAGGCCTTTTGTTCTTTTTTATACCGACTTAATAATCTAAGCTAAGATGTAAGCTTAGATTAGTAACTTGGCAGCAAATGATTGTGACCGTAAGTTTAATTCAAAAGACAGTTACTGTTGTGTAAGCACTGAAACATGTGAAATATTGCTATATGTTTATACTTTTTCAATGCAAATATTCGTGGAATGAGACGCTTTCTCGACCAATTGCGGAAGACAAATATATACTTACTTATAACTGTAAATTACCTAATCGTGTGCGTTCAAGCGAACTGTTTGTTACGTAGAAATAGCTATTTGTTCTATTTGGGTGCATCGCTCGGAGATGATTCATTAAAAACGAAATCAGTAGGTATCTGTCTTAAGGTAGAAACTTTTCATGGTGGAGTAATAGCTCAGTCACAATCACAAGTACGTACTAATGATGGACACATGAATTGTACATATAATACACATATTATAAATGTGGAATGGGAAGATAAATTTAGTCCGGAGAAAAGTAGTGACATTTGTAATTGGCTGAGGTTTATGTAGACAAAAGACGAACCGAGGTAGAGTTCAAGAAACTCAAAAGTAATAAAAGGTCGCATAAGGTTTAAAGCAAAATTAAATATAATAAATGTACAAAAATGTACATTGTACTACATACATATAACACTTACATCGATTCAGTTTTGAAGCGTTATTAAAAATTGACCAAATGAGTAGTGAAATGAATCATAACCCGGTACGACCTTTATTTCCTTGATTGCAAACTATAAACACACGTTCCGTTTGATAAACATATATGCATAATAATAAATCAATGCATAGTTTTATTCCGTAGAGGCAGCTTATATTCTGTCTCTATCATGCACCTTTTTGTAGTGAAAGGTTTCGGGATCATGCCGTTTAAATAGAATTGTTAATTACTCATAGTAATGTAATAAATATGTAGTTTTGTGATTTAGGAAATACTTAGTTTATATTTGATTTTATTTCATCTATATGTGAAGATTATTGTTGTAATTCGCACTGAATTAATTGTTATCAAAGAATGGTCTTGACATAGTGTATTGCAAATGTAATTATGATTAAATATGGTTAGACATTTCAATAAAATAATTGTACATGACTTTGGAATGATGTTTTAATAAAAACACTAGCTTTTATAACACCAAAGACCCTTTTTTAACGACTCTATCTTGAAATCTTTAAAGTATTATAATGTTTAACCGTCGTCTACTAATTTAATGTATTTATGGATAATATTACTATTTAGTAGCTAAATAATTTTGTATTTTTCTTGTTTCTATAATAATTTTCTATTTATTTTCAAAGAGTTCTGCAATGATTCAATAATGTAAACATGGCTATATCTTTTGTTGCACTTTTTACACTGTGTATTAAATAGTATTTTATGTAAATAAGCTTTTAAATATTTTATTAAATTGTTTTGTAAAAAGTTTTTGTGTTTTCTTAAACTCTCATATTATTCACGGGATGAAAATTGTATTTGATTAAATAAAATATATGTTCCTGAATATATGCTATTGGCATATAGCTTACCGTACAAAATATTAAAAATCCTTTTTTTTTTCAAACACTGACATGCTAGTCGAAGGAACTAAGGTCCAATGGAAAGCACACAACATAATACAGTATGCGACAGTTACGTTGCTTACCTTTTTCTGGTCCCTATTATATGGTAGCCGTGTATATATCGCAGTTGAATGCTATAATCCGCTAATTCACTAAACCTCTAGCTGTTCGGCATTACAGCTCAGTTTTGTAAAACAGCGAACCCTAATACGCGGAATGGAATGAACGACTTGTATTCATCCATGCGGCTAGAGAAGTTGTTGAACAATTCTATCTAAAGAAATTATATACAATTTAGAATGCCTACAAAGTGGCAATGGCGAGCGAGCGAAGCGAGCGTGCCGCGGCAGCGGCCGGCAAGTGCTAAGAATGTTCTATCCATTTTACTAGGTTAGGGCAAACCTAGTACAAGAGCCACTAAGCTCTTAAATAAGAAGAAGAAGGGCAAACCTATAGCAATAAAAGTCGTGTTACTATACTACAAAATTTTATATTTGATAACCCATAATAAATATAAGATCATAGCAAAAAAATGTTAGTATAATTAGCTTTGTTTACTTTTCAAAGTCTTGTGCCTAAATCACCTAAATGCCCCATAGTATAGTAATAGCCTATTGTCCAAAAAGATGGTAGTACAGACTGACTTTTTAACCACCAGCATTCATATTTCCCCGTTGGTGCCCCCGTTCCCCGTTCTCGCCTTGTCTCAGGGCGAGAGCGGGCAAACACGCATTGACGTGTGCACTGATCTATAGTTTCGTTTGTAGTAGTGTAGGCATCAACGATTCTCCACTTCTATGAAGTGCCATACCTGTGCCTCAGACCATAGATGTAGGACTGTTGTACCAAGGTACATCCTTTCTTGCTCTTAGGTTATATATGTATTTAATTCTCAAGAAACCTTACGCTCCTACATTTACCGCTTCGATTCTGATTCCATTTACGTAAACAAACGAACAGTAATTACAACGAAACACTCGAACGCACACATAGACAAAGATGCATGCGATTGGTCGCGACAAGGTCACGCGTCGTGGTCGGTCGGGTGAGGCAGTCAACGCAATGAGCGGTGAGATACAACGCGCGGATGGCAGTACGCTACGCTAAAATAAATAACCTTGTTTACGTGCATTGACATGAATATATAGACTCGGCGTCTTCAAACACGGCCATGTCCTTTTTGGTAATATAGACTAAACAGAGAGTAGTACAGAAAGGTCAATATATTTTTACGTACCTACGAGTACGTGGTTCAAATTAAATCCTACGTATATTTTAATAAATGCGAATGTTGGTAAGTATGGCTGGATGTACGGATGGGTGTATGGATGGTTGTATTATGTAGATTTTTGATTGTAGACTCACGACTATCATAATTACAAAGGTAAAAGTTAAACTGCACATATCTGTTCCTTTAGTAACCTTTTATTATTCTTACTTAATTTCTTTACATAATGTTTTGCACTAGAAGAAAGTGATTTCTTGTACCTACTTGTATACCTTTTTGTTTTTCTT
Source organism: Acrobasis repandana (assembly GCA_963576875.1). Lineage (NCBI taxonomy): Eukaryota > Metazoa > Arthropoda > Insecta > Lepidoptera > Pyralidae > Acrobasis > Acrobasis repandana. The sequence continues at coordinate 3,008,083 of OY756215.1, forward strand.
TTGTTAGCTATCTCTGTATTTAATATATTATATAATCATATACGTAGGTATTGGGTCTAAATTACATATGTTTATTAAGATTACATATATGAAGATTTGTAATCGGCTTATAGTTATATAATAATTTATCAAAATCGATTTAGCCGCGTATAGTTACGAGGAAACAGAATTATAGGGACAAACATAATAAAACATCAAAAATATGTAAGCGGCCATCTTGGATCCAAAATCTGATAGCAGTTTCAAGTTGCGCGGGGCACTTGTAGGGGTACAGCCCCCACATACAAAATTTTTGAGCCCTCGGAGGTCCTAGTGAGACGTTACGAGATGTGACTTAATTTTATAAAGGATTTATAGGATTTAAGGAAACTTTTGTAAAACATTTATAGCATATGTAGATAAAAATTATAATACAAACATTTTTAAACATTTTACAAACATTAATAACTGAGTAGCAAACAAATAGTTTTTCGATGCTTTCATGAAGAAAGTGAGATGTAGGCATATTTATGATGTCTACATTTCACTTCTGTTTTGTTAGTCTATGACGAATCATTCCATCAGTTGACAGATCATTCACTCATTTCATTCATTATGGCAGCCGAAATTTTGCAATCCGTATTTAATTTTCAATCAATGAAATCTAGTTACTTACCGATGGAAAGTTATTCCTTCATATTTTGCTTTGTTCTTTGAATTACTAGTGCACTATCAAGGCATTTTTGACTTAGTTGACAGTGTTTTATTCAATGAATTGTGGAGTGTTTTATGCGCGTATTGCTAGCGAGTGACTAATGTAAGGTTAACAGTGATAGCATATGATGAACAGAACACAACTGTGGTATGTGGCGTCTTCTCTAGTACGTAAGTACATAGATCTCGTTATTTACGTGTTACTTTTTTTAAATAACTAATTTTCATGTCTGTATGGCTTCTACACCACTTCACGGCACATCACGGCATTTTTAATGAATCGATAATCGCAAAAACACAGCAATATTCTCAAAGGAAACTTCTTGAGACGCAACCGCACGACTCGAGAGTCACGGCAAATTGTCGCGCTGCCCTGTTCATATTTTAAGCCCCGCCCGTCGCGGTACATATCGCGTGGAATGATTTTTCGGGATTACTTACGATTCTAGAGAATTAGAGCGGTTGTGCACCAATCCGAATCCGAACCATATTCAAATCAAATCCAAAACGAGAAAAATTTGGACGGAAAATTCTTGAGTAGCGTCTGTGCACTGCAGCCGAATCCGAATCGAATTCGTTAATTTCGAGGCCACCGATTTCGTTAGTGCACCACCAGACTTTGATTAGAGAGGCCGCATTCACTATGTGTCCTGCATTTAACTGCCGTCAGTTGCTGGCACTATTATAAAACTTATTATTTATTTACCCCAATCAAAAATAATATAATTACTAACGTTACAGATACCCAACGTCATACTAGCTATTGGAGGGTCCGTAGGTAGACGAATGCAGAGGCAACATGAAAACAGAAAAAGATCGCAGCACACGCGACTAGCAAATCCCTGTATTTATTTAATAGAAAGTGTTAAAAACCGTCACTAGATGGCGTTTTCGAGAAAAAAACATATGGTTAGGCTAGGCAAAGAAAGATCTTGGACAAAATATTTTAGAAGACTGAAATTCTCAGACATTCGTCACTGCATAAAATGGTTCGATTCGGTCCGCTAGGAGCCTCACCAACAATAGATAGCGTTTATGTTTTATATTTGTCGCTTTTATTTTTACGATAAAACGTGTATTTTACTAATTATTACATTTACAACAAATTTTATTCACGTAAATAACGCAATATTTGTAATATATCCCAACTATAAAGGCCCATTTACACAGTGCAAGTTTCTTGCATGTTGCATACAATTTTATTGAAGCAATAAATGATTTGTATGGCTGACGCAGAACGTCAGAGCTGAACGTTTAGACCATGCAAGTTTTCTATTGCTTCAATTTAATTGTATGCAACAGGCGAGAAACTTGCACCGTGTAAATGGGCCTTAATATATGCATATTTTAAATGTCGCCTGTTTTTCATGCAAACATTTACAGGGCTTCTAAAAAATAGAATGCTCAATTGGTCGTTTACGTCATATGCTCATTGGACCAGCAGATAAGGTGACTTCTGTAGCGATTGCTTGATTCAAAGTAAGATTCTCAGCCGTGGTGGATTTTTTTTAGCATTTTTTAGTGTTCCGTACCCAAAGGGTGCAAACGGGACCCTATTACTGTGACTCCGCTGTCTGTCCGTCTGTCCGTCTGTGTGTCCGTCTGTCTGTCTGTCCGTCAGTCACAGGGTTATATTTCTTGAACCGTAATAGCTAGACACTCACCGATTATGTACTCGTATTACTGTGGCGGCTAAAACAACAAATACTAAAAATAAAAAATAGTTAAAAATTAAAGGGGGTCGTCATACAAGAAACGTGTTTTTTTAGCGTTTTTAACTTGATCTTTATAATGGCATTAACTAGATACTTGAAATTTTCACCAATTATGTATTACTATGACCACAACAATAACAACAAATACTAAAAATAAAATAAAGTTAAAAATTAAAGGGGGTCGTCATACAAGAAACGTGATACTTCAGCGTTTTAAAACATTGTACGGTGGTACGGAACCCTTCATGTACGAGTCCGACTCGCACTTGCCCGTTTATTTCATTATATATAACGTCTAAGGAAATATACTGGAACTATTATATATTTAAGGGTGAATTCAGTCCATGCTACTGAACAAATTTCCCTAAGGAACACGTCATATCGAAATATGAAAAATATTTTTTGGCTTTCTATACAAACTCGGATCAGCTGATCGGCCAATTTATATGGGGGACCAAAAATTATTTTTCAAATTTCGTTATAGGACCTACAACGTGTAACAAAAAGGGGGTATTAATCTGAAAGGGAGTTAACGTACTAACCAATGTGAACTTTTACTATGGGACCATCCCAGAAATCGCAAAAAAAAATCTTCAGCTCCTTACATTTTATTTAAATTTGTATGGAGCTGAAATTGTTTTTTTTTGCGATTTCAGTCATGGTCCCATACTAAAAGTTGTTCAAATTGGTTAGTACGTTACTCAGTGCCATATAGCAAGAGTAGCAATTGCTACGGGCCCCGCGCTAAAAAAGGGGCCCCGCGTTCTCAAATCCGCTCACCTAGATCGTTCTTTTTTTTGTTTTATCGTAAATAGGCAACAATGTTGTCAACTTCAAGTTGCCCAAAGGCAGATACGTAGCTTGTTGACTGCCATTTTATTGCTTCAACAGTAGTGGCCTAACGGGGTGGCGAGCAGGGTAATCGCCCAAGGCCTCGCTCTTGCAGGGGCCTCGCGCAACAGCCCGAGCTGATTTATTTTTATTCATTATATTCGTCCCGTCCCGTCGTCGCCAGAAATAACGGGCTGTACAAGGCCTCGCAACAAAAAACTCAAGCCCGGAGCCTCGCAATGGTTTAGGCCGTCGCTGCCACCGAGCTCCCCATTCAGATCAGGGGCCTTTTCGGTAGAATTTGCTACGGGCCCCGCGCTTCGGATTGATAGTACGTAAGTACATAATATCTCAATAGGTTGATACCCCGTTTTTGTTACACGTTGTACCCTTGTCCCTTGGGGAAAGTTGTTCAGTATCATGGACTGAATCCACCCTTGAAATAGTTTCAGTATATGTTGTTAAACCCTGTATAATGGAGGAGGATGAGTGGGTAAGGTAGGCTGGTAGTTTAGTTACTAATAATGACACATTTTAATGTTTTATGTTGTTAGGGTTCCGTACAAAAAATGAAAAAATGGAACCCTTATAGGATCACTCGTGCGTCTGTCTGTCTGTCTGTCCGTCCATCTATCACAGCCAATTTGGACCGAATCAGGTGAAATTTGGTAGGATGGTGTAATCCTATGACCCAACCAAACACATAGGTATGTGCAAAGGAAATAAATATTTTTTTTAAATAAGGGGGTCATTTTCGGGGGACAAATTAGGAAATTGAAAAAGAAAAGTTTTGCAAACCTTACTGTGTCATAATTAATTATATCAAATGAAATTTTTGCACGTACGTGTGGTTCCGGGTTAGAATAGGACCACTCTATCTCTTCCTCTGGATGTCGTAAGAGGCGTCTAAAGGTCTTAAGCACAAACATCTCGTGCTACATTTGCGTTCCCAAGGAGGGTTAACGTCGGGCGGCAGCCGGTTGTAAAACTTTTCGCACAAATACGTTCTCGAAGACGGTTGACGACGGGCAGGCGGCCAGTCGTAAAATTACAGCCAAATCATTTTAACTGTTCCGGCATTTTCTTCTTCACTTGGCAAAGTCTTTGGCATCCTTGGGTGACCATTGACATGCTTGTCATTTGGAGAAGAAAAAGCGGGAAAGCGCACGCCAGGCTCCGAAACAGCTTAGCTGAGGATGCAACTGGGAACGCCCTTAGATGAAGAAGAAGAATTATATCAAATGAAAGGGCTCATTAAGAGGATCTCAAATATATTTTTGTTATAATTGTAAAATAAATATGTAGTTTGATTTTGCTCATGACAGAAGACGAAAATCCACCCCCCCTGATCTCCGAAACTATTATTGAGCCTAAAATTTTGAAAAATATACAAAATTTAGTACATTGATTGTAGTTGTTGTACGGAACCCTCTCCACGCGAGCTCAACTCGCACTTGGCCGGTTTTTTTTATTTAGGTAGGTATCTTGTTCATTAAAATCTTTTCATAATCAGATACAATTAGGAACCAGGATTACCATGTACAACACAAAGAATTGAGTTTACCATCTTGTACATATAAGTACCTATAGTAGTATAGTAGGTAGTACGTCTCGCGCGAGAGCGTATTGTTCGTCCGCCGTAACCGCCGTAGCCTAGGCAAGATGTTGCCGTTTCTTGCGCACAAAACGGCAATGTTTGCGTGATGCGACTGTCGTCGAGATGACCGTGCGCAAAGTCACAAAAAAGAAATATTAGGTACCAACCATTGGTACCAACCACAAAAGTGTAGACAACGCCATCTAGTAACTTTTTCAAAAACATTTACATGAAACAATAACAGGTAAATTGTGCTTTTCTGTACACGTAATTGAATTTTGTAAAACTGGCAAATAAATGGTTGAATATGCTTTAAAAATTGTTATTGTAATTCATTTAAGATATATTTAACCAGTAAGAATATTATTTTATCCAAATAATGGTTATAAATTATTTTTATTTTTGAATTGAAACCTATGGCGCCATCTAACGGTGGTGGAAGAGAATCAATCAATCATTTTACTAGAGGATAATACCCCATGCTAACGTCCCATGATGGGAACATACGAATTGACACGTTTACGTTTACGTTTTTTGCTGGCAAATATTTGTAGACCTAATTATATGTTAAACTAAGCAATCAGACATCAAACGCGATGTCAACATATGGACACCCATATAATATATTTACCCATTAGAGAGGTTTTTTTTTGACTGCTCATTTGAAGTCCAAAACTACTGATTTCGGGGTTCGTCCCTGAACAAAAGATATTTGTATTGACGAGTTCTTTAAAGTGAAGATATAGGCAAATGGCCTTGAAGTGGCGCCCTCATTTGAAATAAATTGTTAACTCGTAAATATGGAGATAATTTCCATATTGCTCTTCGTCATGCACTAGATAGCCCTTTAAACTATTTTATGAACCACCGTTGAAAGTTTTTACATTAGTCCGTCTAGCTTTAAAACTTGCCTCCGCCAAAAGTGGCCACGGAAAGTTTTAAAGCTAGACGGATCACCAATAACAGTTTCAACGGCAGTTCATTAAATAATTTAAAGGGCTATCTAGTGCATGACGAAGAGCATTATGGAAATTATCACCATATTTACGAGTTAACAATTTATTTCACACTTCAAGGTCATTTGCCTATATCTTCACCTTAATCCCTCATCAACTTTTTATAACATTTTCCATAATTAGCATGCCGGGTATTTACCCCAATCTACCCGTTGTATGGGAACATACAAATCGACATGTCTAAGTTTAAAGTTTTTTCTGGCAAATATATTTTTAACCTAGTAATATCAAAGAAATATCTATTCACAGTGGTTATATTAGCAATATGGTGTAATTAACTCGCGTCAAAACGCAGCATCTTTTCGTTTAGACACCTACAGAAACCCATTGCAAGCCAATTTTATCCTTATGACTCTGGACAAACGATTCATAATACACACAAAACCGACTAAAATAGACTCAGCGAGCGACGCGCTAGGGTTGACTGGTACAAGAAGCCACTATCGCCATTTAGCGCACCGTATTATCGGTCTTCCATGCTGGTCTGGGAGACAAGAATAAAACTTAAATATAAATAAATAGAAATATGTAAGGACAAATCACACCGATTGAGCTAGCCCCAAAGTAAGTTTAAACTTGTGTTATGGGATACTAACTAACGATACTATATTTTATAATAAATTATTTTATTATTAATTATTTTATAATAGATTGGCGGAACTAGCGTGTTGACGATTACACCACGGAGGTCATAGCTACTTCTCTCCCCGCGCAAATCGTAGAAGCCGATCGAAGGAATGGGCGAAAATGCAAATCATGTTAATAGGCGATGCGGCTAGCAACCCATCACTATTTTGATTTGTTTTTCCACCTTCTCGCCCACCATCACGCTAAAAGTTGCCTTTGAGTATTGTGGCCCTGGGCTCTCTTAGAGCCGCAACACTTAAAATTCTCTGTCTGCCCCATTAGGGATAAAGGCGTGATAGTTGTATGTATATATCATCGTTTGTTAGTAAACCCGTATGTCGCGTTTACTAACAAACGCTAAACGTAAATGTGATGAGTTCTGACGTGAGCTAAATTAAACCTCCGTGGTGTAATGGTCAACACGCTAGTCCGCCAATCTGGAGGTTCTGGGTTCGATCCCCAGTCAGGGCAAGTTGTAAAATGGCCTTTTTCAAATTGTCCTGGGTCTTGGGTGTTTATCTATATATGTATTTATTATAAAATATAGTATCGTTGAGTTAGTATCTCATATCACAAGTTTAAACTTACTCTGGGGCTAGCTCAATCAGTGTGATTTGTCCCTATATATTTTTATATTTATTGATATCGCTAGCCACATTGAGTAGATATTTCTTTGAATTTCTTTGCTGAGTGAACCTTCTGTACGTGAGTACTAGTACCTATTCTGTGGTAGTCATGACGCGAGCTAGACTTGCACACGTCCACATAGACAGGTAGGTAGGTACTCAATATTATAATAACAAAAACAAACAACTTTTTTGCGGTCGGCTCTTGGTCTAAGTACGACAAGCGAAACACAAACAACTCTAATGAATGAAATATAATAAAACATGTGCGAAATATTTAACCAGCTAAAACAAAGTCTTTAAAGTAGATACCGAATTCTATAGGATGTACTTAGTAGGTACATACCATTTCTTTTGCTAGGGAATAGAAAAGGTCCTAAGTAGGTGGGTTAGGTACCTACTTATAGCGAAACAGATCGTCAATCTCAAACCAAACATCAGAAATTCGAAAGAATAATTTATGTATTTTTTAGCCTTCTTTTTATGTTTCTCCATTTTTAAAACTACCGGATCGGTGGAGTACCTAGGTGACGAACAAAGCTTGGGCGTGCGTCACTGCTCGCACGTGAGCCCCGACTGAATTGAATTAACCACCCGCAGTGGCCGCCGCGCGTAGGTAAATTTTTATACCTACACGGGGAGCGACGATTTAATATAGCTAATTTAGTGATTTTAATCTTTTTCATTAATATTTGAGATATATTAATTTATTTATATATAAGATAACCTTTTTATACATTTCTACAGATAATTAGAGGACTCGCACTCGTTTATTAATAAATATTTCAATCTACCCACCAAACGGGTAGATACGGGTATTTACCCGGTGCATATCGGGTGTATATCCAAGCGTGGGTAAAGTAATACCCGGATATGCCCATCTCTAGTGACAACGTCCGGTGTTCGTAACCAATATTACCTACTTAAATAAAGGTCATTAATTATCTATAATACCAAACTATCAATAGTACTCAGATACTATCACTATCACACACTATCACGTCTTTATCCCTAACGGGGTAGACAGAGTCTAGGGCGGTAAAGCCCAGGCCACTTTTAGCGTAATGGTGGGCATGAAGGTGGAAAAGGGAAATCATAATAGTGATGGGTTGCTAACCGCATCGCCTATTCATATGATTCAGATTCTCGCCCATTCCCTCAATTGGCTTTTACGATCTGCACGGGAAGAGAAGCAGCTGGTACATTCTATGTTTTTTCTTTTCTCCCAGACCGTAGACAGAAAGAAGAACTATAAATAGTATCGATTGTTATAGCAATAGCAGAAACATTATCAATAACACTGTCGATATTATACATTAATTTCTATATTTTCGGCAACACTATCGGGCGAGATGGGACAGTAGGCGGGGCGTGCAACGTGTGCTTCCCTCCCCGTACCTCACCCGAAATTCGAATATGAATCGAATTCGAGTGGGTGCACAGCCGTACGTACAATTTCTACAGCGGCCAATTCGAGTCGGTTTTGATCCGTAATAAAAACGACCCGAAGTGAGAATTCTTGGTTTGAATACGAATCGGATTTGAACCGTTTACGACTAAGTGCACACGCGTCCATACAATCACTAGGAAGGCCAATTTGAGTCAGATTCGGATTTGATTTGAATATGGTTCGGATTCGGATTAGTGCACAACCGGTCTTATTGTTCGTAGTGAAAAATCCAATTTCGTCATTTTTTTGGAATCTAAGAAGTGACAAGTAAACACTGACAAGTGGTGTTTTCACACGTCTGGCAAGTGGACACAAAAAGAAAGTATTGCTAGAAAGAGACTGTCAAATACAGTACAACGTGAGTGTGAAAGAAATGCTGATATGTTTTTTTTTGTCTTTATCGGCGTGGCTGCTATAAGCTTGCCTCCTTTCAAAATCTGGGCCAAACAAACCACAAAACGATCGAAGAAAGTTATTAATTTTAGGGATTTTAACATTTAAAAGGTGATTTAGGGTTTTATTTGAGCTTATTTTATATTAGTAACCATAGTGTGTTCTGTGACGTGTGCAAAATATGGGTGGAGGCAACAATCAAAGATAGAAAGAGATGCACTAAAGTGGCCATGCTCTTTGCAGGTCTAGTAGTAGTAGTAGGTCTGTGCAAGTGGATATGCAGTTAGCTCATAATTATGCGGGGAAAGCGGGGCAGAGCTACTGGGGCGGTGGGCGAGCGCGGAGAAACCGAGGTAGCGCGGGGCATAGCTACTTGTCAACGAATAGAACAGGCTGCTATTTACTTGTCATTGTCACTTGTCAGTCCCTGTTCACACGCAGAATTACTTGTCTCTTCTCACTATCACTCGCCACTTGTCAAAATTTAAACCAGGCTTTAGGGGGCTGAGGGATATGCGCGCTTGTATTGTATCACGCTATTTGAGCCCGCCGCCGCCCGTACCTAAACATGAGTGTGTGCTTCAATACTATTTATGTGCAGTTTTATACACCACTTTATCTAAGCATTAATTGGGATTGAACTTACTAAATAAAAGGTCAAGATCAAAATAATAAGTAGGTAGTTTATTGCTTAAACCTAATAATTAATTTAAGTTTGTACGTTGCAATTATGAAATTGTATATGTATTGCTGGGCTGGCGTTGGCATTAGAGATGCTCGTACGTAATTTTTGTCAGGGCTATTGGCAAATTAATGTTAATTTCGTTGTTTTTATTTTCTATTGTGTTTAAAATGGAATTTGAAACTAAGATAAGTATAAGTATAAATAAGTTTATTGGCATTACACAATATGCGACACAATAATCTTAATTTACGTACTTAAGTCTAAACATTTCATTTTTACGATTTTGTTAGTAATAGCATCATCAAAGTAACTTTCGGCCACAGCCGTCGAATTCCGTACACAATGCCGCCTCAATGCTGTGATATCCCCACCGGTGTCAACCAGCAGGGTTTCCGAAGTTCGTCTAAAGCAATTTCCAGTGTACTGCTCTGGGTTCGGAAGCTGTAGATACTCGGCTATACATTTCCCTAGCATTCCAAACTTATTAATTCCAACTCTCTGGGCAGTGCATTTTCCACGTTGGTAATTTGTAAAAAAATATGAATGTTTACAAGACTTGGGTCGTAGTTCTATATATTCTTTACATAAGTCATAATATTTCCCTGTGATGATAAAATAGCGGGCTTTCTTACTTTTTGTATCGCGAACTGTTACTAATATTTTATTTTCATAAACCTCCACGTCTTCAAACTGCACATTGTAGAGTTCCTGTCTCCGACAGGCGCCCATGATACCGAAAATAAGTACAACCTAAAACAAATAACATGACAATTATTATTAACAATTTAAATTTAAAAAAAAACCGAAGAGCAACTAAAGCTATTAAAACATATGACCTCTCGAATCAGCCAAAAAGTGAGTAATCCACCAATTTAAGGAGTGCAGACTTTTGATGAATTTGACAGAAAGATCAGCGCTTCTAAAATCGGCAACATAGTACTACATAACTGATTTAAAAATTCGGCGATAAATATTTATACGTACCTTGGTTAAAAGATGTTCACGTGTCGACGCATGATATATGAATTTATTCAATTGTTCCGGTGAAAATGTCTTAGCTTTCTTCCCTTGATATCCTTCAGATTGTTTTTTCAGAAAGGCAAGTAGTTTTGAATACTTGGACGTATCGACTCCGTTATATATGCGTAATGTACTCTTCAACATTGAGTATTTAGGCCATAATGAGGAACACTTGAACTTTTCAGACAAATCCTCAAAATAGGCCAATAATAAGTCCTCCGAAAACACAGTAGCCTCTTTTTGCAGTCTCCAAGCCATAAAGTCATCGTAACACTTATTATATTTGTTTCTCGTCTTTTCTGGTATTAGATTATAAGCCATTTCAGTCGCCGCATCTAAAATATCAGGCAGAGTCAAAGTTTCTTCACATTAACTGTTATCAGATATTTATAGGCTATAAACAAATCAGCCAGTAGCTGACTTTTTAGGTGAGTTAACCCTAAAAAAAACCCTATTTCATGTAGATTGGGTCAGATCAGACAAGTATTTTCTATTTATCCGTCAGTAAAATTATCCAAAAGTAATGGAACAATATTTTTGGTAAATCAAATTAATAAAATTCATAAAGATTGAAGATCCAGAGTCTCCCACTCCGAATTTTCGATGCGCTGTATCTTAGTAAATATACAACAGTTTTGAATAAGGATGATTGGGCTAAATGCCTATCTGTAACTTACAGCGTTGATGTGGACTGTAAAAAAATAATATTATTAATTAACTTCCTATACCTTTTTTTGTTAACATTAAAGGTTTATATTTATAAATTAACTGCATGTCATAAAACTCCCTTGCCGTTCCAATTTTTGTTTTGCGGTACGATACCTGACAGGGTTCATAATGTGCTATTTATAAGACAATGACTTTTAGTAGTTAGAACTGATGTAAGTTCATCATGAAATGCAATAAATGAATTGAATTTATTCCCATTGGGGCAGACAGAGCATGTTGGGTCTTGTGGCTCTATGCAGACAGGGCCCAAGGCCGCAAGACCCAAAGGCCACTTTTAGCATGAGGATGGACGGGACGATGGAAAAATAAATCAAAATATGGGGTGGGTTGCTAGCCACATCGTCTATTGATATAATTCGCATTTTCGCCCATATCCACGATCGGCTTCTACGATCTGCGCGGGAAGACAAGAAGCTGGTACAACCTAAGTTTTTTCTTTTCTCCCAGACTAGCATGGAAGAGAAAAAGGGATTGAAAGTGACGGACAGATGAGGTTAAATATTCTCTGACCACGCGGGTAACAGCTCGGTATGATATAATACCTATATTGTGCATATCAAGTAATGTCCAGGACCTACTCCATAAAATAACACGACAGTCGTTTGATAGTGTCGTCCTATTTCAATGTTAAACTAAATTAGACTTTATCATAATTTCGTAGTGCTCAATATCGCTTGACACTGCAACGCGCACATGTTTTGGAGTAAAGGTCCAGGATGCCAAAGACCGTGTGAAGTGGAAAAGAAAAAGCCGGAAGTATTAAAACTATTTATAGGCGAGTGCTTATTAATGAATCCTCGCCTGCGGGGTACTGAGGCGTGGGGATATGGCGGTTTAAGCCTAGTTTACATTTTGACAAGTGACAAGTAAACACTAACAAGTTGTATTGACACGTTTGGCAAGTGGATATGCAGTTAGCTCATAATTATGCGGGGAACGCGGGGCAGAGCTACTGAGGCGGTAGGAGAGCGCGGGGAAAGCGAGGTAGCACTTGCAAAGAAATTTTATACAATCTAGAATGCTTACGAAGTGGCAAAGCCGTTCTCAAAAAATATACCTAAAGTTATAGCTCTAGTAGAAGGGGTCTACTTTATTGCACTGACAGTTTGCGGGAAAGGGACGCCTATAACTTTAGGGACATGTTTTGGGAACGTTAGGATAAATACCTAACGTAAAACATAAGTATTATGAAAATATGAGCTTTATGTGCGTGGCATTAGGTTTATTTTTGTTGTTGTTGAGATTATTACTCGTAGTTATTCTAGATTGTATTATAAATTCTTTGATCACTTGTCACTTGACAAAATTTAAACCAGGCTTTAGGGGGCTGACGGATATAAGGGTTTATATCACACTATTTACGTTCGCCACCCGCACCTTAACATGAGAGTGTGCTATTTATGTGCAGTTTCATACACCAATTTATCTAAGCTCATTAACTGGGATTGAACTTAAGTCAAAATAATAAGTAGTTTATTGCTTATACCTAATAATTAATTTATGATTGTATGTTGCAATTATGAAATTGTATACCTATGTATTGCTGGGCGGGCCAACGCCAACGCATTAGAGATGATAGTAATTTTTGTCGGGGCTATTGGCAAATTAATGTTAATTTCGTTGTTTTTGTTTTCTATTGTGCTTAAAATGGAATTTGAAACTATGATTTTGTTAGTAATAGGATCATCAATGTAACTTTCTGCCACGGCCGTCGAATCCCGTACACAATGACGCCTCGATGCTGTGATATCCCCACCGGTGTCAACTGGCAGGGTTTCCGAAGTTCTTCTAAAGCAATTTCCAGTGTACTGCTCTGGGTTCGGAAGCTGTAGATACTCGGCTATATATTTCAAATGTATTAATTCCAACTCTCTGGACAGTGCATTTTCCACGTTGATAATTTGTAAAGAAATATGATTGTTTACTTCATTTCTTAAGACTTGGGCCGTAGTTCTATGTATTCTTTACATAACTCATAATATTTTCCTGTAATAACAAAAGAACGAGCTTTCTAACTTTTTGTATCACGCATTGTTACTAATATTTTATTCCCATACACTTCCACGTCTTGAAACTGTACATTGTAGAGTTCCTGTCTCCGACATGCACCCATGATACCGAAAATAAGTAAACCTAAAACAAATAACATTAAACAAAATCAGTCACAAAGTGAGTAATCTACCAATTTAAGGATTGCAGACTTATTGAATTTGACAGAAAAATCAGCGCTTCTAAAATCGGCAGCATAGTACGAGTACCTTCTACATGTAAATTAAAAATTTGGCGACAAATATCTATACGTGCCTTCGTTAAAAGATGTTCGCGTGTCGACGCATAATATATGAATTTATTCAATTGTTCCGGTGACAATATATTGGCTTTCTTTCCTTGATATCCTTCAGATTGTCGTTTCAGAAACGCAAGTAGTTTTGAATACTTGGACGTATCGACTCCGTTATATATGCGTAATGTACTCTTCAACATTGAATATTTAGGCCATAATGAGGAACACTTGAACTTTTCAGAGAAATCCTCAAAATAGGCCAATAATACGTCCTCCGAAAATAAAGTAGCCTCTTTTTTGCATTTTCCAAGCCATAAAGTCATCGTAGCATTTATTATAATTGTTTCTCGACTTTTCTGGTATTAGATTATAAGCCATTTTAGTCGCCGCATCTAAAATATCAGGCAAAGTCAAAGCTTTTTCACATTAACTGTTATCAGATATGCAGTTAGCTCATAATTATGCGGGGAAAGCGGAGGAGAGCTACTGAGGCGGTGGGCGAGCGCGGGGCAGAGCTACTTGTCAAAGAATAGAATAGGCTCATCATTAACTTGTCAGTTCCTGTTCACACGCAGAATCACTTGTCGCTTGCCACTTCTCAATATCACTTGTCACTTGTCAGTAAAACCAGGCTTTAGGGGGCTGAGGGATATGTCATATGCGGGCTTGTATTTGTAACACGCTATTTACTAGGTATTTATGTGCAGTTGCATACACTACTTTATCTAATCTCATTAATTGGGACTGAACTTAGTAATAAAAGGTCAAGTTCAAAATAATAAGTAATTTATTGCTTAAACCTAATAAATAATTTAAGTTTGTATATTACAATTATGAAATTGTATATGTATTGCTGGACTGGCGTTGGAATTAGAGATGCTCGTAATTTTAGTCGGGGCAATTGGTAAATTAATGTTAATTTCGTTGTTTTTGTTTTCTATTGTGTTTAAAATGGAATTTGAAACTAAGATTTTGTTAGTAATAGGACCATCAATGTAACTTTCTGCCACGGCCGTCGAATTTCGTACAGCATGACGTTGACGCCTCAATGCTGTGATATCCCCACCGGTGTCAACCAGCAGGGTTTCCGAAGTTCTTCTAAAGCAATTTCCAGTGTACTGCTCTGGGTTCGGAAGCTGTAGATACTCGGCTATATATTTCCCTAGCATTCCAAATTTATTAATTCCAACTCTCTGGTTAGTGCATTTTCCACGTTGGTAATTTGTAAAGAAATATGATTGTTTACAAGACTTGGGCCGTAGTTCTATGTATTCTTTACATAACTCATAATATTTCCCTGTAATAATAAAAGAGCGGGCTTTCTTATTTTTTGTATCACGAATTGTTACTAATATTTTATTTCCATAAACCTCCACGTCTTCAAACTGCATATTGTAGAGTTGCTGTCTCCGACAGGCGCCCATGATACCGAAAATAAGTACAACCTAAAACAAATAATATTAAACAATTTAAAAGAAAACCCAAAAGCAACTAAAGGTATTAAGAGCTTTGAAAAATATGACCTCTCGAATCAGTCACAATGTAATCAACAATTTAAGGCGTGCAGACATTGAATTTGACAAAAAGATCAGCACTTCTAAAATCGGCAGCATAGTACTAAATAACTGATTTATAAATTCGGCTTATAAATTTATACGTACCTTCGTTAAAAGATGTTCACGTGTCGACGCATGATATATGAATTTATTCAATTGTTCCGGTGAAAATGTCTTGGCTTTCTTCCCTTGATATCCTTCAGATTGTCTTTTCAGAAAGGCAAGTAGTTTTGAATATTTGGACGTATCGACTCCGTTATATATACTTAATGTATTCTTCAATATTGAGTATTTAGACCATAATGAGGAACACTTGAACTTTTCAGACAAATCCTCAAAATAGGCCAATAATACGTCCTCCGAAAACGATGTAGCCTCTTTTTTCATTTTCCATGCCATAAAGTCTTCGTAGCACTTATCATATAATTTTCTGGATTTTTCTGGTATTAGATTATAAGCCATTTCAGTCGCCGCATCTAAAATATCAGGCATAGTCAAAGTTTCTTCACATTCACTGTTATGAACTTATGAGATATTTATAAGCAAATCCCTATTATATAACTCACGTATTAAATCAGCTACTGGTCGACATGTTTCGACCCCATAAAGTGTGGCTCGGGACGTCTTCGTATAGGCGTCGTCAATCACATTCGCCCTGAGGAAGGCCTCCGGATAAGGTCGATATATGTCGGCCAGTAGACTTTTTACGTTTACCCGTTTATCGCATATTAGTAATGTCTGTGTCTCACGTTAGTTTTAACCAAAAAGGTCCCTATTTTATGTAGATTGGGTCAAAACAGAAAAGTATTCTATTGGGTCCGTCAGTAAAATTATCCAAAAATCCGCTAGATGGCAATAAGTCAAATCAGGCACTTTTTCCTAATGTCAAAACAAAAATTTTCTATTGGATTTGTTCGAAATACAAAACCGTGACGTCATAGATATTTCGAGTCAAATAGCGTTCTTAATGTCAGTTTTTTTGCATTAAAAAACCTAAAACAATGTTGAAAATGGATATGATTAATAATAAGGGACACTACTTTTTGGCGTTTTATTTTCTTAAGGCCGTACCTAAATTTTCCGGGGTCCAGTGCTGCCCCCATTTAAAATAAATCATTTCAAAGAAAACGGAGACATCATTTAAAATTTTGCAATCATTTGCGAAAAACGGCCACTTTTGGCAAATGTGCGTAGTAAAGCTTAACGTACTCATTATAAACTGTAAACAGTAGTTCATAAAATACTTTGAAGGATTATCTAGGACTTGATAGTTGCAAAATTTTAAATGATGTCTCCGTTTTCTTTGAAATGATTTATTTTAAATGGGGGCAGCACTGGACCTCGGAAAATTTAGGTACGGCCTTAATAGTATCAAATAATTTATTTTTGACCCAGTCATCTACCCAATTTTTATTTCCCACTGTTGGGCAAAGGCCTACCCAATTATGGAACAATATTTTTTGGTTAATCAAGTTAGTAAAAATTCTTAAAGATTGAAGTTCCGGAGTCACTCCGAAACTTAAATCTTTATGAAGATTTTTCCCACAGTCTTGAATAAGGATGAGAAGCGGACCCCGGGCTTTACAGCATTACAGCTGAGAATGCAACTGGGAATACGCTAAGATGAGAGAGAGAGTTTTGAATAAGGATGATTGGGCTAAATGCCTATCTATAACTAACAGGGATGATGTGGACTGGGTTAGAAAAGTATTTAGTCCATCGTGATAGTCGGTTAAATTATTAAAATAATGGTCCGATATTTACAAAGATACAGCAGCGCGTCGAAGTTCCGGAATGGGGACTTGTGACGTCACCGCCTTCTGAAAATCGTAGGGGACTGTGACGTCATGCGACAATTAAATCCACTGTGTCTTCTTCAATTGATGAAGTCACAGTTGATTCAATTTTCGTATCTGTTAGTGAGGGAATAGAAAAAATACATGTACAATGTTTCGAACTCTTTGATGGGTCAAACATACAGGGTGATTTTTTTTAAACAGTGTCCAAATTTTTGGAGCAAGTTCAGTCCATGATACTGAACTACTTTCTACAAAAAAAGTAATTAAAAATCGATAAAATTTTTTCGTCCCCCCATACAAAATCCGTCTGTCTGAGCGCTGATTTGTGTGAGAGGACGAAACATTTTTACAGTGCCTTACATGCCTATTCCCACAAAATAGGGATGTAGACTGGGTCTGAAAAATCTTATTTTATTTAGTCCGTCAGTTAGATTATCCAAAAATAATGGACCCATATTTTTCGGTTTATTAAAGTAGTGAAAACTCATAAAGATGCAGCGCATAGTAGTTTCGGAGTGAGGGCGATTAACGTCACCGTCTAGTGGAAATCGTACTAGATCGTGACGACATGCGAAATATAACAGGGATGATGACTGGGCCAGAAAAGTATTATTCTAATTAGTCCGTTAGTTTGATTATCCAAAAATAATGTACCCATATTTTTCAGTTTATCAAAAAAGTAAAAAATCACAAAGATACAGTAGAGTATCTAAGTTCCAGAGTGGGGGCTTGTGACGTCACCGATTTGTGAAAATCGTACGAAAGCGTGACGTTATGCGAAATTTAAATGCACTGTATCTTGGTCATTTATTGTTTCTCAGACAAAAGAAAAAATATGCGAACAATATTTTTTAATAATTCTAACCGATGGGCTAAAAATGTTTTTTTATTCATTATGCCTATTGTGTTGTATCTACGTCATTATTTGCTATAAATCAGAGAAAAGGAAAAAGGTAGGTTAAGAAATTGTATGAATAGCCCCAAAACCCAGCACAATGCAGGTACACAGACAAACACAATAAGTAAATTTTCGAAGAAAAAAAAGTCACGTATTACATAGGTTAAATATAGGTTTCAAGTGTGATGTAAAGGGGTCAATAGTATATAGAAATGGTTCTTGTAAATATACACACGGCTGCCGCGTCACCAGTTCCTTTTTCCTTGAACTTGGCTGGACACACTGCCGCGCATCTAGATAACATAATTTCTCTAACATTAAAGTATATAAATGAAACTATTATTTATTTGCTAATTGTTATTTATTACTCCTAACAACTTAACGAAACAAAAAGTCATGTCGTATCAAGTCTAGAGTAAGGTGGAAAACCGAGTAGTTTATCCACCTACAAGAGCCACTAAGCTAATAATAAGAAGAAAAAAAAAGAAGAAACAAAGACCAACTTTATCATTAAAGTAACAATGATAAATTAAGTTTTAATAAATACATTTTTTACAAATTTTACGTCTTAAGCACATATGCTGTATTTTTGGTGGGTAAGTATAAAAGGTACATCATGTAAATACTAGTATTAAGAGAAGCGTTTGCTTGTTTGTCGTGTGTGTAAGTGGCCAACATTTGTGACATATTTTTCAAGCTACCTAAAGGCTTCCTCTACTGCCATATAGTAACGACAGTGACTTACAGACTGTGTAAATGAGTTTCTTTCGGCGTTTCTTCTCAGCAGTGGTCGTTGCGAAACGCTAGTATCGGTAGCTTTTGAACAAAAACAAACAATAATTTTTGACGTGTAAAAGTGCCTCCAAAGGCCTAATTACTGAATAAATATTTTATTTTGATTACAGCCGGGCGGGTCCATCGGCTTTACGTGCGTTCCGAAGCACGGAGAAGCTCGAAAAATTTTAATGCCACTTTTGGTCACCCATCCAAGTGCGGACCACGCCCGGTGTCACTTAACTTGCGAAAGCGTTAGCAATGCGTACCCCCAACAGGCCATCAAACTCCTCATGTCCTGCTCTTAAATGTGTCTTCAGGGTATTAAGTCGGTTAAACCGCCGTTGACAAGTATGACATTCATATGGTTTCTCACCCGTATGGGTTCTTAAATGTCTTTTCAGATCACTGGGTCGCAGAAACCGATGGTGACAAACATCACATTCGTGAGGTTTATCTTTGGTGTGCGTTCTTAAATGATATTTCATATTTGAAAACTGACTAAATCGTTTTTGACAGATGTTGCATTCAAATGGTTTCTCGCCAGTATGTGTCGTTAAATGTCTTTTCAGATCTTTATTACTGTCAAACCGATATTGACAGATGTCACATTTGTGACGTTTCTCTCCTTTGTGCCTTCTTAAATGTTTCTGTAAATAGCTTAATTTCTCAAACTGACGTTGGCAGGTGTTACATTGATACTGTTGATCATCTATTTTTTTCCATAAATGTCTTATTGAATCAACTACACATGGTTTTTCTAAATGACGTTGTAAACTGCGCTTTGAACTGTACCGACGTTGACAAACTTTACATTCATATTGTTTCTCGTCATAATGAACGAGTAAGTGAACTTTCAAACTTGATTTAAAGATAAACCGACGCTGACAAACATCACACTCAAATGGTTTCTCTTGAGAATGGGTTCGCAAATGGCGTTGTAAATTGCCCTTCTGATTAAAGCTATGTTGACAAATATTGCATACATATAGTTTCTCGTCAGCATGAACACGCAAGTGTACTTGTAATGTACATTTAAGCTTAAACTGACGTTGGCAGACATTGCATTTATATGGTTTCTCACCAGTATGAGTGAGCATATGAGCTTTTAAGTTAGACTTTACAATAAATCTACGTTGGCAAACGTCACATTCATAAGGTTTCTCACCCGTGTGAGATCGTACGTGAACTCGTAGGTTACATTGCTCCCTGAACCTTCGATGACAAATATTACATTCATGAAGAGTCTTACCAGCTTCGGTGGCTGAACAACTAGGGTCATGTCGTGTGTCGTTACTTATGCGGCCTTCCATTAGTTTCTCGTGTAGTAATTTCTTAGCAGCAGAAGCATCTGTAAGAAAATTTTTGTTCACTATCTACGATTAAGAATAGTTTATTAGTTTTACCTACTTAATAACTAGTGGTTCTGCTGTGAGAGAGAACAGTAGACCTCGCGAGCTCTTATAACCATGCAATAACTGAACCTTTCCCCTTTCCCCTGGCTTAGCAAAACCATTTTAGTGAAATCCGTCCATATATAACGCTACAGCAAACTTCCTTCTTTCGCCCCTCGTCAATCAAAAATCACGATCGGCAAAAAAGGTTAAATTAATTAAGGGACATGTGTGCCAATAGGCATGATGACTGAAAAATTATTTTAGGCTCATCGGTTAGATTATTGAAAAATATTGTACACATATTTTTTCTTTTCTCTGGGAAACAATAAATGACGAAGATACAGCGCATTTAAATTTCGCATGACGTCACGCTTTCGTACGATTTTTATACATCGGTGATGTCATAAACCCCCACTCTGAAACTTAGATACTCTACTACTAAATTTACTAAACTGAAAAATATGGGTACATTATTTTTGGATAATCTAACTAACGGACTAATTAGAATAATACTTTTCTGACCCAGTCATCTACCCAACTTTCATCAAAATCGGTCGAAAACTGTATGCGAGAACGGACTGACAAAAGCATATTTGGCCAATCTCGAAACTGAGACGCTTCGCTTGCTCAGACAGTGAAGATTTGTCTATTTGCGCTAAAAACTATGGTTCATTATATTATTGACGAGCGAGCGAAGCGAGCGAGGGCTATAATTTAAGTTGGGGCGAAAACACATTGTTTGTATGTATGTATGTTTGTTCCGCGATAACTGCCGAACCGATGGTCCGATTTTGATGAAATTTGGTAGGCATGTAGGAAATATCAATAGAATTTTCAAGTTCGTTGGGCATTAAAATCGGTTCAGTAGTTTTTGAAATATTAATAAAAAATCGCGAGGTCTAAGTTCGCGGCGAACTACTACTCTATCATTATACTCGTATAAGGTTTTACTCACGTCATGTAGTGAAAACGCCGATTAATTTCAGTCGATTTAGAATACTTTCATAGGGGCAAGCGCTTCTTTCAAAGCACTGAGTGTCAGGATTAATTTTTTTATTAGCCATTTATGTCCCACTGTTGGGCAAAGGCCTCCCCTCTTTCCTTCCACAATTCCCTATCCTTGGTATTCACTTTCCATTCCTTATCAAATGCACGCAAATCGTCTGCCCATCTCGTCCTCGGTCTACCTCTCTTTCTCGTCTCCCAAGTGACATTAGGTTATACAAAAAATTACTTGTTTAGTATGAACCATAGAAAAAATAAACATACCTTGCCGAATCGTCCCCTCCACTTGTATACTCTCTGTTTTCCACTGCTGAATAGTGAGATTTTTCAATGGAACGTTATCATCATCAGAGTCCTCTCCATACCTCCCTTTGTTTCCTTCATCAAAACTCAAGTGTACGTCTGGTGGTTGTTCTGTGTGACTCTCTGAAAATGTGTTTCTCATTCACATTAATATGTTATACTAAAAATACTAGAATATGTATTTAATTTATTGCCAGTTTAGCACATCACATCTACGCCGATGATGTAGTTTCAAAGTGTATTGATATAAATATCTCGGTGATTTCTTTGGGGGAGATCATCATCAATTATTCTTTGTTAATGGATGGGATGCTCAGCAGTGGGGGAAGAAGAGCTGGGATAATGATGGACAAGGCTCACTATTTTAATGCCCTTACAAAATACAAATTTTATTCCTGTATCGGGCTCGAAAAGGACTTGTATCCAGGGCCAAGGTACGAGAAAAGAATGATGTAAAGTGATTAATGATATGAGTGCCATACTTATTGTTATCCATTTTATTAATTGCAAAAATATTATTTAACAGAATATTTCAACGTCATACTTTTTGGTAGCAAGTCGTTTTTGAGGGGTTCACAGTTCTAACTCCTAACCTACTTTCTGATAGCAAGTAATTACGATGGCAAACGATGTTATGGCATATGATAAATTACGGCTTACAATGATGATTACAAGTGATATTATTGAAATTGACTTTATGGGAAATAAAGTTTCTAGCACGTGACTAATATAGTAAACAACGAACAACTGTTGACCATTATAGCAGATGAAATTATGGCAAATGAAATTCTGGTAAGTGGGTGTGTACCAAAGTGATTCTATTTTTAAGCACCATGACATACACACACCGTTTCGTGCTGTTGAAACTGACGTGAACGTCACTTTGAATGTCACTTAATGAGTGACACTGACGAACAGCGAACGAGTCGGAGTGGTTAATACCACTTGGTAAAGAGCTCGCTCAAAAATAACCAATGACCTCGCAGATCTAAAAATAATTTTCTTTATTCTGTTTTTTTTTTTTCAAATCGAAAATGATTGGATAACCGTGTGGGACCTTGGCCTGTCCCGGCGCTCTAGGCGAGTTTCCACATGGAAGATAGTAGAAGAGGTAGAAATAGAGACTCGACAACAACAAAGATTATATACTATTTATTATCTGATACTGACTGTTACATAAGAGACTGTTATAAAAGAATAATATTAGAAGTGAGCGATCAGCTTCAGAGATGATGGTGGAATGAATGAAAAGGGATCAGTCAATGATTTGAAAATGGAATGAAAGGGAATTTGAAATGAAAAACGGACAGGATGAGATAAAGAAAGGAGGTTTGAACATGACATGTATGTATGTATGTAACAAGTTGCAGGTATGGAAAGTAAAAAGGAAATAATTTTAAATATACTTATTTGTTAAATTTATATCTGAGTTTTTCAAAAGCATTTGCCATTTTTCAGCAGTATTTTTAGATTCAAACACTTGTTCTTTGGTTTATTTTTGAAATAATTTCATTCACCATAATTATTATTATTATATATTTATTTTACTAGCCTATAGTGTACTATTGTTGGGCAAAGGCCTCCCCTCCTCCGTAATTATTACTGATAAAAAGAATTGACATTAATATGTATTTAATTTAGTAACTAAATTTAAAGATAGATAAATACGAGTAGATAGATAGATAAAATCTTTATTCACTAGTTACAAGTACAAGTTGTAAGTATTAGGTACTTATTTCATTCAATACCTCTTCTCTAACAAAAATAGTATGTAGTATGATATACATTTTATATGAACAGTATATAATTATGTTTATATTTATGCTTACTACTACGTATGAGATGATGGACTATGAATTTTTATTGATATAACATGATACAGATAGATAAATATATGGATAGATAGAATCCAATATGCTCACGAGTATTTAATTAAATTTTTGTTTGAAATTGCCATTGGTCAAGTTACAATTTAAAAAAAGCGCGATATCTAAATTACTGATAAAAATATAGTATTATTCGTACTATATTGTTTTTTTATAACATTTAATATAATTGACTGAAATATAGCATGATACTATATAATATAGTATGGGTGGCAAGCCTAGTGCAGACGTAGATAATGGCGCCCCCAGTGCTTTTCCAGTCTAATTAGTTAAACTGTGTAACATACCTTCTTCAAATTCAATCTCACACTTGACAATCTCCACTTGATTTTCAAACTCACACGGGACAACTTCCTCTTGACTTTCCGGCTCAGTTTTGACCGCAATAGGGGAATTAAATAATGTGGTGTCAGTACTCTCTGCTGGGATGGCTGTCAGTGGTGCGGATAGACAGACAGCCTGCTCAACAATCACAACGGCCAGGTTGGTGGAAGCCTGAACAGATAGTAAAAGCCTCATATGTTTGTTAACCTAATCCTTGTTAATAAGAGATATTGACGTTTTTGCCATTTTGATATATTGTGATTTTCTTTAATTTTTCCAATTGCGAATTTGACCATACACAACAAAACATAAAAGTTAAACAATTGATTTGTTTATATATGATTCATGCTTGTTAAAGTTGTGGAATAAAGCCTAAATAAGTAATTTAAACCATTCTTACTTAGTCACCAAAGCCAAACAAAAACGGCCAGGTATAATAATAAAAGTTGTGGCTAGCTAGAAACATGTTATTGTTAGGGGACTTCTCAAAAACGGCCAGGTATAATAATAAAAGTTATGGCAAACAAGCTAGCTAGAAACATGTTATTGTTAGGGGACTTCTTTTAGTGCCTTTATAAATATAAAGGATTTGTGAGGCCTTAGTCCTGGTGGTAATCACCATATATGACATTAAAATTGTTAGGCTGTGTTTCAAATTAAGTTAAGCTTTGTGAAGTGGAGCAGAAATTGACTTTCCGCACATGCGGATCAGTGATTTAGAGTGTTGTTGCGCCACTAAGACAGCTCCCTTTACCTGGTTCAAATTGATATCTGACTGCAGAGCTGGCCAATATCACAATTAAGAGGAATAAAGATTACCTCAGGATATCTTTCCAATAGAGCAGTGAGAGTATTCTCCGCTTTGACAGCTCTTAGCATCAACTTGTGGCACTTGAGGAGCTGAGCATGGCAGATGTAGCAGGCAGCCAGGGGCCGCGGCTCTACAGTGTGTAGCTGGAACATTCCAAGCACAAGATCTGATAAGAAACTGCTTATAGCATATTCCCAGTCTTATTCTTACCACTCTAGCCCCACTAGCATGGTCTTGGCGACAACGTTTATGGAGTGAGCTGTAGCTATCTCGTAACGAGACGTAATTAGTCCGATGTGTTAAGACTTTAAGAACAGCTATGGACACTTTTCAGCTTTATCTTCTACAAAGATGATATACATGTCAATGGTCACCCAAAAATGCCAAAGACCATGCAAAGTAGGAAAGAAACAGTCAGAAGCATTATTAATACTGTTGCAAACGAGATACGACTTCCCCGAATAATGTTCACAAGCAACCCAGAGCCCAGCTCAGAGAAATAAATCAGGATGGTGCAAGCTAAATAGGGCCATATGTCTAGTGTCATAAAGTCTAGAGTTGTTTAAACATGTTACACTTACATATACGTACCCAACGCCTCAATGTTTCGAAACACGTTCGTCGACTATGGAGAATATTCGAGATTAATGTAGGACTCTCTGCCGTGCATATAAATAGCGAAACGTGGGTGGTGGTTCTATCGAACTGCCGTGGCGCACCCACGGCCATCATGAGCTTTGAAAGCAATCACTTCGAAGCGAAGAAAACCTACCTAAGTGCCACAAGTGGTAGTACCTGCGACTACGTTGGTGAGATACCTGGACCTCAGTTGCTACGCGATTTGGACCTTGGACGTTTGGTAGACAATCTTCACGTGTCAACCTAGGATTCCGTAGTGAACAAAAACCCTCATACGAAGTTTGGCATTATTCTCCAAATACCGAAACCCCAGTTTTGTAACAATACGATTTGGCTGTGGTTTAAAGAATCAATAAAATTTGATAGACAGCTAGTTAAAAGTTTATTATATTATAACCATGTATATTTTGAATGCAGGTTTATTCATATGTATATATATAACGTCTAACAAAATATACTGAAACTATTTTAAGGGTGAATTCAGTCTGTGATATTGAACAACTTTCCCTAAGGAACATATGTCGAAATATGCAAAATAATTTATGGCTTTTCATACAGACTCGGATCAGCTGATCGGTCAACTTGTATGGGAGGCCAAAAATTATTTTTCATATTTCGATATATGTTCCTTGGGGAAAGGTGTTCAGTATCATGGACTGTATCCACCCTTAAAATAGTTTCAGTATATTTTGTTATTCCCTGTATATATATATTTATATATATATTATATTGTTACTGCTATCCTCATAAGGTAAATGTGGCAATATCTACATAACGTGCACCTCCTACTAAAATTTTCTTTTTCTCGGCATCACCTCGGTCAATAATTGGAATAGACTACCAGAAGAAGTGGTCCCTGCGCCTTCCATAAATGCAAACTTAAAAATAGTCTCGACAAGTGGTTAAGGACAAATAAAGTGTCGTTAATAAATCTATGAACTGTGAAGACTTTATGGACTCTCAGCACTGTGTGAACTAGACATATCAGCTCTTAGCTGCTTGTCTATAATAAATAAAATATTTTTTTCTAGTTACCAAATGAAGAATTTTTTTTTATAAAACTATATAAGTTCGAACATAAGGAGAAGTACTAATATATCTCTCTCCCTTCTCAGCGTATTCCCAGTTGCATCCTCAGCTGTAAGCTGCGAAGCCCAGGATCCTCTTTCTGGCTAACGCAAACCACTGAATAATTTTCTATTCTATCCTAAATCGGTCAAGGGGTTGCCGAGATATTGGGTAAAGTAAAAGATCCCGAGTACACAGTTTGAGACAAATTAAATACTACTAATAAAAAGGTAAAAATATATATAACACACTTACTGAAGCGTTAGCCAGCTTTTCATAAATTAATTGTAACGGAGTACCAGTGATGGTGATCATTCGCAAGTCCACTGATAAGCAGAGTCTACAGACATTAGAATTTCGAGCCATTTTATGACATGGGTGGAGTTTATTGCCGCGTCGATTGTCCACTCTTCTACTTTCTTTGTGTTCCTTTTTTCAAGTTTATGAGTTATTTTATTTTATTAATACATAAAAATACAGATATTTTAGCTAGTTTACAATTGTTAATGATGAAAAAGACGTAAACAAACATATTCTTTGAAACATATTATCTAAGCTAATGTTACGGTAAGTACCTAAAGAGATTATAATCACTACGTTATAAGAGACGGGACTCCATACAAAAAAAAACGAACTCCATTTACAGCATTTTCCAACACCAACATTAGGTAACAAAACGTCAAACGAACTTGACGCTTATTTAGATTGTATCGATATCGATACAAATATATTCAATATTTTTATCAATATCGATACTACAGGATGACGCATGGGTCCTCCCTAGTCTTTTATATATTATATATATTTTACTTATACAGGCTGACTTTTAAACCACCAACCAAATTTCTGGAGCAAGTTCAGTCCATGATACTGAACTACTTTCCATAAAAACAATTAACGAAAAACTAAAATAAAAATTCGCCTTTTCATACAAATCAAACGGTCAGTCAAACGGATTTTCTATGGGAGGACGAAAAATTTTCATCGATTTTTAATAACTTTTTTTATAGAAAGTAGTTCAATATCATGGACTGAACTTGCTCCAAAAATTTGGCTGGTGGTTTAAAAGTCAGCCTGTATATACACATAAATGTGGACTCAAAAATAAATCAAAAATACTTTTATAACTATTTCATTACGATTTTGAAAAACATAAAAATGCATTATTACTTTTTCACTGCTTATCGTGCTTCATCCAAAGGAAATTTTGCCATAAATATTCTTTTCTTGTTACCTACTCGATCGGTTTATAGTACCACATATGTATTTGTAAAGTTTTTAGTTATTCGTGAAGGCATTTAATAGATCTAAGTCACTTTTACACAATTACACCACTGTATCACTAATTTACTGAATTTTATTGCAAAAATAAACTTTTCAATTTCTCACAGTGTTAGGATGAGCCAACACGAACGACAACATGACGAAACGAGCAGTTTTATTTTTAAAACGAAAGAGAAACTCGACTGAGAGAATGAGATGAAAATGAGCCATTAAAAGAGACGCAAACTCCATACAAAATTTATTGTCTTCGTAGTTTCAGCGCACTGTACGTACCAATCAATTTATTAGAGCTTAGAAAATAAATTATGGTAGGTAGTGACTTTGGCATTTTGTATAATTTGACAGTGACATAACATGGAGCAGTTTTCTTTGTCGATTTGGCAGGGACATAGAATTATTTAGAATTATTATTATTATTACGAAAGAAATAGGTAGTACATCCGTGATCTCTATATTATAGTTTACTAGCTTTTTCCCGCGGCTTCGCTCGCGTATCCCACGGGAACATTACTTTTTTCCGGGATGAAAGGTACCCTATGTTACTTCTAGTACCTCCCAGGATATGTGTACAAAGTTTCATGATGATTCGTCAAGTAGTTTTTGCGTGAAAAGGTAACAAACATCCACGCTTTCACATTTATAATATTAGTAAGAAAGTAAGGATTGAGAATGCGGGGAAAGCATGGGCGTGAATACAAACGGCAAAAATACGACATTTCGCAAGCAAGCTGTAGGTAAACAACTAAGTTATTGAGGACCATGGCGTGCCATGGCGCTCTGAGTGTATGTTAACCTGTGTGTGCCTGTGTTATTTTAATTTAGTTCTGATTTTTTCTTATAATAAATAAATAAGACCTTCAAAAGATGAGAGTGGATGGAAGCGTAGTTTTTGTGGTACTATACACAACATCCAAGTAGTTTTTGCGTGAAAAGGTAACAAACATCCACGCTTTCACATTTATAATATTAGTAAGGATGTTGTGTATAGTACCACAAAAACTACGCTTCCATCCACTCTCATCTTTTGAAGGTCTTATTTATTTATTATAAGAAAAAATCAGAACTAAATTAAAATAACACAGGCACACACAGGTTAAAATACACTCAGAGCGCCATGGCACGCCATGGTCCTCAATAACTTAGTTGTTTACCTACAGCTTGCTTGCGAAATGTCGTATTTTTGCCGTTTGTATTCACGCCCATGCTTTCCCCGCATTCTCAATACACAATACACGAGGCACGAGATGGGTCTTGGGTACGTGCCCCGTGTAAAAGTACATTAATAGTGGACGGTGTAAAAAGTGGTGGTGCAAAAATTGACAAAAAACCGCAAATCGATGTACAGATCCTTAGATCCCTACGTAGTTTGTGATGTACAGGATAGCCGTTTGGTAGTTAAAACAATTATTTTGAACGGTAGTTCTTAAAAATATTCCCATAGGGTTGGCAGTAATGACGTCATCAATTTTTTGTATGAGAATAGAATCTTTTTTTCTCATAAACACGATAGGTGTGGTATCAAATGAAAGGGCTTTATGAGCCGTAAAAAAAAATACTACACCATGGCATGGCCTATCGGCCACCAGTTTTCTAAAAATCCAAGTAATATTTTTAAAACCACAGACCTACCACTACCACTACTAGACTTGCAACGATATTGCTAGAAAGAGACTGTCAAATACAGTACAACGTGCGTGAGTGTGAAAGAAACGCTGATAGTTTTTTTTGTCTCTATCAGCGTAGCTGCTATAAACTGGCCTATTGTCAAAATCTGGGCCAAACAAACCACAAAACGATCGAAGTTATTAATTTTAGGGATTTTATCATTTAAAAGGTGATTTAGGGTTTTATTCGAGCTTATTATAAGTTGGTAACCATCAATGTGTGTTCTATGACGTGTGCAAAATATGGGTGGAGGCAACAATCAAAGATAGAAAGAGGCCAAGCACTATGCAAGTCTAGTAGTGGTAGGGTAGGTCTGTGCTGTGTTCAAAACATACCAAGTTTGGGCTCTGGCTCTATACCAAAGTTTGACTGTACAAAACATTTTTTCTTTATTGGTGTCTGAATAGAGGCTTATACTCAGCAGTGGGAGGAAGAAGGGCTGGGATGATGATGATGGTGTCCGAATCGTCAGTAAAAAATATTAAAATTAAAAAGTGTCAATTCGGACAGTGTGTCCGAATAATATCGTGTCCGTCCGAATCGTCAGCAAGACCCTCCAGGAGACGGCTTTGTTAATTTTTATAAAACGCCAAATGTCTCATAAAGTGAAATGGTATGGTAGCATAAGTGGCGCCCTCATTTGAAATAAATTGTTTATACAGTGATATTTAAAAATTTGATTTGTATCAATGTCTAAAAAGACCTTACTATTTTATGAATAACCTTTGAAAGTAATATTGGTAGTCCGTCTAGTTTTAAAAGGGGTTTTCGCCAAAGGTGGCCACTTTTGGCTTTTAAGACATTGATACAAATCAAATTTTTAAATATCACCATATTTAGTTTTAAACAATTTATTTCAAATAAGGGGCCACTTATGCTACCACTTTACCTTAAGGACGGTATGCACAAAGCCACGTGGTCGGATTTGGCTCTGAAATATGCAAAATTTTCCCGCTAGGGGGATAAAAATGTCAAGATGACGTTGCATAGAGTTAATAATGTGTAAACGGGACAATAGATGTAGGTTATCATAAATTGTAACGTAGATTTAGTATACAGCTTACTTTTTTCTTTTCGTCAAGACTTCCAGTCCGCGATACTTATTAAAATTTTCAAAACAATCAAATCAAATAATTATTTTGTTTGAATTATTATTTCTGAATTAAGGCCTTGGCAGACGTCATTATAATGTACTTAACACTTTAGTAGACAGGCTATCAGTAGAAAAAGTAAAGTCGAAAATACAGTAGTGTGCGTGAATGCAAGACGTTTATTTAAAAAGCGAGTTTAAATATATGTGAAATTCATATAGCACTTTCTAAAAAATCCAAGTTATAGGTATTCGAATCTTGCGTAAAATTTATTACTTTTTCAATTTATTAGTCGACCTCCGTGGCGATTCCTTAACACGCTAGTCCGTCACTCGGAGGTTCTGGGTTCGATTCCCAGCCAGGGCAAGTTGGTAAATGGCCTTTTTTAATTTGTCCTGGTTCTTGGGTGTTTATTTTACCCCATCAAAAACATAAATGTAAAAATGCCAAGTTCAAATTCCGACAAAACAATTGAAATTTAAATAGCTGCCAAGTTATGTAGGTAGAGAAAACTGAAATTTATTCATAAGAATCTCAACATTGGCTTGGACAACATTAAGATTGAAAGCACGGTCACCCATCCTAACTGTGACCAAGCTAGAAGCTGCTTAACCTGTAAAAGCACGGTCATTCATCCATCAATTTTTGAATTTATCGTATGCGAAGTGGAGCGAAATATATGCACAAGTGGTTTTGATTACTCGTATTTTGAAATTTCTTAAAGCGCAAATGACAAAGAACCCTTAGAATAGAGAATCTGTTTTGTTTCACGCAGCTTTTTAGGGTTCCGTAGTAAACAAGAAACCCTTATAGATCCATCATGTCTGTCTGTCTGTCTGTCCCCAGTTTTACTCATAGACTATTAGTACTAGAAAGCTGTAATTAGGCATGGGCATGGATATGTGGTAATAAAAACTTGAAAAAAAAATGTGTGTTGTGAGTCCTCGTTGAATAGGTCTTTCAAAAATATTGTAAGATTATGAACACCCTTTTTCGTTTTAGCATTTTTATCTAACTTTTTTTTAACTTGTTTTTATCATAAAATATAGTATCATTGAGTTAGTATTCCATAATACAAGTCTAAAACCTACTTTGGGGCTAGCTTAATTAGTGTGATTCGTCCTTACATATTCCATACATATATTCCATAAATATTACATTTTGCCAAATCTTGTGTGTAAGAGATCAAAAATAATTTATGTATTTCGTTTGTTCCTTGGTGAAAGTTGTTCAGTATCATGGACTGAATTCAGACCTAAAGTTAGGCAGTTGTTAGTTACATAAAACAAGTAGGTACTGACTACGGAACTCTACACTGGACGTGGCCCGTTACGGCACGTGCCCGTTTATTTTGGTTAAGTTGAAATTCTAGGGAACCATAGACAAATTTATGATATTTCTGCGTAAATCAATATTACTTATCGCTGACAGGACGTTCTCAAAAATACAATCAAATAGTATTTTACGCGAGCGGTAACTTGGAAAACTACACGTTTTGTGTTCCACTGACAGAAAATGTACACATTTGAATTTTCTTTGTGAAACAATACGTTTAGCGACCATCTGCAATCGTAACACCTTTCACTTCTATTCACCTTATTATGTAAGTACAGAGGGTAAAAAAGGATTTCACGTTAAACAGATCAACAGTCTTGGCTTAGCAGCTGTATGTGCTCAATTAATGACTTGACTGTTTGATTTTGTACAATATTTTTAACGAATCAACAAAGAGCACTAAAAATAAATCTTTTCCTGAAAACAGCTAAAAAAATTGGTTGATTAATGAAGCAGTAATTAGCATTACTACACCCTTTTATTTTTTATCTTCTAATAGGTTTTCCTGTAATCTATAGGTAAAGAACTATTAACTGTATATTTTTCAAAAGTTTGGGTTCAGTGGTTTCGGAGATAAGGGTATTTTTATTATTTATTTTCAAAATTAACTTCAAAAACACCAACTTAAAAAATTTAGAAAAATATATTTAATATTATCATAAAATGCTCTTTCATTTGATATTTTACGCGATGTAGTTCACAAAACCCTTTTTTTAATGTCTCATTTATCTTCCATAAGTGGCCCCATTTTTTTTAAATTTATTCATTTACCTACATTTTACTTCCGTCTTTGGGTCACAAATTTACATTATGTGCACCACATTTCAACAAATCGGTCCAGTAGTTTATTAGGGGGGGGGGTCAATTTTCGCCCATTTTCTTAAATAACTTAAAAATACCAATCTAAGAAATAATATAAAAAAAATATATATATTTAAAATTGTCATAAAAAGTTCTTTCATTTGATATGTCACACGATTTTGTTATCAAAACTTTTTTTTAATGTCTACTTTACCCACCATAAGTGGCCCCCTTTTTTAAATTCCATTTATTTACGTTATACGTCTATCTTTGGGTCACTAAGTTACATAAGTGTAGGTACTAAATCTCAACTAAATCATTTTTATAGTTTCGTAGCAAATTGGCTGTGACTTACGGACAGATAGATAAGCGAAACCCTAAAAACAGTAAAAACACCAAAAAAATCGGTTCCTATACAAATTTCCCGGGCGGCTGCACACTTTTGTATGAAAATGCAGATTTTTTTTTTGTTGTTTTACTGTTATTTTAATATCATTATACTATATTAGCAGTCCACCCCGGCTTCGCCCTTGGTACACACAAAGCCCATGTCACTCGGCGATAGTGTACCTTTCCAACGGTGAAAGTTTTTTTTAAAACGGTCCAGTAGTTTTGGAGCCATGTAATGCAAACAAACAAACAACCAAATCTTTCCTCTTTATAATATTAGTATAGATAATAGCCTACTATAGCCTGTCTGCCTAGCCAAGTATAGATCTAGTATTAGCCTGTGGTTCGATATATTACGCATAATGTCAATTCGTATTCTGATATACATTCATGGGGAAAAGTTGTTCAAAATTTCAGACTGAATCACCCATCAAAATAATTGTAAAACCCTAATTAAACAGCAGCTTTTATTACAAAAACAGTTAATATGCCCCAATCGCCAATTAAAAAATATAGGTAATAAATCAAACCAAATTATTTTTTTCATTGACTTAATTTTCAATAAAATTTAAAAAAAAAAGTGCGATGCCGTATCTGCGATAGCATTACATCTTTGCTTGAATGTCAACAAAATGTCAAAACTGTACCATAGTGTAGCAAAAGTATGACATAATTTGGCAGTTTGTACATAGTTTTTTATTGAAATATTTTAGACTGAAATGCAATTTTACGTAATTCGAAAATGGATTTTTTTGAAAAATTCGACACGTCCTCCTTCCTGAACGCCCGGCGGGCAACTAAATTTGTATGGAAGTAACATGGCCGCCATTTCAGAGATTTCTGTCAAAAACGTTGCAAAACAACCAATTTTTAAAATTGTTTTTTTTATTATTGCGTGATTGCATTGTAAGCAAATATAAAGAATAATGTTTAAAAATAGCCTTTATTTTTATAAAATATATGCAATCCCTTGTTAGAATATTTCTTTACGCTGAAAAACAAGCCAGTTTGTAGCAAGATTTTCTAAAATATTTCTTTCAGGTTTCTTTACAATTATCTTACTTTTTCTGAATGAAAATTAAAAAAATACGGTTTTCGTCTACTGGCTAGTCTATTCACCTATAACTAGGTATGTAATTTTCTTAGTGGTCTTTTCTACTTAAGCCATAACTATTGCCCGCGCAAAGTGCGTTTTGCATGTTTTTGGGTAAATTCAATGCTTGTTTTTAGGAAAACTACAAAATATTTTAAAAAATCCTTTTTTTCGTCTACTGTCCCAACTCTTCCTCTATCTATGTGTATACATTATTTGACTTAAATCAAACGCTTTCTGTACAAACTTGTTGCCCGCGCAAACCCATTTTACATGGTGCCGACCCTTAATATACTCATATTAAACCTCAAGGCGATTTTTTTTTTATTTAGACAGATTGACAGTCGCTTGCGTGGTAGTGGTATCCCTCAGCTTCAAATCCCTGCACATGTCTCGGAGTCATACGGATACTCATTCTCAGTTCTTGCTGCCCGGTTATGGAATGCGCTTCCTGTAGATGTGAAAAATGCGCCCTCTCTTGATTCATTCAAAGTCAGACGTATATACAAAAGTACTCTGTGAGTCAGACTTAGAAGACATCACGAAGGATCCTCAGACACCTTGAGCTAACAATATTGTAGTTTATGTATTTTATTTATTTTAGGTGGTGGTATTTAGGTATATTATTCTGTTATATGTATTAGTTTATGTATTATAGGTATATGTAATATGTTTTAGATTAAAAGTAAACATTTAATTTCTATTGATCAACGATTTGGCTTCTGCCCATTATGCCTATTTTTTTATTTCCATTCGCTGATACTTGGTTGACTGGAAGAGATCCCTTTATGGGATAAGTCCGCCATTGTCATCGACATAAGTACATAGATCTCGTTGGCCATTGTACAATTATTTGGTCTCTTATGGTTTATGTATAAGTATGTTTGTAAAATATTTTTTTTGTACAATAAAGATATCTACAACAACAACAAAGATTTTTTCTCAAAAATTGTCTCCTACCTGGAGGAGCCCAAACTTTGTATGTTATGAAAATATTTCTTGAATATTTAGAAAACAGGTGGCCGAATGATCATTGCATGGTGTAGTATATTTTGAGAATCGGCTCATGAAGCCCTTTCATTTGATTCCACACACGATAGGTTTTTGAAAAAAATATTTTAAATTTCCATACAATAAATTGATGACGAAATTACTTCTTCTG
Source organism: Acrobasis repandana (assembly GCA_963576875.1). Taxonomy (NCBI): domain Eukaryota; kingdom Metazoa; phylum Arthropoda; class Insecta; order Lepidoptera; family Pyralidae; genus Acrobasis; species Acrobasis repandana. The sequence continues at coordinate 3,043,030 of OY756215.1, forward strand.
GAGCTATTTGGTGTTTTTTAGGGTTCCGTAGCCAAATGGCAAAAAACGGAACCCTTATAGATTCGTCATGTCTGTCTGCCGTATATCGCAGCCAATTTTCCGAAACTATAAGAACTATACTGTTGAAACTTGGTAAGTAGATGTATTCTGTGAACCGTAAAAAAACCGTAAAATGTTACTTGCTTCTACGGAACTCCGACTCGCACTTGGCCGCTTTTTTTAACATAACATCATATATCATATACCTACTAGATAGAATTATATTCACTTTTTGACTTTCGAAAAGAGGGTACCCGCCACCAATTTGAATAAAAGCTAATAAATTTATTAAAAAAAGTTTTTTATTGTTCATATAAATTACTATCAACAAAACTGTAAATGAACAGATAACTTATGATGATGATGAGATAGATATGATCACCGCTAATGTTCTCAATTATGTACCATGAAAGTCGTATATACATTAGTAGATAGTTAATAATAATGTATTAGCATAGAAAACAAAAGTTGACTTTTAAACGAGTAAACAGATAAATATGTACCTACTTGTGCAATTAACTAAATATCTTTAACAAAACAACATTAGCAATGATCATGACCTAACTACAAGAGGGCCTGATCACGTCACCACGGCACTGCTTTGCCTTGAGTTCCATGATGGCAGCACCGTACCGTCGTGAAGTGGCCAAGCCTTCAACTTAGTAGATTCTTGCGGTAGTCGCACTGCATTCTTCAAGTGCATTTCAAAGCCACATAAATTCGTTCTCCCTACCATAAAAACCTACCTAGTTAAACTAATCTATCTAATGATTCTTCTTAGGCTTAGAGAGTTTCTCGTACTTGCTTTTCGAGGAGTACCAGAGGAAGAAGGGGATCGCTAGGGAGGGGAGGGTCATGACGGCAAACGCGGCCCAGTCAAGGAAGTGAGAGGAGAATTTGCGGTCGTAGTCCTTGAATGCGACGATGGCGCCTTCTCCAGGGGCACTGCTGATGGAGTACATTACCTGAAATGAAACAAAAAATATTTATAGTGAATGTCCTATAACTGATTCAGCCAAGCAATGTATCCATTAAGGTTGAGAAATACGACCCAGCAGCGCCTGTTTCGAAATAAAAAGTTTAATTTTCCATGAGTATTATGATGAATAATATTGTTGTTATTTGTAGTGTAGTGTTATTTGTAGTCTGTCTAGCTTTTTTCTGAGTTTCTGCTAAAAGTAGCTATTTTTGGCAGAAACCTGAGATAAAGAAGATGCATGAAAAAGCATATGCAGTTATGTAATCGTCGTGCCACGCTATGCACATGTCTCCACATGGCGATATCATTGCGGCGATTTAATGTATTTATTTATGTCATCTTGTCGCGATAGTCTTCCCTGTAGATGTAACGCCGTATCTGCAAGTGATTTATTTAAATGTGTGGAGCGGCAACAATATACAAATTTCAATTGAATGCAGACACAATCCAATTGTGTGGCGGTAGCGCCGCGCCACCGCCCTTGTAGCATGTGCGTAAACACATAGGTTTTTCCAGAAAAAAGTATTTACGATCGAAAAGATGGAGTTGGAGGGTAGTGGAATGGAGACCGAGACAGAGCCACAGGCACGTAGGAAGATCAGCATTAAGATGGGTTGATGCATAAGCTAAGATGGAAAATGGTCGTTTTTAAACAGTCCTAGGGTTTTGGGTGTTTATCAATCTTAATTTATTGTTAAGTTAGTATATTTATACAAGTTTTAAATTACTTTGAGGCTAGCTTAATCAGTGTGATTAGTCCTTTTATTTATTTAATGTAATGGGAAAAGCTCAAGACCAAAGAGAATGGCATGTACATGAAATAATAATAATATACATACATATTATTGTGTGCTGCAATCAATTGCAATAAATTATTTTCTCAAAAACAAAGATGAAAAAAGTTAAAATTAAATTTATTTCTTGCACCGATAGTGGCTACTTTAGATCCCACCTAAAACTGTCCTTAAACTTTTCCTACTACTTCTTGGTGCGGTCAGATTATGGAACTCATTATTCTTTTACCCATCTTCTATAAGCGAATCTAAATTGATCTCTGTGTTTAAAAGACGAGTAATAGATCATTATTTATCGGAATCATCTTAATTGTAGTTTATATATTATGTATATTTATTTCTGAATAGAAATATGTATATATATGTATGTTTATTTGTAGTTTTATGAGATGTTAATTTCTTCTTCCTTTATTAAACAAACATGCCTGAATGCCCTTCGTATATAAACATCTCTCACGAGCCTACTGGAAGAGATCTCTTTAGAGATAAGTAGTGCCTTGCAAATGGTAAAAAAGAAAAAGAGTATCACATTCTTTCCTGCTCAGCCATGGTGTTCACAGAAAACTATAACCGGCAAACAGCTGTTTGTTCAATTGTTATACCAAATGAAACTTACCTCTGTGGCATCTTCACTAGGTTTGTATGAGACCTCTGCAGCCGTGAAATTGAAGTAGCCGAATCTGCTTGACCTGACAGTCACCACATGCGACACATTGGTTTGTGGGGGGATCCTGTCGATCTGCGCTGTGAGCTGACCGCCAACCACCGTGAACACCTCAGGGTGGAAACCATGGTCCACCAGCTTCACGTCCACAGCTGGAGCCGTCCCAACGTTGTACAGAGTATATTTCACCAGTATGTCCAGATTCTCTACCAAATATTTGTTCAGCACTTGTTTGGAGACAAGCAGCCTCGCAATAGTTGGCTCCTCGTCAGCGGTCACGGCCGCCGCGATTATGAAGATCAACGCTATGAATTTTGCAGCCATTCTGTCTGAAATATTTGATTACGAATAAGAATTTGGCACAGTTGTATTTATGATGTTAATTTTGTAGAAAAATGAATGAAATATACAATTATCAAAAGTATTATTAATTGTCATTGATAAATAGATAAATTCAGTAACAAATAAGACTATATTTACCTTATAAATAAGTAGTATAATTTAAAAAAAATTGATATGAACTCGTAATCGGCTCTAGACTAGAAAGGCTATTTTTCCGATGACAGATTTCGTACGTGGCTGACGTTTCACTCCACGCGTCCAGAAATATTGCCAGTAGGTACAGCAACAAATATTACTGTTACGGCTGCGTTCTACTTATTTCACATCTTAAATGTCTTATTCTCTCTCTTATTATCTTTTTCTTAAAATTTATTCCTCACACAATCAACAGCACTTTAAATACAATTTTATAAATTAAAGAAAAAAACATCTAAATTTGAAATAATAAAAAACAACATGGTTTATATAGTTAATGAAGTATTTGATTAATTCATTATAATTTGGAATAGCTATTTAGAAATAAAAAAAGCTTTACTAAAATAAAATAATACCTATCTCTCAGAAAGACAGAACAGAACGCATGCGCACCAATTGTCAAAAATACGTGTTTGTTTTCGTGTTCGCTGGTTGAAAAAATATGGAAAAAATGTTTTCCTATCTGAATTCTTAACTTGTTTTAAGATTTTCTCAGCTAGTTAAGTAGTGAAATAGTATTAATAATAATAGATTTACATTAAACTATGACAGAGAAAGAAGATGATACCAAAAATCCTGAAAAAGAACCACTAGACGACGAAGCTTTAGAAAAGTATGTTTCTCTGTATTTATCGTCAGAAAATGTATTTATTAAGTGAGGTTACGACTTATTATAATGTGTTTTAGATTGGCGGTAGAGGAGCTGATGCGGGAAGCAGTGCAAGGCGCTGCTCGAGCAGAAATAGTGGGCCCCTCTGGCTGGGTGAAAACGCCGCAACAGAAAACCAACAAACGTTTCCTCGTCAACACGCTGCGGCATGCAGTGAGCTCCAACAAGTACCACAGCTCGCGAAATAGTCGCAAGCAGCCCTACAGCCGGTCCCCGAAACACGACCGGCACTCTGAACCATCTATCAAAAAAGAAAGAACAAAAACCAAATACTAAAATGGCAGACTACAATGTGGAAGATGTGTTGAAAACCATCTTCAAAGATGCAAGTTCATGGAAACCCACTGATAAGATACCCCTAGTTATTAAGGAAATAGAACAATTGAAAACAGACATGAAAAGCTTTATCAATAGCAGTGATTATGACATAGCATCAATAGTTGATGAGGGTAAGCAGTTGTGTGAAGAGAGTACGGCCTTAGTGAATGAGATGGAGAAGTGCAAGCAAGAGATAGAGCAGGAGACTATGGCAGAGATACTAAAATCCATTGAGCACCATGATCAACTGTCAAATGAATTAGAACGGGTCATGTTTGCTCTAAACATAGTATTTGATGTGTCTCAGTGTGGGAAGTATGTGAAGGAGTTTGACGATGGGCGTGAGGTCCAAAGCTTTACTCGTGCTGTCGAGGCTGTGTACGACTTAGTACAGCATATAGAAATGCCAGCCGAGGGCTTCAATCAACTAGACTTGTATGTGAACACAAGGAACACAGCACAGCTAATATTAGACAGCCTGCTCAATGACTTGTACATTGAATGGGATCGGCTGATACACAAAAGTATAAAAGCTACTCCAAGAAAAACTATAATCACTATGACAATTTGCATAGATGAGTCCCGTTTGGTAATAGATGTTCTCAATGCTCTAGACAGAAGTAAAAAGTTGAAAGATAAGATTTCAGAATTGGCTCAGTTTATTCTTAAAGAAGTCCTTATCCCTATTATTCACAATGATTGCACTGTCTTTGCTGAAACAGATGAGTTGATGACTGTCACCATCAACCACAAGCAGAACTTCAAACCTCCGTATGATGCTGTTATAGCTAACTTGAGGTTATTATTCCATTATCTTAGTAATCGACTGAATGTGGAATTTGACAGGGAATGCACAATAATGAAGGCTGTAGGGAAGGAAATATGTGTTGCATTTAGAGACATTATAGTCAAAGATTGTCTTATAGACACAATACCAAATAATATTAATGAGCTTCAAAGTTACGGTAAGATTACTTCAGAAATAGAGGATTTCCAGCGTTTCTTAGCTGTAGTCAAGTTCTTTCCGGATGAGATGTTCTCAATACTGGAGTATGTAAATAATATTGATGTTTTGTTCGCCGATAAGTCCAGTCAGTATTTCTTAGAGACGGCTCGGACGATAATGCTCAAAGATTTAAGTGCTACAATGTCTATTGGGGTAGAAACTATCCCAGAGTCTAACCAAGCCGCTGGCCCATCATTGGATGACAGTGTTGAGGATGCTTTAAAGATTTTAAATGACACAATCCCAAAAAGTTTGTTTTATTTTCCGAGGTGCATGATCTCGAAGACAGCTCAAGAGCTGCTAGATCTGGTGTATGTGATGATGGAACAAGCAGTCCAATGCTCAGACGTGGTTTGCAAGAAGCTGTATAACACCACTCGACTAGTGTTTGAATTATATGATGCTGTGGTGCCATATCATCATGAGAACTATTTGCAGACTATTCCACAATATGTTGGTATGTGACTTACTATGTGTGTATGTGACTACCCTAATTAAATTTCTTATTCCAAATATCTTTTTAGATTTTAGAACAGTAGCACAGAATAAAATAATTTCAGTATTGGAAGCTTTGTACAGACTATAAAGTTTTACGAAAACAAAATGATATCCTTTTTCAGCTCTGTTCCACAACAACTGCATGTATTTGGCGCACAACCTGCAGACCTTCGGGGACAAGTGGCTGATCCTGATGGAGGGACGGGAGTTAGACTACCCAATCAGCTTTGTCGATCTTGTGCAGAAGTTGCGTGACCTGGGATATCTGCACCTGACCATACACATGCAGCAGCAGAGGAAGCAGATCTTGGATAATGTACGCTCTTCAGGTATGTATGGTGATCAGGTCTTTTTTAGTCCACTGTAGGAGCACGACCCTTTCTGTACTGCCAGAGCCATATATTAGACAGAGCAGTCGGAGGATTTGGCCTACACTCTCCACTCTGGCCAGACGTGTTGGATAGGTCTCATTAATGTTTATAAGCTTTGTTTAGCTTGTGTTTCCTAAGTCGACTTCTACGACATCCATAGGAAGACTTGGAGCTGCAGCTGTGTGGTTCCCGGCAGAGTAGAATAGGACCACTCCAAGGGATGTATAGTTTACCTGGGTTATCGCTCTTTTCAGGGCAGATGTGTCAATTACTACACATCCACCCTCCCGTGGCTTTTAGATCTTATAGCCTAGAATAGGACCACTGCCACAGAAGACAGAACATAATTCTCTAGAATCGTAAGTAATCCCGAAAAATCATTCTACGCGATATGTACCGCGGCGGGCGGGGCTTAAACTATGAACAGCGCGGCGCGACAGTTCGCCGTGACATTCGAGTCGTGCGTGCTCGTGTTTTTGCGATAATCGATTCATTAGAAATGCCGTCATGTGCCGTGAAGTGGTGTAGAAGCCATACAGACTTGAAAATGAGTTATTCAAAAGAAAAAGTTACACGTAAACAAGGTTATTTATTTTAGCGTAGCGTACTGCATAATTGGTACCATTTGCGCGTTGTATCTCACCGCTCATTGCGTTGACTACCCCACCCGACCGACGACGACGCGTGACCTTGTTGCGACCAATCGCATGCATCTTTGTCTATGTGTAATTACTGTTCGTTTGTTTGCGTGAATGGAATCAGAATCGAAGCGGTGAATGTAGGAGAGTTAGGTTTCTAGATTATTATATTTCGATGAGTATACAGAACGGAATCTCCTAAGGTCCCGCGCAATATGCGTCCCCGTTAACTGCCACCGCCACTGCAGCAAGAAATGGAGTGCGTTGCTATGCCAATCTTCCTGTTGATGTCGTAAGAGGCGACTAAAGGACTAAGCACAAACATGTCGTGTTTTGACTGCATTCCCAAGGTGGGAACGCCGGGCGGCCGGTTGTAAAACTTTTCAACTGAAATTCTAGTCTTCGAGACGGTTCTTAGCTATGTTTGATGAAAATCCGTTCAGTTCAAAAGTTATTGGGGGTGAACGCTTGAAAGTTGGTATTTTAATTTGCCTGGCAAAAAAACTTTGAAAAGATCTAAATGCTTAAACAATTTTCCCAGATTTGAACTGCATTGTGGTGAAGGACGTGCTGAGCGACAACGCAGAGGCTGCCGTGCGACAGTGTCTGCGGCAGCTGCACTTGCTGAAAAATGTCTGGATCGGGGTGTTTCCAACCAATGTGTTTGTTAGGTATGTGTTTTCTTACTTCAATTTGAATATTCATGTTTTTTATGTATGTTCCCTGATAACTTAAGTAAACTCAGTAAAAACTAACTAACTCTCAGTTTGTGAACAGATTTAGATTTTTTTTGTTTGAAAGTGTATACTTGCAAGTTGGTCACATTGTCACCGAAGATCTAATGATAGCATCCTCGAGAAATCGAGGGAACTCCTATTCCTCATAAATTCTATGTCAATAAATCCAAGTATTTGCATTCAGAAAGTGAGTTTTAGTGAACTGATGGAGAAGACAAAAAGTTGCTTTTTTTTTGTTTAAAATTTTGTGACGTTTTATTCTCTGTACCAAATATTTATTGAAGTGAAAACCTCCTTTAGGCACGTTGGGCATTTTTTTGAATGGGAAAAAAACATTGAACTCGCGACACTGTTACCGTAACCGTCACCACCACGTTCAAGTTTTCACTTCCGCCGGCGGTCCCGGTGTGCCACTATTTTTTTTTTAAGTGAAAACTAGGCGCGTTGGGCACTTTTTGAGATGAAAAAAAAAACATTGAAATCGCAACACGGTTACCGACATCACCTTGTTTAAGTTTGCACTTCTGTTGGCACTCCTGGAGTGCCACTGTATTTTTTATTATTTAAATTTTTTTTACTGCTAAGTTTTAATATTTTTCATTTGTTTTAGGCTGATGGGCACCCTGGTGAACATGTTCGTGGACGAACTGATTCACCGCGTGTGTACGGTGGAGGACATATCCATGGAGATGGCCACACAGCTCACCGATATATACACGCTTGTAGTACAGAAAGCTCCCGCACTCTTTCAGGTAATTTTTCAACTTGCCCGTCTTATTGTTAGATGTAGGTTACACGCTCATTCTGGCATCAGTCCAGTCAATCCAGAATAACAGCAGACTGATAAAAAGTATGTGTACAGCAAAGAGCTATAATGAACCTTATGTACCTTGGTGTATGGTGTGTAGTAAAGTACGGTAACTGACGCGAGGATGATACGGGCGGGTTACGCGATCAGTCTCCCATCAGTATTTCATCATTCAAAACCATTTTAATTTTTATCAGTCCGAACCATCAGTCTGTCATTACGCAGGTTACACGATCATTCTGACCAGATGGACTGGATACTCGTATGTAAATAAATTTCAGGATTCTCTAAAGACCTTGGCACCTATTTAGATCTCAAATCTTTTGTGGTATAGGTATTGAACTTGACTCCAATTTTCAAATTTATGTTTTTGGTTTTTTGTTTCTTCGTCTAAACGCGTTCCCAGTTGCATCCTCAGCTGTGCTGCTTTTTTGTTTATCGTGTGTGGATGTGGTAAACACAGGTGTTATATTTTTAAAGCTGCCGAAACGTATCTGATATAGCTTGACGACTGCCAAACAATGATGACAGGCGGGACCAACGGCTTTACGTGCCCTCCGAAGTTCGGAGGAGCTCGAGAAATTATGTCACTTATGGTCTGTCCAAGTGTGGACCACGCCCGTTTTTGGTGAGATACATTTTATTTATTATAGACGAGCAGCTAAGAGCTAATATGTCTATTTCACACAGTCACAGAATTAATAAGAGTATTTCATACAGAACGGAATCTCCTAAGGTCCCTTGCAATATGCGTCCCCATTCCCCGTCCCCGCACCTCTCCCCCGTTCTCGCCTTGTCTCAGGGCGAGAACGGGCGAACACACACGCATTGACGTGTGCACGGATGTATAGTTTTGTTTATGATACTCCGCTTCTTTGGAGTGCCATACCTGTGACACAATGCTGAGAGTCCATAAAGTACACTAACATCAATCTTATTCCACAGAACCCCATAGATGTAGAGACCCACGTCAAGTCCTGGATCAAGCTGCAAGAGCTGATCTTCATCCTCGGCGGCTCGCTCAAGGACATCGAGGCGCACTGGCAGGACGGCGCGGGCCCGCTAGCGGGACACTTCCGCACCGAGGAGCTGAGGAGCCTCATCAAGGCCCTGTTCCAGAATACGCAGTTCCGCGCAAATTTGCTCTCCAAAATTAAATAAGTTAATTCATGTTCATGCGATATCCGTATATATTACTATGGTGTTATATGGCTTTTGGTGTTTTATTTTAACCCTTGGCACAGGTATGAAACTTCAATGAAGCGGAGTATCATTTATGCCTACACTACTACAAACGAAACCTTACATCCGTGCACACGTCAATGCGTGTGTGTTCGCCCGCTCTCGCCCTGGACAAGGCGCGGACGGGGGAGAGGTGCGGGGACGCCACCTTAGGAGATTCCATTCTGTATAAAATACTCTTATTAATTTCTATGCCCTTGATATGTTGGCTTTCCAACACCCGTAGAATGGCACGGTACCGTGGATAAAGCTTATAGATCGAGAGCTGGCACGAATTTTTGGGTAGGTATTTGAGGCAAGCTGAAAACTTGTCACATACCTCTCCTATTATACTCCAACACGGAACTGCAGACCTGGCTGGTGAGTAGCGGGGCTAAACCATTTTGATTTATTTAGATTGACCTGGCAGGTAGAAAGTCCTATCACAATGACCTGTCTTTTTGAGAATCTTATTTTTTAGTTATAAGTAATACCCTATTAAAATTTCAAGTTGCCTCAAATACCTTTATTTATTATTGATTTATTTACCAATTTATGTACACGGACAATATATACAGAGAATACATAAACAAAAAGTTGCACAAAGGCACTACTTATCTCAAAAGAGATCTCTTCCAGTAGGCCCGTGAGAGGAGATGTTCATATATGAAAGGCATACAGGCGTGTTCGTTAACTAAAGGAAGAAGAAATTAACATACTATGAAACTACAGATAAACATACATATACATATGTTACATACATACTTAAATGAATACATATGTCTATTTAGAAATGAATATACTTAATATATAATATATAAACTACAACTATAATGATTCCGATAAATAATAATCTTTTACTCGTCTTTTAAACACAGAGATCGATTTAGATTCGCGTATAGAAGGTGGTAATGATTACCTTTTTTATATGTTTTTGAAAAATTCTTTTGCACTCGCCTGGCAATATCAAAGCCCCGACTAAATCGTCTGGCTTATTGATTTTTTTATTCTTTAATCATTAAACTACAACATATAAAAAATGCATATTGCCTTAAATATTTATTTAATTTTGAAAAAAAAAAGCTTAAAAATTTATAGGTTGCTTTAGCCCCGCTACTCACCAGCCAGGTCTGCAGTTCCGTGTTCGGGTAAACGTAGTGATTATATTCTCTTTGTTTGGGTATAATAGGAGAGGTATGTAACATGTTTTCAACTTGCCTCAAATACCTACCCAAAAATTCGTGCCAGCTCTCGGACCATTAGGTACCTATATCGCGCGACGGAGTAGCTCCATCTCGCTCGTTATTATTACGTAGAGCGAAATAGTGATAGTGATAACGTTTGATAAATGCTATCGCCGGTGCCATGCTAAAGGGGCAAGAGCAAGATATGTTTAAGGGTGTAGTGTATACGTCCTGTGTGTATGCCTCGAGTTTAAAAAACAGCGCTATACTAGGTATACATATAGTTTACATTCACTTTAATTTTTCTTCTATGCTGAATTAGTAAAAGGCGGAGTTTAAAAAAAATAAAAAAGGCGGAGTTTGTGCCGTGTGGCTTCCGGCAGAATAGGACTACTCCATCTCTTCTTGTTGATGTCGTAAGAGGCGACTTAGGGTTGGATCTCGTCTATTAGCACGAAACAGCACTTTTCTTTGCTTGCTGCTATCAGAAAAGGATAGCAGCATAGAAATGTGCTGTTCCGAGCTGATAGATGAGATCCAACCCTAAAGGACTAAGTACAAGCATCTCGTTCTTCAATTCCATTCCCAAGGTTAACGTCGGGCGGCGGCCAGTTGTAAAACTTCGCATAAATGCATTCCCAAAGAGGGTTGACGTCAGGCAAGCGGCCGGTCGTATATAGATCTAAAGCCAAATCATTTATAATATTTTGGTTATATCTTCTCCACTTCGCAAGGTCTTTGGCTTCCTTGAAGGTCATTATTTTTAATTAATTTTAGTGCAAAAGCTACCGATACCGTTTCGCAACGACCACTGCTGAAAAGAAACGCCGAAAGAAACTCATTTACAAAAGTATTGGTCGCCTACGCGCCAGAAGGGCTTTGTCAGTTTACAAAGATATTAGGTCCTTACATATGAAATTGCCGTTCAGTATCAAAAAAGTGAAACAAGTTTTTTTTAATGAAATTATTATTTAATCAATCGAAGTATGCGCCGTTGTTATCGATACACTTCCGCCATTTTATAGGCAGATCATTGATACCTTTGGAAAAAAATCCTGGGAGCGAGAGTCTATGAACTGTTTGACTGCCTCATCAGATTTGAATTTTTTTCCTTGTAAAAAGTTATCCAAATTTTGAAAAAAGTGGTAATCGGTTGGGGCAAGATCTGGAGAGTATGGTGGGTGACGCAGAGGTTCCAGTCGCAGTTCCTCTAACTTGGCGATCGTTTGATGTGCAGTGTGTGGTCTAGCGTTATCCTGAAGGAGCAGTGGGCTAGAGCAATTCATCAGTCTCGGTTGTTTGATGGCGAGCTTTTCCATCATTGTTTGCAATTGTTGGCAATACAAGTCTGCAGTAATCATCTGGCCTGATCTCAAGAAACTGTAGTGGATAACACTAGCACTGGTCCACCAAACACTAACCAGAATCTTCTTTTTGGTCAGTTTTCGCTTAGGGCAAGGTTTTGCCGGTTCTCCAGGGTCAAGCCATTGTGATGATCGCTTCCGATTGTCGTACAGGATCCATTTCTCATCACAAGTCACGATACGGTTCAAAATCCCCTCATTATTGTGGCGATTAAGCAAAGAAACGCAGCAAGCAACGCGTGTTTGTTGGTTTGCTTCAGTCAATTCGTGCGGTACCCACTTTTCGAGTTTTTTAATTTTTCCGATTTGGCGCAAGTGGATAAGTATCGTTTTGTCACTTACGCCGAAGGCTGCTGCTAATTCAGAAGTGGTTTGAGATGGATCCGCTTCCACTATCGCCTTCAATTCTTCGTTATTCACTTGAGTATCAGGTCGTCCACGAGGCTCATTGTGTAAATCGAAATTTCCAGAACGGAAACGTTGAAACCAAAAACGCACCGTTCGTTCGTTACCGGTGCCTGGTCCATACACGTCGTTAATTCTTCAAGTCTTTTCTGCAGCACTGGTGCCACGGTGGAACTCGTATTCGTAAATACCGCGAATTTTCAATTTGTCCATAGTTGTTGTTATAGCAATGTTGAAACTCAAACAAATGATGTTAAAACAAATGAAATACGAATTTTAAAACAATATTTTTCTGGCTTTATTTCGAAATAAATTTGAATTTGGAATTCCTAATGAAACGCAAGATATTTGATTTTAAAGTTGCCAGTATTGAAAATCGGCAATTTCATATGTAAGGACCTAATATTATGCCTAATACAATGTTATCATAATGTAACATGTAAAGCTTGCGAACGAGTGCCAAATCCAATTTACAGAAATAAGTAACACTAGTAGTCAGACTAGCTGACCAGTCCCTCCTACTTAATGCTAAATCATTCTTTTTCTGTCAACCTTTAGAAGAAAAGCAGAAAGAATAGTTGGCGTCTTAAGGCGAAGATATAGGCAAATGACCTTGAAGTGTGAAATAAATTGTTAACTCGTAAATATGGTTATAATTTCCATATTGCTCTTCGTCATGCACTAGATAGCCCTTTAAATTATTTTATGAACTGCCGTTGAAACTATTATTGGTGATCCGTCTAGCTTTAAAACTTGCCGTGGCCACTTTTGGCGGAAGCAAGTTTTAAAGCTAGACGGACTAATGTAAATACTTTCAACGGTGGTTCATAAAATAATTTAAAGGGCTATCTAGTGCATGACGAAGAGAAATATGGAAATTATCTCCATATTTACGAGTTAATAATTTATTTCAAATGAGGGCGCCACTTCAAGGTCATTTGCCTATACCTCCACCTTTTAACAAAACCGAGCTGTAATGCCAAACAACTAGAGGTTTAGTGAATTAGCAGTTTATACCATCCAACTGCGACTTATTATATAAACATAAATATCGTATAAAATAAATACTATAATATATTCATACATACAACATATACATACATATAAGTACCTAAGTAGGTATACATATTTACTCGTATACATATTTGAAAAGTAGTAAACACCGATGAATTCTAGTTATTTAAGGATTCAAAAACTAAATCATGCACCTTTTTCTTGTAAATATTATATATGTATTATATTTGGAGAAGAAAAAGCGGAAGGCGCACCCGGGCTACAAAGTACTCAAGAACAAGAGCATTCTTTTGGCTACTCCGGATTTTCTTTGGCTTCGAAATCCGCTACGAAAAACTACATTTGGCTGTACACGCCTGTATATCCTTTGCTTGCATTAGGAAATAGCATGCATGGGCAATAGTTTTAAAAAGTAAAATGTCAGATATAATAATAAAAACATAACCTCCAGAATGAAGTAATTTGTGAAAAATTCAAAATAGTTTAATAAAATGAATTCTATAAAATTTCTGGCTCCACGTAGGGTTGCTCTAGGGCTTAATAGAACTTATGCTACTACCAAGAAGAAGGTGCCAGTCCCTGATGAAGAGGAACAGTTACCAAGTAAATTATTTTTCAAAAGCATTTTGAAATCTATTTTTTGTGTGTTTATAAGTAAAAACTAATAAGATGACGCTGAATATTCACAGTAAGAACTGCAAATATTCAGCGTCATCACACTCATCACATACAGTTTTACATTTCATTCCAGAATTCCAGTAAATATAGTACTTACCTAACCTTTGGCGGAGGCCTCTGTCCATCAGCGGACTTTGTAGCTAATAGGATGAAATACAGTACCAATCCGAGGCACCAACTTTGGAGCTACGGTTTTACATATTACCTACGAAGTTTATTTTTTTTTCAATCGCAGTGCCAGCATATTGTATCAAGCAAAAATACAAATACAACAAAAAGCATCTTTAAAAAAATTAAAACAATATATTATAATAATTAAATTTGATTTTGGAAGGTCTTATATAACTCAAAGTAAATTACCTTTTTTTAGTATTTCAATACCCTGGAAGCAAGACTTCTGACCGGCGCGTGTATGTTTGGGGCCTAGCTGAGACTGGAGCCCTGGGCATCCACTTGCCGAGAGGGAACAAGGGCAAGAAAGCTTACAAAAATAACTTCACCCTCGCTTGGCATCCCATGAGATCTGCTTTCGGAGAGCGATTTGATGTAAGTAGCTCCCTTTTTGATGAGTCAATGTTGTATCAATATTGAGGATAAATGGATAATAATAAAAAGTATGTTTAACACTTCGCCTGCTGAAAACGCACCGTATGTGTTTTCATTTTCGCAAAATACACAGTGCTTTTTTCAGCAGGCGAAGTTTTAAGCAGTATTAAATTCCTAACACCTAAATCCAATAATCTTACTTAATTTCAGGTGTCTCATGTAGCCTGTGGTTATGGGTTTACAGTAGCTTCGATAAAAACCAATGAGCAGCATAAGGTGTTCGGCACAGGCATCAACACGGACTCACAGATCGGTTATCATGCTCCCAGGATAGGACATCCTTTGGAGCTGCTACTCAGTCCTGCACCTATTTATATACCATACAAATCTTTGGAAACCAAGGTATGCTGAACAATACATAGGTACATATAATTATGATATACAAGTTGATTTTGTACCTAGCTTTATTGAAATCTAGGAATCAGACATAAGAAAAAATACAAATTTTTTGTTAAATTTATTTACCACGGCCACCATACCAGATTTTTAGTATGCATTGATCGGCTGATATCTTTGGTTTTTATTATGAAACAAGATACATAATAATAATATAACAATATGTATTTTTTCAAGAGTATTTTACTTGAATATAGTTACGAGGTTTAAATTCAACTTGTATAGTAATCGCTTACATCTCTCAATTAGATCAAATTTTTATCCCTTTCAAGATATTTGTGGTAAGAGAAGTTGCTGGTAGATTCTGAAATATGATTTCAATGTTATATTTTTACATTCAAGTGCACTAGGTAGGTACTAGGTTTCTTTAGAAGAGCTTGGTGGCCCGTACGCATTGCTAGCACTTTTGCAAGTTAGGTAACCCCGGGCGTGGTCCATATTTGGATGAGTGACCACAAGTGGCAAAGAATTTTCTCAAGCTCTTGCGTGTTCCGAAAGGCACGTTAAGCCGTTGGTGCGGCTGTCATCATAGTATATCAGTTATCAAGCTATGTCAGATGCCTTTAGGTAGGTAGCTTGAAAAATCTGACATCAGTGTTGGCCAAGTGGCCAACACTGATGTCAGATTTTTCGTGTACAGTGTATGTACAGTATTTTTCGTGTAGTGCACATGAAAAACAAGTTTATGTGCTAGGCAAATTAAAAAACCCCCAACTGTCCAGAACGCAATCTAGTGATGAGTAGCGGAACTACCGATACGACTTGATATCCGTAGCGCCATCTATTATTTGCTAGAGAAAGCTCTGACTTTCGAGCTTTAACCCCCAATAACTTTTAAACGGCTGAAACGATATTCATTAAACATAGCTAAGAACCACCGCAAGGGAAGTCCCTTAAAAAAACCGCATTGAAATCGGTCCATCCGTTCGAGCGCTACGATCACAGACAGACATTAGCTTAACTTATAAAACCTCTCTTTTTTATCTATATATAGGTATATACAGGAAATAATCCTGACGACCATTATAATAAACTATTTAGTACTGTTTCCTCTGAGTATTCTAAAACATTAAAACAAAAAAGAGTAGTAGTTCATAGTAAATCACAGTTTAGTGAATGGGCTACTACCGGCATCTACATAAGTAGAAACAGGTTATATGATCTATATGCCCAAAAACAATATAACTTTAATCCTTCTTTTATAGAATATGTTAGAAATTATTCTAAAATATTTAAAAAAGTTTGTAGACGAGCCAAGTCGAATAGTATTAGCAAAAAAATAAATAATGCTCCTAATAAAATTAAAGAAACATGGAGTGTCATAAATAAGGAAACAGGTAAAAATAAAACCAAAGAAAATATTTGCCGAATCAAATGTAATGGTAAAAATACTTCAAAAACTGAAGAAATAGTAAATATATTTGATGATTATTTTACTAACATTCCTTTGGAACTCACTTCTAATGTGAGTTCTAGCACCCAGCGTGCTGAGGCTTTGCTTAAGAGTAATGTTAGCCCTTGTGATTCTAAATTTAATTTTAAGCATGTTAGCCCTAGCGATATAATAGATGCTTTTAAACAGTTAAATTTAAAAAAATCAGAAGATCACTGGGGCATGTCAGTAGCCGTAGTAAGTCATATAATACACGTAATTGCTGCCGATTTAGCTTTTATATTTAACGAATGTATTGATGAAGGCATATTCCCTAACTTAATGAAATGTAGTAAACTAATCCCCTTATTCAAAAAAGGAGAAAAAACAGA
This sequence comes from Acrobasis repandana, assembly GCA_963576875.1. NCBI lineage: Eukaryota > Metazoa > Arthropoda > Insecta > Lepidoptera > Pyralidae > Acrobasis > Acrobasis repandana. The sequence goes on from OY756215.1 coordinate 3,059,721, forward strand.
CCCTGGCAACTACAGACCTATCTCTATTCTGCCAGTTTTGAGTAAGGTGTTCGAAAAGATAATGCTCAATCAAATGCTACTTCGCTTTAAAACCAATAATCTTTTCCATAGCCAACAATACGGCTTTACTGCTGGAAAATCGACCACCGATGCAGGAGTAGCACTTATTACTAATATCTACGACGCGTGGGAAAACAGAAATGATGCAATTGGATCATTTTGCGATCTTTCTAAAGCATTTGATTGCGTTGATCATCCAACACTTTTGCTCAAATTTCGTCAATACGGTTTTGATGATAAGTCAATTAAATTAATAGAATCTTACTTAACTGATAGGCTTCAAACTGTTGATATAAACGGCGTAAAATCACACGGGTCTAATGTGAAAATGGGCGTACCCCAAGGTTCAATTCTAGGACCGTTCCTTTTCTTAGTTTATGTCAATGACTTGCCTTACATGGTTGAGAAAGAGGCTGACATGGTGCTGTTTGCTGATGACACCTCGCTAATATTTAAAATAGATCGACATAACAGTGATGCTAGCGCGGTGAACAGCACCTTATCTTTAATTTCTGATTGGTTTTCGGCCAATAACCTCATGTTAAATGCGAACAAGACCCAATGCATTCGATTCTCTCCTCCTAATGTGAATCAAGCCTGTGTTGATATACTAATTAATGGTCAGAAACTCGATCTGGTTGAAAGTACTACCTTTTTAGGAATCACAATTGATTCGAAACTTCAATGGGGCGCTCATATAACTAAACTTTCTAATAGGCTTAGCTCTGCGGCTTACGCTGTTAGGAGAATAAGACAATTGACAGATGTAGCAACTGCTAGACAAGTGTACTTTAGTTACTTTCACAGTCTAATGTCTTACGGGATACTTCTATGGGGGAGTGCAGCGGACATTCAGACTATTTTTCTTTTTCAAAAAAGAGCAATTCGTGCTATTTACGGTTTAGGATCGAGAGACTCACTGAGGGAATTATTCAAGGAAATAGGTATACTTACTTTTGCATCACAATTCATATTTGAAAATATAATGTATGTAAGGAAAAATATTTCCATGTTCAATAAAGTAAGTGATTTTACAGATAGAAATTTACGTAATAAGAATGACTTAGTTAGCCCGTATTACAGGCTGAATACAGTCAGTAAGTCTTTTATGGGGAAGTGTATACTTTTTTATAATAAATTGTCAGAATCGGTCCTTGATATGCCAGACAGAAAATTCAAAGCTTATGTAAAGAAAGTACTTTGTGAGAAGGCTTATTATAGGACCGATGACTATCTTTAAGACAAAAAGGTCTGGCTTGAGCTTGGCGCGGGTCCCTCTTAAAGGTTTGTATACTTAGACATGTCATAATTTAGGTACATTGGTACATACTAAATTTACAAATTGACATTATTTTAAATTTCGTAATTCTTATAATTCAATTTAATTATGACATAATTAACAATGTAATCTCTGTCCATCTATATAACTAATTTTAAGTTTTTAGTTTGTTAGTTGACGTCTTTGGAGAAAACGTGCAGTGCAGTTTGTTGCCGCTTCTTCTGCACTTGCGCCTAGGAAGCGGCGTAAACTTAGCTTTAAGTAACGATTTGACGTCAACATTTGTGCAAAACAAAACAAAGTGACTATTATTAAGAGATATTATAAATATCCTATGATAATAAAGATATTTTGAATTTTGAATTTTTATCGGGGGTTAAAAAAACAAACCTTTGTGGTACATATATATGTCGATCTTTTTGTATTAAATTATGAAATATTTCAGATAATCGGTCTAGACGCCGGCCGTGCTCACTCCGTGATCCTCACAGACAACGAAGGGGTCTTCACTCTCGGCAACAACGCGTACGGCCAGTGCGGCCGGAAGATCAACCCCAACGAGGAGTACCGAGGGAGCATGCTGTCTCACAACTTCAAGACGCTAGGCAAAGAGAAGATTGCTAGTGTGTGTTGCGGACAGGATCACACGTGAGTTAAAGTTACATTTGTTTGTGTGTACGAGTATGTAAAATCTAAGGCTTGACGTTACGTTACGCGGACGCCCGCGCGGTTCCATACAAGTGCCCCGCGCGGGCGTCCGCGGGGCCCGCCTCCCCGCGTCTGCGCGATGGGGCCCGCTTCCCCGCGACGGACGACCGCGCGGGTCGGGCTTGTTCAGCATAGACTATAGAGCAGATAATGATCAGAGGACTGACTGCCATACATATTTATACGTAGTGATATATTAAATTTTAACCCAAACACATATTAAGTAAACATTCCTCCAATTACTGGCTGGTTGACTGGAAGGGATCCCTATACGGGATAAGTCCGCCGTTGTATGTTTACTTTTCTATTTTTGTATCTGATTCTTTTTTGTGTACAATAAAGCTTTAGAAACAATCATATAAATTCTCTATCGACACGACTTTAAATGACACTGACGTCTATTACCCGCGATTTCGTCGTCGCGGCCGTCCGCGTATCGTAGCGTCAAGCCTAAAGCAATAAGAATTTTCTGATTTCCGTAACAATATAATTATGTCAGTCTGTCTGTTAGCCGTGTGGTTCCCGGCAGAGTAGACCACTCCGAGACTTCCCGTGGATGTCGTAGAAGGCGACTTAGGAAACACAAGCTAAACAAAGAAAGGTTATAAACATCAATGAGACCTCTCCAACCCGTCTAGCCAGCATGGAGTGTAGTCCAAATCCTCTGACTGCCTGGCCAATTATGGCTCTGGTAGTACAGAGAGGGTTGTGCTCCTGCACTGGAGACTAACAAATACCTGGTGATAATAATTCTGTAAAAAAACTAACATTTTTAATTTTATTTTTAGCATGTTTGTAACAGAGTCCGGTAAAGTGTACTCGTGCGGTTGGGGCGCCGACGGGCAGACGGGGCTGGGCACCTACGACAACCAGGGCGCGCCCGCGCCCGTCAAGGGAGACGTCACCAGTGAAAAGATCGTCAAAGTAGCTTCAACTGCCGACTGCGTTCTCGCCTTAAATGGTAACCTAAAAAAATCGGTCCTAAGATTTTATTTAGTAATCGCCAGGCCTGCTTTTTTTTGCCAAGAAGCAGCTTCGTGAAGTACCTTATTTTGGATGTTTTTTTTTATTAGAAATTTGAGTGCGTTTGACCTCTATCTAGCCTGATGGGAAGCTAAGATGGGGTCTAATATAAAATGCCTATTTGTATATTTGTACCCTCAGGTCCCCTCGATACGCCTATGACTCCGGATCCGCCAATCCTGGGGAGGTTCTGGGTTCGATCCCCAGCCAGGGGAAATTGGAAAACTTTTTTGTATGGGGTAGGCCTATTGTATTTGCTTGTCTATGCTATCTATTTATTTATTACCAATACTTTAGACAGTTGTAGAGCTTTAGTCAATTGTCTCTTTCGACATCTGCAGGAACAGATAGAATACTATTTCTTTTATTTTTCTAGAGCAAGGCGAACTGTTCGGGTGGGGCAACTCGGAGTACGGCCAGATCCCGATGAGTACCAAGCAGCAGCAAGTCAACATGTCATATGCCCTCGTGAACTTAACTAAAGGCCTCGGGAAGATCGTCGACGTGGCTGCCGGGGGCTCCTTCTGTCTTATTGTTAATGGTTTGTAGCTAATAAACTAGTGGCTGTGTGGTTCCGGGTTAGAATGGGACCACTCCATCTTTTCCTGTGGATGTCGTTAGAGGCGACTAAGGGACTAAGCACAAACATCTCGTGCTACAAATGCTCTCCCAAGGGAGGTTGACATCAGGCAGGGGGCCGGTCGTAAAACTTTAGCAAAATCATTTAAAATGTTCCAGCTATCTCTTCACTTCGAAAGGTCTTTGGCATCCTTGGGTGACCATTGACATGCATGTTATATTTTGAGAAGAAAAAGCGGGAAAGCGGACCCAGGGCTCCGAAGCAGCACAGCCGAGGAAACGTGCAACCGGGAACGTGCTTAGATGAAGAAGAAGAGACTAGTGGCTCTGAGCTGTAGACCTCGCGTGACTGTCTTTGCATAGCCCCTCACATATTGACCCCTCGAGGCACTGTAATGAGAGGCATTGGTCCATCAGGTTCTCTTAAAACTACTTTCAAATTGTTCAGCAAAAAGCTTGGCAATTTTTTGTCAGTCATCCATTAACCAATTATTTTTTTTATGGCTTCAGTTCACTTGGTGCGACGTTTTCATTAGCGAAGTGTTAAGAAAAAGTATACCTGTCTTTTGCCATGAGACTTCCCTTTTAAATATTCTGAAAGAAAGTACACTTTGAATTTAGTTTACGATATTAGGTACACTTACTTTTGAATTTAGTTGCTTTCTCAAGAATCTTGATCCGTAGAATGCTTTTGATAGAATGTATTTTAATTTTTACAGATCATGGCGACGTATTCGTATGGGGTTTCGGTTTACTAGGCCTTGGTCCTAACGTGCAGCACACAGCTAAACCGAAGCAAATCCCCGCAGCTTTATTCGGACGAAACGAGTTCAACCCAGAAAGCACTGTGAAGAAAGTTGCCTGTGGGATCAGCCATCTTGCCGCAATCACGAATAGCGGAGACCTTTATACTTGGGGCCGGAATAGACACGGTTGTTTAGGCTTAGGAGATAGTAAAGATCAGCATTTTCCTCTCAGAGTATCCTTGGGCGCTCATGTGTTGAATGTATCATGTAGTGTTGACCATACAATTGCTTTGTGCAAACCGTTTACGTAAATTATTTGTTAGTTATAGGTTATTGTTTTTGTTAATAAGACTGTTTATTTAAAAACTTTGTTTTATTTTAGTATATTTAGGTTAAGACGATACACCGAGTCCAATGCTGCCTCCATTTGAAATAAGTTAATTGAAAGGAAACGGAGATACCATTAAAAATTTTGATCTAGTAAAACATACCCAAACAGTAGGAGGATTCTGTTTGATTGCTACTAGATATCTCCCTAACATGATAAAATAATGGTAATATTTTAATTAAAATGGCTAATTATTATTAAATTGATGTGAGTGATGGCCAAGCTGTTTGAACACTAGCTGTGCATCTGTGAGGCAGGAGTTCGAACCTCACTAGGCGGGACTTGTACCTCTGTTTTCAACTAGGTACTTCATCCATACTTGTGTATGCCATTTCCAACTACCACCACTTACTTCTGGTGAAGGAAACCTGTACACCGGTGTAGTAATAACTGTCACAACATGACAGTCATTGAGCTATATCATATGCCTTTAGGCAGCTCACCTCTAAAAAATCATTGACATACTCGATAAAAGATGCTGGTAGAGAGGCGTACAAGTTTGCCTTGTCTTTGAACCTTTCCCAGCTGGTCGACCAGGCGACTAGGATACCCGACGTTGAGAATCACATAGCTAATTGCTTGGACCTTCTGCTGACGACTGAACCAGACCGATATCACGTGTCTGTTTCAGCCCCTCTTGGGAGTTCTGACCACTGTCTGGTAAAGTCCGTCCTCATATGTCCTCCACCTGACTTCAGCCCTAGCGGCAATAGACGGGTTTGGCGGTACAAGTCAGCAGATTGGGATGAGATGCGACATTTCCTTGCTTCTTACCCTTGGCTGCAAGCCTGCTTTTCTTCTGGCGATCCGTCGAGCTGTGCAAGTGCCGTTGCTGAGGTTCTCGGTCAGGCGATGGAGTATTATATTCCATTTTCTGATCGACCCTCTGGCATCAAAGCTGAACCCTGGTTCAATGCTGACTGTTTAAAAGCTGAGGCTATTAAACAGTCAGCATACCAGGCTTGGGCTGACGCTCGTAAGCGCAGAGCTCCGGATACGCGTAAAAAGAAGAAAGCCTTTAACTTTGCGGCCAAGTCCTGCAAAAAAACGCTTAAAAAGGCTCGCTTCGACCACATAGGCAGAGTTGGTGCCAAACTTGCTTCGTACCCATCCGGTAGTAAAGCATTTTGGTCTCTGGCTAAGTGCGTTGAAGCTAACTTTTGCCGCTCCTCACTTCCTCCTTTGCAGAAACCTGACGGTACACTGGCACACACGGCTTTAGAAAAAGCTAATTTACTAGCTTCACTGTTTGCCGAAAACTCACGTCTAGATGCTAGCAATCAAACACCGCCCCAGTTACCTCCTTGTGGATGTAAAATGCCTGAAGTCCGCATTCATCAAAAGGAGGTTCTCAAGACTCTACGCAACTTAGATGTGAATAAGGCCAGTGGTCCCGACGGTATTCCTGCTATTGTCTTAAGGAATTGCGCACCCGAGTTGTCTCCTGTTCTGACGCGCCTGTTTCGTCTATCTCTTCGGTCCGGAATCGTCCCAAAAATGTGGAAGCTCGCCAATGTTCAACCCTAAGAAGGGTAGACGTGCCGACCCTTCAAACTATCGCCCAATTGCAATCACCTCCATTCTGTGTAAGGTAATGGAGCGTGTTATTAACAAGCGCTTACTTGCGTACCTTGAGGACAATGATCTCCTCAGTGACCGGCAATACGGATTTCGCCAGAACCGATCTACTGGGGATCTTCTTGTGTACGCTACACATCTTTGGGGTGAAGCCCTTGAAAAATACGGTGAGGCACTTGCTGTCTCACTTGACATTTCAAAGGCATTTGACAAGGTATGGCATGACGCTCTTATAGCGAAGCTTTCCGCTTACGGTATCCCTCCCACCCTTTGTGCTTGGATTTCCGATTTCCTGAGGGAACGGTTTATTCGAGTAACTCTTGACGGCTGCTCGTCTGACCTATTGGCAATTAATGCTGGAGTACCTCAGGGATCTGTTCTTTCCGCAACGCTATTTCTGCTTCACATTAACGATCTGCTAAAGCCCGGTATTTTTGGGTATGCAGACGATAGCACCGTTACGGAAAGATATTTTTCTAGTGCAAGGGCAAAAAAACCGGAAATAGACGAACTAAGAGAGGCAATGGTGCTCCATACCAATCTTACTCTGCAAGCTGTCTCCGATTGGGGTGATGCCAACCTTGTGAGATTCAATGCCTCTAAGACACAGGCGTGTCTCTTCTCTGCTAAAAAGAGCCCTTTCAACTTGGCTCCCACTTTCCAGGGTGTGCCTGTTCCTATCACCCGTCATCTCGAACTTCTCGGTATCGATCTCTCATCAAATCTTAACTTCAGTAGCTATATTGAGTCCAGGGCTAAGACGGCTTCTAAAAAACTGGGCATCCTCTCCAAGGTCCAACGATATTTTACCCCTGACCAACTGTTGAGCCTTTACACAGCTCAAGTCCGCTCATGTATGGAGTATTGCTCCCACCTATGGGATGGATCTGCCCGCTATCAGCTCGAAGCCCTGGAAGCTATCGACAGACGTGCCAGAAGACTCGTTGGTGATGAGTTGCTTACGGCAGGACGGCTCCACAGCCTCGAACATCGCCGACTGGTAGCAAGTCTGTGTGTCTTCTACAGGTTGCACTTCGGGGAGTGTGCGCAGGAATTACATAATTTAATTCCCCCTGCACCATTCCACCATCGGACAACACGACGTGGACAGGGATTCCACCCATTTGTGGTCGATATTCCTCCTCATCGTACCTCTCGATTCGCCTCCTCCTTCATTGTGCGAACCGCTAAGGTGTGGAATTCCCTCCCTGCGTCGATGTTTCCCCATACATATAATTTAGGGATTTTCAAGGCAAGAGTGAACAGGCATTTTTTGAGTCTGCGTGATACACCTTAGACCTCATCTTAGCTTCTCATCAGGCTAGAATAGTATAATTTTCGTATAAAAAGGTGATTGTATAAAATAGTTATACGTATTATAAAGGCAAATTTAGAGGTATGTTTATGATTTTTTTCTATCGAGCCGAAAATGATCAATCGTGTTTTGCCTATTGTGGGTGTCTGTAGAAATGTAAATTTTTTGAGGAATAAACTGAAGTAGTTTAATAACAGTGATTTTTCAAAAACACTCACAGTTTTGCAAATTGTGAACCCACGTCATCTTAAGACAATACACGGAGTCCAGTGCTGCCACTATTTGAAATAAATTATTTTAAAGGAAAGGAGATATCATTTAAAATTTTGATCTAGTAAAACCAAGATAACCCTTCAAACTATTTTATGAACCACTGTTTACAGTTTAAAGTGAGAATGTGAAGCATTTTTGCCAAAAGTGGCTGTTTTTCGCAAAAACGCAAACTAAAGCTTAACATTCTCACTTAAACCGTAAACAGTGGTTCATAAAATAGTTTGAAGGGTTAACCCCTCAAACACTAAGCGGCCGGATCCCGCCAATTTCAAGTCCTTCGGCAGGATCCGGCCGATCTAGTGCCTTGAGGGGTTAAATAAAAATTACAATGTTTAGAGTAAGTACATCATTATTAATATTTATTACAAGTTTATTATCATATCATATAAAGTTACTTTAGTTGCTTAAAAAAAAGTATTACATTTACTACCTACTAGCTAACTTCACTTTCACAGTCAATGTCTTAGTTTCACAGTGGCTATTGAAGGAGAAAGTGCATAAAACCTTTTTTATGCACTTTCCCATTCAATACCACAATGACTATTGCTTGCACTCGTCATGGAACGGCTCTAAAGTGCGGAAGTCTCGCCATGCAGGAGGCAGGAGCGAAGTATGGTGTAGATGGCAGCCACAACGTTTGCATGTCTCACTGAAAAGGTTCACATAGCTATGCAACCAAGTCATGAAGGAACGGACGGCCAGTTCAGGTAATGTCGGGGAGTAGAAATGCAGCATAGCAGCATGAGCATTCTCAGTGACTTTCCGGAATACATGATGACGTGACTCAGTCCACAAGTCTAAAGTCTCGCCATAACCTTTTACCATTACCCACTCCATCAGCAACCCTTTAAAAGCAACCACAGCTTTCAAAACATGGCTCAGATTGATCTGAACCACTGCATTGCTGGCAAATGGTCGAGATATTGTGATTTTCATGTCGCTGTAGGATCTGTCGATGTTATTGATCACATTGTCGACTTGAAGTGGCGCTACGTTATGATTACTCTGAAGCTTTCCGCGCCGTTTCGTACTTCCTGAGTTCAAATACGAACGTTTCAATGAATTCTGGCTCAGTAAGGTGTGCGCGAACGAGCTGTATTCGTGAATTTTGTCTGTCCACTTGTAGCTATTTACTAATTGCGTATACAACGCCTGCCGGTCTTGTGTGGTTTCTTGACTTAAGAATGTCGTATTCCCCAAGTTAAACGGCGTAGTAGGTTGTGGAAGGCTTGTAACAGTCTGTTCCAAATCTCTCAGGTTTATATTGACATTATTTAACAGCTCCTGGAGCTCAAGGAGGAACTTATCTTTGCCATCTTCACCGTGGTCAGCGCGGAGGCCATTTGAGAGTGTTTCGAAGACGTGACTCACGCTCAGCCTCAACGTCCTGAGAGATGTGAGAGCCGAGTTAAGATTTTCAACAGAAATAGCTTGATTCATTGTGGAAAATTACTTCTTTTCATATTATTTTCAACACACGATCACACATCAAAACTGCATCACTCACAGACTCAAGCAAATTATTTGACACATTTTGACAATTTGACATTGACACTAGTGACAGCTCTGACTTTGACACTTCGGTTATAAATCTTTTTTTTTTAAATTAATTTGTGGCCGAGGTTATAATTATAATGTGTTACAGAAAAAGGTATGATGGTCAAAAGGAACCAAATATTTGCAGTGTAGGCAGCGGAGCACGGCGTGGGCGACGTCAAAGAACAATATTATCCTGGGCGACGTCGTCGGCAACCACCGACAGCCTCGCGGTTTTCAGAGCCACTAACGTGACGCGACGCGCACGGTCTTTTACCCACGACCCCGACCAAAAAGAGGGGTGTAATAAGTTTGACGCTAATGTCTGTCGGTCTGTCTGTCTGTGGCATCGTAGCGCTTGAATGGATGGACCGATCTCGATGCGTTTTTTTTACGTGAAAGCAAGTTCTCTTGCAGGAGTTGCAGTGGTTCTCAGCTATGTTTGATAAAAGTCGGTTCACTCGTTTAAAAGTTTTGGGGGTTAACGCTAGAAATTCAAGGCTTCCTCTAGCAAATAAATAGATGGCGCTATTTGTATGTAGCGTGACTTGATATCCGCATCAAGTAGCATGTACTTACCTAGTAGTTCGTTACTCATCTCATCATTAGATGGCGTATGGCGTTCTTGACAGTCGGGGGTTCTTTTAATTTGCCTAGCAAATAAACTTGTTACAAGGATGCGGGCGCCATACTTAAGGTCTTTCCTTTGCACCCTCTCTTGTACCTAACGTCATGTAATTGGACAACGGGGATACCTTATTTAGGAAATGGCTAAGTTTAGGATTGCTATATAATAACGTATAGGTACTACAAACTTTTAAAAATCCAGACACCACGCATCATGATTCATGTCATGACACGGATAGACACACAGTACCTATTTAAAAAATCGGTTAGGTAGCATCAGTCTACCTACTTATAATTTGGTTATTGACTGTAGGACAATATAGCTACCTACTTACTTCTACTGCTAAAAAATGATATCATTACAGATTTCAGCTTCACTTTGCCGTAAGTAAATCTTTCTATTTTTTAGAAGTCCTGTGTCTACTTACTCTACCCTTATTCCTGGTAAAGGACGTGCGGTCGACAACCTCATGTTTGCGTAATTGCGATATTTGTATTGCTCGTCGCTTTATATCAACCTTTTTCATAGGTGTAGGTCACACAGCCAGGAAAATAGATTGGGGGAGATATTTTTCTGCTTAGGAATAACAGCAGAAAATTGCTGTTATGCCTAACAGCAGAAAAGTATTCAAGCGTTTAAAAAATGTCATCCCCTCCCTTACCACAGTTTAATAAATAGTTACTACCCTTACCCTTTCCTTTACCGATCTTTAATTATGAGTTTTACGGAACCCCATTTCAGATTTGTTTGTTTATAAAGCTTTATTGTACACAAGAGATGAGATAAGGCACAGAAATAAAACAATAGAATTTCCCAAGTCAAAGTAAGAAACTAAAACTCAGCCCAGAAGTTGTATCTACTTAGTCTTAAAACCAGACAATAAATTGCACAATAAAGATTCTATGCTTCGTTCAATGAGTAACAGCCGGAGCGCCTTCACCCCCTCCGGGGAGGGCCCTGAAAGACCGGTCACGTTCTTGTTACACTCCTGGTGTTGCAGTTGTCCAGGGGCAGCAGGGATAACCTACCTTTAGGTGACCCGCTTGTTCGTTTGCCGTTTTATAACATAAAAAAGATAAAAGGATAAAAGATTTTATAGGAATGCGCAAATCCTACTACAGAGATTCAATTAAGCTCGATTACATGTGCTGGTAGTTGGAACAGCTATTAAACTGTACCACTATTCCTGAGCGTTAGTTATATCGATTACGTTCTGTTTAACTATTGAACTAGTTCAGCTCAGCATTCGGTGCTGAGAGCAGTTAGTAGGTATATTGTATGAGCTCATGGAATTCACACCAGTGTCCAAGGAAGATAAGTAAGTAATTAATTAAGCTCTGAGGAGGTGGATAGCTCGACGGGAGCACTCATTATTACCGTTTTCTCAGGTTATGAAAACACAGGCGTGGTCCGTACTTGGCTTTGCTTATCACAAGTGGCATATAAGGGCTTCTCTTCTTATATATAAATATATATATATATAAGTATAGGGACAAATCACACTGATTAAGGTAGGCCCAAAGTAAGTTTTAAACTTGTGTTATGGGATACTAACTTAACGATACTATATTTTATGATAAATACATATATAGATAAACAATCAAGACCAAGGACAATTTGAAAAAGGCCATTTTGCCATTAGATGATGGATGTTACAGGCACACAAGTGAGCGTTTATGTGGCAAATCACAGATAATTTTTTTTATGATTTCAGCGTCTATTCTGGTTGATTGCGGTGTTCTGCCCCCATGAAGGCGCCCGGTGCGGTCGCATCCTGGGCCGGATTAAGGGGAGGGCAACCGGGGCTACTGCCCCGGGCCACCACAATAGACAGCGGAAAAAAAAAAATTTTGACTAGTAAACAACTTTTCCTTTAGTATTTTTTTTCGCGTCTTACCTTTACAGGGACAAATCACCATAATTGAGCTTTTATTATAGCCCCCCATATAAATATAGCCACGCAATGCATTGCCCATGGGCCCCCACAATGGTTAATGAGGCCCTGGTCGCATCGCTCCAGGCCCGCCACTGATTGAAGTTATTAAACTGTATCAATGTTTACTTGCATTTGTAGTTGGTAAGGAAATGCGCAACTCCATCTAAGACCAATTAGAAATTTATCAGCATAGATGTGCGTAGTTAAACCAGTCTTGATAACTAGTTCAGGCAGTTACTGATATAAATTATGTAGATACTAGCTGTTACCCGCGACATTGCCCGCGTGGTCATTGGTAGTCGTTATTTGACAAAAGGCTAAAAAGTTTCCTGTATGTTAATCAACATAAAATAAATAAGCTATCTCATCCTTTTGAATGATTGACTAAACAACCAAACAATCATACATCCAAACTCACAAACTTTTTCCATACTTATTATAAAATGAAGAAAGACTCTGGCGCATATACAGGGTGAATTTTAAACACCAGCCAAACTTTTGGAGCCAGTTTAGTCCATGATACTTAACTACTTTCTATAAAAAAGTTATTAAAAATCGATAAAATTTTTTCGTCCTCCCATACAAAATCCGTTTGGCTGGGGAAGTTATGGGCAGGTGATTTTTATTTTAGTTTTTCTTTAATTGTTTTTATGGAGAGTAGTTCAGTATCGGACTGAACTTGCTCCATAAATTTGACTGGGGGATAAAAATTCAGCCTGTATCTCTGTTTGACTGTTACTCAATACACTCTGATACTACTGGGGCGATTTTGATGAAATTTTCACTAACATGAAGAACATTGCTCTGGGAAGGTCCACAAATATAAGAACATGTGTCTTCTGCTTGTATATAAGTGCTGCTAAGTTCTTAACCTCCTTATAAGTTTTCCCATTTAATTTTTCTTTTATTTGATAAAATAATCTACTTCTGGGTTTTCCTACTCCTCGTTTCCCTTCTATCTTTCCTTCAATTTTTTTTTTTAAATGCCTCACGTCTAAATAAATGACCGAACATTTCCTCTTCTGAAAAAAACATCCTCTTCAAGAACATGTGTATGCTAGTAATATTATAGTAAAACGAAAATTTTATGAAAAAAAACTGACATCGGGATAGGTTATAGTATACTTACAGTCCCTGCTTTAGATCTAAAAATCTATATAAAGATAAGGCACAGAAATAAAACAATAGAATTTCCCAAGTCAAAGTAAGAAACTAAAACTCAGCCCAGAAGTTGTATCTACTTAGTCTTAAAACCAGACAATAAATTGCACAATAAAGACGGGGATTTGTGTTGGAGGAGGTAGCAGTGGAGAGCTGAAATTGGCTGAAATCACAATATTCATTTACAACTGCATCGGATTCCCAAGCGACTGTTTAGTAGATGGATTACATTGGCCAGCTTAGGAATATTGAAATGCAACAATTTAAGTTTAAATAAAGTATTTATGAATGTAATGTGTAGAATAGAATAAACTGACAAAGCCCTTCTGGCGCATAGGCGACCAATACTGTGCAAATGAGTTTCTTTCGGCGTTTCTTCTCAGCAGTGGTCGTTGCGAAACGATAGTATCGCTAGCTTTTAAACAAAGAAAAAAATTACTTTGATATAAAAAAAACATTACAAGTAATGTACACTAAAATTATTGACGTGTAAAAGTGCCTGCAAATGCCTAATTACGAGTACTGAATAAATATTTAATTTTGATTTTGAATAGAATAGAATACTCTTTATTGTACACCAAAAAATAATTTACATTAGGTAAGTACAATGGTTGGTCACTTAATACGACATGACTCCTTATTTAAAAACATACTAGAAGGAAAGATAAAAGGTAGAAGAGGTCCAGGACGACTAAGAAAGAGCTATGTAGACCAACTGAAAAAAAAGGAGGGGTCATGTCGTATCAAGCACTAAAAAGTAAGGCAGAGAACCGAGAAGTTTGGCGCATACTCCACCGACAAAAGCACTAAGCCCTTAAATAAGAAGAAGAAGAAGAGTACAATGGGCGGTGATAGTGTAATAGCTATGCTACTCAGGCCGATTTTTGGAGTAGCTGTCATGAATTATTTATTTCGTTACTTGACTCTTATCTTGGTACTTAAATAAACGGGCAAGTGCGAGTCGGACTTGTACATGAAGGGTTCCGTACCTCCGTACAATGTTTTAAAACGTTGAAGAAACAATTTTCTTATATGACGACCCCCTTTAATTTTTAACTTTCTTTTATTTTTAGTATTTGTTGTTATAGCGGCCACAGTAATACATAATCGGTGAAAATTTCTAGTGTCTAGCTATTACGGTTTAAGAGATAGAGCCCTGTGACAGACGGACAGACAGACAGCGGAGTCTCAGTAATAGGGTCCCGTGTGCACCCTTTGGGTACGGAACTCTAAAAAACTACAAGAGCTTGTAAGCAAACTATAAATAAGTTTTTTTTTAAATGATTTTATTTTAAAGCCTTAGAAGTTATCAAGACAAATGTAATAAGCCCAAACTCGTTGGGGTTGCGTCGTTTTATTACAGGGTTCCTATAGCCACCTTCCGGCTCCATCATCAGATCAGCTTCTCTATAATAATATTGAATTGTTATTTAATTTATCAATCGGATACCGGAAAATGGCACAAATTTACTTGCAACATTTAACCCAAACAAACAAACAAACAACAAGCAGAGCCAGCTAAATAGAATTCTGAAAAAAAAATTTTCACGGACAATCTGTAGTACATGAACGCTTTTTTGTATGGGAATATGACTATTTTTTTCGCATTTCGTCGAAAGAAGGGCAGTATCGTCAACTGAAGTTGCTGAAATAAATCCAGCTTAAAGCAAGAAAAAAAATTATATTGGCAGGGTTTCTTTACAATACAATACAAATTATCTTTATTGCACCATAATAATTCATAAAATAAAAATAACAAACACAAAGAAAATATTGGTACAAATTTTACTATGTTAAAGTTATTTAGAAAGTGTATCATGCTTGGAGGTGATATAATAACTCATATTAATAAGTACGAATTTCCCCATAAAGTATTGTCAAAAGACTATCGTTACAAAGTAAATGCGAATACATTTTGCGCTATTATAGGAGTAATAAAAATTGGCGCCCAACTTGGTACGACATTCTTTAGGTTGTAGTTTTCGTAAACTTATTATTTCAATATAATAGATCGTGATCTGAAAAAGTTATAAAATAAATAACAAACCCATTAATAAATTATAAATACATGCAAATTATGAAGGAAATTAAAAGTGGCGCCCAACGTGGTGTTACATTTCCAGTACTGATTTTTCTTTTTTGTAACTGTAATAGCATTTAGTTTCGTATCGTAGTTTTTAACAAAGCCAAATTATAAACAACTGAGGACTCTGTTCCAGATCATTGATCAAACATTTACGATTGAAGATTTAAATGCGCTCCATTAAATTACATTCAACGTGAATATCCAGGACTTCATTCGATCAATTCAAATGCGCTTATTTGTATTCAATTAGAGCGGCAATTTCGCACTAACACACCTCCATAAACCTGGAACATAATTGACAAAGCGGTAAAACTGGGCTAATTATTAAAATCCCTTCGGGAAAACGGTACTCTATCGCGTTTTAAAGTTTTATAGAGTTTCGGAATTTGTAATGAATGTTCTATGATGTGCATACGGGCACGCGCTGTTTAATATTCTAGAGAGGATAGGCGCAACTTTTGCGAAGGGCCGTCAAGGGCGCATAAAGATTACAAGTCGGCGAGCGACATCGCATCCCGGACGAGGGCTGCACCGACCTTGAGCCCGCTGCCCTACTTTATCCGAGCTCCCGTGTAATTGTGCAAATGAGCGCGGACTAATCTTTTATTATTTTCATCATTATGGCAACTCATCACTTAATCACAGGTGAAAAAGGGAATGAATAATCACCTTCACAACATTAACAAATTCTAAGGGTTTTTTCAAGGGGCAGGGCTCAGGTCGGGGCGGCGCGCACCTGGGAACTGCGCAGCGGGGTAGCGGGGTGGGGGGTGGTTGAGCTCGACGGCGGGGGACGGGGGCGGGCGCGCCCAGTACCGTGCCGGGCGCCGCTCGGGCCGGCCACGCACGTACGTCAGCAGGTCGCATGAGCGCGCCGGCGTGCTAGCGTCGCGTGCGCGGGTGTGGTATGCCCGCGCGTCGCAGCCATGGCCCCTATGTTGGCCCTGGCGCTGCTGGCCTTGCTGCCCGGTGAGTGTCACCTTCCTCGTGTTTGCAACGCAACAGGCGTCCGCGATTGTTTACCCCCGATACCGAATCGATGGGCGTGATGTTGAGAGCTGAGGTGTTGTGTGTGATGGTCAGATGGCTAGGTACCAGGATGCTTGCCGCCGGCACATCGGAGATGAGGTAACGCGGTATCAAGGACGATACGTCCAGACGGAAAACTCTTTTAAAACGGCCAGGTAAACTGCGAAGAAGTATTTACGTTCGTCATCAAAAAGGACGAGTACGTAACTCGTAAAAACAGATACGAAGCTAGGAGGTCTAAAGAATTCATGCTTAATAAAACGAAGATCAGAGGGATTAACGGGTAGTTTCAGTTTATGTACAAATAACCAGTCCAGGTAACGTCACGTGGTCGGGGCTAGACTCCATCACGCGTCTCGGCTGTATACGACGCAATAAAAGTGGAAAAACTCACGTTTTACGAGAGAACCTCTACGTATTTCACGGTTAAAGGCTTTCACGCCCGAAATCTCAATGATTTATGTCCGTGGTGTGTTAGCAACGTACATTTTATGCTTTCGGTTTGACAACTCAACACCTTTAGAGATTTAAGGTTCCTGGAATAGGCAAATAAAAATCACGATAGGATATTTACATCATGCCATAAACCATTGAAATCAGATAAATAAACCACAGCCTGATTCAGATTATCATCTTGGAGTACGATACAGCACACAATAATTTCAGCACACTTTCCGAGATCTGTGCACCTAGATCTGTAACCAGAGTCTAAGCTAATGTACCTGGTTGACTGCATATGCACCTGTATGTACCAACCGGGTACATAGCTCCAGAAACTGGTTCATCCACCCAGAAAAATGAAGATTACAAAACCTAATTCCAGCAATCTCTGTAAATTGTGTATTGCAATCAAATGAACAAAACTTCAATAGGAATAAATACTAAACAATGGAAATTTATAAATATTAAACACCTGAAGATTTAAGGAACCAAATGAACAAAATAGTATATATCTCTTCTTATTGGAAGAGAAAAGCTATCAGTATAGAAATGCTATCAGCATTAATGTTTGTCTCAACTTGTATCATTCGATACCAATCCAAATTGCTTAGAACTGAAAGAGAAATCAAATGACTGCCAAAAGATTTACGCAAGTCAGTACATTATATGGCTAAGATATACTCGTAGACTAATACATCAAAAGAGACTTTATCAGTTTATCACAGCGTTTACTAATCATTCACATTAGCGATTAGTCAATATGGGCCTAAGTTTATGGACGAAAAGGATCTTTGAGAAACATGAACAACTCAGACCTCAAATACCTTTCTCCATCGGTATGAATCTCAGCGGAAACTTTAGATTAAACTGTAGTACTAAATGAAAGTCATGCAAATGCTTTTCTAGTAGTTTTACATCATTTACTTAGCTTTACTCTGAAAGCATCTTTTATTCATTGAAAAAAAAAGCTTAGCTTTACTTAAACTAAATAAATGAGCGGATTTTTTTCTGAGAATAGGGCGTCTCCTTAGGATTGTCATGTTCATAACCTTTAGGTATCTTTATATTTGACTATCATTTATGTGATAAGTCCCATTGATCGTGACTCTCAGCAATGATTCGACCATACGATTTTAGAAGACAATACAATACAAAAGTTCTTTATTGCATCATGAGCAAAAGGAAGCTAAGTATGCTGGATGGATGGCCGCTAGGTGGCGCAACGTCAAGATTGAGCTCCGTGCACTTTAAAATTTTGAATTAGTCAAAGTGGTTTAAATAGCCAAATTATTCTTGTGCTTTTATTATTTTTTATTTTTATGTTGTTTTGTACGGTATCCTCGGAAGACCAGCGTTGTGGCCCTGCCACGACACCATGTTGAGAGGAGGCCTTTTTGATGTAGCCACAAATTGTATGAGTAATTGTAACAACTGTGTCATTTTATATGTGACTAGCTGTGCCCGCGACTTCGTTCGCGTGGTTGTCGGAACGTAATGTTATATAGCCTAAAGCCTTCCTCTATAAATGGACTACCCAACAAAAAAATAATTTTTCAAATCGGGCCGTTAGTTCCTGAGATTAGCGCGTTTAAACAAACAAACAAACAAACAAACAAACTCTTCCGCTTTATAATATTAGTATAGATATATCAAATAAACTATTTTTCCTCTTCTTCTATGCAACAAAAAAGCTAACTGGAGATATGTAAGTTTCAAATTATCACACACAGAATTTTATATATATTTATTATATTTTATTATCACACAAAACAGATTTCAACAGTTACAAAAATATATAGAAAAAAAAACATTAAATCTTACAATCTAAGAGAAAAACAAGTATAACAATGAAATATATGAAATATTACTTATTAAATTACATTTCAAAGTTCTCAAATCTTCAAATATTATAGTAAGGTGTTTCACAAAGTGCAAACATTAGATTTACATACGCCCCGAACGCATTCGTCATCACAAATAGGGTCTTCAAATGTCGCATCGAAATACGTTTAAGAATTCCCATGTCATACGTGTGCTGAAATAATCTTCCGTGCGAGATTTATACCAGCGTCCTTCGTGCCGTCATCGCACGCTCATCGATCATTTTCGTGCCATTAGATCGAATCGAGCAAGGAACCATAGAGTACAAACATAGAGAACTAGATCCATAACATCGTATTGTAATCAGGGGATGACCTCCATGATGTTTTGGTTACCACGCTAGTCTGCCACTCTCAGGTTCTGAGTTAGATCCCCAGCCCCAGTTTTTTTAATTTTTGATAAATTTTGACAAGTCAGCAAAAAATTTGAACTACTGGATTTAACCTACAGCTCTTAACTTTTGTTGTACTCATACTTTCCTTTTTATTTTATTATTTGTAGCTTATCAAAACTTAGCTTAGCATATCTAAATATCATCGTTCTTACTTTTAATTTTCTTTTATAACATCCCATCGTAAAACGTACAGGGCTTCGATCATATAACAGGGGGAAGAATCAGACGAAATATTGCTTTCGACGTTCTCAAAAGTTTGAAAAAAATTTAAAAATTTGAAAGCCTTTACCACGAAACTATAAAATCTACAGAGACAATTGGTGTCTCATATTATAGCAAATTTAGTCTACTATTAAATCTTTTTGAGTAAGTACTAGGAAAAACTACCTATTCCTTGGTTAAAACCGGCAGAAAATAAAAAAAATCAGTTTTTTCGATTTTGCATTCGGCGTTCAAGGTCACTAACTTGAATTATTCGTTGGGCTAAATCATGAACAAGTCAGCAAAAAATCAGAACTACCGGGTTTGACGCCAGGGACCTCAGGCCTCAGATTACTGGACTATTTAGACCTGTGATTTAGACTTAGAGGAGGGAGATTTTCTCTTACTTCCGTTCTATTCCATGATTTGTTGTTGCGGAAAAAAATGTCAGAACTTTAGTTCAGTACTATATGCTACGAAGTAAAGATTCATTTTATGATACTTCGATTTTCTTTTATTATTATTTGTTTTGTTTTATTCGATTTTTACAAGCTATTCTTTAGCTTGCCTTGTTTGTTGTTTATTTGTTGTTTGGGTCAAATCTTGCAAGTTAAATTCGAGCCACTTTCCGGTTTCCGATTGCGATGAAATTTTGTATGCTAATGTAAATCAGATGACAATGCAACATTATTATAACAAGAAGCTGATCTGATGATGGAGCTGGAAGGTGGCTAAAGGAACCCTGTAATAAAAAGACGCAACCCCAACGAGTGTGGGCTTATTAAATTTGTCTTGGTACTTAGCCTTCACAATAAAATCGTTAGATGCATCGCCTCAAGGCTTTGAATTTTGTGCAACTGCATTTACTCCTGTCTGTCACAATAGTATTGAAATTCCAATGTTGATAACTCTTTTTTGGATGAGACAGTGAGTGAAACATGTATTTTTCCCAAAGTTAGTTGACGTCAGGCAGGCGGTCGGTCGTAAAACTATAGCCAAATCATTGAAGCTGTTCCGGCTATTTCTTCTCCATTTTGCAAGGTCTTTGGCATCCTTGGGTGACCATTGACATGCATGTTATATTTGGAGAATAAAAAGCAGGAAAGCGCATGCCTAGCTCCAAAGCAGCACAGCTGAGGATGCAACCGGGAACGCGCTTAGACGAAGAAGTGAGTGAAACATGTAGTAGCGTAGACAATATGGATGAAGTGCTCTTGAGCTACTCTCAAATGTGAAATGTTATATTTCACTTTACAAAGGGCAGAGATAAGATACGTCGCCTCGATTGACATTATATTTTAATATGTAATGTCTTTAGTAACTAAAATGATAGAACGCATAAGCATCTGCAGTTTGCTTGATTTTTAACGATATTTCAAAGAATGCTTGTTTGTTGATGAAACTTTTTCCGAAAAAATACCGCTTTATGACGTAAAAGAAATAGTTATACTTAAATACTAACTCGCCGTGTGGTTTCTCGGCAGAGTAGAATAGGATCACTCCAAGTCTTCCCGTGGATGTCGTAGATGGCGACTTAGGAAACACAAGCTAAACAAAGCTTATAAACATCAATGAGACCTGTCCAACCCGTCTGGCCAGCCTGGAGAGTGTAAGCCAAATCCTCTGAATGACGGCTAATATATGGCTCTGGTATTACAGAGAGGGTCGTGCTCCTGCAGCGGACACTAAAAAAGACCTGATGATATTGATACTTAAATTAATAGGTACTTAACTCTATACGAATACCTGCTCTGTGTCGGAACTCGTACGTTACTCACACATTACACGTAACGCGATTGATGCGATTCAGTTAGTTTTCTCGTCTGGAGCGACGTAAAAAACAACCAATGAAATATGAGAGCGTTTTTTCCGGTCTCGCTCGCTACGATAGACTCAGAATCTAAAATAATGGGATTATGATTGGGAAATAATACAGCAATGCAAGGAAAACCTTTTATTTTAAACTCGTTTGAAAATATCTAGTTTTTTTTTATAGTTATTAATAAATATATAGGTTGCAGTAGTTGACAGTGTCAGAAGAGACAGACGGTCAAACAGGCAGACGGACAGACAGCGGAGTCTCAGTAATAGGGTCCCGTTTGCACCCTTTGGGTACGGACCCTAAAAAGCGTTGATCACCTATTTGATAAACATGGACACGTCAGTGTACAATAAAAATACGTCAATATTTCTATCTGATATCGGAAATCACTAACGAAAGTTTTTTCTAAGATATTTATTTGTCCGTTTTCACAAATAGGGCTATTATTTTCCTCGCTCCAAAATTTTCGAAGACGATTAATCCGAAAGGCTCGCTAGTTGGTTCAATAGCCTGTACATTACAGCGATCCATTAAGTAAATCTACGTCGTTAAACTAGAGTTTGGTGGGATGCCAACACATATTTGTACAACATGTTGCATCCCCAGATAATCTCGAGGCACTTAAACCTAAGGCACAGTATTTAGTTAATCAGCGAATTTATTTTACACGGCTTTATTTTTTAAAGTATTTCACAATATTTTACTTTTTTTCTAGCTTATATTTAATTTCACTTGTCCCGTTGTCTGTTTTTGTATTCAAGGTCGTCTTAAGGCTCATTTACACAGTGCAAGTTTCTTGCTTGTTGCATACAATTTTATTGAAGCAATAAATGATTTGTTTGGCTGACGTTCTGTTTAGACCATGCAAGTTATCTATTGCTTCAATTTAATTGTATGCAACAGGCAAGAAACTTGCACCGTGTAAATGGGCCTTAAAACTAGGCTGGAGCCCTTGGGCACACAAGAATTTGGGGCCCTGTTGGACCTTTTTGGGGCCCTTGACTTTGGAATCGGAGTGATTGCGTAAGTGATCGCTAGATGGTGTACTTAGTAAATATTATTAATTAGTACATTAGGAATAGACGCAGTAATCGATATAATATAATGGCGTTGTATATGCGTTGTAAATACCTTCAGATAAGATTACTGATTTGTGAAAAAAGTGTAGTGTGCCCGACAAAGATGTTTTGAGAATAAATGTGTAAGAGAAATTGTCCCCTTCGGGGCCCCCTGAGAATGGTGTGCCTATGGTGAAGACGGTATTGTCTGTAATCAAATCTTGCAATCTAAATTAGACGCACTATTCGATTAAGCTGAAACTTCACATACTTATGTAAACTTACAGGGTGACAATTAAATGTTACGGTACCAATGACCTGATCTTATGATAATGCCGGGTGATCACTGCATTTCCATGATAAACCTCGCCGAGTTTGGGCTCAATTGATTCGTCTTGATTCACTTTTCATTGTTTTAGATAAAAGTTGGTTGTTAAAAATATCTTTAAATAAATACTTATTTTAGTTATTCACAGTGATTAGTTTATTACACAAATATACTTATATTTCTTAAAACGCTAAAAATATCGATAAATAACTTGTTAATAAATATATGAATATAAATTCTGTTTTACAAATCTAGAAGCAGTTGGTAATCCAGTGATGCCCATCACTGGACCCCGGAAAATTCAGGTACGGCCTTAAGTCCGCCTATTACGTTTGTAATAAAGTTTAATAAATAAAAATTACTCTACCGTAAATTCTTGCAAATGTGAAAAACATGAAATAATGCAATTACCGTTTTTGACACGTAAATTATGACTTTTATTGAATTTAGTGTTAGAATTATTATTTTGCTATAGGTATTGTACCTACATACCTGAGAGAGTATTCTTCTTTTTGTTGGTAAAACTTTAACTAAGGCCTTTTTCGACCTTGTCTTCCTTTCTGAAATGTATTTCTTTTAGAAAAAAATAGCACGATTTGTTTTCAAAAATAGGTCTCTCGTACGCGAGGTGATGTGATGTGATGTGTGCTTGTCTGCATAATTAGTTCCCAATTACAATGGTTAATGGAAAAATATGTACGATACAAGTTAGTACTAAGCCATGGGCTGAATGACTATGACCATTAACTTTATTTCTAAACTATAACACTTTTCTGTAAAACTATTCTTCTTCACCTAATCCCGCGTCCCTGATTGCATCCTCAGCTACGCTGCTTCGGAGCCCGGGGTGCGCTTACCCGATTTTTCTTCTCCAAATATAATATGCAAGTCAATGGTCCCCCAAGGTCACAAAAAGCAAGAAAAGCAAAGACCTTGCGAAACCGAGAAATAAATAACCGTAACAGTTTAAACGATTTGGTTATAGTTTAACTACCAGCCGCCTGCTTGACGTCAACCCTCTTTGGGAATGCATTTGTGCGAAAAGTTTTGTAGAACGAGATATTTGTGCTTAGTCATTTGCTTGCTTTTCTGAAACTTTATATTTATATCTCTCTCTAGGTGTATCTCTCTCAACAAAATAAAAACCATATAGTGAGAAAATGTGTACAGTAGTCAGTGTGTGAGTATTTAATGCCTGCTAACACATATTTTCGTTTCCTATTTCCTACATGTAAATGAGTCGACACGGTGCTTTGCGTCTACACTAATTTATTTGTAAAAAGACGGAAAAGCGAGCCCCGCTTCGGCTAACAAGCTGCTGGTTAAATGTTAGTTTAATGAAAGGCGCGTTATATGGGTTAGTACTTAGTGGGACTACTCGCAAAATGACCGGATGAAAAATAAACAGGTCGCAATATTTTGAAAATTATCTTTCTGTTATGAAATCTAGTCCTATTTGGACACGAAGTGTTGGGTTAATGAAAGGCATTTTTAATAACATCTAACAAAATATAATGAAATTATTTTATTTAAGGGTAGATTTAGTCCATGATTCTGAACAATTTTCTTAAGGAACATAATATCGCAATAACAAAAAAATATGCTTTTTATACAAACTTGGATCAGCTCATCGACCAGTTTGTCTGAGAGGTCAAAAACTATTTTTCATATTTCAACATATGGAAAAAGTTATTTAGTATCATAGACTGAATTTAGCCTCAAAATAGTTTCAGTATATTTTGTTAGACCCCGTATAATTAAACGTTGACAATATAACTACTCGCAAAAGGACTCATTTCAGAAATGCCGTTTTAAAATAATAGTCAATTGGTATTTTTAAACACATCATCATTCTGTAGATGTATAATTTGTTTTTTTTTATTTTTTTTATTGATTGATCAGTGACCAGGTTTTAAGCATATTGCTTTTTTCGGAGAATAGGGCATTTTTCCTTGAATTAACTTATTCTGAGAATAGGGCACATGTGTAAATCATGAAGGAAAAGCCGGTGTACCGAAGTTTAACAAATATAGAGTCAAGTGGAAACTCACATAGATAATGAGACATTTTAAGAACAACTCCGATACCGACTGAACCTTACATGTAGGTTACCCAGCGTGGGTGTCAGGACTTATTAATACTTTAACGTAGGCCGCGACTTAGTTTGAGGATAATCAGTCGTAGGGAAAAGGGATATACTTGTTTTACCCCGAGTGTTATGCTGACGTTCAATTTGTTGCATTGTACCGCGTTTTATTTAAGGTGTTAGAGTGTAATCCTTAAGGTAAATATAGAAGCAAATGGCCTTGAAGTGTGAAATAAATTGTTAACTCGTAAATATGGTGATAATTTTCATATTGCTAATCGTCAGGCACTAGATAGCCCTTTAAATTATTTTATGAACTGCCGTTGAAACTATTATTGGTGATCCGTCTAGCTTTAAAACTTGCCGTGGCCACTTTTGCCGGAGGCAACTTTTAAAACTAGACGGAGTAATGTAAATACTTTCAATGGTGGTTCATTAAATAATTTAAAGGGCTATCTAGTGCCTGACGATTAGAAATATGGAAATTATCTCCATATTTACACCACTTAACTGCCACTTCAAGGCCGTTTGCTTCTATATTCACCTTAAACGGGCATTGTACTCGGTCCGAATATTATAATACTTAACTTGTATTTTCATATTTCTATTTGTTACTGAGCCAGCGAGCGAAGCGTCTCAGTTTCGAGTTTGGCGAAAAATGTTTTTGTCCCTCCGGTTGTCTGTCGGTTTGTTCTCGCCTACAGGTCGCATTTCTCAACCGATTCTCGTAAAATTTTGTAAGCAGGTTCGATAATTATACAACGTGGAACGGACATACCCGTAATAAATCAAACCACGGTCTATACTAGAACATATTAGTATAATAAAATTAAAATACCAGTCAAAAAACAAAAATAATTTTCGGATAAATTTTAATGGGTTGGGGGGCATGACCTTACAAACAGGAATGCAGGATATTTGCTCCCTTAAAACAGAATTTTCTTAAATATCGCACTCTCCTGTTAACTAATCTAATTGAGTATCATCTGGTGACCGCTCCACCCACTCTTCTCTTTGACTCGAATAGAGGATTTGAGAAGAAACGAAATTTAAATCTACGAAGTTCGCGACTCGTGAGGCCCCGATACGGCTGATACAGCGGTAGCTACGCCTTTGTTATACATGATGACGTAGGTCAACAAACTAATTCACTCACAATAAAAAAAAGATTTTTTTTGAAGTGAAATCTTATATTTAGGCGCATTGGGCAAAACCAGCCTGTCACTAGTGACAGGCTGGCAGCTTTCGAGATGTGGTGCTGGAGGAAAATGAAAAAGATCAATTGAACGGAAAGGAAAACCAATGAAGAAGTATTAGAAATTGTAGGAGAGAAAAGAAGACTGCTGGGCGAAATAGAAAATAGGAGAAAAAACTGAAAGAAAAAGCAGGGGTTTGGCGCATACTCCACCGACAAGAGCCACTAAGCTCTTAAATAAGAAGAAGAAGGGCAAAACCATTGAACTCGCTACACCATTACCGCAACCTGGTTTTCACTTCTGTCGGCACTCCCGGACTGCCATTGTTTTTTTTTATAAAACCTTTCTAAATCTACCTAAAATCTACTTTAGATGTAATCTGTTGAAAATGCCCGCGGCCCGCATGTCTCAAGTTTTCAAGTTATATGTAGACGTAGCGCTTACTTTCTGGATGGATTATGAAAGTTTTGTGAGCTGAACAAACATAAGAGATGTGAGTGTTTACTAAGATAAACAACGCATGTATTGAGAATACAAACATTAATATATTATCACTACTGTTTCCCACAGGGGTAGGCAGAGACTGTGGACTCCACTTGCTGCGATCCTGATAAACTGCTTTCGCTTTATCTACACTCATCATTCTGTTTTATATGTCCCTGGTTTCGTAACCTCAGGGGCATGTAGACCAGTGTCGAGGATAGGTATGAGACAACACAAAGGGAAAATAAATTATAAAGAAAGCCACATAGGTACTGCATATTTATCACCTCGCCTTTAGTTATTATTAGGGTGGCTGTTTCCGTAATCTGATTTTTATTCAAATCAGGTTTTAAATTTAATTCGAAAAAAATATATTATTTAAAATCACACATGTGCGTTAGCACATAGTAAATATATCGTCCTTGGTAAATATCAATCAAAGCAAAGTAAGAGTTACGCGACAGTGTAATACAGCTCTAGTTTGGGGCCGTCCCAAAATTACCTACGTCACGTAGAATTTAAACTTTTCGAACCCCTCCCCTTTTAGGCATGACTCCCATTGCTGTCATTTAATACGTGGATGGCCCCTTTTTAGTTTCATATCATTTAGCTTACTGTACTACAAGGTAAACGGCTTTAGAGAAAATAATATGTGACTTACATTGTCTAAAAAAATGATTCTTATTTCAACGTTTCATAGCACACAATAACTGAATATTTTAAAACTCGAAATTAAGAAGTTATACAAAAGATTTTTCAGTCAAGAAACATAAATAGAAATGTTTTAAAAGGTGTTATTCAAATGCCTTTGAAATTTTGCAATTCATAATTATGGGGAACACGTCAAAATATACTAACAAATTCGAAACAAAAGCAAAGATTCTGAGCCTCCAATAACGCCCCGATTTCAAAGCCAAATTTCGGGAGCGAGCGTGGATTTTCAAGAACCAGCCGTGGCCTCGGGCTGTACCAATGGAGTAATGGAGCGTAACAAGGCGCGTTATGTGGAAAATTATAAGAAATAAATTTAGCTAAGTGGGAGTCCACACACAGAAGGTTCTCACAAGAAATATACAACAATTTTTTGTAAAATGTAATCTCGTGTATAGCTCTTAAAATTTTTATAAGTCAAAAAGTCAAACGTACTCTTTTTTTTGAGAATTATTTTACAACCCTGGATACAAGTCCTTTAGAGCCTATCTTTAGTTTTATTGCGTCTTTATTCCTAACAAGTTAAAATCGGTTGGTGTAAGTCTTTGATTGCTTCAAGGGAGACTTCGCTTCTGGCGACAAATCTATACGAGTCCACTGGATTTCATAGCCGATTGAGTGGCGGACGGCTTCTTTCCGCCGTTACAGTCCGCTGAACAAATATCACAACAGCCGTACTAATGACTGTCCACTTTAACTATTCCACATATTGTTCATGAGTTATTATAACACCAAACTACACCAATTTCATGTTATAAAGTTCACTAGAATCAATTTGCACTTGACCTCCCGCCAAAAACTCTTAAAAAATTTTCGATTTCTGGCGCGAAATTTTGTCTTTTTTTAATTACAGCACAGCTTATAGAGGATAAAGGATTTTATAAAAAGATTACAAAAATTATACGAAGTAGATACGCGATACGAATAAGAAACGCTAACTAAAATCATAACCCTTCCCTTGGCTTTGCCATATTCGGGTAAAAAACACAAACCTCGTTTATCCGAGCGTGTTGTTTAGTGTTTACTTGTTTAACAGCTTTAAGGGTAGACAACGTTGAAGTTACCAACTCAATTTGAAAACTAACTAATATAACCTACCTACGCTACTTTGCTACAGCCAAGGGATCAAGGGACGTGCCGACAAACTCAACCCAAAATTGGTCATAGAAATTTAAAATTCCCATAAACAAGGAAATCTTCCGCCCTTTACTCATGTTCCACGGAGGCCGATCGCTTTACCGGGGTTTTCGTCTGAGGCAACACATTTTATGAACCTTCGTGGCTCGTGCCAATATCGGCACGTTGTTTGGGTTGTTCCCGATTCGATACTCGACACAAGAGAAACTTTGTTTTGTTTCTTGTCACCTATAATCGGTTTTTCTAAACATACAGACAGACTTGTTAATAATGTTGTAACATTATATTTATATAGGTTATAATCATATATACTTACGCCGACATATTTTTTTGCAAGTTGGTCACTTAGTGAAAGTGGTTCGTATAATACGCTATTTTGCAGCAAGTGGGATTTGTATGAAATATCGATTTATGACGTCATAGTTCCTTGGAGTCAAATAGCGCTCTTAATATCCGTTTTTCTGCATTAATAATTCTAAAATCACGTTCAAAGTGGATGTGATTTATGACAAGTGGCATTATTTTGTGACGTTTTATTAGACAGTACCAAATAATTTATTTTTGACCCACCATAATACCCAATTGGGATGTGGGCTGAGTACGAAAAATTGTTTTTTATTTAGTCCGTCAGTTAGATTATCCAAAAATAATGGACCCATATTTTTCGGTTTAATTTTCACTACTTTGAGTAGTGAAATTTCACAAAGATACACCGCGTAAGTTTCGGAGTAGGGGTGAATTATTAACGTCACCGTCAAGTAAAAATCTTTTCGCGGTATTTCACGGCTCGCTAAAATTTTTAACGTGTTCTTGGTCAACAAACCTCGAGGACAGTGTTGGCTCAGAAAACGTTCTAAAACACCATGGGTTACTAGCAAATAAGAAATGCTTAAAAATGTCTTTATCGCTAAAAAAAAAGAACAAGTACAACTCCAATATGGCCAAAATCAAACACACCATATTTCTGTTGTAACGTTCATAATTTCAACTAAAAAGTAGAGGGCTATTCCCAAATGGGATAAAGAAAGTTGCCCGTGGTAATTATGAAGATAGCAATGCACACATACATACTGATCACGTCTTTATTCTTTTCGGGGCAGACAGCGTTAGAGGCCAAAAGAAACATCGGTCACTTCCAGCGTAATAGTGTGTATGTGGAAAAAGGAAATGGGTATGGGTATGGGTCTTCTGCACTTGCGCCTAGGAAGCGGCGTAAACTTAGCTGTAAGTAACGATTTGACGTCAAAATTTGTGCAAAACAAAACAAAGTGACTATTATTAAGAGATATTATAAATATCCTATGATAATAAAGATATTTTGAATTGAATTGAAACCAAATAGCTAGCCGCGTCCCAAATGACATGATTCCTTAGATTCTCGCTTATCCTCGACCAGCTTACGATCTGTTCAGGAAGAGAAGTAGCTGGTATATTCCGCTTTCATCTCCCAGATCAGCAACAAACATAGCATAAGTATACGTCACCAGTAACAAAACAAGTTACGATAGGATAGGTTCTGGCTGCAGCTCGTGCCAAGTTTGGCACACGAATCGCCATTTCCAATTCGATAGCTGTTTACAAAGGAGACACAGCTGGAATTGATATACGAGCCATAGAGGACTTCGCAACTAGAATACTAAATATAAGAGGCTCGTAAATTACACTGTATAAACAAAGTGTTCTTTCTTTGTTTAAGAAACCCGATTTTTCTGTCTTGAAAAGTTTACGTTCCTACATTGGTATATTAGCACAATATATATGACTGATATAAAAGAGCAGACAGTGATTAGTAGTTTATTTAGGTGGACATCTAAATAAAATAAATAGATAAGGACAAAACACATTGATTGAGCTAGCCCCAGAGTAAATTTAAACTTGCATTAATGGAATACTAATTCAACGATTTTATATTTTATAATAAATGCATACCTAAATAAACACCCAAGACCCAGGACAATTCGAAAAAGACTATTTTTTAACTTGGACTGGCTGGGGATCGAGTCCAGAACCTCCGGAGTGGCTGACTAGCGCGTTAACCATTACGCCATGGAGGTCGTCATATCTATTTCTGAAAAACAACACAAAAACTTCGTATGTAGCCAAATGGTGTTATTACTTGGCAAGTTCCACGTGACGACGGCGGGTATCGCAGGACGCAGTTTTGGCAAACCCCGGCTTTTTCGCGACGATTCACTTTTCACAGAACCTTAGAGTAGATAACTACTCAGAGATTAAGTTAGTAAAAATGTGTTGTGAATTAGTCAAGACGGTAAAATTCCACTTAATTAACAGAACATTATAAAAGCAAATATCAAAAGTAAATCTAAAATTGGATAAATAACGTAAAAGTAAATAAATAACTATCATATACTATCTCGGAGCCATTCTGCGCCATCAAATAGTTATTTAGTTAAACATAATAAATAAATATAATAGGACAAAATACAATGACTGAGCTAGCCCCACAGTAAGTTTTTAACTTGTGTTTCAACGATACTATATTTTATAATAAATACATATATAGATAAACAACCAAGACCCAGGACAATTTCAAAAAGGCAATTTTTCAACTTGCCCTGGCTGGGGATCGAACCCAGAACCTTCGGATTTCTTCGGAAACGGATTGGCAGAATAGCGTGTCGACTATTACACCACGGAGGTCGTCTTCAACATTCCTTCGATTTATTGAAAATCACTACTTTTGTACCGAGTTTTTCACAAATTCCACAATTTTTCCAGCGTAATCGTCAAATCACGTAACGAAGTCGGTTAAAATACGTTACGTTTTCTCTACTTCTTCTCTTCTTGTGTATTAGTATCTCTCTCATCTCAGCGTATCCCAGTTGCATCCTCAGCTGTAATGATGTGAACTCTGGGGTCAGCATTTCGGATTTTTCTTCTCCATTCCGCACGGTCTTGAGCATAGAGAGTAGAGACCATTAGTACGCATATAAATCTTGATGACGTCAAATCATCATTTCTTGGGTCTACTACGTCTGCTGGGCCCCGGCGGAAGCGGCTTGGCTATACATTTGTTTCCCATAAAACTTGATGGATTCCGCAAGATATGACCATACCAGCGTAGGCGATTCTTGGTATGAGTCTCTGATGTTATGTCCTCTGTAACCGAAATCCCAGCCAAAATCACAGTTCCTAATATTGTTCAGGCACTTGGTCACTTTGTTCCGCGATATCGCCAGCTGTTTATTTAATCAGTAACACAATTGCAGCCCTACTGGTGTAATTAAAGTAAGAAGTTTTTGTTGCACTGGAATTATTATTAGGCATTTTGTTTCTTTGAGGTTGTGTGTAAAATTTTTATTGCAAGAGAATTAAGTAATTCTTTGAAGAAGCTCTGAAATTACTGGATTGAGAATTTATGTTTTATTTTTAAATAGATAAGCAACAAGTAGGTATTCTTTCATATCAACTGTGTGTCAGTAGTTGTTACAGACATACTGTAATTGTGACTGCTTAGTTGTTAATTGTGGAATTTTGATAAGAATATTCTATTTATATTCAAGAGCTATGCTCTTGGCGGTGGAGTATGAATTCTCTTTCTTTTGTCTCTCTCATCCGCCAGCTGTTTTACTTCACGGTGTAACACAATGTTCTCACACTCCTTTATCTGTTTTATGTAGCTATGCTTTGGCGTCACTGGTCCTCTTTTCTCTTCTATCTTTCCTTCAATGATAGTCTTTATGCAATCGTCGTTTCGTAGCAGATGACCTAACATCTTTCCTCGTCTATTCTTTTTTATATCTAGTATGTACCTTTACTCTCCTAAGAATATTATAGCTCTTTATTATAATTGGTAAGTTTATTAAAATGTAGTGCATTTACTTACTATTTAAATAAGTTAAAAAGAGTTTCTTAATAAATCAATGATTTCTTATAACTTATGTATAAATTAAGAAAGACACGTCGAGTAGTCTATTTGTGCACTTAGATTCAAAGGGTTGTTTGTCCCCAACCATTTGTCATTAGTGACTTTATCGTGGGACATTTGTTTTGTTTTCCCGCGCTTATTTGGCTGCCATTTTGTTTTTATTGGGCGCGGTCAACCGCTCACTCGCTTGACAACTGTAATGGCGGGATAACAAAGGATGTACTAATTTTGTATATTTATGGCATTACAGCTAATGTGTTTATCTTACGAAAACCGAGAGCGTAATTCGTTTTTTATTGTACCTAACTTCCACCATATATACATTGTACTAGAAACGAAATTTTTATAAGACTGTGCAAGGCAAAGTTCTGAGTTTATTTGACGACCTGCGTGGCATAGAGGTTATACGCCAATCGGCCATTCCGGAGGTTCTGGGTTCGATCCCCAGCTAGGGCAAGTTGAAAAATGACAATGTTACACTAAAAGTAACATTAAATAACGTTATAAGGGGTATCGATAATACAGTTTATAACGTTATCAATTAACGATATAAGTAACGATACTTTTTTTCAATACTTGTAAAATATTATATAAATACTCGTAGCTCTAGTAGCCTACTAGGCAAACTCTCATCAATTTATTCTGTCAAATTTCGAAAAGAAATACAGTGTTAACAATACCTTTTACCGTTAATATCATTGGTAACGTTATCTGATCATCGGTAAATAGTGGGAAAAATACCGTTAACCAGCATAACGTTATCTTTGCTGATAACGTTAACACCGTTTGACAGAATTAACGTTACCAGATTTTTAACGGTATTCCAAGCCCTGGTTTCAACTTAGTTAAGGGCTAGCTCAATTTTATTTATATTTAAAAAATCCGTTGTTTGTATGTATGTTTGATAGAGCAAAACTGTGTTTTATGTGTATTGTGTAAGCGTGGTAGATAAAAACAATTTGTAAGTATGAACAAACTCGGTCTTGCCGAGATATATTTTCACTCGCTTATTTTTTTTAAAGGAAGTTTTAAAAGACTTTGAGTGTTATTTCAAAAACCATGCACGTAATAAAAACTGGAAAATATCACTTCTGTACAGTAATAAAAAGTGCACTAAAAATATTTGCCACAAACATAAAAAATGTGTAGGAATGGCTATTTCCAGTATTTTATGTGCACACTGCTTAAAGTATTTGATTTTCGTGGTTTATTTTAGTTAGTGATATTTGATTCGGTATTTTATAAAGGCAAATAAGATTTACATATTCACTTTTTTAGTTACGCCGGGCCCCGGCAGTCGTGGTGGTGGTCGTGCGTTTGACCTCTATCTAGCCTGATGGGAAGCTAAGATGAGGTCTAAGGTGTAACACGCAGACTCAAAAAATGCCTATTCAATCTTGCCTTGAAAATCCCTAAATCATATGTATTGGGATTGTATATATATATACAAACATCGACATTGTTCTCAGTTTTGTCCGTATTTAATGGTATTGAAGAATACTTCATCTTTATTGATTTATTTCGTCTAAGCTACAATGAGCTACGACTTTTCGTAGCACTCATAGTGTTGCTACGAACACAAAGACGTAGAGCATCTACGAAACATCGTTCCGTGTCTGCAGAACTACAACATTACGACTTGATTGTCATAAGGCATGACGTTATATTTTTACCCAACTATGGCGATACCAAAAGGAGGGTTATGTATTCCGCTGTTATTTATGTTTATTTATTAATTTTATTTATTCAAGTACACTTGGAAATTTACAAACATACACATAAAACAATAAGGAAAACATAGTATTTAGGTGCTACTTATTTCTAGAGAAATTTCTTCCAGTAGACCCACGAGAGGAAATGGGATTTATGTATGTTCATTTCTTACCTTCAATGATACTCGTATACATGATACCTTGACAAATAAGGTAGGTATTTTGGAAGAGTCTTGGTACTTTTCGCGGGTAATAGTATAGGCTATGTGGCGACACAATTAATTCAATGTGGCACCAACTTTAAGACCATAAAGGAATGAACTTAAAAATAAAATAAATCGAAACCCGTGTAGGGTATCAAATGAAATGGCTTTAATTAGCACATTTCAAAATATTATATTCATTGTTAGCTGTTTCTCCCTGCCGTGTTCGCATTAACTTTATATACGTACTTTTTAGTAAGTTTTTCCCATAGTAGAGTTTTAGCTTTTACATGCTTTTATTAACCGACTTCAAAAAAGGAGTAGGTTATCAATTCGACTTTATGTTTTTTTTTAATGTATGTTTGTTACGCGATATCTTCGCCAATTGTAAACCGATTTTGATGATTCTTTTTTTATTTGAAAGCCTTTACTACCAAATTTGTCTCATTTTAATTTGGTGAAGATATGATGAAGAACTTTGGAGATATGGAAGAAACTATGAAAAAAAATGGAAGTCGGTTGTGTTTAGGGTTCCGTACAAAAAATGAAAAAACGGAACCCATAAAGGATCACTCGTGCGTCTGTCTGTCCGTCCGTCTGTCACAGCCAATTTGCTCCGAATCTACTGGACTAATCGGGTGAAATTTGGCAGGATGGTGTAATCCTATGACCCAAATACAGATGTGCAAAGTAAACAAATATTGTTTTTAAATAAGGGTCATTTTCGGGGGATAAATTAGGTAAATTAAAAAAAAGTTTTGGAAATCTTACTGTGTTATATATCAAATGAAATGGCTTATTATGAGGATCTCAAATATATTTTTTTATTATTGTATAATAAATAGTTTTGATTTTATTCCCGAAAGAAGACGAAAATTGACCATTCCCCCCCCCTGATCTCCGAAATTACTGAGTCTAAAATTTTAAAAAAATTACAAAATATAGTTCATTACTTGTAGATTACAGGAAAACCTATAAGAATTCTATCAATTGAAATAGTAGAATAGTAAACTCAATATAAAACTTTCACTTACGGAAAAAGTTCATTAAAATAAATAAATAATAATAAATAAAAATAAAAATAAAAATAAAAATAAAAATAAAAATAAAAATAAAAATAAAAATAAAAATAAAAATAAAAATAAAAATAAAAATAAAAATAAAAATAAAAATAAAAATAAAAATAAAAATAAAAATAAAAATAAAAATAAAAATAAAAATAAAAATAAAAATTCTTTTATTTCAAGCTACAGTGGCCCATATCTTATTTTAAGTTACATCTGTCTCCTCGCACTATAATAGCGTACTCAACATGTAGTTCATTGTGTATAATATACACTTCGGCATCCATTCTTCCATCTATCACTTTCAAGATTCCATTGGTGCTCCCACGCATTCTTCGCATCATGGAAGCAGACTTTTTGCGCATGATGGCATAAAAATCATCTATGCCAGCATCCGCAAACATGCCTGATGCACTACAAAATCGTGGGAGCCCCAACAGAGCCCTGAATGTGTTATTATATTGAATCCTCAGAGCACTGTAGGCTTTGGCAGTATAGTTGGTCCATAGTGCACACGTGTAAAAGCTTTGGCAATATGCTTGAAACAATGTTTTTTTAACTTCTGCGTTGCAACGAATAAATCTATGAGCCAACATTTTTCCGCTTACCGACACCGCTCTGCGTTCTCTTTCAATGTCTAAATTATCCTTCATATTTTGTGATAAGATATGCCCTTTTATAATTAAAACAACACTAGATAGCGCTAGTAGTAGTTAACTCGCGTCTTACTGTAAGGATTTCAAATGTTATATTTTGTATATATTTATAAAAAACAACCCCCCTGCTAAGATGTTATTCTACAGGCGTTGTCCCGTCAGCATAGAAGACTGCCTTAGTCCACCCAATACCCAAAAAAGGGGATCGCTCTGATCCTGGCAATTACAGCAATAGTACGGTAATGGCAATAGGCCATAGGTAATAATAGATTCAATTATTTTGGAGAGTAAGGAGGTCCTTACTCTCCAAAATAATTGAGTCTATTATTAACCGCCAGCTCCTCCTGTATCTCGAGGAGCACCAGCTCATAAGGGATCGCCAGTATGGTTTTCGTCACGGATGGTCTGCTGGCGATCTTTTGGTGTACCTGTCCCAAAAATGGGCGGAATCGGTTGAGAGTAAGGCGGAGGCCTTGGAAGCTAGCTTGGACATGGTGAAAGCCTTTGATCGGGTCTGGCACAAGGCTCTTCTATCGAAACTTCCTTCTTTCGGGTTGCCTGAGAAGTTGTGCCAATGGATTACCAGTTTCCTCACAGGACGCAGCATCAAAGTTGTTGTTGACGGTTCATGCTCTGAATATAAGCCCGTGAATGCTGGTGTCCCGCACGGCTGTGTTCTGTCTTCTACGCTTTTTCTTCTGCATATCAATGATATGCTGCAATCCAGCAGCACTCATTGCTATGCAGACGATACCACAGTAGACACCTCTTATACCGGCCAAGCCAATATTTCTCGGGCAAGCGTCTCTGAGTGATATTCAGCCGAAGATCGGAATTTTCGGCGTCAAGATTTCAAGTGGCGTTAAATTTCGCGGTCATCTAAATGACAAGGCCAAGTTGGCTTCTAAAACACTAGGTATCCTCGCAGAGCAAGGTGATATTTCACATCGGCACATCGCCTTCAGCTGTATAAGGCACAAGTTAGGCCACATATGTAATATTGTTCTCATCTCTGGGCCGGGGCCTCTAAAACCTAAATAAATGTATTGTGCACGATGTGGGGCATTTCGGGCAAGAGTAAGGGCAAGTGTTTTTATAGGGTTTTTTAGGCATTCAAGATGCAGTACTAAAGTACTGAAATTAAATAATGAAATAAGAAATGGTGAAAAAATAAATATTGTATGGCTTTCCTACACTCTAATTGTTTTTTAACTTCATTGTAACATGGGTTAAATCAGACACTTACCTTACATGTAATAGTGGGTAGTAGTGTTGGTGACGCAAGCCTAATGCGTGTAGGAATATCAAATGGTGGTGAAATTTGGCGTGCGGAGTTGAACACGTGATGGCTCAGATGGTAAGAGCATAGTCGTATTGAGACTAAGGTCGCGGATTCAAGTCCTGCTCACGTGGTTTATTGATTGGACAAATAAATAAAAATAATAGTAAACTAAGTAGAAATAACTATAAAACTGAAACATGATGCAAAGCTCTGCACGTATGGCCGCGGAGTCTGGACAAATTTGTCATCCGTCGAGCTGCCGCATGAATGGCTTGCGGCAGAAATACATGTTACTGCTATACGAGAGTACTACAGTAATTATCTCAGTGACCTTTTTTTATTTTATTTTTTATTTAAGTTACTTTATACAAGTTATTGCACACAATTTTATATATTTGATTGATTACAATGGGTCAAACTTAACGCTAATGCATTATCTACCAGTTTGCCTTTGGGACATGTCAAGAAGTTGGTAGTTTCGTTCTTTATTGTAGTATTGTTTTAATTGTAGTCAGTCAAAAGACAGATACTAGAAAGTAGCTGTGATGGCCGAGCGGTTTGCGAGTTCGATCCTCATTTCAAAAGTTATGCTCCTAAAACATTTTAAGAAAAGTCAGTTATGTTATATCATCATCCTACAAAATAAGCAATAAGTAATCAGGGCCTAGAAGATAATAAACCTTTTAGCATCTTGGTCTAAATGGTACAATAAAACCTCAAATCACGTTAATAAAGCCCATTTATGAAGCACTTCAGCCCAAACCCTTAAATCCTGATTTTATTGCTCAGCGTTTGTTTAAATAAAAAATATGGCGGCCATTCGTGAGAAATGAAGCAACAGCCGTCCCAGGTGGCGACGATTTGTTTAGCGGTGGGCCTGTGTGGCCACGAAACTGTTGCGCAGTTTCGAGTTGTTAAGAGCTACCTATTAAATTTAATTGTTCGGTGCTATAACTTTTGTTAAACTGTTAATAAATTTCAGTTTCTCAATGAGACACTAAAGTTTAGTCGACTTAGACGTGATTTAGTCGTACTCAGTCATTGGCACTGGCCTCATTAGCTGTATCTGGCCTATTTTTGAATAAAGAATTTTAATGTAGTATTGTTGAATCCTGGCGTATTTAAACAAACGGCGTTTCTAATAAAAAAATCCTACATATATTTTTTTGACATGCGAAGTTTTATTTACTCCATTCTCCACTTTCAAAATTAGAAAACATACAAAACTCGAATAGGAGATCTCTAATGCATTTGATCCAGATTGCTGGCAGTAATGTTAAATATTTTTCATACTAGAAAGAAAAATAGGCGTTCCAGTATAGTTCAATGGGTTAACGTTTAGGTACTTAAATAAAATATATCATTAGACTACCTATATTAAAGGTACATTAATACTTACTAGACTCGACAGCGCGTCTGAAAAATAGCTGCGTTCGTGGCCGAACAGAAGGCGTGGAAACGTCGAGGGTAATAAATACAAGCGTGGGCAAATATATTAAACTTGTTTACTTATCAAACAACGGTACTTACGCCCACCTGCAGCTCATCGGAAATTGCTGTATGAATTATTTCTCAGCTCACTAAGGGCACGTTCAGATGACCCGCGCGGTGCCGACCACGCACACGCGTTCTGCACGTACTCCAAGTCTTCCCGTGGATTTCGTATAAAACGACTTAGGAAACATAAGCTAAACAAAGCTTATAAACATCAATGAGACCTCTCCAATCCATCTGACCAGCGTGGAGAGTGTAGGCCAAATCCTCTGACTGCTCTGGCTAATATACGGCTCTGTTAGTGCCACGGGGTAGTACAGAGAGAGTCGTGCTCCTGCAGTAGAGACTAAAAAGGGCTTGTGATGATGACGATGAATTACGTTAGATTTTGAATAAGGATATGTAATAATTTAAACAAATTTTTAATAAAATAGAGACAAACATACTACATGTTAATATGCGATCGGCCAGGATTACAATAAAGAAGGTTACAGTTTATGAAAAGCAAACCTCTAACAATATGTTATAAAAAATCATTGCTTGTGAAGACAACGTTATAAAAATTGGATCCTGCAAAAAGTATCTACAATAATAAAATGTTATCTTTCTGTACAAACAGAGCTCATTGTTCTGTTTGAATATTATACTGTTACATTTGATAATAGAAAGCTGAGTTCAAAGAATCGCGCGAGAAAATAAAAGCATGAAAACTGTTGCAAGACAAAGGCATCGTAAACAGAGTTCGATATTTACATTCTCATAAAATATGTATTCTATTTGGTAAGGGTTGCCGACTTGTGGATTTTTACGGATGGGTTCCAATCGAGTTTGGTTTTTTGTTTGAAAGATAAGTTAACTTATACCATTTTCGAAACGTATACTGATGAATACCAGAGAATGCTTTTAAAAAAAATGTGAAGATTTGTATGTAAGTTTGTACTTTGATTGGCCGGTATACATAAGTATGTTTGACAAAACTTGTCTCTAGAAATGTTTCGTTTTTAACAGTATTTTCTTTTATGGCAACCCTCTATTTGATACAATTTTAAGTCTAGACAAGACGTTTTACTATTAGCGGAGCTCTGAACAGGCAAATAACATACTATAAATTACACGAGTAGATAAAACTTTTATATATTTTCTTTTCACGAGATACATCTGAGAATATTTTTTATTCAATGTTTTCTCTTTAATATTTGAAAATTATATAGGCTTGCTAAGCTTTATTTGAAGGGGCTTCTCATAATAATATCTTTTTTACTAAATGTTGAAGCAGACGGGCCATCATTACATTACATGTATAAAATAGATTAGGTTGTTTTCTAGTATACAAGGGAGAATGGTTATCTAGATAAACTTATCTGAAAAGTCATTAACGACCCGTATGATTAATTGTAATGACTACACTAGTGTTAAGTTTTGGAGGAGAAATCAGGGAAACAGAAACGAAACGTTGATTTTGTGTACTTTTCATAGGTATTTTCGGTCCCATTGTCCATAGCTTTATCCCATGCTTGGATATTGAAAAAAGAATCGACTTCCCCTTATTGATCGTCACTCCATTAAATACAGTCATTTCAGAAAAAGAGAAACTCGAATCGCGTCGTAGCCATAAACGTTCACAAATCCCACAAATCACGCAGAGAAACGAAAATAATTTGATCGGCGATGCTAACACATAATAAAATCACACAAAGAGCAATAAATTGGCGTAATACATTACGTCCGCACATGATGGATTGTGCACATACCGGGGTGTAGACGTTAATGCGAAACTAATGTATTACTACTATACCTAGTTATCTGAAGGTCTGTGTGCGATATATAGTATTCCGACATGTAAATTGATGGCAAAATTGGTTTACAACACTTTAATGCATAAAAGAAAAATACAGGACATAATTATCTTAAAAACTAGGAAATGCGCAAAAGGCGGCTTTATCTCGCTATTATCAACCTCGCTTAAATAGAAAAAGTGATGGGAAATTAGGTAGTGCGGGGTGGTCAATATAATACACATACTACTATAAAATTATTATATTTAGCCATATTTTGTGTACTTAAATCTTTTTTATCTTAGCGCGATCCCGGTTGCATGCTCAGCTGTCCTGCTTTGGAGCCCGAGGTGCATTTTGCCGCTTTTTCTTCTCCAAATATAATATGCATGTTACCCAAGGATGCCAGAGAACTTGCGAAGTGAAGAAGAAATAGCCGGAGCAGTTTAAATGATTTGGCTATAATTCTAAGACCAGCGCCTGCCTGCATTTGGGGTCCACATATAGGGAAGGTCGTCGAACCTTTAGGTTATATTGTACTTACAAACTGGCCGCCGGTCTGACGTCAACCCTCTTTGCGAATGCAATTGTAGCACGAGATGTTTGTGTTTAGTCCTATAATCGCCTCTTACGACATCCACAGGAAGAGATGGAGTGGTCCTATTTTAAGCCGGAAGCCACACAGCACGCTTTTATTTACTTAAAGCTCTTCGTCTTCTTTTTATCGAGTTGAAAATTGCTAAAATTAGATTTGTTTAGACAAAAATTTGCATCTAATATTGTAATCAAATTTTACAAGCAGCCCAAGGCATCTACAATCACATGTGTTTTTCAAATTTTGCGATAACAATCGGAAATGGTTTCCAGAAAAATAAATCTACTCATAATGCTATAGATGATTTATTAAGGAAAGTTACTGAATGTATAAATAATAGGCGTCCAATAACCACGCTATTCATGGATATGACAAAAGCTTTCGATTTCGTCTGCCATGCTATACTATTGAATAAATTACACACATACTCGTATGGCATAAGAGGACCAGCATTTCATCTTATCAAATCTTATCTTCAAAAT
Source organism: Acrobasis repandana (assembly GCA_963576875.1). Classification (NCBI taxonomy): domain Eukaryota; kingdom Metazoa; phylum Arthropoda; class Insecta; order Lepidoptera; family Pyralidae; genus Acrobasis; species Acrobasis repandana. Next base: position 3,100,936 of record OY756215.1, read on the forward strand.
CGGAAGCAAGTGACATACGTAACTTATATAAATGACGAAAATGTAGAAACAATCGCCAAATCTAATATAAGGACTGTAAAACATGGTGTTCCACAGGGCAGTATTTTGGGACCTCTCCTATTCCTAATTTACATCAATGATTTGCCGAAACACGTTAATCAAAAAATGGTTTTATTTGCTGATGACTCCACTGTTCTGATAAGTGACGTAAATTCAGATGACCATGAAAAAAGTTGCAATAATGCACTAAAGGAGACTATTAACTGGCTAGATAAGAATAAATTAATACCAAATCTTAATAAAACAAAATGTATGCAATTTCACGTCCCACAAACCAATCCAAGTAATGTATCAGTTAAATACGAAAACAACATTATTGAGTTCGTCAAAGAAATTAAGTTTCTGGGAGTTACCCTTGATCATTGTTTAAGCTGGAAGCCACATATAGACGAAATGATTTCTAAATTAAGTAAATATGTGTATGTATTGAGGACAATAACAAACACAGTGTCTCAAAAAACAGCTGTATGTGTTTATCATGCATATGTAGCCTCTGTTTTAAGATATGGCATATTACACTGGGGTAATGCTGCCAATGTGCATATACTCCCACTTTTTAGAACGCAGAAAAAATGTGTCAGGGCCATGTTTGGTGCAAGGCAAACAGAGAGCTGTGTTCCTTATTTCAAAAAACTTAATATATTAACTTTATACAGTTTATATATTATGGAAGCATGTTTATATGTAAAACAAAATTTGGATAAATTCAAACAGATTACTAATAGGCACCCCAGAGCCTGTAGAAACAAAATACAAATACACCCACAGCAAAATTCCAACATGGCTGCATATGACAAAACAGTGTATATTTTAGGACCTAAATTATATAACAAATTACCTGACTGTTTGAAAGAACTTAATACTAGACTATTTAAATTTAAATTGAAACAATTATTAGTACAAAAATGTTATTATAGTATAGAGGAATTTATATGTGACAAATTATATGATATTGAATGATTTATAATTAAGTAATTATTTTTGCAACACCCGAGAGGGTAAGTAAGGAGAACTGTATATAGTTATAAGACCTTGTGAACTCTTACTATGCAAATAAAGAATTGATTGATTGATTGATTGAACCAACTGTTTTGATTTCTGAAGAACGGAGGAATTCTAATTGCCATTCCGAACATTTATTTTTGCTGTAGATACTTTACATAGTAAGTAAGATACGTGCGGACGGAGTCGCGGACAAAAGTTAGTATACAAACAAATGTCTCCATAATTTCGACCTGTCATCTAAATACTAGTAAGAATTTGTAGCCGTACAGTCGGACCGTCTTAATAAGATTAGTGCCGCCCGACCCTCGGGTGTAGATTCGCATTTAACGTCTGCTCCCAAAATTATGCCTCAAAGAGACGCCCAAATCCTCCGTGAATGAGGAAGGAGGTGCAAAATAAAAAAGTTATAGAATACATACATATATACACATATTTAGTCTTTGTCCCTTATGGGGCAGACAGAGCATTCTGGATCTAGCAGCTCTAAGCAGACTAGCGTAATGGTGAGCGAGAAGGTGGAAAAAGGAATCAAAATAGTGACGGGTTGTTAGCAGCATAACAGAATAAAATCTTCGTGCAATCTCTTGAGTGTGAGCATTCCCATTGCAATAAAACTCTAGCTATGCTGTTTCGGAGCTCGGGTTCAAAGATTTAGATATTGTTAAATTTATCGTATAGGTTTTCCACTTCTCATTAAATTATTAGGCATTACATATCCTGCTTGGTCAGGAAATTTCTGTCTTCAGCTTTAAATGTTATATTTTAAATCTGCTGAACATCATCTATCTGAGCCAAGCCCATGCCCAAACCTGCCTCAATTTCCGAGACTCTCTGACTGACTTTTCAGTAGTCATTTACGTAATCTAGATTTGTTTATTAGGGTTCCGTAGTCCACAAGGAACCCTTATAGTTTCGTCATGTCCGTCCGTCCGTCCGTCCGTCTTTCTATCTGTCCGTCCGGGCTCGTACACCGCCGCTACTGCACCGATTGTCACGAAAATTGGTGGAGAGATAGATATTGAAGTTCCAAAAGTTGGTTTTTAAAATTATGAAGAAATGTTTTTTTTTCAGCCCATACAACGAACAGTGAATTAAAAAAATTAAATTGGACTAACCACAACGTGTTGGGTATCTTTAAAAAGGTTTTTTAGAATGCAACAAAAACTGCTTTGAAACTTTGTAGATCAAACTCCCCAGTCTTGAGATAATCTAATACAAAGTTAAAATTTGAGGTGTCCCCCCACCGTAACTTTTGAAATATTACTACAATAATTCTGAAAAAAATGTGGTATATACCTCAAAGTATGTACTTTCAATTAAAACTATAGCGGTCTCGGTATCATAGATAGTTATTTTTTAATAGATCATAAATCGTAAACCGCAATTTACCTTTAGAACTTTTATATTATGTTACTTGCTGCTACGGAACCCTTCATGGGCGAGTCCGACTCGCACAGCACAAGTATCCAGCCCATAGTAGGAGTTCAGTAGTTGTAAGGCTTATTAGTTAGCTCGTAGAGTTCCTGCTTTAATCAAAGTCAAAAGTCAAAATAATTTATTTATCTTTGGATGTTTGTATCACTTGACAATACGCTATTTTACAACAAGTAAAATCATATACTTTTTTCTTAACGTCAAAAACAAACATTTTCTATGGGATTTGTATACAATATCGAACTATGACGTCATAGTTCCTTGGAGTCAAATAGCGCTCTTAATATCCGTTTTTCTGCATTAATAAATCTAAAATCACGTTCAAAGTGGATGTGATCAATGACAAGTGGCATTATTTTATGACGTTTTATTCTATTAACAGTACCAAATAATTTATTTTTGACCCAGTAAAATACCCAATTGTCAATTTTTTCTTTCAATCTATACTAATATTATAAAGCGGAAGAGTTTGTTTGTTTGTTTGTTTGTTTGTACGCGCTAATCTCGGGAACTAATGCTCCGATTTGAAAAAATCTTTTTTTGTTGGGTAGTCCATTTATAGAGGAAGGCTTTAGGCTATATAACATTACGTTCCGACAACCACGCGAACGAAGTCGCGGGCACAGCTAGTTTAATAAATATGGTTGAAGTCAGATCATTTACAGCCTATAGGTACAAACAATCCTACCTCTATGTTTACACCTAAGTTTAGTACCGCTTCCTACACTATTAAAAATTATGTAATTTTACATAAAAATATGTAATTTTACATAAAAATATGTAATTTTACATGCAAAAATTACATAAACCTGTAAAATTCCCGAAAAATCTGGGAAATTTACGGATAAATTTGTAAAAATGATATAAAATTATGTGAAATTTCATATTTTTCCGTAAATTTCCCAGATTTTTCGGGAATTTTACAGGTTAATGTAAAATTACATAATTGTTTTTGCATGTAAAATTACATAATTTTCAACAGTGTAAGCGCAAGTGCTGAAGAAGCGGCAACAAACTGCTCTGTAAAATTTTCCCGAAATACGTCAACTTACAATAAAATAATATTAAAATTAGATATGTGGAGTATATGGAGATATCGAGTTCGCTATGGGTTTTTTAATGCACCAAATATGCGTCTTTGTACCTTTCCTCCCCTTTTGCGCTCTCATTATTTTGCAAAACAAGAATTTATGCAGGGCCGGAGGTCAGAGTACCTTCACCGTATATTATAGACGAGATATTGGAAAATTCTACGACCTTAAATCGTATTTTCGAGAATATTATGCTTCCATTTTAAGACATGTTTTTGTAAAGCAAAGACGGATATGGGAATATCTCATCATAAAACTGTAGTGATAAAAGTTCTCCCTATAAAAGTTTATGGTTTAGCATTTAAAGTGGAATCAAGTGTAGCAGTATACAACGTGGAAGGGACATACCCGTAATAAATCGAACCACGGGCTATACTAGATCACTATAGTATAATGAAATTAAAATACTATTGGGGTACAATCCGATTGGGGTGATGCCAACCTTGTGAGATTCAATGCCTCTAAGACACAGGCGTGTCTCTTCTCTGCTAAAAAGAGCCCTTTCAACTTGGCTCCCACTTTCCGGGGTGTGCCTGTTCCTATCACCCGTCATCTCGAACTTCTCGGTATCGATCTCTCATCAAATCTTAACTTCGGTAGCTATATTGAGTCCAGGGCTAAGACGGCTTCTAAAAAACTGGGCATCCTCTCCAAGGTCCAACGATAATTTACCCCTGACCAACTGTTGAGCCTTTACACAGCTCAAGTCCGCTCATGTATGGAGTATTGCTCCCACCTATGGGATGGATCTGCCCGCTATCAGCTCGAAGCCCTGGAAGCTATCGACAGACGTGCCAGAAGACTCGTTGGTGATGAGTTGCTTACGGCAGGACGGCTCCACAGCCTCGAACATCGCCGACTGGTAGCAAGTCTGTGTGTCTTCTACAGGTTGCACTTCGGGGAGTGTGCGCAGGAATTACATAATTTAATTCCCCCTGCACCATTCCACCATCGGACAACACGACGTGGACAGGGATTCCACCCATTTGTGGTCGATATTCCTCCTCATCGTACCTCTCGATTCGCCTCCTCCTTCATTGTGCGAACCGCTAAGGTGTGGAATTCCCTCCCTGCGTCGATGTTTCCCCATACATATAATTTAGGGATTTTCAAGGCAAGAGTGAACAGGCATTTTTTGAGTCTGCGTGATACACCTTAGACCTCATCTTAGCTTCCCATCAGGCTAGATAGAGATCAAACGCAATCAAATTTCTAATAAAAAAAAAAAAAAAAAAAAACTATCCAGAGAACAAAAAAAATTTGGCATAATATACTTTCATTATACTATAGTGATCAAGTATAGCCCGTGGTTCGATTATGTCCCTTCCACGTTGTATAATATGATCAAGCTTGCCTAGGGCAATTATAGGTGGCTCTTGACATTTAATCCGCCCCTGGGCAGAAGTACACGTGCAGAAATAATATACAACAAGTATAATATTAAAGCTTACGTTTCGAGTAGTAGTAGTAAAAGTATATACATATATATATATTTATATATATGGATGGAATATATGGATATATATATATCCCCCCTTAATTTACACATTTAATCCCCCCCATAGCAGAAGTAAATTTACATAAATAATATACAACAAATATAATATTAAAGCTTACACTACGAGTACCTTACATACACAACGACTAGTGGGATATTCATGGGCGGAGTCTCCTGAGACAAGCATACTTTTTGCTTAAAAGGAGGCTCCAGCAACAAAAGCTTGTAATTTAAATAGTTACCTAATAAACAAATTTTATTTTTATTATTTATTTTATTTATTCAGCTTTTTTATTTTTGACCCGCCCCGGCTTTAGTGATACACCGGTATGTATCATACATGTAAACCTTTTGCAAGACATGCTTCAATTGTATTGCAAATCCGCTAGTTTCCAACAAGTCAAATCAGACACTTCATTCTAAATGTCAAAACAAACATTTTCTTTGAGATTTGTATGAAATAACGGACTGTGACGTCATAGTTTTTTGGAGTCAAATAGCGCTCATAATATCCGTTTTTCTGCATTAATAAATCTAAAATCACGTTCAAAATGGATGTGATCAAATGCAAGTGACATTATTTTGTAACGTTTTGTTCTCATAACAGAACAAAATAATTTATTTTTGATTAAGGAAACTACTGAATTGGCCCACTAGTTTCAAAGTTTATAGGTACAGACAGACATACAGTTATAGGCGTCGTACTTCATTTTCAACTCCCGATAAAAAAGAGGGGTGTTATAAGTTTGACGTGTCTGTGTGTCTGCCTGCGGTTTTTTAATCGAAAGCCTTGTCTGTCAAGATGGTTCTTAGCTATGGATGGATGCCAAGGATGCCAAAGACCTCGCAAAATGGAGAAGAAATAGCCGGAACAGTTTAAATGATTTGGCTATAGTTTTACAACCGGCCACCTGCCTGATGTCAACCCTCTTTGGAAATGCAATTGCAGCTCGAGATCTTTGCTTAGTCCTTTAGTCGCCTCTTACAACATCCACAGGAAGAGATGGAGTGGTCCTATTCTAACCCGGAACCACTCGGGTAGAAATAATAAGACTCACTCAATGAATTTCTCTCGGCTAACAATTTGCTGCTTCAATTATCTCCAGGGTTCAACTCAACCAGGTAACCTCCTCATTTTCCATCTTATTTACAACAACAAGTAGGTAGACATATTAAACACTCTGTATTCCAACCCTTGATATACACCCGCCCCGTAATCTTCAAGGCGGCTGGCTTTCATACGCCTATTTTCACGTCGTACATTCTCCCTAATATCGCGGCAGTAAACCGTAGTGGCAACACCAACAATGGTACAGGTACATTATTACCCGGCCCGCGGAGGAGATAAACATAGAGCCTCATAAAGCTGCGATAAGCACACTTCTATGAGTTCTCGGTTTCTAGGTCATTGTACAGTGCAACATGATTTATATAGAATATATTTTATGCAACTAATAGATGGCTCTATGAATCGGTAGTTAGTGATATATGAGCGCAAGCTATATTCGAAAGGGACCAGGTTCGATCCCTGCCAACCCCGACTCGTACCTCTGAGTTTGCAGAGTAATCTGACTTATTTACGGTAATTTTTATTGCATTAATTGGACTAACACTAATAAGTAAAGTCAAACATTATTTTAAGGCGGAATACGAAGAGAACTGTCGAAACTTCATATATTTCTGTTCACTAGAACTTTAACTTGTAGTAATTCTAAGCGTTAAAACATTTTTTGTAGGTTTGTTCGGATAAGTAAGTAAGTAAGTAATACTTTATTGTACACCAAGAATAGAAAAAAATACAATAAGAATAAAAAAATACATTCAAACTAGCTTTTGCCCGCGGCTTCGCCCGCGTAGATTCGGAGCATGAAAAATAGATGTTGGCCGATTCTCAGACCTACTCAATATGCTCACAAAATTTCATGAGAATCGGTCAAGCCGTTTCGGAGGAGTACGGGAACGAACATTGTGACACGAGAATTTTATATATAAGACTAGCTTTTGCCCGCGGCTTCGCCCGCGTAAATTAGGGGTATGAAAAATAGATGTTGGCCGATTCTCAGACCTACTCAATATGCTCACAAAATTTCATGAGAATCAGTCAAGCCGTTTCGGAGGAGTACGGGAACGAACATTGTGACACGAGAATTTTATATATATGATATACAATGGGCGGTCTTATCGCTAAAAGCGATTTATTCCAGACAACCGATGGATAGAGAGAATATAAAGATACGTTAGAAGACGGGGTGTACAGGACGGATATCACACAAAGTGCCCGCCTTCTTAAAATTTTAAAATAAATCAATATATCATTTAAAAACAATGTTCAGAAATGATATCTAAAAATTATTTTTCTTCCAAAACACTAGAATATAAATTGAGAAAAATATTTTTACTCAAAAATATTAGTATTGTGATTCCAAAGGTGACCGCCTTCTTCATTTTCTATACAAAAAAATATTTATTAAAATTTATTCATACAAATCTATAAAATCTACATTCCGCGTCATTCCGCGTTCATTCCCCGCCTCCCGCTTCACAGTCAAACGTCATATGTAAAAGCATGCGGGGTGATTTGCGGATCGCCCCGCACCTCATCTCCTCAGAGTCTCTTCGTATTCCGCCTTAATACACACTACTCGTACAGTCACACAAACATATTCGCACACACACAAATTCAACTCATACTACACATACATTATGCACTTTCGCTTCCCTTTAGTCTTAAATAACTATGTTAAAATGTTGTTATGTTAAATGCTAAGTACTGCATTAAATGATTTACCATTATATAGCAGAAGACTCGCAGCTCAATTCATGCATGTAGATGTAGCCTCTGTAATTCTACTACTCTATCTTCGGTAGAATACGGCCCGACAGGGATAAGCCCTCTTCAAATTAATTACATACGAATCGCAAATGTGAAGCGCACGCGAAATGTTGTTTCAAAATGAATGATAGTATTTACATGTAATCTTACTGTTTCTATATCACTGTACACAGAATCTCATATTAGGGAGAAATTGAGTAATTATTCAGTACATGACCGAAAACTGAATGAATGGTCTATTTTAATGTAAATGTTACTTTCCTGATCTTCTTCTTATCGTGTCAATGGCAATAATTGTTATCTAAATTGTATTGGCCCAGAAATTCGCCACATCTATATAATATTTTTCCTTCGTTCGTAGTTTTGAATATAGAATTAGTTGGAGTATAATTCCATAGTGTGGGATCCACATGAGCAAAAGTACAAATTAATGCTCGAACGTGTTCAGCGGCGATTTGCTCGAGCACTGTATAAAAATATGTATGGGTATTATCCCTATTTGTATCCTTCATTATTTGTATCCGGAATGGTAAATTTATATACTTTAGAAGTAAGGCGCAAATGTGCCTTACTTATCCATTATTATTTGCAGCTGAATGGCAAGATAAATAACCCACTGGCTTTATCGCGGTGTTGTTTCTATGTGCCGTGAGTGTTCAGGCAGTTGCGTAACAGGCCGCTGCTCGCGCCGGCCGCGGTAAATTCTGACACCGCCAAGTATGCGCCCACTAGCCAAGCCACTACATTACTCAACGCCTTAATTGCTCGGATGCCGATAGACATCTATTACGACAATTTAAAAAAAATTGTTGATGTATGTATTTTTTATTTGTCTATTTAGTTAACTTTAGCCTGTACCTGACTCGCGTGCACGTGTTGGGAAACTGTAAGTGCACGGAGTATTTTTAAATGAATAAAGAATCTATGGCCTTATGGTTGGTCTCTAGAACAAGATGCGTTGGCCGATGGGCATGACAGCACATGATCCATAGACTGGATGCATCCACAGGCATATCTGTCACTTATTAATCCCTTATTAGGAAACTAACCTATAGGTTTCTTTTACATGCTCAAAGCATGGACGAACAAATAGTAACCATACAAAAATACGTACTGCCAAAATCCTGTATTATTTCTAAATGTCACTAGTATCTCGCACGTTAGTCACACATCATGGATGCTGGGTACTTAGACTGACGGTATCCACGAGAAATCTGAGATGGTGCTTGTTTGTTTGTAATAAATGGGCAAGTGCGAGTCGGACTCGTACATGAAGGGTTCCGTACCACCGTACAATGTTTTAAATCGCTGAAGAAACACGTTTCCTAAATGACGACCCACTTATTATAATTATTAACTTTATCTTATTTTTCGTATTTTTTGTTATAGTGGTCATAGTAATACATAATCGGTGAAATCGGTGTCTAGCTATTACGGTTCAAGAGATAGAGCCCTGTGACAGATCGAGTTAAAAACGCTAAAAAAACACGTTTTTCGTATGACCATCCCCTTTAATATTTTCAATTTTTTTTATTTTTAGTATTTGTTTTTATAGCGGCCACAGTAATACATAATCGGTCAAAATTTCAGGTGTCTAGTTATTACGGTTCAAGAGATAGAGCCCTGTGACAGACTAACAGACGGACAGACGGACAGATGGACAGACAGCGGAATCTCAGTAATAGGGTCTCGTTTGCACCCTTCGGGTACGGAACCCTAAAAATGAACGCTTATACCGCCATTTTTTCGAAACCACTACGAAACTACCTTCTTTTGAACTAATAGCTCCATCTAGCTATAACGTTTAAATTCAAAATCGAATTACACTTCAAAGTATGATGGTTGTCAGTCCTCTAGTTTGTTCGTCCATGAAATGATATAGGAAGCTAATTTTATTTACGCAAACCGATTTTAAATAGTTATACAACGTGGAAGGGACATACCCGTAATAAATCGAACCACGGTCTATACTAGATCATTATACTCGTAGTATAATAAAATTACAATAACAGCCAAAGAACAAAAACAATTTCAGAATTTCCATACAAAAGTGTCACTCAGGCAATTTGTATGGGAATGTAAATTTTTTTGGTCTTTTCGACTGCTATTTTAATTTCATTATACTATAATGATCTAGTATAGACCGTGGTTCGATTTATTACGGGTATGTCCCTTCTACTTTATATACATACAGCGCTGTCTTACAATATTTCCAACAAGTTTATTAGAAATTCTCTTTCTAGAAGCATTTCAAGAGTAACATTTTATGTTTGCGCGGACTAAATAAACTTTTTGCTGGCTCATTTGTAAGGAAGGCAGCCTCTAACGACTGAAAGCAATAAGTTGTAGCGTTGCTATGGCACTGGGTGCTTGTCTGTGCAATTTCTCTTTCATTTTCTAAGGTTTCACTTCGCTTATTTATAATTAGCTGATGCCCGCGACTTCGTCCGCGTGAAATTCAGTTTTATTGTGCACATTGGTTGGCGTATTTAAATTAGTTACTTAGTGCGTAATTTACAGTCCGAGTTTTTTAATGCGATTGGGCACATAAATTACTCGTATGTTATATCTTTATTAACGACGACAAAAATAAAATGGTTTTTTTTTCATTCAATTTTATAACTGTACTCGGTGGATTTAAAGCCTAGGGTTTACTCTACCAGTCAACAGACTGACAGGTGGTGCAAAGACAAGTAAGGCCAAAGTAGGAGCAAAAATAACACTTTATAATTACTCACTAGTTTTTATTAAACCTTTATTTAATTTACCATAATATTTTCGGACTTAGGTTGGGTCTGAATGGTATTTCTTGATTTAGAAGGCGTGACTTGTTGAAGTGTAAGTTTTTTTGCTGTCTCTCAATTCCAAAAATTCTTTGGGACATCATCCTTTATTCACACATTAGTAGCTACTTTGCCTCCGTGATCCAGTGATCCGGAGGTTGTGGGTTCAAATCCCACTGGGAAACATAGTTTGTGAAAATTTGTTTCCAGTCTGGTTAGAATATTGCAGACTTGAATCACTTGATTATCCGAAAAGAAAGATGATTCCGTGCTTCGGAAGGTACGTAAAGCTGTGAGTTCGGAACGCCATTTACGTGTTTGTTTAAACCTATCCTAGGATTGGTTCTGGTCTACCCTTTAGGTTGCGGAGGTGAGACGGCAGTCGCTCTGTATAAAAACCAGTAACTTCGCCAAATCACCTAGGTTAGGCAGCGGACTCCGAGCTCAGAAGCGTTACCGCTGAGGATGCAACCGGGAATACGCTCGGATGATGATGACATTAGTGCCTACTTCCTTAAAGCGGGCGTAAGCATTTACGAGGAGCTTTACGAGTCTCTAATCCGTCACTAGTTTGACGTCACTCCCTGTTTGTAAATTTTATGCTCTGTATAATTGCCTCAAGTCTGATTAATGTGAACTGGGTAATCCCTGAAATAATGGAGATTACCCTGATTGCTGCATATGCTAGGCCAAGGATTACACGGCAATTGTGTTATTTGAAGGGATTTTATTATAATGAATAAAGTTTGAATTCGCTCATCGTTGAGGCCTGACCAAATGATTCCGTAACAAAAGGAAGTTGTGAAGCCCGTTTATTCATTATTCTGTTCAAAACAATTGTTATTAGATAAAGGTGACGGTGATACCTGTGAAAGTTGAAGGGCCACGGCTGTATTATTTTCAGGGTTCCGTTCAAAAAATGAAAAAACAGAACCCTTATAGGATCGCTCGTGCGTCTGTCTGTCCGTCCGTCTGTCACAGCCAATTTGCTCCGAATCTACTGGACCGAATCAGGTGTTTGGTAGAATGTTGCAATCTTATGACCCAAACACATATGTGCAAAGTAAATAAATATTTTTTTAAAAATAAGGGTCATTTTCTTGGAACAAATTAGGAAATTAAAAAAAAGTTTTGCAAACCTTACTGTGTTATGCATCAAATGAAAGGGCTTGTTATATGGATCTCAAATATATTTTTGTTATTATTGTAAAATTAATAGTCTTGATTTTATTCATGGAAGCAGACGAAAATTGACCATTGCCCTGATCTCTGAAACTATTGAGCCTAAAATTTTGAAAAAAATACAAAATATATTTCATTGCTTGTAGATAACAGGAAAACCTATGAAAATTCAATCAATTGTACGGAACCCTCTCCACGCGAGTTTAACTCGCACTTGGCTGGTTTATTTTATTATTTATTTTGTAAAATCACTATTTGTACACCTCAGTAAAGTACTAAATTCACATAACTAATGAATGTCGTTTTATTGCAAAAAATATTTTTACACTTACCAAAATAAAGTAAGAAAGTAGCACTTTATACTAAACTAAGAATTCACGACTAAATAGTAAACTACAACAAAGGTTTAATGTGTATGTAACAAACGTGTAATGTTAAAGAACAAATTACCACATTTACAACCGCAAAGCATGACAGGAGACTCTTCCGAGCCGTTGCCTCTCGTAGACTCAAGTCTAGCGCACTTAAGGAGACATACAACCGAGGGCGTATCCAGGGGGAGAGGGGGTTTAATTTGGATCGTAAACCTTTAGTTTATGTGAAGTCCCCTGTAAAAAATTCCATTTATAACTAGATTAATGGAATATTTAACTATGATATGAATATGTGAAATATCCATATCTATAGTTAAATATAAAGTAATGTTGGAAATAAGATTTTTCAAAAAAAATCTAAGTACCTTATCAAGGCAGATGTAATAAGCCCAAACTCAATGGGGTTGCGTTGCGTTGTTATATTACAGGGTTCATATAACCACCTTCCGGTTTCATAATCAGATCAGCTTCTTGTTACAATAAAAAATCATTTTTGTCTGATTTACATTAGCATACAAAATTTCTCCTCAATCGGAAACCGGGAGATGGCTCAAATTTAACTTGCAAGAGTTGACCCAAACAAATACCTGGTATTTATTTTCTCTTGATATGCTTCAGACGCGTTATTAGAAGTTTTAACGTGCCTTCAGAAAGTAGGAGAAGCTCGAAGTACTTTATAACTATACTTATGGTCACAAATCCTACATTAAACCTCGTTCAGTCATTTGTCGTGTGAAGTTCGGCTTCGCCACTCGTTTGAGCTCCTCATATACAACTTGGAAGGGACATACCCGTAATAAATCGAACCATGGTCTTTACTATATCATTATAGTACTTATAATGAAATTAAAATAATAGCCAAACACAAAAAAAATAGGCATTTCCATACAAAAGTGTGTAGTCTCTCGTGCGATTTGTATGGGAATGTTGTTTTATTTGATTGTGTGAACTGTTATTTTAATTTCATCAGTACTTTAGTGATCTTGTATAGCCCATGGTCCGATTTATTATGGGTGTCCATTCCACGTTGTATGTCCATACGACCAGCATGATTTTCTGGCTACTGTATTTAACCATCCCCCCAAAGCGAATGTTGGATCCGCCCGAGCTTGGCACACAACTCCAACGCGCTGTAATTAAGGAATTTCAAAATGCACAGGCGACGGTTAATCTTATTCAGTCGCGAAATTAAAATTACGAATTCACAAAGTTAAAGAGTTACGCTGAGTGAATGAATAGGTCCCGTGTGACCGAATGAGTGTATAGCTAAGTGACCAACGCTTTAATATTCCGCAGTCGTCGCCCAGCCTTTTTACACTTTTGTTTCGTCAAAGTTCGCCAGTATGATTTATGCAGTAGTTAATCTTTTTGCTCCACTGCTACAGAAGAATGGCTATGCTTTTGATTGTGAACTTCTTTGTGTTAGCCTATTTACTTTTCTAGCATGGATGATTAAAGTTCTACAACGCTACATGAAATAGGGGAGAGGTGCGGGGACGGGGAACGGGGACGCATATTGCGCGTGCCTTAGGAGATTCCGTTCTGTATACTCTAACTGTCCTCTGAGCTTTGTTAATCTTTTTATTATTCCTCTCTTGAGACTTTTGATCGGAGTGACGCGTTGAAAATAGTGATTTTCATGACGCGGCGACGTTTACAAAAGGTTTCTTTAATATTTCACTTTTACACTTTGACTGCGGAAAAACGCACCAATGTGTGTATTGCGAAAATGAAAACACCACATACGGTGCGTTTTTCCGCAGTCAAAGTAAACAACGATGTTCACTAAATTAAACATATAAAAACCTTATGTCAAACCTCATAAATATTTTCAACCAAAGTTACCCAAAACACCTTTGATATCTTCCACCTGTCAAAAAGTCATGTTGCGGCGTGGTGTCTGACGTCGGTCGCGGTATCGCCCGTCATCACGCTGACAACAAAAGACAGGGGATTGTGTGATGTCGCCCAAAACCTCCCCGAAACGGGCGGCAGGGAACAGCGGCGAATATTGATGAGTGACATGGTGTCAAATTTTCTGATTGTGTACATGGGGCTTAATGTCGGTATCAGTAATATTATTTGCATATTTTCGTTTATTTATGTTTATCTCTAAACTTCTTCTTTCTGTAAATCTAAAATTTTTTGTAGAACTAAATTCTATAACCTATAAAGTTCTGCTTTATTCAGATATCCAAATGTATTTCTAGATTTTTCAAAAAAGTTACTTAAGTAAATATTTATCCAACTTAAACTAAATAAAAAATAAAACTGAAAAAATGTTGTTCATGTTTTTCGTCTAATTTTTCAAATTTAAAGTATTTTAAAAATTTTCTTATAGTCTTTTTAGAAAATCTGGCACTGGATTAAATATACTGTTTTCTTCTAGCCTACTGGCGGCAAATATTTAAATACTTGCCGTCAGTAGGCTATTCATATTTGGATGAACAAAAATTGGCTACAAATTTACCGACCTCTAAACTCTGCCGCCCTAGGCTCTAGCATACTCAAACTGCTGGTAAATCTGATATTTCTAACGAAAAGCTGACCAGATGGGATATAAACACAGACAGTTTGTGGACGTAACAATACATAACTCGTTACTACCCTTTAGGCGGTGAACCCACTGCACCGCGCACCGTCGCGGAGCGCGGGGTGGCAGACTTTTAGGCAAGTTGGGTTCACAATTTGCAATACTGTGCGTGTTTTTGAAAAAACACTGTTATTAAACTACTACAGTTTATTTCCCAAAAAAATTACATAAGCAACTTAAGGATTTAAATGGGTGGGTAGTTGTGCCCCGTAATGTCAACACTGTATCTGTAGTTTTCTTACAATTATTAATAGTAAAAGTGCTTCAAATTGCACGGACTTATAAAATAAACTTTAAATTGGTGCCAATAATATGCAATTAATAAGTGGTTATAGAAATAAAACTAAAATAATAAGCAAAATCTGTGAAAAAAGTGACGTCTAAACAGTGACTCACAGTGTACATAAAACAACTAACATCTCGCCAATTAATACATTTTATGTATTTTATACAAAAAAGTGTCAACTGTGAACACCGAGTCGAATGAAATTATAAATAAATAAGCAGTGAAATATATAAATAGTGAAATAATAATAATTTCTTCGTTATGAGAATTAGTTCTACCACTGGTTAATAGATGGCGTGAGTCGTATGTTTGCCAGTCATTTGTGAAGCAAACGCCGAAGATTTTATTAATTTGAGGAGAAGTATATGTTGCTCCTGCGTCGTACGTCGAATTGATGGAGTCGCCTGTGAATGCTATTTGTGATTACAGTGTGTGATAAATAATAAACCTGCTGTCTTGTCTTTCTATCATCAAATAAAAAACAAATCTGCGGGCATAGAAAGTGGTCTGGGGGTTAGCGGTACTCGTGCTAAGAGCGACGCCCTGAGTTCGAATCGCGGATGGACTAATGTAAGACTGTTCTTGTTTACCTTTTATTTTATTTTTATTTTTTGTGATTTTTCATTTTTATGATAATTTATTTTTATTTTTTGACGACACTTATGTGGATACAATAGGATAAGATTTTTATTTTTACATTTCCTCTCATAATATTTGTTTTTGTTTTTTAATAATAAAAGGTTTTTTATTTTATTTTTCAATATGGATTTTTTCTTTATTTTCAATTTTACTTGATAAAGTTAGAATTTGACATTTTTTTATATTATGAGTGGAACACAACGATCAACATGCCCTCATTGCCCAGATTCTTCACGGTTATTTGTTGCTCCTCGTGGTCTCAACGTTCACATTGGTCGGGTACATAGGTCTCAGGCACAGCAGTCTATCTCTACTAATACGACTGATGGGGCGACTGCTCAAGTACAATCTGCAACACCTAACTTTAGGAATATATCAAACCTAAAGAAAAATGTACGTATCCTCAAGCGCATACCGAAGGGAGCTAGATGTATGGCAGCTGGCAGGCTTACAGAAATAATTGAACAGTGTTTGGCCTCTAACAGCAAGCAGGACTGGCTTACCTTGTTGACTTTTGCGTATACGGCGTTTAAAATACCTGACGGTGACGATAGGAGATCTCTCACCACTAAAGTAAAAGAAAACATCTTTCAACCCTTAAATTTAATAACTGATGAGGAAAGTGATACACATCAAGTGGTTACTTCAAGGTCCCTTCGTAAATCTATAGAGAGCAAAGTTTATGATGGTGACTTGAGAGGAGCTGTAAGAATCCTTACGTCGGATTGTGGACTAGCCCCTCATAATACAGACACTATAAGCGCCTTAAGAACTAAGCACCCGGCGCCATCGCGTTCTTTATCCCCACTACCAGAGCCGAACAATACATGTCCAGTTCTTGTCGTCTCAAATAATGATGTATTGGAGGCGATAAACTCTTTTCATAGTGCGTCAGCAGCTGGCTTGGATGGGCTTCGGCCGTCTCATTTAAAAGATTTAATATCTTCTGCAGCTGGAGATAATGGCCTTCGCTTGGTGGAGACAATTACTAAGTTGTGCAACTTTTTGTTAAAGGGTCTTCTAAATCCAGAGGTTTGCCCTTATTTTTATGGAGCCTCGTTGTGCGCTTTATTAAAAAAAGATGGTGGGATTAGACCAATAGCCGTAGGTAATGTTTTACGGCGTCTGGTTGCAAAGCTGGGTGTGCGAGCTGCAAAAAATGAAATGTCCGTATTATTGCAGCCTCATCAGTTGGGCTTTGGAACTCCTTTAGGCTGCGAAGCTGCAATACACGCTACTCGGGTTTTTGCTATGACAAAATTGGGTCCTGATGATGTCATAATGAAAGTAGACATTAAAAATGCTTTTAACAGTATTGAGAGAGACATAATTTCAGCTGAGGTGCGTGAACACATCCCTAGCCTGTATCCCTTTTTGTACCAGTGTTACATCTCACATAGTAATTTGTTCTTCGGCACTTCTTCCATAGATTCACAGGTTGGTGTACAACAGGGAGATCCTTTGGGACCACTGTTATTCAGTCTAGCCATACATAAAGTTGTATCTGGCCTTAAGTCACCATTAAATATCTGGTACCTAGATGACGGTACAATTGGAGGTAAACCGGAGATGGTAGAAAGCGACCTGCTTGCAATTGTGGCTGGATTTAGACAGTTGGGTCTCGACCTTAATTCATCTAAGTGTGAGTTGTTTTCTTTGAATCCGTCCTCTATGCACGTTGATCGTTTTTGTTCAGTGTTGCCAGGCTTAAAGGTCATGAATAAGACTGATTTTAGTTTGCTGGGAGCTCCTATTTTCTGTGAGGCAGTTCCTTCTGCTATATTAAGTAAAAATGACTTGATTTTGAAGTCTGAGGCTACATTGAGGGAACTTCCAGCTCACGTTGCTTTAACTCTTTTCAGAAGTTGTATGTCGATGCCTAAATTAACTTACACACTAAGAACTGCACCGGTATGGCTTTTCGAAAATGAAGTTTCAATGTTAGATACTACGCTAAGACAAGTACTGGAGAGCATTTTGAATATTAGCCTAGAAGAAAGCCAGTGGCGACAAGCATCGCTACCAGTCAGACATGGTGGGCTTGGTGTTCGACGGGTACAAGACACTGGTTTGCCAGCTTTTTTGGCTTCTTCGCATGGGGTGAGGGAACTCGTCACTCATATTTTATCTCTGAATGGTGATGGGTTCACTTTGCCTTATGTGGAGGATGCTTTAGCCGAATGGCAGGCCCGAGGCCTAACTCAGAGTCTTCCAGACCAACCACAAATACAGCGTAAGTGGGACGACATTCTTGCCAAGACCGTGGTTGACGATTTAATAAGTAGCAGTACAGGCGTCGACTTGGCACGTATCAAAGCGTCAATAGCTTCCGAGTCAGGTGCTTGGTTACATGCGTTGCCATCACCTCAGCTCGGAACACTCCTAGATGATGACACGTTACGAATAGCTGTAGCACTTAGGATAGGTTGTAACGTCTGTGAGCAGCATCAATGTGTCTGTGGGGCGCTCGTTGATGTAAAAGGCTATCATGGCTTGAGCTGCTTGAGATGCGCGGGCAGGTACCCTAGGCACCATGCACTAAACGAAATAATTCGAAGAGCGATGGTTAGTGCAAACATCCCTTCTGTATTAGAGCCTCCGGGATTGAGTCGCACAGATGGCAGGCGTCCCGATGGTTTGACCCTAGTACCTTGGAGTAGAGGTAGGTCATTACTTTGGGATGCCACGTGTGTTTGTACGTTTGCTCCTTCACATCTCAAGGATACGATCAAAATGGCTGGATCGGCGGCAGAGAGTGCAGCAAAGCAAAAGCACAGTAAATACTCTAGTTTGAAACCAGCTTATATTTTTGTACCGGTAGCCTTTGAAACCACAGGTACCTGGGGAAAGGAAGCAAGGGCTTTTATCAGAGAATTGGGCCGACGTATCTGTGATCGCACTAACGACAACCGTTCTGTATCCTTTCTGGCTCAAAGACTTTCTATAGCTATTCAGCGTGGAAATGCAGCAAGCGTTATGGGAACCTTCGGGCCGGGAACGATGCGGAGCGGTCTCTTAGATTAAGAATTTTGACGAAGCATGTTGCGGATATTTTTCTGTTTACCTTTTGACGAAGCATGTTGCGGATATTTTTCTGTTTTCCTTTTGACGAAGCTTGTTGCGGATATTTTTCTGTTTACCTTTTGACGAAGCATGTTGCGGATATTTTTCTGTTTACTTTTTGACGAAGCATGTTGCGGATATTTTTCTGTTTACCTTTTAACGAAGCATGTTGCGGATATTTCATTACATTTACATATAATAAGATTAATAAATAGTTACTTAAGGATTTTCTACAGACAATTTTTGAAACACACAAACACACAGTGTATAAAAAGGTGATTGTATAAAATAGTAATATGTCTTATAAAGGTAAATTTAGGCAAATTTAGAGGTATGTTTGTGATTTTTTTCTATCGATCCAAAAATGCTCAATCGTGTTTTGGATATTGTGGGTGTCTGTATGTAATTTTTTTAAGGAATAAATTGTAGTAGTTTAATTACAGTGATTTTTTAAAAACACACAGTTTTCTTGGCTCTGAACTGACGGGGCCTTAACATTGTATGCAAGTATCTCAATTTGTATGGAAAACGCGCAGGAGCGTCAGTGTGTTAAACCGCGCTTCGCGACGGTGCGCGGTGCAGTGGGTTCACCGCCTTAGTTTCGATCTTTTTTTTCGTATGTGTAAAGGGGCCAACACTAATGTTGTCTGGTTTTGTCAGATCTTTCAACCTGCCTAAAGACATCTGGCTAGCTTGACGACTGCCATACAATGATGTCAGCCGGGATCAACGCCTAACCACAGAATACAGTAAGAGTAAACAGAACGGAATCTCCTAAAGTACGCGCAAGATGCGTCCCCGTTCCCCGTCCCCGCACCTCTCCTCCGTTTTCGTCTCGATGACGCACGTTGGCTAACAAGAACCGGGGGAGAGGTGCGGGTGCGGGGAACGGAGACGCATATTGCGCGTACCTTAGGAGATTCCTTTCTGTTTACTCTTACTGTATTCTGTGGCCTAACGTGACTTCCGAAGCACGTAGAAGCTCAAGAATTTTTTGCATTTGTGGCCGGCCACCTATTCAAATGCTGACCACGCCTGGGGTTCGGACTCTAAAAGCACTATTAACTAGAGATGAAACGGATATCCGGTAACTATCCGGTATCCGGTCTATCAGGCCGCCATAATACTATCCGGCCGAATACCGGATAGCTACTATTTTTTTTTTATTTGGCCGTATAGTCATCTGGCCGAATAAAATAAAAACTGGATAAAAGAAACATATTTTTAAGTAATTATTTACTTTATTAAGTTAGTATATAGATAGTCTTAGTATCACTTAACTTAAATATAATTAGTTTTAGTTTTAAATTTTTAATCACACAATAGTAAATTAATGTAGCACAAAGAAAATGAATGAATTAGTACTCATACTGCCTTAGTGCAGTTTATGGTGAATAAATACTAATTTCTCTGCATTGAGAGGTAGCAGGCGGTTGCGTTTCCGGTTGATATCCGGAATCCGGTATCCGGCCAAACTGCTATCCGTTTCATCTCTACTATCAACCCATGAGAAGCTGAAGCAGTTCCTCTAAATAACACACTGAATGTTTTATGTAAATCGTCTCGGAAGGATCGCGCGACCGGGAACGTGTTACCAAAACTATTGAATTAATTAGAATAGTTCCCAACACAAACATTTGTTCCTAACTAGCCGTGTTTTAGTTTCAGAAAGACTGTATAACTGCTTTATAAGCGATTGTTTTTGTTACATCTAAGTTTTATTAACTAAGTTATCAATTTATTCAATAAGTTTATTTGAAATTTGTCTGTCTAATATTTTTATTTGCCAAACAATTTAAAAAACCCCGGACTTTCAAGCGTTCGCTGAAAACCATTTAGTCAAAATTTAGAGCATTTTAGACACAATGTTCAAATTTTTCAAAAGACAATCAGATGAAAATAAGAAAAATCAACAAAAAGTATGAATTTTTTTGTCGAAAAAACATTTTCTGTTGATTATTCTCAGCTGACTTCCCAAAGCGTGTGATCTGGAGAAATGTGTAAATAAAGAGAAATCCTTTTGGATTGCTGCTGGCTCATCCCAGTCCAAGTTATTTTCCGGACCAGTGGCCGCCGACGTTTATAAGCGTTCGAGATGATACCCTTTTGAATATGATTTCAGCATTTCTGTATACTTCGTCGACACTATAAATTAAAGAGGATACGGAGAAACACTTCTTATTCTTTTTTCAAGCTGGTCTGTGAGAAAAGAAAATACCTGGAATGTACCAGCTGCTTCTCTTCCCGCGCTGATCGTGAAAGCCGATCCAAGGAATCGACTAAAATGCTTCTTCTTTTTTTTTCATCTTAGCGCATAGGTTGCATCCTCAGCTGTGCGGCTTTTGAGCCCGGAGCGCTTTTCCGCTTTTTCTTCTCCAAATATATGCATGCTCCAAATATATCCAAATAGGTATGCATGGATATCAAAACCGCCACCCAAGGATGCCAAAGACCTTGCGAAATGGAGAAGAAATAGCCTAAACGGTTTAAATGATTTGGCTATAGTTTTACGAGCGGTCACCTACCTGACGTCAACCCTCTTTGGGAATGCATTTGTGCAAAAAGTTTACGCCTGTCCTACGCGCTACGCTACTTGACGCCTCATGTCTTCCTGGACGAAGCCTCAATCTCTGAATTTTGGCTTTTATTTAGCTCTTTGCGCAATAAACTTACAGGGGTTTCAAAAGTGCCTCGAATGGCTAAGAAAAGTATGTTACGACTATGTGCCTTTGTTTGTTTTGTTGCCCGACTTGGCGGGCGGCAGTGCGCCCGCCAAGTAAATAAAGTGTAATTGGCATATGCGTTATAAATCGAACTACTGGCTATAATAGATCACTTTACCTCTAGGATAATGAAATTAAAATAACAGTCAAAAAACTAAAAAAAAACAACATTCCGCTGCGCATCTGTGTATGGTTTTTATTTTTTATTTTTTAACTGTGATTTTAATATCATTAAACTATAATGATCTAGTGAAGCCCGTGGTTCGATTTATTACGCATATGTGAATTATACGTTATACAACGTGGAAGGGATATACCCGTAATAAATCGAACCACGGTCTATACTAGATCATATAGTATAATGAAATTAAAATAACAGCCAAAAAACAAAAAATAAATTCTTCCATTTTTACATAAGTGTGCAGCCGGCGATTTGTATGGGAATGTCGAATTTTTTTATAGTTTTTAGGGTTCCGTACAAAAAATGAAAAAACGGAACCCTTATAGGATCACTCGTGCGTCTGTCTGTCTGTCCATCCGTCCGTCTGTCACAGCCAATTTGCTCCGAAGCTACTGGACCGAATCAGGTGAAATTTGGTAGGATGGTGTAATCCTATGACCCAAACACAGATGTGTAAAGTAAAAAAATATTTTTTTTGAAATAAGGGTCATTTTCGGTGGACAAATTAGGAAATTGAAAAAAAGTTTTGTAAACCTTGCTTTGTCATATATCAAATGAAAGGGCTCGTTATGAGGATCTCAAATATATTTTTGTTATTATTGTAAAATAAATAGTTTTGATTTTATTCATGAAAGAAGACGAAAATTAACCATTGTCCCCTGATCTCCGAAACTACTGAGCCTAAAATTTTGAAAAAAATACAAAATATAGTACATTGCTTGCATATTACAGGAAAACCTATGAGAAATACGGAACCCTCATCACGCGAGTTTAACTCGCACTTGACCAGTTTTTATTTTCCTGTATTTTAATTTCATTATACTATACTGATCTAGTATAGTCCGTGGTTCTATTTATTACGGGTATGTCCCTTCCACGTTGTATATAGTAGTGCTGATAAGGTCCCGCGATTGTTTCATAGCAACAAAATGACGTTTGATATATTCAATGGTCGCGTTACGCTGGAGTGACAACGAGTATGAATACCTATTCCTACGATATACGTGTTCACGGAACTTGATATTTCGGAGCGTACTACAGTTTGTACGTTATTTGAATATGATGCGAGTACGCCCGGAAGATGTTTGCTCAGCTTTCAGATGGCGCTCTAGGCGAAACGTTTACCGCCAAAAGACGCGTTGTTTTATCTGTTACCTACCTGTTCTTAACATTATATTAGTCCGGTCAATTTTCTTCAAATTCGCTAGATGACAACAAGTCAAATCAGACCCTTTTTCTAAACGTCAAAAAAAAATTTTTCTATGAAATGTATGAAACCGTGACGTCATTGCATTATCAGGTTTATTGCATTAATAAATCTAAAATCATGTTGAAAATAGATGTCATCAATGACAAGTGACACTATATTGTGACATTTTATCTCTTAATTAACAGTACAAAATTATTCCTTTTTGACCCAGTCATCTACTCAATTACAGAGGTAAGCTTACATTAACTCGAATAAAGCTGCAAATTGTTACGAATGTTGGGATCATCATTATTGATGAAAAGTCAAAAGTCCCTATCGACTTATTTTTGTCATGTTTTTTCTCTCAAATTTCTAATAAATGGCTAACCTTCTGACTTTACTATAGGCACGGCCTTTGCCCTCCACACTTGCCAGCCTCCACCCGCCAGTCGCCCGGTAGGGGGCGGT
Source organism: Acrobasis repandana (assembly GCA_963576875.1). NCBI lineage: Eukaryota > Metazoa > Arthropoda > Insecta > Lepidoptera > Pyralidae > Acrobasis > Acrobasis repandana. The sequence goes on from OY756215.1 coordinate 3,124,338, forward strand.
GACATTTAATTGGGAGAATTTTGGTATGCATTTCTCGGCTGACATATTTGGTTTTTATTATGAAACAAGGTACTACGAGTATATATATGCTATACAAAATATGTATTTTTAATTCGTTTATACATATTTCCTTGAATATAGCTTGCAGGTTCATAACCACAAATATCCCAAGTAGACTCAGAGAAATCGCTGGCTTCGCTTGCTTGTTTAATTACCAATATTTCTTTCTTACTGGTTGTGGTCAGCCAAGGAAATAATAAAGACAGCAACGGGCAGGGCGTATTTAAAACTCGATGAAGGATGGATTCTTATTCTTCTTCTTATTTAAGAGCTTAGTGGCTCTTGTCGGTGGAGTATGCGCCAAACTTCTCGGTTCTTTAAGGATGGATTAGGTATCTAATATCTACTCTCCATCCCATTTCCCTGTTAGGCAACCAACTTGTTAAATGCGCTTTAGAACCTGCAACTAATGGCTTCTTGTCAAGCTCTAACAACTACTGGGTGGCGCAAAAGTACTGGCACTAAAGAAAATACTTTTATTTTTTTATATGACATTTTCTGTCATTCTGTTGTTGAAAATTGTGTAGTGAACAAATGTAAAATACACTGAAAATAAACATGGACCGTTTTACTCCCCAAGAACGTGGAATAATTGTGTCAATGTTCTTACGGAATAATTCATCAGTGATAAGAACACAACGTGAATTTCGTCGACGATTTCACCACCGTCCGGCACCGATTGGTCGCACAATTCGACGCTTTGCCACACGCCTTGAAGCAACTGGCTCAACATTGGATAGACCTAAGTCTGGGAGACCAAGAACAGGCCGTTCAGCTGAAAATATCGATGCTGTGCGCGAAGATGTGGAAGAGTGTCCAGAAACATCAACGAGGCGACGTGCCACGCAATTGGGCATTTCCAGACGGACCCTGCAGCGTATTTTGGTGAAAGACTTAAAGATGTTCCCGTATAAAACTCAAATGACTCATCAGCTGCTGCCTGCTGACCACCGAGCTCGTCTAGATTACTGCCAGCGCGTCATAAACCTCAACCTTGAAGAGGATGATTTTCCTTCAAAATTGGTTATGAGTGACGAAGCGCATTTCCATCTCTCAGGGCATGTCAATAAGCAGAATACTCGGTTCTGGGGCACTGATAATCCGCGCATTATTCAAGAAACACCTCTACACCCACTAAAAGTTACTGTAGGGTGTGGCATCTGTGTTGACAGAGTGATCGGACCCTATTTTTTCGAAGACGCTGGAGGCAATGCGATAACTGTCACTGGAGAACGCTACAGAACCATGTTACGAGAGTTTTTGATACCCAGTTTGGACGAATTGGGGCTGGAGCACATCTGGTTTCAACAAGACGGCGCTACGGCACACACAGCGCGCGACACTATGGACTTAGTGAGGGACGCTTTTCCAGGCCGAGTTATCTCTCGTTTTGGCGATTTGCCTTGGCCTGCAAGATCACCCGATCTGACCAGTCCAGACTTCTTTCTTTGGGGTTTTTTGAAATCTCGGGTGTATGTGAACAAGCCACAGACTCTCGCAGCTCTAAAAGAAAACATTCGTCAAGAAATAACGAACATATCGCAGGAAGTGTTACGGCAAGTTATGCAAAATGTCATAAATAGGGCTCAAATGTGTATCAACTCTGGAGGTCACCATTTAAAAGACATCATCTTTAAATCCTAATGGTACGAAATTTAATGGCACAAATATACATTTAAAAAAACCTAAATCTAGTTTTCTAATTTAGAAAAAATGTTATAGCTGAACCAAATAGGGTCTTTACTTTTGCGCCACCCAGTATAATGTAAATTTTAGATTAAAAATCTATGATTCTACTTGTATACGAAAATAATAAAAGATATTTCTAGATGAAATATTAGACATTCCAATTCAGTTCGGGAAATTTATTCTCGATTTCCTGAATGAAATCCAATTTGATTTGCAATCTAACCATCTATCTGGAATTTTGAACATGTAGATATAAGTTGCTGCAGTAAGCTTAGTACTTGCCTTTTTAAACGCATTTGAATTTTGAAACTAAATACATAGGTAACCAAAGAGATGGGAATGTAGGTACCTTCTCCTCAAGTATACTAATAACTGAAAAATTAGACATTGACATTTTATTTTTTTTAAAGAATTAATTTACGGCCCTGGATACGAATCCTTTAGAACCTATCAGTTTCAGTTTTCAGTTTTTCGTTTCTTTATCAATCAAATGGTTTTGTAGTGTAGGACCTTTGATTGCTCTAAGGAGCTTCTGGCAACAAATCTATACGAGTCACTAGTTTTTATAGTCGATTGAGTGGCGGACGGCGCCTAAAGACGCCTAAAGTCCGCTTAACAAATATCACTACAACCGTAGTATTACTGTCCACTTTAACTATGTGACTTATTATTTTTGAGTACGAGCATTTATTACACCAAACTACACCTATTTCACATCATAAAGTCCACTAGAATCAATTTGCAAAATAAATTAAAGCATACCCCGAACTGAACCCCTTACTTCCCGCCAAAAATCCCATAGTCATTGGATTTATTGTAACTACTCGTACGAGTAGTAGTTCGCCGCGAACTTAGACCTCGCGATTTTTTATTAATATTTCAAAAACTACTGAACCGATTTTGATGCCCAACGAACTTGAAAATTCTATTGATATTTCCTACATGCCTACCAAATTTCATCAAAATCGGACCATCGGTTCGGCAGTTATCGCGGAACAAACATACATACATTATACAAACAATGTGTTTTCGCCCCAACTTGAATTATTCGCGCCTCGCTCGGTCAATAATATGCATATCAAAGGTCACCCAAGGATGCCAAAAATCTAGCGAATTGAAGAAGGAAAGAAAGAAGAAATAGCCGGAACAATTTAAACGATTTGGCTAAAGTTTTACGACCGGCCGCCTGCCTGACGTCAACCCTTCTTGGGAATGCTATTACTGCTATTAGTGGCACGAGCTTTCAGTGCATTTTTTCTGTACGTACCTCTTCCGACATCCACAGGAAAAGATGGAGTGGTCCTATTCTGACCCGGAACCACACGGGTAACTTTAACGGGTAAAATTAGATTAACTTTACATATATGTATAACAATCTACAAAACATAGCTAGTAAGAAACTAGTTGACGGAGACAGCGGAAGCCATTGGCTCGATTTCGACTATTCCGCTAAAGAGGTTCTCACATGAAGTATCTTTGAGCGTCCCGAGTGTCCCGACGACGTAATATCATGAATATTGCCTCTTCTCGGAAGGGCTTGTTGCCTTCATAGCACTAGGCAAAATATTTTCTAAGTGCCATTTATTTTCGTATTACTTCGCATATAGACGCTTTATTGGAGGAAGAAGAAACAAATGGTGGTGTATTGTATATGTTTAGAGGGGTCGTGTTGTGTGCTTTCTTGTTATGAAATACGTGATTAGGTAGATTTATTTTTGTTTTGGGTAAAATTTCGCATTTTCTAATGAAACTTTCTACTTGGTTAATTTGAATAAAACCTTTTTTTTTTAATGCATGAATTGTGAAAAATATTTTTTTACCCCGCCTTGACATATTTTTTGGCTTTACATAGAATGTCGAATCAGCTGATTGGTCAACTTGTATGGGAGGCCAAAAAATATTTTTCATATTTTGAAATATGTTACTCAGGGAAAGTTGTTCAGTATTATAGACTGAATCCAGCCTTATAATAGTTTCAATATATTTTTTTAGACGTTATGTAACATTAAAAAGTCAATTATAAAAGGACAGAGGTAGGTTTTTCAACTTTTTTAAATTTAAATCTTCCATCACACATTAAAATCATACATACTCACTCGTACATCCATACACTATGATGACTTTATCTCTAATGGGGCAGACAAAGCATCCATACACTATGATGACTTTATCTTTAATGGGGCAAACAGAGCATCCATACACTATGATGACTTCATCTCAAATGGGGCAAACAGAGCATCCATACACTATGATGACTTTATCTCTAATGGGGCAGACAAAGCATACATACACTATGATGACTTTATCTCTAATGGGGCAGACAAAGCATACATACACTATGATGACTTCATCTCTAATGGGGCAGACAAAGCATACATACACTATGATGACTTTATCTTTAATGGGGCAAACAGAGCATCCATACACTATGATGACTTCATCTCAAATGGGGCAAACAGAGCATCCATACACTATGATGACTTTATCTCTAATGGGGCAGACAAAGCATTTTGCATCTGGCGGCTCTAACCAGACAAAGCCCACTGCTGAGACTGCAAGACTCAAAGGCCACTTTTAGCGTGATGGTGGGCGAGAAGGTGGAAAGGAAATCAAAATAGTGATGGGTTGCTAGCTGCATCACCCTTTAAACTATTTTATGAATTACTTTACAGTTTAAAGTGAGAACGTTAAGCTTTTCTACGCATTTTTGCGGAAAACGGCCACATTTGGCAAAAATGCGTAGCAAAGCTTAACGTTTTCACTTTAAACTAATTAATTTATTGAGTAGTTCATAAAATAGTTTGAAGGGCTTCACAAAGTCAAAATTTTACATGATATCTCCGTTTCCTTTAAATTGTTTATTTCAAGTGGGGGCAACACTGAACCCCGGAAAATTCATGTGGGAATATATAACATGATTTCCGTTTTCACCTATTTCCTAGATCGCGATCGGCTTTAACGATCTGCGCGGCATGAGAAGCAACTGATTTATTCTAAATTTCTTTTTTCTTAGACCAGCATGGTCTAATAAAAACAAAAAAAACTTAGAATGATAGAGAAAAAGACTTGTTATCAAAATCTTTTTCAAAAAATCATATTTTTACTTATTTTACTGGCAATGTTAATGTTTAGAAGTCGGCATATTGCGATACTTTGTACAAGGACAAAACAAACAAGTTAGATTGCGAATGCGATGATAAACTTGAGTTCGGAGTTGTTGGGACTTGTCTCGTAATTTAGACGCTGTGTAGCCCGCCGTCATAAAATTTAGCCAATGTACGTACTTGCAATTATTCTGGCTGTTTATTATCACCGATTCTGTATAGTTATACTGCTGATGTAGCTAGTCTGTGAATCTGTAGTAAATATCACATGTCTATCATGTTTTTTTTGTTTTTTTTTTAGCTATATAGATGGGATATATATATATTGATGGGCAAAAGCCTCCCCTCTTTGTTTCCATCTTTCGCGGTCCCTAGACGTAATCTGCCATTCTTTTTCAAACCGTGCAAGGTCGTCTGCCCATCTCTTCCTTGGTCTTCCTCTCTTTCATCGACCGTCCGGAGTCTAGTTGGTGGTAATATGTGTATCTAGCATGTATCAGAGTATTTTTTTTGAAGAGTCCCCTTGCCATAGATTTTTCTATACAACTGACAGTATTTTGTAATTTCAAAGAAATTGCACATATTATATTGATAAAATGTATTATATTAATATATAAATCCATAGAATGGAGGCTTCTCCGCTTAACTCTACAGAAAAGAGCAAGCTCATACAAACGTAGCTTAGCTTTTATTTTAAAACGACAAGTTAGATTTAGGCAAAATTTTGTAATTTTAAAGACATTGCATGTATGGCATATACTTCGTTTTTGACAGGCAAAATATAAGAATGAAAATATTGAAGAGTGTAGAAGTTTTCATACTGACGTTCATATATGATATTTCTACGAGTTTGATGCACTACGAGTATATACTCTTTCAAGTTCATATTTTGACTGTGAAAACCAGTTATATGCCATATACTTATGAAATTTCTATAAAATTAGAAACCAGAATATCTCCATAAGAAGATATATTTTTGCTCTGGATCCAGCCATTGTGAATACAGATGGCTTATATTTTCATTTGCGACCACGTGCGCTTTATGGGGCAATATTAGGCGTTTCTCGTACAGTTGGCGCTATAACAAACGTAACATTATGACGTTTGTAAGGGCTTACTGCCTCGAAGTGGTCGTTCTGAATTAAATACAGATATTTGAAGAAGGCAGAACAGGATGGCGCAGATAAAAGGGTGGGTGTTTTTTTTATCTAATATCTATACTAATATTATAAAGCGGAAGAGTTTGTTTGTTTGTTTGTTTGTTTAAACGCGCTAATCTCAGGAACTAATGGTCCGATTTGAAAAATTCTTTTTTTGTTGGGTAGTCCATTTATAGAGGAAGGCTTTAGGCTATATAACATTACGTTCCGACAACCACGCGAACGAAGTCGCGGGCACAGCTAGTATAATATATTATCGTTGAGTTAGTATCCTATAACACAAGAAACATACTTTGGGGCTAGGTCAATCATTGTAATTTGTCCTGTATTTATTAAAAAGGAAGCCAATGCCCAGCAGTGGGTTTAACATAGCTGATGATGTATGAATGAATTTTGAGAAGCATCTCAAAATTAATTAATTCATCAATCCGCTAGATGACAAAAAGTCGAATCAGACACTTTTTTCTAAATGTCAAAACAAACATTTTCTATGCGATTTGTATGAAATACAAAACCGTAACGTTATAGATATTGGAAGTCAAATAGCGCTCTTAATATCAGTTTTTCTGCATTAAAAAATCTAAAATCACGTTGAAAATGGATATGATCCATTGATCATATCCATTTAAATACGTCACAAAATAGTGTCACTTGTCATTATAAGTGACACTATTTTGTGACGTTTTATTATCTTAACTGTATCAAATAATTTATTTTTGTCCCAGTCATCTACCTAATTTGAAGAAGCATCTCAGTCCTTTTGATTTTAAAACATTAACATACTCGTATTTTAAACGCAGATTATTTAAAAACCTATGAATGGAGATTTTTAATATTTATAATTTTATTTTTTAATAATATACTGAAACTAATATAAACGAAAATACAGTCAATGATACTGAACAACTTTCTCTATAGTGAAATACGAAAATAATGTTTGACATTCCATACAAGTTAAAACAGGAAAAAAATGTTTGACATTCCATACAAGTTAACAATTTCGAGTTTCTATTGCACGCCTCATAAGCGAAGCGCATGAGGTTGTGCTCTACTCTCGCCTTACAAAAATCAAGTGATTTTTTTAACTAAATGTGTCTCTATTTATTTTATATCGCACTTGTACAATAATATTTACACATAAATGTCAAGGAAAAACACTAGTTTCAACACTTATGACATTTTTAAAAGACATTTTGCCTTTTAAATAAATAAAAACAATGTTTAATAAAATCATTTTGTGGACGTCCGTGTGTCTGTATGTATGGAAACTGGCGTGGTCACGATAACTCCCGAAAAACTTATCTGATCAAGTCCTTTTTTTTTTATACGCTTCAGTATTATCCATAACTAAGTCCTTTCGAAGATCACGGTCTAATTCCACACCCACACACACATACGGATAGGGTGCATGACACTTGCTCGTGTGTGGTCAGGGAAGATTTCTGAGACCTTTAAACGTCGAGATCTGATGAAAACTCGACTTTTCAAAAACGGGGTGAAACTAATAACGTTCCAAATTTTGAAAATTTTCAATTTTCTCTGCGGGAAGTTAAAAATAATCTCCAGTCGTGCGTTAAAGCCGATACATACTTTTCTTCGTTTTAAGTTAGCAATAAAACAATCAAAATCAATTTAATTGTGAAAAATGACATTATGAGGCGTGCACTTTTGGATTTTCCAAACTATTTTAAATTTTGAGTTTCTAAATCAAAACATTTTTTTTTCATATTTCAATGAGGACATATTTCTTTGAACTGCTCTTATATCTCGTATAAGGAATACTCAGGGTAGTTCCTATATGAATACACAGGTGACGCAAGAATATATTCTTGCGCCACCTGTGTATTAATTTCACAACTGCAGTGTTGCGTTTATTGTGTGGCTGACTGTATATCCCGCGGCGCCCATGATGACATAATTTGCAGGAAAATTGACGTTAAATGTGTTTTTTGCCGTAAGTTTCATTTTCATGTGGGGAATGTGTCAAGTGCGGCTGTTGTGGGCGAGTGATAATGTCGGAAACGTGGGGAGAATGACAATCGTATTTTAATGTTGCTTTTGGTGAAATGTATTTTGGCCTCCGCCATAACTAAGGTGTGTTATTTTGCATTCTTAACACATTGTAGGACACACTACGTCTATAGACGTAAATCAATTGTTATTTCTACTGTCTGCTTCATCATCATCATATCAGCCACAGGAAGTCCACTGCTGGACATAGGCCTCCCCCAAGGATTTCCAAAACTACCGATCGGAAGCGACCTGCATCCAGCGTTTTCCTGCAACTTTGGTCAGGTCGTCTGACCACCTAGCAGGTCCTATGCTGCGCTTGCCGGTACGTGGCCGCCATTCGAGAACCTTTCTGCCCCATCAGCCATCGGTTCTATGCGCTATGTGCCCCGCCCCCTGCCACTACAATGAGCTAATCCGCTGGGCTATGTCTGTGACCTTAGTTCTTTTACGAATCTCCTCATTTCTGATTCGATCACGTAAAGAACATAGCATAGTAGCATAGCCCTCTCCATGTCTCAATTTCAATTTCAATTTATTTATTTGCTTTACATATTGTACATATATTATTACACTACACTACATTGTCAATTCATTAGTTAGTAGGTACAACCTGAACCCTGATAGGGCATTGCAAAAGAAAAAAATGGGACGGCCCGTTGAGCGACCTTGAGCCTTCTTATGAGACCCATAGTAAGGGACCACGTTTCAGAGCCATAAGTCATCACTGGTAATACACATTGATTAAGCACTTTCGTCTTGAGGTACTGGGGTATTTTGGACGAGAAGACACTGAGTAACTTCCCGAATGCTGTCCAACCGAGTCGGATTCGTCGAAATACCTCTCGAAGCTGGAACTTAGTGTCCAGCAATGTGTTAAGAGTCCCCTTATCTTAGACAGAATCAGACTTTCCCATAAAAACGTAGTCTAGCTTTATTTTGAAACGACATGTCGATCCGCAAAATTTTGTAATCCCAAAGAAATTGCATATACGAGTAAATATAACTGGTTTCATACTCGTATTTCTTATTTACATGGCTAACCTACTTTAACACGCGGCCGTTGCCGTCCTCGCTAGCTGGTCACCGCCCGCTACGAGCCCGGTAACGGGTGGTGGTGGTGACATTTAAATGGAAGATTTTTGGTACGCATTTGTCGGCTGATATCTTTGGTTTTATTATGAAACAAGACGCATATGACAGAATATGTATTTTTTATTTTGCTTGAAGAGTACTTTACTTGAATATAGCTACAAGGTCAAATCACCCTGTATACTATAAAATCCTAGTAGATACATACATTTATTTATTTTAAACTTGATTGCACAAAACTATTGTACAAATGGTGGACCTAATGTCATATGGCATTATCTACCGGTCAACCATTAAAAGCAGAAAATACGTGAGGCTGGCGTGTTAAAATACGTATAAAATTACATAATTAACAAAATTACAATACAATACAACACAATACAATACAATACAATGCAATACAAAAATCTTTATTGCACCAAATAAAAACATTAAAAATTACAGTTTACGGAAAATTCTAATAGTATATACAACGTGGAAGGCATACCCGTAATAAATAAAACCACGGCTATACTGAAATTTAAATAACAGACAAATTAGAAAACATTCCCTTACAAATCACCCGGGCGGCTGCACGTTTTTGTGTGGAGATGCCGAATTTTTTTGTTGTTTTTTAGTTGTTATTTTAATTTCATTATACTATAATGATTTAGTATAGGCCGTGGTCTGATTTATTACTGCCACATTTAATATAAATGGTAAACAAAATTAAAGTTGTTGTTGTAAAATATTGCTGAAGAATACAGCTAGTATAAAATAAAAACTAAGCCTAGAGCTTTGCAGTATCTTGTTTGAGGTATAAAGTATTCAAGTGTTTTTACAGGATCAAAGTGTCCATGTTTGGTTAAATATTGACGAAGTCGGCTTGCCCCAGAGGCTTCCGTATAAAGTAGGATCTTGGGATCTTTCCTCTGACGTATTATACCTACTTATATTGTATTTACTGAAGTACTGTTGCTCGATTTACTTTCGGTGTTTCTTATAGGCATTGTTGTTCTGAGGACAATAGGTATTTAGCTCAATATCTAATAATATATTCAAATCATATATTTTTTTAACAAACATTTGCTATGGGATTTTTGTGAAATTCCAAACCTTAGTTTCTTGTAGTCAAAAAGCGCTCAAAATATAATTTTTTCTGCATTAATAAATCTAAAATAGTGTTAAAAATGGATGTAATCTATGACAAGTGACATTATTTTGTATCTGTTATTTTCTTATCAGAACAAAATAATATATTTTTTATCCAGGATATTAGCTTATTGTAAAAACTTCGGAGTGCTATGGCTATTCTATGCACCAGAAACGAGTAGCACCCCGGGGCTCAATAGCCATAGACTTTCAGCGAGGTAACGCAGTTGTCGTTCTGGGCACCTTTACATCAGAAACGCTAAGGGGCGGGTTGTATTTTTCATTCTTTTTTTTATTGTAAAAATTTAAAATTATTTAAATCAACAAGAACCAGTGGCTAAGAAATTTATTTTTTTCTGAAATTTTTACTGCTAGTGCTATATTACTTACTTTTGAATTTTATTTCATACAATAATTATATCGGATTTTATGGAATAAGACTTAAATAATACGTAGATAATAGCTTATAAAACAGTCACAAAAATAGTGTTCCTTTTTATTCCACAGTTTCAATTGAATATCCAATATCTGTCTATAATCAATTGGCGATACAAATCACAATGCGAGCAAACTTCATTAAATCCATTTTCAATTTAAAACTGTATAAACGCTTATCCCTCTCCGACCAAGCTTGCGCGGGAATAAACTGAGTTAATAATCGATGTGTCACACATTTTTTATAGTTTTAACAAAGTAGGCATAAGAATTCGCCTCACTTATCAACATAACTTAACATATGGGTGCCTGCCCACTTGCTGGATGGATGGATATGGATAGCAGAGGCATAACGTGGGCTAATATAGTCGTGCATCGTCGCATCAGTGAGGCCCATTTTTTTGTTCCTCCCAAGATCTACTCCAGCAATTATTTTGCGACGGAGAGGGGCTGGAGGGGTGCAAATAGCCAGAGGTTTAACAAGATCAAAGTATTATGTGGGCGAGGCCTTTTAGTTAGAACAAAAAGCGCCTTCGGACACGAGGCGTCCTAAAAAAACGATATCTACTATAAAAAGCTCATTCGTTTCACGCACGAGACCCCTATACACCACAAGGCCGTGGGCGGGGGCTCACGTCGCCCACGCCTAGTTACGTCTCTGCTTGGTAGTAAGTAGTAACTGTTGTCTGTCCTGTACCACATAAGACAGTAAGAATATATCATACAGAACGGAATCTCCTAAGGTCCCGCGAAATATGCGTCCCCGTTCCCCGTCCCCGCACCTCCTATTAAGGAAGTAAGAGTATTAACTCTTACTGTCTTCTGTGCCTGTACTACGTAGTCTGTCACACTGTTTGTGGATCAGTGAGGCCCGAGTTCGATCCTCAGTAGGCACGATTTGAACCAGGCCTGTGTCACTCTCCGTTTAGGTATCGAAAATATACCTACATTATTACTAAGCGTGCGGCGGCCCCTCGGAGTGGTAAATTCAGTACACGAATCGTATGTCCAGAGAGTAATAAGGATGAAATTAGCCTGCAGGATGTCTTGGTATCTAAACGAAAAGGTGCTGAGTTCTGACGTGAGCTAAATAAACCATATCGCTAACCACATGAGTAGGAGCACGACCCTCTCTGTACTACCAGAGCCATACTTGGCCAGAGCAGCCAGAGGATTTAGCCTACACTCTTCACGCTGGCCAGACGGATTGAAGAGGTCTCAATGATGTTTATAAGCTTTGTTTAACTTGTATTTCCTTATTCGCCTTCTACGACATCCACGGGGTGACTTGGAGTGGTCCTATTCTACTCTGCCGGAAACGTTCACACACAGTAAATATCTATCTATATCGTAGTATTTTAAGAGCTAAATATTCCTTTTATTAATAGCATTTTCAACTGGAAATTGTATCAGTATACTAGTAGCCATCAGTCTCCATCCGAGCTCGGGATGAAGCGGGTTTAAAATCGATGGCTGACACGATGCCCCTATTCCTACCATAATAGCTATTAAGGCCTTTGTGTGAGGCGATCGCAGGCAAAAGTTTCTATAGGCCATTTAGGATTTTCTTTTCATTTTTGAGAGTGAGGTTTAAGGCCTAAGCCTCGCTTTTAGAAGATTTATTTAGTATTTTATAAAGAAATCTATGCGTAAGTAATCTATATTTAAAAGACGATAATCGTGAAATATATACTTCACTAGCTGTGCCCGCGACTTCGTTCGCGTGGTTGTCGGAATGTTATATAGCCTAAAGCCTTCCTCTATAAATGGACTACCCAACAAAAAAAGAATTTTTTCAAATCGGACCATTAGTTCCTGAGATTAGCGCGTTTAAACAAACAAACAAACAAACAAACTTTCCCGCTTTAGAATATTATTAGCATAGATGTGTTCTATTTGAACACATGGAGTATAAGTACCTATAATATAGTAATAATTTTAAACCGAGTGTTAATATTTAAGGATTTTTTAGTCAAATACTGTGCAAGTTTCTCGAACAAACTTCTATCAAAATACTAACAGGAATATACCTTTTTGCTTCCTACAAAAACTAATCAGATCACCTAACCAATTTTAATTTTGTACTTAGTTGAATTTACTCAAAATTTTCTTTTGTTAAAATCAAAAATCATCAATTTATAATTTAAAAAAAGTACCTGCCTATTTAAGTGATTTATTAAACTATTGAAAATCGAACCTTGTGCTACGCGAGTTGCAAACCATGTCTAAAATATTTTAATCATTTGATTTTCGACTTCGTAAAGTACAAAGTAATCCCATTTCGTCTGCTAAATTCTTTTCATCTCACTCATGATGCTTTTAACATTTGCATTTTTATAGTTATTGCGTGAAATTCGTGCGAGTTGGAAATGAAATTCGGTGCGTTTCAATAAGAAACGGCGCCGACGACGGCTATGAGCGTTTAAACGACTGAATTAAATTTTTATTTTTTTATAATTATTTGGTCGCTTTAAAGCATTCAGAATAGACCATTATTGTAAAAATTGCGCTTTTTAGTTAAAATAATATTCTATGATATCTATATTCTTTTGAAGTAAAAACTTCTTTAGGGCATTTTATGAGATGGGAAAAAACCATTGAACTCACGACACTGTTACCGACACCACCTTGTTCAAGTTTTCACTTCTGTCGGCACTCCAGGAGTGCCACTGTTTTTTTTAATGGTCGAATCGATTTCTGATCGTCAACATTAGACAGACGCACAGAGGACTAAGGAGCCCGTTGAGAGTATTGCTAGCGCTTTCGCAAGTTAAACAACCCATGACGTGGTACATACTTTGATGGGTGACCACAAGTGACAAAGAATTTTCTCGAGCTTCTTCGTGCTTTGGAAGGCGTTGGTCTCAGCATCATTATGGTATGGCAGTTGTCAAGCTAAGTCAGATGCTTTAAGGAAGCTTGACTTACACACGCGTAAGAGAAACATCATAATACATTTTTTTAATCACAATTTTGTACAAAATATTCCGTCTTTGGTACTGGTCATGTGCCGACGACGGCCCAGATAATTTGAGATTTTTTATTTTTTATTTGGTGCCGACAATGAGTTTCATAGACTGATGAATGGTTCAGAAAGTTATGGCAATTTATGAAATAAATACTTGAGGTGAATATAGAAGCAAATGGCGTTGAAGTGGCGCCCTTATTTGAAATAAATTGTTAACTCGTAAATATGGTGCTAATTTCCATATTGCTAATCGTCAGGCACTAGATAGCCTTTTAAATTATTTTATTAACTACCGTTGAAAGTATTTACATTAGTCCGTCTAGCTTTAAAACTTGCCTCCGCAAAAAGTGGAATAATAATAGTTTCAACGGCAGTTCATAAAATAATTGAAAGAGCTATCTAGTGCCTGACGATTAGCAATATGGAAATTATCACCGTATTTACGAGTAAATAATTTATTTTAAATGAGGGCACCACTTCAAGGCCATTTGCTTCTATATTCACCTTAAGGCGAGATGGGTTCACAGCTTGCAATGTTTTTGAAAAATCATTGTAAATAAACTGCTACACTTTATGTCTCAAAAATATTACATAAAAATCTTAAGGCTTTTCTACAGACACCCACAATATCCAAAACACGATTGAGCATTTTTGGCTCGATAAAAAATAATAATTTCGCTACACAAAATATCGAAATAATCGTCAAGGGCTTTATTTACAGTTATTTCTCAAAAACACTCACAGTATTTTTGACTCCGAACTGACGGGGCCTTAAGTACCTATTTCGATTTCCTACAGGTCAGCTTATATGTATTTTATGGAAGGTCAGTTGTCGTACCTATTTACTCATTACATTCCCCAAAAACATATATTTTTTCCTATCATGGACTGACTTTTTAAAAAAAAAGTGTCACAGAGTAATAGAACTGGAAAAAGGACAAAACAAACACCGAATAAGTAACGCGGTGCTGCCGAGGCGCACTGAATAAATCCGATCTAAGGCTTGCAGTCACTGCACGCGATAAATTATTCATCGCCCCGCGTGGGCGTGGACTGTTTATTTTGCAGCTGTTTTCTTGATTTAGTCGACACTGGAACCGTTCGTGGAATGACTCAAGTAAACCTGCAGCCACTTTTACTCGTCCGCAAAATGTCATATTTGTGAAAAAAGTTTACGGATTTACTATACAGGATGCTGTAATTAGATACTATTATCTTAAGTGACTATAAGGAATGTAGTTTGGAATTATTATATTTTATTAATTAACTTGACCTCATATTGTTTTTTGCAAAAGTTAATGATTTCCGAGTAAATTCATAGAGGCATCCACGTAGAAAATTAAATAAAGCAATACCTATATTTTATGGATTAGCGAGGATTGTAAAATGTTTTTTGGGGTACTTAAATATATTATATTAGCCTCAAAGTTTCTCATTTCATAATAACAAGTAAGAAAGAAATATACCCTTGAAGTGCTCAAGTACCTACTCTTTCCGTGTTGTTGACGAGTTGTTCGCTGTTTGCGTCTGCTTGACTTGATATTAATCCTTGCCTATAATAAGGAATTTAGCAGACATCTTTAAAAAAAAGTCCTTAAAAATGGGACGTTTTACGAATAAGACGACTGTTGTAAAACTAGGTTGTTTTCTTTATAAGCCTGTTTTGTTGACCGTTTCCGGTCTGAGAGCACGGTTTCTAGTTCTGAAGAATTCAAACCTATGTTTGTTGGTTCTTGGGATCTAAACTTTCAGAATAACAAGTTTTACACGAATTTTGTAGTTGTATAAAGACTTTTGTTAGTTACGTATGTACTTGTAACTATGTATTGAAATTGTAAAGAAATTCGACTACAAGAGGAGTGGCTGGCGTCCGTTAGGTGTAATACAAGATGTAAATAGTATTTTAATGTGCCTTCTGAAATTAAACTGTTCCTAAATATTTCAATTGGAAAATATTAATATAACTAGGTGTATTAGTCCAAATATGAAAGGTTTGATGTCTGTATTTTTTGAACACATAATGCACACCGATAATTATTACCATTCGATTTATTCATTTAATATTTTGTTTAATATCTTGGCGTGTTTTAATATATTGTAATTTGAAATATGAAAATATTTTCATTTTTATATATATACAACGTGAAATTGACATACCCGTATTAAATCGAACCACGGTCTATAAATTAAACTGCCTGAACCTGATATCCAAGTAGACTTTAAGAATTTAGCTCGCTTTGCCCGGTCGTTCATATACAAAGTGGAAGGGACATACCTATAATAAATCGAACCACGGGCTACACTAGATCACTATAGTATAATGAAATTAAAATAACAACCAAATAACAAAAAAACTTTTTTGGCATTTCCATACAAAAGTGTGCGGTTTTTGAGTGTCAGGTTCAGGCAGTTTAATTTCGAACATAAACTTAATAGATCAAGGGTAGCCGAGATATAAGTTGATATAGTCAAAAGTTCATGGTTCGAGCGAACTATCTACTATTACCAACTTATATCAAGCAAAAAAAAAAATTTACCTACAGAACCCAAAAACATTTCTCAAACAGGTAACATGTGGGTCAATCCGGGATTTGAGGGTAGAACACTACACCGGAAGCGAGCAGGATGTGTCTTAATCATAATACATCACCCCGTAGATAGAGAAGGGTAGATAACATCGGGTATGCATGTCGTGCTGCGTAAAATATTGCAGGCATGAAATACCTATTGCGAATTTTCGGGCGCGCCTCTCTAATAAACACAATATTAGGTAAACAAAGATAGAAAATAAATATGTGGGAACAGTGAATAGGGTTAAAAGAAACGCTAAAATAACATTAACAATAAAACTTATATTTTTTACAATAGATTTTAATCAGTACTTACATAATATAGTATTACAGTAAGCTACAAATTTTTACTTTTAAGTCTTGGCGCCAAAATGTTTGAATACCGAACTCACTTCAGTCTCAAACGACATTTTTTTCTTACATGCCAGTAACAATTACGAACTCTACATTCAACCTAACCTCTTTTGCCAAACCTTACACACACGATGAATCGCCTGGATTTATATGTCCAAAAGGTAAATGATCTTTCTCGGCAAGACAACCACGTCATACGGTCATTACCCGCGTAGCATGTTAACACTTGCGATGAAGCCGTGAGCCCGAGTCACGTGCCGCCAGTCATGGTTACTCGCGGTCCGCCACTAATTTACTGCGGCCGTTTCAGAAGCTACACAAGCCTTTTTGTTACAAATTTCCGTCCTAAGGGTACTTATAAAATCAGGCAGCAGCTGAAGGTTAATTTTTCGTCGTCGAAATTGGGTGTTAGGGTGAACAAATGTGGGTTCCAGTCTACTCAAAAGTTCTGCATCATGTTGGAAGTTGAGGTCAAAGTTTATATTTGTTAAATTTTGCAAATTAATATATTAAGGGCTCGCTCAGTCAAAGTCAAAAAATATATATATTACGAATATTATTTTGAAGGTCATTGTTTTGATTTTTTTTTGTAAAGCTGATGCTAATTTATTTTTAGTTCTAGTGTTAAAACTATGAATATCCCGATTTTTCTTAGGTAAATGTAGATTCTGACACACGCACATAATATTCGCCATAATTAATTGTGAAGATAGAGTTAAAATACGAGTATTTATGTCTTTAAATAGTTCTATATATCTTTCATTATATGTAGATCTAATAGCATGTTCTGAAAAAAGATTTAAAAAAAATGTGGTGTTTATGTCTGCAGCGTTACTCTATAGCAATATTCCATAGGAAATAACACGAAAGTAATTAAAGATACCAAACGCGCTTTATAAACGTCAGTTATCTGCCTAATTTCTTCTAACCGCGTAGGCCGCGGAGCAAAGTTTTCTAGCACCCCATTGCAACCCGAAGTCAAGAGTTATTCCCAGAAATGTATTGTCTACAAAATCTACTGCTTCCTTATTAATTAATATTAGTGTTGATACTTATACTTTTGTAACATTTGATAAGCAGTAAAAAAATATTTTTTACGCATTATGTGTTCTTTACCTGTACTATACTATAAAATACTACTAAAAAATAGTTTCATAAAAATTTATTTTGTGAATACAGCAAGTCTTGTACTTGGAATACTATAGTACATACATGAGATCTTTGAACTCCAGTATCCAATTGCTTATTTGACTAAAGTAAACGCACTTTGTAAAATATTCTCTTTATTTAGAGTCGTGAGAGGGAATAAATTATCTTATGTTTATTTGATAAATATTAGCAACGTTGAATAAATGGGGAGTATTTATTTAAGATTTCTCTCGTATTTCGTTTAATTTACGTACGGAGCACGTGTATGTGCTGTTTGATAATTCTGACGAGTTGTGTCAAATTATATTTGAATTATTTAGAATAATCTTTTTCATTCTAGCACGTTGGTAGCATCCTCAGCCGTGCTGCTTCGGAGCCCTGGGTGCGCTTTCCCGCTTCTACTTCTCTAAATATAATATGCATGTCAATGGTCACCCAGGAATGTCAAAGACCTTGCGAAGAAATAGCCGGAACAGTTAAAATCATTTGGCTATAGATTTACGACCGGCCGCCTGCCTGACTTTAACCCTCTTTGGGAATACATTCGTGCGAAAAGTTTTAGAGCCAATAGACAATATGCATGTGATTCAGAAACGAACAAAAAAAATTATGTGTAAACTTTATTGCTAAAGAAAAATACCCATATTTCAATTTAACATGTTTCCATTGAGAAATTAATGATTTAAAAGTTGTATTTTTCAAATTCCCTCGCAAATTTTCGAAACGCAACGCTATTGACGGAACGAAACGTGACGACACCAAACACTGTCAAACTTAATTTTCTTAATAGTCTGTACTGTCATCTACAAATTAGAAAGAAGGAGAATCTGTCACTGTCAATAAGTTGTTTGTAATTTGTATGATTGTTTGAGGTTATTTTCATTGTTTGCTAAATTATTAGTGTTTTTTGAGAATTATTAGCTGAAAGTCTGACTCCTGGTGAAGAAAGACTTGCTACAATGATAGCAAGCGGTTTTGTTGTGGCAGATACAGCCAGATAATTTGCCTTGTATTGATGTGTTTATAATGACTACGTATTTCTTAAGTTATTCCAATTTTACATCCTTTGAACTCAGAGGAGTAAAAGCCGCGAGGTAAATAATTTATAGATATTTGTTAAATTTCCATTTTTCTCAGTTTTGTACATAAGAGACAAGTCAATCAATTAATTATAACCTAAAATATGGTACTACTATTTTTTGATTTTCTTTTTCCATTGACACTGACATTGACAGTGTGCGGTGACGTCACAGAATAAAAGCGCAAAATGGCACCGCGTTTAAGTCGTCCGAAAATGATAGTAGTTTAAATTTTTTTTTTAAGCTTATTTAAATATATTCTGTAAGTGTGATATTTTTTTCCGTTTATATAATAACTTATAGAATCATTTAAAAAAATAAAAAAAGTCATGAATATACCCTAATAACCTTCCTTGGGAATGCACTTGTAGCACGAGATGTTTGTTCTTATTCCCTTAGTTGCCTCTTACGCCATCCACAGAATTAGATATAGTGGTTCCTAATCTGACCCTATTATTGTGACTCCGCTGTCTGTCCGTCTGTCCGTCCGTCTGTCCGTCTGTCTGTCCGTCAGTCACAGGGCTCTATCTCTTGAACCGTAATAGCTAGACACTTGAAATTTTCACCGATTATGTATTACTGTGGCCGCTATAACAACAAATACTAAAAATAAAGTTAAAAATTAAAGAGGTTCGTCATACAAGAAACGTGTTTCATTGGCGTTTTAAAACATTGTACGGTAGTACGGAACCCTTCATGTACGAGTCCGACTCGCACTGGCCCGTTTATTTAGCTTACACATATTAGCCCTCAAGGGTAAAACGGAAAATTGGAAATATAGTGATCGAATAAAAAACTTCTTTTGATATTTGTGTTGTAAGAAAAAATCTAATTTTTCACCGAGTAGATACTTATTTATTAAGGATACGTGCACGCGCCGAAGGTTGGCAGCACTTGTCGGTGATCAATGACATTGGCTCCCACAGGAATACCAACCTAGCGAAAATAATCTCCTTTTGTATCGTTTGGGGCGAAATTATCGACAACGTTGCGTGTTTCGCGTCGGCTCGATTTGTTTTGGGAATTCTTATTTACATGATTGCTTTCTTATTTTCGACCGTCTTCAGAAAAAGCGAAGTACTGGGTTTTAGTCATTGAGTTTTATCCTATGAATACTTTATTATTATTCGTAGGTTTAGCTAAGAAATTGGATTATCCAAGAAGTAACACCGAAGCACAGAATACAGTAAAAGTAAACAGAACGGAACCTCTTAAGGTACGCGCAATATGCGTCCCCGTTCCCCGCATCCGCACCTCTCCCCCGGTTCTTGTGAGCGAACGTGCGTCATTGAGGCGAAAACGGAGGAGAGGTGAGGGGACGGGGAACGGGGACGCATATTGCGCGTACCTTAGGAGATTTAGTTCTGTTTACTCTTACAGTATTCTGTGACCGAAGTTCGAAAAACGTCTCGTAACCAAATATAGTTCCTAGTCTAGCACTATCATAGCCATACTTGGCCAAAGCAGCCAGAGGATTTGGCCTACACTCTCCACGCTGGCCAGACGGGTTGGAGAGGTCTCACTGATGTTTATAAGCTCGCCTTCTACTACTCTACTCTGCCGGGAACCACACGGCTAAAAATATTTTTGTTTCATTAGTTATTATAAGTAAAAATAGTGCTTTCTAAATAGTAAATTCTAAGTAAGGTTTTAATATCTGACAAATTTGCATTTAATTGACCAACATTACATCTATCCAATTACAAAAGGAAACCCAATCTTTTAAGGTTCACAAGTCATCTTTAACGACTTGACATGTTAGACAGAGCGTAGGTGTATCACTCTGGGATGAAAAGAAATAATATAAAGAACCTTCGGAAAGCATTACAATATATCACAAAGAATGTTTCAATGTGTAAAATGATTATTTTTTACTTTGTGCTATTACATTTTGTTTGATTATTGTTCGCAAAGTACAAGAGATGTATTACTTAATTAAAAAACGAGTAGGACTGAGAAGAAAGATAGAAAAAAAATATTTTAAAGATGATGTAATCGCTTTCAAAATGAAACGAGGAAAGTCGAAATATTTTCTTCATTGATTTTATTATTTGCTTTATGTTTAGACGTATTTATTTACATTTATTTTTAAATCCTTATTTCGTTTAATCCTTAGGGATTAATGAGCTACTTTTTTTAATTAATAGGCAAGCATAGGCGCCCCTGTAGCGGCATGTTATAGACTTGAACTAAGTAGTACTGGTAATAGTAAACATTGAGTAGAGGTTTTTATTTGTCACTTTACATGGCTGGTAGTTTTAAACTAAAAAAAGAAATACCTAAATACTATTATTCATATAATGAAAACTAAATATAACAACAAAAAAATAAATCTAAAACTAATATTACAAACAACAAACATTAATTTATATAAAAAATTGAACCCAATTTAGTTTAGTTTTAAACTACTGTTTTTAAAACCGCGCACCCCTTTGTTACCTCGCGCCCCTAGGCACGTGCCTAGTTTGCCTTAAGGATAATCCGCCTCTGCAATCAAATTATTTCTTTATCACTGGTGGTAGTGTGTACCTGATAAAGCTCACAAATTTTGTGAAGTAGAATAAGAGATACACGCCTAATAAAGAGGCCGAATGATCGGAAGAAAAATGCCTCTTACCGTGTTTGTATTAGTTTAAACCTGTTTTTAATCCCCAACGAAAAAGAGCGACGTTTTAAGTTTGACGTGTCTGTCTGTGGCATCGTAGCTCCTAAACGAATAGACCGATTTCGATGCGGTTTTTTTTGATTGAAAGGCTTCTCTGTCGAGATGATTCTTAGCTATGTTTGATGAAAATCGGTTCAACCGTTCAAAAGTTGGGGGTGAACACTTGAAAGTCAGGGTTTTTAAATTTTTTTTACAAAAAAACTTGTCCTTAAGAAGTTTTATCTTTTTTTAGGGTTCCGTACTCAAAGGGTGCAAACGGGACCCTATTAATGAGACTCCACTGTCTGTCCGTCTGTCCGTCTGTCACAGGGCTCTATCTCTTGAACCGTAATAGCAAAACACTTGAAATTTTCACCGATTATGTATTATTGTGGCCGCTATAACACCTAAAAATAAAAAATAGTTAAAAATTAAAGGGGGTCATCATACAAGAAACGTGTTTTTTTCAGCGTTTTTAACTTGATCTTTATAATGGCAATAACTAGATACTTGAAATTTTCACCAATTATGTATTACTATGACTTCAATAACAACAAATACTAAAAATAAAATAAAGTTAAAAATTAAAGGGGGTCGTCATACAAGAAACGTTTTTCTTCAGCGTTTTAAAACATTGTACGGTGGTACGGAACCCTTCATGTACGAGTCCGACTCGCACTTGCCCGTTTTTTTTTTTCATTATATCTTATAATCAGCAATAAATTGACATGTAAATTTTAAAAAAATTGCTATCACTAAGGTATGCCTAAAAACATGGAACCATCAAAAACTATTTACGAAAATATTTTCCCACATTTTTGTAGACCACATATCGTACATCTTTTTAACAGATACAGTAAGCGATAAAATTGAGAATAAATTCAGTATTTGCATTCAAAAGAGGCTGAAGTAGCGTTGGATCGCAAAGCGTTATTGATAAAGCGATGCATTGACAAAAATACATTAGGACGTTTTATCACGGCTCTAACTTAGATCTGCGATATCACCCTTTTCAAAGGCCACCCTGAGGAAGAGATAACGCCAGCGGTAAAATACACCCTTATCCGTGGCAACCGTCAGCTTCTTTTGTTGACGTTACATATTGAATATAAGTTTTCTTTATGTGAGTTTTCATGCGGTGGTGACGCGGGTCGTATTGAAATTAGCTGAATTCGCCCCGGGCACGTTTTTGTATTTGTATTTTTCGCGTTGGCATTTTGGGTCTAACGATCGCAAAGAATTGGAATTTTTGTATGGGAGCCTGTGAAGGTTTCATTTGTTACGTACAGTCAGCTGCAAAAATACGTCACTGTATAAAGCGTTTACTAATGGGAAAATGGTTTTATTTGGTGACAAAATTTTGCTCATTTACACATACTTTAAGGCGATGTGAGTTCAGAGCCCACAATAATGTGAGTGCTTTTGAAAAATTACTGTAAATAAAGTACTACAGTTTATTTTTTTTAAATTTTACATATGAATCTTAAGGCTCTTACAGACACCCACAATATCCAAAACATGATTGAGCATTTTTGTCTTGATCCAAAAAATACACAAACATACCTCTTTAGGTATAAAGAATATATAAAAAAGAGTTTTAAAATATTCTTTATACCTAAATAGGTAGTCGACAGAGCCTAGGGCAACCCAAAGACCACGTTTAACTTGATAGTGGGCGTAAAAAGGAAAAAGGCGATAGTGATGGGTTGCTAGCCACATCGCCTTTAATATGATTCAGATTCCCGCTCATTCCCTCGATCGACTTTTACGATCTGCGCATGACCAGCTGACTCTGACTGTCTTAGATCAGCATGGAAGAAATTTGAACTTTTTAGTCAACGAATTTTACTAGTCAGTAGGAAAAGTTTAAAATGGATGTTAAATGGCGTCACATTTAAAATTAAAATAACCACTTATATTAAATAACATTTTAAAAAGATTATGGTTCATCGTTTTCAGGTTTTTACTATAATGGCATATCAAACGAACTTACAAAGTGAAGTTCGATTGATATTATGTGGACAGCATCATTCGAAGTTACATAAACAAGCCAGATAGTAATTTCGTGATCACTCTAACCATGGACTTATAGATTGCCTATAATGGCTTCATAATATAGCTAAACAATGTCACTTTTCCATTTAATACCAGTCGGTGGTGGGCACAACAAAATTATAGTTTTAATCTCATTGAACCACTGAGCTTTGCGGTTTGGTCGCGGCCAACTATTCAAATGTTAAATGTTTCGACGCAGCTCGCAACTATGTACTTATTTACTTAGTTATTTGTTGAAACAAAACTTGGAGGTTTTATTTAAAATCTACGATCGGCTTTACCCGATGGTAAGGCAGATCGTAGATTTTAAATAAAACCTCCAAGTTTTGTTTCAAAAATTCCTCCACCGTCTACTCGCGTTTCGTGCCGTACGGTTGGTGGGGGCATTTTTTTTTTTAATATTTCTAAATATTAGAGGGTACGAAACGCGAGTAGACGGTGGAAGCATTTTTTTTTTAAATTTTGATGAACGCCCGAATCGCGACTTATTTACTTGTTTACAAAAAGTCAACGTTGCACGAAACGCGCCCAGACCCACATCACAATCCCCTCGTTTACATTAAAGTATGTGTATAGACAGCAGCAAAAATTTGTCACCTAATAAAAGAGTTTTTCCATTAGTAAACGCTTTTATTCGGTGCCATATTTTTGCTGCTGACTGTACGTAACAAATAAAACCTTCACAGGCTTCCCACACAAAAACTCCAATTCTTTGCGATCGTTAAACCTAAAATGCCAACGCGAAAAATAGAAATACAAAACCCCACAACGTGCCCGGGGCGAATTCAGCTAATTTCAATACGACCCGCATCACCACCGCGTGAAAACTGACATAAAGAAAACTTATATTCAATATGTAACGTCAACAAAAGAAGCTGACGGTTGCCACGGATAAGGGTGTATTTTACCGCTGGCGTTATCTCTTCCTCAGGGTGGCCTTTGAAAAGGGTGATATCGCAGATCTAAGTTAGGGCCGAGATAAAACGTCCTAATGTATTTTTGTCAATGCATCGCTTTATCAATAACGCTTTGCGATCCAACGCTACTTCAGCCTCTTTTGAATGCAAATACTGGATTTATTCTCAATTTTATCGCTTACTGTATCTGTTAAAAAGATGTACGATATGTGGGGTCTTAACAATTGCGGGAAAACCATTTTCATAAATAGTTTTTGATGGTTCCATGTTTTTAGCCATACCTAAGTGATAGCATTTTTTTTAAATTTACATGTCAATTTATATTGCCAATTTATTGCTGATTATAAGAACTTCTTAAGGACAAGTTTATTTGTGAGACAAATTAAAAACCCCGACGTTCAAGCGTTCACCCCCAACTTTTGAACGGCTTAACCTATTTTCATCAAAGATAGCTCAGAACCAATATAACTTCACAGGTTATTTATTGCTCAACCGCAAGTAAACTTGTTCCAGAGTATCTAAGCACATTTTGCACTTACCAACCGAAATAGCTCGACGGTTGTCGACCCATTTTTCTCTAAAGACAACAAGAAAGCAGTATAAATCTGTAACGGTTATTTTGCGCCAAAATCTTTCCGCGGGCGCCTTTTTGTATATAGTTATGGATCATAAAATGGCGAAACCTGCTCGGTTAGACACAATCGAATGCATTGGTGACGCGAATCGATTGCGATTTTATGACATAAACGAAGATATTAAATATTGGTATTAAAGAAGTAACGATCTGTGTATTACGCGATTGGAGTGTAGGTGAAAAGTTATTAGTTTATATTTACATTGCATATACTAAGCGGGTTATAACTAGAGGTGAAAACTTCGGAATATTTCCGAAACTTTGGAATATTTCAGGAATACTTCCGGAAGTATTCCTCATAACTTCCAAAATTACCAGCAGCTTTGGAAGTTTTCAAAATAGTTTATTGACTTAGAAAAACTGAGGATACTATAGATAGACAGTGAATATTACAAATGACCTATTTTTATTGTTATTGGGTACCTATTATAAGTAAATACCTATAACATATACATATTAAAATTAATATTTCATCACAGAAAATCATATTCACTTCAATCGCCTTCTTATAGGTAGACTTAAAAAGTGTTAAGCTTCGTGTTTTCAAGTGCCTACCTATATACCATTTAAGAATCTTATTATTTAACTAAATGTAACGAAATTAACCTATTTTTTGGTAAAAAAATATTTTTAAAAACTTCCAAAATTGCCGGAAGTTTTGGAAGTTTTCAGGAATACTTCCTTAGAAGTGGAATGTTTCCTGGCAGTTTTCACCTTTAGTTATAACCAGGCCTGTGTCACTCCCGTTTAGGTATCGAAAATATACCTACATTATTACAATGCGCGCAGCGGCCCTTCGGAGTGGTAAATTCAGTTGTACGAATCGTTTGTCCAGAGTAATAAGAATGAAATTGGCTTGCAATGGATGTCTAGGTATCTAAACAAAAAGGTGCTGAGTTCTGACGTGAGCTAAATTAAACCATATCGCTAACCACATTGAGTAAATATTTCTTACATGAAAACAATTGTATGTATATTTCTTTGGCACGCGCTGCAGCCTTAATGGCTTGATAGATTTTAGTTTAAGAGGTATGGTAATCAGAGTGAAACTACGTATATCGAAAATAAAAACTAAATGGCGGATTTTTGGCCATATTATGTCTTCAATATTTTTAAAATTCAAACCTGGGATGTCAAAATAAAGGATTTAATAAAAGTAAATAAAAAAAGGATTACAAAAATATATGCAACGTATATTTTTGAATGAGAAATACTAAAATAAACGGGCAAGTGCGAGTCAAACTTGTACATGAAGAGATCCGTACCTCCGTACAATGTTTTAAAACGCTGTAAAAACACGTTTTTTGTATGACGACCCCCTTTAATTTTTAACTTTATCTTACTTTTAGTATTTGTTGTTATAGCGGCCATAACAATACATAATCTGTGAAAATTTCAAGTTTCTAGTTAATTCCATTATAAAGATCTAGTTAAAAAGGCTGAAAGAACACATTTTTTGTATGACGACCTCCTTTAATTTTTAACTTTTTTATATTTTTAGTATTTGTTGTTATAGCGGCCACAATAATACAAAATAGGTGAAAATTTCAAGTGTCTAGCTATTACGGTTCAAGAGATAGAGGACTGTGACAGGCGGACAGACAGACGGACAGACAGACGGACAGACAGCGGAGTCTCAGTAATAGGGTTTCTTTTGCACCCTTTGGGTACGGAACCCTAAAAACAACATGTATCCTCGCCCAAGCGTGTTCCCGGTTGCATCCTAGGCCTACTGTTTTTTTTAAATTAAGAAAACCTCTTCCCTATAGCTGAGTACAGCTGTTAAAATAAATGCAAATTTAGATAATGAATTACGAAATGCGAGTTGAGAGCACATTAAAAGGTCATTGTGTAAATCGTGTTAATCCATTTAATAGTCCGTTCGGTTGGTAATGCGTTTAACTTTGGCCGGAGTCCAATTCAGTGCAATTCTGTTGTGAAGGTGGTAAAAGAGCTCGTTTCGAATCTATGAATTATTTTAATATACAGGGTGTAACAAAATATACTGAATCTATTTTAAGGGTAAATTCAGTCCATGATACTGAACAACTTTCCTCAAGAAACATATATCGAAATATGAAAAATAATTTTTGGCCTCCCATAGAAGTTGAGCGATCAGCTGATCCGAGTTTGTATGGAATGCCAAAAAATATTTGTTACATTTCGATATATGTTCCTTGGGGAAAGTTGTTTAATATCATGGACTGAATACTCCCTTAAAATAGTTTTAGTATATTTTGTGAGGTGAGAGGTTCCCGGCAGAGTAGAAAAGAATCACTCCAAGTCTTCCCGTGGATGTCGTAGGAGACATAGGAAACACAAGCTAAACAAAGCTTATAAACATCAATGTCCCCGATTTTCAAGCATAACCCCCAATAAATTTTGAACGGCTGAACCGATTTTCACCAAACATAGCTAAAAACCGTCCGTCCTCAACAGATAAGGCATTTGATTAAAAAAAAACCTTATCGAAATCAGGCTATTCATTTAGGAGCTACGACGCTACAGACAGACACACCAACACGTCAAACTTAAACACTCCTCTTTTTCGTCGGCGGTTAAAGAAAGGCTAAAAAAGTAAACAAAAAAAAAGCGATAAAACGAAGGCAGTGAATGAGTCTAGGCGTATTACAAATTCGGAATAAAGTCGGCCGATTCACTGTGACCAGCGATTTAGGTTCACAAAAGGTGTTAGCCTTTATTGGAGCCACTTGCGGATAATTTGTCAGCACCTGAGCAGACAGTTTGGCATTTCCAGCAGCTTGATAGCTATTTAATAGTCTCACAGAAAATGTTTTATTTAATTTCTTTAGCCTATAAATCTCCTCCAATTGCTACGTTATTTTAAAACTTTGTATGGTACATATCACTTACACAATATCACGTCTTTATCTTCTAATGGGGCAGATAGAGCTTTTTGGGTCTTGCCGCTCTAAGCAGGCAGCTTTTATGCTGGTCTGGGAGAAAAGAAAAAATAATGTACCAGTTGCTTCTTGCTGAATGAATGAAAATGTCATCATCATTATCCAGGTCTTTTTTAGTCTCCACTGCAGGAGCACGGCCCTCTCTGTACTACAGAGCCATAATTAGCCAGAGTAGCCGAAGGATTTGGCCTACACTCTCCACGCTGGCCAGACGGGTTGGAGAGATGTCATTGATGTTTTTAAGCTTCGTTTAGCTTGTGTTTCTTCAGTCGCCTTCTACGACATCCACGGGAAGACTTGGTGTGGTTCTATTCTACTCTGCCGGGAACCACACGGTTTCACGGTACGACGAAAATGTAAATTATGTTAATAGGTGGTTATCAATCCATCACTATTTTGATAACTTATATCCACCATCTCCCCCAGCGTGGCTTGGGGTCTTACGGCCCTAGGTTCTGTCTATCTCGTCAAGGATAATGTTGTGAAAATTAAAAAACAAAAACAATTGTTGCAATTTAGCTGCTTAAAAATAAATCTCCCAAGTTCAAAATAAACAAAACTTCCTCTTCAACTGAACGCGTTCCCGGTTTCATCCTCAGCTATGCTGCTTCAGAACCCGGGGTGCACTTTCCCGCTTTTTAATTTCTAAATATAATATAATATGTCAATAGTCACCCAAGGATGCCAAAAATCTAGCAAATTAAATAAATAAATAAATAAAACGATTTGGCTATAGTTTTGCGACCGGCCGCCTGCCTGACTTCAACCATCCTTGGGAATGCTATTGTACCTTAGTCGCCTCTTCGACATCCACAGGAAGAGATGGAGTTGTCTTATTCTATATATCCGGAACCATACGGTTAAAAATAAATCTAAACATTCGGGTAATACATTGGCTTGATCTTTAATCATATTTTGCGAGATGTTTGTAAAATTAAAGGCGGATATTGAGCAATATCAATCGTTTTATCAGAAGACGACAGGCGCTCAAACGGAGCAATTGCAAATCCTGACGGGGACAGATAAACGTTATTGTCTAGGGAGTTGTACGACAGTTTTCATAATTTTTTGAATTATTTATTTTCTGAATGTTAGAATGTCTTCCTGAATAGCAAAATGTATCTCAAAAATTTGAAAGTTAATATATGTATATAGGTATTATTTTCGTTATATATGTTATAGGGTTTCGTACCTAAAAAGACCCTATTACTGAGACTCCGCTGTCTGTCCGTCTGTTACAGGGCTCTAAACACCGTAATAGCTAAAAACTTGAAATTTTTACTAATTATGTATTGCTGTGGCCGCTATAACAAAAAATACTAAAAAGAGATAAAATTAAAGGGCGTCGTCATACAAGAAACGTGTTTATTCAGCGTTTTAAAACATTCCCTTTCATTCCATTTATCCTAAACATTCCATTTCCCTGCTCTTCGTGTACGAGTCCGACATGCACTTGACTGGTCTGTTTATTGTATGTATCCAAATAAATTTGTATGCAACAGGCAAGAAACTTGCACTGTTGTAACTAGATGAGCTTCGTCAAATGCCTTTAGGCAGCTCGACAAATTTGACACCAATAAATAAATAAATATATACGGACAAATCACACAGATTGAGCTAGCCCCAAAGTAAGTTCGAGACTTGTGTTATGGGATACTAACTCAACGATTCTATATTTTATAACAAATACATATATAGAATCCAAGACCCAGGTCAATCTGAAAAAGATCATTTTCCATCTTGACCTGACCGGGGATCGAACCCGGGACCTTCTTTGTGACAGCCTGGCATGATGACCACTAGGCCACAACGGTCGTCAATGTTAACTATTAATAAAATCGATAAGAGTAGAAACTTATATCCTAAAAACTAACGCTTAAAATTTATTTCATTAATGTATAAAATTCTCACGGTTGCTAAGACTATCCAAGACAGGAGATAAACGAATTAAAATTATAATTGGAATGTTTTGTCAGCGTCGCCAGGTGTTGCCCTCGTTCATTAATCATGCACTCATTTCCAACGTCAGCGAAGTTGCCAGTGTTGCCACATGCCTCGGGGCTTTAACGTTCCTCGGAAGCTACCAACAAATTATCTTCTCCTTAAATTGTGTACGTAATGAGTTCCAAAATAACGCTTTAACTTCTTGTTTGACGCTTGAAATATTGCTTCATTTCAATATTAAGCTTAATTTATGTTTTTGTGATTTCTTTCTGTAAGAAGTATTTTTTAAATTGATCATTCTTTTGTACTCTTTTTATTTTTAACTTCTTTTATTTTTAGTTTATTTGGAAACCAAATATTAGCCTTATAGAGAAAGATATAATTTAATTACTTAAACATACATCAGACACGTTTCCGCTCAAAACCAACTTATAATGTTTTGTAATGTACACACTTTACAGAAACTACAAAAAAGAAAACAAAGAATATAGTGGTAAAATTTGGAAAACAGAAGAACCAAGGACTGAAAACAAAATGAAATAATAATCTGATTGAATTTCTTTACAGTCTATATCAATAGAAGTTTTTGTTAAACTTATGATTTAATTTAGCAGTGGACTAATGTCCACTGCTGATACTTTTTACGACTTTATGAAATAGGCAGTTGTTAGTTACTAACGAGAATGATAGTTATAGACTTAATTCGGTCGTATAAATAAACTTGCCATAAAAGGTACGTCCTGAAAAGTTTAAAAACCTTTTAAAATCGACCTAATATCTAGTTTATGGAAAACGTCAGCTTGAGCAGACTGACAGACGTATATAAAATTGCTTTTATTTGATGCTGATGACATAATTTCGATCGAACTTCACTTAGTTCGTTTAATCTTCAATAATACATGGTCTAACAAAATATACTGAAACTATTTAAAGGGTGAATTCAGTCCATTATGCCAAACAACTTTCCCCAAGAAACATATATTTCAATATGAAAAATAATTGTTGGCATTCCATACAAATTAACCGACCATCTAATCCGATTTTGTATCGAAAGCAAAAAATATTTTTCATATAATATTTTGACATATTATGTTTATAGAGAAAAGTTGTTTATTATCATAAGGTACTGAATTCACCCTTAAAATAGTTTCAGTTAATTTGTTACACGTTATATACACACGATAATTACACGATAAAAGAAAAAAAAACTTTTCTCGGCAAAGATAATAAATATTACTTTTTTATAATAAATTGTCAGAATCGGTCCTTGATATGCCATACAGAAAATTCAAAGCTTATGTAAAGAAAGTACTTTGTGAGAAGGCTTATTATAGGACCGATGACTATCGTAAAGACAAAAAGGTCTGGCTTGAGCTTGGCGCGGGTCCCTCTTAAAGGTTTGTATACTTAGACATGTCATAATTTAGGCACATTGGTACATACTAAATTTACAAATTGACATTATTTTAAATTTCGTAATTCTTATAATTCAATTTAGTTATGACATAATAAACAATGTAATCTCTGTCCATCTATATAACTAATTTTAAGTTTTTAGTTTGTTAGTTGAGGTCTTTGGAGAAAACGTGCAGTGCAGTTTGTTGCCGCTTCTTCTGCACTTGCGCCTAGGAAGCAGCGTAAACTTAGCTTTAAGTAACGATTTGACGTCAACATTTGTGCAAAACAAAACAAAGTGACTATTATTAAGAGATATTATAAATATCCTATGATAAAAAAGATATTTTGAATTGAATTGAATTGGTTTGTAAACTTTCGTGGTCGCAGACTGACACCTTTTGTTAGTTTGCGACCACGAAAGATGTAACTCTATTTCGAAACGTTAGACAAAACAATAAAAAAGGTTCGTGCTAAGTCCCGTTATATATATAAAAGATAATAAATTATCAACATTCATTGAAATTTAACCGCACTCTTAGCATACTTGCTTTAGCTCCTATTTCCTGTGATGTTAGCAAACGTGGTTTTTGCAAATTGCGCACCGCATGCAAAGCAGCCAAGGGAACGTTCTGGATGCAAATGGTTCTGAATCCCGGGAAACTGTCACTGCATTTAGCGAATGGGGTGTGATTTCATAATCTAATTGCTTATTCTGGAAATTTTCAATGTTTTTGTCTTTCTGGTGCGATTTTGTTGAAATGATTTGTGGAAATTATACTTAATATGCTTTCGAAAACCCGTTAAATTTTATGGTTATGGGATGCTGTATAAAATAATAGTAAAAGGAAAAATAAAAGGGAGACGAGGAAGGGGAGGACCAAGGATGAAGTTTTTCCAACAAATTAAGGAAGGGTTAGGAGTAAGGTCCTATCAAGACATTAAAAAGATGGCAGAGAGAAGAGAGAACTGAAGGCACTTAACTCCACCGACAAGAGCAAGCTCTTAAATTAAAGAAGAAGAAGATGCTGTACAGAGGATTTTTCCACTCCGCATTATCTTGGATTTCAGTATTTTCAAGTGTGTGTATCAAGTGTTTATTTCTTCATAATAACAGCCCTCCCTCAAGGATTATAATTATATTTTATTTCTTATTTTACAAGCTTTATATTATTTGAGAGATTCGTTCAATAGGGATGATGACTGGGTCAGAAAAGTATAATTCTAATTAGTGCATTAGTTAGATTATACAAAAATAATGCACCCGTATTTTTCAGTTTATCAAAAAAGTAAAAATTCACAAAGATTCAGATTATCGAAGTTCCAGAGTGGGGGCTTGTTCCGTCACTGATGTATAAAAATCGTACGAAAGCGTGACGTCATGCGAAATTTAAATGCGCTGTATCTTCGTTATTTATTGTTTCTTAGAAAAAAAAAAAATATGTGTACAAAATTTTTTAATAATCTAAACGATGGGCCAAAAATATTTTTTCAGTCATCATGCGTATTGGTTGGTATGCTGTCGTCGCGCTTTTCGCAAAAAAGACGCGGCCTTTGTGGCGCATCGAAGGCATACACACCAGTTTAACAAAGATTACGCTTTAATTTTTACCAGACATAAAATGAAGTAAGTAAAAACACTTTATTGCAACAATACACAACTATACTAGACGTACAAAAAGCAATCTCACAGGCTACCTTTGGCTGACAAGAATAACTGAAAAATAATAAAAAGAATAATTCTAACTTAAGGGTCCCCTTACCCTAAACATTTCGTAAAATAAAAGAATTGTTGCACTTTCTTTGAAATTACAATATACTGTCAAAATCTGACAAGTCATTTCAAAATAAAAGCGTAAGTAAAAACGTAGTTAACGTTTGTATGGGAAAGTCTGATTCTGTCTAGGGTAAAGGGACTCTTAAGTAAGTTATTAGTATTGCGTGATAACGCACGATATACAAAGTGGAAGGGACATAAATTGAACCACGGTCTAATACTAGATCACTAAAACATAATGAAATTAAAATAAGAGTAGAAAAACCAAAAAAAAAATCGACATTCCCATACAAATCGCCCGGGCGGCCGCACACTTTTGTATGGAAATGCCGAAATTTTTTTTTTTTCTTTGGCTGTTATTTTAATTTCATTATACTATAATGATCTAGTATAGACCGTGGTTCGATTTATTACGGGTATGTCCCTTCCACGTTGTATGTACCTACTTAATTACATTCAAATAGTAAAAAATAAACAGCATAAGTAAGTATGCACAAAAACTAAAATATTAATACAAGAAGCAACATTGTCAACGAAATTGTTTGGGTTTAGAACGCCAATTTCATTATATCGTCTCTATCCAATAATAACACCACCTCTTGCGAATGTCGTAAGATTAAACTGAAGCACTAAAAGCAAACATTTCATGCAACAATATCACCTATGGCATGCACAAAATGAGCTGAGAGCCGAGACAGGTCTCTGTTCGTTCACCTAGCTTGTCGACTAACGGCAAACCCCTTCCCCTCCCCCCCTCCTCCCCCTATCAATTACGCATCCGATTAATCCCGGCTCGGAGCTACGTGCATTGATAACTCGGGCTGTATGCTAATGTGAATACAGTTTTTTGCAAATGGCGTCTTCTGATCACAGAAAGGAGGTATCGTTTATATGCATTGAGCTGTTTTTTGCGAGCCTATGGTGACCCATTGTTGAGCAAAGGACTAAAAACTCCCATGCATCTGTGTTAGTAGCGACAGTTCTTTAGTCCTTCCTTTAAGCTGTAAGATCATCTGTCCATAGTGTTCTAGGGCGGCCTATTTTTCGTCGCCAGCCTGCAGGGACCCATTAATTTCATTGCCATAGTATAAATAACCAGCATTACTGTTTCGCAGAAAGAAGCAAGCCTGTCAAAGAATCCGTCTGGCTCTGGACGACCATTTCATCGTCTTCAGTTCAAAGGAGTACGACCTCTTTTAAATCTTGCGCTCATAGAAATGCAACAGCAAAGTTCCGTGTGCAAAATGCTGTAACTTTAAAATTTAATTATTTTGATATATACCTATATATGTATATACTTTATGAAGCGTATTCCCGGTTGTATCCTTAGCGGTAACGCTTTAGAGCTCGGGGTCCACTACCAAACCTAGGTGATTTGACAAGGTTACTTGGGTTTTAATTATAATACAAAGCGACTGCCGTCTGACCTCCACAACGCAAAGGGTAGACCTTAGGTAGGGGGTCACAAAATAATAGGGTAGTTTTCCAATAGTGTCGTCCTATTTCTATGTCAAACCAAATTAGAATTTATCATTGTGTATTAATGTTGCTGGACATTGAAACGCGGATAAGCAGTTACGTACGTATTGCGTATCGCTTTTGAAGTAACCTTACAGAATCAATTCTAGGACATGGCGTTCAGGATCCACAGATTTACGTGCCTTCCGAAGCAAGGAATCACATTTCTTTTCGGATAATCAGGTGATTCAAGCCTGCAATATCCTAACCAGACTGGAAACAACCTGTCACAAAGTATGCTTCCCAGTGGGATTTGAACCCACGACCTCCGGATCACAAGGCAAACACCTTGACCTTGACCACGGAGGCAGTCCGTCGGTTGTTTTGACCTGCAAGGAAAATAAAAATGTTTCACTAGGCACATAGAAACATCCTCGTCAGACTTTTCTTTCTGTAAGATTTATTCACAAAAACGATTCCTAGTTTACAGGGTGCAAAGTCACAAAAGAATCACAAGTCCGTTCGCTCAAAGAAATGCCCAGTAGCGAATAACTTCAGCGTATTATTCCGCTCAGCGTCAAAGGCCGACTATCGCCCGTAGACACTCGTAACTGTCGTAGTACTCGTAGCCAAGCTACGCCGCCGTAGCGGTTTAACCACGAATAATATCTGAAGTGCCCGCTACGACCACAATAGCGTGATGTGTGAATGAGATGCAACTATTGGATATTTTCAAGAGTGACACGTACGGAGAAATATAAATGTTGTAATGGGTCACGAGTAGTCTCGAGGTTCGTAGCGTTCGTAGCACGTAGGTACTACGGTTTACTGTTATTTTTTCTAGTTCGCCTTCTTGTCGGCCATTCTCCTTTATCGGACACGTGTACATTTTTTAGGGTTACGTGGTCATTTACGTGTGATACTTTCTGGATTGACCACCAAACAATTAAATTTCTGACCATGTCAAAATTTTGTTAAGAATGACCTAGTTAAAATTAGTCACCAAATATAAAAATTGGCCAGGCCAGGAAGCATGCTTACATCACTTTCTATAGTAACGAGACCATGTGACTACTTCGATTTGTATGGGAAGTGATACCCATACATTTTTTTTTCCGTATTTCGATATACATTTATTGGAAAAAGTGGATTTACTTAATTAAAAATAAGCTTGTAATAATTTGGCTACGAACATCTTGAAAGCGTTCCATGCTCTTTACCACTTATTTTTATTTTTATTATTTTACGAAGTAACTTTGTAAACCTTTGAGTAACAAAATTATAAAAGTTTGCGGCAACGGAGGCCTAAAATAACAAGTTACATGGCTAACTCTTCCGAGCTTAATAATGTGCGGAAGTTTCTCAAACATGCGACGGTGGCCCTAGTCAACGTGAAACCCCGGGGTAACAAGTCTAGCGGGGCGCTTGTTCTTTATATTCAAATTTATATTGAAATTGTCTTGGGTCTCGGGTGTTTATCCATACATACATAATCAGTGTGATTTGTTCCTATATATTTATATTATTTATTTATTATATACAGGCTGACTTTTAAACCACCAACCAAATTTTTGGAGCAAGTTCAGTCCATGATACTGTACTACTTTCTGTAAAAAAAGTTATTAAAAATCGATAAAAATTTTTCGTCCTCCCATAGAAAATCCGTTTGACTGAGCGCTGATTGGTATGAAAAGGCGAATTTTTATTTTAGTTTTTCGTTAATTGTTTTTATGAAATGTAGTTTAGTATCATGGACTGAACATGCTCCAGAAATTTGGCTGGTGGTTTAAAAGTCAGCCTGTATATATATAGTATTTATTATAAAATATAGTATCATTGAGATAGTATCCCATAACTCAAGTATTAACTTACTTTGGGGCTAGCTCAATCAGCGTGATTTGTTCCTATAATTAAAAAAAAACTATATATATATATGTAAATGAAAGTAAGTATTTTTAGGTCACTATTTATGAAATATGCTAAAGTTATATATAAGAGAAAAGATTTAAACATAAAAGTAAACAAGTATTACATATTGTCTTACAAAATTTTCTTTGTCAACTCACGGCAATAACTGTATATCAGTTGACTGGGAAAATAAGGCTTTAAGTGAAGTTGATATAACTAGCCAAAGTGATAACCGCGCACATTCCGTGTAAATAATGCTTTTTCTTAGCCTGTATTCGAAAAAATGCTGCCAAAGATGCATTAAAAAATTAGACTGCAAGTCCGACATACGTACCGATCTCTATGACAATTTTATATGTACCTATATACTCGAAGAAAGAGTTTAAGCCCCTGCAAAAGCGAGGTCCCGGGCAAATGACAACTTCTTGCTCTTCAAGGCTGTCCCTGTCTAGAAATGAGGTCTTGACGCTCGACATTTTAAATTTAACGTCGTCGCGAGTTCTCGTCGAGCAAATAGAGATGAAACTTTTACAGGACACTTTGACAGAATACTTTTGTGCTACTTTGATGTCGTTCCAATTACTGCTTCTTTTTAATATGCTGATAGCCTTGTTGTTTACGTTTTATTACTAGTTTTATTGCAACTGTTATTTTTAGTGTTCAATAAAAGCTTGCAATGCACCTGATTTATACCAGGACATCTCTATTTTAATGTTTACAAATCGGACTGTACTTTTATTCAATTAACTAAAAAAACGGTCAAGTGCGGGTGGGACTCGTTCAAGGGTTCCGTACCTCCGTACAATGTTATAAAACGCTGAAAAAAACACGTTTCTTTTATGATGTCTCCCTTTAATATTTTACTTTATCTTATGTTTAGTATTTCTTGTGATGTTGGGAATAAAGGAGGAAAAAGGAAATCATAATAGTGATGAGTTGCTAACCGCATCGCCTATTGATATGATTCAGATTTTTGCCTATACTTAGTATAATAAAATTAAAATAACAGTAAAAAAACCAAACAAATATTGCAGCAAATTGCATCATCATCATTGAGAGTCTTATATATCCCACTGTTGGGAATAGGCTTTCCTCAATACATGCCTTGGTCGCATTTTACGACCTGCGCGGAACTAGAAGCAACTGGTACATTCAAAGCTTTTTGTACACCATAAAATGATGTGGTCTTTGTGTCTTTCTCCCTAGGGCTATGTCTATCCCGTTAGGGATAAAGACGTGGTAATGTTTCTGTATACACGAGCACACTGCCTATAATCCATGAAATATTTAACTATAAACCTTGTCTATAAAGATATAGCACTATGTTGACTAAACAAAAAAGTCGCCCAACCAAAAAGTCTTTATTAAACCCTGTGACTTCACTGGAAGCGTCATTCGCTTTAGGCACAGGATGCGCCCCAATTGCCCAGTGTTGTCTTTTTACAGGATATTGAAGTCAGCACCGCGCAGCGTCAATCCAATTCACATGGGAACGCTGATGAAAGTTTAGATTTTTGCCGGGCTGTGCTTGTTGGACGGAATTTTAGGTAGAGATCACAAGTTTGTGTAAAAGTCGACTTTTACACAAACACAATACACAAGACAATTACCTGGCTATCCGAAAAAAAGATCATTCCGTGTTTTGGGGCTAGCTCAATTAGAGTAATTTGTCCCTATATATATTTATTTTTATTTATAAATCTGACTCAAAAGCTCTAACAGGTAGCAGCTAGCCGAATGAGGCTATAAACGGGGACTACTCTGGCAGTATAGTCTATGGAATATCGATGCATGGCCGTTGTATTTATTATAAAATCTTCTTTTTCGTCTAAGCGCGTTCCCGGTTGCATCCTCAGCTGTGTTGCTTCGGAGCCAGAGGTGCGCTTTCCTGCTTTTTCTTTTCCAAATATAACATAATGGTCACGCAAGGGTGCCAAAGCGGAATAGTTTAAATGATTTGGCTATAGTTTTACGACCGGCCGCCTGCCCGACGTTAACCCTCCTTGGGTATGCAATTGTAGCACAAGATGTTTGTGTTTAGTCCTTTAGTCGCCTCTTACGACATCTATAGGAAGAGATAGAGTGGTCCTATTCTAACCACACGGCCGTATTTATTATAAAATATACTTAGTATTGTTACGTGTACTATTATGCATTCTGGGGTATTTTTGAGTTTGTATTCCATAAGGGCCAGCTCAGTCAGTGTACATAATTTGTCCCTATATATATTTATTTATTTATAAATCTGACTCCAAAGCTCCAACAGATAAAAGCAAAGCTAGCCGAACGAGGCCATAAACGGGGACTGCTCTGGCAGTACAGTCTATGGACTATCGATGCATGCCCGCGCGAGCACTGTTTCCTTTTACTGTTGATTAGTTTCGCCTCGATTCCTCATATTGACTACATTTCTCGTTGGCTACAACTGTAATAAAATACTAAAATATTTTTTCCGTGATCCTCTAGGAGAAAAGCTTCGAAACGCTAGTAGTTTGTAGCTTCTGCAATAAAAATAATGACATAAGGGATATCTTTATCCTACAAAAACTTTTAAACTTGTTCCATTATTATTAAAATAATTATTTAATATTTATCCCACATTGAATAAAAAATTTTGACTTTGACTAAGAAAAAACTTTCAATGTACCAGCTGCTTATTCTTGTTAAAGCCGATCGAGGAATAGCCGAAAATGCGAATCATGTTGGTATGCGGTGTGGCTAGCAGCCCATCATTATTGTAGTTCTTTTTTCCACCTTATTGCTGATGCATACTCCCGCCGAGTCACTGAGCTTCAAAGTAGCTTCTATTTAACGTAAATTCGACGTGACGTGATTTTGTCGCGCATAATCTGTCCAGCGTAATTTAGGTCAGTGCCACTCGGCAAAGTGCTCCCGTGTAAATTGCCCCGGTTTATGGATCTGACACCTAGATAACTTTGGCATATTGACAAACAAATAAACGTGGTATCTGCTATTTACCTTCATCTTCGTGTAGGGAGGGCGACGGCTACAGGAATGGGAGAATATCAACATATTTGCCCGTCGCTTTGGTCAACACCAAAGCGGTCTGAATAAGTATCTAACGTAATCTAATCTAACTTTCAAACGAGGGCTAAAGAAGGTTAAGAGTCCCCTTACCCTAGACAGAATCAGACTTTTACATATAAACGTAGTCTAGGTTTTATTTTGATGTCAGATTTCGGCAAAATTTTGTAATTTTAAAGAAATTGCATACAGTTTTGAAATCAGTTATATGCTATATATAACTATAGTACAGTATAAACATAGTATAGCAGTAGTATATACTATATAGTGAAAACCACTGACAAAATACACACACAGTCAATATATGAACTTGAAAGAGAATATAGTGTATCAGATATCAAAGACCATCAGTATGGAAAAGTTCATACCCTTACATTTTCTTTATTTATTTATTTTTAATTAACCGGCAACCTTTTTGGAGCAAGTTCAATCCGTGATACTGAACCACTTTCCATAAAAACAACTGACTTGCTCCAAAAAGGTTGCCGGTTAATTAAAAATAACCCTGTATACTCGTATCTGAAATTACAAAATACTGCCAAAATCTGACATGTCATTTTAAAATAAAAGTCTAGGGTAACAACTCTTAACATCAATGTTTCTTTTCGCTGTATTGCTATAAAAATTGCACTTCTTAAAGCAGTTATAAATATAATGCGATTGAATTAAAAAGCACTTTTTGACCATTGCTTAAAAAATCTGTTTTAATTATTACAAATATTGTTTCATATCCGTTGGAAGCACACTCACCGCCAAAAAGGCGGTAGTTAACTTATATACCTCTACAGATACATTATCACGTCTCCGTACGGGGTAGACAGTGCCTAGGGCCGTAAGACCCTAGGGCCACGTTAAGCGTAAGTTGGGCGTGAAGATGTAAAAAGGGAATAGCCGCATCGCCTATTAAGGTGAAGATATAGGCAAATGGCCTTGAAGTGTGAAATATATTGTTAACTCGTAAATATGGAGATAATTTCCATATTGCTCTTCGTCATGCACCAGATAGCCCTTTAAATTATTTTATGAACCACCGTTGAAAGTATTTACATTAGTCCGTCTAGCTTTAAAACTTGCCTCCGCCAAAAGTGGCCACGGCAAGTTTTAAAGCTAGACGGATCACGAATAATAGTTTCAACGGTAGTTCATAAAATAATTTAAAGGGCTATCTAGTGCATGACGTTGAGCAATATGGAAATTATCACCATATTTCCGAGTTAACAATTTATTTCACACTTCAAGGCCATTTGCCTATATCTTCACCTTAAAACGATTTAGATTCTCGCTTATTCCCTCTATCGGCTTTTACGATCTACACGGGAAGAGAAGCAAGTGGTACATTCTAAGTTTTTCTCTTCTCCCAGACTAGCATGGATGTTAGTCAACTTAGCTATAATTTAATTATATTCGCGTTAATAAAATATAATTATGTTATTCAGTCACTTATTTTTATACCGAAATAGACGGACAGTAAAATCGGGTATTGTTCCAAAGATCATTAATTCCGTTGTCTCGATAGCAGCATCTCAGTCAATCTGGAATCTAGATTATCCCAGACTTTCAGGACTTCTGCTCAGAAACTGCTAAATCATTTAACGATCGGTGAGTCGCAGAATTTCGCTCCATTCTCAATTTTAGTTGTACTGGGTTTTTATTTTTAGGGTTTTTATTTATTTTATTATTTATTTATTTAACTTTATACACAAATACAAGTGTAATGGCGGACTTAAAGCCTAAGGCCTTATCTACCAGTCAACCAACCGGGTGATGTCGAGAAAGACACGGGTAGTGCAAAAACTCAAAAAGAAATGATGAAAAATGAACCAGGTATACTTAAATATGTAATAATAAACCATAAACTACATACAAATAATACACACTATTATTATACTAAGATATACTACTTACATATACTACATACACTAAGAACTATCTGACAGGGTCCCAAAGGGTACGGGACCCTATTACTGAGACTCCGCTGTCTGTCCGTCTGTCCGTCACCCTCTGTCCATTAGTCTGTCCGTCTGTCACAGGGCTCTATCTCTTGAACCGTAATAGCTATACACTTGAAATTGTCACCGATTATGTATTACCGTGGCCGCTATAACAAAAAATATTAAAAATAAGAAGAAGTTAAAAATGAAAGGGGGTCGTCATACAAAAAAAGTTTTTAACTAGATCTTTATAATGGAATTAACTAGATACTTGAAATTTTCACAAATTATGTATTATTCTGGACACTATAACAACAAATACAAAAAATAAGATAAAGTTAAAAATTAGATTAATTATGACGACCGTCATGCAAGAAATGTGTTTCTTCAGCGTTTTAAAACATTGTAGGTTGGTACCCTTCATGTATGAGTCCGACTCGCACTACCCCGTTTATTTACATTATAAGAAAGGGTTAAAGAGTCACGTCCTGACCTATACATTTAAAAGATGGCAGAGAATGGAGGAATGGAGGCATCTCCACTTAACTCCACCGAGAAGAGCAAGCTCTTAAAAATAAAGCATAGAGAATCTGATTTTAATTTTAGTTTTAATCTATCTAAACTAAGCATTAAAAACTGTTTGCAAATATTTTGTTCGGTTTGTATGCAAGTTTAATGTCGGTACTCGGGCTGAATACTAACGTGAAATTTGAATAGGATTATACTGAAAAGTTAAGTGATTGTGTGCAAATGTGTTAATTTAGTTATTTAGTGATTTGCTTTATGCATACTGTATTTAGCATACTATATTTGGAGAAGAAAAAGGAGCTTGAGGAGCTCGGTGGCCCGGTGGGAGTACGCATTGCTAGCGCTTTTACAAGTTAAGCAGTCCCGGGCGTGGTCCGTACTTGGATGGACCACAAGTAGTACAAAAATTACCCGAGCTCCTCCGTGCTTCGGAAGGCACGTAAAAGCCGTTGGTCCTGGCTGTCATTGTATGGCAGTCGTCAAGCTATGTCAGATGCCTTTAGGCAGCTTGAAAAATCTGACACCAGTGTTGGCCACTTACATACACAAAAAACAAACAAACAGAAGAAAAAGCGGGAAAGCGCACCCCGAAGCAGCACAGCTGAGGATGCAAACGACAACGTGCTAAGATAAAGAAGATATTTCTTGATAATTGTATATGTCCACTGCTGGACTGAAGGCCACTCCCAATAAATGAAAAATTTGCCCATAATCACATCGCTGGGCAGACGGGTGATCACAATAGAAGTCTTTTTACAGAGGCTGCTGCTGCCCGTTCTCTTCACTTACTTCTCTTACGACACCCGTGGAAACCAGGTGGTGATAAATTCTACTCTGCCGTCACCACGCGGCCAATTAAAAAAACATTATTTACTAACATTAAAAATGTTTATGAGGTTATCACTGTATGTGCCCGATGTTCAGCCAAAAGTGCGACATGGCCGTAGATCGGTCAAAATTTGGAGATATCTCTTTGATAGAGGTGTCAAAATGTGCAAGGTGCGGATGTATGGCGGTTGAATTTTAAAAATCAGTGTAGTTATTGATAATTATGAAATAATCGAATAAGTTTGAATTTTTTTTCCGACTTGCCGGACATTATTTAATAATTACTTTTTTTCGGGGGCCTTTATCAAAATTCTGAAGAAAATAGTATCAGGAGATTAAATTAAGCTACAAAATAAGCCTATTGAGTAGGTGATCGGACTGCAGATGTGGACAGAGGTTCCCAAAGATGGGAGTGGTCGGCAACTAGAATTTGTTTTTTTTTTTTAATTTTTTTGTTTTATTGACAAATCACACTGATTAAGCGAGCCCCAAAGTAAGTTTAAACTTGTATTATAGGAAGATTGGAACTCAAAAATACTATATTTTATCATAAATACATATATAGATAAACACCCAAGACCTAGGACAATTAGAAAAAGGCCATTTTCCAACTTGCCCTGGCTGGGAATCGAACCCAGAACCTCCGGATTGGCAGACTAGCGTGTTGATCATTGCACCACGAAGGTCGTCAAAGTATTAGGAAATTGAATTAAGCTATTAAGAATTAAGAGTTAGCTACTAAGTTTTATTAGGTAGAGACGATCGGACGACAGATGTGAGCTGCAGTGGTTCCCAAAGATGGGAGTAATTGGCAACTAGAATTGTGTTATTTCTTTATTTAATTTTCAATGTATTCTGATACTCGTAGTTGTGTGGAGCGTGAAATCTGTATTTTTAAAATATATAGATTAGAGTTACCTATCGCTGGATAAAATAAAATTTTGCAAAGATTTTATCTCGATTCTGTAGAAAGTTTTTAAGTTCGTACAAAATTCAATTTGAAAAATACTATTTCGCACAAGCACTCCGTTCTTGTCGGGGAACGAACTTGCTTCTTATTTATCGGAACCCAGTACAACTCTGTTAGTAACGACCTAGTCACAGTCCGCAGATTCCGGTAAAATGTAAGGACCTAAGTAAAAATATCGGGAACCATTCGAGACTGGATCGCATTGTCTTTATTGGATTGAAACTCGTTAAAATGTCTTCGTAATCTTTCGTGGCTTGGGATTTTACACTTGGCAAGCGTTGGTAGGTGTAGATTGGTTTTTATTGGTTCATGCTCCTCCATATTACTTTAAGGCAATGGCCTATTTTGCAAGTAAATCAGTAGTTTGTCTCTATAACGAGGTAGACAGGGCCTAGAGCCATATATCCCAAAAGCCACGTTTATCTTATCTTGCATTTGGGGTCCACAATGGGAAGCACGTCGAACCTTTTGGTTAAATTGCACTTACCTTTTTTTCTTATTCACCCGCCTCGGGATTTCTGAAGAAGGACTGCATAAGCTTCAGAATATCACCTGGTGAGTAGTGCCTGTAGTCATCTAGCTCAGGATATGCTGAACCGAAGAGGTCCATGCGCTTAACAGCCATCGAGTCGCAGCTACACATGATGTGTCTCATTGTCTCCTCTTATTCCTCACATGACGTCGGTCATTTGTTTTGGGCTATCAACAAGTCTCATTTTAAAAAGATGACTGAGATTTTGGTATCCTAAAAAAAATTATTTAATACTAGCTGTGCCCGCGACTTCGATCGCGTGGTTGTCGGAACGTAATG
The DNA here is from genome assembly GCA_963576875.1 of Acrobasis repandana. Lineage (NCBI taxonomy): Eukaryota > Metazoa > Arthropoda > Insecta > Lepidoptera > Pyralidae > Acrobasis > Acrobasis repandana. The sequence continues at coordinate 3,168,908 of OY756215.1, forward strand.
TTATATAGCCTAAAGCCTTCCTCTATAAATGGACTACCCAACAAAAAAAGAATTTTTCAAATCGGACCATTAGTTCCTGAGATTAGCGCGTTTAAACAAACAAACAAACAAACATACAAACAAACAAACTCTTCCGCTTTATAATATTAGTATAGATTTTCATTCCTTTTTTGATTCTTCATGTCAATCATACCGTTGAACGCGGCCTCCGGATCTTATGGTCCTGGGCTCAGTTTACTCCATCTAAATATATATAACTCAAAGGTGACTGACATAGTGATCTATCAACGCACAGTCCAAACCACTGGACGGATCGGGCTGAAATTTGGCATGCAGGTAGATGTTATGACGTAGGCATCCGCTAAGAAAGGACGCGAGCGAAGCCACGGGCAAAAACTAGTTAGGGATAATGATGTATCTCATATAATATAAATTAAGTGAAACGTGCGCAAAATCGAATGCTCAAATTGTAGAGTTGTAGTATAGTAGCTAAATACATAAATGTTTATTACAGTAGGCAAGTACTTAAATAAGACAAATTGATCCCACAATCTGAGAACAACAACTTCCGAAAATGACAACTTCCTAGAATGACAAATTCCTAGAATGACAACTTCCTAGAATGACAACTTCCTAGAATGACAACTTCCTAGAATGACAACTTCCTAAAATGGCAACTTCCTAAAATTACACCTTTGATAATGGGAATTCCAAACAAATTGTTATATGCCTATAAGGTTGATTGTGCACCCCTAGCTTTATTGAAATCTTGTAATCAGAATCATTAATAGAACACAAAACCGTAAAAAAGGCTTATTTTGTTAACTTTTTTTCTCCCACATTTCTAATAAATGGCTAACATACTGATTTTACTCACTTTACTATACGCGCGGCCGTTGCCCTCCACGCTCACCGCGCGCAGCCCGCTACGAGCCCGGTAACGAGTCACATTCAAATGTAACATTTAATTTTTTGGTATGCATTTGTCGTAAGTAACTTTGGTTTTTATTATGAAACAAGATACATTTTCTTCGTCTAAGCGCATTCCCGGTTGCATCCTCAGCTGTGCTGCTTCGAAGCCTGGGGTGCGCTTTCCCGCTTTTTCTTCTCCAAATATAACATGCATGTCAATGGTCACCCAAGGACGCCAAAGACCTTGCAAAATGGAGAAGAAATAGCCGGAACACTTTAAATGATTTCGCTATAGTTTTACAACCGGCCACCTGCCTGACGTCAACCTTCTTTGGGAATGTATTTGTGCGAAAAGTTTTACATTGGGCAGCCGCCCGACGTTAACCCTCCTTGGGAATGCAATTGTAGCACGAGATGTTTGTGCTTAGTCTTTTAGTCGCCTCTTACGACATCCACAGGAAGAGATGGAGTGGTCCCATTCTACCCCGGAACCACACGGGTAAATATGAATATGAAACAAGATACATATTACAGAATATGTATTTTTATTTAACTTAAAGAGTAGTTTCCTTGAATATATCTAAGAGGTTCAAATTAAATAAACAAAAAAAATAATAAAACATATCTTCCGAAAGAGATCAAAGTTTACTGTCCAAATTGTTTTATTTCAAAGACACAGGGAAAATAACTTGACGACCTCCGTGGCGTAATGGTTAACACGCTAGACCGCTAATCCGGAGGTTCTGGGTTCGATCCCCAGCCAGGGCAAGATGGAAAATGGCCTTTTTCAAATTGTCCTGGGTCTTGGGTGTTTATCTATATATGCATTTATCATAAAATATAGTATCGTTAATTTAGTATCTCATAACAAGAACAATCTCAAGTTTAGAACTTATTTTGGGGCTAGCTTAATCAGTGTGATTTGTGCCTATAAAAAAAAGACACATATATCTTTGGATAATTGTTTCTGCGTCGTTCGCGATTTGTAGCTTAAAGCTCAGGAAACCAGTTGACTGTGGCGTAAAGTCTGGCGAGCTTAAGCTAGGTTGCAGTGCTTGCAGTTTTCAATCTTTTAGTTAAATCTATGAGAGTTACCTTATACCTAAGTTCTTTTTTTATTACAAGATTGTATTTAGTTTCACCGACCCGTTGTCTTTGTCCGTAATCAAATCTTGCAAACTAATTTAGACACTTCCCGTTATTTGATCGAGTTGAAACTTTACATAATTGTGACGTTCCACGGGTAAAGGTACCTTATGGACGGTGGCGCTTAGGACGTTTAGAAAAACAATTCGTACAATTAACTTAGCTTGAATAAACACAATGTCGTAAGTGCCAGCGTCCATAAGGTACCTTTACCCGTGGAACGTCACAATTATGTAAGTTGGGTGACAATGCAATATTATGGTACGAGTACCAATGACCTGATCTCATTCATGAATCTCTTCATCTCATGAAGTCGGAAGGCTCGGTATCTCTGTAATAAAACAACATAACCCCACCGAGTTTGGGCTCAATTGATTCGTCTTGAGCACTTTAAACTTTTTAGTTCATTGTTTCAGATAAAAGCTTGTTTTCATAAATATTTTTCAAATAATTACTAGTATAAAGAGGAGCTTGTTAGTAACATAAATAGGGCTTACGTAAGTTAAGCAACCTCGGGCGTATACCGCACTTGGATTGGTGATCAGTGGCATAAATCAAGCTCCTCAGAGCTTTGGAAGGCACGTTAAGCAGTGGGTCCTGGCTGTCACCATCTGTCTGATACCTTTAGTCAGCTTACCAGGTTTTCGCGCGTATCTTTTATGTATGTTTAGTAAATTTCTTTATAACCTCGTGTCTTCTAAACGGGTGAATGTATTTTGATATGTTTTAAAACTCAAGTGTCTTTAGATAGATGTTTAAAAATAAACCGGCCATGTGCGAGTTAAACTCGCGTGGAGAGGGTTCCGTACGATTGATTGAATTCTTATAGGTTTTCCTGTAATCTACAAGCAATGAACTATATTTCCTATTTCTTTTCAAAATTTTAGGCTCGGTAGTTTCGGAGATCAGGGGGGGGGGGGGGGGGAATCGTCAATTTTCGTCTTCTTTCATAAATAAAATCAAAACTATTCATTTAACAATAATAACAAAAATATATTTGAGATCCTCATAACGAGCCCTTTCGTTTGATATATGACACAGTAAGGTTTGCAAAACTCTTTTTTATAATTTCCTAACTTTTCCCCCGAAAATGACCCTTATTTTAAAATATTATTTATTTACTTTGCACATATGTGTTTCGGTCATAGGATTACACCATCCTACCAAATTTCACCTGATTCGGTCCAATAGATTCGGAGCAAATTGGCTGTGACAGACGGACGGACAGACAGACGCAGGAGTGATCCTATAAGGGTTCCGTTTTTTAATTATTTGTACGGAACCCTAAAAACCTCAATGTCGGATTTTGGGCGCTAAATTGTAAGTCGTCGAATATGATATCCAAATAAAGGAAATCAAAAGGAGGTTACGAAAATATAAATAAATCATACGATAAAATTTTATAAGGAATAATAATCAATTCATTTATTAAGTATTTACCAATTTATGTACACGGACAATATATACAGAGAATACATAAACAAAAAGTTATACAAAGGCACTACTTATCTCAAAAGAGATCTCTTCCAGTGGACCCGTGAGAGGAGATGTTTATATATGAAAGACATACAGGCGTGTTCGTCAAATAAAGGAAGAAGAATAAATTAACATACTATGAAAATACAGATAAACATACATATACGAGTACATATGTTACATACATACTTAAATAAATACATATGTCTATTTAGAAATAAATATACTTAATATATAATATATAAACTACAACTAAGATGATTCCGATAAATAATCATCTTTTACTCGTCTTTTAAACACAGAGATCGATTTAGATCCGCGTATAGAAGGTGGTAATGAGTTCCATAGTCTGACCGCATGTACCGAGAAGGAGTAGGAAAAGGTAGTGTTGCTGTGTGGAGGGTATTTAGGGACAGTTTTTAGGTGGGATCAGCAAAGAGAATTTGGAGAATATAAAAAGGAGAAGCGCTCACGTAGATAGGAGGGGAAAGAAGGATAGTGTAGGACGTTGTAAACGAGACAAAGAATGCGACTGTTTCTACGGAGCCGTATAGGTTACCATTTTAGCTGAACTCGTTTTACTTGTTATTATGTTTGGATGAGTGTCCCAAATTAAAAATCTGACGCCAGTGTTGGCCACTTACACACATATAAAAAAGAAATATCAGAACACTGCGATAACACTGGTAACCCAGATTCTCTGGGGAATGAAACTTTTAATTCCACGTTGTTTGAGCTGATTCCGTACACTCTTCGACGGCCAATGAAAACGATTTATTTCAGATTGGAACGACCGGCTATTGGACGGCTATTGGAGTTTGTAAGCTGTTCTGTTGTATTGCATTATAAGAGAATATTCTTCACTATCCGTTTATATTCCTGATGGGGATACATCAGATCCGATCGTCTATATCCTTTCCCTCGATCAACCAAGGTTTGAAGACGAAATTGACAAAGCCAAACAATACTCACAATAAAAAATTGCAAAAAAGAAACAGTGGCATTCCGGGAATGCCGACAAAAGTGAAAACTTGAACAATTACGAGTACATCAGGTGTCGGTTACGGTAACGGTAACAGTGTCGCGTGTTCAATGGTTTTTTCCATTTCAAAAAAATGCCCAACGCGCCTATAGAATTTTCACCTCAAAAATTTTGAAAACGAATTTATTTTAAAGCCGATTGAAACAGAACTTTTACATTAAGTAGGTACATCGCGTTTTGACGTCTTATCTACTTTGAAACTTAGGATCACTACAGCCCCCTTAGCATGCCAACGTGAATAAACCCAGATAAAGTTTATATCGTAAAACGGACTAGTTCCATTTCGCTCGTTGTTTTTACATAGAGATAGTAATAGATAGCAATCGATAAACACTGTCGCCGGCGTCATGCCAAGGGGGCTGCACTTTGGTTTTATCTTTCATGCTAATGAGTGAGAAAAAGTAGTAGTAGGGTAGTAAGTAATTATTAAAATATTAATTTTGCTTCTACTTTGGCCTCACTTGTCTCTGCACCACCTGTTTGTTGAGTGGTAGAGAAAGCCCTAGGCTTTAAATCCATCGTTTACAATTTTTGTAATAAATTTGAATAAATAAAAAATAAATAAAAGGTAGAATGTAAAAAAAAATTCTTCCATGGTGGTCTAGGAGAAAAGAAAAATCTTAGAATGTACCAGCTGCTTCTCTTCCCGCGCAGATTGTAAAAGTCGATCGATGGAATAGCCGGCTAGCAACCCATAACTATTTTGATTTCCTTTTCCGCCTTCTCGCCCACCATCACGCTGAAAGTGGCCTTTGGGTCTCGCGGCCGTGGGCGCTGTCTGCTTAGAGCAGCAAGACCAAAAATGCTCTGTTTGCCCCAGTACGGACAAAGACGTGATAGTGTGTAAAATAAGATATTACATCGAGATATTGGCAAACCAAATTAATAAGACGTCGATAAGTTTAAAATTACTTAATACTTATAAATTAATACAGTAAAATAAATTTAATTTCATACTAACCTATATAAGGTGTCTAGACTAGGTGCAAGGTTATCAAAACCAATGTCAAACCAAAGACTAATGCCAACGACTTGTTAATGTCAAATTAAATTTAAAAGAGAAATTTTGAGCAAACATTTGTGACGTTACTCGACAATTGGTCGCACATAAATAAAACATTTAAACTTTATTTCAAGGGAATAAGGTCGATAAATAGATGGAGTGTTACGTGTAATCTGCGGCCCTCTTCACGATTTAGTTTCATTAAAAGACAGCTAAAATTTTATTTTTTCAATTGGATTAAACGACTGTGCTCCATCGAGGGCACCGAGCGGCCTATTCTGTCATTGAGAAATATTAAAAATAATAAGTTATTGCATATTTTTGTCGTTAAAATAAAATCTCTACTTAATTTTTTACTTCGATTTCACATGAATAAATCGTTTATTCGTGGATTACTCCCACTGGTATAGTTATCCAGTTAAAAAGACATTGACAATGTCGTTTATTTATTATTTGTTAAGTATATATATTTTATTTGTTAAGTCTTCTTCTTTTCGTGTCGATGGTACTTTACTTACTATATTTTGTCACTCTAGTATCGGGCCACTTCGATAGCTGTATCATTTGTGGCCACCAGGTCATCACAGGTGCCGGTGTTTGGGCACCTGGGACACGTAAGAACGTGCTCCATAGTTTGTGGAGAGAAACCACACTGGCAAATATATTGCGATCTGTTTATCATTTACCCACCTGACAAGCTTATCTTTACAACGACCCACCTGCGCTCTTAGTCTGTTTAAAGATTTCCAAATGGGCCAGGGCTGATCATTGCCAGGTGGAAGTTTCTCTCGCGGGGTGATAAAATTGGGTACAGTGTGGAGTAAATCTGACTGTCTTAGCATCATCATCCAAGGCACTTACGCTTGACAAAAAAACTATGGCGGCTTGTCAATATTTGGGGAGCTGGGAGATATGTGGGCAATTTGTTAAGTAATAGATACTAAAACGATGGTGGCCCAGTGATTTAGACACTAGCTGTGCGTCTGTGAGGCACGTGTTCGGGCGCGTCATCCTCACTGGGCGCGACTTGTACTCAAAATTTTTTTCTCATGCACGATAATTTTTAAGTATTACCACTTGATTTCGGTGAATTGGCAGATTCAGCTTTGATCCTGGAGATCGTTATTTGACAATCCCATGGGAGCACAGACCATGCATCTAGATAGTCAAAGCCTCTGTATAAATTCTGTATAAATTTGCGTGTCAATCTGACGACAAATTGACTTCATTTAGGATCTTCACCTTTAGTCCGTGTACAGTGTGATTTGTCTTTATATATTTATTTATTTCAATTCATTAGATTAGACATTGAGCTCTCTACTGTAAAATACCCAAATCTGCCGTTTTGAGCCGTAGAAACTCGTTAAAAAACGTTGGAGGAAGTAATAAAAGTTTCCTTCCGTTTGTAAGTGAATTTCTTATTAAATATTGTACTGAAAATTGGCACGCCAGGTTTTCATACAAATTGAAGGACTTTCTTTATCTAGTAATATATACAGATCTGTGCACGGGAGCCTATTTGACTGTGATCCAGTTAAAACACTATCTGCAAGCCAAATTTGATTCCAATATTCCAAGTCGTTTCTACGTAATTGAGTACGGTTATTTCGTTCAAAGGGCTAGTGTGCTGTCGGCAAGCTGACAAAGTCGGCCGTTGGCTCTTTCGAAGATGCGGCATTTGTGGCATGCCGACAGTATTCACATCATACTATTTCAGCGAACTAACTATAACAGACGTCCAAAACTAAAATTCCACATTTGTAGTCTGATAGTATAAATAGCTTTTCCCATACAATTATTGTCGTCCAAAGATCTTCATATCTTACCTCATTCTTTAAAAGTAAAAAACTGACAACGATTCGCTAAGTAAAATAAAATAAAAACAATCATCCAAAGTAAATAGTTGAGTTGAGTATCAGCAAATCAAATAATGCGATTTAGACATTAAAGGGTCAACATTGTCGGACGCCCTTCAGCGGTACAAAGCCGAATCGCCGTATCTCAGTAACTAGGGCAAAAATTGAGGTGGCCGGTTACCATAGCAACCCCCCCATACCCTGCCCCCAACTCCGTGCGGAGGCTGTTGCTTCGCCTGACAGATTTCACTCTCAAATAGGTACTGTAGGCATTAATTGAATGCTTGGTTTAATATTCTATAGCATTGTGAACAGAAGGGATTCTGACTATTATTGTGGGATGTATTGTTTGCTCAACAGGTACCTATATGCATATAGTAATAGATAATTGAGAATATAGCTTACAAACATATGGTGCCGTGTGTCTTTCGGCCTAGAATAGGACCACTCCATCTCTTCCTGTGGATGTAAGAGGCGACTAAAGGACTAAGTACGAACATTGGTGCTACAACTGCATTCCCATGGAGGGTTGACGTAGGGAAGCGGCCGGTTGTAAAATCTTTCGCAAAAATGCGTACGTTTATGTAGGTATGTTTATTAACCTACTTATTTATTTTTTATTTTTTATTGTACACGCCAATTACCGCTTTCGCAAAGGAATTTATTTAGATTAGAAGAACCACCTCAGTTCTAGGTTTTCTTTTTTTTTTTTTTAATGAATTCTTGTAAATTTTCAAGTGTACTGGCACTAATAAATCAAAATTAAATGCATTCTCGAAGAGGTGTAGACTTCGGGCATGCCACATTGTTCCGGCTATATCTTTTTCGCTTCGCATGGTCTTTGGCATCCTTGGGTGACCATTGACATACATGTTATATTTGGAGAAAAACAAGTTGTATCTCACCTGTGCCATAATATGACTTATGTGCTTGACTACTCTTAAGTTGCCTGGAAGAGATTGCTGAGCGATAAGGCCGCCTTTTGTATACTTCGATTAATCTCCATACCTAAGTACGAGTATGTCTCTCATTTGTTTACTTTTGTGCATAAAAAGTAAAATAAATAAAAGAAAAATATTTGTTCTTATGTAACGTCTATCAAAACATATTGAAACTATTTTAAATTCAGTCCATGTCACTGAACAACTTTCCACAAGGAACATATACCGAAACATTTTTTTCTTTCCATGGAAACTTGTATCAAGTCGGTCAACTTGTATGGAAGGCCAAAAATATTTTTCCATATTTCGATATATGTTCCTTGGGGAGAGATGTTCAGTATAATGGACTCAATACAGCCTTACCATAGTTTTAGTATATTTAGTTAGACCCTGTATAGTACAAGGAACCTGTTAAGGTAAAAACCTCAAGTCAAAGTATCAAACTTGTGAGCGTGATACCTTCGTCTAAGTACCAGTCAGTTCATTGACAAGTGCAACTTTCAGATTGCTGAATGCATTTCTGCACGTAACACTCAAGTAAGTCCAAGTTACCAAGGAGGTATAACTTTAGACTTAAGCTATGTAATGTAGAAGCTCTGTAATGTAGAGAAAATTTCTCAATTTGACTGTGCAGAGGTACGCTGGTGTGACTTCTAATAAGTGTCCAGAATCCAGATTATACCTTTACTATGAATCTTAAAATTTACCAACAGTGTGTTTTTGAAAAATCACTCTTATTAAACTACTACAGTTTATCCCTCAAAAAATGTACATAAGAATCTTAAGGATTTTCTACAGACACCTACAATACCCAAAACACGATTGAGCATTTTTGGCTCGAAAAAAAATCACAAACATACCTCTAAATTTGCCTAAATTTACCTTTATAAGACATATTACTATTTTATACAATCACCTTATGATATATGAAAATTATACCAAAAAATGTAGATATTATCTAAATATTAGTCGTTTTCGCTACAAAAAAAATTATAAATATAATACAAAAAAAAAAAATCCTAATCCTAACTAATATTATAAATGCGAAAGTGAGTTTGTATATTTGTTTGTTTGTTTGTTTGTTTGTTACCTCTTCACGCTTTATCTACTGAACCAATCTTCTTGAAAATTCGTATACACATAGTTAGGAGTACAGAGAAGGACATGGGTACCTTTCATCCCGGAAAAATGTAATGTTCCCGTGGGACACGCGAGCGAAGCCGCGGGTGAAAGCTACTAATACATAAATCACAGTGAAATATTCATCGAGAGCGAAGAAAGGCCCGGAGCCGTGCTCGATGATATTTCGCAGTGTTTATTATCTGTGGAAAACATGCGTGATAGTATGTATGTATAGATACACACCCACGATCCAGGATTTGAAAAAGGCCATTTTCAAATCAAGGCTAAGGATCCCAGGAACTTCGGGGTAGTTGACTAGTAGATCGAATTAAATTTTTAAAACCGTCATGTCGGAAATAAGTAATATTGTTTCACGCAGAAAATATTATGAATTTGTCAATGGTTTTCTTAACATTTCAACAAAAATGAAAAAAAAGCAGCGTGAAACGGAACGGATTCTCTATGAAAGGTTTTTTTGTCATTTGTACGCTACAAATGTCAATATTACGAGTGGTCAAGACCACTCGTGCAAATCCTTCGCGTACGATCAATTCGAAAATGCGCCCGATTGGAAACACTCGCGCGCAAAGCATTTGTTGTGTTACTCCCTATTTCAAAAATAACACTCCAGAACAAATGCATATAAAATCAATGCGCGCGACGAAAACCGCTGCCGTGTTGGCAAAGAAATTGTATACAATCTAGAATGCTTACGAAGTGGCAAAGTCGTTCCCAAAAAATATACCTAAGGTTATAGCTCTCCCCTTCTACTTTATTTCACTGACAGTTTGCGGGAAAGGGACGCCTATAACTTTAGGTGCAGTTTTTGAGAACGTTAGATATTTAATCATAAGCATTATGAAAATATGAGCTTTATGTGCATGGCATTAAGTTTAATTTTTAATGTTGTTTTTTTTTATTTTATCACTCGTAGTTATTCTAGATTGTATTATAAATTCTTTGCGTAGAGTTATAATGTGTAAACTATATAGCGTAATGTACTTTAAAAAGTGTAAAAATAATGTACTTATTCAAAATGCAAGTTGAGATAGAAACTTCTTGAAAACTTTTGCGCGTGATACCTCAGTCTGAGTGCCTCTTAGTTATTCACTAAATTAGTGCACAATCGTTGAGGAGCAAAACTTTCGTATAACATGGAAGTTTTCCAGCACGTAGCAGTAAACAGACGAGTGCATAAGTGATCCAAAGTTAAGACTTCGAAACTAAGAAATGTTTTACACCTACTTTCTTATTATGTACAATATCTGTCATTGAATTTAGGTGAAAGATCTTCGAAAATCAATCCCGTGGATCAACCAGTCTGATAAAGTAACATTCTGCCAAAAAACATTCAGAAACTATGAATTATTATGACTACCTATAGAATAACAACGCAAAAAAGACTGCAAAAGTGATAAATATAATTACTTTTTCAATATTTTTACGTCAATTTGTTTATCGTACGAAACGAAAATTGACAGAGGGAAAAATATTTTTAACTTATACTACTCCATAAAGAAAATCTTAATCAAAAGACAGGCAAAGACCAATTTACCGACAACTCCTCGAAATCGTATATCAAACGGCAAAGGAAACAGCCGTACGGAATTGGGCAAAGGAAACTTGCTTACCACAGCCACAAACGAAACACAAAAGATAGAATAAAACAATTGACACACGAGCAGAGGCATAGCTACCGCGGCTTCAATGATACGGAGCGCCCGGGAAACAGGGGCCTAACGTCTCTAAGCATTTTTTTTAATTTTTTTAAATGGTATTTATCCCACATTGTTACACTGTTAGGCAATGGTCACCCCCATATCCGTCCATTGAATCCCAGAAAAAATCCGGCTCTCTCACTCGCCGAACGAAGCATAGTAGCGGTGAAGCTACTACTCAGACGTCGATTTTCTGTGAGAGTGTGGTACTTCCCCGGACGAGCCGGCCCATTCATGCTACTAGCAAAACTGGTAGCGTGGCTCTATCACAACAATGATAGCCACACACACGAAAAACAAACAAAAAAATTGATGTAAGCTCGTGCTTGGCTGTTGTAAAGTTGAAGGGCCCGTTACATATTTAGATACAGGGCCCTTCTAGGGCAAGATACGCCACTGCAAACGAGTAAACAAGCAACGGCCACCGCACTCGATTACAGGGGCCGTTCAGGCCGTGCTACGAAGGGTTAATTAAAACGTCTGTCTACATTAAACTAGGAAGTTTATCGAATTAGTTTGTTCCAAACTATGAACTTGTCTTGTTTGGCAAGGGTTTCCGAGATACGCCTCGGCAACCTCTTGAACAATTTGGCTCATGCTCGAACTTAAAAATTCATATTGTACCTACCTACCAAATTTTATGAAGTTCCGATTACATACTGCTGACGGATTATCCAAGTACATTCGAAAAACTTGACTCTTTTGTTTATTGTAACGAATAGGTTATTTGACTGCACATTATTTTGATTGATGGATTTGGATTTGATTTTTTTATTTATTTTTATTAATGGCTAGACGCTACTGCGTATTTAGCCAGGAACAAGTTAATAAAACGTGGTAAATTCTTTTTTTCTAAAAAGTTACAATCAAAGGTTGGTGTAGGCCTTTGATTGCTTTAAGGGAGCTTCTGGCGACAAATCTATACGAGTCCACTGGTTTTCATAGCCGATTGAGTGGCGGAAGACGCCCGAAGACGCCCGCCCACACAGTCCGCAAAACAAATATTAAACCACGATTTTTTTTTAAACCGGAAAATGGGAGTTCCTTTATATCTGTAGGCAATTTATTATATATCTTTACACACATTGCCATAATAACTAACTAACATGCAAAATAACTAAGTATTTATCGTGATTTTTCTTAATTATATAAAAGGGCAAAGAGAGCCTTTAGCTGTTCAGAACCAGGCAGCAGAAACTACAGCCACGAGGAGTTTTTGGCGGGAAGTCAAGGTGTTTGGTTGGGGTTTTCTTTAAATTATTTTACAAATTGATTTTAGTGGACCTTATAATATGAAATTGGTGTTGTTTGGTGTTATAAATGCTCATGCTCATGAACAATATGTGAAATAGTTAAAGTGGACAGTCATAGTACGGCTGTAGTGATATTTGTTTCGCGGACTGTATGGGCGTCTTCGGGCGACGTCCGCCACTCAATCGGCTATGAAAACCAGTGGACTCGTATAGATTTATCGCCAGAAGCTCCCTTAAAGCAATCAAATGCCTACACCAACCTTTGATTGTAACTTGTTAGGAAAAATGAATTTCTCACGTTTTATTAACTTGTTCCTGGCTAAATACGCAGTAGCGTCAAGCCATAAATAAAAAAAAAAAAACTACAGCCACAGAAGTCTCAGAATGAAACAATTGACACACGAGTCAACAACATCATTTGTACTCGATTACAGGGGCTGTCCAGACCGGGCTACGAAGGGTTAATTAAAACGTCGAGGGGTTAAACTGAAACTTGGTTTATCAAATAAGTTAGCAACGAATAATCGGCCATTCTCGCCTACCTGTGTAATCTGTGAAATAGTTTTTAATCGGCTTGTTTATAACCCCCGACGAAAACGAGGTGTTATAAGTTTGACGTGTCTGTCTGTGCTCCACTCTCTACAGCTACTAAAGCGCATTGACCGATTTTGATGCGGTATTAATCGAAAGCCTAGTCTTTCGAGATGGCTCTTACTCATGTTTAATTAAAATCAGTTCAGCCATTCAAAAGTTATTTTTTTATTTTCATATTTATGATTATGGATTACTAAATTTTAATTTTAAATCAATTTAAAGTATTCAAACATTATTTAGTTGAATTATCATCATTCTATCAGCCATAGGAAGTACAGTGCGGGGTATAGGTCTCCTCCAAGTATTTAAAAACGACAGACTGGAAGGAAGGCTCTAAATTTTTCTTTTTCTCCCAGACTAGCATTGGAGAACGAGTTAAAATTATTTTCCATCAAATTCAACCCACGTTTTCAATACACACTTTTCCATGGCACATTATATCCACTCAATTAATTTTTAAATACTCCAATGAGTAATTACGGGTAGGTCATTAAAACGCGGCCATTAAAAATAAGCATCTAATAGCGCCCACCGGTGCGTCCAGACATGAAAACCACAGCGTGGTGTAGCAATAGCTACCAGGACGCAAAACAGAAATACAACAGAAATATGGCAAATATTAACTATACTTGTGGCTCTGTAAGAACAGTAAAACCTCGCGAGCTATTATAACAATGTCAAAATCCCCTTTCCCCTGGCTTAGCAAAGCCTTTTCAGTAAAATCCGTCCATATGCTACAGCAAATTTCCTCTCCAACTCACCCCTTTTAGAATTTTTGGAACATCTTGTGTAGAATGAAGTCCCTAGAGGACATCTCAAATTTGATTGAAATTCATTACTAAATAACACTACAGTGAAGTTTCTTCCTTTACCCCCCTATTTCTCCCCCAAGCAAAAATCACGATCGACTTAAGAATTTAAATCAAGTAACTTGTGTGCTAATTTTCGTCAAAATCGGTTAAAAATTGCGGCCTGCAGGCGAGCATAGACAGACTGCTAAAGCATTTTTGCCTATTTCGAAACTTAAACGCTTCGCTTACTTGGTAAAAAATATACTAAAGCCGTGTGGCTTTCGGCCTAGAATAGGACCAATCCATCTCTTCCTGTGGATATCGTAAGAGGCGACTAAAGGACCTAACTTCACACAAGTGCAATCTCAAAGAGAGAGATGTCAGGCAAGCGGCCGGTCATAAAATTAAATCCAAATAGCCAAATCAAAAGTAGATGAAGAATTAAAAATAAGCATCTGATAGCGCCCACCGGTGCGTCCAGATATGAAAACCTAAGCACGTGGTAAAGCAATAGCTGCCAAGGACGCAAATCAATGATGCAACAGATATAAGGCTTATATTCAGGGTTACTTATTCAGAAACTTCTGAAGATACCGTTTGTGTGTTTGTAATAACTTTATTGTACTTAGAAAACACATAATTAAAGACAAAAACAACATAAAGAGTAAATTGACAACGGCAATTGTTCTTCCGTTTTGATGCTAGTTCATTGTCAGATGTTCTTTTGCGGGGTTAGCCCCGCTACTCACCAGCCAGGTCTGCAGTTCCGTGTTGGGGTATAATACGAGAGGTATGTGACAAGTTTTCAACTTGCCTCAAATACCTACCCAAAAACTTGTGCCAGCTCTCGGACCATAATTTAGGTCTAAACTTATTCATAATCATAGGTAATGATAATCATTTATTTTGTCAATTACAAGACAAAACTTATTGACGTTTAATAGTGCTGCAATAGACTTATAATGACTTATTACTAAAATAAACATTGATTCTTGATTTGATTTGATTGATTCTTAAAAGCATCGTCACATGGCGTGATACCAGGACTGTGTCACTCCCCGTTTAGGTATCGAAAATGTACCTACATTATTACTATGCGCGTAGGCGGCTCCTCCGGGTGGTAAATTCAGTTATACGAATCGTTTGTCCAGAGTAATAAGAATGAAATTGGCTTGCAATGGATGTCTAGGTATCTATACGAAAAGGTGCTGAGTTCTGACGTAAGCTAAATTAAACCATATCGCTAGCCACATTGAGTAGAGATTTCTTTGAATTTCTTTGCTGAGTGAGACTTCTGTACGTTTGTATTATTTAATCTGTGGTGATACTTAGCAGTGAGAAATGAAGTACACACACGTGCACATTTACTTCTGTATTCTTTGTATTTCGTTCCGGTACCCATTCATGTTCGCAGGCAAGTCCCCACTCCCTTCCTTCACCCCACCCCTTTCCCCGCCCCGCCTGTTTCAACCCGAATTCACGTGAGCCCGCGAAATATACGAGTATCTGACGAGATCCCGCTTGATTTTCTGATTTGATTTTAGGAAATGATGAAGTTTATAGACAAGTTACTTTTATTATCATTTTATTTCATGTTCCTTTCATATCGATAATCGATCATGCCTTATTACAGAAAACACTATTGTCAGATTTTTAGAGTTCCGTACCCAAAGGGTGCCAACGTGACCCTATTACTGAGACCCGGGGCTGTCTGTCCGTCTGCCCATCTGGCACAGGGCTCTAACTCTTGAACCGTTATAGCTAGATACTTGAAATTTATACCGATTATGTACTACTGTGGCCGCTATAACAGCAAATACTAAAAATAAGATAAAGTTAAAAATTTCAGGGGGTCGTCATACAATATACGTGTTTCTTTCAGCGTTTAAACATTGATCTTTGTAATGGCATTAACTAGATCGTACTTGAAATTTTCACGGATTATGTATTACTATGGCCCTTATAACAAACAATACTAAAAATAAGATAAAGTTAAAAATAAAAGGGGGTCGTCATACAAGAAACATATTTTTTCAGCGTTGTTAAATATTGTACAGAGGTACGGAACATACGAATATACGAGTCCGACTCACACTTGCCCGGTTAATACGATCTACCTAAAGGCATTTAATTTTAATTTTACTGATTCAAGTACACTTGAAAATTTACAAACAATATAGGTATGTAATTAATTATTGAAATAAGAAATGGTGAAAAATACCACGTCAGCACTCTACTCTTAATGTATTCTGTGCTCGTGTTTTATTCCACCACCGCAAGCGAAATATAATATGAACAGAGCCAGATTATCGATTTTCCTTTCTGTTGCAGTTAGAAATAGTATCAAGGCTCATAACCCATTGACGATTTAATTTAGAAGCACAATCCACTCGTTTTTTATCTTTAAAATTTTTTCATTAACGTGTTGCTCATATCTGTAGGAAAAAAAAGCAGTGAATGTCGGCCATCGCTGAGATTTCCGCGGTTATAGCGCGATGGACATATTAATTAAGATCTCCTGTTCTTCTAGTTTGTATGTCAGTGGGATGGGATGTGTTACTGCCAAAGAACAATAACCATAGACCTACTGAATACGTTTATTTTTTTATGATTTTCCATTTAGTTTCCAGCTATTTCGAGTTTTAGCTACTCCTTCCAATCCTTGTCTAAAGCAGACAAGTTGTCCCTCCATCTCATCTTAGGCTTTCCCCTTGATTTTTTTTTTAGGTGCAATAAAGAGTTATTCATTCATTCATCTTCTTGGTTAGGTTTCCCGTCTCCTGGAGTCCATATGGTAGTTATATGTAAGCCCATCTTTCCGGCACCTTTCGATTTTTCCATATAATTTTTTTTTTTTTTCAGAAAAGAGAGTGCCATATTATGTTTAATGCCATTTTACGAGCATTTTTACAAGCTATTATTTAGCTGGCTGTTTGAGTCAAAATTTATTATGCAAATGTAAATCAGTTGACAATGCTATATAATAACAAGAAGCTGATCTGATGATGGAGCCAGAAGGTAGCTATAATAAAAAAAACGATGTAATAAAACGACGCAACCCTGTCAAGTTTGCCCTAATTTGGCCCTAATTACATTTATCTTGATTATAAATAGGCCTCACAAAAAAGCTTGTACGAAAAGTTGTTAAAAATGTTCTTTTTTTAAAACTTATTTCCGTGAGGTTGGAGGTATGAACTTTTATAATAAGAAGGTGTACGTCCACTGTAAAATTTTCCTACAATACGTCAAAAACGATGCGGTGAAACACCTTCGACTGTTTTTCGCCACATCATCATCATATCAGTCTCAGGCAGTTCACTGCTGGACATTGGCCTCTTCTTGGCATTTCCAAATAGTTTCCGCCACATATTCCATACATGAATTCGTGCCACCGTCACATTTTTAAGGTGAATATATAAGCAAATGGCCTTGAAGTGTGAAATAAATTGTTAACTCGTAAATATGGTGATAATTTCCATATTGCTCTTCGTCATGCACTAGAAAGCCCTTTAAATTATTTTATGAACTGCCGTTAAAATTATTATTGGTGATCCGTCTAGCTTTAAAACTTGCCGTGGTCACTTTTGGCGGAGGCAAATTTTAAAGCTAGACGGACTAATGTAAATACTTTCAACGGTGGTTCACAAAATAATTTAAAGGGCTATCTAGTGCATGACGAAAAGCAATATGGATATTATCACCATATTTACGAGTTAACAATTTATTTCAAATGAGGGCGCCATTTCAAGGCCATTTGCTTTTATATTCACCTTAAGGCAAAAGCTACGCGCCTTAAACAATTTCAAAATAACCGATATTTGAATTCTATCCACTAAATATTCTTTGTAAAAACTTGTACGATTTTGCTCTCACGTTCGGTCGAGCGATAGAACAGGCAAAGGAAACCACGCCGCAGCCGGTACATTCTGTACTTATTTTTTGGCCGTTTTGCCTCAGACGAATTTTCACAGTATTTTGGTGGAAAATCGTGAGCTATGCTGCGAATGGTGATCTGGAAATTCAGCGAGCCGTGTGTTTCCACGGACTTTTAACGCAGTACAGAAAGTTTGCATTAACTGAACGTATTTTAAATATGGTGCCGAGTCATGCATCGCACCTTTTGTCTAAAACACTGGCTATATCCAAAATTTACTTTGTGATAATACTTATTTACAAAATGTATGCTCGATATGAAATTGATGATTAACGCAGAGCTACATTTAATTGTTTATTGGACGAGCTCCGTGGCGTAGTGGTTAACACACCAGTCCGCCCCTTTGGGGGCTTCGATCCCTAGCTGGGGCAAGTTAGAAAATGGCCTTTTTCAAATTGTCCGAGTATTGGGTGTTTAATAGTGTTTATTTGTGTGCATTTATTAAAAAATAAAAAAATTGGTTGTCTGTAAAGTCGGTTTACTGACGATAGTTGAACGTGACAACGCCTTAAGAAAATACTGATGGAATGGTAGCATTTTTCAAAAGAAAATTTTAATTTCATTTGTTTAATAGATTTGTATGTATATAGAGAAGGAGGTAATTGGAAATCACAATGAAATTGATCAAGCTACAATCGCTGCACTAGCGGACCGATGCTATTAATTTTAATGATGAAAGCACGAATATTCGACAATATATCACTGAATATATAATTAATATCGAAAGAATCATTACCTTTATCGCTGTAATTATCGTTGCTATAAACAATTGACACCACATTCACTTTTCACTGCACTTGATACTCGATCAAAACATGTAAATGTACTATAGTATAGCAGCTGTCCACGCAGACGCATCGCTCACTCAAGTAGGAGAGAGACGGATGTCGAACGCTGCCGAACGCAAAGGCCGATTGTGCTTCTTTGTCGCTCGTTCCGCCCTCTCGCTTGCACTTCAAGCCTTACATGGAACGCCTCAGAGCGAGGTAACGCCGCATGAGTCATGTTTTTTCGTGCGTGCAGCCGGCTCTATTGAATTATAAGACGTTGTCACGTCAAAAAGCGTATTGTTGAGTATCCCATAACACGAGTTTAAACTTAGTTTAGGGCTAGCTCAACAAGTGTGATTTATCCTTATATATTTTTTTTATTCATTTTATTTATTTAATAAAGCGATATACCAATTTTCTTAATTTTACAGAATATGTTATACTATACCTTCTACACGATATTTCTACAAAGTAAAAAATGTATGGGAAGTTAGCTGTGCGAAGTATTATTTTATACGTTAGTATTAGCACTGATACGAGTACTATAATACTAGCCGTAGTATTAGTATCTAAGTATTAGTTTGTACTCAGATATATTGCTAAGAATAAAAGCGATAGATTATTAAAAAGCGGCCAAGTGCGAGTAGGACTCGCCCATGAAGGGTTCCGTAGCAGCAAGTAACATAATATAAAAGTTCTTGTTCGTTGTAACTTTGATCGATGTTTTAATAATAGTGTATTTTTTAATTAAGTTATTGATTGCGCGGTTTACGATTTATGACGTATTAAAAAAAAACTACTTAGTAGATCTCGTTCAAAACAATTTTCGGTAAATGTTTGTATGGTAATGTACATCATATTTTTTTTTTAGTTTTATCATTCTCTTATTTCAGAAGTTACAGGGGGGGGGGACACATTTTACCACTTTGGAAGTGTCTCTTGCGCAAACTATTCAGTTAAAATTATATTAGAAACCTCAATATTATTTTGAAGACCTATCCATAGAAACCCCACACGTATGGATTTGATGAAAAAAAAATTCGAGTTTCAGTTCTAAGTATGGGGAACCCCCAAAATTTATTGTTTTTTTTTTCTATTTTTGTGTGAAAATCTTAATGAGGTTTACAGAATACACCTACTAATAAAATTACAATTTAACATGATAAATATGAATATGTAATAAAAAGTATATTGGAACGGATAAGTAAGGCCCTATAACATAGTGAGTTATATAGGGATAGAAATAAAAGAGAAAATAAATTAAAGATTTCAAACTTAGTTTTTTTTAATAGGAACTAATCACACTGATTATGCTAGCCCCAAAGTAAGTTTTAAACTTGTGTTATGGGATTACTAACTCAACGATACTATATTTTTTGATAAATACTTATATAGATAAACACCCAAGACCCAGAACAATTTTTAAAAGGCCATTTTCTAACTTGCCCGGGCTGGGGATCGAACCCAGAACCTCCGGATTAGCGGTCTAGCGTATTAACCATTACGCCACGGAGGTCATCATTGTGATTGAGGAATAACCCCGATTGTATGTAGTCTAGAACATTAAAAACACAATAACAGTTTTCCGCTTAGCGAGCTGTTGTCGTTGCAGGCAATAAAGTTTCATAATGGCGGCTAATCTACGGCGCCGAGTAATATTAGCGCTGCAAGGCGTTGGAGTGTTAGCGCTATTGCTTCTTTATTGATGATATAACGTTATTTTAATTACTAGTAACTGCCTTAAGGTTAGAAACACAGCAGATGAACTACGAGAAGGTTAAGCAAAAAAATCCAAAGCGTGATTAAGGAATAGCCCAGATTGTATGGAGCTCAGTCAGAAGGCCGAGATTTTGAGTTTTTAAATCCCATTGAGGCAGAAAAAGTCTTTTTAAAATGTAAAAAAAAAAGATGTCTTAGTTAAGGATCTAATCGTTTTCGTTAAACTGCAGTTGCGATAAGGCCGCCTTTTAACATCTGTTTTCTATAATTTAATATTCTGTATCATTATGTTTTGGTGCAATAAAGATTTTAACTAACTAATCAAAGTCACTTTCAGTTACACGGTCTAATAAACTTCACTCGATGAAAAAAATCCCAGAGTAACCCCTTTTTGTAATATTTTTTCAAAACTATGACTAAACTACTGATATTTTACATTTACCTAATTCTTGTGCTCAATTAAAGCCGCTAAATAATTATAGACAAATTAGTTGTCCCTTTTATTCCTTTTGTCCCCTTTTTTTAACAATTAAAAGCCGATAAAATCTACATTCCGCGTTATTCTGCGTTCATTCCCCGCCTCCCGCTGTGCTCCCAGCTTCACAGTCAGACGAAATATCTCAAAGCATGCGGGGTGCTTTGCGGATCCCCCGCACTTCATCCCCAAGTGTCCGACAGGGCCTTAAAGACACAATAAGAGTTTTCCGCTGCTGGTGTCGTTGCGCGCAATAAAATTTTATCATGGCGGCTAATCTACACGGACGAGCAATATTATCGCTGCAAGGCGCTGCTGGAGTGCGCTATTGCTTGTTTATTGTAGCCGTTGATATAACGCTATTTTAACTGATCGGTAAACTTCATATAAAACGTATGGCCGTATCGTAAATCGACGCATTTGCCTGACTGACCTTCGCGGTATGTCATTATTGTATGCCAGTCGTCAAGCCAAATTCGTATAATTTTTTTTTTAATTTGAACTGATAAGAAAATAAAGTCACAAAATAATGTCACTTGTCATTGATCACATACCTACAGCTTTAAGAAGGTCCAATTTGCTAACAAGGTTGATTTTTGACATGATTTTAGATGTAGCCGAAAAACTGACATTAAAAACGCTATTTGACTCCATGAAACTATGACGTCACAGTCCGATATATCATACAAATTCCATAGAAAATGTTAAAAGCGCTATTTGACTCCAAGAAACTATGACGTCACAGTCCGATATATCATACAGATCCCATAGAAAATGTTAAGTATCCGATCTATTGTTAGAAACTAGCGGATTCTGTGGTCAGAGTCAAAAATATGCACACTAGAATAATAGTAGGCCAAATCCTCTGGCTGCTTTGGCCAAGTATGGCTCTGGTAGTACAGAGAGGGTTGTGCTCCTGCAGTGGAGACAAGAAAGACCAGATGATGATGATGAAGACAAAACTCCGTATAGTTACAAAAATCTCTGCCCATTCCCAGCCCAGACTTGTTATAATTCAAACAGATCGTGCAATGGTTTGTGGACTTTTCTAAACGGCGTTCTGTTTGAACTGCCAAAGTCCCGCACTTGTGACCGACACCACAAAACACTCTTAAGCCTGTGAAAACACGGTGCCCGTATGCTCCTCAAGCTTCAGAATGAGCAAAAAGTATAATCATATATGTACACGTACATTAATTTCATGAATTTACACAGAGAATACATACCTAGGTCTTTTGATATACCCATCTTTCCCTTAGGACCTTTTACGATTTTTACGATGAACAGGTGGAAATTTCGCTTTTTATCTTTTCTAACAACCATCCGGATAATAATATTATTCGCTTTATTTCAAATTACACGAAAGGGAATATTAAACAGGGGAGAGACGTGTCGACGCGTACCTATATTCCGGGAATCACTTGATAAGTTCAGTTAAAAAATAACCACAGTTCAGAAGGATATATTCTATGAACACGCCTGTATGCCTTTCTTGTATAAACATCTTACAGGCCTACTGGAAGAGATCTCTTTTGAGATAAGTAGTGCTTATGTAAAAATGTTATGATATGTATACTCTGTATAGATTTTCCGTGTACATAAATTGGTAAAAATTAATAAATATACTGTGACGTGACGGTTTGAAAAACCTCAGCCAAAATCCAGTATTTATTTGTGCTTTTTTTGTCTTTTTTAGTCTCCACTGCAGGAGCACGACCCTCTCTGTACTCCCAGAGCCATATATATGTCACAGCAGCGGCCAGAGGATTTGGCCCACGCTGTCCACGCTGGCCAGAAGGGTTGGAGAGGTCCCATTGATATTTATGAACTTTGTTTAGCTTGTGTTTCCTAAGTCGCCTTTACGACATCCACGGGAAGACTTGGAGTAGTCCTATTCTACTCTGCCGGGAACCACACGGCTAATTATATAATAAATGTGTCCTTATATAACGTTCTCTATTTTCTTACCTGAGATACATTTGAGTTTAGTGCTTTATTTCTTTGCATACATATACGTGTATGAGTTTTCATGCGCTCATACCTGTTATTCTGTACACACTGTAAACGCGTTATTGGTTACATCTTTATATGTGATGCTTAAACCTTAGGAGTTCTCTTTCCCGGATTTTTTCTCTAAAATGATATGTGTGTCAATCAATGGTCTCATACCTAATGATTTCGAAGACAGTGGGGAGTGGGGAAACTATTTAAGGCCCTACCTGAATTTTCCGGGGTCCAGTGCTGCCCCCATTTAAAATAAATCATTTCAAAGAAAACGGAGACATTATTTAAAATTTTGCTACTATCAAGTCCTAGATAATCCTTCAAAGTATTTTATGAACTACTGTTCACAGTTTAAAGTGAGAACGTTCAGCTTTACTACGCACATTTGCTAAAAGTAGCCGTTTTTCGCAAATGTACGAAGTAACGCTTAACGTTCTCACTTTAAACTGTAAACAGTAGTTCATAAAATACTTTGAAGGGATTGGATTGGATAATCTGGGAATTGGTAGTAGCAAAATTTTTAATGGTGTCTCCGTTTTCTTTGAAATGATTTATTTTCAATGGGGGCAGCACTGGACCCCGGAAAATTCAGGTACGGCCTTAACGCTATTTAAGCTAGTACCATTGAACGATATTTTTATACACATACATTGTATGAAATGTGTGTTCTGTAACCTCTTTTTTTTTTGCTTCAGCCAATGTGCTCTTTGTGGCACTTCTTACATAATAAAATTACTTCAATTTCCGCGTATTCCTGCAATTGTTTTTTCAGAGCGTGGCCGACCCCATTCTGGGAAAATTTCCACAAAACCTAATCAAAGAAATTAAGAAATGGCTTCATTGTTTAATGTTTTAAATCTTTGTAATTATAAAATCTTTCGCGTTTTTTTGTAGTATTTGCGTAGCCTATATAACAATGAGGCTTGAGAAAATAATTTAGGTCAAACTTAGCCTGATTATGGTCCCGTACCTCAGCTTTTTATGATATTTTTTTTATAATTTTGTAGATCGGCGTCCCCCTTCTATCTCCGAAACCTCAAAACCTTAAGCTTTAAAAAAAATAATAATAATTTTTCTTTACCTGATGTAGGTGTAGGTACGAAGTTATCGGCGAGTTAAACTCGCGTGAAGAGTCACGCGAGTTAAACTCGCACTTGACCATCTTATTTACTTTTGTACTCTTTTTAATCTAAGTGTATAGCAAGTCCTAGTCTTTGCCTCTACAGGACTATTGTTTTTCTAATGCGCAATTTTTAGAATGAGACAAAAAAAAAACCAATTTCAACATCACGTACAAACTCATTGTCTGCTTATTAAATACGGTCGAAAGTATGTTTTATATTTCGCTATACATTGATACACTGATAACATTTCTGTGAGAATGTAACCAGTATCATGAAATGCCTTTCTGTAAAAAAAGGGATCGCACATTTGTATAACCATAAACTATGATGGACTTATCCCATTATGGGATAAGTCCACCATTGTACAAAATATTTTGGTCTAATCATACTTATTTAACTGTAACTATTTCTTGTACAATAAAGATATAAAACAAACAAACTAATTTGTCGATAGTCCTTTGTGACTAAGTAGGTAAGTAGTTATTTATGGTTCTCTGAAAAGATAACCCTAACAATGTATAATAAAATAAAAGAAAAAATTACTAAAAGCTCATCTAACAAAACAAAAACGAGACGCAAAAGCAAAAGGTGGGATCCTTAAGCGTGGAATGGAATAACCACCTGTGCACTTCCAAGCATGTTGAAAAACGTGGCTAAAAATCTTTGCACATTTCACCCGAACACTAAAAGCATTACGCGGAGTAGTAAGGTAAATCCCCGTCATTAAGGGTTCCGTAGTGCGGTTAGGGGCCGTAGGCACCCGCTTAATCTATGTAGGGATTAGCGATTCTCCCCGAGTGTAGCAAACTTGGTGCGGTCGCTAAACAATGAGAGGTGACAGAACGGTATGCATTGTGTGACTTATTTATTTTACATTATTAAAATTACAATACATATGAATGGCGGACTAGGCCACGGTCTTTTCTATCATTCAACCAAATGGTGACGCTGAGTAAGTAGTCTTTTGGGGTAAGTACAACATAAACTAAAGATAAAGAAAGAGTTATCTTATTATTTAGTATATTATACTACCCAAAAATATACATAAATAATTATTCCAAAATAAACCATACATAAACTACACAAAAACTACTTAAAAAACCTCTGACAGTGACTTTGCTTATAAGACACCGTAGTTCAGTAGCCCTTTTCTTAAAATGAGGACTTATCTTCTTAAAAAAAATATCTTGTAATGTGTGATATAACTGGCTGAACAAAGGTCTTTTCTATGTTTCTTCAAATATCTTCATCATCATCAAAATTTAAGAGCGACACTCTTGTCGGTGGTCCAACCTCATGAAATCTTGATACGACACTGCTATCACCTTTTCCTTGACTTGCTTCATATAGATGTGCCTTGCGGCTTTCCTCTTCCCTTCCTTCTTTCTATTTTGCAACATGGCAACATATTGCCTCGCCTATTTCCGATTACCTCGAGTATGTTTCTTTTTACGTATATATTTCAATATCTTCATGATGTAGTAAATGTAATTTTAGTAATAGGAACGCATAAAAATGGTTGCCGTAAGCAAAGCTGGCTGACAAAGCGTTGGTATATATATAAGCAATAAACGACATTTTGTAAAATAGTCAAAACGAACCGTACAATCTCTTAGTAAACTAATATATAGAAATTTATTCATTGCTCATTATGACAAACATGAAACAATCAGTGACTAGCGACTGGCGTGTCATAAAACTAAATTTATATCGGGCGACGGACGCCGCGACGATTTTCTACAACACCGCGCCATAACTTTTTAGGCACCTTGCTAATCTTGCTATGCCACGGTGATGGCGCCACTGTCTCAAAAAAGACTTGTAGACGATTATAAGACAGAGCAGTACCAACAACTCGATACCTTGTAGCGGGAGCGAGGTTGTATGCTCGAGACTGGGGCACTGCGACTTCTAAGGTCTTGTCTATTTTATTGATTTTATTTATCGCAACAAACATGACTGTTTGTTGCCATGAATAAAACAGATATATAACAATATTTATAAAAAAAAATAGTTTATATTATAGACCTAAACAGTGCCAGTGAAGTCAGACGCGATTAAACAGATATGCCTTACTAAAAAGGAAAAAACACAAAAAATGCTAATGTTATTGCCGGAGAATGTATTTATAAAGCCAATTGAAGAAACTCTGAGATCAATTTGTAGGATGCGTCGGCGCCATCTTGTATTTATTCTTTATTTTTACACTAATATGTATTGGATCCGCACCACGCATCTCTTCCGGTCACAGCTGAAAAACGGGTATTGCTCACGGGAAATATTACCACTGTGTCCTTTTTGTATTGCTTTAGCACACACATTTAAAATTGGCAGGTAGATAATAAAAGCGACAAAAAAGCTTAATAGATAAGCTTTTTTTGTCGCTTTTCCTATTTTTTGTTTTTATGTACGTGTGTTATATCAGCAAATAAATGAGTTTATCTATCTATCTCGTAGGTTTATTGTAAACTATGTTGTTGCTTCGCTCTTTGTGGTTATATTTCCTTGAAGTGGCGTAACGCCACGGCCATATAAAGAAGAGTAGCATCTGTCCCCCTCTTTATTTATGTTGTTGCGGTTTCTCCGCTAAGCGATTATTCAACTTTCCCAGTTACAATCCGCTTTCAATAACGCAATGTTTATTATAGGCATAAACGAATGGCCATTTCGCATAAATTCTGCCAGATCAATAAGGGAGACGAGATTGGATGGGATTTGGGAATATTCTCATTGAGAGCCAAATGCATTGAGGAAATCCATTATTTCAGTTATTTGTCCTTTTTCCTCTTTTTTTCTCTTTCATGGCTTGCTCCAAAAGAGCTTAGTAGGTATTTACTGTACATGAAAATTTTACCTGCTTTATTGAAAATGAATTTGATAAAATGAACAATATTTAGATTTTTAATTTAGTTTAGTTTTAGTTAGATTCTTACCAAGTTGTTTTATATCAAATTATGATTCTTGAACAAATGTATTTAGTATACTTTGGTAAAGTTCGATCAATATTACATAATATGAGTAGCTTTATTCGAAAAAATATATATTTCATGAATGTCGGTCACAAAATCTAAATAAACAGGGAAATATTTAGGCAATTTAAAGTAGTCATCTACCTCCTCACTTGACAACCGTGCCGTAATGGTCAACATGCTAGCCCGCCAATCCGGAGGTTCTAGGTTCGTTCCCCAGCCAGGGCAAGTTTCAAAATTGCCTTTTTAAATTTGTCCTGGGTCTTATCTATATATGTACCTGTTTATATAAAAAATAAAGTATCGTTAGGTTATTATCCCATTATACAAGTTATGTCATTTAATTTTGTCCTGATCTATTTTGTTTTTATTCATTTTGTCTAACCTCTATATAATAAATAGTCAGTTTCACATGGCAACATACTCGTAGGTGTAAATGTAGCACTAAACTATTAATCCATCAATTCCGAGAAGCCATCGCTGTAATCCCTTCTCTCACGAGGATATGGTCCTGAGCTATGTACAGTCAACAGGACATCAAGAGAGGAGCTCGATGAATCTGCGGATTTTGACTGGTGACCATAAGTGAGAATATAATATAGCTCGAGATCCATTGTTTTTCAGAAGGCACATTAATCAGTAAATTCTTGTCAGTCCTTTCTATCAGTGTAGAAATTGCTTTATATCAGTAGCAAAACTGTCAGATTAAAAAGTAAATCGAGAGTACTAACTCAAACTGAAATTCAATGTAAGTAAAACATATTTATTGAAACTGGGAACCGCTTGGCAGTTCTCTCTATGGGATATTTTATATCAGCGTACAATTTGCTTAATATCTATACTAAAAGCGTCAGCTAGAACAAATGGCATTCAGAAGTACTGTCCTCTAAATCTTCAGGGGCTATTTGTAAAAAACTTATAGGACCCCGAACGCATTACGGCTAAAATGTTGCTTTGGACCTAAGAATCCCCTCCGAAATAAATCACGCATCTTTGTTAGTGATTCCCAAAAGTACTTTTATCTCTTTCCAACATTCTAATCCGGGGTATACTGGTATTATATCCGTCACATTTCAACCTCTATACATCACGTTCATGAGTGCGATGTAAGCCTCCAAAATGAGTGTTTATTGCTGGTCCTTCGAGTCGGACTCTCATGGACTAAAATGTCTGAAATGAACTCTATTCCTTTGTTTTAAGGACTGTTAGGATGTAACGGGTTAACCAGTGGCTCAGGTGTGTGGATGAAAGAGTTATCCAGTCGTTATTCATGGAGCACATGTGTCGTTTTGAAGACATTGAACTATGTGGATTTACCCGACTCTCGATAAAGTGTGTGCTGTAGCATTAATTCTTTATTTAATCTTGGAGATGGCAAGGGAAATATTAGTTCGGGAGCCTTGGGACGTATAAGGTAGTACTTTGCGATGGAAGTCCGTTCTTGTTTTATAGTTTCCTGAAGTATTATGAGCTAGTCCCAGAAGATCTTTATGACGAAACAGAAGGGCCGTTTTTCCATACAAACGTAGTCCCCTGTCTCCTCCCTGGATAATAATAATAATAAGCCTGATATCGCCAGGCAGTGCTCGTCGACATCACCGTCCCGCATGACGAGAACCTCGTGAAGGCCGAGAAGGACAAACTTAGCAAGTACCTTGACTTGTCCAACGAGGTGACTGCTATGTGGGATGTGGATTCGACGATCATTGTCCCGATAGTTGTATCGGCGAACCGTCTTATAGCGATGAGTCTTGACCAAAATCTTAAGACTCTCTCGCTAGATGGCTGGATCAAGGGTCAGATTCAGAAGGCAGTACTCCTGGACACGGCACGTATTGTCAGGAGGTTTCTCTCTCTGCGGCCCTAACCGCCGGTAGCTTGGGCCTTGCCCCGCTGCCAGTGGGCAGCTAGGTTAGGTTTTTGTAAATGTTTATATTTTGTAGTATGTTTCAGTCGTGGACCACCTTTTGTCATGTCCGGGCTGCCCTACGTCATGTACCATAGAGGACCTTAATAAAGCTAACGACAGAGGGATCGCCGTGGCCACATACTGGTCACAGGTGATTTGAAATTGAAGATACAGTGTAACTATTTCGACTCGATAAGAAGAAGAAGAAGTATGTTTTATATTTTACTTTTTATAAATGTATACCAAAACCTAGCCTAAGTTTCAAATTAAATAAAGAGAATAATAATAATAATACACTTTATTGCACCAAAACACACAAAACACACAAGAAATCGACGGTGTACAATAGGCGGCCTTATCGCCAAGGTAATCTCTTACAGGCTGCCTTTGGGTGACAGGATTGGCTGAAAAATAATAAATAGGTGGTGCGATTGTGAAACTAGTAATAACCTAATTATGTGATATCAAACAGTAAAAACAAAGAGAAGATGGAAAACCTTGAATATTAATTTAATAATAATGCCGGTAGAGTTATATTTTTTTTCCTGAATATTTATAGCCACTATTAGCATGTCCCTTTGTTTCTTTTTCCATAAATTACACTAGTTTACAAAATTTTACTTTTTATTTATACCCCGAACCGAATGTATGTCAATATGTTAATCTACCTTCCCTAAACCTAAAAGTGTTAGCAGAAATATTTTATCACGTCGGAATTTTTTTCTGCCGTCAATTGTTTTTTTTTAACTACCCGACGTGGTGGTGATATTTTATTGTTTATTCGTTCGCTTCAAACGACAGTTACTTTGCTTTGGATTGATTTAAAATGGCTAGCAGAAAGTGCAAACAAAGTTCTGACCGTTTTTGTTATGTTTGTGGACAGTTTATATTTTCAAAAAAGAGAAGACCTATTGTAGATTCGTTAAAAACTGCATATCTTCATTATTTTGGATTTCCTGTTGCAAATCAAGATAAAAAGTGGGTGCCTCACGTGTTTTGCGAAAGCTGTAGAATCATCTTACTCCAGTGGTCATCAGGAGAAAAAGTTTACCTTCCATTTGGTTCGCCAATGCTTGAAGTATGAGTGACGAACAGGGTGAACGTTTCCACCAAGATTTAAGGACTTTCGAAGAACGACATCAAGGATTTTGGGATAAAAATATGTTAGGGGATTACTGTTGGTCTATCATAAGAGAAACTGATTCAAATAACTATAAAAAGAAAGCAAAAATTAGTCATTTTGACGTGACAACGTCTTAAATTAGGTTGCGGCTGGGAGTCACTTATGAAAAAGTGTAACGCTCGGTAACGTTACGATGAGTCACCGAACGAGAGAGAGGCCCGCCGAATGCCTTGCGTCTCTCTCCCACTCAACTATGATCGGTCTGCCGCGCGCGTTGTCACGTAAAATCTTCGCCCGTAAAACCGACTTTACAGGCAACCATTTTTTTTAATTTATTTTTGTATTAATCCTAAAATTTTTGTATTTCCCTTCAAGAAAATAAATATTTTTTAAACCAGACGTGACAGAATTTTTTTATTATTTTTTCTGGATAGTTCTATCTGAACACAAAATAAAATAACAACTTTCAGCTGGGGTATGAAAACCGTGTAAACTAGTGTTATTTATTAATAGAGGTATGAACGTTCAAAAACCTAAAAAATGGCCAGATTTTCCGCTGTGTTCAAACATCCAGAAAAAAATTTTACTATATTATATAAAAAGTTAAAACTAAAAAACACCGGTCAAGTCTTTGTTAATTCGAAATGAAAAAAGTACTTATATTGGTTAAGTTTTGAAGAAGAAATCCGGGGACTACGAATCGTTGATTTTCTGTTCTTTTAATATGTATTTTCAGTCCAAGCTGCAGTATGTCTCTATCGCACTTGCTCGGTTGTAGTTCGGGCACAGCGCGACAGCAATAGGTTTTACAAATACCTATTTTTCATTTATCTTGCCCTTGAGGTTCAAGTATCTAGTTAATGCCATTATAAAGATCTAAGATAAAAACGCTGAAAAATCACTTTTTTGTATGACGACCTCTTTAATTTTTAAGTTTTTTTTTTTTTTAAGAATTGGTTGTTATAGCGGCCACAGTAATACATTATCGGTGAAAATTTCAAGTGTCTAGCTATTACAGTTCAAGAGATAGAGTCCTGTGAGACAGACGGACAGACAGCGGAGTCTTAGTAATAGGGTCCCGTTTGCACCCTTTGGGTACAGAACCCTAAAAAGACTAGGTTTGAGGCATGATGACAAAAATTCAATTAAATACACAATTTACAATTTAATTTAAGTCACAAATAATAATTGGAATTTTTGACCCAATAGACCTAACATTAGGACAACTGGGACTTTCAGTCCCAATAGACCTAGTATTAGTACTACTAGGAATATATTTTTTATATTCACATTATATACAATATATCTTTGTTTTCTAAAAGATAATATTGACTCAGGGCACATTAGATATGATAACTATTGTGTGTATTAGGGATTCAATAGTATTTTGGGTGTGGTAGGAATGCATTGAAAATCGTTCCAGGTTTTAATAAGGCTTGTACATTTGTACATCGCAGGCTTGGTTTTCACCTAGGCCTACACACAAAGAGATGTTGTTGTTGATGATGATGGTATGGAGACACAATACCACGTCACGTAGAAACTGGATAATAAACATGTTGTGGAATTGGGTGTGGTGTTGGATTGTTATAACTTGATTTAAAATGTAAAGTAATAAAAAAATAAATGGCCTAAAAAAATAAAGTCGGACTAGTACATGAAGGGTTCCGTACCTCCGTACAATGTTTTAAAACGCTAAAAAACACGTTTTTTGTATGACGACCCACTTTAATTATTAACTTTTTTTTATTTTCAGTATTTGTTGTTATAGCGGCCACAGTAATACATAATCGGTGAAAATTTGAAGTGTCTAGCTATTACGGTTCAAGAGATAGAGCCCTGTGACAGACGGACAGACAGCGGAGTCTGGTTAAGGAACCCTAAAAACGTACACGACGACGTCCCGAGCCACACTGAAGCGATGAAGAGCGCCGCAGGCGGCGCGGGCGTTTGCCCGCTGCGTTCGCAGTCACAGTGCGGTGGTTGGTGAGGGATGACGATTTTCTGCGTCGCCGACTTCCGTGGGTATTGGGAGCTTGTACTTCCATACAGTTTAGCATGATTTTATGATGTAACTCATAATTACATTATTATTTGGATAAGGTGAGATATTATAATGGTGAACATTTATTAATGTGTCATTAACTTAAAGATTTCTTTTCAGGCCATCTGACCAGGTTTTAAATTCCAAACACATCTTAGCTCTCAATATCTATTAGTTCTAAGTTATTTGTATAAGTATATGATGTAGCAATAGGTAATGATAAAAGTGTATCTTTTAAGGGTTGGGACACATCTATCAAAATAGCAGCATAGGAAAGTGCTTTTCCGTGCTGACAGATGTGGCCCAACCCTTTTATTACATTTGGTTAATATAAATAGCTATTATGGACGAAACATACAAGAGGATTATTAACCTTCATACTTTGAAGCTTAATTTGATTTTTTCAAATAGTTGTAGCTAGATTGAGCTACTAGTTTGAAAGAAGGTAGTTTCGTAGTGGTGTCGCTTAATTTCGGAAAGATGGCGGTATAAGCATTTATTTTCTACGAACAAACAAGCGCCATCTCTGATTTTTCGTAGATACCGTCAGACTTAGTTACCAGTATTCTTTGTATGGCTAGCTGACGAGATAGTAGCGACATCTAGAAATAATACAGGATTTTGGATTTCTAGCAGAGTACGCTTATTTTGTCCGCTTGTATTTTTCGTCTATGATATTATACAGAAGCTTGACATGGATGATATAATGGATTTTTACAAATATACATTCGGGATTCAGGATGGAAGTTATAATAAAAAAAATAAAAAAAAATTTAATTCTGTCCAGAACATATTCTTTTTTCATATGGCTACTATTACTTTGGCTATTTTAAGTGCAACCAAAGCAAATATAAAAAAAAAAACAAACAAAAGCCTGCCAATTCTTCAATGGAATTAGAATAGAAAATTCCACAATGGAGCGGCCGCGGTAATTTCTTCACAAAAGCTTTCTGTTGCTAATCACGGCAGGTGGAGTGTGCCATTCGGAGTGCAAACTCTGCTCTGTTTAATTATTCATTTGTTTCTGTAAGTCTGCCTAAGGCTGCGTTTCGATTGAAGTAAAGCTAAAAAAAAAATGGAGCCCTTTTCAACTGATTTAAAAAACAGTTATCAATTCGGTTGTTTGTGTTGATTTTGTTAATATTTGTTACCACACTCAGTACTCCGTCATTTATAAACCAATTGAAACCTTTCAGATTGGTCCCATACAGTTTTTTTTATTGAGCTTGCCCTGTTTGTTGTTATTTGTTTGGATTCTTGCAACTTAACATAAAACCGCCTTATAACATATAAAAAAAAACTTAAACTGAGCCACTTCCCGGTTTCCGATTGTGCTGATATTTTACATGCTAATGTGAATCAGATGACAATGCGATATTATTCAAGAAAGAAATTGATCTCATGATGAAACGGGAAGGTGGCTATGGAGAAACTCTTAATTAGATACAATAAAAGCTTGTATGATTTTTTTTAACCAAAAAAACTGGAAATAGTATATTTTTCCAGTTATGATATCATCCAAGTAGACAATTGTGCGTATTTTGCGCTTCTGTGACTTTTAAGTGGTCATTGTCAGAGTGTAATTGTTTCAGTCAGATTCAAGGAAAAAACTGTACACTTTTAGAAGTTACGCAATTCTTCCTAAGTCAAGAAATACCATTTTAACCTATTTTTGTAATCTTCGCTTGAAGTTTTTCAGCCAACTTTTGGGCGAAAATATTTACGCAGAAAGAATACTTTGTGTTAAAACAAAATTCAACTTCAATAAGCAGTGTGAAACGGAATGGAATTTCTATGACAACTGAGACAAAGGTATCTTTGACATTAGTAGTGACATTGCGAATATTTTAAGCAGATAAAAATGCGGCACATAATTAGTCGAAGTATGTATTTAATAAACGGGCAAGTGCGAGTCACACTCGTACATGAAGGGTTCCGTACCACCGTACAATGTTTTAAAACGCTGAAGAAACACGTTTCTTGTATGACGACCCCCTATAATTTTTAACTATTTTTTATTTTTAGTATTTGTTGTTATAGCCGCCACAGTAATACATAATCGGTGAAAATTTCAAGTGTCTAGCTATTACGGTTCAAGAGATAGAGCCCTGTGACTGACGGACAGACAGACAGACGGACAGACAGACGGACAGACAGACGGACAGACAGACGGACAGACAGACGGACAGACGGACAGACGGACAGACGGACAGACAGCGGAGTCACAGTAATAGGGTCCCGTTTGCACCCTTTGGGTACGGAACCCTAAAAAATGTGGCCTTCTGCACACGACCAATACTATTTTCTTTTAATTCAGATTGACTGATAAAAATGTACTTTGGTATCTCTTCTAACCTATTATGATAGCAACCCTTAAGGTCTCCCGTCTGCGATTGAATTCTAAGCCAACGGGGCCGTCTAGAAAGCGAGTACGTTTTAAATTCGGGGATTAGTGTGTAATTCTGTAGACAGAAGATTAGAATTTCGAATTTGGAATAATACGATGTATCTAAATTTTGTCAGAGAATTGAATGTTTGTTTTAGAAACAAGGCATGCGAATTAACAAAAATCAAATCAATAGAATTAAAAAAATTATTGTAGTCCAATAATTTTCTATTTTACCAAATACAAGAAAATTAACTACTTAAATTGAAGCTAAATTAAATGATTACCTAACCTACTAAATAAAAAAGTCCTAGCATAGTTATGCCCCGTGATCACGTGCCCAAAAAGTTGGCAACATTGCCACATTGAATGGCTATTTAGTTAATCATAATTATTATAGTTAATTTACAAATTGATTATTTCGATATGACCACTGACAAGGAAAAATGCTGACAGAATACATTTAAATAGTGAAAAGTATCATAACTTTATTAACACAAAAATGAAGTTTAAAGTTTTTTTTGTAAGATATCAAATAAATAAAAATTAGTTTAAATAAAAAAAAATTGGTTGTCTGTAAAGTCGGTTTACGGATGGTAGTTTGACGTGACAACGTCAAACATTCCGAACTGAGCCGATCGCTTGAGCTGATCATGCCTCTCTCTGCCGCGCTCTCGCTTGCGGAACGCGACAATGAGCGTAACGGGACAATGACGTCATATTTTTCGTGCATGCAGCCCGTAGTATCGAGTTATTAGACGTTGTCACGTCAAAAATGTAAAATCCATATGTCATCCTGTAGCAAAACGACGTACCTGTGTGAACTTGCATTTCGTCGATACTTATTTGCCTTCCTTCTTAAC
Source organism: Acrobasis repandana (assembly GCA_963576875.1). Classification (NCBI taxonomy): domain Eukaryota; kingdom Metazoa; phylum Arthropoda; class Insecta; order Lepidoptera; family Pyralidae; genus Acrobasis; species Acrobasis repandana. Next base: position 3,204,082 of record OY756215.1, read on the forward strand.
AGTGTCGGAGCAAGGTCCCCACGAGAAGCGACTACTAAACGCGCTGCTCGCCAACTATAACACCCTGGAGCGACCGGTGGCGAACGAGAGCGATCCGCTCGAAGTTAAGTTCGGGTTAACATTGCAGCAAATCATCGACGTGGTGAGTACGGCCCTGCGCTTTTTATGGAATTTGAGTTTGTATTTGGACAGTTAGGAATTTGACTGAACATGTGACGTTCCACGGGTAAAGATACCTTGTGGACGTAGGCCCTTAAGACTTTAGAAAAACAATTCGTGCAATTAACTTAGCTTAAATAAACACATATATAAGGTATCTTTACCCGTAGACGTCACATATTATAATAATAAAATAGTAAGGGTACATGGTGTTCTTTCACCGCACATATTATTCAGTGCGAATTATTGTCTGTTTTACCTTTTAGTTGTATAAATTAATTACCTATATATTGGTTGTAAGTCAGATGATAAAACTTTCCTGCTATTTTAATATTTTCTCCTATACTTCTAGAATGTTCAAGGGTTTTCCCTTGCATTGTCATGGATGAATGTCCTGCCTTGTCTTCTTAATTTTGACAAGGATTGAAGAGAAGTTACTAAATATGGGAGTATTTGAATAAAAGGGGAGACATGCTCAGCTAAAGGACCTAAATAGCTAATAATAATAATAATAAACTCACTAACACAGAAGAAAAACAAACAATAGTGGCTAAACTCATGCTATACTCACTCAGCTTGATTAACGAAACGTTCAGCAAAAAACATCAGTCATCATTAAAGGATCCAGTAAATTTACGTATTTTAAGTTATTCATTGTAAATATTACTCTAGCACGTGACTTGATTGTTTAAAAAACAGGTGGAAAGCACCATACCTATCTAGAGAATAAATTCTGCACTGTCCAAATACGCAGACAACTGTTTATTTATTTTGTTGATTTCGTTTGAGCAGCGGCTCGATTGAAAACCAATAATTGAACAATTAAAAATGCTATACCTAGAAATCGAACCATCGATTCTGTTTTAATTCAGAGAGAAACCAAGAGTTTGCGTTGTTTATTTTTTAATATCAATTTTGACGAATTAATTGTAAAACTACATTCATTATATTCATTCATTATTCATCCTAAGAGTTGAATTTGCTTTTCAAGAATTATTTTTTTGATATTTTTTACCTTGATTCAAAAAGCTCTCAATAACGTTATTTCATAATAATAGTAAATAGAACCGGTCAAGTGCAAGTCAGACTCTTAAATGTAGGGTTCCGTAACTCCGTACAATTTTCTATAACGCTGAAAAAAACAGTTTTCTTGTATGACGACCCCGTTTAATTTTTAACTTTAACTTATTTTTAGTATTTGTTATTATAGCGGATATAGTAAGACATAATTGGTCAAAATTTCAAGTGTCTAGCTATTACGGTTCAACAGATAGAGCCTTGTGACAGACGGACGGACCAACAGACAGCGGAATCTCAGTAATGACCTTAGATAAACGAGAAAGAATAAATACATATAAGGGCAGAATCTCCCCAGGTTTCTCTCTGAATGATCCATTTCTTCCAGAATGTTGATCAAAGATCCGATGAAATTAATATCGTATTTTTTGGTAGCTATATCGTTTTAGTTAAGCCTCAGATTTAGATTGACATCTATAAAACTAATACTGTTGAAGAGTAAACTAGGTCTAAAAGTCAACACAGCTTTATAGGCTCCACGGCTGCACTTACTTCTCCCAGTAGCAAGGTTAAAAAATTATCATTATTGTCGAAGTCTAAAAAAAATTTTTACGCTTCAACATTGTGGAAGAAATTATTAAGTGTATTTTTTTGTGGATTTAGGTGATTTGCGTGAATCATTTTATGATTTTAGATGGTCATTCTTCAGTTTTTTTTGCTTCCCAATTAACGCGTCACCTTTTTTCATTGAAAATAAGCGACACGGTTAGGCGGAGAACAAAACAAGACGTTGTACAGTTGATAGTTTTTTTACATTTGGTGTTAACTTTGTCAAGAAGCAAGTGGAACAAAGGTGACGCGTTAATTAGGTAGCGAAAAAAATCTGGAGAATGACTGTAAAAAGTTCATAATTTAAACTGGACCACAGAAATTGCTGCTAGTTTTATGGAACATGAAGAACGGCATTATTTAAAAAAAAACGTGTGAACAAAAGTGTTTTTGTAGCGTGACTCTTTTCGACGTAAAAACGTGCCTCTGATTTATTGTACTAACCTAGTATGGTATGGTAACCTAGGTATGATATTACGAATTTGATATGTTGGTTTATTTTTACTTTCAAACTACACTTTCACTCTCTGTCTATATTTAAGAGCCACCCTGGACTTTTTCAAACAAACGTAGTCTTTCTAGCTTTTATTTAAAATGACCTCAGATTTAGACAGTATTTTGTAATTTCAAAGAAATTACATACATATATCTAGGCATATAACTAGTTTCGACGTCAAAATATGAACTTTGATTTGATGGTCAAATAGGTTTTCACAGTCTATCTATATAGGTTTCATATATATATATATATATATATATATATATATATATATATATATATATATATATATACAACGTGTATATATAGACTATTATAGTATAATGAAATTAAAATAACAGCCAAAAAACTAAAATAATTTTCGGCATTTCCATACAAAAGTGTGTGGCCGCCCGGGCGATTTGTATGGGAATGTCGAATTGTTTTTTGGTTTTTTGACTGTTATTTTAATTTCATTATACTTTAGTGCTCTAGTATAGCCCGTGGTTTGATTTATTACGGGTATGCCTAGATATGCAATTTCTTTGAAATAACGAAATTTCGCCGAAATCTGACATGTCGTTTTCGAAAATAAAAGCTACTTTTTATTGGAAATTCTGATTCTGGCTACGGTCAGCTCTTAAGGGACCACATTTGATTAACAAAGAAAGACAGATCTTTGTTAAAATTTGTACGAGAGAAATTTTACAACATTTTTAGTTTTCCAAACAAGACGTTAGTAAAACAATTTTAACACAACACGTAAACTGTATTAAAGTAATTTCCCGAATTATTCCAACCAATATTTCCATGTAACGGCCCTGATGATTTTGAAATTTTTATTTCGTGTACATTTCGGAACAGAAGTGAATTCCTCGGCGCTTCCGAACGAACGTGACGCGGTTTTAACCGCCATTGATAGAGTTGTTTCACAAAATCGAGAGCCTTTTAAATTGTGTACAGAGCCCGTGGGTCTCTTAAATTTCAATTATTTTACGGATATCGCCCTTTTGAGTGATCGTTTGCGTTTTATGATTAAACACCTGGACTCTTCATTAATTATTTTTGGTTAACTCTTTGGTTTTATTAAAAAATTCTACTTTCATATTACAACATAGTTGTTTGTTGTAGTGGGAACTAAATGGAAGATTTGAACTTAGGACCTTCCCCGATTGTAAGATATAGAAACATATAGAAAAAGAAAATATACCTTAATCAGTCAGATTAAGGTATATTTTCTTTTTCTATATGTTTGATGTATTGTACATCAAATCTAGGCATAGACCAAAAAGTGGCTTTTTACCTACGTATAAGGCGTAACAATGCAATTTTTCGGTCCGGGAATACGTAAAAAATAGGGAGCACGGCCGTTCCCTCGCCAATTTCATATTTTTTATACATAGGAGCTGCGATATAGGTACCTAATGGTACTTTTTAAATGAAGTTTACTAAATGGAATTTTTTAAATAAACCCCAGGAACGTTTTTTTGGGTGAAAAATAATTAGTGTGATGCGTATTTTAGACAGTTGGTATCAGTTTGTCTAACCTAAAAATGAACTTGCTCTGACCTTCGTTCGTGTTATTTATGCAATAGAGTCAACAGATCTGTCAGTTCGGCATTTTATCAACGCATAAGCAGTCAACGAATAACCAATAAAAAAAATGTATTGAGAATAAACAACTCTTTTGCTTGTGAGCGTAAATTGAGAAAAGGAGCGGGCTTTTAAATTAGACGATTTATATTTACCTAAATACAATTTTGATACATTTATATATTAGAATCATGTTCTTTAACAAACAAAACAAAAGCGTTAATTGCTAAATATTTCGGTCTGGCAATAATTACAGTTAGCTTTCGGTACATGATTTTGCCTTTAACGAACAATTCGGACTCCTCATTTACAGTGTATTCGAACCAAACAAAAGCATTTTAATGCCCAAATCTAAATTAATTCTATTGAATAAACCTTTCTACTCTGTGTAACTGTAAAATGTTGAATGAATATCAATGTACATTGGGTGCTCGATTTAATTAATTTCAAAAATAACCAGCAGTGTTCTTTTCGAAACGCTAGTTTATAGTTTTTATTTATTTTATTTATTTACCAATTTATATACACGGACAATATACATATACAGAGAATACATAAACAAAAAGTTGTACAAAGGCACTACTTATCTCAAAAGAGATCTCTTCCAGTAGGCCCGTGAGAGATGTTCATATATGAAAGGCATACAGGCGTGTTCGTTAAATAAGGGAAGAAGAAATTAACATACTATGAAACTACAGATAAAGATACATATACATATGTTACATACATACTTAAATAAATACATATGTCTATTTAGAAATAAATATACTTAATATATAATATATAAACTACAACTAAGATGATTCCGATTATTATTTATCTTTTAGCTTTTGTTTTAAAAATAATTTAAAAATAATGACCTTCAATAAATAATATATTTATCCTACATTGAATAACATTTTTTGACCTTAACTATCACTAACAGACCAAGTACTTTTTTCACGTAATTTTACAAGACTTAAAAGCCAGTTTTATCGAAATGGTGAGCTCGAAACGCAAATAAGTTTTCTTCAGGTGATAAGTCAATAACATGTGTATATTAAACATTAAGAACACAAAGCAGGCTTAACTTATATAAATATTATTAAGCTTCACGTTTCTCAACGTCCACACTGTGATATAAGTAGCGTTCTTCGTTTTAATGAACGGCTGTTCTCAAAGGCCATTAGTATAGAATACACGTGCAATTTTAAAGGGAAGGACGCAGTAAGCGGCTTAACTAAGTCTTTCATCAAAGGGACTGCGATAAAGCAAAATTGAAAAATAAAACGGCTTCTAGCAAATCTACGGTGACGCGGGCAATTTCTGCAAAATGAGTTCTTTTTCTTGGCACGTTGTGATTGTGAGTATTTGAAGCCTCCGAACGTTTATACGAGTTTTAGGCGTTTTTCTTCCACGCTAGTGTAGAAGTGAAATACCGGTCAAGTGCGAGTCGGACTCATACACGAAGGGTTCCGTACCTCCGTACAATGTTTTAAAACGCAAAAAAAAGCTAGTTTCTTATATGCCGACCCCCTTTATATTTATTTTTTGTTATAGCGGCCACAGTAATACATAATCGTTAAAAATTTCAAGTATCTAGTTAATGCCATTATAAAGATCGAGTTAAAAACACTGAAAAAAACATGTTACTTGTATGACGAACCCTTCATTTTTAATTTTATCTGATTTTTAGTATTTGTTGTTATAGCGGCCACATTAATACATGATCGGTAAAAATTTCAAGTGCCTAGCTATTAAGGTTCAAGAGGGAGAGCCCTGTGATAGACGGACGAACAGACAGCGAAGTAAAAGGGTCCCGTTTGCACTCTTTGGGTACGGAACCTTAGAAACGTAATATTGCTGCCAGCTGCTTCTATTCTCGCGAATCATATTAATAGGCTTAGGCTATCAACCCATCACTATATTGACTCTGTTCTTTACCTTCTCAGCCACCATCATGCTAAAAGGTGGCCTTTGGGTCTGGCGGGTCTGGGCCCTGCTTAAAGACGTAACACCCAAAATGCTCTGTGTATAGTATAGTTCGTAATCAATAGGAAATTACACCCATTTTTGAACAGTGACTCAATTAGATTACTTGATGCTAATGAACCACTTAAAAAACATTTTTTTTTATTTAATCGATAAGTGTCATAAAAATTATTTAAATTTATTTTAAAATATTGCGCGTAATTTGCCGAAAACATTGGAGCAGTGGACGCCATATTGCTCTGTGATTATGACGTTAGTTATGCATGTGAACAAATGCGCTGAAGTTTGTATTTTGACAGTTGACATTTTAGTTTACACAGGCGTATGACGTAATAGCATGGTGGCTACTATTTGATGTTTAAAAATAAATTGTAAAAACAGAAAATTTTGATTTGTATTATGAAAATTATTTTAAGAACTAAAACTAAGAATGTTTTTAGCTTCAGCTATCTCAAGAATATTTATTTAGATTTTTCTCATACATAAACAACAAAATACCGTATCGCGCGATTTGTGTGAAAATGATAAAGTCAGCATTCGTATAACGAACAACTGCAGTGGCTACTTTAGCGTGGATTAAAGTAGGTAAAGTAAGTAACAGCTAGTCAGAGTGAGATGCAAGATTAAGTGTTATCCATTTACCTAATTGAATGGCCTCAGTGGCTCTGCCTGCGAGCTAGAAATCACGGATAAATTTGTAAAATGGACGATTTATTTGGAGAACGGAAAAACGTTGGCACGTCCACATTTTAATTTAATGCAATTTAGAAAAGATTTTCCGTTTACACAGACCAGTTTGGTAATTGGATGCGCCAAATTATATTTGAATTAGCTGATGCCAGCGGCGTTGTCTACGTGGTAGGATTTTCAACAATCCCTCGGGAACCTTACATTTTCGTGGGATGAAAAGTATCCTTGCTGTGTAGTTCCCAGCAGAGTAGAACAGGACCACCCCAAGTCTTCCCGTGGATGTCGTATATAGAAGGCGACTTAGGAAACAAAGGCTAAACAAAGCTTATAAACATCAATGAGACCACTTAAACCCGTCTGGCCAGCGTAAATTCCCGGGCTCACCCTCTGATCTTCCGCCTGCTGAGAAACTTCCACCGGGTGCCGACCTCCCCTGGGTAGTCTGGAAGTCTTTGAATAGACTCCGAACTGGTATTGGGAGATGTCTAGAAAATCGTGTTAGGTGGCGTTACTCCACAAACGACAAATGCGAGTGTGGTGTTGTCCACTTATTGTCATGCCCGAAATGCCCCACATCATGCACAATACAAGACCTAAATGAAGCAAATGACCGGGGAATCGCCGTGGCCAAATATTGGTCAAATTTGATTTAATTAAATTAATAAATAGCCTTTCGACTCGAGAAGAAGAAAGGGTGGAGAGTGTAGGCCAAAACCTCTGGCTGCTCTGGCCAAGTATGGCTTTGGTAGTACAGAGATGGTCGAGTTCTTAAACCATACCTGATGACTAATGACTAAAGCTATACCTGATGATGATATTGAAAACTTATCCTTACTTTTATTTCAGGTAATAAGCTATCTACATGCTAAATGTCATTCCAATCCGTTCAGCCGTTTTGGCGTAAAAGCGGAACAAACATCCAGCCATCCAAATATCCATACAAACTTTCGCATTTAAAATATATATATAGGATTACGGCCATTCTAAAGTATGGACTTAAGATTAATAAATACCGTCTCATTATAAAAACAGGACTTACTTTGTTACTAGGTTTAAACCATTACCCGCTAAAACAAGTTGACATCTAGTAATATCACACTATCTCACCTATCAATGTCAACTTGATTTGGGTGGATAATGGTTTAAACCTAGTAACAAAGTTAGTCCTGTTTTTATAAGGGAACGAATTTTTTGAGCTGTTATTTAAATATTCGAGATGTTATTATCATCAGTTGGAAAACATATTGAGCAGTTATTTAATTTAATGGCGGTTGATTAATTATTGCGACAGTAAAACATGAACAGTAATAAAAAATCAATTAGTCGGTTATTTTATCATATTACTAGTTCTATTCATTTTACTAGGTGAGGGAAAACCTATAGAACCGCTCGTTCAATTTTTTTTACCGCCCATTTAATTATTTTCCTGCTCAATTATATATTCACTGATCCAGTTCATTATTTTTTTTTACTCATTTTTGTTTACTTTACTGCTTAGTTTTAACTGCTGAACTAGTTATTAAACATGCCATTTATAATTTTTAACTTACCAAAACTGCTATTTACAACTGCCTCTTTAAATCAGTGCCTTTTAATAATAACACGGATATAGTTTAAGATGCCGAAGATTTGTAGTGCTCCGTGAAGTTGTATTGTGAAGCGTCGTTACATGACGTAATTTTAGTCTGAATGCCGGGATATAAAAGGAGAGAAAAATGTTTTTTGAGTTTGGGTGTTGGGAGATGGCAACTCTCCAAAATTATAAAAGCCTGTTGCCACTTTTAAATGTCGGTGTCACCTAATCCCTTCTGGCACTCACAAGGTTGTCCTGCGGTCCATCTGTCCAGATGCAAGCGGTACACATGCCCCGCCCAGTCCCAACACCAAGTTGACCATCATCATCATTATCATCTTCGGACCGTATTCCCGGTTGCATCCTCAGTAACGCTTCAGAGCCCGGGGTCCGCTACCTAACCTAGGTGATTTGACGAGGCTACTGGTTTTTACACAGTGCGACTGCCGTCTAACCTCCGCAAACCGCTACAAAGTATGCTTCCCAGTGGAATTTGAGCCCACGACCTCCGGATCACAAGATAATTGCCTTGACCACTGGACCACGGAGGCAGTCACCATGTTTCAGTAACAAAATTTAGCAAAAAAAGTTTATGTAAGTACTTCCGAATCGGAAGTTCCGACACCTGGGTTAAATTTTCAATAAACAGCGCACAGTTTCCCGGCGCGTCGCACAGTTTATGCTTATCGCACACCACTAACTCCAATATAATCCGCGACTAAACGCGCCGAGTATCTGCTCCTCGTTTAATAAAACTGAATATTTCATCGGAACTTGAGGACAAAGGTGGAAACAGAATGACCCGCTTTTTGTTAAAATTTCAAGATATTACTTTCGGTAAGTTAAATCATTGATATAGTATATGAAAATATTTCTCGTAATACTATAGTATTATAATTACTCGTACAATTAGTTTAAATTAAACACGGGAAGACTTTACTCTCTTACATTATCATAACCAAAGATAATAATATTCTTTGGACCCTATTGTATCAGTCATTTGATGGTATTTGGGGTAAACAATGGAATACATTATAACTCCCTTAAAACATTCTGCATTCAGTATCGCAGTGAATTTAATTATTTTCACATCAGATTGCAAAATTAATTGAATATTAAATGGAATCTGATAAACATCCAGCATATTTCACTAGATAGCTCAACCCTCAGAAAATTTAATTTAAGATTCTCTGTGGCCATATTTTAAAGGCCGATTTCAAATTTATAAAGAGTTATTGAAATATTCCTTAAAGGCTTCTAAGAGACGATTTTTATTGGTTTTATTTTCATTTTCCTAACTGGTTTGGGAAAAAAGATTAGAATGTACCAGTTGCTTCTTTTCTTCGCAGGTCGTAAAATCTGATCGAGGGAAAGGGCGAGAACCTTAATCTTAGAAAAAATAATTTAAGATCTTTGTGGCCATATTTCAATAATTTTTAAAGAGTTAGTCTCATTCATCTCCTTCTTCATCTGAACGTATTCCCGGTTGCATCCTCAGCTATGCTGCTTCGGAGCCCAGAGTGCGCTTTCCCGCTTTTTCTTTTCCAAATATAATATGCATATCAATGGTCATCCAAGGTTGCCAAAATCTAGCGAATTGGAGAAGAAATAGCCGAAACAATTTAAACGATTTGGCTATAGTTTTACGATCGTCCGCCTGCCGGACGTCAATCCTCCTTAGGAATGAATTGTAGCACGAGTTTTAAATGATTTTTTTCCTTTAGTCGCCTCTTACGTCATTACGCTAAAAAAAGAGGTACTCGGTAGCCCGGTGCGAAAACGCATTGCAAGCGCTATCCAAAGTTAAGCAACGCCACTTATATCACCCATCCAAGTGGTCCGCACTTGGATGGGTGACCAAAAATGCCATAAACATTTCAAAGCACGAAGGAGCCCGAGTATCCTTCGTGCTTTGAAAAGTACGTAAAGCCGTTGGTCCCTACTGTCATCGTGGTACAGTCGTCAAGCTACGTCAGATGCCCGGCTTGGAAAATCTGACACAAGTGTTGACTACTGGGCTCTGTCTGCTTAGAGCCGCAAGACTCAAAATGCTGTCTACCCCATTAGGGATAAAGACGTGATAGTGTTTTTACGGCAAGTTCAATTTATCATAATTTTTAATATTCCGACGGATTAACAATTTATATCCCAAGTAATTGGCTAAGGCGGTGATCCCACTGCACCGCGCACCGTCGCGGAATGCGGGGCGGCAGATTTTAAAATTGTAAGCAAGTATCTCAGTTTGTATAGAAAACACGCCTAATCCAACTCACTGAAAACGCGTCAACGCGCTGAGCGTCAGTGTGTTGAATGAACTGCGCTCCGCGACGTTGCGCGGTGCAGTGGGTTCACCGCCTAAAGCTTTGAAATATTTAGGAACCAGAAAGTATATACCTATGTATATACTTTCTGGTAATAATGGTAGTAATACTATTATTACTAGTGTAAGGACTAGGCCAACCGCGCGACGAAATGGCCAACGCGACTTAGTCGTCCTCGGTCGGCGGAGGAGTTCATTCGTTTTTGTTTACATACTTGTATTGCGATATAAATGCCTAGTTGTGTATTTAAAGGCTGAAAAAACTACGATGCAAGGGGTAAAAAAATACATGGAATATCTTCGATAAGTAACATACATAACAGTTTGTTATAATTAAAATAAGTACTTAAATAATTTTAAAGCGATAATTTTACAATCGAAGTCCGTAATGGCGGCCATATGTTGTGGTTTGAGGTGGCACAATGGTAAACAAAAAAGAGTAGTAGTTCATAGTAAATCACAGTTTAGTAAATGGGCTACAACCGGCATCTACATAAGTAGAAACAGGTTATATGATCTATATGCCCAAAAGCAATATAATTTTAATCCTTCTTTTATAGAATATGTTAGAAATTATTCTAAAATATTAAAAAAAGTTTGTAGACAAGCCAAGTCGAATAGTATAGCAATAAAATAAATAATGCTGCTAATAAAATTAAAGAAACATGGAGTGTCATAAATAAGGAAACAGGTAAAAATAAAACCAAAGAAAATATTTTCCGAATCAAATGTAGTGGTAAGAATACTACAACAACTGAAGAAATAGTAAATATATTTGATGATTATTTTACTAACATTCCTTTGGAACTCACTTCTAATGTGAGTTCTAGCGCCCAGCGTGCTGAGGCTTTGCTTAAGAGTAATGTTAGCCCTTGTGATTCTTAATTTAATTTGAAGCATGTTAGCCCTAGCGATATAATAGATGCTTTTAAACAGTTAAATTTAAAAAAATCGAAATTTCACTGGGTCATGTCAGTAGCCGTAGTAAGTCATATTATACACATAATTGCTGCCGATTTAGCTTTTATATTTAACGAATGTATTGATGAAGGCATATTTCCTAACTTAATGAAATGTAGTAAACTAATCCCTTTATTCAAAAAAGGAGAAAAAACAGACCCTGGCAACTACAGACCTATCTCTATTCTGCCAGTTTTGAGTAAGGTGCCCGAAAAGATAATGCTTAATCAAATGCTACTTCACTTTAAGACCAATAATCTATTCCATAGCCAACAATACGGCTTTACTGCTTGAAAATCGACCACCGATGCTGTAGTAGCACTTATTACTAATATCTATGACGCGTGGGAAAACAGAAATGATGCAATTGGATCATTTTGCGATCTTTCTAAAGCATAAGATTGCGTTGATCATCCAACACTTTTGCTCAAATTTCGTCAATACGGTTTTGATGATAAGTCAATTAAATTAATAGAATCTTACTTAACAGATATGCTTCAAACTGTTGATATAAACGGCGTAAAATCACACGGGTCTAATGTTAAAATGGGCGTACCCCAAGGCTCAATTCTAGGACCGTTCCTTTTCTTAGTTTATGTCAATGACTTGCCTTACATGGTTGTGAAAGAGGCTGATATGGTGCTGTTTGCTGATGACACCTCGCTAATATTTAAAATAGATCGACATAACAGTGATGCTAGCGCGGTGAACAGCACCTTATCTTTAATTTCTGATTGGTTTTCAGCCAATAACCTCATGTTAAATGCAAATAAGACCCAAAGCATTCGATTCTCTCTTCCTAATGTGAATCAAGCCTGCGTTGACATACTTATTAATGGTCAGAAACTCGATCTGGTTGAAAGTACTACCTTTTTAGGAATCACAATTGATTCGAAACTTCAATGGGGCGCTCATATAACTAAAATTTCTAATAGGCTTAGCTCTGCGGCTTACGCTGTTAGGCAAATATAACAATTGACAGATGTAGACAACTGCTAGACAAGTGTACTTTAGTTACTTTCACAGTCTAATGTCTTACGGGATACTTCTATGGGGGAGTGCAGCCGACATTCAGACTATTTTTCTTTTACAAAAAAGAGCAATTCGTACCATTTACGGTTTAGAATCGAGAGACTCACTGAGAGAATTATTCAAGGAAATAGGTATACTCACTTTTGCATCACAATTCATATTTGAAAATATAATGTATGTAAAGAAAAATATTTCCATGTTCAATAAAGTAAGTGATTTTACAGATACAAATTTACGTAATAAGAATGACTTAGTTAGCCCGTATTACAGGCTGAATACAGTCAGTAAGTCTTTAATGGGGAAGTGTATACCTTTTTATAATAAATTGCCAGAATCGGTCCTTCATATGCCAGACAGAAAATTCAAAGCTTATGTAAAGAAAGTACTTTGTGAGAAGGCTTATTATAGGACCGATGACTATCTTAAAGACAAAAAAGTCTGGTTTGAGCTTGGCGCGGGTCCCTCTTAAAGGTCTGTATACTTAGACATGTCATAATTTAGGTACATTGGTACATACTAAATTTACAAATTGACATTATTTTAAATTTCGTAATTCTTATAATTCAATTTAATTATGACATAGCCAACAATGTAATCTCAGTCCATCCATATAACAAATTTTAAGTTTTAAGTTTGTTAGTTGACGTCTTTGGAGAAAACGTGCAGTGCAGTTTGTTGCCGCTTCTTCTGCACTTGCGCCTAGAAAGCGGCGTAAACTTAGCTGTAAGTAACGACGTTAAAATTTGTGCAAAACAAAACAAAGTGACTATTATTAAGAGATATTATAAATATCCTATGATAATAAAGATATTTTGAATTGAATTGAATTGGTTGCGCTGTTGTCAGTCCGGACCTATGAATTGAAATATAATATAAGCGACGCGTACTTTGTCACTTTTCATAGTTCGATTGATTTTAAACAGATGGTACGGTTTGGTTGTATGAAGAAACTTTTAGCAAAATGTTCTGATGAAGCCCATCAGAACACTTTGCATCCTTAGTTGAAATCATTGATTAGAACAAAAATTTTTGAGTTGAAAGCGGTTATAAGCACTAACTCCTTCGGATCAGCTATCTATCAGATAGTATTAGCTGGGACGATGACTTATTTCCTAATCCCTCTGGTATTTAGTACTTCTGTTAAATTTCTTTAGCAACTTCACTCGAATTAATTAAGTCTTTGTCTTAGTTTCCTGGATTGAGAGCCAAGAAAATTGTTGAAAGTTATTGGATTACAAAGTTAAAGTAAAGTAGCTATTATGTTAACTAAAGAAGACAGCACATTTCACTGTTTTGTTCCGTTTAATATAGGACATATTACGCAAAACTCATTTACTGTATATGCACTAGCATATTACCATAAACAATCTGCTGTCATTCTACATGTTATATTTTTACGCAACAAATGATTATTATAAAAGTATTTAATTCTAATAGTTTTATTATTATTCACTCATTCAAAACCTGTGTGTAGTGTTATGGCTTCATACGGCCTACGAGTATTAAATATCTAATAATTATATAATTTTACAAATTTATTGCGACTTTGATTTACTTGTACGTCAAACATTTGTTTACGGTCTGCGCTCATGTTGCACTCTGGTGGCAGAACATTGCAGTAATATCTTTTTTTTTTTTTTACTTTATTGCCAAAAAGAAATACCACAACAAATAAACAGAAATTATATACACAAATGAAGATAAGAGAGATAGAATAAAGGACAAAAAAGAATAATAATAATAATAATTGTCCCCTTTATTTCATACATTTGTGCAGCATTGCCATAGCGTGGTGTGGTTTCTCCTTTTTGGCAAAAAGACCCATTCAGCATATGTCGCGGTCACGATGATGTTACCGCAACGCTGGTTTTCAATGGACCTTATGTAATATGTGACTCACGGGCGAGTGTGGTTTATGTGTAAATAGTATGTGTGTGTGTGTGTCTATAAAATAAGTAGATAGGATAAATATATACGAATTGATAAGATAAATAAGCGTAAATGTGTACAGAGAGCAGAAATAACTAAAGAAATAAATACGGTGTAAAATGAATTATATAGGTAGGTTTTTTTTTTTTTTTTAGCTACGTTGACTTCAACGCACAGTCAATGCAAAATCCTTTCGATATTAGTTTTTTTTTATTTTTATTATTATTTTTTTTTTTACTGCCGCTGTGAAATTTGCGCCTGTAACAAGATGCCTCTTAGTTTGGTTTTAAAGGTTTGGACTGATTGTGTACACCGAAGTGGAGGAGGCAAATTGTTCCAGCACTTGGTAGCGGCGTATTTAAAACTGCCGCGGAAAGCAGCGGAAAAATGACGGGGCATGAAGAGTAAATACCTAGAGGCGCGTGTTCGTTCCCCATATACTGTGCGACTCCATACCAGTTTCTCAAATAAATAAGCAGGTTTCTGATATTTTATAACACCGAACAATAGACTTGCGAAGTGTAAATGTCTACGTGCGTTCATTTTTAGAATATTAGCGCTATTTAGATATGGAGTTACATGTGTACGTGGAGGTATCTTAAAACAGTATCTCGCACAAGCGTTTTGGACTCGTTGTATAACATTTTGTGTACGTACCAGTAACCGTGGGCCGTATGCTTGATCCATGAAATTAAACTTTGAGAGCACTAAAGAATCACAGAGCTTTATGCGCATTTCAATACTTAAGTAATCGCGAATTTGGTAAAGAAACTTAAGTCGATAAAAGCAGTTTTTTGCGACTTCTAAAATGTGACCCTCAAAGCGTAATTGTTCGTCCAATAAAAGTCCTAGATTTTTTGCCTCTTGTACTCTCTCAATTTCTTCCCCGTCTATTCTTACGTAAAGTCTTTTGTTTTTAAGTTTATTTATTTTATTTTGCGTACCTAAAATTATAAATTTTGAGTTGTTACTGTTTAGTATTAATGAATTGTTGTCAGCCCATATTTTAATTCTCTCCAAGTCCTCATTGAGTTGATTAATTGTTGTGTGGATGTCCTCAGGGTTACAAGAAATATAGATTTGTAAGTCATCCGCGTATATGTGATATTTGCAATGTTTGATATGCTCAGTCACATCAGCACTATACAAGATAAATAATAAGGGACCTAATATAGACCCCTGTGGAACCCCTCTTATCACAGGTTTTGATGCCGATGTCATTACTTTGCCTTTACCATCATTTAATTCAACACTCTGTGTACGACCTTCAAAATAGCTTTTGAACCATTCGATAGTGTCAGCCGCAAACCCATAATAATTCATTTTTGCCAATAGCAGATCTATATTTATACTATCGAAAGCTCTAGAGAAGTCTAGCAGAGTCAACAACGTCACCTGTCCAATATCTTGTGCACTGAGAACATCATCAATAACCTGCATCAATGCGGTTGAGGTACTGTGACGCTTTCTGAAACCTGACTGAAGTTTCGGAAGAATATTATTTACTTCTAGGAACTCTTTAAGTTGATGCGCTACGACTTTTTCTAAAATTTTCGACAGCAGAGGCAGGATACTAATGGGTCTTAGGTCCTTTAAACTGGATGGATTTGAAGTTTTTGGTATGGGTCTCACTACAGACTTCTGCCATTTATGCGGAAAATAATGTGTTTCAATCGAACGATTTACAAGAGCAGTTATTACCGATAGTGTGTTTGGCATTGTAAGTAAAAACATATCCAGGCTTATACCGTCTGTGCCAACTGCATTTGATTTTAATGATTTTATTATTTTAATAATTTCACCTTCGTCAACGGTTCTTAAGCTAAAGTAATTAGATGTTGCAATTTTATTATTAGAAAAATTGTTCAGTACAGAGTTAGGTATATTTTTATCACCAGGGACATTTAAGAAATGATCATTAAGTTCGTTGGGGTCATTAAAAATATGTGCGGGAATCTCTTGCCTTTGTTTATCAAAATTGACGTTTTGCTTAATATGTTTCCACATTTAACGGGGGTTTGCCGAATTTAAATTAATGTACTGATTGAAATAAGCATTTTTCTCCCTAAATAAAGCCTCGTTTACCATGTGTTTCAGCTCCTTATACTGTACCCTATGCTCCACACTATTAGTTTTTCGTGCTTTGATGTGTGCTTCATCACGACAGCTCATCATTTTTATTATGCAAGGAGTTATCCAAGGGTGTCTCTGTTCTTTAATTTTTATTAATTTTAAGGGTGCATGGGTGTCAAAAAGTTCGAGCACACGTTGGTTAAACGAGTCCACCATGAGGTCTACACTTTGTAGTTTTTCTATGCATTCCCAATCAATCTTTCGAAGATCCTCATTAAAATCATCCAAATTGATATTTTTTAATGAGCGACACATTGTTATTACAGGGGGAAGTTTTACTTTTGTGATATTTAATTGACATGTAATGAATGCATGCCTGCCTAGGTCAGGAATATAGTCAACACATATCTCATTTTCGGTTACATCAGTACACACCAAATCTATCAGTTTTTCACTATTTTTTGTGAAATGTGTAGGTTCCGTTACATATTGTTTCAAACCGAAGCAAGATAATACGTCTTGTAACCTCCTCTTATCGCTGTCATTCACAAGTTGATCTATATTAAAGTCACCTAACAAAACGATGTTTGTTCCCCACGTCAGGCTGCTTAGTGTTTCTGCTAAACCATCTAAAAAAGTGTTGACGCTGACCCACTGTGGTCTGTACGCAGTACCAACAACTATTTTCCGTCCGTTGACTGTGACCGACAGCCACATCTGTTCGACGGAGTGAGTAGGAGGGTGCAGTAGGGTACGTACTGAGAGGCCGCGCCTAACATAGAAGCCTACTCCACCACCGCGTTCCCGCTCTCCTATGATCCTCGGCGTATGACGTAGTCGATAATTAGGTATGGATGGTGCTCGGCCTTCGTCGCCTCCATATAACCAGGTTTCATTTATTGCCATTATGTCTACGTTATGGCGTAACATCGCAGCTAAGAATTCGTCGTGGCCCGTACCTAATGACCCAGCGTTCCATAGCCCTAATTTGAGTTTTTTCTTTTTACAATTGAATTATATAATATTGGAATACATCAAATACGGACATTGCATATGAATAAGTTAGAATAAATAATAAAATTTGGCTATAAATATTATGAGACAATAAATTAATTGCAAATACAATAGGAAATACTCTTAATAATAAGTTAGACGCGCGTTGAAAGATGGATTTGATTACGAAGTTATCAACAAAACGTAGGGAACGCATAACTCGACATCGGTGAACTTGTGCATAATACGATGCTATTACGAGTGTTATGTAATCTGCCGTGCAGTCGTGATATCGTCGCGGATAAAAGGTCTTAGCATAGGATATAACAAACTGAACGTTAATTTGTGTTTTTAATAGGTGTGTCACAGTGTTATAGGTGAATGTGTATGTGTTATGTGAAAAATATCTTGACAAATATGTGACTGTGAGGCCAGAGAGAAGAAAAACCAGTATTCCACACAAGATATCGCCATGGCAATGCTGCACAATAAACATAAAGAGGTAATAGCAAACATTTATTTTACAATTTACAATTATTGGGACAAAACATTCTCCCTTCCAAAAACCCTATTAATGTCGGCTTCAGCACGAATCCGATGTGAAGCGGCACCGTCCCCGCGGCGCGCGAAGATGCGGCCCTCGCGAGACCACACAAAACGCCATCCATGGCGGCGGCCCGCCTCTCGGGCCTGGTAAAATAGCTGGCGGTTAGGTCTGGTCAGCCGCTCATTAATGTGGAACCTCCGGGGCTCTGACCTTAGGTCCAATCCCTCCGTCGTGAAAGTCCGGCGCAGCCGCGCCGCTGATAGAAGGCCATCACGACATGAGCGTCGCGCCAACCGAACTACTATTGGTCGTGGGCGGGGAGGTGCGCCCTCAATCATAGAGCGGGCTGGACCCGCGCGAATGCAGCTCACGACATCCTTATCGTCCAGCTGCGCACCCACCACCTTGCTGCAGGCCAAGACT
The DNA here is from genome assembly GCA_963576875.1 of Acrobasis repandana. Lineage (NCBI taxonomy): Eukaryota > Metazoa > Arthropoda > Insecta > Lepidoptera > Pyralidae > Acrobasis > Acrobasis repandana. The sequence goes on from OY756215.1 coordinate 3,222,449, forward strand.
AGATGCATTATGTTTTCTCCGCCTTCCTCTGGGATACCGGTAATCTCCACGTCGTTAGCCAGAGACTCCTGGTCCCGCTCGTTTAACTCCAGCTTCAGCCTCTCCACAGTGACTTCCAGCCCCTTGATTGATTCGTCAGTGTTACAATTTATGGCCGTCTCGCTTACAATTTTTTCAATGGCCGTCACTCTACTTTCAAACTTGTCCATCCGTTGGTCACAGACGATGGCCGCATTCCTTGTCTCATTGCGAAATTCCTGGAACTCCTCCCTCATCATGCGAACTTCTACGGCCAGGCTCCGAATCTCGCGGAATTCCTCCCTCATCTGGCGTATTTCTCCATTTAAGGTTCGTACCTCAAGCACAAGGTCAGATTCCTGAAACTCCGTTGTTATGTCCATGTCAGTGGTGTTTTCTAAATTTTCAGTCCCAGACATGGCTTCGTCCTGTACCTTTGTATACGAGGAACATACACCCCTGACTGGTGTTCCTTCTTGATTGTCCCTCGGTACTTTTGCCTTACATTCCGGGCACTGCCACGAAGAGCTGACAGGAACTCCCACGGGAATATTAACACAGGCGCGGTGAGCCACTTTGTTACATTTCGGACATGTTATACCACTAGCGGCATCTGCCGTGGCCGACATAAACTTCCCGCATGCATTACACTTCGCCATTATGAACTTTATGAGTTTGATTATAGGTGTCACACTATTTACTCTTATAATTATGAATTACTTGTGGCGGTAGAACTAGATAATTATAAGATTTGCGAACTATGGCTGGCACTTTGAACAGATATTTTTGTGATTAATGTCGAAGAAACAGTGTCTATAACTTACACTCAACTGAATTCCGTTAATTGTGGATGTGTATTAGTGATCACTGAATGAATTCTGCTACACTTTGAACTGATTATGTATATTCAATTATTTTATTTTGATGAGACACGGGGACAGTGTTTCGTAGCCACAAACGTCCGTGACGTCACCTTCATCTTCTATTGTAGCTATCTCAATAAACTTCACTTAGTCCATAGATTAATATTGTATATACTGAAATAGATAAGAAACTGTGGCTTTAACATTAGATCAAACCAGTGGCGCTATCTGGTAACATGCTTTCGCAACACCAAAGGACTAAAAGATGAAATGAAACGGTGAAAAAATTACTGCGTGAGTGGGACTTGAACTCGCAACGTTGCTCTTATTTTTACCATGCTCTAATCAACTGAGCTATCACGTGTTCTACCTCGTATGGAGAAATTCGCCACCATTTGATATTCCTATTCTATAACACGCATTAGGAGTTAGGTCAGCTGATTCGTGACTAGATGGCGTTTTAATTATTTTTTTATCAAAATTCTGCAATGTTCTAAGTTTCATAGGACTTAGTCGCTTACTAGCTCTTATACGCGTAGTACTTTCGACTGTTTATAAGAGAAAACCATACGAAAGCATGGTAGGTAAACATAATTAAAAATGCCTTGGTGTGTAAAAATACTGTTAGAATAATTAAAGGAATTAACAATGTGTAATGAAATAACTTTTCATCGGTTTATTCCGAAAATCTTTAAGATGACCTTAAATTTTTTTAAAAACAAAAAGCGCGTCATGCTGTTTTCTATCTTCCTCATCAAGTTCCGTTAAATTATTCAGGTTTATTAAACGAGGAGCTGAAACTCGCTTTAGTCGCGGATTATATCGGCGTTAGTACCGTACGATAAAAATGTATTTCGCGACGCGACGCCGACGCTGCCACTAAGTCTTTATTAAAAATCGAAAGCAGATGTAGGAAGTAAGTAAACTTTTTAAATTTACTAGTTTTTCAACATAAATATTTACAATTTATCTAATAACTAAACTAAAACTATGGTCAAGTGCGAGTCGGACTCGTACATGAAGGGTTGCGTACCTCCGTACATTTTTTTTAAAACGCTGAAAAAAAACACGTTTCTTGTATGACGACCCTCATTAATTTTTAATTTTATTTAGGAAAAACAAGGCATAAAACAGTATTATGCCTTGTTTCGCTGTCATTCGTTCGGTGGCCGGGCGCGTGACGTTACGTCAAAGATGACTAATCTAACCAAAAGGTAATATGTAACGCACTTAACTGTTTTCGTAATACTTGAAATGATTATACATCTACCTATGTACGTATTGACACGGGGACAATATTTTGTTTGATTTTGCAAGGAACTGCGTGCATCTATAGAATATAATGATCGAAGATACCTATGTATAAAATCTAGAACTTAAAGAGTCGTTACCTACCCTAGATAGAATAAGACTTTTCCATACAAACTTAGTCTAGCTTGTTATTTTGAAACGATATGTTCGCATGTTGTTTTTAAGTTGATTGTTAAACATGTTGTTTTAACTTTGATTGTTAAACATGTTGTATTAATTTTGATCAGTTTTAGGCACGTAAGTTACGTCTAGAAGAGTCACGCTATAATGCAACCGACTAGAAACTAGGATACCTACCCAACTCCAGTAATAAAACACATTAGTCATCGCGAAGCTGTTCCCTGAATGCCTGTTTAATTGCTTTTCCGTAACAACATCGCCATAAAGATGATATTGCTGCAAACTTGGAGATTAAAACGACTTTGTGGTTCCAGTGTTATAACGAGAAATGTGTTTTTAAGGTAAGCGCACACCGCATCGGAAATGAAGCGAATTTATAAAATGCTCCTGATGTTAAGACAATCTAATGGAAACTTTTTGCTTTCGCTGGTTGAGAGGTAAATCGAAGTGCTGAGTGATATGTATATGTTTTTGTCTTTGTTAAAAGAAACAGTAAAATTAACATACATTGTGTGTTGCTTGTGATTGGAAAATTTTCTAATTACAGATTCTATTCTTGACTATGTATTGTCAACCATTCTTTTAGTTTAGACGATCAAATATTAAAAAAAAATGTATTTTTTTTTACTTGTTGAGATCTAATACAAGCCAGTTGTAGTAGTAAATACGAGCGTTTTTTTTCGATGCAGTAAAATTCGAGACAAGGCCAATACTAAGCCCCACTCTTTTGAGTCCGATACAGTGTGCGCATACCTTAATTTATTGTTTTTGTGTTTTGTTACTCTCCTTTTAGATAACCTTTCATGGGTTCGATTCCCATATAAATAGTACAGTGATGAAGTGAGCACAATGAAATAACACCATCTGATTTTCATTATGTTTTCGTTCCTTTCTTGCGTCGCCGTGCGTTCGTTTATCAAAATAAGGATGAGAAAAATCAAATTCTGACCACGAACGTCTGGCTCAATTTGGTAAGTGGTAGGAGCCGGGCAAGGCGCCTCGGCCCGCCCGACACCGTACCAGGTGGCTGTCCGCCTTCATATCCAATGGGTTTCTCATCTATTCTCCACGCTAACAGCATAGCACAGTGTCAAGGATCCTTCATGCTATACCTTGCCACAACTGGGTCTTATTCAAGCGCTAGATCCAGCTATCATTAACTACATTTGGTAAGAACTGATGCAAATTATTTAGGGTTGGATCTCATCTATCAGCACGGAATAGCACTTTCCTATGCTGCTATCCTTTTCTGTCGCTCAGAAGCGCTATTTACTAGAGCGAGAGAGAGCGACGGAACGTTTCAGCACCGGCCGTGCTGCAGCGTTCCGTCGCTCTCTCTCGCTCTAGCAAATAGGATAGCAGCATAGGAAAGTGCTGTTCCGTGCTGATAGATAAGATCCAACCCTTATTCGTTACTCGTTTTTAACACTGAGTGTCAGTTAAAGAGTCAATTCCATTCATTGACCTTTTATCTACAAGTCCCTGTCACTCCTGCATATTTTGTAGTGTCGTCTCACTTATACGCAGAGCTTTGAGATTCAATTCAACTGTGGTACTACAAATCTGTGCGAGGGACTGAGAAAGAAGATATTAGAGGTTAACGTACGGTATTGGCTTGCTTACTGACTCTTGGTATAAGAGTAGCTCCGTACTACGCCAGGCTTCGATCAACCATACAACTAGATAACGAGTTACCTACAAAATCAAAGCAAAATTCTGTCCGCTTGAATATAAAATAACATTCAAGAATAAGAGCTTACCCCCAGGAGTGCGCTCTTATTTTTCGAGCCGTATTTTTTGTGTCGACCCGATATCTAGTTGTATTATTGATCGAAGACGCCAGGCTAAAACGAGTAATAATTAACTTTGTCTCAGTTAATACCATATCGGTAGAATGTTAGAAATGAATACGCCCAGACTTAGAAGCTGTGCCAGTTGTAATACCATGGGGTAGCGTGAAGAATCTTTAACTTGGTAAAGTAATGCTTTGCGTCGCTCGAGTGTTTCAGCAGCCGGCAGGTGGCGGGCGCGGCAAGGGTCTGTCGCATGGACCGTCGGTGTTAAATTGTTGTTCACATCTCGCATATCTATATATTAGAGTGTGTGTAGGGAGGCGCGACCGTCTCTTCGCATGAGAGTACAGATCGCGCCCCCCAAGCCCCCCCGTCTTGTGTTTCCGGACGTGTGAATTCAAAGTTGTCTAGACTATTATACTGACTGCGCCCTTTCTTTCTGTTTTTGTTGACATCGTCTAACCCAATAGGACGAGAAGAATCAACTACTTATAACCAATATATGGCTGTCATTGGTAAGTGTGATTAAACGACGAACCTAAATTAACATTTAATAAAACTTCTGTTTTGTTACGTTTTACTCTTTTTACTTTCCTCTTTGGTTTGTTTAACTGACCCTTCGTTCTTTTGTCTCTCTTGTTATGTTTCTTCTAATCTTTGGACTGTTGTTTTTGAAAATTGCATAGCATTGTGGAATATGCGGCAGTTTTGAGATTTCTCGTTATCACTGTATGAGATAGTTTCTTGATCCATAATCATCGATCTTCGGCTGACGATGTAGACTAGTCTAGCCCCTTTCATGCATCCCATAATATATCATACATTAGAGTAGATCTATAATCCTCTTAAACCTAGCTGTCTCGGTATCTCTACAGATTAAACTATAAATTGAATCCGACCCAGTAAGTACTTGAGGTAAGTACTATATTGGTAATATTGGCAGATATCGAAATTCATGTGCAATGGAATTGAATAGCAAATCGCATACAAAGATAACTGCCGTGTACGCCGCAATGCATTTAACAATATGTACTAATGGTTGACACTAATTGACACAGCATAACAACGAACAAATAAACACAGTCTGAGCCGCAAAATTGGCATAAAACTTCATTTGAGGGTTTCTATTGTTAGGTTCGTCAATTGGAAGTAACATATTGGATGGACATGTTTGCAATTGTTATGATATGCACAGTATTGTATCTGAGGTGTTCAATGTCCACTGTACATCGTGCACAACCTCGGTTCCCGCAGCAATTTTATTTTGTTTGGCTACAGGAGGATTGTGGTTTTTTTATACTATGCATGGCCATGGAATGCTCTACTATTAAGGGTTGGTGGGTTTGGGAATGTGCTCCATGGTTTGTACTCATTAGTTGCCTGAAGAAACCTCGATATGACGAAATTAAAAGCATACTATAAAAAGTTTTTTTTAAATATTTTGTAAGTATATTCTTTAGAAATTCTTTTCCTACGCTACGTTTTAGGTGATGCCAAAATTTTATATTCTTTGTACGTCTACATAATGGAGTATGTATACGAGACGAGGTCGTGAGTTTATTTGAACTAGAGACGTTTATTTGGGTTCATTTTGTTCATATTATTTTGAGGTTAAGTGTACAGATTTCGTTTATTTTTGTTTGAAATTAAAAAGGATTATAAACGATGATGCTTGATGCACATACTTTTCCTGTTGGCTGTACATAATGCAAGTTTGCCAAGTTTGTGCATTTATGAATGAATTGGTTTTTTTCCAGCACCAAAGGTATGTTTGTTGAGCGAATTAAACGATAATTATTTTAGCATTTACCAATACGGCAGCTTAGTTCGAGATGGTAGTGTCCCCGTACCCGATAATGTGATGTGAAATTGCAAAATTTTGAATAACGGTTCTGTATATATAACCCCTGCTACGACCATATTGTATATGAAATGCTTTAGCTACGATAAAATATCTTTTGTATTCATATAAAGTATCTTTCATTCTAATCTTCCGCATGGACTTTCCTTGCATGTGTAGTAGATTATACATATTCTACAATATATAGTTATATTCTCAGCTTATTTTCATCTTTATTGGTATATTTATCATACTCAAGACTTTCACTGTGTTTTTCCTTTGTGTTGTGTACTTTAAATGTCGTGTGGTGCTTCCTATTTCTGTCTCTTGTTTCAGATGTTTCTACTATAACAATGTTACCTATTTCTGTCACAATGATTTTATGTGGCGATTTTTCAATTAATTATAGGTACTCGTACACCAAAGTTCATACTTATTTAATGAATTGTCAATGCTGAATACGAATTTGCAAGCGTAAAATCATTGTTTTTAATTTAAGCTAGAATAATTTACATTACAATTACGAGTAATATCTTAATCATGTTTCTCTTGAAGGAATTTGTGAGTCAAATAATTGAAAAACAAGGTTATGTATTTAATAACGTCTCAAATCTACATATTTGAATAAATCAATATAATCCAACAAAATTTACTGGAATTATTTAATCGACTTATTCAGTCCATAGTGCTGAACAACTTACCCCAAGTAATAAGAAGTAATTGGCGTTGGCGTTCTAAACAAGTTTCATTTTATCCGAGTTTAATAAAAAAAAAAAACATCTTTTTTCATATCTTGACTGTGGGAAAAGTTGTTCAGTATCACGAATTGTCTGTAGTTATGTCTATTAAATAGTTTCAGTATATTTTCTTAGACCTTAATATATTAAAACCGGCTTTGTTCTAGCTTCAGGCTTAGACTTTGAGAACACCTCTAACTGATACCCTAATTACCCTTCAAGGGAGACATTAAGATCTAACCCGGACAAACATCAGTCCCTTTACTGCAAAACTTAGGGTGCTTCTAGAAATGTTCGGGGTTAAGAAGTATCGAAGCATAATTTTCTTCTTTGCCCACGCTTTTGCCTGCTAGGTATATGGAGTGGGAGTTTTACGTTATCAAGTATGACCATGAAAATCAAAATTAAAAAAACGCATTTCGCTAATATATTTTCTCTTTTGACACATGCACCGATATAGAATCTTTGATAGGTATCTAAGATTATTTACAAATTACGGCGCCGCGGCAGTGTTATCGCCGCTACGGCGAGGCGCGTTTAGATTTTATTAGTATATAATTAAAAACAAAATAAATTATATACAATCTAGAATGAATACAAAGTGTCAAAGCCGTTCCCAAAAGATGTACCAAAATTTGTAGGTCAAATTTCTACTGCCAGTGCAGTTTGCGGGAAAGGGACGCCTTCAAACTATTCGTAGTCATTCTAGATTGTTTTTAATTTATTTGGTACTCACTCTAACACAGTACCGCGGAAGCGGCGCCGCCGCGGCAACGGCAACATGGCTGACATGGCGGCGTAACAAATACTAACAAATTATAAGGGTCTGTGTCGATGAGCTCGGTTTCTACCTGGCACGGTGCCGTCGGAGCCAGTTATGTATGGAGCTCCATAAATCTGTAAATGAAGCTAGCGCGGCGTCCTGATATGTAGAAACTGTGTCCGAGGACACAAGCTGTAATCGCGAGGCACCACAGCGGCGAAAATGGCTGGCGCGACGACGTATAAAGTAAAAGCTCTTAAAGTTCATAAATATTTGGCAATAAGTATATTTGGCATGAGGAATACGTAACTCAATGTTTCCTCAACATACCAAAGATATGAACAGACATCAAGTACAGCTTTTATTGATGTAGACTAGCCCCGAACATATGTGGAAGCACCCTAACCATATCCGCTATGAAGTTCTGTCATTTCACACAAGGACCCATATTATCCGATGTGCAAATAAGCAGTTACGTAGATATTACAACTAAGTTGGCAAGTTTTGTAATAATAGTACGGCTCAAGTTTGTAGGGTCACAGACTTAGGGAGAATGGAGCTAGTATGAGTTGGTCGGCAACTTACTAAGTACCTAGTGACTTCGCGTTTGATAAAATGAGGGTGATTTTCATCTCAAGTGCTGAACTGAAGTTCCTTTCACATAACTACAATTATAGTTTCAGGTACTACAAAAATACATGTAATATAATTAAATTTTGTAATAAAAAAAACGGACTTCATTTTCTTCGTGGAGTTTCTTCTATATCTCCAAAGTTCTTCATCATGTCTTCACCAAATTAATATGGGACAAAATTGGTTCACATTAGGCGAAGATATTCCGTAACTTACATACAAAAAAAAATACGGGTCAAATTGATAACCTCCTTTTTTGAGGTCGGTTAAAAAAGGGTAAAAATCGTTTGTCTGTACATTAAATCAATCGAAAAATTTGTGTGTAAATCAGTAACAAAATACGAATTTGGGTTACGCAAAATTCATCTATTTTATTTTCCATACCTACTTCATATAGATGAATTTTGCGTGGCCACAGGCCGGAATCTCCTAAGGTACGCGCAATATGCGTCCCCGTTCCCCGTCCCCGCACCTCTCCCCCGTTTTCGCCTCGATGACTCACATTGGCCGTCAAGAACCGGGGGAGAGGTGCGGGTGCGGGGAACGGGGACGCATATTGCGCGTACCTTAGGAGATTCCGTTCTGTTTATTCTTACTGTATTCTGTGGCGTGGCAACAAAAGTAGGGTTAGCAAAACTTGCGTTATCCGTTCTCCTTAAATCCTTGTTAGACCCTAATTGGGTTTGTTTCAATGCTATCTCAATATGTTGATATTGTCCTTCGGGTGCTTGTAGCCGGTATGGTATCGTTTAATTAGTTGGGAAACAATATCAAATCTATTGTTTACTTGCAATAACTCTGTTTCAGTATGATATTAGAAAATATTTGTTATTAGTTTAGTAATAACACAAATATACAGGCTGACTTTTAAACCACCAGCCAAATTTCTGGAGTAAGTTCAGTCCATGATACTTAACTACTTTCCATAAAAACATTAACGAAAAACTAAAATAAAAATTAGCCTTTTCATACAATCAAACGGATTTTCTATGGGAGGACAAAAATTTTCATCGATTTTTAATAACTTTTTTTATAGAAAGTAGTTCAGTATCATGGACTGAACTTGCTCCAAAAATTTGGCTGGTGGTTTAAAAGTCAGCCTGTATTCATATTACACTGAGATATAAAGATCGTATTTGTTCTAACTTATAACGTCTAACAAAATATTTAGGGTGAATTCAGTCCGTGATATTGAACAACTTTCCCCAAGGAGCATTTATTTATTTATTAAATCTTTATTGAACACAAAGGTACAAAAGGTGGACTTAAAGTTAATGCATTACCAGTAACCAACATATGTCGAAATATGAAAAATAATTTTTGCCTTTCCATACAAACTCGGAGCAGCTGATCAACTTGTAAAAGAGGGTAAAAATTATTTTTCATATTTCGATATATGTTTCTTGGAGAATGTTGTTTAGTATCATGGACTAAATCTACCCTTTAAATAGTTTCAGTATATTTAACTTTTACTGTATAGTGTTGGTATGTAGAATATACCTAGTAAACATATATTTTCTTTAAAAAATAGAAAGTATTGGAAAATATCGAACGGTGTGACAAGAGGCTGAAAGTACTATTTTACGCCCGCTACGTGCACGAACAATGCATCTTTCGCAAAGCGTTTTAGACGTAAATTGAAATTGGATGAAATTAAAACCTCATCAGCTGATTGTTTTGTTTGTGCACAAACGTATTTACCACATGCTTTACTAAAATATACTGTTCAGTTTCAACGATTATTTTAAGCTTTTGTTTTTCATATACATTAAAGCAGCCCGTGATAAATTACAAGTAATTTCCGAGCTCATACATCATTTAAAATTTAAATGTGCGCTTTATCTGAACGTAAGTAATAAGTAATATCAACTAAATGAAATGTACATGCGCCATGTATGATATTGTTTCCCAGCGATTTTATTATTTTCCCAATTTCGTAAATTGCCTTTTTCGTTACATTACAATATGTCACTTTATTGGTCGTTTCCAACTGCAGCAAGCGATGTTTTACATAATAACGCAACGTTTTGAGGTATAATAGCGAAATTAGTGACATTTCGTTAAAAAATTTAGAGTATAATTTTGTTATGTTTTGACTATATATATATAAACGGTTTTGACAAATATAACGTTTCCTAATATATAGATAAATTACAGGATTTTTATAAAGTTTAGAAATTGATCTCATGTTTGAGAAAAACACTCCTAGTCTCCATAACAAATGTCAAGAAGGGGTGGCCATTTTTGTACGAGATAAGGCCCTTATTTTCTAAACTGTACAGTCTATATTTATTTAGATGCGTCGATAATTCTCTGTAAAGATAACTTACAAACAAGGGACCATTAGGGTTTTTACATTCCTACGGTTGTTGTACATACTGGAAAAATTAAACCAGTTCGTTATCCAGTTTAATTTAAGGATCAACAAACTTAAACACCAATTCTAAAGTCTAAGGCATAAATCAATGACTTTAATGAATTAGATTTTAGACGTCCAAAATTCACATTAAGACAAATTTGAATATAACTATTCTTCGACAAGTTGAGGGTTGTTCCAAACCAGTTTTAATGCCGTTAGAAGAAAATTTAAGTATGAAAAGGTGCCAGAATTGTAAAGCAAAAGTAAGGGCAAAATCGCTAAAGATGGACTTCTTGATGATATTAAAATAACTAAATAAAAAAAAGGAAATGTTTCCAGTAAAGAACTTGAAACAATACATAAATCCATTAAGTAAGTGTAATTAAATGCCATTAAAATAAAATGAAAGCCCATTGTGAGATGTAAATTATGTACTGAACAAACAATTAATTTATTACGAACCTTTGTCATGTTAATCCAAATAAAATTCGCTCTTAAAACGAAGGGTATCGAGAAGTGGCGCCCTCATTTGAAATAAGTTATTTAGTCTTAAATATGGTGGTAGTTACCATTCTGCTAACCATTAAGTATTATTTTACCACTATTGTTCAACATACGTATTCAACGAATACATCATACGGATTGTTCTTAAGAGTGATTTCAAACCTAAGATATGCTGATGACACTAGTTTTATTGCAACATCTGAAGATGTCTTTAAATTTTGGACTCGCAATTAACCGTGATAAAACCAAAGTAATGATAGTGGATCGTAAAAATAACAACAGACCAGAAATTACCAATGTTGCTAATTTCCAAGTGGTTCAAAATTACATTTATCTCAGTTTCACTGTCACCAATGAGGCTAGTTGTGAGACGCTGCGCTGTGTTACGAAATCAGTTGCAAAAATACGCAAAAAATTTTGAAGGATCGCAAAATTACCAGACACTAGTTTTTCCAATTTTCCTATATGGAGCTGAAACGTGGACATTAAGACTAAATGAGCAAAGGAAAATCGATTCTTAAGAAATGTGGTGCTGGCGACGACTTCTCAGAATAAGTTGACAGTCCACCGCACCAACGTTTCCATATTAAAGGAATTGTGAATTATGAAAAAGCGCTCGTGGATTGTGCAGTTACGAATCCTTAAATTCTTCGGCCTGTCACCTGCAAAGAAAACTCTATGGAACGTTTGGTGATTCAGGGTCGAATTAAAAGCCGTTCATGTAGTCAATCTCCAACAAGGTAGTTAGATCTCGTCAAATCTGTAACACAGTGCCCAGCAACGGAATGCTCCAAAAAAGCCGCAGATAGCGTTATGTGAAAAAAAATCGCAAAAGCAGCGGCCATGGAGGAACAACCCAATCCATTATCACGACCACTCAGAGTATACGACTAAGAAGAACAACCATTCTAATCATGCTAACCGTCATTAGATAGCCCTTTAAATTAGGTCATTCCGTCTAGCTTTTTTTTGTGAATTATTTTACGGCCCTGGATATAAGTCCTTTAGAGCCTATTTTTAGTTTTGTTGCTTGTTTATTCCTAAAAAATACAATCAAAGGTTTCTGTAGGCTTTTGATTGCTTCAAGGGAGCTTCAGGTGACAAATTGTCTAGCTTTAAAACGCGTTTCTGTCAAAATTCGCCACTTTTACCGGAAATATGGTTTTAAGCTAGACGAATGACTTAGGTAATACTTTCAGTGGCGGTTCATAAAATAATTTAAAGGGCTATTTAATGCCTGACGGGTAGCAATACGTTTTATTGACGATCTATATACCTGAAAGTCGAGATTAAAGCAACCTACGAAAGTTTACTTAATTAACTGTCATCAAATTTCTTATCTAAACAAATTCAGGTTTTAATAATGTTATAAACCTGGTTTATTTGGACTGGAATTGCAGAATTTAGTTTTATAGCCAGGAATATTTGTGGATTTTATTCGAATATAAGCTTTGAAATTTACGATTTGAAATTCTCAGAATTGAGTAGATTTGGTTGTGCAGTGGCACGGCCGACGAGCTTTTTCTTCATTCATGTAAATGTACAGAACATTGAGATTTTAAAAGTAATTTTATTTTAACGGTTAAATTCTAATCTCAAAATACTAAAATACTAAAGCCATTGTCAGTGTCATCGGCAGATTTAATTTTTTAAATTTGCAATTTTATTCAGTACCTTCTTAATCAAATAAATATATTACTAGTGTACAAAATAGTGTACTAAATATGTACTCGTTACTCGTGTCTCACGTTAATTTTAACCAATTCTTTTTTACAGTTAAACCAAAAATTAAACTAAGCAACATATATTATAGTCTTATCCACGTCTGTACTAGGTCAATAGTCTACAGACATTATTAATTGATAATCAAAATACCATTGATAGGCATCGGAGGTGGCACGTATTAATTATGTTTTGCCAGTTCAAAACGGAGGTATGTTATGTGGTTGTATTAACATACGTAATTACAATCCAACATCTGCTACATAATTACGAGTATAAACCCTTGTTGCGTAACATGTTGCTTCCATTGTTGAAATTGACAAGATTTATATAGGTACAGGGGCTAACAAAATGTAGTATAACTATTTTAAGGGTAGATTCAGTGCAAGGGACTAAACAGCGAAGTTGACCTGAAAATTTCAGTCGATGTTCTTTATTTTATTTTATTTAATCTTTATGTCCATTGTATACAAATTGTACAGAACAATAAGCGAACTTAACGCTAAAAGCGTTGTCTACCAGTCAACCTTTGGGTTATACAGAAAGTCTAAATGGGGGTTGCAAGATAAAGTGTAGTATACATAAAATACACAATAAAAAAAAATATATACTTCCTATACATATACCTACACAAATACATACATATATACGCTACATATACTATACATATAAATAAATAGATAAATGCAGCAATTCTTAACGTCTTTTGTACTTAATTTTATATAACTAGAGTAAGAAATAATTTTTGTACACAAAAAATATACACACAAAAAAAGACATTAAAATGTACAATGGGCGACGGTCTTATCACTAAAAGCGATTTCTTCCAGACAACCGATGGATGGAGAGCATATAGTGAAACGTTAGCAGATAGGCGTATACGACTAAAATACAATACTTAAATAACAAGTACATATAAAAAGTACGTAGAGAGTTTTTATGCGGAAAATTGAGCAACATGACATAATAAACGTACCTTTAAAAATATCTTAGTCAATTTTACTGAACCTCATACGCAAATGAAAATTCGCAGCAGTTGGAAACGACCTTTAAATCTTGCACAAATTTCTTCTATCTCTTTCTCTCACGTGACTCTATTCGTATGTGTGACAGGAATGGAACGACTACAACCTGAGATGGAATGACACCGAGTACGGGGGTGTCAAAGACCTCCGGATCACACCCAACAAGCTGTGGAAACCTGACGTTCTGATGTACAATAGGTGAGGTGGTGGACGAAAACTGTGATTTTAATTTTTAAATTCAGTGAAGTCTTGGATATGGTTGGGCAGTTGAAGATCATTCCATTTTTGGAAGAGGAAAAACGTTGATAAAGATTTGGGTAAAAAAGGTCAAACTGTACTTGTATAGTTTTATCTTTTTGCTCACCACGACAAGTTCAATCACGCGTCACGTTGCACCGCGCGTTTCGCGTCGTCTCGCACCGCGCGTCGCGTCGTACCGCATTTCATCGCGTCGTACTGCGTTGTGAATCGCGTCGTATCGGACCCACCGCTGCGCGTCGTGGACTTATATTGTACTGTTATTAGATATGGAAAAGTATATGAAACTGTGTGATGTGTTTTTACATTTCTGTAAAATGTATTGTATAGTATGATTTCAGTTTTTGTTCTGCTGTGCGTTGATATGTAGTAGTAGAGTAGAAAAATGCGTTGAAGAGACACTTTTTGGAAAATCAGTCACACCAAGCGACAGAGATGCGCGTGCTTATTGAAGATCATTTATCTTTATCTGGACTGAAGGCTTTATGCGTTGCATGCATTTGTGCGGCGCAGCTTTTGCGTAATATAACATAAATGACTGCAAATTGGCGTAAGATTGACCAAAGTGGGCAAATGTCGAAATGGGAACAATTAATTGTTAAAAATATATAAAGTTTATGATGTACATATTGTATAAACAGAATTTTATATACAAATCACAAATATTTAAAGTCTGCCATTCTTCAATATACCTACTTCGAACTCATGTTTCTCTCTATAGATATATTTGCGTCACTTTATCGTTGAACGTTTCAATTAAAAGGATTATTGCGACAAATTGAAGCCATTTAATGCTGATTGCATGACATATAATTTAATTGCGATGCGAGTTGGTGGTTTTATGTTATTTTCGTAAAAAGTCAGAATCAGATGCAAACTTTTAATTTGGTTCAGATGACTTGCCGTTTTACCAGGAAGTAATATATAGATCACTTTAATCAAACATTATCTTTTAGAAATACTATTCTACTTTAGAGAATTACAAAAACAAATCTTTTATAATTCGTTCCTTAGCGTGTTTGGCGTTAAGGTGTCCGAAACATTTACTACGTGATCGCGCTGCCACAGAGTTAATATAAGTACTATAGCTAAGCTAGCGCGGGCGAGGCGCCTGCTAAAAGTGTGTTGTTGGATTAATTTTTTTAGATATTTACGATTAATAAACAGTATTTAAAAAATATACGATATTCTCAAAGATATTGTCTAAAACATAGTAATGTGTCACACAATAGGTTGTTCTTTAGTTAATCAAATCAAATACTGAAAACAAGCTAAATTAAATGCTAAAAAAAAATTATTTAGCAGTAAAATTACTGATTTTGCACATTTATTTATATGAAGATATTATTCGTGAAGTACTAGGGAGAATGTGCTAAATTAAATGTGCTATAATACATAAATAGAATATTTATTAAAACAAGAAACCGATAAAATCTACGGTACGCATGTATTCCACGCTTCCTGCTTTTCCCGTCAGTCGCAATATGTAATAGCGTGCGGCGCGCCTCACGGATTGCCCCGCACTTCATCCCCCTCGAACGTTGAAATATCTCGCCTTAAAAGCGCTGTTTTTTGTGCAAAGCATGCTTATATGACTATAATTAGTCATGTACCAGAAACGAACCAAACCTGGAGTCCACAGTCTTTCCCGTTATCTTCCTAATTAGGCGTTTATCGCCCGATCCCTAACTGCTCAAACCACAGAAAATAGACTATTACTCACGTACAGAAGTCTTACTCAACCAAGAAATTCAAAGAAATATCTACTCAATGTAGTTAGCGATATGGTTTAATTTAGATCACGTCAGAAATCAGCACTTTTTCGTTTACATACCTAGACATCAATTGCAAGCCAATTTCATTCTTATTGCTCTGGACATACGATTCGTATAGCTGAATTTACCAACCCGAGGGGCCGGCAGCGCGCATAGTAATAATGTAGGTACATTTTCGATACCCAAACGGGGAGTGACACAGGCCTGCTCAAACATACTTCCCGTCTCGTATTATCAGAGTACCTATTTAAGACCAAATATACATCCTTATTTTACCTTACCCGCAATTTACACGACTACACCGTGTATAGCAGTATAACTCCCGCTAAGTCCCCGCTGCACGAAAACTGCGATAAGTGACTTAGTGAAAAGTTAATTGCTGAGTTCCCGGAGCCGAGACCCCTGACTTAAAACTTCAGTTTGTTATGACGTTATATGTTTATAAGATAGGACACTCAGAGTGTAGGAACGAATAAAATTTTATTTTTAGGTACTATAAAGTATACAAATAAAGCCGTGTGGTTCCCGGCAGAGTAGATTAGGACCACTCCAAGTCTTCCCGTGGATGTCGTAGAAGGTGACAAAGGAAACACAAGCTATAAACAAAGCTTATAAACATCAATGAGACCTTTCCCGTTTGGCTAGCGTGGAGAGTGTAAGCCAAATCCTCTGACGGCTCTGGCTAATATAATGGCTCTGGTAGTACAGAGAGAGTCGTGCTCCTGCAGTGGAAACTAAATAAAAAGCGGCAAAGTGCGAGTCAGACTCGCCCATGAAGGGTTCCGTAGCAGCAAGTAACATAATATAAAAGTTCTATTGCGGTTTACGATTTATGACGTATTAAAGAAAAACTACTTAATAGATCTCGTTCAAACCAATTTTCGGTGGAAGTTTACATGGTAATGTACTTCATCTTTTTTTTTAGTTTTATCATTCTCTTATTTTAGAACCTCCAAAATTCATTGATTTTATTTTTATTTTTGTGTAAAAATCTTAATGCGGTTCACAGAATACATCTAGTTACCAAGTTTCAACACTTATAGTTTCGGAAAAAAGTGGCTGTGACATACGGACGGACAGACAGACATACAATCATGACGAATCCATAAGGGTTCCGTTTTTTGCTATTTGGCTACGGAACCCTAAAAAGACCTGATGATGATAAAGTATACGTTGGAGATAAAAACAGGATTTTATTTAGGACTATTGGGTCTTTATACCGTGTGAGGTATTTTAATTTTGAGTACAGTATTGGTGTCCTAATGTACAAGTATAATTTATTTATGAATAATAATATATTTTTAAAATAAGAAAGAAGCCTATTAAAACTCTATTCCACAATTCCTATTTTTTATATTTTAAAAAGGTCACTTTTTAATAAAAGTGGCATTATTTTTTTGTATATACACCAGTAATATGTAGTAAAAATTATATTTGAGCCAAGAAACTATCGACTTCTCCCTTGTTCGTCGCCGTGCCCATAAGCTAGGGGTTCAATTACCTATGATAAGTAAGTTCAACTGGAACGCGGTGCTAAACTTTGATTGTCTTAGTCTAGACTCAGACTGAAGTTAGTTTAAAGCTCCCGAGTTGAGAATATTAATTCATTTTATTTGTTATGATACTTTTAACTTTTGCTGTTCTAAACTAATGAAAAATAAACAAAGATATATACTATTTAATAGAATATTTATAAGAAATCTGAAAAGGCTGAAATGATATTTTCATATATCAGTTTTTAAAATAATAAAAAAAAAATTGTTTTATATTATAATATTTTTAAGTTCACTTCAAGTTACTTTCACGTTCTCTCGGCAAAAAGCGGCTGTTTGCTCCCGCTGCGTATATGATAAAATATTGTGATTTGAAGCTTTCCTTCTTTTTCCTCTCTAAGGAATAAACTACTTTTATTGCACTTTTTAAAGTCTTGCAGCTATTAATACAGAGTAAATAGAAATAAAAAAATATAGGAAGTCACTTAAAAGTCCCTACAAATAGTTTAATGTTTATTTTTTATTTTTTTTATTGATTTAACTTTATTACAAAAAATGTAACAGGCGGACTTAAGGCCTAGGGCCTTTTCTACCAGTCAACCTACAGGTGGTGCGGATAAAAGCAAATGTTTAATCAATGAAAAGTTCTAAAGTCACTCATACAGAAATCTTTATACAGTAGTTTACAAAATAATGCACGTATTAAGTACTAACGTAAGTAAAGTACTAACTAAAGTAGTTAACTTAAAGTTAAAAGCCAATTCCTAGACGCTACTGCAAAAGAACTTTTTACTATATTCACTCCAGGAATTTTCTTCAATATCCAAAGTTGATCGTCCACTTATTCCGACGACACAAGCTCGTGTGTTTATTGGTCTATATCCGGGCATCCAAACTTCTTCGCTCGTAACAGCAG
The DNA here is from genome assembly GCA_963576875.1 of Acrobasis repandana. Taxonomy (NCBI): domain Eukaryota; kingdom Metazoa; phylum Arthropoda; class Insecta; order Lepidoptera; family Pyralidae; genus Acrobasis; species Acrobasis repandana. Next base: position 3,240,579 of record OY756215.1, read on the forward strand.
TTCCTAACAGCCATTTTTGCGCAAATGCCTTTGGCGCCAGTGGACGATATCAAACAACTTTCGGAAAAGAAACAAGATGTTTTTATATCATAACTTTGCTAAATCTAAAGAGTTCGATGGCTCAATGGTACGAGTACCTAAGGAAGCATTTTTAGGTGTTCTTACTAGTGGCATTTTACCTTGAGCTCCTCCATGATCTGCGCGGGAAGGGAAGCAGCTGGTACATTTAAAGTTTTTTCTATTTTCCCAGACCAGCAAAGAGGAGATTCCTGACTATGGTTTTTTTCCATACAAAAAACCGTTCGTTTAGTGACTTCGCTTTTCAAAAATGGGTCCACTGAAACGTTACGGTTGATGCCTAGCTGTCTGAGTCAGAAGTTAATTAGTGCGCTAACTATGCACTGTACATTGCCCGTCGACTCTCGTTAGAGAACGTTTGCATAGTTTAAAACAACGCCGTATCACTGCATCGAGGCCTCATTATTTTATCATGAGTTTGGAGTTAACTACGAGTTAGTTGGATCAAACTAAGTTTAAAAAAACGGTCAAAAGCAAGTTGGAATCGTACATGAAGGGTTCCGTACCTCTGTAAAATGTTATAAAAACGCTGAAAATAACACATTTCTTGTATGAATGACGACCCGCTTTAATTTTTAACTTTATATTATTTTTAGTATTTGTTGTTATAGCAGACACAATAATACATAATCGGTCAAAATTTGTCTCGCTATTGCGGTTCAAGAGATAAAGCCCTGTGACAGACGGACGGACAGATTCTGATAGACAGACGGACAGATGGAGTCTCAGTAGTTGGGTCCCATTGGCACCCTTTGGGTACGGAACCCTAATAAACGGACTTTTAATCAGAGACACTGATTTTTATAAGGACTAACGTACATCCCGGAAGCTTTTAGCCATAGGGCTAAAAGCTCATACATGGACGCTTGTACAAACGTTGTATCTAGAGTTGTGTGAGTTTTGCTTAGAAAGTATGAAGCTTTAGAGGTTTGCCATAGGGCTACATATTTTACAAGCTTTTTTTTAGTTTCACCTGTCCCGTTGTCTGTGAGTCCGTAACAAATCTTGCAAGCTAAATTAGACCCCCTTCCTGTTATTCGATTGAGCTGAAACTTCACATACTTAATGACAATGTAATATTATGGTACCAATTACCTGATCTCATGATGCAGCTGAAAGGTGTCCATGACATCTCTGTGATAAAACAATATAACCCCAACGAGTTTGGGCCTAATTGATTCGTCTTGAGGAGTAGTTGTAAATATTTTAGATAAACGTGTTTTAAAAAAATGTTTTTAACAAGTACTGGTTTTCTGCTGAGAAAGAAATTGCAATTATTGATTTCACAAATTTTGTCTTCTTATAAAAAAAATATTAATTGCAAGTAAATCGCATAAAACAACATATTCAGTTCAGTAACTCAATGTGATGTAAAATGTTATCTCCATTCACAAAGTTGTTCAAAAATATATTCACTCCTACGCCAAAAGGTTATTGCACAAAACTGGTTGTTAACAAGTACAGTTACCATCAAAGTCGTTTAGGAGATACAGGAACAGCCCAATAAACAGTTAGCATTGCGCTGTTGTGTTATTGCATTCTGAAATAAATGGCGCGGTTGTGCCAAGCATTTTTATTCGAAAATTCCGACATATAAATTGCTACACAGCAAAGAATGGACTTATGAAAAACTATATATATACGAGTATTATATACGGTAACTTTTTATTAACTGGCAACATTATTGGAGCAAGTTCAGTCCATGATACTAAACTAATTTCAGTAAAAAAAAAAAACGATAAAAAACAATATGAAAAGGCGTACCAAGATTTCATTACTTGGAAAATATCAAAGAAGTAACTACATCATTTTCTGAAGATGTGTTATTAGTATATTTTCAAGAATTATCCGAAACATTCAAATCTTCATCCCTGTGGACCTTCTATTCAATGCTCAAAAGTACGCTGAGTATTAATCACAACGTGGATATCTCGAAATATTCAAAATTAATTGCCTTGCTAAAACGTAAAACAGAAGGCTATACCTTTTATAGAGGATTTATATCATGGGTGTAGGTAAATTATTGTATGCAACTGTTCATAATTAGGTATTAAAACACTCATGTGATACTATTGTCTCACTCGGCTTCGCCTCGTGTGATAAACCCACATTCGTATTATAATACCCCTTATTATACCATAGTTGCATAAATAACTAGAATTTGCCGCTCCCCTCTTAAATCACTACAAGGACCGATTCAAAAACTTACCTGCCCAAATATTTATCAAAAATACTATTTTATCTAGCTGTATGTAGCCTGCTACTTCGTTTGCATGAAAATAAGTTTTATTTCATACCCAACAAGGGTATGAAATAATAAAGACAAAGTAAGTTAAAAGAGTCGATTCCTATTTTATCTAGCTACATTTTCTCTTTAGGGAATAGACAAAGACGAAGTTACCAGGTTCTTAAACGGGCTCTACATAAGTTCCCCTAAAGCTGTGAGGCATATATTGTGATAACTTATACATTTCTACATGAACTTAATTTCACTGTCCAATCTAGAAGTTCATTTTGGAAACGGGAAACGCATAGAAGGTATGAAAATCCACGATTAACACTTTTTGCTTCTCTCTTTAGCTATATCGAGGAGACGACTTCGCCAAAATATTAAAATACGATGATGTTCTCTCCTACTTCACTTATGATAATCTAAAAGGTAAAAACCCTGGGATGACACTCCTAAGGTGGACTATATCACTGATAACGCCAGTCGGTTGAGTCATTTGTTTTGAGTGATATTAGGTTAAGATTTTGTGGTCTTTTAGAATCTTTTGCCGTCAAAGGGAAAATAAAGGCATATCTTCTGAAGACATATTACGCTTTTAAAGGGTAACTAATAGTCCTTTCAATTCTATTCAATATAGCGTCTTTTAACTTGGGAATCACTAATTAAATACTCGTAGCCATTGGGCTTTCCTATCTCTCAAATACTACCTGATCAACCTCGCGTAAATAAGAAACTAATTTCCACTGAATTGATATACGAGTATTTAACAGGAATCTATCTAATTTTACTTTAGAATAATATTTTTTTTTCCAAATTGAAAATATGTGATGAAAAAATCCGCCACGAGTGGGACTCGAACCTACGACCCTCGTCGTTCGTCGAAATTCGTCGGGGTGATTTAAGGTCACGATAGCACAATTGGTAGTGCAATCACAGCGTTAAAGTGAAGGTTGTGGGTTCGAGTCCCACTCGTGGCGGATTTTTCATCACATATTTTCAATTTGGTAAATATCCGAGCATTGTAATGCTTTTAAAAATAATAATTGAATTTTTTTTTTGTACAAATAAGTGTGCTTTAAAATGATTGAAGGCGGTTCATTCTGGATGTCCCAGACAGCATGTGCAGGACGCATCTGATCAGAACGATTTTCGCCGAAATCCTAGCTCAGACCTTATGAAACACCGAATGTGTAACATGGTACCGGGATAAAGGAAAAGTGTTTCAGGATTTGCTGTCTAATAGTTTGGAATGAATGGACATACACAATGGCAAACAAAAGCTGTTAAGATCGTAGATTAAATACTACGGGACATTAATCGTGGTGAAACGTCATTGAGGAAAGTTTTTTCGTCATTGAGAAAGAAACTATCGTGATTTTTAAAGATATAATATCCAGTATTGATGGACTGCCTCCGTGGTCCCGTGGTCAAGGCGTCTGCCTTGTGGTCCGAAGTTCGTGGGTTCAAATCCCACTGGGAAGCATACTTTGTGAAAAGTTGTTTCCAGTCTGGTTAGTATATTGCAGGCTTGAATCACCTGATTATCCGAAAAGAAAGATGATTCCGTGCTTCGGAAGGCACGTAAAAATGTTGGTATCTAGCGTATCTATCCTAGGATTGGTTCTGGTCTACCCTTTGGGTTGCGGAGGTCAGACGGCAGTCGTTCTGAGTAAAAACCAGTAACCTTGTCAAATCGCCTAGGTTAGGTAGCGGACCCCGGGCTCTGAAGCGTAACCGCTGACGATGCAACCGGGAAGACGCTCGGATGATGATGATGATCCAGTAGTCAAGGACGTTTCGAGAGTACCACATGAAGAAAATTCTTGGTTATGTGAACACGCTTTACTTACTAACAAGAAATCAACAAGCCGCTGTTAAAAAGGAAATATTGTCACAAATTGTTGGGGATGAAGTGATCTGTTTTGAGGTCATTTATTGCAAGCTATCTTCACAAAAAACTACGCTCAATATTGGCGTAATGATTTAAAAAAAAATTCTCCTTAATTGTGCAATAGAACGCGAAAGAAAGTAACTACTTTGCAAATGAATGTCGAGTGGATTTAGTTCCGGCAAAACTATGTTCATACCACAAATAGACATCACTGATCCTCAAGAATGTCCGATCCCAGTTATAGCTCACACAATTTCTTTTAGCTGCTTACTTCGCGACAACTGTAAATCGTCGCAGGGGGCCCCTTAAAGCTGGCGATGTCGATCTAAGCTCGTAAATGTTTTTCACACGGGCAGTTCTACTGTATGTAAGTGGCCTGCTTGCGGGTAAGTAATGCTTTAATCTATATATTAGATCTACAAAAAATAACAACATTAAACTAAAATTAATCTATGACTACATACGTATATAAAACTAAGTTAAATAAAAATACTTAATAATACTATTAATGTTTTGATTTCGTGGCCGTGTATAAATATTAAATAAACGAGTAATTAATGTGAAACAAAAAAAATGGACTGTAAATTACACATTAAGCTGTATGCTTATTAATGTGCTCAATAAAACAAAATTTCACCCAGGCGACGTCGTGGGCACCAATTATTTTATAATATAAGTAAGATATACTTATTTTTGTAGTCAGATTAAATATGAAATAACATTCTATGAACAATAATAAATAAATCTTTACGACAAAAACTGTTTGTCGTAGACATGCTACGAATAGTCGTAGCAAGTCTACGCGTGCTAAGGGAATACGTAAACCTAATAATCTTTGGACAAACTATGTGCGCGCTTAAGGCGAAGATATAGGCAAATAGCCTTGAAGTGTGAAATAAATTGTTAACTCGTAAATACGGTAATAATTTCCATATTGCTCTTCGTCATGCACTAGATAGCCCTTTAAATTATTTTATGAACTGCCGTTGAAACTATTATTGGTGATCCGTCTAGCTTTAAAACTTGCCGTGGCCACTTTTGGCGGAAGCAAGTTTTAAAGCTAGACGGACTAATGTAAATACTTTCAACGGTGGTTCATAAAATAATTTAAAGGGCTATCTAGTGCATGACGAAGAGCAATATGGAAATTATCTCCATATTTACGAGTTAATAATTTATTTCAAGTGAGGGCGCCACTTCAAGGTCATTTGCCTATACCTCCACCTTAAGTTTATTTAGCTGAGCTTTAATGATGAGCCACTTCTCTGTTTCCAATTGAGATGAAATGTTATATACTAATGTAAATCAGATGACAATGAAATATTATTATAACAGACAGCTGATCTGATGATAGAGCCGGAAGGTGGCTATAGGAACCCTGGAGTAAAAAGATGCAACCCCAACGAGTTTGGGTTTAGTACAATTATATACCTAGGTGACATCGCTGTTTTAGTCAGGCTGAGACGTTCGGTGCAACCCAGATGAAACGTCAGCAAAAATAAATAAAAAAGGTATGTCTCGCGCTAATTCCCGTATGAATTAATTTAGTAACGATGCAACGCGATAGTTTAAAAGTAGTTATTAAATTTGTCTTGATAGTACTTAGGCAAGAAGAGGAAAAGGAAGGCCAAGTAGGGCGTTCATGGATGAAGTAAAGTAAAAAGGCAGAAGTCGAGTCGTATATGGAAGTCAAGCATTTGGCTGAGGATCGGGAGACATGGAAAATACTCCACCGATAAGAACATAGTTCTTTACCCTATAACCGCGAACGTCGGATTAATCCGACAAACATTTTCGTGCCCATTTCGCGAGCGTCGCGAGCGGAATTATCCGACCAAAAACTATGGATTTTACACAATTCCTCGCGCTGGGAGCACAACAACTATAAAAAAAACTGACGACTGATATAAAGTCTCGCGGTGAAAGGGTTAAATATAGTGAAGTACTTAGGCGTCACAATAAAAGCTTGTAAGAAAATTATTTTTTTCGATAACTTATTCTCTCATCAGAACCGAAGTAAAGTTACAAAGTTTAAAACATTCGCCTGTCTTTTCGGCTATCATCATAGAATTCCATCAACAAGTTTCCTAGCAACGGCGAGTTCACTAGGGATCGGCTTTTTGGCGGTCAGCCAGAACTGTATTGTTGCTAAGCCTTTCAATTTGGTAACAGATCAGGTCTGAAGCACCAGCAGATATCTCTCTGACTATCCACATTAAGCTTACCATGTTAAGGTTACTCGATCTTAACGATCTATTTTGTATATGGGGTCCACATTGGGAAGCACGTTGAAGCTATGGGTTATATTATACTTACCCGCTTGCCTTACTCAATACACACCCGCATCGGGATGTCTGAAGACGCCAATCTCTTGGAGTAGAAGCATTTATGGGTTAGAAATTTTAAAATAGTATCCCTTACATAATTATATCATTAAGGCCGTACCTGAATTTTCCGGGGTCCAGTGCTGCCCCCCTTTAAATTTGCCCCAAAAAAATTTTGCAACTACCAAGTCCTAGATAACCCTTCAAAGTATTTTATAAACTACTGTTTACAGTTTAAAGTGAGAACGTTAAGCTTTACGACGCACATTTGCGAAAAACGGCCACTTTTAGCAAATGTGCGTAGTAAAGCTTAACGTTCTAATTATAAACTGTAAACAGTAGTTCATAAAATACTTTGAAGGGTTATCTAGAACTTGGTAGTAGCAAAATTTTAAATGATGTCTCCGTTTTCTTTGAAATGATTTATTTAAAATGGGGGCAGCACTGGACCCCGGAAAATTTAGGTACGGCCTTAATCAAAAACAATTAAATATTTAAAAAATATATTTTTGAAAACAAGCTATTATCTAAAACAATGAATGAATGAATTTAAAACGCTCCTCAAGCCGAATCAATTGAGCGCAAAGTCAGTGGGGTTATAATATTTTATCACAGAGATGCCTGCCTTCGTTCCGGTTTCATCATCAGATCAGGTCATTAGTACCATAATATTGCATTGTCACCCAACTTACATAGGAATGTCAAGTTTCAGTTCAATCTAATAATGGGAAGTGGCTCTAATTTAGCTTGCAAGATTTGATTACGGACACAGACAACGAGACAGGGGAAACTAAAAAAAGCTTGTAAAAAATCAACTCCTGTTAACTTTTTTAACCGACTTCAAAAAAGGGGAAGGTTATCAATCCGACTGTGAGCTTTTTTTTAATATTTTTTTTAAATGTATGTTTTTTACGCGATATATTCGCCAATTGTGAAGCGATTATGATTATTCTTTTTTATTTAAAAGCCTTTACTACCAAGTTGGTTCCATTTTATTTTGGCGAAGATTTGATGAAGAACTTTGGAGATATAAAGAAACTCCTAAAAAAAATTAAGTTTGTCGTTTTTTTTGTTAGAATTTTTTTTTTTTCATTTTGATCATTTTACTTTATTCAATCCTAGTTTGTAATTTGTATGTATTAACCTAAAATGCCATCAACAAGTTCCCCAGCAACCCGCTTCACTAGGGAGCCATTTTGGCAGCCAGCCAAAATCAGTACTCACTTTACGCTCAATCTTAACAGATACCTTCTACAACCACCTCGTTTGGCTGAACTGTAGAAGCATTTATGGGTTGTTAATCTTGCAAGTAAAACAACAATGACGTTTGAAATCGATATATTTTACCCTCTTTATTCATTTTTAAATTTTTTTAGGTTAGTTTTTTAGGACGAATTTCTTATCACATACTTACTTACGCATTTAAAGCATGCGTATTTCTTTCTTAAAACCCACTATTTCATCATTATGTCAGCCACAGGTAGTCCACTGCTGGACAAGGGCCTCCCACAAGGATTTCCAAAGCTATTTATCCACTACTAGCTGTGCCCGCGACTTCGTTCGCGTGGTTGTCGGAATGTTATATAGCCTAAAGCCTTCCTCTATAAATGGACTACCCAACAAAAAAAGAATTTTTCAAATCGGACCATTAGTTCCTGAGATTAGCGCGTTTAAACAAACAAACAAACAAACAAACTCTTCCGCTTTATAATATTAGTATAGATTTGGAAGTGTAACTTTTGCATACTGACGATTTTTTGCGGCGATAGAGCTACGAGACGTAAACAATATCCGTCTTATTATTAAACCCAGAGTAACTTTATTATTAGGTTTAAACCATTATACGCCCAAATCAAGTTAACATCTAGTAATATAACACTATCTCACTTGTCAATGTCAACTTGATTTGGGACTACTAGGAACAAAGTTAGTCCTGTTTTTATAATAAGACGGTATGTCTTTGTACAAGCTTTTATTTTGAGGCCTAAGTAGTAATAAACAACAATGTAATCGAAGCCCGAAATCGATGAGGTTGCGTCGTTTTATTACAGGCTTCCTATAGCCACCTTTACATAAGCTTCTTATTATAATAATATTGCATTGTCATCTGATTTAAATTAGCATACAAAATTTCATCTCAATCCAAAAACCGGGGAGTGGCTCAAATTTAACTTGCAAAATTTGACCCAAACAAATAATCAACTATGTAAAAACATTGTTACCTGACAAATGTAAAAGTAGGTTAGCATATTTAGCTCATCATCATCCAAGCGTATTCCCGGTTGCATCGTCAGCGGTTACGCTTCAGAGCCCGGGGTCCGCTACCTTAACTAGGTGATTTGACGAGGTTACTGGTTTTTACACAGAGCGATTGCCGTCTGACCTCCGTAACCCAAAGGTTAGACCAGAACCAATCCTAGGATAAGTACAAACAAGGTTAATGCAAGGTTAATGCAAGTTCGGATTTTATTTTTGGACAGCTATCATTGGCGTGCTGCCAGGGGTTCAAACAAGATTAAAACTTTCTAAGTGATTTGTTGCCACTGCAGGTATTCTAAATTGTAACTTTTAAGTTAAACCATTTTGTAAACCAGTAAAGGAGTGGTACGTTTAATTTTTATGGAGATTTAATACATACATATATATTATCACGACTGCCTCCGTAGTCCAGTGGTTAAGGCGTTTCCCTTGTGATCCGGAGGTCATGGGTTTAAATCTCACTGGGAAGCATACTTTGTGAAACGTTGTTTCCAGTCTGATTAGGATATCACAGGTTTGAATAACCTGATTTTCTGAAAAAAGATGATTCCATGCTTTGGAAGGCACGTAAAGCTGTTAGTCCCGTACGCCATCTAGCGTTTGGTTAAACCTATCCTAATATTGGTTCTGGTCTAATCACCAAGGTAAGGTAGCGGACCCCGGGCTCTGAAGCGTTACTGCTGAGGATATAACCGGGAATACGATGACGATTGTGATAGTATGCGACTATAAAACTTATTTATTCATCTTTGCTCTTGTCGGTAGAGTTAAGTGGAGATGCCTCCATTCCTCTCTTGGTAGGACCTTACTCCTAACCCTTCCTTAATTTGTTGAAAAAACTTCATCCTTGGTCTTCCCCTTCCTCGTCTCCCTTTTATTAAAAAAATATATAAAAAAAGAACTTATTTGTCGACTTAAAAATACCAAGTAAGTCAGATTATGTTTTTTTAATAAATTTTTTTCAAACAAAATAACGATATGTTTTGAAACTTTATTTATTTAAAATATTAATTGTTCTACGAAAACACATATAGATACAATAGCATTATTTAAAGTTAATTTACAATTATTTGGAATTTCAAAATTCTAATTAAGAAATAGGTTTCCAAGGGAAAAATCAGATAGTAACAAAATAATAGAAAAAGTATTATCCTAAAAGCACTTGTGAATAGAGTAAGTGGAAAAACAACAAAAACATAATTGAAACCAGTGACATAGATACGGTTGACTGAGCTCCAGGATATAAATGAAAAGTAAATATTATAACATCCCAAACGTTTACCTTACTTGTTTTTACGAATGATATTGTGGGATGTACGCAATGCGATGAAAGATCAGAGAATATACATATTTATAGAAAATAATATACTGCTGCTTCATAAAAAAATAAAAATATACGTACCTACCTCTTGTAATTTTGTTTTTATTACAAAGAATGAATTAAGAGATAAGAAATAGTATTATCAGGCCTGTGTCACTCGCCGTTCAGGTATCGAAAATATACCCACATTATTAGTAAGCGCGCGGCGTAATAAGAATAAAATTGGCCTGCAATGGATTTCTAGGTATCTAAACGAAAATTTGCTGAGTTCTGACGTGAGCTGAATTAAAACATATCGCTAACCACATTGAGTAGATATTTCTTTGCTAAGTGAGACTTCTATACGTGAGTACTAGTTCTTATTCTGTGGTAAATATGGTAAAATAATTATTTCTTATTCAATCAAAGACTAACTGACCAATTGGAGGTTAAAATTAATACTTAAAAGTAATAAAGACTTATTATAAAGCTTAGCTGTTCGGAAAATGGGAGCTAAATAAATGTTCGACTTACTTTATACAGGCTGATTTGAACCTCCGAGATATATTCAAGGAAAATAAAAAATACATATTCTGTCATAAGTACCCCTCGTTTCATAATAAAAACCTAAAATATCAGCCGTCAAATGCATACCAAAAAACTTCCATTTGAATTTCACCACCTGCTACCGGGTGACTTTATGGTAACTTTATGTAATGGGCATACTTAAAGACATAGGCTTTATCTACTAGTCAACCCACTGGTGACGTCGAAAAAAGAAGACTAAAAGAAAAAATATATTTACCTATAAGCTTAATTATCAATAAATATACATTCAAAATATACACAAATATGCATAACACATATTATACTACATATATGTTATCTACACTCTATCAGATTTGTCCAATTATCTATCTATAATTAATTACTTGTGCATTATTATCAGATCAGATTATCCACAATTATGAAACAATACCCAATAATTTATATCCAAATAGATATTTAATTTTCAATACAATTTAATCTCATGTCGGTTCAAGTTTCGATACATAAATCTCTTTGTCGTAAAATCTAGCACAACCTTTTCCCAAACATAAAGGGACTTACCTAAGAACTTGTACCCATCAATCGCTGGGAACATCGGCGGTCTATACCCAAAATTGTTTACATCCATTTGGGAAATTGGTAAATTGTTTGCACCAACATTTGCGCCAAAGTTTGGCGAGCGTCCAACGAACGAAAGTCGAACAACATTCGATTATGAAAGCTTTTAAATCACTTACGTGGCTGTATAATGGTCCGTTGTTTACTATCTCGGTGTTTGGCGACGCTCGGGCTTGAGGTGGCTGCCTATTACACCGTGGAGAATAGTCAACTTTGTTATTATTTAATTTTTAAATTTCTTAAAAAATTCAAATTAGATTTCCTTAATTATAAGAAATGTACGGTCTTTATGTACTAATGTTGTTAAACTAATATTTGTATTAAATATCAGGGTGCAATATTTTCTTATTTATAAAAATTCTGTTTCAAAATAGCAATGTTTAAATTTAAAATCGAATAGGGATGATGACTAAGTCAGAAAAGTATTATTCTAATTAGTCCGATAATTAGATTATCCAAAAATAATGTACCCATATTTTTCAGTTTATCAAAAAAAGCGTCTACGCTTTTAATATGAATGTTGTCAGTCTCGTAGTAGTTCTTCCATTGTCGCGGTAAGTCCCGTAATGTCATTTATAGTCATTGTGACTATGCAAACGTCTTAAATCATACTAAATACTGTGAATACTTATCACAAGGTCAGAAAAATAATTTTAAAATTATGTTTTGTAACAAAACAATAGCTCTTAAGAGGGTTAAACCTCTTTATATTCGAAATTTACAAAATTAAGCGTAATCTTGTTACCACATTACTTCAACTCAGCAACCACCATAATTATATTCCGCTCTCAAACAGCGCCATCAAATGTTATAAACAAAAAGTAATAAAGCGGTGACATTTCTTTTTTGAACAAAAGGCAGTTGAAGTTGAAACGTAATTAATTACTCAAATATCTTCCGCGCGTCGGCAATTTGCGATATAAATCTTTATTCACGGTGTAATTATGAATGTTTTAATGAAAACATTTAATTGTTTTATTATAATACAAGCTAGGTTGTTAGTAGGTAAACTTGGTCATTTACAGAGTTGTGCGTGTCTATATCAATAATTATTATACAGTGTTGTTTTTTAAAAAGAAAAATCCACTGATTTTCCTATTATGTATTTACTCGTATAAAACATTTATAACTGCGATATGTAAAAACAAATGTAATTCTTTTTTTTACTATCATATTTCAATATTTCTATCCACTATCCGAAACAATATTCCGGAAAAACCAAACGTGGGTTATGCAAAATTGTTAATTATTTTTGTAACAAAATAATATAAGTAATCGTATTTTTTGTATACAAAAAATGTTTTCCAACTTACTATGAAATATATATCAACGAATATGTTCTAAAACACGCTGTATACTCTTTTGTGCGTATCATTAAGATACGGTGTCATAGAGGCTGACCACTCTCTTATTTTCAAACTAAGATTACTAGTACTTATCAGATATTGTTCTGGTATAACATTCTTAATATTATTAGTTAGATATTTTGATGACCCTACTGCCGTCATGGTCGCTTAGTAGGTCAAAAATAAATTATTTGGTACTTTTAAGAGAATAAAACGTCTCAAAGAAGTGGCACTTTCATCAATATCCATTTTCAACATGATTTTAGATTTATTAATGCAGGGAAACTGATATAAAGAGTGCTGTTTGACTCCAAAAACTATGACTTCTCGGTTGTGATTTTCATGCAAATCCTTAAGAGGATGTTTGTTTTTATGTTTAGAAAAAAGTGTTTGATTTGAATTATCTAGCAGATAATCATAATAATAAAAGTAATTGTGACCGTGAAACTCTAATATCATAATCAAGTATTATAATTGTAAAAGCTATAAAAAAGATTTAGGTATACTCGTTTCCAGCTCACACGCTATCTGTCCTGTAACGGTCGTCTGTAACATTGTGCCAGTATCATAAATTCGTTCACCGAACTATCAAAGCCATTGTAAAAGATTTAGGATTTGGCTCTAACACTTTCAGCTGTTTTTCACACTTGTCTCAGCACGGGTAAATACTATTTCCAAACCATTTAGCTTTAAAGATTTACATGGTATTGGTGCCAGCAACTGTTCTGTGTGCAATGTCGCAGGGAAGCAAATTCATTTTGTTTTCAAACCATTGAAAAGATTTGACAATTCGGTGCCAAGTGCCAACTTTCTCTTACGTTTCGGTGTGAGGGACAGCGCAAGTTCTTTGGCAGATACATTTTAGTTTTAACCTGTTCTGACTTCTTAAACAAAATTATTATGAATACAATGCCAAATATCGTTATTACACTTCAGTTCACTTCCAGCGTGTGCATAGGTTCTTTTTTCATTCAAATTTCAAATTGTGAAAACAAAGGATTTAGATAAATCTTTGCCAACTCTATTTATAATCAAATCAAATCATTTTATTTCTATAATGGTTAAATCAACATAACTTGAATAAGGAAAGCTTACTAAAATACGAAAAACATTACATTTTTAAATCGGCGCAGCGGAAAAACATTCTCGCATAGCAATTAATTGTGTATTGTTTTTAGTACAGTTCATTTTTAGAGAAACTTGTATCAACATTAAATCTCTTCCTCTCTCTCATCTAAGCGCGTTTTGGGTTACGCTGCCTCAGAGCCCGGGGTTAACTTTCCAGTTTTTTAAATGATTTAGGCTATAGTTTTAAGAATTAACAAAGAATTTTACTTGTATTCGATGTCAACTCCATATGTAACAGTTCGGTGTGACAGTCAGTCCATGTTTGCTGGCGGGCCGCCAGTTCAGAGTGGTTACACGTACACCATTCATGAATACTACATCGAAGCGAACACTTTTGTGGGAATTTGTTACACGATTCCGATGTTCTGGATTTGTCTGGTCCCGAAGCGCGTATTGCTAAAACGGCTTTATAGATTTCGGGGAAGGATACCAGTTGTGATGTTTGTTCGAGATGTATGAGGTTATTGATCTTTATTATTGTTAGTATTGAATTTATTTAAACGGATTTGTTCTCTTTCCAGCCATGTACAGATGGTTAATCAGATATCTGTGCCATCGCGCGCGTCACACACTAATACGTGAGGTGGCACAGGTATCATAACTTTCCTCTGTACCAGTACCATCTACCAGTACCATGTACCAGCTGTTTCTTTTGCCTATCGAGGGATTGGGCCAAAAAGCAAATCATTTTAAGGTGAATATATAAGCAAATGGCCTTGAAGTGTGAAATAAATTGTTAACTCGTAAATATGGTGATAATTTCCATATTGCTCTTCGTCATGCACTAGATATCCTTTTAAATTATTTTATGAACTGCCGTTGAAACTATTAATGGTGATCCGTCTAGCTTTAAAACTTGCCGTGGCCACTTTTGGCGGAGGCAAGTTTACTGTGACTAATGTAAATACATTCAACGGTGGTTCATAAAATAATTTAAAGGGCTATCTAGTGCATGACGAAGAGCAATATGGAAATATATATCACCATATTTACGAGTTAACAATTTATTTCACACTTCAAGGTCATTTGCTTATATATTCACCTGACTGGCACCCCATCACTTTTTTGATTGCTTTTTCCACCTTCTCACCCACCATCATGCTATAAGTGGTCTTTGTGTCATGCGACTTTGGACTCTGTATGCTTAGGGCAGCAAGACCCAAAAATTTTATAACAATATTATAATTTTTAATTAAATAGAACTAAATGTATTAATCAATATGGTGGAAATACACAAATACTTAAGAATAAGAAACAATTAAAGATAATAAAATAGGTAAGTACATAAAATTTAATTAAAATATTTTAAATACCACCAATTCTTACCAATATTACTTATTTGTGTATTTAATAAAGGATTAAGAAGGAAATTTGCAATTTTTTACCAGTACATAAAATATATATTGACCACAAATTTAAAGCAAAAGAGGTAGATAGACGCCTGACGTGTTTTATGGCCACTCCATTTAAACTTTAAGCGTTAAATCCATTTTTTTTCATTTTTATGCGAGGAGACAACACGCCTCGATAATTTGAGGACACAAAGAGATGTTTGTGAACCCGCTGGCGAATCACGGCCATTTTGAATATAATGTACGATATATAAAAGGGTTTCGCATTTCGTTTGTTCATTTCGTATATTCGTTATCGGGGTGAAAATAAACAAAGCATTATTAAATTGATTTAATATTTGAAATGTTTGTATCTTTTACAAAGTTTAAAACAACAAGAGAGTATAGAATGTAAATAGACAAGGCCGATAAGACAACTCATAAATACTTCTTTGCTATTAAAAGTACATTGCTGTAAATAATTTTGCTGTCGATAATTTGTAAAAAAATAATAAGAATCCAACGCGATAGCTTTAAAGTAAATTTTACTTATTATAAGCTCTTTTCAAAGTTTTCTGAAACAATTAAGTTATATCTTTACATTATTTATATCTTGAAAAGTACCTTAGTGTCGATAAAATATTAAAACAAAAGTTTATTTGCTAGGCAAATTAAAAAAAAAAACCACGACTGTCAAGAACGCCATCTAGTGATGAGTAGCGGAACTACTGATACGACTTGATATCTGTGGTGCCATCTATTATTTGCTAGAGAAAGCTCTGACTTTCAAGCGTTAACCCCCAATAACTTTTAAACGGCTGAACCGATTTTCATCAAACATAGCTAAGAACCACCGCAATCTTACTTTCACGTAAAAAAATGCATCGAAATCGGCCCATCGTCCGAGTTCTACTATGCCACAGACAGACATACAAACAGACATCAGCATCAAACTTATAACACTCCTCTTTTTGTCGGGGGTTAAAAATAGTTGACAACAAAAGACTCGAATTTATTATCGCGGTAAATGTTACATGTTAATGAACAAAAGCTTTTACACACGATAATTTAACTCCATTACCCGTGACCCGTGAATTGCTTGCTGTTAATAAAACAATTTAACAGTAATTTTAAATAGTTAATCATATTTTAATTTTATTTATAAGTAAACGCTGTTAATTGTTATTTGTAATTAGTTTTAATTACGGCGAAAATCATGAGAGTTATAATTATTATTGTTTGCATATTCGGTTCAAAAGTTTGACTTATTTTATATTCAACTAGCTTTTGCCCGCGGCTTCGCTAGCGTATCCCACGGGATACATTACTCTCTGCGCCTCTAAATCACCTCAGAATTATACTAAAACGGAAAGTATTCAAGAAATACAATATATTAGCCCTTGTAACTTTGGATTATAATTGTATTAAACATAAGGCAGGGATCATATGTCTTATTTTTTTAAATAACTCTTATATATTCTTTGTAAAACGAAAAAAACCTCAAAAACCAGAATCGCGTAAACTCGCCGTGACCGTTTCACCCCGCATGGTTCGCTGTTTCGCTTCGTCTATAGTAAATTTGTATGCGTGGAAGCGGGAGAAAAATTTAGATTATTCACATCAGGCGCAGCCTTAAACGATTTAACTAAAAGCAATTCTCTTTTGGAATGCATTTGAGCTAAAAGTTTTACAACCGGCCGCTAACCCACGTCAGGGTTTACGTATCTATTCTTGGAAAAAGAATTGATTTGACCTCTGACATAGCAGCTACGGTAACCACTAGCCACCACATGGGACATGTATATTAAGTATATTGATTTATATTTTACGACTATTAAACAAAAAAATGTTTTTACACTTTGCTGGACACTAAGCCAGACACAATAGAAATAACAATTGATTTACGTCTATAGACGTAGTTAGTCCTACAATGTGTTTGTCAAAATTCTATTAGGCCAAAACTACATCTTATTCTATTTTCGGGACATTTTAGGCTCTAAACGTAAAACCATTGTTATTTCAATTTGGGTTTGGATGAGTGTCCCGCAAAGAGTTAAAAATCCTGCTTTAGTCATAAAAAAAAACTCAAAAATATACCTTCTTCATTTACTAGTTTATTTGCCAACTTAATTCCTAGATTCTACTTATATTATAAACACGAAAAAATTACATAAAATTTACTGTACTGCACGACTAAACTGTATGTCTAGTGCAAAAGTCATGTAAATCAGCGTTAAATGGTCGAGCATTTGCAATCTGTTTTAAATTAGACTAACCAACGTGAGATATAATCTAGATTGTTGCAGGTTCCTAAGCAGACTTCTGCCAGACGGCGTCCGGACAAATTATACTTTAACAGTTTCTAGTCTCGTGTTTTCAGATGCAGCGTCGCCTGGGAATTGCTTTCACATATTTCTCTCTAGCAACATTTTACAGATGTCTTCGCTTTTTATTTTTAAACCTTAAACGATACTTTTTGTTTTTACCCGACTGCGCCAGAAGGAGGGTTATGTTTTTCGCGTGTATTATTATTATTATTGTATATTTATTTGGCACGCTCTGTAGCTTTAACGGTTTGATGGATAAGGACTTGATAACGACACCTGTCGTTAGATTCATTATAAGAATGACACTGGGTAGGTATACAAAAAATAAAAACTAAATGACGGATTCTTTGCACCAAAGTATATTATGTCCAATTTTTTTATTCAAAACCTAAGTTGAGTGAACTTAAAAGTGGAGTATCAAAATAAAGGATTTTATATAAGGACAAAAATGTATACAACGTATATGTTTAAATGTAATTTTGAATCAGAAATCCGAGGGTGCTGCTATTGTATGACGCAATCAGGTTTACGGTAACGTCGTGAAACGTTGCTGGCTGAAAATGCATAGATTTAAAAAAAAAATGTTTTTTCTTCCTTAATGATTTGTGAAATGTTTTTGGCTGTTTTATAATATATATGTGAGCAATGCGTATATTTAAAAAATAATACTTGTCATTATTTCTGGCAAAACTTTACAAATGTCTTCGCTCTTTTTTGATTTTTTTTAAATATTTCAGTCTATTTTATACAACGTGTGAGCAATGCGTAGTATACAAAAAATCCCATTTGTGTTTAAAATGTTGTTTAATGTTGTCAATGAATGCAGAAGCATCGCGTAAATATTGCACACGTTTTTGTATTTAAAAACAAGGTTTTTGTTACTTATTAGATTTTGTTTGCCTTTGTGAAACAATGAAACGTTTAAAAAAATATATTTTTATACAACGTTTCATATTTTTTAAATCTTCTTGATTTTGATTTTCACATAACTGAAAAAATAATTATGAAAAGTAGTGCATTCATTGCAATGATTAACCTAAGCGTACACAGTATTTTTTTTATACTTAAACAAATATAACTATAAGCTAGCATTACTTTAAAATAATACTGCTAGTTTCAACTATGCAAAGCGTAGTTTTAAAATATTCTTGCAAAATTAAATGAATTATTTTTTTACCAATAAAAATAATTTTTTTTTTGTTTTAAAATTCTAATGTTAAACTTTTCAGAAATTGTGACAGCACAGTAGGAGGTGGGCACAACTTCGATTGGTACTTGCGATGGCCTTTATAAAAAGTAACAATCGTGCCAGTGAATGGATCCTCCTACTTAGTGCTGCCGCAAATAAAGGATAAACGTACATGGCAGTCTAACGTTGATTTGATGCATCACGATCATTGTCTTGCTCATCAAATTCTTTTAATTTTCTGGCAACACAGTCGTTCTTCCATATTTATTAGCCCAGAAATATTGTGGTGTTTTGTGGTAAGAAAAAAAAATATGAAAAAAAAAACGTTTTTTTTTGTGAATATTCATAAATGTATTCTTTAACGAATCCTTTTAAAAAATTGTTTGAAAAAATAATATATAGTTTGTAAAAAAAGCAAAAAAGGCAAAAATGGATACGGTATTATTCACTCTGAGAGTTTCTGCCTATAATTATTTCACTATATTTATTTTTGATAGTTATAGTTATTAGTTATATTTTGCACTCCTCATCAAATCATGTCAGTGTAACAACACTAACCAGACAAAATTAAAAGGTACATTGTAAGTATTTAAAGTAATAGAAGAATAATTATGTTGAAAGATGCACCTTTTCTTTAAAAATGAGGAACATTGTAAATATCTAGATGACTCTCTGGATGTATAAAAGCCGAATTACATACCTACCAAAGGGGTCTGTCGTAGAATAATGTCAAAAAGTTCTATTAAAACCTTGGCCGAAAAATATCTGTCCGAAAAACAAAAATAAAAAAAAAAAAAAAAAATGGTTGCCTGTAAAGTCGGTTTTACGGGCGAAGATTTTACGTGACAACGGCGGCAGACCGATCATAGTTGAGTGGGAGAGAGACGCAAGGCATTCGGCGGGCCTCTCTCTCGTTCGGTGACTCATCGTAACGTTACCGAGCGTTACACTTTTTCATAAGTGACTCCCAGCCGCAACCTAATTTAAGACGTTGTCACGTCAACAAAGTAAATTTCGAAAGAAAACTGGAAGAACGATTGATGCGTTTTTTGCGATTTGGTAGAGCGAGAGGATGATTCCTGTGGCTGTCAATGATAAATGGTTTTTTTGTGGTATTACCGCTTATCAATGACGGCCGCAGCTTTAAACGATCCCTGGTGAATCCGAGGCACTAAACGCTTAAATAAACGCAATAATAAATGAATTAATCAAATAAATTAACCTTTATCTTTTCTTCCCTCTTTTTTGTGAATTGAAAAATATTTCTTCTTCGCACTGATAATAAAACAATATTAAAATTCTGTCTAAGTTATATTTTTAACGATTCTTTAAAACGATTAATAACCTGAGAGAGAATGCTTAATTACTTCATTGCTTTTATTAAACCGCTTTTTAGATTTAATATCTTGAGATTCGTTACTTCTGATGTCGTGGGCACATTCCCCGAACTTCAAAGAAACTTTTTAATGAAATTTTAAGGCCTGTTATTAATCAAAGATGCTTTTACCAACGTTTGTTTGCGAAGCAAAGGGACTTGATGAAGGTCAGGGGATTAAGACTGAATAAAATGTTTTTAAAATGCATTCACTCCGGTGTTAAGTCCATTCTTTACGAGTCTATTTTAGAATGAGCAACTTAAATAATGGTTATTTTTTATTCACAAAGATAAAGTAAATTAGAATTGGCTTAGGTTTTTTAAAAGTATTTAAGTAAAAGTGACTGGCCATAAATGATTTAAAAGATATTTCTTTTCTTTTTATGTAAATTTGTAACTGGCCAGTAATGCTCTATCAAATATTAGAGCTCGATTTTCAAATCGAATATGTTTGACATTTGCGAGGCAAAGGTGTTTAAAATAAACAGCATGAAATGACATGAAGACTTGTTTGCTAGTGCTGACGAGGGTTTTGACGGGACGTACCAGACCAACGTGGTGGTCAGAAACAACGGAAGTTGCCTGTACGTGCCTCCAGGCATTTTCAAGAGCACATGCAAGATAGACATCACGTGGTTCCCCTTCGATGACCAACACTGTGACATGAAGTTCGGTAGTTGGACCTACGATGGCAATCAGGTACAGGCACTGACGATGTTATGCTTGTACGCTAGACTGAAAATGTATCATACCGCCATGATTTTAGGGGTTCATTTTATCTCATGTGCTAATTTTTACAGCAATTTCAATGGGACTGATTAAATTGTCCAAGACAGGGTGACTTTTGAACGAGCAGCCAAATTTTTGAAGCCAGTTCAGTCTATGATACTGAACTATTTCCTATAAAAAAGACTGTTGCGAATCAATAAAAAATGTTCGTCCTCTCATACAAAATTCGTTTGGCTAAGCTGATTTGTATGGGAAGACGAATTTTTATTATTGTTTTTCGTCAATTGTTATTATAGTTATTCAGTATCATGGACTGTACTTGCTACAAAATTTTGGTTGGTGGTTAAAAAATCACCCTGTATACTGAGAATACGAAAAATAAGTTTATTTACCATACTAAATGATACATCAATGTCAACTTCTGATCTGATTGATCATTAGTAATTCTAATTATTTTTCGTTACACAAAATTCCAAAGGGTATATTCAGTCCAGCGTACAAGCATATTATAGGTCAGTGGGTACAGGATACTAGAAACTCAATGTTAGCTGCTGATACATGGGTCTTTTTGTTTCGTTTTTTTTATACAGCTTAAAGCAGACACATGTTAGTAATAAAAATTATCTGTCTATAGATGTTAAATACAGCTTTAATTGCCTTTAAAAACATGCTTTCTAATATTTTTGCTTAAATATAGTTAAAAAAGTTACAATATAAATCTGATATGTACCTAGGTCCTACATACACGGCGTTTGGCTACTGTCAAAAGCCTTAGGTAGATATGTTTAGACCTTAGACCTCATCTTAGCTTCCCATCAGGCTAGATAGAGGTCAAACGCACTCAAATTTCTAATAAAAAAAAATAAAAAAAAAATGTTTTAATCAACTTTCGTCCAAAATTAGAACATTACATTACAACTGAATTATTTTCGCCACGTTTTATGGAGAAAAAAAAGATTATTACCTTGAATTTTTTTACATTAGAAAAATAAATCTTTTATTTTTTACATTGAGAAAATAAAAGTTTATTGATTACCTTTAATTTTTTACATGAAGAAAATAAAAGAAAATTGTTCAGGGTCAAAATATTTTGAACATAATTTTTTAAGGCACCTTAACCACTACCCAATCTCCGTGTACAACTTAAAAAGATGCTTTAAAAATAAAAGTATTATGTTACCAACATGTGTATTAGAAATTCCATTAATTTTTAACAGTTAGCGCAGACTAAGATACAAAATGCTTGAGCAGTTTTTTTAATAAACCGAAAATGCTCGTGCATAACGCAGTCTTTGCTGGCCATAAATCAGTATATCAAAATCAAACATGTAACAGCAGTTACCCTATTACGAAGTAGGTTAAAGGTTAGGGCAGTTAGGGCCCAAGGGAACCATGTGAGAAACCAGACGGATGTTATATCCTCGAAGTTTTGTATGTACTATTTTGCATGGAGCAAAACGAAAATGTTTTCTTCACACGACGCACTTTCTATGAAAAAAAATGAAAAAAGTAGATACCGCCATACGGACACTGCTTTTATGTTAAATAAAATAAGATAGTGTAGAAAAGATTATAAATGATGTACAAAAGCTTCATATACCGCAAAGCTCCGTGGCGTAATGGTTAAAGACGCTAGTCCGCCGTTTCGGAGGTTTTGGGTTCGGTTTTATATAAACACAAAATACCAGATTTACATGATTGTTTTATAAAATATAGTATCATTGAGTTAGTATCTCATAATACAACTTAGTGTGGTGTAATTGGTATTTATTTAATTTATGTATATAGATTAAGTATTTTTATCTTTATTTACATTTATCTTTCTAATTTCTTATTCAATTGTCTGATACTGAGGCAAATATATTATTTCATATCTTATTATTTACTTATTTAGTTTTGTATTGTACACGCCAATTACCTCTTTATTTCTATTTCCTCTTGTGGGAAGAAATTTCTCTAGAAATAAGTAGCACCTATTTACGTACAATGTTTTTTTTAAATGTATTGTTTGAATCAAACCATAAAATAAAAAAAAAAAAAATTTAAAAATTATACCAAAAGTAATGTTAACGTTTAACGTTTTATCCTTTAACCTTTAACAAGATAACTCTTTCTTAATTCCCGCCATCTAACAGCTGGCAAAGATTTACGAGCTCAATCAAACCGCTGACTCAGGTCTACATCGTTACAATAAGATTTGGATGACTGATGTCTGCTTTATATCTGCCCTGACAAGGCAACGTTATATAATTCATTTCTTTTAACAAAAAAGAAAAAAACAACCGCGTCATTTTATTTGAAGAGTTTCTTCCATACAAGTATCCAAAGTCCTTGATTATGACTTCACCAAATTAATATAGGACCAACTTCGTAGTCAATGCTTTTAAATAAAAAAATAATCATCAAAAGGCGAAGATATCGCGTAACATACAATAAAATACGTGTAAGTCGGTTAAAAATCAGGCAAAATTAAAATATCAGTAAAGCTACTTTGATTTAATTCATCACTTTTCATTTATCAAAATCAGAATATATATTTTTTTCGAATATGTAGTCTAATTACTGCATAAAGTTGCGTGAACGTAACGTAGCTATAATTTTATTATAATAAAAAAATCAGAAAAGAGACAAAAGTCGAATATGAAGCTTTTGTATATTAACTATAAGGTAATTTTGAATTAAATGTTAACATGCAACAAAAATAAAATTTATTTTGATATCATTATACATACTCGTACATACATAATCACGTCTTTATCCCTAATGGGACAGAAAGAGCATTTTGGGTCTTGTGGCTCTAAGCAGACAAAGCCTAGGACCGTAAGACTCAAAGGCCACTATTATAATGATTGTGAAAATCTAAATAGCGATGGGTTGCTAGCCTCATCTCGTCCTTAACACATTATTATCCGATTAAATTAAAAATTACTTTATTTTTAATTCAAGATCTACTGTACTTTGCTTTATTAACAATGTTAACGAATCGCATGCTAAATGGACAAAAGAGAAAGAAAGTCAAACACCTCTTCTATACTCATTGATGCTTTATCTTTGTACTATAATTATCATGTTGACTCCTTTAAACAGTTTACCCAACATGCATTACACGTCATTCCTCGTTGACATCTCTAACTCATTACAACTTTTTCCTTTGATTCCATCACATTTCCAACATTCTCCATACTCCTGCAAAACTCGTTACCTCTAGTTTGCTGCACGCATCTTAATCTAACTTTGTCCCGTTTGTAAAGCTGATATGTCTTTTATGAAATTACAAACCCCTTTGTATTTTTAATCAACATGAATTTTGTTATGCGAAAAGATGATACTTGTTCATACATGTTTTGTAAGTCATTTTCTATGGTTGTGAAAAATCCAGCCAGAATTTTTATACTTTATGCTGGAAGATAGTTGCTTGTTGAACATTTTTGTAAGAAGATAAAGTAGAACTAGTTGAAAAAACACCGTAATATTTTAATGCAGAAAAAAAAGGATGTATATGTTAATTTTTATTTTAGTTGGTATTATGTATTAGACTTGATTAGAAATCACTTGACATGTGGTAAATTTAGTCCCAATTTGTGAATTGCATTACATAGCGGTGGCAAAAATAGCCTCAGGGTGCGTTAGAAGGCACGACTTATTATTTTTGCAATCTGAGAAATTCTCTGTTTCACTGCCCTGGGTACAATTAGTATATTAATTACATTTTCGGTAGAATGTTATTAAATATCCAAATCTAAATTTACTTTTGAAGTCATTATGTCAAGTGATTTCTTAGTCAACATGCAAAGAATAATAAATGCAGTAGTTATAATATTTTCCTGCTTGTGATTGTGACGTCATGCATTTTATGAATACGACTGGTTTCATGATTGGATGGAAGTTCAACCGAGCGTTCCGTATGGCGGTAAACTTTTCCTCTTGGTCTTGGCATGACTGCATCTTTATAATCGTAGTTCCCTCTAGCTGCACCTTCATAGGTTCTCACATTTCCCTTAGTTTGAATCATGAGGTAAAATTTGCCACGAAGCTACTTAAAAATTTA
Source organism: Acrobasis repandana (assembly GCA_963576875.1). Taxonomy (NCBI): domain Eukaryota; kingdom Metazoa; phylum Arthropoda; class Insecta; order Lepidoptera; family Pyralidae; genus Acrobasis; species Acrobasis repandana. The sequence goes on from OY756215.1 coordinate 3,265,301, forward strand.
GTGCATTCAATGTCAAAATCGCAGTAAAATCACAATAGTTTGTAAAATGTGTAAAATCAAATAAAATATCTATTCAAAGAATTTACTTTAAATTCTTTGAATAGATATTTTATTTGCCCAACAATCAGAGTCAATGTATAAACATAAAAATAAAATTAACGCTGGATTGAAATGTGTAAAAATTAAAATAGCCTAGGCTAAGGACTCTTTCATTTTTAAGGCATACGGCTTTGGAATGCAATGCCCGATGACATCAAATAAAACTAGTAGAATTATTTCCATGAAAAGTGTGTGATTTAATTCTCGAAAATGTAAACAATAAAAGTATTCATATTTTTTACCATTACTATAGGGTTTATTATAGACGTACGAGTAAGTGATGGATTAATGCAGTAGCATTCGTCCAAATTTTTTTGGTAGCTTCGTGGAAATTTATTCATTTGTGTCTTATAAGGCATGGAAAACATTGCATGGTTCCCAGAATCATACTTAGCGCATTTTTCCATGAATTTTGACTAACCTTTGCCCGGCAGTTGGATCTGGTGCTAAAAGATGAGGCAGGAGGTGATCTATCAGACTTCATCACGAATGGAGAGTGGTATTTAATAGGTAAGAATTGAATGTACAATTTACTTGATATTTACAGTAAAGGCTTACTTTAACGGGGACAAAGCCATATACTAGTAGTTGAAGTTTATTTTTACACGTCAAGTCCGCTTCCAAATAGCTAAATTTGAAAAACAAAGACTTTTATTAGAATTTTTGTCATCATTACAAAAAAATATCTATCTATATTTAAGGCCGTACCTAAATTTTCCGGGGTCCAGTGCTGCCCCCATTTAAAATAAATCATTTCAAAGAAAACGGAGACATCATTTAAAATTATGCAACTATCAAGTCCTAGATAACCCTTTAAAGTATTTTATGAACTACTGTTTACAGTTTAAAGTAAGAACGTTAAGCTTTACTACGCACATTTGCGAAAAACGGCCACTTTTGGCAAATGTGCGTAGTAAAGCTTAACGTTCTCATTATAAACTGTAAACAGTAGTTTATAAAATACTTTGAAGGGTTATCTAGGACTTGATAGTTGCAAAATTTTAAATAATGTCTCCGTTTTCTTAAAAATGATTTATTTTAAATGGGGGCAGCACTGGACCCCGGAAAATTTAGGTACGGCCTTAAGAGCTATGCTCTTGTCGGAGGAGTATGAATTCTCTTCCATTTGTCTCTCTCATCTGCCAGCTGTTTTACTTTGCTGTACAACACGACATTCACCTTCTTCTTTATAAAATTATGATCCATATATTTTGATTTATATATACAAAATATTTTAATTTATTGTGTTTTGCGAAAAAAGGAAACAGAAGGAGGTTACCGAATAAAATATATTTATTTAAAGAACTGAACAATGCAATCACTTCTTTGAAATTACCAGAGAAGGTATCAAAGGAGATAACAACACGATACCGAACCAATTTCATAGGAAGCTGTTCTCGCGCTCGTTTCACTTCATACAAATTTATCAAATAATTTAAATGCTTTCCAAAAGTATCTTTAAAGTTTTCTCATGAAGTGGAGTGCAAGTTGATATATAATATATGTATAAGAACATGAAGATACATGCCTCAAAATGCGATGGGTATGTTGGAATAGACAAAAACATAAAGACATATAATTACATTCAAAAATGAGGTGCGTGTGCGTAGTTGGCATATACGTAAATAAGAACATGAACACACGTAGGTACTTTAAAATGGGGAGTGTAAGTTGGCATATATTAAAACATGAAGACACATACTCGAAAATGAGGTGTGTAAATTGGCACACATAAAGAGAAGATGTAGGTGTTAGCATACTAATGAAATACGTTTCCTACAGGAATGCCAGGCAAGAAGAACACAATCACTTACGCGTGCTGTCCCGAGCCATATGTAGACGTGACATTCACCATTATGATCCGGAGGCGGACGCTGTATTACTTCTTTAATCTGATCGTGCCGTGTGTGCTCATCTCGTCCATGGCGCTACTAGGGTTCACTCTGCCGCCCGACTCGGGGGAGAAGCTCACACTTGGTTAGTAGCGCTAGAAGTAGATAAGTAAAGTGGATGAAAAATAACTGAAATTCTCTGTTTTAAGAGCTAATTTATTAAGTATAAAACTTTAAATCACCCGTTTTTGATTGTTTTAGAAATGGGTTTCTTTTATCGACGAGTGGATTGAGAATGCAAAAAACAAAAAATACTGACTTGCAAATGCAAAACGTTTAAATTATAGAAAATTAATTTTTACTGAGTGGCACTAACTTTTTTCAAATTAAATTAACAAGCAGTTTCAGTTAATTTTACCAAAAGATGACTTTATCAATATAAACAATTATTAGCAGCACACAATCTTGATAAATGTTGATAAATCTAGCTTAATTAAATGAGCTGGTGTGTCCAGGTGTGACGATATTGCTATCGTTGACTGTGTTTCTGAACCTGGTCGCTGAAAAGCTGCCATCCTCGTCGGACGCCGTCCCCCTGATAGGTACCACTAGAAGACCACAGTGATACCAAAAGCCACGATGCTTCCCATTTTAATGATTGATGTATTGAATACAATAAAAATCTCATAATTAGTAAAGAACGTACGTATTATTTTGACTCCTCTCTCTCATCCCATCGGGTTACTGGTTGCATCATTGACTGTCATGGGAGCCTGGGGTCAGCGTTTTAGCCTTTCAATAATACAACAACTACAATATTACACACATTTAGACTCTGTGTATAACCCAAACGAATTTAACGCTAAAAGCGTTGTCTACCAGTCAGTAGACAACGCTTTTAGCGTTAAATTAGCTTATTCTTTTGTAAAATTTGTATTTGATAGACGATAAAGGTTAAATAAATAAATATTTGACTCATACACGTTCAAAAGTGCTATAACTGTTTAAAATATTTTTTAATCACTTAAAAACAAAAAAGCGGGTTGTTGAAAAAGTTTCACTAAATTCTCATACTTTCAAGTTATTTCTATCACTAGTGAGTGGTGTTTGAATTGACGCAGTACACAAAGTGATTGTCCAGTATAGGTTGGACAATCACTTTGTGTACTGCGTCTGCGTCCTACGAGAACCTACTAAGAACCTACTTTGCGTCTGCGTAAAGTAGGTTCTTGGAAAATTCAGAAAAAGTAAAAGTAAACTTATTACTCGTATATTTATGATTTTAAGAAAACAAAACAAATTTAGTTTATGATACAAACCCAGAATTATTTTACGATAGACATAGAAATGAGTTAATTAAAATAATACTCTTTTATTCAATTAGTTACAAACATTCGAAACTAATTTCCAGTTTGGATTTTGTAATCAATTTCACACACAAACAAGTATGATAGTAAAGTCATACGCAATTGGTAACTCCAGGGATCTTTCTCAAATGGGACGATATACATTTTTTGGGAAGTAAAGTGCGCTTCAGATAAATATTAGATGGTTCTAGAATGTGGTATGAGTATGACTGTTTGTGTCAGTGTTAGCTTGGCGTTGGGATCGGTAAGTATTTATGGTAGACACCATTTGTGTTACATTCCTGCGTCATCATCATTTAGACGTATTAGATGAGGTATGGAGAGTTGTGTTATTATGTACTCCTGTTTTGCTCAGGTTTTCGTTCTGCTTCGTTCAAAATGCAGTGAATTGGCAGCGTTCGCGGATGCAGTCTTGATAAAATGTTTTTAGTCTGTGTTTGCGGCCTAATTCGCGAACTTCACTGCAATGGTTTAACGAATACTTTTTTTGGTTACGTCAGTTATACTATTAATATAGTATTATTGAAGATTTTAATTATGTCGCTGATTGTGTCGTTATAGTCGATGACGTCCAATTCCTATACAAATAAGTTTCAATGTAAATACAAATTGGATAGGAGTGGATCGAATACTCCATAATTTTTTTAGTTCTGGTCAGCAATCCACAATAAAATATAGCGGAGGTACCTAAATGAAGAAGTAGGTATGGACGTACAAAAACACTGATAAGTCACTAATAACTATACATAGCCTTGAACACAACGGAAAAAAAACATATGTTTAAATCTTTAGATTGCTTTTGAGTCTTTATTTTATTATATTATCATGTGGGCTGAACTTCTTGAATGCCTTCTGATCAATTTTGTACGTCCATAGGTTCCTAACCTTGTGTTTGATTGCAGGAGTCACAATTCTTCTCTCGCTGACGGTGTTTCTCAACCTGGTAGCCGAGACACTGCCGCAGGTGTCCGACGCGATCCCCCTGTTAGGTACACTACCCAGACCTTCCCCTACTTTTACATTCCATCCTCTGTTCCCATGGTTTTGTTTTTCTTCACTGTTGTGGCGTGCTCTATGGTTGTAAAATTTTTGTTGAGTTTTATTTAACTTGGCTATAAATTTGTTTATTTCTTTTTTTCATTATAGAGGTAATTTATATTTAAAAAAAAACTAATATACCATATTGTCTTTAAAATAATAAAACTAAAATTTTAAGAAAAGACACTGTATTCCAAAACTACGTTTATTCCTGGTTTTTAAAAATATGGTTTTCTAGAAATCTAGTGGCAACACTATGGTCAAATTAAAATATTTAAAGAGTATAAGAATCGTAATGAATCTAGACTAAATCTAAGAAAAAAATGATTTACAATTGATATTTTACAACAAAAAAATGCAAATAACATGCTACTAAATAAAATTTATAACTTAACAAAAAGTTAAATGCCAGAGTACGCTACGCAATCATTTTCAAATTACGTTTCATTACTTTTTCTTAATTTATTTAAATGCTGTCATTATTTTTGTTTCTAAAACAAATCTTAAATTGAGAGTTATTTTAAAACATTACAAGGAGTAAATTATGTGCGCTAAATTATTTTGTTTACAAAATGGTAACAAGCTTAATGTATGGCTAAGTGGTTTGATGTAATTTTCTTCTGTCGAGGGGGGGCAATTTTACATACAAAGGGTTTATTCAAAATCATCATCTATTGATTGTGCAAGATAATAAAAAAAATCAAAATATATTTTAACTGGATATCGAATTTGCGACAGAAGAATACAGTTCGTTTTTCAGAATTAATTTAAATAATAGTGCCTTGTCTATAATATTATTACTTGTCTATAACTAATTAACAATCATTAAATAGATTTATTTAACAATTTTTGGTTTGAAATGTAAGTTATTTTAGTGATTTTAGGATTTTGAATTGATACTTTGTATGGAAAACGATATGCTATTATAAAAACTTATGTCATAACAGTGGTTAGATGTGGTTTAAATCATGCTTACGCTTTTAAGACATATCAGATGGAATAAAAATATAGATTCCCGCATTAAGGCGTTTAAACTAACCTAAAAATTCTAGCAGTCGTATTGCCAGCATCTTATTTTGTTTCCATTTATTTAAATAAGCAAATCTTGGAATCGATTCCGCAATTCTTCCTTCGAGCTTTCTTGCTAACATTTTTATTTTGAGAATAATTCTATGATTATTCATCAAATATTATTGGACTTTGTCAGTGGCATGGCATGCGTTTTGATAGCCTCAAGATCGTATTATTAAAGGAGCTGAAAGGTAAGTTGCGTAATTTTTAACTCTCAGTGTTACCTTCTTAATGTCATACAATACTTTCTCGTACATTTTTACTTGATGTTCACTGTCCAACGCGCAATCGATTCCACGTGTGTCACTTTAAGTGTTACTCAGTGTAAAATTATCAAACATCTCAACCATAGCACCTTTACAGCTATGGTATTCTAGATACTTGGAGGGTGGTGTAGCGTAATATAAATTTACAAAAAGAACCCTTCTAAAATCTTCGTTAACTAAGCTATAACTAAAGAACCTATAAAACTTTTTCTAAATAGTATTTGCATGGAAACTTTGTTTTGTTTTGTTTATGGTTTGACTTGAGCCCCTGTACCAACTCAGCACACTAATAGGAAATGAGATCTTGTATACAGAGCTGGATGGGACACGTTATGCTATAGGTTATACCGACGACCTTGTAAATAGAACCTTCTGTTTTTCATAGAATTATATTGATCTTTGCAGGTGTTACAATTCTTCTGTCGCAAACTGTTTTCTCTCTATTGGTGGGACACGTCATCACTAAAACCTCAGAGGCGATCCCCCTAATAGGTGAGAAAGACGACGCGTTTTACAAATTCTTTTAATAAAATAAATGATTAAATAAAAACGTTGAATACGATCTTATGAATAGATCCTTTTTAAAAGGAAGGATGTGTTGCGAGGAATGTTTTGATATAGGACATGGAATAAATCTTTAGAATTTGGCTAAAATTATATTTAGCGAAAATATTCCTCAGCACATTCTTAGAACACCAAATTAACAAAGATCTAAAGTATTTGCTTGACTTTAAAAATAAAGAGAGTAAAGATTCTCACTCTTCTCTGACTTGCATTGGTCCCGTCCTTGGGGACTGTATATGCTTACAGCAGTCTTGCTCTCGACACTTCAAATAGAGTTAATGCACTTTCCGTTCGCTAGTCGAACAGTAGCTACTAAAACATGAAAACGATCTAACAGTTACACTGGCATCCGACCTTCTTGTAATGTATTAAAATAAACTATCGCCTCTTTTGTCTATTCATCTTTTTTTTTTCGCCTAAAGAGCAACGTAGTCCTACTCGATTGCTGACGTCAGATGAGCATGTAGCTTAAAAAAAGAACTAAAAAGCACAACTCTCCTAAACGAAATGTAAATAAGCTTATAAATATGTAGGATTGGTTTGCTTGTAGTTAATGCAGGACGTAAGTTAAACAGCGGTTAGCTTCAAAGTGGATGCGGGTTTTGGGCCAGCCTCCAAGTATCTCTGCGCCTGCGAACTTTCTCTGGTCTGTTGGTCTTTTTTGTTGTAAGCAACAGCGAACTTATAATACTATAGAATCGCTATCAAGCCAAAACTAACCCAACAAAAGTACATTGAAGTACATAGGCGGTACCTACATAATAACTACATCTTGTTTTCCACTAATACCATTATTGACGTTATTTTCGCCAATAGGGATGTGGACTGGGGCGAAAAATTTTATTTTATTTAGTCCGTCAGTTAGGTTATCCAAAAATAATGGACCCGTATTTTTCGGTTTTTCAAAGTAGTGAAAATTCACAAAGATACAGCGCGTCGAAGTTTCGGAGTAGGGGTGATTGACGTCACCATCAAGTGAAAATCGTACTTAATCGTGACGTCATGTGGAATTTAAATGCGCTGTATTTTTTTTATAAATATTTGCTAAACAGAAGAAAGAAAAAATACGTATTTTTTTTTTTAAATCTACCTGATGAGCTAAAAATTTTTTTTATTCTACATCTTTATTGCTGGTCCAATCAGTGGCTGCTAAAAGTGACTCCGATAGTATTATAGTTCGCTGGTTATAAAATTACCAAAAACCTTATATACAACGTGTAACAAAAAGGGGGTATCAACCCGAAAGGGAGTTAACTTATTAACTAATGTGAACAACTTTTACTATGGGAGGGAAGGTCCCAGGAATCGCAAAAAAAAATCTGCAGCTCCATACATTTTGGCTCGGTAGGTAATTAATTTTGTATGACTGCAGATTTTTTTTTTGCGATTTCAGGGATGGTCCCATAGTAAAAGTTGTTGACATTGGTTAGTACGTTAACTCCCTTTCGGGTTGATTCCTTATTTATTTATGTTAATTGATGGGTAAAGTGTTATAATTCTGTTTATACCAATTTACACTAACAAAAATAAAAATATAGTTTAGTTCAACTAGTTTTAAATGCAATTGTATTAAAAAACCAAAAAAAATTGTGGGAACTTGAAAAAACCCGTTGTATATATACACTGGACTAGCAATAATAGGTTTGAATACACATAGGTAACTATATGTAGGTAATGCTTTATTTTCTATTTCTTTTACCTTTCCTTGTTATTTATTGGTAAGGCGATTTTCACATTGCCCCGCACCACGCAGCGTAGCGCGTGAATGCGTGTTCTAACGTTGCTTGTAAATACCTCCGTTTGTATAGAAAACACGCACAGTTTAACACACGGGAAACGCATCCAGAAAACGCAACATGCAGCGTGATGCGTGGCAGTGTGATAATCGCCTTATACGTATAGGTACACTTACAGGGTAGTTTTTTCATTGTGCACAATTTTTTTAAGAAAGTTATTTTTATGATAATAAAGGAATTTTCTAATAGAACATACAAGACAATGCGGAATCAGGTGATAGAATAAAGTATTTTCCTTGGATAATGTTCTTAATCAATTTAATATGTAATCATGTGTTTAAAGTACTTTGGTTTAGATAATAATAAATACTTACCTTTTAAAAACCCGGGAACAAAATTTTTATATTTTTATTTTACTGCATATGCATATTGCCTTGTGGAAATAAACACTACTTATCATTGTTTGAACTTGTAATACAATTTGTACCTACCTCTATACTAAATAAAAATATCTAGCACGAATTATTAACCGGGTTAAACGTAAAAGAAATATAATTATATTGAATTAAAAATTATTTGTGCAAGATCCAGTGTTATATCTAACATTCTTGACTTTAAATAAACCAACCAAACTGATAATAAATCCTTAGTCATTAAAAAAAAATATTTTTTTTTAATTTTTATTTCTGTCAATGTTTCGTAATAAAATGAGTTGGAAGGATCTATTCAAAGTGAAAAGAAATCAGAAATACATTTTGATTTATTGCACCTAAAATACTCGTATGAAGACGTAATAGACAACATTTGTGATATTACGAGAGAAAGAGCCTTCCAGCAGTGCTAATAATTCGAAGATCATAAACCCCCGAAATAAAATATTTAGGGGTTATCCCCTCGTTTATATCTTTATGTCGTGGTTAAAACATGATTATTAGCTGTTATGAAATTTATAATAAACGTTGGGGATAACTCATGCTTTGTTTACATGAACTTAGTAGCTATGCACACACGGTACACTTAGTACATCCGTTACTTAACATCTCACAAAGAGAAAGGTCCATATAATTTTTGTCTGTGTGATAAATAAATATATAATGTTTATTAAAACTAACAACTAACACTATGATCGAGGTATCGCCAGAGAAACAATTGTTCCACACGTATTGTCGCTGTTGTAATAATTTTCTCTGGAAAATGTGAAACTTTAAATGTTTTTTCGTGATTTCAATGTCATTCAGTTGTTCGTTTTGATGAACTAAACCATGTAACCGATACGAATAATTTCACTAATCGTCCTAGTTTATTACTGAGCATAACTCTAAGTTCATGTTAACTGATTTCGACCACATAAACTCCTAACATTGCACGTTTTTAAAATGCATGCATTCAGCTTTCTGTGTTGTCTTCGTCAGAATTAAACATACATTATAAAAATAATATTCAAGTTTCAAATCAGAAAAAGTACTTAATTTTCTCCTTACACGTTTAATTTAAACATTGGTTTATATATCACCCATTTTTAGAATTAAGAATACAATGAATTGTTGTAATAAAATCATAGTCTTTTTGTCTAAATGTGAAGTTTAAAAATAAACTAAGAAATAAGTAATTTAATTAGATAATTTATTGATAATTTCAATTAACTCTGTCCTTCCAGTATAATAAAAATAAAATAAACTATTTTTATTTTTAATTTTTAACTAAAAAGTACAGTACTTTACACATTTTTTTGAACGACAGGGACGTACTTCAACTGCATCATGTTTATGGTTGCCTCGTCGGTAGTACTGACGGTGGTTGTACTGAACTACCATCACAGGACAGCAGACATACATGAGATGCCTCAGTGGGTAAGTCACTTATTTCAACGGGTGCGTTCTTTTGATTTCTTTAGATAAATAATCTTGTGCTCATTCACATGACCAATCATGTCAAACCGCCATTTCTATTATCTTTGTCGCTCTAAATGTGACAAGGGTGGCTTTATAAATAATCGTTCGACTTTACGGTTTTTACAGTGATATCTTTCGTTCTATTTCTTCAGACGGTTTTAGCAGTCTATTTAAATATTTCATCAAAGGAACGCACCTTTTATTTTCTTCATAAGACGAAGAAAACTAAAACCAAAAAAAAAAAACAAATTCCGTCTGCGAGGTTTTTGTTGTTTCCGATACCAGGTATTTTCTCCAACCAAATGTTCGCTTTCTGTCAATGACGTTCACGTCCATTTCAACACCGCAAAACGTTGTCGCGTGTCATCGTGCTTCTTCATCAGATGAAGCAGATAGATGAAGTTTTCAAGTTTAAAAAAGTACATACAAAATGATGATGAATGAAATGATTTAATTTGAGTACTTTAGAACTGCATCTTGAATGCCTCAAAAACCATAAAAATAAATACAAAAAGTCATAAAAATATACTGAAAAATACTTTAAACGTATGGTTAAGTAAAACTTATATCCAACGGGAAAGTCGAAGTTTATCTACTTTTGATACCGTAATTTATCAGAACAAGTTTTATAGAAATTTTATCGCAAATTAAAAAGCATTTCATCTAGTACTTCATTAGAGAGCTCTAAGTTAAACATTTTTATACGCTACAAAAAGCTAAAATGCAAACTCTACAAAGTGAAGCTTACAGATGAGTTGTAACATTCAAGGGACCGTAGATCAAGCAGTTTTAGTATACTGGACTAATTTTTCTTTTTTATGACAGGCATAGAATATTTTTTTTATTTGGATGGTCTATAGTAAATTTATTTAGAGGTCGTACGGAATCGATTATTATATCGCAAAAAATTTATTCAAGAGCTATCAGTAAAAGTAAAGAAAATAATGCTTACACGAAAGTTGTAACGTTTTAACGACCACTAGATATTATGTAAATATATTTTTTTAACAATTTGTGCACATAATTGTTTTTTTATTTTCAATGTTGTCAGTCCAGTGCAATGGAAATAAGAGGTTACTATAAAAAAGTCAGATCAAGATTGGCTCAAGAAGAACGAGTCGCAAATTTACAATAACATCACGTTTACAAATTTACTTTTATTTTGCGTTGCAAATAGCTTCAACTACATCTTTAGCATCTTTCTTCAAAAGAAAGTAAACATCTAAGTTAATTAATTATATTTTCATAAATCAACGCCAAAACAACAATAAAAAAGTCACAATGTTATTTCAGTCCAGGTAACTTGTACAATTGAAACCAGTGTAACATTTCCATCAAATAGTTTGTCAGATTTCCAGGGCGAGTCGTCGTAATACCAACATTCTCATGCTCTTATTTGCAAACGGTACTTTTGTTTTCGCTACGAATAACTAAAACATTCTTCGTACAAAAATAAAGAGGATTATTTTGTGCTGTCCCTACCACTTCGTGTAAGCTGACTAGTTTGAAAATAAGGAAAAGTCTCATAAAATATTCGCTGTGTGGGCTTATTTTGAGTGGCTGTTTGATAAAATCCTTATTGGCTTATTGTGAGAAATGTCTATAGTACAAACGTTATGCACAGAAATATTATTATTTTAGATTGAAAATAAATAAATAAATGGCAGCTGGTTTAGAAAAAAATATTGAAATTAATGAAACTCAATATCATGAAATTTAAACCTAAAAGCTAAAAAATTTAAATAAAACTAAAAATTGATAAGTACCTCTAAGACTAAAACTAAAAAAATTACAAATTATGTAATTAAAATATTACCCTCGGCAGCGTGGCCAAAAGGCTTGCACCATTGCCACGTTGTATGGTAATGCTGATTCTTTGTGCCAGATAATTTCCAGCCCTTTGGTCACGGGATACTTCGGATAATCTTGTGGACAAGTATTTAAATAACTTATGGGCTGAAGGACCCCAGGGATCAAAAGTTTCTACCCCAAAAGGTTCAAATATATAGTTTACTCCGATGTCTACATATTTGCGCCTTTTGAGGCTTTCTGTTGTGGCAGCTGCTGCGCCGACCTTTGACTTGGTGACCTGAAGATGGGACGGTGCGAGGGTATCCACACAAGTGGCATCCCATACTAAGGGCCGCCCCAATCTCCAAGGCACCAAGGTCAACCCGTCCGGCCTCTTGCCATCATCTCTAAAAGTAAAACGGCGGGAAAGCAACAGTGTGCATCAAAGTTTTATGGTTGAGTTTATTTAAAATCAAAAATATCAGTTTATTAGGTATTTTCCCTCGCAAGTATGTTGAAAAACGTCGTACGATATACGTGCGTATATTGGTTAAACACACTCAGCTCCTTACGCCCTCGCGTTCGCTCGGGCTGAAATTCCGCTACGTGTGTTATAACCACCATAACGCACTTATATCGCACTTAATGTACTATAGAAGACATGTCTCGTCAATATTTAAGGGAAACAAATACGTTTAAATAAAACAAAAGAGAACCGACGAAAGACGATTAAAGAAGTTTTATCTTGCTTTACAAAAATAGCTAACCTCCTTTTCAATCTCACAGATAAAAACAGTGTTCCTGCAATGGCTGCCGTGGATCCTGCGGATGTCCAGGCCTGGCAAGAAGATCACGAGAAAGACCATTATGATGTCCAACAGGATGCGGGAGTTGGAGCTTAAGGAGCGGTCATCGAAGTCATTACTAGCCAATGTGCTGGATATAGATGATGACTTCAGGCACGGCCCACCACCACCTAATAGTACGGCTTCGACGGGGAACCTTGGGCCAGGGTGAGTGTTTTATCTTATCTTTTAACATGCCTGAACCCATCGTTTGATGGGTTCAGGTATGTCTCGTCGCCGCCTTACAGTACGGCTTCTATGGGGTATTTTAGGCCAGAGTGAGTGTTTATTGTACTATTTAAGTTTTTTGTACAAACATTCCTGAAAGACCTAGACGATGAGTTCCGGCAAGTCCCACCACCACCTAAAAGTCCGGCTTCTGTGCCAGAGTGAGTTTTTATCGTACCCTCTAAGTTTTTTTGGTTTATATTCGTGAAATACCTTTAAAGAAAATGTGTCGGTAATAAAACAATCCTCCAGGCTTGCCTAGTCAAAGTTTAATAGGATGACCTTTTACAGGGGATATAAGGTTAGTGTTTTACTTCACCTGCTAGCTTGAAATTTTACCTCAGTCTCTTGACTCTCTAACAAAAAGTTGAGTTAGCTAGTCTTCGTAGATAAACCATAATCCAAAGGTAAGACGAGCCGAACTTGCAAAAGCGTTCCTTACTGCAGTACTAGACGTGATTTTCAGTTAGTCAGTGGGGACAACTTCACGTTACCTTCCTTGCGAATCCTGCTGAATAGGTAAAGATTGCTTTGTGAAAAGAGTAAGAATCTAACAAGGAATAAAACCTGGAGACAGTATTAACAAGCCGTACAAGAAGTAGTTATTGCAGACTTATTTTAGTGGATTCTTCCATGCTGTTCTGGGAGAAAAGCAAAACTTAGAATGTACTAACTGCTTCTTTTCTCGCGCAGTCGCAATCAGAAGCCGATCGAATTAAGTTAATAGGTGAACAACCCTAGGTGATATATGTTTCGATTAGTTGTTACAACTTCTCGCCGTCAGGCTAAAAGTGGTTTTAGAGTATTGCGGCCCTTGGCTCTATTTACTTAGAGCCGCAAAGCTCAAAATGCTCTGTCTGCTCCATTATGGATAAATACGTGATAGTTTATGTAATATATGTTGCAAATAAAACTTCTGTCTTCTTCTTCATAATCGTTTCCTCATGTCGATACATGATGGTCATGACCATCTTAAGCAGCTCTCCTCACAATGGTTTACCACAGTGAACGGTCATGAGCCAGGTGTATGTAAAACTTCTGTAGCCTTTTGAAAAAAATATGTTACTAAAAAAATATTTAAAAAGAAATAAAGATCTACGTTAAAGACTAACTAGACCACAATTTCGATATCGATACACGTGGATGCGATTAAGTTGCTACCGATTGGTAATCGTATCATAACAGGATAATGTTGCTCCAAGTGAATACAAAGTGGTTTAAAGAGAACAAAATAAACAAATGGCATCTGATTGGCCCCATCTAGATGTGGTTATGGTCCGTTAATAACGCGGCAACTCGTGAATGCTCTTTGGTATCTTTGTCATTTCATTTTCCGTTTGTACATATGATGTTTTTATTTTTTATCGAATTTCAACTACAGTGTTGCGTTATCTATATGTTACATTATCTGTTTATCCCTATGGTTGACTGGGAGAGAACGCTTGTAGCGTTAAGTCCGCCAATTGTAAGACAATTTCATTGTTAAACAATAAAGCTTAAAAATAAATAAATAAACATTCCAAACAAGACAATATCAGCTGAGGGATTACATTTTGAGTTTACACTGTGCTCAAAAGTTACATTGACATATACGTACATCAATACGTTAGTTTTGCACAAATGCATTCCCAAAGTGGGTTGACGTTAGGCAGGCGATCGGCCATAAAAAATTAAACAAAACATTTTGCGAGGACTTTGGCATCCTTGGGTGACCCAATGACATGCATATTATATTTGGAGAAGAAAAAGCGGGAAAGCGCACCCCGGGCACTGAAGCAACACAGCTGAGAATGCAACCGAGAATGCGCTGAGATATAGAAGAAGACATATCTGTTTTTCTACCTATTGTAGCTTTTGGCTCAATAAAGTTTAAAATAAATAAATAAAGAACTAGAAGAAGAACACATTATACGTTAGTTTGGTTATTCTCTTTTATATGGTTGAGTTCAGCCATGGCTGATCCATGCGTCAACTCGCGAACGGGTGCCGCCAGGAGAGACTGGTCAGCTCGGCTTCGTTTTAAGACTACTCATTTTTTCAGTGATACAAACGACGAAACAGAGATAGATATTAATTATCTATCTCTGTTTATTGAAGTTGGTCACTCGTTCGCAAGCTTTACGTGTTATATAGTGACCTAGTTTAAAGAAAAAAATAATTGTAAAGTAGGCGACCAAGCGATCAATTTGCAAGAAAGAGTTTATACAGGGTCTAAAAAATATACTGGAATTATTGTGTGGAATAATTCAGTTCATGGTACTAAACAACTAACCAAGGAACATTTATAGAAATATTTTAGCCATCCTTATAAGTTGACCGATTATCTAATCCGAGTATTTATGGAAAGCAAATTTCATATTTCGGTAAATGTTCTTTGGGGAAAGTTGTTCAGTCTCATGGACTGATATCGCCCTTAAAATTGTTTCAGTATAATTTGTTAGACGTTATAGTTTTCTTAATATAAATTTTTCATTGTAGACATTTTGAACTCTTTCTAGCAAGCTTCATAAGTTTTTTTGCAACATATATACATACATACATTTATATACATACATTATCACGTATTAATCCCTAATGGGGCAGACAGAGCATGTTAGGTCTTACGGCTCTAAGCTGATCTTTTTAAAATAAGCTTTTTCAGTTTTCAAACCAAGAACGATATCTCTCAAAGCAATAACTTAATTTGACCCACATTTAAGTTACGTACAATAATCGACACCCTGCCGATGTCTGTAAAAACGACACTTCCCTAAAGACCACCTTTCAACAGATGCTCGATATCCCAATCGGACTTCCGGCGGCCCTTTGTACGGCTTTGATGATAGACATAAGGGGAGAGCTTTTTCTCATCTTAAGGGAGAGGGGAGCGTATAAATATGGATACATAGCAAAATCAGAAATAAATAAATAAATATATAGGGACAAATTACACTAATTAAGCTAGCCCCAAAGTAAGTTTTAAACTTGTGTTATGGGATACTTACTCAACGATACTATATTTTATGATAAATACATATATAGATAACACCCAAGACCCAGGACAACTTGAAAAAGGCCATTTTCCAACCTGCCCTGGCTGGGGATCGTACCCAGAACCTCCGGATTAGCGGTCTAGCGTGTTAACCATTACGCCACGGAGGTCGTCAAAAGCTTAACAAAAGATTTTTTAAGACTTTTGTCACAGAATACAGTAAGAGTAAACAGAAAGGAATCTCCTAAGGTACGCACAATATGCGTCCCCGTTCCCCGCACCCGCACCTCTCCCCCGGTTCTTGACGGCCAACGTGAGTCATCGAGGCGAAAACGGGGGAGAGGTGCGGGGACGGGGAACGGGGATGCATATTGCACGTACCTTAGGAGATTCCGGCCTGTGCTTTTGTGACCGCTCGCTAAGCGCGAATATTTTTGAAGATCATACAATACGATTACAATAGGAATAGGATGGGCCGTTTGCTAACTTCAGACGCTTTTACTACCGTTTGCAATAAAAAGGATTCATCATCATCATTTCAGCCGCACAACGTCCACTGCTGGACATAGGCCTCTCCCAAGGTTTTCCAAAATGACCGATCTAGAGCGGCCTGCATCCAGCGCTTTCCAGCGACCTTGGTCAGGTCATCTGACCACCTTGTGAGTGGGTGTCCTACGCTTCGCTTGCCAGTACGTGGTCGCCATACGAGAACCTTTTTTCCCCATCGGGCATCGGTTCGTCGCGCTATGTGTCCAAATAAAAAGGATTAAAAAGATATAATCGATATCGCATGTGTGTTTTTTACACTTCATCTATTTTTCAAATAACAATTAAAATTTGATTAAAAATATAGAAGATGATGCCTAAATGAGTGGGATCAAAAAATTGGCTTAATAGCACTTTACATTGATTATAAATACTTAAAACAAATTTAATTTTTTATTAAATTATCCCTAATTTTTTTCACATCATACTGAAGTGAAGTTAGTTTGACACATGTCTGACAGCATGACGTCACAAAATGGCGGCGGTTTGATTCTATTATTATTTTAATTGCATTGTAGGCGTTTCATCCTCCCGCTGGCATTTATAGCACACATTCCTACTCATTTAACCCTTTCCCAACGGGTTGTACATAAAGTAAATTTGGCAATGAGGGAATCAAGAAGAAATACCTGGAACAGGTTACTGTTCTGAACTGATTTGATTATAGTTTTACAACCGGCCGCCTGCCTGACGTCAACTCTCTTTGAGAATTCGTTTGTGCGAAAAGTTTTACACTGGTCCCCGCCCGACGTAAACCCTCCTTGGGAATGCAGTTGAAGCTCGAGATATTCTTTATTCACCTCTTAAGATGTCCACAGAAAGAGATGGAGTGGTACTATTTTGTCTCGAGTACGCCAACTAAAAAACCCCAGCACCCCATACATCCCACAAAGCATCCTAAACAACGCAAACCCTACCACCCCAAGCAAAGCACCCTAAACAACGCACTTTTCACAGATGTTCAATATTCCGCACGGACTTCCGAAGGTCTTTCGTGCGGCCGTCGACGATGGAGGACGTGGGGGGAGGGCTGGGCAGCCATCACCGGGAGCTCCACCTCATCCTGAGGGAGCTGCAGTTCATCACGGCGAGGATGAAGAAGGCTGATGAGGAGGCCGAGCTGATCAGCGATTGGAAGTTCGCAGCGATGGTTGTTGACAGGTTGGTGACAATTCTAATTTGGGTATATTTAATAAAATTGTTATAACAAGCCATCTCTGGCCCATTGTTGGGCAAAGGCCTCTGTCTTTATTTTCCACTAGCTATGCCCGCGACTTCGTTCGCGTGGTTGTCGGAACGTAATGTTATATAGCTTAAAGCCTTCCTCTATAAATGGACTACCCAACAAAAAAATATTTTTTTAAATCGGACCATTAGTTCCCGAGATTAGCGCGTACAAACAAACAAACAAACAAACAAACAAACAAACAAACTCTTCCTCTTTATAATATTAGTATAGATTTATGTCGGTCTAAGGCTTAATTTTGTCGTAGTTTTTGTTTATTTGGTCGCACCACCCGCGATTGTGAATATTATTATGTGTTCACCCTCAAATAGGAATAAGATTAACTTTCTAGTTTAGTGACTTCTTACAGTTTAAAGGAGATAAGTCTTACACACGAAAAAAACCAAATGTATTTAAAATACACTGGCTACTTTTATAAGCTAAGTACTTTATTTAGTTTGCTAATAGAGAGTTAAGTTTTACGAGCAATTCGATTTAAGTTTTCCGGTACAACTTGTTGAAAACTAGAGGAAAACATTTAGTGAAAACTACAAGAGTAGCTCTTTGAGTTTTAGCTGCAAATTTGCAAAAGTTTCAAGAGTCAATGTTTTTAAGATGTATGTTATGAGATAATAATACGTGACATAAACTATCTTTCATATAGTTATATTTTAACAAATTCTCTATCTTTAGAATCACTCGTCAAACATAAAATTTTACTTTTGCCATTTAGGTTATTTTATGATTAGGTTATTTATAGAGTTTCTGCTAAGATGGTGTTTCTATAAAACCATCAAATGATTTGTCATAAAACTATTTAGTCCAGTGCTATAAATTTTCCTTATTTCCTAGTCTTTTCATGTTTATTTTGTGCAGAAAAATGGCTGCAAACATTATTTCAGTGATGTGTTCCATCAATCTTCGATTCCCGGTGGCCTGAATTGATTGGTTATAATTCAGGATCAAATTTACCATGCGTTATTATGTTTAGTACCTATTTATATTTATTTTATTAATATGATTTGCTTTCAATGTAGTAACTTCAAAAACTTCAAAAAATTACTTGCTGAGATATTTTATTGGTAATTTATATCACTGAATAAATAATTTTCAATTTCAATCTCAGTCTCGCAACGCAGTTTCTTCTGCCATAAAAAGTTGTTGATTATGTTATGGTCTGTTTTTCATTAGCTGTTTCTATGTAAGTATATTTATTATTGTATGAACATGTAAGTAGGTACGTATTATTATTGTGCAGGTTTCCTCACGATTTTTTCATTTCACAGGAAGCAAGTGGTGGTAAAATTACCTTACATTAGCGCAAACTCAGACGTACAAGTCGCGCCTAGTGAGGATTGAATGCGTGCCTCACAGACGCATAGCCAGTGCCTCCACCACTGCTTCATATGCTTAGTTAGATATATTTTTGACATGAGTACGTTTGTCCCCAGATTTTGCCTATTCGTGTTCACTCTGTTCACGATAATCGCGACCGTGGCAGTGCTGCTATCGGCACCGCATATCATCGTGCAATGAGAGTAAACCACGCGCCGGTCGCCGGCGCCGCCCCAAGAGAGAAATTATTTAGACTACGACGCTGTAACTATAGCTGTAAGTTTCATGTTGAGGCTAGTCGTTTATCTCTTCACCAGTAGATAAATTAACAGTAGTTCATCGATTGACTTGGGCGCAAAATCTGCTGTTAACAGGTGTAGGGTGTACGTATAAGACAATTATGTTTTGACGGTTCGATTTGTAAATTTTCTTAGAATGCAAACATATTGACCGAACTTCACTTGGTAAGTTCGATAAAGTTCCATCGCATATTATGTGCGTTGAATGGCTTTCAGTGGATAATTTACTCTACTAAGAAAATTTTAAATCAGATAGAGAAAATAATTATAATTTCGAATTATATATCTAGCGTTTTTGAACCTGAAAACTAGAGAGAGATTACTTAGAATAATAAGAATATTATCAACTTTATCTATAAAGAAGTTTGTTTACTTTCGATATTTGCATAGATATGCATATTTGCATTTGTGTATAAGCACATATGGAATTGTTGTTGACTGCATGGTATCTCACTCGTTTGTCAGTTCCATTAGACAGCGCGAGATACGAGTAATGTAGAGGTTTGATGGTTTGTATATTTTAATAACTTGGACCTATGTCTCGTTATCATACATGCGTGTTTGATAATTGAGAATATATTTGGCAACTACGCATAAACGACTAGCTTTGATAATACTCTATGTATAATACTTAATATATCTAACGCGGCAGAAACGCACACGTCTCTTTAAAGTCGAAAGACGGTAAATATAACTCGATACGTTAAATAGCGTAGATAAGTCCAACATATTATAAACCGATTGTGATGTTGACTAGGATGTTATACAGAATAAATGTTGACGAGTATAATTTGTTAAATATAATTATATTTCTAATTAAAACGGTTAAATTTGGAATAATGGAACGGTGAGGTTGCTTTATTTCGTTTGAAGTGTGCGTTATTTCAGAGAGAGAAATTACAGATGTGTCTAAACACTTTTGTATATCAATCTTAAAAGTGAGACATCATTGTTACTATTAAATTTTTCTGATGTTTTGATTAACTTTAAGACGAATTGTCAACTGCAGATCCATTTTTAAGAAGCATGTTTTAATACAGCGTGAAGTGTGGTATTTTGTGAAGAACAGATTCATTAAAACAAAGGGTCCTAAATTAAGATCCTGACAAATAAATCTGTAAGATAGCTTGTTAACCGAGTTTTGTAATAGAATCCTTTATAGAAACAAATGAGGGATCACAGATGATGACATTACCTTAGGGTAAGTAATGTACATAACATAAAGGATCAATATTGGTATAGACAACAAATAGTTTACTAAGATTACGATAGGAAACTGAGGAAGGGCGCAGTTTCAAGCAAAACCAGATGAGAAATTAGATTGAGGACAGGAATTGCAAGACGTGATGGAATTGATGAGTCAGCAATTAAAAGAACCAGTAGATTAGTGATACGGATAAAGATTGACACAGTCTGATAACCAATAAAATACTATAAAATGTATAATTAAATCTAGAGAGACGATTGTTTTGTTTGTCATAGATGTAATTAAGAGTAAAGATTTCGACGATTTGATTTTGTTACGTACGTTGGCATGATGAAAGTTTAATCTCACGTTTTACTGACGTATGTTCATAAAAATCTCTCTCATTGTGTAGCAAATATACAGAAGAAGGCTTTAAATTATAAACAATGGTAAAAAGATTAAAGGAGGTATGCTAAATCTAGCATAATTTTTAAACTTTACTGTGCCTAAAACTTTTAAAACTCGCATTGATTCGTACATGCGTTACTAAAACGTGTAATTTTACTAATCATGTCACTTTAACACGTATGCATGCAATGGTAAAATATTTGTAGACACACGCATAGTTTTAAAACACATTTATCGGCCATTTATTTCAAATAGAAAAAGTAATAGGAAAATATACAGAATGCTACAATATCACTAACCACACGTAAATTTTATCACTAAATGTGTATATATCGCGATGTGTATTTTGTACATAAAGGTTAGAAAATGCGGAAAAAGATGTTAATATTTCACAAATTAGGACGTTACTACGACCAGTCTTATAGGGCCTTCTATCACAATTATTTTGAGGGAAAAACTCGAATAACCCTCGGAAGCGATTTGGCGAATTTTGGTAATATGTTGTGGACATTTCGAAATAACTTACGGACATATTTATCGGAGCAGAAAATTAACTGTCCGCAAATCGAGCTGAGTTGTCTTTTTTCGTTTATTTGTTGATTATATTTTCGTTCAGTAGTTACAAGTTAAAAGTTATTTTTTCTTTATTATTTAATATTTTTTAATGGAAATTAACTGCCATATAGTTATATAATTAAATTTATTTGATATATATTTTTTTATCAATTCAAAATAGATTAACTTTTAAGTAATACAAATTTTGAAAAGCAATTAGAATGTTATTTAAAATTCGTCAAAAATTCGCGAATTAGAGAGCCCTTAGTGCATGTAGGAGCTATATCGTAACATAGGCGTATTATTTAAAGAAAATACATTATAATTCACATCTTATCTATGTCCGTTCCTCAATTTCGCTCTTATAGATGTCGTGATAGCCTAGTTAGTGTCGTGTCCCTTTAGGCTATGCTAA
This sequence comes from Acrobasis repandana, assembly GCA_963576875.1. Classification (NCBI taxonomy): domain Eukaryota; kingdom Metazoa; phylum Arthropoda; class Insecta; order Lepidoptera; family Pyralidae; genus Acrobasis; species Acrobasis repandana. The sequence goes on from OY756215.1 coordinate 3,286,970, forward strand.
GTATTGTAAGACAGCTCATTAAATAGTCGAGTAATTAAATAATGCGTCTCGGTGTGTTCTTTCTAATAAATTTTTCTCTATAAAGTTTTATTTGTTTTCGATCGAAATGTTTTGTGTGAGATGTACGTGTAACTTGCCTGGCGTAATTTTCTAGGAAATGAATTGTCTAATGAGAGAACAATGCATGTATTGTTGGACCGAACTTTAGATCTTTACTTCAAAAGTGACACGACGTATGCACGCTGTTACGTGTCCGCGTGGCAGTGTCATGCAACACTAAGCGCTATGAAGTGATGCTAAAGTCTGAATTGGTTTGACAATGAAATAACACGATAGTATCGTACTCTTTTGTTGTTTGATGGAGTAAAAGATCCTGATTTTTAGAAAAAAGCGCAATGTATAAAGAGATTTTCTTCGATTTTACTATTGATGCTAGGCAAAGAGTTTAATTGTTATGTTATACTCGTTTCTGAAATATTTATTGCTAACCTGTTGTAATTACCTATTTTATAATACCGTGTGGTGCTCAAATAATATCATTATAATATTATTTTAGGGCAGTTAAAATTTATTTTACACGCAGTTAATATTTATTGCAATTGTCTTTCTTTTCATAATTTATAAATTGTATTGTTTGGAGTATCAGAATCCCAAATTACTAAAATTATCAATAAATTTGTTGAATTATTTAAATATATTATTACAATGTATGTGTATAATTCCATTCGGAAGTGATAAGGAAAATGAAATTGTAAAATTAATTGATATGTTTAATTAGATTTGTTAGTGCCAAAAAATAGGGTTTATAAATATTGAAATTAAGTTGGATTATAGGGGTATAAATAAAGGATAAAGTTGAGAATTTTATTGTAAAAATAAAAACGAACTAGGATGTTTGATAACATATAATTTTAATATTAATGTTGAGTGGCGTCGCGCGGCAGGCGGAGCCCGACCAGCCAATTTTAAACTTATTTTCTTTAAAAAATAAACGAGAGGTTGTGAAAACGATTGTTAGGTCTTTGCCTGCTGTTTGGCGTTTGATAAAATAAAATATACATATAAAATCACGTAGAAAATGGTCTACATAAACGAAACTGATTATCGCCTGCACGGGACCGGGTAGACTTACGAGTACGTACAAACTGGTAACAGCTAACATCGATCCGTAGGTCGCACCTTATTTTCATATCTTCTATCTACTCACTGAATGTGCTTAATTTTGATACATGTTTTAGCTATTTCTTAAGGCCGTACCTGAACTTTCCGGGGTCCAGTGCTGCCCCCATTTAAAATAAATCATTTCAAAGAAAACGGAGACATCATTTAAAATGTTGCTACTACCAAGCCCTAGATAACCCTTGAAAGTATAAATATAAGTAAAAATGAAAATGTTAAGCTGGCCGTTTTTCGCAAATGTGCGTAGTAAAGCTTAACGTTCTCACTTTAAACTGTAAACAATAGTTCATAAAATACTTTGAAGGGTTATCTAGGGCTTGGTAGTAGCAACATTTTAAATGATGTCTCCGTTTTCTTTGAAATGATTTATTTTAAATGGGGGCAGCACTGGACCCCGGAAAGATCAGGAACGGTCTTAAGCAGATGTGTTGACAGGTAAGATTCATATTCACAATTTTAACAAAAAAATTGTAATATATACAATATTTTTACAAGCTTTTCAAGTTTCATCTGTCCCGTTGTCTGTGTGTCCTTAAATTAAATCTTGCAGTAATTCAATTATTCAATGGGGCGTTGGTCTCATTCGGCTAAATCGAGTTGAAACTTCACATACTTATGTAAGTTGGGTGACAATGCAATAATTGGGTAAATATTATAGTACCAACGACCTAATTTCACGATGAAGCCGGAAGGTGGTCACGGCATCTCGGTGATAAAACCATATAACCCCACCGAGTTTGGGTTCAACTGACTTATATTGAAGAGCACTTTAGACTTTTTTGTTCATTGTTATAGATAAATGCTTGTTTTTGAAATCATTTTTTATATAATTACTTGTTATTATTATATAAATTTGGTCAGTGATGAGTTTTGCACTATCCCTGTCATTCTCCACATCACCCGGTTTGTTAACTGGTAGATACGGCCTTATGCTTTAAGTCCGCTATTACACTTGTTTTTGTGTATATAGTTAAATAAATAAATAAAAGAAATAAAATATATTAGCATATTTTCTTTGGTTGATCTATTTATTTATATATGTATGAAGTCCACATTTCACTTTTTATTGTCTCAATCATGTTTAATTATACAGGGTCTAACAACATATACCAAAACTATTTTAAGGTACATTCAGTCGATGATACTGAACAACTTTCCTTAAGAAACATATATTAAAATATGAAAAATATTATTTGGCCTCCCATTATGTTATTGAAGTTACTCTGTCAACATAACTGCAATGTTTCACTTAGCTCTATTACCTCTATCCGAATTTCACTAACACAAAGGAACATTTTTACACCTATGTTTAATCTGATTAATACATACATATACTTTTCGTACGTCTGTATGATATGCATTTATTTTTGTAACACAGTTTTACTAAATTTTCGTAAATAATTTGAGATATATTTGACGAAATGAAATTTTATTTCAATAAAATTTTTGAGATCTGAAGAAGAGTTATAAAGTGTATTTTACTATATATTTACGGCATATTAATTATTTTTGCCATAAAATAATATTCAAATTATGTATTGCTCGCTCCATTCTTTACTTTACAACAAGTAGTTTATTTTTATCTCCATGTTGTTTATTATACCTTTAAATGAAACATACATACGTAAGCTAGCAACTGGAAGCGATAAAGTGCTATAGGTATATTTACATCTTAAGATAAACTATCGCTCGCTATACAATTCTAAGCATCACACACGACCAACATTTTTTTTTATCTAACGGTATCTTATATGCCGTGCGGTGTGAAATAATTTTTTTTTTTTTTAGATGCCTAACATGTATGAACATCGTATCTTAATATTGTGTGTGATACCTTAAGATACCATAATATTTTATATCCTGATATCTAAAGATCAAATATTACAGCATCTTAGCCGTATGTGATGCTCTTAAGAGAGAAAAAGGCGTATAATGTATCATTGTATGTGTATCATACAGACGTAACTATCAATACCAGCATACTGCACAACAGTAACTTAATGCTTTAATCTTAAAACAGGTATTTTGGAGTTTCATATACATTCTAATCCAGAGCGCTGTAGTCTAAGATTTGGATTTTATAACACTTTTCTCACAAGTCTTGTATCGTTTACACTATTATAAAACAAACTTCAGCTTATTTTATGTCGTCTTATTTAAGTTTATTATTGAAACACAATACTTAGTAAACCAAGTGGTAGTTATATTAGAAATACATATTAATAATGACATGACATAATAATAATATAAAATTGATACAAATTTGTTTATTTTTGTCATTAACGGTTTATATTGTATTTATATTGTTATTTTTAATAAATGTGTGTTTCAAAAGAAATAATTTCCTTCCCTAATTTATACATGTATAAGTTACAATAAAAAATATAATATCAAGATATTTTTTATTCAATTTGACTTATACATTTGAACAGAAAATGATTGATATTATTCAGTTTGACTTATAAATTTGAACAGAAAATAATTGATATATAAGTATTTTTCTTATAACTAGCAGTGGTTTACTCAAATCATCTGTCATTATACTACGCATAAGCACTCGCTGTGTCATATTCGATTGCTATCAACATATACGACATAACACCACGCTTGCTAGTCGACTGTCATCACATTTATACATAACTAAAATCATGTGACTATCCGTGAGGAAATTTAACAATAGCAAACTCCTTATAAAATAACCCTGTAAAAAAAATTAGAATAGAAATAAAACGAATCAACTTTAGCTTCTCTGTCTTTACGACTTTTTGAAATATATGTGTTTAATATTTTATTAATTACCTAATTGTTTTATAGTAAAGATGATTCAGAGACGGAAATCTTTTAATGTTTATGGAATTTGAAAATGACGCACAAGAATCAAAATCGTATAGCATAAAGGTAGATGAGACACAGAACCATTTTAAATAATTCATTTAGATGCCCCTCATTTGCATTAGCTTTAACATTTTCGCAGGTAATCCGAGAATCGATTACGTTATCTGATGAACCGATGCAAAAAAGTCACGGGATAACCCAAATCCGACCGAAAACTTTGGGCCAGCCCTCGGGACCCTGCTTTCGATAAATTTCCCCATGGATAGGGAGGGAACTCCACGATCGTTCGAATATTGACCAACAGATCTTCATACATTCCACTCTATAGTATCTACTCCATATTGTGTTCCTGTGGCTTAAATAGTCAAATAAATTAAATTAAAATTAATAAATACGACTGCAGTAAGTTGAATAATTACATCCGAGCGTTTATGTAAGTTTATAATGAAAAGCCCCTATGGAGGCTTTTATAATAGATGACAAGTAAATACAAAGGTAAATTTGTAAAATAAAAACTCAACGGGTAAAATTATTCGTTAAAATTGACTATCGTAAGTAGTATTCGATTTGTATAAAACTAAAATAAATTAAAGCAATCTGATTTATACTGTGATGTTGTTTTTTTTCTTGTGTGACCCCTTTGTATACAGGATGAAATTTTAAACACTAGCCAACCGAAATTGGACAAACCCTTATATTTTTTTCCGAATCCAATAAGTCATATTGAGCAGTATAAAAAATTGGATTTTTTTGTTGCTTCTATTATATCGTATACCTAATAGTATAAATTTATGGACAAACCCAAATTTTGGAGCAAGTTCAGTGAATGATAATGATACTTTTCATTAAAAAATTTAATAAAAACCAATGAAAAATTTCTTCTTCCCATACAAATCAGCGCTCAGCCAAATGGATTTTGTATGAGAGGACGAAAACTTTTATCGATGTTCAATATTTTTTTACGAAAAGTAGTTAAGTATGAAGTACTGATCTTGATTTTTCATTTCATTGATTGTTGATGGTTAAAAAGTCACCCTGTAGAAGCGAAAACCTTAAGTTTTATTACCTAATAATAATAATAACCCAAAGGTTGGCTGTCAGATAATGCTGTTAGTATTAAGTCCGCCTATTGTGCTATACAAATTGTATTTTGTACAATAAAGTTTAAATAAATAAGTAAAAACGGCATTATTTATTTATTTATTTAAACTTTTGTGGTTCCCGGCAGAGTAAAATAGGACCACTCAAAGTCTTCCCGTGGATGTCGTAGACGGCGACTTAGGAAACATAAGCTAAACAAAGCTTACAAACATCAATGAGACCTCTGCGACCCGTCTGGGCAGCGTGGAGAATGTAGGCCAAATCCTCTGACTGCTCTGGCTAATATATGGCTCTGGTAGTACAGAGAGGGACGTGCTTCTACTACGGAGACGAAAAAGGACCTGATGATAATAAAACATACTTTATTATTGCGAGATAAGATCAAAAGGCTAAAGTTGTATAGTCGTCAAAAAACGAGGAGGTTATTAATTTATCGCGTATGTTTTCTTTTTTTTTTGTATGTATGTTAGAATATCTTTGTGAACCGATTTTAATGATTCTTTTTATATTTAAAAGTTTTACTACCAAGTTGGTCTCATATAATATGGTGAAGACATGATATCATGATATCATACTTTGGCGATTTGGGTTTTTTTTGTTCAAAACTTTAATTAATCTACTTGTAAGTTCAGCTCGACATACGTACAAATCTACGAGGTTGTGTTGCAGTTTCAAGCAACTTTAAGCGCTACGAAATGGTGATAAAGTCATATTTGGTTTGTCATTGAAAGAGGATGATACTATGGAACGATACTATGTCGTGTTATTTTGCTATTAAGAACTTGCTATGCTCAGTTATGATATGGAACTAGATACGACCAGGAAAGAATAAATAAAATAAATAAATAGACAAGGACAAATCACACTAACAGGAATGTGGATTGGGTCCGAAAAATTTGAATGAAAAGAAAAATGAATTTTATTTTGTTCGTCAGTTAAATTATCCAAAAATAATGAAACCATATTTTTCAGTTTAAGGCGCCGTCAGTAAAGAGCTCACAATACTGTGTTTTTGAAAAATTACTGTTATTAAACAACTACAGTTTATTTCTCAAAAATTTTACATAGGAATCTTAAGGATTTTCTACAGACATCCAAAACACGATTGAGCATTTTTGGCTCGCTCAACAGAAAAAAATCACAAACAGACCTCTAAATTTACCTTTAAAAAACTTATGATACACTTATGCAATCACCTTTATATATGAAAATTATACCAAAAAATGTATAATCTAAATGAGTGTCTATATTCCTATATAACATTTTTGAAAAATAAACTGCAGTATTTTAATTACAGTAATTTTTCAAAAACACACAGTATTGTGAGTTGTGAACTGACAGCGCCTTTACAAAGTAGTGAACATTCACAAAGATACAGCGTGTCAAAGTTTCAGAGTGAGGGTTGTTGACGTCACCGTCAAGGGAAAATCGTACTTGATCGTATCGTCATGCGGAATTTAAATGCGTTGTATCTTTGTAATTTTTTTTTTAATTATTTAGAACAAAGAAAATATACGTATACAATATTTTGTAATAATATACATGATAAGCTAAAAATATATTTTTTTAAATTTTGTTCTTTAAATAGCAAAAAAATATATTGAAGACAAAGATAGAGACCAATCGTATTTAAACTAAATAAGGTTTAGTAAACGTTGGTTAATTTTTATGAACACGAGGTTAGTCGGTACTTATCTAAATGTTGCAATTTCCCTTTGATCACAATATGCCCTAGAATACGTACAATATACACAGTATTTAGATAATTATCAGCGCCCTTTGAGCCCGGAACTAATCCTACATTCCAAGTAGAAATACTCGTGTCAGATTTCGGCGTCACTTTGGAACAATGTGTGACATTTCACAGGTGGTACACACAAAGGGTGGGTTTGAATACCAAACTGATAAAGGCTTTTGTTCAAAGTGAGACAGTAAATCAATTCTGTATTACAAACTAGCGATTAACCCAGACTACACGCACTAAAGTTTTTTCAGAAGAAATGTTTTAAACGATGGCAAAAACCGCATTTACTTATTATTCATTTAGTGGTTTTGACCGGACAAATTGACAGCCACACTTTTATTGTAAGCGAATGCAAAAAATATATCATTTTGATGTAAGGTTAACCCTGGAGAACCAATGTTAGGAAAATAAGTAAGGAGGTATACCGTCGTCATTTCTACTGGTCTTACAACCAAGGATACTAAGACCGTGCGAAGTGGAGAAGAAAAAGCCGGAAATTGGACCTCGGGCTCCGCAGCATTAGGTACAGCTGAGGGTATAACTGGGAATTCGCTTAGATGAGAGAGAGAAGGGGAGAGAGTCTTCATTCCTACACAAAAATCGTGATGGTCCCTTATGTTCTTAGTGTATTAGTAAGATCATAGAAAAAAAACCACTTTTGAGAAAACAACCTTTCCGGTTGACTGAAAGAGATTCCATTATGGGATAAATCCGCCGTCGTCAATTTACTCTTTATGTTGTTTTTGTCTTTAAGTGTTTTCTAAGTACAATAAAGTTATTACAAACTAACAAACAAAAAAAAATACCTACTCATCTCAATACGAGTAATTACGTATAAATGCGCCAAAAATGTGAGTAAGATAAAATAACTATACGAATAGAAGTCCTAACGATATTAATTTCATATTTATATCCTCATTTTGTTATAAGAAATGATGTCAGAAGGGAGCGGTGTGGACTGAAAGAAGATAAAAAATAAATATATATAGGGACAAATCACACTGATTGAGCTAGCCCCAAAGTTAGTTTAAACTTATGTTATGGGAATCTAACTCAATAATATTATATAAAATAATAAATACATAATAATGTAGATATCGTGACAAAATTGAGAAAGGAAGGTTAAGATGGTTTGGGCATGTAGAAAGGATGGATGAAAGAAGATTTTCTAAAAGGGGCTACGAAGTAAATGTAAGAAGAAGAGTGAATAAGAATCCTCGACGAAAACACTGCGACCAGTTTACAGGCATTCTTAAAAAAGGGTAGGTTATAAGTGCCCACAAACGGCGGGCATGCATGCTGAGAGTGAGAAATGTAGATGAACCGAGCAAGGTCTGTCAGGATCGTAGCAAGTCCATAGTCTCTGCCTACCCCTGTGGGAAAAAGGCGTAATAATATTTATTTATGTATCCTCATTTGCAAGAAAAGGTTCTTTACCTCCTTTTCAGAAAATAAAATCTAAATGATGAAACAGACGAATGTTTCGCGTTGGGTTACCTTTTGTGGCCGAGACCTCAATTTTTCACCGTGACACAAAAAATATAATGCGGAAGCAACAACCAGTGAGCGAAAGTTTAATAAATGCTTAGTGTGGAGGAAAGGGCGTCTTTGTTTTGGAAGTTATTGGCTACCTTCCGGCTGAGATTTCATTGGAGATTGATAAGGATGTGATGTATTACAACAACCGACATTTTGTTATCAATACATCAGAAGAGGGAAATAAGTATACAGTACGTATTAAGTCGTCATTTCTTTTCCTATAGTATTTTCATTAAATTTCTTTTTAACTGACTTCAAAAAAGGAGAAAATTATCAATTCAACTGTATGTTTTTTTTTGTATGTATGTTTGTTACACGATATCTTTGCCAATTGTGAACTGATTTTGATGATTCTTTTTTTATTTAAAAGCTTTTAGTACTAAGTTGATTCTATTTTATTTTGGTGAAGATATGATGAAGAGCTTTAAAGATAATATAGAAGAAACTCCTAAAAAAATGAAGAAGTTTTTTTTTTTAATTTAATTATTATTTTTAATTTAATTATTCTTTCTTCTGCGATTAGCTGCTCTTACCATTTTTACTCTGACGACCTTCAAATTTATGCTCAGTCGCCAGTAGAAGATATCAATACGTGTGTTGCCACAATTAATTCTGCCTTATCGACTATTATGACCTGGTCTGATGAGTTTGGTGTTAGAGTTAACCCCTCCAAATGTCAGGCAATGATCGTAGGTAGTTCGAGAAAGATTGCACAGATTGATACTAGTCATATCCAACCCGTCATTTTCAATAATAATATTATACCTTTTTGCAACTCTGTCAAGAACCTAGAATTAAACATCGATTCTACGCTTGGCTGGACCACTCATATAGCTGCAATTAGTCGTACAATCACTGTTAGTCTTCAGCAATTGAACCGTCTAAGGAATTTTCTGCCTTTTAAAACAAAGGTCTTACTTGTACAGGCTTAAATTTTTCCAATCTTTGACTATTCTGATGTGTGTTATCCTGACCTCAATATAGACCTTCTCAATAAACTTGATCGGCTCCTTAATAACTGCATTCCCTTTATCTTCTGTCTTCGAAAATATGATTATGTGTCTTCTTATCGTTCGGAGCTTAACTGGCTTCCTATCCGCCAACGCAGGGAACTTCGGTTACTGTGTACTCTCTTTTCGATTCTTACGAATCCTGATTACCCTCAATATTTAAAATGTAAATTTAACTACCTTTCAGACACTCATGATCGACAACTTCGTTCTAATGAGACTCGTCAGCTCTTTATCCCCCTTTTTCGGACTAATTTCATGTCAAACTCATTTTCTCTTCAAGCTTCACGACTCTGGAATGCTTTACCCGTTGACATTAGAGATATTTCTACTAAATTCTGTTTTAAGAGGAAAGTCCACGCCCACCTTTCAAACTCCCTTTCTATATAAAGTCATCATCATTCAGTTCTTCTTTTCATTAGCTATTTCTTTGTTATTATATTTATCAGTATATTTATTATGTAAGTAGGTATTATATTATACTCTGCTATATTTATATGCGCTATTTATATATATAATAGTGTGTATGAAGTACTTAGTATTTTTGATGTAAGTATATAGGTATTTATAGCTTTTGCGCCGCACAATTTTCTCTGCTTATCCCTATGGTTGACTGGGAGAAAATGCTCTTAGCATTAAGTCCACCATTTATTAAAAGTATATTTTTACTTTGGACAATAAAGTTTGATAAATAAATGAATAAATAATTTTCTTATAGTATTCTGTTCTTATGTACATACTTGTGCCTTCCTATTAATGTATTTTAACTGTCCTCTGTCCAACTGGTCAACTGGAAGAGATCTCTTCGATTGTGTTTGAAACTATGTTTAATTGCTGTGTGTTATATGTACAATCAAGTTTTTTAAATAAATATATATGAGATAGAGATGGCATATAGATTGATTTTGCATCAGAAATCTGAAATCTTGAAATCAGAATCACCAATAGAATACAAAACAATAAGAAAAAAATATTTAGCAATTCTTTAACCACTTGCCGGCCGCACGTCTGGTAAGGTCAGTGGGAAAGCCAGCGAGAAAAAAAAATGGAGAAAAAAATAGTTTTTTTTTTCTTAAATTAATGCATACGTAATTTAATACAAAACATACCTTTTTTATTTATTTTTCTTTCGTTTCCTACCTCGTTTCGTATTGGATGGCTGGTCAACAGGCTGACCACGTTCCGTGAAATCCAGACGAAACGTCAGCAAAATAAATAAATACATTTGATTGATTTGATTTGATTTGATTTGACATTAATTTAGTAATGATGCAACGCGATAGTTTAAACGTATTTTTTTTTCTTTTGTAGTGATTGCATGGTTATAAGATCTCGCAAGGTCTACTATTCTCACAAAATAACTAGTTTGTCTTAAGTTGAATAAAAGTGATTAGTTGATTATACATTAATAAACTCTCGCTAAAAGATTTATGCTAAATTTCCTTCCTCACGTCTTTTCTAAACTTCCAACATTTTCCAAGTTCTGTCGTAAATTCCGCACGCTAAAATTTTAAAACTGCAGTTTTATCTCGGAAGCTGCTGTCAAGCTTTACAGAGCAATAAGTTTACAACTGATTCACTTACACGATGCAGATTTTATAATATATTTAAGGTACACTAACTTCGTTTTATTTTTATTATTATTTTGACACTGATTTTAGATAAGTAATTATTCTCCAATCTATCTTTATTTTTTTTAATCAAAAAGAAGTTACAGCTTTCTGTCAAATACAGTTTATTTCGTTCAACCAATCAGAAGTTTTTTAGCCCGCGCAACCCTAATTTTCTTTGCTCAGTTCCGCGGTCTATGACGTCATTACTACATACAATAAATATAATATATGTTGACCCCAAACATACATATTTTTTGTGTCGAATCGATCTTCACAACGATGTAACTCTCATTTTTGTAAGTTTTAAACTTTTGAGTTTGAAGATTTCAAAAGTACTTTAAAGTATGAAACATTCAAAAGTACATGAATTTTATGACGTATTTTTCTGGAATGCCCGCCGGTACGACGAGAAAGAAAGACGTTCATCGAATTCACGTAAAAACAACAAACTTTTCTCATTTCAAAAAAAGAAAAATAATAATAGTTTAGTTTACAAATTTTTCCTTTTTTCAGTAAACATTTTTTTAATGTCATAATAATACATGTATTATGGGATACTAACTCAACGATACTATTATCAATATCATCATCAGGTCTTTTTTAGTCTCCACTGCAGGAGCACGAGCAGGGTTGGAGGGTGAGGTCACATTGATGTTTATAAGCTTTGTTTAGCTTGTGTTTCCTAAGTCGCCTTCTACGACATCCACGGGAAGACTTGGAGTGGTCCTATTCTACTCTGCCGGGAACCACGCGGCAAACGACGATATTATATTTTATAATAAATACATACATAGATAAACACGCAAGACCCAGAACAATTTGAAAAAAGCTATTTTCTAATCTGCCCTGTCTGGGGATCGAACCCAGAACCTCCAGAGTGGCGGACTGGCATGTTAACCACTACGCCACTCTTCTTTTTCTTCATCCAAGCGCGTTCCCGGTTGCATCCTCAGCTGTGCTGCTTCGGAGCCCGGGGTGCGCTTTCCCGCTTTTTCTTCTCCAAATATTACATGCATGTGAATGGTCACCCAAGGATGCCGAAGACCTTTCGTTGAAGAAGAAATAGCCGGAAGAGTTTAAAGATTTGGCTATATTTTTACGACCGGCCGATTGCCTGACGTCGACTCTCTTTGGGAATGTATTTGTGCGAAAAGTTTTACAACCAGCCGCCGCCTGACGTTAAACCTCCTTGGGATTGCAATTGTAGCACGAGATGTTTGTGCTTAGTCCTTAAGTCGCCTCTTACGACATCCACAGGAAGAGATGGAGTGATCCTATTCTAACCCGGAACCACAGAGGGTAATGTCAACCACTACGCCATGAAGGTCGTATATTATTCCGAGCATTGTAATGCTGTATTAGTATTATAAATTATGTGCAGCTTCTACATAATTTATACAAGATAATAAATAACGCAAAAGCTTCTTTGAAATTGAAAGTCCCCGCCGCGGCCCTCAAATTGCTCTTTCCCTCACTATGGAGGCTCTCGACTCGCAGATTTTATCGGTCGCTGTGAACTTTTGACGCGACTGCGACAGGTGCGAAGATATTGCTTATCTGTCAGGAGGGGGGGGGGGGGGGGGTATCGATCCAGGACCCTCTAATGCAAAATAAAGATAGATACAGATATACTTCTTCTTCGTCTAAGCGCGTTCCCGGTTGCATACTCAGCTGTGCTGCTTGGCAGGCCGGGGTGCGCTTTCCCGCTTTTTCTTCTCCAAATGTAACATGCACGTCAATGGTCACCCTAGAATGCCAAAGACCTTGCAAAATGGAGAAGAAATAGCCGGAACAGTTCAATGGTTTGGCTATAGTTTTACGACCGACTGCCTGCCTGACGTCAACCCTCCTTGGGAATGCAATTGCAGCACGAGATGTTTGTGCTTAGTAGTGCTTAAACGTCTATCAATAATTATTTTTAAAGCTAGAACTGCTTCTCGAGTTCCTCTATTGGGTTTAAATCCATATTGATCTTTACCTATGGATTTTTTCGAGAGCGGTCTTATACGATTCAGTATGATTTTGATTATTATTTTAGATTCGTGAGATATAAGGCTGAGGGTCCTATATTCTTCACATTTCACGGTGTTTAGTTTCTTTGGTATTGTGACTATCCTGTTTACCTTGAACAGATACACTATCACGATTTATCTCTAACGGGGTATACATAGAGCCGTAAAATCCTAAGGCCACTTTAGGCGTGAGGTGGGCGTGGATAAGACAAGACAAAACTTCTTTATTGCGTACGAGTATAACAATAATCAAAAGTAAATTTAAGATAAAGTAAGTACAAAGGCGGGCTTATCATAGCAATTTCTTTCAGCCAACCACAGATCTGTATACAGGCTGACTTTTTATCCACCTGCATAGTTTTTGAAACATGTTCAGTCCATGTTACTGATCGAGTTTCTATAAAAAAAATCGATAAAAATTTTTGTTTTTACTTTCAAATCAGCGCTCAGCCCAACGGATTTTGTATGAGAGGACTTTTTTTTTTTATCGATTTTTCATTATAAGTACACACTACTACGTTTTGACTGCCTCCGTGGTCCAATGGTCAAGGAGTTTGCCTTGAGATCCGGTGGTCGTGGGTTCAAATCTCACTGGGTAAAAACAAGTAATCTTGTCAAATCACCTAGGCTAGGTAGCGGACCCCAGGCTCTGAAGCGTTACTGCTGAGGATGTAACCAGGAATACGCTCAGATGATGATAAATAAATATATAAGGTCAAATAATACTCATACGCATACTCCACCGACAAGAACCACTAAGCTCTTAAATAAGAAGAAGAAGAAGAATAAGGTCAAATATTATAGATGGGCTGGGACGATGATGATGATAAGGTCAAATTACACTGATTGTGCTAGCACCAACATAAGTTGAAACTTGAATTATGGAGTACTATATGTTATTATAAATATTGTCCCTATATATTTATATTTATTTATTTATTTATAAATACAAATATAGATAATTACCCAAGACTCAGGACAATTGTAAAAAAAGCCACTTTCCAACTTCCCCTGGCTGGGGATCAAACCCAGAACCTCTAAATTGGCGAACTAGCGTGTTGACTATTACACCACGGAGGTCGTGGTGTAATGGTACGTATGTAGTCAAGTACATACATACATGGCTACGTTTTCTCTAAATCTTCTTCTGCTCTTTAACTATATTGTCTTCGTAGCTAGAATGACGCGGCGTTTTTCTGGCATTTCCTAAGAGGACTAGGTGTTTAAGATGTCGATTTTGCCTTTTCCTCGCTGACAATTTTATCGCAGTCGAGATTTTTGGAAGGCATCTTTTGCAATCAGATTGGTAATGATGTGATTAGACCCAATACGTTTTTTGCTAAGTAGAAGGAAAGAAAAGATGTCAAAGGTAGCGTAAAGCGTAGGTACGCTTGCCTTTTGGGTAACTTGGTTATTCAACACTGAGCTCGTTTAATGAACTGCTTGAAATCGGTATAAAATCTGTTTAAATTTAATTTAAGGATAGGAATCTCCTAAGGTTCGCGCAATATGCGTCCCCGTTCCCCGTCCCCGTCCCCGCACCCGTACCTTTTCCTTATTCTTGTGCCATCATGTGCCACCGTGCACATCTCTCTCCTGACTCCTGGAGTCCTGGATGAAGCTTATCTGAATAAATTTTCTTAAATGTACAACAAATGATAAACGCACACATCCTCAGAATAGTTTAAATTCAGGATTCAATTGTCAAACTTCAAAATGCTCCAAATTGCGTTTAGGATGAACTTTCGCCTGCATATCAAGCATAACACTGCGGCTATAAAATGTGCTTTATGTTAACGATATAAGGTTGGAGTTTAAGTCGGAATTTTGGTGGTGTGTGTACCGCACGTATCTGGCTGTCAATTTGTTCGGAACAGTTTCTTGCTCCGCGCTATAGTATGCAAATCTGACGGCCCGTCTGACGGACGGCAAAAAGTTATGAGAGCCAACTATGCAGCATTGCTGTGAAGCATTTGGTGTTGCAAAACTTAGGGGTATTGAGAATTTGAGAGAAATTTATCATAATTAATAAAATTTGCTTGATGGTCATTGAACGAGCGTGCAAAATTCTGTTGTCTGGTTGTCTGGAAAAGATAGCTCTGAGCGACAAAACTATTGTTCCTCTCTTTCTCATCTCAGCTTATTTCCATAGCGCATTGAGCGACCTTGAGCCTTCTTATGAGACCCATAGTAAGAGACTACGTTTTAGAGCCATAATTAATTACTGGTAACACACATTGATTATACACTTTCTTCTTGAGGCACTGAGGTATTTTGAATAATAGACATCCTATAAGCAGCACCAATAAAACCCAAGAGTTCAGAGTAAAGGGCTTATTGACCGACTCAGCGAAGCGTCTCAGTTTCGAGTTTGGAGATGGGATGCTTTTCTTCTTCGTCTAAGCGCATTCCCGGTTGCATCCTCAGCTGTGCTGCTTCAGAGCCCGGGGTGCGCTTTTCCGCTTTTTCTTCTCCAAATATAATATGCATGTCAATGGTCACCCAATGATGCCAAATTCCTTGTAAAACGGAAAAGAAATACCCTAGCATATAATATAACACTTTCAATGATTTGGCTATAGTTTTACAACCGCGCGCCTGCCTAATGTCAACCTTCTTTGGGAATGTATTTGTGCGAAAAGTTTTACCGGCCGCCGCCCGACGTTAACCCTCCTTGGGAATGCAATTGTAGCACGAGATGTTTGTGCATAGTCCTTTAGTCGCCTCTTACGACATCCACAGGAAGAGATGGAGTGGTCCTATTCTAACCCGGAACTACACGGGTAGGTTGGGTATTGGCTACTAATACTTTTGTCCGTCAGTTTGTCTGTCCGTTTGTTCTCGTCTACAGGTCGCATAAGCAGGTTCGAATATTATATAGATTTTTTTGGAAATTTTTCAAAGTGGCGAAGATATGGGGTTTTAAAACATTAAGAAAATCATATTTTAGCTATTTTGAAAAAAAATTAAATAATTATGTTATAAAACTTTTTAGAGTCCCCTTTACCCAATACAGAATCAGAGTTTTCCATACAAACGTAGTCTAAGTTTTATTTCGAAACGACATGTCAGATTTCGGTAAAAAATTGTAACTTTGGAGAAATTTCACATATCTAGGGTTATAATTGGTTTTCACAGTCAAAATATGACCTTGAAAGAGAATATAGCGCATTTTATCATTTTTGACCAGTAGTATGGAAAACTTTTATACCCATATAATTTCTTTGAAGTTCATATTTTGACTGTGAAAACCAATTATAACCCTAGATATATGCAATTTCTTTAAAGTAACAAATTTTTAGCGGAATCTGACATGTCGTTTCGAAATAAAACGTAGACTTCGTTTGTATGGGGAAGTCTAGGGTAAGGAGATTCTTAAGACGCAACTTGTTTTTTGAACAACTTTTTATCCGATAAACTTCAACGAGTCAGGGGTGAGTCGCGAGGTTTACAGCTCACAGAGCCTCTACTATAATATACTCGTACTAGTTCCAAGAATCACCAGCATTCTATGCAAATGTTTTCACAGTCCGGTCACGAGGTACTCGTAATGTAACCAGATTCAATAACGCCAGGACGAGACGCGGAACGCGTAGTAGTAACAGTGATTTTATCATACCACGTTCCGCGCGTTCTTACTTACGTATAGTCACATAATTATTTCAGACAGGGAAATAGAAAAACAGCGGGCGGGAAGGAATTTTGCATGTAGCGTTCTGAAAGTAATAGTAAATAAATAAATATATAGAGACATACATTACCCGTGTGGTTCCGGGTTAGACTAGGACCATTCCATCTCTTCCTGTGGATGTCGTAAGAGGCGGCTAAAGGATTAAGCACAAATATCTCGTGCTATAATTGCATTCCTAAGGAGGGTTAACGTCAGGCAGGCGGCCGGTCATAAAACTATAGCCAAATTATTTGAACTGTTCCGGCTATTTCTTTTCCATTTCGCAAGGTCTTTGGTATCCTTGGGTGACCATTGACTGACATGCATATTATATTTAGAGAAGAAAAAGCGGGAAAGCGCACCCCGGTCTCCGAAGTAGCACAGCTGAGGATATAACTGGGAACGCGCTTAGACGAAGAAGATAGAGACACATTACTCAGGTTGCCTGCGGTGTAATACTCTGTCTTCTGTGCTGCGGTCCTGCAACCGCACCTTCAGAACTTAATTTGACTTTGCGGGCCACATACGCTCGCACCTACGAAATTAAACCTAGGTTCGCCGTTGACGAATACGTCAAGGAGGACATCAGGGTCATCAATCAGGGTGCCATGCCACTTCGTGTCGTGTGGTTTCCGGCAGAGTAGAATAGGGCCACTTCAAGTCAGAATATACAATAAAATACAAATTATCTTTATTGCACCATAATAATTCATAAAATAAAAATAACAAACACAAAGAAAATATTGGTACAAAGGCGGACTTATCGCTAGATGCGATCTCTTCCAGTCAACCTTTGGGTAGAGGAAAAATTAATAGTACGGAATAAGGTAGGTACGTTAGTACTATATACGGGGTCTAACAAAATATATTAAAACTATTTTAAGGGTGGATTCAGTCCATGATACTGAACAACTTTCCCCAAGGAACATAATTATATCGAAATGTGAAAAACAATTTTGGGCCTACCACACAAGTTGACCAATCAGCTGATGATGAAATTGGCTTGCAATGCATGTCTAGGTATCTATACGGAAAGGTGCTGAGTTCTGACGTGAGCTAAATTAAACCATACCGCTAGCCAGATTGAGTAGATATTTCTTTGAATTTCGTTTCTGAGTGAGACTTCTGTACGTTATTATTATATATTCTGTGCTTAAACCTCTGAGTTTGTCATTTTCAATTACCGCCACTTGCTTCTGGTAAAGGAAAAGATCCTAAGGAAACCTGGACACTAAGTTTATTAGTGTGTAATGATGACTGTTGTCTCTAGATGGTACTTGATGACACAGTGTCGAGAAGGAGATCGCTAGCAATACCTGGTCTCTATTTTTATTTCCTTTTTCTATCATGCTAAAGGTGGCACTTACGTTATTCGCGATTCGCAGTTTGTCTAACTCGATATCAGCAAAACAGGGAAAAGTCACAGTTCCAATTACGTGTTCCGTGTCGCCTCATTTCGAGCTATTGAATCTACTGTTACGAGGGACGTGAGCAAACTATACGATTGTAAAAGGTGCTGCTGCTTGCTGTGCTGTTACGTTTCACTTGGAATAGAGGTAGACGCAAGCTCGAAAAAAAAATAACATGAGTCTCTGTCTTATTAAAAAACGCAATATGCAATATGTCCTTCTCTTTCGTACCTGTAACTTTATTGGGGTGAATAAGGCTCGCGTTACACTGAATTGGCAGCGATGCGACGAGCAGTTTAGTCAGCATGGAACAGAATTTTCCTATACTGCTATCCTTTTATGTCGTTCAGAGCGGTTATTGCGTCGGATGCGGTAGCATCGCCGATTCCGCGGCGTTCCGTCTCTCTTGCTTGCTATAGCAAATGACGGTTTTGAGCGACAGAAAAATATAACAGCATAGGAAAATGCTGTTTGTGCTGACAGATGTGTCCCAAGTCTAACTTGACATTACGAGTATAAACTTTATTTACAATGTTATAAGATATATAGTCTAGTCATTCAATTAGATGAATGTTCTTGGCATTTTAAAAAGACGCGGCCTTTGTAGCGCCTCGACGGCATTCACATCAATTCAGAAAATTAACTATAGAAACGTTTGATAGAATGAACGAGGTGCGACCGCCGCGTTCTTATGACATTGTATGTACGTACATGAAGTTTATAATATCTTGTTATTAAACTGCTCGTTGAGTCGCTGCCGAACTCAGTGTAGCGCGAGCCTTATTCACCCCAATGAAGTTGATAGTTACGATAGAGGAGGTGAAATATTGCAGGAGGTTTTCTTATTTCGGGTGGATAATTATTTGAACCTAGTACAAACGGTTAATCGGATACTTGTGCCACCTCACGTGTGTGCGCGACGCGCCCGGTGGCACAGGTATCTGATTAACGATCTGTACTATTAGGTTGGTTTTGATGTTTGGGCCGTCCGGCGTTTATAGGTTGGTATATAGGTTTCACAAGTTTTTATTTACCTTCTCTGTTTATTGTTTGTTTGGGTCCAATATTGCAAGTTAAATTTGAGCTACTTCCCGATTTCCGATTGAAATAAAATTTTGTATGATGATGTAAATCAGATGACAATGCAATATTAAAATAACAAGAAGCTGATCTGATAATGGAGCTGGAAAGTGGTTATGTAATAAAACGACGCAACGCAATCGAGTTTGGGCTTATTACATTTCTCTTGACAAGAAGAACCAGATGGCGAGATTTCTTTGATAAATTCTTACTTATATATCAGAAAGAAGTGACAGACAGAGTGAAAGAAAAAAGAAGGCTTTTTCCAATTATGACAAAAAGCCGCATGCTAGAAAAAAAATATAGAAAAGTAACCATACGAGCTGAATATTCTGATAAGATCTGCCAACATAATAAAGCGATTCTACGTGAAAACTTGCGATTTCTCCCCTACTGAAGACGATTGACGTATTTAAGGGTAAACGAATACTGCAGACTTATTCACATAGAAATATTTATTTGAAGTATGGAATTGACTTCTTTGTAGAAAATTGTCGGGGGAAAATTAGTTTGATTGTTTTTTTTCTAAAGAACTAAAATTTTTTAACTTTAGACGACGTTTGCTTTTTTTTTGGCTTCATGTGGTAATTGTTATTTAACTTCATTAAAACTAAATGAAAATACAGGTACCTGTATTTTCATTTAGTCTAATGGCGCTTCATACAAGTGGAGTAATGTTTAGTTCAGTTCAGTGCCCACCCAGCCAGTGTTTCGCAGCAAGAGCGTAGGAACTAAGTCCACCTTGGAATGGACGTGACTGCACTTACAGCCACGGGCCGATATAGGTGCTTATCGCCTCTGTTTTTCCAGCGCAGCCACGTCAGACCTCGTTAAACCTGTACCAGGCTCGGGAAACCAGGTAAGGACGTATATAGGATATGGAGTGTGTGGAGGATTGCAGTCTGGGAAATGGGAAAGTCGAGGTAAATTAGAGACTAACGTATAGTAGCAACAAGTAAACATGAGGTAATAGATACTATACTTGGTGTGTAATATATAATGAGGAAGGGATATAGACTGCGTATTTTTGCTGCCGATGGTCTTCTCTTAATGATGCATTTTTCGAAAAGCGGTGTTGGCTGCGTCTTGGTTCAAGACATCGTTATGGAAATGGGAAATGGCAATATTGCAATGATATATCATCATTGATGTGCAACTTTTCCAGGTTATCTTTGTGAGATGCGTGATTTCATACAAATGGAGTAATGTTTACGGCAAATACTACTAAAAATGAAACTTTACATCCATGCACACGTCGATGTGGGAGTTTGATAGCTTTGAAATACTAAAATTCAAAAAACGGGAGAGAGGTGCGGGGTCGTCATATTGCGCCGGACGCTGAGAGTTTCCGCTCTGTATATTAATTCTGTGACGAGAGTGTCCTGTGTTAACATATCAAAAAAGATACAGATAGTATGTAATAACTTTAATTTGATGTCAAAACACAACACAGGACCTGTGCCAAGCTTCTAGCCAACCAATCAAGCAAAAAGTAGTAAACTAAAAAAGGAGGTCTTTGCTTAGTAACAGGCCTCATAAACAAACAATAATAATATATTATTAAAAGAAATAATCATCATCATCATTTCAGCCGCATAACGTCCACTGCTGGACATAGGCCTCAAAAGAAATGCCTGCATACAATTGACGACCTCCGTGGCGTAATGGTTAACACGCTAGACCGCGTCTTGGGTGTTTATTTATATGTATTTATCATAAAATATAGTATCGTTGAGTCAGTATTCCATAACACAAGTTTAAAAAATCTTACTTTGGGGCTAGCTTAAGGTGACGTGGGTTCACAATTTGCAAAACTGTGCGTGTTTTTGAAAAATCACTGTTATTAAACTACTACAGTTTATTCTTCAAAAAATTTGCATAAAATTCTTAAGGATTTTCTACAGACATCCACAATAGCCAAAACACGATTGAGCATTTTTGGGTCGATAGAAAAAAATTACAAACATACCTCTAAATTTGCCTTATATATATATATATATATATATATATATATATATATATATATATATATATATATATATACATATATATATAAATATATATATATACATATATATACATATATATATATAAGGCAAATTTAGAGGTAATATATATATATATATATATACATATATATACATATATATATATATATATATATATATATATATATATGTATATGTATATGTATATATATATAATATATATATATATATATATATATATATATATATATTATGTATTATATGAATAGTTTATTATATTTAATACCCATTTATATTTTGAATGTAAGTTTATTGATATACAAAATTATTTTAATAAATTTCAACTTATCCTAATCCTTACTTCCTAACTAGTATTATAAATGTGAAAGTGAGTTTGTATATTTGTTGGTTTGTTTGTTACCTCTTCACACTTTATCTACTGAACCAATAGTCTTGAAAATTCGCATACAGGTAGTTAGGAGTACCTACTGAGAAGGATATAGGGTACCTTGCATCCCGAAAAAAGTAATGTTCCCGTGGGAGTTAAAATACGCGAGCGAAGCCGCGGGCAAAAGCTAGTGTAACATATTGTTTTTAATATATTTTACATTAAATAATTTGCACGTCCTCCTAAACTTTTCTTTTTCTCGATATCACCAGAGGGTTGACTAGTAGATCAAATCTATGGTTTTAAGTTCGCCTATTACATTTGTAATAAAGTTAAATATAAATAATTTTTAATACAGATTCAGTCGTGCAAATGTGGGTTCCCTTAGACACCTAGTAACATGTAGCAGCTATCAGAACGAGTACGTAGTGAGTGAATAAAACATTTGCTGTCGATTGTACCTACACCATCAGCTGGATATTACCTACTTACCTTTCATTGGTTTTCACATGTACGGGTTGCTACACACAAGCGGGCTGGCATTGACGGTTTTGCAATATTTGTCGAACAACAAAGCCGACCCTCAGCGATTACTGTACTTGTTCGGCTTCATTCGGCTTGTGCCGATCGGGTAATTTATCCAGATCGACACATCATTCGATTTATATTTATTTGCATTCATCTGCGGCTTTGCTCATTGATACAATCCCGCCCGCTGTTGTAGCCCACCTATTCAAAGCCGAGCGGCTTTTATCCCGAACATTCATATACTTATTAAAAAGCAGTTAGTCCCGGCTGTCATTGTATGGCAGTCGTCAAGCTATGTCCGATGCCTTTAGGCAGCTTGAAAAATCTGACTCTAGTGTTGGCCACTTACAAACACGAAAAACAAACAAACAATATACTTATTATATTCAATTTTACCGCCCGGCTGTACTGATTGATTAATGCCGGCCCGCCTATGCATATAGCAACCCAATCTTCAGAACTTTCAGTTTACGAAATAGACTTGGATCTTACCTTTCTTTAATCTGAGACTTGGATGTAGAGACTTTTTAAATTGTTTGTTTATGGTGCGTTAATATTTTTTTTATATTTATCGCATTATTTGATTGCAGTTCAGAGCTCTATTTGTGGTAATTAGAAGGTTTTTATCGATCGGACTTATTTTAGAAACCCTTTTGAAGACTCTAATATAAATATTTTAATCTTATATATTTTTACTTTTAATATTTTTCCACGAAATAGTGCGTTGAAAAGATGATAATCCATATGTAACGCTGAGAGAAGCATATTGGAGCGTGTAAACATGAATTTAGATGCAACTTCAAAATCTGATCTTTGTTTTCAAATAAAACTTACTATTACATTTAATGTAATATCATGTGTCTTTATTATATGTTTTAAGTATGTTTATTTATGTATTAATAGATAGAAAAACCCTTGCTTGTTATTTTCTTAGTAAATCAACAAGTTTTGCTCGACATAAGACCCCTCGTAAATTCCTTTCAACCCATGCACCACACGTAACATGATTATATTTCGAGAAACGTCCGGATGCGTCCCTTCAGGGTCTAAATCGAATTCAGAAGATGAGCGGAGTCCACAACTATACATAATTCATTACATGTCAATGTTGCTTCCATATCTCAACTTGTTCCCTATGATTTATAGATACATGATTGATATTTTCTGCAATAGAAGTATTAACTCTCAATAAATTTTCTTCAAATAGACTTTGGTTTAATAAAACACGGTATTCTCTTCCCGTTACAGCTGGGTCACGTAATGCGACTAGCAACCCGTCACAATTTTGATCCCAGCTGAGTCACGAGATGTGGCTAGCAACCCATCACAATTTTGATCCCAGATGGGTTACGTGATGCGGCCAGCAACCCATCACAATTTTGATCCCAGATGGGTTACGTGATGCGGCCATCAACCCATCACAATTTTGATCCCAGATGGGTTACGTGATGCGGCCAGCAACCCATCACAATTTTGATCCATCTTTACGCCCTTCATCACGCTAAGCATGGTCTTTGGGTCTTGCTATCCTAGGTCCTGTCTACCCCGGTAATAATATATCTATATTTGTCTGTACTTACCTTTATTTTTTTATGAATTCACTGTACATTTTAATAGGAGTAAAATCTGCGTGTGAAAGTGAATATTCCGTTGTAAACTTAGATTACCGTAAAACTTGACAGCAGTTTCCGTGGAGTTTGATAAAATTGGATTTTTAAAATTTAAGCGGTGGAGTTTACGAGGAAACTTGCAATATGTTAAACGTTCGGAGGCGATGTTTAGGGTTGGGACATATCTGTCAGTACGGAACAGCATTTTCCTATGTTGCTATCCTTTTCTGTCGCTGAGAACCGCAATTAGCTAGAGCGATAGAGGGCGACGGAACGCCGCGAAATCGGCAAAGCTGTTGTTGTTTTATTATCAAAGATCATGGATCTCTTAAATGGAGAGGTTTTTATATATTGGTGTCTGATTTCTCATTGTACATTCTCAATCTCAAATGTACATGGATAGTCCATACTCTCAGGAGGAAGCGCACACACATCCCGAGCCAAGCCTTGGAGTGGTCTTCAGGGCAAGCGAAAAGTTACTTGCAGACCTGGCGGCGCACAGTTGTGGCGGAGATGAAGACTGACCTGGCCAGAAGTAAAACGCGTAGACAAAGACCGATCGCGGTGAAAAAAAAACTTTTGCATCCCTCTTCCCCTACCTAGGCCTTGGAACCTTAACTGAGCTTGACATACTTGACGTATGTCAAGCTTTCTCAGTTTCAAAACAAAATCATTTTACAAAAATATACGTAATCAAGCTGAACAAAGCTTAACATCGATGAGACCTCTCCAACCCATCTGGCCAGCGTGGAGAGTGTAGGCCAAATCTTCTGTCTGCTCTGGCTAATATATGGTTACCAGTAGGGTCGTGTTCCTACAGTGGAGACTAAAATAGACCTGGATGATGATGATGGTACGTAATCATGGTGATTGTCGTTTTGGAAATCCTTTGGGAAGCCTATGTTCAACAGTGAACTTCCCGTATCTGACATGATGATAATGTATTGTTTTTTGTGTGTGTAAGTGGCTCACATTGTGCCAGCTTCAAGCTGCTTAAAGACTTAATGTGGCTTCGGAAGTGCGGAGGAGCTCAAGAAATTATTTTGGCCACTTGTGGTCACCCATCCAAGTGCAGACTATGCTAGGGGTCGCTTAACGTGTGAAAGCGCTAGTTATACGTACTCCCACCTGATAGTAGACTTGAGTATTTGATTGAAGTTTAGCTTGAAATTTCAACGGATAACAGTTCCATACTTCCATCTATACCGTCAAATAAAAGACGGTATTTAACACTACTTTTAATTGTACAGCGCCCGGTAACCAGGTCGAGGGTGAAATATTAAATGTACCTCGCTTTTGTCACCAGTCGCGGCGGCTCTCTTTAATATTAACGCGCTAATTTGCAAGCCTGCCCACTTCTGGGCTTTTTTTATTTTATTTATTTATTAAAACTGTAAAGATAGTACTTTGTGAGATATATGGCTTATTATAGTACCGATGATTATCTTGAAGACAAAAAAGGCTGGCTTGAGCTTGACGCGGGTCCCTCTTAAAAATGTATACACACGCAATGGCACTATAAAAAAAAGTTATATTAAATAGATAATTATTTAAATAAAATTAAACTAAAATCTTTTAAATCTAAAATTTAAAACAAACTGAATTGTAAAAATGAAAATTTTTCAGTAATTTCGAACCTGATAACAAACTTGTTACAAATCATCAGATTTATCCTTTACACATTAGTTTAAAATTCAATTTGATAATGTTTAATTTGAATAAAAATTACTCATAATACTTAAGTTGCATTTTAATTGCTCTCATTGGTAAAAAAGCCAAAAATTCGACATTTTGATTTTTTTAAATTTTGTTATATCCCATGAATTTAACGATAAATTCAGCCGTTTAGGTTGTAGAGCGTGCCAAAGAAATACACATACATACATACATACACTTGAAAAACCGACTTTATATTTTTTACTGTATACGACTGTGCCAGAAGGTGGGTTTCTTCTGACACAGTCTGGTAAAAAGGAATACCCTTGTATTTGTGAACAAAAACTTATTTGAAGCCGATATTCTCTACGAAATGCAACATTGAAGCAGACCGCTCAATAACCCAGTAGAACATAAAATATAACTAAGCCTTTACCCGGCTTTGAAAAATGAGGGCGACCCGCGGCTGGCCCGCACTCACCGAGGCAATTTACATGTTTCGGAATGGAAATGAAGAGATTTTATGATGTAATAGTTAATATTATAGATACAGTTTAAATAAATCCACTTCAGAACAATACTTTATTAAAACTTTCAAGATCATATAATTTATTTCTTTCGTGAACATAATATGGCTCATGCAACTGGGCCGAAATATCGAAGACTCAAAAATAATTATAATGGTAAATATTCCGATTTATATCATACAAAATGCCAGTCTTTCAAAATTGCAACAGTCTTTGCCACCTTAAAAAGTTTTGACATCACAATCTATACGAAAACCAAGTCAGTTAATAATTAAATTTTTAACAAAAAAAACCGACATTTTTTTAGGAGTTTCTTCGATATCTCCAAAGTTCTTCAGCATATCTTCATCAAATTAAAATGAGACCAATTTGGTAGTAAAGGCTTTCAAATAAAAAAAGAATCATCAAAATCAGTCCACAATTGGCGAAGATATCGCGTGACAAACATATATAAAAAAACATACAGTCGATTTGATAACCTCCTCCTTTTTTGAAGTCGGTTAAAAAATAAAATTACTTGGCATTTCCACAGCAACATAGTCACATCGCATTATGTGAGAAAAGTTAAGAAACATGTTGCCGTTTGCAGCTGCGTTGCGATGCGATTTTGGAAAGTCACAGCGATGTTTATAAGATTTGTTTAGCTTGTATGTCCTGAGTAACTTTCTACATCCTCAGGTAATTTCTACACAAGACTTGGAGTGGATTCTATTCTTCCGGAGACTACACGACCAATAATGTAAATGGCATTCATCAAAATCATTCAAGAATCTTTTTGCCATATCGGCCATCGGTTCAATATATGACATTATTATATTGTATTGTATTTATATTACACTAGCAGTCCACCCCGGCTTCGCCCGTGGTACACACATAGCCTATGTCACTCGGGGATAGTGTAGCTTTCCAACGGTGAAAGAATTTTTTAAATCGGCCCAGTACTTTTTGAGCCTATTCATTACAAACATACAAAAATAGGTACAAATCTTTCCTCTTTATAATATTAGTGTAGATAAAAATCTTAAGGATTTTCTGCAGACACCTATAATAGCCAAAACACGATTGAGCATTTTTGGCTCGATAGAAAAAAATCACAAAAATACCTCTAAATTTGCCTTTATAATACGTATTACTATTCAATACAATTATATTTAATACAATAATCTACCTTTTTATATAAAAAATATACCAAAACATGTATTATCTAAATATGTATCCGTTTTAGTTACAAAAAAATTATAAATATAATACAAACAATATAATAAATAAAACACTGTAAAATATCGTCGAGCACGGCTCCGGCCCTTCCTTCGCTCTCGACGAATATTTCACTGTGTTTTCTTTACTTTTTTTTATGTATTATATTTATAATTTTTTTTTGTAGCCAAAACGGATGGATATTTAGATAATACATTCCTTGGTATAATTTTCATATAAAAAGGTGATTGTATAAAATAGTAATACGTATTATAAAGGCAAATTTAGGCAAATTTAGAGATATGTTTGTGATTTTTTTCTATCGAGCCAAAAATGCTCAATCGTGTTTTGGCTATTGTGGGTGTCTGTAGAAAATCCTTAAAATTTTTATGTAAATTTTTGAGGAATAAACTGTAGTAGTTTAATAACAGTGATTTTACAAAAACACGCACAGTATTGCAAATTATGAACCCACGTCACCTTAAATGATATTTTTCCTATTGTAAAATTAATTCTTCTTTTTTAATAAAAATAGGACACTATACATACTTATAACAGTTTCAGTATATATATATATATAAACCTACATTACCACTGACTGACTGACTCACTGATTGACATAGTTGTTTGACCTGTTCCCGGGTGGGTGGGGTAATGATTGATGTATGGTCGTGTAGAGGGTGCTCCAGTGAGTACCAGAAAAACGGACATGTTGAAGATCATCAGATCTTAATGTGGACGAGGTACAGCCTGCAAAAACGGTTAGGGTTAGGGGTGTGATTTTTTTTCCAAAATGTAGGGGGTTGTAAGCAATTTGACGACTGTCATTTGTTTTGTGATTTTTTTCAAAATCCAAGATGGCCGCCATACAAGGACAATTTCCGGGTGTGTACCGCGAGACCGTAGGTCGAGCGGAAAGCGAGGCCGCAGGCCGAGCTGCGTTCCGAGGGTGACGCCCGGGCCCCTCTTTATCTTCCCCCTTCCCCCAGAACCCCTCCCCCCTCAAGTTTCTAAGCGAAGCCAGAGGCCAAAGGCCGAAAATTAAGCTCCATGCGAGGCCGCAGGCCGAGCTGCGTGGCGAGGGCGAAGCCCGAGCCCCTCCTGACCTCCCCCTCCCCTCTCCCCCAGATCCCCCCCCCCAAGTCACTAAGCGAAGCCTGAGGCCGAAGGCCGAAGGCTGAGCCGACTCGCGAGGCCGCAGGCCGAGCTGCGTGGCGAGGCCGCAGGCCGAGCCACTTCCACCAAGCGATGAGCGTTTTTTTTTAATTTTTCAAGATGGCCGCCAATACTCGACTGCTTCCGATTTGACTGAAATTCAGAATGCAAGGGTTTTCTGAGTCACGGAATCCAAATCTGTCATTTTTTTTGGAATACAAGATGGCGTCTGGATTTTAAATTTTTAACTTTATTCGTTCAAAACGTCCTTCTAGAACATCGAAGGGGTCTGAAATTTTGTATGCTGGAGTAAAGCACCCCGCCGAACTCAAAATTGCAAACAGAATTTGATTCCAAGATGGCGGCCCGTATACGTTTTTATTTTTTTTACACTGACTTTAGCACCTTACCTATTCTCTCTGAAAATAAGATTCCAACCAACTTCAACAGCTGCACGAAAAACCGCGGGCTGCTTGCAGCCCGCGCAGCGCCCGAAAAGCTAGTTTATTTTAAAAGTCAAAGACAATAATTTAATTATTAATTTTATTAGCCTTTCGAATCGAGAAGAATTATTAATTTTAATGCTGGATTGAAATAGTTTCAGTTTACTTATTAGATCCTGTATACAAATTGGCATATTCCTCCAATTTCATAATAAAGAATGCAAATTGTATCAGCATAAAATTATTAAAAAGTGTAGGTGATGTAAAAGCAAAAGGTATGGTCTTGCTGTATCCGATATAATACAAATACTTTATCACTCAACACAGGACGTATCATAAAGGATCCTATTAGTCTTAAAAACACAACACATCCTCGCTCATCCTTTTTTATTCACCTGCTAATTTTTTGGAGCAAGTTCAGTCCATGATACTGAACTACTTGCTATAAAAAAAGTTATTATAAATCGATATTTCGTCCTCCCATTTAAAATTCGTTTGGCTGAGCGCTGATTTGTATAGGAGGACGAAAAATTTTTATCGATTTTTAATAACTTTAAAAAAAATTGTCTGATCCATGTTGACTGTTGGAACAACTGTATTGGCGGCACTTTGCTTGGCTATTTGTATTCGCTATTGAGTGTGTGGCGTTTCATTTGTAATTTCCAACATACTGTCCACACATTGTAAACTATTTGTCAAACATGCCAAGTATGCAAATATAAATAGCCAAGTGAAGTGCCACCTTAATATTTTTTACGGGTACGTTAGGTTAGGTATGGGACCAGTGGAGGCAAATCTTTTTCATAGCTACAACAGGAACCGTACAAAAAGTCCGAAGCCCCGTTATTCGTACAAACATTTTACATCTGCGCTGTGCGTGGAATTGGAGAGGTACTCTAAAATATTATACATTAAGCTAATTGGCTCCGTCTGCCTTCGACGTTCAGGGTTTTGATGAAAGTGGATTATGTTTTAGTCTGATAGGTTACGGCTCTGATTGAAATCTGATATTACTAGCTGAAAAACTACCAATTACAACAAGTAATTATTAAAAAATAAAAAACCCGCCTGCGTGATACAACAGCAACCTATGCCTAGGACGCAAATACGAGTACGGTTGATAAATGCGACCTTTAGGCGAGAACAAGCCGACAACCGGACAAACTGACAGTCAAAAGCATTTTTAGCCCATCTCACTCAATAAGACAGAATACTCCATAGCTTAAGGCCGTACCTGAATTTTCCGGGGTCCAGTGCTGCCCTCATTTAAAATAAACCATTTTAAAGAAAACGTTAACATTAACACATTTTTATTTATTAGTAACATTAGCCAAAAGTGGCCGTTTTTCGCAAATGTGCGTAGTAAAGCTAAACGTTCTCACTTTAAACTGTAAAAAGTAGTTCATAAAATACTTCGAAGGGTTATCTAGGACTTGGTAGTAGCAAAATTTTAAATGATGTCTCCGTTTTGTCTTTGAAATTATTTATTTTAAATGGGGGCAGCACTGGACCCCGGAAAATGTAGGTACGGCCTTAAAGTTCTCCCTGAGCAAAAACTCAAGATTGAAAACGTGAAAATAAAAGACAAAGTCTCGTATGAAAAATCTTGTTATTTTTCTCTCGTCCACTCTCGTTTGTTAAAGCTAGGACCTCAAGCATTCCTTTGAAAGCAATTTCCTCTAGCATTAGTCAAATACTTTCTGCGATTGAAAGTCTAATTAAGTTTTTCGTGACTGGTGTCTTGAGAAATGCATTAAGTTTTAATAGTTTCTTGTTGTATGCAGACTGTTACGGACAACACTTTTGAGATGTTGATTTTGGTTTTAAAAATACCTAAACTTTGTCAAAAAGCTCTTACTGGTCTGAGAAATAGAAAAATCTTTTAACAATTGTACCAACTGCTATTCCTGCACAGATCTAAAAAGCCGATCAAGGGAATGGGCGAAAATTCGAATCATTTATTGATTTATACAGCACTAGCTTTTGCCCGCGGCTTCGCTCGCGTATCCCAAATCCCACGGGAAGATTACTTTTTCCCAGGATATAGGTACCCTATGTCCTTCTCAGTACTCCTAACTATGTGTATACGAATTTTCAAGAAGATTGGTTCAGTAGATAAAGCGTGAATAGGTAACAAACAAATAAACAAACAAATATACAAACTCTTTTACGCATTCATAATATTAGTTAGGATAGGATTCAATGCTCGGAACAATATCTAAATTAAAAATACCTATGTGATGAAAAATTTACCCACGAGAAATTTTTCATCAAATATTTTGAATTTAGAATTTGAATCCCGTTAATGGCGTTTCAGCTAGCAACCTATTACTATTTAGATTCTTTTTTCCATCTTCTCGGCCACCATTACGCTTAAAATGGCCTTTAAGTCTTGCAACCCTGGGCTTTATCTGCTTGGAGCCGACAGACCCAAAATGTATTGTATGCGGGCCATTAGGGATAATGACGTGATAGTGTGTATATAAAATAAGCTTGAAACTTAGACAATAATGTACAAATAATGCGCAATCGATATCTGTATATTCAATTTTTTGGAACAAAATATTTTAAAGCTTTACCAAAAATACTTAATTGCACTCTAATTATGCACACTAAATAAATCAAATTTAGTATACTGTTTAATGGTATTTGCAGAACTGTTTTACTGAACGAATAAGGGTAGTATTTAAATGCAAATAAAAAATACTGATTGCACAGCAGAATACTCAACTGAAAATATTACTAAACAAACTGCAATTTATATTTATGGCGTAGTAAAATGGATAGAACTTTCGCTTGTTGGTTGCAGTTCCAACATAACCTAACCTATAGGTTTTTAAAACGTAGTTAATTTGATGTGCAGTCAGTATTTATGATAAGACTGTTAATTCATTTGATGTAAAAAAGTATATAATGATGAGATTAAATTGATGGTATGATTATTTATTTGATGTGCAATTAATAATATCCCTTTTATTAATAATAAAAAAATAATTAATACTTCATCTCACGATTGAAAATGCAGAATCCAACTCCAAAATGTCCTTCTCAGTACTCCTAACTATGTGTATACGAATTTTCAAGAAGATTGGTTCAGTAGATAAAGCGTGAATAGGTAACAAACAAATAAACAAACAAATATACAAACTCTTTTACGCATTCATAATATTAGTTAGGATAGGATTCAATGCTCGGAACAATATCTAAATTAAAAATACCTATGTGATGAAAAATTTACCCACGAGAAATTTTTCATCAAATATTTTGAATTTAGAATTTGAATCCCGTTAATGGCGTTTCAGCTAGCAACCTATTACTATTTAGATTCTTTTTTCCATCTTCTCGGCCACCATTACGCTTAAAATGGCCTTTAAGTCTTGCAACCCTGGGCTTTATCTGCTTGGAGCCGACAGACCCAAAATGTATTGTATGCGGGCCATTAGGGATAATGACGTGATAGTGTGTATATAAAATAAGCTTGAAACTTAGACAATAATGTACAAATAATGCGCAATCGATATCTGTATATTCAATTTTTTGGAACAAAATATTTTAAAGCTTTACCAAAAATACTTAATTGCACTCTAATTATGCACACTAAATAAATCAAATTTAGTATACTGTTTAATGGTATTTGCAGAACTGTTTTACTGAACGAATAAGGGTAGTATTTAAATGCAAATAAAAAATACTGATTGCACAGCAGAATACTCAACTGAAAATATTACTAAACAAACTGCAATTTATATTTATGGCGTAGTAAAATGGATAGAACTTTCGCTTGTTGGTTGCAGTTCCAACATAACCTAACCTATAGGTTTTTAAAACGTAGTTAATTTGATGTGCAGTCAGTATTTATGATAAGACTGTTAATTCATTTGATGTAAAAAAGTATATAATGATGAGATTAAATTGATGGTATGATTAT
Organism: Acrobasis repandana; assembly: GCA_963576875.1. NCBI lineage: Eukaryota > Metazoa > Arthropoda > Insecta > Lepidoptera > Pyralidae > Acrobasis > Acrobasis repandana. The sequence continues at coordinate 3,319,582 of OY756215.1, forward strand.
TTATTTGATGTGCAATTAATAATATCCCTTTTATTAATAATAAAAAAATAATTAATACTTCATCTCACGATTGAAAATGCAGAATCCAACTCCAAAATACGAGTATCTTTTCTCATCTACTAATTAATTTGTTCTAGCTGCTTGAACCTTATAGGCATTTCTTTAGAAGCAATTTCCTGGAACAAGTCAAATACTTTCTGTTATTGAATGTCTAGTGCTGGTACTCATTAAGTTTCTCGTTAGCGCCTTGTCTTAGCAAATGTAGTTTCAAGTGTTGAAACATTTCGCTTTTAAGCAGTTGTACATTTATTGACTGCAAAATTACTAACTGTTTTTGGAAGAGGGTCATGTTTTCCAGCAGACATTAATATTATAGTATCAGTTTTTAAAAGTACGTTTAAAAACTGATACCCGACTACGGAAAAATTCTTACTGAAAAGTATGAATTATCCAATGAATCCACGATTAAATAAATTTAACAGAAAACAGGCAAGAACTCTATTGGGAGCATTGACTGGACACTACCACAATCGCAGTCATCTCTATAAAATGAGACTTGTTGATAGCCCAAAATGTCGGGCATGTGAGGATTCAGAGAACACAATGAGACACATCATGTGTAGCTGCGACTCGATGGCTGATAAGCGCATGGATCAGCATATTCTGAGCTAGAGGACTACAGGCACTACGCACCAGGTGATATTCTGAAGCTTATGCAGTCCTTCTTCAGAAATCCCAAGGCGGGTGAGTAAGGCAAGGGGGTAAGTACAATATAACCCAAAGGTTCGACAAGCTTCCCATTGTGGACCCCAATGCAAGATAAGATAGTGAATCCAAGCTTGGCAGCCATTTACGGCTGCACAAAAGCTAACAATGTTATATTTTTGAAATGTGCTAATTAAGGCCTTGCATACTCCACTCGATATCGAAACAATTTTTTTGTCACTCAAACTGTTTTGTACATAACATTTGTTAAATACTTTTTGCATACAAACTGTAGCCTCAAACGAATCGATTAACATCTTATTTGTGAAAATAGGATACGCGGTTCGGATGCTACAATGAAACACGAATAAATATCCTCTTACTTACATAAATAGACTGCCTAAAATCATTACCCTTTCTTTTGGCTTTACCGTAGTCGGGTAAAAATAAAAACACAACAGATAGTCTGTGTCAGTCACACACTTCACGTGTGCTATCCTCCTTTTACTGTAAGTTTGTATATTTGTTTTTGTTTATTACCTCTTCACGCTTTATCTACTGAACCAACCTTCTTGAAAATTCGCATAAGTTCACATAGTTAGGAGTACTGAGAAGGACATAGGGTACCTTTCATCCCGGAAAAAAGTAATGTTCCCGTGGGATACGCGAGCGAAGCCGTGGGCACAATCTAGTCTAATATAAGTGTAAAAATAAAGAAAAACTTTCAAAATCTGAAAGTGTGATAGATATTTCGTAAGTATACCATAGACAAGTGTGTCCTTGGGGGTGCCCAAGACACACTATTATATGGTATACTTACCATAGAATGCTTATAGGTACTTACCATAGGTACAGAAAGTCAACTGCTGGGCATAAGGAAACGGGTGCCAGCAGTAAGGACAGGTCAGCTTGGCTGTTTTTTTAAGACTACTTAGTGTACTTATTTATGTAACTTGGATTTGGCACTAGTTTGCAAGATTTACATATTATATTGTGATAATATTGTATTAGGCATAACGTATCGTTTTATAATGATATTTATTATCTATTGAAGTAAACACATGTTGTTCTGAAACTAAGAAAAACAAAAATATGTTCATTCAAACATTCTATCCATATTTATAGTATTTTTTAATCTTTTATAACGTATTTACAAAAATATAATATTGACATCAACCTTGACAAATAAAACAAAAACTGAAATCGATATTCCATAAAGCAATGACCATAAATTAAAAAAACAACAAAAGAAAACCTTATATCTTTGTAAACTGACAAAGCCCTTCTGGTGCGTAGGCGACCAATATTGTGTAATGAGTTTCTTTCGGCGTTTCTTCTCAGCAGTGGTCGTTGCCAAACGCTAGTATCGGCAGCTGTTTGTTAACAAAAAAACATAAATAATTTAATTATATACATATATAAACACAAAGGCCTAATTTAATTACTTAATAATTTGATTTTGATTTTTGATCATAGGTCACCTAGTCCAGCACTCAGCAGTTGACTTTCTGTGGCTAATATGATGAATATACGCTTTTTTCATATACAAAGAATATGTTTAATATTTCCGACATTAACAATGTTCACTGGAAACGCAATAACCTGGCAATAAAATTAAGGAGCCAGCAAGAAGTATAACAAGATACTTAGCACTCGTGTACTGTGTGTCTGACGTAAAAGGCTGCTCTTTCACTTTACTTGTTTTTATATTACTAGCTCTTGCGTATATCCTGGATATTAATACACATATACAAGCATATTCTTCCATGCTGGTCTGGGAGAAAATAAAAAACATAGAATGTACCAGCTGCTTCTCTTCCCGCGCAAATCGTAAAAGCCGATCGATGGAATGGGCAAGAATCTGAATCATATCAATAGGTGATGCGGTTAGCAACCCATCACTATTATGATTTCTTTTTTCCACCTTCATGCCCACCATCACGCTAAAATTGGCCTGGGCCTTCCTCCCTAGGCTCTGTCTGCCCCGTTAGGGATAAAGACGTGATAGTGTATCAGTATCAGTATATACAAGCAAATTTTTTATTAAGTACAAATATTTTAAGGGGTGACTTAGTCCATAATTTTGAACAACTTTTCCCAATAAATGTATATCGAAATACGTTAATTACACTTCCCATTCGAATCAAAGAAGTCACGTGATTTAGTAACTATGGGAAGTGATTTTTTTGGTATTTCGACTTAATAAAACGTAAACTTAATAAAATTTTAGCTTATTAAATTAAATTTAAAATAAGCGTTACTTTAAGTTTTAAAAATTTTAAAATCCAAGATTCCAGAAACAGTGAAAAACGAACTGAATATTTGCGATCGTAGTAACGAACGTAGTGACATGATCGTTGCACACAAATAGACACAAAAATGTGGTAGTAAACTTAGTAAAAAAAAATCTTGAGTTTTTTGTCAAACTAATACCCCATACAAAAAAATCTTGTATTATTTCTAGATGTTACTATTTCGCCTACTAGGCTTACAATAGATGCAGGGTACTTATTATAACGGTATCCACAAGAAATTAGACATGGCGCTTGTTTGTTCCTAGAAAATAAACGCTTACACTGCCATCTTACCGAAATTAAGCGGCACTACGAAACTACCTTCTCAAACTAGTAGCTCCATCTAGCTACAACATTTAAGTTTAGAATCAAAATTCGCTTCAAAGTTATATACTCTTTCTTCCATGCTGGTCTGGAAGAAAAGAAAAACAGAATGTACTAGCTGCTACTTTTCCCGCGCAGAGCCAATCGAGGGAATGGGCATATCAATAGGCGATCCTTTTTCCACCTTCATGCCCACCATCACACTAAAAGTGGCCTGGGCTTTGCCACCCTAGGTTCTGTCTGCTCCGTTAGGGATAAAGACGTGATAGTGTATCTGCACCTTCAAAGTATTATAGCATTGACGGACGAACAAATGCAAGAGGACTGACATCCTCTTCGTTCATTCGTCAATGCCTAAAATAAATAACTGTAGGACCGACACTGGAGTATGGTTATTTATTTTCTCCAGTGTACTCGGGTTAATTATAGTCAATTACACAGGTCAGCAGCCTAGCTAACGACACAGCCGTAAATCCAATGTTACCTGTCTTAGGTTAATATGTTTCTGTTGCTAACAGAACAACAAAAAGTTTGTATCTCCTTCTTGTGCGATTAGGTAGTTCTATGTTTAAAAACTTAGTTTTAGTAGAAGTAAAGCTTAGTTTTTGGGTTCTGTATCCAAAGGGTGCAAACGGGACCCTATTACTGAGACTCCGCTGTCTGTCCGTCTGTCACAGGGCTCTATGTCTTGAACCGTAATAGCTAGATACTTGAAATTTTCACCGATTATGTATTACTGTGGCCGTTATAACAACAAATACTAAAAACATAAAAAAGTTGAAAATTAAATGGGGTCGTGATACAAAAAATCGTGTTTTTTCAACGTTTTTCACAAGTTCTTTTTAATGGCATTAACTTCTAAATTTTTACAGATAATGTATTACTATAACCACCAACCGCTATAACAAAAAATACTAAAAATGAGATAAAGTTAAAAAATTAAAGGGGGTCGTCATACAAGAAACGTGTTTTTTTTTTCAGCGTTTTTAACTCGATCTTCATAATGGCATTGACTAGATACTTAATTTTTTTACTGATTTATGTATTATTATGACCACTATAACAACAAATACTACAAAATAAGATAAAGTTAAAAATTAAAGGGGTCGTCATACAAGAAACGTGTTTCTTCAGCGTTTTAAAAGTACGGAGGTACGGAACCCTTCATGTACGAGTCCGACTCGCACTTGCCCGTTTATTTTAGTAGGTATAACTTTATTGTGTGAGTGCCAGTTTCATTGTAACTGCGACTTACTGGTGAACAGCAAGAATAATAAAACCATCGATATTGTTAGGTCTCCTTCTGGCGCAGTCGGGTAAAAACAAGACAATACTATATTTGCATAGAATATATTATGCAAATATGTATTTATTTGTATAAGTATACATTCTGTACTTTAAATTTACAGATATTGTCATTCGTTCAGCGAACAAATACAACAAAATTCTTTTATAATAAGAAAAATACTTTTCTGCGAAAACCAGTGCAGTAAATCGGTTAGTCAAGATCAAGACACTTTTTTCCACTTAGAAAAAGGCGACGTGTTAACTAGTTGGGGAACAAAACAAGCCGTTGTATAGTCGATAGTTATTTTTATATTTGCTGTTAATTTTGTCAAAAAGGAAGTGGAAAAAAAGTGACGCGTTATTAGGTAGCGAATAAAAAACAGGAGAATGAGCCAAATATGAAAATCTTTCAGCGAACTGCACAAAGAGCAAGCTCGATTATTCCAAATTTAACTAAAGTCGATTTTCTGAGAACAGCAGCCTTAATATCGCGGCGTTATTTAAATCGTAAGCACCGTACGAGGGAATTATTCGGCTTGCTTGTTACTCATTCGTTACGGTCCTAAGTTACCACATTTGTTTCCTTATTGTCATAATTTTTCTATTATCTAAGGTAGGTGCTTTTCACAACAATAAAGCTTATGCCTACTTCAACTTAAGTTGGCTTTAGTGTCTACACTTCATTTATTAAATTTAATAAATGCATTTTACTCAGATAATTCCATCACACACAGTGGCAACACTCCCAACTGATGACGTATTCTTGTTATGATCACGTGACCGCCGTCACGGGGAGAGAATACCTTGTTTTATTATACTATGGTTGTTACTAAATAGCTATGATCGCCCCTGTTTATATAAATGTTACTCATACAGGGAGATACACCATGGTGTGTGTAAATTTTATGGATACTAGGTAGGTACATGAGACTTTGACTTTGGCATCGTCTGTTTAGATGTGAAACAAGTAATTAAAAAAAAAAACAAAATCCCGTCTGCCAACATACAAGTTGTATATATTTTAGTAATCCTTGTATAAAATTCTTTAATTTGATACCCACTCGATAGGTTATAAATTATTTTTTTTCGAAGACACATTGGCGCGAAAGTCCGCCATTTTTGATTATTTATATTTTTGATATATCCAGTGTCACTCTAAGGGTTAGACCAAATCTAACGACACCTCTCAAACGAATATCCATCAAGCCGTTTAGGCTGATGAGCATGCCAAAGAAATTTACATACAAACAGAGATATAATCGAAAAACATAAGCCTCATTCTGGCGCAGTCGGGTAATAAAAATCACGACGAATGTTAATGGCCAATTAAAACTGTAGCAAATGTGGAATGGGTGAATTATTCGGAGTACGGGGAGTCGAGTAATATAATCGATTTGTCTCCCGTCTCGAGTCGCATACTAAAATAATTAATTTAGTCGATGTCGAGCACAATGCACGGAATACGTTATCAAGAATATGACGTTCGAGTTTTGAGTCAATTTACTGGGTTATATTTAGTTTAGAACTTGCAAAATGTTATCTAATTATAATGTTACAGCATAATATTTGGAAGAATACATTTTTTTATAAAAATATGGACAGTTTTTAGGGTTCCGTAGTCCACAAGGAACCCTTATAGTTTTGTCATGTCCGTCCGTCCATCCGTCCGTCCGTCCGTCCGTCCGTCCGTCCGTCCGTCCGTCCGGGCTCGTACTCCGCCGCTACTGCAAAAAATGAGTTTTTCCCATACAATGAAAAGTGAATTTAAAAAATTAAATTGGACTAACCCCAGAGTGTGGGGTATCGTTGAAAAGGTCTTTCAAAATTCAACAAAAACTGCTTTGAAACTATGTAGATCAAACCCCCCAGTCTTGAGATAATCTAATACAAAGTTAAAATTTGAGGTGTCCCCCTATCTAGTATTGACGCCTACGGCCCCCGCTTGTGAGAAATAAATCATTACTTTTTGATACTCTCGGTTAAAAGTTAAAGAACTTGGGTAATAGTGAAAAGTTTCCGAGCTTGTTCTGTTTTGTTAGTTCTGATCATGGGCGTGGTCAGAGCTTCTCCTTAGGAGGGGTAACTGTATTATTAGTATTTATACTACCTATATTATTTATACTATATATAATTAGTAGGATACTATAGAATAAATAAGGACAATTTACACTGATTGAGCTAGCCCCAAAGTAAGTTTAAACTTGTATTATGGGATACTAACCCAACGATAGAATACTTTATAATAAATAAATATATAGTAAACACCCAAGACCCAGGACAGTTTGAAAAATACCATTTTCCATCTTGCCCTAGCTGGGGATCGAACCCAGAACCTCCGGAGTGGCGGACTAGCGTGTTAAGCATTACGCAACGGAGGTCGTCATATTATTATTATAGGCCAAATAAGAAAAAACCGGTCAAGTGCGAGTCGGACTCATACGTGAAGGTTCCGTATCTCTGTACAATGTTTTAAAACGCTGAAAAAAACACGTTTCTTGTACGACAAGACGACCCCTTTAATTTTTAACAATATCTTATTTTTAGTATTTGTTGTTATAGCGGCTACATTAAACAGTAATACATAATCGGTTAAAAATTCAAGTAGGTATCTCATCATCATCATCATCATTTCAGCCGCATAACGTCCACTGCTGGACATAGGCCTCCCCCAAGGTTTTCCAAAATGACCGATCTAGAGCGGCCTGCATCCAGCGCTTTCCAGCGACCTTGGTCAGGCCGTCTGACCACCTTGTGGGTGGGTGTCCTACGCTTCGCTTGCCATTACGTTGTTCGCCATTCGAGAACCTTTTTGCCCCATGGGCCATCGGTTCGTCGCGCTATGTGTCCCGCCCACTGCCACTTCAACGAGCTAATCCGCTTAGTAGGTATCTAGTTAATGCCATTATAAAGAACGAGTTAAAGACGCTGCAAAAAAAAACACGTTTCTTGTTTGACGACCGCCTTTAATTTTGAATTTTATCTTAATCTTATTTTTAGTATTTTTGTAATAGCGGCCACAGTTTTCAAGTCAGTTAGAGATTTATTATGTATAATCGGTGAAAATTTCAAGCTATTACGGTTCAAGAGATAGAGCCCTGTGACAGACGAACAGACAGCGGAGTCTCAGTAATAGGGTCCCGTTGTCACCCTTTGGGTACGGGACCCTAAAAAGGAGGTAAAGAAAATCATGTTGAAAGTCGCTAACTAATGTTTTAATTCTAAAGCATAATTAAAGGAGCGGGTTTCAACCCCACTTCCTCCCTTACATACGCTCACGACTGCGAGAACTTTCAGTGTAATATAAATTTATTTGAGTGGAGTCCACTCAAGTTATATTGTTTGGTGTTTTAGTTTGCGCCACTTAAATAGATATTAAGTTACTCGTAGTAAAGTTTTAGTTTTGTTTAACAGAGGTGTAGGTTTGAAATTAAATGGGAATGTTCTTTAATTAATCCTGTTACAATGTGTAAATAGCAATGAAGTCAGTGTATTAGAGTAGAGTCAACAGCACAGAGTACATTATATATACTGACAGTCAACAGACTCCCTGTATTCATATCAGAGACTATGGAAGATTCGAGTAACTTCAAACATTGATTTCTTTAACAATGTTAACGTCAGGCAGGCGTCCGGTCATAAAACTATAGCCAAATCATTTAAATTGTTTCGGCTATTTCTTTTCCACTTTGCAAGGATTTTGCATCCTTGGGTGGCCATTGACATGCATGTTATGTTTGGACAAGAAAAATCGAAACGCGCACCCCAGGCTTCGAAGCAGCACAGCTAAGGATGCTACCGGGAACGCGCTAAGATGGTGAAAAAGTAACTTCAAATATTACAATTGCGCAAAATTTATATAAAATGACTGTCGCATATTGCAGCGTCAACTGTTCGCTTTGACGCAGCGTTATAGAGCAGTCACTTATTGACCCAGTAATTGGGGATGACTGGATCAAAAATAAATTATTTGGTACTGTTATGAGAATAAAACGTCACAAAATAGTGTCACTTGTCATTGATAATTTCCATTTTCAAAATGGCGCTATTTGACTCCAAAAAACTATGACGTCACGGTTTTGTTTTTCATACAAATCCCATAGAAAATGTTTGTTTTGACGTTTAGCAAAAAGTGTCCGATTTGACTTGTTGTCTAAAAAAATCGGAGTGAAATATTTGACTGGATGTGGCGAGATCCATAGACTGGTCTGGGTCTAACTGTAAAAAAATATAAAAAAACCTGTCAGAACATTACAGTCGGTATACTCGTACAAAAATGTTCGCCTCAGGTGTGAGCAAGAATTCGCGTAATGTTTATCGCCGTTCTTTGTCGAGAAATGCCTTCATGTAAACTAACGCAGCTCTCAATTTGTCACTTGTGAACGCCGCGAGGTCGTAACGTGTGGAAGTTCACTTTTGTTTTATACATTCCTAAATTTTTTTAAATCTAAAATGCGTATAATAGGTGATGCGACTACTATTTTCATTTTCTTTTTAGGGTTCCGTACCCAAAGGGTGCAAACGGGACCCTATAACTGAGTCTCCGCTGTCTGTCCGTCTGTCCGTCTGTCTGTCCGTCTGTCACAGGGCTCTATCTCTTGAACCAAGTTTCAAGTGTCTAGCTATTAAGCTAGACATTTGAAATTTTCACCGATTATGTATTACTGTGGCCGCTATAACAACAAATACTAAAATTGAAAAATTAAAGGGGGTCGTCATACAAAAAACGTGTTTTTTCAGCGTTTTTAACTAGATCTTTATAATGGCATTAACTAGATACTTGAAATTTTCACTGATTATGTATTACTATGGCCGCTATAACAAAAAATACTAAAAATAAGATAAAGTTAAAAATTAAAGGGAGTCATCATACAAAAAACGTGTTTCTTCAGCGTACGGAGGTACGGAACCCTTAATGTACGAGTCTGACTCGCACTTGCCCGTTTATTTATCTTCACGCCCACCGTCACGCTAAATCTGGACTAACGACTCTTGACTCTATCTACCCCGTTAGGTATAAAGACGTGATAATGTATCTGTATCTGAATGTTAGCTATATTATATGCCAATAAAGTAATAGCTATATACCGACGCATATATTTAATAAGCACTTGGACGACCGAGCTTCGCTTCTAGCTTCGCTTCGCTCTATGAAAATACCAACTGAACGAAGTTCTTTAACATTAAAACTTTGCTTGATCAATTTTTTGGCCACGTAACCAAGAAATCGTTGGCGCCGTTTCCGAGATCCCAATTATATAACGTCTAACAAAATATACTAAAACTATTTTAAGGGAGGATTCAGTCAGTGATACTGAACAACTTTCCCCAAGGAACATATGTCGAAATATGAAAAAGAATTTTTGGCTTTTCCTACAAACTCAGATCAGCTGATCGGTCAACTTGTATGGGAGGTCAAAAATTATTTTTATATTTCGGTATATGTTCCTTGGGGAAAGTTGTTCAATATCATGGACTAAATCCACCCTTAAAATAGTTTCAGTATATTTTGTTAGACCCTGTATATTTACATATATAAAATAATTGTTCGTAAGTAATAGGAGATCTACTTTGTGTTGCAGCATTGTGGCCAATGCCGCAGACAGCTGGTACATTCTACGATTTTTCTTTACTATACCAGCATGGAAGAAAAGCATTTAATAATTTAACTCATAAATGTGTAAACATTCAACACTACTTAATTTGACACCTAAATGTTAAAACATTTAACACTACTTAATTTAACACCTAAATGTTAGTATAGTTAGCATTATTTCAGTCGAATATTGCAAACATTTACTGGTAAACAAACGCGAATGTAGTTTGCTTTCGTGCAGTTAACTTTAGTTGTACCTAATCGGATTGGCGAGCATCACATTCGCATGGTAGAGTTTGCACTCGAATGTAAAGGATGAAACTGCATATTTTGTCAAAACTACATAATGGTTGACCATGAGAGAATGCCATATGGCATTAGGTCCGCCACTTGTACTTTTATTTTAGTGTGCAATAAAGATTGAATAAAATAAAAAAACAAATAAAACTGCCAACATTGTAGAGACTGTTCAATACAGTATGAGAAAAAATCAAAAACATATTCGTGACATATAAGTAGTTTAGGCTAAAAACAATCGAAAAATTTTAAAGTTCTGATTTCAAATACCTAAATCTGTTTTTGTTTTTGTTTAAACACCAAATAGTAGCCGCCATGCTATTACGTCACAAGGCCGTGTAAACCTAGTTTCAACCAAGGTACATAAGGTACATTATTGCTCTTTGGTTTCAACTGTCAAAATGTATACATCAGTGCAATTGTTTATATGCACAACTGACGTCATGACCACAGAGCAATATGGAGTCCACTGTTCCAACGTTTTCGACAAAATACGCGCGAAATTTGATCTGAAAATTTTAATCCTTTTTTATGGCAATTATTGTTGAGACACTTATCAACAAGTAATTGACCGAGCTAGCGAAGTGAGCGGGGGCTATAATTCAAGTTGGGGCGAAAACACATTGTTTGTATGTATGTATGTATGTTTGTTCCACCATAACTGCCGAACCGATGGTTCGATTTTGATGAAATTTGGTAGGCATGTAGGAAATATCAATAGAATTTTCAAGTTCGTTGGGCATCAAAATCGGTTCAGTAGTTTTTGAAATATTAATAAAAAATCGCGAGGTCTAAGTTTGCGGCGAACTACTAGTTCACTTAAAAAAACAAAAAACCCGACTGCGTGATACAATAGCAGTACTTACCTATGCCTGTCTTCTGTGGCCTAGGTAAGACGCAAGAATGAGCTTGGCGAAGCGATGTTATATGTTGTTTTTTAGCATTTCCCATTTCAAATTTCATTTAAACATATAAGTTGTATATATTTTTGTAATCCTTGAATAAAATTAATTTAAAACCCCACTCGATTGGTTTGAAAAGATTTTTAATGCCGCCAATTTGGCGCCTAAAATCCGCCGATATTTCCGCCGAATAGATTTCCAATAATTTTTATATGTCCTATATTACTCTAGTGGTTAAAACGAATCTAACTATGTATAATTTATTAAAATCGGTTTAGCCATTTAGTAGTTAGGTACTAGGGAACATAGAACCGGACATAAAAATCGTTGTTTTATAGCATTTCTCATTCCAAATTACATTAAAACATATAAGTTGTATATTTTTTTGTAATCCTTGAATAAAATCCTTTAATTTGATACCCTACTCGATAGGTTTTGAAAAGAAAAAAAAAATTATGCCGCGCAATTTGGTGCCTAAAATCCACCGTTTTGATTTCCAATAATTTTAATATATCTTATGTTACTCTTATGGTTAAGATGAATATAACCATTTATAATTTATTAAAATCGGTTTAAACATTTAGTAGTTACTAGATAACAGAACCAAACATAAAAATCGTTGTTTTTTAGGATTTCTCATTCCAAATTACATTTAAACATATGAGTTGCATATTTTTTTGTAATCCTTCAATAAAATCCTTAAATTAATAACCCACTCGATAGGTTTTGAAAACAAAAAAAAAAATGCCGCGCAATTTGGCGCCTCAAATCCGCCATTTTGATTTCCAATAATTTTAATATATCTTATGTTACTCTAGTGGTTAAGACGAATCTAAACATGTATAACTTATTAAAATCGGTTTAGCCGTTTAGTAGTTACTAGGGAACATAGAACTATAGGGACAAACAACACATATACCCTCCTTTTCGGCTTTGCCGCATTCGGATAAAAAATTGTGTAATTTTTTTTATTGGTGTAATTAAACCCTATTATTTGTCGGTCACCAGGTGACCGTAATGGCGTTTGAAGACTAAAATGTTTTTGCACAATAAAGTCATAACAAACAAACAAACTAATTTGTTTAATAGAAATTGTTTAATAGTAGCTACAAGTCGTAGGGCTACAAGACCAAAGGCAAGTGTTTAGATGAAAAAAATAAACTAAGTAGTGACTTGTTGCAAGCCGCATCGCATATTGTCATGATTCCTCATATTACTACCTCTCGATTGGCTCTTAGAGCGTCTGCTACGATAAGCGGGCACACGCGACGTGTTCAGTCTATCTCTGTCACAAGGTTCAAGAGATAGAGCTCTGTGACAGACGGACGGACAGACGGACGGACAGCGGAGTCTCAGTAATAGGGCCCCGTTGGCATCCTTTTGGTACGGAACCGTCGTTTAGTCTATATGTATGTAGTAAGAATTGTATTGTAAACCTTTTTGTGGTCCTTTATTAATAAATAAACAAAATAAAATCCTAAAAAGGATATTCTATTTTTTCTTCCTGATTGACATGTATAGTGTTAACAGTAAGGCTGCTACATCCATAGTTTTACAGCTCCTCGATACCCTGTGTTTCCGTAGGCAGATGTAAACATAATAGCTCTTCCACGCCGACTTTTTTATTTGACGCCATTTGTAAGTTTGCTCGTGAATTTGATGTCTTGTAGGCTCCTGAGTATTGTACATAGTCTGGGTATCATTTATGTATTGTAGACTTCTGAGTATTGTACATAGCCTGGGTATCATTTATGTATTGTAGGCTCCTGAGTATTGTACATAGCCTGGGTATCATTTATGTATTGTAGGCTCCTGAGTATTGTACATAGCCTGGGTATCATTTATGGGCACTGACGTAGTTTAGAAATTTACGTACCAAACATTATAACATATTTATGGGTCTGTAATACCAATTTGTTATCAATTATAAACCTCAATGAATAAAACAGGGCTTGGAATACCGTTAAAAATCTGATAACGTTAATTCTGTCAAACGGCGTTAACGTTATCAGCAAAGATAACGTTATGCTGGGTAACGGTATTTTTCCCACTATTCACCGATAATCAGATAACGTTACCAATGATATTAACGGTAAAAGGTATTGTTAACACTGTATTTCTTTTCAATATTTAACAGAATAAATTGATGAGAGTTCGTCTAGTAGGCTACTAGAGCTATTTATATAATATTTTACAAGTATTGAAAAAAAGTATCGTTACTTATATCGTTAATTGATAACGTATTATCAATACCCCTTATAACGTTACCACTAAAATAACGTTATTTAACGTTACTTTTAGTGTGAATTTGGTATCGTTAACAAGCCCTGGAATAAATATACGAGTAAGTGGTTTAATGAAATGAAAAAAAAAATAGTCAGAAACTTAAATTTGGCGTTTCCACACAAACGTGAGCAGCCTAAGTAATTTGTATAGGAATATACAATTATATGTTTTTGGTCTTTTGACTGTTATTTTAATGATAGCCCGTGGTTCGATGACCTTATTACGCATATGTCAATTATACGCTGTATATTTGTTTATTTTATTTTTAGACTTTATGAAGGAAGCATAAGGTCAAGAGCCACTAAGCTCTTAAATAAGAATAAGAAGAAGGAAGCGTGACCTTATGCACTGTACGATCAACATTCAACATCTTTACTAATAAAGTTCACATGTATAAACTATTTCGTCTCCTTATTACCATGGGTGCCCTGGATGCCCTTTATACGAGTATATGTAAACGAATTTCTAAGATAATACTGTAATTTAAAATTTTACAAGCGCCCTAATCATATAAATGGTTGGCGCATTCGCCAAATTTCATTACTAATGCCGGTAACAAACTAAGTAATCATAATTTAAGGGACCACGTGTGTTCAACAATAAAGGAGGATATATCTTAAACGACCTTACCCCTTTGAAGAAACTCTACATGAATTTTCTATCTTAAGTTATAGATGTAGAGTTCAGTTTCGGTCGAAAAAGAAACTGTAAGATGCCTCTTCGTAATATTAACAAAATTCAGAAGCTTGGTATGCCTAATATAAAAATATTCCTTTGTCTACGCCCCAGCACTCTGTATTTCATTATGTATTCACTGAATAAATGTTAATACTCGTATATTTCTGGCTCTGTTTAATTCTACCATTTTTTCGAGATAGTGCTAATGTACGTGAAAATTGCGATGGTTCCTGAAGTGGCAGCGTGCCAGTGTCGTGTTAGACTTTAAATGTAATGCCTTGATAGTGTGAACAAATGGGGGAATGATTTAAGAATAATGTTTGTTTTTTTGATTGATTGTTTATAAAGCTTTATATTACATAACAGAAAAGAAAACCCACACAGATTTTAATTAAGGGCCCAGTCCTCATTTTTAATGATTTTGACTGCTTTTTCGGAGCTGATTGGAGCCAAAGTTAAATTAAATTGAAGTTTATTTAAGTATTAAAAAGTGAATGAGACAATTTATTGATTTCCATTGTAATAGTTTATTTAATTCCAAATAACCTGAGACGTGTTTAGATTTTTTGCGGTGTGCGACGTTCATGTCATTGTTGTTTACACGGAATTTAAAACATGAAGCAAAATCCTAAAAAGTGAATGAGAAGATTTTAATCAAAAATAAATTAATTCATTTAAAATCTTAGTTAAAAAGGTTTAACCTTAAAGAAAATATAATCGAATACGTCGTCGGATATCTTGCGCATACGAATAAGTAAAAAAATAATACATACACATATATGAAGATTGATTCATGCTTAAACACGTACAATAAATAAATAAAAATAATTTGTCTTTTGTAAAAAGATAGAAGAATTTATAGTTCTCCGAAATTCTCAAATAAATATGGGGACGAAAACGCTGATAAGGCAGACTAAATTCGTCTCCATTATGCATGTACAATACAGCGCAATGCGTATGTGTAGATAGAAAATATAGATTCGGGTGTTCAATCAAAAATTCCCACAGTCGAAGACTGCAGTCTTAATACTGACCTACCAAAGAAGTATTTTTACAAACTTGCTTTTTTTGTTGTTGTTTGTTTTTTGGGTCAAATCTTGCAAGTTCAATTTAAGCCACTTTAAGGTTTCCGATTGAGATGAAATCTTGTATGCCAATGTCAATCAGATAACAATGCAACGGAATGGAAGTGGCTCAAATTTAACTTGCAAGTTTTGATCCAAGATTCTACAACAAACAGAGCAAGCTAAATAAATGCATGTAATAAAGAACTGCGTTGTAGGTACCTACTTAACTGCCAAATCTTTAAAATGGATCTCTGCCTACACTCAAATTACATATTCGTCTTCAATACTTTGTCACAGAGCACCAAAATCCACCGATCTTTGCCATTTTTGAGGGAATTTTGTGATAAAAATGCAAGGCGATAAAATGCACCACGGCGCGTGGCCAAAATGATGCAGTCCATGCAGTAATGCAACATTGTGCGGTGAATAGACTTGATTCTGATAATCAAAGTGTGGGTGCAGAACGAGCTACATTTCTTGGTGTAAAATATTTCGTTCAGACTTTTAAGTTTTATGACTTGAACATAAAATGTAGAGTACATTTTCGTACAGTTTAAAAATTTTATTTGTAAATAGTGTTTTTTGTGACCTCTATTGGATTTTACACATACTTTACATAATTTATATGACCTTATATTGTGACAAACAATCTTCAATCAGTCAAAAAATCTATTAAGCTACAAAGAAGATGGTATTGAAATTGTGACTTGTCTATTCATTTATGGTATAAATAACAAACAAAGAAAACAAAACAGAAGAAGGAATAATAATAAAAATATTAAATATAATGCTAATCGAAGAGCCCACCTCGGAGCATACCGGGCTCAAAAGTACCCATAACGCCAGCCGCATTGCCACGCTGAATGGCGAGGGCAATGCGTTGTGTCAGGTATGCTCCGGAGCGAGGATCGCCTCGATTGTCACGCAGGCGTCACCCTAAATGGTATAAATTAATATGTATCAGGTAGATTCCAAGCTTTGTACCCAATAAATTATTAGAAAAAAAGAATTGTATATACTCGTAAGAATAATGGTTTTCAGAAAAAGAAACCTGTGTTCTATAATGGTATTTGAGATGTTTTCATATTCTCCCTGTTGGTAAGTATAAACAAAAAGCACTGTAAAAAATATATTAAGTAAAACCAAACACATCACGAAAAAGAAGAGGTAAATTAGTTCTAAAATTGCAATTGTATGATACATCATCATCATCATCAGGTCTTTGCTTTTTTAGTCTCCTCTGCAGGAGCACGACCCATTTCTATGATGGCTTGGTAATCATTTGATGGCAAAGCACGTCGATCGTCGATATGTTGATGTAGGTGGAACGTGCACGCTATTTTAGAATGTTGTTACCATTGTTACAAACGTCTTAAACTTAGCATGAAATGTTGTCAGTCGCCGTGGCGTTTTGATTAACACGCTAGTCTGTCACTCGGATGTTCTGAGTTCGATCCCCAGCCAGGGCAACTAGGAAAAATGGCCATTTTCATTACTTTTCCGTAGTATGCAATTATTTATTATAAAATATACTATCGTTTGTCGTATAGTAATAGATAAACACATGGCTTTTATATTCAAAATGCGTCACAAGATAGAAAAAAATATTGCTAAGAACAATACCTAACTTTCCAGTTCTTTTTCTTCTTATCGAAGTGTCAGATTTTTCGATACTGGCTATGGCTACCAATCTGACCAAGGACCCAATAATTTGATCCGTCTGACCAAGGACACAAAAGAGTGGACGTGGTTAGATCGATCTAACAATGCAATCTGACTACGGATACAGAACGCTACCTACCTAATGCTATCTGCTCAATGACTGTTGTACTAGATGATAACAGTCATTTCTACTAGTTCACACTAGTGAACTGGTGTGCAGGTTTCCTCACGATGATTTCCTTCACCAGAAGCAAGTGTGAGGGTAGTTGAAAATTACCGTACTTGAGTTCAAACTTAGGCTCTAGACAGACGGACCGCATTTCAACTGCAATCCAACCGCAAGTTGCAGTTCAAGTGCAGTTTGAATGCAGACGACACGACTGCAATAGAAATGTAGTCCGTCTGTCGAGACCCTTAGAGGTACAAGTCGCACTTAGTGAGGATCGAACTCATGCCTTACAGACGCAGAGCCAGTGTTGAAACTTCACCACCTTCAACCACTTCCTCTTCCGTATTGTAAGGGATGAATGTTATGTGTTGATGTGTTATAAATAAAACAAAGTATTCGCTTGGTAATCCCATGACCACGATAGGTAAAGTGACAGGTGTTCATAGACAACTCCCCTAACCGTGACAGCCATAGATTGTATTTGCCTAGACTATACAACGAAGACGTGATTTACAAGATAGAAATAAACGGGCAAGTGCGAGTCGGACTCGTACATGAAGGGTTCCGTACCACCGTACAATGTTTTAAAACGCTGAAGAAACACGTTTCTTGCATGACGACCCCCTTTAATTATTAACTTTATCTTATTTTTAGTATGTGGTGTTATAGTGGTCATAGTAATTCATAATCGGTGAAAATTTCAGGTGTATACCTAGCTATTACGGTTAGAGAGATAGAGCCCTGTGACAGACGTACAAATGGACAGACGGACAGTCTCAGTAATAGGGTCCCATTTGCACCCTTCGGGTACGGAACTCTAAAAACAACAATACCCAACTTGTATTACAAATAATAAATAAACAAGGCTTGTATAAACCCCTTAACATAAGTGCAGGTAGTTGATCAAGTGTCGGTAGTTTGCTTTCCGCTACATTTACTTTCGGAATTACACTTGTTCATGACGGCTCAGAGTTTTTACAAAGTTGCCGGTTCCTGGGGTAGGTATATTGTGAAACTTTTTGTTAGGATAAACGAGCTAATAGCTATAAATTTGGTAGGGAAAGGACTCTCTACCATGCAGGTCTGGGAGAGCAGAAATAATAGGAACCACTTCCTGCACAAATTGTAAAAGTCGATCAAAGAAGAAAACATTTTAATCACTTTGCAAACATAAAAATGGGAATTCCGATAGGACGGGCTTACCTAAAAATGTCACATAGGTTCAATGAAGGCTCTGTGTCATGGCGAATCAATGCCGCTAGTAAATAATCATTCCTCTGCCACTAGGCAGCAGTGTTTACTGTATTGGCAGAAGGCCGAAGATGCAGGATCTGGAAGGGTTTCTGTCAAACCCAAGCACTGCGATACGGAAGGCAAATAGGTAAACCAACGTTCTAAATTACCTAAAAAATGACAAAAAGAAGTTGACTTTACAAAAAAGTTGGAAATTTCTCCGGAACAGCACACCTAGATAGTCATGAAAATAACAAAGGTAAGTGATATAGTGTATTCCCGGGCTATCTGTCAAACGAATCGCAAGTTATACCTACGTCGGTTTTAACTCTTACTCCAACTTTACCTAATGAGCCGCCCTAACTTGTACTCTCTAATTAAATTATGATTTTAGTATTTTGAGGCTTTTGAGTTTCGAAGCTCAGGTAAGGCTTCTTTTAAAGTTAGTTGAATTTGGTTTAAAAGAAAGACTGCCATTTTTACAAGCTTTTTTTACTTATCTTCCCATCTTTTGTTTTGTTTTTCATAAATCACAGCTTTTTTTGATTTAGTTTATAAGTAGGTATAGGTAGTTAATCTTAAGGCAGGCCTGTGTCACTCCCCGTTTAGGTATCAAAAATATATGAAAATATACCTACATTAGTTATTAGTTATTACTAAGCGCGCGGCGGCCACTCGGAGTGGTAAGTAAATTCAGTTATACGAATGTTTGTCCAGAGTAATAAGAATGAAATTGGCCTGCAATGGATGTCTAGGTATCTAAACGAAAAGGTGTTGACTTCTGAGTGCTTCGTGAGCTACATTAAACCATACCGCTAACTACATTGGTTAAATATTTCTTTAAATTTCTTTGCTTTACTTCTGTACGTGAACACTAGTACCTATTCTGTGCTGAAGGTTTGATGATGAAACCAATGTACTTTTTCCATCTTTTCGACGACCATCACGGTTAGTGGCGTTTGGGTGTAGCGACCTTGGGTTCAGTCTGCTTCGAGCCGCAAAACCCAAAATGCTCTGTCTACCCTATTAGGTATAAAGACGTGATTGTGTACGTATGTATGTATGTTATTTTCCGAAAACCTTAATTAGGAAAAATGCTACGTACAAAGTTATGTGTCAAGATAAAGAGGATAACGTAAGAAAAATATTATTAACCTACTGACTGTTGAAATTAAATCGCAGCTTTTAACAAAATTATATTATACTGACGACCTCTGTAGCCTAGTGGTCATCATGACAGATGACAGCCTGGACAGACTGAAGGTCCCGGGTTTGATCCCCGGTCAGGTCCAGATGGAGAATGATCTTTTCCAGATTGACCTGGGTCTTGGATGTTTATCTATATAAGTATTTGTTATAAAATATAGTAACGTAGATAATAGAATTAAGTACATCTGTCAACAATCTGAAATTAAATAAAAAAACTAATCCAAAATGCCACTCCGGATTGTATCCGGCTCGTATATTATAGCGATGGATATCCTTTGAACCAGATACCAACCAGAGCGGTGATCATATCCTTGGTCCCTTAAGCGGCATCCTATCTCATGAACAAAGCTCTTTGCTTCAGAACACCATGGACCGGCTGTCTCAACGGCGACTGGAACAAACTCATATTGCGAAGATAACATTGAGTATTTCAGGCATTTTTGTCCAGCCATAAAACAAGTCTCAAACTTACTTTGAGTCTAGCTCAATCCGTGTGATTTGTCCGTATATACAATACAATACAATTACTCTGTATTGCACCATGAAGAAAGGACATACAACAATACAGAGAAAAAAAAACAAAAATGATACAAAGGCGGACTTATCGCTTATGTAGCAATCTCTTCCAGTCAACCTTTGGGTAGAGAGAGAAGTGAATTATGAGAGAGTATATATTTAAATAATTAAAAACCCGGCCAAGTGCGCGACGGGCCACGCGCAAGGGTTCCTTACACTTCTCTACACCCTACTTCCTACAATTCTCTGTCAATAAAGTCGTAAAAGTGCACGTGTATATGTACTAACAGGAAAATTTTACAAATTTTAATTTTTGACAGCAAATTTATTGTCATTAATTAATTAATTTATTTGAATTTTAATTTAGCTTGCAAGATTTGAACCCAACAAACATTGCGAGTAAAATTAAGTAGGTACATACACCCAAACAATAAATAATTTTAAATTATTTAATTGATATTAAATTAAAACACACTATATCCACATGTCACTTTAAAATAATCCACACCATAATGATCATAAAATCTTTAACAAAGACTTTTGTTAACTTTTACCTATGTTTTTTTAGTTTTAGTTATTCAAATCATTTATTAATTCAAACAGAACTATGTAAAAGAAAATAAAAGTGAAATTTTATTTACTTTCAATTTTTACAGCGATGGTCATGATTTGGCCTTACTTCATATGGCTTTTCTATTTTAATATTTTCTACTGCATCTTCTTTAGAGCTCTACATTGTCTTTAAATTAAAAGATACCTGCAATATTTTTAAGTACGTTTGATTTTTTAACTTTAATTTCATATTATATCTGCATATTTCTGTTTCGCTATATGTTTGTATATTCATTCCACTTTTTTGTGTTTATTCTGTATCATTACTTCTCTTCACTTTTATAGTAAATACATCTTCCACTGTATCTTCTCAAAAGTCTTTCACATTATTTATTAGTCTTATTTTAGTCTAACCATGGTTTTTATTTATGCTTTTTTCTATTTACTTTGAACCTTGTTGTAAGATCAGAAGCTTTTGCTTTATGATTAATCATTTTATTCGCGAAGAACAATGCCTCTATTCTTGCTTCTTTTACCGCTTTTAACTTTAACAAACGTGGTTTGCTTTAAGTTCTGATTCTTCGGTTTTCTTCTACAACAACATCTCTTGCATTTTCTGCATAATTCGCAAATTGACCAACACTTGCAGCATTGTGAACAGAACACTTTTCTGCAGAAGTCCTTACATTTGCCCATGCTTTATCTCTGTAATTTTCTTCCATGGATTATTGCTTGAGATATTCATTGTAATAGACGAAATTGTTAGAAGTTTTGGATGAACATTGCAAATTTTGTTACTTTGATAAATATGAAGTTGTTATGTCTATATTACAGATGATTGACATGTAGAGTTGACATGGAAAGTGAAAACAGCAACAGCTCAAAAAGAATAACAGAAAGAGGATAAAATTGCATAGGTATTTTGTCTCTGACATGAAGATCCATTACAGATCTATTTAGTTATTTTTTAGGGTTCCATATCCAAATAGCAAAAACGGAATCCTTATGGATTCGTCATGTCTGTCTGTCTGTCCGTCCGTTATCACAGCCACTATTTTCAAAACTGTAAGAACTATACTGTTAAACTTGGTAAGTAGATGTATTCTGTGAACCGTGTGGGGTATCTATGGATAGGTCTTTAAAAATGATATTGATGTTTCTAATATTATTTTTTTCTAAACTGAATAGTTTGCGAAAGAGAAACTTGTGACACACCCGTGTAACTTCCAAAATAAGAAAATGATAAAACTAAAAAAAACATGATGTACATTACCATACAAACTTCCACCGAAAATTGGTTTGAACGAGATCTAGTATTTATTTATTTATTTATTTATTTACCAATTTATGTACACGGACAATATATACAAATAATACATAAACAAAAAGTTGTACAAAGGCACTACTTATCTCAAAAGAGATCTCTTCCAGTAGGAGATGTTCATATATGAAAGGCATACAGGCATGTTCTAGTAAGTAGTTTTTTTTAATACGTCATAAATCTTAAACCGCAATTTACCTTTAGAACTTTTATATTATGTTACTTGCTGCGGAACCCTTCATGGGCGAGTCCGACTCGCACTTGGCCGCTTTTTTATTGTACCTACCCTTAAGTACAACAATCCTACAGCTATTATTGTATCTTTTGATTTTAGCTTAACCATGGATCTGTACTTTAATTATTTTTATCATATATCATATATTGCATTATTTTTAAAAGTTTGGATCTACGTAAATAGTATGAGGGCACGTAGGGTCTACAAAATAGATAAAATAAAAGTCAAATTGAAAGAGAACCCTCAATCGAGTTTGATTACTATAATTTTTTAGGTATAATGTTCATTAAACATTTAAAAATATCACAAATTCAAGATAAAAAAGGAAAAATATCACTTGACAACAAATTTTATTCAAACAATCACAAACGAGTATAAACAAACACAAAAGACATGTACATCAAAGTTCAAAAAAGACATATAAAAAAATCTATCGGTTATATTCGATTATTTTCCGGATCGTACTTAGATTCAATAAAGTATTCTGTTACGGTAGATAAATCTCAAGTTTTCAATATAAAAGCTCTGGGATTTGCAGTTTTTCTTCCATTGAGATAAAAATCTATTTTTAGTTCAGCTTTGCCCTATTGCTGCCTGTTGAGTAGGTGTTCAAAGGATTACATTGTCTCAACTTATTGGCAATATTTCTAAAAATAAGTTCTGTAATTTGACTCCCCTGTTCACCCTGTAGCCTATTATGGGCTTGCTAAAACTGGCCTCAGGGGTAAGCACGAGGCAAGTGAAAATAAAAAAATGTACCTACAGTTACATCTAAAAGAATATCTTTACTTATATGAAAGCAGAGGGGTAAGGACGAGGCAAGTGAAAATAAAAAAAACGCCGGGTGCACTCCGGGAGTGCCGGCAGAAGTGAAAACTTGAATATTAACGTTGTGCATTTTTGATATTTGGAATATGTATACACAAACATGACAAAAAGTGCACAACACAAAGAAGTTTTCACTTCAAAAAGGTTTGGGCTCGTCGGGGATTTGAACCCGGGACCTCTCGCACCCTAAGCGATAATCATACTGGACTAACGAGCCGGCTGACAGCTTCGTCGAAATTATAGTATAAATACTTCCTCTCCTACGCCGCGCCGGCTGTCATTCTGTCTTACGAATTTTCGATCAGGACACGTGTCCTGACGCGAGTTTAACATTTTTTACCCATTACAAAAAAAGTGCACAACGCCGCTAAAGAAGTTTTCACTTCAAAAATATTTTTCTATGTCGATAGTAGAAAAACTGCTTTTAGATGTACCTACAGTTACATATAAAAGAATAACTTTACTTATATGAAAGCAGACTCGTATCAACATGCAAAAAGTTTAAATAAAAAGGCATCAGAAACACTAATTTCAACGTTTATAGTTTTATTGAAATGGCGTGCATGCTGTCGGCGCTCCATAAATTCCGCGTCTTTGAAAACGCCGACGCCATTTTTGTCGAAACGCTGACGGCATGACAACCAATTGTACGAATGGACTATATTTTGTAAGACCCATGTATAAGACATATCTACGCGCCGAGGAATCTCATCCATATCCATCCTTACTTATTACAGATTGAAGTCTCCCGGCTTGTGTCTGTTTGTGTGCCTGTCTCCACGTGGGAAACACAGAAATCATAAGGGAATTTCGAATAATTTTCTACTAACATGCAAATCATTTCTATGGAAATAATTTCAAGTATAAACATGTGAGAAATCGGCGAGGGCTGCTTATAAATATATATATTGATGAAATTAACGTGAAACCTAACATATTTATTATTTTTCGCTGAATAGATTCCCGTGTATAAAATTTGTGATAGTTCAAAAGTAGATATGGATGGATTTAATCAGTATTATAAATCTGATCTTCAAAATATACATAGTTGTAGTTTTTTGTAAATGTTTAATCAACTTTCAGAGCACAGCTCATTGAATTCCAGTAAATCCGTATCAGGCCTCGCAAAACTGAAGTACAGGTAGTTCTTTGATACCCTGAACGAGAGCAGCCTCAACTTCGGCGTGACCCGAACACTGGCCAGCTTTATGACGTTGTCACGAAATAGTGGCTTTTCTGCAGGCATCTTGAATACATCACTGGATGGTCCACTTTTAAAACTGAAACAAAGAAATAGTCGTATAGAATCATCATAATCATCATCAGATCTTTTTTAGTCTCCACTGCAGGAACACGACCCTCTCTGTACTACCAGAGCCATATATTAGCCAGAGCAGTCAAAGAATTTGGCTTACACTCTCCACGCTGGCCAGACGGGTTGCAAGAGGTCTCATTGATGTTTATAAGCTTTGTTTAGCTTATGTTTCCTAAGTCGCCTTCTACGACATTCTTGGGAATACTTGGAGTGGTCCTATTCTAGTCTGCCGGAAACCACACGGCTAAGTAGTAGCGTTCGCTGCGAATTATTCACTACATTTTACACCATATACTGAGATCACTAACCCACCTGCCCATAGTGGTGATAGTGGGTAAATCCTTCCTTTATAGGTGGTGATGTGAGTCGGGTCGCTAGATTTCCCCTAATATGGTTGAGTTCAACAATGGCTGATCCACGCGTCAACTCGTAGACGGGTGCCGCTAGTAGGGACTGGTCAGCTCGGCTCCGTTTTTTAAGACAACTTAATATTACTTACTAGCTGTGCCCGCGACTTCGTTCGCGTGGTTGTCGGATCGTAATGTTATATAGCCTAAAGCCTTCCTCTATAAATGGACTACCCAACAAAAAAAGAATTTTTCAAATCGGACCATTAGTTCCTGAGATTAGCACGTTTAAACAAACAAACAAACATATCTTTGTTAACTGACAGTGGCACGTAGGCGACCAATACTATGTAATAGAGTTTCGTATCCCATAACATAAATTCTATTTGACTTGTCCTAGTTCTAATTTTCTTTGGTTATATCAAAGCATGGTTAGGTATGTTTATAAATATATTTTGTCTCCTTCTTACTATGTCAAATATTTAAATGAAAGATCAGGACAAAGCATATTTTAACTAAAATAGGTTTCACAAACGTTTGATATTTTTTTATGAATAAGGGAGTAAGGCTTTACTCAGGGGAAGATTCTTTACACGCAAAAAAACTCGTGAGTAGGATGAATATGACGATTTAATACCCGCTGCTTTACCAGCTTGGTCAAAGGGTATTTGCGAATCCCACTGGAACCTTACATTTTCCAGGATAATAAAGTATGTGTTAATAAGCTATCTACATGCCTAATTTCATTCCAATCCGATCAGCCGTTTTGGTGTACGTAGAATTAAGTCCTTAGTGTGTCTCTCAAATTTAGTTGAAATCCGTCAGTAAATAACGCTACAGCAAAGTTCCCTCTCTTATTTCTTTCCGAATCAAAAATCGCGACTGACAAAAAAAAATAACAAATCAAAGTACTTGTGAGCCAATATTCGACGAAATCGGTAGAAAAATACGACCGGTAGCACAGAATACAGTAAGAGTAAACAGAAGGGACTCTTCTAAGGTACGCGCAATATACGTCCCCGTTCCCCGCACCCGCACCTCTCCCCCGGTTCTTGACGGCCAACGTGAGAAATCGAGGCGAAAACGGGGGAGAGGTGCGGGGACGGGGAACGGGGACGCCTGGGTGACGCATATTGCGCGTACCTTAGGAGTGTCCGGCCTGTGCCAGTAGGCTAAAAAAGAGAGACGGACAAAAGCATTTTTTGGACAATCTCGAAACAGAGAAATAAAATATAAAATAAAAATAAACATAAAATCCGCTCGCTCAGTCAATTAGTAAGCTGTAAGAAAGCTGTAAGATTTAGCGGCAAATAATTATAACGAGGAACCCAGTAACAAGACGTGTAAGTAATATGAAATGGATTACGGCCCAAGGATTATGTTTTGTTATGTCTTATTTCTTTACGCTGGAAGATCTGCAGAATATGCGATAATTATAACGACTTACCGATTTACAAAGGGTAGATTGTATAGTCTTTTGAAAGCACCGAAAATTTTGAGTGTCATCTTCGTGGTTGCATCCACTGACAACTGACTGGCAGGTATCGAGAAATGTCAGAAACTCGGGTAAGTACTATTTTTTTATTTTGCGGCTCTGGATACGAGGCTCTTCTATCTGTTGTTTTTGGTTTCTTTATTCGTCTAGTGGCATAGACCTTTTGATTGCTTCAAGGCAGCTTCTGGCGACAATATAAGAGCCAACTGGTTTTCATAGCCGAATGCCCTATTGGTACTGTCCTGTTTAACTTTTTCACATATTGTTGTCACACGAGCATTTATAAATATGTAATACTAAACTATACTAATTTTACATTTTAAAGTCGACTAAAACCAATTTGCCAACTGAACCCCTTGACTTTCCGCCAAAAACTCCAATGTGTTAATCTTGTTTAACAATTTGCTCGAAATAGATCAAGCGTCACATATGTTAAGGGTCGGCACCATGTAAACTGGGTTTGCGCGGGCAACAAGTTTGTACAGAAAGCGTTTGATTTAAGTCAAATAATGTATACACATAGATAGAGGAAGAGTTGGGACAGTAGACGAAAAAAAGGATTTTTTAAAATATTTTGTAGTTTTCCTAAAAACAAGCATTGAATTTACCCAAAAACATGCAAAACGCACTTTGCGCGGGCAATAGTTATGGCTTAAGTAGAAAAGACCACTAAGAAAATTATATACCTAGTTATAGGTGAATAGACTAGCCAGTAGACGAAAACCGTATTTTTTTAATTTTCATTCAGAAAAAGTAAGATAATTGTAAAGAAACCTGAAAGAAATATTTTAGAAAATCTTGCTACAAACTGGCTTGTTTTTCTGCGTAAAGAAATATTCTAGCAAGGGATTGCATATATTTTATAAAAATAAAGGCTATTTTGAAACATTATTCTTAATATTTGCTTACAATGCAGTCACGCAATAATAAAAAAATAATTTTAAAAATTGGATGTTTTGCAACGTTTTTGACAGAATTCTCTGAAATGGCGGCCATGTTACTTCCATACAAATTTAGTTGCCCGCCGGGCGTTCAGGAAGGAGGCCGTGTCGAATTTTTCAAAAACATCCATTTTCGAATTACGTAAAATTGCATTACAGTCTAAAATATTTCAATAAAAAACCATGTACAAACTGCCAAATTATGTCACACTTTTGCTACACTATGGTACAGTTTTGACATTTTGTTGACATTCAAGCAAAGATGTAATGCTATCGCAGATACGGCATCGCACTTTTTTTTTTTATTTTATTGAAAATTAAGTCAACGAAAAAAATAATTTGGTTTGATTTATTACCTATATTTTTTAATTGGCGATTAGGGTGAAAATCCGATTGGAACTTTCTCGGGTCGCGGAATCATATTAACTGTTTTTGTAATAAAAGGTGCTGTTTAATTAGGGTTTTACAATTATTTTGAGGAGTGATTCAGTCTGAAATTTTGAACAACTTTTCCCCATGAATGTATATCAAAATACGAATTGACATTATGCGTAATATATCGAACCACAGGCTATACTAGATCTATACTTGGCTAGGCAGGCAGGCTATAGTAGGCTATTTATCTATACTAATATTATAAAGAGGAAAGATTTGGTTGTTTGTTTGTTTGCATTACATGGCTCCGAAACTACTGGACCGATTTAAAAAAAACTTTCACCGTTGGAAAGGTACACTATCCCCGAGTGACATAGGCTTTGTGTGTACCAAGGGCGAAGCCGGGGTGGACTGCTAGTATAGTATAATAATATTAAAATAACATTTTCATACAAAAGTGTGCAGCCGCCCGGGAAATTTGTATAGGAACTGATTTTTTTGGTGTTTTTACTGTTTTTAGGGTTTCGCTTGTCTGTCTGTCCGTAAGTCACAGCCAATTTGCTACGAAACTATTAGAATGATTAAGTTGAGATTTAGTACCTACACTTATGTAACTTAGTGACCCAAAGATAGACGTATAACGTAAATAAATTAAATTTAAAAAAGGGGGCCACTTATGGTGGGTAAATTAGACATTAAAAAAAGTTTTGATAGCAAAATCGTGTGACATATCAAATGAAAGAACTTTTTATGACAATTTTAAATATATATATATTTTATTATTTTTTAAATCGGTATTTTTAAGTTATTTAAGAAAATGGGCGAAAATTGACCCCCCTACTAAACTACTGGACAGATTCAGTTGAAATGTGGTGCACATAATGTAAATTTGTGACCCAAAGACGGAAGTTAAATGTAGGTAAATGAATAAATTAAAAAAAAATTGGGGCCACTTATGGGCTTATTATTATTATTAATTATTAAACCTTCTTTTAAGAATTCCTGCTCACTCCACCGACTTTTACTCGCGGTCTTTGTCTGTTCGAACCGTACGTCTATGGAACTCACTACCACTTACTATCCGACGCGCCCAAACGCTAGCCAGCTTTAAATCCCAAGTAAAATCGCATTTTCTATCCTTATGAAAGGTAATTTCCTTCCCTTGTTTCCACTTAGTTTCTTCATTTTGTCCTGTTATGTTTTCTTTGTGTAAGTTGTATGTATGTATTTAAGTATTAGGTGTATGTATGTTTATTATAATTATTGTATATAAGTATGTTTATTATATTGACCACCCCGCACTACCTAATTTCCCATAATTTTTTCTATATAAACGAGGTTGCCTGGAAGAAATTGCTTAGCGATAAGGCCGCCTTTTGCGCATTTCCTAATTTTTAAGATAATTATGTTCTGTTTTTTACTTTTGTGCAATAAAGGGTATTGTATTGTATTGTATTGTATGGGAGATAAATGAAACATTAAAAAAAGGGTTTCGTGAACTATATCGCGTAAAATATCAAATGAAAGAGCATTTTATGATAATATTAAATATATTTTCTATATTTTTTAAGTTGGTGTTTTTAAAGTTATTTTTGAAAATAAATAATAAAAATATCCTTATCTCCGAAACCACTGAACCCAAACTTTTGAAAAAGATACAGTTAATAGTTCTTTACCTTAAAGCAAGGAGGCTAATTATTGCTTCATTAATCAACCAATTTTTTTAACCGTTTTTAGGAAAAGATTTCTTTTTAGTGCTCTTTGTTGATTCGTTAAAAATATTGTACAAAATCAAACAGTCAAGTCATTCATTGAGGACATACAGCTGCTAAGCCAAGCCGTTGATCTGTTCAACGTGCAATCCTTCTTTACTCTCCGAACTTACATAATGAGGTGAATAGAAGTGAAAGGTGTTACGATTGCAGATGGTCGCTAAACGTATTGTTTCACAAAGAAAATTCAAATGTGTATATTTTCTGTCAGTGGAACACAAAACGTGTAGCTTTCCAAGTCACCGCTCGGCTAAAATACTATTTGATTGTATTTTTGAGACCGTCCTGTCAGCGATAAGTAATATTGATTTACGCAGAAATATTATAAATTTGTCTATGGTTCCCTAAAATTTCAACTTAACCAAAATAAACCGGCCACGTGCCGTGACGGGCCACGTGCAGTGTAGGGTTCCGTAGTCAGTACCTACTTGTTTTATGTAACTAACAACTGCCTAACTTTAGGTCTGAATTCAGTCCATGATACTGAACAACTTTCACCAAGGAACAAACGAAATACAAAAAATATTTTTGATCTCTTACACACAAGATTTGGCAAAATGTAATATTTATGTAATATATGTATGGAATATGTAAGGACAAATCACACTAATTAAGCTAGCCCCAAAGTAAGTTTTAAACTTGTATTATGGGATACTAACTCAATGATACTATATTTTATGATAAATACATACATAGATAAACACCCAAGACCCAGGACAATTTGAAAAAGACCATTTTCTAACTTGCCCTGGCTGGGGCTCAAACCCAGAATCTCCGGATTAGCGGTCTAGCGTGTTAACAATTAAACCACGGAGGTCGAATGGAAAGCAAACATTTTCTTTTCAAACAACTTTTCCTAAGGAACACATTATTAAATATAATGTGTTCCTTAGGAAAAGTTGTTCAGTATCATGAACTGAATCCACCTTAAATTAGTTTTAGTACAGGGAGACGTTATATACTACTGCCGTGAATTTTTTTATATGTCCATATACAACCGTTTAACTGAAAAAGAGGGGAGACACATGATTCTAACAAAAATTTGCAATCAAAAACCAAATATTTCACAAACGGATTGCTAAAACGAAAAATGGTGTTCATAATCTTACAATATTTTTGAAAGACCTATTGAACGACATCTCACACCACACATTTTTTTTTTCAAGTTTTTATTACCACATATCCATGCCCGCCCATGCCCAATTACAGCTTTCTAGTACTAATAGTCTATGAGTAAAACTGGGGATAGACAGACAGACAGACATGACGAAACTATAAGGGTTTCTTGTTTACTACGGAACCCTAAAAAGTTGCGTGAAACGAAACAGATTCCCTATTCTAAGGGCTCTTTGTCATTTTCGCTTTAACAAATTTCAAAATACGAGTAATCAAAACCACTTGTGCAAATATTTCGCTCCACTTCGCATACGATAAATTCAAAAATTGATGGATGAATGACCGTGCTTTTACAGGTTAAGCAACTACTAGCTTGGTCACAGTTAGGATGGGTGACCGTGCTTTCAATCTTAATGTTGTTCAAGTTAAATGTTGAGTTTCTTATGAATAAATTTCAGTTTTCTCTACCTAAATAACTTGGCAGCTATTTAAATTTCAATTGTTTTGTCGGAATTTGAACTTGGCATTTTTACATTTATGTTTTTGATGGGATAAAATAAACACCCAAGAACCAGGACAAATTAAAAAAGGCCATTTACCAACTTGCCCTGGCTGGGAATCGAACCCAGAACCTCCGAGTGACGGACTAGCGTGTTAAGGAATCGCCACGGAGGTCGACTAATAAATTGAAAAAGTTATAAATATTACGCAAGATTCGAATAACTATACTTGGATTTTTTAGAAAGTGCTATATGAATTTCACATATATTTAAACTCGCTTTTTAAATAAACGTCTTGCATTCACGCACACTACTGTATTTTCGAATTTACTTTTTCTACTGATAGCCTGTCTACTAAAGTGTTAAGTACATTATAATGACGTCTGCCAAGGCCTTAATTCAGAAATAATAATTCAAACAAAATAATTCTTTGATTTGATTGATTTAAAAATTTTAATAAGTATCGCGGACTGGAAGTCTTGACGAAAAGAAAAAAGTAAGCTGTATACTAATTCTACGTTACAATTTATGATTACCTACATCTATTGTCCCGTTTACACATTATTAACTCTATGTAACTTCATCTTGACATTTTTATTCCCCTAGCGGGAAAATTTTGCATATTTCAGAGCCAAATCCGACCACGTGGCTTTACGCATACGGTCCTTAACTATAAAAATTCAAGTTTCAATCGAAACAATATTTTTCATTTGTACCGAAATTTTAAAAATAGGTAGGTAGTAAAATTTATCAGAGCTTCGATTTAAAGGAGATCAAATCAATAAACGATAGATCAATTTAATTTCTGCGTTCACAGACTTTCCAATTTTATTTTATTTATTGAGCACAGCACCAATAGAATGAGCACATCTGCGGACGTCTTTCAAAACTGTGAGAAATATCGACCGTTCGTTATTCCACTGCGACACTGAAATGTATTAATAAATAATATCTACTTACAGAATGTCATCTAAGAATATCAGATAATTTATTTATGCGAATCTTCTTATTTCAGATTTTTATCATTTTGGAATACATGCAATGAAACACTATAGAGAAAGTTTTTTATACAAAGCATATTGACCCTGCAATGGCCATGTAGTAAATTGTGTAAAGTATGAAATTGTTTCAACAAAAAGAAATCGCGGAATTTCGCAGAACACGCGGCAATTCCCGCGAAGTTTCTATGTTCATGCTAATTTGTACTATATTTTCCTAGATTATAAAACTCATTATCATCTGTAAATTTCTTAAATTCGCCTCGATTCCGCGGCAATGTAAATTGAGCCACGCGTTGGATTCATTGCCGAAAGGTTCTCATAAGGCTACTAGTACAATCAGTAATTATCTGTCCACCAGGTGTGAACAATTAATATCGCAAGAAAATTACCTGTGGTTAAAGCCGAATTCAGTCAGCCATTTTGGAAATGCTTGCTTGAACAGCTGATAGTCGTTTTCTATTGATTTGCGGCTGCTAAAATTGTGTCATACTCAAATCGAGATTGGTGGCATCTGCGAAGAGAGGCCTATGCTCCGCAGTAGGCGGAGGAAGGGCTGGGATGAAAAAATTACAGATTTATTTGCCAAACAAATTAAAAAACCCCAGACTTTCAAAACGTTTATCCCCAATAACTTTTGAACGGCTGAACCGATTTTCATTTCTTTTCTTTCGTGTGTGTAACACACGCTTTCAGGTTTTTCAAGGGCATCTGACGTAGCTTGATTACTTTATAATGATGACAGCCGGGACAAACGGTTTAAAACGCCTTCCGAAGCACGGAGAAGCTCGAGATTTTTTTTGTGTGGGACGTGGGGGTAATTTTCTATTTTTTGTCAGTGATCTTCGTTGCCATTCATTTTTAACCCCTGACGAAAAAGAGGGGTGTTCTAAGTTTGAAGTGCCTGTGTGCCTGTGTGTGTGTCTGTGGCATCGTTTAGTATTTATTTTATGGTGTGGACCACGCTGGGCGTTGCTTAACTCGCGACAGCGCTGGTTATGCGTACTCCCGCCTTGACACCAATTTCATCAAACATAGCTAGGATCCATCTTGACAGACAAGGCTTTCGTTTAAAAAATCGTATCGAAATCGGTCTATTCGTTTAGAAGCTACGATGACATAGACAGACACACAGGCATACAGGCACGTCAAACTTAGAACACCCCTTTTTTTCGTCTGGGGTTAAAAATTTATGTTGCCATTAATTTGTAACAGACGAAAAAAAGGGATCCAAGATCACTGACGAAAAATAGAAAATTAAAGCATTAGAACATTAACTTCTGATGTTACATATACTATCTAATATTCAGTGGGCGAGCTGGAAGTGGCCCGATAATTTATCGCGTAGTAATAGTTCAGTACGACTGGGAACATACTGCGAAGAATAAAAGTAAATTCACTTAGTCTTACCACACGAGTCGGTATAATGTATATAGTAGGTAATAAAAGGGACTTCGGTTATATTCTACACGATATTGAGTAAGTTTTTCTTAAAGAAATATGATTAATTTTGTCTAGAAAATATGTCGTTATTGTATATTTCCTAAGTAAGTCGCCTTCTGCGATATCCATGGGAAGACTTGGAGTGGTCTTATTCTACTGAGCTGGGCACCACATGGCTTTAACATAAAATACTAACTAAATTAACTATTTCGTATATCGTGTCATTCATCTGTTTAATTTGTAATAATTTGATACATATATTGAATTATTAGTTTATGTTTGGTTTGTTATGCTAAAAAAATGCACTTTGTGGTCCGCTAGACAGTCCAGTCAAAAGAAATCTCTGAGTGACGGACTACCGTGGTAACCACGCCACGGGAGGTCGTCAATATAATAACTAAAATCAGTTCTTAATAGTTTAATGAGAAGATTTATTCTTTTACCAACTATTTTATTTCTCTCGTCTTAAGGTTCTCCCTCACCAAGAGCATTTACGTGTAATGTAATATTAGATTCGACTTTGAGCATTACATTACAATACTACCTCCCTGACTGACGAGCATGCACGTGTAATGTAACATTATAGGTTTAACTTTAACTATAGATTTGCATTGATGTTACAAGTTGTATAAAGATATAACACATTGTATAATAACAGGGTGCGCATTGTAATGCTCGGTTCTCCTCCTTCACTGATGTATACCCGTTTTGTATCATTACAAACAAGGTGCGCATTGTAATGCTCGATTCTCCTCCTTCACTGATGTTTACCCGTTTTGTATCATTACAAACAAGGTGCGCATTGTAATACTCGGTTCTCCTCCTTCACTGATGTATACCCGTTTTGTATCATTACAAACAAGGTGCGCATTGTAATGCTCGGTTCTCCTTCTTCACTGATGTTTACCCGTTTTGTATCATTACAAGGTGCGCATTGTAATGCTCGGTTCTCCTCCTTCACTGATGTAATGCTTGAATCTATAACGTTACATTACACGCCAATGCTCCGGGTGAGAGAGCACCTTTACCCTATTCCCAGGTTGCAGCCTTAGCTGTACTTAATTAATGGATTCAGGTGTCATTTGCAATTATATTTTATTACAAGCTTTTAATTAAGCTTGCCCTGTTTCTTGTTTATTTGTTTGTTTTGGTCAAATCTTGCAAGTTAAGTTTGAGCCACCTCCCGGTTTCCGATTGAATTGAGGTTTTGTATGCTAATGTAAATCAGATGACAATGCAATATTATTATAATAAGAAGCTGATCTGACGGTAGAGCCGGAAGTTGGCTAAAGGAACTCTGTAATAAAAGTACGCAACCCCATCGACTTTGGGCTTATTACATTTGTCATCATCATCCAAGCGTATTCCGGGTTGCATCGACAGCGGTTACGCTTCAGAGCCCAGGGTCCTCTACCTTACCTAGGTGATTTGACGAGGTTACTGTAAAGGGTAGACGAGAACCAATCCTAGGATAGTTACAAATGCTAGATGGCGTTCGGGACCAACAGCTTTACATGCCTTCCGAAGCACGGAATCATCTTGATTACTTAGGCCTCAGAATAAAATCTTGTACGAAAAATTTAAATGTTTTAGAAAAACTTATTTGATCTTTTCCTTTGTGCGCTTTTGATACCAATCGCAATCTAAATATATTTTAATTGGAAGTCCCGTCCATTCTTCTAAAAAACTTTTTTACATACAACGTGAAAGGGACATACCCGTAATAATTCGAACCACGGTCATAACTAGATCATTATAGGAATGTCAAATTTTTATTTGGTTTTTTGACTGTTATTCTATTTCATTATACTATAGTGTTTTAGTATAGTCCGTGGTTCAATTTATTATGGGTATGTCTCTTCCACGTTGTATATAAAACTTTATTAAAAAATATAGAAGGTCAGGTCACGCTGGTCGGTTCTCAGAATTCATAACCAAGGTCTTAGTCGACTTATTTACAGAATTTGGGATTTTTCGCAAGTTTTAAGTGGACGGATTTAAAAGTTGGTCGGCTCGGCGCGGATTTTTTTGTCTTTGGCCGTTTAATAATTCATTCCGGCTTCCGGGGGTTGTAAAGCCTATTTACTACCCTGTAGGCTGTACATAAATGTTTTAAACATAAAACGATGATGCTGGGTTAAGTTTTTTTTTAAACCTATATTGCTCAAACGTATTGTGAGGAAATTGAACCAATAAATGATAATATGAGTGGATAGGCCACTTTTAGGTGGGCATGAAGGTGGAAAAGGGAAATCATCATAGCGATGGGTTACTATCCGCATCACCTATTCATATGATTCAGATTCTCGCTCCTCGATCGGCTATTACGATCTGCATGGGAAGAGAAGCAGCTGGTACATTCTATATATTCCTTTTTTTTCTCCCAGATCTACAAAGAAGATTTTTTTTTCATATCATACATCTTATAACGAACTATTGAAAATGTATAACTTACTTCTTCTGAATTTAAGGCGTGAGCAATTTAAACAATGTTTCTGTACAAATTAGTTCACGGACTTATCGACCCCGTAACCTTCTCCAAAAAAAAAATTGTTCGCAGAACGAATAATCTATTCAGTGTTACACTCTTATTTTAATTTCATTATACTTTAGTGATATAGTAGCCCGTGGTTCAATTTGTTACGGGTATGTCCCTTCCACTTTGTATAATATGTTGCAAGTCTTGAAAAACGTATCGTTACTTATATCGTTAATTGATAACGTAATTATAACGTTTTATGACTGTAATATCGATACCCCTTATAACGTTACCAGTAACACCTGTACGAAGATAACGTTATTTAACGTTACTTTTAGTGTGAATTTAGTATCGTTAACAAGCCCTGCCTCAGCGTCTTCAAAGGCTCAAAAAGCAGAGATAATTGGGTTGTAATTCGGACAATCTAAAAGCGTATTTCTTTTCAATCTAACTTTGGAAAATGTTGCCAAATACAAGGAAAATGTTCGCCCCTCAGCAAAGACTATGTTTACAAGAATCGTGTAATTAATTACATCTCGTTAGTTCAGTTTATTACTCTGCAGATAGGTACTTAGGCAGATTAAGCTTTTAGATTAAGATATTAAAATCTCTCTTTTTAGGGTACCGTAGCCATATGGCAAAAAACGGAACCCTTATGGATTCGTCATGTGTGGCTGTCTGTCCGTCCGTATGTCACAGACACTTTTTTCCGAAACTATAAGAACTATACTGTTGAAACTTGGTAAGCAGATAGGATTTTCACACAAAAATAAAAAAAATTGAGGGTTCCCCATACTTAGAACTAGAACTCAAAAATATTTTTTTTCATCAGGCCCATACGTCTAGGGTATCTAGGGATAGGTCTTCAAAAATGATATTGAGGTTTCTAATATCATTGTTTAGGGTTCCGTACAAAAAATGAAAAAACGGAACCCTTATAGGATCACTCGTGCGTCTGTTTGTCCGTCCGTCTGTCACAGCCAATTTGCTCCAAACTACTGGACCGAATCCGGTGAAATTTGG
The DNA here is from genome assembly GCA_963576875.1 of Acrobasis repandana. Lineage (NCBI taxonomy): Eukaryota > Metazoa > Arthropoda > Insecta > Lepidoptera > Pyralidae > Acrobasis > Acrobasis repandana. The sequence continues at coordinate 3,356,544 of OY756215.1, forward strand.
TAGAATGTTGTAATCCTATGACCCAAACACATATAGTAAATAAATATATTTTTTTAAAATAAGGGTCATTTTCGGGTGACAAATTAGGAAATTAAAAAAAAAGTTTTGCAAACCTTACTGTGTCATATATCAAATGAAAGGGCTTATTATGAGGATCTCAAATATATTTTTGTTATTATTGTAAAACATTCCGAAATTAAGTGGCACCACGTGGCAAAACTACCTTCTTACGAACTAGTATTAGGTCCTTACATATGAAATTGCAGATTTTCAATACTGGCAACTTTAAAATCAAATATCTTGCGTTTCATTAGGAATTCCAAATTCAAATTTATTTCGAAATAAAGCCAGAAAAATATTGTTTTAAAATTCGTATTTCATTTGTTTTAACATAATTTGTTTGAGTTTCAACATTGCTATAACAACAACTATGGACAAATTGAAAATTCGCGGTATTTACGAATACGAGTTCCACCGTGGCACCAGTGCTGCAGAAACGACTCGAAGAATTAACGACGTGTATGGACCAGGCACCGCTAACGAACGAACAGTGCGTTGTTGGTTTCAACGTTTCCGTTCTGGAAATTTCGATTTACACAATGAGCCTCGTGGACGACCTGATACTCAAGTGAATAACGAAGAATTGAAGGCGATAGTGGAAGCGGATCCATCTCAAACCACTTCTGAATTAACAGCAGCCTTCGGCGTAAGTGACAAAACGATACTTATCCACTTGCGCCAAATCGGAAAAATTAAAAAACTCGAAAAGTGGGTACCGCATGAATTGACTGAAGCAAACCAACAAACACGCGTTGCTTGCTGCGTTTCTTTGCTTAATCGCCACAATAATGAGGGGATTTTGACCCGTATCGTGACTTGTGATGAGAAATGGATCCTGTACGACAATCGGAAGCGATCATCACAATGGCTTGACCCTGGAGAACCGGCAAAACCTTGCCCTAAGCGAAAACTGACCAAAAAGAAGATTCTGGTTAGTGTTTGGTGGACCAGTGCTGGTTTTATCCACTACAGCTTCTTGAGATCAGGCCAGACGATTACTGCAGACTTGTATTGCCAACAATTGCAAACAATGATGGAAAAGCTCGCCATTAAACAACCGATCAGTCTCGGTTGTTTAATGGCGAATTGCTCTAGCCCACTGCTCCTTCAGGATAACGCTAGACCACACACTGCACATCAAACGATCGCCAAGTTAGAGGAGCTGCGACTGGAACCTCTGCGTCACCCACCATACTCTCCAGATCTTGCCCCAACCGATTACCACTTTTTTCAAAATTTGGATAACTTTTTACAAGAAAAAAATTTCAAATCTGATGAGGCAGTCAAAACCGCCTTCAAACAGTTCATAGACTCTCGCTCCCAGGATTTTTTTTTCAAAGGTATCATTGATCTGCCTATAAAATGGCGGAAGTTTATCGATAACAACGGCGCATACTTCGATTGATTAAATAATAATTTCATTAAAAAAAACTTGTTTCACTTTTTTGATACTGAACGGCAATTTCATATGTAAGGACCTAATAGTTCCATCTTTCTACAACATTTAAATTATAAATCAAATTATACGCTTCAAAGTATGAAGGTTGTGTCTTGTATTTTTTACCCATGGCACCCCATAGTACTGCTAACAAATACTAGTATACTGTCAAAGGTTCTAAACGTGAACCGTACTAATGGCTAACTGGGTCAAATGCGTCTTACCTGAATACCTGCATTCCCGTGACCTGCCCGGATCTACGGGATTAGCAGTACTTCAGAGTAGATCGCTCATAGTTTTATTTTTGTAGCAGTCGTTCGGTAAAGACTGAGTTGTTCAGTAGGCAACCAGCTGCTTCCCTGCCCGCACAGATCGTAAAAGCCGACCGAGAGTGATAACCTGAATCATTGTAACAGGCGACGCGGCTAGCAAGCCATCACTATATTGATGCCCTTTTTCCACCTTCATGCTCACCATCACGCTAAAAGTGGCCTGGACTTTACCGCCCACTTATTAGTGTATTAAATTAAAATTAATTAAAAAGGCTTTCGTCCGTCTGTCCGTACAGGTCGCATTTTTCAACCGATTTCTAAGAAAATTGATATATTATTATCATATAATTTATTAATTGATAAGACTTATAATATTTCATTTTTATTAATTGATCGCATAAAATTAAGGAGGTATACTAAAACTTCATTTTAATTTAATTTAATTTTATTAGTTTAAGTACACTTGAAAATTTACGAACAATACATTTAAAATCATCAGAATGATGATTTTAAATGTATTGTTGAGATACACAAGATGTTGCAAAAAACATTCCTAAAATAAAAATAAAATAATTTTTATTTCAGATAATTTGAATCCACATACTTATACAATTATAATATTTTAATCACAACCACAGAATACAGTAAGAGTAATCAGAACGGAATCTCCTAAGGTACGCGCAATATGCGTCCCCGTTCCCCGCACCCGCACCTCTCCCCCGGTTCTTGACGGCCAACGTGAGTCATCGAGGCGAAAACGGGTGAGAGATGCGGGGACAGGGAACGGGGACGCATATTGCGCGTACCTTAGGAGATTCCGGCCTGTGTCACAACTATAAAAATTTAAAATACACCAACTTATTATTATGTAACTCTTCTCACTAGGCATTTCCATAGTGGAGAGGTCAAATTATTAGCCACTGTTTTCAGGATGCTGTTTTGACTACTGCTAACTCTGTTGATTAGGGATTATAGTAAAGGGGGAGCAGAGGTTGAAAAGAGGGAAAGTTTGATGAAGCGTTATATAATATAATATATGTACGGATTACACTGAAATGGCTTTGCTAAGACAGAGGATAGGGGAAAGTGTCGGTTATTGCATGGGTATAATAAGAGCTCGCGAGATCTACTGTTCCCACAGAACCGCTAGTATGTAGTAAGGCAAAATACCTGGGTCAAATTAAAACACCTGGGTCAAATTAAAACACCTGGTTCAAATAAAAACACCTGGGTCAAATCAAAATTTCAGTCATTGTGACGCAAAAGTCCCAAATCATATATCATGGACTTAGGAAACATAAGCTAAACAAAGCTTATAAACATCAGTGAGATCTCTCCAACCCGTCTGGCCAGCGTGGAGAGTGTAGGCCGAATCTTCTGACTGCTCTGGCTAATGTATGGCTCTGGTAGTACAGACAGAGAGGGTCGTGCTCCTACAGTGGAGACTAAATAAACGGGCAAGTGCGAGTCGGACTCGTACATGAAGGGTTCCGTACCACCGTACAATGTTTTAAAACGCTGAAAAAAATACACGTGTTTTGTATGACGACCCCCTTTAATTTTCTAGTAATTGTTGTTATAGCAGCCACAGTAATACATAATCGGTGAAAATTTCAGGTGTCTAGCTATTACGGTTCAAGAGATAGAGCCCTGTGACAGACAGACAGCGGAGTCTCAGTAACAGGGTCCCGTTAGCACCCTTCGGGTACGGAACCCTAAAAAGACCTGACAATGATGATGATGATGATGATATACCTAGGTAGTCAATGTCAAAGGTCAATGAGATATAGCGAAGATCGAGAATGAAAACCACATAATATTAAACGATTTCACAGTACTCCTCCCGCCAGCGACGCTTCAATAGAATTTACGCGTAATAGTCAGGCTGGCCTGAATATTTCTCGGTCCCGTTACAATTTTCTCGAATATTCGGCAGGATGCACCACTTTTCATATTTTACGCCCTTTTTACGACAGTGACTACCTTGAGTAAAATGTTTGAAATGTATATTTTTAAGAGAAAATTTTCCAGATGCCTTATAATTTTTTTTTTTGATGTTTAAAAAGATTTAATTCACTCTTTACCGAAAACAAACGAAAAATCCGCATTATAGGTACTTTGTCTTCGATTTATCGACTCACTCGTAGCGAAATTTTTAATTATATATTTTTAATTTATAAGCTTTACTTGGCTTGTGTTTCCTAAGTCGCCTTCTATGACATCCATAGGAAGACTTGGAGTAGTTCTATTCTACTCTGCCGGGAACCACACGGATCGATCCACTTATTCAAAATCAATGTCATATCTCCCGCGAGTTCCTCAGCTGGAAATGGCTGGAATGCAATCGGGGTGAAGCGATACGACCCCGGGGGCTCCTGTCACGGGACAACCGCAGCCCGATTCCGTTTTGGAGTTGTTACCCAAAGCCAAATCAATAAAGTGCGCGTCAAATTAATTTAGACGCGTAAAGTGACAATTTCAATTGTCTTTTTTAATTGGATTGGAAATTACGAGCAAGTTCCAATAGCATTTAATAAATAGAGTTAAAAATACTTAGAAATAAATAGGCAAGTGCGAGTCGGACTCGTACATGAAGGGTTCCGTACCTCCATACAATGTTTTAAAACGCTGAAGAAACACGTTTCTTGTATGACGATTCCCTTTAATTTTTAACTTTATCTAATTTTTAGTATTTGTTGTTATGGTGGTCATAGTAATACATAATCGGTGAAAATTTCAAGTATCTATTTGCCTTTATAAAAATCGAGTTGAAAACGCTGAAAAAATCACGTTTCTTGTATGACGACCCCCTTTAATTTTTAACCTTATCTTATTTTAATATGTTTTGTTATAGCGGCTACAGTAATACATAATCGGTGAAAATTTCAAGTGCCTAGCTATTACCGTTCAAGAGATAGAGCCCTGTGACAGACGGACAGACAGACAGACGGACAGACGGACAGATAGCAGAGTTTACACCCTTTGGGTACGGAGCCCTAAAAAGATGTGCGGCCGTTATCTAATACCTACTATGTTCAAGTAGTATCGATAGCATTCGTAGAATGACGATACTTTTGCCTTTTTTTAATAAAAACCGGCCAAGTGCGTGTCGGGTTATATATAAAATTAGCAATTAACTAAATATTTCACAAACGGACCCCTAATTCGAAAAATGGTTTTCGTATAAAAAAATGTTTTTAAGGTTTTATTTTAGCACCTTGTCGGCGTGATTAGTATACATACCTATGTAAAATTACAACTTTCTAGTACTAATACGAGTAGTCTCTGAGTAAAACCGCGGACAGACATGGCGAAACTATAAAATAAGGGTTAAGGGATCCCTAAAATATCATTGCGGCACCATCAGTTTGCGCCGTATAGGGATGATAACTGGGTCAGAAAAGTATTATTCTAATTAGTCCGTTTTTTTTTTATTTTATTTATTTAACTTTATTACAAACGTAATAGGCGGACTTTAAGCCATAGGCTTTATCTACCAGTCAACCCACTGGTGAAGCCGAGAAAAAGAGAATTTTAGAAGGAGGTGCAAGTTATGTAGATATTGTCACATTTACCTTATGAGGATAGCAGTAACAATATAATATATATATATATAAATAAATATATATATACACATGAATAAACGTACATTCAAAATATACATGGTTATAATATATAATATAATAAACTATTCGTAAACTACATATTATATCATAATATCTATATTCTATCTGAAAGTTCACGAAGATAATGAGCACGCACTGCACTCTTGAACGCTACACAAGTACGAGCCTTCCGGACATTAATTGGTAGGGCGTTCCAAAGCTTTACCGCTTGAACAGTAAACGAACGGTCAAAGAACCCACTCCGGTGATTTGGTATAGCGAGACGGAGATTGCTATAAGAGCGAAGATTTTTTACATGAGTATTACCAAGAAAAGTGAATTTTGATTTGAGATACCATGGAGTTTTAGGGTCAAATAGATTGGAAAAGAGGGTTGTCAGAATATGCAGCCGGCGACGCTGACGAACGGGCAACCACTTTAGTTGAGTACGGTAAGCCGACACATGGTCGTACTTACGAAGGCCGAAGATGAACCGAAGACAGTTATTTTGAAGTCTGTCGAGTTTATTTAGATAGTCACAATTCAAGTCAGAGTAACACACATCACCATAATCCAGAATAGGAAGAATAAGAGTTTGAATTAGCATCGTTTTTACATTTGCTGGAAGAAAGTTTTTCAATTTGTACAAGGAGCGCAAACCATTGGTGATTCCGTTAGTTAGATTATCCAAAAATAGTGTACCAATATTTCTCAGTTTATTAAAAAAAAGTAAAAATTCACAAAGTTAGTATCTAAGATCCAGAGTGGATGCTTATGACGTCACCGATGTGTAAAAATCGTACGAAAGCGTGACGTCATGCGAAATTTAAAAGCGCTTTATTCGTCATTTATTGTTACTCAAAGAAAATAAAAAAATTGCTAACAATATTTTTTAATAATCTAACCGATGATGGGCCAAAAATATTTGTTTAGTCATCATGCCTATAGTCCAGTTAGTTGAAAGTTTGATAGATTTATACTTACCTCATAGTGCTAAACCCATTTTAGTTAAAATATGTTAAGTCCTGATCTATCTATCCAATATTTTACATAGTAAGAACAAAACTTAGTGTTAGCATCTACATAATATATGGGAAGAAATACAAGGGTTAGTATCTGCAGAATATTATACCTATGGAAAAACAAATATCATGTTTTATACGATAATGAAAGTTAAAAGATTGTTAATATATCCATAAAATGGTCTCCAAGCCACACCGTTTGGTATAGAAATATGCTAAACGAGAGTGAAGCATAAAAGTGCTGGTCCATCAAAGAGTTTATGGGGGGCAAGGGTAGCCCCGAAGTGTGGAAGCTCCTGGGCAGAGCGTCCCAGATAGGAAGTGTGTGTATAGGGAAGTAGGAGAAACAAACAAATGGAAGATGTAGATAGTTTTTTATGTACACACAAGAGTAAAAAGAAATAAGAAAAACAGAACGTGCACGAGCGATAAAAATCAGTGGAAAGTAAGGTAGAAAAATGTAGAAGTAAAATAGTCAAGACAAAAGAACTGAACACAAAGTAAATATTAAATTAATTTAAATTTTTAACAGTGAAAAATGCTGTTACCACAAATGACAAGACATGAGAGCATTGAAGGATGGTCATTGATAGCTGACCAAAACTTAGTACTAAAAGTATGCGCGCGCAACATGACGCCGCGAGGCAACATGCGCGCGCAACGCAAAGTCCGTGGTCGACTGGTAAAGACCATCGCTTTCAATAAAGAAGTATAAATAAAAAAGTATGAATACAGATAAATAAAACTTATGTATATACAAGTGGGAGAAGCCCACAAGTTCCAGTATCGACGATGGCGATTCTCGAGCCTTGGAGTAACATGTTGAATCAAAATATTCAAAACCCGATTCTCTAGTAGTTCTGTGAGAACAGTAGACCTTGCAAGCTCTTATATGCATGCAAATACTGTCATTTTTCCCTTTCCCCTGGATGAGCAAAGCCATTTCAGTAAAATCCATGCGCTCTGTAGGCGAAAACAGACAGACGGACAAAAGCATTTTTGACCAATCTTAAGGTGAAGATATAGGCAAAAGACCTTGAAGTGGCGCCCTCATTTGAAATAAATTGTTAACTCGTAAATATGAAGATAATTTCCATATTGCTCTCCGTCATGCACTAGATAGCCCTTTAAATTATTTTATAAACCACCGTTGAAAGTATTTACATTAGTCCGTCTAGCTTTAAAACTTGCCTCCGCCAAAAGTGGCCACGGCAAGTTTTAAAGCTAGACGGATCACCAATAATAGTTTTAACGGCAGTTCATAAAATAATTTAAAGGGCTATCTAGTGCATGACGTAGAGCAATATGGAAGTTATCACCATATTTACGAGTTAACAATTTATTTCACACTTCAAAGCCATTTGCCTATATCTTCGCCTTAAAACTCGTTTCGCTCGTTCGGTCAATAAATTTAAGGCCGTACCTGAATTTTCCTGTACCGTCCTTACTTTAAACTGTAAACAGTAGTTCATAAAATACCTACTTTAAAGGATTATCTAGGACTTGGTAGTAGCAAAAATTTAAATGATGTCCCCGTTTTCTTTTAAATGATTTATTTTAAATGGGGGCAGCACTGGACCCTGGAAAATTCAGGTACGGCCTTAAGGCTGTACCCTTAAAACTATTTTGTGAACTACTGTTTACAGTTTACAATGAGAACGTTAAGCTTTACTACGCACATTTGCCAAAAGTGGCCGTTTTTCGCAAATGTGCGTAGTAAAGCTTAACGTTCTCACTTTAAACTGTAAACAGTAGTTCATAAAATACTTTGAAAGGTTATATTATCTAGGGCTTGGTAGTAGCAAAATTTTAAACGATGTCTCCGTTTTCTTTGAAATGGTTTTTTTTTTAAATGGGGGCAGCACTGGACCCCGGAAAATTCAGGTACGGCCTTAAAGTGTTTCTTAAGTGGCTGTTTAAATTTCACTGGAAAAATATATGTATTGTATGCATATGTATCTAATTATGTAAGTTTATTTATTAACTGTCCATAGAGTTAAATGTTTTGTCTCTTTTGACTATAACTTCTCACCACACCTGTATTCCTCTAGGCATAGAGACTATGTCTAGAGGAATAAATAAATATTAATGGATCTTTTACAATTCTTGATAAGAACGATAAAAACTGTAGTTTGTCATATCTCTGTCTCTGTAGTTTGTCATATCTCTGTCTCTCTCTCTATGACAAAACAAAACGATCACGAATGATCACGAATGACCACGATTATTTGATGACAAAACCGACCACGGCTACATAATCTGTACATTACCATAGCTATGGGCTATAAAACGAGATACGAGTTACGGCGAATAAAAGAATAGGGGTCTAGTTAACATTACTTTTCATAGCTTCATCTACAGACACCCACAATATCCAAAACACGATTGAGCATTTTTGGCTCGATAGAATAAAATCACAAACATACCTCTAAATTTGCCTAAATTTACACATATGACTATTTTATACAATCACCTTTTTATATGAAAATTATACCAAAAAATATATTATCTAAATATCTATCCGTTTTGGCTACAAAAAAAATTATAAATATAATACAAAAAAAATAATAAATAAAATACAGTGTAATATTCGTCGAGAGCGAAGAAAGGCCCGAGCCTTAAAGCCGTGCTCGTGTCGTGATTTTTCAAAAACACGCACAGTATTGCAAATTGTGAACCCATCTCGCCTTAAATGTTAGATTTAATATGTAATTGATATGTAACTTACATATCAATTACATATTTACCTTAAACTATTACTTATCAGAACAAAAAAACACGTTACGACTTCAAACCTAATTCCCAAGATAACCTTGTCTTTGTTTTACCCAGCTACTTCCTACGGGATAAATCAACCCTTGCAAGTATTAGCGGTGCTCGTACTCTTAAAATATATAATCCTTTCTCGTCCAAAGCTGTCTGAACGATCCCCAAGCATCTATTAAACGGGTCCATTTCACTTGATAGCAGGGGACGGCAAGGATTTCTATTTTTTAGGGTTATGCACGTTTTGTGACGGTGACCGTAAAATGTTGTGCTTTTATATTTTTATTGGGAAAATGGGAACCACAGATATGGAGTTTTATAATATCAGGCGTATTTTTAATGGTTCGGTACGAGTATTTATGATTTATTTTTGGTGGAAATATGATGACGTTCAGAAAACTATTATATGTTTCAGATATTTGGGCCTCAGATATAAAGGTATTTTATATTCTTCTTTGCGGGTCTGGGAGAAAAAAAAATATAAAGAATGCATCAGCTGCTTCTCTCTTCCCGCGCAGATCGTAAAAGTCGATCGAGGGAATGGGCGAGAATCTGAATCATATCAATAGGCGATGCTGTTAGCAACGCATCAATATTATGATTTCCTTTTTCTAGGAAAAAGCAGTCTTACTACAAAAAAGATTAACATCTGTTGAGCAAAGATTATACCAAAACTAATACACACCCGTTTTACCACTTTTCTTGCTAAAACGAGTATGTATTATTTTTGGCATCATTTTAGCTCAACAAATGTTTATATTTTTTGTAGTAAGACGGCTACTTCCTAGAAATAATTTAGGGGTTAGTATTTGGTCAGTTAATAATGTATGTTTTTACCGCTCAACTAGTTTTAAATAATATTATCACAGTATACAATCTCGTATAAGAAATGTAGGCATTCAGATTCGCCATTAAGTTGAGCGTGTATCTTGTCTAGTATAAGAAGGCACGTTCTGCGGCCGGAAGAGTTCAACATTTACGAGCGTGTGGATAGTAATGGCCGACCAAAATTGGTTTTCGTGTTCGACTGCATGATTTATAAGGAGATTATTTTATTTCTTACATTCCCTTCATCGTTATGGCTGATTTAGTGGATTATCACTTGAAACGAAATGGCTTTAGTTTCAATAAAAGTAGCGTGAATGGAAATTCACAGTATGCGAAAACGGTTTTCTGTGTCAAAGTTTTCGTGTATCAGGGATATTTTTCCACCACATTATTTCAGTTGAATTTTAATAAAGGTTAAATTTATCTGAGGTTAAGGTTAATTATCTTGCCACAAAACGAAAAACACTAACACTGCGTATTTATTGATGTATTCGTGGTTCCACGCTGAATAAAAAATGGACGAACGAAGTTACTTTTTGACAGATGGTTTCTCGCGAAAATCAACAAAATGTTGAAGCAAAGACAACGGGCCCATATTTTTTATTTAGCGGCGCGCGACGTGCCTGGCAAAGGAAACATCGAATTCAGTCAGGGTCGGGCTTTCTAAAATATTTATACGTTCTACCGCACTGAATCAATCTGGGTTACGGAAGCCTCCAGATTACGGGACCCCGCAATATTTTTCCTAATTGGCCCCCTACTGACAGATTTCCGCGTGAAATCTTGCGTGTTCGGCCAGGTACTGATTTATTTACTTTTAATTTTTTTGATGCTGGCTGCTTCGCAACTCAAAATACTCGTATGGCTGTTTACTTTTCTTCTTTTGTTCAGATTTAGGGTCAGTTCAGACAGAGAGTAAACTTGCTCGCGCGGGCTCGAGCTTTCTCTAAAATGCGCTTCGAGACGGTGCGTCATCGAAAGAATGCTCAAGACCGCGCGAGGACGCACGCGCCAATGCGAGCCAACGACGCGGGGAAATTCACCGGGGTTGCGAATACATACGAATATCCCCGTCAATACATGCAAACTTTTAGAATTTCTGTATAACCCAAAGGTTGACTGGTAGACAACGCTTTTAGCGTTAAGTTCGTCTATTGTTCTGTACAATGTGTGATTGATGGACAATAAAGATTAAATAAATAAATAAACTACACTAAAAGCGCAGGCGGCGATCCGCGAGCACGTCGGAACTTATTCGCGGTTTCGGGCGTGCTCGGGGCCTCCCAGGCGGGCGCAAGTACGCGCGCGACCGAGTCGCGAGCATGCGCTAGATGACGCTTGAAGTCTCCGCCGATATTCATACAATTTTACACTTTAAGCAATGGTATTACGGTTGTAATTTTAATGGAACTAGTAAAATTCCGCGAGCATTTTTCCTCTCAGTCTGAACTGGCCCTTAAATGGCACGCGAATAAAGCATTACACGGAGAAACAGAACGTTTAATTCCACCTTCAAAGGCGCTAGATGAATAGGTAGCTATTTAAGTATTTTTTGCGAAAATAGGTACGTATGTATTTTTTCGTGCAAAAGCTATTGATATCTGTAAGACTACGTATGTATATAAATTGACCTTTTTCAATAATTGTTAAATATAAATTGAGAATGTACGTAAGTACTTTTTACAATATTTGGTATCTTATTTGCTCTGGTGTCTATATTTTAACCCCAATTTCGTTTTATTGGAATTTTAACTTCTTTTGAGCAAAGAAAATATTATCTTAATAAACCATTTCCAGGCAAAAGCACGCGTTTCAAACTTCCTTAACACAACGCGGAATATCTCGCCAGTGATTTTTATAATGGGAAAAGTTTCCGGTGCAGCGCGCAACCAACACAACTATGTACACGATCGGGAATTTACCGTCTGTGATAATGATGGGCTCAAAGTGCCTTTACAAGTTTTATGAAGTTATATTTATTCCTTTTCAGTCTTAGATTCGTTTAAGTACATACATTTTAACGTTTTCATAAAAAAAACACACACACACAAAATTAAAACAAAATACAAATATATTCTAACCCATCCCCTTGACATTTCTGCTGCAATGGTGTCCAATACACTAGCGACGTTGCAGCGCTGAATGGCAATGGCCAACCTGCATCAGAAATAAGCCAGAGTAATAATAGTAATAGTAATAGTAAATAAATAAATAAAAAGAGAAAAAAATTGTGACCCCCCACAATTTTTTTCTCTTTTTATGTACCCTAACTCCCGGATTAGACGCTTAGCGTCTGCACCCCAACTTCTTCTTCGTCTTTCCCTTTTCCCACTTTAGGTGGGAACATCCCATGGTTTCTACGTCTATGAGAATGAAACTGTACTGGTGTCCCATAACTGCATACTTCACCCATTTCTTTTCAGCTGCATCCATAGCCACTGCTGCTACGCTAATAGTGCGTCCCAGATGGCTGGCTGATAGTGACAGCTGACAATGTCTTACAACCAAGGATGCTCAAGACCGTGCAAAGTGGAGAAGGAAAAGCCGGAAAGCGGACGCCGGGCTTCGCAGCGTTGCAGCTGAGGATGCAACTGGGAATACGCTGAGATGAGAGGGAGTGATGACTGGCTGACAGTGGCAGCCAGTACCACCTGCCACGTTTCCAAGGGACAAGAGTTACAAAGTGATTCAGTATAACTATCTCTTCCTGTATACAACGTGGAAGGAACTCGTGAAAAATCGAACCACGGCCTATACTAGATTATTATAGTATAATGAAATTAAAAGAACAGCCAAAAAAACGACAAGTCCATACAAAAGTGTGCAGTCGCCCGGGCGATTTGTATGGGAATGACGATTTTTTTATTGTTTTTTGACTTCCGATTATAGAATATAAATGATCGAAGACTTTAGTGATCTAGTATAGCCCGTGGTTTGATTTATTTTAGGAATATTATGTCCCTTCCACATTGTATATCGTAAAAGGCAACGAGAGGAAAGTAAACAATAATGTGTAAATTCGTTTCTTTCGGCGTTTATTCTCAGCAGTGGTCGTTGAGAAATGCTAGTATCAGTAGCTTTTTAATCCGACTGCGCCAGAAGGAGAGTTATGTTTTTCCAGTGTATGTATGCATGCATATAAGTTTATTTGGCACGCTCTACAGCCTAAACGGCTTAAAAGATTTTACCTTGAGAGGTGTCATTAGATTTGTCCCACCGCTGAGTGTGACACTGGGTATATTGATTTTTTTTTAATCCAAACTTTGGCGCCAATTATATATCTTCAAAAAAAAAAACAATATTCAGAACATAACGAGTGGGTTATCAAATAAAAGGATTTTATACAAGGATTACAAAAATAAATAAAATTTATATGTTTAAATGAAATTTGGAATTAGAAATGCTAAAAACAACATATGACATCGTTACGTCCTAATAATAGGTACTGATGTTGCTTCACGTTTTTAGTTTTTTCAATAATAACTTGTTTTAAATTAGTAATTTAAACATAAATAAACTTCACATGTAATGTATACTATACTTATTGACGCGTAGAAGTTTAAAATTACAGAAATATTTGACTCTTGATTCTTTGATTCATATCGACTGCACTATGCATCGTGTATCGTGCATATATGTGTGATCTCTGGTCACGTTCAGGCGATGTAGAAGGCATGCCGGCAGCTGGACGGACGCGAGCATTACTTTATTGAAGTTTATTGGGTTGGGTTGGGACTGACGATATGTGATATAAACGATAAGAAGTATTTAGGTACAGGTCGCGCCAAACTTCTAGTTCGCTCTGAAGTTGCCTCACTCAGGTTACAAACGGACAGAATATTTACCACAATAATATTTTTTTCAGAATGATTGTAAGAATGTAGATATGATATATATACACAATTAACAAAAATAAAACAAATTCTATCTGTTATGGGTATCTGTATTTTACTACTGCGACGCGAATCGCCTCAACTTCAGAGCGAACTAGAAGTTTGGCGCGACCTGTACCGGCGTTTATATTTATTTATTTTCTAATTTATACACACGGAAAATGTATACAGAGAATACCTTAAGGTGAAGTGGTAGCATAAGTGGCGCCCTTATTTGAAATAAATTGTTTAAAACTAAATATAATATGGTGATATTTAAAAATTTGATTTGTATCAATGTCTAAAAAGACCTTCAACCTATTTTATGAATAACCTTTGAAATTATTACTAAGGGTATCCATTTTGGTAATCCGTCTAGTTTTAAAACGGGTTTTCGCCAAAAGTGGCCACTTTTGGCGAAACCCGTTTTAAAACTAGACGGACTACCAATATTACTTTCAAAGGTTATTCATAAAATAGTTTGAAGGTCTATTTAGACATTGATACAAATCAAATTTTTAAATATCACCATATTTAGTTTTAAACAATTTATTTCAAATGAGGGCGCCACTTATGCTACCATTTCACCTTAAATAAAAGTTGTACAAAGGCACTACTTATCTCAAAAGAGATCTCTGTGACCTGTGAGTGGAAATGTTTATACTAGAAAGACATACAGTACAGGCGTGTTCATAGAATTAAGGAAGAAAAAAAAATAAACATAAACATGGAACAAATAAACTACAAATAAGGGTCCGGCCATTCTTACCGGGCCCAGCCACCGGACTCGGTAAGTAAACCGCGGCGCGCGGCGCGGGAGCGCCAACTCGTAGAATGTACGTTGGCATAGTCAATATGAAGTCAGTCAGACAGTATGAAGCTGAAGGCAAGAAAGGTCACTATTTAATTATCTTATTCAAGACTACATGATGTCCATAAAACCAACTAGTGTTGAAGTTGAGAGGGCTTTTTTAGCGGCAGGGTATATCTGCAGTAAGTTGCGTTATGTATAAAATTATCAATACAATTTGTTTTTTATGCAAGTTATACTAAGTTATCAAATAGACACTATAGACCTTATAAGGAGTAAAGAGAAAGACCTGCTTGTTTAAACTTAATAAAAAATAATAATCACTAATACTAATGTTACTTTTTCGTCCATAAGTAAAAGTAATCAATTCTGTATTAAGTGTGATTTTGAGACTTGAGTGAGACTGATTAGTGTGATAATTGTTCATAAGCTAGTTTGAAATAAATATTAACCTTGAATCATTGTCTTTTTCCATTCATATATAGAAAATGTTCGTACAATAATTTAAAGGTTTCATCACCAACATACAACCCGGCCGGCCCGGCGGATCCGGCCGGGTTGAGAAACATACCGGGTTGCAATCTCTAATTTAGATTCACATATCGAAAGGTGGTTTATAGTAAGTATTATTTTCTTGATTAGATAATTTTATAAAAATGATAATATTGGTACGTTAAAAATATTGAACGGATTAGTGACGTGCAAATAAAGCTAGGGTAAACAAGGGTTCGATTGCATTAGAAGAATATCTTCAGGGCAAATGCGGAGGACAAGACGAGATCACGTTCCAATTTAATTTTTTATAATACCTAATTAATTATAAACTTTATTTTTCCAGTTATACGTTGTGTATTTTTAGGGTACCGTACCCAAATGGTGCAAACGGGACCCTATTACTGAGACTCCGCTGTTTGTCCGTCTATCACAGGGCTCTATTTCTTGAACCGTTATAGCTAGACACTTAAAATTTTCACCAAATTTGTATAACTATGGCCGCTTTAACAAAAAATACTAAAAATAAAATAAAGTTAAAAATTAAAGGAGATCGTCATACAAGAAACGTGTTTTGTCAGTGTTTTAAAACATTCTATGGAGCTACGGAACCCTTCATGTACGAGTCCGACTCGCATTTGCCTGTTTTTTTTATATACCTAATAGCTTTTTTCTAATTTTGAAAATCGGATCAGACAATCAAATCCTTTCTCTTTATTTAGGCTTCTAAACCCTTTTGTGTGGGATTATCAAATAGAATTTCTGTAATTGGACGTAATAATCACAAAGTTAAATAGAAATGTTTATTTTATTTTAAAGGCTTTTCTTAGAAATTAAAATAAGTAACATTAACATTTATTTTTATTATAAACATTTATTTTACTTTTTTATTAGGTTAAATAGGTAGGTGACTAAAACTCAAATGACAACGTAATTTATCGTATGAATTTCAACTGTTGTACCGATAAATACAAATTCAAAATAAATTAATGCATCCCCAAGTCCCAAGTGCTGAAAATGGAACGCACTCGAGTTAATGTTAATTTGAATATGGAATAGGTTTATCTGAATTACATGAGGTTAACTATATATTTGGCCAGTTACCTATGAATAATGATGGGTGCTATTTACACTCGTATTAGTATATATTCACCGTAAGCAACTGGCCAACTTAGAAAATAGAAAATGAACTAGTGGTTTACCCCAAACTGTGACAGTCGTTTGGTTTTCCAACGAGCTGTACATAAAGTAATCATCCTTCCTGATATATTTTTTAGTTGTTATACAAGCTTATTTTTAATTATGTACAAATATTTTTACATGTGATTCACTCTGTCAAAAAATATTGTGTGTGTCTGTAGAAAATCCTAGAAGTTATATTAAAAAATTTTGAAAAAATAAAACTGGCCATTTGCTAGTTAAACTCGCGTGGAGAGAATTCCGTACAATTGATTGATTCTTATAGGTTTTCCTGTAATCTACAAGCAATGAACTATATTTCGTATTTTTTTTCAAAAATTTAGGCTCAGTAGTTTCGGAGATCGGGGGGGCGTGGTCAATTTTCGTCTTCTTTCATGAATAAAATCAAAAACTATTTATTTAATAATTATAACAATATATTTGAGATCCTCATAACGAGCCCTTTCATTTGGTATATGACACAGTAAGGTTTGCAAAACTTTTTTTTTTCAATTTCCTAATTTATCCCCCAAAAATGATCCTTATTTTAAAAAATATTTATTTACTTTGCACATATGTGTTTGGGTCATAGGATTACACCATCCTACCAAATTGTTTGATTCGGTCCAGTAAAGTCGGAGCAAATTGGCTGTGACAGACGGACAGACAGACAGACGCACGAGTGATCCTTTATGGGTACCGTTTTTTTTAATTTTTTGTACGGTACTCTAAAAATTATAGAATTTATTACAGCAATTTTACAAAAACATTCACAATATCGTGAGGACCTACTGCGCCTTAATACAGCTACAGTTAAGTCCGGTAGCCAGTAAACCTGTCAAAATAATCTGCAGAGAACATAATACAATGCAACACTTTTAAATACCATGTAGAAAATGCAAAACCACATCAGTAATAATTCTTCGTGTTACTCGTTTATTTAAAACTAAGTTACAGTTTCCAACAAAGTTAGTGGGGTCAAGCACCGGATGCAAAGTTAAAACCATTCAGCAGCGCTCTGGTAACATGAAATAAAGTCAGTACAGAACTCTATTATTTTTACAAGCTTTTATTTAGTCTCACCTGTCCCGTTGTCTATGTCTGTAATCAAATCTTGCAAGCTAAATAAGATCCACTTCCCACAATTCGATAGAGTTGCAACTTCACATACTTATGTACGTTGTGTGACAATGCAATATTATGGTACAGACGGTTAATCAGATACCTGTGCCACCGCGCGCGTCGCGCACTACGTGAGGTGGCACAGGTATCATAACTTTCCTCTGTACCAATGACCTGATCTCATGATGAAGCCGGCAGGTGGCCATGGCATCTCTGTGATAAAACAACATAACCCCACTGAATTTAGGCTCAATTGTTTCGTCTTTAAACTTTTTAGTTCATTGCTTTAGATAAAATATTGTTTTAAAAATATTTTTTTAATTATTACTTCTGTATTTTTTTCCGACTTTTGATTTCGACATTACAGTTGTTGACATCAGAACATTTTTTTACAGCTTAGCACTGCCTTGCACAGTTATTGTAAAACACCTAAGAAATTTACTATATTTAAAAAAGAATGGAATAAAATATGCTACCTATAAGATTTAGTGATAATTACTTATTACCGGTTTAAGTTTAAGTTAAGATTTGAAATTAAACCAGTTTTTGCCAATGTAAAAGGCAAATCAGGGAAATCATTTAGGTAGGTTCATACTAACAGTTTGGATTAATAAGGTAAATGACAGAAAGTTTTTGTCATGTACCCTAGTTTAAGAGGTTTGATAAATAAACGCATTTTGATTTTTTTTATGCTTTTTCTCTGAGTAAATGTACATTGAAAAAAAAAAACGATTAAAAAACATTGTTTGATTTGGCTAGCCTTCTTATCGACTGGTGTCGAAGCTGGGGTCAGATTTTTTAAGCAGTCTAAAGGCGTCTGACGTATCTCAATGACTGTCATCTAGTGACAACAGTCATTATTACACACTGGTGAACCAAAGAAGGTACATAAGGTACATTATTGCTCTTTGTGGTGAACATTATTACATAGTGGTAGTGTGCAGGTTTCCCAAAGATGTTTTCCTTCACAGGAAGTAAGTGGTGGTAGTTGAAAATGACCGTAAATAAGTACAAGGTCAGAGGCAAAGTCGTGCCTAGTGAGGATCGAACATGTGACTCAGAGACACACAGCCAAATGACTCCCCCAGTAAAGGAAGGTTTTGCCCACAATGACCACGCTGGGCAGGTGGGTTAGTAATCGCAATAGATGATATAAAGTCTTTGCACAGAGGAAACTTTTACTCGTTCCTGTATACCTACTCCTGTAGGTATACAGGTGATCCTATTCTAACCCGGAACCACACGGGTAATCATCCTGTGTATGCCTAACGGGCAAGATAGTAGTGACATCTAGAAATAATACAAGATTTTGGCTTTCCAGCAGAGTACGCTTTTTTATATGGCGTTGTCGGTCCTCTAGGATTTGTTCGTCCATGGTTTAAAATATTGTCAAACTAAAATAAGTTGACGTCTACCAATATGTCACTTTCTGATTTGTCAGTGTCAACTTTATTGGTTTAAACCAAGTACTAACTATATTCCGTGTTTTCTAATAGGACCACCACGTCACAATAAGCAAATATTAGAATTATTTTTTTGGAATAGGTTCCATAGTGCTACGGTAAGTCTCAAAAACCTTTTTACAAAATATCGGGACTCCAAGGACTTTCCTGGGAAACCCCAAACCTACGCACCATTGCTGTTCTGAGCTGTTCTGAACAGCAAAGATGTGTAGAGCCTCATTGACCCTTTTACTGTATCCATGATGTACCCTTTCCTGAAGTACCTACCTACTCCTGTAGGTATACAGGAACGGGTAAAAGTTTCCTACCTACCGGTAGTACCTCCCTCTGTCGCGTCTCTTACGATACCGTATTCTACTCTGCTACAGAAATTAATATGAGTATTTCATACAGATTGAATCTCCTAAGGTCCCACGCAATATGCGTCCCCGTTCCCGCACCTCTCCCCCGTGGGTCTCTATTGGCTCCCCAATTTTTTTGTGTTCCTAATTTTAGTTGGTGCACAAACGTTTAGCACAAAATTTTTTTCTATATTTTTATGATTCCTAATTTACTATGGCCTATTTCGATTTCCCTAAGATTTTATCGCCGTATATTTACTTCCCAAATTAGTCATTAGACTCAATAATTAAAAATCCTAATATTCACAATTACTAATTAATATTTCGCACAAAAAGATTAGGCACAAAACTGTAACGCCTTATCAAGCATGCAGCAAGGGTGGCTATTAGAATACAGATTTTTTTGACATCGAATTTCATTTCCCAGAAAACTATTCCACGGTTTTAAATATATATTTATATCGAATCATCGCAGTTTCATATTATCGAAGAAAATTTAATAAAAAAAATTATTTTAATATTGTTTTTGTTACTAGAAAAACGGTATATCGAACAAAAATTTCATATAAACTATTAAGTTATCGATAAAACTGTTCATAAAAACATGTTTCACCTAGTAAATGGATAGAACTTTCCTAGCACTCGCCGGCCGCTACCGCGGCACGTGTGTTGGTCGCAGTTCTAACATAACCTAACCAATAGGTTTTCCCTAACCTAGTAAATTGGATGAATGCATCAAGTCAGACAGACTCTGCCGTCACCGTCACTCGGCTAAGGTTAAACTCTGTACTTTATATATTTTATGCTCGTAAGTTCTAACCCGTTAATAGAGAGAGTGGAGAGCCAGCCTCGAATGGTGATTCACGTGTAGCTGTTGCGATACAAAATTTACAATGTTGCAGTATCGGAAGATTGGTAACTCTGTACGTTGGGTACGGGAATATACAAGCAACGTTAGAATACATTTGTACAACTTCAGGAAAGGGTACATCAAGGATACAGTAAAAGGGTCAATGAGGCTCTACACATCTTTGCTGTTCAGAACAGCTCAGAACAGCAATGGTGTGTTGGTTTGGGGTTTCCCAGAAAAGTCCTTGGAGTCCCGGTATTTTGTAAGAAGGTTTTTGAGACTTACCGTAGCACTATGGAACCTATTCCAAAAAAATAATTCTAATATTTGCTGATTGTGACGTGGTGGTCCTATTAGAAAACACGGAAGATAGTTAGTACTTGGTGTAAACCAATAACCTCCCAAATAAAGTTGACACTGACAAATCAGAAAGTGACATATTGGTAGACGTCAACTTATTTTAGTTTGACAATATTTTAAACCATGGACGAACCAATCCTAGAGGATCGACAACGCCATATAAAAAAGCGTACTCTGCTGGAAAGCCAAAATCTTGTATTATTTCTAGATGTCACTACTATCTTGCCCGTTAGGCAGACACAGGATGATTACCCGTGTGGTTCCGGGTTAGAATAGGATCACATATTCTCTTCCTGTGGATGTTGTAAGAAATAGATAGATAGATAATTATTTTATTGATATCAAAAATACGAGGAAGACCAAGGATGAAGTTTTTCCAACAAATTAAGGAAGGGTTAGGAGTAAGGTCCTACCAAGACATTAAAAAGATGGCAGAAAGAAGAGAGGAATGGAGGCATCTCCACCTAACTCCACCGACAAAAGCAAGCTCTTAAATTAAAGAAGAAGAAGATCAAAAAGAGGCTACTAAAGGACTAAGCACAAACTTCTCCTGCTACAATTGCATTCCCAAGGAGGGTTAACGTCGGGCGGCAGCTGGTTGTAAAACTTTTCGCACAAATACATTCCCAAAGAGGGTTGACGTCAGGCAGGCGGCCGATTGTAAAACTATGGCCAAATCATTTAAAGTGGTCCGGCTATTTCTTCTCCATTTTCTAAGGTCCTTGGCATCCTTGGGTGACCATTGACGTGCATATTATATTTGGAGAAGAAAAAGCGGGAAAGCGCACCCCGGGCTCCGAAGCAGCACAGCTGAGGATGCAACCGGAAATGCGCTTAGACGAAGAAAAAAAGGCATACAAAGGATACTGGTCACTTTGACTGACGATATCCGCGCAAAATCAGAGATGGCGCTTGTTTCTTCATAGAAAATGAACGCTTGTACCGTAATTTTTCCTAAATTAAGCGGCACCACTACGAAACTAACTTCTTTGGAACTTGTAACTCTATTTAGCTACAGCAGTTTAACTAAAAATCTAATTTCGCTTCAAAGTATGAAGGTTGTTAGTCCTCTTGTATTTGTTAGTCCAAGTTTAAACCTAGTAATAAAGTTAGTCCACGTTTTGTAATAACAGACATATGTTTGAGGTTTACGAAGACATCAATGGCTAATTAATTATATCTTGTGTCCATTACTTCAACTTGAAGTCGTAAAACGGCAAATGAAGTGCGACCGGCTTACAACACACCATTTACGACCTGCGGACCGTAAAATGGTCTGGCGGATTATTTTGTAGTACAAATTGTAGAACCGAACAACCACAAACCACAAGTCTTTTACTCGGTCTTTTGTAGCTAAGGAAGATATTATCATTATATTTTTTTTAAAGAAAAAAATGGCTTAGAATCCCTTGTCAGTCAAAGCTAAATACGCAACAATATTTTACTTAGATGATATTTTGGTTTAAAAAACAAACTGCTGATAAAATTTGTATGGGACTAATCTGAAAGTAAATCTTTCTAGTCAAAAACTTTCTCTTAGGGAACGAGAGAACGAACATTAAAAAAAAGATCAAATTGATAAACTCGTCCTTTCTTTGAAGTCGGATAAAAGGAACTCCTATAGGTATGTAACTGACCTTCTTAATAAAGTCTACTAACATATACATACCTAGGTTCTGGTCCACCCTTTAGGTTGCGTAAGTTAGGCGGCAGTCGTTCTGTGTAAAAACCAGTAACCTCGTCAAATCACCTAGGTTAGGTAGCGGACCCCAAACTCTGAAGCGTTACCGCTGAGGTAAATTCAGTTATACGAATCGTATGTCTAGAGTAATAAGAATGAAATTGGCCTGCAATGGTTGTCTAGGTATCTAAACGAAAAGGTGCTGAGTTCTGACGTGATCCAAATTAAACCATATCGCTAATAAGATTGAGTAGATATTTCTTTACTTTCTTTGTTGAGTGAGACTTCTGTACGGAGTATTAGTATTTATTCTGTGGTACTACATACTACTACGATTACATACATATAAAATACACTGAAACTATTTCAAGGGTGAATTTAATCCATGCCTATTATATAAAATCTATTAACTAATAAAAGCCAATGGATAACTATTTACTCGTACAGTTTACTTGTATTTTCAAGTAGAACCTTATTACCAAGCTGTCAACGCCAGGTTTCTCGGAAGGAGAGAAATAGAGTACCTACTTTATTAAGTGTAAATCAATATCATATTTTTATACAGTTTCAGATTTTGTTCGTGACTTCGGTCGCGTTTTCCCAGGATTATTATGATAACGTGATGTTATTCTTTATGTTATACGGAACCTCTTTTCTTAGTTTAAATATAAAAGTTGCTAACCAATTGATTTCCCAATATACGTTTCCACTAGCTCCAATTCCCAGGATTCCCAGTTTTTCCCAGGATTATTGTGATGATGCGATATTATACCTTGTGTTATACGCAACCTCTTTTATTAGTTTAAATGTAAAAGTTGCTAACCTTTTTGGTTCCCCAAGATTCGTTTCCACTAGCTCCAATTCCCAGGATTATTGTGATGACGTGATATTATACCTTGTTTTATTCGCAATCTCTTTTATTAGTTTAAATGTAAAGGTTGCTAACCTTTTTGGCTCCCCAAGATGCGTTTCCACTAGCTCCAATTCCCAGTTTTTCCCAGGATTATTGTGATGACGCGATGTTATACCTTGTGTTATACGCAACCTCTTTTCTTAGTTTAAATATAAAAGTTGCTAACCGTTTTGGTTCCCCAAGATGCGTTTTCACCAGCTCCAATTCCCAGTTTTCCCAGGATTATTGTGATGATGCGATATTATACCTTGTGTTATACGCAACCTCTTTTATTAGTTTAAATGTAAAAGTTGCTAACCTTTTTGGTTCCCCAAGATTCGTTTCCACTAGCTACAATTCCCAGGATTATTGTGATGACGTGATGTTATACCTTGTTTCATACGCAACCTCTTTTCTTAGTTTAAATATAAAAGTTGCGAACCTTTTTGGTTCCCCAAGATGCGTTTTTACTAGCTTCAATTCCCAGTTTTTCCCCGGATTATTGTAATGACAAGGTGTTATACCTTGTGTTATACGCAACGTCTTTTCTTAGTTAAATATAAAAGTTGCTCACCTTGTTTGTTTTCTAAGATGAGTTTCCACTAGCTCCGATTCGGAAGATATTCCTGTGCTGGTGCTTGATTAGGTGTTGGATTTCTTGTGAGTCTCAAAGATCTGAATGCAAAAATCACGTCGATCTATAAACATAACAAAAAATAATGACAATAATGGAACAAAATATAATGTGTCTTTGAGCCAATCGACACGAAAAGAAGAAGAAGACGTCGATCTATTTGACATAAAAAAACGTCTTTTATAAACTATTCTTGTTAGGAAAACAATATAAAGTAAAATTAAGGCTTGAAGAAAAACATGAGAAACTCAATAAACGTATGTTCTTGAATTAAAAAATAAAATATTTTACATTACCTAATTCATCACTTTTTATATTTAAGCGCGGTCGCCTGAAAGAAATTGTTTAGCGATAAGGCCGCCTTTTGCGTATTACCTAGTTCTTAAGATACCTTATGTCCTATATTTTTTGTGCAATATAGAATATTGTATTGTGTTGCGTCTTCACGTCTTACATCATATATGTATTTTCCTTTTTGCACTTCTACTCATTTTGACAAGATGAAACAAAACACCATATTATAATACCTATTATAGTACTTATTTTCTTAGATTCCAGTATAGTCGAATCTTTACAACTTACCTCTTATACATTTTGTTTTTTTAGGTTTAATTAACACGTTCACTGGCACTAAGTCCAAGATACTTGAGTAACAATCTTTAGCCCCGATAGCAATGGACAATGCTTTGAGCACTGAGACACGTGTAGTTCACTCACGGCTCAGAGCTCACATATAACATGTGCTAACTAAGTTACCTACCAAGTGCCGGGTGCGACAGAAATTAGTTTACGGAGCGCAAAGCTAGTGCGTTTTGTGGTTAAGGCCGTCTGAATTTTCCGGGGTCCAGTGCTGCCCCCATTTAAAATAAATCATTTTAAAGAAAACGGAGACATTATTTAAAATTTTGCAGCTACCAAGTCCTAGATAACCCTTCAAAGTATTTTATGAACTACTGTTTACAGTTTAAAGTGATAACGTTAAGCTTTACTACGCACATTTGCGAAAAACGGCCACTTTTAGCAAATGTGCGTAGTAAAGCTTAACGTTCTAATTATAAACTGTAAACAGTGGTTCATAAAATACTTTAAAGGGTTATCTAGAACTTGGTGGTAGCAAAATTTTAAATGATGTCTCCGTTTTCTTTGAAATGATTTATTTAAAATGGGGGCAGCACTGGACCCCGGAAAATTTAGGTACGGCCTTAAGCTTTTTATCCATAGAATTCTTAAATTTCCATTCTAAAATAATTATGGTTGACATAAGTAAGATGAGAGGTTTTATTTATTTGTAGTCTACAACTGTATTCAGTAATTCAATATCTCGCTGACACGCATAATCGGCAACTTGCACTACTAACACGCTAATGCTTCAAATTTCTATATAGCGATCTACTTTCATATCCAACTCCTTTACTTCTCAAGCCATACGGCTTTGGAATGCATTGCCCGAGGACATCAGATAAATCTCTTAGACATTAAAAAAAAAGTGCATGATCTACTTCCTGAAACTATAAAAAAATTGCAGAATTCATCTTTTACCTAATACACATGTGAAAAATAGTAATAAACGATAAATTCTGCAAATTTTGTATGTAGGTAAGTATATAATATATTGTATGTATACATATATTATGGGGGAGAATGCTTTAGCATAATTTCTGCCTATTGTAGCTTTTGGCTCAATAATCAAATCAGCTTCTACTTGTTATAATAATATTGCACTGTTATCTGATTTACATTCGCATAAAAAAATCTCATACCAATTAAAACCGGGAAGTGACTCAAATTTAACTTGCAAGATTTTACCCAAAACAAAAAAGGCAAGCTAAATTAAAGCTTGTAAAAAAATCACACACTGTAATATGAAGTCAGTTAGATCGTATGTGAAATATCAAATTGCTCACAACTTGTGCCGCGCAAGTTAGGCGCGACTTTGCGCTTAACTTTGCTTATTAGATTGTTTTGTTTCGTGTTGTTAATTAAACTCCAGCACCTGCAGTTTGAATTGCATGTTATGACTCAAGCGAAGCTGTATTAGACTAACAATAACTTGCGATTTGATTGGTTTGTGTATTTCTTGTGTAAATTTAGATGATTAGCACTTAGCACAGTTCCGCTTTGCTTCTGTAGAGCCTCGCCAGACGGCCACTTTTGGCAAAAAAGGCGTAGAAAATTTCAACTATCTCACTTTAAACTGTAAACAGTAGTTCATAAAATAGTTTGAAAGGTTATCTAGGGCTTCGCAAAGACAAAATTTAAAATGATATCTCCGTTTCCTTTAAAATGATTTATTTGAAATGGGGGCAGCACTGGACCCCGAAAAATTCATGTCTGGCCTTAAATATTTGAAGAGTGGAAAATCTTAGTAATTATTCAGGTTTATTAGGGTTTAGCAGGAAGAAATCTCTTTTAATCGTTAAATTATGAAAAAAAGCAAACATAGGGACATGCCAATTTATACATAGACTTTATAAAAAAAAATCACTTCTTTACTGGACCGACGAGGAATTAGGAGACTACGCTTGTATGGATTATGGCCCATCGATTTCCTCTTAAAGATAATATTCCTAGATATTTTGGTTCTCTGTTAATGTAATATTAAGGAATAGTGCCTGTTATTTTTCAGTGCACATGCCTATTATATGCAATGTACTGAAAAAACATATTTGGTCTATCAGGTAAATTATTCAAAAATATTGTACACATATTTTTCTTTTCTCTGACAAACGAAAATTGACGAAGATATGGCGCATTTAAATTTCGCATAACGTCACGGTCTCGTACGCTTTTTCAGGACTTTGACGTCACAAGCTCTCACTATAAGATTTCGATGCGCTGTATCTATGTGAATTTTTATTAATTAGATTAAGGGTAATTCTGTGTAGCGTACGTAACTCTAGACAAATACGTAAAACTACGTCAAAATATTAGACAAAGGTCAAAAACAAAAGGAGAACGGCATTTGTACTCGAAATGCGTACGCAATTTGCATATAGGCTAACAGTATAAAGGGTTCTAACTACACCAATCCTCGGATTCCTAGAAACAGTGGTACACGTGCTGCTTCTCGTAACGCCTCGTAGCTCACGAGGTATCTGCTAACTACGTTCGTTACAGACAGGGATCACAAAGAGACTTGCTAGAACACATAGCGCAAAGCGTAAAAACAATAGGGATGTGTAGGTCACGAAATTATCATTCCATTTAGTTCGTTAGTTAGATCATAAAAAATAATGGACACATATTATTGAGTCCCGTACGCTATACAGAATTACCCAGAAAGCATTGTTCACCAAACGTTGGTACAACGAAAATATTTTTAGCCGATACATTTTTAATCCACCCGTGTGGTTCCGGGTTAGAATAGAACCACTCCATCTCTTTCTGTGGATGTCGTCGATGGAAAAATCGCCTTGAGTGCACTACCAATTGTAATTACCAATTGTACGGCGTTAACGTGAGGGTCGTGGGTTCGAGTCCCACTCGTGTGGACAATTAGGATAAATTTCCGAGCATTGTAATGCTATTAAAAATAATAATTGAACACACAATAGCATTCCCAAGGAGCGTTGACAGGCAGGCGGCCGGTCGTAAAACTATAGCCAAATCGTTTAACTTGTTTCGGCTATTTCTTCTCCAATTCGCTAGATTTTTGGCAACCTTGGGTGACCATTGAATGCATATTATAGAAAAGAAAAAGCGGGAAAGTGCACCTTGGGCTCCGACGCAGCATAGCTGAGGATGCAACCAGGAATGCATGGCGTTCAGATGAAGAAAAGTCATTTTGTAATTAAAAGAAGGTTTCTTTTAGGCGTATATGTGACAATAACTAATGTCCAGATTTTTAAGTTGCCTTGCTGTACTGTCCATACTTGAGAACCTCGTTGGCCCGACATAAAAATTTATCGGGCTCCTCTGAGTTTCGGAAGGTACGTAAAGCCGTTGGTCCCGGCTGCCAACATTATATGGCAGTCGTCAAGCTATTTTATATACCTTACGGTTGCTTGAAAAACCTGACACCTGTATTAGCATCTTAGGCGTTGCCTCCACGGGCGAGAGATTCGCGACGAGTCGGCGTAGTGAGGGGGGGCCAGGGGCCATGGCCCCGGGCAGCATAGAAAAGGGGGGCGGCGGCAAGGTCACAATGGGGCGGCAAACTTAAAGACTCCTCGTACTCCCTCTGCCCCGTAGCAAGACATTTGTGGCGGCACAATTTAGGCGACGAAATATGAATATTAAAATAATAGGGCGGCAATATATAAAATTAAATTAAAGGTCACAATGAGGCGGCTGGTTAAAGGCGGCAAATTTAGAGATTCCTATTTGCACTCCCCATCGTCGCCAGATGAGCCCAGTAGCGGGTGGTGTGTGGACGGCAAATTTCTGGTCGGCCCCGGGCGGCGAAAGCCCACGCTACGCCACTGGGCGAGGGCCCTAAGCCCTAAGGGCCTCACCAGCCAGGTCTGCAGTTCCGTGTTGGGGTATAATAGGAGAGGTATGTGACAAGTTTTCAGCTTGCCTCAAATACCTACCCAATAATTGGTGCCAGCTCTCGATCTACAGCGAGTTGATGTACTGACTTAGGGCCCTCGCCCAGTGGCGTAGCGTGGGCTTTCGCCACCCGGGGCCGATGATGATAACGATGTATGTGACAAGTTTTCAACTTGCCTCAGATACCTACCCAAAAATTCGTGCTAGCTGTCGGACCACTGAGATGATATGTGAAACACGTTCATAGAGCCAGAAACTAGGTGGCACGACGGAAATATCGTCGCGATTCTCTAGCCCGTGGAGTTCCGTCTCTGTCACAAACTCTATGTGCGATAGAGACACGTAACCCGTGACAGTTTCAGCTATCTCTATCGCACGTAGGGTTTGTGACAGAGACGGGCAGAACGTCGCACAGTGTTGCGGCCCCATACAAACTATGTGACAAAATTATTTGACTTTGATTAATGCTGTATGATGTAAAAATAGTTAAAATATACAGAAAAAATATATTTTATTTGAAATAACGCACTTTATAATTTAAAAAGGCTTTGTTTGATTTGCATTGTATATATGGTTCTTTTTTTTTGGGTCAAAACAATTTAAGCCAGTACCATCAACCTATTGAGCTAAAATTTTCCATGCTTATGTAAACTAGTTGGCAGTACAACGTTTTGAAATGAGCTTTTCTGATGATGGAGTCAGAAGGTGGCCATATGAACTCTTCAATTAAATAAGACAACTTTATTTTGTTTGGGTTCATTTACTATGTCTTAAATAGCACTTTACAGTGAATGCATGGAAAACTTTGAGTAAAAACATAGCCAAATGTGAGTCGGACTAGCGCATGAAGGGTTCCGTATCATCATTTATCTAAAAATCACGTATTGTTTTTGTCATTGTTGTATGGGAGCCCCACTTAAATATTAATTTTTAAAGTAAATATACAAATTAATATTCTGTGAATATTTCAAGTGTTTGCCTATTGCATTGAGGCATCTAAATGTACACAAAGTGCTTTATTTGGTAATAAGAGTCTACGAGTTTCGTAGTGGAGCCATGCAACATTGTAAGCTCTTCTGACGAATGTGTATCTTTATTGATTATATTCGCCACATCCTTTTGTCCTTCTTTGCGATAGTTTATTCAAGCAGCATAGTTCGCTCCCACTCCCAAGTTCCAGTAAATAGTCAACTTTGCGCCTTTTTGATCGCTCGCAAACTTGATCAAGTGTTGCTATTAGACGACCAGGTCTATACACACTTTTAAACACGGGAAAGACTTCATTTTTATTCAACCAAGCCTCATGCTCCATATAAAATTTATTTATTTGCCGATCTAAACTTGTGTACCTCATCTTGCACCTACTAAAAATATACTAGCTTGTTTTTTTAATGCAGGCAATCAATTTTGGGGACAGTTTGTTCGTTTTATTATATAATCCTCCAGATTGCGGTGTTTGCTGTCCCAATTTTTAGCCGGATCATTAAACAGAATGTCCGCTAAATCACGCCTTGTTATTTCCAGCGAATTTTCTGCCAGAAGTTACTTAAATGCCAATAAAAACGGTGCAAACTTTCGTTATTTATCCTAATAGTAGAAAGTCTATATAATATTATAAAAATATTTTCGTTCTGGAGAAATGTTGAGAACCAACACAAAATCACAGAAGTATGAATAAAACACGTAATTTTTGCTATTGTAAAATATTTATTTTTACAAGAAAGAAACATACCTGTTTAAATAGATTCCATGTTTTTTTCCTTTTTATTTTAATAATATAGATAAATACTTTAATTCCAAAGTACGCTTCTTCACGCAGTCGAAATCGCAAGTAATGCATCATCGATGTTTAGACGTGCCAATCACTCAAGGTTTATTTTAAAATGCCCTCACCTCTTTTCTCACCAGATGCAAAATTTATCGTAGATTACCCTGATTTTTTTTACTAATATCTAATATAATTTAGACATGACGAATCCATAAGGGTTCCGTGTTTTGCCTTTGGCTACGGAACCCTAAAAAACTGCCCATACCATAGGCTATTTTACTTCTTACTTATTTATATAAGTGTTAAAGAGTCTCTGCCTCCTCAAATGTTTAAGAAACTTTAATTTATTGTTAATTTAATAATTCAAACAATCAAACTTTTAATAAACTGTCAAGTATAAGACGCCGATACTAATAAATTCAATTAAAATGTCAAAGAAACCAACAAAAACAAAGTTTGGAATTGAACTAAATCTAGTTAAAACATTAATAATGGAGATAGAAATTCAGGTACAAAAGCAAACAAATGATTCTTTGGAAGGCAAAATATTGGAATTAGCAACAGAGGGGTCAATGATCTGGATCAAGTTTTTATCAAGAGATAGGTTTAAGGCCGTACCTGAATTTTCCCGGTTCCAGTGCTGCCCCCATTTAAAATAAATCATTTCAAAGAAAACGGAGACATCATTTAAAATTTTGCTACGATCAAATCCTAGATAACCCTTCAAAGTATTTTATGAACTATTGTTTACAGTTTATAATGAGAACGTTAAGCTTTACTACGCACATTTGCCAAAAGTGGCCGTTTTTCGCAAAAATTTTTTTTTCTTTTTTATAATATCTATTTTTTTTATTTTTTTATTAATGGTCTGACGCTTCTGCGTATTTAGCCGGGAACAAGTTAATAAAACGTGGGAAATTCTTTTTTCCTAACAAATTACAATCAAAGGTTCTTTATTCCTAATCCTAACAAGACAATCAAAGGGTGGTGTAGGCCGTTGATTGCTTTAAGGGAGCTTCTGGCGACAAATCTATACGAGTCCACTGGTTTTCATAGCCGATTGAGTGGCGGACGACGCCCAAAGACGCCCGCACAGTCCGGGAAACAAATATCACTAGGTACAGCCGTACTATGACAGTCCACTTTAATTATTTCACATATTGTTCATGAGCATGAGCATTTATAACACCAAACAAAACCAATTTCATATTATAAAGTCCACTAAAATCAATTTGCAAAATAATTAAAAGAAAACCCCAACCGAACCCCATTGACTTCCCGCCAAAAACTCCATCTATTTATTTAAACAATACATATCTACATTTAATAAAAATAAAATACAAATAGAAAACTTCTTTCAATGCACCGCATTGAGGCTTTACTAAACAAACTTGCATCGTTTCCTCGCTTAATCGCTATATCAGCGCACAGGGCGCTGAGCGAAAAAGCTGCGCCCTCTACTTTACGATCACCAGTTGCCTCAATGAGGCGCGTTGTGAGCCCAAGGACCCATTGTATCTACATCATTTATTTGTATTTTAAAACTTACTTGTCCATCATTTTATGCTTAAATATATAAACTTGCCTAAGAAGATATCTTCGTACACATATGTTTCGTAAAACATGGACAAACGCGGTGGCACGCTGCCTCGGCGCTGTCACGGACGTGCCCTGACAACTGATGCTGCAAATTCAATATACTGTACCACAATACAATGCTATAGGGTTCATAAAATGCATTTGATACGTATATAACGCAAAACAAAATATACTGAAATATATTTTAAGGGTGAATTCAGTAAATTATACTGAATAACGTTCCTCAAGAAATATATATCTACTTGTAAATATAAAAATATTTTTTGGCTTTTTATTCAAACTCGGATCAGCTGATCGGGCAACTTGTATGGGAGGCCAAAAAATATTTTTCATATTTAGATGTGTGTTCCTTGGGGAAAGTTGTTCAGTACCATCGACTGAATCCACCATTAAAGTAATTTTAGTATATTTAGTTAGATCCTGTATAAAAAAATTCTGGACTACCCGAGTCAACTCGCTCACCCAGGCAGGGCTCCGTACCATTTGCATAGGGTTATTTTTAACCCTGTAGAATATAACAAGGAAAGTACTCTTTTGAAAAATTAATATTTGTTTTACATAGGTATGACATTTTCAAAACTCAATTTTTCGAAGCTCAAATTGTCACAAATTGTCAAAAATCTGTACCAAAATTTAATTGTAAAAAATCAGTGCCAAAAATGTTAAGCCCAAGCTTTTTTTATATATAGGGGATAATAGTACTGAGCATTTTAGGGAACGAAAATGTAACTTTTCGTCTATAACGCTACGTTTCTAAACATGGTTTACAAAATAGAATCAGCCGTCCTAAATCCTTCCTCTTAAGACGATACACAGCGTCTAGTGCTGCCCCCATTTGAAATAAATTATTTGTAAGGAAACGGAGATATCATTTAAAATGTTGAGCTAGTAAAACCTAGATAACCCTTCAAACTATTTTATGAACCACTGTTTACAGTTTAAAGTGAACGTTAAGCTTTAGTTTACATTTCTGCCAAAAGTGGCTGTTTTCCGCAAAAATGCAAACTAAAGCTTAACGTTCTCACTTTAAACTGTAAACAGTGGTTCATAAAATAGTTTAAAGGGTTATCTAGGTTTTACTAGATCAACACTTTAAAGGATATCTCCGTTTCCTTTCAAATAATTTATTTCAAATGGGGGCAGCACTGGACTCCATGTATCATCGCCATACCGCCAGCTAGCGAGCGAGCTAGCGGTACAGTATACATATGAGTCAAACTAGCGGGAGAAGCGAATTGGCGAGCTAAGCTATGTGGGTTTGCTCAGCTATGGAACACACAGGCTTAGAAGAAAGTGTAACATCTAAAAAAAGTTTTTATATTGGCTGAAGTTTGTTTTTTAAAACTGACATTAAATACATGCGATACCTCAGTACAATACTTACGTAGAAAGTCAGCTACTGGCCGAAAACTCCTCTAACTGACTTTTGACATTGGAAATGTCTTTTCTTTAGCTCCAGTGTAGGCTCCGATTTCACGAAAAAATGCGATTCCCTGATATCTCGGAGAGATGTGAAGATACAATAAAAAAAATTCTAAAGACGCGTATTCACGAGAGCTATAAGGTGCAAAAAGAATTATTCAAGAAAATCAAAAACAAAAAAGTTATGGCCAAAACAATAGAAAACATTCAATTACTTTCGAATTTTTGAATTTGGAAACGAAGAATGATATAAAAAATTTGAGAAAACATGCTTTGGACAATTTAGTCAACTGCAATTTGAGCCTAAAACAAAGACGATCGGGTTAAGGATATACCCTGTGGCCTAACTTTTTAAAAAAAGTCAAATAGAACGACATTTTTTCGAATTCTGTAGATAATTTTTTTTCAATGTGCTCGATAGTCGTGTGAGGCACGAAATCTGTATATTTTTACCTGAGTTGAGTAACCCGTATAATTATTACACTTAATTAATGTTTAAAAACCAGTGTTTCAGAATGATATTTAGAGTTCGAATTTCTTTTAGCTATCTTGAAAGAAACTCGATGAAAGAAAGATTAGAATCAACTGACTTTACGCTCAGTGCTGTTGAAATTTTCAAAGAAAGCGTTCGCCTTTTGTTGGCAACCCAGCTCCGCTCGTTCGGAACAGTATTATTTAGAGGTATTTCCTGGGAGGGACAATTGGGTACAGTTCAGGAGAACACGATAATGCAACTTTGTTTTAGTTAGAACAATATGTCGACTATACTAACTTTACTCGTGTTTAGTAAAACGTATTGATTTTAAGGCTCAATTTACTTTGCCGCGGAATCGAGGTCAATCTTCAGAAATTCACATGACATAATGACTTCTATAATCTAGGAATACAGGCTTAAGCTGGTTACACTACAAGTTAACGGCTAACATAATGTTCAGACCAATACTCGAATAAAGTAAGACCATGATATTTAGTACCTACTTATTTTAATTTTTCTTGTTTTTATTACTTTAGGGAGTACCTGAGGGCAATACCCGTAAGATTGTGTTTCGAGTCACGTCTTGGGCTGGTGAGTTTGGTTGCAAGCTAATCGCGATTAGAGACGTGTATTCCTGAGAGGAAAGCATCAAATCAATGAAAACGCTTGACGTGATATATTATACCTACTCGTAGTTAAACCTCATGTTATTCTCAATTATATGGGTTAAATAATGGTTTTGTTACAACACAATTTTTTTAGTTTTTTTCTTTTTATTCTAGGGTTTCATGATATGTACCTACGCGTACAGTACGCGTATATTAACATACATACAGGCTGACTTTTTAACCACCAGCCAAATTTTTGGAGCAATTTCAGTCCATGATACTGAACTAATTTCTATAAAAACTATTAACGAAAAACGTTAAAAAAATTTCGCCTTCCCATACAGATTGGCACTCAGCCAAACTGATTTTGTATAAGAGGACGAAATTTTTTTATCTATTTTCAATACATTTTTTTATAGAAAGTAGGTTAGAATCATGGACTTCGGAGGAAGTTACCAAGAGTATACAACTCCGTGACGTACTGCTACTCGGAGGTTCTGGGTTCGATCCCCGGCCAGGGCAAGTTGAAAAGGCCTTTTCTATATTGATCTGGGTCTTAGGTGTTTATCTATATAGATACATATATTTATCATAAAATATAGTATAGTTGAGTTAGTATCCCATAACACAATTTTAAAAACCTTATGTATAGCTCAATCTATATGATATGTCTTAACAATTTTATTTTTAACTATATTGTATACAAAATTGGGTCTCCAAGAAATGCACGCAGAAAAATAGGTATCAGTAAATAATTTTAGTTAGAAACATCTTTTTGTATCTTGTTTAAAGAGACGTCGTCACTTTAAATATGTAGAAATTCCGTATTGCATATATGCAATGCATATATGCAACGTATTCCAATTTCTAGTCACGAGAGTGACATGCCACCTGTTTTTCCAGGAACTTCTGTTTACTCACTTCTGAGAACACGTGTATTGTTTCATACAAAGTACTGTTTTTGGCCTTACTTTGTTAAGTATTGATTAAAAAATACTGCTTTTAAAGGATTAAAATAGTATATTCATTAAACACAATATATTAAACATTAAGCGTGAAATATCTCACTGAAAACACTTATGACTCTTTAGTCATATAGGCGATAGTGCAACACGACTTTACGTATGTAGGTAAAATAAGATGTTTTGCACTATCGCCTAGGAAGCGGCACTTAGCTGTAAGTAACGATTTGACGTCAACATTTGTGCAAAACAAAACCTATTATTAAGAGATCTTATTATTATCCTACAACAATAACTATATTTTGAATTACTTAATTAATTTTGAAGAACTTGCCGACGCAGATGCGTGATTTAATTTAGAGGGGTCCGGAAAACGCTCAGCATTCAAGAAACGCGCGCCAAGACGCTGCGTGTTGCGTGACGCAACTTTGGTACGTCACGCAACACGCAGCTTCTTGGCGCGCGTTTGGAACTTTGGTACGCTCTAAATAATGTTTTTATTGTAACCTAAACAAGTTAAGTAGAATTAAAAAATCTAAGTAGTCTAATAGGTTTTTTATTTTTTTATTTTTATTAATGGCTTGACGCTTCTGCGTATTTAGCCAGGAACAAGTTAATAAAACGTGGGAAATTCTTTTTTCCTAACAAGTTACAATCAAAGGTTGGTGTAGGCCAAGTGTAGGCCTTTGATTGCTTTAAGGGAGTTTCTGGCGACAAATCTATACGTGTCCACTGGTTTTCATAGCCGATTGAGTGGCGAACGACGCCCGAAGACGCCCACACCACAGACCGGAATCTCCTAAGGTACGCGCAATATGCGTCCCCATTCCTCGTCCCCGCATCTCTCCCCCGTTTTCGCCTCGATGACTTACGTTGGCCGTCAAGAACCGGGGGAGAGGTGCGGGTGCGGGAAACTGGGACGCATATTGCGCGTACCTTAGGAGATTCTGTTCTGTTTACTCTTACTGTATTCTGTGCCCACACAGTCCGCGAAACAAATATCACTACAGCCGTACTATGACTGTCCACTTTAACTATTTTACATATTGTTCATGAGCATGAGCATTTATAACACCAAACAACACCAACTTCATATTATAAAGTCCACTAAAATCGATTTGCAAAATAATTTAAAGAACACCCCAACCGAACCCCTTGACTTGCCGCCAAAAACTCTAACAGGTTTTTGAGATTTTTAATAAATTACAAAGTTTAGCATGATAAAAATAATTAAAATATCTACAAAACCATAAAAACCATCAACTGACTAACATTTGCCTGCTCCACTACAGTACACATTTAGAAAATTCTGGAACACGGTCAGTATTCAAGACACGTGCGTGACGACGGGTGTTGCTGCAAAAACTTATGTGTAGGTACTCTTGTACAGCGTACTCCTGAAAAATATGTACACGTATTATAGAAAATACGTCTTCTTTGTCTTAGCAGGCCTGTGCCACTCCTCGTTTAGGTATCGAAAAAGTCCCTACATTTTTACTATGCGCGCAGGCGGCCCCTTCGGGTGTTACTCGTAAATTCAGTTATACGAATCGTTTGTCCAAAGTAATAAGAATGAAATTGGCTTGCAATAGATGCCTAGGTATCTATACGAAAAGGTGCTGAGTTCTGACGTGAGCTAAATTAAACCATATTGCTAGACACATTGAGTAGATATTTCTTTGCTGACTTGACTTCTGTACGTTAGTATTATTTATTCTGTGATCTTAGCGTGTTCCCGATTGCATCATCAGCTGTGCTGCTTCAGAGCCCAGAGTGCGTTTTCCCGCTTTTTTCTTCTCCAAATATTTAATGCATGTCAATGATCACCCAAGGATGCCAAAGACCTTGCGCAGTGGAGAAGAAATAGCCGAAAAACTTTAAATGTTGGCTATAGTTTTACGACTGGCCGCCTGCCTGACGTCAACCCTATAGAATTGTATTTGTGTGAAAAGTTTTACAAACAGCCGCTGCCCGACGTTAACCCTTCTTGGCAATGCAGTTGAAGCATGAGATCTTTGTGCTTAGTCCTTTAGTCGCCCTTTACGACATCCACGGAAGAGATGGAGTGGTCCTATTCTAGGCCGGAAGACACATGTAATCATTATAAAAAAATACTGAACTTAGCTTATTCTATCTAAAAAAAATCTAAATACTGTCTTCATAGATTTTTTAATTAAACTGGTGAATTTAACACGAAATAGTTCTAGTCTGACCACCTAGAAGGTGGTCAGACGACCTGAGCAAGGTTGCAGGAAAACGCTGGATGCAGGCCGCTTCCGATCGGTCGTTTTGTAAATCTATGGGGGAGGCCTATGCCCAGCAGTGGACTTCCTGTGGCTGATATGATGATAGTTTCTATGTTTGCATTGAAACAAAATAAAAAAATTGTAGGAAAATTAAGTTTCAATATGTGTTTCACACCTTTTCTATGAAAGTCACCAAGTGACTCGCCTACGAAGCTGCGGTGTGTCACATTCAATTTAGAGAATTTCAGAACACGCTCAGCATTCAAGTCACGTGCGTGACGCCGCGTGTTGCTGCAGGAACTTCTGTACATTCACGTCTCTAAAAACACGTAAATGACCTCTAACTGTGCGACTAAGTTAAAACGTTAAGTTAGGATAGGTAAATGCTTTTCTGTTCTTGAGTTCTCTATGATTCTCCTCTATTGAGGTTTTATCATCAAGCTAGATCGGTGTCATCATCACACTAAATTCTTATCTAATTTCCAAGTAGCGTACTCGTATGCATTCATCTTAATTCTTCTTAATCTAAGCGCGTTTTCGGTTGCATCATCAGCTCTGCTGCTTTGGAGCCCAGGGTGCACTTTCCCGCTTTTTCTTCTCCAAATATAACGTGCATGTCAATAGTCACCCAAGGATGCCAAAGACCTTGCGAAGTGGAGAAGAAATAGCCAAAATAGTTCAAACGATTTGGCTTTAGTTTTATGACCGGCCGCCTGCCTGACGTCAACCCCCTTTGGGAAAATTTCAACTTATTTGAACACCAAGAAATGGGTAAATTTAGCTTTGCCACAATTGAACAAAGAAATATTGCAAATTAAATGAAAAATATATGCTATATAAGTACTTGATTTTCTCCAGAGTAAAAAATAGTCTTTCTGAACAATGGCCTGTACAGTCACGATATATGATAGCCGGGTAACTCGGAAATTGGCCAATTCCGCTCACGTAATTGAAACCTAGGATTGTATGGTACGTACCTCTTAGGGAATTACCTTTCTGTATCAAGACGTATAAAGGCCCTGATTGGTCCTTATATATGTACTGCGAATAAGTAGGAATTTCAGGGTATGATAACAGTATAGAAAAAGGTTTCAAAAAGATTTTTAGTCAAAGAAGACAAAGCCAAAATAAAATAGGTTTTTCGTATTTCTCATAGTGTTCTACAGAACTCATAACATAAAGTTTCAGTAAATTTTACCCTAACCTTTTAAACCTAATTGCGAGCAGGTATTTTATTCTCATATATAAAGCCTAAAAATACACACTAGAAGACCAGAAAGTGAAATCGGA
Source organism: Acrobasis repandana (assembly GCA_963576875.1). Lineage (NCBI taxonomy): Eukaryota > Metazoa > Arthropoda > Insecta > Lepidoptera > Pyralidae > Acrobasis > Acrobasis repandana. The sequence goes on from OY756215.1 coordinate 3,395,093, forward strand.
GTATATAACAGTACTACAGAGTATTTATAGTAACAGCACAAGTAAAGTACAACGAGAAACAATGGCACTGTTATGACTCTCGATTGATTCAGAGTAACATATATACCTACTACTACTACAAACGAAACAATTTATCTGTACACACGTCGATGTGTGAGTTTTATACTTAGGGTCGCACCGCAGAATTATTTTAATACGTACCTACTAAAGAGTTCGACATATTTACGATTATATTTTTTCATACCGGAAGATTTGCGAACACTATGACGTAAAAAATATTCTGTTTTATATGTATTAAATGTTACAGAAAAGTCGGAAACAGCTACATAATATCACTTCACAAATATTTTTCATTATGTCCATTGTCCATTTCACCATTAGTTCACTTTACTGATTATTATTGAGTCATTTATAATGTAACGCACTAATTTCACTAATTCACTATTGTAATATAGTAATTTGCATATTCGGCGCAAAACTATACGGTAATTATATGAATAAATTCAATAAAAATAAACAAATGTTTATCACGCTTACACGCACAGCATGTCAAGTTGTCATTGTCAACAATGGCATTTAGCACTATAACCCGCGGAAATCTAGTTGGCATCTGCGTGTATGTGATTACCTGTGAGTAAGGAGCCTATGTAACATTAACGGATTGCTTATTAGCAATCCGGTAATGTTACAATCTCGCTCTTGTGTATCTCCCGCCAATGCGAGAGAGCGAGAAGGGTATATATATCAAGATGGTTGCTGGGTAATAACGTGAAATTATATTGTTGCTTTGCTTACCTGTTTTCATCATTTGGAAATGTATGAAATATACGTTCTTTAGAGTATTGGGTGGAAAAACAATTATTATACGCGCACCTTCTCACCATGATGGTTACTATTGGTTGACAGTTCTCAAGACAACACACGTCGCGTATTGCGTGCGGCTAGTAATTAAACCCTGGTTTGGAGCTGTCAAAGCTCACAAAGTGCGGGGGAGAGGTGCGGGGACGCCAATTTGCGGGAGACGCTGTGAGATACCATTCTGTTTGACTCTTATGTATTCTGTGACATTGGGTTCAAGTTTCTCTGTAGAACGAGGTGTAAGGCAAGGGGATCCGCTATCCCCAATACTGTTCATAGCTGTCTTTGAATCAATCATTTCTAGTCTTAATTGGAAGAACTATGGGCTACATATTGACGGGAAACACCTTAGTCACTTGCGATTCGCCGAAGACTTAGTTATACTATCAGAATCCAGCCAAAAACTGCAATTCATGATGCACTTATTAAATAAGGCTAGCAAGAAAGTGGGCTTGGGATGAATCTAGCAAAGACAATGGCGATGACCAATAGCACAAAAAGACAAATTACAATAGAAGGTGCACCTATAGAATATACGGACAACTACATATACTAAGGCAAACAAATAACTTTTGAGAGAAATAACCACGACCAAGAAGTAGACCGAAGAGTACAGCGCACCTGGAACAAATACTGGAGTTTAAAAGAAATATTTAAAAGTAATATGCCTGTAAACCTAAAAACAAAAGCCATGGTCTCTTGCCTCATCCCGTGTCTAACATATGCCTGCCAAATCTGGAACTTTTGACAAAAGTAAAAAACAAAATAGTTACATGGCAACGAGGACTGGAACGTAACATGCTAAACATAAGAAAAATTAAAAAAAGAAACTACAAAAGCAACTGATGCCCTAAGTTACGCACAAAAGCTAAAGTGGAAGTGGGCAGGCCATGTAGCCAGACTAAAAGACGACCGATGGACTAAGAGGGTGACACGGTGGAAAGGCCCACTGGGAAAACGCCGCGTTGGCAGACCATATGCAAGATGGGCAGACGAAATTATAAAAACAGCCGGCCCGCTCTGGTTCCAAATAACCCTAGACAGAGAAAAATGGTATTCTTTGGAGGAGGCCTTTACCCGATAAGGGGTTCTTGTTCTTCATATAATAAAAAAAAAATACTTCGATAAATAAAAACATAATTAATAGAAATATGTATAACAAATGTTAGTTGTTAAACTTAAGGCCGTACCTGAATTTTCCGGGGTCCAGTGCTGCCCCCATTTAAAATAAATCATTTCAAAGAAAACAGAGACATTATTTAAAATTTTGCAACTACCAATTCCTAGATAACCCTTCAAAGTATTTTATGAACTACTGTTTACAGTTTATAATGAGAACGTTAAGCTTTACTACGCACATTAGCCAAAAGTGGCCGTTTTAGTAGTAAAGTTTAACGTTCTCACTTTTAACTGTAAACAGTAGTACATAAAATACTTTGAAGGGTTATCTAGGAATTGGTAGTTGCAAAATTTTAAATAATGTCTCCGTTTTCTTTGAAATGATTTATTTTAAATGGGGGCAGCACTGGACCCCGGAAAATTCAGGTACGGCCTTAAATAAAATTTAACTCACCTAGAATATAGTTCAAAATTTGATTAGATACTAAGATGTAGATATTATGTAAAATTAACAAGAAATATAAGGCTTTTTATTTTATTATTTATTATATAAAGCCTGGTTTACATTTTGACAAGTGACAAGTGATTGTTTGAAGTGACAAGTATAATAATTCTGCGTGTGAACAGGCAGTAACAAGTGGCACGTGAGAAGTGGCAAGCGAATAGCAGCCTGTTCTTTTCTTTGACAAGTACTCTGCCCCGCGCTACCTCGCTTTCGCCGCATAAAATTAACTTACTGCATATCCACTTGCCGGACGTGTGAACACACTTGTCACTTGACAGTGTTTTACTTGTCACTTGGCACTTATCACTAGTCAAAATGTAAACCAGGCTTAAGTCGAAAAACTGTTGTATATTTACAACCCTATACCCTTAGATAGTATAGTACTCCCTTAGTTATCATTGCTTGTCCTGACACACATTATCATATTCACATTTACACGCACATAAAAGTGAATAGATACTATTTTACAAGCTTTTATTTAACTTGCAATGTATGTATGTAACTATGTTTGTTTGGGTGGAATCTTACAACTCAATTTTGAAGCGGAAATCTTTAACTGATTGAGCCGAAATTTTGCGTGTATATGTATATTGAGTGACAATGCAATATTATGATAACTTGGAGCTGATCTGATGATGGAGCTGGAAGGTGGCCATGGGAACTCTGTAATAAAACGACGTAACCCCGTTGAGTTTGGGCTTATTTGTTTTGTGTTGATAAGACCTTTGGTCTTACAATAAAAGCATGTACAAAAAATGTTTTTTTTTTCAAATATTATATACTATGAGTTCCAACAATAATACATATAATACATATATTCCAAACACAAAGGTTCGGTTTAATTTCCGAAGAACAATAAAAACAGAGATTAGCAATCGCTGGGGAATGTCGACGTAATAGAATAAAATCTCCTAAATCGCTCGGAACCAGTGATAGGCCCGTTCAATTGGTTATAAATCCCGCAAAACGGTTATTGGCTGAAAAATGGATGAAATGGGTAAAAGGTGCGGTTCATTTGGCATTGTCTGTAATTTCAAGACACGTTAGTATTTCAGTGAGGAGTTTTTATCTAAAACACATTTTCATTTCTTTTTTTGTGTTTTCTGTGAGGTGGAAAATACAAAACAGTACTGTAATGTTTTTTTTTGAGATTCTTTTTTGTACAATCTCTCATTGAAAGTGCAAATCGCAAGCAAGCAGCCTTAATAAATTCAATTAGTCATATTGCTTTGGAATTATCGATTCCTGTCAAACTCGATCAAACTCAAACTGACCTATATTTTATAGGTAGGTATAATGTTTTGTTGGTATACAACGTGGAAGGGACATACCCGTAATAAATCGAATTACGGTCGTAATTTCCATACAAAAGTGTGCGGCCGCCCGGTCGATTTGTATGGGAATGTCAATTTTTTATTTTTATTTTTTGACAGTTATTTTAATTTCATTATACTTTAGTGGTCCAGTATAGCCCGTGGTTCAATTTGTTACGGGTATGTCCCTTCCACTTTGTATATTTTTAGTAAAGTGATAATATTTATATAATCCCAATCCCAACTAATATTATAAATGCGAAAGTGAGTTTGTATATTTGTTTCTTTCTTTGTTTGTTTGTTTGTTACCTCTTCACGCTTTATCTACTGAACCAATCTTCTTGAAAATTCGCATACACATAGTTCGGAGTACTGAGAAGGACATAGGGTACCTTTCGTCCCGGAAAAAAGGAAAGTTCCCGTGGGATAAGCGAGCGAAGCCGCGGGCAAAAGCTAGTTCTATATATTTTGCGCCGCAACATTATCTCTATGTTATGGTTGCCTGGGAGAGAATGCTGCCAATTGTTAACAACTTTTATTGTGGTCGGCACAATAAAGTAAAATCAAAGGATATTTTCAAAATAAAATTTTCCGCTCAAATATTCAACACATTGTTTTATGGTCACAAAATTTTATACAATATCCAGGCTTTCGGTTTGACACACGCATCGATAAATGTGATTTGCATATCGATTTTATGGATCACATCACATCTCACTGAACTAACTGACAGGGCTATATTGGGAAGTCTGCCCTAGATGGAATACATTTCGTAGATTTCTTGATTGACTTTACTTCCAAAAAACCTATAAATTCTAAAAAAGCACAAAGGCACTCCTGGGAGTGCCGACAGAAGTGAAAACTTGAACAAGGTGATCTCGGTAACAGTTTTGCGAGTTCAATGGTTTTTTTTTCTATTTCAAAAATTGCCCAACGCGCCTAAGGAAGTATTCTCTTAAAAATTTAACACTTACAATTATATAATAAGTCTGGAAGAAAAGAAAATAAACCTAGAGTACACAGTCAGCTTCTTCTCTTACTGCACGAAATCTCGAGGAATATATGTCAATATTACAATAAGGCGACGCCGCTAGCTGTAACCCGTTACCCGATTTGAAAAATTTCGTGCAAAATTCCTACACAGCCCTTAGAAAACAACTAATAAGATGAAGTTGTAACTGTTTGAATGGTAATATAACATTATGGAAAATAAATTTAGGTGTAACTTCAGAATTCGAATCTGCTCTGGACGTGGCCCGACACGCACTTGGCCAGTTATTTATCTACACTATCACTGGTGCGTGTCACGTTGAAGTGACATTTTTGATAGCCCTGGGCCATGTCTACCCCTCTGTGCTATAATTACTATAGAGTTATTTGTCGTGTGAGTTATTTTTTCAAGCTGCCAAAGAGTGCAAGATAATTATTATAATAAATATCACTGATCCCACACTAGGATTCACTGTGTCAGTCTCTTCACCATAGATAAAATTAATTTCTAAGTTATAAAACAGGTTTACAAACAATATTATATCCACCCCGGCAAAGACTCAGGTCACAGAATACATAAGAGTACAAACAGAATGGAATCTCACAGCGTCTCCCGCAAATTGGCGCCCCCGTACCTCTCCCCCGCACTTTGTGCGCCTTATTGCGCTCCAAACCAGGGTTTAGTTACTAGCAGCACGCAATTCGTGACGTGTCTTGTCTTAAGAACTGTCAACCAATAGTAACCATCATGGTGAGAAGATGCGCATATAATAATTGTTTATCCACCGAGTACAACAAAGAACGTATATTTCATACATTTCACAGTGATGAAAACAGCTAGGTAAACAAAGCAACAATATAATTTCACGTTATTACCCAGCAACCATCTTAAACACCGATTGATATATATACCCTTCTCGCTCTTTCGCATTGGCGGGAGAATACACAACAAAGTACACAAAAATATTTGAGTACACAAAAATATGTGTGTTTGTGTAGCTAGGCTGTTTCAGACTTTTCTGTAACACTTAATAAATATAAAACAGAATATTTTTTACGTCATAGTGTTAGCAAATCTCCCGGTATGGAAAGATGTAATCATAAATATGTCGAACTCGTTAGAAGGTAAGTATTAAATTAATTCTGCGGTGCGACCCTAAGTATAAAACTCACACATTGACGTGTGTAGAGATAAATTGTTTCATTTTTAGTAGTAGTAGGTATATAATATGTTACTCCGAATCTATGAAGTGGCATACCAGTGCTCAGGTGCCGATTCCCCATCTCAAGGACCAAACATTCGTCGACGTAACTTATCAAGCTTGGTACTAAGCGGAAAATGGAACGCATTTTTCCTCTGCTTATTTTCTCCAGCCAGTATCGAAATAGTTTTCTTTAAACAAAACTTCACCCTCAAATCCAGCTCGATCGCGTAATAAACTCCACTTGTTCACGACTCAATATTTAGCAATTTTTTCACGACATTCGCGAAGTTCTCAAAGTTTGAAGCGGGCGTTTGTCGAGTGCCGGTGGCACAGCGAAACGGAACTGAGTAAACATTTGAATTTATGTTACTTTCGAGTTTCCATTTGTGGAAGTAAGTATTATTCTCATAAGCGCGTCTTTGGAGAGTACTTTTAAGTTGAAATCCAACTCTGATTTTCAATTTAGGGGAATTATTTTTATGTCAAATAAAAAACAATCTAATGGTGCGCCCACATTAATGTTAAAAATGTTTACAAATATTAGTAAACATTTTGTAAAATCAAATTTAATAACTTGTTATTGTAATGTAATATTTATTTTTATAAGTAGGTATAATTATTTATAATTATTCTTCTTCTTCATCTTAGCGTATTTCATTGAAATGCATCCTCGGCTATGCTGCTTCGTAGCCCGTGGTGTGCTTTCCCGCTTTTTCTTATCTAAATAAAAAAATGCATTTTAATGGTCACCCAAGGATGCCAAAGACCTTTCGAAGTGGAGAAGAAATAGCCGGAAAAGTTTAAGCGATTTGGGTATAGTTTTACGACCGGCCGCCTGCCTGACGTCAACCGTCCTTGGGAATGCAGATGTAGTATAAGATGTTTGTGCTCAGTCCTTTAGTCGCGTCTTACGACATCCACAGGAGAAAATGGAGTGGTCCTATTTTAGGCCGGAAACCACACGCTACGATTATTTATAATGATTGATTATACCTATCTCATTCAGTTATATATTATTGATGTATCTATATAAGAGTGATGCTCTTGCCCGCGGCTTCGCTCGCGTATCCCACGGAAACATTACTTTTTTCTGGGATGAAAGATATATATACCCTATGTCCTTCTCAGTATTTCTAACTATGTGTATGCGAATTTTCTAAAAGATTGGTTCAGTAGATAAAGCGTGAAGAGGTAACAAACAAACAAATATACAAACTCACTTTCGCATTTATAATATTAGTTGGGATTATATCTATCTCATTAAGTTATATATTATTGATCTAACTATATTTAAGAGTCATGCTCTTGTCGGTGGAGTATGAATTATTTATAAACAATATTAATAGGTAACATAATTTTATTTTAATGTTATTATGCATTTTTGATTGAAATTTTTTGTAAACATTTTTAATAGCAGCGTAAGAGCACTGATTATATAACGTGGACTTACTTTCGTAGCCATCTTCGGATGCAGCAGTTGCGGTATATAGATTAGCAGCGGCTGCGCAACAGTAACTCTCTTTAATGTAGGCATGTGTTAGGTTTACGATAAGGCTGATATTTTTATTAAAACAAAAGCCCGTACTACCCTATAGTTCTTAGAGCGATCTTAAATATTATCAATATTAACGAAATACTTACTTTGAATTAAAAACACAGCAAAGTTCAGGACTAAGGACGCTTGTGCATTGCTCCGAATCCGAACCATATTCAAATCAAATCCAAAACGAGAAAAATTCGGACGGAAAATTCTTGAGTAGCGTCTGTGCACTGCAGCCGAATCCGAATCGAATTCGTGAATTTCGAGGCCACCGATTTCGTTAGTGCACCGCCAGACTTTGATTAGAGAGGCCGCATTCACTATGTGTCCTGCCTGCATTTAACCGCCGTCAGTTGCTGGCACTATTATTATACTTATTATTTATTTACCCCAACCGTTGTATGGAAACATACGAATTGACACGTCTCAGTTTACATTTTATGCTAAAAATATTGGAAAATAATTGTAGACCTAATTATATGTTAAACTAAGCAATCAGACATCAAACGCGATGTCAACATATGGACACCCCTCATGCAAAACATAGAGAGCATAAACTACATTTCATTTCATTTCATTTCATTTGATTTCGGGGTTGGTCTCAGAACAAAAGTTATTTGTATTGACGAGTTCTTCCATCCTCCATCAACTTTTTATAACATTTCCCACAAATTAGTATGTCGGGTATTTACCCCAATCTACCCGTTGTATGGGAACATACGAATTGACATGTCTAAGTTTACATTTTTTACTGGCAAATATATTTTTAACCTAGTTATATTTTAAAATATGCAAATAGACATCAAATGAGATTATATCTGTCTATTTAATATAGCTAATTTAGTTATGGCTATTTGAGATATATTAATTACAGATAATTAGAGGACTCGCACTAATTTATTTGGGTTCCGTACCCAAAGGGTGCAAACGGGACCCTATTACTGTGACTCCGCTGTCTGTCCGTCTGTCCGTCTGTCTGTCCGTCTGTCACAGGGCTCTATCTCTTGAACCGTAATAGCTAGACACTTGAAATTTTTATGGATTATGCATTACTGTGGCGGATATAACAACAAATACTAAAAATAAAAAATAGTTAAAAATTCAAGGGGTCGTCATACAAGAAATGTGTTTTTTTCAGCATTTTTAACTTGATCTTCATAATGGCATTAACTAAATACTTGAAATTTTCACCAATTATGTATTACTATGACCACAATAACAACAAATACTAAAAATAAAATGAAATTAAAAATTAAAGGGGGTTGTCATACAAGAAACGTGTTTCTTCAGCGTTTTAAAACATTGTACGGTGGTACGGAACCCTTCATGTACGAGTCCGACTCGCACTTGCCCGTTTATTAATAAATATTTCAATCTACCCCCCAAACGGGTAGATACGGGTATTTGGTGCATATCGGGTATATATCCAAGCGTGGGTTTACATACCCGGGTATATGCCCATCTCTAGTGACAACATCCGGTGTTCGTAAAGGGGCGTCTATAAATTACGTGAGATGTTTAAGGGGGGAGGGGGTCGAGTCAAATCTCATCTATTCTTACGTTGGAGAGGGGGGGGGGGGTCTCGGCAAATATCACGTAAATTTTTTTCTGATTGAAACAAAAAAAAAATACTATTTTGGTCCATTTAATCCAGATTGTACATTCTTAAGCGTAATCGTAATACGATTAAGATCATTCACTAATTCGTTCGAAAGAAAATAATTTCATTCATACTTTGACGTTATACATCTACTGACTGGTCAAACCACCATATTTGTTTTATACCAAATAGCTCAATTTAATCTGAATTTACGGTACAGTGTAGCCCGCCAGTCTATTGTTAAATTTTTATTACACTTATAATTAAACTCTCAGTAATATTGATTACTAGTCTTAACTAGTCGTAAATAAAAGCACGAAGCAATTTTTTTTTCTTTTTACTATAACAATCCAACGCGTTTACGTAAGAAACCCACATTTTGAATAAAATCTCACGACATCTCACCTGGGGGAGAGGGAGGGACAGAAAATTAAAAAAAAAAAACACCTCACGTAATTTATGGACTCCCCCTAACCAATATTACCTACTGCCTTATTTAAAGGTCATTAATTATCTATAATATCAAACTATCAATAGTACACAGATACACTATCACGTCTTTATCCCTAACGGGGTAGACAGAGCCTAGGGCGGTAAAGCCCAGGCCACTTTTAGCGTAATGGTGGGCATGAAGGTGGAAAAGGGAAATCATAATAGTGATGGGTTGCTAACCGCATCACCTATTCATATGATTCAGATTCCCGCCCATTCCCTCAATCGGCTTTTACGATCTGCACGGGAAGAGAAGCATTGGACGGGAAGACAAGATTGTTATAGCAATAGCAGAAACATTATCAATAACACTGTCGATATTATACATTAATTTCTATATTTTCGCGCAACACTATCGGGCGAGACGGGACAGTGGACGGGGCGTGCAACGTGTGCTTCCCTCCCCGTACCTCACCCGAAATTCGAATATGAATCGAATTCGAGTGGGTGCACAGCCGTACGTACAATTTCTACGGCGGCCAATTCGAGTCGGTTTTGATCCGAAATAAAAACGACCCGAAGTGAGAATTCTTGGTTTGAATACGAATTGGATTTGAACCGTTTACGACTAAGTGCACACGCGTCCATACAATCACTAGGAAGGCCAATTCGAGTTTTATTTCGGATCAAAACCGACTCGAATTGGCCGCCGTAGAAATTGTACGTACGGCTGTGCACCCACTCGAATTCGATTCATATTCGAATTTCGGGTGAGGTACGGGGAGGGAAGCACACGTTGCACGCCCCGTCCACTGTCCCGTCTCGCCCGATAGTGTTGCGCGAAAATATAGAAATTAATGTATAATATCGACAGTGTTATTGATAATGTTTCTGCTATTGCTATAACAATCTTGTCTTCCCGTCCAATGCTTCTCTTCCCGTGCAGATCGTAAAAGCCGATTGAGGGAATGGGCGGGAATCTGAATCATATGAATAGGTGATGCGGTTAGCAACCCATCACTATTATGATTTCCCTTTTCCACCTTCATGCCCACCATTACGCTAAAAGTGGCCTGGGCTTTACCGCCCTTGGCTCTGTCTACCCCGTTAGGGATAAAGACGTGATAGTGTATCTGTGTACTATTGATAGTTTGATATTATAGATAATTAATGACCTTTAAATAAGGCAGTAGGTAATATTGGTTAGGGGGCGTCCAAAAATTACGTGAGGTGTTTTTTTTTTTAATTTTCTGTCCCTCCCTCTCCCCCAGGTGAGATGTCGTGAGATTTTATTCAAAACTAGCTGTACCCGCGACTTCGTCCGCGTGGAATACTGAGTTTTGTTTTATAGCCTATGTCCATTTCTAGGTTATCATCTATCACCATACCAAATTTCATCAAAATCCGTTCAGCCGTTTAGGCGTGAAAGAGTAACAGACAGACAGAGTTACTTTCGCATTTATAATATTAGTAAGGATAATGTATAATATCGACAGTGTTATTGATAATGTTTCTGCTATTGCTATAACAATCTTGTCTTCCCGTCCAATGCTTCTCTTCCCGTGCAGATCGTAAAAGCCGATTGAGGGAATGGGCGGGAATCTGAATCATATGAATAGGTGATGCGGTTAGCAACCCATCACTATTATGATTTCCCTTTTCCACCTTCATGCCCACCATTACGCTAAAAGTGGCCTGGGCTTTACCGCCCTTGGCTCTGTCTACCCCGTTAGGGATAAAGACGTGATAGTGTATCTGTGTACTATTGATAGTTTGATATTATAGATAATTAATGACCTTTAAATAAGGCAGTAGGTAATATTGGTTAGGGGGCGTCCATAAATTACGTGAGGTGTTTTTTTTTTTAATTTTCTGTCCCTCCCTCTCCCCCAGGTGAGATGTCGTGAGATTTTATTCAAAACTAGCTGTACCCGCGACTTCGTCCGCGTGGAATACTGAGTTTTGTTTTATAGCCTATGTCCATTTCTAGGTTATCATCTATCACCATACCAAATTTCATCAAAATCCGTTCAGCCGTTTAGGCGTGAAAGAGTAACAGACAGACAGAGTTACTTTCGCATTTATAATATTAGTAAGGATGTGGGTTTCTTACGTAAACGCGTTGGATTGTTATTGTAAAAAGAAAAAAAAATTGCTTCGTGCTTTTATTTACGACTAGTTAAGACTAGTAATCAATACTACTGAGAGTTTAATTATAAGTGTAATAAAAATTTAACAATAGACTGGCGGGCTACACTGTACCGTAAATTCAGATTAAATTGAGCTATTTGGTATAAAACAAATATGGTGGTTTGACCAGTCAGTAGATGTATAACGTCAAAGTATGAATGAAATTATTTTCTTTCGAACGAATTAGTGAATGATCTTAATCGTATTACTATTACGCTTAAGAATGTACAATCTGGATTAAATGGACCAAAATAGTATTTTTTTTTTGTTTCAATCAGAAAAAAATTTACGTGATATTTGCCGAGACCCCCCCCCCTCTCCAACGTAAGAATAGATGAGATTTGACTCGACCCCCTCCCCCCTTAAACATCTCACGTAATTTATAGACGCCCCTTTACGAACACCGGATGTTGTCACTAGAGATGAGCATATACCCGGGTATGTAAACCCACGCTTGGATATATACCCGATATGCACCAAATACCCGTATCTACCCGTTTGGGGGGTAGATTGAAATATTTATTAATAAACGGGCAAGTGCGAGTCGGACTCGTACATGAAGGGTTCCGTACCACCGTACAATGTTTTAAAACGCTGAAGAAACACGTTTCTTGTATGACGACCCCCTTTAATTTTTAACTTTATTTTATTTTTAGTATTTGTTGTTATTGTGGTCATAGTAATACATAATTGGTGAAAATTTCAAGTATTTAGTTAATGCCATTATGAAGATCAAGTTAAAAATGCTGAAAAGAACACATTTCTTGTATGACGACCCCTTGAATTTTTAACTATTTTTTATTTTTAGTATTTGTTGTTATATCCGCCACAGTAATGCATAATCCATAAAAATTTCAAGTGTCTAGCTATTACGGTTCAAGAGATAGAGCCCTGTGACAGACGGACAGACAGACGGACAGACAGCGGAGTCACAGTAATAGGGTCCCGTTTGCACCCTTTGGGTACGGAACCCAAATAAATTAGTGCGAGTCCTCTAATTATCTGTAATTAATATATCTCAAATAGCCATAACTAAATTAGCCATATTAAATAGACAGATATAATCTCATTTGATGTCTATTTGCATATTTTAAAATATAACTAGGTTAAAAATATATTTGCCAGTAAAAAATGTAAACTTAGACATGTCAATTCGTATGTTCCCATACAACGGGTAGATTGGGGTAAATACCCGACATACTAATTTGTGGGAAATGTTATAAAAAGTTGATGGAGGATGGAAGAACTCGTCAATACAAATAACTTTTGTTCTGAGACCAACCCCGAAATCAAATGAAATGAAATGAAATGAAATGTAGTTTATTCTCTCTATGTTTTGCATGAGGGGTGTCCGTGGACAGGGATTCCACCCATTTGTGGTCGATATTCCTCCTCATCGTACCTCTCGATTCGCCTCCTCCTTCATTGTGCGAACCGCTAAGGTGTGGAATTCCCTCCCTGCGTCGATGTTTCCCCATACATATAATTTAGGGATTTTCAAGGCAAGAGTGAACAGGCATTTTTTGAGTCTGCGTGATACACCTTAGACCTCATCTTAGCTTCCCATCAGGCTAGATAGAGATCAAACGCACTCAAATTTCTAATAAAAAAAAAATAAAAAAATATGTTTACATCGCGTTTGATGTCTGATTGCTTAGTTTAACATATAATTAGGTCTACAATTATTTTCCAATATTTTTAGCATAAAATGTAAACTGAGACGTGTCAATTCGTATGTTTCCATACAACGGTTGGGGTAAATAAATAATAAGTATAATAATAGTGCCAGCAACTGACGGCGGTTAAATGCAGGCAGGACACATAGTGAATGCGGCCTCTCTAATCAAAGTCTGGCGGTGCACTAACGAAATCGGTGGCCTCGAAATTCACGAATTCGATTCGGATTCGGCTGCAGTGCACAGACGCTACTCAAGAATTTTCCGTCCGAATTTTTCTCGTTTTGGATTTGATTTGAATATGGTTCGGATTCGGAGCAATGCACAAGCGTCCGAAGTGAGAATTCTTGGTTTGAATACGAATTGGATTTGAACCGTTTACGACTAAGTGCACACGCGTCCATACAATCACTAGGAAGGCCAATTCGAGTCAGATTCGGATTTGATTTGAATATGGTTCGGATTCGGATTGGTGCACAACCGGTCTAACTCTATACATAATTTGTTTCGAAAACACGATTGCTTAAAATTTTCTCGATAGAAAAAAATTGAGAAGTTGCCTCTAAATCACCTCAGAATTATACTAAACCGGAAGTTATTCAAAACTCAGATGGCTGGATGGAGTACAACAAGACCTCAAAGTGCTTGGAGTGAGAAATTGGCGAGAAAAGGCCAAGGACAGAACCGGCTGGAGAGATTTGCTTCACCAGGCCAAGGCCCACCCGAGGCTGTAGTGCCTAAGATGATGATGATGGAAGTTATTCAAGAAATACAACAAATTAGCCCTTGCAATTTTAGATTATAATTGTATGAAACATAAGGCAGGGATCATGTCTTATTTTATAAATAACTCTTAAATATTCTTTGTAAACCCTCAAAACCAAAACCAGCCTCATTGACCTACCATAATCTTTTCACGCCACATTGTCTCGCTGTCTCGCTTCGGCTAAAGTAAATTTGTGTGCGTGGAAGCGAGAGCAAAACTTAGATTATCCACATCAGGCCCAGCCTTAAAAGAAATTAAAATAACAAAAAGAAACTTTCGTACTAAGTTTAAATCACTATCTGCCCAAAACAAGGTGTTATTTCCGGATGAAATAGTTATGTAAATAAAAACTTGTCAAAAGCCATGAGTCTCATTTGTATAGGAGGACGCAAACAGAAATTTTCAGACTGTGTAGGTATAGGTAAATGGAATCGAATTGGAAGGGAATGTGAAAATGAAATGTTTAACGCTTTGACGGGAGTTCGTGGCAGAACCAACCACGGGGATCTATCAATCACGCTTCCTGGAATCATTTTACCGAAAGTCAAGGGAGAAACGGATGAATGGACCTCGTTTTGCAAGGTTTATATTGGTCGAATTATTGGCGAGTTGACAAGCGATTGGGATAGTAAGGTGATATTGAATTGAATACAACAAATAAAAAGCAAAGGAATTCATAAATACTGCTAGTAGTTTCCCTCGAAATGTTACTACTCACCTCGAAGCAGCCCGATCGAACACAGACGAATTTCTCTTCGAACTTTATTTCATAAAAACATTGGTTCCTTGACAAAAAAAAAATACCTTGGAAGGAGGGGTTAATGTTTATGTTACGTACACTGATATGTATAATAATAAACAAATTACAACTACCAAAATCAAAACTAGAGTTACACTCGGATAGCCCTCTGGCAATGTCGGTCAAGATATATAACAAACTTCCACAACAAATAAAAAATGCAACTAATGAAAAAACATTTATTAAACAATTAAAGCAACTTCTACTTTCTAAATGTTATTACTCTGTTTCGGAGTACCTCGGAGTATAAATTGGAAAAATACAAATTTAATTAGCAAAACTATATACATTAAATAAGCAATAAAATTAAAAAATAAATCAATAATATGCGTAAAAATCTAATATATAAAATTGTAATTGTAAATAAATAAGAATTGAAATTATGAATAACTATGACGAAATTCCTCCTCTCTGCTTTGCAGTGCCCAACAGGGTCCTTAAATGAGTGTGGGATCATACAACACTGTATATGTACAAAAAAAAAAGTACAAAATCATTTATTTACCAAAAAGAAATTGACAATGAGCTTAACCAACGACTCCCGCACTAGGCAAAAGCCTGTATCGCGGGCAATCAGAACGAATTAGCAATGTATATGTTATCTGCATGTAATTAAAGGAGCAATAAAGTATTGAGTATTGAGTATTAATGTAAATCTACAACGTGTAAATGAAATAACGCAAAACCTCTCAGATGGTACCCCAGCCCATGAAACTGAACAACTTTTGTTCTACAAGTTTCACGAAACCAAAAAAAAAATTGAATTTTCATACAAACTTCGAATTTTATTTTTGGCATTTTGGGAATGTTCTATAACAAAAGTTGTTCAGTTTCATGGACTGAGTTACACAACCTGAGAGGTTTTGCGTTATTTTATTAACTCGTTGTATATCTGTGGTTACGTAACGGGCCCCGGCAGACATGGTAGACCCCAGAAATGCTGGCTTAACGTCGTCAAGGATGCGTGCCAATGGTCCTATCAAGGATGCTCAAGAGTGTGGAAAAGTGCTCAAAATGGAGAAGGAAAAGTTTTTTATTTTCTCCCAGCCTAGCGTAGAATAATTTATTTGCCAATGAGGCTCGAACAATGTGAATTTCACTATCAGGGGCTGAAAAACCATCAATAATTCTGTATCAAAACCTTTACATGCATATAAAAATCTATGTGGTATTCACAATGTAAGGGAAATTCAATCAATAAATGTCTTGAAATGTGTATGTTTGTTTAGTTCATCTATGTTAGTTTTGTTTTTCGTGTGTAAGTGGCCAACATTGGTGTTAGTTTTTCTAAGCTGCCGAAAGGCATCAGACATAGCTTGACTGCTATACAATGATGACAGCTGGGACCAACGGCTTTATATTATAACTATGCGCGCAGGCTGCCCCTCCGGGTGGTTAATTCAGTTATACGAATCGTTTGTCCAGAGTAATAGAATGAAATTGGCTTGCAATGGATGTCTAGGTCATACAAAAAGGTGCTGAGCTCTGACGTAAGCTAAATTAAACCATATCGCTAACCACATTGAGTAGATATTTCTTTGAATTTCTTTGCTGAGTGAGACTTCTGTACGTTAGTATTATTTATTCTGTGGTCGGGGCAGCGCTTTCGGGGTATTTCTTCTCCAAAAATGATATGTATGTCGACACAAAGAAGTATTTTAAGGATTTGGCTGGATTTTTTTTTGCTTTTGAGTCTTACGACCCTTGGCTCTGTCTGCTTAGAGCCGCAAGGCCCTAAATGCCCTGTCTAGGAGTGATAGAGTATGTTTGGATTTACGACTAGACGCCGCCCCACGTCAACCGTCTTTGAGAAAGAAGTTAAGGCACGAGCTAAAACAAAATGGAGGTACATCAGCGAACACAAAAATAAAATGCACATTTTTCTACATGAAAAACCACTTGCATTTGCTTTCTGAGAACACTGTCGGCACGATGTCAGCTAGTCTTGAAACTTATTTTAGCAAAGTTTACCAGTGACTCGTAATAAATAAGTGTGCTGGACTAGCCAGTACTGCTCTTTAAAATTAGAGATCATATACTGATACAATATCACGCCCTATCACAAACGGGCTAGACGGAGGCTAGGGCCAGAGCCAAAGGCCACGTTTAGTGTGATGTTGGGCGTGAAGTTGGAAAAAGTGAATCAAATTGTGATATTGCCTATTGAGTTAGTTGAAATTTTTCCCTTTTCCTCGAGCATAAAAGCCTGCGTAAACGATCTGCCCGGAAAGAGAAGCAACTGGTACATTCTACGTTCTTCCTTTTCTCCCAGACCAGCATAGAGGATATAGCTACCGTACAAACAACAGGATAAAAACATAGTTTTTTGATTATATATTCTAAACATTTTTAAACAATTGATGAACGACCATTATGAAAGCATATTTAGTATGATCCATTTCTCGTCAAAACTCAGACAATTATTAGTGTCTATAAGTTAGAGTAAGCATTTATAAATAAATATATACAGATCACACAGATTATGCTAGCCCCAAAGTAAGTTTAAACTTGTATTATGAGATACTAACTCAACAGTACTATATTCTATGATAAATATATAGGTTATATAAACATCCAAGATTTAGAACATTTTTAAAAAAAGCCCTTGCTGGGGACCGAACCCAGGATCTTCCAACTGGGGGACAGGCGTGTTAACCATTACGCCACTGAGGTCGTCATTCATAACATGCCATAGGCGTCCCGGCCGAACACGTCACGGAACGAGGGCCTAACGGCCGGACCCGGAGGTCACACCACGGACTTTAATGACATATAACATACCCCTTCATAATATAGCACAGATAAAATAGGAATTATTTTGCTTTGTTTTTTATTTCCATTCAAGATTAAGTCTAGTTTTCATACTAGTCGCAGATCGTGTATTTTAGTTGAGTACTAGTAAAAGATATTTGTTTTAAAAGTGAAGTAAGTCAATATTCTGCATATTAGACAGGCCAAGTGTGCATTTGGTTCCCGCTTGGAGGGTTTTCTCTGCAAAACTCGAATAGAAATATGATGATATATACTTACATAAATAAGTAAAAACAATAAACTACATACAAATATTATACACTATTAATTATTGTAACTACTAAGATAATAATACATACATATACTACATACACCAAGAACTATATGACAGTTTTTGAAGAAAAGTTTCTTAAATGAAAAGCGGGTTTTAGCCTTCCGAACATTAACTGGTAAGGCGTTCCAGAGCGTTATAGCTTGAGCAATAAAATAATGTGTAAAGAACCAACTTCGGTGAACTGGCATAGAAAGGCTGAGATTGTTATATCTGAGATGTATCACTCTGAAATTATCAGTTTTATCAGGAGTAAGAATCTCAAAAGGGACTATACATTACGAATATATAAATTAAGAATATACATTTTTAATGACCCATTGTTGCGCAAAGGTCTCTCCCATTTTCTTCCACTTGTCCCTTTCAGGTGTTAATCTCGACCATCCTTTTTGGAATGCGTCGAGATCGTCTCGCCAGCGCTTTTTAGGCCTGCCCGGGCGACGGTTACCTTCTTTAGGCAACCACTATACAGGGTTATTATGGATAAAAAAAAACCATTTCTTAGGCTTATATATGTGATTTTGATTCCAAGATTTCAGATACAGCTAGGGGTGAAAAATTAACTAGTTTATTTAAGATTTTCGACATTCCTTTAGTTACACTTGTGAAAGTGATTTTTGTTCTCTAGATACCACAATCTGTTAATTAAAAACATTTTTTTTACCAGCCTATAGTATCCCATTGTTCGGCAAAGGCCTCCCCTCCAGCTTTCCAAAATTAAAAACATAAATCTAAAAAAAAAATAAGTAAAAATATTTTTTTTTTTTGTTAGGTCTGGTTTATCAGAGATTCGTAAGGAACCCTAATATTATGAAGCTGTTTGAATTTTATATGACAAAATGTCTGAAAGCATGCATCATTTACCTTTATTTCGAAAGTACGGCGCTGGTGAGCATTTCATACTAAACATTGTTTGCATTTGGAAATATATATTTTCTCTAGAAAGACACGCTGTGATTATGGTTCCTTATAGTTGACTGGGAGAAAATGCTCTTAAAAGTATGTTTTTACTTTGGTACCATGGTATTAAATAAAAAATAAATATTTGTTTCCTATTGAAAATAATTGACCAAGCGAGCAAAGCGTGTCAGTTTCAATCAATCAATCAATCAATCAATTCTTTATTTGCATAGTAAGAGTTCACAAGGTCTTATAACTATATACAGTTCTCCTTACTTACCCTCTCGGGTGTTGCAAAAATAATTACTTACTTAATTATAAATCATTCAATATCATATAATTTGTCACATATCAATTCCTCTATACTATAATAACCTTTTTGTACTAATAATGTTTCAATTTAAATTTAAATAGTTTAGTATTAAGTTCTTTCAAACAGTCAGGTAATTTGTTATATAATTTAGGTCCTAAAATATACACTGTTTTGTGTTGGAATTTTGCTGTGGGTGTATTTGTATTTTGTTTCTACATTTCGAGATAAGTCAAAAAAATACTTTTGTCCGTCTGTCTGTTCTCGCCTACAGGTCGTATCTTTTCAACCGATTTCGACGAAAATTGACACAGGTTTCTTGATTTATTTAAATTTTTAGTCCATCGCCATTTTAATTGGAGTGAAAATAGGAAGGAACAGGAGGAATTTTGCTATAGCGTTATTTATCGACGGATTTCAATCAAATTTGAGAAACACTCTAATGACTTTATTCTACACAAGATGTTGCAAAAAAAAATCCAAAAGGGGGTGGAGGACCCGAACAAGGGGAAGTTTGCTTCAGGGTTATATATGGACGAATTTGATTTTTTTAAGCAGGCAAGATATTCGTGGTGGTGACATTTAGAAATAATACAGGATTTTGGCTTTCTAGCAGAGTACGCTTTTTTGTATGGAGTTGTTAGTCCTCTAGTATTTGTTCGTCCATGATACGTATAGAGCTTTAAGCTATTTTTACCTAGGTATTAATAAAAAAATTAAAATAAAAAATACCGTGGCCACATATTGGTCACAGGTGATTTGAAATTGAAGCTACATTTCGACTCGATAAGAAGAAGAATAAAAAAAACTACCTAAAACTATTTAACTAAAACTACTTATAAATAAAAAAGGCCTGGCAAATCGCTGCCTCATAGTAACGTGCCCAGAAGGCTGGCAGCATTGCCACGTTGTAAACAAAACCTATAATATTACTTATTTTTCAAAATCCACAAATCCTTTGAAACTCAATCTAGCGGTCAACTACACGTAGGTAAACAATGCTAGGTAAAATGTCAAGAGCAAACTACAAATATATTTCAAGACCCTCGGAGACCTAACAATTCTCACAAGCTATTGGCCTAAGGGACAAATTGTTATTCTATCTTAGTCATAAGGTTTCCTTTCAGTGATTCATGGTACATTCAGAGCACCCCAATTAATAAAACTTACTTAAACATTCCCTTTGTAGTGTTTTGGAGAACTGACTTTGCTGAATGGCTTCGTGGGAATAATGTCTGTAATTTATCTTTGTTTTCCTCTATTTATAATATTATTGAGTTCTATGTTATATATTTATAAATATTGAATATATATTTATATAATTTATATGTGTATATATATATATATATATATATATATATGTATTTATTATCAACGTGAAAGGAACATACCCGTAATAAATCAAACCACAGGCTATACCAGATCACTACAGTATATTAAAATTAAAATAACAGTCAAAAAACAAAATGAAAATTTTGGCATTCCCATGCAAATATTGGCGGAGGGGATGTATACAACGTGGCAGGGACATACCCGTTATAAATCGAATCACGGGCTATACTAGATCACTAAAGTATTATGAAATTAAAATAACAGCCGAAAAACTACAAACAATTTAGACATTCTCATACAAATCGCCCGGGCGACTTCACACTTTTGTATGGAAATGATAATATGTTTTTTTGTTTTTTGGCTGTCATTTTAATTTCATTTTACTATAATAATCTAGTATAAACCATAGTTCGATTTATTACGGGTATGTCCCTTCCACTTTGTATATGGTCATTTGCAACCAGTACTCTGAGATCGAGATGTAGGATACTGCTGGCGCCATCTTGTAGTCTTCTTGTGAACTTGTAGTTTGTCGCTTCATATTTGTTGTTGTAGTAAGTTTCTCGTAGGAGTCAATAAAATATCTTTAAACCTAATCCTGCAAATGCGGATGTTCAAACAAATCGAGGGTCAAACGAACGAGAAAGGGGTTTGAGTGGTTTAAGCACCCTACAGATCAAAGGTAAGGGCTGTCGATAGCTCTACACTCCACTTTGCTGGACTAGATCGTTAATTAATGATAATATGTAATATGGTACATATCAGATAAACTATCATATCTTTATAAATAACGGGGTAGACGAAACCTAGGGCCATAAGACCCAAAGGTCACTTACAACGTAATGGTGGGTATGCAAGTGCTACAATTTTTTGAGATAGGCCAGAAATTATTTTGTCCGTTTGTCTATTTCGCCTACAAGTCGCATTTTTAACTTGATTTAATTATTTTTTAGGGTTCCGTACCCGAAGGGTGCAAACGGGACCCTATTACTGAGACTCCGCTGTCTGTCCGTCTGTCCGTCTGTCACAGGGCTCTATCTCTTGAACCGTAATAGCTAGACACTTGAAATTT
Source organism: Acrobasis repandana (assembly GCA_963576875.1). Classification (NCBI taxonomy): domain Eukaryota; kingdom Metazoa; phylum Arthropoda; class Insecta; order Lepidoptera; family Pyralidae; genus Acrobasis; species Acrobasis repandana. The sequence goes on from OY756215.1 coordinate 3,416,782, forward strand.
TCACCGATTATGTGTTGCTGTGGCCGCTATAATAACAAATACTGAAAATAAAAAAAAGTTAAAAATTAAAGGGAGTCGTCATACAAGAAACGTGTCGTTTTTAACTAATTCTTTATAATGGCATTAACTAGATACTTGAAATTTTCACAGATTATGTATTACTATGGCCGCTATAACAACAAATACTAAAAATAAAAAAATTAAAGGGGGTCGTCATACAAAAAACGTGTTTTTTAGGGTTTTAAAACATTGTACGGAGGACGGAACTCTTCATGTACGAGTCCGACTCGCACTTACCCGTTTATTTTAAGTCGACCGCGGTTTTTGATTGGCTGAAACTATGCGGTAAAGGGGTTTGCTGTAGCGTTATTCATTGCCGGATTTCAATTAAATTTGAGAGGCACACTAAGGACTACATTCTACACAAGATGTTGCAAAAAAAAACAAAAGGAAGAGTAGGGGGGGGGAGGTGGAAGTTTTCTGTAGCGTTATATATAAAGATGGATTTCATTGAAATGGCTTTGCTAAGTCAGGGGAAAGAGGAAATTTTCGGTTATTACTTGGTTATAAGAGCTCGCGAGGTCTATTGTTCTCACAGAACAAATAGTTTAATATTTTAGAAGTATCGATTTTATCTCTTTAAGCTGTAAGTAGGTGCTCGTTTAATAATAGTAGATTGTTGCACCGAGCAGAAAGTAAGTTATTATGCACCGTACTCTAAAAAGTACGAGTGCAATATAAATTACTTAATGCGAGGTGCATAATCTGCTTTTCTTTTAACTACTGCAAGAAAAGCTTGAGTAAAATAATTAGGTAAGTAATTGCATACTTTACTTCACACGCACACTTTATAACTCCATACGGCCGTCAGGTTGGCCAACTAAACGCATTTAAGGAGCTCGGTAGCCCCGCGGGTGTACGCATTGCTAGCTGTTTCGAAAGTTAAGCAACCTCGGGCGTGCTCCGTACTTGGATGGGTGGCCACAAGTAGTAAAAAAATTCTCGAGTAGTAGTAAGTACGTAGTAAAAAAATTCACGTGCTTCAGAGGACACGTAAAGCCGTTGGTCCCGGCTGTTATCATTGTATGGCAGTCTTCAAGCTATGTAAGATGCCTTTAGGCAGCTGTAATAAAATCTGACAACGGTGTTGGCCATTTACACACACTAAAAACCAAAAAACTAACTGCACGCATCGCAATATTTTATGATAGATGTGCTTGACTTCCAGCTGTATGCAAAGCAATTATACCAGCATAGCATAAGTCTGCAGGAGTTTACTACTGCAGGCTTTGCTATCCTGGTACTTTTCCTTCATCCTTCTCGTTCACCTAGTTCTAAGAGTAAGCGAAAGAGACAATATTACTTTTCTCTTTCACTCTATCTCTCCACAATACATAGATTAAAAAAAAACTAAACAGTGCAGTAAAGGACTTTCATACATTTTTTCTGCTCTAGAGCAGCATAGTTCCGCTTTGTGCTGCATATGTAGTGCAGTTATGGTAGAATTGCAGCGTAGTTGGAAGAAAAACATAAGTCATAATTCCTAAGGCAATGTTCAAAGAAAATTATCTCAAAGCATTAATAAGTCTTATTAAAGGAATAGGTAGCTCCATTCTTCATTTCATTCTACTGAAATATTCAGATAAAGAGGATACGAAAGCAAGGATACCTTTTAAGCTAAAATAGACATAAATACTTTGTAATTAAGTCGCATTTTAATTGGTTCCCTGCGGGGAGGTTGTCACGTAAAATATTGTCTCTGGGATGGGGTAGCCTTCATAGTCTTATGCACCTGAGGCCAGCAAATAAGATATCTATCAACCTGTAATCCCTTAAGAGGAGGGAGATGTTTTTAATCAATTTGCTAACTTGAATTATTGGGTTATGATTAAACGATTATTTTGTAAGAATTTTAAACAGGTTTGCAAGGAAATTAAAAATACAACAAGCCAGGTTGTGATAATAAAAGACGTGGTATTAGGGATGAGGCAACGAAAATATTGGCGCCTTCAAAATAAACGTTACGCCTGTTCTATATTCTCAACGAGACGTCTCGTCTCGGGTCTCGTCAAAACAAGACGAGACCGAGAGTGACTCTCCACACTCTCGCTTTGCTTATTTGTCAATTCGGTACTCATACAAAATGGACGTGTTAGTTTTTTTGTAGTTCGTGTGTAACCTATTTTAATTGTATGTTAAACTAAGACCAATAGTTATTAGGAGTCGTTGGAAGAGGCAAAGATGGTGGATGTCATCAATTCATGTCAATAGAACAATAAAAGATGTATACAAAAATCGTCGAGAATGTGGAGGGAGTACTCGTATATCGCGCAACCACAATACTATACGAGAGCCCTTTGATTCGGGCACTAAATACCGACACCAAATGGAGACTACACGAATATAGCCGAGACTTGCCGAATATAGGTATCTGTATATTATATGCAGGTATATATTATATAAGAAGCATATGTTTATTTGATTGTGTATTGTGTGTAAATTTATTTATTTTTTGCGCCTTAACAAATTATCTGTTTATTCCTATGGTTGACTGGGAGAGAGTACGCTTTTAGCGTTTAGTTCACCAATTGTGTACAGTATTAAAGCTTTCTCGCTGAGGATGCAACCGAAAATACGCTCGGATGTTCTTTGTTAATTTTCACTACTTGATAAACCAAAAAATATGGGTCCATTATTTTTCGGAGTCAGTCCACATCCCATTGTTCTTAATAAATTAAAAATAAATGAACTACCTACACGTAGACTGTGGAGTTATAAGCCAAATAGATTTTATTACAAAATTCATTATTAAAACATAAATCTAAATTTAAATAAATCTGTCTCTTTGGCTTCGCCACCGCTTCTAATACATTTATAAGAAGCCCGGTGATTGGCGAAGATGGCTAGAAGCGCGACAAGTACCTTTGAGTATATATTCACGTACAGTAATTTTCAGCTACCAACACTTACTTCCAGTGAAAGAAAACATATTAAGGATACATGCACACCAGTAAATATAAAGTCTGTTAGTGTGTGAAGTGAAAGGGAGTAGGCAATAACAAACTACTACGTAATGACACCGACAAGAACATGAATCTTTCATCATCATCAGGTTTTTTTTTTAGTTTCCACTGCAGAAGCACGACCTTCTTTGTACTACCAGAGCCAAATATTAGCAAGAGCAGTCAGAGGATTAGGACTACAGTCTTCACGCTGACCAGACGGGTTGGAGAGGTCTCACTGATGTTTATAAGCTTTGTTAGCTTGTTTTTCTTAAGTCGCCTTCTACGACATCCACGGGGAGACTTGGAGTGGTCTATGCCTATTCTTATCTTTAAAGCACAAGTTTATTTGCCAGACAAATTAAAAAACTTTCAAGCTTTCACCCCCAGTTACCGTGTAGTTTCCGGCAGTGTAGAATAGGACCACTCCAAGTCTTTCCGTGGATGTGGTAGAAGGAGACTTCGGAAATACAAGCTAAACAAAGCTTATGAACATCAGTGAGACCTCTCCAACCCGTCTGGCCAGCGTGGAGAGTGTAGGCCAAATCCTCAGACTGCTCTGGCCAAGTGTGGCTCTGTTAGTACAAAAAAGGTCATGCTCTTGCAGTGGAAACTGAAAAGGACCTATTGATGATGATGATGATAGCTAAGAACCATCTCGACTAATCAGGCTTTCGATTTAAAAAAGCATTAAAATAGGTCTATTCGTTTAGGAGCTACGATGCCACAGACAGACACACAGATACACAGACGCATCAAATTTATAACGCCCTTCTTTTTGTTGGGGGTTAGAAAGAAAGATGAATGTGTTTGAACGACACGATTTATCTTAAAATTTTTAGAATTTACCAAGCAAATACTTCATCTGAATATCTCAGGAGCTGAGCAAACTGTAAGGACATAACGATTCACGCATGTTAAATCAGCTGTTCAAACATTCATACAAATGTCTCGCTAAGAGCGTTTTGAATGGAGTACAAAGTATTGTTTGCTGACTCTTCGAATTAAATATTTTGAATGGTGTCGTGATATTCGTGTATTTTAAATACAAAAATACGTTTTTATCCCTATCACGTTTTTATCCCTTATGACTTATGAGGCAGACAGGGCATTCTGGGTCGGCTTTAAGAAGATAACTCAGGGCTGCAAGACCCAAAGGCCACTTAAGAGGAAATCGATGGGCCGTATTTACATTCCCAAGCGTAGTCCTCGCCAGTAGAGCATTAATTTTTTCTCAAAAAATCTTTACTTTATGCATGTCCCTATGTTTTCTCTTTTTTCATAATTATATTATTAAAAGAGATATAATATAAGTATCTCTTTTAGTAATTAAATTGATAACTTTTATTGACAAAAACCAAAAAAATTGGTTAGATTTTCCACTCAGTTCAAACATCTAGCAAACAATTTTGACGAAATAATATTACAAAAAGAAAACATAGAAACACTGGCATACCAATTCTTCAATTTTATGAAAAAAGAAATTAAATCGGATAAACACATTGATTTTGTGTACTTCCATATGTATTTTGGGTCCGAGCTGCAATTATGTCTATGACACTCGCTCGATTGTTATTCGGGCACAGTGTGACAGCAATAGAATTTGCAAATACCTATTTTCCATTTCTCTTGACCGCAGTCTTTCCTGTTAAAGCGTGATGTTAGGCAGGATGGTGGGAAAACGAATCAAAAGTGATAGGTTGCTAGCCGTATTTTCGCCCATTCCCTCGATCGGCATTGACGATCTACGCGGGAAGAGAAGCAACTGGTATAGTCTCAGTTTTTTTTTCTCCCAGACTAGCATAGAAGCAAGATAGTGCAATTTTTACTCAAGTTAAAGAAAAAAAGACTAGTGGTTTGAGATCAATCAATCACTTACTCTGTCTGTGCTATTTATTTTAATAGTATTACCGGGCTCAAACCCGAATAAAAGGGAAGGTTTTTATCGATAGGCTAATCACCTGTCACTGTGAAAAAAAACCTTGTTTTAAAGTTCACAATAAAAAGAGTATCGCTTGGAAAAGGCAGGCCAGAGACAAACCGGAACAAACGACGCCATTGTAGAAGGGGTTGGGGCGACGAAGAAAATAAAAAAGATTTAAAATGAATATTAATTTATATTATTATTATTTCTTCTTTGCTGGTCTGGGAGAAAAGAAAAAACAAAGAATGTATCAGCTGCTTCTTTTCCCGTGCAGATCGTTAAAGCCGATCGAGGGAATGGGCGAGAATCTGAATCACATGAATAGGCGATGCGGTTAGCAACCCATCACTATTATGATTTCCCTTTTCCACCTTCATGCCCACCATCACGCTAAAAGTGGCCTGAGCTTTACCGCCCTAGGCTCTGTCTACCCCGTTAGGGATAAAGACGTGATAGTGTATCTGTATCTGTATTATTATTATTTGTATATAATATACATTACTATATCGGTTAACTCACGTAATATGACGACCTTCGTGGCGTAGTGGTTAAAGTGCCAGTCCGCCACTCCGTAGGTTTTTGGGTTAATCCTCAGCCAGGGTAAGTTAGATAATGGGCTTTTTCAAATTGTCCTGGGTCTTGGGTCTTTATCTATATATGTTTTTAATAAAAGATATAGTTCGTAGAGTGAACATCCCATAATACAAGTTCTAACTTAGTTTGAAGCTAACTCAAACGGTGTTATTTGTCCTCATATTCTAAGTTTTCTCTTTTCTCCCAGACCAGAAAATAAATGGAAGATAAAGTTTTTAATTTAATTTTGTCTATTTGTGATTGGGTGGCACTTACAGATTATAAATCTTTCTGTTGATTTGTACTTTAATAATTAAGTTTAATGTAACAAGCATGCGTTCAGAAATCCCTGAAAAGTCGTACAAAGTTGTCACGGTTGTCACGCCAGTCAGTAACACTTGTGTCACTTGGGGCGCGTCACTTAAGGTGAGTCAAGTCATAGTCGTAAGCGTGATTTATTTCTCAACCTCGTTTTGGTATTGTTCCCTATGGGACAGATTATATCGGAGTTCTGTTTATTTGTTTTTCGTGAATAAATATTCCTGTTATTTTGTACTTGAGTAATTAAGTACTAATGTATCAATCATGCACTCAGAAATCCCTGAAAAGTCGTACAAAGTTGTCACGCCAGTCAGTTACACTTGTGTCACTTGGGGCGCTTCACTTAAGGTGAGTCAAGTCATAATCGTAAGCGTGATTTATTTCTCAACCTTGTTTTGGTATTGTTCCCTATGGGACAGATTATATCGGAGTTCTGTTTATTTGTTTTTCGTGTATAAATATTCCTGTTATTTTGTACTTGAATAATTAAGTACTAATGTATCAATCATGCACTCAGAAATCCCTGAAAAGTCGTACAAAGTGGTCACGCCAGTCAGTTACACTTGTGTCACTTGGGGCGCGTCATTAAAAGTGAGTCAAGTCATAATCGTAAGCGTGATTTATTTCTCAACCTTGTTTTGGTATTGTTCCCTATAGGACAGATTATATCGGAGCTCTGTTTATTTGTTTTTCGTGTATAAATATTTCTGTTAATTTGTACTTGAATAATTAAGTACCAATGTATCAAGCATGCACTCAGAAATCCTTGAAAAGTCGTACAAAGTTGTCACGGTTGTCACGCCAGTCAGTTACACTTGTGTCACTTGGGGCGCGTCACTTAAGGTGAGTCAAGTCATAATCATAAGCGTGATTTATTCCTCAACCTTGTTTTGGTATTGTTCCCTATGGGACAGATTATATTGCAGTTCCGTTTGTTTGTTTTTCGTGTGTACACAGGAATATTATCTGACATAAATACTGAGAAACAAAGATCTATGAATCATCTTATTTATATAAACTAACACTAGTCTTAAGTTCTGTTTTTGCTACTAACACATCAAGTAAATGGAATATGAATTTTAACCCTGAATTGGTTGAAATAAAAAGATTTTATTAATTTCATAGCTTAACGACTGCTATACAATAATGAAGTGTTTTGGCGGGAATTCAAGGGGCTCAGTTGGGGTTTGGTTTATTTTGAAAATTGATTCTATTGGACTTTATAATGTGAAATTGGTGTTGTTGGCGTTTAGTTAAAGTAGTTACAGTGGTAGTAGTAGGCAAAATAGTTAAAGGGGACAGTCATAGTACGGTCCACTTAGATTAATTCACCAAACAACTCTAAACTAACTGCGGTTTTATAATCGAAAGCATTATATATACAATTATTAAGGCTTTCGATAAAAAAAAATGCTTTGAATTTGGTCTATTCGTTTAGGAGCTACGATGCTATAGACAGACAGAGATACACAGACTTATAGATACACACACATGTACAACTTATAACACCCCTCTTTATCGTCGTTGGTTAAAAATAGAAATTGTTGAATAAAACGGATTGTGTGGAAACAAATCAGCAGGTCTAAGTGGTAACCATTTTAGGGTGGTCTCTTTAATTATTGTAGGGGAGGTATGTTTGGGGATGTTAATAGTATTTTGAACTTCGTATGTGCGGTTTTGTGTAATGTTAATATGCAAAATAGATTAAAGTTCGATTTATTTGATCAAAATTCAGTGTGCCTCAAAGTTGTGGTGGTATGAATAATAAGGAACTCAAATGAGGTACTTACATAACTATAAAGTCATAATAAAAAGAACGAAATACTGAAGGTTAAAAAAACTGCTAAATGACAACAAGTCAAATATCGTCGTTTTGAGAAAAGATACTTGTGGACCTAGACCTGTCCCGACGCTCTAGGCAAGTTCCCACATAGAAGATAGTAGGAGAAGTGGAGAATAGATACTCGATAACAACACAGATTATATATAATTTATTATCTGATACTGAATGCTACATACAAGTATAAAAGAATATTATTTAATAAGGTACAACAATAAAGAGTAGTGAGCGCTCAGCTTATGAGATTATGGTGGAATGAGTCAAAAGGGGTCAGTAAATAATTTGAAAATGGAATGAAAGGGAATTTGAAATGAAATAAAGAATAAAAAACGGACAGGATGAGATGAAGAAAGGAGGTTTAAAGAGGATGCATGCAGCATCGTCAAAAACTTTTCTCAAAACGTCAATTTTTTTTGTATAGGATTTGTATGAAAATAATATCGGATTGTGGCGTCATAGCTTTTTGGAGTCAAATAACTCTCGATATATTTTTTTCTGCATTTATAAATCTTAAAATTCACGTTCAAAATAGATGTAACCAAAGACAAGTGAAAGTAAAAGAACTAGCCGTGTGGTTGCCGGCAGAGTAGAATAGGACCACTCTAAGTCTTCCCGTGGATGTCGTAGAAGGCAGCTTAGAAAACAAACTAAACAAAGCTTATTTATCAATTAGGCTTCCAACCCGCCTGGCCAGCGTGGAGAGTGTAGGCCAAATTGTTTGACTGCTCTGGCTAATATTTGGCTCTGGCAGGACAGAGAGAGTCGTGCTACTGCAGTGGAGACTAAAAAAGACCTGATCATGAAGAGACAAGTGACATTATTTTATGACTTTTTATTTTCTTATCAGTACAAAATTCCAAGCTCTTTGGTACAAAATTATTTATTTTTAACCCATTCCAGTATAATGAGGTTTGGAAGCTCAAGTACCTATATCAATACGTCAGGCAGGCAGTCGAAATAAAGAAGAAAAATCTGAACCATAAAAACAATTTAGATTTTCTTACGACTAACCCATATATCCCTTATCTCAGGACTAACCTCTGCCTGACATGTTGGGCAAAATGTAATAAACTACTAATTACAATTACAATAAAAGAAATTGTAATTGACGAGTTTAATTACTGATCACAATTTGGAAAATAATTTCAATTACTTATTACTATGAATGTATTTGTATTTAGTAGGTAATTGCAATTACTTACTCAATTATTTATCAATAGGAAATATAATTATAATCGTTAATAGGGATTAAACAAATAACTATTTAATGTTTTCATAGGAAAATTAATTGAATTTATTTATTGTGTTTATGTAATACCTTTTGTAATACATCACATAAAAATTACTTATTTGAAATAAATCTTTAACACTAATCTTTGTTTAAACATCTGGTCAGGAAGTTTGTGAGATTTGTGGCGTATGAGAATAATCTCTCAACAGGGCCCTACAACAACTTAAAAAAAACTAATAGTGTGTGCCATAATATAATCGATTATGCAGTTACAACGAAAATGGGTAACGTACCTACTTATTTCTCTTTTGAGGTGATCAGAAAACAATGCATGGCTATTTCTAAAGTAGAATGGAGCTCAGTGGCCCGGTGAGAAAACGAATTGCTAGCGCTTTCGCAAGTTAAGTATCAATAGTAGTGGTCCTCACTTGGATGGGTGTCCAAAGAGTGGCATACAAATTTCTTGAGCTTCTCCATACTTCGGACGGCACGTAAAAGCCATTGGTCCTGGCTGTCATGTCAGAAGCCTTTAGGCAGCTTTAAAAAAATCTGACACCAGTGTTGGCCACTTACACACACGAAAAACAAAACAAGCTGAATGGAAACAAAACGCTTTAATATATTAAGTGCCTTGGTTTTTTAGTATCTGCATATTTATGGCAGAGGATTGAAATACTAACGGGAAATCATCATATACAAAATGTAAAGTATAATCGTAACATACGTAATACATAATATAATAATGATCATTATTCAAATAATTTAGAGGTATGTTACATTTATACATATAACAATACAATAAACAACTTGAGACTGTGATCATGCCTGTCTAATTTATCTATCTAATTTATTTAGTTTATGTAATTGAGTAATTAAAATTACTAATTTTAATTACATAATTACTAATGTAATTACAATTACAGTTAATCCGGAACTACATGTTATTCAAATTACAATAATTGAATTATAATAATACAAAAACAATTAATTACGCCCAACACTGCCTGACGTCAATCCTTCTTGAGCAGTTGTTCCACGAAATGTTTGTGCTTAGTCATTTAATTACGACATCCAAAACAAGAGATCGAGTGATCCTACTGGACCAAGAGCCGTATAGCCTACCTTACTTATTTTCGCACTAATCATTTGTGTATCAGATTTTATATGTTGATGTTTCGGTTCTTTGTTTCGTTCAGAAACACGAAAAACAAAACAAACACTAGATCAATTAAGAAAAGTTTCCATTGACCTCATTCGCATGTACCCACTTTAATTCAATTGCAAATTGTCGGCTGAGCGAGTCCAATAGCTCCCAAGTTATTTACAGTTCATTTCATTTAATTTGTCTGTGATCAATTTGGTTTACTTATTTTAAATGAGCCGTGATAAATTAATTTGAAGTTTAAAAAAAATTCTAATCCTTTAAGTTATTTGGTAATTTACATACCTATTAAAGTTTTTCTAATTAAAGTAAAGCCTATTCTGTGATCTTGTCGAATTCCTTTGCACTTCAGATAACTTTTTAAATAATTCTAAATCCACTTTTACAAGTATATAGGTGTGTACATTATAGGAAATATCAGTATTTTTATCTGTTTAGAAATTAACCTACGCTACTGTCTCTTGTGCTCAGGCCACAAAAAGAATGAATACGTTTCTGTGCTTTGAATATATTTTTTGATCGGTGTTCAAAGAAAAAGTTGCTCACATTGATTGGCTAATTCGTCTTTTCAATATTTCGACTATACATTTACACTATGTAATATATTAAGTAGAATTTATTTCCAAAAAAAAGTCTGTATTCTGAATTCCCGAAAATCTGTACAAATTCAAAGCCCATATTTTTTTACATACAACACTTCTTTTTTTATATCATTCCCTCAATAACATATGGGTGTATTCAGTAACATTCAATACTGAATAAGGTTTCATTGACTCAAACTCATAATAAATGGCTTATATTTTATCTCGATTCATTGAGCTGTTAACGTGACTGTATTCAATTTGTTTTTTTATTAACAGATAACAAATTTTCTAATCTTATTCAATGGGGATAAATGTGAATTTAATTTGATTTATATAAATGGAATGAAGGATTATTGACAGAATGGAAAAATGTGTGGTTGTGCACTTACCTTAACTTACCTTAAAATCAGCTGATTTGATATAAGTATTCGTCTGTGTCTTTTGATGTTATTTATAAATTGAAGTTGTTTAACGCGGCTTGCGGTAGAAGTTGAAGAGAAAAAAGCGGCTAAGTGCGAATCGGACTCGCCCATGAAGGGTTCCATAGCAGCAAGTAACATTTTAAAATTTATGACGTATTAAAAAAAAACTACTTACTAGATCTCGTTCAAACCAATTTTCGGTGGAAGTTTGCATGGTGATGTATATCATATATTTATTTTAGTTTTGTAATTCTCTTATTTAAGAAGTTACAGGGGGGGGGGGGGGAGGACTAACATTTTGCCACTTTGGAAGTGTATCTCGCGCAAACTATTCAGTTTAGAAAAAAAATATATGACAAACCTCAATATCATTTTTGAAGACCTATCCATAGATACCCCCACATGTATGAGTTTGATAAAAAAAATTGAGTTTCAGTTCTAAGTATATATGGGAACCCCCAAATATATTGTTTTATTTTTTATTTTTGTGTAAAAATCTTATAGACAGACATGACGAATCCATAAGGGTTCCGTTTTATGCCATTTGGCTACGGAACCCTAAAAACATGGTGCATAGATCATTTGCCAAATTGGTGTGAATGCCATCGGCGCGCCACAAACCGATGCCGCCTTTGAAGCGCGCCGACCGACAGCATACCATCCAATTGAATGAATAGACTTTGACATAACGGAATTTCGTTATGTTATTGCGTCGTCTTTCCGTTGATATCCGAATTACGCTTGACGTCACGTTTTGTCATTGCTTTTTAAGCGACTCCAAAAACGAAGAGCTTTTTATTATTTCTGTATTTGGATTAATATAGAAAAAAATATTTTTTACCTACTTAAGAGGCATACACGCAAGTTGGTCCAATGGCCACCAGGTCAAGATCATAATCATCATTTCATTCGCATAACGTCCACTGCTGGACATAGGCCTCTCACAAGGATTTCCAAAATGACTAATCTAGAGCGGCCTTCATCCAGCGCTTTCCAGCGACCTTAGTAGGTCGTCTGACCACCTTGTGGGTGGATATCCTACGCTTCGCTTGCCAGTACGTGGTTTCTATTCGAGAACCTTTTTGCTCCATCGGTCATCGGTTCGTCGCGCTGTGTCCAGCTGACCATTTCAACGAGCTAATCAGCTGGGCTATGTCAGTGACCAGGTCAAAATCTGATGATGAAATCCTGAAATCGAGGGAACAATATTATAGGCACAGATGTAGTGTAAATCAAGAAATTGCATTCAAAAAGTGTGATTTTGTGAGGTGTAAATGATAACGAAGACTAAAAATGAATGAATGAATGAATGCTTTAAAAACTTAGATCCCGACGAAATACACACACCTTGTTTTTATCAAAAGCAGAACACCATATTTAGATTCAGAAAAGCAAACTTCGGAAGTATAAGAAACATAATAAATAATACACGCAACTATGTGTCGCAGTAAATCACGTGCAGTATGTTATATATGTACCAATATTGTAAGGACGAGGGTCCAAGGGCAGCCGTAAGCCGATTGATATGTTGTGTTGCTTATCTAAAAGCGTTCATACATTACCACAGAAGACAGTAAGAGAATTACATACAGAACAGAACCTCCTAAGGTCCCGCACAGTATGCGCTCCCGCTCCGCACCTCTCCTCCGTTCTCGCCTTGACGAGGGGCGAGAGCGGGTGAACACACACGCATTGACGTGTGCACGGCAGCACACCTCGGCACAAGAACGGGGGAGAGGTGCGGGGACGGGGAACGGGGATGCATATTGCGCGTACCTTAGGGGATTCCGTTCTGTATGTAAATACTCTTACTGTCTTCTGTGACATTACGCCACCGCGGCAGTGGTTTTTGCTGCTGTGGCGCCGCGCGCTTATATTTTGTTAGTGTTGTACTGAACCTTGTAACGGTGCTGCATGCCACTTGAATACTGCATCTTGTTTTCATAACACATTTTCTCATCTCATCCTAACCGCTTTTCAAAACTTCATTCCCTTATTGCATTTCCGAATCATTCACACATCCCTTCTCATTTTGACTCATTCCACTTCCATCTCTCATCCTGAACTGATTAAAGAATACAAGTTTAATTATAATTTTATACTAGTCTGTAAATCAAAAAATCAAAATCAAATATTTATTCAATAACTAGCTTTCTTCCGCGGCTTCGCCCGCGCAGACTAAACAATTTTTTTTACCTGGGTTTGCAATTTATTAAATTCCAATTAATGGATTATTATTTTTTACTAACCACTAATTCAAAAATGTCATGTGTCTCGCTTCAAAAATGATGAAAATTAATGCAAACTTGCAACCCCTATAGGGATGTAATTTTCAAAATCTAATAAATGCATTATTATTTTCTACTAACTACTAAAATACAAAAAAAAATTTCATCTGTCTCACTTTAAAATTACAAAGTTTCATACAAACTGCCAACCCCTATTTCACCCCGTTAGGGATAGAATTTCCAAAAATCCTTTCTTAGCGGACGTCTCCTAGTTACAATCTACCTTCCTGCCAAATTTCATCTTCATTGGCTAAGTAGTTTTCGAGATTCCGTGATGAGTGAGTGATTGTCGCTTTTATACTCGTATATATAAATTAGGCCTTTGCAGGCACTTTTAAACATCAACAGTTTTAGTGTACATTACGTGTAATGTTTATTTATAACTAAATTCCTTATTTTTTATTTTTTTAAAAAGCTAGCTTCCTGCACCTGTAATATTATTGTAACTATCAGTAAAATAAATAAATTATTTTCTAATTGTTGAGTCTCTAACTGATCCCTATCTGCCAGGTGAGTTCCCACATGAGAAGTAAGTAGTACTTCTCATGTGGGAACTCACCTGGCTGCACCGGGAAAAGTCGAGGTCCTGAATTAATATTTAAATCAGTTTCAACCGATTATTATAGATAGCTCAATCAGTGTGATTTGTCCTTATATATATTTTTATTTATTTATAGCATTTTTTTTTGAGTAAATAATATTTTGAAATGAGGCAACACTTTCCTTCATGAACAACTGTCTCGCCTCTGTTTAAGACATTTGTATAAGAAAAGTTAATATCTGCTCGGCACACTTTCTTTTTTGTAAGAAAGGTTATTGTATCTCATCTTGTATCACGTTCTCCATTTCTTTTGTTTCTGAAGACGGCCCTGTATAAACAAGAAAACATTTTGCTTTCTTTCCCGCATGCGGTGAGTGAATGAAAAGATCTTTTCATTCGTTCACTTATTGTCTAGGTTGTCATTCAGTGCGCCCTTCCCTCGAGAAAGGGGAATTCATAACAGTATTCAAATGTTCGAATTCATGAAACAATAGTATGAGAGTTACAATATTGTACAAGTTTATTCTTATTTTATTGGGCTAACTCAATCAGGGTGATTTTTCCGTATCTATTTATTTATTTATTAACAATCTACAATGCTGACGACTAAACCTTAGTAACATTGACGTTTAGTTTATATTTTAGTTAACGCACTCAAATTTCTAATAAAAAAAAAAAAAAAAAAAAAAAATATTTCCATATTGCTACATAAAATGCCAATTGTTTCGGAGTGAGAGGCTCTTAACTTTAAAGGCTATATAGTAGGCTGTTTCTAGGAAAGGCGTGCAAAATGGCTGTGATAAATTTGATTACGAGTAACTCTATGTGTAGTAATAATGATTTCGTGATTTTTAATCACAACTACTTCACTACTCGCACTACCTCAAAAACTCTGGCAAAATTGGCATCTATGTAAGAAGAGAACCATCTTTTAAGACTTCTGGAACATATCTCTTTACCCGTGAGTGGTAGCTACGCACCATATGACGTTAGAAAGAGACAAAAGGACTTTTACGTATTCTCTATCTTTGGCACTTACGATCGTGTACGAGTAGGTAAGCATTTTAGATTGTGTAGGTTAACTTTTTGTGCCTGGTTTTCATTCTCTAAGGAGACGGGATATGCATAATTGTATTCGAATTTCGAACCCGTAAAACAATAATTTGTATGTCAGCTCAACGTCCAATTTTCTGCGGTTTTGACAATGCAATTTCTATTCATGAGGTTTGGCGACATGCAAGCGACAGCAACACTTTATCTACATTTACATTCAACTTTATCCGCAACAAAATAGGGGTCAAATTATCGAATTTTGTTTGCGCGACTATGGTGCGGATTTCGTGTGAGTGGCGGACTATTTTGTTACTTTTTAGGTCTGCACTGGGGTTCACTCATATTTATTCCGTCGGAAATTCATTTTTCATGACTCTATAACTGGTTCTAGATGGGAATGTCAACTCGAAGGCTATGAAACTGTTTTGCCGTAAAAATGCCGCTTGTTGCTTAATGCATAAGCTTTTAAAAGTTGAATGAGGTGTATAACGTTGATATGTTGTTTATTTAGAGGACGGTTGAAAAGAGATTTTAAACTGTTATTTTTTGTGTCAGATTGTTCAAACTGGCTAATGGCGGACAGATTGATGACCGCCAATTAACGTATCAGCCGAAGACACTTTATGCCACTTTTGGTCACAAGTCCAACTGCAATATTCTAACCAGACTGGAAACTTTATGTTTCCCAGTGTCACTCAGCTTTGTCAGTCACTTTACATTTTGTCCAATGCGCAAATTTTTCAGAACATAATTATTAATTACACTCCCCAAGAATAGCATTTAATTAAATATTTATTAAAAGTTAAATTTATTTTCCTTGTTTTTTAGGGTTCAATACCCGAAGGGTGCAAACGGGATCCTATTACTGAGACTCCGCTGTCTGTCTGCCTGTCCGTCTGTCTGTCCGTCTATCCGTCTATCACAGGGCTCTATCTCTTGAACCGTAATAGCTAGACACCTGAAATTTTCACCGATTATGTATTACTATGACCACTATAACAAGAAATACTAAAAATAAGATAAAGTTAATAATTAAAGGGGGTCGTCATACAAGAAACGTGTTTCTTCAGCGTTTTAAAACATTGTACGGTGGTACGGAACCCTTCATGTACGAGTCCGACTCGCACTTGCCCATTTATTTTATTATATAATTTTGTGAAAAACTGTGATTTAATTTTAACAGTCAGTAAAAATATTTTTCTTTCTTATTTCTCTCTGTAAGTAGCTGTTGCGAACTCCTTTTTTATATTATTCTTTTTTGTAGCATTTTAAATTACTTTTTTATATTCCTTTTGTTTTCAGTGTGTCATTGCGTTTTGTGTAATAATAATAATAATAATCATGCTAGTCTCATATTTAGGGACTAGCAAAGACCTTGCTGATATGCACTCAATTTTGTATTGCGGGGCCATTGCGGCGTGTCGGGTTGCTCGTGTCAAGTTCCCTGAAGTTGACCGTGCATCTCGGACCACCGGTGGTGTCCCCGCATGGCAAACGCGAATTGAACGACGTATCAGCACGTTCAGGACTCTCATTGCAAAGCTTATCTGCTTCAGAGGGGGCAATAATTGCCCCCGAGTCATGCGATTCGTGAACCAGGCATTCACTGGGACAGGAATTAGTCCCCGTGATTATATGGCCTGTGTCACGGAGCGTATTGACTTCCTGAAGCAGAAGGTCTATGCGTGGGCGGGTCGTATTCGTCGGTACAGGGAGCGTGTGGATAGATTCCAGTAGAATCGCCTCTTTCAAAGTGATCAAAGGAAGGTATATCGGAAATGGGAGGGAACCGACCAACGTGTGGTCGACGGGCAGTCACCGGATGCCTCTGCTATGATTAATTTCTGGCGTGGCATCTGGTCGGCACCGGTCGAACACACGGAGGTCGATTGGATGAGAGTCGTCGGACGTGAGTGTGAGAACATCAAGACCATGGGGGCTATCACTATCAGCCCCGATGACGTAAGTTGTGCAATTTGTACGGCACAGAATTGGAAAAGTCCTGGGCCGGATGGATTGCACAACTTTTGGATAAAATGGTTTCGAAGCTCACACGAACGTCTGGCGGAGCAATTCCAAAGTGCCCTAGAGCTTGGTTCACTCCCAAAGTTCTTGACAACTGGTATCACATTCCTACTCTATAAGTCTGGTAGTACCACGGATCCGAAGAACTATAGACCCATCACGTGCTTGCCTACATTATACAAGCTCCTTACATCCATTTTGGGAACAAAAATTAATACGCACATTGTTGCGAACAAAATTTTGACTCCATCTCAAAATGGATGTAGGGCAGGGTCCCGTGGTACTAAAGAGCTTCTGCTCATTGACATGACCATTAACCAACAAGTCTGACGTAACAAAGTGGCTCTCTCTACTGCTTGGATTGATTATAAGAAGGCCTATGATTCAGTGCCTCATTCATGGCTGGAGAGGATATTAGAGTTGTACAAAGTTGACACAACTTTAAGATCCTTTCTGAGCACTTGTATGAGACAGTGGATCACAGTCCTTTGTCAACCAGGCGGTGGAGATAGTACCTCAGATCCGTCAGAATATATAAGGATTGAGCGAGGCATTTTCCAGGGTGACAGTTCGAGTCCATTATGGTTTTGCCTAGCCCTGAATCCTCTTAGCACTTTGCTGAAGGAGTCAGGATTGGGCTACCGACTCCGAAGAGATGGTGAAGTTATTTCTCACCTACTGTACATGGATGATCTCAAACTATTTACACAAAAACGCACTGCCTTGTTGAAACTACAAAAAATTACAGAAGTTTTTAGTAGTGGCATCAAGATGGAGTTTGGTGTAGATAAGTGTGCGGTTATGTATGTACAGCGGGGAAAGGTAGTAAATTCAACAAATTTACAACTTTCTGAGACAATGACTATAAAGTCTCTTTCGGAGTCTGAAACCTACAAATACCTTGGTATGTCACAGTTATTGGGTATTATGGATGGGGACATAAAACAGGCAGTGAAGGAACGCTTCTTTGGCAAACTGACAAAAGTACTTAAAAGTCTTTTGTCAGGTGGCAATAAAACCCGTGCCTTCAACGCTTGGGTGATGCCCCTACTCATTTACTCATTTGGCATACTAAGGTGGACTCAGACTGAGCTAGATGCCCTAGATAGGAAGGTCCGCCTACTGCTCACAACACATCGTATGCTACACCCACGCTCATCTGTTATGAGACTGTACATCCCACGGAAATGTGGAGGTCGTGGCTTTTTAAACGCCAAGAATCTTCACAACCGTGAGGTGTGCAGCCTTAGGGAATATTTCCTTAGCAATGAGTGTGGATTGCATCGTGATGTTGTAGCAGTAGACAAAGGCCTCACGCCGCTATCTTTGGCAAAAGAGAACTGGCGCAAACCAACGGTGCTAAGTACCGAGGATCGCAAGACCGTATGGAAGAGCAAAGAGCTCCACGGGCGGTTCTATCGGCCCTTAACAGGGCCTGATGTGGATCAGCTCGCATCGGTGAACTGGTTACGTTTCGGCGACCTCTTTGGGGAAACCGAAGGTTTTGCCTGTGCAATTGCAGACGAAGTCATGATGACAAACAACTATCGGAGATATATCCTGAAAGACGGTACGGTTGATGTCTGTCGAGCATGTCGACGTCCCGGAGAGTCGATCAGGCATATAATCTCCGGTTGTTCTCATCTGGCTAACGGCGAGTACTTGCACAGACATAACCTAGTAGCCAGAATTATTCACCAGCAGCTTGCTCTTTGATACGGGCTTGTAGAATCGGAGGTACCGTACTATAAGTACTCACCGGCGTCAGTTCTCGAAAATGGTCGTGCCACGCTCTATTGGGATCGATCTGTCATCACGGACAGGACTATTGTCGCCAATAAGCCTGATATCGTGCTGACAGATCGATTGATGCGCCAGGCAGTGCTCGTCGACATCACCGTCCCGCATGACGAGAACCTCGTGAAGGCCGAGAAGGACAAACTTAGCAAGTACCTTGACTTGTCCCAAGAGGTGGCTGCTATGTGGGATGTGGATTCGACGATCATTGTCCCGATAGTCGTATCGGCGAACGGTCTTATAGCGAAGAGTCTTGATTAACATCTTAAGACTCTCTCGCTAGATGGCTAGATCAAGGGTCAGATTCAGAAGGCAGTACTCCTGGACACGGCACGTATTGTCAGGAGGTTTCTCTCTCTGCGGCCCTAACCGCCGGTAGCTTGGGCCTTGCCCCGCTGCCAGTGGGCAGCTAGGTTAGGTTTTTGTAAATGTTTATATTTTGTAGTATGTTTTATATTTTACTTTTTATAAATGTATACCAAAACCTAGCCTAAGTTTCAAATTTAATAAAGAGAATAATAATCATTTATTTCGGACATCGAGATCCATACAAAGGGTTAATAACAATTTGATCTTAAAAACTAGGGTGTTAGTAACAATAAAATACAAAATCAACAGACATATACACGCACACACATAGTACTCAGCAACGCTAGCTGATGGCCTACTTAACTGCATGCAGTTGTATCCATCGAGCCAACATCGGTGAGTCCCAGCGGTCTGCCAGCGCGCGCAGGATAGTGTTGGGGCTGTCGCGCATGCGCCTGAGATGAGAAGTGCAACGTTAGCGCATGATAGCAGCGAACCCGTCTACGTGGGCCTCAGCAAACATGGCAGAGGCACTGCAGTAACGCGGCAGCCCCATCAACACCCGGAACGCGTCATTATATTGTACACGAAGATCGCTATATACCCTCTGCTTATAGTTGACCCACAGACTGCATGTATAAAACGACTGACAAAATGATTTGAAAAGCGTAATCTTAGCTTTGTTAGTACACCTTGCAAATTTGCGAGCCAACATATTACAGCGAACAGACAACGACCTTCACTCTCTCTCAATATCCTGATTGTCTTTCAGGTCTTCTGTGACCCAGTGGCCCAAATATTTAATACATTTAACATTTTTCAAAGGATTACCATACAGCGTTACCTCAGGCATACTGGTGTAACGCTTGTTGTCAGGTCTGAACATTATGAATTCACTTTTACCAACATTATATTTGAGCCCCTGAGCCACAGCGTAGGACTCACAGATGCTCAAAAGCTTCTTTAAGGCTCCGCTAGACGGACTTAACAAAATCATGTCATCTGCATAATTTATATTATTCATACAGACCCCATCTATATGACAACCTATGCCAGTATTGCTAATCTTTTCAATCAGTTTATTCATGTAAAGATTGAAGAGCGTGGGAGAACTCAACCCGCACTCCAATCTGTACTCATCAGATAACGTCTTACATTATTTCTCAGATACTCAGATTTACTCAGATAATCTTACATTATTTTTTTGGTTACTATACCAGTGTTTAACCAGTAAAATAATTTCCTCAGGAAGGTCTGTCTCTGACTTTATCTTGTCCCACATAATAGGGTATGATACAAGATCAAATGTCCTTGTTAAATCCAGACCACAGCCATACACCGGCGTTTTTCTAGAAGTGTAGTAGTGGACAGTCTGCTTGACACACAATGGCACTCTCAGTGGAAAGACCCGGTCTAAAACCAAATTGAGCATGATGTAGTGAGACGAGCTCATCCAGTTGCTTACCAAGCAGACTATCCAGCACCTTTGCAATCACCGTCGCTAGGGAGATCGGCCTATAATTGGACACGTCTGATGTGTCTTATTTTTGGGAACAGGCACAACTACAGTTCGCATTAATTTGTCAGGTAGGTAAGAATGCCCCATGCACAGATTAAAGAACATGGTCAAGACTCTCGGCAGATGGACTCCAGCATATTGCAGGTACTCGATGCTGAGGTATAGTAAAGTCATATGCGTGTTATAAAAGGATTTTTATTATTTTCTCTATCGAACCCAGCGCAATGGAATCGATTGGTAATAGTAGCATTTTTTCCTAATTTTTTCCAGAGGTTTAGGTTAGATGACATACATACACGTCTTTATACCTAATGGGGTAGACAGAGCATTTTGGGTCTTGCGGCTCTAAGCAACAGAGCCCAGGGCCGCAAAACAAAAATTTTTACATGTTGATAACTGCAGTTATACAGGCTGACTTTTTATCCACCTGCTAAATTTTTGTCGCAAGTTCAGTACTGAACAACTTTCTATAAAAACAAGTTCATTAAAATCGATAAAAATGTTTCATCCTCCAATACAAAATCCAATTGGCTGAGCGCTGATTTGTATGGGAGGACGAAAAATTTTTATCGATTTTTAATAACTTTTTTTATAGAAAGTTGTTCAGTATCATGGACTGAACTTGCTCCAAAAATTTTGCAGGTGGATAAAAAGTCAGCCTGTATAACGTCTAACAAAATATACTGAAACTATTTTAACGGTGAATTCAGTCCTTGATACTGAGCAACTTCAGGCAACCCCAAGGAACATTTATATTACAATAAGAAATATATATTTTTTACTTTCCATACAAACTCGGATCAGCTGTTCAGCTGTATGTATGAAAGGCCAAAACTTGTATGAAAGGCTAAAAATTAATTTTCATGTTTTGATATAAAGGTATATTCTTTGGGGAAAGTTGTTCAGTAACATCAACTAAATTCACCCTTCAAATAGTTTTAGTACATTTTGTTAGACCCTACCTATACATGCTGACTTTTCATCCACCAGCCAAATTTTTGGAGCAAATTCAGTCCATGATACTGGACTACTTTCCATAAAAACAATTACCAAAAACTAAAATAAAAATTCGTCTTCTCATACAAATCAGATCTCAGCCTCACGGATTTTGTATGGGAGGACGAAAAATTTTTGTCGATTTTTAATAACTTTTTTCTATTGAAAGTAGTTCAGTATCATGGTCTGAACTTGCTCCAAAAATTTGGCTGGTGGTTTAAAAATCACCCTGTATATCTATTCCTACTCCGCATTATTCTACGATAAGTAAACATCCATATTCCACCAGTTCATTTGTGTTTGTGAATCAATTACTGGAGATAAGTGGTTAGCGTGACAAACTGGGTGTTAGTTTGTTAACGCGTACCGATTAACGATAACGATGATATGTGTACTCGTGTATGTGAATAACTACCTTTACACCGCGTATTTCAGCTTCAGTCATGTTAACACAGTCACACACAACTACCTGTGTGATTCCGGGTTAGAATAGGACCACACACACACAAAACCGCCGGTTGTAAAACTATAGCCAAATCATTGAAAATTTTAAGGCTTATTTCTTCTCCATTTGACAAGGTCTTTGGCATCCTTGGGTGACCATTGACATGCATATTATATTTGGAGAAGAAAAAGCGGGAAAGCTCACCCCGGGCTCCAAAGTAGCACAGCTGAGGATGCAACCGGGAACGCGCGTAGACGAAGAAGAAGAAGTGATGTTAACACAGGTTCAGTTAGTCGCATGTAGATATTTACAGTGACATAAAAGGAATAAGTTTAATTTAGAGGTACAAAGAAAATAATATATGTACGAGTATACAGGGTATAACAAAATATACTGAAACTATTTTTAAGGGTGAATTCAGTCCATGATACTGAACAGCCTTCCGCAAGGAATCGTATTTAATAGACTAAACTGCTTTTTAGGGTTCCGTACCTTAAAAGGAAAGAACGGAACTCTTATAGGATCACTTTGTTGTCCGTCTGTTTTTCTGTCAAGACCCTTTTTCTCAGGAACCCGTAGAGGTATCAAGCATTCGATACCTCTACCTTCATATCAAATACTTAAGTCTACAGCTGTTCCTTGGAGCTGTGAAAAAATCAAACTTCTGAGCCAATGCAATCAAAAGATACAGCCGTTTATGCCACAAATTTTCGACACTCGTAAGGGAATCAAAACCTACAGGGTACTTCCCGTGAACTCAAAATCTTGAAATTTGGTACGAAGCAACGTCTTATAGCACAGATAAAGGAAAACTTGCGAAAAGCATAACTTTTTAGTTACATCATATAATAAAAATACTTTTAAAATTTTAAACTTACCTACTTTTATACAGGTTTGTACGGAACCCTTTTTTGGCCGCTTTTTTACATTTGACGTTATATTAAGTATAGATTTTACTCTAACAACATACACCTTTGTGTATACTAAATTAAGCAATGCTCACTTATTGAATAAAACAATAACCGTCTTATTATAAAACCCAGACTAACTTTGTTACTAGGTTTAAACCATTACCCGCCAAAATAAAATTGCCATCTCGTAGTATCACACTATCTCACCTGTCAATGTCAACTTGATTTGGGCGCATAATGGTTTAAACCTAGTAACAAAGTTAGTCCTGTTTTTATAATAAGACGGTAAAAGTATAGTAAACATCACATAAATAACTTAACTTACGACAATTTGTCAACTTTAGTACATTTGGCAGTTACCGTATTTTCCAGCACGGCAATGAAACGCAAACAATGACATTAGGCGGAGAAGGGGCGCGTAAAAAGTTAGTGAAGTAGGAACGTAAACATTGACCTGTAAAAATAAGTCTGTTATCTCGTCTTGCAACATAAGTATTTGTCTCCAGAGGGTCGGAATTTGACAGATTGTCTCTTTTTTAGGGTCCCGTACCCATAAGATGCTAATGGGACCCTATTACTAAGACTCCGCTGTCTGTCGTCTATCACAGGGCTCTATCTCTTGAACCGTATAGCTAGGCACTTGAAATTTTCACCGATTATGTATTACTGTGGCCGTTATAACAACAAATAAGATAGAGTTAAAAATTAAAGGGGTTGTCATACAAGAAACGTAATTTTGTCAGCGTTTTAAAACATTGTACGGAGTTACGGACCCCTTTATGTACGTTTCCGACTCGCACTTGAACAGTTTTTAGAGTATGTCCGTCTGTCTGTCCGCGGCTTAGCTCAGAGACTGTTCTGTTACTAATAGAAAGCATAAGTAATAGAAGAATTTTGCATGGGTAATTATATATTACGTAAGCTGACAAAGTAGTAAAATAATGTGTTGAAAACATTTTTTTGGGTAGCTTCCTTATACTCGTAAGTTGAAATGGGAATTATATTTTTTCGCGTATACCCCGTAGTGAGGGGTAACTTTGAATAGGTTAAACATGTATATTCGGAACTCTACTTTGAGCAAGACCCGACACGCACATGGCTACTTATTCATTTTTAAATCAGCATTGAAGAAAAAATATTCTATCTAAATTATCCCTTCGGCACTTCAAAGTATGGAACCCTAAAGGCCAGTATTAATTTAAACTTTTAATTTGACAACCATAGAGTCGCGAAGTAGAATTGTAGCAAGAGTTAATTAGGGTTGAGAAAATATTTTTAAAACGTTGCTTTTTTTATAGAATGCTTTGTGGCGTAAAATTGTAAATTACATTTGCCTTTAAGTTTGGAGAGTTTATAAGCATGCCGTGTTGGATATAAAATCAAAGATATATGTATGTGTAGTTATTACTTTATTATTACATACGTTTGTATTTCCTTACGCCACACTTTGCCAGTTGGGCCAGTAAATTGAGAGCAGGAATTAGAAAGTGACCTCTGTGGCCTAGTGGTCATCATGCCAGGCTGTCACCGGAGTCCCAGGTTCGGTCCCCGGTCAGGTCAAGATGGAAAATTATCTTTTTCAGATTGACCTGAGTTTTGGATATTGTTATAAAATATAGTATCGTTGAGTTGATATCCCATAAGTCCCATAACACAAGTCTCGAACTTACTTTGGGGTATACTAGCTCAATCTGTGTAAAAAAATCCATATTGCTAAATGTTAGGCACTAGATAGTATTACATTAGTCCGTCTAGCTAGACGGATCACCAATAATAGTTTCAACGGCAGTAGTGCCTAACATTCAGCAATATGGAAATTTTCACCATATCTACAAGTTAACAATTTTTTTTAAATGAGGGCGCTACTTTTGAATGGTATTCACCTTAATGATAAAATAATGCATTTTTGAATAATAGAAAATAATAAGATAATAAGTATTTCCTTACATAATCGCAATTTTTTAAGAAAAAATATAGCTTTGACGATATACAAATTATGTGATCTACACATGTTTACATATATACCTAAGGCTTGAAAATTATATCTTTATTTCCAATTCTACTGGAGCTTATTTGACTGAATCCACATTCTCATATTTTTTTTGTAATCTCACTGGTTTCTAGAAGTGAGAGCTCTGGAGATCTGTGTAAAAGGCCCAGCCTCCTGCAGACTTCAGTCTCCACCAATCAGTAATGACACCACAACCTGTATACCTACCTTGTAATTTAGATTGTTGGAGAAAAATAAATATATTTTTATCTTATCTTTTATTTAAACGTAACCGCAGCGAAAAGTCCCATTTTGCCATCGTGGCGTTACTAACGATTATGAGCAATAATCTTCATAACCATTAGACGAAGGGAAGTGAACGCACGATGGTTATATTAATACAATAGACGCGAAAGCTCTCGCATGGAAAATGTGTGACCGAAGAAATTAGGTCAATTGGTACGCCAACCTTCGGGAATCAACGCGCTATGACCTGTGTCGTGACTTTGGGGTAATAACGTTATAAATTTTGACTTGGGTTACTATAAATGCACCACGCATTTAAAGTGTTGACGCACCTGTCAAAATTTAAAGTTAAATATTTTTTATCGCTGTTTTTATCCCAAAATAGTTAGGACTCTTCAGTCACTTGTAATTTTCGCGGGATTAAAAAGTGAAAAAGAAAAGCACAAGGTATAAAAAACTTGAAAACAAAACACGAATATAATCTTTTTACAGAATCCAAAATAATGTTGACAGTCCAGCTAAGAAAAGAAAAGAATTTAATTTCAAAATTTGGTTGAGCTTTTGGCGGGAAGTCAAGGGGTTCGGTTGGGATTTGCTTTAAATTATTTTGCAAATTGTTTCTAGTGGACTTTATAATGTAAAATTGGTGTAGTTTGGTGTTATAAATGCTCATGCTCATGAACAATATGTGAAATAATTAAAGTGGACAGTCATAGTACGGCTGTAGGGCTATTTTTTTGCGGACTGTGTGCGTCTTCAGGCGTCGTCCGCCACTCAATCGGCTATGAAAACCAGTGGACTCGTATAGATTTGTCGCCAAAGGTTCCCTTGAAGCAATAAAAGGCCTACACAAGGTACTTGTAGCTTGTTAGCTTTTAGAAATAAAGAAGCAACAAAACCAAAGATAGGCGCTAAAGGACTTGTATCCAGAGCCGTAAAATTAATCTAAAAAAAAATTGGTTAGATATATAAGTACGTATTCTACTTTTCTGAAGATATGTATATTAACTAATTTACGAGTACGGCAATTAATGTGATTGTAGGCGACAAGGTAGTAAACGAGAATCAGAATAGTAAAAGGTTACTAGCCGCAAGGTCTATCGACATTCAGATTTTCACCCATTGCCTCGATCGGCTCCTACAATCTTCGCAGGCAAAGAAGCAGCTGATATATTCTTCTTCTTTTTCTCCCAGACCAGCATGGAAGATGTAAACCTTGTGTTAACAAAAAGACTGACTTACGAAAATGAGTAATGAACCTCGAATCCTCAGTAATGAGGGAAGACACTCAGGCATTCAGTCAATTTCACAAATCCTTCCTAATTGGAGTGGGTCATCGCAGTCTCGATTGCCGGAATCTGCCGATGGGAAAAACGGAGACGTTCCGAGGAATGGATTCAATCAATTAAGGAATAAACAAGAAGGTACTTATACTTTTTTACTCACAAACAAAGCAATTGCAATCCACTTACAGATCTGCGAGTAAACGAACTCGTAAATCTTGGACCAGTTGTCCCAAGTTATTTTAATTGCTAAGTCTTAACACTTATCAAATATATTAAAGTTTCTAATTTAAAGTAGATAAATAACCAACTCCCGAAATTGTCAATTTTAGTCATGAAACTTAATTGTTTGGGCGAGCAGACTTGGCATTTTGAATACGGTGTTATTTACGCTGCGTAGTCGGAACAGCTAACTTCGGCTCTATTTTGATCAAATTATATAAAAACACTGGATATCATCATCATCTGAGCGTAGTCCCCTGTGGTATTCCAGGTTGCATCCTCAGTGGTAACGCTTCAGAGCCCGGGATTGACCGTGATTTGACAAGGATACTGGTTTTTATACAGAGCGACTGCCGTCTGACCTCCGCAACCCAAAAGGTAGACCCAAGGACAGACTAGAACCAATCCTAGGATAGGTTTAAACAAACGCTAGAAGGTGTTCGGGACCTACAGCTTCACGTGCCTTCCGAAACACGGAATCACCTTTCTGGATAATCAGGTGATTCAAGCCAGACTATATTCTAACCAGACTTTAAACAACTTTTCACAAAGTATGCTTTCCAGTGAGATTTGAACCCACGACGTCCAGATCACAACGCCTTGAACACTGGACCACAGATTAATAAATAGTTTACTGACTGGACCATAGAGGCATTCGGAAACACTAGAAATCTATCATCATTATAATAGTATAATTCATAATATTCATAATAAATTTACTTTTTGACAGTTTATATAAAAATATTACAAGATAGATACAGAATTGATTTTTTTAACAATTTTTTTTTTAAAAGATTTTAAATACTTCACGTAACAGTACTAAAGAACGACACCTCACCGTTTTAAAAACCCAAGAAAGCAACCAGCCGAGCGAAAGAATCAGTGATGAGTTATTAAAATAACGAGACGATTTTAATATCGATAAACAAAGTTAAGGGCATCGATAAAAATCTAAGGACACTCCTCCTAAATGGGGCGAGCGAAGAATTTAATTTAGCAGCTTTATTACGCCGATAAAGGAAGGGTTAGCAATCCTTTATTTTGTTCTACTTTACAAATTCCTTGCTCTAAATAGACTTGAGTTCGGTTTCAATATTTATTCTTCTAGCATTTACTTTGGGATATTACGATCTTCTTTTACGAAAACGTTCTATAAGATGTTTTGTTTATGTTTTCGTAGTATTTTATTACCTACATAATAGTTTTAACATTGTAAATGTTTATGTGATGTATGTGCATGCCCGATTTTGAGCCAAAAGTGCGAATATAGCCGTAGATCAGTCAAAATTGGAGAAATCTCTATGGGAGAGGTGTCAAAATATGTTGGGCGCAGAAATCTACAGTATGTTTTGGTTGTTTTTGAGAAATTTGGAAAAAAGTTTTAATTTTTTTTCCTTGGCGGACAAAAATTGGAAATGTGTTATTTTTAAAACCGTAAAAATAATTTGTATCTTGTATTTTTTTAAAAATAAAATATTTGAACATAACAATCAACAAAATCAAGAAATAAATATTAACTCGATAAATTATAAATATATAATACACTATAGAGGGTCTTTTCAATGCCAAATTCTACTCCATATAATCCCTTGGGAGGAAAGCATCTAATAACCAACATCCCTGTATAATTATGTACATTTCTTATAGTTATATCAGTAACTAATTTATACCTATGTAATTAATTTAATAATCCAATATGCACGCATGCGGTCAGCCTCATAAACCAATTACCAGCTCGATTGATTAAAACCTTTTTCATAATTCCACTGAACTTTAGTATCATTTTCATTGCATGATGTTTTGAAACCTGTGGATGTTTCAGAAATTAGAAATAATACCAATGGTGACGGGCTCAAAAAATTATTATTAAATATTAAACAATTATAGGAGGCAGCGGTCAGTGCTGAGCGGACAGCAACATCGTCGGGTTGCCGTTCCTGACACTCGCCCTGAAGATGATCTTCCAAATTGATCGAAACCTGGTCGGCCTTTTCCGACTATATTACTTGAGTCAACCGTTGTAAATTATAATTAATTTTGGAGTTAACTCACGTTAGTTTAAGAAAACAAAAAATACGCGTACTTACAATATTTTTTATTAATCCATCTGATGGCCAATGTTCAGTCCATAATATTGAACAAGTTCTACCAGAACCAGTCTTTCGGCATTTCTTCTCAGCAGTGTCGTTGCGAAACGCTAGTATCGGTAGCTTTTGAACAAAAAATAAATAAATATAAATAAACATTACACGTAATATACACTATAATTATTGACGTGTAAAAGTGCCTGCAAAGGCCTAATTACTGAATAAATATTCGATTTTGATTTTTGAAATGAAAATCGTAATACCTTGATACTTAAAATGATACAAAAACATATGTAATAAGTATGTAATATATTTATTATTTAAGGATCTATGATATTTTTGAAGTGAAAACTTCTTTAGCGGCGTTGTGCACTTTTTTTGTAATAGGTAAAAAATGTTAAACTCGCGTCAGGACACGTGTCCTAATCGAAAATTTGTAAGACGGATGAAGGGTGTTTACTCTTCATCTTCTCCGGCTGTTTAGCCGGCGTGGCGTAGGAGAGGAAGTATCCCCCTCTCTTTCTACGGCGCGGCGAAAATGTATGCCTGCGCCTGCTGTTTCGTTTAGCTGAGAGATAAACCTTTTAATTTAATATAAATTGTCATGTTTGTGTACGATAGCGCAATAAATAAATATTGTATTCTACCACATAAATGATAGTACTTTTATACTGATAATCAAAGCAATTCGTGCAAAATTATTCCCTAACCATTCCATATATCAAAAATGCACATCGTTAATATTCAAGTTTTCACTTCTGCCGGCACTCCCGGAGTGCAACCCGTCTTTTTTTTTACCTACGTATTACTCGTCTCAAAATAAATGAAATTGTTTGTTTTTCGTGTGTGTAAAAGGCCAATACTGGTGTCAGATTTTTTAAACTGCCTAAAGGCATCTGACATAACTTGACGATTACTATACAATGATAATAGCCGGGACCAACGGCTTGACGTGCCGCAGCCCGGAGGAGTTCCAGAATTTTTTTATGCCACTTGTGGTCCCATCTAAGTGCGGACCACGACCGGTGACACTTAACTTGTGAAAGCACTAGTAATGCGTACTCTCACTGGGCTAACGAGCTTATCAAATAGCTGTAGCTAAATTAAATAAAATATCTAAATGTTTTGTTAAATTTCACCGACAGCCGAGCCGCCGCCGAAAGTTTTATATAAAGATATAAGGTTACTTCTGAAGTAGCAAAATTCTTTAATCTCATCAAACTTTAAATTACATAATCCACGAAGTTGGGAAAAATAAGTACTTATTTTAATTTAGGTCACAAAGTTAGAGCAGGTAATCAATAATATTATTAAATTAAAAGATAAAGTTAACAAGTTAATTGCAGCACCAGATTTGATAAACTTTCTCAGTGTACGGGTGAACCTCGTGTTTTCCATTTTTTCACCTCAACATGATTCTTATATGTTTGTTCCTATGGTTGAGTTGGAGTTGTCTGCTTTTTGCTGCTGCTGTTGCTGCTGGGGTTGACTGCTTTTAGCGTTCAATTGTTAACAATTTCAATTGTGGAACAATTAAAAATACTTTAATCCGCTATACACTTGTGTAGTTGTGTTTCGCTTAGTGCATAGGTATTTATTCTTTGCTTGTATATCTTGTTGAGAAAGTTCATTGAACTTGCTCTTACGCTGATTACGCACAGGGAAAAATCTTTAAAAAGTCTAAAGCAAAAACCCGCCTTGTGCAGACGGGTAAATAGTTCAATATTCATCAGTAGTGAGTGAGTATCATTCACCTTACAAGTCTTAGATGGCCTTGTACCTGACGAGATCCCAAGTTTGTTAACTTCTGAGCAAAGTCTATATATATTGATTGCTCCAGGAACGATTCCCAACGAACAAATGGAATAACTACATAGGAAAATTTTTTTTAGCTTATAAATGTACGTAGCCTCATCTCTGTGACCTCAACCATCACAAAAGAAACCTTGTAGTGCTTGAATAAAGAATATTTCAGATCCTTAAACAAACGCCAAAACAACAGGTTTTTATCACCATCCACAATCATTACACAATACGGTATTTGACAAATTAAAAAAATCGTTTTAAATAATTAATTTATAACATAGTAAACACAATATATTAATATTTCTGGTATTTCTATTGTATTATCAATAAAAATCAATCTTGAAGTTTCCACAACTGCGCCAAAAATCGCTAATTACAGTGGTGCAGTGGGTTCATCGCCTTAGATTTATTAATGCAGAAAAACTGATATTAAGATGGCTATTTGACTCCAAAAAACTATGACGTCACGGTTCTGATTTTCATACAAATCCCAAAGAAAATGTTTGTTTTAACGTTTACAAAAAAGTGTCTGATTTGACTTGTTAATATGTCATCTAGTGACGTAAATTAGCATTGACAGCCCAAGGTGACATCAAAACTTACCACTTCCATTTGCAACGTACCTCCTTCATGCAGTACCTATCTTGGATGTTATCCGATACGACAAGTCTGTTTTGCTTTAATTAAAATGTTTTCTTTGATCTAAATGAGCCTGATTGGGGTCGATAGGGCGTTGAGAACAACTGGGTAAATAGGGAGGGATTTTGAGGGTAACAGATGGGATGCTTGGGTTATTAATTAGTTGGAAATAACGTTTGTTATAGTAGACAACATGTCTGAGAGGGTCGCTTTAAGGCTTAAGGGCGACTTCCCGATTTTATCATGCCATATAGACAGATGATGGGCAGCGTTCGGGAAGTTACGCAGTGTCTTCTCATCCAAAATACCTCAGTGCCTCAAGACGAAAGTGCGTAATCAATGTGTGTTACCAGTGATGACATATGGCTCTGAAACGTGGTCCCTTACTTTGGGTGAAATGAGGAGATTCGTAGAAGAACTAAGGTCACAGACATAGCCCAGCGGATTAGCTCATTGTGTGGCAGTGGGCGGGGCACAAAGCGCGAAGAACCGATGGCCGATGGGGCAGAAAGTTTCTCGAATGGCGGCCACGTACCGGCAGGCCCAGCGTAGGACACCCACCTGCTAGGTGGTCAGACGACCTGAGCAAGGTTGCAGGAAAACGCTGGATGCAAGCCGCTTCCGATCGGTCGTTTTGGAAATCCTTGGGGGAGGCCTATGTCCAGCAGTGGACTTCCTGTGGCTGATATGATGATGATGATGATATAGACAGATAGGTGCCACAATATGTGTCAGAAATTATAAAACAAAATATTGTTTAGATTATTAACATTTTAAAGTAATATTTAAGTATAGTATCTTTAGTATAGTTTTTATTTTTGTCTTTTTTTTAAAAAAGGTAAGTAGTAATGGTATGTACGTACACATAAAATTCGCCGGACAAATGTTTTACACATGAGTGAAAACCGCATTGAAATCGGCACAGTAGCTTCTGAGTTTTTTGAGTTTATAGACTCTTTCCTCACTGTATTTCTGTTAAATTTTGTGGAAAAATTTACATCAGTCATTTGAAACTAATTATTTAATCGCAAAAAAAGGTGTAAAGTTCTTCTCCTAAAGGTTGACAGGGTGAGAATGCTTTAGCATTAAGTCTACCTATTGTAGCTTTTGGCTCAATAAAATTAAATAAATAAATAAAGTCAGTAAGTAAGTACGTAATATAATATTATAAAAAATGTTAAAGATGGTAGAACATGAAAACAAGTACTTATTTACAACATATTTCCAATAAAAGCAAGCTTTTATATGAAACAATGAACTAAAAAGTTTTAAGTGCTCCTCAAGCCCAAACTCTGTCATCATCATCTTAGGCACTACAGCTTCGGGTGGGCCTTGGCCTGGTGAAGCAAATCTCTCCAACCGATTCTGTCCATGGCCTTTTCTCGCCAATTACTCACTCCAAGTACTTTTAGGTCTTGTTGTACTCCATCCATCTAAGTTTTGGTCTACTGGGGGGTCTTTTTCCGTCGGGTTTACCATTTAGGAGTCGCTTGGGAGCTCTATCATCGTTTATTCGCTCTACGTGACCGGCCCATCGGAGGCGTCCCATCTTAATAAACCTCACTATGTTTGGATCTTGATACATTTCGTAGAGCTCATGGTTGTATCTCACTCGCCAGGTTTCACCATCCAGTACTGCGCCAAAAATTCGTCTTAGTAAAGCCCAAACTCTGTGGAGTTAATGTAGTGGCCACCTTCCGGTTTCATCATGAGATTAGGTCATGGATACCATAATATTGCATTGTAACCCAACTTACAGTAAATAATGGGAAGTGGGTCTAATTTAGCTTGCAAGATTTGAGTACGGACATACAGACAACGAACCAGGTGAAACTAAACAAAATCTTATCTTATGTAATAACATACCTTTCTAACATAAATAAAACATGCTGTGTTTGCAATTACATTGTATGTTAGTTTTTTTATTTATTTATGTCAGATGCCTTTAGGCAGCTTGAAAAATCTGACACCAGTGTTGGCCACTTACATACCCGAAAAACAAAACAAACAATCTAGATAAAACTTGTATGAATGTGATATTTTTTTCATGTAGGTACATATATGATTGAACTCTATTTGTGTTTTTAATAAAATAAAGATTAAAAAATTAAAAAATTGTCTTGCGCTCCCGCAGACATACGAGTATTTAGTTCCCTCTTTTCAAAGGACAAAAGAAATAACAAATAAAGCGACAATGGCTCGACAATGGGGAGGAAGCGCCTCGGGCTCCGTTGCCATGGCGACCGGCAGATACCACGGGTCGTCAGCCTGCGACCTTGATCCGGCAGGTCCATGGATCTCTAACTTTAGACGAGACAACCTAGAATTTATTTGGATCACTCTCTTTTCGTGAGGTTTTTGACGTAGCTCGATTTGAATTAAAGTAACTTTACGTGTAGTTCTTTTAAGACCACTCGCTTATGGGTTGGGCTACATCTGGACGCACGAAACAGCACTTTCCTATGCTGCTATCCTTTTTCGTCGCTCAGAACCGTCATTTGCTAGAGCGGAAAAGAGAGTGAGTAAGCCGCGGAATCGGCGATGTGGCCGCATTCCCGCTCTGTTTCTCTACAGCGAGAAACAGAGCGGGAATGCGGCCGCATCGCAAATGACGGTACTGAGTGACATAAAAGAATAGCAGCATAGGAAAGTGCTGTTCTGTGTAGCCAGATGTTAATACATTATAATGCGATACAAATAAATATAATATAAGTACCTATTAAAAAAAGGCACTGATTTAAAGCTCAGAGGCAGTTGTAAATAGCAGTTTTGGTAAGTTAAAAATTATAAATGGCATGTTTAATAACTAGTTCAGCAGTTAAAACTAAGCAGTAAAGTAAACAAAAATGAGTAATAAAAAATAATGAACTATCAGTGAATATATAACTGAGCAGAAAAATAATTAAATGGGGGATAAAAAAAATGAACGAGCGGTTCTATAGGTTTTCCCTAACCTAGTAAAATGGATAAAACCTACCTAGCATTCGCCGGCCGCTGCCGCGGTACGCTCGCTACGCTCGCTCGGCTCGTGCGTGTGTTGGTCGCAGTTCTAACCTAATCTAACCTATTAAAATGAATAGAACTAGTAATATGATAAAATAACAGACTAATTAATTTTTTATTACTGTTCATGTCTTACTGTCGCAATAATTAATCAACCACCATTAATTAAATAACTGCTCAATATGTTTCCAACTGATCATAATAACATCTCGAATATTTAAATAACAGCTCAAAAAATTTGTTCCCTTAAAAAAAATTCTGTTCATAATTATACGACGTCTAGTATCTTATATAGAGGTCGTTTCAGTATGTACAAGCCGAACAAAGTCCCACGCGACACGAATGTGTTTGTAATTCGATAATGAGTCTTTCGTACAAGCTAACCCTGGTCATGTTCTCGCAAATTAAGTTTCACTTTACCAAGGAGACTTATACAGAAGTCTGCAAAGGTCATATCTTCTAAATTTAAGACAAGTTGTCACATACAATGCTGTAAGGGTCGCTTAATATTAGGCAAAAGATATTGAGATGATCTATCGATTCGATAGAAAGAGGAACAAGTTATAGTTCTCAAAACTAAAACCCGACTACAGGGAAGATTTTTGCTGAAAAGTACGTTTACCGATTAATAAAAGCACAGCAGAGAAAAACAGCTAATAACGTTGAAATGTGCATAAAGTGTGCGTAAAGTGTGTGTATAAAGTCCCTTAATTTGGTATACGGTATGATTTCATTTAATTTTTTTTTGTTAGTTACTTTATGGCCTATACAGGGCGCCATGTTGAATTTTTTGTGACGTCATATAGCCTATAATCAGCGGGCAGCCAAGACGCTTATAACATTAGCTCATTTGTCAAGGTACCATGGATATCATAGAAGATACGATCCCTCGTATCTTCTATGATATCCAGGTACCCTCTACATGGTACATCTGTTCCCATAGATAAGCGTACTTAAATAATCAACTCGTGAACGGGTGCCGCCAGTAGGGACTGGTCAGCTCGGCTCCGTTCTTTAAGACAACACAGTGTAACTTATTTCTGAAAATTGGATTTGGCACTCGTTTGCAAGCTTTACATATTATGTTGTGATAACATTGTATTAGGCATAATATCTTTGTAAACTGACAAAGCTCTTCTGGCGCGTAGGCGACCAATACTGTGTAAATGAGTTTCTTTCGGCGTTTCTTCTCAGCAGTAGTCGTTACGAAACGCTAGTATTGGTAGCTTTTGAACAGAGAAAAAAATAATTTTAATATAAATAAACATTACACGTAAATGTACACTATTATTGACGTGTAAAAGTGCCTGCAAAGGCCTAATTACTGAATAAATATTTGATTTTGATTTTTGATACATAGCGGCGAACACATAAACATCATTTTGGCTTTACTGTAGTCGGATAAAAAGAAGAGTTTTGCTTATTTACAGCCTATATCAGTCCATTGCTGGGCTTAAAGCCTAAAGCCTCTCCCAATAAAGGGAGGTTTTACCCACAATCCCCACGCTGGGCAGACGGGTTGGTGATCGCAGTAGATGATGTAAGGTCTTTGCACAGAGGACGCAGCTGCCCGTACTCTGTTACATATATCTCCCTTAGTCGCCTTTTATGGTCAATGGTCTTCGTAGGACACCCAACTGATAGGTGGGTACGCTTCGTTTGACTGTTGCTGCGACCTGAGAAAGTTTGCAGGAAAAAGCTGGACGCAGGGCGCTTCCGGTTGATCGTTTTGTAAATCCTTGGGGCCTTAGCTTATGTCAGTACATTTAAACACAAAAAGGCCTTTGCAGGCACTTTTACCCGTCAATAATCATAGTGTTCATTACGTGTAATGTTTATTTATATCTAAATTATTTTGTTCAAAAGCTACCGATACTAGCGTTTCGCAACGACCACTGCTGAGAAGAAACGCCGAAAGAAACTCATTTACACAGTATTAGTCGCTTACGCGCCATAAGGGCTTTGTCAGTTTACAAAGATATTATGCCTAATACAATTTATTCACAACATATTATGTAAAGCTTGCGAACGAGTGCCAAATCGAATTTACAGCATTAAGTTTCACTGAGTAGTCTCAAAAAACGGAGCCGAGTTGACCAGTCACTACTGGTGGCACCCGTTCACGAGTTGACGCGTGGATCAACACAGTATTGCAAAAAAAATATTTATTTATTTAACTTTATTACAAAACATGTAATAGGTAGACTTATTAAGGCCCAGGGCCTTTTCTACAAGTCACACTACAGGTGGTGCTGATAAAAGCAAATTTTTAACGCTATGGCACATTATCAATTATTCAAAATGTACCTTAAACATATATTTCAGTTACTATCATTTTATATATACATTCATACATATTTATGAAGTTTTAATATGCACAAAAAAGACATTAAATTCAATATTTAAGTACCAAATATATCATAAAAATACTATTAACAGTCTGTTAAAGACATTAACTACCAAAGTGCAGCGCTATCGCATAAACATTTATAAAGTGGTAATATTAAAAATGCATCGACCCGTAATAGTTCCTTTACGGCCCCTTGGCGGAAGCCACCGTCTTCACGATGTCTTTACGTAAAGATATACAAGGCTTTCCAAGACATTTAAGATATTATCTCTATTGAAAAAATATTTTAAATAGTTATTTATGAAGAGAGAGAGTTACAATCGTTTTGATAGCGAAAACAAATAAGTATATAAGTGGTAAGAGAGGGTTAGAGGAGGTTCAGAGAAAAAAAAATATAAACCTCAGGTAGTGATAATAACCAGCCAAGTGCGTATCGGGCGCATACCCGCAGTATAGTGTTCCGTAGTTGCGAAAGCCTTATAGTTAAGGGCCTCACGGTTTAAAACGACTAAAAACGTCTAATATCTCTACTCCTTTTCCGAGGACACAAAAAGTTGGTCAACTATAAATCTTTAATTTGTAAACCCTACTTAGCTGTGATAGATTATTTTAATTTCGTTATATACCTACACTTCTGCCGTGGTTTTTTTTAAGTGTCCAGAAACAACCGTTTAGCTGCCAGACGGGGCCCTTGACTCTAAAAACATTGCTACTTTAAAACCAAATCTTCTTCTTAATAATGGTGTTCACAAACTCAAATAAATAAACTGGCAAATGCGAGTCGGACTCGTACATATAGGGTTCCATACCTCCGTACAATGTTTTAAAACGCCGAAGAAACACGTTTCTTATATGGCGACTCCCTTTAATTTTACATTATCTTATTTTTAGTGTTTGTTTTTATAGCGGCCAAAGTAATACATAATCTGTAAAATTTTTAAGTATCTAGTTTAACGC
The DNA here is from genome assembly GCA_963576875.1 of Acrobasis repandana. Taxonomy (NCBI): domain Eukaryota; kingdom Metazoa; phylum Arthropoda; class Insecta; order Lepidoptera; family Pyralidae; genus Acrobasis; species Acrobasis repandana. Next base: position 3,454,308 of record OY756215.1, read on the forward strand.
TATTGTAAAGATCTAGTAAAAAACGCTAAAAATACACATTTTTAGGGTTCCGTACCTCAAAAGGAAAAAACGGATCCCTTATAGGATTACTTTGTTGTCCGTCTGTCCGTCCGTCTGTCAAGACTCTTTTTCTCAGGAACGCGTGGAGGTATGAAGCTGAAATTTATATCAATTACTCAGGTCTACTGTCCCTTGAAGCTGTGAAAAAATCAAACTTCTAAGCCAACGCAATCAAAAGATACAGCCGTTTATGCCGCAAATTTTCGACACTTGCAAGGGAATCAAAACCTACAGGGTGCTTCCCGTGAACTCAGAATCTTAAAATTTGGTACGAAGCAACGTCTTATAGCATAGATAAAGGAAAAATTACGAAAACCATAAATTTTTAGTTACATCACATAATATATTTTTTTTTAATAATTTTAAACTTACTACCCATTTCCTCATAAACGCGTAGAGGTATTAAATTGAAATTCATACCAAATACTAAACCTTGCAGGTTTGTACGGAACCCTCGGTGCGCGAGTCCGACTCGCACTTGGCCGGTTTTTTTTGTATGACGACCCCCTTTAATTAATTATTACTTTTTTAATTGTTCTCATTAATAGGGTCCCGTGTGCACCCTTTGGGTACGGAACCCTAAAAAAAATAAAAAATATTTACCGCTGACAGTCAGTCAACAGTCTCTGTGTAAAACCGCGGACAGACAGACATTGCGGAACTATAAAGGTTCCTACAAAGCCCTAAATCACATAATTATCATAACACATAAGTTTTCACAGCACATATCAAATTGCCGAAACCCGATAGCGAAGTGTCAGGTGTGACTGTATCTTGAAAAGGGACGGACGGCCATATCGGAGTGTAACAAAATATAGAATAATACACACTTGGACAAGTTTGTATTCTCTGCTCTTGGGAATTAGAAATTGCTTCTGGTTCTACCATGATTTCACATTAAATATGTTTTCTAATTGCATAGCAGTGGTCGTTTCGAAAATCCGATATATAGCATTTCGAGTGGTCGAGTCGAGATGTAGGTAGGTTTAAAAAAACCGGCCAAGTGCGAGTGAGACTCGCGCAATGAGGGTTCCGTAAAAACCTGTAGGTACATAAGTAAGTTTAAAATTATAGTAAATGCGCAAAAGGCGGTCTTATCGCTAAGCAATTTCTTCCAGGCAACCTCGTTTAAATAGAAAAGATGATGGGAAGTTAGGTAGTGCGGGGTGGTCAATATAATAAACATACTTATATGTGCTTATATACTGACTTAAGTAGCGCACTTGTTTTAGATATTGTTTCTTAATACCGCTAAATAATAAAAAAGTAGTAAATGTTATTATTTTTAAAATCGCCGTTTTAAGGTTTTATATGAGAATATTAAACGACATTTGAGGTATGTTTTACAAAAATTTACAAAGCCGTGTCCTACTTGGAAGAGCCCAAACTTGGTATGTTTCGAAAATATTTCTTGGATTTATAGAAAACAGGTGGAAGAAAGGTCATGGTGTAATATATTTTTAGAATCAGCTTATGAAGCCCTTTCATTTGATAATACACAATATAGGCTTCTTAAAAAAAAAATTCAATTCCCGTACAAAAATTGATGACGTCATTACTGCCCTTCCTATGGGAATATTCCACTGGTTGTCTGGAAGAGATCGCCGTCAGCGATAAGGTTCATTCAATCATTCAATATTTTTAAGAACTACCGCTCAAAATGATTGTTTAAACCTAAAGTACCCGTGTACGAAATGGCTATCCTGTACATCGATTTGCGGTTTTTGTCAATTTTTGCTTTGTACACCGTCCACTATTTGCAAGATTTTCACGCCGTTCCTAGTTGTGTTATGGTCAAAACTTCTAAATGAATTATCCCCAAGTGAGTCTACCGGTGACTGTAACCTCCATCTCGAGGGGCGGTTAAAAGTCACAAGTTTGACTACAAACTTGGTCAGGGTTACGGTATGACATGGGTCTGACGTATTCATTCACTTGTGTATAAAAATGAATCTTTGTTATATTGGAGTAGGTACTTGACGATTTCTGATTTCTATTGTACAAAATGTTTTTGTTTCTCTATTTTTTTTAAATTTAATATTCTTACTATATAATATATTAGCGCCTTACTTGCGCTAACACTGGAAATGCCGTTTTGCAGATGGAAACACCGGGAAGAAGCTGGCAACCCTATCGGCAGAGAGAGGTTGCGCACCCGCGGTCACTTCTTCTTGGTTCGACGCTCGTCCAGTACGGTTGTATTGTTCCCATGTCAAACTTTATATTGTATTGTATCTGAATTTATGCACCATAGATCTATTATGATTAGAGTAAACAATAGAATATTTCAAAAGTGGTTTACCTAGCAAAATAAATACGATTAAGTATAACTGTGTCTGATATTAATTTTGTTAATATATATTTATGTAATTTATTTGTATTGTATTTGTATAAAGGGACAAATCACACTTATTAAACTGTTCCCAAAGTTTTTTTTAAAACTTGTGTTTTGTGTGCAATACTAACTCAACGATACTACATATACATTTAGATAAATCATAATATAGATGTAGACAATTTGAAAAAGGCCATTTTTTGCCCTGACTGGGTATTGAACCCAGAAACTCCAGATTAGCGGACTAGTGTGTTAACCATTACGACACGGAGGTCGTCAAGGTTGTTGGTCCGTCATTAGGTTGTTGGTTGGCGCAATGCCGTCAGACCGAAAGAGTGTTGGTTACTGATGTTCCAGCTGGCTTTGGACCATCCAAGAGGTCACTTTATAAATTTTTAGTATTTCTTAAATATTGACTTCTCTCTCTACCCAAAGGTTGACTGAAAAATATTGCTTTGCGATGTTCGCCTTTTTATCATTTTTAGGTTTTTTGTAATTCGTTTTGTTGATGATTCATTATAGAGTATTTTTATTGTATTGTATACATGAATATATATCAACAAACGGCAAAACTGTTCACACTACTAAATGAAGAACCAAAATTAATTAAACACCTATATTCAAACTCTTTATTTCATACATAACAACTAGCCAAATTACGACGTATAAAACTTTACTCGGTCTCTAAACACACCGTTTTGCTCGGAACTTCTTTGACTCTGCGTAAATTTCCCTTGGCGTCTTGAATTAAAAGCTCAAATTAAGTGGTTCATCATGTACCGTGTACAGAGGTCACAGATAAAGGAAAATATGGTGAACAGAATAAAAAATACTTATTTGTCTATATATTAACGTATCTATTTTATAGGGTGCGTGGAAATTGTTAGTAAAAACTGGTTTCTGTTAAAAATCTCATTGTCTTAAATTATTCTAGTGATAATCTGTTTGGTCGCCTATTTATCAGGTCCACACGGATCGGATTGAACAAGTTCAGCGTTGCTTTCTAAGAACACTTTGCGGTAGACTCGGTTTAAGGCGTCAAATACCTGAATATGAAGATAGACTTCAAAAATTTGGTCTCAAAAGCCTTGAATTCCGTCGCTCAATAACAGACTTGACCAATTTACATAAAATAGCTAATGGGTCAATGGGTTCTCAGTTACTTAAACAATTGGGATTTAAGATTCCACATCATTCAGCCAGGGTTCCACAGCTGTTTAGCGTGCCTTTTGCCAGGAACAATGTCGGTCATAATAATCCTTTGATTAGAATTTGTGAATTATATAATAATATGAGCACTAATGTCCAACTAGATTTATTTGCTGATAAATTGTCAAAATTTAAATATTCTGTTTATCAACATAATTAGCAGTTATATTTATTGATTCATGTTTGATTGATTGTTTATTTGCTTGCATGTATTAACATTCTCTGTAGTGTCGTGTACAGTCTTTTGTAGGATTTCAGAATAATATTGGTCTTAGATATAAGTACTATAAATGAAGTAGTTCTGTTATCTGTGATTGTACCTTAATAAATAAAATAAAAATAAATAAAAATAAACTTATTAAATTGAAAAAAAATATCTTTTGTTGGTCATGGATTGTGCCAGTAAAATTCCAGACATTACAGATACGCAGACAGAGTTTAAAGGCATGTATTTAAATCGATATCTGTATATTCCCTTTTTTCGAACAAAATATTTTAATGTTTCACCGAAAATACTGAATTGCACAATAATTATGCACACTAAATAAATCAAATTTAGTATACTGTTTAATGGTATTTGCAGAACTGTTTTACTGAATGATGAAGGGTAGTATTAAAACGCAAATCAAAATTACTGATTGCACAGCAAAATACTCAACTGAAAATATTACTAAACAAACTGCAATTTATATTTGTGGCGTAGTAAAATGGATAGAACTTACCTAGCATTCGCTTCGTGCTAGGAAAGCACGGCACGCTCGCTTCGCTCGCTCGGCTCGTGCGTGTGTTAGTCGCAGTTCTAACATAACCTAACCTATAGGTTTGCTGTACCTAGTAAATTTGATGGGCAGTGAGTATTTATGATTAGATTGTTGATTTATTTCATGTAAAAAGGTATATAAATGATGAAATTAAATTGATGGGTGGATTACTTATTTGATGTGTAATTAATAATATCCCGAGTTTAAACTGCCGTTAAACATCAATTACTATAAAAGGCGTACTATCATGTCAATGAGTATTTATTTGATAACAAATCTTGGAAATAGTTGATGTTATTATAATAGTATAGTTGCAAACTTTTTAGACTGTACAATACACTATTACGTCTTTATTCCAAATGGGGCAGACATAGCACTTGGGGTCTTGCAGCTCAAAGCAGATAAAGCCCAGGGCCGCAAGACCTAAAAAGCACTTTTAGCATGACGGTATGCGAGAAGGTGGAAAAAAGAATTAATACAATATAATACAATACCCTTTATTGCACAAAAGAAAAATACAGGACATAATTATCTTAAAAACTATAAAATGCCCAAAAGGCGGCCTTATCGTTAAACAATTTCTTCCAGGCAACTTCGCTCAAATAGAAAAAGTGATGGAAAATTAGGTAGTATTTATGTAATTAAAATAGTGATGGGTTTCTAGCTGCATCGCCTAATTAATAAGAAGTCGAGCAGTTCTATGTTTTACTCTTTTCTCCCGGACTAGCATGCAAAAAAAACATTTTGTTATTTTTATCAAAAAAGGAATTAACAATGCATCTTTACATCGTATTTTCTTGATAATATTACCCTCGGATGAGAGTTAAGAGCCTTAGCAGAAGAGTATTGGTACACAAGGATTACCCTCTATTATTGCCAGGAATTATAATATGAGCTGGGTATAAATTATTTAGCTAAACTACTGCATACATTTATCTTGCTTTAGGAATTACGTGGGACCGGGGAAAATTTCTTTTTTAATGTATTTTTAGACAAAATTATTGTTTAATAATATCCACTTATTAATTATAAAACCAGTCAAGTGCGAGTCGGACTCTTACATTAAGGGTACTGTATCTCCGTACAATGTTTTTAAAAGCTAAATAAAACACGTTTCTTGTATGATGACCCCCTTTAATTTTATGTTATTTTATCTTATTTTTAGTATTTGTTGTTATAGCGGCTTTAATACATAATCGAATAAAATTTCAAGTGTCTGCTGCTATATAGCATGTGAAAGACGGACGGGCAGACAGACAGCGGAGTCTTAGTAATAGGTTCCCATTGGCACCCTTTGGGTACGGAACCCTAAAAAAAGATCTAAGCAAACCCCAGAGAGCCCAGGGCCGCACTTAAAGTCCACTTTTAGCGTGATGGTGGGCGAGAAGGTGGAAAAAGGAATCAAATAGGTTGATGGGTCGCTTAAGCCGTATCGCCTTTTAAGATGATTCTTATTTTTGCCTATTCCCTTGTTCGGCTTTTACGATCTGCGCGGGATAAGAAGTAGCTTTTCTTTTTTCCCAACCAGCATGGAAGAGTATACTTAGCCAATATCTCTTTTATACTTTAGTAGGTACTTTAATTTAGTATATTAGGTAGGTATCTAGAAACCCGTATTGATTGTACATACATAATTTAAATTCAGGCCGTATATAAAGGATTAAGATGGTTGAAAGCTCAGGTTGAAACTATTTCTAACCGAGTAAACTTCGAATGTAGATTTAGGTATAATCCGTGGCTTACATTCAAGGTTTACTGGTTTAAATACTTAGCTCTCAAGTTATTTACTTAGTAGTCTATTTAATATTTATTATTGATACGAAATAAACGGGCAGTCGGACTCGTACATGAAGGGTTCCGTACCACCGTACAATGTTTTAAAACGCTGAAGAAACACGTTTCTTGTATGACGAACCCCTTTAATTTTTAAATTTTATTTTATTTTTAGTATTTGTTGTTATTTTGGTCATAGTAATACATAATTGGTGAAAATTTCAAGTATCTAGTTAATGCCATTATAAAGATCAAGTTAAAAACGCTGAAAAAAACACGTTTCTTGTATGACGACCCCCATTAATTTTTAACTATTTTTTATTTTTAGTATTTGTTGTTATAGTGGCCACAGTAATACATAATCTGTGAAAATTTCAAGTGTCTAGCTATTACGGTTCAAGAGATAGCGCCCTGTGACAGACAGACGGACAGACAGACGGACGGACAGACGGACAGACAGCGGAGTCACAGTAATAGGGTCCCGTTTGCACCCTTTGGGTACGGAACCCTAAACAGGTACATACATAAAGCGAAAACTTATCTATCACTCTGGCATTTATTTATGGATAGTTATTTATTATTTTTATTAGTTATTTATATTTATTATTTACACCCAAGACCCAGGACAATTTGACAAAGGCCATTTTTCAACTTACTAGTCTGTCGAGAATAATTATAACTCTGTATAAATTTTCTATATCTTCTGGATCGTTACCACATACGACTGATTTTAGGTATAGACGGACTGTACGTTTGCGCAAAACAAGCCAATTTCTCACAAATCTCCAGCCCTGAGTCAGCTAGCGATGCATCGTGCAAAGAGGACGATATAAATTATCGCAAGGGTCTCCGACATTTTCAAACGTCAGATACTACAACATTGACACTATACATTCCTTGGGGAATGTTGTTCAGTATCATGGATTGAATTTACCCTTAAAATATTTCAGTATATTTTTTCGACCCTGTATTTAATATTACCAAGTAGTAGCTGCAAAGCCACAGCTGAGCTGTGTGTTATTACATTGATTGAGTGGTCTCGATTCAAAAGTCTAAATTGGAAGATAAATCGATTATGATTTAATATTTATTTCTCCTTACGTACACTTCGTAGCAATTAACCAAGAGAATCACATACAAATTTTACGATTTGAACGAAATGAAGAGCAAAATATTATAAGTATGATAAATTTAAAAAAACCAGTGGTACTCCGGGAGTTCCGACAGAACTGAAAATTTGAACAAGGTAGTGCCGGTTATACGGTAACAGCCTAGTGTCGCGAGAAGAAAATATGCCGAACGCGCCCAAAGAAGTTGTCACTTTAAAAAAGTAAATAGTTACGTTTATTTCATGAAACCGGCACATAACATAATTTGAATAACATAAATGAGTTCGAATTTCTATTCTTCACCGAGTCATTTATTTTAAAAGTCATAAATTATATCGCCACTTTTCCGTTTCTTTGAAAGTCAGTGACGTGGATATCATATCAAACTCGACTGGATGCGTTTATTAAAGCAATGAATATTTACGAGTATCTAACGCACGCAACGCCACATCTTCTGTTACGAAATATTTAAACATATTTTCTGTATGGAGAAGGTTTTATTAGATGGGAATTTACAATCCGTCGCCTCATATTGGTGGACGAGGAAGTCTTTGTTGTCAAGAAAGTCTTTTCAGAAAGCATTTATTAAGCTATTTTTGAAAAATCTGACAACAAAGTTGGCCAATAATACACATGGACCAAGAGCCGCAGACTTCCTGCCGGACGTACATCCTACAAAATACGTGTACACGTGTCTGGCAGGATGTCCAATTGGTCTGGCTGCTTGCAGAAGGTATAGTTATATAAATAAAAAGTTTATTTGCTAGGTAAATAAAAAAAAAAACCAACTGTCAGGAACGCCATCTAGTGATAAGTAGCGGAACTACCGATACTACTTGATATGGATATCAAGTCGCACTACGAATAGCGCCATCTATTATTTGCTAAGCTTGGGAAAGCCCTGCGTTAACCCCAATAACTTTTAAACGGCTGAACCGATTTTCATCAAACATAGCTAAGAACCACCGTAAAGGAATTTTCTTTCATGTAAAAAAACTAACATTGAAATCGGTCCCTCCGTTCGAGCGCTACGAAGCCACAGACAGATAGTCAGACCGACAGAAAGACCAACAGACTCTTTTTGTTGGGGGTTAAAAATCAGCCCTAAGACTTTAAGAGAAGTGATTTTGGGCCCATACATTGGTAAATCGCCTCTGTTTTCAAACTACATACGAATACTACACTAAGATGATTATTAAGAAAAAAAGGAAGGTCTGATACCACTGCGGTTCTTGGTTCATATTTATGATGCCCTTAGCTTGAATAATCTGACAACAAAGTTAGCCTACATAGAAAAAAAAAAGCGGCCAAGTGCGAGTCGGACTCGCCCATGAAGGGTTCCATAGAAGCAAGTAACATAACATAAAAGTTCTAAAGGTAAATCGCGGTTTACGATTTATGACGTATTAGAAAAAAAACTACTTACTAGATCTCGTTCGAACTAATTTTTGGTGGCATGGAAATTGTACATCATATATTTCTTTTTATTTTTATCATTTTCTTATTTTCTTATTTTAGAAGTTACAGGGGAGGACACACACATTTTACCACTTTGAAATGTCTCTCGCGCAAACTAATCAGTTTAGTTATATTAAAAACCTCAATAACATTTTTCCATAGATACACCACACATATGTGTCTGATGAAAAAAAAAATTGAGTTTCAGTTCTAAGTATGGGGAATCCCCATTTTTTTGTTTTTTTTTCTATTTTTGTGTGAAAATCTTTATGCGGTTTACAGAATACATCTACTTACCAAGTTTCAACATTATAGTTCTTATAAGTAGTTTCGGAAAAAAGTGGCTGTGACATACGGACGGACGGACAGACAGACAGACAGACATGACGACTCCATAAGGCTTTCGTTTTTTGCTATTTGACTATGGAACCCTAAAAGCGTAGATGTGTTCATTTTTAGACAAAATAATGACATATAATTTATTATTTATTTCAAGTCACAAATTAAATTGCCGCTTTCATTTCTTTGAAAGCCAGTGAAGTGAATATCATATCAAACTCGACGTTTATTACACTGTTAGCAATGAATATTTATCTAACGCACGCCAAGCCATGTCTTCTGGTATGAAATATTTAAACACACTTTCTGTACATATGGGAAAAGATTTACGGAATGAGAATTGTTTGTACCTATCTAATACTCGTATTAGCATGATCTAACGATATATGGAGGAAATGGGCGAGATGCTAGCTGTATTTCACAACCCTATAAATATTATGATTTATTTTTTCACCTACTTGCCCACCATCAAGTTAAAAGTGGCCCTTGGGTCTTGCGACTCCAGGCTCTGTCTGCTTAGAGTAGCAAGACTCAAAATGCTCAGTCTGGCCTGGTGCCGCCACCTATCGGCTATTTAATTATTTGTTAAATAAGCAAGGTATATGCATAATCCTTTTTTTTCTACTACCCTTTTTGACGTGTGCCTTAAAAACTATCGCTTGACCGCGCCCGCGAATCACAAAGAACAGCCTTCATACAACCGCCGTACCGCCAGGAGCTGTCCTAGCTTCTTGCCCGCTTTTCGCTGGTGATGTGAACAACCGTTGTTCATAAGCCGTATCAGTCCCGCTGTTTCAAAGTGGTGACTTTAGTGTGTAGACAATCAACATAAAGAAACATTAGCAGTGTGTGTGCTCAAGTAGATGTGAACTAAAAACTGTGAATCCACGTGGCGGATAGTAAGGCCACGTCATTACTATATCCCCCCTTCTTGCTGTTACCTTTGCTGTCTGTGTTTTCTTTATCTAGCTATCGAAGGTTCGCTTACTACACGCGCGTCACCATGGCCCATTAATGACGTGAGTGTATACAAAAAACTCAGATACGTGTAGATATAACCATCTTATTACCACGTGTAGGTACATAGGGCGCACTGTAAGTTTCCGGAACTGGCCACTTACATAAACAATATTTAAAAATTTATTGCAACATTTGAAAATAGAACTCTTTGGCTGTAGAATGCAGTTTGTTTCATCTGACTGTCTTTTGTTTTTACCTTGTGGCGCCATTTAAAAAATTGTGTGTCTGCATCAACATGGATTTAACTCGGGAAAATTTTCGTAGTATGATTTTCTACGATTTTAAGTGTAATTTGACAGCTCAAAAGAGCATCGCTCGGCTTGAAACAGCTTTTGGCAATGAAGCACCATGCAAGACAACTGTTTATAGCTGGTTTGCAGAATTCAAGCGTGGTCGTATCAATCTCAGTGACGAATCTCGCGATGGTCGGCCGTCCACCGCTGTGACCAACAAAAACATCAATGCTGTGCGCCGTATGATTGAAACAGACAGGCATGTGACCTACCATGAAATTCGCGCATCCTTAGAAATAGGCATGAGTCAAATACAATTAATCCTACACAAACATTTGGGTGTGAGAAAGCTGTGCTCGCGGTGGATCCCACACAACTTGACCAAGGCTCAAAAAACGGACCGCGTCACTTGGTGCAGTGCCATGCTTACCAGATTCAACGAAGGTGCGTCAAATTTGGTGTGGGACATAGTAACAGGTGACGAAACATGGATTTATTGCTACGATCCCAAAACAAAGCAGCAATCGAGCGTATGGGTCTTTCAAGATGAGCCGAAACCAACCAAAGTGGCGCGCGTGAAAAGTGCATCTAAGCGGATGATTGCTTCTTTTTTTAATAAAACTGGACACGTGGCTACTGTTGCTTTAGAGAATCGTCGTACAGTGAATAGTGACTGGTACACGACCATTTGTTTGCCGGAAGTTATTGATGAACTCCGTAAAAATAACCGTAAACGCCGTATCATCCTGCACCACGACAATGCTAGTTCTCACACGGCCAGACAGACAAACGACTTTTTGAAGGCGAAAAATGTAGAACTCATGAGTCATCCTGCATACAGTCCCGACCTGGCACCTTGTGACTTTTTTCTGTCCCCAAAAATTAAGAACCAATTACGCGGTCAACGATTTTCATCACCAGAAGAGGCTGTCGAGGAGTATGAAAAACACGTTTCAGAGGTCACCACAGAGGAGTGGCACAAAAGTTTTCAAAACTGGTTTCATCGAATGAAAAAGTGCATAGACGCCAAGGGAGATTATTTTGAAAAACAATAAATTAATTTTGTACCTTTAATAGTATTTTTTCATATTCATTCCGGAAACTTATAGTGCGCCCCACGTATAAGTCATTTTAAATCCGGAAATATTTTGTTTTAATTCTGTTTATCTGTAAAGTACGGATGTTACCCAAATACTTTATTAGAAAGTGGCACTTACTCGTTTAAAATCGCGGTAACAACAACAGCAATTTACATACAAATACGCAATTATCCTGCGCCCAGAATTATCTACTCCTGTCCCTAGTGGCGGATTTGCAGTCCTAGCCGCCCTGGGCCGTGAAGTGTTTCAGCCATCCCTTTTTTATTCACTATTGGCCAGCGCCAATCACTGCCTACTATCAAGCTCGATGTCAAGATTTGAAAAAAAATGAGTTTTAACTCATCATCTCTACGCTTAATGCGTCGCTTCTGAATTTAATTTTCCCCTCACGCATCGCTACTCTTCTCCGCCAATACAAGAAACGCTCGCGCTTTCATAAATTAATATACCAAGGTCTTACGCAACGCGCTTTAACAAAGATAAGGAAAGTGCGAGACAAAAAGAAGAATTTAAGGGTGACCTGGACACCAGCGGTAAGCACAACTTCATTTTTCGCTTGCTCTCTTACTACCTATACTTACCTATAGTCCTTTTCTAACGCTACACCATTTTAATACCAGGTCTTCAACACCCAGAGCGACTAGCCACCCGATTCTAGTGGCTCTGGAAGTTAGAATCTATCTTTTCATAGTTTAAAACTGAATAATTGTACACCGACCTTAAAACACCCATGATTCCGCCATTTTTAAACATTTCAAAAAACTGAATCGATAAGCTCACAAAAATTCACGACAAGTGGTTGAGAAATAATAAATAAATAAATATATAGGGACAAATCACACTGATTAAGCTAGCCCCAAAGTAAGTTTTTTAAACCTGTGTAATGGGATACTAACTCAACGATACTATATTTTATGATAAATACATTTATAGATAAACACCATATACCACATAGGACAATTTGAAAAAGGCCATTTTCCAACTTGCCCTGACTGGGGATCGAACCCAGAACCTCCGGATTAGCGGTCTAGCGTGTTAACCATTACGCCACGAAATGCGACATGTAAAGGAAAATACTTACTTATCGGGGGAAAGAGAGACGTGGAAAGTACATCAGAAACAAGAGCGCAACTCTTAAATACTATAAAAGAGGAGAACCGAACAGACAAATGATTGCATACTTGCCTAAGCTAAACTGAAATGGAGGCGCTTTATTTGTTTGCGCTTCGCGCTCGTTTCAGTCAATAAATATTGCAAAAACAAATGTTTGGGCATGAAATAACAATACCCTCTTTGGCAAAAAGTTCTTAGACGTGTATTTATTTATGTTTGGCCGCATCTATCCGGCGGCACTCATATAGGTATGATATGCACAAGCCGGGGTGGAAAGTGCATCATCGAAACATCAATTGGCCGCCCCTTTATATCTGGCCGCCCAACGCCGGGGCAGGGCAAGTCCGTCCCTGTTGTCCCCAAAATTATCAACTCCTGCAAACCTGCCCAACTGTGATGAAATTAGTTTTCGTTTACGCAACTTACCTAGTAATTTAAATAGGTGAATTAACCTGATATTATACTATTGTGACCAAACCTTATGTTTAGTCAGGGTTGGTAAAATTATACGTCGTGACTAAAATTCAGTCAGGTAGTGTAAATTCGTTTATTTAGGTCTTACAAAACACATTGAAATTATTTTTGCTTACTGCTAATAAGCTGATTTAATAAAAGAAACAACATTTTATTTTTTGATTGTTGTTTTTCGTGTGTACAGCCGGGACCAACGGCTTAACGTACCTTCCAAAGCACGGAGGAGCTCGAGAATTTTTTATGCTACTTTTGGTCACCCAACCAAGTTCGAAGTGTGCATTCGTTCATTATGTGGAATACTCGAAGGGAATTCATGTGTACTACATTTTAAAAAACTAAAAGTATTAACATTGCCTGGAATGTATATATATGAAATAGCTCTTTTTGTAAAATTAAACATACACCGTTTTCAATGCCTTGGTTCCAATCGCATCAACGACATAATAATTAGGCAGATATCATACAAGACAGCTATGTTCAGTGAAAGTGTGTTTGGAATGGCTTTAATAATATATAATAAGTAGGTCCCAAAAAATAAGGAATCTAAGTTTGATTCTATCCAGTGGAATTATTAATAGAAAAATGCTATTAATATGTTAATGAATTTTTAAATGATAAAAAATAACCGCTCATATTTATTTAATTAATTGTTACTAATATTATTTAAATTGTAATAATATTTTATTTATTTATTTATTTTTAAACTTTATTGTTTAACAATGAAATTGTCTTACAATTGGCGGACTTAACGCTAAAAGCGTTCTCTCCCAGTCAACCATAGGGATAAACAGATATTTCGTTGCGGCGCAAAATAATTAAATAATTACATACTTATACTAAATAATACACATACATGCATATATACTCATAATAAAGATATATATATATACGCATACATATAAAATATACATATATATACATATACATAATCAAATAAATACAAATACACACATAACTACAATGAATGATGATGTAGATAAGAAAATGAGACTAATTTACTCGTAGAAGATGACAGTGTACTCTTCTCTTGAAGGAAAATTTTGTGGAAATTTCTTTGATGTCAACGGGCAAAGCATTCCAGAGTCGTGAAGCTTGAACAGTAAAAGAGTTTGCCATAACATTTGTGCGATGAAGAGGAATACTAAGGAGACGGGTATCAGTAGAACGAAGCTGCCGATCATGAGTGTCGGAAAGAAATTGAAATTTGCATTTAAGATATTCAGGAGATTTTGGATTAGAAAAAATAGAAAAGAGAGTGCACAGAATTCGCATTTGTCTGCGTTCACGGATGGGAAGCCATTTAAGCTCCGAGCGAAATGAAGTTATATAATCATATTTGCGAAGACAGAAAATAAATCGAATGCAATTATTAACTAGACGATCAAGCTTATTAAGAAGATCTGCATTGAGATCAGGGTAACACACATCAGCGTAATCAATAATAGGTAATATTAATGTTTGGACTAACAGTATCTTCGTTTTAATTGGCAGGAAGTTCTGAAGGCGGTTAAGCTGTGGAAGGGCAACAGTGACAGAACGACTGACTTCAGCCACTTGAGTGATCCAACTAAGTGTAGAATCGATATGGAAGCCAATATTTATATTGTAATTAATTGTAATTAATAATTTAAGAACATTAAAAATTTTCAAACCTACGCAAGAAGGTAAAATGTAAAAGGGAGTGGTAATTTTAAGATCTGTATGCATTATACCTACATTTTATGCAAATAAACGTATTGATTGATTACTTTCTTCGGCGCTACAACCCTTTGTGTGTCTTGGCCTTCTCAACGATTTGTCGCCATTTCGGTTTGTCTCTGGCCTGTCTTCTCCATGCTGTGTACTTTTTCATTTTCTTCTTCGACTCCATCTCTCCAGCGCTTCCTGGGTCTACCTCGGGGTCTTATTTGTTGTGGCATCCAGTTAGTCATTATTTTTACTGCCATGCAGTCGCCCATTCTCTCGAGGTGTCCTGCCCATCTTTACCGTTGCGACTTTCAGTACAGCACAATCGTTTCTTGATGTATCAAATCATCAAGTTCGTGATTCATTCGCTGGCGGTACGATAGACCATCCTCTCGTATGGGACCAAAGATTTGACAAGGGTTTGATATAGGCAAGTTCAGAACAAAAATACTTTACACATGTAAGTATTGTAATATTATTTTGGTAATATTTTATTTAAATTTATTTATTAGATAGGTAATTAAAAATTATGTTTATAACATGTTAATACCATCACGTTTTCTGAACTAACAAATCAATTTTTTTTTCCAAATATTTGTCTTAGCTGAATTCTCAAGTAGAGAAAGCAATGTATTGTTATTTTTTGTGACTTGGTGTAATCGATTCAGTTCCGAGTAATAATATGGGGTCTTTCTGTTAATCTTTCGTATCGGAAAGCATAAAATAATTGAAATATTTGTACACTCCGTTGACATATTATGTTAATTATTTAATTGTTTACAGTTATTCCATTTTAAGTATTGATTACTCTTAGTGTGTATAATGGAAAAGGCAATAGCAAACCACTCCAATCTCTGCCAAAAATCCTCATCGAGTGCGTCTCTTTTCATAAACCTAAAGACACCGACAAGAAAAATGCAGAATAAGAAGAGTTACGTACCAAAAATTATGCGTAACAATTTTATGCGTTTCAACCAACTACCAACAATACCGGGGGATAAGTACCGTTGCAACTTCCTCAATATTCGCATTTATGTTCAATTTAGATTTTCCTTAAGATATTGATGTTTGCGGAACACGGACGTTGTAAGTTTCAGATTGCGTAGTTGTATTATTTGTTTGATAGATAAATATGTTTACAGAATAATGTGATATCCCATGTCTTTATACTAGATAGGTTAAACGTGATAACCTCATAATCATCGTTTCTTCTCAGCAGTGGTCGTTAGAAAAGCTAGTACCTAAAGGTAGCTTTTGCACTAAAATAATTAAAAATAATGACCTTTAATAAGTGATATATTTATCCTACATTGAATAAAAAACGTTGACTTCATAAGTAATTATAATAAAGCAAAACGGTGGACAAATATTTGTCAAAAGATATAAAAATAAATGCTATCTAAGTGGCAATACACTGGGATACAAAAATACTATCACGTCTTAATCCCTAACGGGGCAGACGAAGCCTAGTTGTGCTGTTAGACCGAAAGACGAAGTTTAGCGTATAAGTGGGCATAAAGGGGCAAAAAGAGAATCAAAATAGTGAGGGCTTGCTAGCCGCATCGCCTATTGACATGATTCATATTCTCGCCATACTTCAATCGGCTTTTACGATATGCCGGAAGAATAGTAGCTAGATCAAAAATAACAGAACATAAATGAAAAAAAATCGGCAGTGTGCAGTTAATATAGCTAGTAATAATAATTTGTATGGGAATGTCCATTTTCTTTTTTGAATGTTATTTGAATATCTACATCAAATATCATCACCCGTGTGGTTCCGGGCTAGAATAGGACAACTCCATCTCTTCCTGTGAATGTGGTAAGAGGCGACTAAAGGACTAAGCACAAACATCTCTTGCTACAATTGTATTCCCAAGGAGGGTTAACATCGGGCGGCGGCCGGTTGTAAAACTTTTTGCACAAATACATTCCCAAAGAGAGTTGACGTCAGGTAGGCGGCCGGTCGTAAAACTATAGCTAAATCAATTAAACTGTTCCGGCTATTTCTTCTCCATTTTGCAAGGTCTTTGGCATACATGGGTGACCATTGACATGCATGTTATATTTGGAGAAGAAAAAGCGGCAAAGCGCACCTCGGCCTCCGAAGCAGCACAGCTGAGGATGCAACCAGGAACGCGCTTAGACGAAGAAAAAGAAGATTTGAATATCTTTATACTAAAGTGATCTAGCATAGCCCGTGGTTCGATTTATTACGCATATGCCCCTTACACGCTGTTTATTATAAGGATCCCCGTTGATATTTACGATCTGCGCGGAAGTAAAACAAGGATGGAAGTTGCTATCTATCTTTGTAGTGATAACTCTACACATGTATATTTCACGTAAGGTAGATACATAGATGACAGCGTTATTAATATGTATGACACCATATAGACGAGATAATTGTTATTAATAATACAACTCGAGATGTCAGCGCTTTGATCATACGCGTACTAATGTAATTAGTTTTACTCTGCGTTACGGCATTGAGACGCACTTAGATGTCTACTCTGTGATGATATTTGGTTAATTGACCGAGCGGGCAATGCGAGCGAAGCGGCTCAGTTTCAAGATTGGCAAAAAATGATGTGGTCCGTCTATCAAGTCGCATGTTTCAACCAAAGAAATTGTTTACAAATCTAGAATACTTACAAAATGGCAAAGCCGTTCCCAAAAATTATGCCTAAAGTTATAGCTCTCCTCTTCTACTTTATTGCACTGACAGTTTGCGGGAAAGGGACGCCTGTAACTTTAGGCACATTTATTGGGAACGTTAGGTATTTAAATATAAGCATTATGAAAATATGAGCTTTATGTGCGTGACATTAAGTTTAATTTTCAATGTCGTTTTTGTGAGATTATTATTCGTAGTTATTCCAGATAGTATTATAAATTCTTTGGTTTCAACCGATTTTTACGTGCGCACGGTGCGCACGGTTGTATCGTTCCGTTTGTGGTAATTATTCCGCTTGTTTGAAGCGCCATACCTATGACAGTGTGTTAAATAATCAAACTAACTGAATTGTTAAAAGGGTAAGTTAAAAGATCACTTTTAAAATTTCACCGGCACGCGCCCAGCAAAATGGCGATAAAACTAAAATGTGGCGGTGGTTTAATTCAACATTCGGGAATCCGGGGCATTCCGCTCACGCGCGGGCTGCGAACCGTGCTGTGAAATATAGGAGTCTCATATGGATTTCACAAGTAGAAATTTGATTTGCTTTGACAAGTCTTCTAATTATTTTATTAGGGTGCGCCTGATGTGGATAATCAAAATTTTGCTCCCGCTTTCACGCACACAAATTTACTCTAGCCGAAGCGCGACAGCCATGCGGGGTGAAAAGATCACGGGGATCATTGAGCTTGGTTTTTTTCGTTTTACAAAGAATATTTAATAGATATTTAAACAATAAGACATATAATCCCTGCCTTATGTTTAATACAATAATAATAACATAAGCAAAGAAATTACTTTAGATGAATTAATTTCCGCTGTTCAGTCATTGAAATGTGGGAAAGCCTCGGGTATTGACAACATCACGATAGAACAGATAAAACATTTGGTCCCCGACGCTATTTCCTGACTCTTACAAATGTTCAATAATATTCTTCTTTCCGCACAAATCCCTCGGCTTTGGAGAAAATCAAAAGTAATCGCCATCCCTAAACCTGGGAAGCCCCAAAAAATTTTCGCCCAATTAGTTTACTTTGCCACACTTTTAAATTATTCGAAAGACTCCTACTTAATCGCCTAACCCCAATCATAGAACCTAAACTCATCCCAGAACAAGCCGGGTTTAGACCCGGAAAGTCTTGCACCAACCAAATTTTGAAACTCACGCAATTCATTGAAGATGGTATTGAAAGAGGTTTAGTATCCGGCGTGATACAGTTGATATACATATGATACAGTTAACCTCAAACGACTGTTGTGGAAAGTTCGGTACATAACGGGGGACAATCAGTTTGTAAAAGTCCTCAGTGAACTCCTCCACAACCGGAGATTTCAAGTCCACCTCTCATGTAACCAAAGTAGATGGCGGCTGCAAAGAAATGGCTTACCACAAGGCAGTGTACTGGCTCCTTCGGTATTCAACATGTATACCAATGATCAGCCTGTCTCTCAAAATACTGCTAGTTTCATCTATGCCTATGATCTGGCACTTATAGCTCAGACCAAAACTTTTGAGGAAGCAGAGGATAAACTGTCTCTAGCTCTTGAAAACCTTGACAAGTAATTAGCTTAAGGCCTAACCCGTCAAAGACCGAATCGTGCGTATTTCACATCCGAAATAAATCACCATCTCGCACACTGAATATAAAGTGGAGAGGAGTTCAGATACGACACAATAGTCACCCTACATATCTGAACATATCAGAACACTTAGCTTCAAAGAATACTGTTACAACACCAAACAGAAGATTAGTGCTAGAAACAACTTGCTCCGCCGCCTCACCTCTTCCAAATGGGGTGCCTCTCCTAATGTCCTGCGCACTACTGGCATGGCTTTGTGCTTCTCAGCAGGTGAGTATGCGTGTCTAGTTTGGAATAGGTCTGCCCATACCAGTCAAGTGGATATAGCACTTAATGGAACTTATAGGATTATAACGGGGTGCCTAAAACCAACTTTGGCAAAAATGCTGTATTCACTTGCTGGAGTTGCCCCTCCAAGAGTCCCAAGAGAGGTGGCTTGCGCAGCCGAACGCAAAGTTCAGGAGCAAGACCCCCGCCACCCTTTATTTGATTATTGCCCAGCTCCCCAAAGATTGAAAAGTCGGCATAGTTTTTTGTCAAGCGTAAGCGCCTTGGATGATGATGCTGATACAGTCAGATTAAGACTTTGGGAGAGAGACCACACTGTACCCAATTTTATCACCCCACGAGAGAAACTTCCACCTGGCAATGATCAGCCTTGGCCCATTTGGAAATCTTTAAACAGACTAAGAACGCAGGTAGGCCGTTGTAAAGATAATCTGGTCAGGTGGAAAATGATAGACAGATCGCAAAATATTTGCCAGTGTGGTTTCTCTCCACAAACTATGGAGCACCTACTTACGTGTCCCAGGTGCCCAAAAACCGGCACCTGGGATGACCTGATGGCCGCAAATGATACAGCTATCGAAGTGGCCTGATACTGGAGTGACAAAATATAGTAAAGTACCATCGACACGAAAAGAAGAAGAATATAATACAATTATAATCCAAAGTTACAAGGGCAAATTTATTGTATACCTTGAATACTTTCCGCTTTAGTATAATTCTGAGGTGTTTTAGAGGCAACTTCACAATGTTTTTCTATCGAAAAAATTTTAAGCAATCGTGTTTTCGAAACATATTATAATAATAATAATAATATGCATTTATTTTCCTCCAACAAATTAATTACATATGTATAAAGTTAGTCCTGAACTTTGCTGTGTTTTTATTTCAAAGCGAGTATTTCGTTAATACTGATAATATTTAAGATCACTCTAAGTACTATCAGGGTCATACGGGCTCTTAAAACTAACGTGAGATAACTGCAGAATTGATAAATTCAGGTGTTACTTTGTGGAAGTCAAAGTTACATGCTATTTGATTTAGATTACTTTGTGGAAGTCAAACTTACATGCTATTCGATTTAGATTACTTTGTGTGCTACCGCTACCAGTTAGTCCCAACATACCTACAAACAACAGTCCGAGCGTACTCGCACACGCCAAAAAAAAATAAAAGTGCCTGCGAAGGCCTAATTACTGAATTAACATTTGAATTTTTTGAATTTTATGATATGGGATCTTATGATTAATTAAATTCATTAATTATTAATTAAATAAATGATATTTCTGATATGATGATATTCCATCATATCATATAATACATAAAATAAATTATGTTATGGTTATGACACACTAAAATAGGAAAGAAAAATAAAAAATAAAGTTAGTAAAACACAGAACATTTCGTACCTGTACGATACACTGAAAACCAAAAGAAACTACTCTTTGTAAACAAAACCCCAGGTGTTCCAGACTCAAGCACGCGAAGATCGCGTTACACAGTCTTAAAATCTGGCTTTATACCACCAGCGTTTAAAAGGATTTACTTAGACGTTCAGCTTAAGTGAATGGGTATCTCGGAACTTAAGGAGATTTTAAAATTTTAGCAGAACGACGTGATTTATATTAATACTTAAACTTTTCAACATGGCTCAGAAGATATGTAGCTGAAAAATTTACGGGTTGTCAATTCAGATTGATTAATGTCAAAGTAGAAGGTAAAAAAAACTTGATTCGAAAGTAAGGTCATTCTTACAGAACCCCCGGAGTAGCGTATTAACCATTACAGCACGGAGGTCGTAAATAATTATTTGAACCATCAAATACGACCATCACCAAACATTAATATTACCCATTATTGATTACGCTGATTTGTGTTACCCTGATCTCAATACAGAACTTCCCAATAAGCTTGATCGTCTAGTTAATAATTTTATTCGATTTATTTTCTGTCTTCGTAAATATGATTATATAACTCCTTTTCGCTATGAACTTAAGACTATTATATACACGTAGTCCAGTGCTGTCCCCATTTGAAATAAATTTTATTTGTAAGGAAATGGAGATATCATTTTTCGTTAAATTTTTCGCCCTCCCATACAAAATCCGTCTGTCTGAGCGCTGATTTGTATGTGAGGACGAAAAATTTTTATCGATTTTTAATTTTTTTATAGAAAGTAGTTCAGTATCATGCACTGAACTTGCTTCAAAATTTGGACAGTGTTTAAAAAGTCAGCCTGTATATATCTTTAATGTGAGTATATATACATGTGTATGTATCATTTGGTATGTTATATATACTTATTTAATTATTTTGCGCCGCAACGAATTATATAATTAAAAATTAATACATAATAGAGAAAATAAAACATCAAAGCGATGCATGCAAAATCAGTTGTGTGACTCGCAGTGGTACTAATAGACAGAAGCTCAGTGTGTAGGTACCTAAGTATATTACTCAGAGAGCAAATGCACTGGTTTTTAGTTACTGTCTGAGAGCATTAACGAACAAAAAACAAGGAATAACTACCCCATACCAAAAAGCGTACTCTGCTAGGAAGCCAAAATCCTGTATTATTTCCAGATGTAACAACTATCTCATCCGCTGGCCATACAATGGATGTTGGGTACTCAGGCTGACGGTGTCCACGAAAAATCAGAGATAGCGTTTGTTTGTTTATAGAAAATGAACACTTATACCGCCATCTTTCCAAAATTAAGCGGAACCACCACGAAACTACCTTCTTTCGAACTAGTAGCTTCATCTAGCTATAACATTAAATTAAAAATCGATCGCTTCAAAGTATGAAGTTCGTCCATGCTGAGAGTAGTCGTGTAATCTTTTCCACTGCAAATAAAACCTATTATGCTACTCGTATAATGTATCAAATTAAATAACGAAATTAATTGCCGGTCGTCGTCCTCCTTTAAAATAACGTAAAATACGTTTCCATTTCCGCCTACTAGTTACTGAGTATTTGACTACTCTGGTTTATGTTCCTGCATTAAAAAGTATATTTCTTTATAACCGTGTGGTGACGATGTCACCACCCCTTTTCTCTCCCCTGGCGTCGAAAGAGGCGACTAATGGACGTACAGGTAATAGGATTGCGAGTTTACGTTTACAGTACAGGGCTAGCTTGGTGGCCCGGTAGGACTACGCATAACTAACGCTTACGCAGGTTGAAGGCAGCAACTATTGGCGTGGTTCACGCTTGGATATGTCTTTAAAAAGTTTTCGAGTTCCTCCGTGCTACCAAATTTACGTTGATTCGACTGTAATCATTGTATAGCAGTCGTCAAAATGTGTCAGATGCCTTATGGCAGCTTGAAAAATCGGACACCAGTGGAACTTAGTTGAAGACTAACAAAGAATTCGAGGCGAACTAATGCTTATAATAACGTTGAAATAAAAAGCTCTAAGATATGGAACATAAGATAAGTACCTATTACTCGTACACGATTTGTTATCAACTAACTTATAAATTCAAATTAGGGCCACAAAGTTAACGTAAAATTAACATGAACTGCAAAATAAGCCCCAAATGGGCGGTGATAGTAATCAGTGGATCCCTTTATTATGTTACACCTAAATTAAATCCCATAATGTTAATGGAAATTGGGAAGATCCGTCTACTAAGGGTGAAACTTTCTGCTCAATATAAGACAATGTCTTGCGTCTTCAAAGAAGTGCATGTTAAGAAATCGATTTTGCGACTCAATATTCGGTACGCAATCAATAGTAGGTACAGAGGAAGACCAAAGAAACGTTGGATGGAATGTGTGATGGGACATTAGTAGGAAGGAAGAGATGGACAAATTGACTGGAGATAGAGCAAGATGAAAGAAACTGACATGCTGTGCTGACCCGATACAAAGAGTGGGATAAGGATAAGGCATAGGCAGAAGAAGATTAAGTACGCACGAGAGTCGTGAGGCAAATACGATTTGTTGCCTCTTTCCTTTTCCACAGATGTCGTAAGAGGCGACTTGTAAACTTTTGTTATGGGATGCTAACTTAACGGTGCTATATTTTATGATAAATACATATATAGTTAACAAAAAAATTAAAAAAGGCCATATTCCAAATTGCCCTGGCTGGGGTTAGGAATCGAACCCAGAACCTCCAGAGTAGCGGACTGGCGTGATGGATTTTTGGATGTGTCCATCGCAATAATTATTTTTATATAAAATTAAATAAGTACCAAACAATGACCTTCCAATAAGTACTTATTATATTTATGCCACATTGAATAAACATTTTTGACTTAGAATTTTCTCCTATGCTGACATCAACTTCCCTTCGCGCGCAGATCGTAGGTATAAGCCGATCTGGGGAATGGCCGGGTAAAACTTTTAATTGAACTTGTAACTACGTGTTTCTATGTATCTGCATACTTAATTTTTATCATAAAGTCCCCCAATTGTTATCAGTAGGCGCAGAAGAAAACTTAAACTCCAGAAAGGTGCTTGGCTAGACAAGACGTTGTCTTATATTGTGTATTCTGTAGTAGTGTGATCACTGTCTCCGCCTGCAAGCCGACAAATTAGAAAGTGATTTATGTTCGTTGGTAGGTGCTTCTAAGTTGTCCTCGTTTACTGAAATAAACGACCTTCGAGATGATTTTAGCAACTATGAGTTCATTGATATACAG
Source organism: Acrobasis repandana (assembly GCA_963576875.1). Classification (NCBI taxonomy): domain Eukaryota; kingdom Metazoa; phylum Arthropoda; class Insecta; order Lepidoptera; family Pyralidae; genus Acrobasis; species Acrobasis repandana. The sequence continues at coordinate 3,478,175 of OY756215.1, forward strand.
CTTTTTATACGTATGTCAAATCATTATTTTACAACCCTATACTATAATTATTTTACGATTTAAACCGTCTGTCAGTCATACTGTCGTCGTCAGAGTAAAAAAACTGAGAATCAAACTGTTACTGTTTAGTAGTGTTTACTTAAAATACTAATTCCTTATTCACTTATTTGTTTGCACCACTTAGGTGCTGCAAAATACTTACCCCGCGTAGTTCCGGGTTAGAATAGGACCACTCCATCTCTTTCTGTGGATGTCGTAAGAGGCGACTATAAGGATTAAGCACAAACTCGTGCTACAATTGCATTCTCAAGGAAGGGTTGACGTCAGGCGGCGGCCGGTTGTAAAACTTTTCGCACAAATATATTCCCAAAGAGAGTTGACGTCAGGCAGGCGGCCGGTCGTAAAACTATAGCCAAATCTTCAAACTCTTCCGGCTATTTCTTCTCCAAAGCAAGGTCCTCTGCATCCTTGGTGACCATTGTCATGCATGTAATATTTGGAGAAGAAAAAGCAGGAAAGCGCACCCCGGGCTCCAAAGCAGCACAGCTGAGGATGCAACCACGCGCTTGGATGAAGAAGAAGGTACCGAAAAATACTCGAAAAAAGCCAAGCCAAAACAATTTGAAAAACTAAGAGGAGACTCATAATTACAATAAGAATTTTATGCTACGCTTTTATCGATTCTGTCTTCTATCGCTCTAATGTTCGAAAAGTATGTGAACTCTCAGTCTAGCGTTCGCGATTTTGTCTGTCGAAATCCATTGGTAGACTCTTCAATGACAGTGCAAAGGTATCGAATGAAATGGTCGCAATAAGAGTGAGAGAACAAAAAAGCCCGTGTAGGATTTAATTTTGTGCGAAATTAAATTTCCGTGTGCAACAAAATTTCATACTGTACGGTATTGAAAAAGTGTGAAAATGTTACTGGTTTTAGTTTTGTTTTCGTGTTGAAATAAAATAATCAAATATTTATCCGAAAACGGGACCATCGCACGCATTTTTATGTTTTTTACAAATAAAAAATATTTCAAATAAGTTAATATTTCAACAACTGGTCCCTTCACCTTACAAAATATGCCAGAATACGTCACGTGACAGTTTTCGAATAAATCTGTCGACTTACAAACAAAGTCTTGGATGAGGTCCAAGAAAAAGGAGTTTCATCGAACTGTTTTTGGCAATAAATCATTACACCTCGTGGATGTCAGTAACCCATTTCCGTTCCCTTTATGTGAAATATAACAGGTCATATTTTACTTTTTAGGGTTCTGTAGTAAACAAGGAACCCTTATAGTTTTTCCATGTCTGTCTATCTGTCTACGGTTTTACTCAGAGATAATTAGTAGTAGAAAGTTGTAATTTGGCATGGATATATTAATCACGCCGACAAAGTGGTAAAATAAAATTTAGAAAGTTTTTTTTTAGTTTACCTTGAATCCCATCCATATTAAGTAGGAATCATTTTTTTTTCTCGACTTACCCATGTTGTGGGGTGTCAGTTTAATATCTCGGATTATCGCTCTGTGAATATTATTTCACCTTTCTGAAACGATTATCGATCAATAGACATCGGATATTTGGATACATACAATACAATACAAATTATCTTTATTGCACCATAATAATACCTTACATAAATACCTTTCTGAAACACCCTTTAAAGTCTAAGATCCTTGACGACATCTTTGCCTTCTGCCAAGGTCTGCTTGAATGGCAGTCGTCAAACTGTGTCAATTTGCTTTATTTTGTTTTGTTGCAAAAAAATACAAAAGAAAGCGAAACACAAATATGAGCCCCCTGAGAAGCTTGCGGTGGCCCGGCGCAAGTACGCATTATTAGCGCTTTCGCAAGTTAAGCAACCTCGGGCATGGTCCATACTTGGATGGGTGGACAAGTGAAATTAAAAATCTTTGAGCTCCTCCGTACAAAGCACGTTAAGCCATTGGCACAGCGGCGACACTCCCTGTACGTGAGAGTTCGAACGCCGGTGACCTTGAGCCAGAGCGTGTAACACTAGGGTTGATACCGAGCCGAAATGAAATATTGTGCAGTGCGTGAGAGAGACGCGAGCTAGGTACTAGTGCTCGGCCAAAGCAGTCGGCGATGGCTCGTTCCCCGCTCCGCGCGCCTCTCAAGGCCCCCGTGTACATTCAGACACCCACACATAGCCGCAAGCGATTTTACGTGCACACATGTTTGTTTATGTGTCGTTTCTTTTCGCGTAGTGTTTATATTCTTTGCCATTAGTCAGTCATCGTCGTATGGCAGTAATCAAGCTATGTTAGGCAACTTGAAAAATCTGACACTAGTTTTGGCTACTAACACACACGAAAAACAACAAATCCCCCTGCTTGTCGGATTTGACGTAAATCCTGACAAAATATACACAAAAACTTTTCTACGCAGAGCTGATTGTCAATCCGTCGAAGTTGGAACGTTCGCAAGTTCAGAAAGCTCCAACTCGATCCAACTTTCTGTAACGTATGCGAAAGCAAAAAACATGGGTTCACTTAACCCTGTGAAGTAAATTACGACTAACAGAATGTTAACCGTTTTCCTGTTTATGAAAAACAATCAAACCATTTGTTGATGTGTTATGCCACTTTACTTAAAAAGTTACTTCTTATAAGTTTAGAAAAAGTAGATGTAACGCTATTTTGACGTAAATTAAGTCTTTTTCAGTTTTCTAGTACGTACATTTTATCACTGCGCATAATAATAATGACCATTAATGTTCCAGATTATGGCAAATTAAAAAAATAAATAAATTGGGCAAGTACAAGTCAGACTCGTACATGAAGGGTTCCGTACCTCCGTACACTGTTTTAAAATGCTGAAAAAACACGTTTCTCGTATGATGACCCCTTTAATTTTTAACTTTTTCTTTTTTTTTTGTATTTGTTGTTATAGTGGCCACAGTAATACAAAATCGGTGAAAATTTCAAGTGTCTAGCTATTACGGGTAAAGAGATAGAGCCCTGTGACAGACGGACAGACAGACAGATGGACAGACAGCATGGTCCCAGCATTGTCACCAGGTAACCAGGTGGTAACCATAGTCTGATAATGAAATTCTCGAGAAATTTAGGGAACTCCTTAAAATATATTATGCAGATTATATTCGTACCCATTATACCTACTATTTTGATGTTTTTGTCAATAAATCAAGCATTTGCATTCAGTAATTGAGTTTTAGTAACTGATGAAAAAGACCAGAAAATGGAGTGGCTTTTTATTTAAAATTATTAACAAAACCATAAAATAATTGTGTCGTAAGGTCAAGGTCGACCTTTGTAGGGTAACCTTCTAGTCAATATTATCCGAACTATTACAATCTGTATTTGTTCGACTTGCGCATTCAATTTAAAGTTGGTCTTATGTTTAAGGGTTAGTTTTACCTTTTGGTTCCCTTGTTGTAATCGCAATAGTTTCATTGAATAGTTGAATTAATGAAATCGTGCTCGAATGTTTGTCGAACATTGCTACAATTAAGTACTATGCTGGCTTCGAAAAAAAAATACAAATATCTCCCTCATACGTCGTCATCTTGTAAAATTATGGGTTTAAAAAAATGAGAACAATAAAGTTGAATTTCAAACAAATTGTTCGAATAGTTGAAAGCTTTTGTTTGCGAAACATGTTTTTTTTTCGGAATCCAAGTATTGATCTTTTATGAAGAGTTGTTCTTAGTAATAAATGACTATATACATACATACTATCACGCCTGTTTCCAACAAAGGTAGGCAGAGACTATGGACTTCCACTTGCTACGATCCTGACAGACCTCTTTCGCTTCATCTACACTCATCAACCTCTTCATACATGCCTTTCGGTTAAGGGTACTTCTTACCTATTTTTTAGAACGTCTACAATCTGATCGAGGAATGTTCTTCATGGCCGGCCCTGTCCCGTTCTTCCATTACACTTACCTTCTAAATATTTTATGTAAAACTCTTTTCTAGCAAAACAGCTGGCAGATTACAGAGACAAATGGAAGAGAATTCATACTCCACCGACAAGAGCATAGCTCTTCAATATAGATAAATCTTTCTACATGCCCAAACTATCTTAACATTCCTTTCTCTATTTTTGTCAGTACGTCCTCTTTCACTGCACACCTTTCCCTTATAACATTATTTCTTATTCGATAATAATAACTGGGTTGCCTCTTCAAATATGTATTTACCATAAATTAACACCATCACACCCTGTAGGTAAGTAAATACACCATGTTTGTACTAAAAATTGTACCTGCACTACACCCTGCCCTCACAAATGTAACTAACGTACTTTTGGAAGAGAGAAGCAATTTAAATAAAAATTGCTAATAAAAACCAATTCATTCTAACGGAATACGACAGCCCCGAATGGAATGAAACAAAAACAGATATTTAGCAATAAAAATGTAAATATTTAATGTTTACAAAATACATTCTGTACCCCAAAAATCTTTGAGAGTAAGAAAGATATTATAATAACGACAGTGCGAACATAGCAGTAAATTATTGTATCAGAATGTAATCTTCTATTACTTTCTAAGATTAAAAGTATTTAATTAATTTTTATTACATATTCTTGATTATGTTGTTTCATCTATACTAATATTATAAAGCGGAAGAGTTTGTTTGTTTGTTTGTTTAAACGCGCTAATCTCAGGAACTAATGGTCCGATTTGAAAAATTCTTTTTTTGTTGGGTAGTCCATTTATAGAGGAAGGCTTTAGGCTTTATAACGTTCCGACAACCACGCGAACGAAGTCGCGGGCACAGCTAGTCAGAGATATTTATTAAAAAAAAAACTCATAGACATTTGCAAAAGAACATAATAATTAATAATATTGTCAAAAAAACGAATATTTAATACTAACATAAATTAACAAAGATGATAATAATGAGAATATTATTATAGAGGACATTAAAAAGAAAAATATAAATAATATTAGAGAAACTAATATATTAATATAGGAAATTAATATTTTAAAAGAATTTAAAAATGTAATTTCATTTATATTTTAATAATGAATGACCTGAATGACTTAGTTCTAATTAATACCAGTATGTAATAAAATTTATGAGTGCTCAATAAATTTAATGTTTATTCAATACCTAATTATGCTTTTGCGGGCACTTCCACAGGTCAATAAGATTGCATTACGTGACATGTGTACAAATATTTAAGTTATATAAACGGGGAACGCCGGGAGAGAATTATTGAAAGTCCTGGATGTGGTTATACTAGACAAATTTGTATTTGGCACACCAAAATCGTTACAATATTATCCCGACATTGCTTTTTTGCGAACGATAAACGCACAGCGCAGCCTACCCGTTCACTAGGCGTGCGCAGGCCGACTGAGGCATGCACGAGGCGCGAGCGGCGTTGGCTTGGAGTGCGGCGAGAGCGAGACAGCGATATGCACCTATCTACCGCGAGTTTAACCGACCGTCCGCACGGAGGTGTACGCGTCGATTATACGAAAACCCACGTTACATCCTCCCCCTATAGTCAGAGCAATGCGCCCCCGCGATCTGACTATGCTTACGCGGCCTACCTCGCTTGCGTTTTTCCCTAACTGGGGTCTGTTCTTGACCGACAAAGGGCGACAAGTTCGCGGTGTGATATTTGCCTACGCAAGTGCCATCACGTACACTCTCCAGTTCGTACGTGGTGTCGCTCACCACTGACCTTATCCTATAGGGACCATCTCGACGGGGTATAAACTTGGCCGTTTGGCCTCGCCCTGTATCGTTAGCCCCTTGCGTTTTCAGCAATACAAGATCACCTACCTTATAGAGAGGTGGAGGTCGACGCCCTTCATCGGCATACTTCTTTTGCACGGCCTGCGCCTTCTCGTGCACGTCTCGTGCATCGTTTAACTTATTTGCCAACCCTCTGAGATATGGCGTCACACTAGGGACAAAATTATCCGATTCTACAATGGCTCTCATATCCGTGGTTGCGTCGTTAGGCGCTCGCAACTCCCTGCCGAAAGTCAAGTAAGCGGGTGAGAAACCTGTACTAGCGGTCAGGGCCGAATTCATCGCGAACCTAATCGCGGCGAGATGGACATCCCACTCAGCATGGTCATTCCCAACAAGAATGGCCAGCTGGGGTTTCAAATCCCTATTTTTACGCTCAATGGGGTTAGCCTCCGGGTGGTATAACGGAGTTAGCACCTGGTCAACACCCATGACGTGACACGCCTGCTGCATCACCTCACTGACAAACTGTACACCATTATCACTAATGAGGCGGCGAGGGACTCCATATCTGAGAAACACCTCCTCGACGAGTAACTTAGCGCATTCAAAGCTCGTTGCGACCTCAAGTGGGAATAGTTCGACCCACCTCGAACCTACATCTTCAACAATAAGGATCCATGCATGGTGACGAGGGGTTTTCGGGAGAGGTCCAAACAAATCCACGGACAGCACCTCAAACCTTCTTGACATAGCTGGCGTTTGCAACAAACCTGCCGGCTTTCTATTATCTACCTTATATCTTTGACAGGTCACACAACCTTTTATGTACTCAGCCACGTACGCGCGCATTCCTGGCCAGTAAAAACGTGACCTGAGGCGACTCAACGTACGTTCAACACCTAGATGTCCGGCGGTAGGAGCATCATGAAAATTTACGAGGACCTGAGCACGCTCGTGCTCTGGAACAACCAAGCTCGCCTCGTCACTATCACATTCCTCTAGTCCGTACCTGTATAGTACTCCTTCGGAGATTACGTAACCTCGATCAGCCCAAGGTCTCCCCCTTGATAAGGCGTCGGACTCTATGTCTTCTATTATCTTACATATTTCTGGGTCCTTCATCTGGTTCTCACGAATGTCTGCGGAACTCCGCGCAGACACATCCACTACGGCAAGACCCATATCGCAATCCATAGTCTCGGCGTCAACCAGCCTAGAAAGCGTGTCGGCCACGGCATTTGCGCGGCCTGGCACGTATTCAATCTTGAGATTGTACTCCTGCAGCGTCAAGGCCCACCTGGCAAGACGACCACTAGGAGATCGCAGGCTCATAAGCCACCGCAGCGGTTGATGGTCGGACCGTACGATGATCTCAGCCCCTTCTATGTACCCGCGGAATTTCGTGACAGCCCACACTACTGCTAGCGCCTCACGCTCCGTCGTCGAGTAGTTCCGCTCAGCGCTAGTGAGAAGGCGACTGGCGTATTCAACCGGCCGCTCGTCCGATCCCTCCCCCTGGAGCAAAACAGCTCCCAAACAGTAGCCACTAGCATCAGTGCTAAGCACAAAGGGGAGTGTTTCATCCGCTTGTCGGAGGATCGGCGCGGAGGTCAATAGTGTCTTGATCTTCTCGAACGCCTCTTGCTGCTCGGACTCCCACCGCCAGGCGACGTCCTTCTTCAAGAGGCAGGTGAGTGGCCTTGAAACTTCTGCGTATTTGGGTACAAACCTGCGAAACCAGTTGGCAGTTTGCAGAAAACATTTTAACTGCTTGACATCTTGTGGGACAGGCATCTTCGTGATGGCTGTCGTCTTTTCTGGGTCTACCTGGAGACCACCTGGGGTTATGACATGACCGAGAAACTTTACCGAACTACGTGCGAAGTGGCTCTTTGCGCGGTTGACCCTCAACCCAAACATGGCCAATCTATCAAACACGGCTTCTAGATCTGCCAAATGCCTTTCAAAGGGGCCTGGGGACAGTAAAACCAGGTCATCCAGGTATGCCATAAGGGATACCCCCTTTAGATTTGACTTAAATCTGTCGATTAGGCGCTGAAAAGTCGCGCCGGAGTTGCGCAGTCCCATCGGCATTCGTTTAAAACGGAACGTACCATGCGCTGACGTAAACGCGGTCTTGTCACGGTCCTCAGGGTGAACTCCAACCTGAAAGTAGCCCGATTTTAGGTCGAGGGTCGTCATGTACTCACTGGTCTTAGCCGCGTGCAGCACATCCTCGATCCTTGGTAGTGGGTACCTGTCCGGCTCAGTTACCGCGTTCAGCTTGCGGTAGTCTATACATACCCGATAACTGCCATCTTTCTTGGCGACCAGCACGACGTTCGAAGCCCAAGGGGACTCGCACTCCTCAATGACATCATCAGCCAACAGCTGATCCAATTCCTTTCGAAGCGCATCTCGGCGGCTCGGAGATAACCTGAACGGAGGGCTGGCAATCGGCTCCTGTTCCTCCTTTACCTTGATCCTGTGGACGGCAAACTCCGTCGCTGGGCCTCTGTCACTAAACTGGGCCTTTCTCCTCATAAGGAAATTGTCGAGTGCGCGTCTCTCATTAGATGACAACCGCGAACCTTCATCGTCTCGCAAGGCGAGCCGGGCGCCGTCGCAATCTGATAAAGCGTGGCAGTCAGCTTCACTTACCTGCAGAGTACGGGGCGCGTCATCATAAGCCGTCAATGCTGTATGAGAGCGCCCATCGTCTTGAAGTGTGGGATACACACTATCTTCCACCAGTGGCGCGGTGCGACCACATTCGACCTCCCGCGGCGCGGTGTCACTGTCAATTCTCATCAACGGCGCGGTGCTATCATACTCGATCACCTGCGGCGCGAGGGCAGAACAACTACCTGTAAGGGACGCACGGCGAGGGGACCCCCCTCCTCGCGGCGCGCATATGCCACTGCCCTCCACTAGCGGCGCGGTGTGCGTACACTGGATGCCCTGCGGCGCGGAGAAAACGTTGCTGGACTGAGCTAGTCCCGCACTCGGCGCCTCTAACGAACCCTCGTGTGCACCACTATGTACCGCAAAACTATTTGCAAAGTTGTACACTTTGCGCGGGGTATCTACAAAACACCAAGTTCCCATAGCCATATTTAACACCATACCTGCCCTAGTAACGAAGTCAACTCCCAACAGTGTCTTGGTGTCACCTCCAGGTATGACCATAAAGTCTGCCTGAAGTCGGCGCTCACCCATCTCAACCATCACCTTGGCGCAGAGTATGCGTCTCCTCTGACACGAGCCGTCCGCTAAACGTATGGTGGGATACTCCTCTACAAACCTTACACCATTTCGTGCCATGATCTCGTGAAGCGCGGGGCTAGCAATACAGTGCGTGGCCCCCGTGTCCACTATGGCCACACCTTGATGGCCTAATATACCTACATTAACTGTGGGCTGTGTAATAATATTCACTAATTCCGATTTCGGAACATTTTCCGGAATCGGGTCTTTCGATCCCTTCTTTACAGTCGGGGTATCCGATCCCTGTTTCAATATTGGGTTTTCCGAATTGTGTCTGTCGTCGGCAACACCACGCACGGTACTAACATTATTCAAACTATACCTACTACTCGAAAGTAATGAATCGCTTGTCACACCACTAAGCGTGATACTACTAAATGTAACAGAGTTAAAACTCGAATCATGTCTATAAGTACCTGCTTTGCTATCGGACTTGTTTACTTCTTTGCCAGTGCAAAAATCACACTTTGACCTTATCACCCCTGGTCGGCCGCAACCGTAACAACGAATCGAAGACGCATCGCTTTTGACTTTAGTATCGGGTTTTTCTACGAAACGATTCCTACATTCACTAGCCGTGTGACCGCGAGTCTTGCATAAAACGCACCGCGCTCTATTCAAACGTGGCCCGGCCGCGTTCTGCCGCGTGGCCGTGGTACATACCGCGTTCTCGCTATCGCTCACTCCGCGGCTAGGTTTTACAAAAGGAGATTTACTTACTGCCGTCGACTGCTGCGTGCATACCTCAGTAATGGCATCTTCCACACTTCTGCACTTTTGAATTAGATGTTCTACACTTCGTACACTTTCGCGATCCAATCGCTTTCTTACACGTCTGTTTAACAAACCGAACACTATGTCTACCTGGGCGGGTTCCGGCAACACGTACGGTAATTGTGACATGATCGCTCGTATTCTACACACGAAGTTTTCTGCGCGTTCTTCCTCGCTTTGCTCCGCGGCGAAAATCTCGCGGAAGAGTTTGTATGCTGGTTTTGGAGTCCCAAAGGCCGCACGGAGACGACGTACCGCTTCGGTCCAAGTCGTTATACCCGCGCGCGCGCCTCGCCACCAAACCAAAGCACCACCCTCCAGCACTATGGATAATCCTCGTAGTGCATGCTCGTCCGAGACATCCGCACACTCCTTATACACTTCTAGGGATTCCAGGAACGCTTCCAAAACCTCCGGGTCTGCGGAGCCGCCGTTGAAACGGGCCGTACAGCGGGAAAAGTTCCCGCCGGGTACAGGCGCGTATCCTACACTGGGACGCGCCATGCTAAGGGACGCCGGTCGTCGAGTCGGCGATACGACCGGTTCCTCCAGACTCGTGGTATGTCCATCACCACGGGAATGAATTGCATCGATGAGACTTCTGTTCAGCTCCGCCTGAGTGCGGGCGAACTCCTCCATCATCCTCGAGATGAGCCGCTCCGGGTCGTAACTTGCCGGCGGCTCGTAGTTACGGGCGTTGTTCTCACCCGTGGGCGTGGGATCCCCGCACGCCGGGTTTTCCACCACTACGTCGAAATAGGGGTCGCTTCCATCACCAGCTGCTGCTCCTTCGCCAGCCTCTGGCGGGCCACCAGCCCTCGATCGTGTCACCACCCTCGACATCGCGAAGAAACCGTGGGACGCCGGGCAAAATGGCGGCACTTGCCGGTGGGTCGCGGGACTTTTCTCGAATCTTCTTGGACTCGGCCACTACGTATGGGCGCCACTATAAACGGGGAACGCCGGGAGAGAATTATTGAAAGTCCTGGATGTGGTTATACTAGACAAATTTGTATTTGGCACACCAAAATCGTTACAATATTATCCCGACATTGCTTTTTTGCGAACGATAAACGCACAGCGCAGCCTACCCGTTCACTAGGCGTGCGCAGGCCGACTGAGGCATGCACGAGGCGCGAGCGGCGTTGGCTTGGAGTGCGGCGAGAGCGAGACAGCGATATGCACCTATCTACCGCGAGTTTAACCGACCGTCCGCACGGAGGTGTACGCGTCGATTATACGAAAACCCACGTTACAGTTATTAATTCCAACACATAGGTACACAAGGTTTGAGATCCTTCCTTCCTTAAATACAGTAAACAAGTACCTTAAATACAGTTTATTCAATAATCTTCTTCATCTAAGCGCGTTCCCGGTTTCATCCTCAGCTGTGCTGCTTCGTAGACCAGGGTGCGTTTCCCCGCTTTTCTTCTCCAAATATAACATGCACGTCAATAGTCATCCAAGGATGCAAAAGACCTTGCGAAGTGGAGAAGAAATTTCCGGAACAATTAAAATGATTCGGCTGTAATTTTACGACTGGCCGCCTGCCTGACGTCAACCCTGTTTAGGAATGTATTTGTGCGAAAAGTTTAACAACTGGCCGCCGCTCGACGTTAACCCTCCTTGGGAATGCAATAGTAGCACAAGATGTTTGTGCTTTAGTCCTTTAGTCGCCTCTTACGACATCCACAGGAAGAGATGGAGTAGTCCTATTCTAACCCGGAACCACACGGAGATTTATAGTTTATTCAATAATATAAAAATAAATTGGTTTAGATGCAGAATAAGTTAATGGAAAACCCAACTTTCTGCTTTTCATTATATCCTGTGGCACAATTGCAATAGCAGTCATAATGATGCGTCTGTGGCCAATGAGCCCCTCGTAAAGCGGAATGGCTGGTTTTGTTTTATTTATTAATCGATGCTTTTCTTTGAACGCTTTGCATTTTTATTATTCTTAACAGCAAGTTTACAGCCTATATTAGTCTACTACTGGACTACAGGCCTTTTATAATAAAAGAGGACTTGCCTATAATAAGGGATTTGCAAATTTTGAAAGATCATTTTAAATAATCCTTTATTACTTAATAAACACAATATGTTAAATATTTCTGGTATAACTATTATTAAGCTTTAACATTGGTTTTTATCGATGATAATTATTAAAAATTAATGTTTCAGCTAAAACTTCCACAACTGCGCCATAAATGCTTATTTGTATAATGATGGCGGTTATTTGTCAGAAAACGTCACACACAGGTGACACAGGTAATACGCACATACAGAAAGTCCGAAGAGTTTTTGGCGGGAAGTGAAGGGGTTCGGTTGGGGTTTGCTTTAAATTATTTTGCAAATTGATTTTAGTGGACCTTATGATATGAAATTGGTGTTGTTTGGTGTTATATGTGCTCATGCTCATGAAAAATGTGTAAAATAGTTGAAGTGAACAGTCATAGTACGGCTGTAGTGATATTTGTTTCGCGGACTGTGTGGGCGTCCTCGGGCGTCGTCCGCCACTCAGTCGTCTATGAAAACCAGTGGACTCGTACAGATTTGTCGCCAGAAGCTCCCTTGAATCAGTCAAAGGCCTACACCTTCCTTTGATTGTAACTTGTTAGGATTAGGTCAGGTTAGGATTAGGAATAAAGAACAAAATAAAAGATAGGCTCTAAAGGACTTGTGGCCAGAGCCGTAAAATTATTTTAATTTAATAAAAAAAATACAGAAAGGCCGTCAAAACACCATGTTTACTTTCGTGTGACGTCATCGGAGAATACGCCATTCACAGGGCGTTTCCGACATAGATAAAAAATAAAATAAATATTGTAATTTAAATCGTATATTTTACAAAAATCATGTATTATTTATATAATAAATTGAGTAAAATATGTTTATATTCCTTTATCTAATAGGATCACAACAAGTTATTATTTATTTTACATGTTGTCCAATAGCCACGCCAAATCCTCTGACTGCTCTGTGACATATGGCTCTGGTAGCACACAGAGAATCGTGCTCCTGCAGTGGAGACTAAAAAAGACCTGATGATGATGATGTTGTAAAATAAATTGAATAATACAGTAAATAGGTAAGTACTTTACTTCGTTCTTCAAATTTCTATGCAAATATAAAAGAAGCTGGAAAATAGACCATGAGCTCTAAAATAGCACAAGGATGACAAGGATGCAAGTTACTTACAAATTTTCTCGAGCTCCTCCGCGAAGGCACGTTAATCCTTTGGTCCCGGTAATCATCGTTAGATGGCAGTCGTCAAGATATGTCAGATGCTTTTAAATAGGCCACTTCACATACTTTCTTTCTTTCTTCATCAGCCTATAACAGTCCCCTTTTTAGGGTTCCGTACAAAAAATTAAAAAATGGAACCCTTATAGGATCACTCGTGCTGTCTGTCAGTCTATCCATCCGTCTGTCACAGCCAATTTGCTCCGAATCTACTTGACCAAATCAGGTGAAATTTGGTACAACGGTGTAATCCTTTGACCCAAACACAGATGTGCAAAGTAAATAAATATTTTTTTAAACTTATTAAAACAAAATATTTATTTACTTTACCCTTAGTTCATTTTCGGGGGACAAATTAGGAAACTAAAAAAAAAGTTTTGCACGCCTTATATTGTGTCATATATCAAATAAAAGGGCTGAATATAAGGATCTCAAATATATATATTTTAATATTTTAAAATAAATAGTTTTGATTTTATTCATGAAAGAAGACGAAAACAACCATGACCATACCTGATCTCCGAAACTACTGAGCCTAAAATTTTGAAAAAAAATACAAAATACAGTTAATTGCTTGTAAATTACAGGAAAACCTATGAGAAGTACGGAACCCTCTTCACGCGAGTTTAACTCGCACTTGACCAGTTTTTTATTTATGTTATATAGGACGGCAAACGAACAAGCGGGTCACCTGATGGTAAGTGATCACCTCTGCTCATGGACAACTGCAACACCAGGGGTGTAACAAGTGCGTTACCGGCCTGTCAGGAAGATATCCACTCGTTTTTTGAAGGTTTCAATGTCGTATCGGTTCGGGAACACCGCTGCAGGAAGTTGATTCCACAGTTCGGTCGTACGTGGCAGAAAGTTCCTTTCAAGACGTACGTCTTGCCGATTTTCCAAGTGGTGTGACAGTGTAGTGGGACTAAATGCCTCTCCCAATAAAGGAAGGTTTTATCCACATTCACCACGCTGGGCAGACGGGTTGGTGTTTACAGTAGATGGTATAATGTCGTTGCAGAGAGGACGTTGCTGCCCGTACTCTGTTACATATACCTCTTTTAGTCGCCTCTTACGACACCCGTGAGGAAGAGAGGTAGAGGAAGGGGGTGCCGTCACCACACGGCAACTTACACTCATGAAATTAAACAGCTTATTTCAACAAATCATTCTGTAACAGCCAGGCAAAACCAAGTCGGGCTGTCTGTAACTCTATTTATACGTGGATGTGATAAATGCTCAATCGAGTAGAGTGCTCATGCGTTTGCCGTTGCATCACTAGAATTGAGGTACAGTCGACCGTACATCAGACGCAACACTAGAGAAGATATTTCATCTTTTAGCTGCATGTACATACTCGTACGACTTCCCCTAGGCTTTCTCATGAACAAAGATAAGTGACAAAAAGAGAAATAAGTAATTAAGAACTGAAAACTTTACTGCCTTAATTTTTCTAACTTAATAAAATAAATGAACTGAATGATACAAGAGTAGTATGCCAGGATGCAACCGGGAATACTCTCGGATGGTTGAGGTTTATGTGTTAGTTTTTAGAATTTCTTATTTTAAAAGGACGTGTCGTCATCTATACGAACAACTTTTACTAAGGGAATAATTCAGAAATCGCGAAGTAAAAAATCCGCTGCTCTATAGTCAATTACATACCGCACAAAAATGTGTGAAGCGCATTTTTTTCAAGATTTCTGAATGAATAGAAGTTTTTATCAAAGTCACGACATGATTCAAAGGTAACCGCATTCTTCGTAAGGCAGTAAAGTTGACGTGAAAAATCCGAAAACTCATTGTCATTCTCGATCTGTGGGCTACTGTACTGTACATAGAGTGAAACCAATTCTCTCGGATGGTTCGAAGCATGTCATCCGAATTGAAGTTATTAGGGCTCGGACGTGTATGTTTTCATTTTTATACGGGGCACCATTGTTTTGTCACGTGCAAGCGACTTCGTTTACACTACACTGGAAATAGTTGTGCACTCGTATTGTAATTGGTATATTTATAACAAAAAATCCCAAATAGTTGCAATGGACTAGATATCACCACAGAATAAATAATACTAACTTACAGAAGTCTAACTCAGCGAAGAAATTCAAAGAAATATCTACTTAATGTATAATTTAGCTTACGTCAGATCTCAGCATCTTTTCGTATAGATACCTAGACATCCATTGCAAGCCAATTTCATTCTTATTACTCTGGACAAACGATTCGTATAACTGAATTTACCACCCGGAGGAGCCGCCTGCGCGCATAGTAATAATGTAGGTACATTTTCGATACCTAAACGGGGAGTGACACAGGCCTGGTATCACGTTTTTATTACCTCTCCAACCCGTCTGGCCAGCGTGGAGAGTGTATATAGGCTAAATCCTCTGGCTGCTCTGGCCAAGTATGGCTCTGGTAGTACAAAGAGGGTCATGATCCTGCAGTGGAGACTACAAAGACCTTGATGATGATGAGGGTCATGTCTTTATTCTGGCAGATAGAGCATTTCGGGTTTTGTGGCTCTAAGCAGATAGAGCCCAGGGCCGCAAGACTCAAAGGCCACTTTTAGCGTGATGGTGATCCAGAAGGTGAAAAAGGAATCAAATAGTGATGGGTGGCTAGGAACCCATCACTATTTGGTCAAGTGACCAAATGAAGGTGGAAAAAGTTTTCCACCTTCTCGCCTGACATCTTATCGTCTATTGACACGATTCACATTTTCGCCCGAGCAGCTGGTGCATTCTAAGTTTTTTCTTTTCTCCCAGACAAGCATGGAAGTAATCTATTTTCAAAGATTCCTGTTTTTTCTTAGCTTAGAACAGCATAGAAGGCTGGAGGCCTTTGCCCAACAATAAGATATACAAAGTGGAATGGACATACACACATAAGGGCACACAGGGACATATATATTTACATAATGAAATTAAAATAAAACTCAAAAAACCAAAAAAAAATTTGACATTCTCATACAAATCGCCCGGGCGGCCGCACACTTTTGTATGAAAATGCCGAAATTTATTTTTGTTTTTTGGCTGTTATTTTCATTTAATTATACTATAATGAACGTATAGACCGTGGTTCGATTTGTTACGGGTATGTCTCTTCCACGTTGTATAAAACAAAATCAAAAATCTAAAATATTTATTTCGGTATCAAAATCTTAATCTAAGGTACATGGATATTTGGGAGCACCTTGTAAGTATGAGATACCAGTGTTAGGTGCCCCCGCTTCTCCCTCCCGTTACATAACAATAATTAAATATGACACCATTATTTATTATAATGCATACTTATTAATTTGGTTTTCTAATATTTATTTATTATAGGCTAGAAAAAAAAGGACTACTATATCTTTTCTTGAGGATATCGTTTGAAGTTTCGTACAAACAAACACTGCATTCCGAAGCCGATCGAGGCAATGGGCAAAAGTAGGGATCATGTTAATATAACATGCGACGACAAGCAACTCATGATTATTTTGATTCCTTCTCGTCCATCATCACACTAAAAGTGGCTTTTGGGTTCTATACCCAGGGATGCAAGAACCATAGGGCTCTGTCTTTCTAATTATGTAAAAAGACGTTATAGTGTATATTTAAATCGTTCAAATGGTTTGCAGTACATGAAAGCTATTTTGGAATATAGTGTACGTTCGAAAATAATAAAGTAAAAAAATAATAAAGACTGGAAGAGATTCCATTATGGGATAGGTCCGCCGTTGTCAATTTACTCTATATGTTGTTTTTGTCTTTAATTATATGTTTTCTAAGTACAATAAAGTTATTACAAACAAACAAACAAAGTCATGACAGGACCCAACAAATCTAAGGTTACGTACACATACCCTGTAAACCACACTTATCCACCTCGTTTGCGAGTTAGGCCAAGATTAAGTGTGGACAGGCCTTGACAAATACTCGTTATGCGCCGCGCAATACTGGTGTCATCCGTCTTGGCTGGTGATGTACAGTAAGTAGAGAAGGCATGCAGAAAGACAAACCGATTTTTTGGTATAAACACGAAGTTTGTTCAAGTGCGAATTTTCAGGGTTCCGTACCCAAAGGGTGCCAACGGGACCCTACTACTGAACAAATTCTAAAAATAAGATAAAATTAAAAATTAAAAGAGGTCGTCATACAAGAAACGTGTTTTTTTAGCGTTTTAAAACATTGTATAGAGGTACGAAACTCTTCATGTACAAGTCTGACTTGCACTTGCCCAGTTTATTTTTTCTAGCAAGGTCAGTTCAAGATACTTAAGAAAATATAAGGTGCCTTATCTGATACCTTCCTGCTGGTCATAAAGAAATGCAACGCTCCATTAACTAGGTTACCCGCTTTTCTTTCCACATCACCCTCGTGCTTGCCATCTTTTGTAAACTTACATCCCAAGTATTTACTTGTGGAGACTTCTTAATGGCTTTCTATTTCCTATGATTTGTATGTAATTTGTATTTATAGCTGTAAGTCTTCCTGGTGAAGCGATGCGGTGCGGAGTTAGATGAGAAAATATGGCTGCCGTGCTGACACAAGAAAATGCTTTCGCCTTACCTGTCTTTACAATTGAAGCCCAAGCGGATGGTAGATGCGGCAGTTGCATATATTTCGAAGGCACTTTAAGCACAGCACATCACAAGTAAAGTTCAGATAAATTAGCACATTATTTAACTAAGTTCATAATACCAAAATGGCGGTGCGGTTAGAGGCTCGATGAGCGGTGCGTGAGGACGTGGAGTCGCTCAGAGGTCGAATTTTAGACTGCGGCGCGAGCGCAGGCAGACTGGCTGCTTGCGCGATGGCGGGGGGAAGGGTCCTCAACGAACCGGTGACTTGCCCGATTCAAGAAAGGAGGGTACTCACATTTCTCAAGAAAGCACGGCGTAACCATTCTCCTCCCCTTGATATTTCGTAGAAATATCAACAAAAAGATAATAATTAGCGAGAGTAAGGAGCAACAGATGCAAGAATTAGCGGGAATAAGGAGCAAAAGCTGCAAGAATTAGCGAGAATTAGGGATCAAAAGAGAAAAAAAAAACAAATGCGGTATGTAAAATATTAATAAATAAATAAAGAATACATATATAAGATAAAAAACAAGAAATTATAATAGGTGTACTACTGCGTTGGCAGAGGACACAGCTTCACAACCGGTCGCTTATATGTTCCGGTAGTTGTTTTGACTAAGGCCACTCGAATTACTCCATCCTTTCCCGGAAATACTTCTTCAATTACACCGGTAGGCCAACTCAACGGAGGAGCGCCATCTTGATGAACAAGAACAAGAGTTCCAGGATTGATAGGGACACTTGGAGTGTTCCACTTTTGACGCTGCTGCAAAGTATGCAGATAATCTAAGTGCCATTTCTGCCAATAACTTTGTACCAAACTATCTAAGAGAGCTTTCCTATTTGGGAGGCTCAGTGAAGTTATTTCGTACGCGGGTAACGATTTCAACGGAGTGGTCATGAGAAAATGAGCAGGAGTTAAAATCGTATGCGGTTGATCAGACAAAAGGCACAATGGACGCGAATTCAATATGCATTCAATTTGCGTCAAAACGGTTAGAAGCTCCTCATATGAGAGTAACTGTTGACCTATAGTACGGTATAGATGTGATTTAATACACTTTATATTAGACTCCCATAATCCGCCCCAGTGCGCCGCCCGAGGTGGTATGGTTCGCCATGTAATTCTATTATTATTAAATTCATTTTGAAGAGCGTTACAAGTTTCTTGGCTCTGCAAGAAGCTATATAATTCATCCAATTGTCGCTTTGCGCCAATGAAATTGGTTCCATTGTCGGAATACATAATGGATACAGGACCGCGCCTGGATAGAAAGCGTTTAAAGGCATTAAGAAAAGTTTCTGTACTAAGATCAGAAGCAATTTCTATATGAACTGCCTTGGTAGTTAAGCAGATGAAGAGACAGATATATGCTTTCTGGCTTCTCATGCCTCGTTTGCGAGCTAGAGTAATGCTAATAGGTCCCGCGAAGTCCACTCCAGTGTGAGTGAAAGCTTTAGCTTCCTCTTGCACGCGAGCCGCTGGAAGACTAGCCATTATAGGCGAAGGATGTGAAGGCGCATTTTTAAAACATATATTGCACTTACGAATGCGTTGACGAATTATATTTCGTGCAGAAATTATCCAAAAGCGTTGTCGTAATAAGGATATAAGTAAATGTGACCCAGTGTGACAATTGGAGCGATGCCAATCATCAATGATGAGGTCAACTATATGATGGCGGCGAGGAAGAACAATTGGATGTTTATTCTCAAAGGGAATATTAGCGTTTGTAAGTCGACCACCGACTCGAAGCAAAGAATTATCATCAATAAAAGGATCGAGCTTACGAAGAGAAGGTGAAGGCAAGTTACCTTTTGAAATATTTTTAATTTCATCAGCAAATTGTTGATGTTGTAAGGCTCGAAGCAAAACTAATTCAGCGGCTTCAATGTCTGACACTTGAAGAGAAGATGCGCGAGGTAACTTTTTAATAAAGCGTAAAACATAAGATGTAACGCGTAATAATTTTTTCCAAGAGGAAATACGCGATGCGAGTTCTAAAAGCGGATGCGGGTTATTACCGTTATCAATACAAGACAACGCAGCGAAGGTAGCGGATGACTTCATTTCTGGTAAGTCAGTAAGGTTTGATTCAAATGGCACTACTGGCTACTCTGAGACAGGCGAGCTTGTCCATTTAGGACCATGCCACCATAAAGGGTGATCCAAAATTTGAGAAGGCATAAGGCCTCGCGAAAGGCAATCACTTGGATTGTCTATTCCGCTTATATGAAAAAAGCGGTTAGGAGAAACATTATCCTGTATTTTACTAACACGGTTGGCAACAAATACTTGCCAACGGTGCGGCGATGAGTTGATCCAAGACAAAGCGATGTTCGAATCCGAGAAAGCGAATATCTCTTCAATAGAGTAGCGCTCATTTAAAGAAGAATGAACTTGTCTTATAAGTTCCGAAAGTAACAGAGCAGCGCACAATTCAAGCCTGGCAAGCGTGACAGTCTTGAGAGGAGCTACTTTAGATTTGGAACACACTAACTGCACGTTGATATCACCATTAGGATAGGTTGTGTGTAGATATAAGACGCAACCGTACGCCTTAATACTAGCGTCGCCAAATCCCAATAAACGTACAATGCAGTCGGGTACTGTCCCTAGATGACGCGGTATTTGTAGTTTTGATTAAAGTTGCAATTCATTTTTAAATTGTATAAAGCGGTCAACTATCCATTTAGGTGGCTCTTCATCCCAACCTGCTTTACAAAGCCATAACTCCTGTAGCAATAGCTTTGCGTAAAGAATTACGGGGGCTACAAGCCCTAATACATCAAACAGACGGGCGATTGTGGATAAAATGGCACGCTTAGTGTTACCAGGAGAAGAGTCAGCGATGGTGAATGTGAAGGTATCAGAAGCTGGCAACCATTTTAATCCTAATATTTTGAGCGAGTCACAATTGCTATCAAATTCGATCGATGCGCGGTGAGAGTCTGGCAGCTGATCGAGAAGCTTAGAGGAATTACTAGCCCATTTTACAAGATCGAATCCACCAGACTTGAACAATGCGATCAATTCATGTACTAATTGAGCTCCCTCCTCTTCCGTGGCAACAGATGTGCTAACGTCATCCATGTAAATTTCGCTTGTTGCTACCTTACATGCGCGCGGGAACCGCTCACGTTCTTCATTAGCTAGCTGACGGACGGTGCGCATTGCCAGGAATGGGCTGGCACGAAGCCCAAAGGCGACTGAGTTGAATTGAAAAATTCGCAACGATTCATTCTTATTAAAGCGGTATAATATTTTTTGAAACTTGCGATCATCTTCGGAGAGAGTAATCTGAAGGTACATCTGATGAATATCAGCTGTAAGGGCCACCTTAAAATAGCGAAACCCTATCAGTAGCTTAAATAGATCAGCCTGAAGATTTGGGCCGGTATGAAGAAGTTCGTTAAGCGAAGTGCCTGTGCTAGTCTTTGCACTTGCATTCAGGACTATGCGTACTTTGGATGTGACCTTATCAGGGCGCACAACTGCATGATGAGGTATGAAGTACCCTTCTGTCACAGTGGCAACAGAATTAGGTAATTCCGATAAATAACCTTTTTGCATATATTCTGTGATCACATCATTATAAGCTTGACGCAGTGCAGGCAGCGCATCGAACTTGCGCTCAAGTGAAGTTAACCTACGTTGAGCACAAGTGTAGGAGTCACCTAACATTTTAGGATCTTCCTTAAACGGCAATGAAACAGTAAAACGATCAGAAGGTGTTCGTAAGACTGACGACTTATACAAGGTTTCACAATCACTGTCTTCCGG
The DNA here is from genome assembly GCA_963576875.1 of Acrobasis repandana. Lineage (NCBI taxonomy): Eukaryota > Metazoa > Arthropoda > Insecta > Lepidoptera > Pyralidae > Acrobasis > Acrobasis repandana. Next base: position 3,499,515 of record OY756215.1, read on the forward strand.
GCTCAATACAGCAGAAGAAGTAGGTATCTCCTCGAGTTGCCAAAATTTTGTTAAACAGTTATTCAAAGAATCGTTAATTAAAGGACCGAAGGACCAGGCTACAAGATCTGGATTAGCATTGTAAGCCTCTCCGACAATGACGTAGCCAAGCGTAGTCTCGAGGGCGTAAGGCAATGTGCGGTTTGTATGTGAGCGATTAGACGATGATTGATTAACGTTAGATAGGGTAGGTGCATATTTACCACCTAACACCAAATGTGGAAAAAGTTGTGCTCCAAGTATGACATGAATTTCACCAGGCAAATTCCAGGAATTATCTGCTAAGGTCAGATGAGTGAAACTATTTATTAAGTTCGCATTAACCGACCGCGTAGGTAGTTGATCAGTAATTTGATCAACCATTAAGCATTTTATGTCATACTGGATATTGGAAATACGCGACTTTATTTTAAGTGTAACAAAACCTAAAATAGGAGTTGAGATTAACCCTACTGTTTTTATAGCAGAATTTACCAGCGGTTGAATATTTAAATTTAATTGTTTACAACATGCGAGAGTAATTATATTATTTTGAGAAGCACTGTCCAGTAAACATCTAATAGTATAATTTTTATTTTTGCAAGGGACATGTACTTTGGCGGTAGGCAAAATTATTATAGTTTGATTTGTCAACGACGGTACAGTCGGACCAAATGTTTGTGTAGTTATTATCTCACTATTAGCATTACTCTGTATTGATGGCGTAATTACCTTACCAGATTCAGCGCACTGGGTATCCGAACCAGCATTAGGGGTCAAAGTTTGACAATGCGATTTATTATTTTCAAAGTGTAATAAACTGTGATGACGCCTATTACAGTGGTTACATGTGTTACGGGAGTTGCACTTCACCGTAGTGTGGTTGGCACTTAAACAATTAACACATAAATTATTTTGCTTGACGCAATGAAACCGTTCCTTAACTGGAAAATTTTTAAATACAGGGCACTGATACAAGTGTGTGTGAGTTGTATTTTTACAACAAGTGCAAGCGGTACGTTCAGAATTTTCATTCTCTACAATAGCAAATGAGTGAGATAGTTTTGGTTTTAAACCACGTGACACAGACTGGGAGGTATTTTGAGTGACCGACACATTTGACGTTTTAACACAAGTTGAGGTGCGTTCCATTATTTTTACATGATGTCTGATGTACTCAACCAAGTCAGAACACAATGGTAACTCCTTGTCGCGCACCTGGGACTCAAACCGTTGAACAATCTGTATATCGAGTTTCTTTAAGGCGATGTGAGTTATAATAAAATCTGTCAAATCTGTAATTTGAAGTTGTTTCAACGCGGAAAATGACGAATTAAATTTTTCTATGAAATTATTTAGTTGTACAGCGGAATTATTCGTTAATTTTAATTCAAGAATATTATTTAAGTACATAGTGCCAAGAAGACGTTTATCTTGATATTTATTAATAAGAGAATTCCAAATAATTGTGTAATTCGATTCACAAGGCACAATTCCCGCGAATGTGTCCAGCGCGCGCCCATTTAGTTTTCCAATTAAATATTGAATACGCTGGGCATCGTTTAACGTAGAATTATTATGAATATTCGTTTTAAAAGATTCATAAAATAAAGGCCAATTATTTGGATTCCCGTCAAACGAAATAAGTTCGATTGGAGGCAGTTTACACTTCACAAATTGGGACTTTTCACCAGAAGTATGAGGTTTCTGATAATCTGTGGGATTACTGGTAGACCTCACATGTTTTACAAAGCTGTATATTTCTTCAAAGGACGACCACTCATCTGTGATCAAAATGACGTCTGGATTTTGTTCCACTGTAAAATGTGGTGCTGGTCACACAATCGGTTAAAATCTTCATATAGTTTTTCTATATTAGATGAATTTGCCAAAAAATCGGCTTTCCTACGTGTTTCACTGTCTGGTACAACCTTTTTGGCAGAATTATAAAGCGCATTCATTTTTGCAAAAATGGCTTGCTTTTTAGCGGTAACGAGTTTCAACTTGGCGTCCGCCATTGCAAATTAAATAGGTATCTATGCGGCGGGTTATTAAATATACTCGGTATGTTTCCTGCCTAATTTAAGATGCACCAGAACGCAAATAAACACCTGTGTAAATATATTATATAATTTAATATTATAAGTATGTATATATAAGTATATATAGCGGGGATATGGGTATATAGTGTATACCCAAATATGGAAAGAAATAAGGCGGAAATATTATAATAGCGGGAAATACGAAGTGGGGTTCAAATCCAGCTCGAATAGACCAAAAAAAATGGTGAAGCGATGCGGTGCGGAGTTAGATGAGAAAATATGGCTGCCGTGCTGACACAAGAAAATGCTTTCGCCTTACCTGTCTTTACAATTGAAGCCCAAGCGGATGGTAGATGCGGCAGTTGCATATATTTCGAAGGCACTTTAAGCACAGCACATCACAAGTAAAGTTCAGATAAATTAGCACATTATTTAACTAAGTTCATAATACCAAAATGGCGGTGCGGTTAGAGGCTCGATGAGCGGTGCGTGAGGACGTGGAGTCGCTCAGAGGTCGAATTTTAGACTGCGGCGCGAGCGCAGGCAGACTGGCTGCTTGCGCGATGGCGGGGGGAAGGGTCCTCAACGAACCGGTGACTTGCCCGATTCAAGAAAGGAGGGTACTCACATTTCTCAAGAAAGCACGGCGTAACCACTTCCTAAAATGTAATAAATAAATAAAAATAAATAAATAAATACAAACTCTTTCACTTGTTCCACTCTCACCCCGTTTATTAAAATACAGCATTCTGATGAACTTACATCCCTTTCAAAAACCATAACTTTAGTCTTACTTACATTAATTTTTATTACATTACATTAATTAATTAATTAATTCACTGTACAAGCGGCAAGGCTGTGGAATGCCTTGCCTGAATCAATTAAACGTGCGCAATCACTTTCTGCTTTTAAAAAGAAAGTCTTTCAGTTATATTTAGAAAGTTAATCCATGTTATTCGTCAACCCTTGTTTCGTCATTCCTACATATCTATAACTAGCTGTGCCCGCGACTTTGTTCGCGTGGTTGCCGGAACGTAATGTTAAAGCCGTAGAACGTAAGCCCAAAGCCTTCCTCTATAAATGGACTACCAAACAAAAAAAGATTTTTTCAAATCGGACCATTAGTACCTGAGATTAGCGCGTTTAAACAAACAAATAAACTCGTCCGCTTTATAATATTAGTATGGATATATATTTATGTATATATTATCTATAATTATGTACTTTTATTATATATATTTATATATATATGCATGCATGTATGTATTTTTTTTATACTTATATATATATTATGAACCTGTTATTATTTGTTATTGTATTTTAGTCATATGTACACCCCATCTGCTAACGTATCTTTATATTTTCTCCATCCATCGGTTGTCTGGAAGAAATCGCTTTTAGCGATAAGATCGCCCATTGTACATTTTAATGTATTTTTTTTTCTTATTGTATATTTTTTCTATTCTTGGTGTACAATAAAGTATTACTTACTTACTTACTTACATTAACTTTCATACACTTTTTCTGTAATGCATTATTCATAAAAGCTATCATCTTCTGTAATCCTCCTCTGAGTCCGCAAGTATCACTTCTTCACACTTCTCGTATTAAAGTAAAATAACTTGGTACCTTTTTCGTTCTGAATATTGAGCATAAAAACATAAACGGGCAAGTGCGAGTCGGACTCGTACATGAAGGATTCTGTACCACCGTACAATGTTTTAAAACGCTAAAAAGACACGTTTTTTGTATGACGACCCCCTTAAATTTTTAACTTTTTTTTATTTTTAGTATTTGTTTTTATAGCGGCCATAGTAACACATAATCAGTAAAAATTTTCAAGTATCTAGTAAATGCGATTATAAAGATCTAGTTAAAAACGCTAAAAAAAAACACGTTTCTTGTATGACGACCCCCTTTAATTTTTAACATTTTTATTTTCAGTATTTGTTGTTATAATGATCACAGTAATACATAATCGGTAAACATTTCAAGTGTGTAGCTATTACGGTTAAGTTAACGGGTAGATAGAGCCCTGTGACAGACGGACAGACGGACAGACGGACAGACAGCGGAGTCTCAGTAATAGGGCCCCGTTTGCACCCTTTGGGTACGGAACCCTAAAAACACTAGCTGCAGTGCAAATACTTATACAGTATACAAATTCAAAGGAAAATCGGAACCAACAAGCTTAATCCCAGTCCACAAGCCCAGATCCGAACAACCAATGAAAACAGACGTATATTTGGCGGTTTTTCCATCTCAATATTTCCGGTCGGCCATCTCTTTTGTTCCTTTGCTGTGATAAATCTGAATACCCCTATGATGCGGGTGTTTGTTTAACCGTGGGATTATTGTATGCTGCATTATGTTGGACAATCGGTTATAAAGGTTTTATTTATATCATAAAGTTACAACTTTTATTATTTTATTGACGACCTCTGTGACCTAGTGGTCTAGTAGGCTGTCAATCCGGAGGTCCCGGGTTTGATCCCCGGTTAGGCCAATATGGCAAATAATCTTTTTCAGATTTACCTGGGTCTTGGATGTTTATCTATGTATGTATTTGTTATAAAATATAATATCGTTGAGTTAGTATCCCACAACACAAGTCTCGAACCCGAACCGTGTGGTTCCGGGTTAGAATAGGACCACTCCATCTCTTCCTGTGGATGTCGTAAGAGGCGACTAAAGGACTAAGCACAAACATCTCGTGCTACAATTGCATTCCCAAGGAGGGTTAACGTCGGGCGGCAGCCGCTTGTAAAACTTTTCACACAAATACATTCCCAAAGTGGGTTGACGTCAGGCAGGCGGCCGGTCGTAAAACTATAGCAAATCATTTAAACTGTTCGGGCTATTTCTTCTAGATTTTGCAAGGTCTTTGGCATCCTTGGGTGAAAATTGACATACATGTTATATTTGGAGAAGAAAAAGCGGGAAAGCGCACCCCAGGCTCTGAAGCAGCACAGATGAGGATGCAACCCGGGAACGTGCTTAGACGAAGAAGAAGAACACAAGTCTCGAACTTACTTTGGGGCAAGCTCAATCTGTGTGATTGGTCCGTATATATTTATTATTAAAAAAAGTATTTCAATTAAATAAACTACAAAAAAATCACATTGTCATACAGAGCCAACTCTAAATATGTATAAGGCGGGAAAGAAAAATAAGAATAAACCATGATGGTATAATAATATGTTTCGCCTAGTATTGTATTCCCGTGACAGCTGGGTCACCTGACTGGCCAAATAATATGTCATCAGTTGGGAGTGTTGCCACTGTGTGTAATTGAATTATCCGAGCAAAATGCATTTTTAGGGTTCCGTACAAAAAATTAAAAACGGAACCATTATAGGATCACTCGTGCGTCTGTCTGTCCGTCCGTCTGTCACAGCCAATTTGCTCTGAATCTACTGGACCGAATCAAGTGAAATTTAGTAGAATGTTGTTATCCTATGAACCAAACACATATGTGCAAAGTAAATAAATATTTTTCTAAAATAATGGTCATTACCGGGGGACAAATGAGGAAATTAAAAAAAATATTTGCAAATCTTATTGTGTCATATATTAAAATGAAAGCTTGTTATGAGGATCTCAAATTTATTTTTGTTATTATTGTAAAATGAATAGTTTTGATTTTATTCATGAAAGAAGACGAAAATCGATCATTCCCCCACCCTGATCTTCGAAAATACTGAGCCTAAAATTTTGAAAAAAATACAAAATATAGTTCCTTGCTTGTAGATTACAGGAAAATCTATAAGAATTCAATCAATTGTACGGAACCCTCTCGACGTGAGTTTAACTCGCACTTGGCCGGTTTATTAACTTAACAAACTAATTATAAACTTAATATTTAAATTAATTCGTATTTTATTTTATATTCATTAACTAATTGAGAAAGTCCTTTAATTTATTGAAAAGAACAGATCAGTGGTAACAATTATCGGGACATTCGTGACATAGTCTTGAGCCATCGCGGGAAGGGAATACCTTATATTATTGTATCATTGAATAAACTGTTAAAACACACTTGTGACGCCGGTTGAGTTCTGTTTAAGACGATACACGGAGTCCAGTGCTGCCCCCATTTGAAATAAATTATTTGTAAGGAAACGGAGATATCATTTGAAATTTTAAGCTAGTAAAACCTAGATAACCCTTCAAACTATTTTATGAACCACTGTTTACTGTTTAAAATGAGAACGTTAAGCTTTAGTTTACGCGTTTTTTCAAAAGTGGCCGTTTTTCGCAAAAAAGAAAAGCTAAATAACTAAGCCAACATTATCAAGACGATAACAAAGGACATTTTCCTTTCCACGTCTCGTACATACGTGTATAAATTATTACATGTACGGCAGTTGTCGTAAATTAGCGGCAGTGGCCATAGACATCGAATATATAGACCAGCCATCTCAAATAATGACCCTTGTTCTATTTTTAAATAAAAAGTAATTACATAAATGAATCAAATTTAATTGAATTTAATTTCATGTCATTTTTGCCATCTTTTAAATGTCTTGGTAGGACCTTACCCCTAACCCTTCCTTAATTTGTTGAAAAAACTTTATCCTTGGTCTTCCCCTTTCTCGTCTCCCTTTTATTTCTCCTTCTTCTATTATTCTGAATAGATTGTCATGTCTTATTAGATGTCCAATCATCTTCCTTCTTCTATTTCCAATAGTTTTTAAACTAGTTTTTATTTAGTTAAACCTGTCCCGTTGTCTGTGTGTCCGTAATAAAAACCTGCAAGCTAAATTAGACCCACTTCCCGTTATTCGGGTTGACACTAAACATACTTATGTAAGTTAGATGACAATGCAAAATTACGGTACCAATGACCTTTTCTCATGATGAAGCTGGAAGGTAACCACGGTATCTGTGTGATAAAACAATATAACCCCACCAAATTCAGGCTCTATTTAGACTTTGGGAGAGAGACCACTGTACCCAATTTTATCACCCCGCGAGAGAAACTTCCACCTGGCAATGATCAGCCCTGGCCCATTTGGAAATCTTTAAACAGACTAAGAACGCAGGTGGGCCGTTGTCAAGATAATCTGGTCAAGTGGAAAATGATAGACAGATCGCAAATATTTGCCAGTGTGGTTTCTCTCCACAAACTATGGAGCACGTACTTACGCGTCCCAGGTGCCCAAAAACCGGCACCCGGGATGACCTGATGGCCGCAAATGATACAGCGACAAAATATAGTAAGTAAAGTACCATCGACACGAAAAGAAGAAGAAGGGCTCTATTGATTCGACATGAGGAGCACTTTAAACTTATTAGTTCATTGTTTTAGATAAAAGCTTGTTATTAAAAAATAATAAACAGGCAAGTGCGAGTCGGACTCGTAAATGAAGGGTTCCGTGCCGCTGAAAAAACACGTTTTTTGTATGACGACCCCCTTTAATTGTTAACTTTTTTTGTTTTAGTATTTGTTGTTATAGCTGCTATGGTAATACATAATCTGTGAAAATTTCAAGTATCTAGTTAATGCCATTATAAAGATCTAGTTAAAAACGCTGAAAAAACCCGTTTTTTGTATGGCGACCCCGTTTAATTTTCAACTTTTTTTTATTTTCAGTATTTGTTATTATAGCGGCCATAGTAATACATAATCGGTGAAAATTTCAAGTGTCTAGCTATTACGGTTCAAGAGATAGAGCCCTGTATCAGACCGACAGACGGACAGACAGCGGAGTCTCAGTAATAGGGTCCCGTTTGCACCCTTCGGGTACGGAACCCTAAAAAATACCTTGTTTGAATATATGGCTGCGTGAATTTTTATCATACGTATTTAATTTTAAAACAATGAAATCTGGTTACTCACTGATAGAAAGTAATTTATTTACAATATTCCGTGTCTCTTGAATGATTCTTACTGTATTATTGCAACACACACCAAGACATTTTTAATTATGTTTACCATGTTTTCATATGGTTTTCGCTTTTAAACTGTCGAAAGTACTAGGCGCTTAAGAGCTAGCAAGCTTTATGGAGATAGCTATACCTAATTGAACGAGACAAAACAGTCTCCTCTAGTTGTACTAGCTCTTTGGTAGCGGCAAAGTGGAGAAAACTTCCAGAAACGGTAATGTGATGGATAGTGCAGAGTGCATATGCGTACTTATATATGCCTTCTTTGCCTTCTTTGAGGAGCTCGTTGGCCTGGTGGGAGCATTGATAGCGCTTTTGCAAGTTACGCAATCCCGGGCGTGGTCTGCGTTTGGATGGGTGACCACAAGTGTCATAATTTCTCGAGCACCTCTGTGTAAAGCATGTGAAGCCGTTGGTCACGGCTCTCATCATTGTATAGCAGCCGCAGATGCCTTTCAGCAGCTTGAAAAATCTGACACCAGTGACACCAGTGTTGGCCACTTACACGAAAAAGGAAAAATCTTACCTACGAGTACAAGAATAAGGTTCACAAATGTACATCTAATGTAATTTTTTTAAACGGTTTTTTGTACCTTCCAAGCTGGTCTGGGAGAAAAAAAGTTGAATATACCAGCTGCTTCTCTTCCCACGCAGATCGTAACAGCTTGTGTAAAAAATAACAATAAAAAAACATATTCAAATTAATGATGTAATTCAGAAGTCTCGCGCGGACGCCTATGTCACAATGATTGATAACCTCAAAGGTTTTAAATATTTCGTTTAAAATTTGTAACATTTTGCGGGTGATGAAACCGTTATCGTATGGTTTAACAAGAGAGCAAAATTTCAGTCTATTTAGACAATTCAGCGTTTGTACCTGAGATAAAAGTAAAAAAAAGTAAAAAACGTATTTATTTCTCCATAAAGTATACAAAGTGGAAGGGACATTCCCGTTATAAATTGAACCAGAGGCTGTACTAGATCACTAAAGTATAATGAAATTAAAATAACAGTTAAAAAACAAAAAAAAACAAAATTACATTCCCATACAAATCGCCCGGGCTGCCGCACTCTTTTGTATGGAAATGCCAAAATTTTTTTTTTTTTTTCGGCTGTTATTTTATTTTCATAACATTATAATGATCTAGTATATACAGTGGTTCGATTTATTACGGGTATGTCCCTTCCACGTTGTATACTGAGTACATCATGGGTCTGTTTACAACTTTTTTTAAATTTTTTTGGAGACTGACGACTGTAGAAGGTAAAACCTGTATTACAATACGCCAGATTTAATTGCCAATTATACATTGTTAGGAAAGACAACTAAACAAATTATACTAAACTAAATTAAACTTGCATCTAGGTAAGAAGAATACAAAAATAATGTTTTTTTGAAATATATGTATTTAGGTACATATACTGGTACAAAATAATAGATAACAAGTGAATAGGTACGAATCTTAATTTTTTTTAATTTTTTTTTTATCTTACTTGATATATTAAAAGATACATTCCAAGCTCTTTGGTTTGTACAAGTTCATATATGAAGATGACTGGGTCAAAAATAAACTATTTGGTACCACTAAGACAATAAAACGTTACGAAACAGTGTCGCTTGTCATATCCATTTTCAAAATGATTTGAGATTTATTAATGCAGAAAAACTAATAATAGTTATAATTTACTCGAAAAAATTGTGACGTCACGGTTGTGATTTTCATACAAATCCTATAGAAAATGTTTGTTTTGACGTTTAGAAAAAAGTGTCTGATTTGACTTGGGAGTTTTTGGCGGGAAGTCAAGGGGTTCGGTTGGGGTTTGCTTTAAATTATTTTGCAAATTGATTTTAGTGGACTTTATAATATGAAATTGGTGTTGTTTGATGTTATAAATGCTCATGCTCATGAACAATGTGTAAAATAATTAAAGTGGACAGTCATAGTACGGCTGTAGTGATATTTGTTTTGCGGACTGTGTGGGAGTCTTAGGGCGTCGTCGTCCGCCACTCAGCCGTCTATGAAAACCAGTGGTCTCGTACAGATTTGTCGCCAGAAGCTCCCTTAAAGCAGTCAAAGGCCTGCACCACCATTTGATTGTAACTTGTTAGGATTAGGTTAGGTTAGGATTAGGAATAAAGAACAAAGTTAAAGATAGGCTCTAAAGGACTTGTATCCAGAGCCGTAAAATTATTTATTAAAAAAATCTGATTTGACTTGTTGTCATCTAGCGGATTCTGACGGCGGCCACTTAAATGATATAATTTCCTTTTTGAAAAAAAAATCTAATTCACTAAATAAACATAATTCGCAATTCGGAGTCTATGTAGAAACAAAATTTCTCATTCCTAAAAAAAATATAGTAAAACAACATCGGGTGATTACCCGATGTTGTTTTACTATATTTTTTTAATTTTGCCCCACCTTGTATGTGGATGAAAACTCGGGTATCTTTAATCGTAACTTGGATGAAATTTGGTATACAAGTATACCTTTTTTTATATTTATATATACAGGGTGGAATTGAAATCGTTGGCATCCTTATACATATCCACTATACCCATGATACAAAGTATTGTGAGCCTGTTAAAACGTCAATCAGAAGTCGTCATTTTCATATCAAAGAAAACCTCTAAACATGCGTGACCACGATGATGAGCGTAAAGATGAATAAGTAATTATTTTAAAATATTTTTTATATTTATATATACAGGGTGGAATTGAAATCGTTGGCATCCTTTTAAATATCCACTATACCCATGATACAAAGTATTGTGAGCCTGTTAAAACGTCAATCAGAAGTCGTCATTTTCATATTAAAGAAAACCTCTAAACATACGTGACCACGATGATGAGCGTAGAGATGAATAAGTAATTATTTTAAAATATTTTTTATATTTATATATACAGGGTGGAATTGAAATCGTTGGCATCCTTTTAAATATCCACTATACCCTTGATACAAAGTAATGTGAGCCTGTTAAAACGTCAATCAGAAGTCTTCATTTCATATTAAAGAAAATCTCTAAACATGCGTTAGACTCCTTGATAGACACCATTACTGCAATTATAAATAAAAGAACGTATCATCATGAAACTCATGAAAAGTAAATTAATTATAATGGTATTAATTTCATTGCGTCGTCGTAGATTCCGTAGTACCTAACATTCGTTCCCTCAATCGGTCGCGTCACATCGCCTTTCCCCACTCGATTTTAAACCTTATCCACGCAACTTAAAGTCTGTTTTTGTATGCCGGCCGCCCGCGCTACAGCTGGTGAGTGTACTTACCAGCGCCGGGGTCATAGCCCTCTCGCAAGCGCGACGCGCGATGTTTTGAGACTTTGTTAGCTAGCTATTTATATATATATATATAGCTATATAATAGTCTAGCTATTACGGTTCAAGAGATAGAGCCCTGTATCAGACCGACAGACGGACAGACAGCGGAGTCTCAGTAATAGGGTCCCGTTTGCACCCTTCGGGTACGGAACCCTAAAAAATACCTTGTTTGAATATATGGCTGCGTGAATTTTTATCATACGTATTTAATTTTAAAACAATGAAATCTGGTTACTCACTGATAGAAAGTAATTTATTTACAATATTCCGTGTCTCTTGAATGATTCTTACTGTATTATTGCAACACACACCAAGACATTTTTAATTATGTTTACCATGTTTTCATATGGTTTTCGCTTTTAAACTGTCGAAAGTACTAGGCGCTTAAGAGCTAGCAAGCTTTATGGAGATAGTTATACCTAATTGAACGAGACAAAACAGTCTCCTCTAGTTGTACTAGCTCTTTGGTAGCGGCAAAGTGGAGAAAACTTCCAGAAACGGTAATGTGATGGATAGTGCAGAGTGCATATGCGTACTTATATATGCCTTCTTTGCCTTCTTTGAGGAGCTCGTTGGCCTGGTGGGAGCATTGATAGCGCTTTTGCAAGTTACGCAATCCCGGGCGTGGTCTGCGTTTGGATGGGTGACCACAAGTGTCATAATTTCTCGAGCACCTCTGTGTAAAGCATGTGAAGCCGTTGGTCACGGCTCTCATCATTGTATAGCAGCCGCAGATGCCTTTCAGCAGCTTGAAAAATCTGACACCAGTGACACCAGTGTTGGCCACTTACACGAAAAAGGAAAAATCTTACCTACGAGTACAAGAATAAGGTTCACAAATGTACATCTAATGTAATTTTTTTAAACGGTTTTTTGTACCTTCCAAGCTGGTCTGGGAGAAAAAAAGTTGAATATACCAGCTGCTTCTCTTCCCACGCAGATCGTAACAGCTTGTGTAAAAAATAACAATAAAAAAACATATTCAAATTAATGATGTAATTCAGAAGTCTCGCGCGGACGCCTATGTCACAATGATTGATAACCTCAAAGGTTTTAAATATTTCGTTTAAAATTTGTAACATTTTGCGGGTGATGAAACCGTTATCGTATGGTTTAACAAGAGAGCAAAATTTCAGTCTATTTAGACAATTCAGCGTTTGTACCTGAGATAAAAGTAAAAAACGTATTTATTTCTCCATAAAGTATACAAAGTGGAAGGGACATTCCCGTTATAAATTGAACCAGAGGCTGTACTAGATCACTAAAGTATAATGAAATTAAAATAACAGTTAAAAAACAAAAAAAAACAAAATTACATTCCCATACAAATCGCCCGGGCTGCCGCACTCTTTTGTATGGAAATGCCAAAATTTTTTTTTTTTTTTCGGCTGTTATTTTATTTTCATAACATTATAATGATCTAGTATATACAGTGGTTCGATTTATTACGGGTATGTCCCTTCCACGTTGTATACTGAGTACATCATGGGTCTGTTTACAACTTTTTTTAAATTTTTTTGGAGACTGACGACTGTAGAAGGTAAAACCTGTATTACAATACGCCAGATTTAATTGCCAATTATACATTGTTAGGAAAGACAACTAAACAAATTATACTAAACTAAATTAAACTTGCATCTAGGTAAGAAGAATACAAAAATAATGTTTTTTTGAAATATATGTATTTAGGTACATATACTGGTACAAAATAATAGATAACAAGTGAATAGGTACGAATCTTAATTTTTTTTAATTTTTTTTTTATCTTACTTGATATATTAAAAGATACATTCCAAGCTCTTTGGTTTGTACAAGTTCATATATGAAGATGACTGGGTCAAAAATAAACTATTTGGCACCACTAAGACAATAAAACGTTACGAAACAGTGTCGCTTGTCATATCCATTTTCAAAATGATTTGAGATTTATTAATGCAGAAAAACTAATAATAGTTATAATTTACTCGAAAAAATTGTGACGTCACGGTTGTGATTTTCATACAAATCCTATAGAAAATGTTTGTTTTGACGTTTAGAAAAAAGTGTCTGATTTGACTTGGGAGTTTTTGGCGGGAAGTCAAGGGGTTCGGTTGGGGTTTGCTTTAAATTATTTTGCAAATTGATTTTAGTGGACTTTATAATATGAAATTGGTGTTGTTTGATGTTATAAATGCTCATGCTCATGAACAATGTGTAAAATAATTAAAGTGGACAGTCATAGTACGGCTGTAGTGATATTTGTTTTGCGGACTGTGTGGGAGTCTTAGGGCGTCGTCGTCCGCCACTCAGCCGTCTATGAAAACCAGTGGTCTCGTACAGATTTGTCGCCAGAAGCTCCCTTAAAGCAGTCAAAGGCCTGCACCACCATTTGATTGTAACTTGTTAGGATTAGGTTAGGTTAGGATTAGGAATAAAGAACAAAGTTAAAGATAGGCTCTAAAGGACTTGTATCCAGAGCCGTAAAATTATTTATTAAAAAAATCTGATTTGACTTGTTGTCATCTAGCGGATTCTGACGGCGGCCACTTAAATGATATAATTTCCTTTTTGAAAAAAAATTCTAATTCACTAAATAAACATAATTCGCAATTCGGAGTCTATGTAGAAACAAAATTTCTCATTCCTAAAAAAAATATAGTAAAACAACATCGGGTGATTACCCGATGTTGTTTTACTATATTTTTTTAATTTTGCCCCACCTTGTATGTGGATGAAAACTCGGGTATCTTTAATCGTAACTTGGATGAAATTTGGTATACAAGTATACCTTTTTTTATATTTATATATACAGGGTGGAATTGAAATCGTTGGCATCCTTATACATATCCACTATACCCATGATACAAAGTATTGTGAGCCTGTTAAAACGTCAATCAGAAGTCGTCATTTTCATATCAAAGAAAACCTCTAAACATGCGTGACCACGATGATGAGCGTAAAGATGAATAAGTAATTATTTTAAAATATTTTTTATATTTATATATACAGGGTGGAATTGAAATCGTTGGCATCCTTTTAAATATCCACTATACCCATGATACAAAGTATTGTGAGCCTGTTAAAACGTCAATCAGAAGTCGTCATTTTCATATTAAAGAAAACCTCTAAACATACGTGACCACGATGATGAGCGTAGAGATGAATAAGTAATTATTTTAAAATATTTTTTATATTTATATATACAGGGTGGAATTGAAATCGTTGGCATCCTTTTAAATATCCACTATACCCTTGATACAAAGTAATGTGAGCCTGTTAAAACGTCAATCAGAAGTCTTCATTTCATATTAAAGAAAATCTCTAAACATGCGTTAGACTCCTTGATAGACACCATTACTGCAATTATAAATAAAAGAACGTATCATCATGAAACTCATGAAAAGTAAATTAATTATAATGGTATTAATTTCATTGCGTCGTCGTAGATTCCGTAGTACCTAACATTCGTTCCCTCAATCGGTCGCGTCACATCGCCTTTCCCCACTCGATTTTAAACCTTATCCACGCAACTTAAAGTCTGTTTTTGTATGCCGGCCGCCCGCGCTACAGCTGGTGAGTGTACTTACCAGCGCCGGGGTCATAGCCCTCTCGCAAGCGCGACGCGCGATGTTTTGAGACTTTGTTAGCTAGCTATTTATATATATATATATAGCTATATAATAGTCTAGCTATTACGGTTCAAGAGATAGAGCCCTGTATCAGACCGACAGACGGACAGACAGCGGAGTCTCAGTAATAGGGTCCCGTTTGCACCCTTCGGGTACGGAACCCTAAAAAATACCTTGTTTGAATATATGGCTGCGTGAATTTTTATCATACGTATTTAATTTTAAAACAATGAAATCTGGTTACTCACTGATAGAAAGTAATTTATTTACAATATTCCGTGTCTCTTGAATGATTCTTACTGTATTATTGCAACACACACCAAGACATTTTTAATTATGTTTACCATGTTTTCATATGGTTTTCGCTTTTAAACTGTCGAAAGTACTAGGCGCTTAAGAGCTAGCAAGCTTTATGGAGATAGTTATACCTAATTGAACGAGACAAAACAGTCTCCTCTAGTTGTACTAGCTCTTTGGTAGCGGCAAAGTGGAGAAAACTTCCAGAAACGGTAATGTGATGGATAGTGCAGAGTGCATATGCGTACTTATATATGCCTTCTTTGCCTTCTTTGAGGAGCTCGTTGGCCTGGTGGGAGCATTGATAGCGCTTTTGCAAGTTACGCAATCCCGGGCGTGGTCTGCGTTTGGATGGGTGACCACAAGTGTCATAATTTCTCGAGCACCTCTGTGTAAAGCATGTGAAGCCGTTGGTCACGGCTCTCATCATTGTATAGCAGCCGCAGATGCCTTTCAGCAGCTTGAAAAATCTGACACCAGTGACACCAGTGTTGGCCACTTACACGAAAAAGGAAAAATCTTACCTACGAGTACAAGAATAAGGTTCACAAATGTACATCTAATGTAATTTTTTTAAACGGTTTTTTGTACCTTCCAAGCTGGTCTGGGAGAAAAAAAGTTGAATATACCAGCTGCTTCTCTTCCCACGCAGATCGTAACAGCTTGTGTAAAAAATAACAATAAAAAAACATATTCAAATTAATGATGTAATTCAGAAGTCTCGCGCGGACGCCTATGTCACAATGATTGATAACCTCAAAGGTTTTAAATATTTCGTTTAAAATTTGTAACATTTTGCGGGTGATGAAACCGTTATCGTATGGTTTAACAAGAGAGCAAAATTTCAGTCTATTTAGACAATTCAGCGTTTGTACCTGAGATAAAAGTAAAAAACGTATTTATTTCTCCATAAAGTATACAAAGTGGAAGGGACATTCCCGTTATAAATTGAACCAGAGGCTGTACTAGATCACTAAAGTATAATGAAATTAAAATAACAGTTAAAAAACAAAAAAAAACAAAATTACATTCCCATACAAATCGCCCGGGCTGCCGCACTCTTTTGTATGGAAATGCCAAAATTTTTTTTTTTTTCGGCTGTTATTTTATTTTCATAACATTATAATGATCTAGTATATACAGTGGTTCGATTTATTACGGGTATGTCCCTTCCACGTTGTATACTGAGTACATCATGGGTCTGTTTACAACTTTTTTTAAATTTTTTTGGAGACTGACGACTGTAGAAGGTAAAACCTGTATTACAATACGCCAGATTTAATTGCCAATTATACATTGTTAGGAAAGACAACTAAACAAATTATACTAAACTAAATTAAACTTGCATCTAGGTAAGAAGAATACAAAAATAATGTTTTTTTGAAATATATGTATTTAGGTACATATACTGGTACAAAATAATAGATAACAAGTGAATAGGTACGAATCTTAATTTTTTTTAATTTTTTTTTTATCTTACTTGATATATTAAAAGATACATTCCAAGCTCTTTGGTTTGTACAAGTTCATATATGAAGATGACTGGGTCAAAAATAAACTATTTGGCACCACTAAGACAATAAAACGTTACGAAACAGTGTCGCTTGTCATATCCATTTTCAAAATGATTTGAGATTTATTAATGCAGAAAAACTAATAATAGTTATAATTTACTCGAAAAAATTGTGACGTCACGGTTGTGATTTTCATACAAATCCTATAGAAAATGTTTGTTTTGACGTTTAGAAAAAAGTGTCTGATTTGACTTGGGAGTTTTTGGCGGGAAGTCAAGGGGTTCGGTTGGGGTTTGCTTTAAATTATTTTGCAAATTGATTTTAGTGGACTTTATAATATGAAATTGGTGTTGTTTGATGTTATAAATGCTCATGCTCATGAACAATGTGTAAAATAATTAAAGTGGACAGTCATAGTACGGCTGTAGTGATATTTGTTTTGCGGACTGTGTGGGAGTCTTAGGGCGTCGTCGTCCGCCACTCAGCCGTCTATGAAAACCAGTGGTCTCGTACAGATTTGTCGCCAGAAGCTCCCTTAAAGCAGTCAAAGGCCTGCACCACCATTTGATTGTAACTTGTTAGGATTAGGTTAGGTTAGGATTAGGAATAAAGAACAAAGTTAAAGATAGGCTCTAAAGGACTTGTATCCAGAGCCGTAAAATTATTTATTAAAAAAATCTGATTTGACTTGTTGTCATCTAGCGGATTCTGACGGCGGCCACTTAAATGATATAATTTCCTTTTTGAAAAAAAATTCTAATTCACTAAATAAACATAATTCGCAATTCGGAGTCTATGTAGAAACAAAATTTCTCATTCCTAAAAAAAATATAGTAAAACAACATCGGGTGATTACCCGATGTTGTTTTACTATATTTTTTTAATTTTGCCCCACCTTGTATGTGGATGAAAACTCGGGTATCTTTAATCGTAACTTGGATGAAATTTGGTATACAAGTATACCTTTTTTTATATTTATATATACAGGGTGGAATTGAAATCGTTGGCATCCTTATACATATCCACTATACCCATGATACAAAGTATTGTGAGCCTGTTAAAACGTCAATCAGAAGTCGTCATTTTCATATCAAAGAAAACCTCTAAACATGCGTGACCACGATGATGAGCGTAAAGATGAATAAGTAATTATTTTAAAATATTTTTTATATTTATATATACAGGGTGGAATTGAAATCGTTGGCATCCTTTTAAATATCCACTATACCCATGATACAAAGTATTGTGAGCCTGTTAAAACGTCAATCAGAAGTCGTCATTTTCATATTAAAGAAAACCTCTAAACATACGTGACCACGATGATGAGCGTAGAGATGAATAAGTAATTATTTTAAAATATTTTTTATATTTATATATACAGGGTGGAATTGAAATCGTTGGCATCCTTTTAAATATCCACTATACCCTTGATACAAAGTAATGTGAGCCTGTTAAAACGTCAATCAGAAGTCTTCATTTCATATTAAAGAAAATCTCTAAACATGCGTTAGACTCCTTGATAGACACCATTACTGCAATTATAAATAAAAGAACGTATCATCATGAAACTCATGAAAAGTAAATTAATTATAATGGTATTAATTTCATTGCGTCGTCGTAGATTCCGTAGTACCTAACATTCGTTCCCTCAATCGGTCGCGTCACATCGCCTTTCCCCACTCGATTTTAAACCTTATCCACGCAACTTAAAGTCTGTTTTTGTATGCCGGCCGCCCGCGCTACAGCTGGTGAGTGTACTTACCAGCGCCGGGGTCATAGCCCTCTCGCAAGCGCGACGCGCGATGTTTTGAGACTTTGTTTATTTTTCTTGCTTTTTGATACTTTTTAATTACTGCACTGCAGTATTGTTACCGTTAAAAATATCCTTTAAGGTGAAGAGATAAGCAAATGGCCTTGAAGTGTGAAATAAATTGTTAACTTGTAAATATGGTGATATATGTATATACATATTTCCATATTGCTCTTCGTCATGCACTAGATAGTCCTTTAAATTATTTTATGAACCACCGTTGAAAGTATTTACATTAGTCCGTCTAGCTTTAAAAATTGCCTCCGCCAAAAGTTGCCACGGCAAGTTTTAAAACCAGACGGATCACCAATAATAGTTTCAACGGCAGTTCATAAAATAATTTAAAAGGATATCTAGTGCATGACGAAGAGCAATATGGAAATTATCACCATATTTACGAGTTAACAATTTATTTCACACTTCAAGGTCATTTGCTTACCACTTCACCTTAAGTGAGTATGTTAACAAGTTAAATTAATGCCAATGATTTCAAATGCTCCCTGTATATATGTTTATAATATAAAACAACAATGAACTTAAAAGTTTAAAGTGCTCCTTAAGACCAATCAATCGAGCCCAAAGTCGGTATGTTTGTTTTATCACAGAGATGCTGTGGCCACCTTCCGGATTCATCATGAAGTCATCCAACTTATACATCGTGTTCTTTCATTAGAACGCAAAACCTCTCAGATGGTGCCTCAGCCCATGTAACTGAACAACTTTTTTTCAACAACTTTCACGCAATCCAAAAAAATTTTTTGATTTTCATACAAATTGTCTCGATCAGCTGATCAGTTTGTATGAAAATTTAAACTTTTTATTAGATTCGTGAAAGTTGTTGAACAAAAGTTGTTCAGTTACATGGGCTGAGGTACCATCTGAGAGGTTTTGCGTTCTTTCATTAACACGATGTTTAAGTATGTGAAGTTTTAGCTTAATCAAATAATGGAAATCTTGCAAGCTAAATAATACCCTTATTTAGCTTGCAAGATTTGATTACGAACACACAGGCAACGGGACAGGTGAAACTAAACAAAAGCTTGTAAGAAGGAAATCAAAATAGAAATTAATATGATTCAGATACTTGCCCTTCGATCGGTTTTAACGATCTGTGCGGGAAGGGAAGCAGCTGGTACATTCTATGTTTTTTCTTCTCTCCCTTAACAGCATGAAATCTAAAAAAAAGAAAAGAAATAAATCAGTATTTTAATTTTTAATTGTCCACATAAAACCCTTACACAATGCAAATGTAGATAAAAAGCTAAATTACATTTCCACTCCACTACCTTCGAACAAAACTTACGGAGTCCGATAGGAGCGCTTCGCACTTAGGACACAGCAGACGGGCTACTAAGTCAAATGTACAATGTTTGGTTCCATGCTAGTGTCTGGAAGAAATCGCTTTTAGCCATAAGACCACTCATTGGACATTTTAATGTCTTTTTCTGTGTACATTTTAATTTTTTTGGTGAACAATAAAGTATTACTTACTAGTGTAGAATGTACTAGCTGCTTTTATTCCCGCGTAGATCGTTAAAAGCGATCGAGAGAAGGAATGAGAATAGAAATCATATCAATACGCGATGCGGCTAGCAACCCCCATTACTATTTTGATTAATTTTTTTCATCTTTACGCGAATACACCAAACGTGGCTTTTAAGTTTTTATGCCCCGGGCTTTGTCTGTCCCTTTATGGATTAAGACGTGAAAATGTATGTATGTGTTATCGTGCCGAGAATTCGTATCTAATGACTTACGATATTAACGGCTTTCTTCTTTATTCACGCCTTTGCTATCAGCAGAAATTTTCACATTAGATTTGGTAGAGCATTACCAATACGGCACTAAAATGTCAACGCGCCCTGTGCGTAGAATCCGCAGTATGTCCTCGGCGGATATTGTTTGATGATTCAGTCCTTCGCGGACCAAAGTAGCAAGTCTGCTCGGGACCTCATTTTACGAGTAGCTCTTATCATTTTTTCATTGAATATCATTGTAATTGAATGTGAATGGGTAATGTTTCCGGGATGAAGGGACGATCAGGATCACCCTAATTTTTTATGCGGCGATTAATGTACTTTGTGCCTAAAATCTTCGAGTTTGACTAAAGGGTGGGCAAAGAGGATATTGGGAATCGGCGAGGGTTTTCAAGTGGGTTATCGACGTTGATGGCCCTGTAATACAGGCACAAATGGGCGAGTTTTGTATTTTTGGGGTTCCGTATTCCAAAAGACAGAACCCTTTTAGGATCACTCGCGTGTTGTCTTTCCATCCGTCGGTCACATGTCTTTTTGTTTCGAAACTACTTGATGATCACTGGAATCTTTGGAAGTAGAACTTAGATGATCAACCTACAGAAACCTCTCTCTATCTACCTATAGTTACTTTAGATATGTTTTGTTTATGTATTGACTAGCAGTCCACCCCGGCTTCGCCCGTGGTACACACATAGCCTATGTCACTCGGGAATAGTGTAGCTTTCCAACGGTGAAAGAATTTCTTAAATCGGCCCAGTACTTTTTGAGCCTATTCATTACAAACATACAAACATACAAAAATAGGTACAAATCTTTCCTCTTTATAATATTAGTATAGAAGTATAGATAAGAGATTAATAAATATGTACTGTTGCTATGATGTGAGACAATGTATGTGTTTTTATCGATAGCAACAACGTGTTAACGAACTAATGCAACCTCTCAGTTGGTACCTCAGCCCATGAAACTGAACAACTTTAGTTCTACAACTTTCACGAAACTCAAAACGAAAATTTTCATACAAACTGATCAACTGATCGAGTCAATTTGTATGAAAATCCTAATTTAATTTTTGGCATTTTGGTAATGTTGTAGAACAGAAGTTGTTTAAATTCATGGGCCATCTGAGAGGTTTTGCGTTAGTTCATTAACACTTGTATAGATAGATGAATATGATTTTTTGCGCACTAACATATTTTACTTAATATTTACATTTATGATTATACAAATACAAATAATATTTTAATGTGATTAGCTCAAAATCTCAGGTCATGAATGAGTACAGGAATCATTAAAAATACAATATTTATTCTGTATACCAACCTCAAAATAGAGACAGTGCAGAAATGTCTCCTTATTGCCTTACATTTGTTTAGTATAAGTAATTCTTATTTTTCTAATAAAAAACCAAGAATGAATCAGCTGCTTCCCTCCCTGCGCAAATCGTAAAAGCCAATTAAGGAAATGGGCGAAAATGCAAATAGGCGATGTAGCTAGCAACCCATCAATAAGTATATATCTTTTTCCACCTTTTTGTAGAACATCACGCTAAAAGTGGTCTTGTAGCCCTGGACTCTGTTTTCTTAGAGCCGTAACACCCAAAACTTCTTAAAGTGGATTTTTCATTGCTTTTCTACCTTTAAGATGAATAAAGAAGCAGATGGCCTTGTAGTGGCGCCCTCATTTGAAATAAATTGTTAACTCGTAAATATAGTGATTATTTCCATACTGCTATTGCAGGCACTGCGGGTGAGGGTGCCGACCTCCCCTGGGCAGTCTGGAAGTCTTTGAATAGACTCCGAACTGGTGTTGGGAGATGTCTAGAAAATCGTGTTAGGTGGCGTTAACACGATTTTCTAGACATCTAAAAAACGACAATTGGTGTTGTCCAATCAATGAACCACTTATTGTCATGCCCGAAATGCCCCACATCACGCACAATACAAGACCTAAATGAAGCAAATGACCGGAGAATCGCCTTGGCCAAATACTAGTCAAATTTGATTTAATTAAATTAATAAATAGCCTTTCGACTCGAGAAGAAGAAGGCACTAGATAGCCCTTTAAATTATTTTATGAACCACCGTTGAAAGTATTTACATTAGTCCATCTATTTTTAAAACTTGCCTCCGCCAAAAGTGACCACGGCAAGTTTTAAAGCTAGACGGATCACCAATAATAGTTTCAACGGCAGTTCATAAAATAATTTAAAGGGCTATCTAGTGTCTGACGATTAGCAATATGGAAATTATCACTATATTTACGAGTTAACAATTTATTTCACACTTCAAGGCCTTGCTTCTATATTCACCTTAAAGGTTTTTTTCATTGCTTTTCGAAAATGATATTTTTTTAAGTTGGTCATTGTTCTGCTCAATAGTCGTCGAGTCGAGAAGTTTTGGCACAGGTATGACACTTCCTAAAGTCAGAATACATATATACCTACTACTAATACAAACGAAACAATATATCTGTACATACGTCAATGTGTGAAATTTATACTCAGGGTCGCACCGCAGAATTAATTTAATACTTACCTACTAACGAGTTCGATATATTTACAATTATATCTTTCCATACCAGGATATTTGCGAAAACTATGACGTAAAAACTAAAACAAGCTATATATTATCTGTCGTTATTGCAGTAAGTTTCAGTTCTGTTAAGTGTCATTAAATACATTTAATTATTGTAGTATCGTATATGTATGATATATATATATATATATATATATATATGTATTAATATGTAAGTATATAATCAGGTATAGATACTGCGCCCACCTTGTTCCGTACTATTAATTTATTCTCTACCCAAAGGTTGACTGGAAGAGATCGCATCTAGCGACTAGCGATAAGTCCGCCTTTGTACCAATATTTTCTTTGTGTTTGTTATTTTTATTTTATGAATTATTATGGTGCAATAAAGATAATTTGTATTGTATTGTATTGTAAAAATATTTTGTTTTATACCTATGTAATAATGTGAAATTATTTTGTTGCTTTGCTTACCTGTTTTCATCACTCGGTAATCTATGAAATATACGTTCTTTATAGTATTCGGTGGATAAACAATTATTATATGCGCATCTTTTAACCATGATGGTTACTATTGGTTGACAGTTCTCAAGACACGTTGCGAATTGTGTGCGGCTAGCAACTAACCCTGTTTGAGAGCGCAATAAGGGGCACAAAGAACGGGGGAGAGGTGCGGGGATGCCAAATTGTGGGAGACGTTGTGAGATTCCATTCTGTTTGTACTCCTATGTATTCTGTGGTTTTGGTCCATTTTGTTCTGCGTGTCCATGTCGATACTTTCGATAACATCTAATTATTGTTCCTTTGCTCATTTTTTACAATTAGTATACAACCAGGATTTATATCCTCAAAATAAAGATTCAAATAATGTTAAATCAATGTCGAACACTTCCAAGTCTGATCTCTTTAAATCCGTCCCCCGTCATCACCCCGATTTAGAGAGATCGGCATGCTTGCCAGAAATAAAGCACCCTGTGTTTTATTCTTTGCTGTTTTAATTAGAACACCTATTATCGTTTATTCGCGCATTCTTATAGGTAAAGTTCGCGGGAACTTACGATTATCGCACAACAAAGTCTTATCTTATAGTGAGTAGAAAGTAATTAACTTATGCGTTTTTCTACATTCACATTATTTGTGTCTACACACAGACCTCACCTTCTGAGTAATCCCAGCCATTGTCTTTGTGCTCTCAAGGGTTTAGCGAAATTATAATTACGTATTTATATCGCACCTTATCTCGAGGGATGGATCATTTCATGTTTATTCAAATTGAAACTGTAATGTGTGTGGAGTTGCTTTTGTATATAACGATAATATTTAACAGACTAAGCATTGCTTTTGCACGCTTTGGTGAAAAGCAGGAGTATTTTAACACTTTCATGGACATTTACGTGTACGTAAAGAATATATTTTTTATTGTATGTTTTTATGGCGCGACCACCTTTTCAGCTCGGTTGGTTGGCAATGACAACGGACGGAGACGGAGACACATAGAAGGAAATGGGAGAGACCTTGCCCATCAGTGAGACGAAATATGAGTGGGCCATTTCAGTGAAATCCGTCCTTTTTCGTGCCTCTCAAATTTGATTGAAATCCATCAATAAATACCGCTATAGCAAGGTTTTTCCTTTCCCCCTCCTCCTATTTATTAAATTAAATCAAGTCAAAACTAGTGATTAATTAAAAGTCTACTCAATATAATTTTGTTTCTTTATTCCGTACTTTTTTATTTATAAAAGTCTAAACACCATTTCCAACTTTCCTGACACAGCAGGGATATCAATTTGAAATGTCAAAATAAAACCGTCTTGAAATAAATGACGGTGGAACCTTTATTTTTGATTGCATTTCGCGACGGTGAGAAATTCATTTAATACTTTTCTCTACATTTATTTCTAAACTCTGTTTCCACTGTCACTCTGAATTTTATAGAACGCTAGAACGACGCGAATCTGTTGGGCAATCGCTTTCCCGTGAGAGTAACTCTACGTTAGTTTAATTAATTTGTGAGCAAAATAAATCTTTTCTCCGTTGTATATTGTTGAACGTGTTGAAAATCTTCGCGGAAGAAATTTTTAGATATTAGCCCTATAAAAAAAAATTAACCAATTATTTTTGTCTTAAGTATTTATAGTATAAGACAAACAGATTTTAATTTATAAAACTGCATTTCAATATTTATTTTTCGCTCTAGGAAGGAATACAATAAAAAAAAACGTGTAGCCTAATTTTTTGGAGCACTATTTATGAAATTGTACACAGAATTGATATAATTTGTACTGTATCACTTTTGTAGTGACTTACTTACTTATGTCAAAAATGTTATCGATCTACTAACGCTGCCACGGCGTATTAAGAGCCCGTACTACCCTAAAGTTCTTAGAGCGATCTTAAATATTATCAATATTAACGAAATATTCACTTTGACATAAAAACATCAAAATTAAGGACTAACTTTCATAATTTGTTTCAAAAACACGATTGCTTAAAATGCTATAGAAAAAAAATGCGAAGTTGGCTCTAAATCACCTCAGAATTATGCTAAAACGGAAAGTATTTAAGAAATACAATAAATAGGCACTTGTAACTTTGGATTATAATTGTATTAAACATAAGGCAGAGATAATATGTCTTATTTTTTAAATAACTCTTAAATATTCTTTGTAAAACGAAAAAAACCTCAAAACCAGCCTCATTGACCTACCATGATCTTTTTACCCCGCATGATCTTGCTGTCTCGCTTCGGCTAGAGTAAATTTGTGCCTTAAGAAATCGGGAGTTCTAATAAACATGTTCGGATTCGAAAATTGTTGCAAAAGGTTAGGTGCTGTGGACACGCGCATCAAAGATTTAATATTTACGAAGATCAATCATCGAATTAGTGTAGTGAAATGGCGCTCATTAATCGAAGAGTTCAATTAGCCGTGATTGATGCAGACAGTTTGAACTCTGCCTAATTATCATGTACTTTAAAGGTTAACATTAATAAATAAATGGCAACGTGACTGACAAATTTTATTATTGACTATCAAAATATTTATTCAGAAACAAGGCTGCAGCAGGAACTTTTCCACGTCAGTGTGCATTATGGTATTATAATTTATTTATCATGGATTGAAAATAAAATAATTGTACAAGCTTTAGTCCACCCTGTCGACATCCCTATTCCATACAACCCAGTCGACATCCCTATTGATTACACTACATTTTATCGAGTGTTTTCTTCATATGAAACAATATTTCTCCGTTATCAGCCCATGAAATATACGCTTTATTCCGCAAATGTACTTTTTGTCCGAAAGAGAAATATGTGCGCAATTTACATTGTTAAACTCACGTTGTTAAAACAATACACACTTATGTAAGTCTAGAATATTTTTTGTATATAGCAAAGTTGTGTAAATTAATATTTTTCTTGTTTTGCAGTAACCTGGGGCTGCTGGAAAACGCTAGATGCAGACATCAGGTCTTACTGTCATGAAAGCGGTCTCTCTGTACTACCAGTCATATTAGCCAGAGCAGTCAGAGGATTTGCCCTACACTCTCCACAAGGGCCAGATGGGTTGGAGAGGTCTCATTGATGTTCTTGATGTTCTTCTTCTTGTTTTGAGTCGATAGGCTATATATATATATATATATATATATATATATATTCTATTAAGTATATCTATAAGTATATATATATATATATATATATATGTCTTATTTTTTAAATAACTCTTAAATATTCTTTGTAAAACGAAAAAAACCTCAAAACCAGCCTCATTGACCTACCATGATCTTTTTACCCCGCATGATCTTGCTGTCTCGCTTCGGCTAGAGTAAATTTGTGCCTTAAGAAATCGAGAGTTCTAATAAACATGTTCGGATTCGAAAATTGTTGCAAAAGGTTAGGTGCTGTGGACACGCGCATCAAAGATTTAATATTTACGAAGATCAATCATCGAATTAGTGTAGTGAAATGGCGCTCATTAATCGAAGAGTTCAATTAGCCGTGATTGATGCAGACAGTTTGAACTCTGCCTAATTATCATGTACTTTAAAGGTTAACATTAATAAATAAATGGCAACGTGACTGACAAATTTTATTATTGACTATCAAAATATTTATTCAGAAACAAGGCTGCAGCAGGAACTTTTCCACGTCAGTGTGCATTATGGTATTATAATTTATTTATCATGGATTGAAAATAAAATAATTGTACAAGCTTTAGTCCACCATAACCTGGGGCTGCTGGAAAACGCTAGATGCAGACATCAGGTCTTACTGTCATGAAAGCGGTCTCTCTGTACTACCAGTCATATTAGCCAGAGCAGTCAGAGGATTTGCCCTACACTCTCCACAAGGGCCAGATGGGTTGGAGAGGTCTCATTGATGTTCTTGATGTTCTTCTTCTTGTTTTGAGTCGATAGGCTATATATATATATATATATATATATATATATATATATATATATATATATATTCTATTAAGTATATCTATAAGTAT
Organism: Acrobasis repandana; assembly: GCA_963576875.1. Taxonomy (NCBI): domain Eukaryota; kingdom Metazoa; phylum Arthropoda; class Insecta; order Lepidoptera; family Pyralidae; genus Acrobasis; species Acrobasis repandana. The sequence continues at coordinate 3,526,821 of OY756215.1, forward strand.
ATATATATATATATATATATATATATATATATATATATATATATATATATATGTCTTATTTTTTAAATAACTCTTAAATATTCTTTGTAAAACGAAAAAAACCTCAAAACCAGCCTCATTGACCTACCATGATCTTTTTACCCCGCATGATCTTGCTGTCTCGCTTCGGCTAGAGTAAATTTGTGCCTTAAGAAATCGAGAGTTCTAATAAACATGTTCGGATTCGAAAATTGTTGCAAAAGGTTAGGTGCTGTGGACACGCGCATCAAAGATTTAATATTTACGAAGATCAATCATCGAATTAGTGTAGTGAAATGGCGCTCATTAATCGAAGAGTTCAATTAGCCGTGATTGATGCAGACAGTTTGAACTCTGCCTAATTATCATGTACTTTAAAGGTTAACATTAATAAATAAATGGCAACGTGACTGACAAATTTTATTATTGACTATCAAAATATTTATTCAGAAACAAGGCTGCAGCAGGAACTTTTCCACGTCAGTGTGCATTATGGTATTATAATTTATTTATCATGGATTGAAAATAAAATAATTGTACAAGCTTTAGTCCACCCTGTCGACATCCCTATTCCATACAACCCAGTCGACATCCCTATTGATTACACTACATTTTATCGAGTGTTTTCTTCATATGAAACAATATTTCTCCGTTATCAGCCCATGAAATATACGATTTATTCCGCAAATGTACTTTATGTCCGAAAGAGAAATATGTGCGCAATTTACATTGTTAAACTTACGTTGAACTACTCGTTAAAACAATACACACTTATGTAAGTCTAGAATATTTTTTGTATATAGCAAAGTGGTGTAAATTAATATTTTTCTTGTTTTGCAGTAACCTGGGGCTGCTGGAAAACGCTAGATGCAGACCGCTTTCATGATCAGGTCTTACTGTCATGAAAGCGGTCTCTCTGTACTACCAGTCATATTAGCCAGAGCAGTCAGAGGATTTGCCCTACACTCTCCACAAGGGCCAGATGGGTTGGAGAGGTCTCATTGATGTTCTTGATGTTCTTCTTCTTGTTTTGAGTCGATAGGCTATATATATATATATATATATATATAAGCTGTAAGACCCAAAGGCCACGTTAAGCGTGATGACGGGCGTTAAGATAAATAGACGGGTATGTGCGAGTCGGACTCGTACTTGAAGGGTTCCGTACCACCATACAATGTTTTAAAACGCTGAAGAAACACGTTTCGTTTCTTGTAGGACGACCCTCTTTAATTTTTAACTTTATCTTATCTTATTTTTAGTATTTGTTGTTATAGTAGGCATAGTTATTAATTATGTATTCATAATTGGTAAAAAATTCAAGTATCTAGTTAATGCCATTATAAAGATTGAATTAAAAACGCTGAAAAAAACACGTTTCTTGTATGACGACCCCCTTTAATTTTTAACTTTATCTTATTTTTAGTATTTGTTGTTAAAGCGGCTATAGTAATACATAATCTGTAAAAATTTCAAGTATCTAGTTAATGCCATTATAATGATCTAGTTGAAAACGCAGAAAAAACACGTTTTTTGTATGACGATCCCCTTTAACTTTTAACTACTTTTTACTTTTAGTATTTGTTGTTTTAGCGGCCCTAGTACTACATAATCGGTAAAAAATTTAAGTGGCTAACTCAAACCGTAACTTGAACCGTAATCAAGAGATAGATTTATTTATTTATTTAAAAAACTTTAACGTTAACGTTCTCTTGACGCCAAGATGTCCACCTGATACGCCATCATGTACTTCACGGAGAACGTCTTTCACCTTATCCCATGGAACAATAACCTGTAGATGAAACTCTTTTCCGTTCGGTTTTTCCCATTTACGGTAAAGTATTCCATTCTGCAGAATGAAACTGTCCCATTGAGCCCAATAAGCTTTAGTGACGGGACTCGTAGGCGCAACCTCTGCCCATCTTGGCTTATCTGCACCACGTTCTTTCCATGCGATAATGAGCCTTATATCTTCATCATCTTCTTGAGCTTCTCTGAAGTTCTCGTCGTCCCATTGTCCTGTAGACCGTTCTAGTGATTTTAACCGTAAGCTCTTTTGTCTCTTGTTTAGCACACTGCTTACAATCTTTCGGACAAGGTCTTTTTGAAAGTGCATCAGCATTTCCATGGGCCTTTCCACTACGGTGTTCAGTAACAAAGTAGAATTCTTGAAGTTGTTCAATCCAACGTGCAACTTGTCCTTCCGGATTTTTAAATTGTAACACCCACTTCAAAGCAGCATGGTCTGTGCGGAGTGTAAACTGTCTACCAATGAGATATTTGTTGAAATGTTGCAGCGTCTTCACAACAGCCAAGAGTTCTCTTCTAATCTAAGTTCTCTGCCGAAATTCACCTGAGCTGGGGTCAGCTTCGTACTTTCGTGTTCCGACGTCCTATAAGCCAGGAGGAAGACTGGGACAATCACATACCCCTTGTATGTGCTTGTCCCAGTCTTCCTGATGTTTGTCCACCAGTTTCGCTAAATGTCTCTCCAGCGTCTGCTTAAATCTCTCCACCATGCCATCAGACTGAGGGTGATATGGGGTGGTCCTTGTTTTATGCATCCCCAAGAGTTTGCAAACTTCCTGAAAAAGTTGCGATTCGAAGTTCCTTCCCTGATCTGAGTGTATTTCCAGTGGCACACCGAACCGACAGATTACTTCTTCAACCAATTTGGAGGCCACGGTTGTAACTTCTTGGTTAGGTATAGCAAATACTTCTGGCCACATGCTGAAATAGTCCATGACGACCATGAAGTACTTATTTCCTGATTCAGTTACAGGGAACGGTCCGGCGACGTCAACTGCAATTCGTTCCCAGGGCGCGCCAACATTGTAAAGTTGTAGACCACCGCGAGTTCTTGTTGATGGGCCTTTTACGGCTGCGCAAGTTGTACATTTGCGGCACCAATCCTGCACATCTTCTCGACAATTCAACCAGTAAAACCGTTCTCGAACTTTAACGTAACGGAACCCTAAAAAAGGGATTCTAAATAGTGACGGGTTGCTAGCCTCATTATCTATTAACTTGATTCAGATTCTAGCTTACTAATTCCCTCGATCAGGTTTTACGACCTGCACAAAAGGATGAGCATCTGGTGCATTCTATTTCATCTTAAGTTTTTTAAATAAACAAATATAATTTAGGATTAAGATTTAATAAAATTACTTAAATTAAAACTAGATAATAAAATTAAGATGAATTTAAACTGTAAGAACTTAAAATAAAACAAAAAAAAAATTACAAATTGCGTAGTTCCACTAAAATATTACCTCTCGGCAGCCTGGCTAAGAGGCTGGCAGCATGCCAAGTTGTATGGCAATGCAATCAGAATTGCCATACACTTTGTACCAGATAATTTTCATCCCATTTTGTAAGATTTAATTTATACATTTTCCTTATACTCAACGTCTAAGTTATTCCACCTATATACCTTCCTAATCAGTCCGCAATCCACATTCTTAGTAATGCAAATGAATTACGTGGTGTCAGGTTCCTGCCTGCGTAAATGAGTACGCTAACTCACGAAACCGAATCCGGTTTGTTTGGAAGCCAATAAAATACTTCCTTTCGAAGTTAACACAAAGGAAATGGAGTCTTCTTTTAGTGAGTCTTCTTTTACAGAGTTTTGATGTTATTTTATGTAATAGACGGATCCAACGATTGCAAGAGTTAAAGTAATGATCCATCCATAACAGCTTCTATGTTATAATTTTCAAGACATAGGGCTCCTCCATATCATTCCATTTCTGTCTCTCCCTTGCCACCTGTATCCGTTTGCGGCCTGCGTGACGCTTAATATCGTCTACCCAACGCATTGCTGGGTGTCCTCTACCTCGCTTATTGGCCCATGATCGCCACTCCATTACCCTTCTGGTCCATCGATCTGCGTCCATTCTCGCTATGTGTCCTGCCTACTCCATTTCTGTCTTTTTATAGTATCAACAACGTCCCTGACTTTGGTCCTCCTTCGAATCACCTCGTTTCGTATGCGATCGAGCAATGTTATTCCTAACAATGCTCTCTCCATTGCCCACTGAGCAACTCTGAGTTTTTCTTCAGTTTTCATTGTCAAGGTAGTCGTTTCCATTCCATAGGTGAATTCTGGCAGGACACATTAGTCAAAAACTTTACTTTTTAGCTTTTGTGGGATGTTCCTTGACCGAAGAATCTGCCTATTTAAAGTAATGATACATTTTAGTAAAGTCAAAGTCAATTTTTTTATAAAATGTAGGATAAATATATCACTTATTAAAGTTCATTATTTTTAATTATTTTTAGTGCAAAAGCTACCGATACTAGCGTTTAGTAGGTTTCTAATCTGGTCTATATATTTTTATAGGGTTTTTATAGGTATTCTAGATGCAGTACTAAAGGACTCAAATTAAATAATGAAATAAGAAATGGTGAAAAATAGGAATATCAAATGGAGAGTGGTCGTATTAAGACCAAGGTCGCGAGTTTAAGTCCCACTCCAATAGTACTTTTTTACCATTTCTACTTATATCATTTGAGTACTTTAGTCTATGTATATACGAGTATGTTTAATGTACTAAAGGATACAACAAAATACAAAAAACCAGTCAAGTGCGAGTCGGACTCGTAAAAGAAGGGTTCTAAACAATGTTTTAAAACCCTGAAAAAACTCGTTTCTTGTATGACGATCCCCTTTAATTTATATTACATAAATGTATACTACAATAATAGTAATTTTATCTTATTTTAGAGTTTTTTGTTATAGTGCCCACAGTAATACATAAACCGGTGAAAATTTCAATCTAGCTATTACGGTTCAATAAATAGAGCCCTGTGACAGACGGATAGACAGACGAACAGACAGCGGAGTCACAGTAATAGGTTCCTGTTGGCACCCTTTAGATACGACCCCTAAAAAACAATACATGTGCCTGATAGTAGGCAAAAAGATGAAAAAAGGGAATCTAAATAGTGATGGGATGCTAGACGCATTGCCTATAAATACGATTTAGACTTCTCGTCCGTTTCCTCGATCGACTTTTACGATATTACGTACGAGCAGCTGCTATATTCTATCTTTCTCTTCTCTCAGACTAGCATGGTATACCATAGTACCATATATTCGATGTTATTTTATTTTATAAAGTTAGTATATAATATGTACTTACCTTCAAAAGATTATATAGCAACATTTTTCAAGTTATACCAGCTACGTACTTCAAAAGGAAACCAGGTCAAAAGTTTGCAAATTAAGTTATAAATTCACTCGGTTTTCCACGAGACCCTTTTGTAATTTTTAAGTTGGTTTAAGGTAAACAAATGCGTAAATCAGGTGCGAGCCCAGTTCTTAATTTAGCCGTGCAATTATTTTGTAAGTAACACTCAGCCTTTTACAAGTTTTATTAAACTTGCAATGTATGTATGTAATATGATATTTGACTATTTCCTTTATTACAATATTCATATCAAGAAGTAATTTATACGTGCTACGAATTTGGTACAAATGTGCTACGAATGTGCTTGCTGTAAATGTGCTATGAATGTCCTAAAAATATGCTACAAATGTGCTACGAATGTGCTACGAATGTGCTACGAATGTGTTACGAATGTGCTACGAATCTGCTACAAATGAGCTACGAACAAGCAACGAATGTGCTACAAGTGTTGCGGAAGGGGTTACGAATTACATATATTTTAATAACATTTTAACCCTTTATGGGTAGACACTGCCTTGTTTTAAGGGAAAAGGCTACGATCAGCATGATGTAAGAAAAGAAATTCCCTCCATCGGCTTTTACGATCTTAGTGAAAACAGAAGCAGCAAGTACATTCAATTTTTTTATTTTATCTTAGAAAAGCATGGAAGAGAAATTTTTAAATTTCCTAAAAACACTCAGAAACCTTCACTTCATACGAAATGACTTATCTGGTTATGAGTTAAGGGTCTTAATTTAATTCGAGCCCATAAAGAACCCGCTATCAAGATACACGTCCAGGTCTAAATGACCCATATTAACCCTGCAAAAATACACATCGGGATAATTATGGCCCATTCGCGTTTTGGGGTTATGTCACTGAATTAATATAAGTACCAAGTAGAAGTTAATGTGCTTTAATTATAACTAATAGAGTATATATTTGGTATACATAACTTAAGTAAAAAAAAATATTAAACTGACTATAACTACATATGTATATATAATAACTGAACGAGATATAAATAATACCCAAGAGGCTGGCCGCATTCCCACGTTAATTGGCCAGGCTCAGAATTTGGCCAAAATGCGCGCCAGCTTTTGGAGCGTGCGGCAATTTCCTTTTATAACTAAAGGGCTTCTGCACCCCAAGGCCCCAAGGTCTCCACGGCGTAAGGCGCAAATACTTCTATATACGGCTCTCCCAAAGCCGCATGCTTGCGCATTATACATATATACCTTCCTCATAAATCGCTAAAGGTAAAAGGTGAAGCTTTGGTGAAGTTGTTTAGGCTGGCTCTGCATCTGTGATGCAAGGCTAGACAATCCTCACTAGACGACACTTATACCTCGAATTTTAACTCCTGTACGGTTATTTAAAGTTACTTTCGGTAAAGTGAAACATCGTGGAGAAACCTCTTATACATGCAAAATGAAATGGCAATGGTAACCTAAAAAATCTTCACTGTATGCATCTTTTTCGTACAATGACAAAGAGTCTGGCTCGTTACACCTGTCCCGTTGTCTGTGTCCGTAATTCTTGCAAGCTAAATGAGACCCACTTCCCAATTCGATCACATCACATACTTATGTAAGTAGGGTGACAATACAATATGTGACGTTCCACGGGTAAAGGTACCTTGTGGACGCTGGCGCTTAGGACGTTTAGAAAAACAATTCTAACAATTAACTTAGCTTAAATAAACACAATGTCGTAACTGCCAGCGTCCATAAGGTACCTTTACCTGTGAAACGTCACATATTATGCTACCAATGACCTGATCTGATAATGAAGTCGGACGGTGGCCACTGCATCTCTGTGATAAAACAACATAAACCCATCTGAGTTTTTATTTTTATTTTTTATTAATGGCTTGACGCTATTGCGTATTTAACCAGGAAAAAGTTAATAAAATGTGGGAAATTCTTTTTTCCTAACAAGTTACAATCAAAGGTTGGTGTAGGCCTTTGATTGCTTTAAGGGAGCTTCTGGCAACAAATCTATACGAGTCCACTGCTTTTCATAGCCGATTGAGTGGCGGACGACGCCCGAAGACGGCCGAAGATGCACACAGTCCGTGAAACAAATATCACTACAGCTGTACTATGACTGTCCACTTTAACTATTTGACATATTGTTCATGAGCATGAGCATTTATAACACCAAACAACACCATTTTCATATTATAAAGTCCGCTAAAATCAATTTGCAAAATAATTTTATTAAATTATATTATATATATTTTGCAAAATAATTTTTTTATATATTATTAAAAAAGAACCCCTTGACTTCCCGCCCAAAAATCACCCACCGAGTTTAAGCTTAAATAAAATTACTGTAGAAAGATTTTAGTCATGAAGGTGTGAACATTTTATTAAATGAAAATATTGGTTCGGTTTTAAAACTGCATTGGGCATTGTTTATTTCTCGATGGATTTCACAACAATCCCTTGGGGGGTTCGACTTTATTGGCGTTGGAAAGGTCCCAGTATGATATATATTCGTGGAAAATACATTTTAAATGTCAATTTGTTCCAATTTATATTCGACAGCTCGCGTGCTTATTTTGTTTGATAATATTGTTAAGAATGGCGAATTAAACGTTTTGAAAGTAACTTGTATGGGTTATGTACATATAAGAAGAAGGTAATGGAAGTGTAGGGGGATTGGAGTTGCATGAACTATGTAAACGAAAGAACTTCTTTCTTTCGTATACGAGTACATGGCTCGTGCAACTGAACCAAAATATCGAAGACTCAATAATAATAATCACGGTAAATATCCCGATTTATTTCATACTAATGTTGTCAACATTAGTATGAAAGTTTACCGTGAAAGTTTAAAAAGTCAGTCTTATTCGTAACAGTTTAAAGCCACTGTCTTGTGCTCTCATGATTTTTTGAGAGACCACATTTTATTTTTTCATTTATTTGGGTATCCAACAATGATAAATCCAACAATGAAAACATTAAGTTGTATAAAATTGTATATTTAAGGTGATTTGAAAGATACACTCCTGGTACTGCTAGAGTTCATAAACTCCGTTAATGCTTACCATCAGATGGGATGTAAGCCTGTTTGCTAACTTTATTGTAGGTATCAAATTTGTTTTAACTCAAATAGTTGAATAATACTCATATAATTCCAAAATAAATATGATGCAACCCGAACAAAACGTCAGCGAAAGTAAATCAAAAAGGTATGTTTTGCAATCTTCTTCTTATCCAGTCGATATGATTTCGCTGTATCTTTAATTTCAAATCATCTTTGACCAGTATGTGGCCACGGCGATCCCTGTTAGCCTCATTAAGGTAATTTATGGTACATGACGTAGAGCAGCTTAGACATGAAATGTTTTGCGTTAATTCCCGTATACATTAATTTAATAATGATACAACGCGAAAAGTAGAAATATAATTCCATAAGCAATTTCGTTATAAAATAAATAAAAATAAATTTATTGCAAAAAGATACACTACATACATGGTTTATACAAGTTTGACTATGTACTGATGGTGGTTAATTAAAAGGTGATAGTGGCAAGATGGAGGGGAACCGGATGAATGACAGCACCAAAACCAAACCAACCAGCTGCCCATCCACCAGGCCCCAAACCATCCCGCCACAACTCATTACATTTATAGGTACGTAGGTACCTTATTTCTTAGTCATCTCAACGACGTATCATCCCACGAAAGTCCTTCATATCGTTCAACCCCGCTCCACTGGCACGCGGCCAGCAGCAACAAGTAGCACTGTAATGGCGCCACGGGACACGACACTTAATCTGCTTAAACTGCCACTATTATGCTGATCGCCCTGATCTATTTTATTGCCCTTGAGGTCAATGACCGACCGAGTCCGACTGTCGATGACGTAAAAAACTGTCGGGATGGCTTCTTATGACATATACAGGACTTTCGATCTATATTTCAGATAAAGTTGTACTCTTTAAAGCGCGCCCTGATGTGACTCTCTTGGTAAAAAAAAAATCACAAGAATCGGAAAGCCTACAGTTTGAAAACAATGAATAAAGAGATTAAATTTTCATTTCATTTCATAAAAACAAGTAAACACATGAGCTAATGTGTCATTGTAATGAAGACAATAAAAGCCTAATAACAAGAACAAAACGAAAAAAAATGTCGACGTGATACAGACCAAATTCTCTCAAGAAAAGGTTCCTCGATGAAAACAGAGTGGATTTAAAAAAAACCTTGTGGGGCCCTACAACAACAAGTAGCACTGTAATGGCGCTACGGGACACGACACTTAAGGCTGATTTACATTGATACAGTAGCTGGCGCCAGCATCACTGGATTCTGGCACTGGATCAGCACTGCATCAATGTAAACATGTTTCAATCCAGTCCAGCATCCAGTAAAACATGTTTACATTGATACAGTGCTGATCCAGCGCCGGAATCCAGTGATGACTAGCTCCAGCTACTGTATCAATGTAAATCAGCCTTTAATCTATTTAACCTGCCACTATTATGCTGATCGTCTATTTGATGACCGGCTAAGTCAGACTGGCAATGATGTAAAAACTACTATGCCAGCTTCTCATAACATAGGCAGTTGGACTTTCGGGCTAAATTTCAGCCAAAAGTGTGTATGATAAAGCGTCCTTTTAAGGCTTGGGGTTTAAAACTCTCTGAGTAAATCTGCGGACAGAAAAACAGACAGACAGACATGGCGAAACTATGAGGTTTCCGTAGTAAACAACTTTTTTGTTTGTACCCTAAAAATAAGATCTTTATAATTCTGGTAAGGGAACGAACAATCCATAAGATATACATTGACCTATTTCAGCTACGCTATTTTTATAACATTAGAATGACCTTCTCCATGTCATACAGTACATTGTATGACATGGAGAAGGCAATGGCAAATCTTTGCCAAAAACGTGTTTCTGTGCATCTCTTTCCATATAATAACACCGAAAAGAGCTTAGCTTTTAAATGTAGTAACATTAGTAAAATGTAGTGATCGACTTGACGAAATGAAAAGGACCCTCAAAGTCTTTCACAACGTTTTTCAATGTACTGGCAAACGGCCAGCAGCAACAAGTAGATACATAATGGCGCCACAGGACATGACCCTTAATTTGTGCTTAAACTGCCACTATTATGCTGATAGCCCTGATCTATTTGATGACCTTTTGATTTAAGACGATACACGGAGTCCAGTGCTGCCCCCATTTGAAATAAATTATTTGTAAGAAAACGGAGATATCATCTAAAATTTTAAGCTACTAAAACCTAGATAACCCTTCAAACTATTTTATGAATCACTGTTTACAGTTTAAAGTGAGAATGTTAAGCTTTAGTTTGCATTTTTGCGAAAAACGGCCACTTTAAATTATTTTGCAAATTGATTTTAGTGGCCTTTGTAATATGAAATTGGTGTAGTTTTGAGTTATACTCGTAAATGCTCTCGCTCATAAACAATATGAAATATAGTTTAAGGGGACAGGCATGGCTCTAGTAATATTTGTTTACCGGACTGTAGTAAGCGTCCTTAAGCACTGTTCGTCACTTAATCGGCTATGAAAACCAGTGGACTTGTATTGATTTGTCGTCAGAAGCTCCCTTGAAGCGATTAAACACACCAACGCCAACTTTGGACTGAAGCTTGTTAGCATTAAAAACGAACAACTAAAGAAAGGCTGTAAATGATCCAGGCCCATTTTTTTTAGTCTTTATATCCGTGAAGTCTTTGCTCGTCTACGATAAGGTTTTACTAAAATATTGAATAATTATAACCTGGACGGTAGGTACTAAAAACTGAAAATAAGAAAATATTCAAAGGAATCATGCCTTCAGTTTTCTAAAACAACTGCATTTATACAATTTTGAAAGTAACTCGGGTTGAACCCAACCAAAAGGAGAAATTATAACACGGTCTAGCTACTACCACAGAAGACAGTAAGCGCAATATGCGTCCCCGTTCCCCGTCCCCGCACCTCTGCCCCGTTCTTGCCTTGTCGAGGGGCGAGAGCTACATTTTAACCAAAATACAGACAAAATCTCGGAATTCAAGATAAAAAGCTGTAAGTTCGTACAAACCTTCATTTTGACATCCTAAAACTTGTCTCAAAACCTACCTACGATAGGGTGATCGCGACCATGGATTCCTGTGGGTCAAAGGTCAAAAAATCTACCTTTTTGTACGTTTTTCGCCAATATCTCGGTTCCTATCCGGTTTTTCGCTATTTTTATCTATTATAAATATTATAGAGGAATAAATTCTCTACAACTTTTGTTTAAAAAGTTTTTTTGTACGTTTAACTGTTTTTGAGATAGAGGGCAGTGATCGCGCAGTGTTGTTCAATCTCGAGTATTATAATATAATATTCAAGGTCAATCCGTAGTCTCGATCAAATATAAGTTCTTTTATGTTTATAAATTGTGAATAAATATAAAATTATAAATATTTTTTACTTTTTACTTTTTACTAACTTTTTCATTATATTTAATAATTTTTCTCATTACTGAATACTTTCTATTCATTTAAATTACGTTCTGTATATTCTTACTGTCTTCTGTGCTACTAACGACTTCTAAGAAGAAACAAGTCCATTCAACCAAAATAACGAAGCAACTATCTCAAGCAAAGCCGATGCTACTAAATAATGTAAATTGAAAACTGTCACAGCATTGTCCATTTGGAAGGGAAAACAGAAAATACCTCTTTCATTATGCAGCAACAAGGCTCTGTCGGTGCCCCAGCCAAATATTAATTAGTCTTGTATTGGAATTCAGCTCTTTGAGACAACGGGCTGACTGTACTAATTTTCTGTATTGATTGGCATTTTTTTTCGTTTCTTTTGTTCCATTCTGGTTTGTGAGGATAAGAAAATAAAAAACTACTGCTCTGTGCCCGCTCAGATTATAAAAAGTGATAATTATAAATTATATCAATATGACTAGAAAAATATATCTATGTCAGTGAGCAGGATTACGTTTGAAAAAAATGTACCTACAATACAGGTTGATTTTGAAACATTGAGCTATATTGAAATCTTTGAATCTTACTAATAGAACACAAAATAGCAAGAAAAAGTTGTAAACTTTAGTCTATTTCGTACACGCCTACTACCTGTTTTCTTCAATTTACCTCCTGGGTCTGCTGGGAGAGATTTCTTATGAAATAAGCTACTACTTATTTCATAAGAAATGCATGTACTATATTTTCTTACTTTGTTTGTTTCTTTATTTGTATTTTGTGTACATGAATTTGTAAATAAACAAATAAAAAGAATACTTTTCTTTTTACTGTTTTCCAGGATATCGATATATAGGAAAAATCATCCCCACATCTATACTAATATTATAAAGCGGAAGAGTTTGTTTGTTTAAACGCGCTAATCTCAGGAACTAATGGTCCGATTTGAAAAATTCTTTTTTTGTTGGGTAGTCCATTTATAGAGGAAGGCTTTAGGCTATATAACATTACGTTCCGACAACCACGCGAAAGAAGTCGCGGGCACAGCTAGTTTGCAATACATGGCTAAAGTATTATTGTTAGTTAGTTGTGACCTCGCTGTCGCTCGATTCCTCCGTATGACCGCCCCGCACCATTCCTCTGGCGCGGCGCGCGGGGCGAGCGATCATATGGCAGTCGGTATCACGTACTGCGATTGGGAATTTGCCGTACAACTTTGAGGGCTTTTATCTTTGGTTTTTATTATAAAACAAGGTAAATTGTAAAAGAACATGTACATATATTTTATTTAGCGCATAGAGTAACTTCCCTGAATATAGGTCAGTGAGTCAAAATCATCCGGTATACATTATAACGTTTTTGTCCTTATTGGGGTAGACAGAGTTTTTCAGCATTCCTCATTTCAAAGACTAGAAACCACTTTTCACAAAGTATGCTTTCCAGTGGGATTTGAACCCACGACCTCCTGATCAAAAAGTAAACGCCTTAACCACTGGACCACGAAGGCAGTCGACGGTACATGTCCATTAATTTACACTCGTAATACATTTTAGGAATAAAGGACACTGGGGACACTAATCAGAAGTTGCAACAACTTTCATAAACACAATATAATTTTCGCACGAGCGTGTAAACACACGACTGTTAAAGCTAAGCGCTGGAGCTTTTACGACAACTTTCGAGGGTAAGTTCGTTGGACTAACAATATCATGAAAGTCACCACTTTTACATATTTCTGAGTACTTTACTTAGTTACTACTTTACTTTATTACTATAGCTTTTCTGTTTTTTTACCAGACTGCGGCAAAGCCATAAAGGAGGGTTATGTGTTTGACCTGTATGTTTGTCCCTATAATTCTATGTTCTCCGTAACTACTAAACGGCCAAACAGATTTTAATAAATTATACATGGTTAGATTCGTCTTAATCACACAAAAGTACAACTTATATGTTTAAATGAAATTTGAAAATTGCTAAAAAACAACATATAATATTATATAACATCACTTGGCCAAGCGCATTACCGGTTGTGTCTTACCTAGGCCACAGAAGACAGTAAGTGCCTAGGCATAGGTAAATAGGTACTGCTGTTGTATCACACAATCGGATTTTTTGTTTTTTCAATAATTACTTGTTTTAATATAATTTATCTAAATAAAATCTCAACAAAATTAAAGATAATAATCTTGTTTATAATTTAAGTAAACATCTTGGCTAGTCATGAAAACTTTTCGTAAAGGGTACTTGATCATTATTAGAATACAAAAGCGTAATAAATACGACTTATTTTTTATATTTTTTTCTCTCAAATTTCTAATAAATGGCTAACCAACCTACTGACTTTACTACACAAGTGGCCGCTGCCCTCCCCTCTTGCCGACCACTGATCGGTAGCGGGCGGTAACTAGAAGCAAATAGCTATTATGTAAAACTAGATAAACGCCACCATGTAATAACTATAACCATATCCATCCATATAAACCATATCAATGTTTTGTTCCGTTCAATTGTAGCTATCTCCATAAACTTCACATAACCGCTTGGAAGCTCTTATAAGCCTATTACCTATTACTTTCGACAGTTTAGAAGCGTAAACCATACGAGAATATGTTAAGCATAAAAAAAACGGCCAAGTGCGAGTCGGACTCGCGCACCGAGGATTCCTTACAAACCTGTAGATATATGTAAGTTTAAAAGTATTAGAAATATTTTTATAATATGAGGTAACTAAAAATGTATGCTTTTCGTAATGTTTCTTTATCTGTGCTAGTTATTAGACGTTGTTGCGGACCAAATTTCAAGATTCGGAGTTCACGGGAAGTACCCTGTAGGTTTTGATTCCCTTGCAAGTGTCGAAAATTTGCGGCATAGACGGCTGTATCTTTTCATTGCGTTGCTAAGAAGTTTTATTTTTTCACAGCTCCAAGGGACAATAGACTTGAGTATTTGATATGAATTTCAGCTTGATAACTCCACGCGTTCCTGAGAAAAATGGTCTTGACAGACAGACAGACGGGCAACAAAGTGATCCTAATAAGGGTTCGGTTTTTTTCCTTTTGAGGTACGGAACCCTAAAAATTTCTTGGTTACAATAGAATAATAATAATTAAAGGATCACGGAAAAGTGAAAAGAAATAACTTTTCTTCGGTAATTAACCAGATTTCATTGTTTGAAAATGAAAAACGAGTACGTATAATGAAATTCCCACTGTCATATATTCAATAATAGAACAGGGACCACTTTTTGAGACAGCTGGTCTTTAAATTTTATGTCAATCACTAGAAGTGCAAAAAAGAATTAGAAACGAATCAAAGTCTGAAGACGTCAAACACCCTTTGTTTTGCTTTGAAGGTAGGAAGTAACAAAATAAAGTAGGTATCCGTATCAATACAAGCGAAATGAGGCAGTGGGCCCACTGGAACCGGATTTAGCATTACAAAGGTCCGGTAATCTATTTGGCCGACCGTGCCGGTCCATGTCATTTTTTCCAATTTACCTAGTTTGCCGTTTTACAGACTTGTTCCGTGGTTATTACGACTGACGATATTAAAACCTTTATTTAAATTCTCGCAGTAGAAATCTGGTTTTCCGATTCTGGTGTAGTTTCTTCCAGCAAATATCCCTTATAATGCAGATTTCCCTCTTCATTTATATAAACTAAATTTAATTCTGGTGTTATCTTAATCCACACATCTCTTTTATCGTGTCTTTTCTGGAAAGTATTTTTTACTTTCTGATTGGCTTGAGTTTTCTTATCTCATCATGTAGTTTCATCATCAGTGTGAGACTGTGAAAGTGTTGTTGTTCGAATTCGTAATAGAGGTCATTCAGATTAAATAAGTTTTTAGCTTTTCAGTAGGTACTTGCTTTTACTACAAATCGAAATTACAACTTCTCCATTGATGTTAAAAACAGCTGTAAGTAAATATTTGTAATAAAATTATCTCTATTTACAGATTTACAGACTCAAAACGAGCTTTTATTTCAAAGTACAAATAAATACATAACACCACATTATATATCAAATAAGGACTAACTTTCTAACTAGGTTTAACCTTCGTCCCCCTGAAATAAGTTGACATCTACCAATATGTCACTTTCTCATCCGTCAGTGTCGTCTTTATTGGGGTGGATAAGGGTTTAAATCATGTACCTACTAACTGGGAAGCGGCTACGCTGGAAGTGGCTTTTGGGTTTTAAATTAACTTTAAGGCCTTGGGCTCCTCTATAAAGTTAGATGCACTCACTCACTCACTTTCAGCCCACATCAACCCACTGTTGGGCATAGAACTCCCTTTTTTTGCGCCATTTTTTACGGTCCTGTGCCATCTACGGCTTTCCCACTGACCTCACAAAATCGTCTGACCAACGGGCAGGGGGTTTCCTAGGTTAGGTTAGGTGCACTACCATGTCTTTATCCCTAATGGAGGATTTCGGTAGTTTGATGTACGCATTACTGGCGCTTTTGCAAGTTAAGCAACCCCGGGCATGGTCCGAATTTGGATGGGTGACCACAAGTGACACAATAATACTTCGAGCTCCTCCGTGCTTCGGAAGGCACGTCAAGCCAGTGGCTGTCATTATTGTATGGCAGTCTTCAAGCTATGTCAGATGCCTTTAGGCAGTTTGAAAAATCTAACACCAGTGTTGGCCACTTACACACACTAAAAACAAGAAGGGTAGAGCCTATGTATGTTAGACCCAAAGTAAAAGTTACATATTCTTGCCCATTCCCTCGATCAGCTCTCACAATCTGCACGGGGAAAGAAGCAGCTGGTACATTTTAAGTTTTTTCTTCTCAGACGAATGCGAATGTTTCTCGATAATCAAAATAAGAGCTTTTAATATTTCGGTCACGTTTCGTCCGGCGGTGGCGGCCGTAATGAAGCCCACTTTGCTCCTTCGCTGTTTTAATAGCACCCTTTACGAAAAGTTTTCATAAGTTACGTCATGACGTGACTGGCCAGTAAACACACGCAGCAAAAAAAATTGTAGGCAGGCCGCATGAGAACAAAAATTCGATTTCTATTTAAGGTGATACATGAATTTTTCCGGGTCCAGTGCTGCTCCCATTTGACATAAACTATTTGAAAGGAAACTCAGATAACATTTAAAATTTAGTCTCTCTAGTAAGCCCTAGATAACCCTTCAAACTATTTTATTAACTACTGTTTACAGTTTAAAGTGAAAACGTGATGCTTTTCTTCACACATTAGCGAAAAACGGCCATTTTTCACAAATGTGCGAAGAAAAACTCGTAGACATCATGAGGCTGCCTCCATGATCCAGTGGTCAAGGCGTTTGCCTTGTGATCCGGAGGTTGTGGATTCAAATCCCACTGGAAAGCATACTTTGTGAAAAGTTGTTTTCAGTCAGGTTAGGATATTGCAGGCTTGAATCACCTCCCTCCGCCCGGGTTCTCATCTTGTCGCGATGGGGGGCTCAGTACCTGTGGTGGTGGAGGCCATTCCAGTTGGGAATGCCGCGTCGGGGCCACCCCAGTGGCCCCGGCGCAGCCGGCCGCTACCAGGCCGCAGGATGGAGAAGCACACGGTCCCGGCCGATAGCGGCTGAGAGGTGACACCGCGGAGTTTTTAGTGGTAGCACCACATAAACTTACCGGTGTCCCGTAACCGGTAAGGTATCCGAAGGGTTTTCCTCCGCGTCAAAAAAAAAAAACTTGCATCACCTGATTATCCGAAAAGAAAGATGATTCCCGTGCTTCGGAAGGCAAAGCTGTGGGTCCCGAACGCCATCTAGCGTTTTTTTAAACCTATCCTAGGATTGGTTCTGGTCTACCCTTTGGGTTTCGTAGGTCAGACGGCAGTCGCTCTGTGTAAAAACCAGTAACCTCGTCTAATCACCTAGGTTTAGGTAGCGGAACCCGGGCATTGAAGCGTTACCGGTGAGGATGCAACCAGGAATGCTCGGATGATGATGATGTTATTATCAGAGCTATAGAAACCGAGATAATCGCAATAAACTGATTTTTGTGACCTTTGACCGTAAAAACTTACGATACAAAATTTTTATGAGACTTTTGAAACAACATTTAAAACGCCAAATTGAAGGTGTATACAAGTTTCGTGTTAAATATCTCTCATCCCCTATTAGTTGACCCTTTTTATGCTTAATTGACTGGACTATTAATGGGACGAGAGCTCCGTTCACGCTATCGGACCATTATTCCAACTAAAAGGCTATCAATAAACTACGTTAGAATAAAAGCCTATATTCTTATACCTTGAAGGTCGATTTTGAAATAAAAATGAACAGTCTCTCATAATTTCCAATAAACAACACTAATAAGAGTACTGACATCAAAACCCTACATGAGAGCTCCTAAAAGAGGCTCGAGGTATAACTCGAAGTCTCTCTAATTGCTTGATACATTGTTTCGAGGAAACAACGTCAGGAGCTCGATTTTTGATCCAAAGAAATTGAAATCGTGCACGAAAATGACTTCACATTCATGATACTAAATTTATGTATATCCTTAAATCCTTGCTTGGATTGTTTTATATTGATAGAAAATGCTTAAAAACTGACCTTTACAAAAGTTATGTTGGCACTATACTCATATGCTATTTATTCTCCTTACGTTCATCACGTTATGATTCGTTACAAGGTAGAAGTAGAGATGCTAACGCCGGAATAATTAATTTTGCCTTTTTTTTTTCTTTATTGTGGTTGAAACCTTTTAATACAGTTTTTGAGTACCTAGTTTAAAAATGCAAGCAAGCCATACCGTTTGGATGATTTTTATAAATATGATTATAAGTAATGATATCAAATCTATACACATGAAAGTCAAAAATTGATCTCCAGAGCTGGAAATATTGCGCAGTTTCAGAGATTTACGGCTGCTGCTCGTTCATTTCTACTACGTGACTTATTTTGACCTTAGACCTTGGTCTAGGATTAATTAGATCTTGAGTGCTGATTTGAAGTAAAAAAACACAAATTATAATTAAAAGATTTTTTTATTCAGTAATTTTTTTGTTTATTTTTTATAACTGTATTGTACCAAAAATATAAATATAAAATACAAAAATTTTATTGAACAAATACACATACGTGGATATATTCTTTATAGTCTCTTCCAGTCAACCTGACATAAATTGGGAGAATAATTTAAATGTTTAAAACGGTACTCTATTTCTTTTCCTAAAATTTTTTATCCGAATTTCATCATCCATAACATATTTGCTACAAACTTCAGCAGCAATAATGTTCGAATATCCGAAATTTGTTTTACATAATAATCTTTAGTCATAAAAGTTTTGTATCATAATACCAGGTGCTTATAATTAGATATTCAAATTTTTCATGCTATAAAGTCACATGTCCTAAGTTGAATGTTGTATTGTACAATGTGTGTTAGTCCGAATGTTAATTCATAGTAAAATTTTTAGTCCTAAAAACATTAATTTTAATTAGGTTTTAGTAACAGAAACAAATTTCTGTAAAACCGACTCCACGTAGTCTTGTAATAATGTAACGAAATAATGTAACATTAAAGTTTTGTTAACCATAATTTTGTTTCCACGTAAGTTTCAGTTTGCAAAATAGTTGAAGCATTTAAAACAAGTGCTAGGACAGTTTAGGGCAAACCTATCGGTTAGGTTAGGTTAGAATTGCGACTAACACACGCACGAGCCGAGCGAGCGAAGCGAGCGTGCCGCGGTAGCGGCCAGCGAGTGCTAGGAAAGTTCTATCCATGCTGCATTCTTGCTTGCATGCTGCATGCTTGCTTGCATGCTGCATGCTTACTTGCATTCCCACTTAAGGGCTCATTATATTATATTTGACATTAACTTAGGGCTCGTCATCATTCAGACACATGATAATTATGGAAAACAAAATTAAATATTTTAAATATTATGGAATGTAATATTTATTGCAAACAAATTTAGGGCATTTTGTATTTAGGGATTTCAACTTTAGGGCACGTGATATTATGTTAGAGCTAGAAATCATTCGGACACATGATGATTATGGAAAAAAAAATTATGAGACCTTAAATTATAGATACAATTTGTAAAATACACTACTTATATATTTTTTTTCTTAGGAAATTTTCAAAGCATTAAGTACTCCGATCTTTTTTCACGTTTTTGTCTTCACTTCCTATTCATCCATGATCAAAGGGTGAATTGAGTCCATGATACTGAACAACTTTCTCCAAGGAACATATCGAAATAAAAAAGAAAAAAAATTTGGATGCCCAGCCTATACAAGTTGACTGATCAGCTGCTCCGAGTTTGTTTAGAAAGCAAAAAAATATTTTTCATACATATTTTAATATAATTATATTCCTTGAGAAAAGTTGTTCAGTATCATGGACTCAATTCACCCTTAAAATAGTTTTAATATATTTTGCTAGACGTTTTTCCCAAATGTTTATTTACGCAACTGTAGTACTAGCACAGAAGACAGTAAGAGTATACAGAACGGAATCTCCTAAGGTCCCGCGCAATATTCGTCCCCATTCCCCGGGCACCTCTCCCCCGTACTCGCCTTGTCGAGGGGCGAGAGCAGGCGAACACACACTGCATGGCGCACGCGGCCGCACAAGAACGGGGGAAAGGTGCGGGGACGGGGAACGGGGACGCAAATTGCGCGTACCTTAGAAGATTCCGTTCTGTATACTCTTAACTGTCTTCTGTGGTACTGGATAAGTAAAATACTCAATGATAATATGTACATACTAGTGACTTTGTGAACTGATCTGTGATAGATCTCACGAGTCTGTCTTTGCAGAGCTTAAAACTGAACAGATGTTACCACGCACCTTAATTTGAAAAAAGAAACTTATTAAACAAAAAAGTTACCTATCGAACCTGCTCAAAAAAATTACGAGAATCCGCTGAGAAAAATGTCCTGTAGACGAGAACAGGTGGACAGACATACAAAACTTCAAGTCCAAAATCATTTGCCGGAGCTGAAACGGGCGTGTCTCCGTTTCAGCTCCGGCAAATGATTTTGGCGCGCTCAGTCAATAACTCAATCATACCGCAATGAAGCCTACTATACAGGGTTACTGGTATCTAACGCATAAACTCCTAAGGTTCTCTATTCATGCTATTGAAGTTTATAGCAAATATGTTATGGATGATGAAATTCGGACAAAAAATTTTAGGTAAAGAAATAGAGTAGGTACCACTCCTAAAGGCGACTTAGGTACATCAAGTGTAACAACTTTTGTTCTATGACTTTGTTATAAACGTAATACTTAGCAAGATTTTACATTTTTTAGTTCAAGTTTGTATGTTCATCAAACGTTAAGACTGCGCCTGCTGCTGAGAATCTAAATTTTGCTCCCGCTTCTACGCACACAAATTTAGTATTGCTGAAGCGAGACAGCTAGCCATGCGGGGTAGGAAGATCGCGGCGGGTCAATGAGGCTGATTTAAAGAATATGTATGACATATGTATTTAAAAAATAAGACATATGATGGCTGCATCATATGTCTATAATTATACCATGTATAATTCAAAGTTACAAGAGCTAATTTATTGTATTTCTTAAATACTTTCCGTTTTAGTATAATTCTGAGGTGATTTAGAGGCGACTTCACAATTTTTCTATAGAGCAAATTTTAAGCAATCGTGTTTTTTAAACATATACCTAATGTATATATTTAGTCCTGAATTTTACTGTGTTTTAATTTTAAAGTAAGTAGTTCGTTAAAATTGATAATATTTAATACTATCAGGGTCATACGCGTTCTTAAGTCTATTTTTCATAGAAACCGCCGCGTGCGCTGCCACGTGAGCGCAGTACTGCCACGTGCCTATTGCCATAGATTTAAGACAAGTAGAATTGCAAATTTGATTTCGTTTATTTTTGTATGAAAATAAAATAAAATAAAAAAACGTCAGAAAAAAATTGTAACACTTGATGTACCTAAGTCGCATATAGAAGGTTATGCGTTAGATATTAGTAACCCCTTATATTATGTACCAGACATATCTCGGCACGAATCCATCCGGAAATGGCGACACAATTTAAGCTGAATTTGTCCCGTTGCGCTCATCATTGTTCCATTTCATGTGGCATGTGGAAATTCAAAATGGCTTCCGAATGTGTATTCATTTTAATTCATATGCAATTGGTATAATTTGTATATGTTCGTTTTACAAAGTACCTACTTATATTTACTGAAATAATTTAAGTATTTTTGGGCATTTATTGGGCCGTATTTCCCAATAATATTAATTATTATTATATATATTATATATTATATATATATATATATATATAATATTAAATATTTATATTATTTAATATTAATTATTATTTATTTAATGTTATTTTATATAATATATTTTATATTATATTTAATTTATTTTCTATAATGATAATTTATGACTTATTTCATTGAATTTTATTTATATCTTAACATTTTGTGCCTACTCTGTGGTCTCTTTACTGTGACTAAAGCGTGTCTCTGGTTTCAATTGTTTTTTTTTCATTACATGAACTTACTCTGTTTCTGCTTTACGTTTGTTGTATAAGTAATACAACCTGGGCAACCGAGCTACGCTCTTAAAAAAAAAGGAAGAACAAAGTTTTCTCTAAATGAAACCTATAGCTTGATCGATTGTTCGTCCCCGAAACCCCCTTTAAAAGTACTAAATTTCATCGAAATCGTCAAAGCCGTTTCCGATATCTTCAATAGTATATATAAAGTAATATAATTATATATTTTAAATACAAAAATTGCTTGTTTAAAGTAGGTAATAAGATTTATTAGAAGATATTTAATATCAGTATACGAGTACTACAATAATTCATCAATATCAACAACAGGTCTTTTTTATTTACTCTCCACTGCAGGAGCACAACCCTCTCTGTACTATCAGAGCTATACTTGGCCAGAGCAGCCAGAGGATTTGGCCTACACTTTTCACGCTGGCAAGACATCAATGAGACCTCGCCTGTCTCACTGATGTCCAAGCTTTGTTTAGCTTATATTTCCTAAGTCGTCTTCTACGACACCCACGGGAAGACTTGGAGTGGTCATATACTCTGCCGGGAACCACACGGCAATCTACAATAATAACCATATAATAATTTAATCACACATTTATTATGATGGCAGAGTTGCAGTTCCCATTAATAATCCATTTACAGCTTTGATAACTTTCGCAATAAAGACAGTTTCAGACTTTTTATTGCTTCATTAAACGTACTTGTCTGGGAAGCAAGAATTATGGAAAGAAGTTGTATCGTGTGGCCGACTACGGTTTAAATTTAAATACACATGGTTCTGTGAGCTGTAGACCTCGCGCGTCGTCTTTGCATCACACTCATAACTGCTCAAAGTTTATCGAATAAAAAAGTTGCGTTTTCATAAGGGTAACAAAAGTCTTATGACATTTTTGAGCATTTTTCGAAATGGCTAAAATATGTTTTTTTGAGTTTTCAACCCTCATATTCTTAAAAAAAAAATATTGACCCTGCTTACAAAATTTCACGAAAACCGGTTGAGAAATGGAGGAGACTGAGGAACGAAGATCTCCTAAATTTAGGTATCGGTGGTCTCTTTACTGTGATACATGACTTTCTTTAAAATCTTCTCATTAGCTATATACTTATTTACGTAATTTATATCAATTATTTATATCAAAATTGGCCGGTAAAAGTAATTAAAAGAGATTCAATTAAAGTCAACCAAATATTTTCATATTGTCAACGCAGAATTGCAGTTCCCATTAATAATCCATTTACAACTTTCCAATAAAGCCAGTTTCTGATTTTTTATTGCTACATTAAACGTTCTCATCTGGGAGGCATAAATTATGGAAAGAAGTTGTATCGTGTAGCCAACGGTTTAAATTTAACAATTTCCTTTCATCTTTTCTAAGTTTATCTAAGGTTTTTTTATGTGCGCCTGAGGATTCGATCGAGAATACAACTGGATAACGCATTTCCTACAAAATTAAAGTAAAATTCTGTCCGCTTGTATATCAAATAACATTTACTGTGAAGTCAACCTATAACTACGCATAATGTTTTTTTTCCTTGACTGAATTTAAACAAAGTAAGAGCGCACCGCGGGGAGTGCGCTCTTATTTATATAAAAAAAATATATAAATATATACGGACAAATTACACAGATTGAGCTAGCCCCAAAGTAAGTTCGAGACTTATGTTATGGGATACTAACTTAACGATACTATATTTTATAACAAATACATATATAAATAAACATCCATAGCCGTAGCGAGTCGTATTTTTTACGCCAACCGATATATAGTTGTATTGTTGATCGAAGGCTTGAAGCAACTTGCCTAGTGGTCTCCTTCGCGCCTCAGGTTGTTTTTTGTTCATTTAACTGTTCATTACATTATTCAAAATCTTATTTTTTTCTACATTTGACTGACATAGATACGAGTATCTATTACCTACCTTTATAGTGGTAACATTGGTGTGTTTGTTAATCCATGCTAGAAAAGAAAGTAATTTCCAATACCTTGAATCCGATTGATACTTTTCAGCATCCCTTTTAGGGATGATGACTGGGTCAGAAAAGTATTATTCTAATTAGTCCGTTAGTTAGATTATCCAAAAATATGTACCCATATTTTTCAGTTTATGAAAAGAGTAAAAATTCACAAAGATACGAGTGGGGCTTCTGACGTCACCGATGATTAAAAATGACGTCATGCGAAATTTAAATGCGCTGTATCTTCGTGATTTATTGTTTCTCAGAGAAAAGAAAAAATATGTGTACAATATTTTTTAATATTCTAACCGATGGGCCAAAAATAATTTCTCAGTCATCTTGCTACAACATTAAAACTAAAAACCGAATTACGTTTCAAAGTATAACGGTTGTCATTCCTCTTGTATATAATCATCCACGCTGCAGGGAAGATACGCTAATAAAATCTATAGGCATCATCTTGCTCAATGTAAATAATATATTTGTGAAATCACACTAATTTAGCTTGTTTTCGAATCTTGGGCGCTGTAGATCTATTTACTCAAATTACTGTGCTTACAGTTCACATTATCTATGGGCGTGACGTGTTTTCATAATATGAATTTGCCTCAGGAATTTGCATATAATAATATGACTATGATATGCAATGTGGAGGAAAACATAAGGTAGAGTGGAGCAGGAGCACCCATTAATTTGAATCAAACATAAACATGAAGAATTTATTAACTAACTAAATATGTTTAGCAGTACAGGAATGTTGACTGGGCCCCAAACATTGTATTTTATTTAGTCCATCAGTTAGAGTATTTAAAAATAATGGACCTATATTTATCGGTTTCTCAAAGTAGTGAAAATTCATAAACATACAGCGCGTCGAAGTTTAGGAGTAATTGACGTCATGCGGAATTTAAATGCGCTGTATCTTAATAATTATTTGCTAATTATAAAAAAGAAAAAATACGTTATACAATATTTTTGAAGAGGACGCCTGGAGTTGAACCATCTCCAATGACTTGAGGACGTTAGGCATAAGCCCAGAAAAGGCGCAAAATCGTCAAAAATGGCGTGAAAGTATTAGGGGGGCCGACCCCGTATAGGGAAATGGCAAGGAGAGAAGAAGAATATTTTTTATAACTACTTTTAGAGCAAAAAATAATTTTTAGTCCGCATCCATATTGAAAGTATATTATTAATAATAAATTGGTCCTAAAATGGAAAGTTCAGATCTGCTAATTCAAAGTGATTTTGAACCTCGGATCTATATTCAAGAAAAATACTCTAAAGGACTTGTATCCACGGCCGTAAATAATTCTTTAAAAAAAAGCTTCGAATTCATAAAATACCTACCCTATCAAATCAAAGAAGATCATCAATCAACCTACTGTAAGATCGTGCATTTTAAATAATACTGTAATGCGTAAAAAGTTGAAAACCAATGAATAATTTTAGGTACCTATACCGCCTAATTAATGGTAATAAATACGAGTACCTACACATTATTTTTTGTAAGGTACTAAGTAGTGAAATGCAGATAACCCTTGCTGCTTCTATTTTACTGCGCACTCAAAACATCGACTGAAAACAAAGAGCTATTGTACAAGTACTAGAGAAGATATCACATATCACTGTTTTGTCGCGTTCAATTGTAGTTATATCCATAAACTTCACTTATTCGCTTGCTAACTTTTATGCGCCTAGTATGTAATTTAGAACCGAGAAGTTTGGCGCATACTCCACCGACAAGAGCCACTAAGCTCTTAAATAGGAAGAAGAAGAATGTAATTTAGACAGTTTACTCGTATAATGAAAAACCATAAGGAAACATTTTAAATACAATTAACATATTGAAGGACAGTAGGACGCCTTTAGACGTAATCAATTGGTATTTCTATTGTGTCTGGCTTAGTGCCTTGTGGTGTGTATTAAAATACAGTAAAAATAATTCAAGGGACACGGCAAATTGTAAAGAAAACCATTGGCAAGTAACCAGATGTCATTGTCTTAAAATTAAATACGTATCTGGTAATACATAGCTGGTCTATATATTCTAAGTCAATGACTAAAAATGTGTTTTATGGTTACGTAACATTGAAAGGGCTTGTCAATACCCGTCCAATGTAAATCCAGTAGCTATCAGCATTGCAGGATATACAATCAATAAAGCCTGTGTATGGCAGTTGAAGGTTTCGTAATATCTTTATTTCATCGTATATTAGATTTTTTTTTGTATCTTCCATGCTGGTCTGGTATAAAAGAAAAAATCTTCGAATGTACCAGCTTTTTTTCTTCCCGCGTAGATCGTAGAAGCCGATCGAGGGAATGGGCAAGAATCTGAATCATATCAATAGGCGATGCGTATAGTTTTGATTTATTTTCCATATGACGCTAAAAGTGGCCTTTGAGTCTTGCGGCTCTGGGCTCTGTCTGCTTAGAGCCGCAAGCCCCAATCTGCTTTGTCTGTCCCATTAGGGATAAAGACGTAATATTGTTTTAGTTTTTTTTTTTGTAAAAACATGTTTTATTTTTATAAAAAGTTTCATTGACCACATTAAACGTGAAGTTGAAAAATGGGAATCAAAATTGTGCCAATTGTGTAAATTGGATTGCAAGACATCAAAGATATTCAAATTATTGGCCATTTCTTCGATTGCCTTTTACAACATTCTTTCTTTTCTCGCCAACAACATCAAATATTGTACATAATGCATTTAAAATATTAATTGCATATTAAAATGATAGAACTTCTGCTCTAGGTATCATTGTAATTAATCTAAAACGAAAAACGATAACGTTGGGTCATTAAAATTCAATTACCATAGAAAATTGCAGAAATCGTCGAGTTGCAAGCGGTATTAAAGATGCTTAAAAAGAACTCATAACTTTCTTTCAGAAAAGTAGTTGGATTTTTTGAACCTCGTGGGCCACGCCAATAGCGGATAGGACGGCCTTCTTTTTTAACTGACTTAAAAAAGGAGGTTATGAATTCGACTGTATGTTTTTTTTTATGTATGTTTGTTACGCGATATCTTCACCAATCGTGGACCGATTTATATGATTTTTTTTTATTTGAAAACCTTTACTACCAAGTTGGTCCCATATTAATTAAGTGAAGGTATGATGAAGAACTTTGGATATGGATAAAACTCCTAAATAATTAATCAATGTAAAGCTTGCGAACGAGTGTCAAATCTAATTTACAGAAATAAGTAATACTGAGTAGTCTCAAAAAACGGAGACGAGCTGACCAGACCACCCGTTCACAAGTTGACGCGTGGATCAACTTAGATCGGGTAGAGTGTGTATTAAATACATCATCATCAGGTCTTTTTTAGTCTCCACTGCAGGAGCACGACCCTCTCTGTACTGCCAGAGCCATATATTAGCCAGAGCAGTCAGAGGATTTGGCCTACACTCTCCACGCTGGCCAGACGGGTTGGAAAGGTCTTATTGATGTTTATAAGCGTTGTTTAGCTTGTGTTTCCTAAGTCGCGTTCTATCACATCCACGGGAAGACTTGAAGTGGTCCTATTCTAATCTGCCGGGAACCACACAGCTAATTAAATAGGTACATGACGTGGATTTTGTATGTGCATCCGCTGGATTCAAGGCCCTGTATAACCGAGCTATCGTGAACTCGATTTTGCTGGCCGATTAAATAAATTCGAAAAAGTTTGATAGGCTGCCCGGCCAATTTAACTTCGGCGCCCGCTGAAATAATGAACTTGAATCGTTTAAAAAGTGCCAGTGAAACCGGCTTAAATTAGATTTAGAAATGTTTTCTTCGTGACAGTATAGATAAATTATTTTTTTTAGATTTATATTTGAACGAAATAACATAAATAAATAAATATGTAGGGACAAATCACACTGATTGAGCAAGCCCCAAAGTAAGTTTAAACTTGTGTGATGGGATACTAACTCAACGATACTTATTTTATAATAAATAAATATATAGATAAACACCCAAGACCCAGGTCAATTTGAAAAAGGCCATTTTCCAACTTGCCCTGGCTGGGGATTGAACCCAGAACGTCCGAAGTGGCGGACTGACGTGTTAACCACTACGCCACGGAGATCATCAAAACATAAAAACTTTCCCTATAAAAGTCTATAATATTTCACATAATCATACATTTTGTACGATGGAACATTAAAAAACCACTAAATGATACGTATTAATACAAATCCTGAATCAAAACCAATTTTTATGGTGAAGTGTTTTTATTTGTCTATACATCGTGTTAATGAAACATGAAACTGAACAACTTTTGTTCTACAACATTCCCAAAATGCCAAAAATAGAATTCGGATTTCCATACAAATTGACTCGATCAGCTGATCAGTTTGTATGAAAATTCACATGTTTTTTTGGTTTCGTGAAAGTTGTAGAACAAAAGTTGTTCAGTTTCATGGGCTAAGTACCATCTGAGAGGTTTTGCATTAGTTCATTAACACGTTTTAGCTAGGATAAGTCCGAAGTAGTTGGCCATAGTTTTTTCAAACCGCCATAAAAAAAACTCTCGCACATTAGATTTAAAATATTTATTAGTAATTAAACTTTGAACAATCAACTTTGAAAATTTTAATCTAAATAGGAACAATTATAACGAGATCACACTTAATTATTTAAAAAAAAACACATCTCTCCCAGAGTATCCGGTTGAGATGGCCATAACATTAAAGCTAAGATGGCCAAAGCTTAAATCTAGTTATTTTCGAATTTTTTAGTCTCTTTTTCATTTAGTCCGCATTTGGAAAACGAGTCATCGAATTCGGTGCAATGCTCGTGCACCCTAAACTGACAAAATTTACATTGAAGCCATTCTTCGACGAGTTGGGTTTCGTGTTAGTTTTCGCCACATCCGCGACAGTTATCTTTTTAGTCGTAGTGTTTTTTCTTAGTCTTCTCTGCTTAATTTGCTAAAGGAATATTGTCACTACAATCAGAAAGCCTACGAAGAGCTTGTCTTTTGTTTACAGCTTTTGACTATACTCGTATGGCCATCTCTCCTTTTCTGTCGTGTGAGATGGCCAGATGAAAAAAAAGACAAGTAGAAACATGACACCCGGAATTTTGAGGTTAGATCCACACATTGTTTGTTAACTTTTACAAAAATACAAAAATAACCCTTATTCTAAAAAACTGTCATTACAATTACATAAAACATTAATCCCTTAGAAAATATTTGCATAATACAAAACAATTGACAAGGATTTTACTATTAGATTTTTTTTTCGCCAAAATTTTATCTCACGTTTGCTAACACACACTACGCGAAGCGAACTAAATGGTAACTAGATCTAGTCAAAGTTCTATGAAATATTTCGATGGGCCATCTCTAACGTATGGCCGTCTCCCCCGGACTTACCCTATTAAATCTACTTAAAAACTAGGTAAATAGTTTCACTCAGCTATTTATTGACAAATATGTTTGCCGTGTGGTGACGGCAGTGTAGAATACAATTTGTCACCACACCACCCCTTCCCTCACCCACGGGTGTCGTAAGAGGCGACTAGGGGGGGCGTAGGTACATGCAGCAGCGTACTTTATGCAACGACTTTAAACTTTTTTTTCTTTTCTTTTTCTTTTTGTTATTACATACCTATTATGTCGGTAAAATTGTATATTACATTATTGTATTGTCGTGGCATATAGATAGGTGTCTTGCGATTTACTTTGTTTTTTTTTTGTATTTTTATAAACTGTTAGTGCATATTTCCGTGACGTCAACTAGGCTCCAACGGAAGACCAGCGCTGGCAGTCCTTACACAGCCAGTATTTGCTGAGTTGGATCCTTTTTGAGAGCACCTCTAATAGGTTCTGATAATAATATCTGTTATATATATTTTTGTTTTTTGTGTGTTTCTAAAATAAAGCATTTTATTATTATTATTATTATTAAACTCATACCATTTACTGCTATCACCAACCCGTCTGCCCAGCGTGGTGATTAAGGGCAAATCCTTCCTTTATTGGGTGACGTCTTTAGTCCAGCAGTGGACTGTTACAGGCTGATAAAGAAAAGAAAGAAAGAAAGATGTTTGCAACAAGTAATAAAAGCTATTGTTATAGAGCTCACCACGATTATCCGAATCATATTTGTCCGATAAACAAAACCGTTCGTTATTGGTCGGTTAAGCTGGCTAAGCTAAACTCTAGGAATAATCCGCATATAAGCACTCTTTTGCGTCACCTTTAGCGTTTCGATACTAACTTATACGTAATTAAATATATCTTAGTATTTACCGAGGTTTAATCGAATAGGTATGTCGAGACAGAATCAGCTTCTAATATCATTAAGACAGTCTAGACGTAATCGAATAGATAATGAAACCAAATAAAGAGTAATTAGACTGGGTTCATAGTGGTTGAGTGGGCAAGTCGAGTGAATAAGTAGAACAACCGCCTTATTCATCTACTATGCTCACCATCTAGCAAGATTAGATGCTGAGCCTATCCTCACCATTTAGAAAGATTAGATGGTGAGCCTATTTTCACCATCTAGCAAGAAAAAATGGTGAGCCTATCCTCACCCTATAGCAAGAATAGATGGTGAGCTTATCCTCAACATCTAGCAAGATAAGATGGTGAGCCTATCCTCACCATCTAGCAAGATTAGATGGTGAGCCCATGCTTACCATTAAGCAAGAGTAGATGGTGAGCCCAGCCCACCATCTAGTAAGATTTGATGCTGAGCCCATCCTCACCATTAAGCAAAATTAGATGGTGAGCCCATCCTCACCATCTAGCAAGATTAGATTGCGAGCCTATCCTTACCATCTAGCAAGATTAGATGGTGAGAACTAATAATTTTATAAAAAAAATATTAAAAATAAACAGATAAATGACACGATATACAAAATAGTTAGTATTTTATATTCATTAACTAATTGAGAAATTCCCTAAATTTACTGTAAAAAAATCAGTGGTAACACCTTATCGTGACATTTGTGACGTAGTCTTGGGTCATCGCGGGAGGAGAATACCTTGTTTTATTATAATAACAAAATTGCACCCTTATGAACAAGTCAACTCCGTTCGGAATAGAGGCGTTTTTATCGTGACTCATCCACTGTGTGCTTCACCTCACGCCCGCATACAGCAAGACAATTTCACGTCTGCAAAGTTCTGGCATGTGCATTGCTTTGTTATGAACAAATTCAATTAGAAAGGAACGGTTGCTCTAGCTTTGCCGTATTGTTCCTGGCAGAGTAGAATAGACCATTCCAAGTCTTCCCGTGGATGTCGTAGAAGGCGACTTAGGAAACACAAGCTAAACAAAGCTAAATAAACATCAACGAGACCTCTCCAACCGGTCTGGCCAGCGTGGAGAGTGCAGGCCAAATCCTCTTGGTGCTCTGGCCAAGTGTGATTCCGGTAGTACAGAAAGGGTCGTGCTCCAACAGTGGAGACCAAAAAAGATCTGATGATGGATGATGAATGCTTTAATATTAAGATATTGATGGACTGAAAATGGTCGTAGTATTGACATAGACAAAGATTTAGTTTTGGTTTTTAAACTATCGCGCTTTGAACACATGATTTATATATATATATAACGTCCATCAACAAGACGACACCCCTGCTCTCCAGTCAGTCTGCGACCACGTAAGATGTAACTATTTTTCGAAAAGTTAGACAAAACAATATTAAAAAGGTTCATGCTAAGTCCCGTTATATATATATATATATATATATAACGGGACTTAGCATGAACCTTTTTAATATTGTTTTGTCTAACTTTTCGAAAAATATATATATATATATATATAATATAATACTGGGTGGCGCAAAAGTAAAGACCCTATTTGGTTCAGCTATAACATTTTTTCTAAATTAGAAAACTAGATTTAGGTTTTTTTAAATGTATATTTGTGCCATTAAATTTCGTACCATTAGGATTTAAAGATGATGTCTTTTAAATGGTGACCTCCAGAGTTGATACACATTTGAGCCCTATTTATGACATTTTGCATAACTTGTCGTAACACTTCCTGCGATATGTTCGTTATTTCTTGACGAATGTTTTCTTTTAGAGCTGCGAGAGTCTGTGGCTTGTTCACATACACCCGAGATTTCAAAAAACCCCAAAGAAAGAAGTCTGGACTGGTCAGATCGGGTGATCTTGCAGGCCAAGGCAAATCGCCAAAACGAGAGATAACTCGGCCTGGAAAAGCGTCCCTCCGTCCCTCACTCACAATTATTCCACGTTCTTGGGGAGTAAAACGGTCCATGTTTATTTTCAGTGTATTTTACAGTTGTTCACTACACAATTTTCAACAACAGAATGACAGAAAATGTCATATAAAAAAAATAAAAGTATTTTCTTTAGTGCCAGTACTTTTGCGCCACCCAGTATATATATATATCCAAAACAAGTAAACAAACAACAACAAACAAATTATTAATTCATACAGCATTGCAATGATCAGAACAATATTTAAATTTAAAATATGTGATGAAAAATTTCACCACGAGTGTGTAAGGATAAGAAAAAAAAACGTATTCAATATTTTTTTATAATTTACCTGATAAACCAAAATTATTTTTTTAGTAAACATATCTTTATTTTAAAAACTAACAATACAACATAAAACTTAACTAATTAGACTAAACTAAAAATATTTTAAAATAGAACTTACGTATATTAAATTATATAAAAAATTGAAGCCAAATCGCTGCTATCACAGGTTTTCCCTGTGATAGCAGCGATTTGATGGCTTCAATTTTTGTACCCAAAAGGAAGTGGTAGTTTTTCAGTCTTTTTTGGTGTACATCCGTACTCTTAAGACGAAACAGAAGGGCCATTTTTCCATACAAACGTCCTGTTTTCTCCCTGGATAATGCCGGTAGAGTTATATTTTTTTATCTGAGTGTCTATAGCCACTATAAGCATGTTCCTATGTTTTTTTTTTCATAAATTATTTAGTAAAAGAGATATGAACGTTCAAAAACCTAAAAAAATGGTCAAATTGTCCGCGGTGTTCAAACATCCATAAAAAAAATTTGACCAGATTATATAAAAAAATTAAAACATAGGAAACCCGGTCAAGTCTTTATTAATTTGTAATGAAAAAAATACTTATATTGGTTAAGTTTTGGAGAAGAAATCAGGGGACTACGAATCGTTGATTTTCTGTTCTTTTAATAGATATTTTCAGTCCAAGCTGCAGTATGTCTCTATCGCACTTGCTCGGTTGTAGTTCGGGCACAGCGCGACAGCAATAGATTTTACAAATACCTATTTTTAATTCCTCTAGCCCTTGAGGTTTCCTCTTAATGTAAGCATGCGTTTTATTATAGCCGTTTAGGTTTTTCTTAGTCCCTACAGTACGTACCTTACTCAGAACATTGCGTCCTCTGTCCTTTATTTTCCATTGACCAACAAAATGCCGTTTTTACAGAATAACGACCGTGACGTTGCTTATCCAAACTTCCCGATATTAAATGGGTTGATGGATAGTGTCGATACTGTCGAAGAATAATGCTGCATGCGGCAAGATGAAGGATAATCTTATCAGGTTAGACTTCTTTGTAAGAAGAATCAAGGAACAAACATTTACTAGTTGTTCTAGTAGACCTTGCAAACTCTTTTAAACATGCAATAACCGATACTTGTCTAAATAAAGAGGTTGCCTGGAAGAAGTTGCTTAGCGATAAGGCCGCCTTTTGCGCATTTCCTAGTTTTTAAGATAATTATGTTCTGTTTTTTACTTTTGTGCAATAAAGGGTGTTGTATTGTATTGTATTGTACTTTCCCCTGGTTAAGCCAGGGGAAAGTACAATGCAACAGCTACAGCTAACTTTCCCCATTTCCCCATCTACTCCCTCCTTTTGTTTTTTTTTGCAACATCTTGTATAAAATGAAGTCCTAAATGTGCCTCTCAAATTTGATTGAAATCCGTCAATAAATAACGCTACAGAAAAGTTCCCCTCTTTTCCCCCTATTTCTCATCCAATGAAAAATCGCGATCGTCTAAAAAATTTAAATAAATCAAGGAACTTGTTTGCCAACTTTCGTCAACATCGATTAGAAAATGCGACCTGCAAGCGAGAACATGTACCTAAATTTATATTTATACTAGCTTTTGTCCGCGGCTTTGCCCGCGTAGACTACACAAATTAGATTGTTGTTTTTAAACTGGGGTTGCAATTTATTAAAATCCAATTAATGGATTATTATTTTTTACTAACCACTAATTAAAAAATGTCATGTGTCTCGCTTCAAAAATTACGAAGATTCATACAAACTTGCAACCCCTATTTCATCCCTATAGGGATGTTATCTTATATCTAATTGCATTATTATTTTCTACTAACTACTAAAATACATTAAAACTTTCATGCGTCTCACTTTAAAAATTACGAAGTTTCATACAAACTGCCAACTCCTATTTCATCCCCAGGGATGGAATTTCCAAAAATCCGTTCTTAGCGGATGTCCCCTAGTCACAATTTATTTTCCTGCCTTTAATCTTCATTGGCTAAGTAGGTAGTTTTCGAGATTTCGTGATGAGTGAGTAATTTCGCTTTTATTTATGTAGATGAGATTCATGAGGCCCCAGCGAGAGAGTTTTCCTCAAACATATAACTTTGCGCCTGATCAATTATCACCAACGATTGTGACAATAACCCTATTGGCTTACTTCTTTTCTTAATGCAAACAGAGCTAGGCGGAGATGGTACGATGATCTAGACGCATACCCGATCAAATGGAGAATTGAAGCTCCTTTTAGGGACAAGTGGAATGAAAAAGGGAAGGCCTTTGCCTAGCAATGGGATACCAAAAGAGGCGAAAAAAAAAAATCTAATTTTCTTTTCAAATTTATTGTTTGTAATATTGGAAATTTCAATAATATTTGGGAGCAACCCGAGCGTTTCGCTACGAATTTTCTATGCACGACTGTACGCGCACCCGTGCGTAAAATTTGGCCCTATATCTTCCATAAACAAATAAATCATATATTTTGTGTTGTTTGGAATCTCGATGTTTAGTTAGTTATTTTTAGTAATAATGATGATATTCTTTGAATTTTTAAAATTCTTTATTAGACCCGTCCTTTTATATGGCTGTGAAGCGTGGCCTTTACTTTCGCGGCACAAGGTACTGCGTATCACGGAGATGCAATGTTGCGCTGGATATGCGGAGTATCACAGAGAGATCGCGTAAGAAACACCTGCGTCCGCGGTAGCCTTCATGTCCGTGACATAGCAGACAAACTTCAAGAGAGTCGCCTACGCTGCCACGGTCCTGCTTGTAGAAACCGGCAAGTTACGTGGGAAACAAATGTATATCCATGCCGCCTCCGTTGGGGCACAGTATACGTGGTAGACTAAGAATTTGCCAATGGTCTTACTACCAGGGATGCTCACCGTGCGAAGTGGAGAAGAAACAGAGTACAGTTGAGAGAGAGAGAGAGAGAAAGTGAGAAAGACTAATGATGACTTAACTTTTTGAAATGACATGACCGCTAAACTAACGTCGTATTAAAAAACGCAGACTTTGTCACAAGTTTTGAAATTTTTATCCGTCCAAATAAAGTTGACATCAAATTAAATTATCATCTTCATCATTTCATTAAAGTTTTTTTTTTAATTACTATGTACTCGTACATCTTATGGAAAACATTTAGCAACTAATCTAATTTTTGAGTAACATGTTTGTATAAATAAATACGTGTAGAAATGTAAAAATATATTATGTACGTGTAAAAGAAACCATTTGGTCATGCATTTGTCACAGTGATTCCAAAACAAAACTACACACACGTATACAAAACACCCAAAAAAATGCAATTGAAAATCGGTTACGTTTTCCTGTTCATGATAGCGCCTCTGTCCATTCCCATATGATTGTAAATAGTGATATTACCACATCTACGGAAACTTTTCCATTGTAAATTTACGGGAATATTCCCAATGTTTCCGTATATATTCCTAATATTTCCGAAAATATTCCCAATATTTCCGTAAATATTCCCAATATATGCGAAAATATTTCAAATTTCCTCCAAATGGGTATTTTGGGGAAAGTATTCCCCAAAATACCCATTTTTGGGAATATTTCCGGGAATGTTTACGGGAATACTCCGAAAGTTTCCAGAAACAGCACATCACTGGTTGTAACACTATGTTTATCCTTACTCAGGTGCTATAAAATATTCCGGGCTCTGGGCACATCGTAATCAATCAATATCACAAGAACACTTTTGAATGCTCTTACTTTATTCTTGAACCTGCTTAATAGAATTTCTTTTAAGGCCATACCTGAATTTTCCGAGGTCCAGTGCTGCCTCCATTTAAGATAATCATTTCAAAGAAAACGGAGACATCATTTAAAATTTTGCAACTACTGAGTCCTAGATAACCCTTAAACTATTTTATGAACTGTTCACAGTTTCAAGTGAGAACGTTAAACTTTACTACGCACATTTGCGAAAAACGGCCACTTTTGGCAAATGTGCGTAGTAAAGCTAAACGTTCTCATTATAAACTGTAAACAGTAATTCATAAAATACTTTAAAGGGTTTAAAGGGTTATCTCAGACTTGGTAGTAGCAAATTTTCTTTGAAATGATTTATTTAAAATAGGGGCAACACTGGACCCCGGAAAATGCAAGTATGCCCTTAACATTTTACTCGTCTTGTAGCAAGAAAATATGGTATATTGAGAGATTGTTTAGCTTTACTCTCTATATGGCTAGCAACCCATCGATATTTTACAACCTAAGTTTTTAATGTTGCAAGTTATATTGAACCCACTTTTCATTAATCGATCGAGTTGAAACTTTACATACTTATGTAAGTTGGGTGACAATGCCATATTATGGTACCTACCAATGACCTGATCATGGTAGGTGGCCATGGCATAATACTTAAAACAACATAACCCCACCGATTTTGGGCTCAACTGATTTGTCTTGAGGAACACTTTTCATTGTTTTAAATAAAAACTGGTTTTTATAATTACTTTAAAATAAGTACTTGTTTCCATTACAATTGCCAAAGCTGATAATGATATAATTAAATTCACTAAGATTCTATCTGTGTATAATTTAAGAGTAAACTTCTTTTGAAGTAATCCGAGAATGGCAATTAAACAGAAGCTTGAAGTTTAAAGGGATTTTAATAATTCAACGGCAGATAGCCGAGATGGCGCCAAGATTTTATTTAATTAATCTGCCGTTACTTTAGCCGGCGACATATTAACAGAATTTTGGATGTTTTACACTTTTATTTGATTAAAATAGTTGTTTGCGTTGCTTAAAATCTTCTAGTTGTTTGCCGTATGCGAAAGGGTAGGCTGGAAAGGATGGCCGCTAAGTAGATCCCAGCTGGTCGCCTAAAGGAAAAGATAGTATGATGACTTGGACACGTACGAGTAGGTACATAGGCAAAAAACAGGCAAACTGTTGCTTTTGTCAGGGCTGATTGGAAGCAAGACGAGGCCTTTGCCCAGTTGTGGGACACTAAAACAGGCTGTAACCAGTTTCTTACAGAACCATCTGCGTCACTGTAAAACGATGTTCTATCAAGCACACTTGCTTGATAGAACATCGTTTTACAGTGACGCAGATGGTTCTGTCGCAGATGTTCTGTGGTCTTTGCTCCAGGTACGGGTACGTTCGATCCGTACGGATGGCATTTCCTAATGTCCGGGTCTTAATTGAGAGATTACTACGAAAAACTGAGGTCGAGATCCTTAGTTTTTCGTAGTAATCTCTCAATCGAGGTTAATTTTATCTTTTGCGACTCGACACGAATAATTCAACATACAACGGACTGTCAGAGTAAACTAAACATATATCTAATTATTTCAATCTACGAGTAGGTATATAAGGATAGTTTATTAAAACATCTTGCTTCTTGTGTCACTCAACGGTGGGGCTTTATATTAATAACTAAATACATATATACGTTGTTGACGACCTCCGTGGCGTAATGGTTAACACGCTAGACCGCTAATCCGGAGGTTCTGGGTTCGATCCCCAGCCAGGGCA
The DNA here is from genome assembly GCA_963576875.1 of Acrobasis repandana. NCBI lineage: Eukaryota > Metazoa > Arthropoda > Insecta > Lepidoptera > Pyralidae > Acrobasis > Acrobasis repandana. The sequence continues at coordinate 3,564,917 of OY756215.1, forward strand.
AGTTGGAAAATGGCCTTTTTCAAATTATCTTGGGTCTTGGGTGTTTATCTATATATGTATTTATCATAAAATATAGTATCGTTGAGTTAGTATCCCATAACACAAGTTTAAAACTTACTTTGGGGCTAGCCTAATCAGTGTGATTATTATATAATTATGACTCCTATTTTTATCTGGTGAAAAATTTGGTGATATAAAAAAACTATCTCCCAAACTATTTCATTTGGTTGCATGTTATAAAGTCTATTACTTCGTTTTCCTTGGCATTAAAAACCACTTAAGAACAATATACTTATGGTTTTATAAATTACGCCTGCGGGGTACAGGGGCGCGGGGCTATGACAACTAAGGGGACTGAGGGAGGTATCACGCTATTGACGCCCGCCGCCGCCCGCACGTCCCTCAGCCTCCTAAGTCACACTACCCCTGCGCCCCTGTACCCCGCACGCGAGGACCCATTAAAGCAGTCGGAAGCAATGGGAGTTTCAAAAATGTGCAATCAGTCGCTTATGACTACCTTATTGTAACACAACTGCTTCATCTGTGTGGTACAAAACTGCTACAAGCAGCAATGTCTTTGTAATGGTTTGAACAAGACATCTAACAATTTCTGAAAAAGGGATGAACGGCAATTGTTACAGAATGCCTATTATAAAAATTGTTATATACAGATACCATATCACATCTTTATTCCTTACGGGGCAGACAGAGCCTAGGGCAGTAAGACCCAAAGGCCACATTTACCGTGATGTTGGGCATTAATATGTAATAAACGGGCAAGTGCGAGTCGGACTCGTACATGAAGGGTTCCGATAGGGAGGCACCCTACAATGTTTTAAAACGCTAAAAAAACACGTATTTTGTATCACGACCCCCTTTCATTTTTAACTTTTTTTTTTTAGTATTTGTTGTTATAGCGGCCATAGTAATACATAATCTGTGAAAATTTCCAGTATCTAGTTAATGCCATTATAAAGATCTAGTTAAAAACGCTGAAAAAACACGTTTTTTGTATGGTGACCCCCTTTAATTTTTTAACTTTTTTTTATTATCAGTATTTATTGTTATAGTGGCTACAGTAATACATAATCGGTGAAAATTTCAAGTGCCTAGCTATTACGGTTCAAGAGATAAAACCCTTGTGACAGACGGACAGACAGACAGACGGACAGACGGATAGACGGATAGACTGCAGAGTCTCAGTAACAGGGTCCCATTTGCACCCTTTGGGTACGGAACCCTAAAAAAGGAATCAAAATAGTGATGGATTGGTTGTTTTGGAAATCCTTGGAGAAGGAATATGTGCAGCAGTGAACTTATGACAATGGACGTGCATATGATGAATCCAGGTAATAAGCTAACTACATGCCTGATTTTCTTATGTATGAAATTAAAAAATATAGTAATGAATAATATCTCTTTGCCTCTCAATTTTAACGAAGTTTCAATTAAGATTCACTTAAACGCTAATAATGCGTACTCCCACCGGGCCACCGAGATCCTATTACGTAGCAACGTGAGGGCGTAATATCGTGATACAGTTTAAACAAGTTATTATAAAAAAAATATTCATAGAAACAAGTTTTTATCTCGAACAATTAACTAAAAAGTTTAAGTGCTCCTTAAGAAGAATCAATTGAGCCCAAACTCGGTGGGGTTATGTTGTTTTATCACAAAGATGCCGTGGCCACCTTACGACTTCATCATGAGATTAGGTAATAGGTACCATAATATTGCATTGCTACTCAACTTACGTATGTAAAGTTTTAGCTTAATCGAATAATGAGAAGTTGGTTTACTTTAACTTGCAAGATTTGATTACGGACACACAGACAACGGGACAGGTAAAACTAAATAAAAGCTTGTAAAATCCCAAAGAATTTTTAAAGTTTAATTGCGAAATATTACACAAGAGTCGCTACGATCTACGACACGTCATTATATTAGATTATTTTCGTGTTTTTCTTCATTTTATTGTGTCAGATATTAAAGAGCCTCTTTACCTCCTAAAATTTAGGCCGGGCTGTTAATTATCGTTGAAAACGTTTGATAATACTTGTTTTTAATGAGCAAGAAAGAAATTCTTGGGTGATTTATAATCTTTTCGTAGACTAATGATAAAGAAAAAAGTATTTTTGTTTGGAAAGTAAAGTGAGCCACGTAAAAAAGTATACCACCAATAGTATGTAAGTAGATACTTAAACTATTTTAAATTTTAAGATTAGTTCTAAGTTCAAAATAAAATTAAGTTTAGTTTTAGGTTCATGCGAGTATTTTTTTTATTAGTTTTTAGGGTTCCGTACCCAAAGGGTGCAAACGGGAACCTATTACTGAGACTCCACTGTCTGTCTGTCTGTCTGTCCGTCTTTCACAGGGTTCTATCTCTTGAACCGTAATAGGTAGACTCTTGAAATTTTCACCAATTATATTTTACTGTGGCCGCTATAACAACAAATACTAAAAATAAAAGGGGGTCGTCATAGATGTCAAAACGTGTTTTTTCAGCGTTTTTAACTAGATCTTTAGAATGGGTTTAACTAGATACTTGAAATTTTCCTTTGCAGGTCACCTGATGGTAAGTAATGCCACTACTGCCCATGGACAACTGCAACACCAGGGGTGTAACTGGCCGTACAGGAAATATTTTTTGAAGGTTTCAATATGGTATCGGTTCGGGAACACCGCTGCAGGAAGTTGATTCCACAGTTCGGTCGTACGTGGCATCAAGTTCCTTTGGTTGAGCATCCAAAGTACTCTGTGTGCCCCAATAAGGATAAAGACGTGATAATATATACAGTGTAGTATAATAACCGACATTAATTAAGGTGCATAAGTGGCGCCCTCATTTGAAATAAATTGTTTAAAACTAAATATGGTGATATTTAAAAATTTGATTTGTATTCATGTCTAAAAAGACCTTTAACCTATTTTATGGATAACCTTTGAAAGTAATATTGGTAGTCCGTCTAGTTTTAAAACGGGTTTTGAGTGGCCACTTTTGGCGAAAACCCGTTTTAAAACTAGACGGACTATTTGTAATAATTTCAAAGATTATTCATAAAATAGTTTGAAGGCCTTTTTAGACATTGATGCAAATCAATTTTTTAAATATCACAATATTTAGTTTAAAACAATTTATTTCAAATGAGGACGCCACTTATGCTACCATTTCACCTTAACCACAATTTCCCACTTTATCTGTTTGAATACACAGTTGTTTAAAATTGTTATTCCACGAAAAATTGATGAATATTTGATTTCTGATTACAATTTTACCGGAGGCAAACCAACAATGTCTAATTGGCTGTATACAGATCATTAGCAAGCGAATTGGCTGAAACGATTGTTTAAATAAATATTGTTGATAGTGATAAGCAAAATGCTTAAAAAAAAGTTTTTACACATGTACATGTTGATTTTGCTCATTGGAATCAGAATCACTAATAGAATACAAAGCCGTAAGAAAATAAATGGGCAAGTGCAAGTTGGACTCGTACATGAAGGGTTCCGTACCACCGTACAATGTTTTAAAACGCTGAAGAAACACGTTTCTTGTATGAAGGCCCCCTTTAATTCTTAACTTTATCTTATTTGTACTTATACTTCATATCTTCCATGCTGGTCTGGGAGAAAAGAAAAAAACATAGAATGTACCAGCTGCTTCTCTTCCCGCGCAGATCGTAAAAGCCGATCGAGGGAATGGGCGAGAATCTGAATCATATCAATAGGCGATGCGGTTAGCAACCCATCACTATTATGATTTCCTTTTTCCACCTTCAGGCCCACCATCACGCTAAAAGTGGCCTGGGCCTTGGCGCCCTAGGCTCTGTCTGCCCCGTTAGGGATAACGACGTGATAGTGTATCAGTATACTTCATAATCGCAAAAATACTTCATAACCTAAAAATTTGAGGTTTCTAGCTATTACGATTCAAGAGATAGAGCCCTGTGACAGACGTCACTAGCGTCAATAGCGTCCCGTTTGCACCCTTCGGGTACGGAACCCTAAAAAGACTTTTATTTTTTAAATAAAAACTCCCAAATTTCTAATAAATGGTTAACCTACTAACTTTACTATACGCGCGGCCGTTGACCTCCCCGCTCGCCGGCCGCCTCCCGCCATCAGCCCGGTGGCGAGCGGTGACATTCAAATGGGTTTGTGATAAGCATTTGTCAGCATATATATATTTGGTTTATAAATGCTTACCAAAATTATATACGCGGACAACAGCTAGTTCTATCATACTCGTATGTTCCAAATCGCCCGGGCAACTGCACACTGTTGTATGGAAATGCCGATTTTTTTTGTTTTATGGCTGTTGTTTTAATTTCATTATACTATAATGATTTTATTATACTATAATGATCTAGTATAGATCGTGGTTCGATTTATTACGGGTATGTCCCTTCCACGTTGTATACACTCGTCACTGTTACATACAAATTTTACTATCTACTGCGATCACCAAGCCGTCAAGGGGATCTCAGTGATGGTGGGAGAACGCATTAGTAGCGCTTTTGCAAGTTAAGTAACACCGAGCGTGGACAGCACTTGTATGGGTGACCAGTGGCTTAAAATTTTCTCCAGCTCCTCCGTGCTTCGGAAGGCACGTTGGTCCTGACTTTCATCATTGTACGGCAGTCGTCAAGTTATGTCAAATGCCTTCAGGCAGCTTAAAAAATCTGATACCAGTGTTGCCCACTTATTTATTTATTTATCAAACTTTATTGTCTAAAGTAAAATATACTTTTAACAAATGGCGGACTTAATACTAAGAGCATTTTCTCCCAGTCAACCATAGGGATAAGCAGAGAAAATTGTGCGGCGCAAAAGCTATAAATACCTATATACTTACATAAAAAATACTAAGTACTTCATACACACTATTATATATATATATTATATATAAATATATCAGAGTAAATACCTACTTACACAATACATATACTAATAAATATAATAACAAAGAAATAGCTAATGAAAAGAAGAACTGAATGATGATGACTTTATATAGAAAGGGAGTTTGAAAAGAGGGCGTGGACTTTCGTCTTAAAACAGAATTTGGTAGAAATTCCTCTAATGTCAACGGGTAAAGCATTCCAGAGTCGTGAAGCTTGAAGAGAAAATGAGTTTGACATGAAATTAGGCCGAAATTAGTCCTTACACACGCGAAAAACAAAAAAATACCGACCCATTGTCAAGAATCAATGGGCTTGCCCTTCAAATATTTGCACTTACTAAAATGGACCTTATTGTAAGGTTACAAAAGCTATCATGCTATATTCACCTAAAATAGTCAAAGGGGGTTACCTGTAATAGCGGGGATCGGAATGGATATTAAAGTTACCTTCAAAGCATATTGCGACTTTGTACGGCATTTATTAAACGTACGGGACGTTGCAGCGCGGATATTAAAATATTACATATTCCGAACTCCAATAAGGTTTCACTTTATAATGAACCTTCCTCGTATGTGTAATGAGGTATTTTATGCTTTAATATATTACACATGCCGTGTGGTTCCCGGCATTGTAGAATAGGACCACTTTAAGTCTTCCCGTGGATGTCGTAGAAGGTAACTTAGGAAACATAAGCTAAACAAAAAGCTTATAAACATCAATGATACCTCGACTCCAACCCTCCTGGCTAGCGTGGAAAGTGTAGGCTAAATCCTCTGACTACTCTGGCTAATATATAGCTCTGGTAGTACGAGTATAGAGAGATTGATGGACTGAAAATGGTCGTATAGTATTGACATAGACAATATATATATACAAATCAAAGATCTAAAACAAGTACTTATTAAAAAATATTTTTAAAAACAAGCATTTATCTAAAACAATGAAAAGTGCTCTTCAAGACAAATCAATTGAGCCCAAACTTGACGAGTTTATGTTGTTTTATCACAGAGATGTCATGGCCACCTTCCGTCTTCAAGATGAGATCAAGTCATTGGTAGGTACCATAATATAGCATTGTTACCCAATTTACATAAGTATATGAAGTTTCAGCTCAATCGAGCAATGGGAAGTGGGTCTTACCTAGCTTGCAAGATTTGATTACAGATACAGAGAACTAGACAGGTGAAACTAAATAAAATCTAAAAAAACACACTTATTATTATTACACACAAAAAAGAAAAAAATAACAAACAGATTTTTATGAGCGGTTTAGCAGATCAAATGGGTTGTAGCTTAGTATATAGTTTACTCATACGAATTATGAGTAAAACACTGACATTCTTTCACACTATTTGATGTGTGAATTATGAATACCATGTCTAGGCATATATGCACTTGCACATTTGACTCATATTTTAAGTTATAATATAACCTCGTTCTCTCTGTAACTTAATTTGAGTTCAGAATTCAACCGGAATTTCTCCGTATGCGAGATTTCATTGTCAAATGCGGGTGCATCTTGAGCACATCTTGGTACTTGCGGGAAAATAAAGGCGCCTTTAGGTAAGGTAGTGCTGTGCAAGTCCGAGAGTCTATATTTACTTGTAAGAGACTTCATCATTTATTAGACATTCATTAATAGATAAGTGCGACTGTGTACTATTGCGATTATTGTACTATTGCTATCTTATTGAAGCAAAATGAGCAAATATAATGATTTGATGATGATGATAAGAAAATTAGAGACAAAATAGACACACTACAATACTCAATACTCAATCATTTATTGCTTCCTTAATGTCTACAGGTCTCTTTAATTATAAAACAGTTTCAACCCTGACGGGTGCTGCAATGGGGGAAGGGCTTGTAAAAAAGAAATGGTTAAATTCATGTATTTTTTTCATGATGACAAAAATTAGGTTTCTAGGGAAAATAGTGAAATAGAATGTGAAGTTCGAAGTACATTCCTAAAAAAGAAATAGTTATTCGAAGAACAAAAATAAACATAAATTTCGAATCAAGTACACTTCAAATTTTTTCCTACACTCTTTGAGTCTCTCCTACATTACTCGAACTCGCCTTACCTCTAAACTCATGTGTTTCAGGTCTCCGAGTCCAAGTTTATAAATTCAGTCTCACAGACTCGAGTTTAACCAACTCTAAAATACGTGTAGATAGATAAAGTCGCGCAGTACTACAAAGTAAGGAGACGGTCGCGCTCCGTGTACTAGACTTGATAAGTTACACATGCTACTTACAGATGCTGTATAATTTATGAGTTACCAGCAAAATGAATCTCTATTTTTATATCTTAAAGCTAGGTATTCGTATTCGTAGCTAGCTACGAATATGATATAAAAGCTAGTAAAAACGTACAGTATACGTTTTTACTAGCTTTTATATCATATTCGTAAAAATCTTTCCTCTGAAAACAGTCATATAGTGAATATGCTGCCAATATTATGGAGCTCATCTGTCCATAATCATTCCGCTGGGCTGGCGTTTACGATTTATTCATCAACACATAGTATAAAACAAAGTCACTTCCCGCCGTCTGTCTCTCTGTCTCTCGTTTCCACTCACAGGTAAATTGTTTCAAGACAATGGTTTACATGTATACAAAGACCTTGTAACTACAGACTGGAAATCAGCGGGGAAAAGGCGAGACCAAAAATCTACTGCATTAGTGTGCGTGCGTTTTCATGTGTTGTACGCCGTCTACATAGGAAATAATGGTCAAAAATGGTCAAAACTTGGCGGAAATTCACGTATTTTATAAAAAGTTATATTCAAATCTTAGGTATTCTTATAGTACAAAATATAAAAAAAAGACAATTTTTGCCATCTTTTAGTATACAAAGTTTAAGTATAAGTGTGTTCAATCAGAAAAAAATTACACAATTAAACTTACCCGTGAAAAGAAAAATATTGTAATTTTTTCTTTAAATTCGATCTGCAGTCCGGCACAACACAGTAAATCGTCTTTATTGCAGCTATTTGTGTTCTTATCACTACATTTTTTGTACTAAACATTTTTTTTTTATTAAAATTGGTTTTACAGTTTTCTTACCTGTCGCACCGGGGACTGAAAGTAACTTTTCCACAGTCAACTACATTCCATAGACAACGTGTAAACAACAATCAAAATTTCTCGTTTTTTTGCTTGTTTTGTATTGTAATATGCTTGTGTAATATAGGAGTTGCCGCTCTACGTACCTATAGGTACATTAATCCTACCTCTATGCATGTATAAAACGAAGTCACTTCCCACCTTCTGCCCCTCTGCCCCCGCTTAGGCGGTGATCCTACTGCACCACGCACCGTCGTGGAGCGCGGGGCCGCAGATTTTAACATTGTATGCAAGTATCTCAGTTTGTATAAAAAACACGCCTAGTCCAACACACTAAAAACGCGGCAGATTTGCACACCGCAGCGGGGCGCGTTGCCAGTAGGTGAATCGCCAGATCTTTTAAACTACGCAAAGCAAACGCCCTTACCTCAGGACCTCATATTAGTTAAATATTCCTCTCAATTACTGGCCGGTTGACTGGAAGAGATCCCTATATGGGATAAGTCCGCCGTTGTATGTTTAATTTCTATCTTATATCTGCTTCTTTTTTGTGGACAATAAAGCTTTATAAACAAACAAACAAAAAAACAAACCATAGAGATAATCAACTGTGTATCTTTTAAGCACTTGTCATTTGATTTTCTTTCAAATCACAGTGATATGGATTTTAAAATGGATTTTACAACCTCTTAATACTTTAAATACCGCCACAAAGCCAAAGTACTAAACCGCTAAACAAACTTTCCTAATAGCTGCTCACTGAAATATATCTTTTTCGCATATAAAGTACTTAAGTCAGTCTTTTGAGGGCTCTTATAAGGGATGTTCTAAGAGTTGAGGGTAATATGGCGGAAAAGGAGTTGGACATCAAAAGTGGGACAAATTAGGTGCTTAAGTACCTCCCGTCGGATGTCTCCAGATTTGTTTGTGTTTTATTGGCTTAATGGATAATGATGTGGCTTTATGCTCCTTATTTTAAAAGGAAAATTATTAAAGATTTTTTTTTATTTTTTATTAGAAAATATAAAGTGTAGAAGTTTGTTAATTTTGATGGCCAAAAATTTATGACACACTTCATTTTCTTTCAAGTTTATATTTATTTATTGTAAGTTCATATACAACGTGTTAATGAACTAACGCAAAACCTCTCAGATGGTACCTCAGCCCTTGAAACTGAACAACTTTTGTTCTACAACTTTCACGAAACAAAAAAATAATAATTTTCATACAATCTAATCAGCTGATGGAGTCAATTTGTATGAAAATCCGAATTTTATTTTTGGCATTTTGGGAATGTTGTAGAAGAAAAGTTGTTCAGTTTCATGGGCTGAGGTACCATCAGAGAGGTTTTGCATTAGTTCATTAACAAGTTGTATATTGCGGGCGACAATCTGAATCATATCTATAGGCGATGCGGTTATCAACTCATTACTACTCGTATAATGATTTCCTTTTTCCACCTTCATGCCCACCATAATGCTAAAAGTGGCCTGGGCCTTGCCACCCTAAGCTCTGTCTGCCCCGTTAAGGATGAAACGTGATAGTGTTTCTGTTTCTGTATATATTTGGCTGAAATCTGACTTGTCGTTTAAAAATCAAAGCTAGATTACGTATGTATGGAAACATTACAGGTTATGGGCTATAATATACAACATGGAAGGGACATACCCGTAATAAATCGAACCACGGTCTATACTAGACCATTATAGTATAATGAAATTAAAATAAAAGACAAAGAACAAAAAAAAAATTCAGCGTTTCCATACAAAAGTGTGCAGCCGCTCGGGCAATTTGTATGGGAATGTCAAATTTTATTTTGGTTTTTCGACTGTTATTTTAATTTCATTATACAATAATGATCTAGTATAGCCCGCGATTCGATTAATTACGGGTATGTCCCTTCCACTTTGTATATAAAATTGAACAGACTATTACTAGAAGGCCCCCACAAGGCAAAATCTAGTACAAAATTTCTATGCTTCTTTAGCCTTAAATATAATAACCGTATAAAAAATCGAGGCGAACCATTGCTTTGAAATGAATGACTAAGAAATTCCGACAAAGAACCGAGTAAGAACCCTTCCCCACACTGACCTCCTGACCGTTCAAAGCGCGCCGTTTTTCATCCGAGCTCACTGCTTTTTCCTGCATTAAAATCCTTCTTCGGTTATGTTAAATAAATTATGGTTACATTTCAAACGTGAAATCGCAACTGCAAAATTCAAATAACTAGAAAATACAGAAAGAAACCACATTAGCCTTTGCTTTGTATTTTTCTTTTAAAATATATTTCCTCAGATCAAGGTATTCCTTTATAGTCTCTATTACTGATATATCTTTAATTTGGTTATTTTACGACATTATTCCAGTTATATTTTTATTAAACTGGCTAAAGGAACTCTGTAATAAAATAACGCAACCCCAACGAGTTTGGGCTTATTACATTTGCCTTAATTAGTAATTAGGCCTCACAAAAACGGCTTAAAGAAAAAAAAATAAACTTATTTGTAAGTTACTTTAGAGCTTCGGCTTCAATATTTTCAATATGTGTGTGATTTGCCTGTATATATTTTCAAATTAGTCCTATGTTCTACAGTAATTTTATTTACTTCCCAGTCTTACCTATATACCTAGTAGCAGATAGGGAAGTCTCATTTTTCTAATTGACCCATAACACAAGTTTTAAAAAAACTAACTTTTGAAGCTAGCTTTCAATCTGTCTTATTGGTCCCTATATATTTATTTACGTATTATTCCAGAAAGGCTTTCCCGTTAAAATAACTACTTAGAACCGCAAGTGCTTCTGCTTATCTCTCACACTAACAATACTGTGGTTTCGTATTTGCTTCGCCGTAGCACTTCTCGTAGTTAGTTGCTACGACAACGTAGCTGTTTTCGTATAAGCGATGCGTTCTGCACGGAGTGCCCCTTGTTTCACAGACTGAAATTTCATAGAATTTCGATTCACAGAAAATTTTTCATAGAATATTTAATTCTTATATTTTTATTTCAAATATTATTGTTTCAAAGACTATTTACTTGAATGAAACACAATTTATAGAAACACAGTTCAATGAATTTTAGAATCTCATATTCTCATCAAACTAATCAAACAGTAGAATATTTCTTTAAAGAATATTGTTTGTTCGGTATGATCTTTCATGGAATTTTATTTTACAGAAAATTATTATTTTAGGAAGTATTAAGTGAAAACATTGTTTAATCAAATTAAATACCATATAATAAGTTAGAATACATTATAAATGGCTACCACAATATAGGTTAGGGCAAACTTATAGGTTAGGTTAGAACTGCGACCAACACACGCACGAGCCGAGCGAGCGAAGCGAGCGTGCCGCGGCAGCGGCCGGCGAGTGCTGGGCAAGTTTTATCCATTTTAATAGAATAGGGCAAACTTATAGGTTAGGTTAGAACTGTGACCAACTGGGAAAGTTTTATCCATTTTACTAGAATAGGGCAAACTTATAGGTTATAAATATTATATTAACTAAACTTATTAAAAATTATAATATATAATTGGTATTCTGATATTAGAAACATCGCAAAAGTAAATGTTATTTGTAATAAAATTCTATGATTTCAAATTATTCATAACAAACATTCTAATTATTGATTTTCTGTGCAACGAAAATCTATTATTAAAAATTCTTTATACTAAGTAACCTACATATTGATTATTCTATGACATGATAAAAATAATTTTCTAAATAACGAAAATCTGTTAAACTTTTGTCTGTATAAGAAAGTACACCCGTTCTACACGACTTGGCGGTGATCCCACTGCACCACGCACCGTCGCGGAGTGCGGGGCGGCAGATTTTAACATTGTATGCAAGTATCTCAGTTTGTATAGAAATCACGCCTAGTCCAACTCACTAAAAACGCGGCAGATTCCGCGCACCGCGGCGGGGCGCGTTGCCAGTGGGTGAATCGCCTTATTTGTAGATTGGTATATAGTTTTATTATTTTGTCGTTCGTTGTGATTTAGATCAGAGATATTCGACTTTATTAAACGAACTGGTTAGAAAATTGTGTTTAGGAGAAAAATCTGAGATATTTGAGGTAAATAGATTCCGCGATGACATCTCAAAAACATAGTGGGGTCATTTTTAGGGTTCCGTACAAAAAATCAAAAAACAGAACCCTTATAGGATCACTCGTGTATCTGTCTGTCCGTCCGTCTGTCACAGCCAATTTGCTCCGAATCTACTGGACCGAATCAAGTGAAATTTGGTAGAATGGTGTAATCATAAAATAAGTCCAGATCTCCGAAACTACAGAGCCTAAAATAAAAATAAAATACAAAATATAGTTCATTGCTTGTAGATTACAGGAAAACCTATAAGAATTCAATCAATTGTACGGAACCATCTCTACGCGAGTTTAACTCGCACTTGGCCGATTTTATTTGTTCGCGTATGACGCCAGGACTTTTCTATGTGCTCGTGCTCCTGCAGTGGAGACTAAAAAAGACCTGATGATGATGATGATAGAGGAAATATTTAAGAAAAGTTTTCAGCTTGCCTCGAATACAAAAATGTCTGCTTGCGCTCGGAATATAGAATTCTTGGGATATTGACTCATTCCATGTTTAGCTTCTACTTACAATCGGAGCAGGAAGAGACGAAACTGGGGCAATCTAGTTTTTTTCTTCTCTTCCAGACAAACAATTAATCTTCTTCTTCTTCCTCAACTTATCCCACTTTACCAGACTAACAATGAATATTAAACAGAAATTCAAAAGCAAAAGTGCTGGCGTGGGTGGGGAGGCGTGGGTAATTAAAAAGTTTCATTATCTTAATCGAAGGATGCGGCTCTTGGTTTACGACAGCTGTTTGAGAGTTTATGACTCTGTTTCACACAGGGAGATGGGAGTGGTTGCTAATATAATAGGGATGATGACTGGGTCAGACAAGTGTTAAGTATTCTAATTAGTTCGTTAGATTATCCAAAAATAATGTACCCATATTTTTCAGTTTATCAAAAAAGTGAAAATTCACAAAGATACAGAATATCAAAGTTCCAGAGTGGGGGCTTGTGACGTCACCGATGTGTATAAATCGTACGAAAGCGTGACGTCATGCGAAATTTAAATGCACTGTATCTTCGTCATTTATTGTTTCGAGTAGAAAAGAAAAAATATGTGTACAATATTATTTAATAATTTAACCGATGGGCCAAACATATTTTTTCAGTCATCATGCGTATTCTAATTAAAAATTAAATAAATCTAAACTCACTTTCATAATGGATATGATCATAAGTGACATTATTTTGTGACGTTATATTCTCTTAAAATAAATTATTTTTTACCCTGGGTCTACCCTACTTTTTTTAAATTTTAAACATTAATCGCAACTATAAATTCTGACTCTAAGAAACATTCAAAGCTGACTGATTTGTTTAATGTGATTTAAACTGAATTTTTACACGAAACAAGACACGGACATTCGCTAGTGAATAATAAAAAAGCGGCCAATTGCGAGTCAGACTCACCCATGAAGGGTTCCGTAGCAGCAAGTAACATAATATAAAAGTTCTAAAGTTTAATTGCGGTTTACAATTTATGACGTATTAAAAAATAACTATCTATGATACCGAGACCGCTATAGTTTTAATTGAAAGTATATACTTTGAGGTATATACCACATTTTTTTCAGAATTATTTTAGTAATATTTCAAAAGTTACGGTGGAGGGACACCTCAAATTTTAACTTTGTATTAGATTATCTTAAAACTGGGTCGTTTGATCTTCATATAATAGTTTAAAAGCAGTTTTTGTTGCATTTTAATTTTTTAAATTCACTTTTCGCAGTATGTGAGGGGGCCTGAAAAAAAAATTCATAATTTTAAAAACCAACTTTTGAAACTTCAATATCTATCTCTCCACCAATTTTCGCCACAATCCGTGCAGTAGCGGAGGAGTACGAGCCCGGACGGACAGACAGACAGACGGACGGACATGACGAAACTATAAGGGTTCCTTGTGGACTACGGAACCCTAAAAATAAAAAATATATTTAAAACTAAAAAAGTGAGGGGAGGAATTCCGTCGACGTCATGCAGTAAATCGGACTAACTTTAACCATTCCCTGCAGGTAGTTAACGGACCACAGTTAAGCAGACGGGACGGAAACTAAATAAACAGTTTAACTTCACTGCTCTCAGGAAAATTCATGCAAATGTGTTGTTTTTGTTTTCTTCATTTTCAAAATATTTATAGCTCCAATATCTTCCGCGTTGGTCGGGGAGAAAAGAAAAAACAAAAAAAGGGCTTTGTTTTATTGAAGACGATATTTATGAAGTAAATTACGTTTCACGTCAACTTTTATGCTAATCTGTGAGGAAAGATAAAACTAAGCATGTACCAGCTGCCTTTCTTTCCGTGCAGATCGTAAAACTGATTGAGGGAATGGGCGGAAATGTGAATCATGTTGATAGGCGATGCGGCTAGCAACCCATTACTATTTTGATTCCTTTTTCCACTATCACGTTAAAAGTGGCCTTTAAGTCTTGAGGCCCTAAGCTTTGTCAGCTTAGGGCTACACGACCAATAATGCTGTCTGCTCCATAAGGGACAAAAACGTGATAGGTTTACCATATATAGGTGATAGGTAGGCCATATATATTATAAAGCTGACACGTTTATAAGCCTGCTATAAAAGCAAAAAAACTACTTTACAACACGCCTTGATTTATAAATAGTTGCTATCCAGCGAAAAAATGCAGCCAGCGTCCTTGCTACCATGACTCATAGACAAGACGATTTATTTTATAGTTTAGTTTTTTATACTTTGCTAAAGCAAGAAAAACCCCAGAAATGCTGACTTGATGTCGTCAAGAATACTCAAGACCATGCCAAGTGGAGAATAAAAAAGCGGCCAAGTGCGAGTCGGACTCGCCCATGAAGGGTTCCGTAGCAGCAAGTAACATAATATAAAAGTTCTAAATGTAAATTGCGGTTTACGATTTATGACGTATTAAAAAAAATACTAGCTAGATCTCGTTTAAACCAATTTTGGGTGGAAGTTTGCAAAGTAATGTACATCATATATTTTTTTTAGTTTTATCATTCTCTTATTTTAGAAGTTACAGGACACACACACATTTTACCACTTGGAAGTGCCTCTCGCGCAAACTATTCAGTTAAAAAAATTATATTAGAAACCTTGATATCATTTTTGAAGACCTATCCATAGATACCCCACACGTATGGGTTTGATAAAAAAATTTTTTTAATTATAGTCTAAGTATGGGGAATCCCCAAAATTTATTGTTTCTTTTTCTATTTTTGTGTGAAAATCTTAATGCGGTTTACAGAATACATCTACTTACCAAGTTTCAAAAGTATAGTTCTAATAGTTTCGGAAAAAAGTGGCTGTGGCATACGGACTGACTATAAGGGTTCCGTTTTTTGCCATTTGGCTACGTAACCCTAAAAATCTAGAAAGTGGACCCCAGGCATTGAAGCTTAACAGATGGGGATACATCTGGGAATTCACTGAGATGATAGAGAAAGATCCTATACTATATAATACGAACAGTCAACCAAGAAAAAAAAAACAAAAATTTAAAAAACAAAACACCTTCAAAATCCATCCCCTGATCAAACTTCATGAAAATATGACATGATTTTCCGCTTTATAAAAAACTTTTGAAAAATAACAGCGAAGAACGTCGCCAACTTTTGAAACTCTTAAATAAAATTCAGGATGATTCAGAAAATCTTGAATTGGAGTCCAAGCTGCGATGTATGATTAATGGTTGTACGGAAACGGAATCCATTCGGATAATTGGGGGTTCCCATTAGGGTTGCCAACTCTCCCAATGAATTTTTCGGGATTTAATGAAAACAAAATAGGGACGGCCAAAATAAAAATCGCGCGGCCACCAAGCGAATGACAGCGAAACAAGGCATAATACTATTTTGTGCCTTGTTTTTCCGGTGACATTTGTTGGCGGCAACTGTGCATCTATAGAATATATGATCGAAGAATACAATACGTTAAATTTTGGTTTTTAATAGAATATTTATTTTGGGATTTGGCACATATCATAAGATTTTTATTTTCAATCACATAATCGTAAAATTCCATTCCAAACATGTTCCGGTGTCAATCGGTAATTTGAAAAACACAATAGCGGAACTACTTAGCGACATTATAAAAACGGAAAAACAAATGACAAAAAGGGACAATTAGTACCACCGACACCCGGGACACAGGGGCTTTAAATGGGACATCCTGATTAAATCGGGACAGTTGGCAAGTCTAGTTCCGATTGTCGGGACGAGAAAAACTTGCTTTTGTAATGATATGAATGGAACTTAATTCATTTAGTTCGGAAATGTTATTTATCTTGGTTGAATAGCCTTTTTGGATAATCTAAAAACGACGAGAAGGTACTTATTGTCATGTTTTTTTGAACTGATTAAAAGTGCTTTAGGCGCGTTGGGCATTTTTTGAGATGGGAAAACCCCATTGAAATCGCGACACTGTTACCGTTACCTTAACCGGCACCACCCTGTTCAAGTTTTCACTTCTGTCAGCACTCTCGGAGTGTCACTGTTTTTTTTATATGCGTATGCCCGTGGTCTATTTATTAAAAGCTTTTATTTAAGGATGATGACCACTCTTCATCTAAGGGCGTTAAATCCTCAACTGTGCTGCTTCGAAACCCGGAGTACGCATTACCGCTTTTTCTTCTCTAAATATAAAAAAAACAACATGTCAATGGCCACTTAAGTATGCGACTAAGATTGTTCTGTAAAGAAAAATCTGAGTCTCATCGTATGATTAATAGTGATCTGAGCTGGTGAATTCAGCCAGATAATTAAGGCCTCGCCTCTCTTATTAACTCCTAATTGTCGTCTTTTCTATTAGTTACTTTGTTAGGGCATTTTGGGGTTGGATAACTGATGACATAGTAAAGGATGATTAAGGAAATAGACGAGAATCTGAATCATGTGAAATGTCACAATTTCGACTCCCTTTTCCACCTAAACTTTGACCATAAAGACTCTGCCGGCTTCGTTAAAAATAAAGACTTAATTGAGTAAAGTAAGCTTCAAGTTGGTGAAATAATAAGTTTTTGAGTTTATTACAAAGAAATACTTAGTTCTATGATACAAAACATGATAGGTTTAAACAAACGCTAGATGGCGTTCAGGACCTTCTGAATCACGGAATCATCTTTCTTTTTTGATTATCAGGTAATTCAAGCCTGCAATATCAACCTGACTGAAAACAACTTTTCACAAAGTATGTTTCCCAGTGGGATTTGAACCCACGATTCCGTATATGGCTTTGAAATGAAAACATTAGAATCGGTTTTAATAAAACAGTTAACAAACATGGTTATCTTAACCCTATTCCCAGGTGGTCACAACGGCCAACGTGACGAGGGTCAACCTGTATCTGTGACCCTCACTGTTATACGTGCGCACACTTTATACGGTTTGTAGTTCAGCAATTACACATTCCAGATTGTTAATAGATATTATTCGGAGAAAAAAATTGTTAATTTATTTAATTAAGTTTAATACACACAATCTAATGTTTGATTGATTACAATAGATCAAACTTAACGCTAATGCATTATCTACCAGTTTGCTTTTGGGATATTTCGTGAAGTAAGTAGAAGGGGTGCACGTGTAGCATTCTTATTATTTTGTTACTTCTTCTTATATTTAAGAGCTGGGCTCTTGTCGGTGGAGTGCTTTACATGTCTGTCTTTCTTCCGCCAAGTTCTTAACCTCCTTATATGTTTTTCCTTATACATTATTTACAACATTCCTATATAATAACGCAGGGAACTTCGGTTACTGTGTACTCTCTTTTCGATTCTTACGAATCCTGATTACCTTCAATATTTATAATGTAAATATAACTACTTACCTTTCAGACACTCATGATCGACAACTTCGTTCTAATGAGACTCGTCAGCTCTTTATCCCCCTTTTTATGACTAATTTCATTAAGAAAATGGTCTTAGCATTAAGTCCGCCAATTGATAAAAGTATATTTTTACTTTGGACAATAAAGTTTGATAAATAAATAATATTACACAGTAAATATACATAGCTTTGTCTTTTATTTGGAGGCTGAGAGGCCTACCTTAGTACTTAAATTAATTTTGTTTTCGAAATAAGTTTCGTTTAGCGTATTTTTTCAGCAGTTGCCGTTCCGAATCAACCGTAGCTTTGGTTTTCTTTTTATACTGGTCAGCGAAAAAAAAACTTATAATGTACCAGCTGCTTTTCTTCCCATGCACGTTAAAGCCAATCAAGGGAATGGGCGAAAATGCAAATCATGTTAATAGATCATGCGGTTAGCAACCCATGACTATTTTTATTTCTTTTCCACCTTCTCGCCCACTATCATGCTATAGTGTCCTTTGGCTCTGCTTAGAGTTGCAAAAACCAAAATGCTCTGTCTGCCCCATTAGGGGTAAAGACGTGATAGTGTATTCCCTTCTTGTAGTTTAAATGATTAGATAGTTTAGATAGAGATGCCTCCACTCCTCTTCATCTTAGTTATAGTGTATAAATAACATTTCTTTTTAAATTTTAAAGTACAATTAAAACCGAGTCAAAAACAATTATAGTCGGAAAACGTAAAACCACCCTAATAAATCGCTGAAAAGAAAATTCCACAGTAATATGAGTGATAAGGATCGCTTCACTTTAAATCGCTGGTGCTGCATGCACTTTAATGGGTAGCCTTCTACCATTGCACTGCCGTAACGATTAGGGGCCATAGCATGTAAACTTCCTAGCCAATTAACTAAAAACAGTAAAATAAAACAAACAGCAAAGTCAAGCCACAAAGGGTCTGAATGTGACCCTTTAAATAGCCATTCTCAGTAAACATAGAAGTTCAAAGCGATATAGCCTTTTCTATAGTTATATCTACTTGTGAATCCACATCACAGATTAAACTCACAATCTAGCCAACACAAGTTGTGTCTTGTGTCTGCATGTAAAACTGTAGGTCCCGAACGCCATTTAACGTTTGTTTAAACCTATCCTAGGATTGGTTCTACCCTTTGGGTTGCAGAGATCAGAGGGCAGTCACTTTGTGTAAAAACCAGTAACCTGGTCAAATCACTTAGGTTAGGTAGGAGGCCCCGGGCTCTGAAGCGTTACCGCTGAAGATGAAACCGGGAATACGCTCGGATGATAAGTCGTGGTAAGGTCAGTAACTACGTACCACTTGTGTACCGTGTCGCCAAGCCAAAACTGACTATCTTGTCTTGTCAGCCCTTTAAACGGCAATGCAATAAAACAACTACAACTAAAACCCATGTGTGAGAAAGCAATAAATAATATGGAAATAGTTTTAAAGTTTCTAAATTACGAGAACATATGGAAAATAACGAAGAAACATGAATCGGGCACAGCTGTTCATGTAACCCGTTATAATCTATCCGGGTGCAGCGTTTCCGTTTCCGCAGTTTTCCGACTCCGGAATGGCCGCTCATACTAGAGGAAAAACTCTGTGAGGCTTCTTTCATGAAACATTACTTGTTTACTCAAATATTTGTGAGGCTACATGTCATAAGCTGCCTCCGTGGTCCAAAGGGCAAGGTATTTGCCTTGTGATCCGGAAGGGAAAGCATACTTTGTGAAAAGTTGTTTCCAGTCTGGTTAGGATATTGCAGGCTTTTAAATCACCTGATTGTCCGAAAAGAAACATGATTCCGTGCTTCAGAAGGTCCCTAGATTTGGTTTCGGTCTACCTTTTGGGTTGCGGAGGTCAGACGGCAGTCGCTCTGTGTAAAAACCAGTAACCTCGATAAATCACTTAGGTTAAGTAGCGGACCCCGAACTCTGAAGCGTTACCGCTGAGGATGCAACTTAATACACTCGGATGATGAAGTCATAAATTAATAATACCTACTTATTATTTTTTGTCTCATGGGTTAATGATATTGCTCAGTCCTATGGTTAAATACTTTAAGGTCCTCCTAGTAAGTATAATATAAAATAGCTATGCTTATTTGTTTAAGTTTAAAGCACCTATTTTCCTAATCCTAATCCTATCCTAACTAATATTATAAATGCGAAAGTGAGTTTGTATGTTTGTTTGTTTGTTTGTTGCTTTATCTACTAAACCAATCTTCTTGAAAATTCGCATACACATAGTAAGGAGTACAGAGAAGGACATAGGGTAGGTACCCTATGTCCTTCTCTGTCCTTTTCATTCCGGAAAAATGTAATGTTAACGCAAGCGAAGCCGCGGGCGAAAGTCAGTAAAACTAAAAAATCAAAAAGAATAAAACATAATTTTTATTTTCCCTAAAGTACATCAATCAGACGATATAAACAAAAAAAATATTTACAAAATAATTCCATCAGGTGATCCAATTGATATTCGACACCGACCCAGTTATGGGATTCGTCGACATACGTGTAAAGAACTGGAATCAATCAACCAGTTGCACCTGTGGGAGTGATTGATTGCCCACTCTCTAACCTCTATTTGGGTGGCAGTGTCAGTGAGTGCTTTTGTGTGATCAAAAATTATACAGGGCAACAAGGTTTTCCCGGTATAATTTTAGTTCCAGTTGGTCCGAGTTCTAAATTTTATGATATCTGAAGAAGAAAACTGCATTTTATTTAATTTTCAAAACAATTATTTACTCCCCGATTTTTTTTTTATTATTTTCGTTTTATAATAAATATAGAGTAGGGA
Organism: Acrobasis repandana; assembly: GCA_963576875.1. Taxonomy (NCBI): domain Eukaryota; kingdom Metazoa; phylum Arthropoda; class Insecta; order Lepidoptera; family Pyralidae; genus Acrobasis; species Acrobasis repandana. Next base: position 3,585,604 of record OY756215.1, read on the forward strand.
GGAAAGCCATATAAGCAGACAGATTCTGAAAATGCAAGTAAAGGGACATCGAAATAGAGGAAGATTAAAGAAACGTTCGATGGAATGTGTAAAGGAGGATATGAGTAGGAAAGGAGTAACGGACTAAAATACCCACTTACTCGTTGTCTTAGCAAGAAGGTACGTGTTGTACTTACCTACCTCCATGATTAGGTATAGTAAATCTAGGTCTTATTAGGTACAATCTAGGTTAATCTAGGTATCTAAGTAAGCCGTGTGGTTCTCGGAAGCCGTTTGGTTCCCGGTAGAAAAGGACCACTCCAAGTCTTCCTGTGGATATCGTTGTTTTTATTTATTTTTTATTAGAAATTTGAGTGCGTTTGATCTCTATCTAGCCTGATGGGAAGCTAAGATGAGGTCTAAGGTGTATCACGCAGACTCAAAAAAATGCCTGTTCACTCTTGCCTTGAAAATCCCTAAATTATATGTATGGGGAAACATCGACGCAGGGAGGGAATTCCACACCTTAGCGGTTCGCACAATGAAGGAGGAGGCGAATCGAGAGGTATGATGAGGAGGAATATCGACCACAAATGGGTGGAATCCCGGTCCACGTCGTGTTGTCCGATGGTGGAATGGTGCAGGGGGAATTAAATTATGTAATTCCTGCGCACACTCCCCGAAGTGCAGCCTGTAGAAAACATACAGACTTGCTACTAGTCGGGGATGTTCGAGGCTCTGGAGCCGTCCTGCCGTAAGCAACTCATCACCAACGAGTCTTCTGGCACGTCTGTCGATAGCTTCCAGGGCTTCGAGCTTATAGCAGGCAGATCCATCCCATAGGTGGGAGCAATACTCCATACATGAGCGGACTTGTGCTGTGTAAAGGCTCAACAGTTAGTAAGGGGTAAAATACCGTTGGACCTTGGAGAGGATGCCCAGTTTTTTAGAAGCCGTCTTAGCCCTGGACTCAATATAGCTACCGAAGTTAAGATTTGATGAGAGATCCATACCAAGAAGTTCGAGATGACGGGGGACAGGAACAGGCACACCCCGGAAAGTGGGAGCCAAGTTGAAAGGGCTCTTTTTAGCAGAGAAGAGACACGCCTGTGTCTTAGAGGCATTGAATCTCACAAGGTTGGCATCACCCCAATCGGAGACTGCTTGCAGAGTAAGATTGGTATGGAACACCATTGCCTCTCTTAGTTCGTCTATTTCCGGTTTTTTTGCCCTTGCACTAGAAAAATATCTTTCCGTAACGGTACTATCATCTGCATACCCAAAAATACCGGGCTTTAGCAGATCGTTAATGTGAAGCAGAAATAGCGTTGCGGAAAGAACAGATCCCTGAGGTACTCCAGCATTAATTGCCAATAGGTCAAACGAGCAGCCGTCAACAGTTACTCAAATAAACCGTTCCCTCAGGAAATCGGAAATCCAAGCACAAAGGCTGGGAGGGATACCGTAAGCGGAAAGCTTCGCTATAAGAGCGTCTTGCCACACCCTGTCAAATGCCTTTGAAATTTCAAGTGAGACAGCAAGTGCCTCACCGTATTTTTCAAGAGCTTCACCCCAAAGATGTGTAGCGTACACAAGAAGATCCCCAGTAGATCGGTTCTGGCGAAATCCGTATTGCCGGTCACTGAGGAGATCATTGTCCTCAAGGTACGCAAGTAAGCGCTTGTTAATAACACGCTCCATTACCTTACACAGAATAGAGGTGATTGCAATTGGGCGGTAGTTTGAAGGGTCAGAACAACTGCCCTTCTTAGGTACGGGTTGAACATTGGCGAGCTTCCACATTTTTGGGATGATTCCGGACCGAAGAGATAGACGAAACAGGCGCGTCAGAACAGGAGACAACTCGGGTGCGCAATTCCTTAAGACAATAGCAGGAATACCGTCGGGACCACTGGCTTTATTCACATCTAAGTTGCGTAGAGTCTTGAGAACCTCCTTTTAATGAATGCGGACTTCAGGCATTTTACATCCACAAGGAGGTAACTGGGGCGGTGTTTGATTGCTAGCATCCAGACGTGAGTTTTCGGCAAACAGTGAAGCTAGTAAATTAGCTTTTTCTAAAGCCGTATGTGCCAGTGTACCGTCAGGTTTCTGCAAAGGAGGAAGTAAGGAGCGGCAAAAGTTGGCTTCAACGCACTTAGCCAGAGACCAAAATGCTTTACTACGGGATGGGTACGAAGCGAGTTTGGCACCAACTCTGCCTATGTGGTCGAAGCGAGCGTTTTTTTGCAGGGCTTGGCCGCAAAGTTAAAGGTTTTCTTCTTTTTTCGCGTATCCGGAGCTGTACGCCTCTCTACCAGCATGGTCAGTTTCCTGGTATGGGAACACCCATTGTTCGTGGTGAGCATTAAAGTCCCCCAGAAAAACGATTTGCGCGGTAGGATACCTTTGCTGAGCCACATCAACAGCCTCACTTAGGTGATGAAAAAGCTTTGTTGTCGCTTGGTCACCGCTATGCGATCGGTAGACACCGACATAAAAAATTTGTTCTGTGCCGGTGTCCACAAGCAGCCAGATTGAAGAAGAAGAGGGATCTTCCAAGTTACGGAGACGCTTACAGCAGATGTCATCACGCACAAAGAAACAAAGCCCTGCCTTAAAGCGGAAATTGTGCTCCAGGACATATCCTGGGTAATTCAAGTAGGATGTATCAGCAGGGGTAGTAATTTGCGTCTCCGTAAGCAAGAGAGAGCAGATGCGGCCTTACAGTCTCAAGATGGTGGTGGACTGGGACGAGATTAGAGTGCAGACCTCGAATGTTAGTGAGGTGCACTTTTAGCGAGAGGCCGTGTATCCGCTGTTGATTCCTCAAATTTTTGTTCCTTTTATTCATTATTGTTTTTATTTTTGGGGCAAGAGGGAAAAAAGGCGAAGAGTGGCAGTTACGCGAGGCATCAGCCAGCCCCCACCAGAAGTCACAGTGCTGTTGCGCGGTAGGATAAGACTAGTGCGGAGACCGCGGGGACGCCCGGACCCCCCCAAGGCCGCCTGTTGAGGCCTCTCGCTCGGTTGCCAACCGGCCCGACAGGGGCAACCTTAGGATTATGCGCGCGATGGCGGAGCAGCCTTTCACAGATGGCTAGTCTGCAATTGGGCTCCCAACTATCGGCGGGCGGCCAGCGAAAAAAAACCGTTGCTCCGGATCCCGCTGCCTTCCGAAACTAGGCGCCCCGCGCAACAACAGTGTAAGTCTAAATTCGGTACATTGGCAGATGCAAAACTGCGTAGACCCACTCCTTAAACGGCTACTCAGGGAATGCAGGATGAAACGCGCGAACGCTTGGCACCTTGATTTTTTCACTGAGGGTGGTGACCAGCCGCGGCCTAAGCCTACCACCGGAAAGGGTGTCACTCTTTAGCACCACCCGGGGGTCACGTGTAGGGTCTCGAGGGTAAAGCCTACGGACGCGAGTGACAATCGACCCCCATCGTAGAAGGCGACTTAGAAAACACAAGCTAAACAAAGCTTGTAAACATCAATGAGACCTCTTCAACCCATCTGGCCAGCGTGGAGAGTGTAGACCAAATCCTCTGACTGCTCTGGCTAATATATGGCTCTGGCAGTACAGAGAGGGTCGTGCTCCTGCAGCAGAGACTAAAAAAGACTGATTATGAATCTAGGTCTTCATGATTATACAGTAAACTAACTAGAGTTATTCTAATCTACTTACGAGTACCAGTTCGCCCATAACTAATATTTTAAAGCAATACCACGTAGCTTATTTTTTTTTCACGCTACGTAGTATATATTTGCCATCCTTCGGGGTATCTTTGAAAAACATTCCATCGCGTCCATGTTGATTGTCTAACTCATTTGTGACGTCATTATTGGCATAATGCGGTTTGTGGTAGGGTGAGATTGATTGTGAAGAAGTAAAAATAAGTGTCAACTTTGTAGACTTTTGGAAAACGCTTCCAAATGGAATAAGATAAGTTTATGCATATAAACTTATCCTATTCTATTTTGAAACATGCATATGTTTGAGTATTATTTGAAGTCCAGTTACAAAAGACTTAATCGTAATAAGTGCTTTTAATATTAAAGTGACTTGAATTAACGTCCTAAGGCCCCCAGGTGGGGCAGAGGGCAGAGGGCTTCAACAGTTTCTCCATAGCAATCGGACTTTGGTTACGCTCTTTACTTCGTGCCAGGTTAGCCCGATTGTCTTTATCTCCGCCGCAACAAATTTAAAAGCATTAGCTAATGCTAATAATATAACAGTATCAAGGGGAAATGCTGTCAGCATTGTTGGCAAAAAATCTTTTAGATTTGTTTATTATTATTATTGGTCGACAATTGCAATGGACAGGGACGCATGGAGAGAAATGGGAGAGACCTTTGCCCAGCAGTGGGACGAAATAGGTTAATTAAAAAAATATATAATTTTTTTAGAGTAGATTTCATTATGTAGATTAATTTTAACTTCAATGGTATTTTTTTCTTAATAAATAGTACCTACAGTATCAAGTATTTTAATTCTTTTTCACGCTTTGTAAGTATTTGACATTCGTCTGTGTATTTTTAAACAAACTTTATAACGTCCGTGATGTTTATTGCGCTTGTTTGTTTACATAGGATGGTGCCTAGTAGGGTGGGATTGATTAGTGACTTGTAGGGTTTTGGAAAACGCTTCCAAACTTTCTGAATTTGTTTTAAATTTGTAGTAAATTAACAGTACTGCAGATATATTTTAAAAAGAGATATTTTTCACACTATATAAGTATTATCCCTCGTGTATCTTTAAATAAAGAGTTTATTTAATCAGGTCCATGTTTTTTGTTACGCTTGTTAGTTGACACAGGATGGTATGTAGTAGAGTGGGACTGATTGGTGCCGCGGTGAAAATAAGTATCATCTTTGTAGGCTTTTGGGAAACGCTTCCAAAGTTTCTTAATTTTATCAAGTTTAATTTGTACTAAATAAACAATAGACTGATTTATAATAATTACATCTAGTGATTAAATTGAAAAATAAAAATACATTTAGATTTAACAATTTCAGGTAGCTTATTTATTTTCCACGATATGTAAGTATTTAGCCTCCCTCGGGCTATCTTTGAACAAACTCTATCAGGTCCATGTTGTTTATTTTGCTCGTTTGTTGACATAGGACTGTGTGTGGTAGACAAAGATTGATCGAGACGAAGGCAAAATAAGTGTCAATTTTTTTGGCTGAGAACTGCTTCCAATATTCCAGATATGTAAAATTTGAAATAATTATGAAACACAAAAATTAAATTTTAAAACATTGTCAAATTTCTGATTTTTTTTAACACTAAGTGATTATTTAAATATTTTTCGCGGCAAAAATCATCCTATGAATAGTTTATCCTTATAGTTGACTCGGAGATAATGTAACTATTGTATATTGGAGATCAATAAAATTTAAATAAATAATTAAATTATGTGACATTCGTTGGGGTATTTTTGGATAATTTGTATCATATTCTGGTTGTTTCTATAGCTCGTTTCTTGACATAGTATTGTATGACGAGATTGATGATTGATTGTTTGAGTTTGTTAGTTTTAAGAAAATGCCAAATACAGTTATTTTAAGAAATATAAACTATAAAATTATTTTTTAAAGTAATAATTGAATTAGACGAAGCATATTGCGGATAATTTTCTGTTTTCTTTTATGACGAAGCATGTCGCAGATTCTTATAATTGAATTAGTGTAATTTACATACCTACCGAAGGAAAAGTTCTTACATTGGCATTAAGTTCCTTTTAGTCAATTGTTTGAAAAAATATCTTTCAAATCTGCGTCTAAACGTGCATGGAGATATTTAATTACCAAAAAATTACCTTCAATAAGTGATATATAGTATTTATCCAACATTAAATAAAATTAATGTTGACTTTGACTCTGACTTTGACTTTTGACCAAAAAGTGACAGGTTAAAAATATTCCTTAAAAAGGTTTCCAAATGATGCACACTAACCAAATCCCCACAAATTATTTGGAGCTATAACAATTTACGTGCTACAGCCAGTAAAGTAATGGCTTGGGGTCAAAGGCCGCAATTTCCCGTCGATTGGCCATTACTATTCCTTATAAAGTGTTTCAGTATTAAATGCTTATTGCTGCCCACCGTACGAATGCAATTATTGCTCGCTCAAATTGCTGTTTTTATTGCGGAAACAAGATGGATTAATATTTTTGAAATACATGGCTTGGTTTGGGAAAATTAATTTGAAGAATAAAAAGTTTATATAAATTATTTTAAACATACAGGGTAATTTTGAACTTCCTAGATGTATTCAAGGTAAGTTTAAAAATACATAGGTATTATTTCATGCTCATAGGTATGTACCTTGATTCATAATAAAAACCAAAGACATAGGCCGACTGCAAAACAAAAATCTTCCATCTGATTGTCACCGTCCATTACCTAGGTTCTTACGGTATTGTGTCCTACTAGTGATTCTGATTCCAAGATTTCAATATACCTAGCTAGAGGGTGCAAAATAAAAGGGTAAAGACACTACACTTTGCGAGACAGTGGACTGTATCAATTGACATAATACAGAATTAATTATAACAGTTCTAAACAATCACAGTCTCAAGAGGATGAACAGTTAGGTCTGCTGTAAACATAACTGCATATTCCAGAGTAGTAAGTCACTTGCGTTGGAAGCAATGCTCTGTTGGTTGACACGCGGTCACAGTTAACCTGCTAGTAATCTTATATATAAAATTCTCGTGTCACAATGTTCGTTCCCGTACTCCTCCGAAACGGCTTGACCGATTGTCATGAAATTTTGTGAGCATATTGAGTAGGTCTGAGAATCGGCCAACATCTATTTTTCATACCCGTAATCAACGCGGGCGAAGCCGCGGGCAAAAGCTAGTATTGTATAATATATCTGTTGTCAATTGTCATATAGACACATTGATTATACAGACACAGAGTAATAATACAGGGTCTAACAATTATACTAAAACTATTTTAAGGCTGAATTCAGTCCATGTTATTGAACAACTTTCCCCAAGAGTCATAAATCGAAATATGAAAAATTGTTTTGGACTTACCATACATATTTTCCGATAAGCTGATCTGAGCTTGTATGAAAAGCAACATTTTTTGAAGTGAAAACTTCTTTAGCGGCGTTATGCACTTTTTTTGCAATGGGTAAAAAATGTTAAACACGCGTCGGGACACTTTTTAATGTAATATAAATTGTCATGTTTGTGTACGATAGCGCAATAAATAAATATTGTATTCTACCACATAAATGATAGTACTTTAATAATTCGTGCAAAATTATTCCCTAACCATTCCAAAATATCAAAAATGCACAACGTTAATATTCAAGTTTTCACTTCTGCCGGCACTCCCGGAGTGCAACCCGTCTTTTTTTTTTATTATGTTTCTTGGGGAAAGTTCCTTGTTCAGTATCATGGACTGAATCTACCCTTAAAATAGTTTCAGTATATTTTGTTAGACTTTATATACTTGATACAGAGTTACAATCAACATACGAGATTACAACTTGGATCAGCGATAGAGCGTGTGGACTGTATTTTGTAAAACGGTAGCGGTAGAGCGTAAGAGAGGAGAGAGAGAAAGATAAGTGAAAAAATGATATTGGTGAAAATGAAGGCCTTCTTATCTTTGTGGTGTTATGGTCATTTTTCTTTGGCTGCAGCACTGAAATTAGCTAACTATAAGTCTATTATATGTATGGTCTTTACCATCGTCTAATTTATTAATGAAAGAGAGCGACCGTTTCTTTAGCGGAAAAGTGTTGACATGATGAGTTCCAAATGTTAGGTATATTAAACTAAAGAATAATATTAAGACAATGTGAATTCACTGAAATCAATTTTTACAACGATTTCTCGCTCTGTATTATTTTTACAATCTTTACACACAATGTTTGCACCAAGATAACTAATGACAATACACAAAGACAATAAACAGAATTCAAATGTATCCCTCTTAATTTATAGTTTATGCCAGCCAGTAAGAAACTTGTAAGAAGATACGAAGGTTTTAACACCAACACACATTGACTTTTGTTTCTTCTTTTCTTGATGACAAAAGCAGAACACAAAGGAGGATATATTGTGAAAGGGTATAAATGAACGTTTTACGGCGTGAAAACAAGTTAAATAGGTCTGTTCTAAACAGAGCTGCAATGCTCCTATGCTGCAAAGCATCCAATTTTAATTGCATCGGAAACAACGCTCTGTTAGTCGACACTCCAACGCGGTCACAGTTACCCTGTTAGTTTGGGAATACAGAACATCCTCGTTAACGAGTATTTACTTAGCAGTACCTATGATTTAGTTATACTAGTAGTGCGCCGCGAACTTAGACCTCGCGATTTTTTATTAATATTTCAAAAACTACTGAACATATTTTGATGCCCACGAACTTGAAAATTCTATTGATATTTCCTACATGCTCACCAAATTTCATCAAAATTTTCAACAGTTTATTTGAATCATTTGCTAAGAAACCATCATACTTTACTACAAATGTTAGATTGTGTTTAAAAAAAATTACAATTACAGGACAATTTGAAACTGGGCATTTTTCCAACATGTCCTGGCTGGGGATCTAAATAATCGAAATCCGTAATGTGGATCATTATTTTTCTTATTTTAAAAGATAGGTATGTATTTTGCAATTATTTGCCAATAAGTTTCTAAACATTACATTACGTATTGTAACGGTGACTACTTACATAGTCAAAGGTGCTCGAAGAATGTGTACCTAAGGAACAGAATAAAGCTACAAATTAAAAATAAAATTAAGCGAATTTACAAATATTGTACAATCCTCATTACTTTTTCTATGTAAGCGACCCTTAAAAGAAATTGCTTAGCGATAAGGCCACCTTTTGCGCATTTCCTAGTTTTTAAGATAATTAGGTATGTCCTGTTTTTTCTTTTGTGCAATAATATAATTGTATTGTAATTTGTCAAACCAAGGTTAAGACTATATAAGTAAATATAACATGAATTTCTTCCTCATTTGAAATTTCGAGAGCTTTTAAACTCCACAAATAGAAACATCAAACTTATAAAAACCTTTTTGGGTCGAAGTTAAAACAAACATCCTAACCCTTGATTTCACTTGGGCAAATCCTTTATGCTCACTGTTTGGCTTTTAAGACCGACTCGTAAAGATGTAATCACATCTCCTTCATTATTTAAATGGCTGTTTAATTAATTGGAGGAAAAAGCCGTAAATGTTGTTCTCGCGATAATTTGAGAGGTTTGTCCTGTGTCTTATTATTTAATTACGTGAAGGCTCTTCTAAGTCAAATCGGAATGAGCTGGTATTAAGAGGGCGCCTGATGCTGATAATCTAAATTTTTCTCCCGTTTCCCCGCACACAAATTTATTCTAGCCGAAGCGAGACAGCGAGCCATGCGGGGACGACCAAATTACGACGAGTGAATAAGGCTGGTTTACGCATTTCTGGTTTATAAGGTTTTTTTTCGTTTTACAAAGAATATTTAAGAGTTAGTTAAAAAGTAAGACATATGATGACTGCCTTATGTTTAATACAATTATAATCCAAAATTACAATGACTAATTTATTGTATTTCTTGAATACTAGCCGTTTTAGTTTAATTCGGAGGTGATTAAGAAGAAAGTTTGCAATTTTTTTGTAACGAAAGAAAATTTAAGCAATCGTATTTTTGAAACATATAATGACTAGAGTTAGTCCTGACCTTGCTGTGTTTTTATTTCAAAGGGAGTATTTCGTTAATATTGATAATATTTAAGATCGCTCTAAGTACTATCAGGGTCATACGCGGTCTTAAAAACTTTTTTGGTAATGTACAGATACACTGTCACAAGTGTCACATCTTTATACCTAAAGGGCTTAGGACCGTAGGACCGATGGTGGGCGGAAAGGTAAATAAAAAAATAAGAAATTAAATAAATAGATAAGGACAAATCACACTGATTGATCTATCCCCAAAGTAAGAATAAACTTGTATTATGGGATACTAACCCAACGATACTGTTAGGTATATTTTATAATAAATACACATACAGATAGACCTAAGACGCAGGCCAATTTGAAAAAGGCCATTTAATAACTTGCAATGGCGGGGGGTATGACCTGAAACCTCCGGTTGGGTGGACTAGCTTGTTAACCATTACGCCACGGAGGTCGTCAGTAAAGGTGGGAAAGAAAAAACGACGGGTTGCACTCCGGGAGTGCCGGCAGAAGTGAAAACTTGAATATTAACGTTGTGCATTTTTGATATTTTGGAATGGATGGAATAATTTTGCACGAATTGCTTTAATTATCAGTATAAAAGTACTATCATTTATGTGTTAGAATACAATATTTATTTATTGCGCTATCGTACACAAACGTGACAATTTATATTACATTAAAAAGTTTATCTCTCAGCTAAACGAAACAGCAGGCGCAGGCATACATTTTCGCCGCGCCATAGAAAGAGAGGGGGATACTTCCTCTCCTACGCTGCGCCGGCTGTCTACTCTCCATCCGTCTCACGATTTTCGATCAGGTCACGTGTCCTGACGCGAGTTTAACATTTTTTACCCATTACAAAAACAGTGCACAACGCCGCTAAAGAAGTTTTCACTTCAAAAAAACAAAATAGTGATGGGCTAGCTGCATCGCCTATTCAAATGATTCAGATTCTTGCCCACTGCCACAGAAAACAGTAAGAGTATACAGAACGGAATCTCCTAAGGTCTCGTGCAATATGCGTCCCCGTTCCTCGTCCCCGCACCTCTCCCCCGTTCTCGCCTTGTCGAGGGGCGAGAGCGGGCGAATACACACAAGAACGGGGGAGAGGTGCGGGAACGCATATTGCGCGTACCTTAGGAGATTCCGTTCTGTATACTCTTACCGTCTTCTGTGCCACTTCATCGATTGACTGAAAATGTTGTAGGTAAATGTTACCTTCGCAATATCAATATCATATGATAAAACACTAAAGGGTATCCTGTACCATTAAAAAGTGAAGTGCATACGTAGGTATTTAGGTAAGATTTTATATATTTTTGTTATACTTTTTTTTTCTTTTAAAGTGTAAGTTCCTCCTCTTTTAATTATTTCATGTACACACATGTTTTGAATAATAACCAGTTTAAATGTTTTTGTATGTCTCTTTCTGTGTAGTTTTGTAATAGTTGTAATCTGTTTTGTGTGATATAAAATAAAAATAAAATAAGATAACTTGAAAGATGAATCCTGATTTCTTATTGTTCCTTATTGTGAAGCATAAGTACTAATTAAGACAAATGTAATAAGCCGAAATTCGATGGGGTGGCGTCGTTCTATCACTCGTACAGGGTTCCTATAGCCACCTTCCAGCTCCATCTTTTTTGCACACTGTAGCCATGCGTCGCAGAGACGTCATCGACACCAGGTGCAAACATATAATAAACGGATTATAATCAAAGATTCAATGTAAGGCTCATAATGTAGTAATTTATCAAAATTAAACATACGAGAAACGAAAAGACCGTAAGTTTTTATATTGTGTTGAAACTAAATACAATCTATCAAAATTATATGCTAAAATCCAGTGAACATATATCATTAAATCAGCTTATTCCACATTCTCGATCCAGGACAAGCAGATTCAAACAAAGGTCCTAGAAAGCTATCCGTTCCCCAAATCCCTATAATTCGTAGGATTCTGTCTATTCATTATTCACTACTATTTTAGACGCATGTTGGAGACTTATCTCATGGAGAGTACATCAGTAAAGAGACGACCAAATCTACCTACCTACTTACCTACATCTATATACCTACTTAACTACTTATACAGTAGTCACTAGGTGAGCAGTTTGTAGAGCTCGCAAGTTAATATCTGCATAGCTTACAATTCGATTAAATTTTCAGCGCGCACCTTAAAAACCACATGGCCTCGCCATTGGGTGCAAACGTCCCGTTTGCCATGTGGCCTATTACTGAGACTCCGCTGTCTGTCCGTCCGTCGGTCTATATGTCCGTCCGTCACAGGGCTCTATCTCTTGAATCGTAATAGCTAGACACTTAAAATTTTCACTGATTATGTATTACTAAGGCCGCTATAACAACAAATACTAAGAATAAGAAAAAAATTTAAGGGGGTTGTCACACAAGAAACGTGTTTTTTCAGCATCTTAAAACATTGTACGGACCCTTCATGTACGAGTCCGACTCGCACTTGCACGTTTATTGAAAGGTTAATTTATCAAAAGCCCTCTAAGTTACGGCTCGCAAAAAATTATGAGTCCAAAACTTTAATAATTCTTTAAAAGTTTATGGCACAGGTCGTTTCCTTTCATTTAGTTCAGTTTTAAATCTGGCATCACCATGTCGTCGTATTTAGATTTGTCTTTTGTGAGCGCTGAATAATTTCCACTGTGTGAACTGGACGTTTCCTTTCCTTTCCAATAGGTGACGTAAGATGCGACTAAGGGAAATAAAATAATAAATCGATCTCGCTAGATTTCATTTTTAGATAAAAAAAATTCCGAGTTTTTCATTAACTGCAAATATGGAACATTTAATTGCAAATTCATATTTATGTATCATCATAAAGCAGATTCCCCAAATTGTAGTGTGTGTAACGTCCTAGGAGACGTAAAACTTTTTCTATTGGAATGTGTACGAAATAAAAGGGACAGACAGTTACTGTTGAGCAGTCTGAGTGAACATAGCGCAAAGAACTGACGGCCGATGGGGCAGAAAGGTTCTCGAATGGCGGCCACGTACCGGCAAGCGCAGCGTAGGACACCCATCTGCTAGATGGTTGGACGACCTGAGCAAAGTTGCAGGAAAACGCTGAATGCAGGCCGCTTCCGATCAGATCGGTTGTTTTGGTAATCCTTGGGAGGCCTATGTCCAGCTGTGGACTTCCCGTATCTGATGTGATGATGATGATAGTCGCAATTGGAAGAAGTATGATATTGGTGTTAATTGTTGTTTAGCGATTGCTGTATACAAATTGGCAGCGGCTGCGCAATAGTAACTCTCGTTTATGTTGGCTCAGGTTAGGTTCCGATAAGGCTGTAATGTTTTTTAAAACTAAAGCCACAGAATAAGTACTAGTACTCACGTGCAGAAGTCTCACTCAGCAAATAAATTCAAAGAAATATCTACTCAATGTGGTTAGCGATATGGTTTAATTTAGTTCACGTCAGAGCTCAACACCTTTTTGTTTAGATACCTAGACATCCATTGCAGGCCAATTTCATTCTTATTACTCTGGACAAACGATTCATATAACTGAATTTACCACTCCGGAGTGGTCGCCGCGAGTATAGTAATAATGTAGGTATATTTTTGATACCTACCTAAACGGGGAGTGACACAGCTGCCTTAAAAAATGTGTCATTTTAATCTCTCAAGACTAAAGTTTGGAAATGTTTCGAAACAAACTGTAACAACTTCAGCAACTCAATTCAATTCGCAACTATCTGATTGAATTTCTTACTTTACAACTTCGAGCTCAACTTAGGTATACTAAAATTACTTGGTGAAATACAGGATAAATTTTGCTGTGCTCTTCCTGTGGATGTCGTAAGAGGCGACTAAAAGAATATGCACAAAATTCTCGTGCTACAAGTGCATTCCCAACGAAGCTTCGGGCAGCAGCCGGTTGTAAAACTTTGCGCAGAAATGCATTCCCAAAGAGAATTGACGTCAGGTAGGTGGCTGGGCTCCGAAGCGGCACAACTGAGGATGCAACCGGGAACGCGCTAATATGACGAAAAAGAAATCAGCCGTGTGGTTTCAGAGTAGAATAGGACCACTCCAAGTCTTCCCGTGGATGTCGTAGAAGAAGACTTAGGGAACACAAGCTAAACAAAGCTTATAAACATCATTGAGCCCTCTTCAACCCGTCTGGCCAGCGTGGAGAGTGTAGGTCTAATCTTCTGACTAAGCTAAGCTACACTGTTAAAAATAATAATATAAATAAATATAATATAAATATATAAGAACAAATCACACTGATTAAGCTAACCCCAAAGTAAGTTTTTCTTAAACCTGTGTTATGGGATACTAACTCAACGATACTATATTTTTTAATAAATACATATATAGATAAACACCCAAGACCCAAGATAATTTAAAAAAGGCCATTTTCCAACTTGCCCTGGCTGGGGATCGAACCCAGAACCTCCGGATTAGCGGTCTAGCGTGTTAACCATTACGCCACGGAGGTCGTAATTATGTAATTTTACATAAACTTATGTAATTTTACACGCAAAAAATTACGTAATCCTGTAAAATTCCCGAAAAATCTGGGAAAATTACGTAAAATTTACATGTTTTTCCGTAAATTTCCCACATTTTTCGGGAATTTTACAGGTTTATGTAAAATTACATAATTTTTTGCATGTAAAATTACATAATTTTTAACAGTGTAAGCGAACAGGTGATGAGGCTAGCAACCCATCACTATTTTATGCTAAACGTGCCATAAAATGCCTTTGGGTCTTGCGAGCCTGGGCTCTGTATGTAGTAGGAACTTAACTCTTTCCGAGATACTTACGGTTATAGGCGTAAAACCATTGTTATCCTATTTTGTGTAGTTGAGTATCCCACAAGGTATTTAAATAGATGTAGTAATGACTTCTCTTTATTAATAAAATAGCTACAGAGTGTGCAACAATGTAAGTAAAATACAAATAATAACAAAGCAATAACATACAAGATAATAACATTTGCGAATTCAATTCTGGCTCGACACGGTATTCCAATATTGCTAAATATGCGCGCGAATGCAGCGTTGGAATGTGCACTTACAAAGTAAGGATTGTTACAGATACTGAACTTCGAAGATTTTTTTTTTATTTAATTGATTAGAGTCTACTGTTTATTTCAAAACACAATACAACGTAGCACTTAACCAAATTAAAACTAAACAAGCTAAAATATAAGCTAAATTTTTTTTTTTTATTATTCTTAGTTCAAAGCTACAGCTTTGAACTAAGAATAATTTAAAATGACCTTCAATAAATGATAAGTTTGAACTGAATTTTGACATTGAATTAAAATTTGATTTTAACTTTCCTTGGTTTTTAATTTTTTATATACTTACTTTCTTATAAGTATAATAATTTCTATTTTTTAATATTTTTAGTTTAGTTAGTTTTAATTTAGCTAAACGCTACTAGGTTATAACCTAGTAGCGTTTTGGACAAATATTAGTACAATACATTTATTCGTCTTCTTATCGAGTCAAAATGGCTCTGATATCTAATAGTTGTTTGTTTTCGTGTGTAAGTGGCGAACACTGGTGTTAGATTTTTCAAGCTACCTAAAGACATCTGACACATATAGAAAGAAAAAAAAACTTACGATGTACCAGCTGCTTCTCTTCCCGCGCAGATTGTAAAAGCTGACCGAGGGAATGGGCGAAATGTGAAAAAACATCAATACAACCTATCACTACTTTGATTCATTTTTCTACCTTTACGCCCACTATGACGCGTGGCCTTTGAAAGATGACTCCATGCTTTAGAAGACACGTAAAGATGTGGGTCCCGAATGCCATCTAGCGTTTTTTTTAAACCTTTTCTAGGATTCGTTCTGGTCTATGCTTTGGGCTGCGGAGGTCAAACGGTAGTTCTCTGTTTAAAAACCAGTAACCTCGTCAAACACCTAAGTTAGGTACCTGACCCTGGGCTCTGAAGCGTTACCTACGGATGCAACCGGAAATACGCTCGAATGAGGATGATGCCAATACTTATCTGGGTTATAACCCAGATGTAAAGTACACGTATTTTCAATGCACGGGTTACTTTTCTGTCCCTCTTTTTATTTAGTATCATAGTCGTCCAGAGATGCTTAATGAGTTTGTATTATAACCCGAATACTACTCAGAAATACTAACATATCCTAACTAATATTATAAATGCAAAAGTGAGTTTCTATATTTGTTTGTTTGTTACCTCTTCACGCTTTATCTACTAAACCAATCTTCTTGAAAATTCGCATACACATAGTTTTTTTTATTATTTATTTTTACAAGCAGTTGGTGGAATCCTCATGGACACCAGGGAAGGGAGGCCCAGGTAGTGCCGGACTCTTACCGGCTAAACCACCACCTGCTTGGAAAAACCTACTGTCAATATATTTCCACTATGTGGTAATGCGGCATAATTTACACTTTTTAGTTTATAAATTCTCTGGATGTATCTAAATAATATAAAATAGAAAAAAAAAACATAAAATAATAGTGAAAATAAAAGTAAATTTAAATAATAATAAAATGTAAGCTTAAAATTTAAGTATCTAAAGATATGTCAAAATGGTAAAACAGGAATTTTAAATTTAAAATTTCAATTAATAGTTTTCTTTTGCACACAAATTACAGTCGTCCCATAATTATAAACTTAATTAATTAGCAGCTATAGAGCCATTTGCTCGAGCCGCAGAGCGCACAAAAACCCATGCCCGGTTAACATCTGAGCCTCCATATTGGTAAAATGAGCTCCGCAGAAGACTTTGTGAGCCAGCCGGACGTCATCTATAAACAATTTGATAGCTTCCCCTGAAACGGTTTCTTCAAATATCTTCTGCCATGCGTCAAGAGTGTGGTCTCTGACTATTCTCCTTGCGCATGACAGTGGAAAGGCATCATAGAATGGGGCCTGTTTGTCAAAGCCGCCCTCTTCGCGAGCTCGTCAGCTCGCTCATTTCCTTGAATCCCGACATGCGCCCTGACCCAGAAACACTCTATACTGTGTCCTTTGGTTTCTAACTTGAAGGTTTCGCTTCTGATTTCCTGGGCCAATGGATTCAGGTTGTCCGGGTCAGAAAGGGCTTCAAGGGCAGATCTTGAATCACTCAGTATGCACGAGGTTCTTGGTTTCTCCTGACCAATGAGCTGGAGAGCGCTCAGAATGGCGGTCAGCTCAGCCTGGTACACACTACAGTATTCAGCTAGCCGGAAGCTCGCGCGTCTTATTTCTCTACCCTGCTTCCAAACCGTGACTGCTGCTCCCACTTTGCCTTCCAATTTACTACCATCAGTGTATAGACAGACTTTGTCAGGGCTTGGGATCTCAGCTGATTCAGTCACAAGCTTGAAAGGGATCGGTTTTCTGTCCGCAGGGTGAAGCAGGTCGAACTTGCTAGCGCGTGTTTCAAAATTCCTGCCTGGTAAATCGGCTAGGGGTTTCTCTCTCTTGATTTCGTAGATCTTGCGGAGCTCCTCGGCCCTGAGATCCAGAGGCAGGATTTCGGCCATAATAGCGGTAGCTATGAGCGACGACAAGCGATGAGCTTTCGCGATTAAGATTGTGAAGTTCCTCGTCGTGCAATTTAGGAGCTTCTGATTCCATCTGCTAGTAGCCGCCTTTCCCCACACTCCTGCGGCGTACAACATATTTGGCTCCACCACTACAGTGTATAGGGTTTTTATTATTTCACTATTAAGCCCCCATGTAGCTCTCGTCGCTCGCGCCACCTTCTTGTACAGATTAAGGCTTTTGGTCGCCTATGCCTTCAAATGAGCGTTGTAATTTAAGTTTCTGTCCAGGGTAACACCAAGTACCTTCAGAGTTTCAGAAAGGTGTATTTCAGTGCCTTCTAGATACAGTTTCGGCTGATCAAACTTTAATTTGCGGGTACTATCGCCAGGGTTTTATGTGCCGCAAACTTCATCTTGGCTTTGCGGCCCCAATTTGCCACGATTTGGAGCGCCTCGTTGGCGTCTCTTTCTACCTCAACCGATGTCTTTCCAGAGGCGATGATAGGGATATCATCAGCGAAGGCCTGTATGTGAGCTCGTATATGCGCCGTATCTCGAAATAGAGGGTCAAGCTGCACATTCCACAAGAGGGGTCCGCATGTTGAGCCCTGTATGCACCCTTTATTCGTTTTGCGCTTTGCGGTTTCACCCGCATAAGAAAGTTCGACCGTCCAATCACTCAGGTAATTTGATATGACCGCTAGTTCGGCAGGGACCACTCCTCTACTGTCTAGCTCTGTAAGTATATAGGGCCACCAGGCATTATCAAATGCCCCTTCTATGTCTAGTGACACGACCACCACGATCTCACTTTTGCTACGAGCCTTCAGAATGGGCGTAATGGCGTCATACAAAGCATCCTCGGTGCTGCGTTGCGGGACAAAGCCATACTGCCGTGAGCCAAGGCCACCCCCGGTACCCAGTGTCCACCAAATCCTATTTGCAATGGCCTTTTCCAGGATCTTCCCCAAAACCGACAAGAGTCCTATTGGTCTAAATGATTTTGGATTTGTGTAACTATCCTTGCCGGGTTTAGGGATTACCCTGATGGCGGCTTTTTTCCACCACGCATACACATAGTTAAGAGTACTGAGAAGGACATAGGGTACCTTTCATCCCGGAAAAAAATAATGTTCCCGTGGGATGCGAGCGAAGCCGCGGGCAAAAGCTAGTTATCTATAATTAAAAGTTAAATCAAATTTTATGACGAATATTAAAGTATTTCATAGTACTTTCTTATTCTTCTTCTTATTGAGTGTGTTTATATATATAGCTTACCTATATAATAGCTATAATATAATATACTAGTGACACAGAAGACAGTAAGAGTATACAGAACGGAATCTCGGTACGCGCAATATGCGTCCCCTTTCCAGTACCCCGCACCTCTCCCCCGTTCTTGTACTTGTACTTTTAAAGATTCTCATACAAAACTAGGGCAGCGCGCTCAAACGCCTCCCTTAGGGAAATCAACCGGGCTACCAATAAATAGCAAATTTTGTTTACAAGCTATCATAACATAAACAGGTAGGTGCTAGTAAAATTGCTTTATAAGAGGTCAATGGGACAAATACCTAGCACGTACATAAACTCAAAGTAAAGGAGGATCGTCAAAATCACGTGGGATGAAAAAGGTTTTTTTTAAATTAACATATTTCGTCCCACTGCTGGGTATAGGTCTCTCCCATTTCCCTCCATGCGTCCCTGTCCATTGCCATTGCCGTACAACCACGTTGAAATGCATCAAAGGATAATTTTATTATTGGCTAATAATTGGCATTTACATGCACTTCTACATGTCAATAATTGTAGTGTACATGTACATTACGTGTAAATTTTATTTACTTTAATTAATTACTTTAAAAAAACTGGTCAAGTGCGAGTATCACTCGCGGGAAGAGGGTCCGTACTTCTCATAGGTTTTCCTATAATCTACAAGCTGTATATTATCTTTGTATCTTCATTGCTTGTAGATTTAGTAGGTATTTTTTTCAAAATTTTAGGCTCAGTAGTTTCGGAGGTCAGAGGGGGGAATGGTCAATTTTCGTCTTCTTTCATGAATAAAATAAAAATTTCTTATTTTACCATAATAACAAAAATTTATTTGAGATCCTCATAACGAGCTCTTTTATTTGATATATGGCACAGTAAGGTTTGCATAACTTTTTTTTTTAATTTCCTAATTTGTACCCCAAAAATAATCCTTATTTAAAAAAAAAATATTTATTAACTTTGCACATCTGTGTTTAAGTCATAGGATTACACCATCCTATCACTTGATTTGGTTCAGTAGATTCGGAGAAAATTAGCTGTGACAGACGGATGGACAAACAGACAGACGCACGAGTGATCCTTTAAGGGTTTCGTTTATTAGCTGGAAGAGACAAAGTAAAATAAGTAAGTATTGTTTGCATATTTATTTATCTTTTAATTTTTCTGAGATAAGCTTCTTTATATTAACAAAAGCTAATCAATTTACTATTCTGTATACAAGTTTAATGGCTCCAATAATTAAATGTACACAAAAACAAATGAATATATATTTTCTCAAATTTAGCAACAAATTACCGAGTTTCGTAACTAAATTCAAGGAGTAACTGAAGTTGTTTTTTTCTTTATTTCCAACTCTTATTTATTTGCGTTGCTCTCAGAATATTCAATTAAGCTGAGACACTCTGGAGCTTTTAATCATTTTGAGAGTCACCCTTAGGAAACGTGTCGAAATGACACTTGAGTCTCATTTATAATTTAATTTGTAATCGGTCTGTGACAAAAGATGTATCGGACCTCCCACACTGCTGTAAAAATTATTTACAAACATTAGTAAACATTTTTTTTTTCTAGCCTATTGGTGTTATGTCCCACTGCTGAGCAAAGGCCTCCCCCTTCCTCTTCCACTCGTCTCTATTCTCTGCTATCTCTTGCCAATTATTGGCATAACTATCGAGGTCATCTCGCCATCTCTTCCTCGTAAACATTATATAATAATAAATATTAATAACAGTATTTTATTTTTATGTCATTAATAGCTTTTGCCCGCGGCTTCGCTCGCGTATCCCAATTCCCACGGGAACATTACTTTTTTCCGGGATGAAAGGTACCCTATGTTCTTCTCAGTACTCCTAGCTATGTATATGCGAATTTTCAAGAAGATTGGTTCAGTAGATAAAGCGGGAAGAGGTAACAAACAAACAAACAAATATACAAACTCACTTTCGCATTTATAATATTAGTTAGGATGCATTTTTATTTTGTTCGAAAATGTTTGTAAACATTTAATTAACAGCAGTTTTGAGCACCATATGGAATCAGTGATTAGGTTAAACTTTCTTGCGAGTCTGTGAGCAAAAAAAAATCAAAGCATGTACTAGCTGCTTCTTTTTCGTTTTTTGTGCAAGTAACAGGAGAGGACGGAACAGGAGGTCGAGCAAAATTAGGTTCCGACATCTTGGATGACGAGAATTAATAGTTCACTTGTACAATGACAATCAATTTTATTTCTTATTTAAACAGAGATAAGAGATGTCCGCTTTCGTTGTTTCTATTTACAAAATTAGTCTACGTTAGGAACATGAGGATGGTTCCTGAGATGTGCACCCAGACGGCCGCTCTCAAACTCTCTTCGAAATAGACTGCCACTGCGCCCTCTCCCGGGACCAATCCAAGCGTCGTTACTCCGTGACTTGACACTAGGGCTTGTTAACGATACCAAATTCACACTAAAAGTAGCCTTAAATAACGTTATTTTCATACGGGTATTTGTGGTAACATTATAAGGGGTATCGATAATACAGTTATAAAACAGTATAATAATGTTATCAATTAACGATATAAGTAACAATACTTTTTTCAATACTTGTAAAATATTATACAAGTGTATTGCATCGCACTGGGAATCGAACCCAAGGTAGCACAAACTATCACGACATCCGTATGTAGCTCTAGTTAAGTAGCCTACTAGACAAATACTCATCAATTTATTCTGTTAAATATCGAAAAGAAACACAGTGTTAACAATACCTTTTACCGTTAATATCATTGGTAACGTTATCTGATTTATCGGTAAATGGTGGGAAAAATACCTTTACCCAGCATAACGTTATCTTTGCTGATAACGTTAACGCCGTTTGACAGAATTAACGTTACCAGATTTTTAACGGTATTCCAAGCCCTGCTTGACATGCCCTTATTCAGTGACGTAATTCTGATAGACCCAAGCGTTCCGATCAAATCTAGGTCCGTAATCATTACTTCCTCCGACACGGCCGTCCTGCGTTACACGCGTCCTCGTGTGTTATTCTGAAACAAAATATCAGACAGTATCTTCTGTCTAGACACTTTCAATTCATAGATCGTGCATTCACTCAAGTGTGAAGAGAAAATAAACGTTATTTTTTATTTTATTTATTTATAGAGCGTTACATGTCATAAGTCATAAACTTGAGTAGTAAAAATTTAAACGTACACAAAAGTTACGCAATTTATTGACATGACAGAAAAATCTGATATTTATTTCAGATACATAGGAATCTTGTTCCAAACAACAGAAAATGTTTCAGGCGTTTTTCATCCGTCTTCTGTTGTGCGCTGTGGTGAGAACTTAATACGGATTTATTTCCATGCTTATCTCAGTTATTTAAGGTTTAAATTAGATTAAACTGTACGACACTTTAAAACTTTTTTCGTAATACTTGAAGTTCTATAAATACTTATGTACGTATTGACGCGAGGCAATATTTTGTTTGATTTTGCATGGAACTGTGCATCTACAGAAATATAATATGATCGAAGGTACCTACATAAAATCTCACCTACATGGCAAAACAAAACTTGAGACTTATGTACTACCCGGGAAACTTTAATAGCGTGATTCAGGCTGATCTAATTTCCTGGCAACATCGCGTGACGAGATTGCATTAGCTCACATGGCAACCTCGTCTGTAAATCCGGATCATAGCACGAATTAACTATGTTTTGATGATGCCTACCTCATTTAGACATGTCATCTCTTGGCACAGTCCAGAAAAATTAAGTAATTCATTTGATTGTATCGTAAACTAAGTGCCACATATTTCATGCTGGTCTGGGAGAAAAGAAAACTTAGTATGTGCCAGCTGCATTGCTTCCACAGTGCGAATTCCCTTTTTCCGTCCCGCGTCACCGTCACGCGAAGAGTGGCCATGTTGGGTCATGTGGCCCTAAGCCTGGCCTCTATAAATTCATTATCACCATCTTCCTCGCCTTCTCCCTATTTGGGGTCGACTCTGTATGTCAACTCCCTCCATCGTTTTCTATCATTTACCATATCTGTACTAGCCCCCCTCTCCATCATGTCCCGCTTAACACATTCCCCCTACGTCTTTCTAGTTCGTCCTCTATCTCTGTGGCCATCCAACTTCATTAATGGGTGGGCCTGGACATGGCGAAAGCCTTCGATCGGGTTTTGCACAAGGCACTTCTATCAAAACTTCCTTCTTTCGGGTTGCCTGAGAGATTGTGTCAATAGATTACCAGTTTCCTCACAGGGCGTAGCATCAAAGTCGTTGTTGACGGTTCATGCTCTGAATGTAAGGCCGTGAATGTTGGTGCCCCGCAGGGCTGTGTTCAGTCTCCTACGCTTTTTCTTCTGCATATCAATGATATGCTGCAATCCAGCAGCACTCATTGCTATGCGGATGATACCACGGTAGACACTTTTTATTCTGGCCAAGCCAATATTTCTCGGGCAAGCGTCTCTGAGTGTCGTACAAAACTTGTTTCTGATATCGAAACTTCGTTAAACCAAGTTTTAGATTGGGGTCTTTCCAACTTAGTCCAATTTAACCCCAATAAAACACAAGTTTGTGTGTGCACCGCTAAAAAAAGTCCCTTTATCGTATCTCCCTCGTTTCAGGGCGCTTCCCTCGATACACAACCGAAGATCGGAATTCTCGGCGTCGAGATTTCAAGCGACGTTCAATTTCGCGGTCATCTAAATGACAAGGCTAAGTTGGCTTCTAAAAAACTAGGTATCCTCGGCAGAGCAAGGCGATATTTCACACCGGCACATCGCCTTCAGCTGTATAAGGCACAAATTAGGCCACATATGGAAGATTCCCATCTCTGGGCCGGGGCATCTAAATACCAACTTCTTCCTTTTGACCGTATTCAAAATCGCGAGATGAGACTCTCAGCCGTCTTGATCCTCTGGCTCTACGTAGGGATGTTGCATCCTTGTGCATTTTTTATCGCATTTATAATGGGGATTGTTCGACCTGCTGTGTGCAAAATTTCACCACTACACCATCCGCCTGAAATTAAAATATATCCATACCACCTGGATAGTTGGCAATCAACCACCGTATGTTTTAAAAGGAACTTCCTGCCACGTACGACCGAACTGTGGAATCAACTTCCTACAGCGGTGTTCCCGAACCGATACGACATTGAAACCTTCAAAAAACGAGTCTATATCTTCCTGAAAGGCCGGTTACGCTCTTGTTACACCCCTTGTGTTGCAGTTGTCCATGGAAAGTGGTGATCACTAACCATCAGGTGACCCGCTTGTTCGTTTGCCGCCCTATAACATAAAAAAAAAACTTCAATTTAACCATTTTATTAGCCAGATGTTCAGCATCCCGTCTCTTGATATGGCCGTACCTTAAACGATGGCTTTTTAACTTCTCTACAATCGGTGCCACCTTTAAACTCCCTCTTATATATTAATTCCTGATCTCAGGATTAAATAGTAGCGCCCCCGCCAAAAAAATATTACCTTTACGCCTTGTACCACAATCTACTATTACACACTCGTACCAAACGCCGTCCGCTAGTCATACCTATTTCAAATTTTCATGTCCTCCAAAACTTTTCATCGTGACAAGGGTCCCTGTAGACAAGTAATTTAGCGGAAATCTACACAAAAGAGTGAGAATTAGGAACTATGGGACATTAAACTTGTAGAAATGATCGTTTTTAGAGGGGCGTTATAAGTTTGACGTACTTATATGTATGTGCGTCTGTGTATGTTTTAATTTTCTATTATTTATAGTACTACTTTTATTCTTCTATTTAATTTACATTACTACTTTGAGGTATGTCTATATATAATTTAAAATATAAATCTTATAAAACATTTTTTTCCTCTTTGTTCCATGTGATTAAGTGGGCAACACTAGTGTCACATTTTTCAAGCTGCCTTAAGGCATCTTGACGACTGCCATATAACAATGACAGCCAGAACCAATAGCTCAAGCACGGAAACAAAATTATTGAGCTCCTCAAAAAATTGTTATGCCACTTGTGGTCCCACCCATCCCATCCCAGTGCGGACCTTGCCCAGCGTTACTTTACTTGCGATAGCGCTAGTAATGCGTAATCTTATCGAGCAACTGAGCTCTGCATATAAAACAATGATGTACATTTATCACTTATATATCTAGGTACATAAATCAAAGAGATCGCGTCGTAGAGTGACCACAAAAACGTTAATGTCCTCTGCGCGGGCCTAGTTAGGGAACAATTTTATTAACTCGCCCCGTGACGTTTGCGGTTTCCTTGTGATCTCCCTATTGTTTTAAAGTATGTAAACTGCTCACCCTAAGTCGTAGGGTAAAGATTTCATGTACTTTGTTTTAGTTATCCCATGCAGATCGTAAAAGCCAATCGTGAGAAATTGTGTTAAAAGGCGAAACAGCTAGCAACCCCTTACTATTTTAATTCTCTTTTTCACCTGAATGATGAAAGTGGCCTTTGGGTCTTATGGCCTTGAGGTCTCTCTACCCCGTAAGGAACGAAGACATGATTATGATTTCTTGCCTACTTTTCTACATAAATCGCGCGATAGAGTGACCATAGAAACGTTAAGGCCCCGCCAGTTCAGAACCAAGAAAACTGTGTGTTTTTAAAAAAATCACTGTAATTCAACTACTACAGTTTATTCCTCAAAAAATGTATATAAAAATTTTAAGGATTTTTTATGGATTTTATACAGACTCCCACATTAGCCAAAATACGATTGAGCATTTTTGGCTCGATAGAAAAAAATCACAAACATACCTCTAAATTTGCCTAAATTTGCAATTAAAATATCGTCGACCACGCCTCCGGGCCTTTTTTCGCTCTTGACGAATATTTCACTGTGTTTTATTTATTATTTTTTTTTGTATTATATTTATAATTTTTTTTGTAGCCGAAACGGATAGATATTTAGATAATACATTTTTTGGTATATATTTCATATAAAAAGGTGATTGTATAAAATAGTAATATGTATTATAAAGCAAATTTAGAGGTATGTTTGTGATTTTTTTTCTATCGAGCCAAAAATGCTCAATCGTGTTTTGGCTATTGTGGGTGTCTGTAGAAAATCCTTACAACTTTTATGTCATTTTTTTGAGGAATAAACTGTAGTAGTTTAATAACAGTTATTTTTCAAAAACACGCACAGTATTGCAAATTGTAAACCCACGTCGCCTTAATATCCTCCGCGCGGGCCAAGTTGGGGAACTATTTTATAAACTCACCGTTTCACGGTTGCGGTTTCTATTTAATTGCCCTATTATTTTAAAGTATGTGAACTGCTCACCCTAACTCGTGGGGCTTTTATGTTCTTTTGACCATCGTGAATTGAAACAGAAATGTTTGTTTGATTTCTTGGATTTTATCGAGTATTTTCACTCGACTTGGCATTTAAGTATCTTTCGATTATGATGTGAAAATTATTTATTCTTATCGTTCTCTCATTTGACCGGTGATGACTGAAAATCAGCGTTTGCTCCCTCCAAGTGTTTAGCTGAGCTATTGGCTTTTTGTGTCACTGCGTACACCAAATGTGTACAAGTTTGTTATTATCTTTGTGTTAATTTATGTAAATAATTATATGTGTACCTCAGTTACACAAATAAATTGATTTTCAATATTCAACACCAGCATTATGGAATATTACCAGCGGACTCGCTTGCCAACTGTAAAGTATTTTGTCAATAAAGCTGATTGAAGAGGGTTTCGATCTACTAAGGTTTATGTTTCTTATAACGGGGAGGATTTTTTACGTGTGTCTGTTATTTTATTATTAAGGCGTTAGTACACACTGTTTAAACTAAAAATATAACTGTTTTAACTTGATTTCGATATCACAAAACTCCGTCCTTTTATGCTAGCGAAAGTACTTTTCTTGTTCTTTTAATTTGTAAACTCTCTACATAGTATTTCATTTATTTATTTATTTATTTATTTAATCTTCATTGCACAATAAAATAAAAGTACAAGTGGCGGACCTAATGCCATATGGCATTCTCTCCCGGTCAACCATTAGACCAAGCAGAAAATATGTGTGGCTGGCGTAATAAAATTCACAAAAATAAGCAAACTTAATATAAATTAACTATATATAATCAAAGACACATAGGTATACTTATACACAAATATACTTTTAAACATATAATAACTATACATATATACTAACATGGATAAAATACAATAGATAAATACATAAATATAAATACTAATAAATATAATCAGGATGACTGGGACTAGGACTGCTGGAGGAAAAATTTATGTACCGCTCGCTTAAAAGCCAAACGACTGGGAGCTCTTCTTATAGACTCCGGAAGGGCATTCCATAGCCGGATAGCCTGGACTTGAAAAGACTTGTCCATGAAGGTAGAGCGATGAGGAGGAAAACTAAGGATGAGAGTGCTAGAGGAGCGAAGTGAACGAGAGTGAGTGGAACTGAGAGGGTTGAATTTAGATTTAAGATAGCTAGGAGAATGCGGATTGTTCAAGATAGAAAATAGCATCGAGAGTATTTTAGCATTACGACGTAAGGGAATAGGGAGCCATGCAAGCTGAGCGCGAAATGAAGAGATGTGATCAAATTTACGAATATTAAAAATAAATCTGATGCAGTTATTGGCCAATCGGTCCAATTTGTTAAGGAGAACTTGCGTAAGGTCACAATAACAAACATCTGCGTAATCAAGAAAGGGAAGAATTAAGGTTTGAACTAATGTTATTTTTGTTTTAAGTGGTAGAAAGTTCTTGAGACGATTCATTGTCTCAGAGAGAGAAATAAAGCCAGTTAATCTAACCATTTTACCCAAATCGATCAGGGAAAACATTACGTTAAATGAATTTAAGTTGACTGCAACGAGCTTAGTGTAGTGCAGTAACATGATTAAATATAGATCCCAGAGAAAATTATTCATTAATAAATTAAACTTAAACCTAAAATACAAATAAAATAAATAGAATACTATAGACTAAAATTATAACTAAATAAAATTTAAAAAAATTGTGACACCAGATCACTACTGTCGCAGGGCAGAATGCCTAAAAGACTGGCGGCATTGCCACGTTGAATGGCCAGACTTAATCTTTGGACAAAATGCGCACCAATTATTAGATCTCCAGAAACTTCTATCAGGCGTGTGGAGATTGCTTTGTACAATTGACACGCCTCCACAACCCAAAGCCCTAAGGTCTCCACAGCAAAAGGCGCAAAAATATACGGCTCACCTAGGGCTGAAAGTTTGCGCCTCTTGATGGCTTCCGCCGCAGCTGCAGCGCCGACTGCGCCGCAGACGATGACAAGTCTTAACTTGTATGTCTTAAAATACAGTCATACATTGCTGCATAAAAGTGTGCTTACTTAGCGGATGTAGAAATTGGCTCATTAGGTACTTTATTCTTCTTCTTTGCGTGTCGATGGTATTTTTTCTCTTTATATTTATTAAAAAATATTACACACTTTTTTTTTCTTTTCTCTGATTAGCAAATAATGACGAAGATACAGCGCATTTAAATTACACAAGACGTCATGATCTAAAACGATTTTCAATAGACGGTGACGTTAATCGCCTCCACTCCGAAACTTCGATCCCTATATCTTACTGAATATTCACTACTTTAATACGGCCTCCGTGATTCCGTGGTCAAGGCGTTTGCCTTGTGATCCGGAGGTTGTGGGTTCAAATCCCACTGGGAAGCATACTTTGTGAAAAGTTGTTTCCAGTCTGGTTAGGATATTGCAGGCTTGATTCACCTGATTATCCGAAAAAGAAAGATGATTCCGTGCTTCGGAAGGCACGTAAAGCTGGTGGTCTCGAACGCCATCTAGCGTTTGTACCTATCCTAGGATTGGTTCTGGTCTACCCTTTGGGTTGCGGAGGTCAGACGGCAGTCGCTCTGTGTAAAACCAGTAACCTCGTCAAATCACCTAGGTGAAGGTAGCGGACTCCGGGCTGTGAAGCGTAACCGCTGACGATGCAACCGGGAATACGCTTGGATGATGATGATTCACTACTTTGATAAACCAAAAAATATGGGTTCATTTTCTGGATAATCTGACGGACTAAATAAAATCATATTTTTTGGACCCAGTCTACATCCCGATTGTTACATACTTTGTTGCTCTTTTTTCCCCTCTATAGTGTTAGGTGATATATTTACTCATGCATATGTGGCTAGTGGATATGCATTTAACAATGCCAGTCAGCGTGATTTATCGTTACCTATTCAGTGCTGAAGTCAATGTTATAAATCCACTTCGGTTGTAGGTGTTTCGGAAAGAAATCCGGGAAAATGTATTGTTATAATTTTATATTGCACTGAGTATACCATTTATTTTTGAAATTCAATATTAAAAAAATATTTAACATTTTAAGAGTCCTCTTATCCTAGACTCTGTTCCATACAAACGTAGTAAGTAAGTAAATAACACTTTATTGCACCAAAAACACAGATACAAATAATATTCTAAAATATGTGCAGTATTAGTACACTATACAATAGGCGGCCTTATCGCCAAGGCAATTTCTTACAGGCTACCTTTGGATGACAGGAAAAGTGCTAAAAATATATGGTGGTGCGATGAAGAGAGTATTGTGAAGCAATAATTTAGTGATAACAGCATTAGCTTTCAACTTAGCTTTTATTTTGAAATGTATGGCAGTATTTTGGAATTATAATATGAAATTATTATGTAGGTTTAAATATAATATAAATATATAATAATAAATAATAAATAGAAAGTATAATAATAAATAAAGTATAATAATAATAAATAAATAGAAAGTTTTCAACTTTCAAAATATAATAAAAATATAAAAAGCGGCCAAGTGCGAGTCGGACTCGCCCATGAAGGGTTCCGTAGCAGCAAGTAACATTTTACGATTTATGACGTATTAAAAAAAACTACTTACTAGATCTCGTTCAAACCAATTTTCGGTGGAAGTTTGCATGGTAATGTACATCATATATTTTTTTAGTTTTATCATTCTCTTGTTTTAGAAGTTAGAGGAGGGGGGACCAATATTTTACCACTTTGGAAGTGTCTCTCGCGCAAAATATTCAGTTTAGAAATAAATGATGTTAGAAAAGTCAATATCATTTTTGAACACCTATCTATAGATACCCAACACGTATGAGTTTGATAAAAGAACATTTTTTGAGTTTCAGTTCTAAGTATGGGAAACCCCCAAAATTTATTGTTTTTTTTTCTATTTTTGTGTAAACACAGAATACATCTACTTACCAAGTTTCAGCAGTATAGTTCTTATAGTTTAGGAAAAAGTGGCTGTGACATATGGTCGGACAGACAGACATGACGAATCCATAAGGGTTCCGTTTTTTCCATTTGGCTACGGAACCCTAAAAATCGTACGAAGTCGTGACGTCATGCAAAATTTAAATGCGCTGTATCTTCATAATTTTTTTGATTCTCAGAAAAAAGAAAAAATACATATACAAGTTTTTTTTAATAACGAAACCGATGGGCTTTTGGCCCATCGGTTATACGTATTTGTTCAGTCATCATGCCTATTTTGCAGTAAAATTTGCGTTAATAATACCTTCCTAAGTAGCCGGTCTCGGTTGATTTCTCCAGGGAGCGCTAGATAGATTGCTAAACATGAAATAAAGCACGCTGTAAAGTTAATATACGTTCCACTACTGGGGAATCTCCTTAAAATTAAATACTGAAGTGAATAAACATTACACGTAATGTACATTACATACTTTTTGACGTGTAAAAGTACCTGCAAAGGTCTAATTACTGAATAAAGAAATATTTTCGCACAATTTCATTGCAACATGTCTATAAAGATTATAGACGATGCGCGGAAGAAGAGTAAACTAAAACAGCCGTGACATATCGGATAAACACACAAGATTTGGAATCTCCTTAAAATGAATTACTAAAGGAACTGAAACGTGGTCCCTTACTATGGGTCTCATAAGAAGGCGCCAGGTAGCTCAACGCGCTATGGAGAGGGCTATGCTTGGTGTTTCTCTACGTGATCGAATCAGAAATGAGGAAATTTGTAGGAGAACAAAAGTCACGGACATAGCCCAGCGGATTAGCTCGTTGAAGTGGCAGTGGGCGGGACACATAGCGCGACGAACCAATGGCCGATGGGGCAAAAAGGTTCTCGAATGGCGACCACGTACTGGCAAGCGAAGCGTAGGACACCCACCCACAAGGTGGTCAGACGACCTGACCAAGGTCGCTGGAAAGCGCTGGATGCAGGCCGCTCTAAATCGGATCGGTCGGAACATCGGATTGATGTTAATAGGCGATGCGGCTAGCAAGCAATCTCAGTTTTGATTCTTTTTTCCACCTTCTTGCCCACCATCACGCTGAAAGTTGCCTGTGGGTCTTACGGCCCTGGGCTCTGTCTGCTTAAACCCACAAGACCCAAAATGCTTTGTCTGCCCCATTATGAATAAATAGGTCTAGGCCAAAAACCATGGAGCATATATTTATACCACGCGGTTTTTGGTGTACACCGCTTCTTATCCTCGATATGCGGATGTCGTGAGATGTGGAACTAAGCACGTACCTAATCTTGTGAATATTGGCATTCCCAAGAAGAGGTATTCCTCTACGGTTACCCTTGATATTTTAGTATTATTGAATACTTACTTTCTATGGTGGCGCAGCAACCCAAAGTGAATCTTGGCCGCCGACACTGGATGACGCCATGTCTTGCGGTCTTGTAAGCGTTGCTGCCAGTCGTTAAATCTTAGGCATCGCAGATGTTTCTGCACCTCATCGACCCATCTGTAATGCAATTATGCAATGCAAATACAGTAGTCACTCATGTGTAACATCTAACATCTCACCTTGTTTAGGGCATACTTTCATTTTCCGGGGTCCAGTGCTGCCCCCATTTGAATAAATCATTTCAAAGGAAACAGAGTTATCATTTAAAATTTTGCTACTACCAAGCCTAGATAACGCTTCAAACTATTTTATGAACTACTGTTTACAGTTTTA
Organism: Acrobasis repandana; assembly: GCA_963576875.1. NCBI lineage: Eukaryota > Metazoa > Arthropoda > Insecta > Lepidoptera > Pyralidae > Acrobasis > Acrobasis repandana. The sequence continues at coordinate 3,617,069 of OY756215.1, forward strand.
AAGTATGAACCTGAAGCATTTCTTCGCACATTTGCGAAAAACGGCCACTTTTGGCAAATTTGCGAAGAAAAGCTTCACGTTCTCACTGTAAACTGAAAACAGTTGTTCATAAAATAGTTTGAAGGGTTATCTAGGGCTTGGTAGTAACAAATTTTAATCTCCGTTTTCTTTCAAATAATTTATTTCAAATGGGGACAGCACTGGACCCCGAAAATTCAAGTATGGCCTTAATATTCAACCGTGCTTATTGGTCAAATCGAATTGCGCTCTAGACCCTGGCTTCCTATAACATTTCAAAGAAAACGGAGACATCATTAAAAATTTTGCTACTGCCAAGTCCTAAATAATCCTTCAAAGTATTTTATAAACTACTGTTTACAGTTTAAAGTGAGATCGTTAAGCTTTCCACGCACATTTGCGAAAAACGGCCACTTTTGGCTAATGTGCGTAGTAAAGCTTAACGTTCTCATTATAAACTGTAAACAGTAGTTCATAAAATACTTTGAAGGGTTATCTAGGATTTGGTTGTAGCAAAATTTTAAATAATGTCTCCGTTTTCTTTGAAATTATTTATTTTAAATGGGGGCAGCACTGGACCCCGGAAAATTCAGGTACGGCCTTAACTGTTTTCACCTACCATCAATATTTATTGGGAAAACATTAAGGTCGTGCCTGAATTTTCCGGGGTCCAGTGCTGCCTCCATCTAAAATAAATCATTTCAAAGAAAACGGAGACATTATTTAAAATTTTGCTAATACCAAGCCCTAGATAACCTTTCAAAGTATTTTATGAACTACTGTTTACAGTTTAAAGTGAGAATGTTAAATATATAAATGACTAGCTTTTTCCCGCGGCTTCGCTCGCGTATCCCACGGGAACATTACTTTTTTCCGGGATGAAAGGTACCCTATATTACTTCTAGTACCTCCCAGGATATGTGTACAAAGTTTCATGATGATTCGTCAAGTAGTTTTTGCGTGAAAAGGTAACAAACATCCACGCTTTCACATTTATAATATTAGTAAGTATAGTAAGTATATAAATGATTTATTTTAAATGGGGGCAGCACTGGGCCCCGGAAAATTCAGGTACGGCCGTGAACCCACTGCACCGCGCACCGTCGCGGAGCGCGGTTCAACACAATGACGCTCCCGCGCGTCGACGCGTTTTCAGTGTGTTGGACTAGGCGTGTTTTCTATACAGATTGAGATACTTGCATACAATGTTTAAATCTGCCGCGCCGCGCTCCGCGACGGTGCGCGGTGCAGTGGTATCACATTCTACGACTTATGGCCTATCTAGTACTACCTACTTTTAAGATATTTGAAGCCTATTTTAAACTAATCAGCCGCTAGTCTAAATATAACCTCGTAATATCGATTTACGAAGTAATTTTGTAATATATATTTATTATATCGTTACGCAGGCAATATTAGAGCTTGACAGCCGTGGTAGCGACCCTTCTCACTCATCGCGTATTGACGGAAGACTCAACAGTTCTGACGGGGAGATCCCTTGTACACTGTTACTCGGGAAATGTAGTATATTATCAGTATTTTAACCTGATTTTTACCTTGAGAAGTTAATATAAAAAAAAACGACAGGTTGCACTCCGGGAGTGCCGGCAGAAGAGAAAACTTAAATATTAACGTTGTGCATTTTTGATATTTTGGAATGGTTAGGGAATAATTTTGCACGAATTGCTTTAATTATCCGTATAAAAGTACTATAATTTATGTGGTAGAATACAATATTGATTTATTGCGCTATCGTACACAAACATAACAAAAAGTGCACAACGCCGCTAAAGAAGTTTTCTCTTCAAATAGGTTTGGGCTCGTCAGGGATTTGAACCCGGAACCTCTCGCACCCTAAGCGAAAATCATACCCCTAGACCAACGAGCCGGCTGACAGCTTCGTCGAAATTATAGTATAAATACTTCCTCTCCTACGCCGCGCCGGCTGTCATTCCGTCTTACGAATTTTCGATCAGGACACGTGTCTTGACGCGAGTTTAACATTTTTTGATGCAAAAAAGGTGCAAAAAAGTGCACAACGCCGCTAAAGAAGTTTTCACTTCAAAAATAAGGGAATATTTCCTAATTCCTATTACACCTTTAAAAAATCAAATATCTACTAAAAAGGAACTAGGTCTCAACAGGCAATTTTTTAAGTCAATACCTAATTCAGTATACACTATGTATTTTACTAATTTCCTCATAGCTTTTTTTTTTTATACATTTGGATGACCAACAGCTACAATGATATTATAGGTAACAAAGTAGCAAACAAAAAGTCAATAACAGGTCTGGTCTTTACAAATAGAAATACAATACGTTTATGGAAGGCCAAAAAACGGCTAAATAATTACTTAGTTTTAAATATAAGCATTCAAAATAATTTTGTGTAAGAGAAAATAAATAATAAGTATACGCAAAGTACTTAGCGAAATTGATTAACCACTAGGAAGAGTCGTACAGTAGACGTTTGGCCGGGCTTATCCGGAGAAGTGTTGAATATATATATTTCTAGATTTTTAGAATAATATATAACTAATAATAAAATATTAATTTATCATCATGATGTACTAGGTACATGTGTCCTGGTATTTTGCTGGAGCGGCCCACCGTTGAGCATGTAAACAGGGTAAGTATTATGTTCTTGTATCTGATAAACTTCAAAACAGTATTACTTTAGATGCCATACTTACTTACTTCTTACTTCCCTGACTGTTTGCCCCAATTTGGTTTGCCTTTTTTGGTACATTCTGGCGGGAAATATTCTGACTAACTTAATTTGACTAACTAATAATTTGCGGCCGGCCTTAAAGTAGTAAGTTTTGCTACAGTTTTTCAGCTTTACCTTTATAGTCAAAGGGCAACTGGCTCAATCTAGTCTAACAAGAGATCGCCAGAGCGCGCACATTACATTACCCGCCTCGATGCAGTGTCACAGTATTTGCTAACCACGCTCTGGAACACAGGACTTTTCCAATCAAACGCAAGAAATAAAAAATCTAGTTTAGTAGTAGTTAGTTTAGTACAGGTACTTTTAACGTTTTGAGTGTACTTGTAATTTTAACCCAACTGCACCCGAGTGGAGGGTTATGTTTTTCGAGTGTATGTAATTTGTTGTCTGTAATAACTTTATTGTACTAAAAACATGCATATAAAATACAAAATTCGAAAGAGCAAATATACAATGGCGGACTTATCCCATATAGGGATCTCTTCCAGTCAACCTGCGATATAATTTTACGGCTACACGAATTTTAGTTTAAAAGCAGACCGAGCCGCAAGCGGCCACTTTTAGCATGATGGTGGGCGAGAAGATGAAAAAGTGCGATTTTTATTATATCTATCTATCTATTTATCTACAATACAATACAATACGATTACTCTTTATTGCACCATGAAGAAAGGACATACAACAATACAGAGAAAAAAACAAAAATGATACAAAGGCGGACTTATCGCTTAAGTAGCAATCTCTTCCAGTCAACCTTTGGGTAGAGAGAGAAGTGAATAATAATAGAGGCGAGATTATCTATATTATGATCTATTTATTTATTTATCTATCTGTTTTGAATAAAAGTGCTTTGTTGGGAGACTAGCGCCATCTGCGTGTGATCTCCACAAACACGGGCAAGATTATCGATTTAGCGATATTCGGGCTGTGTGCGCTCGGCCTTTTGTCTTTGCCCGGCCAGAAAAATAATCATTGTCTTTGCGTCAAAGTCTCGACTGCCATTGTGAATGACTTGCGTTCCCCCGTCGCAAAAGAGAAAGTCGGAGGCCGGCATAATTTTGTATTTTGATATATTGCGGATATTTCGTGGAGAATTGTCGCTAATTGATTTGTGCCCAATTTGTTTGGAACGGCGTGGAGCCTAAATAGTTTGTATTACGTAAAGAACAGTGATTTGTGTCAAGTGTAAAACGCGTGCCATGCGGCATTGCAAATGGTTATGTGAATAATCTTGAAGTGTCAAGAAAAGGAAGAGACTTATTGTGCTGTGTTTAAGTGGTGTTATAAATACTACGTATTCGTTTGGGGCGACATACATGAGCTCATGGGGAGGTTAGTTTAGGGACCCTATTTTCCTCACCACTGACTGGGGATCCATGGTGGGACCTAAGGCCGTCGCCAGCCCTGAGGAGGACTTCAGGCTCGACGCGAAGGCCAGGCGAGGCTGCCTGAAGACTGCGTGGACGCGGTAAGTTTTGTAATTAGTTTAATTACTTTTAATTAGATTTAATCTTAATTTATAATTAGGTTAGGAGGTTCCCTGGACCTTATCCAGGGTGGTAGCAGACTGCGTAGGTTTGTTTGTGTGTTTGTTTGTTGCCGGTGGGATTGCCGGACTCGTACCAAGAGCGTAGTTAGTAAAATTTCTTGGTATCAGAACGTAATCTTAGCTATCTGCGCCAACACTATCTTTCATTGAGAATGCAAGCGATAAGCAAATAATCAAGTTTCAACCCCTAATACCCACAGTTTCAACCCCTAATATCTATTTATCTATTTATATTTTTATCTATTTATCTATGTAACGATGCTGCATGCCACCTACATGCTGCATCTCTTCCAACCTCATTTCTTTCTCATCCTGTCCACTTTTAATTCCTCATTTCACTTCAAATTTTATTTTATACCATTTTCAAATCATTTCTCTCTCGGTCATCTCACATTCTACCATCATCTCTCGTACCGTTCTCTTCTGTTCCTACGTTCTATCTGATCTGTTATACCTTCTGTGCCCGCGACTTCGTTCGCGTGGTTGTCGGAACGTAAAGTTGTGTGACAAATAAATTTATCTAACTGTTGTGTCGAGTCTCTGTTCTCCACTCCATCTACTTCCTTATATGTGGGAACTCGACTAAGAGCGCCGACACAGGTCGAGGTCCCACTATCTATTTATCTATCTATCCTTGAGAATGCATTTGAGCGAAAAGTTTTCCGGCCGCAAGCGATAAGCAAGTTTTCAAGTTTCCTAATACCCACACCCCGCTCCGATGTCACCACTAATGAAATCGCCAACCACACCCACTAATGAAGACAAATGCGCCCGTAATTACTCTGATGAATTAATTACTAGCCCCTATGCAGTTGCAGTACTTGCAGGCTTTAGGGATTATATTTAAACTTGATCATAGCTAATTACTTACTACTACATGCAGATCATGTTAATAGGTGATGCGTCATGCAGCCCATCACTATTTTGATTTATTTTTAACCGATTTCAAAAAAGGAGGAGGTTTTTTTATGTATGTACCTACGTTTGTTACGCGATATCTTTGCCAATACGCTATTTTGCAACAAGTCAAATCAGATACTTTTTTTTAACGTCAAAAACAAACATTTTCTATGGGATTTGTATGAAATATCGATTTATGACGTCATAGTTCCTTGGAGTCAAATAGCGCTCTTAATGTCCGTTTTTCTGCATTAATAAATCTAAAATCACGTTCAAAGTGGATGTGATCAATGACAAGTGGCATTATTTTGTGATGTTTTATTCTAAATAATTTATTTTTGACCCACTAAAATATCCAATTGTGAACCGATTTTGATGATTCTTTTTTTTATTTGAAAGCCTTTTTAATTGGTCCCATTTTAATTTGGTGAAGATATGATAAACTTTAGAGCCGGCAAAACTCAGTTTTGCCGGTAGCGTGGCTCCTCCGGGGAAGTACCACACTCTCACAGAAAATCGACGTCTGAGTAGTAGCTTCTAAACTCCTAAAAAAAATAATATGGTTGTTTTTTATTGTTAAAAATTTTATTATATTACAAGCTTTTATTTATTGAGCTCTGTTTATTTATTCGTTTGGATCAAACCTTGCAAGTTAAATTTGAGCCACTTCCCTGGTTTCCGATTGAGATAAAATGTTGTATGCTAATGTAAATCAGATAACAATGCAATATTATAACAAGAATCTGATCTGATAATGGAGCCAGAAGGTGACTATACGAAACAGGGAGAAAAAAAAAAATTTTTTTGACGTGACAACGTCTTATAATTCGATAGAGCCGGCTGCACGCACGAAAAAACATGACTCATGCGGCGTTACCTCGCTCTGAGGCGTTCCATGTAAGGCTTGAAGTGCAAGCGAGAGCGCGGAACGAGCGACAAAGAAGCACAATCGGCCTTTGCGTTCGGCAGCGTTCGACATCCGTCTCTCTCCTACTTGAGTGAGCGATGCGTCTGCGTGGACAGCTGCTATACTATAGTACATTTACATGTTTTGATCGAGTATCAAGTGCAGTGAAAAGTGAATGTGGTGTCAATTGTTTATAGCAACGATAATTACAGCGATAAAGGTAAGAACGTTGTCACGTTCAACTATCGTCAGTAAACCGACTTTACAGACAACCAATTTTTTTTCGAAAAACTAGGTATGTGCGATATGTGCTAGGTGGTCATGAAGGTGAAAAAAGGAAATCATAAAAATTACGGGGTGCTAACCGTATCGCTTATTGATGTGATTGAGATTCCCGCCCATTCCGAACGGCTTTTACGATCTGCCCAGGAAGAGAAGCAGCTGGTACAATCTATGTTTTTGTCTTTTCTCCCAGACCAGCAAGGAAGTGTAGAAGATATACAGCTTTGTCTAAACCCCGACCTTCTTCAATAAGCACCGCTACAGAAACATTTTCATTTTTAAAGAGCAAAGGAAACAAAAGTCTGTGAAACGAGGCGTGTCTTATTTGAATAACTCGGTATGAACGCTGGGTAGGGGTTCGGCCGGCTATTCACTATACAGCAAGAGTAATTTTTTGACTGCTTTACTGGTACTCATCATTATTAGGTCTTTTTAGGTCAGAGAGGGTCGTGCCACTGGTATGACTCTCCATTGATTCAGAGTAACATATATACCTACTACTACTACAAACGAAACAATGTATCTGTACACACGTCGATGTGTGAGTTTTATACTTAGGGTCGCACCGCAGAATTATTTTAATACTCACCTACTAACGAGTTCGACATATTTACGATTATATTTTTCCATACCGGAAGATTTGCGAACACTATGACGTAAAAAATATTCTGTTTTATATGTATTAAATGTTACAGGAAAGTCGGAAACAGCTACATAATATCACTTCACAAATATTTTTCATTATGTCCATTGTCCATTTCACCATTAGTTCACTTTACTGATTATTATTGAGTCATTTATAATGTAACGCACTTATTTCACTAATTCACTATTGTAATATAGTAATTTGCATATTCGGCGCAAAACTATACGGTAATTATATGAATAAATTCAATAAAAATGTTTATTACGCTTATACGAACAGCATGACAAGGTGTTATTGTCAACAATGGCATTTAGCACTGATTACCTGTGAGCGAGGCCTTCTCGCTCTTGTGTATCTCCCGCCAATGCGAGAGAGCGAGAAGGGTATATATATCAAGATGGTTGCTGGGTAATAACGTGAAATGATATTGTTGCTTTGCTTACCTGTTTTCATCATTTGGAAATGTATGAAATATACGTTCTTTAGAGTATTGGGTGGATAAACAATTATTATACGCGCACCTTCTCAACATGATGGTTACTATTGGTTGACAGTTCTCAAGACAACACACGTCGCGTATTGCGTGCGGCTAGTAATTAAACCCTGGTTTGGAGCCGTCAAAGCTCACAAAGTGCGGGGGAGAGGTGCAGGGACGCCAATTTGCGGGAGACGCTGTGAGAGACCATTCTGTTTAACTCTTATGTATTCTGTGGTCGTGCTCCTGCAGTAGAGACTGCAGGAGCACGACCCTCTCTGTACTACCAGAACCATATATTAGCCAGAGCAGTCAGAGCATTTGGCCTTCACCCTCCACGCTGGCCAGACGGGTTGGAGAGGTCTCATTGATGTTTATGAGCTTTGTTTAACTTGTGTTTCCTAAGTCACCTTCTACGACATCCACGGGAAGATTTGGAGTGGTCCTATTCTACTATGCCGGGAACCACACGGCTTACTGGAACTATCACGTCTTTGTCCCTAAATATCTTATATTATATAAATTTGTCTTTGTGATAGTTCCAGTAAACCGTGTGGTTCCCGGCAAAGTAGAATAGGACCACTCCAATGCTGCACGCGCACTACGCACTTCCATGCTAGGCTGGGACAAAAGAAAGAACTTGAAAAAAATGAACCAGCTGCTTCTCTTTCCGCGCAAATCGTTATTAAGCCGATCGCATATTAACAATATCTGTGTCTCACGTTAGTTTTAAGACGATACACGGAGTCCAGTGCTGCCCCCATTTAAAATAAATTATTTGTAAGGAAAAATATATAATATAATATAAAAATTTAGTTTGCATTTTTGCCAAAATTGGCTGTTTTTCGCAAAAATGCAAACTAAAGCTTAACGTTCTCACTTTTAACTGTAAACAGTGGTTCATAAAATAGTTTGAAGGGTTATCTAGGTTTTACTAGCTCAAAATTTTAAATGATTTCTCCGTTTCCTTACAAATAATTTATTTCAAATGGGGGCAGCACTGGACTCCGTGTATCGTCTTAAACTAAAAATGGTATTACCACAGAATAAGAACCAGTACTCACGTACAGAAGTCTCGCTCAGCAAAGAAATTCTAAGAAATATCTATTCAATGTGGTTAGCAATATGGTTTAATTTAGCTCACGTCAGAACTCAGTACCTTTTCGTTTAGATACCTAGAAATCCATTGCAGGCCAATTTCATTATTATTACTCTGGACAAACGATTCGTATAACTGAATTTACTCAATGACCTTCCATACACAATTTACCACTCCAAGTGGCCGCCGCGCGCTTTGTAATAATGTAGGTACATTCGATACCTAAACAGGGAGTGACACAGGCCTGGTATTACTTAGTTGGGTTTATGCCGGGTGGTCGGCCTAGTACAATATGACGTTTTTTATCTTTTCCTGTAGATATCGTTACGACAGTATTTGTCAAACAACAAAGCCAACCCGAATCAATTATACCTATCGCCTTTTTCCCCGAACGTTTATTTACATTCGATTTTACCGCCCACCTTTGTCTATTAATGCCGGTCCGAATAAGTGTGTAGCAACCCCAAAAGACAATACTAAACGTCTTAGCACAAACATCTCGTGCAACAGCTGCATTCCCAAGGAGGGTTGACGTGTGATGGTGCTACGTCGTAAAACTACAGCCAAGTCGTTCGAGCTTACATTTCGGGGCGAACAACTAAGTATAGTAGATAAGTTATAAGTTAACTACTCATAAAGTCACCCTGCACATAAGTGTCGAAACGAAGTTGCGCGACTGAACTTCAGCGAAATTACTACTCCTACGCGACGTAATTTCGGCATAGTGTATTACTATGCTGAAATTACCTCGGGTTTTTTATGTAGTAATAAATTATCTGCGAAACTTTAGCCGCGCAACTTCGGCACACTGTGTTTAGACAATACATTTTAAGTTATGTATACTTAGGTTTTTAGCTTTAATTTACGTATCTATAATTTGTAAATAAATAATATTTCGTTAAGTCTTTAAAATCTGCAAAACAAAAACAAATCTGACAGCAAACGAGCAGTACAGAATGCTCACTAAAAATTAATGAATGGCCGCTTTTGAAGCTAGGAAGAGCCAGTTATTATGAATTTCGTTTCACGCTGACCGGTTGCGGCTCCAGCCTTAAATTGAAACTGAAATTGCTCTTACATACAGCTTTAATGAAATCTCACTCAACGTAAGACTAAAAAATACTAGTTTGAAAACAGAATCATCGTTTTCGTTTGTTTTTTGGCAAATTTGGCTGTATAGAGACCCTAAATCTGCGGTCTTTTTAACCCTTGATGAAAAAAGGGGTATTTACTTATTGTGTGTTAGTAATTTACTTCGCTCGTTTGAATAAAGGTTTAATAGTTGACTTGATCGAGATTTTTCTTTGTTTGATTACAATTGTTTACAAGATACAAACGTACAAAGACTAAAAGTAGATTTTTTTTGTACAATCAAGTACAATTTTTTTCAACTTGACCTGGCTGGATGAAACCCACTCACTCTGGTATGTCAACGGAGGTTGTCATTATGATCCAAATCCGTGACTAACTAGTCGTAAGAAGCCGACAAACTCAACACATCTTTAGATTGTTTGTTCGCCAAATTGTGTATTTAATTTCAGAGTTAAGTTCAAGATGGAGGTAATTCTGAATGAATAGGACATTAAGACGGTAATATTATTCAAAGGCACGCCTATTACAAATGGCGGGTGCAAAATGCCAATTTGATGTGGAAAATTTGAAATATTGGCGATTAATGAGACAACGTTTTAATCTAAAGTGAGGTGAAGATTATAATGGCTATTGAAAAAACGATAACCGTCAAATGTAAAAGAGTGCCCCGTCACCGACAAGGTTTGATTTAATTCCATCCGCTTGTAAAAACCATAGATTATCTTTTACAAACTGAGAAGAGAAACTTAATGAATCGAATATCGGGCCACGGTCATATTAGAGTCACGCAGTTACACGTTAGGTACATCATGAAATCTTTATTTTCCATAATTTTACATGATAACCTCTCATATTAAGGCCATACTTGAATTTTCCGGGGTCCAGTGCTGCCCCCGGAAAATTTAGGTACGGCCTTAAACAAGCTTATTGTTTTCAAGAACGGTACGGAACGGAAGAAGATGAACGTCACAAAATAGTGTCACTTGTCATTGATTATAGCCATTTTCAATATGATTTTAAATTAAGGCCATACCTAAATTTTCCGGGGTCCAGTGCTGCCCCCATTTAAAATAAATCATTTTAAAAAAAACGAAGACATTATTCAAAATTTTGCTACTACCAAGTCCTAGATAACCCTTCAAAGTATTTTATGAATTACGGTTTACAGTTTAAAGTGAGAACGTTAAGCTTTACTACGCACATTTGCGAAAAACGGCCACTTTTGGCTAATGTGCGTAGTAAAGCTTAACGTTCTCATTATAAACTGTAAACAGTAGTTCATAAAATACTTTAAAGGGTTATCTAGGACTTGGTAGTTGCAAAATTTTAAATAATGTCTCCGTTTTCTTTGAAATGATTTATTTTAAATGGGGGTAGCACTGGACCCCGGAAAATTCAAGGACGGCCTTAAACAAGCTTATTATTTTCAAGAACGGTACGGAACGGAAGAAGATGAACGTCACAAAATAGTGTCACTTGTCATTGATTATATCCATTTTCAATATGATTTTAGATTTAATGCAGGAAAACTGACATTTAGAGCGATATTTGACTCGTAAAAATTATGACGTAACGGTTCTGATTTTCATACAAATCCCGTGGAAAATTTTTGTTTTGCCGTTTAGATAAAAGTGTCTGATTTGACTTTGTATGTATTGTATGTAATATGTATTGTATTATGTATTTTGTATAAAATTTTTAAATATGTACCAAAGTACTATATCACGTGAGTCAATCGTTTTAAATTAATCAATTATGGATTTATCTCACGTTAGTTTTAATAAAATAAAAAATAAAAATTATTAGTTTGGCGGCTGTAACTCTTGAATTGACAAAGCTAGCCGGCTATAGTTTTCATCGAAGGGGTACACAATGGGGTATAAGCAAACAAAAATTTCATCCCCACTTTATGTACCAACAGCACAAAATACATATTAGTACAAGTACCTACAGGGCACCCCTTGACTTTGACATAATTCAGATTTGTCTACATATGGCACAATTCATTTCTATAATAAAAAAAAATCAATATAACTAGTTCTTTTGTAGCTTTCTGCTTGAAAAGCAATCTCACTCCCGCTACAAATGGCTCTTTCGAAAGAAATCATCTGAAGGAAACGGGAACTTCGATTGAAATTCGAGAGGTTCGAGAGGATGAGGTGCGGAATTATTTAGCTCTATTATAGTGAGTAGCTATCAATTAGTAATGATCTCGGGTTAAGGGGAAAACTAAGAGATATTGGAGGTATATAGATTCCGCGACGAATTGTCAAAAGTGTAAACTGTTTTTGAACGTAGTGGCGTATTTTTTCAACGCATTACGCCAGGAAATAAATAGAAAAGTCACGTATCCAGAAGTCAATGTCATTAGTAGTCAATAGTCATAAGTCGTTATGTTGTGTTTGTTATATTATACGTGTTTATGTAACTAACACTAGATAAAGTTTTCTTAACACAATATGGAGTATGTCCAAAATAAAGATATTTATTAATTTATTATTATTAGACAATGTCCATGAGGTCCAGTTCCTCTATGAGGTTTACATCTAATAACATCATTTATTTATTTACTTATTTACAAAATTCATGTACACAACATAGAAACAGAGGAACAAACAAAGTAAGAAAATAGAGTATATAAGTACTGCTTATTTCATAAGAAATCTCTTCCAGCAGATCCAGGAGAGGAAAATTGAAGAAAACAGGTAGTAGGTAGTATCAGCATCATTTTCAGCCCACGTTAACCCACTGTTATAGGCCTCCTTTTTTGTATTTTCTACGGTGCTAGTCTCATCCATTGTTTTCCGACAAGTTTTCATCAATACGAATAAATAAATTGAAGTGTCTGTTCGACATATAACAGTGTTTCTAAATGCGAATGAAAGTCTTTATGGAACAAGATACTTTATTTGTCTCTTTTTCTGTTTGTTTGGGTAAATAAGGGGTAAATGTCCGAAACACATAAACCGATTCTGACGGGATTTTCAATGGCAGATATCTAATGTCATAAGGAGTAACATAGGCTACTTTTTTTAAAATTAGTTATCCGCGCAAAAATATAAAACCTCCGTCAAACGTTATTCTGTATTAAAACTCAGATCTAAGTCCAAGCGAACACTGCTCGTTACGAATAAACGTTGAATATTCGCCTTTACCGAGCCACTATCGAGTTTCAAATTCAAATATTGGATCTTGCACTGAAATGTGGCAATTGTAATAGTTGCATGACTTGCCTTGCTTCTAGTGCTTAAGTTTGCTTCAACTTACTATACAACGTGAAGGAGACATACCCGTAATAAATCGAACCACGGTCTATATATTATGGTTAGATCATTATAGTATGATGAAATTAAAATTACAGCCAAAGAACAAAAAAAAATCGGAATTTCCATACTAAAGTGTGCAGCCGCCTAGGCGATTTGTATGGGAATGTCGATTTTTTTTGGTTTCTTGACTATTATTTTAATTTCATTATACTTTAGTGATCTACGGGTATGTCCCTTCCACTTTGTATAGTCTCTGATTGACCTCTTTCCGAGAAAATCTGCCTGCATTCTTCTTCTTCTCGAGTCAAAAGGCTATTGACCGAGCAAGCGAAGCGAACGAGGTCTATAATTCAAGTTGGGGCGAAAACACATTGTTTGTATGTATGTATGTTTGTTCCGCGATAACTGCCGAACCGATGGTCCAATTTTGATGAAATTTGGTAGGCATGTGGGAAATATCAATAGAATTTTCAAGTTCGTTGGGCATCAAAATCGGTTTTGTAGTTTTTGAAATATTAATAAAAAATCGCGAGGTCTAAGTTCGCGGCGAACTACTAGTTAATTTAATTACATAAAATTTGACCAGTATTTGGCTACGGCCTGCAATGAAATATTACGATATTTTCATGATTGAACTTGCTCCTTTGTACGTCGGCATCTGAGGTCGGCACTTAAGTTTGCTTTGAACCTTAAAGAAAGTACCCCGTATTATGAAAATTACATATTTTATTATGTAGGTACATGTATTTGATAGAAGAACATTTTGTTATAAAAACTTTGATGGAGGAACTCGGCTGCCCAGTGGGAGTACGCATTCTGACACAAGTATTGGCCACTTATACACAAAAAAATATGCATGACTGGCCAAAATGGGCATTTTGGCCAGTCATGCATATTTTTTTGTTTTTAGGGTTCCGTACCTCAAAAGGAAAAAACGGAACCCTTATAGGATCACTTTGTTGTCCGTCTGTCCGTCCGTCCGTCCGTCTGTCAAGACCCTTTTTCTCAGGAACGCGTGGAGGTATGAAGCTGAAATTTATATCAATTACTCAGGTCTACTGTCCCTTGAAGCTGTGAAAAAATCAAACTTCTAAGCCAACGCAATCAAAAGATACAGCCGTTTATGCCGCAAATTTTCGACACTTGCAAGGGAATCAAAACCTACAGGGTGCTTCCCGTGAACTCAGAATCTTGAAATTTGGTACGAAGCAACGTCTTATAGCATAGATAAAGGAAAAATTACGAAAACCATAAATTTTTAGTTACATCACATAACATATTTTTTTTTAATAATTTTAAACTTACTACCCATTTCCTCATAAACGCGTAGAGGTATTAAATTGAAATTCATACCAAATACTAAACCTTGCAGGTTTGTACGGAACCCTCGGTGCGCGAGTCCGACTCGCACTTGGCCGGTTTTTTTTTTAATAATTTTAAACTTACTACCCATTTCCTCATAAACGCGTAGAGGTATTAAATTGAAATTCATACCAAATACTAAACCTTGCAGGTTTGTACGGAACCCTCGGTGCGCGAGTCCGACTCGCACTAGCCGGTTTTTTTATAGGGCTATAACTATACCAAAGACAAAATGTGTCATAATTCTTCAAAGAGTTATAATATACCTTAAGTACCTTACAACTCTTTGAAGTTATTTATTGTCTTTACCTTATTTCTTGAAAGGATGACAAGAAACAAAATATTATTTACGCCTTTCAGCCTATTTTGAAATTTTAAAAAGTTAAAATTATGCCAATATAAAATTATAGACAGTTATACTATGCTAATTGCTATTCCACCTCGTGACAATTGGGTAGATGACTGGGTCAAAAATAAATTATTTGAGAATAAATGTGCAGATCCCAATGATGATTGCCGCCTTCGTTAAAGTTGGCACTGGAAGAAGAAGAAGAAGAGAATAAAACGTCACAAAATAGTGTTACTTGTCATTGATCAAATCCATTTTCAATAAGATTTTAGATTTAGAAAAACTAATATTAAGACCTCTATTTGACTCCACAAAACTATGACGTCACGGTTGTGGTTTTCATACAAATCTCATAGAAAATGTTTGTTTTGGCGTTTAGAAAAAGTTGCCGATTTGACTTGTTGTCATCTAGCGGATTTTCATTGTTGACAAAGCTTGAATAGGATATGGGAATCTAAGAAGAGACTCGTCTCTATAGTCCTATTGCTATTTTTCAAGTTTCCTTGACCGCTTCTTCATAAAATGACACCACAGCCGTCCGATAGTGTAAAACATCATTTTCTCTTCTCTCAATATAGACTTCAAATAATATTATGCATGTAAATTGTCACCCAAAGATGCCGAAGGCCTTGAGCAGTGGAGAACGAAAGGCATGAATGATTTGGCTGTGTTTTACAACCGGCCTGATGTGCCTCCTTAAGGAAAGTGCATTTGTGCAAAAACTTTTACACTGGTTGCCGCCGGACGTTACCCCTCCTAGCGAGTGCAGTTGTAGCACGAGATGTATCTTGTCCTACTGTACTTAGTCCTTTAGTCGCCTCTTACGACATCCACAGGAAGAGATGGAGTGTCATATTTGTAAGCCGGAAAGCTTAAGTTAAAAATTAAATGATACAGGTCATTTTACGAGTAGATTCAAACACTGCTATATAATTTTAAAAGATAACCCGATCCGATTCCTGACTTTATATTTGATTTCAATGTGTGTAATATTTTGTTTCAATTTTTAACCCCCGATGAAATAGAGGGTTGTTCTCATCTCAATAAGCTACAGCTTGATGGATTTTAGCTTCCAAAATTTGCTTTTCTTAGCACCACCTAGGTTGACTGCTAGAAAAGGCCCTGGGCCATATGTCCATTATTACAAGTTTTGTAATAAAGTAAGTAAAATATGTAAATCAAAATTTTTAAAAAATATTGTATTTTAGGCGCGAAATTATATTTCTTAACTTTAAATTCAAAACGTATCGAATTTGAAAACGTATCAACAAAATAATGTTTTATCCACAGTTTTTCACTTCTTTATTTTACCATTTTTCTCTATCTTCATCATCATCATCATGATCAGGTCATTTTTAGTGTGCCACTGCAGGAGCGCGATCCTCTCTGTACTACCAGAGCCATATATTAGCCAGAGCAGTCAGCGGATTTTGCCTACACTCTCCACGCTGGCCAGACGGGTTGGAGAAGTCTCATTGATGTTTATAAGCTTTGTTAAGCTTGTGTTTCCTTAGTCGCCTTCTACGACATCCACAGGAAGACTTGGAGTGGTCCTATTGTACTCTGCCGGGAACCACACGGCTTTCTCTATCTAAGTACTTGGTTAATTTACGAAAGGCAACGTAAAACTCCTCTTACGTTCAATTACGCCTGTTTACCTATTTTGCTTGTTTAGTTTTTCTCGGCCTGAATGGCGCCTCTGGGGAAATCATTCCAGCTAAGAAGTTGAACGAGGCAATATTATCGTTGCCATGACAATAAAAACTTATTCCTTACACAAACCGCTATAATCATAAAAATAGCCGCTCTTATTCAAAAATGTGCATTTCAATGTCAAGTAGAAGTACCTATTAAAAAAAACAGCCAAATGCGAGTTGAACTCGCATAGAGAGGGTTCCGTACAATTGATAGAATTCTTATAATCCTATCAATCTATATATATATAATCTATATATAATATATATATATATATATATATAATGATAGATTTCCTGTAATCTACAAGCAATAAAATATATTTTGTGTATTTTTTTTTCAAAATTTAAGGCTCAGTAATTTCGGTGATCAGGCGTCAATGGTCAATTTTCGTCTTCTTTCATGAATAAAATCAAAACTATTTAGTTTAACAAAAATATATTTTAGATCCTCATAACGAGCCCTTTCATTAAATATATGACAACTAATTATTGCAAAACTTTTTATTATCTATCTATCTATCTATATTTAGGAGCTATGCTCTTGTCGGTGGAGTATGAATTCAAATTAGAATTTATACTCCTTACCTATTTAAAAAAAAAAATATTTACTTTGCACATCTGTGTTTGGTTCATAGGATTACACCATCCTACCAAATTACACCTGATTTGGTCCAGTAGATTCGGAGCAAATTGGCTGTGACGGACGGACAGACAGACAGACGCACGAGTGATCCTATAAGGGTTCCGTTTTTTAATTTTTTGTATGGAACCCTAAAATTAAAAAAAGCAGCATAAAACGGATCGGATTCTCCATGACAAACAACACGAAGTAGCGGAAACAAATGGTCGCTCGTTGCGAATGCTTCGCGTATTGCGATTCTTCCGCTGGCATACTTATTTATTATTTATTTATTTATTGTAAAAACTAAATACAACGGCTTTCACCAATTACAGCATATAGAAAGAACTTATAGCTAAATGTAATTAAAAAATTTACACAGCTGGTACGACTTGTCTATAAGAGCCCTTAGAGTTTCATATTTACATAGGTATATGTTTGACATTTACAAAATACCAACTACAAGCCCGTAGATACAACTAACAGATAGATACGGCTGGATTAAACTACAAACTACAAATCCGCGTTTTTTTTAATTTGTCAAGATTGCCGCCAATATTCGACTGCGTCCGATTTGACTGAAATTCAGTATGCAAGGGTTTTCTGGATCGCGAAACCCAAATCTGGTTTTTTTTTTAAATCAAAGATGGCGTCTGGATTTTAGAATTTTAATTTTTTCGTTCATAACGTCCTACTGGAACATCGAAGGGGTCTGAAATTTTGTATGCTGGGGTAAAGCACCCCGCGGAACTTAAAACTGCAAACAAATTTTGATTCCAAGATGGCCACCCACACATTTTATGATGTTTCTTTTACTTACTGTTCTTTTTACCCATTTTCTTAACTGGACATAGATTCCAACCAACTTCAACAGCTGCACGTAAAATCGCGGGCTGCTTGCAGCCCACGCAACGTCCGAAAAGCTAGCTTTAACAATATAGGCGTGTAGGAGTAAAGAGCTTTTATGTAAAAATAGAGGAGACACCACAAATCACTGTTTTGTTCCGTTTTAGCTGTAATTGTAGCTATCTCCATAAACCTCACTTAGTCGCTTGCTTAATATCTTTTATACGCCTAGTAGTTTCGACAGTTTATAAGCGAAAACCATACGAAAACATGGTAGCTAAACATAATTAAAAATGCCTTGGTGTGTGTTTCAATATAGTTCAGTTCAATATAGTAAAAATAATTCAAAGAACTCTGCAAAGTGTAAATAAATAACTTTCCATCAGTAGGTAACCGAAAAGATAAAAGATTTATGACGTATTAAAAAATAACTGTCTATGATACCGAGACCGCTGTAGTTTTAATTAAAATTACATACTTTGAGGTATATACCACATTTTTTTCAGAATTATTGTAGTAATATTTCAAAAGTTACGGTGGGGGGACACCTTAAATTTTAACTTTGTATTAGATTATCTCAACATAGTTTCAAAGCAGTTTTTGTTAAATTTTAAAAGACCTTTTCAACGATACCCCACACGTTGGGGTTAGTCCAATTTATTTATAAATTCACTTTTCGTTGTATGGGAGCGGGGCTGAAAAAAAATCATTTTATCATAATTTTAAAAACCAACTTTTGGAACTTCAATATCTATCTCTCCACCAATTTTCGTGACAATCGGTGCAGCAGCGGCGGAGTACGAGCCTGGACGGACAGACGGACGGACGGACGGACATAACGAAACTTTTCCCCCCCGGATCTCTGAGGAGTTCAGACGTATCTAAGACAATCCGCATTTCAGTTTAATTTAAATTTAATTTCAAATTTACACACAAAAAATAGCTTTAAAAAATAGGATATCATAAACAGTGAGGAGTTATACGAATCTACCAGGCGACCAGGCGTCAGCGCTGTCCGGGGTGAGTCATATCGGCCAGCCATCAACCTCCGTAGCAACCACGTGACACAAACTGCACCCGCCCACTGCTCCTGCGCATCTGACAAGGGGGCGGCGCCCACGACCAACGCGCTATTGGCTGCATTGGTGACGTCTCTAGTCCAGCCGTCGACTAACACAGAAGCGAAGGACGTCGCCATATTGATTGATGGATGAGTACACGCTTTTGCTCTTTGTACGTTATAACCGCCTGGTACTTTTGATCGCTCGGTTTGCTGCAGTAGTCAATTTTATATAAGAATTTGGCATTAAATCAAATAATGATGCTTTGCCACGGCTGTAAATCTGTGCTTAAAGATAATAATTATTTGAAATGCAATGGCTGCAAATCGGAATATTGCTTCGAATGTCTTAACTTAACTAATGATACTAGCCGAGAGCTTACTCCTGAACAAATAAAGTCATTAAGTTGCCCCTACTGTCGGAATGTGACGCGGCGAATTAACAATGATGATACGCCCTGCCGCCTGAAGTGTCAAATAAGCCAGGTGCACTCGTTGAATGAGTCCATGAATATTTCTTTTGGCGATGTGACTAATGTCAACAGTGCCAACAATAGTGTCTGTACTTCTGTCAACCTGGCGAAAGAACCAGTGACAATGGATAGTATTAGTAAACTTTTCGACTTAAAGCTGGCACCAGACTCCGCAATCATGATGAATTTGAGAACAGCTCTTAACAAAGACATCGAAAAAATGGTAGCTGTGCATGTGAACCGAGCAATCGAGAACTTGAAGACTGACTTCTCCTCTACCACTGACTACTTGGCTGCTGAACAAGTTGATTTGAGATCCGAGATTAGAGAAAAGGATAACTTAGTCAAACAATTGCAATCGGATCTTTCAAAATGCCAAAATTCACTCGTGAATCTTCAGTCACGAGTACATACTATAGAAAAAATCTCTCGTGATATGAATCTTGAGTTACACGAGGTGCCAGAGAATAAAAATGAAAACCTGTCTGGTATATTCAAAAAACTTTGCGATTGTTTGCAAGTCGATATTCCTGAGAGCGATGTAAGAGCTTGCCGTCGGGTCTCGAAAATGAATCCTTCCTCTGAGCGACCTCGCAACATACTTGTAACTCTTTCATCGCAGAGACTACGTGATTTGTTCCTGTCATCGGTGACTCGTTTCAATAAAGCTCATCCGAGAGATAAACTCGCCTCTACTCATATCGGCTTTGCGGGAGAAACCCGCAGGATTTACGTGGCCGAACACCTTTCTCCGGAAACTAAAGAAGTGCACAGTGTGGCGACGAAGTTTTGCAGAGACAATAATTTTAAGTTTGTGTGGGTTCGCTTCGGTCAAATATATGTCCGTAAGGATGAACAAAGTCCTCCCCTGCATATTAAAACAATTGAATGTCTCAATAAGCTCTTGTAATAATTGTCACTCTCTCACCTATCTAAATATTTTTTATATTTTGAATCCAATAAACTTACATTATAATTAGTATGTATTATCAGAATATTAATGGAATGCGCACTAAATTATCACAGTTTTATCAAAATCTATTGAATAGTAACTACGACGTCGTATGCCTGACGGAGACAAACTTGAATAGTAATATCTTTGATGGAGAGGTTGTTGACTCTCGCTACAACATTTTTAGAAGAGATCGCGATGATATTAATTCCTCAAAGAGCGACGGCGGTGGTGTTCTTATAGCAGTAAAGAAATCATTTCAAGTTCTTCGACAGGCATATTGGGACAGCAAAATGGAGGATATCTGGATAACTATTGTGCCGAATACTTGTAACGCGCCTAAAATTAATATTTGTGTTTGTTATCTTCCTCCTGACATAAATTGTTCAAAGAGGGATGAATTCTATTCTAACTGTCAAAAAGTATTGTTGAATCACTGCCAAGATGATAGATACTTATTAGTGGGAGATTTTAACACGCCTGAGTATTCTTATATCTCCTTAGATACTGACGAGCCATCACCCACCTCGCAGAGTAGGAGACGTCTGCTACTCTTGCAGGAATTCATGTCACTCTGTAACCTACATCAAAGTAACAGCATCCCGAATGATAAAGGCCGGTATCTTGATTTAGTACTCTCATCTGTCAATTCCCTGACAGTTATAGAAGCTGAGACGCTGAGCTTAAAAGATAAATATCACCCTGCTTTAGAAATCGAGTTTCCCTTAATGGTTTCCCTCAATACCCCCAAAAATTTAAAACCAAATAGTAACAAGCGATTGAACTTTGCAAGGTGTAATTATGATAGCATACGACATGAATTGGATTTAATAGACTGGCATGAACTTTTATCGAGCTCTGACGTAAATGCATGTGTAGTTATTTTTTATGAGAAACTTTATGAAATCATTAATAAATATACTCCTCTTACAACTATGAAGTCTGATAAATATCCTGTTTGGTATAGCAAACCCTTAATAAAATGTATTGAAGAAAAGAACAAATTCCACAAACTCTTTAAGAAATTCAATAACCCGCGGGATTATGACGTATTCTCTCTACTACGTGCTAGAGCTAAAAAAATGATAGATCAGTGTTATAAGAACTATGTTGCCTCAGTTGAAAACTCAATGACAAACAACATTAAATTTTTTTGGAAATTTGTAAATAACAGAAAGGGACGTGTCTCAATCCCAAATACTATGCAATTTGGTAACTCTTCCTCTTCAACTGGACAGGGTGTCTGTGAGTTATTTTCAAATTATTTTGCTTCTGTGTTTGAATCGGATCATCAGTGCGATACATCATCTGCTACACCTAACCAAAATTTTAAATCGTCTAAGTGTAGCGCTATGGACTCCTTGTCCCAAATACATATAACTGAAGAAGATATAATGATGAAAATCAAACATCTCGATGTAGGTAAAGGAGCTGGTCCTGATCAAATATCCCCATCTTTTGTAAAAAAATGTGGAAAGGAGCTATGTACACCATTAAGCATTATATTTAATAAATCTCTCTCAAATGGAATATTTCCTAGTCGATGGAAGATAGCTCATATTGTTCCCATTTTCAAAAACGGAGACAAGTCGCGTTGCGAAAATTATAGACCCATAAGTATTTTGTCATGTTTTGCAAAGCTCTTTGAATCTCTAGTATACACTCACTTATACAGTTATCTTAAGCCTCTGATATCTGAAAACCAACATGGTTTCATTAAAGGCAGATCAACCGTAACTAACCTTTTAGTATATAAAAACTACCTGTGTAAGAGTTTTGCCAAACGGGGCCAGGTTGACTCAATTTATACAGATTTTTCAAGGGCATTTGACAAAGTGAATCATAGATTACTTTGCAACGAACTTGCCGCCTATGGAATTCATGATAGTCTTCTTCGCTGGGTGGCCTCTTACCTGAATAAAAGGAGTCAGTTGGTGGCCTTGAGGGGATACACTTCATCTCCCATTGCCGTTTCATCTGGAGTGCCTCAGGGATCACATTTGGGACCGTTATTATTTGTTGTCTTCATTAACGACCTCATAAGTAAGATATCTAGTGAATGTCTTTTGTACGCAGACGACTTGAAAATATTTAGAACAATAAACTCCCTCAATGACTGTGATCTTTTACAGAGAGATTTAAATGCTGTCTCTGAGTGGTGCAGAATTAATTTGATGTACCTCAATATTGACAAATGCTTCATAATAACATTCACTAACAAGCGTCATGGGATCGTTGTTGATTACACAATTGAAGGCCAAGTCCTAAAGAGGTCCCATGTAGCTAAGGATCTTGGGATTATCTTCGATAGTAAACTAACATTTCGTGAACATTACCAACACATAGTGACAAAAGCAAATCAACTTCTTGGGTTTATTTGCAGATCCACAATAGACTTCAGAGGCACCCATTCTTTTCTCTATTTGTTCAATACACTCGTTAGAAGCATTTTAGAATACGGTAGTACAATATGGTCTCCGCACTACAATGTTCACATTGAAAATATAGAGAGAGTGCAAAGGAAGTGCTTACGGATTTTATGCTACCGTCAACACCTGGGTCGCGCCACCCCCAACTATGAGGCTCGTTTAATTAAATTTAATGTACAGAACTTGGAGACACGTAGACAGTATTTAGATTTCATTTACATATATAAAATAGTTCATTCAATATTAGACGTGCCAAACTTGCTCGCTCAAATAAACTTTAATATTAGATATAGTGCACGCAGATCCAATCAAACAGGCCTTTTTGTTTTGCAAGTGTATCAGAATAATACGTCGTTTTACAACCCCCTGGTCAGGATGGCTCGTCAATGCAACGAAATCGCCAAGGACAACCCAGCTTTCGATATCTTTGTACCTAAACTGGCTTTATATATAAAAATTGTCAAAGATATCCTTTATCAAAAACCGACAGTCTAAACACTAGTACTCTCGGTTTGTATAGTGCAAATAATATACTTAAGGTAATAATGTTTAAACTGTTTATATCGTAAATTTTATACACTTATTTTTTACCTAGTTTTAGTTTCAAAATTCAAAATATCTTTATTATCATAGGATATTTATAATATCTATTAGTAATAATCACTTTGTTTTGTTTTGCACAAATTTTGACGTCAAATCGTTAACTACAGCTAAGTTTACGCCTATACCACAGTACCTATTTATATAGTTTAATAATTACCACTTGTTTGTAACTCAAGTTAGTTCCTATGTAAACACACTTTTGTGGAATGCAACCTAGGCTATAAAATTTCTGATTTGTTTATCTTGTTTTTGAAATAGTTGTAATCTGTTGTGTGTGTCAATAAATAAATAAATAAAAATAAATAAAAACTATAAGGGTTCCTTGTGGACTACGGAACCCTAAAAAACGCATCGGCTTTTACAAGCCAGAAAACAAAGCCTCTGATTGACGTAAAAATGCTTCCGCCTGCAAATCCTCGATACAAAATTTGCAAACAATACTTAGTCACGCTCACGGTGCTTGTGTAGCGAAACGTTAGAAATAAACCGCTCAGGCGATTCTATTGTGCGCCGCGTCATGTGGACCCAAATAAAAAAAATATAGCGAAAACGCCTGTCAAAAAGCGAGAAATACGTGGTTACCAGCCCTGTGGTCACAGCGCTGAGATAGGGTTGTGATTTGTGAATTTATTATTTATATATTTTTTCCGTTTGTTACTTTTTGGATAGATGTTTGAATATTCTTTTGTTAGAGAATATAATAACTTGCATTAAAATTTACTCTAATATTATTTGTACCTAAGTATCACCGGTTTTCACATCGCATTTCACATTTCATATCGCATGCCATTATTTTATGAAAGGCATTACCGTGTAGTACCTACTAAAAATTATTATGTTACAAAGAGAGTGCTAAGAATCCCTATTCTCTCCTCAAATTTGAAAAAAAAAAAACATTAAAAGATTGTACATGAAGTAAACTAAAGTTCAGACCTATGTTTGAACTATTCTACAAAGCATTGTCCATCCATCATAAAATGTGCCCCAAACATTGCCCGTGGAAAAACCCTATCCTCCCGATAGGGTTGTCGAAAATAAACAAACAAGTTGGCGATATTCACGTTAGTGTGTTGATTTAGTCAAAATTGGTTCTTCCCACTCAAATCTAAAAAAAATCAAGTACCTATACCTAATCTACGAATAGATATTTACTTACACGAACTAAACTAAAGCCCAGCCCTGTGTTCGTACTGTGCTACTAAGCATTGTCTGCCCATGTCCAACATTCATAAAAGTATACCCTATAGTCAGCATGACAACCCTATCCCCCCGATAGGGTTGTCGAAAATAAACAAACAAGTTGGCGATATTCACATTCGTGTGTTGATTTAGTCAAAGTGTGAGTGTATACTGTGTACCTATGTGTGAGTACATACCTGTTGGAAATGTAGTGCAATCACAGAGTGATTGAAACTTGTGTCTGTTTAAATATGCACCCGTCTATATCGTGTGGTACCGGAATAGTTCTAAATTTAATTAATTCTATGAGCAGGTTTAGTTTGCTTTGTAAATTAAGTGTTAATTTTCATCACAAAATTACAAAGTGAAATTAAATTTTGATGTTGACTCTGATATACTTGAGCACAAACATCTTATGCTACAAATGCAAAGAGAGTTGACGTCAGGCGGGCGGCCGGTCGTAAAACTATAGACAAATGATATAAACTGTTTCGCCTTTTTTTTCTGCACTTTACAAGGTCTTAGGCATCCTTGGCTGACCATTGAAATGCATATTATATTTGGAGAAGAAAAAGCGGGAAAGCGCCCCCTGGGCTCCGGATTTAGTCTACACTCTCCACGCTGGCCAGACGGGTTGAAGAGGTCTCATTGATGTTTATAAGCTTTGTTTAACTTGTGTATCCTAAGTCGCCTTCTATGACATCCACGGGAAGACTTATCGTAGGTACGTGGTCCTATTCGACTGTGTCGGGAACCACACGCAAATCTCATTAAAAAATCTTAATGTACGTTCAAGTAATTACTTAATATAGAAATAGTTGTTTACATTGTCGAATATTTTTAAGTACTCAGATATAGTAGTTAATTTAATCATGAATAGGGCAACACTATTTCCTGTAAACTAACTTTCGTTGGAAAAAAACGGTCAGCAAGAGCCCTCTTCTCATTTGGTCATAAAAGAATATAGATATTTGAAGTATTTCTTGTCTCTTATTTTATCAACCCTACACTTTGGACCACTTACTCGTACTTGCAGCATCTAATCATCTTGCGACTACATTGACAGTATGGCTGGGAATCTACATGCTGAAATTAAGATACTGATTTGATATACCTCTAAACTCTACATACATTGCTGGTTATGATGACATTCTGGTCGATAATACAAAGCGTCTGGCCAGCATGGAGAATGTAGGCCAAATCATCTGGCTGCTCTAGCCAAGTATGGCTCTAGTAGTACAGAGAGGTTCGTGCTCCTACAGAAGAGACTAAAAAGGCTAATGATGTTACAGGAGTGCCTACACAAAATAAAACAAAATTAAACAATAAAATAGAAGCTTTGTATCAGCCTTTGTGAACAGACCCTACTGGCAAGGTTGTCGATCAGTTGCTAAGATAAACACCGAGTGATCCGGGGTCGCGCCTAACTTACACAAACTTTCTTAGCAAAATATTAGTTTTGGATCCACTTCGACTCTATTACGCTTTACACAAATGTTTATTGTCCAACAAATTAGGAGTTCATTTCACGCTAGAGTCAACCATTTTTCAATTCATTTGTTAATCTTCTTTTTGTATAAACAACCTAAAACAAAAAAAATCCGTTATATACTTAGCCTGAGATGTTTCGTTTTAAAACCACTTGTGAGAACTCGTAAGTCATGGCACTGACAAAACGGTTTGGGCTCTCATTTACGAGTCCAGTCTGCAAAATTCGAGTTCCGTCCCTAAATTACGACTTAAAGAACTGGAGTCCTGTCTAAGTCAACCAATACTGTTCTTATAACATTTGGCTTTAAAAATATTTTGTTTGCCACTTAGAATCATCATCATCAGGTCTTTTTTAGTCTCCACTGCTGGAGCACGACCCTCTCTGTACTGCCAGAGCCATACATATGAGCCAGAGCAGTAAGAGGAATTGGCCTACACTCTCCACGCTGGCCAGACGGGTTGGAGTTGTCTCATTGATGTTAATAAGCTTTGTTTAGCTTGTGTTTCCTAAGTCTCCTTCTACGACATTTACGGAAGATCTGGAGTGGTCCTATTCTATTCTACTGAGTACTAAACAGCTAATACTATACTTAATACATTTTGCTTTAATAATATCTTGTTTGCCATTTAGGATACCTACTAAAATGGGACTATCAGTTTTATTTTACAAAAGTTGGTAATCTTATAATCCATAATAATGGCATTCCGGTCGGAACGTAAACGTAGGTAAATTATTAACACGTAAATATGGAGATAATTTCCATATTGCTCTTCGTCATGCACTAGATAGCCCTTTAAATTATTTTATGAACTGCCGTTGAAACTATTATTGGTGATCCGTCTAGCTTTAAAACTTGCCGTGGCCACTTTTGGCGGAAGCAAGTTTTAAAGCTAGACGGACTAATGTAAATACTTTCAACGGTGGTTCATAAAATAATTTAAAGGGCTATCTAGTGCATGACGAAGAGCAATATGGAAATTATCTCCATATTTACGTGTTAATAATTTATTTCAAGTGAGGGCGCCACTTCACTTTCTTCATACCTCCACCTTAAAGGTTATTCCTGTTTAACATGTTGCTTGTGACCTATTGCGTTTTGGAATGAATTCACAGATTACATGGAAGTAGAGCTGGTAGAGCGGTCGGAACGTCCTTTTTACTCTAAATCGGATCCAATCAGTCCTGCCTGCGATTACATCTTCCGATTTCCTAGTTAGGATTCCTTCAAATTAAATAGTGTAATTCACACTATTCCTAACTAACTTGTAAAATATACATAGAATAGGGATGATGACTGGGTCAGAAAAGTATTATTCTAATTAGACCGTTAGTTAGATTATCCAAAAATAATGTTCCCATATTTTTCAGTTTATCCAAAAAGTAAAAATTCACAAAGATACAGAGTATCAAAGTTCGAGAGTGGGGCTTGTGACGTCACCGATGTGTAAAAATCGTACGAAAGCTGTATCTTCGTTATTTATTATTTCTCAGATAAAAGAAAAAATACGTGTACAATATTTTTAATAATGTAACCGATGGGCCAAAAATTATTTTTTTAGTTATCATGCGTATTGAATAAATATGGTAGAAAAGTTCAAACCTGTTTAAAATGACAGTGCATTAAAATAAAATATTTTTTTTTGCTTTTTGTTACTTTACCTTCATTACTACTCAATTATCTACCTACTCCTTTATAAAATTGTGATTTCTGACTCAATTTAATCTTATTGAAATAAAATTTCTGCTTACCTCAAACACTACCTTCTCATCATCCAAGCTTATTTCTGGTTGCATCGTCAGCGGTTACGCTTCAGAGCCCGGGGTCCGCTACCTAACCTAGGTGATTTGACGAGGTTACTGGTTTTTACACAGAGCGACTGCCGTCTGACCTCCGCTACCCAAAGGGTACACCAGAACCAATCCTAGAGATAGGTAAAAACGCTAGATGGCGTTCGGGACCAACAGCTTTACGTGCCTTCTAAAGCACGGAATCATCTTTCTTTTCGGATAATCAGGCGATTTAAGCCTACATTTTCTACCAGTATACCAAGACTGAGACGCCTTCTTACTAATTTCTTCTTCCTAAGCGATGCAATTGACGATTGACAATATTGAATGCGATTCAGTTTAACACATTGTTGGACACACTACGTCTATAGACGTTAATCAAATGTGTATATCTATTGCGTCTGGATAAGTGTCCAGCAATGTGTTAATTTAATATTTACTTACAAGTTCTATCATTAACTATTAGATATTAGTTACATTTTAAGTACCTAGTGAATATGCGGATGTTAATGTCTTTGTTAGAGATCATATTCTTTTTTTTTTACATACAATGTTTTCTATAAGTGAGGAACCTGTAATGGACTTTCCGTATATATTAAGTTTTCTATGTAAATTATAACAGTTGTTGGTGTTCCAAATAAAATAAAATATCCTAACCAGACTGGAAACAACGTTTCACGAAGTATTCTTCCCAGTGGGCATTGAACTCACAACCTCCGGATCACAAGGCAAACGCCTTAACCACTAGACCACGGAGGCAGTCACCTCAAACACTACCGATGGAAATAAATAAAATGTCCACCCTACGGGGCGTGAAGCCGAGGTGCGAAACGTATTATAAATAAAACAGGCGACTGCGCTTGACACACACCTTTACCGCCCATTGGCTATTTTCAAAGGTTTTTTGTATTTTATTAATCCGCAATTTTTGAAGCAATCATAAAACTTTTTTGAGTTTTTATTCCAAAATTATTTCTTAATATTAGCTAGCAAGATAAATGATACCTACATGATTTCTAATAATAAATTTTTTAAGGAGTTTCTTCCATATCTCCAAAGTTATTCATCATGTCTTCACCAAATTAGTATGGAATCAACTTGGTAGTAAATGCTTTCAAACAAAAAAGAAGCGAAGATATCACGTAATATACATCCGAAAAAATACAGGTCTTATAGATATCCGCCTTCTTTTTTTAAGTCGGTTAAAATATAATATGATAGTATTATATTTGTATGCGAGCAAGTCAAATCAGATACTTTTTTGGACGTCAAAACAAACATTCTGCGGGATTTGTGTTTACTCAACCTCACCGTCATAATTTTTTGCGCTCATAATATCAGTTATTCTGCATTAAATAAATCTAAAATCACGTTAAAAATGGATATACGAGTAATCAATTAAAAGTGATCTTATTTTTAGGGTTCCGTACCCGAAGGGTGCAAACGGGACCCAATTACTGAGACTCCGCTGTCTGTCCGTCTGTCCGTCTGTCACAGGGCTCTATCTCTTGAACCGCAATAGCTAGACACTTGAAATTTTCACCGATTATGTATTACTGTGGCCGCTATAACAACAAATACTGAAAATCAAAAAAGTTAAAAATAAAAGGGGGTCGCCATACAAAAAACGAGTTTTTTTAGCGTTTTAAAACATTGTACGGAGGTACGGAACCCTTTATGTACGAGTCCGACTCGCACTTGCCCGTTTATTACATTATAATCTTTTATACCTATGTACCAAATAATTTATTTATGACCAATTCCCGGGGTAAAATAAAAAATACTTCCAAGGCACAGACATCTCACGCAAACAGCCAAATCCCGATTATTTAAATTGGACCGTGTATCTGTCACATCAAACGTCGTTAACATATGTCGTCGACGCGGCACGTGGCGCCACGTGGCGCGTGGTGGTGATCGATCGAAACTTTTGGCGGGAATGTTTTCATGGGGTTTATTTATAACTAATTCTATTAATGGTTATGAGATTTATACGAACCCTTTTAATCCAAAAAGGTTATAAAATGAAACGGAACCGAAATATCTTTCAGTTACAATTTATTGCGTTGTTTGGGATTGCGAGTGTTTAATTATGATTCATGTTGCTTTTAACCACGCTATTTGAGTATAATTACAAATTGTGATTAATTATAATATTACCTACAAGCCGTGTGGTTCCCGGCAGAGTAGAATAGGACCACTCAAAGTCTTCCCATGGATGCAGTGGATGGCGACTTAGGAAATACAAGCTAAACAAAGGTTAATAATATCAATGAGATCTCTCCAACCCGTCTAGCCAGCGTGGAGAGTGTAGGCCAAATCCTTTGACTACTTTGGTTAACAGGTCTGGTGGTACAGAGAGGGACGTGCTTCTGCAGTGGAGACTAAAAAAGACCTGATGATGATGATAGTACCAAACTTCAAATTTTCAAATTTTAAATTCTTTATTTGATTAATAAGAGTAAGTTTGTTGTCTTACAATTAAAATATAGTCCTTCTTATTGACCCTTTCGGGTATAGCAAAATTTAACAATATCTATTTTCTCCTAAAAATATTATTTATTGCAATATTATTACATTATTACTTCTTTTTATATCTCTGGAATAATAAACATTTATTTTGGTCTATCTAGAATACAACTTATACGGTTTTTAGTTTACTTAATATATAGTTAATTTATATCTTTTTACTTGCATTCTATAAAAGCTATATTTAAATATTCAGATAAGATCATTTATAACAAATAATTACTATACTACCTACAACTTAAGGCCGGTCAGAGCTAAACTCATCAAAGTATACTCATATGAGTATATTTTTTGTGGGAAGCAATTAGCTACTTTCCATAAAAAAATATAATGTGTAATATATACCTATTTGAAGAAAAAAGGTACGAATAACTTTATTATGCCGTGTCCATATTTTATATGTGTGTAATATAACCTAGCTGCTGCTACTTAGGTGACTTAGGGTCGAACCAACAACGTGGAGCGCAAGATGCGCGACACAATTTTGGATCCGGCAACTGGGACCACGGTCCGCGTTAATCCGCTAGATGACAAGAAGTCAAATCAGACACCTTTTCTAAGCGTCATGACAAACATTTTCTATGGGATTTGTATGAAATACAAAAGCATGACGTTATAGATTTTTCGAGTCAAATAGCGCTCTTGACATCAGTTTTTCTGCATTAATAAGTCTAAAATCATGATAAAAATGGATATGATCAATTGCAAGTGACACTATTTTGGGAAGTTTTACTCTCTTAACAGTACCAAATAATATATAATTTCTGACCCAGTCCTCCACCCAATTGCGGTCCCAGTTGCCGGTTTCCTCGTTCATACATGTCATAAAAAATCATCTATATCTACTACGAATTTTAACATTTTAAACTTACAAAAAGATCCTTCCATGCTAGTCTGGAAAGAAAGAAAAACTAAGAATGTACCAGTTGCTTCTCTACCCGCGCTGATCGTAAAAGCCGATCGAGGGAATGGTCGGAAATGCTAATCATGTTAATAGGCGATGCGGCTAGCAACCCATCACTATTTCGATTCCTTTTCTTCTCGCCCAACATAACGCTAAAAGTGGCGTTTTGATCACGAGTCTCTGGGCTCTATTTGATTAGAGTCGCAAAATCTAAAAGGCTCTGTCCGTTAGGGATAAAGACGTGTTAAAATATCTGTATTTGTGCGTGCTTCCTATTCTACCCCGGAACCACCCGTGTGGTTCCGGATTAGAATACTTCCTGTGGATGTCGTAAGAGGCGATAAAAGGACTAAGCACAAAGATCTCGTGCTACAATTGCATTCCCAAGGAGGTTAACGTCGGGCGGCGGCCGGTTGTAAAACTTTTTGCACAAATACATTCCCAAATAGGGTTTATTAAAGTATATTAAAGATAAAGAGATTTTGTGATGGAAAAATATTAATCATATATTTTCTTTGAGTGAAAAGTTACTTTATCTATTGCTATGAATGAGGAGTATTACAGCAAGTTTATTGCATCATAGGTTCTACTCTAACATCCCCTCTGCTTTCTTCAAACCAAATTGTTACAATACTTCATAAGTTTTGGTTTGAATATTGGCTTTGTCATCAGATTTGCCAATTGCTCTTGTTTAGCCACATGTTTCACTTTAACACTGCCTTCAGTTATACATTCTCTAATGTACGAGTAGAAGTGTTTCAATCTGATATGCTTAGTTTTTCTGTGAAACTCATATGGCGGATTTTGTGCTAATTTTATAGCTGATTCACTGTCCACGTTAAGTACTGGTGTTTCAACTATATTACACAAATTTTGGAATAGTCTTTTCAACCAAACAATTTCTCTGCAGGCTTCACTTGCCGCCACAATTTCCGCTTCTGTAGAGGAAAGGGCTACTGATGCCCGTTTAGCACTTCTTCAAGAGATGGCGGTTCCAGCATAAAGACATAATATTCCAGTAGTGGAACAACCACTCTCACTGTCTCCTACAAGATCTGCGTCACTATAGCATACAAGTTGCTTCTCTTTGTCTTCTCTCTTGTATACTAGACCAGTTCTAATGGTACCTTTCAGGTAACGAAAGATTCTTTTCACCTGTATAACATGCTGTTTTGTTGGATTCTGCAAATTTCTAGACACAACGCCTACAGCGTATGCAATATCCGGCCTTGTACCAACCATAACGTAACTCAATGCTCCAACAGCTTGTCTATAAGGGAATTTTACATTATTATCATCTTCCGCCAGTTCACTTTCAACTGTGTATTTTATAATTGGCGTACCGACTACTTTACAATCGCTCATTCCATATTTTTCAAGAATCTTTTTCGTATAAGCAGTTTGGTGTACTTTGATACTACCATCTTTCCCCCTTTCTAATTCTAGTCCGAGAAAATATGATGGTGGCTTTGTAGTTATCTTAAATCTGCCTTTTAATTCACATTCTATGAAATTTTTAGCGTCTAAATCATTTGAAGAGGCCAATAATCCGTCGTCAACATATAAAGCTAGCAGTATCTTTGTTTTTCCTTGTTGTCTAACGTATAAACATGGATCTGCATCACTCTGTTTGAATTCGGACTCTATTAGAAAACCACGCAAACATTCGTTCCAACATTTAGGTGCTTGTTTCAGTCCATACAAGCTTCTTTTCAGTTTGCAAACTTTGTTAGATCCATCATTGTATCCCTGGGGTTGATGCATATAAATTTCTTCTTTGAATGTCCCATAAAGAAATGCTGTAGAGACATCAAATTGTCTAAGTGTCAAACTTTCATTAGCAGCAATACTTAATAATGCTCGAATCGAACTCATTTTGGCTACTGGGCTAAATGTTTTGTCGTAATCTATGCCTTTTTTCTATGAGTAACCAACAGCCACTAACCTCGCTTTGTACTTATCGACTGTACCATCTGGGTTCCTTTTTATTTTGAATACCCATTTGCAACGAAGGGCTTTTCGGTACTTTGGCAGCTTCGTCAAATCCCATGTCTGATTTTCTTTTAATGAACTTATCTCTTTATTCATGGACTCTACCCATATTTCTTTATCAAAGCTTTTCATTGCTTCTTGGTATGAAGTTGGTTCAGAATCAGAAATGACTTTATTAATCAAATTTTCAAAAGTAAACCTTCTGGAGGTTTTATTATATTTCGATCACGAAGAACTCGTCTGTTGGCTTCTATAACCGGTCTTTCATTTTGTAGAACTTCATTGTTTTCATCAAAATTATTATTCTCTTCTTCTGAATGTATCGATGCAAAGTCTTCATCTGACTGTATCGGTACAATGTCTTCAATATTTTCATCATGTGAGTCGGGTTGAACAATTTTAGAAGTAGTTGAGAGCTGAAACTCGTAGGTATGCTTTTCAGGTCCAGATTCAGGTGTAACTTCTACTGGTGAGCTACTTAATAAAGAGACTTCTTGAAAAGTAACGTCTCTAGAACCTAACAGTCTAAAGTTTACTTTGTCGTAGACTCTATATCCATCATCACCGTCATATCCTATCAATATACCTTTCTAAGCTTTTCTGTCAAGCTTTCTTACTCTTCTTTGTTTAGGTATATGCACATAGCATTCGCAACCAATAATTCTAAGATGACTAATTTTTGGCTTTTTACGAAATATGGTGATATTTCGTAGGGTGACTTCCCTCGTTCTGTCGTAGGTCCCGTACGATTCAATATGTAAACTGAGGTATTTGCCAATTCAGCCTATAGTCCTCTACTCGTAGGGAATCTCATTGTGTGCGTACATTAGTGTTCTTATCATTTACACTATTGTGCGATTATCTCTCTCAACACAGCCATTTTGCTGTGGCGTGTACGGCATTGTCAGCCTTTGTCGTATCCCTTGCTTCCTTATAATAGTACGTATTTGTTCGTTATTAAATTCACCTCCATTGTCACTTAATATTTCTTGTATAACATGACCAGATGTTTTACATTCAGCTAAGAAATCTTTTAATCTAGCAGCAACTTCTGATTTTTGTCTAAGAAAATATATGTGACGAAATCGGGAAAAATCATCTTTAAATAGAACATAGTATCTATAATTTGAAATAGAATAAGAGAACGGGCCACAAACATCTGTGCTAATAAGTTGTCCAGGATGAGTAGCTCTTTGTCTTGTTCCAAATTTGTTTCTATGAGCCTTTCCATAAACACATCCTTGACAAAGTTGTTCATTATCTTTGGATTTAATGTTAATTCCAAATTCCCTTTTAATAACTTCTTTCACATGTCTTTTGTTTTGGTGGCCGAAACGTTCGTGGTAGAGTTAAAGTTGATTTGACATAGTCAGGGTATTTATCTAAGCGTTGGGAGTTAGTATCTCGACATTTAATTTATACAAACCTCCGCATCGTTCTCTATATCCCATTAACTTTATTTGTCCATTTACGAGTATCTTCAACGTGCAAGACTTGGTTCTCGACTCAAATAAGCTTTTCTCACATATATCTTGAGCAGCTAATACAGAAAACAAATTTCGTTTTATAGAAGGGACATACCAAACATTCGACAGAATACAGATCTCCTTTTTGCCATTTATGTTTGCTAACAGGTGTATAGAGCCTTTTCCTATAGCTCCAACGCTTTCACCATCTGCTGTAACAACCTTATGAGATTCGACAAAATATTGAAAACTTTCAAGAATATCTCCTCTATTGGTCACGTGACTTGTCGCTACATTATCAACGAACCAAGAATCTCTATCTTCATTATTATTTAAGGTAAAATCTAGTCTCATTAACACAGTCGTATTGCATGTCAACCTCCGTGGCGTAATGGTTAACAAGCTAGACCGCTAATCTGAAGGTTCTGGGTTCGATCCCCAGCCAGGGCAAGTTGGAAAATGGCCTTTTTCAAATTTTCCTGGGTCTTGGGTGTTTATCTATATATGTATTTATCATAAAATATAGTATCGTTGAGTTAGTGTCCCATAACACAAGTTTAGAAAACTTACTTTGGGGCTAGCTTAATCAGTGTGATTTATCCCTATATATTTATTTATTTATTATATTTATGTACGTTATGTATTATATTTATGCGTAGGTTTAGGAGGTTTACCATCGCATATCCACTGCGTGCATTTTTTGACTCCGTGTCCTTCTTGTCCACAATAATTACATTTAAACGATTTGTTTTTCATTCTATTTTTCTTTCTTCTCTCTACTAACAATGCCTCTCCACTTTCTGGGGCTAAGTCAATATTATTATGCTTGTTTGCCAAAGCCCTTTCATAAGCACATAACTGCGTGGTCAAATTTTTGATCGTTCTTTCTTGCATTGCAATAAGCATCCAACTCGATTAAAAACTGAAATAGTCTTCAGGAAGTGAAGACTTTACAGATGAGAAGAATTTCCGGTAGTTCCTTCCCGTCTGCTGACAGCATTTTATTAAAATCGTGCCATTAATTCTTTATTACTGATAGATGTGATCCCATGTCATGTTTGGGGTCTTTCTTATACTTAAAGAATTCTAAGCAAACATCATACGATCGATCCTGTGACGAACGCTCATATAAGCGGTTCAACTCATTCCACATATCTTTTACTGATGTGAAACGCATCAATTTTGTGAGCATATCCTCCGTCATATTAGTTGTTAGTAGTAGTAAAGCAGTGCTCTCAATCTTAACGAATGCATCACTTTTCTCTTTATATAATTTTAGATCTTCAGCAGAAGCTTTCTCACCTGGGTGCTGTGGCATGGCTAGACTCCCATTTAGTGCTTCTATAGCTCCAGCGTGAGTTTTCAGAAGCCGTTTTTGACCCGTCGAAACGTCCTATTTCAATTTTCATATTTGTTGACATGATTTTTAAATACCTGACGTTTCTCAGACAAACTTTAACATTTCTTGCTTTTTAGATCCTTTTAACTACCTTTTAACTACGCTCTGCTACCATATTAAAGTATATTAAAGAGAAAGAAATTTTGTGATGGAAAAATATTAATCTTATATTTTCTTTGAGTGACAAGTTACTTTATCTATTGCTATGGATACAGTATTATAGCAAGGTTATTGCATCATAGGTTCTACTCTAACAGGGTTGACGGCCGGTCGTAAAACTATAGCCAAATCATTTAAACTGTTCCGGCTATTTCTTCTCTAGACATGGGTAACTCCGGATTCGAATATTTAAATGAGCCGATTCATCAACAGAAGTCGATACCCGTACTGAATCCCGGTACTCGTTATTGGCTCCCGCGAGTTATTGAGTCCGCACCGATCTTAGTCCCGCAGGGAATCGGCGTCAGTCAGGTCGCGAGCCGCGAGCCGCGTTTCAGCTCCACCGCGTCTCAGAAGGAATCGGGAGTTAATATTATTCTGTATTGAAACCGGTACCAGAGAGGACGTCTTTATTATGTAGATTCAATAGCGAAACTTAGCGGACCTCGGATCTGGAGTCGATAAGGCATTAGGAATCATTAAGATGAGTCGGTACAGGATGCGGAGTAAGATTCAGTGAGCCGAAACACTCCTCGGAGTCGAGATTACCCATGTCTATTCTTCTCCACTTCGCTAGGTTTTTGGCATTGACATGCATATTATATTTGGAGATAAAAAAGCAGGAAAGCGCACCCCGGGCTCCAAAGCAGCACAGCTAAGGATGCAACCGGGGACGCGCTTAGACAAAGAAAAAGCATTTGTCTGTATTTTGCAATAAGAACCTCTTCACCGTTGCTTTAAACTTGTAGCCTCTTACTTGTTATTATTCACAAGAAGTTACCACCGGCTCTCTCTACCTAGTAAAGACATGAGACCAATTCAGGGAGTGAGGTGGCGTGTGTTGGTTGCTCAATTAAACTACAATTTGTGAGCAACAGATGTGTTTTATTAATTATATATGCATACCATAATGGGACAGATTCACCACTTGCTTGGTGTTAGATTTCTTGAGAAACACTCGTCAAAATACAATTCTTTACATAGGCAAATAAAGATTCACTTACTTAAATTGTCCTTGTTAATTTAGTAACATTATAAGTAGTTTACACAGGTAGACCTTCGAATGATGTACTTAGATTTCCAGGTTGTCTCCCAAGGTCCTTTCGAGGTTATGCCATCAGGTCAGCCATCAGTGATGTGGGATATGCAGTCTGTTCCTTTATATTTGCGAAAAACTAACTGCGCTCACTTTTTAATATTTTATTAAATAGTTTAAATCATATCTTAGAACCCTAAAACAAAAGATGTATTTATTGATTATTTTGGATTTTAATTTTACATTGTATTGACAATGTGACAACTCGTGTCATGGTTTTTTACTTACGATTTATATCGGTCTATTAAATTTATTTATGACATCTTCCTTTTTTTCTTCATTTTTATCGTCCAATCTGGATTTTGTTTAATTAAATTTAAGTACAAGTACAAGTTGTATGTCTTTTCTCAATCAGGACGCTCCAGACGATTCCCTTCAATATGGCTGTCAAAAGCCTGTTTATTTTTCTATATACTCTTTCCTTACGGACTTAGATGAAAGGTTTTTGACTTACAAAAATCGAATGAGTTTATGAAACATATTAAGTTTAAAATTTATACTTATGTATTTTGTTAATTTGTTATTTATAGCTTTAGATATATAGTTTCACATTTACTTAAGTCTGTTTATATTTTATTTATGCTTATTTAATTAAAAGGAATGAATGACGACTAGCGACATCTCGTGTCAATTTCAAGCCGATATTGTATTTGTTTGGAAGACGCTAGTATAGATGTCGCTACTGATATCAAAATATTTTTTGTTTGTTACAGTACATCTCTCCCCGTTTAAAAAAATGTTGTTAAATATTTTTTTTTTTTTTTTAAGTTACCACGCTAATTTATTTTAGAAAAAGAATGAACTGCTAAACATTTTAAAGTGATATATCTGAGATTTATTTTGCGAAACTCAGTGGCCTTCCTATCGCCTACCTATTATGAACTTATTCTAAAGCAAACTGCATGCATAGTTTTGCTACTAAGTTAATTGAAAGTTTCTAAATAATTTAAATACCTATTGTGCTCATCATAAGTGCTAATCTGCCCTACGACATAGTCTTGGGATCGGAAGCTACATTGAGAGCAATGTAGACTTCCACAGATCTGGATGCACTGATGCTTATAAGTGTTGGTTTTAAATTCTGAATGTAGTACAAGTACACCGCAAATCTATCAAGACAGATTACACAAAGATGTAACACACTTCACTAAGTGAAGAAATTTCTTATATAGTTAACTTACATGTTATGCTAGCTTATAATTACTAACTTATTTTATCTAGTTACAGCTACTTTGACTGCAATATAATGTATTTACATTAAATGTTAATATTACTTTCTAAGTGTTATATATCCGTTCAGATATATTTGTTTTAAGTTTAAGTTTTAATTATAAAGTATCATGTACTAAGTATTAATTATTTTTTTAAATATACATGTTGAGTTAATTGGTTTGTTCCTTTATTATATTAAGTTGAGAAACAAAACCTTGTTTTATTTAAGTTTAATTAAGGTTTTTAAGTTTTTATTTTTATTTTTTTATTTTTAAGTTAAGGTGTTAAGTTTAAGTTAAATTTGATAATGGAAAACATGAGCTACTGAATCTAAAATCATTGTATAACCTTGCCTCCTCATACTTCCTTTTCACACGCCATCTCTCACATACTCCAAATCTAAAAGTTGATGCATCTTTATGTATTTATTTATTTTTTTAATATCCTTATATCCTTTCAGCATTTATTCATCCCCTTTCAAAATTAAATATTCACACGTCATAACCTTAACGCACGAGTTTGTGTGAATATTTGTAATGACAAGTTATTAAGATAAAGATAAGAGCTTTTAGTCTTCATGTTTTAAAATATCTTTTATGTGAAATTTACCTAAGGGTTTACCCTGCATATCTTCTAAGCTATATACTACGGGTGAATGTTTAAACGAAATAACACATTTTTGAAAACGTGGTGCCAATTTTGATGTAAAATGCTTACTGGCATCTGATAGAGTAAACGTCCTTTTGTAAACAATTTGACCTACTCTATATTCTAAAGTACGTTTCCTAAAATCATAATGCTTTTTATTCTTGTCATGTTGTAATTTTAAATTTTGACTAACTTCTTTAAATATCGTTTTAAGTTCTTTTAAATTATCTCCATAAATTCTATGATCCTCCACAGATAACAAGCAGTGAGGAACTGGTTCTTCAGAGTTCAGTGCAAGTTTCCATCGACATACATTTTTCGTCCATGAACAAGAAAGAATGGAGAAAATTTAGTTGCCTCATTTACCGAGGTGTTTAATGCACACTGTATTTCTTGGATATTACTGTCCCATTTCCTATGGTTTGATTTCACATAGGAGGCAATAGCGTAAAGAACATTTCTTATGGCTCTTTCTGCTTGATTAACCTGAGGGTGATACCTAGGATTATAATAAATATTAGGCACATTATATTTGCACATTAAATCTCTAAATTGTTTTGAAATAAATTGAGGACCGTTATCAACATAAACAAATTTAGGAACTCCGTGTACTAGAAAAACTTTCTCTTCCAGAATCTTAACGATAGCAGTGCCTGTTGCATTCCGTATAGGAAACAACATAACATATTTGCTAAAGTAATCTGACATACTAACAGATTCGTGTTTCTCTTAGTTGACACAGGAAATGGTCCGAGTAAATCGCAACATATTGCTTCAAATGGCCTATTTACTTGTTTAGGATTTCCCATTAAGCCAGGTCTAGATGAATTCACCGGTTTGTACTCTTTGCAAGTTTCACAACTATTTACATAATTTTCAACATCCTTGTACATATTTTTCCAAAAATAATGTAAAGCTAATCTTTTATGTGTTTTAAAAATTCCCAGGTGAGCGCCAGTGGGCTGATCATGAAATTGTTTTAATAAGTTACCCACTTCATCTCTAGGTATTACCTTGTTTACGCAATGGCAACCCCACCGCAGTGGAGCCCCCTGACGGAAGGAAGAGTAGGAACCTCGCAACCATCCGCCCATCTTCATCACGTGACGGGCGGTTATTGACGTTCAACCAATAAGCTCGGTTTACCACGATTTTGTACATATACCATTGGTCGAAATTGTTCCCACCACCTCTATCCCTGATATATGTAAAATTCAAAATCAAAAAATATACTCGTCATCAAACTTCCCATCAAACAACTGCATTTTTATTTCTTTCAAAAATCACCAACATTAACGGCAGATCAATTAATATCAAAAAGTATCTACACGCGCCGATACATCGCTTGGTCCTTCATCACCAAATAAGAAACCAGCACCTACGGATCTTCGCAGGGTGCCCAGTGAATTCCAGTGAGTGTGGTGAGTGTTGCTTATTACCCAGGGTCCGGTACAGCCGTGTGCCGCTGCAAGCACAAGCTGTCCTGACCAGCATACGATATTCGCACGTAAGTACCTCGTCTTCTCATAATCCGCCAAAATGCCGTTAACGTCCGATTCTGAAAATGTACCTAAATCTCGCGATAGGTCCCCTTATAGATATTCTTCTGACGATAAAACTGAGCAAATCATTCGTGATCTAATTAAAAAACGGGGTATCATAAAGGGAAGGCTTACCAAATTTTCAAATTACTTAGAATCCGTTAGTGTTACGACCTCAAACTCTCAATCGAAAATAGATTTAAAATTACGCATAAAAGGCGCAGATCGTTTGTTCTCCGAATTCGATAATATTCAAACTAAAATTGAAGAGAATATTTCCGACAGTTATATTGATGAGCAATTAGATCAACGTCAGCAGTTTGAGGATAGCTACTATAGTACACTAGCCCGAGCTGAATCTATTCTCAATGAGAGTGAGGTCACTAGCGAGTCCAAATCATGCAATCACGGCACTTGTTCTAACAAACAGTCATCAGTAAAATTACCTACCATTTCGCTGAAGTCATATGATGGCTCGTCATTAGAAACTTGGTTGTCGTACAGGGACACATTTATTTCACTGGTACACAATTCCACTGAAATTAGCGACATCCAAAAGTTCCACTATTTAAAATCATCTTTAACGGGTAGTGCCGAATTAGTCATAAACGGGATTAAACTTTCTTCTAGCAACTACGCGGTTGCATGGGAACTCTTATTAAATAGGTACGACAATACTAGGTTATTGGTGCACAGCCATGTCAAAGCACTGTTTTCTATACAAGCACTGACTAAAGAGTCACCTTCACTTTTGCGCAAACTCATTGACACCATCATCAATAACCTACGCTGTCTAAAAACCCTAGGTGAGCCTACAGAGTATTGGGATACGCTTCTTATATATATTGTAGTCACTAAGTTAGATAAAACCACTGAGCGGGAGTGGGAGCAGCATAAAGGTACGCTATTGTCTAACTCTGATGTCAAGGTCAAGTTGAAGGTAGATCAATTATTGCAATTTCTTAGGGACAGGGCTGATTTATTAGAAACGTTAGCACTTTCACATAGCAAGGATAATCAGAGTAATTCTGAACTTAAAAAATCAAATACACACACTAAATCTCATTTATCACAGTGTAACGTTTCCTCAAATAAGCCACAGTTTTCCGAGCGATTCTCACACAAAGCTTGTTTGATGTGCAAGGGTAAACATCCAATTTACTCGTGTACAAAATTTTTAAACTCAGATTTTCAATCCAAAATTAAATTTGTAAGCGATCACAAGTTGTGTGAGAATTGCTTGCGTTCCGGACATGTCGTTGATGATTGTAGGTTTGGTCCGTGTAGGCAATGCAACCTTAAGCACAACACACTTATTCATCCTAATACGCATAACACTTCCGTTTGCAATGCAAGTTCCCACGCGATCCATACCGACCGACTGCAGGCGGCCTCGGAAGATGCACCGCTTAGCCCCACTACGGCTCAATTACAAATCTATCATAAAAAACAAGTTGACAATCCGGTTAGCGATATCCATATGAACACTCACACTAGTACACAGTGCGGAAGTGTACCAGTCCTTTTGTCAACTGCACTAGTCGAGATCCGTGACAAATATAATAAATATCACACGGTATGCGCTTTACTCGACAGTGGTAGCCAAAGCTGTTTTATTACGCAATCACTTTGCGAACTTTTAGACATTC
Organism: Acrobasis repandana; assembly: GCA_963576875.1. Taxonomy (NCBI): domain Eukaryota; kingdom Metazoa; phylum Arthropoda; class Insecta; order Lepidoptera; family Pyralidae; genus Acrobasis; species Acrobasis repandana. The sequence continues at coordinate 3,659,478 of OY756215.1, forward strand.
CATTATTACAGTCCACTAATGAAATACGAGGAGTAGGTAATTCAGTATCACAGTCGACGCAAACTTGTGATATTTGTATAAAATCAAGCCTAAGTACCTACACAATGCGCCTTAAGTGTTATGTTCTACCAGAAATTACTTCGACTTTGCCAGCTATATATGAACAAAGCGCGCAGTTTAGGATTCCTGACCATGTACAGTTAGCAAATTCAAATTTTTTAGGTCGTCAAAAAATTGATATTTTGATAGGTGCTGATAAGTTTTGGGACTTGTTAGTAGATGGCAAGATGCGCTTACCAAACGGTCCGTTTCTTCAAAATACCAAACTAGGCTGGATTATTTCGGGACCCATCCATCACAATACGCGCAAAAATGGGCAGGTTCAGTGTAATTTTTCTCAGTCTATCGACTTACAATTACGCAAGTTCTGGGAGCTCGAGGAGCTACCTAAACCTCTTGATACGCTAACAGATGAAGAGCGGGCATGTGAGCACTTATTTGCTACCACTACCACGCGCAACAGTGAGGGCAGATTTATTGTTCGCATTCCCCTCAAAGAATCACCTGAGGTTTTGGGTGAATCACTTCCCCAGGCAGAACGTCGGTTCTTTTCGTTAGAAAATAGTTTATCACGCGCACCTAATAGTTACAAACAATTATATATTAATTTCATGCGAGAATATGTCGAGCTGGGTCACATGACTCAAGTTAGCAAACCAGCTAAAACTCACTATTTTACTCCTCACCATGGAGTGTTTCGCGAACATAGCACTACAACAAAACTTCGCGTTGTATTCGACGCGAGTGCAAAGACTAGTAGTTCCAAGTCGTTGAACGACCTTGAGATGGTAGGACCCCCTATACAGGGTGATTTGCTAGCCATACTGTTGCGCTTTAGACAGTTTAGGTACACCGCTATTTCGGATTGTGAAAAAATGTATAGGCAGGTATTAGTTACACCTTCTCAGCGCGACCTCCAGCTCATCATCTGGCGTGAGGATCCATCTCAACCTCTCCAATTTTATCGCTTGAACACTGTAACCTACGGTCAAGCTGCCTCAGCTTATCTTAGCGTAAGATGCTTAAAGCAGCTAGCAGCCGAGTACTCTGACCTCAACGTGCAAAGGCTTGTCCGCGATGACCTTTACGTAGATGACCTTTTGACCTCTGATGATGACAAAATGGAATTATTAAAAAATTGTAAAGGCGCAGTTGCATTGTTGCTTTCAGGATGCTTTCCACTGCACAAATGGAAATTCAACTTTCCAATTTAGGCTGACTCATGTGACTTCTTAGACTCAGTCACTTTTAAAGACTTAAATTTAGGCGAACAAAGTCAATGTCGCACATTAGGTTTGGGTTTTTGTAACAAGACTGACCAATTTAATTTCAATTCGCTTTTTCAAAATCAAAAGGATAATAAACCCATTACTAAGCGCTTAATTTTGTCAGTCGTTTCTCAAATTTTCGACCCGCTAGGTTTATTAAGTCCGTTTGTCATGATAGGTAAAGTGTTGTTACAGAGACTTTGGCTATTAAAATTGCAATGGGACGACCCTCTCCCAGCTGATGTCGTAAAGGCATGGAACCGGTTTCTCGACAGTCTGCCTTATCTATCCAATATAACCGTACCGCGTCATGCGTTTCAATGCAACTCGACAAAGATAGAATTACACATCTTTACAGACGCCTCACAAACTGCATATGGTGCATGTATATATGTGCGTACTATACGCGAAAGCCAGGTAGTCGTACACCTTCTTATCTCTAAGGGAAAGGTCTCCCCGATCTCCCCGGTCAGCATCCCGCGCTTAGAACTGACAGCAGCTTTACTAGGTGCTAGGCTTTATGATAAGGTTCGCGCTTCACTCACTCGTCCGATCGATGACGTAATGTTTTGGACAGATTCCACAATTGTTTTAGGCTGGCTGCGTATGTCGCCTTCTTTACTCAAAACTTTTGTACAAAATCGCGTTGCTGAGATACACGATCTGACGAGTGAATTTTCATGGCGTCACGTGAGCGGTAAGGAGAACCCAGCAGACCTAGTTTCGAGAGGTACCAGTCTAATAGACCTTTCTACATCAGACCTATGGTGGAGCGGTCCCAATTTTTTACGCGAAATAGATTTTATTAATAATTTAAATTGTAACTTAAATAATATTTCTTCGTCCGAGCTACCTGAGCTTAAATCAAACTCAATTAATTCATTGGTAGTCAAAAATAATGATAACGAAGCTGAGTCATTATTTCCATTTCATAGGTTTTCGCAATACAATCGCATGTTACGTTCTACAGCTTATTTACTTCGTTTTATTCATAATGCGCGCAACAAAACAGATAGGCTGTCGGGCGCGATCACTGTCGATGAGCTTAGGAATGCAGGTAGTACGCTCGCCCGGTTATCACAACAAGAATCGTTCAAAGATACCTACTATTTACTTAATCACGGAAGGGGTCTCAAACCAAAACACGAGCTCGCTAGTTTGAGTTTATTTATGGACAATAACCATGTAATACGCGTAGGTGGTAGAATAAGGAATTCTCCCGACTTTGACTATGGCAAAAAACATCCCGTACTATTGTGTAGTAAACACCATTTTACTATTTTGTTATTTAGACATGAGCACATTCAATCATTGCACTCAGGCCCACAGGCACTCCTTTATCTTATACGCGAAAACTGGTGGCCTGTGTCGGGCAGAAACTTGGCTCGTAAAGTGTCTCATCAATGCGTTACCTGTACGCGCCTTAGAGGAAAAACGCTAAACCCATTTATGGGCGATCTTCCTAAGGAACGTTTAGTTACGTCTAGTTTTCCCTTTTTTCGAGTCGGGTGCGATTTTGCTGGTCCTGTTTTTATTCTAAACCGTAAAGGCAGAGGTGCTCAGTTAGTCAAGAGTTACATTTGTCTGTTCATTTGTTTTGCTACGCGCGCAATCCATTTGGAACTGGTTAGTGATCTCACTACTGACGCTTATCTACTCGCTCTTAAGCGCTTTATATCGCGAAGGGGTAAGCCGTCTGAAATATTTTCGGACAACGGTCGTAACTTTGTAGGTCTACGTAATGATTTTGCTCAGTTTCTTGCACAATGTAGTTCAGATATTATTGAATACGCTCATAGCCAGTCCATAAAATTTTCATTTATTGTACCTCAAAGTCCGCATTTTGGAGGATTGTGGGAGGCTGGGGTGAAATCGTGCAAATATCATTTGCGACGTGTGATAGGCAATGCTCATCTCACTTTTGAGGAATTTACCACGGTACTCAGCCAGATCGAAGCAGTACTCAATTCCCGTCCGCTGATACCGCTATCCACGGACCCAGATGACCTGCAGCCACTCAGCCCAGGACATTTCCTCATCGGTCGTCCTCTCCCCACTCCTGTTTATGCGGAGGACATCAAGGATGCTCCAGTACATCGCCTCAATCGCTACCAAAGGGTGGAGCAGTGTCGGCAGCAGTTCTGGTCACGTTGGTCGAAGGAGTATATCTCGGAGCTGCAGACACGCATGAAATGGAGGGATAATACAGCCGAGCTTCGCCCAGATACTCTCGTCGTCGTGAAGGACAACAATCTTCCTCCTCTCAAATGGCAACTGGGTCGAGTCATCAATAGCATACCCGGAAAAGATGGCATTTCACGAGTAGCTGACATCCAGACGTCCTCGGGTATCATCAGACGCCCCTATGTAAAGATTTGTCCTCTCCTGGAGAATGAAGACGTAGAGAAATCTTTTTAAAGCTGATGCTTTCAAGGCCGCGGGCATGTTTACGCAATGGCAACCCCACCGCAGTGGAGCCCCCTGACGGAAGGAAGAGTAGGAACCTCGCAACCATCCGCCCATCTTCATCACGTGACGGGCGGTTATTGACGTTCAACCAATAAGCTCGGTTTACCACGATTTTGTACATATACCATTGGTCGAAATTGTTCCCACCACCTCTATCCCTGATATATGTAAAATTCAAAATCAAAAAATATACTCGTCATCAAACTTCCCATCAGACAACTGCATTTTTATTTCTTTCAAAAATCACCAACATTAACGGCAGATCAATTAATATCAAAAAGTATCTACACGCGCCGATACAACCTGTTTCCACGTAAACTGAGATGTTAAATTATATTTATTTTTACTGTTTCTGAATAATTTATTTTCTTTAATCATGTAATTTGGAAATTTATGAGGAATTTTTTTACAATTTTCTAACATATTCAAATACCAACTGTCTGTGATTTTATCTGGAATATCTAAAGATTCTATTTTAATTCTTGAGAGTACATCGGGCAAAACCATATCTTTGCCTTTTCTGTGTATTATGTTGAAATCAAATTGACTCAATCGAATGCTCCAGCGAGCTAAACGTCCAGAAGGATTTTTTAATTTATAAAACCATTGTAACGATGCATGATCCGTTATAATGTTACATTTTTGTCCTTCAACATACATTCTAAATTGCTCTAATGCATATAACACTGCAAGAAGTTCTCTTTCTGTAGTGGTGTAGTTAACTTCATGTTTATTAAGTAACCTACTACAAAATGCAATGGGGTGATCAAAGTCATCATAAGATTGAGTGAGTACTCCTCCTATTGCAAATGAAGAAGCATCCGTTTGAATTGAAAAAGGCAAACTAAAGTCAGGGCATTTAAGAATAGGAGCAGATATTAAATTGGATTTAAGTGTTGTAAAAGCTTCTTCTGCTTCCTCTGTCCATTTAAACTCTACATTTTTACATGTTAATTTACAAAGAGGTCTACTAATTTTTGAAAAATTTTGAATAAATCTACGATACCATCCAGCCATTCCTATAAATCTTTTTACTTCTTTGGGTGAACTGGGTGTTGGATAATTAAGTATTACTTCTACTTTAGAAGGGTCTGTGTGGAGACCGCTTTTATCTACCACATAGCCAAGATATTTAAGTTCTTTTCTACAAAATTGAGATTTCTTTACATTAATGGTTAGATTCGCTTCCAAAAGGCGATGATAAACTTTATCTAAGAGTTCTATATGAGTGTCAAAGTTACTACTTATGCAAACTATGTCATCTTGGAATACAAAAACTTTATTATCAAATTCTGGACCAAATAACCTATCCATGAGACGTTGCATGGTGGCTGATGCACCTACTAATCCAAAGCACATTCTGCGGTACTGAAACAATCCTTTTTTAGGTACTGTAAAAGATGTGCGTTCAGCTGATTCAGGACTGTCATAGCCGATTTGCCAGTACGCAGCACTCAGATCAATTGATGTTAAATATTTTGCATCTCTTAAGTTGTCCAATATTTGGTGAATATATGGCAAAGGATATACATCTGCTTTAGATATTGAATTAATTTTACGACAGTCTAAACATACCCTTAATTCACCGTTCGGTTTTGTTACCATAACTACTGGAGAATTCCAAGGTGAAGTAGAAGGTTCAACGACACCAAGTGCCAACATTTTGTCTAACTCTTTCTCTAAAGCTAATTGTTTAACGGGCGACAAAGGATAATATCTCTGTTTAATTGGTGGATGATCACCTGTATCTATTTTATGTGTAATTAAACTTGTCATTCCTAAACCAACTTTTTCAGTGTTAATGTTATCAAATTTTAAAATCATTTTATCTAATTTCTGTTGTTGTTGTTTAGTTAATGATTCGTAACATTCCAAGCCTTGATTTTTCGAAATCTCATTTATTTGACAAACTGGTATGTTGTATGTTTTATTTTTACTAATTAAATTATTTAACGTTAAGTTGAAAGTGTTGAAAAAGTCTATGCCGAAAATTACTGAAGTTATTATGTTAGGTACTACAAAAAAATTTACTGTTTTAATTTGACCGTTATATTTTAATGGCAGACTCATATGACCTATGCACTGGATTCTTGATCCATCTGCTGTCCTAACTTCCTGTCCTTTAGGTAAGTGAATTAATTTAAATCCATATTTTATGAATAATTTATGAGAATTGTTTCCAATTATCGAGCACACAGCGCCTGTGTCCAGCAATCCATAAACCTCTAAGTTAAGTACGTTGACTAATATGTAAGGTCTAACATCACTAATATTTGCTGGGAACAAAGCTGTATTAATATCATATGGTGTACATGATGATATGTCAAAAAGTAAATCACTGTGGCTCAAATTAATTAGTTTTTTGCACACTTAGGGCATTCCGTTCTTTTAAATCCCTTTTCACCACACTTAAAACATACTAACTCCTTAGAAGCTTTGCATTCGCTTGTATAGTGGTTTGTGCGGTTGCAACGGAAACACTTTTTACTGGTATGCCCAGAAGTAGATGGTTTTTCTATAGCCAACACCTGTTTTTCAGATTTATGTGTGTTGCCTGAAGACTTTTCTTTAGTCAAAGTGTTAAAATCCTGTTTTAAATTTGACGGCTTTGGCTCTACAAATTGATCTGACCTTGCACGAGCAAGTTCTAACTTTTTACCATACATTTGTAGTTGTCTAATTGAGCTAATATCTAACAATGCCATTTCCCTCATATATTCAGGCCTAATGTTGTGCATAAGAATGTCCAGCTGCTCCTCTTCCGGTAATGGTTTAGAAAGTCTAGAAATCATTCCTTGCATAATTGACAAATACACCACTATCGATTCATTTTTTGATTGAGTGCGTGAACGTATCTCTTTTGTCAATTTATAGTCTAAATCAGGTATATCAAAATCTTCACGTAGACCAGCGAGTAAGTCTTTATACGTGCTAAAAGAATTTTGATTTGACCTAAACCAACACAATGCTGATTTTTCTAACAAGTCGGAGAAAGCCACTAAAGTACGCTCCTCAGATATATCTCTTGCCTGTCTAAGTTCTTCTAACCTTTCTATAAAAACTCTAACACAGGTCGTACCATCATATTTTAAATTTAAGGAACATCAATTGATAGGTTTTTCTTTAACGAATACCACTTTCGAAGTCTCAGTTAATTCTTTTTCTGGTGATGTCTGATGTGGGGTTCTCATTTCCTCATCATCAGAATCCTCATGTTGTAAAGCAGTTATATTAATTAATTTGTTTTTTAGTTGCAGTAACTCATCGTTAGGTGATGATACGCGAGATAGTCTCATTAAATAATATTGTGATCGGGCAACTAACCGTTTGACAGCTATGGTGTCTCCTGGTATTAAAGATTGGTTTTGTTTTTCTAGTTCACATATCGGTTTGGAACAGCACTGCACTTCCTCATCAGCTTCAGGTGACCGGAAGTCGCCTGGTTTTATACTACCTCTGCGGTACATGCTGGCTATGTTCCTGTACTGTCCTCTAAGTACATCCCTCGAGGATCCCTCATCTGTGAAAACACCAAAATACTTAAGCTCAAATAACAATTCCTCCTTACGGAGATGACTAATCCAAGTTGAAATATCCATTATAGGTAATAACTAGTCCTTAGTTATTAACTTTATACAAACAATATTGTTTTAAGATGTATATTTAAGTTTATATGGTTATATTTAAGTTATACAGTTATAGCTGTATATTATAAGTAAGGTTAGGTACAATTAAATATTACCTTCCTACCAATATAAGTTTAATCTAAGTTAATTAGTAACACTTCTTAGTTTAATAGCTAATTAAGGTTAGGTTATTTACTAAGTTTATTACTAAGTTAAATATTTAAGTTTTAAATTTTAATTAAGCAACAAAGCACACGCCCCACGTTGGGCGCCAATTGTAGCCTCTTACTTGTTATTATTCACAAGAAGTTACCACCGGCTCTCTCTACCTAGTAAAGACATGAGACCAATTCAGGGAGTGGCGTGGCGAGGTGGCGTGTGTTGGTTGCTCAATTAAACTACAATTTGTGAGCAACAGATGTGTTTTATTAATTATATATGCATACCATAATAGGACAGATTCACCACTTGCTTGGTGTTAGATTTCTTGAGAAACACTCGTCAAAATACAATTCTTTACATAGGCAAATAAAGATTCACTTACTTAAATTGTCCTTGTTAATTTAGTAACATTATAAGTAGTTTACACAGGTAGACCTTCGAATGATGTACTTAGATTTCCAGGTTGTCTCCCAAGGTCCTTTCGAGGTTATGCCATCAGGTCAGCCATCAGTGATGTGGGATATGCAGTCTGTTCCTTTATATTTGCGAAAAACTAACTGCGCTCACTTTTTAATATTTTATTAAATAGTTTAAATCATATCTTAGAACCCTAAAACAAAAGGGGATATTATTAATTGCACATCTAATAAATAATCACCCATCAATTTAATCTCATCATTTATATACTTTTTTACATCAAATAAATCAACAATCTTATCATAAGTACTGATTGCACAGCAAATAAATACTGACTGCACATCAAATTTATTAGGTTAGGGCAAACCTATAGGTTAGGTTATGTTAGAACTGCGACCAACACACGCACGAGCCGAGCGAGCGAAGCGAGCGTGCCGCGGCAGCGGCCGGCGAGTGCTAGGAAAGTTCTATCCATTTTACTGCGCCACAAATATAAATTGCAGTTTGTTTAGTAATATTTTCAGTTGAGTATTTTGCTGTGCAATCAGTAATTTTGATTTGCGTTTAAATACTACCCAAACAAAAGATGTATTTATTGATTATTTTGGATTTTAATTTTACATTGTATTGACAATGTGACAACTCGTGTCATGGTTTTTTACTTACGATTTATATCGGTCTATTAAATTTATTTATGACATCTTCCTTTTTTTCTTCATTTTTATCGTCCAATCTGGATTTTGTTTAATTAAATTTAAGTACAAGTACAAGTTGTATGTCTTTTCTCAATCAGGACGCTCCAGACGATTCCCTTCAATATGGCTGTCAAAAGCCTGTTTATTTTTCTATATACTCTTTCCTTACGGACTTAGATGAAAGGTTTTTGACTTACAAAAATCGAATGAGTTTATGAAACATATTAAGTTTAAAATTTATACTTATGTATTTTGTTAATTTGTTATTTATAGCTTTAGATATATAGTTTCACATTTACTTAAGTCTGTTTATATTTTATTTATGCTTATTTAATTAAAAGGAATGAATGACGACTAGCGACATCTCGTGTCAATTTCAAGCCGATATTGTATTTGTTTGGAAGACGCTAGTATAGATGTCGCTACTGATATCAAAATATTTTTTGTTTGTTACAAACTTAGGCTTTAAACAATGTAAACTGCCGAATGCATTTAAATTCAGTTGGTTAAAAGGGTAAATAAACATGGAAGTACTACATAATTTTGTGTGGATTTTGAATAGCTGTGAAACAAGTACAAAGAAACTTATTACAAGCAAGACTGTGGAAAAATCTCGCAGCGGGGAACAAAAATCTCGCCAACTGTAAATGAGTTTTCGTGGTTAGAATCTCAAGTATGGTTATACGTGTATTTTGCATAGAATCTGTTCATATTCCAGAGTTTCTAGGTGCATACTTATGAGAACTATTTTATACAATCCAACAGGAACCTTATATTTTAGACTATTTCGGTAGATTTAATGTTAAAGCGTTCTCTCCCTGTCGACCTTCATTGTCATAGAATACTTGGAAGTATATTAGGTCCTTACATATGAAATTGCCGTTCAGTATCAAAAAAGTGAAACAAGTTTTTTTAATGAAATTATTATTTAATCAATCGAATTATGCGCCGTTGTTATCGATACACTTCCACCATTTTATAGGCAGATCATTGATACATTTGGAAAAAAAATCCTGGGAGCGAGAGTCTATGAACTGTTTGAAGGCGGTTTTGACTGCCTCATCAGATTTGAAATTTTTTCCTTGTAAAAAGTTATCCAAATTTTGAAAAAAGTGGTAATCGGTTGGGGCAAGATCTGGAGAGTATGGTGGGTGACGCAGAGGTTCCAGTCGCAGCTCCTCTAACTTGGCGATCGTTTGATGTGCAATGTGTGGTCTAGCGGTATTCTGAAGGAGCAGTGGGCTAGAGCAATTCATCAGTCTCGGTTGTTTTATGGCGAGCTTTTCCATCATTGTTTGCAATTGTTGGCAATACAAGTCTGCAGTAATCGTCTGGCCTGATCTCAAGAAGCTGTAGTGGATAACACCAGCACTAGTCCACCAAACACTAACCAGAATCTTCTTTTTGGTCAGTTTTCGCTTAGGGCAAGGTTTTGCCGGTTCTCCAGGGTCAAGCCATTGTGATGATCACTTCCGATTGTCGTACAGGATCCATTTCTCATCACAAGTCACGATACGGTTCAAAATCCCCTCATTATTGTGGCGATTAAGCAAAGAAACGCAGCAAGCAACGCGTGTTTGTTGGTTTGCTTCAGTCAATTCGTGCGGTACCCACTTTTCGAGTTTTTTAATTTTTCCGATTTGGCGCAAGTGGATAAGTATCGTTTTGTCACTTACGCCGAAGGCTGCTGCTAATTCAGAAGTGGTTTGAGATGGATCCACTTCCACTATCGCCTTCAATTCTTCGTTATTCACTTGAGTATCAGGTCGTCCACGAGGCTCATTGTGTAAATCGAAATTTCCAGAACGGAAACGTTGAAACCAAAAACGCACCGTTCGTTCGTTAGCGGTGCCTGCTCCATACACGTCGTTAATTCTTTGAGTCGTTTCTGCAGCACTCGTGCCACGGTGGAACTCGTATTCGTAAATACCGCGAATTTTGAATTTGTCCATAGTTGTTGTTATAGCAATGTTGAAACTCAAACAAATAATGTTAAAACAAATGAAATACGAATTTTAAAACAATATTTTTCTGGCTTTATTTCGAAATAAATTTGAATTTGGAATTCCTAATGAAACGCAAGATATTTGATTTAAAAGTTGCCAGTATTGAAAATCGGCAATTTCATATGTAAGGATCTAATGTATAAAAAAAATTACTCAGCGCGATTTTGCCATAATGAAACGAGGAATAAATTGCGCTCATTACTTTTGTCATGTATTTTGCCATTTTATTAATTAACGTGCAGAAAAATTGCACGTAATTCATAAACCAGCTATATCAAACATTTCTATTTTTTAATTCCCTGTTCTATTTTTAGGGTTTCGTACAAAAAATGAAAAACGGAACCCTTATAGGATCACTCGTGCGTCTGTCACAGCCAATTTGCTCCGAATCTACTGGACCGAACCAGGTGAAATTTGGTAGAATGTTGTAATCCTATGACCCAAACACATATGTGCAAATTAAATAAATATTTTTTTTAAATAAGGGTCATGTTCGGGGGACAAATTACAAAATTTAAAAAAAAAAAATTGCAAACCTTACTGTGTCATATATCAAATGAAAGGGCTCGTTATGAGGATCTCAAATATATTTTTTTTGTCATTGTAAAATGAATAGTTTTGATTTTATTCATGAAAGAAGACGAAAATTGACCATTCCCCCCCCTGATCTCCGAAACTACTGAGCCTAAAATTTTTAAAAAAATACAAAATATAGTTAATTGCTTGTAGATTATAGGAAAACCTACAAGAATTCAATCAATTGTATGGAACTCTCTCCACGCGAGTTTAACTTGCACTTGACCGGTTTATTTTTGAATTGAAAACTGGTTACATCTTACCGATGGAAAGTTATTTTTTTATACTTTGCCATGTTGCTTGAATTATTCTTACTGTATTGTAATACACACCTAGGCATTTTAATTACTTTTCCCATGTTTTCGTATGGTTTTCGTTTTTAAACTGTCGAAAGTACTAGACATATATAAGGACTAGCAAGTGACTAAATGAAGTCTACAATTGAATGGGATAAAACAGTGATATGTGATGTCTCCTCTTGTTTACATAATAGCTCTTTGTCGACCTTTGGGAAAATTAAACAGACAGCAAAGTTGGCGTCTTAATATCAGATAACATATCCTAGCCTGTGGCTGTGATGTTCCACAACTAGGCAAAGGCCTCTCTCTGCCTCATTCTTCCACTCGTCTGTCTATCGCTGCTGCCTGCCATTTAGGTAATCATTTATCAAAATCATTTCGCCATCTGGTTCTTAGTCTTAAAGGTTTGTAAACTAAGACATGTCATAATTTAGGTAGGTACATTGGTACATACTTACATTCACAAATTGACATTTTTTTAAATTTTGTAATTCTTATAGTTTAATTTCAATTATGACATAACAAACTATGTATTCTCAGTCCATTATTTTAAGTTTTAAGTTTGTTAGTTGACGTCTTTGGAGAAAACGTGCAGTGCAGTTTGTTGCCGCTTCTTCTGCACTTGCGCCTAGGAAGCGGCATAAACTTATCTGTAAGTAACGATTTGACGTCAACATTTGTGCAAAACAAAACAAAGCGAGTATTATTAAGAGATATTATATTATAAATATCCTATGATAATAAAGATAATATTTTGATTTGATTTGATTTGAAGTCTGCCTCTTTTGCGACGTCTTTCTCATACCCAGAAAGTCGCCATTTATCTATCAGCCCTGAATCGATATACATGTCCCGCCCAGTCCCACTTCATTTTTGCTGTCTCCGCTGCAATTTTTATCCGAAAGCGCTGCTCAGTATTCCGTACCTTATCTGTAAGGCGAAGCCGTTATAGCGAGTTATTATAGATATTTATTTTCACTCAGCCAACCCTTGCCGTAGGGCTGTCAACAAAGATGTTTTTATCAGTTCCCCGAGCGTCTCTAATGGAGCTCTTTTGTTCATCGAAAGTATGAAATAAAAAATAAAAGGCGTCGGGTCCAATTAATCGATCGACTAATTCAAAGCGGCGTCTTCATATTGTTATACTGTTCGTTGTGACCTTTATTTTCCGACTACCTAGCTGTTGCCCGCGTGGGCAAAGGTTATTTAAATTTATTTGATTTGAGACACACGCACCATTAAAACGTTATCATCATCAGGTCTCTTTTAGTCTCCACTGCAGGAGTACGACGGTCTCTGTACTGCCAGAGCCATATATTAGATTTGACCCAGACTCTCCACGCTAGCCAGATGAGTTGGATCTGGATCGTCGTTGATAACATAGGTTCGTGTTATGACGACCTCCGTGGCGTAGTGATTAACACGCCAGTCTGCCACGCCGGAGGTTTCGGGTTCGATCCCCAGCCAGGCCAATTAGAAAATGGCCTTTTTCAAATTGTCCTGGGTCTTGGTTGTTTTTTAATAATAATAATATAATAAGTTTATCTGTATTAGTATGTATATATTATAAAATATAATATCGTTGAGTTAGTATCCAAGTTTAAAATTACTTTGGAACTAGCTTAATCAGTGTGATTTGTCCCTATGTATTTAATTAATCATGAACCTATGTTCAGTATCATGGAATGAATCTTTGTAATAGTTTCAGGATATTTCGTTTGACTTTATAATAATATAAATAAGTACATATTTACTAAAGTGAAAATAAATCCTGCTTTTAAAAGAAGAGGATAGAATTAAATATGTAAAACCATAGTAACATTAGATACCAAATTCCAAGAATGCTTCGTTAATTTCCTCCTAAAAAGCGTCCCTGCGGAGTCCATATCTGACAGAATAACAAATGAAGGGAGCAGGCTCCTTCCGAAGATGCCTGATAGCAACAGAACGTTAAGTCTTTTACAATTACAGTGATCGCGAATACTATACGTTTTTATCACGCAGACAGAGCATTTTGGGTTTTGTGGCAAGCACATAGAGTGCAATACCTGTTCATATGAAAGGTGTCTTGATCTCTGGTCATAAATAATAAGAACAAAATAATCAAAATAAGGTATTTGTTTAAAAAAACACAAAACTTAAAAACAGACTGTATTTATTTTATTTATTTATTTAACTTTGTTACAAAAAATGTAACAGGTGGACTTAAGGCCTACGGCCTTTTCTACTAGTCAACCTACAGGTGGTGCGGATAAAAGCAAATTTTGGACGATTAGTACAATTCAAATAAGCTATTTGACCATTATTAAACATTTACCTAAGACACATATTCATATATATACTTTCTTATAAATTCATAGACCTACATATAAAAATACATAAATATTTTATAAATTCATAAACCCTACATAAACTACATAAATATTTATAATACTCTATGACAATTTGTGAAGATAATGAGCGCGCACAGCACTCTTAAATGCTTGGCGACTAGGGGCTTTGCGGATATCAACGGGAAGGACGTTCCATAGCTTCACGGCTGTATGTGTTTCCATTTTCGCGAAACTCACATGGTGCGTTATTCCACAGTCAAAGTGTTAAATGAGTAATTGGGATTTTAACTTGGGTGACTATTGACATGTATATTTTTTTCTTTTTCCTTATTCTTGTAGACTACATTTTATCTAATGCGCAAATTTTAAAAGCAGATAATATATTGTTTGAAATTAAACGACTTTTAATTAAAATCAATTAAATTTCGCAGACCCACACGCACCCACAAGGTGATCAGACGACCTGACCAAGGTCGCTGGAAAGCGCTGGATGCAGGCCGCTGTAGATCGGTCATTTTGAAAAACCTTGGGAAAGGCCTATGTCCAGCAGTGGGCGTTATGCGGCTGAAATGATGATGATGATGATGAAATCTTGCAGAAATACGAAAAGAGAACGATTCTTATCGTATTTCGACATGAGATTCTTTAAAAGTGTAGAAAGTATATAATGTTGGTATTCTATTGCAAAATCGGAAAATTTAATTAGGTTCAAGATAGAAGTTTACTTTGTCTATTGTAAATACTGTTTCACTGTTTATTACACCATAACCGACCTCTAGTTTATATTCAACTAAATAAATTATTGTTCCAATAAAGCATTTGTCCTCACCGTACCGGGCGGAAAGCCAAAATATACGGTCTCCCGCAATACCCGGCTGTAGTTTTACAATTTGAATGATATTATTGTTTTATTGCGAGGCGACAGCCGCCAGCCATGAATTATGTCACGTGTACTATTCTGTTATGTCCTGAGGAGCTTGGGTTTGGTCTATATTTAGCACTGCAGCGATTTTGTCTATAGTGTACTCGTACACTAAACACGAAATAACTGCGATGCTGGACTTGGACAGAAGAAAAAACTTACAATTTATCAGCTGCTTTTCTTCTCGCGCAGATCGTAAAAGCCGATCGGGGGGATGAAAATGCGAATCATGTTGATGATGCGGCTAGCAACCCGTCACGTTTTGATTCCTTTTTCCACCTTCTCGCCTACCATCATAATAAAAGTGGTCTTTTTAGTCTTGCGGCCCTGGGCTCTGACTGACAGCCGTTAGAGCTGCAATACGCAAAATGTTTTGTATATGAATGTATGTACTTATAGTAATGTATATTATACTATTGAAGGGAAAGAGCTCTTCTGTATGGTGTTTTGGGTTCCGTAGCCAAATGGCAAAAAACGGAACCCTTATGGATTCGTCATGTCTGTCCGTCCGTATGTCACAGCCATTTTTTTCTATATTTTTGAAACTTGGTAAGTAGATGTATTCTGTGAACCGCATTAAGATTTTCACGCAAAAATAGAAAAAATAAACAATACATTTTGGGGGTTCTCCATACATAGAATTGAAACTCAAATTTTTTTTATCATCAGAACCATACGTGTGGGGTATCTATCGATAGGTCTTCAAAAATGATATTAAGGTGTTTCATATCATTTTTTTCTAAACTGAATAGTTTGCGCGAGAGACACTTCCAAAGTGGTAAAATGTGTGTGTTTCCCCCCCCCCCCCCCCCCCCGTAACTTCTAAGAATTTTATATAAGAGAATGATAAAACTAAAAAAATGTACATTCCCATTCAAACTTCCACCGAAAATTAGTTTGAAGTAGTAGGTAAGTAGTTTTTTTTAATACGTCTTAAATCGTAAGTCACAATTTACCTTTAGAACTTTTATATTATGTTACTTGCTGCTACGAAACCCTTCTTGGGCGAGTCCGACTCGCACTTGGCCGCTTTTTTTACAGCCTTTAACGATACCTCATTTGTTAATATGCCATGCATATCATGAAAGATACGAGAAAACAGATGAACAAACATACATAGTGCCGCAAACATACTATGCCGTAGTCAGGTAATAAAAAAAAATTAACTAATTTCTTAAATTTTACCTACTTAATTGATAGCTAAACACTTTCGTAGATACATGAAATGCTACTTATATTTTTTAGCTTGTAGGTATATTTAAATCGCTGATAGCTTACAACTTGCACCACAGCTATAAATTCGAGGAGGTAATGGAGTGTCAGGGCGCATACTAACAAGATTTAGATCTGCACGTTAGCCGTGTTTTTGCTGGATTTTATTACAATTCAATCGTGTGCAAACTTGACTGCAGTTGTGATGAAATTTGCTTCTGCCATTAAGTTCTTGGCATGTAGGTAGTGAACCATTTTAAAACGTCTCTGCCTTTCGCTTTGCCTGGTTTGCGTTGAAGAATCCCTGAATTAGGTACAACCACACCAGTAACCTATTGCTTAACCCCATACATAAATTTCGAGTCCAATGCTGCCCCCGTTTAAAATAAATTATTTGAAACGAAACTCAGATATCATTTAAAATTTCGTCACTAGATAACCCTTCAAACTATTTTATGAACTATTCGGCAAACTTTTCTTCGAACATTTGCGAATAACGTAAAAAAAAAAACACTGGGCAAATGTGCGAAGAAAAGCTTCACGTCAATAAATAAAAAATATTGTATTTATTTAATTTTTAATGCAGATTAAACACAAACAAGACCCTAAAGTAATTTTCTCTGTCCGCTTATTTTCTATTGTGGTTATTCAACTAATCCCCGAGGATTAAGAAGAAAAACTGCAATTTTTCTTCCAGCAATATAAAGTAAAAAACACAAAAAGCGACACTGTCGCGCTTTCCGCTAAATAACAGCAAAAACTGGAACGAACGAGCGGGTCTTAAACCGCAATTTATCTGGCGAGTGCAAATTATTATGTTAATACTTGGTCGAAACAGAACGACATTGACTAACATGAAAATAGATTACATGTATGGCGCTTCATACAAACGGAGTAACATTTATGCCTAATACTACTACAAACGAAACTATACATCCGGAGTGCACGGACGTACGTCAATGTGTGAGTTTCAGTGTTCAAATCCATCAAATGCACTCGAGAACGGAGAGGTGCAGAGACGCCATATTGCGGGAATCGCTGCGAGTGTCCATTCTGTATGTTAATTGTTGTATTATTTCTGTGGCCGTGTGGTGACGGCAGAGCGGAATACGGTTTGTCATCAACCCATTCCTCTAAGATGGATGTCGTAAGAGGCGACTAAGAGAGATAAAAGTAAACAGAGAACGGGCAACAGAGTCCTCTGTGCATAGTCTTCCAATACCATATACTGGGAAGAATTCCTAATCAACTCGTGGACGAGTGCTGCCAGAAGGGACTGGTCAGCTCGGCTTCGCTTTTTGACTCTATTTTTTATTACGTTAATCATGTTTGTTAGATCGTTTGCCAGCATTACATGTTTTAATGTGTTTACATTATATTATATTTAAAGTATTTTTAAATTGACAGATAAAAGCTCTTCTGGCGCGTAGGCGACCAAAACTGTGTAAATGAATTTCTTTCGTCGTTTCTCCTCAACAGTAATCGTTGCGAATCGCTAATATCGGTAGCTTTCCTTCAAAATAATCCATTAATTTATACAAATTTTTCCCTAAGCGTGGTCCACACTTGGATTGGTGGCCACAATATAATAATTTCTAGAGCTCCTCCGTGCTTCGAAAGGCACGTAAAGCCGTTAATTTCGGCTGTCATCATTGTATGACAATCGTCAAGCTATGTCAGATGCCTTTAGGCAAATTGAAAAATCAGACACCATATTACTCACACGAAAAACTAAATAAAAAAACAATATTTTGTAATCCGAATTGAAACAGCTTTTAAAAAATAAAGCGAAAAATTTAAAAAAGGAACTCCCAACGGGTCACCGAGCTCTTCATTTTAAAATATTGAGCAGTCTACTTTTTATCAGCTGTGTTGTCTATTTTCAGATTTGTCAATGGCAAGAACAATGAATAAGGCTCCAAGAAACTACAGACTTAACATGCAAATAACCACATCTATTGTGGAACCCCCCATTAGTGGGATAATTCTATTATACGCGTTTAATTTCGTAGTTGCTAATGAGGAGAAAACGTTATGGCTAGTTTAAATGTTTAAATGTAAATCTTTTTCGGAGAAACGTGGTGAGGTATAAAGCAAAGTGTAAAGTAAAATAGTCAATTGGTTTCTTCGTGATGTTTTAATTCAAGCAATAGGGTATTATTATACCAGATTTACCTACTTGCGGCTAATGATAACGCCGTTAATATGGCTCTACTAGACTGACAAACAATAGAAAAGAAAAAAAACCATCGACACGCGAAGATTATATTAATATTAGAAGATATATTTTTGAAAATGTCTCTATTAGATTCCATGGTGCAATTCCACTTCAAAGAAAAATTTAAATTTAATCGAAAAATGCCATAAAAATGCATTTAATTTTTACATTTTCAAATTTCGCGCATTTTTATCCGAAAATATTGGGCAGTAGATGCCATATTGCTCTGTGGTCATGACGTCAATTAAACATGTAAACAGATGCGCTGATGTATTTTGACAGTTGACATTTAAGTTTACACGGGCATATAACGTAATAGCATGGCAGGTACTGTTTCGTGTTTAAAAATAGATTATAAAAACTGAAAAATTGGAATTGAATTTAAAATGCAATGTATGTTTTAAACTAAAACAAACTTCCGACTGTTTAAGGCCTAAACTATCCTAAAAATATATTTAAATATTTTTCTCATAGATTTAGTCTACTAAACTACCGTATTACAAACTCAGAGGTACAATGCGGGGATCAAACCCGCCCAAGACCTGTCTAAAATCTATTTACCTACTAGTGCTCTATGTGTCTGGACCCCGTCTTGATGAAGCATACTCGTAAGAAATGAGCTCGTTACACGGATAACGTTCATCCCACGTCTGCCACTTATCAAATAGATACTGAACATTTGTTGAGTTGTGTAGTGAAGTGAAAGGTCTTTTTTAGTCTCCACTGCCGGAGCACAAAACTTTCTGTACTACCAGAGCCTTATATTAGCCAGAGCAGCCAGAGAACTTGACCTACACTCTCCACGCTGGCCAGACGGGTTGGAGAGTCTGATGTTTATAAGCTTTGTTTAGCTTGAGTTTCCTAAGTCGCCTTCTAAGACATCCACGGGAAGACTTGGAGTAGTTCTATTCTACTCTACCGGGAACCATACGGCTAAATTCGACACGCCTAAATAAACTCTAACATTGAGCACTACGACATTTAGGTATAGTCTATTTTGGTTTGACATTGAAATATAACGACAATTTCGGACGTCTGTTGTGTCAGTTTATAGAGTAACGGTCCTGGAGCCATACACTTTGCCGAGTGGATGTTGCAGACACGTGAAAAACGAGATTGGTTGGCTAACGTTCATTGCACGTCTGCCATACATCAAATAGATATTCCACATTTGTTATGAGTGGTGTGCTCATATGCTGTAAAGGAAAACAAGGAAAAGAATAAACTATAATCTTATTACAAGAATTGATTTATTCAGGCTGACTTTTTAACTACCAGTATCAATTTTTGGAGCAAGTTCAGTCCATGATATTGAACTACTTTGCATAAAAAGTATTAACGAGAAACATTTATTTGATGATTTTCAATATTTTTTTATAAAAAATAGTTAAGTATCATGGACTGAACTTGCTCCAAAATTTTGGCTGGTGGTCTGTATATATTGATACCTCCAGGAACGGCTGCAACCTGCAACAATTAATATTTCATAGCGTTTTTTCGAACAAGGCTTTGTTCGTGTTGTCATTCATGTTTGCGGATGCTGGCATGGATGATTTTTATGCCATCATGCGCAAAAAGTCTGCTTCGATGATGGTGCAAAGAATGCGTGGGAGCACCAATGGAATCTTGAAAGAGATAGATGGAAGAATGGATGCCGAAGTGTATATTAAACACAATGAACTACATGTTGAGTACGCTAGTATAGTGCGAGGAGACAGATGTAACTTAAAATAAGATATGGGCCACTGTAGCTTGAAATAAAAGAATTTTATTTTATTTTTATTTTTTTATTTGTTCGATCGGTCGCCCAGGTACTATTTCTAAATGTTATAAAACGCCCATCATTACCAAAATTTTCTTTCATGTTTGTCCGGGCTAAAATAAAAAGCTTAGAATGTACCAATTGCTTCTCTTCCCACATTCTTCCTACACATGCTAGGTGTTATATATAATGTATTGAACAAAAAAAAAGTATTACTGAAGAGTAGAAGAAGACTGGTCTCGGACTTAAAAGCAGCACGACTAGGATGCTACCGAGAACGTGCTAGTTAAGAATGAATATATCTTTAAAACATGAAAACAGCTGAAATGAGCAGTTTAAATGCAGCTCGCGGTTGGTATATTAAAAAGCGCATTCCGTCGAGATTCACACGTTCGCTGCAAGACGGTAGTAACACGGCAAAACGATGCCTTAAAAAATTAACCGACATTCGCGAAGACGTCTATAGTGCAGGAGACAGGAGCTATAATGCTGTAAAGTAGTTTAATACCGCCGATATTCACACGTTCGCTGCAAGACGGCAAAACGATGCCATACAAAATTAGCCTACATTCGCAAAGACGTTTATAGTGCAGGAGACAGGAGCTACTGTGCTGTAAAGTAAGTAGATGCCGCTGAGATTCACACGCTCGCTGTAAAACGGCAGTAAGAAGGCAAATTGATGTCTTACAAAATTAGCCGCCTTTGGCTAAGACGCCTATAGTGCAAGAGACAGGAGCTATTTGTGCTGTAAAGTAAGTAGATGCAGCTGAGATTCACATGTTCGCAGTGAGACGGTAAAACGATGCCACTAAGATTCACACTTACGGCAAAACGGCGCCTTACAAAATTAACCGACATTCGTGAAGACATCTATAGTGCAGGAGACAGTAGCTTCTAAACACGGTCCTGTTTGCATCATTAGCTTTGTTGCTTTATAGCTTGGGATGCGCTAAATAAGAATATTATTAATTGGCTAAGTGTGTGTCAGGCCACACGCAGTAGGAATAGGGTTCCATAGTTAGCTCTGATAGTTTTCCTTTTAATTTCGTTATACATATTTTTCACGTGTTCCTGAGGGAGTTCCTGCAATTTTTTTCAAACATCAAATATTACATTGAATAAAAAAAATAAAAATAGAATACCTCTTCCAACGCACCGCATTGAGGCAACGTACAGAATACTGGCAACGTGTCCGCAATTTTTTTGCCTAAAGACTGTTGATTGTCTCTTGTACTAGTCGCCCGTGACTATTGCGCCGGATAGGGTCTTGCAAAGTTCTGCCTTCAACAGTTTCGCACCAGCTGCGGCGCGGATATTGCCGGCGTGTTACACACAGCGGTTACGTATTCTCCCTCCTTTTTCCTCTTCAAAACCCCCCTATACACCCGTCCCGCTCTACTTAGCCTTCTAGCTCTAACGCAACAATTTTACTATAATTCTTGGTTGTTCCTTGTCTCGTCTATTACGTAATTAATGTGGACATAAAAAGTTAGTAATAACTTAAGAGGCGGCGGCAGATGTGGCTTGGGTATAGGCATGATAGGACGGAAACATATTTGTTAGTCACTAAAGATCATATTTTATTATATACTCATATTTTACCACTGTAACATAACATAACCTTTTAAAACTATTAACCTAGAAAAGTAGCAGTTGATTTCGTTATTATTATTTCGCTGCCAAACACAGTGCAGTGAATGATTGCTTCGATTCGCTGCAATCCAAAATACAATATTTTTTTTTCTAAATTCAAATGTTGTTTTTTTGTAATTAGGCCTTTGCAAGCACTTGCACACGACAATTAGTTTTGTATACATGATTACCTATTTTAAAGAAAAGCCAGAACGTAGTCCAGATGGACGCAGGGGTAGGGGTAGGCCGAGGATTAGATGGCGGGACGACATTGATAACCTTATGTGCGAATGGCAGAGGATCGCTGAAGACAGGGACATGTAGATGGATAAGGTGGAGGCCTTTACCCAGCACCACACTAAACCTACAGGCTAGTAAAAAAAAAAGCTTCCGATACTAGCGTTTCACAACGACCACTGCTAAGAAGAAACGCCAAAAGACACATTTACACAGTATAGGTAGTTAAAGATATAGTTAGGTGTAAAATCAGCAATGGTAAAATAGGAGAAGACGGGGCACGTCTGCCGCATGAAACACGATAGGCCACCAAGCTGACCAAACCGTGTGTTGTGTACCAAATAGTTACAGAAAGCGAGGGAGACCTAGGTGGAGAAACGGGGTGATTGCATTTTATGTAATGTGGTATAGACCGCAGTACATGACATATGCAATACCTGCATAGGAAGGAGTAATTGAGCCAGAAATGAAATGTTTTCGTGTGATCTTAAAAGGCTTGTATTTGTACCTACTTCACGAACAATCGGGAAAACAGCACGATACTATCTTTCTAAGATAAAATCTATATCTATACTAATATTATAAAAAGGAAAGATTTGTACCTATTTTTGTATGTTTGTATGTTTGTAATGAATAGGCTCAAAAAATACTGGGCCGATTTAAAAAATTCTTTCACCGTTGGAAAGCTACACTATTCCCGAGTGACAAAGGCTATGTGTGTGGGCGAAGCCGGGGTGGACTGCTAGTAACTTTTATAATAAATTAACACACACTGTCACGTCTTGTACCAAAACTTGTCACATTGTCACTTTGATTGCTATCTCTTTTGCTCTTGTGAAAGTGACAGTTATCGTATTGTTTGTCATACTCGGATATGAATGCTTTGATGGTCTTTTTACACAGTATAAAAAAGTCAAGGTCTATGACACCAACATATAAAATATGATAAATGTGTCACTGGTAATCTCAGTATTTATTTATCACATGTAACATACTATCGGATCGTACGTGACAACGAATATGACGCTATAGTTATTTGGGCTGGATTCATTGCAGAGCACGGATATTGGATTGGTTTTACAACAACTATTTTTACCGAAAGAGGTGTAGTCCAATGTTGGCTTGGTTTTAAATCATGCACTTTATAGCTATAAAATTTCACTGCAGCACATCCTGGGGCCTGCCAACGTGATAAGCCAAAAATTTTGTCAGTTTCTGTATCATATAAATTTTACGAACTGTCGCGATAAGTGTCTAAGTAACAATCTAAATTTAATAATGACAGTTGTGTCCAAAAGTGACGAACGGGCAAAGGACTTAAAACCTGCATAATAAAAGCGTCAATTGTCAGGTTTTACCTGTTGAGTCTCTAAGCAAATATTGTCTAACTTATTTGTCATGTAATTTAAGTACATTTATACAGGCTAACTTTTTAACTACCAGCCAAATTTTAGGAGCAAGTTCAGTCCATGATACTGAACTACTTTCCATAAAAACAATACTCTCAATACTTTCCAATACAAATCAGCTCTCAGCCAAACTGATTTTGTATGGGAGGACGAAAAATGTTTGTCGATTTTTAATAACTTTTTTATAGAAAGTAGTCCAGTATCATAGACTGAACTTGCTTCAAAAATTTTGTTGGTGTTTAAAAAGTCACCCTGTAATACATATCCAGATGTATTTTTAGATATTTCAAGCAAACAGTTTAGCTTTTGGGAGGTCGTTATACCCGAACAAGAATTGGTTTAAGGACCGTATGCACAAAGCCACGTGGTCGGATTTGGCTCTGAAATATGCAAAATTTTCCCGCTAGGGGGATAAAAATGTCAAGATGAAGTTGCATAGAGTTAATAATGTGTAAACGGGACAATAGATGTAGGTAATCATAAATTGTAACGTAGAATTAGTATACAGCTTACTTTTTTCTTTTCGTCAAGACTTCCAGTCCGCGATACTTATTAAAATTTTCAAATCAATCAAATCAAAGAATTATTTTGTTCGAATTATTATTTCTGAATTAAGGCCTTGGCAGACGTCATTATAATGTACTTAACACTTTGGTAGACAGGCTATCAGTAGAAAAAGTAAAGTCTAAAATACAGTAGTGTGCGTGAATGCAAGACGTTTAATTAAAAAGCGAGTTTAAATATATGTGAAATTCATATAGCACTTTCTAAAAAATCCAAGTTATAGTTATTCGAATCTTGCGTAAAATTTATTACTTTTTCAATTTATTAGTCGACCTCCGTGGCGATTCCTTAACACACTAGTCCGTCACTCGGAGGTTCTGGGTTCGATTCCCAGCCAGGGCAAGTTGGTAAATGGCCTTTTTTAATTTGTCCTTATTCTTGGGTGTTTATTTTATCCCATCAAAAACATAAATGTAAAAATGCCAAGTTCGAATTCCGACAAAACAATTGAAATTTAAATGTATATTTAATATTATCATAAAATGCTCTTTCATTTGATATTTTACGCGATATAGTTCACAAAACCCTTTTTTAATGTCTCATTTATCTCGCATAGGTGGCCCCATTTTTTTTAAATTTATTTATTTACCTACATTTTACTTCCGTGTTTGGGTCACAAATTTACATTATGTGCACCACATTTCAACTGAATCGGTCAGTAGTTTAGTAGGGGGGGGGGGGGGGGGGGGTCAATTTTCACCCATTTTCTTTAATAACTTAAAAATACCGATCTAAGAAATAAAAAAAATATATATATTTCATTTATTTACGTTATAAGTCTATCTTTGGGTCACTAAGTTACATAAGTGTAGGTACTAAATCTCAACTAAATCATTCTAATAGTTTCGTAGCAAATTGGCTGTGACTTACGGACAGACAGACAAGCGAAACCCTAAAAGCAGTAAAAACACCAAAAAAATCGGTTCCTATACAAATTTCCCGGGCGGCTGCACACAAAAAACAAAACAAATTCTGCATTTTCATACAAAAAAATGCAGATTTTGTTTTTTTTTTTTTACTGTTATTTTAATATCATTATACTCTACTAGCAGTCCACCCCGGCTTCGCCCTTGGTACACACAAAGCCTTTGTCACTCGGGGATTGTGTACCTTTCCAACGGTGAAAGTTTTTTTCAGATCGGTCCAGTAGTTTCGGAGCCATGTAATGCAAACAAACAAACAACCAAATCTTTCCTTTTTATGATATTAGTATAGATAAATAGCCTACTATAGCCTGCCTGCCTAGCCAAGTATAGATCTAGTATAGCCTGTGGTTCGATATATTACGCATAATGTCAATTCGTATTTTGATATACATTCATGGGGAAAAGTTGTTCAAAATTTCAGACTGAATCACCCCTCAAAATAATTGTAAAACCCTAATTAAACAGCACCTTTTATTACAAAAACAGTTAATATGATTCCGCGACCCGAGAAAGTTCCAATCCGATTTTCACCCTAATCGCCAATTAAAAAACATAGGTAATAAATCAAACCAAATTATTTTTTTCATTGACTTAATTTTGTAAAATTGAAAAATAAAATTAAAAAATCTACAACAATGCGATGTCGTATCTGCGATAGCATTACATCTTTACTTGAACGTCAACAAAATGTCAAAACTGTACCATAGTGTAGCAAAAGTATGACATAATTTGGCACTTTGTACATAGTTTTTTATTGAAATATTTTAGACTGTAATGCAATTTTACGTAATTCGAAAATGGATTTTTTTTAAAAATTCGACACGGCCTCCTTCCTGAACGCCCGGCGGGCAACTGAATTTGTATGGAAGAAACATGGCCGCCATTTCAGAGAATTGTGTCAAAAACGTTGCAAAACATCCAATTTTTAAAATTATTTTTTTATTATTGCGTGATTGCATTGTAAGCAAATATTAAGAATAATGTTTCAAAATAGCCTTTATTTTTATAAAATATATGCAATCCCTTATTAGAATATTTCTTTACGCAGAAAAACAAGCCAGTTTGTAGCAAGATTTTCTAAAATATTTCTTTCAGGTTTCTTTACAATTATCTTACTTTTTCTGAATTAAAATTAAAAAAATACGGTTTTCGTCTACTGGCTAGTCTATTCACCTATAACTAGGTATGTAATTTTCTTAGTGGTCTTTTCTACTTAAGCCATAACTTATGCCCGCGCAAAGTGAGTTTTGCATGTTTTTGGGTAAATTCAATGCTTGTTTTTAGGAAAACTACAAAATATTTTAAAAAAATCTTTTTTTCGTCTACTGTCCCAACTCATCCTCTATCTATGTGTATACATTATTTGACTTAAATCAAACGCTTTCTGTACAAACTTGTTGCCCGCGCAAACCCAGTTTACATGGTGCCGACTCTTAACATTTCGAAAACGGGTCACTAAATCGAAAAGCTGTATTTTCAAACCCTCAATGGTCATAAAAAACCTATCTTAATGGCACACACGTAATAAAATATGGAAAATAAAGTTTCCATCTTGTAACAATGTAACTTCGGAACTCTCTTCTGAGCGTGGCCTGACATGAACTTGGCCGAATTATTTCGTTTTAGTTTGCGTTATACCAATATTTAATTTATACTAATTTCATTTTAAAAGTTAAGAATAATGTATTTTTTTAAAGTGAGAACTTCTTTTTTACTGGGCATTTTTTGATATGGGAAAAACCATTGAACTTGCGACACTGTTACCGTTACACCAACACAACCTTGATAAGTTTTCACTTCTTTCGGTAGGTACTCCCGTAGTGCCACTGCTTTTTTTCGACCAATTTCCGACATTCGATATTTCTAAACAGCTGATCGCGCGTTTGTTTGAGAAGTCGAATATTTTTGTACCATGTATTGATCTTGGTCTAACAATTTGCACACTGGGGAAGAAGGTCTCGATACACTTTTACGGCTTTATTCTTCACGGAATGGACATTAGAGAAATCTGTTAGTTAAAATCTTTAGTGCACCAAAACATAGTGATACGGATTTATTAGATTAGGTATAGAAAACAGATGACAAAGGGAGGTCTTATCGCAACTGCAATCTCTTCCAGGTACCGAGGTAAGGTACCATAAGATACTTATATATACATACAATACATACATACAAATATAAAAAATTTACATAACAAAAAGATAATCCGAACAACATCCGAACAAAATCCAATACTAATATACCGCACTTCTATCTAATTCTAATAAAACTTAATTTGTTTTTAACGAACACAATATAAATTGTAATAATATTAAATTATGAGATAACTATGACCACTGGTATCTCGGGCTTCATAATAACAAATATTTTGTGATTTTTTATGAACACAGTTATCTTGTATAATGATAAGAATTTATCTTGTATAATGACAAGTATCGATAAACTGATAAATTCGTTTATGTTTTTCCTAAAGGCTGGTAGAGAATGCCTAATGCGAATGCATTAGGCATTCTCTTTAAGTCCATTAAGTCCACGTTTTGTACCTTTGTGGTCAATAAAGATATATATTAATATCCTGATTTTATTTATTATAATATAAACTTAGGAATACTAAATAAATACCACGCATTGTATTTTCAAACGCAAGTTGAGCTCTACAAATTTTGACGCAGAGGGTGTTCCAAAGCTTCACGCATTGTGTAAAAGAATCGTCAAAAAGCTACAAATAAACATAATATTCAACTAAGTACAGGATGCAGAAGCAAAAAAGAGCTTTCTGATTGATGCTCTGTAAGCTCCGCCGTAACCGCCCAAGTTGCGCCATTCACCGTACTCCACTTTTGTTTTTCTTATGAGTAACCCGGGCTTGTAGGTAGGGAGCGCGAAGCAAATATTTCTAGATTGTTGGGATAAAAAGGAGTATTTTGTGGATATTCCTAACTAATTACTATTTTATTAGTACCTTGATATTGTAATTAGTAAACGGGAAGTACTTAGAGATTTGTTTGATAAACAGCCATGATTAGGTCTTTTGTAGTCTCCACTGCAGGAGCACGACCCTCTCTGTACTGCCAGAAACATATATAAGCCAGAGCAGTCAGAGGGTTTGGCCTACACTCTCCACGCTGGCCAGACGGGTTAGAGAGGTCTCATTGATGATTATAAGCTTTGTTTAGCTTGTGTTTCTTAAGTCGCCTTCTACGACATCTACAGGAAGACTTGGACAGGCCCTTTTCTACTCATCTGGGAACCACACGATATTGGTGAACAAAAAGTTTAAATAAAAGAACTCGAGTTTATTTTTCGGCCTGAAAACTTCGTCGAAATTAAATAGGTACTTAACGGTTTTGTAATACTATGTTAAACATTTCTTTTATATATCTAACATGTTGTCTTCGCTCTCTTCTGCCGAATCTTCTGGAAGAAATTTCAGAAATTATCAATACTTTACTCCTCTATTTTTAGTTACCTAGTTTTTATCACTCTATGTACATATATTTTACATACAACACAATACAATACCCTTTATTAAACAAAAGAAATATACAGGACATAATTATCTTAAAACCAAGAAAGGAAAATATAGGAAATGCGCAAAAGGCAGTATACATAAATGTTATTAATAAAGTAATACCATGGAGTTGTAATTGAGCGAGTGAACGATTTATTGCCTACTGTGTCCCTATGTTGGGAAAAGGCCTCCCCTCTAGCCTTCCATACATCTCTGTTAGTGGCGACAGTTAGTTCGTCTGCCCATCGTGTTCTAGGGCAGCCTCTTTTTCTTCACCAGCCTACAGAGACCCATTCCGTGGTTATTTCTGCCCACCTATCCGGGTTTAAGAGTCTGATTCAGCAAAAAATATTTTGTGTGTCCGGTGTTCGGATGTCCAGATTCCCGGCTGTCTGTCTCGACTACAGGTCACATTTCTCAACTGATTACATTGAACATTTGTGAGAACCTGCTCGCAACAATAATTTCGATTCAGTTGTTCCAAATTTTTTTAAATTGCGAAATAACAAGTTTTAGTCATTTCGAAAAATGTTCAAAAATGTCATTAGACTTTGGTGTTAGTAGGTACCTACCGTAATAAAGACGTAACTTTTTCGTTCGAACACCTTTTTTATCCAATAAACTTAAAGTGGTCAGGGGTGTGATGCAAAGACACTCTCAAAGTCAACAGCTCACAGAGGTTATAATAATGAACAAGGAATTATGACACAAGCTCTCAGCCTAGCGTTTCCCGCAAGTATATTACTCGGGTCTTAACACATTTTTCTGTGATGGAAATTGAAAAGTTTGTGTTCACAAAGGAAGCAATTTGTAGATGGTAAGCACGTGAGAATGATATAATGGCGTACTTTTTGAGTTATTCCGTCATATTGAAGGGTGTGAAGCGTGTAACATTATTGTTTCATTATAATGGATTTCTATATTGTTTCATAAAAATGGTTTATACAATGGTTTATAAAAATAAATTAATGAGTGCATTAGCTCAAGGAAGTGTCAGTAGGATAAGTTATTCAGTATTCTTTTTCAGTAGCGCCTAGGAAGTAGCACTAAACTTAGTAGTAAGTAACCGTTTGACATATAACATTTGTGTAAAACAAAACAAAGGAGCAATGATTCCAACCAAGGATAAGCCCATCAGAACATTTTGCTGCAACTCGGCATTTTTATGGCAATACGAGTACAAGTATGGAAACAAAACGAATTAACTCTTCCGCGGACCGAGGACGACAAGTCGCGTTGGCCCAAAAACTTGTATGAGCCAACGAGTTGGTGCCATTTCGTCGCGCGGTTGGCCTAGTCTTTACGATAGTAATATATAAGTCAATACAAAGGAGATATTATAAATATCCTATGATAATAAATTTATTTTTTAATTAAATTGAAAAAAGCTCATTGAATTGACATAGCTAGAACCGCAATATCTTTACTATTAGATAACAGTTATAATAATGTGGCTATGTATTTGTAAATTGAGTAATCATGCGCTTGGTCGTTAGTTATAGTTACGTTATCTAGATTACTGGTACAGATTTTTACATCGGGATTAATATCCGTATTTCCGAGGTTCCTAGGCTAGTCCGATATACCTACGGTGCCGTGCAATTACGGGGATGCATTCGGAGAATTGCGTACAATTATGCACTACGTTGGCTTTACTTCCTACGCCTACTGCACGCAATAGAAAGGCCGAATAGATAATTACGAGATTTCGCGCATTAGCAGTAAAACTGCTAGGTATTGTACCTTTCAGGATAATCAGTGCCGGTTTTAGCTCTACCAGCGCCCCGGGCAAGATTTTCCCGCCCCGCCCCCCCCCAAACTGCAATTTAGACTGACTTAGGCTTCAATCTTATAGGATTTGTTTTGCCGACGGGGGGGGGGGGGTAAACAAGTGTGATATAGAGATACAGAGGGAGGGAGGGAGGGGTGCATACAAATTAGACTAGGAGTTGCCGCCATTAACCAGCCGCTATTTATATATTTATTATTACCTGTGACCCCCCCCTTGCCCAAAAACGCCCCCTGTCGCCCCTTTGTATCTGGCGCCCTGGGCGGTCGTCCAACCGCGCCCTACCCTAACGCCGCTACTGAGGATAATGATTTCTTTATTAGCTCCTCGTATATTTTCTCGAAATAGAAAATCCGAACAGATAGTTTCGTTAATTTCACGCATTAGTAATAAAACTAATAAAAGTGCAATTGGACATTGCAAGATAATGTTTTCTGTGTCAGTTCATAAATGTACAAGGTGACTTTTCTAACACCAGAAAAATTTTGGAGCAAGTTCAGTCCATGATACAGAACGACATTTCATAAGTTTTAATTGAATGTCGTTCTGTACCATTGTTTAATAAAAAAAAACGAAATAAAAATTTCGCCTTTCCATTCAAATTAAGGCTCAGCCAAACGGATTTTGTATGAAGCACAAAAATTTATGGTTTTTTCAATATTTATAGAAAGTTGTTAGGTATCATGGACTGGACTTGCTCCAAAATATTTGCTGGTGTTTAAAAAGACTAGCACTATATTGTGTTTAACGTTTAGGAGCGGTGGCGACTTTGCTCTTCTACTCGTATGCTGAACTGGGACCTTCTAGCTTTTTGGCTCAATAAAGTCGCTTGGTTTATACGATGGCAGTAACTGGACTGGACCCAGTGACTCTAACTTTCGGACCCAGTAACTGGGTACATGTAGACAGGCTCGGCAGTAAGTCAGTTGACTGTGGATTATTGCATTGGCGGTGACATTGAATTTAGTACAAAAACACTACAAGCAAATTGGCAGCCAAACGCGTCCAGATAATGAAAGTCGCACTGGACTGACTTACTGGGCCCGAAAATAGAACGGGTGGCTAGTCAGCTAGACTGACTTGTGAGCGGAAGTCAGCACTGGACTAGGTGTCTACACGAGCCCAGTAACAAGTCAGCGCTGCACTGGGTTACTGTACTGCCATATTACTGACCCTGTATAAACCAAGCACCTTAGCCAAGCACCTATATAAAAAAGCGGCCAAGTGCGAGTCGGACTCGACCATGAAGGGTTCCGTAGCAGCAAGTAACATAATATAAAAGTTCTTGTAGTTCGTTGTTGATTGAATGAAAGGTTAATTGCGGTTTACGATTTATGACGTATAAAAAAAACTACTTACTAGATCTCGTTCAAACCAATTTTCGGTGAAAGTTTGCATGGTAATGTACATCATATATTTTTTTTAGTTTTATTATTCTCTTATTTTAGAAGTTAAGGGGGGGGACACACATTTTACCACTTTGGAAGTGTCTCTCGCGCAAACTATTCAGTTAAGAAAAAAATGATATTAGAAACCTCAATATCATTTTTGAAGATCCATCCATAGATACCCGCATGGGTTTGATTTAAAAAAAAAATTGAGTTTCAGTTCTAAGTATGGGAAACCCCCAAAATTTATTGTGTTTTTTCTATTTTTGTGTGAAAATCTTAATGCGGTTTACAGAATACATCTACTTACCAAGTTTCAACAGTATAGTTCTTATATTATAGTTTCGGAAAAAATTGGCCGTGACATACGGACGGACAGACATACCTACAGACAGGACGAATCCATAAGGGTTCCGTTTTTTGCCATTTGGCTACGGAACCCTAAAAAACCGGGCAAGTGCGAGTCGGAATCGTACATGAAGGGGTTCCGTACCTCCGTAAAATGTTTTAAAACGCTAAGTATTACATGTTTCTAGTAGGAACACCCCCTTTATCTTATTTTTAGGATTTGTTGTAGCGGCCACAGTAATAAGTACAAAATCTATAAAGTATAACGGTTCAAGAGATAGAGCCCTGTGACAGACGGACGGACAGACGGACAGACAGTGGAGTCTCAGTAATAGAGTCAAAAATCTCCATGAACTTTGGACTACTTGCAGTAGATATTATTCTTCTTAAAATTAAATATTGGTTCGATTATGTTGCACAAGATATAATGCTTACAAGTTATAAATTAATTTAATTATCATAACAATGATAAATTTAAATGCTTCAAGATTTAGAAGAGCTGTAATACATTTTTAATCTTCAATTAATAATTTATTGTACGTCTATTATAATACTTATCGTACCAAAATCTACTGTTATAAATTACAGATAAATGATTGTGAGAAATGATACGATGTAAATATTTAGTGGATTTCTTTTTATCCTAAAATTGGATCAAAAAAATCGACTAAACGCGACTAAACATTCACAAAAATAATTGTAAGCATGGATCAGGATGTAAAGACCCGTGATTACCAAATGAGATGCAAAAAATATTATTTCTATTATTAATTTTAAAAAAATTTGGTTTGGGAATAGGCCTTCCTCTTTTCGCGCCATTTTCAAGTGTCAGTGGATGAGACTGGTCTAATTTCCCGTCAACCTCATATTAATGTCATCTAATCATCGGGTTGGTGGTTTATTGATCTGTTCACTTGTTTCGGCTACTACACTGTTACTGCTCTGGTCCATCGACCATCTTATCTTCTAGCTAAGTTTCCCATCCATTCTCACCTTTCGCTATCTTTTTTTTGTATACAAAAGGACAAATCACACTAATTAAGCTTGTCCCAAAGTAAGTTTTAAACTTATCATATGGGATACTAACTCAACGATACTATATTATAAATATATAATACAAGTAGATAAATAAACACATGACCCAGGACAATTTGAAAAAGTTCATTTTACAACTTACTCTGGCTGGGAATTGAACCCAGAACCTCTGGATTGGTGGACTACCGTGTTCACCATCACGTGACCGCTCAAACTTTATCAAGAAATCGGTTACAATAAATTTAGATTAACAATATCTGCTACTGGGATTAGCGGCAATAAAGCTTAATCTGGATAATAATTGGAGACAAGAACAAAGATAATTTTAGTATAAAAAGGTTAACCAACCTTGGAAAAGCATAGTTTGTTGAACATCAAACAAACAGAGGTATGTACTTCATTTCTAATTAGGTACCTTTGTCGTTGAAAATATTTGTTAAAGAACTATGAATATGAAATATACTGTAATTGTTTTAGATTCAGTTCATGATATGAAAAACTTTCTCCAATGAACATGTATCATTGAAATATAAAAAAAATATTCGTTTCACATAGAAGCTGGTTTATTAAATTTGTTCTATAGAAAAAAGTGGTTTCGTATCATGGAGTGAATAACCCCTTTTTCACTTTATGTTGTTAGACTTCATATATGTAGTAACTTTGCCCTAAAATTATTTATAATAGTGTTCTAAGCAATGACTATCCAAATATATATATTTAAAATGTATCCTAGGCATATTATTATTATATGTATCTATTTCTATGGCAGTCCAAATTCATAAAATTTTGATAAGTTATGCTGAACTCACGCTGAACTTTACTTATCAAAATTCTATGAATTTGTCTCTAAAATAGTTTTGGTAAACTTTGTTAAACCATTACTAATAAAGGTACCTAAAAATATTGTAATTAGGCTACCTAAGATCCAAGCTATAGTAGGTAATATCTATGTGAAATAGCATCCTGTGCTAATCCCATCATGTGTTGTGTGTAATCCCTTTATTATTCTAATTTCTAGTTTTATTCCATGTTATTTCCCCTGTTACACTTTAGTAATAATTTGTTTTTCAATCAACTTTTAGTTTGAAGATCTTTAATAGATAGATAGATAGATTTATTTGTATCAAACAGGGCACACATTCACAATCAATACAGTTAATCAATACAATAGAAATATAATAATAAATGAGACTAAATTAAACAGGGGCACAGGCCGGAATCTCCTAAGGTACGCGCAATATGCGTCACCCAGGCGTCCCCGTTTCCCGTCCCCGCACCTCTCCCCCGTTTTCGCCTCGATGACTCACGTTGGCCGTCAAGAACCGGGGGCGAGGTGCGGGGACGGGGAATGGGGACGCATATTGCGCGTACCTTAGGAGATTCCGTTCAGTTTACACTTACTGTATTCTGTGACAGGGGACTACGAATATGAGATGATACAAATTCAAATAGTAATTCCTATTTACTCTTTTTTATGTATTCTTTATGGCCAGTAATTTTAAAAACAGAACAAAGGTTTTAAACTCTTTATACCACTGTGAACACTTAAAATATAGAACTATTTCTCCCACAGCAAAATGAAATCCCTGCTCATAACCGCTGTTCTGGTCGCTGTGGCCCTCGCTGGCCCTACCAACCGAGTTTTGATCGCCAGTCCGGCAATCGTCGAGTCGCCGATCGCCGTCGGTCCTGCTATATTGGACAACGAGCCAATCGCCGTCGGCCCGGCCCTCATTGAGACACACGAACCCATCGCTGTTGGTCCTGCTATAGTTGACGCGTATGAACCCATTGCTGTGGGACCCGTCATCATAGCTGAACCTTCGCCTATCGCTGTGGGTCCCGCCATCGTCGAGACCCCTGCCCCCATCGCCGTTGGCCCTGCCATCGTTGAGACCCCCGCTCCCATCGCTGTGGGTCCCGCCATCGTTGACACACCTGGTCCTATCGCTGTGGGCCCCGCTATCGTCGACACTCCCGCTCCTATCGCCATTGGCCCCGTCATAGTCGACACCCCCGCTCCCATCGCCGTTGGACCCGCTATCGTCGAGACCCCCGCTGTTGAGCCCGTGATCGTCGCTGCTCCCACTCCCATCGCCGTTGGGCCTGCCATCGTCGACACCCCCGCTCCTATCGCCGTTGGACCCATCATCGTCGACACCCCTACTCCCATCGCCGTTGGGCCCGCCATTGTCGACACCCCCGCTCCCATCGCCGTTGGCCCCGCCATCGTCGAGACACCCGCTGTTGAACCCGTGATCGTTGCTGCTCCCACTCCCATAGCCGTTGGCCCCGCCATCGTTGACACGCCCGCTCCCATTGCCGTTGGCCCCGCCATCATCGAGACCCCCGCTCCCATCGCCGTTGGCCCTGCCATCGTCGAGACCCCCGCTCCCATCGCTGTTGGGCCCGCTATCGTTGACACCCCCGCTCCCATTGCCGTTGGCCCCGCTATCGTCGAGACCCCCGCTCCCATCGCCGTTGGCCCCACCATCGTCGACAGCCCCGCTCCCATTGCCGTTGGCCCCGCTATCGTCGAGACCCCCAGTGTTGAGCCCGTGATCGTTGCTGCTCCCACTCCCATCGCCGTTGGCCCCGCCATTGTTGACACCCCTGCTCCCATTGCCGTTGGCCCCGCTATCGTCGAGACCCCCGCTGTTGAGCCCGTGATTGTTGCTGCTCCTACTCCCATCGCCGTTGGCCCCGCTATCGTCGAGACCCCCACCGTTGAGCCTGTGATCGTCGCTGCTCCCACTCCCATTGCCGTTGGCCCCGTGATCGTCGCTGCTCCAACTCCCATCGCCGTTGGTCCCGCCATCGTCGAGACCCCTGCTGTTGAGCCCGTGATTGTTGCTGCACCCACTCCCATCGCCGTTGGCCCCGCCATCGTTGACACACCCGCTCCAATCGCCGTTGGTCCCGTCATCGTCGAGACCCCCACTCCCATCGCCGTTGGCCCCGCCATCGTCGACACCCCCGCTCCCATCGCCGTTGGCCCTGCTATCGTCGAGATCCCCGCTGTTGAGCCCGTGATTGTTGCTGCTCCCACTCCCATCGCCGTTGGCCCTGCCATCGTTGACACCCCCGCTCCCATCGCCGTTGGCCCTGCTATCGTCGACAACGTTGTTGACGCTGCCCCAATCGCTATTGGACCCGCTGTGATCGACAGCTTTGAACCCGTCATCTCTGAGACTCCCGACAGCTCGTCTCTGATCACCCTGATCTTCAATATCTACAACCAAGTCGGAGGCCTTCTCGGTAAACCCGTAGTCGTTGGACCTATCGCACCTGAAGTGGTTTCCACTTGGGAAGAATCAATTGATGCAGTAAATGTTGTTGATGCCGCTATTGACCCCGTCAGTGTTGTTGACCAGGTTGTGGAGCCTGTTTTGGTTGTGGAATCTGCTCCTATCGTACCCGCGCCCGTTATCGTTGGATCTCCTGCACCCATCGCCGTGGGCCCTGCTATCGTCGAGACCCCCGATGTTGAGCCCGTGATCGTTGCTGCTCCCTCTCCCATCGCCGTGGGCCCCGCCATCATCGAGACCCCCGCTGTTGAGCCTGTGATCGTCGCTGCTCCCACTCCCATCGCCGTAGGCCCCGCCATTGTCGAGACCCCCGCCGTTGAGCCTGTGATAGTCGCTGCTCCCACTCCCATTGCCGTTGGCCCCGCTATCGTTGAGACCCCCGCTCCCATCGCCGTTGGCCCCGCTATTGTCGAGACCCCCGCTGTTGAGCCCGTGATCGTTGCTGCTCCCTCTCCCATCGCCGTGGGCCCCGCCATCATCGAGACCCCCGCTGTTGAGCCTGTGATCGTCGCTGCTCCCACTCCCATCGCCGTAGGCCCCGCCATTGTCGAGACCCCCGCCGTTGAGCCTGTGATAGTCGCTGCTCCCACTCCCATTGCCGTTGGCCCCGCTATCGTTGAGACCCCCGCTCCCATCGCCGTGGGCCCCGCTATTGTCGAGACCCCCGCTGTTGAGCCCGTGATCGTTGCCGCTCCCGCTCCCATCGCCGTGGGCCCCGCCATCATCGAGACCCCCGCTGTTGAGCCTGTGATCGTCGCTGCTCCCACTCCCATCGCCGTTGGCCCCGCTATCGTCGAGACCCCCGCTGTTGAGCCCGTAATCGTCGCTGCTCCTACTCCCATCGCCGTAGGCCCCGCCATCGTCGAGACCCCCGCTGTTGAGCCTGTGATCGTCGCTGCTCCTACTCCCATCGCCGTTGGTCCCGCTATCGTCGAGACCCCTGCTCCCGTCACCGTAGGCCCCGCCATCGTCGACACCCCCGCTGTTGAGCCTGTGATCGTCGCTGCTCCCACTCCCATCGCTGTTGGCCCCGCTATCGTCGAGACCCCCGCTCCCGTCGCCGTTGGCCCCGCTATCGTCGAGACCCCCGTTGTTGAGCCCGTGATCGTTGCTGCTCCCATTCCCATCGCAGTGGGCCCCGCTATCGTCGACACCCCCGCCCCCATCGCTGTAGGCCCCGCCATTGTCGAGACACCCGTCGATGCCGTAGCTGTTGTTGACGCACCTGTAGCCGTTGACCCCGTAACCGTTGTCGACGCTGCCCCCGTCGCCGTTGGACCTGTCATTGACAGCATCGAGCCTGTCGTATCCGATACACCCGTCAGCTCACCCCTGATCACCCTCATCTTCAACTTCTACAACCAGGTTGGAGACCTTCTTGGCAACCCCGTAGTCGTTGGACCCATCGCTCCTGAACTCGTCTCCGCTGGGGAGGAATCAGTTGATGCCGTGAATGTCGTTGAGGCCGCTGTTGAGTCTCCCGAGCCTGTCAACGTTGTTGAGCAAGTGATTGACCCTGTCAATGTTGTTGACCAGGTTGTGGAGCCTGTTGTAGTTGTGGAATCTGCACCTATCGTGCCCGAGCCCGTTATCGTCGGATCTCCCGTGGTTATTCCAGAGCCTGTGGTTCTACCCTCACCCGTGGTCATCCCTGAACCTGTGGTTCTACCCACACCCGTGGTCATCCCTGAGCCTGTGGTTCTACCCTCACCCGTGGTCATCCCTGAGCCCGTCGTGATCGGTTCTCCCGCTGTGGCCCCCGAGCCCGTGGTCATCGGCTCTCCCGCTGTGGCCCCCGAGCCTGTGGTCATCGGATCCCCTGCTGTGGCCCCCGAGCCTGTGGTCATCGGATCCCCCATCCCTGCGCCAGTCATCCTTGGCTGAAGAAAGATAAGACTGTTAGGAACACTACAATAAGAATTGTGATTACCTGATTTATTAATAAACACCTTGTTCCTATTTTTATTTTCTATTTCTATCCAAAACTCATTCCTCATTGCCTGACACCGGCCGATCTCGTTTAATTGCAAACAGTAGGCGAGAAGGAGGAAAAAGAAACAAAAATAGTGATGGGTTGCTAGCCGCATCATCTACGCATTTTGGCCCATTTCCTCGATCTACTTTTACGATCTGCGCGGAAAGATAGAAGCAGTTGGAACTTTCTAAGTATTTCCTTTACTCCTAGACAAGCGTGGAAGAAATATAAATAGCATACTATATTATTAAACTAGCTGTCAGCCCGCGGCATCGCTCGCGTGAATTTCGGTTTTACTGAATCCTATTTTTAAATAACCGAGCAAAAGCAAACCGATAACCTTCCTCTATTTATAGTTTTTTAATTCTCTTAATCCAGCCGGTTACTTTATGTAATTATATGGTACAATTTTTATGTAAAGGTTATTGTGGAAAAAAAAGATATTTAAAAGGTATTTTTTTTACTACCGAAGATTCTCTTTATAAACCACATTCACGTTAGTAGCATTGGGAGAAAGGATTATGAGACTATTAGCAGAACTCACTCTGGAACATGCCACATAGAATTGTCCGTGTGAGTTTCAATGACTGTCCTTGGGCTTTATTTATGATCATTTCGAAGCATACTTTAAGGGGAAAGTGCAATCTCTTGAACTCAAATAGATACTCCGATGGTATTAATGGTATGCGAGGAACAAAAACAGTTTCCCCTTGACCACATCCAGTGAGCACAGTAGCCTCGACAATGTTCCTATGGAGATCTTTTATTTGTAGACTTGTTCCATTGCTTAATTTCGGAGGTTTAAGGTTTCTTAGCAACAACTTACTGGTGCGCCAATTTTAAGTACCAGATTATGTGGAGGAGGACCAGCTGGATTTAGAGAATTAAGAAATTCAACCGGTTAATTTACTGCGTTATCTGTTTGCAATACAGAATCTTCTGATTTACTGCACTTCAGTCGATTCGAATGACTTCAACAATGTATCATTTCTAACAGCAGCTGTATCATTATTACTAATTAAATTTTTTAAACGTTAGTAATAACAAATTAGACCAAATACTAATATAATTATAGAATAGAAGATATGAATACAATAAATAATTAAATTAATGATACCTTAATTGACATTTGCATGCCTAGACAGGTTAGAAGTGTGATCTAAAAATTGTAATTAACAACTATTGTAACCACTTTTACAGCAAATAAATATATTATTATTATTTATTATTATTATTATTGTATCCCTCATAGAGGTGGAATTTAAAAAGTGCTAAAACACGTGTTTAATTATTTTTGTTAAGGAACATTTATGCCAAGTTTCAAGCCTTTGCCCCTTTAAGAGTCGAATTTTGAAAAAACCTTTCTTATCTAAGCACTGTGTAATATCAATCAGCGCTCAGACAAACGGATTTTGTATGGGGGGACGAAAAATTT
Organism: Acrobasis repandana; assembly: GCA_963576875.1. Taxonomy (NCBI): domain Eukaryota; kingdom Metazoa; phylum Arthropoda; class Insecta; order Lepidoptera; family Pyralidae; genus Acrobasis; species Acrobasis repandana. Next base: position 3,699,060 of record OY756215.1, read on the forward strand.
TTATTGATTTTTAATAACTTTTTTTATAGAAAGTAGTTAAGTATCATGGACTGAACTTGCTCCAAAAATTTAGCAGGTAGATAAAAAGTCATCCTGTAAAGATAGATAGATAGATGGTCATCTCTTTTCATTCCTTTTTTTTGCAGACTCAGTGGATGACTATTTACTACTATTTAGATTTATTATGTTCTAATACTACTATTATTTACGATTATATACAAAAATTACATAGGAACTACGTTCAAATTTATGATCTTTTTAGGGTTCCGTAATCCACACGGAACCCTTATAGTTTCGTCATGTCTGTCCGTCCGCCCGTCTGTCCGTCCGGGCTCGTACTCCGCCGCTACTGCACCGATTGTCACGAAAATTGGTGGAGAGATAGATATTGAAGTTCTAAAAGATGGTTTTTAAAATTATGAAAAAATGTTTTTTTTTCAGCCATATTCACATTTCCCATACAATGAAAAGTGAATTTAAAAAAATTAAATTGGACTTACCCCAACGTGTGGGGTATCGTTGAAAAGGTCTTTTAAAATGCAACAAAAACTGCTTTGAACTATGTAGATCAAACCCCCCAGTCTTGAGATAATCTAATACAAAGTTAAAATTTGAGGTGTCCCCCCTACCGTAACTATTGAAATATTACTACAATAATTCTGAAAAAAATGTGTTATATACCTCAAAGTATGTACTTTCAATTAAAACTATAGCGGTCTCGGTATCATAGATAGTTATTTTTTAATACGCCATTAATCGTAAACCGCAATTTACCTTTAGAACTTTTATATTATGTTACTTGCTGCTACGGAACCCTAAATGGGCGAGTCCGACTTTTTTTATGCTTAAATTTATCTCATTTATTTGTGTTTGATTTGTGTAATTGTGTGCAATAAAGAGTAAAATAAATAAATACAAAACAGAGAAGTTGCGATCTCTTTACTGAATCCTGTACAGCCAATTTCTGGTTTTAGAGACAAGCATATAAGTCTTCCCGCTATCATATAAAGACCTCTACAACAACACATTTATCACTAACACAATAACAAAGCGATAGTCTCCGCCATTACAATGGCTTACACCAGTAATAAATAACTCAGAAGCCAGCCACGATAAATAACCACTGACAGAGCCTAGGTAAGCCTCTTATTAAGGGTACTGGAAGTACTTCAACTGACGGGCCTAAAGGGAGGTTATTGTTTGAAAGTATATACAGGGTCTAACTAAATATACTGAAAATATTTTAGGGGTAGGTTCAGTCCATGATACTGAAAAACTTTCCTCAAGGACCATTTATAGAAATATGAAAAATATCTTTTGACTTTTTACACAAACATGGATTAGCTGATCGGTCAACTTGCACGGTACGCTCGCCGCGTTTCCTCTCCGAATAGCTATCTATAGGTAGACTAGTGGTTCTATGAAAACAATCGACCTCGCAAGCTTGTCCATACAATAAGCCCTGGCTTAGCAAAGCTATTTCAATGAAATACGTCCTAAATATAATGCTACTGCTAACTTTCCCCCTTTTATTCTTGAATTCTGGTATTTTTTTTTGCAAAATCTTGTGTAGAATAAAGTCCCTGATTGAAATCCGTTAATAAATAACGCTACAGAAAAGTTCCCTTTTTTTCTTCCCTATTACAAACCCCAATCAAAAATCGAGATTGCCTAAAAAATTTTAATAAATCAAGGAACTTGTGTGCCAATTTTCGTCGAAATCGGTTCAAAAATGCGACCTGTAGAGAGAGAGAGAGACGGACAAGCAGACGGCGAAAGCAAATGGCCAATCTCGAGAAAATTCGCTCACTGGGTCAAAGAAACTCTAAAGTAAATAAACCTGCAGTATGTGTACATTCCTGTAACAGGTCATGTGTGGTCGGTGCGTCTCGCCGCGAAATGTATGCACACCGCAGGCTCACGCCTCGCCCGCCTAGGAATTTACTGCAACCGCCACTGCATTACATATAGGGTTCGGATGGTTAGGACCTAACCGAAATAATCTGCTATTTATCTTCATCATCAGGTCTTTTTTAGTCTCTACTGCAGGACCTCTGTACAACCAGAGCCATATATATATATATATATAGCTAGAGCAATCAGAGGATTTGGCCTACACTCTCCACGCTGGCCAGACGTGTTGGAGAGGTCTCATTGATGTTAATAAGCTTTTGCTGTCGCAAGCAATCGACTGTGCATATCCAAAAACATAGATTAACCTTTTCAGATATCGGTTACTGCGTTTAATGTTAACCCTTATTGCGTAGGCTAACCTAATCAATCTGTGACCGTTTATAAAGGATTACCGTTATACATGGATTTTTCAATCGATTACATGTCCAAGTATATTACAACGTTTATAACTGAAAGAACAGTTGCCGGAAATTACTACGATGTCCCAGACCGACACACAGACGCTTTAAACTTTTAATACTCCTCTTTTTCGTCGGGGGTTAATAAAAGTGAGCTTAGAGGGGAGGCTTTTACCGAGCAGTGGGATATGAGAGCTAGGTATGAAAAAAAGAATAAGATAAATTTATTTGCCAAACATGTGTTACAAGATATTCACATTTCGTTTCGTCCAATCATGTTTACCGTCCCTGGTGTGCTAATTTAGTCAGAAAGGCTATCTATCATAATACTCTAAAATTATAATGAATCTACTACAGTCATTTTACAATTTATCAGATAAAAAACAATAACACTTATTTCTCAAAAATAACTCAATTTGTCTTCTTTAAATTCCTTTGGTATTTGATTGTATGACTTCGGTGCCATACATACTACACTGTCGTGAATTATAGCAGTTTTGAATGAATGCAAACACAAGTTATCACAATATATCTCACGTCGGTTTCATATCTAATCTAACTACATCGGATAAAGTAGGAAACAGATGAGAATTACTTTACACCATCTTTTCACAAATATTTGCTATTCCATTACGAGTATATTTAATGACCGGAGTGTTAGCATCTGTGGTGAGAATCTTAGTTTTTAGGGTTCCGTAAGAAAGGGTGCAAACGGGAACCTATTACTGAGACTCCGCTGTCTGTCCGTCTGTCTGCCCGTCTGTCTGTCTGTCCGTCTGTCACTTGAAATTTTCATCGATTTATATATTACTGTGGCCGCTATAACAACAAATACTGAAAATAAAAAAAGTTTAAAATTATAGGGGTTTGCCATACAAAACACGTGTTTTTTCAGCGTTTTTAACTAGATCTTTATAATGGCAATAACTAGATACTTGGAATTTTCACACATTATGTATTACTATGGCCGCTATAACAACAAATACTAAAAATAAAAAAAAGTTAAAAATTAAAGGGGGTCGTCATACAAAAAACGTGTTTTTTTAGCGTTTTAAAACAACAACGGAACCCTTCATGTACAAGTCCGACTCGCCCTTGCCCGTTTATTTTAAACAGTGGCACACAATAACTATCGTACTAATATGTATTCTGTGTCTGTACTGACAATTGAAAAGTTTGTTTTTATTAATGTTTAGATAACTCTTGATTAATCTATGCAACGTAGCCGTTGGGCTCAAAAATAGGTTTTGCTACATTTAAAACTGGCCAGGCTTTTTAGCAGAAACCTATGACTAGAGGGACAGTAGGTATCAACATTATTTTAACTTTCTTGATAAAAAAAAGCTTTTATAAATATTTATACGCACTATTTGTATTTTTTTTTTGTCCAGGGCCTTTAATCAAAGTATTAATAAATGCGAAATGCTAAGTAGCACAAAAATCTTAAAGAAAAAACTTTTTCAAAAGAGAGCTTTCAAGTTTATGAGCTTTTACATCGCGGGTGCCGATGGTTGGGTCAATATACGGTGGAGAGTCCTCGGTAGAGCCTATCACACCTGCAGTGGCTCTCCGGCTCTTGTGACTCTACAGTGCAGTGTAGGCCGGGAGCTAAATGCTAATTTGAGTCGGTTTTTTATTAACTCACTAATAAACCTTTCGTCTCCTTTCGGTTTAATGTAGCCTATTGGCAACACTTGGGTTACACGTTGTTAAATAACTCTTTATGTAATTATCTGTGATAAGCTCTTTTAAAAACTTCATCCTGGCTGGTCTGGGAGAAAACAAAAAACTTATAATGTACCAGCTGCTTCTCTTACCCTGATGAATCTGATTTCCTGTTAAAGCCAATCGAGGCAAAAATTTGGATTTTTTAATAGGCGATGCCCATCATTATTTCATTCCTTTTTCCACCTTCTCGCCCACCATCACGCTAAAAGTGGCCTTTGAGTCTTGCTCTGTTTGCTTAGAGCCGCAAGACCCAAAATGCTCTGCCTGTCGGGATAAAGACGTAATACGCGTAGTGCATGCATGCATTTAAAAAGACGGTGGAGCAATTGGCAATCAGATATTTTTTTTGCCATAGACCATAACGACAATACGTTCGTCGAAATATCTATATAATAGCCGCGGTTGTCGCGTTAAAATGTTGTTAATACGTTCAAATTATGTTGTAGTAAAAATGATATTACTGCAAAATACTTGTTTAAAACTTATGTCAATGAACTCTGTTGAATGTGGGCGACTAATTATTTGGACAAAAATATTCGTCTTCTCAACCATTGCCTTTATTTGCATTCGCAGACAGAGTTTTCGTGTCATTTAACCCTAAAAATACAAAATTCGCAAAGTGCAGTATACTGTTGCAGTAGAAATTTCTTATTTGTAGCCATTTTTAATTGAAGTACCTATACGTATTTGTTTGTAATAAAAGGGCAACACTTGTCGATTGGTGTGAGTATGTACCACCCTGGCCCTCGAGTGACATCCCAACCCGCTATCGTGGTTTGACGGATAACACTTGCTCTCTTTGAAATTTTATCGAAAAAGAGACCGGCTCACATCTTTTAATTTTGTTTGGAATCATTAATCTTAAATAGTTTGTTAATTTACTAGTTTAATGGCATTTTTCGCCTATTATTCGCATACCAGTGTGCAAGTGCCGTGTGATCACGGATTATCTAAAGTTCTGGTGAAGTTAGCAGTCATTGTAGTTACGGTGCCGTAAAAATATAGGTAGACAATTCTGCTGCCTGGCGGGTGCCAGGCTTGATTGGGCCTGCTTGACTCGTTCTGGCCCGTCAATGCGGCTCTTCGGCCAGGAGTCGACCACAGGACAATCTGTGCGAAATGGACAACACCTGAAAGTGAACTTTAATGTTTTATATTTACATAACGCTTCCACTGAATGACTAAGTAAGTCATAGTTTGCATTGAAAAGTTTGTTATACCCAGTGGGTGGGAATATATTCATATCCTTCTCCGTTATATTTAGTACACATTGTTAAGTGTCAACCGAAAGACATTATTAAGTAATACATTAAAAAAAATTAAAATTAAATTTATGTGCAATATTTTAACATTTTCTTTTTATACAGCAGGCGGTCAAGGCAAGAAAAATGGCGACAACAGCAGCGGTATGGGAGTTAATTTCACATGATCTAAAAATAATTACTATTCGCCCTCTAACTTTTCTTCATATTTTATAAAACCATTCGCAAATAATACTCGTAATAATAACAGAAAAATCTAATATTTTGTTTATGGTAAAGAGGGATGTTATTCCTAACGGTAGAAAAATATTCAAGCGTGTTCGGTGCAATAAATGCAACCCAACATTTTTGTTATTACCTAACTCGCGAACCGCGAGCCAGTAGACAGTGCACAACTAAACGTCGGCAAGTCCGGGTGCATTCTAACAACAAACAAACATTAAATTTAACAATTAACATAAAATTTTCCCTAAAACCTAACTAAACAACATTTATATAACATTTTCTATTGTCTAATTGTGAATAGTGAACTTAAGTGTAATCTTTTGCTGTGACTCTAAATAAACATATTTTTAACTAACTTTCGGCATTTTCCCTACCACGCAACCTTGCACCCCAACAAAGCGTTATCAGAATTTTCATCCTTTTCCTATTCCCTCGATCGGCTTTTACGATCTCCATGGGAAGGGAGCAGCTGGTATATTCTAAGTTTTTTTCTTTTCTCCCAGACCATCATGGAAGGATGGCTTTTTTTTTAACTTAGGAGTTTGCTCTTGTCGGTGAAATTAAGTGGAGATGCCTCAAATTGGATTATAATGAGGTCCTCAAAATAAGTTACTATTTAGGCTTGAAACTGCGTTAAGCGGAGACCCGCGATGGGTTCAGTCCGTCTCTGTCACAAACTCTTAGTGCGACAGAGACACGTGACCCAAAACGGTTTCAACTATCTCTATCGCACGTAGGGTTTGTGACAGAGACGGACTGAACCCGTCGTGGGCGTCCGCTTGACGTAGTTTCAAGCCTTACGATTAAGGTCACAATCCAACACAGTTTAGAAATAAAATTACTTGGCAATTCCACTACAGCAATATACTTGTAACCATAATATGTGAGAAGTGTTCAGAACTTGCCGTGGCATTGCCAAGTAATTTTATTTATAAGTGACATGTAGACCACTTGCAGAAATTGTCATCATCATCCGACGTATTCCCGGTTGCATCGTCAGCGGTTACGCTTCACAGCCCGGGGTCTCCTACCTAATCTAGGTGATTCCACGAGGTTACTGGTTTTTACACAGAGCGACTGCCGTCTGACCTCTGCAACCCAAAGGGGAGACCAGAACCAATCCTAGGATAGGTACAAACGCTAGATAAATTTGCCTTGTATTAGGTTTATTTGCCAAGTAAATGATAAAGACATTTATAATCTTTATTTTGTACTAAAAAGATCAATTTAAATTCAAGAATTATTGTACAGCGCGACCCTCTACTCAGATAGAATACTCAACTATTCTGAAATGAGGTTCGGCGTTCGATTCCGTCTTTGAATCCAATCTCCTTATAACAGCTGTATTTACATAGCACGGACAGAACACCTGTTATCCTTCGGTCAACAGGGCTGATAGGATTTCAACATTAAATTTTCGCAGCTGTCTTTTGTGACGAGTTTCTGTGATTTTTTATTTCTTTTCGTCTACTGTAATTTGAAGCATGCTTGGCCCTTTTGAAGATTACCTCATTGTGATTGCAGATCTGTGGAGTACTGCTTTGTACAAGTGTGAAATATGGATGATATCCAAGTAGGATAGAGATAGATTAGAAGCATATTAAATGTGGTGTTTGGAGGAGATACGTTATACGTGTTACGGCCTGCGTGGCGTAGAGGTTAAAACGCCAGTCCACCACTCCGGAGGTTCTGGGTTCCATCCCCAGCCAGGGCAAGTTGGAAAATGGCATTTTTCAAATTGTCCTGGGTATTGGGTGTTTATCTATACTTATATATACAAGTTTAAACTTACTTTGGGGCTAGCTTAATCAGTGTGATTTGTCCTTATATATTTATATTTAAGTTTGACAGAAAAAGTAACAAACGAAAAGGTGTTAGAAAATGAGAGAGCAATATTTTAAATGATAAAAAATTCGTGCAAATCTGTATACCATCTTATGCGACCAGCAACCCGTCTGTTCAGCACAAGTATGGTGACTATGTTATTAATTATATGTAATGTAATTCTCCATTTATTGGGAGAGGCCATTAGTCGACTAGACCGATAAAGGTAAAGTAAATAATATCTAATTTAAACAAGACTTACATACACATTGTTACGCCTGTTACCCACAGGGGTAAGCAGAGGCTATGTACTTCCACTTGCTATGATCCTGACAGACTTCTCTCGCTTCGTCTACTCTCATCACTCTCTTCATGAAGGCCCGTCGGTTATGGGTACTTCTGACCTCTTCTTTTTTAAGAATGTCTGCAATCTGATCGAAGTACATTCGTCAAGGGCGACCCTGCCAGTTGATCAGTGTCACTTCCACTCATGTTTGCTTTAAAAGCCTTCTTAGTAAATCTAACTTTCCTTAAGAAGACACGTATAATCGTATTTGCATATGATATCATAGAGTATTCATATTTTTTATGTCACAATAGCTTTGTCAACAAAAGCAATAGAAATATGTATACAACATATTGCTGCGATGACAACGTTTTTGTTTTTTTAACATGTCGTGAATCAGAAGCTAGATTTCAATACAAAATAAAATATATTCCAAATGCGGGCTGCGCTTACAATCCCATCTGCCGATACGTTTGGTACACCCACGTACGTACAACTAAATTCCATTTGCCAGATATGTTACAGATAACTGTATGTATAATATGTACAAGTAATACATACATACAGGATAATACATACAGGATTTAAATGTATACATACATACAGGATAATACGAGTACATACAGGATTTAAATGTACGGCTAACACATACTTGAAAGGTTGTTACTGATATTGTTAACTTCAGAAGATCATATTACTGATTGATTCTTATGTGTGTAGACCAGAGAATCAGCAACGTTTCGACCATTATGTAGGTACCTTTGAGTATGTCGTGTTGCATAGGACCACTCCAATCTCTTCATCATATGAGGCGACTAAAGGACTAAGCTCGAAAAATCTTTAAATACAACTGCACTCCCAAGGAAGGTTGACATTGGGCAGCGGCCTATATAGATGCTCTAGTTATTGTCAATAAAACATACAGTTGTTGTTACGACTCAGACTTAGCCCAATACTAACGACTTTTTAACCGACTTCAAATAAGGAGGTTATCAATTCGACTGTATGTTTTTCTTTTAATTTTTTTTATGTATGTTTGTTACGCGATATCTTCGCCAATTGTAAACCGATTTTGATCATTCTATTTTTATTTGAAAGCCTTTACTACCAAATTGCTCACATTTTAATTTGATGAAGATGTGATAAAGAACTTTAGAGATATGGAAGAAACTCCTAAAAAAAATTGAAGTCGGTTGATTTTTTTGTTAAAAAATTATTTTTTTCAATATTGATTATGAACTAAGCTTAGGTCTAAAAGAAAGTGTCGTGTGGTTTCCAGTAGAATAGAATAGGACCACTCAACTTACTGTGAATTTCGTAGAAGGCGACTTCGGTAATACAAGCTAAACAAAGCTTATGAACATCAATGAGACCTCTTCAACTCGTTTGGCCAACGTGGAAAGTGTAGGTCAAATCTTCTGGCTGCTCTGGCCAAGTATGGCTCTGGTAGTCTATAGGTCGTGCTCCTGCAGTGGAGACTAAAAAAGACCTGATGATGATGATGATGAAAAGAAAATGAGTTGTCCATTCATGTATGTGTTGACCGGGTTCAGACAGAAGAAAGACACTGTGACAGCGACAGCTCCACTACCCTGGTACTCGTAAGTACCCTGATCGTCGGCAATCAGTATCATAAACAGTCACACGACGGTCTCCGACGTTTGCCGACTGTCGATCACTGACGGTCGCCGACCTTCGCCGGCCAGAGTCAGGGTTGCTACACACATAAGCGGGCCGGCATTAATCAGCACAGCTGGGCGGTAAAACCGATTATATGTAGATGAATGTTCGGGTAAAAAGCCCATAAGATTGCTTCGGGTCGGCTTTGTTGGTCGACAAATACTACCGAACCGACAATGCCGGCCCTCTTATGTGGGTAGCAACCCATACTGTCACTGGCATACAACGCACGTCTGTAAGACGTAGACTGTAAGGACAGTTAAATTGTGCATTGTACAAAAGAACTCTTAACTATTGATTGTAAAATAATTGGCTTACTGAGATATGTAAGATGGGACGGCCATTAAAGTCCCGTGGATATGACCACCGCTCCGGATGGTACCTGGTCCAAAAACTGTCCATAGCAATTCAAAGAGGAAATGCGGCAAGCAATTATGCTCTTGCCGCATTTCCTCTGGTACCCATTAAGTACCTTTGAGTTGGGTACAATTCGGGGTGGTATTTTTGGCTAATTTATTTCATATTGACGAAACTGTTGTTAATTTAGCATTAAATTTTTTCAATGAAAAAATGAATTATAATTACAGAAAATGATAGCTATTATAAATTGGCTTACCTATTTTATTTCAAAAATCCAAATGACAGTTAGAAAAAGCATGAAAAAAATTCTCTGTATCTGATTTTTGACAAATTGTAAACGTATAAAATATTTTCGTATGTATCGCAGACATAGTTTTTCATATTTGAAAGCTAGAATCCGCGATGCGCGGAGCGGAAATATGAATAAATTGAAGTCTCTTTGATATATATCCATCCATGTTTAAATTGTCCTGTATATCATCGTGATTGGATATTTTATAGGTATTCGTCACTTTTTCGAATACGTTTTGCACTTCGGAATAAGCATGTTTTTTTAAATAAATTTTTCTACAAGCTTTTATGCTTTACCTCGACGACCTTGGCGTAGTGGTTATCAGGAAGAGATGGAGTGGACCTATTCTAGACCGGAAACCATACGGCTCAACCCGCTTATATTCTTGTGTACGAATAGAGATACACTATCACTTCTTTATCCCTAACGGGGCAGACAGAACCTAGGGTGGCAAGGCCCAGGCCACTTTTAGCGTGATGGTGGGCATGAAAGTGGAAAAAGGAAATCATCGCCTATTGATATGATTCAGAATCTTGCCCGTTCCCTCGATCGGCTTCTACGATCTGCGCGGAAAGAGAAACAGCTGGTATATTCTATGTTTATTTCTTTTCTCCCAAGCTAGCATGGAAGATAATGTACGAATACCTACGAATAATAATCACTAGAAGCGTAATTAATCCCGAAAAATCATTCCACGCGATATGTACCGCGGCGGGCGGGGCTTAAAATATGAACCGCGCGGTGCGACAGTTAGCCATGACACTCGAGTCGTGCGGTTGCGTCGCAAAAGTTTCCTTTGAGAATATTGCTGTGTTTTTGCGATAATCGATTCATTAAAAATGCCGTCATGTGCCGTGAAGTGGTGTAGAAGCCATACAGACATGAAAAACACAGGACTAGCCTTTCATATGTAAGTAAATAAACATTTTAATATCGGCCCCTGAGCTGGCTACCCGACGGCGATGACGCGTGCGTGACCTTGTCGCGGCCAATCGCGTGCATCTTTGTCTATGTGTGTGTTTCGTTGTAATTACTGTTAGTATGTTTGCGTAAATGGAATCAGAATCGAAGCGGTGAATGTAGGAGCGTTAGATTTCTAGATAATATATTTCGATGACGAATACTAATAAATAAACAGATATCAATATTGCAGAGTTGAAATGATATAAACAATCCTCACAAACAAGTTCTCCTGTTCCAATAAAACCGGCAAAGTTGCTGAACGCAGCTAACGGCCGGGTTGTCCAAATAAGAACTGATGACTTACAAACAAACTGACCGACAAACATTTATACCTGTCGGGGCGAGGTCAACCGCGAGGCCGCGCCCGAAACATTTAGCATCGGCGCATTGAAGGAAAAAATAAAAAAAATGTATTGAACATACATATTGATAAGCAAAGTTTTTTGAAAGAAGGGATGTGGGCCGAGTCCAAAAAATTTATTTTAATTAGTCCGTCAATTAAATTGTCTAAAAGTAATGGAATTTAATTTATTTTTTCTGTTTATCAAACTTGTGAAAATTCACAACGATACAGCGCGTCGGAAGTTTCGGAGTGGGGGTGATTGACGTCATCGTCAAATGAAAATCATACTTGATAGTGACGTCATGATGCGTTGTATCTTTGTTATTACGTATACAATATTTTTAAATACTCTATCTGGAGCTAAAACATTTTTTTAGTCCACATCCGTATTACTAACAGGAAATATTATTTTCAGAACGTTAATTTTTAAAGCATGTGAAGTTTCTTTAAGGCTGCACCTAAATTTTCCGGGGTCCAGTTCTGCCCCCATTTAAAATAAATCATTTCAAAGATAATGGAGACATAATTTAAAATTTTGCTACTACCAAGTCCTAGATAACCCTTCAAAGTATTTTATGAACGTTAAGCAAGAATTGGTATTAGCAAAATTTTAAATAATGTCTCCGTTTTCTTTAAAATGATTTATTTTAAATGGGGGCAGCACTGGACCCCGGAAAATTCAGGTACGGCCTTAAATTATGAATTTTATATTTTGTTAAAGCACATCACGTACTAAACGGACGTGTATAAATATTCTTATATAAAAACTCGTTGTTATGATAAAACATCCAGTATCCAGTCGCCACTCCTGGCCTATAGACTGTGATGGATCAGCAAGATCCAAATCCAATCAAATCAAATCATTTATTGCTTCCTTAATGTATCATACAGGTCTTTGTTAACAAAATAAGTACCAATTAAGGACCCTAGGCTAACGGGCGCTGCAATGGGAGAAGGGCCACATTTTTGTCAAATCTATGTTATATATAAGTATTTATTCTAATTATATTTTACTAGCTGTGCCCGCGACTTCGTTCGCGTGGTTGTCGGAATGTTATATAGCCTAAAGCCTTCCTCTATAAATGGACTACCCAACAAAAAAAGATTTTTTCAAATCGGATCATTAGTTCCTGAGATTAGCGCGTTTAAACAAACAAACAAACAAATAAACAAACTCTTCCGCTTTATAATATTAGTATAGATACGTCGCATTATATATAAGTTTATTCATTAGTATGTTAATAGATGTCAAAATTTGTTAATATGTCAAGAGTTATTATTAATTTAATATATTGCCTTTACGGTCTAGTTTTGTCATCCAGATATTCCTTGATTGTGTTATAGCATTTATTAGTCAATAGCTCTTTGAGTTGGTGTAGAAACGTTTTATTATTATTATTTTTTTAGGGCGGTTGGGAGTTTTTCGTAGAGCTTAATAGACATGACTAGAAGGCTATCCATTGGGTTTCATATTTAGCTAACCACTATTCAGCGGCGCACCCTTAGTGGTCGCTATATACCCCGACGTGATGGACACTCGCCTCAAGATTGGAGACCCCGACGACGGAAGCCTAAAGAATTGACACGGCTGAACCAACGTACACATATTCACCGGCCTCCTACAAGTTACTAGGAATCTTTTTAGGGTTCCGTACCTAAAATGCCAACGGGGCTCTATTACTGAGACTCCGCTGCCTGTCCGTCTGTCCCTCCGTCTGTCACAGAGCTCCATCTCTTGAACCGTATTAACTAGGCACTTGAATTTTTCACTGATTATGTATAACTGGAGCCACTATAACAACAAATACTAAAATAAGATAAAGTTTAAAAATTAAAGGGGGTCGTCTCGTCATACAAGAAATGTGGTTATTTTTAGCGTTTTATACGGAGATACGGAACCCTTCCTTCATGTACGAGTCCGACTTGCACTTGACCGGTTTATAAATCTATGTTATTTGCGGTGCCATGTTAAATTTAGTTCAGATTATTTCACTTGAGTACTTATGTGTCAATCTTTGTATTCAATCTACAACCAAAGCCCAATGGTCTGATAAATACCCAAATCTCTGGCAGTACCACACAAAGCCCCCAATTTTTCCGCTAGGTACAACCATATAACTCAATATCAGCGAGGGCTCGGGCTTACTTCAGTCCATCTATCTCGATTATTAGGGCCTAGACACAGAGTAGACTGATTTTAAATACCAAGCTTGCTGACAGTACCACACAAAGCCCCTTTTTTTCCACTAGGTAAAACCATATAACTCAATATTAACGAGGGCTCGGGCTTACTAGTCCATCTATCTCGATTATAATGGCTCGATTATATTAGATACAGAGTAGATCGATATTAGATACCAAGCTTTACACTAAATACGTGTCATGTGGGTTCTTAGGTATGCATTACTTTGTGCTGATGTCTGGCGACGGCTGTTTGTTGAACTTTTCGCACAAATTCCTTTCCAAAAAGGTCTTCAAGCCGGCGCTTGGTCCTAAATGTAAGCTCAAACGATACTCAAAGTAATCTCTTCTCATGATCTTTGAAAGAAAGCCATAAAGACTAATTTGTCTTACTACAGCACACACAAAGTATTAATATAAACTTTTCTATAAATCTAAATGTAATTTTTAGGGTTCCGTACCTCAAAAGGAAAAAACGGAACCCTTATAGGATCACTTTGTTGTCCGTCTGTCCGTCCGTCCGTCCGTCTGTCAAGACCCTTTTTCTCAGGAACGCGTGGAGGTATGAAGCTGAAATTTATATCAATTACTCAGGTCTACTGTCCCTTGAAGCTGTGAAAAAATCAAACTTCTAAGCCAACGCAATCAAAAGATACAGCCGTTTATGCCGCAAATTTTCGACACTTGCAAGGGAATCAAAACCTACAGGGTGCTTCCCGTGAACTCAGAATCTTGAAATTTGGTACGAAGCAACGTCTTATAGCATAGATAAAGGAAAAATTACGAAAACCATAAATTTTTAGTTACATCACATAATATATTTTACGGAACCTCGGTGCGCAAGTCCGACTCGCACTTGGCCGGTTTTTTATATGTATCTCAGCAACAAACAGATTATCAAAAAAAATATGACACCGAATACTCTACATCTCACTTTACCTGTAAGAACTAAAAACGCTGGGTCTCTCACATTGTACTTCCTCTGCGGTACCCTGGTAAGCCCATGCCCTATTTTATGAGACTCCAAAGCAATGAATTTCACGCTTACTTACAGAGAAATGTAAAATAAGCACTGGAAAATGGAAATTTCGATGTCATTTGCGATGCTATATGAATCCTAGTTTGAAATTCTTTGCAGGGACAGTCGGTTTTAGGGAGAAATGTTCTTTTAAACCAAACCTCAAAAGAATTAAAGTATTTTTGACACCACCTTTTCCTCTCCCACGTGAGTCGTAAGAGGTGACTTTCTGCCATCCACTGCGATTACCAACCCGTCTGCCCAGCGTGGTGATTATGGGAAAAACCTCCCATTAATGAGAGTGGCCTTAAGACCCCGCCAGTTCAGAGCCAAGAAAACTGTGAGTGTTTTTAAAAATCACTGTAATCAAACTACTACTACAGTTTATTCCTCAAAAATTTTACATAAGAATCTAAGGGCTAAATCTTTAAGTCTTACCGTTTTGCCAGGCCATACCCTTCCACATCAGGTTTCTGCAAATCCTCAAATGTCAGATTTTTCTGGTACTCGAACCCTAACTCTTTATACAGTCCACTAAATGCTATATAGCTTGTAAGCCTACATGGTAGGCGGAGTGGGGGGTTTTAGGTTTTATTTTCGTTACGGAATTTCTTGATTCGGTCGCCGCGCTCAAAGCCCGCGATAAAAGCTATGCAATAGCGGGGACTGCCGCGGTTTAGCTATTGCATAGCATTTTTTATCAACTTATCTATACTAATATTATAAAGCGGAAGAGTTTGTTTGTTTGTTTGTTTGTTTGTTTGTTTAAACGCACTAATCTCAGGAACTATTGGTCCGATTTGAAAAATTCTTTTTTTGTTGAGTAGTCCATTTATAGAGGAAGGCTTTAGGCTATATAACATTCCGACAACCACGCAAACGAAGTCGCGGGCACAGCTAGTGCAATTATAATTATTCGGAGCAGCTCGTCTCGATCCGTGCGAGCTTCGTACAGTCGTACCATATACATACACGTTAAAAATTCCCTTACCCTAGACTTTCCCATACAAACGTAGTCTACGTTTTATTTTGAAACGACATGTCAGATTCCGGTAAAAAATTGGAACTTGCATATGTCTAGGGTTATAATTGGTTTTCACATTCAAAATATGAACTTGAAAGAAAATATAAGGGTGCAAAAGTTTTCCATACTGATGGTCAAAAATGATATAATACACTATTTTCTCTTTCAAGTTCATATTTTGACTGTGAAAACCAATTATAACTAGGTATATGGAATTTTGTTAAAGTTCCAATTTTTAACCGGAATCTGACATGTCGTTTCAAAATAAAACGTAGACTACGTTTGGGAAACTCTGTTTTATAAGGGGACTTTTAAGGTTCAACTAGTCGCGGGCTCGAACTCACTCGTGGACGCGGCCATAAAGCACGCTGTCTCACCTAGCATCGTGTCTAAAAGAGATAGAATCAGTTATGAGCAGTTAGCAGCTAGTCTACACGCATACGTCTAGTCGCACGCACACAAACACCGTCCCAAAGTCTGCCAAACTGAAAAAACGTTAGACGATGCAGGTGTTAGGTTTTATTTTCGTTACGGCATTCCTTGATTCGGTCGCCGCGCTCAAAGCCCGCGATAAAAGTACAATGGGTACTTAAAACAAAAAAACAAAAAAAAAACACAGTGAAATATTCGTCGTTAGCGAAGAAAGGCCCGGAGGCGTGCTCGACGATATTTCGCAGTGTTTTATTCATTATTATTTTTGTATTATATTTATATTTTTTATTAAAAAAAAAAAAAATCATGGCGAAAACAGACAGACGGACAAAGCATTTTTGAATAATCTCGAAACTGAGACGCTTCGCTTGCTCGGTCAATAAGACAAAGGCTACTAAAAGTTAAAAAGTTAAGAAAAGATAACCAAGTTTATCTATCTTCTTCGTCTAAGCGCGTTCCCGGTTGCATCCTCAGCTGTGCTGCTTCGGAGCCCAGGGTGCGCTTTCCCGCTTTTTCTTCTCCAAATATAACATGCATGTCAATGGTCACCCAAGGATGCCAAAGACCTTGCGAAATGGAGAAGAAATAGCTGGAACAGTTTAAATGATTTGGCTATAGTTTTACGACCTGCCTGACAATGTAGCATGAGATGTTTGTGCTTAGTCCTTTAGTCGCCTCTTACGACATCCACAGGAAGAGATGTAATGGTCCTATTCTAACCCGGAACCACACGGGTAATCCAAGTTTATCTATATCTTCACGGAAATAATCCAAGTACGACTAGTACATAAATTCTAAGAAGCATCTTAAAAATCGACTAAGTGAAATTTTAAGCTCTTTAGTTCTGAACAAAACACAATAGTTCCTCGACCATTGTTGCATATTATCTATAAAAATAAATCTTGCACCTAAATGCGGTGAATGGGGCAATATATAAGCTTTCTTAAACACTTACCGCGATATTATCGTGAAGTAGGTTAGTGCTGCTTTAAAGTTTCACGAAAGCGCTCGTTTTGTGAAACATGCCCGATAAATTGAATATTGGATACGAGATAGCTGTCGCTCTACAGTTTTGAACACGTTTACGATGAAATAAATTGCAGCTTGGAATATGGTAGATATTGTCACTAATATAAGTACATTTTATTTATTTATTTACCAACTTATGTACACGGACACATTTATGTAACTAAAAGTTGTACAAAGGCACTACTTATCTCAAAAGAGATCGCTTCCAGTAGACCCGTCAGAGAAGATGTTTATATACGAAAGGCATACAGGCGTGTCCGTTGAATAAAGGAAGAAAAATAAAATAACATATCATGGAACTATGTACAATAAACTAAAATAAAACAAAAGTGTTTTTTTACGAAATTATCTTACAATATGGGCTGGTTTTGGTCATCTTAGTTAATCCATACTTAGTGTTGTATATGTTACCAGCAATCTGTATAATCCGGCATTCTATGCAACACCTAGGCAATGTATAAAATGCCTAAAACGTGTAGGCAATGTATGAAATTTTATTTATTTTATATTTTGCCTAGGTATTCTATACAATACCGAATGCGCAGCCGGCAATGTATGTAATAGCGATCGGAAATGTGTATTAAATTCACCCAGCTTTCATCAATTAGTCGACGCTCGACGCTCGACGCTCGCAAGCAAAAACGTCATATAAGTCTTGACTTGTACGACATCAAGTTGGATAGCAGTCTTATAATAGTAATGAGATGACTACTAGGTCCTATAGACGTCTTCAATTTAACTTTTTAGTCGTGCAACGAATATGTCATATTTAACTGGTCATAACAACGTCAGCAAGACTAAACTATACGACGTTATGTTCCAGTTTTAGCTAAAACGTTTGTACGACAACGCTATATGGTCATACTAACGTTACAGTCCATTAAACGTTTACAACTGACCAAATTTGGTGTTTGGAAAACCTTTATATAACATTTATATAATGTAGCAGTTGTATACACGTTTTTATGTTACGTATATAAAACCATCACTTTTTTGTTTTACAGAAGTCAATTTGAGACATTTAAATGACCTGGTTGTTTATTTACGACACAAATTTAACGTTTATATTACATGATATCCATTTAATGTCATGCCCTGACTTTAATCAACCTTGTAGTCACATTTGAGTCAAGTTTTGACTTTAATTTTTTTGAGGAACCGTAATAGCTAACTGCAGTGGCGTATTTCATGGTCTTTAAATAACCATAAAACGACTTTATGTCTTTATAATGTCATACAGAGATAACTATGCAACAAAAGCAACATGGCTTACATTTTTAGAAATAAACATATTTTTATTAATAAAAGTATAATGTTGTAAACACAAAACTATGAAGGGGCATGAAAATATGAATAGTATTTACGTAGGTATATTATCATAAAAACTTTAATTCCCAGTCGAATATAACGGTATGAGAGACAAATACGCAGTTAGCAATATATGAAAGTTAATTTATATTCTCCTTTTATTTCCTTGTAATATTTATTTTGCACTCCAATCTCGAAACAAAACCGATGATGCCGCCATTGCGCGATGAAAGTGGTCATTCCTTAACGTTCACACGACTTTTGAATGGCGTTAGCGAAGTCATCTTGTGACTTTTGTACGACCACTATACAACAACGTAGGTCGTATAAATGGGGCCCTTTTCGCGTTTAGCAAACGTTATTATAACGTTAGTGTGACCTAGCTTTGGTAATATGATTTATTTATTTATTTATTTTTAAACTTTATTGTTTAGCAATGAAATTGTCTTACAATTGGCGGACTTAACGCTAAAAGCGTTCTCTCCCAGTCAGCCATAGGGATAAACAGATAATTCGTTGCGGCGCAAAATAATTAAATAATTACATATATATATATATATGATAACGTTTACTAAACTATTGAACGACGTTAAATTGTTAGTTGGGTTCGCTCGCTCGCTCTTGTGATGGTCACTGCACAACCAGAACTAATTGGGGGTAGATAATTAATATTAAATTAATGCGTACGGGAATTAACGCAAAACGTACCTTTTTTAATTATTTTGCTGACGTTTCGTTCGAGTTTTACCCAACTTGGTCCCAGCTGACTGAAGCAGCGATGACAATGACCTTTCATGGAAGGTCATTGAGCGATGACGCTTACGCTGCCCGGTGTGATCTTCGTCCACCGTCATATTGTTCATTCTCCAAGTACCGTCACACACTACACTCACAGTGTCCCTATTACGTAACGCAACCGTAAGATAATTAATAGATTACATACATTAATCGACGCTCGCTCCCGTGATGGTCACTGCATAACCTAAACTACCTTTTGTGACTAATTGGGGGTAGATAATTAATAGATTACATACATTAATCTACGCTCGCTCCCGTGATGGTCACTGCATAACCTAAACTACCTTTTGTGACTAATTGGGGGTAGATAATTAATAGATTACATACATTAATCTACGCTCGCTCCCGTGATGGTCACTGCATAACCTAAACTACCTTTTGTGACTAATTGGGGGTAGATAATTAATAGATTACAAACATTAATCGACGCTCGCTCCCGTGATGGTCACTGCATAACCTAAACTACCTTTTGTGACTAATTGGGGGTAGATAATTAATAGATTACATACATTAATCGACGCTCGCTCCCGTGATGGCCACTGCATAACCTAAACTACCTTTTGTGACTAATTGGGGGTAGATAATTAATAGATTACATACATTAATCGACGCTCGCTCCCGTGATGGTCACTGCATAACCTAAACTACCTTTTGTGACTAATTGGGGGTAGATAATTAATAGATTACATACATTAATCGACGCTCGCTCCCGTGATGGTCACTGCATAACCTAAACTACCTTTTGTGACTAATTGGGGGTAGATAATTAATAGATTACATACATTAATCGACGCTCGCTCCCGTGATGGTCACTGCATAACCTAAACTACCTTTTGTGACTAATTGGGGGTAGATAATTAATAGATTACATACATTAATCGACGCTCGCTCCCGTGATGGTCACTGCATAACCTAAACTACCTTTTGTGACTAATTGGGGGTAGATAATTAATAGATTTCATACATTAATCGACGCTCGCTCCCGTGATGGTCACTGCATAACCTAAACTACCTTTTGTGACTAATTGGGGGTAGATAATTAATAGATTACACACATTGCCGGTGGAACAGCAGACGTTTTATACAATACCGAGGCATTATGTAGAATGCCTAGGCAAAGCGTATAATAGATATTAATATTCATAATATTTCATACATTGCCTACTAGCCCAAGGCTTTCTATACATAGTAAAGGCATTGTATAGAATGCCTGAATTATACAGATTGCCGGTAACATATAGGTACATTAAAATCCACCGGCGCGTTTATCGCCGTTGTGTCTGTACGTATGACCACAGAGTACTATATACTAGCGTAGTAATACATTTTTAAGGCGGTTTCTACAATGTAAAGATATACTATCACGTCTTTACTCCTAACGGGTCAGACAGAGCCTATATAGGGCGGTAGATATGAAGGTGGAAAAGGGAAATCATAATAGTTATGGGTTGCTATACTCATCGCCAATTCATATGATACAGATTCTTGCCCATTCCCTCGATCGGCTTTTACGATCTGCACGAGAAGAAAAGCAGCTGGTACAATCTATGTTTTTTACTTTTCTCCCCAACCAGCAAAGAAAACAACGTAAAGTATTAATTTTATAAACTTTGTAGGAAAAAAATATCAGACATTTACGTATAGAGTTTAATTTTATTTACTCGTATGCTAAAGTTTTAAAATAACAAATCGATATATTAATTTCATTTTCAAAGGCCTTATCAAAACTATTTTTATCACTATTTATAAATATAATATAGAGTCAAACTTACGTATTACTTTATCAAAACTACTGAGAAGAAAACAGTACACTATTAAAACGAATTAATGAACATTTTCTTCGCTTTTGACGTAGAGCTTCCGTTTTACATATACTATACATAGACTATACACTTTCACATACAAAATACCATATTGAATTTTATCTGTTTTGGAGTTTGTTCAACTCAAGCTCTGTTTTTGGACGTTTCGACGTTCGTTAGATACAATTATTAGTTTGTTTGAAGTTTGTTTAATGAGGTTAAATAATAATTGATGCGAAACATAGGTTTAACCACAGGATAAGTACTAGTGTTTAACCAATGCCATACTACTTAAGGCTGCTGTTAAATGAGACGAAAATATTCGAGCGCCCGCCGCGTGGTCAGCGCGCTTATGCCTGCCTGTCCGTCTGTCCGTACGTCTGTCACAGGGCTCTATCTCTTGGACCGTATTGCTAAACACTTGAAAATTTCACCGAAATTTTACTGTGGCCACTATAACAACAAACACTAAAAATAAAAATTAAAGGTGGTCGTCATAAAAGAAACGTGTTTTTTTTAGCGTTTTAGAACATTGCACGGAGGAAAGGAACCGGTCGTATACGAGTTCGACTCGCACTTGACCGGTTTTTTTTACATGGACCGACACCTCTCCCGAAAAACAGGCCTGGGTACGATTCCTAAGTGGACCGACCCCATCCCGAAAGCCAGGCTTGGGTACGCCTATGGAACGTTTGTATCTATGATTTTGTGTAATACGAGTATGTAAAGAGTTTCAGAGCTGCAATGTGCTATCGGCTCAGTCTTCGGACGTTCCAATGTCCATCATATCAAATAATCAGGTTGTATGAAGCTGGCGGTAATCAATTCAAGTGCCGAATAATTGAAGCGGAAGCTGTCGGCAGGCGGTGCAGCTCCATTAACGATCAGCAGGATATACCGGACTAGAAGAGGCAGGAATCAAATATGTAAGTAAGTAGGTAATACTTTATTGTACACCAAGAATAAAAAATATACAATAGGAAAAAAAAATACATTAAAATGTACAATGGGCGGTCTTATCGCTAAAAGCGATTTCTTCCAGACAACCGATGGATGGAGAGAATATAAAGATACGTTAGCAGACTGACAGACCTGTTATTATTTGTTATTGAATTTTAGTCTTGTACACCCCACATGACTAAAATTCAATAACAAATAATAACAGGTTCATAATATATATAAGTATACAAAAAAATACATACATGCATGCATATAGATATAAATATATATAATACAAGTATATAATTATAAATAATATATACATAAATATATATTACATATTTATTTATTTATTATATATTACAGATATGTAGGAATGACGAATAACATGGATTAACTATCCAAATATAACTGAAAGACTTTATTTTTAAAAGCAGAAAATGATATGCATCCATACTGGTCTGAGAAAAGAACGCGTTCGTCGTTGCTTCTAATCAATTCTTCTTCTTAGAGCGTACCCGGTTGCATCCTCAGCTATGCTGATCGGAGCTCGGGTTGCGTTTTCCCGCTTTTTCTTATCCAAATATATGCATGTCAATGGTCACAATATGATAAAGATAATAATGGTTAAATATGATAAAATTATAAATCTATAACATAAATCGTTATGTGAATGCATATGTGTACACATTTCTCTATAATGTTATTGTATCTGAAGCAGGAATAGACTTAAGGTGACGTGGGTTCACAATTTGCAATACCGTGCGTGTTTTTGAAAAATCACTGTTAATAAACTACTACAGTTTATTCCTCAAAAAATTTACATAAAAATCTTAAGGATTTTCTACAGACACCCACCATAGCCAAAACACGATTGAAAATTTTTGGCTCGATAGAAAAAAATCACAAACATACCTCTAATTTGCCTAAATTTGCCTTTATAATACATATTACTTTTTTATACAATAACTTTTTTATATGAAAATTATACCAAAATATCTATCCGTTTTGGCTACAAAAAAAAATTATAAATATAATATAAAAAAATAAATAAATAAAACACTGCGAAATATCGTCGAGCACGGCTCAATACAAAAATGCTCAATCGTGTTTTGGCTATTGTAGGTGTCTGTAGAAAATTCTTAAGATTTTTATGTCATTTTTTTTGTGGAATAAACTGTAGTAGTTTAATAACAGTGGTTTTTCAAAAACACGCACAGTATTGCAAATCGTGAACCCACGTCGCCTTAAGTAAAATACGTCAAGTGTATGGGTGAGGAAGCACAAGGGTACTGTGACACAGGCTCTGCCTTCTTCAGGCTCCAGTCTCCTTTAATCGATATAACACTACCAATTTGTATTTTTACTGTTTAAGATTAATAGAGAAAATAAATATACTTTACTTTACAATGGCCCAAGGATGCCAAAGACCTTGTGAAGAGGAGAAGAAATAGCCGAAACAGTTTAATTGATTTGGCTATAGTTTAACATTCGGCCGCCTACTGAGGCGGTACTGAGAGCGATCTTAAATATTATCAATTTAGCGAAATACTCACTTTGAAATAAAAACACAGCAAAGTTCAGGACTAACTCAATGTATTTTTTGCTATGTCATAATGAAAGAAGATTAACAAATTAATTTAAAAAAAGAAGAAAAAACTAACTAAAACTATTAATACTCCTATATTATATGTTTCAAAAACATGATTGCTTAAATTTTTTTCCATAGAAAATAACTTGCGAATTTGCCTCTAAATCACCTCAGAATTATACTGAAATGGAAAATATTCAAGAAAAACAATAAATTAGCCCTTTTAATTATGGATTATAATTGAATTAAACATAAGGCAGTCACCATATGTCTTATTTTGTAAATAACTCTTAAATATTCTTTGTAAAACGAAAAAATCCTCAAAAACCAAAAGAAACGCGTAAACCAGCCTCATTGACCCACCGCGATCTTCCTACCCCGCATGGCTCGTTGTCTCGCTTCGGCAAGAAATTTGTGTGCGTGGAAGCGGGAGCAAATACTGCATCAGGCGCCATCAGCCTTAATTCTCTTTGGGAATACATTTTTGCGAAAAGTGTCCAACGTTAACCCTCCTTAGGAATGCAGTTATAGCACGAGTTGTTTGTGCATATTGTGTTCTATATGAGTGGTTCTATTCTAGACCAGAAACTTCACGGCTCTATCTAGTCAATATATCTCCTAAACAATATCCGTGTTGGGTCACTTCCGCCCCTTATCACCGGACGATGACTCGATAAAATAACCAAATTATATCCGCATTAGGCTCGTGACAAAATACCCTCTTGAGCGTAGTGTTTAGGGTGTGGTAGGTATCATAATTATGAATAATGTAATATAATTTGTCCAATTGTCTTGGGTCTTATTTGTTTATATATAAATAAACTAGTGGTTATATGAGAACAGTAGAATTCTCGAGCTCCTAAATCACTTTCCCCTGGCTTATCAAAGCCATTTCAATGAAATCTGTCCATAAATAACGCTACAGTGAACGGGGAAAAGAGGGGAACCCCTTCCCCCCTCCACTCCCCCTTTTGGATCAAAATTCTTCATTGACTAATTATAATTTAAATAAATCAAGGAACTTACGTGCCAATTTTCGTCGAAATTGGTTGAAAAATGCGATCTGTAGGCAAGAACAGACAGACGGACAAAAGCATTTTTGGCTTTCGAAACTGAGACGCTTCGCTCGCTTGGTCAATACGGACAAATCACACTGATTGAGCTAGCCCTTATACAGGCTGACTGGTAAATCACGTTACATGTTGAAAGGGGGCACTCACTACTCGATTCTCGTTCCAAATATATGAAAATAAACGGGAAAGTGCGAGTCGGACTCGTACATGAAGGGTTCCGTATCACCGTACAATGTTTTAAAACGCTAAAGAAACACGTTTCTTGTATGACGACCCCTTTTAATTGTTAACTTTTTTTTATTTGTAGTATTTTTTGTTATAGCGGCCACAGTATTACATAATCGGTGAAAATTTCAAGTCTATTTATTACGGTTCAAGAGATAGAGCCCTGTGACAGACGGACAGACAGCGAAGTCTCAGTAATAGGGTCCCGTTTGCACCCTTTGAGTACGGAACCAAAAAAAAATAGGTGCTTAAAAGTTCACCAAATTATCCAATAAAAACAAGTGTGATATGATAGCGGTTTCAAACAACGACCCGATAACGCGGCGGTACCTTTGGTACCCTTTGGCGCTTGCTGAAAAGCGAAAAGCCGCCCGCGCACCTGTCCCCGCGCG
Source organism: Acrobasis repandana (assembly GCA_963576875.1). NCBI lineage: Eukaryota > Metazoa > Arthropoda > Insecta > Lepidoptera > Pyralidae > Acrobasis > Acrobasis repandana. The sequence continues at coordinate 3,724,147 of OY756215.1, forward strand.
CCGCATCTCGCCCCTTGTTCCCGGTTCCCGCGCCGGTCGGCTCAGTCTAGCTGGATGCGCGTAGCGAGCGCGCGGTTTCCAAACATTCCGAGACTTTGCGCACTAATTTGATTACTTTTTTCTTTGTTATTAATAAGGAATTTGGTTTGTTTACGTAACGTGTGATCATGATTTATTATGTCCTTAAGTATGACACGTGATTTACCAGTCAGCCTGTATATGTATTTATTATAAAAAAATGTACCATTGAGTAAATATCCCATAATACAAGTTTCGTTGAATTGAAAATACTGAATCCACTTACCCTAGCACTTTTCAATAATCATAGATCAAATTTTTGAAAACGTAATGGAAACCTTTATTTTTATTTTTACTCGTAATATAAGAATTTTAATTCTTATATCAAAATCAAAAATCATAAAGTATGATATACGATTTTGTTTATATCTGTACGACTAGATCATATAGTAGAGAAGCGCACCACATATCGGAATTATCCTTGTCGGAAAAGTTTGTCATTCACGGTTCAAAAAATTATACTTCGGCCAAAAACACCGTTTTTCTCTTAACGGTTGTATTGAAAGCTACGACTGCCTACGAAACGTCGTAGGCATTTGTAACTCGTAGCCATTAGTAGCTTCGTAGCAGTCTGTTTGTAGCTGATTCGTAGGTCTCCGTTTATGCTTACAGTTACAGTAGGATCTATAAACTAAACATATACATACTCATAAAAGTATATTTGCCAGACAAATAAAAAAACCCCATACTTTCAAGCTTTTACCCCCAATAACATTGAATGGCTGAACCGATTTTCATCAAACATTAACTATGTTTAATAAAAATCAGCCGATCAGAACCATCTGGATAGACAAGACTTGCATTTAAAAAAACAAGGTTTTTTTCATCGGGGTTTAAAAATGTTTGCATCTGTCATCTGCCAGTGGCACTTTCCTGTCCGAGCGAGCGAGCGCAGTGTCTCCGTTAGCTTGGGAAAAATTGCTTTCGTATGTCTGTCCGGCTAACCGGATATTCTCCTCTACTAGTTTACATTACACCACCATATATTTTTAGCATAATTCCTGTCACCTAAAGGTATCCTGTAAGAAATAGCCTTGGCGATAAGGCCGCCTATTGTATACCTATACTGTACATATTTAAATATTATTTATATGTGATTTTGATGCAATAAAGTGTTACTTTTCAAAATGGCCGTGCCATGTTGCTTGCAATTGTAAATATTTACTAGTGGCTCGTGAGCTGTAGACCTCTCTAAAAATAAAATTTAATTTTTAAGTTTTTCAACCCCCAAATTTCCGCCATTTTGAAAAATATCAAAAATCTTAATCGACGTAGAAATTCTATATAACTTTTGAGAAATGCGACCTTTAGGCGAGAACTGCCAGAAATCCGGAATTCGAACACACGAAAGAATTTTTGCCAAATCTGAAACTGATCTTGCGTCGCTCAAAAATCGTCATTCGAATACGCATGATGACTGAAAAAATATTTTTGGCCCGTCGGTTAGATTATTAAACAATATTGCACACGTATTTTTTCTTTTCTCTGAGAAACAATAAATAACGAAGATACAGCGCATTTAAATTTCGCATAACGTCACGGTTTTGTACGATTTTTACACATCGGTGACGTCACAAGCCCCACCCTGGAACTTTGACACTGTATCTTTGTGAATTTTTACTTTTTTTGATAAACTGAAAAATATGGGTTCATTATTTTGGATAATCTAATTATCGGACTAATTAGAATAATACTTTTCTGACCCAGTCATCATCCCTATTCGCCACTTCGCCACAAGCCACTTCCGTTTCTAACGCATTTTATCCTTGTTGCGTCACTTCCGCCGTCCTCGCCAATTAGTGTGGACGGTGAGTCGATAATATAACCAAATTATAACGACATTCGGGCGTGTGACAGAATTGGCGCCGACAAACTCAAAGTACTTTCATTTATAATAGATTTCGAGTGATAAAAATGACGAGTGACTTTTGAAGTACTTACTAAAATATTTCCTGATAAAAATTCCTAAACTAATAACTTAATAATCCGAAAAATATTATTTGAGTTTAGTCTGTCAGTTACGAGTAGTTTGTTAAAAAATAATGGACCCATTTTTGACCTGTAGGGACTCGTGTCCACGTATCCGGTTTGCGTCCGGTTTGCGCCGTGACGGCGCGCTGGACCGGGGCGTCCGGTCGATCAGTCATGTATGAAGCCTCTAGGTGTGGACACGAGGCCTAAGGCCCTGGCTCTGAGATAATGACGTGATAATGTATCTGTAAGCTAAGCCGTGTGGTTCCCGGCAGAGTAGAATAGGACCACTCCAAGTCTTCCCGTGGATGTTGTAGAGAGTGACTAGTAATATTTGTTGTGTTATAGTAGAAATTGTTGTTATAGCGGCCATAGTAAATGTAATACATAATCGGTGAAAATTTCAAGTCTAGTTATTACGGTTCAAGAGATAGAGCCCTGTGCCAGACGGACAGACAGACAGATGGACAGCGGATTCTCCGTAGTAGGGTCCGTTGGCACGCTTTGGGTACGGAACCCTAAAAATTAAAGGGGTCGTCATACAAAAAACGGGTTTTATCAGCGATTTAAAACATTGTACGGAGGTACGGAACTCTTTATGTAGGTACGAGTTCGACTCGCACTTGTCCGGTTTATTTCTTTTTTCCCAGACCAGACAATTTTAGGAAAATATTAATTAAAATCAAACCGGGAGATTTATAATCCTAAACGTGCTCAAAACTGCAGATCGACAGTTCAATTTATCAGGCATGTTTCATAAAACGAGCGCTCCTGTGAATCTTTAAAGCAGTTTTTATTTTCAATTAATTTAATCAATTACTTTAAAGCAGTACTTCACGATGAAAGTTACATTTAAAATGTGTAGGTTATACTCCATTTGTTTAGTTATTTAAATAAATGTAAACAATCTTGACATGTCTTTTTATTGTTTGTTTGTTTTTCGTGTGTTTAAGTGGCCAACACTGGTGTCAGATTTTTTAAGCGGCCTAAAGGTATCTGACATATCTTGACGACTGCCATACCTCGACGACAGCTAGGACCAATGGCGTAACGTGCCATCCGAAGCACGAAGAAGCTCGAAATATTTATATGCCACGTTTTTTTAGTCACTCATCCAAATGCGGACCTCGCCCGGTATTGCTTAACTTGCGAAAGTGCAATGCGTTTTCCCACCGGGCTACCGAACTCCTTTTATTTTTCCGAGGTCTTTTTTTTTAATATACACTTTATAAAACAAAAATTTTGGCTTCCCATACAAATCAGCGCTCAGCCAAACGGATTTTGTATGGGAGGACGAAAAATGTTTATCGATTTTAAATAACTTTTTTTATAGAAAGTAGTTTAGTATCATGGACTGAACTTGTTCCAAAAATTTGGCTGGTGTTTAAAAAGTCATCCTGTATAGGTTACCTTTGGTTAAGTGACAGGATTGGCTGAAAAATAATAAATAGGATGTGCGATTGTGAGACTAGTACCAACTTAATTATATCGTGATATTTAACAATCAAAAATATAGAGTCGTTTGGTATGGAAGGTCAAAAACTGTTTTTCGTATTTCGACATATGTTTCTGGGGGAAAGTTATTCAGTATCAAGGTCAAAATCCACCCTTGAAATAATTTCAGTATATTTTTTTAGACCCTTTATAATGCTTACCTGTCGTTTTAAAACGTAGTCCTCCGCAGGCGTCATCATCATCATCATCACAGCCGCTTCGATGTCCAGCAGTGAACAGAAGTTCACTGCTGGACATCGGCTTCCTCCATGGATTTCCAAAACTACCGATTTGAAGCGGCCTGCATCCAGCGTTTTCCTACAATCTTGCTCAGGTCGTCCGACCACCTTTCTGCCCCATCGGCCATCGGTTCTTCGCGCTGTGTACCATCTGCAGGCATGTACCATATGAATTAAAACTATTAATAATTACATGTATACGACTACCTAGTCGAGTTACCTATTCTTCAATAGATGTCAGATGATAATTGGAGTGTGTCAAGGGCTGCATCTTCAATTATTCCGCACTTGAACACGAATATATGGTTTGAACTGCAATGCTAACTACGTGCTTGTGCATGTCTGCATTTGGATTGGCGAATACAAATGGCATATATTTATTTATATAATATCATCATCAACAGGTCTTTTTTAGTCCCCAATGCAGGAGTACGACCCTCTCTGTCAGTGCCGGTTTTAGCTCTACCAGCGCCCCGAGCGAGATTTTCCCGCCCCCCAAACTGCAATTCAGACTCTGACTTAGGCTTGAATCTTATAGGATTTATTTCTGTCGACGGGGGGGGGGGGGAGGGAGAGGTACAACTGCGATATAGGACTCTTTAAATTTGCCGCCCCATTGTAAACGAAGGGAGGGAGGGGGGGGGGGGGGGTTGCATACAAATAAGAGTCTAGGAGTTGCCGCCATTAACCAGCCGCTATTTATATATGTATTTATTATTACCTGTGACTCCCCCCTTGCCCAAAAACGCCCCCTGTTGCCCCTTTGTATCTAGCGCCCTGGGCGGTCGCCCAACCGCACCCTACCCTAACGCCGCTACTGCTCTCTGTACTACCAGAGCCATTTATATAGCCCAAAGTCAGAGGATTAGGCAACACTTTCCATTCTGGCCAGACGGGTTGGAGAGGTCTCATTGATGTTTATAAGCTTTGTTTAACGACATCAACGGAAAGATGTGGAGTTGTCCTATATTACTCTGCCGGGAATCACACGGCTAATCTAATATATCTTATTATGCATATTTAACTCTTGTCGGTGAAGTTTGAATTCTCTTCTTCGCTAGCTGTTTTACTTCGCTATATGACACAACGTTCACCTTCTCCTTTATCTGTTTCATGTAGCTTTTGAGAAAGAGTTTTTTTTTCTATTTTAGCCTTTATGAAATCGTCGTGTCGTAACAGATATAAGTTTGTATGTATGTATATATATGTATGTATATGAATAGGAAGTATATAGTAACGTATTTATCAAAGGTCATTATATATTTTTTGAATACTTTATATCTTGCAACCTACATTTAGACTCTCTGTATAACCCTAAGATTGGCTGGTGGACAACGATTTTAGCGTTTAGTTCGCCTATTGTTCTATACAATTTGTATTTGAAGAACAATAAAAAAATAAAAAATAACAATAGAATACAATACAAATTATCTTTATTGCACCATAATAATTCATAAAATATATCTCTCTCTCTCTCGATCTCTTCCAGTCAACCTTTGGGTAGAGGAAAAATTAATAATAATAATATACATACATAAGCTTATTATATATATATATATAATAAGTATGATATATTATATTAATAAATATATATATAATAATATTATATTACATATGTTATAGAATAAGCTTATGTAATAGGAAAAGCTTATATCATAATGTCTGTATATACATAAAAATACCAGCCAAGTGCGAGTTAAACTCGCGTGGAGAGGGTTCCGTACAATTGATTGAATTCTTATAGTGTAATCTACAAGCAATGAACTATATTTTGTATTTTTTTCAAAATTTTAGATTGATTAGTTTCGGAGATCATTTATGGTCAATTTTCGTCTTCTTTCATGACTAATAACCTAACTATTCATTTTACAATAATAACAAAAATATATTTGAAATCCTCATAACGAGCCCTTTTATTTGATATATGACACAGTAAGGTTTGAAAAACTTTTTGTTTTAATTTTCTAATTTGTGCCCCGAAAATGACTCTTATTTAAAAAAAAATATTTATTTACTTTAACATATGTGTTTGGGTCATAGGATTACAACATTCTACCAAATTTCACCTGATTCGGTCCAGTAGATTCGGAGCAAATTGTCTGTGACAGACGGACGGACTATAAGGGTGCCGTTTTTCATTTTTGTACGGAACCCTAAAAACAACGTAGCCGAAAAAGATATTTACGACGAAGTATAAATAGAAACCCAAAACATTTATGAACTAAATTTTCACAGAGTAAGTGAAGCGAAGCGGAAGCTTGAAATCATAACTGACACTTTTACAAGAGGCGTCAAACTGGGAGCTTCACTTGAAGTCACTTTGAAGGAAAGCTCAAGTTGTAAGCTTTTGTTTTGACGTTAAAATACTGGTTCCTATTTATTATATGACATTTGATTTATTTATTAGCATGGTAATTTTCTGCAGGCTAAATCCAGTCGTCTGGGCACCTATTTTTTAAACACGGGAGTCATACATTAAATGATTAGCGCGAGCGTTTCCAAAGAAAATCATTTGCGTAAATCATTCGTTGTATTGTATGCTTTCCGCTTTCGAAAATAGGTCTTCTAGTAGTACGCTGCGCTTCATCATTCATCATCCGAGCATATTCTCAGTTGCATCCTCAGCGATAACGCTTCAGAGCCCGGGGTCCGCTACTTAACCTAGGTGATTTGACGAGGTTACTGGTTTTTACACAGAGTGACTACCGTCTGACCTCCGCAACCCAAAGGGTAGATCAGAACCAATCCCAGGATAAGTTTAAACAAACCCAAGATGGCGTTTGGGACCCACAGCTGTACATGCCTGCCAAAGCAAGTAATCATCTTCCTTTTTGGATAACTGGGTGATTCAAGCCTGCATTATTAGGTTATTGCAGGCTTGAATCAGAGACTGAAAACAACTTTTCACAAAGTATGCCTCCCAGTGGGATTTGAAACCACGATCTCCGGATTACAAGGCAAACGCCTTGATCACTGGACCACAGTGGCAGTCAGTACGCTGCGCTTGCAGGAAGGTAAAACTTGATGCTATTCGAGAAAATTTCTGCCTCAGTGGCCATCGGATTGGCGGTATTATGTGCTACGCCACGTTTTCTAATGCGATAATTAAATTTTTAACAAAAAAAACTACTGACTTTAGTTTTTTTAGGAGTTTCTTCCATATCTCCAAAGTTCTTCATCATATCTTCACCAAATAAAAATGGAACCAACTTGGTAGTAAAGGCTTTCATATAAAAAAAGAATCATCAAAATCTGTTCACAATTGGCGAAGATATCGCGTAACAAACATACATAAAAAAAAAATACAGTCGAATTGATAACCTCCTACTTTTTTGAAGTCGGTTTAAAATAAGACTCGTTATCTTATCATATTAAAGTTTTTGCCGTAAGAAATAGGTGAGAACGAAGTATTCAAGCAGACGACTTTTGCAAAGTCTCCCTCGAGCTAGAGGTACCTACCTAATAAAATTTATGAATGAGTTTGTCACGGAAAAGTTATAACTCCCAACGGGTCTCTTTGAGTCACTTTGTATTCGACAATAATTCAGCGCAAGGAGTTTTGGACAAAAACTTAATTTGCGCTGATCCAAAGTTGTGAAAGGAAAGAAAAAGGATGAGAGAATTTGCAAGTAGGTTGTTTTAATCAAAAGTGAATTGAATGTTGTTAGCTGGCCATTGTTCGGTTTTTAAATCTGGACGCTTACTTTCTACACACTTTTATTTAACTTGCAGTTTATGTATGTATTTGTATGATTAGGTCACATCTTGCAAGTTAAATTTGATTCATTTCCCAGTTTCGGATCGAATTTTGAATGCAAATGTAAATCAGATGACAATATAATATTATTATGACAAGAGACTGCTCTGATGATGGAGCCGGAAGGTGGCCATAGGTACTTTGTAAGTAATAAAGCGACACCCCTATCGAGTTTGAGCTTATCTCATTTGTCTCGACAAGTACTTTGGCCCCACAACAAAAGCTTGTATATAAAATTAAATTTGTCCCAAAACTTTATTAAAGTATTATTTAACCAAAGTTTATCTTTATTCAACATCATTTTTTTATTTATATATTAGGTATGTATGATAGGGTATCATACATACCTAATATATAAATAAAAAAATTGCACAAAAAATAAATACAGGACATCTTAAAAACTAGAAAATACAGAAAAGGCGGCCTTATCGCTAAGCAATTTCTTCCAGACAACCTCACTTATCTAGACATATATATAGGATTAGCGACCCGCCCCGGCTTCGCACGGGTACAATACTGATACTAATACTACAGAATGTCTTTAAACCTCTAACCAAACGAGCGAAATTTAGTCAAAACAAACAGAAACAAATTAATATAGATACCTACTAAAACTCAATGAAATAAGTAGTTGGGTATACTTTTATCGTATGAAATACCTATACACTTCAGGACTAACAATACAACAAACACTAAATAAATAGGTATTCAAGTATCTATCTATCATAGCTACAACGAACACAAAACAAAAAATTTGCCCAATAATTCTTAAGGATCGAGCGCGCATAATCCCTGAAAAGAACTGTTGTTTAGCTCTGAGAAGAGCTTTTGCGTAGGTGTAGTTTTGAGAACGAAATCTAAAAAAAATCGCACGAAAATTATTAGAACTCACGCACGACCGCTGCGTAGAGAGCCGACCTCGCGTCTGAGCCGCGCGGGTACCTTACTCATAGATCTAAACTCCCCTCCCGCATGCGCATCCCCGCCTTGGTGACGCCCACTTCGCAACGTGCCGTGCAGCAGAAATCGTAATATTTTAATTTCGCCATAACTTCAAAACCAAACGTCCAATTTTAATCATTCAAAGACCAAATGTTATCTACTTAAACTGTACTTAGTGATGAATATTTTTTTTTGATAATTATTAATAGCATGAGTAAAATAAACGCGTTTAAATGTAGTCCAAAAAAATTCAAGATTTCTAAATAAAAAAATGGTTGTTGTGCCTCACTCGACATAGATAGGTATAGTGTGTCGCATATTTTTTTGTAGATATTTATAAGATCTACAATTAGTCAGAACATTTTATGGTTCTATCTTTTATAGTTTAGGCAGCGTACGCAAAATAAGTAACTTTTCTGGTTGATTTTTTACACCTTACGTCCGAAAAACCCAAATATCTTACGGAACCCTTTTTTTTTCAAAATAAAATTTAGCCTATGTTACTCGTGGATAATGTAGCTTTTGAATGGTGAAAGAATTTTTAAATTGGTCTAGTACTTTTTGAACCTATTCATTACAAACAAACAAACAAACATACAAAGTTTTCCTCTTTATAATATTAGTGTAGATAGTGTAGATTAATTAAGATTGTTACTTATAAATACCGTTACGTCCCTTTTTAAGTAGGCAATGACTCATTTTGCTTATGAAAACGACTATAACTATTTAAAATGCGAGTTAAGTCAGTTACATAAGTACCTACTTTTCTCTGTTCCAAATAAAAGAATAATGATACTTTACTCCTTCCTTAATTGTAACCAAACGAAGCTCACCACGCCCCACAAACTCCAAATATGGACAAAAACATGACACGAAATCCCACTTGCCTAATGCTAACTTTACCGACAATAACTTGACAGATAAACCGAGGGCCTCCTTCGAACTTTCAAGATTTCCACCCCATACTAGACGAAAGCGTAGACAGGATGGAGTTTGGGGGGTTCAAATATTCTGATGTGTTTCTTCTTGTTCTTTTATAGCTACGAATTTATAGCCTATATAATCAGTCCACTGATAGACTAATGCCCGTTTGCACTAAACATAAAAGTCGCCTAAGTTCTTTCCTAAATTGTTTAGGCTGCTCCTAGCAAAAAATTTGATTGCACTAACCCTAAGCCATTCCTAAGTCCACTTAGGAAACTCTTAAGTTTATGAGCCCGATTAGGAAGTGCTTGAGTTTAGGCTTTACTTAAGGTGAAGATATAGGCAAATAGCCTTGAAGTGGCGCCCTCATTTGAAATAAATTGTTAACTCGTAAGGAGATATTTTTATATTGCTCTTCGTCATGCACTGAAAGTATTTACATTAGTCCGTCTAGCTTTAAAACTTGCCTCCGCCAAAAGTGGCCACGGCAAGTTTTAAAGCTAGACGGATCACCAATAATAGTTTCAACGGCAGTTCATAAAATAATTTAAAGGGCTATCTAGTGCATGACGAAGAGCAATATGGAAATTATCACGAATTAACAATTTATTTCACACTTCAAGGCCATTTGCCTATATCTTCACCTTAAGGACAAAACACAATCATCTCGTGCAACAACTACATTCCCAAGGAGGGTTGACATCGGGTAGGGGCCGGTTGTAAAATTTTTCGAACAAAAGCATTCCCAAAGAGGATTAATGGCAAGGCAGGCGACTGGTTGTAAAACTATAGCCAAATCGTTTAGACTGTTCTGGCTATTTATTCTTGATTTATTTATTTATTTAAACTTTATTGTACAAAATACAATTTTTATAGCACAATAGGCGGACTTATAATGCTTTTAGCATTATATGACAGCCAACCTTTGGGTTGTTAGAAAACTTAAAATGGGTACAAAAGATATTGATAAGCATTCAGATATATATTTACTTTCTACATAAACTACTTAATTAATACTTACTATACTTCAACAATATAAATATCTACATAAATATACAAATATTGATACATAATATTTAAATTCATCTATAAAATACACTACTAACAAACAATAGTATTTAATAAGGATATTACTAATGCAGCAATTAGGTACTTAGGTATTACACTTGATTGGACTGAGCGAGCATATGCTTGATTAACACAGCGTCAGGAAGCGCGTTCCAAAGTCTTACTGCCGTAACGGCGAAAGAATTAGGGAAAAAACCAGTACGGTAGGAAGGAATATATAATATATAAGGATTTCGCATGGTCTTCGGTCACGACATCCTTGGGTGACCATTCTTCTTCTCTTCTTCATCCAAGCGTGTTCCCGGATGCATCCTCAGCTGTGCTGCTTCGGTGCCCAGGGTGCACTTTCCCGTTTTTTCTTCTCCAAATATTACATACATGCCAATGGTCCATGGGTGGCCATTATCATTTTATATTTGGAGAAGAAAAAGCAGCAAAGCGCACGCCGGAGCTCAGCCGAGAAAGCAACCGGGAACGCGCTGAGATGGAGATGATAGAGAACGCTGCTGTTCGATCTCTGTTACCTAAACCTCCTTTTAGTCGCATCTTATGACTCCCGTGGGAGAGGGGAGAGGGGAGAGGTGGTGACAAATCGTATTATTGGTAAAGCTTATAAGATTTTTCCCATAGCGTGCCCGCCAGGCCGTGGAACTTTTTAAATAAATGTTTGCTGAGTTTATACGAATTGTGTAATGCGTTTTTACACCCACCATCACGCTAAACGATCCTTTTGGCCTCAACGGCTCCAGGATCTATTTACCCCGTTTGGGATAAAGACATGGTAATATATCTATAAGTAAAATTTTACGTTCAACGTAAACTTGAAGAGGTGACCAATCTAAACAACTTTTCCTGCAGGGTACCTAACCGACCAGACAGTTTATATTAAAAACTGTCCGGTCTGTTAACCATGAACACTTTTGTACACACGAAAAAAAACATCTTCTGTACATCATATAATCATACTCGTGCTTTTCTGACTCTCATTTTGTATGTTTGTCCTATACTTATCTACTTTTCAACCACAATGGCTGATTTATGAAGATTTTTTAAGATTGTTGAGCATTGTTGCTCAGATCAAACCAGATGCAGCAGTGAAAGACAGAAAAATGCTTGCTTAGTTTCCCATAGTGCATTGCTCCATGGAGAGTAGCCCAATGGACCAAAGCCCTACATGAGAATGCACTAACGCCTATGCTTGCAAAGTAAGACATAAAAATATCTCTAGCATCCTCGTGCTTAGGAAGGCACGTTAAACCGTCCCGGCTGTAATTTCTTCAAGTTTCTGTTTAATTATACTTAACTGACTAAATTGTACCTACAACTTTATTTTCTGACAATGTCAGAACTTTACAATTTTATGCCTCAATTTAATAATAATAATAATCTTAAACACTAAATTATATATAATTTAAATCTTACAATTAAAAAATTTGTAGATACAATATTGTCATCAAAATCTACAGGCGTTTTCTGCACATGTAAAAGTTTATTAAACAGCATTTATAATAGCTATATTTGTATTGTTTTTACTTGTAAAATTCTTACATATGAGTAAGGTTTACACTTCGAGGTTTACCCATAGCAATTATCGGATTGTAACGTTTATTAAATAAGGCTAAGACCACTTTGCCCCTGCCCCGTCAAAATTGAATTCGTGGCTCCATCCTTGTTACTATAGAAGATTTTAATAATAAACAACCCTCAAGTTTGGGGTATCAGGAAGGACTTGAAAGAAAGGACCATCTTTCAGCTGAGATTGATGATGAATAATGTACGCCATAATTAATTTTAGATGTGATCATTAAGAGACTTTGTAGTACAGTTTAAGGCTGTGCCTGATGTGGATAACTTAAATTTTGTTCCCGCTTCCACGCACACAAATTTACTTTAGCCGAAGCGAGACAGCGAGCCATGCGAGGTGAAAAGATCACGGGAGGTCAATGAGGCTGGTGCGTTTTTGGTTTTTGAGGTTTTTTTCGTTTTACAAAGAATATTTAAGAGTTATTTAAATAAACGGGCAAGTGCGAGTCAGACTCATACATGAAGGGTTCCGTACCTCCGTACAATGTATTAAACGCAAAAAAAAACACGTTTTTGTATGACAACCCCCTTTAATTTTTTACTTTTTTATTTTAAGTATTTGTTGTTATAGCGGCCATAGTAATACATAATCTGTGAAAAATTCTAGTATCTAGCTAATGTCATTATAAAGATCTAGTTAAAAACGCTGAAAAAACACGTTTTTTTAAATGGCGACCCCCTTGAATTTTTAACTTTTTTTATATTCAGTATTTGGTGTTATAGCAGCCATAGTAATACATAATCGGTGAAAATTTCAAGTGTCTAGCTATTACGGTTCAAGAGATAGAGGCCTGTGACAGACGGACAGACAGCGGAGTCTCAGTAATAGGGTCCCGTTTGCACCCTTTAGGTACGGAACCCTAAAAATAAGACATATGATCCCTGCCTTATGTTTAATACAATTATAATCCAAAGTTACAAGGCCAAATTTATTGTATTTCTTGAATACTTTCATTTATAGTATACCTAATTCTGAGGTGGTTTAGAGGCAACTTCGCAATTTTTTTCTATAGAAAAAATTTTAAGCAATCGTGCGGTGTGTGTGCTGTATTTTTATTTCAGTGAGTATTTCGTTAATATTGATAAATAATATGTAAGATTGCCTTAGTACCATCAGGGTCATACGGGCTCTTAATAAATCTTAATACGGGTTTATTACGCGGGACTCTATGGTTATTATTACACAAATTTTTATTTATTATGATAGGATGATTAGCATTTTAATAAGCTTTTATTAAGCTTGCCCTGCTTATTGTCGTTCTTGGGTCTATCAAATCTTGCAAGTTAAATTTGAGCCATTTCCCGGTTTTTGATTGAAATTAAATTTTGTATGCTTATGTAAATCAGATGACAATGCAATATTACCTATTAAGACAAGAAGCTGATCTGATGATGGAGCCGGAAGGTGGCTATAGGAAGGGATATACACGTAATAAATCGAACCACGGTCTAAACTAGATCACTAAGTATAGTATGATGAAATTAAAATAGCCTTATAAAAAAAAATATTCGGCATTTCCATACAAAAGTCTGCAGCTGACTGAGCGATTTGTATAGGAATGTCGAATTTTTTTTGGTTGTCTTTTCTGTTTTTTTTAATTTCATTATGTGATCTAGGTGGTTCAATGTGGAACCGTGGTTCGATTTATCGGGTATGTCATTTCCACGTTGTATATATCTATGTATATATATATATATAGCTCGTAAAATTTAAACTAGCTTATGCAATCCGGCTGCACACGGCGTGTAAGCAAAGCAATCTAGGTCAGGACGGCTGTTTGCCTGAGACAGATCGGCATCGAACATTGTTTAGGCGAATCTAACATCGCCCAGGAGCATAGAACTGTGGAGGAGGTAACCCTTAAACGGGCAAATCGTTCTATTTTCATAAAACTTACCACTCTCGGTACAAACTACCACATGTCATAATGTATGGATAGTCCTCTTAGAAAATACATTTTTTTTTTATTTTATTATTTGTTTATCAAAATAGGTATACTTTTTGCTTTACATCTCTATAGTTCAATATCATTAAAAGGTTGAGTTGGCATAGACGAAAATGATATAAAAATAGAATTTTATGATACCAAAAGGAGATTATAATACATATAATATAATAGATCATAAAAAGTAAAAAAGGTAACAAAATTAATTATTCGCAAAAATAAATTCAGTATATGATTTATTATGAAAAGCAATCAATACAATTGACACTGCAACCTACCTCCCAGAGGATAGTAACTACTAATGACAATTTCAGTCCGCAACGATCAACTAAACATCATCATTTTTATCCCACATTGACCTACTGTTGGACCTCGCTTTTTAGGGTTCCGTACCCAAGGGGTGCAAACGGGACCCTATTACTGAGACTCCGCTGTCTGTCCGTCTGTCCGTCGGTCCGTCTGCCCGTCTGCCCGTCTGTCTGTCCGTCTGTACGGACAGACGGACAGACAGCGGAGTCTCAGTAATAGGGTCCCGTTTGCACCCTGTCAGACGGCTGACTCTATCTCTTGAACCGTAATAGCTAGACACTTGAATTTTTCACCGATTATGTATTACTGTGGCCGCTATAACAACAAACACTAAAAATAAAAAAGTTAAAATTTAAAGGGGGTTCGTCATACAAAAAACCAGATTTTTCAGCGTTTTTAACTAGTTCTTAATAATGGCATTAATATAATAAAATAGATACTTAAAATTTTCACAGATTATGTATTACTATGGCCGCTATAACAACAAATACTAAAATAAAAAAAGCTAAAAATTAAAGGGGGTCGTCATACAAGAAACGAGTTTCTTCAGCGTTTAAAAACATTGTACGGAGGTACGGAACCCTTCACGTACGAGTCCGACTCGCACTTGCCCGTTTATTTTGCACTATTCTTGCTTGGTGGTTTCCCTACTGTTCTGTTTCACCGTCTTGGCCATCACTCCGTTATTGCGTTTGTGAAAAAAGTCGTACAATCGACTGCTGGTGTAATGGTCAACACGCTAGTCCACCAATCCAGAGGTTCTAGGTTCGATCCCCAGCCAGGGCAAGTTGTAAAATGGCCTTTTCAAATTATCCTGGGTCTGTTAATCTATATATATGTATTTATTATAAAATATAGTATCGTTGAGTTAGTATCCCATAATACAAATTTAATCTTACTTTGGAGCTAGCTCTAGCTCCATTTGTGTAAATTAATTTATTTAACCCTCATTGGGAATGTAATTGTTGCACAAGACATTTAAGCTTTGTCATTTTAGTCGCGTCTTACGACATCTACAGTAAGTGATGGAGGTCCGAGGGCAGGCAGAAAATTTTTTTTTTTTGGTTATGCGTTTCTAAGCAGACAGAGCCTAGGACCGCAGGACCCAGACCCTTCTCACTCATCACGCTATAAAAACTGTAAAACAATGGGTGAGAAGTTGGAAAAAGGAATCAAAATATGTGTTGCTAGGCACATCGCCTATAACATGATTCGCATTTTCACTCATTCCCCCAATCAGTTTTTACGATCTGCGCGAAAAGAGAAGCAACTGGTACATTCAAAGTTTTTTTATTTTCTCCCTCTCCCAGATCAGCAAAGAAAAATGTAGGTATACACATATGTCTACTAAAGTGCCTTCTCAACACCAACATTACTTTGTATTCCTAGGTCATCTGAATGAATAATACTCCCGCATTCCCGCCGTTCCATTTGTTTGAGATACGATCTAAGTACCTACACGAACTTCAGCATGCCGATGTCGCATAGCTTTTGATTGGTACAGGAACTACTGGCTGCCTGCTTTATTGCATCGGCTGATTGTATAGCTTTTTATACAGGAAGGTGAAATAATCTTTATAAGAGGTATATACTTAGTTCTTAGTAGTATGTTTGATTGACCAAAGACACGATTCTATCAAGACCTACGGTTATGTAGGTAACGTTGGACTCTTTTGCAGTTTGCCTAAGACTGCCGCGAACACAGAAAAGTCACTGACACGTTCAAAAAGCGATAAAGAATATCAGACGTCCCTACGTCTAACGCACAAGCGAAAGTGGCCATAATTTTACGATTTATTGCTCAAGTGCCAAATTTATTTCTCTGCCAAGAGTTCAATGGATTGCTTTTGGAAAATTATGCGAATATACTACAGAAATATGTATGTATCTGGTTTTAGAGAACAGAAAAAAGATGTAATGTCGGTCTTTAAATTTTTAAAAATATTGGAATAAAAACTTAACATATTAGGTACCTATATAATTATTATTTTTTAACCCATTTCGTCCCACTGTCTCTCCCATTTCCTTCCATGTGACTCTGTCCATTGCCGACTAACCACGCTGAAAAGCAGTATAGGTCCTCTGTCTTATCTTTACCCTTTATCAATAGGTCATCATTATCCGAGCGTATTTCCGGTTGTATCCTCAGCGATAACGCTTCAGAGCCCGGGGTCCGCTACCTTACCTAGGTGATTTGACGAGGTTAGTGGTTTTTACTCAGAGCGACTGCCGTCTGACCTCCGCAATCAAAAGGTAGACGAGAACCAATCCTAGGATACCCTATAAACCCTTTATCAATAGACATATACAATAATATACTGTACCTAATGCCCACACGTTTTCTCAACCTTTGAGATTTATTTCCTGAGCTCATTTCACAATAGAACCTTTATAATTCGTCAGACATCGAGATTGAGACGTAGCGGAATTTGTCATATTTGATATTGTAGGATGGTCTAAAAATATACATTGGAATAATTCGTAGAAAAACGATGCGATTCGTATTAAAATTCTGTACTAATATTTTTCACTATTATCTGTTTTCTAAAGCCCCATGTAATGCCCGTCCAACTTCTGCAATGTATTCCTAAATTAATACTTACCAGAGAGAAACTCCAAGTGTAAGGCCGCATTTCCACTGAAGTGAAGTGGAGCAGAGCGATGAAAAGTGGGAAGAGCGGTGCGGAGATTTTTGAGCATTATGATTGGTCATTCAGACACCGGTAAGCTCCACTCCACTTCAGTGGAGACGCAGCTTATTTTTATACAACTAGTAACTACAGAGTACATAAAACGCAAACCTACATGTCACAAACAACAACATAAACTAATGCTATAACTACAGGTTCTTCTACTTTTCAGTGCCATTTGTACTCGTATATGGATACCTATTGGCCATCCATCAGTTCAACTTTTTTGTATTTTCCCTATCGAAGGACTATTTATTGTTCAGCTTGGCTATTTCAGTCCACTCCTTTATATTTCTCAGCCATGATTTCTTTCGTCAAAAAGTATGTTTGTGCCTATCATTGAGGCAGCAGATTGGTTCATCTGTTAATAAATTTTCACTACATACATACACATAAGTAATAATTTAGTAGTATTGCTTACTATACTTACGTCTTTATCCCTAATAGAGCAAACAGACTATTTTAGCTCTATAAGACAGATCTCCACTCCACCGACAAGAGCCACTAAGCTCTTAAGAAGAAGAAGAAGAATGACAAATCCCAGGACCGCAAGACTCAACAAAGGCCACTTTTAGCGTGATGGTGGAAAAAGGAATCAAAATAGTGATGGGCTGCTTGCCGCATCACCTAATAACATGATTTTCAATTTCGCCCATTCCCTCGATCGGCTTCTACGATCTGCGCGAAGAGAAGCAGCTGGTAAATTCTAAGTTTCTTCATTTGTCCCACACCAAACATTGAAGGTAATTTTCACAAAAAAAATCCGCAGCGTATATTAACACAATATCTTTCCGTATGTTTCCAGATAATATGATAGTAAAGTGACCCTTTGAAGGATTACAGGGGTCTCTCTAGAAAAGTAAGCGACTTAACTGAGCTTTGTGTCTTTGTGCTTTAACTTAGCTTAACTCACTTTTATAACTAAACTATCTACGCGTAGAAGTTTTATTAGTTTCTTTTAAAATGTAAAATTCTCCAAGCGACCGTTGAAAATAGAGTTTTATTAAATATCTTGAGTAGATTCTGAGTGGCACTGGAAAGGTAAATTAAAAATACTTACTTACCTAAATAGATGCTTTTTAAATCTTCCGCGGGGCGTTCCTTTTTACTCTATGTTAACAAGCCATGTATTTTATGACAGAGAAGAATAGGTCCACTCCAAGTCTTCCCGTGTCTTCCATTTAAATTACAAAAGCAATTTCGCGAGAAATTGTTAATTTACAAATTGCCTAACTTAATAAATACTAATTAACATTTTTTTTCAACGGGAATTGTTTACAATAAACCATAGTTCATTCAAATTCTTAAAATAGGTATGAATTTTTGATACCATAAAAGTGACGTATAGTTATACGTCACTATACTTTTACGTAATATAAATACGTCACGGTACTTACTAACTAGTAAGTGCTCCCTTTACAGGCCACGCCTATATATATAATAGCGCTCCGCGTGGCCCTTACTTGGTGCGCCCACCAAGTAATATATAGGGACAAATCACACTGATTAAGCTAGCCCCAAAGTAAGTTTAAAACTTGTGTTATGGGATATTAACTCAACGATACTATATTATATGATAAATACATATATAGATAAACACCCAAGACCCAGGAAAATTTGAAAAAGGCCATTTTCCATCTTGCCCTGGCTGGGGATCGAACCCAGAACCTCCGGATTAGCGGTCTAGCGTGTTAACCATTACGCCACGGAGGTCGTCGTAGTAAAGGCCCCGCCAGTAGCGGCGTTAGGGTAGGGCGCGGTTGGGCGACCGCCCAGGGCGTCAGGAGGGCTAAAAAGAGGTAATTTTTTGTAGCAGCTGATTAATGGCGGCAACTCCTAGACTCCTAGGACTTTTAATTTTACATCAAATTGATATTAACATATCAAATCATATATATATATTAATGGTATTGAAGCCTAAGTGAGAGTCTGAATTGTAGTTGGGGGAGGGGGGGGGGGGGGGGAATCTCGCCCGGGGGCGCTGGTAGGGCTAAAACCGGCACTGGGCCCCGCATTTAATGAAATATAGTTCCAGAAGTTACTACTTTTTTATTTGAATTTTTCTCCGTTCCAGAAATATTTTTCGAGTTATTGACAAAAAACTAAATGTCTTTTATTTTGTAGTTATAGCCCGTGGTTCGATTTATTACGCATTATATTACACGTTGTAAGTATACCTATATTTATATTCATAAACCAATTCTGTAAATAAATAATGTTAAATGCACTGGTCGAATAAATGTACATACCTGTAGATGTATAGAAGATAGGTACCACTTGCCCACCTAGACTAGTAGCCGATCCAATAAAGTGAATATCACGGGGCTACCAGAGCCGGCCTCTGGAATTCACTGCATGCCTGTGGCCTGTGCCGGTATCGCTCGGAATTCTGATTATCGACCACTGATACCGCACACGGCTGTTTAGTGGAAAATGATTTTAAATATCTAACTGAGATCTAAGTATTTTTAAGTATCCCCGGGACAAAAAGTATTGATTACCTCCGCTACGTGAGCGTAAAAATCTATTTCCAGCAGCGTACGTTATTACTTTGAAAAAGAAAAAACGGCTCCTTCGTTAATTGCTAGGCAAATTAAAAGAAACCCCGACTGTCAAGAACACCATCTAGTGATGAGTAGTAGAACTATTGATACGGCTTGATATCCGTGGCGCCATCTATTAAGTATATGCTAGAGAAAGCCCTGACGTTCAAGCGTTAACCCCCAATAACTTTTATACGGCTGAACCGATTTCTAAGAACCATCGCAAGGGAACTTACTTTCATATAAAAAACCGCATTGAAATCGGTCTATCCGTTCGAACGCTACGATGCCACAGACAGACATATAGACAGACAGACATTAGCGTCAAACTTAATTTAGAGACTAAGTAATTCTTCTAAGGCCGAGTCCACAGACACGCGGCGCGGCGCGCGATGCGGGCCGCCAGGAGAGACGCCCCGCGCGGGTCGCCGTAAAATTTTCATAGCAATGTGTCCGTGGTCGCGGCCAATATAAATAAGCTGGTACACCTAAGATCAGTCCTGTGTCACTCCCCGTTAAGGTATCGAAAATATACCTACAATATTAATTACTATGCGCGCAGCGGAGTGGTACCTAAATTCAGTTATACGAATCGTTTGTCCATAGTAATAAGAATGAAATTTGCCTGCATGCAATGGATGTCTAGTCTAAACGAAAAGGTGCTGAGTTCTGACGTGAGCTAAATTAACCCATATCGCTAACCACATAGAGTAGATATTCCTTTGAATTTCTTTGCTGAGTGAGACTTCTGTACGTGAGCACCTACTGGTTCTTATTCTGTGCTAATACCTATCATTTTACAGACGGGTTTAGATTACAAAGATTGTTGGCTGTATGAACTAGATTTCTTTCCCTAAATATAAATGAAAAAAAGGCTGTAAAAAGTCACTATCATTTGGGAAGTTTCTGACAGTGACAGTAAAAGACGCTTTCAAAGTGAAATGCAAGCTTGTAAAAAAATGTTATAAACAAATCTGTTGTTTCGTGGGCGTTGCCACACCATGGTTTTACTGATAATTCATTGATTACAAAAAGATAAAGCCTCGCAAATACCTCGACATTGTACTAGATACAAAATAGGGCTCTTGTGATAACAGTTTGTACTTGATATCATTTTTAATATGCGTGTTCGTTACTCATTGTTCCCTTCTCGGTGAAGCGGTGTTTTTGTTTTAAACAACGAAAATAACATTAATTATTTGAAAAACGCTAACTTATCTCTATTTTGAGTCAATTTTAATTCATAAAAGTGATAAAATTTAGTTCAAATCAGCGACAGGATACACAGAAATGTTTACACGGTGATTCACTCTACTCATTCATTAATTAAGCGAACCGTAACGATTGTGATGTGAAAATGTTCAAGAAAAGTGTTCTTACTCTTTTACTATGTGCTAGTGTTCATAGTCAGTCCAATAAAGATTTGTATAATGGGCAATATGACAGTGAGTTTTATAATTCGGAGTATGACACTCATCGGACAACGAGACTGCCGAATCCTGGGGACAGTGATTACAGGACTTACGTGTATAACAATAGGCGGTATGGGACAGACCCCACTCGATATAACCCGTACAATCCTAATATAAACCAGCCAGGAGGCTTTCCATACAATCCGCTGAATACTAACCCTTTGGATGAATCATTTAAGTATAACACAGTGAGTATCAATGTTATCCTAACAAAAAAACACATTGTATTATCACTAATCTAGAACTTGGCTTGTACTAATACAAGTTTCAGTCATTAAGTGCGGTCCTGCATTATTTCCTTCCATTTGTTATTGATTTTATCTAGTTCATTGCACCATGTATTGTTAAAAAATATTTAGATTTTATAAAAAAAATATGCAGGACTGGACTGAATGGAAGTAATAGAGGAAGGCCTTTGTCACAGAATTAATAAGAGTACTTCATACAGAACCAAATCTCCTACGATCCCACGCAATACGCATCCCCTTTCCCTGTCCTCGCACTTCTCTCCCGTTCTCGCCCTGTCGACGGGCGAGAACGGGAATCGTTGCCGCTAAGGATGCAACCAGGAATACATGCAGATGATGACGATGGAAAATAATAAAAACATGCAATATATTATAATTTTTACTGAAAGTATGATGATGATGAATCAAATAGACAAATATCTCAAATGGTAATCTTTTCAGAATCGTGACCCAAACAATCCAGATTCATTGTTCCCTGGAGTCCTTGGCGGATGGCGACCTGACCTACAGGGTCGGGAGAGGAGAGACTCTCGGCAACTCAAACGGGATATCTTCGTGATGACCAATTTTGGTCAAGTACAAGGTTTTAAGGTAATTTTTATATACTTATAAATACTTGACTAAATAACGTTGTTAAATAACCTAGGTTAGTTAGCGGACCCTGGGCTCTGAAGTGTTAGAGCTGAGGATGCAACCGGTAATACCCTTGGATGATGATAACTTACTTTGCTAAATGGTATTTTTTAATAAAACAAATTATTTCTAAATTAAGTAGTTCCGGAAAAAAAATTCTGTTTCTCCACTAAAAGCCCTTAAGAAAATTAGAAAATTAAAATTGTTTGTTCCCAGGTATATTTGTATGACAACCCAGACCCAGATTCTGGCTACCGACCTTGGTTGACCCCAGTGGAGAGGATACAGGGGGAAGCGTCTGTATTTCTGGGCATTCCTTATGCCAGACCACCTGTCCTGGAAGGCAGATTTAAGGTATTGCATTGTTAAATATTAGGTCCTTACATATGAAATTGCCGTTCAGTATCAAAAAAGTGAAACAAGTTTTTTTTTATGAAATTATTATTTAATCAATCGAAGTATGCGCCGTTGTTATCGATACACTTCCGCCATTTTATAGGCAGATCATTGATACCTTTGGAAAAAAAATCCTGGGAGCGAGAGTCTATGAACTGTTTGAAGGCGGTTTTGACTGCCTCATCAGATTTAAAATTTTGAAAAAAGTGGTAATCGGTTGGGGCAAGATCTGGAGAGTATGGTGGGTGACGCAGAGGTTCCAGTCGCAGCTCCTCTAACTTGGCGATCGTTTGATGTGCAGTGTGTGGTCTAGCGTTATCCTGAAGGAGCAGTGGGCTAGAGCAATTCATCAGTCTCGGTTGTTTAATGGCGAGCTTTTCCATCATTGTTTGCAATTGTTGGCAATACAAGTCTGCAGTAATCGTCTTGCCTGATCTCAAGAAGCTGTAGTGGATAACACCAGCACTGGTCCACCAAACACTAACCAGAATCTTCTTTTTGGTCAGTTTTCGCTTAGGGCAAGGTTTTGCCGGTTCTCCAGGGTCAAGCCATTGTGATGATCGCTTCCGATTGTCGTACAGGATCCATTTCTCATCACAAGTCACGATACGGTTCAAAATCCCCTCATTATTGTGGCAATTAAGCAAAGAAACGCAGCAAGCAACGCGTGTTTGTTGGTTTGCTTCAGTGAATTCGTGCGGTACCCACTTTTCGAGTTTTTTAATTTTTCCAATTTGGCGCAAGTGGATAAGTATCGTTTTGTCACTTACGCCGAAGACTGCTGCTAATTCAGAAGTGGTTTGAGATGGATCCGCTTCCACTATCGCCTTCAATTCTTCGTTATTCACTTGAGTATCAGGTCGTCCACGAGGCTCATTGTGTAAATCGAAATTTCCAGAACGGAAACGTTGACACCAAAAACGCACCGTTCGTTCGTTAGCGGTGCCTGGTCCATTCTTCGAGTCGTTTCTACAGCACTGGTGCCACGGTGGAACTCGTATTCGTAAATACCGCGAATTTTCAATTTGTCCATAGTTGTTGTTATAGCAATGTTGAAACTCAAACAAATGATGTTAAAATTAATGAAATACGAATTTTAAAACAATATTTTTCTGGCTTTATTTCTAAATAAATTTGAATTTGGAATTCCTAATGAAACGCAAGATATTTGATTTTAAAGTTGCCAGTATTGAAAATCGGCAATTTCATATGTAAGGACCTAATATGTTCTTTACTTTCCAAATTTATATAAACTTAATTAACCTCTCTTTCCAAGGTAATTTTTAGGGTTCCGTACCTCAAAAGGAAAAAACGGAACCCTTATAGGATCACTTTGTTGTCCGTCTGTCCGTCCGTCCGTCCGTCTGTCAAGACCCTTTTTCTCAGGAACGCGTGGAGGAATGAAGCTGAAATTTATATCAATTACTCAGGTCTACTGTCCCTTGAAGCTGTGAAAAAATCAAACTTCTAAGCCAACGCAATCAAAAGATACAGCCGTTTATGCCGCAAATTTTCGACACTTGCAAGGGAATCAAAACCTACAGGGTGCTTCCCGTGAACTCAGAATCTTGAAATTTGGTACGAAGCAACGTCTTATAGCATAGATAAAGGAAAAATTACGAAAACCATAAATTTTTAGTTACATCACATAATATATTTTTTTTTAATAATTTTTAACTTACTACCCATTTCCTCATAAACGCGTAGAGGTATTAAATTGAAATTCATACCAAATACTAAACCTTGCAGGTTTGTACGGAACCCTCGGTGCGCGAGTCCGACTCGCACTTGGCCGGTTTTTTTTTTTTTTGTCAAGGAACCTATATTTTTATGCCAATACAATAAGGTTGAGACTTGTCTGTGTTCGAGCAGCCAAATCTGACTGCTTAAGAGGTGAGAGGTTTATGTTATTAGATGCCACTGCTTCTCCGATCAATCATGGAATTCTGTAATAGTATTTTAGTTAAACACATTTATGTATTATTTATTTACGAGTAGCTTTAGTAATTTATCAAATGGAGGCAAATGAATGAGAATTCTGAATTATAACAATAAACAATGTGGGGCACTAATTCGATTTCTATTTTCGTGTACATGTCTACATGAAAGTAATATAATAATAGAGAAGATGCTTTCGTTGTAAAATGCTGGAGTGAGGATGAAGGATGCTTTCGTTGTAAGGAAGGAGTGAGGATGAGGTCACGCCTAGGTGTACCATAGGCCTTCATTTTCAGCCGCATGACGTCCATTGCGGACATAGGCCTCCTCCGAGGATTTCCAAAATGACCGATCTAAAGCGACCTGCATCCAGGAATGTCCAGCGACCTCGCTCAGGTCGTCTGACCACATTGTAGGTGGGTGTCCTACGTTTCGCTTGCCAGTACGTGTTCGCCATTCGAGAACCTTTTTCCCGATCAGTTATCGGTTGGTCAGCTATTCCGCTGGTCTATATCAATGACTTAAGTTCGATCTAATTTTTGATTCGATTAAGTAGCGAAACACCGAGGTTATAACCACTTTGTT
This sequence comes from Acrobasis repandana, assembly GCA_963576875.1. NCBI lineage: Eukaryota > Metazoa > Arthropoda > Insecta > Lepidoptera > Pyralidae > Acrobasis > Acrobasis repandana. The sequence goes on from OY756215.1 coordinate 3,748,964, forward strand.
CTACTGTGGAAATTACAACAAACTGGCCATTTTTTGAGTTATGCGCATGTGTAGTGTAGCGATATGTACATGCGTGAATGAAATACTGCCTTCGATCAACAATAAAACTAGAAATCGGATCGGCGCTAAAAATACGGCTCGCCAAGTAAGAGCCCACTCCCGGCGGTTGTTATTGTTGTTTTTCGTGTATGTAAGTGACCAACACTGACGGGCTCAAGCTGCCTAAAGGCATCTGACATAGCTTGACGACTGCCATACAATGACAGCCGGGACCAACGGCTTTTACGTGCCTTCCGAAGCACGGAGGAGCTCGAGAAATTTTTGTACCACTCCCGGCGGTAAGCTCTTATTTTGTTTAGTTCAGTCAAAAAAGAGAAGAAAACACTTTATATGTAGTGTAATAAGGTTGATTTCTCAGTTAATGTTATTTGATATTCAAGCGCATAGAATTTTGCATTGGTTTTGTAGGCACGTAAATTTTATGTCTCTTGCATTTGGTCGATGTCTAAGGAGAAGAAGAAGAAGAAGAGAAAAAGCTTGTATGGTACCATAACTCGTTTGTTTGTTTGTAATAACTTTATTGTACCAAAACGTCAAAATAAAAAACAAAATTCGAAAGAGCAAATATACAATTGCGGACTTAGTATAAGTTTTAAATGGTTTCCCATTCAATGATTTTTTATCTGATAAAATGTAATTGTTATGGGTATGACTTTGTTTATAGTATATTATAGCAGATTGATATATTTATTATAAGTAGTAAACGAAAAAAGACATCTCCACTTAACTTCACCGACAAGAGCAAGCTAAGTTAAGTAAAAAAAAAAGTTTGTGTTTGGCCAATAAAATTATCTTTATGTCTTAATGTTACACTTTGCAGCCTCCTCGTCAGCATCCCGGCTGGCAACTCATGCAAGCAGTAGACTGGGGCCCGGCTTGCCCCCAGCCTGTGCGCTTCACTGGTGCTACTAAGGGAATCAGGGATATGGATGAAGACTGTCTGTATTTAAACATCTTCTCGCCTAATGTAAGTTCTCATATATTTTATTCTTTTTTTTATGTGTAACATAACATCTTTCCTCTCGCTTTCTTGCAATCTATGAGAGGTATTTCGTGAAATGTGACGGAAATGTGTAACAGAAAGCCGGGGAAGCGCGTGCTGTTGCGCGGTTGATTATTACCAAGGTGAGATGACTGGTGTTACACATAATATGCGACTACTGTAAGGCTCGCTCGTTTTTTAGGGTTCCGTACAAAAAATTTAAAATCGGAACCCTTATAAGATCACTCGTACGTCTGTCCGTCCGTCTGTCACAACCAATTTGCTCCGAATCTACTGGACCGAATCAGGTGAAATTTGGTAGGATGATAGGTAGGTGTAATCCTATGACCCAAACACATATAGGCAAAGTAAATAATTTGTTTTTTAAATAAAGGTCATTTTCGGGGGACAAATTAGAAAATTAAAACAAAAAGTTTTGCGATACTTACTGTCTCATATATCAAATGAAAGGGCTCGTTATGAGGATCTCAAATCTATTATTATTCTATTATTTTGTTATTATTGTACAATGAATAGTTTTGATTTTATTCATGAAAGAAGACGAAAATTGACCATTCTTCCCCCTGATCTCCGAAACTACTGAGCCTAAAATTTTACAAAAATACAAAATATAGTTCATTGCTTGTAGATTACAGGAAAACCTATAAGACTTCAATCAATTGTACGGAACCCTCTCCACGCAAGTTTAACTCGCACTTGGCCGGTTTATTTTAACTATGTTTTCTGTATATTATTTCATTGTCTCTTTCAGTTCTTACACTTATACCAACATCAGAGGTCTACCAGAGTTTCACTTTTAGCCTAAGATCTATTGAGATTAAATTAATTATTATTTAAAAAAATCACAAGGTTTTGTCTAAAACAATGAACTAAAAAGTTTAAAGTGCTCCTCAAGACGAATGAATCGGGCCCTAACTCGGTGGGGTTATGTTATTTTATCACAGAGATGCCATGGCCACCTTCCGGATTCATCGTCAGATTAGGTCATTGGTACCATACCATTGTATTTGCCACCAACTTACGTATGTGAAGTTTCAACTCGATCGAATAATGGGAAGTGGGTCTAATTTAGCTTGCAAGATTTAATTACGGACTCACAGACAGGAAAGTTAAAACTTTAAATAATTCAAGATTAGGACAGGCCTGTGTCACTCCCCGTTTAGGTATCGAAAATGTAGCTACATTATTACTATGCGCCCAGGTGGCTTCTCCGGGTGGTAAATTCAGTTATGCGAATCGTTTGTCCAGAGTAATAAGAATGAAATTGGCTTGCAATGGATGTCTAGGTATATAAACGGAAAGGTGCTGAGTTCTGACGTGAGCTAAATTAAACCATATCGCTAGCCACATTGAGTAGATATTTCTTTGAATTTCTTTGCTAAGTGAGACTTCTGTCCGTTAGTATTATTTATTTTGTGATTAGGATAAGTTTAAACATAGTAAAAATTTAATTTTTGGTTTAAAAAAATCTTATAAGGTACAAAGAAATTTTAATTATAGTTTCATGTAACCAAATAAAAAAGCAGAAATGTAACTCTAACTCTAAACAATGTATTGTTTATTTAAAACATTAGAAAAAATACCAAATAACAGACAATATATAATAGGTTGGGGAAAAAGTCTTTTTGTATTTTATATGAAAATTCAAAAAAAAATTTAATATAGTTTATTTACATTTAACTAAAGTATGAAGGTACCATTTTGTTCGATAACTTTTTGCCATCTTATAGGTAGGTTGCCATCGTACATGATCCCATTGCTATAGAAATTTTGGGGCTTCTGATCAAAAAACTGCGTCAAGTAGTTTTGGCAGTCCTCTCGTGATGTTAACCGGACAGCCTAAAGAATTCTGAAGAGACCGAAACAGGTGGAACTCTGAAGGTGCCAGGTCAGGACTATACGGCGGATGCATTAACACCTCCCAGCCAAACTCTCTTAATTTTTGCTGAGTGGTTAAAGATGTGTGAGGTCTAGCGTTATCATGATGAAAAACCACACCCCTTCTGTTGATTAATTCTGGCCGCTTTCTCTCATCTTCTTGCTTTAATCTTATCAGTTGTTCGCAGTAGAGTTCTGAATCGATGGTTCTGCCTGGTGGTAACAGCTCATAATGAATAATGCCCTTCCAATCCCACCACACACACAGCATCACCTTGTTGCGAGTTAACCCGGGTTTCGCCACAGTCTGTGAAGCCTGACCGGCCTTTGACCATGACCTTTTTCGCACGTTCTTGTCGTACGTGATCCACTTTTCATCACCAGTTATCAATTTCTTCAAAAATGGTTCGGTCTCATTACGTCGTAATAAAGAATCACAAATGAGTACACGATTCATTAGGTTTCTTTTAGAGAGCTCGTGAGGTACCCAAATATCGATTTTTTTGTGTACCCATTTTTTTTCAAATGCGCTAAAACTGTTTTGTGGTCAATCCCCAGTTCTTCAGCTACGTCGTAACTACTGATATGCCGATATTGCTCCACTTTTTCAAAAATAGCATCCATTTTATCCGTAACAGGGCGACCAGAGCGACGTGCATCTTTGACATCAAAATTTCCGGATTGAAAACGCTTAAACCAAATTTGTGCTACTCTCACAGACACTGCATTAGGTCCATAAACATCGCAAATTTTTTTCGCGACTTGCGTTGCATTTTTACCTTTTTGGTAGTAAAATTTTAAAATGTATCTAATTTCTTCATTAGATTCACTCATCTTGACGGTAAGAAAAACAAATGAAAATCACGCATTTTCCTAATTTGAATTTGGAATTATCTTTAAAATTTAAACTTTTAAATGATACCAAAACCAGCCAGGTACAAATAGTATAGCCAAAGTGGTTTTATTACAAGTTCATACATACTATATGCAAAAAGACTTTTTCCCCAAACTAATAATAACAATAAACAGAATTTTCTTTTTATTAATAACCAACATTTATTAAAAAAAACAAGCAAGAAAATATCCGTGTTTAAAAGAAAAGAATCATCCAATGCAGTCCATAGACATAAAAACTTGCTAGGTTTGTCTGTTCTACCATTCACCCCCAGTTCACGGTCGAGATCTTTCAATCAACGCGCATTGTCCACGCTCAAACCCCAATCAGCGATAGCAGCCAATTATATCGGACGCCACATAAACAAATGTAAAAAGGCAGTAATTATAGCGAGCAATAATTAACTATACAAATTTTGATATAAAGTACATTTTCGATGAGCAAAATTGAAATACCTAAGGGTGCGCTTATACTGTGAGTATTTTAATTCTGTTTTCTCTTCAATTTTCAAATCTTAGCAATAAGTACATAAACAATCACGTCTCTATCCCTAATGTTTTGTTTTCCTTGTGTAAGTGGCCAAAACTGGTGTCCGATTTTTCAAGCTTCCTAAAGGCATCTGACATAGCTTGACGACTGCCATACAATGATGACAGCCGGGACCAACGACTTAACGTGCCGTCTGAAGCACAGAGGAGCTCAAGAAATTATTATGCCGCTTGTGGTCACCCATCCAAGTGCGAACCATGGCTGGGGTCTCTTAACTTGCGAAACCTACGTCAGATGCCTTTAGGCAGCTCGAAAATCTGTCACCAGCTATTAATACACTTGATAAGAGAAATGGATCCCCACTCAGCTTGAATGGAGTATAGGCCTCAGAATATAATAATTTATTTTTAACCCAACCAGTCCAACATGACTGGGTTAAAAAAAAACGACGGGTTGCACTCCGGGAGTGCCGGCAGAAGTGAATACTTGAATATTAACGTTGTGCATTTTTGATATTTTGGAATGGTTAGGGAATAATTTTGCACGAATTGCTTTAATTATCAGTATAAAAGTACTATCATTTATGTGGTAGAATACAATATTTATTTATTGCGCTATCGTACACAAACATGACAATTTATATTACATTAAAAAGTTTATCTCTCAGCTAAACGAAACAGCAGGCGCAGGCATACATTTTCGCCGCGCCGTAGAAAGAGAGGGGGATACTTCCTCTCCTACGCCGCGCCGGCTGTCTACTCTCCATCCGTCTTACGAATTTTCGATCAGGACACGTGTCCTGACGCGAGTTTAACATTTTTTACCCATTACAAAAAAGTGCACAACGCCGCTAAAGAAGTTTTCACTTCAAAAAAATTTTTTTTATTAATAAAAAAATTAAGAAGTCACTAGTCATTTCATCACATCCATTTTGAACGTGATTTTAGATTTGTGAATGCAGAAAAACTGATATTAAAGTGATTTGACTCCAAGAAACTATGACGTCACAGTCCGGTATCATACAAATCCTATATGTTTAAAAAGGTATCTGATTTGACTTGATGGAAACTGGCTGATTTCATTACAAACAGTAAGCACTTACCCTAACAGTTGCGGTTTGTCGAAATGCAAGCGGCGGCCAGTTGTGCCAATTAACCGAATTATGAAACGAACTAATGAATCATTGTAGGTTGCGACCTGGACAATCATTGGATACAGCCGATACCGCCGCCGAGTTGATTCTGCGGCTAAAAATTTAAGCTTAGGTACTTGTATTGTTAATAGTTTAGTTGTGGTAGAGCCACGCTACGAGCAAAACTCGTTTGGCTAGTAGCATGAATGGGCCGGGTCGTCCGGGGAAGTACCACACTCTCACAGAAAATCGATGTTTGAGTAGTAGCTTCACCGCTTCTATGCTTCCTTCGGTGAGTGAGACAGCCGGAGCCCCTTCCCCCCTCCCCCCTCTGGGGAGGGCCTTGAAAGGACGGTTACGCTTTTGTTACACCCCTGGTGTTGTAGTAGTCCATGGGCAGCGGTGATCACTTACCATCAGTGACCCGCTTGTTCGTTTGCCGTCCTATGACATAAAAAAAAATAGTTTAAGTCGACTGTTACAGCAACTTTTAACTAGTGGTTCTGTGAGAACAGTAGACCTCACGATCCCTTAAAACCATGCATGCATTAATTGACACTTTCCCCTTTTGACAGCAAAGCATTTTCAGCGTTTTAACCGGAGAAGAATTGAAAATAAACTTAAATAAAACCGGCCAAGTGCGAGTCGGACTCGCCCATGTAGGGTTCCGTAGCAACAAGTAACATTTTACGATTTAAGACGTATTAAAAAATAACTATCTATGATACCGAGACCGCTATAGTTTTAATTGAAAGTACAAACTTTGAGGTATATACCACATTTTTTTCAGAATTATTTTAGTAATATTTCAAAAGTTACGGTGGCACACTTCAAATTTTAACTTTGTATTAGATTATCTCAAGACTGGGGGGTTTGATCTACATAGTTTCAAAGCAGTTTTTGTTGCATTTTAAAAGACCTTTTCAACGATACCCCACACGTAGTCTAATTTAATTTTTTAAATCAACTTTTCGTTGTATGGGAAAAAAAAAAAACATTTTTTCATAATTTTAAAAACCAACTTTTGGAACTTCAATATCTCTCCACCAATTTTCGTGACAATCGGTGCAGTAGCGGCGGAGTACGAGCCCGGACGGACGGACGGACGGACATGACAAAACTATAAGGGCAAGTTGGAAAATGGCCTTTTTCAAATTGTCCTGGGTCTTGGGTGTTTATCTATATATGTATTTATCATAAAATATAGTATCGTTAAGTTGGTATCCCATAACACAAGTTTAAAACTTACTTTGTACTAGTTTAATCAGTGTGATTTGTCCCTATATATTTATTTATTTATTTATAAGGGTTCCTTGTGGAGTACGAAACCCTAAAAATATATTTAAATATTCCAGAAAATAACAAAAATATTAAAGCCCCTCACATGCTGACCCCTTTAAGTTTATCGGAAGAAAAAGCTATACATTTTTAATTTTTTTTTAATTTCGCTGAAATATATAATGTTTCTTAAGTTTTCAACCCGAAAGTCGTGGTTTTTTTTTACAGAGAAAGCGTCTCAGTTTCCATATTGGCCAAAGGTGCTTTAGTCCGTCAGTTTGTCGGTATGTTCTCGCCTACAGGTCGCATTTCTTAACCGATTCTCGTGAAATTTTATAAGCAGGTTCGATTTATTTTATCATTTATTTATTTTTGTATGCTAAAATTTATCTCTATTATTTGTGTCTAATTTGTTAAATTGTGTGCAGTAAAGGGTTAATAAATAAATATGTAGGATTTTTTGTCGATTCAGTTCTTGGAAATTTTTCAAAATGGCGAAAAATTAGGGTTGAAAAAAATCATATTTCAGCCATTTTCAAAAATAACCCCTTTATTTTTCGTTGTACAAAAAAAATGCTTTTTTCAGCGTTTTTAACTCGATATTTGTAATTGCATTATCCAGATACCTACTTGAAATTTTCACCGATTATGTATTGCTGTGGCCGGTATAACAACAGACACTAAAAATAAGATAAAGTTAAAAAATTAAAGTTTACGCTCATGTAGCGAATGTAAAAGGCGACTTGCGAGACGAAGTGGGACGCATTAAAAATTTATATTGTAAGTTTTTACCAACTTACAATTCTCATCATCAAGTAGATTAGATTCGAATCACTAGGGACAAAAGCTGACCTACATTGCGATGCGTAGTGTTATGCATTTATAACAACGTGGAACGGATTTGAAGGACGACCTCGCTCACACTAGAGCTGAATTACATTAATAATTCGTTTTTATTTGTTTTATTGAAGCGAAAACTTCCTTAGGATCTAAGCAGACAGAGCTCAGGCCGCAAAACCCAAATACCACTTTTATCGTGATGTTAGGCGAGAAGGTGAAATAAACCGGACAAATGCGAGTCGGACTCGTACATTAAAAGGGTTCCGTACCTCCGTACAATGTTTTAAAACGCTGAAAATACACTTTTCTTGTATGACGACATCTTCAATTTTTAACTTTTTCTTATTTTTAGTATTTGTTATAGCGATCATAATAATACATAATCGGTGAAAATTTCAAGTGTTTAAGTTCTACGGTTCAAGAGATAGAGCCCTGTGACAGACGGACAGACAGCGGAGTCTCAGTAATAGGGTCCCGTTTGCACTCTTTGGGTACGGAACCCTAAAAAGGAATCAAAATAGTAATGGGTTGGTAGCCGTATCGCCTAATAACACGATTCGCATTTTCGCCCAATCCCGCGACTGGCTATATAGTCTGACCACGACCCATGGAGTATTTAGCCTACGTCCTTGCCACGACCGCAGTACCGCGCCTGCGGTATGCGAGCGGCAAGACGGGGGCTGTCTATGTCAGACGCACATGAGTTAGAATATCCAAAGATGAGTCGTGCTTTATCTCGAGATGTCAAGGCTGTCGATTTCAAAGTGGCCGAATATTTTAGGAAAAGAAAAGCAGACAAAGATAGTTTCGAATATTAAATTGATTTTCGAAACGTTTTATTTTTCCAATAACGACACATTCATTTCACAAAAATCGTATTGAACCATAATAAGAATTCGATATTATATGTATACAGCGGCAAAATATTGTACTTTGATATCTTACGATCCGATCCATATCCGACAGTATGAATATCTTGTTCAATTCAATTCAATTCAAAATATCTTTATTATCATAGGATATTTTATAATATCTCTTAATAATAGTCACTTTGTTTTGTTTTGCACAAATGTTGACGTCAAATCGTTACTTAAAGCTAAGTTTACGCCCCCCCCTGCCTCCCCGCGCAACCTCAGACGCGGTACAGCGGTCGTGGTCAGACTATAATACGATCTGCGCGGGAAGAGAAGTAGCTGTACATACTAATTTTTTATATTTTTTTTTCTCTTTTCTGAAATTATTGAAAATGTTAAATTAATTCCATAGACGGAGGCTGGGGCGACTGCTCAAAAGTATCCAGTGATGGTGTACATCCACGGAGGCCAGTTCATGTCCGGAGCATCCAACATGTTTCCTGGGCATATGCTGGCTGCCTTCTACAATGTAGTCGTCGTGTCCTTTAACTACAGGCTGGGAGCTCTTGGTAATTCCATCAATATTTTTTTTACCATTTTACTTTTTTTTTATTTGTTAATAATGATTTTTATTCAATAAATAAATAACAATTAATGTGATTACAACTAAGTTAACTTTCTCAGTTAAACTTCAGTGTAACTAATACTAAAAATAAAATAAAAATGACATAAGCCTTAATAGATACTTGAGTTATCTAATTTCCGACCTAGGATAGCATTTATTTATTTATTTAAACTTTATTGAACAAAATAAGGTATCGTATATATAGCATATCGTATAAGGTTCCACGAGGAGGTAGCAGACACAGGGTCTCCACGCTTTTTGCGACGACTACTTGTCGCAACAACTCTGGTCTACATTCACCAATTCGTCGTATGGTTGAGTCCTATAATAAATTGTTCGTAAAAAAAATGGATATTAGGTCCTTACATATGAAATTGCCGTTCAGTATCAAAAAAGTGAAACAAGTTTTTTTTAGTGAAATTATTATTTAATCAATCGTAGTATGCGCCGTTGTTATCGATACACTTCCGCCATTTTATAGGCAGATCATTGATACCTTTGGAAAAAAAATCCTGGGAGCGAGAGTCTATGAACTGTTTGAAGGCGGTTTTGACTGCCTCATTAGATTTGAAATTTTTTCCTTGTAAAAAGTTATCCAAATTTTGAAAAAAGTGGTAATCGGTTGGGGCAAGATCTGGAGAGTATGGTGGGTGACGCAGAGGTTCCAGTCGCAGCTCCTCTAACTTGGCGATCGTTTGATGTGCAGTGTGTGGTCTAGCGTTATCCTGAAGGAGCAGTGGGCTAGAGCAATTCATCAGTCTCGGTTGTTTAATGGCGAGCTTTTCCATCATTGTTTGCAATTGTTGGCAATACAAGTCTGCAGTAATCGTCTTGCCTGATCTCAAGAAGCTGTAGTGGATAACACCAGCACTGGTCCACCAAACACTAACCAGAATCTTCTTTTTGGTCAGTTTTCGCTTAGGGCAAGGTTTTGCCGGTTCTCCAGGGTCAAGCCATTGTGATGATCGCTTCCGATTGTCGTACAGGATCCATTTCTCATCACAAGTCACGATATGGTTCAAAATCCCCTCATTATTGTGGCGATTAAGCAAAGAAACGCAGCAAGCAACGCGTGTTTGTTGGTTTGCTTCAGTCAATTCGTGCGGTACCCACTTTTCGAGTTTTTTAATTTTTCCGATTTGGCGCAAGTGGATAAGTATCGTTTTGTCACTTACGCCGAAGGCTGCTGCTAATTCAGAAGTGGTTTGAGATGGATCCGCTTCCACTATCGCCTTCAATTCTTCGTTATTCACTTGAGTATTAGGTCGTCCACGAGGCTCATTGTGTAAATCGAAATTTCCAGAACGGAAACGTTGAAACCAAAAACGCACCGTTCGTTCGTTAGCGGTGCCTGGTCCATACACGTCGTTAATTCTTCGAGTCGTTTCTGCAGCACTGGTGCCACGGTGGAACTTGTATTCGTAAATACCGCGAATTTTCAATTTGTCCATAGTTGTTGTTATAGCAATGTTGAAACTCAAACAAATGATGTTAAAACAAATGAAATACGAATTTTAAAACAATATTTTTCTGGCTTTATTTCGAAATAAATTTGAATTTGGAATTCCTAATGAAACGCAAGATATTTGATTTTAAAGTTGCCAGTATTGAAAATCGGCAATTTCATATGTAAGGACCTAATATATTCAATTGCAAGCTCAAAAAATATAAAAAATTGCTTAACGCTGCATTGACTGAGCATGACATTAAATCCTTTTAGTTTTCAAATAAGCAATTATTCTGTTTTGGTATTTCTTTTTCTTTGAAATTCTCTTCACTTTATTTATTTCTGGTGAACACATATGTATATTTATAATCTATAATATATATAATACCTATTTGTAGTCAAAATCTTGTAATGATACCTCTAGTAGCTACTTTTTTAACATAATAAGCATAGATTCAACCTGTGAATAACGTAGTGGGTTACTTTATTATTATCACTTCATATATGTATATTTAGTTATTTATTTATTTTATTTAACTTTATTACAAACGTAATAGGCGGACTTGAAGCCATAGGCTTTATCTACCAGTCAACCCACTGGTGATGCCGGGAAAAGGAAATTTGCAAGTTATGTAGATATTGTCACATTTACCTTACTGTTTGTTGTTCCTTAACCCTTTGAACGCCGCAAGAAAAAATTACAAGCGTGCCTACTACGCCGCGACCAGCTTATGGACACGAATGTTGGCGTTTCAGGACGGTTTCCGCTGGACGCCTAAAGGTGTCCACGGCGGTCAAAGGGTTAATAAATAAAATAAAATACAATTTGTATAGCACAATTTAATCTCTTCTTGTACATTTCTTAAGGGGAAGACAACTAAATGACTGAGCACCAATATCTCAATAAGTTAGATGGCGGCCGATTGCAAAACTTTTCACACAACTGCATTCTAAGAAGAGTTGACGTCACACAAACCGGCTGACGTTAATCACGACAAATTCGTTTTAATAGTTCACTCGTTCAGTTGGTTCCGGTGTAGAAAGACATCGTATGGAAACCTGCACACTATTTCAGTAGTGTAATAAATAAATAGTGTAATATGACTGTTGTCCCTAAATGACGGTCACTGAACGACATCAGATGTCTTTAATTGATCATCAGGTCTTTTTTAGTCTCCACTGCAGGAGCACGACCCTCTCTGTACTACTAGAGCCATACTTGGCCAGAGCAGCCAGAGGATTTGGCCTACACTCTCCACGCTGGCCACACGGGTTGGAGAGGTCTCACTGATGCTTATAAGCTTTGTTTAGCTTCTATTTTCTAAGTCGCCATCTACGACATCCACGGAAAGTTTAGGAGTGGTTCTATTCTACTCTGCCTGACAAAACACGGCAAATGTCTTTAAGCAGCTCGAAACATCCGACATCAGCTCTTTACCCACTGCGCCCGATACGATCCACCGATATGTTCTAGAACGCATCTTTAGAATGGATCGCTTGTTCGGATCGCAACGCAATATCAATGACGATACGTTCTGCGATACAAGTAATCGTTCAATCTTCTTCAACCGCACCGCGGTCACGCGTTCTCTGCCTCCGGAGACCGCAGGCAGTGGGGAGGCGTGCAGTTGTGGTAGAGTCACGCTACCGGCAAAACTGTTTTGCTAGTCATGAATGGGCCGGCTCGTCCGGGGAAGTACCACACTCTTACAGAAAATCGACGTCTGAGTAGTAGCTTCACCGCTTCTACGCTCTTGTTACACTCCTGGTGTTGCAGTTGTCCATGGGCAGCGGTGGTCACTTACCTTCTGGTGACCGACTTGTTCGTTTGCCGTCCTATGACATAAAAAAATACGCGGTATTGGTTACAGTGATCACATGCGTACAGATCGTATCGGTATAACCACGGTAGAACGGATCAGGTGCTGTGGGTAAAGACCTATCAGTGTTAGCTTTAAACACACTCAGAGACACACTAAGAGAGAGAGAGATATTCGTACGGCTGTAAATCTGTTTCATCCTACAGGTTTCCTATCCACTGCTGATGAGAACTCCCCCGGGAACTACGGCATCCTCGACCAGATTATGGCCCTTCGCTGGGTGCACGACAACATCGTGCCTTTCAACGGAGACCCGTCATCGGTCACCGTGTTCGGGCCGGGCGCGGGCGCCGCGTCGGCGGGGCTGCTGGCCGTGGCGCCGCCCACCAGGGATATCGTGACCAGAGTCATTGCTCAGGTGAGACATCCCAAGGACCATTAATCGGCGTCCAGTGCGAAAAACTACCACTTTTAGCAAATGTGCGAAGAAAAGCTTCACGTTCTCACTTTAAACTGTAAAATAGTTTATAAAATAGTTTGAAGGGTTATCTAGGGCTAACTAGAACAAAATTTTAAATGATGTCTCCGTTTCTTTTTAAATAATTTATTGGGGCAGCACTGGACCCCTATTAATGATCCTACCGAATATCAACTTGGGGTGCACGAAAGGAGCCTCCCCGAGTAACGTACTGAGCCCCCCTGTACGTCCGGCGCACCCTGGGCAATCTGCGAGGACAGTCTAGTCGATAACGCAGACTGGCTGATCCTCGCCACGAAATGGCTATAAAAAATCAACTGCTTTTTTGACTCGAGAAGAAAGGAATCGAACATCTAGCGTCCCTAAAGCATCCTCAGAAAACGGAACGGAACGTAACGCGAAAGTTTTGTGGTAACCATGGAAGAGCACTAACAACCTTTATACTTTGAAGCATAATTAGATTTTTAGTTTAATGTTGTAGCTAGATGGAGCTACTAGTTCGAAAGAAAAAGTTTCGTAGTAGTGCCGCTTAATTTCGGAAAGATGGCGGTATAGGCGTTCATATTCTACGAACAAAGAAGAACGAAAGGCGTTGCGAACGCATCACTACGAACGAATTCGCTGTGTCCTACGCATGCGCGAAGCCGAACATGCCCGAAGACTGAGCGATGCCGCCTAAAGCTACCGCCGCCGGCGCGCGGGCCACGGGTCGCGCCACGCCTTTCCTTCCAGTTCTCGGATCCAGCGTCTCGTAACAGGACGTGTAGATATTACGAGTATATCGGTTCGCATGTTTCCACGCGAGTTTACTGAGTTTACGAGAATAAACTATTTAATCACATAAGTACTCTGGTTTTATTAATGACAGTTCCGCATCGTTTCGTAACAATACATATAAATTAACCTCATATAAAACATACCCAAATAAAACAAAAACTAAAAGATTTTTTTTAAGCAAAGCCAAAATATTATCTTACTTTTCATGCCACTTGAGTATAAATACGACTGAATGCATAAAATAAAGAAAAAAATATCATTAATAGTTATAAAAAATTGTAAACATAAAAAGCAAAAAGCGCACTTCAATTTCTTACTGTTATAATTATTGAACATCATAATTATTAAAAACTACATTTAAAAAATCAAAGCTCAGATGCTCAAATATTCATATCAGAATAGTAATAATATTTTTTTTTAAGACTGTTCTACCTTGGATAAAATTTTGAAAAAAATATATGTTGTAGGGCATAGTAAGGGCTATTTATAAAAAAAATCGTGGTAGTGTCTTTTAAAGTACGTGAAATTTTGAATTTTAAAATTTTGAATAGGTGATATTCTGATATATAAGTCACTGCAGAGACTTCGAAAATGCCTTATTCAATGCTTCTTTGGTGTATCTAATGTTTGTAAGAAAAATCACAAATAAAAAATAAGTTGTAAGAAAAAAAAAATTTTTGTTTAAAATTACAAAAAAAAAAATTTTAATTCCTAGCGCATTCCTAGGTGTGATAGCTTAGGAAAATGTTTCTCTTAAGACTGTGATTTCATTATCAACATTTTTGATATAAATTTTCCCAGGAGCATCTGACCCGTGCTTATACATAGGGCGCACTGTAAGTTTCCGGAACTGGCCACTTACATAAACAATATTTAAAAATTTATTGCAACATTTGAAAATAGAACTCTTTGGCTGTAGAATGCAGTTTGTTTCATGTGACTGTCTTTTGTTTTTACCTTGTGGCGCCATTTAAAAAGTTGTGTGTCTGCATCAACATGGATTTAACTCGGGAAAATTTTCGTAGTATGATTTTCTACGATTTTAAGTGTAATTTGTCAGCTCAACAGAGCATCGCTCGGCTTGAAACAGCTTTTGGCAATGAAGCACCATGCAAGACAACTGTTTATAGCTGGTTTGCAGAATTCAAGCGTGGTCGTATCCATCTCAGTGACGAATCTCGCGATGGTCGGCCGTCCACCGCTGTGACCAACAAAAACATCAATGCTGTGCGCCGTATGATTGAAACAGACAGGCATGTGACCTACCATGAAATTCGCGCATCCTTAGAAATAGGCATGAGTCAAATACAATTAATCCTACACAAACATTTGGGTGTGAGAAAGCTGTGCTCGCGGTGGATCCCACACAACTTGACCGAGGCTCAAAAAACGGACCGCGTCACTTGGTGCAGTGCCATGCTTACCAGATTCAACGAAGGTGCGTCAAATTTGGTGTGGGACATAGTAACAGGTGACGAAACATGGATTTATTGCTACGATCCCAAAACAAAGCAGCAATCGAGCGTATGGGTCTTTCAAGATGAGCCGAAACCAACCAAAGTGGCGCGCGTGAAAAGTGCATCTAAGCGGATGATTGCTTCTTTTTTTAATAAAACTGGACACGTGGCTACTGTTGCTTTAGAGAATCGTCGTACAGTGAATAGTGACTGGTACACGACCATTTGTTTGCCGGAAGTTATTGACGAACTCCGTAAAAATAAACGTAAACGCCGTATCATCCTGCACCACGACAATGCTAGTTCTCACACGGCCAGACAGACAAACGACTTTTTGACGGCGAAAAATGTAGAACTCATGAGTCATCCTGCATACAGTCTCGACCTGGCACCTTGTGACTTTTTTCTGTTCCCAAAAATTAAGAACCAATTACGCGGTCAACGATTTTCATCACCAGAAGAGGCTGTCGAGGAGTATGAAAAACACGTTTCAGAGGTCACCACAGAGGAGTGGCACAAAAGTTTTCAAAACTGGTTTCATCGAATGAAAAAGTGCATAGACGCCAAGGGAGATTATTTTGAAAAACAATAAATTAATTTTGTACCTTTAAAAGTATCATATCATAAGTATCATATTCGTTCCGGAAACTTATAGTGCGCCCCACGTACTGCTACACTCAATGCCATTATAAAGATCGAGTTAAAAACGCTGAAAAAAAAAAACACGTTTTTTGTATGACGACCCCCTTAAATTTTTAACTTTTTCTTATTTTTAGTATTTGTTTATAGCGGCCACAGTAATACATAATCGGTGAAAATTTCATGTGTCTAGCTATTACGGTTCAAGAGATAGAGCCCTGTCACAGAATACATAAGAGACAAACAGAATGGTATCTCACAGCGTCTCCCGCAAATTGGCGTCCCCGCACCTCTCCCCCGCACTTTGTGAGCTTTGACGGCTCCAAACCAGGGTTTAATTACTAGCCGCACGCAATACGCGACGTGTGTTGTCTTGAGAACTGTCAACCAATAGTAACCATCATGGTGCGCGTATAATAATTGTTTATCCACCCAATACTCTAAAGAACATATATTTCATACATTTCCAAATGATGAAAACAGGTAAGCAAAGCAACAATATAATTTCACGTTATTACCCAGCAACCATCTTGATATATTTACCCTTCTCGCTCTCTCGCATTGGCGGGAGATACACAAGAGCGAGATTGTAACGTTACCGGATTGCTAATAAGCCATCCGGTAATGTTACATAGGCTCCTCGCTCACAGGTAATCACATACACGCAGATGCCAACTGGATTTCCGCGGGTTATAGTGCTAAATGCCATTGTTGACAATGATAACTTGACATGCTGTGTGTAAGCGTGAATCGTGATAAACATTTGTTTATTTTTACCTTATAGTTTTGCGCCGAATATGCAAATTACTATATTACAATAGTGAATTAGTGAAATTAGTGCGTTACAATATAAATGACTCAATAATAATCAGTAAAGTGAACTATAGGTGAAATGGACAATGGACATAATGAAAAATATTTGTGAAGTGATATTACGTAGCTGTTTCCGACTTTTCTGTAACATTTAATACATATAAAACAGAATATTTTTTACGTCATAGTGGCCCTGTGACAGACGGACAGACAGCGGAGTCTCGGTAAAAGGGTCCCGTTTGCTCCCTTTGGGTACGGAACCCTAAGAAGGAGGGAAATGCGTTTCGCCGCTATGTATGATTAAAAAATATAAACATTATCAATTCTCCCTACTGTGCTAACATTAACTTTTTTTTTCAATATGGACTGTATCAAGCCTAAAAATATTTGTACTGAATTAAGAGGTGCCTTGTATTTTACTTATATGTATTTTGTTTCAGAGTGGCTCGGCCCTAGCTGATTGGGCGCTAATCCAAGACAAGTTCCGCGTTCAGAACACATCTCTCGTCTTTGGTCGGTTGCTGGGCTGCCCCATAGACTCGTCGTGGAAGCTGGTCAACTGCCTGCGACAAGGGAGGAGCTTCTACGAGCTGGGGAATGCTGAATTCCAGGTGAGGTATCATGGTATTAATAGAGCCAGAGATATTGGTGGTATATAGATAACGCGATGATGATTCACCCGTGTGGTTCCGGGTTAGAATAGGATCACTCCATCTCTTCCTGTGGATATCGTAAGAGGCGACTAAAGAACTAAGCACAAACATCTCTTATTACTTTATCTTTTTTTTTATTATTCTTTTAAGTACATAATACATTTAATATATTAGGTCCTTACATATGAAATTTGCCATTCAGTATCAAAAAAGTGAAACAAGTTTTTTTTAATGAAATTATTATTTAATCAATCAAAGTATGCGCCGTTGTTATCGATACACTTCCGCCATTTTATAGGCAGATCATTGATACCTTTGGAAAAAAAATCCTGGGAGCGAGAGTCTATGAACTGTTTGAAGGCGGTTTTGACTGCCTCATCAGATTTGAAATTTTTTCCTTGTAAAAAGTTATCCAAATTTTGAAAAAAGTGGTAATCGGTTGGGGCAAGATCTGGAGAGTATGGTTGGTGACGCAGGGGTTCCAGTCGCAGCTCCTCTAACTTGGCGATCGTTTGATGTGCAGTGTGTGGTCTAGCGTTATCCTGAAGGAGCAGTGGGCTAGAGCAATTCATCAGTCTCGGTTGTTTAATGGCGAGCTTTTCCATCATTGTTTGCAATTGTTGGCAATACAAGTCTGCAGTAATCGTCTGGCCTGATCTCAAGAAGCTGTAGTGGATAACACCAGCACTGGTCCACCAAACACTAACCAGAATCTTCTTTTTGGTCAGTTTTCGCTTAGGGCAAGGTTTTGCCGGTTCTCCAGGATCAAGCCATTGTGATGATCGCTTCCGATTGTCGTACAGGATCCATTTCTCATCACAAGTCACGATACGGTTCAAAATCCCCTCATTATTGTGGCGATTAAGCAAAGAAACGCAGCAAGCAACGCGTGTTTGTTGGTTTGCTTCAGTCAATTCGTGCGGTACCCACTTTTCGAGATTTGAATTTTTCCGATTTGGCGCAAGTAGATAATTATCGTTTTGTCACTTACGCCGAAGGCTGCTGCTAATTCAGAAGTGGTTTGAGATAGATCCGCTTCTACTATCGCCTTCAATTCTTCGTTATTCACTTGAGTATCAGGTCGTCCACGAGGCTCATTGTGGAAATCGAAATTTCCAGAACGGAAACGTTGAAACCAAAAACGCACCGTTCGTTCGTTAGCGGTGCCTGGTCCATACACGTCGTTAATTCTTCGAGTCGTTTCTGCAGCACTGGTGCCACGGTGGAACTCGTATTCGTAAATACCGCGAATTTTCAATTTGTCCATAGTTGTTGTTATAGCAATGTTGAAACTCAAACAAATGATGTTAAAACAAATGAAATACGAATTTTAAAACAATATTTTTCTGGCTTTATTTCGAAATAAATTTGAATTTGGAATTCCTAATGAAACGCAAGATATTTGATTTTAAAGTTGCCAGTATTGAAAATCGGCAATTTCATATGTAAGGACCTAATATTAATGTTTATCCTATTTACAATGCCATCATAATCTCTTTTGAGATTTTACCGTGCATCGGAAATTGCCATCTTTATTTGCGATTATACATATATTATAAAAAATAATAAAACTAAGATATTTCACACCACAAACAAACCTAATTGATATGCATTACAACAACTGAGGTGTTATTATAAAACCTTTTCTGTTGACGACGCACGGTGCCGGTGATTTAAAAGTAGGTTTTTTTTTACCAACTTTACCTGCATCGAGCTAGAATCTTGAATTGTTATATTTTATACTAGCTTTTACCCTCGGCTCCGCTCGCGAAACTCAAATCCTACGGAAACGGTACATTTTCCGGAATAAAAGGTACTTATGTCCTTCTCAGGACTCCTAACTATGTGTATGCGAAATTTCAAGAAGATTGGTGTAGTAGATAAAGCGTGAAGAAGTAACAAACAAATACAAACTCACTTTCGCATTTATAATATTAGTTGGGATTATGTATGTGTATGTGTATGTATGCTATGTGGACATGTATATAGTATGTGTATTTAATTAAATGCTTATCTTTGAGCGCCTATCGGTAATTTTATTTTTGTTTTTACTAAAGGCTTACTGGTAGAAAATGCATTGTAACGGTGCTGCATGCATCATGTTCAAACCTCCTTTCTTCATCTCATCCTGTCCGTTTTTCATTCTTCATTTCATTTCAAATTCCCTTTCATTCCATTTTCAAATCCTTGACTGATCCCTTTTCACTCATTCCACCATCATCTTTGAAGCTGATCGCTCACTTCTCCCTATCTGTTGTACCTTATTATTCTTTTATACTCTTATGTAACAGTCAGTGTCAGATAATAAATAGTATATAATCTGTGTTGTTGTCGAGTCTCTATTTCTACCTCTTCTACTATGTTCTATGTGGGAACTCGCCTAGAGCGGCGGGACAGGTTGAGGTCCCACAGCATTAGCATTAAGTCCACCTTTTGTACCATTGTGGTCAATCAAGATTTAATAAATAAATGAATGTATATTTTTATTAATGTTTAATTTGGCAGCCACAAGTGGGTTTTATCCCGTGGGGTCCCGTTCTCGAGAACAATTTCACATTCCCCGGGGACCAGTGGTACGAGGGCTGGCGGGAGAGAGACTGGCACTTCCTGACTATGACTCCAGAAGAACTCATACAACGAAGACAGGTATAATCAATCAGCGCATTTTTTATTCCCATGGTAATAAAATCATAATGTAAAATCTTATTGTATATAAGGGCTGTGGATTTATTGAATAAATTAAATAAAAATAAATAAATAAATAAAAAATATCAAAAAATGAAAATACTTGACAGTTCGCCATTTCATTGCGTTTAAATCTTTTTCATATTAGCGCGTTTCGGTTGCGTCCACAGCTGTGTTGCTTCGGAACCCGGGGTGCGCTTTCCCGCTTTTTATTCTCCAAATATAATATGCATGGCAATAGTCACCCAAGGGTGCCGAAGCCCATGCGATATCGAAGAAATAGCCGGATTTAAACGATTTGGCTTTAGTTTTTCTACCGGCCTCCGCCCGACGTCAACCCTCCTTGGGAATGCAGTTGTAGCAGGCCTGTGTCACTCCCCGTTTAGGTATCGAAAATGTACCTACATTATTACTATGCGCGCAGGCGGCCCCTCCGGGTGGTAAATTCAGTTATATGAATCGTTTGTCCAAAGTAATAAGAATGAAATTGGCTTGCAATGGATGTCTAGGTATCTATACGAAAAGGTGCTGAGTTCTGACGTGAGCTAAATTAAACCATATCGCTAGCCACATTGAGTAGATATTTCTTTGAATTTCTTTGCTTTGAGTGAGACTTCTGTACGTTAGTATTATTTATTCTGTGGTTGTAGCTAAAAGCGCAACCGGGGCTCCGAATAATGCGTGTTAACCCTTTAACCGCGAACGTCGGATTAATCCGACAAACATTTTCGTGCCCATTTCGCGAGTGTCGGATTTATCCGACCAGAAACGATTGATATCCTCGCGCTGGGAGCACGACAACTGATGTAAAGTCTCGCGGTGAAAGGGTTAAAGAAATATGTTGGTGGAGAAATTCGACGTGCGGGGAAGACACGCGATAGCTCAGTTGGAAGAGCATGGTCGTATTAAGACCAGGTCGCCGGTTCGAGTCCCGCTCGTGTGGTATTTTTTATTATCTATTTAGTTTGAGTACTTTTGGCGGGTCACGTTGGTCCATCCATGGAAAGAAGGGCTCACATAAGAACGAACTGGATTCCATCAGATGGCTACAGGAAGCGAGGAAGACCGAAGACGGGCTGATGAACTGAATTTATTTGAGAAGGATTGGATGGAAAAGATCAAGGAGAGTAAATACTAGAAGGAAAGAAGGGAGGCCTTTGCCCAGCAGTGAGACATGCATGGCTAAATTTAAAAAAAACTAGTACGGCATCTTGAATGCCTAAAAACCCTATAAAAATTTAAGTTGTTATTTTTCAGTTCAACCCCGCGCTGCAGTACATGACGGGTGTTACCACACAAGAAGCCGCCTACGTCATATGTGAGTTTCTGAATAGATAACATTTGTTATTGCTGACTCCCAAGGACCACTCATAGCTTATAGCTATATCCGTAGGCTTGAAACTGCGTTATGCGGAAACCCGCGCGGTTCCATACAAAAGTGCCCGCGCGGGCGTCCGTCGCGTGCACCCGCGACACGCAGACGCAAAGCATAAACTATAGAGCAGATAATTATAATCAGATGACCGACTGCCATACATATTTCTACGTAGTAATATATGTTACATTCTCAATCAACAAGACTGTTAATGTACGCCGTTAAAATTAAACTAGCTGACACCAGGCCTGTGTCACTCCCCGTTTAGGTATCGAAAATGTACCTACATAATTACTATGCGCGCAGGCGGCCCCTCCGGGTGGTAAATTCAGTTATATTAATCGTTTGTCCAGAGTAATAAGAATGAAATTGGCTTGCAATGGATGTCTAGTTATCTATGCAAAAAAGTGCTGAGTTCTGACGTGAGCTAAATTAAACCATATCGCTAGCCACATTGAGTAGATATTTCTTTGAATTTCTTTGCTGAGTAAGACTTCTGTACGTTAGTATTATTTATTCTGTGCTGACACACACCGTAATCCGGTCTCCGCGAAGGGTTTTCGCTGAGCCTGCGCGCGGATCCACGTGCGGAAACCCGCGATTTGTCGCTCGTCGCGGGCGTCCGCTAGACGTAATTTCAAGCCTTCAACTAGAACCCTTTCATAATGATTTGTAAGCAAAGTAAAAACGTAGAATACCAGCTGCTTCTCCTCCCATACACGTCGCAGATGTAGCCTAAGGCCGCGTCCACGGACACGCGGTGCTGCCGTCTGACCTCTGCAACCCAAAGGGTAGACCAGAACCTATCCTAGAATAGCTCTAAACAAACGCTAAATGGCGTTCGGGACCCACAGCTTTGCGTGCCTTCCGAAGCTCGGAATCATCTCTTTTCGGATAATCAGGTGATTCAAGCCTGCAATATCCTAACCAGACTGGAAACAATGCACAAAGTATGCTTCCCAGTGGGATTTGAACCCACGACTTCCGGAATTCTTGACCATTGGACCACGAAGGCAGTCAACAATTTTAAAATATTTATAACAAAAGGATGATGATAGTGTTACGAAACTGGGGTTCGGTATTTGGAGAAAAACGCCAAACTTCGTATGAGGGATTTATACACTACGGAACCCTAAGATGACACGTGAAGATGGTCTTCCAAACGTCCAAGGTCCAAGTCGCGTAGCAGTTGAGGTCCAGGTATCTCGCCAAGGTAGTCGCAGGTACTTCCACTTATCGCACTAAGGTAGGTTTCCTTCGCTTCGAAGTAATCGCTTTGATAGCTCGTATTGAACTGCTGTGGCGCACCCAATGTTCCCTATTTATATGCGCCATCGAATAGGTCCACATTAATCTCGAATATTCTACATAGTCGACGAATGTGTTTCGAAGCATCCAGCGCCGGGTATGTGTGTGAGTGTAACATGGTTAAGCAACTCTAGACTTTATGACACAAGACATATGGGCCAATTTGGCTTGCACCATTCTATCGTAGTATTCGTTCGCGAATATTGTTCGGGAAGATTCTATCTCGTTCGCGACAATAGGAAGCGACCCCACCATCTAACAGATTTGAAATAAGTGTAATTTGAAGCGTCTAGTAGGATAGATATTTTTTTACTATGGCGACGTACCTCAAATACGTGGGGTTTATAATATATTGTTTTTAGGGTTCCGTACAAAAATTAAAAAACGGAACCCTTATAGGATCACTTGTGCGTCTGTCTGTCCGTCCGTCTGTCACAGCCAATTTCCTCCGAATCTACTGGACCGAATTAGATTAAATTTGGTAGGATGGTGTAATCCCTATGACCCAAACACAAAACACATATGCGCAAAGTAAATAATTATTTTTTTAAATAAGGGTCATTTTTAGGGGACAAATAAGAAAATTTAAAAAAATCTGTTGTGCAATCCTTACTGTGTCATATATCAAATGAAAGGGCTCGTTATGAGGATCTCAAACATATTATTGTTAAATGAATAGTTTTGAATTTATTCATGAAAGAAGACGAAAATTGACCATCCCCCCCCCCTGATCTAGGAAACTACTGAGCCTAAAATTTTGAAAAATATACAAAATATAGTTCATTGCTTGTAGATTACAGGAAAACCTATAAGAATTCAATCAATTGTACGGAACCCTCTCCGAGTTTAACTCGCACTTGGCCGGTTTATTTAATTTATAATTTTTGTTTGGCAAAAAATTACTTTTGTTTAAAAATAAATAATTTTTTGCGAAAAGTTATTTTTTCATATAAATAAACCCAATAGTTTTCGCATCTAACACAGTTACTTTAGGCTTTTTTGGGTCTCAAGAAATTGACACGTATCCCATGACTGTTGTTGTTGTTGGGACGGGATTCATACAAAATCCCCCATGGTCATTTATTTGTATTTTCTACAGATAACAACGAAACTTTGGCGCCGAACTACCAAATCAATGAGGGCTGGTTCAACCAGAAAGTGGCCGAGCTGGTGCTACGGTACAACTATACTCTTAACCCGCGTGGGGTGTATGAAGCCATTAGATATATGTACACTTATCATCCAGAGCCGCACAACGTTAGTGCTATCAGGGATCAGTACGTACATGTGAGTATGCTTTAACCCTTTAAAAGGCAGTAGGTTTATTTGAAAATCATTGTTTTTGGGCCTTATCACCAAGGCATAAGGTTAAATTTTTGGTGGTAATATATTTAGCACTACCACAGAAATTAATAAGAGTAATACATACAGAACGGAACCTCCTAAGGTTCCTTCCAATATGCGTCCCCGTTCCCCGTCCCCGCACCTCTCCCCCGTCCTCGCCTTGTCTCAGGGCGAGAGCGGGTGAACACACACGCATTGACGTGTGCACGGATGTAAGGTTTCGTTTGTAGTAATATAGGCATAAATGATACTCCGCTTCTATGAAGTTTCATACCTGTGCCACTACCTCAAAAAGGCTTAATACGGTATCTCAATTTCTAGTGTTCCGTTCCCAAAGGGTGCCAACGGGACCCTATTACTGAGACTCCGCTGTCTGTCACAGGGCTCTATCTCTTGAGCCGTAATAGAGACACATGAAATTTTCACCGATTATGTATTATTGTAACCGCTATAACAACAAATACTTAAAATAAGATAAAGTTAAAAATGAAAGGGGGTCGTCATACAAGAAACGTGTTTTTTTTTTCATTGTTTTGAACTTGATCTTTATGATGGTCTTAACTAGACACTTGAAAATTTGACCGATTATGTATTACTGTCGCCGCTATAACAACAAATACTAAAAATAAGATAAAGTTAAAAATTAAAGGGGGTAGTCATACAAGGAACGTGTCTATTTCATCGTTTTTAACTCGATCTTATAATGGCATTAACAAGATACTTGAAAATTTCACCGATTATGTATTATTGTGACCACTATAACAACAAACTAATATAATCAAAATAATATAAAGTTAAAAATTAAACGGGGTCGTCATACAAGAAACCCCTAGCTACCTATTGTGACAGATGGACAGACAGTGGAGTCCCATTGGCACCCTTTGGCTACGCAACCGTAAAAATTAGTCAAACACCGTCTTTCTATATTTAAGAGCTATGCTCTTGTCGGTGGAGTATGAATTCTCTTCCATTTGTCTCTCATCTGCCAGCTGTATCAAAGACCGTATAGGTTTTAAATGTGAATTCATCGTCCACAGTTGCTGTCTGACTTCCTATACCGCGCGCCCACTGATAAACTAGTCAAGCTACTGCTCGAACAAAACGTCCCCGTGTACATGTACGTCCTGAACACCACCGTAGAAGCCTACAAATGGCCGGAATGGAGACTCTACGCCCACGACACGGAACATTTCTTCCTCACTGGAGCCCCGTTTATGGATCAAGAGTTTTTTCCGACAAAGCAAAGGATAGACAGACAAGAGTGGACGCCGAATGATAGGAACATGAGTCATTTCTTTATGAAAGCCTATTCGGATTTTGCTAGATATGGGTAAGTGCTTTTTACTCATCAACAGGTCTATTTTAGTCTCCACTGCAGGAGCACGACCCTCTCTGTACTACCAGAGCCATACTTAGCCAGAGCAGCCAGAGGATTTGGCCTACACTCTCCACGCTGGCTGGACGGGTTGGAGAGGTCTCATTGATGTTTAAAAGCTTTGTTTAGCTTGTATTCCTAAGTCGCCTTCTACGACATCCATTGGAAGACTTGGAGTGGTCCTTTTCTACTCTGCCGGGAACCACACGGCTTAAAGCTTAGGCTTTTTAATCGAAACATTTCTTCCTCACTGGAGCCCCGTTTATGAATCAAGAGTTTTTTCCGACAAAGCAAAGGATAGACAGACAAGAGTGGACGCCGAATGATGGAACACGAGTTGGAACTTAATAAAAGCCTATTCGGATTTTGCTAGATATGGGAAAGTGATTTTTACTCGACTGCGCCAGAAGGGTTTCTTTGTCACGCTCTATAGCTTAAATGGCGTGATTGATTTGAGTTTGAGAGGTGTTGTTAGATTCGTCTTAATTGTTAGTAACACTGAGTAGGTATATCAAAAATAAAAAACAGAACATAATGGCGGATTTGCGACACCAAATTGTCTTGTTTTTTTTTATTTATAGCTGTCATAATATAATACAAAATATATACAACGTATTACATGTAATTTGGAATGAGATATGTAAAAAAAAAAACATTACCTCGCTCATCCGTTACAAGCTAACTGCTAAATAATGTGATTTATTAAAGGGCATTTTAAGTACGTACAACTTTTAGTATGAAATCGCAAAAATGATCTGCTGTTCCATAAACTTGCCTTCCGAAGCACGGAATTTCATAACTCGATAATTTTTTAGGGTTCCGTACAAAAAATAAAAAAACGGAACCCTTATAAGATCACTCGTGCGTCTGTCCGTCCGTCTGTCACAGCCAATTTGCTCCGAATCTACTGGACCGAATCCGATTAAATTTGGTAGGATGGTGTAATCCCTATGACCCAAACACAAAACACATATGTGCAAAGTAAATATTTATTTTTAAATAAGGGTCATATTCGGGGGACAAATTAGAAAATTTAAAAAAATCAGTTTTGCAATCCTTTCTGTGTCATATATCAAATGAAAGGGCTCGTTATGAGGATCTCAAATATATTTTTGTTATAATTATAAAATACGAAATATAGTTCATTGCTTACGGAACCCTCTCCACGCGAGTTTAACTCGCACTTGGCCGGTTTTATTTATTATTTATATCCAAAAATTATTTAAGTTATTAATCTGAAACAGGAAACAAAAGGTTTTTTTAATCCGCTTAAAAAATAAGTTAGTTCTTAGTACCTATTTAAGTTCTTGATCCGCAATAACATTTTCAATATTGTCCACAGGAACCCAACCAGAGCTCGGGTCCTCGGCATCCACTTCGAGATAGCCAAGGCGGGTCAACTGCGCTACTTAAACCTCAATACCACCTTCAACTCCACCATACAGCTGAACTACAGACAAACTGAACTGGCGTTTTGGACTATGTATCTACCTACTGTGATAGGTAGATTGGTGCCTACCTACCCACCTATTACTGAGGTATGTTTAATTATCTATTGCTATGACCAACAAATACTATAGATCTGACCTTCATACTTTAAAGCGTAATTCGATTAATAGTTTAGATGGAGCTACTAGTTCGAAGGATGTAGTTTCGTAGTGGTGCCGCTTAATTTCGGAAAGGTGGCGTGGCGGTATAAGCTTTTATTTTCTACAAACAAACAAGTGTCATCTCTGATTTTTAGGGTTCCGTAGTCCACAAGGAACCCTTATAGTTTCGTCATGTCGGTCCGTCAAAGTTAAAATTTGTGGTGTCCCCCCACCGTAACTTTTGAAATATTACTAAAATATATCTGAAAAAAAAGTGGTATATACCTCAAAGTATGTACTTTCAATTAAAACTATAGCGGTCTTGGTATCATAGATAGTTATTTTTTAATACGTCATAAATCGTAAACCGCAATTTACCTTTAGAACTTTTATATTATGTTACTTGCTGCTACCTGGAACCCTTAATGGGTGAGTCCGACTCGCACTTGGCCGCTTTTCGTGGATACCGTCAGCATAAGTTACAAAAGGCAGAGTATTACATACAAAAGGGACACTCGCAGCGTCTCCCGCAATTTGGCGTCCCTGCACCTCTCCCCCGTTCTTGTGCCACGAAATACGCTCTAAAAACGGTTAGTTGCTAGGCGAACGAATGCGCGTGCATCTCGACCTTGACGCCTACAATCCGAAAAAGTTAAGTAGGCACCTAGCTCACAGAGAATCATGTCCCGCAGGTGCCAAGTTTATTTCTGCGGGTTATAGTGCCAGCCATTGTTGATTGTGAGCCCATGATAATGTAAAAAAATATTTGTTTATTTTTATTGAATTACCGTAACGTTTGGCACCGAATATGCAAATAACTATATAACAAGAGTGTATTTAGTGCGTTAAATTATAAATTACCTAATAATAAACAGTAAACCAGTGGTGAAAAGGATATGGACATAATGTAATAACCTAAAAAATATTTGTGGAGTGATTTTAACTAGCTTTTTCCGACTTTTCTGTAACATTTAATACATAATAGAATAATTTTATACGTCATAGTGTGTTTGTGCCAGTTGTATTTTTTTTTAATGCTCTTAATTGTTTTAAAGTAAAATAAATAAATATAATAAGAAAATAATACTTTTAACAAATGGCGGACTTAATGCTAAGAGAATTTTCTCCCAGTCAATCATAAGGATAAACAGAAAAATAATTTATTATGTGTAAGATCTAGGAATACATTTATGCTTGTAAAAAAGTTCTTATTTATTATCCAGCCAGAAATCCAGATGTATGTTAGGCAAGTTAAAAAATATATACCTACTTTAATAAGATAAAACAATCGCAAATCTCCCGGTATGGAAAGATATAGGTAGGTACCTAGTCGTAATGTGTCGAACTCAGAAGCGATCCTGAATTTATAACTCAAACATTGACGGGTGCACGGATATATTGTTTCGTTGTAGTAGTAGTAAGTATATTTGTTACTCTGACTCTATGACGTTTCACACCTGTGCCTAAGTAGCCAGCATCTATTGTATGGCTAGCGGGCGAGATAGTAGTGAAGGAATGACACAGGATTTTGGCTTTCTAGCAGCGTACGCTTTTTTGTATGGGGTTGTCAGTCCTATAGTATTTGTTCGTCTAAGCTTTTGCATACAATTTCTCCTTTAAAACGAGAAGAAAAAACGTAGAATGTTCCAGCTGATTCTCCTCCCGTGCAGATCGTAAAAGACAATCGAGGAATGGAAATTTCTATTGTGGCATTAAATTATTGGATATTTTGTTCAAGAAAACACTTTCACAGTGTTTGCTGGGTTTTGGTGCTAGCAACCCATCACTATTTTGATTCATTTTTCCCCTTCTTGCCCATCACGCTAAAAGTAGCTTTTGGGTCTTGCAACCCTGGGCTCTGTCTGTTAGAGCCGCTAGACCCTAAATGCGTGGTGTATACATTATACATAACTGGGTATAAAAATAGTCGTGTAATTCTATTAAAAATTTCGCGTGCCGCTCGATCTAAAACAAAAACTCTTATTTTAATACTCATCATCAAGCGTAGTTTCATTTTAAATTACCAATTTTGTTGAGTGCTTTATTCTCTTACAGTATTGGTGGGAGCCAAAGCAGCCGCTACAAATAGCCTTCTGGACTGTCTCAAGTGCTTGTCTCCTACTCATAGTACTTCTAGTTGTGTGCTGTATGCTGTGGAGGAACGCTAAAAGGTGAGACATGGCTCTTAATATACATTTTTAGGGTCGAAAGGGGTAAATAGGAATTGTAGTAAATAGCAACTTAGGTATACTGTTTATCATAACATTTAAAACTTACTCGTTTTTCTATTTATACTTATATTGGGGGTTGACGCTTCAAAGTTAGGGCTTTCTCTAGCAAATAATAGATGGCGCTATCCGTAGCGTGACTCGATATCCATCTAAAGTCGTATCGGTAGTTTTTCTTGGCGCTTCCCTAAAAAATTTACTCTGGTTTTGAAACTAAGGTTACTGTAGCGCCACTGTATCCGATGTAAGTATTTTAAAGCCTTTTGGCGGACACATTTGGATACACAAAATGGTACTCCTTATATTCTACGCTCCATATATAAGATAGTAATTTGTTAACAATATAATGTTATATTTTACAACAGGGCTGTGCCACCAAAATGGAAACTTATGCCGGAAATGTAGGTGAAATAAGTGTATCTTTTAGTATAAATATTTATTTATTATTTTGCATGAATTTTGTGCGCTTTTGTGTGATAGATAGTAAATACAACGTGTAACGAAAAGGGGGTCATCAACCCGAAAAGCATTTAACGTACTAACCAATGTGAACAACTTTTGCTATGGGACCACCACTAAAATCGCAAAAAAAATCTGCAGCTCCATACATTTTGGCACGGTAGGTATTTAATTTTGTATGGAGCTGCAGATTTTTTTTGCGATTTCAGTGATGGCCCCATAGTAACTCAACTCCCTTTCGGGTTGATACCCCCCTTTTTGTTACACGTTGTATATTAGTTGCAATAAATAATAATAAATAAATAAAATCAATTTATTTTAGGTTACCATATGACCCATATTTAAAATGTTTACATGTCAGTCGCTGTTACAGTCTACAATTACAATTTATATATTTATATACCTATCTAGTTAAAATTACAATTATAACATTTATTAAACAATATGTCAAAAAAAATAAATGATTATTTTTATTAAATTAAATATTACGTAAAAATTAAAATTGCCTTTCAAATTGGCGACATTGGACATGCCTGTCACAGCAGTGACGGATGTAGGGGCAATCCAGTCTTCTGGCAATCATCGCCAGGACGGTATTGGAGCTGGCTCGCACCCTGTTTACCAGGGACGCGGCACGCTTGCGCATGGTCGCGTGGAAGCAATCTGTTTGCGCGTACGCAAACATCCCATCACATCATTGATTTTTATAATAATCAACACATACATTCTACATTGAGTTTTTTTCGGTGTATCTATTATACTATAATTTCAGTTTATTGGTTTTTAAGGCTTGAAACTGCGTTAAGCGGAGACCCGCGACGGGTCTAGTCCGTCTCTGTCACAAACCCTACGTGCGATAGAGATAGCTGAAACCGTCGCGGGTCACGTGTCTCTGTCACAAATAGGTTTGTGACAGAGACGGACACTTCGAAGTCTTGATTCAGTTCAGTGTTCGAACACTAGTGGCTATCTTCTAAATACATTTTCAAAACTGAAAACAGAGTTCCAACATCAAGCTACTCAATCGATTTTAATAAAAAAAAATATGGTACCACCTGACTAGTGTACCCTTTCAAACAAAGACCGCTAGACCGCTCCGGAGCTTCTGGGTTCGATTCCCAGCCAGGGCAAGTTGGAAAATGGCCTTTTTTAAATTATCCTGGGTCTTGGGTGTTTATATATATATATATATATATGTATTTATCATAAAATATAGTATCGTTGAGTTAGTATTCCATAACACAAGTTTAAAAAACTTACTTTGGGGCTAGCTTAATTAGTGTGATTCGCCCTTATTAAAAAATAGAATTTTCTAAATTGGTCTAGGTGTTTTAGGTAATCGAGGAATACGCATGAAAACAAAGATTCCGACGAATTGAGAACCTCTCTTTTTGAAGTCAATTATAAAATTTATTGGTTATGAACTTTATGTCCAAAGCATAAGGTTCAATTGAATGTGATTACTATTCTACCATTGCCCTAATAAGGGTTAAGAAGAACTTAAAAGACCTTCAAAGATATATGTTTTCCTAGTTTTTTTAAATTTTATTTTGCCTTTTAAGTATAATTATTTCCGGCTTTTATTATTTAAACAAAGAAAAACATAATATTTTCTTTGTTCCCTCAGAGAAACAGATAGATACTACAGCGGCGACATCTTCATGGTCCCCGAGGTAGAGGAGAGCGGCATAGAGAACGCGACGCGCTCCCGTGATAACATTTACGAATACCGAGATGTGCCCGTCAAGACGAGGCCGCAAACACCCACCATCAGCAGGGCGGTAAGTAACGTGAAGCCGTGTGGTTTCCGGCAAAGAAGAATAGAATTACTCCAAGTCATGTGGATGTCGTAGAAGGCGACTTAGGAAACACAAGCTAAACATTAATGAGACCTCTTCAACCCATCTGGCCAGCGTCGAGAGTGTAGGCCAAATCCTCTAACTGCTCTGGCTAATATATGACTCTGGTAGTACAGAGGAGGTCGTGCTTATAGTTGTAAAACAGCGGTTGTTATCGGTAGTTATCCAAGTTCAGTCATTGATACTGAAATACTTTCTATGAATACAATTAACGAAAAACTAAAAAAACATTCGCCTTTCCATTCCAATCAGCGCTCAGCCAAACGAATTTTGTATCCCGGATGAAAAATTTATATCAAACTAAGTTTACTAACTTTTTTTATGGTTTTCGCTTATAAACCGTCGACAGCATAAATAAGAGTGTATGGAGATAGCTACAATTGAACGGAAACAACAGTGATGTGTGGCGTTTTCTCTAGTACTCTATGTAGCTCTATGGGTGCAGCTTACAAGACAAGGGTGGGATAGCTTGGGGTTGGGACAAATATGTCAGCACGGAATAGCATTTTCCTATGCTGCTATCCTTTTCTGACGCTCAGAACCGTCGTTTGCTAGAGCGAGAGAGAGAGAGCGACGAAACGCATGTGTCCCAACCCTTATACGAGTACTATAATATTTTTCCAGACAAGCCAACCAGCAACTCTCCAATCATCTCGCCCGCCATCGCAAGCGTCTACGGGGTCAGCTCTTTCTCTGAAAGATTCACAAGTATCTCGGGTGCCGGAACCACTACCACGGTCCCGGAGTAGGACTCAGATCGTGCATGGGATCCCGCAGACTACTGTTTAAAATTAAACTTTATGGCTTAGTATTAGGGTACGTTTCCCGAGCGTTCCTCCACGGGTTAACTAACATTTTCAAATACCCGAGTATGTCGAGCGCCATTACCACGCTCCTAGAGTAAGACTCAGGTAGTGCACGAAATTACTATTTAAAATTGAACTTTATGGATTAGTAATAAGAGACATTACTCTAGCGTCCATGCACGGGGTGAGCACTATCCCTCAAAGATTTAGCTCGTATCTCGGGCGCCTGAACCACTACCACGCTCCTAGAGAATCCACTTCAATCAACTCAAATCCCGCAAACTATTGTTTAAAATTGAACCTTTTGGCGCGAGAATAAGGTACATTAGGTTTTCCACGGAAATCGAAGATTCGTAACTGATTCGAATTTTTCATAGAACTAAGGTTCAAAAACCATTTTTTTTTGTTGTGATGTAGCGTTCAGAAAACGTTTCGACAAACGCGTACGTTTTCAATTAATGTAAATCCTAGGCGCGTTTGTAAAAAAATACATTTTGTATTCGTATATTATAAAGGCGAGTCACTTTCTGGCTAACATATTTGCACGTATCTTCTTCTTATCGAGTCGGAATGGGTAATATTATTATACGAGTGTGGGTGGACCAATTTGTGGCGTACTATAATATATAACCCTGTTGTAAGTGCAGGTTCGTTAACAATTCAACGATTTGACGTGAATTGATTATAAACTTCTTCTTCTTATTTAAGGGCTTAGTGGCTCTTGTCGGTGGAGTATGCGCCAAACGTCTCGGTTCTCTGCCTTACTTTTTAGTGCTTGATACGACATGACCCCTGCTTTTTCTTTCAGTTGGTCTACATAGCTCTATCTTGGTCGTCCTGGACCTCTTCTACCTTTTATCTTAGGAAAGATTATAAACTATGTATCGTAAATTAATACGCTTTATTGTGAGCAGCACGGTACAGTTCACAATTTATCGACAGTTTATTATATCGCGCGATAGTTTATAAACTCTCGGCGTTCACAATCATACGGTGACATTAATGAAATATAAAGTCATCGCGTTAAAACTTGAATGCGCATACGCATCGGGAAGAAACATTAAAAAGAACTATTCTAAAATCTTCAATACTTATTAAACATTCCGATAAACGTTTGGATTCATTTTTGCACATATTTTAGTGCGTAATTCTCATTGTATTTATGCATTTAATAATTCCAATCAGTCATCGTATAAGATATAAACGTTTAAATAAGTAATGTTGTATAAAACAGCGAAAGCTTTCATGAAAAAAACTACTATGCTATAGTCTATTTCACATAATTTTGTGCGTGTGATGTCTGTCATCTCAGTACATTTTGTAACCTAAAATTATTGGTATTTTATCAAAACAAAAAACTGACTTCAATACATTATATATTTTTCTAGTTATTTAAAAAAAAAAAAAAACAAACCACAACCTATTTTAATAAAATTTCTATGAGGCCACCTGAAAAGTATACCCATTAAAACAAAAAAAAAAGAATTTTTCCAATCGGTCCAGGCGTCTTTGAGTTATCGGGGAACATACATAAAAAAGATTTCGACGAATTGATAAACTCCTTTTTTTAAAGACGGCTAAAAATCGACTCGAATGTACGGACATGATGATGATGACATGTCCCACGCACAAAGCTGTGTAGATATAATTTTGAAGCGCAACGTTTTTTGGATACATTTTTGTTTAAAAAAAGATGCCATGAAGTACCATAATTTTATAGACTGACTTTATTTGTATTTCGCTTTTACCTGTAGAATAGTTGTAATCGCTTTTAATATTTAAGATATAATTATCTATGTACGTATCAATTGAATTACTTATTTGATTGGTCATTTTGTTACCTAAAAGGTATGAACAATTTTTATACTATTTTTATATTATTTTCTTTTTAATTTAGGTTAAAGTGTATGTAAGCTTAAATAAAATTACTTATTGCTTTAATTTGTCAGACAATATTCCCAGTATTATTGTAGGATTTCAATCATTTTTAGGTTAACATATACCGTACATAATATCATAAACATATCCACCGCAATAGTTTATGACAATATGTAGATTTATTTAAGTATATTTAAGTAGAATTTAGATTTACGATGCAGACGACCTATTTTTCACCTAACAAAAGAATAAGTATTAAAAATCAGTGGTCAATTATCATATGCGTACTCTTAAATACTGTTATAGTCCATTCTTTCAATTGGTTGGTAGTATGCGGCGTCGGCTTTTTCAAAGACGCGATTTCAAAGTTTTATATTAATACTTAAGGGAGTTATAGGTAACAGAGAACGGGTCAGCCCAGCGTGGTAGTTATTGGGAAATCCTTCCTTTATTGGGAGAAGCCTTTAAACTGACGGCTATGGAGATATCAATTTTTTTATTTCGTATCTATTTGTTGGTATAATAGTAATCACGTGACGTAGTTACACAAGGA
The DNA here is from genome assembly GCA_963576875.1 of Acrobasis repandana. Lineage (NCBI taxonomy): Eukaryota > Metazoa > Arthropoda > Insecta > Lepidoptera > Pyralidae > Acrobasis > Acrobasis repandana. Next base: position 3,783,561 of record OY756215.1, read on the forward strand.
AGCTTCTCATAGGTCAGCGCGTTGCAAATTATTTTCCATCTACCCTCTATGTGACATATAAATTAATAAGCTCCTCTCTTTCGAAATTTCACTGTAGAAAGTCGCCATCCAAAACACAGCTAAAGTTTTATAGACTTGTCGAAACCATAGATACTCGTATAAAAGTACAAGATACACGCATGCAGCACGATACCATCTTTTCGAGGTAAGATAACTTTTATATTAACAGTTTACAATTTGAAAAATCCATTTTTCGTGTGACGATGTTCGGGCCCGGCAGACAACGGCAGATACGTATTGTACCAAGACTTGCCACATATCCATTGATCGTTAACTCTTTTGCTCTTATGAGGGCTTTTTACACAGTTAATAAAAATTCTATATCTATGGTCTAACTAAACATTGTCGGCATATATTAAAGGGGCATTAAAATTAAAACAAATTCGTCGTCTGCATCAAAAGTAAATGTTTGTGATCGTCTTTCCGTCCGTTTGTTGTGCAATGTGTCTTAAGATGTGCCTTGTGAGGTTTTGAGAGGAATTTATTTATTTTTAAAGTTTGGACCACGAACGAGGATAATGCTTACTAACAAAGCGCCGCCTGGCAACCGTTGTATTTTGTAGGAGAATACATATTTGATAATTGTTGTAGCAATAGTATTTTTTTTATTTAGGCATACTTTGGTCCCATAGTTGAACGAATGCCAAAGGAATATTATGATGATGTGTAGACATCCCTATATACATTTGTCACTTTTATCAGGTGTTGTAAACAGTTTGAACAAAGCTGAGTATAAATTATCTCAAAAAACGTGGTCGTCAAACATGGCTTGGCAACGATTTGTTAGCAAATATTATAGTCGTTCTTGGGCCGAAGTATAGTGAGGAATGAAACGAAAACTGCCGTTTATTACGTATTGTATTTTAATGAGAATAAACATTTGATTCGTACAAATTCTATCATTTAATCGTAACGTTAAAATATAGGTACCTAAAACTGTAGTAAAGTTTACAAATTGCAATCTCCAAAAACTGTCAAAATAGCAAACCGTCAATAATGGTTAACCGTCATTATCGCAAACCGTCAAAATAGCAAATTGTCATAATCGCTAATTGTCAAAATATTAAATGGTCAAAATAGCAAAGTGTCAAAATTATAAACTGCATACATATTGCTACTAATTTACATTAAAATTATGCATCTGTTTAGCTATTGGTATGAAAACGGATTTTTTATTTTAATAATTTCCCCCGACTTCGTCTATGTAGATCCTTCGGTATCACTACCTTTTTTCAGGATAAAGGTATTCCTCAAAATATTTCCATACAAAATTTCATATAAACCAGTACCAACAAGTGAACCATAGATAAGCTATAATGAAGTAAAAATTCAACCGATTGCTATTTTGACTATGTACTAATTTGACCATTTGCGATTAGAAAAATAATGGAAATTTGACCATTTGCGATATGGACCATTCGCTATTTTGACCGTTTGCGATTTTGACGGTTTTCCGATCACTTGAACGATTGCGAATTTGACCGAACACGACGGAACGTCACCATTGTGTTGAGTGGTAGAAAGGCCCAAAAAGACGTATTTGTACTGTGACTTTTTTCTGTTTATGGAACGATGTTCGTTTGTTTTTCGAGTGGCCAACACTGGAGTCAGATTTTTTTTAAGCTGCCGAAAGGCATCTGACAGCTTGACGACTGCCATAAAATGATGACAGAGTTTTTGGCGGGAAGTCTAGGGGTGGGGGGGGGGGTCCGTTGGGGTTTGCTTAAATTATTTTACAAATTGATTTTAGTGGACTTTATAATATGAAATTGGTGTTGTTTGGTGTTATAAATGCTCATGACATGAACAATGTGTCAAATAGTTAAAGTGGACAGTCAGTACGGCTGTAGTGATATTTATTTTGCGGACTGTGTAGGCGTCTTCGGGCGTCGTCCGCCACTCAATCGTCTATGTAAACCAGTGGACTCGTATAGATTAGTCGCCAGAAGCTCCCTTGCAGCAGTCAAAGGCCTACACCACTCTTCGATTGTCTTGTTAGGATTAGGTTAGGATTAGGAATAAAGAACAAAATTAAAGATAGGCTCTAAAGGACTTGTATGACCAGAGCCGTAAAATTATTTAATAAAAAAAAAAAGATGACAGCCGGGACCAACGGCGTTTCGTCTCTTCCGAAGCAAGCTTGCATTCAACTTAAGAAAGCGCTAGCAAAGCGTACTCACACCGGGCCAGCGCTGGAACTATAGCAGGCATAAATGCTAATAACGTCACAGAGGACGTAGGCACAGACGGTTAACCAGATACCTGTGCCACCTCACGTAGTGCGCGACGCGCGCGGTGGCACAGGTATCTAATTAATTTGGTAGACCAAGGCACACACAAAGGGCGCCAGTGGTTTCGAAAACTAATAATTAAATTTTTAACAAAAAAAAACAACCGACATTAATTTTTTTTTGGAGTTTCTTCCATATCTCCAAAGTTCTTCATCCTATCTTCACCAAATTAAAATGGGACCAATTTGGTAGTAAAGGCTTTCAAATAAAAAAAGAATTATCAAAATCGCTTCACAATTGGCGAAGATATCGCGTAACAAACATACATTAAAAAAAACACATACAGTCGAATTGATAACTTCCTCCTTTTTTGAAGTCGGTTAGAAAGAGTGGCTCAACGTCTTGCGCTTAACACTTGCCAAGAGACTTTTGATTATTATTTGTATTGTGTCTGGCTAAATGTCCCACAAAATAAAAAAAGTAGATATGCTCCTCAGCCCGCGAAACCTGGACTCCGAAGCAACACAGCTAAGACCGTATGATGAATTACATGCTTAGCTTTAAGCACCTATCGCTAATAAATTTGTTTTTCCTAAAAGCTGACTAGTAGGGAATGCAATAGCATTAAGTCCATTTGTACCATTGTAGTCAATAAAGAGTTTAATAAATAAAATTTTAAAAAACTGTATTCCTCAGAGTTGATTCTAATGCGTTGCTCCGCGGGCGGGAGAATAAATAAATAAATAGGAACAAATCACACTGATTGAGCTAGCCCCAACCCGTGCTTAGGACACCCATCCTCACGGAAGCCCCAATGGACCGACGATTTCTCTCTCTTTTATTCTTAAAACATTTTTGACGGAAAAAAAAGTTACATCACAAAATGAAATAATCGAAATACCTCCTAAGCTTACTCGTACTTCGCATATTTTTACGGTTGAAGAATGAAATCGTAAAGCGTTGTTTGTCAACGATTTGGATGATGAGAAATGTTAGTATAGCTACCTACTGTATAATGTTAGTATATTATATTCTTGTATGCCCAAGGGCTCCATTATAGTTTCAGACGGCGATGGATGTTGGTCCCTTTCTTGCTTTAATTTAAGGGAGCTTCTGGCGACAAATCAATACGAGTCCACTGGTTTTCAGCCGATTGAATGGCGGACAGCGCCTAAAGACGCCCACCACAGTCCGCAAAACAAATATCACTACCCGTACTATGAATTTCATAAGTACTTATTGTTCATTAGCATGAGCATTTATAACACCAAACTACACCATTTTTTCATTTTCATATTATAAAGTCCACTAAAATCAATTTGCAATATAATTTAACCTTTGCCTCCGAAGCGGCCAAATTTGGCCGCTCGAACACAGACGAGTCTCAACTTTAATACATTGACATAAAAATATTGGTTCCTTGACAAAAAAAGCAAACCCCGTGACTTTCCACCAAAAACTCCGGAACATACCTATATACCTAATCAATATTCTACAGACATGTCGCGGTCAATTTTCACTTCGCACCGGCAGACGTCCGGCAGTTTGCCGGCCGTATACGGCGGCACGCCGGGTGGGCCGGTTATCCGTCTCGCTTCCACACTGCCGATAGGTAAGAGCCGTCCGGGACGTTCAGTTAAATCCACCACAAAGTTCGCGCGGAGTAGAGCGGCTGGGTAGTTCTCATCTACTTGATCTTTGACGTCCTGGAATTTTATAACACAAATTGGACAAAAACAAGTCGGAATTTTTCAGCACAAGTCACTGTTCATACTTGGTACGTGAATCTTCTCGTGTCGAATACTGGGATAAGGACAAGGTAGAAGAAGAAAAGAAAAAAAAAGATTCTTCGGGGTCCATTGTTAATAAAAGACATGTATTACCAGTCGAATAGGTGCCGCCAATAGGGACTGGTCAGCTTGGCTCCGTTTTCTTAAGACTACTCAGTGTTAGGTACTTATTTCTGTAAATTGGATTTGGCACTCGTTCGCAAGCTTTACATGTTATATTGTGATAACATTGTATTAGGCATAATATCCTTGTAAACTGACAAAGCCCTTCTGGCGCGTAGGTGACCAATACTGTGCAAATGAGTTTCTTTCGGCGTTTCTTCACAGCAGTGGCCGTTGCGAAACGCTTTTTTTAAATAAAAAAATAATAATAATTTTAACATTGCAAGTAATGTACACTAAAATTAAAATAATAATAAACAGTATAAATAGAATAATAAGATTAAGTATAAAGAACCTAAGGAAATTGTAGCGCCCTACCAGGCTCTCGTGTACATTTTATAAACTAGATTTAAGTTTCACAATTGTACATGAAAACATGAAATAAATGAATATGAATAAATTATTGACGTGTAAAACTGCCTGCGAAGGTTAAGTACTGAATAAATATTTAATTCTTTGAGTCCTTAATTCCGAGTAAAGCTGTAAAACCTAAGATTTCTTCTACATTGAAAAGAGCCAAGCCTTTTTCAGTGTCATTGTATGTAAAGAAACACGATGTAGATTATTGGCAAAAATAGTGAAGTAGATAGCAATTGCCTTCTCAATGTCACTACACACCCTAGTATACTGAATAGTCACTAGTGTGCAAGTTCCTCACGGTGTTTTCCTTCACGGGAAGCAAGCGATACTTAAAAATTGCCCTTCAAACTCAGAAGGTACAAGTTGCGCCTAGTGATCGAAGTTCTGCCAAAGAATACATAAGAGTTCAATGGTTATGCTTCACGAACGCCAGTGTATATATACTAAACTGCTTGGCCACCGCCCACCGCTAAGCGCTCAACAGACGAACGGCACGTTTTGTCAACGGCAGCTCGACTACAGGCTGACGGCTGTTGTCGACCTGCCGTCGGCTGCCATCGACCTGCCGTCGACAACGTGCCATTCGTCTGTATGAGCTCTAAGATATCAGATCCAAATTTGGTACCTCAAGCCCCGGCACGGCGACTTCACACCAAGCATACGCGAAACCAGTCCGATAGAGGGCGCACGGCAATCCGATTCTATCCGCTAACACTTTGTACAACAACGCTCGTTCTAGGGCGCCACCGGACTGCACCCAGCCCAAGCCCAGTACCATTGATTTGTTGCTGTTCTGAAAACAAACCAGATATACGTTGAATAAGTTTTAAAAAAAAATATATTTTTTCGTACAAGCTTTTATTTTGAGACTTAAGTGCTTACCAAGACATAATAAGCCCAAACTCGATGAAGTTCCGTCGTTTTATTAAAGGGTTCCTATAGCCACCTTCCGGCTCCATCATCAGATCAGCTGCTTATTAGATAATATGGCATTGTCATCTCATTTACATGAGCATACAAAATTTCATCTAAATCGGAAATAATTCAAGGGTAGTGGCTCATATTTAACTTGCAAGATTTTTAAAAAATAACCATACAAAATTTAATCTATATCGGAAATAATTCAAGGGTAGTGGCTCAAATTTAACTTGCAAGATTAAAAAAAAAATAAGCATACAAAATTCCATCTAAATCGGAAATAATTCAAGGGTATAATAATAATATTGTGACGAGCTGATGGTGAGTGGCGACACCACGGACCCTACCTCCAGGGGGACCATACACACATGCGCTTACACACACACATACACACAGCTACACACCCCCCGCCTCTGTCTTGCCTTAACCGGCCGGCCAGAGTGGAGTCGCAAGAGCAGAACATACGCTCCAGGATGGAAGTGTATTGCACGTAATGGCGTAATAACGGGGAAACCCGCTCTCGGGGGTAAGCCCCGTGATGGTGAAACCGGAGCCGCACCTCTCGACACCCTCAGCTGCTCACATTGTGTTGCGCCCTGGCCGCATCTTCGTGGCTAGTTAGGGTGCCCACAGGCAGTGTAGCCAACGAGCAGCAAGTCACCATCTACCAGGCTTAAATTGTTGTGAGAGATTTTTAGGTAGATGTCCGTATCTCACTCCATAACCCAGTTATCCGGTCCACTACATCCCATCCACATAGCCCAAACCAAGTAAATCCCTCCCTGGCTATAGTTCAGCAGCTATGGTGGACTGTCCGTTAGTGCATCTCAATGGTATATTAAGGGATAGACCTCCATAAATGCAGCCATCTCACTTTTTAGATAAAAAGGTACTAAAAGGCCTCTTCATGTTGGCTTTGGCCCCATGAACGCCTCAAAGGACCGGGTCCCCATGGACCCGTGGCTGAAAAGCGTACCGACATAATAATAATAAAGCTTTATTTATTCCATACAATTTTACATTTATATTTACACTGTTAGCCTTCAAATGTATTTCAAAAGAATTTTAATAATTTATAAGCATTAGTTATTTTTATATTTTTGTCATAATAATTAATAGTAAAATATAATAAAGAAATGTCAGTGTATTGCAATGTCCAGATAATTATTGATATTGAAAAAACTATTGTATGGACCCCTCTCAAGTAAAAGCCTTCTCCAAAGCTAACCATTTGTCCCTGTTTTCAGCTACTTTCATCCAGTTTTTTCCTGCGCGGGCTGCTATTTCATCTCCCCATCTGGCATTTGGTCGTCCTCTGCGTCTCCATCCTTGGGGCCCCTTCCACCTCGTGACTTTCAGTGTCCATCTATTGTCAGAGTACCTAGCGATATGTCCAGCCCATTTCCATTTCATTTTCTGTGCATAAAGTAGGGCATCCGTCACATCTGTTCTTTTGCGTATCTCTGTGCTTTTGATTCTGTCTTTTAATCTGATACCCAAGCAACTTCTCTCCATGGCTCTTTGTGTAGTCAGAATTTTGCTTTTGGATTTATGGTCAAATACCCAGGTTTGACACCCATATGTGAGGCAAGGTAGAATAGCGGAGTCCATCACTATTTTCTTGGTCTTTGAAGAAAGTTGGGATTTTAGTATCTCTTTGTGTGCCCAAAATTTTTTCCATGTAGTTCCTATTCTTCTATTAATTTCTTCTATATTTCTTTCTGCCTTGAATGAAATTTGTTTTCCAAGGTACACATACTCCTGGACATTTTCAAGTGGCATGTTGTCTACTAAAATAGGCATTTCTCTGTTGTTTGTCATGACTTTAGTTTTTTCTAGGTTCATTTCAAGCCCCACGTTTCTACTGACAAGTTGTAGTTCTTGCATCATGTTTTGAAGATCTTTAGGGTTTTCTGCCAGTAAGATAATGTCGTCTGCAAACCTTAGGTGGTTCAAATATTTTCCATCTATATATATACCTCGATTTGTCCATGGTAGATATTTCATGATATTCTCTAATACGGCTATAAACAGCTTGGGTGAGATAGGGTCACCTTGTCTAACTCCACGTTTTATATTTATGCTTTTGCCTGTTCTATCTAGCCTTACTCTGCTTGTGCTGTGAGAATACACATTTTTTAATATGTTTATATATTTTTGGTCTATGTTTTGAGTGCTCAAAGAGGCCCAGATGCTGTTGTGTGAAATGGAGTCGAAGGCTTTTTTGTAATCAATGAAGCCTATGTAGAGTGGCCTACGGAACTCTGAGTATTTTTCTATTATTTGTTCAATTGTATGGATATGATCTGCTGTGCCAAAACCTTTTCTAAAGCCAGCTTGCTCGCATGGTTGGTGTTTATCGATGTCTGAAGATATTCTTTCCAGTAAACATGCTGCAAAAAGTTTATATAGGCATGACATGAGACTGATGGGGCGATAGTTTGCTATACTAGCAGGGTCACCTTTTTTATATAATAATATAATTTCAGATTCTGTCCAGTTTTGAGGTACTTGTTCTTCATCAAGAATTTTATTGAAAAGAATTGCCAGTGGTTTCAGCAAATGCATTCCGGAGTGCTTGATGCTTTCATTTGTGATCCCGTCTGGGCCAGGACTTTTCTCGAGCTTCAACTTTTTTATTTGTGTGTGAATTTCTTTTTCACTAAAGTATAATACAGAGTTTTTTGTGGTATTTAACTGAGTATCTGGTTTCTGTTCCTCTGTAGTGTCGGGTTGGCTGTATAGCTTAGCATAGAAATCTGTGGCTATATTTATGATTTCTGTGCGAGATTTACTCTTGCACTGACCAGATTTAAGCGATGGTATCCATTTTTTTGTCTTGTCCAAGTCCTTAAAGGCCTTTTTTGCACTTTTTGATTTTTCAAGATGTCTTTTTATGGTACTCATCCTATATGTTTCATAGCATTTCTTTATTTCTTTGTTTGCTTCTTTATACAGCCTTTTTAAATTTTCTTTGTCATTCTTGTCCAGTATACCTTTATGTTGTAGTGCGTTCCTCTCCTCCATGAGTTGAATGGCTTTGTTTGATAATATATCATTTCTTTTTGTTTCCACTTTTGCATTGTTTAGACAAATTTTGATTGTACTTTGTATCTTTTTATAATATTCGTTAGCTGTGCAGGCGTTGTGATTTAAAATTAAATTCGGAATGTGTTTTTTTAATTGCAGCTGGTATTGTTCTTGTTGTTTCATTGTCTTCAACATAGCCTGAGAATTAGTGTATTGTCTTCTGCTTTTTTTATTCATTTTTAAATTGAGAGTTGCTCTAATTAATCTGTGGTCAGAACGAAAGGAAAAACAGTTTATTACCTCGTAGTTTGAAAATAAATGTGGTGTTGTGGTCATTACATAATCAATTTCATTTTTTATATTTTTATCTGGCGATATCCAAGTCCATCTATTTTGCTCCTTAATTTTATACATAGTATTTAATATTTTTAAGTTATACTCATATGCATATTGAATAAGTCTTTCTCCTCGTTTACTTCTTTCTCCATGTCCATATATTCCCGTTACAATTTTGTTTTCATGGGGTTTTGGTTTCCCTACTTGAGCATTGAAGTCCCCCATGGAGATGATGTATTTTGTAGTGATGATGTCATGTGCTTTTTGTAAGTCATTGTAAAATGTATTTATATCTTGTTCTAAAGACTTTTCCGTTGGTGCATATGCTTGAATTATGGCAAAATGTTGGCCTTCTAAATGAATCTCTAATATACATACTCTTTCTGATATACCAGTAAATTGAATAATATTTTCTTTCAGTTCTTTCTTGATAAGAAATCCTATGCCATATAGACCTTTTGTTTGTCCTAGATAGTATAAGATTCCCAGCTTGCTTGACGTGGTCAAGCTGGGACCACGTTCGGTGAAACCCGAACGAAACGTCAGCAAAATAAATAAAAAAAGGTACGTTTCGCGTTAATTCCCGTATGCATTAATTTAATAATAATGCAACGCGATAGTTTAAAAGTATTTATAGTATAAGATATGTTCTTCGTCTTCTACTATGTTTTCTCCCATTCGTCTGACTTCACATAATCCTAGTATATCCCATTTGATGTACTGTAAAGCTGTTTTTAGTTCTAATAGTCTTTCTGGTGATGATAGTGTGTTGACATTACAGGAACAAATGTATAAACTTCTTTTCTTGTGATTGGTATTAATCTTTGGAGGGTCATAGTCGTGATCTCCCGCGGTGACTAGCCGTGTTGGGGAATTTGGAGCTAATTCAAGGGTAGTAGCTTAAATTTAACTTGCAAGATTTTTAAAAAATAACCATACAAAATTTCATCTATATCGGAAATAATTCAAGGGTAGTGGCTGAAATTTAACTTGCATGATTTAAAAAATAATAATAAGCATACAAAATTTCATCTAAATCGGAAATAATTCAAGGGTAGTGGCTCAAATTTAACTTGCAAGATTTTTAAAAAATAACCATACAAAATTTCATCTATATCGGAAATAATTCAAGGGTAGTGGCTCAAATTTAACTTGCAAGATTTAAAAAAATAATAAGAATACAAAATTTCATCTAAATTGGAAATAATTCAAGGGTAGTGGCTCAAATTTAACTTGTAAGATTTAAAAAAAAATAAGTAGGTAACTAAGTAAACATCAACAAACTAAATAAAAGCTTGTAAAAACTAAAGACCCAGGTACGGGAAGATTATTGCTGAAAAGTACGATTATGCAGTTAATGCAAGCACACCAGGGTATAACAGCTAATGATGTATATATTTTTGAAATATGCTTTTAAGGCTGGGCCTGATATGGATAATCTATGTTTTTCTCCCGCTTTCACGCACACAAATTTACTCTAGCCTAAGCGAGACAGCGAGCCACGCGCGGAGAAAAGATCACGGTAGGTCAATGAGGCTGGTTTTGGTTTTTAAGGTTTTTTTTGTTTTACAAAGAATATTTAAGAGTTATTTAGTTAAAAAGTATCTAAGACATATGATGACTGGCTTATGTTTAATACAATTATAATCTAAACTTACAAGTGCTAATTTATATACTTTCCGTGTTAGTATAATGCTGAGGTGATTTGGAGGCAACTTCGCAATGTTTTTCATCAAGAAAATTTTAAGCAATCGTGTTTTCGAATATCTCATTTGTCAAGGTATCATGGATATTGTTGAAGATGCGACGACCTCTGTGGCCTAGTGGTCATCATGCCAGGCTGTCACACCGGAGGTCTCGGGTTCTTTCCCCGGTCAGGTCAAGATGGAAAATTATCTTTTTCAGATTGGCCTGGGTCTTGGATGTTTATCTATATATGTATTTGTTATAAAATATAGTATCGTTGAGTTAGTATCCCATAAGTCCCATAACACAAGTCTCGAACTTAGGTACTTTGGGGCTAGCTCAATCTGTGTGATTTGTCCGTATATATTTATTTATTTATTTTACGATCCCTCGTAAAATAAATAAATATATATATATATATATATATAATATAAATATATATGTATGTTCATATGTTCCCTCATATGAACATACACATTTAACGGCGAAACACACATCCCTTCTTTTCCTTGTCCTTTTTGATGTCCGAGCGTAACAAAGTAGGCTCCTGGCAATCAGGTGGATCCAAGACAACAATCATTTCTTGGGAAGAACAGGATCACTAAAGTCATTTCAAAAGGATATTTGGGTCTTGCGGCCCTGAATCCTGTCTCCCTGGATCCTGCCTGCTTAGAGCCGCAAGACCCAAAACGCTCTTTCTGCCCCATTAGGGATAAAGACCTGAATAATGTATAGGTACATAAGTACCTATACCAATGGAACGTTGTCAACACCAGCTCGTCTGCATGCCACCAGCTGCTGTCGACCTGCCGTCGGCTGCCGTTGACCTGCCGTCAACCTGCCGTCGACTTGCCGGGGTATAAGTAACTATATATGTAGTTATCCCAATCCAAATGCACTGGCACCTACCATCAAATCAGCTAGATGCAGGTCCACACTGGGCATGGAACAGTCCCGGTCCTGATCATCTCCTGACATCTCCTCAGCAACTAGTTCTGCCAACAGCTGAGCTCGCTGCTTCAACGATGAGGACACTTCTTGGCACTTGTCGCGGTATCTTAATAAGTATTGTGAAAATGATTAGAATCTAAAAAAAACAAGTGGCATCAAGAGTCCCCTTACCCTAGACTTTCCACACGTAAAAGTTGTTTTTAGTCTAACTTTTATTTTGAAATGACATGTCATGACAGTTAGGTCTGTGTGTGTATGTATTTCTTTTATTCTTAACTAGCTGTGCCCGCGACTTCGTTCGCGTGGTTGTCGGAACGTAATGTTATATAGCCTAAAGCCTTCCTCTATAAATGGACTACACAACAAAAAAAGAATTTTTCAAATCGGGCCATTAGTTCCTGAGATTAGCGCGTTTAAACAAACAAACAAACTCTTCCGCTTTATAATATTAGTATAGATAAACAGTTTTCTGATTTAAAAAAAACTAGAAAAATTATTTATATAAGTAAGTAACTAATATGATAATGTTACGTATACAGCCACAATGCAATATTTACCTCACTTCGTAGTGCGCGTCTTCTATTTCGAAATAATGTAGCGACTTTGCTCTGTAAACATAAAGAATCATCAACATACATTTCCCGATTAGCATTACAATTCTATCTAAATTAAAAATACTTATGTACCTATGTGAAGAAAATATTTATATTATGTGATAAGGAAAGTCATTAATTTCCTTATTACATAATATACTTACGCATTTAAAGCATGCGTAGAAATAAACGAAGAAAAACGCATGATTCGAAGTCAAGGTAGCACAATTGGAAGTGCACTCACAGTACAAATGTGAGGGGCGTGAGTTCGAATTTCACTCGGGGCGAAATTTTTCATCACATATTTTAATTTGGATACATTTCCCCCGCCTGCTAAGAAATCTATCAAGCAACGAAGACAATACTTAAAGAAATTAATGAGTAAAAACTTAACAAAAAACTTAAAAAAAATCGCCTTCCCGTACAACTCATAAAACAAAAAACTAAAAAAAATCGCCTTCCCATTCAAACCAGCGCTCACCCGAATGAATTTTGTATATATTTTTATCAATTTTTAATATTTTTTTTAAATAGAAATTAGTTTAGTATCATGGACTGAACTTGCACAAGTCATCCTATATACCTATTATATAGTGTATAAGTAGCTATATTTAGCATACGCCTATTTTTTACTTTAAAATTATACTAACGGATCCCCAAACCAAATGCGTAGCTTGAGAAGGTACGCCCGCAGATTTCTGTCGTCCGGCATAATCGGGAATCGCATCCGGGAACACGATATGTTGACCCGCGACTCGGAATGTTGATCTATTGGAAGGTGAATAAAAATATTCGGTCAGGTCTATAATATCCCATTTCCCAAAATGTCCCCTGGTTTCAAAATGTCCCTTCCCCATAATGTTCCTTCCTTAAAATGTCCCGTTCCCAAAAGTTTCCCAAAAGTAGTTTTTTGATAGGGGATGGATTTTAGAAAACCGGAATATAGATTATTTGTATTTCGGAGCTATAGTAACAAATTTCATGGAAATTGGAGCAGATTTTAAATATTTTTCATACAAACTTTCAACCCCTGTTTGGCACCCTTAGGGAGTATATTTTAATAAACCATGAAACAGGTATTCAATTAAATGTTTTTAAGAGTATGAACCTCACTTTTATCAAAGCAAGCAGATTTAAATATTTTCCATTCAAACTTTATTCACCCCTTTAGGGATAAAATTTTTCAAAATCCTTTCTTAGTGTGCGTCCGTCCGCATTTAAAATAAAAACTTGAAAATAAATTAAAACTTAAAAATAAATTATTTAAAAAAAATTAAACGGTTTTATTGAAAATAATGTACTAAAAGCTAGAAAATAATTTGGTAGGTCCCAGGTTCCAGTCATCACACCCCTCTCCCCCATCAAAGGCATTGATCAATGCCTTACCTCCTCCTTCATTGTGCGAACCGCTAAGGTGTGGAATTCCCTCCCTGCGTCGATGTTTCCCCATACATATAATTTAGGGATTTTCCAGGCAAGAGTGAACAGGCATTTTTTTGAGTCTGCGTGATACACCTTAGACCTCATCTTAGCTTCCCATCAGGCTAGATAGAGGTCAAACGCACTCAAATTTCTAATAAAAAAAAAAAACCTATCTCATTGATATGCCTGACATATCAGCTAGAAGCTGATTCGGCTACCGCTATCCTCTAGTCTTATGAAGCCGGAGCAGGATAGTCATTTTGGAAAAGGGACATTTTTGAGGGGATTTCGGAGCCTGGGGTGCGCTTTCCCGCTTTTTCTTCTTCAAATATAACATGCACTCCAATGGTCACCCAAGGATGCCAAAGACCTTGCGAAGTGGAGAAGAAATTGCAGGAACAGTTAAAACGATTCGGCTGTAATTTTACGACCGGCCGCCTGCCTGACGTCAACCCTCTTTGGGAATGTATTTGTGCGAAAAGTTTTACAAACTGGACGCCGCCGAACATTAACTCTCCTTGGGAATGCAATTGTAGCACGAGATGTTTGTGCTTAAGTCCTTTAGTCGCCTCTTACGACATCCATAAGAAGAGATGGAGTAGTCCTATTCTGACCCGGACAACCTTTAATTTTCCTGGCCTTTCTGCACACTGTGAGAAAACAGAAGAGAGAGTTATAGTGGGCCTACCAAGATAGAAAACAGAACGAAATAGTGACAAGGTGCTAACTCATCGCCTATTTTGTATTCATTCATTTATCTCAGCCCTGTTTCCACCCACTGCTAAGCATAGGCCTCTCTTCGTTGACGCCACCCATCTCAGCCCTAATATGCTGCTATAATCCAGGTGCGACCCGCGACCTTCACTACTCGTGTATCAGGCCTAAGCTGTGTCACTCCGGTTTAGGTGTCGAAAATATGCCTACATTATTACTAAGAGCGCGACGGCCACTCCAAGTGAAAAATTCAGTTATACGAATCGTTTGTCCAGAGTAATAAGAATGAAATTGGCCTGCAATGGATGTTTAGGTATCTAAACGAAAAGATGCTGAGTTCTGACGTGAGCTAAATTAAACCATATCTAACTAACCACATTGAGTAGATATTTCTTTGAATTTCTTTGCTGAGTGAGACTTCTGTACGGAGTACTAGTATCCTATTCTGTGACTATATCGTCAAAACCCTATTGTATTTTGTATACAACAGGGTTGACCCTTGATTGAATTTTACGAGCTGAGTGGGAGGAGTAGTAGCTTTATGATTTTTCTTTGCCTCCTTGATATATAAGACTTATTTCTAACTGAAGCAAGAATAGTTTTTACTCAACTCAAAAAATAGAATGTTTCATAATACGTTTACACATTACACTGCAGCTGAGATGAAGAAGAAGATACTAACATGGTGACCTGATGTCTAAACCAGACCGGCTGGCGTCATACGGCTGGTGAAACATGCAAATGTAAACTGGGTAGCTAAACGGCGGCTTCTGCTCCGTGAGCTTCTGTATGGTCGGGAATGAGTCGCCCATCCTCTTCTGGACGTAGAAACCTTCCTGCCAAAACAATCGGTGAAATAGGAATTAAAGAGCCATCCACCAAATACCACGTCACACTAACAGCCATAGATATCATATCATGTGTCATGTAAAATGATTCTTCACTGAATCTGCCAAACTATTATTTTTGCTACCGGCTTTAATTTTTATTCAGATTTACTCGTACTTGTCGCCGCGTTAAATACATGCCCTTTAAAGATATACGACAGACGGGCATAGCCAGAGTGTTGTGCTTGCCATTGTAAAACTAATGCTCTGAATAAAAGAAGAAAATACTCAGTCCCAGAATAATGTAGATACATGGCTAAAATCTTTGCTGTCCATTCTGCCAATGTGCGTACAGTTTAGCAGTACTGAAAGATCGTTTCCAATGCTAGGTCTCGCACTCTGACCAAATACCTCATCACCTTATTCTCCACCATGCTGTAGATGTAAACAGAAACCTCTGTTCTGAATAAAAGAAGGTAATAGTCACAAAATAGTAAAAATACCTGGGTAAAGTCGTTGGTGTCCAATCTACCAATGTACGCGAGTTTAGCGGAGGTGTGGTGCCGGAAGATCGTTTCCAATGCTGGATCCCACGCTCTGACCACGTACCTTGCCACTTTATTCTCCACCATGCTGTAGATGTTAACAAAACATTCATATTTTAGTTAATGGATTCAGGTGTTACTTTGCGGAAAGTTACATGCTCTTTAATCTAAACTACTTAGAGTGCATCAACTAACTGGTGGCAGAAGCACAAATGCAGCGCATGCGTTTATTCGTCATTTGACCGACAAAAGATCAACAGCTGGTTTTGTGCCTGAAGCTGCCTCGTGTAGAGGTAAAACACGTGTCGCGAGTACGATAGCCGACGATGCTGTAGCGACAACGGATGCTGCAGCATAGGCAGAGGTATGCATTAACTTCTGGTAGCGGAAGCCCACAAAAATTCAATTTTTTTAACTCAGGCTGCACTTTTAGTCTTTTTCGACAAATATATTTGCACCCAAGGATGCCGAAAACAGTGCCATATTGAGATCGGTACATGGTACGATTATTATATATATATATATATATATATATATATATAGGTACGGTATTGGTTTTGGTCTTTAACCGTGATGAAGCACTTTCCAAGGGAGACCTCATTCACACGCTCATGCAGCGTTACTGCTTGCTGGGCAGACTCCGAACAAAAGGATGCCGAAGACAGTGCCAGGGGAGAAGATAAAACGATTTAGATGTGGTTTTATGACAGGCTGCCTGCCTGACATTAACCATCCTTGGAAATATATTAGTACGAAAAGTTTTACAACCCAGCTGCCTCCAACATTTACTTAAGTAAATACGAACATTTCGCACAAATGCATTCCCAAAGAGGGGTGATGGTGGCAAGTGGCCGGTTGTAAAAGTATAGCTAAATCGTGTAAACTGTTCCGGCTATTCTTTCTCCACTTCGCAAGGTCTCTGGCATTCTTGTGTGTCTAGTGACATTGACATGCATATTATATTTGGAGAGACAAAAAGCGGGAAAGTGCATTTTGGGCTCCAAAGCAGCACAACTTAGGATGCAAGATCCAGCAAGAAGATAAAAGTTTTACTAACTAATGTATGGTTCCAAGTTCCAAATAGATATCTGCTCCGTCATCAGTGACGCTCTTTGATATCAGCGAACAGAGAGCGTTGCGTAGCCCCACGTGTTCTATCTTCAGGATCTTCGATACAACCTACATTATAAAGATGTTAAAATTCAAATCTAAGGATCCGCTAAAAAATTTTAGACCATCCAGTTTGTATACTTTGGAAAATACCCAGTTCCGGCTGAGTGAGTGTCATGAAGAAAGATGTGCAGTTCCGAAATAGACAAACCGGAATAGGATGCTAAAACTAGATTCATCATTTGATTAGTTAGTGACAAATAAAGCGAGCAAAAGTTACCTCTAGCGGTCTGTATATCTATTTGACATTACGCCTGTTTCCCATGGGGATAGGCAGAGACTCATCTTCATACTCTGGTGACTGATGTGGCTGATATGATCATCAACCACAGGAAGTCCACCGCTGGACATCGGCTTCCCCCAAGGATTTGATGAGACCCATAGTAAGGGAACACGTCTCAACCAAGTTCAAAAACGCGTTAGGATTCAAAAATTAACCAGTACTCCATTACCTTCTCTCCGTTCTTCACGGTAAACAGGTCCCGAGCCGTATCATGCGCCATAAGACCATTGAGGACTGTGCAGGTCATGATTTTGAGACTCGTATCAATTCGCTGTAAAATACATAAATTACAGATACATTATAACGTCTTTATCTCTAAACGGAGTAGACTGTGCCCAAGGCCGTAAGACCTAAAGTGGTTGATGGCCGCATCGCCTATTAACATATACATGATTCAGATTCTCGTCCATTCTCTCGGTCTGACGACTTTTACATTCTGCGCGGGAAGAGAAGCAGCCGGTACATTCTAAGTTTTTTTTTTCCAGCCAGCCATAGCCAGTATGGAGTTCATAATAACGAGTATTATGAACTCCATACTGGCTATGGATTGATTTATTGAAGGCGGTATGGATAAATACCTACATTAAATATTATTCGATTTCACTCTACCACAGGGTCATGGTCAGTCAAGGGCTATTTTCTGCTTAAATAAATAAATAAATATACTACCACTTATACTGTGATGGTGGGCGAGAAGGTGGTGCTAGCGCACCCCCTATTATGATGATTCGCATTTTCGCTCATTCCCATGATCAACTTTTACTTGTTTGATCTGCGCGGGAAGAAGAAGCAGCTGGTAAATTCTAAATTATTTCTTTCTTCCAGACAAGAATACACCAATATGGCTCTATCTGCCCCATTAGGGAAAAAAGACGTGTACTTATAGTCTGACTAAAATAAATCAATATACCATTTTAAAAAATGTTAAGATATGATATCTAAAAAAATATTTTTCTTCCAAAACCAAGAATATAAATTGAGGAAAAAATATTTTTACTCAAAAATATGAGTATTGTGATCACTAAGGTGCCTGCCTTCTTCATTTTCGATATAAAAAATTAGTTATTAAAATAATTCATAAAAACCGATACAATAGCCGCTTCAAAGTCAAACGAAATATGTAAAAGCATTCGGGGTGCTTTGCGGATCACCCTGCACCTCATCCTCTCAGATACTCTTCGTATTCCGCCTTAATACATGTCCGTGGCAGACAGAGCCCTATTGGTGTGTTCTGGTCTGGAGAAAAGAAATAACCGTCAAAATGTCGATGAGCTCCTGCATGAACTCCGGGTTGAGCATCGCGTTGGTGCTGACGTGGTAGCTTTGCAGGTTGATGTAGCACTGCACTGCCAGACGCTGCGCCTCGATCGGGGTGTCCCTATCTGAAATTAACACCTGGTGGTAAGTGGCTACGGTAGTCTATGGACGCCAACAACACCAGGAATGCCACATGCGCTTCCGACCAAAAATATTGTTTTTTCTTTTCAGCATCAACTAGGTATTTGGCCAATAACAATAGCCGTGTGGTTTTCAGCAGAGTAGAATAGGACCACTCCAAGTCTTCTCGTGGGTGACATAGAAGGTGACTTATGAAACACAAGATAAACAAGCTTATAAACATCAGTGAGACATCATCTCCAACCCATCTGGCCAGCGTGAAGAGTGTAGGCCAAATCCTCTGTCTGCTCTAGCTAATATATCGCTCTGGGAAAACAGAGAGGGTCGTGCTCCTGCAGTGGAGACTAAAAAAGATCTGACACTTTGGGACGTCCGGCAGCTACGTTTTACGATATCAAGCAAGTTACTGGAAAGTACTGGATCGCATCGGACAGAACCAGAACAGGATGGCGCAGACAAAGGGAAGCTTATGCCCAGCAGTGGGTATTTGAATGGTGGCGAAAGGCTAACATCGTAGCGCGTGGTCACCAACTGGTAATAGTTTGCTTGAATTAACTGGGTAACTAACTTACATTTAATATTGATAGCTCTCAAAGCAGCGAAGGTTTTCGGCTCAACGAGACTGAAGGCAGCCTTCGGTATGATCCGACACAACTCAGCTAGAGCCCGTAGTGCATTCATCCGAATGTAGAACCAGGCTGCTTGGTCGTCGCTCAAGATTGCTGGAAATAAGTACAACCCAAATATGTTTTTTTTAATTTTTTTATATTTATTGATTTTCAAGGAGAGCCAACAGCTTTACAGTACAAAACAAAAATTTTAATGGATATCGGAGAGCCAATAAAAGTTTCCCACGGATTTTTCGCAAATCACACTGAAATCATCATTACTTGAATAAGAAGTTCATAGTTCTGTGTTTGATCGAGTTCTTCGGATTCCGCCTGGCCCAACAACAAAGGTTTCATTCCAAGTAACCACACTTGCTACGATATGTAACGTTACACAGCTGGTACTGATAGCTATCGCTTGACGGTACCTAACTAGTTGTAAAACTATGTGATAAATTCGAGGACAAACGGTTTCGGGTGCTTCCTAAAGTGTCGTAGCATGGTGCCATTATTTTAATTCATAGACAGACCTACACGAAAAAAAGAAAAATGTGGAGTAGATATATTTTTATTCTTCTTTTTATATTAAGAACAAATCATAGATTGAGCTACAGAGAGCCTCAATTATGTTGGTATAAGATATGCGTATACGGCTGCAGGCCGGGTTTGGTCTTTGGTGACGCCTATAGGAGCGTCGGTTAGGAACTCCACGTTCGAGCCCAAGAGTTGGTGGCAGAAGACCAGGTCTGTGCCCGTCTGATTTAAACCACATACAGGAGGGTTTTACATAGATACCACACAAAACTCACACTCTATCAAGCACCTCACACGAAAAATGTAAAAATTCAGGAGGTACCACATAGGGCTTCAATAATGTTTGTATCGGACATGCGCACGGCCGCAGGCAGAAGTTTGGTCATGTTGGCGACGCCCATCGCAGCGTCGGCTAGCAATTCCACGTTTGAGCTCAAGAGTTGGTGACAGAAGACCAGGTCTGTGCCCGTTTGATACAGCGCCTAAAGAATAGAAACAGGTCATGTCATAAGCGGAAAAACATGTATCTTAACATTTGGCTTCTGCACTTCAGAATAGTTCTGACCGCAAGGAGCAAATGCACAAATCTACTTGCACAACTGACCTAGAACTAAAGTGTGACTCAGATATATGTAAAAACGACAGCAAATTGGGAATCGAACCCAGATACTCCAAGAGAATGAACTAGTTTCCGGCACGCCAGTGAGGCTGTAAAAATATATTTATGGATACTTCTAGTCGTTGCGTGTGACTGCAAGACTCCTGACCAGACTACGTAATTCTTTTTGTACTTTGCTATGTGACATGCAAAGAAGAAAACCACTCTTGACTGGAAATACTTATACTGCCAGTCCATTCAATCACATTCATGATAGATTTGTAATAATATCCCAGGCACTCACATCTCTTCCAGAGAACGTAAAAGACATCTTAGTTAGCACAGCTAGACAATGAGGCTTCATAGCTGGGAGCGCCATCTCCAAGTACGCCAGCAACTTGAGGATACAGCCCGAGAGGTACAGGTGCGCTGAGTTCTCTTCTGTCTCGGCGTAGTTCTTCAGGACACCGAGGACTTGGGTGTGGACGTCTCGGAACTCGTAGGACTAAGGACATAATTGGACAGATTCATCATCATCATCAGGTCTTTTTTTTCAGTCTCCACTGCAGAGCACGACCCTCTCTGTACCTACTACATTGGACAAATTAGTTTTAAATAATGAGAAAAAAGTTTTTTTTTGTACGCCCGTTATCCTGGAGAGGAGGAGAGGAGAAAGAACACCTCAGGTGTTGATAAAGAATGCATCAGATCAGTTCTCATATTTATCATTATATCATACCATATTAACGGCGCAAATTCAGCTTTTTACGGGGCCCCAATACCTAGAATCTTCTATCACAGGTGCACAATAAAATTTCGCTCTACCTTGATCAAGCGGCGTTTAGCCTTATTTTATTATCTTTGCCTAGAGCCTCCCAACAGGGTTAATCTGGCACGGGGTCTCCAGCCATGCATTTCCTTATGGGTCCCAACATGATTTGTTCAGCCTAGTACATCAGTTCCATTAAAACTACCTCCAGGATTTCACAAAGATCCAAAACTCCGGTAGAAGCCTTGAAGGTCTTCTGGACCACCTGGTCATCATATCTACAGATCAGCTGGTCGACTGTCCTAATAGCGGCGAACTGGATGGCGAGGTACTTGCTCTGAATCAAAGCTAGTAAGGATGCCCACGAGAACTGCTGGTTTTTTGTTACTTCTGATGCGCATACGGGATCGTCGAGAAGGTTGCTTAGCGTCTGCAATGAAATTAAAGTTTTTTTGTCTAAGTCCTATTTCTATAAAAACTTGAAATCCAAGTTGAGAAATTATTCGAGCTCAAAATTGGCAATTAGCTGAAAGTAATATATGATCAGACTCCTTCGATACTTTATCAAAATACCTTCCCAGAATACGAGTAGCTAAAAACCACGTCGCATCGCATCGTCGTTTTCAAACATTTGTTTTACCTTTGTTATATACTACGAATAATAATCCCTAGAAGCGTAAATAATCCCGAAAAATCATTCCACGCGATATGTACCGCGGCGGGTGGGGCTTAAAATATAAACCGCGTGGCGCGACAGTTCGCCATGATACTTGAATCATGCGGTTGCGTCGCAAAAAGTTTCCTTAATTTGAGAATATTGCTGTGTTTTTTCGATAATCGATTCGTCAAAAATGCCGCCACGTGTCATGAAGTGGTGTAGAAGCCATACATACATGAAAAACACAGGACTCGCCTTTTATATGTAAGTAAATAAACATTTTAATAATCAGCCCCTGAGCCGGCTACCCGACCGTGTCGGTCGGGTAGCCGGCTTAGGGGAGCTAGCTGTTTGACCGCCATGGCGATGACGCGTGCGTGCCCTTGTCGCGACCAATCGCATGCATCTTTGTCTATGTGTGTGTTTGAGTGTTTCGTTGTAATTATTGTTAGTTTGTTTGCGTAAATGGAATCAGAATCGAAGCGGTGAATGTAGGAGCGTTAAATTTCTAGAGATTATATTTCGATGGTTATATAGATTGAAGCGGCGGTGGTCAATTGGCTTAGGCAATGGTTGTGCGTCTGTGAACCATGAGTACGATCCATACTAGGCACGACTTGTACCTTTGAATTTAGGTACTGACATTTTCAACAATGTCACGATAGCGCAACTGGATGTACACTCCACGGTACAATAACCGGTGCATACGTGAAGGGCTTGAGTTCGTATATCGTTACCCATGGCGGTAGATACCGCTATGGCTCTATAGTTCGAGGTTTAAAATCTACGTCATAAACACCGTAGGGTATGTATGAAGAGATTGAATAAATAAATACATACCCTATCACGACTTTATCCATAATGCGGCAGACAAAGCCTTATGGTTCTTGCGACTCTACGCAGACAGAGTCCTAGGCTGCAATACCCAAAGGCTACTTTTAGTGTGATGGTGGGCAAGAAGGTGGAAAAAAGGAAACAAAATAGTGATTGAAGAGTAGATAAAACAATCTGTCAGGATTAAAGCAATTGGAGGTCCTTGGTCTCTGCCTACCATATGCGAAATAAGTATAGTAAACATGTATGTACTTTGTCACCTGCAAACAGTTCTTCTGCACATCTGGGTCCAAACTGTTCTTCATTCTGGAGAAGAGGCTGCTAAGGATATTCGCAGCTACCAGCTGTACGCATCCTGTGTGTTCTCTTGTTAACTCTGCTAAAACTAACGATGCAAACTCCAGGACAAATACGTCTTCCATCTGCAACATTACTGTCATCATTACGTTGCTTGATAACTATATATTGGTGATCCTAAAAACGTCGGAGAAGTAGACATTACAAAAATGTCTGACTCCAATTTGCACCCCAGTTGCCAGAAATAACTGGGGCGCTATACAGTACCGAGATGCAGATGCACCTTCCTAAAAGTAATCCTAGCGGCGCCCATAATTGAAAAACGGAGCCCGGTGGTCCGTTGGGAGTACGCATTACTTTCACAAGTTAACCAACCCCGGGCGTTGTCCGCACTTGGATGGGTTACCACAAGTGGCAAAAAAATCGGCTTTACGTGGCTCGGAAGCCACGTAAAGCCGTTGGTCCCAGCTGTCATCATTATATAGCAGTCGTCAAGCTAAGCGAGATGCCATTCGGCAGCTTAAAAAATCTGACACCAACTAGTACTGGCCACTTACACACACGAAAAACAAAAACAATAGAAATACTAAGGCGAAAAAAAATTCTTTCGCCCCAGGGGGTGGCACGCTACGCCACTGCCTGAAAGGATTTCGACTCAATAAGAAGAAGAAGTGTATTTATGGATTATTTACCTTTACAAGCAAGTACGCAATCTTTCTTAGGTTCGCGGGGTCTTCAAGTACTTCCATTCTGCCTTCCAGCACCTGGCAGAGCTGAGCCAAGGCCTTCAGCGCAAACCTCTTGATGTTCAGCTCAGAGTGTTCCACGAGGGGGAGGATGTAGCGCACCGCGTTTAGTTTTAATAGCACATGTCTGTTTTGTTTCTCTTGAGCAGAGAACTTCGTTATTGCCCGTAAAGTCTGTAATCATAATCATGTTTATTCGTAAAAAAATATTTACACGGCATCCATTATAACATAGAAAAACATTAGATTCGAGTGTAAATTGTAGGTAGTGTAGTGTAAATTTACGTACCTAAGTCTAAGCTACATTATTTGTTTATTTGTAGTTTTCACCAGACAGCGCAGGTCGTCCGCGTATGCGATGGGTTGACGACATAATCAAAGTCGCGGGTTGCACCTAAATGAGAGCAGCACAGGACCGAGATGGATCAACCAAGAGAGGCATACTTATGCCCAGCAGTGGGCGGAGGAAGGGCTGGGATGATGATGATGAATTTTTACCAGCTGCATCTCCTTCCACGGAGGTCAGACAAAACGATTAAAAGGCTAAGTATATGCCTTTTAATCGTTTTGTCTGACCTCCGTGGGATCTATTCTAATTTCACGTGTCACTACTTTTAATTTCCTTTTCCAACCAAGCCCATCTGTGAGTCTTGCAAGCTATGGCTCTATTTATCTGCCCCGTTTGAGACGTGATAGATGTACGTAGTAGGTCTTAGGTAAAATATGTAACATAACAATCTACATTTATTTGAAACTGAGTTAAAAACTTACCTGGCTTAAAACGTCATATTCCGCTGACTCCAGAAGAAGGACAGCCGTGTGTGCATTCTCAGGGGTGATGGTGTAGGGATGGAAGGACAGATCCTTGGTCTTGTCTCCAGGTTTCGCCGATTTTGCCATGGTTTTCCTGTAAAAAAAAACTTACTTGTATACTTAGATTGCTTGTTTGTATTGTTGTTATTTTAAGGTTTGACAGTTTCATGACAAATAGGTTGTCAGTGTAGCTATCTAGCAGTGAAAAAGAGGTTGTTAATACTACTCATTTGTGAGATTTTGGATTTTTGCGTAGTATTTGAATTCTTTGTGGTTTGGATGTGGTTATGGTTAGTTCTTTGGTTTTTGAATGGTTGTTTATTGTAGCTCATAAGCCCGCGACTGACAGCAGCCCCAATACAGTTAAGTCTGAGAGGTAGGTACAATCCCCGAATATGAAAGTTGGCTCGTGGTGGCTTTGGCAGATATCAGCACAGAGCAATATTATACTGATATCAGGTAGTAAAGTTGTACCAAATCGGGCCGCTATCACTATGCTGTCGTAGACGTCATAGTGTAAAGCTTTTAGAGACACCCTTACACTAGCGTCTTTCGAGCATCGTCATCGTGTCAGCGTTTGCGTAGCGACGCGACGTCGACGCTGTGGCGACGCGACGCCAGCGCTGGCCGACTGCCAAAAGCCGGGCTTACGCAGCGCTGGCGTCGCGCCACCGCGGCGCCAGCGCAACGTTTTTTGCGAACAAGTACAATTCGCAACACAATCCACTTGTCTAGAGATGGGCGGTGGATAAATACCCAATCTACCCATTTGGGTATTAACCCGGTAAATTAGGTAAATATCCGTATCTACCCATGTTGCGAATTGTACTTGTTCGCACAAAACGTTGCGCAAGCCCGGCGTTCGGCAGTCGGCCAGCGCTGGCGTCGTGTCGCCGCAGCGTCGACGCGACGACAACGCTCGAAAGACGCTAGTGTGGGGGTCTCTTAGTTTCAAATTAACTTAGATTTGTGAGAGAACTGGAGACACCAGACTAAGCTGAAACGTGTACCTATCTTGTGTTACCAGGTCAGGAAACTTCTTTTACAAAGGATTATGTTTTACGTCTTATTATTGTTTCATGCAATTTAAAGAACCTTCCATGCTGAACTGGGAGAAAAGAAAAACAAAGAATCGTACCAACTGCTATTTTCCCGTGTAGATCGTAGAAGCCGATCGAGGGAATGAGCGAAATGCAAATCATGTTAATAGGTGAATCTCGTAGGTGATACTTTTTCCACCTTCTCGACCACCATATCACGCTAAAAGTGGCCTTTTGAGTCTAGTAGCCCTGGGCTCTGTATACTTAGAGCAGCAAGCATTTGGGATAAAGACGTGATGTATGTTTAAGAACTCGTCATCATCATTAGGTCTTTTTTTAGTATCCACTGCAGAAGCACGAATGGTCAGCCAGAGCAGACAGAGGTTTAGCGTACAGTCTCCAAGCTGGCCGAACGGGTTCCGCATATTGTCTCATCGATGTTAATAAGCTTTGTTTAGCTTCTGTTTTCCTTTTACGACATCCACGTGAAGACTTGGAGTATGTAGTTCTATTCTGCAGTACTGGAAACCACACGGCACCAAAAGTTGAAGAACTACCAAATAAAAATCAAGTTAGAGCAACTTCAAAGATTTTATTTGTTAACACGTTAACACGTCACATCTTCTCACAGCGGCACAGATCGGGCAGCTTACCGACTGTGTAGGGGGGGCTGCAGGTCGGGCCACAAATATGGCGGGCTTCCGGACTGAAACAATACAGGAGCAAGATGTTATGACTGGGTTACATTACCATAGAATTCAATGGCGGATCTAATATACAGAGCACGATGGGCATGCCCACAACCCTAAGGGACTTGTGACGTCACACTTTCACAGTCTATTGAATTCGAGGGGAGAGTCCCCGTTCTCCGTCCCCGCACCTCTCCCCCGTTGTCGCCTTGTCGAGGGGCGAGAGCAGGCGAACACATACTCCACGGCGCACGCGGCCGAACTAGAACGAGGGAGAGGTGCGGGGACGGGGACGCATATTGCGCGTACGTTAAGAGATTCCGTTCTGCATACTCTTATTGTCTTCTGTGACCCTAGGCTAAGGAAGCTTATGAAGCAACTGGTGATACGCTTAGATGTCTGTCTGTCCAAATTTAAGAGCCAAGCTCTTATCGGTATCATTGTGTGGAAAGAGACTCACACAATGACTCATTTTTGGCAAATACGAGTATAATGGAGTGGTTTGACATTGCCTTCTCCATTTCACACACTAGTATGCAAGTTTCTTCACGATGCTTTCCTTCACCTGAAGCAAGTGGTGGCAGTCAAAAATGAGCATACATGAGTACCAACTCAAGGTACAAGTCGCGCCTCGTGAGGATCAAACTCGTGCCTTACAGACAGTCAGTGCCTGACCGCTTGGCCACCGTTTGTTCTCAGTAGTCCCTTTAGTGGTTGCTTTAGGGAAACTACCAGGCCTGTGTCACTCCCCGTTTAGGTATCTAAAATGATGGTCTAAGAGGAAAGACCAGCTGCTTCTCTTCCCGCGCAGACCGTAAAAGATGGTTGAGGATTGCCTCAACAATTGGGGCTTGGGGCAAAATAGTAAATCTATATATTCATATAATAAGGAATCATGCCAATAGGCGATACGGCTAGCAACCCATCACTATTTAACTTTATACGCCCACCAATATGCTAAACGTGGTCATTGGATCCTTTGATCCTACGCTCTGTCTACCCCTTATGGCATAAAGAGATGGGAAGTATGTATATAATGGTGCTCCCAAGGGCTACACTGTTGGTAGAATTTTTTTAGTTTTACATTTTTCAACAAATGTAATAGTTTATGTTTTGGAGATTCTTTTAAAATATGGGCTTTTTGGGAGTTGTCCTTTTGGGAAGTGGACGTTTTAGGAGTGGTCTTTTTGGGAATTGTCCTTTTAGGAAGTGAGCGTTTCGGGAGTTGTCGTTTCTGGAGTTGTCATTTCGAGAATTGCATTTTTGGGAAGTGGGCGTTCTGGGAAGTGGATGTTTTGGGAAATGGACTTTTTGGGTCGAAAGGAATGTATCTACATTATTACTATGCGCGCAGGCGGCCCCTCCGGGTGGTAAATTCAGTAATACGAATCGTTTGTCCAGAGTAATAATAATGAAATTGGCTTGCAATGGATGTCTAGGTATCTGTACAAAAAGGTGCTGAGTTCTGACGTGAGCTAAATTAAACCATATCGCTAGCCACATTGAGTAGATATTTCTTTGAATTTCTTTGCTGAGTGAGACTTCTGTACGTTAGTAATATTTATTCTGTGGAACTACTCAGCCTTTTTTGTCTCTGTAGTTCCGTTAGTACTACCACCACATTCCGCTTAGATGATGAGATTCTAATAACTTACTTTGGGGCTAGCTTAATCAGTGTGACTTGTCCTTATATATTTATTTATAATACTACCTGCCACAGTGTATCAACCGTCCTGGCCGCTCCGTCAGGTCCACCACATAGTTGACTCTGAGCAGACCTGCCGGGAACATCTCCTCTACGTCGTCTTTCGCGTCCTGAAAAAGTATTACTCTTGATTAAGATAACTAATCGCCCAGTTCGAGAGTTGACCGAGCGGTATAGAGAGAGTGAGAGATTGTACTGTCTCGTATCTAGTCTAGTATCACGACACTGGAGTGGCGCCAACACCACAAAAACCACCGCCGGCGCGCACTATTTAATCGAGAAGCTCTCTTAGTTCGCCGGCTAATTCCTTACGAATAACACTGATCCTGAATCTTTTCCTCTGAACCTCATGCCGCGTTACTTGCCCAATAGTTAAAGTTCTAGGCAAACCCACCGTATTGAATTGTTTTCTGTGTATAAAATTGCTAAAAATATTTATGCAGAAAAAAATATCCTACTTGATGACTCCTTTAAGTCTGGTAGGTAATTTAAAGTGCTGATCTTAAGAGGCTGTAAAAAATAGGAGTCACGCTCGCCACTTGTAATAAAATATTCACTTACCGGGCTTAACTCTGTCTTCGCACCACGCGTTTGAACTGCAATGACGGTACAACGCACGCGCATGGCACACCGACTTTTTCTGCCAAAACCTGACATCACTAACTGCTACTGCTGAAAGCTCATGGAAAATCCATTTACCGGACCTGACCCTGGCATAGCAACTTCGCACCACGCCTTCGCACTGCAATCGCAGTACACCGGGCATGGCACGCCGACTCCGTCTGCCAATACTTTGTACAGTAGAGCTCGTTCCAGGGCTTTTCCGCAACTACACCAATCGCATATTGCTACTGCTACTGCTGAAACCTTATGGTAAATCCATTTACCGGGCCTAACTCCGGCACAGCAACTTCGCACCACGCCTTCGCACTGCAATGGCGGTACAACGCGCACGGCACACCGACTCTGTCTGCCAGTACTTTATACAGTAAAGCTCGTTCCAAGGCTCCTCCGCAGCGTACCCAGCCGATACCTATAACGGTCGAGTGCAGTTCCGACTGCAAGAAATATTTAAATATTATTTAGATATTGACTGAAGTATTTCAGTGGCAGAAAGAATCCTCTTTTGAGATCACGTGAGTGATGACTAAAGCAACCAAAGTAAGGTTTTGGATCACGTGATGCTTATTTTGAATCATGTATCTTTTTCTCTGCTTAGCGCATTCTCGGTTGCATCCTTAGCTATTCTGCTTTGGAGCTCGAGGGCGCTTCAACGGCTTTTTCTTCGCAAAAATGGCAAATGTTCACCCAAAAATGCCATGAACCGTGAGAAGTGGAGAAAAGATTTGACTGTGGCTTTATGACCGACCACCCGACGCGACGTCAACCCTCTTTGTGAATGTAGTTGAGGCACGAGCTGTTTGTCCCTTGGCCAACTCGTACAACATCGACATGAAGAGATAAAGATAATATTACATAGAAGGCAGAAGGAAACCTGGTGCTCGCACCGACGGGGACTCGCAAATCTAATTAGTTTGCCGACGCCAAAATTTTTACGCCTAAGTACTTCGCCACTGCAGGAAACCACACGGCCAACTCGGCCACGAACTCTACTCACGAACCATAAGTTCCATCTCGTGCATCATCACAGCTGCCCGAGAGCAGTCTCGCTCCACCGTGACGCCCGACATCTGCTCAGCAACGAACTCAGCCAGCAACTGCGCCCTTTTCTTCAGCAATGATGATACTTGCTCACATTTTTCTCGAGGACTTTGGACAATCATTGCTTTGAATATGAAGGTTTATATTCAGGGAAAGGAGAAGACCAAAAAAGAGATGGATGGAATGCGTTAGACAGCTTATATGGATAGTCGGTGTGAGTGTGTAGTACAAAGATGTTAGTATTAAGAAGGGTAGAAGATGGTGATGTAGTGCATCGTCAAACTTCTCCCTCTTTTTCGTCAAAGGTTAAAAAGTTACTTATGTTGTTGTCAGTGGAATATTTTCCATGTCTCCCGATCTTCAGCCAAATAAAGTAAAAGGCAGAAGTCGTGTCATTATTGGGAAGTTTGACTTCCCAATAATGACACGACTTCTGCCTTTTACTTCACTTCATCCATTAAAAAATCAAAAGAAAATGTTTAGGTACCTCATTGTATAATGCCCTTCTTCAATCTGGTAAGAGGATCGTTGCATATTTTTTATTCTGAATGAGAAAATATCAATTAAAAAATTTAAAAAAGAAAACACACAATAGTAAAATAACTAAGAGAACTTTTAAACCATTGCCATTGATGACATCAGTATTACTGCTAGATATACAAGTAGGTACATAGACCTGACTGACTGCCTCCGTGTTCCAGTAGTCTAGGCGTTTGTCTTGTGATCCGGAGGCGTGGGTTAAAATCCCACTGGGAAGAATACTTTGTGAAAAGTTGTTTTCAGTCTGGTTAGAATATTGCAGGCTTGTATCACCTGATTATGCGAAAAGAAAGATGATTCCGTGCTTCGGAAGACACGTAAAGCTGTGGGTCCCGAACGCTATCTAGAGTTTGTTCAAACCAATCCTAGGACTGGTTCTGGTCTACACTTTGGGTTTCGGAGGGCAAATGGCAGTCGCTCTGTGTAAAAACCAGTAACCTCGTCAAACCACCTAGGCTAGGTAGCGGACCCCGGGCTCTGAAGCGTTACCGCTGAGGATGCAACCCGGAATACACTCGGATGATGATGATAGGTACATATACCTCCCCGGAGACTTTCTTTCTTCCGTGCTTGTAAGTAGGGTCAGATATTTTAGACTGGTCATGGTCACCAGTCGATTTGTGAACAACGCCCAGAACATGCGAACTTACGGATCCGGAAACCAGCTTTTCACTTTGGTAACATACGAGCGAAGGTTGTAGTCATCTGGGAAGACAAGCATACGAAGACGGTCAGGTGATGCCAACTTGGATTCCGACTGATGGTCTGTCAAATAAACAAATCCATAAAAGCGTTTATACATTACGCCGCGATGCGCGCATTTATTTTGTATACATTTATTCTTACCTTTATCGTCTTATTATAAAAACAGATTTAACTTTGTTACTAGGTTTAAACCATTACCCGCCCAAATCAAGTTGACATCTAGTAATATCACACTATCTCACATGACAATGTAACTTGATTTGGGCGGATAATCGTTTAAACCTAGTAACAAATTTAGTCCTGTTTCACGGCGACGGTTAGTGTCAAACCATACGCAGCGCAAGATGCGCGACGCCACTTGAGTCGTAACGTCACAATTTCTACCCGCGCAACTTGTGGTGTGATGACAGTGAGTAGAAATTCAATGAAACGCCATGTAGACGGGGAGCGCGACGCAAGTTGCGTCATTTCTACTGTCACACTTTTGCTCTCCATATCCATTCACCTACCTCCTCACATATTCCAACCACATTTTTATGCCTCCCTTTATTTTTGCACCCTTCATTTTTACTTAATATTTAATATTTTTACAACGTATTACAGTTGAGTACTCAATTCAGCTCAAGTGTGATCCAACCAGAGAGGATTACGCTAACCTTACTTTAAAGGTATCCAGCGGAGGTGCCATCAGCAGGAAGCGAGTTCCAAAGACTTGCCGCCATTACTGTGAAAGACTTGGAGTACGACTGAAATCTTACACGCAGAAGTAACATCAGTACTCGACAGGATGTCGTCAGGTTGGTTAAAGGCGCATAGAAACACCGGGTGAATGAATGGGGGCTGCTGCTCTATTATTTTCTGCAGCTTGGGGAAGGTTCCACCAAGTCGCTTTAAAACGTAGAAACCATCCTGCACAGCCAAATTACATATAATTAAACGTCATTAATGAAAAATTCTACATAAGTGGGACTCGAACCCAATACCTCTCACGTCTATAGTGTGAGGCTCATTCAATTTTAAAATGGATCTAATATTAGTCAACATTGGCAGAAATCTGAAAGCGATTAATCAAATCAAATTCTTTATTGGCTTAATAAGAGTACAATGTTGTCTTATAATCAAAATATAGTCCTTATAGATTATAAGTAGCACAGTTATGGATTCAACAGGGATGAAAGATGAGAAGATAAAAGTAATTCTACGAGTAATAATCGGACCTGCGTAAAGTCAGTGATTTCCAATTTTCCACAGTAACCGAACTTGGCAGATGTGTGATGTCGGAAGATGGCCTCTAAAGCTGGCTCCCAGGCGCTCACGCAGTATCGTGCCTGTTTGTTCTCCACCATACTGCAATTAGGTATAAACTAGTGTAACGATGCTGTATGCCACCTGCATTCTGCATTATGTTTTAACCTCATTTCTTCATCTCAAAACTCCATTTTATTTCAAATTTACTTACACTAACAAGGATAACTATGACTAAGTAAAAAGTTTTTGACCTCAATTGTTCTGGAACATGATTTAAGGTGGCTACACATCACACAATTTAGCATATATTATTTGCAGTAACAAACTACTTAGTGCTGAACCACAGGCTGAACTGCAGATTGTATGCAAAATTGTGTCGTACGTGTTAATAATTGTAAAAAATAGTAGGTACCTATATATTTATAGGTACAAAACTCACTA
Source organism: Acrobasis repandana (assembly GCA_963576875.1). Classification (NCBI taxonomy): domain Eukaryota; kingdom Metazoa; phylum Arthropoda; class Insecta; order Lepidoptera; family Pyralidae; genus Acrobasis; species Acrobasis repandana. The sequence goes on from OY756215.1 coordinate 3,815,924, forward strand.
TTGCACAGTCCCAAGTTCTAAATACACATCAGCTGCCTCGTCGTTTACGCTGCAAACGATCAAGGTGCAGAGAGCCGTCCTGAATCCTACGTGATCCACCCTCAGGTTATTTGATATCACCTGCAATAAACAAGATATTACTATAGCCGTGTGGTTCCCGGCAGAGTAGAAGGACCACTCCAAGTCTTCCCGTGGATGTCGTAGAAGGCGACTTAAGAAATACAAGCTAAACAAAGCTTATAAACATCAATGAGACCTCTCCAACCCAGCGTGGAGAATGTAGGCCAAATCCTCTGACTGCTTTGGCTAATATATGGCTCTGGTAGTACAGAGAGGGTCGTGCTCCTGCAGAAGACACTGAAAAAACCTGATGATGATGACACAAGATATAAGAAAGCAAAGATGATTTAAATTAATCATTATAATCTTTTTATCATTATTATTTTTATGAGGATGTCAAGTAAGTTGCTGGAAAGACCTGTATTACAATGGCCAGACAGACAGACAGACAGAACAAAATGGCGCAGATAGAAGAAGGCACAGCAGTGAGCCCGTGAAAGCTGACGAAGCTGATGAATCTTTATCAAAGAAAATGAACATGCATTCGTCGTTTTCCAGCTAAATTTGTCAAGTCAGGGCAGGACCACATACGTACATAATTATCACTCCTGTTTCCAGAGGCGCAGCTAAACGTGGGCGTACGCCACGGAGGTCGTCATATTCCATGTTTGGTTGTAAGTTAAGCATACTGACCTCTTCTCCTCCCTTCAAAGTGAAAAGTTCCTGGGCAATCTCATGCCGCATGAGACCACAAAGCACCGTGCACGCCATGATCTTGACGAATACGTCAGGACGCTGCAAGCATTGTGAAATCTTATCATTCATCGCTTTTCCTACGGACTATCGTCATCAAGTATTTAAACTCAAGCCATTTATTTATAAAACGCACACTAACTTCAGGACTTGGTCTTAGTCATTATTTACCCAAATGAAGTTGACAGTGACACTCACCCTGAAAATGATCGTCTAAATCGATCAAAACCTGGTCGGACTTTTCCGACTATATTACGTGAGTCAACGGTTTTAAAATATTATTGTATTTGTTACCTGCAGAATATTGATCATTTCTTGTATGAAGTCCGCGTTGAGCATAGCATTGATGCAGTGGTCATAGCTCTGCAGGTTTATGTAGCACTGTAGGGCCAGTCGTTGCGCCTCAATCGGGACGTCCTTTGCTGTTGAAAACGTTTATACATTGTTAACATTTGTTTCTGACCTAGAATAGAACCGAACGGTTCTCAAATAATGGCCGCGCACCGGCAAGCGCAGCGCAGGAAACCCACCTGCTAGTTCGTCGGACGACCTGAACAAGCTTGGATGCAGCCGGCTTCTAATCGGTTGTTTTGTAAATCCTTTGGGAAGGCCTATGTTCAGCTATGGAGTTCCTATGGCTGATATCTTTCTGAGAATGTCCTAAGCACAAACAACTCATGCTACATGCATTCCAGAGAAGAGATTTTGCTGAGCATCCGATTAAAAATAAAGTAATTTGACTCACGTTTCTTATTGACATATCTCAAAGAGGCGAAGATATTTGCATCCACCAACGCGTAGGCACTAAGCAGCCTTTGGGGATGTTGCCATTGCTCAAATAGAGTTTGCAACGCATTGAGATGCACAAAGAACCAAGCGATACAGAACCAAGCGAGAGGTCAGCAATATTTCTAAAATGTTCGCGTTTTTCAAAGAGTCCGAGTCAAAATAGACTAATTTGACTCACGTTTCTTATTGACATTCCTCAGAGACGAGAAGGTCTTCGCTTCCACCAGAGCGTAGGCAGCCTTAGGAATATTGCCGTTGCTCACGTTGCAGAGCTCACATAGAGCTCGCAATGCGTTTAGACGCACATAGAACCAGGCAATGTTCTCGTCGCCTAGGATTCCTGTTGAAAAAAAGCGTCAAAGTAATTATTTTTCAAGCAATCTTGCTAAATGATTAGCAAAAAGATTATGGTAGCAAGTAAGTCATAGATGTAATTTTAATAGTCTACCGTTAACCAAAGGTTGGCCAAGAGCTTTAACCAATAAGCCCGCCTTTGTACCTATCTTAAATTAACCTTTGATTTTTGGTAATACTCAGTTGGTGCAATAAAGAAGTTTTATCTTATGTAAGTGTTATGTGGTGGCCAATAAAATCTGGCCTCCGTATTAATTGAGCAAGCGAAACGTGTCCATTTCATCTTAGGCAAAAATGCTTTTGTGTGTCTGTCCGGCTGTCTACCCGTTCTCCTCTACAGGTCGAATTTCTCATCCGATTCTTGTAAAATTTTGTAAATAGATGCGATTGTTATCTGAAATTATTTTTTCGATTCGGTTTTTGGAAATTTTTAAAGTCTGAATTTTTAGTAGCGCGGTAAAAATTTATTCAGTTTAGCTATGCGAAGTCGGACTCGGGAGGTCTACAGCTTGCAGAGCCACTAGTCATAATATGGAGTCTCCATAATGGAAGCTAGGAGGAGAGAACACTCTCTTCTCGAATCTTTTAACGCAGAATATTCTGCACGTGCGACAAAACCTGTTGTCATTTTTGTAATATAATCTAATTTTCATTACCTAGTGAATATATTTCATTCGTAAAATAGATCCAGATACTAAACGTACCTATTTATAGGTAATAATTGATAAAAGACGAATCCTGTTTCTTTATCAACTCTCATCACATCACCACAATAATGTTGTTTTACGATCAATTGTTAGATATAATGATACAAAAATCATTTTGAAAAGCTTTTACTTTCTATAAGTATTTTAATTATACGCCTAAATCTACCAAAACGCAAAACATTTGTTTAATATTTTTTTTGTGAAAATGCTTGGAGCCAAGCTATTAGAGCAAGCCTTTCCGTAACGATTGAGTGTACATTATGTTTTAAATCATTATAAAACATACAAGATTTCTTTTTGGATTAAACTTACCAGTTAGAGATTCAATGATGTTGGTATCGGACATTCGATTGGCGGCAGTCATCAGTTTAGTCATATTGGCGACGCCCAGCGCTGCGTCGGCTACCAAATCATAGTTGTTACCAAGGAGCTGATTGCAGAATACCAGGTCTATGCCGGTTTGGTATAATGCCTGTCAAAGGAGAATGAAATCATCGCCATCTAGCGTTTGTACCTTTCCCTAGGATTGGTTCTGGTCTACCCTTTGGGTTGCGGAGTTCAGACGGCAGTCACTCTGTGTAAAAACCAGTAACCTTGTCAAATCACCTAGGTTAGGTAGCGGACCCCGGGCTCTGAAGCGTAACCGCTGACGATGCAACCGGGAAAACACGCTTGGATAATGATAAAAGGTGAATGGAAATAGGCATGTTGACTGACTCTTCTAAATAAACTTCGAAAATACAGTGTGACTTTTTAACCACCAGAAAAATTTTTGGAGACCAACCGGGAAGAGGCCGATGAGTCGTCCGAGATACCGCTAGAGAGGCTAAGCCTGCAAAAACGTCAAAGCCCTCCAAGAAGATCTGCAGATAGTGCAGAATAGGGAACAGTGGCGTCTTCTGGTGTCGGAGGACAAGATCCACTTTGGATCACTGAGTCAACGCAGTAAGAAAAATTTTTGGAGCAAGTTCAGTCGACAGAACTACTTTCCATACACTGATATACATCACGTCTTTATCCCTAACGGGGCAGATCTGTCTGCCCTGTTAGCATAGGCCTAGGCCTACAGCAGTAAGGCCAGACCACTTTTAGCGCGGTGGTAGCCATGAAGGTGGAAAAAGGAAATCATAATAGTGGTGAGTTGCTAACCGCATCGCCTATTGATATATCATTCAGATTCTCGCCCTTTCGCTTAATCGTCTTTTAAGATCTACGCGGAAAGAGAATCAGCTGGTACTTTCTATGTTTTTTTTCTTTATTCCCAGACCAGCAAGGAAGATGCTTTCCATAAAAACAATTTAACGTAAAACGAAATGAAATTTTCGCCTTCCCATTCAAATCAGCGCTTAGCCAAACGGATTTTGTATAGAATTGAAAAAATATGGTAGAGGTTTTTTATGTGTAGCTGTAGGGTTACTCCAAAAGCGGTACACAAGACGTACGTTACTACGTATCCGCGTTTCATTGTCAAGCAACATTGAGTTAATACATAATGATAAAGTCAAATTTGGTTTGCTATATAAATAGGACGTCACTATCGTACGACTATCGTATTATTTTATGTAGTAACCCCCCTGTACTCACGTCTCTTCCATTAGAAGTGAAGGACATCTTTGTAAGCACAGCTAGACAGTTAGGTTTCATGGTAAGCACGGCCGTCTCCATGAAAGCCAGTAATCTTAAAATACAGCCTGACTGGTACAGGTGTGCCGAGTTCTCTTCTGTTTCGGCGTAATTCCTCAGGACACTCAGGACTTGTGCGTGGACGTCACGAAAATCGTATGTCTGGAAAAACATTCTCAGGGAATTATAAGCCCAAACCAAAGGAACTACCTACTTACTAACCTAAATGAGTACCAGTACTTATTCTGTGCCTAAATACTGATGATAAAAAAGATTGTTGTAATGTGGGACCGTTTAAGTATTACGTAAGCACCGAACGGGGGTTGGGGGTTGTTAATTTGCTTATTTTTAAAATATATCAATGACTACGTAAGCATAGGAGGGGGGATAAGAGATTTGCTTACTTATGCTGACAAGGGGGACGGGGACGGGGTTAAAAATAGCTCAAATTGTGCTTACGTAATTTTTATTTACTTATTAAAAAAAACTGTCGGCTCACCAATTACCCCCTTTTGGATTTTTTTTTGCAACACACTGTCTAGAATAAAGTCCTTATATAGTGTGTCCTTATAAACTTGATTGAAATCCGTTAGTAAATGATGCTTTAGCATAGTTCCCCCCTCTCCCCCATCTATTTCTCCCCCAATCAAAAATAGCGATCGACTTAAAAATGTTATCAATTAAAGATTTTGTGTTCCAATTTTAGTCAAAATTGTTTGAAAGACGCGTCTTTAGACGAGAGCAGACAGACGGACAAAACCATATCACAATCACAAAACTGAGGCGCTTTGCTCGCTCGGTAAAAAGTACTAAAAACTATTCGGTAAAAACTATTCGGTAAAAACTACTCGTTGCGAAAAAGCTTCGTCCTATAAACATTCTCCAGTTCTCACCTCTAAAATATCGCAAAGGTCTAATACTCCAGTAGACAGCCTGAAGGTTTGCTGCACCGTCTCGTCTTTATACCTTCGAATAAGTTGGTCTACCGTCCGTAGCGCCGTCTGCTGGATGGCCAGGAACCGGCTCTGCATCAGGTTGAGGAGCGGTGGCCATGTGAACTGCGGGTTCTTTGTCACTTCTGAGGCGCATATTGGGTCCTCCAGTAGGTTGCTTAGAGCCTGTGGAATGTTTATATTAGTAAAAGTATATCCAGTCCGCTTGATTGTAGCTTAGTGATTGCTAAGAGCCTGCTAAACTCGGGATAGTTTAAATATAAAATTTATTTACAAATAATTTATTTCAAATGGGGGCAGCACTGGACTCCGTGTATCGTCTTAAGGTTTCGTTTACCGGTGTATCAACAGGTTAATCAGTTAACCGGTTTTTTTTTGCTTATTTCGGTAACTGTGAAGAAAAATAACCGGTTAAAATGAATTTAACAACATAAGTGAGCTGCGCCATCTGTTGTTTTTTGGTACAAGCGAATGAGGGGCGATAGGTGCGGGGTAGCGGTTGCGGCGTTGTTGCGTGCGCCTGAGTTTAACCACTTTAGTTTAGGTGTTATTACCGGTTAAAACGATACATAAAATACTCTTTCTTAAATTAAGCGGTTACCGAAAATATTTTGGTTAATTTTAAACAGTTTCTTTGTTTAACCGGTTAACCAACTAAATAAATTTTAACGTTATTACGAACAATATTAACTGGTAAATCAAAACCCGTTCAGAGCCCTGAGATACCATAGTAATGTCAATATTTAGAAGTACTCAAAAGTCACCTGCAAGAAATTTCTCTGGACATCAGGATCATTATTCTTCATCCTATAGAAGACGGTGGCCAGAATATTGGCGGACACTAGTTGTTCACAGCCCAGAGGCTCCCTGGTCAGTTCTGCCAGAGCTAAAGAAGAAAACTCTAGGACAGCTACGTCTTCCATCTAAAAAGGTTGGTTATTTAGATAGGTACCAGCAAAATACTATTCAAAACATAATCAAGCGATAAAAAATACCCTATCAAAAGTAAATTCAAGTAAGCAGTACTTAAAATCAATTAATTACTTATATAAATAATATTTTTAAAAAGATGTTTTTTTCCATTGTTTTAGATAATAATAAACGGGCAAGCGCGAGTCGGACTCGTACATGAAGGGTTCCGTACCTCCGTACAATGTTTTAAAATGCTAAAAAACACGTTTTTTATATGACGACCCCCTTTAATTTTTAACTTTTTTTTTAGTATTTGTTGTTATAGCGGGCATAGTAATACATAATCTGTAAAAAATTCAAGTATCTAGTTAATGCCATTATAAAGATCTAGTTAAAAACGCTGAAAAACACGTTTTTTGTATGGCGACCCCCTTTAATTTTTAACTTTTTTTTATTTTTAGTATTTGTTGTTATAGCGGGAACAGTAATACATAATGGGTGAAAATGTCAAGTGTCTAGGCTATTACGGTTCAAGAAATAGAGCCCTGTGGCAGACGGACAGATGGACAGACAGATGCACAGACAGACAGACGGACAGACAGCGGAGTCTCAGTAATAGGGTCCCGTTTGCACCCTTTGGGTACGGACCTCTAAAAACTAAAACGTTTAAAGTGCTCCTCAAAACGAATCAACTGAGCCCAAACTCGGTGGGGTTATGTTGTTTTATCACAGAGATGCCGTGGCCACCTTCCGGCTTCATCATGAGATCAGGTCATTGGCACAGAATACAGTAAGAGTAAACTGTCATTGGTACAATAATATTGCATTGTCACCCAACTTATGTATGTATGTATGTAAAATTTCAATTCGTTCTAATAATGGGATGTGGGAGTAATTTAACTTGCAAGATTTGATATCGGACATACACACAACGGGACAGGTGAAACTAAATAAAAGCTTGTAATAAAAGCTTGTAATTACATCAATGTGTGTTACCAGTGATGACTTATGGCTCTGAAACGTGGTCCCTTACTCGGCTCATAAGAAGGCTCAAGGTCGCTTAGCGGGCTATGGAGAGGGCTATGCTAGGTGTACGTGATCGAATCAGAAATGAGGAGATTCGTAGAAGAACTAAGGTCACAGACATAGCCCAGCGGATTAGCTCATGCGACAGGCGGAAAGGCAGACAAGTGAGTTATCCTACAAGGGAACCTTTTTAACTTTTAAGTTACGGAACCATAAAAAAGGTACCAGAGTTGAAATATACCTTGGCCGTCATAAAAGCGATTTTCCTAAGATTCTGTGGATTCTCCAGGACTTGTTCAGGGCCTCGCGGTAACTGGCACAGCTGGGCCAAGGCTTTCAAGGCAAACCTCTTGATGTTCAACTCAGCGTGGTCAATGTGAGGCAGGATGTACAGAATCGCGTTCAGATTGAAGAGGACATAACGGTTTTGCATGTCTTGAGCTGAGAATTTCGTTATTGCACGGAGTGTCTGAAAATAAAGGGCCATTTACATACAGTTTCTTGCCTGTTGAAGATATAGATGACTTGTAAAACATGAAACTGCAAACGGTCGCTGTAGCAAATGGTCTAAACAAAACGTCACACATACAAATAATTTATTACTTACACTTTGTAAATGGGCCTTAAGAGTCTCCTCACCCTAGACAGCATCAGACCTTTCCATACAAACGTATTCTAGTTTTTATTTAGAAACAACATGTCAGGTTGGATTTATGGTCATATCATATCATATTTGACCATCAGAATGGAAAGCTCCTACACCCTTATATTTTCTTTCAAATTCATATTATATTTTATTCAAATTTATATTATATTGTTGTAGTAGAGCCACGCTACCGGCAAAACTCAGTTTTGCTAGTCGCATGAATGGGCCGGCTTGTCCGGGGAAGTACCACACTCTCACAGAAAATCGACGTCTGAGTAGTAGCTTCACCGCTTCTATGCTTTGTTCGGTTAGTGAGAGAGCCGAAGCCCCCCTTTCCCTCCTGGGGCCCTGAAAGGCTGGTAATGCTCTTGTTACACCCCTGGTGTTGCAGTTGTCCATAGGCAGCGGTGATCACTTACTATCTGGTTACCCGATTGTTCTTTGGCCGTCCTATGACACAAAAAAATATTTTGATCGTAAAACACTAGTTATATGCTTAGATATAGGCCATTTCTTTTGAATTAAAAAATACCGCCTAAATCTGACATGTCATTTCAAAATAAACTATGAATAAAGTTGCAAGTATGTTCGCGTTTTATATATTTTAGTTATGTGTACCTACTTAGTCTTTCTTTCTTCTATTTATTTATACTTGTGAATTTTGTACAAGTATATCACGGGCCACTGTGTTCTCATTTCTACTTTACTTCTACTTGTAGAGACTTTTTAATGGCTTTCTACATACATACATACATACATACTATCACGCCTGTTTCCCACAGGGGTAGGCAGAGACTATGGACCTCCACTTGCTACGATCTTGACAGACCTCTTTCGCTTCATCTACAGTCATCAACCTCTTCATACATGCCCTTCGGTTACGTGTACTTCTTACCTCTCCCTTTTTCAGAACGTCTGCAATCTGATCGCAGAACGTTCGCCGAGGTCGACCCTGTCCCGCTCTTCCTTTCACACTTACCTTATAAATATTTTTTGTTAATATATTTTCATCCATCCTTTCTAAATGCCCAAACCATCTTAACATCTCTTGTTCTACTTTTGTCACTACGTCCTCTTTCACTCTACACCGATCCCTTATAACATCATTTCTTATTCGGTCTTTCAAGGTAACATCACACATACTTCTCAGCGCTCGCATTTCAACTGCATTTATTCTGCTTTCATGCTTTCTCTGCCATACCCAACTCTCACTACCGTACATTAAAGTAGGTATTAGTACTTATTTATGAACAGCAAGACGTGCCTTATCTGATACCTTCCTGCTGGTCATAAAGGAATGCAACGCTCCATTCACTTGGTTACCCGCATTCACTCTTCTGTCCACATCACCCTCGTGCTTGCCATCTTTTGTAAACTTACATCCTAAATATACAAACTCTTTCACTCTCACCCCAATGGCTTTCTATTTCCTATTATTTGTATTTAATTTGTATTTGAGTCTTCCTAAAATGTAATAAATAAATAAAAGCTTTTGAATAGAAAAGTCTGTCAGGCGCGGTGCTAGCCGCAGGGTATAACACACTGCTCCGCAGTACCGCACGTGTTTTTATGTATAAAGGACAAAAAAAACTCTACGGCACTCATTCAAGATGCTTTCTTGAATGAGTTCGGTATCCATTCTCCACGACAATAGACTGTAAAGTGAATATTTGGCGCGGGGCCGACGTACACTGCCGCTCCACGCGGGGAAGCAGATCGAACCACTAGGTGAGGTAGATCTGCGCCTCCGTCGCCGCACGCGTAATCTGCCGACCCGCGCACCACGGCGCGGGCGGGGCGCGTTTCCAGTGGGGGAATCGCTTTACGAGCGAAGTACGCATGTGATACGGATACGAGTGAGATACGCATGTACTACAAGCGAAGTACAAAGGTGCTACGAGCAAGCTACGCAATTGCTACAAGGGAGCTACGCATGTGCTACGAACGAGGTACGCATGTGCTACGAGCGAGGTATCTTTGTGTTGATACATGGGACGATACACGGAATCCAGTGCTGCCCCCATATGAAATAAATGATATCTCCGTTTCCTTACAAATAATTTATTTTACATGGGGGCAGCACTGGACTCCGAGTATCGTCTTAAGTTGAAACATAGGCCAAATCGGTTAAGGGGTTGCCGAGATATGGCGTTCACGAGTTCACATTACGGGGCAAAGTACTAGTGGTAACGAAGTATAAAGAGAGGTACCTGACATAGTATCTCCGGTTCAGTAGATTCCAGCAGAAGCACAGAAGTGTGTGCACTCTCAGGAGTGATGGTGTACGGATGGAAAGTGAAGTCCTTCTTCTCAGCCGACCGGTTCTCTCTATCTTTTTGTAGTGGTTTTGCCATTCTCTCTTATCGATAAATAAACTAAAATTAACTATTCAAATCTGCAATCTCTTGCACCCTTCAGCATTGAATACTTTTATTAAAATGTCAAGTTATGACAAACTGTCATGATAAGATAAGGCTGCAAACACATAATGTAGTATTAATTGAAAATATTGTTGTTTGGCACATAATAAAATAAATAAATATAAATATATACGAACAAATCACACTCAAGTAGCACAAATTTGCTACATAAAGGCTTTAGAGCCAATCAGATTAGAACCAAAGGTGCTAACGCCAAACTTTAAATCAGATGACAATGCAATATTATTATAACAAGAAGCTGATCTGATGAAGGAGGTGGAAGGTGGCTATAGGAACCCTGTAATAAAACGACGCAACCTCATCGATTTTGGGCTTATTACTTGTACATTTATCTTGATAAGTACATTAGGCCTATCAATAAAAGCTTGTTCCAAATAATGTTGTTTTTTTAGTGTTCCGTACCCAAAGGGTGCAAACGTGACCCTATTACTGAGACTCCGCTGTCAGTCGGTCTGTCCGTCTGTCTGTCCGTCTGTCACAGGGCTCTATCACTTGAACCGTACTAGCTAGACACTTAAAATTTTTACCGATTATGTACTACTGTGGCCGCTATAACAACAAATACAAAAAATAAAAATACAAGTAAAAATTAAGAGGGGTCGTCATACAAAAGACGTGTTTTTTTCAGCGTTTTTAACTCTATCTTTATAATGGCATTAACTAGATACTTGAAATGTTCACCAATTATGTATTACTATGACCACTATAACAACAAATACTAAAAATAAGATAAAGTTAAAAATGAAAGGGGGTTGTCATACAAGAAACGTGTTTCTTCAGCGTTTTAAAACATTGTACGGTGGTACGGTACCCTTCATGTATGAGTCCGACTCGCACTTGCCCGCTTATTTCGAATACTTATTTCCCTACTAGCTGTGCCCGCGACTTCGTTCGCGTGGTTGTCGAAACGTAATGTTATATAGCCTAAAGCCTTCCTCTATAAATGGACTACCCAACAAAAAAATATTTTTTCAAATCGGACCATTAGTTCCTGAAATTAGCGCGTTTAAACAAACAAACAAACAAACTCTTCCGCTTCATAATATTAGTATAGTATAGATATGTATAAGTTACCTAGTGAGAACAAGTCTTTACTATCAATCGTAAATCACACCTCTACTGAATGTTAAAAGAATTTAAATAAAATCACCTTGGCATTTATAAATGATATGACATCAATATGACATACATTAAGTGACATTTCTAACTATGCATGCATTTTTATGATAATTTTATATTTATGTCTAGGAAAAGCATTTTTATTCGTTCTATAGGTGCTTTGGCAAGGAGATTCCGAGCTGCTCAGGAGATATGGATACTGCCGTGGTGGGGCAGTGGGGGTTTGACTAATATCCCGCTCTGGGCTCTGGATACATTGGTGTTGGTGGCCAAGTTGTTCTCCACGTGTGCCATGGCTGTAGTGAGGATATTGATTCCGCCTGTCCAGAAGAGCTTTTATGGAGAAACAGTGCTAGTAAGGACTTAATCTACTGACTTAAAAGTCACCTAATTATATAGTGAATATTGCTTATTTTGTGGCTTAAGGCGAAATGTCACCCAAAACAGATTTTTGACGTGTTTTACATGCAACCAAAACCCTGAGGCAAAACCTTTATTTGCTTTCAAAGACTACGAATTATTCACGATAAGTTTTCATGATACTGAAAGTTAAAAATATATATCAGTCGCTGGCGAAAGCCAAAACACGATTCATACAAATTGCCTCGATAGAAAAATATCTGAAAATTATTTAATTGAATGTATGTGCTTTTAGCTACGAATAATAATCCCTAGAAGCGTAATCCCAAAAAATCATTCCACGCGATATGTACCGCGGCGGGCGGGGCTTAAAATATGAACCGCGCTGCGCGACAGTTCGCTGCGACACTCGAGTCGTGCGGTTGCGTCGCAAAAAGTTTCATTTGAGAATATTGCTGTGTTTTTGCGATAATTGATTCATTAAAAATACCGTCATGTGCCGTGAAGTAGTGTAGAAGCCATTCATACATGAAAAACACAGGACTCACCTTTCATAAACATTTTAATAATTCATAATTGACATCTGTGCAAAGTGTAATGCAAAATGTACCTAAGGCACGCGTTGCCTCACCGCTCGTTGCGGTGACCGCCCCCACCCGACGACGAAGCGTGACCTTGTCGCGACCAGTTGTTATTACTGCTTGTTTGTTTGCGTTCATGGAATCAAAATCGAAGCGGTGAATGTAGGACCCTTACATTTCTAGAGAATTTATTATTCGTAGGCTTTTAGTCTTTTTTATGCCGTGTGGTTCCCAGCAGAGTAAAATAGGACCACTCCAAGTCTTCCCGTGGATGTCGTAGAAGGCGACTTAGGATACACAATCTAAACAAAGCTTATAAACATCAGTGAGACCCCTCCAACCTGTCTGGCCAGCGTGGAGAGTGTAAGCCGAATCCTCTGGCTGCTCTGGCCAAGTATGACTCTGGTAGTACAGAGTCGTGCTCCTGCAGTGGAGACTAAAAAAGACCTGATAATGATGATGATTTTGTTTTAGATTTTTTTTTTATATTTGTACTATTTAATACTTTATGTAAAAGTGGAAGTATTTATTTACAAAACATATCTTAAAATATAAATCTATTAAATATCGCGTTTAATTTCACGGCGAAACAGCCGCCCGCTCCACAGTCATTCCGCCTGTCGATCGCAGGCAGACACAAACCATCTCATTATTTGCGCTGTGGTCACATGCTAGTATCATAGATCATTAAACTACATGTAAGATTAGAAACATTTCGACTCGAAACCACGTGAAGTAGTACGAAAAACAGTGAAAAAGACCTACCAAATACGTATGTTCACAAAAAAAATAGTCTGTATCCCGGGTCCTTCTCATCCATTCCCTCGTTTGACTTTTATTATCTGCGCGGGAAGAGAAGTAGCTAAAAGTTTTATTCTTTACTCCAAGACCATCATGACAAAAGTCATTTCTCTAAAATATTTCTCATTTTCTTTTATTTATTTTTTTCCTAGATAACTGGTGCTGGCAACGGAATCGGGCGCGAGCTGGCCATCCAGCTAGCTGACTTGGGAGCAACTGTTATCTGCTGGGACAGCGACACACGGCGAAACAATGCGGTCATGGAAGAAATCAGGAGCAAAGATGGCGAGGTGAGTACGGAACATTGCCACTTAAGTAAGCCACGATGTCTGCACAATTATGTCCTAAATTCTTTTTCTTCGTCTAAGCGCGTTCCCGGTTGCATTCTCAGCTGTGCTGCTTCGGAGCCCGGGGTAATTTCCCGCTTTTTCTTCTCCAAATATAACATGACATTTGGTCACCCAAGCTGCCAAAGACCTTGAAAAGTGGAGAAGAAATAGCCGGAAAAGATTACCCTCTTTGGATATGTAAATGTGCAAAAAGTTTAACAACCGGCCACCGCCCGACGCCTCCTTGGGAATGCAATTGAAACACGAGATGCTTGTGCCTAGTCCTTTAGTCGCCTCTTATGACATCCACAGGAAGAGATGGAGTGGTCCTATTCTAAACCGGAACCACACGGGTCAATCATGTCCTAAATTCTAATGGTTTCTTTACAAAGATTAAGAAAAAGATCCCTCCCATGGTAGAATATAAGGTATTCTCTGCCCGCGATAGGCCCAAGACTACGACACAAATGTCACGATTAATGTTACCACGGATTGTTCTTTTCAGTTTTAAGGACTTTCTCATTTGGAAAATACATAACTATTTCGTTTATCGTGTGATTCATCTATTTAATTTTTAATAAATTTAGTCTATTATTCAAGTTGGGGCGAAAACACATTGTTTGTATGTATGTATGTTTGTTTGTTCCGCGATAACTGCCGAACCGATGGTCCGATTTTGATGAAATTTGGTAGGCATGTAGGCAATAGAATTTTCAAGTTCGTTGTGCATCAAAATCAGTTCAGTAGTTTTTGAAATCTTAATAAAAAATCGCGAGGTCTAAGTTCGCGGCGAACTACTAGTTAATTATTAATTCATATAAGTTAAAAAAAACATTTACTTGGCTAATTCAATCACACACAGTGGCAACACTTCCAACTGATGACTTGTTCTTAAACTAATCACGTGACCGAGCTGTCCCGGAAAGAGAATACCAGGCGAAGCATATTTTTATACCATGATCCCTCCATCCACAAGCACAACAACAAAACTATGCCAGAGCTACGAAAGCGCTATGGAAGCTATGACCAAATTGTCTATGAGCTACGAAAACGCTGCATTAGTGCTACGAACGTGCTACGAAAGTACTACACTATGGCTACAAACCAGCAGCTACGCTTATGTAGGCGCTACGCTACGCCCGCCCGCTAGTTTCCAACAACTCAAATCATACACTTTTTTCTAAACGTCAAAACAAACATTTTCTATGGGATTTGTATGAAATATCGGACTGTGACGTCATAGTTTTTTAGAGTCAAATAGCGCTCTTAATATCCGTTTTTCTACATTAATAAATCTAAAATCACGTTCAAAATGAATGTGATCAATGACAAGTGGCATTATTTACAAACGTAACACGTTCATTTCTTAACAGTACCAAATAATTTATTTTTGTTATTATTAAACTACCCAAATTACATTGCCGTGGAATCGAGACGAATTTTAAGAAATTCACAGAGGATAATGACTTATATTTCTAAGAAGATATAATACAAATTAGCATGAAGAAAGAAGCATGAAGAAAGAAACTTCGCGGAAATTCCCGCGTATTCCGCGAAAGTCCTTAATGTTGACACAATTTTATACATTACTACATTGACATAGAATTCAATATGCTGTGTAGAATTTAAAAAGTCGCTTCAATTCCACGGCAATGTACGTAAATTGAGCCTAAATTTTCCAGTGCATAGGCTACACAGTGGACGTGACAGCGCGAGAGCAAGTTTCAGCTATTGCTGCAGCCATGCGGCGAAGAGTGACGGACGTGTCTATGGTCATCAGTAATGCTGGGGCTCTGAAGTGCGCGCCGCTGTTGAATTTGAAACCTGAAGGGGTCGTGAAGCTAGTGGAGATCAACTTGCTTGCTCATTTTTGGGTAAGTCGATCACGACACGACACCGATACTTTAGATTCGTAGAACTAGATTTAAAACATACCTCACTGTTAAAAATTATGTAATTTTACTAAAAAGTATTATTATTCGGGAATTTTACAGGTTTATGTAATTTTTTGCATAAAAAATTACATAAACCTCTAAAATTCCCGAAATATCTGGGAAATTTACGGGAAAATATGTAAAATTTCATATTTTTATTTAAAATTTCATAGTTTTCCGTAAACTTCCCAGATTTTACGGGAATTTTGTAAAATTAAATAATTTTTAACAGCGTAAATAGTAACTTCTTTTTCTATTCATTTTTGTTTTAGGATTGGGCTACATCTGACCGCACGGAACAGCACTTTCCTATGCTGCTATCCTTTTCTTTCGGTCAGAACCGATATAAGCTAGAGCGAGAAAGAGAGCGGGTATGCCGTATTTCCTCTCTGTTTCTGTTACGCTACGGTGTACTTCGGTACACGGTACTACGGTGTAAACCTCTGTGTTCTATAATTATTGTAGAGCAAAGCTCTCTTTCATATTTTTCTCCAAGACATTTCTATGTGACATATGTATCTACCTTAATTAGGTACCTAATAAGAAATTATATTATTTTATACTTTCAGCTTATCCAAGCATTTCTACCGAGCATGATCGAGAGAAGACACGGGCACATTGTGGCGATAAACTCCAGCGCAGGGCTGATGCCGTGTGCGGATATGGTGCCTTATTGTGCAGCTAAGTTTGGACTTCGGGGTAAGTGAGAATTGGATCAGATCGTATCTACTCCCGGTTGCATCCCCAGCGGTAACGCTTCAGAGCCCGTCCGCTACCTAACCCTAGGTGATTTGACGAGGTTACCTACTGGTTTTTACACAGAGCGACTGCCGTCTGACCTCCGCAACCCATGGGGTAGACCAGAACAAATCCTGGGATAGGTTTAAATAAACGCTAGATGGCATTTTTATTTATTCATTTCATTTCTTCTTGTCTATGTGGAATGTCGACTAAAGGACTAAGCACAAACATTTGCGCAGCAGCTACATTTCTTTCCAAGAGTAGCTAGGTACTGCGGCTGTTTGTGTAGCGGGGAGCGAGATGGTATGCTCGACCGCCATAAAGGGAAGATCCTCCCGCCAGGCGCCTGGCTTTTCACCATGGGAACCGCGGCTCCAACGATGTTCTGTTAAAGATTGTATTTTTGCAGCCAATCGAAGAAACTCCGCTATACCGTTTCCCTGGTGGACTTAGCGAACTCTATTCCCTATGAAGGTTGATGTCAGGCAGGCCGGCGGCTCGTAAAACTTCCCAATGATTCGATCCTTGCTCAATAGATCCGACTTTTCTTGTCCACTTATAATGGTCTTCGACGTCCTTGGGTGTCCGTCGACATGCATATTATCTTTAGAGAAGAATAAAAAATGGAAAAGTTATTTAGGAACATACATTCATTTGAAATAACAAGCTCCTCCTTTTGTGAAAAGCCGCTCTGTCGCTTAAAAATCCGGAGATGCGCTCTCCCACGCCCAGACAATTAGGTATGCAAATGTCGAAATTCTTTTCGAGTTCCCAACATGTCGACGGGCTGACTTTACTTTTTAATTCTGATAGGTGAAGTTTCTGCCCATCATTTGCATAATCCCCCTTCCCTGCCCAAAAGTGGTTCACACATAAATTGACGTGTTTTCAGGATTGATGGAGGCGATCAGCGAGGAGTTGCGCCTGGACACGTGGACGAAGAACATCAACACAACCTCGGTGTACATGTCGGCAGTATCCATGGGGCTGTACCCGACGCCGACCCACCGGTTCACGTCGTGGCATTCGGAGGTCACCGCTCAGGAAGCAGCTAGGATTATTATCGACGGTATATGTAATCTATATTATCTCACGGCACTAGACATGAATAACTTGGAGCGACTACGCTCCAAGTTATTCATATCTAGTCACGAGAAGAGAATACCTTGTTTTATTATCATCATCGGGTCTTTTTAGTCTCCACTGCAGGACCACGACCCTCTGTACTACCAGAGCCATATATAAAGCCCGAGCAGACAGAGGATTTGGCCTACACTCTCCACGCTGGCCAGACGGGTTGAAGAGGTCTCATTGATGTTTATAAGCTTTGTTTAGCTTGTGTTTCCTAAGTCGCCTTCTACGACATACACGGGAAGACTTGCAGTGGTCCTTCAACTCTGCCGGGAGCCACACGACTTATTATATCTTAATTCAAATAATCTAGTGGCTAGATGATGAGGATGATGTGTGTGGTAGTCACGCCCGTCGGGTCTCAGAGTAAAATCGTTTCAAGTGGTAATAGGGATCGGACAACTTTTCACAAAGTGTTTGAAAGTAATTAGAATGGTTATTTATTACCATAAAAAAATAATATTTTATTTAAATAAGGCTGTAAATATACATTAATTACATTTAAAATTTGAATGCATAAAAATGCCGCGTAAACGCTCCCATCTGTCACCTTGGCCGCGTGACGTCATCTGTGTGTGTGAGTAAACATCAAACAATCAAGTGGTGAAAAGGATGGCAGTAGTGGAGGCCACAAATTCACGTAGTAATGTTGACATCTATGGTTGACATTTTGAGGTTACCCCAGCCATCAAAAATGACAATTACAAACGAATGACGTAACGCGCTGTGATCCGTGTTTCGTTCAAGGTGGCGAACAGATTAAAAATATTGCAATTAACGCATTTTATTTCTTGATTTAAAAATATAAATCATTATTATTTCACAAAAATACTCATTGAATGGTCAGTTTATTTAATTAACATTATTTCTAATTACAGTAAAGACTTTTTGGTGAGACTTGTCCGATCCCCTATTTTTGTTTCAGGAATCCGCAAAAACCACAAGACAATCTGCATCCCTCGGTTCATGAAGTTTCTCGTAGACTTCTTGAATATCCTGCCATACCGAATAAGGATCATTTTCTCCGATTTCTTCAGCTTCAGCCACCGGGGATGGTTCTGTTTTTGCTGAATGTTAATATTATACGGCATTTAGGATAATTTGTATTTTTATGCTTTAATTGTTTAAATGACTATTTTAATTGTTTAGGTGTTGTTACGATAAATACAATAAATACAGAAATACTTATTAAGTCAGTTTTTTTTGCTTATAGAAATAGGTAATTTTATTGATTAAAGGGGTGACAGATAAGATCGGGCACTTACTACAACGAAAATATTGCATCAAAGTCATATTTCAACCCCAGATAAGGTTAAGAAACTTAGGTACGCTCACCCAAGGATCGTGACCCGCTGAGTGTGCCTGGCGTAGGTATACATGGTTCCATGTGAGTGTGGCAAGAGCTATATAGGAGAAGCGGGGCGTAATGTGTCGACTAGGCTGACTGAGCATAGGTATACGCAGTGTGAAAAATCTGGACAAAAATGGGTCTGCCATCGCTGAGCATGTTTTGGATTCGGATTTCTCTCATTACATCAGGTTTGATAAGGCGAAAATCTTATCAAGGGAGAAAGCTTACGTCCTGCGCAAAATCCGGGAGGCCATTGAAATAACTAGACATCCGAACTTCAATTGCGATGGTGGATGGGGATTACCGGCCGCCTGGAAACCCGTGCTGCAAGCTCTAAAGAACTCGGGTGGTACATCAACCTGAGACACAAGTGCTTTAGTTACACCAGACGCGGAAAGCTACGAAGATACACCGCATACAAGAATGAGAATCCGCCGGTATCGGCGGAACTACCAGCAGTCATCGTTTCGAGTCGAGCACAGCGAGCGGAGGCGCGGGCGGTAACGCGCGAGGCAGCCCTCAGTGCTGAGCGGACAGCGACATCGTCGGGTCGCCGCTGACACTCGCCCTGAAGATAATCATCTAAATCGATCGAAACCTGGTCGGCTTTTTCCGACTATACCTATCACGTGAGTCAACCGTTTTAAATTAATAAATTATGAGAAAAAAAATACAAATTAAGCTAAAAAACTATATATGCCACCGGCACCGGCCGCTGCAGCACGGCCGGTGCTGAAGCGTTCCGTCCCTCTCTCTCTCGCTCTAGCAAATGACGCTTCTGAGCGACAGAAAAGGATAGCAGCATAGGAAAGTGCTGTTCCGTGCTGATAGATGAGATCCAACCCTAAAGTAAATCTAGAAAATTAATGAAAATCTTGAGAAATCATTACCATTTAAAGTGGTTGAATAAATTGTTACTAAAATAAAAGATTTTTTTTCATAAAATACATTTATGTACATCTACATTTTGACTACTTAAGTTACAACCACATTTCTCGCATATAGTTGTGTTATTGTGGTCAGACATATGCTCATCACGAAGCTTGGAATTGGAGAAACTTTGGTCACACATAAGGCACTTGTAGACTGTATTGTGCTTTACTACGTGTCGTATAAGAGAAGTGTTAGTAGCAAAACTGCGGCCACAGGACTCGCAGAGATGCAGAGTTGGTTCTGAGGCTTTTGTGTGGCCTTTGACGTGGAGGTACATCTTGGTATGATCGGCTGAAGTAAAGGCACACACTTTACATCTGAAATGAAATAAATCATTATGTATTTCAAATGACAACCTCCATGGCATAATGGTTAACACGTAATATGTAAGTTCTGGATTCGATCCCCAGCCAGGGCAAGTTAGAAAATCGCCTTGTTCAATTGTTCTGTCTGGGTGTATAACTAATATGTTTTTATTATAAAATATAGTGGCATTAAGTTAGTATCCCATAATATAAGGCTAAATTTACATTGCGGCAGAGATGCAGCGATTCGCCGAAATCGTACATAGCATAATGAACGCTTGGCGCGCGAGAACTTAATTTCCTTTAGTTTTATTTTATTAAAAACTAGCTGAGGAATTAAAATACATAGGTATAGTGAATCAAAAGAAAGTTACCTATACATTACATCCTTCCTCTTTTCATGTTGCATCTTATGTTTCATCAAAGCTGCATCTCCTCTGAATTTATGTCCACAGGTGTCACATACCCTGTCTTCAGCCTCCACCACGTGCTCTCTAGCATGTCGGTAAAGCTGGAATCGTTCCACAAACTGTCTTCCACATTGCTTACAACGATACGAATATCCAATGGCTAGACCATAGTCGACAACACAAATCCTATGATGCTGATGGAGTTTCTCACTGTTGGGAAACTGTTTTCCACAGTTACACATAAAAGATGTGTTGTGAATCATAGAGTGTTGTAGCATTTGTTGCTTTGAATCAAATAATACATGACAATGCACACAAGTACGAGATGCACTGTCGCACACACTCACATGTTGTGTTAATTTGTGTGCATTTTCTAATATTGTCTTACAAGCAAAACAAGTAAAAGTTTTTTCACCGTTCTTGTTTAATTTAGTTTTTGGCTCAGTTTCTTTCATCAAGATTTCTTTGACAACTTCTGCTTCAGAGTCTAAAACGTCTATTTCCATATTAATACATTTCTGAATCTTAGCCGATTCTTTTTTCTTTGGAGTTGGTGGTTTTACTTTAGATTTAGCTTCTAGTACCTTTTCATTTCTATCTAAGAGGTTCACTATAGATGGTATATCTTCTTTACCTAAATTATTTAAATATTCTTCGATATTAGCAGTGTTATTCAGGAATTCTAGCAAGGAATCTGAATTATATTCAGAGTCTGGCAAGGGTTGTATCTGAGTTTTGTCATTCGGTTTTTTTGCCTTTTCCAATACCGAAGACTCGAGCCAGTCTTGTGAACACCTAGCGTTGAGTTGGAAATTGTAGAAATCACTCAGCTGGGACACGCAAGACGCACAAATAACTTTTGGCAGTTCATCGTTCGAAGACACCGAAATCGCAAGACATGATTTTAAATGCAGATGAATAGTAGGGTCCCCGAGAATAGATACATGGTCAGACTCAACGTCTAAGCAAATTCTACAGCAATTGTGTATATCGTCGCACATTTCTTCGATAGTTTTTTAAATTAAATTAAATCAAAACCATAACAACGACACAACACAAAACATTAACCAAATGATTATATTCTCTTTGACATTAACCACATTAGCTTTATTTTCCAACAATGACAATGACATCACTTATGAACTCCATATGAAAAAGAAATGACAACTGACATTGGTTGATGTTCGTTCAAAAATTGTTTTATTATAGACAATGACGTATTTAAAAGAGTAATGACACAGAATAAATAATACTAATGTACAGAAGTCTCAGTCAGCAAAGAAATTCAAAGAAATATCTATTGATGTGGCTAGCGATATGGTTTTATTTATTAGTCAGAACTAAGAACCTTTTCGTATAGATACATATTACCTAATAATGATTCCTTCCATAATCATTGATTATACTTATTCTGTGATTATACCTAGAACCACGCCTGTGTCACTCCCCGTTTAGGTATCAAAAATGTACCATCGTTTGTCCAGAGTAATAATAATGAAATTGGCTTGCAAATCTTGCAATGGATGTCTAGGTATATATACGAAAAGGTGATGAGTTCCGACGTGAGCTATATTAAACCATAGCTAGCCACATTGAGTAGATATTTCTTTGCTGAGTGAGACTTTTGTACGTTAGTATTATTTATTCTGTGCTAGAACAGAATTTCTCATTTATGAACGTAATAGCTACATTCATTAGTTTGACATTGAAGTTGACAGCCTTCGCATGAGCGCAGTCAGCACGCACACACACATAACTTCCTTCACACTCCTTTAGGACATAGGTACCTACTATCTAATATGTGCTTCACACAAGCAAAATAAGATAAATAAAGGAAGGAAGGCGAGGTTTTCTTCTGTCTGAAATATTAATAAACAATGAACCGCTTCATCGCACAAGCGTCGGCACAACGTTAATTTAATACGACAGGTGATACATAATATCGAGTTCAATGTCTGCGGCGCATTAATTGTGAACTGCAAAAGTTACAATGTCTCGGGAAGATTCCGAGAGTCCTTCTGGTTTAGAAGCCCAGGAGTCCTTGCTGTATTCTGCTAGACATGGAGAGCTGTCTGTGGTGAAGGCTCTTTTGGAAGCGAAGGCTGAAGGGAAGCTGACTTTGGATATAAATTGCAAGGGTAAGTGTATTCATAGTTCTAAGTAGTTTAATGTGCGGTCTGATGATTCACCGTCGCACAGTATTTTTTTTACCCTTATTTTGGGACAGCCTAATTTTATTAAATGTTCGAATGGAGAAATATATTACAAACACAAGACTAAAACTCCCACGAGCCTAGCTATCATAGTTTTTGAAAAAATGCGATCCGAGTAAAACTACCGATTTTTCATAAAAAACAATATTATTATTTTTATTTAATTTTCTACGAATGTTACACTTGGTTTTGCACTCTGACCGTAAAGACAAACCAGAGGGCCAAATTATAAACCATGCACCGGGAAGCTGCGACTTTGCAATTTCAAGATAATCGCAAAAATGGCAAAATCTTGTTTATTTTTTTCTGACTAAAGTCTGTAGTATTAGCATGTTATTTTTACTTTAGAACATGGCTATTTAGATGAACTACTCCCACAAAAAAAATCCAATGCTGAAATCCCAGACTTTCAGAGATATGATTTTTTTTTTAATTTCCGGTTTGGTACCGGTTTTTGCTCAAAGTTCTCAATGACACTTTTTAGCAATATCAAGTACGATTCTTTATTGGATGTGGAAGAATGTCCTCGTAGGCAAGTATTTCTTGCAAATTCAAAGTCAATTCAATTTCTTGGAAATTATTATACAGGGTGATAATAAAATGTCTGGCTATTTTTTCAGGAGGTGATTAGGTTTATGACACTTAACAACTTTCCTTCAACTTACGGAACAAATCTTCCGATGATGGGTAATATGTAATGCGGGAAGGAGTCCACCCTCGTTAGGCATGCTGAAACCCCGCATTAATACATATTACCTGGAGGAAGCGGGGGTGAGGCACTATGGAGCCGTTCCAGACTCATAGTGCCACTTTGCCTCAGCAGGGCTTGACCTACCCTGCTGGGGGATGTCTCTCCGAACCCCGATCGGAAGACTTAATGCTAGGGGGGCATGAGGGCGCCAACCCTCATGCTGGTCAGCGACAGGCAAATGAAGCTATGGATAACGCCATAGCCGGCACCTCTTATGCTTCGGAGGTGGCCGCAAGTAGGCTAGAAGTAGATAACAGTACTGTTTTGCTTTTGCTACTTTTTTATAAGGTGGAAATATATCAAAACCTCGTTTTGCTGAATCCTGCTGTAAAAATTTATACGTGTCGACACTGAATTTTCGGTCAATTAGTATTCCGAGCGCTTCTTCTGGAGTGTATGGGTTGGTGTGCTGTTTTATTTTTGCCAACACTTCAGTTGATTTGTTTGGAGACTCCAAACATGTATTTATAACAGCTTCTAAATCATGGGCACTTTTATTGTTAAGTTTTTCGTTGTCTTGAGTTTTAATAACTTTCGTGAAGGATTTAATCAATTTTTCTGGTGCCTCGTTCTCTATCAATGATTCTAGCTTTTTTCGTTTCCTAAGTTGCGTTCGTCTATTAAGTTTTGTAAATTCTGTATCTTTACTACAACCTGCAAGTTCAACAGGTGCTACACGCGACTCAGAATGTTTGGGGTCGTGCAATATTGTGGGTTCATTTACAACCACAGGCGGCACGTCCACAGCCACGGGAGTCACGTCCAAAACCACAGGGGGCACGTCCAAAACCGGAGGTGGCACGTCCAAAACCGCAAGTGGCATGTTCCCAACTTCAGGAGCCTTCGAAATTAAATCTTGAGGAATATCATTTATGAAAGGCTTCTCTAACCAATCGTTATTCTTTTTACGAAAATGTTTCATATTTCTTTTGCAGTCGTTATATCTCTTCTCAATTTTGGTAATAAATAGGCCTATAGCAGTGTCCAATTTTTTCTCTTGTGATGCCGAAAGTGGTGTGTTTAATCTATTTGCAAGAATTGATTTTATAAAAATACTTTTTTCCGATTTAGAAAGGTCAAACGGTTTTCCACGACTACCATTAATTTTTTTACTTTCTTTATCTAGAAACATAAACGTATACAACCGTGTAGGATTTTTGCCTTCTACTTGTAGCCTACTTGCGGCCACCTCCGAAGCATAAGAGGTGCCGGCTATGGCGTTATCCATAGCTTCATTTGCCTGTCGCTGACCAGCATGAGGGTTGGCGCCCTCATGCCCCCCTAGCATTAAGTCTTCCGATCGGGGTTCGGAGAGACATCCCCCAGCAGGGTAGGTCAAGCCCTGCTGAGGCAAAGTGGCACTATGAGTCTGGAACGGCTCCATAGTGCCTCACCCCCGCTTCCTCCAGGTAATATGTATTAATGCGGGGTTTCAGCATGCCTAACGAGGGTGGACTCCTTCCCGCATTACATATTACCCATCATCGGAAGATTTGTTCCGTAAGTTGAAGGAAAGTTGTTAAGTGTCATAAACCTAATCACCTCCTGAAAAAATAGCCAGACATTTTATTATCACCCTGTATAATAATTTCCAAGAAATTGAATTGACTTTGAATTTGCAAGAAATACTTGCCTACGAGGACATTCTTCCACATCCAATAAAGAATCGTACTTGATATTGCTAAAAAGTGTCATTGAGAACTTTGAGCAAAAACCGGTACCAAACCGGAAATTAAAAAAAAAATCATATCTCTGAAAGTCTGGGATTTCAGCATTGGATTTTTTTTGTGGGAGTAGTTCATCTAAATAGCCATGTTCTAAAGTAAAAATAACATGCTAATACTACAGACTTTAGTCAGAAAAAAATAAACAAGATTTTGCCATTTTTGCGATTATCTTGAAATTGCAAAGTCGCAGCTTCCCGGTGCATGGTTTATAATTTGGCCCTCTGGTTTGTCTTTACGGTCAGAGTGCAAAACCAAGTGTAACATTCGTAGAAAATTAAATAAAAATAATAATATTGTTTTTTATGAAAAATCGGTAGTTTTACTCGGATCGCATTTTTTCAAAAACTATGATAGCTAGGCTCGTGGGAGTTTTAGTCTTGTGTTTGTAATATATTTCTCCATTCGAACATTTAATAAAATTAGGCTGTCCCAAAATAAGGGTAAAAAAAATACTGTGCGTCGTAATGAGACTGTGACGAGAGTTTTTATTACAAGGTATATTTTTACCTTATTAAAGTATAGTTACCTATCATATTATTAAAGAACATAAGCTAAGAAGTAATTGGTTCTATCGCTTCAGAAAACAACTTTTGATGTAAGTTTTTAAACTTCTTTTGGGACAATCTTATTGTGTAAATGGGTATTCACCCAAAAAATCCATTTTCCTGGTAAATTTAATTTTTTTTGCTAGAATGCCCAGTGTGAAATGTACCTAAGTAAGTTTATGATTTTCTCTATATATAATTCAGATTTTATGAGCTTGTTTTAATTTTAGAAAATTAACTTAAAACCGATAAAAATTGTCGTTAGGCCTTTTTTTTAAATGTAGGTAGGTATTCCGTATGAAATCAATCAGTCATTGAACTGGTTCAAATAGGGAAATATGTTATTTATTCAACTGCTTTTAAGAGCAATTTTGATAAATCTATCTAAGCTAAATAAATAAATATATAGGGACAAATCACACTGATTAAGCTAGCCCCAAAGTAAGTTTTAAACTTGTGTTATGGGATACTAACTTAATGATACTATATTGTATGATAAATACATATATAGATAAACACCCAAGACCCAGGACAATTTGAAAAAGGCCTTTTTCCAACTTGCCCTGGCTGGGGATCGAACCCAGAACCTCCGGATTAGCGGTCTAGCCTGTTAACCATTACACCACGGAGGTCGTCAGATGGCAGAAAGGCTAAGTGTAGTAGGTATCTCTATTAATCACATTGCTTCTATAAAAGATTTTTGTGAAATAATTATTGTTGAGGTATATGTTGGTTTATGTATGTAAGCTATAAACCAGTGGCACAGTATACAGTAAGAGTATACAGAATGGAATCTCCTAAGGTATGTCCCCGTTCCCCGACCTACACCTCTCCCCTGCCCTTGTGCGCCCGCGTGCACCATGCAGTGTGTGTTCGCCCGCTCTCGCCCCTCGACAAGGCGAAAACGGGGGACGAGGTGCGGGGACGGGGAACGGGGACGCATATTGCGCAGGACCTTAGTACATTCCGTTCTGTACATTCTTATGTGCCAGTGGCTCTGTGAGTTGTAGACTTTGCGAGTCTGTCTTTGCATAGCATAAAACTAAATAAATTACTAATGTGCGATACACTGGTAACTCACATAAAAAGTGAGCTACTGGCTGACATGTTTTGACCTCACCGGAGGCCTTCAGGGTGAATGTGACTCGCGACGCGCACATGCAGAAATCCTGAGTGCCGACACTCTCCTCCTCCTTAAGACAAGGATAAGGTCGAACCATGCCAGCCAGTAGCTGACTTTTTAGATATGTCCCGTGTACTGCATATTAATAATGTCTATGTCTCACGTTAGTTTTAATCTAAAAACTAAATAAATGTTCACCGCACACCCAGCATGTTTATGGAGTATGCATAAAATAAACAACTCAAAATAAAGTCATCAAAAAATGTTATACTACGAGTTTAATTTATCAAACCTGCTTACAAAATTTTACAAGAATCCGTTGAGAAATGCGTTTTAGTGGAGAATGTCCAAAAAGCGGACTCGAAAAATACCTTTATACCTAATACTTTTTACAATCTCTTTCTTGATGGTATAGAAATAAGTAAAATATTATTTGTAGGTAAATCAAAGAGCAACCTAGGATGGACTTCTCTGCACTTGGGCACCTACTTCGGCCACGTCGACGTCGTGGAGGCGCTACTGGAGGCCGGGGCCTCCATAGACGAGGTCAACGACACCGGGGACACACCGCTGCACAAGGCATCTTTTATCGGGAATGAGGTAATGTAATCAATTACGTTTTTATGTAAGTAAATAAAAGGTTTATTGTTCTTAATTATTATTAAGTTATAGCCGCATGCTATGTTGTTCGGCCAACTATAGTGGAGGCTATATAACTTGCGGGGAGCCCTATGAGGATTATTTGAATATTATAACACTCTAAGGTTCACACAAGCTTTATTTATTTAGGTCGTGAGTTACAACACCACTTTTGCACTTTCACATAAAAACTTTAACACATAGGGAGGCCTATGGATGGACAGCGATACTTTCCGGACTTGTGGCTGTCGAACTGAAACTAAACTGCTGGCTACGGCGGCCAGTTGGTTTATATAGAGGGTTAGAGGAGCGTACGCACCGCAAGTATTGCTGTTTCAGGAAATAGTGAACCGCGCCGCTTAAAGAAAATGGGGAACGCGAGTTCACAATCTGGGGCGACCCATTCGACAACCCATCTCGCGTGCCTAGCTTATATTCTCGCGTTCTTCATTTACTACTAGTTATAAATGGGATATTAATTGCATATCAAATAAATAATCCTACCATCAATTTAATCTCATCATTTATATACTTTTTGAGATCAAATAAATTAACAATCTCATCATAAATACGGACTGCACATCAAATTTACTAGTTTGCAAAAATGTAGGTTAGGTTATGTTAGAACTGCGACCAACACACGCACGAGCCGAGCGAGCGAAGCGAGCGTGACGCGGCAGCGGTTGGCGAGTGCTAGGAAAGTTCTATCCATTTTACTACGCCACAAATATAAATTGCAGTTTGTTTAGTTTCGAGTCGAGAAGAAGAAGTTTGTTTAGTAATATTTTCAGTTGAGTATTTTGCTGTGCAATCAGTAATATTGATTTGCGTTTAAATACTACCCTTATTCATTCAGTAAAACAGTTCTGCAAATACCATTAAACAGTATACTAAATTTGATGTATTTAGTGTGCAATTCAGTATTTTTGGTGTAACTTTAAAATATTTTGTTCGAAAAAAGGGAATATACAGATATAGATTTAAATACATACCGTTATAAATAGAGCATTTTATAGGAGTTGGTGATCCTACTGCTCAAAAACAAGGCAGATGTGAACATCATGAATGGCGAAGGGAAAACAGCAGGAGATGTGTGCAAGACTAGAGACGTGCAGAGGTTGTTGGAAGCCGCTCAAAGAGTGGAGAGGCAGGAGAGAGAGCGGAGGCTACTGACAGCTGCCAAGGAGGGCCGGGTCGAGGAAATACAAGAGTTGGTAAGCTTTATGTTTAAGCTACACTCGACGAGCAGTTTTGATATCATGACACTATAAACTTTATGTACAATGTCATACGATTTAGAAACGCTTGATATTGAACGCGACGCGGCAGCTCGTGCTAG
The DNA here is from genome assembly GCA_963576875.1 of Acrobasis repandana. NCBI lineage: Eukaryota > Metazoa > Arthropoda > Insecta > Lepidoptera > Pyralidae > Acrobasis > Acrobasis repandana. The sequence goes on from OY756215.1 coordinate 3,844,520, forward strand.
CTCGAGCAGTCATCACTACTAGACTATATTTTATATCATTGTACATAAAGATTATAATGTGTTGTTTCAGTGTCGTGTTAGCCTTAACTTTGACTATTCATTATATCACCTAACTAGTTTGTCTGATAGAATATGTCCAAAGTTTTAACAACTATTCCATCTTCTAGGATTCGTACTACTTTATATACTAACAGTTACACTATCACGTCTTTATCCCTAACCGCATAGACAAAGCCTAGGGCTGCAAGACCCAAAGGCCACACATTTGAAAAAGGGAATCAAAATAGTGTTGGGTTGCCAGCCGCACCGTCTATTGACATGATGCAGATTCTCCATCGGCTTTAATCGGCGCGAGAGGAGAAGCAGCAACATTCAAGGTTTTTTTATTCCAGACTTATCTTCCAGATTAGCACGGAAGATAATTAAAAATTAAGTTTTTATCCTTTTTTTCTGTAGTTGAGCAGCCCAAACCCCCCTAACATAAACTGCGTGGACGCTCAAGGGAACACCTGCCTACATTGCGCGGCGTACCGGGGACACGCGCGGCTAGCAGTGTTACTTCTGCAGAACGGTGTTGATACTACCCTGAAAAATAACAGTGGTATGTATAAATGAGTGATAATACGAGTACAACCCGCACAAGTTAACTAGGCATGTCGCTCTGATGGAAAAACTTTCCTCGCAGGTGCCAAGTCGATTCCTGCGGGATATAATGCTTATAATTAGGAAAAATAATATTCAAATTTAGTACAAATTACAACCCGCAGAAATCAACTTGGCACCTGTGAGGAATGTTTTTCCATTAGAGACAGGTGCCTAGTTAACTTCTGTGGGTAGCGCCTTAAATATACAGATTGGTTTTGAACTACCTAGCTATATAATGGATGTTTTTTAGAGGTATACTAGTTTAAAATGAAATAAAATACGTCAAAATAACGTCCCATTACGCGATACTTCAAATTATCTTTTAAATAAAGCCAACACCACACAACAATTGATCAATATGTTTTTTTAATATTTTATTATAAATAGTATACAAATATTTCTGCAAAATTAAGAGTTTCCTTCAAAATGCCATTATGCTTGGTCATGTCAGTATCATAACAGCAATTCTTTTTTTTAGGTCAGTTCGCTATAGATTTAGCCAAAGATAACGACATGCGCGAAGTGTTAAGTGTGAGGCCTGTACAAAGGCTGCAGAGGACTGCATCAAGGTTTGAAGGGCCACTGCTGAAGAGATCCAGGTTCTTGGGCTGGCGACCTGTTTGGGTGAGTTTTTAGAATTGACTTCTTTTCAAGCAGATAATACTTATTGACGTTTTGAAGGGAGACAGGCTTATGTGTTCTCCAATGTAGGATTTAGCAAGCGCGGGGCACGTAGCAAATTATATCAAAGAGGCCCTATATATTTATATTAAAAAGTATCTATGGGGAGCTCGGTGGCATAGCGGAAGCAATAAGATGGCAGTCAACAAGCTACGTAACTGCCTTTAGGCAGCTTGAAGTTGACAACATTGTTAGCCGTTTACGATTAAAAAAACTGTCTCTAGGTGAGCGGATTTGAGAATGCGGGGCCCGTAGCAATCGCTACTCTTGCTATGTAGTGTTCTCATGGATGCCGAAGACGTCAGCGACAGTTACCAGCCGTTGACGACCGGTGACAGTCAGCGACAGTTGACGACCGTCGGCGACACTGGTAGCCGACTATCGCTATCGCACCCGTATGTCTGAGCCCTAATACATATTACCAGGCCTGTGTCACTCCCTGTTTAGGTATAGAAAATGTACCTACATTATTACTTTACTATGCGCGCAGGCGGCCTTTCCGGGTGGTAAATTCATCCCGTATTGTAATTTGCAGGCAGTTCTTCAACGAGGCGTACTACTGTACTACAGTTCGCGGGCCGAAGCGGCTCGAGCTGGCGGTCGCTGGCGAGCAAGGAGTTACCTAGATGGAGCCACTTTGACCGCTCCTGACAGGGAACCAGCGTTAATTGTCATTAGCTTCAGCGATGGAGATTCTCACAGGCTGGCTGTGCCGCATACAGAAAAAGACATAGCTGCATGTAGACAGGTCAGTTTTTAAGCGATTTAAAAAAAAGTTCTCAGTTCGAATGTATAAAGGGTCACACAAAATATACTAAAACTATTTTAAGGGTGGATTCAGTCCACGATACTGAACAGCGTTACCCAAGGAACATACATCGAAATATAAAAAATAATTTCTGGCCTCCCTGGCATACAAGTTAACCGATCAGCTGATCAGAGTTTGTATGAAGAGTAAAAAATATAGGCAAAAATTTTTTTTTCAAATTTCGATATATGTTCCTTGGGGAAAGTTGTTCAGTTTCATGGTCTGAATTAAATATTCTATGAAACATTTTCTGCGAATCGAAATTCTATGAATTTCTGCCAGTGAAACAAGGCTCCCAAAAAAGGGTTTTATTTGTTTATTTTTTTTCCACTAACTACTATTTTACAGGAATTCCCAATTTATTCGTTGCGTTATAATCTACCTTATACACTCGTAACATTATAACTTTTTACTAATATAACTTTTAGCTTAGTTGTGGTTGCCATTATATTTAGAGTTGACAATTTATTGTTCTAGTCATGGATAACGGCTCTCAACGAACATATCACTTATTCTGGTCATTATCTATGGGCTGGCGCGTCACCAGACACCGCACGGGAAGCCACGGAAGATTTAGATGACGAGTGCAAGCCATTAGGTAAGAAGACGAAAGAATACATACCAATCACGCCTTTATCTACTGCACAAAAAAGAGTGATTAGAAGATTGGTAAACATAGATAACTTAGATACTTGTAAACGTCATTTTAAACGCTTAAAAATTCTTACTCTACCCTGCATCTATATCCTGGAAGTTTGTAAATTTTTCAAAAAATATCCAGAGTCAGTACAGACGGTTACTCAGATACCTGTGCCACCGCGCCCGTCGCGTACTACGTAAGGTGGCACAAGTATCCGACTAACCGTTTGTACTATAAAAGACGTGAGAACGTCCCCACTAAATATCCCCTCAGACAGGCACAAAAAGTACAGATAATCCCCCCATCGTCGCAACTAGAAATGCATTCATCAGGCATTTACAAATGCAGAGGCAAATGATTGTATATCTTTATTGACATTGACAGTGTCAATAAAGATATACAATCATTTGCCTCTGCATTTGTAAACGGAACACAACGCTAAAAATTCACCCAGGACTTAAAAATATTACTTTTAGATAAATGCTACAACAGCGTCAGTGAATACCTACAGGCATCGAAATATAATCTAGAAATCTTACGCTCCTAGATTCACCGCTTCGATTCTGATTCCATTTACGATAACAAACTAACAGTAATTACAACGAAACACTCATATAGACAAATATGCATGCGATTGGTCGCGACAAGGTCACGCATGCGTCATCGCCCCGTCGGTCAAGCAGCCGGCTCCCCTGAGTCGGCTACCCGACCGACACGGTCGGGTAGCTGGCTGAGGGGCCGATTATTAAAATGTTTATTTACTTACATATGAAAGGCGAGTCCTATGTTTTTCATGTATGTATGTCTTCTACACCACTTCACGGCACATGACGGCATTTTTAATGAATTTTTTAATGAAATATTTATGTCGCAATTAGACCTCTTGTATTGCGGCGCCTATACTAGGCCCATAATGTTACTTTGTATAATGTTATTTACTATCCACAATTGTATTGAATTTATGACCTGTAACGTTATGGAGAGCAATAATTGTCTATTACGGGGCAGAGAGAACTTAGGGACACGTCTTTCAGTGTAATGGTGGGCGTTTAGGTGGTATGGAATCGAAATAGGGTATTTGACTGTGTTTGTTTTTAGACAATATTTCATAGGAAACAAAAATAACACATTTTTTTAAACAGCAATCAAGTTTGTTATGAAGCAGCAATTAGCATACTAAATTTTTAAATTTTTTACTAACAGTCGTTGTGTTACAATTACGAGTACAGTTGATGTATTTTATGTTATAGACAAACACAGTGCCGGAACATAGTATAAGCAAATACAATTGGAACATGCTGACAAACATTCTTTTTAACATTTAACTTAATAGAAGTTCCGCAAATTTAAGCAGGTTAATAAACTATTATCACAGTGTGCAGAACAATGTAAGTACTAGCCTTAAAAATAAAGATAAATAACACTGATAAAGTTTGGTATTAAGAAAAGAGATAGCTAGATGTTCCGACTATGTTCCCAACATAGTCGGAACATCTCGCTATCTCTTTAACTGTCTATACTATGATTTAAACTATTTCACATATTGTACATGAGCCTGAGCATTTATAATGCCAAATATACCACTATCACATTATAAAGTCCACTAATATCAATTTGCAAAATAATTTAAAGCAAACCCCAACTAAACCCATTTGACTTCCCGCCAAAAATTCATACAGAAGTTGCAGTTTTATATTCATATTATTTTATTTTATTTATTTATTTAAACTTTATTGTACAAAATACAATTTGTATAGCACAATAGGCGGACTTAATGCTAAAAGCATTATCTGACAGCCAACCTGGTTGTTAGAAAACTTAAAATGGGTACAAAAGATATATTGATAAACATTCAGATATATATTTAATTTCTACATAAACTATTTTATTAACTTACTATACTTCAACAATATAAATATCTACATAAATATACATACATTGATACATACTATATACTTATATTCACCTAAAAAATACACTACTAACAAATAATAGTTTCTCATAAAGATATTACAAATGCAGCAATAGACAATATGCATGTGATTAAGAAACGAACAAAAAAAATTATTTGTAAACTTTATTGCTAAAGAAAAATACCCATATATATATTTTTTCAATTTAACATGTTTCCATTGAGAAATTAGTGATTTAAAAGTTGTCTTTTTCAAATTCCCTCGCAAATTTCCGAAACGCAACGCTATTGGCGGAACGAAACGTGACGACACCAAACACTGTCAAACTTAATTTTCTAAATAGTCTGTACTGTCAACCACAAATTAGAAAGAAGGAGAATCTGTCACTGTCAATAAGTTGTTCGTAATTTGTATGATTGTTGGAGGTTATTTTCATTGTTTTGCTAAATTATTAGTGTTCTTTGAGAATTATTAGCTGAAAGTCTGACTCCTGGTGAAAAAAGACTTACTACAATGATTGAAAGCGGTTTTGTTGTGGCAGATACAGTCAGATAATCTGCCTAAAATTGATGTGTTTATGATGACTACGTACTTCGCAAGTAATTCCAATTTTACATCCTTTGAACTCAGAGGAGTGAAAGCCGCGAGGTAAATAATTTATAGATATTTGATAAATTTCCATTTTCCTCAGTTTTGTACTTATGAGACAAGTCAATCAATTAATTATAACCTAAAATATGGTACGAATATTTTTTGTTTTTTTTTTCCATTGACACTGACATTGACAGTGTGCGGCGACGTCACAGAATAAAAGCGCAAAATGGCACCGCGTTTAAGTCGTCCGAAAATGATAGTAGTTTTTTTTTAAGCTTATTTAATAATATTCTGTGAGTGTGATATTTTTTTCCGTTTATATAATAACTTATAGAATCATTTTAAAAAACAAAAAAAAGACATGAATATACCCTATTAAGTACTTACGTATTACACTTGATTGGACTGAACGAGTATATGCTTGAACAACAAGGCAGTTCTAACAGTGTCAGGAAGCGCGTTCCAAAGCCTTACTGCGGTAACGGCGAAAGAATTAGAGAAAAAATCAGTACGGTGGGAAGGAATATCTAGGGTCAATTTATTTGAAGAACGCAGGACTCTTTAACTTACGAACGCAGGAACTTAGAAGTTTAAAGTAATTTTTAAGATAGTCTGGGGAAAGAGGATCGTTAAGCACATTATAAAGCTGACACAGTAAACGTAGATTCCTGCGTTGGCGGATGGTAAACCATTTAAGCTGAGAACGATATTCTGAGATATGGTCATACTTACGCAGACAGAAAATAAATCTAATGCAGGTATTAAGCAGACGATCCAGCTTGTTAAGCTGTTCCTCAGTTATGTCCAGAAAACACACATCAGCATAATCAATAATGGGCAGTACAAGTGCTTGAGCCAACATGGTTTTAGTTTTGATTGGTAAGAAGTTCTTTAGACGTTGCAAATAATGAAGCGTCGCACACATTTTTCGACTGACTTCTACAATATGGTACTTCCAGTTAAGACAATTATCTATATATAGACCGAGATTTGACTACTGGGCTAAATGGAATGAATAAGAAATTTAATAATACTGGCTGAATGGCGTTCATGTCAAGTTTACTAATTTTAATACTGCTTCCCACTACAATAACCTATATATTTTCACCAGGTTCCATGCAAGACGCGTTGACAGCGGCAACCAACAGTCTAGCATTATTGGACACGCAACTCCGCGAATGTTCCGCCATTGTGGCTGCCTTGGATAAAAGCGTCAATGTGGGCAATTCTTTGCATCATTCTGCTTATATGGTACGTATCATGTCACTTTATGGTACGTATCATGTCACTTTATGGTACGTATCATGTCACTTTATGGTACATATAATTTTACTTTATGGTGCGTATCATGTCAGTTTATGGTACGTACCATGTCACTTTATGGTACGTAACATGTCACTTTAAAGCGCAAGCCACATACAAACCGCTAGTTTCCAATAAGTCAAATTAAAAACTTTTTCTTAACGTCAAAGTCAACTCCTGAAAACTATGACGCCACTATTTGGTATTCCATACCATACAAATCCATAATTTTTGTTTTAATAAGAATAAAGCATCTGGTTTGATTTCTTGGAAACTAGCGGATTGATTACCATTATACAACGTGGAAGGGACTTACCCGTAATAAATCAAACTACGGTCTATACTAGACCATTATAGTATAATAAAATTAAAATAACAGCCAAAAAACAAAAATAATTTTCAGCATTTCCATACAAAAGTGTGCGGCTGCCTGGGCGATTTGTATGGGAATGTCGAAATTATTGTTTGTTTTTTTTACTTTTATTTTAATTTTATTATACTTTAGTCATCTAGTATAGCCCGTGGTGCGATTTATTACGGGTCCTGTCTTGTCCCTTCCATTTTGTATAAAAAATGGGACACCCACTTGCTAGGTGGACGGAGGACCATTTTAAGGTTGCAGGAAAACGCTGGATGCAGGCCACTGTTTTAGAAAACCTTGAGGGAGGCATGTCCATCAGTAGACTTCCTGTGACTGATATGATGATGATATAAAAAATAATGTAAACTTTTTTTACAGCGCTTCCAGCATGCATGTGGTACGGGGTCCGAAGCGTTGGCTTCGTTGCGACACTGCGCCGCGCTCGTCGCACAAGCTCGGGATAGGGACGCTGCCAAGCTGGCCAGAGAAGTATGAATTATTGTATGTAGCTTTACACCGAAACTGCCATGATTCATTGTATAGTAATAATTTTGATTTATTATATAGTATTAATTCAGTTAACTATACCTGTCCCTATTTGGACCGTATCTTTATTATGAATTTCTGATTCAACATCTGTTTCCCTCTCCTTATAAACACTTCTCTAACGGGTGAGCAAAGAGTAATAAAAAATGTTCACAGATAGAACGGAATCGCGTATTGGAAGAAGCATTGGCGGCGTTGGCGAGGACACATCACGCTTTAGAGATGTCTGTCGCTGAGGAACTCACAAAGGTAATTAGTTTTATTTGCGTCTCCTCGGATAAATAATTATGTTTTACTCCCACTACGCGTGCGTATAAAGCCTCTTCCTGGCCAAGGGAACACTTAAAGTTGTATACACACCTCATAATATACAGGGACTAACAAAATATACTGAAACTATTTTAATGGTGGATTCAGTCCATGATACTGAACAACTTTCCCTAAGGAACATATATCGAAATATAAAAAAATAATTTTTAGCCTCCCATATAAGTTGACCGATCAGCTGATCTGAGTTTGTATGGAAAGCGAAAAAATATTTTTCATATTTCGATATATGTTCCTTGGGGAAAGTTGATCAGTATCATGGACTGAATTCACCCTTAAAATAGTTTCAGTATATTTTGTTAGACGTTATATGTTTAGCTCCCTAAAGGATAATTTAAAATAATCTGTCCCATTAGAGATAAACATGTGTATAGTCTTCATAGTGTATAGTAATGTTTGAAGTTACTTTTCAATAGTTTTAGGCTCGCGCTACACTGAATTAGCAGCGACGCAACGAGCAGTTTAGTAACAGGACATTATAAACTTTATGTACAATGTCATAAGATACGCGGCGCGACGAAGGCTCGAGCAGTCGCGCCCCGTTCATTCTATCAAGCGTTTCTAATATCTTATGTCATTGTACATAAAGTTTAAATCTTTATGTACAATGTTATAGTTCGTTGGCGTGAGCTCAAGATAGCACTTATGTCATTAGTAAGCGTAAGCGCTCTCATTCAGGTCCATCCCACTTTTATTGATTCCTATTGTTATTCAGTCAAAACATATAACTGTTTTTCTAGTAAGTATTTATTTCTTGCCTTGTATGCATTGTTTCAGAGCAAGCGAAAGAAAAAGTCGTCGCATAATGAATCGAAAGAAAACTTCTTTGATGTGTACAATGGTAATAATTTTTATGAAATATGTGGTCCATTTTTAAAATTGTGAAATCATAGGTTTTGTGTTTTAGTAATATTCGTTTATGAAGTTGAATGTATTTTTGAAATTAGTTTGCGGCTCGAAGAAAACTACGGCATATACACAACACTACTTGCGGCCTAATGGCCATTGCACCTTAAATAAATAATTTATCATTGATTGAGCTGGCCCCAAGAGTAACTTTAAACTTATGTTATAGGATATTAACTCAACTATACTATATTTCACACCAAATACATATATAGATAAACAAGCCCCCCCCCCCCCCCCTGAAAAGGTTAAGTACGGGTCCGTACGGGTCCAGTCCCTTACATAATAATTATACAAATGAATTGTCAGAATCGGAGGATGAAGACGACACGCTGGTGACGGCCGGGCTGTCCAGCCCGCTGGGCGCGCTCAGCCCGTGGGGGAGCAGCCCGGACCTCACGCGGCGGACGCCCATCGGCAGTCTTGATGGTAAGGCACCCTGCATTTTTTTTTTGGTATGTGTAAATGGCACGGAACATATCTGGTTATTGAATTATACAGCATTATAATCTTATCACTCGAAATTTTTAATTTAAACATATCTGGTAATATTCCTCTTTAAATTTCCTACGTCGTCTACGCATTTATGTTTTAATACCTTTCCTCCCTTTTATAAAAATTAATATCTAAGTACTTCCACAATTTTCAATAAAATCTACGCTCCACCGCGAACCGCGCGGTCCGGTTGCTCATTCCGCGCCTCCCGCTCCCCCGTCAGGAAGACCGGAATGAGCGGAATGAGCAATCCGTTCGGCGCGTATATAATACCCTCAGATGCCGAACGAGCACCTTAAGTCGATGGGCGCCGCCCGACGTCTGCCAACCCTCGGAATGTAATGATTTTCGGACATGTTTGTGCTTAGTTCCATGCCGCCTCCGCCGGGCCTGGCCGACGTGGTAGACCCAAGAACTGCAAGGATGACATGCGTGCCAAATATTACCAAGGATGCTTAAGACCGTGCTAAGTGGAGAAGAGAAGGCCATAAAGCAGACCCAGGGCTTCGCAGCATTACAACTGAGAATGAAGATGCAACTGTTCTTAGTTCTTTAGAAGCAAATGGCCTTGAAGTGTGAAATAAATTCTTAACTCGTAAATATGGTGATAAATTCCGTATCGATAATCGTCAGGCACTAGATAGCCCTTTAAATTATTTAATGAACTGACGTTGAAACTATTATTGGTGATCCGTCTAGCTTTAAAACTTGCCGTGGCCGCTTTTGGCGAAGGCAAGTTTTAAAGCTAGACGGACTAATGTAAATACTTTCAACGGTGGTTCATAAAATAATTTAAAGGGCTATCTAGTTCCTGGCGATTAGCAATATGGAAATTATCTCCATATTTACGAGTTAACAATTTATTTCAAATGAAAGCGCCACTTCAAGGCCATTTGCTTCTATATTCTCCTTAACACACCCACAGGAAGAAATGGAGTCCTCATCTAGGCCGGAAGCCACAGCATAATGATTTCTTTACTCTAGGCGATAAAACACCAACAAATGACGAGGAAGACTGCCGCCTGCGCCGCCTGTCGGGCTCGTCCGGCTCGCCGCAGTCGCTGCACACGGCGCTCAGCCCCGCCAGCTCGCGCGGCACGCTGGTCTCGCAAGGCGGACACGTGTACCGGAACGCCAGGCCGTACCGGAAGACCACGAGCCTCAGGTAACACAACAAAACTACTTTTGAAATATTTTTTTTTTATTAGAGATTTGAGTTCGTTTGACCTCTATCTAGCCTGATGGGAAGCTCAGATGAGGTCTAAGGTGTAACACGCAGACTCAAAAAATGCCTATTCACTCTTGCCTTGTTAATCCCTAAATCATATGTATGGGGAAACATTGACGCAGGGGGGGGGGGGGGGGGGGGGGAATTCCACACCTTAGCGGTTCGCACAATAAAGGAGGAGGCGAATCGAAAAGTTAACTCACGTGATATAGTCGGAAAAGGCCAACTAGGTTTCGGTCGATTTATACGATCATCATCAGGGCGAGGGTCAGCGGCGAAAACATGTACGAACAGTGCGCTGTATCTTTTTAATTTTTTTTTAGTCAGGAAAAAGAAAAATACGTGTGCAATATTTTTTTAATGATAATATAAAAATATTTTTCCATTTATGATGCCTATTGAACTAACCTACTTTTTATCAATTTTTTTATTACTTTTCTCATTTTGTTAATGCTTAATTTTTAACCAATTTCAGTTGATTAATTTGTTATTTCATTTTGTTTCAGTTCTGATTGGTCTCTGTAATCTAGGGTCAGTACAAAAGCACAAGACAATGTATAAACTGGACCCGAGCACAAAGTAGCGCACAGATTATAAATAGCGTCACTATTTGACACAAGAATAGGTGTCGACGTTTGTGCTTTGTTACTTGGCTACGAAAATGGTCTAATGCCTAGATCATATTAGAGTGTTTACACATGACGGCGCCGCAGCATCGGTTTTCGCCGGTTTGCGGTGCTGCGAGTTTGGTTTTTGTTAGTGTTTGTTACGCCGCCGCTGAAGCGGTTTTTAATGCAGCAAAATCCAAGTGTAAACGCTTTTAAGGCCTTCTTCTATACTACCCGCTTGACGTAGACGCCAGTCCGAATCGACTCACAACAAACCTTGAAATAAGAGCTTTATATTGTGTTCCTTTAGGTGGAATATCTAAAATAAACGGTCAAGCACGCGTAAGGTTTGGCCACGCACACTGCAGGATTTCGAAATCACTAGATGGGATATTTTTCATAATTTTACATGCTTACTGCCCATTTAAAACAAGTAAACACTTCATGTAAGTATTTTTCTAAGGACTTAGTATTTTGTACAAAATATACCAATAAGCTATATTTAATAATTTAGGTGACTACTACTCTTTAACTAACAAAGTTAACTTAACCGCGATAGTTTTCCCTTAAACTTCGTTATATTTACTTATCCCTTCATTCTAGTTGAGTCAAGTTAGAGTGTCGTCAATCTGGAGTTACTGTAATAGCAGAAGGCCTTAAATGAAACTGCATTGCAAATTTATTTTAAAAATAAAGTTTTAACACAGCATTAGCCTAGGAGTTCTAATGGCTTAAAAATACGTACTCATAATATATTTAACGACAAGGGGAGGCCTTTGCCCAACTATGGGACCTAAATGGCTAGTGAAAAATAAATAGTAGAAAAAGCCACGTGGTGATCATTGTTTTTTTTTTAAATTGTTTTGTTTGCGAAAAGTTATTGCACTGTCACAGGCACTGTGGCCATTTTCATAGCAGATGCCTTTGAAATGTTCAGATGATGTTATACGCAAAACACATTACACTGCCGCGGCGGCGGCCAGAGATGTACACTTTCTGACTATATTTAACTTCACTGCACAACTCTATTCTCTGGTGGAAATGTAGCCTTAATCAAACAAGCTTAAAGGTTATCATCTGAACATATCTCTCGAAAATCTTAAGTACAATGTATTATATGCAAATTATTTTTTATTCAAACGATAAATATCCAAAGCATTTACCTAAGTATTTATTTTTAGTTGTATTGCAAAATTAATTTTAAAAAATCTAGCTGCCATTTACAAAGTGAAAAAGAAATATAACGAGCCCTTTTAGTATAGTTTTAACTAATCTGCCGCCTTAGCATGGAGAGCGGTCGATAAAAATTATATCGCGCAAGCACGACGGACTAGTCATCTCTGTCGTTAGTAAAGCGAGATGGCGACAGTCGATAGGGCGAGACTTCACTAGAGCTCTAAGCAGGGCAGAGTGGGCTATAAAAAAGCAATAGGATATAGTTATTACTCAATATCATCATTGGCAGCCGTCTATATACTTCCTGTGCCTTGCCTAGTTTCGACACGCAATTTTTCTTATATCATCGACCCATCTAGCTCTCAGACGACTCACACTACGTTTGCTATCTAGGTGAGTGAAAATCAGTGGTGGACACTTTGTCAACACTACTCCACCTATCATAACCTCGTCTTGCCAGGTGTCCTGCCGAACTCCACTCGAGATTATACACGTTTTCCGGCATCCTGAACTTTCTTTCTTTGTCGGATAACGATGTTAGTAATTCGGTCTTCAAGTTTGATGCCGAGCATGGCTCGCTTCATGGCTCTTTTGTACAAAGAGCCTTTCTCTGACTCGGTATACCTGGGTCAGCAGCATACATGTTTCTGCACCATAAATCATGGTGGGCTGGTTACACTGGATAAATACTAGAACACATTACATTTTATAACGAAATCTTATTGGTTGTTTAAAGTCCCCACAGTCCCGCTCAGCTGCGATCGAGTCTTGTCTATGGCGCTAAATACTTGTAAACGTTTTTCCAGCCGCACCTTTAATAAACCCAATCAAAGTTTATATCGCGCGACGGACGTCTCATCACGCTCGTTATTATTATATAGAGTGATACATGATGGCGCGCGATAAACGCTGTCGTCGCTGCCATGCTAGGCCGAATTTTGCGAAATATTCCGTATTTTCTTTTTCCGTTTTAAAATTTTACATTTTATAGGTAACGATGGAAACAAGATCCTGAAATGTAACTATTAATTATAAATTCAATTAAGTATTTACAATTCCAAAAAGTACCTGAAAATTAGGTGAAAAAGCGAAATGTGATAGATTACTTATTATTTTAAGTAGAATTCTGATTGTATAGTTTCATATTTTATTGAATATATTTTTTTTTTATTTTATTTCTTTTTTCTTATCTCCTAATAACTACATTTTTGAGTTTGTAATAATTGCGTAAATATTTTAATTATTTCTTAAACTAACAATGCAACGTAAAACTAAGAATTAACTAAATTAAAACTAATTAAACTAAATATAAGTAAGTATTAACAACAAATTATATTTGAGTGGCTAATTTTCTAAAAGAGCTTACCTTACAATTTCCTGTAAACAATCACTGTAATTAATATTAGGCAGATTAAATTTATACTCGGTCTTGCTCTTATAACCAATACATGAGTAAGACCGAGAATAAAACATGATGCTTTTACGGCAGCAATTATGTTTTGGAAAATGTTAAGAAGATACGTCTAAAGAAACTCATTATGATAGTATTGAGAGCGGATTAGGTAAGCCATCGAGCTGTAAGTCCTGACGCTTACTCATCGTAGTGTATTTGGGAGCCTTTAGATTTTCTTTTAATGATGGATTAACTAAGGCGGTGAACCCACCGCACCGCGCAACGTCGCGGAGCGCGGTTCAACACACTGACGCTCCCGCACGTTGACGCGTTTTCAGTGGGTTGGATTAGGCGTGTTTTCAATACAAATTGAGATACTTGCATACAATGTTAAAATCTTCCGCCCCGGCGGCGGTCCGCGATGGTGCGCAGTGCGGTGAGATCACCGCCTTAGTTGAAAGTAGTTATTTCTTACGTTTACTTTATCTTGATCTTTGTGTTTTTTTTTACATTTTATGCTCACGACTTGAGTTGACGTAAAATATACAGGGCCTAACAAAATATACTGAAACTATTTTAAGGGTGGATACAGTCCATGATACTGAACAACTTTCTCATAGGAATATACCTATGTATATCGAAATATGAAAAATAATTTTTGGTCTCCCATACAAGTTGATCAATCAGCTGATCCGAGTTTTTATGGTAAGCCAAAAATTATTTTTCAAGATATGTTCCATGGGGAAAGAGTTGTTCAGTATCATGGGCTGAATTCACCCTTAACATTGTTTCAGTATATTTTGTTATACATATTTAAGTATTTATTAAAAAAGCTTATCATGTCTTAGAGTTAGACTTCAGTCACTAGACAGCATAATTTTTATGCTCGTAATCCAACATACATTTTAACAATAACGTTAGGCCAACATTTACATATCCAATTATGGCCAACCCGATTAGAACTCATTTAAAAACATACGAAAATTTAATCCACAAACATTGGATGGACCATAGGGAATAACGATATATTGGTACCAAGTTGGGCGCCAACATACCTTTTTGCGACGGCGCGGGTGGGGATCGGTGGTTTGGACAGGTGGGGTAGGGGTGGCGCCTCCCGGTCTCTCATCGCCCGAGTCGCCAGTTGCGCCGCGGCGGTTAACGAGCGAACACTCTGCGTTGCGCCGCGAAACAACTCCCACACATGATTCAAGGCCCGGTTTGTACGTGAGTGGCTATACAGTTACATAATAACTACAACTGTGTTACTACGCACAACCATGAACTGACAATATGAGAGACGTTGCAATCAAACTGAAAGGGTTTGTATGCATTGTCTGTCATTAACATCACATACATGTTGCATAAACCAATTATCTAATCATCCACATACTCCTACTTCTACTATTCCATCAATTTTATCATGCTTGAAGTCTCTAAACCGCTAACTTGGTCGGACTGGTCATTTGTATATTTTTTTATTTTATTAAGAAAGTTTATACTTACTTACTGCGTCATATCTATCATTCTGTTTTCATGCCGGTCCCTGATGTAATAATTTGATTTTATCGGTATTATTAAACTATCCTCATCATCATCAGGTCTTTTGTCTCCACTGCAGGAGCACGACTCTCTGTACTACCAGAGTCATACTTTGTCTGAAGAGCCAGAGGATTTTGCCTACACTCTCCACGCTGGTTAGACTGGTTGGAGAGATCGCATTGATGTATTTATTAAAATAAAGTATGAGAACGTTAAATCAACCTATTTGAATCACATACGACATTAGAGCTTATATTGTATGCACTAGTTTTCTTGAAATAGTTACGTAGTTGTCCAAAATCATTGGAATATAATACGGTTTTATTTCGTAGTGTGTTTATGACTGTGCATAATGACTAAAACTTTATTTATTTCAATTTCGTTTTAAAAATGTTGAACCTAAGCGAGATTGATCAATGCATGTGGCCATTTTGGTTTTTCAAATACGTACTTTAGCCAGATAAGTTACTTTGGATATGAAAACTAAACCTTATACGTGCATACTATCACTACTTATAATCACGTTTTTATTGCTAACGGGGTAGAAAAAGCCTAAGGACATAAGAACAATACGCTACTTTTAGCGTGACATGTGGAATCCAAATAGATAATTTTCTAGCCGCGTCGCCTATTTACGGCCTCACGATATTCGCGGAAAGTGCTGCAGTTGGTACATTACTTAAGTTTTTATTTCCTCCCAGAAGTTTTCGTGGGAGAAAATAAGATTCACGGAAAATTACATAATGTTTTAACTTTAGCTTATATGTACGAGTACCTATAGGCAGTTATAAAACGAGCGAGCGAAGCGAACGAAATTCTACGTGACTTGTAGGTACTTATACAAATTCGAGTATATCTGAGGTCTGATCGGAACTGCGTTTGAGTTATTACGGTTTACTCACGGGTAATAAGTCAATGACTCACGGTATTGACGAATTCGCTGCACTCTCTACACTGAATCGAATGTGTTTCAACAATGTTTAAAACTAGTTGTTCTGTAACTTTCTTTCTCCCTACCCCTGACTTAGCAGAGCCATTTCAGTGAAATCCATCCATATATAACGCTACAGAAAACTTCTCCCTTTGCCCCCTTCACTCCCCATCTTTGAAACGTATTTGCAACATCTTGTGTAGAATGAAGTCCACGAAGTAATATCACATTAATTTTAATAAAATAATTCATTTGGGTTGTTTTTACATACTGCGACGCAAGTTTGGAGTTTCGGGACCAACTAAGTACAACTAGTAAATAGCAGGATGATACACTGAAAGCAGAAAAAAGAATGTCTCCGTTAAGGCGAAGATATAGGCAAATGGCCTTGAAGTGTGAAATAAATTGTTAACTCGTAAATATGGTGATAATTTCCATATTGCTCAACGTTACGCACTAGATAGCCCTTTAAATTATTTTATGAACTGCCGTTAAAACTATTATTGATGATCCGTCTAGCTTTAAAACTTGCCGTGGCCACTTTTGGCGGAGGCAAGTTTTAAAGCTAGACGGACTAATGTAAATACTTTCAACGGTGGTTTATAAAATAATTTAAAGGGCTATCTAGTGCATGACGAAGAGCAATATGGAAATTATCTCCATATTTACGAGTTAACAATTTATTACAAATGAGGGCGCCACTTCAAGGTCATTTGCCTATATCTTCGCCTTAACAGGAATAGGGTATAATCATTATGACCGCATTCTTCGTAGGAGCTCAAAACGCTACATTTTACGGCCCGTTGGGTGGTCGTAAAATTAAACTCCGCAAAACCTACTTTGTATTTGACAAGATTATCATGCTATGTCTTCCTCTTAATCCAAGCGCGTTCCCGGTTGCATCCTCAGCTGTGCTGCTTCGGAGCCCGGGGTGCGCTTTCCCGCTTTCTCTTCTCCAAATATTACATGCATGTGAATGGTCACCCAAGGATGCCAAAGACCTTGTGTTGGAGAAGAAATAGCCGGAAGAGTGTAAAGATTTGGCTATGGTTTTACGACCGGCCGCCTGCCTGACGTCGACCCTCTTTGGAAATGTACCTATTTGGACGAAATTATCGTGCTATTTACAAGAGAAGATTATATATATAATCATCATCATCAGGTCTTTTTTAGTCTCCACCGCAGGACCATCTCTGTGCTGCAAGCCATACTTAGCCAGAGTAGCCAGACGAATTGGCCTACACTCCACGCTGGCTAGACGGGTTGGAGAGGTCTTATTGATGTTTATAAGCTTTGTTTAGCTTCTGTGTCCTAAGTCGCCTTCTACGATATCCACAGGAAGATTTGGAGAGGTCCTATTCTACTCTGCCGGAAACCACACAGCAATGTTACAATGTACATATACCTCAAACAATCTATGGAAAATTACAAAACAACTTCTCCATAGCGCCATCTATTATTTGCTAGAGAAAGCCATGACTTTCAAGCGTTAACCACAAATAACTTTTAAACGGCTGAACCGATTTCATCAAACATAGCTAAGAACCACCGAAAGAGAACTTGCTTTCACGCAAAAGAACCGCATCGAAATAGGTCCATCCGTTCAAGACAGACAGACATTAGCATCAAACGTATAACATCCCTTTTTTTTGCCATTGTTCCTGATGTATGTACAGTCAGAAACAAAAGCCCGGTTTGTGTTGCCGACTACTTCACAACGAGTTGAAATGATTTTACTGTATCTTCAATTCAAATTATCCCCGACCAGTATGTGGCCACGGCGACAATATCTACCTACGTACGTTATTCCTATAGGTATTATATTGCCGGTCACCCCATATTTCACATAGGCTACCTAGACCTGCTACATAATTATTTCTATACCTATGTTAATATGGCCGATCCATCCATCTCTAGTGCCTACGCATATTTTATGAGAGCAAGAGATAACAGCATTTGCAGCCGTACACATAAACAAGTTTTGCACCTGTGTGTGTGAGGAAACCTCTCTGAATTGCTCCCATAAATCAATACTAGCCAAAGCCTGGACATTTCAAGGTAGTTAGCTCAGTGCTAGTGCATATCGCGTCCCGAACGTTCCTAAGTTGAAATTTTTGATAAAATGTAGAGTATATTTTATCAAAAATTTCAAGGTTTGGTCCAGGGTGTGTGGGTCGTTGGAGAAGCAAGACGCGAGGCGCAGCGCAGAAAGAAAATATGTATGTATGTCAATAAGATTTTATTGATTATGCCTAATTATGTACCTTTCATAAAAAGATTTAAAAGGTATTGGTTAATTTTGTAATAGATTATTTTGCTGACTTATTTACATTTAAGAGCTTGGGTAAACTGTACCTGTTGAATGTGCAGTGGCGTTCTTTAAGAATCTCCTTACCCTAGACTTTCCCATACAAACGTAGTCTACGTTTTATTTCGAAACGACATGTCAGATTTGGGTAAAAATTTGGAACTTTAAAGAAATTGCGGTGATAAATGGTTTTTACAGTCCAAATATGAACTTGAAAGAAAATATATGGGTATAAAAACTTTCCATACTAATGGTCAAAAATAATAATATAACGCACTATATTCTGTTTCAATGTCATATTTTGACTGTGAAAACCAATTATAACCCTAGATATGTGCAATTTCTTTAAAGTTACAAATTGTTACCAAAATCTGACATGTCGTTTCAAAATTAAACGTAGACTACGTTTGTATGGGAAACTAGGATCCTGTCTTGGGTAAGAGGATTCTTAAGATGCCTAATATGAAAATCGCAGGCTTTTCTTCAAGACCTATACTCTTAGTATGTTGTAATGGAAACTTTTAGGGTGGGCCGACTTTCGGTTGCCTGTCAATTACCAGGATAGCAGATAGGGGGGGGGGGGGGGGGAAATATAGGTAACGTAGGTTTTTAAATATGTCTACGAGTAATGAAGACAGTTTCTTTAAACAACTTTAACAATAAAATAAGTTTAGTTCTCTCTTGAGTTCACCTCGAGAAACATCTATAGAGCCCAGGCTCTACTCAAGATGGTTGTGGTCCTTCACACTTTTGGCAACTTACACCATTTTGTAATTGACTAGATACTATAACTACGTGATGAAGTTAGGGAGCGTTTCCATCTACAGTAAAAGCACATCAAATTCCCAAATTCATTGCAATTTCGCCTCTATTACCGCTGCATAAAGTCCTTGAAGGGTTACTTACCCCGCTGTTACCTGTACTACCAGCATATGTCTATCTCGTCTGCGCATATTTGTAGAGAGCAAGAGACAACAGACATTTGATATGGATCCAGGACTTCAAATTGGAGGGCACTTCAGCCATACTTGATTGATATTGAATAGGAATGATTGGTATTTGGTCCATCTAGAGCGATCGCTTCTTCAGCTACTAGCACCAGCTTTAGTTTTGAAATTCAATGCAGCCTGCAGACATTGTCGGTTGAACGCAAGCCCCTGCCCTCCCCTGCATCCGCCCGTGTACCTTGACAACAGTGTGCGTGTAATAATTTCTAGGAAATTCTCCTGTAAATCAATACAAACCGCCAGGCCGGAGCCTGGACTTTTGACGGGTAGTTAGCTCATTTTGTGTTCAAATCTCGTTATGAACGTACGTTGTATTTGATACAATGTTCTCTGTCAAAGTTTGGACTAAAGTTCGGTTGAAGTGGTTGACAACTGTTAAAAGTTGTAAGAAGCGAGCAGTCTTCCAAGTTACGGGCTATCATGTACGTATTTTACTTATAAAAATTAAATGTTATTTGTAAAAATTATATATTTGACAACTGCAACTTTGAACCAAATTCTACAGTTAAAAAACGTCGATGACACCAGGAACTTCTAGAGAATTTGTCATTCATCATTAAGTGTATTCCGTGTGGTTCCCGGCAAAGCAGAATAGGACCACTCCAAATCTTTCCGTGGATGTCGTAGAAGGCGACTTAGGAAACATACGCTATAACAACAAATTCTAAAAAAAAAAGATAAAGTAAAAATTAAAAATTCTCGTCATACAAGAAACGTATTTTTTAAACGTTTTAAAACATTGTACGAAGGTACGGAATCCTTCATTTACGAATCCAACTCGCACTTGACCGGTTTTTATATGTATTACAATACAACACATGGCTACCCTACCCTACGCAAGAGTTACATATTGTTTTACTTATAGTTACGTACTCGTATACATAGGGCGCACTGTAAGTTTCCGGAACTGGCTACTTACATAAACAATATTTAAAAATTTATTGCAACATTTGAAAATAGAACTCTTTGGCTGTAGAATGCAGTTTGTTTCATCTGACTGTCTTTTGTTTTTACCTTGTGGCGCCATTTAAAAAATTGTGTGTCTGCATCAACATGGATTTAACTCTGGAAAATTTTCGTAGTATGATTTTCTACGATTTTAAGTGTAATTTGACAGCTCAACAGAGCATCGCTCGGCTTGAAACAGCTTTTGGCAATGAAGCACCATGCAAGACAACTGTTTATAGCTGGTTTGCAGAATTCAAGCGTGGTCGTATCAATCTCAGTGACGAATCTCGCGATGGTCGGCCGTCCACCGCTGTGACCAACAAAAACATCAATGCTGTGCGCCGTATGATTGAAACAGACAGGCATGTGACCTACCATGAAATTCGCGCATCCTTAGAAATAGGCATGAGTCAAATACAATTAATCCTACACAAACATTTGGGTGTGAGAAAGCTGTGCTCGCGGTGGATCCCACACAACTTGACCGAGGCTCAAAAAACGGACCGCGTCACTTGGTGCAGTGCCATGCTTACCAGATTCAACGAAGGTGCGTCAAATTTGGTGTGGGACATAGTAACAGGTGTCGAAACATGGATTTATTGCTACGATCCCAAAACAAAGCAGCAATCGAGCGTATGGGTCTTTCAAGATGAGCCGAAACCAACCAAAGTGGCGCGCGTGAAAAGTGCATCTAAGCTGATGATTGCTACTTTTTTTAATAAAACTGGACACGTGGCTACTGTTGCTTTAGAGAATCGTCGTACAGTGAATAGTGACTGGTACACGACCATTTGTTTGCCGGAAGTTATTGACGAACTCCGTAAAAATAACCGTAAACGCCGTATCATCCTGCACCACGACAATGCTAGTTCTGACACGGCCAGACAGACAAACGACTTTTTGAAGGCGAAAAATGTAGAACTCATGAGTCATCCTGCATACAGTCCCGACCTGGCACCTTGTGACTTTTTTCTGTTCCCAAAAATTAAGAACCAATTACGTGGTCAACGATTTTCATCACCAGAAGAGGCTGTCGAGGAGTATGAAAAACACGTTTCAGAGGTCACCACAGAGGAGTGGCACAAAAGTTTTCAAAACTAGTTTCATCGAATGAAAAAGTGCATAGACGCCAAGGGAGATTATTTTGAAAAACAATAAATTAATTTTGTACCTTTAATAGTATTTTTTCATATTCATTCCGGAAACTTTTAGTGCGCCCACGTATAAGCATAACTGATGCACTTACACAGGCACTTGTTGTGTATGTGTGTGTGTGAGATACAAAGCTAAAGCAATGCAATAAGTACTTCAACACATGTTTATTTAAAGCTATCCATCTCGCACTATGCTTGTTTGTAGAGTGAGATAACAATTTATTGCATCTCTTGCACACTTGCACTTGCCCTTGTAAGGCTGTGTGCGTGAATTCTGGGAAATAGCAGACCATAAATCAATACCTGCCGAAGCCTGGAAATTACAGGGACCTAAAGCTCAGTGTTAGTGCATATCGCGTCCGGGATGCATCTGTCCAATTAAAATGTTTTCGGTGAAGCTTTTGTCTCGAGTTAGGTTGAAAATTTAATTATTAGTGACAAGATTGCAAGTCTACGATGCATGAAATGTATGTATTCATATTTTTTATAATTCTTTTGTTTTTTTGATCGATCTAAAAAAATAAGAGGTTATTAATTTACGCGATTTTATTCATTTTTTATTTTCAAAGTCAAAGTCAAAAATTTTTATTCAATGTAGGATAAATATATCACTTATTGAAGGTCATTATTTTTAATTATTTTCAGTGCAAAAGCTAGCGATACTATTCAAAAACCTTTATTATCTAGGTGGTCCAATATTAATTTGGTAAATATATGATAAAGATATATATCCTATAACACCAAACCGTCTAGCCAGCGTGGAGAGTGTAGGCCAAATTCTCTGGCTGCTCTGGCTAATATATGGCTCTGGTAGTGCAGAGAGGGTCGGGTTTCTGCAGTGGAGACTAGAAGGGACCTGATGATAAAGAATTTTGGAGATGGGAAAGAAATTTTAAAAAAGTAAAAAGTTATTTAGCATTAGCTGTGTCAGATGGACAGACAGACAGACAGCCAAGTCTCAGTAATAGGGTCCCGTTCCAGGTCTAAGTTAAAAAAAATGTAATGACTTCTAGGCCGGACATTAAATTAATAAGTAAGAAGGGCAAACTTATCATTCTGCTGACTGTACCTGTTATGAATAATTTGGAATGTTAATCCAATTCCAACACATCATAGTGTTCATTGAGCCGCAGTCTGCGGGATAATGGATGGTGCGGCTGTCGAGAACGAAATGACGGATCGTAGGTATACCTTTATTCATCGGCGCTTCCATTTTTATTTTATTTTTCCTTTACAGGTGAATCAACAGTGTTAGGATTAGGCTACACCTAGCCGCACAGAACAGCACTTTCCTATTCTGATATCCTTTTCTATCGCTCAAAATCATCTTATGCTAGAGCGAGAAGCAATAGGTGTAGCAATGAAGGAAAATAGATATTGTTTTTGTAGACCTTGGTTTTTGTACTACCAACACCCCCGGCATAATCATGATGGGGAGCACAATACTTACGGATACCTGGATACCTTCGAAAACACAAATCAGGCTCAATTCGCGGAAGAGTGCGTTACCCAACTTCGAAAAGTGTAACACAGAATACCACGTCCCCGTAAGTTTACTAATACGAATCACTTAACAACAAATGCACGGGACCACGAAACACTTAACGCCGAAGCCATGCGATCTCGAATAACCAAAACTCTAATTAAACAATACGACGAATGTTAATTGTTGCAATTGGCAATCGAGGCGAATTTTGAGATATTCACAGAGGATTGACTTCTATAATCTTTTCACTATCTAGGTCACTTCTTACAGTACAATCACATTGCATTACTACAGACTATTACTTCTATACTAGATCTTTGTTAATCATTGTGTGGCTTATTCATGTACCTGTGACCTTTTAGTGAATAAAGATTTTATCTATGTATCTACCTATCTAATCTGGGAAAATATAGTACAAATTAATATGAAGAAAGAAACTGCGCGAAGACCCGCGTATTCCGCAGAATTCCGTGGAAGTTCTTTTCGTTAACACAATTAAAACATTACCACATTGACATAGAGTTCGATATGCTTTATAGAGTTTTAAAAACTCTTGCATGCATGTCTGGAAGAAAAGAAAAGACTTTGAGTGTACCAGCTGCTTATCTTCCCGCGCAGATCGTGAGAGAAGATCGGGAAAATGGGCGAAAATGTGAGTCACGTTATTAGGCGATGCAGCTAGCAACCCATCACTATTTTGATTCCTTTTTTCACTCTCCCATCATCACGTAAAAGTGGCCTTTGAGTCTTGCGGCACAGAATACAGTAAGTGTATACAGAACGGAATCTCCTAAGGTACGCGCAATATACGTCCCCGTTCCCCGCCCCGCACCTCTCCCCCGTTCTTGTGCGCCTACTTGCGCCATGCAGTGTGTGTTCGCTACACACACCGCTCTCTCCCGTCGTCAAGGTGAAAACGGGGGAGAGGTGCGGAGACGGGGAACGGGGACGCATATTGCGCGGGGCCTTAGAAGATTACGTTCTGTATACTCTTACTGTCTTCTGTGCTTGCGGCCCTAGGCTTCTGCTTAGAGTCACAAGATCCAAAATGCTATGTATGCCCCATTAGGGATAAAGGCGCGATAGTGCAAAAATTAGCTTCCATTCCGCAGCAATGCAAATAGAGCCTAAGTCTAAAAGCTGGAATTATAATTCATATTATTTTACGTTCTATTCACAACGTAATTTATCACTTTTTACTATATTTATGCCAAGTTTTTGCGCTTTACGTCGCGTGTGTGACAGTTACACGCAAGCTAACAATTTGGAAGTGGACTGTTTGGAAATCAAAACGGTTTAAATAGCAGATATCTTTTGTAAGGAAAAATAATTTAACCTTTTCTAACATTTAGCTTGTTGGCCGTACTCCCAGTACGGATTGCTAGAGCTTTCTCAAGTTAAGTAACTCCGGGTGTGGTCCGCACTTGGATGGGTGACCACAAGTGGCTTAACATTTTTTGAGCTCCCCCGTGCTAAAGAGTACTGTCCTTTAATAAAGCTACGAGGTTAAAAATCAACCTGTGTACTCTCTGCCTACCCAGGCGTGATAATATTATATGTACTCGTATGTAAGCGTTTTATATAGAGGGGGACATAGGGCGATTCCCCCACTGGCAACGCGCCCGACCGCGGTGCTCGGAATCTGCCACGTTTTTAGTCGGTTAGACGAGGCGGGTTTTCTATACAAACTTGCATACAATATTAAAATTGCCGCACCGTCGCGGAGCGCGGTGCAGTGGGATCACCGCCTACGACAGGACGCGACGTAGCATGTCGTAGCGAATCGCCTACGTTCGTAGCTTGTTCGTAGCAATAAGCAACGCGCGTAGCAGCGTGCGGCGTATAGCAGTAGTGTACGCAAGAAGCTTACTCGCTGACTGTTTGAATATTATGACCATAATAATAAATCGATTGCATATCTTTATTTTTCGTGGCATTTGTATTTAAATTTATTCGGATCGTATTTTAATTTATTGAAGTGAAACTTGCATAGGCGCGTTGGGCATTTTTTGAAATGGTAAAAACCTATTATACTCGCGACACTGTTACCGTTGCCGTAACAGACTCCACCTTGTTCAAGTTTTCACTTCTGTCCGGGAGTGTGGGACTGCCACTGATTTTTTTATTATTTTTGTTTCAATATAATAATTACATAATTTATATCATAATTAATTTTGAATTGTAAAAAGCCTAGTTAGCCTAGGGCTAAGTTGTGTGAAAATAAATGATTTTATTTATATCTTTTTTCTCATTATTCAACAAAATCCAATGACATACACTTCTTAACTCTTTTTTTTGTAATAAAGACATATTTTACGTATTGGTTTTTAAACTATCGCGCTTTGAACACATTATTTATATATATATAACGGGACTTAGCACGAACCTTTTTTTTTTAAATTGTTTTGTCTAAAGTTTCGAAAAATAGTTACATCTTTCGTGGTCGCAGACTGACTGGAGAGCAGCGTTGTCGTCTTGTTGAAACGTTAGACAAAACAATAAAAAAAGGTTCGTGCTAAGTCCCGTTATATATATATAAATCATATTTTACGTATATCCCCCAAGAATCTTCCTTCTCTTTATGGTTGCCTGTAAGAGATTGCTTCGGCGATAAGGCCGCCTCTTGTACCTTATTTATTTATAAGTTCCGTAAACTTTGTAATTTTTTATTGTTTTTATTTGGTGCAATAAAGATTTTTGTATTGTATTGTATTGTATTGTAATCTTAAAACGAAAGTATCTACCTCTAAGTGTTAAAAATCATCATCATCATTTTCATAGTCACGTCTTTTTTTATCTCCATTGCAGGAGCACGACCCTCTCTGTACTACCTAAGCCATATATTAACCAAAGTAGTCAGACGATTCGGCCTACTTGTAAAGTTATTTAAAAATAGCTATCCTTAATTTAAGAACCGAAAGCATTTTATATTATTTCATTTTAATTAATTTTTATATACTTCTTTATGACCATTTCATAATATAAAAGCGTAATTAACAATGGCGCATATTTTAATAATGGCTTCTTTGAAGTTTGTTTTCGGTTTGAACATCGGTGTGGGGGCGCGTTTTCGTAATTACCTGGTAGATGCCGGCCCCGGGCATTCAGCCCGCTACGTATACAAACGGGGCGGAGATGAGGGTTTGATCATCCCCCGCATTTCCATTGTTTACAAACCGTTTTTAAAAAAAGGAGATATTTATTTATGTCTATGTAGGGAGCTTGGTGGCCCGTTAGGAGTACGCATTGCTATCGCTTTCGCAAGTTGAGCAACCCCATTTGAATGTCACCACCCGCGGGGAAACGGCCACGCGTATAGTAAAATCTGTCCAAAGGTTGACTGGTAGACAACGCTTTTAGCGTTAAGTTCACCTATTGTTCTGTACAATTTGTATTTGATGGACAATAAAGATTACATAAATAAAAATGAAGTCAGTAGGTTAGCCATTTATCATAAATGTAGGAGAAAAAAAAATTGACAAAAAATAAGTGTTTTTGTGTTCTTTTAATGATTCTTATTCCAAAGTTTCAACCTGTGTAATTATTTTTTTATAAATACTTACGCGATTAAATAAATACAGTTAGTATTCAGGAATTCAAGGAGGCTCAGACCTATCAAAACAATATTTTGTTATCTTTGCTAACCAAAAGTTTGACCAACGTCCAAAGGGTAGGCATTTTCGTACAATAACAACCACGAATGGAAAACAAACCGTTTCAACAATAATAATATATAGGACTTTAAGTCGTGTTATTAAGAAATAAAAAATTCAAGAGTTATTGTGATGTCACAGTTTCATTGTCTGTTTTGTTGAGTTATGATTTTACAAAAAAAATATTGAAATGAGGAGGACGAAAATTTTTTATCGATATTTAATACCTCTTTTTATAGAAAGACTGAACTTGCTCCAAAAATTTGGCTGGTGTTTAAAAAGTCACCCTGTATTTATTGTAAAGAAACATGCCGAGGCAGTGTAAATTATGCGGTGGGTTCATGAAAATTCAGACGCAAAATCTTGCGGTAAATGTTTCTGGTTAAGAGAGACATTACATTACTCGGCCCGACGGAATGATGGCTTGTCGTTAGCGAAGCGGATGATTGTCGAGGTGGCTTTTAGAAAAAATGTGGAAAATGTTAAGAATAAAAATTGAGCTTAGATAAACTTATTGATAATTAAAATGATTGGTACAAAAACACATATAACTACAATACACAACTTAAATATTGATCACATTGAAATTGTGACCTTTAGCTGTCTACACCAAATGGAATAAAAATACGATGCTATTGTAAGGAATTTGTATGAAGCAATTAATTGAAACCTCTTTGCGGTCTAGTAAAATACTGGCCAATAAGAATTTGTGAAAAAATTTACTGGATGAAGAAATTTACGGTTATGAGCGCGGTTGTTAATTCCAAAGGGAATTTGAATACTACGATAATTCTTGTCACAATAATAAAGCGATATGTACATTTTATGTTTGATTATTAGTGTTATAGTTATTATTATATAATACAGTTTTATTTGACTTTTACACTATCACTAAACTTTTACTTCTAAAACCCAGCAGAACTGTGTGAACAGAATTTATAATTCAGTATATTTTTATTATTTTTAAAACCATCAAAGGAGTACTAAATTTAAGGCCGTACCTGAATTTTTCGGGGTCCAGTGCTGCCCCCATTAAAAATAAATCATTTAAAAAAAAACGGAGACATAATTTAAAATTTTGCTACTACCAAGTCCTAGATAACCCTTCAAAGTATTTTATGAACTGCTGTTTACAGTTTTTAATGAAAACGTTAAGCTTTACTACGCACATTAGCCAAAAGTGGCCGTGTTTCGCAAATGTGCGTAGTAAAGCTTATCGTTCACACTTTAAACTGTAAACAGTAGTTCATAAAATACTT
The DNA here is from genome assembly GCA_963576875.1 of Acrobasis repandana. Lineage (NCBI taxonomy): Eukaryota > Metazoa > Arthropoda > Insecta > Lepidoptera > Pyralidae > Acrobasis > Acrobasis repandana. The sequence goes on from OY756215.1 coordinate 3,872,431, forward strand.
TGAAGGGTTATCTAGGACTTGGTAGTAGCAAAATTTTAAATAATGTCTCCGTTTTCTTTAAAATGATTTATTTTAAATGGGGGCAGCACTGGACCCCGGAAAATTTAGGTACGGCCTTAATTATATCATGAATGTAAACAAATTCCACTTATAAGCAATTAAAAATTCTGAACTTTCAATAAAATAAAAATATAAAATGGCTTTGTTTTGGAGTCACCTCAACAACAAGCGACGATCGATCTGTCTGGACTTGGCTCGCTGCCAGACAGTTGGCAGCTTCATAGCTTAGCACTAAACATAAAACTTATCTTTCAGAGATTTCAGTCTTTGTTCGTTTGACCTAGTAATTGATGGATATTGCTGTCACGACACAAATTACACCTGCCATAACTTCGATTGTACTTGAATAGTGTGTAAGTTATGCGGCTAGAGAGAGCACGTGTTTTTCTACGTGACTGAGTCAGAAGATTCGTAGAATGAGAAGATTCGTAAAATGAAAAGATTCGTAGAATAAGAAGATTCGTAGAATGAGAAGATTCGTAGAATATGAAGATTCGTAGAATGAGAAGATTCGTAGAATGAAAAGATTCGTAGAATGAGAAGATTCGTAGAATGAAAAGATGCGTAGAATAGAAAGATTGTAGAATGAAAAGATTCGTAAAATGAAAAGATGCGTAGAATAGAAAGATTCGTAGAATAGAAAGATTCGTAGAATGAGAAGATTCGTAGAATAAGAAGATTCGTAGAATGAAAAGATGCGTAGAATAGAAAGATTCGTAGAATGACAAGATTAGTAAAATAAGAAGATTCGTAGAATGAAAGGGTGCGTAGAATAGAAAGATTCGTAGAATGAGAAGATAAGTAGAATTAAAAGATTCGTAGAATGAGAAGATTCGTAGAATGAAAAGATTCGTAGAATGAAAAGATTCGTAGAATGAGAAGATTCGTAGAATAAAAAGATTCGTAACTCTTCGTTATTACACGAAAGTTTGTAATGAGTTTCACGACACTACCCTTGTTTTATATTTTATGTGCCTAATTAAAGTAAACAATTTGTTCTGACTTTATATAAGATTCTAGTAAACTTTTACTTACCAATAGCTAGGTATATTGCAAAAGTATCCACAAGTCTGTTAGCAAATTTAATTTGAGAATTATTGAATTAAATTTACGTTGCAAAAGATTGTTTAATTGGTACATTTGACTGAGAGTTGCCTATTGCAAAATTTGTAATAAGTATATTAGCCCTAGATAACTAAACTATCCTGGGAGTTACACAATAACTAAACATTCGTCTAGCGGACTACGCATTAAAAAATCTTATATTATCAACATCATTTAACGTGAGGAAGAAATTGTTACATGATTCGTATAAAGGGCTCTTGTGAATAGAGACAAGTATAAATAATTTTATACTAATGATGCCACATACCTTTTATACACATCTACATTATGGGTGCCACAAATTGCATTTTTATATCTAAGGCATCAACTTTATGTCTTCCTTAGCAATTTCGACGGGCAAACGTATAATTTTTTTGTAATATTTCATACTTAAGGAAATGGAGCAGATTCTTCATATGATTTCACCAAGGATATCTCCTATCATGACCTTGATGTCACGTCTCAAAGTTACCGTCCGAACAAGTTGCCGCAACCAAGGCTCCATGAGGTGGTTCGTCAATTTCAAAACAAAATCTCGCCGTGTTGCTATTTTTTTATTATTTTTGATGTTATTCGCGACGTATCATAACATAAGTAGGAGTAATCCTAGTGCAGATGACCATTTATGATGAGTTTTACTGGATACAAATCAAAGAGTTGCTAAAGCACATGTCGGATGCTACCTGAAGTACGTTTCTTTTCATGTTCAAATCATCCGAATTAATAATTTGGGTTCTGTTGTCTTTTACTTGGTACTAAAAAATCTCATTCAGAACCCAAATATTGGCACGAGACATCAGTATCAATGCTGATATTGTATTGACTTGCAACCTTCCAATTATTTGTCATCACCACAGAAGTTAAATTATCTTGTTACTTTTATCAGAGTCATCAATCTTAATAAACGTGAATTTGTACTTTCAGCCTAGGACATATGTTTCCATTTATAAATCCATCAATAATATTAGGTATATGAGAAAAAGTTGAAAACAATTAGTAGTATGAATGACATCTTACTATTAAACCCTAGTCATTAAAAAATAACCGTTTTCATGAAGTTCATATTATTTCCTAGTATGCTAATGTATATTATCTAATTATAATACAAACATTTATTATTTTTATTTATTTTAAAATACTAATATAAAATAAAATGCAATTTAGATACCTTTGAAAATCTGCACCTGTTATAACTAAACTTTCGTAATCTAGACGACGCGGTGATTATAAATCACAAATAAAGACAATTGTTTGCGCAAACGCCGCATTTGTGCCACTTTTCACTCTAATTATGAAGGTATACAAAGGCGTGCAAGCAGGGGGTACGCGAAAGTTTGTGAACTAGACTTATGCAAGGGGTCGCGTAGTCTGCCAGACGAATGTTTAGTTATCTAGGGCAGTTAAGTTAATATGATGAAACGAATTCAAAAATATTTAAATTATTTTAATATTCTTATTTATATAAAAGAACTTTTTCCTATTACAAATTAATGTTCGATCAAGTGAACAGAAGCAGGCCTGTGTCACTCCCCGTTTAGGTACCGAAAATGTACCTACATTATTACTATACGCGCAGGCGGCCCCTCCAGGTGGTAAATTCAGTTATACGAATCGTTTGTCCAGATATTGCAATAGACGTCTAGGTATATAAACGAAAAGGTGCTGAGTTCTGACGTGAGCTAAATTAAACCATATCGCTAGCTCCATTGAGTAGATCTTTGCTAAGTGAGACTTCTGTACGTTAGTATTATTTATTCTGTGACAAAAGTATTTTTGAATGAAGCCGTAAATAATAATATTTGGTTATCGTCATCATCATCATATCATATCAGCCACAGGAAGTCCACTGCTGGACATAGGCCTCCCCCAAGGATTTCCAAAACAACCGATCGGAAGCGGCCTGCATCCAGCGTTTTCCTGCAACTTTGCTCAGGTCGTCTGACCACCTAGCAGGTGGGTAGCACCTAATATTTGGTTATAAAGAAAATAATTAAATTTCTGGACTTCTCCATCAGTTTCATTTCACCAAAGCTCACTTTTTGAATGCAAATGCTTGATTTCTTGACAAACATCAAATTCACTATATGTGTGCATACAATATTAGAGGGGTTCCCTCGATTTCTCGAGGATCCCATCACCAGACCTTAACCTGGTGACAATAGGCCAGATTGCATAAATTATAATAATCAAACAAAAAAGAATTTCCTAAATCAGTTCCAAAACAGAAAAGTTAAAGGGAGAAAACGTATATACATTCGAAAGCTCTTCCTTTTTTAAAGTCCCTTAAAAAATACTAAGACATTTTGCTAACAATCTTTAGATTGTTAGCAAAATGTCTTAGTATTTTTTATATTAGACGTAACATTATTGTGTGTAATCTGTTCTTTAGAACACATTACACACTACATACATACAGTCTTTTTCGCTACGGAGTGGATAAATAAAAAGCGGCCAAGTGCGATTCGGACTCGCCCATGAAGGGTTCCGTAGCAGCAAGTAACATAATATAAACGTTCTTGTAGTTCGTTGTAACTTTGACCGATGTTTTAAGTTGATTGAATGAAAGGTAAATTGCAGTTTACGATTTATGACGTATTAAAAAAACTACTTACTAGATCTCGTTCAAACCAATTTTTGGTGGAAATTTGCATGGTAATGTACTTCATATATATTTTTTAGTTTTATCATTCTCTTATTTTAAAAGTTACAGGGGGGGGGGGGACATTTTACCACTTTGGAAGTGTCTCTCGTGCAAACCATTCAGTTTAGAAAAAAATTATATTAGAAACCTCATATCTCATATTATTTTTGAAGACCTATCCATAGAAAACCCACACGTATGGGTTTGATGAAAAAAAATTGAGTTTCAGTTCAAAGTGTGGGAAACCCCCAAAATTTATTGTTTTTTTTCTATTTTTGTGTGAAAATCTTAATGCGGTTCACAGATACATCTACTTACCAAGTTTCAACAGTATAGTTCTTATAGTTTCGGAAAAAAGTGGCTGTGACTTACGGACGGACAGACAGACAGACATGAAGAATCCATGGGTTCCGTTTTTTGCCATTTGGCCACGGAACCCTAAAAAGAAAATGTAGTAATTACAGAAAAAAAAAATTTGATTTATTGAATTATCTGCTTACTCACATAATCTCTCACTCTATCACGAACTATAATAATGCTAAGTCTCACTAGAATACTAAACTCTACATAGTATAGTACATTTCAAGGATAATATAAAAAACAAAATATAAGAGTGTAAAACTTTTCCATACTGATGGTCAAAAATGATATAATGCACTATATTTTCTTTCAAGTTCATATTTTGACTTTGAAAACCAATTATAACCCTAGATATATGCAATTTCGTTAAAGTTACAAATTTTTACCTAAATCTAACATGTCGTATCAAAATAAAACGTAGACTAGGTTTGTATGGGAAACTCGGATTTGGTCTAGGGTAAGGAGACTCTCCTGTTACATTTTTTGGAATAAATAAATAAATAAATGCACAGTCCATTATTTTGTATTTATTGTATAGCGTACTAAAGGAAGTAATTACGGTATTATATGTCGATGGGTATAGTCAATTGCTGATTTAGGTAAAAATTCAAAATTCAAAATATCTTTATTATCATAGGATATTTATAATATCTCTTAATAATAGTCACTTTGTTTTGTTTTGCACAAATGTTGACGTCAAATCGTTACTTAAAGCTAAGTTTACGCCGCTTCCTAGGCGCAAGTGCAGAAGAAGCGGCAACAAACTGCACTGCACGTTTTCTCCAAAGACGTCAACTAACAAACTAAAAACTTAAAATTAGTTATATAGATGGACAGAGATTACATTGTTTATTATGTCATAATTAAATTGAATTATAAGAATTACGTAATTTAAAATAATGTCAATTTGTAAATTTAGTATGTACCAATGTACCTAAATTATGACATGTCTAAGTATACAAACCTTTAAGAGGGACCCGCGCCAAGCTCAAGCCAGACCTTTTTGTCTTTAAGATAGTCATCGGTCCTATAATAAGCCTTCTCACAAAGTACTTTCTTTACATAAGCTTTGAATTTTCTGTCTGGCACTTTAAATAAAAGTGGCAATAAAAAGTGGTACTTTAAATAAAAAGTGGCAATCTAGCGTCATTTGTTGGCTGACATCAGGTTGTAAATATGACTGATTGCACGTTCAATTAATTTACTTGCAGCATCCATTGACATATAATATATAGACCAGCTATCTCAAACAATGGCCCGTGTTCTATTTTTGAATAGACGGTAGCCTATATATGGCGGCGTGAATTTTGTCATACATATTTAATTTTTAAACAATGAAAACTGGTTACACTTACTGATGGAAAGTTATTTCTTTACACTTCGCCGTGTTCCTTGAATTATTCTTATAGTATTTTAACAGACACCAAGGAAATTTTTAACCACCTACAAAAAGAGGGGTGGGTTTGACGCTAATGTCTGTTGGTCTGTCTGTCTGTGGCATCGTAATGCTCGAACGGATGTACCCATTTCGATGCGGTTTTTTACTTGAAAGCAAGTTCCCTTGCGGTGGTTCATAATATGATTAATGAAAATCGGTTCAGCCGTTTAAACGTTATTGGGGGTTAACGCTTGAAAGTCAGGGCTCTCTCTAGCAAACAATAGATGGCGCTAAGGGTATCAAATCGTATCGGTAGTTCCGCTACTCATTACTAGATGGCGTTCTTGAGTCGGGGTTTTTTTTAATTTGCCTAGCAAATAAACTTGTTTCCTATGGTTTTCACTTATAAATTGTTGAAAGTAATAGACACATAAGAACTATCAAGGGACTAAGCGTTTTTGGAGATAGCTACAATCAAACGGGACAAAACAATGATATGTGGTTTCGTCTCTAGTGCTTTAGTACATAATAGCTCTTTTGCTGCATCGTAGCAATGGATTGCCAGCTCAAATCAGCAAATTAAGGCTTAAAAATGGCCTCTACAGGTATCCACTACCCACCTGTAGCGCTATGCGGTACCTGTTTGCCGCACCGCATACATACCGCAGTACCACGTTTATAAGACCTAGTATTGATGTGGCGTGCTTTCACGAAAATGTTGTACTGATGCCATAATTCTTGTGAAAATGTGAGGAGGTCGGTGGCCTAGTGGAAGTACCCATTATAGACGCTTTCGCAAGTTAAGTGACACCGGGCGTCCGCAATTGGATAGGTGACCACACGTGGCATTAAAAGAATCTCGAGCTCCTCCGTGCTTCGGAAGGCACGCAGGCAGTGCACGTTAAGCCGTAGGTCCCGACTGTTGTCATTGTAAGATAGTCGTCAAGCTTTGTCAGATGCCTTTAGGTAGTTTTGAAAATCTGACAACAGTGTGAAACCCAGAATTAATTGGAGCGTTATGCGTGTGTTGTGTATAAGCTGTTTCCACTCTCTACTCCTACCTCGACAAAAATCCCATCCCAACTAATATTATAAATGCGAAAGTGAGTTTGTATATTTGTTTGTTTGTTACCTCTTCAAGCTTTATTTACTGAACCAATCTTCTTGAAAATTCACATACACATAGTTAGGAGTAAAGAGAAGGGCATAGGGTACCTTTCATCCCGGAAAAATTTAATGTTCCCGTGGGATACGCGAGCGAAGCCGCGGGCATAAGCTAATAAAGAATAAAGATGCGAAAGTAACCTATAACAATAATAATAGAATAATAAAGTGCTAGAGATAAGAAAGAGCGGAGTCTCCTGACACAAGCATATTATTTGCTTAAAAGGAGGCTCCAGCAACAAAACCTTGTAATTTAAATAGTAACATAATAGACAATTTATTTTTATTTTTATTATCAATAAAGTATTAAATAACGAAAACGTCGCATCAGGTGTTGTAAAGCCTTATTTATAAGGTACTCCTAATAATAACACGATTTGTAGGTCAAACCATATCATTATGCAGTGCTTTTTGTTTCAATGTTGCTTGACACTATAACGTAGATTTGTAACTACATACGTGTTGATATCGTGCGGTTTACAAATATCTAAATATATAAATAATAAATACATATACCTATATAGAAAAATCACACAGATTGAGCTAGCCCCAAAACTTGTGGACGATGCTATACTTTATGACAAAGACATATATTTATATAGATAAACACCCAAGACCCATGTTTGAACAAGACCATTTTCCAACTTGCCCTGGATAGGGATCGAAACCAGTACCTTGGGAATGGCGGACTAGCATGATAAACACGCTACAGAGATAGTCAGTATAGAGTAAAACCGACGATGTCAAGCAGCATTATTTCTAGCGGACCGAAGCAGAGATCAATCGAGTCATATACTCGAGTCATACTTTACAATCTGTCAATCAAGAATTTTAATCTGTTTAGGTTTTCCAACTTTAAAACTAATTAACTAAGTAAATACGTATCGATGTTGGACGCTTAGCGAGAGGTCTATTGTGCTCCCATTCGGGTGACAGTTCGCTAACTTAGTTTATCTGATCAATAAGGCTTTCTTAATTGATAAGGTACCGGATAAATTGATGAAATTAGCATGATAATATTTATTTTATTATAAAATTATTATATAATATTATATTATTTTATAACACAAAATTTTAAGTGAAGCTTACCACAATGCCTGTCATGGAATTTTAAGCTGCTATGTTTATCCATACACGTCCAAATTGATTTATCAAGAAATCAATATGTATCGATGTTCGACGCTCGTGTAAACTTAATATAATCAAGCGAGAGGTCTTGTGCGGGTGGCAGTTCGCTAACTTAGTTTATCTGATCAATAAAGCTGTCTCCCTCCATAGATAAAGTTAAGGTTAAATTGATAAATTTCCTATGATATCAATTTAGTTAAAATCTATATTGCATCAAAACAATTAAATACAGAACAATATAAAACAAAACAATTGTCAAAAGGCGGTCTTTATCGCAACTGCAATCTCTTCCAGTCAACCGAGGTACTTGGAGATGTTTGACGACAACAGGTGAGGCGCAAAGTTAAAGACAACTTCAATTAATAATAAATAAACTCTAATTTAAGTTTTCATCGAACCACCTATTAAAATTCCGCATCCGCATATCGTTCTCAGCTTAAATGGCTAACTATCAAACAGCGTAGAAATCTACATATTCATTGTTGTTTTCATGGTATTATCTATAATCCTTCTGCACCAAGTTACATGATATATAAATTTCAGCTCCTCAGCTCAACTCACGATAGAAATCTGCGCTCCTCTAATACAATGCAACTTGCTATTCATCCTCACCGTACCGGTTTCTTTTCTCATTCTTTTGCCGTTGCCGCTGTTCGGCTCTGGAATGCCCTCCCTTTTAGCATTACGAGATCACATAATCGTGACATTTTCAAAATGCAGGTAAAGAAATTTTATTTGGAATCAAATTGAACTCTGCTGTAATATATAAATAGGTATATGTATGTATATGTATTTGGTATAGTATATACGTATGAGTATTTATAAGGTATGTATGTGGATATAATAATATAAATAATATATGTATGTATGTATTTAAATGTTTCTGTGTAATATGTAATATTATATAGGAAAGTTTACTTTTTTACTAAAATAAGACTGCTACACTTGCACCCCTTCTACCAACTTCTCGACATGTCCCAAAGGCAAACTGGTAGACAATGCATTAGTGTTATGTCTGACCTATTGTAATCAAACATAATTGTGTGCAAAAAAAACTTAAATAAAGAAATAAAATTACATACTCCTATTATTTCTACTTACATTAGGGTTGCTTCACACTTATTCGGGCCGGCATTATGTTATAGTTACCTCGGCACAGCGAGGTGGTAAAATATAATAGGTATACGTTGATGAATGTTCGGGCAAAAAGCCGATATAATTATTTCGGGTCGGCTTTGTTGTTCGACCAATACCTACTGCCGAACCGACAATTCCGGCCCCAATAAGTGTGTAGCAACCCTTATATCTGTGACAATGGCCTTTCTTAAAACGCTCCATCCTGTCCTGCCTTTTCAAACAATAGGCACAAAGAAAACCTTTTACGTATTGTATTGAAGGCTGCTTATACATTCTGAGCTCGCCCGCATGTGACCCTGGCCCGAGAATTAGGAAGTTTGGGATCGCGTCAAGATGTTGCCATTCAATTACCAAGTCTTGGATTAAGCCCTTGATGTTATACGTATATACTATAAATACGTTGAATATATTTATATGCAAAGTTAAGTACAAAAGTATAGGCAATAATTTTTGAAGTGAAAACTTCTTTAGCGGTGTTGTGCACTTTTTTTGTAATGGGTAAAAATGTTAAACTCGCGTCAGGACACTTTTTAATGTAATATAAATTGTTATGTTTGTGTACGATAGCGCAATAAATAAATATTGTATTCTACCACATAAATGATAGTACTTTTATACTGATAATTAAAGCAATTCGTGCAAAATTAATCCCTAACCATTCCGAAATATAAAAAATGCACAACGTTAATATTCAAGTTTTCACTTCTGCCGGCACTCCCGGAGTGCAACCAGTCGTTTTTTTTTTGTTAGCCATTAATGCTCGCAAATCATCTCTTCCTCAGTCAACTTATTGTTTTATATATCCATCTGTAGGAATGTAGGTTGCAAACAATTGCTTTTCTATTGTTACTAGTAACTGGACTGTGAATGTGTTAAAAAAATCATAAAGTTTATATTTATGAATCCATTAGGTATGTATTTACGACAGCCAAATTATTAGGTTTGGTTCTATACATGGCATGAAAGCATGACCTATTGCGATAACAGAACATTTACCTATTTACCCAAAGTTAGAGCTTTGCTTTAATTTTGACGACCTCCGTGGCGTATTAGTAACCACACTAGTCCAGGGCAAGTTGGAAAATAGCCATTTTCAAATTTTCTTTCAGTGTCATGAAACTGAAGTACTTAAGTATTTATATTCATTCTGTGCTAAAAGCTCTGTTTTGTACAATTTCTTTGTTTCCAATTATATAAGAGTTGTTTCTTTCTTACCAAGTTTCTAAAGGTCATCTATGACGACCTTTTAAATCAATTATAAAATATAACTTGAAAAATACTCACCATTTATTTATAAAAACATTACATATCAGTACAAATTCAACATATAGTCTGCCAAACTGCGCAGCAGTTTGTCGGCAGAAAATTTAAATTGATATATTGTTATTCTAAATGATACTCGTATATATATTTGGATGATGATGGATGCGAATCATTAGTTGAGTTAACTACGAGTATTTATTAATCTGTGGTTGAGTGTAGGTAAGTAGATATAGATACCTACCCACCCAATATGATCTATTTTATTGAGCGTTTGAAAAGCTTTTGAAGTCATATAAACCGGAAATTACTAAAATAATGAACCCACCGATTTTCAATCACATTCTGCTTCAGCCACAAAGTTAATTAATTCAGAGAAAATCGGCGAGTTAATTAATTCGTTCATGTCAGAACCAATGGTTAAATAACGGGTTAAGTAGGAGTCAACGTTAATTTAATTAGGTATATTTAAATAAGGGATGATTGCTACTTATTTAGATTAGATTAATTACAGTTAATACTTTTGGTTTAGCATCGTCGTGATTAATTAGAATAACATTAACTAACTTGTTAAACGAATATTTAACAAATTAAATATACAAGTGACAATCTACTATTATTATAGGTATTTAATGTTAGGTCTGTTTTGTTTGATTCTCTATTTGTCGAATGACTATCTTTTATTCTCTTATTTGTCTATTTGTCCGTTGAACAGATCCGTGTCTGCTATTTTATCAGTCCATTCTTCATTCATCTATTTCTTTGTTGGACAGATTTCCCTGTCTGCTATGAATTTATCAGTCCGACCAAAACAGCACTGTTAAAAATAAGTACCTAAGTACTTACACTGACTGTTTTTCATCACACATATTAAGTATTTCATATTTATTTGTTACTGACATGATTTCTTGTTTGACACTACTCTCCTCACCACATCTTCTTTAAACTATATCTTTTCTAACTCTTTTAAATCAAAGAACTAAAACTAAAGAAACAAAAGTAGATATATAGTATATCTCTATCGTTATTTTGGTGCCATTCACTAATAGAACTTTCACCCAGACATTAAATATATAAATAATAAATATATAAGGGCAAATCCCATTGATTGAGTTAGCCCCAAAGTAAGTTTTAAACTTGTGTTATGGGATACTAACTCAACGATACTATATTTCATAATAAATACATATACATATAAATAAACATTAAACACCCAAGATATAGATTTGATTATACTACCTCTACATACAGTTTTTCAGTTACTAGTGAGACATTTCCATACTTTCTCTTAGAGCGTTACACTTTACGCTGGCTCGGCGGCACCATGTGTACGGGTCAGTACATTTACTAACAAAACCCAGACGCGCGGCGCCGCTGCGGCAAAACCACTGCCGTGGCGGCGTAATGTGTAATGTAAATGCTGTTACCTACTCATTCCATACTTTGACAATCGCCACTCACGCAAATCTTGCAACATGCATATAAAACTTTTCTTCGCTAACAGCAAATTAACCCTAACTTAGAACAAGAATGGATATAAAATAGTAAGAATCTAAACAAAGTGTCATTGGGCTGAAAACCGGTTGCTGCGAGTTCGGTGGCGGCCGAACCTGACTCGGGTGTGACAGTGTAAGATGGAAGATAATGCTGCCAGGCAGTATAAATATAGGTAAGTGGCTTTTATATTACATAAGGGGCCAGCTACATATTACGTCACAGCGATGGGAGAAAAGTGTACTGCCGAGTGACACTCTGTGTTAAAGGGATAGAAAAAAGAATGAGAAAAGTTTTTATTAGTGAAAAAAGTAAACATTTTGTGTTACGTAATATGCGGACGGCCCCTAAGCACAAAGTCTAGCTATAAGTATTTTTTATAATGGGGACGCCATCTTGATTTTCTTAACGTGGCAAAACTGCCTTAAAACCTTGCTCTGATGTTTGTTGTATTCGATCACATAGAAAAGATTGAGAATTGATTAAGTATATTCTGCTTCTAAACTAAACCTACAGGTAAAATTGTGTAGAGCTAATAACCTTTAGAATAAGACCAAAAATTATGACGTATTTGAATTGGAATTCAATTTGCAATCGAAACAGTACGCGGGTCAAATAGGATGTGCGCACATTCAGATATCTTCGTATGTGGGAGACTGCCTTGCCAATTGACCCGATTGAAATTTACTTATGCGCTTGAGTTCGCAGCTTTACCTACGGCAAGCCCTTTCAAACAACCATACGGTATTTGAAGAAAAAATAAACGATACCTCGATTGACAGTGCGCCTTGAACCCTAAGACCTTTCTTTACATTCTATCATTCACCTTGTAGCGGGGGCGAGCAAGGTGATATGCTTGACTGTCACAAAGGGAAGATCGTCCCCCCAAGCATGGGGTTGTGCCTTGAGGACTGAGGCCCCGACAGCCCATCTCGTATTTATTTATTTATTAAATCTTTATGAAGACAATGGTACAAAAGGTGGACTTAATGCTAATGCATTCTCTACCAGTCAGCCTTTAGGAAAAACAGAAAATTTAAATTAGCGATAGGCGCTTAAAGATAAGTATGTATTTCTACACTACACACACTATACACATATGTACATACATACATATACATACATACATACATACATGATATAAAATACAAAAAAAATTATTGTAATGATTAGTTCTGCTGCAACAAATCAGCATAAAGGTGTGTGTGGACTTTTCTCTTAAAAAGGAACCTATTTGAGATACTTTTGATATCTTCCTTTTGTGAACTACTCGTATTTCCACGGCTTCATTCATTGATTCAGTAGTTTTTGTTTAGTGGCGTAGAGTTTTCATTCCTTAGTATTGATCGGCTGGTTATAAACTTTCGACTTGATAGATTTCGAATGGCTTTGCTACGGAGTAATGAATAATTAATAGGTAATATAGGAAGAAACAGGAAGGAAGGAATTGACAGGAAGTCTCGTAACGCTGATGGTCCCGGCTGTTATTTTTATAGCAGTACATAAGACCTATAATGAACCTTATATCTGTGATAAGACGTCCGAGATTATAATAACGTCAAATCTATGTAAAACGGTTACAGAAAATTCAGTCCATAACAATGATTACATTTAATGTTCTTTAAAAAAATAAGTTATATAAACGAATAATATGGTACTCAATTTGTTTTTTAAATTTCACAAGAAAAAACAAAGAAAATCATGAAACAAATGCAGAATACGAAAAAGAAAACACACAAAATTTTAGAGACAAAGAAAAAAAAAGAACATAGTTTGTTTTTCGTGTGTAAGTGGCCAACACTGGAGTCAGAATTTTCAAGCTGCCTTAAGGCATCTGACGTAGCTTGAAGACATTCATACAATGATGACAGCCAGAACCAACGGCTTATCGTTTCTTGCAAAGCACGTAGGAACTCGAGAAATTTTTATACCGATTTAGCTTTTATATTTAACGAATGTATTGATGAAGGCATATTCCCTAACTTAATGAAATGTAGTAAACTAATCCCCTTATTCAAAAAAGGAGAAAAAACAGACCCTGGCAACTACAGACCTATCTCTATTCTGCCAGTTTTGAGTAAGGTGTTCGAAAAGATAATGCTCAATCAAATGCTACTTCACTTTAAGACCAATAATCTTTTCCATAGCCAACAATACGGCTTTACTGCTGGAAAATCGACCACCGATGCAGGAGTAGCACTTATTACTAATATCTACGACGCGTGGGAAAACAGAAATGATGCAATTGGATCATTTTGCGATCTTTCTAAAGCATTTGATTGCGTTGATCATCCAACACTTTTGCTCAAATTTCGTCAATACGGTTTTGATGATAAGTCAATTAAATTAATAGAATCTTACTTAACTGATAGGCTTCAAACTGTTGATATAAACGGCGTAAAATCACACGGGTCTAATGTGAAAATGGGCGTACCCCAAGGTTCAATTCTAGGACCGTTCCTTTTCTTAGTTTATGTCAATGACTTGCCTTACATGGTTGAGAAAGAGGCTGACATGGTGCTGTTTGCTGATGACACCTCGCTAATATTTAAAATAGATCGACATAACAGTGATGCTAGCGCGGTGAACAGCACCTTATCTTTAATTTCTGATTGGTTTTCGGCCAATAACCTCATGTTAAATGCGAACAAGACCCAATGCATTCGATTCTCTCTTCCTAATGTGAATCAAGCCTGTGTTGACATACTAATTAATGGTCAGAAACTCGATCTGGTTGAAAGTACTACCTTTTTAGGAATCACAATTGATTCGAAACTTCAATGGGGCGCTCATATAACTAAACTTTCTAATAGGCTTAGCTCTGCGGCTTACGCTGTTAGGAGAATAAGACAATTGACAGATGTAGCAACTGCTAGACAAGTGTACTTTAGTTACTTTCACAGTCTAATGTCTTACGGGATACTTCTATGGGGGAGTGCAGCGGACATTCAGACTATTTTTCTTTTAAAAAAAGAGCAATTCGTGCTATTTACGGTTTAGGATCGAGAGACTCACTGAGGGAATTATTCAAGGAAATAGGTATACTTACTTTTGCATCACAATTCATATTTGAAAATATAATGTATGTAAGAAAAAATATTTCCATGTTCAATAAAGTAAGTGATTTTACAGATAGAAATTTACGTAATAAGAATGACTTAGTTAGCCCATATTACAGGCTGAATACAGTCAGTAAGTCTTTTATGGGGAAGTGTATACTTTTTTATAATAAATTGTCAGAATCGGTCCTTGATATGCCAGACAGAAAATTCAAAGCTTATGTAAAGAAAGTACTTTGTGAGAAGGCTTATTATAGGACCGATGACTATCTTAAAGACAAAAAGGTCTGGCTTGAGCTTGGCGCGGGTCCCTCTTAAAGGTTTGTATACTTAGACATGTCATAATTTAGGTACATTGGTACATACTAAATTTACAAATTGACATTATTTTAAATTACGTAATTCTTATAATTCAATTTAATTATGACATAATAAACAATGTAATCTCTGTCCATCTATATAACTAATTTTAAGTTTTTAGTTTGTTAGTTGACGTCTTTGGAGAAAACGTGCAGTGCAGTTTGTTGCCGCTTCTTCTGCACTTGCGCCTAGGAAGCGGCGTAAACTTAGCTTTAAGTAACGATTTGACGTCAACATTTGTGCAAAACAAAACAAAGTGACTATTATTAAGAGATATTATAAATATCCTATGATAATAAAGATATTTTGAATTGAATTGAAAATACCCACGACCACGCCCGGGGTGCCACCGAGCCACCAAGTTCCTCAACAAAGTTGTAACACTACAGTTAAAATATCTTTAAATGAATAAAACTAAAAATAATAAGGGTAAATACGAGTACCTACATAAAATAATTTGTTTTTGTCGTACAAGCTTATAATGAAGTACTAATTAAGACAAATTTAATAAGCACAAACTTAGTGGGGTTGCGTCGTTTTATTACTGGGATCCTATAGCTACCTTCCAGTTCCTTCATCTGACCAGCTTCTTATAATAATATTGCATTGTCATCTGATTTACATTAGTATACAAAATTTAATCTCATTCGGAAACCCGAAAGTGGCTCAAATTTTACTTGCAAGATTTGACACAAACAAATAAACAACAACCACAGACTATGGATCAAGATAGACACAGCCTCTGTAGGAATTTGCGTGTCGATCAGACTTCAAATTGACTTCATTTAAGATTGTCATTTTTAGTCCGTGTATGTCAATTCATTAGATCGGGCATTAAGCTCTCTACTGTAAAAAACCTAAACCTGGCGTTTTGAGCCGTAGAAACTCATTTGTAAGTAAATTTCTTAATAAAATTGTACGGAATATTGACACGCCAGGTTTTCATACAAATTGAAGGACTTTCTTTATCTAGTAGTATATACAATTCTGTGGGGCAAGCTAAATAAAAGCTTTTAATATTAAAAGATAATCCAAGTAAAAGAAACCTTATACCTAATAACCAAAAGCTTTATAGATACTCAGAAAGAAATTTGGCAGCCAACAGCGTAGATACGAAATAAAAATTATTCTGAAGGCATCACATTTTCCTAATGTGTTCTGTAGGCGGTCTGCGAAAGAAAAATGGCTATTTTGCTGTAAAAGCCTATTTGGAATTTCTCGAAAACAAATGGAGCGATCCAACTTCGAGATTTAGGCGATCATAATGAAATAAGGCGTAATCATATGAAGTGCGTCAAGTTACGTTAAGGATCTCAATATTAGGAAATATTGGCCTGTAGATCTTGGGGCTCTGGGCTCTGTCCATCTCTTCCTGTAGATGTTGTAAAAGGTGACAAAAGGACTAAGCACAAACATCTCGTGCTACAACTGCATTCCCAATTCCTAAGGGGAAGTTGGGCGGTGGCCGGTTTTAAAATTTTTCATACAAATGCATTACCAAAGCGGGTAAACGTCGGTCAGACGGTCGGTCGTTAAACTAAAGCCGAATCGAACTGTTTCGGCTATTTTTTCTCGATTTTGCATGGTCTTTGGCATCCTTGGGAGACCATTGAAATGCACATTTATATTTGGAGAAGAAAAAGCAGGTGCGCTGCGCGGGCTCCGCAGCAGTACAGCTGAGGATGCAACCGGGAACGCGCTAAGATGAAGAAGAATTCCTTGAATTCATTAGGGTTCCGTACAAAAAATGAAAAAACGGAACCCTTATAGGATCACTCGTGCGTCTGTCTGTCTGTCCGTCCGTCTGTCACAGCTAATTTGCTCCGAATCTACTGGACCAAATCAGGTGAAATTTGGTAGGATGGTGTAATACGTTGACCCCAACACAAATGTGGAAAGTAAACAAAGTTTTTTTTTTAAATTAGGGTTATTTTAGGATGACAAAATAAGAAATTAAAAAAAAAAAATTGCAAACCTTACTGTGTAATATATTAAATGAAAGGGCTCGTAATGAGAATCTCAAATATATTTTTGTTATTATTTTAAAATGAAAAGTTGTGATTTTATTCATGAAAGAAGACGAAAATTGACCATTACCCCCCTCCCCCCCAGATCTCCGAAACGACTGAGCCTAAAATTTTGAAAAAAATACAAAATATAGTTCATTGCTTGTAGATTACAGAAAAACCTATAAGAAGTACGGAACCCTCTTCACGCGAGTTTAACTCTCATTTGACCAGTTTTTTAAAATACCTGGTTACTTATCTACTAGAAAGCGCATGCATTTTGGATGAGAGAAATGGTCAACTCTCAGACAGCTGCAAACGAAGTGAAGTCTAATTTAATATTCAGAGCCTCCTCAGTTATTCAAGTGCGCCAGGTCTGTGGATCTAGTCGTAGCCGGCTGAAACTGAAAGCAAATGTTTGCGTAACACTTGGCACTAGCCCAGGTGAAGCTCTGTTGGTTTTGACCAACTGCCTTTGCGAGGATTTTACCTTTTATGTGTTATTTTTTCCCCAATAACCAAGCGAAGCGTCTCAATTTTAAAAATGCTTAGAGTATATTCGGGTTTCTTGCTGTTCTTTTCTACAGTTCCAATTTCTGTAACGATTTTCGTAAAATTATGTTAGTAGGTTCGATAATTCTATTTACAAATTCAGGTTTTTGAATTTTTTTAAAATGGCGAGCAATGGGATTACGGATAAAATTTATTCAGTTTTAAGCTATGCCAGACAGACTGGCGAGGTGTACAGCTCGCAGAGCCAATAGTCATATTTTTTAGATTACTCAGGTACTTATCATTGTTTCTAAAGTACTAAATTTTGGTACTTAAGTAAGTAATTTATTCGTGGTTTCGGGTGACAAGTTTATTAACTAGACAAATTAAAAACTGCCGACTTCCAAAGGTTCACCCACAATAACTTTTGAATAGACACACATACACATCAAACTAATAACACCCCTCTTTTTATCAGGGGTTAAAACAAAGTTATATCGCATATTACTTATAAAGTAATTAAAGCACATTACCTAAGTTAAAAATATATTTCATTGAAACTTATGTCCATTTCAATCCAGTCAGATATAAATAGACACAGTAGGTATATTCGGAAATGGAATATACGAACTCAGAGAATCATCTGTTGAGTAGCCCACCTACTCCTCCCCCTAGAGGGTGGGGAGACCTTCAGAGGTAGCGGAAATTAAATTTCAAATGCAGCTACGGCCAATCTGGGCGCTGCCCGCCGGCGAATGTCTACATTACCCTGAAATGTGGCATTTTTAATACAGCTGCTCAAACAAGTCGAGACATTGGTATACTGGAGGGGCAAACAAACAAGCTGTTTCAGTTATGCTCTGTCCCTGATGTTTCTACAAGGTGACTTTTTAAGCACAATCGAAATTTTTTGAGCAAATTCAGTCCATGATACTGAACCACTTTCTATAAAAACAATTAAAGAAAAACGAAAAAAATTCGTCTTCCTATAATAAATCAGCGTTCGTCCAAACGGATTTTGTATGGGAGGACGGAAATTTTTTTATCGATTAGATTTTTTTTATATAGAGTAGATCAGTATCACGGACTGAACCTGCTCTAAAAATTTGGCTGGTGGTTAAAAAGTCACCCTGTAGAAACATCAGGGACAGAGCATAAACTACCTACCCTGAAACAGGTTGTTTGTTTGCCCCTCCAATTTACCAATGGCTCGACTCTTTACTTACATAAATAGATATATTAGCGGACAATTGTATGTTTCATTTTGTTAATAAATTAATGCAAAGCTGTTATTACCTCTTAAGCTTAAAGGAAAAGAAAATTTAAGTCACAGAACAATTAATATCTAACTACGAGTAGAAGCATGCCTGTGTCATTCCCCGTTTTGGTATCGAAAATGTACCTACATTATTACTATGCGCGCAGGCGGCCCCACTGGGTGGAAAATTCAGTTATACGAATCGTTTGTCCAGAGTAATAAGAATGAAATTGGCTTGCAATGGATGTCTAGGTATCTATGCGAAAAGGTGCTGAGTTCTGGCGTGAGCTAAATTAAACCATATCGCTAGACACATTGAGTAGATATTTCTTTGAATTTCTTTGCTGAGTGAGACTTTTTACGTTAGTATTATTTATTCTGTGCTAGAAGCTGATATTTAGGAATACACTCAAAATATGAAACTAATCAAATGCACTTACTCACGGCACGGCCAATCTGAGGACGCCCTGTCTGCCATCGCCGGCGACTCTACATTTATCCTGAAATGTGGAATTTTTAATACAGATCTGCTGAAACATGTCTCAGACGTCTGCCGCTTGTGGAGACAATAAAAAGAGTATGGTGGATTATATCCAGACCCGGTAATATGTCCGTATATTAGCGAAAGTCGGTATTTTTCTAGCGAAACAAAGCAATGAAAAAAATCTAAATATTAATGCTGTATATCTGATCATAAAGTTGATACATAAGTCGATGATAAGACCTAGAATAATTATTTTTTAAACCAAAAAAAAAACAACCTACTTAATTTTCTGAAGCTCCTTCCATATCTCCAAAGTTCTTCATCATGTCTTCACTATATAATTATAGGACCAACTTGTAAAGGCTACCAAGTTGGTCCCATCGAAATCGGTTCAAAATTTGCGTAACGTAGAAACAAAAAAAAATAAAAAAAACATATGTCTTGAATTGTTAACCTCCTCTTTTTTTGAAGTAGGTTAAAAATAAAATAAATTCCTTTTCAAGGTCCCAACATTGGTTTCATAGGAAATATATCGTCACTAAAATTGTGGTGAGCTCTATGTAGGTACAATACAATACAAAAATATTTATGGCACCAAATAAAAACATTAAATATTACAGAGTTTACGGCCTTATCGCCGAAGTAATCTCTTAGAGGCAACCATAAAGAGAAGCAGTGCGAAGTATATGAGCAAGATAACAGGTGGCGCAGTACCTATACCAATACCTATACCAATTTCCCACAAGATTTAAAACAGATTTTCAAAACAATATTGATGAAAGAGACAAATCTTAACATTCACAAGTACCTATACCTGTTTGAACATAATTCTATGAATGAATGAAATCAGCTGAGTCAGACACAGGACAAGGGGTGCCAAAATCCCCTCTCAAGGGTTTCAAAGGATGCCGACGGAGGGATCAATAAAAACACGACCTTGGGTTCAAAGGGCCCGGGAAAAAACAATTGTAGTTGCTATTTTGGTAGGCGACCCGGATGTTTGTGTGAACATTCTCGAATCTCGGTAAAAGGAAATATTTTCTTTGTGTTACTTTCAATATAGATGCAAATAAATAAGGGCATGGAAAGGATACTCTTCAATTCATTTATAAAACACTTTTGCCCGCGGCTTCGCTCGCGTAGCTCACGGGAACAGTACATTTTTCCGGGATGAAAGGCACCCTATGTCCTTCTCAGTACTCCTAACTATGTGTATGCGAATTTTCAAGAAGATTGGTTCAGTAGATAAAGCGTGAAGAGGAAACAAACAAACAAATATACAAACTTACTTTCGCATTTATAATATTAGTTAGGACTAGCTTTTGCCCGCGGCTTCGCTCGAGTATCCCACGGGAACATTACATTTTTCCGGGATGAAAGGTACCCTATGTCCTTCTCAGTACTCCTAACTATGTGTATGCGAATTTTCAAGAAGATTGGTTCAGTAGATAAAGCGTGAAGAGGAAACAAACAAACAAATATACAAACTTACTTTCGCATTTATAATATTAGTTAGGACTAGCTTTTGCCCGCGGCTTCGCTCGAGTATCCCACGGGAACATTACATTTTTCCGGGATGAATGGTACCCTATGTCCTTCTCAGTACTCCTAACTATGTGTATGCGAATTTTCAAGAAGATTGGTTCAGTAGATAAAGCGTGAAGAGGTAACAAACAAACAGACAAACAAATATACAAACCCACTTTCGCATTTATAATATTAGTTAGGATTAGGATAACATGGTTAATTTGCTTGAAAACATGGTACATGGTATAAAGGAAGGGATCCGCTATATTACAACAAGTCAATTCAGATACTTTTATCTAAACGTCGAAAAAACAAATCTTTTATTTGGTATTTGTATGAAAAACAACCGTGATGTCATATATTTTAAAATTCAAATAGCGTTCTTATAATAGTTTTTTTGCATTAATAAATCTAAAATCATCTTGAAAATTAATATTATGATACAAGTGACACTATTTTTTGACGTTTTATTCTCCTGACAGTACCTACCAAAAAAATTATTATTGTACCAGTCATCTACCCAATTTGCTACTACCTAAAGTAACGCTAGAAGCTCCCGTAAAGCAATCAAAGGCCTACACCAACCTTTGATTGTAACTTGTTAAGAAAAAAGAATTTCCCACGTTTTATTAACTTGTTCCTGGCTAAATACGCAGTAGCGTCAAGTCATTAATAAAAAAATAAAAAAAAGTAAGCATGCAAATTATTTGAGAGTTTTTGGCGGGAAGTCAAGGGGTTCGGTTGGGGTTTGCTTTAAATTATTTTACAAATTGATTTTATTAGGCTTTATAATATGAAATTTGTGTTGTTTGGTGTTATAAATGCTCATGACATGAACAATGTGTGAAATAGTTAAAGTGGACCGTCATAGTACGGCTGTAGTGATATTTATTTTGCGGACTGTGTGGGCGTCTTCGGGCGTCGCCCGCCACTCAATCGTCTATGTAAACCAGTGCACTCGTATAGATTTGTCGCCAGAAGCTCCATTGCAGCAGTCAAAGGCCTACACCACCCTTTGATTGTCTTGTTAGGGTTAGGTTAGGATTAGGAATAAAGAACAAAATTAAAGATAGGCTCTAAAGGACTTGTATCCAGAGCCGTAAAATTATTTAATAAAAAAAAAAACAAATTATTTGAAAAACTCTTTGATATACATTTTTGTTAATAAGCCATTTTTATATTTTTTTCTTAAAAAGTGTGATATTCAAAGTTTTGTTTTTCTGAAGCTTGCTGATTGTTTAATGTGTTACTAAATATGCTTTGGAGGGCTCAGGTAATTGAACATAATTTTGAGTCGCTTAAAATGAGTTGCGTATTTTTTACTGCATTCGGTGATATACGAAAGTCCTGTTTGTGCCACATAGCGATGGCGATAACTTACTTTTAAGAAATGACTTTTGAATGTCTTTAGGACGTTTCTCAAGAGACTCATTAACGCAGCTTCTAATAAAATCATAATAAAATTGACGATCTCTGTAGCGTACTGGTCAACATGCAAGCCCGCCACTCCGGAGGTTTTGGGTTCGATCCCCAGCCAGGGTAAGTTGAAAAATAACCTTTTTCAAATTGTCCTGGGTCTTGGGTGTTCATCTATATATGTATTTATTATAAACTATAGTATCGTTGAGTTAGTATCCCATAACACAAGTTTAAACTAACTTTGGGGCTAGCTTAATCAGTGGGCCCCTAAAAAAAATTTGGCCTGGTTCCTAATTTGTGTATTTCTTATTGGCCACTTTATGCACATTATAGGTCAATGACTAAGTTATTGAACTTGAAATGCTTTTTAATCGGTGTTTTATACTGATACATACTGATACATTATCACGTCTTTATCCCTAACGGGGCAGACAGAGCCTAGGGCGGAAGGCCCAGGCCACTTTTAGCGTGATGGTGGGCATGAAGGTGGAAAAAAGAAATCATAATAGTGATGGGTTGCTAACCGCATCGCCTCGCCAATCGGTGTTTTAATGGTGCCATTTTAAATTTAGTTCCATTTTTTCGAAGTATTGTATGTATATTACAAGTGGAAACGTGATAAGGTGTATTAAATTTACAGCTCGGTGTTACGCGAAAGAATAAGCAAAAAAGAAACTGAACAACTGAAATGTATGACATTCTGTACCTATGTTGTTCAGAAGTTGGGGTTTTCTTACTGCCTAAGTTTTGAACAACATAGAAACAGCGGTCTTACTGGCATCTAAGAAGAAGCTTGAAGAACAGAAGAATTATTAAGAAACACGACAGAAGAATAATATTTTGAAAGGCTACAATAGAAGATAATTTGTATTTCAGATATTTCAGATTCTATAAGAATATTTTTATGTGTTATAAAGTATGTTTAAATAGGCTAATGAACGTAATGTAACGTATATGAGTTGTGAGTCGCGCAAAAAATGTTGCGCAATTAAAGTTCTATAGAAATTCAAATTTTATTTTCACACTTACAACGACTTTCGTATGAAATCGAATGCAGCAGAAATTGCTTGACTTACTCAAAATTACGCTCATTCACCTGCGCCCAAATTCGTCGACCTAATAAAATGAGAATGCGCGATTATAATAATTATGCCCGAATTTTACTCTTACATATGCGCGATGATACATATTGAGTTCGAATAAATAATCAAATTCATGACCATATGCTTCGCGCGTTTAAAATTTACCTAAGGAAACCTATTTGACAGCAATAATTCATACGTCTGATTGCCACTTCGCGGGAACAAAAATCGCGCGAATTTGCAATGGTCGTGGTAGGGAAATTTTGTATTTTGGTATTTACATTAAAAGTGATAATGTGATTTGTAAGGTATATTAATATTACAGATCGGTCTTATGCAAAAGAATGACCAAAACAGAAACTGAACATTTTATGACATTCTGTACCGATGTTGTTCAGAAGTTGGGGTTTCTATACTACCTAAGTTTTGAACAACATCAAAACAGCGGTCTGACAGGTATCTAAGAAGAAGCTTGAAGAGCAAAAGAATTATAGGGTGTATGCATAAATAAGAAGCTGAACATGTTATGATTTCTGTACCTATGTTGTTCAGAAGTTGGGGTTTCTTTATTACCTGATTTTTGAACGACATAGTAACAGCGGTCTGACTTCTATCGAGCACAAACAAGAAACACGACAGAAGAATAAGATTTCGGAAGCCTACAATAGAAGATAAACAGATTTGTGTTTCAGAAGCTTATTTCAAATATTTTTAATTTTTTGTATGTTATACATGTATATAAAAATATTTTTTAGGCACATGAACACGATTTATTGAGTTATGAATCGCGAGAAATAAGTTGCGCAATTTCCTTTTATAGAAATTCATATTTTATTTTCTGACGCCGCCGCCCATGTGGTACAAACAGGATTTTCGCATAAAACCAAATGCAGTAGAAATTGCGTAACTCACACAAAATTACGCTCATTTACCTGAGGCCAAGAGCGTCAACCTATAGATCTATCAAATACGCGGATTTTACTCTTACGAACGCGCGATCATACATATTAAGTTCAAATAAGTATTTGAATCAAAGTTCACGTGATAGGTATGCATCGCGCGTTTACAATTTCACTTAGGACACCTATTTGACAGCAATACGTTTGACCGCCTGTTCGCGATAGCGAAAATCGCGCGAATTTGCGATGGTTGATAGATGTTTTTATATTTTATGTTGGTATTTACATAAGAATTAATAATGTGACTTCTTTGTAAGGTATATTAATATTACAGATCAGTCTTACGCGAAAAAACGACTGAATTGCAAACTGAATATGTAATGTCATTCTGTGCCTATGTTGTTCAGAAGTTGGGGTTTCTATACTACCTGATTTTTGAACAACATAGAAACAGCAGTCTGACAGTAATCTAAGAAGAAGCTTAAAGAACTGAAAAATGAATAAATAAAAAGCTGAACATGTTATGATTTCTGTACCTATGTTGTTCAGAAGTTGGGGTTTCTATACTACCTGATTTTTGAACAACATAGAAACAGCAGTCTGACAGTCATCTAAAAAGAAGCTTGAAGAATTGAAAATAAATAAATAAGAAGCTGAACATGTTATGATTTCTGTACCTAAGTTGTTCAGAAGTTGGGGTTTTTTTACTACCTGATTTTTGAACAACATAGTAATAGCAGTCTGACTTCCATCGAGCACTAATAAGAAACACGACAGAAGAAAAAGATTTCGGAAGCCTACGATAGAAGATAAAAAGATTTGTGTTTCAGATGCTTACTAAATATTTTTATGTTATTAAATATGTTTTAGGCAAGAATGTGATTCATTGAGTTGAGAGTCGCGAAAAAAGTTGCACAATTTACTTTCTATTGAAAATCATATTTTATTTTTTGATGCCGCAGCCCCTGTGGTATAAACAGGATTTTCATAAAACTGAATGCAGCAGAAATTGCGTGACTTACACAAAATTTTGCTTACCTGGGCTCAAGGGCGTCGACCTAATAGAACGGGTATGCGTGAATTTTACTCTCACGAACGCGTGATTATTAAGTTCGAATAAGTATCAGAATCAAAATTCTGTTCGCATTTGAAATTTCACTTAGGACGCCTATTTGACAGCAATACGTTTAACCGCCAGTTCGCGAGAACAAAAATCGCGCGAATTGCGATGGTCGTGGTAGGTTTTTTTTTAGTATGTTGTTAATATTATTTTTTATATCAGATTTTTAGTATTATTGTAACTTCGACGATACAACTCGTGTTACAATTGCATTCCCAAGAGGGTTGACGTCAGGCAGGCGGCCGGTCGTAAAACTATAGCCAAATCATTTGAACTGTTCCGTCTATTTCTTCTCCATTTTGCAAAGTCTTTGGCATCCTTGGGTGACTATTGCATGTTATATTTGGAGAATAAAAAGAGGGGAAGTGCACCCCGGGCTCTGAGGCAGCACAGCTGAGGATGCAACAGGGAACGCGCTTAGATGAAGAAGAAGAAGATTGTTAAAAAGCTAATACAGTAAAAAAGTACCCTATTATTGAAACAGTCCCGAGATTCAAGGCCGCCGTTTCAAGGTTCGTTGCCAGGTTCCCGACTCACGGTTATCGATTTGCGTCCCTCTGCAAGGGGAAACCCTGAAGGGGGAGCTTTGGCAGTGATTCGTCATCCTACTAACCTATTATAAATGCGAAAGATTGTATGGTTTGTTTATTCCGCTTTCACGTCAAAATGGCTAAACGGATTGGGATAAAAGTTGTGTAGAAAATAATATTGAATTATACAACATAACAATGTTTAAAACAATATCTAAATTTAAAATATGTGATGAAAAATTTTATACAACGACGACATAATCCATCCTGAGTGTGTAGGTATCAGATATGTGCCTGAGAAAGTTCATTCAGGTATATATTATCATGTCTTTTACTAATGATCATGGGGTTGACAAAATGAAGGGTCATGCACCCAACAAAAACGCCGCGGTTAGCAAAATTGTGATCAAATGGATTAATCATCATCATCAGATGCTATATATATTACTATGCGCGCAGGCGGCCACTCCGGGTGGTAAATTCAGTTATACGAATAGTTTGTCCAGAGTAATAAGAATAAAATTGGCTTGCAATGGATGTCTATCTATACGAAAAGGTGCTGAGTTCTGACGTAAGCTAAATTAAACCATATCGGTAGCCACATTAAGTAGATATTTCTTTGAATTTCTTTGCTGAGTGAGACTTCTGTACGTTAGTATTATTTATTCTGTGATGCTAGTGGTTCCGTGAGAAGTGAGAGAACATTAAACAATGCAATAACCGACTATTTCCTCTTTCCCCTGGCTTAGCAAACCCATTTCAGTGAAATCTGTCCATAAATAATGCTGCAGCAAACTTTTTCCTTCCCCCCTCACTTCTTTTCAAATTTTTTTTGCAACATCTCGTGTGAAATGTGTCCCTATTAAATTTTATTGAAATTAGTCAATATACAACGTGGAAGGGACATACCCGTAATAAATCAAACCACGGTCTATACTAGACCATTATAGTATAATAAAATTAAAATAACAGCCAAAAACAAAAATAATTTTCGGCATTTCCATACGAAAGTGTGCGGCCGCCCCAGCGATTTGTATAGGAATTTCGATCTTTTTTTTGGTTTTTTGACTGTTATTTTAATGTTATTACACTTAAGTCATCTAGTATAGCCCGTGGTTAGATTTATTACGGGGGTGTCCCTTCCACTTTGTATAACGCTAGCAAAGTTACCCCTTTCCCCATTTTTATTCATTTTTCCCCCAATCAAAAATCGCAATGGACTAAAAAAAATATAAATCAAGGAACTTGTGTGCTAATTTTCATCAAAATCGGTTGGTAAAAGCGACCTTTACGACGGACAAAAGCATTTTTGGACAATCTCGAAACATGAGATGCATCAATGCGAAAGTTTGTAGGATTTACGCTAGTATATAGGTAATACCACAGAATAAATAATACTAACGTACAGAAGTCTCACTCAGCAAAGAAATTTAAAGAAATATCTACTTAATGTGGCTAGCGATAGGTATGTTTTAATTTAGCTCACGTCAGAACTCAGCACCTTTTCGCATAGATACCTAGACATCCATTGCAAGGCAATTTCATTCTTATTCTGGACAAACGATTCGTATAACTGAATTTACCACCCGGAGGGGCCACCTGCGCGCATAGTAATAATGTAGGTACATTTTCGATACCTAAACGGGGAGTGACACAGGCCTGGTAGTACTCTGTGGTAGGATGTATAGATATTTGTTCCACTTATATTAGATTTACTCATATGATACTTCCTTTATCCCCGAAAAATTTTAGTTAGATGATCATATACCCTTTGAAGCGGGCAAAAGTTATTAGATGCCTACATTTCAATAAAAAGTTTACAGTACAAAGTTGGAACTGCATCAGAACAAGTAACAGCAGCTCTAGTTCAAGGGCTTGCGGCCGGATCAATACTAGTTGTATACCCGGGAGCGACTGGAACACGTTCATTACAGCCTGTATACTAGATTGATGTTCTTGAGCGTTAAGGCGGTGATCCCACAGCACCGCGCACAGCCGCGGAGCGCGGGGCGACAGATTTTAACATGCAATTGCAATTATCTCAGTTTGTATAGAAAACCCGCATAGTCCAACACAATGACGCGACAACGCGCGGGAGTAACAGTGTGTTGAACCGCGCTCCGTGACGGTACGCGGTGCAGTGGGTTCACCGCCTTACACATTACGCCGCCGCGGCAGCGGATTTCGCCGCTGCGGCGCCGCGCGCTTGTGTTTTGTTAGTATTTGTATTGACTCTCGCACACGGTGCCGCGGCGTAAAGGCAGGAAATTCTGACAGACGAGCTACAAATGTCAAAAAAACCTTCGTGTTGTTTGTCATGGAGAATCCGTTCCATTTTTTAATTAATGCTAAAGTTTTGGAACACCATTGTCAATTTTTCTAAGTTTTCTGTGTAGAAGAATATTATTTTTCACTAAAATAATCATTTAGTTATAAAATTAAAATTATGTATTATACTAAATTATTAAATAACTTATGAAATTTTATTATAGAACCTCTTTTATTTTCTGAAGCTATATATTTTATATATTTTTTATAGAATTTATATTTTATATTCAGACTTTTTTCAGCAAAAAAACTTACTTAATATCTTTGCTAAAACAAATGTACGTCTGTACGAAAGCGAAAAAAAATGAAGGTCCCTAAAGCTCAAACAAATGGGTATAGTACTGAAGTCTGACAATAAAAAAGTAGGGTGTTCCCGCGCTCAAGGTCACTCGGGACCGGATCAATACTCTGCCGGGAGCAATGGTATTGCGAGATGAAGGTTGAAAATCTGATTTCGTGATCGTCTAAATTAATTCTTGATTTTGTTATGCGAAAATAGGAAATTTTATTGGGTTCATTCTGAATAAGGATTTTTTATACTGAATGGTTTTCAAATGAGACGAAATTTTGTATGCTAATGTAAATCAGATGACAATGCAATATTATTATTTTTCTTTCTTCTTATTTAAGAGCTTAGTGGCTCTTGTCGGTGGAGTATGCACCAAACTTCTCGGTTCTCTCTTACTTTTTAGTGCTTGATACGACATGAACCCTGCTTTTTCTTTCAGTTGGTCTTGAATATTATTATAACAAGATATAATCTAATAATAAAGCCGGACGTTGGCTATAGAACCCGGTAATAAAACGACGCAACCTCATCGAGTTTGGGCTTATTTTTTTTTAATAAGTACCTACTTAAGCCTCACAATAAATGCTTGTATGATTTTTTTAAACTAATTTCAATACACGTAACATATCCTCGTCAAGAATACACACAAAAAACCAATGCACAATTCAAACAATGTACGTAACAAGATTACAAGCAGCTCATTCGACACTGCCCTTGGCCTAATTCTTGCGGTCGATAGCATCCCAACATTTGAGCCACGGGACCCCATCAACAATACTTACTTACCTACTATGGTCTAATCAGTCGGGAAGTCCCTGAGCGTAAGTAGGTATTATGCGTAGTATATTATAGGTAGGCACCAGAGATTTTTTGGAATAATAGGTACTTACACTGTCACGTTTTTATCTCTAATGGGGCAGACAGAGCATTTCAGGTCTTGCGGGGCTCTTAGCAGACAGAGCCCAGAGCCGCAAGACTCAAAGGCCACTATTAATATTATGGTGAGCGAGAAAGTAGAAAAAAAAAACAAAATTATTATTGGTTGCTAGCCACATCTCCTATTAACATGATTTTTATTTTTGGTCATTCTCTTGATCGGCTTTTACGATCTACGCGGCAAGAGAAGCAGTTAATAAGTAGGTACATTTTGTGTGTTTATCTTTATTTTATTCCAGACCAGCATGGAATACCTCTTTAATTTGTTTGGGTAATTAAAACTTTGTGGTGACGTCTGTTCGTAGTGACAAAATTTGGGTAAAATTTTTTGAGTAAATAATTTTGTAGTAGTGTAAATTTGAGATGCAGTTATTCGTATACTCTTCGTTACTACTGTTACTACGTTGTCTACCTCAAATTATGTATTCAGCTGTAGGTAGATACTTAGGGAATTCCGATCTTTACGATACTGCGCGGAGTGGAAATTCCTGGGAATTTATGGTCATACGACAGCGTTGATTCTGCTTTATTAGAGTGCTTTGATGTTTATCGCTTGTTGTCACTTAATGGAATTGAGTAATGGGGTATTTGCTGTCGTGTTAATAAGTAGACGAAAGTAAATGATTTAACCTACCTAGGTTCTCCTCTTTTTCCTTCTATTCTTTCTTCAATTATTGTTAAAAAAAAGCATCGTGTAGTATTATATGACCGAACATTTTTCTTTTCTATTCTCTGTTATTTTTAATTTCAGCTTTTTCTCTCCCACGTTCTCTAAACCATTTCATTAATTACTTTTTCTGACCAATTTATTTTTGTCATTTTCCTCAAACACCACATTTCAAAAGCTTAGTCTCTATTACTTATACTGGGTGGCGCAAAAGTAAAGACCCTATTTGGTTCAGCTATAACATTTTTTCTAAATTAGAAAACTAGATTTAGGTTTTTTTAAATGTATATTTGTGCCATTAAATTTCGTACCATTAGGATTTAAAGATGATGTCTTTTAAATGGTGACCTCCAGAGTTGATACACATTTGAGCCCTATTTATGACATTTTGCATAACTTGCCGTAACACTTCCTGCGATATGTTCGACATTTTGCATAACTTGCCGTAACACTTCCTGCGATATGTTCGTTATTTCTTGACGAATGTTTTCTTTTAGAGCTGCGAGAGTCTGTGGCTTGTTCACATACACCCGAGATTTCAAAAAACCCCAAAGAAAGAAGTCTGGACTGGTCAGATCGGGTGATCTTGCAGGCCAAGGCAAATCGCCAAAACGAGAGATAACTCGGCCTGGAAAAGCGTCCCTCCGTCCCTCACTCACAATTATTCCACGTTCTTGGGGAGTAAAACGGTCCATGTTTATTTTCAGTGTATTTTACAGTTGTTCACTACACAATTTTCAACAACAGAATGACAGAAAATATCATATAAAAAAAATAAAAGTATTTTCTTTAGTGCCAGTACTTTTGCGCCACCCAGTAGATGACATAATATAAGTAATTTTACTATATTTAGATTTTGTGTAATGATTTATCTTTACATAATTATTACTTAAACATTTTTTGGTTTGATTGTACTGATTTTTTTAAATTTATAAGTCCCAGTCACCGGAAGAAAACTATTAAAAATTGTTGTATCCGGCAACTGGTGACCGACTAAAATGATTTCGCATTTCAAGCTCTTCAATTACGGATACATTAACATTGGAAGGCGCCTGCATTTAACGTGTTCCAGCACAACCTTTTTGTCCACCATCTGTGTCCACCATCTGTGTCCACGACCACTTCGACTACGACAGTAATAAAAAAATGTGGTTTGTAATATCAATATGGGTTGCTTTAAATGTAAAGATATACCCATATATAATCCATATATCAAACACAAAAATATTAAAATCACTAGGTAAAAATGAGTCAAAAGGGTTTTTTTCTTAAAATAAACTAAAATGTCTAATATCTCTAAAAATAATAACATTTTGTTGAAGCAATAGAGGGTGAAAGCTGTTTGTTTTGACCACAGAATAGAGACTAATACTCACGTACAGAAGTCTCACTCAACAAAGATATTCAAAGAAATATCTACTCAATGTGGTTAGCGATATGATTAAATTAAGATCACGTCAGAACTCAGCGCCTTTTCGTTTACATACCTAGACATCCATTGCAGGCCAATTTCATTCTTATTACTCTGGACATACGATTCCTATAACTGAATTTACCACCCCGAGGGTCCGCCTGCGCGCATAGTAGTAATGTAGGTACATTTTCGATACCTAAACGGGGAGTGACACAGGCCTGGTCCTGACCAAATTTAACACATAGCATGGTAAGTCACTGTAAGGGCGTCCGCTACGTGAAGCGGGCGCACGCGACGGGTTCAGTCTATCTCTGTCACAAACAAAACAAGTTCGAAAGAGATAGCAGAATCCATCGCGTGATGCCGTCTCTGTCGCACGACAATCGACGCCCTCGACCTACATCGCAACGGATGTAGGTCGACTTACCAGTAATCCTAAATAACATCTATTTCCCATTTGCCCCCAGGACCACTCTCCCTGTTGCCCAATTCAGCCGCGGCGACTTCTCACTCTGGTCGGTACTAAAGAACTGCGTCGGCAAGGAGCTCTCCAAGATCACGATGCCGGTGGTGTTCAACGAGCCGCTGTCCTTCCTGCAGAGGATGCTGGAGTATCTGGAGTACGCCCACCTGCTCAGGATGGCGTCTGAACAAACAGACCCGGTGTCCAGGATGGAATACATCGCTGGTGAGTGGACATTGCAATACTAAAGTTTCCCACTGTCATCATCGTCATTCTCAGGTCTTTTTTAGTCTTCACTACAGGAGTACGACTCTCTGTACTGCCAGAGCCATATATTAGTCAGAGGATTTGGCCTACACTCTCGACGCTGGCCAGACGGGTTGGAGAGGTCTCATTGATGTTAATAAGCTTTGTTTAGCTTGTGTTTCCTAAGTCGCCTTCTACGACATCCACGGGAAGACTTGGAGTGATCCTATTCTACTCTGCCGGGAACCACACGTTTATTTCTCATTGTGGTATTTTTCATTTTCTTTAACAGCCTGTGAGTCTACTGTAAAGACTAAAAGCCTCTCCCAATAAAAGGATAGTTTGCCTATAATAACCACGCTAGTTGGTGATCGTAGATGGTATGACATTTTTGCACAGAGGATGCTTACGAGAATTCTTGACCAGGGTTTCTCGAGTATCTCGAGAAATTACGATGTTATTTTCTAATTTTTCACACATGGTGAACTTACACAATATCGTATTAACGAGATTTGTATTAAGATCTGGTGGCCATGTGATGACGGCAGAGTACAATATGATTGGTCACCACCCTTTTTCTCTATCACAAGTGTCGTAAAAGGCGACTAAGGGAGGTATAGGTAGGTAACGGAGAACGGGCACTAGCATTCTCTATGCTACAACGTCATACTATCTACGATCACCCAAAGAGGGTTGACGTCAGGTAGGCAGCTGGTCGTAAACTATTTCTTCTCGAGTTTGCATGGTTGGAGAAGAATAAACGGGCAAGTGCGAGTCGAACTCGTACATGAAGGGTTCCGTACCTCCGTACAATGTTTTATAACGCTGAAGAAACACGTTTTATGTATGACGACTCCCTTTAATTTTTAACTTTATTTTATTTTTAGTATTTGTTGTTATAGCGGCCATAATAATACATAATCTGTGAAAATTTCAAGTTTCTAGTTAATTCCATTATAAAGATCTAGTTAAAAAGGCTGAAAAAACACGTTTTTTGTATGACGACCCCCTTTAATTTTTAACTTTTTTTTATTTTCAGTATCTGTTGTTATAGCGGCACAGTAATACACAATCGGTGAAAATTTCAAGTGTCTAGCTATTACGGTTCAAGAGATAGAGCCCTGTGACAGACGGACAGACAGACGGACAGACGGACAGACGGACAGACAGCGGAGTCTCAGTTATAAGGTCCCGTTTGCACCCTTTGGGTACGGAACCCTAAAAAGCGTGAAAACGCACCCGGGCTCCAAAACAGCAAAGCTGAGGATGCAACCGGGAACACGCAAAATAAAGAAGATTTGTGGATCAAACTGGGCAATAAAGCGTGTTTAGTATAAATAAAAGTTAATGGGGTAATATTAATTAATTGATTTGATCGCTTTACGAGGCGCCTCTAAATTAATGTTAGGTCTGGCAATTGGGAACGTTTTAGTCAAATTGTGAACATTAAGTCTACTAAGACTAACTTAGTTCATTGGCCGTGTGTTAATGATAGAGTAGAATACGATTAGTCGTCCTCTTTCCTCTCGCACTGTGGTCGTAAGGAGTGACAAAGAAAGGTAACCTAAATAAACAGCAGCAGTGTAATTTCTGTGCAAAGACTATACTCTCTATCTTAATCACCAAGCTGTCTGACCAGCGTGGTAACTATGTGACAATCGTCTATAGTCTCTCTCATCTCAGCGTGTGCCCAGTTGCATCCTCAGCTGTAATGCTGTAAAGCCAGGGATCCATCCGCTTTCGGGCTTTTTCTTCTCCGCTTCGGACGGTCTTCAGCATTGTTGATAGTAAGACTATTGGCACGCATGTCATCCCTGACGACGCCAAACCAGCATTTGTTGGGTCTACCACGTCCGTCGGGGCCCGGCGGACGTGGCATGGCTGTACATTTGTCTCTCGAGCAACCTGCTGGTTTCTAGCGAGGCCTAAACTCCAGCAGTAAACTGTTATTCACCCAAATGAAGTTGACAGTAACTAAAGCAACGGTGACATATTATGAGGGGTCTTCTTGTTTTGGCATAGATAATGGTTTTAATAAAGTAAAGTTTACACCACTTCATCTCTTCCTGTGGATATCGGAAGAGGCGACTAAAGAACCAAGCACGAACATCCCGTGCTAACTGCATTCGCGATGTTTGACGTCGGGCGGCAGCTGGTTGTAAAACTTTTCGCACAAATACATTCCAAATGGTAGATAAAGCCTTAGGCTTTAAGTCCGCCATTACACTTGTATTTGTGTATGAAGTTAAATAAATAAATAAAATTCCCACATTAGACTGATATATTGGAATTATCCCCCAATTTTGGTGGTTTACTCATACAAACTGATACGCCCTTATTACTTGTTTTACGCAGTTTCTGTGGTTAAAACTATAGCCAAATTGTTCTGACTGTTCCGGTTTATCCTTCTTAATGTCGCTAGATCTTGGGTATTCATGGGTGACCATTGACATGCATATCATATTTCGAGAAGAAAAGCTCGGCATATCCCAAGCTCCGAAACTGCACAGCTAGGATGTAACCTGTAACGCTAAGATGAAGAATGGTTTCCAAGTACGAAAGATAGTCCGCGTACGGATTTAGACCGCTGCCAGACTGAAGCATAAGGTCTTACAGAACATTTTAAAAGGCCCTTTTTTTGCAGCGTTCGCGGTGAGTGCCCTGGCATCGAACTGGGAGCGGCTGGGGAAACCATTCAACCCCCTGCTCGGCGAGACCTACGAGCTCGAGAGACCTGAGTTCAGAGCCGTCTGTGAGCAGGTACGAAAATAAAAAAAAAATAGGTATTCAATTGCTGCATATTGTCTATGTAACAAAATCGCAATATAGAAATATGACACATAATATTAATCTGCAGTACCTAACTAAACATCCACTTATCAAACATATTATTATCTCCAGTCGGTTCATATAAATATAATAAGCAAGTTTTAAAGCTAGACGGATCACCAATAATAGTTTCAGTGGCAGTTCATGAAATAATTTAAAGGGCTATAAAACATTAAGAAATATGTAAATTTTCACCATATTTACGAGTTAACAATTTATTTCTAATGTAAACGCTACTTATGCTTGGTATAAGAATAAATAAATAAATAATAATAAAGCTTTATTTATTCCATACAAATTTTACATTTATATTTACACTGTTAATAATTTATAAGCATCAGTTTTTTTTTAAGTCATAATAATTAATAATAAAATATAATAAAGAAATGTTGATTTTACTAGATTTAATGAAAATATCAATGTATTGCAATGTCCAGATAATTATTGATATTAAAAAACTATTGTATGGGACCCCTCTAGGGTAAAAGCCTCGTCCAAAGCTAACCATTCGTCCCTGTTTTCTACTACTATCATCCAGTTTTTTCCTGCGTGGGCTGCTATTTCATCTCCCCATCTGGCATTTGGTCGGCCTCTGCGTCTCCATCCATTCCACCTTGTGACTTTCAGTGTCCACCTATTGTCAGAGTACCTAGCGATATGTCCAGCCCATTTCCATTTCATTTTCTGTGCATAAAGTTTCCTATCAAGCACTTCTGCTTGGTATTCACCAGTAAATACAGAGTCGCAAGTCCCTAACTTATATTATCAAATACTTATCTCCGAAAAGTTAAATAAATTGAATGTGCTTTTGTAGTAGCTTACACGAAGTAAAAAAATAAAAATCTGAAAGAGACAGCTTAATAAAATGCCTCAGGCAGTAAATGTTTGTGAAGACCTTACAGTGATGTTATCATATTTACAAAATGGCTCTTTTTTCTCGAGCGAGTATCATTTATTTTTATCACGATCCGAGTACACTCACTTTTAAAAGTTTAGGCTGTATAGATAAGCTTTTTACAGAAAACGATTTGGCGTTGAAATATTTTTTATCAAAGGTCAGCGCCAGTCGCTTCACTTCTTAGTTTGTACTTTCCACCAAAAGATGGTGTTGTTCATTTTTGAAACAACAATAAGCTCAATGCAGCATCAAGCCATCAAAAAAAAAACTTTCTACATATTGTGATAACCGCTGTGCATTTGTCATTGTTTTGTACTTTATAATTTTTTTTTATTTAGTTTTGGTTATAAGCATCAATAACTCGCCTAACTGCACTTATCATGTAGGCATTGTCAAGAAGATTTTAATACAAAACTTGATATAAGAACCTTCTAGAAAAACAGTTAATCTTTTTGTCTAAAATGGCTAATTGGACGTAGACGGTTTTGTAATAAATATTTCATCGGACAAATTAATTAATTATTAATCAATAATTCGGACAACCGTTATGAGCCCTAAGTATCTGCAATATTAAATAACTCCTATTTCAGGTATCCCACCACCCACCAGTGTCGGCGTTCCATGCTGACAGCCCCCATTTTGTATTCCACGGTTCCGTTCACCCCAAACTGAAGTTCTGCGGGAAGAGTGTCGAGATTCAACCGAAAGGACATGTGACTGTTGAATTACCGAGGTAAGAATGCACATAATTTAGGATCTTCACTTTATATGAATCCATAGTTTTAAAACGATGTAATTTATAGAAGTTCTAAAGCAAAAAATAAATAAATAATGTTTCTTTTTAATTTATCATATAAAAAATACACTTTTTTTAACATAAATAACATACATAAACTACGCAGGTTTGTCCTTATGTTATTAATCATTTACATCGGTACTTAAATAACCTTATAATAGATACCTACTTAGGAATCAGATAAACAAACATCAGATATTCTCCAAGAAATATTTCTTTAATTTTACTTAAATATTTTTAGATTTAATTTGCTCTCGTAATTCGAGAGGTAATTCATTAATAAATCGAGGCATTAGATAGATATAGATGTTCGCTCACCGTACATGATATTCGCTTGAGTTGTTGACAACAGATTCCGTGCCATAGCCCGAGTATACACTGGATGGTCGACTTTTTTCCAAAACCTACATTGCTGCATTACTACTTAAATTGAGTATGAAAAGTAAACAGGTGGTGAAATCGAAAGATATTAGAATATTACGTTTCTTTGCAGATGGGGCGAAGCTTACACCTGGAGCAATGTCAACTGCTGTGTGCACAACGTTATCGTCGGCAAACTGTGGATTGAGCAGTACGGGAATATGGAGGTGGTCTGCCACGGCGGCTCCGGACTGCGAGCCAACTTAGCATTCAAACCGGCTGGCTTCAACAACCGAGATCTGCACCGGGTGGACGGCTTCATACTGGATTCTCAGTAAGGAAACCATTTTAGTGAACTCACATTGTGAACGGCTGCGTTTATAACGTCATCCCTGGCAAAGTCTGGATAGAGCAGTACGGGAATATGGAGGTGATCTGCCACGGCGGCTCCGGACTGCGAGCCAAATTAGCGTTCAAACCGGCTGGCTTTAATAACTGAGATCTGCACCGTGTGGAAGCGGCTTCATGCTGGATACCCAGCAAGTCTTCTACTTCATCTTATTGTGTTCCTGGTTTCATTCTCAGCTGTACTGCTTCGGGGCTTAGGAGCGTTTTTTCTTCTCCAAATATGATATGCATGCTGATTGTTGGGTTTTATGACTGACCGCCTGCCTGACATCAACCCTCTTTTTAGTTGTTTGCACGAGATATTTGTATTTAGTTATTATTTTTTTCACCTTTTAAGTCATCCACAGGGAGATGTGGATAGGTCCTATTCTAGTCCGGAAGCCACGCGGCATTGCTGTCAATATTATTTACAAAAATTTATTCTCCTGCAGTAAGAAGAAGATACGCTTCCTGTACGGCAAATGGACGGAATTCATCAAGTGCTGCAGCGCGGCTGAATACGAGAAGTGGGCAAAGGAACGTGGTGAAGAAGCTACTCAGCAGCCGTCACATACTCCCAAGAAGGTCCTCGCCAAACTGAACAGCTTCAAAGTGGGCGCTTTGAGATCCATGTCAGTCCAAGATGTAAGTAGTTATTCCTATTTACAGAATTTTACTCATATCATTGCGCACATTTTTAGAGCAAGGTACCTTGGTCTTCAAACAAACTATGAGAACGTACAGTATTACTATTAGTATATAGATTTTTTCAGAATTGGCTTAGTCAAACTGAATCGACTAGGAATCTAGGTAAGGCATTTTGGTGAAGTGGAAAAAATTGGACCACTCGCATGACACAGTGCGAATGCGGCTTCTTTCCACCTTTTGTCATGTCCGAGTTTCCCAAACACCTGCTCTGCACCTTGCATGACGTATAAACCGCTTCCAACAAACAAAACGACAAGAAGAACAAAAAAACTCAGTGTTTTAAAATTTAGGTTATTAATATTATTCATAAACCTCTCTTTTTCCCAGCCTGAAGAGCCAGAAAACTCAGATGAGATTCCAAAGTCAGATGACACCTACAACATCGAAATTCCCAACTCAGTCACGTTATGGGAGGCCCGAGCTAGGCCTAGCAGTAGCGCACAGGTATAAAACAAATTAATGGTAACGTACTACGAGTAGTTATACAAAATCTATGTGTTGTACAAGTTGACAATCGAGATCTATCACAGAGTTCTATTATCTTTGACTTGAACCTCCAAGTTTGCATTTAAATGAAGAAACGAAAAACTTTTCTTCTTCTTCTGCAAAAATCCCTTTCACTACGAGTACATTAATGTTTTGTGCAAATCTTAGAAGTGAATCTCCTAATAAACTAAATTATACATAACTTTAAAAGAAATATTCCTTACATCTTCCTTACATAGCAAAAATATGTTGTTAACTACTTCAAAAGATATGATTTTTTCTTGTTTCCAGTATTACCAATTCACGGAATTTGCATTGTCCCTTAACGAACTGGAGCGTGACATGAAAGGCCAGCTTTGTCCAACTGACAGCAGACTTCGACCTGATGTTCGTCTATTGGAGCAAGGGGACATAGACGCAGCAGCTGCTGAAAAAACTAGACTGGAAGAGAAGCAGCGCACAGCTCGGAAACTGTTGAAGAAGAACGCTGAGGCTTGGCAAGCAAGGTAAGAAACTGTTGAGGTAAATTGGAAGGTCAGCAAAATCCAACTAACGGCAGACTTCGACCGGATGTTCGTCTATTGGAGCAAGAAGATATAAATGCAGCAGCTACTGAGAAAACTAGACTGCAAGAGAAGCATCACACAGCACGGAAACTGTTGAAAAATATCGCAGAGGCTTGGTAGCCAAGGTAAGATACTGTTGAGGTAAATTAGGGGGGGTAGCAAAATTCCACTGACTGGCTTTTACCCTATGTTTGTCTACTGCAGCAAGTAGATATAGACGTAGCAGCTGCTGAGAAAACTACATTGGAGAAGCAGCAGCACATGGCACGAAAACTCTTAAAAAGGAACACTACTAAAAAGACATGCATGGCAGTCAAGGTAATAGGAGGTCAGTTTTGTCTGATGGAGGTAAGCGATGAGACGCGTCAGCTGCTAAAAAGACCAGTTGGAAAGAACACTGCTTGGTAACCAATATAAGAGCCGAATTTGTTTGCCAGATGTGTGAACACGTAAAAAAATAGAAAACTAAGAGTCAATATATCCACAGATTTTTTTGGAAAAAAAATCATAGCTCTACTGGCTCTATTCGATGAGGAATCAGGGGATTATGATGCCTAGACAAATTTTCTTTGGTTTTGTATGCCTACAATAAAGTATTACTTACTCAGTGGTTACAATTAGGAAGTAATACTTTATGGTACACCAAAAAACACACACACAGAAAAAGTAAATGTACCATGGGTGGTGTTATCGCTAAAACCAGCGTAAAATCTTGTGAATTGCAGGTGGTTCAGTCAAGGCACAAACCCGTACACTAAGCAAGAGGACTGGCTGTACAACGGCGGGTACTGGGATCGCAACTACCAACATCTTAAAGACGTCGACATATTCTAATCTTTAAAAAACTACCGATTTAATATAGGCCGAACCTGTTGGCGCGTCAAAATGGTACACTGACCTTCATATTTCTATTGCGTTGTGTCGGCCACGTATCAAGCGTAACATTTTCATGATTGTACGGGCTTTAAAATTAGGTTTGGTTTGCAGAAAAAAAAAACAAAATTGACTTAATATAGAATATTCCTTTTTAATTGAATTAACATAAATATTTACAAATAGTATTAAACTAACAGTAAATATTACTAAACAGGCTGGCAGGTTCCACAGGCAGTTGTGCATTGTTTTAAATGGACAAAAATATCCTAATATTATAAATCCGCGTAGGCCGTGTGGCTTCCGGCCTAGAATAGGACCACTCCATCTCTTCCTGTGGATGTCG
This sequence comes from Acrobasis repandana, assembly GCA_963576875.1. Classification (NCBI taxonomy): domain Eukaryota; kingdom Metazoa; phylum Arthropoda; class Insecta; order Lepidoptera; family Pyralidae; genus Acrobasis; species Acrobasis repandana. Next base: position 3,912,985 of record OY756215.1, read on the forward strand.
TAAGAGGCGACTAATGGACTAAGCACAAATGCCGGGCGGCGGCCGGTTATAAAGTTATTCGCACAAATGCATTCCCAAAGAGGTGACGTTAGGCAGGCGGCTAGTCGTAAAACTGTTTAAACTGTTACATTTGGTTTAATTAGTTTTTAAAACTGTTTAAAAACTGTTCCGGTTATTTCTTCCCGATTTCGCATGGTCTTTGACATCCTAACGCGACCAATGACATGTAAGTATATTATATTTGGAGGATAAAAAAAACCAGAAAGCGCACCCTGGGCTCCAAAGCAGCTCTGCTGAGGATGAAAGATGAAGGAGAAATGTCCAATAAACCATAAAAAAAAAAACTAAAAATAAAGTACAGCAAACTTAAAAATACTTTTTTTACATACGTTAATGTAGAAAACGGTTCCTCGATCAGATTTTAGAACTGTAAAATAATATTATACTTGATATATGGCTGACTATACAAAGTCCAACAAAATACGCGAGTAGATAACATCAATGCGCTCTATTCTTTCGCTCACCGACGCGACGCTTACAGCAATTTAAAAAATGGCTGCAATATTTTATAATTAAAAACGAAGACTTCAAAAGAAAAGATAAAATGAACCTTGTCTTTTTGTCATTTTCTTTGTTAATTGTAAATAGATAATGCTATGTTTATATTTTACGACTTTGGCCAAATTGGTTCAATATTTAATTTTCTTTTAATAGGTATTGCTAAAATGTATTATACCTACCTAAAAGGGATGCGTGATTGAGATATTAAATTAGTAGTTAAGAGTTATTTGTTATAAACAATCACAAAAATCACACTAATATGCGTACACTTAAAAAGGTAGTTGTATATTTATATTATCGTTGCATAAGTATGTACATATTGCAAAAAGAAACTCAGAAGTTTTTTAATAGAATAATAAAATTCGTTTCTTAGCTTCTATATATAGGACTTAAAGTCACAATTTGTTAAGATTATAATCCCCGAACAGAATTCAAAATATATATATACATACTTATATACTTACATAGAAAATAGGACTTTAGAAAATAATATTTTAACGGGCCAATTTCTGGTCATAAGTTTTATTGTCTTATTTTTTTGTAAACCGATTTGTACCACATTTGTACTTTTCTGTATTTTTATGTTATACCGGTAAAATTTTTTTCCAGTTCTCAAACCCTTTTCAGCTGTTTGTGTAGCTGAGGGGTGCACATATTAATGTTTCAGTTCCCCGCCCCTAACTACTAGATATTTCTGTTTTTTTTTTACTTCCAAGAAAAGGCGTGAAAACGGTGTCACGAAGAAGTTGTAAGGTACAGAGTACTCATAAGTAGATAGAAGGTGTACATTACAATATTCAAGGGCTGCATTGTAGAGGTAGAAATAACTAAAAAAAAGTACCTACAAATACCTAAATATAGGTATTTAGGTATGATTGTGGGTTGTAGAAGATATATAATTAGCCTGCTTAATTTACTAATTTATACATTTTAGTTCAAGTTATTTTTTGATTAGCCTATGGTTGTATTCTACTGTATGGCAAAGGCCCCCCCTTTTTTCCACAGGTCCCTATCTATAGCAATCTGCTGCCATTCCTCAAATGAAGTTTGTCTACCTCTGTGCCTGCGCCCTTCTGGCATCTCTCCGAAAGCTTGCGGTTTGCGGCACACATGCCGTTTCCTGTGCCACTTTTAAGTTTGGTTGTCTTAACATCGACATCCAACACTCTAGTCAGGCTAGTCCTAAAATGCAAATCACTGATGCATACTCATGCCACGTTCAGCATTCCACGCTGACATACTTTGAGACTGGACTTTTGACTTTCAGTCACTTACTAGGTCTGGTGCTTCATACGTAACAATGGGTGGGATACACATGACATGTCGAGGAATTTAAGGTTGAGACACATGACACAGGAAAAGGTTGTCCTTTATTAGTAACTTCATAAACCAGAAGCTCTTCCAGGCGTTTTAGAATTTAATTATATCATTTTTATATTATATGTTTTAATTTATATTATATTCGGTACATACCAACAATAGGTATAGGTTTATATTATTTTTTTCATAAATAATTTAAAATCTTTGAGTTATTTCGTAAGTAAGTATTATTTTCATAATACATTTTAAGTACTTTTTTGATACATTATTGTTGTATACTAGTTTTTTTAAAGGTAAGTTAGTCTAGTTTTGTCTTCCTAGATAAACTGTAAAAAATATGTTTATAACAAAGTTATACAAAATGTCGAAAACTTCATACCCATTAATATAAAATTATAAAAATGTAGGTACATATGCAAAGAAATAGGGAAAATCATATTTCCATAAAATATTAGGATCGGTAATTTTGGAAATCCTTGGGAGAGAGGGAGAGACCTATGTCCAGCAGTGGACGTCGTGCGGGTGAAATGTTGACCTTCCCATAAAACTTGGGCCAATCACTCGATTGATCATATACGAAAAGTATCTTTGTCAGAATTGTTATTTTAATATTATATTTTGTATAACCTCGATATAATAATAAAAATATTAGGTAATTAAAAGAATTATAAATAATATTCCACTTTATAAGTCGCGGCGGTCAATATTAATACTCCTACTTAGGTACTTACTTAACACTAAAGAAATAAATTAATAGTGAGTAAGTAGTTAGTTTTTAAGCATATACATACAATTGTGAAATGTTAATACAGTGGACCACAAAAATATGTACATAAATGATTAATCATTAGTTGTAAATAACGTTCTCATTGCACTTGGCTACAGAATATATATATATATATAGTCTATCCAAAAGAGTATAATTAGGAAGAACAATTTTTTTCATTTTTCATTTTTTCGAAATCTTGTAAAGCCATATTAGCTACTAGGTACATACCTTTTTGATGTTAAAGACATTTTTCCACAGAGACACAAGTTCAGTTCTTACAAAGGATTCAATATTATTATTCCTCATAAAATATCCCTGATATAAATATATATATATATATATATATTTGTAACAGATTTTAAGAAGAATATTATATTATTTTTGGTCCAGCCCCTTACCTAGCATGGCAGCGTTGATAAATTTTATTCGCGTAATAAGTGCCATCCTGCTCGTTATCATGGCGTGAAGCGAAATAGTAATATATGATAGTACTCCATAAACTCTGTATCATGGTCTTTATTGAAAAATCTGACACCTGTGTTACTAACTCACACAAAAAAAATACAAAACATGGACTGGACTTGTTGCAAAAAATCTTGTATGTACTGTAAAATATTGTACTTGCAACATGATATTTACCGTTTATTTATGTTATTCAAACTATTCTTGGTCCAGCCCCTCTAGCATGGCAGGGTTGATAAAGTTTATATCACGTAACTGCAAGTGCCATCCTGCTCGTTTTCATGACGTAGAGCGAGATAGTGATAGATGATAGCGTTCGATAAACGCTGTCGCCGTCACCATGCTAAGGGGGCTAGAGAAACAAAGTGAGAAAACACGCTATTGCAACCATATTTCGCAACTACTTAGTTGCGGTACCTACTAGTCTTGCTTGTGGATTCACTGGGATAAAAAATCTCATTAGACCTATTAGTAGTAAAAGACAAGCTTACAAATATTTATTTGTGACTTATCGCGATATTTATAGTCAAATACGTCCTTTGAAGCGTTTCAAAAAGTTTAGAATGCAATTGTTTATAAAAATAATTATAATTTAACTTATATATTCTTATGTGAGTTTCATTTTATATACGTATAGTATCATAATACTCGTAATATACCATAATAGATAAGGTGTACATTACAATATTTTGGGCAAAGCCGCATTAAGTAGAAAAAGGTTTTTAAGCCGTAGTAGATATACTCTTGATAAGCATTCTTAAAGTTAAAATTACTTTATTTTTATTTAATATTAAAATATTTTTTTTATATGAATTACACAAAATATATCTTAATAATTTATATTATAAGTGTTTGGTTTAATCATTTCGGTTTGTACTCACTTATCTTTTTTATATTAAATAAAATATAATATTATATTTATTAACGAACCTAAAATGTCTAAGTTTATATTTCCTATATATAATGATATCGAAATTAAGTTGTAAATTACTTTTTTAATACCTAATTTGTACTTATATTTTGGGTCCCGTCTTCCTTGACAGTAGTGAAAGAAATAAAGTCTTTAATAATATAAGTAGTTACTACTTTCGTCAGAGTCAGCTCGTAATCGTTAAAACTTTGTATTATAAACTTATCCAATAATAAAGTAAGTAGGTTATAAATTGTTAGCAATTTAAGAAGTACAGATATTTTATGCAATTGACGAAAAAACAGTGCTTCTTAAATCAGTAACGTTGTACCATATAACGGATTTAAAGAAGGCCGATTTTTTATGAATGCTCCCTATAAAATTTGGACGGAACCTATGCAATATTTTACAGAAACTGATTCATTTTAGTATTACTGTCGGACCCGGCTCTTTTTGATCAGTTGATCCAAGCAGATATCTTATATAGTCTAAATGGGCACTCTACCCTAGGGACATGTATTGCGCGACATTTTTTACTTCTAAAACCTCAGTATTATAATAAAAAATAATTTAAAAAGTAAATTATGTAGATATTATTTACTTCGTTTTTACAGTTTATTTAATTTTCAAGTTCAGATGTATGTATTTTTTGTTTTAAAAGAGAAAGTCATTGTTATTTTATTAGTTACATAGTGCTTTAGTGTATTTTAAAAGAAGTTAAGGTTCTGCAGTCCCTTACACCTTCAAAAATGTAGTTATAATAATATGAAAGTAGTTATGTTATATATAAGCTATGTAACCATTTTAGTCCGTAATTAGTTTTTAGGCCAAAAGAAAGACATTCGAGGCATGCATTTATAACAGTTAATTGAATAGAATGTAAATAAGTTAAGACCTAAGCATTTTTTTTATGCAAGAATAACTTTATAAAGTGTACAGCTGTTGCATTTTCTTACTACTTTTCTCCACTGAAAAATAAAAATAAGAAAGTAGAAATTAAAATAAACGGGCAAGTGCGAGTTGGACTCGTACATGAAGGGTCCGTACCTCCGTTTGTGCAAACATTAGGGGGTGAAGGGTTCCGTTTGTACCCATTGGGTACGGAACCCTAAAAAGGAATAATGTTAAATAATCCTGACCTTTGAATCATAAAATACCTATCATACTTCATTTGGTTAGGTATTTAAATAAATGTAAACAATCTTGACATGCCTTATATTAAATTTTACACTGTGCAAATCTATACGTTTGTAAATTACAAAATAATTATTTTATAAATTACATTAGTAATTGATTTGTTATGTGTAAAGATATTAATTTGTAAAGTGTATATTTCAATAAAAAGACATGTCTAGATTGTTAACATTTATTTAAATACCAAACCAAATGGAGTATACATACTTACTATCATTGTTCTCACTCTCATCTCAGCGTGTTCCCAGTTGCATCCAGAGCTGTAATGCTGTGAAGCCCGGGGTCTGCTATTTTATACTTACTATCATTGTTAAAATGTCTTAATAAAAAACAATCTTGAACACAGAGACCGCTGGGACGTTAAAAAAAGCTTACATTTTTTAAACTCAATTTGCAAAATTAAAAAGAATTATTGAGATGAAATAAACACAGGAAACGTCTAGACTAGACTATCCGACCGCAGTTCATTGTACAAAATTATTCTTTAATAACGACTAAGTTACCTCTTTGCAAATAAAAATAAATATAATACTTTACCTCCATAGATAAGATCTATTTGCACACTTTAATAAATATTATTTCTGGTAAGGAAAAACTACCTATGTTGATGTCTTAATAAAATTAGGTTGTATTACACAAGTGACCACACATGACCCGGTGAGAGTATGCATTACTAGGGCTTTCGTATGATAAGCAACCCTGAGCTTAGTCAGTAATTGAAATGACTACAAGTGGCATAAAATATCTTGAGCTTCTCTCTGCTTCGGAAGGCACGTTGAGCCGTTAGTTCTGATAAATAACTGTTGTTAAGCTGTGTCAGATTAAAAAATAATAAAAAATATCCACTACCACACCAATGTTTGCTCTCTACACACAAAAAAAACCAACTTTTGCACAAAACACAATACAATAAGAAATTCCATTGGCTTCGTGTCTTAAAATCGAGTACGAGTTCAAATTTCCGGCGATGCCTAAAAATAAGCACATCCGCATTGCCACAGAATACTTAGAGCATTGCCAAAAACCGGACAGCCCCGTCACACAAATATCTGGCCGGACGCGACCCGAAAAAGCCAACTTGTCCGGCTAAAACCGGACAGATGGCAACCCTATACGGGAGCAGTAATATTTATTAAAGTAGACAGATATTTATATAAATAATTAACTACTTAGTATTAGTAAAACATAAGATGTGATGTCAATTATATATACTCTGCGTCAAATAGTGTTCTATATCAGTGTATTCATCTTAGAAAATTTTAATAAGTAACATTACTTATTAAAATTTAGGAATAATTAGTTTTTATCTAATTGTAATAGTAATTACTAGTTGGAAGAAATTGCTTTAAAAAAAAAATAGCACCTGTGTACTATGTTTACTTTTATATTCGTAACATTTCAAGTGAACGTTTTAATATTTTTGTTGTTGTTACAACCCGTACGACTTACTTTGATGGCCCCCTGGTTTAAATACATTGCCTGTTTTACAATGTTCGGTCGAAATCGTATCATAAGAAAACCAGCAATGTATATAAATCAACAAATAAACTGGCGCTATTGTAACACTGCCCCGTAAGAAGAAATCCAACCATACTAGTGACATAAAGTTACTCAAACCATAACTATTTATGTTATATATATTTTATTTGACTTGATGCGATAAAAATAGTTTTTTTTTTAACAGAATATAGTTAACTTATTCATTGGAGTAATATTAATTCGGAAATTAGATTAGATAGTTTCTATAATAGATTTTGTTTAGTTTGCGTTTTTCTTCTTTCATTGTTATTGCCGTTGACTTTAGTAGTAAGGTAGTTAACGAAGTTACGCGGGCGAAGCCGTGGGCGGAAACTAGTTCAAGTAAAATGCAGAATATACTCGTAGTTTATTCACCACTGTTTACGTTAGTAATTATATTATTTTTGCCACTGTCAAACAGTAGGTACTAATGTATTATACAGTTGTAGGCGTTACTATACATTACAAATTAGATAGACTATGTCTTCCATGCTGGTCTGGGAGAAAAGAAAAAACTAAAATGTACCAGCTGCTTCTCCTCCCGTTCAGATCGTAAAACTACGAATCATGTTAGTAGGCAATGCGGCTAGCAACCTGTTACTGTTTGTTACATTTGCGAGAAGGTGGAAAAATGTTTACACCTTCTCGCCCACCATCACGCTAAAAGTGGCCTTTGGGTCTTGCAGCCTTGGGCTCTGTCTGCTTAGAGAACCATAAAGAAGATAGAGACAGTGGTAGTATGTATGTATGTACATAAGTAACCAGAAATAAGACCCGCCAGTTATTTTTAGGGTTGGATCTCATCTATCAGCACGGAGCAGCACTTTCCTAGGCTGCTATCCTTTTTTGTCGCTCAGAAGCGTCATTAGCTAGAGCGAGAGAGAGCAACGGAACGCTTCAGCGCCGGCCGTGCAAGTCACCAGTCCGTTCAGAAACGGGAGAATAAGTGTTGCCACATAAATTAGGAATTTTTAAAGTAACCATATTGTTCCACTTAGGATATAATAAAATAAGGTATTCTCTTCCCGTGACAGCTGGTCACGTGATTAGAACAAGAATACGTCACAAGTTGGGAGTGTTGCCACTGTGTGTGATTAATTTACCCGAGCGTAATAATGCGTTTTTTAACTCAACACACCAATCATAAACAAATAATATAAAATCACTACATAGTATAAAACAAAGTCGCTTCCCGCTGTCTGTCCCTATGTATGCTTAGATCTTTAAAACTACGCAACGGATTTTGATGCGGTTTTTTTTTAATAGATAAAGTGATTCATGAGAAAGGTTTATATGTATAATACATACCCGTGCGAAGCCGGGGCGGGCCGCTAGTTTATTTATAAAAAAATAAACAGATGAGTCACAGGACATACGAAATAGTTAAGTTAGTATGTGTTTTATATTCATTAACTAATTGAGAAAGTCCTTAAATTTACTGAAAAGAACAATCAGTGGCAAGGCCGTCTTAAACTAGGCTGGGGCCCTTGTGCACACAAGAATTTGGGGCCCTTTTGGACCCTTTTGGGGCCCTTGACTCTGGAATCAGAGTGATTGCGTGAGTGATCGCTAGATGGTGTACTAAGTAAATTAGGCAGGATTAGGATGCGTTCAGAAATATTAATAATTAGTACATCATGAATAGGCGCAGTCATCGATATAATATAATGGCGTAGTAGGTACCTATAGGTACCTATGCCTTGTAAATACCTTCTGATAAGATTACTGATTTATGAAAAAAGTGTAATGTGCCCGACAAAAATGTTTTGAGAATAAATGTGTGAGAGAAATTGTCAGTCTTTCAGGGCCCCTGAGAATGGGGGCCCTGGGCACGGGCCCCGTGTGCCCTTATGGTGAAGACAGAGACAGAATCAGTGGCAATGGTAACTTTTTTCGTGACATTCGTGACCTTAGTGACGTAATCTTGAGCTATCGCGGGAAGAAAACACCATTTTTTATTATACCACGGTTCCACTGTTAAGGCGAAGCATTACAAGTGAAAATGGTAGTAGATAGTAAGAGTAGGTACTTATTTTACAAATACGTGTAGATTTTATTTAGTTTAATAACTTGGCCTGTAAGGCATTATTATTGAAATATGATGGTAAGTCGCAGTCGGGTTTTTATGGTAGGTGTACATACATACTCGTAGGTACTAAGTACCTTTTGTTTGGTAATTTGCTAAATGTTTGTTATTTTAAAAATACATTGAACCTTTTCTCTTTTGTTCATTGCCATATCAGTGATACTTATCTGCATTCCTAAAAACAATTTTTATTAAATTAGATAATTTTGTTTTCAGTAAGAATCCCTTCGCTTTGGTTTTTAGTTTTTAAGTATGTTATTAATTTATGTAGTTAAATGATAGAAGACAAAAAACTTCGAGTGATGAGGCAATTAATTATTTATCTTAGTATAAGAAAAAGTAAAATAAACTATAGTATATAATATATAGTCTATAAAATAAATAAAACTTAATAAGCTGTAAATATTGATACAATGACGCTGACATGTAACCGTAACGATACATAGGTATAGCATTAAATATTGCCTAGAGGCAGATATTGTGAAGAATTATCCTCATCTCAGTTAATATCATCATATTCATTAAAAATCTGCTCTAATAAATCACTGATATAAAGAGGTAGTGAGCAGAGATATTGGAGTTAAATAGAATTCGCGATGACGTCTCAAAAACAAAGCCAGTTTTGAAACGTAGTGGTCACATTTTTGGTACGCGTATGACGCCAGGACTTTTCTTTTTAGTAGCGTCATACACGTCGCTACTAAATAGAAAAGTTATATAAACAGAATTCAATGTCATTTAAATTTATATTTTGTCGTATTGACTGGTAACATTTTTACTTCTGACGTTGGCGAAGTCTCATTCTTGCAACAGTAAATGTCGATAAGAGGGAAAGAGACACATGATGGGGTTTAAGTCGGATTCTCTTTATGAGAAGGTACATTCCAAGCTAGCTAGTGAAAATATATTCCAGCCGTGTGGTTCCCGGCAGAGTAGAATAGGACCACTCCAAGTCTTCCCGTGGACATCATAAAAGGCGACTTAGGAAATGCAAGCTAAACGAATCTTAAACTAAAAGACATGTCATAATTTAGGTACATTGGTACATACTAAATTTACAAATTGACATTATTTTAAATTTCGTAATTCTTATAATTCAATTTAATTATGACATAACAAACAATGTAATCTCAGTCCATCCATATAACTAATTTTAAGTTTTTAGTTTGTTAGTTGACGTCTTTTGGAGAAAACGTGCAGTGCAGTTTGTTGCCGCTTCTTCTGCACTTGCGCCTAGGAAGTGGCGTAAACTTAGCTTTAAGTAACGATTTGACGTCAACATTTGTGCAAAACAACACAAAGTGACTATTATTAAGAGATATTATAAATATCCTATGATAATAAAGATATTTTGAATTGAATTTGAATTGAATTGAAAACATCAATGAGTCCTTCCAACCCGTCTGGCCACCGTGGAGAGTGTGGGCCAAATCCTCTGGCTGCTCTGGCCAATTGGCTCTGGTAGTACAGAGAGGTTCGTGCTCCTGTGTGGAGACTAAATAAATTATCATCAGATAATACTACCAATTTAGGGAGTGCAGACTTTTTTTATTGAATCGACAGTAAAAACAGTATTAACTTCTTTGAACCGGTGTTATACGATATAAAAACTGATTTAAAGAGAGCGGATTGTTTATGAATACAGCGGTTAAGTAGTGTATTTAGATAAGACTATTTTGCTATGCCAGAAATCTTGCGAAGAGTAAATTTATTGATGCACAATTGCACATTTTTAAATATGAACAAAAAATCTTTAAGTAAGAATATGAGTTTAGTGTTTACTTTAAAAAGATTTTTGACCCTTCATACAAATCAGCCCTAAGCCGATATGATTTTTATGAAGGACGATATTTTTAAATTTTTTTTTTTTTTTGTATTTAGTTCACAATCATTGATTGGACCAAAACCAACAACTCCAAAAATTTTGCTAGTCAGTGATTTAGAAGTCGCCATGTATTATTTCGTGCATATTTGTATATTTTTATCAGTATTTTTATATATTGAAGTAGTTACTTGAGTATTTATTGGTAAAATATATTTTTTACTGATTGTAGGTTGTACCTATTTAAACCTATGCGTAATTGTAAGTCTTCGTTTTTAATGAAAAATGTCAACTCAGCCGTAAATACTTCTACGAGAAATAAAACAAATTACTACTCGATAAACTTAGTACCTATTCTGAGTTAGTACCCACCAAAAATATTTTTCTTAAGGCTATGTTCTCTAGAGGTGTGTATTGTATTGTGTCATAGAACTTACGGTTAAAAAATATTGTATTTGTGTATAGCAAGAAAAATGTATAACCATATTCAAAACAGAATAAATATAGGAATAAAAATACGTTCGTTTTATTTTCATTTACACACACATGCAAACACCCATAGAAAATTGCTGTTAATATATTTAATTATCTATAACATCAAAATTAAGCCCGTATCACGATTCTACTGATATGATACTAAATTTGCTGAGTAAATTCATTTTGGAGCCGATCAAAACCTCTTCATTTAGCTGCCTGTTTAAAATGATAGTCAATAAAAATTGCCGGCACTTATATATATAACCAATGACTGCAACTCCTTTAGCACAAAGTAAAGGCTATCAAGATCAGTATCCAATAAGAATATTACACGCTATTTATATAAATATCTGTTTACTTATAGTACATTACGATATAAGTGCGTTATGGTGGTTATAACACACGAAGCGGAATTTCATTTCGTAAGGAGCTGAGTGTGTTTAACCAATATACGCACGTATATCGTACGACGTTTTCCAACATACTTGTGAGGAACAATACCTAATAAACTGATATTTTTGATTTAAAATAAACTCAACCATAAAACTGTGATGCACACTGTTACTTTCCCGCCGTTTTACTTTTTAAAATCAGCACGGAGCGCGGCTTACTGGACGGGGCGCCGCGAGGCATGTGAATTCGTAATTTGAAAAAAAAGACTATTTGCAGCATATGTAAGATAAAAAGATAAATATTGAAACAACGATGACGTTCGATGTCTGATTTATTATTTTTCTTTGTCTAACCTTTACCTTATGTTATCTATCTCGCTCACACACAACTGTCAAACTTTCTTACTCTCTCATTCATACTGGATTTACCATTCACTCTGTCCCTTTCTTTCGCAATAGCAATCGTGAGTTATAGAAATATAACTTCACTATTTGCGTTTCTAACACACGCGTGTTTTATGGGCTGCTTTATATATATAAAACCGGTGAAATTAGATCCATTTTACGAGCAAGGGTGTTGAAAAACTACTTATATTATTTCCTTGTACCAAAGTGAGATACTTGTCAATTTTAATTGATTACGCCCCACCACTGTGCGAATGATAATATTTAACATCGTATCCATATTATATTTTTTGTAAAAAGAAACTAAGAAATTGTAATTGTAAAATTGTAAATAAATTAATTATTGTAACGTGCAATTGCAAGTTTAATTAAATTAATCGCAAATCATTTTTTGATTGATTAACCAATTAAAATTTTAATTGATTAATAAATACCCAACACTGCTTGTACTTATTAAATAGATAAAAGTACTTTTCAGAAAGAATTTTCAGTCGGGTTTTAGTTTTTTAAACTTATATCTTAGATGTATGATATTATATTATATTACAATAACTAAGTAAATATAAAAAAAAGACCATTAACATCGCAATCTTTATTTCATATCACATTCAAATATGCCTATTCGTTCTTATCTAGCATCACAACCACCTTAAATATAACTTAAATATCACACAACAAAAATATATAAAATATTGTTATATAAAATTGTCCGTGATGTCTGTTTGTATTGTTACAATGGCACATTCATAAAATAACTATATAAAATATATATTGGTAAACAAACATAAAAATGTATAATAACTTCAAGGCAAGATAGTAAACTCAAATGCTGTTTTCTATGGCTTAATATGAGGCCAAATGACATACATTTTAAAGGCAGATTCAGTCTATGATTACACTAAACAATGTTTCTCAAGCAACATGTAGAAATGAGAAAACTAAACTTTCAAAACTGTAAAATAAGTCAATTTGTATATGTATGTTTAATGGGAGAGTTTTTTGCTAAAGTGACGCACTAGGTAATTTGAAATATTTCTTTAAAAAAAACATGTGTAGTGTATTTTTGAAGACCTTATATATATAGTTCTGATCGTAAAAATATGTTCATCCATAGTTTTTTTAAACATTTACATAATAATGTACTTACACTTTTATAGATAAACATTATACTTACATAAAAACAACTAAGTATAATTTTATACTATCGACTCTTGCATTATCAAACAAACAAATATTAGACATTTATTAGGTAGGTAAGTATACGCACTTATTCTATACCAGGTCTTACAAAATATACTAAAACTACTTTAAGGGTGAATTCAGTCTGATACTGTGGTAATGATACTGAACAGCTTTCAAGAAACGTAAATCGAAATATGAAAAATAATTTTTGACCTCCCATACAAATTGAGCGATCAGCTGATCCGAGTGTGTATGAAAGCCACATGAAAGCAGAAATATTTTTCATATTTCATATTATGTTCCTTGGGGAAAGTTGTCCAGTGTCATGGACTGAATTCATGCTTAAAATAGTTTCAGTATATTTTGTGAGACGCTATACATTATTCTTATAGAGATATAGGAAGAACAAATTTTATTTTTTAATATTTCATGGTAAGAAATATGACAAAATAAAAAAAATGCATGATTCATATTCAGTCACCAAATTAATTATCTTAGGTCGCCTTAGTTTAAAGTATCTTAATTATTGTATATGCACACTCAGAAGCTAAAGTAATTATCTGTTCACATTACGAGGGCATGCTAAATTGGACTTTATTAAAGGGAATAAAGCACAATTTAGCTTGATTTGTTACTCAATGAAGCTGTGTGATACGACGTGATGTGTTTCAAGTAGTTTGATGGTGGCTATTCATTTCAGAAGGTAAATTTACAAAAATAAATAATGAAGTCACATTCAGGCTGGTATCTTCTCGTACTTTCCTAAATTGATTTACTATTTTTCTTATTGTATGCAAATTACAAGTACAACGTACATCTATTTTATATAAACCTGATGAGGTATGGAAATTATTTATAACCATAAACCAATTACACTAATAATTCTGAAAATAACGGTAGAAAGTAACGGCCTTCGCCCTATACACTTACTCTACACTCGACGCCGATGCCACTGACATGACTCACAATAAAACATTGAAATTCAATTAATTTCATCATATTTAAAACATTTATTTATATTTCATATTTAAAACTTTGAAATATGAGAATTTCAATGGTTTATTGTGAGTAATGCATGTCAGTTCTTATTTCGTGTTACTAAGGGCTCAGACAGATGACCGTAAGTATGCCGGCGACAGCTGAAAATTTGAACGTGGGAGTCAGAGAAACACAAAATGTGTAGTTTGCAAAGTCACCGCTCAGTTCAAAGTCACGAAATAGGTACCATTACTAAATAATACTGTACTGTACCTATGCAAAAACCGAAATACTTGTTAATGTTTAAAAAAAAACAAATAAAAAAGCAGCGTAAAACGGACTGGAAATTCTCTACGACAAACAACACGAAGGTTTCTTTGACATTTGTAGCACAAACGAGTAGTCAAGACCGCTCCTTGCAAATCGTTCGCGTTAGAGCGATTCAAAAACGCGGCACTGGAAACTCTTGGTCTGTCGCCGACCGTTGGGAACGGTCGGTGAGTATACATAGTTAGCTATGTAGGGGTAACCGACTGTCGCCTACGGACGGTTAAAGTTAGTGTATTTTGCGAAGGTATTCTATCTTCTTGTCTCTAAAATCCACTGTCTTATAATATAATGTCGGTATCTTTGATTTTTAACTGTTTGGTGACCTCAGATTTCAAAATGTTATTAATATCACGACCTTTTTAGGTGGTTACCAAACGCAGCAGTGGCATTGTACTACCTATACTGTACTTTTTTTATTAATATTTGATATGATTTTGTAAATATTCTCGGAAAAATAGAAGGCAAAACAAAGTTGCCAAATTCTAGTGACTTTCTGACCACGTGTAATATTTTCAACCCTATATTATTCGGTAGGTATCTATTGAGCCTCAAGACCTGAATCCAAGAAATCTTTGAGGTATAGAGGCACGGCGCGGGGCATCGCTCGGCAGATCTGAAAAGAAAAACATATTAAATAAGATGTATATACGAATGACACTATCACGTTTATTTTGGGTAAGTTGGGTCTCTAAAGACCTAAAGAATCGCTTAGCAGAATAGTGGAAACTCATATCAGTAACAAAATCAAGTAAAAGGATAGCTAGTAGGATATTACAACCAAAGGGATATAGATGTGGCGAATTTCTGGGCCAGTACAATTTAGTTAACAATTGCCATTGACACAATAAGAAGAAGAAGAAGAACTAGTAGGAATTCTTATTGAAAATAATCTCCAGTCTTATGTCCATCCTCTTGATCAATTTCTACGGTTTGTCTAGGGTTTACCTTTGGTCAAAAGAGAAGATAGAACGGTAAGGTTAAATTCAACAAAGTTATTTTGTTGGTGTTAAACCTACAAGGTAGTATATCGGTATCAACACTTCTGAGTTCATATATATAGTCTGCATAAACGATATTGACCAGAAACATAGAGCACCAAACGTTCATATCATCATTCTCGCGATTTTTAGGGTTCCGTACAAAAAATGAAAAAACGGAACCCTCGTGCCGTGTAGGATCACTCGTGCGTCTGTCTGTCCGTCCGTCTGTTACAGCCAATTTGCTCCGAATCTACTGGACCGAATCGGGTGAAATTTGTTAGAATGTTGTAATCCTATGACCCGAACACATATGTGCAAAGTAAATAATTTTTAAAAAAAAATAAGGGTTATTTTCGGGGTACAAATAAGGAAATAAAAAAAACGCTTTGCAAACCTTACTGTGTCACATATCAAATAAAAGGGCTCGTTATGAGGATCTCAAATATATTTGTTATAATTGTAAAATGAATAGTTTTGATTTTATTTATGAAAGAAGACGAAAATTGACCATTCCCCCCCTGATCTCCGAAACTACTGAGCCTAAAATTTTGATATAATATAAAATATAATTCATTGCTTGTAGATTACAGGAAAACCTATAAGAATTCAACCAATTGTACGGCACCCTCTCCACGCGAGTTAAACTCGCACTTGGCCGGTTAAATAGCGTGAATCATATATCGTTCAATAATAGAATAGTTGATTTAAACGCGCCGATGCGTGTTGCCAAAATATCAGTATCATTAAATAAATCATTATATGAATCAACCAATCGGTGTAATGGTGATCTTTACGCAACGTTAGTTCGGCAGACCGTGCTATGAAACAGCCTACATGGTTGACGGAGATTTACTTTACTGGGAACTTTATAGCAAAGTTGATTATGTAAAGGCATACAGACGTAGGTATATGTTGTTACAAATTTTATAGAGCACAATCATTTTGAATCATCTATGTTTGAATGGCAACAAATTATATTTATTCAAAAGATCTGCATAAGACACATATCTGTATAATCTACTAGATAAAGAAAATCCTTCAATTTGTATGGAACCTGGCGTGCCAATTTTCAATATAATATTTAATAAGAAATTCACTTACAAACGGAAGAATCTTTTTTATTAAGTACTTCCTCCAACGTTTTTCGACGAGATTCTACAGCACAAAACGGCAGATTTAGGTATTTTATACAGTAGTGAGCTCAATGTCCGATGAATTGACATACACGGACTTAAAGTGACGATCCTAAATGAAGTTAATTTGACGTCAGATAGACACGCAAATTCATACATGTCTATCTTGATCCATGGTCTGTGGTATAAGACATACGACTGCGGTAACATTTGTAGTGCATGAAACTTAATAATCTTTGCAGGATATTTCACCTGGATATCACATGCTTCGTATATCATGGCTGCTACTGTATTGAGGACAGAAATATTCAGAAAGATCGTAAACATCTCCTCTCACGGGCCTACTGGAAGAGATCTCTTTTGAGATAAGTAGTGCCTTTGTACAACTTTTAGTTTATGTATTCTCTGTATATATTGTCCGTGTACACAAATTGGTAAATAAATAAATAAATCGTCAAAATATTTATTTATTTAAACTTTATTGCACATAAAAAAAAGTGTACAAATGGCGGACTTAACGCCTTATGGCGTTCTCTGCCAGTCAACCATTGGACCAAGTAGACAAATAATTTGGGTATAAATATCCACAAACTCACCATATTGATGTAGTATAGTGAGCTGGGGATGGTGATCTCGTAGTAGTTCCTTCGTACAGCGTCTACGATGTTATCAGCTGCCTTGTCAGGGGTAACAATCTTCAGCAGCGATGGGAACTTGATCTTGGGGTTCTTGCAGAGGCCAGTATCCACGATGTACGGGCATATGACTGTTAGTTTGATCTGAAAATATAAAAGTAAATATATTTCTTATTTGACAAAACTTAGCGGTAGCCTAGTGGTTTAATAGTGGAACGTAAGGTCTCAGGTTCGATTCCCGACACCCAGTCGGACTTGTACCTCTAAGTTTGTGGTACAATCTGACTACGGTCATTGTTATTGACCACTACTTGCTTTTGGCGAAGAAGGACATCGTGACGAAACCTGCGGATCCTATTATTGAGACTCTGCTATCTGTCCATCTGTCATAAGGCTCTCACTTTTGAATCGTAATATTATAGCTAGACCATTAAAATTTTCACCGATAATGTTTTACTGTGGTCGCTATAACAACAAATACTAAATATATCGTGTAAAATTAAATTAAAGAGGTTTCTTATTCTTCTTCTCCTTTCCTCAGCCCACATCAACCCACTGTTGGGCATAGGCCTCCCTTTTTTTAAGGGGTTTATCATACAATAAACGTTTTTATCATTTTAAAACATTGTACGGAGGTACGGAACCCTTCATGTACGAGTTTGACTTGCACTTGACCGGTTTTTATTTTAACATGAGAATTGTACTCTACCAAAGCTACTGGTGCATCGAAGAAGTTCCTCGAGCGATCATCTAAGCGCGTTCCTCGGAGGAAGATGATGAATAAATTATTTAAAAATACTTACACCACTGAAGTCCCTGATGTCTTCTCTCAACTCTTCATGAAGGGCTTCCATCATGCCTCGGACAGCGAACTTTGTAGCGCAGTAGGGCACTAGATTGCGGAGCCCGATCACGCCCGCCATAGACGACATGGCCACGATGTGACCGTGGTTCCTCTCCATCATGGCTGGCAAGAATGTTTGGATCAGCTGCAAGAAACAACAAAATACTCGTATAAAATCTAGTGCAAACATTTTTGGATTATATATATTATATTTTTTTAAGGACAATAATTCACATACTGATTGAGCTAGCCCCACAGTAAGTTTTTAAACTTGTGTTATGGGATACTAACTCAACAATACTATATTTTATGATAAATACATATATAGTTAAACACCCAAGACCCAAGAAAATTTAAAAACGGCTATTTTTCAACTTGCCCTGGCTGGGGTTCGAACCCAGAACCTCCGGATTGGCGGACTAGCGTGTTTACCATTACACCACGGAGGTCATAATCTTTCTATGCTTTGTGCCGCTTGTGATCAATGAGACCTCTGCAGTCCAGCCGTCTCCGTCTGGCCAGCGTGGAGAGTGTAGGCCAAATCCTCTGACTGCTTTTGCTAAGTATGGCTCTGGTAGTACAGAGAGGGTCGTGGTCGACGGTCGTCGCCATTATGAACCCCCTTAATTTTCAACTTTTTTTTTATATTTAGTATTTGTTGCTATAGCAGCCACAATAATACATAATCGGTGAAAATTTCAGGTGTGTAGCTATTACAGTTCAAGAGATAGAGCCCTGTGACAGACGGAGAGACAGACAGACGGACCGACAGCGGAGTCTCAGTAATAGGGTCCCGTTTGCACCCTTCGGGTACGGAACTCTAAAAAATACCTGATGACGATGATGATGAGGTTAAGAACTTGGCGGAAGAAATAGAGATGGAAAGCTTAATCTTTCTATGGTCTATGATAATGTATCGTCTATTACCTGTATTGTATATTGTTTATTTATGGTTTATGATATGCCGTATGTCCATTGCCCGCCCTCCCCTCCCCCCCCCCCCAAACTGCAATTCGGACTTTGACTTAGGCTTCAATCTCATAGGATTTATTTCTGCCGACGGGGGGGAGGGGTGCAAGTACGATATAGGATTCTTTAAATTTGCCGCCCCATTGTAAACGAAGGGAGGGGAGGGGGTGCATACAAATAAGAGTCTAGGAGTTGCCGCCATTAACCAGCCGCTATTTATATATTTATTATTCCCTATGACCCCCCTTGCCCAAAAACGCCCCCTGTCGCCCCTTTGTATCTGGCGCCCTGGGCGGTCACCCAACCGCGCCCTATCTTAACGCCGCTACTGCGTATGTCTTCCAGTCTAAAATAGGTTCACAACATGTCTTTCTGCGGATGTCGTTAGAGGCGACTAAAAAACTTCAGCAATAAAAGCAATCCCAAAGAGAGTCGGACGGTGTTTAACCACAGCGAAATCTCTAATGGCTCTGGGCTCTCTTTTTTTACAAGTTTTATTTAGCTTGCCCTGTTTATTTGTTTGGGTCAAATCTTGCAAGTTATTTTTGAGCCACTCCGATTTCCGATTGAGATGCAATATTATATAACAAGAAGCTGATCTGATGATGGAGCCTGAAGGTGGCTATAGAAACCCTTTTATAAAACGACCTCATAATAAAAGCTTGTACGAAAAATTAAATTTACTCGAAACACTTTTTTTTGTTTTTGTTATTAATAGGTAGTGTACTGTACAGTAAGTAGTGTTTACATGTCCTGTATATATATATATATATATATATATTAGGACTTATATAAACTTATCCAAATAAAACCACCCAAACTATACCATTTTCATAAAAAGCTAAACTAATTGATGGTGTAGTTACCCAAAAGTGCGCAATAATGTTGACTTCGAACAGCCCCCGGATCTCCTTCTCAGTAGTATCTTTTAAGGCCTTGCAGGGCATGATGCCAGCATTGTTGATCAGCATGGTGACTTCCCCGACTTCGCGGCGGATCTTCTCACCCATCGCTAGGACTGCCTCGCGGTTGGTTACGTCGCATCTGCAAATGAAAAATGTAGTTTTGTGATTTTCCGATATAGAATAACACTGCCTCCATTGTCCAGTGGTCAAGGCGTTTGTCTTGTGGTTCGAATCCCACTAAGCTATGTGAAAGGTTGTTTACAGTCTGGTTAGGATATTGCAAGCTTGAATCACCTGATTATCCGAAAGAAAGATGATTCCGCGCTTCGAATGGCACGCAAAGCTTTGTCTTTCTCGTCCACCCGGACGCCGTTTAGCGTTTTTTAAAACCTATCCTAAGATTGGTTCTGGTCTACCTTTTGGTTGGCGGAAGTCAGACGGCAGTCGTCAAATCACCTAGGTTAGGTAGCAGACAATGAGCTCTGGCTGAGCGCCACCACCGCTGAGGATGCAACCGGGAATACGCTCGGATAATAATGATCGAGTCAAAGTTCAAAAATATATACATTGTAAGCCGTAAATGGCTGCCGACCACAGATCTTGATCCATGGTCTGTGCTGCCGACCTTCGAATAATTGGATAATGCATACTTTTTAGTACCTTAGAATTTTCCCGTTATCCTAAATATCTTGTTGAATAATTTAACTGATGGAGTAAATTAGATTAAAATACTTTTTTGATCATGTCCACATCTATATTATAAATAATAGGTACTATCGTTGTTTCATAACGGTGAAAAATAGTTGTTTATATGCAACCAACACGTCAAACTCCTCTTAGATTTCAAACTAACATGAATAACCGTGCTTTTAAAATAAGCGAGCAAAAAAGAAATGTTTATGAAGGTGAGGTGATCTAGTAAAATCGTTGACTTGAGAGGGATTCTGATTTCCCGTCACCAGAAATTCATGGACATAGGTAGTGGCGGCAAATTTTTCCTCATGAGGCACGGAACTCAAAAAAATCTCAAATGGTTCGTAAATTTAACATTGACGTCACATGACGAATGACGAGTCTCGGCGTATATTGGTAGCAAATATTTATATTCGTTTATTAGATTTGTACGTTAAAGCATTCGATTTGTTTTATTACGTAAGTGGAATCGAAATATTGCTTATTTGCTACACGCTTATTCAGCATAAACATTATACATACATACTTGCTCGTTTAAAATAATAAGATTTTAAGACGTATTTTATTAAAACCATATTGCTTGTTTTCATAAGCATGGTCCAAGATTTTATCTTATCCTATATTGAATCCCCTTTGTGTTGTGGTTCTCAACCTTTTGCCCCACATTTAATAGATGTGGTTTTGATGCTACTTGTGGTCACCCATCCAAGTGCATACCACGCCTGGTAATGCTTACCTGACGAAAGCGCTAGCAATGCGTTCTCCCATCTAGCCACCGAGTGGCTACTTGGTGGGTGTAAAAAGATTGTTTTTATAGATCAACTGTTTCCAGTTATTATAAAAAAAACCGGCATCAAACAGCTCCAAAGTTTTTCATAAGATCTTCACCAAACTAATATGGGACCAGTTGGCCCTGATGGTAAAGGCTAAAAAAGAATCATCAAAATATATCGCGTAACATACATAAAAAACATACAGTCGAATTGAAACTCCTTTGAATTCTATTAAAAATTAAATATACTTTCAACTTGATTACGTACTCTAAAAATAAATATGACATTTCCAAAGCAACTTCAACTACTCAATTTGTTTTTAATTCTTTTGTTGGGCATTGGACCTTCAAATACAGCCAGGTACGACCTTCAGTTTTTTTATATGCTGATTGAAAAGATGTCAATACGATCTCTACTAATCACGATCGAACACAAAATACAGATGTCGATAAAGGAATTTCCAATTTAAAAATATTAATATATATTATTACTTTAATGCCTATAAATATTGATGAGTCAAAAATTTTCCTTGTTTTATCAATGATGACAAACATCAACTGATGACAAACATAAGGAATTTTTTTTCCGGCGCCAGGCTAGATTACAAAAGTCAAATCACACACTTTTTTCTAAATGCCTAAACAAACATTTTCTATGGGATTTGTATGAAATACAAAACTATGACGTCATAGATATTTGGAGTCAAATAGCGCTCCTAATATCAGTTTTTCTGCATAAAAAAAAACTAAAACTAATGTATGTGATATATGTTTACCAAATAAACGAATTTTCTTTCTTTCTTTCTTTCTAAAATCATGTTGAAAATGGATATGATCAATGGTCGTCGACATCAAACGTAATGCTGAAAAGAACTGGATCACTAAAGCCCAGGATAGAATAGAATGGCGCAGGTAAAAGGAGGCTCATGCCCTTGGGCCGTTAAAAACTGAAGATGTGACGACCGTCAGGCTTATGACAAGTCATTTACAAGCCAATGTTTCCGTTCTTCATTGGTTCGCGCGGAGACACTATTTTGCCGAAGATGATATCCGGGCAATTGTGTCACAACATTAGGATGCCGAAGTGGAGAAGAAAACTCTGGAGAACGAACCCCAGTCTCCAAAGTCACAGGAAGTCCACAACTGGACATAGGTCTCCCAATGAGCTAATCCGCTGCGATTTTAAAATACTGAGCATAGCCCACTCCGTAGTCCGTCGGGCGACCTTGAGACATCTTATGAGACCTAAAGGACCGCATTTCAGAGCCATAAGTAAGTCATTACTGGCACACATTCTCACTCAAATGTTTGCTCTTTCTCTTTTGATCATGCATGAGGATAATGAAACTAACCAACGTTGGAGATGGCTGCTATAGGCAGGGACACACACGGACATACACTAGGATGCAACTTGATTTGATGAACAGCCGTGAAATTTTCTAGAAAGAGATAGACAAGTAAAAGAACTCACTCATATCTATAAGCCTGCCCCTTCTCCTCCTTGATCATGTCGACGGTAGCCTGGTTTCCCACGGGGTTGATGTCCACACACACTAGAATGCCGCCCAGTTTGGCGAACCTAAGCGCAGTCTCTCGACCCATTCCGTGGCCAGCTCCTGTAATCTGAAACGGTAACAGGTACAGCACGATGGTTTAATATTTTTGTAAAATTCAATGTTTCTCCTATGTTCATTTATTATATTGACATTATAACAATTGCTATCTATTAGTGACAGGTAAGACCACCAGGTCGTGTAGGTTCCGGCCTAGAATAGGACTACTCCATCTATTCCTGTGAAATTAAAGGACTAAGCACAAACATCGCGTGCTACCAGTGCCGGATTAACCAAGTACCAAGAGTAGCAATTGCTACGGGCCCCGCGCAAAAAGGGACCCCGCATGTCCAAACCCTACCTCAAGGCG
The DNA here is from genome assembly GCA_963576875.1 of Acrobasis repandana. Classification (NCBI taxonomy): domain Eukaryota; kingdom Metazoa; phylum Arthropoda; class Insecta; order Lepidoptera; family Pyralidae; genus Acrobasis; species Acrobasis repandana. The sequence continues at coordinate 3,936,245 of OY756215.1, forward strand.
TACTTTTTTGAGTTGGTTTATTTCTCGTAAATGGCCAACACTGTTGTCAGTTTAAACTACCTAAAGGCAGATACGAAGCTTGATAACAGCCGGACCAACGGCTTTATGTGCCTTCCGAAGCATGGAGGAAGCTCGACATATTTTAGTTTTTTGTTCATAAAATAATTTTTTATTAAATTTAAATTATTTTGACTAATTGTTATTGTTTTGAATAAAAGTGCTTTGTTAGGAGACTAGCGCCATCTGCGTGTGATCTCCACAAACACGGGCAAGATTATCGATTCATCGATATCCCGTGCGCGGATTGTCTTTGCCCGACCAGAAAAATAATCATTGTCTTTACGTCAAAGTCTCAACTTGTCATTCCAGTAAAAATAGTGAAGAAACTTAAAATCTGGGTGTGTCCCTTCTCGCGTGCTATGGCAGCATTAAGTTTGTAATTTTGATATATAAAGCGAATGTTTCGTGAGAATTGTCGTTAATTGTGTTTGTGGCCAATTTATTTGGAACGGCGTGGAGCCGAAATTGTTTGTATTACGTAAAGAACATTGATTTATGTCAACTGTGAAACGCGTGCCATGCGGCTGTGAACATTGTTAGTTTGTGATACTGTATGTGAATAATCTTGAAGTGTCGAAAGAAGAACAAGAAACTTATTGTGCGGTCTTGAAGTGGTGTTATAAATACGACGTATTAGTTGGGGCAACGTACATGAGCTCATGGGGAGGTTAGTTTAGGGACCCAATTCTCCGCACCACTGACTCGGGATCCATGGAGAGACCTGAGGCCGTCGCCAGCCCTAAGGAGGACCTCAAGATTGACGCGAAGGCCAGGCGAGGCTGCCTGAAGACTGCGTGGGAGCGGTGAGTTTTACAATTAGTTAGATTAGTTAGTTAGTTAGTTAGTTAGAATTCAATTCAACTCATAATTAGGTTAAATTAGATTAGATAGGTCCCTGTACCTATATACAGGGTGGTAGCAGACTGCGTAGGTTGTTTGTGTGTTTGTTTGTTGCCGGTGAGATTGCCGGACTCGTACCAAGAGTGTAGTCACAAAATCTCTTGGTACCCAGAACGTAATCTTAGCTATCTGCGCCCAAACAGTTATTATTATAGTTTGTAATTTAATTAATGACATTATTAGAATGATTTTATTTGTAATTAATTATCATTGTTATTAGATTTTTCTTTATGCATATTACTCGTACATGACGTGTAATTTTTTTTATTAATAAATGATTATGATTATGAAAGTGTAAGTAATTCTCCCGCTGGGCTAACGAGCTCCCCATAGCGGACCAGGGGCCCCTCGATAGAATTTGCTACGGGCCCCGCGCCTGCTCAATCCAGCACTGCTTGCTACAACTGCATTTCTAAGGATGGTTTTTCGTAGTAACTATTTATTAATCTGTGGTTGCGTCTGGTGGTAGCCACATACTTACCGCTTCGCCTTATAAGATTATTTCTTAGGTTCTCGCCCATTCGTTCGTTTTGTTTTCACGATCTTTCACAGAAAGAGACGTAGCTGGGTAAATCATTAAACCAGCATTAAAGAAGTTACCAATAACTTGAGCTTGAGGAGCTTAATGGCCCGGCGAGAGTACACATTAGCGCTTTCGTAAGTTAAGCGACACCAGCTCCCTTAGCATGGCAGCGTTGATAAACCTAGATAAAGTTTATACGACGCGGCAGACTAGTGCCATCCCGCTCCTTAGCATGACGTAAAGTGAGATCGTGATAGATGATAACGTTCGATAAATGCTGTCGCCGCCGGTGCCATGCTAAGGGGGCTGGTGTGGTCCGCACTTGGGTGGGTGGCCACAAATGGCATAAAAATCGTCATTCTTGAGCTCCTCCGTGCTTCGGAAGGCACATTAAGCCGGTGGTCCAAGCTGTCATCATTGTATTTCAGTCGTGAAGCCATGTCAGATGCCTTTAGGCAGCTTGAGAAATCTGACATCAGTTCTGGCTACTTACAGACATGAACGAAACCAAAAACTTACCAATATGATTTCTCCTTCAACGCTCTTCGGCTCCGGAGGCACGAAGAACAGGTAGTAGGAGTAGATCCAGGTCCACGTCATCTTGACGTACAGCACCATGATCTCGAACGCGATGACGGCCGCCTGGTACACCTTCATGGTGATACCTTGCTCGTCCGTCCTGGAATTAAGGTGAACATCTTATGCAAGTGATACTGGATGTGGAGTTTTTGGCAAGATGTTGAGGGGTTCAACTGGGGTTTGCTTTAATTATTTTGCAAATTGATTTTAGTATAAAGACTTTATAATGTGAAATTGATGCGGTTTGGTGTTATAAACGCTCATACTAATGAACAATTTGAAATAGTTAAAGTGGATAGTCAACATATTATGGCTGTATCCTAAGGTTTTTATTAATTACCCATTTGACGGGCTCACGTTCTCTCATTCGACGGTAATGACTGAAAAACAGCGTTTGCTGCCTTAGCAAATGAGTGAAGCTGAGTTAGGTGCCTTTTTTGTGTCACTGCAGTACACCAAATGTTCACGAATATTGTCATTATTTTTTGTGGTAATTTATGATATGTGTGTACCTCAGTCACACACATAAAGTGATTATCTATCTCTCTGCAGTGAGATTATTTTGTGGAATGTAGTCCGCCACTCACTAGGCTATGAAAACCCGTTTTCAGTAAAAAAAAAATCGTACAGAGTTTTCGCCAGAAGCTTCCTCGAATTTTTACTAAATTGGTATGCCGCCATTGGTTTACTAAGTAGGTAGACACTGAAATAACAAGTTTCGACAAAGTTTGCGAAGATAAAACAAAGAAAAAACAATTGCAATACCTCTTTTCATTCAACCTTTTTATTAATTTAATTTCATAATATTCGCTTACAATCGTTCCATAAAACACTTGATGTTTTTTAGGAAATGCTTCAACCTCAAGTGTTTTATCACCTATTGTACCAAATACAATAAAACTAAGGTTGTATGAACCGCATTTACACACGAGTTTATTGTAACATGTGACACTTTCCTTACCGTAACTTTAAATAGAACAAAAGCATGTTTCTATAACAATAGTACTCGATAACAAACAAAATCTTTTATTGTTAGCACTGATCCAACCACGATGATAAATGTTATCATCGTGGTTGGATCAGTGCTAACCACGATGATAACATTGTTAGTAAAATATTATGTCTACCAAAAGCACCAAATGAACGTATGTAAATTTATGTATTTTGATGTATGATTGATGTGTGCTAGAATCATCACATACATATGTACTTCTGTTTGTTAAAAACGTATGTAGTATTTAAATATTTGAAGATCGCGTCTTTTAAATCAAAATGTACGCGGAAGTATGATTTTTATGTACTTACTTATGTGAGTAAATAGCTTTACGATATTTGATAATTTTTCAGTTAACAAGTTTATTTGCCAGATTTAAAAACCCCTGACTTTTAAGATCCCTCTCTCTCTCTCATCTCAGCGTATTCCCAGTTGCATCCACAGCTGCAACGCTGCGAAACCTGGGGTCCGCTTTCCGGCTTTTCCTTCTCCACTTCGCACGGTCTTGAGCATCCTGGGTTGTAAGACCATTGGCACGCATATCATCCTTGACGACGTCAAGCCAGCATTTCTTGGATCTACCACTGTTGCCGCTGTTGCCGCAGCTATACATTTGTTTCCCACGTAGCTTGCCAGTTTCCGCAAGACATGACCAGCGTAATTTAAAAAACCTCTGACTTTCAAGCGTTCACCCTTAATAACTTTTGAACGGCTAAACCGAATTTCTTGAAACGTAGCTCAGAACCATTTTGACAGACAAGGTTTTCGATTAAAAAAACCGCATCGAAATCAGTCTATTCGTTTAGAAGCTACGATGCCACAGACACACAAACACACAGACACGTTAAACTTATAACACTCCTCTTTTTCGTCGGTGGTAAATAAAATAGATTATAAGATACAATCATATTTTTAAAACTTTAGCCTTTGCCTAACAAAGGGACATAAAGGGCTAACAAAAAAAAACAAGTTTGGAACCTATTTGAAATTAATTATGTCAATCAAGATTATGTATTATGACCTCAGAATTATGACAATCACACACCGGTACTCGTATAATATTAAAAAAATGTTAAATGTCTGGTATATTTTATTTTCAAGAAATATTACTTATGGTTACTTTATGTTTGAACTGGTAACCCTACGAAGAAAACTACCGGGTTCAGATTATGCAGTTTTATCCTTTTACCGCTGTTGCAACTGCATTTCGTAACTTCGGTGATGAATACGTTATATAGCAGTTTATATACCTACCTACTTCACACGCAAGCAAATAGGTACACTAGGAGAATTTTCATACGCGAAATTTCATTAGAATAGAACAATTATTATAGTAGGTTCTTTTTGGTAAAGTAAGTATAAATAGGTATCTATTTTTAGGGTTTCGTTCTTCAAAAGAAAAAAACGGGCAAGTGCGAGTCGGACTCGAACATGAAGGGTTTCGTATCACCGTACAATGTTTGAAAACGCTGAAGAAACACGTTTCGTGTATGACGACCCCCTTTAATTATTATTAACTTTATCATATTTTTAGTATTTATTGTTATAGCGGCCACAGTAATACATAATCGGTGAAAATTTCAGGTGTCTAGCTATTACGGTTCAAGAGATAGAGCCCTGTGACAGACAGACAGCGGAGTCTCAGTAATAGGGTCCCGTTTGCACCCTTCGGGTACGGAACCCTGAAAACGGAACCCAAATAGGAAAACTCGCGTGTCTGTCTGTCCGTCTGTCACGGCCAATTTACTTGGAAACTACTGGACTGATTGTGTTTAAATTTGGAACACATCAATGTAAATGAGAGACCCAAAAACAGACGTGTAACGTAAATAAATGAATTTTAAATATTATCACCACATTTGGGTGACACGGTGGGGGGAGGGGGAGGGGGACATAAGACAATGAAATAAAAATTGCAAACAACTTATATTGTGTCATAGGTGTATTAAATTGTAACGATGCTGCATGCTACATGCATGCTGCATCTTTCAAACCTCCTTTCTTCATTTCATCCTGTCCACTTTTCATTCTTCATTTCATTTTAAATTTCGTTTTATTCTATTTTCAAATCATTTACACACCTTTCTTCATTTATGACTCATTCCACCATCCTCTCTCACCCTAGAAGTACATCCAGGATTACTTGTATAGCAGATATACATAAATATAACTTTAAAATATAACTTGTACAATAAATTCAATATATTTGTCGTTGAGTCTCTCTATTCTCCACTCCACCTGTCTTCCATTATATGTGGGAACTCCCCTAGAGGTCCCACAAAATGAAAGGGCTTTTTGTTCTAGAAATACTAGTAGTTCGCCGCGAACTTAGACCTCGCAATTATAGTTCCCTAAGTAACACCTAAATGGCGCTATCCAAAGTCAGAACGCGCTATGGTTTCGTTTGCTACATAATCGCGGACATTTTTATTTATACTTTAAAAACTACTAAAACGATTTTTATGCCCAATGAACATGAAAATTCTATTGATATTTCCTACATGCCTACCAAATTTCATCAAAATCGGACCATTGGTTAAGCAGTTATCGCGGTACAAACAGACATACATACATGCATACATACAAACAATGTGTTTTCGCCCCCAACTCGATTTAGAGACCTCGCTCGCTTCGCTCGCTCGATCAATAAGTAAGATAAATTAAAACTATATAAAGATATATAGTTTTAAAGTTTCTTATGTCTATTTTTTTTAAACGCAGGGTTAAATCGTAGTGTCTACAAAAGACTTCCCGTAAATGTCTGATAAAAGTTAGCAGATGACATTTTAAAAGGAAAACGGGTTATAGACCGAGACTTATATTACAATACACGGAAAAATGCTGGTTAAACCTGACTTGAGTTGGTGCCATATTGGTAAAATAAAAAACAAGCTAAATATTTAAATATAAACCGGTCAAGTCGGACTCGTACACGAAGGCACCTCCGTACAATGTTTTAAAGCGCTGAATAAAAGCACGTTCCTAGTGTGACGAGCCCCTTTAATTTTTAACTTTATCTTATTTTTGGTATTTGTTGTTATAGCGGCCACATACATGTTGGTGAACATTTCAAGTGTCCAGCTTACGGTTTACCAGATAGAGCCCTGTAACAGACGGAAGGACAGACGGACAGACAGTGAGTCTCAATAATAGGGACCCGTTGGCACCCTTTGAGGAATCATGGAATCCTAAAAAGGAGCGAAGTTCTCCGAGTGACCAAGACCGCCCGCCGCTTTACCGACTTGGACATTCCGACGTTACAATAAAAAGACTTGGTCTGAAAAAATCGGAAGAAGACTAGGTCAGAAAAATAGCATTCTATTATATTTAGTCCGTATAAGTATGTATATTTACTCGTATCAAAAAAATCATCCAATTAGTGAAATATCACAAAGATACAGAACGTTGTTTCGGAGCGTAACGTTGCGTGAACTTGAAATGAAATACGCTGTATCTTCGTCATTTCTTATAATAAAAAAAATATGAATAATCCAGTTAAATACTTGAATTTTCCGGGGTCCAGTGCTGCCCCCATTTAAAACAAGTCATTTCAAAGAAAGCGGAGACATCATTTAAAATGTTGCTACTACCAAGTCCTAGATAACCCTTCAAAGTAATTTATGAACTGTTTACAGTTTATAATGAGAACGTTTAGCTTTACTACGCACATTTGCCAAAAGTGGCCGCTTTTCGCAAATGTGCGTAGTTAAGCTTGACGATCTCACTTTAAACTGTAAACAGTAGTTCATAAAATACTTTGAAGGGTTATTTAGGACTTAGTAGTAGCAAAATTTTAAATGATGTCTCCGTTTTCTTTGAAATGATTTATTTTAAATGAGGGCAGCACTGGACCCCGGAAAATTCAGGTACGCCTTAATGCAGGTTTGGCAGCCATTTACGGCTAATAATGTATATATTTTTTAAAGGTTATAGTCAACTTTAAGACCTTTGCAATTTAATTGTTCTAAAGTTCATTGCAATTTCACCACTATTACGATTGTCTATAGGTGCGTGAATAGTACCTTTCTGTGCTGTTCACTGTACGACCTTCAACTGGTACCGCATACATTAGCTTTTTGCCACAAAAACTTGTTTCTTTTTGTCGAACAGGATAAAAATATTTTATTTTTCCGAGCCGGAACATTGTGGGTATGCTCTGTACGCTGGTCACGAACACAAACAACATTACTATGCTCAATTGGCTGCCGGCCACAGCCACAGGCACACTTGCGTAAGCACACGTGACCTTGAACTTGACCTCACGCGCAGTCATTCTTTTGATTGACAGATCTCTTGAGTGCTTTGTTGTTGATTACTGTCCTTTGTATGTAGGAAGGATTTTGTTCCTGTTTTTTTTTGTATGAGCTTGTAATGGCGGATTTTTCATGACATTATTTTATTTAATTAGGTAAGTACCTATCTTGGTCCGAGGTATATATAAAGTCCACTTAACTCCCACCAGGCGCTAAGTGTTATTTTTTAGGGTTCCGTACCCAAAGGGTGCAAACGGGACCCTATTACTGAGACTCCGCTGTCTGTCCGTCTGTCTGTCTGTCCGTCAGTCACAGGGCTCTATCTCTTGAACCGTAATAGACACTTGAAATTTTCACCGATTATGTATTACTGTGGCGGATATAACAACAAATACTAAAAATAAAAAATAGTAAAAAATTAAAGGGGATCGTCATACAAGAAACGTGTTTTTTTAGAATAGAATAGAATAAAATAAAATTTATTTTCCCAGAAAAATACAATACAACACAATAAATATAAAGACAATGATAGGAGACAACACATACAATAACAATTACAACAAGAAAAAAAAAATAGACAACACATGGTTACGAATAATTTAACAATTCTAATTATTTTACTAGAACGTGGTGTTGTCATGCATACTTTAAGGAGTGTGTTGTGAATGCACTCCGGGAAAAAAGGGGATCCACTCAGCATTTGTCGTCGAACCCAAGAGTCCGCGACGCTGATTTTCAGTGGCACCCTGTTTTGTGATGTGACTCACGGGCGTGTGTGGTGGCATAATCTAGAGCAGATTTTTTGGTGTTATTTACTGGTGACTGAATCCATATCATTGAGTTTAGAGAGAACCAAGGAATCGCAGAGTTTTATTCTCATTTCTGTGCTTAAATAGTCTCGAATTTGATAGAGGACTGTAAGACGATAGAAACAGTTTTTAACGGTTTCTAAAATGTGTTTCTCAAAACGCAGGTGTTCGTCCATTAGTAGACCCAAATTCCTTTCTTCCTTGACTCTCTCTATCTCCTCTCCGCCGAGTTGAACTTTGAACTGTTTATTCTTCAGCTTATTTAGTTTGTGTTGAGTACCCAATATCACAAATTTCGACTTATTACTAACCAATATTAGCGAGTTGTTTTCAGCCCAACTCTTTATTCACTCCAAGTCATCATTAAGGTTACTTATCGCTGTCTCCATGTCATTAGGATTACAGGAAATATATATTTGAAGGTCGTCCGCATAAACGTGAAATTTGCAGTGCTGGATTTGTGTGGTGACGTCAGAGCTGTATAATATAATTAATAAGGGGCCCAATATTGATCCTTGCGGGACACCTCTTGTGACAGCTTTTAGATTGGATTTCAGCACTTTCCCTTTCCCGTCGTCTAGTTCGACACTTTGACTCCTGTTAGAGAAATAACTCCTGAACCAGTCAATCGTGTTATTATCTAAACTATAATAATGCATTTTTGCCAGTAATAGATTAATATTTATGCTGTCAAAAGCTCTTGAGAAGTCAAGTAGCGTCAATAATGTGAATTGTCCATTGTCTTGAGCAGTAATTACATCATCAATGATTTGCATAAGAGCTGTCACGGTACTGTGATGTTTACGAAACCCAGACTGCATTGTTGGAAGAATACTATGTTCTTCAAGAAAAGCTTTAAGTTGCAGCGCGATGACTCTTTCCAAAATATTAGACAACAAAGGCAATATACTTATGGGACGTAAGTCTGTTTTTAAGTTTTTCTGAAGTTTTCCTTAAGATATGCTGATGAGATGTATACCTATACTATATTATCATGCATCAACTTCTTTGAGTTTGCCACCCGTATATTGTACACTTAGCAGCCTAGGCAACTATGGAGAAAAACTTTAAAAAGCGAGCCGCGAATGTGGCTTCTTGAGTATAAATTTTTATAGCCTTTAAAAATTCCAGAAGTAGGTACAATAGAATATTAATTAATTTTTATTTATAAGTGGACCCCAGGCCACACAGCATTACCACAGGCATTACAGCCAGTGTGTTTTATTTATTTATTTGTAAGCACACTTAACAGATTACAAACACAAAAAGAACACAAATTAATAATACAAATATAAGATCCGATCTAGTCTGCAATCCTAAAACAAGTATGCCTAAAAGCTAATTAGTTAAAGATACAGAAGCTAGGGCACGTTGTAAATATAAAAATACAAAAGTGATAGATAATTGCAACAAATAAGGTAGATCAAACAAATCATATAGCGAAGAATAACAAAAAATGCTTATGGAGTGTTAATTAAGTACTAAGTTGTAATAGTATTTGCCGCCGAAACTTATAAATCGAAAAATGAAAGATATCAATGTCCCTGTTAGAGACTAGGATTTCATTGTATTGGCGGCACATTCTGACCACAGGATTATAATAAGATGTGTTGTTCGAGTAAACTTGTAGGGTAAATGCATTATAGTTACGATTTCGAGACCTAAACCGCGTATTAAAGTTAAGTAGAGAAAGAAGATTGGGAGAATCGAGAAGACCATGGATTATTTTGTACAGTAATACAAGATTAATGTAATCACGGCGTACACTAAGTGAAGTCATATGGAAATACTCTAAGCGCTCCTTGTAGGAAGAAAGCGTTCGGCTCATACCACGTCTATAGCTCAGGATTTTCAAGAACCGTCTCTGAATTCCTTCAATCCAATCGCTGTGCACACTGTAATAAGGAGACCAAATTGCTGAGTTATACTCAAGAATACTACGAACAAGGGAGTAAAAAAGATGTACAAAGCTGTTGGTCTTTCTGAAGTCTTTTGTGATCCTACATATAAAACCGAGTAAACCTGAACAACGTTTAATGATACAATCATAGTGTTCATGAAAAGAAAGTTTGCTGTCAAACAGAATTCCTAGATCCTTGGCAACGGTCTTACGAGTGAGTGCTTTACCATCTAAAGTGTAGTCAAAGAGGCTAATATTAGTTTTTCTAGTAAAAGTTATGACGAAGCACTTATCAATATTTAGATGCATGTAGTTTTCATGACACCAATCAGACCCAATCGTTTTCTAACTATGGGTAGCTTTTGAAGAAAAACCACACTTATTTAGGTGTCCCAGGTACCCAAACACCGGCTTTAGGACGACCTGATGGCCACAAATGACAAAGCTATCGAAGTGGCCCGATACTGGAGTGACAAAATATAGTAAATACCCTTGACACGAAAAAAAGAAGCTGAGGATGCAATGTTCTGTGATATTAGATATAAATATCCTATGATAATAAAGATATTTTAAATTTAATTGAATTGAAGTTCTACTCGTACATGTACGTACTTACTTAGGTATGTACTTATTTCAAAACAAAAGAATGAGAGCTGTTGAACCGGTTTCGTTCAACTCGCTTCACATCTCAGTCCAGAATCCTTGCAGCCTTCAACGGCGACTTGTATTGCAACCTGCAGATGCTAATCTTACAGACCATGACCTGGATGCAGTCTTTTATAACGGTCTTATGGCGAATTAGCACACGCGAATATAATGCCTAAGACGGGCTAAGCTGGATTAGCAATGTTACGAGTAGTTATGAATAAATTGGTAGATTAATGTACCTTCCTAGTGGCGCTCAAAAAATAGATAACGCAAGACTTCTTTTGGGCATTATAATTTATTTGGGCACTAGCATTAGGGTAAGCACAAGATTGTACGATGCACGTTAGTTTAAGACTGCAGTCCTCGACCGTGGGAATTTTTGATTGAACACCCGAATATATATTTTCTATCTACACATACGCATTGAGCTGTATTGTACATGCACCATGGAGACGAATTTAGACGAATTCAGAAGCGCAGCGAGCGGTCTGCCTTATCAGTGTTTTAGTCCCCATATTTATTTGAGAATTTCGGAGAACTTAAAATTTTTCTATCTTTTTACAAAAGACAAATTATTTTTATTTATTTATTGTGCGTGTTTAAGCATAAATCAATCTTCATACATGTGTATTTTTTATTATTTAACTCAGTCGTATGCGCAAGAAATCCGACGACGTATTCGCTTATATTTTCTTCAAAGTTTAACCTTTTTAACTAAGTTTTTGAATGAATAATTTTTTTACTTTATTAAAATTTTCTCATTCACTTTTTAGGATTTTTCTTTGTCTTTCTGTCACTGTAATTTAAACACAACTTCATGTTTTAAATTCCGTGTAAACAACAATGACATGAACGTCGCACACCGCAAAAAACGAAACACGTCTCAGGTTATTTGGAAAAGCAAACTATTACTGCTATTACAATGAAAATCAATAAATTGTCTAATTCACTTTTTTAATACTTAAATAAACTTCAATTTAACATACATATCTTAACATGTTGTTACTAAGATAGTTTGGCTCCAATCAGCTCCGAAAAAGCAGTCAAAATCATTAAAAATAAGGACTGGTTTGTTTTAAAACACTACCTTTATTTCAAACAAACGCGCATCGTAAGTTTCAGTGGGTAGGTAGGTTAGTGTTTGTTATTTTGTTACTGTGACATTTTTTCTGTTTCCATTTTATTTACATAGTTTTTACGCAGAATAAAAACAATCAATTCAAGCGAATTGATTGTCTTTGTTCTGCATCACAAAGAAAATACACCTGTAAAATACCAGCCAAATTCTTGGAATAAGTTCAGTCAATGATACTGAACTAGGTACTTCGATTGTTCGGTTAAGGACCGATACATTTTAGGACAGATTCGCTTTAAGAAACAATTACATAAAAAATATATTAACAGTATATAAACAAAAAAAAATTCATCCCGTGGCTGATATGATAATGATGGCTTATTTAAGTTTTTTTTTAATTTTTATTTAACTTTATTACAATACATGTAAATGGCGGCCTTTTCTACCAGTCAATCAACAGATGATGCTGAGAAAGCAATCTTTTGTTTCATATATTGAAATCATTAATTGTTGCATTCATTGAATTAAAATCATTGAAATTATTCATTATTTTAAATTATTTTTAGTGGTTCTCTTCTTTCACAGGACAGCAAAAAGCCAATGCCGGTTTTTGGCGTCCTTTTCTTTTCGCGCGGCCACTGAACAAACTGCCTGCAAACTCAGGGGGAGGTGGCAGGAAAGGCCTCAAAGGGGTAAAGTGGTAATTAAAATGTCCAAATATAATTATTTTGGTACATATTTACATTTAACATCCGCCCATATGATGAAAATTGCCTTAAAAACATATGAATATTTAACATTTTCTAACCTCAATAACTCTGTTCGGACTGAGTTTAGAGGTATATATGTCATACTAAGTTTTGTTTATTATGCTATTGCCTATTAGAAATAACACAAAGTCCGACGGATGACTCACCAATACCTGCAAACTCAGGGGGAGGTGGCGGGGAAGGCCTCAATTTCAATTCAAATGTCAAAAGATAATTATTTTGTTACATATGTACATTTAACTTCCGCCCATATGACGAAACCGACGACGCCCATTGCCTTAAAAATATATGAATATTTAATATTTTCTAACCTCAATAACTCAGTACGGACTGAGTTTAGAGGTATATATGTTATACTAAGTTTTGTTTATTATGCTATTTTATATTACAAAAAGTCAGTTTAGACAGCGGCCGCGCGAAAAAGAAGACGCCACTTCCCATAGTCGAATCGGCATTGCCCTTTTTACTCGAAAATAGGTACGTTTTGTATCCACGACTTTGTCATAATTACTTCATACTCGTAATTCCGTAGGGACTTTGAATAAGGGCTTTCGCAAACATTGCAATTGACTCCCACCCAGCCCACGATAATAATACAAACAGCAACACGTTATGGCCTTTATTATAAAATGATTTCTCAGCCACCATTAGACCGGTTGCAAAACTCTTGCCCCAAGAGTTTGCGACAGCGATTGCAGCTCGCATGCTATGTTTGCCGATGGCGGCTTTTTAAGATTGTTTCGAATGTCAACATGGACCTTCAGTTAGGTACCGCAGCACCCACACTTAAAAAGGTTGACTTTTAAATCACCAGCCTTTTTAAAGCAAGTTCAGTCCATGAACAATCAAACAAAACCCACATGACTCTCTTCCGCACAGATCGTAAAAATCGGTCAACGAATTTGACTACAATCTGAGGCACTGAGCAGGGGCGTAGCTGCCGCCGCCGTATCTGCCGTATCATTTATACGGGGGCCCCAAAGTGCTTAAGCAAAAAATTTTTTCAAAATTAAAACTGTGACATAAACACACATACACACAGTTACACACCCCCGCCTCTGTCTTGCCTTGACCGGCCGGCCAGAGTGGAGTCGCAAGAGCAGAACATACGCTCCAGGGTGGAGGTGTATTGCACGTAATGGTACGGGGAAACCCGCTCTCGGGGGTAAGCCCCGTGGTGGTGAAACCGGAGCCGCACCTCTCGACACCCTCAGCTGCTCACATTGTGTTGCGCCCTGGCCGCATCTTCGTGGCTAGTTAGGGTGCCCACAGGCAGTGTAGCCAACGAGCAGCAAGTCACCATCTACCAGGCTAAAATTGTCGTGAGAGATTTTTAGGTAGATGTCCGTATCTCACTCCATAACCCAGTTATCCGGTCCACTAACATCCCATCCAGATAGCCCAAACCAAGTTGATCCCTCCCTGGCAATAGTTCGGCAGCTATGGAGGACTCTCCGTTAGTACATCTCAATGGTACATTCAGGGATAGACCTCCATAGATGCAGCCATCTAACTTTTTAGATAAAAAGGTACTAAAAGGCCTCTTCATGTTGGGTTTGGCCCCATGAATGCCTCAAAGAACCGGGTCCCCATGGACCCGTGGCTGAAAAGCGTACCGAAATAATAATAATAATAATCATTTATTTCAGACTTTCAGAATCCATATTGACCACTACCATCCACTATGACGTCACGCTGTGCGTTTTTCATAGAAATCATCCCATAGAATAATATTTGTTTTGACGTTAAAAAGTATCGGTTTTGACTTGATGGCAACTAGCGGATACGCTCGGATATAGTCAATGGGCTCGGATGATGATGACAGTAAAATACAATACCCTTTATTGCACAAAAAAATCTACTCTGCTGTCACCGCACAATTGGGTAGTTTCCTGGGTAAAAAATAAATTATGTAGTACTGTTGAGAGAATAGAACGTTACAAAATAATGTCACCTGCCATTGATCACATCCATTTTAAACGTAAATTTACATTTATTAATGCATAAAAACGGATATTAAGAGAGCTATTGAATTCAAAAAACTATGACGTCACAGTCCGATATTTCATACAAATCTCATTGAAAATGTTTGTTTGTTTGTCAAACGTTTAGAAAAAAGTGTCTGATTTGACTTGTTGGAAACTAGCGGATTAAAGATACTTTTTTATGGCTTGACGCTACTGCTTATTTAGCCAGGAACAAGTTAAAAAAAACGTGGGAAATTCTTTATTCCTAACAAGTTACAATCAAAGGTGGTATAGGCCTTTGATTGCTGTAAAGGAGCTTCTGGCGACAAGTCTACACGAGTCCACTGGTTTTCATTGACGATTGAGTGGCGGACGACGCCTGAAGATTGCCCACACAGTCCGCAAACAAATGTCACTACAGCCGTACTATGACTGTCCACTTTAACTATTTCACATATTGTTCATGAGCATGAGCATTTATAACACCAAACAACACCAATTTCATATTATAAAGTCCACTAGAATCAATTTGCTCAATAATTTAAAGAAAACCCCAACCGAACCCCTAGACATCCCGCCAAAAACTCAATTAAAGATAGGTACTGGGAAGTCCATTTAAAATACAAAAATATGATATTATTCAGCCAAAGGTGTTGATTGCAACCTTAACATTGTAAAACAGCGGATTGAGATCCGGCTTAACTCAATTAATCTTCACCTCCTTAAAAGGGGTAATGGCACAGCTTTACAGTACTTTAAAATGATATTTACTTTCTTGTACCGCTTCCTAGTAGAGATGTCGAGGCCGTCCTGACATTTTTACAAGCTTTTACCGTGCTTTTATTCTTGCCCTGTTTGTTGTTGTTTATATGTTTGGGTCAAATCTTGTAAGTTAAGAATCCCCTTATCCTAGACTTTCCCGACATGTCAAATTTCGGTAAAAAATTGTGACTTAAAGAAATTGCATATATCTAGGGTTATAGTTGGTTTCTACCAGGGACTGAAAGCGGTTACGGTATAACGTTACGGTACCGGTATAAAATAAGTGTACATTAATAAAATAAAGGTAGAGCCATACCGTTATTTAACCTTTATCCGATATCGGTACCGAAAAACAAAGCATCGACCGATGCGGGGCGTGGGGCGTGGGGTGCGGGTGCGATCCAGGGTAGGTAAGACACGAGTGCGTGCGTCAGCGAACCTGATAGAACCTGTTTTCATCGCGTGTCGCCAGTTCTTCTCTTCTATCTATCCCTTTCATACCTTTATTTATTAACGTTCAAGTACCGGTACCGACATATACCTTTTAGTTAGTTAGTTAGTTAAGATCTTTATTGCACCAAAACATAATGATACAGAGTAATAGATTATTTATTATTACCTTTTTCTATCTGTACACAAAAACTTAGGGTACTAAAATAAATTTGTGTATCGAAATAAAGCGGTAATCGCTATTTTTCGATATGACGTCATACCGCAATTGAAAGATATCGTATTTTTTGGGTTATTCAGTCCCTGGTTTTTACAGTCAAAGTATGAACTTGAAAGAAAATAAAAGGGTGTAAAAGTTTGCCATACTCACGGTAAAAACTTATATAATACACTATATTCTCTTTCAAGTTCATATTTTGACTGTGGAAACCAATTATAACCCTAGATATATGCAATTACTTTAAAGTTACAATTTTTTACCAAAATCTGACACGTTGACTCAAAATAAAACATAGACTTTGTATGGGAAACTCTGATTCTGTTTAGGGTAAGGGGGACTCTTAAAGAGCCACTTCCAGGTGTCCGATTGAGACATTTTATATGCTAATGTGTACGAGATGACAATGCCATATTATCCTAACAAGAAGCTGATCTGATAATGGAGGTATGGGCTTATTATATTTGTTTTAATTAGTACTTAGGCCCAACAATAGAAGCCTAGGAAAAAAAATTGTTTTTTTCCAAAAACTTATTCTTACTTGTCAAAGAGTTTCGATTAAAAAATACCTCTTGAAGAAAACTCATAATATCAAAACATCAATACTCAATAGATATATATATAAATAATGATACTTTCTAACTCATGTAAATCTACCTATTGTACATTATGACTACAATAAGTACATCGATATTTTAAAAGTCGGAGTTCAGTATGACAGACATTAGTCTGTTTTGTAATATCAAAATAACAGTTTTTATCTAAATGCATAAGAAAGTCTAAGTCTAAACCTAAGGTACCGCTTTGTCTGTCAGTTGGTTGTTCAGGGTAATGTCCGAAATGGCTAGACGTATTTTGACGTACTTTCATGCAGATAGCTAATGTCATGAGGAGCAACTTAGGCTACTCAGATCCTAGTCCACGTGGACGAAGTCGCGGGCACAGCTAGTTCACCTTTTTCATCCTAGCGGATTCCCGGTTGCATCCTCAGCTGTGCTGCTTCGGAGCCTGTTTGCTGATGATACCTCGCTAATATTTAAAATAGATCGACATAACAGTGATGCTAGCGCGGTGAACAGCACCTTATCTTTAATTTCTGATTGGTTTTCGGCCAATAACCTAATGTTAAATGCGAACAAGACCCAATGCATTCGATTCTCTCTTCCTAATGTGAATCAAGCCTGCGTTGACATACTAATTAATGGTCAGAAACTCGATCTGGTTGAAAGTACTACCTTTTTAGGAATCACAATTGATTCGAAACTTCAATGGGGCGCTCATACGAGTATAACTAAACTTTCTAATAGGCTTAGCTCTGCGGCTTACGCTGTTAGGAGAATAAGACAATTGACAGATGTAGCAACTGCTAGACAAGTGTACTTTAGTTACTTTCACAGTCTAATGTCTTACGGGATACTTCTATGGGGGAGTGCAGCCGACATTCAGACTATTTTTCTTTTACAAAAAAGAGCAATTCGTGCTATTTACGGTTTAGGATCAAGAGACTCACTGAGGGAATTATTCAAGGAAATAGGTATACTTACTTTTGCATCACAATTCATATTTGAAAATATAATGTATGTAAGGAAAAATATTTCCTTGTTCAATAAAGTAAGTGATTTTACAGATAGAAATTTACGTAATAAGAATGACTTAGTTAGCCCGTATTACAGGCTGAATACAGTCAGTAAGTCTTTTATGGGGAAGTGTATACTTTTTTATAATAAATTGTCAGAATCGGTCCTTGATATGCCAGACAGAAAATTCAAAGCTTATGTAAAGAAAGTACTTTGTGAGAAGGCTTATTATAGGACCGATGACTATCTTAAAGACAAAAAGGTCTGGCTTGAGCTTGGCGCGGGTCCCTCTTAAAGGTTTGTATACTTAGACATGTCATAATTTAGGTACATTGATACATACTAAATTTACAAATTGACATTATTTTAAATTTCGTAATTCTTATAATTCAATTTAATTATGACATAATAAACAATGTAATCTCTGTCCATCTATATAACTAATTTTAAGTTTTTAGTTTGTTAGTTGACGTCTTTGGAGAAAACGTGCAGTGCAGTTTGTTGCCGCTTCTTCTGCACTTGCGCCTAGGAAGCGGCGTAAACTTAGCTGTAAGTAACGATTTGACGTCAACATTTGTGCAAAACAAAACAAAGTGACTATTATTAAGAGATATTATAAATATCCTATGATAATAAAGATATTTTGAATTGAATTGAATTGAATTGAAGCCCGGGATGTGCTTTCCCGCTTTTTCTTTTCCAAATATAATATGCATGTCAAATGGTCACCCAAGGATGCCAAAGACCTTGCGAAGTGTAGAAGAAATAGCCGGAACAGTTTAAACGATTTGGCTATAGTTTTACGACCGGCCGCCTGCCTGACTTTTATGGGAATGTCGAAATTTCTTTTTTTCGTTCGATTTATTACGGGTATGTCCCTTCCACGTTGTATTACAGAATAAGAACCAGGTGGTATATACAACATGTAACTGACATATGCGTAATAAATAGAACCGACATATGCGTAATAAATAGAACCACGGGCTATACTAAATCACTATTATAATTAAATTAAAATAACAGTCAAAAAACAAAAACAATAAATCGGTATTTCCATACAAAAGTGTGCAGTCACCCGGGCAATTTTTATGGGAAAAGTTGTATTTGAGTATATTTTGGTAGATGTTAAATCCATTGGTTCTGGCAGTCATCACTAGATTGCATTCGTTATGGTGCGGCAGGAGCATTTATGTCGCTTATATATAATATAACATTTTATATATTAATTACACGACCTTTGGATAATTTACTACCTAAAGACTTCATTGTAGATTATTTAATAGAAGATTCCTATGTAAAATTTTTGGAAAATAAACTAGGTAGTTTAATTACGGTGATTTTTCAAAAACACTCAAACATTGACATGAATATATAGACTCGGCGTCTTCAAACACGGCCATGTCCTTTTTGGTAATATGGACTAAACACGAGAGTAGTACAGAAAGGTCAATATGTTTTTACGGGTACGTGGTTCAAATTAAATCCTACATATATTTTAATAAATGCGAATGTTGGTAAGTATGGCTGGATGTACGGATGGGTGTATGAATGGTTGTATGGTTGTATAGATTTTTAGATTGTAGACTCACGACTCTCATATTTATAAAGGTAAAAGTTAAACTGCACATATCTGTTTCTTTGGTAACCTTTTATTATTCTTACTTAATTTCTTTACATAATGTTTTGCACTAGAAGAAAGTGATTTCTTGTACTTGTATACCTTTTTCTTTTTTTTTCTTTGTTAGCTATCTCTGTATTTAATGTATTATATAATCATATACGTAGGTATTGAGTCTAAATTACATATGTTTTTTAAATTACATATATGAAGATTTGTAATCGGCTTATAGATAGATAGATAGATAAATCGTTTATTTGTGAAAACTGCAAATACACACTCACACACAAAAAATAAATGAATAATATACCGTTATTTACATACAGATTTTATAGCGATGCGATGTGTTTATGTATGCTGCAGCAGCACAAAAAGGTCGTAGGCTCAGCGAAAATATTGCTCAAAGAGCAATGCGCTGATTTTCAGCCATAACCTTAGGTAGGTTATATAGTTATATAATAATGTGTTAAAATCGATTTAGCCGCGTAGTAGTTACGAGGAAACAGAATTATAGGGACAAACAATATAATAAAACATCAAAAATGTGTAAGCGGCCATCTTGGATCCCAAATCTGATAGCAGTTTCAAGTTGCGCGGGGCACTTGTAGGGTTACAGCCCCCACATACAAAATTTTTGAGCCCTCGGAGGTCCTAGTGAGACGTTACGAGATATGACTTAATTTTATAAAGGATTTATAGGATTTTAGGAAACTTTATACAACTTAAACATTTTTAAACGTTTTACAAACATTAATAACTGAGTAGCAAACAAATAGTTTTTCGATGCTTCCATGAAGAAAGTGAAATGTAGGCATATTTATGATGTCTACATTTCACTTCTGTTTTGTTAGTGTATGACGAATCATTCCATCGGTTGACAGATCATTTACTCATTTCATTAATTATGGTAGCCGAAATTTTGCAATCCGTATTTAATTTTTAATCAATGAAATCTAGTTACTTACCGATGGAAAGTTATTCCTTCATATTTTGCTTTGTTCTTTGAATTACTAGTGCACTATCTCAACACACACCAAGGCATTTTTGACTAAGTTGACAGTGTTTTCTTTAATGAATTGTGGAGTGTTTTATGCGCGTATTGCTAGAGAGTGACTAATGTGAGGTTAACAGTGATAGCATATGATGAACAGAACCAACTGTGGTATGTGGCGTCTTCTCTAGTACGTAAGTACATAGATCTCGTTGCTTTTAAAGTATGGTACGGCAATAATTAGGTTCTTAACTGACGGGGCCTTAATTCAAAAAAGTTTTCGACTTCTGGCTTGAGGCAAGTGCGCCATACTACGAATAGCCTAGGCGCACTTGCATCACTTGATTATTTTGAGTTTATGATTTTAAATTGTTCCAAAAATCATTTATTAAACTATATAGAAGTAAAGTACATAAGTAGATTTAAAAAAAAATATCTAAACTTTGTACTTACCTCGTGAGTTTGCCGCAAAACATCAAATATTTAAAGATTTTGCAGGATTTCTAACATTATTTATTTCAAACATCTCTGCACCATATGTAAATGACACTAAAACTAAAATGGCGGATATGTCAAATTAAGGTTAACAGAGCTATCTGTGACTGTGTTAAGGAACTCAGTATATTTTAGTTTATTCCATGAATGTAACGTTAGTTGTATTAGATGTTTAGTTTTCGATATTTATCGGCGCACTTGCCCCGCCTTGGCTTGGTAGGTCTGTGCCTACTGTAAATTCACAGTTCTCTCAATATCCACCAGGGGTTGCTTTGCATAACATGCGTATGTACCCCACTGGGCCATCGAGCTCTACTTCACAGGTATATCAGGTCATTAACAGATAATTACACACATGTTATTAAGCAGTAGTGAAAGTGACTGCAGACAAGGTCAATTTGTCGAGAAAACTGCATACTGAGGTTGAATTTTGTTGCAATTAAATGCACGCATTCCATTAAATTGCATTGTGGTAGGTACGTAGTATTATTAGGTATTCTGTGATTGTGCTCCGAGACTTTATACAGGCTGTCTTTTTATCCACTAGCCAAATTTTTGGAGCAACTTCAGTCCATGATACTGAACTATTTTACATAAAAAGAATTGACGAAAAACTAAAATAAAAATTTGCCTTCCCATACAAATCAGCGGTCAGCCAAACGGATTTTGTATGGGAAGGACGAAAAACTTTATTGATTTTTAATAACTTTTTATAGAATGTAGTTCAGAACCATGGACTGAACTTGCTCCAAAAATTTGGCTGGTGTTTAAAAAGTCAGCCTGTACTCGTATATATGCATCTAATATTTTTTGCCGTTTTTCATAGATTTTTGTTTTCACATTAGAAGCGTTTGTAAAGGTATGCTCAGTTTAAGATATAATAAAAATTTTTAACTAAAAAAATTTCGTGGCACTCCGGGAGTGCCGACCAAAGTGAAAACTTTAACAAGGTGGTGTCGGTTACGGTAATAGTGTCGCGATTTAAATGTTTTTTTCCCATTTCAAAAAAAATTCCATTTCCCTCAAAAAAGTCTATTCCCATCAAAAATAACCAACTTCATTTTCTTTTTGGAAGTTTCTTCCATATCTCCAAAGTTGTTCATTATGACTTTACAAATTTAATATGATCTAACTTGATAGTAAAAGTGAAGGCCGTCCATATACATATAATGATATAACGCTATAGCAAACTTCCCCCTTTCCCCCTCCACTCCTCCTTTGTTTGAATGCTGAATCAAAAAAAGGTTTAATAATTAAATAAATAAATAATATTAGTGAAAAATTGTCTATTTTGCGGAGGAAAAACAAACTAACCTGAGACATACTAGCTTCTTCTTCTTCCCGTTCTTCACAAATGACACGTTAAACCACATTTTAAACTAAAAATAGCAACTTCACAGGAATGCTAGGGAACGAAGCCAGACGCGCTGCAGCTAGGAGCTCAACTTTCACTATGCGCCTGCGCAGCAGCGCTAAATGCATAATTGCATAATTAAAGGAAGCGTTGCGTAATCGTATGTAGGTGCGTCCTGCCGTGAATCTTGTGTTAGAATCGATATCATTTAAAAATGGAGAAAAAGGTCGTATCGGCGACATACATTCAATAGGTACGTAGCTTCTACGTACATAATGTACGTAGTAGAAATTTCACATGTGCCAGCTGCTCACAGAGATGGCAGCACACAAATTACTAGCAAACCTGCGAAAGGTAGTAAAGTTCAAATCTTACGCAGGTATTAAAATCTTATTTTTGCTCCCACGGTTTTTTCTCTTTCCTCCTTTGGTCTCACTGTCTTCGCAGCACCTTTTGATTGACCGTTTTCAATTTTTGTAATAAAGATAAATAAATAAAAAACGCCATCTAGTGACCTATTAAAAAACATTTCGAGAAAAGAAAATTATTATCTTTTAACGTTTTTACAGATACAGCAAATCAATAAATAACGAAACTTTACAAACGGCGTCTGGCATTTTTAAACGGTAACGGACATCGCCGTGCATGCAGGCCTGTGTCACTCCCCGTTTAGGTATCGAAAATGTACCTACATTTTTACTATGCGCGCAGGCGGCCCCTCCGGGTGGTCCAGATTAGTCCAGAGTAATAAGAATGAAATTGGCTTGCAATGGATGTCTAGGTATCTATACGAAAAGGTGCTGAGTTCTGACGTGAGTCAAATTAAACCATATCACTAGCCACATTGAGTAGATATTTCTTTGAATTTCTTTGCTGAGTGAGACTTCTGTACGTTAGTATTATTTATTCTGTGGTGCAGGTGCAATGCAGGCATATTCTATTATTAGCCCGTAAACTATGGGCTAATAATACAATATAACAGTAACCTCGTCGAATCACCTAGGTTAGGTAGCGGACCCCGGGTTCTGAACCGCTGACGATGCAACCGGGAATACGCTCGAATGATGATGACAGCGGGCTAGTAATAGAATTTGCCTGCACTCCAAAAACATAACCCTCATTCTGGCGCAGTCGGTTAATTATGTACTCAATGCCGGCCGACGCCATATCAACCCTCCTTGAGAATACAGTTTTAGCATGACATGTTTGTAAGCACAAACATTACAACAAACTAATCAGTCCTCTAGTGGACTCTTGCGAGTCTTCCACAGGAAGAGATGAGTATCCTATTATATTAAAGTTCGGACGGAATAGGGATGATGACTGAGTCAGAAAAGTATTATTATAATTAGTCCGTTAGTTAGATTATCCAAAAGTAATGTACCCATATTTTTCAGTTTATCAAAAAAGTAAAAATGCATAAATATACAGAGTATCTAAGTTCCAGAGTGGGGGCATGTGACGTCACCGATGTGTAAAAATCGTACGAAAGCGTGACGTCATGCGAAATTTAAATGCGCTGTATCTTCGTCATTTATTGTTTCTCAGAGAAAAGAAAAAATGTGTACAATAATCTAACCGATGGGCCAAAAATAATTTTTCAGTCATCATGCCTATTACTCTAGTTTCTGTATTCCGTGGAATTACGTCGATAATAAGTTTTACGTAAAAATATCTAAAACCTATGTTGTAACCTGTGAGACTTACACGTTGTTTATACTCATATAAAACATATATCTTATGATCACGTAAAGCATACAGATAAACAAAAGGAGATAAACGGTTGATCTAGCCATAATAAGCATGTGTGTCACGCACGTTCAAAGCCTTATCTAGTGATTAATAATTAAATTTTTAACATAAAAAAACTACTGACTTCATTTTTAATAGAAGTTTCTTCCATATCTCCAAAGTTCTTCATCATATCTTCACTAAATTAAAATGGAACCAACTTGGTAGTAAAGGCTTGCGAATAAAAAAAGAATCATTAAAATCGGTCCATAATTAGCGAAGATATCGCATAACAAACCAAAATAAAATAAAAACATACAGTCGAATTGATACCTTAATATTATAATTCGTTGTCCACCGTTTTGCCCACCATTACGCTAAAAGTGGTATGTGGGTCTTGCGGCCCTGAGCTCTATCTGCTTAGAGCCGAAAGACGCAAAATGCTCTGTCTGCCCCGTTAGGGATAAAGACGTGATAGTGTATCAGTATAAAATTAAATAACATTATAAACAATTTATTTTATCCCATACATATTCATCAATACTGTAATAGCACTTTCCTAAGTCTGTCCGTCTGTCTGTCCGTCTGTCACAGGGCTCTATCTCTTGAACCGTAATAGCTAGACACTTGAAATTTTCACCGATTATGTTTTACTGTGGCCGCTATAACAACAAATACTAAAAATAAAAAAAGTTAAAAATTAAAGGGGGTCGTCATACAAGAAACGTGTTTCTTCAGCGTTTTAAAACTTTGTACGGAGGTACGGAACCCTTCATGTACGAGTCCGACTCGCACTTGCCCGTTTATTAAATTAAAGATAGGCATAATGTCATAAACAGGTCTTGTAGTAGTTGTAGGTATTTGCATACCTATTTATTAAAAGTCACCTTGCGATGTGATTGTATTTACTTGATACTTTGCGCGAAGAACCATTAAATTATGCATGCATCCATCATTATATTGGTGACCTTCAGACGATGAATTTGTTTGTTTATTTGTAATAACTTTATTGTACCAAAAATTTAAGTATAAAAGACAACATAATACGACAGAGCAAATATACAAAGGCGGACTTATCCCATGTAGGGATCTCTTCCAGTCAACCTGCGATAGATTGAGAGGATATTTACTGTGTTATATATAAAGTAGAAGCCGGTACGTATAAAATTAACTACAAGATACGAATTTCGTCGGTGATGAAAATTATTTACGAGTAACTATCGCGTTTGCATCATAATTAAAGTAATGCATATGGGAATTAACGCCAAACGTACCTTTTTTATTTTTTTCTTTTACGTCCGTTTGCAACAAATCAACTTTTTTATTTTATTTATATTATTAAAACACAAACAGAATACAATCATATACAGAAATAAATACAATAATATACATGTAAGATCTAGACTGTACTCCAAAAACTGGGTTTACAGCATGTTTAAAGTAGCTTTTTTTAAATTATGTACCTACTTTATTTAAACATCAAGTAAGCTAAGTAATAAGTGCATTAAATACATAAACATAGAAATTACTCGTATAAGAAATATTTGTACATACATAAATAATTAAATCAAAACTTACATACTATAAAACAAATTTGATAAACTGTCACTATATGTTTGTTATGAAAAATCAGTTACTGGACGACATATTTCAACCTCATCCTCATCATGATAAATTGTTGAGAGCAGTGCAGTTTTTTTTTGGGTGCCCTTCGATTAGTTTAAAATCTTTGTTTCTAATTTCACTTCGCCGAACCTTATTGGCCTAAACTTGTAATGCAAAATTATTGTTTCGCCTAATTGATGTTTTTGCACAATAGTTAATAGTAAAGCCCAAAAATTGTTAGCATTTTAGAATCTCTAATACTAGATGTCTTAATATCGTTTGGCTTTTTTTTTCTTTACATGTAACGATAACCTCGTATAACTATGTTTGAGACAATTATTCACGCGACTACAAAGATGGCGGTATTTTCAAAAATATGCTCAAAAAGCTAAATGTTGTGCTATAAGAGTCAGTTGCCGACCAGCAAGCCGAGGCTGCGGTGACGAAAGTTATAGGTTTTCCCTAACCTAGTAAAGCATTTTACTGCTTATGTTAGAACTGCGACCAACACACGCACGAGCCGTGCGAGCGAAGCGAGCGTGCCGAGGTAGTAGCCGGCGAGTGCTTGAAAAGTTCTATCCATTTTACTAGGTTGTATGTAATGTTCACTATGTTGAAACATTTTTTTATGAACAGTTTTATCGATAAATTAATAGTTTTAGCTGAAATGTTAGTTCAATATACCGTTTTTCTAGTAACAAAATCGTTGAATAGTTTTATGGGAAATGAAATTCGATGTCAAAAAAATGTGATTCTAATATAGACTTCCTGCATGCTCGATTAGGCATTACAGTTTTGTGCCTAATCTTTTTGTGCGAAATATTAATGAGTAATGGTGAATATTAGGAGTTTTTAATTATTGGGCCTAATGACTACTTTGGAAAGTAAATATACGGCGATAAAATCTTAGGGAAATCAAAAATAGGCTATAGTAAATTAGGAATAATAAAAATGTACAAAAAAATGTTGTGCACCAATCAAAATCAGGAACACAAAAAAATTTGGGGAGCCAATAGAGACCCATTTTTTACGTGTAGTTGGAAACGCCGATTATATTTTCGGTCAATTTAGATAGACACAAAACTATCATGGCGAGTGACTCGAAACCAGAGATATGGGATTTTTATTGTTCTGAGCTCAAAACTATCTCAATAAAATTGACGTAAAAGGTTCGTACTTATGCAATTCAATTCAATTAAATTCAAAATATCTTTATTATCAGAGGATATTTATAATATCTCTTAATAATAGTCACTTTGTTTTGTTTTGCACAAATGTTGACGTCAAATCGTTACTTAAAGCTAAGTTTACGCCGCTTCCTAGGCGCAAGTGCAGAAGAAGCGGCAACAAACTGCACTGCACGTTTTCTCCAAAGACGTCAACTAACAAACTAAAAACTTAAAATTAGTTATATAGATGGACAGAGATTACATTGTTTATTATTTCATAATTAAATTGAATTATAAGAATTACGAAATTTAAAATAATGTCAATTTGTAAATTTAGTATGTACCAATGTACCTAAATTATGACATGTCTAAGTATACAAACCTTTAAAAGGGGCCCGCGCCAAGCTCAAGCCAGACCTTTTTGTCTTTAAGATAGTCATCGGTCCTATAATAAGCCTTCTCACAAAGTACTTTCTTTACATAAGCTTTGAATTTTCTGTCTGGCATATCAAGGACCGATTCTGACAATTTATTATAAAAAAGTATACACTTCCCCATAAAAGACTTACTGACTGTATTCAGCCTGTAATACGGGCTAACTAAGTCATTCTTATTACGTAAATTTCTATCTGTAAAATCACTTACTTTATTGAACAAGGAAATATTTTTCCTTACATACATCACATAATATGAATTGTGATGCAAAAGTAAGTATACCTATTTCCTTGAATAATTCCCTCAGTGAGTCTCTCGATCCTAAACCGTAAATAGCACGAATTGCTCTTTTTTGTAAAAGAAAAATAGTCTGAATGTCGGCTGCACTCCCCCATAGAAGTATCCCGTAAGACATTAGACTGTGAAAGTAACTAAAGTACACTTGTCTAGCAGTTGCTACATCTGTCAATTGTCTTATTCTCCTAACAGCGTAAGCCGCAGAGCTAAGCCTATTAGAAAATTTAGTTATATGAGCGCCCCATTGAAGTTTCGAATCAATTGTGATTCCTAAAAAGGTAGTACTTTCAACCAGATCGAGTTTCTGACCATTAATTAGTATGTCAACGCAGGCTTGATTCACATTAGGAAGAGAGAATCGAATGCATTGGGTCTTGTTCGCATTTAACATGAGGTTATTGGCCGAAAACCAATCAGAAATTAAAGATAAGGTGCTGTTCACCTGTGCTATGCAATTTTCATATACCTACTTAGATGTTTTCATTTATTTTCTTTTTTTTATCGTTTATTTTTGTAGAACAATAAAAGGAGGTAGTGTTTGTCCGTAGTAGGTGTATACAGACAGGGTCTAATAAAGTATACTGAAACTATTTTATGGATGGATTCAGTCCATGATACTGAACAACTTTGGGGAAACCCAGGGGGAATACATAGGTATCGAAATATGAAAAACATAAGTTAAATAACATTATTAAACTAAAATTAAACTGACTATAATTACTATGGATATAAAACTAAAAATATAAATAATGGACCTTAAAATAGTTGAAGTATATTTTGTTAGACGTTATATGTTTGTTTGTTTGTTTAATTTCTTTATTGCACAAAAATTACATTTATACATTATTTAATACAAAGGGAAAAAGAAATAACTTGTACAAAGGCGGACTTATCCCAAGAAGGGATCTCTTCCAGTCAACCCAGTCTTCAAAGGTTACATATTTTTGGAATGGGTGGAGTGTCAATATAAATACAAAGAAATTTTGAAAATCCTAATACTAACTTAAAATCATAAAATCTAAAATACTAAAACAACATAAAAACGATATGACATATTTATAAATAAATAAATATTTTTATATAATACATATACATACATATATATAAGCATATGTATAAAATATATGACGTTATATGTCCTACTACCGGGAAAATACTACCTACTCTTAATAGATTTCAAAATTACATAAAATAAACATATACATAATAAGAATCCCATACAAACGTAATCTACGTTTTATTTTGAAACGACATGTCAGATTTCGATAAAAATTTGTAACTTTAAAGAAATTGCATATATCTAGGGTTATTATTGGTTTTCATAGTCCAAATATGAACTTGGAAGAAAATATTAGGGTGTTAAAGTTTTCCATACTGATGGTCAAAAATGATATAATACACTATATTCTCTTTCAAGTTCATATTTTGACTGTGAAACCCAATTATAACCTAAGATATATGCAATTTTTTTTAAATTAAAATTTTGTACCGAAATTTGACATGTCGTTTTAAAATAAAACGTAGACTACGTTTGTTTGGGAAACTCTGATTCTGTCTAGGGTAAGGGGCTCTTAAAGATTCTGTAAAAGTAGCTTCATCAGTCAGTTTATTACCTTAAATAAAATGAGAAATGTGCCAAAGAGGGCAGTCAGGCAGTCATAAAAAGGAATTATAAACCTCTACAAAATTGCGTCACAATTAAATATCCAAAAATAACACACCGAACATATCGCAAACATATCGTAACATCAATATTTAATATACTAGAACAACCGGTTGATTCCAACACTGCGAGTGGTCAACCAACATGTTGTAACTGTTGTAAGTTGATCGATTAGCGAATATAACGGTAACCTTGACACCTGGCTCGTAACTATTTGTGTTAAAAATGTCTTCTATGTGGTCTGGGAGATAAGAAAAACATAGAATGTCCCAGCAGTTTCTCTTCCTGATTGGGCGAGAACCTCGAGCAATCATGACAACAGGCGATGTAGCTAGTCCCAATAAATTTTTAGTTAGATTTTTTTACATTGCAGATAAATGTATTCGTTGTAAGTAAATAGTTCTTATCTTAAGTTGTCGCATTGGTGAAAACTGTTATGACAATGTAAAAGTTTGTTGTAATAATAAATAAATAAAAATAAATTTCAATTCAAAATATTTAATTATCATAGGATATTTCTAGTATACTTTTAAACTATTGCGTTGCATCATTTATAAATGAATCCTTATATGGGAATTAACGCGAAGCATACCTTTTTTATTTATTTTCGCTAAGGTTTCAGCGATTTCAGCGAAAATATTTATAATATCTCTTAATAACAGTAACTTCGTTTCGTTTTGCACAGATGCTGACGTCATATCGTTCCTTACAG
Organism: Acrobasis repandana; assembly: GCA_963576875.1. Classification (NCBI taxonomy): domain Eukaryota; kingdom Metazoa; phylum Arthropoda; class Insecta; order Lepidoptera; family Pyralidae; genus Acrobasis; species Acrobasis repandana. Next base: position 3,965,799 of record OY756215.1, read on the forward strand.
TTACAGGTAAGTTTAGTGCCGCTTCCTAGACGCTAGTGGAGAAGAAGCGGCAACAAACTGCACTGCAGCATTTTCTCCGAAGACGCCAATTAACAAACTTACAACTTAAAATTAAATATGTGGGCTGAGAATACATTGTAACTACCTAAATATGTGGACTGAGAACACATGTCATTTTGTAAATTTAGTATGTACCAATCACAGGGTAATAATATACTACGGTACCAATGTTTCTTTAAGAGGGACCCGCGCCAAGCTCAAGCCAGACTTTTTTGTCTTTAAAATTGTCAAAGGTCCCATAATAAGCTTTCCCACAAAGTACTTTCTGTATATAAGCTTTGAATTTTCTGTCTAGCATATCAAGGGCCGATTCTGGCAATAAAGAGACATAAGAATAAAGATTAAGATTTTGTCCCTTGTTATGACATCAAGTAGGTTTAATCCGGCACTAGATACAAGTCGCGCGCAATGAAGATTGAACTTGTGCCCCACAGCCAGTGCCTTGACCGTTTGGCCACCACCGCTTCAAAGTATGTATGTAGGTATTGGTCACGGAAATGATAAAAGGCAGCGCAAACTTATCAGTGGAACGGTTCAACGTCCATTTCTCATTTATGTCCACATATAAAGTCACAGTGATGCAGGAAGGGGGTAGATCAGGCCAAATGTCACAGTACGTGTCATAGGGATAGAAAAAACATGACAAGGGCGGGGGGTTCGAATTAATGGAAAAAAATATTTAACTGCCTCCGTGGTCCAGTGGTCAAGACGTTTCTGACTTGTGAAGGGTCGTGGGTTGAAATCCCACTGGGAACCATAATATACTTTGTGAAAAGTTGTTTCCAGTCTATTGATACCGCACGCTTAACCACCTGATTATTTGAACGATGATTCCGTGCTGCAGAAGGCTCGTAAAGCTGTGAGTCAAGAACGCCATCTAGCGTTTGTTTAAACCTATCCTAGGATTGGTTCTGGTCTACCCTTTGGGTTGTGGAGGTCAGACAGCGTCGCTCTGTGTTAAAAACCAGTAACCTCGTTGTATCACCTAGGTTAGGTAGGCGACCCTGGGCTCTGAAGCGTTTACCGCGGATGTAGCCAGGAATACGCTCAAACAATGATGAAATATTCTACAAACAACAACATTGTTTTGAATGTGGTTTGAATATCGCCATAAAATTCACTGAGAGATAAATTTAAACAGGAAGTATTTTGGTTGTAATTTTGTAAAGTACCTACTTACGTAATGATAGGAAGTATAAAATTTAATAGAAACTAAACATCCGTGAATAGCTTTTGTATTACTATCTAGATGACATGTTAAATAAAGCGTAGCCGAGCATAGCAAAAATGAGATCTATAAGTGAAGTATCCTCGAACCAAGTTACATGCAAATCAGTCCATAAACGTAGAAGATATTCTGCTGTGACAGACTAGGACGGACGGACGGACTGAACGATCTTATAAGGGTTCCTTGTCGGACTACGGAACCCTATAAAAGAGCATGTTGTTCTGTATATAACATTATTTTGCCAAAATACTGTCACTTGATTTCAATGTCACACTTGCACTTTTCAATGAGCAGTGAAAAAATTAAATAAAATTAAGGTGTATTTTAAGAAAGTTCTATATTAGACGGCCAAAAATAGAAATTTTAGTTCCCAGAATTTAATTCTGTAACCGATTTGCTATAAATTGAATTAAATGTTGTGCACGCAAAGCATATTTAGCAGATATAGAAGAAACTTGAATCAAACTGAAGATTGATAATCAAGACATTATTGAGTAAAACAAATTAAATGTTTCATATGTATCATATGATGTATGAAGTAAAAAGAAAAAAAAGGCAAATTCCCATTGGTCCATGATTCTTGACTCAGCTCTACACTAATTTTAAAAATATCATCATCAATAAACGAAAGGTGGAAGGAGAGGAGAAGGAAGACCAAAAAGGTAATTCATGGATGAAGTAAAAGAAAAGGCAGAAGTCGTGTCGTATAACTAGGGAGGTCAAATATTTATCCGTAAATAGGAAGACATGGAAAATACTCTTCCGACAAGACCCTAATTCTAAAATTTATTTATAAATGTCATCATGATCAGGTCTTTTTTAGGGTTGGATCTCATCTATCAGCACGGAACAGCACTTTCCTATGGTGCTCTCCTTTTCTGTCGCTCAGAAGCGTCATTTGCTAGAGCGAGAGAGAGCGACGGAACGCTTCAGCACCGGCCGAGCTGCAGCGTTCCGTCGCTTTCTCCTGCTCTAGCAAATTACTGTAGCATAGGAAAGTGCTGTTCCGTGCTGATAGATGAGATCCAACCCTTAGTCTCCACTGCAGAAGCACGACCCTCTTTGTATAGAGGAAAGATGATAAACCTGTGCCACCTCACGAAGTGCGCGACGAGCGCGGTGGCACAGGTATCTGATTAACCGTCTTTACTACCAGAGCCATGTATTAGCCAGAGCAGTCAGAGAATTTGGCCTACACTCTCCACGCTGGCCAGACGGGTTGGAGAGGTCTCATTGATGTTTATAAGCTTTGTTTAGCTCCTCCTTAGTCGCCTTCTACGACATCCACAGGAAGACTTGGAGTGGTCCTATTCTACTCTGCCGAAAACTTTTTAGTGCTTTTTATATTAAGAACAAATATTTGAAGGGGTGATTCAGTCCATCATTTTGAACAACATTTTACAATAAATGTAAATCGAAATGTGAAAAAAGTTTTTTCATTTCCTATAGCGGCTCACGTAAATACTTCGTAGTATGTGAACCAATTTTTTTTTTATATTTTAATTTATGTACATATTGGGAAAAGTTCATCACCATGACGGACTGAATCACCCCTTAAAATATTTGTACTTAATTTCAAAGCACCTTTTATACCAAAGGGTACATGTTTATCGCATGATCATTGGGCAGCATTAAAACGGCCGTTTAGTTAATATTATGATTGTTTTTCCAACATAATAATTACGTCATGCAGATTAGAGAATATGATGGTCGAAGTAGAAGACGGCGCTAGATGACCACAAGTCAAATCAGACACTTTTTTCAAAACGTCAAAAACAAATATTTTCTATGGGATTTGTATGAAAATCACAACCTTGACGTCAATTATTTCGAGTCAAATAGTGCTCTTAATATTATTTTTACTACATTAATAAATCTAAAATCACGTTTCAAATGGATGTGATCAATGACAAGAGACACTATTTTGTGACGCGTTATTTAGATAGCAGTACCAAATAATTTGTTTTTGACCCAGTCATCTACCCAATTCAAGTTTCCAGAATGCATTTCTGTCAACAAATTGCCATATGTAAATTGAATTCAATGTCGCGCATGCACTTCTCTAAGGTCAATGGACGAAGCGTGCTCGCGGTTGTGTAACGAAACATGCCGACCGCAAAGTCGGACCTTTCCTTCCGAACTCGGCTACTATGAGCATACTAATATGGTCATTTTTGTCGAGTAGAAATTCTTACTGACCATGCAGATTAAAGACCTTGAAGACCATTAGGTACTAGAAAAAGGTTACTAGGCATTAAATTGTTTTACTTATTTTAAGGAACAGTTCCGTCCTATATAGGTACTAGGAATCATTATCTACTAACTATATAAGCTTTCTAAGTTTCTAAACTATCCTGCTTGATCGTAGTTTGCATATCTACGATAGAGTCGACTTGTGCCCCAGATGTCTTTCTTTCGTGTCGGTGGATAGTCCTACATTATTGTTAATTAAACCTGTGACTTCATTGTTATTATAGTAATCATAAAATTACATTTACGATAGTTATGGTGACTTTTATAGCATTAAATTACTTCATGAGGTATTAAAGAACCGTAATAAAATTAAATTGTTGCTATTTTACAGACTTACTTACAATACAACTCTCAACATAAGTACATTAATAATTGGTTTTAATGTAGGTGCTATTTGTCATTTTACCTTTTCATAAAACAGTTAATAACCCGACAACTTTTTTGTGTCTGGTATGATCTTTATTTGGGGTATTTATTTCAAATTTCAGTGCAAGTGCAGATGACAAACGATGTTGTTCTGCTGACTACTTCTTCGTTCGAAAATCGTTTTAGCATTATAAAAAATATAAGTAATTCTTTTTACATTAAATTCATAAATTATTTATATCACCTGTTGACCTAACTTTTGACCCCTATATCTCGCAGCTCTGATAAAAGTAATTATAGTTACTGATTACACATCCGCTTGTTATCTCACTTACTACCACAGTCACTACTTCAAATATTTATCAGTGGGTTGGGTCCAAAAAATTTACAGATAAGGCAAGTATAAGGCCACCTGTTGCGCATTTCCTAGTTTTTAAGATAACTTTGTCCTGTATTTCCGTATATACCCTTCACTGCACAAAAGAAAAATACAGGACATAATTATCTTAAAAACTAGGAAATGCGCAACAGGCGGCCTTACGAGTATACTTGCCGTATCTGTAAATTTCTTTCAGGCAAATAAAGTGTTGGGAAATTAGATAGTGCGGGGTGGTGCCTTTCTAAAACTAGAAAAGAGGGTTTAAATATAAGTTAACCTTACAATAATTTTTGTCGAAAATTTAAACATATTCCTCTAACATGTTTAAATTTTCGATTTGGAGTAATGCTAATAAAACTATAAAATTGCATTGCGGGTCAATGGACCCAACCCACTGATAAATATTTGAAGTAGTGACTGTGGTAGTGAGTGAGATAACAAGCGGATGTGTAATCAGTAACTATAATTACTTTTATCAGAGCTGCGAGATATAGGGGTCAGAGGTTAGGTCAACAGGTGATATATATAATTTATGAATTTAATGTAAAAATAATTACTTATATTTTTTTTAATGCTAAAACGATTTTAGAACGAAGTAGTCAGCAGAACAACATCGTTTGTCATCTGCACTTGCACTGAAATTTGAAATAAATACCCCAAATAAAGATCATACCAGACACAAAAAGGTTGTCGGGTTATTAATTGTTTTATGAAAAGGTAAAATGACAAATAGCACCTACATTAAAACCAATTATTAATGTACTTATGTTGAGAGTCTAAGTAAGTCTGTAAAATAGCAACAATTTAATTTTATTACGGTTCTTTAATACCTCATGAAGTAATTTAATGCTATAAAAGTCACCATAACTATCGTAAATGTAATTTTATAATTACTATAATAACAATGAAGTCACAGGTTTAATTAACAATAATGTAGGTATACCTATACCACAGCCTATACCACAATAACAAAATTCCAATACTCACTCGTCATGGTACCCTACCTACTCGGAATTTCATAATTATTTATGTAGTATATTAATATCAATATTTTTATTATATTTACCCCCCCCCCCCCCTACTTAATTTCCTGTTAATTTTTCTGCGAAGTTGCCTCGAAGAAGTTGCTTATCGATAAGGCCGTCTTTTTCGCATTTAAAATTATATCCTGTATTTTTTTTTGTTCAATAACATATTGTATTGTAGGTCAATAGTTAGGGGTTGCCGAAACATGGGATCACTAGTTTGGGGCGAAATATTAGTCCTATCAATGTCTGTCTCTATTTCTGACTTGTTTTCCATTATCTCCTGCGACAGCCTTGACACTCTTGGATCTGTCTTACATGGACCTACTGAGGAGCTCAGTGGTCCGGTGGGAGTACACATTATTGACGCTTCCATAAGAGAAACCGTGTAAACCGTGACACTAAGCCTGGTCCGAACTTGAAGGGTGACAAGTGGCATAAAAATTACTTATCTATTTTTAATACATAATTGCTACAGGACGCAGGTTAAGGTTGGTCATCAGATGCCTTTAGGCAGCTTGAAAAATCAAACAAACACCAGTGTCGGCCATTTACACACACGAGAAACGACGAACAAACCTGAGTATGGACAATGCCAGCATATTTTTTTATTATATATAAATATATAAGGACAAATCACACTGAGTTTAATAATTTATTTGGTTTGAATAAGCAACATCTACTCACCATGGTGCCTTTTCTATCAACGTCTGCGCCGCGCCGTTCTTGCTCACTCCCGCAGAAGCCATGTTATTCTAAAAATAAAAATAAAAAATTGCTTTAAGTATCTATACAACGTGATTATGAACTAACGCAAAACCTCTCAGATGGTACCTCAGCCCATGAAACTGAACAACTTTTGTTCTACAACTTTTTCATTGAATTTTCATACAAACTGATCGAGTAAATTTTATTTTTGGCATTTTGGGAATGTTGTAGAACAAAAGTTGTTCAGTTTCATGAGCTGAGGTACCATCTGAGAGATTTTGCGTTAAATTACCCTTATCTATATAAAATACAAAAATAATCTTAAAAATACCGTACACGTACCACGTACCGGCAAGCGCAGCGTAGGACACCACCTGCTAGGTGGTCGGATGACCTGAGCTATATTGCAGGAAAACGCTGGATGCAGGCCGCTTCCGGTCGGTCGTTTTGGAAATCCTTGGGGGAGGCATATGTCCAGCAATGGACTTCCTGTGCCTGATATGATGATGATGATAGAAAATACTGATAAAAGATAGATATTACAGAATAGGGATAATAATAATAATACACTTTATTGCACCAAAACACTTGAAAAATTCTATACAAAAAAGAAATCAAAGGTGTACAATAGGCGGCCTTATCGCCAAGGCAATCTCTTACAGGCTACCTTGTCACACACAAGGTAGCCTGTAAGAGATTGCACAGGGATGTGGACTGAATCCGAAAAATTGTATTTTATTTAATCCGTCAGTTAGATTTGTACGTAGTATATTATTACTCTTTGGTTAGATTATCCAAAAATAAAGCTTTTCTTAGCGTTGTTGCAGAAAACGGCCACTTTTTTCCAAAATGCTAAGAAAAGCTTAACGTTCTCACTTTAAACTGTAAACAGTAGTTCATAAAATAGTTAGAAGTGTTATCTAGGGCTTCACAGAGACAAAATTTTAAATGATATCTTCGTTTTCTTTCAAATAATTTATTTCAAACGGGGGCAGCACTGAACCCCGGAAAATTCATGTAGCCCTTAATCAAAGTAGTGAAAATAGATACAGCGTGTTGAAGTTTCGGATTGGGGGTGATTGACGTCACCGTCAAGTGAAAATCGTTCTTGAACGTGAGATACGCTGTGTCTTTGTAATTTGCTATTCATGAATAGCAAAAAAAATATTGTTATATTTTTTATTATCTACCTGATGAGCTATAAATATATTTTTAGTCCACATCCGTATTTATAGAAATTATTTTATCTGTTTTATTTAAATAAACTAAAATACACTCTTAAGGCCTCGTCAGTTCAGAACCAAATATACCTTGAGTGTTTTTGAAAAATCACTGGTTTATTTCTCAAACATTTTACATAGGAATCTTGAGGCCCTTTTCTAGCGAAAACCTTCAAGTCACATAGAAAGAAAGAAAGAAAAACTTTATTTGGCCACTTACAAAAGACTAGGTAGGTAGCAAATTATTATAATGCCATGTTTAAACTCATCGAAATATAATTCTCTAGAAATCTAACGCTCCTACATTCACCGCTTTGATTTTGATTTCATTTACGCAAACAAACGAACAGTAATTACAACGAAACACTCGAATGCACCCATAGACAAAGATGCATGCGATTGGTCGCGACAAAGTCACGCGTCGTCGTCGGTCGGGTGGGGCAGTCAACGCAACGTGCGGTGAAGTACAACGCGCGGATGGTACCTATTATGCAGTACGCTACGCTAAAATAAATAACCTTGTTTAAGTGTTACTTTTTTTTTTAATAACTAATTATTATGTCTACACCACTTCACGGCACACGACGGCATTTTTAATGAATCTTCTTGCAACGCAACCGCACGACTCGAGTGTCACGGCGAACTGTCGCGCCGCGCTGTTCATATTTTAAGCCCCGCCCGCCGCGGTACATATCGCGTGGGATGATTTTTCGGGATTAGTTACGATTCTAGAGAATTATTGTTCGTAGTTTAAACTATTCAATTATAAATAAATAAATATAAAAGGATAAATCATACTGATTAAGCTAGCCCCAAAGTAAGTTTTTTTTAAACTTGTGTTATTGGATACTAACTCAACGATACTATATTTTATGATAAATACATATATAGATATAGATAATGATAACAACGACACACACATATTGTGAGTATTTTCAAAAAATATCTGTACTTAAACTCCATACATAGGAATCCTACAGTCACCCACAATATCCAAAACACGATTGACCATTTTTGGCTTGATAGAAAAAATCACAAACATACCTCGAAATTTGCCTAAATTTACCTTTAAAAAAGATATGACTACTTTATTCAATCACTTTTTTATATGAAAATTATGCCAAAAAATGTATGATCTAAATTACTTGTTAATTTCGCTACACATTTTTTTTTAAATATTATATACAACAAATATAATGATAGTAGTAGGTATCAAAGAATAGCTATAGCTATGTTATCAGTTTATTTCATGCTTAATTTAAAAATCAAAACATTCATGGCTCTCAGAGGATAGAGATAGAGGATAATAAAGTTACAGTGACTGAAGCTATTATCACGGCAAAGTTGTACAAGTATCATGGACTGCATTCATCCTTAAAATAAAGTGTCAGTATATTTTGTTAGACCCCATCTAGGTACCTATTAATTGAGTCTCTTCCTTGTCTTGACTACGGAACCCTAAAAATTTCGCAAAAAAAATCTTATACACCTAAAGTGTGAATTCATACCTTTTAAACTAAATAACTTTTTCCATGAAAAAAATTACCTTGCACTGCTCTAAAGTTGTAAAACCTAGTGTAATTACTCATTTTCGCGCGCTTATTTCCATAGTAAGAACTTGAAATTTTTATTATAATATTGTTTAAAAGTTTAACGTTCTAGAAAACGATTTAAAATGAATGAATAAACTACTTTTTATAGAGCTGAATAGATACCTAGAACCACAGACATAGTAATAATATACTGCTAGTACCTAATTATTATCTATTATTAAAGTTGCACACATCGACCAGGAAATAATCACAATGAATCAACAGAAATAAGTGGCCAATGCAATGCTATGTCGTCGTTTATAACGTATATCCAAAAAAATAATACCATTCGGTAGGTGTATGTATTCATATAAACCTAACAACTAAACCACAAATATTTTTAATCAAACCTCTATTGAGTTAACATACTGGCCGATAATAAAACTGTACTTACGCCAATTCAATTTAAAAAAGAACAAACACTGAACTGTCAAAACGTACGGCGGGAAAATATTGCAACACGCGCGCGTTCGCACTACGCACCGGGGAATAACTAACTCTGTTCTGTATGATTATACTCTGCTCTGACGTGATGCGTTCAGAAAACGCAATTGGGTCGAGTCAAGGTCTGTGCAGCCCTGCTGTATCATATGGCAGAGCTTTTGAACGTAATTAAAATAGCGGATGAGGATGTGGGTAATTGATTAGTAATCTAAAGACCGGGCATTACTTCAGCAATAACATTTCAGTTTCAGTAAATTAGGGTTTTTAGATTTATTTATTTTACTGGTGTACAGGTCGCGCCAAACTTCTAGATCGCTCTGAAGTTGAGGCGATTCGCGTCGCAGTAGTAAAATATTGATACCCATAGCAGATAGCATTTGCTTTATTTTTGTTTATTGTGTATATATATCATATCTACATTCTTGCAATCATTTTGAAAAAAATATTATTGTGGTAAATAATCTGTCCCTGTTTGTAACCTGAGTGAGGCAACTTCAGAGCGATCTAGAAGTTTGGCGCAACCTGTACCAATAAAGTAGTTATTTAAGTATGTCTGTGCATCTGACACGGGAAGTGTTCTACCTCTATATTCTACAATACGTACATTTTTGTGTAACACTACGAAAAATCCGGAAAAGTGCGAGTCGAACTGTCGTGGACAGGGTTCCGTACGAGAAATGTGTGATTGTTTAAATATGGCAGGCAAAATTGAACTATTAAGTCCAATTTTGCCCACCACATTTAAACCATACATTTTTATAGGTTTTCCTATCAAATATAAAAAAGATATTTTTCTTTCATTTTTTAAATAATGTTTTAGTGCATAAAGGTAACTTTTTGTCTATTTTATGAAAGAACTATACATATACTTTACAGTATATTTAAAACTATAGAAAAATATTGAGACAATCTCAACAAGCCATACGGTATAAGTAATCAGATTTGCCCCTTAAGTACCCCCCAAATATAATGGCAAATATACTCGCCTAGTAAAATATGTTTTAGAATTTTATAATTTTTTTTTTCTTGTTTCTTACTTTCATCACATATTTTTAATTAAGATATTCTTCTGAGCATTGTAATCTAAACTAATATTATTAAGAGGAAAGATTTGATTGTTTGAATAGGCATTGAATAGGCTCCGAAACTACTGGACCATTGGAAAGCTACACTATCCCTGAGTGACATAGGCTATGTGTGTACCACGGGCGAAGCCGGGGTGGACTGCTAGTGCTGTATAAATCAATAATTATTCAAGGAAGTAGATATTTTTCCTTGAGACTGACAGGAAACCTACCACGTCCACTTTTGTATTTATTTATTTATTAAATCTTTATTGACCACAATGGTACAAAAGGTGGACTTAATGTTAATGCATTTAGGAAAAACAGAAAAATTTAATTAGCGTATTATACCGTAAGGGAAAATAATATGTAAATTACAACATCACTTACCAATCATGATACACAACATACATACATTACATACTCTATGTCTATAAAGTATGTACGTTCATGTCTTTATTCCTAATGGGACAGACAGGGCATTTCTTGGGGCTCTAAGCAGACAGAGCCCAGGGCCGCGAGACCCAAAAATCACTTTTAGCGTGATGATGGTGAGCGAGAAGGTGGAATGGAAATAGGAAGTAAAAATGGTGATGGATTGCTAGCTGCATCGCCTAAACATGATTCGCATTTTTGGCCATTCCCTCCATCAGCTTTTTCGATCGGAACGAGAAGCAGCTGGTACATTTTAAGTTTTTTCTTTTCTCCCAAACCAGAATGGAAGATACACATAATAAATAAATAAATTTAACGAATTGTAAGTAAATCAATTAAGAAATAAATGAGATACCTCGTAAGGTTTCTATTTGAATGAATATCATTTAATATTATTGCCTTGAATAAAATAAATAATAAAAAAGATTAAACAATGAACAAAGTTCGCGTACGAACTTAAGTAACGGTATTCACAAGAAGAGATGGAGTGGTCTACACTCAAGACCACACGGGAATAAAAAACAAAGAACAAAGTTCGCGTATATACTTATGTAACGGTATACACAAGAAGAGATAGAATGGTCCTTTTCTTCACCCGAAACCACACGGGAAAAGATTAAACAATGAACAAAGTTCACGTACGAACATAAATAACGGTATTTACAAGAAGAGATGGAGTGGCCCTATTCTACACCCGAAACCACACGGTTTTGGGTGTAGAATAGGACTACTAGACCCACTAGACTAGACACCACAACTACCACAAGAGATGGAGTGGTCCTATTCTACACCCGAAACCACACGAGAAAAGTTTAAACAATGAACAAAGTTCGCGTACGAACTTAAATAACGGTATTCACAAGAAGAGATGGAGTAGTTGTATTCCAGGCCGGATTACGACACGGCACTCCAATAGGCAGGTAAAGAAAATAAAAAAAGAGCCCCGTTCTTCGGAAGTCTAAGCAACAAGCAAGCAAAGTTATCCGATTCTGTAATGTGTGGAGGTCAGCTTGGTTACGTCGACCTTGAAAGAGAATGTGGGTAAACGCCTTCAGTTATGAAAGCTGTATGCATACTGGTCGCTTCGAAGAGGTGCAGTTACTTCATTCTGACCTCAGATACCAGTATCTGAGGCCATAATGAGCTTTGAAGACCGTTGTTTTTCACCCCCGATGAAAAAGAGGTATGGTATAAGTTTGACGTGTCTTTGTGTGGCATCGTAGCTCCTAATCGAATAGACCGATTTTGATGTGGTATTTTTAGGGTTCCGTACAAAAAATGAAAAAACGGAACCCATAGGATCACTCGTGCGTCTGTCTGTCCGTCCGTCTGTCACAGCCAATTTGCTCAGAATCTACTGGACCGAATCAGGTGAAATTTTGTAGGATAGTGTAATTCTATGACCCAAACACATATGTGCAAAGTAAATAAGACCTTGGGGCCCTGATGCAAAGTTATTTTTTAAGGACGTCACAACGCGCCTCATCGAGGCAACTGGTGACCCTAGAGCTGGCGGCTTTTTTGCTCAGAGAATAAGTCTCGCTATACAGCGAGGAAAGGCTGCCAGCATATTGGGTACGTTGCCTCGATGTGGCGCGTTGGAAGAGATATTTTATTTGTAAAAATGTTTCTATTATATGAGTTTAATTGTAAGTTGACGTGTTTGGAGAAAATGCTGCACTTATAATCACATTGATAAGGCCAATTGAGTAAATATATTTAAATATATTTTTTTTTAAATAAGGGATTCTGGGGATAAATTAGGAAATTGAAAAAAAAAAGGTTTTGCAAACCTTACTATGTCATAAATCAAATGAAAGGGCTCGTTATGAGGATCTCAAATATATTTTTGTTATAATTATAAAATAAATAGTTTCGATTTTATTCATGAAAGAAGACGAAAATTGACCATTCCCCCCCCCCCCCCTGATCTCCGAAACTACTGAGCCTTAAATTTGCAAAAAAATACGAAATATTGTTCATTGCTTGTAGATTACAGGAAAACCTATAAGAATTCAATCAATTGTACGGAACCCTCTCCACGCGAGTTTAACTCGCACTTGGCCGGTTTTATTTAATCAAAAGCCTTGTATATCTGTATTTATCTTGTTTGATGAAAATAGGGTCAGCCGTTCAAAAGTTATAGTGGGTGAACGCTCGAAAGTCGGTAAATAAACTAAGTAAAAAATATATATTTGACTATAAGATATTTGGTTCCGTCTTACTGAACTATGTACTTTTTAAAAATATTTTTTGAAAATCTACAAAAAACGTAAAAATCCCTTCAAAGGCATTATTACTGAATAAACATTTGAATTTTCAATTTTGACAAATGGATGCATTTTATCCCGATATTCTACACACGAGTACACGATGCACCCCAATCACAGACCATGGATCAAGATAGACACAGCCTCTGTATGAATTCGCGTGTCTATCTGACATCAAATTGACTTCATTTAGGATCGTCACTTTTAGTCCGTGTATGTCAATTCATCGGACATTGAGCTCTCTACTGTAAATACCTAAATCTGCCGTTTTGAGCTGCAGAGAAACTCGTCGAAAAACGTTGGAGGAAGTACTTAAGGCGAAGATATAGGCAAATGGCCTTGAAGTGTGAAATAAATTGTTAACTCGTAAATATGATGATAATTTCCATATTGCTCTACGTCATGCACTAGATAGCCCTTTAAATTATTTTATGAACTGCCGTTAAAACTATTATTGGTGATTGGTGACTAGCTTTAAAACTTGCCGTGGCCACTTTTGGCGGAGGCAAGTTTTAAAGCTAGACGGACTAATGTAAATAATTTCAACGGTAGTTTATAAAATAATTTAAAGGGCTATCTAGTGCATGACGAAGAGTAATATGGAAATTATTTCCATATTTACGAGTTAACAATTTATTTCAAATGAGGGCGCCACTTCAAGGTCATTTGCCTATATCTTCACCTTAATAAAAAAGATTCTTCCGTTTGTAAGTGATTTTCTTATTAAATTATTATATTGAATATTGGCACGCCAGGTTTCATACAAATTGTAGGACTTTCTGTATCTAGTAGATTTACAGATCTGTGACCCCAATGGTTGGTGTGAAACTGTGAACTTTTAACCCACGTGCACAATGAAGCGAAACGTATACCTGCTGGAATATTCGATTACAATTTCAGTGCCTATTTCGAGGTTAGAGTTGTCGGTTGCATATGGCGATGACGTTGGAGGAAATAGACTAGTTTCAAGGTCTCGTCTTCATTAAATTGAATTACTCGAGGAAACTAATACTGAATGCTGGGTTCTGACTTCGCAACAGAGTTTGTTGTTATATTGTATAACTACTTAGCTGGTGAACTTCGTTCCACTTGTTCCCGTTCCCGTAATACGAATGGATGTAGATTAAAAAAATATTTTTAATTCATCAGGTAGATAATTAAAAAATATTGTAAGTATACGTATTTTTTCTTATTTTCTGATTACCAAATACTTAATTACTAAGACACGGCGCATTTAAATTCCGCATGACGTCACGATCAAGTACGATTTTTATTTGACGGCGACGTCAATCACCGCCACACCGAATCTCCGACGCGGCGTATCTTTGTGAATTTTCACTGCTTTGATAAACCGAAAAATATGGGTTCATTATTTTTGGATAATCTAACTAACGGACTGAATAAAATACATTTTTTCGAATCCAGTCCCCATCCCTATTGTGCCTAATAAAATCTTAAATATGGGTAAGATATTTTTACGACTAAATACCGCGTAACTTCTGATATTTGTCGCTCGGAAAATATCAAAATTGAAAATGATGATTTTTTCATCCCACTCGTGGCGAAAATTTTTCATCACATATTTTCTATACAGGCTGACTTTTTATCCACCAGCTAAATTTATGGAGCAAGTTCAGTCCATGATACAGAACTACTTTCCATAAAAACAGTTAACGAAAAGTAAAATAAAAATTCACCTTCCCATACAAATCAGCGCTCAGCCAAACTTTTGTACAAAATTTTGTATGGGAGGACGAAAAAATTTTATCGATTGTTACTAACTTTTTTTATAGAAAGATGTTCATTATCATTTAAAAACTAGAGTCTATATTTCTTCAAATTTTGATCTAATACTCGTAAATTAAATTAACTTATATATATCAATAAACGAAATATCCAGGGGTATAAGATAAAATAAACTATATGTATACTACAAAAAAAAGGAATGAAATTTAAAAGGTAGAAAAGGTCCAGAAAAACCAATACCTAAATAGTTACGTACCTACGTAGATCAACTAAAAGAAAATGCAGGTGTCATGTCGTATCAAGGGGAAAAGAATAAAGACTTAAGAATTTGACTCTGAATTGAGAAAAAAAAATTATGCACACGGATATCATTGTGCTCAATTCCTAAGAAAACAACGAACAGACGAAACACTTGAGTGCTTTCTAGACCAAGGTCGGGTAATATTTATATGCAAATATACTCATGCTATTTTGAATTGGTAAATTTTATTTTAATGCTTTAAAATGGTGATAAAAATACATTACAAATCAAAAATGTTTATATAGGCAGAACAGAAATATGTGTCGGCTTAAGATAACGTCTGCGTATAATGATAACTGAAAACACTTCTGAGTCGTAGATTTAGTGAGATGTTTTGTACAATAGTTAACTTGTAATTTTGGTCTTACTCTTAAAACTGAAGTAGGTTCATGACCCAGCGAAGTAATGCATGATAAACAACACTTGGAGTGGTAACCATAAATAATTGTTAAAAAAAATTACAGCAAAAAAAAATAAGCTAATAAAATTGTGTTTGCGATTGCTGAGAACGGGGATTGCAAACACAATTATTTTTGTCACCTGACTACCAGCATTACATACATAATTGTTTGTCGGTGACTGCTATGGCGTTCAAGGTCTCCTGGTCTTTTGAGGCATAGGTCCAACATGTATAGTACCTAGAGGCCTTGTGAGAGATTTGCTAAAGTTTATAATGGAGCACCAACCTGGTCATGATAGTAAGGACACTATGCTGACTCAATGTTCTCACTGACAATCCCAGTTTCCCAGTATTACATACTCGTAAAAGCAGTATTATATCCTGCTCCTCCGTGCTTTAAAAGGAATCACAGAAGTAATTATTGGATGGAAGGCGATAAAGTTTTGCTCCTACTTTGGCCACCACCTGTTGACTGGTAAAAAAACCCTAAGGTTTTAAGTCCACCGTTTACAATTTTTGTAATAAAGTTAAATAAATAAATAAATGTAGAATAAATATATAGGGACAAATCACCAGACAAATCCCCAAAGTAAGATTTTTAAACCTGTGTTATGGAATACTAACTCAAGTTTAGAAGGTCATCGTTAATCTATAATGGTTTACATTTAGCACGTTAAAAGAAAACACGTGCCAATTCAACGCATGCTGAGTATAACAGCTGGTTCCTACTACTTTCACGTTGGTCAGTGCACCGCAACTTCGGACGATGATCTGCGTTGCCAAACGTTCGCTGCGCCTGCGCCTACGTTGGGAAACGTTATCTCGTATCGAGCAAAACAGAAATGGCGTAATGTTCCTGAAGTTTCTACGGAGGTGTAGAGTCTTGTCATCTTGTGTGATGATTGTGAGCGGTGAATGAACTCGATTTGATGAATCAATATTTAAAATTGCGCAAGGATCAGGTGATGGATCATCTTGTAAGGGAGGGAAGGGGGGAGGAAGGACATTTTATTCCTATTTCACTAGATCAAGTTAGGTCGATATTTTTTCTTCTTATTTGACAACTACCAGGTCTATATGTACGTAACTACGACTACAGACACATTATCACGTCTTTATCCCTGACGGGATAGACCCAGAGCCCAGGGCCGTAAGATCTAAAAGCCACTTTTAGCGTGATGACGCTAAGTTGGGCATAGGGAACCAAAATAGTGATGGGTTGTTAGCTGCATCGCCTAGGGATAAAAAAAATCATATTTTTGCCCATTCCCTCGATCGGCGTTTACAGTCTGCGCGGGAACAGAAGCAGCTGAGCTCCTAGACTGGAAGACTTACTTCTAGTATTTGGAATCATTAAGTTTAATCAGACTCTGGCAGTTTTTTCGCCCAACGGATTACTTTAGCTATTTGAAACTTTCTATTTTTAATTTCAAGTTTAGTTTTAAATTTAAGATACGAGTATACTTACCTACTTAATTAAGTTTTAGATAGATTAGTTTTGCTGGTTATTTTTCTCATTTATCTATCTTCTTCGTCTAAGCGCGTTCCCGGTTGCATAGGTACTCAGCTGTGTTGCTTCGGAGCCCGGGGTGCGCTTTCCCGCTTTCTCTTCTCCAAATATAACATGCATGTCAATGGTCACCCAAGGATGCCAAAGACCTTGCAAAATGGAGAAGAAATAGCCAGAACAGTTTAAATGATTTTGCTATAGTTTTACGACCGGCCGTCTGCCTGACGTCAACCCTCCTTGGGAATGTATTGTATGAAAATGAATTGTACGAGCACAAGATGTATGTGCTTAGTCCTTTAGTCACCTCTTACGACATCCACAGTAAGAGATGAAGTGGTCCTATTCTAACCCCGAACCACACGGGTTTTTTATCATTTATCTATGTTTATTTATAATAAGTCCTATTCTCGTCTTCCAGTTAGTCTTTACTGCAGGAGCACGACCCTCTTTGTACAATTTGGTTTACACTCTCCACGCTGGTTATCTTTAACGCTGGTCAAACAGGTTGGAGAGGTCTCATTGATGTTTATAGCTTTGTGTGTTTCTTAAGTCGTCTTCTACGACATCCATTGGTAGACTTGGAGTGGTCCTATTCTACTCTGCCGGGAACCACACGGCTTGTCCTATTACTAAAAATTCAGAATCTTGGACTGATCTTTCAGTAAAAACGTACTGGAAAAAATATATCATATAAACATAAAAAGACTTGAGCATATTTCTTCATGTCAGCAATTCAGATCGGCGCAAGGTGACCAACTGTCCCGGAATGGCATTTGATATAAATTGTAAGCTTTGTGCAATGTGTTGGCTAATACTTGTATGGATTACAGACATTACAGTACCAAAGTAGAAACAATCCACGGTTAAGGTTACCAATTGAGTAAGTTTTTGAAAAAAAAAATTGTTCAAGCTTTTATTGTGAGGCCTAAGGCTTTGTCCACGGACACGCGGCGTGTCGACGCAGCCTGAGAACTTACCAAGACAAATGTAATAAGCCCAAACTCGATGGGGTTGCGTCGTTTTATTACAGGATTCCTATAGCCACCTTCCGGCTCCATCATCAGATCAGATTCTTGTCTTAATAATGTTGCATTGTGATCTGATTAACATTAGCATACAAAATTTCATCTCAATCAGAAACCGGGAACAGGTAAAAAACAAAACAAATAAACGGGCATGTGCGAGTCGGACTCGTACATTGAGGGTTCCGTGCCTCCGTACAATGTTTTGAAACGCTAAAGAAACACATTTCTTATGTATGTATGGCGACCCCTCTTTAAATTTTAAATTTATCTTATTTTTAGTATTTTTTATAATAACATAATCGGCGAAAAATTTCAAGTAAGTATCTAGTTAATCTATACTAATATTATAAAGCGGAAGAGTTTGTTTGTTTGTTTGTTTAAACGCGCTAATCTCAGGAACTAATGGTCCGATTTGAAAAATTCTTTTTTTGTTGGGTAGTCCATTTATAGAGGAAGGCTTTAGGCTATATAACATTCCGACAACCACGCGAACGAAGTCGCGGGCACAGCTAGTGCCATTATAAAGATTGAGTTAAAAACGCTGAAAAAGACACGTTTCTTGTATGACGACCCCCTTTAATTTTTAACATGATTGTATTTTTAGTATTTGTTGATATAGCGGCCATAGTAATACATAATCTATGAAAATTTCAAGTTATTTCAATTATCTAGTCAATGCCATTATAAACATCTAGTTAAAAACGCTGAAAAAACACGTTTTTAGTATGACGGACACTCTTTAATTCTTAACTTTTTTGTATTTGTTGTTATAGCGGCCATAGTAAAACATAATTGGTGAAAATTTCAAGTGTCTAGCTATAACGGTTCAAGAGATAGAGCCCTATGATAGACGGACAGACAGACAGACAGCGGGAGTCTCAGTAATAGGTTCCCGTTTACACCCTTTGGGTACGAAACCCTACAAAGCAACAAACAGGGCAAGCTAAATAAAAGCTTCCTGCGCACATGGAAAAAGTTGATCGATTCCGATGGAGAGCAAAGCTGATAATAAGTTTATTTGCTAAGCTGTTACTCGCAGTAAAATATCTGAGAACCCAGATTCGAGGTTGTAATGTAATTACGTAAATAAACCTAAGGTTTTATTTACGTAATTACATTACAATTACACAAGCACAATTTTCCTCTTATTTTCCTATTATCATTATGTTCCTGATATCTATATAAGTAGAATAAGTATGTACCTACTATAATGTCGGTCTAGGAGAAAAAGCATACTATTAAAAGGGTCTTTTCCAGCGAAAACCTGCAAGTCACAAAGAAAGAAAATCTTTATTTGGCCACTTACAAAAAACTAGGTAGGTAACAAAATTATTATAATGACATGTTCAAACTATGATAAAAACGACACAAAAAAAATGTAAGTATTTAAAAAAAATAATGCTGTATTTAAACTCCATATATAGGAATCCTACAGACACACACAATATCCAAAACACGATTGAGCATTTTTGGCTCGATAGAAAAAAGTCACAGACTTAATACCTTTAAATTTACCTCTAAAAAAATTCAAGATCATATACATTCACATCCGCGGATGTAAGCCTTCAAAAATCCGCATCCGCAATCACATCCGCGGATGTGAAAAAATCGGCATCTGCAACATCCCTGGTATAGAGGTAGATGCATGCTTCCCGCATGTGTATTGTAGTAACGCATCAGATGTTTGTCGGAATTTAGTATCCACTGATAAGAAATATTCACTAATGTAAGATTTTACGTTAGGACGGCATTTTGATAAATGTCTTGAAACGATTTGTGCTGCATCAATAGGCCATCATAAATCCGCTTTCTCTAAAGTGGACACTAGTTGCCAAGATGGTGTTACCGTAGCGAAGTTGCTGTTTACTTGTAGCTTGTAGGTTAGTAAACACCGGGGACGCTTGGAATTGCTTCTGGACGTCGTCGGCGTAGTGGATATGCTGCCAGCTTTCCAAACCCAATCTCTGGCGTTGAATTCCTTGCTTGATTAATATCTCTTCAGCTTTTCCCACTTTTCCTTTGGCCTCCTTAGTGTAGGGAGCAAAGTCGAAAAGATGTGGTTCCGTTTCCAATCATCAATCATCTGAATAATCGTCTTCTTGATCTTGCGAAGAAGATGCAGAAGAAACGGAAGGACGATATGCCATTGTATTTTCGATGTTTGCCATATTTTTGTTTGTTTCCTAAACATCTCTAACAATTTTTCCAGAATTTTGGTTTTCTAGGCCATATAATCCGTTACCATGACTCTCTCAGTAGATTTGGTCCGTTTTGAAGAGCAGCTCTGTTGAGGACTGGACTGTGACACCGTTACCGTTCAGATATTGACGATGTGGAGGCAATTGATGGGCTTGACCTTGATACACGGCTTGCCGAGGCTTTAATAATTTTTTTGTCGATAGCTGCGAAAGCTATTTTACACAAATACATAGAAACTGTCGTCTGCTGCTACTGTCTGCAGTCGGCTTGGAACTTAAACCTTTAGATGATGGAGAAAGAAAGAGAACGTTAAAAATATGCTGCTATCTCTTATTTTTTCGCTTTATCACTCAAACCAACGTCATACGGTGTAAAAATAAATGTAAACAATACCTCTTAGCCAATTATATGCGTATTTAAAGTTAACCTTACGTCTATCTCCTCTCTTATCTCAATTCGTGTTCAGTAGTCTACTAGAATATGAGACATGCGCTGTTTAGCCGATTCTGAGATAATTCTTAGTGTACTATAGACTTAGGTAGTTCTGTGGCCAAGACCTGTAATCTGGGCCATTATCATTGCTTATCTATTATTATCAGAAGGTAATAAATACGTGTTAGTATCAGTTCTGCAATTACACACGGATACCGCGAAACGGAGGACCAAAATGTGAGTCTAATAGTAATAGAAATTTATTTCAACCCTAATCTATTTCGCTTCACTTTTATATTTATCTTTAGTCTAGTTGATAGTTTTAATTTAAGGCTCCGCCAGTTCAGAGCCAAGAAAACTGTGAGTGTTTTTAAAAAATCACTGTAATTAAACTACTACAGTTTATTCCTCAAAAATTTTACATAAGAATCTTAAGGCTTTTCTACAGACACCCACACTATCCAAAACACGATTGAGTTTTTTTTTTTTATATTTATATTTTTTTTTTTTTCGTAGCCAAAATGACTAGATATTTAGATAATACTTACTTTTTTTGTATATTTCATATAAAAAGGTGATTATATAAAATAGTAATATGTATTGTTATTATAAAGGCAAATTTAGAAGTATGTTTGTGATTTTTTTCTTCTTTTTCTTTTTATTTAAGAGCTTAGTGGCTCTTGCTGGTGGAGTATGCGCCAAACTTCTCGGTTCTCTGCCTTACTTTTTAGTGCTTGATACGACATGACCCCTGCTGTTTCCTTCAGTTGGTCTACATAGCTCTTTCTTGGTCGTCCTGGACCTCTTCTACCTTTTACCAAATTTTTTGAGGAATAAACTGTAATAGTTTAATAACAGTGATTTTTCAAAATTATTGCAAATTGTGAACCCATCTCGCCTTAAGCATTATCTGTGTATTTTTCTTAATAAACAAAACAATACTGGATCATTGACTATATTTTTTTTTTCCCCTTACGCTACAATTCTATCATAACTGCACTACATATGCAGCACAAAGCGGAACTTTGCTGCTCTAGAGCAGAAAAAATGTATGGAAATCCTTTACTGCGCTGTTTAGTTTTTTTTCAAGCTAATCTATCATAAAACTAGCCTAGATATACGATGCGTTCAGTTTTTTTTTGTTTTTTCGTGTGTAAGTGGCCAGCGCTGGTCAGATTTATCAAGCTGCCTAAAGGCATCTTACATAGCTTGACGACTGCCATACAATGATGACAGCCGGGACCAACGGCTTTACGTGCCTTCTGAAGCACGGAGGAGCTCGAGAAATTTTTGTACTACTTGTGGTCACCCATCCAAGTCCGGACCAATCCGGGGTTGCTTAACTTTTGAGACCGCTAGAAATGCGTACACCCACCGGGCCACCGAGCTCCTCAAATGCGTTCAGTTGGTCAACCTGACGGCCGTATGGAGTTATACAGTGTGCATGTGAAGTGATGTATGCAATTGCTTACCTAATAATTTTACTTAAGGTGAATATATAAGCAAATGGCCTTGAAGTGTGAAATAAATTGTTAACTCGTAAATATGGTGATTATTTCCATATTGCTCTTCGTCAGGCACTAGATATCCTTTTAAATTATTTTATGAACTGCCGTTGAAACTATTATTGGTGATCCGTCTATAGGTGAATATACATATAAGCAAATGATGAATGAATGAATGATAATAATTTATTTCACACTTCAAGGTCATTTGCTTATATGTATATTCACCTTAAATAACCTTTTCTTGCAGTAGTTGAAAGAAAAGCAGATTAGGCAAAAGACTGTTTCGTTTCATACATCGCGGTCCCTTGATATCACCCTCCACTCCTCAAAATTAGTTTCTCAAAATTAATCAGCCCATCTTTTTTGATATATATGTATTATTTCTGAAAATCAAAGGAAGACATAAATTGTATTGACATATACAAATAAAGACTTTATCTATCTACCTCGGATTAACTTGGCATTGAAATACTCGTAGACGCGGATACCGACGTTTTATCAAGTAATTAAAAATTATCACCAATTTTTATCTCCTATCAATGTTTATTATTAAACTTATACATCATAAGTAAATTAATACTTTTAATGACTGTCAACCTGAACTCTATCCCTTCACCTGTTCAAACAACATAAACTCATACATCATAAGTATATTAATATTCTTTATGACTGTCAACCTGAACTCTATCCCTTCACCTGTTCAAACAACATAAACTCATACATCAAAAGTATATTAATATTCTTTATGACTGTCAACCTGAACTCTATCCCTTCACCTGTTCAAACAACATAAACTCATACATCAAAAGTATATATATATTCTTTATGACTGTCAACCTGAACTCTATCCCTTCACCTGTTCAAACAACATAAACTTATACATCAAAAGTATATTAATATTCTTTATGACTGTCAACCTGAACTCTATTCCTTCACCTGTTCAAACAACATAAACGTATACATCAAAAGTATATAAATATTCTTTATGACTGTTAACCTAAACTCTATCCCTTTACCTGTTCAAACAACATAAACTCATACATCAAAAGTATATTAATATTCTTTATGACTGTCAACCTGAACTCTATCCCTTCACCTTTTCAAACAACATAAACTCATACATCAAAAGTATATTAATATTCTTTATGACTGTCAACCTGAACTCTATCCCTTCACCTGTTCAAACAACATAAACTTATACATCAAAAGTATATTAATATTCTTTATGACTGTCAACCTGAACTCTATCCCTTCACCTGTTCAAACAACATAAACTCATACATCATAAGTATATTAATATTCTTTATGACTGTCAACCTGAACTCTATCCCTTTACCTGTTCAAACAACATAAACTTATACATCAAAAGTATATTAATATTCTTTATGACTGTCAACCTGAACTCTATCCCTTCACCTGTTCAAACAACATAAACTTATACATCAAAAGTATATTAATATTCTTTATGACTGTCAACCTGAACTCTATCCCTTCACCTGTTCAAACAACATAAACTCATACATCATAAGTATATTAATATTCTTTATGACTGTCAACCTGAACTCTATCCCTTCACCTGTTCAAACAACATAAACTCATACATCATAAGTATATTAATATTCTTTATGACTGTCAACCTGAACTCTATCCCTTTACCTGTTCAAACAACATAAACGTATACATCAAAAGTATATTAATATTCTTTATGACTGTCAACCTGAACTCTATCCCTTCACCTGTTCAAACAACATAAACTCATACATCATAGGTATATTAATATTCTTTATGACTGTCAACCTGAACTCTATCCCTTAAACTATTCAACATGTATGTAACATGTTGTTATGTTATATTTATTGTATAATTATATAGGAATTCTTTTTTAGTTCATAATAAGCATGCTACACTTACTGTGCACCACTTCTACAAACTTCACGACATGTCCCAAAGGCAAACTGGTAGATAATGCATTAGCGTTAAATATGACCTTTTGTAATCAATAAAATAAAATATTAAGTGCAATAAACTAAAATAAAAATTAATCAACATAACCGCTTGACAGATAAAGGGTAATGATTGTAAGTACAATTAAATTTTTTCGGTGTTAAAGTACTCTAATTAATAAATGAAATATGAAATGGTGAAAAATACGTCTAAATACGACCATGCTATAACAAGCTAGGTTAAATGCATCTTGAACGCCTAAAATCTCTATAAAAATGTTTTTTCAGTGCTTTTAGATAGTTAATGGGTTGTAGCCATTGTGGATAGGGTTGCTTAATTTGTTTCTTGTATAAATATATATATGTATTTACACTAAATAAATAATGAAATAAGAAATGGTGAAAAAGTACCACGTGAGCAGGACTTGAACCCGCGACCTTAGTCTCAATACGACTATGCTCTTACCATCTGAGCCATCACGTGTTCAACTCCAATATAATTAGATAGATAGATAGATAATAATATGGTATTTTTTCACCATTTCTTAATTCATTATTTAATTTGAGTACTTATTTGTGGTAGATTCCCACGCCGTTCTAAAATTTTCTAATTCTTTTGGTAGCGAACATAATATTTTTGACATATATTGTATGTCATTTATTTCTTGTCCCATTATTTTAATTTTTGTTTTAATTTATTTTTTCTTTACCAAAAAAAAATTCACACCGGACTGAAGAAAAATTTAATCTCTATAACAGATACAGATACACTATCACGTCTTTATCCCTAACGGGGTAGAAAGAGCCAAGGGCGGTAAGCCCAGGCCACTTTTAGCGTAATGGTGGGCATGAAGGTGGAAAAAGGAAATCATAATAGTGATGGGTTGCTAAGCGCATCGCCTATTCATATGATTCAGATTCTCGCCCATTCCCTCAATTGGCTTTTACGATCTGCACGGGAAGAGAAGCAGCTGGTACATTCTATGTTTTTTCTTTTCTCCCAGACCAGCAAAGAAGAAACAAATCTCTATAACAAAACTAACAAATAATGATTGCAAAATAGTACTGCATCTTGAATGCCTAAAAACCCTATAATAATATATTTGCAATACCCGGCACATAAGTTGACCCAAAATGGCGGTCACTGCGCACACTTTTCCCTCTAATTATACCTGCGCAGAGCCGCCATTTTGGATCAACTTATGTGCCGGGTATTGTACCCTTTAAAAAAATTAAAAGCAGGATGACGGCATCTAATGACGATGGTGAGTCTGTGCTTACTGAACATCATTTTTTGTTGCAGGGCGGAAGAACCTCAAGTGATCGCGGTCATCAGACTCGTCATCGAGTTCATCTGGACCCACCTGAGGATGCAGTTTGAGATCCTCAGGGCTATCTACAACTGGTTCGTTCCAGCTGAACCTAAAGACGTATCCGATGATATTGTATTGGTGAGTAAGGCTTTTTACATAGCTTCTTCTGGTTTCTGTTAGGCCGTTGGTTTAACTAAATTGTGATGTCACATTTATGTCCTAAGTAAGTCATCATCATCAGGTCTTTTCTAGTCTCCACTGCAGGAGCACGACCCTCTCTGTACTAGCAGAGTCAAACTTACTTAGCCAGAGGATTTGGCCTACATCTCTACGCTAGACAGACGGGATGGAGACGTCTCATCGATGTTCATAATTCTTTGTTTAGCTTGTGTTTCCTAAGTCGCCTTCTATGACAGCCACGGGAAGATTTGGAGTGGTCCTATTCTATTCTGCCGTGAGCCACACGGCCATGACTCTCCGACGGGGAAGGCAACGGGCAACAGCTTGGAAAAATCTAGACTCGTGTATGTCAGTTTTGACCATTCAAAAAATTTTTCAGGCTGGGACCACGTTCGGTGAAACCCGGACGAAACGTCAGCAAAATAAATAAATAAGATACGGTTTGCGTAAATTCCCATATGCATTCATTCATTTAATATAATAATGTCGATTGACTGCCACCGATCCACTTCGAGTGCTAAGCTAAGCTTTTCGAACGGAACACAAAAGTAGAGACTGTGCATACAAATATGAACTGTGGTGTTGAGCTTAAGTTGCCCTCGACAGCAACAGCCGAATGAACTATATTAAAGCCCCTAGGCAATGCAGTCCGAAATCCATCAATTAGCACGAAATCTAGATTTTAACGAAAAGAAAAATCCACGTTTCGCACCCACATAACAGGACTGCGGAAGATTTTGATGTTTTCTCTAGTCTAGTTAGGTACTTAAGGGGGCTACATGAAGTTTTCGGGGTCCAATGCTGCCCCCATTTGAAAGGAAACGGAGATATCATTTCAAATTTTGTACCATACGGCTCTAGATAACCCTTCAAACTAGTTTAAAGTGAGAATGTTAGCTTTTCGTAGCATTTATGCCAAGAATGGCAATTTTCCGCAAAAATGCTAAGAAAAGCTGTTCTTTAAACTGCGCTGATAACGGCATTGATTATGTTTTAAAATCAAATGCTACACTTGTTTACTATATGTAACCTGCTTACTTCGTGACTAAACCAAAAGCTGTAATTGTACCGGATTTTTAAGTTATTAATAATAACTTATCTCTCGTGGGAACAAGTTACCAGCATATCTGAGAAAAACAATGGGCTTTATTTCTGATAACTTTGGCGTGATAGTAAAATACAATGATAAGGCTGACCTTTGGCTAAATGCCAGGTTTTTGGTACATTTAATGATTATGAATTCATGTCAGACCAGCCTATAACCAAAAACCTATTACGCATTAGTTGATAACAATAATTATATAATCACAGCTGTTATCAAAATCTTTTTACCGGTAACGACATCCATACCTATTGTTAGATAACGAAGCAAATAAAAACAATGCAAACAACATTGTAGACATTGTAGTTAAAATACTGGGTCTAAAAAAATATACTGAAACTATTTTAAGGGTGGATTCAGTCCATGATACTGAACAACTTTCCTCAAGGATCATATCATCTCAAGGATCATATCGAAATATGAAAAATAATTGTTGGCCTCCCAGTACAAGTTGACCAATCAGCTGATCCGAGTTTGTATAGAAAGCCAAAAATTATTCATCATATTTCAGCATATTTAACTGACTTCAAAAAGGAGGAGGTGAAAAGATGTACGTTTCGCCGATTACTTGAAGACGCCAGGACCAATTTAAAAATTATTTTATTTTTTTAAACGGTATCCTTGTCTAGTCACCCCATAGGAATTTTATCAAAATCGGTTGTATAGTTTGGTGGCGAAGTCGGTTTTTAGTTTTGAAAAATTATGACTTTTTGATTCATGTTGTACCTACAGCTTTTGTGATTGTGACTCATAATGTCATAATGATTATTAGGACTAGATTTTTTTAACCCCCGACAAAAAAGATGTTATAAGTTTGACGTGTCCCTGGGTCTGTGTATCTTGTGTGTAGACCGATTTCGATGCGGTTTTTTTAAATCGAAAGCCTTGTCAAAATGTTCCTTAGCTATGTTTGATGAAAATCGGTTTAGCCCTTCAAAGGTAAACGCTTGAAAGTCAGGGGTTTTTTAATTTGTCTGGCAAATAATCATGTTAGACGAGATTTATCTTTAGATCACTTCCTATTAATATGAGATGTGATTTAGACCAATGAACGTTTTAGAGAAAGCATGAAAGTAGAATAAATGCAGTTGAAATGCGAGCGCTGAGGAGTATGTGTGGTGTTACCTTGAAAGATCGAATAAGAAATGATGTTATAAGGGATCGGTGTGGAGTGAAAGAGGACGTAGTGACAAAAGTAGAGTATTAATTATAAGAGATACATAGGCATTTAGAAAGGATGGATGAAAATAGAAAGTGTGAAAGGAAGAGCGGGACAGGGTCGACCTCGGCGAACGTTCTGCGATCAGGTTGCAGACGTTCTGAAAAAGGGAGAAGCACACGTAACCGAAGGGCATGTATGAAGAGGTTGATGAGTGTAGATGAAGCGAAAGAGATCTGTCAAGATCGTAGCAAGTGGAGGTCCATAGTCTCTGCCTACCCCTGTGGGAAACAGGCGTGATAGTATGTATGTATGTATGAACGTCTTAGATGAGTTTGTAATGTGACTGTGACTATTTAAGTTTGCGACCATTCGATACTATAACTCTATTATATTGGTGGTCTGTAGTTAGATAACTCTATCTTATGACACAAAGATCAATAATTATAGTACCTACATTATAGATAAGATAGAACAGGCCACAGTTAACTATATTGTCTATTATGTAAGTATGTCAGTAGGTTCAGAATCTAATTTGGATAAGACGGGCCAAAGTGCACCATTCCACCATCGGACAACACGACGTGGACAGGGATTCCGCCCATTTGTAGTTAATTCCTCCTCACCTCATCGTACCTCTCGATTCGCCTCCTCCTTCATTGTGCGAACCGCGATGGTGTGGAATTCCCTCCCTGCGTCGATGATTCCCCATACATATGATTTAGGGATTTTCAAGGCAAGAGTGAATAGCCATTTTTTGGTCTGCTTGTTACACCTTAGACCTCATCTTAGCTTCCCATCAGGCTATATAGAGGTCAAACGCACTCAAATCCTTACTAATATTATAAATGCGAAAGTAACTCTGTCTGTCTGTTACTCTTTCACGCCTAAACGGCTGAACGGATTTTGATGAAATTTGGTATGGTGATAGATGATAACCTAGAAATGGACATAGGCTATAAAACAAAACTCAGTATTCCACGCGGACGAAGTCGCGGGTACAGCTAGTCTCTAATAAAAAAAAGTGAACTTTATAGACAACTAGCTTTTTCCCGCGGCTTCGCTCGCGTATCCCACGGGAACATTACTTTTTTCCGGGATGAAAGGTACCCTATGTTACTTCTAGTACCTCCCAGGATATGTGTACAAAGTTTCATGATGATTCGTCAAGTAGTTTTTGCGTGAAAATGTAACAAACATCCACGCTTTCACATTTATAATATTAGTAAGGACTAGCTTTTTCCCGCGGCTTCGCTCGCGTATCCCACGGGAACATTACTTTTTTCCGGGATGAAAGGTACCTTATGTTACTTCTAGTACCTCCCAGGATATGTGTACAAAGTTTCATGATGATTCGTCAAGTAGTTTTTGCGTGAAAATGTAACAAACATCCACGCTTTCACATTTATAATATTAGTAAGGAAGTAAGGATGTAGGATTTAGCTTCGGAATCTAATGTCACTAATTTTTATTGAAGTTTTTTAAACATTCCATGCCGTATAAAGAGCGCGTATGACCCTGATAGTACTTAGAGCGATCATAAATAATCTATTATCAATATTAACGAAATACTCACTTTGAAATAAAAACACAGCAAAGTTCTGGACTTACTCCAGTCATTATATGTTTTAAAAAAACGATTGCTTAAAATTTTCTCAATTGAAAAAAATTGCGAAGTTGCCTCCAAATCACCTCTGAATTATACTAAAACGTCTAATATTCAAGAATTATACAATAAATTAGCCCTTGTAACTTTGCATTCTAATTGTATTAAACATAAGGTAGTCATCATGTGTCTTATTTTTTAAATAACTTTGAACTATGTCACTATAGGCCGTCATCTGGCTGTCACTATTTGAGTCCATTTTCCACCTATGCGTTAACACAAATCTTCACATTTCAGATCACAGGAGCTGGCCATGGCATGGGCAGGCAGGTGGCCCTTCGTCTGGCAAGGTTGGGAGCTAAAGTCATCTGCGTGGACATCAACCCCAAAGGAAACGAAGAGACTGTGAAGATGATCAAGGGAGAGAAGGGATCTGCTTACAGATATGAGTGAGTAAATGATTACATTCATAGAATTAATTTCATCTACAATTTAATTAGGCCCCATCCACATATATCGTTAAATCGATAGGGGCAGGTACCCACTGATATAGATATACAGTTATAGATACACAGTTATGCCATGTACGTGTTATAGGGATCGGAAAAAAGCGTGACAAGTAAGAAAAAAGTCAAAGACACGGTGACTAGTGCTGCCCCCATTTGAAATAAATTATTTGTAAGGAAACAGAAATATCATTTTAAATTTTAAACTACTAAAACCTAGATAACCCTTCAAACTACTTTATGAACCACTGTTTACAGTTTAAAGTGAGAAAGTTAAGCTTTAGTTTGCATTTTTGCGAAAAACGGCCACTTTTGGCATAAACGCAAACTAAAGCTTAACATTCTCACTTTAAACTGTAAACAGTGGTTCATAAATAGTTTGAAGGGTTATCTAGGTTTTAGTAGCTTAAAATTTAACATGATATCTCCGTTTTCTTACAAATAATTTATTTAAAATGGGGGCAGCACTGGACACCGTGTATCGTCTTAAGGCCGTACCTGAATTTTCCGGGATCCAGTGCTGCCCCCATTTAAAATAAATCATTTCAAAGAAAACGGAGACATCATTTAAAATTTTGCAACTATCAAGTCCTAGATAATCCTTCAAAGTACTCGTATTTTATGAACTACTGTTTGTAGTTTAGTAGTAAGTAGTTCACAAAATATTTTGAAGGGTTATCTAGGACTTGGTAGTAGCCGAATTTTAAATGATGTCTCGGTTTTCTTTAAAATGATTCATTTTAAATGGGGGCAGCACTGGACCCTGGAAAATTCAGGTACAATTTGAAGAAGTTATAAGTAACTCCGAAAAATATTGACAGAAAATAAGTATAGTGACAAAAAAGCTCGGATACATCCAAACATCTATTTGCCTGTATTATATCTATATTTATCTAGCCTAAGTATAATACATATCGTATTCTTGTACTTATAACGCTGATTACGACTTTTGCGACTGCGGTGCCATTCATTCGATGGACCTTCTGTCATGTCCGAGCTGCTCGTCAGCTACGCTACGTCATGTACCATAAATGAACTTGATGAAGCTAACGACAGAGGGATCACGGTGGCCACATACTGGTCAAAGATGATTTGAAATTGAAGCTACAGTGTAACCATTTCGACTCGATAAGAAGAAGAAGCAATTTAAAACATTACTGATAATATTTTTTTCTCAGATGCGACGTTACCAACCGGGGAGCAGTTTTCGAACTGGCATCAATGGTACAAAAGGAGGTTGGAGAAGTGTCGATCCTGGTGAACAATGCTGGCATCATGCCGTGCAAGCCGCTGCTCAAACAGACTGAGAAGGAAATCAGAACTATGATGGATATTAACGTAAACGGAGTGCTATGGGTAAGTGAAAAAGTTTGTTTGTTTGTAATAACTTGTACTTTAAAAACCCATAACTAAAGAAAAAACAACATATAGAGTAAATTGACAACGGCGGACTTCCAGTCAACCGTTGAATAAATTATCTACTCACAAGGAGGGTAGAAGTGCGTACATAGAATTGGCTAGATCTAAGAAAAAAAAAACCTTCCAAATTTCTGCTTTTCCGATGGAATAGACCATTTCAAAGAAGTAATTTGAATTTTAAGTGCTTTTATTACGTTTTTATCTAAGTTTTAAAGTTTTGGAAGTTCTTACCGGAAGTGCGTAAGCGTCTACCAAATAAATAAATAAATAAAAAAGTATTTTCTGTTTTTACATGCAATTTTTTGTCAGCATTGCGACAAGATACTTAGATCAATGCCTTTGCCCCTCTAATTTCATCAATATTGTGGCCACAATTCAGTTTTAGGCTATGTTTTTCAGACTTATGTATGTGGTACTACGTCACGAGCGTCCAGAAGAGACAATATGATGAAGGTCAAATGAAATGAAGGTCATACATTGTTTTGCATATAAAAAAATAACTATATGCTTATAATTTTTTTCGATTACTGCAAATAACTCCAGAAGCCTATTCCTCGAAATAGTTTTCGAATCAGCTACATTGTTCCCCGCACCCGCACCTCTCCCTCGGTTCTTGTGAGCCAACGTGAGTCATCGAGGCGAAAACGGAGAAGAGGTGCGGACGGGGAACGGGGACGTATATTGCGCGTACCTTAGGAGATTCCGGCCTGTGGCATTGTATAGAATGCCGGTGGAGATAAGAAAACATGAAATGTATGAGAAATGAATACGTTGCAAAGTGTTAATTAATTATCCCGAATTAGTCACGGAAGATAGGCAAGGTTATGGCTGTATGAGATATTCATTAAACGGCACTTGTATAAAATGTAAGTGAGAACTCGTAAACGTCTTTCAGATGATCCAAGCCTTCTTGCCGCCCATGCTGGAGCGTAACTATGGCCACATAGTGTCCATGGCATCAATGGCCGGTCTCATGGGCCTCCGGAACATTGTCCCGTACTGCGGGTCTAAATACGCCGTACGAGGCATCATGGAGTCACTGTATGTGGAACTGCATGAAGATCACTCAAGAGATACTAATGGAGTAAGTACTTTGATAGATAATCACTTAACTTGTATTACTACGGCACACACACATATACATAAATTAACACAAAAATAATGACAATATTCGTAGATGTTTGGTGCACCGCAGTGACACAAAAAGGCACTTGAGGAAGCTAACGCTGATTTTCAGTCATCACCGTCTAATGATCAAATGAGAGAACGTGAGCCCGTCGAACGAGTGATTAGTAAAAATCTTAAGATAAGTAAAGAGAAGAAATAGTACAGACGTGTTAGAATTAAAAGTGAAATACCGTGCGTGTTTTTGAAAAATCACTGTTATTAAACAAACTACAATTTATTCCCAAAAAAATTAAAAAAATATATAAATATAATGCAAAAAAATAATAAATAAAACACTGCGAAATATAGTCGAGCACGGCTCCGAGCCTTTCTTCTCTTTGGACGAATATTTCACTGTTTTATTTATTATTTTTAATTTGTATTATATTTATAATTTTTTTGTAGCCAAAACGAATAGATATTTAGAGAATACATTTTTGGTATAATTTTCATATAAAAAAGTGATTGTATAAAAATGTAATATGTATTATAAAGGCAGATTTAGGCAAATTAGAGGTATGTTTGTGATTTTTTTCTATCAAGCCAAAAATGCTCAATCGTGTTTTGGCTATTGTGGATGTCTGTAGAAAATCCTTAAGATTTTATGTAAAATTTTTGTGGAATAAACTGTAGTAGTTTAATAACAGTGATTTTTCAAAAACACGCACAGTATTGCAAATTGTGAACCCACGTCGCCTTAAAATAAAACGTTACCATGAAAGTAAATATTTACTTTGCACATATGTGTTTGGGTCATAGGATTACAACATTCTACCAAATTTCACCTGATTTGGTCCAGTAGATTCGGAGCAAATTGGCTGTGACAGACGGACGGACAGACGCACGAGTGATCCTATAAGGGTTCCGTTTTTTCATTTTTGTACGGAACCCTAAAAGTAGAGAAATTGAAAGTTAACTTCGAGAAAAAGATGAAAAAAGTTTCAGAGACTTGATTGTACCTAATACCTAATAAAAATGTAGCCCAGCAAAGCAGTGGAACAAATTAAAGTATTGTCGCTTCTAAAAATTTATGCAATAAATAGTTGTCTGATGTTACATTTATAAATAATATAGGATGTTATGTACTTCATCATCATTCGCAGCTTTTCACCACGATTAATTTTTATTAATTAATATAATAATTAATATTTAAAAATTAAAGCGGCCAAGTGCGAATCGGACTCGGCCATGAAGGGTTCCGTAGCAGCAAGTAACATTTTACGATTTATGACGTATAAATAGAATAGAATAGAATATCTTTATTAACAATTTGTAAAACGTACATTTTCATATACCAATTAAATAGTAATATGTTGCATGTTGTAGACAAAATGTTTCGTCGGTCAAAATGTTATAAAAAAAAACTTCTTATTAAATCTCGTTCAAACCAATTTTCGGTGGAAGTTTGCATAATAGTAATGTACATCATAATTTTTTTTTAGTTTTATCATTCTCTTATTTTAGAAGTTACAGGGGACCAACATTTTACCACTTTCGAAGTGTCTCTCGCGCAAACTTTTCAGTTTAGAAAAAAATTATATTAAAAACCTCAATATCATTTTTGAAGACCTATCCATATATATCCCATACGTATGGTTTTGGTGAAAAAAAAATTTGACTTTCAGTTCTAAGTATGGGGAACCCCCAAAATTTATTGTTTTTTTTTTATTTTTGTGTAAAAATCTTAATGCGGTTTACAGAATACATCTAATTACCAAGTTTCAACAGTATAGTTCTTATAGTTTAGGAAAAAAGTGGCTGTGAAATACGGACGGACGGACAGACAGACATGACGAATCTATAAGGGTTCCGTTTTTTGCCATTCGGCTACGGAACCCTAAAAATGCACTTTGTGTTATGACACATATATCACGTTTGGTGAAGTAGGTACTGAGGTATATCAAGGTGACAAAAAAAAAGAAATTTAGCATTTGAATTTTTAATTGGAATTTTGACACTACATCCGAGGGCCCTAGGTTTGATTCTACTATTTATAATGTTTTTGGATGACAGGGTATTCTTCTAAACAAACATCTTCCAGCACAGACGTTGGTTGTGATTTTTTCCAGAAACTCTTATATTATTTGTTTCCAGATAAAATTCACAACTATCTGCCCGACCATGGTGAACACCGGCCTTGTCCTCAAGCCTCGCATCCGCTTCGAGAAGCTGATGAGGATGATAGAACCTGATGAAGCAGCAGACCAGATCGTCGACGCTATTAGGAGAGAATACCTAGAGATTACAATCCCAAGTGAATTGTACTACTTGAACAAGGTATGTGGGCAAGGGCGGGGTTCTGGCAAGACCCCTGCAATCATCATTAAATTTAAGAATAGGATCTTGTCGGTGTCCGGAGTACCTTTTTTTTATAAAGACAATTCACACTGATTGAGCTACTAATGACATAAATTATAAACGTCCAGTACGAAAAACGTCCAATACGAAAAATTACCAGTACGAAAAAAGACCAATACGAAAAATGACAAATACGAAAAATGATTAATACGAAAAATTACAAATACGAAAAATGTCCAATACGAAAAATTACCAATACGAAAAACTGACTAAAACGAAAAATGTCCAATACGAAAAATTACCAATACGAAAAATTACCAAAACGACTTGTGGGGATACTAACTCGACGATAGTTATTTTATACCCAGGACAATTCTAAAAAGGCCATTTTCCAACTTGCCCTGGCTGGGGATCGAACCCAGACCCTCCGGATTGGAGAGGATTGAATTGGATTGGACTAGCGTATTGACCACCACGGAGGTCGTCAATTTCCTTTGTCCTTGTATATTACTTGCACTTTTTTTTCTTTTTTTTTTGTGAACTCCTTGATTGATTAAAAATATATCACACGGAATAATAACACGGGAATCACGGGCTAATAAAGATCAATATAGTATTACGAAATTAAAATAGCAGTCACACAACCAAGACTAATTAGTCATTATTTCCATATCTATCAAAGGTGAAATAAAAAAAAACACTGGCAATATTCTGTATAACTTACATTTATTCTTCTCATTTCAGATTTACCGCATGTTGCCCTTCAAAGCCGCTATCATTGGCAATGATTTCATCTCAACTGGTTTAGACCCCCATGACTAGAGTAGTTTATTTATAAGATCAATGTACATAATTATATTTACATAAATACATGTAACTAACAATATCATGACATCACAATAAATTAAATTTATGACTACTTTCTTCGTCTTTTTGAAAAGTTTAGTTTTAATTTTCAATAAAATGTTTTTTCTTCTATTTTATTAGGCCTTTGATGGATCATGAAATATTTAAGTAGGTAGAGTTATCATGAATTATCTTAAAACTGATATCTTTATTTATAAAAAAATCTCTAATTGTTTTTCAAATGTATTATCAATAATGATAATAAATTATCATGCATAGATTGCAGAGACATTAGAGTCCAAATGGTAGTAAAAGTACATATTTTGATAAATATCTACTAAAAAGACAACTTACTCTACTCTTTAATTGACTTTATTTAAACATCCTATCAACCGACTTCAAGAAAGATGGGGTTGTATGGTTTTTTTTTCTTGATAACAACAACTGAATGTCATAATTGAAATCTCGGCTCAGAGGAACTAATATTACCTACAATAAAAATATAATCTCCCCAGACAATGCTATGACTATTCTAAAGCTACTTATATCAGGCCTGTGTTACTCCCCGTTTAGGTATCGAAAATGTACCTATCACAGGTACCTACATTATTACTACTCGTATGCGCATTGCAGCCCCTCGGGGTGGTAAATTCAGTTATACGAATAGTATGTCCAGAGTTATAAGAATGAAATTGGCCTGCAATGGATGTCTAGGTATGTAAACGAAAAGGTGCTGAGTTCTGACGTGATCTAAATTAAACCATATCGCTAACCACATTGAGTAGATATTTCTTTGAATTTCTTTGTTGAGTGAGACTTCTGTACGTGAGTATTAGTCTCTATTCTGTGCTTATATCCTTCGATAAAAGTTGTAAACCCGTATGTTTGATTGAAAATTATTATCAAACAAAACTTGAGTTTTGTACTTAACAACTTTTATAAAAAAGTTATTGAAAAACGACAAAACATTTTCTTCCTATATAAAATCCGTTTGGCTGAGCGCTGATTTGAATGGGAAGACGAAATTTTTATTTCGTTTTTCGTTAATTGATTTTGAAAGTAATTCCGTATCATAGAGAGAACTTGCCTCAAAAATTTTAGTGGTTTTTATAAAGTCATCTTGTATGTTCCGAAAACAGTCCATTTCGGTATCAAGTCGTAAATGCGGCGTTTTAGGAAGATTTTGAGTTATTATTAGTGTTCAAAGTCTTGAGGAAGGCTGTAGCGTGTCGTCTTGTCGGCAGGCATTGACCAAATGCTTCTAATAGCAGGGGTTCCAGTTGGACTGCTTGTCTGAAATTAACAAAAAAATTTTTAAATGTATGCTTGATATGCTGCCATGAAAAAGGAAAGAAACTTCTACTTCATCTGAACGCGTGGTTGCATCCTCAGCTATGCTGCTTCGGAGCCCGGGGTGCGCTTTCTCTTTTCCAAATATAATATGCATATCAATGGTCACCCAAGGACGCCAAAAGTAGCGAATTAGAGAAGAAATAGCTGGAAAATTTTAAACTATTTGGCTATAGTTTTACGACCGGCCGCCTGATTGACGTCAACCCTCCTTGGGAATGCTATTGTAGCACGAGCTTTAAGTGCTATTTATCCTTTAGTCGCCTCTTACGACGTCCACAGTAAGAGATGGAGTGGTCCTATTCTGACCCGGTACCAAACGGGTGGATAAGGAAAGAAACTACTGGTTACTAAAACTGGGAGAAAATAATAAACATAAAATGTACCATCTGCTTTTCTTCCCACGCAGATCGTAAATGCTGTTAGCAACCCATAACTATTATGATTTCCTTTTTCCACCTTCATGCCCACCATCACGCCAAAAGTGGCCTAGGCCTTGCCGCCCTAGGCTTTGTCTGCCCCGTTAGGGATAAAGACGTGATAGTGTATGTATAGTTTATGTTTAAATAAACGTATGGCTCCGATGCAAACTAAAATAAAAGTTAGATAGATAGATATCATTTTATTGGTACACAAAAAGACACACACTAAAAGTTGTATTTTAATCCTTCCAAGAGAAAGAGGTATAAGTACATAACTAGCTTTTCGGGCGTTGTGCGCACTGCAAGCAGCCCACGGTTTATCGTTCATCTGTTGAAGTTGGCTAATATCCATGTTCGCAGTTGAGAAAATGGGTAAAAACTGCAGTTAGCAAAGGAATCATTTAAAAATCTGTAGGCGGCCATCTTAGATCCAAAATTTGATTGTAGTTTCGAGTTCAGCGGAATAATAGAAGGAAGAAGAGGCAAAGGAAGACCTATCACGTCCATGTCTTAACCTAGAAAGATGTACCATCAGGTGACCCGCTTGTTCGTTTGCCGTCCTATGACATAAAAAAAAAAAAACCGGCCAAGTGCGAGTCGGACTCGCGCACCGAGGGTTCCGTACAAACCTGCAAGGTATTGTATTTGGTATGAATTTCAATTTAATACCTCTACGCGTTTATGAGGAAATGGGTAGTAAGTTTAAAATTATTAAAAAAAAATATATTATGTGATGTAACTAAAAATTTATGGTTTTCGTAATTTTTGCTTTATCTATGCTATAAGACGTTGCTTCGTACCAAATTTCAAGATTCTGAGTTCACGGGAAGCACCCTGTAGGTTTTGATTCCCTTGCAAGTGTCGAAAATTTGCGGCATAAACGGCTGTATCTTTTGATTGCGTTGGCTTAGAAGTTTGATTTTTTCACAGCTTCAAGGGACAGTAGACCTGAGTAATTGATATAAATTTCAGCTTCATACCTCCACGCGTTCCTGAGAAAAAGGGTCTTGACAGACGGACGGACGGACGGACAGACGGACAACAAAGTGATCCTATAAGGTTTCCGTTTTTTCCTTTTGAGGTACGGAACCCTAAAAAAGAAAAAATAAATACAAAGGAATTGGCTTTAGGCAGAGAGAGATGGAAAGCATTGGTTGCTTCACAGACAAGATCAATAGGATGATGATGGATTCTTCAGTAGGACATTCTAAACGAATTAAGTTAAAATTCTAAAATCCGTACACTAACTAATATCGGATGTTTTATTTGCCTATAAAACTAAATATCTAGAAAAATAAGTACTTAGTTGGTTTGATATTTAGTATTTCTTACTTCACTTAAGGTCCAAAGGCTCCCAGAGAGCTTCAACAGTCTTTCTTCATTGCGATCAACGTATAGCTCTATCTATGCTCGGAACAATATCTGAATAAATTGAAAGAAATCTATTTTTAAGTAGATATCCACTTGCCTGTAATCATCAATGGACACAGTCCCGTCCTGGTCCACGTCTAGTTTCTTGAGCACCAGTTCAACGAGATCTCGGACTCCTTCATCAGGATCTTCATCACCAGGCTGCTTCAGGAGAGCATTTCTAAAATTACACTTGTGTGTTAGATTCTGACCACACTGGTGTGGAAATAGAAAAAACCTATTTTCCCATTTTTTTTTATATTTTTGATTCGAAAACTTCGAGGAATCATAATAGGCGATGCTGCTTTACTGAATTCGTTGAATCGCTATACTGATACGTTGAGCGAAAAATCAGCCAGCCCCCTTGTCACCAGCGACGGAGATCGGTCTTGGAAATATAACTCCCCTAGCACCAGGGCTCCAAGACTCAAATATCTCCACGTCAAACAAACATATAGGTAGTCAGTGGTGTAGCGTGCCTTGGCCCCCGCCCCGTATAAAAAATTGTTCGGGGGCCCGAAGGGTAAAGATTTCCCAGAAAAAAAAAAAAGAAAATGTTTGCATAAAATTAAAAGAAATATTTATTATATTTCTATATCTGTCACTTTTTCCAAAATTTTTAAAGATTTATTAAATCATTTATAGCTGATGATGACTTTAGTTTTTCTAAAGTTTCTGCCTCTATGGACAATAGTGACAGGTCTTACAGGCGTTCATTTCCCATCGAAGTTCTTGGAATTTTTATTATCAGATTTAATTTTGAAAAAAATTTTTGCTTACGCACGTCGGCGGCCCCCGTGGCCCGGGGCCCCGTATAATTGATACGGCGGTAGCTACGCCCCTGCATATAGTCATCATTGAACATTCTTTAAAGATCTATATTTGAGCCGCCTGGTCATCAAGCTTAATAAATATTCAAACATAGAGATTAGAATCAAACTTACTTGAGCAACAAAAACATTTCATCTTTAGTAATAAACCCGTCACTGTTCAAATCATAAACAGCGAAGCAATGAGCCATCCTCTCCTCATCTGTCCCTCGTAATAAAATGCTTAACCCTCTGACCCAGGCTTCGAACTTCAAGGCCCCTTCACCACCAGTGGGACCTCGCTCCCAAGTCACCCAAACGCGTTCTAAGATTGTTTCTTCTGTGACCAAGTCGAAGGTATTGTGCATGACATCTCGGAATGTTCCTTGGTCTATGCCCTGAAGAGATATAAATTCTTAGATATTAGTATAAGGCGTCTTTTATTGTTCTTTGTAGTACACGCATTAAGACCTCGCCATCCTTCCCATCCGAGCGTATTCCCGGTTGCATCCTTAGCGGTAACGAGTCAATGCCCAGGATCCGCTATCTAAACTTAGGTGATTTGTAGAGGTTACTGATTTTTACACAGAGTGACTGCCGTCTGACCTCCGTAACCAAAAGGGTAGACCAAAACCAATCCTAGAATAGGTTTAAACAAACGCTAGATGGCGTACGGGTCCCATAGCTTTACGTGACTTCCAAAGCACCGAATCATCTTTTTTTAAATAATCTTAGTGGACCTCGCTATATTGCGGAAAAATTTAAACTAAGAATAACATGGAACCGTTATTTTAGGTCCACTAACTTAGACCTAAATAATTTTTCTAAACTAAAAACCGACTTCAAATTCAGTGTATACTTAGAAGACATACCTATTTTTTCCAGTTATTTTGGTTTAAAAACCAAAGTACAAAATCGATCTTGATAACATTTCTATGAGACCACATGATAAGTAGTAGGTATACGCTTTCGAACAAAAAAAGAATTTTTCAAATCGGTCCAGGCGTCTTCGAGTAATCGGGAACATACATAAAAAAAACAAAAGCTTCCGACGAATTGATAACTTCCTCCTTTTTTTGAAGTCGGTTAAAAAGACTATGATAGAAATAATAATAAATATATAGGGACAAGTCGCACTGATTAAGCTAGCCCCAAAGTAAGTTTTAAACTTGTGTTATGGGATACTAACTCAATAAAATACATAGGTATATATAATAGATAAACACCCAAGACCCAGGAAAATTTGAAAAAGTACAGTAGTTTTACAACTTGCTCTGGCTGGGGATCGAACCCAGAACCTCCGGATTAGCGGTCTAGCGTGTTAACCATTACGCCACGGACGTCGTCATAGTGGAAGACCAGTAATCATGTATGTGCCCTCAATAAGCTCAATACCCTCAAGGTAACGTAGAGAGATAGCTATTACCTAACTGTTCCTAATAACAATACAAAAAAACGGTCAAGTGCGAGTTGGATTCGTACATGAAGGGTTCCGTACAATGTTTTAAAACACTGAAAAAAACACGTTTCTTGTATGACGAGTAATATATTACTTTACCATAACGTAATTTTTTACTTTGTTGTTATAGTGGCCACAGTAATACATAATTGGTGAAAATTTCAATCGTCTCACTATTACGGTTCAAGAAATAGAGCCCTGAGACAGATGGACAAACGGACAGACAGCAGAGTGTCAGTAATAGCACACTAATAGCAGTAATAGCACCGTTGGCACACTTTGGGTACGGAACCCTAAAAAGCAAATACAAAGCCTTCATCAAAGAAAGAAAATAATGAAAAAAGACTAGAGTCAAAATTGTTCTAGTATATACTATTGTATGTAGCAGATAGCAATAAATTAGTATAGAGGGAAAGTACAATAAGCTAGAGGCACAGCGGCGACACTCCCTGTACGTGAGAGTTCGAACGCTGGCGACCTTGAGCTGGGAGCACGTAACGCTAGGGTTGATACCGAACCGAATTGGAGTATCGTGCGGTACGTGAGAGAGACGCGAACTAGGTACCAGCCCTCGGCCAAAGCAGTCAGCGATAGCTAGTTTTACGCCCCGCGCGCCTCTCAATGCGTCGCACATCCAGCCACCCACACATAGCCGCAAGCGATTTTACGTGCACACATGCTTAAGTGTCGTTTCTTTTCGCGTAGTGTATATATTCTTTGCTAGAGGTACATTGCGTTGCGTTGCGTGCGGCGACGTCATACGTTCCTCCAACATTATTTATGGCAAAACTTCCTCTGACTGATGTTTTTGGTATCATGGGAACTGTTGGAGATTGATGGTTTATTATGAAATGGGGAATAGGCCACAACACGTATACGCTATGTCAAAGTGTACTTTTATTTATGCCTAAACACTGTTTGTGGTTTTTCGTGGGTGTAAGTGGCTTTACGTGACTTGTAGTCACCCATCCAAGTAAGGATCACGCCCGAAGTTGCTTAACTAGCGAAAGCGATAGCAATGCGAACTGCCACCGGGTGAGATTCTTTGAAACAAAAGCCGATTAGACAAATTACACTTGTCGTACGTATGTGTGTGTAAATACAAATCTATACGTAGTAAAGGTATTCTTCGAGGCTTTCTCTACTTCGCAACTTACATTTACTTTACATTTTTAGTACAATTATTTATAAGGCAAGTATGCGAGGAAGAGCGGGCCAGGGTCGACCTTGGCGAACATTCTGCGATCAGGTTGCAGACGTGCTAAGAAAAGGAGAGGTAAGAAGTACCCGTAACCGAAGGGCATGTATGAAGAGGTTGATGAGTGTAGATGAAGCGAAAGAGGTCTGTCAGCATCGTGGCAAGTGGAGGTCCATAGTCTCTGCCTACCCCTGTGGGAAACAGGCGTGATAGTATGTTGGTTGGTATGTATGTATGTAAATTCTTAGTTTTTTTTTTTTTTCTTTTCTCCCAGAACAGCTAGGAAGAAGACCCTGTCTACGACGTAACTTACATCAACTTTGGTAGGAGGCTGTCCGATTGCTGACGGAGGGGCGGTCGACTGCGCTGAAGTTACTAGCTTTTTGTACATCACGAATAAAGCTTCCAATTCATTTCTGTAATAAAACCAGAATTTTATGACTGAAGACTGAAAAGGAATAAACATTTGTTTGAAACGCTCGTTGGTTTGTATCTTAACCGCGTCCGCTGCGCCAGTTTTGAACATTACATAGTCAGAAAACATAAAAAAGGGGCGTGGCCTAAATATTTATAAATAAATATATAAGGACAAATCACACTGATTGAGCTAGCCCCAAAAAAAAGTTTTAAACTTATGGGATACTAACTCAACGATACTATATTTTATGATAAATACATAGGTATATAGATAAACACCCAAGACCCAGAAAAGGCCATTTTCCAACTTGCCCTGGCTGGCGATCGAACCCAGATCCTCCGGATTGGCGGACTAGCGTGTTGACCATTAGGTACACCACCGAGGTTATAGAAAGTACCCTTGAACGTGTTTGCCACAGTTTATGGGAAACATCCCCGCTTTTGTCTGCGGAAGGAAATGTTGATGATAGAGCTACTGAGACTCAGCATTTTTTTGTAGTCGCTTAAGTACAATCAATAGATGAATGGTGTGGTACTATAGTTCATTTGCTAAATTGGTGTGAATATGCCGTCGGCGTGGCACAAAGGCCGCGTCTTTGAAAAAGCCGATGCTGCTTTTGAAGCGCGCCAAGAGTATTCCATTCCATCCGACTAAACGAATATAGGTACTATACCAACCAACCTCAACAGTCGCAGTAGTACCATGGGACAAATTTCAATGCTAGATACTAGTGAGACGGAACCCGCGCCCTCTGTACCCCGCAGGTGAGTCGTTTTATAGGAAATCTTTCTAGCACTGTACATAAATACATGATTTAAAATAAAATAAGTTTACGTAAATAGCTTTAGTCATAATCTCAAAAAAAACGGATTGAATTCTAGTGATTGTAAATGACGTTCCGAGGTAACAAACATTAAAAAATCAATCCAAATAATAACTTTTTTCAACACCCTTGCTCATAAAATCGATCTAATTTCACCGGTTCTAGATATATAAAGCAGCCTATAAAACACGCGTGTGTTAGAAACGCAAATAGTGAAGTTATATTTTCTATAACTCACGATTTGCTTTTGCGAAAGAAAGGGACAGAATTAATGGTAAATCCAGTATGAATGAGAGAGTAAGAAAGTTTGACAGTTGTGTGTGAGCGAGATAGTTAGATAACATAAGGTGAAGGTTAGACAAAGAAAAAGAATAAATAAGACATCGAACGTCATCGTTGTTTCAATATTTATCTTTGTATCTTACATCTCAGTCAGAACAATAATCTTACATACGCTTCAAATTGTTTTTTTTTTTTCAAATTTCGAATTCGCATTCTGCGCGGCGCCATCTAGTAGGCCGCGCGCCCTGCTCATTTTAAAAAGTAAAACGGCGGGAAAGCAACAGTGTGCATCAAAGTTTTATGGTTGAGTTTATTTAAAATCAAAAATATCAGTTTTTAGGTATTTTCCCTCGCAAGTATGTTGAAAAACGTCGTACGATATACGTGCGTATATTGGTTAAACACACTCAGCTCCTAACGCCCTCGCATTCGCTCGGGCTGATATTCCGCTTCGTGTGTTATAACCACCATAACGGTCTTATATCGTAATGTACTATTATGTCATTTCAAAAATAATTGATTCAGATTTGAAAATGTATGCCAGTAAACTTTCTGCCTATTTTTAAAATATTTTTCAACTAGTACATTTCGCAATAACCATGTATTATTTATAATAAATATATTTATTAATAAATATATTATTATTTGTATTAAATATATTTAATAAATAACAAAATGTGTAGAAGGCGACTTAGGAAACACAAGCTAAACAAAGCATATAAATATCATGAGACCTCTCCGACCCGTCTGGCCAGCGTGGAAAGTGTAGGCCATTTGGCCTTCGGCCAGACGGCCTTAGAC
The DNA here is from genome assembly GCA_963576875.1 of Acrobasis repandana. Lineage (NCBI taxonomy): Eukaryota > Metazoa > Arthropoda > Insecta > Lepidoptera > Pyralidae > Acrobasis > Acrobasis repandana. Next base: position 4,010,475 of record OY756215.1, read on the forward strand.
TGCTTTGGCCAAGTATGGCTCTGGCAGTATAGAGAGTCGTGCTCCTGCAGTGGAGACTAAAAAAGACCCGATGATGAATTTATGTGCCGAATTACAATAAAAAAACTCGAACTGTAAATTACACACTAAGTAACTAAATTTTTAAATTTGCACAATAAAACTGAATTTCACGCGGACGAAGTCGCGAGCACCAGCTAGTATATTTAATAAATAACAAAATGTGTAAGTACTTTTGTAAAAATAACATTATTAAACTAAAATTAAACGGACTAGGTATGACTATAACTACTTACGTACATACATACATAACCATTTATTTAAAGTGACTGTAGAAAAGCACATTTAAAGTAACTTACTTATTAAAGCGGGTGCTTTTAAGCAAAGTGAGCAAAGTTTTCTCCTTCAGCTTTCGTAGCATTGTGTAGATTGTCTACGTTTTTCTGCAAAGTACAATACAGGCGTATCTTTGGCAGGTAAATACGAGATGGCATTAGATAAAAAAATAATTAATTACAGACACAGAACACGAGTAGCAGATAACACAATAAGCATTTATAAAATGCCTATAAAATTTACTCTCTAAAGCCTCTCATTGCTTACCTAAGTACTTGAATACATGTACTACGTAGTACAGAAGAAACTTAAGATACCTGTGCTGCCGTCGTAACAAAAAAGGGCACATCTAACATTTTTTTCAATTTTTTTTTTCATTTTTTTCAAATTTCAAAATACATATTCGGAATCAGGAAAAAAAGGCCTATCTGCCTATTTTTTTGTAAAATTTTATCGCTAAGCTCTCCAAAAAAACAATAAGCCCAAAAGGTTCATTTGATACCAATATTAAAATTTAATGAAATAAAAAGGCATATCTTGCTATTATTACAATCAAATTATACAGTTTGGTAATGCTTTTGATACTCTTCCTCACATTAAATTAAATAGGCACATTTGGGTCATGTTAGAAGAAATAGGCATAATTGACCAAACAAATGTCTCTTTTGATTTAATTTACAGTCACTGAAAAGTCATAATTAACCAGTTATGCCTTTTAATTATTAAAACACATTTTTTAAGATTTCTTATGATTTTAGAACAAAAAGGCACATAAAGTTAAAAATGCCTTTTCATTGTATAACTCCATATTTTTTTCTTTAAATAATACAAAGAAAAGGCATAACTGGTTATTTATGCCTTTCCTTTGTATTTTATTATTTTTACTACATTTATATTACTAAGTTAAAACAAAAAAATATTAATTTAAATAAAACTTCGAAATAAATATACATACTTACCTACCGCAAATTAGATAGAGTATTTGTCAATTTTTTTGACATCTTTAAATATTTTATTAGCATACGCCAACTGTGTTTTTTTTTAAATAAATGTAAAAATATATTTAACTTCAATTTACTTGACTTTTAGAAAATGTTAGATGTGCCTTTTTTTGTTACGACGGCAGTGTGCCACTCCACGTAGTACGTTACGCGACGTGCGCGGTGGCACAGGTATCCATCTGTACTATGTGAACTTTATTTTATGGATATTGCCTTTAACAATTTTATAGTTTTTAACTTGAGGTAAAACTATATAAGGTCGAGAGAAGAGAAAAATAGTTACATATTTGTAAAATCTATTGCTGTCGCGCTGTGCCCGAACAACAACCGATCGAGTGCAATAGAGATAACTGCAGCTCGGACCAAAAATACCTAAGAAAAGTGCACAAAATCAACGTCCCCTGATTTCTCCTCCAAAACTTAAGGCCGTAACTAAGTTTTTCGGGGTCCAGTGCAGTCCAGTCCATTTAAAATAAATCATTTTAAAATTGCGAAAAACGGCCACTTTTGGCAAATGTGCGTAGCAAAGCTTAACGTTCTTACTTTGAACTGTAAACAGTAGTTCATAAAATACTTTGAAGGGTTATTTAGGGCTTGGTAGTAGCAAAATTTTAAATGATGTCTCCGTTTTCTTTGAAATGATTTATTTTAAATGGGGGCGGCACTGGACCACGGAAAATTCAGGTACGGCCTTAATCGATTTAATTAATTTTTTCATTAAAATTTAAAGAAAAGCTATGGCTGTGTTCATTTGTTTTCTTTTTATAATATAATACTCAAGTACTTCTTTCTAATTCGGCTGTATCTATCTTCTTCGTCTAAGCGCATTCCCGGTTGCATCGTCAGCTATGCTGCTTCGGAGCCCGGGGTGCGCTTTCCTGCTTTTTCTTCTCCAAATATAATATGCATGTCAGTGGTCACCCAAGGACCAAAGACCTTGTAAAATGGAGAAGAAATAGCCGGAACACTATAATCTATATATCTGTGGGCATCTCCCACAATTTGCCCAGAGTTACATTACTTACAGTACTTTTAATCGAAGCAGGACCTCTACTTCAAAAGCGGCATCCACGACGGACTACGTAGCTACGTATCCACGTTTCAGTGTCAAGCAATATTAAGCGCTACGAAATAATAATAAAGGCTAATTTAGTCTGGCATAAAAATAGAACGACACTATCGACAACTGTCGTGTTATTTTATGAATAGAGTAACATTATTGATTTCAGACGACACATACAAAGCATTTGGAAAATATACTAACGCTAAGTTACACTAGAATACTAATATAACTCTACGAATATTCGATTTTATTTATTTATTTTAACACTTTATTGTTGCAAAGTAAAAAAATACTTTAAACAAATGGCGGATTTAATGCTAAGAGCATTTTCTCCCAGTCAACCATATAAACAGAGAAAAAAAGAATTGTGCGGCGCAAAAAAGCTACAATGACTATCGGTATAATACATACAAATAGGCTAAAATAAAATAGATAAATATTATAAAATAGATGATTTTCGCAAATCATCTATTTTATAATCCAATAAAATCAAATTCGAAAATATTTATATTAACCAGCACAGTTACCTGACTATACGTCCCTTACATTCCCAAAAAAAATACTTAAAGATTTTTTTCATAAGTGAAAAAGAGTGTATAAGTTTTCGGACTTTTCCAAAGTTTGTACTTTGGAAAAGTCCGAATATTAGCTCTTAAAGTACTAAATTGTAAAAGGCAATCTCCTAAAAAGTTCACATAGTCCTTACACAATTGTAAATAAACTTAAAAAATACACTTTAGTCATTACTATATTGGGCCGCATGATCTGCACAATTTTCTTTAAAATGGAAATACTGTCTAACCAGATGAAAAACTCACTTATAAAAATGCGTGTTCTTAAGCAAAGCGTCTAAAGTTTTTTCCTTGAGCTTTTTGTGAGGCATAGCGCGACCCGAGTCAGCTGTTCCGCGCCCCACGCTCTACTGAAAGCTCGACTTGAAAGCTCGGGCGGCGGTGAGTTAGCAATTGGTGTTTTACCTGTAGATTGAATATAGTGCAAACTATAGGCCATGCACGATGCATTATGTGAATAACGGATATCGACCGATGCGATGGGTTGGTTTAGTGGGTAGTAAGGTGTATGGTAAAGACTTAACAAGGCCGATTTACTCAGTGGGCTTTTATACATAAGATATAACAAACCTACCTTTTCTGCTACGTCCCTAAGGAAAACTGGTAGACAATGCTTAGCATTAAGTTTTACATTTTGTATCATAATCGTTGGGGAGAGAGTGTTGCGAACTCCTTTTTTATAGTATTTTCTACACCTACACTAATATCTACACTTCTACACTAATATTATAAAGAGGAAAGATTTGTACCTATTTTTGTATGTTTGTATGTTTGTAATGAATAGGCTCAAAAAGTACTGAGCCGATTTAAAAAAATATTTCACCGTTGGAAAGCTACACTATTCCCGAGTGACATAGGCTATGTGTGTACCACGGGCGAAGCCGGGGTGGACTGATAGTAAATTATATTTTGATATTTCTTTTTTTTCTTGAAGTGAGTTGTGTCATGTCTACCATTTGGTCAAAAAGTAAAAGCTTAAATTCGCATAATTTTATCATTTTTTTTCTCTTATTTAGAACCTTTAGCGAAATAACATCGATTGGCAATATATTTTGGTCCTTCGAATTGTACAATAATTATAAAATAAAAATAAACAAATATACATAAACTATTTTAAAGGTAAATTTAGTCCATAACACTGAACCAATTTCCTCAAGAAACATATATCAAAATAGATAAACTAATTTATTTATTTTTTTATTACGATATGCATTACGTCCATGACAGGTATTTATTTGTCATTTTATTTATTTCATTTATTCAACTTTATTACAAAAGTTGTAAACGGCTGACTTAAAGCCTTGGGCTTTCTCTACCAATTAACCGACAGGTGGTGCAGAGACAAGTGAGGCTAAAATAGGAGCAAAAATAGCATTTATACTCGTAATTACTTTCTAGTATTTCAATCATATTTACAAATAAACTTCTAAATACTTATATACTCGTATATAGCAATGAATAAATAACGTTGCTATATATGTATTATATGTTGTTAATAATTGTTGATTGTTGTTTTATAATATACTAGCGGCCCGCCCCGGCTTCGCACGGGTATGTATTATACATATAAACCTTTCTCATGAATCACTTTATCTATTAAAAAAAACCGCATCAAAATCCGTTGCGTAGTTTTAACGATCTAAGCATACATAGGGACAGACAGTGGGAAGCGACTTTGTTTTATACTATGTAGTGATAGTGATTACGATCATGATGCCATCAAGTTCTGCTAGTCACAAAGTTAAAAAGGCATACAAATAAAAAGCATTTTTTTATTCAACTTACTTGGTAAACCGCGTAGTCTTCAACAACATATCAAAAACCTTTTGCGGAGGCCTCGACCCCGGCACCACAGATTTCGGCCTCTTCTCTTTAGGGGCTGATGAGGCTTGGGCCTTGTTCTTTTCAGTGGCCGCTCGACCAGCATTGAGGAAGATTTTGACCCCTCGGAGGGCGATGGTAGTGGCTGTTATGCTTATCTGCTTCTGCTTTTGTTGACTTGATGCCATGGCTGAAGGGAAAACGAAAATAACTTATTTTAGGATTCCGTACCCAAAGGGTGCAAACGGGACCCTTTACTGAGACTCCGCTGTCTGTCCGTCTGTCAGTCCGTCAGTCACAGGGCTCTATCTCTTGAACCATAATAGCCAGACACTTGAACTTTTCACCGATTATGTATTACTGTGGCCGCTATAACAGCAAATACTAAAAATAAAAAAAGTTTAAAATTAAAGGAAGTTATCATACAAAAAACGTGTTTTTTCAGCGTTTTTACCTAGATCTTTATAATGGCATTAACTAGATACTTAAAATTTCACAAATTATGTATTACTGTGGCCGCTATAACAACAAATACAAAAAATGATAAAAGTTAAAAATAAAAGGGGGTCGTCATACAAGAAACGTGTTTCTTCAGCGTTTCAAAACATTGTACGGAACCCTTCATGTACAAGTCCGACTCGCACTTGCCCGTTTATTTAAATTTCATACTGGTATATAATACTGTGTATCTTTTTAGTATTGATACAGATACTATCACGTCGGGGCAGACAGAGCATTTCAGATTTTGCGGTTCTAAGCAGACAGAGCCCCGAGACGCAAGAATCAAGATCCAAAGGCTATCCAAAGGCCACTTTTAGCGTTATGGTGAGCGAGATGGAAAAATATCTCAGCATTTTCACCTATTCCCTCAATCGGCTTTTAGGATCTGCTCGGGAAGAAAAGCAGCTAGTACATTCTGAGTCGTGACATTTCTTAGAGTTCAGTAGCTAGCGTGGCTCTATCACTATTAGGAGAGCATGCAGCACCTTCTGTCGTGTCCTTCGTGCCCGAACAGCTGCACGAGACACGACCTGTACACGGCGTCGGAAAGTGGCATAAGTGTGGCGACTTACTGGAGGAACAAATAATGTGTCTTTTGAGCCAATCGACACGAAAAGAAGAAGAAGAAGAACAAGAGGAGGGCAGACGTGAGACTTCTAATTATTTCTACGATAGGTAACTACGACTACTTTACTTTTTCTTATCTTTCGGTCTTGTTGGCCCTACGTGGTTGTGTTAAAACTTAGTAATTAGCAGTTGTTATCGACGATCGTACCAGGTGCGAGGCGCTGAAAGCATTAGTATAGAGACTACTATAGCTTCAAATAGCTATATCTCATAATTATATAGCTATATACGTTTGATCGTTACTGCCGCAGCGCCGCAGGCAATCGATGGAAGTTTATTTTGTGGTAACGGTAATTAGGAATTAGCACCGTCTTTTCTGTAAATACTATTCAGTTCATAGACTGAGCGAGCGCAACGTCTAAACATATCGTGACTATAGGTGACTAACCGCAAACATAATGTAAACACACTGCACTCACTGCGGCTGGTTGTAAAACGTGTAGCATAAATGTATATGTCGCAGTTGGATGGTATAAACCGCTAATTCACTAAACCTCTAGTTGTTTGGCATGACAGCTTGGTTTTGTTAATCAGCCGTATATCGTTCATCTGGATTGTCAATGTGTATAGTCCAAGCTGTCTGTCCTGTCTACATTTAAGAGCAAAACTCTTGTCAGTGTCATGTATGGAAAGAGACGCACAATTAGGTACTATATTTTTACTATATACAAAGATAATGGAATGGTATGCAAATGAAAAAAAATCAACCTATCGAATTAAAATGGTAGGAAAACTACTTCACGTGTACAAAGTCAAGAAACTTGATCTAACAACCTTGACATTGCTATTACCATTAGCTTACTACAATACAAGACATAAAAATGTAGTCTCTTTACAAAGTCAGGAAAGTCGTTTGATAATTATTCAATACATTGCGTGAACTGCAAAGTTCTTAGGAAGCCTCTGTGAACTAGTTTCAATAAGTATAAAACAAAGTCGCTTCCCGGCCGCTGTCTGCCTTCTGTATTTAGGTATGTATGTATGTACACTTAGACCTTCTAAACTATGTTAGGAATTTTTATTCTATTTTCATAAATAGATAGTGATTCAAGAGAAAGGTTTATATGTATAATAAATACCCGTGCGTTACAGATAAAAAAAAATATATTTTGTTACAATAGTTTTGAAACAAAAATAATCCTAAATATATTATTTTTTAATTTAAAAGGTAGAGAGTATGTGGATATTTTTAATGGGCCTATATTTAAATTTTGTATTTTAATAGCTTTTAGCTACCCTTGACAACTAATAAAAAGCAAAAAAGAATATCATAATACATATTGTGTGTACACCTTGAGGCAACGTACTATAATATAAATATAAATATGAATATGAATATGACTATGAATATGAATATGAATATGAATATGAATATGAATATGAATATGAATATGAATATGAATATGAATATGAATATGAATATGAATATGAATATGAATATGAATATGAATATGAATATGAATATGAATATGAATATGAATATGAATATGAATATGAATATGAATATGAATATGAATATGAATATGAATATGAATATGAATATGAATATGAATATGAATATGAATATGAATATGAATATGAATATGAATATGAATATGAATATGAATATGAATATGAATATGAATATGAATATGAATATGAATATGAATATGAATATGAATATGAATATGAATATGAATATGAATATGAATATGAATATGAATATGAATATGAATATGAATATGAATATGAATATGAATATGAATATGAATATGAATATGAATATGAATATGAATATGAATATGAATATGAATATGAATATGAATATGAATATGAATATGAATATGAATATGAATATGAATATGAATATGAATATGAATATGAATATGAATATGAATATGAATATGAATATGAATATGAATATGAATATGAATATGAATATGAATATGAATATGAATATGAATATGAATATGAATATGAATATGAATATGAATATGAATATGAATATGAATATGAATATGAATATGAATATGAATATGAATATGAATATGAATATGAATATGAATATGAATATGAATATGAATATGAATATGAATATGAATATGAATATGAATATGAATATGAATATGAATATGAATATGAATATGAATATGAATATGAATATGAATATGAATATGAATATGAATATGAATATGAATATGAATATGAATATGAATATGAATATGAATATGAATATGAATATGAATATGAATATGAATATGAATATGAATATGAATATGAATATGAATATGAATATGAATATGAATATGAATATGAATATGAATATGAATATGAATATGAATATGAATATGAATATGAATATGAATATGAATATGAATATGAATATGAATATGAATATGAATATGAATATGAATATGAATATGAATATGAATATGAATATGAATATGAATATGAATATGAATATGAATATGAATATGAATATGAATATGAATATGAATATGAATATGAATATGAATATGAATATGAATATGAATATGAATATGAATATGAATATGAATATGAATATGAATATGAATATGAATATGAATATGAATATGAATATGAATATGAATATGAATATGAATATGAATATGAATATGAATATGAATATGAATATGAATATGAATATGAATATGAATATGAATATGAATATGAATATGAATATGAATATGAATATGAATATGAATATGAATATGAATATAAGTATAAGTATAAGTATAAGTATAAGTATAAGTATAAGTATAAGTATAAGTATAAGTATAAGTATAAGTATAAGTATAAGTATAAGTATAAGTATAAGTATAAGTATAAGTATAAGTATAAGTATAAGTATAAGTATAAGTATAAGTATAAGTATAAGTATAAGTATAAGTATAAGTATAAGTATAAGTATAAGTATAAGTATAAGTATAAGTATAAGTATAAGTATAAGTATAAGTATAAGTATAAGTATAAGTATAAGTATAAGTATAAGTATAAGTATAAGTATAAGTATAAGTATAAGTATAAGTATAAGTATAAGTATAAGTATAAGTATAAGTATAAGTATAAGTATAAGTATAAGTATAAGTATAAGTATAAGTATAAGTATAAGTATAAGTATAAGTATAAGTATAAGTATAAGTATAAGTATAAGTATAAGTATAAGTATACGTATAAGTATAAGTATAAGTATAAGTATAAGTATAAGTATAAGTATAAGTATAAGTATAAGTATAAGTATAAGTATAAGTATAAGTATAAGTATAAGTATAAGTATAAGTATAAGTATAAGTATAAGTATAAGTATAAGTATAAGTATAAGTATAAGTATAAGTATAAGTATAAGTATAAATATACATATAAATATACATATAAATATACATATAAATATACATATAAATATACATATAAATATAAATATAAATATAAATATAAATATAAATATAAATATAAATATAAATATAAATATAAATATAAATATAAATATAAATATAAATATAAATATAAATATAAATATAAATATAAATATAAATATAAATATAAATATAAATATAAATATAAATATAAATATAAATATAAATATAAATATAAATATAAATATAAATATAAATATAAATATAAATATAAATATAAATATAAATATAAATATAAATATAAATATAAATATAAATATAAATATAAATATAAATATAAATATAAATATAAATATAAATATAAATATAAATATAAATATAAATATAAATATAAATATAAATATAAATATAAATATAAATATAAATATAAATATAAATATAAATATAAATATAAATATAAATATAAATATAAATATAAATATAAATATAAATATAAATATAAATATAAATATAAATATAAATATAAATATAAATATAAATATAAATATAAATATAAATATAAATATAAATATAAATATAAATATAAATATAAATATAAATATAAATATAAATATAAATATAAATATAAATATAAATATAAATATAAATATAAATATAAATATAAATATAAATATAAATATAAATATAAATATAAATATAAATATAAATATAAATATAAATATAAATATAAATATAAATATAAATATAAATATAAATATAAATATAAATATAAATATAAATATAAATATAAATATAAATATAAATATAAATATAAATATAAATATAAATATAAATATAAATATAAATATAAATATAAATATAAATATAAATATAAATATAAATATAAATATAAATATAAATATAAATATAAATATAAATATAAATATAAATATAAATATAAATATAAATATAAATATAAATATAAATATAAATATAAATATAAATATAAATATAAATATAAATATAAATATAAATATAAATATAAATATAAATATAAATATAAATATAAATATAAATATAAATATAAATATAAATATAAATATAAATATAAATATAAATATAAATATAAATATAAATATAAATATAAATATAAATATAAATATAAATATAAATATAAATATAAATATAAATATAAATATAAATATAAATATAAATATAAATATAAATATAAATATAAATATAAATATAAATATAAATATAAATATAAATATAAATATAAATATAAATATAAATATAAATATAAATATAAATATAAATATAAATATAAATATAAATATAAATATAAATATAAATATAAATATAAATATAAATATAAATATAAATATATAAGGACAAATCACACTGATTAAGCTAGCCCCAAAGTAAGTTTTTTTTTAAAACTTGTGTTATGGGATACTAACTCAACGACACTATATTTTATGATAAATACATATATAGATAAACACCCAGACCCAGGAAAATATGAAAAAGGCCATTTTCCAACTTGCCCTGGCTGGGAATCGAACCCAGAACCTCCGGATTAGCGGTCTAGCGTGTTAACCATTACGCCACGCCATAATACTCACAGTTTCTTTGCGAAATGGCTAAACCTAACCTACACGCTGAGCGAAATAGCTGCCAGCGCTACGATCACCGCAGTTGCCAATGAGGAGGTGACTTTTTTAAAATTGTACAAAATGTCCGAGATAAAAATAATGATTGCCGAGACTTAATTAATTGAATTTAATGCAATTAAACTCTAACTTAATTTAATTATACAGTATATAATTGAAACAGTATTACATTATCATATTTTCGACTATAACTGTTAATCTAAGAAATACCTGATGATGATGGAAGATATATAAGGTCCCTGTTAATCGAGATGTCACGCTTGATTATCCAATCACCACTGTAGGCACAAGAAAGGTACTTAAGTCAAAACCAAACAACGTTGCATGTTAGCGTGCGAAATTAAGGGTAGTTTACATTCCTGCATACGATATCACAGGCAATGCATGTCGTGCGTATGCAAATAGAACTTGTATGATAGCATCTAATAGACCAGTCTGGGTTGATTTGTGTTTAGTAGTCATGTAATGTAGTGATGGTAGATGGATTGATGTGGACCGTTAAGTGATGATCGTCACCATCATATCAGCCACAGGAAGTCCACTGCTAGACATAGGCCTCCCCCAAGGATTTCCAAAACGACCGTTCAAAAGCAACCTGAGTTCAGCATTTTCCTGCAACCTTCCTCAGGTTGTCCGACCACCTAGCAGGTAGGTGTCCTACGCTGCCGGTACGTGCATGGCCGCTATTCAAGAACCTTTCTGCTCCATTTGTTATCGGTTGTTCTCGCTATGTGCCCGCCCACTGCCACTTCAGTGAGCTTTTCAATTTCAATGACGAGACTATTGGATAACTGACAGATATTTCAGTCAGTGTCGTCCTTTTTAGGGTTCCTGAAGGAACTTTTATAATTTATGTTACTTGCTGCTACGGAACCCTTAATGGGCGAGTCCGACTCGCAATTGGCCGCTTTTTCTATGTCAAACCACATTAGATTTTATTATAATTTCATAACGACCAATGTTGCTTGACACTGAAACGTGGACACAAAGCGTAAGTCTGTCGTGCCGCTTTTGGGGTAAACGTCCAGACCCGAGCCCGGGTGCACTTTCCAGCTTTTTCTTCTCCAAACATATTGCCTGTCAGTGACCCAAAGTAGGGACCACGTTTCAAGTAAAGTACGTAAATAACCCAGTAAATAGGTATTTATTAAATCTCCTTTTTCTTCTTGTGGCTATGATTTTACAATAAATAAGTTTAAGCTGATGAAAACTTTCAATTGTTGCATTAAAATACAAAGTTTAAAGCAATATTACCCTTTGAAATAAATCCATAAACATTGTGAAGATAAACCCAGGCAATTTAAGTAATAGCTACATAATAGTGACTGTAAAACCTATTTATAAAACTGTCTCGGTAATCGTGATGCGAGGGTAATAGCTCAGATAGCTATTGCACGAATGTAAGCTGGTAATGTGACCTGCCTATAAACATACATATTACTGTATCATGTCCTACGAACAAATGATCATGTTTCATATACTGGCTGACTTTTTATCCACCGGCAAATTTTTAATTCATTGTTATTTTATAGGGTTCCGTACCCGAAGGGTGCAAACGGGACCCTTTTACTGAGACTCCGCTGTCTGTCCGTCTGTCCGTCTGTCACAAAGCTCTATCTCTTGAAAAAAAAAATGAAAATTAAATGGGGTCGTCATACAAAAAAAATATTTTTTCAGCGTTTTTAACTAGATCTTTATAATGGCAATAACTAGATACTTGAAATTTCCACAGATTATTTATAACTATAACAACAAATACAAAAAATAAGAAAAAAATAAAAATTAAAGGGGTCGTCATACAAGAAACATGTTTCTTCAGCGTTTTAAAACATTGTGCAGTGGTACGGAACCCTTCATGTACGAGTCTGACTCGCACTTGCCCGTTTATTTTTATCACGTGTGGCATTAAGGCCCCGTCAGTTCAGAGCCACTGTGAGTGTTTTTGAAAAATCACTGTTATTAAACTACTAAATACACAACACAACACAAACACAGCGGAATATCGTCGAGCACGGGTCCAGGCCTTTGTTCTCTCTCGACGAATATTTCACTGTTTTATTTATTATTATTTTTTAATTATATTTATAATTTGGGTCTTGTAACCTGAAATAAACGTATTTTATTTATTTTTATTTTTTTTGTAGCGAAATCGACTAGATATTTAGATTATATCTATATATGAAATCAAAATAACAGTTAAGAAACCAAAAAAAAAATTCGACATTCCCATAAAAATGGTTCGGGCGGCTGCACACTTCTGTATGGAAATGCCGAATTTTTTTTTGTGCTTTGGCTGTTATTTTAATTTCATTATACTATAATGATGTAGTATAGTCCGTGGTTTGATTTATTACGGGTATGTCCCTTCCAAGTTGTATAAAGGTGATTGTATTAAATAGTAATATGTCTTATAAAGGTAAATTTAGGCAAATTTAGAGATACTGTAGCCAAGCACTAGTCAAACCTATTATAAAAAAATAAAATAAAAAGTTAATATAATAGCCAATCGACTCGAAAGAAGAAGAAGAAGAGGTATGTTTGCAATTTTTAAAATGCTCCATCGTGTTTTGGATATTGTGGGTGTCTGTAGAAAATCCTTAAGATACATTATGTAATTTTTTTGAGGAATAAACTGTAGTAGTTTATTTACAGTGATTTTTCAAAAACATGCACAGTAATGATAGCTGTGAACCCATCTCGCCTTAAAATAAAACCTCAATTCAACTTCTTACTATGTTATCTAGTCCCCAAGATCATAGAACACCAATAAGGAATGATACAAAGTTCGATGCAAGTGGATACAGAAAAGGTTGTTAACGCGACGTAATCTCAATGGCGTAGCGGTTTCTCTCGGCCTTCATTTGATTCACGTAAGTAAATCTTTCCGGAAATTTGAACTCTTATGTATTCTGTGCCGGAAGGCAGGTGTCGAAAAAACTAAATGGGAACCAGACGACAGAGGAATCGCCAGGGCCACATACTGGTCACAGGTGATTTGAAATTGAAGCTACCGTAAAACCATTCCGACTTGATAAGAAGGAGAAGAATGGGAACCAAGCTAAAGATCTGCATTTTTTTCTTAACCATTTGCAGTCCAAAATCATAAACGATGTCTCCGATATCTCTCGATGAAAACAGCTTACTCTCGGAACGCTGTGAAGAATTCCGAACTAAATCTACAATCTTACATCTTGCGCCGCGGCATTGATGAATACAAATCGTTCATACCATTCTGCGTATGAGGGTTCAGTTATTTAACGCTGTTTTACGAAACCGAGCTGTAATTCCAAACAGCTAGAGGTTTAGTGAATTAGCGAATTATACCATTCAACTGCGACATATACGAGTATACTCGTAGGTATAACTACACTATCACGTCTTTATCTCTAACAGGTCAAACAGAGCATTGCGCGGTCTTGTGGCTCTAAGCATACAAAGCCTAAGGCCGCAAAATCCAAAGGCCACGTTTAGCGCGAAAGCGCACGAGAAGGTGGAAAAAGGAATCAAAATAGTGACGGGTTGCTAGCCGCATCGCCTATTAATTTGATTTGAATTTACACCCGTTCCCTCGATCGGCGTTTACGATCTGCGCGGCAAGACCGCGCCGCGACCAACAATTATTCTACATTGAAATTATGTATATGATGTCAATAAAAGAGTGGGACTCACCAGATATAAGAAGGTTTATAAAAACATAATAGGTAAACCCCTGCTACCTGTGTTTTCAAAAATGTTAATGAATAATTGATTTTTAATTTAATTCCGTCTGAGAAACCAGTTTAGACCCGCGACTTTTCTTATGTCATCGACACATCTTTCTTCTTCCTGATTCTTCTTTGCTGGTCTGGGAGAAAAGAAAAAACATAGAATGTACCAGCTGCTTCTCTTCCCGTGCAGATCGTAAAAGCCGATTGAGGGAATGGGCGAAAATCTGAATCATATGAATAGGCGATGCGGTTAGCAACCAATCACTATTATGATTTCCCTTTTCCACCTTCATGCCCACCATTACGCTAAAAGTGGCCTGGGCTTTACCGCCCTTGGCTCTGTCTACCCCGTTAGGGATAAAGACGTGATAGTGTATCTATATCCGTCTGAGAACTAGATGGGTCGATACACTATCACGTCCTCATCCCTAACGGGGCAGACAGAGGCTAGGGCGGCAAGGTCAAGGCAATTATTAACGTGATGGTGGGCATGAAGGTGGTAAAATAAAATCATAATTGCGATGGGTCGCTAACCGCATCGTCTATTGATATGATTCAGATTCTTGTCATTCCCTCGATCGGCTTTTACGATCTGTGCGGGAAGTGAAGCAGCTGGTACATTCTACGTTTTTTTCTTTTCTCCCAGACCAGCTTGGAAGAATCAAGGAAGAAGAAAGATGTGTCGATGACATAAGAAAAGTCGCGGGTCTAAACTGGTTGTATAAAGCGCGGGACCGAGGTGGTAGGCATGCACTGAGAGAGGCCTATTCCCAACAGTGGGATATAGAAGGCTGCCAATGATGATGGTGAATTTAATTTAAGAACAACATGGAAACAACTTCTCATACCATCCATCAACAATTCTATAGATTGAACTACTCAATAAAATAAACACGGAAAAAATATCCTGTGTAATGATAATTTTCTTTGAGAAGTGATTATCAGGCTAATAAAATTCTAAAAGCCTCCAAAATGAAAACGAAAATGTGATTAAGATTCTACGATTTGTAGCACGACTACGATCCAAGAAGCTAATAGTCTTCAAAGCAGGCTACGAAAATGCTACGAGAGCCATTTCGACGCTACGACTCGTAGTTTTGAGCTTATTCAAGGTTTTACGGAATTTACAAAAAAAAATCTTTGTATTTGACATAGACAGATTTATTTGATCTAAAAAGACACATTATATACACAATAAAAAATATACACATTATTAAAACACGCAAAGAAGAAAGATCAAATTGGCTGTGGCTCAGCTTATAGTGGATATCACGAAATATAAGTAAAACACAGGACACGGTTGCCCAATCTCAGGTGAGAGCGACCTCTCGCAAAGCAGGCGCAGCTGCGGCGATGGCAGAAACCAATAAGAGACGCAAATATGCGGCTTTGGGAGAACCGTACATATTTACGCCTTTTGCCGTAGAGACCTTGGGGCCTTGGGGTGCAGAAGCCCGTAAGCTTTACAAGGAGATTTCTGCATGCCTAATCGACGCCTCAGAGGATCCAAGGGCTGGCGCGCATTTTGGCCAAAGATTAAGCCTGGCCATTCAACGCGGCAATGCCACCAGCCTCTTGAGCACCCTACCCTGCGAGCGCAGTAATTTGGGGTCCATCTTTTATATAATTTAATGTCTACTATTATACTTATTATAAGTTTTAGTTTAGTTATTAGTTTTAATTTATATTGATTTTATCATTAAAACATCAATAAAAAACATATTTTTCATTCAAAAATCAGTCGCGCATTGAAAAAACGACTTCTAAAGACGTACACGACGAATCTGGAGTATAGCATTATATGGTAGTGAAACGTGGACTTAGGCTAAAAAGGAACGAGAACGTTTGGAGGCATTCGAAATGTGGTGCTGGAGACGTATGGAAGGTATAGGTTGGATAGAGAAAAAGACAAATAAAGAAGTACTTAATTTAGTTAATGAGTAAAGGAACTTATTGAAAACAATCGATATTAGAAAAGGAAAGATGTTAAAACTAATTAAAAACATAATAGAAGGAAAAATAGAAGCAAGAAGAGAAAAGGGAAGACCAAGCAGAGCATTTATAGATCAAGTGAAGGAGAAAGTTAGCTCAAGAGAGGGAGACATGGAAACTACTCCACCGACAAGAACGTGGTTCTTAAATTATAGATAGATAGAATTTTATCATTAGTATATTGTATCCATTTTATTATTCTATGGGGGATACTTCTATGGGGGAGTGCAGCCGACATTCAGATTATTTTTCTTTTACAAAAAAGAGCAATTCGTGCCATTTACGGTTTAGGATCGAGAGACTCACTGAGGGAATTATTCAAGGAAATAGGTATATGTACTTACTTTTGCATCACAATTCATATTTGAAAATATAATGTATGTAAGGAAAAATATTTCCATGTTCAATAAAGTAAGTGATTTTACAGATAGAAATTTACGTAATAAGAATGACTTAGTTAGCCCGTATTACAGGCTGAATACAGTCAGTAAGTCTTTTATGGGGAAGTGTATACTTTTTTATAATAAATTGTCAGAATCGGTCCTTGATATGCCAGACAGAAAATTCAAAGCTTATGTAAAGAAAGTACTTTGTGAGAAGGCTTATTATAGGACCGATGACTATCTTAAAGACAAAAAGGTCTGGCTTGAGCTTGGCGCGGGTCCCTCTTAAAGGTTTGTATACTTAGACATTTCATAATTTAGGTACATTGGTATGGTACATACTAAATTTACAAATTGACATTATTTTAAATTTCGTAATTCTTATAATTCAATTTAATTATGACATAATAAACAATGTAATCTCTGTCCATCTATATAACTAATTTTAAGTTTTTAGTTTGTTAGTTGACGTCTTTGGAGAAAACGTGCAGTGCAGTTTGTTGCCGCTTCTTCTGCACTTGCGCCTAGGAAGCGGGCGGCGTAAACTTAGCTTTAAGTAACGATTTGACGTTAACATTTGTGCAAAACAAAACAAAGTGACTATTATTAAATGATATTATAAATATCCTATGATAATAAAGATATTTTGAATTGAATTGAATTAGTTGTTTAAATATATGTGATATTTTTAGTAAAACACTAATATTCTGCCTCACCACTTTATGGATCTGGTTATGAACTTTAAGTAGGCATTCGCAACTACGCGGAACCTTACACTGCGCATAGATCACTGGGAGTAGAATAGGACCACTCCAAGTCTTCCCGTCGATATCGTAGAAGGCGACTAAAGAAATACAAGCTAAACAAATCAATAAGACCTCTCCAACCCGTCCGGCCAGCGTGGAGAGTGTAGGCCAAATCCTTTGACTGCTCTGGCCAAGTATGGCTCTAGTAGTACAAAGAGGGTCATGCTCCTGCAGTGGACACTAAAAAAGACCTGATGATGATAATAGTCGGCATTCGCAACTACGCGGAAGACTACACTAGTAGTATAGGACCACTCCAAGTCTTCCCGTGGATGTCGTAGAAGGCGACTTAGGAAACACAAGCTAAACAAACCTTATAAACATCAATGAGACCTCTCCAACCCGTCTGGCCGGCGTGAAGAGTGTAGGCCAAATCCTATGTACACAGAGTACAAAGAGGGTCATGCTCCTGCATTGGAGACTAAAAAAGACCTGATGATGAAATATTTATTAGACCTAGTAATTAGATTTATTTAGTAATTAGACCTTCGCACGTATACACGTAAATTACTTTAGTGTAAGTGCAGTACATTCATGTATATATTTTTTTAAACTACAGATTCTAGAGTTTCGCAACGATCACTGCTGAGAACAAACTTAGTTTCTTCATTTTATAGTTTCTTTGTATAAGTTTTTTAATTTACATTGTTGAAAATTAAAACTAAATTCAAAAACAATAAATTAAATCTAAAACTAATATTAGAAACAACAATAATCTAAACATTTCTTGATGCAGATTTGAAATTAACAATAACAATAAATAAAAAATTAAAAAACCAAACATTAAAATAAAAACTATTACCTACTCAAAAATTCCGCCCCGGATAGTACCCGGCTCAAAGGTCCCTATTACGCTAGCTGCGTTGCCTCTCTGAATAGCAATGGATATCCTTTGGACCAGGTACCATCCTGAACGTTTGTCATAACCGCGATACCGCAAACGGCGCCCTATAAGTATAAGTTGTATGTATTTAAGAATGTTTATTATGACCACCACGCATTACCAAATTTCCCAGCGCTATAAAAAATTATATCAACATTTACGTAAGCATAGGAGGGGATAAGAGATTTGCTTACTTATGGTTACAAAGGGGACGGAGGGGTTATAAATTACTAAAATGCTGTTTAAGTAATACTTGAACAATCACAGTTATAAAATAACGCTAATATACAAAGTATTCTAGATTATTTCTAAACAAAACTCCCCTTGAAACACAGACAGACAAGCCACATAAAAACAACAAAAGACTATCGATCGCGCAAACTGCCGAAAAAGCAAAACGCTAGCTAATGCTAGTTATTTGAAATTGGAACATTAGAAAGGAACAACAACATCGTACTTACTCGCGTGATTTATGCTCCTATGCCTCCACTACACAATAAATATAAGTAAAGGTAAGGATACAACGACATATGATTTATAGAACGAAATGCGTACAAAGGAATCGGTCTTGCAACTGTCGAGTTGCTAGGTTACCGATTTCGGCAGTATCGAACTTTTTAGGCTTATCATGTGTGACCCACTTTTCGTCAGGTTCAGTTTTTCAATCAGAAATATTTATATCAACATCTAAAAACTTAGTTTCAACCACAGCTATAGATACACATTATATCAGTTGTGGTTTCAACTTAAGCTTCGTTTTGTGAGCGCGTCTCGCGTTATCTTTAAAACGCATTGTCTAGGCCTAGACATTCCCATAAAAACCTCTAGCTCTTATTTGAAACGACAAGTAAATTCGACAAAAATTTGTAATTTTATAGAAATTGGCATAGGTATAATATAGTTAGGTATCTACGATTTAAACTATTACCACCTATTACACCACAGAATTTATAATACAATCTAGAATAAGTACGAGTAATAATCTCAAAAAAACAACATTGATAATTAAACTTAATGCCACGCACATAAAGCTCATATTTTCATAATGCTTGCTTGTTGTAAATACCTAACGTTCCCAATAAATGTACCTAAAGTTGTAGGCGTCCCTTTCCCGCAAATTGTCAGTGGAATAAGTAGAAAGGGAGAGCTATAACTTTAGGTATAATTTTTGGGAATGGCTTTGCCACTTCGTAAGCATTCTAGATTTGTATACAATTTCTTTGGATACATTCGCACCAGATTTGTTTGAATTTTATTCGTAATAATTTATAAACGAGGCTCCCATTCGGCAGTAGCAAGACGACGAGCAAGACAGAGCCAGCCAGGCGTATTCTTATACACTATCCATGAGCGTAGCCACGGTGGGGCAGGGTGGGGCGCTTGCCTGCCAGAACCCACGCCACCGGTTTCTCTTAAAGTAATATTATGAAGTTAGTTAATACATAAATAAACAACCTATAATACCTATGTGTACCTGGGTACATATTAGTTTAGACTGCTGCCCTACCCTAAGTCCACTGCTGCCCCACCTTGAGCCCATAACTGGCTACGCTATGACACTATCACGTCTATGGGACATGTTTTGGGTCTTGTAGCTCTAACCAGACAGATCAGGGACGCAAAACTCAATACCACCTGACGACCTCCGTGGTGTAATGGTCAACACGCTAGTCCGCCAATCCAGAGGTTCAAGTTGGAAAATGGCCTTTGAAATTGTCCTGTGTCTTGGGTGTTTATCTATTTATGTATTTATTATAAAATATAGTATCGTTGAGTTAGTATCCCATAACACAAGTTTAAAACTTACTTTGAGGCTACTCAATCAGTGTGATTTGACCTTATTAACGTCTAACAAAATATACGGAAACTATTTCAAGGGTGAATTCAGTCCATGATACTGAACAACTTTCCCCAAGGAACATATATCGAAATATGAAAAATATTTTTTTGCTCTCCATACTATCTCGGATCAGCTGATCGGTCAACTTGTATGGGAGGCCAAAAACTATTTTTCATATTTCGATATATGTTCCTTGGGGAAAGTTGTTCAGTATCATGGACTGAATTCACCCTTAAAATAGTTTCAGTATATTTTTATTTATTTATTTATATTTCAGTAAGTATATTTCATGAACGACGTCAACAATGAATTTTTGTTTGTTATTAAACGAAGTCAGTCACCACAGCCGAAAACGGCCAGGGAAGATATATAATATATATATATATATATATATATATTGGGGTAGTATTTAAACGCAAATCAAAATTACTGATTGCACAGCAAAATACTCAACTGAAAATATTACTAAACAAACTGCAATTTATATTTGTGGCGCAGTAAAATGGATAGAACTTTCCTAGCACTCGCCGGCCGCTACCGCGGCACGCTCGCTTCGCTCGCTCGGCTCGTGCGTGTGTTGGTCGCAGTTCTAACATAACCTAACCTATAGGTTTGCCCTAACCTAATAAATTTGATGTGCAGTCAGTATTTATTTGCTGTGCAATCAGTACTTATGATAAGATTGTTGATTTATTTGATGTAAAAAAGTATATAAATGATGAGATTAAATTGATGGGTGATTATTTATTAGATGTGCAATTAATAATATCCCTATATATTGTTAGACTCTGTATACTTATTTATTTTATTAATTACATATTTATTTTATAATGGTAAGCGAGATGGGAAAAGGAATCAAAATAGCGATAGTGATCGATCGGTTTTTACAATTTGCGTGGAAAGAGAAGCAGCTGGTAAGTACATTAAGTTTTTTCTTTTCTTCCAGTCCAGCATAAGAACCAGAAGACCAAGGGACCAGCTAGGCTTAGCAAGAAGGCCTAAGGTTGAAAACAGGAAATACATTATTTACCTACTAGCCCTTCAGCCTCTTGCAAGGATAGCCTATTCCAGGTGTCACCAATTAGTTTCGCTTGGGGTCCGTTTTAAGAAATGAAACTGCTTACAGTTTAAAATGAAAACGTTAAGCTTTACTACACTACACTAAATGTGCGTGGTAAAGCTTAACGTTCTCAATATAAACTGTAAACGTAAATACTTTGAAGGGTTATCTAGGGCTTGGTAGTAGAAAATTTTAAATGGTGTCACCGTTTTCTTTGAAATGATTTATTTTAAATGGGGGCAGCACTGGACCCCGGAAAATTCAGGTACGGCCTTAAGACGGCCTTGATGGTGCGCGGTTTAACATTTATTAAATTATTTATAATATAAACTGTGCAAAGGCCAAAGACAGACTGCAGGTGCGTGGTCGAAATAGACTTCATTTGAAGACTTTCGACTTTCTGTAAATAATATTTTACAGTCCCATCAAGGTGGAAAAGTCTATTTAGCGTTAATAGCGACATCTATCGAAAAGTTCAGAGATTAAACGTGTAACATGAAGTTAGGTTTTTCCAGATTTACCGCTCGGCCACCAATATACGCGACTGGGACGGCGACGGCGACTGCGTCTTGCGACTGAAACAAATACAAGGAAACCAAGGAAATGTATGAAGCATATATGCCACGATCAACGCCAACGGCGACTTTTCAGGCGTATTTGGTGCGATTAGACGCGCGTATTCCAGTTACCATGTCAAGTTTTGACTGTACCCGAGGCTTGATCTCATTTTACCCTTTTTTATGTTATAGGGCGGCAAATGAACAAGAGCGTTAAAGCCTTTCAAGATATAGATTCGTTTTTTGGTTATTTCAAACTTCTGGTTATTTCTTCTCGGTTTCGTATGCGAAACCAGAAGAAATAACCAAAAGTTTAAACGACTTGGCTATTGTGTATAAAGTACATGTACAAGAAGTAATGAAAACCAGGAACCTACACATCACAATGAAAAGCAAACTAATTAATAAATGCATCCTGCCTGTATTGACATATGGGAGCGAAACATATCAAAAAACGTAGCAAACAAACTCTCCATATGCCAATATGCCATGGAAAGAAGAATGATAGGGATCAAAAGAAGAGACAAAGTAAGCAATAGCAGCATCAGAAGCAAGACTAAGGTCCAGGATATAACTTTGAAAATAAGGAGGCAAAAGTGGAAATTAGCGGGACACATGATCAGAGGAAAGGATAAATGGAGTATAATAGTCACACAATGGTACCCAAGAGAAGGAAAAAGAAAGAGAGGTAGACCACAAAGAAGGTGGGATGACGACATTAGACAAGTCGCGGGAACAACATGGGGTAGAGTGGCCAAAGAAAGGCCAGAATGGAGAAGATTGGAGGAGGCCTTTGCCACGTGGCAAACGGACACACAAAAATGGAACAAAAGAAAGTTATACGAATAACAAAGAAGAATAATGGTGTCCGAATTGAAGGCTATATATGTATGATAAAATAGAAACAAATTTCTACAATCCAAGAGAGTGCAGAGGAAACGGTTAAATTAAAAAGTAAAAAAGTCTATACATTAGATCAATATTTATTGTAGTTTACTTATTTACTCGCATTAATAATAATTTTAAAAGTTAGTATCTTAATGGATTGCTATAAAAAATTAAAAAAAACCTTCAAGCTTTTAAGAGGACTGTGTAGCTGGAAATTTTTATACAAAAAGCGATTGCGTTTCCCTTTAAAGTCCAATTTTGAATTTTTTTTCATGTTGTTGATATATTGAATAAGTAGGGCCGTAGGTACGTTTTTTTTATTTTAAAGAAATATTGCTTATAACAAAAATTATTAGCATCTCAATATCCATATTTTTTACTATAAAACTACCTCGAGCGTTTTAATGTACTTAAGTTAAACTAAACCGAATTACTAAAATAAGAAATCGTACAGCCCTAGATTAAGGTGTACTGATGATTTAATGACACCACGATCACGGCAATTGCCTCATTTCGTATAGGTTTGGGGGGTGGAAACGTTATCGCCCGAAACAATATTTCAGAAGGAAAAAGTAGGCAATCGCCTCTAGGACTTGATCGCACGATACTGGTCGGCGTGAAACAGATAGAATTTTTGCAAATACCTACTCGCGATGCGAATCGGCACTACACTATTCTCTTAAGGCGAAGATATAGGCAAATGACCTTGAAGTGTGAAATAAATTGATAACTCGTAAATATGGTGATAATTTCTATATTTCTCTACGTCATGCACTAGATAGCCCTTTAAATTATTTTATGAGCTGCCGTTAAAACTATTATTAGTGATCTGTCTAGCTTTAAAACTTGCCGTGGCCACTTTTGGTGGAGGCAAGTTTTAAAGCTAGACGGACTAATGTAAATACTTTCAACGGTGGTTCATAAAATAATTTAAAGGGCTAACTAGTTCCTGACGATTAGCAATATGGAAATTATCTCCATATTTACGAGTTAACAATTTATTTCAAATAAAAGCGCCACTTCAAGGCCATTTGCTTCTATATTCTCCTTAACACACCCACAGGAAGAAATGGAGTCCTCATCTAGGCCGGAAGCCACAGCATAATGATTTCTTTACTCTAGGCGATAAAACACCAACAAATGACGAGGAAGACTGCCGCCTGCGCCGCCTGTCGGGCTCGTCCGGCTCGCCGCAGTCGCTGCACACGGCGCTCAGCCCCGCCAGCTCGCGCGGCACGCTGGTCTCGCAAGGCGGACACGTGTACCGGAACGCCATGCCGTACCGGAAGACCACGAGCCTCAGGTAACACAACAAAACTACTTTTGAAATATTTTTTTTTTATTAGAGATTTGAGTTCGTTTGACCTCTATCTAGCCTGATGGGAAGCTCAGATGAGGTCTAAGGTGTAACACGCAGACTCAAAAAATGCATATTCACTAAAAACTTGCCGTGGCCACTTTTGGCGGAGGCAAGTTTTAAAGCTAGACGGACTAATGTAAATACTTTCAACGGTGGTTTACAAAATAATTTAAAGGGCTATCTAGTGCATGACGTAGAGTAATATGGAAATTATCTCCATATTTACGAGTTAACAATTTATTTCAAATGAGGGCGCCACTTCAAGGTCATTTGCCTATATCTTCACCTTAAATGTTATCACTTATGTAAGTATTAATTAAAATTAATTAACTATTATTCTTAAAGTGTAATTATATAATCATAATTATAACACACATTAAATAGACCCTACATGTAAATAAGGATCTATGACTAAGTTATCTGGCTAAGATAGGAACTACCAGACCATGAGATTGTGGGAACTACAGAACCCGTACAAAACTTATCTCGATAAAAAAGCAATAACGGTTTTTAACCCATTTTTACGATTTTTTAAAATGTTAAAGATATTATCAATAACTAGGATCGTACGTACGTTTTAAATTTTTTGTAATTTTATATAAGTACGTCGTAGTTTATTCATGTATAAACATTAATTTTTTTTGCTCGAACTTCGTCAACTTTGCCTTATTTTTTTATGTACTAAATGTATATACCTAAATGAAACCAAATGACAAAATACGCAAACCGTACTTACCTAGTTTCTAGTGTCATGAATGAGACGAATAATACAAAATTTGCTAATTTAATAAAGTTTTAGGTATAGAAAACAGTTATCAAAAAAATACGAATGTATCCGCAGCTAGGGTCACAAACGAATATGTAACACCAATCTTACAAAACCAATCGTAGGTACACAAGTCTTAACTATTTTAGGCCTCATTTAAATGATTTTCACAAACATCCAAATTTTGCTAATTATTAGGTACTTACAGGCTGACTTTTTAACCACCAGCACCCACCAGGCAAATTTTTAGAGCAGGTTCAGTCCATGATACTGAACTACATTCCATAAAAACTAAAATAAAAATTCGCCTTCCCATACAAATAAACGCTCAGCCAAACGGATTTTGTATGGGAGGAGGAAAATTTTTTATCGATTTTTAATAACTTTTATAGAAAGTAGTTTAGTATCATTGACTGAACTTGCTCCAAAAATTTGGCTGGTGTTTAAAAAGTCAACTTGTATAATTTGTAGTGGGGTGTGACGCAAATCGTCCCATTCGCAACTTGTCCCATTCTCATCTCGTCCCATTCGCAGTTCGTCCTATTCGCAGCTCGTCCCGTTCGCATTTCATCCCGTTCGCAACTCGTCCTATTCTCTATTTTTTTCGCAACTCGTCCCATTTGCAAACCGTTCTTGGCTCGCATTGGGAATATAATTAAATAAAAAAAAGCTGGAAATTCATTAATTTAAAAAAAAATGAGCCGTTTTAATCTGCATATAACAGGTATAGGCAAGTAAGGCACTTCATAGACAGTTTTACAGTTTGTAAAAATACGCCCTAGCGGGTCAAAAAAAAATCAATTAGTAATTCCCAAAATTGTAGGGTTAGCAACAAAGTTTAATCTGAATTTTCTAAAATATATAATAAAAGGCAAACAAAATTACTTATTATTAAAAATACAACAAAACTCTCAATAGGTCCCCGTGCTTATACAAGATTTTACAAACAAAAAAGAAAATTCAAATTCTTTAATTCATAAAAAAGTATTGAGCCGTTTGATGTTACCTTTGGTTTAGTCCTATTCTTAAAAATGTATATAATCTAAATTGTTTATTTGTCATTTAACATTTACACAAAACTTTTGTTAAAAAGAATATGAAACCCACACACTCAAACATTAGTTAAATCGAAGATCAAGTGGTTACACTAACTTTTACGATGGTTTTATGATGGTTTAATTATTAGCTTTATTTATTAGTACTGAATAACCTCCTAGGTAGCATTCAAATTAACACCCCGGTATATCTTTATCGATACGACGAGTTGTAAAATATAAATGGGACGAGCTGCGAATAGGACGAGTTGCGAACGGGACGAGCTACGAATGGGACGAGTTGCAAAAGGGACGAGCTGCGAATGGGACAAGCTGCGAATGGGATGAGTTGTGAAAGGGACGAGCTGCGAATGGGACGAGTTTTTAATGTGTGACGTTTTGCGAATGGGACGATTTGCGTCACACGCGGATTAGATAGCTCGTCAAATATTTTATGAACAACCGTTAAAAGTATCAGGTTAGTCCCGTTATGATAAATTTACAACGAGACGCGACGTAAAGCGACTTGGCGGCACTTTTGAAGAAATATATAATAGAACTTGTTTACTACACAAAAAGAGTGAGATTTCAGTGAGAGCCGCGCAGCGCGATGCAGCTGTCACTGAAATTAGTATATCATCGTGTAGTAAGTAAACATGTTCTATATTTATTCAAAAGTGCGCACCACGTCGCTTCGCGTCGCTTCTTAGTGTGGACTGATCCTTAGTCCGTTCCCGCTAAAACTTCAAATGACCACTGGACCATGTCTTTTGTGTACCTTATCTCTTTTTTCTTGTACATATAACGTTATTTCACCTCATCTTACTACTACAGCGTTCCCTTTGCAACCGGGAACCAAAGGAAAAAAATGGTTGCCTGTAAAGTCGGTTTTACGGGCGAAGATTTTACGTGACAACGCGCGCGGCAGACCGATCATAGTTGAGTGGGAGAGAGACGCAAGGCATTCGGCGGGCCTCTCTCTCGTTCGGTGACTCATCGTAACGTTACCGAGCGTTACACTTTTTCATAAGTGACTCCCAGCCGCAACCTAATTTAAGACGTTGTCACGTCAAAATAATATATTGAAAACCGTAACGAGCTGAGTAACGCTTACTCATGTTTTGTGCTTATAATCATGTTATAATCTAATTATGTGTGGATAACAGCGCCATAAAAAATTACACATCCTGTGACAAAATTACATTGTTCACCATATTTTGGATAGCAAATGCCTGGAAGCGTAATAGCTGCTTATACACCTTTTCGTAATGTTCTGAAAACGGAATATCTTTTAAACAGGTAATCGCCTTGTATATCTGTTCAAAACATTTATCAAAAGGGATATTATACACTCGACTTTGTTCTAAAGTAAAACAGTCGATTACAGCTCTTTTCTGAGCGGCAGACATCTGTCTTAAACTGTCTTCCTTCATATTTGCCCATTCATTGGCCGTAGCGCTGCATACAAAGCAAGTACAGACGGTATGGCGATCAATGAAAAGGTTCATCTTTCTGGATTCCTTCGATAAATCATTTTCCAGCCAGTGAAATCTGTAAATTAAATTATTACAATGTTAGATTTCAAATTCAATTCAAAATTCAATTTTTTTTTCTCTACAATCTTACATTACAGATCTTAACAACGACATAAGTACATGGTTAGCCATTGGTTAGTAAAAGATTGTGAGAGACTGGTATCTGAACTAAGCAGAGCTTGTATCTCAGAACACCAGACCCTCCTCAGAGTGGTGGCGTCGTGGGTCGGGTCGCTGGATTGCCTTATATGGTTGAGTTCAGCGACGGCTGATCCACGCGTCAACTCGTAAAAAGATGCCGCCAGTAGGGACTGGTCAGCTTGGCTCCGTTTTTTTGAGTCTACTCAGTGTTAGGTACTTATTTCTGTAAATTGGATTTGGCACTCGTTCGCAAGCTTTACATGTTATATTGTGATATCATTGCATTAGGCATAATATCCTTGTAAACTGACAAAGCCCTTCTGGCGCGTAGGCGACCAATACTGTGCAAATAAGTTTCTTTTAGCATTTCTTCTCAACAGTGGTCATTGTGAAACGCTAGTATCAGTAGCTTTTTTTTTAAATTAATATTATACATAAACATTTGCGAAGGCCTGATTACTGAATAAATATTTGATTCTTGATTCTCCACAGTTTTAGGAAACATTTGACAAACAGTTTCAACATTCTACTCGTATACAAAAATCTAACAGTAATAGTCGTGTGGTGTGCGTGATTGAATAAAAAGCGGCCAAGTGCTAGTCGGACTCGCCCATGAAGGGTTCCGTAGCAGCAAGTATCATTTTACGATTTATGATGTATTAAAAAAACACTACTTACTAGATCTCGTTCAAACCAATTTTCGGTGGAAGTTTGCATAGTAATGTACATCATATATTATTTTTAGTTTTATCATTCTCTTATTTTAAAAGTTAGAGGGGGGGACCAACATTTTACCACTTTGGAAGTGACTCTCGCGCAAACTATTCAGTTTAGAAAAAAATGATGATAGAAACCTCCATATCATTTTTGAAGACCTATCCATTGATACCCCAAACGTATGGGTTCGATAAAAAAAAATGAGTTTCAGTTCTAAGTATGGAGAACCCCGAAATTTTTTTGTTTTTTTTATATTTTTGTGTAAAAATCTTTATGCGGTTCACAGAATACATCTACTTACTAAGTTGCAACAGTATAGTTCTTATAGTTTCGGAAAAAAGTGGCTGTGACATACGGACGGACAGACAGACATGACGAATCCATAAGGGTTCCGTTTTTGCCATTTGGCTACGGAACCCTAAAAAGGATGGAGAAATTATATCTAAAATTAAGTTCTTTATTAAAATAAATTAAAAATAATTAAATTAAGCGGCTGTATGTGTGTAGGCGTGTGTGCTTGTATGGGAGCTGTAAGTGAGTGTGCACATGTTGTATTTTGATGTGTGTACTCGTATATGTATATAATATATTTGCAAATTTTTCTCATAGATGGAGATGACATGAAGAATGTGCTACACGGTGTACGGTAATAGTTTTATCTCGGGCGGTATCACAGATAAATATTGTATATACTGAAATAGATGAAACTGTAGCTTTAACATTAGATCAAACCAGTGGCGCAATCTGTTAACACAGTTTCGAAACACCAAAGGAATAAAAGATGAAATAAAATGGTGAAAAATTACTCCGTGAGCGGGAGTCCTCTTGAACTCGCGATCTCGGTTCAAAAATTACTATGTTCTAAACAACTGAGCTATTAAGTGATTAACCTGTGGAGTTAGGTCAGAACTTTTTGACTAGATGGCGTTTTATTGAATTTTTTAATTAAAATAGGTTTCGCTCTGAATTCAAAGTAGCACCCTCGCCTTACCTTTACACCTTGTAACACAATCTACTATTTTACACGAACACGACTGCTGCAAAGAATTCTAATGTTTTCAGGGTTAATCAATGGGGTATCGTTAGAGAACCATCCTGAGTGAATTCTCGTTTTTTATATAAAATTGTATTTTATATAAGTAGGTAAGTACATAACAGTTTATTATATGTTAATTATAATAATTTAGTCAGGGACTTACAGGGACACTGTTGGCAAACCGAAATTATCGTGTCCCTATAATAATAGTAAGGGCGTGCGCTGCGTCAAGCGGGACCACGCGGTGGTCAGTCTATTTTTGTCACAAACTAAGTGCGAAATAGATAGCAGAATACGTCGCGCGATGCCGTGTCTCTGTTGCACATAGAGTTTGTGTTGTGTGTGACTAAAATAGACTAAACGAACACGTCGCTTGATCCCGCTTGACGCAGTCCTAAAGTAGCATATTACTTACATTTGAGAAACTGTTAACTCCGTTCCCGCTTTGATTGGCTCCATGGCAATCAGCAACATGGAACTATTGACAGCCATGGTCTGAAGATTTGGCACACAGGAATGTTTCAATTTTCCTACAAACGTGTACAGTCCTCTATGACCACGTTTATAACAGCCAAGAGCATTCATGTCCCCAATTCTTGTTACCAGTGGCAGTACAGTTGTGGGACCATATAAACCCAAATACATCAATACCCTTGCCATGCCCATTTCAGCTGTCAATTTTCCTGACCAATCTTGAGGCGAAAAATTTTTTAAATTTCGAAACAAATGCAAAAATAATCCACACACTAAACCAGTTTTGACTAAGGCACCATGCAGAAAGTGGCGATCAGTTCTGAAACTGAGAACTGCTGACGGGCTATTGACATCAAAAATCTCTTTTATTGTATTTTTCTTTAGCTTGTTATACCCATAGTCTTGTGACAGCAATATGAATTCTTCCCAAGAGGAGCACATATTTCTTAGTTTTATAACAGCTTTGATTAACCATTGGGTCTCAGATTTGATATAGGTACATTTTCCCACTATTTGGCATTCAACACTGTGATATTCTGTCAGACAAGTTTCTTCACATTGTTTACTGCAAAACATTGCAACGACACAACCACTGCAAGAGAACAAGTTGAGCTCAAGCTTGCCGCAGTAATAACAGGTCATGTATTGTTCAACGTCGTTAGGAGCCCAGGTTAGGAAGGCTTTCTCCAATGTCACCACTGTTCCCACAGCAATATCTTTTTGTGCAATCACTTTTGGAATCTGCGACTCCTTAATAATTCCAACATCAGCACTGATACAAGGTATATCGATGTGTTGGCTTTTCAATTTGAAATAGTTTTCTGTAAATTTCCTAAAAAACAAAATATTTAACTAAATATATTACAAAAGATTTCAAATAATCAAAATGGTTTACTAATGTTTTCCCTAAATTTAAATGCAATAATTTTATGTGCCATATTTTTTGCCATAATTTTAATAGATAACGTTTCATATGCTATAATTAACAAATATCATATTATTATTTTCACTAATTTCATTGGTCATAAGACTCATAATCAATCAAGTTTCATAATATTTTCAATACATAATTTTATTTGCTATATAAGTATATCCCTAACAATACTAGCAAAACGATGCCAGCACAAGCTCCTGCAATTTTAGTATTATTATGACATGTTCAAATGAACATTTGTTATTTTTATAGGTCATGTAATTAAATTGTTAACGTCGGGCGGCGGCCGGTTGTAAAACATTTACAAATACATACCTAAAGGGGGTTATATTATGTCAAGTACCAATTATGTAAAGTTATATTTATAGACACTCATAATTATAAACATTTGTTTGTTTGTTTGTTTGTTTAAACACTTTATTGCACATTTGAACAAAAACAAGTTACATACTCGTATATGCATCATTAAAAAAAATATATAAATGTACAACGGCGGGCTTATCCCAGTGAGGGATTTCTCCCAGCCAACCTGAGATCCAGCCAATCTGAGAGAACAAAACGAAAGCATTTGGGCAGCATTAAGGTGAATATAGAAGCAAATGGCCTTGAAGTGGCGCCCTCATTTGAAATAAATTGTTTACTCGTATATATGGAGATGATTTCCATATTGCTCTTCGTCATGCACTAGATAGCCCTTTAAATTATTTTATGAACCACCGTTAAAAGTATTTACATAAGTCCGTCTAGCTTTAAAACTTGCCTCCGCCAAAAGTGGCCACGGCAAGTTTTAAAGCTAAACGGATCACCAATAATAGTTTCAACGGCAGTTCATAAAATAATTTAAAGGGCTATCTAGTGCATGACGAAGAGCAATATGGAAATTATCACCATATTTACGAGTTAACAATTTATTTCATACTTCAAGGCCATTTGCTTATACGTTCACCTTAAATAACAATGAAAGGGTGTGAACGTTGCGGGGATGTCTCATAGAAAGCCAGTGAAGCTGACGACGGAACTCCAAAATATGATCGAACTTGCGAAGACCGAAAATAAAGCGTATAGCCTGATTTTGTAGGCGCTCTAACTTACCCAATAGCTCCTCGGTAACGTTTAGGAAAGCTACATCGGCATAGTCGAGAATAGGGAATAATGAGGAGAGATTGGGCAAGAAGAATCTTAGTTTCGGTAGGTAAAAAGTTCTGTGACCTACGAAGCGAATGCAAGGAAGCATATATCTTACGGCTAATCTCATAAATGTGGGGAGCCCAAGACAGTGTTTGGTCCATTAGGGATCACCTAAGTTAGTGACCGAAGTGGAGAAAGGAATAATTTTTTTTAATGATGGCCTGTGACTTGGCAGCGTTAACAAGTAGACCAAAAAGTATAAGTATATAAGTACTCCACCCTGAGGAACACCTGCAGTAAGCTCCCCCCAGTCTGAACGACTGTCGTTGAGCTTGACCAACTATCGGCGTCTTGTCAGGTAAGAGTGAAACCAGGCAAGAGAGGAAGAAGAAAAATTTAAGGAATGCATAATTTGAATTAAAATGTCAAAATCAAGTACAATCACAGTATTGAAAGTACTAGTAAAATCTAAAAGAACAAGGACGGTAAGCCCTTTGCCTTCAATATTTTCACGAATATCATCAGTGATTTTGACGAGCGCAGAAGTTGTACTATGACCACGTTTAAAACCTGATTGTAAAGGACTCAATAGATTATAACGTGAGATGTGATTCGTCACTTGATGATTTACATAAAGTTCTATAATTTTAGATAACAGCGGAAGGATGGAAATAGGACGCAGATGGGTAGGACAAGATGAGTTGGGCTTTTTAGGGAGTAGAATTATATATTTCCATAAGCTAGGGAATACACCAGAAAAAATGGAACTGTTTATAATATCAGCAATGATGGGGGCAATAAACGCAGCTATAGGTTTAATCATGTCAAAAGATATCATCATTGCCAATAGCAGGTAGAGCAGCCAGACGGGCCAAGGCGGCCTCCTTCACTCCAGGAGAAAAACAAGTAGGAGAATCACAGAAATATTTGTTCAACACATTGACATCCAAATTTATATCAGTCTGCGGTCTTTGTTTGCCCAAAACCTTTTAGAAACTTCCAAAGTTTATGAGGGGGGCAGCTCTCCACATTAGCTCTTATATATTTTTGCTTGGCCTCACAACATGCTTTGTTGCATTGGCTGCGTATAATAATGAAGGCGGTCCGATTCTCGTCCGAGGGGCACTGACGCATCCTCAATTTTGCTCTATCTCTTCTTACCATAAAATTAGCAACCTTGTCATCACGGTAAATTATTTAATGGCGAGAAATTGTCATGCTTTGTTTGTATAAATGATACTAGTGCAAATGAACATTATGACCAAGTATCATTACGGAAAATGATAATATTATGAATAATTTTAAATTAAATTAAAATATATATTTTTTTTAAATTTATTTTAAAAGTAAAAACTATGGAATACAAACAATACATACCTACTAAGTAAAATTATAAGGGTAGGTAGTTTAAAAATTGTAAGAAATATATTATGCCATATTATGGAAAGCATATGGTTTTTGTAAGACTCTAAAAATGTACCATATATATAACAATAAGTCTAAGTCAACAGTGACACCATTTCAAATAGAAAAAAAGAACAGAATATGACAAAGTAAATTATTAGTATACTCACTTCAATGTTTCGTCTTTAGACAATGATAAATTAATCTTCTTTTGTTCAACAAGAGCTTGTAATTTCCGTTTTCTTAACTTCTCGGTGATGTTACCTGGCGTTGGGCAATCTATGCCAATAGCCGTAGTACAGTCAATTTCACAGGCTAAATACTCCTTAGCAGAGAATAACACAGCAGACCTATTGCTGTACGCTAGCTTGAGAGATAAAGAGCCATCAGGAGCAAATGCCAATGCTTTGTTATAGTTGACAAGAGCTTTTTGGAAGAAGCCATTCTTATATGCTTTGTTTCCTTCTTCACGGTGATATGCTGAGTCAGAGTTATTTTTACTTTCTTCAACAATTTTTGAATCAAATATCGTATCTGCAGCTGCTATAGCTATTTTTGCTAAGTAGTCACTGTCTACTTCATCATCCTCTATGGCTGCAAATAGTTTACTGGCTATGAAGTTGTCATCCATGATTTCCATCCTCAGATGTTCAAAGTCTAAAATTAAAATCACAATAAACTACGAGTATACCAACCCTACAAAAATATGGTTTACATATTGCAAGGATCTAATAAAATAACAAAATTTTCATTTCTTTTCACGATACTGAATACACGATAAGTTGTTCATTTTTAGTGTACATTTGAACGGTGTTCTGACATTGGCTGATTCAGGGCTGAGTGACTCCTTTCAAATGATGCCTTGCTTTGTTATCTGATATTTTGTTTGAAAAATATATAAATAATAAATTGCTAAGTACAAATCACAGTGATTGAGCTCATCTAAACTTAAAACAAACCTCAATGCGACCTGTCCAACCCGTCTGGCCTGCGTGGAGAGTGTAGGCCAAATCCTCTAACTGCTCTGGTTTATACATGGCTCTGGTAGTACAGAGAGGGTCGTGCTCCCGCAGTGGAGACTAAAAAAGACCTGATGATGATGAAACACCCAAGGCCCAGGACAATATTTGAAAAAGGTCACTATCCTACTTGCCCTGGCTGAGAATTGAACGAAAATAATGCAATTAGTTGTGAGATAATACCTACGGTGAAGGGGTAAGCAAATATTTACGAGTTAACAATTTATTTCACACTTCAAGGCCATTTGCTTATCCCTTCACCTTAAGTACAAATAGTATTTTGTACAAAAATATTTTTACGTACCTACCGAGCGAAAGGAGCACTTGTGTGTGTTGCGGCAGAACAATGAGGTGTTGCGGTTTGAGGACAAAAAGGACGATATCTAGTTTGTTTCACGTAAAATTTGTATTTTCTCCGACCGAAATACACACACACTTTTGATTTGAGATCACAGATTACTATTTGGCAATAAACAATAACTACCTATTTATTTTGTGTAGAGAACTACTTGAACTACAATACCTACTTTCGATCGCAAAACAAGGGAAGTTATGGAAACTCGACGTAAAACCTTTAGGTTTTACCACGTTTTACCTAGAACAATCAAAAGGCGGGCGGACCGGACGATTCGATTGACCCTGAGATTGACCATGACCACAAACAAATTAGTGATTGACAGCCAGTGGGATGTCCCGAGTCATAGATAGCATGGATCATAGACACTACTCTTTTTTTCTGGTCACAAATATAACCGTGTGCGTGTGCTGCGGCCACAGACCTACCACTACTAGACCTGCATAGGGCGTGGCCACTTTAGTGCATCTTTTTCTATGTTTGATTGTTGCCTCCACCCATATTTTGCGCACTTCAGAGAACACATTATGGTTACTAACTAATAATAAGCTCAAATAAAACCCTAAATCACCTTTTAAATGATAAAATCCCTAAAATTAATAACTTTCTTTGATCGTTTTGTGGTTTGCTTGGCCCAGATTTTGACAGTAAGCCAGCTTATAGCAGCCACGCTGATAGAGACAACAAAACATATCAGCGTTTCTTTCACACTCACGTTGTACTGTATTTGACAGTCTCTTTCTAGCAATATCGTTACAAGTTTAGTAGTGGTAGGTCTGTAGCTGCGGCCTAATCTCTCGGCCACAAATATACGCAACTGTGACTAAAGATGGGCGGCGGGTAGATACCCAATCTACCCATTTGGGTATATACCCGGTAGATTGGGTAAATACCTGATAAATACCCGTATCTACCCATTTGGTGGGTAGATTGAATAATATGAGTAATTATTTCGCACTTATTGTCGGAAAGTGTGTGCAAATGACATAATATGCTAAAAACGAAAAACAAAGGTCAAATGCGACGTTATAGTATATCAAAACGTCATACTTATCATACATTGAAAGTAGGCTTCTTTGATTTATTTTCAATTTTTTGCTGGGAGGTGAATAAAGACGTAATTATACATGGTGTTAGTATAAACCCTCTTGTCATTCAAACCACGGATGCTGAACGCTAAAATGAAAGGACTCGAGCAAGTATTCAAAATAATACGCTTATAGTGTTAATGCATTTTCATGATTAAAGTTTCCGATTTCATACGTGGTTTCATGGACACCCTAGTCAACTAGGCACCTACATTCGCCGCCAGCGCGCGGCTGTCACACAAAGTATCAAACAAAACACATAAACATAACATGTGATGAAATGATCCCTTCATACTTTTCCTCCCTTACTTAGGACAGGCAAAAATAGCTACTTACTCTACCTGTCTAGTACTCGTACTTTTCAATTTGCGAGACAAGTAAAATTGCTGAAACTAACTACACACATTAAAAAAGTAAGTATCGATGTTGAGTTGGTATTTTTGGCGTACTTTTAAAAAGTTCATCATCAATCCAGCTTATGTACGGTTCGATAAAAAAATATTTACAAATCATTTAGGTACCTACCTCTCAGGCCCGAGTGGAGCCCGATAGGGCCGCTCTAAAACACGACGAATCTCAACTTTATTACATTGACACGCAATTTTTGGATTCTTGGCAAGGTCATTGACCTAGGCTGGAGAGGTTGATGACTTTGAAAGAGCCACGCAAGCTTCTGCGCATTTTCTGAGGTTATTACTCACTCGCGAACGCACAAAAGGGTTATCGACTTCACTCAAGTACGGAGATCTAAGCTAAGTAGGTATCTAATTACACAATTTAGTCCCAAAAATCGGGATACGCACGGAACGCGCTGTAACTGTAGCGTGTACACGGAATGCCTGCGCATGGCGCAGCGCACTGAGACAGACTGGCGACAGCTGGCCTGGCTGGCCAGCGGTGCGCGAGCGCCCCGCCCCGCACTCCTTGCACTTTGACCCCGTCGATGGTGTAGGGTGTATTATACGCTAATGATTTTGTAGGATTTCTTTTTTTTAATTAGTAAAAAAAAACATTATTTTTTTACTGGTTTTCGACTCTACTCATGATACTGAACCACTGGTTTCATGGACAAGACTGTTTACACTAACACCCTGTATGTTAAAATAAGTGAAAGAACATAAAATGCTTTGTCAACATATGAGAAACCTCATACATAATATAGAGAGAATTATTTTTGACTGCTCATTTGATGGCCAAAACTACCGATTTCGGGGTTCGTCCCGTGACAAAAGATACACGTGTTGACGAGTTCTTTGATCTCCCATCAACTTGTTATTACATTTTCCACAAATTAGCATGCCGGGTATTTACCCCAATCTATCCGTTGTATGGGAACATACGAATTGACACGTCTAAGTTAACGTTTTTTGCTGGCAAATATTTGAAGACCTAATAATATGTCAAACTAAGTAAACTGACATCAAACGCGATGTCAACATAAAATATGAGCACCCTTCATACATAATATAAAAATAATTATTTTTGACTGCTCATGTTTTCCCTCCTCCACTCCAGCGACATCGCTGTCGCGTATATTCGTGGCCGAGTGGTTAGTATGCCTCTCAAGACTGAAATCCGTCGATAAATAAAGCTATTGCAAACTTCCCCCACTTCTTCCCCTCATTTTCCCCCCAATCAAAAATCGCGATTGACTTAGTAATTTAAATAAATCAAGAAACTTGCGTGCCAATTTTCGTCAAAATCGGTTGAAAAATGTGATCTCAAGACGAGAATAGACAGACAAAATATTTTTTCGACTAATCTCGAAACTGAGACTCTTCGCTCGCTCGGTCAATAAATGTTATTTTCTACAAATATATTACAAACACACTTATGCCAAAATATCTCAAGGCAAACATTAGGTACGTCTCAAACCAATGTTTCCCTAATCGATTTAGAGTCATAACATAACACTGTACAACACTGTCGTTAAAATAACGCTTCATTTGAACGACTAATGACAAGTGGATGACAACGAATGAATGAGAAAGTATCTGTAAATTGAATACTATTTCATAAGTACTTACGGATGAAAGGAAACTTTTTCTTAACGTCCTCCAACATTTTTTGACGTGTTTCTGCAGCTCAAAACTGCACAAATAGGCATTTTTCTGCAGAGCGTTTTAGGTTAGGTTTACGTTAGTAATTATATTATCTTTGGTTAGGTGCAATAAGCTGCCATAGACGGACTAAAGAAGACAATTTTGAATGAAGTCGATTTTACTTCAGTTGGACACGCAAGTACATTCATAGGCTGTGTCTATCTTGATCCATGGTCTGTGGCTGCCCATGAAGTATTGCCCTGATTGCCCATGATGTAATTTATTTTGATAAGGATTCATTCAGTGGCATAGCGTGAGCTTTCACCGCCCGGGGCCGACCGGATATTTGCCGCGCACACACCACCCGCTACTGGGCTCATCTATAATTTAATTTGAAACTGTGCCGACTTATTATTTTCATAATCATAATTAATATAATTTTTTGGCAAAACTGCTACGAAAAGCTGAACGTCCTCCATCATTTTATACTATACAGATCAACAGTAGGTAGTTCATAAGATAATTTGAAGAGTTATCTAGAGCTTCACAAGACAAAATTTTAAATGATATCTCCGTTTTCTTTATAATATAATTAATGTGTCCCCATAAATAGAAAAAAAACGACGGGTTGCACTCCGGGAGTGCCGGCAAAAGTGAAAACTTGAATATTAACGTTGTGCATTTTTGATATTTTGGAATGGTTAGGGAATAATTTTGCACGAATTGCTTTAATTATCAGTATAAAAGTACTATCATTTATGTGGTAGAATACAATATTTATTTATTGTGCTATCGTACACAAACATGACAATTTATATTATATTAAAAAGTTTATCTCTCAGCTAAACGAAACAGCAGGCGCAGGCATACATTTTCGCCGCGCCGTAGAAAGAGAGGGGGATACTTCCTCTCCTACGCCGCGCTGGCTGTCTACTCTCCATCCGTCTTATGAATTTTCGATAAGAACATGTGTCCTGACGCGAGTTTAACATTTTTTACCCATTACAAAAAAGTGCACAACGCCGCTAAAGAAGTTTTCACTCTCCATCGGTCTTACGAATTTTCGATCAGGATACGTCTCCTGACGCGAGTTTAACATTTTTTACCCATTACAAAATAAGTGCACAACGCCGCTAAAGAAGTTTTCACTTCAAAAACATGATTTAATTAGAAGCCTGGTAAAAACAAAACGCAACCAATCTGAAGTTAGCAGTATTCAATTGTCAATGTCAACTGTCAAGTCAAAATATCGCATAATAACAAAACAACAGGAACAGGGAAACGTCAAATCAAATGAAAGAATTTTCTGTTTGTGACCTCGCGAGTTCTTTGTCTCTATTTGTTTGAAAAATGTTGTAAAAATAACTGAAATGAGTGAATATGAATGTTGAATTACGAAATTCGGGTGTTGTGAAACTTTATACAGCATTTGTGTAATTTTAAGTTCTCATATTATTGGAAATACAGGTGAGTTTTGTTTTTGTATACCTACTTTAAATTATAAAAGATAAAGGCACAAGGATCTTGGTTGCGTGTTGTCAGTACTTTAGCATAAGCATTAATTTTACATAGTTAATTCAAGATCTATAATAAAAACAGTATCAGTAATAAACCTCAATTATTTGGCTAGAGTGAATAGGGCAAGCATAACAACAGCTTCCTAAATGCGTGACTTTTTTTTGGTATTATGGTACCGTTACGTTAGAGAGACAAAAATGATAAGTTAATAGTTGATCAATCATGCAAGACATAGTAAGTAGATACCTAATTTATTTAATTTTTAAAACCGTTTTTGTCAGTTCTTAGTTTTTTTAACTAAATATCTTGCATGTATGTTTGTTTTGTTGACAACAATATACTGACTTAAACTTAAAACTTCTTCTGTACAAAAGTTTGTGCTAATTATAATAAAACTTTGTTTGCTCAGATCTGCATTACAGTCTTCATATAGTTTCTTCTCATCACCTGGTGTGCTTTCAATCAATATTCATTCATATGCTATCTAGGTAATCCATTACACACAGCTAGTGTTGCCAAGGACTCCAGTTAGAGTTGCACAACTATTGATAGTTACGCTATCAATAGTTGACCTCGAAAACTAGTAACAATATCGATAGTGCTATTGATAGTATCGGTAGTATCGATACTATCGGTATTACAAATTAACTAATACTATTGATTATTTGCAATAGTATCGATATTATTGATACTATTGAATCACAATACTATCGGTAGTATCCATTTTTTAAAGCAATAGTATCGATACTATCGATAGTATTGTAATTCAATTGTATCAATACTAGAGAGATAGTTTGTAAACTATTGATAGTATTACACTATCGATAGTTTATTAACAGCCGATAGTATTGTTTCCC
Organism: Acrobasis repandana; assembly: GCA_963576875.1. Classification (NCBI taxonomy): domain Eukaryota; kingdom Metazoa; phylum Arthropoda; class Insecta; order Lepidoptera; family Pyralidae; genus Acrobasis; species Acrobasis repandana. Next base: position 4,050,922 of record OY756215.1, read on the forward strand.
AATTTTAGCTTATGTAGCAAGTAGTAATAAACCATTCTAACTTTTTGCTTTATTACACATTTTATATTTCTATGCTTAAATGTTTTTAGGAAATGTTTACTAGCTATGTAGTCAATTACACTGGTCAACAAGATTTTGCCACAAGCATACTTGCAGCAGTTTCTAATAGAATTTAGTACACAAAACATGAATTTTGTTATAAAAAATGTGTAGGACGTCTAAGTTTTCAAATATATCACGTCAAAAATATATGTTTTTTTTAATTTTTGTTAATTTTAAAATTATACCATTCATTCAATTAGCTCCTTTTCAATTTTCAAATACCAGTTTAACACTGTGCAAACCCTACTTTTTACTATACTTTTTACATCATTTCTAAATTATTTAATAAAATGGACTTATTAAAGATGTTGTGCGAGTCGGTATAACGGTATACAATACGCGCAGTACACAATGTATGGGAAATATTATAGTAACTTAAATTTTCTATAACTCCTTAAATAAAAATGGTATAATGGTAAACCAAATTTTGTTTTGATTTCGATGAGTGATTACATTATTCAATGTGGCAGAATTAAATAACCTGCACAGAAGCTATTTAATATAAATAATTGAAAATATCAGAAAATCGGGAAAATCGGATCTTTGATATAACATTATTCAAAATTCTGACGTCCTAGGAATAAAAGTAAATTATGTCCATATACACTTTACAAAAATCAATAAGAGACAATAAGGCTTATTCCAGAGACAAAAAAAATTAAAAATTTTGTCGATCAGTGTTATTAGAAAGCAATACTATTGCAGTTTATTAAACTATTGATAGTGTGAGCTATCGATACTATAGATTATATCAATAGTATTACTCTTAAATCTTCAATTGTATCGATAGTATTGATAGTATCGATACTATCAATAGTATTGATAGGCTATCGATACTATACTCTCTACTACTCTCTACACCAAAAAGACTTGAGCGCACAAAGAGACTCAAGCCCTCATGTCACATTCAAGAGCTTGTAGAGAATACAGTTCTCTAGTCTGAGAGTCATGTTTTAATGAGTCAATTCTTATGTAATTCATCATCAGAGTCTGTTTATATAGGAATCGAAGAATCAAGTTCTTTGCAATGTAACACTATACCCAATGTAGTGTTTGTCAGCACAGAATGTCGTACTATCCAACTTAAGGTGAAGATGTAGGCAAATGGCCTTGCCTAGCTATCAATTTATGATGGAGATATCGGTATCGTACAGACACTTATAATGTGATTGATAACATAACATATATAGTTGTATGGAAATGGAATGTGAATATATTGTAACACATGTTTGGCAAAAAAAAATTATCTTTATTAGTATCTCATATTTCAATGAATTTAAAAACAGAAATATTCTTCAGATACGAATTTAGCGAGATTTTGGGCTTGTATGTGCGAAATAGAAAAACAAAAGTGAGACAGTTTGCTACCTTATCTCCTTTTTATAAAGAACTGCAAGTTGATGCCCAATGCCGTTTTCCTTGATCTCATCTCACTGACGATGTAAATGACAGGCCAAAGATACCTTTTCCAGTCTGTGAATTTTTAAGATGGATAAAACTTTTACCTCCAATTCTAACTATCCTAATCCTATCCTAACTTCCTAACTAATATTATAAATGCGAAAGTGAGTTTGTATATTTGTTTGTTTGTTTGTTACCTCTTCACGCTTTATCTACTGATCCAATCTTCTTGAAAATTTGCATACACATAGTTAGGAGTAATGAGAAGGACATATTTCCTCCCGGAAAAAAGTAATGTTCCCGTGGGATACGCGAGCGAAGCCGCGGGCAAAAGCTAGTAGTCAATAAATACCTACATATTTTCACTTCACTCTGCTTTATGGAAAATGTTTCCTAACAACTATTAATTAATTATATTCATGTATGATGCTTGGTACTTACATAGCTAGATACTAGGTAATCGCAGTAGGTACTTACTAGGTACCTAGTAGTTCACTTTGATTTTTCTATCCCACCACATGGCCTAGAGGCAACTCGTCTGTAGAGGTATAAACTGCGCCTTTAATCTTCCAAGAGGTTTCCTCATTTAATGAGACAGACGAGATGCCTCGCAATATTAATTTTATTAGAAATGCTATCAATATTCAAGCTGCTATAAACAAATGAATAGATATGGACAAATCACACTGATTGAGCTAGCCCCAAAGTAAGTTTAAACTGTATGGGATATTAATTCAACGATACTATCATCATCAGGTCTTTTTAAGTCTCCACTGCGTGTGATATCACCTGGCCACGCCACCATATGGAATTTGTATCAAAGTTAGCATAATAAACAGTTCACTGATTTTATTAAATTTCTCGCAATCTTTTCTCGTACGCTTTTTTTTCTTATAACGTACAATTACCTATATACATTTCATCAACTGTTTATTATGCTTAATTTGATACAAATTCCATATGGTGGCGTGGCCAGGTGATATCACACCTCCACTGCTGGGGCACGACCCTCTCTGTACTTACAGAGCCATACTTGGTCAGAGCAGTCACAGTCAAAGGCCTACACTCTCCACGCTGGCCAGACCGGTTGGAGAGGTCTTATTGAGATGTTTATAAAAGCTTTGTTTAGCTTGTGTTTCCTAAGTCGCCTTCTACGACATCCAAATGAAGACTTGGAGTGGTCCTTTTCTACTCTGCCGGAAACAACACGGCATCAAAAAGATACTATATTATAGATGTATTTTATAATAAATACATATATAGATAAACACCAAAGGCCCAGGACAGTCTGAATAAGGCTATTTTTCAACTTGTCCTGGGGATTGAACCCAGAAAGAACACCTGAAGACTACAAAGGAGGTCGTCGTAATATGCCGCACAGATCGTGCGGAGAAGATTCGATAAAAGTCGAATGAAAAAAATGGGAGAAAAGCTAAAGTCACGTCACATACAAAACACTCATCATTACGAGTAATGTGGCTTTTAGATTTTGTGGCCCTGTCTTCTTCGTCCTGGTAAAGACGTGAAACTATACCAAGTTGCAATGCCACTATTTCGTATTCTTGATTCTATGTTGAATAGATAGTCACTTTTGTGACTTACTACTTATATAATATCTATACTAGGAGTTCGGTCCGAACTTTGAACTCGCGATGACCTCTGCAATCTCTTGAAGGGTGTAACAGACGGATTAGATGTATTTTGGTTATAAAATCCCTAAGATACGTTTCGTAGTACCACGGTGAACCACGGTCAAGATTTTATTATCATATTTGTTTATTTATTGTAAAAACTAAATAGGTACAACGGTTTTTACCAATTACAGTATATAGAAAGAACTTATAGCTAAATGTAATTAAAATATTTTAGTATTGGTACATGGTTGGTACGACGGCTTTCATTACTATAAATGTACAGTAAAAACTTATTATAATATACAAGTTGACTCACTTCATATCATCTCTCTCATCTCAGGCTCTCAGCGTATTAGGTACCACGGTACCAGTTGCATCCCCAGCTGTAATGTGCTGCGAATCCCGGGGTCCACGTTCCGGCTTTTTCTTCTCCATTCGCTTCTCTGATTTTAAGACCATTGGCATCAATAATCCTTGACGACGTCAAGCCAGCATTTTTTTGAGTCTACCACCACTAAAATATTCATATCATAGATATACAGGGTGACTTTTTAAACAATTTGGCTGGTGGGTAAAAAGTCAGCCTGTATTTACACTACATCGCTCGTCATCGTCGGCATTTTAAGATTAATAATTAAATTTTTAACAAAAAAACAACCGACTTCAATTTTTTTAGGAGTTTCTTCCATATCTCCAAAGTTCTTCATCATATCTTCACCAAAATAAAATGGGACCAACTTGTTAGTGAAGGCTTTCAAATAAAAAATAATCATCAAATCGGTTCCAAATGGCGAAGATATCGCGTAACAAACATACATAAAAAAAACATACAGTCGAATTGATAACCTCCTCCTTTTTTGAATTCGGTTAAAAAAACAACTGACTTCAATTTTTTTAAGGAGTTTCTTCCATATCTCCAAAGTTCTTCATCATATCTTCACCAAATTAAAATGGGACCAACTTGGTAGTAAAGGCACAGAATACAGTAAGAGTAAACAGAACGGAATCTCCTAAGGTACGCGCAATATGCGTCCCCGTTCCCCGCACCCGCACCTCTCCCCCGGTTCTTGTGAGCCAACGTGCGTCATCGAGGCGAAAACGGAGGAAAGGTGCGGGGACGGGGAACGGGGACGCATATTGCGCGTACCTTAGGAGATTCCAGCCTGTGGTAAAGGCTTTCAAATAAAAAAGAATCATCAAAATCAGTTCACAATTGGCGAAGATATCGCGTAAAAAACATACTTACATTTAAAAAAAACATACAGTCGAATTGATAACCTCCTCCTTTTTTGAAGTCGGTTTAAAATATAATTTCGCCGTCTGTGATGCTCCATGCAACTTCATTGAATTGTAAGAAGAGCAATGTTTTATTCTAAGCCACAAATATATCGCATCTTCGTCTGTGATGCTGATTGGGTTCCTATCTAAACTTCTATTGATCTCACTTATCTAATTTCATAAAATTCCTTTCGAAGATTCGGAGATCCCTCGCGAATATCGGAACCTTTAAAAGAGGTAAAAATTAAATAGGTAGGTAGTCTGTTAAAACTTTAGTGATGCATTACAGACCAGCACTTAGTGCCTTCCGATTCCCGAGGGCAATAACCATAAATGCATCTTAGTACTTACTTAAAGTACCTATAACTACAGTCCTATCCAGGCTCCGGACTGGACGGACGGGTTGGCTAACGGTCCTTGACCCCTGGCAGGATGTGTAGGCTAGCTAAGGCTGCAATTTATGAGTCTATGCTTCCAAATTATGGATAGGATTTTTCTTTTGGTGCATTCACCCACACTGATGTTGCTCTTTGTAGAGCACCATTCAGCAATATGAAGATTGCGTTAAATAATATTTGAAATGTAAGTTTTAATGAAGAAAGTCATTCTTTTATTATATCATACCATCATCAAAATCAGGTCTTTTTTAGTCTCCACTGCAGGAGCACGACCCTCTCTGTACTACCAGAGCCATATATTAGCCAGAGCAGTCGTAGGTTTTAGCCTACACTCTCCACGCTGGCCAGACGGGTTGGAGAGGTCTCATTGATGTTTATAAGCTTTGTTTACTTTGTTTTTCTTTAGTCGCCTTCTACGACATCCACGGAAAGACTTGGAGGGGTCCAATTCTACTGTGCCGGGAACCACACGGCTTTTATTATACGATTTTCTTTATTTAAACTTACATTTGAAATTTACTATACTCAATTTTCATGATGCCACATGTTGCTCCACAAAAAGTAACCATTACAAGTCTCAGATAGTAGAAACATAAGTATTGCTTCATTTTTATTTTAGTAGCCAACTAAAGACTTCTTCTGCTTTAATCTAACCCACTATTAGTAGGGTCAGCACAACATGTCTGCTTTTCCCATTGTTTTAAAGAATTAACTATTTTACGGCCCTGGATACGAGTCCTTTAGAGCCTAGGTATCTTTAGTTTTTGGTTTAATTTTTCTTATTCCTAAGTCCTAACCCTTAACCTAACAAGTTTCAAGCAAAGGTGTAGGTAAGTCCTTTGATTGCTTTAAGAGGAGAGCTTCTGGCGACAAATCTATACGAGTCCACTGGTTTTCATAGCCGATTGAGTGGCCTGATAGCGCCTAAAGACCCCACCACAGTCCGTTTAACAAATATAACAATAATACAATTTCACATTATAAAGCCCACTACAATCAATTTGTTGCACTGAACCCCTTGACTTTCCGCCAAAAACTCCTGTTTTTTCCATCTTATTCTGTCCATTGTCTATATGTTCGTTACTCCCTTCTTACCCATATCCTTCTTTAGGCATTCCCTCCATCGTTTCTTTTGTGTCCCTCTATTTAGATGTAAAGGTACTGATTTCAAAAGGTCGGCGGAAATACGCATTACGAGTTGTTCAACATCCCGATGTGGTCCGCACTTGGATTAGTGACCACAAATGGCATAAAAAATTTCTAACTCCTCCTTGCTTCGGAGGGCACGTGAAGCCGTTGGTTTTGGCTGTCCTCATTAGATGTCAGTCGTCAATCTAGATGCCTTAGGCAGCTTGGAAAATCTCGACAGTCCTGACCACTTACACGAAACGAATGACCACGCACAAACACAAAAGAGAAGAAATATGTTAAATCATCATCACCCAAACGTATTCCTGGTTGCATCCCCAGCGGTAACGCTTCTAAGCCCGGGGTCCGCTACCTAACCTAGGGGATTGGCCAGGTTACTGATTTTTACACAGAGCAACTGCCGTCTGACATCCGCAACGCAACCCAAAGGGTAGAACAGAATCAATCCTACAGATCTGTTTACATCATTGTGATATTTATTTATTTGTATGTATGTAAAAAATTACTTATTATTATATATATATATATATATATATTAATTTATTTATATAAATATATATTTTTTATATTTTTTTTATATTATATATTTTGTATAAGTATTTTAATATCTATTGGTTATTTATAATTTATATTTTAAATTTAACTGCGCCACCTGTTATCTTACTCATATACTTCGCACTCCTTCTCTTTATGGTTGCCTGTAAGAGATTGCTTCAGCGATAAGGCCGCCTCTTGTACCTTATTTATTTAAGTTCCGTAAACTTTGTAATTTTTTATTGTTTTTTTATTTGGTGCAATAAAGATTTTTGTATTGTATTGTATTGTATTGTAATCCTAGGATAGGTTTAAACAAACGCTAGATGGTTTCTACAAAATCACCTCCTTTTTTTGGGAGTCAGTTAAAAAGACTTAATCTCTTCATTGTTTTCTTAAGCCTCAATTTCGATGTGATGTCATCATGACTCATGTCTAACTTTGCGATGCCATTTTGTGGCAATATTTGTTTTACAGAAATCTGATACTGTACCTGCCTACGCGTTTTCCGATTCGTCCTCTTCGCCCGCCGAGCTTTTGTGTTTTAGGAAGTGAAAAAGCTTTTTAAAGATAAAAAGTCTGTTTATTCGTGAAGTTAAAACATTGTTTTACTTTCTCTTTCTTCAATTTTATTGCTGGAAGGACAAAATTTAGCTAATAAAAGTATGAATCAAGTCATCAACGGATAAGTAATATTTTCAAACGCAAACGTTTGCTAAAGCTAATGTTTCTAATCTAAAGTATATAGATCGATCGCGTCTAAAATGACACTGGTTTAAAAAAATGCAGCCAACAATTTTATTTCAACTTTGTCAAAGTGCTCGGAAATTGCTCAGAGCGTATAAAAAATTGAAATTGGAGAATGTTGAGAATAGTGCATCGAGTGTTTGACGCGGCCGTGACCGCATTGGCATGGCTGCACTGTTTTCGAAACTAGGTCGAATGCACCAGTTGTACAATGGCCCGAAGACCGAACCTAATTCTTTAACGTTTGTATGAACCTTGTCGGATCGAAATAAAGGCGTTTTTAGAACTGCAATTTTTCATTTGATGTTTGGGCAACTGTATATTATTATTATGAAGTTGTTAGCTAAAATGAATTTTATACTTGTTGACGGGTAAAACTTTGGGTTTGAGATATGCAAATCAGAAAAATTAACCGGTGAATATTTTTAAAAGAGCTAGCGAAGTAGAAATAGTACATCATGAAATTCGGTAGGCGAGTAGGTATATACATATGTCCAGTAGAAAAATGAGCCGAATGGGACAAGGACTTGTTTGCTTAGATATGGTTGAACTTCATTCTGTAATAACCTCTCGGGTAGCCCCAAATTTAACATACTTTATAAAGGGCCTAGGAAAAATCCTATAATACCGTACTATACAAGATTCCTGTCGAGGGCATGAAGTGCGATGAGCATCATGCAAGACTAATAATACTCCGAGAAAATTATTAAATTAATGCATACGGGAATTAACGCGAAACGTACCTTTTTTATTTATTTTGCTGACGTTTCGTTCGGGTTTCACCGAACGTGGTCCCAGCTTCAAGCAAACACAACAAAACACAAGCGTGGTCAAGCAGAGCAGCTGGGACCACGTTCGGTGAAACCCGAACGAAACGTCAGCAAAATAAATAAAAAAAGGTACGTTTCGCGTTATTTCCCGTATGCATTAATTTAATAATAATGCAACGCGATAGTTTAGAAGTATTTACTCCGAGAAAAACCATTGTAAAAACTAATCAACCAAGGAAAAAGTATAAGAAATGTACCTCTAGTTAATTTAAATATAGCTTTTGTTTATATTTTAAACGTATCTTTTGCCTCTTTGGAAAGTAGGTCAAAGCCAGGGGCATTATGCGTTTTCTGTGCTATTACATTACTTTCAAGTTCCATCAGGAACTCATATTACCTTTAATTCAACTCCCTTAGAAAAATGTCACAATACGCCGCTAAATAAATTCGCCGCATTATGCTTACTGCATCTGACGTTTCCATAAAGTATTTTAAAAATGCTGTCTGCATAGAGTTAATAGTCTATAGCTATTCTTTAAGACTATTAAATTCTGCCAACGACACTCAAATAAGATCTAAAAATACGAAATGTTTGAAGTTGAAGGTAAATAAAAGGCTAGTAGTGTCTGAGAAGTCATTAAAAAATTAAAAAGATTTTTCATTTTCAGTTCTAAAAATTTACGAATAAGTAGAAGATCATTACTGGATTGATGTTTTGAATTGTTCCAAAATAAATAATGAGGTGAAATGGATCAGTATTTAAGCTTTCTCTTATGTGTATCTCCAGCTCCACCTTTTTTTTCTGTTGTTCGAATTTCAATCGAGCCACTCACTCAATACCATCTTCTGAATCATCACACAGGTGCGTGCTTTGGAGTTGGTGAACCCTTGCTAAATCTACCTCGTAAGGGCGTAATAGTATGTTATTGTTTTAGTACTGTAAGGTAGAAAAAAACAGATGAAGCCCTTCAGAAAATATGCAATAATACTATAATATAATATAAATAATACTATATTAGAAAAGTTAAACTGGGGCGTATCGCTGTTAAAGATTAAATATGTAAAGCTAGTCAAGTTGAAAGACTGTCAAGTTCCTACCAGTGTTTTGTGAATAACCATAGACAAAGTCGTTACGGCTGCCATTACGAAAATAGGTGTAATTTGAGAAAAAACGGCCAATGACACGCCTTACTTTCGTAATTGGTCATTTAAAAAAATTGGTGCAATATGAATTTGTAAGAACGTTTTATCTTTATGTCTTTTCTTAGTGAGACACAAAAATTAAAAACTAAAAATTCTATTTTAATAACCTCAGTAGTTAATAAACTTAAAATGCTAATAACCTCAGTAGTTATGGATTATTCTATTAAAATAGTTTAAGTATTTACTTTTTAGTAGGTAGGTATGTTGTTTTGACAGTGACTGTTATAATATAATATACCTACTAAAGATGTAAATATTCGTTTAAAACTAGGTATGCGAGGTGATTCAATCCAAAATGTCGATGACATGGTAACTATTTGCAAAATTGTTAATGCTAAATCATAGTTCATGCCTTGATCGACACTTCCTTACTTAAGGCCGTACCTAAATTTTCCGGGGTCCAGTGCTGCCCCCATTTTAAATAAATCATTTCAAAGAAAACGGAGACATCATTTAAAATTTTGCAACTACCAAATCCTAGATAATCCTTCAAAGTATTTTATGAACTACTGTGTACAGTTTATAATGAGAACGTTAAGCTTTACTACGCACATTAGCCAAAAGTGGCCGTTTTTCGCAAATGTGCGTAGTAAAGCTTAACGTTCTCACTTCAAACTGTAAACAGTAGTTCATAAAATACTTTGAAGGGTTATCCAGAATTTGATAGTAGCAAAATTTTAAATAATGTCTCCGTTTTCTTTGAAATGATTTATTTTAAATGGGGGCAGCACTGGACCCCGGAAAATTCAGGTATGGCCTTAATGCAGTTATTATAATTACGCCATTGATTTTCCTCCATAATCCATTGTATTACACAAGATTGCGTGATGGCTTACGTCGACTTAATCAATTCATGTAAAGATCATAGAAGGAAAGGATATATGTCTGTGAAACACTTTATCTGTCAGAGTTGTAAGCTGACTGACTTATAAATTAATCATGTTAATGAGTAAAATACGTATTCATAGCTACATTACTAGGAGGAGTACAAGACTGGAAAAATCTGCAGTCTTGTTTCATTTTACCACTGAAGAATAATGATAAAAGTGGTGCGCACTAAAAATATAAGTTGGAAGTGCTGATTGCAATTTTCAAAGGATATAATTATTTTATACGATATGTTTAACAACTGACTTTGAATTTTATTTCATTAATATCAAGGATCATTTTAGACAATACCTACTTTAAATAAAACACCTTCAAACAAATACATCAAAATATTTCTTATTTTATATAGCTAGAAGTTTTAGTGTTACCTCTTCTTATATCTTTGATCTTGAGAACTCTGCTAATTTAACACAACAACCAACTTTTTGCACCATTGCGTGTTACGTGTCATGTTTAACAGTGTTAGGATATTGTTTATTAGTGTTTTTTATTTAATAATTTCCAGCGTAACATTTGCATCTCCGTGACACGCAGTTCCTGCTTGTGTCCCTCAAGCAATGGCCACGCTTCACTGCCATATAAAAGGACAGGTCTTATGATGGATTTGTAGACCTGTCCCTTTAACCTAACCGGCATTTTGAGGTCACAAATGACACCCGCTACCTTCTGCCACTTTATTTACTACTTAATAGTAAGTTAACCAACCTATGGTCGTAGGTACCTACCAATATTATTTTTCTAGATGAAGCTAATTTTACACACAAAATTTTTGTTTCAACTTACGGGCGCGTAAGTATTAACGGGTGCCATCAGGGACTCGTCAGCTCGGCCCCGTTTTTTAAGGTTATTTTTTGTAAATTGAATTGGACACAATACATTGTATTAGGCATAATATCTTTGTAAACTGACAAAGCTCTTCTAGCGCGTCGCGGACCAATACACTTACAATACACATATTACTGTGTAAATGAGTTTCTTTCCATGTTTTTTCTCAGCAGTAGCTTTTTTTAAAGTATATACATCGTGTTAATTAAAGAACGCAAAACCTCTCAGATGGTACCTCAGCCCATTAACCTGAACTACTTTTGTTCAACAACTTTCACGAAATCCAAAAGAAAAATTCGGATTTTCATACAAATTGACTGAACAGTTTGTATGAAAATTAAAAATTTTTTTTAGTTTCGTGAAAGTTGTTGAAAAAAAAGTTGTTCAGTTACATGGGCTGAGGTTTTGGATCTGAGAGGTTTTGCGTTCTTTAATTAACACGATGTATATAATAATTTAAATATTAATAAACATTACACGTACACTAAAATTATTGACGTGTAGTGCCTTCAAAGGTCTACTGAAGTCTACTGAATAAATATTTGATCCTTTGATTCTTAAACGATGCCAAATATAACTATGACCTTTTGCTAGAGTACCTACTGCTCCTTTCAACGTTAATGGTTCACTTACTTAGGTACACATCGTTATCCCTTATAAGATCTCTTTTCTCATTAAAACATCCTCGAGTCAACAATTTCGTGTCAAGGAGATCTAAAAATGGCGGATCCGGGGATAATCTTTTTAAAACTTCTCGCAAACCTTTGAGGATCTCAACTCAAGGACTCATTTACATAAAGAAATTACTTTTTCTTATATTTAGATTGTCAAGGGCTTAATTTTTTTTTACCGAATCTCACGAGAAATCTATTATTTGTCAAATTTTCGTTCGTTTTTATAGTTATCCTGGCCTGAGATTTGAGCAGAATGAAAAAGGAATTTGTCAAAGGAAAATTGTAAGACTGCTTTGATTCCCAAACTAGGGAGACCCTGTATTTTGGGAACCAACAGCACCGTTAACAATTAAATTACACATTTCAGTTAAATTTGCACATTGGAAGCAAATTTTTATTAAAAAAAAATGAATATCAGAAAAGTCAGTTTCAGCCTCTTTTCATACATACGTATAAAATCTACGGACACTAGATAAAGAAATAAGACTACAGTAAAATAACAAAATATTATGCTTTGTTTACCAGACTAAGAATCGGTACGGACCGGTTACGGCCAAACAACAGGCGGACACGAAGGAAGGAGTTAACTTTTTTTCTTGAAACGTCTGGAATATCCAGATTTACTTTACTATTTTAACATTATTTATTGTTAAATTAAATTCCCAACATAATCTCTACTTATTTTAAATGAATACCTAGCTGTTGTTTTCGCCATCTAATTTATTCACAGCCACGAAAATGCTATTAAGTACTTAACTCTCGACACAGCTCTCGATTTATATTTTAGATACTTTTTAAAAGAACAACACCAACTAAGTGAAATATTACCTGTTTAAAAGGTTAGCAAAATGAGTGAATAAATTTTAATATCTAATGATAACCCGTGTATTTTGCGTCAATCGATTTGTTTACAAACAAATGCAAATAGTTAATTTACATTTCAGTTATAAATATTTAAACTTTGTACAGTTTTTACAGTCAACAGCACCTAAAGTTTCTCAAATCCATTGCAATTTTATTACTATAACCGTACACCAACGGAAATAGATTAGGGACTATTAGGTACAATTAATTTTTTGAGGATAGCAGCCTCCTGTTTTAGGTCCCTAATTATTCCTCTCAATATATCTTAATAAGCGCCTTATTACAGTTCTTACTTCCATACTTATTATTCCTATAACTTATTATTTTTAGATGATTAGGTATTGTACTGTTTCTTGTAATTCATTTGCTTTTCGTGTCTATGACTTAATGAAATCGTGTATCCTTTGTTCAGTTTAATTCAACACCTTTACATAATCACCTTTAATTCAGTTTAATGGTACTGTTCTGTCCACTAAATAGGTAACGGCTTAGTTACATTGTATCAGTCAAAAATCGCGCAATTTGAGAGTTCCAATGGTCGTCACGAGTTTCTTACATTTTACAATGACTCATAGTCTAATGAATCACGTTCTGCCGAAGGTCGGTGATCCCCAGGATTGCCTTTCGCCCCTGTTGTTGTTACATTTGATTAAGCTGAAGAAAAATACCTGTACCTGTAAACATGTTTTCTTCCAGTGCATCGACTTTTTATGGGACGTGTTTTAGGTCTTCAAGATATTTATTCGTTTTTACTCGAAGCGATCATTGTAATTTCGCTGGTTTTTGCTGATGCAGTGCGTCAAGGGCCAAGGTTAACTAAGAATTACGGAGTAATCAGTCCTAACCCTAACATAGCTTCAAAGACCGACTAGAACAATAGATAGGTGTCCTTTTCATCGTCGTCCTTTTCATAGTCGGTTTTTTTGTAATTATATAAAACGCATTAATACGAAGGCGGATAGTTTAAATATGTCGCAGTTAAATGGTATAATCCGCTAATTCACTAAACCTCTAGCTGTTTGGCGTTACAGCTCGGTTTCGTAAAACAGCGTTAAATAACTGACACCTAATACGCAAAATGGCATAAACGATTTGTATTCATCAATGCCGCGTAGACGTAAGATTGTAGATTTAGTTCGGAATTCTTAGAGCATTCCGAGAGTAAGCTGGGTTCATTGAGAGATATCGGAGACATCGTTTATGATTTTGGACTGCAATGGTTATGAAAAAAATGCAGATCTTCAGCTTGCTTCCCATATAGTTATTTCGACGCCCGCCTTCCGGCAAGATGGAGAAACCGCTTTGCCATTGAGATTATGTCGCGTTAACAAACTTTTGTGTATCCACTTGCATCGAACTTTGTATCATTCCATATTGGTGTTCTATAATGTTGGAGACTAGATTACATAGTAAGAAGTTGAATTGAGGTTTTATTTTAATACCCCGTCATGAATTTGTGTGTTAATAACATGCCTGCAAATAACCTGTTCTGCGGTCTAAACATGGTTAGCTGGTTTGTTAGACGTGACCCATTAACAATCCAGCTGAACGATGTTCAGCTGTTTAACAAAACCGAGCTGTAATGCCAAACACCTAGAGGTTTAGTGAATTAGCGGTTTATACCATCCATCTGCGACAAGGATTGGTAGACAGTCTCCTAAGGCCACTTTCAGCGTGATAGTGGAAGTAGAAGTGGAAAGTTAATCAAAATAGTGATGGGTTGCTACCCTCATTGCCTTTAGACATGATCAAATTGTTGCCCATTTCACAATCGGCTTTTACGATTTGCGCGGGAAAAGAAGCAGCTGGTGCATTCTACGTTTTTTCTAGTTGTTAAGAATTTATGTTATTTATTTAAGATTCGGAGTAATCTTTTGTAATCGAGGGTCATTAACTTCCTTCCCTTTTAGCAGTATAGATTTTTGTGTAACGTATTGTGATGCAAACACTATGAAATTTACAAACACTCGCATAACGAGCTGTAATTTAGTAAATGAGGTAATCCGTGATCTAACCTCCGTGCCGTAAGAAAACCACAATAGTTCCCAGCTTGATAACCTTATCACGACCATCGAGTGCTCGTAGTTCACGACATTATGGTCGTGTGAAACCAGACATTCTGAGAGAATTTTATCTAGTTGCGTATTTTTGGATTTGACGCCCTGGGCTACCTCTGGCTAAGTGCATGTTAGAAATGATTATTATGATAGTATGTGCATTTTTGTGACGACTGACAACCCTATACAAAAAAAACGTACTCTGCTAAAAACTCTCAAAATCCTATATTATTTCTAGATGACACTAATATTTCGCCCGCTAATCATACAATGGTTGCTGGGTACTTAGGCTGACGATATCCACGAAAAATCAGAGATGGCGCTTGTTTCTTCGTAGATAAAGAACGTTTATAGGTACCGCCGCCTTTCTGAAATTAAGCGGCACCGCTATGAAACTGCCTTCTTTCGAACTATTAGCTCCATCTAGCTACAAAATTTAAACAAAAAATCTTACCTGCGCTGCGCTTTAAAGTATGCAGGTTGTCATTCCTCTAGTATTTGTTTGTCCAGTCATGTGTAATTTTTCTTTTGTATTGACCTAAGGCAGCGGAACTTAGCTAAGGAAGGCTTGAAAATCTGACACCAGTATAAGCTTCTATTGTCACGCTCTATAAGAAACACCTGTATAAAAAATTTAAAAGAACATTATCGTTAGCCGACCCTCACGTTATGCCGCCCGGGCCATGGTTATTTGGGCCATATAGTAAATACGCCACTTTATCTTTTCTAAGACTGCTGAAAAACCATCTACCTATGGGAAACGTATCATGTATTTGTGTTAGTTAATAGGTCGCATAATAAGGAACCGTTCATTTTAAAGCATTTGAGATATCTTTCCACCAACGTCGCACGAAGTTTTTTACGAGACAGAGTAGTACATTCGCGAATCTCTCTCTGTATCTGTGGATATGAAATTAAAGGATTTTTGTGGCATTTCAAAACTAGTCCTCTACTGCGATCAAGCTTTTCACGTCTTTTACGAGGTAGATTCAATGGGTATTTGCATGCACAAATACTATAGCATTCATAGGATGTCAGCAGTTATCTGCCATCATGAGCAGTACATTGTGTTTCTGTTTTGTAAAAAGAAACATCTCTTCAATATCTTACTATTTCAGCCTTCTTCGTTGCCAGTCGCATCTTGAGCTGTGCCGCTGACTTCGGGGTGCTCTTTTAGCCGTCTTAACTGATACAACTTCATAAAGTGATAGCATTCTCAATAATGACATTGAGAATGCTATCAATTTAAGAAGTGTAGACATTTTAGTACAATTGATGGAAAAAATTGTGGAGGAGAGAGATTTAAGGCCTGATTTTCATGACTACGGCAGTTTATATATTACTAAGCAGTCTTTCTTTTTGTTTGGTATCTTATTTGCGCGCAAAATAAATCTTAAGGTGAAGAGATAGGCAAATGGCCTTGAAGTGGCGCCCTCATTTGAAATAAATTGTTAACTCGTAAATATGGAGATAATTTCCATATTGCTCTTCGTCATGCACTAGATAGCCCTTTAAATTATTTTATGAACCACCGTTGAAAGTATTTACATTAGTCCCTCTAGCTTTAAAACTTGCGTCCGCCAAAAATGGCCACGGCAAGTTTTAAAGCTAGACGAATCACCAATAACAGTTTCAACGGCAGTTCATAAAATAATTTAAAGGGCTATCTAGTGCATGACGAAGAGCAATATGAAAATTATCACCATATTTACGAGTTAACAATTTATTTCACACTTCAAGGCCATTTGCCTATATCTTCACCTTAAAACATCTCTATGCAGTATATCTTTTTTCAGCCTATACTGTCCTGTAGTACTTCCAGCACTCAACTCTTTCGACCGTGGGCATTCGAGGCCCTGTGTAGTAGGTATACATTGTTAATTTATTCTAACATAACTACATTCCCACCAAATTTAGCCAAATTTTTCAAATAAGTATGAATTATGATTCGCATCACGCGTCACAATAATTCAGTATTCATATCTCATAGCTATGTCGTGGGGTCGTCATAATCACACTTCAAAGACCAACTTTTTTATTCCGTCTGTGAATTAGAATCTATTGAGGCACGATCTCGTTGGTGTAATTTTTGTTTGTTTGTTTGTTTGTTTGTAATAACTTTATTGTACCAAAAATTTAAGTATAAAATACAACATAATACGAAAGAGAAAATATACAAAGGCGGACTTATCCTATGTAGGGATGTCTTTCAGATCTAAAATTATTTTGTTACTGCTTGTTATTGCTATCACAAACAGCGTTTTGCCTACTTTAATAAGGTATTCTTGTACAAGTAGAATAGAAACTTACATGTAGTGAATATTATGTTGGTTACAAATCTATACGTGCTGTCTGGTGATCCCTTTATATTATACTAGCTGTGCCCGCGACTTCGTTCGCGTGGTTGTCGGAACGTAATGTTATATAGCCTAAAGCCTTCCTCTATAAATGGACTACCCAACAAAAAAAGAATTTTTCAAATTGGACCATTAGTTCCTAAGATTAGCGCGTTTAAACAAACAAACAATCAAACAAACAAACAAACTCTTCCGCTTTATAATATTAGTATAGATTATAGATTTCGGATAGAGATCGAAAGATATCAGAAGCTCCCTAATGGCTTATTTTACGATAGCAAATGGATCTGCGAAAGTGTCGGGTCGGGACAACATAACTACCTTGCTTTTTCTTATGTTGTAATTTAAGATGAAGATATAGGCAAATGGCCTTGAAGTGTGAAATAAATTGTTAACTCGTAAATATGGTGATAATTTCCATATTGCTCTTCGTCATGCACTAGATAGCCCTTTAAATTATTTTATGAACTGCCGTTGAAACTATTATTGGTGATCCGTCTAGCTTTAAAACTTGCCGTGGCCACTTTTGGCAGAGGCAAGTTCTAAAGCTAGACGGACTAATGTAAATACTTTCAACGGTGGTTCATAAAATAATTTAAAGGGCTATCTAGTGCATGACGAAGAGCAATATGGAAATTATCTCCATATTTACGAGTTAACAATTTATTTCAAATGAGGGCGCGACTTCAAGGCCTTTTGCCTATATCTTCACCTTAAGAGCTTGCTCTTAGTTCTTTAATCTGAGAGCTTGCTCTTGTCGAAAGAAAGAAGAAGAGAAGTATGTGTCTCTTCTCTCTGCCATCTTTTGAATGTCCTGCAAGGACCTTAGTCTTAACTTTTCTTTATTTTTGTTGGAAAATCTTTTCCTCGTCTCCATATTTCTCCATCTACTATTCTGAAGAGATTGTTAGCTGGCCACAGAAGAATCAAATAAGTCAAGCGCTGAGCTGGCTCAATATTTTCTCGTGAAAAAACTCTTCGATGCGTTATCTATCTATCTGACAAGCCATAACTCAGCCACTTAGTCTCGAACATTACACCTGTTCTTGCATTGCGTTTCTCACACCATACGACCTATTTGCATTTGCTAATTATTTCTAATTTTGTAATCACTCTACGTAATAATTAGCTAGTGCACTGAAGTGTAGCTGATGTTTTTAAGAGGTTTGCTAAATCACAATGTACAGGACTTAGTTCGCATTAGTTGTTCAGTAGGGTTTCTCCAAAAGCAGTACGCAAGTAAGACATACGTTACTGCGTATCTGCGTTTCAGTGTTAAGTAACATTGAGCGTTGATACTTATTAATAAAGTATAATTTGGTTTGACATATAAATAGGACATCACTATCGTACGACTATCGTATTATTTTATAGAGTAATATTTAAGATAGTTTATTTAGTACTATAAGTAATTCTTATCGCCAATTTCACACGTCTTGATGGTATTTATAAGAAGCACTAATAAATTATGTACGTGCTTTTTTGTCTCTTAGCACTGACTTTTAGCAAAGTGGTTCAGTGTGACTGAAACTGCCCTTCAGAATAGTTTCAGTATAGTTTTTGATCATATATATTCGTACTTTTAAAAACACAGACATGAAAATAATGTCATGCTGTATTGATGAAAATCAGCTAGCATACATATACGGCTCCTTTCAAGGGATCATTTGAATAAATTGACTAGTAAAAAACAAGCAAACAAACATTCTAATTTGATAAGCATCTTTGCAAATGACAGAGCTTGCTCATAATAGGTATTTCTTATTTCGTAACACGGTTTTAAAATCATTGTTTTGATTTTTTTTTGTCCTTCAACTATATTTAAGAACGGCGCGTATATAAATGTTTCATGCCAAAATGCCAATCACTTACTTTTTTTTAATACTACTTAATTTTACACAATTCAGAATTTTCTTTTAGTTTAAAATCATACGTATTATTTGCTTATTTTACCTCTAAGGACTTATTTGTATCAGAGCTTTCTCATTTATTTATTTTATGGGAAGGCTAAGAACGAATATAATAATTTTATTATGCAAAACTGCGATTTGAACTACCTCGGTACCTTCTTAGTACCGAGTATTAGCGCTAGCAATGTATATGCTGTAAATCGTAGATCAAGAAACAGTTCCAGCATATTTCCTAGAACTTAGACCATAAATTCTTAGTGAAACGCGAGTCTAATAACAGGTTAGGCTTATGCTCTCTGTCAACTTATATGTGTTCGATTCACATCCTGTGGTGTGAACAGTCTGTTAAATCCATTGCGCGAGTCTTGATATAACTTCTAGCTCTGAGAGCTGTAGACCTCTCTCGCGAGTCTGTCTTTACATCACACCCCCGTCCCCTTAAAGTATGACGAAAAAGTTGCGTTATAATAAAGGTAACAAAAACAATTTTGTGATTTATTCGGAATGGCTGAAATAATATTCAGTATCATATTATGATACTTTTTACGTTTTTTAATTAACGCGCTATTTTTTCATTTTACCCTCAGCCTTTTTGAAAATTTTCCAAAAACTTAATCGACAATATAGTTCCATATAATTATCGAACCTGCTCACAAAATTTCACGAGAATCGGTTGAAAAATGAGACTTGTAAAGTCCGGAATACCGGACATACAATAGTATTTTTGCTTAAAAATCTCATGCGCTCTCTCGTCTCGTTTCGGAGGTCAAGTTAGGGTCGGTCTCCTGCAGAGGTTGAATCAAGGGTTGAAAATAAATCTGACAGCGATGATGACATACCCTTGTTTTCTTTAGCAAAACGAAGTCGAATCATTGAAGAACCTTTGATTGAGGAAGGTTGTGAACCTATACTATCTACATCAGCTACTGCTGACTCACTGATGTATTTTAATAATTTTCGCTACCTATTTAAAATCAATGAATCGCAAAGTTTCTAAAAGTATGCTTTCACAGCATCGTGATAACAACTGAAATAGAATATGATACAACATTGAACTAGAATTTGGACCTAGATTCTGGAGCCAAAAACACTATGCATAGCTGACCTATAGTTAGTAGATACGGCAGATTGTATTTATTATGCTAGCTTTTACTCCAGGCTTTGCGCGTATTATCTTTAATGACGTCTCTGGAAACTGCTAGAAAATGTAGTCTGTGTCATTCTTCGGTGTCTTACGAGTAAGTGTCTGCTCAAAAATTTGAAACTAAAATCCGTTACTGTTTTGATGAAAGCGAAATTCGCACAAACGTTCTTTCACATTTACCTCTTTAATATACTTTTTTGAATATGACAGAACGATATACTCTTACGATACGATGCCTGTATTTACAGAACAAACGGCACTTGCAGAGCGCGTAGGCGTAGGATTTGTTTTAATAGCTCCCACGCCAGTATCCCGATTTAATCTGTGACTGAAATATTATGAAGAGCCTCCTCTGCGATATTTGATAGTTCTTTGTAAAAGTAAAACGATAAATTATTCTTCGATGTTAGATAACTATTTGTAGTATCTGTTCTCTCGATTACCTGTGTAAAAATAAAATGTGTTACCTATATTATAGTTTTATCCAGTATCTGTGTAGACCGCCCATTGTACATTTTAATGTATTTTTTTATTATCATTGTATATTTTTTATTCTTGGTGTACAATAAAGTATTACTTACTTCCCAAAATGTCCACTTCCCAGAACGTCTACTTCCGAAAACGGCCACCTTCCAAAATGTCCACTTCCCAGAACGTCCACTTCCCAAAACATCCACGTTCCAAAATGTCCACTTTCCAAAATGTCCACTTCCCAGAACGTCCACTTCCCAAAACGTCCACCTTCCAAAACGTCCTCTTCCCAAAACGTCCACATCCCAAAATGTCCACTTCCCAGAACGTCCACTTCCTAAAACGTCCACCTTCCAAAACGTCCACTTCCCAAAACGTCCACCTTCCAAAACGTCCACTTCCTAAAACGTCCACTTCTGTATTTGGTAACTTGTGCCATGACTAATGCCAGTTAATTACTTGCCTTAAGTTGCTTCCGCTCCACTGATCAGTCCCAGTCAAGGCTAGAAGGGAACGTGGCTTCGAGACCAACGTTCTCTTTACCGATTTTGGTGGTTTTAGTGCGTGTTATAGTATATGCGGCTTTATCTTTTATGCTATCAACATTAAAACTAATTATCTATTGTTTAGTTTTAGGTTAATCTTTCATGGCGTTTTGTTCTTTTATTCTTAAGTTATTAAATATTAAATTAGTCTTAAGTATTAAATTGATTTAAGGACGAATAAGGAGCGTAGTAAATTTAAAAAAAATGGAATTGCATGGCTTGGTTAAGGCCGTACCTAAATTTTCCGGGGTCCAGTGCTGCCCCCATCTATACTAATATTATAAAGCTGAAGAGTTTGTTTGTTTGTTTGTTTGTTTGTTTGTTTGAACGCGCTAATCTCCGAAACTATTTGTTCGAATTGAATAATTCTTTTTGTGTTGGATAGTCCAGTTATCGAGGAAGGCTATAGGCTATATAACATCACGCTACGACCAATAGGAGCAAAGATATAGTGGTAAATGTATAAAAAACGGGAGAAATTATTTCATCTTTGAAGCCTTCCGTTGCGTGCGCCGTGAAAACGGTTCAAGATACACAAAAAATATGTATTAAAGAATAATAGCTCTTTTAATGATCTAAAAAACAGTCCGCGATAGTATATGTCTATCTTTTAAGATTAACTCACAAAAACCGTTTTTATGGTACCTAATTTGGTCGAAATAATTTGTTTAAGTTGTATCAACATAATAATATTAATCTTTATTCAAATAAATATGTTGTTGGTTAAGAGTACTTCATCTATACTAATATTATAAAGCGGAAGAGTTTGTTTGTTTGTTTGTTTGTTTGTTTAAACGCGCTAATCTCAGGAACTAATGGTCCAATTTGAAAAATTCTTTTTTTGTTGGGTAGTCCATTTATAGAGGAAGGCTTTAGGCTATATAACATTACGTTCCGACATACACGCGAACGAAGTCGCGGGCACAGCTAGTTTAAAATAAATCATTTCAAAGAAAACGGAGACATCATTTAAAATTTTGCAACTATCAAGTCCTAGATAACCCTTCAAAGTATTTTATGAACTACTGTTTACAGTTTATAATGAGAGCATTAAGCTTTCCTACGCACATTTGCCAAAAGTGGCCGTTTTTGCAAATGTGCGTAGTAAAGCTTAACGTTCTCACTTTAAACTGTAAACAGTAGTTCATAAAATACTTTGAAGGGTTATCTAGGACTTGGTAGTTGCAAAATTTTAAATAATGTCTCCGTTTTATTAGAAATGATTTATTTAAAATGGGGGCAGCACTGGACCCCGGAAAATTTAGGTACGGCCTTAACTAGTAAGTAATACTTTGGCTACTACGATGGCTAATAGACTTTCCTCTACCAAAATCAAAATTGATTTACAAATATCGTCTAGTTTTACACCTGTTTTGATGTTTTTTGTTTGCTGATAAGGGTCGTAGTATTTACTAACACAAGTTACGTTTCTAGGTTCTATAAGTTAATTCCAGTTGTTCATTTCTCTGTCATCGACTTATTTTGGGCTTTTAAAAAAAAAATGTCATCGGAATCTTTTCTCACACCAAAAAGGTCAACTCCCTAGTAAGTATGCGTAGTATACTACTATTATAGTCTTCTTATTGTACAGTAGCCCTTGGTTTGGGTGACGTGTAAGCTTTTCCACCTCTTTACTGAACTTTTCAGCCCTAAGTATAAAGATCATGATTTACTTTCCTGCATTCTTTTAGACGTGAAGGTGAACCGCTCACGTAGGTATATGTTACGGGTAATTTAGCTAAATAGCGCTCGCTTTTGTTTTTATCGTATTTGATGAATTCCTGTGATACGTTGTTTTTGGAACATTCTTATCGGAAATGTCATTTAATTTCTCATTAGTATACATTTGAACAAGATTTATTATTTTCTATAAAGAATTCTTTTGATATAATTATACTTTCTCTGGCATTGTTGTCTGTCCCAAAGTTAAAAACTATTCAAACGTATATTACGTTTATGAATTAATGTATGTTGCGATTTTCTTTAAAAAGACTTAACTACCTTACGACTATAAATGTAACTTTAATGTTATCATCCTTTTCACTTTACGAAAGTAAATGCTATAAGAAATATTTCTATTGACTGCTGTGTAGGTTACGGTGACTTATATATAATGCATTATGATTTATGTGCATTAAAATTATAATTTTCATTCTCTTTCTGTCCTGGTCCTTGTTATTTAATTTTTTTAAAAAGATAAAGTCGTTTGTCAATGCCTCCTCCCGCATCTAATCAGTCTATGGTTATCAGAGCACAAATTGCTGTGCGTACTTTGGATAGGAACACCGGTAGCTGAAACGAGCCAGGCGTGGTCTGTATCACTTGATCCATCCAATATAGATACATACTAATCACGTATATATCCCTTTCTGGGCAGACAGAGCCTTAGACCATATGACCTAAAGGTCACGCCCAAAAATTTTCAATATCATACTGACGTTTTGTAATCTGTCAATTGTCAACGGTCGACTGCACAATTCGTTTTCGATAATACAATTACATCGGGCGACGTGAAATTCGTAGCTTCAATGTGGCTGCTATTATTCATGAGGAGCAGGTCCAATGCAATCGGTTTTAATAATTTATCGAAATCGGAACGAAATAAATAATGCCCCCGTGGCAATTCCAGTCATTTCACAATTACCATTGTAATTTCTGTAGTAGCTACTATGTAAACGTAGGTATTGTTGCACATTGTAATTGTGATATTCATTTTGAATTTTTCTGGTAAGTTAGATAGAGTTAGAAATTTATTAAAAACAATCGACAGTAAAAGAGAAAAAATGGTCGTTTTATACTATACGATAAATTTGTAAAAAACATAATACCTATAAGAAAAAGTCGAAGCAAGATTGATTGAGAAGAAAAGAAAGAGCATTTATAGATCAAGTAAATAAGAAGTTGAAGTCGTGAGGCATAGGGTAAATACAAATAATGTCTTATACCCTATACAAGCAAGGGTTTCCTAACAACGTTGAGCTTCACGAAATAAAGTAGAGTTCAATGATAAATTAATTATATTATCGTACATCATATTGGTAAAAATTTCAAAGCTACAAGTTGAATTGGCTAAAATTTAAACAAACTATTTCGCCTATAGGTTTCTGTTGATGTTTGTGCAAAGTCAATAAAAACTTCGGGAAGAGGATTTTTTTTACATTATTTATTAGTACATATTAAGTTAGGTACCTGAAATGACTAATTATAAAAAGAAATGCAACTAGTTAGCGTAAAACTAACCAATTATTAAGTACATATACATGTTTTTAATAATAATTAAAATTTTTGAAGGAACACTGTAATGATATGTTTGGAAAGCCAAATGGACTGCGCTGGATAATTAATAAAAATCCACGAGATGATGGTAACGTGTTACTTTATTGGCACACACAATCGAACAGGGACGGAAACGAACAAAGTTGCCATCAAAGAAAAATGCAAAATAATAAATTAATGTTCAGTTGCCAACAATTTTACAATAACTTGATTCGTTGAAAATTAAGTTATCTGTACTGAGTTACTGACAATTAGGCATTAACTTTTGAATGACGCATCATTGTTTATAACTTGATCGTGATCGCTTCATATTTGGGTTACTTGCAATCAATTCTTCATTTACCTCTTTCTAATGATTCATAAACATCTTCAAACAGTCGGTGCTCGATGGATATTAAGTTTAACCTTCCAATACTCTGACGGTCAGTCAACTCTACTGATGAATTGTTTTCTAACTTTTTTACCGTCTACCAAGACTTGGTCAAAATAATCTTCTTAATTTCTTGTCTTCCAATTATGACGTGTACCTAGAGGATCTGTTGATTTCTGAATAAGAAGCGTTTACAGAACTTATATCTAAACGCGGTTCTAATTTGTGTTAGGAAAGCCTTTTGTCTTTAATATACCGCAAGACAGAATGTGAGGCTTCTTCGAAGAAGTTAACAATATTGCTGCAATACAAAATACCCAACTTAACCCTCCTGTCTGAAACGTGATACGAAGTCACGGATATTACCTTGACATTGGCTGCCCGTTGTTCTGCCACCAGTATAAAAAGACCCCTTAGTATAACAACTTGTCACTAAAAAGGTAACGATGCCCTTTAAAGAAAGAGATCCTAAAGGCCTGTAAGGCTGGTCGCCTCGTGAAGCTATTGCGAAAGTGTAATATCCGTTTGATCCGTCACTTGTAGGTTTTCATCCGTCATTTGATATAATTTATGATATTTCCTTAAAGACATTCTGACTTATATACATGTCTTGTAAAACTTTTCTATTTATAGATTTATTTATTTTACGAATAAATCACCCCAATTGAGTTAGCCCCAAAGTAAGTTCGAGACTTGTGTTATGGGATACTAACTCAACGATACTATATTTTATAACAAATACATATATAGATAAACATCCAAGACCCAAGTTAATCTGAAAATGATCATTTTCCATATTGACCTCACCGGGGATCGAACCCGGATAAATACATACGTAAATATATTTGCAATGACAATATCTTGAGAGTGCTGGTAGTTCATCTTGTTTCTTGAGGTGTCTTTGCCTCGTAGTCGTAGCCTGCTTGTGGCAAAATACTTTCGTAAAGATAATAGGCACCCCTTAGATATCGCAAACTTTCTGGTATATTTCTTCCTCACCCTACCATATTATAGGGATACCACTTTACGTTGGGTCGGGACACCATGAGTCTTTGCCATTTTCCTCTATCCTTTGTCAAGGCATTTGTTACATTATTTTTATCCTTATCATCCTTAACGCACCTTTTTTCGGTCTTCCTCTGTTCCTAATTATCCTATAAAATTATCAAATACAAGAAATTAGTTTTTTCTTCAAGAATCTTGAAATTTCTTACTTTGTAAACTTTTTTGTTGTTCAGCGTAAAAAGAGATTTGCAAGGATCGTAGAAAGTAAAGATCCATAGTCTCTGCCTACTGCAATGAGAAACAGGCGTAATAATATGTATGCATTTTCAGAGAAATTCTGGTTTTCTAATCTATCCCTTTCATGGATTATCCCGGGTGTTGAACAGTCACTCAACCAGGTCTAAGAGGATACGGAATGTTATTAGTGTATTTTGCGATGTAGTTGTTTCCATTTCACTAGAGCAAATATGCGTAGCTAATTGAATGTTAGTTTGAGAACTTTAAAATTAGTTTACAAAATCTCTTATCATCATCATCAGGTCTTTTTTAGTCTCCACTGCAGGAGCACGACCCTCTCTGAGCTACCAGTGCCATACTTGGCCAGAGCAGCCAGAGAATTTGGCCTACATTCTCTACGCAGGTCAGACGGGTTGGAGAGGTCTCACTTATGTTTATAAGCTTGTATTTCTTATGTCACTTTCTACGATATCCACCGGAAGACTTGGAGTGGTCCTATCTCCTATTCTACTCTGCCGGACACTACACGGGAAACAAACTATATAGGACTAGTCTTAAATTATCTTGCATTGGTTTTTACGTTTGGAAGCACGTCGAACCTTTGGGTCATGTTGTAATGGATTCAATATTCTCGCTGATGCTGGTCGGCTGGAAGAATTTTCTTTTAAAAGGTAACATAATAATAAGCAGCCGACAAACCGTTCTCAAATTATGTATTTCCTAACTTTTAAAAGGGTAGATTGTGGGTTCGATATCTTGATACTTTCGTCGTGCTATGATGTGATGTTTGCAATGTGATGTTTGCAGTAAGTTATATTATAATATCACGGTGATTTGGTAATATCCTTTAGATTTTGAGACCAGTGATGATTCATACATCACATCCTTAATGCAATCGTGAACGTGTAGGTAGGTATAAGATAATAGGAAATAAGTTTGTCAGTCTATTTAATAGCAAAATAAAATGATAAACATAGACCGGGTACCTTCTTAAATTTATTAAAATAAACGGGCAAGTGCGAGTCGGACTCGTACATTAAGGGTTCCGTACCTCCGTACAATATTTTAAAGAAACACGTTTTTTGTATGAAGACCCCTTTAATTTTTAACTTTATCTTATTTTTAGTATTTGTTGTTATAGTGGTCATAATGATACATAATCGGTGAAAATTTCAAGTATCTAGTTAATGCCATTATAAAGATCTAGTTAAAAACGCTGAAAAACACTTTTTTATATGACGACCCCCTTTAATTTTTAACTTTTTTTTATTTTTAGTATTTGTTGTTATAGCGGCTACAGTAATACATAATCGGTGAAAATTTCAAGTGTCTAGCTATTATGGTTCAAGAGATAGAGCCCTGTGACAGACGGACAGACAGCGGAGTCTCAGTAATAGGGTCCCGTTTGCACCCTTTGGGTACGGAACCCTAAAAATTAATTAAAAAGGAGCTATATCGAAAGTTAAACAAAACGTAGAAATGCTAACTAGCATTATAGCATAACAGATTAGGAGTTCCTAATTAGGGAAAAACGGAGAATCTGTTTACTTATGATAACTTAATTTAGTTTTTCTTGTTCCAGTGGTAGTCTACCGAACTGACTCCACATCAAATCGGTAAGTATTTCTTCAAGATTGGCCTATTTTTCATTTTATCACGTAATCGCATTTCCCATGCATTGATGTGTCACCAATCAAAATGTATTCACAATCCCTACAATGATTGACGTCACACACATTAAGACCTTATTCACACAAACCACTTTCCATTTCTGCTCGGATTCACATCGTGGCAATCAAGAAACCATTAGATGTGGAAATGGACAATACGCTTTGACGAAAACACAAGATTCAGGTTAATGAGTGCATGTTTGAATGATTAGTATGGTGTTCAACATAAATGCTGACATGACATGGCTTGTAATTGCTACTCTTGTAATTATGGTTTTTTAGGGCTCCGTACCTAGGGTGCAAACGGGACCCTATTACTGAGACTCCGCTGTCTGTCCGTCTGTCCGTCTATCCGTCTGTCCGTCTGTGTGTCTGTTCATCTGTCACAGCACAGGGCTCTATCTCTTAAACCGTAATAGCTTGACATTTGAAATTTTCACCGATTATGTATTACTGTGGCCGCTATAACAACAAATACTAAAATAAAAAAAAGTTAAAAATTAAAGGTGGTCGTCATACAAAAAACGTGTTTTTAAGCGTTTTAAAACATTGTACGGAGGTACGGAACCCTTCATGTACGAGTCCGACTCGCACTTGCCCGTTTATTCTTTTCTTTTTTGTAGTTTTATTTGCCTGTGCCAAACAATGGGACAACGACATTATTTTTAGGGTTCTGTACCCAAAGGGTGCCAACGGGACCCTATTCCTGAGACCACGCTGTATGTCCTTCCGTCACAGGGCTCTATCTCTTGAACTGTAATAGTGAGACATTTGAAATTTTCACCGGTTTTTTTCCGATTTCCTAGGCTTACCAAGTTGTACCATAATGAGTTTATAAAAAAGAACATTTTTCATTGTACAAGTACAAGCGATTATTGTGATGTGAGAGTAATAAGCCTAAAGTCGATGGAGTTGCGTCTTTTTATTACAGAGAATCTATAGCCACCTTCCGGCTTTATCATCAGATCAGCTTCTTGAACTAGTGGCTCTGTGACCTGTAAACCTCGCGGCTCACCCCCAACCCGTTGAAGTTTATCGGATTAAAAAGTTGTTCAGACAAAAAAGTTGCGTCTTAATAATCAGATCAGCTTCTTGAATAAATTATTTTAAAGGAAACGGAGATATAATTTCAAATTATGTCTCTAATAATCCCTAGATAACCCTTCAAACTATTTTATGAACTGTTTACAGTTTAATGTGAGAACGTGAAGCTTTTTTTCGCACATTTTCTTTCGCAAATGTGACAAAAAAGCTGCACTTATTTTGACCTTTCTGAGGTAATAATAATAATCAGATATCTACACAAGCTGAACCTTTATCTATAAATGTTTCATTATGCCTCACTTATAGATAAATTAACCAATTATCCCGTTATTAACAAACATTATACAAGAAAAATGGATAATTTTAAATTAAGTTTACGGAAATCCAAATATCAAGGCAAAGTTAATAAAGCTGCAATTATTGTATCGATCAAACTAGTTCACGTTTCATATGATAGGAGTCTACTTTATCATTCAAAGATTTTTGGAAATAAAACCTTTATTATTTTGCATATTGAGAAGAAATTAAAAGGCTAAGTAGAGTTGTCATTAGAGAAAACATGTAGGAAGCAAATGAACTAAGTAATTTCTATCATAGTTTGACCCTCTTTTGGAAGAGAAAAATGTATATGACTTTAAAATTCTAAATGAACAGAAATAAAAAGTATTACCTAATACGTATAAACAAATGTGTCACAAATACAGGCTGATTTTTTATCCAGTGGCAAAATTTTTGGAGCAAGTTCAGTCCATGATACTGAACTACTTTCTATAAAAAAAGTTATTAAAAATCAATAAAAATTTTTCGTCCTCCCATACAAAATCCGTTTGGCTGAGCGCTGATATGTATGGAAGGAAGAAAAATTTGTATCTATTTTTAATAACTTTTTTTAGAGAAAGTAGTTCAATATCATGGACTGAACTTGCTCCAAAATTTTTGCCACTGGATAAAAAATCAGCCTGTATATCTAAATGACATGTATACAAAAATAAAAAAGCTAAAATGTTATATTATGTCATTCAAACTAGTTAACAGATCATACTGAATGTGATAGAGACCCACTTTATTATTGACATGCACAAAACAAAAATGCTAAAATCGACCTGCTTGTTATGCAAGGCGGAAATCGATAATAACTATACATGATATACTATGGTTGCGTAATAATTTGGGACATATGTGAAGTTGGACAGTATCTAGCGTTTCTATTGGTGACCACATGTGGCATAATATCTCAAACTCCGAACGGCTTACCACGGCATGATAAGATTTTAGTTCCGGCAGTCGTCAAGCTAAGGTGTAGCTTGACAACTGTCATATTATATATTACATTTATAAAAAATCTATCCTCCGTTCATCAGTCATATTGTGAGTAAGCTACCAATTTAAGGAGCATGCTTTTTATGAATTCCACAAAAGAAATTAGCACATCATAAATCGGTATCGTGGTACTATATAACTAACTGATTCACGAAGAGCAGATTTTTGTTAATACGGTGGCACTGAAGACAGTAAGAGCACGGGTAAGAGTATTACATAACGGTGGTGGTGATAAAAAATAACACCAGTTTTGGCCAATTATATGAAAATAAAGACAAACATCAGCGTTTAATTAGAGTATAATGCAAGTTCCGACTATCTCGTTTCTTTACGAAGACAAGGGTTTGTTGCATGATGTTAAAAGATGAAAAGTATTTTAGTGATTAACGTATGTTTTTTTTTTATGTTATAGGGCGACAAACGAACAAGCGGGTCACCTGATGGTAAGTGATCACCACTATGTTCTCACCTTAGAATAAGGTTCTCAATTGTTGGGTATTTTATCAATCTTGAAGGACAAATCAGAGTCATAATTCAAAGTTTTGATATTTTATTTGTCTGATTACCATTCTGTGTCCATGAAACTAAGCTAACTCATAATATTTGGCAGTAACTCTCAAATAAAAATTGGTTGCCTGTAAAGTCGGTATACGGGCGAAAGTTTTACGTGACAAGTCTTTTTATGTCTGTCTCTCTCGCTCTTAGGCGGGCTAACCATGCCCGAGTGGAAGGTACGCGTGCCTCTCACTCGCTCTCATTGTGAGCGCATAACGTGAGCGGAGCGTAACGCAGTTTCTTGAAGTGTCACCCGGCTAACCAATTTATAAGACGTTGTCACGTCAAAACCGAGTTCTATTGTTTTAAGGCAAACTACTACGCAAAACAAGTCTATTAAATAGTAGTAGTAGTAGTAATAGTAGTAATAATATCATGTTATAAGAGGAAAAGCTATGAAATAGAAATTATAGGATAGGTAGGTAAGTGGACAAAGAAAGCGCTATAATAACTGAAAAATAGAAAAATAATGGGAACAGAAATAGGAGGTGACCAAAGAAAATGTGTAAACCAGAATGGCTAGTAAAGATCTCAGGTAAAGATGTAACTGTTGAGATAAAGGATAGCGACTTACGTGCTGTGCCGACTGCCGTCCCTATCTAGAGTGAGATAAGGGAATCTGCAATAATTATCATAATTCATATCAAATAAAACAAATGCCGGGATATTGCAATCCCGGCAAAATTGGTTTTAGTTGTGTGTCGGTAATAGAGAATGCTACGGGATGTGATTAGTTGAGTCAAAGGTCACAGGTATGGCACTTCGTAGAAGCGGAGTATCATTTATGCCTACACTACTACAAACAAAACTTTACATCCGTGCGCACGTCAATGCGTGTGTCACCCGCTCTCGCCCCTCGACAAGGCGAGAACTATATTGCGCGGGACCTGAGGAGATTCCGTTCTGTATTAAATACCCGTGGTCCCACCGGTTGTTAATATTTATAGATGTAAACCTGATTTATCTTGAAAATGAAATACAACGGGAAACAGACATTCTACCCGCTATCCGATCCAGAAAAGAAATGCACGTCATAAATATGCATGTCCGAATAATGAGCTTTTGCGGAAGCGGCGTTTTGTATTGCAAACTGCGCTAATTGGAATGTAATATAAGGTCTTACCGTCGTATTACAAAAAAAAAACAGTGGCACTCCGAGAGTGCTGACAGAAGTAAAAACTTGAACAATTACGTGAGGTGTCGGTAATGGTAACAGTGTCGTGAGTTAAATGTAATTTTCCCATCTCAAAAAGTGTCCAACGCGCCTAAAGAAGTTTTCGCTTCTAAAATCTATTTCCTTAAATCAGTTATTTTTTATTAATAAATAATCCTAGCCATCGATGTCCCAGTAATGGGCAAAGGCCTCTCTCTCACTTCTTCATTACTCTAGATTTTGTGCTATTGGTTGCCACTTTTTATTGAATTTATTAAGGTCATCCATCACACCAACGATACACTTGCAATTTGGGATCCAATAGGTAGTCCTTTTTGCTCATTGGTCTTGACGCATCCTGACTACATGCCCCGCCCAGTCCTATTTTAAATTGGCCGCTTTTTCAGCAACACATATTATTTTGGTTTTTGAGCGCAGCCACCTTAAATTGGTAGCATACTCACTATAAGACTGAAGATGGCAGAATTTTTATGAATTTGAGGGTAAGAAAATATAGTGAAACATGTGTCTAAAAAACATTATGCTTGTTTTTGGGCCCTTAACCCTAACAAGCAACAAGAGGACACAGTGGTTCGGTAAAAAAGTATCGCCTGGGCCATTTAGGGCCCTAGTCGATGTGGAACCCCTAGGTAGTTGCCTACTCAGGTTCGTCTGGCCCTGCATTAAAATAAAAGTTAACGGTATGGTTTTGTGATTTCTTGTGTATAAAATACGATGCTTATTCCCTATAAATTAATAACCTCCATTGGGGTAAATCCCCAAATTTTCCACCCCGTTTTTAAATCTAAATAAAAAATGAGACGTGGCCCGCGATAAAGCTAATTTCCATTTGTATTGATTGTTTGTCAACTGTTGTGTTGTGACTGCTCCATGTAGATTTATGATACAGAGGGTATAAATTAATAATACACGTATCCTTGCACGCAATATAAATTTTTACAAATAATACTTATATTTTTACTGTTAGATTTAGTTTGTTGTTTTTCGGTGGTTTTCAAGCTGCCTAAAGGCATGTAGATTGACGACTACTACATTGATGTCAGCCGGGACCAACGGCTTCTGGTCACCCATCCAAATGCGGCCCAGTGTCACTTAACTTGCGAAAGCGCTAATAATGCGTAGCACCGTGCCACCACGATTTAGTATTGTAGAATTATTTTACCAAAGGAATTACAGTACCTACAAGTACAGGGTTGATGAGATATTTTAATTTGTGAGAATATACACCTCAGCGGCGGCGGTACCGCTGGTAGACTAATTTAACATCTTCTGTGTAATACTTATTCACTGAGTTTAGTCAATGAGTCTACTCAATGACTAGTCACACAGGAACCTATTCCAAAATCATTTAAAAAAACCAAACATATCCATGTGTACTTTTATCAAATTTCCCACAGTAAACGGCGAATCGACGACAACATATAACAATATGTCTACACGTGAATATCGATTGTCACCGATCATTTGCGACTGATAGATATCTCGCACGTGACAGTCGTCAAACTTTGATCATGATGGCAACCCTAAGCCTGACTCTGTGCTGACTGAATTAGCCCCCTGTTCCGCTTTTGGGCTTTTTGGCAAAGCAGATGACCTTTTTTAGGTCTCGTCAAAACTATCGCCCATATTCTTTGATTTTGCTCCGCCATGGTACTCGTATCCATGACTGGCTTTTAGGGCTAAATGTCAGGCCTGATTCAGCGCAGAGTCCGGCTGTTTAGGGTTCCATAGCCAAATGGAAAAAAAAAACGGAAACCTTATAGATTCGTCATGTCTGTCTGCCGTATGTCACAGCCACTTTTTTCCGAAACTATAAGAACTATAATTTGAAACTTAGTAAGTAGATGTATTCTGTATATTGTTTTAAGTTTTTCAGGATCATGGACATTTCGAAATTAAAACTTAGAGGTTTTTTAATTTTGGATTACATTAGTTTTTTTATACGACATTTTAATTCATCTATTTAGGGATTCATTTAATCACGAACATCCAATTTCTTTATATAATTATAAATTTTATAATACTTGCAGGATAGTATGATTCAAGTAAAGTTACTTTTCATATACGTCGACATATTCATAATTTATATTTAACAGTACTACCTATGTGTTTAGTGTAGAGAGAGAGAGTCTTAGTTACGTATTGTATATGTTTACATAAGGCATATTTATCCAGTAACTAGAGCACAGAACTGACGTGACATCTTTGTTTAATCACCCATATTAATATACCTGTCGACAGAGTGACATTTAAGTTATTTCCGTCACTTGCCTAACGCTGGTCCACTTTTTGCCTGTCTTTTGGCTTTTAATCTTGTTTGGTTTCACACTTACCTATTACTAAAGCGGAGGTGACGGCTAGAATCATATTTAAATTTTTGAATTCAATGGCAAACAGTTTAATGCAAGCATTTTTGTGGACGATTCAATGTTGGAAATCTAGACTTGCAGAGTTATCCTGGAACTGGCTGGAAATTATAAAATGAAAATACATACCTTAAGCTAAAAAAGAAATAAAAATGATATCGTCTTAAACTATATGGATAATAATCCACCCAAATCAAGTTAACATTGACATATGAATGAGTGACGGTGAATGATATTAAGAGATGTTTTGGATAAAAGTACTTATTGTTAGGAGACTAGCGCCATCTGCGTGTGATCTCCACAAACACGGGCAAGATTATCGATTCAGAGATATTCCGGCTGTGTGCGCTCGGCCGAGCGCGGATTGTCTTTGCCCAGTCGCGAGCGACGCCATTAATGACAGGTTCGCTGGCCGCGTCGCGAGGAAAGCCATGCCGGCATTTTGTACTTGATATATTGCGAATATTTCGTGAAGAATTGTCGCTAATTGTTGTTTGTTTGTGTGTGCCCAATTTGTTTCAAACGGCGTGGAGCCGGGAATAATTCGTAGTACGGATAAGAACAGTGATTTGTGTCAAATGTGAAACGCGTGACATGGCGTCATTATAAATTGTTGGTTTTTGCCTATTCCCCGTGTGGAACGGAAGTATTTGTAAACTGACTATAAAGAGAACTAATTTTGGTGGCGTGGATGCCCATAAATATATAAACAGTGATAAATGTTTGAATCGGAGCGAGGGACATCCCATGTTACGTTCCGCTGTTAGGTTATGTGCATAATATTGAACTGTCCAGAAGAAATTTGTGGTGCTGTGGTGAAGTGGTGTTATAAATACGACGTATTCGTTTGGGGCGACATACATGAGCTCATGGGTAGGTTCGCTTAGGGACCCCATTTTCTTCACCACTGACTTGGGACCCGTGGTGGGACCTAAGGCCGTCGCCAGCCCTGAGGAGGACTTCGGGCTCGACGCGAAGGCCAGGCGAGGCTGCCTGAAGACGGCATGGATGCGGTAAGTTTTATCTTTAATTGTCTCCCATTTGTAATTAGTTTAATTACTTTTAATTAGATTTAAGTTTAATTTATAATTAGGTTAGGAGGTTTCCTGGACCTTATCTAGGGTGGTAGCAGACTGCGTAGGTTTGTTTGTGTGTTTGTTTGTTGCCGGTGGGATTGCCGGACTCGTACCAATAGCGTAGTTAATAACATTTTTGGTAGCCGAGTGTAGTTAGTAACAAGAGATGTAAATTTTTTATAGGCTGATAAAAAAGTATTAATATTGTTTGTTTGCTAAACTATATGCTCAATGCTCCCATTCTTTGCAATGGTTAGTACACGTCTTCAATAATATATATAATCAGCGATAAAACTTTAATATCCTTTTGAACAAAATTATAAAGCTGACGTATACTATTTCTGCCTAATTTCTATGTTGTTGTGAATTGTGTGAAGCAGTCAAGAAAATTTTTAAAAGAACAAAGAACACAGTTCATGACATATCGTAACTTAAGTCATTTAAAATAATCGTCTTACGAATAAAATACTGAAGGCATATCTACAATTAATAAAGATAAAAATACTAAAAACAAATAACTTACTAACTAAATTGAAACAAGCAAGACTGTTTGAAACTTTAAATTATTATTATATAAGTATATTAGAGTTTAAAATTTGTAATAAAGATCAGCGGCCAACAGAAACAAACACGGTAGCGCTAGCGCTATTTCCCGATAATTACGAGGAAGCAATACATAACTTTCCCTCGCAGGAACAAACTGAATAGCACTCAACCATAGCAGTTTGTATCAATAGTTCAAAAATTTTATTGCTTCATTTTCAGTTAGAATCAAATTAAAATTTCAGCTCTTATTTATCATTAAACAATTTTGAGGGTCGTCGAAAATTGGAGGACCTTTCATGAATTGAATCAGGGTCGCTTAAATTAGTTCGGGTAGAGACAATAATATTGTTCATAGCGTTCCAACGAAAAGTTCCGATTATTAATTTCACCAAGGTATTGTTTGGGGAGAGATCGATTATAACTCTTCTATTTTTATAGTGTTACTAAAGGATTGATTACCGCTTTGGCTGCCAGGGTGGCATGAATAGCCGAAGGTTGTCTAGACGGAGGCCAAGGACATCGCATACGCCATTAGCCAAAACTCCTGTGTCATGAATCGATTATATTGGTTTAAGGTTCTTAAGAAATAAGTTTATTAAATTATAGCATAGCTCTCGATGTTGCAGTAATATTAAAAATATGACACTAATTTGTTGCCTTACGTAATATTGATAAGAAATTTTATCGGAAGCTTATAATACCTACCGTTTTAATTTCACGCGCTTCGAATAAATTACACCCATCATTACGCAGTTTTAAAATTAATTCAAGTTGTAATTAAGTAGCACTTCTTGCGTTTTTTATTGCTTATTGTTTTATAATATTAACTCAACCTTTAATTCCTTTAACAATTTATATTTTCATGTCAATATAGAATTTTTAGATCACAGGTGTCTATTTTGGCAGTTGTTCAAGCAAACTTACAGATATATCCAGTAATATGAATTCGTAGAAATGTTATAAAATATGCATTCAAGAATTTAAAAAAGCTTTAGTAGTGACTTATCTTCAAAAAAAGCGGCTAAGTGCGAGTCGGACTCACCCATGAAGGGTTCCGTAGCAGCAAGTAACATAATATAAAAGTTCTAAAGGTAAATTGCGGTTTACGATTTATGACGTATTAAAAAATAACTATCTATGATACCGAAACCGCTATAGTTTTAATTGAAAGTACATACTTTAAGGTATATACCACATTTTTTTCAGAATTATTTTAGTAATATTTCAAAACTTACGGTGGGACACCTCAAATTTTAACTTTGTATTAGATAATTTCAAGACTGGGGGGTTTGATCTACATTGTTTCAAAGCAGTTTTTGTTGCGTTTTAAAAGACCTTTTCAAAGATACCCCAGACGTTGGGGTTAGGTCCAATTAAATTTTTTAAATTCACTTTTCGTTGTATGGGAGGGGGCCGAAAAAAACCATTTTTTCTTAATTTTAAAAACTAACTTTTGGAACTTCAATATCTATCTCTCTACCAATTTTCGTGACAATCGGTGCAGTAGCGGCGTAGTACGAGCCCGGACGGACAGACGGACGGACGGACGGACGAACGGACGGACATGATGAAACTATAAGGGTTCCTTGTGGACTCGGAACCCTAAAAAACAGCCCTCCTAAATATATACCGATTTAATTGTTTTTGTGTAATGG
This sequence comes from Acrobasis repandana, assembly GCA_963576875.1. NCBI lineage: Eukaryota > Metazoa > Arthropoda > Insecta > Lepidoptera > Pyralidae > Acrobasis > Acrobasis repandana. Next base: position 4,088,167 of record OY756215.1, read on the forward strand.
ATAAACCCAAAAACTACTGATCCGATTTTATTTTATATTTTTCTTCTATAGAAAGCTACATTATCAACGAATAGCATAGTGCTATACTTAGTCTTATTATTATTATTATAAGGAATCTGAAATACATCATCAGTGCTCCTTAAATCAACTTTGTACTAAATAACTGATTTAAAAAAGTGCATTTTTCTGAATACGACGGATAAACTATAGTAAGTAATATTATTTTATTAGTTAGTAATTGCCTTATCGACTGGGCAAGGTGCGCTGTGTATTCAAATATAAACATCACATCTTGAAGCATCCTAAGTGTACGACTGTACGTTCTTCATTATCAAAAGTGTTCTTAATGTAGGTATTCTAAAAGATAAACCACGAGCCCAATTTAACTTAGTGAAAAACCTTCGTCTTAAAATATAGGAGACTGTCTGACCTTCCGGAAACGTGCCAGCGCCTCTGTCCTTGTATTGTTGACTTAGAGCGTGCGAATTGCCAATACCACCGTGCTAGAGGATGCGGGTTCAAAAGGAAGTGCCGGCGGTCCTATTCGTTCGTCCTGGTTAATCTAGATCAATCTGGGCCAGATTTGTTCCATTGACCTGCAAGTTTTAGAATAAGCTTGTTTGTATCACTATTTAAATTGTGATTGATCTACGTCGATGATTTACTAATGTAGACATTTACTAATAAGGATGAATGGTTTGCGATAATTATTTGATTTATTTACTTTTATTAGTTTGATGTCTTCCAGTGCTGTTGAAATGTGGAAGTGTTCTAGAAACAGAATTAAATTAGTTTTTCTGGGAATAGTGTGACGAAAAGGCATTATCGTCACACTAATTCCTTTTTCGTTTAAAGTCTTATCTTGCAACGCATTTGTTTTCGAGGTATATATTAGAAATTAAAAAAAGGTTGTATTTGTAAATTGACATATGAATGTCACAGGTTAAGAGAATATTGTAATTTATTTACATTTTTTTGGAGTTTTAAAAATCCTCAACAATAATATTTTATGATTTTTCAGCCCTGAATAAATAAGAAATAATATGTTTAGTTAAGTAAATTATGATAATTGGAACATTACTCGTATCATTATTTTGTGCTTCTGATAAACACGCAACGCCATAAAACGTTTGCTAATCAACAGTTAATTAATTATAATTTTACTTTCTGCTGTCAGTTACGTGTGTCGAATTATTAAAATCTCGTTCTCTTAGTTTTCACTGCTGTCATTCATATGTAGGGCTGTTAAAAGTGTGTTGGTGGATTTGCAATGGATACGATATTCTGTGAAAGGATCGTTTGCCGGCGATTCATTAGTATATGGTTGGCGCTACTGGCTACCGGTAAACCTGTCTGACGCAGCTCAGCAGTCGCGGTTTGGCGCGCTGCTATGCCGGACGCCTCCTTGTCTTTTCTGTCCCCTCGGTACTTTACCGTACTCTTGAATGACTATGAATTGAAAACGAATTGATTGTGTTCTGTGCTTTTTCCTTATACGAATTTTATTGCCTGTGTCTGTGGATTCTGTCTCTTGTGGAAATTAAATAAAGGTAATTTTCGATGAAGTGTTCAGTGTTTACAGTGGCCTTTTTGGTCTAATAGTTAAGCAGGTGGAAAGGTAGTAGTGCGTACCAGTGCTAAACAGGTCTTGATTTGTTTTCTGGTTGACATGCTTGATGAGTAGGTAACGATCAGACAATCGGTGGTAGTTATCGCGATGATTCACATCTTCACGGTAGACGTCATAAGTAAAACAGTGTGGTGACAAATTTCTTGGACCCTAGTTTTACTGATTTCAAATGGAAAACTTTAAGATAAGTCAATACAATGAATTATCAATTACAAACTAGGTAGTATGTATGAACTTTTGTTTAAGGCATTTGAATAAATACGTGTACAATATTAAGACATAGATCGGTACCTATTTGTTTTAGCATTTTTGGATATATGACCCCATAATTTCTCAATTTTGAGCGAATATGTATAGGTGAAATACTTAGATGAAATAGGTAAGGTACTCAAATATTCTGAATCGTATTATTTCTGCCGGTATGCACCTCTATGTTATTCACAAGTATGATAACTAAATAAAAAATATTCTGTTCTTCTTGATTACTCGAGCGAACCCGACAATGGCCTCTAGTATCGAATACCCAACTAACGCTTTTATTACTTTAGTGTTATTAACATCCACAATTATTCCGTTTATTCATACTTTTTATATGACAAAGCCCTTCTTGCGAGTAGGCGACCTGTCTTAACTAATTTCTTTCGGTGCTTCTTCTCAGAAAAGCTACCGCTATTACTAGCAAATGGAAACGATTCGCTAATAGCGGTAGGTTTTCTTTAAAATTAGATAGTTATTGACATGAAAAAGTGCCTGCAAAAGCCCTTATTTATCAAAAATATTAGTGTTTTTGTATCATGCATGCTACGAGTACCTTTATGGAATTCGTTAATGATATTTTAAAGCAAATTTGTACAGACCCTTATTTTATAGGATAGAATCCGTCGGCGTCGGCCATTGCAAACATCTGTTGCGCGGTTACGGTTTATAGAACTCCCACAAAATGCCAAGTGTTGCCTTACTTTAGCTTGTCACGACCTGGCATTTTAAAATAGGTAAATATACCGTATATGGCTCTTAACAGATACAAATATATTATATTATATCTATCACGTATTTATCCATTGCGGGATAGATAAAGCCACAATAGTACGCTTGTCTATCTATAAAAAACAGGAGTCTAGACTAGAATAAGGTTTAGGGTTGCTATGTCTACATATATCTTTCGAGTGTTACTCTGGTGGATCTTGTTGGACATGGCACCCGCATTCACCGTGTGACAAATCTTAGTGTGACGTGTAAGCAAATGATAGGTTTAGAAAAATCTATGCTTGCATACATTATTATAAAATATTACTAATGTACCTACTACAGGGTAAATCGTTACTAAGTTCAAGGATGATATAGAAAAAAGTAGGTACTCACATGTAAAAACGTGAGATCATCCATCTGATGTCATTTGGGTGAAAAACACGCAATGCCGAATCATTGTACTATGTTTCGAACGGTAAGCCTAGGTTCCTTTCCCAGAAGCACATACATACTCTACTCATACTCGTATAATATTTACCTATTTAGTCTTATTAACAATCTCTTAATTAGGTCTCAGGTTTATATCATATAAAATATATTAAATAAGCTTAATAATATAAGACTAACGATGATATAACAAGTTTGGTTGTTAGGATTCTTTAAATTAGTAGTTTTAGTTTTACTGCAAATTTTATATTTATCTTCTTTAAATGTTCAAGAGTTAATTTTCAATAAGAGTACCTAACTTCAAAATTATTCCAGAGCTGAACTCTTCCTGTGTGACAATGAAATCCCTATCCTACCATAAATAAAGCAAGCTAATGCACTCTTTGTGCGTAAAGCAGATCGAGCTTCAGTGCGGGAATTTATGTGAGACCAGTTTCCGAGGAATAAGATATGAGTATTAAGGCCCGTTCTCCTCACAGTTTAATTTTTTACAGATAATTCTGAAAAAATCGATATCAGTAAGTACTAATAGTTATTTGTCTCCTACGGTTATATATTTATACTTTTTTAAACCTTCCATTTAAAAGCAGGTTAGAAATGACATTTACACTTTTCTAAACCTTCCATTTAGAAGCAGGTTAGAAATGACATTTACACTTTTCTAAACCTTCCATTTCAAAGCAGGTAGAAATGACATTTGAGTCTTGTCGCCCTGGCCTCGACCTACCCTGTACTGGATTAAGACGTAATTAGTTTGTAAGGATATTGTATTTATATAAAATTTTCATTCAAGACAAGTAATATTTTCCCGTTGAAAATGGAATTTTCGCTTGCAAATATTACATTACCTTTTAGTCATATTTTCGTAAATTTGTATCTCGGAGCGGTTTTAATTAAGATTAAATCGGACTTATCAACTCAAGCCCTGCCTGTGGCGTAACGAATATTTTCTGCCCTTACACAATCACTGAGAAAATGGTAATTAACGAAATTTTCCCCGAAAAGAAATGCTATCACAGCAATAAAGTTATTACAAACAAACAAACAAACAAACAAACAAACAAACAAACAAAAATGTATTCTTGAAATAGCTTAAAAGGTTTAGAGTCTGAAAATGTTTTTTTAGTTCATAAAATAACAAAATACGTAAATTTTATAATTCAATTCAGTTTTCAGTTTTTTAAGCTGTTTTTAAACACCAAATAGTAGCCGCCATGATATTGCGTCATACATAAATAAAAATATATCTATATAGGTCGTCATAAATAAATAAAAATAAATAAATAAAAAAATGACAACAGAGCAATATGATGATGTAAAATATAAATGAATTTTTATGGCACTTATCGATTGAATAAAAAAGTGTGTTTTTAGGTGGTTTATGAGAATCATGGAATTTAATTGAGACACTTTTTAAAAATGGGTGCAATACCCTATTTAAACATTGGGAATTTTTACCCTTGAGTAACAAGTTATTAATCAGGTACAAACGTTAATTCTGCTACCCGTTTTCATTCGGTCTTTCTTTGTACTGTAATCGAAGTCAAATTAAATTGCTGGAATACGGCCGCGGCGTGGACGATTGTAACCACAATCCTACAAGCAAAGACAAATAGATCTCTATACGTTGGATCCAGAAACTATTGCAATGTTTTTCGGAATACCCATTTTATGTAAGCTTTGACTTCCCACGCGATAGGCTCTTAATTAAACCCTTTGCATATTACACTTCGTTATAAAGGTAAGCCCTTTAGTCATTAAAAAGATTAACATACTATTAATAATAATGGAATAAATTATGACGTAGAGTAAATACAATTATTTTAGACTTTGCTACCTACAACGGAAAACGTTTCTTTATTCTAGCTGAATTATTGTTTATTTGCTGCTCGTGAAATACGATCATCGAGAGAGGCACATTAAGGGCCTAAGCATATCCATACAGACTGACCGCATTCCGACTGCCAAACTGCAGTTGAGATGCAGCTTGAAGTTGGCACGACTGCAATAAAACGGCAAACCAACTGAGGAGCATCGGAACAAAAAGCGATAAACGCCACCAACCGAATTTTTTTTTATTTTTATTCCGATTGCTTGTATTGAATATTATAGCTTTCTGCAAACAGATTTCTTCAAAAACGGATACATCCTCTTTAAAATAATTATTAAAAAACGAACGTTTGGTCTAAGCCCGACAAATCCATGCCAATTTATTTACCTTATCGGATGTCTATACGAAAACCGATAAATCAATTGAAATTTTGTGCATTTAACCATAAGAATGCTTCAAAAGCCGTTATATCCATTTCAAAACTGAGCCCTCAGTTTAACAATTAAATTATCAGTGCATTGCATCCAACCTAAAAAAGTTCACATTTGCACCCAATTTTGACTCTAGCTGTCAATGTCGCTGTCACTGTCATGTTTGCCCGCTCTTTCATAATTTTTAACCTGCAATACCACAGACTTACCACTACTAGACTTGCAACGATATTGCTAGAAAGAGACTGTCAAATACAGTACAACGTAAGTGTGAAAGAAACGCTGATATGTTTTTTTGTCTCTGTCGGCGTGGCTGCTATAAGCTGGCCTACTGTCAAAATCTGGGCCAAACAAACCACAAAACGATCGAAGAAAGTTATTAATTTTAGGGATTTTATCATTTAAAAGGTGATTTAGGGTTTTATTTGAGCTTATTTTATGTTAGTAACCATAGTGTGTTCTGTGACGTGTGCAAAATATGGGTGGAGGCAACAATCAAAGATAGAAAGAGATGCACTAAAGTAGCCACGCACTATGCAGGTCTAGTAGTGGTAGGGCTGTGTGCAATACATATAGCAATGTTGATGATGATGAACAATGTGATTGAGTCGATTTCGAAATATTACCACTTGTGTAATATTTTATTATTATGAAAAATAAATAATGTATAAATATTATTGTTTTCCTTCAATATCCAAAAAATAGTTGTTATGTATGTATGAATATTTTTAACCTTTGTTTGTCCTAATTTTCTTTGCTTAGACCTTGTATAAAAATTAAAGCATCGAGATAAAATACTACATATTCTCTGCTTCCATTGTCGTCTCGTCACTGACATCTGCCCTATATTTCTCTCAAAGAGAAGACTAATTATCTTATACATGTTAAGTTAGTATGTGGAGCATGTCGTATTTATAAACAATTGTTTTCATTTATTTAACTGTCGCTGTTTTCATGCCACTTTCTATTTCTGGTTAAGTGATACTTGCATGCGTTACGTTCCGGTTATTTTCCGTATTATCAATTGTTGTATACACAATACATGTGTCGGTTTCGGGAAAGGTGTTATTATCTTGGGAACGCCTCTTTGTGTCGTTGTAGTCATCAATCGCTATGTCTGAGTTTAGAATGATTGAAAATCATCTTTTCAAAGTACTTTTTTCTCATTTCAACGTCGAGAAGTGCATACAAAGCCAACATGAGCGATTCCTCTCTCCCTAATCTCCGCTTATTCCCAGCTGCATCATCACCTTTAATGCTCTTGAGCCTAGGGTCCGCTTTTCGGCTTTTATTTCCCCACTTCGCATGGTATTGAGCATCCTTGATAGTTATATCACGCATATTATCCTTGACGTCATCAAGCCAAAATTTATTGCCACGTCTGCCGGGGCCTGGCGGAGGCGGCATGGCATACAGTTGTTTCCCACCATAAGCGTTTGTTTTACATACAGTGTTTTGCCATTGTTATTAAATTTATTTTTTATTTATTAACAGTTATTAAAGAATAAGAAATAAGATATCTCTACCAATATTTTGAGACTGTATGTTTCAAACTACAGTTTTTGTTATCCAGGCTCAGCATTTTTACCTTCTAAATTAATGAAAAATCTAAGTAAGATAGTATCAAACCTAAACAATTATAATGATACTGTTAGGTGCATGGGTGCATCAATCCTCATTTTTAAATAAAACCTTTTTAACAAAATTGTGTAGTCAATTTTATATCCCATTATAGCTGATGATATTTCAAGTCACAATTTTCAAAATTGTATACCTAGTAGGTACATATAATTCTAAAGAAGTTAACTTCAGTGTAAATAACCACTAACAGATTGCGCACAATAGTGGCCATCCCCCAAGGAACGCTAAAGTGTGACGGACAAGGGTAGCGCTGGTCAGCTGAAATATTTATGAAGGTTAGGTCTAGGCGTTAACAATGGAATGGGATTGCACGTTTACAAGGAAAACGTTTCAGAATTCTTCACTCACTTATTCATGTGATTCAAGCATGTGTTCTTTACACTCTTGAAATGCTTTTGACAGCTGTGAGCCGTCTTTCTATGTTGCTTTTGTATGAAAAATCTTATATTTCACCATAACATTTGAACCGGCTGAATATTTGTTATTTTCCATGCTGGTCTGGGAGAAAAAAGAAACCGTAGAATGTATACCAGCTGCTTCTCTTCTCGCGCAGATCGATCGTAAATGTCTATCGAGATCTTCTTCGTCTAAGCGCATTCCCGGTTGCATCCTCAGCTGTGCTGCTTCGGAGCCCAGGGTGCGTTTTCCCGCTTTTTCTTCTCCAAATATAATATGCATGTCAATGGTCACCCCGGATGCCAAAGACCTTGAAAAATGGAGAAGAAATAGCCGGAACACTTTAAATGATTTGGCTATAGTTTTAGGACCGGCCGCCTGCCTGACGTCAACCCTCTTTGGGAATGTATTTGTGTGAAAAGTTTTACAACCGGCCGCCGCCCGACGTTAACCCTCCTTGGGAATGCAATTGTAGAACGAGATGTTTGTGCTTAATCCTTTAGTCGCCTCTTACGACATCCACAGAAAGAGATGGAGTGGTCCAATTCTAACCCGGAACCACTCAGGTAACACACACACGTAAATGTCTAACGAGATAATGGGCGAGAATCTGGATCATGTCAGTAGGCGATGCGGCTAGCAACCCATCACTACTCTGATTCCTTTTTTCCTCCTTCACGCCCCATGATACGCTAAGATTGGCCTTTGAATCTTGCTGACTCTTGCGGCCCTAGGCAGTCAAATCCGTTAGGGATGAAGACGTGATAGAGTATCTGTATTCGGTACGGTAGGTATCAAATATTTAAGGAGATTAAAAAACGGTATGGATCTTCCCAAAGAGGGTTGACGTCAGGTAGGCGGCCGGTTGTAAAACTATAGTCCAATCATTGAAAGTGTTCCAGCTATTTCTTCTCCATTTTACAAGGTCTTTGGCATTCTTGGGTGACATCCTTTGGTGACCATTGACATGCATATTATATTTGGAGTAGAAAGAGTGGGAAAAAACGTTATGGAACACAGTCATAACATATTAAAATGGTAAGCTAGTAGATAAGACACGTTACGTATACTTTACTAGAAGTGGAATCACAAAGGCAAAGGGTAAAGATTCACTGAGCAACTAAATTGGCATACCTATAATATTTCGGTACCTATAACAAAAAAAATTAAAAATAATGATTTACACGGAAACGCTTTTATACGAGTACACCTTGGTGTGCTATACGTATACTCGTATAATAAGGTAAATATTTTATGTAATCATTTTAGGGACTGTACTTTTCTAAATTGGTTAGTGGTGGTATAAACAGTGATGGTTGATGCGTCATCGTCTTTATAGTCCTTAGTAAATGCATTTTTATCATGTGATTTTTGATCTGAGTTTTATATTTGAAATTTTTGAATTTTAGAACTACATAATTTTTAATTTGTTATACGCAAGCGAAAACGAAGCATCCATCGAAGAGTCTAGGATAATCTAGTACCGTTATAAACACATTAACCATCATTCCTGAGCTCCATTAGGTGACAAGAAAGGCTCAATATTCCCCGTAATTACTTTCAACATCCATTACGATTGCCACACACCATCCGAACAAATATTGTAACATTTAATTGGAAATGTTTCATAATTCACATTAGAGCACATTTCAGTGTGTGTTTGTAAAGAATTGCTAGTTCAGTAAATGTACAGCTGCCAGAATGTAGGGCCTTCAACCACAATTTATTGATATGCTGCAATAAACATATTTCTTATTTCGCTTCATATTTCATGGTAACTTAATCAATATCATCGTCTAACTAGTGTAAAAGTTTGTGCGTTTTTAATTTTATCAAATTTATTTCTTGTACAACCCTGCATCACGGATTAAATAATACATAATGCGCTGCACTTTTCACTTCGGTTTCTTGATCTTGAATCACTTTCTATGGCCATTTATTGATATTTCCATTCCGCTTGTCATTCAGCATCGTTATTTGTCATCGTTACTTGAATTATACCGTGAAATCAGTGCGAAAGTGATGACAGTCTGTATTGACGTCATTGTGTTCAACGACACTTCGTATAGTATTACTATTTTGTATGGTAAATAAATTTGATGGTTTATAGTTTCAATACAAAAATTTCAGCTGCATACAAGCAACATGAAATATGTTGACAATTTGATTTTGGTGATAAGTAGATACATCGTTTTATTAGGGTTCCGTACAAAAAATTAAAAAACGGAACCCTTATAGGATCACTCGTGCGTCTGTCTGTCCGTCCGTCTGTCACAGCTAATTTTCTCTGAATCTACTGGAGCAAATCAGGTGAAATTTGGTACAATACAAAGGCCGCCTTTTGTATGCTAAAATTTGTCTCTATTATTTATGTATAATTTGTTAAATTGTGTGCAATAAAGAGTAAAATAAATAAATAATAAATAAATAAATGGTGTAATCCTATGACCCAAACACAGGTGTGCAAAGTAAATAAATAGTTTTTTTAAATAAAGGTCATTTTCGGGGGACAAATTAGGAAATTAAAAAAAAAAGTTCTGCTAACCTTATTGTGTCATATATCAAATGAAAGGGATCGTTATGAGGATCTCAAATATATTTTTGTTATTATTTTAAAATGAATAGTTTTGATTTTATTCATGAAAGAAGACGAAAATTTCAACAATTAGGAGAATTCATCGTTTCTTTCTGATCTTTAAATATATATATGTATATATGTATGTATATAATATGTTGTATGTATAAATATAGTATATTTATTTTATACGATATTTATGTATGATCATTTAAAAGTACTTATTATTTCTGGATTGTTTTTATCTATTTTAGACGCCAACTATTCTATCTGTTTCTCTTCTCCTAAAGGTTGACAGGGAGAGAATGCTTTAGCATTAAGTCTACCTATTGTAGCTTTTGGCTTAATAAATTAAATAAAATTGACCATTCCCCCCCTGATCTCCGAAACTAATAAGCCTAAAATTTCGAAAAAAATACAAAATATAGTTCATTGCTTGTAGATTACAGGAAAACCTATGAGAAGTACGGAACCCTCTTCACGCGAGTTTAACTCGCACTTGACCAGTTTATTTTATCTATCATGTTTAGCTTCGAGTATTCAAACTTGTTCTAATCAATTACCGCTGTCATTATCTAATTGGCGTACTATTCTACACACAATTATAATGGCAATGATTGTCATCTACAAATTATGCTTTATAATTATAAATAAATTCGTAGTCTATTGATTTCATGTCATAGCCAACGTACAAATGCTAAACACGTACAGTTTTATTTCCTCGTGTAATTTTTATTATCGCTGTCACGCGACGTTGTTTTAATGTTATAGAATGTTATATATTATCGTCGCTGTTATAAAATGACGTCAATAATTCATGTAATATTTTTTAACTATTGTTATTCTTGATTTAACCATTTAATCTGTTGTATTTACATAGCTAACATTGATCAGGATTTCCAAAGTAGCGTTTTAGAGGCACCTTTTTTCTCATGTTAAATTCCAAAGAGCTACCAAGGCCTACCGTTTTGGGTACATGGCATTGGGAATGTGCGATTAGCATATAATTGGAAAACCGTAGGGTCGACATGGTTTTGTGTACACTTGTATGTACACGCAGCGGCGATTCAAGCGTTGCATGGCGATAGAAATTCTTGACCCATATCTTTCTTCACACATTCCACGATTCTATCTACCTTTTTTTTTACCTTCTATTTCTGTAACCTTTACAATTCTTTTTGAAGTGAAAACTTCTTTAGCGGCGTTGTGCATTTTTTTTTTTGTAATGGGTAAAAAATGTTAAACTCGCGTCAGGACACGTGTCCTGATCAAAAATTCGTAAGAATGACAGCCGGTGCGGCGTAGGAGAGGAAGTATTTATACTATAATTTCGACGAAGCCGTCAGCCGGCTCGTTGGTCTAGGGGTATTTTTTTTGCTTAGGGTGCGAGAGCACCCGGGTTCAAATCTCGGACAAGCCCAAACCTTTTTGAAGTGAAAACTTCTTTAGCGGCGTTGTGCACTTTTTGACATGTTTGTGTACGATAGCGCAATAAATAAATATTGTATTCTACCACATAAATGATAATACTGTTATACTGATAATTAAAGCAATTTGAGCAAAATTATTCCCTAACCATTCCAAAATATCAAAAATGCACAACGTTAATATTCAAGTTTTCACTTCTGCCGGCACTCCCGGAGTGCAACCCGTCGTTTTTTTTTCTTATAGCATGATATCTGAAGATCTTTTTAGTTCTTCCGTGCCTGTTTTTTTAGGTTGAAAGACTTAATTCAATTTAAGGATGAAGCTTTAATCTCTTAAATACTCACTTGCTTTCTTGTCATACTTCATCCATGTTCTTGGTGGCCTAAACCTTTTTAATGTCCAGTTTCTAATTATATTCTGTCTGTAAGTCGGGCTGTTGTGCGTGTCTTCTTGCACATGACGAAACATACGCAATTAGGGAAAGTATTCATCAACTTGCTACTTCATATGGTCTAGATTTCGGTATGGATGTACACATTTGAATAGAAAGTATTGCATAGCGTAAGTGATACTGCTCATTACTGGAAACTTCTAGATCCATACCACGTCTTCATCCTTAACATGATAGCCTAGAGCCGTAAGAATCAAAGGCCACTTTTAGGAAAGAATCAAAATAGTCATGGGTTGCTACCCGCATCGCCTATATTAAAATGATTCGGATTTCCCTCAATTGGCTTTTATGTTCTGCGCGAGAAGAGTAGAGCAGATGGTACATTTTAAGTGTTTTTTTACTTTTCTCCCAGACCAGCATAGAATAATGAAAGACTAAATATTAATAGAACATCTTGCTCGTCTTTATCTTAACATATTATAAATGGGAGATTTGATCTCTAGACCTCCAGAGGGTAAAACTGTTGTTGACAGGAAGAATCATTTATCAATCTCGATGTCGCCGTAATACACGTTACCGAACAATTCACATAAGTTGGGTTGGAGGAGGGCTGCGAATATAGAATGCCTAAATTTATGCTGATTTTGAATACATTGCCTGTTTTACTACAAGTATAATCTAATCAGTCATTACAAAATCGGCAATGTATATGATATCAGAAATCACTAAATGAGAATCCGTCTCTCCCAGATTTTAGATTATTACATTTTAAAGAGTCCTTAAATTTATTAATCATGGAGAAGGAAATGGCAAAACACCGGTCTTACTCGTACAACCAAGGATGCTCAAGACCGTGCGAAGTGGAGAAGGATGAGCCGGAAAGCGGACCCCGGGCTTCGCAGCATGGAAATACGCTGAGATGAGAGAGCGAGAGGGAAGGCAAAGGCAATGGCAAACCACTCCATTATCTCTGCTAAAAATCGCCATTGTGTGCGTATCCATACTATGACACCAACTAGAGCCTGGCTCCTAAATGTAGAAGAAGAGTCATTTATCTATATTACACGCCCACTGTTACATCGTTATCTCTTTAACACACCAAAGGGTCGCAAGACCCAAAGCCACGCTTAGCCAAATAACGGTACACAGTTAAGTAACTGCGACTCTTTCTATGACAAGAAATAATTGAATGTTTATCCTCATGAGGGGTTGAACTTACAAAAAGGGCTATACTCCACCTAATAGCCATCCAGAAGTGGCCGTTTTTCGCAAAAATTCAAACTAAAGTTTAACGTTATCACTTTAAACTGTAAACAGTGGTTCATAAAATAGTTTGAAGGGTTATCTAGGTTTTACTAGCTCAACATTTTAAATGATATCTCCGTTTCCTTACACATAATTTATTTCAAATGGGGGCAGCACTGGACTCCGTGTATCGTCTTAAGCTAAATATAGATATAGACATATAGATTTTTGCAAACGAACATCTTGGAACTAGCTCACTGACATAATTACATTTTTAACCGTATTTCGGCGTTTAATCAAATTTTAATGACTGTTATTTGTATCATTCATCACCGGATCATTCGAAATTTTAATTTACGCCTTTTTGGACCTTATCTCTTTATATATAGAGACAATAGTTCAATAAAAGTGATATCTTCGGCACTATACTTTGGCAACTTTCGGGTGCTTTCATTAAGGTTAACATTTAATAAATTGACGCAGTTTGTAAGGTAAATGAATTGACCATTGTCTATAGATGATAAAAAGCGCCCGCTTTGTGTTTGATAAATGGACATAGAATCACTTTCATTTATTTTAAAATGTGCGTTTTGAGACGTGTGCTCAATGAATTTCGAATCCTTTCGATACGGAATGGCAAATCAGCCATTTCGACTCGCTAAGAAAAAGATCTTGAAATTTTAGACGTGGCATTAAAGTCTCAGGTTAAGCCTCTCTCAACGAATAACACTTTCAACTAACGTGTGGAGTTTTTGGCGGGAAGTCAAGGGGTTCATTTGGGGTTTTCTTTAAATTATTTTGCAAATTGATTTTAGTGGACTTTATAATATGAAATTGGTGTTGTTTGGTGTTATAAATGCTCATGCTCATGAACAATATGTAGAATAGTTAAAGTGGACAGTCATAGTAGTGGCTGTAGTGATATTTGTTTCGCGGACTGTGTGGGCGTCTTCGGGCGTCGTCCGCCACTCAATCGGCTATCGCCAGAAGCTCCCTTAAAGCAATCAAAGGCCTACACCAACCTTTGATTGTAACTTGTTAGAAAAAAAGAATTTCCTACGTTTTATTAACTTGTTCCTGGCTAAATACGCAGTAGCGTCAAGCCATTAATAAAAAGAAGTAAAGTGTTGGATGCATGCTGAGGATGCTTGTTGTTCATTACAATTTTCATGCGCAATGATACTTGCACAAAGTTGATTTGGTCCTATCTCTGTCAGTGTACTGTTTATACAATTCACTATAAGAAAACAGTTTTGCTTACAGCCCACGGTAAGTGGTAACCATAGCCTATGGACGTCTGTAACACTACCACACTTACTCCTAAAGATATAATATTTGTTTCACTCTTTTTAAAGACCTTACGTATATGTTGTAATTTCTGAAGAAAACTGTCTTGTGTCTCCGACAGACAAGAGTTAAACCTTCCGGAACTGTTTTTGGCTACGTAATTGATGACTAATGGTGTGTCAACAATGTATTGCTTTCCAGTAATACACCTACCGTTAATTTTAGTATGCACAAAATTAATATTGAAACCGCAAACTCTGTGCTTGGACACTGGTCATTTGATATTATAGCTGGTATTATGTTCGCTTGCATAGCGGTCAAATGCCCTGATCAACATCCAAAGCAAAGTTCTCCATTACGAATTTCGACCTCCTTTTTACATAAGTCTTTTGAGGTCTTTTCAATGCTGGTCTAGGGGAAAAGAAAACTCGTAGAATGTACCAGTTGCTGCTCTTTCAGAGAATGGGTGTGAATCGGAATCAGTCAATAGGCAATGCGGCTAGCAATCATTATTCTGATTCCCTTTTTCTACCTTCAAGCACACTATATCATGCTAACGTTGCCTTTTGGGTCTATCAGACCGCTCTATCTACCCCTTTAGGGATAAAGGCTTGATAACGTTTCTTATACCAAAGTATATAATTGTTTGTTCGAAACTTGGCCTTGGCATCTGAATTAGTAGTTTTGTCTGAATGATGATTATTTTTGATGACCTACTCTCGTTATGAGGAACGTTGTGAGGAAATCAGTACACTCAGAAAAGTTCGTCGCTCGTCCTAGTTTTTGGACCTAGACCAGCGGGCCGCCCCGGTTTAGAACGGGTATTTATTATACATATACAAATACCTTCCTTTTAAACAATTATATCTATTGATGAAATCTATTGCGTAGTTTAAAAGATCTAAGCGTACATACATACAGAGGTACAGATGGCGGGAAGCGACTTTGTTTTATACTATGTATTGATATTGATCAGATGCCTTTGTCAAGTTCCGTCACTTATTTAAATAGCTGGCTATAACATATGTACGTTTAAGTACCTGTAAAAACGTAAATTCCTTTAGTGGCTTATGATATTGTCGCGAAAACGATAGATGCAGAATGTTCGCGAATAAGCCCAGAGAAAAGAGCGAGATACCTGGACCTCAGCTGCTACGCGACTTGGACCTTGGACATCAGGTAGACCATCTTCACGTGTCAACTTTGGGTTCAGTAGTAAATAAAAACCCTCATACGAAATTTGGCGTTTTCCTTTAAATTCGAACCGCAGTTTCGTTATATGATGGGGAACACAAAGAAATAAATTTAAACAAAAAAGCGACCTTAAGTTTTTGTCTCCTTCATCAGCTTTTCTTACCAAAGCACAATTTCTGAATGCAAATCCTTGATTTATTGACCAAAAACATCAAATGACTATACATACCTATGTATGTGTGCATAGAATATTTGATAGTTCCCGCGATTTCTTGAAGATTTTATCATCAGACCTCCAGATCTTCACCTGATGACAATCTGACAATGGGACCAACTTGTTCGTATATAAATAACTATGCCTTTTCTATTAAAAAAACGTTTTTAGGGTTCCGTAACCAAAGGGTGCAAACGGGACCCTATTACTGAGACTCCGCTGTCTGTCCGTCTGTCCGTCTGTCTGTCTGTCCGTCTGTCACAGGGCTCTATCTCTTAAACCTTAATAGCTAGACACTTCAAATTTTCACCGATTATGTATTACTGTGATCGCTATAACAACAAATACTGAAAATAAAAAAAGTTAAAAATTAAAGGGGTCGTCATACAAAAAACGTGTTTTTTTAGCGTTTTAAAACATTGTACGGAGGTACGGAACCTTTCATGTACGAGTCCGACTCGCACTTGCCCTATATTTTTAAATCGGTTAAAGAACAGAGAAGTTATCAAGGAACACACATTAAAAAAACCGTATTATAAAATCGAATTAAGAAGCTCCTCCTTTTTTAAGTTGCTTAAAAAATTAAAAGTGTAACTCTCAAAATTGCTAACCGATACGGCTTGTGGAGCATTTTTGGCCTAATTATAGTGATCATTGATCATAATGGTATGTACCAACTACAGAATAATTACACGGTTCACGTAAAAAGGATACGTCGTGCATTGTTCGGTTGCTCTATTTGCGCCTGCGCATCTGACATCTGCCACCGGTTCAACGTACTTTCATTCACATTTCGCATGTCAATGACTTTCATAAGATAAATACGGCGTCTAGGAGTCTGCTGTTTTTAATACTGTTTGTAGGTAGTTTTTTTTTCGTCGTGATATCACAGATAACATAAATCATTCAATCAATCTATATTATAAGTGGCTTAACGGGAAATCATAGGCTCAAGTAGTGTTGTTTTTTAGGGTTCCGTACGTCAAAAGGTAGAAACGGAACCCTTATAAGATCGCTCACTTGTCTGTCCATCCGCCTGTCACAGCCAATTTTCTACGAAACTAATAGACCGATTGCTTTGAAAGATACACATAATGTAAATAAGTTAGTGACCCAAAGACGGACGTATAACGTATATAAATTAATGAATTTCAAATATCCGCCGCCTCTTATGCGGGTAAATTAGACGTTTTTAAAAAAATATTTGGAAACTATATCGTGTGACATTCCAAATGAATGAAAGAGTTTTTTATGAGAATTTTAAATATTATTTAAAAATTAGTTTACGGCCCTGGATACAAGTCCTTTTGCAAGTCGGAAAACCACCGGTTGCCACCAATGCTGCCACTGGTTCAGGTTACTGAACACATACGATCCAATTAAAAAGTAACTACTTAGTTTTGGCTACCCTCGTTGGTGTAACTCTAAACTTCCATTAATCACGTTAAACTCGGAGCTCGAGCGTGACTTCACTAGGATTACATTTACACTAATGAGGATACATGTTAAATAGAAGCATTGCAGCTTAGCTTCAAACATTACATTGCTTTAAACTTGGCCACAGTTTGTACATTGTAATGATAAGATACGCCTATAGCTTCTAAGATGACGACGACCTCCGTGGTGTAATGGTCAACACGCCAATCCGGAGGTTCTGGGTTCGATCCCCAGCCAGGTCAAGTTGGGTCTTTGGTGTTTATTTATATATGTATTTATTATAAAATATAGTATCGTTGAGTTAGTATCCCATAACACAAGTTTTTAAAAAACTTACTTTGGGGCTACCTCAATCAGTGTGATTTATCCTTATAAAAAAAAAAAGATTTTCGAAAAAATTGAAATTTTTCGTACAAACTATTTTTTGTGAGGATTAAATACTTATCAAGACAAAATTAATAAGCCCAAACTCGATGTGGTTGTGTCGTTTTACTACAGGGTTCCTATAGCCATCTTCTGGCCTTCATCATCATATCAGCTTCTTGTTCTAATAATACTGCATTGTTATCTGATTTACATTAGCATACATTTCATCTCAAAACGGAAACCGGGAAGTGGCTTAAATTTAACAGGGCAACAACAAACAGGGCAAGCTGAATAAAAGGTTGTAAAACGTTGTCCAGACATTTTCAAAATAATGTTTACATTAGCATTAAGGCGGAATACGCAGAGAACTGTCAAAACTTCACGTATTTCTGTTCACTAGAACTTTGACCTGAAGTGGTTCTAAGCGTTAAAACATTTTTTGTAGGTTTGTTCGGATAGTTCACAAGGTGTCCGCCTTCTTTAAATTTTAAAATAAATCAATATACCATTTTATAAAAATGTTAAGAAATGATATCTAAAAATGTTTTTTCTTCCAAAACTCAAAAGAATATAAATTGAGGAAAAAATATTTTTACTTAAAAATATTAGTATTGTGATTGCGAAGGTGCCCGCCTGCCTTCTTCATTTTCGATACAAAAATTTGTTATAAAAATAATTCATAAAAACCGATAAAATCTATATTCCGCGTCATTCCGCGTTCATTCCCCGCCTCCCGCTTCACAGTCAAACGAAATATGTAAAAGCATGCGGGGTGCTTTGCGGATCGCCCCGCACCTCATCCCCTCAGAGTTTGGGACGACAGGGCCTTAAACATTATTTTGAAGTGTGACCACCCATTTGAACTAGGTTTGTTGGATACACACAACATACGTTAAAAGAGGGTTAGAACAAACCTAGTTCAAATGGATGTTCGGACTTCTTCAAACGTAGAGGGAGTAGACTTACGAGTCGTCTCGTAGTTTTGTTGGCTTTTAAAGTATCGCGCTTTGAACACATGATTTACGAGTATGTATGTAAACGGGACTATGCACGAACCTTTTTTTGTCGTGCTCGGGAATAACGTTTAGAATAGTTAGACCCTTCGTGGTCGCAGACAGTCTGTCTGCGACCACGATAGATATCAATTTACATCAAATATTCGGGGCACACTAAGCTTACCGTGGATTATAAAACATAAAAAAACCGTTTTTCTTTTTGAACCTAATATTTATTTTAAGACATCATTTAAATGCAATATAAGTCGTTATTGCTGGGAATAGCCATTGTAAATGAAGAACACCATAATAGCAGATAAATAAATTTTATGAGCCCCTCGTTACTATTTATTTGTATATATTTAGGTTCATACAAAAGGTTCGATGCAAAGTTATTGTTGTTAAAATTTACCTACTTTATGTCTCTTGAAACGGCAGTTTTGTTGTTAATCATACTTTGTTTCACGAGCGAACAACCCACATCAGAAGTAAGTCAGAACTGCCAATAAACCTTATCACTATAGTTTATCTCGCTTCAATGGCCCGTTAAGATCCTACTCTGATTACTGGTAGGGTTGGCGTGTGGTGTTCTTTATGTAATGGCACAGAAGTCAGTAAGAGTATTACATACAGAACGGAATCTCCTAAGGTCC
This sequence comes from Acrobasis repandana, assembly GCA_963576875.1. NCBI lineage: Eukaryota > Metazoa > Arthropoda > Insecta > Lepidoptera > Pyralidae > Acrobasis > Acrobasis repandana. The sequence continues at coordinate 4,107,297 of OY756215.1, forward strand.
TGCGCAATATGCACTTACGGAATTTACTAAAAATATTTTTTTTAATACTTATTTATTGCCTGTGGATATGTCTTCGTAAAGAGAAACGTAATAAATGATGTTATAATGAGTAACTAAGTTTCGTTTACGAAATAATTAAAGCAGTAGTTGAGTATAAAGGCGGATCACCACAACTCATCTTAATTAAATGGATGATTCTTTCAACTACTGCAGTTGAGTACACACCGGTTTAACTACAGCTGCCCCAGCTGCATCACCATCTGTTATTGTCATAGTACATGCCATCCTACCTAGCTAAGTATCAAAACACAAGTTGCAATACAACTTAATTGGTAAGGGTTGCTACACAATTATTCGGGTCGGCATTGTCGTTTCGGCACTCTTTTTCGAACTACAAAGCCGACCCGAAGCAATTATATCGGTTTTTTCTCCAAACATTCGTCTACATATATGTAATTGATTTTACTGCCCGGCCGTGCTGATCTATGCCCGGCCTGAATAAGTGGGTAGCAACTAGCAACCCTACTTATAGTACCTCGTATTTCTTTTTGCGAATTATGAATTTCAAGTTGTAGTGTAATATGTATCAAACCCGGGACCTCCGGTGTGACAGCCTATCATGATGACTACTAAGCGTAATGATAAATTCATGTTCATGAGATAAGATGAGACAGTGTATAAAATTAGGCAAATGTAATAATGATTCTTTTTCAAACGGTATCTAAACTTGTGGTTGTCAGCCCTACATTTTTTTTATTTGCGAAAACAAACATAAGGTCTTCCGGCTTTTACCTCAATAGTAGATAATCACAATACCTGACACTGACCACGCGCCATCGCCGGAAACTGGTACCCTTGAAATGTAAAGGGCTTCGACTTGGTCGTGGATATACCTCTGTTCTTTCCGGGTGAAAGGTGCAAAGCATTTAAAGAAGGTCAAGATATTAAAAATATAAAATAGAATTCGAGTATTTCTTTTAATGGTGTTTTTTTTTAAATAATAGACACTTGACTCTCCGCTTACTACTAAAAGCTCGTTACTTCTACTAACAGTTCTAAAAGCACCAATTACTTTTATTACCATATGAAATATCAAACTGTCACGTCAAGTACCATAATTAAAGAAAAAGAATTGATTCCGTCTCTCTACTGGATAAAAGACTACCATTTATTTCCATATACCTTTTTCTAAAGCTACTTTTGTGAAACAGTGCTGGTATGGTATGATAAGTAGAAATAATTAACATAAAAACAATGCATTCCTAGATTTTTTTGCTAAAACGCAGTAAAATCAAAAGCTGTTATTGTTATATAATAATGATTGGATTTAAGGCCCCGCCAGTTCAGAACCAAGAAAACAGAGATTGTTTTTAAAAAATCACTGTAATTAAACTACTACAGTTTGTTCCTCAAAAAATTTACATAAAAATCTTAAGGATTTTCTACAGACACCCACAATAGCCAAAACACGATTGAGCATTTTTGGCTCGATAGAAAAAAATCACAAACATGCCTCTAAATTTGCCTTTATAATACATATTACTTACATACTTTTTTCTGTAGCCAAAACGGATAGATATTTAGATAATACATTTTTTTATATAATTTTTATACAAAAAGGTGATTGTATAAAATAGTTATATGTATTATAAAGGCAAATTTAGAGGTATGTTTGTGATTTTTTTCTATCGAGCCAAAAATGCTCAATCGTGTTTTGGCTATTGTGGATATCTGTAGAAAATCCTTTAGATTTTTATGTAAATTTTTTGAGGAATAAACTGTAGAAGTTTAATAACAGCGATTTTTCAAAAACACGCACAGTATTGCAATTTGTGAACCCACTTTGCCTTAATGAAATAGGTATGCCTTTCGTAATCTATTCCATTCACCCTTATATAATTTCTTATAATATTTTGATTCGCACCAAAATTACATCTACTGCCACTTTGGAAAAAATAAGCAGGAACAGGGAAAAGTGACAAAACACGAAGAAAATTGGCAATTACCAACGAATTTCAGCACAAAACACATTTGGCTTGTGACACCCGAATTTATGAAACGCCCAAGGGCAAATCGTACGTTTGGCCGATTGTTTTATCAATTTGGAGCTGTGCCGTTATTTACACAGCGGTATGTCTGTATGATTAACATTTTGATTCCTTTTATTTACACTTTCACTTAAAAAAACTTTTCGGGGCACATAGTTCGCAGAACCGATGGTCGACGAAATATAATAAATGATCGAAGTCGACGGGGCATTTTTCGACTGGTCTTGGTGTCCACTTATGCCGACTAGTGTTGCATAGAACTACGTGGTCAGAGAACCTGATTATGGTTACAGGAAAACGTTAAGCAGTAGACTTCTTGCGGCTAAAATAAAATAATGAAGATCTAACGATCCATGAGGTAGAATACCGGCTTATTTGCTTCTTTATATGAAAAATAAATAATGGAGGACATTTCGCGAAATACAGTGTGACTTTTTATCCACCACCAAAGGAAGGCGTGGTACCCATAAAATATAAGATGTAGGTTTTGATTTCTTGGTATTTTGTACTCGATACTTAATCATTTATATTCCATACATTTAAGTTTTCCTACAACTTTTGAGAATTAAGAAAAATTAGAACTTTTGTTTTTTATTAAATCCTGCAAACAAAACGCATAACCTATGCGTTTTGTTTGCACGATTTAATAGAAAACAAAAGTTCTCATTTTTAGTTTCCATTGCTAGTCAGTTATGCGGCATAACTGACTAGCAATAGACTTAGAGTCTGTCAAACAAAACTATTGTTACAATCAACAAGATCAATATAATATCGATGTATATTGTTCTACAATTATGGTTTAAGTTATTATATTATGGGCATAATTGGCGTCATCGATTTAATATCTATCTATTGTCTACGCGTTAACAACCATTTTTGCGATAACATCGTATGTTACGTCAACGTAACGCGACTGATACTCAACGTCAATGTCAGATGTGTCAAAAAAAAGTCAAAACGTTTTGTTATCTCCATTTGTAACGTTTTGTTATGTCTCTACACTTTGTCCCATACTAACTTTAAATGCATTTAACTTTTTACTCATAAGTTGTAGAAATATGGTATGATAAAAATTTTTATTACATAATTCAAGACAAATAAATTAGTAATATTTTCATTGTCCTACACTTCATCATAAGACGGTACCACGAGTTTATTATACAGGGTTATTTTTGCTTAACCGGCAACCTTTTAGAAGCAAGTTCAGTCCGTGATACTAAACCACTTTCCATAAAAACAATTATTGAAAAACGAAAAAAAAATTTCGACTTTCCATACAAATCGGCGCTCAACCAAATGGATTTTGTATGGGAGGACAAAATTTTGTTTTCGTTTTTCGATAATTGTTTTTATGGAAAGTGGTTCAGTATCACGGACTGAACTTGCTCCAAGAAGGTTGCCGCTTAATTAAAAATAACCCTGTATATGTCTCTGCCAATCTTCTTTTTGACGCAAGTAAGTCCATAATACTGAACTAATTGCCATAAAAATAAATAACGCAAAACTAAAAAGAAAATTTTGCCTTCCCATACAAATTAGCGCTCAGCCAAACGGATTTCGTATGGGAGGACGAAAAAATTTTATCGATTTTCCAACCTTTTTTAGACTTAGACCTAAAGGTGACGTTTAGCGTGAAGGTAGAATGGACCATTTTCGCCTTAAAAGTATACCACCACTTAATAGAATTTTATTTTTTACGTTTTCCCAAGAGAGATTTTTCCTTTTATAAGCAGCGGAAATTTTCGACGGCCGCCACATTCCTCCCCGGGGACGCCGCGTGGGAAAGGAAGTTTTTTCAAAGTGTTCCCGACTCGGCAGTCGGCTACAAGGACCATAAAGTAAACGTTTCGATTGCTGTTCTGATAATCAAATGTTTCGCTTTTATTTATCGAGGCGAGGGAAACTTGACAGAAGTCAAATATTTTTTGCTTTGTCAGATGAATGTTACTCCTGTTTGAGTTAGAAATTGTTTTTGTTTGTGGCTCTTAGCTTTGTATTATATTTTTTTTGTTTTATTATAAGAAAGAAATAGTTTTTCTTTAATAAAAATAGGGTTTAACTACGTATGTCGCTTCATTTCGGCCAATTTACGTAAATAACTAATATTAGGTTGAAAAACAAGCTGAAAGTAGGTGAAGTTAAGAACGCATGCTTCTGTACATGGTACTGTATTTCATTTAAACTTATCAATTTTTTTCACGACCTTAACAGAACTAGTCATATGATTATATTATATGTTGCATACCTATCCCTAATCGTCCATAATAAGGTATATATCTCTGACAACCCTAAAAATATTCTAGCTTAATCAAAACATTTTCCACATACTACTTCTTGACAAGCATATTTACTGCACAAAAAATAAATACAGAACATAAATATGTTTAAAACTAGAAAATGCGCAAAAGACGACCTTATTGCTAACTATGATTAGGCTTATTGTTTATCAAATCACTAACTAGAACCGTGAATTCGCACGTGCCGACAATCCTAATGAGTTAGGTTGCAAATTAAATCATGATATTGGTGTTAAATGCAAATATTATCACTCTAACGACAATCCTTGAGAACGCACATTAGACTACACATCCGAGGATATGTTGATGTTGTAAAAAGGTCTCTATTTCAAAGAAATAAGGTTCGTGCGACGGTCAAAGTGTTACACTTCATCGGGCCTACCCTACCTCACACTTTGCATTGCAATTTAGCTGATTATGTTTGCACTTCTTTAGTGTCTTTGACTTGCCCTTGTAAAGATGTGTCATATCATCTTCGACTAGTGCTCCCACACTTCTGTTTCGTGTCGTAATCTTTCTAACTAAATAAAAATGCATAATAACAAAAATAAACTTCTGTTGTTAATATTAATTACTATAACTATAAATAATAGAACTTCTAATAACAAATATTACAATAATAAGGTATTATATTTGTAATACATTTTAACAGCAGTGTCAGCACACTTAATACCACATACCACTGCATCTTTTTAACTAACAATAGGTACAATGGTTTTGACTTATTTTAATAGATTGGTTTAAACTCCGGTTTAACTAATAAAAACATGTTTTAATAATAGTTTCTTTTTTGTTTTAGGTACGTAGTTTATTAGTATTTGAATCTAATCGAATAAATGTATAGAAAATAATGGCAGCCACAAGGTACGATTTTTTGTTACTTGTAGAGGACTGTAATATATCGATTTATTCCTACAATAAACTAGGTATGTCTTGTAGACGCCGATACAGAATACGTAATCACTAACGAGGCGACCACAATAACAACATAACTCCAAAGGGCGTAGATATAAATGACACTAAGACCCGACCGTAACTTAGCTGAATTAAATTCATACACAAAAGGTTAGCAATAAATATGCCTTTGAATGATGAAATACTAAACCTTTATCAAAATGTATGGCTTTCAACAAGTAAAGACTATATCAGATATTACAGAGAAAGCTCATGCTTTCATGCGCGGTAGTTTTAAGTTTACTACATAAAATATATTTTATTGCTAATGGGACCCAACAAAAAATTTTAAATTTCGGCGTCAATGTTTATGTAATAATTTTTAAGAATTTTTGGTTGGCCTCATAGTAAAAGTTGTTCGTATTGATGAGTAATGAGTACAATTACTTAATTCGATTTGATATAGCTTTTCTGAAACATTTTAGAAACACAGCGTATCTTATCACTTAGTTCCAGTTTGAGCAAACCTTCAATTTGTTAACGAGGTTACGCCAATGGTTGATCCAAATGTTTCGAGCTGCCGCTGCAGCACTTGTGTCGAATTGTTTATTAATATGTATCTTTACGTTCCTGAGTCGACGCATAATTAACTGGTTAAACCACAAGCTCCAGTTTCTTTAGAAATTGCATGCTATAAAATCAAATGAAGTGGTACTTTGTATTCTTGTTAAAAAGTAATAGGCCAAATACACGCCCTCGAAGTATATTTTTCTAATTAGCTTCAGTGTGGAAATTGAATATCAGCTTCTGATATCAACTCTTTAAATAGTTTTTGTTGTCGGCCGACTAGATTAAGTTTATCTGCCGGATGTCAAGATTAGTAAAAAAAAGTCCTAATTCCAAATACAGTGACCCGAAAAAAGTTGCAACATCCAAAAACCTTAAAAACTGATAATCAATTAACTCTTTTTGCCGCACCGCTCTAGCAATCCGTCTCGGCAAGCAATTTTCACTGGCCTTGGTGAAAAAAGACGCGGAAAAACTGTCGGAGCAAAGTACAGACACCTAAGAGTAATTAATAGATGCCGTTCAGTTAGAGGCCCGACTTCGTTTACCTTTTTCTTAGAAAAAAGTTGGGCAAAGTCAAGAATATTGACTTTAATTACCGATCTCTTTTGATGTTGACAATAAATTGCACTGTCATCAGTTGACGCAAAAAATTTACAAAAATATGTTACGTGTGTGAATTAGTATTTAAAAGGAATATCCACTTTCTGACCAGGGGAAGACATAAAATTAGGAATTTTGGTCTTCATCATCGCCTGAGGCTGCGGCTTATTCCTGTGATCTTTCATCGCCCTCAGTTTTTAATTAACCTATTATATTCACTTTTATATTAACACACGTATCAAATCTGTCTATATATAATTAAACTCTAATATCTTCACGATGTTACTAATAAACTAAAAATATCAGTAAAGCAGCGCTTACTTGAAAGCGGCTTAGCTCCCGTCGTCCGTTCCCAGGCAATTTCCGAGAGATCTCGACTCACCTCGTATACCATGCAGCACAAGGACTGGTCACTAATCCGGTCCAGACTAGGCGAGAACCGGACTGCATGCAAATCTCTTGATACATAGATTGCACTTACAAAGAGCGCTTAGCGTCGGGAAGGAGACATATGAGTAATCCTTAGGAACATGTAGAATATGGATTTGTAAAATACGAGTATCAAACCTATGTAAAGTAAATATTTTAGTAATTTGTTATTTCTTTGGTGCTTTGCTACGGGGTCTAGCATAGGCATATATGTTTATATCCTCCAACGAAAGAACGCTACTTACTAGTTGTGTCTGTTGCAGTCATGTATGACACTTAATGGCTATAAAATCATCTGGATTTAAAACTGGGAGTCCAGGCGTAGGCGTAGGATCAAATCATCCAGCCAAAACAAATATGAATCGTTTTTCAAACAAATTCACTGCTTTTATCGCGTTACATTACAGTAGGACAGTAAATTATATGCCAGCTGCTTTTTCTCCCACGCAGATTGTATAGACCGATTGAGCAAAAAAGCAAATACCTATAGGGATTATTCGAAGTATAGGATGGGATTGCTACTTGATTGATTCTCTGATTATGGTTTCACTTGTTGATATTTTACTTCATTTCTTTTTAAACTTCGCGATTAAGTCGGTTCCGTTTTAAAATTAATTTAATGCTAAAGTAAGTATTTTCTCGAACTCGTTAAAACATTTTGCTTATAAGGCTATTTGATGTTACGGCCCTTATCTTATCCATAAGGATGTATCAATCAATCAGTAAACAAGAGTATCTTCTTGTCCATAGAGTATCTTCCATGTCTCCCGATCTATGACCTAATGTTACCTTAAGATTTAACATTAAGATACGAAGTAAATGACGAACTCAATGCCCGAACTTTTTGCTCGTATTAGAGAGAGACGGAGACTTATTTTTGTTTCTCCTTTGTTATCCATATTCATATGAACAGTCAGTAGATTTTATTTCTAGATGACACATAACGTTTGCAATATCATTTATATTTGGTTTCATAGTTTCAAACCGAAGAGCACCTTGCCCCATCCAATAAGTGTTACACAAGCAGCCATTAACTCTGATGTCCCCATTTCGCACGGTCTCATTAAATACCTCAAATTCTGTTGTGCGACAAATTATAGTAACTATTATATAAACATGGTATTTGATGTTCTCATGACTCTGTGCAATGTCGAAATTTGAACTAGTCATTGTATGTTCACCATAAGTTCTGCTCTGTGCCCTGTGATTGTGGTATAGTCAGAGTCATCCCACGCTGTTGTATAAGCGAATAAATAGAATAACGCTCAATGGCGACATAGAGATTTTGTCTTGCATTTGTTGATTTAGATATGAGAGTCAACCAATCCATTGATTTGATCTGGGACAATCTTGACATGTTTGTGTGTACCTTCTATATAGATGTAAAAAAAACTTTTATTGTTTAGTGAGACTCAGCACTTAAGCAATTATGGTCATGATCGAATCGTTTTACTCAGCTTCATATTGATTTCTAGGGCCCTATAAATCTATATTACTAAACACTTTTTTCATAAATTAGAACTTGCTTATATATGTAGCTTATTAAATCATATAAAGCTATAAATAAATTTTAATTTATAGACATTTCTATATATGTATATTGTGGATTTGGCCAATGTTTGACCTAGCGATCCAATGTCCTCCGTATTTGGTCATCCGTGGGAGGAAGAGATTGATATTGACCTTTTTCCTTTGTGAAGCATTACATAATCAGGGCGTAAACATGCCATACAATGATTACTTCAGCGGTATCGTCATACATGATAAACTTACTAGGCGTATTACTTTTTTCATCCATGTGTATTTTAGCTATCATCATCATCCAGGTCTTTTTTAGTCTCCACTGCAGGAGCACTACCCTCTCTGTACTACTATGTAAGTACTAGTATTTTTTCTGTGGTACTACAGAGCCATACTTAGCCTGAGGATTTGATTTAGACCTACACTCTCAATGCTGGCCAGACAGGTTGAAGAGATCTAATTGATGCATTATTTAGCTTGTGTTTCCTAAGTCGCCTTCTACGACATCCACGTTCCCGTGGACTTGGAGTGATCCTACTCTACTCTGCCGGGAACCACACGGTTTCCGGAAACCACACGGCTTTTTAGCTATAAACGGTACTAATAATTGAATATTTGATTTACATCATTGACTTGCTGGAGGAAAAATGCATTTTATATATAGATTATTGTCTGCGTCGTCTATATTCTCAGTTAACTGAATTACCAAGGGTCTTCATCGGACTTCTTAATCGTAGTATGGTTTACTAATAATATACAAAATACATTTGGAATAAAAAAAAACAATTATACAATGTTCTCCTATATATGTAACCAAAAGTCTTTCATTTAGTTACCTATGTTGGCTCTATTTTTTCGAAGCAACAGTCTATCACATGCCTTTAAATGTGGAAGAGGCCAAATGTAGAACAATAAAGGCATCGTATTCCTCGAATGACCGTCATTATCGCCAAATATGTAGTAATATAACTGCGACAGCCGCTGCTCATTATTCTATATTGTATAATATAGTAGTGCTTAACAACTTGTTTTACTGTCCAGATTTTTGAAATATTGATTTTTTCATACTGAAGCTGGACTCGATCATGAATGTTTAGAAGCTATGCAACAACTTTTTTGATTTGAAGTTCTTTTTAATATTACTTTTGAACTGTCTTTAACTTAATATTCATAAAGAAACACCATCTGTCCACCACGCTCTTATCCACAGTTACCTCTTGAAAATCTGGTAATCAGCTGTTTTTGTGTAATCGCAATTAAACAATATGACATGACAACCTCATTCTCAATAAATACTCTTGAAGATGTCTTTAGATACTGATACATTATCACGTCTTTATCCCTAACGGAGGAGACAGAGCCCACGGCTGGGCGGCCGTAAGACACAAAAGCCACGTTTAGCGTGTTGGTAGGCGTTAACATGGAAAAACCAATGAAAAAGTTATGGGTTGTTAGCCACATCGCCCAATAACATGATTTTGATTCTAATCAAAGGAATTCATTTGATTGGCTTTTACGATCTGCGCGAGAAGAGAAGGAGCTGGTACATTCTAAGTTTTTCTTTCCTCCCAGACCAGCATTAAATAATGTTTCAAGAGATCACGTAAAGTTATCTTTTACGATCATTGTTAACTTCCAAAGTTACCGATACTTGTGTAACTGTATCATGAACTAGTAATAAGCTCGACAAGCACTTGAGGAGCTAACTTGTGGATTTCATTGATAAAGTTATGCGATGAAAGTTGTTCACTCGAACTACAAGAGCTTAATATAATATTAGGTCCTTACATATGAAATTGCCGTTCAGTATCAAAAAAGTGAAACAAGTTTTTTTTAATGAAATTATTATTAAATCAATCGAAGTATGCGCCGTTCTTATCGATACACTTCCGCCATTTTATAGGCAGATCATTGATACCTTTGGAAAAAAAATCCTGGGAACGAGAGTCTATGAACTGTTTGAAGGCGGTTTTGACTGCCTCATCAGATTTGAAATTTTATCCTTGTAAAAAGTTATCCAAATTTTGAAAAAAGTGGTAATCGGTTGGGGCAAGATCTGGAGAGTATGGTGGGTGACGCAGAGGTTCCAGTCGCAGCTCCTCTAACTTGGCGATCGTTTGATGTGCAGTGTGTGGTCTAGCGTTATCCTGAAGGAGCAGTGGGCTAGAGCAATTCATCAGTCTCGGTTGTTTAATGGCGAGCTTTTCCATCATTGTTTGCAATTGTTGGCAATACAAGTCTGCAGTAATCGTCTGGCCTGATCTCAAGAAGCTGTAGTGGATAACACCAGCACTGGTCCACCAAACACTAACCAGAATCTTCTTTTTGGTCAGTTTTCGCTTAGGGCAAGGTTTTTGCCGGTTCTCCAGGGTCAAGCCATTGTGATGATTGCTTCCGATTGTCGTACAGGATCCATTTCTCATCACAAGTCACGATACGGTTCAAAATCCCCTCATTATTGTGGCGATTAAGCAAAGAAACGCAGCAAGCAACGCGTCTTTGTTGGTTTGCTTCAGTCAATTCGTGCGGTACCCACTTTTCGAGTTTTTTAATTTTTCCGATTTGGCGCAAGTGGATAAGTATCGTTTTGTCACTTACGCCGAAGGTTGCTGCTAATTCAGAAGTGGTTTGAGATGGATCCGCTTCCACTATCGCCTACAATTCTTCGTTATTCACTTGAGTATCAGGTCGTCCACGAGGCTCATTGTGTAAATCGAAATTTCCAGAACGGAAACGTTGAAACCAAAAACGCACCGTTCGTTCGTTAGCAGTGCCTGGTCCATATACGTCGTTAATTCTTTGAGACGTTTCTGCAGCACTGGTGCCATGGTGGAACTCGTGTTCGTAAATACCGCGAATTTTCAATTTGTCCATAGTTGTTGTTATAGCAATGTTGAAACTCAAACAAATGATGTTAAAACAAATGAAATACGAATTTTAAAACAATATTTTTCTGGCTTTATTTCGAAATAAATTTAAATTTGGAATTCCTAATGAAACGCAAGATATTTGATTTTAAAGTTGCCAGTATTGAAAATCGGCAATTTCATATGTAAGGACCTAATATAACTTCATGGGCTGTTGGTTCTGCAGGGCTTATAATTTCGACTTCTCTATAAGTTTGCCTTTCATGCTACTATACGCAAGCGCCCTGCGTCGCTGGTGCGCATGGTGGTGCGATTACTGAGAACCAGGATTGTTCCTACAATCGGTCAATTAGTTACTTGAAATAAATGTACTTCAATATAAGCTCCCTGCTACAGTTTTCCCGAGAGACTGCAGCATACGGTTCTTCAAACAGAGCGAAGTAAAATTCCATCAGGATCGAGAGCACGCGTGTGATATCGATGGACTTACGGTTTCCATTACACTTTCAATCAGGTGGGCCCTACTATTGCCTGATCAGTTAAAAAAAAAACTTTAAAATCTCCTGTCTTTCTTCTTGGCTATTTTTATATAGGAGTCAAGTAACATATAACGCCCGCGATGCGTGCGAGGAAACCCACTTTCTAACTAGAAGCTAATTACTATTGCCTGCCTGATGCTGGAGACTACTTCTTTCAATACTATCATTGTATAATCAGAGTATTTGTAGGTTCGTTTTAGTAAGGATCTATTTTTAGAGTTATTACTTCAATCAATTTATTTCTTCCTAATATATCACTTTCAACTTTATCAATTTACCCTGCTTCTTCTTCTTTCGAGTCAATTGGCTATAATATTACTATTATATTAACTTTTTTTTTTATAATAGGTATAGTTTGACCAGTGCTTGGCTACAGTGACCGCTAGTAACCATATAATGAGTTCCATTAAAAGGAGCTATCATTTTACGATATCTCGCCAAGCATCGGCTTGCATTGCAACTAAACTTAATACGAGAATGCGACCGCACACATTGTACTGTTGTACCTCATATCGATTACAATATCAGAATCGGCAATGGCTATCAATGTTTGTACTTGTGACGCGGACCATTGTGTAAGTTTAGACTGTTATTGTCGTCGAAACGGGTTTCTAAATCTGCTATGGACGCATATTCTACTGTTTATTCTGTATTTATTCTCATTGGGCTGGGCATTTTTTTTTTGTTTTTGGATAAACTAACATTGATACAGTTTCTTGCAGTTACAAATTACAATTGTATACAATGTGGAAGGGACATACCCGTAATAAATCGAACCACGGTCTCTACTAGATCATTATTGTATAATGAAATTGAAATAACAGCAAAAGAACAAAAAAAAATTTGGCATTTCCATGCAAAAGTGTGCAGCCGCCCGGACGGACGATTTGTATGGGAATGTCGAATTTTTTTTTGGTTTTTTGATTGTTATTTTAATTTACTTTTACTTTACTTTAGTGATCTAGTATAGCCCGTGGTTCGATTAATACGGTTATGTCCCTTCCACTTTGTATACAATACTTTATAGGGCCAAAAAAGCTTTATACAGTTATTTTTATTAATTTAGATGCACCTAACGTTGGTTGCAATAACAAAACAAGATTACTTTTTAAGAAGGTAAGGAAGATATACTGGTACATGCATGAGTATAATAAGTAATATTGGGGCAACATCCAAGTATATCATTACCATGTCCATATGGGTATTTTAAAATATTATAATTTACACAAGCCGACTTTACATTTAATAAACAGATAGGTTATTTGCGTTTGTGTGGCATGCGGGGTAGACAGTGCAGAGAGTAACAATATTTCAATGGTTACCACTGTGGTACTGTGGTTAGGAAATGGAAATCGGAAACAATGACAGGCTGCTAACCGATCACACACACCGTCACCTGTTTAGATGCGTTTCTACGTATATAAAGATGTATATCTAAAGGGTGTTTTGAAAAAAAATCTTGGTACATTCCAAATAATTTTCCCACCGATTTCGTCAACGAAGCAGATTTAGTGAAAGCCAATCGGTAATCGTCTAACAGATTAAACGTTCCGTGCGTAACACTAATAAAGCTATGTGATCGCATGTGCGTCCATGGATGAATTTGGATCGAGCGAAAGTGACAATTGAGTATATTGATCTGTAACGACGTACACAATTGTTTTACGCAATCGGTCATTGAATTTGTACGTGACAGCGTCGGCACTACTCTAATCTTTATCTTTCTTAGTGTGAAAAATGTGTTCGATCATGCTCAATGTAAAGAAGATTTGTATAATCAAAGATATTGTAGAAGTGATATGGAATTAATCACTTTTTATAAGGAACAAGTTATTATTAAAAAAACAAAAAACCCCACTGCGTAATATGATAAAACAGCAGTACGAATTTGTACGTGACAGAGTCGGCTATGCATATGTGTTTTTTAGCTTTTCTCATTTCAAATTTCATTTAAACATATAGGTAAGTTGTATATATTTTTGTAGTCCTTGAATAAAATCCTTTAATTTGAAACCCCACTCGAAAGGTTTGAAAAGATTTTAATGCCGTGCAATTTGGCGCCAAAAATCCGCCATTTTGATTTCTAATAATTTTAATATAGCCTATGATATGACACTCTAGTTACGACAAATCTAACCATGTTTAATTTATTAAAATCGGTTTAACCGTTTAGTAGTTACGAGGGTGCATAAAATCGGACATGTTGTTTTTTAGCATTTCTCATTCCAAATTTCATTTTAAAACTATAAGTTGTATATATTTTTGTAATCCGCGAATTCTGATACACACTCGATAGTTTTTGAAAAGAAAATATTTTTTTAGCCGCGCAATTTGGCGCCATAAGTTCGCCATTTTGATTTCCAATAATTTTAATATAGCCTATGTCACTCTAGTGTTTAAGACGAATCTAACCATGTATAATTTAAAATCGGTTTGGCCGTTTAGTAGTTACGAGGGAACATAGGGACAAACATACAGGTCAAACACAAAACCCTCCTTTTCGGCTTTGCCGCAGTCTGGTAATAAGCGGAAAGCGATGCGTAGGACTCACCAGATCCAGGTCAGATCGTCTCACCACCTTGTAGGTGGTGAGACGATCTGACCAAGGTCGCTGGAAATGGCTGGTAGCAGGCCGCTCTAGATCGGTCATTTTGGAAATCCTTGGGAGAGGCCTATGCACAGCTGTGGACGTTATGCGGCTGAAATGATATAATTTCATTATTATTGTCAATTCTTTATGACTAGGAAGACTGTATTTTAAGTTAGTCCGTAGATTATTCATTTTCATCTCTCTAGTTTGTGTTAGTTTAAAAATAGACTTATTAATTTCATTTTGAAACTAATATTTTTCAGCTCCATTGAATGAAAAACATATAAGTACGAATATGTATTATTATTTCTGGGTGCTTGCCTCCGGCAGGACCAACCCAAACAGATACTTTGAAAAGTTGTGAACAAATTTCAATTTATTTTACTAATTAAAATTTCTCAAGCGAATAGGTGTGGGATGGTACGAAAATAGATTATCAACCCTTAGCAAATTGAAAATTGGATCAAATACTTATTCAACTGACTGAAAGTAAGGATCGCAAATGACCAGAGTAATATAAGCCTCGTTAATCAAAACTCGCGATGATCGTAAATCTCAGTAAAAGCCCATTGCCGCCCACCTAGCCGGCTTCAATGGACGCACAAAAGGGCTTATAAGAATAAAGGAGTCAGATAAAGGACTGAGTCAGTAGCTCGGAAATACAACATCGATAGAAATAATGTAAATTCATTTGGAGTGTGGATTTCTTGCACTGTAAATGTCGCAAATTGATTTTGATTCGCCACTTTAAAGTGTATAAAAAAAAAGTAAATGCTTCTTCATCCAAGCGCGTTCCCGGTTGCATCCGCTTTTTCTTTTCCAAATTTGACATACATGTCAACTCTAACGAACTTACTCCGAACCACACGGGTGTGTAAAATTCATGGATTATTTAAAAGAAAAGCTATCGATACCTAGCATGCCAACTGATATCAATTCAGCTGGAAAGGAACCGAGTGAAGAATATCGCGATCGATGGTGATAAAAGTGAGGCACTCGTTCAAGATCGAATTTGTCAGTTCATTGGAAGTTGCGAAACTAGATTTCGTGTTATATCGGGAATCTTTGAGTTGAATACAGTTTCTTATATCATAAGTACGAGGAAAATGTGTCTCGAGTTTCTCATTATTATAAACAAGTTTTAAAAAATTAAATTTTTATGTACAAGCTTTTATTTATTTATTTAAACTTTATTGAGCCAAAAGCTACAATAGGTAGACTTAATGCTAAAGCATTCTCTCCCTGTCAACCTTTATTATTTATTGTGAAGCATAAGAACTTATGAAGACTAATAATAAGCCCAAACTCGATGGGGTTGCGTCATTTTATTACAAAGTTCCTATAGCCACCTTCCGGCTCCATCTTCAGATCAGCTTCTTGTTATAATAATATTGCATTGTCATCTGAATAATATTAGTATACTAAATTTTATCTCAATCAGAAGTGGGAAGTAGTAGTACCTTGCAAGATTTGACCAAAAAAAAAAACAACAACATGCTAAAGTTAGATATTGTATATGATGATGATAGGTAGGTATTGTGTCTCGCCGCTCGCGTCGCGTCGTCTTGAGCTGTATTGGATGTTAATAAAGGGGCTTATTTTTTGAAGTCGGTTAAAATTAGAGCGTGATTCAGCATTCCTCACCTCACACATCAGATATTTGCAATAAGGTGTTCCGTGACGTCAGAGCGATTACGTTCAGTTCGCCACACGTTTTTCTCTCACGCACACGACTCGACAATGTGACTCATTTGTGGATTATTTGTCATAGTTTTAGCTTAGCGATGTCTGTTTTAGGCATTGACATATATATTTATCTAGACCAGCCGTCATCAACAATGGCCATGTCTTTTTTGGTAATTGACACTTATAGTAGGTACGTAAGTAGGTTGTAGGTTTGTATGTCTGGTGAGAAACACCCGCATCCGCGGCAGCCTTCATGTGTGTGACAAACCTCAAGAAAGTCACCTATGCTAGTACGGTCATGTCTTGCGGAAACCGGCAAGTTACGTGGGAAACAAATGTATAGCCATATCGCCTCCGCCGAAATGCTGGCTTGACGTCGTCAAGAATGATATGCGTGCCAATTGCCGGAAAGCGGACCCCGGGCTTCACAGGCATACGCTGAGATGTGAGAAAGTCTGTTGTAGGTTTATATTGTAGTTATTAATGTAGCTTAAGAACACGGACATCAGTTACCGTTTAGTATGGCACTCGTAAATAGAACATACACATAAAAGTAAACATACATGGAACTTATCCCGTATTAGAAGAAAAGCCGGTTTTTGAAGTGAAAACTTCTTTATGCGGGTTGGGCATTTTTTTAGACGAGAAAAAAACATTGAACCCGCGACACTGTTACCGACACCACCTTTTTCAAGTTTTCACTTCTGGAGTGCCACTTTTGTTTTTTTCTTCTTTCTTTCTTAGGTTTCGATCTTTATGGTCGATCATGGTATCGATAATATAATTTTTGATGACGTTGATGGCAACGCCCTTGGCTACTAAATCAGTCAGTTATCTATCACAGGAAAAATTGTGGTCGTTGAAATCTAAAAGACCGTCGGCCGTATGACCTATTATAAAGGTCGAACGCTTTCAGCTTAAAATTACAACAAATTAAGTATACAATTTTTTTTTTCTTTTTTTAATATTTTGAGTAAGTATAGGTACCTATTCGTAGTCTCGACTCATAATTAAATCATTATGAGTCGAGTCACAATCAAATTAAATTAAAGGAATTTCGCATCTCTAAAAAAAGAACCAAGTCACAGGCTCGACAGTTTCGTGTAGAAATAACTTATCCTTCACAACTACAAGGTTAGAGACAAGTTTTCAAGTGGACATATCCGACGAAATATTTACATAGAAACTCCTAGGCAGGGCCAAAACAAATAGACGGGCACAAATATTTGTTCAGAGGTCAGAAAATAAATAAAGCCTATATCTCACTACGCTGGGCTTGCCTTGGTGAATAATGTTTTCAGTCATAGTTAAGTTCACACAAAACACGCCCTGTTGATAAGTAGCTGCATAATACGGGAAAAAATATTTAATTTATCATAAATGTAGATATACGGATATTATTTATCTTATATATAAAATTCTCGTGTCACAATGTTCGTTCCCGCACTCCTCCGAAACGGCTTGACCGATTCTCATGAAATTTTGTGAGCATATTGAGTAGGTCTGAGAATCGGCCAACATCTATTTTTCATACCCCGAATCTACGCGGGCGAAGCCGCGGGCAAAAGCTAGTTTATTTATAAAACTTTATTGTTCCAAAGTAAAAATATACTTTTAACAAATGGCGGACTTAATGCTAAGAGCATTTTCTCCCATTCAACCATAGGGATAAACAGAAAAATTATACGGCGCAAAAAAGTAATAATATATATAAATACAATATACATAATAAAATATTACTTTATAATATACAATACATATGTAGTACATAATATCAAAATGAATATCTACATACACACTACATACATACCATTATAATAGAAATATACATACATATAACTAGCTTATGAAGAGGAGAACTGAATGATGGCGACTTTAGAAAGGGAGTTCAAAAGGTGGGCATGAACTTTCCTTTTAAAAGAGAATTTGGTCGATATTTTTCTGATGTCAACGGGTAAAGCTTATTATATTATGGGTTCGTAAGTTAACCGTTTTCATAAATGCGTATACATTATACATACATCAGGCCAATATAAGACAAGACAGTAAGAGTATTTCAAACCTATGTCCAGCAGTGGACTTCCTGTGACTGATATGATGATGATACATTATACCTTATAGGCAAATTACCAGAGATTTAAAATCACAATATACATAAGATATATACTATAAACACTAAATATTATCTAAAATATCTCTCACTAACTATCATCATAGCGTATTAGCACAGAATACATACTTGTTTAGCGAATCCTAGTCTTAAGTTCTCTATAAACCCTGCACCTTAGTCACAATTCACAATGTGTGACTTGTTACTAAAATACGACGAAAAGATATGTAGAGTGCCCTGCGCTTCTGTTGTCTTGTCTTGGCGGGGGACACTTCCGTGCCCCTGGATACTTCTTATACCTAGAAAACGTAAAGTAAATTCAACATTTAATTTACTAACAAAGATAACAATGGAAATACACATTCCCATAAATAAGAAACCGAGAAGAGTTGTATAGATATGTCGCAGTTGGATGGTATAAACCGCTAATTTACTAAACCTCTAGGTGTTTGGCATTTCAGCTCAGTTTTGTTAAACAGTTGAATATCATTCACATACGGACGGACTGACAGACAGGCAGACATGACGAATCCATAAGGGTACCGTTTTTTGGCATTTGGCTACGGAACCCTAAAAATGGGAACAGATCGCGCATAAACTCTGGACTAGCGTTGTTGTACGTGAAATTCGTTCATCAGGAAGCAATATTTTTGCAATTGGGCGTAAGCCAAGCGTGGGTGTTAGCCAAAAGATAGACATATCAGTATAAATATCCAACTCTTGACTGGGTTGGGATGGCAAATCTTTCGCATACGATCAATTCGAAAATACGTTAGAAACTACCCTGTGGAAACACCCGTATTTCAAAAATAGCACTTTATGCGTTTAGAAATATGACTTATCAGACGAATCTGTGATACAGTCACGTATAGGTAGTTAGTAAAAAAATATTATAATTTCGCGTGTGTGAAGTGAAGTGAACTAAACTGTTAATTCATTCTATTCTGTAACTCATAGTATTCTGAGACTAATAAAAAATTCTTTTTAATTAAAACGATTCCACTAGCTGTCAATCAGTACACTCATACAGTCATACAATTATTAACATTAGCATAAACACGCACAGTATTACCGCAAAACATACATAATCGACCTCATTTACAAAGATTGCTTCCCATCATTATATCATTAAACATTTGCCGGGGATCATCTGAATTAATGCTATTAGCCGTTTGACACAGCCGAACCTTGGCCTCGCTCCGAAGGCAGACGATGAATAAGTAACTTGGCCAAACACTGCCGACCAACAAAAGACAATATTTATTTTGTTTCACCACGGGTGATTAAATATTTGAAGATGACGTTGAAACCGTTTCGTATTTCAAGTGGTTTCAAGTCAGCTTTTAGCAGCGTTTTTTATAATTTATTTCCAGTATCTTTGTCTTTTTAAATTCTTCCACGTTGATAATATAATTACTAAACGTTGGTCTTACTTACTTACTTAGTGCGTTGACTCAGTGACCCAAAATGGATCTTGGCCTCCGACACCAGAAGACGCCACTGTTCCCTATTCCGCGCTTTGACGTTTTTGCCAACGTTGGTCTGAAATAAAATAATAAATGCATAAAATACCACTAGATATTCTCTTCCGGCGCAGATCGTAAAAGTCGATCGAGGGAATAGGCGAAAGTCTCGAAGAATCATGTCATTGAGCGATGCGAGCGACACTAGCCACCCGTCGCTGTTTTTATTCCTTTTTCCTCATCATTATCATATTGAACGTAACCTTTTGCTCTTATTGGGTGATTTTTTATTTTTTTCACACTGATTAAGCTAGCCCCAAACTAAGTTTTAAACTTATGTTATGGGATACTAACTCAACGATACTATATTTTATGATAAATACGTATATAGATAAACACCCAAGACAAGGACAATTATAAAAAGGCTATGTTCCAACTTGCCCTGGCTGGGGATCGAACCCAGAACCTCCAGATTAGCGGTCTAACGTGTTAACCATTACGCTACGAAGGTCGTCGTTTATCTATGTACATTGACTTATATATTACGAGTACTACTACGAGTAAGGGATAAAAAAAATTAATAATATTTAGTAATTTTGCTAGGTTGCTCTCTGATGAATTGTCCCCTGCCGCTTCTAAATACAGACTTGTAATCTTTTTGCTGAGTAAATTTTAAATGTCTGATTGTATGTTTTCTTTATTTGCAGATAACGTTATCGCGTGGCCAGCCTATGTTTAAGCGGTAAACTTCTCGACCGAACCCCTTCGGTAAGTACATGCATGCATATTATCACGCCTGTTCCCCACAGGGGTAGGCAGAGGCTATGGACCTCCACTTGCTACGATCCTGACAGACTTCTCTCGCTTCGTTTACACTCATCACTCTTTTTCTGATTTCTAGTATTCCGATTCCATTCGGGGTAACCCACTGGTAACCTTCAATTATTATTTGTCTGTTCACAATGCTAACCTCTACGACGTATCAACAGCCTTACTTACTCTTATCCTCCTTTGAGTCACTTCTTTTGTTCTCTCGTGTAGATATACTGAATTATCATGGGTTATTAATCTTTGTCTCGCACTAGTCCCTCGTTAATTAAGAAATTATCTCGCTTTATTCTCCACACGTCTACAAACTTCTATCTGTTAGCTTTATAATGTAGAATGTTGCAATTTTGCTTAGAATATTTCATTAAGTTCCAGTACATCTTGCTATTAGAAAGAGATCTCCCGGGAATCTTGCCCCTCTGTCGTTTATAATATGAATGATGTCTAGCCACAAGGAACAACGTTCTCTTTTTGAAGTATTTTACTAAATTTTTTGACGGCGGTTTGATATGTAGTATCTGATCATTGCATTGATACTGAGTGAATAAATTTAGATCAACCATCGACACGATATCGCATTATGTCATTGCCAATTCGCACTAGTACCTTTCTTTTTCATTATTTGAGTTAATAACGTCTGTGATTTCCACATCTTTAAACTTTTCCATTTATTATTGATTAAAAATAACTGTTTTTATGAAGCTTTGTTGTATTATTATCCTAAAACTAAATCAAATCTTTAAAATTTATATACCTAGCTTTTATGAATAATTAAACTTTTCTTAGCAAGCCGTATTAACGATATTAATTTTCAGTTCATTCAAGTCTCAAGCGGCGATGTTCATTTCCTCCAAAGCAAAGAATATATACACTACGCGAACTAAAGTCCAAAGTGCGTGCTATTTACATGCTTACACGAGCGTAGTACAGTTCACAGCGGGGAATAAACTCGTGGATATAACATTGAAAAGGCGCTCGATTGGTACAAAAGGTGCTCCGGTCACGCCAGGCCTATTTCAAAATACGTCACGACCATTTTTCGACGAAATAAGAATTTCTTAAATAAAAATTAAAGGTTATATTTTTTTTAAAGTAGTCATATAATGAACATTGACTGAGTGGGCGGGAATCGCGAGTAAACGTCTCGTTTTTAGCTTAGGCAAAAATGCTTTGGTACGGTTGTTCCTCATCTACAGGTCACATTTATCAACCGATTTTTATAAAATTTTGTGAGTAGGTTCGATAATTTCAGCTCACAAAGCCACAAGTTTTTAATATCAAAAACATACAAAAAAAAACATTTGGTGTAGATGCAGTCTTAGACGGAGTGGTCGCAATGTGCGAATTTGAAACAATGTATTTTGACCAAAATGTAATCCAGAATAACAGTAGTAGTATCAAAAAATAGCAACGTTATTTGTTTATTTTTATGATTTACTAGCAGTCCACCCCGGCTTCGCCCGTGGTACACACATAGCCTATGTCACTCGGGGATAGTGTAGCTTTCCAACGGTGAAAGAATTTTTTAAATCGGCCCAGTACTTTTTGAGCCTATTCATTACAAACATACAAAAATAGGTACAAATCTTTCCTCTTTATAATATTAGTGTAGATTTAAATAAAAGATCATGGATTCCAGAGATAATAAAGTTAAAGTTTTGAAAGATGATATCGACACTTTAATTTTTTTTAAATAAATCAGCAGAAAATTAAAAAGAAACTGGCGCCACATTTCATAAAGAATACAACAAATTCAAAAAGATCAAATCAATCATTGTAATATTTTAACATACATATAAATTGGATACACGCCAATGCATTAATGAAATATTGCCAACCAGGGTTTTGATAAGTGTTTAGTGTAGACAACACTGCATACGTGTCTATAATACCAGCCGATTATTACTTGTTAGGACAGAAAAAAAAATGATGTTCTCAGATCCATACGGACAAATGTATAAAGCATTATTGGATTTAATAAAACAAATACCCAATCCCCAACGTTAAAAAAATAGAAACTAATGACTGTAGGTTGCCTACAAACTTGTTAATCTGTGAATTAATTTTGTTTTTTGTTCAAATAACTCGCTTACTCGTATTTCAGTCTGTTATTAAAGTTATAAGAAATAAGTAACGAAGCTGCCACTTTGATTACGAAATCGCATGTTTCAGAAGACGCAATATAAAGCCCATTTTAAGAGGAAATTTGCCTACGAATATAGCTTGAATGAAATTGACGTCATCATGTTCAGTCAAAAGAAATGCAAATGAAACACTAGGCAAACAAACATACCGACAAAAAAACGAATCCTAACAAAAAATAAATGTGAAACTGAGAGCCAAGTTCAGTATTATGTTATGGGGTTGTTGTCGATTTCATAGACAAAATAATTGAGATCTGAAGATGCCAAGTTCTGTAGAGAATCCTGAAATTTATTTCTACGAATCTCAACATTTGTCCTAGCTAGTTTTTTTTCGCTAACATTCGCTGAAATCCACTAATTTCCAACTAGTCAATTCACATACTTTTTTTCAATGGGATTTGTATGAAATATCGGACTGTGATGTCATAGTTTCTTAGACTCAAATAGCGCTCTTAATATCAGTTTTACTGCATTAAAAAATCTAAAATCACGTTCAAAATGGATGTGATCAATGACAAGTGACACTATTTTGTTACTTTTCATTTTCTTATCAATACAAAATAATTTATTTTTAATTCCAATCCAAAACCCTATTCATATTGAGGATTGTTATTCAATAGTTCTTTTAAACATTAATAAATTTACAGCTTCCAGTGTGTTACCTATAAGTGGAGTATTTCCGTACTGGTATGAGGAGAAAATATGAAATGTAATAGACGAAGCCATTAACACAACTATGGAATTAATTCCAGCTATCAGCGACAAGCTAAATTAAATCGCGCTGGCGTCTCTCCAAGGAGGCAATGAACTAACAGCTTCATATATAGTATACAGGGTAGGTACATACATCTATCGAAGACCATGATTCGTCTTATTGAATGAAATCTAAGGAATTTTCCGATCACAACGAGTTGTTTTACGTATTTATACTTTTTAATTGACGTAATAGATGACTTGCATGCTTCTTAAGAACCATAATTAATTGCTTCAATTAAATTGTATCCTAGGCAAGAAACTAGTACTGTGTAAATGGGCTTTTAGTTTCCTTGCCACAATAACTTGTATTAATTTCTAAGGTCAATTTTTTTTAAAACCTTTTTTATAACTTCTTTCCTCTTATATTTCTTAGATAACAACCCTTTTGTGACATAGTTCGGGTTAAGGGTCAACAGCTCGTCACCTGTAGTTAAGGCCATCCATCTCAGACGTCACCGGCTTGAAGGGTGCTTAAGTTTTCTTGTCACGACGAGTTTTAATTTTGTATTTTCATTTACAAGGTTTTTACTTATTTTCTACTTTTGTTTTAACTCTTAGATACTCTTGCAGTTACTATGTCGTGACTGTTCCACGACATAGTAACTGCAAGAGGTCAACAGCTCGTAACTTCTAGTTACGACCATCCATCTCAGACGTCAGCAGATTGATTTGCTTTAGTTTTCTAGTCACGACGACGTCTTGAATTGGTATTGCAGTCTTTTTAATTTACAGCTTTTTTACGCTTTTTCTATGTACTAAGTAGCGGTGGTCCCACTGCACCGCGCACCGTCGCTGAGCGCGGCGCAGCAGATTTTTAACATTGTATGCAAATAGCTCAGTTTGTTTAGAAAACACGCCTACTCCCACGGTGGGAGTCGCCTACTCCCACCCACTAAAAACGCGTCACCGCGCGGGAGCGTAGCGTCGGTATGTAGAAACCGCGCTCCGCGACGGTGCGCGGTGCAGTGAGATAACCGCCGAATAAAGTGACTTCCACGACGAGTGAATGGTCAACAGCTCGTCATTTCTAGTTTCCGACATCCATCTCAGACGTTGCTTTAGTTTTCTTATTTATTTATTTATTAAAATCTTTATTGACCAAATGGTACAAAAGGTGAACTTAACGCTAATGCATTCTCTACCAGTCAACCTTTAGGAAAAACAGAAATTATTTAATTGCGATAGGCGCTTTAAAGATGTACTTAATAATTTACTATTTAC
Source organism: Acrobasis repandana (assembly GCA_963576875.1). Taxonomy (NCBI): domain Eukaryota; kingdom Metazoa; phylum Arthropoda; class Insecta; order Lepidoptera; family Pyralidae; genus Acrobasis; species Acrobasis repandana. Next base: position 4,131,860 of record OY756215.1, read on the forward strand.
AAGTATCAAGACGACTTGAATTAATTTTTATTTTACAACCTATTTTCTAGTTTTATTTTTAAGATAACAATTCTTTCGAGACATAGGGTAAATGGTCAACAGCTTGCATCCTCCAGTTAGACTATCCAACTCTTTAGTTTTCTAGTCACAACCAGTTCAATCAAGCTTTTTTACGTTTTTCTCGCAGTTCTTAGACAGTAACTCTGCGACATAATAAGGTTGAAGGCCTGAAGGGTCAACAGCGCGTCATCTAAAGTATTTTAAATTCCGTGTAGTAACTTGGAAATGTATGCATGAAAATATTACTTTTTTTGAACAAAAAAATGGAGTACTTTGGGAATAACCCGTACGGGCCATCCATCTCAGATGTCAGCGGCTTGAAGGGTGCTCTAGTATTTGTCGCGACTATTTTCTTTCTAGAAATTAATTTAAAGGTTCTTCAATTATAATTAAATAATAATAAAGAAATTACATAGGTAAGTACTTCTAATTATCAATTCGTAAGCTGTTTTATTTATTTTCATGGACCACTATTTACGAGTATTTTCTTATTCTTATAGTTTGTGGTATTCCTTAAAATGGAATGGAAAATACCAGTGCTATGGAAATGCTCAGATAATTTTTCTGCGTCATAAATAGCCTATTCCCTGGCGCACTCAACTGGAGGACCTTATTTATCTTTTGCTGTGTTTCGCTTTATTTATTCTCTTTTTTTTATTCTAGTCTTATTTGTCCTCTAGGTCTTTATTATTTTCCATCTTATTGCTGAAATGCTGATGAAAATTAACATGAAGTTGGTATATCATTTTCACTATGCGAAAATGCTATTTTGTTCCTGATGCTCTAATTGGACATAAGCATATCCAAGTAAAGCGATGATTGCATGTAGGTAGTTGAAAGTAACACATCTTAGATGGGATGTCTATTGAATTACTCTTATGCTGAAATAATATAATGATTTTTCACAGAGCATTTATTTTGGGAAATTTTTCTTCTTTGTTTGAAGCCAGACTCAGTTCCGAAATTTGAACCGCATTCTGCTGTGGCGTCTTGGCTATTGTCTATTGTGAAGGACGCCGCAACCACGGCTGCAACACTCGCAGAAATACACCGCGCTATCCGCGAGTAGGGTTGCCACTTGGCAAATAATTACTGAAGATGTCTGGAATTTTATTCCTTAGAACTTAGAATTAGAGCTGTTTTTACATGTACAATATAAATCCCCAAAATACATTGGATGGACATTTGAACTTTTTGTCCGCAAGTGTACATTCATACAACTCATGTCACAGAAGTTATAAGAATATCTGCAGAGAATATCGGAAAAATTTGATAGGTAACCCAAATTAGATATAGAAGGGTATCATAGTTAGAGTTAATTGTAATATCTGTACTTTCAGTGAAAACTGAGTTAACTCGAGTAATATCGGTTTTAATATTCTTACATATTCTGTATCAGAAAAAAAATGCTATTTTTCTGTCTTATTTTCATAGCCGTAGGGCTTAAAATGCCAAAGTTAAGATTCGTTTAAAGTGATGTAGGTATCGGTTTTTTTAAGTTCCCACAACTTTTTTTGTGTTTTTCAATACAATTGCATTTAAAACTAGTTGAACTAAACTATATTTTTAATTTTGTTAGTGTAAATTGATATAAACAGAATCATAACACTTAAAAAGGACGGACGGAGAGGACGGGTACTCAGATTTGTGTATAGTGATATAACTCTTTTTTTTCGACATTATCAAAATAAAACCAGCATATTTCAAATGCTATCATCGAAATTAACATGTTTAATTTTGTGACTTTTTGCTGTAGAGATCTCATTTGTCTATGAAAACAGTAATGTATATTTGTTTCAGTAGTTTATTGAAATGGGTATTATCTATCAATATTAGAAACCAAAAATTATAAAACTTCCACAGAAAATGAGTGGGAATTTTTTGAAACTTTAAACTCGATTTTCTCAACTATGGTTTTGACTTAACCCCGTTTTCACTGAACATACAGTTAAAAGGGGACTTAGTTAGCGCTGCAGCGCTATAAGTGTCAATTACCAAAAAAGACATGGCCGTTTTTGAATACGGCTGGTCTGGATATATAAGTCAATGGGTCTCATTGATGTATAAGCTTTGTTGAGCTTGTGTTTCCTAAGTCGCCTTCTAAGACATTCACGTGAAGGCTTGGAGTGGCCTATTCTACTATGCCGGGAACACGGCTATTTTATTGACGAACATACCTATGCCAATAACAATATAAATTGTTTCCTTGTCCCACATACTCTTAGAAACCTAACATGTTTACCCAACATCTTTGAGCAACCCGGTACCTACGCCTCCCACCTACACAGACTTTAAATGTAGTTTCGCAGTTTCATAGCTTCGGTTTGTTATTCACAATCACGTAGTCACTTGCATTCACCTTAAATGACAATTGAATTCTAAATAGATAATTGCTGAGCAAATCATGTATTTGACTCGACGTGGACATCATGATCACCCTACGAACAATAATTCTCTAGAATCGTAAGTAATCCCGAAAAATCATTCCACGCGATATGTAAAAGAAATTCAAAGAAATATCTACTCAATGTGGTTAGAGATATGGTTTAATTTAGCTCACGTCAGAACTCAGCACCTTTTCGTTTAGATACCTAGACATCCATTGCAGGCCAATTTAATTCTTATCACTGGAGAAACGATTCGTATAACTGAATTTACCACACCGAGCTGCGCGCGTAGTAATAATTGTATATATTTTCGATACCTAAACGGGGAGTGACACAGGCCTGGCTAAGTGTCCTTTCCCACCGCCACTTCAATAAGCTAATCCGCTCACCAATCGCGTTTTCATTTGTTTTCCAAGGCTAAGAACTCGGGTAAATGTAAACGACTTATCTGATGTCGTAATTTCTTTAGTTACAAAGGTACATATAGTACCTATGCTTATTTGGTATTTGGCAATTTTTTTTACAATCTAGCATCATATAATCTCATTTTCGAGTACGCCATTCGAAGTGTGCGTCTTTAATCTGTCTAACTAAAGGCGCACACTGTGAATGTTTTTTTCTGAAATACGTAAGAAAAATCGCTCTATACACTTTTGATTGTGACATCCACCTGAACTAGAATCACGGTGTTATTTTTACTTTCACTGTTGCTGAAAGTTGGAGGAAAAATACTTATCTTTTCACTTTATCATTTTTGCACGACTGCCCCAAAAATTTAGTGTAATGCGTTTGGTGTTCATGTATGCATGTGGATTTCTTTATTCCACCATAACTTCTGTGCTTCTTCTAAACCTGAGTGACATAAGCTATATGGGATATTTCTTTTAGAAATTAAAGGGCTATTGTGTTTTTTTAATAAAAATGACTTATGCTTAATATGTGACAACCCTGCTTAAAGCTTGAGTCCAAATACGAGTAGATACTTCACTCTCATTCCACGAACGTCAAAGGCAGATTGAAGACGGACGCGCTCGCTTGCATGTTGTTTACTGCAAATAGGAAAGAAAACCACATATCTTGCCTTAACTTTGCGTCTCTTTGACATCCAACTGTCTTTGAGTTGTCTCGTGCGTTAGTACATTTATTAATTATGCGGCTGCGGCACAAGTTGCAGGGACCTACGAAATACGTTTAACCTAGATTTGAAAAGAGTTTTATAATTATTTCTTATATTATATTCATTCACTAAGTCCAACATATCTTGCCTTTTACTTTGCGTCTTTGACATCCAACTGTCTTTAAGTTTTCTCGTGCGTAAGTACATTTATTAATTCTGCGGTTGCGGCACAACTTGTGGTGACCTGTGAAAAACGTTTAACCTAGATTTGAAAGGAGTTTTATAATTATTTCTAATATTATATTCATACACTTACACACATACACACTCCAAGTCGGTGAGATATGAGATAAGAAAGAAAACCATTTGCGTGTCTCTGACAGCTTTAGCTTTGAATTGCGGTGACCTATAAAACGTTGAATAACCTAAATTTATACAGCGATGAAATATATCCATCATAGATCCTCCGCTGTTGGTAGCGCCTAGGTTTTATGAAAAGTGCTAGTTAACGAATGCATGCGCATGCAGCACATATCGATGTGAAAATTTATACGGCGGGACGCAACGAGAATAGTACTGCATAAATTAAAATATACCGTCTAATAAAAATTACTGAAACTATTTAAAGGGTGAATTCAGTCCATGATACTGAACAACTTTCCCAGGAACATGTATCGAAATATGAAAAATATTTTATATGGGAGGCCAAACATTTTTTTTCTTGGGGAAATCTAAATTAATAAACGGGCAAGTGCGAGTCGCACACGTACATGAAGGGTTCCGTACCACCGTGCAATGTTTTAAAACGCTGAAAAAACACGTTTCTTGTATGACGACGCCTTTAATTTTTTATTTTATCTTATTTTTAGTATTTGTTGTTATAGCGGCCATAGTAATACATTATCTGTGATTTCAAGTATCTAGTTAATGCCATTATAAAGATCTAGTTAAAAACGCTGAAAAAACACGTTTTTTATATGACGACCCCCTTTAATTTTTTTATTTTATTTTTAGTATTTGTTGTTATAGCGGCCACAGTAATACATAATCGGTGGAAATTTCAAGTGTCTAGCTATTACGGTTTAAGAGATAGAGCCCTGTGACAGACGGACAGACAGCGGAGTCTCAGTAATAGGAACCTGTTTGCACCCTTTGGGTACGGAACCCTAAAAATCCTTGGAAAGTTGGTATATGAACTGAATACAGCCTTTAAATAGTTTCAGGATATTTCGTTAGACGCTGTATATTTCTAAAACTCGAATTTCGTGACTGTCTAATAGACCATCCCTTTGATCCTAAATTATTCTTTGATCCCAAATTCGAGGGAGGGGTCGTAAATGTGTTCCACGTACATTCAAGTGCAAGTCAGTATTTTTTCTTTAAGACGTTCTCTTAAGAAGTTCTTTTGTACGTACGAGGGCTTTATGCTACGCTAAGCACCTAACAAAGATGGGCAGAACAAGGACAAGAAGCCTCTCTCTTGTAGACAATGACGCATTGTCCTTACGCACCGAGCATCTCGGGAGTTGGGAAGCAAGGAGTAAAAATCTAGCGCATCAAACACTACGCTTACACTTTTTTATTTGGATGTAGGTAGCCGTATATATTATGACAGCTCTGGACAGAGACAAGTGGGAGGAAGTGCAGAAGTCGGCTGTCCCAATGCAGACAAGTTTGATAAATAAACCGGTCAAGTGCGATTCGGACTCGTACAAGAAGAGTTCCGTACAATGTTTTAAAACTGAAAAAACAGCGCGTTGAGTCGAAGAAGTATTCTGAAACACGTCTGTTGCGCTGTGCGTGCGTGTGCCCGAACAATAAACGAGCGAGTGCGATAGTACTCGTATATATCATTACCGTGGCGATAGAGACAACTGCAGCTCGGACCGGAAATACCTCTACGATAAGTGAATAAAACCAACGTTTCGTAGTCCCCTGGTTCTCCTCTAAAACGTAAGCGATTTAAATTATTATTTCATTTAAAATGAAAGAAAAGCTATCTGTGTTCCTATGTCCTTTGCATTTTTTTTAAAATAAAATAGTTAAATTTGTATGCTAGATGTTTGAATACAGTGGACAATCTTACCAATTTATCAAGATTATGAAGGTTCGTATCTTTCTTAATTAGAAATTATGAAAAAAAAATCATAGGGACATGCCAAAATATATATAGATTTTATAAATAAAATCATCGCTCTACCATTACTATCCGGCGAGCAATCAGGAGACTACGTTTGGAATGACTTTGGAAATACGGCCTAAACGATTTTTTCTTAAGCTTGTTTCATAAACAAGGCCTAAGCAAAGCAATGAAGGATGATTCAACCATGGTAACGCCGCACCTCAAGCGCATCGGGCCGGCGCGTCTGCACCCAAAAAGTGTAAAGACTTTACGCTCTGCAACGCCCGTGTCAGCCGTGTGTGTACGGACCTTGGACGTAATGTTCTTATTTGTAACAGCGACGTACGCTAAGCAACGACCCTGGGTTTACAAGCTTTTGTGTTTATTAGTAATCACAATCTTCCTAACTGGGTCCTGTTTAATGTACGTTACAATCCGACAATTTTGTAAATAAGTGACATATTTGTAAAGAAAGAAAATATGTTTATTTGATAGAAAATAAAAAGGATATTTATCGGTTTTTACCTAAGATAAAGCTCTATAACCAAAAAGCTTACGTTATTCACCGCCGATTTTTGTTTATTGCTTCTCTTCTCCCCTGACGCTTTACTGGGTTATCTGAAGTCGGGATTCCTCGTACTACGAGTATGTATCGTCTCACCCGATTTTTTTTTATTGCTTTACTTCTCCCCTGACGCTTTACTGGGTTATCTGAAGTCGGGATTCCTCGTACTACGAGTATGTATCGTCTCACCCGAATTTTTGTTATTGCTTTTCTTCTCCCCTGACGCTTTACTGGGTTATCTGAAGTCGGGATTCCTCGTACTACGAGTATGTATCCTGTATCCGGCTGTAGGGCGAGACGTTCTAATAAAATTTATTAAACACTTAAGTACTAGTAGTTTTTAGCTTTTTTCTCATAAATAATATGTAAATTTCATGAAAAAGTCCCTGCGAAACACTGGTCTCGAATAAACGTATGATTCCTAGATTCCTGTTATCATTATTCTTGCTTAAAAGATTTTTTTGGAATACCTATTTCTGGGTAACATAATATTCTTCAGTTTAAATCTCACAACTTTTTCTCATTATTTTTACCGTATCCCCAGATAACCTTAGTAATGTACTTCACGAACATGAGATGGGAATTTCCAGGAACTATTTCAAATGTCATGTTACGGCGAAGGGAGCAAACTTTTATGACAAATTCTTTGAGGCAAATTAAATTTCTGCGTCAACCTACGAAAATAATATAGCGGGGAGGTTTTATAGTCTAGGTATGTTTGTATTTTGAGATGGATTTATAATGGATAAGACATATGATGGTGTAGGTCCTTTGATTGCTTCAAGGGAGCTTCTGGCGACAAATCTATACGAGTCTACTAATGTTTACGTTACTGAAGACCACCAGGCCACCACAGTCCTAAAATAACCAAACACTAAACAAATATCACTACAGCCGTACTATGACTGTCCACTTTAACTATTTCACATGTTGTTCATGAGCATGCGCATTTATAACACCAAACTAAACCAATTTCGTATTATAAAGTCCACTTGAATCAATTTGCAAAATAATTTAAAGCAAATCACAACCCGTTAACTTCCCGCCAAAAACGCTGTAAAGAGTATTTACCAAATGTAAGTGTCAAAAAACAGTTTCAAATATGAATGAAAAGAGCAAAATTACTCAGAATTTGAGATGACAAATAGTTTCCGACAAATTAAATTTCTGCGTCAAAAGGGGCGCACTTTAACCCGTGTGTTTGTGTACGTTGATCTTAAATAACTGGAAATGGAACGAATCGAATAAGGGCTTTTCCGAGGAAAAAAAATGTTTTTATGACGCCAATAGATGGCGCTACATTCTAAGCATATGTCAAACAAATACGTCAGTTGGTGGTCAGTCGTTCTTTGGTCAGGAGTGCTATTTTTGAAATCGGGTGTCACATAACGAATGATTGTCGCGAGCGTTTCCAAACACGCGCCTTTTTAAATCGGTCGTACCGTACGCGAAGGATTTGAACGAGTGGTCTTGATTTGACCACTCAAAGAGCAAAAAAGGTACCTTTTAAAGAGAAAATAAGTTGGAAAATTACAAATTTTGTATTTCGCTGATTCCCTCGTTGAAAAATAGCACTCCTGTTTTGACAGCGATGTTTTGATAACCATAGACCACGATTTTTTTTCAACATTGAGTGACATTGACATATGTATTCTGTGCAGCGCCCTCTATTAACAACATATGACAACTTGTTTTTTTATTTTTTAACTGTCAAATTGAAAACCTCTAATTGAATATATAATATGAATTTTCATACTGGATGGAAAACCTTATAGGTAATTTAGATATTTTCCCTATCAACAAAATGTAAACAAAAATATCTGCTCAAAAATATCTACTCAGTGGATTTTTGTGTAAAGAAATAAACGTGCAAGTGCGAGTCGGACTCGTACATGAAGGGTTCCGTACCACCGTACAATGTTTTAAAACGCTGAAGAGCACGTTTCTTGTATGACGACCCCCTTTAATTTTTAACTTTATTTTATTTTTAGTATTTGTTGTTATTGTGGTCATAGTAATACATAATTGGTGAAAATTTCAAGTATCTAGTTAATGCCATTATGAAGATCAAGTTAAAAACGCTGAAAAAACACGTTTCTTGTATGACGACCCCCTTTAATTTTTGACAATTTTTTATTTTTAGTATTTGTTGTTATATCCGCCACAGTAATACATAATCGGTGAAAATTCCAAGTGTCTAGCTATTACGGTTCAAGAGATAGAGCCCTGTGACTGACGGACAGACAGACAGACAGACAGACGGACAGACAGCGGAGTCTAAGTAATAGGGTCCCGTTTGCATCCTTCGGGTACGGAACCCTAAAAAAAGAAAACCATTTTTCGACTCCATTAGAACTATTACTGGGCTTCTAACGTAATAAGGGAAGGTGCTTCGATCATTTAATTTTTTTTTTCAAAAGAAGCAATTTATTATTGAAACAAATAATAACTTGAGATATTGATATTTAAATGCAGAATAACCATAAAAATACATTATGAGTGAGTGTAGTACCATAACGGTTCAAGTCAAAAATAATCTTGACAAATTTGACTAGATTATTTTTGGCTTAAAATCTGGTTATTTTTATGGTCATTGGAATTTAAAAACTTTAAGTATCGTTCATTTAAATGTTTAAAATAGTATAAATGTATCTTTATTCTGAATAAAAGGAACAAATAAGCAATCCACAAACCCGGAGTTATTTTTTATTTAACTTAATAAATTAGGGCCCTAAATTCGGGCAGTAAAAAGGGTGCAAATAAAAAGTGTTGTAACTCTTAAAAGGTTTTGCTTTCGGTGTTTGATTAAACAAGTCTCTGAAATAGGAGTTTTCCCGGTTTTACTTTAAGGGAATCGTAATAAGCAACCTTTATTTGTTGTTTTTTAACAGCAGTGTGTGACAGACACCGTTCGTGGTGGTAAACTCGTATCTGGAGTGTTTCTTTCGTCTGCTTATGAGAAAGACTTGTAAAATAAGTCTTACGTATCAGTTTTTGACCCTTATTATAAATAATCAGGTCTCAGTTATAAAAAAGTGCGCTTCTGTAGTCATTATTATAAATATCTTCTTCTTGTAGGTATAGGGCCGCGCTCTTGTCGGTGGCGTGCTTGCCATGTCTCTCTTTCCTCCGCTCGATCTTAAGAGTTACCCCTTACCCTAGACAGAATCAGACTTTTCCATACAAACGAAGTCTAGCTTTTGTTTTGAAACGACGTGTCAAAAAATTTAGTTATTTTAAAGAAATTGCACATAATATATAGGCAAATAACTAGTTTTCACAGTCAATATATGAACTTGAAAGAGAATATAGTGTATCATATCACATTTGCCCATCAGTATGGAAAACTTCTACACCCTTATATTTTCTTCAAGCTCATATTTTCTGACATGTTGTTTCAAAATAAAAGGTAGACTACGTTTTTATGGAAATATCTAGGTTAAGGGGACTCTTAACCTCCTTATATGTTTTCGCATTGCATTTCTCTTTTATTTGATAAAAAAATCTTCTTCTGTGTTTTCTTTCTATCTGTATAAAAGTAATATTTTTACATGATGTTACTGACGTATGGAACATAGTTTTTATGAATAACCTTGATGGATAGAGACCACCTTACTTTTACAGACGTATGTTGTCAATTATATTGCGTCAGGTTAGTACTTAGTGCCCAGTGTGCACTCAAATGTGTTACGAAGAAAATGCTGCTTTTTCTTTTCTTTCAAGTAAATAAATAAAGCAGATTTCCTTCGATTGACCGGCATTTTGGTTTCTTAAGGCCGTACATGAATTTTCCGGGGCCCAGTGCTGCCCCCATTTAAAATAAATAATTTTAAAGAAAACAGAGACATCATTTAAAATTTTGCTACTACCAAGGCCTAGATAACCCTTCAAAGTATTTTATGAACTACTGTTTATAATTTAAAGTGAGAACGTTAAGCTTTACTACGCACGTTTGCGAAAAACGGACTCTTTTGGCTAATGTGCGTAGTAAAGCTTAACGTTCTTATTATAAACTGTAACCAGTGGTTCATAAAATACTTTGAAGGATTATCTAGGACTTGATAGTAGCAAAATTTTAAATAATGCCTCCGTTTTTTTTAAATGATTTATTTTAAATGGGGCAGCACTGGACCCAGGAAAATTCAGGTACGTCCTGAACTGGTCTGTTCCCCTATCTTAGCCATCGCTATTTAATTTTAATACTTGTTTATTTATTACATACAATAAGGCATAAAATTACAATTTTGGAACATGAAATATTTATAGAGCTGTGTTAGCCTTATTAACGAGATGTATTTATAACGAGCCAGATGGTATTTTCGTTCTAATAAAATCACCGCAATTTTCCAGCAAATTAATGCCACTTAAGAATATTTATTAAAATGACTTAACATTAAGGCGACGTGAGTTTACAGCTCACAATACTGTGAGTGTTTTTGAAACATTACTGTAATTAAACTACTGCAGTTTATCTCACAAAACTTTTAAATATGAATCTTAAGACTCTACAAACACCCACAATATCTAAAATAAGATTGAGCATTTTTGGTTTTGTAGAAAAAAAATGAATAAGATGTGGTGCTGGAGGAGAATGGAAAAGATCAGTTGGACGGAAAGGAAAACCAATGAGGAAGTATTAGAAATAGTAGGAGAGAAAAGAAGACTGCTAGGCGAAATAGAAAATAGGAGAGGGAAAATGATTGGTCACTTAATACGACATGACTCCTTATTTAAAAACATACTAGAAGGAAAGATAAAAGGAAGAAGAGATCCAGGACGACCAAGAAAGAGCTATGTAGACCAACTGAAAGAAAAAGCAGGGGCCATGTCGTATCAAGCACTAAAAAGTAAGGCAGAGAACCAAGAAGTTTGGCGCATACTCCACCGACAAGAGCCACTAAGCTCTTAAATAAGTCGAAGAAGAAGAAAAAAATCACAACATAGGTACCTCTAAACTTTACCTTTAAAATACTTATAATTAGTTAATTTAACCACCTTTTTATATAAATATTATACCAAGAAATGTATAAGTAATCTAAATTACTAGTCAAATTCACAAAAAAAAAATATAAATAAAACACAGCGAAATATCGTCAAGAGTGAACAAAGGCCTGGACCCGTGCTTGGCAGTTTTACCCAATGAAGCGAATAGCCGCAATACAAAGCTCAGCTTGAAGCCTGATACACTAATCTGAATTTCACATGCTGATTTCATATACATTGTCTGTTTTATAACAATTGGCCGGAATATCATCATCACAAAACCGGGAATGTGTATAAAATCAGCATCAGAATTTTGGCATGGGTATAAAAACTGAATCAGAATTTTAAACAATGCAAGAACTCAAGTGTGAGGATTTATTGCTATAGGATCTTTATTCAAGGATAGCCTTCTAGGATAAAAAGATCGTAGCAATAAATCTTAAGACACCTCTCTTTAGATGCCAGACCTTCTAAGGCGTAATGACGAACTATGTAAACATTAATTACTACTAAAGGGTTCATATATTTCTCGATCAACAGCGGGAATTCTGGTAGCTTACGGTTTATTTTCGTAGCAATAATCCTTATTTGATTGTTGGAATTGAAGTCTCTTGGGGAATTGAAGACGAGCGTGGGTAGATTCCATTATTTAAAGCCTTTTAGTCACTTGTTTATTTATAGTAAAATAAATTTCGGTATTGAAATTCTTTTTTTTTTTAATAGAGAGCCATTGACTTGTACATTATTGTAGAGAGCTCTTACATGAAACGTCAATCATATTAGTGATGTTAGGTAGATCATGTATGTCCCATAAATGTGACGTCTCACGGGTAAAGGTATCTTCTGGGTAAGCTCGCACTTACGACATTGTGTTTATTAAAGCTAAGTTAATTGTACGAATTGTTTTTCTAAACGTCTTAAGTGCCAGCGTCCACAAGGTAAATTTACCCGTGGAACGTCACCAATAGTCTGTTGTGATTGCTAGTAGCATGCGGGTACTTTGAGAGGTATATAGGACTTATATTAGAAAGATTAGACTTAAATTAGGAAATCATATTAGAAAAATCTTGCGCTGAAACTGGAACTTCACTCCAAAAGTTGTACGACATCACAACTCCTGTCCTAGTGATGATGATAAAACCTAATATGACTTAGCGTTGCAATACTACTACACTTTCGGACGACAGTCATTTATTTTTCGGAGAATTGGTTTCGTAAGGTGCAAGATCAATTTTATGGCATATATTGAAGGCATATATCATATGGCATATATCACCTATTCTCTTCAACGTTTACTCAGAAGCTATAATAACCGAAGCTTTACATGACATCGATTGCGGCGTGAAGGTTAATGGTCGCAATGTAAACAATCTCCGCTATGCCGATGACACAGTCCTAATAGCATCTTCAGCGGCGGACCTACAATTAATGGTGAAGAGATTAGAGGAATGCAGTTACACAGCTGGTCTTAAAATGAACATCAAGAAGACAAAATTGATGGTCGTCTCAGGAAAAGTCAGTCCGAGTATAACCGTATCAGGCCAAAATCTAGAGAGAGTTCAGAAGTACAAATACTTGGGTACATGACTAACCGAAGAGTGGAATAGCGAGTTAGAGATAAAGTCTCGTATAGAAGTCGCTCGCAGTGCTTTCAACACTATGAAAAAGATTCTTTATAGTCGTAATATCAACATCGCATTACGCACTCATTTACTACATTGTTATATCTGGCCCATTGTATTGTACGGATGTGAGGCTTGAACCATCAAGGAGGACCTTAAAAAGCGTATAGAAGCATTTGAAATGTGGGCATATAGACGTATGCTATCCATTAGCTGGACGCAGAAGGTATCTAACGTAAAATTTCTGCAACGAATGGGCCAAAAGCGCACTCTTACGCGCGGTATGATCTCCTACAGCTTATAATGATGGGCAAAGTTGCAGGGAAGAGAAAGGTCAAGAAAAAGAAGTCATGGCTGAGAAACATTCGGGAGTGGATCGGGATAGCAAGCGCTGCTGAGCTATTCCGCCGAGCCAAAAACAAGAAGGACTACGCCAAGCTGATTGCCTATCTTCATTAATTAGAGAGGCACTTTAAGAAGATGAAGAAGATATTGAAGGAGGCTTTAATGATTCACATCAGTTTTCAAAAGTCTATTTGTCTATGCCACCCTGCTTTTGTCCTTGGATCGCGATGTATGTCGGATGATTATGATAATAAAAGTACAAGGTATCGACTAATATAATGTTATCTTGTCTGCAGGTCGGAGAGACTCCCGCCGACATCACGCTGCCGTCATGACGTTGCACTGGTGGATGCACTGGTTTTGGGTGACGACGCTGCTAATAACTGTTGGTGAGTATATTATTATACCTAGCGAGCGAAGCCAATCAGTTTCGAGATTTTAGACGATCGCGATTTTTGATTGGGGGGGAAATAAGGGAAAGAGGTTCAACTACGCTAGCTGTTCAAGTTACACGACTTTGGAATGCCTTACTCGAAGACATCAAAAGTATCTCAAATAGGTTCCTTTTTAAGAAAAAAGTCCATACGCACCTTTATGCTAATTTGTTGCAGTAGAACTAATCAATATCATAATGTTTTGTATTTTATATTATGTATGTATGTGTATGTATGTATTGTATATGTAGATATGTGTATAGTGTGTGTAGAAATACATACTTATCTTTAAGCGCCTATCGCAAAAAATATCCCAAAGGGGGAGTGGAGGGGGAAAAGGGGGAAGTTTGCAGTAGCGTTATATATGGACTGATTTCACTGAAATGGCTTTGCTAAGCCATGGGGAAAGTGTCGGTTATTGCATGGCTATAAGAGCTCGTGTGGTCTACTGTTCTCACATAGCCACTATAGTTACTATTATTCAAATCGCATACTAGGCTAATAGGCTAAATTCAAATGAAATATACGAGTATATAACGTCAAAAGTGTTGCAATATATAACGTGCAACAAAATATACTGAAACTTTTTTAAGGGTAAATTCAGTCCATGATACTGATCAACTTTCCCCAAGGAACATATATCGAAATATGAAAAATAATTTTTGACTTTCCATACAAACTCGGATCAGGTGATCGGTCAAATTGTATGAGAGGCCAAAAATTATTTTTTACATTTCGATATATGTTCCTTGGGGAAAGTTGTTCAGTATTATGGACTGAATCCATCCTTAAAATAGTTTCAGTATATTTTGTTACACCCTGTATACCTAATCTAACGAAATTAAATATTTATAAAATGAAAGCTTTTAAGTTGAAAGGAGAAATAAAGAGTACATTTGATTAAAAACAACATACTTATTTTAAGCAGCTCTTCAGATTAGTCGAATTTATCTTATCTGTGTTATCTCAGCCGCTACTAGGTACGATAACTCTAATCTCGGTGTAGGTAGTCAACTTGCTCATACTGAAACTATGTTTAGGCACAGAATAAATACTAAAACTAACGTACAGAAGTCTCACTCAGCAAAGAAATTCAAAGAAATATCTACTTAATTTGGCTAGAGATATGGTTTCATTTAGCTCACGTCAGAACTCAGCACCTTCTCGCTTAGATATCTAGACATCCATTGCAAGCCAATTTTATTCTTATTACTTTGGACATACGATTCGTATAACTGAATTTACCACCCGGATGGGCCGCCGGCTATGCGCATAGTAATAATGTAGGTACATTTTCGGCCTAAACGGGGAGTGACACAGGCCTGGTTTAGGATGGACTTTGCATGTTGTATCCATGATCATATAATTTTAGTTTTTAATTTCAATAAAATGAAAATTGGCATACAAGTTCCTTGATTTATTTATTTAAAGTTTTTAGTCGATCGCTTATTATTTATTTATTTTTGATTGGGGGGAAATAGGGAGGAATATTTATTTATTTTTGATAGGGGGAGAAATAGGGAGGAAAAGGGGGGGAACTTTGTTGTAGTGTTATTTATTGAAGTGTTTCAATTAAAGAGAGGCACACTAAGGACTTCATTCTACACAATGTTGCAAAAAAATATCCAAAAGAGGGAGTGAAAAGGTGAAAAGGGGTGAAGTTGGATTTCACTGAAATGGCTTTGCCAAGCCAGGGGAAAGGGGAAAGAGGAAAGCGTCGGTTATTGCATGGTTATATGAAAATAAAAATATCTGCAAACTATGTCGTGTGACTTATATGATAATGATATGATATATATATATGATAATAATATAGATATGATATACTAAATGATAGGCCTTGTTGTAAGAATCTCAAATATATATTTTTTATAATTTTACGATAAGTATTTTTGAAGTTATTTGAGAAAATAGGCGAAATCTGACCACCCCTCCTTATCTCCGAAACTACAGGGCATAAAATCTCGAAAAAATAAATACAGTAAAAAGTTCTTAACATACATATTTCAGAAAAACCTATGAGAAGAACAGAACTCTCTTCTCGCGAGTTTAACTCGCACTTGACCAGTTTATTTGGGTCTAACGTTTCTAAGGAGTAAGATCCTTTGACCACGAAGAATGGTGCTAGGTCCCTTTAATATACATAAATCATGTGTTCAAAGAGCTGTTATATAACTTTGCTGTTGACTAAGTAGGTACATATCACTGAATTGCCTACAATTTAAATCCATAGAGTAGATCAGTCGCTAGCCTTATCTAGAGTAAAACCGTGTACTTTTTACATGTTCTACTCGTATTTTAGGAAAATGTAATTGGAGAAGTCGCTAAGTAACACAAAACTAATTAGGATTGTAGAAGCGAATAAATTTGTTTAGGTCGCTTTAACTACAAGCAATTTTGTAACAAACTAAACACTCGTAATTAACAGTTTAATTAGATCTTTTCATGATAGGAAAACTAACAAAAAGCGGAAAAACATATTCGTGTTGGAATAATAAACTGTTTTTAAGGTTCCGTAGTAAACAAGGAGCTCTTGTAGTATCGCCATGTCTGTCTGTCTGTCTGTCCGTGGTTTTACTCAGAGAAAATTAGTACTAGAAAGCTGTAATTTGGCATAAGTATATATATATAATAATCAAGCAGACAAATTGGTAAATTAAAATCTCGGAAAAAAAAACTTTAGGGTAGCTTCCATACATGTAAAGTGGAAATATATTTTTATTTACTAACCCATGGTGTTGGATGTCGTTAAATAGGTCTTTCAGTCATTCCGTTTGTGAAATATTTGGTTTTAAAGTGTCAAACTCCCCCTCTGTCAGCTAAACGGTTTTATATTGACATGTGAAAGGCAGTGGTATACGAGTATATGCATATTAACGAAGTTTAAAGAAAAAAATAAGAGCTAAGCAGGGTTTACAAATTAAAGAGTTATAGTCGACCCACTTTTTAGACGTTTTTAGTTAAACCGTGAGACGTGAACTCAAAAATTTGGCATTCGCAACTACGGAACTTTACACTGCGCGTGACCCGACACGCACTTGGCCGGTTTTTATTTGAGGAAATAGTCGGAAATATTTTTAGTTGAGCCGATTCTTTAATAAAAAAATAATGTTAAACGCAGAACGTTTCTGCTGGTCCTTAGATCAACACCCAGAACATAATCCAATTCTGTCTATGTCGTGTCGTTCAACACAGCTCCACTAACGAAGGGCCAAACATTTCCAATGGCACTCATACATATGCATCACTGTCGGGTGCGAAACTGCAATACTCGTCTCAATCAGTCGCTGTGTGAAATTCTGGCTTCCAGATAGCTAGTAGTTTGCTCCAAACTGGACCTTCAATTGGCCTACCGAATTTCATGAAGCTGTGATCAAAGACACTTGAGTTATCAAACATACATAGTATACAAATTATGCATCCGATGAGGTTTACACTTGGATTAGTAATCACAAGCATAATAAATCTATACTAATATTATAAAGCGGAAGAGTTTGTTTGTTTGTTTGTTTAAACGCGCTAATCTCAGGAACTAATGGTCCGATTTGAAAAATTCTTTTTTTGTTGGGTAGTCCATTTATAGAGGAAGGCTTTAGGCTATATAACATTACGTTCCGACAACCACGCGAACGAAGTCGCGGGCACAGCTAGTAAATAATAAATATATAGGGACAAATCACACTGATTAAGCTAGCCCCAAAGTAAGTTTTAAAACTTGTGTTATGAGATACTAACTTAACGATACTATATTTTAAGATAAATACATATATAGATAAACACCCAAGACCCAGGTCAATTTGAAAAAGGCCATTTCCAACTTGCCCTGGCTGGGGATCGAACCCAGAACCTCCGGATCAGCGGTCAAGCGTGTTAACCATTACGCCACGGAGGTCGTCGAAGCAGCATCTAATATATTGACCTCTGTTCTTTGTCGTATCAGATGGCAGTTGTCAAGCTTAGTCGAGTATTAGGGCAATCAGAGATTAAGTGACTGCTGTCAGAGCAAGTCGCTCACACTCTTGACTTTTCCATTAACCCTTAAAGAAAACAATATAAATGTTAAGTAGAAAATCAACATAAATTTTAAGTAGAAAAACAACTTACAAGTACTCTCTGGCGCTTAAGCCTTTACCCGCATTTCGAGGTAACTCATAAAAGTTTAAATTAAATCATTAGCGAACGGCTCTCACATCCCGTCGCCATACGTAAACATGAGTTCGTCGCCGTGGTGAATGTTAAGCTCTCTTACAATGAAAACATTTTGGTTCTAAGTAACATTGGGTTTTCGAAGGTTCTTTTCAACCATTTGCTACATCGAAGTTAGGAGAGAACATGATCAAATTAATAATTCCTATAAATTACTTACAAAAACAAAATGGTATGACTTAAACGGATTCAGTAAATCAGTTTACCCATTTAATTCAAAAGATTTTTCGTCCAAACTTTTAGGTAAGACTTATGCATTGATGATAAGGCTAATTAATTTTTATCTATTATTCACGAATTATCTAGTTAAAACTATATTAAACACATACTGAATTTCGCAAAGTTCCTGACAGTCAGTGTACAGTAGTGCCTGAATCTGCCTCTGGTAAAAACATGCAAATACAAGCTACACGTGAGAGAGCATTCACGGTTCGCAAGAAGCCCCTGTTTGCATACCAAATGTGTCAAACAGAACGGCTTCAAGGGACGTGTATTATAGTAGCACGATAAATTTGAATTAATTATGAGAATATAAGTTTGATCTCAAATAATTTTGTGACCGTAAAAATGTCATCATGATAAAAACAATAATTACATGTAAAATTATCTATATTACGAGTATATACAAAACTTAGTTTATTTACACAAAACGCTACATGCGGTCAAATAAGGTTTAATCTTATTATAAAACGTAAGATGATACAGTCTGATCATTCAGATTTGTAGTAGAAACCCAATTTGATAATACTTATTTGTGAGATCCAACATTTAATTGAGAAAATCTGAAAATCTCTACTAATATTGTTTATTCGCTTAGTTTATTTAGGTTCAGAATAAATAATACATTGTGCGGGCAAAGGTAATATTGGTGCTATATAAATATTACGTATTGGCGCGCAAGTGACCTACAGTCCCACTGGTATATAAATGTTAGATTAGTTCAAAGTTCTAATCAGGGTCACATTGACGAACAGATAGTGTTCAGATGGAGATCCGAATGTAGAATAGCAAATGTTAGTTTATTTGGTTCGAGTAATCTGTATAAAATATTTCTTTTTCTGGATTTCCTTCTCTAAATGTTTTTGTTACATGGTCAGTCACATTTTGTATTCTCCTTTAGCGCCTCAAAGGACACGAAACGAAGAAATTGCAGGAACGCGACCGGAAGCGAATTTAACGTTAGAAAAAATTCGGACAAGCCGCTTAAAGGCGCGTATTTATTATTCAACGAGCCTTTTTGGGAATTTGCTCGATGAAATATGATTATGTTCCTCGGTCTTTAACTGTGCACAACCCTCTTCTTCTTCTCCATTAAGAGTTAAACGCTCTTGTCGGCGATAATATTTAATTTATTGTCTTAAAAGAATAATTTGCAATAACTTCTAAATAAATATATATTTATCATTTTCTCGAGACTCCATAAGAGATAAAGACAAAATAATATCTCTAAATAAGCCGTGTGGTTTCCGGCAGAATAAAATAGGACCCCTCGAAGTACTCTCGTGAATGTCGTAGAAGGCGACTTAGGAAATACAAGCTAAAATAATTAAATTTTTAACAAAAAAAACAACCGACTTTAATTTTTTCATGGAGTTTCTTCCATATCTCTAAAGTTCTTCATCATATCTTCACCAAATTAAAATGCAACCAACTTGGTAGTAAAGGCTTTCAAATAAAAAAAGAATCATCAAAATCGGTTCACAATTGGCGAAGATATCGCCTAACAAACATACATTTAAAAAAAATCATACAGTCGAATTGATAACCTGCTCCTTTTTTGAAGTCGGTTAAAAAGCTTATAAACATCAATGAGACCTCTCCAACCCGTCTGTGTAGGCCAAATCCTTTGCTCTGGCCAAGTATGGCTCTGGTAATACAGAGAAGGTCGTGCTCCTGCAGTGGAGACTTAAATAGACCTGATGATGATGATGATACATACCACTATTAACTTTAAATACAATTGTAAATATAATATATACTATATTACTTACCCGCCCCTTGACATTTCTGCTGCAAAGGTGTCCAATACACTAGCCGCGTTACCGCGCTGAATGGCA
The DNA here is from genome assembly GCA_963576875.1 of Acrobasis repandana. NCBI lineage: Eukaryota > Metazoa > Arthropoda > Insecta > Lepidoptera > Pyralidae > Acrobasis > Acrobasis repandana. The sequence continues at coordinate 4,151,758 of OY756215.1, forward strand.
ATGGCCAAACTATGCATCAGTAATGAGCCAGAGCGAGCTCGAGTCACCACTTTTCTCTTATTTTGTGCCCTAAATCCCGGATTAGACGCTTTAGCGTCTTTGGTTTCTACTGTCTACTGAAACTGTAGTGCTGTCCTATAACCGCATACTTCATTCGATTCTTATCGCCTGCATTCTCAGCAGCAGCTGCTGCTGCGCTAATAGTAGGTCCAAGATGACAGGCTGCCACTTTGCTTATGCTTAAACAAATACAAATACAATACCCTTTATTGCACAATAGTAAAATACAGGACATAACTATCTTTAAAACTAGGAAATGCGCAAAAGGCGGCCTTATCGCTAAGCAATTTCTTCCAGCTATTAATTAAGATATTTACTACTGCGGGTTTAATTTCAAGTAATATTCCTTCTACGCGACGGGTGAAAGTGTTAAATGAGAAAAGGTTAAGAGGTCGCGAGGTCGTCGGCTTTATGGAGACCATAGATTCACCCTTCACGAGCGAACGTGTTAACTCTGCACATATCGCTTTATAATGACCCGCATATAGCCTTTGTCACGCGAAAATTGGAACATTTTTGTGTGTATTAAGCGGTTTTTAATTCGAATACCGGCATGGAAATGCTCTACCGTCATTTTGATTTGTGAGAGTTAAGCTGGGACCATTTTGTTATTTCACAATGCAATCTGAATGATGACACTTTAACAGTTTAGCGGAAAGTACAACTTTCAAAGAAACAATGGAGAAATTTTACAAAATCGTCTTGGACGTATCAACTTTGATCACAAATATGTCTTCCCCAACTATCCCTTTTTCTAGGTATAATTTTAGATCTCCATTTTATGTTATCTTATAATAATATACATATCCACTATCACGTCTTTATCAGTAATGGGGCAGACAGAGCATTTTAGGTCTTGCGGCTCTAAGCAGATAGAGCTTAGACCGCATGACCCAAAGGCCACTTTTAGCGTGATGGTGGGCGAGGTGGAAAAAGGAATCAAAACAGTGATAGTTACTAGCCGCATCGCCTATTAAATGATTGATATTTTCGCTTATTACCTCGATCGGTTTTAATTATCTGCGCGGGAACAGAAGCAGCTGGTACATTCTTAGTTTTTTCTTTTCTCTCAGACCAGCATGGTAGAGCATCTTATTAATGACGTAGGAATAATCCCACTTAAGTTTAGCAATCTCTAAATGTTGATACATTGTATGAAATTCATAAGCTAAAAAGTAGAGTATCATTCTTAAAACATTAAAAGCAGATAAAACTTTTGCAACATCCTTTCAGCTGCTCCAAATGAAGGTAGGCAGTATTACCGCGCCATTTATCCGCTAAAGCTAACCTTGGCGTTGCGCAAAGAGCACATCATGACGTTGCTCCACATTATATGAAAGTCTTCGGGGTTAGCCTACTTCAGGGATTGTATGAAACAATGCATGGTTAGAGCTCTCGCATTGTTTTGGATGCTGTTATCCTGCCATTATAATATGAACGTAAATCACATCGTTTCCATTAATTAGTTGAATTTCATCTTTTGTCTTTTGAAAATTACCAGTAATCCATTATAATATTCCGTGGTAACCACACTGGTCCGCCACTGGGTTCGATCCCCAGTCAGGGCAAGTTGGAACATTGCCTTTTTTTAAATTTTTCTTTGTCTTGGCTGTTTATATTTACAACGTGGAAGGGACATACCCGTAATAAATCGAACCACGGTGTATACTAGATCAAGTATAATGAAATTAAAATAGCATCCAAAAAACAAACAAAAAAATCGGCATTTCCGAATGTACCGATTCTTTGTTTTTTATCTGTTATTTTAATTTCATTAAACTATGTAGTCATCTAGTATCGACCGTGGTTCGATTTATTACGAGGATGTCCCTTCTAAGTTGTATATTTATTTATCGACTTGAAAGTGGACGGGTATAGAGAAGGAAGACCCAGAAAGACGTGGAAATGAATGCGTGAGATCGGATATGGGAAGACGGGAAGTTAATACGGACGGAGATGGCGAAGGACAGAAAATTACGGAGGGAGATGACAGGGCCGACGCAAAAATTAGGAAAAGGCAAGGAAAGAATTGGCAGGAGTCCTCGACATGTGCCCATGAGTTTGCACTTCAGAGACATAGGAAGGTTGCCTTTCATTAGCGCCTTCATGGACAAGAACATAATAGAGTATCTACTAATGTACATACGTTACTCAATTTTGTTAATATAAATATATTCTATTCTACCATCATTATATCTTTAGGAAATTCCAGTCGTCGCAATATCGCTGAACTGTCTCACGTATTCTTTATAACGTGAAATCCTGTAATGTTGAATATTTTTTGCAAAAAAAAATTTATTCTGAATTCTCTTCTTTTGGTAATTTCATTTTAATACCTTCACTTGACACGTAAACGTCGTCATAAAAACACGATTACGACGCTACGCGATAATAAGGACCTTTGTAAAAGCTTCTCGCAATAATCAAAATTATTTCGAGAAATACAAATTGATCCAACTTGAAAAAGGTGGGTTGTCCGGAGAAGAAAAATTCCAATGACTTGTAAGAATAACGCACAGATATAAAAATATTCTCTCTTAAAACTGGAAGTTATAAAAGAAATTCTTCGGCGGAATTATTTTATAACGCTTTTAGAAAATAAGTGTACAGACAACCTTGGCTATAAATATTCTTGATGTACTCGTAAACAGTATTACCTATTGAGATTTGCGTTTACGAGTATAAGGTTATATTCGCTATTTCCAGTGCTCTGTAAAAATTTCGCTAAAAAATTTTATTGCTCGATGCGATAATCGCGAATAGTAAAATCTTAACTCGTAACGTGTTTATATTTATTTTTATACTATGCAGTCCGATCACACGATCAGTTCCGATCACACCCCAATGGGCACAAGTGTGCATTTGTCGCGGCTTTGCCAAGTATTTTTAATTTTAACTGACTTGGATTTTATTTGGATTGTGATATATGATCGAAGATTGTGATCTTAAAAATTTAATGGTCTAAAAGACTACTTCTATTCCCGCGCAGATCGTAAAACAGATCGAGGGAATAAGCAAAAATCTGAATCATATCAATAGGCGTTGCGCTTGGGTTGCTAAGCGCAACGCCTATTGATATGATCACTATTATGATTTCCTTTTTAGGGTTCCGTACCCAAAGGGTGCAAACGGGACCCTATTACTGAGACTCCACTGTCTGTCCGTCTGTCCGTCTGTCACTATCTCTTGAACCGTTAAACACTTGAAATTTTCACTAATTATGTATTACTGTGGCTGCTATAACAACAAATACTAAAAATAAAACATAGTTAAAAATTAAAGGGGGTCGTCATACAAGAAACGGTGGTACAGAACCCTTCATGTACGAGTCCGACTAGCACTTGCCCGTTTATTCCACCTTCATGCCCACCATCACGCTAAAAGTGGCCTGGTCCTTGTCGCTCTAGGTTCTGTATGCCCTGTTAGGGATAAAGACGTGGTATGTATTAGTATTTGTAGGAATCCCGCAAGTAAGTGTCCTGCAACCTTTGCCAACTATTTTCTACCGTAATATTCTATTTAAACTACAGGGGAGAAACCTTATTTGTGTTATGCATAAAAGGTTTTACTTTCTCGGAACATTCTCGTTCTGCGCCGTGTCACAGAATACAGTAAGAGTAAACAGAAGGGAATCTCCTAAGGTACGCACAATATGCGTCCCCGTTCCCCGCACCCGCACCTCTCCCCCGGTTCTTGACGGCCAACGTGAGTCATCGAGGCGAAAACGGGGGGAGGTGCGGGGACGGGGAACGGGGACGCATATTGCGCGTACCTTAGGAGATTCCGGCCTGTGGCCGTGTTAATCTTGTTGGCAGCGTACATTTAGCGCACTGTTGCATACACTTAAACGGATTACTATTTTCTAGGGCACGGTAAATAGAGCAACTTGGTTTGCGTCAACAATGCTACTGGGAATTACTAGTTCGACCCGATCTTGTGATCCTGGCAACCCCTAGACAATATTAGTCTATACCTACTTAATTTTATTGCACTAATTACTTTTTGGACATTTTGCATTATAATAAAGCATATCAGGCCTAACTGTAAAATATTTTTTAAATTACTCAAATTATATACCTGATGAGATGAAATAAGAAATGGTGAAAAAAATACCACGTGAGCAGGACTTGAACCCGTGACCTTGGTCTCAATACAACCATGCTCTAACCAACTGAGCCATCACGTGATTTAAGTACTTTAGTACTTACCTACTGCATCTTGAATGCCTAAAAAAACACCAAAAAAATTTTTGAAAATTTTCTTGGACTTGCAAAATTTTATCATCTCACTTCAAGTGTGTCGTTTATTGCATGGTTATTAAGGGCTAGCGAGATCTACTGCTCTCACAGAACTACTAGTCTATTGGTGTCGCTTACTCGTCTACGAAATTTCATGAAGTTCCGAGCAAAGATACTAGAGTTATCGCCGAATCTACATACAAACACCGGATTGTCCAGCAGACTCGGAGCACTTTACTAGCTTTGCTTGCTTCAAATACTATTTCAAAAAAGTTTTTTTCAGAATGCGTTATTCAAAGGAAAAAGATTTCATATAAATTATATAATGACCTGCGAGGTGAAAAATGTTTCCCTGTCACAAGGCGTCGATTTAAATCCGCTGGAAACGCCTCCTTACAATTTATTTTGAGTATGGGACACGTCCTGACTGTCAGGTTAGTTCTGATATCGCCGCTGTGTGCTATACGAATAAAATTATTACCTATTCACTTGTTTTCAAATTTTGAACTTGACGACCACGTACGACTATTATTCTACGAGTATCAGTGTGCTGCGGTTGGATGAGCTGGTCACGGGCCGGACCGAGTTATGAATGGTCTTATACATGTTTATACTCGACTAGCTGGTGCCCGCCATATCATCCGCTTAAAATTCAATTTATTGTCCACATGAATTGGAAAATTGAAAAATTTTCATAGCTTAGTTTGCAATTTACATTTTTATTACGATTTACTCGATATAATGCGACCCGACCCTTGTAGTTCGCCTCAATTTGCTCATTTCTAAACTAACGGGATTATGAGTTTTCCGAGATTTTCTTTGAAAACGTCTTTCAGTTTCAGAAAATATAAGATATTTCTGCAGAAGCTTTCATCTGATATACCTTCGTTTTCATTATGTGCGTGCTGTTCTTATTTACCCAGGGAAATCATAGCAATAGTGTTTTTTTTTAAATCTCTTAGATTTTATTTTAGAATTTAAAGTATTATCGTATATCTAGTCTGAGAACGGTAATATTATCAATGAAATTGAGAATAGAAATAGTCTTTTCAAAAATATATTTTAGGTATCTACGTCTAAATAGAATCAGAAAGTACCTCGTAGTGCCGAGCTATTGCATATTGTTTTAAATCTTTCAATATCGAGGTATATGACGTCTCCACATAATTTTTAGTCTTTCGGTAGATTACTCAGCAATTCATGAGTTTTATGGTCTTCCCTTTTTAACCGAATACGGCGAAACCAAAAGGAGAGTTATGTGTTATGTATGTATGTTTATCTGTTTTCTCAATGATAAGTTGACCAAAGACATTATAGAGGCGTCTGGCTGTATATCCTCCCGCCGCTCTATACCTAGCGGCGGGAGGATGGACAGCCAAGACGGAGCCTATGCTCCAAAACCCATAAATATCTATTTCCCAGTTTATTTGTAATGTCGTCTGCTTTCGTAGCATTAAACGGATTACATATAATTATTTATGTTCATTTATTTATAAACCGCATCGAAATTTGCCTATTGGTTTATGAGCTACGATGCCACAGACAGGCTCAGACACGTCAAACTTATAACACCCCACATTTTCATCGTGCTTTTCATTAAATGGGTTATAATTATAACTGTATTGATTATTACAAACTAGCTCACTTGTTCCTTATTGAAGTAATTATTTACCGAAGTAATTAAATAAACAACTTCTACAAGGTCGACTGAATCAGATTTTGAAATTCAATTTTGTAAAATTAATTTTCGTTCCATTGTTGTTATTTCACATTTCGTCTGAATATCAGTAGATCATGTACGAGGAAAGTAAAAAAGACGGCACTGGTAAATTTTAAAGTGTTTATTGTTTGGTTTCTTTTATTGACTACGCCAGTATTCGTATGTAATGATGTAACAAATATTACTATCAAAATTCCGCACTCTAAGCCGAAATCCATGGTCCTTGATTAGGGTTTACCCATAACCTTCTACCTTACCCTTTACCAGTCGCGAAATTAAAAACAATACATAAACAACTAACTTGGACACATATTCTCCCGTTAACAACTACTTACTGCTTTAAATTTTACTGCTTTTAATTAAACTTGTATGGCAATATTCTATCGCCATTCGACTCGCCCGTTTGCTTGCTTAATATGAACAAGGCTCGAAAATCCTTTGTTAGTGTAATATCTTATTCTCAATTAACGTTCATTAAAGCCAGTTCCTTTATAGTCTTTTTGCAAACTTCTCTTCCACGAAGGAAGATGAGTCTTTTGTTGTTTATAGGATTATAGCAAGGTGTATGTTGTTTATATAAGTATATCATCATCTTTCTCTCCTTTTCCCTATTTGGGGTCCGCTCTGTATGTCAACTCCCTCCATCGTTTTCTATCATTTATTATATATGTAATAACCCCCTCTCCATCATGTGCCGCTTCACAGATTTTCCCCACGTCTTTCTAGGTCGTCCTTTATTTCTGTGGCCATCCACCTTCAAGTTAACTATTTTGTTAGCCAGATGTTCGGCATCCCGCCTCTTGACATGACCTTACCATGTTAAACGGTGGCTTTTTAACTTCTCTACAATCGATGCTACCTTTAAACTCCCTCTTATATATTCATTGCTGATCTTATCTATCTTCATTAATATATAATAGGTGGGTAAACTTTTTTTTATCTTTTTATATGTTTATATTCAATGTTTATGCGTTCCGGAAAAAAAGAATTATACACATTTAAGATGGTGGTTGCCTTCATTGACTACCCAGGCGCCTAAATCCTCAAACTCATCCACTCTTTTCATTTGTGTCTTTGAAGGTCTATTTTTAAAACAAACTTTTTTATGGTCACGGAATAAAATGTGTAAGGTTTGCTATACACATAAGCGGGCCGGCATTAATTAATCGGCACAGCCGGGCGGTAAAATCGAATATATGTAGATGAATGTTTGAGGAAAATTATTATTATTATTACAAATACTGCCAAACCAACAATGCCGGCCTGATTATGTGTGTAGCAACCCCAAAGTACAGAGTATCTATAGCGCCTCTTTCTCTAGTGGTCCTATTTGAACAACACAGCCAAGGTCCCTCTCTGGGTCCTCGGATAATTGAATTCACACCTAATTTGTGGACGCCCCGACCCTCCGGAGGGGAGTAAATAGTACAACGCCGCTCTGCAGACACTAATAACGTTTGTTGGAGTTTATTAGCTTCGAGGTCGCTTGATGTGGCTTTTATTAGTACCTACTTATCTTTGCTGGTCTGGGACAAACGAACAAGAACCCAAAATGCTTCTCTGCCTGCGCCACACCTGTATATACTACTAGATAAAGAAAGTCCTTCAATTTGTGTGACAACCTGGCGTGCCAATTTTCAATACAATATTTAATAAGAAATTCACTTACAAACGGAAGGAATCTTTTTATTTATTTATTTTTAAACTTTATTGCTTAACAATGCAATCGTCTTACAATTGACTTTTTAGGGTTCCGTACCCGAAGGGTGCAAACGGGACCCTATTACTGAGACTCCGCTGTCTGTCCGTCTTTCCTTCTGTCCTTCTGTCCGTCTGTCACAGGGCTCTATCTCTTGAACCGTATTAGCTAGACAACTGAAATTTTCACCGATTATGTATTACTGTGACCACTATAACAACAAATACTAAAAATAAGATAAAGTTAATAATTAAAGGGGGTCGTCATACAAGAAACGTGTTTCTTCAGCGTTTTAAAACATTGTACGGTTCCCTCCATGTACGAGTCCGACTCGCACTTGCCCGTTTATTTATTACTTACTACTTTCCATAAACACAATTAACGAAAAACTAAAATAAAAATTCGCCTTCCCATACAAATCAGCCAAACGGATTTTGTATGGAAGGACGAAAATTTTTTATCGTTTTTTAATATTTTTTTATAGAAAGTCGTTCAGTATCATGGACTGAACTAGCTCCAAAAATTTGGCTGGTGTTTAAAAAGTCACCCTGTATTTATTTTGAATTCTCATTCCACCTACACGCCCACCATCCTTATCTTTAGGTTTTGCAACCATCAAAAGCCACAAGGCTGTAGGCTATGCTTTAGGCCCCGTAATAGGTAGATTGATCCTAAGGCTAGAATCTCGCTTTGGTTTGCACCATTGAGATTTTTTTTTGTACATAAAATGTCGCATTAGGCTAAAATTAATATGTAATCATCGTCTAATAATACTCGTAGCTGTCAAGGCGATTGATAAATATATAGTCATATGAACTTTCCCACACCCTGACCCTCGCGTGACCCGACATTGATTGAAAACAATGACCCAGTCCCCCGCCATGACATATTTAAAAAAATTATAGGTAACATACGAGGTCTACAACTGTTCTCATTCGTGCTTTTTCCACTATACCAACCAGTAGGTATATAACTATATACTTACGTATAATTCCTAAATTTACTCTTTTATAATAAATATACATGTATATATTTATAGCCATTTTCAGAAATATAGTTATTTTATTAGTAATTTTTGGAATATCCCCATTTTCGTATTTACCCCAATAAACCTTATAGTTATAGGCAAGCTAAAATTCACGTCAATACGTTACTATTATGATATAACTAAAAGATAAACAAAAAGTTTAACACGCTTTCACATTTACATTATTATTGCTAGCTTTAGTAGAAAAAATTTAGATCTGTGATTAGTATGGGTTCATCTTATTATAACACGAAACGCCGTCCTCAAACGTCAAGATTACTAAGCATATAGGTATTCCGTCCAGGTATTGGTCAAAAAGCAATTTACTCCCTCAGCTCGTCCTGAACTCCTGAGCGGTGTCTGTGAAGTTATAATTATAATCGATTTCTAGAACTTTCGCATGTTTTCACTATCATTATGGAAGAAGTAAAGTTGAAGACTTTATTGCGAAGACTTGAACGCTGTTATAATTACGCTCCGCTACTACTACTAACTAAAACTAACTAACTAGATAGCCTCCTACATCTCTCATAGGAGCTACTTTACGTGCAATGCTGCATCATCATTAAATTAATGCATATGGGAGTTAACGTGAAACATACCTTTTTATTTATTTTAAAGAAAGCGAACACAGAATCAGCGACGACCGAAAACAGATCTCTTTGGAGAAGAAAGATTAGAAGAGCCGACCCCAAGTAGAAATGGGATAAGGCCGGATGAAGAAGAAGATACCTTTTTATTTTCGCTGACGTTTCGTCCGGGTTGCACCGAACGTGGTCTCAGCCTGACTATAGCAGATAGCAGCGATGTTAGGTCTCCCCTTGCCCGGTGTGATCTTCGTCCTCTGTCACCAAATAGGCAATTGCATGATTTACAATGCATTTACATTAGCACACAAAATCTTATTTCAATCGGAGAACGGGAAGTAGCTCAAATTTAACTTGCAAGATTCAACCCAAATAAATAAATAACAACAAACAGGGCAAGCTAAATAAAAACTTGTTATAAATGAAAAGCTAATCATTTTTAGGGTTCCGTACCCGAGGGGTGCAAACGGGACCCTATTACTGAGACTCCGCTGTCTGTCCGTCTGCCACAGGGCTCTCTCTTGAACCGTAATAGCTAGACACTTGAAATTTTCACCGATTATGTATTACTGTGGCCGCTACAACAACAAATACTAAAAATATAAAAAAAGTTGAAAATTAAAGGGGGTCGTCTCGTCATACAAAAAATGTGTTTTTTCAGCGTTTTTAACTAGATCTTTATAATGGCAATAACTAGATACATACTTAATTTTTTTACAGATTATGTATAACTATGAACGCTATAACAACAAATACTAAAAATAAGAAAAAATTAAAAATTTAAGGGGGTCGTCATACAAAAAACGTGTTTTTCAGCATTTTTAACTCGATCTTTATAATGGCATTAACTAGATACTTGAAATTTTCACAGATTATGTAGGTATAACTATGACCGCTATAACAACAAATACTAAAAATAAGAAAAAGTTAAAAATTAAAGTGGTCATCATACAAGAAACGTGTTTCTTCAGTGTTTTAAAACATGTACGGTGGTACGGAACCCTTCATGTATGAGTCCGACTCGCGCTTGCCCGTTTATTAATATTTTTTCAAAACAAAAACCGACTTTAAGACCAGAAAAGCTAAATATTCAAACAATTGTATATGTCGATCGGGATAGAAGTTAATACGTGGCGTGAGGCGCCACGTGGGCAGTTCAAATAATAAAACTCATTAAACCCCACTATTGCCTATTCGTACGGTCGATTCCGTCGATTAGCGATCAGTCTGGCTCGGGCGGCCGCACGGTGCACATCTCGTGAATATTCGTAGTTGTGTAGCTGTAACTAGGCGTAGGTAGCCATGACTCATTCAAATACGATTATCATAAGGAAGGCGGATCACCTGACCTATTCGTTATAATGGCAGTCTACTTCACCTGGACGGTAAGCCCTGTGTGCACAGGATAACTGTGCGGGCTAGAGAATTAGTTTAAGCTGTGATGTGGTCTCACAAGGAAGCTTCTCATAAGTCAGCGCGAGGTGGGGCGCTGACCTTACCGTCCCATTTTTAATTATTGGCCATCTATCTACCCTCATTGGTACATATACTCAGCTAAAACTTCTATGGGACCATCTGGAAAGTACCCTTTCAAACATTTTTATCCAAATAAGTCCAGGCGTCTTCGAGTAATCGGGGAACAGAACATACATAAAAGTAAAAGATTCCGACGAATTGATAACCTAGGACCTTTTTTGAAGTCGGTTAAAAACATCAAGTATTGCGTTTCCTAAAGCCAAACGATACAACATAGGCAGACAAAGGGCCCCGTTTCAGAGGTCGACTATCTATACTATTGCGTATTTCTATACATATTTCGTTGGCACGGAAACGCAATAAAATTTTCCAGTTGCTGGTGTGCAGAAAATTACTAAATCATTCCGGACATCGAGTTTTATGTGCCAATGTCACGAAGGGCCAGAAGTGCGCAAAAACCGAGGAAAAGTCTCGCACTTGGAAAAATACTTCATGTTATTTGATTTAGATAACTTTAAGTGCTTCTTCCAGCAGGTAGCGGCTCTTGTACTCGCGACACGTGGATCACCTCTACACGAGGGTACTCCATGAAACAATGGGTTACTCCATGAAATAATACGATAGTCGTTCGATAGTGACGTCCTATTTATATGTCAAACCAAATTAGACTTTATCAATAAGTATTAACGCTCAATGTTGCTTAACACTGAAACGCGAATACGTCTTGCGTAATACCGCTTTTGGAGTAACCCTAGAGGCATCCTCAGGCACCAAACCAGACGTTGATTATCGCAAAGTAACACCTGAATCTATTAACTAAAATCTATGGTACATAAAAGCGAAAATCACTCACTCATCACGAAATCTCGAAAACTTCTTAGCCAATGAAGATGAAATTTGGCAGGAAGGTAGATTGTGACTAGGAGACGTCCGCTAAGAAAGGATTTTTGGTAATTCCATCCCTAAGGGGGTTAAATAGGTGTTGCAAGTTTGTATGAAGCTTCGCCAGTTTTAAAGCGAGACACATTGTATTTTTGAATTAGTGTTTAGTAAAAAATAATAATCCATTAATTGGATTTTAATAAATTGTAACCTCAGTAAACAAAAAAGCAATCTTATTTGTGTAGTCTACGCGGGCGAAGCTGAGGGTAAAAGCTAGTAACTACATATATCCTTTTATCTTTGCTGTTCAAAAATCAAATCAATATCATAGGATTTGTGAAGTCTAAATAGATAGCACAGAGATTTTTTACTAAGGTCTAACATTAAAAATTCTACATGCGAAAATTAATAGGTAGATACAGGTACCTTACCAATGCCTGTGAATTCAATACTATACAGGCTGACTTTTTATCCACCTGCAAAATTTTTGGAGAAAGTTCAGTCCATTATACTGAACAACTTTGTATAAAAACTCTAACGATTAAGTCTTCTGCTGATCGACTCAATACAAACGAATCCAAATCCTTTTTCTGCAATAAATCGCAGCAACATCAGAGCATTAGCAATAATGAGATTTTGTTTATGGGGCCATCTGTCTCTGTTTCCCGTAAACAGAAAGAGCAGGACGGTGTTGTTTGCAGAGCCATTAATATGGAGAGTAGAGGTATGGAGAAACAGTCCACGCGTCAACGTGAACGGGTGCCGCCAGAGGGACTGGTCGGCTCGGCTCCGTTTTTTTAAGACTACTCAGTATTAGATTTGGCACTCGTTCGCAAATTTACATTTTATGTTAACATTATATTAGGCATAATAACTTTGTAAACTGACAAGGCCCTCTTGGCGCGTAGGCGACCAATACTGTCTAAATGAGTTTCTTTCGGCATTTCTTCTCAGCAGTGGACGTTGTGAAACGCTAGTATAAAATATATAGCGGTAGCTTTAAAAAATATATAATTTAATTATAAAAAAACAGTGGCACTCCGGGTGTACCTACTGACAGAAGTGAAAACTTGAACAAGGTTGTCGGTTACGGTAACGGTAACAGTGTCGCGAGTTCTATGGTTTTTTCTCATCTCTAAAATTGCTCAACGCGCTTAAAGAACTTTTCACTTCAATAAAATGTATACACTAATGAATACTAAAATAACGTGTAAAAGTGCCTGCAAAAGTCTTATTACTGAATAAATATTTAAATCTTTGACAGTTTTAAAAGTGTCCAGCGTAAAGCTGTCAATAACAGTTCCAAATTCCTCCAGAATGGCGCTAGAGTCGCAAGAGTGTGTGTTAACTTTGTGATCTTTTATTAAAAATTTTTACTTTTGTAGTTAATGTATACTGTTAAAAAGCTTTTTAAAATATTAAAACATTTATGGGGAACATTAGTATAATAAAAAAAAGTTGTTCAAGCGGGCGTAAAATAATAATAAGTGAGTATTTTTTTGGCGCTTCCTTTAAATTTTACCCATAGGCTACTGTAGTTTAGATTGGATATTGAATACACAAGATGGTTCTCCTTACATCTACCCTCCATAGGAGCCATCAAAAGTGGATTATCGTGTTGTTTTCCGCCAAAGCCAGGCAAAGACTGGAACTGAGTTACGGCCGAATTCTATTACACTACTATGCCGTTTCTGGTGTGAGGCGATGAGAGGGAAAAATAATGCAGAGAGAATATCAAAGTGTTAGTAATGATTAGACCGAGCAAGCGGAACGAGCGAAGCGTCTCAGTTCCGAAATTGGCCAAAAATGCTTTTGTCCGTCTGTCTGTTCTCGCATATTGCGGAAAACTTCTGAAACTTCTTGAGTATTAAGTATAATACAGATCACCTCTGATCCATCATCATCATCATCATCCGAGCGTATTCCCGGTTGGATCGTCAGCGGTTACGCTTCAGAGCCCGGGGTCCGCTACCTTACCTAGGTGATTCGACGAGGTTACTGGTTTTTACACAGAGCGACTGTCGTCTGACCTCTACAACCCAATGGCAGACCAGAACCAATCCTAGGATAGGTCCAAACGCTAGATGTCGTTCGGGACCAACGGCTTTACGTGCCTTTCGAAGCACGGAATCATCTTTCTTTTCGGATAATCAGGTGATTCAAGCCTGCAATATCCTAACCAGACTGGAAACAACCTGTCACAAAGTATGCCTCCCAGTGGGATTTTAACCCACGACCTCCGGATCACAAGGCACACGCCTTGACCACTGGACACGGAGGCAGCCTATCAGATCACCTCTAATCCATTGAATGAAATTCATAGAAACTTCATTTTAGCCCCTCCAGCTTTACTGTACTGAGGTCGTCATTGAATATGCATTCATAGAACGACATGTGATTATATTTATGCTATCGGATATCCTTCCCTTTATACCGCTGACGTGACAACAACTAGCGGAGTAGGACAAGCGTGGCAGACTTAAAGAATAATTGAATTAACGGCTGCAGTATCAAAATTGTAAGATGTTTCCCCATTAGGATTGTTAACACTTATAAATATAAATATATAGGGACAAATCACTCTGATTGAGCTAGCCCCAAAGTAAGTTTAAAACTTGTGTTATGGGATACTAATTCAACGATACTATATTTTATGATAAATACATATATATAGATAAACACCCAAGACCCAGGACAATTTGAAAAAGGCGATTTTCCAACTTGCCCTGGCTGGGGAACGAACCCAGAACCGCCGGCTTAGCGGTCTAGCGTGTTAACCATTACGCCACGGAGGTTGTCAAAGTTGTTAAGAGTTCCCTAACCCTAGATGTTCCATACAAACGTAGTCTAGCTTTTATTTTGAATTGACACGTCAGATTTTGGCAGTATTTTATAATTTCAAAGAAATTGCATATATGTAGGTATCTATTATATATATATATGTAGGCATTTAACTAGTTTTCGACAGTCAAAATATGAACTCACAGTTAGACATTTACCAGTGTTAAGGATGTTCGATTGCGTGTCGAATGCTAATCCTAAATGGCCGCTTATGTCGTCATTACTGTGGATTGCTGCAATGGAAATCAATACAAGTGCATTCAACTTCAAAGGATGCCGATAGATTGAGGGCAAAACTGTAGCTGCGAGTTTTTTAAAATTTAATTGAACAGGTATGATTAATTACTTAATTGATTGAACTGGTATTACGAGTAATTATAGATTATAGCTAAAGGGCTACACCATTTTATCTGTATTAAGTAGGATGTTTGATTGCACGTAGGATGCAAATCCTAAATGGCCGCTTATGTCATCATTACTGTAAATTGCTGCGATGGAAATCAGAACAAATGCATGCATATGCAACTTTAAAGGCACAAGCGTACGATGCCAATAGACTGTTTTTTTTTACTCAATATAGGTAGGTATGATCAATTGATCACGTAGGATAATGCTTCTTGCAGACTACAAACTTGACTTAGGGACACCAATATGAAGTGTCTTCACAAATTTATTTTAAATTGACATCATGTGAAAAAGTAACTCACCTACCCAAATGTCTTGGTTGAAGTCATGCATGAAATAATGATCCTTCTCTTTTAAAGTTGAATAGGTAACTATCATTTGTTAAAACTCCACGACAGCTATGAACAGAGTCACTTTGAATCTGTTCATAGCTGTCGTGATTCTCACCTGTCAACTTTGCCGGTGATACCTTTTAAGAATGAAATAAATAGGCAACCGTTAACTATTGTCAACTCTTCATTTAAAGTGTTCGTGTTACTCAATTGTTTATTTAGCAGAGCAGAGCAAACGCGTACCTGACGCGTTTATGTAAATAACGGTAGCATTTCATGAATTTCAAATACATCGCACTGGGGCGTTGAACCTTTGTTTTTATCTCGATGATATTATATAGGAACTACACATCATCAGTCTGAAAACAAGACGGTATTATGACAGTAAAAAAATCCTGCTCATAATTAATTGAATTTTACTAAACTAATTCATTTTAAACAAGTAACTAACTTTTGAACAAATTTATTAAAATAGCAATTATATATTCGTTAATTTTAACAATCAATAAGTGTTCAATACAATCACACTTTTTCAGTCGGAACAGAATAATAAATATTACACTTTATCTTTTTCAGGCAGCGAAAAGGCACTGGCTGCACCGCAATCAGAGGAACTACAACACTTAACTACAGATATGCAAATCGAGCCTCACGTACAGTCGGACCGTCAGGGCCGAGCTATGTACTTCACCAAGACACCACTGAGCACCACAAGACCTCCAATAACCAATCAAACAGAGACCAATCAGACGATCAAGACAGACGTGACAAATGTAAACAATGATACAGTCAATAATACAACAATTGATATTGTTCATCCGATGATACAATGGACACAAGTACACACAAATGCCACAGACATTAAGAACTTGAATACCTCAGCGAACGCTCCAGTGAACACATCGGACAGTAGAAACGTGTCAGTCATTCCCGTAATCGCGAACTTGACGGAGTCGCAAAACACGACGAAGAAACGAAACCTGACAAGACCAGATTTCGTCAAAGACGACAGTGTCGATGGAGTATCAGAGAGTAGAATAGTGACCGAGAAACCGTTATCTCTCGAAACAACGTTCGTACAGACGAGGATACCTCCTAATATAGAGTCTTCTAGGATGGTGATAGACAACGGGGATGGCGGGATGGACACCGGAGCTATAGCGGGCATATCGTTCGCTGCGCTTGTGCTGGGTGCGCTGGCTGGGAGCACGGCTTTCGTTCTGTACCGAAGGCGGTACTTGAACAAGCCGCAGACTTTGAATGACAAATGCTCAAACCCGGATTCCAGTGGATATCTCGATGACAGCACTATCAGGGTATGTATGTTTTTTGTAATTTAAATTAAAGTTTTGTAAATTTCGACTTATAAGGAGGCCAAATTTTTTAAAAATATTTCGCTAAGTATACCTATCGCGAAAGTTGTTCAGTATCATAGACTGAATCTACGATTAAAATAGTTTCAGTATATATTGTTAGATAAGATAAGGGTCTTATTTATCTTCTTTTAGAATCTTATAAATTAAACGAAGCGCTACTTTGTCAGAACTTTAAGATAAATTGCGTTTTTGTGAATCATAATTACCTTTCTACGTTTGGACTTGGCAATAACTGTTCGAACGATCGAGAAAGTTTCGGAAAACATGTTCAATTATTCATACGGATAATTTATGACTTTCAGGATAATTCGGAGGAGATGTACAGCCTAGACAACGACTCGTTTCTGAACTCGCTAGAAGCCATGACGATACAGAACTACTGGACGGACACGGTGAAACACACCAAGTTGTAACTTTTTTCCGCAACTGTTCAAATATGGATCGTGAAACGTAGTGCTCAGTGACTGTTTTCCAAATTATATTTATGCCGCCAATATTAAGTTAAGGTGAACACTAAGCAGAAGTGGCGCCCTCTTTTGAAATAAATTGTTAATTCATAAATATGGTGAAAATTACCATATTTCTAAATTTTAGGCGCTAAATAGCCCTTTAAATTATTCAATGAACCACCAATAAAAATATTACATTAGTCCGTCTAGCTGTAAAACTCAACCAATCATAAACATCATAATAAAACATAATAATAAAACATCACCAATAATAGTTTTAACGGCAGTTTATAAAATAATTCAAAGGGCTATCTAGTGCCTAACATTCAGAAATATGGAAATTTTCACCATATTTACGAGTTAACAATTTATTTCAAATGAGGGCGCCACTTTTGCTTGGTTTTCACCTTAATGTGTAATCTTAATCTGTCTTGTTACAGAACGTGAACTAATGTTGGTACTTGTTTAAATTAAAAACCATTACCCACCCAGATCAAGTTGGCACCGCTAGAATGTGAAAGTGACAATTGGGTAGATGTTTATTTGATTTGGGTGGTTAATGGTTTAAATGAAGTAATGAAATTAAACCGCATTTTGTAATGAAATGGTGTATCTACAACAGTTCTGTGAAATTAAACACTTGTTTTTTTATAACCAAAGAAATCAACGTCATTTCATAGTATTATTGGAGATATGTTTGATTTTCAAAACAATATTTTGTAAAGTAAATATAGAGAGAATGTTATATTTCTTTTTATAGTCGGCTAGTCCGTCATTTGTTTTAAATCTGATTCAGATGAATGTACCACTTATTCTTATTTTATTGATTCAAGCCATTAACGAGTACGATGATCAAAATGTAATAATTATAGGTACCTACCTATGTATAAATTAATAATTTTATTAATGATTCAATGATTGTACATAAATATTATTTTGACTAAAAAAAAATGTTCCTGACTGTACATGACAATGAGGATATAAAAAAATCTTTAATTATGATTATTAAAATATAATCAGGAGTAAGATAAGTATGACTTAATAATGTAATCTAATTATGAATTTTATTGAATCCCTAATTGTTAATTTGTAGTACATTGTAAGTGTATTGTTTTACGTTATACTGAACATTGTAAATACATTATGTTGTGATAATTTTCTTAAGCTTTTTTGTGTAGCTAGTATAAATACTACTTTAAATTTTAATATTATACTATTAATTCAATTTCCTTAATTTTTATTTTTTATTTCACACGTGATGGTTTTTTTTCGCTATTTCCTTTCGCATAGTAAATATAAAACAAGCAGAGCACTGAATCTTCATGCATCTAAATTAAATCAATCATTAAATAAAAAATACTGTTTGTTAATAATTATCAACTATGCCAAAGCCAATATCAACAAATAATAAATTCGTAAATAATAAACACGAAGAAATTGCTTCTGGTAGTTACAGATGAGTTATATAACCGCACACTTCAGTCTTCGTAACATGGCACCGGCAACCATCTTACACTATCTCGCTCTACGTAATAATAACGAGCGGGAAGGTACTAGTACGACGCGCGATAAAAACTTTATCTGTGTTTATCGATGGTGCCATGCTAAGCGGTCTGCTCGCGCATTTCATGAAATTTATGACAGATAAGAGCACAGTAATTTTATATGATCTCCCCGTTCGCCGCGAAAAAGTATGCTTGAAGCTTATAATCAACAGTTCAAATTAATTAAATCATCAGCATTCACAAAACCATTATCTCTTACATAGTTTTAGTAAGTTTGTGATCTCACTGTATCATTTTAATTTATATTGTTTATGTCAGGCGTCCAGAGTCTGGCCAACAAAAGCTGACCCTCAAAAACCGAGGCAAATTTAAATCTCTAGCTTTTTTTTAAATTTCTCTTCCGTAGACTTGATACTTTTTGATTTTTGCGTTATTTAATGTTTTATTTGATATTTTCACATTTATAATATGAAATAGATTTCATATGAAATAAAAAATGAGTTTTTTTTAATTTGCCGCCGTTTTACAAGGCCATCTTTCGTTGCCCAGACTTGATTAATATCTACATTGAATGAAAAATATGTTGGTGTGTAATACTGGGTGGCGCAAAAGTAAAGACCCTATTTGGTTCAGCTATAACATTTTTTCTAAATTAGAAAACTAGATTTAGGTTTTTTTAAATGTATATTTGTGCCATTAAATTTCGTACCATTAGGATTTAAAGATGATGTCTTTTAAATGGTGACCTCCAGAGTTGATACACATTTGAGCCCTATTTATGACATTTTGCATAACTTGCCGTAACACTTCCTGCGATATGTTCGTTATTTCTTGACGAATGTTTTCTTTTAGAGCTGCGAGAGTCTGTGGCTTGTTCACATACACCCGAGATTTCAAAAAACCCCAAAGAAAGAAGTCTGGACTGGTCAGATCGGGTGATCTTGCAGGCCAAGGCAAATCGCCAAAACGAGAGATAACTCGGCCTGGAAAAGCGTCCCTCACTAAGTCCATAGTGTCGCGCGCTGTGTGTGCCGTAGCGCCGTCTTGTTGAAACCAGATGTGCTCCAGCCCCAATTCGTCCAAACTGGGTATCAAAAACTCTCGTAACATGGTTCTGTAGCGTTCTCCAGTGACAGTTATCGCATTGCCTCCAGCGTCTTCGAAAAAATAGGGTCCGATCACTCTGTCAACACAGATGCCACACCATACAGTAACTTTTAGTGGGTGTAGAGGTGTTTCTTGAATAATGCGCGGATTATCAGTGCCCCAGAACCGAGTATTCTGCTTATTGACATGCCCTGAGAGATGGAAATGCGCTTCGTCACTCATAACCAATTTTGAAGGAAAATCATCCTCTTCAAGGTTGAGGTTTATGACGCGCTGGCAGTAATCTAGACGAGCTCGATGGTCAGCAGGCAGCAGCTGATGAGTCATTTGAGTTTTATACGGGAACATCTTTAAGTCTTTCACCAAAATACGCTGCAGGGTCCGTCTGGAAATGCCCAATTGCGTGGCACGTCGCCTCGTTGATGTTTCTGGACACTCTTCCACATCTTCGCGCACAGCATCGATATTTTCAGCTGAACGGCCTGTTCTTGGTCTCCCAGACTTAGGTCTATCCAATGTTGAGCCAGTTGCTTCAAGGCGTGTGGCAAAGCGTCGAATTGTGCGACCAATCGGTGCCGGACGGTGGTGAAATCGTCGACGAAATTCACGTTGTGTTCTTATCACTGATGAATTATTCCGTAAGAACATTGACATAATTATTCCACGTTCTTGGGGAGTAAAACGGTCCATGTTTATTTTCAGTGTATTTTACATTTGTTCACTACACAATTTTCAACAACAGAATGACAGAAAATGTCATATAAAAAAAATAAAAGTATTTTCTTTAGTGCCAGTACTTTTGCGCCACCCAGTACATAATTTTGATTTAATTTTTAAAAGCGTCTCATTTTTTAAATTCGTGTGAATGAATTGTACATAATTAACGTCTTTCTACCCAATTTCAATAAGATAATATTTATCTGTATTGTAAATTCAACATTATAGTAGTTTAGCAATTACTTCTAAAAATGATCCAATTTCTGAAGCAAAGTTCATTCGGGATCAACATACTTAAGTAATGTCGTAACTATATCTGTGACTAAATTATATGATATATTTAGAGCAGATATACAAGGATATGGCTATGAAACAAAGTTTCCCCCGTTCGATTATTTCCTATTTTGCATTCTTACTTAGCTTAGGTAATAAGTGTATCGTGTTGTATGTAGGTACGTATGTAGATGACTAGATCAAATTGTGATTTTTCTAAATTTCTGGTTTAAATTACTTTAACTAATACAAAACGAGAACTAATACTACTAAGTTGGTTTAAACTTCCAGTTATAACTTAACCTGTCAGTGACTCATATGTCAGTGTCTACTTAATTTGGGTGGATAATGGTTTAAAGTTTTAACCAATTACGTAAGTCCGCGTTTTTTGAAACGTTTAATTGTAAAAAGAACATTGATTTATGAGTCATAGTGACATTGTTAAAAATATCCACCTTTAAGTATAAGCCAGACTGTAGTTATATGATAGTGACGTAGAGCTGCTAGCAGAAGAATATTCGAAAAGAATGTTCCAGAACAGTCTAGCAGTAGCAAGTTCCAGAACTTTCAACAATGGTCTAGAACTTTGTACTACTAGAATGTGGAATGTTCTACAAAGATGTACCGAGAAGGATTCCGAGTACACACGGCCCGACAGTCATTCCATCTCGAACATTCTAGGTTGGGGTCACAGGTCAAGCAGGTACATGAATTTTCTAGAAATATCTATGTAGCTAGTTATCAAGGTACTATATTTCTACCTAGTTTCGTACCTAGCTGGACGAATCTCGAACCCCAATTTAGTTACAATATATATTATTTTACACTGAAAAGAGTGAGATTAGTAAAACAAATTGAAACAAAGTTCCACGGTCGTTATAATACTTAACGTAGTTTTAAAATATTTTGAACAATACATAGTTTTGTACAATATACTTATTGAACACCTTATATATATTTTCTGTGATTTATTACCTAATTAAAAAAAAGTAAAACTGAATCATGACAGCTTTTTTGCGTTTAGTTGTTTTGATTGTTAATTTTTAAATTGAATTTTTTTTTGAAGTTATTTTCCTATTGTGATTTTGACTTCCGTCCATTGTTTTCTGTTAAGTATAGTATTTGCATTTACTTTTTGTTTTGACAATTACAAAAACCTTGTTATTAAAAACATGGACTAACTTTATTACCAGGTTTTACCCCTCCTTTCAAAGCCATTTTTTTTTTCAAGGAACCTTATTTTTATGTCAATGTAATAATAAGGTTAAGTAAGATTCGTCTATGTTACACCAGCCCCATGGGACCGGTTCGCTCCTGAGAGCATGTATATACCTAAAATGGCACTGTCTCATCCGCCAGTGTCAACTTTATTTGGGTGGATAATGATTTAAACCTAGTAATAAAGTTAGTCTTTGTTTCATACGCAGATAGAAACTGTTGAAGAAACTGTTACTTACAACAATCAACTTACACCTTTCATTCGATTTTGAAATGTAAAGTTGAATGCCATGCACTTTCAATATAGGTATTAGGATGATATCAATTTATCTATAATTTTAATAGTAATAGTAGGATTTAAAGAAACTCGTAATAATATTAAATATTTGATTTTATTTAATAATGAGCCTGTCTTTTTTTAATTCACATCTATCATCCAATCTTCTTATTGAGGAGTTAATTTTAAAAAAGTTTAAAACTTGTATTAAAAAGCAACATTTTCACAGTCTACCTTATATACCTACAGGCAGTTTTGTAGCTTTATTTAGGTTTATACAACGGTCATATCAGAGTTAGTATAACATAAAGGTTTTAAATTATAATTAATTACATTATAATTCAAAATAAGTAATATATTTTGTGTGAACCATTCGTATAGATAAGTACTACCCATGTAAGAAGATACAAAACTAACAAATTTTCTTTAATAAAGGAAATCTTTATATTATAACGGGATATAGCATGCACCTTTCGTTTATTCTTTGACGTTTCGAAGGTGTTAAATATTATATGGTCATTGTTCACAGTCACAGGCAGAGTTGTGGTAAACACTGTGTTTCGAAGGATGTT
Source organism: Acrobasis repandana (assembly GCA_963576875.1). NCBI lineage: Eukaryota > Metazoa > Arthropoda > Insecta > Lepidoptera > Pyralidae > Acrobasis > Acrobasis repandana. The sequence continues at coordinate 4,174,519 of OY756215.1, forward strand.
ACTATTATATTTATGCAAAGTCCCGTTATTTTATTATACAAAAAACATTCTGCCATTTACCAAAACCAAAATGAGGATAGCTTTCTAAACATAATTGCCACTTCATACTTACTTATATAAAAGAAAAAGCGTAAGAGATATTTTTGTCATAAAATATTGTAGGTAAGTTGTTCAACTATAGTTTGTAGTCATACTTTTGCCCATGTCATATTAGAAATAAGTTTTTGTTTAAAATTCAAAATTAACACAGCGGCCTTTATCACATCGCGAGCAGGCAGCCTAACAAATTATAATATTATTATTGAGATATCCTGAGTTATAGAAAAAATTAGTAAAGTAAAGGTAATTTATTTTTATTTAACAAAATGTAGGTAGCAGAGGCGTAGCTAAGCGTGGGCCATCGCCCACGGTCTTGCGCATGAAGCGGATAAACTTTTTTTAGGACGCCTCGCGTCTGGAAGCATTTTTTCTACTAGCCAAAGGGCCTCATAAAAGTTTGATTGGGTGCAAATAGAAGTCACTCATATTTGCATTGAGATACTATGTAGGTACTTTGCAGGTAGGGGCAGATCTTGAGAACGAAAGAAAAGGGTCCTCGCTCATGCGACTGAGCCCACGTCTATATTAGTCTACGCTACGTCTCTTAAATTTAGGTACCTACCTATCATTTTCCTGGTTCTAGGAAATTATTTCCAAGGACCTAAGGACCTCCTTCACCAAAAAAAAACATGTCAGACTTTTTAGTATGGCTGTTTGTGACTTTATTTATACCGCTATCGTTCTCTGTTTACCCACGTTGTGATCAAGACCGCATACTTATCCCTCTTATTATAAAACACGGTCAACTTCAATTCAATCAAACTTTATTATCAGGTTTAAACTATTACTTATCCGCCCAAAGTAGGTAGTTGACATTGACAAATGATTGACATTTTACTAGAAGTCAACTTGATTTGGGCGGGAAATGGTTTAAACCTAATAAAGTTTGTCCATGTCCCAGTGTAGGTAGCTACTATGTCCGTGTTTTATAATTATACAATATGAGTGTCTGCTATTATATCTTTCATGACTATCATGAATAAGTGCGAGCTGTTTCCAAGCAGACGCTGCTTCACTTTTAACCGCCACAGCAAAAGAGAAGCTGCGTCTACGCAAAGTGAAGCTCTAGTGACGACCTGACTTAGCTTGGGGCTCAGTGGCCACGTCTTAGGGTTGGATTTAATCTATCAGCACGGAACAGCACTTACCTATGCTGCTATCCTTTTCTGTCGTTTAGAAGCGTCATTTGCTAGTGAGAGAGAGCGACGGAACGCTAGCAGCATAGGAAAGTGCTGTTCCGTGCTGATAGATCCAACCCTTATACACCCATTTTGTTTGTTACAAAACAAGGTAACAACTAACGTTAGTACTTGGTTTAAACTATTATCTACGCAAAACAAAGGGTGTGATGTATATGGGGTTTAAACCGAGTAGATACTTACCATAGTCCGTGTTTTTGTTGAAATGGCGTGTATGCCGTCGACGCGCCACAAAGGCCGTGTCTTTGAAAAAGCCGATGCCGCCGCTTCGTCGGCACGCCGACAGCGTGCCAGCCAATGCAGAACTTTGCCACTATTCCAAATATGGAAGCTGCTCGCCCGGGGCGTTTGTGGGTCTCATGTCTGGAGGCTCCCAAACTTGTAAAAATATTGCTTACTCGTATCGTCACAGCTAATAGATAATTAAAGCTGCGCGCGCACGCTTGTCCTGCCTTTATTTAAAGTAAATGATTTTCTAAAACAATGATCAAAATTCAAAATCTACACTCGTTCTTAGCTTTCGAGAATATTTTTTCCCGTCTTTAAAAAAGGAGGAGGTTATCAATTCGACCCCTGTTTTTTCTTTGTATGGATGTTATCTTACGCGATATCTTCGCTAATTTGTAAACCGATTTTGAGTTAAGACATAACAAACAACTTAGGAGATATGGAAGAAACTTCTCAAAGGAAGTGTAATTAATTAGGTACTATATCTTTTGATGAGGACAGCCCCAGTGTTTGTGTAGGCCTCATAGCAGTGGCCATAGTTATGGCATGGTCGAAAGACAGTATTCGAAATTATTTCAGATTCCCCGGTGCTAGGAGAATATATTTTATGTATGTAGACAAAGACGAGACAAACTCCTTACAATTACTAAAGTATGGATGTACTTGTGAAATTAGTGTTGTAATACAGATTAATGGTATTAAATCTATTTTTACTTGCATTTTCTGTTTTATTTTAACCCCTAAATAAGTGTTGCCACCAATAAATATTGAAAGCTAGGTCCTAGATTTACCAAATACCCATAAAGGGCTATTTGGTAAACCTGACAGATTGCTCTGACACTGGCTGGATTTTCAGTTCTTTTTATTGTATTACCCCATAATATATATTCTAAGACTCCATGTTATAATTAAATTCAGATTAGAAGATCACTATTTAATTCTTTTTTGAAAATGGTAGAAGGTTCAAATAATAGGTAGGTAAGGTAGCTGTTCGTAGCATTTTTGCGAAAAACGGCCACTCTTGGCAAAAATGCTAAGAAAAGCTTAACATTCTCACTTAAAACTGTAAACAGTAGTTCATAAAATAGTTTGAAGGGTTATATAGGGCTTCACAAAGACAATATTTTAAATGATATCTTTGTTTCCTTTGCAATATTTTTTTTCAAATGGGCAGCACTAAGACCTGAATGATAAAGAGATTAACAAAAAATATTTATAATAAAACACAAAGGTAAATGGAAGAGCAGGAAAGGGTAGGCCGCAGCGAACATTCTGCAATTATATTGCAGACATTCTAAAAAAAGAAGAGGTAAGAAGGACCCAAAACTGAAGGACATAAATAAGTATATAGGTACAGAGATATCACACACCTGTGTGATATCTCCGTATATATCAGCTAGCTAGCCCCAAAGTAAGTTCGAGACTTGTGTTATGGAATAGTAACTCAATGATAAGTTATAACAAATACATAATTAACACCCAAGACCCAGGACAATTTGAAAAAGGCCATTTTCCATCGCCCTGGCTGGGGATCGAACCCAGAACCTCCAGCTTGGCGGAATAGCGTGTTGACCATTAAGTTCACCACGGAAGTCGTCACCTATATAAAGAGAGCGATGAGTGTAGATGAAGCGAAAGAGGTCTGTCTGTAGCAAGTGGAGGTATATAGTCTCTGCCACCTTTTTGGGAAACAGGCAATGTATTTAAGAAAAAACAAAGAGCGAGCTTGTAATTGTTTATTTAGATGAAAGTTGTTGTTCATAGGTCATCTTTAACGGTTCCATAAGTTAGTACATAAAAATAGGGTTACAGAGTGCGCCTTATATTAACGTAGATAAAGAAGCAAACCTACTGCCTATCTTAGTCTTCTAGCTTCACGTTCAGACTCGAGAAGGGTGAGGATGTCGCCGTCGCGAACTGGACCTTTCACGTTCCTGATGATTTGACGGCTGGTCTCTCCGATGAACTCAACTTTCACCTGGGTACACTGTCCCTGGGAGCCAGTGCGGCCCAGGACCTTGACCACACGAGCAAGAACGTTAGGTTTATCCATATTTGCTTTATTTCGAGCTAAAACCTAGAAATACACGTGCAATTATTGTCTTAGCGTGTACTGAAAAGAAAGAATTCTTAATTCTGTGACAGTGACAGTGACATTTCTGTATTTTTTTTAAACTTATTTTACGGCCCTGGATACAACTCCTTGAGTGCCCACAATGGTATAATAAAACAACATTCTCTCTTGATCTTGGCCCAAGCAAGCCAAAGCTATGTCACGCCGTCAGGCCGTCACTCAAGTTCACTGAGTTCACTCAACTGAACTCTTGACTTCCCGCCAAAAACCTCTTTATTTTACAAAAAGTCTAAAGTCAATGTCACTTTAATGTCATTGCAAAGAATTTTGTCATTGACTGCTGCTGTCACTGTCACTCAGTGCAGGTGTCTGCTGTCAGCCAGTTGTTGACAGGACAACACGGTTACCAACTTAGGGGTTTTCCCCCCAGATTTAGGGGGTAAATAAGTGAGATGGGATTTTTAGGGGTCTAAAAGAGTCTGTTCTCATTTGGGCCCTCTTTGTTGCAGTGTCATGTCACAAAATGTGTACAGCGGCCTAAAATTAATTTAAATCAGCATAGCACTATAGTTGGTAATAACATTTTATAAAAACATATTTAACAATTAATAACTACATAATCCTTACGTTTTCTATATGTAGGTTTTTTATAATTTCCCATATGATAATCCATTTTTTATACCGCCATACTTACTGAACGAACGAGATGTCATTAATCATTCCATGCCTATGAAACTTAGAACATAGCAGAATTTTGATATACAAATTCAATAAAACGCCATCTAGTCAACAAGTTCTGACCTAACTCTTAATGCGTGTTATAGAATAGGAATATCAAATGGTGGAGAAATTCGACATGCGAGGTTAATCACTTAATAGCTCAGTTGTTTAGAACGTGGTCGTATTTGAACCGAGATCGCTAGTTCAAGTCCAAGTTCTTTTATTCCTTTGGTGTTGCGAATCCTTGCTATCAGATGGCGCCACTGGTTTGAACTTATGTTAAAGCTACAGTTTCTTATACAATATGGATCATTCATGTTCGTTCATTTGTCAACGCGTTTTGTTTTACTCTGTCTGTCACCAAACCTCTTGAAGTAAATCACTTTATATAAATGCATGATGCAAGATGTGAAGTTGTTGATTTGTTTTTATTATATTTTTATGAGATTTTATACCATACACTTTTTATCGTATTGTAAAATATATATTGCAGTGAACAACTGTAGTGAACAAAACGCTCCGTCGAAGATGCATTATCCATCGTGTTGCCATTGTTGCCAGATAGCGTCACTGCTATTTCCCAATGTAGAAAAAGTAAAATACTTTTTTATATAGTGTACAAACGTCCATAAAATCTAAAAAAAATATTTTTTTTATTAAAGGATTTTTTGCTACAAAATGACGTAAACATACTTGCTGCGACACGTAGTGCAACAATGAGGGCCCAAAATGTATGAAGCGATCTAACACATTATTTTTAGGGGTATTTTCAGGGATTTTTTGATTCTCTATTTTTTGACGTGACAACGTCTTAAATTAGGTTGCGGCTGGGAGTCACTTATGAAAAAGTGTAACGCTCGGTAACGTTACGATGAGTCACCGAACGAGAGAGAGGCCCGCCGAATGCCTTGCGTCTCTCTCCCACTCAACTATGATCGGTCTGCCGCCGTTGTCACGTAAAATCTTCGCCCGTAAAACCGACTTTACAGGCAACCATTTTTTTTTTAAGCCATTGTTGTCCCATAGTTGGGCGAAAGCCTCCCCTTTTTGTTTCCAATCACTTTTATCTTTAGCAAATATTTTTATTTCTTGACCTAGCGACTCATAATATAGCTAATAGTGATAATAATAGTGATATAAGTTATAACGACATCTAGTACGTAATTCTACAACCACTCTGTTGTGTGGTGACTGGCTGCAATACTGGCGCCACTGGCGGTCATATATTTTTTAGGGAGACAGACAACTAAAAATAATTAAGACGATTCTAGGGGGTTTTGACACAAACTAGGGATAAATATTTTTGAGAGTTGGTAACACTGCAAGAAAATTATTGTTGTTGTTGAAGTTGAGAAGAAGTGTGTATTTCCATATTTATTGCAAATAGTTAACTAAACGATAAAAAATGGTGAAAGCGTGGTATATGGATAACGAGACAACCGACCAACGTCTGGAACATCACAGGAACCCCCCAGAGTTCATTTCTTTAGAGGAGTTGTATAACAAGACAGGAGTTGAATACATCAGCGTAAGTTTCTGTACTTTTTCAATATCATTAAGATATTATTAATTTTTTGTTATCAGCATGCATAATTTATTGCATTTGTTTGAGAACTGATAAGTTTTTATTGATATGACTTTGTTATGACTTTAGAGCAAAAAGAATAAGATTGAACCGTCAATGTAAACAGTATTAACAGTCATATCTAGGTACTATAGTACTTCCATGTACAATAAGATAGTATCCAGCGCCTAGATAAACCAGTTAATATACATTTTTTTATTTAATATCAAAGATGAATTAAGTAAGGGAGATTGATATTTATTTTTATCAGGTTGGTGGTTGTATGTCATGTACTCTCGTCAGTGCCGGATTAACCATATAGCAAGAGTAGCGATTGCTACGGGCCCTGTGCTATTAAGGGGCCCCGCGTTTCTAAAATCCGCTTACCTAGAGACCGTTCTTTTTTTTGTTTTATCGTAAATGGCTAACAATGTTGTCAGCTTCAAGCTGCCTAAAGGCAGATACGAAGCTTGATGACTGTCATCTAATGATGACAGTCTAACCAAAGGCTTAACGTGCCTTCCGAAGCAAGGAGGAAGTTGGACATATTTTATGTCACTAATCATGACCCACCCCCTTGCATAGATTATGAAAGTGTTAGTAATGCGCCCGCTGGGCCACAGAGCTCGCCCCAGCAGATAAGGGGCTCCTATACAAATAATAATTCTCATTTTAAATTCTCAGAGAATTATTATTCGTAGGAGCCCCTTGCTTGCTTAATTCGGCACTGACTCTTGTTAAGTTTAAACAAACATTTGGATTTCTTGTAGTCAAATAGTGCTCTTTATATCAGTTTTTCTGCATCAATAAATCTAATAACACTTCACTCCATCTCTTCCTGTGAAAAGACTAAAGGACTAAGCAAAAATATCTTGTGCTACATTTGCATTCCTAGGGAGAGTTAATGTCGGGCGGCGGCTGGTTGTAATACTTTTCGCACAAATACATTCTTAAAGAGGGTTGACGTCAGGCAGGCGGCTGGTCGTAAAACTATAGCCAAATCATTTATACTGTTCCAGCTATTTCTTCTCCATTTCGCAAGGTCTTTGGCATCCTTGGGTGACCATTGACATGCATGTTATATTTGGAGAAGAAAAAGCGGGAAAGCGCACCCGGGCTCCGGATGCAACTGGGAACGCGCTCAGATGGAGAAGAAGAATAAATCTAATAACACACATTGACAAGTGACATTATTTTGTGATGTTTTAGTCTTATCGGTACAAAATTATTTATTTTTTACCCTGGATAGTCCCTATTATACAATGTTAAGAATTTTTTAATTTTTTATGTATTTTTGCTTTACAGTTGAATGTGAACACGTACACAACAGATGGGGTTCTAGACAAGTTTAAGAAAGACCGAGGCTACTCATACGAAGATGAGATGGTGTGCTCCCAAGAGTGCCTGCCTAACTACGAGGAGAAGATCAAATCTTTCTTCACCGAGCATCTGCACAATGATGAGGAAATTAGGTAAGAATTGTTACAATTTGAAAGTAAGGCAGCCTGCATATTAACATTATATAATAAATTAAATTCTTAGACAAAAGTACTGTTAACGTTAGAATAGCTTTAAAGTAGATAGATTTGGGTAGATATTTCTTTGAATTTCTTTGCTGAGTGAGACTTCTGTATGGAGTATTAGTTTCTATTCTGTGGTATAATTTCGTTTGTACATTACTACAAACGAAATTATACCGCAGAAAGGCATAAATGATACTCTGCTTCTATGAAGTTTCATACCTGTGTTACAGGTTCGTCCTAGACGGCTCGGGTTACTTCGACGTGCGTGACGACTCCGACCAGTGGATCCGCATCGCCGTGTCTGCCGGGGACCTGCTCGTCCTCCCAAGCGGAATCTACCATAGGTTCACGCTGGACACTAATGTTAGTATCCTCTTCAACTTAGCGTGTTTGTGCCTGGCTAAATACGCAATTGCGTCAAGCCAATAAATAAAAAAAAAATAAAAAAAAAACTTAGCGTGTGTCCCGTTGCATCCTCAGCTGTGCTTGGGGTGCACTTTCACGCTTTTTCTTCTCCAAATATAATATGCATGTCAATGGTCATCCAAGGATGCTAAAATTATTGTGAAATGTATAACAAATAGAATGACTTGGCTATAGATTTTTTCGAAAAGTTTTACAACCTGCCGCTGCTCGACGTTAACACTCCGAATGCAGTTGAAGCACGTGATGTTTGTGCTTATTCCTTTAGTCGCCTCTTACGACATCCACAGGAAGAATTTAATACTCTAGGAACTTTAAAGTCACTATTGTCAGGCCTGCGTCACTCCCGGAATTGGCTTGCAATGGATGTCTAGGTATATAAACGAAAAGGTGCCGAGTTCTGACGTGAGCTAAATTAAACCATATCGCTAGCCAGATTGAGTAGATATTTCTTTGAATTTTTTTTGATGAGTGAGACTTCTGTACGTTAGTATTATTTATTCTGTGATTATACCATATCGCTAACCACATTGAGTAGATAATTCTTTGCTGAGTAAGACTTCTGTATGTGAGTACTAGTACCTATTCTGTGCTATTGTGGCGTATTATCTGTGTGACGTCATCTGCAAGTCATCTGACAAATAACCACCGAGTAATAAAGAATTATACACACATACATAATAATATGTACCTACATACTATCACGTCTTTATCCGTATTGGGGCAGACAGAGCGTTTTGGGTATTGCGGCTATAAGGAGACAAATCCCAGGGCCGCAAAACCCAAAGGCCACATTTAGCGTGATGGTGGGCGAGAAGGTGGAAAAAGCCTCCTCCTTCATTGTGCGAACCGCTAAGGTGTGGAATGCGTGTTACACCTTAGACCTCATCTTAGCTTCCCATCAGGCTAGATAGAGGTCAAACGCACTCAAATCTCTAATAAAAAATAAATAATAGAAATGGTAACGGAGATATAATTTATAATGTTGTCTTGATCAAGCCCTAGATAACTCTTCAAACTATTTTATGAACTGTTTATAGTTTAAAGTGTGAATGTTTAGCTTAACTTAGCATTTTTGCCAAAAATGGCCGTTTTCCGCAAAAATGCTAAGAAAAGCTAAACGTTCACACTTTAAACTTTACAATCTGCACAGGAAGAGAAGCAGCTGGTACATTCTAAGCTTTTATTTACTCCTGGACCAGCATGGAAGATAAGGAATTATTTAAAACGATTTTTTCAAATATGACAAATGCCGAATTAACATGCTAATGTAACCATTACAGAACTACATCAAAGCCAAGCGTTTCTTCATCGGCGAGCCAGTGTGGCAGCCCTACAACCGACCCGCCGACCACATGCCGTGCCGCCAGCAGTACGTCGACAAACTCAAGCAGGGCTTCGTCGCTGCCAGCTGAAAACATAATATGGATGTGGACTAAAAAAAAAATATTTTTGGCTCATCCATCAGTAGAGAATGAATAATCGGATGCACATTTACCTAAAGCTCAATTTTGCTTACCAATTTATGGAAACGGCTTCTTAGGAAATTTTTATTAAAATAAAATCCCGGGATTCCAGGCAACCATATTACGTTGTAAAATGGCAACAAACATTTTTATATATTTTTTTATACTTAGCACTTAGCTGTTTTTAAATTTAAACTAGCTGTATACACATGTTTTGAGTTGTTACCTTGTTATAATATTTAAACATATATGTATATAATGTATAACTTTGGTGACAATTTGTTATGTGTTTTTCAATAAAATAAAATAAAATAAAACTGTAATTTGGGTTTACTACATCTCACGGTGTATACACTTTCTTTTGAATTAACCGGGATTACGAGATTTTTTCGATAAAAAAGTGCTTTCCACTACGAACAATAATTCTCTATCGTAACTAATCCCGAAAAATCATTCCACGTGATATGTACCGCAGCGGGCGGGCCTTAAAATATGAACAGCGCGGCGCGACAGTGCGCCGTGACACTCGAGTCGTGCGGTTGCGTCGCAAGCAGTTTCCTTTGAGAATATTGCTGTGTTTTTGCGATAATCGATTCATAAAAAATGCCGTCATGTACCGTGAAGTGGTGTAGAAGCCACACAGACATGAAAATTAGTTATTAAAAACAAAGTAACACGTAAACAAGGTTATTTATTTTAACGCGTAGCGTACTGCATAATAGGTTCCGCATGCGTCTTTGTCTATGAGTGCGTTCGAGTGTTTCCTTGTAATTACTGTCCGTTTATTTGCGTAAATGGAATCAGAATCGAAGCGGTGAATGTAGGAGCGTTAGATTTCTAGAGAATTATATTTCGATGGCTTTTGCATTATAACTAACATCTCAACTTTAGGTAAATATGCATCCGAATATCCGATCCCTACTCATCAGTTACATTGTTTAAAAATATTGCATACGTATTTTTTCTTTTCTCGGATTAGCAAATAATGACGGAGATACAGAGTGTTTGAATTTGGCATGACGTCACGATCTAGTACGGTTTTCACTATACGATGACGTTAATCGCCCCCAATCCGAAACTTCGATGGTTTGTGTCTGTGTATTTTTAAACCGAAAAGTATGGGTCCATTATTTTTGGATAATCTAACTGACGGACTAAATAGAATAACTTTTGTCGGAATCAGCCCACATATTAGGATTGATTCCGTTCCGTCAGATTCAATGTAGGAAAAATATATCTTTTATTAAAGGATTTTTTTGAAATTTTATGCTGGGCAATAATATAGGACACCAAAATAGGCTAAAAAAAATATTTTTTATTTTATACTGGGCAATAATATAGGACACCAAAATAGGCTTAAAAAAATGCAATAAGTTACAAACTACTAGTGTTTAGGAACGACCACTGCTAGGAAGCAAGCCGAAAGAAACTCAGCTCAGATAGTTATTAACAATTATTTTTTATTTTTTAAAATTAAATTTGTCAAGTGATACAACGATAAATAAATGATTTTAACTTTAAAATGATACATTTGGCTTTTAAAAGAGGCTAAATAAGTATATCGGTAGATTGTTGCTTTGCACACTATAACATAAAAAAAAACGGTCTTATCTCTGATAGAATCGTAAAAAGAGGTTTTTTGTATAATTTCATTATCCTATAATGATCTAGTATAGCCCGTGGTTCGATTTATTACGGGTATGTCCCGTCCACGTTGTATAATGCTATGATTTTTCACTTGTATAATGTGTATTACAGACAAAATAAAAAAATAATAATTATATTACGTAGTTTAAGTTACTTACCAGTGATATTTTTGTGAATGGCTGTCTTAGTTAAGGAATAATACGTGCCTTATATCGTAAGTTTGAACATTTATGATTTTGTATCTTTATTTTTACTTTTTACAAAATAATATTTTATGGGGAATTATATTTTTTATTGTTAAAACACCGATGTTTTCTTCTTAGATCGTTGAATAGGGCTCATCTTTGAACATAGAACATGAAATTTGGGTGAAGGTATAGGCAAATGGCCTTAAAGTGGCGCCCTCATTTGAAATAAATTGTAAATTCGTAAATATGGAGATAATTTCCATATTGCTTTTCGTCATGCACTAGATAGCCCTTTAAATTATTTTATGAACCACCGTTGAAAGTATTTACATTAGTCCGTCTAGCTTTAAAACTCGCCTCCGCCAAAAGTGGCCACGGCAAGTTTTAAAGCTAGATGGATCTCCAATAATAGTTTTAACGGCAGTTCATAAAATAATTTAAAGGGCTATCTAGTGCATGACGAAGAGCAATATGGAAATTATTACCATATTTATGAGTTAACAATTTATTTCAAACTTCAAGGCCATTTGCCTATACCTTCACCTTAATAAATATATCTATTCTTTATGGTACCTATAATTATGATCAAATGAGTTCTGGTCCATAACCCGAAGCAGTAGCAAAGATAATTAATTACTAACTTATCAGATACCCAACGTCGTAAAAACTGTCGGAAGTCACGTAAATAGCAAACTAGTAAACGAAATACATATTTGTAACGTACCAACTGCTCACATAGATGACAGCAAACAAATTACTGGCAAAACCTGTGAAAGGTAGGTAATATGGATTCAAATACTTGCCTAATATTTTAACCTACCTTACCTAGTATTTGATCTTACTAAATCTTACCTAGTATTTGATCCTACTAAGTACTTACCTAGTATTTTTAAACCTACTTACCTAGTATTTGAACCTTATTATTACCAGGCCTATGTCACTCCCCGTTTAGATATCGAAAATGTTACCTACATTGTTACTATGCGCGCAGGCGGCCCCTCCGGGTGGTAAATTCAGTTATACGAATCGTTTGTCCAGAGTAATAAGAATGAAATTGGCTTGCAATGGATGTCTAGGTATCTTTACGAAAAGGTGTTGAGTTCTGAAGTGAGCTAAATTAAACCATATCGCTAGCCACATTGAGTACATATTTCTTTGCTGAATAAGACTTCTGTACGTTAGTATTATTTATTCTGTGTTATTATCTACCTTTTTGATTGAAGTTTACACTGGCAGTAGTAATTCTACTAATACCTACATATTATAAATGCGAAAGTTTGTATGGATGGGTGGATGTTTTTTTCCAATTTGACGCCAAAACAGGTGGATCGATTATCATGACGTTTGACATGTACCTACTCGTAAGTAGATAGCTTATTACCTGGATAAAAACAGGGGGCACTTTTTATCCTGGAGAAACGTGAGATGTCTGGCATCGTCAAATAACTAGAGGTATATGCAACGAATAGTGGTTTGGCCGGATACCGGATATCGAATGTTCGGCCAGGCCATTGGCTGGATGGCCGAATATCCGGCCATTCGGCCGGCAATGTATATATTTAAAGCTAAGTTTTTTGCGTAAAAAAATATTTAACGTAGGCAGTGCCGGTTTTAGCTCTGCCAGCGCCCCGGGCGAGATTTCCTCCCCCCCCCCCCCCAAACTGGAATTCAGACTGACTTAGGCTATCTTATAAAGATAGCCTTATAAGATTTCATTCTGCCGACGGGAGGGGGGGGAGGTGTGCAAGTTCGATATAGGATTCTTCAAATTTGTCGCCCCATTGTAAACGAAGGGAGGGGGCGGGGGAGTGCATACACTAGGCGTGGCCCGACATGTAGATAACTGCAAAATATTTTTTGAAGAACCGTCAAAAGTATTAAGTACAATCTGTTTGTGCAGCTTTGTCTTGTCATATGTAGTACTTATTGTTTTCCTTACTAGAAAAAATGAAATGCCCATCTGAGCCATATAGATTTTCTGTTTTATACGAACATACATATGTCATATGGACGAAGAATGGACAGCCCAGACATAAACATCGAGGTAATTTTTATGTTTTTATAATAAGTTTTTTTAGTTGTGATGCAGGTATCTCTCTCTCATCTCAGCGTATTCCCAGTTGCATCCTCAGCTATAATGCTGCGAAGCCCGGGGTCCGCTTTCCGGCTTTTCTTTCTCCACTTCGCACGGTCTTGAGCATTCTTGGATGTAACGCATATCAACCTTGACGACGTCAAGCCAGCATTTCTTGGGTCTGCCAGTTCCACGTCTGCCGGGCCCCGGCGGAGGCGGCATGACTGACTATACTACATTTGTTTCCACGTAACTTGGCGGTTTCCGCAAGACATGACCGTTCCAGCGTATGCGACTCTTGCAGTTTGTCTGCTATGTCACGGAAATGAAGGTCCGTCGATTATAAATTATTATTATTGAAAAAAAAAAGATTACTCCGTGCTTCGGAAGGCACGAAAAGCTGTGGGTCCCGAACGCCATCTAGCGTTTGCTTAACCTCCTCAAATCACGTTACCTAGGTAGCGGACCCCGGGCCCGGGCTCTGAAGCGTTTAATGCTCGGATGATGATGAATGTGAACACACATTGTGTTATGTGTGTGTTTTAGAAGTGAAAACTTATTTAGGCGCGTTGCGCATTTTTTGGGATGGGAAAAACCATTGAATTTGCGACACTGATACCGTTACCGTGTTCGCAAGTTTTCACTTCTTTTTTAAATATAATGGGATATATTTTATAATAAATACAATAAGTACATAGATAAATACCCAAGTGCAAGGACAATTCGATAAAAAGGGTCGCGAGATGTCGCGGACAATTTGACAATACCTTAGTCGAGTGTTTCTGCGGCGCGGCACCGCGCGCTTTGCTTTTGTTATTTATTACGCCGCCGCGTCAGCTGTTTTCACCGCAGCAACGGCCGCAGATGTGTCAATCTTAGGGCAGAACCATTCGTCGAAGGGCAGAACAAATGCATCCAAAATCTATGCGCGCCGCGCCGCAGAAGCGAAAACCGCTGCCGCAGAGGCATAACCGGGTAACAGGTACGTCATTGCTCTTTGGGCATAACGCTCTTTGTAATTTTTTTAATAAGGTTTTGAGTGGACCAGAACCATAGATGTAAACCATAAATGACTGGACTTATTTCTCACAATCTTCTTTGAAGATTGTCATTTTGACAAAGTCAAAATCAGTTCTCATTGGCACAAAATAAATTCACATAAATTGTTCGCCACCACCCCTGTTAAAAGCAAACTAAAATGTTTTCTTTTCAAATAAATATGTACAAGTAACCATCATAAAATTACAAATTAAAAAGTTAAAACACAAAGCACACCATGGCAGCAGCCCTTCCAGAAGTAAGTAATACAAAATGTTACTTTCGTATCTATGAGCGTTTTTCCACTTAACGACACGGCGACGGCAACCGGGGACGCAAAAATGTTGGTATGAAGATGTTTGTTTGGTGGGCTTTTCTATTTGCCGGCACAGTGATGACCACCGAAATTTCTTATAAGTACTTAGTCTACTTATGTAAGTGTATGTTTGTTCGACGATAACTCGTGTATTTCTATCGGAGCTTCATGAAGTTCGGTAGGCGTGTAAACAGACGTAGCCAATAGAATTTTTAAGCTGGATCTTGAGTCAAATTGATCGAGGGGTTGCCGAGATATGAGGTTCGTGAGTTCACAGTTTGTGGGCGAACTACTAGTTAAACATATTATTGCAAATAGAAGGGTTTGATTTAGCCCCGTGATGACCGGGGTGCGCGAGAGAGGGGAGAGGTGGAAATATTTAATTTTACCGCCCCTAAAATCTTTTACCTGTACACGGTCGGAGCCAAATGCAGACAGCAGCAGCAGACGACGTGTCGCGAAGACACTACTGGTTGCTATGTAATAGCTTCCGCAGCAAGCGACTCGTCGTTCTGCCGCAGACGACGTGTCGTCCAGCCGCAAATCAGTAATAAGTACCGCCTAGTGGCCGACCGAAACTGATTTTTCAACAAGGTTCATGTTTGGGAAAAATAAAGAAAATGTTAATCAGTCAGTTTTATTTTTTTATCTTTAAGTCACATAGCTATGCAGTCTTCGACATTTTCACTTATTGATAATCAACATAAAAACCCTTCATTTAACAAAAAAATATTAATTGCGCAAAATGTCTTCGTCGCTTGGATGGAATTTATCGCGCCGAACATGACCGAGCACAGCGCCAGAACTTCCCAATGCAGTTTCGGCTGTGGTTTCGGTTTCGGTTGTAGTTTCGGCAGGTTTGCCGCCGAAACCGAAACTAAACCGAAACCAGTTTTTTTGCCGAAACTCGACCGAAACCGAACATTCGGTCGGACACTAACCACCGACTGCAGACAGCAGCAGCAGACAAAGTGTTGACAGCAGAAGCAGACAGTGTTGCGGCGACGCTACTAGTTTCTTTGTATTTCTATGAAATAGCTTTCGCAGCTAGCTACACGCCGCTCGACAGCTCAGACGACGTGTAGTCCGGCCGCAGATCAGGTAGAGGTCAAGTCAAGTTCGTAGTCGACTGCAGACAGCAGCAGCAGGCGACGTCGTGTCGCGGCGACACTACTGGCCTACTGGTTACTATGTATTCATCTATAATAGCTTTCGCATCTGGCAACCGTCACGCGTCGTCCGGCCGCTGATCAGTAGGTATGGATACAATTTTGTAGCTGACTGTAGACGGTAGCGCCTACGAACGTGTACCTTTATGCTACAACTACAACTAGGTACCTATTTGATATTGCCGTGCTTTACGTAGACAGAACGACGCGCTTTTTGGAATTTCGAAGAATTTCTTTTTAGAATTTCTCTGATTTTCATGTTCATTTAAACAAACAAACAAACAAACCAATAACTTTTTCTATAGTATATTGTTAACTAATACTGGCCTCTTAAGGTACAAGCTCTGCTTAGTTCGGGAGTGCCTGAAATTTCTTCTTTCCTATATCCACAACATATGTAACCTGATAAACAAACATAATATGTAACCTGAATAATGTGTACTCTAAAATATCCACATATACCTATGTGTTTGTAAAAACTATTTGTTTAAATAAACTTTATTTTATTTATTTTTGTATTTATGTAAGTTTCTGCTGGATAATGGGCGAATCATGATGTTTTGGCCAAAAACGAATATGAATATTCGCTCGGGCCTAGAAATTAAACATGAAATTACTTGTTGTGTTCCAGGCTGCTCCTGCTGAAGGTTTAGGACAGGGCATCATCGTTTTTCTTCTGTGGTACATCTTCATAGCCTTGGCATATAAAGGGTAAGTGGTTTTCTTAACTAAGTTTGAATATAAGTACTATTTTTAATTTTTACCTTAGTACTTATTACTTTTTTATTTATTTTCCGTAGTAATCTTCGAGTGCTCACAAACGGAGTTTTGATATTTCTATTACCTACGTCACTAAACGTTGCTAATAGTGGCCTTTGAGTCTTAGGGTTGCTACACACATAATCGGGCTGGCATTTATTTATTTTTTATTGAGCCAAAAGCTACAATTGGTAGGCATTGTTGGTTCGGAAGTATTTGTCGAACAAACAAAGCAATTACTGCACTTGTTCGGCTTCATTTGGCTTGCGCCAATCGGGTAGTTCATTCGGACACATCATTCGATTCGGCACGGCTTTACTCATATATTACATCACATATTCATAAACATCATGTTAATGAAAGAACGCTAAACCTCTCAGATGGTACCCCAGCCCATGAAACTGAACAACTTTTGTTTAACAACTCACGAAATCCAAAAAATAATTCGGATTTTCATACAAATTGACTCGATCAGCTGATCAGTTTGTATGAAAATTCAAATTTTTTTTTTAGTTTCGTGAAAGTTGTTGAACAAAAGTTGTTTAGTTTCATTGTCTGCACTTAGATGGGTGACCACAAGTGGGTAAAAATTTCTCTAGCTCCGTGCTTCGGAACGCCCGTTAAGCCGTTGGTACCGGCTGTCATAATTGTATGGCAGTCGTCAAGCAATGTTAGGTGCCTTAAGGAAGCTTAAAAAATCTGACACCATGTCGGCCACTCGACACGAAAAACGAACTCACGTGCATATGGGTACCTACCAAGGATTTTCAATCTTCATTTTTATCCAAGCGATTTTATTTTCAGTGCGCATTTTTTGAAACCTTAATTTCGCTGGGAAGTGGCTCTTGAATCCGAGCTAAATCTAGGTCACAGCTTACATAACGCTAGCCCCGCTTCCCACGCCACCCCCAGTCCACCCCATGTGGGGGCAGGTTTTCTGAATCGGGGCATGACTACCCTAGACCTTTACCCAACGCCTTGACATTATGTATGCTCAGTATACACAAATATGTACTTACATAACTCTTATATTTACAAATGGCACTGATTTAAAGAGGCAGTTATAGATAGCAGTTTTGGTAAGTTAAAAATTATAAATGGCATGTTTAACTAGTACAGCAGTTAAAAAAAAAGTGAACAAAAATGAGTAATAAAAAATAATAAACTGGATCAGTGAATATAAAATTGAGCAGGAAAATATTAAATGGGCGGTAAAAAAAATTGAACGAGCGGTTCTATAGGTTTTCCCAAACCTAGTAAAATGGATAAAACCGACCTAGCGTGTGTTGGTCGCAGTTCTAACCTAACCTATAGGTTTTCCCAAACCTAGTAAAATGGATAAAACCGACCTAGCGTGTGTTGGTCGCAGTTCTAACCTAACCTAACCTACAGGTTTTCCCAAACCTAGTAAAATGGATAAAACCGACCTAGCGTGTGTTGGTCGCAGTTCTAACCTAACCTAACCTATAGGTTTTCCCTAACCTAGTAAAATGAATAGATCTAGTACGAGTAATATGATAAAATAACCGACTAATTGATTTTTTATTACTGTTCATGTTTTACTGTCGCAATAATTAATCAATCGCCATTAAATTAAATAACTGCTCAATATGTTTCCCAACTGATCATAATAACATCTCGAATATTTAAATAACAGCTCAAAAAATTAGTTCTCTTTACAAATACGATAAGCAAAATTACTAAAATATAGTTTGAAAAATCCAAAAGTGCACGCCTCATAATCAAATTTTTTTTATACAGTGGTATATTAGTTTTTTATAAATTATAATTAAACGACAGTACTTAGAACGCTAATATTAACTAGGAATCAGCACAGTGTAATACTTTATATATTAAAAACAAAAGTATTCCGGTAAGATGAATTTTTCGACCAATTTCTCTGCCACATACATGGTCACATAAACACAGACTCACGGACGTCAAGAATGATTAGTTTTAATGTTATTATTTATTATATTAAACAAATTAATTGTTTATAAAATGTACCATATGTGCTAGACAGATTATTTAACTTCATATTAGTGCACTCATATTATCCTGTAAGCGTTATATTAAAAAAAAAAAGTCATTTAAGTTTCGAAAGACTGGGTTTTTTGACATGTCGAGAGTAGAGCACTACCTCAACGCTCCGCTTATGAGGCGTGCAATACCTCAACGCTCCGCTTATGAGGCGTGCAATACCTCAACGCTCCGCTTATGAGGCGTGCAATACCTCAACGCTCCGCTTATGAGGCGTGCAAAAATTCTAACTAGGAGGTACCATTCTTGTCTGGAAGAAAAATACGCGATGAAACCAATCTCTATTAATACTACACACTACTTCTACTATTTACAAATCTACCTATCACTACTTTGATTCTCTTTTTCCATCTCCATCACCTTGAGTAATGCAGCCCTTGGCTTTGCCTACTGGGAACAAAAAAACTCATACTCCTTTTTAGGGTTCCGTACTCAAAGGGTGCAAACGGGACTCTATTACTGAGACTCCGCTGTCTGTCTGTCTGTCCGTCTGTCTCAGGGCTCTATCTCTTGAACCGTAATAGCTAAATACTTGAAATTTTCACTAATAATGTATTACTATGGCCGCTATAACAACAAATACTAAAAATAAGAAAAAGTTAAAAATTAAAGGGAGTCGTCATACAAAAAACGTGTTTTTTCAGCGTTAACTAGATCTTTATAATGGCATTACGAAGATATTTGAATTTTTCCCAGATTATATATTATTATGTCCGCTATAACAACAAATACTAAAAGCACACTAGAAGTAAGATAAAGTTAAAAATTAAAGGGTGTCGTCATAGAAGGAACGTGTTTTTTCAGCATTTTTAACTCGCTGTTTATTCTTATAATCCAGTAAAAAAGTAATTATTTCTTCATAAAAGTATTCAAGTACATCGCGGGCTTACATAGTAATAATGTATTCCAAAAGTTACCAATTTTCCCTCCAGCTGGCGCGGCATGCGGCACCAGCTTTATCGACGTTGGGTTACGTAAAGCGGCAAGCCAGCATCTAGATACCTACTAGGTGCACTGTGTCGCTAGTTGGGGAAGGTCGCCTTATCGACCGCTTGCTTACGTAATGTTCACGAGCGAAATTCAGTCCATGCACTGAATTTCAGAGGAATAATTCATTGGTTCGCCGTGTGGTGACGGCAGAATAGAATATGATTTGTCACCACCCCTTTCCTTTCCCACGGGTGACGTAAGAGGCGACTAAGGGAGGTACGGGTAATAGAGAATGGGCTGCAACGTCATAGACTTTAAACATCATATATGCTATCACGTCTTTATCCCTAACGGGACAGAGAGAGCGTTTTGGGTCTTGCGGCTCTAAGCAGACAGAGCCCAGGGCCGCAAGACCCAAAGGCCACGTTTGGCGCGATGGTGGTGGAAAAAGGAATCAAAATAGTGATGGTTTGCTAGCCGCATCGCCTAGTTTCGGTCAGTCCCTCGATCGGCTTTTACGATCTGCATGGGAAGAAAAGCAGCTGGTACATTCAAAGTTTTTTATTTTCTCCCAGACCAGCATGGAAGACCGGGACTGAAGGACTTTAAAACATTTATTGTTTAAACTTTCTCAACCGATTCTCGAATATTGTTTGTGAGCAGGTTCGATACTTAGCTAAGTATGGAATTAGATAATGGACTTTTTTCAAAATGGCGGAGCCATGGGGTTTTTAGGTGCGTGGTGAACACCAAATACAACAAATTTATTTTTAGTTAAGAGCTATGCAAAGACAGAAGACAGACTCGCAAGATCTGCAGCTCTCAGGAACACTAGTTAATAAATTGTATTTTGTGGCCCTAGGCTTTGTTTACCCAGTTAGGGAGACGTGACGAGTGTATCTGTATATAAATTTCAATAATAGATAATCTTTAGAAGTGCCTGGCAACTTGTGAATATGTAAATATTAATTAAATTTCAATTGAATGGCATATATGACATAACTGTTTAAAATACTAATAAAAATTGTTTAAGGTGAAGATATAGGCAAATGGCCTTGAAGTGTGAAATAAATTGTTAACTCGTATATGGTGATAATTTCCATATTGCTCTTCGTCATGCACTAGATAGCCCTTTAAATTATTTTATGAACTGCCGTTGAAATTATTATTGGTGATCCGTCTAGCTTTAAAACTTGCCGTGGCCACTTTTGGCGGAGGCAAGTTTTAAAGCTAGACGGACTAATGTAAATACTTTCAACGGTGGTATAATTTAAAGGGCTTATGGGGGGCAAGGGTAGCCCCGAAGTGTGGGAGCTCCTGAGCAGAGCGTCCCAGATAGATTGTGTGTATAGGGAAGTAGGAGAAACAAACAAATGGAAGATGTAAATAGTTTTTTATGTACACACAAGAGTAAAAAGAAATAAGCAAAACAGAAGGTGCACGAGCGATAAAATCAGTGGAAAATAAGGTAGAAAAATGTAGAAGTAGAATAGTCAAGACAAAAGAACTGAACACAAAGTAAATATTAAATTAATTTAAATTTTTAACAGTGAAAAATGCTGTAACCACAAATGACAAGACATGAGAGCTTGAAGGATGGTCATTGACAGTCGACCAAAACTCAGTACTAAAAGTATGCGCGCGCAACATGACGCCGCGAGGCAACATGCGCGCGCAACGCAAAGTCCGTGGTCGACTGGTAAAGACCATCGCTTTCAATAAAGAAGTATAAATAAAAAAGTATGAATACAGATAAATAAAACTTGTGTGGTCCACACAAGTGGGAGAAGCCCACAGGCTATCTAGTGCATAACGAAGAGCAATATGGAAATTATCACCATATTTACGAGTTAACAATTTATTTCAAATGAGGGCGCCACTTCAAGGTCATTTGCCTATACCTTCACCTTAATTTTATCTGTTTATGTATGGTAAATGACGCGGAATGCGACAGATAACATGGACAAATCCTTATCGATGTTGCCATAGTAAGGGCGCAGCTCTATACAGGGACTAACAAAATATACTGAAACTATTTTAAGGGTGGATTCAGTCCATGATGCTGAACAACTTTCCCCAAGGAAAATATACCGAAATTTGAAAAATAATTTTTGACCTCCCATACAAGTTGACCGATCAGCTGATCCGAGTTTGTAGGGAAATCAAAAAAATATTTTTCATATTTCGACATATGTTCCTTGGGGAAAGTTGTTCAGTATCATGGACTGAATCCACCCTTAAAATAGTTTCAGAATATTTTGTTAGACGTTATATATATTTTCTTGTAATTTTTCTTTATAAATCTTGCATTCTACTAGTGGAATACTAGCTAGCCTAGCATCATAACCGTAAATAAAATTCAAGTTGTTTACCGTCTTGTTCGATCTAATTTAATAAGGAGCAGGTTCCCGGCTCGCTGATATAACCAGCTCTTGGCTCCTCTCCAGCACTGTCGCGTTCCTGAGTGTGTTTACGATAGCAGCTTAGAAGCATGGATCTAGAATGCGCGCGCGGACGAGTTAGCGTTTTAGGGTTCCGTACAAAAAATTAAAAAAACGGAACCCTTATAGGATCACTCGTGTGTCTGTCTGTCCATCCGTCTGTCACAGCCAATTTGCTCCGAATCTACTGGACCGAATCAGGTTAAATTTGGTAGGGTGGTGTAATCCTATGACCGAAACACACATGTGCAAACTAAATAAATATTTTTTTAAGTAAGGGTAATTTTTGGGGGCAAATTAGGAAATAGAAAAAAAAAGTTTTGCAAACCCTACTGTGTCATATATCAAATGAAAGGGCTCGTTATGAGGATCTCAAATATATTTTTGTTATAATTCTAAAATAAATAGTTTTGATTTTATTCATGAAAGAAGACGAAAATTGACCATTCCCCCCCTGATCTCTGAAACTACTGAGCCAAAAATTTAGAAAAAAATAAAATATAGTTCATTGTTTGCAGATTACAGGAAAACCTATAATAATTCAATCGGAACCCTCTCCACGCGAGTTTAACTCGCACTTGGCCGGTTTTAATTATTTGTATAACCAGAAGAGTTATACAAAGTATATTTGTATAACTCTTCTGGTGCACGGCAGAAGAGTTATACAAATATACTTATAATAAAAAAAGAATTTTCCAAATCGGTCCAGGCGTCTTCTAATAATCGGGGAACATACATAAAAAAAACAGTAGCACTCCGGGAGTGCCGACAGAAGTGAAAACTTGTACTAGGCGGTGTCGGTTACGTAACAGTGTCGTGAGTTCAAAGGTTTTCCATCTCAAAAAATTGCAGAAGTTTTCACTTAAATAAAAGATTCCGACGAATTCAGAACCTCCTTTTTAGGGTTCCGTACCCAAAGGGTGCAAACGGGACCCTATTACTGAGACTCCGCTATCAGTCCATCTGTCACAGGGCTCTATCTCATAAACCGTAACCACCATAACAACAAATACTAAAACTAAGATAAAGTAAAAAATTAAAGGTGGTCGTCATACAAGAAACGTGTTTCTTAAGCGTTTTAAAACATTGTACGGAGGTACGGAACCCTTCATGTACGAGTCCGACTTGCACTTGCCCGTTTATTTATACCCTTACACCTATATACAGACTGACTTTTTATCCACCCACAAAATTTTTGGAGCAATTTCAGTCCATGATACTGAACTAAGTACTTTCTATAAAAAAATGTTAAATAAATCTTGTATAACATAGCATTCATTGTAGGTACCCCTATTCAGACTGCTAAATATGTTGACAGTACACAATATTAGCATAATTATCTTGCTGCCTTAGTTATGTATGAGCATCAACTTGTGAATGAACACCGAAGTGACAGCTCATTATGATAACGGGGAGCTTCGTTGAACGACGCTTGGCTACGTTTATCACATCGCAACTATGGTAAAATACGTCTTTATCACGTCTTTATCTCTAATGGGGCAGACAGAGCATTTTGGGTCTTGCGGCACGCAGATAGAGCCCAGGGCTGCAAGACCCAAAGGCCATTTTAGTGTGAGAGTGGGTGAAAAGGCGGAAAAGGAATCAAAATAGTGATGGGTTGCTAGCCGCATCACTGTAAAAATATGTCAACAAAGTAAAGAATGTTGCGTGTAGCTTTTCTGTGTCTTTACCTGGCATTGAATACGGTTTTTTTGTTTCGAAAAATACTGTACTTTATTCTGACTAGTGTAGCACTTTCCGTCTACGTAGGTAACAAGTTTATTTGCCAGACAAATTGAAAAAACCCTGACTTTCAAGCGTTCACCCCCAATAACTTTTAAAAGGCTGAACCGATTTTCGTCAAACAAAGCTAAGAACCATCTCGAATACTCGTCAGACTAGATAGGCTTTGGATTTAAAAAAAAACCGCATCGAAATCGGTCTATTCGTTTAGGAGCTACGATGCCACAGACAGACACGCCAAACTTATAACCCTTTTCGTCGGAGGTTTATCATCATCAGGTCTTTTTTAGTCTCCACTGCAGGAGCACGACCCTCTCTGTTCTACTAGAGCCATATATTAGCCAGAGCAGCCACATGATTTGGTCTACACTCCTCCCTGGCCAGACGGATTGGGGAGGTCTCATTGATGTTTATAAGCTTTGTTTAGCTTGTGTTTCCTGAGTCGCCTTCTACGACATCCACGGGAAGACTTGGAGTGGTCCTGTTCTACTCTGCCGGAAACCACACGGCTCGTCGGGGGTTAAAAATGTATTTTACTACGTCCTCAGCAAGTATTACGTATTCGAGTGTGGATATTGATTGTCGCCGCCTTCACGGTCTTCGCGGTTCGTGCCGCATACCGTAACGTATCTTGCGAGTATAAATAGTTCTTTATTTTTACGCGAGATAAGAATTCTGATTTAGCTTTTATGAATGTTACTATATTTTTAGTATATTTTCCGCTCGAAGCCCTTGAATCTTTAACTCTTTGTAATCTTTTGCATTAGTACGTTCAGCTTTTTAGGGTTCCATACCCAAAGGGTGCAAACGCGGGACCCTGTTACTGAGACTCCCTTGTCTGTCCGTCTGTCCGTCTGTCTGACTGTCCGTCTGTCGCAGGGGTCTATCTCTAAAACATTGTACGGTGGTATAAACGGGCAAGTGCGAGTCGGACACATACATGAAGGGTTCCGTACCACCGTACAATGTTTTAAAACGTTGAAGAAACACGTTTCTTGTATGACGACCCCCTTTAATTATTAACTTCATCTTATTTTTAGTGTTTGTTGTTATAGTGGTCATAGTAATACATAAATGGTGAAAATTGCAGGTGTCTAGCTATTACGGTTCAAGAGATAGAGCCCTGTGACAGATTGGGTTAAAAACGCTGAAAAAAAACCACGTTTTTTGTATGACGACCACCTTTAATTTGGAACTTTTTTATTTTGAGTATTTGTTGTTATAGCGGCCACAGTAATACATAAATCGGTGAAAATTTCAGGTGTCTAGCTATTACGGTTCAAGAGATAGAGCCCTGTGACAGACGGACAGACAGACAGACGGACAGCGGAGTCTCAGTAATAGGGTCCCGTTTGCAGTTTGCACCCTTCGGGTACGGAACCCTAATAAATGAATGGAAGACAATGCACCTAATTAAATACCTACTTACAGATATTTTCAAAGATTTTTGGAATCATGTTTCCTAGCGTTTGTGGTTTGTTCTAATGTATTTAATTGCGAAAAAAACTTTAACAATAACAACAAACCATGCCTTAAGTACCTCACGCAATAACAGTTCATAAATTACATGAATGTGTGAAGTTTAACGAGATTCTGATCTTATTTCGAAGACAAGAGCATGGTCGTCAGTTTTATGTCTTCGAAGCAGCTCTTCAACAAAACATCAATGTTCATCAAAAACATTTTTTTACATATGTGTATACAAGGTTATTTTAAATTAAGTTTATACAAAGTGGAAGGGACATACCCGTAATAAATTAAACCACGGGCTATACTAGATCATTATTATAGTATAATGAAATTAAAATAACAGTCAAAAAACAACAAAAAAAATTGACATTCCCATACAAATTGCCCGAGCGGCCGCACACTTTTGTATGAAAACGCATTTTTTTTTATTTGGCAGTTATTTTAGTTTCATTATACTTTAGTGATCTAGTATAGCCCGTGGTTCGATTACCCTTCCACGTTGTATAGTTTAAGTGGTGTTTCAGTCCATCATTTTGAACCACTTTTTCTGATAAATGTCGAAATACGAAAAAAAAATGTTCACTTCCCATAGTAAATAGATCACGTGACTACTTCGATTTGTATGGGAAGCAAAACTTTTTTTTTGATAAGTATACATTTATTAGAAAAAGTTGTTCAAAATGATGATGGACTGAATCATCCCTTTAAATATTCTTACTTGATTAAAAATAAGCTTGATATATCTGAAACTAACATCTATTATGCCGTGCAACGAGATCTATGTGTCAATGATGCCGTGACACATTATAACACAAAAAACTAAAATAGGTAGGTACCTACCTAGGATAGGTAGGTTATCCTAATGCTGTGAAAATTACCCCTTTATTTGGGCTGGGACCTCCTCTTGCCCATAGTCACAGAATACATATTAGTACAAGTGCCATAGTACTTATGTGGTACTTATACATATTCATTCTGCGCCACTAGTCTGTTTTTAAATTACTTCTTATTCAACATAATCAACATTTACCTATTAAACAAAAAAAAAGGCCGAATACGTGAATTTTTTTAAATTATTGAATGAACTGTAAAGATACAAGCAGCAGATGCAAACGGGAACACGCTCCGATAAGCGAGGTTATATGTTGTTTTTTGTATAATTCTCTGAATTTTTCATTACAAATTAGATGCATTTAAATATGTGCGTTGTATATATTTTTGTAATCCTTTAAGGCCGTACCTAAATTTTCCGGGGTCCAGTGCTGCCCCCATTTTAAATAAATCATTTCAAAGAAAACGGAGACATCATTTAAAATGTTGCTACCATCAAGTTCTAGATAACCCTTCAAAGTATTTTATGGAGTACTGTTTACAGTATATAATTAGAACGTTAAGCTTTACTACGCACATTAGCGTTTTTCGCAAATGTGCGTAGTAAAGCTTAAGGTTCTCACTTTAAACTGTAAACAGTAGTTCATAAAATACTTTGAAGGGTTATCTAGGAATTGGTAGTAGCAAAATTTTAAATAATGTCTCCTTTTTCTTTGTAATGATTTATTTTAAATGGGGGCAGCACTGGACCCCGGAAAATTCAGGTACGGCCTTAAGCTATTTAGGCTGCAGAGCGTTCCAAGAGAATATACATACATACAAATATTCGAAAATCATACATAGCCCTCCTTCTAGCCCAGTCGGGTAAAAAATATTGTTGCATGTCCGTGATGACTAAATGTGTCACTCTACATGACTTTTGTACCACCAAAATTGTACCACATTTTAAGCAATAAACTACATTTAATTTCATTTTAAATAGGCTCTTTTCGTAGTAACATAACAGTACGACATTGGCAGATAATAGTGTCAGTCACTTTGCTGCCAATGCAAATATATATTCTGTTATATTGCTTTTTACGTTTTCATTGTTATATGGCAACTATTAGATATATATTGTAAAAGTAATTGTGTGTAATATATACATATTATTCTAAGAAAATGATACCTATTTCCGTGATATCGTGTCATTATCATCTTTTTATATTATTTATTTATCACACTTTATTGTTCAAAAGTAAAAATTAACTTTTAATAAATGGGGGGTACATATATTCACCTGAGGGTGAATATATAAGCAAATGTACTTATATATCTAGATAATTTTACTTATATTATCTAGATTTTTTATTTTTATTTGTTCAATGTTATATATTTGACTCTCTAGCCTTCTGTAATTGGGTATTTTACTAGGTCAAAAATAAATTATTTGGTACAGTTAATAGAATTAAACGTCACAAAATAATACCACTTGTTATTGATCACATCTACTTTGAACGTGATTTTAGATTTAATAATGCAGAAAAACCCCAGACCAATGACTTTGAACGTGATTTGTTTTTGACGTTAAGAAAAAAGTATCTGATTTGACTTGTTGTAAACTAGCGTATTCTGCTTTCAGTTGTGTTGTGATCGACGTATAGTCTGAAGTTATCGACCCATCTCTCTGTTTGATGACCTCTCTCTTGTTGTCTCTTGGGGTCTCCATTCTAGCGTTGTTCTTCTGGTCCATGGCTCAGTGCTCATACGTACAACTTGCCCTGCCAATCTTCATTTTCAGCGTTCTATAGTGGTCAACGCATCCACAACTTGTGTCTCCTGCCTGATTGATCCACTCAATACGCTTTCGGTCTTGTAAAGTTAAGCCAAGCATCGTCCTTAGCGTTGCTTTTTGCGCAACTGGCATCTACTTGGTAATGTGAAATCAAATAACTAAATTATGTAATGTACTAAATATTTATACTTAAGGACGGTATGCACAAAGCCACGTGGTCGGATTTGGCTCTGAAATATGCAAAATTTTCCCGCTAGGGGGATAAAAATGTCAAGATGACGTTGCATAGAGTTAATAATGTGTAAACGGGACAATAGATGTAGGTTATCATAAATTGTAACGTAGAATTAGTATACAGCTTACTTTTTTCTTTTCGTCAAGACTTCCAGTCCGCGATACTTATTAAAATTTTCAAAACAATCAAATCAAATAATTATTTTGTTTGAATTATTATTTCTGAATTAAGGCCTTGGCAGACGTCATTATAATGTACTTAACACTTTAGTAGACAGGCTATCAGTAGAAAAAGTAAAGTCGAAAATACAGTAGTGTGCGTGAATGCAAGACGTTTATTTAAAAAGCGAGTTTAAATATATGTGAAATTCATATAGCACTTTCTAAAAAATCCAAGTTATAGGTATTCGAATCTTGCGTAAAATTTATTACTTTTTCAATTTATTAGTCGACCTCCGTGGCGATTCCTTAACACGTTAGTCCGTCACTCGGAGGTTCTGGGTTCGATTCCCAGCCAGGGCAAGTTGGTAAATGGCCTTTTTTAATTTGTCCTGGTTCTTGGGTGTTTATTTTACCCCATCAAAAACATAAATGTAAAAATGCCAAGTTCAAATTCCGACAAAACAATTGAAATTTAAATAGCTGCCAAGTTATGTAGGTAGAGAAAACTGAAATTTATTCATAAGAATCTCAACATTTGACTTGGACAACATTAAGATTGAAAGCACGGTCACCCATCCTAACTGTGACCAAGCTAGAAGTTGCCTAACCTGTAAAAGCACGGTCATTCATCCATCAATTTTTGAATTTATCGTATGCGAAGTGGAGCGAAATATATACACAAGTGGTTTTGATTACTCGTATTTTGAAATTTGTTAAAGCGCAAATGACAAAGAACCCTTAGAATAGAGAATCTGTTTAGTTTCACGCAGCTTTTTAGGGTTCCGTAGTAAACAAGAAACCCTTATAGATCCATCATGTCTGTCTGTCTGTCTGTCCCCAGTTTTACAAAGCTGTAATTAGGCATGGGCATGGATATGTGGTAATAAAAACTTGAAAAAAAAATGTGTGTTGTGAGTCTTCGTTGAATAGGTCTTTCAAAAATATTGTAAGATTATGAACACCCTTTTTCGTTTTAGCAATCCGTTTGTGAAATATTTGGTTTTTGATTGCAAATTTTTGTTAGAATCATGTGTCTCCCCTCTCTGTCAGTTAAACGGTTGTATATGGATACGTAAAAAAATTCACGGCAGTAGTAGGTATATAACGTCTCCCTGTACATAAACTAATTTAAGGTGGATTCAGTTCATGATACTGAACAACTTTTCCTAAGGAACACATAATTAAATATAAAAGAAAATGTTTGCTTTCCATTCAACCTCCGTGGCGTAATTGTTAACACGCTAGACCACTAATCCGGAGGTTCTGGGTTCGAGGCCCAGCCAGGGCAAGTTAGAAAATGGTCTTTTTCAAATTGCCCTGGGTCTTGGGTGTTTATCTATGTATGTTTTTATCATAAAATATAGTATCATTGAGTTAGTATTCCATAATACA
This sequence comes from Acrobasis repandana, assembly GCA_963576875.1. Classification (NCBI taxonomy): domain Eukaryota; kingdom Metazoa; phylum Arthropoda; class Insecta; order Lepidoptera; family Pyralidae; genus Acrobasis; species Acrobasis repandana. The sequence goes on from OY756215.1 coordinate 4,204,023, forward strand.
AGTCTAAAACCTACTTTGGGGCTAGCTTAATTAGTGTGATTCGTCCTTACATATTCCATACATATATTCCATAAATATTACATTTTGCCAAATCTTGTGTGTAAGAGATCAAAAATAATGTATGTATTTCGTTTGTTCCTTGGTGAAAGTTGTTCAGTATCATGAATTAACTGAATTCAGACCTAAAGTTAGGCAGTTGTTAGTTACATAAAACAAGTAGGTACTGACTACGGAACTCTACACTGAACGTGGCCCGTTATGGCACGTGCCCGTTTATTTTGGTTAAGTTGAAATTCTAGGGAACCATAGACAAATTTATGATATTTCTGCGTAAATCAATATTACTTATCGCTGACAGGACGTTCTCAAAAATACAATCAAATAGTATTTTACGCGAGCGGTAACTTGGAAAACTACACGTTTTGTGTTCCACTGACAGAAAATGTACACATTTGAATTTTCTTTGTGAAACAATACGTTTAGCGACCATCTGCAATCGTAACACCTTTCACTTCAATTCACCTTATTATGTAAGTACGGAGGGTAAAAAAGGATTGCACGTTGAACAGATCAACAGTCTTGGCTTAGCAGCTGTATGTGCTCAATTAATGACTTGACTGTTTGATTTTGTACAATATTTTAAACGAATCAACAAAGAGCACTAAAAAGAAATCTTTTCCTGAAAACAGCTAAAAAAATTGGTTGATTAATGAAGCAGTAATTAGCATTACTACACCCTTTTATTTTTTATCTTCTAATAGATTTTCCTGTAATCTATAGGTAAAGAACTTTTAACTGTATATTTTTCAAAAGTTTGGGTTCAGTGGTTTCGGAGATAAGGGTATTTTTATTATTTATTTTCAAAATTAACTTCAAAAACACCAACTTAAAAAATTTAGAAAAATATATTTAATATTATCATAAAATGCTCTTTCATTTGATATTTTACGCGATGTCGTTCACAAACCCCTTTTTTTAATGTCTCATTTATCTTCCATAAGTGGCCCCATTTTTTTTAAAATTTATTCATTTACGTTCATTTTACTTCCGTCTTTGGGTCACAAATTTACATTATGTGCACCACATTTCAACTGAATCGGTCCAGTAGTTTATTCGGGGGGGGGGGGGGGGGGTCAATTTTCGCCCATTTCCTTATATAACTTAAAAATACCGATCTAAGAAATAATATAAAAAAATATATATTTAAAATTGTCATAAAAAGTTCTTTCATTTGATATGTCACACGATTTTGTTATCAAAACTTTTTTTTAATGTCTACTTTACCCACTATAAGTGGCCCCCTTTTTTAAATTCCATTTATTTACGTTATACGTCTATCTTTGGGTCACTAAGTTACATAAGTGTAGGTACTAAATCTCAACTAAATCATTTTTATAGTTTCGTAGCAAATTGGCTGTGACTTACGAACAGACAGATAAGCGAAACCCTAAAAACAGTAAAAACACCAAAAAAATCGGTTCCTATACAAATTTCCCGGGCGGCTGCACACTTTTGTATGAAAATGCAGATATTTTTTTGTTTTTTTACTGTTATTTTAATATCATTATACTATATTAGCAGTCCACCCCGGCTTCGCCCTTGGTACACATAAAGCCCATGTCACTCGGCGATAGTGTACCTTTCCAACGGTGAAAGATTTTTTTAAAACGGTCCAGTAGTTTTGGAGCCTTGTAATGCAAACAAACAAACAACCAAATCTTTCCTCTTTATAATATTAGTATAGATAAATAGCCTACTATAGCCTGTCTGCCTAGCCAAGTATAGATCTAGTATAGCCTGTGGTTCGATATATTACGCATATTGTCAATTCGTATTTTGATATACATTCATGAGGAAAAGTTGTTCAAAATTTCAGACTGAATCACCCATCAAAATAATTGTAAAACCCTAATTAAACAGCAGCTTTTATTACAAAAACAGTTAATATGATTCCGCGACCCGAGAAAGTTCCAATCCGATTTTCACCCCAATCGCCAATTAAAAAATATAGGTAATAAATCAAACCAAATTATTTTTTTCATTGACTTAATTTTCAATAAAATTTTAAAAAAAATGTACGATGCCGTATCTGCGATAGCATTACATCTTTGCTTGAATGTCAACAAAATGTCAAAACTGTACCATAGTGTAGCAAAAGTATGACATAATTTGGCAGTTTGTACATAGTTTTTTATTGAAATATTTTAGACTGTAATGCAATTTTACGTAATTCGAAAATGGATTTTTTTGAAAAATTCGACACGGCCTCCATCCTGAACGCCCGGCGGGCAACTAAATTTGTATGGAAGTAACATGGCCGCCATTTCAGAGAATTCTGTCAAAAACGTTGCAAAACAACCAATTTTTAAAATTGTTTTTTTTATTATTGCGTGATTGCATTGTAAGCAAATATAAAGAATAATGTTTCAAAATAGCCTTTATTTTTATAAAATATATGCAATCCCTTGTTAGAATATTTCTTTACGCTGAAAAACAAGCCAGTTTGTAGCAAGATTTTCTAAAATATTTCTTTCAGGTTTCTTTACAATTATCTTCCTTTTTCTGAATGAAAATTAAAAAAATACGGTTTTCGTCTACTGGCTAGTCTATTCACCTATAACTAGGTATGTAATTTTCTTAGTGGTCTTTTCTACTTAAGCCATAACTATTGCCCGCGCAAAGTGCGTTTTGCATGTTTTTGGGTAAATTCAATGCTTGTTTTTAGGAAAACTAGAAAATATTTTTAAAAATCCTTTTTTTCGTCTACTGTCCCAACTCTTCCTCTATCTATGTGTATACATTATTTGACTTAAATCAAACGCTTTCTGTACAAACTTGTTGCCCGCGCAAACCCATTTTACATGGTGCCGACCCTTAATACACCCATACATACTCCCAATTTCATGTAAAGTAATATCTCTTCGTTTTTATTTAAAAGTTTTTAAACTAGGGCATTGGAAACGTGCAAGAAATGTATAACGTCGTGACCTTCAGTCGTTACAGTAGGATGATGGCATGCTGGCTAACTGGCTATCCGTAGATTTATATGGGACCTTGCAACGATGGCTATCTGGTATAAATATTTATTCTTTTTTAAAATAACATTTAAACAAAAACAGATTGAGAAAGGTACAAGTACCTAGGGTAGTTGGGGTCATATAAAATAAATTATTTTGTAGGATAAAAAGTCCCAATGTCAATGGACCTCCTTTTTGGACGTGACATTAGATTTATTAATGCAGAAAAACTACCTATATAAAAAGCGCTAATTGACTCCAAGAAACTATGACGTCATGGTTTGGTATTTAATATAAATCCTATAGAAAATGTTTGTTTTATAGGTTGAGAAAAAAAGTAACTGATATGACTTATTGTAACTAGCGGTTGTTATTAGTAGGTTTGTCCCAAAAAAGTATCAGTTTGGAAATCCTTGGACTTTCTACAGTTAAATGATGATCAAGATCCCCAACAATTTTCTTTCAGTCAGTCAGATATCCTTCCTCCTAGATATAATTTTCGCGAGCTGCAAATACCATGTGCAATGAGTCAAACTTGAACAATGTCGGTCACCGGAGCGGATGTTCTTGTTATTGTCAGTTTGCCGTAACAGGGTTCAGAGCGGCAATTTTTGCCTCATGGAATGTGGTAATATTCATATCATTCATAAAGACCCCAAGATAAGAAGGAGGATTTACCTAGACTTTTTCTTCTAGGTATCTACTAGTAAATTTGCCTCGAACTTTTAACTTACGACCTTTTTTCTTATCATTAACTTTAAGAACTATATTCTTGTTGGTAGAGTATTCTCCCGATCTTCAGCCAAATGTTTGACTTCCCTATACGACACGACTTGTGTTTTCCTTCACTTCATCCATCCATTCATTCTTGGCCTTCCTTTTCTCCTCCTTGTGTCGATCTTTTCTTCCATAATTATCATCACCATCATCATCTTCCTCGCCTTCTCCCTATTTGGGGTCGGCTCTGTATGTTAACTCCCTTTATGATTTTTTGTCTATTACCCCGCTCTCCTGGCTTCGAATCTAGGACTTTGTGAAGAGTGGCTGTACATCTGATGTAAGCAAAATAGCCTTGCCTAAAAACTATTATAAAACGATTAGCTTAGATTATATAAAATCGCTGATATGTCGAGCGGAAAATTAATAAAGTGTAGTTCCTTCGTTCATAATTCATATCAGCTCATTGTTTTTCCTAACGAGTCGGCAATAAAGGGTAATGATCCATCGATCGAACCACATCGAGCACTCGTAAAATTTTTATGGATGATCGAATGGTACCTTGTAGCTTAGCGAGGATCGATAAAAAGCTATTTTAGAGCGAGGATCGATAAAAAGCTATTTCAGTAAATACGCAGCTAAGTATTGCTACAGAATTAATATAAGAAAGTACTAAAGTAACATTACCTTGTCCAGTTTTACTTTTAATGCTGTTGCTGAATTTTTTTTTAATTCTCAGTAGGTAGTTATTTACAACCAACTTTTTGGGTATGAAAACATTAGATACTATTTTGATAAATAATTCCCTATTTTACTGTCAAATCTGTACTCTTTAATTTATCTATCTTTCTATCTCGCTCTTTCTTTGGCTTACACTTACGTAGTTTAAGTATTGGACTTTATTTTTGACCCAAAATTGCCTATTGCGTGTCACCGATGTAACATGTGGCATCGTGACTTGAAGTTCAATTACTAAACCGGTCTCACGTCGGCCCTCAACGGAAGCACGATGACGCCGAGTTGGTCATGCTGACTCACCGGACAACGGGGGCCAATCAACTGGCAGACAGTGAGGCTTGGCGAAATGAAATACCAGGAATACTTGATACTTGACTGGATTCGTGCACTTTGATCTGAATACGGAGTATTTCTTCTATAGAAAAACGTGCGTAGAGAATCATACTTTGATTTGAGAAGAATAAAAGAGAACATGAACCAGACCTGTTAGGTAGGTATCTATAATACTTGAAAAAGAATACCTAACGTTAGAAGTTACTCACGAATAATTTAAACATTTGCTTTAAAACTTTATTTTGGTGGAGGCATTATCTAGCATTGGACTTCATGCGAGTGACATTAGTGAAATGAGAAAGTTTGAAATTCGTGGAAAACACAGCCCAGCCAGTTAAAAGTAGCAAAATAGTCCTAACAGCCTGAGACTGATTTGAGTATTTTTTGTAAGTTCATGGATGAAGTAAAAGAAAAGGCAGAAGTCGTGTTGTACAGGGAGGTCAAATATTTAGCCCAACATAGGGGACATGGAATTGCGCCATCGACAAGAACCTTGTTAGTTCTTTATAATGATGGTGTAATTAAATACATTTTTATGCATTTATACATTATTTTACATTGGTATACCTTACAAAGAAATCATATTCACAAACAGAACAGAAAACACATACCTACCAGCGTCTTTATCATTTTGATGAATGCACGGATGCGCATTGTGCATGAGACCTTGACAGACTCTTTAGCCAATCTAAGGTAGTGTGCTACGAGTTGACTAGATGACAAAAAACAGGTAAGTAGTTTCAGATAGAGTTTTTACTTGTGAATTTTAGTAGTCGTGTCACATCGTAGTATAATAAAATAAGGTACTAATACTTTTCCGGGATAGCCCAGGACTACGTCACGAATGTCACCAAAAATGTGTTACCACTGTTTGTATTTTTCAGTAAATTTAAGGAATTTCTCAATTAGTTGATTCTTTGATTTGTTAATGTAGACAATCCTGTTTATTTATAAGAACCTCAGTATATGATGTGGCGGAAGTATAATTTTTATTAATTTCATTTACATATACGTCATATCGTATACCAACTTTCTATTCATTCATTGCATTGGGGACAATCCCAGTAATGTTTCCTGTCAATATCATTTATCATTCATACTCTTCGTCAATGAAAATAAATGCCTCCTCCATTATATTTTAGTGCAAGACCATTACGTTCTTTAGACCACATATACAACATACAATGATGTTTGTATGGAAACACACTACTGTTCAGACATTACGTGACTCATTAAGAGATCGTTTGTCAAATTAGCATCTATTGTTGTGGAAGATTTCCATACTGTATATGTATATTGTTATTATAGTATTCTATAAAGTTAAAATTTTCATCTTTAATCGTGATAAGATAAGGTTTTTCTTGTTGCTTCCTGAGCTGAGCCCCGAGCCCGTGGTGGTGATTTTGGGCGTCTGTCATATTGTATATTCATATTAATATTGCAAGTTACTTCCATTATTCAAGCTACATCAAAAATCTAGATCAGAGTTGACTTGAGTTGTTACTCAAATAAGAAATTCGAGTACTTAGTTTGTATATATATAAGTTTTTATATAGTTTTATCTGCCCTGATGTCTGTGTATCCCTAATCAAATCTTGCAAGCTAAATTAGACCCACTTTACATTATTCGATTGAGCTGAAACTTTACATTCTTATGTTAGTTGGGTGACAATGCAATATTATGGGTACCAATGACCTGATCTCATGATGAAGCCATGGCATCTCTGTAGCTTGTTTTTAATAATATTTAATTACTTGTTTCAAACCGAGCAATCTTAACTAAACGTATTATCCCTCAAATTAAAAGTTAGCAGTCAAAAGTCAATATATCAATTACAGCATTCATTCAGCTTCTCTCTGATAACCAGAGGTTGGGTCGGGCCACGGGTTCAGTTTTCTGCGGTCAATAAGTTAATCGTAAAGAGGTTAATTGTTGTACCCACGACATTTTTATAAGCAGCGCTATAAATTGTGATATGACTACTTCCTTTATCAATATGTCTAATAAAATATACTGAAACTATTTCATGGGTAAATTCAGTCCATGATATTGGACAACTTTCCCAAATGAACATGTCCATAGAAACTCTGATCAGCTGTAGTTCAATTTGTAGGAAGGCCAAAATAATTTTTCATATTTTGATATATAATATATTTTGGGGAAAGTTGTTCAATATCACAGGCTGAATACAGCGTTAAAATAGTTTCTGTATATTTTGTTAGAACCTGTATAAACATTAACGAGTTGTTTTGTAAAACAAGAGCAACTATTAAAATTAAGATATCTTTTTTGTAGCCTGTTTAGAGCTGGTCACGAGAATGGTAGTTTATTTATAGATGTTTTGGTGAGTAACGTACTCCATCCATTGTATAGTTAGAAACAAAATATTTTTTAGAAATTTACTTAAGTAATTTTGCCTCGTGCCTTTCTTTTGATGCTGAATAATCAAGGCATTGATATCATCATCACTTTTAGTTCATATTAACCTATTGTTGAGCATTAGGACTCCCTTTTTTGCTCAATTTGCACCGTTTCTATTTGTTATAGCTGTCTCATCAAAGAAAAGATGCAAAATATTAGATTTTAAGTAACTATTTTTATAAGTATAACTGTATCTATATGTACTAGGAACCTTTGAACCTACAAATAGCGAAGTATGTACCTAACACAAGTTTATTTGCCAGACAAATTTAAAAAATAACCCCGACTGTCAAGCGTTCACCCCCATAACTTTTGAAAGGCTAAACCGATTTTCATCAAACATAGCTAAAAACCATCTCGACAGACAAGGCTTTTCAATAAAATCGCTTCGGAATCAGTCTCAGACAGACACACAGACACGTCAAACTTATAACACCCCTCTTTGTAGTCAGGAGTTGAAAATAGATGACAGTTTAAAATTATAGTAACCAAAAAATTCCAACAAAACTGAAATTATCCAATTTGTCGACGTTTCGGTCCAGTTGTTTATGTTTTTCAATAGCTCATTGTGATTCATACTCATGTTCATTGTTATGGCGATCACGTCGCTGGTCAAAGGCCCATTCACCATGGTCCATACAAACTATCAATTTTGTTACAAATTATATGCATGGCAGGAGCTCATACATACCTTATACTCTCCCTCTTATCTGTGCGAGTTTCTTCATACTTAGCTGTGTTACTTATTTCTGATCCCGGAGACCAATATCCGGCTTTTCTTTCTCCAATGTCTACGACATTATCAGTTGTGGTTATGAAACCATTATCCAGCCTTTATAGATTCCTGGAGTGACCAGATTGTTAAATTTTGTGTGGAATTTCAGTTGACCCTATAGTTCTTTGATATCAGTGAATACTTTTTGATTTCCTACTAATATGCTTTTTCCGACTAACCTTGTGGAATGAAATAAAATCGTTATTTCCATAAATTGGCATAACAATGTTGTTTGCTATCGAATGAGGTTTTCATAGGAAATGGCCTTGAACTTGGAAGTACCATGCGTGGAAAAGAGACAACAAATACTATTGAATGGATTAAGGTGGTTTTCCGAAACGAACACAAAAGGATGCCAACGGTAAAGAGTTCCATCAGTTCATGATTTCCTTACATTTCTTTACACTTGGTTGTATTGCCAGATTTCCGCATATTGATATGCGTAAGTGTTAATTTATTACCTACCTATATTAAAAATTGATCAACCTCACAACTCGCAAAACTTATTTTTTCATAATAGTTCGACCACATTGAAAGGATCTTCTTTTTTATTATTTATTTCTTTAAGTAAGTACCTATCCTAATTCCTACCTTATTTGAGTAGGTGCCTACTTTACTTGTCTTAGTTTAGTACAGCCAGTTCAGGATGGAATGATCAAAACTACATGTAAAAGTATAAGTACTTAATTAGGATAATCTACACTACATTGATTGTGGTTTACTCCAACTGGTAGGAAAAAACAAATACCGTAGCGTTACGTTGGTTGACTAAGAAGCATTATTTAATATAAATGTTCCGAGTGTATTGTGCTTAATTTAATAACAACAACAACAAATAATAAGTATGTACTTATTATGAAAGTGCACCACGGCTACTGCTCGACCATTTGCCTCATTGAGGTATTCAATTCAAGCCTGATAAGAATAGTGTTATGTTGATGCAGAAGCTTTGCAGTCTTCATCGAAATCGTACCTTTAGAATCACTGATTGTATGCGTGGGAACCGGCAAAGGCGTGACGAAGGCGTTTTGTGCCTGCCACTGCCACTATGGTTTTGTGGTATCCAATCGCTGAAAATTTATGCTGAATGAGTAATGTTTGTGTTTTACGATTGTAAACATCCGATCTCATTTTTACTTATTTTGAATATTCTATAAGTTTGTATCTGAGTATAGTCCATTCGTTCAAATTGTGCTGAACTCACGAATTGTTTAAAAGCAATGACAGCTGTTAGAATTTTCTCTCCCTGCATCAATTTTCGGTGCGTTCATTTTGCTTCAGAAATACTTAGGTCTGCGCTGTTCATAGGCTGACAGTCCTCGTGTTGAATGAATACTAACTAAAAGTCTAAAGAATACGGGATTACCGCCGACACTATCAATATATTGCTTTTGACATTCTTGTTTCCTAAGCCTTTCCCATCGTTTAGACTTGCATCCTGCGGTGCGTAAATTTTGCTTTCTTTCAGGTTAGTCCCCTTGTCACGAACCCAAAAGTTTCGTCACGTCACAACGTGACAACGTCACGTGACGTGACACTTAGAAGTGGAGGATTATTACTTAGTAGGTAGTTATATTAGTTATGCGCCTAACTATAAAAGTCAATTTTGAAATGCTGTGTCTACGTAGCAGTTAACAAATGTCTGACCTGTATTTATTTGCGCCTGCATTGATAACAATGCTAATACATTCGACCTTGTGCACCCATCCGCGTCATCTCGAGCTATTTTTACGACGACATCGAGCATATGTCACGATTGTATAGGAAATATACCATACGCCGGTCGTTGGGATGGGAATCCTTAGTATGTTCACTATGTAATTTAACCGATCCGTGCTATTGATGGCGAATTGATAGGCTGTTTATATACGCACATATTGATACGCCTGTACAGGACAAGATAGGCAGGAGGATAGGGTAGACAGAGACTTTGGACGTCTACCTGCTACGATAGACCTCTTTTCTTCATCTACACTCATCACTCTCTTCCTTCATACAAATCATACATGCCGTCCTGTTGCGGATACTCCTATCCTCTCCTTTTTCCATAGGCTATTCAGTCATATGATAATAAATATTTTAGAAGAACTTTAGAGTGAATAGTTGCTTGGAAATTCCAAATCAGTCCTTCGCAACTTTGTATGTTATTTCTTACGTCCAACAAAATACAGATTTTCAAAACTGGCGTCTTGCGTTTTGGAAAGGTGAACAAGGGTTCTTTTTAGCGGTAACGACCAAGCCGTGTCATTCCTAAGGAGGATTGACTTCAAGTCCGATTATAAAACCGCAATCAAATCATTTGTTTCCTGATTTTTCCTCTCAACTTTTCCTTGGCGTAGCAACCAAAAATAATCTGAAATGAAGAGGAGGAATCATTACTTGGCACGCAATTTTCAAATCTTCATTTCATTGTTTAGCTCTTCATTGGATATATGCGTGTTAAATATTTATTTTATATACCTTTCTAGTTATTCGAAGTATGCATTGTCTTTAAAATTGTCTTGGCATTCCTCGTTCATATCCTCATTCGTAAACCTCCCAGTTTCGCAAATGTCTGACCGCCGCTGCAGCAGACTTCCTCAATATCGCCGCATCTATTACATTTAACTGCGCTCTATTGTTACCGACGTGGTGGGAGTTCACTTGCAAATTGAAGAAACTAACAGATACAAACTCTTTATACTAACTACTACACGTTTTTTGCCCCGAACTGTGAACTCGTTATTTACATACCTTTCTACTCACTCTCTCTCTTAATCTGTCTCTCTGTTATCGGGTGTGTTAATGCTAACACTGGTTTCAGATTTTTTGACCTGTCCAAAGGCATTTGACGTACCTCAAAGACTGTCATCCAGTGACAACAGTCATTTTCACGCTGGCGAACTGGTGTACAGGTTTCTTTGTGATGTTATCCTTCACTGGAAGCAAATGGTATCCGAATTATTCCAAATCCTTAACATTTCAAGGTCAAGTGCAAACGTTCATTCATAGCTAAAAAATTTAATCGCTTCTTCTTGGCTTCTACATAACTCACTCATACAAATTTATATGTATAAGTGAATTGTGTGGCTTACACATAATTCACTTATATATATAGCGATTAAAATTTTTAGCTATGTTATGAATGGACTTTTGCACTTGACCGTACCAAGGACCTTTCAACTTTTGTTGTTTCAACCATGTTGATTTCCATCCTCTCACTTTTGTATGTATACAAAACATCCACGAGTTGCTCTTCTGTTACTCTTCATTTTATGATCTTCCCGCATAGCAACAGCGTATGCATACGACATTTCGGGTCACTGTCCACCAAGTAATCGACAGATTCTGTTTATGTCCCCTCGTCATCTATACGTTTTTATTGCTGGAAAAATAATGGTACGTCAGTAACTTTCTTTCGATCGTCTAGGTATTTTATTTTATCTATTCTTCGATCATATATTCTATAGATGCACAGTTGCCGCCTAAAAATGGCACGGAAACAAGGCATAAAACAGTATTATGCCTTGTTTCGCTGTCATTCACTCGGTTGCCGCGCGCGTGACCTAAGATGACCAATCTAACCAAAGGGTAATATGTAACGAACTTAAAACGGATTTATTTCCACGCTTATCTCAGTTATTAAAGGTTTTAATTAGATTAAACTGTTTTCGCAATACTTGAAATGGTATACATTTACCTACATATGTACCGTACACGGGGACAATATTTTATTTGATTTTGCAAGGAACTATGCATCTATAGAATATATGATCGAAGTATATGTTATTTTTAATTGGCTTTTTCCATCCATTGTTGAACCGAATCCCTTTCTTTACCTTCATCATCATCAAGTTCTTGGGTCTGCCACACAGGGCTACTAAACCACATTACTATAACACCCTATTTCAGTATTATATCTGAAAACAAATTCTTACTCTATCGAAAGAGAAACATGACATGCAGCTTCGAGGACGTCTACCTGATATAGTATTTAATTGGATGTAGTACATTCAATACAGAAATTGAAAGAAGATTTATTATTAGCATTAATGCACAAAAATCCTTTTAATAGATTGGTCCCGTATCCTTTAGTGTAGACTGTGCAGGGAAGCAAGGCAACAGTTAGTGGGCTTATAGATATAAAACAGGAATCAGGATAATGATTGTTTGCCAGACCATGGCCTATCGATATTGATGGGTTGTAGTAAAAGAAAGATATCTTATTAACATCAGTGGATTATAACCTTTAGGGTTAATTATACCCCGCCGCATATGATCTAAATGTGACGCGCGCATCGCCGGCGCTCTTTACACTTTATTTGCGTTGCCTGCGTCGGCTGCGTGCCCCAGGGCTGAACCAAGTAGAAAGTACTGATTTAATAGATTTGCTATTTATCATGACCAGAGGCATCAAGGCCCGGGACAAGATAAATAAGCTGAATAACGGACATAACAAAACTGGCAAAATGGTACTTATACCCTGAACATGTACGTCAAACGTTTATGGTGGACCATTTCCTTGAGATATTTTTTTTCTGTACTAGCATACTTGAAAATCAAATTTTATAAAATATATTTATAAAAAGGAAAACAAACAAATGGTCCTAAAGGTTTGGTATGATCATTCATCCCTTTCGAAATGATTTTCCATATTATTTGTAATTTTACATTTATTTTCATTTCAGCAGCTTGACTTCTCTTTGGTCGCTCAATTTATTACCGTAATACTGATTACTTAATATCTGGAGTCAGAATAATTCATCATCTCTACTTCCACAACTACTGTCATTCCTGATTTCTGATTCCTGACTAATTAGTACCTAGAGTATATACATGTGCTTGTATAGTATTTTACCGCCAACCCTGAAGAGATGCCATGCAACTGACTATTCCGGGACAGGGATCCCCACAGCGCACCTTAAATGGTAACACCAGATATAGACAGATCCCTCCCTGCTCCATGCAGCTTAGATTTCACTATATCTTTATGTGTAACTGTGTAGAGTTACACATAAAGATATAGTTGAGTAGTAGATTTCAGATTTGATGTTTTTTTGGTTAAGTCATTTTTCCTTCCGAAGTCATTTCAGACGATTCCTAACATATTAGACAGTTAACTTCATTCGCTTATTTTATTTTATTTTCTGTATTCAAGAAACCAACAGCGTTTACAATTTATCTTGCATACATATTTTTCTTATAGTAAGGCTAATAACAGGTTTCTCTAAAATACCAACATGATAGAAGTGTACAATAGTTACTGTTTAAAAGGAAAAAAAAAACTCTGTGCTTTACAATTTACAGTGTCACAATGGAGTAAATATTATTATACTTATTAAATGTTACATAAATTTACTATTTAGCCACTCGCAATGCACTTATGCTTATGTATATATTTGGATGAATCCTCAAATCCGAAAATTTTGTGATGGACTGTCTTCTGTATCAAGTCTCTCAAGTAGGTGGTCTTCAGAACTGTATTTGGAGCTTATTGAAAATTAAAGATTTCTCAGTGACAGGAACCCAGTATGGTTATGGTTTCACTAATTATCATCGAATGTAATGCCTGCAATTATTACATGATAAAATACTTTCTAGTGGCCTTTGGCTGGTCTTATAGCCCTGAGTTCTGTAGTCGAACAGTTCGTGTTAGATGATGTAAATTAATATACTAAATTAATATCAATTTAGAAACTTTTCACAGTCACGTTTTGTAATGAAAGTCACGGGACTGCTTGACTCATCTCTGTTCAGTTCAGAATAAACACAGACTGTAAATTAAAGTTGAGTCAGCCGTCAATATGAACAACTTTTCTATAAGTAAGTAGGTACTTTATCAATGCTGAAATCCTGAAAAAGCTTTTCACGTTGCCACACAAATCGTCTGGTTATCTGAACAGTTTTTATGTGGAAACCCATCCGCCCATCAGTGGAAAAATTGTTTATATTGACGAGTTGAGTACTTATCCATGTGTCGAACGTAGATTTGCAACCAGTCAGTATATCTATTCTCGTGATCGTACGTATGCTTCACTGTCATGGTGCTGTCACCTCTTCTATGTCTCACAAGCTGGCATAGTTATGTCACGGGAATAATTTATTTTTTTCTTTGGCAGTTCAAGAGCACAAAAAAAATTATGCTCAAGACATTTCATTCCAATTTTATGGCGACAATTATTTTCAACAACAGAAATAGTTATTGATTAGTTGTTTCCTTACCTGTGTCAATCTTATAGTTTCATAAAGGACTTTCCGTTAGCCATCGAGTAATAAATCCTTCTCAGTTATATTAGAATGTGTCCCTGGAAAGTTTCGATTGAGTGATAAAGAAAGGATAAATTATTAGAAAGATGCATTTGAATTTGTTATTAGTAGTGTGCTGGTGTAGTGTAATCAGTCCAGGAATCAAAATGTTTCAAAAAAAAAATGGTTGCCTGTAAAGTCGGTTTTACGGGCGAAGATTTTACGTGACAACGGCGGCAGACCGATCATAGTTGAGTGGGAGAGAGACGCAAGGCATTCGGCGGGCCTCTCTCTCGTTCGGTGACTCATCGTAACGTTACCGAGCGTTACACTTTTTCATAAGTGACTCCCAGCCGCAACCTAATTTAAGACGTTGTCACGTCAAAATAAATTCATTATCTCCGAATTTATTTGTCTAAGTATTTATAAACAAGCCTACCGTTTTGGATCACTGATTATGTCTTTGATTATTCGCTATCGCATTTTATTGAATTTATCGGAAAATGTGACGGCTACCACGTCATTCAGTTAAAGTAGCTTGCGCAAACAATAGGGTCTATTCATGACTTTTTTTTATTTTTTTAAACGATTCTATAAGTTATTATTTAACCGGAAAAAAATATAACACGCACAGAATATTATTAAATAAGCTTAAAAAAATATATTAAAACTACTATCATTTTCGGACGACTTAAACGCGGTGCCATTGAGCGCTTTTATTCTGTGACGTCACCGCACACTGTCAATGTCAGTGTCAATGGAAAAAGAAAATAAAAAAATAGGAATTCTATATTTTAGGTTATAATTAATTGATTGACTTGTCTCATAAATACAAAACTGAAAAAAATGGAAATTTATCAAATATCTATAAACTATTTACCTCGCAGCTTTTACTCCTCTTGAGTTCAGAGGATGTAAAATCGAAATAACTTGCGAAGTACGTGCCATAACAAAACCGCTTTCAATCATTGTAGCAAATCTTTTTTCACCAGGAGTCAGGCTTTCAGCTAATAATATTAAAGAACACTAATAATTTAGCAAAACAATGAAAATAACCTCCAACAATCATACAAATTACAAACAACTTATTGACATTGACAGATAGTCTCCTTCTTTCTCTATAGTTGACAGTACAGACTATTTAGAAAATTAAGTTTGACAGTGTTTGGTGTCGTCACGTTTCGTTCCGTCAATAGCGTTGCGTTTCGGAAATTTGCGAGGGAATTTGAAAAATACAACTTTTAAATAATTAATTTCTCAATGGAAACAAGTTAAATTGAAAAAGTATATATATGGGTAATTTTCTTTAGCAATAAAGATAACGCATAATTTTTATTGCTCGTTTCTGAATCACATGCATATTGTCTATTGCGAAATGTCCTTATCTGGTACACCTGCCGTTTTGATGCCACATTTTTCATCTTTTTGATGCCACATTGTTTTTATATTTAATTTTCATTAAACCGACGACCGAACTAAACAATTGTATGTAAGGATGGCTGAATTGTACAACAATTTTGCCTACCCACCTAAATGAGAAATGCTTTCTTCTAGAGATACTCAATTAATTTATTCAAGCGTATGTATGTGGTTTATCCTTATCTGCGTCCTCTGGCACGACATTTCGTTTGTGTACTTACTTTCAGTACTTATTTCTTTATCTTTCTAAGTCTATCTCTCTATCTGTCTGCGTTAGGTAAGTATTTCTGTTATGCATGTTTTCTTGCCAAAGGCTAGACTTTATTAGGACCTAATCACCCGACTTCCCCAAAAATGCAAAGCAAATCTCTTGTTTATTCTTCTAATAGGATTTCCTGCCTGCCAGTCACTAATCCAGAAATCATTTAGCAAAAATATCTTCCTGCCGGAGTCCCGTTGGTACAGTGGGCGGATGTCTGTGCATATAATGCGTCGTTAAAGCATTCCGCCCGCGATGATTTAGTAGAGGAGTGGGTACCGGGTACTGCAACTTGTATTAATCTGTGGTGCAGAGACGTGGGCGCACCGGATTCGGTCGTCGTCTGCAAGTGGCTGAATTATTTGATCGTTAGAAATAAGCAGGGCTTGTTGCATGGAAAGACGCTCATAACTTTGATAAAATCCTATTTCTAAAATCTTTCTTGTTCATTTTAGTTTCTGCAAATTTCACCAAGTTTAGTCCATGGCGCTGATTGCATTTCTAAAGCAAAATATCGCGAAATACGAAACCCAGACATGTAATCAGCTGGTCAAACGATAGATGTAGACGATGCAGTCAAAGTAAAAAAAATTTAGAGTAGCAAGATTTGACTTTAAAGCAGACTAAGTAATTATTTTGACCCTTTCAATAATAAAACAATCATTGTGTTTCAAAAATGATATACATGGCGCTGTAAGTGCTACAAAAATCATAACTAAAGATTTGAATTCAAATCACAAACAGATACAGATATGTACTTAATTAATTACATTAATAATAAATATCATCATCGGAAAACTAATCACAAACTCTGCCAAATCTATAAGTAATATACCATCAAAGAGTCACCACACGCGCCAGAAAGCCCGGGCCGCGTAAAGGTTTGGCATAGTTCGGCAATTAGCTAGTGAGGCGAGAACTAGTGCCAATCACAATATACAATAACGACGATTTTCTTGAGGCTGTTGTCTGTTTACGAATCAATGCCATGGCTGTTACGACTGTTACTGAGCCAACAGACCCAGTGGCTTTTTATTTCAATATCAATCAATGTTCATATAGTATTATCAGGTATTATTATTCCTCTATGGTATTATGTTCTATGGTTGGTGCCTAAATTTTGTCATCTTTCTTATTTTATTAGCGTGTTCCCACTTGCATTCTCAGCTGTGCTGCTTCACCATTTTCTTGATCCAAATACTGATAAAAGCATGTCAATTCGGAACTATTCGGGCAACCAAATTTTTTTCATCATACTATGTAAACAGATTTTCTTCCTAATTTTCCGATATCCGAGGATTTTTATTATTAATACTAGTCATGCAATTGCAACACGATCTTTATTTTTGAACACCTTGTCCAGTTTTGGACCCGATTCCATCAACATCCTAGTAAATCCAATATTTCTAATCTACATAATCTGTTTATTGCTTTCAATTTCTGATATCAATCACTGTAGCGTTGGTAGATTTGAAGAAACCTTCGCCTTCGCCTCCGAAATACCGCCTTTCCTTTATCTTATCGAGTATTTCAAAAGATTGCATGTCTAGTCCTACCCTAAGATGACACTGGTAGTAAATCGGTAGTGTAATGTCATGGATGCGAGGTTGATGCACCGCGGGACAGAAATAGCCCGTCGCTGGGTGCGCCCGCGCCGCCGTGTGACGTCGCACTTGCACTGCCTACGGCTGACCACTCACGTTCAGATTTCACGTTCTGCAAGTTCATGTTATCACAGGAGAAACCCTATCATCTTATTACTTTAAACGAGCAATCCTTGTATTTAAATATATATACCTATAAGACGTGTGGCTTCCGTCCTAGAATTTGGTAGATTCAGGGCAAAAAAAACGATCTAGAGCTAGGTTTAATTTTTAGAGAACCTCTTTCTGCGCGCTTCTTTTCGCCAGGTACTAAGTCATTATAAGAATTCAGAGGGTAGTGGTGCTCCTGACTCGAAGGAACGAACGAGGCCGTTACTAAGTGGTATACCTAGAAAAGAGTAACGTAGTGTAGGACAGTCGGCGGCAAGGTGGGTTAATGACATTAGGCAAGTTGCTGGAAGGAACTGGATTGCGATGTCCAATGTCAGAGCAAGATGGCGCAGATAAAAAAAACTTATACCAAGAGTGCGTACCTCAAAGCTGTTATTGTGGTCTTTCGTCGCTGGGTGCGAAGAAAGGAAATTTTATTCAGACAAAAATATGTTTTCGTGATTTGTGTCAGGGTAAATTTAGACATTCAATGACGAAAGCCCGACTAAGAGCTAATTGAATGCAGTTGTGATGAAAAAATGGTACTGGTCGTCATACATTACTACATTAGTAATATCTGAAAGTATACTTTAAGTCAGAGACGGAACAGTAGGGTTACTCCAAAAGCGATTTGCAAGACGTACGTTATTGCGTATCCGCGTTAAGTGTCAAGCAAAATTGAGCGTTAATACATAATAAAGTCTAATTTGGTTTGACATAGAAATAGGACGTCACTATCGTACGACTTTCGTATTATTTTATGAGGAAACCCCCCAGACTTCAATCTGCTCCGCTAGTAAGTCTGGGCGTGTGTGTCTGGCTTACACGTTTTTCAGATGCCTAGCAGATGCCAAATGCCTAATCAATAGTTAGTATAATCAGGAATAGTATCGACAAGACATTTGGCAAGTCATTCGAGAACCTCGGATATTTTTTATTTCAAAGTTTTTACCCTTGAAATGAATTTACTTGAATATTTTAGAATCGTCTTTCAAAGAAATTCAGGAAAAATATACTACCTATAATATAATACCTGCTCAGTTATTGTTGTCATACGAACATGAATTAAAATTAACGTGTTTGTTTTGTAATCATTTTATTTTTTTAATATTTTATGCTACTACCTATCGAATAGGAATAGAACTAAGTACCTATTAAGTATTTGGTTAGTTAACTGATGATTCGTAAAAAAATATTTTGTAAGCATATTTCACGCCGAACAGTTTGTAAAACTTGAAATTTACAATGTCAAACATTTCAAAGCAAACAATGCTGTCAGAGAACAAAAGCGTGCTTCGGTTAAACGTAACAACGTCGATAAACCGGCACACAAACAAGCAGGCACGAAAACACCGTTGTTTTGTTTTAGACTGTGACATCAAGAGGCGATGCGCTATAGGAGACTTGGCGGCCGGCCAGCGCGGCTAGACGAAATAGTATTTTAACTGTTACATTACCAAATAACCATGATTACCATGAACGATAATGGTAAAATACCCTAGAAATAGTATTTTACCATTATTGTGTATGACTACCTCCGTGGTCTAGTGGTTAAGGCGTTCGCCATGAGATCCGGAGTGTTCAAATCCCATTGGGAAGCATACTTTGTAATAGGTTATTTCCTGCCTGGTTAGGATATTGCAGACTTGAATCACCTGATTATCCGACAAGAAAGATGATTTCGTGTTTTGGAAGGCATGTAAGGCCGTGGGTCTCGAACGCCACCTAGCGTTTGTATAAACTATCCTAGGGTTAGGGTTGCGGAGGTAAGAAGGCAGTCGCATTGTGTAAAAACCAGTAACCTCGACAAAACACCTAGGTTAGGTAGTGGACTTTCGTACCGTCAACCGCCTCAGATGCATCCGGGAATACGCTCGGATGATTATGACCCTAGAAATGGTATTTGGGCACGTTTTGGGCATAAGTGTGTAGCAACCATAAATTCCACATACCCTAAAGTGATGCTCTCATAAATAATCTTGCTATCCTAGCGGATGGCTGTCAAGCGATCCAGTCCAAAAGGCACAAATCTGCATAATTGACCTGCCTCCAAGCGTGGGCTAGGCACGTCGTCGTTTGTCTGGGTTAAACTACGTACCATAGGCATACCGAGGGGGGAACTGGGGATCTATATAATTTACAGTTTATTTATATACTTTATGTAAATTTACAAGAATATTGAGTAACTATATTGCTGATTTAATAGTTTTTATCCCAAGGTTAGATACACACAAGTTAGATAAGTAACTATGAATTAAATTAAGTATCTCTTACTTACACGAAAAGCTGCAATCCCCACGAGGAAACCAAAACTGACAGTTAGAAAATCTGCACGAAGGTACAAATCCATACAAAGTAATTGCGAGGTAATTGCATAGAAATTGATTACACGCCGCGCCGGTCCGTCGTGTCAAATCCGCGTCGACGTCGCCTATAGGAGAATATTTGCGTCTGCGTCTGCGCATGCTTTTTGTTTAATTAATATTGAATGCTCCACACAGGAATTTATATTTTAATGGTCAATCTGTTTATAGGTAACTAATAAATAATCGCGTATAATCTAATCTTCCCATATGCGTTTCCATGCGAAAATGAAACATTATCGATAGATTCTTCTTGTACGAGTATAGAGGTATAATCTCTACTCAAGTTACTCTTACTTACTGACGAATCTGACGATCTCCGTGGCCGATAGTCCTATACGAAGATTTTGTTGGAAATATATATAATAATATAACATATATATTTATATATAAATTTCAGTTTAACAACCTGTAGGTACTAAAATAAAATGTTAGGTGTATAGTTGATGTAAATTCTATTATGAATTATTTTTGTTAGCAGCAAACAACAGTAAATAAATCAAGCTGAAACTGAAAATAGCGAAGGTAATTAGACGTCAGTAAAGAATTTTCAGGAAATAAACAAGGAATGAAAAATTGAAAACAGCACCTATATTTTTTTAAAGTATAATACTTGCGTGGGTGGCGGCAACGACGAGGGAGATCTATCTACTTGTATACTTAGCAGCGGGCCGAAAAAGCGAGACGATACACGGAGTCCAGTGCTGCCCCCATTTGAAATAAATTATTTGTAAGGAAACGGAGATATCATTAAAAATTTTGAGCTAGTTAAACCTAGATAACTCTTCAAACTATTTTATGAACCACTGTTTTCAGTATAAAGTGAGAACGTTAAGCTTTAGTTTGCACTTTTGCGAAAAACGGCCACTTTTGGCAAATAATTTATTTCAAATGGGGGCAGCACTGGACTCCGTGTATCGTCTTAATTTACTTGTAGTACCCGGTATGAGTGGTCCAGTGAAAGTACCTAACTATACCTAGATGGTGAGATAATGAGAAAGATATAAATAATTCATACTTAATTTCCTTCAACTATAATAATAGTAATATGCCATTTATTTAAAATTACGAATATTTGCCGAAATCGGACGTTTCAAAATAAAAGATAAGCTACGTTTCTATGGGAAAATCTGATTCTCTCTAGGGTAAGGGGACTCTAATTCTTTTAATTTTGCTTTAGTTAAAAAAAAATAGAAAAAAATCCCAGTACATTCAAACTATTTGGACCCAATCCAATTATACAAGTCTTTAAAATCAACTGATTGCCGTTGCTACGTCCTCCTAGCGGATGATACTGTACTCGTATTATCCGTTGTGCCAATGCCGTTGTCATTTGGCACCATAAAATATACCTTACCACCAGTAAACAAGATATTTTTAAAGTTCTACAATCCTCTATATCGTGAAATCATGAAGATTAACTTCGAGAAAGTTATTTGATACTAACGGTATGTTATTTATTTTTGTTTTGTTCTTATTTATTTTATATTTTTATTCTGTGTTGCTAATAATGTCCTTATCAACGTTTAACGATAGTCTATAGATTAGTAGTATAGACCGTTGATTATTTTTGTTCCAGAAATGCTTTAGGTGAAGATGAAGGCACTCAGACGGTATCGCCCGCAGGATCCGCTAGTCCATCACAGGGGTCAAAGAAGGGCTCCAAGCAAAGTTCGAAGAGGAGTTCCACAAAAATATCGCAACAAGGATCTGGTGACTTGATTACTAAAATTGAAGATATAGCAAATGATATCGCTGAAGTGGCAGAGGATGTTGCCGGTGTAGTAAGCGATATTGCTGAGGTGATAGATGAACCTGCCGCAGAACCAGATCCCGAACCGGAACCAGAACCGGAACCTGAGCCCGAACCTGAACCAGCAGAGGAACTAGGAGAAGCAGATCCGGCAGAAGAATAATCTCATTGACACTGCGATATAAAGTTTTCGTTACGAGGGTTTTTACTTTTGAATCAATGATCTTACTATTTTGAATACATTTATTTTTCTTTATTGATTTTGTTTTTGCATTTTTACGAAATATTAAATAATTAAATAAAACATGGTTGCTAGTTTGTGGAACGGTTCTATTGTCCTTTAATAGTTGTCGATGCCTATGGTAAGTTTCGTCAACTGCTTTAACTACGTGTTATTTTTGTTTATGAATACCAGTTTAAAATGTGTACCTATAACTACGAAACTATACCCTAATAAGCATCCTTTATTAGAAGTGTGTTTCTAGGCACCCTTTTCATCGACCGAAATCCTATATATATAAACAAACTCTATTCTCCTTATAATATGGCTTATTTTACTGAAATAAGAATTAACATTATCAGGCACTTTACATGTAATTAAGTTTATTATAGAGAAGTATATTACGTGTAATGTTTATTTAGATTTAAATTATTTCATAATTATTATAAAGAAAAGCTACTACTTAGCGTTTCGCAACGACCTAACTCAAACTTATAAAACTTATCAAATTTTTCTTGTATTTATCACATTTTTTATAGTATCTTGAAAATAATCTTTTATTCTCGAAGAATAGATTTTATATTTTGTGATAATAGTCAATGACTTCAAGATGACAGAACCCGTGACAGATCGTAGCATGTTTAGATAGTTTAGTTAGTCAGATCTGTAGAACATGTTGCTTCACTCACGTAATCAGTAATCACATTAGTGCTCCGGTAATAATTCGCTCCGTGCGGCCGCCTCGTATGATGTTTGAACATTTGTTAGCAGTCAAGTTCAAAGTCAGCGTCTGGCTTCGATCAAGTCATATACATTTTTAACAAGCTTTCAGTTTTTTTTTGGTCAAATCTTGCAACTTAAATTTGAGCCACTTCCCGCTTCTTGATTGAGATCATGGTATAATTAAATATGGTTATTCTCTTCCCGTAATAGCTGGTCACGTGATTAGCCCAAGAATACGTCATCAGTTGGGAGTGTTGCCACTATGTGTGATGGAATTACCTGAGCAAAGTGCATTTTTAACTTGACAAATCATTCATGACCTAATAATGCGATTAATAAATTATTAAAAATTAAAGAGTCAAATTACACAATATACGAAATTGTTAAGTTATTTAGTTTAGTTTTTGTTAGTTAATAACTATAATTGAGAGTCCTTAAATTTACTGAAAAGAACAATCAGTGGTAAGGTAACACTTTTTACGTGACATTCGTGAGTAGTGACGTACTCGTAATCAATCTTGGGCTGTCGCGGGAAGGGAATACTCGTACCACATTTTATTATGCCATGATTAAAATGAAATTTTGTAAGCCAAAGTAAATCCGATGAACATGCAATAGTATTATGACAAGAAGCTGATCTGACAATGAAGTCGGGTGTAGTCTGAAGGTGGCTATAAGTACCCTGTAATTGAACGACGCAACCCCGTCGAGTTTGGGCTTATTACATTTATCTTGGTAACTTCTTAGGCCTCACAACAAAAGATTGAAGGAAAAAAAATTTTTTTGTTCAAAAAATTAAACAGGTGACTTTTTAACCACGAGCCAAATTTTCAGAGCAGGTGCAGTCCATGATTCTGACTTACTTTGAATAAAAATAATTATTGAAAATCGAAATAAAATTTTAGTCCCCCCATAGAAAGTCCGTTCGGCTGAGCGCTGATTTGTATGGGGGGCCGAAATTTTTTTATCGCTTTTCAGTAATTGTTTTTATGAAAAGTTGATCAGTATCATGGACTGAATCTGCTCTAAAAATTTGGCTGGTGGTTAAAAAGTCATTTTGGCTGTTGTTTTAATTTTATTATACTACTAGCAGTCCACCCCGGCTTCGCTTGTGGTACACACATAGCCTATGTCACTCGGGAATAGTGTAGCTTTCCAACGGTGAAAGAATTTTTTAAATCGGCCCAGTACTTTTTGAGCCTATTCATTACAAACATACAAACATACAAAAATAGGTACAAATCTTTCCTCTTTATAATATTAGTGTAGAAGTGTAGATAATAGTCTAGTATAGACTGTGGTTCGATTTATTACGGGTGTGTCCCTTCCACGTTGTATATGAACCTCTACTTGATATGATCCTGTCAAACCTCTTTCGCTTCATCTACACTCATCAACTACCTCTTCATACATGCCCTTTGGTTACGGGTACTTCTTACCTCGCCTTTTAGAAGATACTATTATTAATTATATTGTATATCATTCAACAGTGGAATATTGCCAGCCGCTTTACCTGCCGAGCCCGCATCATCAGCAACACCTAAACCGAAGGATGGCCCTAAACCAAAGGAAGGCCCTAAACCGAAGGAAGAACCACCGCCGGATGTGCCTATAAAAAATCCAGTGGAAAGTGAAAGTCAACCTCCCTTGATTGGCCCTGTTGGCCCTTGATTACCCAAGGCAATCCATACATACAACGGCCCTATTTAATTTATTTAATTCGTTACAATCTGACAATTTTTTAAATAAGTAAATACATATGTAATGTATTTGTAAAGTTTTATGACAAGTGCTGTTCAATCTGTTCAAAATAAACCTTACTATTATCATAGAACGGAATCTCCTAAGGTACGCGCAATATGCGTCCCCTCTGCATATGCACCTCTCCCCCGTTTTCGCCTCGATGACTCACGTTGGCCGTCAAGAACCGGGAAAGAGGTGCGGGTGCGGGGAACGGGGACGCATATTGCGCGTACCTTAGGAGATTCCGTTCTGTTTACTCTTACTGTATTCTGTGCTATTATCACAAAATAAATAATACTAACGTACAAAAGTCTCCCTCAGCAAAGAAATATCTACTCAATGTGGCTAGCTATATGGTTTAATTTAGCTCACGTCAGAACTCAGCACCTTTTCGTATAGATACCTAGACATCCATTGCAAGCCAATTTCATTCTTATCACTCTGGACAAACGATTCGTATAACTGAATTTAGCACCCGGAGGGGCCGCCTGCGCGCATAGTAATAATGTAGGTACATTTTCAATACCTAAACGGGGCCTGCTATTATGTAAGATTTTTACGAGTAAAACATATAAATATTACCATTATAAATGCTGTTTAATAAACGTTTACATAAGTAGAAAACGCCTGTAGATTTCAATTACATTAATGTATCTACACATTTGTAATTGTTAGTTACAAATACATATATGTAAAATGTTAGTGCATAACATCAAATTTCTTCACTTGTTAAGTTGAGGCACAAAATTGTAAAATTCTTACACAAGGCGAGTCCACCTGTCTGAATTTTTCTACAATTTTCAAATATGTAAAATTATAATTAAGTACAATTTATGCGATCAATAAAACAGTTTTCCTTTCAAATATGTAAATTTTTACCTGTAAAAAGAAAATGTTTATTAGGCAGAAATATGTAAAATTGTGAGTACAATTTTACAATTTTGTCACTTTTCTACCATAAAATTGTAAGTTATATTTTTTATTAAACAGAAACTTGTAGAATTTTAACTTGTAAAATACAATTGCAATTTGTAACGTTTAAATAGGACCCAGGGCCCTATTGGACAGGTGGACTCGCCTTGTGTCAGAATATTACAATTTTGTGCCTCAATTTAACAAGAGAAGAAATTTGATGTTTACACTTACATTTTATACATCGTGTTAATGAAAGAATGCAAAACCTCTCAGATGGTACCTCAGCCCATAAAACTGAACAACTTTTGTTCAACAACTTCCACGAAATCCAAAAAAAAATAATTCAGATTTGCATACAAATTGACTCGATCAGCTGATCAGTTTGTATGAAAATTCCAATTTTTTTTTTAGTTTCTCGAAAGTTGTTGAACAAAAGTTGTTCAGTTACATGGGCTGAGGTATCATCTGAGAGGTTTTGCGTTCTTTCGTTAACACGATGTATATATTTGTAACTTAGATACATAATTGTAATCGAAATGTAAAGTCGTTTTCTACTTATGTAAACGATTATTAAACAGACATAGGCAATTAGTAAGGTTTATTGAACAGCACTTGTCATAAAACTTTACAAATACTTATGTAACTTATTAACAAAATTGTCGGATTGTAACGTTTATTAAATAGGGCCCTGATGACACTGGCACTGATACCCAAAGCACCGTGGGCGCGACCATGCGACAGAAAAACAGAAACTAGGAAAAAATGTAAGTAGTTAAGTGCATAAGTATTCTATTGAAATTAGTAACATTAGTTGGAGAGTCTTACAATTAGGTATAAGAACGAAATATTTTCCGCAAAATATACTTACCAAATAGAACTTGACGCAAGCTCATTCTTACACAATTTGCGTTAACAAATATCTGTCTATGTGTTTTTCTTACGTAATTCCGCATCTGTTCCTACTCCAGTTTGACGCACGCTGGCGATAGACCAAGAGGCGCGGTTCGCCAAACGGACATGCTAATGATTTATCTCGATTTTCCACCACAACACCATCTCTAAAGTTTTATGAGATTTTATAAAACCAAAAAAACAGCTTTCAATACGAGGGTATTATTGACGGAAGATACAGACAGACAGTTCCACTGACGTTTATGCGAAGATTGACAAAATTTTAATAGCCGCAAAAAGTTTTATATTTCAGGTTTTCTTCTGCTGAAATTGTATAGATAAGCCCTGAAAGACAATAGTTTCACTAGGCTCATCCTAGTCAGTATCTTTGATCCTAGTAAACTTATCTTTATTATAACGTGTCTGCGATAACATCCATCCGTGGCTTGGGCAGCACACTTATTTGATTCGGCAGCAGAAGCAGCCAAATGTTTCCTGCACGAATTTTACTGACTATCGCTATTCATTTAACTAATCAACCACCCTAAATAATATTAAAGTTCCAATCATGAAAATGCAAACATTCCTCAAATGATTATACTTCGACAAAAGCTAACAGTATTTCGACCAGATGATTCATTGTGAGTGGCTGGAGCATTCAATGCCATTTCTTATAGCGTGCTGACTGCCTTGACTGATTGGATGTTTTGTAAAGAAACTGATCGAGTGGAAACCCAGTAAGGGGTTCCGTGAGTAGTAGATATTAATGGGTGCTGTGACTAAATATCGGGACATCACGATTGCGGAACTGATCATGCGGATAAGGATCAAACGTTTAAGCTATCAAAGAAATGTACATACAAAAATGCGACGAGCAAAATAAATTATTTTATTTAGCACTATATTTAAATACAATAATTAAATAAAAGCTTCTACTAAAAGAGAAGAAGTGTGAAGAAGGAGAAGTGAAACTAAATGACAGTAAGTACGATACGACCAGTCATCGAGGCATAATTTAGATACTTATACCTTATTATAAAGCTTTCTGATCATTCCTATGATAAAAATATATATCTACCTAAAGATCTTGTAAAAGTATTTACACAAATCGATCCCCAAAACGATAAACACCAATTTATGAAGCTAACAACGGCTTTTGTTGAAACTGATAGACTGTATTCTGTTAGGTATGACTTTCTAAGAGAAATTGCATGGACAACCGGCTTGGTCAAACATTTGTTCAACTTCATTGCAAAAACTAGTGAACGGCGGACTAAAAGTCTTTCACTTTCAATAAACTGGGTGATAACTGCAAAGAGAAGAAGTAACCAGCAGAAGTGGATACAAAACTTAATACTTACAAGAGGACTGCCAACCTTCATACTTTGAAGCATATTCGATTTTTAGTTTAAGACTGCAGTCTTCGACCGTGGGAATTTTTGATTAAACACCCGAATCTATATTTTCTATCTACACATACGCATTGCGCTGTATTGTACATGCACCCTGGAGACGAATTTAGACGAATTCAGAAGCGCAGCGAGCGGTCTGCCTTATCAGCGTTTTCGTCCCCGTATTTATTTGAGAATTTCGGAGAACTTTAGTTTTTTTTATCTTTTTACAAAAGACAAATTATTTTTACCTACCCTAGGCGATTTGACGAGGTTACTGGTTTTTACACAGAGCGACTGCCGTCTGACCTCCGCAACCCAAAGGGTAGACCAGAACCAATCCTAGGATAGGTATAAACGCCAGATGGCGTTCGGGACCAACGGCTTTACGTGCCTTCCGAAGCACGGAATCATCTTTCTTTTCGGATATAAATCAGGTGATTCAAGCCTGCAATATCCTAAACAGACTGGAAATAACTTTTCTTAAAGTATGCTTCCCAGTGGGATTTGAACCCATTACCTCCGGATCACAAGGCCTTGACCACTAGACCGCGGAGGCAGTCAGATAGGTACCTACTTAGTTGCAACATTTACAAATAATACAGAATTTTGGCTGCTTTCTAGCAGAGTACCTACGCTTTTTTGTATGGGGTTCTCAGTCCTCTTGTATTTTATACTTGTCCATGTTAAAATTAAAAATATAATAACGAAGTGATCATCATAATCATTAGGTCTTTCTAGTCTCCACTGCAGGAGCACGACCTCTCTGTACTGCCAGAGCCTTGGCTCATTGGCCAAGCAGATCTGCTTGGCCAGAGCAGCCGAGGATTTGGCCTACACTCTCCACGCTGGCCAGACGAGTTGGAGAGGTCTCACTGATGTCCAAGACTCCAAGCTTTGTTAAGCCTGTATTTCCTAAGTCGCCTTCTACGACAACCACGGGATGTCTTGGAGTGTTTCTATTCTACTCTGCCGGAAATCACACGGCAACGAAGTAGCAGCACAGAATAAATAATACTAACGTACAGAAGTCTCACTCAGCGAAGAAATTCAAAGAAATATCTACTCAATGTGGCTAGCGATATGGTTTAATTTAGCTCACGTCAGAACTCAGCACCTTTTCGCATAGATATCTAGACATCCATTTCAAGCCAGTTTCATTCTTATAACTCTGAACAAACGATTCGTATAACTGAATTTACCACCCGGAGGGGCCGCCTGCGCGCATAGTAATAATGTAGGTACATTTTCGGTACCTAAACAGGGAGTGACACATAACACAGGCCTGGTAGCAGTCAAAAATATCAAATACTCGTGCTATTACAAGTTGCCAGTAACATCGAATCTTTAGAAACCGATAAGTACCGACATAAAGGCAGATTTATTACGCCATAAAATAAAAGCGTGTCCAGTCTAGTAATAAACATTATGAATGAGAATTTACATGAAAGTATGAACAGGTTACTCCCAGCCCCGAGCGAGTCTATCCTACTTATGAAATATTTGTGGAAGTTTGCGTGAGAGCTCGTCCCTCAAGGTCTTACACTAAGCTGAGCTTATAAATTAAAGTGAGGATGTAAAGCTTCTTAGGCTAACCCACGCACGACAAAATTACTAGAGTAGTCAGTCTACAGCTTTATTCGAAATAAGCTTTTCCCCTCTTTTTTATCTTTATTTAGAAATAGAAATAGAAAATCTTTATTTGGAACATAAAAATAACAAACCATGAAAGAAAAATCAAATAATGCTACCAAAATGGTTACTCTCAGCATTAAGTCGAAGCTTTTTGCGGCCAAGACGCTGATTTTCAGAGGAACCAGTTGAGTAGGAATGGCTCTGCCTTACATTAAGGCGAAGATATAGGCAAATGGCCTTGAAGTGTGAAATAAATTGTTAACTCGTAAATATGGTTATAATTTCCATATTGCTCTTCGTCATGCACTAGATAGCTCTTTAAATTATTTTATGAACTGCCGTTGAAACTATTATTGGTGATCCGTCTAGCTTTAAAACTTGCCGTGGCCACTTTTGGCGGAAGCAAGTTTTAAAGCTAGACGGACTAATGTAAATACTTTCAACGGTGGTTCATAAAATAATTTAAAGGGCTATCTAGTGCATGACGAAGAGAAATATGGAAATTATCTCCATATTTACGAGTTAATAATTTATTTCAAATGAGGGCGCCACTTCAAGGTCATTTGCCTATACCTCCACCTGAAGTCCTTATAAGTAATTTACAATGCACTGTAAATAATATAATATATAATCTCTCCCCAAATCTAAAAAAATTAACAATCTTGTGATTAACAATATAAAGAAATTGCATCACTTGAAAGTGAATCCTGAATTCCTGAATATCCTGAAATAGAACACGATGAGTTCTGTTTTTATATGATCGAGAAGTAGATACATTTTTAATTAATAAAAATCAATTATTGATATACACTTTAGCATTTGTCCTTATAAACCTGTTTAGGATAGGTATTTATAGGATGCTAGTAACAAATCCAATAATACGGTCTACTTTATGACAAATTTTCCTGTTTTGAATCGATTTTACCTGGATCATGCATGTGTCATCCATTCATGATTTCGCCGCAAGTATTTTCCCTTTCCACTATCCTCATAATACGCTACAACCAAAGGACCGATTTAACTTAAATAGGTATTAGTTTTCTCCTAACCTATATCGTCCCACTGCTGGCCAAAAGGTCTCTCCAATTTCCTTCCATGCGTTCTGTCCAGAGCGCTATTTGACTCCAAGAGACTATGACGGTGGTTTGGTATTTTATACAAATCCCATACAAAATGTTTTTTGTCTTGTAAGGTCTCTGATTTGACTTGTTGGAAACTAGCCGACTATTATAGGTAGGTACCTTCGACGATACACGGTAGGTACCTACCATTGAGATACTAATAGTACCTACCTACTACCTTTATTTGATTTGAATGATTTGAAAACTGTTGCCTGTAATAAATTGTTGTCATTCACATGTCGTACCTACTATTCACTTGGAATAATAACGCCTAGAAAGATAATCTCATACAAATAATCTGTCAATAGTGAAGCCAAAAACGACGTTATTATTCTAAGGCTATACAGTTATAAAAGCTCCTTGCAAGCCCTAAGCACGACACGACTATAAACCGTATCTTACCTATATTATTTTCGCCACTTTCTATACTTATTAAGTTATCAACAATTGTCGTGCAATGGCAATGGAATGGACAGCAACGGACATCGCGGCCGAGAGTACAGCGTGCAGTGGGGTCGTCGACCTGGTGAGTCAGCCAAGCTCCTATTACGGAAGACGGCGGGCTATGTGGCGAAAACGAAATACCTACCAGGACCGCAAAGTTTACAACAGAGCTAAGATATTGTCAAAACTAATGTGAGATATATGTATTCATTATGAATATTTTAATTGTTATATAGGCAGGTAGGTACCCACCTACCAACTTACTAGGTATGTTACACTTACATTATGGAAGTAAAATATCACCACCTCGTTCCACCTCAAAGTAAATGTTAATTGTAGCCTTACGGTGCTCAACATTGCTGTTAAATTGTTTTATAAACATTTTCAAACAAGATAAAAATGTAACTTAATACATACATAATAAATAAGTTACTTAAATATAAAATACTATAACTTAAATAGGTACTATATAATAGTTATAATTATAATTTAAATTATATATAATAATACTTATAATAACAATACTTATAAGCTAGGTATTTGAATTTTGAAAATGTTTACTAAGGTTTGTAAACATTTTTAACAGCAGTGTGGTGTGGTGTGGGGGCACCATTATTGCCGTAGATCTTTCTATTCCAACAACGCCCGTGCCCAGGGGACTGGCCCTTGGGCACTGGTGTTAGACTAAAAATGTTGTTGCTGATTGAAAAAATATCTACTTTACGATCTTCAAAAGCATCATCAAGTTATTTTAAAATGATATAGGTATATATAAAGTAACGACAGGATTTACAGAATAAACCCTTGTAAGAGTTGTAAGTAGACTGGTTTTGAACTTTTGGCATGTAACCTGCACTGGCGAATTCAATGCAGAGTTTGACATGCAGTTTCTGAAATAGTATTATTGTAGAAAATATGGTAAGTAAGTACTTAAGATATTTATCCAGCCCCCGAAACATGGCACCGGTGACCTGCGACAATGTTTATCGAGCGTTATCATCTATCATCATCTCACTCTACGTAATAATAACGAGCGGGATGGCACTAGTCTGTCGCGCGATATAATCTTTACCTGGGTTTATCAATGGTGCCATGCTACAAATGCAGATCACAAGGAAGGTGGAAGGTGCCGCTTGATCGGCATTCTCTAGTTCAAGTTTCTTTTCGTTCTTTAGGTAGGTACTTACTCCATTACTTTGTGACAAAATTAACACCAAATGCTCAAATCAAATGTAAAAAACTATCGATTACCTATACAATGTCTTGTTTTGTTCTCCAAAAAAACGTGACGCAGCGAAAAAATTACTGGAGAATGATGACCGTGATCTGCTACCGGCCATTTTTATTCTTCTATTCGTTTTTGTTTGTAGCCATTTTAATTGGCTTCTCTACACCTTGGGCCATCATTGCGCCAATTCTCTGTACATTGCTGTTTCAATCACAAAAGCTTTTGAGAGTTTTCCATGAAACGCAGCAATGGACCAAAAATCGGTGCAATGTTGTCCCATCTTGTAGAGGAGCTATTACGAATAGGGATAATGACTGGGTCAGAAAAGTATTATTGTAATAAGTCCGTTAGTTAGATTATCCAAATATAATGTAGGTACCCATATTTTTTAGTTTATCAAAGTAAAAATTCACAAAGGTACAGAGTATCTAAGTTCCAGAGTGGGGGCTTGTGACTTCACTATTTATTAATCTGTGCCGATGTGTAAAAATCGTACGAAAGCTTGCCGTCATGCAAAATTTAAATGAGCTGTATCTTCGTCATTTATTGTTTCGCAGAGAAATTGAAAAATATGTGTACAATATTTTTTAATAATCTAACCCAGGGGTTCCCAACGTGGGCGATAACGCCCCCTTGTGGGCGCTGCAGGCCTAAATGGGGGCGGTAAGAGACCCAGAAAAAAAAGGGGGCTTCGTAGGGCTTTGGGGTCGATTTATAATTTCATCTACCTAGCTAGGAAGACTCTTAGACACCGACTGAGCTCTCGACTACATCTTGTGAATATCAAATAATATTAATTAAGATATAGTTCAAACTCGGTTCGATATAATAGACCGCGGGCAATCATGTTTTAACAAGTTTTTGTTAAATATTCCGATTTGTACATTCCTGTATCAATCGGCTGGATAAGTACCGACATAAAGGCAGATTTATTACGCCATAAAATAAAAGCGTGTCCAGTCTAGTAATAAACATTATGAATGAGAATTTACATGAAAGTATGAACAGGTTACTCCCAGCCCCGAGCGAGTCTATCCTACTTATGAAATATTTGTGGAAGTTTGCGTGAGAGCTCGTCCCTCAAGGTCTTACACTAAGCTGAGCTTATAAATTAAAGTGAGGATGTAAAGCTTCTTAGGCTAACCCACGCACGACAAAATTACTAGAGTAGTCAGTCTACAGCTTTATTCGAAATAAGCTTTTCCCCTCTTTTTTATCTTTATTTAGAAATAGAAATAGAAAATCTTTATTTGGAACATAAAAATAACAAACCATGAAAGAAAAATCAAATAATGCTACCAAAATGGTTACTCTCAGCATTAAGTCGAAGCTTTTTGCGGCCAAGACGCTGATTTTCAGAGGAACCAGTTGAGTAGGAATGGCTCTGCCTTACATTAAGGCGAAGATATAGGCAAATGGCCTTGAAGTGTGAAATAAATTGTTAACTCGTAAATATGGTTATAATTTCCATATTGCTCTTCGTCATGCACTAGATAGCTCTTTAAATTATTTTATGAACTGCCGTTGAAACTATTATTGGTGATCCGTCTAGCTTTAAAACTTGCCGTGGCCACTTTTGGCGGAAGCAAGTTTTAAAGCTAGACGGACTAATGTAAATACTTTCAACGGTGGTTCATAAAATAATTTAAAGGGCTATCTAGTGCATGACGAAGAGAAATATGGAAATTATCTCCATATTTACGAGTTAATAATTTATTTCAAATGAGGGCGCCACTTCAAGGTCATTTGCCTATACCTCCACCTGAAGTCCTTATAAGTAATTTACAATGCACTGTAAATAATATAATATATAATCTCTCCCCAAATCTAAAAAAATTAACAATCTTGTGATTAACAATATAAAGAAATTGCATCACTTGAAAGTGAATCCTGAATTCCTGAATATCCTGAAATAGAACACGATGAGTTCTGTTTTTATATGATCGAGAAGTAGATACATTTTTAATTAATAAAAATCAATTATTGATATACACTTTAGCATTTGTCCTTATAAACCTGTTTAGGATAGGTATTTATAGGATGCTAGTAACAAATCCAATAATACGGTCTACTTTATGACAAATTTTCCTGTTTTGAATCGATTTTACCTGGATCATGCATGTGTCATCCATTCATGATTTCGCCGCAAGTATTTTCCCTTTCCACTATCCTCATAATACGCTACAACCAAAGGATCGATTTAACTTAAATAGGTATTAGTTTTCTCCTAACCTATATCGTCCCACTGCTGGCCAAAAGGTCTCTCCAATTTCCTTCCATGCGTTCTGTCCAGAGCGCTATTTGACTCCAAGAGACTATGACGGTGGTTTGGTATTTTATACAAATCCCATACAAAATGTTTTTTGTCTTGTAAGGTCTCTGATTTGACTTGTTGGAAACTAGCCGACTATTATAGGTAGGTACCTTCGACGATACACGGTAGGTACCTACCATTGAGATACTAATAGTACCTACCTACTACCTTTATTTGATTTGAATGATTTGAAAACTGTTGCCTGTAATAAATTGTTGTCATTCACATGTCGTACCTACTATTCACTTGGAATAATAACGCCTAGAAAGATAATCTCATACAAATAATCTGTCAATAGTGAAGCCAAAAACGACGTTATTATTCTAAGGCTATACAGTTATAAAAGCTCCTTGCAAGCCCTAAGCACGACACGACTATAAACCGTATCTTACCTATATTATTTTCGCCACTTTCTATACTTATTAAGTTATCAACAATTGTCGTGCAATGGCAATGGAATGGACAGCAACGGACATCGCGGCCGAGAGTACAGCGTGCAGTGGGGTCGTCGACCTGGTGAGTCAGCCAAGCTCCTATTACGGAAGACGGCGGGCTATGTGGCGAAAACGAAATACCTACCAGGACCGCAAAGTTTACAACAGAGCTAAGATATTGTCAAAACTAATGTGAGATATATGTATTCATTATGAATATTTTAATTGTTATATAGGCAGGTAGGTACCCACCTACCAACTTACTAGGTATGTTACACTTACATTATGGAAGTAAAATATCACCACCTCGTTCCACCTCAAAGTAAATGTTAATTGTAGCCTTACGGTGCTCAACATTGCTGTTAAATTGTTTTATAAACATTTTCAAACAAGATAAAAATGTAACTTAATACATACATAATAAATAAGTTACTTAAATATAAAATACTATAACTTAAATAGGTACTATATAATAGTTATAATTATAATTTAAATTATATATAATAATACTTATAATAACAATACTTATAAGCTAGGTATTTGAATTTTGAAAATGTTTACTAAGGTTTGTAAACATTTTTAACAGCAGTGTGGTGTGGTGTGGGGGCACCATTATTGCCGTAGATCTTTCTATTCCAACAACGCCCGTGCCCAGGGGACTGGCCCTTGGGCACTGGTGTTAGACTAAAAATGTTGTTGCTGATTGAAAAAATATCTACTTTACGATCTTCAAAAGCATCATCAAGTTATTTTAAAATGATATAGGTATATATAAAGTAACGACAGGATTTACAGAATAAACCCTTGTAAGAGTTGTAAGTAGACTGGTTTTGAACTTTTGGCATGTAACCTGCACTGGCGAATTCAATGCAGAGTTTGACATGCAGTTTCTGAAATAGTATTATTGTAGAAAATATGGTAAGTAAGTACTTAAGATATTTATCCAGCCCCCGAAACATGGCACCGGTGACCTGCGACAATGTTTATCGAGCGTTATCATCTATCATCATCTCACTCTACGTAATAATAACGAGCGGGATGGCACTAGTCTGTCGCGCGATATAATCTTTACCTGGGTTTATCAATGGTGCCATGCTACAAATGCAGATCACAAGGAAGGTGGAAGGTGCCGCTTGATCGGCATTCTCTAGTTCAAGTTTCTTTTCGTTCTTTAGGTAGGTACTTACTCCATTACTTTGTGACAAAATTAACACCAAATGCTCAAATCAAATGTAAAAAACTATCGATTACCTATACAATGTCTTGTTTTGTTCTCCAAAAAAACGTGACGCAGCGAAAAAATTACTGGAGAATGATGACCGTGATCTGCTACCGGCCATTTTTATTCTTCTATTCGTTTTTGTTTGTAGCCATTTTAATTGGCTTCTCTACACCTTGGGCCATCATTGCGCCAATTCTCTGTACATTGCTGTTTCAATCACAAAAGCTTTTGAGAGTTTTCCATGAAACGCAGCAATGGACCAAAAATCGGTGCAATGTTGTCCCATCTTGTAGAGGAGCTATTACGAATAGGGATAATGACTGGGTCAGAAAAGTATTATTGTAATAAGTCCGTTAGTTAGATTATCCAAATATAATGTAGGTACCCATATTTTTTAGTTTATCAAAGTAAAAATTCACAAAGGTACAGAGTATCTAAGTTCCAGAGTGGGGGCTTGTGACTTCACTATTTATTAATCTGTGCCGATGTGTAAAAATCGTACGAAAGCTTGCCGTCATGCAAAATTTAAATGAGCTGTATCTTCGTCATTTATTGTTTCGCAGAGAAATTGAAAAATATGTGTACAATATTTTTTAATAATCTAACCCAGGGGTTCCCAACGTGGGCGATAACGCCCCCTTGTGGGCGCTGCAGGCCTAAATGGGGGCGGTAAGAGACCCAGAAAAAAAAGGGGGCTTCGTAGGGCTTTGGGGTCGATTTATAATTTCATCTACCTAGCTAGGAAGACTCTTAGACACCGACTGAGCTCTCGACTACATCTTGTGAATATCAAATAATATTAATTAAGATATAGTTCAAACTCGGTTCGATATAATAGACCGCGGGCAATCATGTTTTAACAAGTTTTTGTTAAATATTCCGATTTGTACATTCCTGTATCAATCGGCTGGTTCTATAATACTTGTTCTTGCTTGTCGAGTATGATTGGGCGTCGAATGAGATAAACGAGTTTATGCACGTTTGTCTTATTCCTGTTGGTGCGTGCTGCTTATGCAATCCTATATAAACGACGTAAATTTATTTTATTTTCATTTGCGGTTTCGCGCATAATAGATAAGCAGTACTTGATTTCAACACACGTATTTCTCAAAACAAAACAATGTCGGAAGTAAAAAAGAAGAGACGGCAATACTCTGCGGAATATATTAAATTCGGATTTATTGAAAATCCCACAAACTGTCCGAATACTATAAAGTTGCGTTTCAATAATCAGTTATAAGTACTTAGCGGTTTTTAAGTATGTTTAAAAAGGGGGGCGTTAAAAAATAATTTATTCTTAAAGTGGGCAATAGACAAAAAAAGGTTTGGAACCCCTGATCTAACCGACAGGCCAAAAGTATTTTTTTAGTCATCATGCCTATTCGCACTTCTAACTGCTTACAATATATGTGGACTGGGTCCGAAAAATTGTATTTTATTTTGTCCGTCAGTTAGATTATCAAGAAACTAATAGACTCATACATATTTCTCGGTTTATCAAAGTAGGTAGTGAAAAGTCACAAAGATACAGCGCGTCGAAGTTTCAGTTTAGAGTGGGGATTGATGTCACCGTCAAGTAGGAGTTTGGTCTTGTCCGCCACGCCGAGCGGTTGCTTCTACGCGAGTTTGAGAGTGTAACCAGTGAGATAGACCCCTGCCTTACGGCTGTTAACCTAGCGTTCCGTGTCTCGTGTCCCTGGTCGGGTCATTGTCGAGTGACCGGTCGGATTGACCCCTGCCTTACGGAGCTTAGCACGGGCTACCAGTGTCTCGCACGAGTGGTTTATGATATCTCATATCATCTGAGTGTAAAAAAAAGTCGGCTTACCCTCGAAAGAAACACCATATCAACCGTATTCCGGAATCTACTTGTAATTACAAGAAAATAAACCTTTATTCGTCCATGTCTCGACTAGCAAGAACTCCACCATCTGATAAGGTAAACATATCAACCTCAGAAACTAATCTGATAGATGCCCTAAGCGACAGTGAAGTTGCTTTTGTAAACTCAAGCCGACATAAACGCGCCAGAGTTGCATCGTCACCGACAAATGACCTGCTGGACTTTAAAACTGAAATTAAAGAACTTTTAAAGACCTGGAAGGATGATCAAGGGAGTAATATCACGAAACTGCTTGCTGAGCAGTCGGCCCTTATGAAAAACCTCATGAACGAAGTCACAAAATTAAAGACACAAAATGATGAAATAAAGAAGACCAACGAAGAAATTGTTGCTTCTGTCGGATTTTTCAATGAAAAATATGAGGAAATAAAGGGTGAATTAGAGATACTCAAGAAAGAGAAACAACAACAAACCTTGCATATTGAAAGTTTGGAAAATAAAATCAAGGATATCCAATACAGAACTCGCACTTCGTGTATAGAGATTAGAAACGTCCCCTGTGACGAAAAGGAAACGATTACGCATCTTCAAAATCTAATGTGCAATGTTGGCAAAGCAATTAACGTTCCCATAATTCCGTCGAACATCAGAGACGTGTACAGAATTGGCAGTAAACAAAACAAGCAGCGCCCTGTAGTGGTGGAACTAACCACAGTCCATCAGAAAAATACAATCCTCACCAAAGTGCGCGAATTCAATAATTCCAGAAAAAGCAATACCGATAAAATTAATACTGAATCCTTAGGGATCCCCGGGAAGAGCCAACCTGTGTACATAGCTGAACATCTGCCGCTAAATTCGAGAAAATTGTTCCACGCCACTAGGACTTTTGCAAAGGAATACAATTTCAAACACTGTTGGATAGCAAACGGCAACATATACCTACGTCGGAGTGACGGCGATAAACACTTCTTGGTAGCTGACGAATCGTCCTTAAATGAACTAAAAACGAGTTTAAATTAACTTTTTACTGTGTTTTGTCAAACTTGTTAGTTTAAGTAATTGCGCTACCTGTTTGCTTCTCTACTCAATGTCAAATAAAACCTAATAATTTACATCAGTTTTTAACCTCACACTATACAACCTCAATCACACTTTGAAACTTGATAGTTTTGTGTAAGAACTTAGTGTATTTTTGAATTACGTCTACTGTGTTACATCCTGTTTGTATTACACAATATAATAAATAGAATATATAAAACAAAGATGGCTAGCTTACGTGTTATAAATGCGGAGTTAGAAGATGTCACAGTTGCTACTGCTACTAAATGCGACCCAAATGACTGTGGCCAGATATTAAAAAACAGTACACATTCCCTAAATATTTTTCACCTGAATATACGTAGCCTTAACAAAAATTTCGACAAGCTTTGTATCCTATTACAGCAATTAAAATTGGAGTGTGATGTAATCATTTTGACAGAATGCTGGTTGAAGAATTATTCACACTTCCCCCACCTAGATGGATACACATCATATAAAACTGACATTAACCCTATTCAGAACGATGGAGTATTCATTTATGTTAAATCACATCTTTCATGTGTTATTAAAGAACCAACCTTTGCATGTGCTAATTGCCTTACTTGTATCATAAATGACTCTATAGCTATCATTGCTGTTTATCGCTCGCCATCCCATACGTCAAAATCCTCCTTCAATTCCTTTAAAAATAGTTTAGACAACGTCTTATATTCCTTCAAAAGTGTTGCCAATATTGTCCTAACAGGAGATATAAACTTAGATATTGCTCCTAACTATAATGATAGTAATTCAGATGAGTACCTTACTCTAAACGCTACTCATGGTCTTCTTCCAGCGCATCGTCTTTGTACAAGACTTAACAAATGTTATGACCATGTTATGCTTAAAACTAAGCTACCAGCTATTACCTGTGTACTTGACACTCATATTACAGATCATCTTCCTTTGATCCTAAATCTTAAATTAAAGAATAATCTCTCTAGCCATATTGCCACAAAAAGAAGAATTGACCATAATGCTATAAAACTAGATATTGACTCTACCGATTACTCAAAAATCCTAAACACTGACGATCCCAATACAGCAGCGGATCTCCTGGTCTCAACTTTAAGTGGCATAGTAAAAAAACATACCAGAGTTACACAAATTCCAAGAAAGAAACGAACCGTCAAGCCCTGGATCACCCCGGGACTAATCCGATGCATAAAACATAGAGATAAACTTCATAAACAAACAACAAGCTTCCCGGAAAATCCTATAATTAAACTAACATATACTAGATACCGAAACTTTTGTAATAAATTACTAAACAACCTGAAAACAACGCATCAAAAAAATGAACTACTCCTTGCTAAAAATAATTCAAAAGCCACATGGCATGCAATAAAAAAGATAACAAACACCGTAAAGAACCATTTACCTCCACGTGATTTACTCAAAATTTCAGACAGCTGCGTTTCTTCTCTTGATCATGTCAATAAGTTTTTTGCTGAAATTGGTGGCAAACTTGCATCAAACATCAGCGGTAGTGTTGATAGTAACTTCCGATCTTGTATCAAATCAAAATCAATTGTTAACTCCATGATCCTAACCGAAACTGACTTAGCGGAGATCGAATCTATAATCTTATCGTTGCGTATTGATACCTCACCTGGAATAGACAACATTTCTGCCTTAATGATACAAAACTCTAAAAATATTTTGGTACCCGTTATCTGTCACATCTGCAATTTATCTATAAATAGTGGTATTTTTCCGAATTGTCTTAAAATAGCAGTTGTTCACCCAATTTATAAGACTGGTGACATGGCCAGTGTCAATAACTATAGACCAATCTCTGTGCTGCCTATACTGTCTAAGATTCTTGAAAAAATAATTAATAATAGACTCATAAACTTCTTAAATGTGAACAATATTATTTCAGAAAACCAATTTGGCTTCCGCTCAGGAGTCAGTACTGAAGATGCCGTTACCCACCTAGTTGAGACGGTTGTTGGGGATCTTGATAGAAGGATCAGATGTCTTGGCTTCTTCCTAGACTTGTCAAAGGCTTTTGACACTGTTCATGTCCCTACCCTCCTGTGTAAACTAGAGAAGTGTGGTATCCGTGGTGTTGCCTATAAAATGTTCTCCGACTACCTCAAAAATCGGACCCAACATGTTAAAATAGATGGACAACTTAGTAACTCAGTGCCTATTACTTACGGGGTCCCACAAGGCTCCATTATCGGCCCTACTCTTTTCCTCTTATATATAAATGAGCTCTGTCAACTGTCTATACCTAATTGTCGAATCATCACATACGCTGATGATACTGTTATGCTTGTTTCTGGGGAAAATTGGAATTCTGTTAAAACAAACAGCGAAAAAGCTATTAAAATCGTACAAAATTGGCTATCTTACAACCGTCTATCTCTTAATGTTGCTAAAACTATGTACATCCCATTTTTCATTAGATCTTCTACTCGACCACCTTCTTCGTTTTGTATAAAAATTCATAACTGCAGCAATCCTACAGGCACTGAATGCGCGTGCCCTATTTTGAATCGTGTTGACACTGTAAGGTACTTAGGCATTATTATAGACGAAAGATTAAATTGGAAAGCTCAATTGGCCTCGGTCTCTTCTAAATGTCGAAGTTTAATTTACATTTTTAAATTACTACGCCAGTCCGCTGATGTTGATACTCTCCGGATGGCATATCTTGCGCTCTGCCAGTCCATCCTTGGCTACTGCATTCCTGCATGGGGAGGAGCAGCTAAATCTTTCATGATCACTCTTGAACGAGCACAACGGGCTGTACTGAAGGTCATATACT
Organism: Acrobasis repandana; assembly: GCA_963576875.1. Taxonomy (NCBI): domain Eukaryota; kingdom Metazoa; phylum Arthropoda; class Insecta; order Lepidoptera; family Pyralidae; genus Acrobasis; species Acrobasis repandana. The sequence continues at coordinate 4,245,784 of OY756215.1, forward strand.
CTAAACGTTTCCGATTTCCCACTGCTGAGCTTTATAAGCTGAGCAATGTATTAACAGTCAGACAGTTATTTATCTCTCGTATCATTTTACGCAAACACCCTGAAGTTCCTGTGTCACGTGACCCAAATAAGCGCTCCGTAAGAAATATCTGTCCTGTAGTCCCACATAAAACAACTTTTGCTGCCAGGCATTATAAAGTAATTAGCTCTATAATCTATAACAATCTTGATAAATCAATTGATAACCTTCCTACTTATAATAAATACACACTGAAGCGAAAAGTTGTAGAATATCTTGTTACACTAAATTATAATAAAACCGAAGTGCTACTGAAGTTTTAAAATTAAAAAAAAAAAAAAAAAAAAAAAAAAAAGTCCTAAACTACATTTCTGTCACTATTTTTGACTTATTCCTGAAATCCATATGTTAAATATTGCCCACATTCACACCTACACCTATTACAAGCACTCACACACACAAATATACAGAGCGACGTATTTATAATGAGAGTAGCCGCATGCAGCCAAGATTTATTTATAAAATTGTTCCTTCCTATTGTTCTCATGTAAAAAAAAAAAAAAAAAAAAAAAAAAAAAAAAAAAAAAAAAAAAAAAAAAAAAAAAAAAAAAAAAAAAAAATGTACCCCCACCAGACTCACTGTTCCCTAAGATACAGGTTCAATCCTAGTTTAGGGACCAGGGAATCACTACTAGTAACATTGCAAATGTTAAGGTAAAATAAAATGTAAGAACTGTTTAAATTTGTTACCCTTTGTAATGTATTATTTTTGAAAATAAACGTTTATTATTATTAAGTGAAAATCGTACTTGATCGTGATCGTGACGTCATGCGGAATTTAAATCTTTGTAATTATTTGCTAATCGGAAAACAAATATATATATATATATATATATATCTAACAAATATTTTTTTAGTCCACATCAGTCGATAGTACATGAAAATATCATCAATTTGCTCATAACCACGTTTAGATTTAAAACTGTAGGTAAGTAATATTATACTTCCTGAAGAAACTGAGCTATCGATACCCAAGTACCTACTTTCTCCTGGCATTCAATATTTATTTAATCTTACAAATATTATTAGAAATTATAAAGAGCATCGAACTCTGCGACGTGTCGTAGACACCTACGCCTTGCACCGTCTATAAATAAGGGTGTATTAGCACGGGTATTAGCATTGCACCCACTTTACGTAGGTACTAAACTAGGTAGGTATACATATACTTAATCTATGGCTGCACTATTTGTATAAATGCACTGCTAGGTTCTATCCGGCTTGACATGATGTGGGGTGGGAGCTTCGATCATTGTAAGAGGCGTAAATAATTTTTCATATTTATATTTTCGTTCCTTGGGGAAAGAGTTTACCTTAGACAGAATTAGATTTTCCCATTCAAACGTAGTCTTGCTTTTATTTTGAAACGACATGTCGGATTTCAGCAACATACATACATACTATCACGCCTGTTTCCCACAGGAGTATGCAGAGACTAGACTACGATCCTGACAGACCTCTTTCGCTTCATCTACACTCATCAACCTCTTCATACATGCCCTTTGGTTACGGGTACTTCTTGCCTCTCATTTTTATTAGAACGTTTGCAATCTGATCGCAGAATGTTTGCCGAGGTCTAACCTGTTCCGCTCTTCCTTTCACACTTGCCTTATAAATATTTTTTTGTTATTCTCTTTTCATCCATCCTTTCTACATGCCCAAACCATCTTAACATCCCTTTCTCTACTTTTGTCACTACGTCCTCTTTGATATTACAAAATTTTGCCAAAATCCTCGAGTGGACGTAGTTTTGCAAAAACTGAGGATTTTGGCAAAACTACGTCCACTTTCACTCCACAATGTGGAGTGAAAGTGGACGTAGTTTTGCCAAACTAATATCATAGAAATTGCATATATCTAAATTCTAGGCATATAACTGGTTTTTACAGTCAACATATAAACTTGAAGGAGAATATAGTGTATCATATAGTAGTAATTTATATGCCTAGAATCTAGATATATGCAATTTCTTTAAAATTACAAAATACTGCCGAAATCTGAGTCATTTCAAAATAATTAAATTTAAAAAAAAGAAAAACAACTGACAAAAATTAAAAACAACTGACTTCATTTTTTTAGGAGTTTCTTCCATATCTCAAAAGTTCTTCATTATATCTTTACCAAATTAAAATGGGACCAACTTGATAGTAAAGGCTGTCAAATAAAAAAAGAATCATCAATATCGGTTCACAATTGGCAAAGATATCGCGTAACAAACATACATAATTTAAAAAAGAAAATACGCGGTCGAATTGATAACCTCCTCCTTTTTGAAGTTGGTTAATAAAAACCAGACTACGTTTGTATAGAAAAGTGTAGGGTAAGGGGACTCATAAGAACTGAAGTTTCAATATATTTGGTTGGTATGGTATATAATACATAGAACTCAAGATATGACACTCTTAGCTTATAGTATCATCACGATAGATGTAGAGTAATTTATCACTATAAGCTGTCATCATCATGCGAGCTTATTCCCGGTTGCATCGTCAGCGGTTACGCTTCAGAGCCCGGGGTCCGCTACCTTACCTAGGTGATTTGACGGGGTAACTGGTTTTTACACAGAGCGACTGTCGTCTAACCTCCGCAACCCAAAGGGTAGACCAGAACCAATCCTAGGATAGGAACAAACGCTAGATGGCGTTCGGGACCAACGGCTTTACGTGCCTTCGGAAGCACGGAATCATCTTTCTTTTCGGATAATCAGGTGATTCAAGCGTGCAATATCCTAACCAGACTGGCAACAACTTTTCACAAAATATGCTTCACAGTGGGATTTGAACCCATGACCTCCGGATCACAAGGCAAACGCGTTGACCACTGGACCGCGGAGGCAGTCAATCAATTCAATATCACTATAAGCTGTATACACACTAGGAATTAAGCTTGTTGCCAGAGTCCTATATGTATGCTATAAAGATGTTTTCCACAAAAAAGAATCAACTGACTTTAAAATGAAGATTCATGTAACAATCATCGAAATGCGTCGACGACGTTGAGCATTTCATATCTCCAAAGTTCTTAATCATATCGTCACCAAATAAGCGACCAACTAGAGAACATACATAGATCCTTCCTTTTTTGAAGTCAGATAAAAATAAGCACGTCATGTCGTCGTTTGCTTCTTCACAGGATCACTGTCCTGGATCACAGGATCAGTGTCACTATACTAGGATGAATTGAACTGTACTGGGAACAGTCGGCGATGTCATGGAGAGAGAAACAGATTCAGATTGAGATTGAAGAAAACCAACATAAATGTGTGAAATATAAAATCTCATTGAATTAATGTAACTTGAAGAAATCAAACAAAAATGTGTAAAATTGAAAATCACATTAAATAAAATATGCAGTTGTACCTGATTGTTTTTATGTTTAATTAACAATAACAGAGCCGCGTGTCGATACGATGAGGAAACGAAGGTCGAGGGAATTGAAAAATAGGTAAGTACTTAGGTATGTAAAATTTATTGCTGTCGCGCTGTGCCCGAACAGCCACCAAGCGAGTGCCATAGAGACAACTGCAGCTCGGACTGAAAATATCTACGAAAGTACACAAAATAAACGTTTCGTAGTCCCCTGATTTCTCCTCCAAACGTAACCGATGTTTTACTTTTTTCATAAAGAAATTTAAAAAACAACTAGCTGTGTTTCCATGTTTTTTTTCAATAATATAATTTCGACTTCGTTTGTTATAATAATATGTTTTAACACAGTGGAAGATATTAACAATTTTTAAGTTGGTTTATGAATGTTTGTACCTATCTCTGCAAAAATAGATTTTTTGCTCTTACCGGCCGGCACTATCCGGCGAGCAATCAGGGGACTACGTTTGTATTAAAATACGATACTCCATCGCTTTCCTCTTAACCACACGCACGCAGCACAACACAAAACGCCATGTAGCATGTAGGTGCGTAACGCGACGCAAGCGCTGAGTCGCGTATCTTGCGCTGCGTGTGGTTCGACCCTAACATCGGTTAAATTTTCATACATGTATAATACTAAGCCCTACGTAAAATGAACGTAGGTACTTTATTGATACTATATGTATAAACCACAGGTATGTATATCTTTCCTTGGTATAATGTTTTTTATTAAAACGTCCCAAAGTAGGTATTAGAATACAATTTGTCGCCACACCTTTTCTGTCCCACGGGCTGTGCCACGGGTGTCGTAAGAGGCAGTTCAGAGTTCAGTTTCACGGACTGAACTTGCTCCTAAAATATGGCTGGTGGTTAAAGTCACACTGTATACCGCCCCATGACCAGTTATTTAGGGGTGCAAATATTCGACGATTTTGGAGCCCCTCGAAACGAGCGCACGGGGTGCGAGCCCCGGTTATACATATATGTATCCATTACATAATACTCACATACCCGTGCAAAGCCGGGACAGGCCGCTAGTTAGGTAGGTGTATATATAGCTATAATCTCAAAATTGTGAGGTATCAATCAATCCTAATTTTTATTATATCAGAAGAAGTTCATGGAAAATGTAGGTACCTATATGAAGTGTACTTACAAAAATGTGACGAACTTTATTTTCGCTGCTATGTATGTATGTAAGAGTATGTGTATCTATGTATGTAATTTTTGGAATCCATATCCATGACAACTTGACACATGAGGTATTCACTGTCCGTTGATTATAAGTAGGCTATATGACTTCACAATCAATATTTTTGGATGTTCCCATGGGATTTTTAAAAACTCACAAAGCCAACATTACTTTAAAACAGTTCTTCAAAAATAGCTAGAAAACATGTCACGATCTTTAGTATTCTTATCGGCATGTGGCACATCTAGTATTGCAGGCGTTCATAGGCTGAGTCCTGTCTGTTTGAATACATACTTAGTTGTACAAATAAGCATATCATTTAATGTTTACTCAATAACATGGGAACCAGCATCACTCATTGAGATTGACGACGACAAATTGCGAGGCGCGTCGGGCGCGGCCGGATGCTCAAGCCCCTCTGATTTGCAGACCACAATACTGGCGACTGCTAGATTGAACTCGATTATGCCATGACCTCTGTCTCTGTCGAGTAAATTCCTGATAGGCTCGGGGGAATCTTGGGAACACTTAAGTACTACACAAGCAAATAGAATTCAGTTTCACTCTTAATCCTGATAAGGAACTCAATGATGCGGCTTATCTACCGAATAAGCTATAAGCTCCTTATTTAAAAACATACTAGAAGGAAAGATAAAAGGTAGAAGAGGTCCAGGACGACCAAGAAAGACCTATGTAGACCAACTGAAAGAAAAAGCAGGGGTTATATCGTATCAAGCACTAAAAAGTAAGGCAGAGAACCGAGAAGTTTGGCGCATACTCCACCGACAAGAGCCACTAATAAGAAGAAGAGGAAGAAGTGGGGGGGCAACAATTTACCAATTCGATCTAAATATTACCAAGCCTCATATTCACCGTATGAGTAATACCTATGGCTTGTGATCAATAACATTTTCATCGACCATCACACCTTTCCTTGCTTCCAGTAAACACATCGTGTGGGGAAACCTTGCATAATTGCACTAACTAGCCATTAATCAGATCTTAGCAGTGTTCTTTCATTGGAAAATTATACAATGCCGAAAAGTCGGTAGGTAGGCTCTGCAACATTATTATAAGAACAGTTTTTAAGCTACACAACAGAATTACAAAAACAGTTCGAGTTACTCATATATTTACAGTTGCCAAATCCACGAAAGGGAGATAATGTCAACAGTCGATAACGATTTAAGTCCAGCTTATCATGTTATCAAAAGCAAAATCGAGACCTGATGATAATATGACAGAGATATAGTCGCGGGTGAGCTTCAAGTGGGTTCGCAAAATTTCCATGATGATTTCATATTTGCTGAGAGTGCTGACGAGAAGATGGCTTCGTTTGTATTTTGTCGTCCTTCTCATAGTGTCTGCTATCGTTCTTATCGAGGATGGAAAGAGGTGAGTCATTATTTGAACTAAATACTGATTTGATTCGATACGGTTGCGAAGTAACGCTGGTTTCAATAAATAAATAAATAAATAGGCGACAAATTATACTAATTGAGCTAGCCCCAAAGTTTTAATCTTGTATTGTGGGTTGAATACCTAAGACGCAGGACAATTTGAAAAAGGCTATTTTCCAACTAGCCCTGGCTGAGGATTCAACCCAGATCCTCCGGATTGGCGTACTAACGTGTTGGCCATTACGCCACGGAGGCGTTATGTAGAACAAGATTGAGACTAAGCGAGAAGAGTCATATAGCGATAATAACAACCGGCATTAGGTTCTGAGAACCTTCTGAGCTTGATTTATGCCCTTCTGCAAGATAAACAGCTAGTGGCTGTTTATCCAGGCGTATCCATCCAGGTTTAGCCCACACCTAGCGAAGTTTGACATCGTGCCTGCCTGTGCCATTGAGCTGATAGTCAAAGAGCAATAGATAAGGTACATGGTACAAGGTACATGGTATATGGATGATTTTACTTTATAAATGTCTCAGACCAAGGATCCTATCCAATGATAGGATGTCATACCAATGTATGAGATAAATGTCAATAAGTATAAAGAACTTTAGTAATAGACATAGGAAATGTCTATTAGGTGAGTAAGACGCTAAATAGTCAATACAAGCGGTTATAACAATCATGATAAGAAAGCAAACGTCATCGACATGTGAACTAATGTGAAGTCTTGCTGTTACCATACATAAGCCCTCGCGATAACTAGCTAGGGTCATGCTAATGTATGCGGTGATGCTGAATTAATGACTCAGTTCTAGAAGAAACCGGTCAGTAGGTTTTAGATCCAAAGTCTTACTCTTAACGTCCAAAGAACGTTTAATTAAAGTATTAGTGTACCTAGTCTTTGGTGTAGGTATTTAACTCTTAAATGATAAAATTGATATACATATAGAGAGGTAAGTAAATACCATTTATTGACAATAGAAAACTCTCTCATTCTTACCTAGACCACAGAATAATACTTAATAGAGCTCGGAGCACGTTCCCATTGCAATATGCTGATTACTTTTGTAAATGATAGTTTTTCTTCTTCACTATGCATACCTAGGCTTTGGGATTCATTTTGTGAGCTTGTGAGACTCTGCATGCATCATTCTTCTCGAAGTCAAGCCAGAATTTCTTTGATTACTTTTGTAAATGATAGTTTTTCTTCTTCCCTTTGCATACCTAGGCTTTGGGATTCTTAGTTGTGAGCTTGTGAGACTCTGCATGCATCATTCTTCTCGAAGTCAAGCCAGAATTTCTTTGATTACTTTTGTAAATGATAGTTTTCTTCTTCCCTATGCATACCTAGGCTTTGGGATTCTTAGTTGTGAGCTTGTGAGAATCTGCATGCATCATTCTTCTCGAAGTCAAGCCAGAATTTCTTTGATTACTTTTGTAAATTATAGTTTTTCTTCTTCCCTATGCATATCTAGGCTTTGGGATTCATAGTTGTGAGCTTGTGAGACTCTGCATGCATCATTCTTCTCGAAGTCAAGCCAGAATTTCTTCTGCCGGGCCTAGCATAGCCAGATTATCCTATGTAGGTACGTACGGTAGGTACCCAACTTGCCGGTTTACGAAATTTTTTGAATGATACATACTCTACATAGGTAGGTGTTTAAATTCAACCTAATGGTAGGTACATACTATCGAGTCCGTTGAACCAGTTTATGGGGAAAAACACACATGAAATTAGTTGTTTTTACAATCGCGTCAGTTTGCCACTTCTAGAACATAAATACAAATAGGTAGGTAGGTAGGTACCTACGTAAATAAATTTGGATTGTGAATTTACTGTTTTATTTGTCGAGCGTGCGTAGGCTACCTGTCTGTGTTTACATAAGTACATATGTGCACCCAGGCAGGTACGCACATAGTAGGTGCTGAACTACCCACCTACATGTAGGTAACTATAGTTTCTAGATTTCAAAGCGGAAGAAGCAATAGGTAGGTACATAGATCTCGCTGTAATTTACCTACCTAGTAGGTAAGTAGATACATATTTAAAATTGTTGAATAATGTTATACCTATGTTATAAGTTAATGGGATATTTTAAAGTGTTTTTGTCAAGCTAGGTAGGTAAGTACCTAAGTATAATGCGGCACTGTCTGTGCATTAACAAGCCACGAACATCAGAAACCTTCTGCTCTCCTTGATATGCCAGACAGAAAATTCAAAGCTTATGTAAAGAAAGTACTTTGTGAGAAGGCTTATTATAGGACCGATGACTATCTTAAAGACAAAAAGGTCTGGCTTGAGCTTGGCGCGGGTCCCTCTTAAAGGTTTGTATACTTAGACATGTCATAATTTAGGTACATTGGTACATACTAAATTTACAAATTGACATTATTTTAAATTTCGTAATTCTTATAATTCAATTTAATTATGACATAATAAACAATGTAATCTCTGTCCATCTATATAACTAATTTTAAGTTTTTAGTTTGTTAGTTGACGTCTTTGGAGAAAACGTGCAGTGCAGTTTGTTGCCGCTTCTTCTGCACTTGCGCCTAGGAAGCGGCGTAAACTTAGCTGTAAGTAACGATTTGACGTCAACATTTGTGCAAAACAAAACAAAGTGACTATTATTAAGAGATATTATAAATATCCTATGATAATAAAGATATTTTGAATTTGAATTTGAATTTGAATTCTCAAGAAATAACTGTCAAAGCGCAAGCAGCGAAATAAAGAGCTAATCAGTTGGAAGGAAAGTAGCAGTGGTAGCACCTACCTTGGCTATAAGTTTACTTCTTATAGGTACCTACGTAGATAGGTACTAGTATTTATTCTGTGCTTATACATAGTTACTTATAGGTACCTACCTACATTGGAATCGGAACTAGTTTCTCATCACATCTGCATAAAACACATTACCATATCACCGGGGGCGTTTCTCCACGTCGTCATCGTGATTGGTACCCAGCGTACCCAGATATCTACGAAATAAGCAAGCACAGTTCAATGTCATCGATCGAAGGCCAGCCCAGGGTCGACGGCATTGACATTGCGGCTCAAACGGGGCAAGGCCGTGGCCTGGAATTCTTTACGATTACATGCAATTGTTTGGGGATAACTCAGTCGGCGTGTAGGTAGTAAAGAAATAACTTTTTCCGAGTTTGAGTAGGTAGGTACCTATTTTCAAAGGAAAGTTTAGAATTTTACTTCTAGATTGGGAGAAAAACGTAGGATGTAGGTAAGTAGGTACCTACCTAGGAGAGGCTAAGTAGCCTAGGTAGCTTCCCGTGCAGATCGTAAAAGGTAATGGCAGCCGATCATGGGAATTTGTGAGAATCTGAATAGATGCCGGTAGCAATCACTACCTATTTTGATTCCGTTCTCCACCTACCCCATCATCACGCTAAACGTGATCTTTCGGTCTTTTAGCAATAGAATGAGATAAAATCAGAAATATTCAACTCTATTTAAGGCACTTTTGTCACCCTTGAAGCAGCCTCCAGACTCACGCCGAGAAGTCTCGGCGAGACGTCTCGCCGTGACTTTGTGCGAGAAGCGAGAATGTGTCTACACTCAGCGACCTTCTCACTTCGTTCTCGACCGTATACCGGAATGGAAGACAGTGCAGCAGCTTTATTATTGTGTACATTAGCACATTTTAATCTTGTAAATATTAAAATTTCGATTCCATGCATCGTGATTAAGGCTTTTATCTTTATTATTACGATTTTCGGCATCCCACAATATGGGTTCTGCCTGGAAAAGTTCAATAAAAGTTAATTCTAATTCGTTATTCCACATAGTAATGCAATAAACTGCAAAATTAAAAAAAAACGGCACTGCACTTCACTGATCGTAAGAACTACACACGACATGACCTTGCATTGCACTGAGACTGAACGAGAATGTGATATCCTTCTCTTTTCTCACCCGAGACACCCTTTGACTCGGGCCAAAATACCGCCACCGATCGGAGAACAGGCGAGCGCGAGAGCGAGACGGGCGAGCAACAGATCACATTCACGCTGCTCGGGTGTTCACGGGGGTTCTCGCCGTGAATCTAGATGAGGCATGAAACTGACTTGCGAAAGAACCAAGTGATCGTACTATTAGCTATAAGTAGATATCTACTTACTTACCTAGCTAGAATTCCAAATATAAAGAAGGTATTGTACCTACTTAAGTATGTGTGAATAACTACTTAACTTAGGTACCTACGCACGAAGGTATCTAGTTCCTATCGATGGTTCCCATTTGACAGCCATTTCTTCAAAAAGTACTTAGGTACCTATGTTTCGATCGATCGCGTAGACACTCCGAGAAATCCATTTGAAGACACCTGGAATACGCTTCATCCCTGCATAATGTGCTACCTGCCTACCAATCCTAAAAGAATATTGAAGAAAGACTGCATGGCATGATCTGACAGATAGAAAATAAATTGGCGGCAGCGTGACGGTCCACGCAGTTCAAATTATTTCGGTACGCTAGCCAAGGCCTCGCCGCAGTCGCCACTGTCATTGTCAAGGTTGAAGCGGCGTACCATCCCAGAGCTCGAGACTTTTTCTTAAATTTAAATTTGTTCTCATCGGACAAAAAGCGAGGGAACCAAGAAAATACTTGGTGATTGGACTTTACAGCCGATGCATGTGCCTTAAAATTCATTTAAGTATTAATTTTCCTCTGTGGAGAGCCTGGTGTTCTGAGATACAGCTCTGCTTAGATACCACCTTTCAGATACTCACCTAGGTAGGTACCAGTCTCTCATAATCGTCTGCTAACAATGCACCTATGTCGTTGTTATCATATGTTGTGTTTATGGAGAAAAATAAAGAAATGAATATTTTAAATTTAGATAGGAAGAAGAACCTAGGTACAGTGTGAGTACATAGATCTCATTGGTGCCACCTCACGTGGTGCGCGGCGCGCGCGGTGGCTTTACGGATCAGAAGGCTTTGGAAGCTAAATGTCCTTGGGTGCACATCGACTGCAATATAAAATGCTCTGAGAGCAAAACTAAACGTCCTCAATTTAAAACGACTGCTAGGGTGAATTCAGTCCATGATACTGAAAAGCTTTCCCCAAGGAACATATAGAAATATGAAAAATAATTTTTGGCCTCCCATACAATTTAAGTTGGCCGATCAAATGATTTGAGTTGAATACAATACAATCAATCAATACAATCGCTAAATCATATCGGCAGCTCAACAGACGTATACAAAAGTCCTTGCAACACGACATCCGCTCCTTAATACCAATTGTATTAAGGAGACGATAGAGCAAAACAAAGGCTCCAAAGTGTTCGCAAGAGCTACGTCGGTTGGGCAAAGCCGATTGATGAAGCTGAAGACGGAGGCCGGTGGCGTGGTGTCGACAAAGGAAGGGGTTTTGGCAGAGATCGAGAGGTTTTATGGACAGTAATACACCTCAGTTGCACAACCCAGCGGACAATTGGCTAAAGACCCAAGAGCCAAGCTGACCCGACACTATACTGAAGATATCCCGGACATCAGCCTGTACGAGATTAGGATGGCCCTCAAACAGTTAAAAAAAACAAGGCGCCGGGCGAGGATGGAATTACAGCAGAGCTTCTGAAAGCGGGCGGAACGCCGGTACTGAAAGTCTGTCAGAGGCTCTTTAATTCCGTTCTGCTCCAGGGCGTAACGCCAGAAGCGTGGCACAGGGGCGTGGTGGTCCTGTTCTTCAAAAAGGGAGATAACGCCCTATTGAAGAACTATAGGCCTATCACGCTTCTGAGTAATATATATAAGTTGTTTTCGAGGGTCATCACGAATCGTCTCGCAAACAGATTTGATACCTTCCAGCCTCCCGAACAAGCCGGTTTCCGTAAAGGCTTTAGTACCATGGACCACATCCACACGCTGCGGCAGGTTATAGAGAAGACGAGGGAGTATAACCGGCCGTTATGCTTGGGGTTTGTGGACTATGAAAAAGCCTTCGATTCGATCGAAATATGTGCCGTGCTTCAGTCTCTCCAGCGATGCCGTATTGACTATCGGTATATCGAAGTGTTGAAGTGTTTGTACAGTAACGCCACTATGTCAGTCCGAGTACAGGAGCAGTGCACGAGGGCTATTGGGGTGTGAGACAGGGAGACGTTATATCTCCGAAACTGTTCACCGCTGCACTGGAAGATGCCTTCAAGCTTCTGGAATGGGAAGGACTTGGCATCAACATCAATGGCGAGTATATCATTTATCATTATTTATGTAACAATGTACATTGTGTATTTTATGTATACTACACTTAATTTTCAACCACATTGAGACTTTCTGTATAACCCAAAGGTTGACTGGTAGACAACGCTTTTAGCGTTAAGTTCGCCTATTGTTCTGTACAATTTGTATTTGATAGACAATAAATATTAAATAAAATAAATATCACTCACCTTCGATTTGCCGACGATATCGTTGTCATGGCAGAATCCATGGAAGACTTAAGCACCATGCTCGGAGACCTTAATCGAGTTTCCCAACAGGTGGGCCTCAAAATGAACATGGACAAAACGAAAGTAATGTTGAATGTACATGTCGCGCCCCTACCTGTTTGTGTTGGGAGCTCCACCCTCGAAGTTGTAGACCAATATATCTACCTGGGTCAATTGATCCAGGCAGGAAGTTCCAGTTTCGAGGAAGAGGTCTTTCGACGAATCCGACTCGGTTGGGCAGCGTTCGGGAAGCTACGCAGCGTCTTCTCGTCCAAAATACCTCAGTGCCTCAAGACTAAAGTGTATAATCAATGTGTGTTACCAGTGATGACTTACGGCTCTGAAACGTGGTCCCTTACTATGGGTCTCATAAGAAGGCTCAAGGTCGCTCAACGCGCTATGGAGAGGGCTATGCTCGGTGTTTCTCTACGTGATCGAATCAGAAATGAGGAAATTCGTAGGAGAACAAAAACCACTGATATAGCCCAGCGGATTAGCTCGTTGAAGTGGCAGTGGGCGGGACACATAGCGCGACGAACCGATGGCCGATGGGGCAGAAAGGTTCCTCGAATGGCGACCACGTACTGGCAAGCGAAGCGTTGGACACCCACCTACAAGGTGGTCAGACGATCTGACTAAGGTCGCTGGAAAGCGCTGGACGCAGGCCGCTCTAGATTGGTCATTTTGGAAATCCTTGGGAGAGGCCTATGTCCAGCTGTGGACCTTATGCGGCTGAAATGATGATGATGATGATGACAATACAATACAAAAATCTTTATTGCACCAAATAATATTTACAAATACAAATTACTTAGGACAATATAATAGATAATAGGTATAAGGTACAATACAAGAGGCGGCCTTATCGACGAAGCAATCTCTTCTTATGTATTCTGTGCCTAAAGAGGAGTGCAAAGTACCTACCTAAGTGATAAGATAACAGGTGGCAGTTTGTATGAAAAGCAAAAAAATATTTTCGGTATTATTTTTTTTCATTTAAAAAAAATATTATTGAATTGTCACATTTGCCACGCATGCTGACGAGTTTCTTGCGAGTTCCTCACTCGTCTCTCGTCTCGAAAACAGACATGTTACTCGTATGTTGTGTGGCAGGGGTTATGTTATGTTTGAATGAATTTCATCTACCTAACAAGAATTTATATTATCCTCGCAGGCATTCTTCATCGCCGTCGGTGTTCATCGAACTCAACTACCTATATGTAGCTATGGTATCCCAATTAATTTCGTCTCGACGATTTACTTTTATTCATCCAATTAAACACCACTTCACGCACCGAAGAACTTCAACAAGGTTCAAAGGTAAAGGTCGTTATACTTGTACTGTACGGCTTACTTATGTAAGTAACTGCAGGCAGACTGTTTTGAAGGGTGTTTTTATGGTTTCACTTTATACGGGTGAACAAGCAACCCGCCGCCACGCTACCCTGATGTTAATCTTGAGTTCAAGGACGCTACGGACACGAAGCAAGTTTTTGTAAAAATTCAAATAACAACAGCAACTTCTTTCAGCCTTTGTGAAAACTTTCGGCGAGGCCTCCGATTTCAGTTCCTAATCTACTATGCAATAAAAGTGTAAAATAACGATCTTGACATTGGCATTGGCACCGTACGAAACGGATAATATGCTGATATTGCTGATGCCAGCTTAGATACCTATTGGAAATGATCCAGCTAAACAAACACAAAAAAAACCGGCAATATTCCAAATTTAATTTTCCCTCTGTTTTCTTGATAATAGCGCACTGAACGCATAGATTTAATAAGGCTTTCAAATCAGTTAAATCGATCGATTTACATTGTTGAATTTAATTTAACTTTTATTAAAAATTGTATAATATACAACTAGAACCGTTTAATAATAAGAACCTTTTAATTTATCAATCTACATGTTTTAAATATTATTTACTGATTTAAATTAATATTATTATTATTATCTGATTTTTACCCCTGGACTAAAAAAGGAAGGTTCTAAGTTTGATGTGATGTGTTCATGTGTGTGTGTGTGTCTACGGCGCTGTAGCCGAAACAAATGAACTTATTTTGATTAGGTTTTTAATTACTTGATCTTAACTATAGTGTTCTTAGATATAAACTTAAGAAAAAAATTATAAGCGCTTTCACGGGCCCTTTCTTAACTGTGCTGAGTTGGGGTTGTTTTTAACTTTATTACAAGCTTTTAGAATTTAAAACTGTAGGTCTTAGGAGTTGTTTTCTGGCATACTAAAAAAAAAACAACGCACGTACACTACCTCCTCATGATTTTCAAAGACTATAATTAATGAGTTACCTATTGATATAGGTACCCCATATTTTCAATGACTACAATAAATAAGTTACCTGTTAATATACCGTTTATTACAACTATGTCTAACGAAAATAACAAATTTCGTTATTATCGTTATAATAATATATATAAAAAGTACCTTTAAGTCTATTACTAAACAAGTCACATGTTTTGTTCGTTTTTTAGAATAACCTTTTTTCACTTATATAATGGATATTACTAATGGCTTAGGAAAAATCCTTGATACGCGCAATTAAAATAAGTCATTATGATAGACGAAAATCACAGACGATACTAACGAATGATCTGCCTATGCTAGCCAGGCCACCTCATGCCAAAGCCAAGGTTGACAGAGGAAGGGCTGCGGTGCGGGCGCGGGGCGACGCGGGCTTAACGTTCCGCGCGCTCCCGCTGCCACCATTCTGCACCTCGCAGTCGACTCTGACGGTTGTTCAAGTGTCAGGTAAGCGGTGGTCACTTTAAATTCTAATCTACCATCGTATCAAATATATCAGAACCGCCGCGCCGTCGCTGTGCCGTACCACCTCAAAAGTTTAGGTATCGACTGTGTGACAACTTAAACCACTTCAAGATGTGTAAAGATAATGTCAAGTGTGTTTTCCTATTGATAAGATGTTATCGTGCGAAGAAAACTCGCTGCTGCATTCAAATATCACAAGTAAGAGTAAGCGGTAGCTTTCGTAACCAGAAGTTTCCCTCCGAAAAGTTTTGAAGCGGTTCCCGAAGGGCGGGAAGTGTAAGGCCGCGTGCGTGCTGCGTGTCGCGCATCGATCGGGTCACCCCTCGCCTTTACCACTCCCGGCTCTGATACATTCATTTGGACAAAATATCATTCCATCATCGCATTTAGATTCTCCATTCCTTTTATTTATTTGCCGTAGTTTTTGTGATTTAGTGCATGTTTTAGCGGGTAGTTTAATTAATATTTGTGAAAATGGGTGGCTGTGCAACGAAAGAAAACAAGGAAAACAAACCGGCTGACGAAGCCGACGGGTGCGTATATCTCCGGCCGGCATTTATCTCCTGCGTCCGGCCAAAATCTATTAATATGCTGTCTTATACGATTCTTATTTGAATTAAACTACTCATATTTTCCTATACTTTTTTATATTCTATCAGTTTTATGTTATAAATTGCAGTGATATAAATTGCTATTGGCAATATTTATCCACTTTGCCATTTTTGTACGATCATTGAATTCAAGGCTCATAATTTCATAATTTTGTGAATGGTAACTAAGTATAAAATAAGTGAAATTGAACCATTAGGGCCTTAAAATCATTTGATGTCCCAAAAACATTACAATGAATAAAATATTCTTCTAAAAAAATGCCCAATCGCGCCCTATAATTTCATAAAAAAAATTAAAATTACTGCAAATTTTCGTGTAGCTACATTTGATAATACAATTGCATTTTATCTTGCCTCGTACAAAGTGTTTTTGCTCTGATATTTTCTTATTTCTAGATTATTTAAATGATGAGATCAGAGTTGTTTGAATTTAATACATATTCTTAGATTTTTTGCAGTAGATACCTACATGGTAAAAAAATATTTTCGCCCTTACTTTAATAACACATAAGTTTCCAATGCATAACACCCTGGCTACTGGCTACTGACATGCATAATTCGTGGAAAGATAAGTGGACTCCGTAATCTGAAGCTTAATAATTGTTGCTGTACAGACATGAATGCATAATGGTAACAAGAAACTCGCGATAACACGCTCGTTCGCTTTATACGAGTGGGAGGTACGGCTGCGCGCCACGAAGCAGTACCGGTGCGCAGTGAGCTGACACATCCGTTCGACTTGCGCGTTTCGGTCAAGGCGACCTCTTGCTAAATTACGTAATTCCTCCACAACATCCAGTGAATTTTTGGGTGTGTTCAAAAAAATAATAGTTCGGCATTCCGCGTAACACCGCTTTTACCCATAGTCGTTGCACCCTTTCTCCAACCTTTAACAGTGGCTTAGTATCAATTCGTGGCAATGAATTATAAACTTAAAGTCACAATTCCAGTGGTCGTTTGCGGTGGCGCAGTTCTTGCATATTACCTCATCCGGAGGTTCGTACATTAATATTAGTGTTAATTACTTAAATTTCACATTTCCATTTAACAAGTACCTTCCATTTAGTGCTTCTGTAAGCCAAACACCCTTACTTTTCACTTATTTATATTATAATTACAAACGCTTTTAAATAGTTTTTGTTGTTTTCAAATAGCTTTTCGGCGGAGTCAATCGATTCAAGAAATATTGGGTAGGTACGTCACTATTGTTTTGACAAAAAAAAAATTGACAGACATAGACAACGCAACGGCGGTTTTCGTAAATTTTGTTGAAAGCGGTTTCTTTCTTTCTTCAAGTTTTGAAGTCTTATGTTATATTTATTTAATTAAATAAACGTTTATCTTATCAATATGTGTACCCGGGCAACATGTGCTGCATTAAAAGCGTTAGAACTATTTTTTCAAACTTCAGAAGATTTCAAAGGAAAGTATACGATTATGATCTAATTTGTTGTTTTTACAGGAAAGCAGCAGCAATGGTGGACGCCGCAACCCTTGAGAAATTGGAGGCTGGCTTCAGCAAGCTCGCCGCCTCCGACTCAAAGTCGCTGCTGAAGAAATACCTCACCAGGGAGGTATTCGATGCTCTCAAGAACAAGAAGACCTCTTTCGGTTCCACTCTCTTGGATTGCATCCAGTCAGGTCAGTTCCCTTGCAGCCAACTAGATTTTTTTTGAATTTATTTGTTATGTAAGTTTTGTTAATTCTTAACATTGACCGATGATCACTATTTCTATAATACTTTTGTATGATAATGATATGATAATACATAGGTACCTAAGCTTATCTTTTATAATTTATCAGATATTAGTTTATGACTCGCATTTTATGATTTGATAAATAAAAATTTAACTTTTTCCTTTAATCATATGTAACATTGTATTAAAAAAATATTTTTAAATTGTTTTCAGGTGTTGAGAACTTAGACTCAGGTGTTGGAATCTACGCCCCCGATGCCGAGGCGTACGTAGTCTTCGCCGACCTGTTCGACCCCATCATTGAGGACTACCACAATGGATTCAAGAAAACCGACAAGCACCCCGCCAAGAACTGGGGTGATGTTGAGACCCTCGGAAACCTGGACGCCGCTGGTGAATTCATTGTCTCCACCCGTGTCCGTTGCGGCCGTTCCATGGAAGGCTACCCCTTCAACCCCTGCTTAACCGAGGCCCAGTACAAGGAAATGGAAGAGAAAGTTGCATCCACACTCTCCGGGCTCGAGGGTGAACTCAAGGGCACTTTCTACCCGCTCACAGGCATGTCTAAGGAGACCCAGCAACAGTTGATCGATGACCACTTCCTGTTCAAGGAGGGTGACCGTTTCCTGCAGGCCGCCAACGCTTGCCGCTTCTGGCCCTCTGGCCGTGGTATCTACCACAATGAGAACAAGACCTTCCTGGTCTGGTGCAATGAGGAGGACCATCTCCGCCTGATCTCCATGCAGATGGGTGGTGACCTGAAGCAGATATACAAGAGGTTGGTCACAGCCGTGAACGACATTGAGAAGAGGATTCCATTCTCGCACAACGAGCGCCTCGGTTTCCTGACGTTCTGCCCCACCAACCTGGGTACTACCGTGCGTGCGTCGGTTCACATCAAGCTGCCCAAGCTGGCCGCCGACAAGGCGAAGCTGGAGGAGGTCGCGTCCAAGTACCACCTGCAGGTCCGCGGCACGCGCGGCGAGCACACCGAGGCCGAGGGCGGCGTCTACGACATCTCCAACAAGAGGCGCATGGGGCTGACCGAGTACGACGCTGTCAAGGAGATGTACGACGGCATCGCGGAACTGATCAAAATCGAGAAGTCCCTGTAAGATGTTTATCGATCTCGCGCTATCAGTATTTTTTGTATTATTTATCGTTTTCACATAAGTATTGGATGTGAAGGGTTGGAGGGCGACACTAGTCAGCGGCGCCCTGAGCGGCGCCCGGGCACGCGGGCGGCCCACTATACTGTTTCGTAAAAGTATTTTCTATAAGGAAATGGAAAATAAAGACAGCTAGCGTTAAGACCAACATTTGTTTTGTTTATTTTATAATTTTTACCTGTGCATTACCTTTCATTTGAACAAAAAAAGAAGAATTAGTAAATATTAAATTGTTGAAATGACATCTAATTTATTTCGACACGCATGTAGATATACTCAGAGATCTCTGGATATACTTACATAAATTAAAATGTAATTAAACAGCTTGAATCGTAAGTAGTATACTCTATACTTGAAGTATAGTGAGTACAGTCAACAGCTTTAATCGTAAGTAGTATACTCTATACTTCAAGTATAGAGTATACTACTTACGATTCAAGCTGTTTAAAGAGCAAGTCCGATTTTAGCCCGATCTCG
The DNA here is from genome assembly GCA_963576875.1 of Acrobasis repandana. NCBI lineage: Eukaryota > Metazoa > Arthropoda > Insecta > Lepidoptera > Pyralidae > Acrobasis > Acrobasis repandana. The sequence goes on from OY756215.1 coordinate 4,265,015, forward strand.
TGCAGCATTTCTTCGTGCACGAGCCGTGTGTCGCGTCACGTGTCCGTGGGGTGTGATACCATGGTGTACACTGTCTGCCCCCGTGGCATGGCACCATAGATAAGTCATCGATAAAATTCACATCGCGCAGCAGACTAGTACCACAGAGTAAATTGTATACCTAATACCTAGTAAGTACTACGAGTAATATAGCAGTGCAGCGAGAAGGCAATTCGACCCCGACAACTCGATCAATGTAGACGCCGGTGCCCTAGTAGCTTATTATATAACTTGGTTACCATGCCGCCGCCGCCGGGCGGATACAGGAGATGAGGGACACCTACCTACTGAGTTCATGATACTTTTACAGTGCACTACCGAAGTAACTTACCATACCTACGCAATTAGAGCATACCTACCCCTACCTGATTCTACTATCCCGCATTTCTACTAAACTGTCCAAATGATGCAATGTTGCATGATAAAATCTGAAACAAAACTTTTGTAAGTTTCGCTTTAGGACAGTCATAAAGTGACGTAGGTACTTACCTCATATATGAATCAAAATAATGACTATTCATTAATGATGATTTCATTAAGGTAAAGCTAGGTACTCGTAGCTAATTCTATAATTATGATCCTAGGAACACCACGAGCTTCTTGAACCAGAGGCCCATCGCCACATGTAAGTACCTGCTCGAGTGTAGGTACCTATTTTATCTTTATGTACCTTTGGACGGCCTCTTTGATTTGTGCTGTGGGCTGTGGCCTACGCCACATTTGGTACCACAGTGGTATCATTATGTATAAATATGGTATATGGTGGTATTTTAGGTAAAGCATCTGTCTTCTATGTATATAGGTACCAATTTAGAGTTCTAATAAGAATAAGATACTAGTTACTACGAGTAGGTAGGTGCACTGAAAACTAGAGCCGTAAGCATCTTTTCTAGTATCCTCCTCTTTTTTAGTATCCTCAGTCTATATCGCTTTTCGCATTGCACATTGGTCATCATGTATTAATAAGATTTAATGTGATGTGACTTCCTGCCACGAACGACCGAACTGTGGAATCAACTTCCTGCAGCGGTGTTCCCGAACCGATACGACATTGAAACCTTCAAAAAACGAGTCTATATCTTCCTGAAAGGCCGGTAACGCTCTTGTTACACCCCTGGTGTTGCAGTTGTCCATGGACAGTGGTGATCACTTACCATCAGGTGACCCGCTTGTTCGTTTGCCGCCCTATAACATAAAAAAATAAAAAAATGTTTGGAAAGATAATCTTAATACTTAGTAATTAGATTGCCCTTTTTAAACTAAACATTGTAATAAAATATCCAAGATAAGACGAAAAAGTGGAAATTCCGTGCTTCCGGACGCCTACCATATTATGATTAGCAATGGGCATCATAAGTGCCTTTGCTAATCCTAATATTGTAGGCGTTCGGCATTCGTCTTATCTTGGATCTTTTATTACTTTGTGTAGGTAGTTTAGAAAAGGGCGTCATAATGTAATCTGTTATGCAATAAGATTGATTAACTTTCCAAATATCACATTAAGGGTCAGTTCCCACCGTGACGCGACGTAGCGCGCACTATGGAAGCAATATAGAACTTATTTACAAGGCAAAAAGATACTGATTTCAGCGACAGCCCGCTTTGCCGCGCTGCGTAGCGATGCATAGCGAGGCGCAGCAGGCTCTCACTCTGTTTAATAAACAAGTTCTATATTTCATCCTCGTGCGCGCTACGTCGCGTCGCGTCGCGTCTAGGTGTGAACTGACCCTAGTCCCTAACGTACTATATAGTATGTATCTTTTGAGTTTGCTTGCTTCGTCTAAAAATTGCATAATGTCACTGTGACAGTGTCACTCAATACTCGACTGACGTAATGACATTGACATTACATTTAGATGGCCCTGGTCAAGTTAGTACGGGCCTTCGAAAACTACCTACGAGGGATAAAAACAGTGTGACTAAACAAGTTATACTTACTACTATTGCAGTAGAAAAAACAAATATGTATTGTAGTAACTTTTTTCATTAGTACTGGCAACACTACTCAATCTCAAACCAAAATGGCAATTTTTTCACAATGAACCAGAGTTTTGGACTTTGTCGTGTGTTTTTCGTCGAGTTGAGTTTTTGTTCCATAAAAAAATTACACCGACTTTAAATTTGCTGTGTTGCGTTGCGAACTATGCTGATGAGATATTAATTATCTTGTCAGAGAACGTTGTTGAACAGTTGTTCCTCCGGTTTTGGAAGTTCCGAGAAAAAATACTCCTGTGACCTTGTGTTTGACTGTGAAGCTTAGTTAGTGAGAAAAGACTGAATTAGTGCCATAAATAATGTCAGATAAAGAAAACAGGCAGAAATGTTTTAAGTGCGGCTATAGAAGATGGCATCAAAGCTCATCAAACTGTTTCGTGTTTTGAAACTGGGAAATAGGAACCTCTATTGTCGCCGGTCATGTCATGATTACTCTACAGTGTTTTAAATTATTTATACATTTTATTAATAAATTCTTGTCAGTAATTCTTATGTGGGGGGGTTATGATCCTAGGGGATGATAAATTAAAGTGGACTGTAACTTAAGGGGCTGGTTTATTACTCGTTCGTAATACAAGATTTTAACGCGCCTACGTCCGCGGTGGTCTTTGCGTTTTTGAAGACTGGATAGGCTGCTCGGTGACGCGCGTCCGGTGTGTCCTCGGCCCCCGAATCCCGCGCTGCTCCTCTGGTGGGGCGAAATCGCCTCGACACTTATTCGTTTTATTTCTTATGTTAGGTACCTACATAAATAATAATAAATTAACCTACTATCACGGAATATCTACGTATAGTACCTACCTACCTCTACCTAGCTACTACGACGACAAAAGTTCTCATTGGTTTATTTAATTCTTAATTTTTTTTTTATGGCTTGACGCTACTGCGTATTTAGCCAGGAACAAGTTAATAAAACGTGGGAAATTCTTTTTTCCTAACAAGTTACAATTAAAGGTTGGTGTAGGCCTTTGATTGCTTTAAGGGAGCTTCTGGTGACAAATCTATACGAGTCCACTAGTTTTCATAGCCGATTGAGTGGCGGATGACGCCCGAAGACGCCCACACAGTCCGCGAAACAAATATCACTACAGCCGTACTATGACTGTCCACTTTAACTATTTCACATATTGTTCATGAGCATGAGCATTTATAACACCAAACAACACCAATTTCATATTATAAGGTCCACTAAAATCAATTTGCAAAATAATTTAAAGAAAACCCCAACCAAACACCTTGACTTCCCGCCAAAAAAACTCTATTTAATTCTTGAGAGCCAATCTCGAAGCGTGGGATAATTTACCGACCAATGAAATATAAAAACAATAAAAATGTCATCTGCATTTTGTCTACACTTTCATTGTTTGTATGCGGTTGTTATTCTTCTCCGAAAAGGAGTGAAATTGTTCTGTGTTGGTGGGTGTCTGGTTGGTTGGTGTATTTTATTTTGTTTGTATTGTATTGTAAACCGGTGGGAATAATATAATGGCGAAAAGCGAAAAAGATTTACATTTACCATTATCGAGAGTGAAGACTATAATGAAAAGCTCGCCGGATGTTGAAGCAGTTGGCCCTGAACCACTATATATAGTAACAAAAGTCACCGTAAGTTTCCGAACATAACCTATAAACTACGAATCAAAATTCTATTGATTGTTCTTATTAATTATTATTATTGAAAGAAACACTCTTCTACATAATCGCCTGTCTTGTCTGAGATTTATTGTTGTTAATAATTTATGTCAATCAATTTCCAGGAACTGTTTGTAACAGACTTGGCAAAAAGGGCTCACAAAAACAGCAAAACTAGCATGTTAGAGTACAAACACATAGCCGAAGTTGTTCAGGAGGACGACACGTTGGACTTCTTGCGAGAAATAATGCCAAAGAAGATCACTGTAAGACAATACAAAGAGTTGATGGCAAAGAAAGCATCCAGAGGTGAACCATCTGGGGATGAATCTTCGGAGTCAAGTGATGAGGAAAGTACAGAAGAGAGCACCAGTGGAAATGACCAAGACTGACATAGAAAGTACAAATTAGGTTATAGGACTCATTAGATAGTATTATTTTTTTCATCTTATTTATAAACTGTGACTGGTCACCACACTGGACGTGGAACCGAGACATATTTTGTATGCGCATGCAAACTTATTGTGTACAGTTTTGTTGATTTAACTTCTGACATGTCCAGCCGCAGCAGCATGGCACTGGCAATAACATTTATTACATCAACTCTTAACAATATTAGATACACATTCATACAAACTTTTGCATTTATTTATTATTTATTTATAAAGGATATAAAATACGTGTAATTTTTTATGTGTCTGACTGATTGTCTTGCAAGGTGTCAATAAGTAGATAATAACTAATATTTTAACGATTTTAACCCCACAGGCGCCAAAGTAGACTATACTTTGGCACCTGTGGGGTTAAAAGCGACCCTGGGCGTGGCCCGCACTGGATGGGTGGTTACTTCTGGTCACTCATCTAGTGCGGTCCGAAAAATCAGAAATTTTTATGCAACTTGTGGTCACAACAATTTTTCGAGCTCCGTGCTTCGGAGCAAATTAAAGCCATTGGTCCAAGCTGTCATCTATGGAAGGCAGTCGTAAAGCTTGTTAAAAAATATTTTCGGACATAGCACGATGATTGCCATGCCAATGATGTTACTTTTCGGCAGCTTGAAATATCTGATACCTGTGTTGGCCACTTACACGCACAATGAACAACAAAATTTATTGAAATCAAAAATGTTCAAATAAGCTAGGTTTACTTATCATTTCATTAATGATTTTACATAATTTTAGCCCATGCATGCGAGCACAGATATAAATAGATGTACGTACATGCTAGTTTCATAAAGAACATCAATAACTCAAGCTTAAGAATAGTCACTAGTAATAAATTGTCATCAAGAATAGTTATAGAATTTTCCATGTGTCCCCAGAACACTAAATACAAAGTAAATGGAACCATTCAAGTCACGGATTTAAGTTAACGAGATTGACTAACGCATTTCACTTTATTAAGTTGAATTATGCAGCGGGTGGCCAACGTTTAGAAAATATTGAAAGGAATATAAAAGACAATGCCGATTCGACTATGGGAAGTGGCGTCTTTTTTTTTCGCGCGGCCACCGACCAAACTTGTTTTTTCCAATGGGCAATAGCATAATAAACAAAACTTAGTATGACATATATACCTCTAAACTCAGTCCGGACTGGGTTATTGAGTGACAGGCCACTGACGAGGTTTGGTCAGTGGCCGCGCCAGGCCTGTGTCACTCCCCGTTTAGGTATCGAAAATGTACCTACATTATTACTATGCGCGCAGGTGGCCCCTCCGGGTGGTAAATTCAGTTATACGAATCGTTTGTCCAGAGTAATAAGAATGAAATTGGCTTGCAATGGATGTCTCGGTATTTATACGAAAAGGTGCTGAGTTCTGACGTGAGCTAAATTAAACCATATCGCTAGCCACATTGAGTAGATATTTCTTTGCTGAGTGAGACTTCTGTACGTTAGTATTATTTATTATGTGGCCGCGCGCAAAAAAAACGACGACAAAATCCGGCATTGGCTTTTTAAACTAGTAGACTTAATACGTATTAGCAGTCCTGTGTCACTCCCCGTTTAGGTATCGAAAATGTACCTACATTATTATATATATATTTATTTATGTATTATTACTATGCGCGCAGGCGGCCCATCCAGGAGGTAAAGTCAGTTATACGAATCGTTTGTCCAAAGTAATAAGAATTAAATTGGCTTGCAATGGATGTGTATCTTTACGAAAAGGTGCTGAGTTCTGATGTGAGCTAAATTAAACCATATCGCTAGCCACATTGAGTAGATATTTCTTTGAATTTCTTTGCTGAGTGAGACTTCTGCACGTTAGTATTATTTTTTTTGTGATATTAGTACCATCTGCTCACACAGAGGGCAGCACACAGCAAGCAATTTTTTCTTCTCTAAATGGTTTTTAAATTTATTTTTGTTATTATTTTATTTATATTAAGGTGCTCCCTTATCGCGAGCATTTACTTGTAATGTAACATTATAGATTCGACTTTGACCATTACATTACAATACTACCTCCTGACTGGCGAGCATTCACGTGTAATGTAACATTATAGATTCGACTTTGACCATTACATTAGAATACTACCTCCTGACTGACGAGCATTCACGTGTAATGTAACATTATAGATTCGACTTTGAGCATTACATTACAATACTACCTCCTGACTGACGAGCATTAACGTGTAATGTAACATTTACTTCGAGCATTACATTACAATACTACCTCCCTGACTGACGAGCAATCACTTGTAATGTAACATTATATAATAAATTAATATATAGGTAAGACTATAAATACGTAATTTGTTTATGTACTAGTACGTAATTTGTTTATTTTAAGGGTTTCATACCCAAAGGGTTCCAGTGGGACCCTATTTCTGTCGGTCCGTCTGTCCGCCTGTTCAGCTGTCCGGCTGTCCAGCTGTCTGTCTGTCCGGCTGTCCGTCTGTCCGGCTGTCCGGCTGTTCGGCTGCCCGTCTGTCCTGCTGTCCGTCTGTCCGTCCGCACTTGGATTGGTGACCAAAAATTGTCACGACAAATTCTCGCGCTGCTCCGTGCTTCAGAAGGCCCGTTATCCCTGTTACCCCGTAAGCCGTTGGTCCCGACTTTCTTCATTATATGGCAGTCGTTAAGCTATGTCAGATGCCTTTAGGCAGCTTGTGAAATCTGACACCAGTGTTGGCCACTTACACACACGAAAAACAAAAACAAACAAATGGCATGCGTACAAAAACTTTCGCATTTATAATTAGTATAAAAAGTATACAAATGTTCTATGTTAAAAGTTAAGCGCATTGATGTTACAAGTTGTATTAAGATGTTACATATTGTATCATTACAGGGTGCGCATTGTAATGCTCGGTTCGCCTCCTTCACTGATGTAATGTAACTTTACATTACACGTAAATGCTCGCGGTGAGGGAGCACCTTTATATATTTATTATTATTTTCTTAATTCAACTTTAAAAAATGGTGCAGAGACAAGTAAGACCAAAGTAGGAGCAAAAATAAAATTTTAATAAGTACATATTTAATATTTGAACCTATATACATACCTTTCGCAGATTTACTAGTAATTTGTGCGCTACCATCTATGTGAGCAGTTGGTACTAATCTAAGCGCACGGTAGTGCGCACGCCAAGTTTCAGCAACTGGCCGCGCGCATACCGTGCACTATTTACACGAACCGTTTCGACCCACTTGAGGCGAACAATAAATTAGCCGATAGGAACTTGGTCCCCTTTTTAACAGGTATTTTTTTGGTGGGATATGTTTGCTGTTTACGTACCTTTCAATATTTTGTATCACGTTGGGTCTGTTACGTTATTAATTATATTATCTTTGGTTTAGGTAACTCAATAAAATGAAAATGGCTGTATTTATTAACTGTAAAACTGACGAGGAAATCATTTCCATTAGAATATAATGTTGTAAATTAAGTTATGTAATATTTCCTTTTTGTATTAAATAAATGGATTTTAAAACATCTAGTGTCTCGTCTCGTATCTAGTACACTAGTGGCTCTGTGAGCTGTGATCCTCGCGACTCCCCCCCAACCCGTTTAAGCTAATCGAATAAAAAAGTTGTTCAGACAAAAAAGTTGCGTCTTATTAAGGGTAACAAAAAAGTTTGAAAATTTTTCGAAATGGCTGTAATATGGTTTTCTTAAGGCTGGGCCTGATGTGGATAATCTAAGGTTTGCTCCTAAGGTTTGCTCCCGCTTCCAGGCACACAAATTTACACTCTAGCCGAAGCGAGACAGCGAGACCATGCAGGGTGAAAAGATCATCATGGTACCTAGGTCAATTTGATGAGGCTGATTTTGGTTTTGAGGTGTTTTTTTCGTTTTACAAAGAATATTTAAAGAGTTATTTAAAAAATAAGACATATGATCCCTGCTTTATGTTTTATACAATTAGGTATACTTAATCCAAAGTTACAAGGGCTAATATAGGTATAGTATTTCTTGAATACTTTCCGTTTTAGTATAATTCTGAGGTAATTTAGAGGCAACTTCGCAATTTTTTTCTATCGAGAAAATTTTAGCAATCGTGTTTTCGAAACATATTATGTCCTATAGAGTTAGTCCTGTACTTTGCTATTGTTTCGAGAGCTGGCACGAATTTTTGAGTAGGTATTTGAGGCAAGTTGAAAACTTGTCACATACCTCTCCTATTATACCCCTACACGGAACTGCAGGCAGACCTGGCTGGTGAGTAGCGGGGCTAAAGCAACCTATAAGTTTTTTTTTTCAAAAAAGGTATTTGAGGCAATATGCATTTTTTAAATGTTGTATTTTAATATTTAAAGAATAAAAAAATCAATAAGCCAGAAGATTTGGTCAGGGCTTTGATATTGCCAGGCGCGTGCAAAAGTATCTTTTAAAAAAATGTAAAAAAGGTATTTCAGGCGACTTGAAATTTTAATAGGGTATTACTTATAACTAAATAAAGCGGCCAAGTGTGAGTTAAACTCGCGTGAAGAGGGTTCCGTACAATTGATTGAATTCTTATAGGTTTTCCTGTAATCTACAAGCAATGAACTATATTTTGTATTTTTTTTCAAAATTTTAGGCTCAGTAGTTTCGGAGATCAGGGGGATGGTCAATTTTCGTCTTCTTTCGTGAATAAAATCAAAACTATTCATTTTACAATAATAACAAAAATATATTTGAGGTCCTCATAACGAGCCCTTTCATTTAAGGCCGTACCTGAATTTTCCGGGGTCCAGTGCTGCCCCCATTTAAAATAAATCATTTCAAAGAAAACGGAGACATCATTTAAAATTTTGCTACTACCAAATTCTAGATAACCCTTCAAAGTATTTTATGAACTACTGTTTACAGTTTAAAGTGAGAACGTTAAGCTTTACTACGCACATTTGCGAAAAACGGCCACTTTTGGCGAATGTGCGTAGTAAAGCTTAACGTTCTCATTATAATCTGTAAACAGTAGTTCATAAAATACTTTGAAGGGTTATCTAGGACTTGGTAGCAGCAAAATTTTAAATGTGGTCTCCGTTTTCTTTGAAATAATTTATTTTAAATGGGGGCAGCACTGGACCCCGGAAAATTTAGGTACGGCCTTAATATATGACACAGTAAGGTTTGCAAAACTTTTTCTTTTAATTTCCTAATTTGTCCCCCGAAAATGTCGATTATTTAAAAAAAAAAATTATTTACTTTGCACAATGTGTTTGGGTCATAGGATTACAACATTCTACCAAATTTCACCTGATTCGGTACAGTAGATTCGGAGAAAATTGGCTGTGACAGACGGACGGACAGACAGACGCACGAGTGATCCTATAAGGGTTCCGTTTTTTCATTTTTTGTACGGAACTCTAAAAATAAGATTCTCAAAAAGACAGATTATTTTGATGGGACTTTCAGGTAAGGGATATATGGGACTTTCTACCTGCCAGGTCAATCTAAATAAATCAAAATGGTGCAAGCGAAACTATGTCGCTATGTAGGCCTTATGTATATTTAGCATAAAGACTAGAGTGGTCTGGCCGGTATTGCCGGTATTTAATCGTTGTAGTTATACACACATATACAACGAGATCTATGTACTTACGTACCACATATACTATATTTTATAACTAATACAATCCCGTGTGGTTCCGACCACTCCATCTCTTTATGTGGATGTCGTAAGAGGCGACTAAAGGACTAAGCACAAATATCTCGTACTCGCATTCCTAAGGAAGGTTGACGTCAGGCAGGCGGCCGGTCGTAAAACTATAGCCATAGCATTTAAACTGTTCCGGCTATTTCTTCTCCATTTTGCAAGGTCTGGCATCCTTGAGTGACCATTAACATGCATATTATATTTGGAGAAGGAAAAGCGGGAAAGCGCACCCCGGGCTCCGAAGCAGCACAGCTGAGGATGCAACCGGTAACGCGCTTAGACGAAGATTTTATTTCAAAAATAGGTAACGAAAAATCACTTTCACATAAAAATTCGATTGAAATTCTATGGAAGATCATATTTTTTCTGTTTTATTATCTAATATGTATTATGACTTGAGGCTTCATCTTCTAATCACAGATCTAACACCAATCTCGCCCAATCCAATTTGCACGTCAATAAAATTATTTCCACCAGAGCAATAAGTATACATGCGGTTTCTTCCGACCACGAGTTTAATCTACAATTGTACAATTGTAGATTCCTCTCGAAGAAATTTCGTGACGATGACGATCCTCTGTTGCTTGATTAAGCCTAGATTTAGTTGAGAAATACCTCGAATCCTGAGCTTGTGGTCTATTTGTACGAGAGGTCAGCTTACATTCTTACTTTTCGATACAAACGTACCTAGTCTGCTTGTCTAGCTTTTATTTTGAAATGAAATGCCAGATATCGGCAGAATTTTGTGATTTCAAAGAAATTGCATGGCATATAACTGTTTTCTACTTTACAGCAGTATACATATGAACTCGAAGGAAAATATAAGGTTGTCGCAGCTTTCCATACTGATGGTCAAATATGATATGATACCTACACTAAGTATAATATTCTCTTTCAAGTTCATATTTTCACTATGAAAACCAATTGGGATTGTTCATTGTTTTAACCCCTAATTTTTATTTTTTTATATCAAAATATAGCGTATTTCGAGAAACTAATTTGAATTGTCCGCTTTTCAAAACTTCATTTTATTTCAAAATGTATTTTCGTTGGGGTGATTCGAAGTCACGATAGCACTCACGGCGTTAACGTGAGGGTCGTGGGTTCGAGTCCCACCGTGGCGGATTTTTTCATCACATATTTTCAATTTGGATGTATTCCCTAATTCCATTTTTGAATCATTCACACATCCCTTTTCATTTTGACTCATTACACGTCCATCTCTCATCCTAAACACATCTTCAGGTGTCAGGACTACCTAGAGGTAGTTACTTCCATATTATCTGCATATTATCACAGAATAAATAATACTAACGTAATATTATTTAAAGTCTAGTTATAACTTTGATATCAGTACTATAAAGTGTATCAGTACAATAAACACAAACACTCCTGACAGCGCCGGGACAGGTTAAGGGCCCACACCTCTCTTAGTCACCACGACACTGTAAGAAAGAAAAGGGGTTAGTTGTGTTGTGACAAATCGTTTTCTGGTCAGGCTGTTAGTCCCCCATTCCGGAAGGACTTTGGTCGGTGCGCTTTCGTTGTTCCTTCTTCTTCTTCTTCGTCTAAGCGCGTTCCCGGTTGCACACCAGCTGTGCTGCTTCGGAGCCCAGAGTGCGCTTTACCGCTTTTTCTTCTCCAAGCATGCATGTCAATGGTCACCTAAGGATGCCAAAGACCTTGCAGAATGGAGAAGAAATAGCCGGAGCAGTTTAAATGATTTGGCTATAGTTTTACGACCGGCCGCCTGCCTGACGTCAACCCTCTTTGGGAATGTATTTGAGCGAAAAGTTGCCGTGTGCAAAAGTGCGCCTCTTACGACATCCACAGAAAAAGATGGAGTGGTCCTATTCTAACCCAGAACCACACGGGCGCTTTCGTTGTTTCTGATGTTTAATAATTACATTTTTAACAAAAAAAAAACAAGCGACTTCAACTTTTAAGGAGTTTCTTCCATATCTCCAAAGTTCTTCATCATATCTTCACCAAATTAAAATGTATCAACTTGGTAGTAAAGGCTTTCAAATAAAAAAAGAATCATCAAAACCGGTTCACAATTGGCGAAGATATCGCGTAATAACCATACATAAAAAAAACATACAGTCGAATTGATAACCTCGTCCTTTTTTGAAGTCGGTTAAAAATTGTTTCTGTTATACTTTTAAACCGAGTTTACTTATCTATCAATTTTCCTTGGTGCTTGGTGGATCAAGGGATTCGGTTCCCCAATTCAGGTATTTTTCGCCTTCTTCTTTGCTTGTCTGGAAGAAAAGAAAAAAACGTAGAATGTACCAGCTTCTTCCCGTGCAGATCGTAAAAGCCGATCGAGGGAATGGGCGAGAATCTGAATCGTAGGTGAATCGGTTAGCAACCCAATTATGATTTCCCTTTTCATGCCCACAATTACGCTAAAAGCGGCCTGGGCCTTACCGCCCTAGGCTCTGTCTGCCCCGTTAGGGATAAAGTCGTGATAGTGTATCTTCTTATTTCTCACCATTTCCCATTAATTTATATGGGGTGGCAAAAGGTCTTTTCTTTCCAATTCCCTATTGCGATTTGTAAATTAAAAGTAATTATTTGTAACGTAATTATTTGTTCGTTTTGTAATTTGTATGCCGCCTTACAAATACTATATGCACTGTTGCGTAAATGAGAAACTTAAACATACTCATCACGCACGCCTTTGGTGCTCTGTAATTATTTGGACATTTCTTAACGAACACTAAAATTAAAATGTACGACATCTATTCTATATTAGCTAAACTGATATACCTATAATATCACAAAAACCCTTTCAAATTGATAAGCAGGTTGTTACTAGAACGATTTGATTGAGTAAAGCAGCCGACCTGCACTTTTTTTTATATATAAATACACTAGCTGTGCCCGCGACTTCGTTCGCGTGGTTGTCGGAACGTAATGTTATATAGCCTAAGGCCTTCCTCTATAAATGGACTACCCAACAAAAAAAGAATTTTTCAAATCGGACCATTAGTTCCTGAGATTAGCGCGTTTAAACAAACAAACAAACAAACAAACAAACTCTTCCGCTTTATAATATTAGTATAGATAAATATATAAGGACAAAATCACACTGATTGAGCTAGCCCCAAAGTAAGTTGAGTTATTTGAGAAGCGCGTGCTACTATAGTATTTATACAATGAGTGCTACTATTTACGAGTATATTTACTATTTTATAATTTAATCTAATCTAATACATCAGGTGCATTTAACCCTTTCACTGCTACCTTAATTTGCCACTTTTTTCGAATCGGATACACGCTGATACATCAGGTGCATTTAACATTTTCATTGCTACCTCAATTTTCCACCTTTTTAGGGTTCCGTACAAAAATGAAAAAACGGAACCCTTATAGGATCACTCGTGCGTCTGTCTGTCACAGGCAATTTGCTCCGAATCTACTGGACCGAATCAGATGAAATTTTGTAGGATGTTGTAATCCTATGACCCAAACACATATCTGCAAAGTAAATAAATATTTTCTAAAATAAGGGTAATTTTCGGGGGACAAATTACGAAATTAAAAAAAGTTTTGCAAAACTTACTGTGTTATATATCAAATGAAAGGGCTCGTTATGAGGATCTCAAATATATATTTTTTTATTATTGTAAAATAAATAGTTTTGATTTTATTCATGAAAGAAAAAGAAAATTGATCATTCCCCCCCTGATCTTTAAAACTACTGAGCCTAAAATTTTGAAAAAAATACAAATTATAGATCGTTGCTTGCAATCAATTGTACAGAACCTTCTCCACGCGAGTTTAACTCGCACTTAAATTGGCCGGTTTATTTTAAACGCAAGCACCTACGTAACTATTCGGATTGCAAACGAAGGTTTTGATAAGTGTTTTAAGTTGATACCTTGTGTTCTTTGCTTGTGTCTAAGACTGCATTCGTGTCAGTAATACCAGCCATTAACATAGAGTCAAACGTATTATCAAAATTCAATAAAAAAAGTAGGAAATAACACTTAAAATTCACAAGAAAAGGTTACGCCCCAAGAACCAATGTCACGATCCTCTCAACTTTTGTAGCCCCCTTGAAAGCAGGGTTACGTTAACCTTCTTATGTGTAAAGACGTAACCGATTACTGGCACTTCGGCGTTGTTGTTTACCTATTGCATACCCCTACTTCTGGTCTTTTGATATATCGTCGTGATATTAACGTTGCTTGCTCACGACAACACGATGTTAACCTAACTGGGGTTCATAAAATATAAAAGCAATAGGTAGGTCGAAATTAGAAGTGGGAGATTCTGGGAGAAAATGCTCTTAGTATTATATGTCCGCCATTTGAGAAATATCATTTTAAATTTGATCAATATAGTATGATATTAAAGAAATAAAATTCATACTCTATGAGAAAACATAGCATTTTAATGTGACAAATCACACCGATTGAGCTAGCCCCCAAGTAAGTTTTTAAACTTGTGTTTATGGTACTTATGGGATACTAACTCAACAACGTCCGACGAAACGAAAGCCGGCGTCAACGACACTTACAGCTCGAGCGTCGTCGGAATACCATATACCCACGGCGCGGCGGTAGCGGATACCGCTTCCGTTTGGATAGGCCTTTATTACTGACAGGCCATATTTATCTACCATTACCTACATCAGAATAATCTAAATGGATTCTGAACCAATTTAGACTAAGCTATATGACGATATTGTGCGAATTCAATGGTACGGGCTAAGTATAAACTGATTGATGTTTGCCTACAAGTGCTAACATCCGAACCAAACAACAAGAATGAACTTATCCGAACAAACTTGTGTGGTCGGACTCGAGCGGCGGAAACGGGGTCAAGAGCACAGAGCAAGTTTTTTTTATTATTTACTGCCGCTTTGGCTAGGTCACATAGTACGTTATAACCTTATGGCTATGACTTAACTTTACTGAGTAAAAAAAATCCTCATAGTTTTAATTTTCTGTTAATATTGCTCTTACTAATTAATAACACATTGCCCCGGGGTAAAAATCCCTTTGAGTATACTTTAGGCGCACGCATTTAAAGTGAAAAACGCGATATCGTCGAGACAAATCCCTGTGTATATTTTTAAGAACTACCGCTCAAAACGATTGTTTAAACCTAAAGTACCCGTGTACCAAATGGCCATCCTGTACATTGATTTGCGGATTTTTGGCAATTTTTGCTTTGTACACTGTCCACTATTTAGTTTGTTCGCAATTAGGGGTTGACTAGCTGCATGGTGCCCGCAACTTCATCCGCGTAAAATTCAGTTTTATTGTGTACATTGTTTGGCAAATTGAAAAATTTAGTTATTGTGTAATTTAGGTACAGTTCTTTTCGACGACAAAAATAAAATGACATTAATAGTTTTATTTTTGCTTGTATTGGTTTCATACCTATATAGAATAGATACCAGCATTAGTTATTTACCCGCGAGCTGGCAACGTACAACTGCCCGTGGGAAAAACATTAATGTACCAACACTTTTAACATTAAGATTTTAGACACAACCCACCAGCTATTTGGGCCCCCTGAGACATTTTACGGTTGTCTCGAAGGTATACAAGGTGTATCTTGGAAGTCTCGAAGTAAGCAGCTATGAGAAATTGTGTGCGCTAGAAATGGGATCATGAGACAAAATTTCTTCGTAATTAGGGGTTGATTGCGTCCTTAAAGTCGTTCACATACGTAGATGTATACTTGTAAGAATATATCTTATATTTGTATAATGCATTTGTAATAAATGTAATCGATGTAAGTCGTTTTTATCACAATAAACAATTAAACAATATCTACGTAAGCCCATGTGTTATCGAAACTAAAGCACTTTTGGCTAATTTGACGTTAAGCTTGACTCTCTCTTTGTTTACCCAACCTTGCATTGTATCATTCAAGTTATATTTTTATTGATATTGCGTCGCGCGACCGATTGCATAAGACTCGAATCTCGATCTACGTTCGTGTTTCACGGCCTCCCGCCACTTTTGGGCAACACCGTGTAACACTGATCTTTGAAATAACCAAGCTGCGCATAAGGCAAAGGATACACTTTAAACAGTTCAGAATACGAAGCTGTTTTTAATTAAAAGTGAAAATCTAGCCAATCCAAATAACTTTGCCTTCAAGGGCCTCCCTAGCGTATTTGGATAACACGCTAGAGTCGTTCGTTACTCGAGAACTCGATGGGTCTTTCAGCACGGGAAATAATTGTACTTACCTATTTTTACAGTGTCTATGCAAGTTAATTTAATTCTGTCTGTGTCCATTAACGAATACAAGCATTTAAAAAATAGAGTCTTGGATCTCTCATAAAGAGGGATGAATGATGATGCTAGGATGAATTAAGCTTAGTAAATTATAACACAGATGTCAAAAAAAAACCCATGATGAAGCTAACTGAAATTGCGTTGTGTATCTTTAAAATGATGGCAATGAAACAACACCATTTTCGATGCCAATGACAGTTTAACAGTAAGTATTTTGTTTGCTTATTTATTATTTATTTAAAAACTTTATTGTCCATCAGCGATAGTTACACATAATAAAATTTTGCCATTTAATTATCTGTTTATTTAATGATTTCTATTATAAAACGTCAGTACAGCGCATTCGTGCAGACTTCACCTAAAGACCGAATAAAACGAGAAAATGAATCACTATGGTGAAACCCGTCTGGACCGAGTAACATAAAATATGAAAGTAATTGGTGTACTGTACAGTAACTGCACAGTACGTTCATCTCGACTTATAATAAGCTTATCTTTATAAGCTAAGCTTAAGCTAAGCTTAGCTTATCAGTTTCAAAAATGCACGTTTACAAAAAAAAGAAGATATAAAATTTTCAACATTTTGACAACTTTAATCTTTTGCTCTATTTTGGTAGACATCTTTTAACTGGATCGAAGCGATCGATGAATTTTGTATAAATAACTTTGTACATGCCTTACAACATATTTGAGCTAAAAACAGAAGACATAAGTTACCTAAATCCTTATACTCCATATATCTATATTTATTTAAACTTTAAGCCCAAAAAGCTACAATGTAGAGTTAATGCTAAACCACTCTGCCTGTCGACCTTTGGGAAAATTAACAGAATATCAGATAACATATCTAGATGTAGATATACCATCAATAGGTAAATACATAATATATAAATACACACATACATGTGGAAAATAGTAAGAAATTATAAATTCATCTAATTGTTTACAGTTCCGAAAAGATACCTTCTTCTTGCTTAGGTATGTAGAGCAGCTTATAATATATTCGCTCTACTAAGCGAAGAACGCAGTATCAGAACGTGAGGTATCAGGTAATAAAGGGCGGATAAAGCCAGAAAATTAATCGACTTATCGTATCTATAAGTAGTTTAATCGATTCACCATTCAGCACAAAAATCTTGTTATTAATAAAACTGGCAATACGTTAGAAAAAGCGTGACCAAAAATATTTGCACGAAAAAGATAAAAGTTTTTTTTTTAACTGACATAAGTAATATAAACTGAAAATATATTTTATTTACAAAATGTTACAAATATTCGTCAGCAACATGCTTCGTCAAAAAAGTACAAATGTATATCAGCAACATGCTTCGTCAAAGGTTTACAGAAATAAATCCGCCACATGCTTCGTCAAATCAAATAACTATACAGGCTGACTTTTAAACCACCAGCCAAATTTTTGGAGCAAGTTCAGTCCATGATACTGAACTACTTTCTATAAAAAAAGTTATTAAAAATCGATAAAAATTTTTTGTCCTCCCATAGAAAATCCGTTTGACTGAGCGCTAATTTGTATGAAAAGGCGAATTTTTATTTTTATTTTTCGTTTTTTTTTCGTAGTTCAGTATCATGGACTGAACTTGCTCCAGAAATTTTACTGGTGGTTTAAAGTCAGCCTGTATAGGTACCTATTTCGAATTAGTCTAATAGACCCCCACGGCTCGTACCCGGCCCAAAGGTCCCCATAATGCTCGCGGCATTTCCCCTTTGAATGGCTATAGAGAGCCTTTGAGCCAAATACGATGCCGAGCGGTTATCATTTGACCTTTCTGAAATACGAGTACGATGGCCCAACTCTTTTATAAATTCCCTTGCCTCTAATCCCCAAGAGCCCGTGATCTCAAATGCTACTGGAACGAATATATAAGCTGCTTTTAAACACGCATATTTACTGTGTTTTAGCCTAGCTGCGTTATCAGCTGCCGATCTCGCTGTTTTTATAGTGTCTTTTAAGTGTGTAGCAGCAAAAGTACTTACACATGTAGCATCCCATATCAGGCACCTACCTCTCTGCCGGTATTAGAGTTAAACCGTCTGGCCGTTTCCCATAACTACGACTTAAGCCTGAAGGTTCCAAAACGCATGGAATGTTAGCACTTACCATCGCTCGCTTGATAATATCATTTAATGCATGATGTCTAGGATATCTCCCAATGCATCTTATGCAATTCAAGCCATGATACCCTTTGACGTCCACAACAGCCCCGCAGATGCACTGGTGCTCTTCACTAATATCACACCCAATTCTGAGGGCTGCGGATATTTTTTTTTTTAGTTTTTCGTGATTTTTTTTCTCTACGATACCTAGCAGGACATCGAAAGTTATTCAACTCATAAGACGAAATACGACGATTTAGCCTACCTACAGCTCTGTTATTTCCCTGTTCGTCTTGTACCTAAGCGAGACATACAATTTCTAAGTAGACCTAGGTAGATAGCCGTCACGCACGACGACCAAGCGTAACACAAGTCATGTCATTACGTTACGACCAGACACAATCGTATCTGATACTCGATAATTTGCTTGCATGCTGATTAGAGTTTCTACCAGCTATTGTGAAGTTGACACGATTGCAGCGTTATCCTACACTTGTGTCGTGGAGTGACTTCACAATGCTAGAAAGAGTAACAATCTGATAGTTTTTCCAACTGGATAAGTATTGGGAAAACATGTCGACTTACTCACTACATATTCTGGAAGAATAAGGAAAATATTGTGATAATAACACCATTGCCAGGCCCCGGGCGACAAATTTTTGTGAGGCCGTTTCCTTTGTGCGAAACTGTGGCAAAAGCATGTGATTCGAATTTAGGTATTTTTGATGTTTCATGCAAGAAATGAAACACCGATTCCACAGCAGAGGTAAGAGCTGAGTTTTGATATCTGCAGGTAGCTTCCGATTTATGCCGCCATGCAACTCGATTCTACGACGGCACCATTAAAGTACATTACGATATAAGTCCTTTATGGTGTTTCTCCTGGTATTTTTCCTTCTTCCTTCTCGTTCACCTAGTTCTTAGAGAAAGCGAAAGAGACAAAATCACTTTTTTTCTTTCACTCTCTCTTCACCGATACATCGATAAAAAAAACTAAACAATTTGAAGCATTGAAATAGCAAATAGTGCGGTTATAGAATATAACTTCACTATTTGTGTTTATAACACGTACACGCGTGTTTTATGAGCTGCTTTATATGAATATCACTTTACGAGTAAGTGTGTTGAAAAAGATAATTAAAAGTGTAGGGATGTACCTACAACTGTCAGGCTCTTCCTTCACTTGTGCAGCGGTGCGGTGCGGCGGAGCATTTTGCAAGCTGACCGAAATGCGCACCGCACTGCGGATCAAATCTACGATCAAATAAGTTATTCGCCAGAGTTGAATGAAGCAAGCCTTTTCTGTAAAATAAAAAAGACACGAGAACGAGAATTTTCGATTGAAAACAGGGCGCTTTTTCGATATTCTCTTAAAATAAGGTAAAATATAAATACTTTAAATCAAAAAAATTAGTGTATTTCAGACACAAAACGGTAAGTTTTCACCAAATTTCGAGGGGAAAAAAATGTAAAAGTTAAAAATAAAAAACCAAAGACTTGGTTTTTAGAATTTTTCACATAAATTTTAAGATATGTGAAAAAAATGTAAATACATAAGTTGTAGATCTTTTTATTACCTACAACTTTTCCATTTAACTTTTTTCTGACTCTTAGTTTTGCTGGAGATCGAGATAAACCGTTTTTATCCTTAAAACCTCACCCCCTCCACACCCTGACCTCAGATCGCCCGAAATAAAATTTTCCTCTCTTTTTTGTTATATTCTCTTCCATTTCCAATGGGTTTCATCCTACTATAATTTATTTTGGTTTCAAAAATTATCGGCACTGGTCTATACTAGCGGAAAATCAAGGTGACTCAGTATACGGTTTGAAGAAAATGTCTGCGTGCATTCGATAACAGCTCGCGTTTCAGAACGTACGCGATTCGGCGCCCGTGCAGGCGCACTATTCGGAATTCAAACGTTAGTTTTTTTATTTTTTTTATTTTTCGGCCTGAAGTTTTGAGTGATATTAATTGATTTGGATTGTATTGTATTGCCGCGCTACAAGATGACGATCTACAGCAAAATTGTCCAAATAATTTTGATCAGTGTGTGACTATTTTTTTTGGATAAGGTCCGACATACAAAATGTAAGTATTAAATTTAAATTTATTAAAATTAAGTATTATATACTTACTATACTTATTAATATAAACTTTTACAGCCGCTAAACTATTGCTTTTATTGTGTTTGGTTTTATGTCTCTAAAAGTGTTAATAGTTTTTACTTCCGTTTCTACGTCTAAAACGTTTAAAATAGAAAACTCAACCTTAATTTTCTTCTCAAACTAGGTTAGTATAAATAAACCTAATATTGTACCAAAAATATATAAATCTACAAATAATAATATCATAAATATTTGCAAGTTGCAAAACAATCGAGAATAAAAAATTCAATGCTAAAGAAACACGAAGCTCTCAGTAAAAAAAAAAACTTTATTAGTCTATGCAAGCTTTCAAATAACTAACTAATCTAATTAACTTTTATAACTAGTTTATTACATACACAATATATACGAGTACATTTTATATGGGCTACATGCTCTATTACAAAATGAGTACTTACTAGGTACCTATAAGTACCTACTGCTTTTAATAGACACTTAAACTCCTTACCGTTAAATAATGATAGTAATCCAACTAGGTTTCTTATCCTAAATATCTTCGCCTCTAGAACTATAATAAGGAAATAACTAAGTATGATAGGTTAGGTATGTATTTCGTTGCAGCTTCATTCTCTCAAAATACAGGATGTTTCATACTCTAAAATGATTCATACTCTAGAATTGAATTAATGAGTATCTGCAAACTAATGTGAGATAATACAGATGTACTGACTAGTGGCCGACTACTCCGAATAGTCGGGGAAATCGACTATCCGGCTATATTTATAGCCGGCGACTAGTCGGCAAAATGTACTGACTAGCCGGCAATTTTTTTTTATTAAGTGACAATATAAGCTCGGAATAGAAAGAAAGAAAAGAATAATGGACTGCTTCTGTCATCATCGTCATCATCCGGGCGTATTCCCGGTTGCATCCTCAGCGGTAACGCTTCAGAGTCAGAGCCCGGGGTCCGCTACCTACCCTAGGTGAATTGACGAGGCTACTGGTTAGACTACTCTTGTACGAGTATTGATATAAATTAACCAACGTTTACTAAACACAATTTTTGGAATTCATGAATTTTTAATTTACTTATAACGTAAATTATTTTAAAACTGACATCCTAGAATGGCTTTTTAATTACATTATGTTTATAACCTCCAACCAAAAAGAGGGGTGTTAGAAGTTTGAAGCTAATGTCTGTCGGTCTGTCTGTCTGTCTGTGACATCGTAGCGCTCGAACGGATGGACCGATTTTGATGCGGTTTATTTTACATGATAGGAAATTCCCTTGCAGTAGTTCTCAGCTATGTTTGATGCAAATCGGTTCAGCCGTTCAAAAGTTATTAGGGTTAACACTTGAAAAACCGGGCTTTCTCAAGCAAATAATAGATGGCGCTATCCGTAGCGTGGCTTCATATCCATATTAAGTCGTATCGGCAGTTCCGTTACTTATCACTAGATGGCGTTCTAGACGGTCGGGATTTTTAGGGTTCCGTACAAAAAATGAAAAAACGGAACCCTTATAGGATCACTCGTGTGTCTGTTTGCCCGTCCGTCTGTCACAGCCAATTTTCTCCGAATCTTCTGGACCAAATTAGGTGAAATTTGGTAGAATGTTATAATCCTATGACCCAAACACATATGGGTAAAGTAAATATTTTTTATTTTTTTTTTAAATCACAAACATACCTCTAAATTTGCCTAAATTGATTTTTTTCTATCGACCCAAAAATGCTCAATCGTGTTTTGGCTATTGTGGGTGTCTGTAGAAAATCCTTAAGATTTTTATGTAATTTTTTTGAGGAATAAACTATAGTAGTTTAATAACAGTGATTTTTCAAAAACACGCACAGTATTGCAAATTGTGAACCCACGTCGCCTTAACGTGAATTTTAATTGCTGTAAGTGTCTATTGGTGCTACCTTAATAATAATTTTATGTTTCAATAAAATTATTAGTTACTATACATTTTAATTATACAACAACGATTGAATAATATAGGCCACACCTGCAATCCCTTCGGCTCTTCCGCGAGTTTGCGAATTCCACTTGTACAGACAGACTCACCAAACTAGTTTAAATTATCTAATAATACTCTTAGTCCGGGATTTCACTGCATGATTTTGTGGTCTACTTTCATTCGAAAAGCTCTTTTACAAGGGTTTAATAACGTTGTTTTTTTTTATTTTGAATTTTTATATACAATGTGGAAGGGACATACCCGTAATAAATTGAACCACGGGCTATACTAGATAACTAAAGTATAATGAAATTAAAATAACAGTCAAAAAACAAAAATAAATTCGACATTCCCATACAAATCGCCGCGGCGGCCGCACACTTAATTTGTATAAAAATGACGAAATTTATTTTTGTTTTTTGGCTGTTATTTTAATTTCATTATCTATAATGATATAGTATAGACCGTGGTTCGATTTATTACGGGTATGTCCCTTCCACGTTGTATAGGGACAAATCACACTCCACAGTAAGTTTTAAACTTTTGTTATGAGATACTAACTCAACGATACTATCACTTTACTACATAGTATAAAACAAAGTCGCTTGCGCTGTCTGTCCCTATGTATGCTTAAATCTTTAAAACTACGCAACGGATTTTGATGCGGTTTTTTTTAATAGATAGAGGGATTCATGAGGAAGGTTTATATATATAATACATACCCGTGCGAAGCCGGGGCGGGCCGCTAGTATTTTATAATAAGTACATATATAGATAGATAGAGACCCAAGCAAGACCCAGGACGATTTGAAATAGTCCTTTTTCCAACTTGCCCTGGCTGGGGATCGAAGTCAGAACCTTCGGATTGGTGGACTAGCGTGTTGACCATTACACCACGGAGGTCGACAAAATGTTTTTTTAATTTTTGATAAATGTTTAAATATGTAATGTTTGTTCGGGTCAAATCTTATCTTGAACTGACTCAGCTGATGCATATAGTCTGGTCTGGTCACGTCTTGTGATGGAATAAGATAGAAACTTTGGTGATGTTCTTGAACACAAAGTTTGGTGAAATGAAATGTGACTACAAAAATCCGAAGAAAAAGAGGGCTGTGTGTCTTAGTGTCTATACGGTTTTTATATATATATATCGTGAATGGTAGTTAACGCAGGATTTGACTAACCAGTACAATTATATTATCTGTGACAATACCGACATTGTGGTTTTTTAAACTATTTATATGTCCGACTTCCCATAAAAGCCGGATAGAAAAGAAATGCTCGGATTCTTTTAAAATATTTTAAGAAAAACAAATAAAATATATTTATGTTAGTTTTTCTTTTACAAATTCGTATTTTATGTAAGTACGTGCATATATTTTTTTAAATGGCTAAACTTTTTTTAAAATAATAAATCAACTGCATCTTTTTAAAATAAGTAATTACAATGTACTTAAATAATTTGAAAATAACACAAGCAATAACAGAATCTAGAAACTATGCAGTAGAATCTCGTACCCAAACGCTGACCAGTAGTTACGTAAAGTTACAAAATATCTAGTACCTATCCAGGACATAAGACTGGACCAGACCACTGGCAGTGGCAACTGCAACCTGATACGTAATTTATTGTAAATACAACGTGTTTGTCTCGTAATGGAGCAAAACTTTATTGTTCCTAACGATTGGCGGATTTAACGCTAAAAGCGTTCCCTGGGAGGGAACTTGGGATAAACGATAATTTTTTGCGGCGCAAAAATTAATAAATTTTTTAACACAATATTCAAATGAACATAAGTATATTATATTATAATATTTCAGTTACGTACTATATAATACATATAATATACACATGCATACCTACAATGGATGCTGATTAAAAAAATATGAAAAGAAAGAAATATAATTATGTAATATAGTTTTCTAGATTCCAATATATTTATGCTCTATAAACAAAAATAGAGCTTGAATATTAAATGCCTCAGAAACAATATAAATAAAATAAAATTATTTACTGCTTAGATTCTTTTTTTGATACCAGAAATCTCCCATTTGAATGTCACCACATACTGGGCTCATGGCGGGCGGCGGCCGGCGAGCGGGGAGGGTAACGGGACGGCCGCGCATATAATAAAGACAGTAGGTTAGCCATTTATTAAAAAATTGGAAAAATAAACCAGCTAACTGTGAGTTTAACTCGCGTGAAGAGGGTTCCGTACAATTAATTAAATTCTTATAGGGTTTCCCTTTAATCTACAAGCAATGAACTATATTTTGTTTTTTCAAAATTTTAGGCTCAGTAGTTTCGGAGATCAGGGGGGTAATGGTCAATTTTCGTCTTCTTTCATGAATAAAATCAAAACTATTTATTTTACAATAATAACAAAAATATATTTGAGATCCTCATAACAAGCCCTTTCATACGATATATTTCGTCGATCAAGGAAATGGCCGGAGCTATATTACTTCGTTGCTTACCTACAAAATTTAGCCTTATAAGGGCCTTACTCTATTAGTAATGTTACTAGGTCGGTTTGAGCGGATATCCAGATCCGGACTGTGCCAACTGTTTTAAATGGCCTTGGCGATCGCCCAACTTATATGGTCACTAAATTTTATGTACGGTTCATTTGGTTAAGGGTACTATACTATATTCATTTATTTTTATATATATATATATATATATATATATATATATATATATATATATATTTATTCATGTTTAGGCTACATGCATAGCAAAGAGACTTGAGGACGACCAACGGATGAGCGAAAAACGTAGGATTAACTTAATTTCGTTATGTTCTTTAAATTTTATTAATAGTTAAATTAAAATTAAAATAGAACCAACTAGGCAGTAAAGGCTTTCAAATAAAAACAAATCTAAATCTGTTCACAAATTGGCGAAGATATCGCGTAACAAACATACACAAAAAAAAATACATACAGTCGAATTAATAACCTCCTCCTTTTTTAAAGACGACGGTTAAAAATACCGTCAGTTAAAATCAAAGCTTCTCGCCCACCGTAACGCTATTGCACCGTACGCTGGCATTTGGGTCTTACGATCCTAGGCTTTGTCTACTCCGTTAAAGAAAAAGACGTAATAATGTACGGTATCATCATATAATAATAGTGTTTTAAATAGTGCCTTTTAAAAACTACAAAGCCATTGCGTTGCGTGCAATATAAATTAAATCCAAGGCGAATGCATCAATCGCATCGCTATCTAGAATCGCGTGTAGTTTTCTCAGCCAAGGACTTAAAGTCTCCTTAGGTACCCTAGATAGAATCAGTATTTCCCATACAAACGTAGTCTAGCTTTTATTTTTAACCGACTTCAAAAAAGGAGGAGGTTACCAATTCGACTGTATTTTTTTTATTTTATGTATGTTTGTTACGCGATTATTTATTTATGTTTGTTTGTTGTCTACAAGAAGCCATCACTATACTATCGCTCGCATTAGCATTAATCCTTGTGAACCAAATGATCTAACAACTTTTTTCGTCGAGAGTAACGTATAATTTCAAGTCAAGGACGCTCCCTATCGCTCCCAGGCCGCTCTACGCCCTGCTGCATTAAATACACCAGTAGCTAAAGTAGTTAGCATTGACCATATTAGGCACTAGTGTGACCCCAAGTTTCTCTTTATAAGGTGGCTCGTTTTAGGGCTAAAAAAAAAGGTGGCTCTTATATGGCGTTATAGAGTAACATGCAGCCCATCATCACTCGCATTCGCATCTATCCTCGTGAACTTAGTCCAAACGATCTGATAGCTTAGTCTTTTTAATCGTCGTACCACATGTTATTTCAAGTCAATGACGCTTCCTATCACTCCTAGCCTGTTCTAGACGATAATAAAGTTAAGAGTGCCTAACATGGACATAAATAATATGTTATGTTACATGTGTAATAACTGTCATGTATTCACTGTGTATTTACATGTGCATTGTTATAAATAAATTAATAAATACTTAATATACCTGCTCCAAATTACTAGAATGTCGAATGAATAATTTATTTACAGAATTCGGGTTTATATACAACTTTAGTGTCAAACAGATCCTAGAAATCCAAAAACAGAGCCTAATACGACTGTTATCTTGTTCCTGCGTCGGGATTTGCTGGCGCGGCGCGCCACTGATCCTGTGTCCCGATACTCCTGATTCATAGCCATATTTGGTCGTCCAACGAACGGCGCGGGCGAATGCTAGTTGATAGCCAAAAATGGAGTTGTATTTTTAGTTTTGCAATGTATGCTGTAGAGGCTACAAGCTACAAGCTGTTTGCTCTGGTCTGAAAACATAGTCGAAATTATCAAACTAGAAAACATAAATTCATTTTCCACATTTCAATACTTTTTCCTATTCACTGGTCGTGTAATTTCAAGTCAAGGATGCTCCCTGTCACTCCCAGTCCGTTCTAGACCCTGATGCCTTAAAGGTAGCTAGCATTGACCTTATTAGGCACAAGTGCGAGCCAACTCTCTCTTTGCAAGGCTGGGGATCGGCTGCACCAAAACCGGACCTTAATTTATCTAATCCGAGACGTTTGTATACGTTGAATTATGCATTTACTAAAAACACGATCACCTCTGAAGCTCAGTGGCTCGGTGGGAGTACGCATTACTAACGCTTGCGCATGTTAAGCGACACCGGGCGTGGTCCGCACTTGGATAGGTGACCACAAGTAGCGTTCAAATTTTCTTGAGCTCCTCCGTGTTTCGGAACGCACGTGAATACAAATATTTTGTGATTGTTATTATAATTTGGATTTATACAAATGTGTCTAGAAAGAGGGCGCCTGATAATCTGTCTGAAAATAAAAGATTTATTTATTATTATTATAATAATAATCTAAATTTTGCTCCCGCTTCCACGCACACAAATTTACTCAAGCCGAAGCGAGATAGCAAGCCATGCGGAGAGGGAAGAATCGCTGCGGGTCATGAGGCTGGTTTACGCGTTTCTGGATTTTAAGGCTTTTTTTCGTTTTACAAAAAAAATAAAGTTTTATTTAAAAAGTAAGAAATATGATGACTGCCATAGGTTAAATACAATTATAATCCAGAGTTACAAGGGCTTTATTGTATTTCTTGCATACTAGCCGTTTTAGTATAATTCGGAGTTGATTTAGAGGCAACATCGCAATTTTTTTCTATAAAAAAAAAATTAAGCAATCTTGTTTTTGAAACATATAATTTATTTCAAACTGAGTATTTCGTTAATATTGATATTATTTAAGATCGCTCTAAGTACTATCAGGGATACGTTAGTATTTATATTATCTTTGATCAGGGTCATACGCGGCGCGGTCTTAACTTAAAACTCGCGCGGCCACTGTACCTATTCTATGCTTGCCTCTAATAAAAGGGAATAAAATATAATACCATAAACAAGGCTATAAAAGCAGATTCATCATCAAGATACCGTCATATATCATATATACCTACGGTCATTAAAACTTATTTATTGTAACCATAATATGGTCTAGAGTTGCACATCGATAGTCGACTATCGCTAAACTATCGATAGTCTATCGATAGTTGACGTCACATCAATAGTATCGATAGTATTTGCTTCCATAGTATCAATACTATCGATACTATTGAAGATTTAAGATTAATACTATCGATAGCTCACACTACCGATAGTTTAATAAACTGCAATAGTATTGGTTTCTAAAAATTTACTACATAGCTAGTAAACATTTCCTAAAAACATTTAAGTAGATATAGAAATATAAAATGTGTAATAAAGCAAAAAAGTTAGAATGGTTTAATACTACTCTTGCTACATAAGCTAAAATTGGGAAACAATACTATCGGCTGTTAATAAACTATCGATAGTGTAATACTATCGATAGTTTACAAACTATCGATAGTATCAATAGTATTGATACAATTGATTTACAAATCTATCGATAGTATCGATACTGTCGATAGTATATAGTATCGATACTATCGATAGTATTGCTTTAAAAAAATGTATACTATCGATAGTATTGTGATTTAATAGTATCGATACTATCGATACTATTGCAAATAATCAATAGTATTAGTTAATTTGAGATATCGATAGTTTCGATACTACCGATACCTACTATCGATAGCACTATCGATATTTTTACTAGTTTTCGAGGTCAACTATTGATAGCGTAACTATCGATAGTTGTGCAACTCTAATATGGTCACCATGATCACATCATAAAAGATAATAGATCAAATAATACAAGATATTTTTTTTGCAAAAATAATACAGCTCTCTTTATCATCGAAATGCTATAGGACGTTAAGAAGTTTCTTCCATTTTTCCATTTTCGCATTGATCAATTCAATTCAATTCAAAATATCTTTATTTATCATAGGATATTTATAATATCTCTTAATAATAGTCACTTTGTTTTGTTTTGCACAAATGTAGACGTCAAATCGTTACTTTCAGCTAAGTTTATGCTGCATCCTAGCTTCCTAGGCTATCAACAACATAGTAAATGCTTTCAAATAAAAAATAATCATTAAAATCGGTTCACAATTGGCGAAACAATCGCGTAACATACATCTACATCTACACTTCTACACTAATATTATAAAGAGGAAAGATTTGTACCTATTTTTGTATGTTTGTAATGAATAGGCTCAAAAAGTACTGGGCTGATTTAAAAAATTCTTTCACCATTGGAAAGCTACACTATTCCCGAGTGACATAGGCTATGTGTGTACCACGGGCGAAGCCGGGGTGGACTGCTAGTACTAAATAAACATACAGTCGAATTGATAAGCTCCGCAAGTAGAAATTTTTCTTCATCGAGCAACTGATAGACAAAAAGACACTTCCTTTACCGACAGTCGTCTCTTCCAAAGCCCGTGATTGGAAGAGGGAGGCGTGGGGATGGTGACATATCGTATATTTTATACTAGCAGTCCACCCTGGCTTCGCCCGTGGTACATACATAGGTAGCCTATGTCACTCGGGGATAGTGTAGCTTTTCAACGGTGAAAGAATTTTTCAAATCGGTTTAGTAGTTTCGGAGCCTGTGCAATGTTTTATTTATGGTTTTCCCTATGGTCAAGATATTTACGAAACAAGTTTGTAAATAATAATATCAAAATCCACTTAAGCACTACTAAGTATGAATATTTCGTCACATCACACCCAATCTAAAATCCATTGCTTTTAGACTTCGAGGACAGTATACTAAGTATAATATCCCATAAATGCCACGACAACATTTTCACAATACAATTGATCCTTTTATAATAATGAACAAAATATTATCTCATCGGTAGAAATAGTTCTGCTGAAGTACTTTTAATGCTAATGCCCTTAACCTACTCACGAATTGACCTCAACATAAGTTAGGAACTAAAGACCTTAGTTTAGTAACCGCAAGTTTTGATATGCACACTACAGTGTTAAACAAAGTAAATCTAGTTAAAGGTTATTGGCCAACTCCTTTTAAAAATAAATATATAATTTGTTAATTTCATGTAACAATGTGTTAACATGTTATGTATTATACCGGGTTGCACCGAACGTGGTCTCAGCCTGTGTCAACGGTGCAAGCCCGACGAAACGGCAACAAAAATAAATAAAAAAGGTAGGTATGTTACGCGTTAAGAGGGCGCCTGATGCCAATAATCTAAATTTTGCTCCCGCTTCCACGCACACAAATTTACTCTAGCCGAAACGAGACAGCGAGCCATGCGGGGCGTCGGGAATCGGGGTGGGTCAATGAGGCTGGTTCTAGTTTTGAGGTTTTTTTCGTTTTACAAAGAATATTTAAGAGTTATTTAAAAAGTAAGACATATGATGACTGCCTTATGTTTAATACAATTATACTCCAAAGTTACAAGTGCTAATTTATTGTATTTCTTTAATACTTTCTGTTTTAGTATAATTCTGAGGTGATTTGGAGGCAACTTCGCAATGTTTTTCTATCGAGAAAATTTTAAGCAATCGTGTTTTCGAAACTTATTATGTTTAGAGTTAGTCCTGAACTTTGCTGTGTTTTTATTTCAAAGTGAGTATTTCGTTAATATTGATAATATTTAAGATCGCTGTAAGAACTTTAGGGTAGTGCGGGCTCTCTTCCACTGCTGAAAACGCACCGTGTGTGTTTTCCTCTTTGAAAAATACACACGATGCATTTTTCAGCAGTGAAAGTGTTAATTCTCGTATGCATTTATTTAGTAATGATACAACGTTTTACTACAATCTACTTTAAGACCTAAGTACCTACTTAATCTTGTGTCTTTTTTACGAGTTTAACTCTACAATAGCATTAATTGCCGTAAAATAGTTTGCGTTGCGGATCGTGTACACAAGCCGTAACAAAGTAGTGTTACCACACGAATCAGAGGGGGGATAAACAAAAATGACGAAAGAAGAAATATTTTTTATTTTATGGCACATAACGTAACTCTTGCCGTCACAGCGTTATTAATTTACTACACGAAACTAACGCAATCAAAGTTCAAGATTGTTTCAACGTGTCAGGAAATAAATCAAATCGGTATGTGTGTGTACTCTTATATTGGCTTAAAATTATAAAAGGTTATTTTTATTTAAGCAGAATTTACGATTATCAACTACTTTTCCTAATAATTACCTATATAGGCAGGTATGAAATAAAAATATAAGAGTCTAAGACTTACAATGGAAAGTGTTTTTGACGTGACAACGTCTTAAATTAGGTTGCGGCTGGGAGTCACTTATGAAAAAGTGTAACGCTCGGTAACGTTACGATGAGTCACCGAACGAGAGAGAGGCCCGCCGAATGCCTTGCGTCTCTCTCCCACTCAACTATGATCGGTCTGCCGCGCGCGTTGTCACGTAAAATCTTCGCCCGTAAAACCGACTTTACAGGCAACCATTTTTTTTTGACCGACTGAAACATCTCTGATTAAGCTAGGACAAAAATGTAACGCTCTTACTTGTGGCAGTGCCGTAACTAGGACGGTGCCAGCGGGGCCCAGGCACAGCGGGCGCAGGATCGAATAGACCAAGACCACACAAGTTTATTTTCCAGATAAATTAAAAGCCCGGACTCTCAAGCATTCACACAGCTGAACCGATCTTTATCAAACATACATAACTCAGAACAATCTCGAAAGACAATGGCTTTCGATAAAAAAAAACTGCATCATAAACGGTGTATTTATTTAGGAGCTACGATGCCATAGACACTCAATCTTATAACACCCAGCTTTTTTGTCAGGGGTTAATAAATAGGGCGCATAAAAGGCTGTAACTGCACTGCTTGTGAGCATACCTACTATAGTTGGATATCAGCATTTGTAATGCTCTACCCGGCAAGTTATACATTGTAGCATACTAAATATATATATATATATATATATATATATTAAGTATATAACTATAATTTAATTACCTACATATGAAAGTAGTTTTCTTTTTTTATTTTAATTTATTATCTACAATTCTCCTGCCGGTGGAGTTATGCATTCCAGTTATGGGTAACTGTTGAAATTACTTCGTCTTAGGTTTTCTTTAATTTGTATTGTTATAAAACATGTACACAATTTTCTAACAATAGCGACTAAAAATATAAAAAAAATACTTAGCAAACAAAAAAAAACTTAAATCTTACATAATATATTAAAAATATTACACATTTTTACATAAAATAGAGTAGGTAATTACCATATTAGGAACATACTCGTATATCGAAATATGAAAAGTTATTTTTAGCCTCTCATACAACTTGACCGATCAGCTGATCCGAGTTTGTGTATATGTTCCTTTGGAAAAGTTGTTCAGTATCATGGACTGAATTCACCCTTAAAATAGTTTCAGTACCTATATTTTGTTAGTCGTAGTAATATAATGCTACGTATTCTATAATGCAATGAAAGTTACTAAGTATAATTTGTGTTTACTCGCTACATATACCTAACAATATTACTTTTTGTCAAAGTATAATATTTTGCAATATTTACTTGAAAACATGCTAATGCTGACTGATGTCGTCAAAGTTTTGTACAATCGCGTTAGGTAATTACTTTACCTGTAAAAAATACGGCAATTTATTTTAAACTTTAAAACCGGCTATCGTTGAGAAATATATGTTATTCGGGCGTGCATATTATATACGGAGAAACGAAAGAATCCTTGGCCGAAATCAAGCCCAGTTTAAAATGTATTACTTATGTATCAGAGGTATTATCATCAGGTCTTTTTAGGCTCCACTGCAGGAGCACGAGTGCACGACCCTATCTGTACTACCAGAGCCATATATAAGCCAGAGCAGTCAGAGGGTTTGGCCTACACTCTCCACGCTGGCCAGACGGGTTAGGAGAGGTCTCACTGATGTTTAAAAATATTTCGTCCTCCTATACAAAATCTGTTTGGCTAAGCGCTAATTTCTATGGGATGGCGAATTTTTTAGTTTTTAGTACCATTACATACAACTTCTGTTTTGGATTTTTGACCTAAAATATACTATATATATGGTGTATACATATACAATACAGGGTTACTTTTAATACACCGGCATCATGTTTGGAGCAAGTTCAGTCAGAAAAACAATTAACGAAAAACGAAAAAAAATGTCGGCTCCCCATACAGATATCGGCGCTCAGTGATATTGTACCCATTGTTTTAAATGAAACTCCTTACGTACTGTAATACCGATTGGCATCACACGCAACAACGGAAAACAATGCTAGGTACTTTATGAATAATAGTGAGTTCCCTTCATTGTACGTATTTTTTCTGATTTTCCTTGAACAAGCGTAATTAACGTCGTAGCTACTTATTACTGTATTGAGGAAACATTTCCAGCACACTGTGATTTGACTATAGACTTCGGCTACTTGGAGAACAGTACGAATTAGATAAAGGTCTTCATCTCAGCGTTGTACCAGTTGGTTGAGTTCAGCGATGGCTGATCCACGCGTCAACTCGTGAACGGGTACCTTCGTTACATCACATTTTTAACCTCCGACAAAAAGAGGGGTGTTATAAGTTTGACGCTTATGTCTGTCTGGTAGTCTGTCTGTGGCATTGTAGCACTCGAACGGATATACCGATTTCGATGCGTTTTCTTTACGTGAAAGCAAGTTCCCTTGTAGTGGTTCTTAGCTATGCATGTTTGATGAAAACTGGTTCAGCCGTTTCAAAGTTATTGTTAACGCTTGAAAGTCAGGGCTTTCTCTAGCAAATAATAGATGGCGCTACGGATATCAAGTCGTATCGATAGTTCCGCTACTCATCACTAGATGGCGTTCATGAAAGTCGTTTTTTAATTTGCCTAGCAGTTAAACTTGCCTTCTTGTCAATTCTTCATTACGGAACCGCGTAAAAGAACTTTGTTCTAAAAATCTTTGCAAAGATGTAGTACATGCACACTGCACATTCACATGTACATGCAATATTCGAGTTGTGAACATCCTTGATGAGCCTGCACCTAGAATTAAGACCGGAATGACAGGTGTTCAATGTTATTAAGGCGCATTTAACTTAGCCCGCTGCCCGCTGCCCAAGGATACGTTGCGACACCGCTGGATACCTTGCCACTTGCCACCTTACCGCTACCGCTAAGTTCATTCGTGTCCTTTAAGTAACAGTTTCAAGGATTGTCAATCCATGTTCTCATATCTCAGTGACGATGTAATTATCGACGGTAATTTCTTTTTATTTTACTACTGTAATAGTGTAAGATTCCAAAAAAAACTCTATCGACTAAACGTGGAATTGGTGCGCTTTGCTTCTTCTATACAGCCTGTAGTAAATAGGTATCATTAGCCATAGGAAGTCCGCAGGACAGTATACTTAACCACAGACTTAACTGTTAGGTATTTTTTTAGAAATATAATTTTTATTTTTTCATTTTTAATTTACCAAAAAAATTACAACATCTCCACAGTGCAACACTTATTGTAGTAATGCAACAACGCGAATTTAAGGGTTAAGTAACATATTTATTGTGATGCTATGTATTGCGAACCAAACTAATTTGCTAGCGGTCTCACTAGATCTACATAGTCTATTAAAATTGGATGTTCTGTTTTAATTCATACGTAGGTATTTAGTTTTTTAGGGTTCCGTAGCGAAATGGCAAAAACGGCACCCTTATGGATTTGTCATGTCTGACAGACGTCTGTCACTTTTTTCCGAAACTACAAGAACTATACTATTGAAACTTGGTAAGTAGATGTACTCTGTGAACCGCATTAAGATTTAATAGAAAAAGAAACAATAAATTTTCGGGGTTCCCCATACTTAGAACTGAAACTCAATTTTTTTTTCATCAAACCCATACGTATAAATATGATAAAAATAAAATTGAAGACCTCTTCAAAATGATATTGAGATTTCTAATATATTTTTTTCTAAACTGAATAGTTTGCGCGAGAGACACTTCCAAAGTGATAAAATGTGTCCCCCCCCCTGTAACTTCTAAAATAAGAGAACATGGTTTGAACGAGATCTAGTTAGTAGTTTTTTTTTAATACGTCATATCGTAAACCGCAATTTACCTTTAGAACTTTTATATTATGGTACTTGCTGCTACGGAACCCTTCATGGGCGAGTCCGACTCGCACTTGGCCGCTTTTTTAAACAATAAAATTTTTTTTTTACTTTTTCTTATTTTTAGTACTTATTTGTTGTTATAGCGGTCACAACCATGGTCTGTGGTCACAACGGTTCAAGACATAGAGCCCTGTGACGACGGACACACAGTGGAGTATCAATAATAGGGTCCCGTTGGCACCGTTTAGGTACGGAACCCTAAAAATACAACACCATAACAGTGGTAGGTACCTAAAATTATCTTACGGCGCATCATAATGTTGATAATTTGATGTCAACAAGAGGCAAAAACTCAATGTTGAATTAATGATTTGACTTTGAAATACTCATTATTTATTCCTTCTATCTTACCTATTGTTAAGAAAAAAGGTTATTCCTAAACCATAACATATTATAGGTAAGTAGTTACTAAAACTAACCAGTACAATACCAAATCAGATGTTTTAATAGAAGAACCTCACGTATAAAGCCCTGGCAGCAAGCTAGTTTTAAAAACTTTAAATTTCGTTTAAAGTGTACCGTACGCAACATTTTTGATTTCAACTTTATGTCCACTCTGGGTTGGTATAAAATGTTGGAAAGTGGCCATTGGTTATATGTCCAACCAAGGGCCTACCTGACACGCTTTAATAGTGCGAGAGCTTATGGCGATTTCTATATGAGGAAATAGAAAATAGTGCTGAGTTTTGTCTCTATATCACCGACCGGGCATTTTTTCATGGTCTGGTTAATAATATACTAGGCACTTCTACACTTCAAGTGCTTGAAGTATTCACTTACTTGAAGTTTCTGTCTAATACAATCCATTATTCAAACGCTAAGTTTTTTTTTTATTGTCGAGTCAAAGTGCATAATTCCAATATAGTAGTTTCGATTTTAAATGAACTTTGATCAGTATCTGTTCACGGCGATTCTTTTTTAACTGAATTCAAAATAGGAGGAGGTTATCAATTCGACTCGTTTTTTTGTATGTATGTATGTTACGCGATATCTTCGCCACTTGTAAACCTATTTTGATGATTCTTTTTAGAGTTCCGTACCCAAAGGGTGCAAACGGGGCCCTATTACTGAGACTTCGCTGTCTGTTCGTCTGTCCGTCTGTCTGTCCGTCTGTCTGTCCGTCTGTCTGTCCGTCTGTCTGTCCGTCTGTCTGTCCGTCTGTCTGTCCATCTGTCTGTCCGTCTGTCTGGCCGTCTGTCTGTCCGTCTGTCTGTCCGTCTGTCACAGGGCTCTATCTCTTGAAGCGTAATCGCTAGACACTTGAAATTTTCACAGATTATGTATTACTATGGCCGCTATAACAACAAATACTAAAAATAATATAAAATTGAAAATTAAAGGGGGTCGTTATACAAGAAACGTGTTTTTTCAGCGTTTTTAACTCTATCTTTATAATGGCATTAACTAGATACTTGAAATTTTCACCAATTATGTATTACTAGCTGTGCCCGCGACTTCGTTCGCGTGGTTAATTTTGTATCTATTGGTCGCAGCGTAATGTTATATAGCCTAAAGCCTGTCTCTATAAATGGACTACCCAACAAAAAAAGAATTTTTCAAATCGGACCATTAGTTCCTGAGATTAGCGCGTTTAAACAAACAAACAAACTCTTCCGCTTTATAATATTAGTATAGATGAAGTACTCTTAACCAACAACATATTTATTTGAATAAAGATTAATATTATTATGTTGATACAACTTAAACAAATTATTTCGACCAAATTAGGTACCATAAAAACGGTTTTTGTGAGTTAATCTTAAAAGATAGACATATACTATCGCGGACTGTTTTTTAGATCATTAAAAGAGCTATTATTCTTTAATACATATTTTTTGTGTATCTTGAACCGTTTTCACGGCGCACGCAACGGAAGGCTTCAAAGATGAAATAATTTCTCCCGTTTTTTACACATTTACCACTATATCTTTGCTCCTATTGGTTGTAGCGTGATGTTATATAGCCTATAGCCTTCCTCGATAACTGGACTATCCAACACAAAAAGAATTATTCAATTCGAACCAGTAGTTTCGGAGATTAGCGCGTTCAAACAAATAAACAAACAAACAAACAAACAAACAAACAAACAAACAAACAAACAAACAAACAAACAAACAAACAAACAAACAAACAAACAAACAAACAAACAAACAAACAAACAAACAAACAAACAAACAAACAAACAAACAAACAAACAAACAAACAAACAAACAAACAAACAAACAAACAAACAAACAAACAAACAAACAAACAAACAAACAAACAAACAAACAAACAAACAAACAAACAAACAAACAAACAAACAAACAAACAAACAAACAAACAAACAAACAAACAAACAAACAAACAAACAAACAAACAAACAAACAAACAAACAAACAAACAAACAAACAAACAAACAAACAAACAAACAAACAAACAAACAAACAAACAAACAAACAAACAAACAAACAAACAAACAAACAAACAAACAAACAAACAAACAAACAAACAAACAAACAAACAAACAAACAAACAAACAAACAAACAAACAAACAAACAAACAAACAAACAAACAAACAAACAAACAAACAAACAAACAAACAAACAAACAAACAAACAAACAAACAAACAAACAAACAAACAAACAAACAAACAAACAAACAAACAAACAAACAAACAAACAAACAAACAAACAAACAAACAAACAAACAAACAAACAAACAAACAAACAAACAAACAAACAAACAAACAAACAAACAAACAAACAAACAAACAAACAAACAAACAAACAAACAAACAAACAAACAAACAAACAAACAAACAAACAAACAAACAAACAAACAAACAAACAAACAAACAAACAAACAAACAAACAAACAAACAAACAAACAAACAAACAAACAAACAAACAAACAAACAAACAAACAAACAAACAAACAAACAAACAAACAAACAAACAAACAAACAAACAAACAAACAAACAAACAAACAAACAAACAAACAAACAAACAAACAAACAAACAAACAAACAAACAAACAAACAAACAAACAAACAAACAAACAAACAAACAAACAAACAAACAAACAAACAAACAAACAAACAAACAAACAAACAAACAAACAAACAAACAAACAAACAAACAAACAAACAAACAAACAAACAAACAAACAAACAAACAAACAAACAAACAAACAAACAAACAAACAAACAAACAAACAAACAAACAAACAAACAAACAAACAAACAAACAAACAAACAAACAAACAAACAAACAAACAAACAAACAAACAAACAAACAAACAAACAAACAAACAAACAAACAAACAAACAAACAAACAAACAAACAAACAAACAAACAAACAAACAAACAAACAAACAAACAAACAAACAAACAAACAAACAAACAAACAAACAAACAAACAAACAAACAAACAAACAAACAAACAAACAAACAAACAAACAAACAAACAAACAAACAAACAAACAAACAAACAAACAAACAAACAAACAAACAAACAAACAAACAAACAAACAAACAAACAAACAAACAAACAAACAAACAAACAAACAAACAAACAAACAAACAAACAAACAAACAAACAAACAAACAAACAAACAAACAAACAAACAAACAAACAAACAAACAAACAAACAAACAAACAAACAAACAAACAAACAAACAAACAAACAAACAAACAAACAAACAAACAAACAAACAAACAAACAAACAAACAAACAAACAAACAAACAAACAAACAAACAAACAAACAAACAAACAAACAAACAAACAAACAAACAAACAAACAAACAAACAAACAAACAAACAAACAAACAAACAAACAAACAAACAAACAAACAAACAAACAAACAAACAAACAAACAAACAAACAAACAAACAAACAAACAAACAAACAAACAAACTCTTAAGCTTTATAATATTAGTATAGACTATGACCACTATAACAAAAAATACTAAAAATAAGATAAAGTTAAAAATTAAAGATGGTCGTCATACAAGAAACGTGTTTCTTCGGCGTTTTAAAACATTGTACGGAGGTACGGAACCCTTCATGTTCGACTCCGACTCGCACTTGTCCGTTTATTTTATTTGAACCTAGCCTTTACTACTAAATACGCCCCGCCTCATATTAATTTGGTGAAGGCATAATAAAGAACTTTTTCAACACCCTTGCTCGTAAAATGGATCTAATTTCACCGGTTTTAGATATATAAAGCAGCCCATAAAACACGCGTGTGTTAGAACCGCAAATAGTGAAGTTATATTTCTGTAACTCACGGTTTGCTATTGCGAATTAATGGTAAATCCAGTATGAATGAGAGAGTAAGAAAGTTTGACAGTTGTGTGTGAGCGAGATAGTTAGATAACATAAGGTGAAGGTTAGACAAAGAAAAAGAATAAATCAGACATCGAACGTCATCGTTGTTTCAATATTTATCTTTGTATCTTACATATGCTTCAAATTGTTTTATTTTTTCATATTTCGAATTTGCATACCGCGCACGGCGGAAAATCAACAGTGTGCATCACAGTTTTATGGTTGAATTTATTAGGTATTTTTCCTCACAAGTATGTTGAATAACGTCGTACGATATACGTGCGTATATTGGTAAAACACACTCAGCTCCTTACAACCTCGTCTTCGGCTCGGGCTGAAATTCCGCTTTGTGTGTTATAACCACCATAACGCACTTAAATCGTAATGTATTATAAAGATATGGTAAAAATTCCTCAAAGAAAATTAAGTCGGATATATTTTGATAATTTTTTTTTATT
Organism: Acrobasis repandana; assembly: GCA_963576875.1. Classification (NCBI taxonomy): domain Eukaryota; kingdom Metazoa; phylum Arthropoda; class Insecta; order Lepidoptera; family Pyralidae; genus Acrobasis; species Acrobasis repandana. Next base: position 4,304,558 of record OY756215.1, read on the forward strand.
GTTCCTTAACTACTTGCTACTTGTATATAAATACATTTTCCAATTCCATTCCGTTGCCTTTAATAAGATAGTGTTTACTAAATCTTACGCCTCTGGCAGTTAGTTAACAGTCAGGTCAGGTTGTTTATTACAAGTGTATGCATATAATATATACATAATACAGGTATAAAGGCTACTGCAGACTCCTACCTAACTGCCTCAAGAGCCGTAGGTACCTAAACCAGATTAAGATAACATTGTATGTAAAGATCTCGTGGGTCATGGTCTCGCTCGGCGACGTCAAGTATTCGTACAAAGCATCATGTCATCGCACTGGTGAAGTTTTGAGAAGAAATGGTATCACTATAACTAATTACCTTATTATTAACTTATAATTAACTTATTACCTTTTCCTACTCCTTCTCGGTACATGCGGTCAGACTATGGAACTCATTACCACCTTCTATACGCGAATCTAAATCGATCTCTGTGTTTAAAAGACGAGTAAAAGATTATTATTTATCGGAATCATTATAGTTGTAGTTTATATATTATATATTAAGTATATTCATTTCTAAATAGACATATGTATTTATATAAGTATGTATGTAACATATGTATATGTATGTTTATCTGTAGTTTCATAGTATGTTAATTTCTTCTTCCTTTATTTAACGAACACGCCTGTATGCCTTTCATATATGAACATCTCCTCTCACGGGCCTACTGGAAGAGATCTCTTTTGAGATAAGTAGTGCCTTTGTACAACTTTTTGTTTATGTATTTTCTGTATATATTGTCCGTGTACATAAATTGGTAAATAAATAAATAAATAATATATAAGATAAGGTGATTTGTTAAAATAAGTTAAATCTGTTTTACTTTTTTAAGGACTAGATGGATTTTTGGGTCTACCTACAGAGTAGGATGGAATATAAATAAGATATACCACTTGAGTTTTTAGGATTCCGTACCCGAAGGGTGCAAACGGGACCCTATTACTGAGACTCCGCTGTCTGTCCGCCTGTCCGTCTGTCACAGGGCTCTACCCCTTGAACCGTAACAGCTATACATCCAAAATTTTCGCCGATTATGTATTACTATGACCACTAAAACAACAAATACTAAAAATAAGATAATGTTAATAATTAAAGGGGGTCGTCATACAAGAAACGTGTTTCTTCAGCGTTTTAAAACATTGTACGGTGGTACGGAACCCTTCATGTACGAGTCCGACTCGCACTTTCCCGTTTGTTTATTCAAAAGTGGATAGTTTAAGTAAACTTTAAACTTTAAAGTATATTTCTGCTGGCCAATTGATGTTACGTCCATTGAATATTCGTTAATTACCGTTTTTGTAAAAAAATCCACTACGTTGAGTACAAAAGACATCAACGCGTTGCATAAATAAACTGCGAATATATATCCCCATATTTAAAAAAATCTTATACATCGTGTTAATGAAAGAACGCAAAACCTCTCAGATGTTACCTCAGCCCATCTGAACAACTTTTGTTAAACAACTTTCACGAAACTAAAAAAAATATTTGAATTTTTATACAAACTGATCAGCTGATCGTGTCAATTTGTATGAAAATCCGATTTTTTTTTTTGATTTCGTGAAAGTTGTTGAACAAAAGTTTTTCAGTTTCATTATTGAGGAGGGTGGTTTGTTTTTAATCGCATTTCGCTTTAAGGCTTGTTCATGCCTCCTGTGGTCTTCAAAAACATCTCACAAAATATACTGAAACTATTTTAAGGGTGAATTCAGTCCATGATACTGAACAAATTTCTCCAAGGAACTTATATCGAAATATAAAAATAATTTTTGGCCACCCATACAAGTTGACCAGTTGATCAGCTGATCCAATTTGTATGGAAAGACAAAAATTATTTTTCATATTTCGATATATGTTCCTTGGGGAAAGTTGTTCAGTATTATGGACAGAATTCACCCTTAAATAGTTTCAGTATATTTTGTTACACGTAATATACTCGTAACTATAACTGATTTAATGAGTGCTTTTTTTGTATTATAAATCACACTAATTAAGCTAGCCCCAAAGTAAGTTTAAACTTGTGTTACAACTTGTGTTGTGGTATAGATAAAACCCAAAATATCTAAAGAGCAAAAGCTTATTACTACACAGATGTAACTTATTATTATTATCGTTTGTATAGATGTAGATTAGATATACTATACAAGCCAGATTAAAAAAAAAATTAACGACTTTGAATACTTAAGAAAAGATAATGTCGTTCTTTACAAATATAACCATGAATAGAGCTTTTTTCTTTACAATTAATTATGAAGACTTAATGCTTACGTTCTTAATGCCGTCTTTGTATATTAGTTGACAAATATTACTTTTTCAAATTAACAATTAGCAACCTGAGTGTTATATTCTATATACATAACATACATACATCAAGTTAGATACTTATTGGTTAATACAAGAATTAGTAACATTTAAAATATAATGATCTAGTATAAACCAGGGTTCGATTTATTATGGGTATGGCCCTTTCCCTTTATATTATATGCCTATGCTCAGCAGTGGGCGGAAGAAGGGCTGGGATGATGATGATGATGAATATGTCCCTTTCACATTGTATAAAGACACTTGAAATTTTGACAGATTAGGTATGGTACTGTGGCCGCTATAAAAACAAATACTAAAAATAAGGTTGTCATAAAAAAGTGTTTATTTTTCCAGCATGTGCAACTCGATCTTTATAATGGCATTAACTAGATACTGGAAATCTTAACCGAATTACTTTGGCCGCTATAACCAAAGTAACCAAAAATAAAATAAAGTAAAAAATTAAAGTGGACTGCATACAAGAAACATGCTTTTCTCAGCGTTTTAAAACATTGTACGGAGGTACGGAACCTTCATATACGAGTTCAACTGGCACTTCACCGGTTTTTTTTTACTGCTTAGTACAACTTAAATACTAAAAATAAATTACTTATAAGTATAAACTATTATAAATAAAAAATATCCCGCAAATTCTGTCCTTGTATTGTATTGTATTGTATTACTTACTTGCTTAGTATGGTAAGTAACTAATTACTTACCATGTCAGTAACTATCATAGTACGAGTACTATACCACAAAAACAAAAAAAAGACATTCCCATGCCCCGCTGCACACTTTTGTATGGAAACGCCGATTTTTTTTTGTTTGTTTTATGACTGATATTTTCATTTCATAATACTAAGTATAGTGATCTAGTATAGCCCGTGGTTCGATTTATTACGCATATGTCCCTCACGTTGTAATAAGATGCTTGGATAAGTACGTAGGTAAGGAAGGCTATATCATTCCGTAATTAGATTATAAAAGTGATTCTCAAGCGAGATATAAGAACAAGCGCTATACTGGAACTGACATATAAGTACATTATACATACATATAGTAAATTACCTTACTCTCCACTCATTTAAGAGCTCATTAAAATTATCTTGGCCGCATCAACATCACGGTTGGCGGCTACGCTTAATAATAGTGGATTGTTTGACATTTTTAACCTTGTTAGGCATTTACTGTCGGGCAATTCATTGTCAGTCTATATAGATAGGTATTATATTTGACAACCTCCGTAGCGAAATGGTTAACACGCTAGTCAGGTTCTGGCTTCAATCCCCAGGTAGCGCAAGTTGAAAGTCCTTTTTCAAATTGTCCTGGATCTTGGGCCCTTGGTTATTATTTATTTATATATATGTATTTATCATAAAATATATTATATAGTGAGTTAGTATCCCATAACACAAGTTTAAAACATACTTTGGGGCTAGCTTAATCAGTGTGATTTGTCCCTAGTCTCTATATATTTGAAAAAAAATAAATAATATATAACGTCTAACCAAAAATACTGAAACTATTTTAAGGGTGAATTTAGTCTGTGATATTGAACAACTTTCCCTAAGGAACATATGTCGAAATATGAAAAATAATTTTTGGCTTTTCATACAGACTCGGATCAGCTGATCGGTCAACTTGTATGGGAGGCCAAAAATTATTTTTCATATTTCGATATATGTTCCTTGGGGAAAGTTGTTCAGTATCATGGACTGTATCCACCCTTAAAATAGTTTCAGTATATTTTGTTAGTCCCTGTGTAGGTATAAATCACACTGATTGAGCCAGCCCCAAAGGCAGTTTCAACTTGTGTTATGGAATACTAACTTAACTTACTCAACGATGCTATATTTTATATTAAATACATAAATACCCAAGATCCAGGACATTTTGAGAAAGGCCATTTTCCATCTTGCCCTGGCTAGGGATCGAACCTAGAACCTCCGGAGTGGCGGACTGGCATGTTAACCAGTACGCCACGTGAAGGTCGTTGTATTTATTTATTTGTTTATATAAATAGCTCTAACAATCTGAACAAAGGCAATTAGCGTGCAAGATTATCACTGCGCATATTAACAAAAGGTGGCAAAGGTTGCATGCTAATGTGGCTCAGTGATTGAGGTGCCTTCCCAACAATTAATCACGTCACTCCATGCTGTCATGTAAAGTTGCTAAATTGTACGCATAAGCTTTAAGTGTTATTTTCTTTTTCTATAACAGTCTATTCTGGGTTATAGTGGTCTGGTCGAATTTTTACGACCTTTGTAAAAGCGAGCAGACATCAATCATTCAAGAAATCAAGACATCTATAATTTAAGAGCTTGCTCGGTGGAGTTAAATGGAGATGCCTCCATTCCTCTCTTCTCTCTGTCACATTTTTAATATGCGGGTAAGACCTGAGTCCCACCTCTTTGATTTGTTGAAAAATTTCGTCCTCGATTTTCCTTTTCCTCGTTTCCCTTTTATTTTACCTCGTTTGTTTGTTTGTTTGTTTGTAATAACTTTATTGTACTAAGAAAACACATAATTAAAGACAAAAACAACATAAAGAGTAAATTGACAACGGCGGACTTATTACCTACTACTATTATTTGAAAAGATTGTCATAATATGTCTTAATAGATGTCCAATCATCTTCCCTTTTTCTATTTTCAATAGTTTGTTAAATATTTGTTCTCTCTCCTACTCTTTTAGTACCTCTTAGTTGCTTACTCTATTGAACCAGCTTATTTTCTCCATTTTCAAAACCTACTGATATGACAAATAACCTACGATTCCAGCGTTCATTCTAATTATTTATAGTGTTACCTAGGAAAAATAAATACTTAATACTTAAGTTTGTACTTCTTCTTCTACTTAACGCATTTCCAGTTGCATCTTCACTTCACTGTGCTGCTTCGGAGCGCGAGATGTGCTTTCCCTTTTTATTTTCCAAATATAATAAATGTACATGTGTACACATACAATGGTCATCCAAGAATGCCAAAGACCTTACGAAATTGAAAATAAATAGTCGGAACGGTTAAAACGATTTGGCTATAGTTTAACGACCGGCCGCCTGCCTGACTTCAATCTCTTTTTGGGAATGCTCAAGATTTTAGTGCCATGTTCCTTTTTTTCTAAACTTGAAGAAATGGTTAGGTGACCAGAGATTTTTATTTTATTTTTTATTTTTATTTTGGCCCAAACAGTCATTATCATCATCATCATTTTCATCAAATGATGAAGTTATGCCGCCGTAGACGAGTATTTCAAGGTGTTGGAGAAGCTAGTATTTTGAGGGGATGGATAATTCAGTGCTATTTTCCTTTAGTCGACTTGTACTATCAATGGAAGAGATGGAGTGGTCCTATTCTAACCCGAAACCACACGGGGTTACTGAAATACTTCCTGATTCACTTTCTCGTATACACAAAAGGATTTTTTATTTAAGACGAAAATACTTACATCAAGATAAATTCTTGCTTTTTTCTTTAATATCTTTTTTATTATTATCATAGATTGACGAAACTTTACACCGTGTGGTTTCTGGTCAGAATAGGACCACTCCATCTCTTCCTGTGGATGTCGTAAAAGGCGACTAAAGGAAAAATAGCACTTAAATCTAGTGCTAAATAGCAGTTCTAATTAGGGTTGACGTCAGGCAGGCAGCCGGTCTAGCCAAATCATTTAAAATTTTTCGGCTATTTCTTCTCCAATTTGCTAGATTTTTGGCATCCTTGATTATATTTGGAAAATAAAAAGCGGGAAAGCGCACCCCGGGCTCCGAAGCAGCATTGCTGAGGATGTAACCGCGAACGCGTTCAGATGAAGATGAAGAAAATAGATTGACGAAACGTTCCATCAAAAACCCTAAGTATTAGACATTCATCTAGAAAAAATAATGTGCCATAGTTTAAATGTTAATGTACCTAGCAACCTCGGTGAGATAAGACGTCAGAACTTTCGATTATGAGCCAAAAGCAATCTCAATCAAGGCCGAGGTCAAAAAGGCCAATCAAGGGATTACTCAATCCAAACTCGTTTTATAATAGCTACCTAAGATAACTACATACTGGCGTCGATGTTCATTTTTCTACTGAGTCAGACGTATGTACCTCGTATAGGTAGTTATTAGTAAATAAATACCTAGTAAAATTATATTTGTATTATTATTATTTGACATCGTTACTTGGTAGTTGGTATGTTTCGAAAAATATAACTGGCTGAATAAGTATATGTATAAAAGTGCCTGATTGGCTGTTTTTTATCCCATAAAATATCAATATGCCTCTCTCCCCCGAAAACCTAACATGCCACTTGTTCTTAAAATAGTTACTTAAATAAGGTAAAGTTTCCAATGAAAAACTCTATATGTTTACGATGTAAGGACTCTACTTCTCTACCTACCTTCCATTTTTCTTTTGAGAAGCGCGTGCTCTAATATTTCATACCTTAGTAATAGATAAAATATTTTGTTTCCAGATAAACTATGACGACTGCCGTTGAGGGCGGGGCTTCCCTAGCCTGGCGTTTGTTAGCCACGCTTGAGGGAGGATCATTGCTGTTGGCTACTTCAGCGCTCCTCGCGTACACTGCCCGTAGGAAGGTCACCAGAAGCAAGCAAGGGCGCAGAAGACACATCAAAAGCGTATTGGTAAGATATCCACTTTGTGACGACTGTCAAGATTGGAAAGTCCCTGCCTCGACACGTTGGAAGGCAATTTCAGTTATAGGTCACTAGAAGAAACCTCTGTATGACCCAGGAGGCTCATTAAAAGCGTACTGATTAGATATCTTTCGAATGTATGGGATAACAAGTAATTATTAAAAAACCCGACTGCCAACATATAAGTTGTATATTTATTTGTAATCCTTGTGTAAAATCCCTTGATTTGATACTCCAGTCGACAGGTTTTGAATAAAAAAAATGTTTCAAAGACACATCATTTGGCGCGAAAATCCGCCATTTTAGATTATTTTAATTTTTGATATAGGTTAGGTACCCATTGACACTCTCTGAGTTAGGACAAATCTAACGGCACCTCTCACGCTAAAATTCATCAAGCCGTCTAGGCTGTAGAGCGTGCCAAAGAAATGTACATACAAACATACATACATACTTACACTCGAAAAACATCCCACCTTCTGGAGCAGTCGGGTAAAAATGGCTACTGCTACTTTAAATCCAGTGTTAAGAAATTCTATGCAGAGTCATAAATTGAGTTAAGGTGAATATATAAGCAAATGGCCTTGAAGTGTGAAATAAATTGTTAACTCGTAAATATGGTGACATATTGCTCTTCGTCATGCACTAGATAGCCCTTTAAATTATTTTATGAACCACCGTTGAAAGTATTTACATTATTGCTTCTAGCTTTAAAACTTGCCTCCGCCAAAAGTGGCCACGGCAAGTTTTAAAGCTAGACGGATCACCAATAATAGTTTCAACGGCAGTTCAAAGGATATCTAGTGCATGACAAAGAGCAATATGGAAATTATCACCATATTTACGAATTACAATTTATTTCACACTTCAAGGCCATTTGCTTATATATTCACCTTAAATAAGATATTCATTTATATATCATATGTAGTATATTCATTACGTATGTACTTATGTAGTGTATTCGTAGAGTAAGCTAAGTAAGAGTAAGCTTTAATATTATACTTGTTAGGGTTCCGTACCCAAAGGGTGCAAACGGGACCCTATTACTGTGACTCCGCTGTCTGTCCGTCTGCCCGTCTGTCTGTCCGTCAGACACAGGGCTCTATCTCTTGAACCGTAATAGCTAGACACTTGAAATTTTCACCGATTATGTATTACTGTGGCGGCTATAACAACAAATACTAAAAATAGTTAAAAATTAAAGGGGGTCGTCATACAAGAAACATGTTTTTTCATCGTTTCAAGTCATTGTTTTTAACTTGATCTTTATAATGGCATTAACTAGATACTTGAAATTTTCACCAATTATGTATTACTATGACCACAATAATAACAAATACTAAAAATTAAATAAAGTTAAAAATTAAAGGGGGTCGTCATGCAAGAAACGTGTTTCTTCATCGTTTTAAATCATTGTACGGTGGTACGGAACCCTTCATGTACGAGTCCAAATCGCACTTGCCCGTTTATTTTTTTCATTGCTCTGTACGTAATTCTGCCTCCTACTTTGTTACTGTCCTCTGCCCTACTGGTCGACTGGAAGAGACCCCTCCTGGGATAAGTCCACCATTTGTAAAATTGTCTTTGTTTTATTATTATATGTGTATCGCTATCGCTGAAGTACAATAAAGTTTTTTAAATAAATAAATAAAAAGTATAGCGTCAGATTTGTCAAGATGCCGTTTTTTATCATATAGCACAACGACTAATGATAAGGATCATTAAAAATGGCTTTACGTGCCGTGGTTTGTGATTACGAGGAAACATGAGTAACGACGTCACGTTTGAAGGAATACGTATATTTATTTATTCGCTTGTGTGTATATCACCTTTTTGAATACCCTTTATAAGGGGAATGTGGAGCTTAGAGGCCCAGTGGGGTTCTTCAACTTCACAACCTTATTTGAAACTAGTATGTGTCCTCTTTTTAACCGCCGACAAAAAAGAGGGGTGTTATAAGTTTGACGCTAATGTCGGTCTGTCTGTCTGTCTGTGGCATCGTAGCGCTCGAACGGATGGACCGATTTCGATGCGGTTTATTTTACGTGAAAGCAAGTTCCCTTGCGAAGCTATGTTTGATAAAAATCGGTCCAGCCGTTTAAAAGTTATTGAGGATAAACGCTTGAAAATTAGCACGTGTGGTGAGTAGTGGAATTATCAGTAGTTCCACTAGTCATCAATCATCATACAGTTCTTGACAGTTGGGAGTTTTTTTAATTTGCCTAGCAAATAAACTTGTTTGTACCATAATTTCATGTGATCAGATGATCATAGTGAAATGCACGCGGTTGGTTGGCTTCACGGAATACCGACTAGGTTGGCGTAGTCTCATTAGATGGACTTTGTACTGATCAGTTTGCTGGATGCAGGCTGCTTCCGATCGGTTGTTTTAGAAATCCTTGGGGGAGGCCTATGTCCAGCACTGAATTTCCCGTGGCTGATATGATGTACTGATCAGTACAAAGAGCCAAACTATCATGATACCGAAAAAGGATTCCCTTCTCCTGAAACAGATGTATAAACTATTTTCTCTAATACAAAAAAATAAATAAATAAAAAAAAAAAAAAACGTTTCCTTTTAAGCACGCAACCACCGTTGTGTGCACGATGGGCACGGGATGTCCACAACCCTAGTAAACTTGTGACATCACTCTTTTTCGGTCTATTGCGGTCGAAAGGCTGATCGCCCCACAGCTTTGCTCACATAGATCTTACACTCTACAAAATACAGGTCAGGGCGTCATATATTTTGTAAAATCTCCTTTGTAGGAGACTATGGATCATCATGAGCCTCCTACAGACTCCTTTCTCCACCAATCGGTGATGACACCACAACCTATTTACCTTGTAATTTAGATTGTTGGAGAATAACTAAATTTTTAACAAAAAAAAAACCGGCCACGTGCGAGTCGGACTCGCGCACCGAGGGTTCCGTACAAACCTGCAAGGTTTAGTATTTGGTATGAATTTCAATTTAATACCTCTACGCGTTTATGAGGAAATGGGTAGTAAGTTTAAAATTATTAAAAAAATATATATTATGTGATATAACTAAAAATTTATGGTTTTCGTAATTTTTCCTTTATCTATGCTATAAGACGTTGCTTCGTACCAAATTTCAAGATTCTGAGTTCACGGGAAGCACCTGTAGGTTTTGATTCCCTTGCAAGTGTCGAAAATTTGCGGCATAAACGGCTGTATCTTTTGATTGCGTTGGCTTAGAAGTTTGATTTTTTCACAGCTTCAAGGGACAGTAGACTTGAGTAATTGATATAAATTTCAGCTTCATACCTCCACGCGTTCCTGAGAAAAAGGGTCTTGACAGACGGACGGACGGACGGACAGACGGACAACAAAGTGATCCTATAAGGGTTCCGTTTTTTCCTTTTGAGGTACGGAACCCTAAAAACAACCGACTTCAATTTTTTTAAGGAGTTTCTTCCATTTCTCCAAAGTTCTTCATCATATCTTCACCAAATTAAAATGGGACCAACTTGGTAGTAAAGGCTTTCAAATAAAAAAAAAAGGTTCACAATTGGCGAAGATATCGCGTAACAAACATACATAAGAAAAAAATAAAATAAAAAACATACAGTCGAATTGATAACCTCCTCCTTTTTTGAAGTCGGTTAAAAATATCGCGTAACAAACAAACATCAAAAAAAATTAAAAAAAAATTGGTTGTCAGTAAAGTCAGTTTACGGACCGGTTACGGACGGTAGTTTGACGTGACAACGTCAAAACCGAACTAAGCCGATCGCTCGAGCCGATCATGCCTCTCTCTCGTTCGTGCCGCGCTCTCGCTTGCGGAACGCGACAATGACATCATCTTTTTCTCCGACTCGCACTTGTCCGATTCTCGGGTGGCTATTTGCCTACCAAATTTTTTTAAGGGCTGAATCCGCGCCTGTAGCTTTTGAAACCTAACTAAGTAAATAAAGTGGAGACCTTGGGGCCTTGGGGTGCGGATGCCCGTCAGTTATATAAGGAAATTTCCGCAAGCTTAATCGATGCCTCAGGGGAACCAAGGGTTGGCACGCATTGTGGCCAAAGGCTGAGCCTGGCCATTCAACGTGGGAATGCTGGTTCCATTTTTTATATTATTTAAGTATTTAGTTTAGTTTTATATATGTATGTAGTTATAGATTAAGTTTAGTTTAATGTTGTTATTTTTCGTTGTATTGATATATATTTGATCATTATTGGTAAATAAAGTTGCCTCAAATATAACGAATATTTTTTCAGATAACAAATACAACAAATTACCTGGGTCATCAGCTAAAGACCCAGCTTGAAGCGCGAGGGTGTACCGTCAGCACCGTCACCGATAACCTCATAAGTGAGGTCAAGAGTGGCACTGGCGGCAGGGTCGATGCCCTCGTCGTGGTGGGCGCCGAGCCCAAGACAGAGTGCCTGAACGGCATGTCGGAGTTCGTTTCACAGGACGTGTATAGCAACTTGAAGGTATTTATCTTCTTTTAGATTCTATCTGCCCTGTTAGGAATAAAGACGTGAATCTATCTATGATTGGTTCTGGTCTGCCCTATCTAGATTACGGAGGTCAGACAGCAGTCGCTCAACCAGTAACCTCGTCAAATCACTTGGTAAGATCTCTGAAGCATAACCGCTGAGGATGCAACCGGGGATACGCTCGGATTGTTTGTATGTACCTGACGTCAACCTTCCTTGGGAAACATTTTCGTATTGAATGTCATGTTGTTACTTGTATTTTTTCACAGTTCGTTTGTTAAAATAGTTTGCAGTACACCCACATGCTATTTTGGAAACTCTATATATAAATAGAGTAAAAAATATATATTTCGTATACAATTCATTTAAGTATTTACTTAAATCAAGATTAATGAAACAATAGAAAATCAAAATACTATCATCTGAATCCTCTGAATCACTTTAAATAATTAATGATAAAAGTTTTGCTGTTGAGTTGAGATTAATAATATGTTCATACTTGTACGTAGCGAACACAATCAGTTAGCGCGGGGCATTATTTATTGCACTCATTGCACTGAATGAACTAGGCTACCTACTTCAAATGAAGATTTAGTTTTTGATGTACCTAACATCTTTCCTCTCGCTTTCCTGCATTCTGTGGAAGTGATTTCGTGAAGTGCGACGGAACTGTGTAATAGGAAGCCGTTGGAAGCGCGCGCTATTTGATTTTAGCGCGAAAATTATGAAAAGTGAAAACAGTGCTTTTTATTTTTCTTATTTAGTGAGACTGAAGTGATATTTTTGTTATTAGATAATATTGATAAGATCAGTTTTATTTTAAATATTTTTATATACCTAACTGTTTCGTTTTTTATGAACAGACAGTAAATTTTTATTTCAAAATTTTTGTCATAATATCTTGTATTGTATGTATAAGGCGAAGATATAGGCAAATGACCTTGAAGTGTGAAATAAATTGTTAACTCGTAAATATGGTGATAATTTCCATATTGCTCTACGTCATGCACTAGATAGCCCTTTAAATTATGTTATGAACTGCCGTTAAAACTATTATTGGTGATCCGTCTAGCTTTAAAACTTGCCGTGGCCACTTATGGCGGAGGCAAGTTTTAAAGCTAGACGGACTTATGTAAATACTTTCAACGGTGGTTTATAAAATAATTTAAAGGGCTATCTAGTGCATGACGAAGAGCAATATGGAAATTATCTCCATATTTACGATTAACAATTTATTTCAAATGAGGGCGCCACTTCAAGGTCATTTGCCTAAATCTTCACCCTGTAACAATTAACGGCTGATTTGATGCCAGTTAATGGTAACATTAAAGACTGATTTTATGCCAGTTAGAACTGTAAAACTGTATGATGTTGAAAGTTGTTGATTAATTTGTAAAAAATCATAATTATTTAAAGTTGTATTACATAGGTAAAGCTGTGATGATTTAGTTTGTTATATGAATAAAAGTTGATTTGTAATTACCTGTTCTAATTGCAGCTTTATACTTAAAAAAAGAAACTTTTTGAAAAAGAAATACGAATTTCCACCTCAATACCGGAATCCCGGTATTAATACCGATTTTAAATTTTTTTTTGGTATTCATACCGGTATATGGAAGCCCTAGTGAGAGAGAAGTGACCTAAATAGTGAAAACTCACACACAAACACACAGACGACAACTGGTATCAAATGCGGCTACTGTAAGGTTCGAATGTTTTTTTTTTGCAGGTCCTGGAAACTACTTCTGTTCTAGTAAAGCCGGGCGGGTGCATAGCGTGGGCATGCGCGGGCACGGAGGCGGGTAACAACGCGTTCAGCGTCGCAGGCGCAGCGTTCGACGCCGTCATACAGGCCAGCTTGCAGCATGTCGCCAAAAGGTAAATACTATACCCGTCCTGCCGCCGTGTGGTTCCCGGCAGAGTAGAATAGGACCACTCCAAGTCTTCCCGTGGATGTCGTAGAAGGCGACTTAGGAAACTCGAGCTTAACAAAGCCTATAAACACCAGTGAGACCTCTCCAACCCGTCTGGCCAGCGTGGAGAGTGCAGGCCAAATTCTCTGACTGCTCTGGCTAATAAATGGCTCTGGTAGTATAGAGAGGGTCGAGCTCCTGCAGTGGAGACTAAAAAAGACCTGTTGATGATACCCGTCCTGCGAACCGAACTCTGACTTGGGCTTGGCGACCACCACGACGAGGTCATCGACCCTGCCGCCAGTGCCACTTTTGACCTCACTTATGAGGTCATCAGAGACGGTGCTGACGGTACACCCTCGCGCTTGAAGTTGGATCTTTAGCTGCTGACCCAGGTAAATTGTTGTATTTGTTATCTGAAAAATATTCGTTGTACTTGAGGCAACTTCATATAAGTAGTTAGGAATAATTAAAAAAAAAATCTGCCCTCAAAAAAGTTAGTGGTCACAGTCACCCGAGAATCGGCCAAGTGCGAGTAAATTAAATAACTGCTCCATATCAATATTTACTGACAAGTACAAGAACTGCAAGAATAAAACCAGCCAAAATGCAATGGAAAATTTTCGTATTGTCAAAAAATTTAGAATTTACCAGTTGCTTCTCTTCCCGCGCAGATCGTAAAAGCTGATCGAGGGGATGGCCGAAAATGCAAATCATGTTAATAGGCGATGCGGCTAGTAACCCATCACTAATTGATTCCTTCTTCTACCTTTCCACCCACCATCACGCTAAAAATGGCCTTTGAATCTTTCGGCCCTGGGCTCTCTTAGAGCGCAATTAAGTGCCCTAAATACTATATCTGTTCCAATTGTCCCAAACTCCCAACAAATGAACATTCATCATATTTAGAGATAAGATAGGAATGAGTATATAAGAGGAAGTTTGAAAGTGGTACCTATAACAGAAAAATTAAGGAGTAAGGCCAGGCTGGTATGGACATGTTCAGAGAAGGCAGGTTCTGAAAATGCAAGTAAACGGACATCGAAACAAAGGAAGACACAAAGAAACGTTGGATGGAATGTGTAAAGGAGGATATGAGTAGGAAGGGAGTGACGGACAAAGCTAGAGATAGATGGAAAAAACTGACATGCTGTGCCGACTCCACATAAAGAGTGGGATAAAGATAAGGCAAAAAAAGTAGGATATCGTCAGCCTAAAAACCCAACATCTTTGTATGGCTAGCGGGCCAGATAGTAATGACATCTAGAAATAATACAGGATTTTGGCTTTCAGAGTACGCTTTTTTGTATAGGGTTGTCAATCTTTGTAGTTGTTAGTCCATGTACCAACTTAGAATATTTAATTTTTTAAATTATGTTCGCAGTTACATATCTTACATGTTCATAAGTAAGCCCTCTGTGTACTCTTTGCAGTTCACATTGCGAGCCATTATGGATCGATCGCAGTGGCGGAGCTATGAAAACAGCGGATCGGGTGGTCGCGGCGCTCGTGCCAACTGCCAGCGATAGTACCTCGAGATTTTCTTTAAGGTAAGTACATTTTCTTTAAAGCAGTTGGTCACTTTCTTTGATGTTACTTATTACCTTATGCATAGTATCAGCTGGGCAATAGGAGTGGGTAGTAGGTATATTATTACTCTGTGGTATGGGCATGGGCAAGCAGAAATTCGTAAAATGTTTGTCGCCCAATATCGGGATGCCCCAAATCCGCCACTTTGTACCTTACTGGTCTTCTTTATTATTATATTCATATGTGCGACTGACGTGAAAAAGTGCCTGCTAAAGCAAAGTTTTAAATATAATAAGTACTTAGGTATCTATTGAATTCTTTTAAAACCTTTTTTTGTTTCAGAAATGCAGCTCATAAAATCGGAGAATATCTGGGCAGGTGGCTGAAGATTGCAACTTGATTGATGCTATTATTGATTTATCAAAATATATGTACCTACTGTGTACTTACTTATTGATTCAAAATTACCAAAAAACATTCATATTTTATCTACATTAGGTACTAAGTAGGTACCTATGCCAAAATCATTGTAAATTAGTAAAAAGTTATATCACAGATTTGATCCACACATGGTTCAACGTACTGAAATAGATTGTATTTTTTTTTGTTTTTTTTAAAGAAATAAACTTTTTTGTGCAATTAATTTAAGTTTAAGTAAATGCTTAGGTACTTAGGTATTTTTTTCCATAATAAATAAGATAAAGTTGTTCCCCGTGTTTGATTCATTTTACAGATCCAATATTATTACCCAACTGCTGCGCCAGAAGGTGGGTTATGTTTTTCGAGTATATTGTAAGTAAGTAGGTACAATATTTCTTTAGCTAGCACGCCCCGCAGCCTAAACATGATATGAGAGGTGCCGTTACTTTCGTCTCAATCCGCTTGAATTTTTTTTAAGTCCGATTCAACTAACCTCCTAATGATTGGTAACCAATATGCGATGGAATAGTCTTCTTCTTCTTAACCGAAAGAAAAAAAAGAGTGTCTTCGATATCCAACTTAGCCATAGGTCAATATCAACTAAAAATAAGCTAGAGTAAAATACCTACTTACCTGAAACGATGGCAACAAATGTTTGTTATCGCCGTGTGGTTCCCGCTCGCCGTGTGGTTCCCGGCAGAGTATAATAGGACCACTCCAAGTCTTCCTGTGAATTTCGTATAAGGCGACTTAGGAAACACAAGCTAAACAAGGCATATAAACATCAGTGAGACCTCTCCAACCCCTCTGGCCAGCGTGGAGAGTGTAGACCAAATCCTTTGACTGCTCTGACTAATATGGCTCTGTAGTGCTGTAGTAAAGAGAGGGTCGTGCTCCTGCAGTGGAGAATAAAAAGACCTGATGATGAGGATGATTTTTGTAGTGGAGTGGAGGTGACATATCAACACGGCACAACATGCCACGTGTCACGGTGCACGGGTGTCAACAATACATGGGTAATATATACAGGGCCGGATTAGCCATTGTGGGGGCCCCTGGGCAATGCATTATATCAAAGGAAAAGTGTTTTACTAGTCTGATTCTTTCTTCTTCTGAAGGTCTTTCATCATCTGTTTTCTTTAATAAATCACAGGTCGCGTCAAACTTCTAGATCGCTCTGAAGTTGAGGCGATTCGCGTCGCAGTAGTAAAATACCCATAGCAGATAGAATTTGCTTTTTTTTTGTATATTGTGTATATATATCATATCTACATTCTTGCAATCATTCTGAAAACAATATTATTGTGGTAAATATTCTGTCCCTGTTTGTAACCTGAGTGAGGCAACTTCAGAGCGATCTAAAAGTTTGGCACGACCTGTACTCTGTATCATTATTTTTTGGTGCAATAAAGATTTTAACTAACTATTGTGGGGGCCCCTCTTTTGTGGAAGCCCGGGGCAGTAGCCCCGGTTGCCCTCCTCTAAATCCGGCCCTGAATATATATACAACGTGGAAGGGACATACCCGTAATAAATCGAACCACGGTCTATACTAGACCACTAAAGTATAATAAAATTAAAATAACAGCCAAATAACAAAAAAAAATTGGCATTTCCATACAAAAGTGTGCGGCCGCCCGGGCGATTTGTATGGGGATGTCGAATTTTTTTGGTTCTTTGACTGTTATTTTAATTTCATTATACTTTAGTGATCTAGTACAGCCCGTGGTTCGATTTATTACGGGTATGCCCCTTTCACCTTGTATATTACATGTATTGTTGACACCCGTGCACCGTGACCTACGAATAATAATCCCTAGAAGCGTTACTAATCCCGAAAAATCATTCCACGCGATATGTACAGGGGCAGGCGGGGCTTAAAATATGAACCGCGCGGCGCGACAGTTCGCTGTGACACGCGAGTCGTACGGTTGCGTCGCAAAAAGTTTCCTTTGAGAATATTGCTGTGTTTTTGCGATAATTGATTCATTAAAAATGTCGTCATGTGCCGTGAAGTAGTGTAGAAGCCATACAGACATGAAAAACACAGCACTCACCTTTCATAAACATTTTAATAATCCATACTTGAGATCTGTGGAAAGTGTTATGCAAAATGTACCTAAGCCACGCGTTGTACCTCACCGCTCGTTGCGGTGACTGCCCCCACCCGACGACGAAGTGTGACCTTGTCGCGACCAATCGCATGCATATTTGTCTATGTGTGTGTTTGAGTGTTGCGTTATTATAACTGTTAGTTTGTTGCGTAAATGGAATCAGAATCGAAGCGGTGAATGTAGGAGCGTTACAATTCTAGAGAATTTATTATTCGTAGACCGTGACATATGTTGCTAACACTTAACTAGGTACCGGTATAATTTTTTGGATGTATAGAACAACTATTTATGCTACTAAATAGATATAAAAAAGTATGGTAGCTGTGTTACCCACAAAAATATCGTTGGTAGGATTAGTTGTTATGCTGAATATTATAAATGTAGTAGTTTTGGTTTTTTTGCACTGCACTATATCTCTAGCACATTTTTTTCTTGATTTCTGGTTCCATGATATTATTAGCTAAATCAATAGAGTAAATACCTTTCGAGCTGGTCAGGGAGAAAATAAAAAAACTTAGAATGTATTTACTAGCTGTTTCTCTTCCCGCGCCGATTGAAAAAGCCGATCGAGGGATAGGCGATACGGCTAGCAACCCATCACTACTCGTATTTTGATTCCTTTTTCCGTCTTCTCAGCCACCATCGCGCTGGCTAAAGGTGGCCTTTGGGTCTTGGGCTCTGTGGCTCTGTCTACTTAGAGCCGCAAAACCCTTTCGGGTTTGCTGTGTATGCCCCCAGTGGCGGATTATCGTAAAGGCAAAGTAGGCACGTGCCTAATAATAACAAAGTCCAGTTTGTGTACCACACCACCCAAGTAGGTCCCAATCATAATATGCATTGAAATATCTGGCTCAGGTATCAAGTCGTTCTGTGTAAAACTATAATAGTACATTTTTATCAATCAAATTGAATTGCATGCACATGCATATCTTATTGGTTATAGCCAATGAGATATGCATGTGCATGCAATTCAGTTTGATTGATAAAAATGTACTTAGGTATTTATTGACATATCTGAGCTCTGGCTAAGATAAGCTGTCGATCTAGGTGGCCTAACGAGCAGAGGTATTGCTATTTTTAGGGTTCCGTACCCAAAGCGTGCAACGGGACCCTGTTACTGAGACTCCGCTATCTGTCCGTCTGTCACAAGGCTCTCTCTTGAACCGTAATAGCTAGACCCTTGAAATTTTCACCAATTATGTAATAGGTACTATGGCCGCTATAATAACAAATACAAAAAATAAGATGACGTTAAAAATTAAAGGGGGTCGTCATACAAGAAACGTTTTTTATTCAGCGTTTTTAACTCGATCTTTATAATGACAATAACTAGATACTTGGGTTTTTTTTACCGATTTATGTATTACTATACCTACTAGGTATGGCCCGCTATAACAATAAATACAAAAAATAAGATAAAGTCAAAAATTAAAGGGACTCGTCGTACAAGAAACGTGTTTTTTTTGCACGGAGGTAAGGAACCCTTTATATACGAGTCCGACTCGTACTTGCCCTGTTTTTTATCATGTCATTGAACTAGATGTATACAACAATTTATATACCTAAAGGTGTTGGGGTTGGGTGGTGGGCCTTTTTTTTTGACGAGGATTAAATTCCTTTCCTAATTAAGTTAGTGGCACTTTAATTGCCAAGTAGGCCGTTAAAAAAATATAACAGTTCATGATATACCTACGGATAATGTGGACTAATAAAATATTATTTGCTCATCAGGTACTTTATTTCGGTTCGGTCCGGAGTTCGGACACGTTCGGACCCAGACCACATCCCTATCAAAATACGTTGGTAGTATTTTGTAATGTCATATTGGCAACACTGTTCACAGCTGTCAAGTCAATTTGATTTCGAGATGGAGTGTTGGACGTGTCCGTAAAAATAACACACCAATCCCTTTTTATTTACTCGTAATGCTATCAGCACTTTAATTCCAAATAACAATTACGATTATGTTAGTTTCGTGTAGTGTTTTGTTTAGTTTTAATTCGCTGGGGAAACATGGACGAGGTGAGTGCAAAAAACAACGTTTCTATTGTGTCACAATAACCCTTTAAAATTGCGTGTTGATTTAGCAACCGTGTTGTTTTCAGGAGCTTAACGAGAATGAGTTGGAGGAAAGGCTGTATGCCATGCTACATCATGTGGACGAGACGCAGGCTATCGTGAAGGCGACGGGAGATAATGATGCAATTCAAATCATTGAGAATGCCCCGCGAAGCACCATACGTCGCTACTGGCGCACGAGTGATGACTACAACACGACAGCATCACACTACCAAAAAGTAAACACGCCAAAAGAAACTCCAACTAACCAGACAGTAACAATAAACTCGGATATTCTAAAACCAAAAGAAAATCTAACCAACAGGACGGTAACTTTGAATAACTCGAAACCAAAAGAAACTCCAATCAACAAGGCAGTACACATGGATATTTCAAAACCAAAAGAAGAAAAGAATGTATCACCACCACCAACAGCAGATCTATCAATATTTCAGTCATCGCCTCGGATTATCCACAATACCATTGAAATATTGGATAATGAGACTTCCAAGCCAGTAGTACTTGAATCGAGCGATGAGGATGAAGTGATTGAGGTTGCACTACCACCAAAACAAACCATAACCATTGAGAGTTCTGATGAAGATGACATCTGTATTATTACAAAGCCGACACCATCCAAGAATCAAGACAATGCACCAAAAACAAATGTTGACAGAGATTCAGCCAGCCCTGTCCCGTCAGTGGTTTCTTCTGTGTCCGATGACTTCATCCGTGGAGATTGCATTGCTTTGAATATTTCATCTCGCCATGCAGACAACCACACTTTTGATTTCAGTCTACACGGCTCAGATCTGCTAGATCAAACGACTCCGGTAAAAAAGAAAAAAAAGAAGAAATCAAGAGAGATAACTACATCTACACCGGTGGCTGCAACAGACACAGACAAATCAGAGGTATGCTTTGCAACACCTAAAAGCAAAGCAAAGCACAAGAAACAGAAGTCAAAATCCGTTGCATCAGAAAAAGCTGTCCCTAGTGTTGATGTGTACGACTCGGACAGCAACCAGTCAAATGCTAAACAAAATTCATACACTGTCACAGAAAAAAGTCTGCCAAGTGCAGATGTCTACGATTCAGATTCCAATCAGTCTGAAATTGTTAAAGTAAATGTTCCGTCTAAAACGAACATAAGTAAAGATGCAGATAAAACTGACAAAAACATTTCAATCGAGGCTATATTGCTGGAAAGTACCCCGAAAACTACAAAATTGACAAAGAATGTAAGTACAATAGAAGATTCCATTGTTGATTTGACTGAAAATGACTATATAGCATTGGAAAAATCAGATATTACTGAAAATATTGTGATGGCTAATGTGACTGGCTTTGTGGAATCAATGGATTATGGAGATGAGCCTACTAATACTTCAATACCAGACCCAGCAAAGTTGGGCTCAACGAAAATTCCGCGGATGTTGTATGACAATCTTGACTTCGACAATCTGAAGGGCAAAGATAAGGTGTGCAAGCGACGGCGGTACTCCCTGACAACTCTCCGTGCAGAAATGGAAAAGTTCTACAATGAGAGCTGGGGCGGGGAAGAGTTCAACCACAGGGAGATACAGAAATACATGTCAAGTAAGTTGACTATTGATCACTCTATAGTCTTTAAAAATAATGTGCATAACATCTCCAATTTTTGGCCTTTCATACAAGTTGACCGATCAGCTGATCAGCAGTTTCTATGGAAAGCAAAAAAATATTTTTTATATTTCAATATGTATATGTTCCTTGGAAACCCGTGTGGTTCCCGGTTAGAATAGGACCACTCCATCTTTTCCTGTGGATGTCGTAAGAGGCGACTAAAGGGCTTAGCACAAACATTTCGTGCTACAATTGCATTCCCAAGGAGGGTTAACGTCAGGCAGGCGGCCGGTCGTAAAACTGCAGCCAAATCATTTAAACAGTTCCGGCTATTTCTTCTCCATTTTGCAAGGTCTTTGGCATCCTTGTGTAACCATTGACATGCATGATATATTTGGAGAAGAAAATACAGGAAAGTGCACCTCGGGCTCCAAAGCAGCACAGCTGAGGATGCAACCGGGAACGCACTTAGACGAACAAGAATATGTTCCTTGGAATAAGTTGTTTAGTATCACGGACTGAATCTACCCTTCGAATAGTAGTATATTTTTTTAGACGTAACGTAACTGTTGTCTGGAGGTCTCCTTAAGTCAGTCTTTTTTTTATGTGAATGTTTGGCCATTGCCATTTGTTTTCAATAATATTTATTTGATTTAGAAAATATCATGTAAATCTAACTAATATTATAAATGCGGTTGAATGGATGTTGTTTGTGGCATGCTTTATTATCTGGATTAACACAATACTTTTTATCCAGAAAATGTGATTGTCAAATAACCATTGTTTACGCAATGGGCAATTAAGAATAAATTTAAATATAAGAAAGAGTCAATTAATTAACTTTCTCTTCTAAAAATGGATACTTATAACGATGTAATTGTTTAATTAGTGTAAAGTCTTAACTTGTGAATTTTAACTAGATTTTAGTTAGAATTTTTACTGTGAAAAGGTTAATCTCTTTAAATGTCATACATGTTGGTAATGCATTAATTAATTAATGACAGCATTAAATTTAACTATCCAGTTGTTAAGTTGTAGAGTACAGAGTTTTTTTGCGCTTAATATGTTTCCATAATATTTTGTATAGTACACTGATAGGCCTATTCTGTAATTCCACTTATCCTGCTTACTAAAAACATTTTTTTTTTCAGGAGACAAGAACTTGTGGCTTATTGATCCCAAAGACAGGATGCCTGGCCTGAGTAAAAGGAGAACAACGTAAGTTTCAAAGCTATCATACCTAAAGAATTTCCCCCCTGCGTCGATATTTCCCTATACGTATGATTTAGGGATTTTCAAGGCAAGAGTGAATAGGCATTTTTTGAGTCTGCGTGTTACACCTTAGACCTCATCTTAGCTTCCCATCAGGCTAGATAGAGGTAAAACGCACTAAAATTTCTAATAAAAAAATATACCTTTTTTTTAAATAATATAATAAAATGTATATAAAATTTTCCTCTGCAAAATAACTAACTATAACTTAAAAGATTTTCATAATTAACATATTTGTATTAAATAAACAATACAAGATGTGGAGAACTGGTGCATTTGTTAGGTTTCCAAAGAACCTGTGTTACTATGGTTCACCAGGATTCGCTAACAACAAAGTAAATAATAAATAATTTTACTCAAACTAAATAATAAAATAAGAAATGGTGAAAAAATACCACGTGACCAGGACTTGAACCCGCGACCTTAGTCTCAATAATGCTTTTACCATCTGAGCCTTCACGTGTTTAACTCCGCACGCCGAATTTCGCCACCATTTGATATTCCTACACGCACTAGGCTTGCGTCATAACACTACTCTACCCACTATTACAAGTAAGGTATCTGATTTAACCCATGTTAAAATGAAGTGGAAAATCAATGAGAGTGTAGGAAAGCCATACAATATTTTTATAGGGTTTTTTAGGCATTCAAGATGCAGTACTAAAGTACTCAAATTAAATAATGAAATAAGAAATGGTGAAAAAATACCACGTGAGCAGGACTTGAACCCGCGATTTTTCATTATTTAATTTGAGTTCTTTAGTACTGCATCTTGAATGCCTAAAAATCCCTATAAATATAATAAATAATTTTGTTTTATCAGAGAAAGTAAGTAGTCAGTAGAGTTGTTCGATTTTCGTGTGTGTAAGTGGCTGACACTGGCTTTGACATAGCTTGACGACTGCTATACATAACGTCAGCTGATATTAATGGCTTCAGAAACACCGAGGAGCTTGGGTAATTAATTTTAAAGCCACTTGTCGTCACCCAGGAAACACAAGCTGAACAAAGCTTATAAACATCAGTGAGACCTCTCTAACCCATCTGGCCAGTGTGGAGAGTATAGGCCAAATCCTCTGAATGCTCTGGGTAATATATGGCTCTGGCAGTACAGAGAGGGTCGTGCTCCTGCAGTGGAGACTAAAAAAGACCTGATGATGATGATGTGGTCCACACCTGGGGTTGCTTATCATGCTAACGTGCTAGCAACGCATACTGGGCCACTGAGCACCTAAAAAATGTACATACGGATAAACATACCGTACTATGAGTCAGAAATTCTCCCACAACCTGATTGCGAGCCAGAACGACCAGTGAAAATAAGCTTTTAGATAAATACTACTTATTTTTAACCGACTTCAAAATAGGAGGAGGAGGAGGTTATCAATTCGACTGTATGTTTTTTTTTTAATGTATGTTTGTTACGCGATATCTTCGCCAATTATGGACCGATTTTGATGATGCTTTTTTTATTTGAAAGCCTTTACTACCAAGTTGATCCTATTTTAATTTGGTGAAGATATGATGAAAACTTTGGAGATATTGAAGAAACTCCTAAAAAAAAGGTTCTCTGGATCTGGTCTAGTCACTAATGGTTCTCTCTGGATCTGGTCTGGTCACTAATGGTTCATTTTTATTGATCGTTTTTGCCCTCATTCGAAGTGCAGTAGATTTTTAGCACATCTATATGTATATGAGAGATACGGCCACGGCATCAACTTGTGGCTTTCATCGGTCGTTAGCCCGCCTATGCCAGTCTCCGCGTACCGACTGAGTATGTATATCGACTGAGTTAGCGACCAATGAAAATTTGCCATAAAGATGGCAGGTCCTAGATACACTTTCAAGTGGAAATTCAAATTACCTACATATTGATGATGTGACAAATCGATTTCGTAAAATAATACACTACATACATACCTACCTAATTAAAACCGTGAAATCTTATATGTAGTGTTGTCCGTTATCAACTAAAATATCTTTAATAACTGTATTTTCGTTATTTACAGCTGTCACTACTGTGACCGACCGGGCCATCGAGATGACATGTGTCGGTTGAAGCCTCCAGTTTGTTACATGTGTGGCTCAACGGGACACTACGAGCCGCGATGTCCCGCAAAAATTTGTGTTAACGTGAGTAATTTTTTATTACTCAAGTTCCAAATGTTTGCTTAGATTTTTCAATACTTTGTCACGAAACACGCATCCTGAATTAGTGCTGGAAAATGTTCTTCATTTATACAGATCTTCGGAATATATTCTCAATACCATGTCTAAACAAAAGATCTGCTAACT
Organism: Acrobasis repandana; assembly: GCA_963576875.1. Lineage (NCBI taxonomy): Eukaryota > Metazoa > Arthropoda > Insecta > Lepidoptera > Pyralidae > Acrobasis > Acrobasis repandana. Next base: position 4,329,228 of record OY756215.1, read on the forward strand.
GCTAATAATGGGAACATATTTTTAGATCTTGTATTGCTTTGAAAAATTATTCCAAAGTTTTGATATGTGAACCACATGTTCAATACAATGATACATACATATATGAAAACCGGCCAAGTGCGAGTTAAACTCGCGTGGAGAGGATTCCGTACAATTGATTGAATTCTTATAGGTTTTCCTGTAATCTACAAGCAATGAACTATATTTTGTATTTTTTTCAAATTTTTAGGCTCAGTAGTTTCGGAGATCAGGGGGGGGGGGGAATGGTCAATTTTCGTCTTCTTTCATGAATAAAATCAAAACTATTCATTTTATAATAATAACAAAATATATTTGAGATCCTCATAACGAGCCCTTTCATTTGATATATGACACAGTAAGGTTTGCAAAACTTTGTTTTTTAATTTTCTAATTTGTCCCCCAAAAATGACCCTTATTTTAAAAAAAATATTTATTTTGCACATATATGTTTGGGTCATAGGATTACAACATTCTACCAAATTTCACCTGATTCGGTCTAGTAGATTCGGAGCAAATTGGCTGTGACAGACGGACGGACAGACAGACGCACGAGTGATCCCTAAAAATGAAAAACCTTAAGGTCCGTTAAATTAGTATATACAGAACAATGTCCTTGTTTCAGTGTGGATCACCAAATAGCATGTATTCATCGATGTGCCGCAACTGCTCTACCTGGCATAGAATCACCTGCGCTGAATGCGGCCAAGTCGGTCATCCGGCCAGCCATTGTCCGGACTTGTGGCGCCGTTACCATAATACCGTAAGTGGTGATAGACATGCTAGATCACATAATTATAAACAGTCGAAACACCAAAATAAATTCGAGATTCTCAAACAAATCGCCTGGGCGGCCGCACATTTTTGTATGGAAATGCTGAAAATTATTTCTGTTTTTTGGCTGTTAGGTATTTTATTTTAGACCGTGGTTTGATTTATTACTGGTATGTCCCTTCCACGTTATATATTTATTGATAGTGTACTCATTGTATTCTTTTAAATTAGATTAAAAGAAGTCCTGTACAGATAATATTGTTACAAAATGTAGGTACAATAGTGAAAACAGAAATTCAATATACCTACTCAAATGCGCTTTAAAGAAGTGTTTTGCTTAACTCAAACTGAACAATACATTAAAAGAATAAATTTATTTCCAGATTGACATCAACATGCCACTAGAAGAAAGCCGACAATACAAAAAACACAGTCAACTACATTGTAGTGGGTGCACCCGTCGCGGCCATTTGGTTCACACTTGCCGGGTTACTTTACCTTTTTCGGGACTTCCGATCAATTCGCCCTACGTGTCCGTCTATCGACCATTATATCTGCCTGTAATGAACTCCGGTAACTCGGATAATACAATAAACCAAGAAGAAAGGAACAACCAACAAAATTCCAGGAATCAGTCCCAAGACACGTCGTTCTCCTCTCAAAAATCGAATGCCAGAGATTCTCGAAATAAACGTCAATCAAAATCACCAAATCCCTACGAAAATCAAAGGGAATTTAAAAAGAAAAAGCACAGCTCACTCTCAGATACTTCAGAATGTAATCAAAAATCAGATAGTAGTGTTGTTAAAAATACGATTTCCCGTAAATTTTCAACAAACAGTAAAGGCGGCGATGACACTTTTGATTCAAACGTTGAAAGCGAAAAAGCGCCTGATTTTATTCCACTTTCATCTAACAATCGTGACAAAAAAGGTCAAATGATCCAAGATAATGAAGTATCAGATACTAGTGATGCCGTAACATTAGCCAGAATTTATGTCACGTATGATGTAATGGAAAAAGTAAAAACAGAAGAAGGTCAAGAGTGGTTGAAGAATACGATGGATAAATATGATGTACTTGTACAAAGCTCCGACGTGTCATCCTTTTTAACCATAAAAGGAAAAATTGCTGACCAAGAAGCTTTTCAAGCCGAACTAAGGGACTGGATGTCGACAACATCCCACAGTGATCATAATATGAATAATACTGAAGTAGAGAGTGGTAACAACAGCCATTTATCAAATAGTAATGATTCTGCTCTACTGAACCACATACCCAAAAAAAGAACAAATGTTTTGAGAGTAATTGGCCAAGCTTTGAAATCTCTGAATAACGACTTAGGAGAACCAAATGCTCTTTACAAAAGGTTGACACAACTTCAGAAGCAACATAAACAGTTGCTCAAGCAAAGAGTAATAAGCCCAGATAAACTTTCTAACAGCACAGACAGTATAAAACAAGTTCTAAGAAAACTGAACATGATACTATTGGGACAGGCAGGTCTCGCGAATGGCCAGCAATCTCTGAAAAAATTGTATGCTATGCAGCAAAGACTTATCCAGTTAACTCAAAAATTTTTATCACCAGAACTAAGGAAGGAAATTGGTCAGCATTACCAGCCTATTTTTGTTGCAATCGAACGCAATGACTATTCGGAACTGCTGCAGAAATACCATGGTAGGGATGAAACAACAATGCAAGCACCCAAACTAAACATCAACAAGAAGAAACGTTCTAAGAAATTCAATAAAGTACAGCATAAATCAGAAAATGATGGAATTAACAATAGCATTCCGCCTCGATCACCAAATCCAAACACTCAAAAACCTATTAAAGAAAACTTCCCTGTTACAGACATCAATACTCCAGCAAAGAAGGCACCCAACCTAGCGACATTGGTATCATACCGTCAGAGGTTAGAAAAGGCGCATCCTAAAAACAAAAATCAAAAAATGCAACGAGTTACCTTAGTGAGGAAACTACACACTTTCATAAACTCACTTTTTCGAAAAGAACAGATAAACTCAAAAACTGCAAAAAAGATGAATAGAATACAGTCAGAGGCTCATCAGTTTTTAAAAACCAATGTATAAATCATGATGACAGAGCATAATATCCGTATCGTTTGTCGATACCTATTTAAAAATGTAAGTTAAAAAACGGGCCGAGCTTTATGTCATAGGTGTACTGGCAAGTAATATTTTGATCCCACAAATCCGTGGGCTAGATTTGTGTTTCTGTATACTTGCTGGTCAGGTGTAATTGCACTATTTTGTGCATGTGAAATAAACTTCTTAGTGTAAAGCATTTCTTTGTTTCATTATATTCCTTGGTTAAATAAATAGTGGGCTACAACTAGTCGGCAATACCGTACAGTATCTGTATCAGATACGAGAGAAAACTAAGTTTTTAATGCGTATAAAACTAAAATTTCAACTAGGTATATAAAAATTTACATTTTTGGTCTTTTTACCCCAGTCCTTTGGGATTGGGAGGCTTGCGTGGGGATGCCTGGAGAAATTTATGATATGTGGTGCTTCCGCCAAAACCTATTCTCGGATATACCAATGAATGGTAAGGTGTACCCTTGAACAGATTTCGACAGGAGAAGGATCTATTGCAAGAAAAGGAAATGTTAATAAACCTATAACCTCATTACATAACCATGTAATGAAGTTGGGATGGATGGACTGATGCTGAGCTAGTGCAGTAGAAACTACGGTGCCTACCATAGTCATGAATGTCATGATTACTATTTTCGTGGCAGGTGGTGGCTTACCGCCCAATAGATGGGCCCCTCAAACTAGCTAACAAAAGGGGCAACAACACTGGTGCAGGCGTCTTAGGGTTGTCGAGAGGTGCGCGGCGCTTCCTCTGAAATTACTCTCATACATACGTGTACCTATTATTATCATGTCTTAATACCCCACGGGCTGCACAGTCAAAGCTAGCTAAACCCGTGGCCATGCTTAGCAAGATGAGAATCAGAAATAGTGTCCGGTTGCTAGCTCATCGCGAGATTTGTATGCCATACTTGATCAACTTCTACGATCTACGCGGGAGAAGAAGCACATTCTATGTTTATTAAACATTTAATATATTATTTTTTTTATAAATTCAAATAAAATAAAAATAACAAATAAAAAAGACTCCAACGCACCGCCGCGAGGCAGGGTACCCAGAAGGCAGGCTGGCAGCATTACCACTCTGCACCACGATAGAAAACCTTTGTACAACCATAAAGAATATAATCACTTCGTTTTGCAAAGTAGCTGCCCGCCCTCGGATCGCCCATGACATCGCGGAGACGCGTTGAAATCTCATATCATATATTTTTTACTGTCTCCTTCCTAAATATACCTACTTATCTATCTATCTTCTATATATCTATATAAATAAAAATGAATTGTTGTTCGTTAGTCTGCAACTCGAGAACGACTGAACCGATTTGGCTAATTTTGGTCTTGAAATGTTTGTCGTAGTCCAGGGAAGGTTTAAACGGTGAGAAAATATGGGAAAAGGAACGGGAACGGGCGAAACAAAGTTCGCCGGGTCAGCTAGTTATAAATATTTTGTAATCGTTCCCTTCATTTTATATTCAATAGTTTTCCCGCACTCATATGAATGATAGTAATACATGAGAGAGAAACAAAAAAGACCTAATACATGTGTATTAGGTCTTTGTTTACCAACGAGATCTCTTAACCTATGAAATTCCCGTTTTGTATTTCTTGCCAACGCCACAGAAGACAGTAAGAGTATACAGAACGGAATCTCTTATAGTCCCGCGCAATATGCGTCCCCGTTTCCCGTCCCCGCACTTCTGCCCCGTTCTCGCCTTGTCGAGGGGCGAGAGCAGGTGAACTGCACGGCGCACACGGCAGCACAATTATTGTGCTGCCGTGTGCGCCGTTCCCCGTCCCCGCACCTCTCCCCCGTTATAATAACGGGGGAGAGGTGCGGGGACGGGGAACGGGAACGCATATTGCGCGTACCTTAGGAGATTCCGTTCTGTATACTCTTACTGTCTTCTGTGCCAGCCAGATTTCTTAAAGTATCCATTATGACAAAAAATGTTCAAATGTAATGAAAATACAACGCTAAGTAATCAACAAAAGACTGACTTTGTATCTATCTTGATGTTTTTAAAACCAAAATAAATTTAAATTTAGATTTCAAAGCTATTCAAAACTGTTTTTTTTTATTTGAAATGGCTGGTATTAACCTACTACGAGTATAACAGCCGAATAAATTGGCATTTTACAAATCAAACATAAGGTTAATAACGTTAACTAGTATATTGATATATCAAATAACGTTTAATGATTAACCCTAGTTTAGAATAGGCACAGGCACTTCACTAAAGCCGTGCATACGTCACCACACCAATCGTACGTCAGTCAGTGATAAAATTGATAAGCAAGCATCGTTGACTTGTTGATCTAATCAATCAAGTTTTGTTCAAACGAATCGAATATTTTACCAAGTAAAGCGTGTCTGTCTGTGCAACTGTAAATATGAATGTTTATGACGAATTTTTACTTGGGTTATTCGTATTTGTGGCATTGTGTTTTGTAAAATCTCACGGCCATAACACGGTAAGCGATTTTTGTTAATATTTTTATGAATTTTCTCCCCTTATTTAATTTAATAAAAGTTTAAATTTGAGTATTATTTCGCTTTTTTTGCAGTTCGACGAGAGATATAATTTTAACAATTATTACGATGCCCAGCAACCAGATTACAAAATAAATGCGGCGATTAAAAATCTTTCGAAGAAGAGTGGTTAGTAATTTATTGTTAAATATTTACCTTATTACAAAAAAGGAATAGCTATTTAAAATCAGTTAAAAGAGTAGCTATTTAATTTTTTTAAAAAGAAATAACAATTTTAAAAATGGTAATTCATTTCATACTACCTAATAAGTATTTTAATAATTTTAGGTCCTGAAATGGTCCCTGACTGGCCAGATCCATTGATTAAGTTTGGACAAGTGTCAGGCGTAGCGATCGACAATTCAGGGCGCCTGCTGGTGTTCCACAGGGCAGGAAATGTGTGGGATGCCAGCTCCTTTACAAGCCGAGATGTTTACCAATCTATCGGGGAGCCTCCTATACCGGATCCCACAATATTGGTATTCAATGACACTGGAGAACTTGTTGATATGTGGGGACAAAATCTGTAAGTATTCATCTTTATAATCAAAAGTTATGACGGTTAAACATTGGTCGAACAAAATTGATGTCGAGCAATAGTAATGCCGATCAAATGTTATATCCAAATTTATGTCGGTCATAGGTATGTCTGGCAGGCAACGGTTTGTCGGACAACTGTGGTACAATCATGAATAAATATAAATAGAGCTTTCTTTTTATTGATTAACTTTTATAGTGCAGCATGGTAATTATATTCTATGAGAATAAAGGACCACACAAGAGAGACATTGTATGTTGTAATCAACATATGTTATAGTTTGGCAAGTTGCTCTGGAATCCTTAGTACCTATATTTCGGTATCAGGAAGGCTTCATTGCACACTTGTAGTATTATTGTTGAAAAAATAAATAAGTACTTATTTTTCCTCATGCTTTAGTGTATGACTGTAGGTATAATTTTTTTATTAACAAGGCCCGGGATTCCCTCACTTGTGGGGTCAAGGAGGAAAATCCACTAATTTATTTGTTATTTACATACGTAACACATTATTAGCCCCAAATAATTAAAATTAGGTTGCACAACATAAACAAAAATCTCTTTTCATGACCTCCACAAAAAAAGGTATTGCAGACTTGAAACAACTTTTTCACAATGAATACCTTCTTCCCAGTGGGATTTTTTGATCCCACGACCTCCGGTTCACAAAACAAATGCCTTGACCACTGGTGTCATTTTCTAGATTCTACATGCCGCACGGGATCACGGTGGACCGCAGCGGCAACGTGTGGGTGACGGATGTGGCGCAGCATCAGGTCTTTAAGTTTACACCAGAGCAGCGGCAGCAGCCGGCCCTCACTCTTGGAGAAAAGTAAGTTAGTCAGCCAAAATGTTTTAAGGCCATACATGAATTTTCCGGGGTCCAGTGCTGCCCTCATTTAAAAGAAAACATGGAGGAGATATCAATCTTAATGCGATCTTTTGATGATTGAGATCTGAATGCTTATAAATATCTCTTTTGTACCCATTTTAAGTTTTCTAACAACCCAAAGGTTGGCTGTCAGATAATGCTTTTAGCATTAGGTCTGCCTATTGTGCTATACAAATTGTATTTTGTACAATAAAGTTAGTAGTTTTGTAAAAATAAATATCATTTAAAATAACTCCAGTATGCTCTAGATAAGCCTTCAATTATTTTATGAACTACTGTTTGCAGTTTAAAGTAAGAACGTGAAGCATATCTTCGCACATTTTTTAAAAGTGGCTGTTTTTCGCAAATATGCGAAAAAGACAAAATTTTAAATGATATCTCTGTTTCCTTTGAAATTATTTATTTCAAATGGGGGCAGCTCTGGATCCCGGAAAATTCATGTATGGCCTTAAAACACTTTAGCTGACGCTCTATGACCTAATTATTTGTGTTTTGAGAAGTAAGTTCCACCACTTTACCTCGCTAACGAGGTAGACAGAGCTTAGGTCGCAAAACGCCAAGACCTTGCATAACAAGACGGCATATTAAGCTTTAAAATAATACTAAAATCTAGTTATGTACTGGTTAAAAAGATTAATATTTATGTATTTTAATTAATTGATTTCTACATGACCTGGTTTTATGAAAACATATGAAGTTAATTAAAATTCAGATAAAAAATTATATTCATAAAACCACAACTCATTCACTCCTACGTATACCTAGTCGAAGTTTGAAATTTCTGATTGCAGTAAAGGAGAACAAAAAAAAAATACAAATATCTAATAATGCAGATTTAATAATTAAAATACATAATGATTATAGAATTTTGTGTGTTATGCGATCAAAAATTCTTATTGTGCTCAAAATAAATTATTTATATTGAGCTCCATTGATAAGGAATATGTTGAATTAGTATTAATTTGCAAAAACCTTCATTCTCGTACTTATTTATGCTGGTGCGAGGCCAGTGTCCTTTTACTTCGAATATTGAGCTCTTCAAATAGTTTGGTACATATCGACAGTTCATCACCTTGATAAGAAATCGGTTGTTTTGGTATTGACTTGCAAAAACCTTCATTCTTGAAAGCCGCTTAGGCGGTAAACCTACTGTACTGCGCACCGTCGTGGAGCGCGGGGCGGCAGATTTTAACATTCTATGCAAGTATCTCAATTTGTATAGAAAACACGCCTAGTCCAACACACTAACAACGCGCGGGTGCGTCAGTGTGTTGAACTGCGCTCCGCGACGGTGCGCGGTGCAGTGGGTTCACCGCCTTATGTTTGTGCAACGTCATTGATTTTTTTACTTTGGATTACGTTAGTAATTATATTATCTTTGCTTCGGATATTGAGCTCTTCAAATAGTTTGTTATATAACACGTGGAAGGGACATACCCGTAATAAATAGAACCACGGTCTATACTAGATCACTAAAGTATGATGAAATTAAAATAACAGTCAAGAGATTAAAAATAAATTCGACATTCTCATACAAATCACACGGGCGGCTGCACACTTTTGTATGGAAATGCCTTTTTTTTTTGTTTTTTGGTTGTTATTTTAATATCATTATACTATAATGATATAGTGCGGACCGTGGTTCGATTTATTACGAGTATGTCCCTTCCAGGTTGTATATCGACAGTTCATCACCTTGATACGTAATCGGTTGTTTTGGTAATTATATATAAAAACCTTAATTCTCGAAACCAGCTTATGTTGGTGTGACGTCATTGACCTTTTTTCTTCGAATATTGCTCTCAAATATTTTTATTTTATTTATTTAGGTTCACCATTGTGTACTACATTAATAGATGCATATATATTTAAAGGCTAAACTTTTTTGTTAAATGTGTACACCTTCTAAGGTGAACACCACTTGCTTTTACAAAAATTGGTAAGTACTTATCTCTAATTACAAAAACAGATTTAAAAATATTTAATAGTCAAACAAGGTCGTAATGACAACCCTGTTCGCCCGCCCACAAGCGCCATCTACATTAAACATTACATTAAAATGGTGCAGTTTTACTAAAAGTTTAACTACCTAACTGGATTTTGTAAGACATCTAATAAATTATTATTTTAGTTAAATCCAAACATAAAACTAAAACTACAAAGTTTTCATTACTTACATTTATCAATATATGCATTTGCCACAAACGGTTGAGTTTGTATCCCATCCCATAACACAAATCTCGAACCTACTAGGGCCAGCTCAATCTGTGAATAGTTTGTTACATATCGACAGCTCATCACCTTGATAAGGAATCGGTTGTTTTGGTATTGACTTGCAAAAACCTTCATTCTCGAAACCAGCTTATGTTGGTGCGACGTCATTGACCTTTTTTCTTCGAATATTGCTCTCAAATAATTTGTTACATATCGACAGTTCATCACCTTGATAAGGAATCGGTTATATTGGTGACTTGCAAAAACCTTCATTTTCGAAACGCGACGCGTGCGACACCTAGGTACAATTTTACAAGCTTTAATTTAGTCGACCAAGTCATATACATTTTTTACAAACATTTTATTTAGTTTGCCCTGTTTGTTTGTTTGGGTCAAATCTTGCAAGTTAAAGAGCCACTTACCTGTTACCGAATGGGATGAAATTATTAATTTTTACAAGCTTTTAAGGGGGTTTACTCTATGAAATAATACGATAGTCGTACGATAGTGACGTCCTTTTTATATGTCAAACCATAGACATTATTATGTGTTAACGCTTAATGTTGATTGACAATTTGACACTGAAATGCGGATACGCAGTAACGTACGTCTTTTGTACCGTTTTTGGAGTAACCCTACTGTTTGTTATTTGTTTCAATCTTGCAAGTTAAATTTGAGCCACTTACTGGTTTCCGAATGAGATGAAGTGTTGTTGTTCGGCTCGCGTGTCCGTGGACACGGCCTTATACTTACGTTAAAAAGGCGTAAAATTTCATCCTTGGGTCATATTCTACGATGCAATATTATTATAACAATAAGCTAATTTGATGACGAAGCCGGAAGGTGAGAAAAGGAGAAAAGAATAAACGGGCAAGTGCGAGTCGGACTCGTACATGAAGGGTTCCGTACCACCGTACAATGTTAAAACGCTGAAGAAACACGTTTCTTGTATGATGCGCCCCTTTAATTTTTAACTTTATCTTATTTTAGTATTTGTTGTTATAGTGGTCATAGTAATACATAATCGGTGAAAGTTTTAAGTATCTAGTTAATGCCATTTTATAGATCAAGTTAAAAACACTGAAAAAAACACGTTTCTTGTATGACGACCCCCTTACTTTTTTTATTTTTTTTTATTTTTAGTATTTGTTGTTATAGCTGCCTCAGTAATACATAATCAGTAAAAAATTCACGTGTCTAGCTATTACGGTTCAATAGATAGAGCCCTGTGACAGACGGACAGACAGCGGAGTCTCAGTAATAGGGTCCCGTTTGCACCCTTTGGGTACGGAACCCTAAAAAGGTGGCTATAGGAACCCTGTAATAAAACGACGCAACCCCGTCGAGGTTGGGCCCTCTTACATTTGTCTTAATAAATTCATAAGTACTTAAACCTCAATAAAAACTTGTACAAAAAAAAATATATTTTTGAAAAACTTATTTTTATCTCAGGTTCGTACCCGGCAACAGCGACGGTCACTTCTGCAAGCCCAGCGCCGTGGCTGTGCTCGCCAACGGCGACTTCTTCGTGGCGGACGGCTACTGCAATCACAGGATCATCAAGTTCTCGCCGGCCGGGAAGATCATCTTGCAGTGGGGCAAACGTGAGTATGGTGTTTTCGTTAAACTATGTGTAAAACTTTTAGCGGTGTTAAATAGAAATACAGTGAAAATCCGCTCGGAGTTTTTGGCGGGAAGTCGAGGGGTTCGGTTGGGGTTTTCTTTAAATTATTTTGCAAATTGATTTTAGTGGACTTTTTAATATGAAATTGGTGTTGTTTGGTGTTATAAATGCTCATGCTCATGAACAATATGTGAAATAGTTAAAGTGGACAGTCATAGTACGGCCACTGGTATGACTCTCCATTGATTCAGAGTAACATATATACCTACTACTACTACAAACGAAACAATTTATCTGTACACACGTCGATGTGTGAGTTTTATACTTAGGGTCGCACCGCAGAATTATTTTAATACTTACCTACTAACGAGTTCGACATATTTACGATTATATTTTTTCATACCGGAAGATTTGCGAACACTATGACGTAAAAAATATTCTGTTTTATATGTATTAAATGTTACAGAAAAGTCGAAAACAGCTACGTAATATCACTTCACTAATATTTTTCATTATGTCCATTGTCCATTTCACCTATAGTTCACTTTACTGATTATTATTGAGTCATTTATAATGTAACGCACTAATTTTACTAAATCACTATTGTAATATAGTAATTTGCATATTCGGCGCAAAACTATACGGTAATAATATGAATAAATTCAATAAAAATAAACAAATGTTTATCACGCTTACACACAGCATGTCAAGTTGTCATTGTCAACAATGGCATTTAGCACTATAACCCGCAGAAATCTAGTTGGCATCTGCGTGTATGTGATTACTTGTGAGCGAGGAGCCTATGTAATCCGGTAATGTTACAATCTCGCTCTTGTGTATCTCCCGCCAATGCGAGATAGCGAGAAGGGTATATATATCAAGATGGTTGCTGGGTTATAACGTGAAATTATATTGTTGCTTTGCTTACCTGTTTTCATCATTTGGAAATGTATGAAATATACGTTCTTTAGAGTATTGGGTGGATAAACAATTATTATACGCGCACCTTCTCACCATGATGGTTACTATTGGTTGACAGTTCTCAAGACAACACACGTCGCGTATTGCGTGCGGCTAGTAATTAAACCCTGGTTTGGAGCCGTCAAAGCTCACAAAGTGCGGGGGAGAGGTGCGGGGACGCCAATTTGCGGGAGACGCTGTGAGATACCATTCTGTTTGACTCTTATGTATTCTGTGGTACGGCTGTAGTGATATTTGTTTCGCGGACTCTGTGGGCGTCTTCGGGCGTCGTCCGCCAGTCAATCGGCTATGAAAACCAGTGGACTCGTATAGATTTGTCGCCAGAAGCTCCCTTTGATTGTAACTTGTTAGGAAAAAAGAATTTCCCACGTTTTATTAACTTGTTACTGGCTAAATACGCAGTAGCGTCAAACTATTAATAAAAAATAAATCGCTGAAAAATAAGTAAGTTGTAAGGCTTGCAACACTGGTGAAAAAACTACTCGTGTCAAGTAACAGGAAAAGGATGCACGCACGGCACTGCAATTGGTTTTCGCGCGTACGAAAGAGATGGAGAGATGTCGCCACTTCGTTCCCACTTTTCTTTATACTAATATTTGAAATGCTAATTAGGTAGTTTCCTGGGTCATAAATAAATTATATGGTATTGTTATAAGAATAGAACGTCACAAAATAATGTCACTTGTCCTTAATCACATCCATTTTTAATGTGATTTTACATTTAATAATGCAGTAAAAAGGACATTAAGAGCGCTATTTGACTCCATAAAATTATGACGTTACGAGGGCCACACCGAAAAGCTCGGGAATAGAATACTTAGGAATAAATTAGAGTAAAACCAAGTGTTTGAAATGTAGTATTATTTCTAAGACAATTCTATTTTTGAATTTTAAATAAAGTAAAAAAGAAAAGAGTATTGACCATTTGAATTTGACAAGTCGGTGAGAAAAATGGAGCTTACGTGGGAACATTTTCGTGCAATAATTTTTCATAACTTTCGTCCAGGTTTATCTCAAGAACAATGTCTCGCCGAGCTTGTTTCTATTTATGAACTTGAAGCACCTAGTAAAACGACTATATATCGTTGGTATTCTGAGTTTCGTCGTGGATGTTCTTCTCTTACCACAGTCCCTTCTATTGGTCGGCCAAAAACAGCGGTAACACAAGATAACATCGATGCTGTACGCCAATTAATAAAAGAAGATAGACATGTGACATACGAGCAGATTCGGGTTTCTCTCAGCATTGGTATGACAGCCATTCAGACCATTTTACATGATGAACTGGGTGTCAAGAAGTTAATTTCACGCTGGGTGCCCCACCGTTTGACCGAACAAAAGTCGGCTCGTGTTAATTGGTGTCGATCTGCTCTGCAACGGTTCAATAAAGCTAGGGAGCTAAATATGCAGTTTACAATATCGTCTGGGGATGAATCGTGGATTTATTCATATGAGCCCGAAAGTAAACATCAATCGGCAGTTTGGGTCTTCGAGGGTGAGGTCAAGCCAACAAAAGTTATTCGCTCACGCTGTCGAAAAAAATGGTCGCTTCGTTTGTATCGAAAACTGGTCATGTGGCTACGATTCCTTTACAAGAACGAAGGACGGTTACTGCTGTTTGGTACACAACAGTTTGTTTGCCGGAAGTCATAAGAGAACTTCGTAAAATTAATCCGAATCGTCGTATAATCCTTCACCACGATAATGCGAGCTCACATACCGCACGCAAAACAAGCGCGTTTTTAAATCTGGAAAACGTGGAGTTGATGGACCATCCTGCCTGTATAGCCCTGACCTGAGCCCCAATGATTATTTTAAATTCCCAAGAATTAAAGATATGCTACGTGGTCAACGGTTTCACGGCCCAGAAGAGGCGGTCGAAGCTTACAAATCAGCTGTTTTGACTGTATCCACTTCAGACTGGAATTACTGTTTCAATAATTGGTTTGATCGAATGTAAAAGTGCATTGACTGTCACGGAGAATACTTCGAAAAACAATAAAAGTAAACATTATTATAATATCTTTGTACTTTTTTCTATTCCCGACCTTTTCGGTGTGGCCCTCGTACAGTCCGATATTTCATACAATTCAAATTCAAATTCAAATATCTTTATTATCATAGGATATTTATAATATCTCTTAATAATAGTCACTTTGTTTTGTTTTGCACAAATGTTGACGTCAAATCGTTACTTAAAGCTAAGTTTACAAATCTCATAGAAAATTTTTGTTTTGACGTTTGGAAAAAAGTGTCTGCTGATTTGACTTGTTGGAAGCTAGTGGATTGCTGCTCTATTTAATTATCAGTTTTCTTGCTGTTTCCAGAAAAAAAGATTTTTGATGTGAAAACTTCTTTAGGTGCGTTGGGCATTTTTTGAGATGGGAAAAAACCATTGAACTCGCGACACTGTTACCGTAACCATAACCGACAGCACCTTGTTCAAGTTTTCACTTCTGTCGGCACTCCTGAAGTGCCACCGTTTTTTTTAGTGTTATTTGTTGTTTCGTATAAAATATTGTCCAAAAACAAACACAGTCAAATATCCTATAATGGAACTAACAAACTATAACAAACAAACAAATCCTTTTCTGTCGCTCAGAACAGTCATTTGCTAGAGCGAGAGAGAACGACGGAACGCTTCAGCATTGCCGGTGCTGAAGCGTTCCGTCGATCTCTCTCGCTCTAAGCGTCAGAAAAGGATAGCAGCATAGGAAAGTGCTGTTCCGTGCTTACAGATGATCACATATATATCTCAACCCTTAAATGCTCTTTATTGTTCTAGGCCAAGGCAACGACCCCTTCGTGTTCAACGTGCCTCACGCACTCACGCTTGCTGAAGACCGTGGCTTGGTGTGTGTGGCCGACAGGGAACGCGGCCGGGTAGCTTGCTTCCGCCACGACAACGGCACCTACGTCACTGGGTTCAGCTCCTGGCTGTTTGGGAGCAGGCTGTTCAGCGTAGCGTACACTCCAGTACACGGTGAGATTATATATTCCACTAAGTAGTATATTATAGTTGCCTCTAGTGGCGGAGCGATATCGAAGTTTTGTATGGGCGGACGGTAGTGGCGTAGCTAGGGGAGGGGGGAGGATGCGAGGAGGGCCGCATTGGGGATGAGTGTTGGTTATATTAACGCCGTGGTACCCGCGTCAAGTTTAAGTAAATAAGCGCTATCTATTATCCGACTAGTAATGTTACGGCTAAAGATGTTCACACCCATCTTTAGCCGTAACAATAATAATAATAAGATGGACTGAGGCGATGATCACACTGCACCACCCTCCGTCGCGTAGCGCGGGGCCGCAGATTTTAACATTGTATGCAAGTACCAATTTGTATAAAAAACACGCCTGGTCCAACACACTGACAATGCGTCAAAGTGCGGGAGCGCGTCCCGCACGCAGATACTGCCAATGTGGGCGGGAGCGCGGTGCTACACACTGCTCCGCAATACCGCGCATGTTTTTATGTATAAAGGACAAAGAAAAGAGTTTGGTCGTGGTGAATGGATACATTCACCACGACGACCGACTTTTAAGTGAATATTTGGCGTGAGGGTCGTCGTACACCGCCGCTCCGCGCGGGAAAGCAGATCGAACCGCTAGATGTCGCAGATCTGCGCCTCCGTCGCGAGACGAGGCGCGTTGCCAGTGGGGGACTAATTTGGTAAAATTACTATTTTCTTTTACAGTGATTGACAAAATAAACATATAAAAATGCGTTTTTATAAAATTTATTTATTTAATTACTGTGACTTAACGGGAATACAGAGTGGCGATTAGTAACAGTGTGACTCATTGGGAAAAACGTCAGTTGCAATGTGTATCACTGTTACTCAATGAGATTTTTGTTCCCAATGAGTAGCAGTGTTACTAATCTTGGTGTGACGCAACGGGATCAAACCAAGCGCCTCAGTTGTTGTATGTGGTCGCAGGCGGGCGCCTGTACGTGGTGAACGGCCCGTTCGGAGGCGCGCCGGTGCGCGGGTACGGCGTGGAGTTCCAGTCGGGCCGGCTGGCGCTCACGTTCTCGCCCGCCGGCGGCTTCCGCAACCCGCACGATATCGTCGTCTCCAGCGACGGCTCGCAGGTGAGGACTTCTACACTCATCATTATCATCAGGTCTTTTTTAGGGTTCCGTACCCAAAGGGTGCAAACGGGACCCTATTACTGAGACTCCGCTGTCTGTCCGTCTGTCACAGGGCTCTATCTCTTGAACCGTAATAGCTAGACACTTGAAATTTTCCACGAATATGTATTACTGTGGCCGCTATAACAACAAATACTAAAAATAAAAAAAATTAAGGGGGTCATCATACAAAAAGCGTGTTTTTTCATCGTTTTCAACAAGATATTTTTTAATGCATTAACTAGATACTTGAAATTTTCACAGATTATGTATTACTATGGCCGCTATAACAACAAATACTAAAAATATGATAAAGTTAAAAATTAAAGGGGGTCGTCATACAAGAAACGTGTTTCTTCAGCGTTTTAAAACATTGTATGGAGGTACGGAACCCTTCATTTACGAGTCCGACTCGCACTTGCCCGTTTATTACTCTCCACTGCAGGAGACTAAAAAATACAACCCACTCTGTACTACCAGAGCCATATGTTAGCCAGAACAGTCAGAGGATTTGGCCTACACTCTCCACGCTGGCCAGGGCTCCAAGCTTTGTTTAGCTTGTTTCCTAAATCACATTCTACGTTATCCACGGGAAGACTTTGACTGGTCCTATTCTACTATGCCGGAAACCAGACGACACGGCTTCTACTCTATCCCGTCTTTATCCTTAACGGGGCAGACAGGGCCAGGCCATGTACTTTTAGCGTGATGGTGGGCGTTAAGGTGGAAAAAGGAATTCATAATAGTGATGGATTGCTAACCGCATCGCCTATTGATATGATTTAGATTCTTGTCCATTCCCTCAATCGGCTTTTACGATCAGCCCGGAAAGAAAAGTAGCTGATACATTTAATGTTTTTTCTTTTCTTCCATACCAGCATGAAAGAGTTCTCCTAGTACCTATTGTTATTCGATTCGAAAAGAGAATGGTCGCATATTGTATAAATGCCAAAGAGTAATAAGCGATAATAAAACAAGTGTATTATTTATTGATCTATCAGCTGTTTAATTGTGATCCCGAGCTTTGATATTTTAAGATTTTAATACAGAGTATCTGCAGTAGATCACTTACAGCTATAACTCAGTCATTCTTTAGCTTTAGCTGAATGTAAGAAAAACACGTTTTTGTAATGAAGCGATGTAATTTTTGCAGTTATATGTCGCCGAACTGGACCCCCATCGCGTTATCAAATTTGTAGACGAAGGCCTGAGGAACGAAACTTCTGAACGTCAGACGCGGCCCAACGTGACGCTGAGACTCAAACCCACCGCCACCAGCGGTAAGTAGGTGTGTGTTGTGTCGTTTTGTTTGTCCTTTTATTGTTATTATTTACACAGATTGACAATGTGCGAACTAAACCCAGTCACCCTGGTAAGTACGTGTGTATATAGTGTGTAATATTTTTTGTTTATTAATCGATAAAAGCTATATTATGCATTTTAAAATAAATTTCAGTGCGCTGGCAGTTCCTGCGGCGGTCATTAAGTCTTAAGGTTGGGATACTTCTGTCAGCACGGAATAGCATTTTCCTATTCTGCTATCCTTTTCTGTCGCTCAGAACAGTCATTTGCTACAGCGACGGAACGCTTCAGCACCGGCCACGCGTAAGCGTTCCGTCGCTCTCTCTCTGTTCGGAGCTACAGAAAAGGATAGCAGCACAGGAAAGTGCTGTTCCGTGCTGACAGATGTGTCCCAACCCTTAGGCGCAGGGCCGGATTTAAAATTAGTGCCGCCCCTGGGTATTGTAGAAAATGCCGCCTAAACACTGAAATTTTATTGAGTTGTAGTATTGATATCATGTTTTTAAAAAATGAAAATAACTAATTTATTGCAGAAAAGTACTTAGTAGGTAAGAAAATTAAAAATTCTGTGTGACGTAATATTTGAATTATATTGATATGCTCGCCTTTGTACCTACTATATTTTTTACCTCAAAAATCTTTTACAAGGTGACGTTTTAACCACCAGCCAAATTTTTGGAGCAAATTCAGTCCATGATACTGAACTACTTTCTATAAAAAAGTTAATGAAAATCAATAAAAATTTTTCGTCCTTCCATACAAAATCCGTTTGGCTGAGCGCTGATTTGTATCGGAAGGCAAATTTTTATTTTAGTTTTTCATTAACTGTTTTTATGGAAAGTAGTTCAGTATCATGGACAGAACTTGGTCTAAAATTTTGGCTGGTGATTAAAAAGTCAGCCTGTATAGGTGCAAGGAGATTTATGTTATTTTGACAGATTTTTGACGTGTTTGCTTGCAGAGGTGTCAAGCAGCGCGTCGGAGTCTCCCCGCGGGTGGTGGGCGGAGCTGGGCTGGGCGCTGGCGGGCGCGGGCGCCGCCGCCGCGGCCGCGCTGTCGCTGCTGGCGCTGCGCGGCGCGCGCGCCAACGGTAAGACGGCCGAGGGCGAGCCGCTCGTGCCGTAGGCGGCGCGCTGTTAACCCTTTAACCACGAACGGCGGAATACTTTAAAACCCGGAACAATGCATTTTGACATCAATTGATGCTATCGGGTTTTGAGAAGTCCGACAAACATTTTCGTGCCAATTTCGCGAGCGTCCTATACAAGGCATTTCATCGGTTTTGGAGCCGAAGGCAACTTCGAAAGGATCATTAGTAGGACCCAATTAGCTAGTCAAAAAAAAAAATTGAAATAAAAAAAAAAAAAAATTAACTAGTAGCGTAACAGAGCCCGTCGTCCGTCGTCCAAAACCAATGTAACTTCTGCGTGTATGCTTCGCGCTGAGAACACGACAACTGATATAAAGTCTCGCGGCGAAAGGGTTAATGTTGGTGCTGCCGGGCAGTGGCGTATAGCTAGGGGGAAGGGGGGAAACTCCTATTTACACATCCCCTCGTCGCCAGAAATAACCGGCCATGGCGCGATGATGTGCTGCTGGAGATATTCCAAATTCACGCGATTTTTTCCATTGTCAATTTATGCCAATTATCCATAAATTTTCGTAAATATTCCCCTAAATTTCCATTTTAAGGAATATTATCGAGAATGTTTACGGGAATATTCCCAAAGTTTCCAGGCACGTCATTAGGCGGCATATTTCGATTTTGTCCCTTCTAAAAAGTCTACATCAGGTACTGTTGGGGTGGCACCCAGTGCGGATATTGTATCACCGCACCGGGTGCCACCCATACTGGCTACGCCACTGGTGCCGAGTCAGCTCACTCGATAGTGATCTTCTGATGGTATTGCTTAAAAATCAATAATCTAAGGACTTAAACCGTATTATTTCAACGCGAAGACTATTTTTAGGACTTTGTTTAAATTATTATTCACCATTTCACTCATTATTATTGCCAGTAGTATATTGAAGAGCACAGTACAAGCACGGCATTGGCCGCTGGGGCTGCAAGTACGATAGAACTATTTGATCATATCGAAAAGTTGTTCAAAGACCTTATACAATGTTTTGTTACCGACTTGCGATAATTTAAGTACATCCTATCGTCATCGTCGAAATAAAAAAAATTCACTGCTCCATCCATTTTTATGCTTTACTATGGAACAGAGAATTTTATTTCGCGATTTCGAAATTATTCCCTTAGTAATAGTTGTTCGTATAGATGACGAAAGCATGTTCTTAAAATATCTCTAGTCGGTAAATAAACACATTGTATATGTTACTGGATATGTATAAATAATATTAAAAGTTGATAACGATACTATAGTTCAAACATAGATAATGCCTCTATCGATCACTAATTCGGCATCACTAGCTAGATAGACCAACCTCCGCACGCATAGCACGATCTTTACCTACCTACCTAATTTTTTTGAGATCGTTAAACTTTCCTACGCACATTTGCCAAAAGTGGCCGTTTTTCACAAATGTGCGTAGTAAAGCTTAACGTTCTCACTTTAAACTGTAGTTCATAAAATACTTTGAAGGGTTATCTAGAACTTGGTAAAAGCAAAATTTTAAATGATGTCTCCGTTTTCTTTGAAATGATTTATTTTAAATGGGGGCAGCAATGGACCCCGGAAAATTCAGGTACGGCCTTAACTTATGTGCCGGATATTGTGCAGGGGCCCAAACTAACTTCTTTGCTCAGGGCCCCCTGTACCAGTAAATCGGCCGTGTTTTCAAACTAGCGAGTATGCGTAAAGTGAAAGTACATACTAACACTACTAAATCGCACACAAATGATTAGTGAGAAAATAAGGAAGGTCTGCCACCAAATATTGAACTTTATTTTCTGCACAATATGGCACACCATTGATCACAATATGGGTGCTTTATTATTCGCTTAGCAGGGCGCGCATTTCAAGTCTCGATATCAACGAGACTTACCTTTAAATCCCACGAACACTTTGTCTTTGAGACTATATCTTTTTTGCTATAAACCAATTTTACGTACTTATTTTTTTATAAAACTTCCGCAATCTGTACTTAAACTGCTGCCTTAGATGTTCAATGTCAAATTTTGGAATAGAAACATATTAAAACATTTTACGTTATTCCCTGGCTTTTCGACCGTCCATTAATACTAAGCCTTATAAGGCAGCAAGAAAGACATTCCGCATTATACAATGTGTTTGGTCTAAGTATAATGTAAGAAGGTACTTCTTGTAAGGAAAATACGAAATAAAAAAAATATATATATATACATATATAAATGTGTTTGGTCATGAGATACCGCTAATTTAAGGATAAACTGTCGTCATCTATACGAACCACTTTTACTGATAATTCCGAAATCGCGAAAAAAAAAATCGCTGCTCCATAATATTTATGCGGTGCGTAAGTATGTAATTAACTATGGAGCAGCGAATGTTTTTCGCAAGTTAGAAATTATTCGTCAAAGTTGTTCGCATAGATGACGACAACATGTCCTTAAATTACTGGTATTTCATGTCATGACCGAACACATTGTATAGGTATACTTATATATGTTACAGTTAAAACCAGTTTTTAGATAGAACGCGTTTTTCCTAGTTAGAACTAGATTTTACTTAATGCCTTTGTTATAACTAGAAATTACTACTGATTCATTTGATTTTCAGATAAAACTAGTTGTCACATCGAGCTTCAGTTAAAACTAGCACTAGAGAAACTATAATATTTATAACCTATAAGTTTGCCCTATTCTAGTAAAATGGATAAAAGTTTTATCCATTTTACTAGAATAGGGCAAACTTATAGGTTAGGTTAGGTTAGAACTGTGACCAACACACGCTGGGCAAGTTTGTGTGACATATATATATATTTTCATATTTGCTTTAAGTAGGAAGAAGTAACTAAGAATTACTTAATTACATCATATTAGTCCCAGTTATTGTATCTGAAAATCAAATGAATCAGTAGTAATTTCTAGTTATAACAAAGGCATTAAGTAAAATCTAGTTCTAACTAGGAAAAACGCGTTCTATCTAAAAACTGGTTTTAACTGTGACATATATATATATATATTTTTTTTCATATTTGCTTTAAGTAGGAAGAAGTAACTAAGAATTACTTAATTACATCATATTAGTCCCAGTTATTGTACGATGACGCCTAAATCGAATTATTATTGACTGATAGTTCCTAAAAAAATACAATTTATAATCATAACAATTTATTTATTTATGGAACGTAACAATTTATACAATGTGCAATATGATTTCTTTGACATGGAATATCGATTAGCAACGTAATTAATATCGATATACCTACTTAAATTAGCAATTATCGATATATAACATTTGTGTATTAATATAGATACTTTATTTATGATCTCTGTAAGATCTGAGATACAGAAATATATTTTTCCAGTGCGCAATTCTTTAGAGAAAGTTCAGTCCATAATACTAATAAATTTTTCCTATAGGCAAGTAAAAAATTAAACTATATGTACAAATCCAACTTAACGAATTTTTGCACTGGGAAAAATATCTGTAGAACGATGTAGTGATTTCAATTTACTTTTGTGATTTTACCTTATTTCTATTATTTCTTAGTAGATTTTTAAATATTTTGAGACTTTAATAAGTTATTTAAATACTTAAATTATTTTAGATCAGGACTTCCCAAACTTACTTTTACACCCAGGGCATCGCCACGCACAGTTTGGAAAGCCCTATTTTAGATTTTATTATTTGAGCATGTTTAATATTAAGATCACTATTTTACATTTTATTATATTATTTTAAGACACGAAATGTTATTTTTTGCGTTTCGCTTGTGTTTTGTGATTTTGAGAGATCTTTGTGATGTAATGTGTTTATTGAAATATATTTATTGGAAGCAGCTTTGGTTTTTTATTTTGGCGCACTTCGCATGGCCTTTCGATTCTGCTTGGTATTTCACAATTTATTAATTGCACCTTTTCCACTTATTCTTAGATCTGCAAGTAGTTTTTATCTTTATAATATCGTTAATAATACCTATTTTAAGACTAAGAGAAAATAATATTTTCTAAATCATAAGACTTGATGTTAAATCTGTTTGACGCAAGAATTTTATCAATTATCCACCTCAGGCTCTACCTTTAGTATCTTTAATGAGAAGTTAATTTAAAACGAAGTAATCCACTTAACAATCATCATCATCCGAGCGTATTCCCGGTTGCATCGTCAGCGATTGGTTACGCTTAAGAGCCCGGGGTCCGCTACTACCTAGGTAATTTGACAAGGTTACTGGTTTTTACACAGAGCGACTGCCGTCTGACGTCTGCACCCCAAAGGGTAGACCAGAACCAATCCTAGGATAGGTACAAACGCTAGATGGCGGTCGGGACCAACGGCTTTACGTGCCTTCCGAAGCACGGAATCATCTTTCTTTTCGGATAATCAGGTGATTCAAGCCTGCAATATCCTAACCAAACTGGAAACAACTTTTCACAAAGTATGCTTCCTAGTGGGATTTGATCCCACGACTTCGGGATCACAAGGCAAACGCCTTGACCACTGGACCCCGGAGGTAGTCACAATCCACTTAACAATATTGTTAAGTTAATTATTCGTTTTAACCCTTTGACCGCGAACGTCGGATTAATCCGACAAACATTTTCGTGCCCAGAAAACGCAGAAATTCCCGCGAAGAAATTAGCATGAAGAAAGAAATTTCTTCATGCTAATTTGTACTCTCCTAGATTATATTATAGAAGTCATCATCCTCTGTGAATTTCTTAAAATTCGCCTCGATTAGAATGGAAGTGAATTTATGCAACGAAATTGTACATAGCATAATGGACTTTATGACAATTGTGTAACATAGTTCATCTGAAACCGAAATCAAAAATACATTTTGTAATCCGTACAAACATAGCCAGTTTTCTTGCTGTTTTCAGGAAAATATTGCTTTTTAGTGCTATTTGTTAAAAAAAAATACCAAAGACAAGCACAATCAAACACCCTATTGGGAAGCTTAAACTCAATCGCTTCTCGAACCAAGTACCCAATTCCGTCCACAGGTCGCAAGGGCATCACCCGCCGCCGCTGGGAGTACAGCCACGGGGAGTTCAAGCTGCGGCGCCTGCTGGAGCGGCGCCGCTTCACGCGGGTGCACTCCGACGACTCCGACGACGAGCCCGCGCCCATGCTGCCGCAGCAGCCGGCCGCCAACGCCTGATGCCACTCGCTGACCGAGTGCCACATCTAAACTAGACCGGAAGCTGTATAGGCGTACTAAGGCCTCGTCCACGGACACGCGGCGCTACACGCAAAGCGGCGGCCTTAGTTGTCAGATAATTCTCGACCTTATGGTCGCCGAACAAGTCTGATTTTAGCCTGATCTCGTGCAGCCTTTCTTCGCGCACGCGCCGCGTGTCCGTGGACGCGCACTAAGGGGGATCTGGGGGCAGTGGCAGCGCAAGACCAAAGTTTTATGTGAGATAGTTTTGCAAGGCCCTTTGGCTAGTAAAAAAATCGGTACCAGTCGCGAGGTGTCCTAAAGAATAGGTTATCCGCTACACATGCGAGTCTTTACGCCGCCTCTGTCTGGGGGTTCGAACCCCCCAAGTAAAGATACTTTGCGGTCTTTTAAAAATCATGGCAACTCGAAAACGCCTGGGTACGATTACTAAGTAAAATCCCAGGACCAACCCCTCCTAAAATCAGGCCTGGATACGCCTATAGTATACAATCTGGAATGCTGATGCCAACCTTACAAAATAACCCTTAATGACATAGTCGCAGAGTTTATAATTCCATGTTGAAACATTACAAAAATATATTCCTTAATATAAAAATTGTTACAGGTAAAATACAGTAAAAGTCGTCCCAGGGCCTTTTTTACCAGTCAACCTACAGAGCCAATTTTTTTTAGACTCGGAACTTGTATGTAACATTCTTTATAAACAAATTGGAGCCTATGTCACGACAATAATGTTAATGACGAATCGATTGACATCTCACACATTAATATCCACATACTTACACTACTAAAACCCAGTGCCGGTTTTAGGTCTACCAGCGCCACGGGCGACATTCCTCCCCCCCCCCCCCAAACTACAATTCAGACTGACTTAGGCTTCAATCTTATAGGATTTATTTCTGCCGACGGGGGCGAGGGGTGCAAGTACGATATACTTAGGATTCTTCAAATTTGCCACCCCATTGTAAACAAAGGGGGGAGGGGGGGGGGCATACAAATAAGAGTCTAGGAGTTGCCGCCATTAACCAGTCGCTATTTATATATTTACGAGTATTATTACCTGTGACCCCGCCTTGCCCAAATACGCCCCCTATTGCACCTTTGTATCTGGCGCCCTGGGCGGTCGCCCAACCGCGCTCTACCCTAACGCCGCTACTGCTAAAACCATTACCCTTCCTTTTGGATTTGTCGTAGTCGGGTAAAAAAGGTCGCCTGTCTTCTCGGAACGTACTCATATCCACGATGGCATAATATGTAGCATTCTTGGTTGTATTATAACATAATTGACCAAACCTAGTAAAATGCAGGATGGATCTGATAACATTTATCATTTTTTGTAGTCTCCTTCAAATGTTTTGTCCCATCCTGAATTTTACTAAAGCTTGAAAGAGTGAACCAAAATGATTTTGTAGAAATAGGTTTATGACATAAGGATAAAATGTGTACCATTATTTGAAAGATTTCTGAGATTAATCAATATCACTAGTGTGGTAAGTAATCAGGATAATATCACTATTATTTTAAAAAAAATGGCCTAAATTAGCTTTATGGGCATAAAAATTTAAGTATAATGCAATTCAATGTCTCGAACAGCCTAGAGAGCAAAAATCACCTCTATTTCATTGCGATAAAGTCGGTGCTAAGATATCAGTATTACACAATTTAATACTTTAGGACTAAGGTACTTCACATTTCCTAATCCTTTACCGCAAACCTAAGTAACTACTTAATTATTTTGACACAGAATGACTATACATACATACTATATTTTGTAAAATAGTATGCCTATATGTCTTAAATAAGTAGGTAGGTTCTTCGAAGTTTCGATATGTACTCGTATACAGATGAATAATATCTTCACGAATTTGTAGAGAATATCGTTCTGAAAATGGCAGCCGATATTCTAGTCATTTTTATATTTACTTTATGGGGTTGCAAGAATATATCATACATTTTTTTATATTTCTATCTGTAAAATATTATAAAGGTACTAAAAAAAAGAGATAGATACATCTTTCTAAATGAAAAACAAAATCCTTTTAGCAAAATCTAAATTTTAGTAAACAGATAATAACTTAGGTACATAAATTCGGATTTTATAGTCTACAGTTCACTTCCTCTTTGCGATAATGATGTGATTTCTAGGTGAAATCTTCGGGTCAAAAACTGGCCGAATGGTGCACGACAAACCTGTAATATGCATGAATATGTTAGTAAAAAGTTCTAATATCAGATATAGAGCTGCTACTTATTCTTAAAAGGAATCAAAGAATCAAATATTTATTCAGTAATTGGGCCTTCGTAGGCACTGTTTTAGCGTACAATAATGAATAGATAGGTCATTTTTATATACATTTGTTTGGGCGACCCTTAGTGCATTGTCGAAGCCAAATGCTAATACAGAGGCCCTCCAGAGTGAACTCTGGAGGGCCTCGCACGCTGGAGCTAATTTACTGTGACCTCTCTTATTTCACCCAAATATTTAGTGCTACGATAATAACAAAATCTATTGATCGAAAAAAAAAAAAAAAAAAAAGTATGACTTTTGATAGTTACTGACACGGTAATGTTATCTAACAGTATTGCACCTTGGCCATTTCCTTGAAATAAATACCTACAGCCACGCGTGCGTGAGGGCTGCCCGCCTACAGTATTTTAATTTCATCTACCTACTTAAATTTCTTTCTTGTTTTTCTTATTACTACTAAATATAATCATTTCATAATGATATTTCGTCTATTTCAATAGTATACGAGTATGTACGTAGCTAAGTACATTAGTAAGTAAATAAATGTCAGCCTAGGAAACTATTACTAGTTTTTTTATCGCGACTATAGGTAAAATAGGTCATTCGTATGTCACTTCACATTCAATGTAAGTATGTAATTGTACATATTTCAAACAAAATAATATTAACAAATCGCACGCTTACTGCTTACAAAACCAACGTTACGTTCGTTCTTCACTGCGGCGCAACCCAACTGTTGTGTACCGTCACCAGTTGGGTTGCGCCGCAGTGAAGAAAGTTAAGTTCCGACCGTTTGTATGAAGACAGAATACTGTTAAATTAACATTACCGTGCTACTGACCACACACATGGCCTTAGTGTCTCGCTCGTCAGGAGTCCATTTTTAAGGTGAAGGGTTAGGCAAATGACCTTGAAGTAAAAGGTCATTTGAAATAAATTGTTAACTCGTAAATATGGAGATAATTTCCATATTGCTCTTCGTCGCGCACTAGATAGCCCTTTAAATTATTTTATGAACCACCGTTAAAAGTATTTACATTAGTCCGTCTAGCTTTAAAACTTGCATCCGCCAAAAGTGGCCACGGCAAGTTTTAAAGATAGACGGATCACCAATAATAGTTTCACCGGCAGTTCATAAAATAATTTAAAAGGATATCTAGTGCATGACGAAGAGCAATATGGAAATTATCACCATATTTACGAGTTAACAATTTATTTCACACTTCAAGGCCATTTGCCTATATCTTCACCTTAAGGAGACTCCTTAAAAGTTTCTAATGGGCTGGAATAGGTAACTCAAATCAGTACGTGGGTCGTGCGTGAGTATACCATTTCTATGTCATAATGTCATTATTTTACTTTGGTTTTTAACTTTTATTATTCCTGACTATATCCCACTTTTATGTGGAGTCGGCGTAAAAGTGTATGATGTAATTGATGAATGATTGACAAAAAATGCTAAAAGCGCGGAAAAGCAAAGTTTAATTAAGGGAGATTGATGTTTATTTTCTTCAGGTTGGTGGTTGTATCAACGCTGTTTGGTATGTACCCCTTAAAGTTAAGGCAAATAAGCGTCCGATTATCCGATCATTACTTATGTAGGTATGTCCTGTGCCAAAGTTAGGAACAAAGTGCTATTTAAAAAAAGGCGCGAGGCTGTTATAAAATGGTCTTTTTCAAATTGTTCTGGATCTTGAGAGTTTATTTATTTTTATTTATTTAATCTTTTATTGAGCCAAAAGCTACAATATGATCTTGTGTGTTTATTAAAATATTAAGTATTTATTATAAAATATAGTATCGTTGAGTTAGTATTTCATAATACAAATTTCAACTTACTTTGGGACTAGCTCAATTAGTGTGACTTGTCCCTTATTATTTATTATTTTATTTATCAGTTACGCAAGAATTACTTCGATCGCTTGATTGCTTGAAGACAAAAAAACCCACTTAATCTCTTAGACCTCAAATACATTCCTTAGTCCCTAGTCATATTTTATAAGTAAATTAAGTGCCAAAGACCATTTGTTTAAGTAGTGTGGAGTGAAATGAATGTTTGCTTGAGTTCAATTATATCAGTCAATGTAACTTGTATGTTGTACAAATGTATATGTGTAAAATATTGAATATATGGTAATAGATGTATTTATTTTTCTCCTTTATTAAAGAGAATCGACTAATTGGTCGCATTTTCTGTGTTTTATTTTGACATCGACAGGATTAGGTACCTATAACTTATCTACCTTGAATAAAATAAAGAACAAAATATTTTGATATATTATTACATCTTTATGACTAACGGGATAGACAGCGCCCAAGGCTGTAAGACCCAAAGGCCACACTATTGGCTACACTAATTGTTCGCATTTACTGTGTTTTGTTTTTATATCAACAGGATTACCTATAACTTATCTACGTTGGATAAAATAAATTTGGATAAAACGTTTAGATACATTATCACGTCTTTCTTCCTAACGGGATAGACAGAGCCCAGGGCCTTAAGAACCAAAGGTCACATTAAGCGTGATGATGAGCGGGAAGATAGAAAAAAAGGAAAAATTTCCCCGTAAGGCTTTTACAATATACGCGGGAAGAGAAGCAGCTGGCGCCTAAGTAAGTCAGGGAAGAATAAAACGTTGGTCAATCAAACAGACACCTGACAAACAGACACCTGACAAAATAGTGTAGTAACTATTTTGTCAGGTGTCTGTTTGATTGACCATTTTCATTAAAACGTACAGCATAGCATTGCGTATTCCGTCTTTTTTTTCCGACTGCGCCAGAAGGAGGGTTATGTTTTTCGAGTGTATGTAAGTATGTATGTTTGTATGTAAATTTCTTTGGCACGCTCTACAGCCTAAACGGCTTGATGGATTTTAGCTTGAGAGGTGCCGTTAGATTTGTCCTCACTCTGAGAGGGACACTGGGTATATCAAAAATTAAAATAATCCTAAATGGCGGATATTCGCGCCGAATTATGTGTCTTCGAAATTTTTTTTTATTCAAAACCTATCTATTGGGGTATCAAATTAAAGGATTTCATACAAGGATTACAAAAATATATACAACTTATATGTTGGCAGTCGGGTTTTTTGTTTTTAGGGTTCCGCACAAAAAATTAAAAAACGGAACCCTTATAGCATCACTCATGCGTCTGTCTGTCCGTTCGTCTGTCACAGCCGATTTGCTCCGAATCTACTGGACCGAATCAGGTGAAATTTGGTAGGATGGTGTAATCCTATAACCCAAACACACATGTGCAAAGAAAATAAATATATTTTTTAAATAAGGGCAATTTTTGGGGGGACAACTTAGGAAATTTAAAAAAAAAGTTTTGCTAACCTTACTGGGTCATATATCAAAGAAAAGGGCTTGTTATGAGGATCTTAAATATATTTTTGTTATTATTTTAAAATAAATAGTAATTGGCCATTCCCCCCCCCCCCCCCCTTGATCTCCGAAAGTACTGGGCCTAAAATTAAAAAAAAAATACAAAATATAGTTCATTGCATGTAGATTACAGGAAAACCTGTATGAATTCAATCAATTGTAGGGAACCCTCTTCACGCGAGTTCAACTTGCACTTGGCCGATTTATTTTAATAATAACCTGTTTCTTTATACTTAACATACTCCTCTCCACGGCTCTCTGGTAATACTCAAGCATATCTCTTTGGTGTTTTGAGAGTGCCCATGTTTCACATCCATATGTCAGATCTGTTCAAGTAAATAAACTAAAACCTCACCATGTTCCAAGACGTATAACACTCTGTCCAACAGCACGACAGTCTCCACGATCGGCGCGAGAGCCAGCCGTAGAGTGTACACGGTCACCACGCGCCGCCACTGGCTGAGGTCAGCCTCGCCCTGCGCCCACGCGTGGGCAGACGTGGGCAGGGTCATGTTTAACTTTTCCGTGGCTAGAGAGCAGTATCTGGAAAGAAAAATCATTGAGGTTGATTTTGAAACACCGAGCTATATTGAAATATTGGAATCAGAATCGCTAATAGAACTCAAAATATCAAGAAAAATAATACTTTTTTTTTACTGTTTTCACAACGGGAAAAATCCCCACGTTTGCAATACATGGCTTACGTATTACTCTTAGTGTCAATGACCTCGCTGTCGCTCGATTCCTCCGTATGACCGCCCCGCACCCTTCCCGCCGGCGGCGCGCGGGGCGAGCGATCATATGGCGGTCGGTATCACTGCGATTGGGAATTTGCCGTCCAACTTTGAAGGCCTTTATCTTTGGTTTTTATTATGAAACAAGGTAATTATAAGAGAACATGAATATTTTATTTAGCGCATAGAGTACTTTCCTTGAATATAGCTCAGAGGGTCAAAATCATCCTGTGTGTATAAGTAAACCTACACACAGAAAGAGCATTTTGAGTCTTGTGGCTCCAAGCAGACAGAGATCAGAGCCACTTTTAGCGTGTTGGTGGGCGATAAATTGGCAAAACAAATCAAAATAGTGACGGGTTGTAAACAGCATCGCCTATGAACATGATTTGCAAAATACCCATGTAGGGAAGTATTAGGGATACTTCCAAGAGACATTAAAAATTAATTCATAAGAGTAATATACTAGGGCAAGTAAAAGAATACATACATATTATCACGCCTGTTTCCCACAGAGGTAGGCAGAGACTGAGAAGAGCATAAGGGTTGGATCTCATCTATCAGCACGGAACAGCACTTTCCTATGCTGCTATCCATTTCAGTCGCTCGGAACAATAATTTGCTAGAGCGAGAGAGAGCGACGAAACGCTTCAGCACCGTTCGTGCTGCAAATGACGCTTCTTAACGACAGAAAAGGATAGCAGCATAGGAAAGTGCTGTTCCGTGCTGATAGATGAGATCCAACCCTAACAAGTGAAGGTCCATAGTCTCTGCCTGCCTCTGTGATAAAATAATTTTCTGAACATACTCATGTTCAGGCTGTGACAACAGAACAGGGTACAATATTTCAGAAAAATTAACTTTTTTGTATGGTGACCCCCTTTAATTTTATTTTACTTTTAGTATTTGTTATTTTATAGTAGAAAATTATGTATTAATGTGTCTATGTGAAAATTTCAAGTGTCTCGCTATAATGGTTCAAGAACCCTGTGACAGACGGACAGACAGCGGAGTCTTAGTAAAAGGGTCCAGTTGGTACCCATTGGGTACGGAACCCTAAAACTGCTTGCTTACCCCTGAAAAGTCAGGCTGTTTGAATGTTTGATGCTCCTCACAGGGGCGTGTTTTAATTTAGGATCAATGTTTACCAGTATCCTCTCAAGAGCAGCTCTATACGCGTGCACCTGAAATTTATTTATTTAATTTAAAATAAAAGTATATCAGCGATAATTACACATAGTTAAATAACAAGAAATAATAGATAGATCAATCAAACATCCCTAATTATACATTTTTGACGAAGCTTGTTTCTAATGCATTTATGTGCCCTTTTGACGAAGCCTATTGTGGATAATCCTTGTAAATTATCACTTTAATTTATATAAATTATTATATTTATTATATGATTATAAATTGAAGTCCCTTGGCATGTGACAGTTACCCCTTACTGACAGATATTGGTATGTAGTAAGGGGTAAGCCCAGAAATAACTGTAGTGATTTTTTTGCTTTACATAACTTTTGTACATTTCATACATCTAAGGTTGCCATTGTTTTATTGTTCGTATGAGTAAGTGGCCAACATTGATGTCAGATTTTTCAAGCTGCCTAAACGCTTGTCGACGCTTGTGTTGTTGACAATACAATGATGACAACCGGGAACAACAGCTTAACGTGCCGAAGCACGGAGGAGCTAGAGATTTTTTATGCCAATTGTGTTCATCCATCCAAGTGTGGACCATATCCTGTGTCACTTAACTTGCGAAAGCGCTAATAATGCGTACTCCCACCGGGCCACCAAGCTTCTCATTAGGCTGACTTTCGATTCGCTAAGAAGTATATCGGTAATAAAAATAATTTCTTTCATCCAGTCTAAAAAACATTGAATATCACTTATTGTGAAAGCCAATCAAGGATGGATAAAAACTAGAGGTTTCCCCATAATAAATTATGGAGTAACCATATGGTAACCATGGAAAATAAATAGGTACTAGAGGTTATAAAAAACTGCTGCGTCGATGTTTCCCCATACATATGATTTAGGGATTTTCAAGGCAAGAGTGAATAGGCATTTTTTGAGTCTGCGTGTTACACCTTATACCTCATCTGAGCTTCCCATCAGGCTGATAGAGGTCAAACGCACTCAAATCTCAAATTAAAAAAACATCAAAGTATGCTTTTTATTTTTTTATTTGAGATTTGATTTAAATAGAAAGCCAAAATTCTGTATTTTTTCTAGATGTCACTACTATCTCGCTCGCTTGTCATACAATGGATGCTAGGTATTTAGGCAGACGGTATCCACGAAAAATCAGGAATAGCGCTTGTTTGTTCGAAGATAATGAACACCATCTTTCTGAAATTAAGCGGCACAACTACGAAACTACCTTATTCTTTTGAACTAGTAGCTCCATCTAGCTACAACATTTAAACTAAACATCGAGAACCGACGCTTCAAAGTATGAAGGTTCTCAGTTCTTTTTTATTTGTTTATAGTTCGTTCTAAAAAATGTTTGCAAATTCACTAACCTTCAAATCTTCGTAGTATCCTTTCGTCAATCTCTCACAGTACACATCAATGGCATGACAAGCAATCTCTCTACTTACAAAAGACAGACTATGATTCAGGCCTGCTACGTAACCACTCATGGGGTATCCTCTGTTGTCCCCCTTACAACTCAACTTCATATAACAACACCCAACAACACAAATGAACTTAACATTGCTCGAGCTCACAAAATGTTTAAGCAGTAAAGGGCCTAGGTCTCCGCAGGGATGAAGGCCAACTAAACCATAATTTTGCATTGTCTGTGGTAGAGACAAGTGGTTCAGTTGGTCAATAGATGATAGGGTGGCATTGAAGTGGATTGGCCGGTGAAGTTTGGACATAGTGTCTGCACTCAAATACTTTTGGACTGTATATTCCAGTTCTGAATCAAGTTTTCTGAAAGAGAATAGATTACTTCTTTATTGATACTTGGATAAAAGAAAGTAGGTATAATATTTCGTTCTACAGATATTATATATGTTCACATATGGCAAAAGCCATATACCTTTTCATAAGAGCTGTGATGTTGCACAGAAACTAGAAATTATCTAATCGAAATCCCCCATGAGGCTGGCATAGTCACACCAAGTGAATTGAAGCCTCGGAAAAAAAAATATATTAAAAAAAAAAGATATTATACCTATAGACATAATTTCTGAATAGTCTGTACTATGTAAGTTTTTAAATTTTAATAAATAAAATAAAATATGGGAACCATTATACCTATGTGTTGTTAAACTGCAACACATATACAAATCATCATGATAGCAATAATTTATATATGTACATATATATATAGGTACATAATATATTAACCCCTCAAGCATCAAGCTGCCAGACCCAGTTGATTACAAGTTAACTTTTAGCCTACGGACAGATCCAGCCGCTTTGGTGCCCAAGGGATTTATAAAAATACATACCAAGAGTACAGACCTCGCCTCTTCAGTCAACTGCGTCTGACACTCAATGCCCGCCGCATGTAAATCATGTTTGTATGCCAGCACACGCACCAAGTGTCCAAGCCCTGAGCCAAAGTCAATTACTGCATCACAATCAGCCTCGGAAGCTGTCAACTTCACTATATCAGTCATCAAACTGATCTCATGCCTCTTTTTTAGTTTAACATGCTTTAAAAACAAGTTTTTCAGCTTTGGATGTCCACCGCAGGAATCATTCGAAATCTGAATCTTGGATTCTGGATTAAAAAGCCTATTCCGGGGTAAGCTCAAATTGTCAACAGCTTTTATTAAGGCAAGAAAGGAAAGTGGCAACATGTGGTTTGAGTGTTTGCCAGATATTATCTCCCCAAGATTCTGAGGATCCATGTTTTGGAATACCTCTTGCCAAGACATTGGGAGCTTACTCCAATGATCATCAACAAAAAAATCCTGTAAATGGAAAGAAGCAAGTCAGAATATGTACGATAAAAAATATTTATTTTATGTACCTAATGGGCTTATTTGAAATCTATTTATATATACTTATATATATATTTATATATACATATAAATAAAAATGAATTGCTGTTAGTTAGTTGTTAAAACTCGAGAACTGCTCAACCGATTTGGCTAATTTTGGTCTTGAAATATTCATGAAAGTCCAGGGAAGGTTTACACGGTGAGAAATTATGGAATAGGAAACGGGAAAGGGCGAAACGAAGTTCGCCGGGTCAGCTAGTAAATAACAATTTTAATCATTGAGTACATATAGATATAAATGAATACTTACCAAAACATACAGATCCAATAGCCATTCGTACGTTTTTATTATTTTCAATGATTGTGATAGAGTAAATTTAATATTTTCTTCAAAATTCAACATACTCGCAATAAATTCGATTTAAAATAAATTCCCAATAATCCCAATTTCATGTACCTACATACAAACAACACTGTGAAACACAAATTAGATAGATGTGTCTCTGAACAACACTTTCAGTATATACAAAAATACTCTGTAAACAACACAACCTACTTTTAATTTTTTTACTATATTCGTAAAATGTTTATTTTTTGTTTATTTTTTACTTTTATTTTATTTGACATTTGACAGTACAGTAAAGTCAGAGATATGGGAGTAACGTTTGACTTGACGTTTGTATTTCATATGTCAATAGAAATTACTCAAAGAAATTGAGGATGAATACAGCCCAGCCTATTTAAATATAGCCTTCAGTTCACCAATTCTCATGCTATATTTTTATAAAAAAATAAAGGAAATTTGACACCTATCAATCAATGGAGTTTTTGGCGGGAAGTCAAGGGGTTCGGTTGGGGTTTGCTTTAAATTATTTTGCAAATTGGTTTTAGTGGACTTTATAATATGAAATTGGTGTTGTTTGGTGTTATAAATGCTCATGCTCATGAACAATGTGTAAAATAGTTGAAGTGGACAGTCATAGTACGACTGTAGTGATATTTGTTTTGCGGACTGTGTGGGCGTCTTCGGGCGTCGTCCGCCACTCAGTCGTCTATGAAAACCAGAGGAAGTGGACTCGTAGAGATTTGTCGCTAGAAGCTCCCTTGAAGCAGTCAAAGGCCTACACCACTCTTTGATTGTAACTTGTTAGGATTAGGAATAAAGAACAAAATTGAAGATAGGCTATAAAGGACTTGTATCCAGAGCCGTAAAATTATTTAATAAAAAAAAAACCTATCAATCAATCAAACGTCAATGTCAGCCATATAAATAACCAGCGCCGACAACAAATGGAAGGTTGAATGTGTTGATCAAGACAAGGCTGATAAAAATAATGGTGATAACATTTAGATAAAACATAAAAACATTCCGATTTGCTCGGCGCATTGTTATCAATCCTCCTGCGTACTTTGGCGCGTAGATAATGTTTTTGAAATCGGGACTTTTGAAGGCGATATCATTAAAAACTCCAGTGAAATTACCTTTGTCGTATTGGTTATTGGTGATATTGCGGTTCGTGCTCACTTTACTGCCGCAGCGAGGATATATTCACCCCGATGAGTTCTTCCAGAATGTTGAAATCATTGCAGGTAAGTTAAAAATAGGTTAAAATATTATTACTTATTCCGTGAACCCCCGACACTATAACAAGATTGTACAATTTCAACGTAGTCATAGTTATTGAACTTTAATTGCACACCTCATAAGCGGAGCGTTGAGGTAGTGCTCTACAGTACTCTCGACATGTCAAAAAACCCAGTCGTTCGAAACTTAAATGACGTTTTTTTTTTAATATAACACTTACAGGATAATATGAGTGCACTAATCATTCTTGGACGTCCGTGAGTCTGTGTTTATGTGACCATGTATGTGGCAGAGAAATTGGTTGAAAAATTCATCTTACCGGAATACTTTTGTTTTTAATATATAAAGTATTACACTGTGCTGATTCCTAGTTAATATTAGCGTTCTAAGTACTGTCGTTTAATTATAATTTATAAAAAATCAATTTAATTGTGAAAAATTAGATTATGAGGCGTGCACTTTTGGATTTTCCAAACTATTTAATAACTGCAGACGACCCAGTCTACATAATGTGATCAACTCAATAGCTGATAGAGTTAACTCCAAACCTGGATATATTCAGGATTAATATTATGAAATATTAAATGTAAATTATTTTTTTTACAGGCGATATTCTCAACGTGGATGTTTCCAAAACATGGGAGTTCAATCCAAAATTCCCAATCAGGAATATACTTGTACCAAAAATGATATTAGGCCCCCCAATCCACTTCATCCGTGTAGCCAATCCTTACAGCATGTACTATCTGAACATAGATCTGAAAACCCCTTATTATTTACTTGTCATACCTAGACTATTTATTTGCCTGCTTTCCCTTATAAATGATTATTGTTTGTATCAAATATGTGTACTTTACGGACAAAATTTCCGAAGCCGTCTAAAAATCTTTGCCAGTTCATATGTAGTGTTTGTCTACTGCTGCAGAAGCTTTTCCAACTCTTTCGAGATGGTATTCTTTTCTCTCCTGCTGTATTTGGTGGCTCAAAGCATGGCAAAGTCAGATCAAATAATCTATCATGATGAGTTCCTTAATGAGAAGTATCAGCAAGCAACATCCCCAGTAGAGAAAGTTAAGTTATTTAAGTTAAGGACCCACTTACCTCAGCATTCCTTGAACCATGTTATCCTTCTGGCAACTTTAGTTGTGATAGGTATATTCAACCGTCCCACTTTCTTTGGGTTTGCCATCCCACCTATATTTTTCTGGCTTCACAGAGGTTTAGGCTCCAAAGTAGTGGGGTTTAAAGACTTTCACTATAGAATCTTTATGTTCATACTATGTGGTGTGCCTACAGTATTTTTGTTCATTGTAGCTGACTCTGGGTACTATGGCTACCTGACCATGGCTGATTTAGACTCTCTGAAGATATCTTGGGATAACTGGGTAGTGACTCCCCTAAACTTCTTGAGGTACAATTTGGACTCGAGGAACCTAAAACGACATGGGCTGCATCCCTGGTGGCTGCATCTGGTGGTGAATGTTCCACTACTCTTCAATGTGCTGGGGATATTAGCTTTTATCACATTGTCCAATCATACATACAGGTCAGTATATTATAAATTACAATGATGTGTGAATTTAAGACAGTTTTTTAATTATTCTAAGTCTTTATCTAGTTTAGTAAGCATCACATGATACAAATTTAAAGCTTACTTTAGGCTAGCTTAACCTGTGTGATTTACCCTTATCAATTTTTTTTTATAAGGTACTTTTATACTATACCTCATCATCATCATCTTAGCCCTTTTCCCGCCCACTGCTAAGCATAGGCATGGCACCTCTCCGTTAATACTGTGCCTATTGCATTATTTTTTTTTTCTTACAGATTTATCAGAGGGAAGTACAGCAAGCTGCCGAGGATCCAAAGTATCACGGGCCTGATGCTGCTGTCGCTCGTCATTCCGGTCGGTATCCTCTCTTTGTTCCCTCACCAAGAGGCTCGGTTCATCATACCTATCCTCGTGCCTCTAGTGTACCTCTTCGGAAACCATTTACACCCAAATGAAGGCGATGGACTGCTCTCAAGAAGAATGAAGAAGACATTCCGCTACAGTTGGTACATTTTAAACGTTATATTCGCGATATTTTTCGGGTTTGTCCACCAAGGTGGCATCTATCCGTTTTCGCGCAGTCTCTATAGGGAAATCAAAAGTGTGTATGGAGTCCACACCCACGTGATAACGACTCATAGTTACAGCATTCCAACTTACTTGCTGCAATTAGAGAGCACTACTACGGTGTGGAGAGACCACAAGACTGGGCACAAGTATCGTCTGGCGCCGAGCACATTCCTCTACATGTACGGCTCGCTTCCCGTCGACGATTTGTTCACCAAAATCGACGATGTACTTAGTAACGCTGAGATGTTACTGCATAAAAACAAGAAGAAGTACAGGTTTTACGTCGCGTCCCCTTGCTCGCTGGAGCCAAAGATTCGCCAAGCTGCAAGTAAATACCATTACATAGACCTCGCAGAGGACGCCTCGTACTACCCACATTTTTGTACGGAAGCCTTTCCCAAGTTTCCGGGAGTTCGCGACCAGTCTTGCATTGAAGCTAGTTTAAGTAAAAATGAATCTAATATCATAGATCTGAACATACTACAAAGACTAACTTGCTTTTTAAATAAGTTTTGTCTTAGAATTTATAAAGTTAAGCCAGCCACTAAATAGTTTAATACGAATATTCGCCTATGTGGATCTTGAAAATAATGTTACGCCCATTCCAGGATCTAGTCATTTAATTTCTTAGTTTAATTCAATAGACGGGGCCATCTACTCATCAAGTTCTAAATCAATTAACTTGTTGATGTGTCATACATAATTTATTCTCAAGTAGGTATTAATTAAGAATTCTGCGATGTTAATGCAGCTGTAGGATGGTCTCGTCTGTTATTCACGTAAAGCAGTAAGTATCTCTAATGTGTTAAATTGAATAATTGACCATGTTGGAACGAATGTGCCACTTTAAGACAAGTAAGAAAAGACACGCACTTTGTTTTATTATTGCGCTTTTTACATTTTATATCAAATCAAGTTTCTTAAGGAATCAAGACTATTTAAGTTGGAGCTATGTAAGTAATTATGTAATGTAGAAATACTCGTGGATATTTTTTCTATTGAAAAAATAGGCCCAACTGGTTCGCCAAAAGGCCGACATTGATCAATCAAAATGTCGACCTTTTTAAAAGGCTTAATGCAGCTTGAATCCTAATAAACTCGAATCTATTGAAGATACGGACACGTTTGAAACTCTACTAAAATGTTTATATAGCGTACTATAATGTAGCTCTGAGCTATATTCAAGAAAATAAAAATAGCGCTAAATAAAATATACATGTTCTCTTACTTACCTTTACCTTGTTTCATAATAAAAACCGTAAAATAAAAGCCCACAAAGTTGTACGGCAAATTTCCAAGCGCAGTGATCGCCCCGCGCGCCGCCGCGGCGGGAATGTGCGGGCCCGGTCATACGGACTAGGAATCCAGCGACAGCGAGGTCATTGACACTAATAATAATGTAACGTTAGCCACGTGTTGCAAATGTGGGGTTTTTTCCGAATGAAAAATAGTAAGAAAAGTATTCTTTTTCTCGCTATTTTGTGTTCTATTATTGATTCTGATTCCAAGATTTCAATATAGCTGTGTTTCAAAATCAACCTGTATAAAAAGCGTCCTAGTAATATATATACCAAAAACACTGGTTTAAAACTATAGTTACATCCTTCGATCAAGGTAACATCTGTTCCATAGTACCAATTCATTGACGCAATTATTTACAGGTTTGTATGCATTTACTTGAGCAATCTGTTGGATTCGGGTTTATAAGGAAAGATTCCATCCAGCATATAGCCCAGCTTAGGATATATAAGACATACGCTACGTAGGCATCTCTCACTTTATACATTTTTAGGTTTATATTATTATTTCGATTTTTCATTGTGTTTTCATTTTATATAGGAATGTATTTTGCTCAATATTTGTTTATTTATAATAAGGCCTAGTTATTGTACTATGACATTGAAACAAAAATCAAATAAGTTTTAACTAATTTGTAACTATAACAAGAAATCATCTATATGATAAAATCGCATAAATTAAGAACTTTATTTCTAGACATTTATATTATAGAATTAATTCGAATATTTTACAAGTTTTTCATCACATATTATTAATGTACAGGGTTACTGGCATCTAACGCAAAACCTTCTTGGTGCAAGTTCAGTCCATGATACTGAACTACTTTCCATAAAAATCAATATCGAACTTACAGCACTCAGCCAATTGGATTTTGTATGGGAAGACGATTTTTTTTTAAGTTTTTCTATACCTAATGGTTTTTATGAAAAGTAGTTCAGTATCATGGACTGAACTTGCACCAAAAAGGTTATGCGTTATATACCAGTAACCCTGTAGATATTGTTCTGAGCATTGTTATGCTGTATAAATCAATAATTAAGTTTTACAAATACTGTTAGTATCTTATTTTTATTTTTACAAGTGTGGAGGAATCAATATCAACTTTTTATTAACTTAGTCTTTAAGAATCTCATATTATTCTTATTATTCTGTAAGAATTGTAAGGTGTAGCAAAATTATGTTAAACTTTTTAATTCCCATGAGAAATTGAGTCAAACATTCGGGTGTTTTATTCGTTTTTGTATTGTTATTATGTGACCTTCGTCCTCAAATACTCGTAGTTTGTAATCAACGGTTACGGAAGTCCCAGAATAGAGACGAGTACCTTATATGTAATCTGTGGAGAAGTCTAGGGCATATCGCTCTACTAAATTGATGTTTGCAGCGATTGTCGACCTTACTGCATAGCAATAAGGATGGTTTTAGTGTACATCTAGCGATAATGCGTCTTCGTACCTTAAGGTGGTACTGGAGGCGCGGGCGAACTCCACAGCGAGTTGCCTACCGACGCGCTTCGTCGTGTTGCTATTTCGTCGAGAAAGAGAAAGGGCGCTAAAAAATGTAGCTCCGTCCCGACCCCCGCATGTGAGAGCTACACCCCCGCGTACGACAAAGAGAGTGCACTGAACGCCAGCGAAACGGGCCGTTATAGGCCATGAATCGTAGTTTTCGTTTATTTCGATAAATACGATACATACCCAAATAAAACTAAATTATTTGGAATTTAGAGTCTTCACTCTAGTCGTATAATTAGTTTCCATAAGGATCGAAAATATAATTATAAGTGTAATAGGCGTCTAAATATTACTCGATTTCGTCGATAAAAAAGGCAAATTTTAAGTTGCTATAACTTTTTTTTTGTTTATTATTTTCGAACCAAAACTAATTCAATTCAACAGATCTATCTATATTTATCATCTTAATGCTTGTAAAAAATTTGAATACGATGAGTTTTATGGTTTCGAAATTAAAACGAAAGTACGTTTGTATGGGATTTCGTCCCTCCAGTTAACCCTTAAGGTGAATATATAAGCAAATGGCCTTGAAGTGTGAAATAAATTGTTAACTCGTAAATATGGTGATAATTTCCATATTGCTCTTCGTCATGCGCTAGATATCCTTTTAAATTATTTTATAAACTGCCGTTGAAACTATTATTGGTGATCCGTCTAGCTTTAAAACTTGCCGTGGCCACTTTTGGCGGAGGCAAGTTTTAAAGCTAGACGGACTAATGTAAATACTTTCAACGGTGGTTCATAAAATAATTTAAAGGGCTATCTAGCTCAGAGGGTCAAAATCAACCTGTATATATATATCACCATATTTACGAGTTAACAATTTATTTCACACTTCAAGGCCATTTGCTTATATATTCACCTTAACTGGCCTAATCGTGATCTCCTATTAGGCTAGTTAACATTTAACGCGCCCTCATGTACTTTAACAAGGTATGATAACTTCAAAGAACACTGATCCGTTAAAAAATATTTTTGAATGTTTTTCGTGTGTTTTCGGTTTTCCTACAGCATGATATCGGGGAAATTGTAATCAATTAATTAAAAATCATCAAAATTAAAGTTGTATAAAAGAAAAAAACTATTTGATCACTTTATGGATGTCTGATTTAAATTACTCGTACATAACTGAGAGTCCCATTGCGTGCGCATTCAGCTTTAGAAAACTGTTAACGTGTTTGTTTGTAATAACTTTATTGTACTAAGAAAACACATAATTAAAGACGTGTGTGTGTTTAGTGTAACTTAAAAGTTGAGTGTTTAGTCCATACATGTTGGGGATTGTCCATTAATCATGTGAGGCCCCAAACGGGGGCCGGGGGATTTG
The DNA here is from genome assembly GCA_963576875.1 of Acrobasis repandana. Taxonomy (NCBI): domain Eukaryota; kingdom Metazoa; phylum Arthropoda; class Insecta; order Lepidoptera; family Pyralidae; genus Acrobasis; species Acrobasis repandana. The sequence goes on from OY756215.1 coordinate 4,370,839, forward strand.
GTTCGGTAAAAAATCACGAAATATCACAAAGGGGGAGGGTCGTAGTGAGATAGCACGTGTAAGTATTTATTTTTTAGTGGAGCTTGCGATATCTATTTCTAAAAGCGGTGCGTGACTCATATCGCCGTTGCCAGGCAACGATTTCTTGAAAAAAAATACACGTGAGCCTAGGGGGCTAAAAAACGTGGTTAATGGACGAACCTTTATGTAAGCCCTCATCAAGTTTGCTGTGCTCGATTGCCACACTATTGTGTTCTTTCTTTAAGTATTTTTATCACGGTAGCTAGTTATTCATGTCTTTAATTAAAAGATACCTTGTACACACCCATTGTTCGTTGTTTGTTTTATGGTTGGGAAAGCGTATGGGGCGTTGGCTACAGATTATGTGCATACGATATGCACATAATCTGTTAAATACGGATGTGGACGAAAAATATATTGTTAGCTCATCAGGAAGATTATAAAAAAATATTGTATACGTATTTTTTCTTTTTAGGGTTCCGTACCCGAAGGGTGCAAACAGGAGCCTATTACTGAGACTCCGCTGTCTGTCCGTCTGTCACAGGGCTCTATCTCTTGAACCGTAATAGCTAGACACCTAAAATTTTCACCGATTATGTATTACTGTGGCCGCTATAACAACAAATACTAAAAATAAAAAAAAGTTGAAAATTAAAGGGGGTCGTCATACAAGAAACGTGTTTCTTCAGCGTTTTAAAACATTGTACGGTGGTACGGAACCCTTCATGTACGAGTACGACTCGCACTTGCTCGTTTATTTCTGAACTAGCAAATAATTACAATGATTGATGATGAGATGATGATACAGCGCATTTAAATTCCGCATGACGTCACGATCAAGTACGATTTTCACTTGACGGTGACGTCAATCACACCCACTCCGAAATTTCGACGCGCTGTATCTTTATGAATGTTCACTACTTTGATTAACCGAAAAATATGGGTTAATTATTGTTGGATAATCTAACTGACGGACTAAATAAAATTTCGGACCCAGTCCACATCACTATTATGGTTGGATCTCATCTATCAGCACGGAACAGCCCTTTCCTATGCTGCTATCCTTTTCTGTCAATTTGCTATAGTGAGAGAGAGCGACGGAACGCTGCAGCACGACCGGTGCTGAAGCGTTCCGTCGCTCTCTCTCTCGCTCTAGCAAATGACGCTTCTGAGCGACAGAAAAGGATAGCAGCATAGGAAAGGGCTTTTCCGTGCTGATAGATGAGATCCAACCCTTATGGTCAGTATAGGTCAACAACTAAGTTAGTGAACTTGGTTCATTAACTTGGAAAATATACCTTTGACTAGGGTAATTTGTTTTATAATATGTACTTACTGTGTTAACTTAGTTAATTTAAAAAATGCCAACGAAATTATTTAGATATGAAAATAAACGCTGGTTTTTAAAGGTTGATTTTTATTTTATTTTCTTTGTAAGTAAATGCACTGGGTGTTGAACGGCATACAAAAAAAATCTCCCATACAAATTAAGCCATTAGCTGACCGGGGTTACCCACCTATATCTTTTTTTTATAGAACCCGGGTAACTTATAGACCAAGGGGGGTCACACCCTTATTCTAAAAAAAATTGTAACTTACTATAGGTACCTACTTTAATTACCTATAGTATGTTTTGTCTAGTTCTTGCAATATCAAATATAGAAAAGAGTGATAAGGACAAAACTGATACAAACGTTTATTTTTTTATGAATAGGGGGTTATTTTTTACCTGAACGTACATGGATTTTAAGGTGCTTCTACATATATCATAAGTAATTCTGAGAATTTGACGAAAGATTTGAATAACCTGTTTAGTCTCTATAATTTCATCGGGTTTTGGGGTCTGGTGATATTATTAAGACGATACACGGAATCCAGTGCTGCCCCCATTTGAAATAAATTATTTGTAAGGAAACGGAGATATCATTTAAAATTTTAAGCTACTAAAACCTAGATAACCCTTCAAACTATTTTATGAACCACTGTTTACAGTTTAAAGTGAGAACTTTAAGCATTAGTTTGCATTTTTGCGAAAAACGGCCACTTTTGGAAAGAACAAACACTGAAACATTTAACTTATTTTTTCAACCACATACCTCTGTGAAAAACATTATCTGCTTAATAATATACTGAAACTATTGTAAGTGTTCATGTATCAGTCCATGATACTGAACAACTTTCACCAAGGAATATACATCGAAATATGAAATTTTTATTTGCTTTACATATATGTATACCTACTTGGATCAGCTGATCCGTCAACTTGTATGGGTTGTACTGTACATATTTCGTTATATATGATCCTTGGCAAAAGTTGTTCAGTATCATGGACTGATTCACTCTTCAGTATATTTTAGACCCTGTGTTTCTTTATTAGTTGTTGATAACATATAATACAGAAACACAAATTTATTATCGCAAAAAAGCAGCAATAATCTATTTTTTTTAAAGTACCTTTTAGATTTATTTGTAGTAGGATAAATGGCCCCAAATTGATTCCTCTTTGTTTTTTATTGATTGCTTTTCATTTCCTAGGGGTCAGGTTAGTGGACTGAAAAAGGTTAAGAAACGCCGTAATAGAGAACACTTTACATTAGACCTTATGTCTGTGATATAAAGTTCAAAACCAACAGAATACATTATATCTAAGATGCCTGGATGTGAATAAAGGTTAAAATAAACAGTCAATATTAAAACATGATTATGACTTTATTATTGTTGTTATAAATTATACATTGATATAGAATGAGCAATTTGTCTTGGCAAACATGCCAATTACGCTACACAAGTACTGGAAAGTAACTAAACAACGAAATTGGTTAAATATTAAAAAAACATAAGAAGGTACCTATTTAATTAAAACCACTTAATCAGAAAGGAAAATACGATGATTAAGAAACCTTTTCCAGTTTTTTTTTTAAATAGAACAATATTAAATGTTACTTTAGTTTTAGTATTTTAGGTTATTATTAGTATTAACGCTGCGTTACGCCGTTACGCGGGATGTCTCCTGCGTGACTGTAAGGCACCTCGTGCATTAGACGACCACGACGACAAGTGGCCCCAACCACCAGATTAACTGAAGAAGCCATAATGAACGTCGCGCGCTTGGCCGCAATTAATCTGGGCCCCGATCGCGCTAATTTTGAACGGTAATACCAAAACTAAACGACAACCAAAAACGTTACGTTAGGTACATTTCGTATCGCGCTAATCATTTGAACGGTAACGGATTAGCTTTGTTTCGGAAAATACATTTAAATAACGAACGATCGAACTTTCTTTAATTTATGGTATCACGCTATTTTTTGACAGCGTTAAAAACCAAATGCGTTTCGTTGGGAACGCGTATGCCGCAGTCAAATAAACGTTTTTAAATAAGTTAGTGGTTAGCAACTTTTCACAGCAGAAAATATCAAAAAAGGAGCGAAAAATTTAATAAAAATGCTCGGGCTTTATTTAGATAATTTAGAACTTAGTCATGCAGTGGATGTTGCAAAACAAAGACAAGAAACCCGCAAGCAAAATGCAATTTTCAGGCAATCAATGCTTTCCATATCGGAAAGCAGTTTTAGAAAGCGTTACCGTCTTTCAACGGAGCTGTTTACGGAGTTGGTGGAGGAATTAAAACCCCTCATACCGGAAACTCGTCGCTCAGATGGTATAGATGTGGAAACAAAGGTAAGTAAGCATTGTTAAATTATTTGTATGTATTATGGTATATTCGGTAAGTACCACCTATTTTTGTATTGGTATACCCTATTTGTTTACATTTTTCAGATATTGATAGCTTTATCATTCTTTGGTAACGGCTCATACCAGACGCCAGTTGGGGATAGCAAATATCACACAGTGTCGCAACCTAGTGTTAGCAAGGCTATACAGGAAGTCACAGCAGCGCTCAATCACCCTAGAGTCCTCAACAAATATGTAGCATTCCCATTCAGAAGGAGTGGTAGGCAGGATGTAAAAAGACGGTAAGTAATTATGTTTCAGTATATCATGCCGCAAACATTGGTCCTATTTTACCTTCCATAAGTTAGCTATGGTATTTTAAATTTCAGTTTCTACAGTGATACAAGTCTACCTGGGGTTGTAGGTTGTGTTGATGGCACCCACATTGCTATTGTTACACCTGTAGAAAATGAAGAGCGGTTTGTCAACAGGAAAGGCTGGCATTCTCTCAATGTTTTAATTGAAAGTATTTAAAATTAATATAATAATAATACAATATGTACTTTTGGGTTGACTGGAAGAGATCCCTTAAAGGGATAAGTCCGCCTTTGTGCTGTTATTTTTTTGTACTTTTTATCCGACTTCAAAAAAGGAGGAGGTTATCAATACGACTGTATGTTTTTTTATTTTTTATGTATGTTTGTTACGCGATATCTTCGCCAATTGTGAACCGATTTTGATGATTCTTTTTTTATTTGAAAGCCTTCACCGCCAAGTTGGTCCCTTTTTATTTTGGTGAAGATATGATGAAAACTTTGGAGATATGGAGGAAACTCCTAAAAAAAATTGAAGTCGGTTGTTTTTTTTGTTAAAAATTTAATTATGTCTGTATCCTTATGTACAATAAAGAATTTACATACATACATACATGTAAGTACTTATAAAATATAAATTAAATGCATATAACTAATGTTTTCCTATTTGTAGATGTGCGATGCTAATTTAAACATTATGGCGGTGGACTCCAGTTACCCAGGATCTACGCACGATAGCAAAGTATGGGAAGGAAATCCACTGAAAGGTTTCATCGAGAGATTGTATGAGGAGGATGGAGAGGATGTTTATGTCTTAGGTATATTTTATAATATCATCTTTTTATAACAAAAATATTTATTAGGTATCATGTTAATCAGTAAAATAACCCATGTTGTAGGAGACTCAGGATACCCGCTAAGAGCCACGTTAATGACACCAATAGAGAATGCAGAGCCAGGGTCCCCAGAAGCATATTATACAAATCTCCATGTGTCTGCTCGGTGTGTGGTAGAACGTTGTATAGGAGTGTTAAAGGGACGATTCAGGTAAGTAATAGGCAGGTGTCATGCCGTATTAATTAATAACTTTTGAGAGTGACTAATTACTAATATCTATTTTTTATTTGAAGATGTCTTCTGGTCGACCGAAAACTGCACTATGCACCGTCGACCGCAGCAAGAATCACAAACGCTTGCTGCATCCTGCACAACATTGCTCATGCTGCTGGCATCGAATACGAGCCGCTCACAGACGAAGAACTCCGCCACGAGCGCGAGCGCACCGAAAACGCATCCTACCGCGCCCCGCCCGCCACCGCGAGCACGGCGGCGGCCCGCGCACGCCTGCTGCGCGCTGGTCGAGAACGCCGCGATGCACTCGTGCGACAACTTTGGCGCCAAAGAAATATGTACTGAATTACATACGGTTAAATAAAAGCTTGTATCTTTGTTGACATTTTAATTTTTTAGTAAGACAATAACTATCAATCAAATGTCCTTATTCACCGATGATAGTGCAGTCATATTTTACAAAGGAAACTACAATGATATTGACAAAGATAGACTGGTGTAATATTAACAATCTAAAAATAAATATAACAAGACATATGGGCCAATTTGGCTTGCGCTATTCTATCATAGTAGTTCGTAATTCGCGAATATTGTTCGGGAAGATTCTTTCTCGTTCGCAACAATAAAATAACATTAAATAAAATAATAAATAAAATTAGTGTTCCTCACTCGATGATGATATCTGAAACAAAATAATAGTTATGTAAGACATTGGGAACTTAGAAGAATGCAGGAGACATGGAGCCACTCCACAGACTAGAGCGTCACTCTTAAATAAAAGAAGAAGAACATTAAGAACACACGAACCGTTGCCCCTACTAATATAATATTTTTAAAGATATTTAACTTTCAGATTGTATAGCACCTTAATCTTTGAGATATTATATTAGTGCCCAACTGCACCAAACTTAAAGTATAGTTTAGTTTCTATATCAAGCATTGGACTGCTACAGGCTAAGATAATTATACTTTAAAAATTTAGATCACACACATCACAACCACACTTGCAACAAAACCATACTAATCACTAAATCCAAATGCATAATGAAAAGCCAACTTACCCTTCGTGTCTTCCTGCTTCTGCGTTGGAAGTAAAGGCGAGCTGCAGGCACAAGACTGCTCACGGCTTCGCAAAAAGTCTGAAGTGCTTGTGCCTGCACTCTGTTTGCTTCTGCAGTTACTAAGGCAGCCTCAGCCTGCACTTTCGCAGCTTCCGATTGTTTGAGAGCCGCCTCTGCAAGCATGCTATCTGTGCGGGCTCGCAGCTCTTCGATTCGCATCATCATGCCGCGGCTCTCGTTGAGCTCAGCACGGCTTGCTGTGGGCAATATTAAATATGTGAGATGTGACAGACAAGTGGGACATAAATCATAATGACTACCTAAGTTAAAATAAGATGTGAGAGACAAAAGCATATGTAAAATTAAAACATAGAATGTCTATCGACTGTGAGTATTGACTATAGGAAAAATAGTACTTAAAAGCTCGTGCTACAATTACATTCCCAAGGAGGGTTGACATCAGGCATTCGGCCGGACGTAAAACTATAGCCAAATCGTTAAAATTATTCCGGCTATTTCTTCTCCAATTCGCTAGATTTTTGGCATCCTTGGGTGACCATTGATGTGCATATTATATTTGGAAAGAAAAAGCGGGAAAGCGCACCCGGGCTCCGAAACAACATAACTGCCGATGCAACCGAGAATGCATTCAGATGCAGAAGAAGCAGTTACTTACTTTGTGCTTGCCCCACTCTTGACTCTCGGGTTCTTGCACGAGACTCGGGTCCTTGCCGCGGTCGCTGCCGCCTGCTTTCTCGTTGTCGACGCGGTGTAGGAGACCGAGAAACTGACGCTTGAAGAGCCGAGGGCTGAGGCGAAGTACGAGGTGAGGGTCGAGGTGACTGTCGAGCCCTAAGCGGTGACAGACGATGCGACGGCCCAGGCACATTCATTTCCTCATCAATATATTCGACGACTATGGATCTGAAATTGGTTAAATATTATTTTATTCTTTGTTGCACAAAAGTGAGAAAATGTGGACTTATTCCTATAAATTCCCTATTATTCCCAGCCGATCTATGAGTGTACCTATATAATTTTTAATAATGTAGGTGGTACATTCTCCCATTGCAGCCCTGGCAGATATTTTTAGAGCAACCTATATATACAAAATACATAAATATGTGTAAATAAGAAGATGATAATTGTTAATAAAACAATTTTAAGGATTCAAACATATACATCTTTAGTATATAACAAGCTTACTCATGCTGCTCCGTGCCCATGCCAACTTCTTCCAATAGATCCCCTTCGGGTGATGCCTGTTAGTGAGAATAGCATAGCATAACCAAAACACAAATAACAAGCAAAAATAAGTTAACACCACGTGAGAAAGTTTGTTTAAGATTGCAAATAAAATAAAAATTATTAAAATTAAATTAAATTAGTAATGCAAAAAAAAAGCTCACACAAAATGAAATTTGAAAATAAGTTTTGTTAGTGCAAATTAAGCAAATAAGGAAATAGGTATGTACCTGTCGAAATTGATTTTGGGCAACATTGGGAATAGGCCCTATGTCCCTCCCAATAATGTCGGCCACCCTTTCCTCCAAGGAACTAAGGGCCACATTTGAATTAGGCCCACCCCCTGTGCCCCGTTGAGATTGGTTAAGGCACATTAATTTAGAGCGTACCCTACTCTTCATATCATTCCACACCTAAAAATAGGTAGTAATATTAGCATCATCATATCTGACATACATATACTCGTACATGACCTTTAATACCTAGTTAGTTGATATAGATAAGGTATATATAAGATAAGTAAACAGAATTTATTTTGCAAAATACTAATCTATGCTTGCAAAAGTTAAAACATATAGTCAGTATATAGGTACTAACTTTAGTCCACTCTTTGGGCAGTCTTCCTGGGCCCTCTGAGTTCAAGGACTCAGCACATTCCCTCCAAAGGCGCGTAGAGAGCGCCCGCGCCTCTTTTGAGCGGAGTCTGCCGAGGGCCAAATCTCTATTGGCTTCGGCAAACTCCACCAACAGCTGCAGCTGTTGTACAGTCGACGTACGGCGACCCCCTTCCATTTGTCTATAAAAACAAGAGCAAAACCCAATAGTATGAAGCGCGTTGTGGTAGTAAAGCCAAGCGCGGGAATATTTATGTACTATGGCTATTTTATTTACACTGAAAGTATTTACAGTTTATTTACAACGAAACTAGCACAATACAACTATATACATTTTTAGAAGGAGCACACGAGTTAATGCGAGAAACAGAAAATATACATACAAAATTTGGGTGAAAAGGAGTGGCAGTAGTGGAGGCCACATGTATACCTACTGATTAATTATTTTAGAAAAACAATACTTACCTATTGGTAAAAATACAATTTTTCACTCACAAATTCACAATCTCATTCAAACAAAGATTCAAAAGTTTTGAAACTTTTGAATTTTGAGTTTTGACATAAGTACGTAAAGTGTCATCGATTTGAAAAGTTTACTTTTTTTATTGGCTAATTCATCCATTTTGGGTTGGCAACGGGACTAGGCCATACAGCCAATCATCGATAACGAAATATATACCTAGTATTTAATGCATACTAGTTGTATGCTCTAAACGTTTCAACTTTGGACTTCTTTTGGTAACGATGTGGTAACGTCAACGATTTAACCGTTCAAGAAAAATAGCGCGATACCATTTTTTACATCGGATTAACCAAATCCAAACCAAAACCAAATACGTTACGTTCGAATGGCAAAACCGTTCAAAATTAGCGCGATCGGGGCCCTGGTCTTATTTCTTCAATTAATCTGCTCGTTGCGGCCACTAGTCGTTCACGACCACACGGCTACAAAAAAAGGTAAACAACGTGTACCTCAGCCCATGAAACTGAACAACTTTCACGAAACCAAAAAAAAATGAATTTTCATACAAACTGATCGAGTCAATTTATATGATAATTCAAATTTTTCAAATTTGGGCGAGGTGCCTTAGGTTTGCTACACACTTATTCGGGCCGGCAGTATTTGTCAAAAATATCGTATATCGCCTTTTTCCCGAAGATTCATCTACACATTCTCGATTTTACCGCCCGGCTGTGCCGATTATTGCCGGCCCGAATAAGTGTTTAGCAACCTTAATTCTGTATAGGTCAACAACTAAGTTAGAGGAACGGAAAGATGGAGCATTGTTTTAGTTTAGACTTTTTCCGCAATACGGCAAGATCCACCCATTTACTTGTTCAACCTTTATATTAGCCCTCAGTCCACACACCAGCGCGGCGGATTGAACTGCAGCAGTCTTGCAAACGCGTGGGAGTGGAAGATAAATTGGCATCGTTACCTCTCACTCGTTCGAGTCCGCGGCAGACGCAGCCGTCTACCGCGATAGAGTGTCAATTTGGGAGTTATGAAAAATGAAAAGTCACTAAGTTGTCTATCGCAATATCATATGATACGTGCGATAGAGACGGACGACCGCGTCGTGCGCAGGCACTCGCGCATACGCAGCGTTAAGTCATAAAAAAATTTATTAATTTACATTTTTTTTTATTAACTATACAAACAAAGGACAGGTAAATATTATACTTGATGTGGAAAAAAATCTGTGAAATATAAAACTACGTAAAATGGATAAATAAAACAGATCTATTAGTACGGAATTTTTATACATTATTTGAATACTGGCCAAACATCTACCTACTTCAACATATTTTGTAAATAAGTATACAAAATAGCGACTTGCACAAAACAAGTAAAAATGTCTTTATTCATCCAATAAATATATAAGCAAAATAAATATACATACAAAATATTTACACTACATATGCATAACTTCCAATTCGACTGACCTTACCCTTGCTGATGCCACATTTTCACGGTACCAAAATAATGGTCAGCAACGGCGATTTACCCACTGGCAACGCGCCCCGCCGCGGTGCGCGGAATCTGTCGCGTTTTTAGTGGGTTAGACTAGGCGTGTTTTCTATACAAACTGAGATAGCTCCAAGAGCGTAAATGTCGGTGGACCGTATAATGTCCTACTACGCTAAACAGCTTACTGATCAAACGTAACAACGATTAATGAGATTAGAAGTTTGAATTATAGTCGCAATTCACTCCATACGTTTTGTTTGTAAAACAGATTATTTTTTTTTCTTTTCTGTGTCTTTGACAGATTGATAGTTTTCAATACAGAAATGGATAGATTTTTTGTCACACGTCGAAAAGTCGAAAATATCATAAATCTAGTGCAAAATATAAATTGTGCAAAATGGAAAATGGCACTCGTTGTACTTTAATATAATCCAAAATCAGTATGAATAAGTCAACATTTTTTAAATCAAATCAAAATAAAATTATGCTAATTCTAATACACCACACAATTACGATATTAAATCATTATTACCATTTAAATTAAATATTATTACAATTATATTAAAAAAATATTAATACTCGTAAAATACACAATTTAATGAAATTCAATACCTACATTTCAACATTTAAATTCGTTTCATTATCTCAATCTAAAATAATGTCTCCTTTTATTTACAAATTTATTGGTCCTTCGACCATGATACATTCACTAACCATTTATTAAAATAAGAAATTTTCTTAGATTTTCGTACTTTTGCACTACATAGTTCTATTATCGCAGTGAAAATGTTTTATATTAAATGGAATAAACGTTAAAATACGAGTCTCAGTAGTTCCATTGTACAATCTTGAAGATATTTTATTCCTCTGCAATATTAATAAAGCTTTGATAAAGTTTTTGTAATTTATAGAAGTAGTTTTGAGATTCATCAGAGGATTTTTTAGGATGCCGTGGGATATATTTGGGGTGGTTTTGGGTTGTAAATGGCTACCCCATTTACCCTCTATTACCATTCTAGTTGGAACTACTGACTCAAAAGAAAAAATACAGATGTTAATATACAACTTGTTGTATGGTAGACAATCTAAGTTCTACCTACTCGAGGTAGAACTTAGATTGTCTACCATATACTCTACTGCTTTTATGGAGAAAAACATCACTAGTTAATTAACTTCAATTTAAATATGCAGAGGTTGTAGTTCATGAAATTCACCACTATGATAGGAATAAAATAATAAAATGTCAAAAATTGTTATTATTATTGTTTAGTTAGTAAAATGTGATTTTGGAAATGTACAACACTAGGTGCCAGCACTGAATCTTCAGTTGGAACTGATTTCTCTATAACCATAATATCGAACACGATATCGAAATAGTCTGACCACGACCGCTGTACCGCTGAGGTATGCGAGCGGCGAGACGGGGGCTGGCTGTCTACGGCAGACGCACATGAGATAGAATATCCAAAGATAGATCGTGCTTTATCTCGAGATGTCAAGGCTGTCGTTTTAAAAGTGGCCGAATATTTTAGGAAAAGAAAAGCAGTCAAAGATAGTTTCGAATATAAAAGTGATTTTCGAAACGTTTTATTTTTCCAATGTTCCAACGCTTAAAAAATCGTATTGAACCATAATAAGAATTGGATATAATATGTATAAGCCGTCAAAATATTGTACTTCGATATCTTAAGATCTATCCGACAGTATGAATCTCTTGTGAGTCCATGATCTTTCCTGCCCGCACCCCTGCCTCCCCGCGCATACCTCAGGCGCGGTACAGAGGTCGTAGTCAGACTATAACAAATTTTATTTTGTCATTTGTTAATAATTATCCATTTTCAACATGATTTTATATTTGTTAATGCAGAAAAACTGATATCAAAAACGCTATTTGATTCGAAAAAATGATGACGCCACGATTGTCATTTTCATACAAATCACATAGAAAAGGTTTGTTTTAACATTTAGAAAAAAAAATTTACTTGTCATCTAGCGGACTAGGGACACATGTACGTGATCAATATAGTTTGATCGCGCGTTCATACGAGTAATATTCGCGCGAACTCGCGATGATTGTGTATTCGCGTTCTATTCAGGCATCGCCTTACACTCATTCACTCGATGTCATTGTAACATTTTTATATGGCTTTCTTTATCACTCTAAACAAGTTTCTTGGTTTGGACAGGACGTTCTGGTGCTGTCATCTAAGGCAGTTAGGCATTTTGGAAATCCTTAAGATTAGATTGACATTATGTCAAATGTTAAAAACGTTAAAACTATCTAATGTGATTACACACTACAAGATATTACTTTATTGTGTGCATACTGTTTTCTGTTTTGTAGCAGTTAGCACCAAGGTATAATACTGTGTGTACGCTACCATATATAATTAGTCGCATAAACTGGTAATGAAAGTAGAACCATTTAGTTTTCTTTTTCGCCACCAGACGGCGACATTTCGCTGTAAACTTATACACGAAAAAGGTATTGAGTTTTTGCGTATACGCATCACAGTGCAACAAACTGACAAGTCTAAAATAGACGTTATATTTGGAGTTAGTGTTTCTGCATATTAATGTTGCTAGTTTTGTAGCACCACGGCATGTGTTTCTCAAACTTGCAAATGTGTGCACTATACTTCGCGTCTTACAATGCAATATCTACCTACATGTTAAGGTACCTACGCACGACATAACTTGGCATATAATCTGCAGTAACATTCTGGTGCTGTACTGCAGATTTTTAATATGTGTAGACGTGATGTGTTGTGACCCAAAACATGTCAACACACATTACAATCTGCAGTACAACATCACATGACAATCTGCAGTACAACATGTCTACACACATTACAATCTGCAGTACAACATGTCTACACATGACAATCTGCAGTACAACATGTCTACACACATTACAATCTGCAGTACAACATGTATACACACGTTACAATCTGCAGTACAACATGTCTACACACGTTACAATCTGCAGTACAACATGTCTACACATAACAATCTGCAGTACAACTTGTCTACATACATTACAATCTGCAGTACAACATGTCTACACACATGCCAAGTTGCGTCGTGTATAGCCACCTTTACATTCGTATGCTACGAATGTAAAGGTGGCTATACACTGACATATCTGAACGAGTAGGCAGTATTACTGCAAATGAATGGTGTCACTTTTGTAGCACCACGGCATCTCTTCTCCAAACTTGCACATGTGTGCGTTGTTTTTCACGTCGTACAATAAGGCGTTGTCTACATACGCGTCGCATTCGTTGCACCACACTGAGAGGTCCAGTAGGGAGAGCACTAGGGGGTGTTGCGTTGACTGGTAGTGGGATTGCATGTGCCCGTTTATGCTGCGCCCGCATGCCGTCTGTGGACCAAGATAAAAAGTATTTAACACTTAGCCACCCAGCCAGTTTGAACTTTATTTAGAAGCCATAAGGTACATTTTAAAGAGGGCTCTATTGAACCTCTGTCCGGTTAAGCCATAGATTTAAAAGTACAAGTAGCACATAGCGTGACCAGAAACAAAATGTTTTTGTGTGACTGACCAGAAATGAAATGTTTTTGTGTGACTTTAAAAGGGTTGTATTTTTACCTACTACAAGAACAATCGGTAATGCAGCACGATACCATCTTTCCAAGGTACTATAACTTGTAAAATAACACAGTTTACAATTTGAAAAATCCAATTTTTGTGTGACGATGTTCATACGATGCACATATTGTATCGAGACTTGCACATGTCACTTTGATCGCTATCATACTATTTGTTGCACTCGGCTGTGGTGGTCATTTTACACAGTAAAAATAATTCTAGGTCTATGGGTTAAGCGTTAACTCTTCAAACAGAAAACTCATCCAAGCTGGTTAATAAGCAATCAAAAACCGTAGAATGGGCGTCACTTTTGGATATAGTTACACTATCGTCTTTATCCCTACCGTGGTAAACAAAACCTAGGGCCGCAAGACCCAAAAGCCACTCATGTGCTAGAAAGATGGACGATTTCCTACCTTTATAGTAATAGTACAAATTTTAAACAATCACTTTAGTTATTATTTATTCTTTTCAAACTAGATGAGATTTTATACAATCGATTTTAAAAAGATATAAAATCAGTATATCAATAAACAGAATATATAATTAAGAGAATATAAATTAAAATACCAAACAGAAGTGGCGCCTCATTTGAAATAAATTGGTAACTCGTAAATATGGTGAAAATTTCCATATTTCTAAATGTTAAGACACTAGATAGCCCTTTAAATTATTTTATGAACTGCTGTTGAAACTATTATTGGTGATCCGTCTAGCTTTAAAAGTGGCCACTTTTGGCGGAGGCAAGTTTTAAAGCTAGACAGACTAATTTAAATACTTTTAACCGTGGGTCATAAAATAATTTAAAGGGCTATCTAGTGCCTAACATTGAGAAATATGGAAATTTTCACCACATTTAAGAGTTACCAATTTATTTTAAATGAGGGCGCCACTTCAAGGTCATTTGCTTCTAACTTCACCTTAAATAAATAAAATATAATTACAAAGTATACTAATATAAAAATAAAATATATTTATAATTATTGCGTTAAAACAAATCCATAACATTTTACTATACTTACAACATAGCAATGCAGGCACACCCAATTCTCAACAGTCTCATCACACTCCACACACTTTACTCCCTGCTCAAACTTCACCGAACCAGGTATTGCAGGCAAGGACTCCAGATGCGGACACCACGGCAGCGGTATCACCGCAAACATATCACCATTCACTATCGCCTCCATATTTTTTGCTAAATAATCAACTAGAGTTGCTTTCTTCTCCGTTTCTTTACTACTTGAAGGGCCTTCTGATCCACTTGCTTCTGGCTTACTCGAACCACATTTTTCTAAATTTTCAACTTTAGGTTTACTTTTGTCTGTTGGATTCTGTTTCTCATCTTCATCGTCAGTCCCACAGTGAATCCCATCCGAACAGACCGGTTTATCTAAGCTCAAATTCGCCATATTATTTTCCAGAGATCCGTCTAACTGGCTTCCGTTCTTCGAGTCTATTGTACTTGATAGCGACACGTTTGATGATGGTTTGTCTTCAACGATTAACCCTCTAGATGGTAAAGGTTCTTCGAGAACGTTCTCTAAAGGTAGAGCCAGTTGGAATTTGAGGTTTTTCCAGTATTTCTTGTGCGTTGAGATTACGTTGTTGATTGACTCGACAGCAGTCCAATGTGGGGCTGTCCTGGGCTCGTAGTGGTGGTGTATGGGGTCCCCGAGTAGGGCTTTTGTGCACATGGCCATGGCGTAGGAGATGCTGGTCACGTTGTACCCGCCTTCGAGGCAGAGCACTAGTCGTCCGCCAGCTAAGCCGTGCAGCATTTGGGTCATGCGGCCGTAGCACTCGGGAGACACTTTGCAACCTGAAATGAATTAATTAAAATATTAAATTAAGTATATACAAGTTAATTTTGCACTCCCTAGCTATATTAAAATGATCAAAATCATTAATAGACCAAAAAACCGTGAGAATTTTTTTTTTGTCAGTTTCTTTTCTCCCAAATTCCTAGTAAATGGCTATTACTGACTTTTCGTGTGACGATGTTCGAGCCCGGTAGATACGTCTTGTACTAAGACTTTTTTTATTTTATTCAACACAGAATCAACAGCACTTTACAATATTATTATTTAATCTTAAGAACTAAGATAATTAAGATTTAACTTAACATAGCACACAGATACAAATATATTGTTATATGCTTCCGTGTTTTCTTGTGTTTTTTTATTATGTTCTTATGTTGTGTATTTTCTGTATGTGTGTGACTATAGCTACAAATAAACATCTATCTATCTAACTATAACTGCCTATTACAGATTCTCATTTTATAATTTATAATATTCAAAAGATGTTTACAGCTGTTTTGCCAATAAAAATAGGGATCAGTTATTATCAGGTAGAATAATTTTTAACAAAACACATGTCACTTTGATCGCTCTCTCTTTTTCTCTTGTGACCGTTATCGTATTGTTTATCGCACTCGGCTATAGTGTACTGTTTACAAGGTAAAAAAAAATACTAGGTCGATGGTTTTTTCCATGGGGTTAAAAGTGTTTACCTCCGAGAGGGTCGCCCACGCAGGCGTCGAAGCCCGCCGACACGATGACCAGCTCGGGGCGGTACTCGTGCGCTATCGGCAACACCACCTGCGTGAACGCGGACAGGTATTCCACGTCGCCCATTGCGCGCTGCAAATAAAAAGATACTATACTTACAAGAATTAGAAAGACTATTTTAATTCCTTTTTCCATGTTGAAAGTGGCCTTAGGGTCTTGCGGCCCTGGGCTGTCTGTTTAGAGCCATAGTCTGTAGCATGACGCACTGTCATATAAAAGCGCGCCCAGCCTGATCTTAAAAATGGAAGCTTTTCTTAGCATTTTTTCCAAAGGTAGCCGTTTTCCGCAAAAATGCTAAGAAAAGCTTAACGTTCTCACTTTAAACTGTAAACAGTAGTTCATAAAACAGTTTGAAGGGTTGTCTAGGGTTACACAAAGAAAAAAAATTAAATGAGATCTCCGTTTCCTTCCAAATAATTTATTTCAAATGACGCCAGCACTGGACCCCGAAAAATTCATGTATCATCATCATCCCCTTAATAGGTACACCTACCTTGTTCCACGGCACGTTGACGTTGTACCCCTCCCCCCTTCCCTCCCCCACAGCCGTGTGGTCCGCGTCCGCCGAGTGCGGGAAGAAAGAGCCGTGGTCGTATCGGTGTATCGACATGTACAGGATCTGTGGGAAATATTATAAAATGTAACATAAATCATTCATATAAAACAGTGGCGGTTTTACACATTTGCCGCTAGCAGGGTAATTATATTTTGCCGCCCCCCCAATGGCGAATTTACACATTTGCCGTGTGTACGCTAATTATATTTTGCCGCCTCTCCAGTGGTGGATTTACACATTTGCCACCAGCAGAGCAGGCTATTTATATTTTGCCGCCCCTCAGTGGTGGATTTACAGATTTGGATAAGTAGTGGAGCAAAAAAAAAACGCGCGAGACCCTGCTCATCCGCTTCAAGGCATCATACATCATCAAAGATATTTCGACAAAATTTTCTTTTAAGAGAAGAGTGCATTATCTTTTTGATCGATGTTAGTATCTTTCTTTATTTTTCACCATCATCATTCATTATTTATATATATTGTAGGTTTGTATATATTTATTTGCTATATGTATTATAGATAGTCTTATGTACGTATGTAGGTATATTCTATGAGTTATATTTTATTTATTTGTATATTATATAGTATTATATTATATAGTGGTAAGAAGACATATATTGTTTGTTTGTTTGTTTTATATCTTTATTGTACAAGAAATAGTTACAGTTAAATAGTTAAGTAATAATAGACCAAAATATTTTGTACAATGGTGGACTTATATTATATTATGCACATATTTTAATACTTTATTTTGTATCTAGTTTTTTGCGCCGCAACATGATTCGTATCTGTTTATCCCTATGGTTGACTGGGAGAGAACGCTTTTAGCGTTAAGTCCGCCAATTGTACCATTTTTTTAATTGTGGAACAATAAAGTTTTTAAAATAAATAAATACATACAAGAAAAATATTCTTGTATGTTTTTGGAGTCCCCCCCCCCCCCTATCCTCCGAAAGACTGGCCTGGGTACGCCTATGATCTGCGACATCTTACCTTATCATCCTTGTACGTAATCTTCTGCGTGCCGTTCCCGTGATGCACATCCCAGTCTAGTATCAGCACCCTGTTCAAGCCATGAGCGCTGATGGCGTGCGCTGCGGCGGTAGCAGCGGAGTTGAGCAGGCAGAACCCGCTCGGGGAGTCGTCGTCGGCGTGGTGCCCCGGCGGGCGCACCACGCACACCCCACTGCCCACGACGTTGTTTAGCACGGAGTCTACCATCTAAAGGCAACAAAACAATCGTTTTAGTTTTTTTTTTAAGTTTGAACATATGCAGAATCATTCGAGGGGTTGCTGAAATATGGCTTTTTAGGGTTCCGTGCCTGAAGGGTGCAAACAGGACCCTATTACGTATGTAGCCGCTATAAAAAATTAAAGGGGGTCGTCATAAAAGTAACGTGTTTTTTCAGCGTTTTAAAGTAACGTGTTTTTTCAGCGTTTTAAAACATTGCAATGAGGTACGGAACCCTTCATGTACGAGTCCGACTCGCACTTGTTTTTTTCTTTTTTTCTTCAGATGACTTACCTGAATGACACAACCAGCAGCCACGGCTGCGCTTTCCAACGAATCCGGGTGGAAATACACAGAGTCGTAAGCTTCCTTTTGATTGTTGAGATCTCTTAATTTAGTCGTCGCTAACTCTTTTAATCTGAAATAGAAAATTTAGAAAGTATACTGACGCATATAAAAAGGGAAAAGAGTCGATGCCACACCAGTTCGATACGAGCTACCAGAGCTACTACTTCCGGTTATAATTATGTCCTGTTTTTTACTTTTGTGCAATAAAGGGTATTGTACTTCAAAGCGAAGGAAATCTACCTAACTGCGGCAGGTGGAAGTACCTGCGACAATCTTGGCGAGATACATGGACCTCAGCTGCAACGCGAATTGGACCTTGGATAACAAGAAGACCATCTTCACGTGTCAGCTTTGGGTTCCGTTGTTAATAATCTTATGAAGTTTGGCGTTTTTCTCCAAATACCGAACCCGACTTCCGTAATAATAATCTAATACATGATAGACAATCAGACAAGCTAACTTTCATATTTCAATGGTAAATACTAGAAATAGTTTACCTATCGAGATGCCTTTGAGAGTGCACTGTCAGTATCTGCTCTTCGGAAGCTCTCGCGCTCTCAATGACGTGCAATCTTGATAGAAGTCCGAAATCACGATGTCGTTCGTGTATCCTCATTACCCGCTCTGGGCATTCCACGTGGTCACTGAACAAAGGAAATTCGTATCACGCCTTTGAACGTATACGTACAAATATTTGGCATTTGTTTGTAAATAGTCTGGTGTAAGTCTAGAAATAAAATAGAAAAAAAAAGAGGAAAAAAAAAAGAGAAAAAAAAAGAGAAAAAAAAGAGAAAAAAAAAGAGAAAAAAAAAGAGAAAAAAAAAGAGAAAAAAAAAAGAGAAAAAAAAAGAGAAAAAAAAAGAGAAAAAAAAAGAGAAAAAAAAAGAGAAAAAAAAAGAGAAAAAAAAAAGAGAAAAAAAAAGAGAAAAAAAAAGAGAAAAAAAAAGAGAAAAAAAAAGAGAAAAAAAAAGAGAAAAAAAAAGAGAAAAAAAAAGAGAAAAAAAAAGAGAAAAAAAAAGAGAAAAAAAAAGAGAAAAAAAAAGAGAAAAAAAAAGAGAAAAAAAAAGAGAAAAAAAAAAGAGAAAAAAAAAGAGAAAAAAAAAGAGAAAAAAAAAGAGAAAAAAAGAGAGAAAAAAAAAGAGAAAAAAAAAGAGAAAAAAAAAAAAAAAAAAAGAGAAAAAAAAAGAGAAAAAAAAAGAGAAAAAAAAAGAGAAAAAAAAAGAGAAAAAAAAAGAGAAAAAAAAAGAGAAAAAAAAGAGAAAAAAAATCACTGAACAAAGGAAATTCGTATCACGCCTTTGAACGTATACGTACAAATATTTGGCATTTGTTTGTAAATAATAATTTGTTTATAAATCTGGTGTAAGTCTAGAAATAAAATAGAAAAAAAAAGAGGAAAAAAAAAAGAGAAAAAAAAAGAGAAAAAAAAAGAGAAAAAAAAAGAGAAAAAAAAAAGAGAAAAAAAAAGAGAAAAAAAAAGAGAAAAAAAAGAGAAAAAAAAAGAGAAAAAAAAAAGAAAAAAAAAGAGAAAAAAAAAAGAGAAAAAAAAGAGAAAAAAAAGAAAAAAAAGAGAAAAAAGAAAAAAGAGAAAAAAAAGAGAAAAAAAGAGAGAAAAAAAGAGAGAAAAAAGAGAAAAAAATGAGAAAAAAGAAAGAGAAAAAAAAGAAAAAAGAGAAAAAAATGAGAAAAAAGAAAGAGAAAAAAAAAGAAAAAAGAGAAAAAAAAAGAAGAAAAAAAGGGAAAAAAAGAAAAAAAGAAAAAAAAGAGAAAAAAGGGAAAAAAAAGAGAGAAAAAAAGAGGAAAAAAAAAGATAGAGAAAAAAAAGAAAAAAAAAGAAAAAAAAGAGAAAAAAAAAGAAAAAAAAGAGAAAAAGAGAAAAAAAGAGAAAAATAGAGAAAAAGAAAGAAAAAAGAAAGAAAAAGAAAGAAAAAAGAAAGATAAAAGAAAGAAAAAAGAAAGATAAAAGAAAGAAAAAAGAAAGAAAAAAGAAAGAAAAAAAGAGAAAATAAAGAAAAAAAGAAAGAAAGAAAAAAAGAAAGAAAATAAAAAGAAAGGAAAAAAGGAAAGAAGAAAAGAAAAAAAAAAGACAGAAAGAAAAGCTTCGTCTAAATCATAAAATAGTGACAGGTTTTGATATCATTAAATATTCACTTACTGTGAAAAATTATAAACTTACGGTTCACAAATGTTCCTGTGTTTCAACATGGCCTCGTCGTAAATGTAGCCGACTGCGTGTTGTGGCGATCTTAACTCTGTCACTGCAACAGAAAAACAATTAGAAAGTTATATTATTCGTCTTCCTCCCACCTCAGGATCATTGTATGTTTCTCTTTCTGTCACTTAATTCTACCTAATTACCTTATTACTCTAATATTCTTATTAATTCTCAAATAATTAAGCTTTCTATTGAAGTCTCTTGTAGTAAAGCGGTCAGGCCTCGTTGTGTCTCCCTCCCACTTTAGTGTAAATATGCTTCTGTCTCTATCACACACATCTACACTTACCTATCCTCAAATGATTGAGCCTCTCCGTAACTCTTCTCTTGAAGTTGTTGTCTTGCAATGGATAGCAGTCCCTCGTGGCAAAACTGTCGGGCCTCGTTTCGTCTCCCTCCCACCTTAATGTAACCGTATGCTTCTGTTTCTGTCCGTCGCATACATTCAGTACTGTAGTATCTACGCTGTACGTTTGTTGGTAGTGATAGCACTTCCAATATCGCTTGTGAACGTATATGCAGTTTAAGATGGACTCTCGTATTCTGTAGGATAACAAAAATGTTTTTAACTATTTTTGACAATATCTTGTATTTTTTTTCTGTTAATATAGTAGTTCTCATTTAGATAATAGGAAGTCAATGTTGTACTTTCATTTGTTGTTATTAGTTATCGGATATTCAGGCGTTTATTTTCCTTAACTTCACGCGGGTACATAACGTAGTAACGTAGATAAAACCACCGACCTGCCGCCTTAACAAGGCATTTTTTTACCAAAGAACGATACATATCGTTCTTCTGTAATAATCCTAGATAAACCATAACAAAATAGCAAAGTAGAATTGAGGGTAGATTGATATTTATTTTCATAAGGTTGTGGTTGTACAACGCTGCGTTATGTACCAACGTGAAGTTTAGGCAAATAAGCGCCCGATTATCCGACCACAAGTTATCATAATATTTATTTTGTTATAATAAAGATTCATACCGATTATGAATTCATAAATAAAAAAAAGCCGGTAAGCGCAAAACGATAGGTATTGAAAAAAAAATGTAGCGCGATCGAAACGAATGCTCACCCGAAAGCGGACCCCGGACTTCGCAGCATTATAGCTGTGGATGCAACTGGGAATACGCTGAGATGAGAGAGAGAGAGATCGAAGCGAGTGCTCAAAATGTTAATAATACAAATCTTTGGATAACGTACTCATCGCTCGGTTCTTCAGCTGGTTGTAACACTGGCGGTGAATGGCCAAGCAGCGTGCGTAACGTGAGCGCAGCGCCCTCTGCCAGCGACGGCAGGCAGTACCCGCCCTCCAACACCACGCACACAGACGGACACACACACATCAAAAGGTGCAGGAGGGTCGCGTAGCAAGCCGGAGTTATTTCCATCTCGCCCTAAGGAAAGTAAATAAGTAGTTAAGTAAAAATATCTATATTTATCAAACAAACGCGGGGAAGCAAGGTGATATGCTTGACTGCTAAAAAGGGAAGATGTTCCCGCCAGGCAAGGGGTTGCGCTGGGAACGAGGTTGTATATGTCAAATTGCAACCAGCACTCTGATATCTCGATGTAGGATACTGTCAACGCCATCTGTTAGGCTTCTTGTGAATTATTTCCTTGTCTTTATTCCTTGACTTAGCAGTTCATGAAAAATTACACTTGTCGCGACGAAGCACGCAGAGCTCCAACGGTTTTTTGGCTAAATAAATACTGGTGTTCCCAAAAACAGGAAAATCTGTATGATATTTAGCATGTGTAACTCAAAATCCTATATAAGGAAAGCTATTCATATAAGGAGTAAAGAAGTAAACAGCTCGACAGTAATCCCAAAAAGCCCAAAGATTCTAGTCCACGGAGTATTTTTAAATATGGTCACAGAAGACAGTAAGTGTATTACATACAGAACGGAATCTCTTAAGGTCCCTTGCAATAAGCGTCCCTGTTCCCCCGTCCCCGCACCTCTCCTCGCGAGAGCGGGCGAACGCACACGCATTGAAGTGTGCACGGCGGCACAAGAACGGGGGAGAGGTGCGGAGACAGGGAACGGGGACGCATATTGCGCGTACGTATGTAATACTCTTACTGTCTTCTGTGACATGGTTTAATTTTGACTTGACAACGCATAATATAGCTCTACACTGCGTTATGCTATGAACGAATCTAATATCATGCGTGTGAGAAAGACAGACTATCCGCGACAGATCAATCCATCTATGTCGCACGCATGCTTTGTGTTGTGATCAAATCAAAGCTGTTTGGTGATGTTAGATTAAATATTTCTTAGGAGCACCAGTTCTTAGAAGCGACGCAATGCAATGCAATACGTTTTTTTCGAACCCATTTGTTATTTTTTTACGTGTCAAAAGTTTTTTTTTTAATGTAATTATCTATGATCCTCGCTTTCTCCTATCACACACACTTTCCACCCCAAGCAGCACTTTAAGACAACCAAAGTGATAAGCACACAAATATTGATTCCCATTATGATCGCACCTTTTCATCGCCTAGGGCTGCGTCGTACCCGGCCGAGATGATAACCAACTCGGGCGAGAACTGAAAGAGACAGATATATAAAGTAAGTAGAGTAGAAAGAGATGAAATACCTCGGGACATCCGATCGCTGCGTCGTACCCCGCCGATATTAGTATCAGCTCCGGTTGATACTAGCGGAGAGAAAAAACATACACTTAGAAAATTACTATTTTATTTATTTTAGTTAGATTTTAAGGCATATTTTAAGTAATAAGGTTTAAAAACATAAATGGCGCCATCGAATGTTCTTTAGGCGATTCACTCAATGACAACGCGTCATTTCGCGATGCGCGGAATCTGCCGCGTTTTTTTTTTAGTGGGTTGGACTAGGCGTGTTTTCTATCCCCCCCGCCCGGGTTCTCATCTTGTCGCGATGGGGGGGCTCAGTACCTGCGGACTGCCTCATCCGCAGGGAAGCCAAGAGGAACCCATTGCCCGGGTTGAGGCTTAGGCCTCCCCGGGCCCGGAGGAGGCCATTCCTGGTGGGAATGGCCTGGCTGTGAGAGAAGGGGGTTTACTCCCTACTCTCACAGCCGTGGTAGGGGTCGCGGGGGAAGAGGAGTGTCGGTGTGTCGTTGCCGCTCGCCCTATCCTCCGCGACCAAGCGCGGCCGTGGCGCTTGGCACGGCAACGGTGGGGCCGCAGGGGAAGAGGAGTGTCGGTGTTACGTTGCCGCTCTCCCTATCCCCTGCGGCCGGCTTGGTGGGCCCCGGTCACCGTCAGGTGGACTGGGGCAGGGCCTGCTTCTGCAGGCCCCAAATTATGAGGGCTGGTTGGACGGTAGAAACGGGATTCCATCGTCCAACGGACAGCCCTCCGGAGTGGAAGGCAGGCGCGTGTGCGTGTCAGCGCGCCTGTTCTTGTCGGGCCGAGAGGCCAACGCGACGGTTTCTCCGGCCCCTCTGATTCAGCAGAGGGTGCCGTGAGGCCGTTGGCGAGCCGGGGCCGCTGAGAGAGCGGCCGGCCGCGCCGGGGTTGTGGAGCAAGAGAAGCACACGGCCCCGGCCGATAGCGGCTGAGAGGTGACACCGCGGAGTTTTAGTGGTAACACCACATAACCTTACCGGTGTCCCGTAACCGGTAAGGTATCCGAAGGGATTTTCTCCGCGTCAAAAAAAAAAAAAAAAAAGGCGTGTTTTCTATACAAAAAGAGATACTTGCATACAATGTTAAAATCTGCCGCCCCGCGCTCCGCGACGGAGCGCGGTGCCTTAGTGTGTTATGGGCGTTTTCATGTTAAATTTGTTTCCAATTTTTTTCGCAATATGGCGAGGTCTAACAATTTATTTGTCAACATTTAATATTCTTAAAAAAACTAATTTCTGCACAAAAATGATAGGAAAGTTGTTTCCTATCACTATTGTCATACGCTTCGCAAGTACAAGCACATTTTAGCCCCTTTTATAGCTCAGTAGCCCGGTGGAAATACGCATTGCTACCGATTTCGCAAGTTAAGCCCGGTCATGGTGGGATAGGTAATCACAAGTTTCAAAATTTTTTGAGCTTCTCCGTGTTTTGCCAGGAACACGTTAAGGCTGTGGGTCCCGGCCGTCATCATTGTATAACAGTCGTCAAGCTATGTCAGATGCCTTTCAATCAAATTACAAATACAACTAAGTTTTAAACTTGCCTTTAGGCAGCTTGAAAGATCTGACACCAGGGTTTGATCACTTATACGCAGAAAAACAAACTACCTCAAACACTATATGGGTCCTCCATTCCCAGATGTCTGATAGAGATTTCACTGACAGAAAAACAAATTACCTCAAAAGCCATAGGTAGAAGCAGTTGATGGCATATCGCAATGTAGTCGCGGTCGGTCATGCCGGTTTTGTTGAGGGGCACGTTAAAGTTGTGCCCCCTCCCCCGCCCCGCGCCCGTGTAGTTGAAGTTAGATTGTCGTAAGTTTGGCCAGAACGCACCGTGCTCGTAGCGGTGGATTGAGAAGTATACCACTCTGAAATAAAGCATTGCATGTGAAGATTAATCGAAGATTATGCGTATTAAAATAGAGAGTATGCATGCATTTTTATATATTTTTAATCGATAGTCCTCGTCGAGAAATAGCCGCAAAAAATAAATCAGTGCCGAAAAACATGTTTATGGTATAGAAAATAGATATTAAAAATAGCAAGTAGATTATAACAACTAAAACACGCCATTTTAAAATATGACGTCAAGGTCTGCAATATCCGCTAGCATGTTTTTCTTTTTTGGGTACTTTCGATTTTATCAGCCAGTGATGTTTGTTAAACCTCTATATAAAAGTACATACATTTCTTATGTCATCGATAGTCAAACTACATGGACGGACAGTCCTACCGAACGCACCCGAACTTGTCATTTCCCTTTTATGAACTTTGTCGTCATTTCCCTTTTGTTTGTTCAAAATTCCCGCGCAATATTTGCATATTTTCAATAATTTATTTCTAATCCAAATAAGAGTCAGTAAGAAAATAATTAACTAGGCTTGGTAACGTGTTAATAGAAATTGTAAAATAAAAATATGAGCCGGATTGGTATTACATTCATATTCCTTATTAGTATTAAATTATTATTACATGCGTAAATTCGTATCAAGTCCGACTTTTGTACCATTTGTTATTGGTGATCCAATAAAAACACGTTGAATTTTTACTGCAGAAAAAACCTGAATATAAAATGTTTTGAAAAAATTAATTAAGAAGAATTTATAACATTTATTATACTTACATAAATTACCTAGCCGTGTAGTTCCTGACAGAGTAGAATAGGACCACTCCAAGTCTTGCCGTGGATGTCGTGGAAGGTGACTTAGGAAACACAATCTAAACAAAGCTTATAAACATCAATGAGATCTCTCCAACCGTCTGGCCAGCGTGGAGAGTGAAGGCCAAATCCTCTGAATGCTCTGGCAGTACAGAGAGGGTCGTGCTCGTGCAGTGGAGACTAAAAAAGACCTGATGATGATGATGATAAAATTACCTTGGGTCGTCATAAAACATTTGTTGCGTTGCTTGTCCATGGTGTACATCCCAGTCAACGATGAGTATTCTGAAAAAAAATAGGAATTACATCTTCTGTCCTATTATAAAACGCAGCCAAATGAAATTCACAGTGACAAAAGAGAGTATTTGTTAGGAATAAAGAAGCACCAAAACTTAAGGCTCTAAAAACCTTGCATCCAGTGCCGTAAAATAATTTAAAAAAAAGTGACATGTTGCGGGAGGTCTTCTTCTTTTGGCCGGATATTGGTTTTAAAACAAGTACTAAAGTTAATCCGCGTTTTATAATAGGGATGTAGGAGTAATAGGGATTGTATTTTATTTAGTCTTATCCAAAAATAATGGACCCATATTTTACGATATATCAAACTAGTGAAAATTCACAAAGATACAGCGCATCGAAATTTCGGAGTGGGGGCGATTGACGTCACCGTCAAGTGAAAATCGTACTTGATCGTGACGTCATGCGGAATTTAAATGCGCTGTATTTTAGTTATTATTTGCTTATCAGAAAAAAGATTGACGTCACCGTCAAGTGAAAATCGTACTTGATCGTGACGTCATGCGAAATTTAAATGCGCTGTATCTTTGAAATTATTTGCTTATCAGAAAATAGATTGACGTCACCGTCAAGTGAAAATCGTACTTGATCGTGACGTCATGCGAAATTTAAATGCGCTGTATCTTTGAAATTATTTGCTTATCAGAAAAAAGATTGACGTCACCGTCAAGTGAAAATCGTACTTGATCGTGACGTCATGCGAAATTTAAATGCGCTGTATCTTTGAAATTATTTGCTTATCAGAAAAAAGATTGACGTCACCGTCAAGTGAAAATCGTACTTGATCGTGACGTCATGCGGAATTTAAATGCGCTGTATCTTAGTTATTATTTGCTTATCAGAAAAAAGATTGACGTCACCGTCGAGTTAAAATCGTACTTGATCGTGACGTCATGCGGAATTTAAATGCGCTGTATCTTAGTTATTATTTGCTTATCAGAAATAAGATTGACGTCACCGTCAAGTGAAAATCGTACTTGATCGTGACGTCATGCGGAATTTAAATGCGCTGTATCTTTGTAATTATTTCTTTAGATAAAGATATTTTTTAATAATCTACCTAATGACTAAAAATATTTTTTTTGTCCACATCCGTATAAAACTGCATAGTTGCAAAGTGTGTCCCCGGCCAAAAAAGAAACAGGTTTGTTTGTGGTGCTTACCGTTTAAGTCCGTGTTTATCTATGGCATGTTTAGCTGCTAATGCTACGTTGTTATAGAAGCAATAGCCGCAGGGCTCCGCCTTCATCGCGTGGTGTCCAGGCGGCCGTACGAAAGCTGCTCCATTTTGAACTTCTCCTGTTACAATTCGGTCCACCATGTCTATGGTCGATCCGGCCGCGATTAACGCTAATTCATGTGTGCTCTGTAAACAATAAACATACATATATACATTAAATATGTACATACATTATTTAAATAAGATATAGTTAGAAACCTGACTATGGAAAAATTTATACTGTAAAAGTATGTTTATCCAGTTAATGCAAGCACAGCAGGCAGCAGCAGTCAATAATGTATATATTTTTGAAATGTGCTTTTAAGTCCCTTGTGCCCTATCATTTGATACCCCACACGGTATGACTCGATTTATTTTATTTTTTAGTTTATTACTTTCTGTTTATTATTATTTTTAAACTCACCGGATGAATATAAACCGCGTCATACTTCGCCGACAGCTGTTCGAGGTATTCCAAGTCGTTGTTATTGTGCGTGCTCTCCAACATTTCGTAGACCGACGGAGAATGCAACACGTCGAGTTCTTCCTTACTGGCCATGCGCGAAGGAAACTCCTGGCATTGTTCGATGAGATTCAGGTCGCGACATCTGTTTCAAAAGATATATTAAACTCAAAATTTTAGAATAAGAAAAAAAAAGATTCAAACATTTATACTTCTGAGTTTTTTTTTCTATTTATTTGTTTGAATTTTCATAAGTATTTCATTCTCGTTGGCTGTGCACATTAAAAAGATCTATGTAAGTAGAAAAGGTTTTGACAACGTGCTATCAGTTTTTACTGATCCACTAGCAAAATAAGATAGATTTATAGTATCTACCATCTGTGCTACATACATATATGGCTCTCTAGAAAAGTGCAATACCCGGCACATAAGTTGAACCAAAATGGCGGTCACTGCGCACACTTTTGCCACTAATTTTATCTGCGCAGCGCCGCCATTTTGGTTCAACTTATGTGCCGGGTATTATAGATCATGCCATTTCAAGAAACTTACATCTGCCTTCCTATTAAATATGTAACTGTCCTCTGGCCTACTTTTGGACTGGGATTTCCTTTTTTAGGATAAGTCCACTATTTTGTTATTAAGTACGTGTAAATATTATTGTATGTATAAACATTATAAATAAATAGAATTAACAAAATTGTATACCTTTCAATAATGCTGATCAATCTCTCAGGACACTCGGGGTAGTTGTCGTCCCAGAGACAGCGGTGCTCCGCCATCCGAGGCTCCGTCACGAAGCCGGTGGGGCCTTTCACTTTATGTTTAGATTCCATGGCCTGTAGATAGCATATTATACAGCATGTAAGGGACATATGCATGCGTAATAAATCAAACCACAGGCTGTCTTTTTTAGGGTTCCGTACCCGACGGGTGCAAACGGGACCCTATTACTGAGACTCCGCTGTCTGTCTGTCCGTCTGTCATAGGGCTCACTCTCTTGAACCGTAATAGCTAGACACCTGAAATTTTCACCGATTATGTATTACTGTGGCCGCTATAACAACAAATACTAAAAATAAAAAAAGTAGAAAATTAAAAGGGGTCGTCATACAAAAAACGTGTTTTTATTCAGCGTTTTTAACTCGACCTGTCACAGGGCTCTATCTCTTGAACCGTAATAGCTAGACACCTGAAATTTTCACCGATTATGTATAACTATGACCACTATACTCGTAAACCAAATACTAAAAATAAGATAAAGTTAATAATTAAAGGGGGTCGTCATACAAGAAAAGTGTTTTTTTAGCGTTTTAAAACATTGTACGGTGGTACGGAACCCTTATGTACGAGTCCGACTCGCACTTGCCCGTTTATTTAACAATTGTCGATTTTTTTTAATACTATAGTGATCGCCAGATCACTATAGTATTTTAAAAAATCGACATTCCAATACAAATTGCCCAGGCGGCTGCACACTTGTATGAAAATGCCGATTGTTTTCTTTGTATTTTGACTGTTATTTTAATTTGATATTACCAATATTACTATAAGTAGTGATCGAGTATAGCCCGTGGTACGATTTATTACGCATATATGTCCCTTACACTTTGTACATACACATACAATCACGTCTTTATCCCTACTGGGGCAGACAGAGCATTTTAGGTCTTGCAGCTCTAAGCAGACAGAGCCCAGGGCTGCAAGACCCAAAGGCCAGTTTTAACGTGATGGTATACGATAAGGTTGAAAGAGAAATCAAAATAGGGATAGGTTGCTACCTGAACTGAAAAGCAGCTGGTACAGTGGCGGTGAAGGCTAAAATGGGGCGGCTGGTTAAAGGCAACGACGAAAAAATTAAAAAACTCCTATTTGTATCCCCTCCCTCCAAATGAGCCCAGTAGCGGGTGGTGTGTGGGCGGCAAAGTTCTGGTCGGCCCCGGGCGGCGAAAGCCCACGCTACGCCACTGAGCTGGAACATTCTAGATTTTTCTATTCTCCTAGACCAGCATGAACGAATGGATAACTCCCGAATATAAGGACGATACCACACCGCAACATTCCTATCACATTTCTTCGACATGTACTTTCCCTTTTGCTCTTAATGATTACTTAATACTGATGACGAATTTCAAGGCTCGCATTATGAAATCAATCTCTCAATACCAAATAAGTGTAGTTATGAATGGACACCACCCACACACAGAGGACACTGACGTGGTTTCATCAGATAGCATGTGGGCGACAAATGCTTGTGGATTGAATAACTTAATTCTTGATATTATTGATACAGAATTTATTTCGGAAGTAGCCGAAAAAATTCTTCACTTCACGTCACGTCTTTCGTCGGCATCTTTAAGTCACCACTGATATGAAAGCGCACCCCGCGCTCTGAAGCAGCATTGAGAATGCAACTGGTAATGTGCTAAGATGAAAGGAAAAATTATGGATACAGAATTAAAAAAAGATTTGTTTGGTAGACAGAGGTCTACATGAGGAATAAAGCAAATGCAGAGTACGAATACAAACTAGATCATAGAAATAATGATAAAAATTACAACTATTTCCATGTTGGTCTGGGAGAAAAGAAAAACTTAAAACGGAGATGCTACTCACAACCCATCACTATTTTGAATCCCTTTCTCCAAATTCACGCTAAAAGTGGCCTTTGGGTTTTGCAATCCTGGTCTTCGGCTGCATATAACGGCAAAATCCAAAATGCTAATAACAAACCTATATAAAATCTTGATGAATTACAAGTGAAGTGGATTTGACTATATCTTTTCTTGTGTAAATGACAAAGTTGTTTACTAGTGTACTGTACAGTACATGTATTACTACACAATTATTTTACTGTTGAAAAATGTAATATAAAATATACATTGAGAAGTGTGTGAGATAATATTAGTGAATGAAATGAATGAATTAAAGCGGAATCCTACTGTAACTTACAATTTGGTAGTGATCCCTTAAAACGGTATCGACAGTCTGTTTTTTCTTTTGTAAAGCCTTCTTTTTAGCTGCCAGCACTGAAGCAGAGGGCTAAAACAAAAATAAAATAAAATAAAAAGATAATAAAGACAAATCAAACATATTGCCTTTAGTTATAGGACTCATTAGTCCCATTGGATGCTACACTTTTTATGAGTAATTAATTTAATCGTTTTCTGACACATAAGAAAATGGTATAGACCTTTGTTAAATTTTTAATAATTTGATGCACATTACAGCTACAAAATTTCAGGTGGTCCGTCATCTTTTGATAAATGGTTTATTTTAAATTGACGCATTTCTAGCATTACAGTAGACTAAAATGACAAGCTACGTGAAGTTTCATTACTATTGCTTCAGTAAATTTTGTGTTTGTCACACAAAATTTATGTCTAAACAAACAAAAAGGCAATAAATTAGGAGGTTTTTATTAGAAAAAGATCATCGTCGTCATTTCTATATAACACTGTTGGGAATAGGTATCTCTCTGTGCATGCCAACCACCTCGGTCCTGCACCAAATGAAATCAGATTTGTTATAAAAAAATCGAGTGTAAAGACATTAATAGGAAAAAATAGTAAAGATATTCAAATTAAAAAAGATAAATTGACATTGCTCACTCACATGAGGGATCCAAGAAATGAGCGGAGTTCAAGAAAGCTGATAAGATTGTTACTACGTACTTGTGCCAAAGATAAGATAATGAACTAACTTCAGTTTAAATAAACAAACTATTGTTTTGTAACTAGTTAATTGACACATTCTTCCATGGAAGTTGTGTTACAACTGCGTAAAATATAAACCGTCTTTTTATAAAACATAGAATAACTTTACGCCTTGGTTTACTTTAAACCATTATTCCCTTAAATGAAGTTGACAGTGATAAAGAGATGGTGATATATTGCAGATGGTCTTCCCCATTAGGGTTAAAGATGTAACAGTGGGATAGAAGGGGATGATAATGAAAAAGCTCTCTTAAAAATCAATCAGGATATGGATATTAAACAAAACAAACAGAAACTTATTTAAAAAAATTAAACCTTATACCCTGCTATGGATTTACAATGAATTGATGAATGGTGATAATAATAATGATGGAACATTGGAACATTATGCTTGACTCAAAATTGTAACTACATACATTAGAGACTAATAGCAGCATAATTATACATCATTGAAGACTCTCAGTTACAAATACATAACATGAAACACCAATTTGAAAACATTTGAATAAATTGAGTTATGTACACAAAGCACAAAACAGTATGATTCAATTGAATATTTTGACAGATTAAGATGGAATAACAGTTTTATTCATGAGACTTAAAGTTGACATTACCTTAGCACCGGCAGACATGGCACGAGTCTGAATCTTGGCCTTGCGGGCTCCATTCCTTGTAACAATACTGGAAGGCGGTGGGGAATTTTTTTTACTGTCGCCGGCGGACCGGCGAGCCTGAGGCGGTGGGGTTGACTGCAATTTTTTAATACACAATTAAAATCCATGTGCAAGTAAATAACCGGTAAAATACAAAAATACAAAGAGACTTACCATTATAAAGAAACGATTTCTCAACGAATAGATTCTTTCTGTCAGAATTTCAAAGATGAATTATTCTAATGCACACACTAGATTGTCTTAATCAGACATTGAATAGCACATTTTCTTTACCATTATCATTTTATCATAACGATTTATTTACGTTTCGCAGCAACTGTGCATTTTCTTTCGTGCGATTTTTGATTTGACATTTTGACATGGATTTGACGTTTTATGTTTGACAGACTCATTGTGACCATGGCAGCCTAACTGACAGCTGTAGAGTAGAGGGCGCTGTTGCTACATAGTGGTGTTGCCAGTTTATCAAAAAAGTATTATTATCGTTGTCTTTTGGTTTAGTCCGCTAGTCCGCCGTTTATGAATGAATGTGGTGGATAGGTATATGCGTGTACCTTTATAGAAACAAATGTTAAATGTCAATGTCAGGCTGACATTGTTAGTAAAGTCAAAAAAGTGGATTGGAATGGAATATTTCTTCTGATTTCTTGAAATAAATGTCAGAAAAGAAATGCAAAAGATTATATTCTAAGAAAAACTGATCCGGTTCACACGTATGTACTTCTATGCGACTTAAGTTACGTAGATATTTGTTTAAACCATTTCAATATAACACAACCAAATGTTAGGTACATTTCTATATTTGTTGAATGTTTACTTACACGTACTATTCTCATTCAAGTATTGAAAATATTACACAAATAGTCCTTACTTTAGTGTTTCTTTGACTAGATTAGATAGCTTAAAAATGTAAATCCTTCGTAACTTCTTTCTAACCTACTGAGCAAGTCCGCAAATCCGGAGGTTCTGGCTGCGATCCCCAGCCAGGGCAAGTTGTAAAATACCTATCCTTTTTCAAATCGTCCTGGGTTTTAGGTATTTTTTTTATTATTTTGCTATCATGTTAGAATTATGTACAACAGAATATTTACATGACATTTCTATATGTAATGAACATAAATTTTTGTATGTTAACTCGTTAGGAGTTAACATACAAAAATTTAATAAATTTAAAAATTTGACAGCCTGCCAAACCTATCCTATATAAAACAAAATAATACTTTTGCGGGTAACCACGTCAAAAGTTAAAGTTTAATTTATCAATATTTTCTAGAAATTATTTTTTTAATTTAAACTTAATATTTTTATGGAAAGTTGTTTTTTCATATCAATGAGTTGATGAATCGCGGTACCTGATAACGCGCTGTCCTCTCTCCATAGACATTGTTTGCGCATTCAATTTTAGTTTGCAACTCACTCTTAAAGTAGTTCTGTTTTAATAAGTTTGAATGAGTTTGATATTCAACTGAATTGGTAAGACTCCACAGTGTTTAAAAAGACCAAGCTCGTTGTCATGGTATTTTAATTTTATTTTATATATATTATATTCGTTATATATTTATATTCGTTATTTAAGTGAGTGTTGTATGTCCTCCCATAACTACTTAGGCCATATATGACATGAAATTCCGCTAACAACTTATAAAGTAAAAGTTTTACACTGTAAGGAATATGGTTTTTTAGGATGTGCATGTTCGCTAGAAAATGCCTAAGTTTATTACATATGTGATGTAAATGAATGTAGGTGTTTACGAGGGCCACACCGAAAAGATCGGGAATAGAAAAAAGTATAAAGATAATATAATAATGTTTACTTTTATTGTTTTTCGAAGTATTCTCCATGACACTCAATGCACTTTTGTATTCGATCAAACCAATTATTGAAACAGTAATTCCAGTCTGAAGTGGATACAGTCAAAACAGCTGATTTGTAAGCTTCGACCGCCTCTTCTGGGCCATGAAACCGTTGACCACGTAGCATATCTTTAATTCTTGGGAATGTAAAATAATCATTGGGGCTCAGGTTAGGGCTGTACGGAGGATGGTCCATCAACTTCACGTTTACCAGATTTAAAAACGCGCTTGTTTTGCGTGCGGTATGTGAGCTCGCATTATCGTGGTGAAAAGTTATACGACAATTCGGATTAATTTTACGAAGTTCTCTTATGACTTCCGGCAAACAAACTGTTGTGTACCAATCAGCAGTAACCGTCCTTCATTCTTGTAAAGGAATCGTAGCCACATGACCAGTTTTCGATACAAACGAAGCGACCATTTTTTTCGACACGCTGCGTGAGCAAATAACTTTTGTTGGCTTAACCTCACCCTCGAGGACCCAAACTGCCGATTGATGTTTACTTTCGGGCTCATATGAATAAATCCACGATTCATCCCCAGACGATATTGTAAACTGCATATTTAGCTCCCTTTATTGAACCGTTGCAGAGCAGATCGACACCAATTAACACGAGCCGACTTTTGTTCGGTCAAACGGTGGGGCACCCAGCGTGAAATTAACTTCTTGACACCCAGTTCATCATGTAAAATGGTCTGAATGGCTGTCTTACAATGCTGAGAGAAACCCGAATCTGCTCGTATGTCACATGTCTATCTTCTTTTATTAATTGGCGTACAGAATCGATGTTATCTTGTGTTACCGCTGTTTTTGGCCGACCAGTAGAAGGGACTGTGGTAAGAGAGGAACGTCCACGACGAAACTCAGAATACCAACGATATACCTATAGTCGTTTTACTAGGTGATTCAAATTCATAAATAGAAACAAGCTCGGCGAGACATTGTTCTTAAAATAAACCTTGACGAAAGTTATGAAAAATTATTGCACGAAAATGTTCCCACGTAAGCTCCATTTTTCTCACCGACAATAAACCTCGACGAAAGTTATGAAAAATTATTGCACGAAAATGTTCCCACGTAAGCTCCATTTTTCTCACCGACTTGTCAAATTCAAATGGTCAATACTCTTTTCTTTTTTAGAATTGTGTTCGAAATAATACTAAATTTCAAACACCAAAAAGGTTTTACTCTAATTTATTCCTAAGTATTCTATTCCCGATTTTTTCGGTGTGGCCCTCGTATATATAGGTATATATATTTAAAAAAAATGAAATTGTTTATAAAGCCAATCGACTCAAAAGAGATCTATATGTATATGTATTTATTGTAAAATATAGCACAGATATAATATCATTGAGTTAGTATCAAACAACTTACTTTGGTAATAGCTCACAGTGTGATTTATCCTTATTAAGTTTCTGAAGAGTGACAAATTATAGATATCCTATTGCTACATGAGTAGTAGCATCCAGTTCTCAAACACAATAAGAACCAAGAGTATGGACTATAAAATAAAAATAGTCAATTATTTGTTTCGAGCATTGTTGATTACTTATTTAGAGATTCATATTTGCAAGTGTTGCAGAATGAAGTTTCCCAAGTCTCTCTGGCTGCTGAAGCCTCGAACGCAACGTAAGCTGGGCTACAGCGTCAGCACCTGGTCTCCGCTTGCCACCGCCTTCAACACACGGCCCAGCACACGACCTATCTTTGATAGCTTGAGAGAAAGAACTGTGAGTATTAAAACTATACAAAAAGTTTTTAAAAAAGCACATCTAAAGCCAAAGTAAAGTTTAGATAGATTGAAGCAGAGCTGGGCAGAGCATATGAAATGGACGGTCACAAAACAGAGCAGAAATTTTAAACATTGTGATATGGTATGATACCTATTTCATGTACCACTTTTAAGGCAATGTGGGTTCACAATTTGCAATACTCTGCGTGTTTTTAAAAAATTACTGTTAAACTACTACAGTTTATTCCACTCTCCTTGGAGGTTCTGGGTTCGATCCCCAGCCAGGGCAAGTTAGAAAATGGCCTTTTTCAAATTGTCCTGGGTCTTGGGTTTTTATCTATATGTATTTGTTATAAAATATACTATCGTTGAGTTAGTATCTCATAACACAAGTAAAAAAAAAAACTTACTTTGGGGCTAGCTCAATCTGTGTGATTTGTCCCTATATATTTATTTATATATGTGTATTTTTTATTTTTTTACTCAGTCGTATGCGCAAGAAATCCGACGACGTATTCGCTTATATTTTCTTCAAAGTTTAACCTTCTTAACTAGGTCTTTGAATGAATTAAAAAAAAAATACTAAAATCTTCTCATTCACTTTTTAGGATTTTCCTTTGTCTTTATTTTTCTGTAATTTATACACAACTTCATGTTTTGAATTCCGTGTAAACAAAACAACAAAGACATAAACGTCGTGCACCGCAAAAAATTGAAATACGTCTCAGGGTATTTGGAATTAAACAAACTATTACAATGAAAATTAATAAATTGTCTCATTCACTTTTTTAATATTTAAATAAACTTCAATTTAACATATCTTAACATATTTTTACTAAGTTAGTCCGAAAAAGCAGTCAAAATCACTAAAAATAAGGACCGGGCCCTTAAGCTCTGCTTGGTGATAGTTAAATTTTTGTACGTTCTCCATTCCTACTACTTAATATAATTTAATAATATTATTGATTTATACCTTCTATGTGTCATTTTAAGGGCCTTTTCAACAAACCAGAGCTCACCAGCTTCGAAGGCTTCTATGCCCTCAAGGAGCAGGCTGTCACTGCCACAGACCGCCTGATCGAGGAGGCTACATCAAACCCTACTAGACCCATGGTCGAGATTTTTGACGAACTATCAGATACACTATGCAAAGTTGCAGATTTGGCTGAATTCGTAAGAATAGCTCATCCTCAGTCACATTTCGCGAATGCCGCAGAGGATGCTTGTATCAGTGTCAGTGGTGTTGTAGAGAAATTGAACACCGATAAACGGTTATACGAGGCATTGAGAGACTCTGTGAAGCGAGGGACTTCAGGTGATCAGCATTTGGCGGAGTTGTTCCTGTTTGATTTTGAGCAGAGTGGCATTCAGTTGGAGGAGAGGAAAAGAAGGCGAGTGGTGGCCCTGAATGACGTCATTCTGCAGACAGGACAGAGGTTTATGGCAGGTGCCGCCAAGCCTAGAAGAGTACCGAGAAATGTGGTCCCAGCTAATGTTAGACAGTTGTAAGTATAAATACTTAATGGACTTTGTTAAATAGACATCAGCTCCAAACAGCTATAGTAATTAAAATAAATACTTTTATACATGCTTTTAGGCTATTTCAAACAGTTTCTGATTTGTATGTAAATACTTTAGATACTAATGGCGATAAAATCGCAATTGTTAACATTTTTTTAGAAAATTAGTTTATCAAATGTTGCAAGGATATTGGTAGATATCTTAAGCTGCGTACAGACCGCTGTAACGTAACATGTAATGTACCATGCAATGAAAGAATTTTCCGTCCACACCGCTGCAATGTAACACAATTCTCTTGGTTTGGACGTTTCGCGCGCACGAATTGCGCATTT
Organism: Acrobasis repandana; assembly: GCA_963576875.1. Taxonomy (NCBI): domain Eukaryota; kingdom Metazoa; phylum Arthropoda; class Insecta; order Lepidoptera; family Pyralidae; genus Acrobasis; species Acrobasis repandana. The sequence continues at coordinate 4,408,445 of OY756215.1, forward strand.
CAGGCGCATGCTACTACGTTCGCGGAGCGGTTCGTAGTGAGTGCACTGACTGAGAGCGCTACGCGTCCATGGTAATATGCTTGGAAATAGAGAAAAATATATATATAGTCCTATATCCAGTTTCAGCACAGAAGGCGACGACATCATAGTGAGCGGAGTATATGCAGAGTGCGGTGAGGCCGCAGCCAGAGAGGCTGCCTACCGGCTGTACTTAGCGCCCGACGAGAGACAAGACCAACTGTTGACCACCACCCTCGATGCTCGACATGAGATGGCCTCTATTTGCGGGTTTGACTGCTATGCGGACAGGTAAAGTTCTTTCTTAATCTATTTATTTTACTGAGAGCTCACCTCTCATCTCTCCCTGAATCGACGCATTTGCATTTGTTATACAGCAGGGATGCTGGACAACGAACGAAAATGCGGCAACGGCGCTATAAACTGAGAAAGTTTTATATTGATTTGTGTCTGAGAGAGCTGTAGAGATCTTCCTGTCTGAACAGGATTTATGCTGCTCATTACCAAGTATGGCATGTCAAACAATTTCCAGCACACTGAGAGTGGCACAGGACCATGGAAAATGGTGGGAAAAAAGCAAGAGCCAGCAGTGGGTTAATTTTAGCCGATTTTGATGCCTATGATAATGTTAATGTTAACTGTTTTCATGCAGTATAATACCTTTAATGCACAAAAATAAGTAGATATATAGAGATATATATATCTTAAAAACTAGGAAATGCTAAACAGGCCTTATCACTAAGTAATTTCTTCCCAACCTAAATTGATGAGAGTCATCAGTTTAGTTTTCTTGGAGGGAATTGTCAAATACCGTTTCAAATCTGGCGGAAAGGGATACTGTAAAGTAACAGAAAAAGGATGCACACGTATTGCCATGTGACGTCACGTCACTGCCATTAGGTTTTGTGCGTACGATAGAGATAGCGAGATGTCTCCATCACGCTCCCACATTTCTTCATACCAATATTTGAAATACTAATTGCTGCTTCACTCAATTCTTCAAGTTTTCTTGCTATTTTCAGTAATAGATTTCTTTTCATGTTACTTGTTGTTTCTGTAAAAATATTGATCAAAACGAACACAGTCAAATACCCTATTATATTTTCAGAGCAATAAACGCCAGCACAATGGAAACGGCCCCAAACGTCAGTCGATTCCTGGACCTTCTATCAGAGAACCTCCACGACCGTGCTCGCCTCGACTTCAACGCTATGCTCGCCATGAAGAAAAAAGAAACCCCGTATTTAGATCAGCTCATGTGTTGGGACACCCCATACTTTACTCATAAAGCGAAGACACAGTTACTCAATGTGGCTAATTCGGATTTTAGCCCGTACTTTTCTCTAGGAGGCTGCATGGAAGGATTGAATATGCTGTGTCAGGAGCTGTATGGGATTACGTTGAAGTCTGAAGATATGTTGCCAGGTAATTTTTATGATTCTCTATTGCTTTTTAAAACTGTTTTTTTAGTTATGAAGCGGCTAGTTACTTGTCACTATTTCTGATGAGGAGGTGAGGAGCTCGGTGGCCCGGTGGGAGTACGCAGTGCTAGCGTTTCACAAGTTAAGCAACCCCGGGCGTGGTACAAATATTTCTCGAGCTTCTCCGTGCTCCGGAAGGCATGTAAAAGCCGTTGGTCCCGGCTGTCATTGTATTATGTATACCTTTAGGCAGCTTGAAAAATCTGACACCAGTGTTGGCCACTTACATACACGAAAAACAAACAAACAAACAATTTCTGATAATAGTTTTCCATCTAAGATCCACCATCTCGTTTAGACAACACTGGAGAAAACTTCTTTATTGCACCAACTGAGTATAACAATATTCAAAAGTAACCTTTCCTTTTCTTGCAATAGCATTCTTAGCTGAAACCTGTTCAAGGGTACACTTTTCATTGGTATGTCCAAGAATTGGTTTTGGTGGGAGCGCCTCATAATATCAACTTCTCCAAAGGGCCTCTAGGTGTTGGTGTAGGCTCTTTAGCGTGGCCACAGAATAAATAATACTAACGTACAGAAGTCTCACTCAGCAAAGATATTCAAAGAAATATCTACTCAATGTGGCTAGCGATATGGTTTAATGTAGCTCACGTCAGAACTCAGCACCTTTTTGTAAAGATACCTAGACATCCATTGCAAGCCAATTTAATTCTTATTACTCTAGAAAAACGATTCGTATAACTGAATTTACCACCCGGAGGGGCCGCCTGCGCGCATTGTAATAATGTAGGTACATTTTCGATACCTAAACGGGGAGTGACACAGGCCTGGCGTGGACTTTGGAGTTTTGCAACCCTTGGATCTTAAGTCAATGTCTGTACTATCTGATAACTACATAACAGTGGTGGCCAAGCGGTTAAGGCACTGGCCGTGCGACTGTGAGGGACGAATTCGATCCTCACTAACCTTTGAATTTGTACTCATGTACGGACTACCACCACTTGCTTCCGGTGAAAGAATACTTCGTGAGGAAAGCTATACACTAGTTTACTGATACTGATACACTATCACGTCTTTATCCCTAACGGGGCAGACAGAGCATTCCGGGTTCCGCGGCTCCAAGCAGACAACCCAGGGCCGCAAGGCTCAAATACCACTTTTAGCGTGATGGTGGGCGAAAGGGTGGAAAAAGGAATCAAATAGTGATGAGTTGCTAGCCGCATCGCCTATTAACATGATTCACATTTTCGCCCATTCCCTCGATTGGCTTTTATGATCTGCGCGGGAAGAGAAGCAGCTGGCAAATTAGCATGGAAGTTCATTATTGAATGTGTAATAATGATTGTTGCCAGTAGATGACATTCATTGAGCTACGTCAGATGTCTTAATGCAGCTTAAATGAATCTGACACCAGTGTAAGCTACTAACACTCAATAAGAGAGAGAGAGCGCAACATAACCAGAATGGGTTCTGTACATTTATTTTTTTACAGGTGAATCGTGGTCTCCAGATGTATACAAACTGGCTGTAGTTCATGAAACGGAGGGACTCTTAGGCCATATCTACTGTGATCTATACGAGAGGCCCGGCAAACCACATCAAGACTGTCACTTTACTATTCAAGGCGGTAAACAGTTGCCCGATGGCTCATATCAGGTGAGAAAATAGACTAGTAATGTAAGAAATATTTTGAGACATGTTGTCGCTTTTATGGTTAGAGCTTATATTATCTACGCTGTACGTTCTGGAGTTATTATCTGCCGTAGCAGCTGCCCTATGTTATGTACCATAGAGGACTTTAATAAGGCTAACGGCAGAGGGATCGCCGTGGCCACGTGCTGGTCAAAGATGATTCGAAATTGGAGCTACAGCGAAACTATTCCGCTGGATTACAACAAGTCAAATCAGACATTTGTTTCTAAATGTCTAAAACAAACATTTTCTATGGGATTTGTATGAAAATCACAACCGTGACGTCATAGTTTTGTGGAGTCAAATAGCACTCTTAATATCGGTTTTTCTGCATTCATAAATCCAAAATCACGTTGAAAATGCATATGATCAATCATATGATAAGTGATACTATTTTGTGACGTTTTATATTTGTATTAACAGTACCAAATAATTAATTGCAACCCACATTTAGACTTTCTGTTTCCCAAAGGTTGACTGGTAGACAACGCTTTTAGCGTTAAGTTCGCCTATTGTTCTGTACAATTTGTATTTGATGGACAATAAAGATTAAATAATTATTTTCGTCGTGTTTGTTTTGCAGAACCCAATCGTAGTAGTGATGCTGTCGCTGTGCGGGGGGCACCGCTCGGGGCCCGCGCTGCTGTCCCCGGGCGCCGTGGACAACCTGTTCCACGAGGCGGGCCACGCGCTGCACTCCATGCTGGGCCGCGCCCGCTACCAGCACGTGGCCGGCACGCGCTGCCCCACGGACCTAGCCGAGGTGCCTAGTGTGCTCATGGAATACTTTGCTAGCAGTCCGCAGGTAAGTCCAAATTAAATCTCAGGAGTAACAACTCATTCACTCAAAAGTTGTGTCCGACCGAATCTTCGGTTTCGGTTTCGGTCGAGTTTCGGCAAAGAACGGGTTTCGGTTTCGGTGGCAAACCTGCCGAAACTACGACCGTAACCGAAACTGCATTCGGGAGTTCTCGCGCTGTCGTGTTCGGCGCGGTAAATTCCATCCAAGCGTGAAGCGACGAAGACATTTTGCCGCGTCCACCTGCCTAATCATGTCGTGACTGACTTGTGTTTGCAGTTCGTTTTGTTTGTTGTAAGATTTCGTGTGATTTATTTTGAATTCGGTAAGTTTTATCACGTGATATAGCATAAGAGTAGGTAGTAAACATTTATAATAAAGTTTACTTTATTTTTCTCTCAAAACATGATCCTTCTAAGGAAGTTTCGGTTTCGGCCGAAACTGAGACCATTGCCGAAATTCGGTTTCGGTCGGACACTACTCAAAAGGAAAGACCTCCTATTAAAGTCTTCTTTTCTCGGCATCACCAGTGGGTTGACTGATAAATAAAGCTTATTCCCCTTATTCGTAAGTTTTGTGACGTTTGCTAAACCTATTTAAGTAAAATATGTTTTGTCTTGTTCTTGCAATGTCAAATACAGAAAAGAGTGATAGGGACAAAACATATTTTAACTAAAATAGGTTTAGCAAACTTTTTTTTTTATGAATAAGGAGGAGGCTTTAGGAGTCCGCCTATTATATTTGTAATAAAGTTAAATTAATAAATAAAAGACATATTGTTCCTGAATATTAAGTAGTGACTCCCGCTGGAGGACCCACTCGAAAAGCCAGAACAGACATCAACTAATTCGCTTAAAGTAAAACACCGCTATTTGCAAATGTAAAAGAAAGAGAAGGCAAAAGAAAACAACTCATTATCAGGTCTTTTTTAGTCTCCACTGCAGGAGCACATCCTCTGCACTACCAGATCCATGCTTAACCAGAGTAGCTAGAGGATTTGGCCTACACTCTCTACGCTGGCCAGACGGGTTGGAGAGATATCATTGATGTTTATAAGCTTTGTTTAGCTTGTGTTTTCGAAGTCGTCTTCTACGAAATCCACGGGAAGACTTGGAGTGGTTCTATTCTACTCTGCCGGGAAACCACACGGCAACTTCTACTTTTCTGTAATTGTGGCCGAATACTGGCCTTTTTCTACATAATATAAGAGTTAGGCTCTTTTTGGTGCTGTTGTATGGAAACGATGAGTTTGGTTGGCCATTGCCTTTTTATTTCCCACACTAATAAATTTAAGGTAAATACCGTGCAGTAGTGTAAATTTTAAACTTGTGTTATACGTGATCGAATCAGAAATGAGGAAATTCGTAGGAGAACAGAAATCTCTGAAATAGCATAGTGAATTAGATCGTTGAAGCAGTGGGCTATGTGTCCAGCGCGACGAACCGATGGCCGATGGGGTAAAAAGGTTCTCGAATGGCGACCACGTACTGGCAAGCGAATCGTAAGACACGTACCCACAAGTTTGTCAGACGACCTGACCAAGGTCGCTGGAAAGCGCTGAATGCAGGCCGCTCTAGATCGGTCGTTTTGGAAAACCTTGGGATTAGCCTTTGTCCAGCAGTGGACGTTATGCGGCTAAAATGATGATTATGACCCGAACTTCAAACTACAAACTTCTTTATTTGTGGAAACAAATTACAAAAGATGACAATTTAAATATAAAGATGCACTTTGTTTCCTTGCCCATAGGCGTACAAAATTACATAACTTAAAAACTACATTATCATAAAATAAAAAAGAAGATTATAGTCAATGGTATCATGTGTTCTGTTTGCAGGTGGTCCGTCGCTTCGCGCGCCACTTCCAGACGCGCGAGCCGATGCCCGAAGACATGATTCACCGGCTGTGCGCCTCCAAGTACTTGTTCGGAGCGAGTGAGATGCAACTACAGGTTTGTATATGAAAAAAAGACGAGCGAGCCTTACAGTAGTCGCATATGATGCGTAACATCTGACATCTCACCTTGGTTATAAGCAACCGCTCATTGCTCAAATCAAATAGCGAGCGCTTTCCCGGCTTCTTGTTACACACTTCCGTCGCATTTCATGAAATCACTCCCACAGATTGCAGGAAAGCGAGAGGAAAGACGTTCAAATTATTTTTAGTCCATCTAGCTTTATTTTTGGGTAGATGGACTACTTTATGGACCGTCCTATTTGTCTTATCTGATACTTTAAACAGCTTGTGTGATATAACATACATGTACTTGAGCTGGTGTTAAAAATCTTTATTCGCATTAGTAATTTTGATAAAATAATGGTAAATGTCATTATCAAATTGACCTGTAAAGTCATGAGTTATCGGCAGGTGTTCTTGTCATAATCAAATTGAGCTATAACGCCATGTGTTATCTGCAGGTGTTTTTGCCATAATCAAGTTGAGCTGTAAAGTCATGAGTTATCGGCAGGTGTTCTTGTCATAATCAAATTGAGCTATAAAGTCATGCGTTATCTGCAGGTGTTCTTGCCATAATCAAATTGAGCTATAGTCATGTGTTATCCGCAGGTGTTCTTGCCATAATCAAATTGAGATATAAAGTCATGTGTTATCTGCAGGTGTTCTTGTCATAATCAAATTGAGCTGTAAAGTCATGAGTTATCGGCAGGTGTTCTTGTCATAATCAAATTGAGATATAATTTCATGTGTTATCTGCAGGTGTTCTTGCCATAATTAAATTGAGCTATAGTCATGTGTTATCCGCAGGTGTTCTTGCCATAATCAAATTGAGATATAAAGTCATGTGTTATCTGCAGGTGTTCTTGTCATAATCAAATTGAGCTGTAAAGTCATGAGTTATCGGCAGGTGTTCTTGTCATAATCAAATTGAGATATAAAGTCATGTGTTATCTGCAGGTGTTCTTGCCATAATTAAATTGAGCTATAGTCATGTGTTATCCGCAGGTGTTCTTGCCATAATCAAATTGAGCTGCAAAGTCATGTGTTATCGGCGGGTGTTCTTGCCATAATTAAATTGAGTTGTAAAGTCATGTGTACCGGCAGGTGTTCTACTCTGCACTGGATCAGCGCTACCACGGGCCGAACGCGTCGTGCAACGGTCAGAGCACGCAAGTGTTGCAGGACGTGCAGAGACAGTATTACGGGCTGCCGTACGTCGAGAACACGGTATGATTTACTAAAAATGTAATGAATCATGTTTATTGGTTAAACGGTCAACTTAATAAAGAGGTTTTGGTAAGCACTAAAATGCATTTTCTCAGCAAATTAAATAAATTTAGCTAGTTATATTGGTTGGCAAAAATACTAAGCTGATCAGCTAGAAACGTGATTTGGGGCAGTTGTAAATTTGATGCATAGCAAATAAAATACTTTGACAGCATAATTTATCCTTGATTTTGTTTACACACATATCTATTTATTTATAATATATATACATATATATATATATATATATAGTGAAGTGATAGATAGATAGATAGATACAGTGAAGATAGATGTAAGATATATTAGACCTATGAATTTTAGCTGCGCCACCTGTTAGCTTACGTACTTCGCACTCCTTCTCTTTAGGGTTGCCTGTAAGAGATTGGTAATATAGATAAGGCCGTCTCTTGTACCTTATATGATATATTGTTCTGTATACTTTGTATATGTAAATGTTAAAGATTTTTGTATTGTATTATTTTGTTGCTGACTAGTTGTTGCTGCTGGTTATTTTTTACGGCCGACAAAAACATATTATGCTGTCAGAATATTAAAAAAAAATACCATTGAATTACTTGCCAATACTAAATAACATTCTGTCCTTGTCCCAGGCATGGCAGCATCGCTTCAGCCACCTGATCGGCTACGGCGCTAAGTACTACTCGTACCTGATCTCGCGCGCCGTGGCCTGGAGCGTGTGGCGGAAGCACTTCCAGGAGCAGCCGCTGCAGCGCGCCGCGGGGGACGCGCTGCGGCGCGCCGTGCTGCGACACGGCGGCGCCGTGCCGCCTCAGGTATGGCTTAGACAGGGCTATTTGTACAACACCAATAACCTTTTTGGTGTAAGTTCAGTCCATGATACTGAATTACTTTCCATAGGTATTATGTTGATATGTATGGGAAGCCGAAATTTTTTTTTCGTTCTGTAATTGTTTCTATGGAAAATAGTTCATTATCATGGACTGAACTTGCACCGAAAAGTTTATTGGTGTTTTATAAATAACCCTGTATAGGATGACTTTGCACCTCGTAGCTATAGCTATAAAGAAAAATGAGCTAAATGCGAGTCGGACTCGCTCGGCATTACATCTAAATTGGAATTCAGGTAATTTGGGCATATCAGAAAAGCTCGATAATTATAAAATTAAATCTAACACGCTAACTCGCCTAATGAATACATCAGTCAGATTAGGAGCAACAAAAATGCAGGGATTTTGGTCCCATGGAACTACGCTCGCAGCGTTAACTCCCCAGCCCGACCGGCCCTATGGGGCCGCTCGAACACAGACGAGTCTCAACCTTATTACATTGACATAAATATATTGGTTCTTTGACAAAAAAATGACCTTGGAAGGAGGTTATGATGACTGAATGGCATCTTTGACCACAGAAACTCCTCCGCGAATACCTAGCCACGGAAATCACTCCGGACGCTCTGGCCAACGCATTGGCAGACGAGTTGGACTACCACAAGGACCACCTCGACACCGTGTTCAAGATGGCCGACAAATGAAACGGATGGCTACATTCCTAGATCTGTGAATATAATGTAGGCTAATGGTGCTGATACGTTAATTTATTTGGTGGAACGTTATCTAGTTCTTAATGGAACTCGACTTAGACCATACCACAGAAGACAGTAAGAGTATTATAATACAGAACGGAATCTCCTAAGGTACGCGCAATATACGTCCCCGTTCCCGCACCTCTCCCCCGTTCTTGTGCCGCCGTGCACACGTCAATGCGTGTGTGTTCGCTTGCACTCGCTCGTCGACAAGACGAAAACGGGGGAGAGGTGCGGGGACGGGGAACGGGGACGCATATTGCGCGGGACCATAGGAGATTCCGTTCTGTATGTAATACTCTTACTGTCTTCTGTGACCATACCACAGATGATATTTACTAACGTAACCATAAAGACTTTTGGACGTGAGTAAAGTACTTAATCTATTTCTCTCGATTGCTTTGACATTCTAAAATGGACTCTAATGTTATGAAACTCATGCTTTAAACTATCGTGTTGCATTATTGTATCACAGAGGAATTAACGCGAGTGCGTCACATATCTATTTTATTAGTTTATTTAGTAAGTCATAGTTAAACTATCACACTAAAAGTGGCCTTTGGGTCTTACGGGCCTAGTCTTGTCTACCCCGTTAAAATTAAAGTCGTGATAGCGTATCTGTATATTGGAATTGAAACAATAACTCTGTTAGCATTTTTGTGATTATCAATCCTCTGTATTACGATCATAACGTTCGGTATGATATGAGCTTATGTGATAAAAGTATCACGCCAGGAGTGGCACCCCAACCCACGACGTCTCAACCAATTTAGATTTTTTACAAGACATTTTGTGTAAAGTAGTTGTTTTTGTATTGGTTTAAGATATGACTATGACACGGGGCAGGCTATTGAGGAAAGTGTTTGACAGCTTCGTGATAAGACTTCCAAGTCGTGTTCATTCTGTGCATCTTTTAGCTTTTATTTATTTATACTTTACTGTACACACATATACATGTTTAAAGTACAACAGGCGGGCTTAATGCTAAAAGCATTCTCTAACAGTCAAACCTTTGGGTCGATTGGAGAGTTTTATGTGGGTGTGAATATATAAAGAAAACTTAAACTAAACTAAATTTAAAAGATAATAATCACAACACATACTATAAACATACTATTATTATTAATATTACATATACACAATTACTTACATATATATATATTACTTCATAAAATATATACAAAAATAAATATACAAATACATAACCATAAATAAATATTGTGCAATCAAGTCTATGTTTAATTGGAAGTGCCTAAAAACTCTAAGTTTAAAGGAGTCGCGACTAGGGGCCCTTCTAATGGATTCAGGGAGATTAAGATTTAGATTTTCATTGTATTTTTTATGTAAATATTTCTTTGTATAGTATGTTTATTATATGTTTAATATAGAAATCGATCACTGAAACTATTGACGTAATTTCATTAAAAAGTACATTATGAAATATGTATGTTGTGATTACATACAAATATGTTATGTTGGTTGTCCTGCAAAATCTGTACATTGTTAATTTATTTGATAGAATGTAAAATAAAAGTACGTCTGAAAATTATAAATAGTTTTTAATTAATAATCCCTCCATAAAGTACGCAATAACAACATAGGCTCAATTTACATTGCCGCGGAATGGGAGTGAATTTTACATTGCCGCGGAATGGAAGCGAATTTTAAAAACTTTACAAAGCAAATAAATAGATCTGCATGTCAATGTGTGGTAATGTATAAAATTGTATCAATAAAAGAACTTGCACGGTATTCCGTGGAATACGCGGAAATATCCGCGAAGTTTCTTTGTTCATGCTAATTTGTACTGTATTTCCTAGATTATAGCAGTCATTATCCTCTGTGAATTTTAAAAATTCGCCTCGATTTCGCGGTAATGTTAATTGAGCCTTACACCGACTTCATTCCGATGTCGGCGTCGGGTTTGTGTGATGGGCCTTTATTCTTCGCAACCAATACCATCAAACAAGTATATATTATCTAGTCAAATTGAAAACTATTAAGGAAAGCCTGGTTGGGTGTTGAGTTTACTCATTAAACTGCCGCGGCAGCGGTTTTCATGTTGAGGCTCCGCGCGCTTTGATTTTGATAGTATCTGATACGCTGACGCCGCCGCGACATCGATTCGCCGCCGCGGGGCTAGACAAAATGCATCAAAAATACATGCGCGCGGCGGCATAATGTCACAAAACACAGAGTATACTGAACGGAATCTCCTAACATACACGCAGTATACGTTCCCGTTCCACGTCTCCCCCGTCCTCGCATTGTCTCTGGGCGAGAGCAGGCGAATACACACTGCACGGCGCACGCGGCCGCACAAGAACGGGGGAAAGGTGCGGGGACGCATATTGCGCGTACCTTAGGAGATTCCGTTCTGTATACTTTTACTGTCTTCTGTTGTAATGTGTAAACGATCTCCCGAAATATGACTAAGGGTTGGAACACATCTGTCAGCACGAAACAGCCTTTTCTGTCGCTCAAAGCCGACATTGCTAGAGCCAGAGACAGCGACGGAACGCCGCGGAATAAGCGATGCTGCCGCATTCCGTCGCAGAAAACAATAGCAGCATAGGAAAATGCTGTTCCGTGCTGCCAGATGTGTCCCAACCCTAAGTAACGCGCGCCCATACTGTTAGAGGTTAATAGATTTTCTAATATCACACGGTATGTTAACTATACTTAAGTTTCATATACTGTTTAGTAATTCCAGTCAAAACACTATCTCTCCTTTCAACTTACGATTATAGCGAGAAATTATTATTTATAACTCGACCGGGATAACACGGCTACTGCCAAAATTGTCTTATCTCATATACTAACTTAAGGATTTGGTTTAAACTATTATTCACCCAAATGAAGTTGAAAGTTACAAAAGAGAATGAAGTACAGAAATAAAACCGGTACAAGTCTTATTATAAAACGCGGACTAACTTTATATTTATATAATGCAATATTTCATTCTCTTTTGTCACCGTCAACTTCATTTAGGTGAATAATAATTTAAACTAAGTTACATTTAATTGCCTGATTTCCCGGTGGAGTAGCATATAATGGATCCGTTCAAAGACATCGGCTGGAATCAGAATATTGGTTTGTTTTGTTGTCAAAATGTCATACGAATGAACTGATCTTTATGGAATTGTTATAAAGATTTGTTTACAATTACACGAAAGAATACTTTCAGCTGGGTCTGTCTGAACGGATTGTAACAATCTGACGTATTTATATGAATAGAGGGAGTAGGTAGTATTTAATTAATCTTTTGCTGGTAACAATAGAGGAATGAGGAATTAAGTAAAAGGATAAAAAAACGAAAAAGTAATGAAACTTAACTATAAATATTTATTATACATACACAAGTTTCTTGTTTTTTAAAATTAATTTCCACGCTAAATCATTGGCAAGCAATGTATCCGCCGAGTTGCCTTAATGGTCCATTTATTTGGCTTCACAGAACCAAACTACTACAGCTGAGTGTTGTGAAAGACACGAGTCGTTTTAGTCTTGGGGACTCAGTCCCTAAAGATTCCAGTTGCAACTCAGAGACTAAGTCACTTGAGTCATTGAATTATTATCCCATAATATGTACAAGTTTAAACTTTGGGCTAGCTCAATCAGTATGATTTGTTACGGACAAATCACACTCGATTGAGCTAGCCCCAAAATACCTACATTTATTTCCTAGCCTTATCAATATATTTCAGATTATTTTATAATAGTTTATAAAATGTGTAGTCTGTTAACTTTTCTCAATATTAGACTCAAACCGTCTTATTATAAAAACAGGACTAACTTTGTTACCAGGTTTAAACCATTATCCGCCCAAATCAAGTTGACATTGACAGGTGAGATAGTGTGATATTACTAGATGTCAACTTGATTTGGGCGGATAATGGTTTAAACCTAGTAACAAAGTTAGTCCTGTTTTTATAAATAAGACGTAAAGCGTATTATTATTACACAGACTAACTTTATTACTAGGTTTAAACCATTATCCGCCATAATCAAGATGAGATAGTGTCATTTTACTAGATGTCAACTTATCAAGGGTGGATAGTAGTTTAAACCTACCGATAAAGTTGATCCCTGTTTCATAATAGGACAAAAAGGCGCCAGTCTCTCGAGTTAAACTAGAGCAACTAAATGAAGATTTAAAACACTCAAGACTTTTACAACACTAGCTAACCTGTGGCTACAATCTAGCAGATTCCATCCCTCTAATTTATTGTAAGTTGCACTTAACAAACCTTATACCTATTCGAGCAGTTTGTCAATTGAAAAGGGATGTTATTCAATTTAAGTAGTGCTGACAATCGTATGCCGCTTTCCCAACCATTCTCCAGGTTATAAAAAATGAATTACAACCGCTCTGAAGATGGACTCCTTATGGACTCAGTCTTATTATTAACTACGGGTTGACTTTGTTGCTTGGTTAAAACCATAACCCACCCAAATGAAGTTGACATCTTGTAAAATGACATTATATCATCTGTCAATGTCAATTTGATTTGGAAGGATTTATTGGTTTAAACCTAGTAATAAAGTTACTCTGTATAAGACGGAAATGTCAGCCTGAGTTTCCTTTCTACGTAACACACTAATGGACCGAGAGCCGCAGTTGCCAGACCTTCCTTATTTTCTCACTAATCGTTTGTGTGCGATTTAGTAGTGTTAGTATGTACTTTTAGTATACGCATACTCGCTAGTTTGAAAACACAGGGCCGATTTGCTAGAACAGACGGTTAATCAGATACCTGTGCCACCGCACGCGTCGCGCACTACGTGAGGTGGCACAGGTATCTTAACTTTCCTCTGTATACCTGTACTAGCAAATTGGCCAAAAATACTGTTTGAGTTTCTATCGGCGTTTCTTCTCAGCAGTGGTCGTTGCGAAACGCTAGTATCGGTAGCTTTTACATTAAAAATAATGACCTTCAATAAGTGATATATTTATCCTACATTGAATTAAATTTTGACATTGGCCCAAATTCACTTATAAGAGAAGTGAATTTGGAAAGCCGCAGGAAGTGGTCACCACTTCCTGCGGGATGACAGACGGTAGTGGGGAGGCGAGGTAGCACGTCATTTACAAAGGATTCGACATTAGGTTGCACGTGTAGCTCTTCCTCGACCCTGTTTTTCAACTAGAAAGTACGCGTAAACTGGAAGTACATAACATTACTTAATCTCACACGAATGATTAGAGAGAAAATAAGGGTCTGGCACCTCTGTGGTTATTGGTCCATTATTACTAAATTGGAAAGACCGAAACAAATGATTCAAAATAATATTTCAAGAGTAGTAGTATGAAGCATATACAAAAGTAATAAATTGTTAGTGGTAGTTTTTTAGCTAACATTTGTTTGGCAAGATAATTATCAGATGCATAATCAATTTCCCTTTTATTATAAAACACGGACTAACTTTATTACTAGGTTTAAACCATTATCCACCCTAAACAAGTTGACATCTAGTAAAGACACTCTCTCATCTCATCTGTCAACTTGATTTGGGTACTGGTTTAAAGTTTAAACCTAGTCCATGGCCAAAAAATAGTTGCTGTCGCTTACTTGTAACTTAATTAAAAAATATCTAGATCGTGTCGATAGCCATTTTTTACCTTTATCATTGGAAGCAAAGATGTAAAGAACGACAAAAAAATAACAGACAGTCATCTGTCTTCATGGTTTTCTACCGCATTTCTAACGCGTATATACCTATGAATGTTGATTTGAATGACGAAAACTGCTAATACCGTATTAAAAAAATATGAAAATTAACTTACAAGAAATCGCTGTCGAAACAACGATTTTATTTTCTATCATGAAAAAAAGCAAACAATTCTGTAAAACCGTATATTCAACACACTTTTCCGGGGGGCGGCGGCATACGTTGTTCGCGCGGGGGGAGGGGGGGCGGGAGGGGAGAGGTTTTTTTTTATTACGCCACGTAGTTGTACTGGTTGGGGTTGTCTTTGTCTCGCTCCATGTAGTCGCGGTCGATGAGGGACTCTATGCGCTTCTTGAGGTCGGCCGGCTGAGGGACAAATGATTAACGATATAAGATTTCATTAAAAAAAAATGTTTTTTTTTTTTATATTTAAATTTCAATGTTTTGTTGCTGGAGTCTCTTTTTAAGCAAAGAATATGCTTGAGCCAGGAGACTCCGCTCTTTTTTTTTATCTCTCACACGATTAAAAACAATATAGCCTGTGTGTGTGTGTGTATTTCAGTCTACATTCTTCATGCATTCACATGATAGCCGTTTTAAAATGTTCGCAAGCTTTACATTATATCAGTGGATGCTAACGTCGTAAAAACTATTGGAAACTTCTAGACTAAATACACATTAGTACAAACTGCACACAAATTATTAGTAAACCTACGAAAAGGCAAGTAATATAGGTTCAAATACTAGGTAAGTAAGTACTTAAATTCTATTTTCGCTTCTATTTTGGTCTCACTTGTGGCACAGAAGGCGAAGCGGCTAGAAGGCGTATTTTTTTTTTTTTTTACTAGCCTGTAGGTACTGTGTCCCATAACTGGGCAAAGGCCTCCCCCTTATTCTTCCACTCATCTCTGTCCGACGCTAATTCCTGCCATTCTGGTAAGAACCTATCGAGGTCATCTCGCCATTTTATTTATTCAACTTTATTACAAAAATTTTAAACGTTACGTGCCAATAGTTTGTATGATTAACAAAGTTTCAGTATATTTTGTTAGACCCTGTAGTTATAACAAAACTCTTCGATATCCACTCAATTAATTTTAGATACCCATAATTTCTCCAACCTTTTCAATCACGATTATGCTGTTTACTGTTCGCTGTTCGATTTTGTATATAAAGTTGAAGATGATAGGTCAAAGTTTCCTCCAACTGTGGAGGGTCCAGTGTCGGATTTAGCAAGCGCGGGGCCCGTAGAAAATTCTATCGAAGTCCCTAATCTGCTATGGGGAGCTCGGTGGCATAGCGAAAGTCAACAAGCTACGTATCTGCTGCCATTAGGCAGCTTGAAGTTGACAACATTGTTGGCCATTAACGATAAAACAAAAAAAAGAACGGTCTCTAGGGGAGCGGATTTGAGAACGCGGGGCCCGTAGCAATCGCTTCTCTTGCTATGTGGTTAATTCGGGACTGGGAGGTCTGCGGTTTTGAGATACAAGCTCTGCTGAGTTCAGATACCAGTTTCACACAATCTTCTGCTAACCATGAGCAGAAGATTGTGAGAGACCACAGAATAATTTACATTTATTGTAATGAAGTTAAATAAATAAATAAATAAAAAAATAATACTACATATATGTATAGTATATTATTCTTTTATGTATTATATAATATGTAATATGTTCTAGATTAAAAGTAAACATTTGATTTCTATTGATCAACACTTTGACTTTTGCCCATTATGCCTATTTTTTATTTCCATTCGCTGATACTTGGTTGACTGGAAGAGATCCCTTTATGGGATAAGTCCGCCATTGTACAATTATTTGGTCTCTTATGGTTTATAAGTATGTTTGTAAAATATTTTTTTTGTACAATAAAGATATTTTCAACAACAACTAACGTACAGAAGTCTCACTCAGCAAAGAAATTCAAAGAAATATCTACTCAATGTGGCTAGCGATATGGTTTAATTTAGCTCACGTCAGAACTCAGCACCTTTTCATATAGATACCTTTCTACCTTCTTTCTTATTACTCTGGGCAAACGATTCGTATATGAATTTACCACCCGGAGGGGCCGCTGCGCGCATAGTAATAATGTAGGTACATTTTCGATACCTAAACGGGGAGAGACACAGGCCTGGAGAGACGTTGTTGTTCTGTAATGTAAGATTGTGGCAAAAAGTAAAGAAATTTTGAATTTGAATGTTACCTTGACAGGAAACTTAAGTTGGTTGTACAATTCCGATATAAGTAGGTTGTGCGACAGCGCTTTCCGCATTTTCATGACGCGCACGATGGCCGCGTCGATCTGGTACTGTCTGTCTTGGAACACTCTCTCTTCTGTCGCCTTCTGTTCTTCACTCTGGAAGTGACAAAATATTTCAATGATACGCAGTCAAATTGAAGGTGAGGCGTCCTCCACGCCACTACTAGGAACTAAGTACAGCCACAACAACGTAGCGACAACATAGTTCACAAGAAGATTACGATATGGCGCTAGCAGTATTCTACATCTCGATTTCAGAGTTCTGGCTGCAACTAACCATATATACATTCTCGTTATACCTGGCGGGAAGATCTTCCCTTTGTGGCAGTCGAGCATATCACCTCGCTCCCGTTACAAAGGTAAACATATTCCATCGCGGGCGATAGTTATTAATTAAATAATTTTATAGAGTAGAATAGGATCACTCCAAGTCTTCCTGCGCATGTCGTAGAAGGCGACTTAGGAAACACAAGCTAAAAAAAGCTTATAAACATCAATGAGACCTTTCCAAATCCTCTGACTGCTCTGGCTGTATGGCTCTGGCAGTACAGACGGTCGTGCTCCTGCAGTGGAGACAAAAAAAGACGTGATCATAATAATGATGATGAAATAATTTTTCTTGAATATTAGATTTATTTTATGTTGTACATTTGGACTCCCCACCCATTTAAGTACGTGTCCTTTCCTAATTTGGGTTGACTCGAAGAGATCCCTTCCTGGGATAAGTCCACCTTTGTTTAAGTGTTTTTATTTTTCTATCATTTCATTGATTTGCAATTATGTGTGTTTTGTACAATAAAGTTATCAAACAAACAAAAAGGACTATAGGAGGGTACACTCACGTCTTCCTCCCTTTTAGCGCGGCGTGTCGGGGTTGGGACACATCTGTCAGCACGAAACAGCACTTTCCTATGCTGCTATCCTTTTCTGTCGCTCAGAACAGACATTTGCTAGAGCGAGAGAGAGCGACGGCACGCTTCAGCATGGCCGCAACATTCAGATGTGTCGCAACCCTAGTTGTAGCTTCATGCCTAAACTGCGGACTGCGCCTGGCCTAAGATTCATAGAATCTCTACTCTGTAAAAACATTATACTACTGACCGTTTCCTTCATCTGGATCTGATTGATCTTGATCCTGAACAGTTTGTTGGTGAAGTCCCCGTTGAATGAGAAGTGGTCTCCGTCCGCGACCTCCCTCCCGCGCGGCAGCTTGCTCAGCACTCGCGCTTTGCCGCACGCTAGAGATTGTAAGGTACGCCGTAGTTCGCCTTCCTGCAAATATAAGGTTGCGATGTCATGAAGAACATTGTCACTCATCCGTGCTGGTCTGGGATATAAGAAAAATCCTAGTATGTATCAGCTGCTTCTCTTCCCGCGAAGATAGTAAGAGTCGATCGAGGAAATGGGCGAGAATTTGAATAATATTAATAGGCGCTGCAGCTATTATATCGATCACCTTTTTCTTTCTTCACGCTAAGCGTGGCCTTTGGCTCTTGGTTGTCTTCCTTCCTGTAGTATCATCAATGATTAGTAGACGACTTCCGCAGGAAGAGATGGAGTGGTCCTATTCTAGGTCAGAAGATGACGATTTTCACAGGGAGAGATGGAGTGGTATTATTCTAGGTCGGAAGATGACGACTTTCACAGGGAGAGGTGGGGTGGTCCTATTCTAGGTCGCAAGAAGAAGACTTCTACAGAAAAAGATAGAGTGGTCCTATTCTAGGTCGGAAAAAGAGGACTTCCACAGGAAGAAATTAAGTGGTCCTATTCTAGGTCGGAAGAAGACGACTTCCACAGGGAGAGATGGAGTGGTCTTATTCTTGGTCGGAAGAAGACGACTTCCACAGGGAGAGATGGAGTGGTCCTATTCTAGTTCGGAAGCATAGTTAGTTAGGGATGGTAAACTTATTTCTGTACAGGTACAGGTTTGTACTGGCTTGTGTACGAATTTGTGAATTCTAGGATTACTGTGATTCTAAGAACCTCGAAGGAGACGGGAATTTCTCCTCCTATACATGTACCTTACCTCTATATTAGTAGTAGCTTTGATGTCTTCAAAAGAGAGGTTGTCTCCGTCGTTGAACAGCAGCAACACTAATGCTTGGAACAGCGACACTTGTAGTTCTTTATTACCCTGCAATAACATTGAAATATGATAGTAGTGTTAGGGTTAGTTCACATCGAGATGCGACGCGCCGTGGCGTGCACTTTTAAAGAAATAGTCCTTATTGACCTACACAAAAAGCTACCAATTTCACTGGAATTAGTATCTTATAGTGTAGTGTGTAGTGGGTTGAGCAATAGCTGAGTTGGAACAGCATGGTCGTAGAAAGACCACGTCGCGAGTTGTTAATTATTTCGTTTGAGTACTTTAGCACTGCATCTTGAATTAAGTTACTTTAGAAAGTGTTCAGATCGACATTTTGATAGTCTATGTTAAGACAAACACTAGGATTTAACTTAGTAATAAGATCTTTTAGGACTCTAACCGTCTCAAACTAGATAACGCCTTCTCGGGAGTTGCCTTAGAAACGGGAAGTCGCCAAGATTAAATCAAATATTTATTCAGTAATAAGGCCTTTGCAGGCACTTTACTTTTTAGGCAGGCACTTAAAAAAAACTGTAGTCTTAGTTTGGGGGGACCGACCCTTAGGCGCTTTTTTTTGTTAAGTTTGATAAATGATCACCGCTGCCCATGGACAACTGCAACACCAGGGGTGTACCAAGAGCGTTGCCGGCCTTTCAGGGCCCTCCCCAGAGGGGGGAAGGGGGGAGGGGGCTCCAGCTCTCTCACTCACTGAACGAAGCTTTCTTTTATTATTATTATTAATGGCTTGACGCTACTGCGGATTTAGCCAGGAACAAGTTAATAAAACATGGGAAATTCTTTTTTCCTAACAAGTTACAATCAAAGGTTGGTGTAGGCCTTTGATTGCTTTAAGGTAGCTTCTGGCGACAAATCTATACGAGTCCACTGGTTTTCATAGCCGATTGAGTGGCGGACGACGCCCGAAGACCCACAGAGTCCGCGAAACAAATATCACTACAGCCGTACTATGACTGTCCACTTTAACTATTTCACATATTGTTCATAAGCATTTATAACACCAAACAACACCAATTTCATATTATAAAGTCCACTAAAATCAATTTGCAAAATAATTTAAAGAAAACCCCAACCGAACCCCTTGACTTCCCGCCAAAAACTTCAACGAAGCTTGTTACCTGTGAGAAATGTGCGCGAAGAACGCAGTGTCCTAAAGTGGCCTGCCACTGCAGCTTCCGGCCGGAGTGCTTGGCGAGGTAGAACTTGCTGAAGTGGTCCTGGTGCCGCGTGAGCTCGACGGGCAGGCGCACCTCCACGGGCGGGTAGGTGGGCCAGAACCCCATGGTCAGGATGTACACCGACAGCTCGATGCCGCCGCCCTCGGGCATAGCCGCTAAGTGCTGGAAAAAAAACAATTCAAAATTTCTTTATTCTTCTCCACAATCTTACATTACATAACATAACAACGACATAGGTAAATGGTTAGCAGAAGATTGTGAGACTGGTATCTGAACTAAGCAGAGATTGAAACCTTCAAAAAACGAGTCTATATCTTCCTGGAAGGCCGGTAACCGCTCATGTTACACCACTAGTGTTGCAGTTGTAAAAAAAATATACAAAATCAAGTACGTAATCAGAACCCAATTTAGCCAGATATTTCGAAACTGCGATGGATGTTCAGCTATCAAGGGTGACCGTATTGGTCTACCCTCTTTCTTCGTCATTTGTTGCTAATGATGATGATGACATCAATCACTTTAAGTTCCGTAATATTTTTTTTCGAAACCAGAGCCTCTAAGTGGTGAACTAGCCTGGTTTACCAATACCACGAAATTAATAAAAGTATATCATACACGCAATATGCGTCCCCGTTTCCCGTCCCCGCACCTCTCCCCCGTTTTCGCCTTGTCGAGGGTGTTGAGCGGGCGAAAACACACGCATTGACGTGTGCACGGATGTATAGTTTCGTCTGTAGTAGTGTAGGCATAAATGATACTCCGCTTCTATGAAGTGCCATACCTGTGCCAAAACGCCACGGAGCTCATGTATACTATCTACCGCACCTGTTTGTAAGTAATGTTGATGTCCTTGCTGAGCTCCATGTCCTTGAACATGCCCTCCAGCTTGCAGGTGAACCCGCCGCCGCACTCCTGCTTCAGCTTGCTCAGCATCGACTTCTCTGCATCCACTGACGCCGATTTGCCTACTAGCAACCTCTTCGCTAAGTCCTGAAAAAATATGCTTGATGTAGAAACATTTTATACAAAGTAACAAACTTTTTAATTGAAGTGAAAACTTCTTTAGGCGCGTTGGGCATTTTTGAAATGGGAAAAAACCAATTACTTAACTCGCGACACTGTTACCGACACCACCTTGTTTAAGTTTTTACTTCTGTCCGCACTCCCAGAGTGCCACATTTTTTTTTCTTGTCAAATCAAAATGGCTCCATATAATATCCATTTTTAGAAAAGAATACGCTATTTGACAAATTTTAAAATATTTAAAATTTGTCACAATACCGGTGAAAAAAAAAATTGTGAGGAAACCTGCACACAAGTTCACAAGTGTGTAATAATGACTTGTCTCTAGATAACAGTATGTACGTGGCATTAAGTTTAATTTTCAATGTTGTTTTTTTTTAAGATTATTACTCGTAGTCATTCTAGATTGTATTTTTTTTTTGTAGGTATTATTAAGACAGTCGATAAGAAGGAGAGTACACCAACCTTTTTGTAGAAGGCCTCAAACACGTCCTTGCCGTGTATAAACCGGAACAGCACCATGATCTTGTCCAGGAGCCGCTCCAGTTCCTCTTCTGTCGCCTCCTTGTTGCCGGCACGCAGTTTCACGTCCACGAATTTGGCTGAAGATAAAATTTTATTATTAAAAAATCTGACGACTGACGAGACTTTTGGAAAAAAGAGAATATTAATACGAAATTGTATATGTAACGTAAAGGGCTGGTGAGTAAAACAGACAGGGAGGGATTCCTATAAAACATGGCAAAGAGGTAGATCATATTATCCTGACTTGACATGCGATTTTCAAGGCTGAATAGGCATGATGACTGAAAAATTATTTATGGCCCATTCGTTAAATCATTAAAAAATATTGTACACATTGTGTATGGAACTACTTTCCATAAAAACCATTATTGAAAAACAAAAAATAAAATTTCGTCTTCCCATACAAAATTCATTTGGCTGAGTGCTGTTATGTATGGGAAGCCGAAAGTTTTTTATAGATACGTCTCTGTCGCACATACAGACAGAGACGGACTGAACCCGTCGCGGGAGTCCGCTTGACGTAGTTTCAAGCCTAAGGCATAGGTATGAAACTTCATAGAATCGGAGTATCATTTATGACTACACTAATACAAACAAAACTATACATCCGTGCACACGTCAATGCGTGTGTTCGCCCGCTCTCGCCCTGAGACAAGGCGAGGACGGGGGAAAGGTGCGGGGACGGGGAACGGGGACGCATATTGCATACCTTAGGAGATTCCATTCTGTATGAAATACTCTTATTAATTTCTGTGCCTAAGGGTAAGTTCAGAGCCTGTTTATATTGTTGTCTCACCAATGAGTTCCGCGGGCTTGTTCTGCCGCTGGTTGATGAAGTGCTCGAAGGCCTCCCGCATGGAGTACAGGAACTTGTCGTTCCGCTGGAAGCACGTGCTGACCACGTGGTCCAACTGCTCTTTGAACTCCAACAGCTCGCCCACCATCGTCTTGTCGCGTTCCGGCTCTATTACTATCGTTCGACCTTTTTTCTGAAAAAATAGGAAAGAATGTGAAAAATAAGAAAACAGACCAAGTTGCTTTTGTGTCGGTGAACGGAGGTATATGCGTTTACATAAAGCTGCAATAAGGAAAGGTGAAGGCAACCTCGGGGGGCAAAACCCTCTCATTAGTGCAAAGTCTTCTAAAAGGATAGCTGCAATAAGGAAAGCGCTGGACGCAGGCCGCTCTAGATCGGTCATTTTGGAAATCCCTGGAAGAGGCCTATGTCCAGCAGTGGACGTTATGCGGCTGAAATGATTATGATGAATAAGGAAAGGCGAAGGCAGGTTCGGGGGGCGAAACCCCCCGCGTTAGTGTAAGGTCTTCTCAAAGAGAAAGTTGCAATAAAATCCCAGAAGAAATTTTGCGGGGCGCGGCGGTTTTGCGGGGGATCCCCGCTATTAATCTTAATATTATACAATTAAGAAAGGGGAATAAGGATTCAGGGGGCTAATACAGCCTCAAAAACAATAATAATAGTGCAAGGTCTTCTTTAATTTAAATATCTCTATCGCGTGGAATATTTAAACACACTGACCTTGATATAAGCATTAAAGTGGTTGCACAGCTCGATGAGGCCATCTTTGACCCTACTGAACAGACTGTACAGCGTAGTAAGGTCAGCGATCCTCGGGCCGTCCATCAGCGCTTCCAAACCTTTGCTGAGTATGCCTGAGAGATGTTCACTGAGAAGTTGTCTCTCTATTGTGTGAATTAGTTGCCATCTGAGAAAAAAAATCTTGATCATATATGTTTAAAAAACTAAAACTATGGCAAATTCTTACTGAAAAGTACGTTCATTCAGTTAATGTAAGCAAAACAGGGAGTATTAAGCACTTTCATTTGATACACTACATGGTACGATTAGATTTCTTTTATTTTTAGTGTTCCGTACAAAAAATGAAAAAACGGAACCCTTATAGGATCACTTGTGCGTCTGTCTGTCCGTCCGTCTGTCACAGCCAATTTGCTCCGAATCTACTGGACCGAACCAGGTGAAATTTAGTAGAATGTTGTAATTATATGACCCAAAGACATATGTGCAAAGTAAATAAATATTTTTTTAAAATAAGGGTCATTTTCGGGGGACAAATTAGAAAATTAAAAAAAATGTTTTTCAAACCTTACTGTGTCATATGTCAAATGAAAGGGCTCGTTATGAGAATCTCAAATATATTTTAGTTATTATTGTAAAATAAATAGTTTTGATTTTATTCATGAAAGAAGACGAGAATTGACCATTCCCCTCCCCCTGATCTCCGAAACTACTGAGCCTAAAATTTTGAAAAAAATACAAAATATAGTTTATTGCTTGTAGATTACAGGAAAACCTATAAGAATTCAATCAATTGTACGGAACCCTCTCCACGCGAGTTTAACTCGCACTTGGCCGGTTTATTTATTCACTGCTTCAGTGCATAAAATAAACTAGTTATGAGGGGGAATGGTAACTTAAACCGAAAACAAAGAGATTTTTTTAATCCGCTCCAAAATAAGTAAGTTTGTAAACCTTTAAAATCCTGTAGTGTCTGTAATCCTGAAGACCTAGGATGAGATGGAGAGACGAGTTGTCCGCTTTCGATAAAGAATGGAGGGAATCAGCCAAGGATAGAAGTTATTAGAAACGAAAAGGGGAGGCTTTTGCTCAACTATGGGACTTAAATTAATATTTAAAAAAAAGGCCTTAAAATCTGGTGGAAAGGGATTTTCAAGTAACAGGAAAAGGCAGCATGTACTGCTATGTGACGTCACTACCATTAGGTTTGGCGCGTACGAAAGAGGTAGCGAGGTGTCCCCATCACGCTCCCACTTTTCTTCATAGCAATATTTGAAATGCTAATTGCTGCTTTATTTAATTAGAGAAAGATTTATTAGGGTTCCGTACAAAAAATGAAAAAACGGAACCCTTATAGGATCACTCGTGCGTCTGTCTGTCCGTCCGTCTGTCCGTCACAGCCAATTTGCTCCGAATCTACTAGACCGAATCAGGTGAAATTTGGTAGTATGTTATAATCCTATGACCCAAACACATATGTGCAAAGTAAATAAATATTTTTTTTAAATAAGGGTCATTTTCAGGGGACAAATTAGAAAATTAAAAAAAAAGTTTTGCAAACCTTACTGTATCATATATCAAATGAAAGGGCTCGTTATGAGAATCTCAAATATATTTTTGTTATTATTGTAAAATGAATAGTTTTAATTTTATTCATGAAAGAAGACGAAAATTGACCATCCCCCCCCCCCCCCCGTCCTGATCTCCGAAACTACTGAGCCTAAAATATTGAAAAAAATACAAAATATAGTTCATTGCTTGTAGATTACAGGAAAACCTATAAGGGTTCAATCAATTGTACGGAACCCTCTCCACGCGAGTTTGACTCGCACTTGGCCGGTTTATTTTTGGTGTTATTTTTTGTTTTGTATAAAATATTATACTATATTAGGGCACATAGCACGAGGAACCGATAGCCGATGGGGCAGAAAGGTTCTCGAATACCGGCCACGTATCGGCAAGCGCAGCGTAAGACACACCCTGCTAGGTGGTCGGACGACCTGAGCAAGGTTGCAGGAAAACGCAGGATGCAGACCGCTTCCGAGCGGTCGTTTTGGAAACCTTGGGGGACGCCTATATTTCACAGTGGACTTCCTGTGGCTGATATGATGATGATGATAAAATATTATCCAAAAACACAGTCAAATACCCTATTGTTGTCAGACTATTTTAACGGACATTTCTGAAAATATAATAAAATAATAAAAACAACAGGTGACGTGTATTTTGAAGCTTCTGTATTGACAGGCCACTTACTTGGTGGACGGGTCTAGGTAGTGCAGCAACCGCTCGTTCTCCTCCCGCAGTCTCTTCTCGACGTGCGCTAAGTATTGCGGCACTGTGAGCTCGCGCATCAGACGCTGCCCCTCCGCGGCGTATAGCCTTTCTGTGGCTTGTAAGAACCTGAAAACAAATGAAGAAATATATAGAGACAAATCACAACCATCAAAGAACATGAAAATTCATCTTCTGGTCTATTCTATTCTGAACATTAGTTGTGTTATATTGTCTAACAAAACATACTGAAACTATTTAGATGGTAGATTCATTCCATGATACTGAACAACTTTCCCCAAGAAACAATATCTAAATTAAATTATTTTAAATATTTCGATACATTTACATATTTATTTACCACAGTATTTTTAAGTTAGCATAACAAAACAAGGCAACTCACTTGTTTTCAAAGGCTTTCTGGTAGATCTGCAAGTCGGAGAGCATCCTCAGCAGGCTCTTCAGCAGCGATCTGTCCACTGCGTCCCCGCCTCGCTCCCTCTCTATTAGTAACAGTAGCCCGTCCACAGTGCGGGTCTGCACTAGTGTGTTCATGGCTATGTGGTGCCGGAACAAGTCTAGGCCCATGTCCCTGCAAATTGAAAGGAAAGAAATCTTTATAAATATAAATGGTACAAATCAAATTTTAATACATAAGTATACATTTTTTATACTACTGTCTTATCTATCTATACTACTACTACTACTACTATCATCATTATCATCATCATCCAACGTATTCCCAGTTGCATGGTCAGCAGTTACGCTTCAGAGCCCAGGCCCGCTACCTAACCTACGTGATATTACGAGGTTACTGGTTTTTACACCGAGGACTGCCGTCTGACCTCCGCAACCTAAAGAGTAGACCAGAACCAATCCTAGGATAGGTACAAACGCTAGATGGCGTTCGGGACCAACAGCTTTACGTGCCTTCCGAAGCACGGAATCATCAATCATCAATATCCTAACCAGACTGGAAACAACTTTTCACAGAGTATGCTTCCAAGTGAGATTTGAACCCACGACCCCTGGATCAGTCTGCGAAGCAGTCTGCTTTCATACTACTGTGTCTGTCAATATTTCTGATATTCGTTAATTTGATTAGCATAGACTTTTGGTCTTACAACTAAGGATGCTCAAGATTGAGCGAAGTGGAGAAAAAAAAGTCGGAAAGCGGACCCCGGGCTTCACAGCATTACAGCTGAGGATGCAACTGAGAATGCGATGAGATAAGAGGGAGAGTCTTTTGATTTTGTAACCCTTGTTGTGCTCTAATAAACTGTCATAGGCACCTCCCTGTGGGAGGTGAACTGAGGTGGGTGATTGTTTTTCGTAAGTAAGGTGCCAACACTGGTATCAAATTTTTTCAAGCTGCCGAAAGGCATCTGACCTAGCTGAAGACTACCATATATACAATAGTGACAGCCGGGACCAATGGCCTACTTGCCTACCACAGAGAAGTCCGAGATTTTTGTATGCCACTTTGTGGTTACTGTAAGGGTGATGAAGACAGACCGGACAAAGTCCGGAAGTGGACTAATATAATAATAAAGCCTTTATTTCCGAACTTTGGGTTACATTTACAATAATAATTAGATTATTTAGAATCAAGACGTAATTTTGTAGTAAATCTACACTAATATTATAAAGAGGAAAGATTTGTACCTATTTTTGTATATTTGTAATGAATAGGCTCAAAAAGTGCTGGGCCGATTTAAAAAATTCTTTCACCGTTGGAAAGCTACACTATTCCCGAGTGACAGGCTATGTGTGTACCACGGGCGAAGCCGGGGTGGACTGCTAGTAATAAAAAAATAGATAAGGACAAATAACACTGATTGAGCTAGCCCCAAAGGTAGTTAAAACTTGTATTATGGGATACTAAACTAACTCAATGATACTATATTTTAGAATAAATACTCACGTATACATAAAGATAAACAGCCAAGACCCAGGACAATTTGAAAAAGGCCATTTGCCGACTTGCCCTGGCTGGGGATCAAACCCAGAACCTCCAGATTGGCAGACTAGCGTGTTGACCATTACTCCATGGAGGTCGTAATTGTAGACTACTTACTTACTTTTTATCTTACTTCCCTCTAGGACATTTTTCCGCAATTTGGTCTATTGGTCTGAACCCGTTTTGCGTGGGGAGCTGGTGCCGGCCTCAGCTTTCAAACCAGCCCAGCTCCTGCAGGAAGCTTAGTATGCTCGCAGGAGCTCTGACAGCTTCCGCCACGGTTCCCTGATGTTCTAGGAACCTTCTATCATTATAGACTAATATAAGCAAGAAAAAAAATAGAGAATATACCATATTGAATGAATGCTAGGGTTCTGGAGCACATAAGTGCGGTCCAGGTAAAGGAAGATACTCCGGATCATGATCATCTGCCGGCAGTGCGCTCTCCAGCAGTCATCCATCCGCTTGAGGAACACCTGGCGGTCCATGCTCTCTGACAGGAACTGTTCTATGTTAGCCTTCACATGAGCTTCAACCAGGTTTGTCAGATTAACATATAGTTGAGATGCCATCTGGAAGTTAGATTTCAAATGAAAAGTTCTGTAGCTCAGCATTGGTGATTAGTTTAAGCTCTTCCGTGCTTCGGAGGGTAGGTAAAGATGTTGATTTGTAGATTTTAATATCAGACAACAGATGTAAGCTATTTAAAATGTCTTAATGAGAGAGAGACTGATGCGAATGTTGTACAAGAGAAAGTTTTACGTAAAAAGTTCATCTTCTAGTTGAACATCACACTGTGCCTCGCTGTGTGTACAAGGTGGCCAAAATATTTCAAGCTAATTTAGACCTTTTAACGCCACATGCTAAATGTAACTTGAGAATTAAAACTTTGTGTATGTGAATGTTATTCTAAAAAAATTCTTGGCAAATAGAAGAAATGTAACCATAGCGCCAACTTCAGTCACAATGGTAAACTATTATCAAAATTTATTGTGCATAAATGAATAATTTACTGGAATAAAAATTTGATTTTACCTTCACATGGCCATAAGAATCATATCTGACAACTAAATAGGAATATATTTATATGCATCGTTTTTTCTAGAACCACTGAACTACCTGGTGTTTACCTTATGACTGCACATATTTTCCACCGCCTGGTACAGCTCCTCGAGGGAATACGCGATAGCCTTCGACGTCTGGATGGCGATCACCGCCTCCCGCAACTTGCTCCATGTCGTCTCCTGGTAGTTCTCCGGTAGATTCGGTTTACCTGAAATTACAATCCAACACTTACATTTCCACACCGTCTAGGTTATGATATGACGATACAAATCGTAAACATACTTTTGAAATTCTTGATTATAAGCTTCTTTGTAGTCGCGCCCGGCTTGTTCATTGATGTTGAGGACAGTTTCACGGCTCCGTTAGTGTTCGGAGTCAACATTGAAAAGTTCGATTTCTTATCGTTGGCACTCATATCGTCAGATTTTGCTTTTTTGAGGCACTGTTCGCTGCTGGGTAGGGAACGTTTTCTGTTTTGATTGCCACCCTCCTCGGCCAACACAGGCGGCTTAAGGTTCCACATAAGAACGCATAATATGGCCGCAGCCACAACACTAAATGTACAATTAACGCTAATTTGTTATAAAATACAAATAAAAATAGAAGTCAGTCAATAGTTTATTACGATCACCACCTCCACCATTACGATCAGTTTATAATTTGAAAATCTAGAGGGCGCGCTCGTACGCTTAGCTGTCAAAAGAAATGACAGTTTTACTTTTTCTTTGTATTGTAGGTAGGCATTGGATTCTAACGTTCTAGGTAGAAGACTTTAGTATCTAAAGTTGAATTCGGTGTTCATTGTTTTCTTTACCGAGCGAATTTTCTTGTACTATACTGACTGATTTGATGCTTTAGTTTATAAGCTTTGTTACAGTTTAAAAACTCAAAAATATTAAATCCTAGTCTAGAAATACCTACTAGCTTTCTTTCTATGGTAGGTACTCCTGTGAGCAAGCAAAGTTAAATGGAGACATTGGAGATACTAATGAAACATGCCTGGCAAAGAAATTAACCTTTGTGTAAATACTAATAAACAAATTTCATACTAATAAATAAATAAAACCTGCCAATGGATAGGGACGCTTGCTCACTCCTTAAATATTGCTCCCTATCCTTGACTATAATATGCTGACTCTAGAGCTAGAGTCTAGCTCACAAATTAGATAGGTCTAGCTTGACGCATGATGATGATGGATGACTGAAAATATATTTTGGCCCATCGGTTGGTTAGAATATGATTAAAAAATATTACAATGTACACATATTTTTTCTTTTCTACGAGAAACAATTAATAACGAAGATACAGCGCATTTGAATTTCGCATGACGTCACGCGCCGCTTTCGTACGATTTTTACACATCGCATCGGGGACGTCACAAGCCCCGACTCTGAAACTTTGATACTCTGTATCATTGTGAATTTTCACTTTTTTGATAAACTGAAAAATATGGGTAAGTATATTATTTTTGGATAATCTAACTAACGGACTAATTAGAATAATACTTTTCTGACCCAGTCATCATCCCTATTATCTAGATATTCTAGATATTACCGAGGAGCAATTGGACAAGCTTGAACGCCTCCAGAATTTATGTATACGGTTCATATTTGGGCTTCGTAAATATGACCACATTTCGTATTCAATTCTTCATAACTAAAGTGGCTCCTTATTTGTCTACGTCGTGACTGGCATACTATCTTTCTCTCTTATACTCGCTATCTCGCTCTTGCAGTTTGTGTGCTATCACGGACATAACTCATGTACACATATACAAACGTTTACTAAAATATTTTTCTATTGCTATTTGAAAATTTAAAAAAGCTTTTGTTTTTTGTAGCTTTTACTTGTGGTAGAGCTACGCTACCGGCAAAACTCAGTTTTGCCGGTAGCATGGATGGGTCGGCTCGTCCGGGGAAGTACCACACTCTCACAGAAAATCGACGAGTAGCTTCACCGCTACTATGCTTCGTTCGGTGAGTTTTATATTACTCGGAAAGTAAGTTGACCGTTTTAAAAGTTCCGAAGTCCCTACAAGGAACTCTAGCTACAGTTTCGTTATGTTATGACCGTCTGTCCGTCCACGGCCTAGCTCAGAGACTGTTAGTACTAGAAGCTGTAATTTTGCATTGGTATGTTAAAAACATTAAGATGAAATGGTGGCATAAGTGGCACCCTCATTTGAAATAAATTGTTTAAAACTAAATATGGTGATATTTAAAAAAAATATTTTTATCAATGTCTAAAAAGACCTTTACACTATTTTATGAATAACCTTTGAAATTATTACTAATAGTCCGTCTAGTTTTAAAACGGGTTTTTGCCAAAAGTGGCCACTTTTGGCGAATACCTGTTTTTTAAAAACTAGACGGACTACCAATGTTACTTCCAAAGGTTATTCATAAAATAGTTTAAAGGTCTTTTTAGACATTGATACAAATCAAATTTTTAAATATCACATTATTTAGTTTTAAACAATTTATTTCAAATGACGGCGCCACTTATGCTACCACTTCACCTTAAGGGTTTGCAAAGACATCTTTTAAACTTTTTTGAACTTTAAATGAAAACTGTCACGTCATGTCGCTGTAAGCTTTGGGTTACCTACAGCCACCGAACTTGTAAAATATAGGTACTTATGTGTTTGAAAAATTTCGTATCCTCAGAAACAATTACTAAGATGAAGTTGTAACTTGTTCAAATTTGGTAGTTAACATGTAAAATTATGGAAAATAAAGTGGCCATGTTGTAACGTTTACACGTCCGAAGTTACCTTCGGAACTCTACTTTTAAACTCACTTGGCCAGTTATCCTCTCTTTCCTGACCAGTGTGTTAGCTCTAATACTGGTGTAAATTTTTTAGAGCTGCCTTAAGGCATTTGACGTAGCCCATTGACTGTCATCTAGAGACAACAGTCATTTTTGCACACTAGTGAACTAGTGAGCAGGTTTGCTCACGATGTTATCCTTCACCGGAAGCAAGTGGTAGTTGTTAAAAAAAGACCGTCCATGAGTTACAAACTCAGAGATACAAGTCGCGCCTCGTTAGGATCGAACTAGTGCATCACAGACGCACAACCAAAGCTTAAGGCCGTACCTGAATTTTCCGGGGTCCAGTGCTGCCCCCATTTAAAATAAATCACATTAAAGAAAACGCACACATAATTTGAAATTTTGCTGCTACCAAGTCCTAGATAACCCTTCAAAGTATTTTATAAACTACTTTTTACAGTTTAAAGTGAGAACGTTAAGCTTTACTACGCACATTTGCGAAAAACGGCCACTTTTGGCAAATGTGCGTAGTAAAGCTAGACCCCGGAAAATTCAGGTACGGCCTTAAACCGCTTGGCCACCACCGTTTCATAGGACGATATAATTTGGGCTTATAAGTCAATAAAATCTTGTATTAAAATGAAACTGAAATACATTGGAAGATGGCTGAAAGCAGTGTCTGGGACTGCCACAGGATCGTAAGAGTTGGTTCGAAAAAGTTAAGCTTATGATTAAGGCCGTACCTGAATTTTCCGGGGTCCAGTGCTGCCCCCATTTAAAATAAATCATTTCAAGGAAAACGGAGACAAAATTTAAAATTTTGCAACTACCAAGTCCTAGATAACCCTTCAAAGTATTCTATGAACTACTGTTTACAATTTAAAGTGAGAACGTTAAGCTTTACTACGCACAATTGCGAAAAACGGCCACTTTTGGCTAATGTGCGTAGTAAAGCTTGACGTTCTCATTATAAACTGTAAACAGTAGTTCATAAAATACTTTAAAGGGTTATCTAGGACTTGGTAGTTGCAAAATTTTAAGTAATGTCTCCGTTTTCTTTGAAATGATTTATTTTAAATGGGGGCAGCACTGGACCCCGGAAAATTCAAGTACGGCCTTAACAGTTCGATGTGAAAAATATACTGGGTCTAACAAAATATACTGAAACTATTTTAAGGGTAGGTTCAGTCCATGATACTAAACAACTTTCCCCAAGGAACATTATATCGAAATATGAAAAATAATTATTGGCCTCCCATACAAGTTGACCGAACAACTGATCCGAGTTTGTATGGAAAACCAAAAATTATTTTTAATATTTCGATATATGAATGTTCCCTAAAGAAATTGTTCAGTATCATGGACTAAATTCATACCCTTAAAATAGTTTCAGTACAACACACATATTTTTTTAAACATTATATAAAGCTGCCAAAGGACTACAATTAAACATTCGTACCTTAATTAATACCTTCGGAAATTAGGTAAGTCCTTCATTAAAACGTGCTTACAAAGATTTGTTACAACATTACAAAGATTCATTACAACATTCACAACAACTTCAAACATCGTTCAGTGACAGTCTAACGATTTCGAACTCCAAGACGCCCACTTGCCGTTAATTATGGACGCCCACCTTCAACGTCAACGTCTCTCAAATTGTCTAACTTGCCGATCCACAGAGGCGAGCTTTAAGTTACTTACTCTTCAACTTAGTAAATTTCCTTTTGATATTTTCTCATGGCAACATTAGAAAGTCAATTGGAAATCTATAAATAAACATGAAACCGTCAGTTCGGCTCCTTTAACTAGTACTCAGCATTAGTTTGATAAATTTGTACATTCCTTCGCGAGCATATGTAATTTTATTGTATCCTAATGATTTTGTAATCTGACACAAAGATAGTATACTCCTCCAACCAGATCTCATGGGCTGTAAAATGGCAACTTATTAATCACAGTCTTCAATCTTCATGAATCAATTTCTTTGAGCATTAATTGACATATTGAGATTGAGTACTTTCCGATACTGTCTCTATGAGTATCTTTCGATGTGAGTGGTCGTTCCCAGACGCTAGTTATAGTCTGTAGCTTCTTCTTTAAATAATATCTAGTTTATTTAAATTATGTACCTAATCTATCCCCTCTACCTTAGGGCAGTATCACAGGCAGTACTTCTGTCTATAATCTTTTTATTTTGTTTCACAGGCTAGTCGGCAAGTAGATTAGCTTGGCAGGTAAAAAGGGAGTTAACAGATAAAAGTTCGCTATCGGCACTCCATTGGGACGCTAACAAGTTAACTCGGGAAATCTAGTTTTACGTCGGGAGTCGGGGAAACATTGCATCAGGGAAACGAAAGTTTTGCATGAATTCGTAAGTCCCTACGTGCGGGTTTTTTTATGGCTTAACAAACTTAATTTCTTTTATTTATCCTTATTCATTACGCCCTGTAGGTAGGTGCCTAATTGTTTACCTAACACGTTTTCTAGAGTTGATTTCTTTGTATTTTTAGGTTATTAGCTATAGTCGTTAAAATAATGTAACTACTAATTAGGATAAAGGGCTCGATAAAACCATTTCTAAAATAGTTTAGCAGTCTACTAAATTAACGTTTAGCCAATTACCTACTTATATTAGATTCTTATTCTTATGTTTTTAACTTTTTAATTTATACATATTAGCCGAAATAAATATTAGGAAATAGAAAAAAAATCATAAAAAATGTAGAGTCGCGGAAGACTAGGTATACGAAAAATTCTTGTATGACGACCCCCTTGAATTTTTAACATTATCTTATTTTTAGTATTTGTTGTTATAGCGGCTATAATAATACATAATCTGTAAAAATTTCAAGTATCTAGTTAATGCTATTAAAAAGATCTAGTTAAAAACGCTGAAAAACACATTTTTTATATGATGACCCCCTTTAATTTTTAACTTTTTTTATTTTTAGTAAGTATTTGTTGTTATAGCGGCTATAGTAATACACAATCAGTGAAAATTTCAATTGGATAGCTATTACGGTTAAAGAAATAGAGCCCTGTGACAGACGGACAGACGGACAGACAGACGGACAGACGGACAGACAGCAGAGTCTCAGTGGTCCCGTTTGCACCCTTCGGGTACGGAACCCTAAAAAAGAAGCGGACTGTAGGTGACAAAACATATCTAATTTTTTTTATTCAAAACCTGTCTAGTTAGTTATTAAAATACAGGATTTTAAATAAGGATTACAAAAATACATAGTCACAACACAACTTTAAATGCAATTTGAAATGAGAAACGCTAAAAATCAACATATACCTCGTTCATCCGAGCGTTAGCTTAGGCGCAACTGCTGCTGTTGTACCGGGATTTTTGTTTTTTAATTACTTATTACCTACTTGTAATGTTTTTTTCTTCTTCATCATCCAAACGTATTCCCGGTTACATCGTCAGCGGTTACGCTTCAGAGCCCGGGGTCCGCTACCTTACCTAGGCGATTTGACGAGGTTACTGGTTTTTACACAGAGTAACTGCCGTCTGACTTCCGCAACCCAAAAGGTAGACCAGAACCAATCCAACGATAGGTACAAACGCTAGATGGCGTTCGGGACCAACAGCTTTACGTGCCTTCCGAAGCACGAAATCATTTTTCTTTTCGGATAATTAAAAGGTGAGTCAAGCCTGCAATATCCTAACCAGACTGGAAACAACTTTACCTTGACCACTGGACCACGGAGGCAATCGTTTGTTTTTTAATGTTTTTTCTTCTTATCGAGTCGGAAACTTTTTCCTGGGTATTTTACTAACCTATTTGTTCAGGCTGGCGTTTTAAATTTTTGCTTACATCAAGGTTGTTATGATACATTCAGCTTGATGAATCGCAGTAATAAGATACGAACGCAATTATATGAAGAAAAGGAGGCAACGTCGTATCTAATGAGCAGCTTTCATTAATCTTCGCTTACAATACTGAGCAGCCCCCGCCCAGCGCCGCCCTAAGGCAACTTTGTTATGTGCTAATTACGATTAAAGTATCTTCATTTCCATGCTAGATATAGAAAGTTTTGATATTTACAAGCTTTTTTTAGTCCGGTTTGTTGTTGTTTTTGGGTCAAATCTTGCAAGTTTTTGAATCACTTCCCGGTTTCTGATTGAGATGAAATTGTGTATGCTAATGTAAATCAGATGACAATGCAATGTTATTATAACAAGAACCTAATCTGATGATGGAGCCGGAAGGTGGCTTTAGGAATCCTGTAATAAAACGACGCAACCCCATCGAGTTTGGGCTTATTACATTTGTATTGATATGATTTTAAGTACGTAATTTTTTTCTTCAAAAAACTTGTTTATTACTTACTGTAGGTACAAAGAATGTACAACATTTTATTGATTCCGATTAAAAAAGCACTCGAAACGGGGGCAGTTTTTAACAAAGCAAAAAATGCAACATTATAATGTCTATCTAATTAAGTGCTATTGTGATTTCGCGGAGTTGGTGAATTGATTACACCCTCGCTGAAAGTGCAGGTCCCGGGGAGGGCGTAACAAGTGTCGGGACGGGAACCCGGGCCATGTGCGGTGCGGAGCCCCCGCCATTCAGTCAGTCCCGTTCATTCAGCCTCTCGCCGGCATTGCGAGCGCGACTTTCGTGTCGCGTAGGTGGCTCCTGCGAGCCCTCCCCGAACGTACGGAATACGTTCGCGCGCTTTTCAAATAGGGAATGATCATAGTCTAAACTTTTTAAAATTAATATTTTTAATCTTTTCTTTTTTAAAATGGGTGAGCAAGCGTTTACGATTTCCGATGACAATATCGAGCATCATATTGTGACGTTGTTTGAAAAATTGGAGTGTTTACGAAAGGATACTAGTGATCTGCCGGGTCGTGTTCCTGCTAGACTGGAAGTGCGGACCTTGTCCTTGTGGAAGGCCGTGGTGGCAGAATGTGCTGCCTCGTTCCTGTACGTGTTCATAGTGTGTGGGGCTGCGAGCGGCGCCGGCGTTGGCGCTTCCGCTTCAGCTGTGCTGCTTGCGACCGCGCTCGCTTCCGGCTGTGCCATCGCTACATTGACTCTATGCTTCGTTAACATTTCGGGTTTGTTTCTCTTTTACTTCAGTTATTTAATTATTAATTCATTAGAAAGCATTATCATGTAGATTATATTCATACATAGCGATCGGTTTTAAACAGCTTCCTTTATCGTTCCAATTTTAAAATTATTGTTTTGTTTCTTTTTTCCTATCCGTTCCGAAGTAATTTCCGGTGATTCTTTTCGGTCCTAATAAACGGATAGGGTGACATAAAGTAACCTGGCGCGTACCTATGTTATTTTCTCTTCCACTATCCAATTAACTAATGCAGGGGAACAAAGCTCGCAGGATAAAGGTCCGTTATCTCGCAGTTTATCGGAAAGGATATTGAGCTTTATCGACCTCCGTGTATTTACGACGTACTATAAAAAGAGATGAGCGAAATAAAGTAAAAATATCTACCTATGTATCTTTGGTAAATATTGGCGTATTTGAAGTACCTATTCATCTGTAAAATGAATAAAAGCGAGATTTAATACTTTTTTATGCCTTATATTAAAGTAAATGCCTGGAAGTAAATATTAAATGAAGGTAAACAATAGGTAACTTATAGTTTTACGTAAAACAGCTTATTTTAAATACATATATATAGGTATATTTTTATTGTGAAGAATGTACTGAACCATAAGTAAGTAGAGACAATAGATAAATTAAGTTATTACTCTACCTACATAAAATACAATTATGGTGTTATACAAAAATCATTTAGTTAATTACAAAGTTGTAAAATTTACAAAAAAGAAGGATGCATGCACGTGCAGTACCTGCGTTTTTTTTTCGAAATATTTCTACGCAAGGTGTACGCGGGCTAGGGCTGCCTCGCCTCCGGCCTGCCGGTAATTTAAGTACTCTCCGACCGCGACTGATGAGCGGCATTGATATTCAACTTCCAACAAACTACATACATATATATAATTTAGCAAAACAAATACTTATTCCTTTCCTGTACAAACGTACTTAGTATTTTTATAAAACTTCAGTACTTACAGTAGTGTTCTCTCGTTGAAAATTAGACAACACTCGGTGGTTGCCGTCTTTTTACTTAAATTTTATAAAATTCGATAATTTCCAATTATTAAAATAAATTATTTCTGAAATAACAAAAAAACGTATTTTTCCGATGCAGAATTAACTCATATCGATTCTAGCAAAATAACTACAAATTTATATTTAATTCTAGTAAGATTTTTAAATTCCTTTTGCGAGTTTTCATAGCTCCTTCATTCTACACTGAACCAAAAGAAAACGGTGACATGACAAAAAATCTCTCCTTAATCGTGAGCTATACGCAAGGTGCGTGCCTCTCGTAGGGTTGTCCCGAACCAATTAAACCTTACCGTCCTTACCGACACGTGGTAATTTATTCTCTCGATCCAGCGGCATGCGGCGTTCGACGTGCAGGCAGATGTTCGCAATCACACTCTTTTTTATGGCCTATTCCACTGTTTCTTTCGAAAAGAGATTTTTATTCGTTGAGATTCAAATTTGGAAATCTTTTCGTTTTAAATTTGTAGATCACTGTAAAAGTAGGTGACCTACATTTGGTACCCAACCTCTAACATAAATAACTCTTGTTTGCTGTATAATTCCCGGCAGAGTAGAATAGGACCACTCCAAGTCTTCCCGTGGATGTCGTAGAAAGCGACTTAGGAAACAGCTAAGCTTTGTTTAGCTTGCTAAACAAAGCTTATAAGTAAACATCAGTGAGACCTCTCCAACCCGTCTGGCTACTCTGGCTAATTATGGCTCTGGTAGTACAGAGAGGGTCGTGCTCCTGCAGTGGAGACTAAAAAAGACCTGATGATGATGATAACATAACTATGATATACATTTTATAAGTCACTGTTAGAACCCTACCCAAAGTTTTGTTTTTCAAAAGCACGAGACTGCTTATTTTGTAAGATAAATTATGATAGAGCCATGCCAGCATTGAGTTTACATATGCCAGTTTTAATTTCGAGTACCTAAGTTCTTTACTTGAAAACAGTGAAGTGACTTTCTACTAAAAAAAATTCTCTCTTTTGAATGATTTTTTCTCTTTCAATTTTAATTTCTCTAGTTGAATTAATATGTAACTCGTACATACCAACTGTCATAGCAGTTATGTTATTCTCGTATTTTATAAATACGAACTAGTGAAGTTATTACAAAGCTCTCAATAAAATCGTCTGCCCACGTAGCTTTATTACTCGTACATCAAAAGTGTTTCAGTCGCTGGAACATTTTATCGAACTAAAGAATATTGTTTTACGCACACAGCTTTGTACGTGATCCTCCCCTAACGCTGAAGAATGACGTGACTTGGCTTTATTTATACGCGGTACGTTTTTGTTGGATCCATGGTTCTTTGTTAGATCGGATATGGATTAATTCGGAAGGTAAAGGTGGTTTTTGTATGTTGGACTAAATTTGTATTACCTACGTGATTGAATACACTAAAAACAGAAAAAAAATTAATTGAGCTAAAGATAACATGAAAAGTTTAATCCCCGTTACCAACTCCATAAAATAATACGTTAGTCGTCCAAAAGTGACGTCTTATTTCTATGTCGAAACGAATTAAACTTTATCATTATGTATGTTTCTTGACATTGAAACGCAAACAAGCAGTTACGTACGTCTTGCGTACCGCTTTTGGAGTAACCCTACTGCCGCTTTTCGGATAAAAGTAACAAATCTAAAGGAACAAAGAGTTTATATTTTGGTTCGACAAGGATCTACAAAACAAGTTTGTATACTACTTATTACATAATTTTCCAAAAGAAAATTAATCTACAAGGGATTGTAAACTTAGCATTCTATATGGTGGGTAATTAAACGAGTATATTATAAACTTTTTAAGTAGATAAGTGTCTGGCTAAATAATTACCCGAGCATGTTTGTGGAAGACAAGGGAAAGCAATTAAGAAGTTTTCCGTGAGCTATTAATATTGTAAATTATACAACTCGTTTATACACCGCTACGATAGCTCGGAGCACGTGTTGCATCTCACCCTTTCCCCTTGCCCTTTGAAAGTCCATAAGGGCGTCTCTTTGGCGGCAACAATGACATTTTAAATTATGACACAGAACCGCAGTAACATTCAACTAAGTGCGAAGTTGGACACTCTCTCTGACGGTTCCGTAGTGTTTCTGGACAATGATATAGTATTTAAATATAGGATTCAGTATTGTTTTTCTCCTGAAGCTTTGTCATGTTATTTTCCTTATTGAGTCTTCGTTAAAGAGGTTAGATTTAATAAAATAAACGTAAGATAAATCCATAATCAATTAATTTGAAAAGGTTGACAAAGTCAATCAATCAATCAATCAAATCTTTATTTGCTAATAAGAGTTTTACAAGAGGTCTTATATTTATAATTACAGTCCATCTTATTAACCCTTTCGGGTACAGCAAATATCAAAGTCATCTTGACTTACGTAATATAGTCGGAAAAGGACACAGGTTTCTATTGAGCCAACCATTTTAAATTAATTAATAATGAGTTTAGATTTTAATGATTAAACAACTATCAATAAACAATGTTTTAAATGTTTTATTATGAAATCGCCAAACGATTTCATAATAAGCCCTAAAGAGTTACCTAGGTGGTGGTGGTTGTATTATGCGTGTGCCCGGTGTTAACAAGAATTTTTAATTTCATTCGGCTCTTCTTTTTCAAAATTTTCAAATTAAAATAGAATAGTAAGAGATAGAGCCGAACTACAAGGAAACTTGCCATTTCGTAACGGTACCCTAACAAAATGACACGACGACGATGGCACGATGTTCGCTCTTCACACAATTAAGCCCTAATTTCCTGTTCGAAAGCTATGACAGAGGCGATCATTAAATTTTCATGTCGATATTATGGCACAATTAACTTTTAAACACCTATTCAATATTAGAATAGCATTCAAAAGATTGCAGAAACAGGTAGGTATGAATTCAATGTAAGTACATTAGACTTCTTCTTCGTCTAAGCGCATTCCCGGTTGCATCCTCAGCTGTGCTGCTTCGGAGCCCGGGGTGCGCTTTCCCGCTTTTTTTCTCCAAATAAGTATAACATGCATGTCAAGGGTCACCCAAGGATGCCAAAGGCCTTGCAAAATGGAGGAGAAATAGCCGGAACAGTTTAAATGATTTGGCTATAGTTTTACGACCGGCCGCCTGCCTTACGTCAACCCTCTTTGGGAATTTATTTGTGCGAAAAGTTTTACAACCGGCTGCCGCCCGACGTTAACCCTCCTTGGGAATGCAATTGTAGCACAAGATGTTTGTGCTTAATCCTATAGTCACCTCTTACGACATCCACAGGAAGAGATGGAGTGGTCCCATTCTAACCCGGAACCACACGGGTGGGTAATGTGGGTACATTACACTATCTAGAGTTAATTTATTGGAATTTCCTGAAAACAGTACGAATAAAATCTATTACATAGCCTCAATACCAAATTCTTTAGAAACTATTGTACTTTGTGATGTCCAAAATAAATTGTACATTGTGATATCCAAATAAATATGTACTCGTAAAAATACTGAGTACCTACCTACTTTTTATATTGCATTTACGAGTAGTATGAGGGAAGGCTGCCGGTACTTGAATCAATATATTTAATTTTATTATTTGCCTATATCAAAAGTAACAATCTGAAACCGAAATCAAAAAGATTTTTTATCCGCTTAAAATTAAGTAAGTAATAAGCCTTTAATATCTTTAGTTGTGGTAGAACCACGCTACCGGCAAAACTCAGTTTTGCTAGTAGCATGAATGGGCTGGCTCGTCCGGGGAAGTACCACACTCTCACAAAAAATCGACGTCTGAGTAGTAGTTTCACCGCTACTATGCTTCGTTCGGTGAGTGAGAGAACCGGAGGCCCCCCTCCCCCCTCCCACCTCTGGGGAGGGCCCTGAAAGGCCGGTAACGCTCTTGTTACACCGCTGGTGTTGCAATTGTCCATAGGCAGGTAATCACTTACCATCAGGTGACCCGCTTGCTCGTTTGCCCTCCTATGACATAAAAAAAATCTGAGGGGAAAGGGAAACTGTTAAATAATAACAGAAAAAGGATGCACATTTAGAAGTATGACGTCACTGCCATAAGGTTTCGCGCGTTCAAAAAGATATAGCGAAATATCCCCACGACGCTACTACTTTTCTTCTTACTGTTAAATGCTAATTACTGCTTCATTTAATAACCAATTTCAATTCAATTCAATTCAAAATATCTTTATTGTCATAGGATATTTATAATATCTCTTAATAATAGTCACTTTGTTTTGTTTTGCACAAATGTTGACGTCAAATCGTTACTTACAGCTAAGTTTACGCCGCTTCCTAGGCGCAAGTGCAGAAGAAGCGGCAACAAACTGCACTGCACGTTTTCTCCAAAAACGTCAACTAACAAACTTAAAACTGAAAATTAGTTATATATGGATGGACTGAGATTGTTTGTTATGTCATAATTAAATTGAATTATAAGAATTACGAAATTTAAAATAATGTCAATTTGTAAATTTAGTATGTACCAATGTACCTAAATTATGAAATGTTTACAAACCTTTAAGATAGACCCATGCCAAGCTCAAGCCAGACCTTTTTGTCTTTAAGATAGGTAGTCATCGGTCCTATAATAAGCCTTCTCACAAAGTACTTTCTTTACATAAGCTTTGAATTTTCTGTCTGGCAATTTTGCTGTATTCAGAAAAAGATTTCATTGTAGTGTTATATGTTGT
Source organism: Acrobasis repandana (assembly GCA_963576875.1). NCBI lineage: Eukaryota > Metazoa > Arthropoda > Insecta > Lepidoptera > Pyralidae > Acrobasis > Acrobasis repandana. The sequence continues at coordinate 4,450,374 of OY756215.1, forward strand.
TTTGTAAAAAATATTCTTCAAAATTAAACACAGTTAAGCACCCAATTCCTAAATTAGAGTTTGGTGCAACCGCATAGCCTGCTCTAATTCGCTCTAATGTGTGTCCCTGTTCCAGCTTTGGCCGCGTCACAGCACAGATTCCGAAGCTATATTTGCATTCAATTATTTCCGTCCATTATGGATCGAATTTATATTCGGGTTTGAGCACAGCACGATTTTAGCACTTGTGAATTATGCCAAAAGCTCTTGTGCTGTGCTTTCATGCATTTTGATGAGGGCTTTTTCCGTCAGTTTATTATCATACCTTTTAGATGCATTTTTTAAACGTATGAGGATTTATAGGCATTGGCGATAATCGTTTTGATAGATATCTTATTTAGTTAAGACTCTAAATAATAATTATACTTTCCACGTTCATTGCCCGACCATAAATTTACGTTTTTGACGGGTGCCTACACACAGTATATGTTTTTTTAATCAATCTTCCCGTTGAGGCTACTACGAGTAAGAAACACATACATTTGCGAGAACGCAACAGCTGTATATTTGTAGTTATATATTGATCGCTAAAAAACTGTAACTATTTTTTTTTAACGTTTATTAATTTATAAAAAGAGTACAATTTCAATATACATTATCTGCCAAACTGCGCAGCAGTTTGTGGGCAGTTATTTATTTACATTTATTTATTCATCAATCATCGTTCATCGAATTATACCGGGTCTAACAAAATATACTGAAACTATTTTAACGGTAGATTCAGTCCATGATACTGAACAACTTTCCCCATGGAACATATATTGAAATATGAAAAAAATATTGCAGGACGCTCACAATGCACTTCCGAGCACCAACACTGATTTAGATTTTTTTCTTTGACAACTGGTCAGCTATTTACAAAGTCACTATTGATTTATTGTGAAAACCTGAATGACCAATGGTGCAATACTCGCGACTAAGATAGTGACGATAGTGAATAATAAATAATAATTGTATTGGCATGAAAATATTTATAATTTATGACTATTAATGTTTTGAAATTGAAATTATAGCTTGATGTATCTGTGTATTATTATTTTTATTATTTTTAATTTTATCTTATATTTATATAACGCATGTGTGATAAATGTAATAGATGTAAGTCGTTTTTATCACAATAAACAATTAAACAATTGCTTCTCATACAAATACAGATCAGCTGATCGGTCAACTTGGAAGGTCAAATCTTTTATTCGTATTTAGCTATATGTTCCTAGGGAAAAGTTGTTCAGTATCATGAACCGAATGTTCCCTTGAAATAGTTTCAGTATATTTTGTTAGACGATATGGAAATAACGAAATAGGAAATTTACCTTTGCGATGGAAATGAATTCGGGTATTTCTGACGAAGCTTAGGATTAATATTCAGAATGAAAAATGGTATGTTTAGATGTGTCTGCCTGCTTACGTAGTATTTTATCCTCTTCGGGCCTAGGACGTGAAAAATGGTAGAGCCTGAGCAAAATTAGATGTCAGGATTACACGAGCCTCGTTATAAATGATGTTGTCACATAAAATACGTGGATAATGAGACAGAAAAATACATAAAATTAGATTAGGTATGTAGATACCTATTTATAAGAGAGGTGAGAGAAAAAGAGAGAGAGAGATCGCCGCTCCGGAGGTTCTCGGTTTGATCCCCAGCCAAGGTAAGTTGGAAAATAGCCTTTTTCAAATTATCCTGGGTTTTGGGTGTTTACCTATATATGTATTTATTATAAAATGTTGGTTAATGTATGGTTGAGTTAGTATCCCATAACACAAGTTTAAAACTTACTTTGGGGCTAGCTCAATCAGTGTGATTTGTCTATATATATTTATTTATTCATTTATAAGTATTCCTTTAAAAGATTAAGGTTGTTTGGTTCTACAATTTAATCAACATGAAAAAAAAAGATTTTATTTACCAAATCTGGAAAATGTAGATTTCCTATGTATAACGTAGCCATAGGGTGTGGTAAATAAGTAGATTCTTCTTCTTCTTATTAAAGAGCTTAGTGGCTCTTGTCGGTGGAGTATGCGCCAAACTTCTCGGTTCTCTGCCTTACTTTTTAGTGCTTGATACGTAGATAAGTCTAAATAATTAACTATGTAGCTGAATTGCAACGACGATCGTTATTAATAGGGCAGGTATTAGGAGCGGTTACCCGACGGCATCGCTGCCCTCCCTACACTTCCTTTTCGACTGTATTACGGGAGTAACCAGTTTAAAATGTTCATGCAATAAGGTCTAAAAAAATTTTTTTTTCTTATAATCCTTTATTGTGCAGCAAAGGTAATTAAGCCTAAACTCAATGGGGTTGCATCTTTACAGCCACCTTCCGGCTCCATCATCAGATTAGCTTCTTGTCGTAATAAACAGGGCAAGCTAAATAAAAAATACTAGTTGCTATTGCTAAACATTCATTGTCATGGCTTCTCGATGTGTGTGATAAATCGACACATTGGCAAGGGTTGTAACATTTCTTCTCTATTTCTTCTCTATTTAATTCGTGTCATTTTTCTCGGACCCCGTTTGGGTGTCGCATATATCTTGGATCGCCCCGGAAATCAAATGAATATTAAAAACGACTCCTATCCATCTCGGACCCTAGTTTATGTTTATTTATAGGTTACAGCTACAGCTAAAGAAACATTTGTACTGAAGTTATGATTTACATATTGAATATGGATAATGCGTTACTACGCATACGCTTCAATATTTTTCTTATTAAAGATAACTTACTATTTTACCCGAATGCGGCAAAGCCGAAAAGGAGGGTATATGTGTTTAACCTGTATGTTTGTTCCTATAATTCTATGTTCCTAGTAACTACTAAACGGCTAAACCGATTTTAATAAATTATACTTGGTTAGATTCGTCTTAACTACTTGAGTAACATAGGATATATTAAAATTATTGGAAATTAAAATGGCGGATTTTAGGCGCCAAATAGCGCGGCATAATTCCTCTTTTCGTGTCCATGAGTTTAAAGTAAAAAAATCTAAATAAAACCTTCAACAAAGCAAGCTTTTTTTACACATTACATATATGTAAGATAATGTAAGTATATAGAAGGTGGTATTTGACGAAGTATGTTTGTTGTAATAAACAATTATTTATTTAATATATTATAAGTAACATTGTAATAACCCATTCTTTACGCAAGTCGGTTATATATAGTATTACAATATGAAGGCGAACAAGGCAGGTGGTCAAAATTGGCAACGAGTCCCTTGGGAGCTACCTGATTAAATAATGGATGCCACTCGCATTACGCCATTATGTTCCCTCAAAGGACTGTTGTTTTAATACCAAATCGGTGTTATAGGGCTGTGCTGGATCTGCTGATCGGAATAGCTAATGCTGGGGTAGGAGTAAAGCAGTATTTTAAAAAAATATATATATGGAAAAATTACACTGATTGAGCTAGCCCCAAAATAAGTTTAAACTTGTGTTATGGGATACTAAGTCAACAATACTATATTTTTTAATAAATACATATGTATGTATATAGATACACCCAAGACCCAGGAGTCAATTTGAAAAAGACCATTTTCCAAACTGCCCAGGCTGGGGATTGAACCCAGAACCTTCGGAGTGGCGGACTGGCGTGTTAACCACTACGCTACCGGAGTGGTAGTGATTAACTAAACTCACTGTACTGCTTTCGTTGTATTGTAAGTTTTATGCGTAGAATGTTGAATGACTTTACCTTATGTATGACAAAACTATCAAATTTTTATTCAGCTGATCGCCTATTTATGAGATCGCTTTTATAATATTTCTTCCGTAAGTAAAATGGCTAGATTCGAATAAGTAATTCGTGTATTTATGTATATCATCCATATGGAACAAAATAGTTTAATCTTTTTTGAATTTAAATTTAAACACACACAACCTAGTTTAACTATACAAAAAACTAAAAATACAGATATTATAACACAAAAAAAATATCAGTATGAGTTGCAGCAATTCAAAGTATGGTTCAAATATTGAGAGTTTGACACTGATTGTATACCAGACCAGAGGCCCGGTGGAGGTTTAGTATTCGTGAGGAGTTTAGCGTCGTAGGAGCGTGACGGGAATCGGGGTTCTACAAAAAGTGGTTTATTCAGTGAATTGGTATAACAAGTAGAGACTTGTAGGATCCACTGAATTCACCAGCAATTGTCTTCAGCTCGATACACTTTAGGAAAACAAACCAACTTTCTTCCCACTAATATCACACTTTTTTTTTTTTTAATTAATGGCTTGACGCTACTGCGTATTTGGCCAGGAACAATTTAATAAAACGTGGGAAATTCTTTTTTCCTAACAAGTTACAATCAAAGGTTGGTGTAGGCTTTTGATTGCTTTCAGGGAGCTTCTAGTGACAAATCTATACGAGTCCACTGGTTTTCACAGCCGACTGAGTGGCGGACGACGCCCGAAAACGCCCACACAGTCCGCGAAACAAATATCACTACAGCCGTACTATGACTGTCCACTTTAACTATTTCACATATTGTTCATGAGCATGAGCATTTATAACACCAAACAACACCAATTTCATATTATAAAGTCCACTAAAATCAATTTGCAAAATAATTTAAAGAAAACCCTAACCTAACCCCTTGATTTCCCGCCAAAACCTCCCAATATCTCACTTATTGGTAATGCTAAGTACACATTGCTATGTTGAACAAGTATAATGTTCCTCTGGTTGAGAGTTGATAACTGAATTATGATTTAAATGGATTTATGAGAGAAGCTATTTTTCAAATATCATCATCCGAGTGTATTCCCGGTCCTCAGCGGTAACGCTTCAGAGCGGGTCCGCTACCTTACCTAGGCGATTTGACAACGTTACTGGTTTGTACACAGAGCGACTCCGCAATCCAAAGGGTAGACCAGAACTAATCCTAGGATAGGCTTAAATAAACGCGATGGCGTTCGGGACACACAGCCTTACCTGCCTTCCGAAGCACGAAATCATCTTTCTTTTCGGATAATCAGGTGATTCAAGCGTGCAATATCCTAACTAGACTGGAAACAACTTTTCACAAAGTAGTTAACCAGTTAGATTTGAGCTCACGATCTCCGGTTCGCAAGGCAGACGCCTTGACCACTGGACCACAGAGGCAGTCAATTTGTCCCTAAAATCTCATTAAGGCGAGTTTACAATATTAAATTTCACTCGACAAGACCACCCAACCCAAATAACTGCGCAATTAATACAATTATTCCATAAACCATAACTTCTCAAACTCTCCCGGCTGCATTCATCAATTTTATAGCACTTAAGAGTCCTTACTTTAATAACAAAATATCATTTCAAAATTAAAGCTAGACCAGGCCTGTGTCACTCCCCGTTTAGGTATCGAAAATGTACCTACATTATTACTATGCGCGCTGGCGGCCCCTCGGGGTGGTAAATTCAGTTTTACGAAGCGTATGTCCAGAGTAATAAGAATGAAATTGGCCTGCAATGGATGTCTAGGTATGTAAACGAAAAGGTGCTGAGTTCTGACGTGATCTAAATTAAACCATATCGCTAACCACATTGAGTAGATATTTCTTTGAATTTCTTTGTTGAGTGAGACTTCTGTACGTGAGTCTTAGATTAATTACTCGTATTTGCTTTGTTTAAAAAATAAAATTATCCTTATTTCAAGAGAAAATAAATCAAATATCTTATATATATTTCTACAGGCTCTCCATGGAATAGAAAAATTGTGAAATTTACATTACATAGAATAATTTCATTTCAAATGTTATACATAGAATAGGTATAATTTCAAAAATTGAATCTACACATAGAACATAATTCGTGTTTGTTTTGTTTTTAAATTTATTTCGCATCTCATAACCTAGGTAGGTATCCTGATCTGATCCAGAGAGTAAAATAATAAATAGGGATAATTCCTACTATATAACTTGTGAACTTAGTGAGTTTTTTGGAAAAGACTAGGGTGAGGACTCAGTGAATACTACTTCTAAGTACTTATATGAGTATACTTATTACCTAAGTACAGCGTATCAGCTGATGAGGGGCCATTATCTCAGTATCCATTACACAGGCTTATGTTTCTTAGCGAGCTATTAACCGGTGTCCTGTAGGCAAAGTGAAATTAGAGGCTGAGAGAATACCTAATCGCTGCCTTATCGCTATATTGGACACATTAGCTTTTGCTCGGGACTAAGTTCATAGGCTTCCATCGGGAACCTTCTGCAATAATAGCATCTTAGGCTTCAGAGTTGGAATTTGGCCTAAAATTACGTTGGTACGTTATTCTTTTTATGAAAGACATTGTAATATAAGTATGATATGATTTTTTCTTGACTTATCCCAAGATTTCTTCTTCTTCTTCTTATTTAAGAGCTAAGTGGCTCTTGTCGGTGGAGTATGCGCCAAAATTCTCGATTTTCTGCTTTACTCTTCAGTGCTTGATACGAAATGATCCCCTTACTGTTTCTTTCAGTTGGTCTATCCCAAGATTACCTAAACTAAATTGCTACTGCAATATTAAATAATAGTAAGTGAAAGTTTTGTTTAAGGGAACTAATATTAATTTATAAACCATACTTACTCGTATATGTGGGTGTGTATAGTGATGTGCCGCTGGAAACTTTCTAAATTTACGGGAATTTTTTCCTTATACTGGGTGGCGCAAAAGTAAAGACCCTATTTGGTTCAGCTATAACATTTTTTCTAAATTAGAAAACTAGATTTAGGTTTTTTTATATGTATATTTGTGCCATTAAATTTCGTACCATTAGGATTTAAAGATGATGTCTTTTAAATGGTGACCTCCAGAGTTGATACACATTTGAGCCCTATTTATGACATTTTGCATAACTTGCCGTAACACTTCCTGCGATATGTTCGTTATTTCTTGACGAATGTTTTCTTTTAGAGCTGCGAGAGTCTGTGGCTTGTTCACATACACCCGAGATTTCAAAAAACCCCAAAGAAAGAAGTCTGGACTGGTCAGATCGGGTGATCTTGCAGGCCAAGGCAAATCGCCAAAACGAGAGATAACTCGGCCTGGAAAAGCGTCCCTCACTAAGTCCATAGTGTCGCGCGCTGTGTGTGCCGTAGCGCCGTCTTGTTGAAACCAGATGTGCTCCAGCCCCAATTCGTCCAAACTGGGTATCAAAAACTCTCGTAACATGGTTCTGTAGCGTTCTCCAGTGACAGTTATCGCATTGCCTCCAGCGTCTTCGAAAAAATAGGGTCCGATCACTCTGTCAACACAGATGCCACACCATACAGTAACTTTTAGTGGGTGTAGAGGTGTTTCTTGAATAATGCGCGGATTATCAGTGCCCCAGAACCGAGTATTCTGCTTATTGACATGCCCTGAGAGATGGAAATGCGCTTCGTCACTCATAACCAATTTTGAAGGAAAATCATCCTCTTCAAGGTTGAGGTTTATGACGCGCTGGCAGTAATCTAGACGAGCTCGGTGGTCAGCAGGCAGCAGCTGATGAGTCATTTGAGTTTTATACGGGAACATCTTTAAGTCTTTCACCAAAATACGCTGCAGGGTCCGTCTGGAAATGCCCAATTGCGTGGCACGTCGCCTCGTTGATGTTTCTGGACACTCTTCCACATCTTCGCGCACAGCATCGATATTTTCAGCTGAACGGCCTGTTCTTGGTCTCCCAGACTTAGGTCTATCCAATGTTGAGCCAGTTGCTTCAAGGCGTGTGGCAAAGCGTCGAATTGTGCGACCAATCGGTGCCGGACGGTGGTGAAATCGTCGACGAAATTCACGTTGTGTTCTTATCACTGATGAATTATTCCGTAAGAACATTGACACAATTATTCCACGTTCTTGGGGAGTAAAACGGTGCATGTTTATTTTCAGTGTATTTTACATTTGTTCACTACACAATTTTCAACAACAGAATGACAGAAAATGTCATATAAAAAAAATAAAAGTATTTTCTTTAGTGCCAGTACTTTTGCGCCACCCAGTATTTACGTTATAAATTTCTCCTTAATTACCATTTTTAGGAATATTGCGGGGAACATTTGCAAGAATATTCCCGGGAATATTTGCAAGAATATTTCAACAGTTTCCAGGGACGGCACATCACACGTGTATATAATTCACGTCAATTCAAATAATGTGTTAGATCGCTTCATACATTTTGGGCCCTCATTGTTGCACTACGTGTCGCAGCAAGTATTTTTACGTCATTTTGTAGGAAAAAATTCTTACGTTACAAAAAGATTTTTTTTAGATTTTATGGACGTTTGTACACTATATAAAAAAGTATTTTACTTTTTCTACATTGGGAAATAGCAGTAACGCTATCTGGCAACAATGGCAACACGATAGGTAATGCATCTACAGTTGTTCACTGAAATATATTTTTTTACAATAAGATAATTATAGAAATAAAAGTGTATGGTATAAAATCTCATAAAAATATAATAAAAACAAATCAACAACTTCATATTTTGCATCATGCATTTATTTAAAGTGATTTGATGTCAAGAGGTTTGGTGACAGACAATGAAACAAAACGCGATTGACAAATGAAATGAACGAACATGATTGATTCATATAGTATATGAAACTGCAGCTTTAACATAAGTTCAAACCAGTGGCGCCATCTGGTAGCAAGGTTTCGCAACACCAAAGGAATAAAAGAACTTGGAATTGAACTCGCGATCTCGGTTCAAATACGACCACGTTCTAAACAACTGAGCTATTAAGTGATAAGCCTCGCATGTCGAATTTCTCCACCATTTGATATTCCTATTCTATAACACGCATTAAGAGTTAGGTCAGAACTTGTTGCCTAGATGGCGTTTTATTGAATTTGTTTATCAAAATTCTGCTATGTTCTAAGTTCCATAGGCATGGAATGATTAATGACATCTCTTTCGTTCAGTAAGTATGGCGGTATAAAAAATGGATTATCATATGGGAAATTATAAAAAACCTAAGTATAGAAAACGTAAGGTTTTTGTAGCTTTTTAATCGTAAAATATGTTTTTATAAAATGTTATTAACAATTATAGTACTATGCTTGTTTTAAATAAATTTTAGGCCGCTGTACACATTTTGCGACATGACACTGCAACAAAGAGGGCCCAAATGAGAACAAATTATTTATTTTATTTTATTTAAACTTCATTTTACAAAATACAATTTGTATAGCACAATAGGCGGACTTAATGCTAAAAGCATTAACTGACAGCCAACCTTTGGGTTGTTAGAAAACTTAAAATGGGTACAAAAGATATTGATAAGCATTAAGATATATATTTAATTTCTACATAAACTACTTTATTAAGACTTACTATACTTCAACAATATAAATATCTACATAAATATAACGTCTAACAAAATATACTGAAAGTATTTTAAGGGTAAATTCAGTCCATGATACTGAACAACTTTCCCCAAGGAACATATGTCGGAATATGAAAAATAATTTTTGGCTTTCCATATAAAGTCGGATCAGCTGATCGGTCAAATGTATGGGAGACCAAAAATTATTTTTCATATTTCGATACATGTTCCTTGGGGAAAGTTGTTCAGTATCATGGACTGAATTCACCCTTAAAATAGTTTCAGTTTATTTTGTTAAACCCTGTATACATACATTGATACATACTATATATATTCATCTATAAAATACACTACTAACTACTAACAAATAATAGTTTCTCATAACGATATTACAAATGCAGCAATTAAGTATCTACTTACGTATTACACTTGATTGGACTGAGCGAGCATATGCTTGAACAACAAGGCCTTAAAGCCAGCACGACTAGTGGCAGTTCTAACAGTGTCAGGTTTATGTATGTACATCCGAATAATTAAATTATTTTCGTAGCTTAGAACATTATTCGTAGAGGTTGCCGTAGCAGCCTAGTATTTGTAGCAACAGCGTAGAACTTTAGCATTAGATTGTCTGTGTAATGCGAAAACATTAATAAATATAAGTAGTTTCTAAAAATACAGGATCTCATTTTCTTATTAAATCGTAAATGAAAGCAAATAAGTAATTAAAGTTGGGTGTTCGTTCAGGTACTTTGACTCTAGTATATTATTTTAGTGCAAAACACTACAAAACTCTACATTCGTTAATAAATTTTGCTGCGAAACTACTGGAATAAACAGGATTTTCTGCAAATTGAATGGGATCATACGTGAAAACTGCATAATGTTGTCGAAATATGTTACACATCTTATGAGCGTTCCGTCCGCATACGGCAATGTGAGGCGCGATAGAGCAACTTAGGTACAAATAAAATAAGGAGTGGATAGAATTAACGACTTTCCACAAGATCAGTCGTTATCCAATCCGGAGGTTCTGAGTTCGATCCCGAGCCAGGGCAAGTTGAAAAATGGCCTCTTTCAAATTTTCCTGGGTCTTGCGTGTTATTATATCCATATTTATATAAAAAATATAGTATTGTTGAGTTAGTATCCCATAATACAAGTATAAACTTACTTTGGGGCTAGCTTTAGTAATGTGATCTATTTAACTATCTGTATTTATTATTTTTTGTAGTTTCTTTGAATGCACACTGCTCAAAACGTTATGAGTAAGTTATAAGTGGGAACTTTCCTGGCGTATGTTGAAGTAATTTAGTTATATATCTATCTGTACAAGGCTATTGTTTGTTTTCCAAATAAATCAAAAATAAAATATATTAATTTCTCTCGCGGCAAAAAAAATCTTCTCGTATTATTAATTTAGAATGGAGTCAGAGTAGTTCTTCTATGCTGTTTTTATTCAGTAGCGGAGGTTTCAGGCATAAATTAGCACTCTCATAGCCCGCTACAGCTGGCCCGTACTAAATGGCCCGTGCCCGACCCCTGCAATCACTGTTCCGATAAATTTCCTAAGTCTAACGAGCTATTCATAAGAAATGGTAAGAATCGCCGTTTCATCTGGTTTATTACGTTTTATGGCTAGTTACCGTGCGTTTCTTTTCACCAATTGAATGTGATTTATAATTTTACTAGATTGTGCTTGCGTCGGGGATTTTCTCTTTTGAGACATAAAAGGCGTCCGGTCTGGTGTCTCAAATCTGGTGCGCTTTATTTTACTAGTTTCCTCAATCTTTAAAATTCTTTATTGCATAAACTGTGTAAAAATAGGTGGTACTTACAATAAAAATAAGTATCAACAGTTTACATTTTCAGGCATACAATAGTAAAGGATAGAAAAAACCAGTTAACTTCCCGCGTCTCTCAAGGGAATCCTGCTTATGTTTCCCCAGTGTCTCAAAATAACTGAATGTAAAAAATTAGGTGAATCCCCTTTAAGAAACTGACAAACAAACAATCTCACTTTTATTATAGTATAGTATAAAGTACGAATAAGGACGCGTTACAATACAACAAATCAACGTTCGTATCGTAAACGTTTGTTGTACGAATCATAAAGCGTTGATTCGTACCTGATATAACTATTTTCTGCAAAAAAAAATTATCTAGTGTTCTGAAAAAAATACACATTTAGAAGAAAAGATTCATCGAGTTGGCAAATCTTTGTTAGGAACATTATCTCTAAAACAAATAGACAGATTTACGAAGTGGGTTATCCATAAGTAAGCCACGACTCAGCAGACAGCTTTAAAATCCCGCCCATTGTGTTGACCACTGCTATATATGAACCACTTTTAACTTTTCCAAGTAATGCACAACCCTTTCCAGTAGATTTAAAGGGTGCACTTAACTGCGAATTGCGAAACATTTACGGTAAATACAAAAAACTTAATTCATAGACGTATGAAGAAATAGATAACAGTAATATAGCGATTTGTACTTTGGCTTACTTTCTTAGAAAAATAGGTGTAAAATGAATAAATCCTCTTTGATATGACCTTGACTCAGTAAGATGATTAAAACAGAAAAAGAAGTTATTCTAACACATGGTTTTTTTTGTTTTTAAATTTGATTATTTCATTTAAGTCTAAGCATGATTGACTACTAATACTAAACTTATAAGTCTATTTTGTTAGTTTGTCTATGACTAAATGATCACCTTCCCGTCATCCCGATAGATTTGCAAAGTTATACTCTTAAAATGTTTCAAAGTTAGCAGATTAGTCTTAGACTAGCAAAGTAAATCAGTTACATCTATTTTACTTGATTATTTATAATACTTTCTTATTTAGTACTAATACTAATGCTTATAGTCTATTATGGTTATTCGTCTATGACTAAATGATCACCTCCCTCGTCTCGAAGAACTTGCAAAGTTATCTCTTAAAGCTCAGCTTACTTATTCCAACTTTCTTAAAAGGTCTCCAAAGTTAGCAGATTAGCCCTAGATTAGAGAAGTTATCAAACATTGATTAATCTCCTAATTCTGAGAATGATTTACTGTTAACACAATAAGTATTAATTAATTTAGGGTTGTCACATTATATTTTCTTTGAAATGTTTTGATTTTTGGGTCTACGAGGAGTTTAGCAAGTTTTCAAGCAAATATAACCTCAAGTTAAATTTAGAATTTACCGGCTATGGTCTTTTCTCTTATTTTCTACAAAAAAATAATAAATAAGCTATTATGATACATTTTTATCTTACATTCCGCTTTGCTTGGTTTTTAACTGACTCATTCAAACCCAAAGTCTTTTTTCAGATTATCAAATTCTGGAAATGGCAACCCTTGACTAATTACATGGTTACAGCTGGTTGTAGCGCATTAATGGCTTAACCGCGTGTATTAGTGTTGATACTATGTCATATAAGTTGACAGCTAATAATACCGACAGATACAATACAACATGTAAGAGTATATGTTTGCTCAGCACAACTTTCCAAAGGTACCTGTTAACCATATAGATGTGACCAGCTGAGGTGACTCATTTCTTTTTAGGACAAATCCCACTGATTGAGCTAGCCTCAAAGTAAATTGAAACTTGTGTCATGGGATACTAACTCAACGATACTGTATTTATAATAAATATACATAATGATAACCATCCAAGACTGAGGACAATTTGAAAAAGGCCATTTTGCAACTTGCCCTGGCTAAGGATAGAACCCAGAACCTCCGGAGTGGCGGACTGGCGTGTTAACCACTACGCCACGGAGGTCGTCAAAGCTCATTATCCTTATTTTTCAACACCCTTGCTCATAAAATCGATCTAATTTCACCGGTTTTAGATACATAAAGTAGCATATAAAACACGCGTGTGTTAGAAACGCAAATAGTGAAGTTATATTTCTATAACTCACGATTTGCTTTTGCGAAAGAAACGGACAGAATTAATGGTAAATCCAGTATGAATGAGAGCGTAAGAAAGTTTGACAGTTGTGTGTAAGCGAGATAGTTAGATAACATAAGGTAAAGGTTAGACAAAGAAAAAGAATAAATCAGACATCGAACGTCATCGTTGTTTCAATATTTATCTTTGTATCTTACATACGCTCCAAATTGTTTTTTTTGTCAAATTTCGAATACTCATGCTGCGCCGCGCCGTCCAGTAGGTCGCGCGCCCTGCTGATTTTAAAAAGTAAAACGGCGGGAAAGCAACGGTGTGCATCAAAGTTTTATGGTTGAGTTTATTTAAAATCAAAAATATCAGTTTATTAGGTATTTTCCCTCGCAAGTATGTTGAAAAACGTCGTACGATATACGGGCGTATATAGATTAAACACACTCAGCTCTTTACGCCATCGCATTCGCTCGGGCTGAAATTCCGCTTCGTGTGTTATAACCACCATAACGCACTAAGTGCGTGCGTCTGTCAATGTCAAATTCATTTATATTATATTACGATATAAGTCTTATATCGTAATGTACTATAAATGAATTTGACATTGACAGACCGATTTAAATTATTGCTGCGCCATCTATCCTAAGTTACTGTACTAATATTTTTATTTAAAAGAAAACGTTTCTTTCTAGCACGAGATGTTTGTGCTTAGTCCTTTAGTCGCCTCTTACGAGTACGATATCCACAGGAAGAGATTGAGTGGTCCTATTCTAGGCCGGAAGCCACACGGCACAAATATTTCTCTCTGGTCAACCGCACAGATTTAATTAGCTGTAGTTAATATGTGAGGAATAGGTAAGATTTTGACTGCCTCCGTGTTCTAGTGATCAAGGCGTTTGCCTGTGATCTGGAGGTCGTGGGCTCAAATCCCAATCAAAGCATACTTTGTGAAGCTGTTTCCAGTCTGGTTAGGATATTCTGCCTGATATTCTGGTCTACCCTTCGGGTTATGGAGGTCAGACGGCAGTCGCTCTGTGTAAAAACCAGTAACCTCGTCTAATCAGCGGACCTCGGGCTCTGAAGCATTACCGCTGAGGATGCAACCGGGAATACGCTCGGATGATGATGATGAGATAGGATTTTGACTAGGTACCATGTTAATTGAGCTACGTTTTCCAGGTGCCCACGTCAACCCAGCCGTGACCGTGGCTCTATGCGTGCGCAGGAGAGTGTCTCCACTGCGCACTGCACTCTACATTGCGGCGCAGTGCGGAGGAGCCATCGCGGGCGCAGCCGCTATATACGGGTAAGTTTATATTATAGTATATTACGATATAAGTGCGTTATGGTGGTTATAACACACGAAGCGGAATTTCAGCCCGAGCAAATGCGAGGGCGTAAGGAGCTGAGTGTGTTTAACCAATATACGCACGTATATTGTACGACGTTTTTCAACAAACTTGCAAGGGAAAATACCTAATAAACTGATATTTTTGATTTTAAATAAACTCAACCATAAAACTTTGATGCACACCGTTGCTTTTTCGCCGTTTTACTTTTTAAAATCAGCAGGGCGCGCGACCTACTGGACGGCGCCGCGAAGCATGCGAATTCGAAATTTGAAAAAAAAACTATTTGAAGCGTATGTAAGATACAAAGATAAATATTGAAACAACGATGACGTTCGATGTCTGATTTATTATTTTTCTTTGTCTAACCTTCACCTTATGTTATCTAACTATCTCGCTCACACACAACTGTCAAACTTTCTTACTCTCTCATTCATACTGGATTTACCATTAATTCTGTCCCTTTCTATTGCAATAGCAGATCTTGAGTTATAGAAATATAACTTCACTATTTGCGTTTCTAACATACGCATGTTTTATAGGCTGCTTTATATCTAAAACCGGTGAAATTAGATCGATTTTATGAGCAAGGGTGTTGAAAAATATATAAACAACTTCAAATAACTCTGGGTAAAGTAAAATAAGCCCAGATAAGCTTAGTTTGTGTTTGATATCTAAAAACTAAAAGTGTTCGTTCTAAGCAACATCTCAACAGCTCAAAGCCTTTTTTTTTTGACGCGGAGAAAATCCCTTCGGATACCTTACCGGTTACGGGACACCGGTAAGGTTATGTGGTGTTACCACTAAAAACTCCGCGGTGTCACCTCTCAGCCGCTATCGGCCGGGGCCGTGTGCTTCTCATGCTCCACAGCCCCGGCGCGGCCGGCCGCTACCTTAGCGGCCCCGGCTCGCCAACGGCCTCACGGCAACCTCTGCTGAATCAGAGGTGCCGGAGAAACCGTCGCGTTGGCCTCTCGGCCCGACAAGAACAGGCGCGCTGACACGCACACGCGCCTGCCTTCCACTCCGGAGGGCTGTCCGTTGGACGATGGGATCCTGTTTCCACCGTCCAACCAGCCCTCATAATTTGGGGCCTGCAGAAGCAGGCCCTGCCCCAGTTCACCTGACGGTGACCGGAGCCCACCAAGCCGGCCGCAAGGGATAGGGAGAGCGGCAACGTAACACCGACACTCCTCTTCCCCTGCGGCCCCACCGTTGCCGTGCCAAGCGCCACGGCCGCGCTTGGACACGGAGGATAGGGCGAGCGGCAACGACACACCGACACTCCTCTTCCCCCGCGACCCCTACCACGGCTGTGAGAGTAGGGAGTAAACCCCCTTTCTCACAGCCAGGCCATTCCCTCCAGGAATGGCCTCCTCCGGGCAATGGGTTCCTCTTGGCTTCCCTGCGGATGAGGCAGTCCGCAGGTACTGAGCCCCCCATCGCAACAAGATGAGAACCCGGGCGGGGGGGAACAACTCAAAGCCTAAGTCAACTCGAAAAAGTTACCTTTGTGCCCACAAATATAGAAAAATATAAAACTTTTGGGCCGCCGTGTAAATACTGTGAGTGAACCCTTCGATACACCTTCCCTTTGGATGTTTTCGGTTAGATTTTAAACTGAAAATATCAAAAGTGGAAGGTGCAATGCAACTTAGTGCATCCATGCGATGCACGTAGAGTGAGGTCATTTGTCAGTGCACGGAGTCGTTGCAGTCGTTTTATAGCCAAGATTGCGAACTTACCTATCTCCTGTACGTGAAAAAGATGTTTGAAAATTGTTTTTATCACTAAAGATATTTTAGGTGCATAGTGTAATGCAATAACTTGCATCCGTCTTTCCGCAAGGAATATATTAATATATTAAAATACGAAAAATAATTTTTGACTTTCGATACAAACTCGGATCAGCTGATCGATCAACTTGTATGGTAGGCAAAAAAATATTTTTCATATTTCGATATAAGTTCCTTGGGGAAAGTTGTTCAGTGTCATGGATTGAATCCACACCTAAAAGAGTTGCAGTATATATTGTTAGACCCAGTATAATAGCCCAAAGCGCAACACAATAACTTAGAGTATCCGTGCAATGCACTTGCACACGTAGAGAACGGTCATTTGTCTGTCGCCACGTCGCCGCCCTTCCCACAAAGATTGCGAACCTTGCGAACTCGTGTGAAAATAATCTCAAAATCTCTTACTTACTGTTGAACATTAATAAAAAAATAAACATTGAAGTAATCTAAAAAATAAAATAAAAAAAGCTAAGTAGAAGTATTACTTGAATAAAGTTCAGAGTTTTTTATTTGCTAAGTAATGAATATGATTTAGAAATTTTAAGTGGGTACCTAAGTATGTTGAACATCTAAAAAGATCTCAGGAAATGAATACCTAGCTAATTGACTTTCTCATGGGTAAGGCGGTGAACCCACTGTATTGGACTAAGCGTGTTTTCTATACAAATTGAGATACATACTTGTATACCATGTTAAAATCTGCCGCCCCGCGCTCCGCGACGGTGCGCGGTGCAGTGGGATCACCGCCTAAAGAGTCAACAAAAAAAAAAGTTTCATGCTTTTTACGGTTGAACTTTTTTAAATAGGTATTGGTTGACGATTGAAAATTAGTGACAAACCAATCACAATTTTTTTGTCCCAAATTCTTACAGCGCGTAAATATTGTAAAAGAGTAATAAACAGCAAAGCTTTCCCATTCAATGTTTTAATAAGACAAAGTGTAAACAAGGCTCTTCGAAATAAGGCTATGGATATAATTAAACAGTTTATGATAACGTCTGCATTCTCATTTCGTTAATGGTCGCCGGCCGTAAACCCCGTGTTTGGGTACCTGTCCCAAATACCAGGACATAGTTGGACAGCTGGGCCTAACGACACTTCTCTGACTCTGGGGGGTCATTGTCATTATTTTTATAAGGACGGAGTTAGGTGTGTAGGTAAACAGTTCAGACTAATTTACTCAGGTGTCATTAACTCATTAGAAGCTTTCTTATCCTAGAATTTTATACTACGTATTTTAAAGAAAATTGCTTTTAATCTTTGATCTCCTGGTCGTAGTCCGCACCACGGATTTACTTAATTAATAGTAGTGGTGGCGGAATATTCCAGGGTGAGTTGGACAATGGTCTTTTTCAAATTGTCCTGGGGTTTGGGTGTTTTATCTATGTATTAATGTGTCTTAATGAAAATATTAAATTATTATCCTATAATACAAGTTTAACATTACTTTCGGTTAGCTCAATCTCTGTGATTTGTTCTTATCTAATATATTTTATCTTTTAATAAATCAAATACGAACGAACTGAACTCCACAGAATTCCTTGAAATCATCAGGAATTCATTTTAACATATTTTGCGCCGTAGAGCGGGTGCAGTGCAAGCATGAATTTATATCTTGTTTATTAATAAAATACGAGTATACTGTACATACTGATCGAAGTATTTTTAATTTGCTTCAATATTTAATTACTAAAGTATTTAGAACACGCGGTTGAACAGAATTTGTTTGTTGTAAAATCGATGTAAATTGGACGAATGTTTTTACGAGTAATTCGTTTATTTTCAATCAACTTTACCTGCAAACGAGGTTTTCAATTTTAAATACACTTACGTAAATAAATACTGCAGGCTTTATGCTTACCTACTAGTGTAAAAAATATTTCTACTTATACTAACAGGGTCTAAAAAAATATACTGAAACTATTTTAAGGGTGGATTCAGTCCACGATACTGAACAACTTTCCCCAAGGAACATAGATAGAAATATAAAAATAATTTTTGGTCACCGATCAGCTGATTCGAGTTTGTATGGAAAGTAAAAAAATATTATTTATATTTTGATATCCGTTCCTTGGAGGAAAGTTGTTCAGTATCATAGACTGAATTCACCCTGTTTATTTTGTTAGACGTTATATACATACTTACATAGATATAGCTTTCAGCAAAATGTGTATCATTTGTACAGACCTACTTATTACTCATACGTATCGTTTACTTTAGTTATCAGAGTCAATATGTCGATATAACTATCTGAGTTCCTCAAACACATCTTGCCAAAGCCATCCCAAACACACTTACATGTTTACTCATGATATACCAATAAAATTTATCCGATATATAACGAGTTATGTGTGCTACGGTTTACGAGGTGTAGGAAACCCGTGTCAGTTTGAAACTAAGATTAATAGCTGGAATATAGGGTCTCTTCCCGCGTTGGCTCAAGACTACGTCACTAATATCATGATAAGTGTCACTTACATGAAAGGAGCCTCCCCGAGTGACATACTGAGCCCCCCTGTGCGTCCGGCGCACCCTGGGCAATCTGCGAGGACAGTCTAGCCGGTAGGTAACGCAGATTTACAGATCCTCTCGCCACGAAATGTTCGACTCGAGAAAAAGACCACTTATTTGTTCTTTTCAGTTTTTAGGTCTTTCTCAATTAGTTAATAAATATAAAATACTAACTAGGAAATAGTTTATTTAAAAATTTATTTCATAATTGGTTTGTTAAGTTAAAAAATGCATTTTGCTCGGGTAATTCAATCACATACAGTGTACAAGAAGAAGACAGTGGCAACACACCCAACCCAAGACATGACGTATTCCTGGGCCAATCACGTGACCTTGCTGTCACGGGAAGAGAATACTGTGTTTTATCATGTACTGCTACATTGTCTACCTGGGGCATTCACTTATTTCTCGTTTCAATAAATATCAATAATGTTAAACGTGTGTTAACATACGTGTAAACATAGGGAATAATTCGCACTATAAAGTAAGCCTCTCAAAGGGTAGCTAGCCTTGAGATATTTAGTACCTACCGGTAGGTACTAAATATCTCAAGGCTAGTGGTCAAACATTTTCGTCTCACTAATGTTTATAAAAATATTGCAATGTCATTTTCTTTGTAATATGCTTGGGGCAAATACTTATTTAAACCACATGGAACGTTTCTTAAACATGTATAAAATCGTAGATGTCACGACGCCTCCAGAAGGAGGGTTATGTTTTTTGAATGTATGTAAGTATGTATGTTTGTATGTAAATTTCTTTGGCACGCTCTACAGCCTAAACGGCTTGATGGATTTTAGCTTGAGAGGTGCCGTTAGATTTGTCCTAACTCTGAAAGTGACACAAAAATTTAAATAATCCAAAATGGTGGATTTTCGCGCCAAATTATGTGTCTTCAAAATTTTTTTTTATTCAAAACCTATTGAGTGAGGTATCACAATTAAGATTTTTATACAAGGATTACAAAAATATATAGAACTTATATGTTGGCAGTCGGGGTTTTTTTTTTTTTTTAATAATTACTTGTTTTTTGTTTTTGTTTTAGCATTTTGAAGTTAGCGATAGTTTTAGCAGCAAACAACAACTGCACTAGTATAGTATCTGCTCCGTAGTCTGTGACTGCCACGCTGCTAACACACTAGTTACTGTGGTACACCGAATCTGCGGCATTCTCGTCATACATTATGTATTTATGCGTCAGACTGCCTCGTAATTGCAGCATATAGCACGTGGAATTGCAGATTAATACCGACACTCTGGCTGCTTTAAATAAATATGTTTTTATAAAGAGGTATATATATATAACGTGTTAATGAAATAACGCAAAACCTCTCAGATGGTGCCTCAGCCCATGAAACTGAACAACAGAACGAACGAAACGACAACGAAACCAAAAAAAAAAAATTCGGATCAGCTGATCAGTTTGTATGAAAATTAAAGATTTTTTTGGGTTTTCTGAAAGTTTTAGAACAAAAGTTGTTCAGTTTCATGGGCTGAGGTACCATCTGAGAGGTTTTGCGTTAGTTCATTAACTAGTTGTATAGTAGCTCTAGCTCCCACGTAATGTGATGTTTGTACGACAACTACTCGTATATGTTCGTAGTTACACTGTTACGAAAGAAAAACGTTTGTAGGTGAACATTTCAAATTAACTTTTGACAATTTATTAGAGTGATTTCTCTTTCTCTGTGTTTTAAATTATTCTACTAAAGACCTAGGTTTTTACTCAACGACAAATTGTTGCCGAGATTTATTATAATAACTCGCATAAATTAACATTCCGGGATGAAACAGGAAGAACTGTATAATTCTAGTGTAGTCACGTACGAAATATTATCTTGTTTAGGAATCGATTAGGACTCGATTGGGGTTATGTGAAAATAACTAGAAAATAGACTAGGCTCTACCTGGCTCTGCACAAAGCCCAAGCTACAATGTATAACATTTTCGTAAGTTTCATATTTTATCGATAACTTCTTGTTATTTTACTATCTTCTGGACATAGATCTATCATTCATTCTTGCTAAATTCTTTTGAAATCTGCGATTCCTTTTTGTACAATCTCGGCAGGGCCTCAAACATTCATACAGATATCGGCGGTCACACACACCTGCTGCCTATTTATAGCCAGTTTTTATATCATTGTGTCCACATGACACATTTGTGTAGGTAACTACAAAGCGAGCTTTATACAATAAACTGATTGTTCCTCCCTCACATTGTTGCGTTCCTAGTAACATTTTACCTGAACTTGTCTAAAAATATCTTGTAAAAAATTGGGCTGGCATACCAGCGTTTCACAACTGTAGCGAATCGCTGAATCGGGGTATCCTTTTCGCTCATAGATTTATTACGTTTCGTACAGAGCTACAGCGTAAATGGAATTCCGTGTCGAGTAAAACGGTTTCGGATATATTTATCTCGGCGCTAAGCTTTACAGTAGCTGACTACCTAATGGCTAGAAAAAATAGCAAGTCTTTTTAGTTGCAGTTTCCAAATAATCTGCGAATTTTGCTGACTAGGAACATTAGTTAAACATGGTGACTTGACGAGGAAGCTTAATAGCTCAGCGTGAATAGAAATCTACCTTTTGGTCTGGCTTCCAGATGCCTGCAAAATATTTTTTAGTTACGACACCGACCAATTGTTATATATATATTTATTAGCCATTTCCTAGCGAGCATCTAAGATGGCGAATACCATAGTACAACACTGGCAATTTCTCGTTCAGCAAAGTTTGTGACGTTGTTTTAAAAGGAATTGTTCATTGTTACAAGATGTACCAAAGTACAAAATATGTATGTACTGTACTTAATATGAAATTCACTGCGACAACATAGCCAATGTGCGAAGTTGTTCAATTCCATGCCGATTAGGGAATTATCCGAAAACCAAAGATAAACTTCGCTGAGCTGCCAACTTTATATTGCTATGAATAAATTTATTTTCCTTAAAACATTCTCTACATAAGTTGACGACATTTAGTTTTTTTTTTTTTAATGAAAAATTTAGTTTGACAAAGATAATATAGTTACTAACGAAGTTTAGATGACTCGACTTCTTGTTTCTTTACTTAATTTAACACTGGCAGCTGTATATTTTCTTTTAATTTTTTTAATTTTCTTTTTTACAATACTCGTCTCTTCGTTCATCCCTAGTAAGCTTTTTGTTTTAGAGAAAAATAAAATTTACTGTGTTTTATGACTTCAATAAGAATTTTTTATAGTTTCTCTAACGACGTCTCCGTCGTCTCGACGGATCATTACAAGTCCAGTAAACATTATTCATCCATTTTGATGTCTTGGAATTATGTATTCTACCTTATTAAATCTTCTTTATCTGCAAGGCCTAAGTCATAAATAGCTAGATCACCTCAGAATAAATTCATCTTTGGCTATACACATACTCCAAACTAATCCATCAATCAATTATTTATAGAAAGAAAGAAATCATTTCTTTGTCAAATGTATTTTTTATATCTTTCATCCAGCTTTTTCAACAAGATATAAACCAGAGATATGGGATATTGTTCTGAGATATAAACAATCTCCGTGGCATATTGGTTAACACGCTAGTCCATTTCTCAAACTTGGAGGTTCTGGGTTCGATCCACTCAGGGTAAGTTGGAAAATTGACTTTTTTAAATTGTACTGGGTCTTGGGTGTTTATTCATATATGTATCGATCATAACCTTTTGTATCGTTGATCTAGTATCCCACAACACAAGTTAAAACTTACTTTAGGGCTAGCTCAATCAGTGTGATTTGTTAATTGTAAGAAAAAAATACAAATTAGTTAAGCTAATGAAGTTTAAACACTATAAACTAAACCTAAAAATAAATATTAGTCTAAATTATTACAGTACAAGCTGTCTTAACTTTACACCTACTTACACCAGAGAGATTGAGTCTCTATTTGCTTTATCTTTTCTGCTCCAACGCCCGTGCAAAATAAGGGATTATTAAAGAGTGCTCGTACGGCATGATTAAAAGCCAGTCGGTAAATATAATGGTGTTATAATGCCTGGCGCAGCGGGCAAAGCGCTGGGAGTAAAGAAGTAACGCTTAATAATAAGTACTTAAGTCGTGGCGTAGGTAGGACAAAGTTTATCTTGGAGTAAGTAAGTGAGTAGTTTTGTGAGCATGAATAAAAAAGCTAGTTTTAGCATCGTTTTGGCACTTAGATCATTTAATACTGATCTAAGTTTTGGCACTAATCTCAATCTATAAATGTTTCCAAAACTAATTTTATGATTTTCGCTCCAAAAAACAAAAAAATTCAAGACATTCCAACGTTAAACATAAATAACGAACAAATTCAAAAAGTAAAACAAGAAAAATATCTGGGTTTAACACTGGATTCACACCTCACCTGGAAATCACATATAGAAAAAATCAAATCGAAACTTGTGTCACTATCAGGCCTAGTAAGAAGTATTTCTAAATTTATACCCCTTCAAATTCGATACACTATCTATAATACCCTAGTAAAGCCACACATAGACTACCTAATTGAAGTTTGGGGCAACGCAGCCAAAACAAACTTAAAAATAATACAAACTGCTCAGAACAAACTTATTAAATCTCTGTTTCATCTAGACTATCTTACACCTAGTAAAACAGTATATAGAAAAACAAAAATTATGAATGTAAAACAAACATACGTTTACTACACATGCATATTGATACGTAAAATACTTAACAAAGATATTCACTCACAAATAACTTTTACAAAAAAGAAGGAATATCAAAAAATGAAACTTCGACGTGCCAGTGATATCAACTTACACATACCCAGAACGAATTATGGTAAAGCAAACATCTTGTATGAAGGCGCTCAGCTATACAATAAACTACCTAAAGATTTAAAGGACTGTAAAACCTTAACTACTTTTAAAAAAACACTTAAGCACTATGTAATGAATAAAATACCTACAATTATTTAAATAACTTTCTCTTTCAAAACAAAAAAAAAAAAATAAATAAATAAAAAACATACCATTCTGAACTTAAATAAATAAAATAATAATAAATAGATAAATAAACTGTAAAAAAAAGAAAAAAAAAAGGAGTATAGATTACACAATATATTAATAATCACATAAACACACATACGTTTTACATTACATGCAAATCTGTAAAAACAAAACAGTAAATTAAAAATAATAATGTTCGTACGCAAGCCACATCTAGTTGCGCTTATTCCGTACACTAGTACACTCACACATTGGCACCATTACTATTGTGTATCGAAGATGCAGATATCATTATGACAAACTAGTTCCGCGCGCACAGCCAGCACGGAACCAATTTACTTATTATTTTACCTACCGACATTTTTGTACGCGTCCACTAAATGTAAACTTGTAAGTTCTCATTATAAGTGAATTTTGTAGATTCTTTTATGAGAATAAATGTCTTTAACCTTAACTATTAACACTTCGCCTGCTGAAAAATGCACCGAGTGTTTTGCGAAAATAAAAACACATATGATGTGTTTTCAGCAGGCGAAGTGTTAAGTTACATATTTTCTCAATCAAGCAACCCCGGCATGGTCCTCACTTGGATGGGCAACCACAATTGGCATAAAATCGGCACGAACTCCTCCAGAAGTTCGTGCCGAATTTATGAGATCTATCAGAAGGCAAGTTAAGCCGTTGGTCCTAGCTAGCTTTCATCATTGTATGACTTCGCCAAGCTAGGTAGGGCTTTAGACAGCTTAAAAAATCTTACACCAGTGTTGGCCAGTTACATATACGAAAAACAAACAACCATTTCATTTCTAGACCCTCTCTGTTTTTGCCCAGTCGCAAGCAACGTAAGCAAATTAAAAATTTTACGGTGTGCTTACACGGATTTTATCGGCCGTTAGACTAGGTGCTTAAGTAAGACCGGTCTGGATTACGAGTCGTTACCACCAGAACACTGGATTTGTGTTCTACGTGGCAGTTAATAAAGTGAAATTTAATTAATCGACTGAAGTACCTAAACTACCAAACCATTTTAAGGCATTGACTACTTTAAAAACGTTTCCACTTAGTTTCTTCATTTTGTCCTGTTATGTTTTCTTTGTGTAAGTTGTATGTATGTATTTAAGTATTAGGTGTATGTATGTTTATTATAATTATTGTATATGTTTATTATACTGACCACCCCGCACTACCTAATTTCCCATCATTTTTTCTATATAACCGAGATTGCCTGGAAGAAATTGCTTAGCGATAAGGCCGCCTTTTGCGCATTTCCTAATTTTTAAGATAATTATGTTCTGTTTTTTACTTTTGTGCAATAAAGGGTATTGTATTGTAAAAACGACGACGAAATACTTTCCATGCTGGTCTGCGAGAAATGTAATGTCGGCTGTACACACTTGCGAGAGTCTCGGCTCGGCCGAGAAAATTCTCCACGAGACATACCTGTACACACTCGCGAGCGTCTCAGCTCGGCCGAGAAAATTCTCCACGAGACATACCTGTACACACTCGCGAGAGTCTCGGCTCGGCCGAGAAAATTCTCCACGAGACATACCTGTACACACTCGCGAGCGTCTCGGCTCGTCCGAGAAAATTATCCACGGACATACCTGTACACACTCGCAAGAGCCAACGAGACTTGAACGGGACCCTTTGACTCGGGCGCAAAAACCGATCGAGGCAAGGTGAGAGAGAGCGCGACGAGACGAAAGCACCACACTGCACTCTGTCGCCCTGTCTCGGGGGGTCTTAGCAAGTGTGTACGTACAGCCAGTATAAAAGATCCATCAAGGGAAAAGGCGAGAATCTGAATCAGCCAGGCAATGCGGCTAGCAACTCATCACTATTTGATTCTGTTTTTTATCATCACCCTGAACGTGGTATTTGTGTCTTACGGCCCTGGGCTCGGTCACTGCATTGGGGATAAAGAATTGATAGTGTGTCTTTTTATTATAGTCTAAATCAT
The DNA here is from genome assembly GCA_963576875.1 of Acrobasis repandana. Classification (NCBI taxonomy): domain Eukaryota; kingdom Metazoa; phylum Arthropoda; class Insecta; order Lepidoptera; family Pyralidae; genus Acrobasis; species Acrobasis repandana. The sequence continues at coordinate 4,476,179 of OY756215.1, forward strand.
ATGACTTCAAAATATTAATCCATATTTGTGATAAAATGAAGTACGGGCTTGTATCTGTACGCAATAAACTCTGAAACTTAGTACTGGGCCTGTTTTGATACGGTTTTCACGAACATGTGTTCAAGTTTATTATGGTCAATAAAGTTTATCTTCCCGGGAAGGCTTACATGTCTAACATATACCTGTGCGAAGCCGAGGGGGTTCATTAGTGTAGAATAAAATAGGTCAGACCAATGATTTCATATACCTCTACAGGCTGACTTTTTATCCACCTGCAAAATTTTTGGAGCAAGTTCAGTCCATGATACTGAACTACTTTCTATAAAAAAAGTTATTAAAAATCGATAAAAATTTTTCGTCCTTCCATACAAATCAGCGCAATACTATATTTGGAGAATTGGAGAAGAAAAAGCGAGAAAGCGGATCCCGGGCTCCGAAGCAGCACAGCTGACGATGCAACCGGGAATGCGATAAGATGAGGTATAAATTAGGTCATACATATTATCTCGATGATCTCATTGATCACTCATGCACAGAAACAGATTTAGGTAGGTAGGTACTTTGTCAATTGAAATCTATTTCTAGGCAAAGTTATCATATAAAAATAGTTTTTGAAGCTGCTGTTAATAATTGGATTGACTGTCTTCTCTTCTAGCCAAGTGTCCCGCCCATTCCCACTGTAACTGCATTTATGTTATAAAATATAGTATCGTTGAGTTAGTATCCCATAACACAAGTTTAAACCTACTGGCTAGCTCAATCAGTGTGATTTGACCTTATCTATTTATTTCAAGCTTTTATTTAGTTTCGGCTGTCCCGTTGTCTGTGTCCGTAATCAAATCTTGCAAGCTAAATTAGACACGATTTCCATTATTGGAAACTTCACATAATTTGGGTGACAATGGAATATTATGCTACCAATGACCTGACCTCATGATGAAGCCGGAAGGTAGCCATGGCATCTATGTGATAAAGCCACATTATAACCCTACCGAGTTTGGTCTCGATAGATTTGTCTTGACCACTTTATACTTTTTAGTCCATTGTTTTAGATAAAAGCTTGTAAGTACATATTTAAAAATATTTTTTTCAATTACCTACATGTTTATAAAATGAGAACAATAGCCTGATTTATCATAAGAATTATTTATATTTGTGTCTGTTAAGAGGGTATTATACTTAGATAGCACAGAACTGTATATATAAGATACTACACTACTAGATAAAGAAAGTCCTTCAATTTGTATGAAGACCTGGCGTGCCAATTTTCATACAAATATTTAATAAGAAATTCGCTTACAAACGGAAGGAAACTTTTATATTACTTCCTCCAACGTTTTTCGACGAGTTTCTTCGGCAGATTTAGATATTTTACAGTAGATAATGAATGTCCGATCTAATGAATCGACATACACGACACGGACTAAAAGTGACGATCTTAAATAAAGTCAATTTGACTTCAGATCGACACGCAAATTCATACAGAGGCTGTGTCTATCTTGATCCATGTGTTAGATACTACTCGTACGTACATGCAAACTTTTTAATTTGAGGTATTTCCAGTTGATCAGTTCTATTGATCACATTTTTGCCACTCTACTTAGCTCCTTTGTCCTCAAATTACCGGAACCCTGGCTTTCATTAAAACTCTCCATTTATAAAACTGTTCGAAACCTATGAGGTGCTAATTAATTTTGTCACACTGAAACACGAGCACTTTACTGCGATTCATTTTTAAATTAAGTTTATACCAGTAAATTTTTCCGCATAAGTAAACCTATTTAAAAATAATTTGTTTTCTATTTATTATAATTGTTATGTATGTTATGAATGTACGATACGCAGCTTGATACATTTAGATTTTGACGAACGTAACTTATGAATCCTACAACATACATCATGTAGGTACCTACACGTATATGCAATTAAGTGTTTGTGCTGTGTAAGTAAGCTAAATACTTAGCTTTTTTTTTTTTTTTTTTTTATTAGAAATTTGAGTGCGTTTGATCTCTATCTAGCCTGATGGGAAGCTAAGATGAGGTCTAAGGTGTATCACGCAAACTCAAAAAATGCCTGTTCACTCTTGCCTTGAAAATCCCTAAATTATATGTATGGGGAAACATCGACGCAGGGAGGGAATTCCACACCTTAGCGGTTCGCACAATGAACTTCTGCTTACTTACTTATGTGTAATACCTATATAATCTTTTTAATTATTTTGCACGTTTCGCACCTTTTAATCGAGTAAATAACTTCTCAATATATCTTAGGTTAAGTGGAAGAGATCCCTAAATGGGATAAGTCCGCCATTTTGAATTTTGTATTCTATTTTTATGTTTTAAAGTAAAAAAAAAGGTAAAAAAACAGTTACTTACAAACAAACATCCGTAGAAGATAGGAGAGTTTTCTTTATTACGTATACGACGAATTCCAACGAAGCAAAAGATAATATTTACTTCGTATTTCTCATCTAAAAAGTTAAAGGAATTTTAGAAACACAAAAGTTTATGAATTATCTAGGTATCGTAAAATTTATTATCATAGGATACGAGTAACGACTAAAGTAATCAAAAAAGATTGTTAAAAATAAATATTTCTCGTGAGTTATTTTTTTAAGGACATGTGCAGTGCAGTGAACCTAAGCAGCAGATGTTGCGCCGGCGCACGTGCAAGTGGCTGCACCACGTGCATCCATTCTCATCATCACCACCTTACGTCATCGGCAATAAAGACTAAATTTGCATAACAAGAAATATAAGCTCACTAGACTGCATATCAGGTTTTTGAAAGGACCGACGATGCTCCGTGACATTTTTAAATGTTACTAATATTACTGCAAAATGAATACCCACCTATTTAAAATATCTCCAAGGCTCGCTTGCAAGGTTTCTTCAGGGTCAGCAGGGTCCGAGTGGCTATTCCTAAGGATTTTTGTTTCATCAATTAAATAACGAAATAAGACATACATGAGCGGGACTAGGCTTGAACTCGTGACCTTGGTCTAAATAGGTACGACGGTTGCGAAACGCTAGTATCGGTAGCTTTTGAACAAAGAAAAAAATAATTTAGATATAAGTAAACATTATAACAACAGAGAGGGTCGTGCTCCTGCAGTGGAGACTAACAAAGATCTGATGATGATGACGATGATCATGTAATGAAGTAAACATTACACGTAATGTACACTACAATTATTGACGTCTAAAAGTGCCTGCAAAAATAAATATGTATGTATTTGATTTTGGCCATGCTCTAACCAATTATTTCACCATTTCTTATTTCATTATTTAATTTGAATGCTTTAGTACTGTATCTTGAATGCCTTAAAACCCTATATAAATCCATTGTACCTATATAGGCTAATAGGTACATATAGTGTGGCAATTTATAGTGCCTACAGAAGGAAAGTATTTACAAGCAAAGCAAAGCTCGAATTGCACTGAACAGGACCTTTACTCCGAAAAAGTATTTTTCAGTAACCTGTCGGCTTCATGACAGATGTAATTCCCCTAATTTTCAGCTCTGACTCCTCCATTACTAAACATATACAAGTACCTACAAGAGAGATGAGGACTGAGTCAGAAAAATTGTCTTTTATTTAGTCCGTCAGTTCCATTACCCAAATATAATATACCCATATTTTTCGGTTTATCATAGAAGTGAAAATTTACAACGGGGTGATTGACGTCACCGTCAAATGTAAATCGTACTTGCGGTAAAATGCGGTACAATTTTGAAGGTACAAAAGTCTTGTAGAGTCACACACTTGATCATGGCGTCTGCGGAATTTAAATGCGCTGTATCTTTGTCAGAAATAAACGGGCAAGTGCGAGTCGGACTCGTACATGAAGGGTTCCGTACGTCCGTACAATGTTTTAAAACGCTGAAGAAACACGTTTCTTGTATGACGACCCCCTTTAATTTTTAACTTTATCTTATTTTTAGTATTTGTTGTTATAGCGGCTATAGTAATACTTAATCTGTGAAAATTTTAAGTATCTAGGTAATGCCATTATAAAGATCTAGTTAAAAACGCTAAAAACCACGTTTTTTGTATGGCGACCCCCATTAATTTTTATTTTTTTTATTTTTAGTATTTGTTATTATAGCGGCCACAGTAAAATTTTAAGTGTCTAGCTATTGCGGTTCAAGAGATAGAGCCCTGTGACAGATGGACAGACGGACAGACAGCGGAGTCTCCCGTTTGCACCCTTTGGGTACGGAACCCTAAAAAGAAAAAATACGTATACATTTTTTCAGTTTTTAATAATCTACCTAATGGATGAGTCTAAAATATTTTTTAGTCCACATCCGTATTTTATCACGTAAATATTACATGAACCTTTTTCTCGTATGCAAATACTGGTTTAGGGATGAAATTAAGAGAGACGTTACGCGATACCATCGCGACAGTGAGCGATGGAGCTTTCATGGTATTCATTAGCGTTCGAGTTTTCTGTGTAGATATGACTTTCAGTAAAAATAAACAAGATTTGTTTTCATTTTCCCCAAGAATAATTTAACTCCCTTTTGTTTTACCTGGTAGACTGATGTGAGTAGCGTAAAAATAATAAAAGTCGAACAGAACCGTTGGAGAGCATAGCATATATGATTTTTACACAGTATATTCAAGTTCAATTTGATCGGCAGCCTTAACAAAGTGAAACTTGTACGATATGAATTTCTGAAAGTTTGCGGTACCTTTTATTTAAAGCAGCGCTTTCACAAAAAAAGTATAGTGCGCGTTAGGCCTGTTATTGAGGGTTTCCTATAATTCTTACAATTTTGATATCAGATTTTCGATTATTTTTTCACGATAGCCAATACAATTTTCAAAAGCTTTTCTCAATATTCCTGCAATAAACAACTCTGTATCCTTTAATATCGGCCATTCGATTACAGTTTGATGTATTGTCGTCATTACTGGGGAGATATAGCCGCGGTGATCCGCACTCGAGCACCTGCACGAGCCTGGAGTGATGTCGTCACATTATTTTATTCTGAATTCGTGACAAAATTCAAGGAAATTATAAAAATTAGAATTTTTTTATTTATCAAACTTTTTGGTCCAAAGTTAAAAGATACTTTTAAAGATTAAATTACAGTGAAATAGTGCATTATTCAACATTTTATTTTATGCGCTTCGACTGCGCTGGTATGAATTGACCCTGAGATTCGCTTTTCATTTCCCCGGGAATCTTACAAAACTCCTTGTGAGTCAGAAAGGCTTTTATTTATTTCATTTTTTTAATCAGAGTGTCGACAAAACAAGATAATGACTAAAAATAGATATCCCCGAATTGGAGCTACATTACATACTGCCGTCGACACATTTTAGCTTTGGGTAGTTACCCCAAACATTTAATAGTAGCTATGTATCATCATGTATAGCAGCAGAGTATCACTATTTATGATATCATATTTAAACAAATGACTAATACCATACATTAAGTATTTCGAAGACGAAATATACCTACTCGTATTTATTTTTTATATAACTACTTTATTTTAATGACGGATGAAAGCGAACTCTCAGTAGATCCAAGAATAGAGATGCTTTTTAAGACATTATTTCCATTTATTGATCACGGAAGCCACCATAAGGAATATTATCATTTGGCTGCCTTGTAACTGAAATATAAAAGCTCTATGACGCTTTATATCATCGTGCGACTGGCACATACCCTATCCTTACACAACCTAAGTATATATGACAACAATAAATCAAACAGTAATCGAATAGCGGATATTGCATGCTGTATAACAGTGTTATATTGCAGGAAATTGGACAGAAGCTGTTGGAAATTGCATTGACTATTTTGAACACGTCAGTATCTAACGATGTACCGTCAGCTTTCGGAATTAGGCATCCCAAAGGGCTTAGTTCTAAAATATCTTACTAAACTCGCAAAATTGTGCATGTATTATTAGATTTAAAAAGATTGAAATTATTATTATTGACCAGAATTTTTGTCATTCCCTTCATAGTAGTAAATACAGTCAAACAATATACTTTAGGTAGAGTATTGGACGTGCTGCCGGCGAGATGTGGAAAGAACAATTGTTTAGTCGGTGTATGATTCGGAGAGGTGGATGTCGTAAAACGGTTGCACAATCCGATTTAATACTCAAGAAATCTTAACACTCCACGGGAAGTTTTAAGATTTTATTTTATTTTATTTGGGAAACAAACAGTTACATAAACAATATTAATAAAACATAAATAAAATACCTATTTATCTTCTCAAAAGTATTCCAGTCAAGAAAGGAAATATTGATCCGTTCCCTGGCCAATGCCAACAAAAATATTGATAAGGTACATCTACCTTATCAATATTTTTGTTTACGTAGACCCTTGATACATCTATCAAGGGTCTAAGTAAACAAACGTCCACCAGTTCCATCCATTACATTTGTCCATGCACACGATTTTTGTAAAAATTTAGTTTGTTATATTTCCGTTTGAAAGTAGGATACATATTAAAAAGTATTTATTTGTAGGGCAGTATATATGTCCTACTGCGGCCTTTCCCCTAATCAAACATATAAAGAAGAGATTTGGCTTTCCCTAACGGTCTTTTTAATAGGTCACGGACCACAGGCTTCATAGCATTACAGTTGAGGATGCAACTGGTACCCAATACTGAATGAGAGAGAGAGAGAGTAGGTCACAAGGTGGCGTTTTTTACTTTTTTTATTTATTCAACTTTATTACAAAGATACTAACTAATAATATATAACGACGGAAATAACGGCGGAAATGGGTTTTAAAGCTAGACGGACTAATGTAATACTTTTAACGGTGGTTCATAAAATAATAAATAAAGGGCTATCTAGTGCCTGACAATTAGCAATATGGAAATTTTAACCACATTTACAAGTTAAATTATTTTTTCAAATGATGGCGCCTCTTTTGCTTGGTATTCACCGTAAACTCCCAACCGAAAGGTGGTGCAGAGACAAGTAAGACCGAAATGCAGCAAAAATAAAATAGAAGGTACTTACTTATCTAGTATTTTAACCTATATTACCTACCTTTCGCAGGTTTGCTAGCAATTTGTATGCTGCCATCTCTGTGAACAGCTGGTACTAATAATTTTGTCTACAAGTACCTGCTGCGTTTCTACGATAGTAGAGAGTATTACGTTTCCAAACTTATCTGTTCTTCGCTTTTCGTTTCCAATCCTTTTCAATCAATCTCTATAAAGAGATTGAAGTATTCTATATTTAAAAAATAAAAAGAACTTTAACCGGTCAATATCGACGAGCTTTGATTTTGTTCAGCTGCCGTGGACATTTAGGTCAAGCGATTCAAGGTGAGGCTGTTACAACTAAGGCTCATTCATGGTTGGAAACCATTAGAAGAGAGATATTTTTATAGGAACTTGCAGTATTTGAATCTTGTCTACTCACATGTCTGGTATTTTTTATACCTACAAATGATATAGGCATACGCCCATCTAATGATATCATATCATACTTCAGTTCAGTTCAGTTCTGTGCCCACCCACACAGCATTTCGCAGCAAGAGCGTAGGAACTGAGTCCACCTTGGAGTGAGCGTGACTGCCTGACTGCGTTTCCAGCAACGGGCCGATATCTTCTCCGTTTTACTAGCGCAGCCACGTCAGACCGCGTTAGACCTGTACCAGGCTCGAGAAACCAGGTGAGCACGTATATAGGATATGCAGTGTGTGGGGAATTGCAGTCTGGGAAATGGGAAAGTAAAGGGAAATTAGAGTCTACCGTATACTAGCAACAAGTAAACATATCTGATGATATCATATCATACAAAGAGGATATAATCATTACGTTTTAATATCATACTTTAGTCTTTTTAAATACAACTAAGTATGCAAAACGGTCCACCTAGTATCTTTTTTTTTCTTCGTGTTTAAACTGTTGTCGGATTTTTTAAGCTGCCTAAAAGAATCTGACATAGCTTGACGACTGTCATACAATGATGATAGCCGGGACCAACGGCAACTCGAGAATTACAACCATCCAAGTGCGGACTACGCCCGGTGTCACTTAACTTGAGAAAGCGCTAGTAATGTCACATTACTAATGTGTACTCCCGCCGGGCCACCGAGCACCTCAAACCTGATGGTAATGATAGGGTTTGGTTTTCTATGAACGCCTGTAAAACTAGGAGTACCTACCACACGCGCATTACCGACCGCGAATAAATGTATTCACGCCCTCTTATCGTTTTTAGTCTGTCTGGAAAACAATGACTCAACATAAAGTGTAGTGTTTCTTTCCACATAAAAGAAAGCACACCACTGAATGAATAAAACACAATGTTGCTTAATGAGTGCTTACAAAGTAATTCCTAAGAGCAATTGATGGCAACAATTCGAGAAAAGTTCTTATTACTGTCATCAGCCATCAGGTTGCTCCAAATGGCCGCGGGCACTTTTATTTGGCCGGTCATTAGATCCCCGTTACACCCTAAACAATGTTATTTAGTGTAATTTGCGGAGTCCCCGCAGTAAAGAGCTCGTCAGCGTCGTGGTTATTGTGCCTCGGGCTGCATTGAGGGAACCGGAGTCCAAGCTTTGGCATTTCATACGGAATTTCCTTAGAAGCAATTACTGAGCGACAGTGTTTGCACTCTAGTTGAGAAGCCAAAGTACATCTCATATAGTATAGTTGTAGTAGACTCCTCCTTTTTTGAAGTAGGTTAAAAAACTAGGACTGTGATACAACCATTAGTTTTATTTTTATTATTCACGTCTCTTTAGTTATTCATTGCTGCACAGAAGTACACAACATATACATATTATATTATATTATATTTTGGCTTATGGCTCTGAAACGCGGTCTCTTACTATGGATCTTATAAGAAGGCTCAAGGCTTAGGCTTAAGGTCACTTAACGGGCTATGGAGAGGGCTATGCTAGGTGTTTCTTTACGTGATCGAATCAGAAATGAGGAGATTCGTAGAAGAACAAAGGTCACAGACATAGCCCAGCGGATTAGCTCATTTAAGTGGCAATGGGCGGGGCACATAGCGCGAAGAAGCAATGGCCGATGGGGCAGAAAGGTTCTCGAATGGCGGCCACGTACCGGTGGTCAGACGACCTGAGCAAGGTTGCAGGAAAACGCTGGATGCAGGCCGCTTCCGATCGGTCGTTTTGGAAATCCTTGGGGGAGGCCTATGTCCAGCAGTGGACTTCCTGTGGCTGATATGATGATGATTATATTTTAATTTGTTTATATGTAGCTTGGACTCTGTATAGGTATTTCAATCTCAACTGCGGCCGATGCACAATGCAGCGAGGGCTTGGGGCGCATTCCAGTGGGTGGCGACTGGCGACTTTTTAATAAGAGTTTCGGCGAAAGAATCTATCAACGCAGTGCGATGTAATCCATTTTATCCACTCCCTTCAGGCAACGTGTTGGTTTTACTTTAAATTGAGATTAACTTGATTCAGATTCAGATTTTATTGCAAGTCACAAGTTCGAAGTTGTTACGTATTATATATAAAGATAAATACAAGTGACGCCCTGCAAGAGTACAGCAAACGTGTGCGTTTGCTTGTTTCAAAACGCGACACATTGTTACTCGTTACAGAGTATTCTCTTATCAATATCACGCTTCGATGAAACAAACGTTATTTCGGCGAATAAAGTGGAACGCCGTTTTTTTTTTTCCTTTGTGCTAACACGAGGCGAGGCCAAAATATTGATTTGTTTTATACCCGTTTCATTTGTTTCCTTGTATCTTTAATGATATCCATGATACCTTGACAAATGGCTGCCCGCTGGTTATAGGCTATATGTCGTCACAGTAAATTCAGTATGGCGTCCTCTACAGGCCATTAAGTAGCATAACTGTATATAAACGTACTTTTCAGCAAGAATCCTTCAGTAGTCGGGTTTTAGTTTTTGAAATTATTACATAACCACTGTTATAGCCACTGCTATTTTTAAAGCAATTATTCTATTAAATCATCCTATTATTTCTATAGGTATACTTAAAACAAAAAGTGAGGATTGCGCCTGGAAATTGTACTCGTCCAGAGACCATAAAAGTACCTACGAGGCATTTATCCCTGATTCCATCTAGATAAATACGGAATATGAATAATTTCAGTTTCTCCGTTATTGTCTTCCCATGGTCATACATACATTTTTTACAGCATGTTCAATCCATGATATTTTGTGTGTATGTATTTTATTACGTACTAATATGTATTCTGTACTGTGCTGTGCCAAGAAAAATACTTGTATTGTTGGTGTACTTTGCGCACTGGACATTTAACCTAAATAGCATACAATAATTGAAACGTTTATTATACTTATTTTTAACCGACTTTAAAAAAAGGAGGAGGTTATCAATTCGACTGTATGTTTTTTTTTTAATTTATTTTTTATGTTTGTTACGCGATATCTTCGCCAATTGTGAACCGATTTTGATGATTCTTTTTTTATTTGAAAGCCTTTATTTCCAAGTTGATCCCATTATAATTTGGTAAAGAACTTTGGACATATGGAAGAAACTCCTAAAAAAATTAAAGTCGGTTGTTTTTTTTGTTAAAAATTTAAATATATAATTTTTTCGTTTGTTCCAGGTATGTCTCTACATTTTTTTATCGTTCCTTTTTTCCACATAAGTAAGTACCTACCTAGACATAAGTAAAGCTAAATTAAAGCTTTCTTTCTTATATTATTTACTGAACAGCACGCGACTTCATTTTAGGATTTCATTACAGATACATTATCTCGTCTTTATACCTAACGGGTTAGACAGCGCCCAGGGCCGTAAGACCCAAGGCCAGAACGTTAAGATAGAATAAACGGGCAAGTGCGAGTCGGACTCGTACATGAAGCGTTCCGTACCACCGTACAATGTTTTAAAAAGCTGAAGAAACACGTTTCTTGTAAGACTTCAGACCCTTTCATTTTTAACTTTATTTTATTTTTAGTATTTGTTGTTATTGTGGTCATAGTAATACATAATTGGTGAAAATTTCAAGTATCTTGTTAATGCCAGTATAAAGATCAAGTTAAAAACGCTGAAAAAAACACGTTTCTTGTATGACGACCCCCTTTAATTTTTAACTATTTTTCATTTTTAGTATTTGTCGCATATAGCAGCTACAGTAATACATAATCGGTGAAAATTTCAAGTGTCTAGCTATTACGGTTCAAGAGATAGAGCCCTGTGACTGACGGACAGACAGACAGCCGGACTGACAGACGGACAGACAGCGGAGTCACAGTAATAGGGTCTCGTTTGCACCCTTTGGGTACGGAACCCTAAAAAGGTAATCAAAATATTGATGGGTTACTACTCGCGTCGCCTTTTAACATTATTCAGATTCTTAAATTGCCGATTCCTTCGACCGGCTTTTACGATCTACGCGCGAAGAGAAGCAGCTGGTACATTCTAAGTTAATTCTTTTCCCAAAGATATCATAACGACTATTTAAAATGCGTTTTAGTTTATCTACTCGTACTCGCATTTTAAGTCGTAAATTGGCCGTAGCATCAAAGATAATCTAATTACTAACGTAGCGTAGAAGCTTTTCAAAGGTTTTTTTTATGAAATTTTTGAGTTCCATATGAGTTTACGACATATGTCACTTACCATAAGTCAATTTTAAAGACCAACAACATCTGACGTCAATCTGTAATTTGTTCCATATGATAAAGTTAGCGCTGTATTAACCTGTCGCTAACGTGGGGAAGGTCACGAGGTCACAAAGGGTCGCTTGCCATAACCCTTACTTCGATGATAGCTGGCCTGTTTCCCACGCATTCCATTATTTTAGAGAGAATTTTGTTGTTTGGGAAATATTATAGGCATATACAGCGGGTCCAACAAAATATACTGAAAGTATTTTAAGGGTGAATTCAGTCCATGATACTGAACTCAGCTGATCGGTCTATTTGTATGGGAGGCCAAAAAATATTTTTCATATTTCGATATATGTTTCCTGGGGAAAGTTGTTCAGTATCATGGACTGAATTCACTATTAAAATAGTTTCAGTATATTTTGTTAGATGCTTATATTCTACGTCCTACCAGGCCTGTGTCGCTCCCCGTTTAGGTATCGAAAATGTACCTACATTATTACTATGCGCGCAGGCGGCGGTAAATTCAACTGAATTTAATACGTATCGTTTGTCCAGAGTAATAAGAATGAAATTGGCTTGCAATGGATGTTTAGGTATTTATACGAAAAGGTGCCGAGTTCTGACATGAGCTAAATTAAACCATATCGCTAACCACATTTAATAGATATTTCTTTGAATTTCTTTGCTGAGTGAGACTTCTGTACGTGAGTATTAGTCTATATTCTGTGGTCCTACGTATCTCACTCACTTCAGATAATAATAATAGCAGTGGCTATACATACATACACTATCACGTCTTTATCCCTAACGGGGTAGACAGAGCCAAGGGCGGTAAAGCCCAGGCCACTTTTAGCGTAATGGTGGGCATGAAAGTGGAAAAGGGAAATCATAATAGTGGGTTGCTAACCGCATCGCCTATTCATATGATTCAGATTCTCGCCCATTCCCTCGATCGGCTTGTACGATCTGCACGGGAAGAGAAGCAGCTGGTACATTCTATGTTTTTTCTTTTCTCCCAGACAAGCAAAGAAGAAAGTGGCTATAATAAATAAATATTTTTGAGCTTAATTTTTGCTAAGTTATTTTGTCGAAATGGAATATAAGTACATATATGTACATATACTATACAACTACACACTGAGTAGTTTATTTAGTAAGTACCTAGGTGAAAGACTCGTACCTACTTAGTTTTAGGATGTTGCTTATAAGAAATTCTTTACATGTCCTATGAACAGCAGATAACGACGAACCTGATTTGAAAATCGTACTTACTGTCAGATTTCTGATTTCCATATTTTATACACACTCGTAGTATTAGGTGCTAAAAGTGGCGTTAAATTCTACGATAGATTAAATTATTTTGAGATTGCAATCTGTCTAGATTGCTAAACGAGTGAATGTCGTATCATAATCCAAACAATAGCCGATGTAACAAGGGCGTATCGATCCCGCCCACCTGCAGCCGTGCACGTCAAAAACTACGGTTCGTACAGAAGCGACCATATGAAACACAAGCCTACGTGCTTACTTTTATGCGCCTGGTGTGTCCTTCAATAATTGCGCCCTGGAAATATGCGCGCTTTTTTCGAATAATCATCTAAGATTTCACATTCTTATATTTTTAGGGTTCCGTACAAAAAATGAAAAAACGGAACTCTTATAGGATCACTCGTGCGTCGGTCTGGACCGAATCAGGTGCAATTTGGTAGGATGGTGTAATCCTATGACCCAAACACATATGTGAAAAGTAAATATTTATTTTTTTTAAATAAAGGTCATTTCCGGGGGACAAATAAGGAAATTAAAAAAAAATGTTTTACAAACCTTACTGTGTTACATATCAAATGAAAGGGCTCGTTATGAGAATCTTAAATATATTTTTGTTATTATTGTAAAATAAATAGTTTTGATTTTATTCATGAAAGAAGACAAAATTTACCCTTGTTCTCCGAAACTACTGAGCCTAAAATTTTGAAAAATATACAAAATATAGTTCATTGCTTGTAGATTACAGGAAAATCTATAAGAATTCAATAAATTGTACGAAAGCCTCTTTTCGCGAGTTTAACTCGCGCAATTGGCCGATTTATTTACTCTTAGATTTCACATTAGTGCGCCCTGTGCCTGAGCATCGCTGGGTCCGCACTAGTTACGGAAGCTTGGCTAGTAAAACTGGTAATTTTTGTTCATAGTTATTAAACTCGTTTATTGTAATGTCATGTCACATGTGACAAAACACGTTTACTATTTTTAGGTCTACTTTTCCATCATTCCTTCCATTCATTTTGTTTGTCAGATGCCTATAGTCTATAGATAGAGGGAGATAAAAATATGTACCAACACAAGCTATCCTTCTGTACAATATTTATATCATGTCACACTGCAGCCTCCGCAAAAATCGTAGTGAATTAAAATCATACAGCCGAGCAGGCAGCCGGCAAACAAAGCTGTGCTCTGTCGATGATCCAAATAAAATAACTGGGAGCTCGTGCAGAATATTGTGTAGACTTTTTTACGATATTTTTGTCATAGGATTTATCGTATGTAAGGTATATTTTATAATTGGCTTAGTAATTTCTGAGTTTATCGCGTACGCACAGACAGACAGATATACGGGCTTCAATTTATAATAAGTAAAAATGGGGATACGGATTAATATTTATCTAGTATATCTATTATGAATTTACTTTTTAGGATTCCGTACCCAAAGGGTGCAAACGGGACCCTATTACTGAGACTCCGCTGTCTGTCCGTCTGACACAGGGCTCTATCTCTTGAACCGATTACGGTGAAATCGGTGAAAATTTCAAGTCTAGCTTAATAAGGGTCATTTTCGGGGGCCCAAATAGGAAATTAAACAAAAAGGTTTGGAAACCTCACTGTGTCATATATCCAATGAAAGGGCTCGTCATGAGGATTTAAAATATATTTTTGTTATTATTGTGAAATGAGTAGTTTTGATTTTATTCATAAAAGAAGACGAAAATTGACCATTCCCCCCTCCTGGTCTCCGAAACTACTGAGACTAAAATAAAAAAAAAAATACAAAATATAGTTCATTGCTTGTAGATTACAGGAAAACTAAGAATTCAATCAATTGTACGGAACCCTCTCCACGCGAGTTTAACTCGCACTTGTCCGGTTTATTTAAATATATGTTCTCTCTCCTACTCTTTCAAGTACTTCGTCATTGCTTACTTTATCCATCCAGACGAAAATGTAACCTGCCTCTTCTCTGGGCCAGAAGACTTAAAAGCCTTGAAGGCCACTTTAAACAACTTAGTTTACACGTGGAAATGTAAACAGCTGGATATTCAGCGGTGCGTGCCAGTAAAGCACATCATTAAAATATTTCACCGAAGTTACCTAGAGATATTTTATTTATGTACTAGGTACTTAAGTCAAAATTTACAATTTTATTAAAAGTAACGTGAGACAATAGCCCGTACTGACGACAGACGTTGGAGTGAACGCGTACTACACTGGTGGCCGCGCGATCACCGCAGGAAAAGAGGAAGGCCGCGCGCCCGCTGGCGTGATGACATCATGGCCGTCGTCGGCCATACCTGGACGAGACTCGCGAGCGACAGATCACGATGGAAGCAGATGGAGGAGGCCTTTACCCGACATTGGGTATCCAATTCCCCAAAACCAGACACAAACTTATAGAATGTAAAAGACTCATAATTTAATTGGACATAATAAATAAATTATATTTTATTATTTTTTGACATATTCGTAATTGATTGACTGACAAATTATTTATGTACTTAATTAAATTCAATAATTGAAACCGATTTAATGTAATTAAGAATGTATACTTACTTCAATTTAAATATGATTGAATAATATGATTTGTGACGACGCTAACCAAGCAGAAACCTGCATGGAATATAAACTGTAATGTGCGAATTGGAAATAAATGGCTTTATTATTATTATTATTAAACGTGAGACAGCTCCATAGTTAATTATTTTAAAACAGTCGACTCACGACTAAATTACTCGTACCGGAGTCAACCGTTTTAAATTAATTAATTAACAATATTTACAGATGGACTTTTGATAGAATGAATTGTTAAACGCCGATGCTTAGAAAAGTAAACCTTAACGAATAAACTGACAAAACTTTATTTAAATACGTGTACCCACGGTGAGTATCATATTCAAGGTAGGGACTTAGATAATATAAGGAAAGTATATAGTTACCGTGACCCGAACTTTCATAAAAAAGAAGTTAACCTTAAACGTAAACCTAGTCCACCTTCAAATAATTTACTCATTGGCCCTGTCTACTTAATTTATTATTAAAAGTCCTGCTTATAATTCATGAAGACAGCACAACACACCCCGACGTGACGCGTCACCGGCGTCACCCGAAGACACACAATTTTCCGCTTTGCCAAGTTTTGAATATATTAAGTTTGAGCCTCGTTTAGAAAAGATGTCTTTTGATGAGTACATTAGAAGTCCATTTGGCGGGATGTAGATTAAGTAGCCTTTTTAGGGTTCCGTACCCTAATGGCGCCAACGGGACCCTATTACTGAAACTCCGCTGTGCGTCTGTCACAGCTAGAATTGTTTATAATGTATTACTGTGGCCGCTATAACAACAAATACTAAAAATAAGATAAAGTAAAAATTAAAAGGGGTCAATCATACAAGAAACGTATTTTTTTCAGCGTTTTTAACTCGATTTTTATAATGGCACTAGCTTTTGCCCGCGGCTTCGCTCGCGTATCCCAAGGTAACATTACATTTTTCCGGGATGAAAGGTACCCTATGTCCTTCTTAGTACTCCTAACTATGTGTATGCGAATTTTCAAGAAGATTAGTTCAGTAGATAAAGCGTGAAGAGGTAACAAACAAATATACAAACTCACTTTCGCATTTATAATGTTAGTTAGGATTAGGATTAGGATGGGGTACGATTAGGATTAGCTAGATACTTGAAATTTTCACAGAATATATATTGCTTGCTATAGCCAATTGTACGGGGGTATGGAACCCTTCATGTACGAGTCTGACTCGCACTTGACCGGTTTTTTCTAGAAAGTCACGTTAACCCCATTATTCGAACGTAACTTTTTTGTAACGCGGCTAATGCATGTTTGAGCTTTAGGTTTTGTTAGAAATATTTTGCAAGATGAAAATGAGTAAGTTTACAAGGACAGCTGCTTTTAACTAAGTATTTATTTTTACACTTTATAGTTAGTTCCAAAGTAATAATGTTCATATAACAAAAAGCGCACTTAATGTTATTCTCTAATAAAAAAAAGTAAAAAAGGTAAAGTAAAAGATTGATATGCCGGTCGGTGAAGTTTTATGTTAAATCGTTAACTTGTGATCGAGCCACTTTTCATTTACAATGTAATGGATCTGTAATAGTATTGCTATAATTGATTTAATCGTAAGCGTAGATTTTCTATGTAGACAATTGGGAAAGCAAAACTAATAAACTAAGGCTTACCCCAGCCGGTATAATCCAAATTGATCTAGTATTCAGTTCGACCGCTGAAAACTCATCTCCAAAGCTTTACTTGCCCAGATTGATTGATTTGTATTTAACATTTCTAACACAATTTTCAATTCAACGTTTTGATATACAAACTGACATTCCGAATTATACTTAATGTCCTTAGCTTCCATTTAGTTTAACACCGTCGGTTACGGTTATGGCTGGAAGTGGAGATAACTTATAAATGCCGGTTTTAGGACCGGCGCCCTTGGGCAACATTCAATTCCACGTCTTCTTATCGAGTTTGTTAATAGCAAATGTCAGATTTTTGAGCTACCTAAAGGCATCTGACGCAGCTCAATAACTGTCAACTAGTGGCAAGTCATTTTTACATACTAGTGAAATGTAGTGTGCAGGTTTCCTTACAATGTTTTTCTTCATATGAAGCATGTAGTGGTAGTTGAAAATGACTATACATTAGAGAGTAACAAGTCGCGCCTGGAACCGTGCCTCACAGACGCAGATATACTACCTAAACCGCTTGGCCAGCACGGCTTAAATTCCACTGACCCACTCACACCCATTCACCCAACACCTTTTGCATATCCAAACTTCAAACCGATCGCGGTGCTAAGTAAAAGTCAAAGTCAAATTCAATTTTTTTTATTAATTTTTAATAAATTACTTATTGTAGGTCATATTTTTTTATATATTGCAAAAGCTACAAACTACTAGCGTTTCGGAACGACCACTGCTGGGAAGATTACTTAAAAAAAAAACAGTATAGGTCCCTACTCAGCCTGATGGGCTTTATTGTATTACAGATTTACACTTATTCTTATCGTATATTTACACATAATTATTTTCCTGATATCATCGACGCAAATACGTTGCAGGGTTACGCGGATGAATAGGGTGAAAAACGTATACGTAAGAGGTAGTTCGAAGGTGGCACCGAGAACAGACAAGGTAAGTAACAGATTGGCTTGGTTTGGACACCATGTAACGCAAAAAACACTTAATATGAAGGTAGGGCACAAAGGGTAGGGGAAGATCAAAGAAGAGATAGATGGAGTGCATAAGGCATGACATGGATATAGTTGGAGTCCGGCTGTCATCATTGTATGGCAGTCGTCAAGCTATGACAGATGCCTTTAGGCAGCTTGAAAAATCTGACACCAGTGTTGGCCACTTACACACACGATAAACAAACAAACAAGTTGGAGTGGATAAGGGAATCATGGGTGATAGAGGAAAATGGAGGGATAAGACATACTGCGCCGACCCCAAATAAAATAAGAAAAGGTAAGGAAGATACGACGCAAATACGTTTTTTATAACTTGGGTAGGTAGGTACTAGTAGGTTACTAAATATTCTGGTCTCCAAACACCCAGTACGTTGGCAAGCACTGCTCTTTAATTCTTGGCCTATCTTTACCTGTTTAGGAAGGTAAGTAAGTAGGTACCTACTCTAGTTTTTGACTGCTGTGGGTCGCGTCTACCGCTCTTCTACGCCCCATCTTGTCTGTCGCCCCTAGGCATTTGCCAGACTGCGTAATACCCTAACGCAGCTACTGAGCGCAATACATATAAACGATGTACATAAAGAAGACTATGAAATTCCCTATAAAACGTTATCGCGCCACTTTCTTTGTATGCACGGACTTTGGGTGGCATTTCCGAGCGAGGAATTTGTAAAATTTTATGTTTCCCTCAAGAGATGGCCACTTTATACCCCATTTTATGAAGTTTAACCCTTGCAGTTTATAGTGATTACTAAAATAAGGTAGGCGTAGAGATAGTGTATAAATTGATGGACCTCAACGAAAATCATATTTTATTGTAAATGTGAGTTTATTTACTGGTTATTGGAGACTAAAAAGACCTGATGTAATGATGATTTTGTTCACAACAATTTTTTGTTGAATCTTCTTCTGTTTTGTTTTCTTTGTTCAATTTGAGTTTAGTTTTCTATTTTGTTCTCTTATAGTTTAGTTTAATTTTAGCTTTAACTTTATTACAGTATTTGTTAATCATATAGTTAAAATATTATTAGAGTATTTGTTAATCATATAGTTAAAATATTATTTACTAATAAAAATGTCAGCTAATTTGTTGTTATTGTTACACTTTATTATATTGCTGACTTATTTAATGAAACTTAAGTGGTTTGTTACCAATCGGAACACGTGTGGAAACCAAGTGAAGCGAATATTGATTGAAATAAAATCGATCAATTTCAATAAAGTATTCGAAAGATTACTCTCATAGTTACCTATAGTTGCAGTAACATTGATCAGTATCGGAAACCATTCCAACTCGTGCAAGCGAAAATAAAATAAAAATTATCCTGGTATTTTAATAAAGCGATATAAATAAATAAATAATAAATATATAAGAACAAATCACACTGATTAAGCGAGCCCCAAAGCACAGAATACAGTAAGAGTAAACAGAAGGGACTCTTCTAAGGTACGCGCAATATACGTCCCCGTTCCCCGCACCCGCACCTCTCCCCCGGTTCTTGACGGCCAACGTGAGAATCGAGGCGAAAACGGGGAAGAGGTGCGGGGACGGGGAACGGGGACGCCTGGGTGACGCATATTGCGCGTACCTTAGGAGTGTCCGGCCTGTGCCCAAAGTAAGTTTTTTTAAACTTGTGTTGATACTAACTCAACGATACTATATTTTGTAGTAAATAAATATATAGATAAACACCCAAGAGCCAAGACAATTTGAAAAAGTTAATTTTCCAACTTGCCCTGGCTGGGGATCGAACCCAGAACCCACGGCTTAGCGATGAACAAGCGAACTCCGCAGTTTTACGCGTAGTAAACAGGCAAACACAGCAATAAAATCCATCACCCGTTACGTGTGTTTGTGTACAGAACTGAAGTCGTTTGGTGTCCCTCTGAATTTCTCACCACATTAGGGGTAAGTGACTGATGTACTTTGGAACTTGCACCTGTAAAATAAAGTACATTAAACAGACTTGGCTAGAAGAATTAGCTTGACCGGGCCACCCACGCCTCGGCAGCCCCTATAGTGCCTAAGCTTAGATGACAACATACATGCCGACATGTTTCGACCTTATCCGGAGGCATTCCTCAGGGCGAATGTGACTCGCGACGTGTACACGATGACGTCCCGAGCCACACTGATATTAGCGAAGCGAAGCGTAGCGCGGTCAGCGCGGGCGTTTGCCCGTTGCGCGCTCAGTGACAAAGCGGTGGCTGGTGGGGGATTCTGATCTGCGTCGCCGACTCCCGTGGGTGTGTACTTAGAGCCTCATTTTCAACTTCGTCACCATCGGCGGCTGGTGATGGTGCCCGACGCCGTGTGTGAAAAAAGCTCACGGTTTCAGAGACTTTCGGCTGTACATGACTTCCACTATGTCTCTTGAAGAACCAGTTTTCAGGAGGCGGGTAAGCTCCAACCTCGCATTTAAATTGGGACGTTGACTAATTTCTATCACTACTCGTTTGTTGCGAGGGCCAAAACCTTTCTCTCTGGCCAAGACTTTGGCCTTCTCACAGCATATGAAGTGTGTGACGTCCGTCTCTATCGCGTGTTTGGTGATGGCAGACCCGTTACTGTCCAGTTGCTTCAGGCACCTTATATGCTTATGCAGCCTGGTAAACACATTCCATCCCGTCTCTCCCACGTAGCTCCTTCCACAACCTCAAGGGACTTCATAAACACCGGGAACGTTGAGTGAATCGCTATCCTTTGGGGAACGCAAAAGCTGTTGGTTTTTTTTAAGAGGCCGGAATATTGTTATAATGTCAAATTTACGACGTAACAGTTCGTCGTCACAACTCGATGTCACTCCCTTCATAAATGGTAAGTACAGGGGCGCTCTACCAGCAGATGATGACTCTACGTTCAAATTGGAACTAATTCTTACTTATACTTAGCAAGTGAAAAAAGAGTTATTGTATATTTCGGGTCAGAAGTGTAAAAGGTAGGTTCTGATTTATGAAAGCCGATGAGTGCAGAAAGATCTAAAGTCACAGGTATAAACCATCCGAGCTGAAGGCGTGAGTGATTGATTAGTATCTGTTATGAAGCTTTTTTATTACCGCTCGAGGTGAGTATGCAATTTTAAGTCTTCCCCGGCCAATAAATGGATATAATCGCACTTGCGAATAAATCCAATTATTGGCCGGGGCCAAAAGACGCATTTTACGCCTTGTATACGTATACAAGGCGTAAAACGCCTATTTTGGCCCGGGGAGACGCAAAATTAATAACTTGTAGAGTTCAATTTGCGTGATGAGGGTTTCAAACCGAAACCACATACATAGGTACCGCAAGTTAACTAAAACATTACCCTATCATTTATGAAACTATTCCCTATAAATAGCATTACAGTGATCAGTGCTTGAAAACGAAATTCAAAATGTTACTCAAACAATGCATGTAAAATCAGCTACTGGCCGCCATGTTTCAAACGCATCCGGAGGTCGTCATCAGGGCGAATATAACTCGCGACGCCGCACGACGACGTGTGCAAATCAGGACATTGGGATTTATAATTTTAAAGATATTTAAAATTCCACCCGCATTAAGCTTCCGTGAAAATATGAAATATAATATCAAGGGAACATTTAAAAACCCAAACCTCTCTTTTCAAATAATAGAGCAAATTGTAGACGATACCTAAATATGTTTATTTTTTCTGGAAAATACATACTTGGAAATATTTACAAGTATGTATTTTCTGTTGTATAAATATGGTTCGACATATGTCCAATGCCTGTACAAATATTGCATCAATGTAGGTAAACATAAATTCGCATGTCAAAGGGAAAATCCGGCAGCGTAAAATAGTAAATGCGAGTACACCACAGACACTATCACGTCTTTATCCCTAATGGGGCAGACAGAGCATGTTGGGTTTTGCGGCTCTAAGCAGACAGAGCCCTGGGCCGGAAGACCCAAAGGTCACTTTTAGCGTAATGATGGATGGGAAGATGGTAAATATTAGTCAAAATAGTGCTAACCGAATCGCCTATTGATATGATTCGCATTTTCACCCATTCCCTCGATCGGCTTTTACGAAACGTAACATAACCCTATACCTCAGTTAAAAAAAAATGTTTTTTCTAAAAGTGAATATTACATAACATGTACCTACCTACAGCATTTTAATAGTTTAAAACTTTACTTGCAAGTTCGACTCAAGTCGGCAGCTCATTATCATCAAACTCTTTCACATCTGCGTTGTTAAAAGTAAACAGCAACCAGTGAAGATCCTAAAAAATGTTACCCGTTACTACAAACAATCTTTCATGGAATTCCCAAGAACGACCTCTTTAGCGCCGTATACTAAATATCGATGTATTGACTGATGTTATAAACAGCGAGCAGAGCGTCCCTGGCAGCGTGGCAGCAGGTTCCCACGCGAACTTAAACAAATAATAATAAACATGCCATTAGCTGCCTGCTCGTCTACACCGCGCTGCTACTTGCCTGACCGACTCAGAGATTCACTACCTTGCAGAACGGACAGACAAGAGAAATGTTGCTGATGTTGCGTATAGTATTAGTCAATCTTTTATTATTGTCTAAAACAACGACTTTAAATATATATGTAATTAGTTAGTACACTAGAATCTTACAGAAACTTTATAAAAAATTAATAATCATGTCATATTACGGGGTTTTGTGGATGAAATAAAAAGATGGAAAATTTAAACAATTATTATTTATTTCAACTAATAGCCTAAACCTAATCCTTAATCTAACTAAACCTAATCTATGTGGGCGCCAGGAGAGTTTTTATTCCTTATTCGCTGGAACCCTTCCAAAACCTTTTGATGCCACGGATCTCAGTTGGTTAATGTTTTTGGTTGATTCATTCCTCAATAAAAGGGCGTTACCACAGGCTAAAACAACGAAATATGTATGTAGTTACATACTTTCCTATTGCCTCATTTGAACATCTAACTTTTATTTAATTTAGATAAGTACTTAGTAACTTACCCCTTTTCTGCTCACCACACACATACACTTTTTATTACTTTATTCAGTATGATATTTCAAGATATATTGATTATTAACAATTTCTTTATTTCGGGAATTTCGATAATTTTGCTTTTCTTGTGGAGCACAATTCACGCCACACCCAAAAGTGATTCGCCGATTTTTATCCACCCGGTGGTTTATTATTCTCTTACCCTCACTATATTTTATAAATTTAACATTTAGTTTGGCGCCGTATTTGAATGGTAGGTACCTTATTACATTCCCTCGCCCAATGAAAGAAAGAAAATATCCAATATTTTATTTCTTTAAACTTTTGCTCCTTGCCAGAGTGGTTTCATATCTTTGGCATGCCAAACCCCAATCGGTTTACCATAAACATTGTTCAAATAAAATACATTATCTGATAGTTTCCTGACAATAATAGCTTTTTCAAAATAAGGTGCCAATTTAGCTGTAAATTTATTTGCTGCATTTGATAGTAATTTAGTTTTTCGCCACACAACATCACCTATCTCGAATTCAGCTACTCGACGTTTAATATTATAATATTTTATGCTTTTGTCATGAGCAGCTTGTAATCTTTGAGAAACTGTGCTGTACATCTCTGATCTTGTATTCACCTCAGCCAGATAATCATTTATATTAACTTGAAAAGTCGTGTTTTGAAGAGAATTTTGTTTTTCGTTGTTATTACAGCTGACTGGAATGGATGTCTCTCTTCCAAAAAATAGATAAGAAGGTGTATACTCTGTTGTTTCATGCACTGATGTCCTAATTGCGTGGGCAAACTTTTGCAAGTGCACATCCCATTCTTTGTGTTTCTTTGAGTTTATATATGCCGAAATCATGGTGCCTATCACTCTATTCACTCTTTCTGTGGGATTACTTTGTGGATGGTAATTGGGCGTGTACCAAATCTGGCAGTAGTAATTACCTGCTAATTCTTGAAACAAATTTGATACAAATTGTTTACCATTGTCACACACTATTGCCTGTGGACCACCAAAGAGCAAAAATTGACTCTCAAGGATATCACAAATTTTGTCTGCATTTCCAGTTCTTAATGGAAAAAGAAGAGTAAACTTACTAAATAAACAGGTTACGACTAATAACATTGTGTTACAACTTTTGCTTTTGGGAAATGGCCCCATGAGATCAAGTGAAATTATCTGCCATGGTCTTGTTACTGTCCTTTGCTGCCCCATATTCCCCAATGGTAATTTCTGCGATACTTTAACTTTAGCACATATTTCGCATTTGCCCACATACTCTTTTACGTCTCTCAATATGTCAGACCAAAAGTAATACTGTTTTACTCTAAATAAGGTCTTACGAATCCCTAAATGACCTGCCGTAGTCTCATCATGGCATTTCCCTAAGATCACCGACCGCAAAGCCTCTGGAATAAAGAGTTTCCAGTCATTACTTTTGTCTGGATATTGCTTCAATCGTACTCTTCTATACAACAGTCCATTCTTAACCCGCCAATCAGGTGATTTTTCATGTCCATTCGTAATTTTAAGCACTTTATTTTTATACCAATCATCTTTATGTTTATCCGTAATACTAATACTCCGGTTACTGACTGCAATAGCATCAATGCACCTAGACAATGCATCGGGGACTACATTGCTTTTTCCTGGTCGATGAACTACATTAAAGCTAAATTGCTGTAATTTCATTGCCCATCGAGCCAGTCGCCCATGAGGATCTTTCATTTTATGAAGTGTCTTAAGAGCACTATGGTCTGTAACTACTGTAAAGTTGGTGCCCTCAATATAAGGTCGAAATTTATCAATGGCATAAACAATACTTAAAAGTTCTCTTTCAGATGTTGAGTATGCTTGCTCACGATCATTTAATTTCCTACTCAAGTATGACACTGGTTGCTCCACATTGTTAATCTTTTGGCATAAAACGGCACCTATACCTTTACTTGAAGCATCACATTGAATTATAAATGGCTGGCTAAAATCTGGACATGACATTACTGGAGTTGATGTTAGAAGAGTTTTTAGATCTGTAAAAGCTTTTTCTGCCTCATCACTCCAAATAAATTTCTTGTTTCTTTTACCTTTTGTCAAATTATGGAGTGGAGATGCTATAATAGCGAAATTTTTTACAAATCTTCTATACCAACTGGCCAACTGGCAATACCTATAACTCTTAAGTTCAGTAAAATGTCTAGGCCTTGGGAAGTTCAAAATGGCTGATACTTTATCTGGATCGGTACGCAATCCGTCTTTATCCACAATATAACCCAAAAACCGTAAACTAGGTCTAGCAAAATTGCATTTTTCTACATTTATAGTTAAACCTGCATCATTCAGAATAATCATTACGCGTTTTAAGATGTCTAAATGTTCATCAAATGTTTCTGTACATACGACAATGTCATCCAAATATACCCAAACCTTAGAATCTAGACAATGGAATAGAATATCCATAAGTCTTTGTTGTGTTTGCGAAGCATTAACTAATCCAAACGGCATAACTTTAAAATTGAACAAACTTCTGCCAGGTACCGCAAAAGCAGTCTTTTGTTTGCTGGATTCTTCTAATTCAATTTGCCAAAAAGCAGATTTTAGGTCTATAGTGCTCAGATACTTAGCATTGCGTAAATTATCTAAAATAGTAGAAACCCTTGGCAAAGGATATGTATCTCTTTTAGTTACTTTGTTTAATTGTCTGCTATCTAAACAAAGCCTATTTTTCCTATTTGGTTTCTTTACCAGTACAACAGGTGAACACCATGGGCTTTTGGATGGTTCTACTACATCTTTCTTCAACATATCATCTAACTCACGTTCGATTTCTCTTTTAACAACCGGAGAAAAATTATACTGTTTTTGATATATAGGTTTACTGTTTCCTGTATCTATATTATGTTTTATAATATTTGTTCTACCTAGCCCATTTCCTATTTTCTCATTTATTTCCTTAATTGTTTCAAGAAGTGTTTGCTTCTGATCTTCCTTTAAGTTTTCCTTACTAATAATTGAAGTTGAATGATCATCTACAGCATAAATCGCACTAACCTAATGCAAATTTCCTTTAAAATTAAAAGAAATTCCAAAAATGACAAAAAAATCTTTACCCAAAATCAATGGCTGTGACAAATTAGGCATGAGTAGCATGGGAATAATGTGAAACTGATCATCAAATTGTACTGGAACATCAAAAACTTCTGTTATGGAATGTTCCGTACCATCCGCCGTTGAAACGTGCATAGCCTTTAGTTTTTGTTTTTTTATACCAATATCTTTTAAACTATTAGCAAAGCTAGAGTTGATCACTGTGCGAGTGGCTCCTGAGTCCAATAAACCATTGCATTTAAGATTCAGAATATTGAGAATCACGTATGACCTATTATCAAATTGTTTCTGTAATATCAAAGGTTGCACACTGTCTTTACACAAGAATTGACGTATATAATCTAACCAATCCTGCCATTCTTTACTTTTTCTATTCAGGGAAAAGCTCATTTGGCAGATTTCTGGCTCTCCCCGTTCCCGTTTCCCTTACAATTTCCACAGTCTCTGGATGTAACACCAAAACGTCCACACTTGAAGCAAAATAATCTTTGCTTTGGCAGTTGACAAGCTCTAAAAATATGACCCATCTCACGACAATTCCAACAACGCATTGTAATTGACCTATTATTGGGTTGTGGGCTTTTAATTTCCGAAATTTCTTTATGTCCCTCTGTCACTGACGATGAGTTAGAGCGATACGCTAGGTCTGGTTCCAAGAAATTAACTACAGATTTTGGTTCTTGAAAATTATCACAACTGATTTTAGTTCTTTCTACTATCCTCATGACATTGATTAGATCAGCTATTGATGTAAATATATCTCTGCAAACTGCCCTTTGGTAATATGGCTGAAGATTTTTCATTACTATCATAATTTTTTCAGATTCTGAAATTTTGGTAGGCAATCTATTAAACATATTTTGCATGACTGAAATAAATATAATAACTGGCTCATTTTTACCTTGTGTTCTGGATTTTGCCTCTGATAATAATTCCTCTTGATAGTACGGTGCTTGAAATTTTGGTTTTTAGCAATACTACAAGTTCTTGCCAATTTCCTACGTATTCCCTATTGGCTCTAAACCAAATCAAGGCATCCCCTTTGAAAAAATCTATAGCGTGACGCCATAAATCACCTTCTGTGGCATTGCGCGCATCTTTAAGTTCATCTACCCGTTCAATAAAAGCATTAATACTAAGATTATTATCTCCTGAAAAGTGAACACCCCATTGACTAATTGGTACAAGTTTGCGTTTATTATACTGCTGTGTATCCTCATACATAGTCGAATTAAATACCTTAGTGTGTGGTTGTTGCATAATACTATTTTGGAATGTTGGATCTTCTAAGTTGAGATGTGCAAAGCTTACTTTTCGCTGACTCGTGATTGGCTTGTCACCAGTCGGCAAAGGCATGAAATCTTCTTTATTTGACTTAGATGTAGACGGCAATACGGCCTCCTGAACATTATGGCCTTCAATTATTCTTAAAATTTTGTTAACAACTTCCCCTAAGGATCTGTGCAATTCTTCTTTCATTTCAGATGTTATAATATTATTATCTTCTAAATCATCATTACCTTCTAGTTCATTAAGTAAAAATAACGCTTTATCTAAAAGGACTTGCTTTTCTTTTTCTTCAATATCTTCCACAACTGTAGTCAATTTTAATCTATTTAAAACATGGTACAATCGCGAAACTAAACGCTTGAAAAGTTGTTTGTCCGGTTTTTCATTTAACTCTGAGATATAGCTTGAAATATTATTTAACTTAGCAGCACAATTATCCAGCTCCTGGCTTGGATTTTCAATGCAAGATTTAGGAGTAATTAATTTGTATGAAACCTCTTGTGAACTTTCAGCCTTAATCATTTTTTTAAGTACTATTTTTAGAGCAGATACTAAACCACCGGGCTGACTATAGCCTCGACACGCCAACTCAAATTCCACTTCATCTTTAAGTAAAAACTGGACATCCATTTCGAAACAAGAAACAACACTAGAAGTCCACAAAAAATACAAATTTATCTACATGTGTATAATATATATGTGTAATGTATATATGTGAGATTAATTAAAAATTGTGACGAAGCCACTAAAAAAAAGAATTGCAATTACTAAAAATGTTAAAATACTCGTATGGCCCGATTAGTGAAAGAGAAACAGAAGAACAAAGAAACAAAAATCTCCCAAGCTATTTAAGTGCCCTTTCCCTCGATCGCCTTTTACGATCTGCCCGGGAAGAGAAGCAGCTGACACATTCTACGTTTTTTCTTCACTCCCAGGCCAGCATGGGAGTAACTTACTCACAAGTTAAATAAATTATAGTGGAACTTGGCTATCACACTACTGTGCACCTGTTTACAATAATACAAATAATAAATAAAATTTTGTTAATTGCCACTAAAAATCTTACACAATTACACGTGAACAAAGGTTATATACACCGATATTACACCATATATAAAAAATCAACATATGACAACATACATTGTAAGGTATATATTTTTCTAAAAAAAAAAAATTTCATTTATGTATCACGCCCGGTGACCGTTATTTTAGTAAATAAATACCTATATTTCATCTCAGAGAACCCTCATATTTTAACGTTGGGCGTCATTTATTACGGGGTTTTCTGGATGAAATAAAAAGATGGAAAATTTAAACAATTATTATTTATTTCAACTAATAGCCTAAACCTAATCCTTAATCTAACTAAACCTAATCTATGTGGGCGCCAGGAGAGTTTTTATTCCTTATTCGCTGGAACCCTTCCAAAACCTTTTGATGCCACGGATCTCAGTTGGTTAATGTTTTTGGTTGATTCATTCCTCAATAAAAGGGCGTTACCACAGGCTAAAACAACGAAATATTAGGTCCTTACATATGAAATTGCCGATTTTCAATACTGGCAACTTTATAATCAAATATCTTGCCTTTCATTAGGAATTCCAAATTCAAATTTATTTCGAAATAAAGCCAGAAAAATATTGTTTTAAAATTCGTATTTCATTTGTTTTAACATCATTTGTTTGAGTTTCAACATTGCTATAACAACAACTATGGACAAATTGAAAATTCGCGGTATTTACGAATACGAGTTCCACCGTGGCACCAGTGCTGCAGAAACGACTCGAAGAATTAACGACGTGTATGGACCAGGCACAGCTAACGAACGAACGGTGCGGTTTTGGTTTCAACGTTTCCGTTCTGGAAATTTCGATTTACACAATGAGCCTCGTGGACGACCTGATACTCAAGTGAATAACGAAGAATTGAAGGCGATAGTGGAAGCGGATCCATCTCAAACCACTTCTGAATTAGCAGCAGCCTTCGGCGTAAGTGACAAAACGATACTTATCCACTTGCGCCAAATCGGAAAAATTAAAAAACTCGAAAAGTGGGTACCGCACGAATTGACTGAAGCAAACCAACAAACACGCGTTGCTTGCTGCGTTTCTTTGCTTAATCGCCACAATAATGAGGGGATTTTGAACCGTATCGTGACTTGTGATGAGAAATGGATCCTGTACGACAATCGGAAGCGATCATCACAATGGCTTGACCCTGGAGAACCGGCAAAACCTTGCCCTAAGCGAAAACTGACCAAAAAGAAGATTCTGGTTAGTGTTTGGTGGACCAGTGCTGGTGTTATCCACTACAGCTTCTTGAGATCAGGCCAGACGATTACTGCAGACTTGTATTGCCAACAATTGCAAACAATGATGAAAAAGCTCGCCATTAAACAACCGAGACTGATGAATTGCTCTAGCCCATTGCTCCTTCAGGATAACGCTAGACCACACACTGCACATCAAACGATCGCCAAGTTAGAGGAGCTGCGACTGGAACCTCTGCGTCACCCACCATACTCTCCAGATCTTGCCCCAACCGATTACCACTTTTTTCAAAATTTGGATAACTTTTTACAAGGAAAAAATTTCAAATCTGATGAGGCAGTCAAAACCGCCTTCAAACAGTTCATAGACTCTCGCTCCCAGGATTTTTTTTCCAAAGGTATCAATGATCTGCCTATAAAATGGCGGAAGTGTATCGATAACAACGGCGCATACTTCGATTGATTAAATAATAATTTTATTAAAAAAAACTTGTTTCACTTTTTTTGATACTGAACGGCAATTTCATATGTAAGGACCTAATATGTATGTAGTTACATACTTTCCTATTGCCTCATTTGAACATCTAACTTTTATTTCATTTAGATAAGTACTTAGTAACTTACCCCTTTTCTGCTCACCACACACATACACTTTTTATTACTTTATTCAGTATGATATTTCAAGATATATTGATTATTAACAATTTCTTTATTTCGGGAATTTCGATAATTTTGCTTGTCTTGTGGAGCACAATTCACGCCACACCCAAAAGTGATTCGCCGATTTTTATCCACCCGGTGGTTTATTATTCTCTTACCCTCACTATTATCTTTGCCCTCACTATATTTTATAAATTTAACATTTAGTTTGGCGCCGTATTTGAATGGTAGGTACCTTATTACAAGCTGCCTACTCGTCTACACCGCGCCGCTACTTGCTGGCTGACAGACTCATAGATCTACTACCTTGCAGAACGGACAGACAAGAGAAATAATGTTGATCTTTGCGTATAGTCTTAGTCAATCTTCTATTATTGTCTGAAACAAAGAATTTATTAGAATTTTAAAAATGCCGAACTTTATGTAGAACTGTTATTTCATTATAGAACTGTTATTTCAATGTGTTTTTAAAATTGATTTTTAAATGGCATTATTATATTTGTATGTAAGTACGGGTTACTCACGTATAAAGTCAGCTATTGGCCGATGTGTTTCGACGTCAGGGCGAAAGGCTCAGGGGGGTCTTCCTCAGGGCGAATGTGACTCGTGAGGCGCGCACGAAGTTGTCCCGAACCATATTAATAATGACTGTGTCTCATAGCATTCTCTTGTATGTAATTGGAAGTTCAGGGCTCTAAATGTTATTAGCGCTAAACAAAACGTATGTGTTTAGGTTTAGAATGAACAAATTAAAAATAAGTATCACTTTATAGCAGGGCTTGGAATACCGTTGAAAATCTGGTAACGTTAATTCTGTCAAACGGCGTTAACGTTATCAGCAAATATAACGGTATTTTTCCAACCATTTACCGATAAATCAGATAACGTTACCAATGATATTAACGGTAAAAGATATTGTTAACACTGTATTTCTTTTCTATATTTGACAGAATAAATTGATGAGAGCTACTAGAGCTACACGGATGTCGTGATAGTCTGTGCTACCTTTGGGTTCGATTCCCAGTGCGATGCAATATACTTGTACAAGTATAATTTTTATATAATACTTTACAAGTATGGAAAAAAGTATCGTTACTTATATCGTTAATTGATAACGTTATTATAACGTTTTATAACTGTATTATCGATACCCCTTATAACTTTACCACTAATACCTGTATGAAAATAACGTTATTTAACGTTACTTTTAGTGTGAATTTGGTATCGTTAGCAAGCCCTGCTTTATAGTAATTATTCACATTGAGGCTTGCTCGTAAATCGTCCGGCAAAAATGAAATTTATGATTTATTTTTAAATACCTGCATTTTAAACGTGATATCTCTTTGTTCGCTTTTAAGTGAATTTAAATGCTTCGTCGTATTTTTCATTTTCAGTGAAATACTTTTTACTGTCCCATTTCCTAGGATCACCTCATATTTTACTTGAACTGTTCATAATCCTTTTAGATTTGAATTTATTCAACATAGCGTACCTTATTTCGTATTATACCGGGTCTTACTAAATATACTGAAACTATTTTAAGGGTGAATTCAGTCAATGATACTGAACAACTTTTTCCAAGGAATAAGTATATATCAAAATATAAAATTAATTTTTGGTCTCCCATACAAGTTGACCTATCAGCTGATCCGAGTTTGTATGGATAGCAAGAAAGTATTTTTCATATTTCGGTAGATTTTCCTTGGGGAAAGTTATTTCAATATCACATGAATTTGTCCTTAAAATGGTTACAGTATACTTTATTAGACGTTACATACAAGGTGCTTTAAAATTAAGTACAAATATTTAAAGGGATACCTTTTTACTTAACATAATAACTACTCTTCCGGGAACTATGTCGTAGAATAGGCGACTTAGGAAACACAAGCTAAACAAAGCCTATAAACATCAATGAGAGCTCTCCAACCCGTCTGGCCAGCGTGGAGACTGGAGAGTGTAGGCTAAATCCTCTGACTGCTCTGGCTAATATATGGCTCTGGCAGTACAGAGAGGATCGTGCTCCTACAGTGGAGACTAAAAAAGAACACATAATAACTATTTACGTGACTACTTCAATTTGTGTAAGAACCTGAAATTTATTAACCTAAAATTTCGTTTTGTACAAAATAATGGACTGAATCACTCCTTAAAATATTTGTACTTAATTTAAGAGCACTTGTATATTAAAGGAGAGTTGAAAAGCGTTTTCAAGTACTTGATCTCTTGATTTTTCGAGCATCCCGTAAAAATAAAGGATTTATTATATCCTTTTTCTTCATTGGCTTCCTTTAAAACTAGGTAGGTAAAAATGATAACTTGGCGACGCTTAAAAAAGGCGTATCCCTCATAGGTACAAATGTATTTAGCTTTGGTTCGACAAAAGCTAGGTGTTTTATTCTATATACCTAGTTATGTATAAAATATGTTTAGAAGGGTTGATTTGCTGGCTATCAAGCAAGTATTTCATAACTATACGTATAAACATTTACTCTCCTTCTACACAGTTGTAAGGGCCGATGAATGTTACACTAACATTTAGTCATTAACTTTAGTGTATGATATAATCATGTTTAATTGTAGCATACATATATTCAACCCACACCCATCTTCTAAATTTCCAGACCGTAACTAGGCTGTGTAGTTCCACAAAATAAGGCAGCTTAAATCACCAAAGTTTTGTTGCAACTTTCCTGCAAAATGGCGTTAGTAATAAACTCTTGGAGCTATAAATAGGTATTAAGATAAATTCACTACCAGCCCGTAATTTAGTTTAGTTGAATTTGCCTTTGACTGCAATGCGCTCTTATTTATAATTACGATTTTCATTACAAGGGCGAACATGCTGATCATGGCGAATATTTTGCTTCCTTTTTCCACCTTCTCGCCCACCATCACGCTAAAAGTGGCCTTTGGGTATTGTGGCCCTGGCTCTGTCTGATTAAAGTTGCAACACACAAAATGCTCTGTCTGTCTCATTGGGGATAAATATGTGATAGTGTGTATGTGTGAATTACGAGGTCAGTACTGTCAGTAATGTGTAAACAAATTTTGCTCAAATTTCAACGGAAATTCCAGAAGAATTACTTATTAAAGCAATAAATAAATATTGACAAATAACTACATAACAGTTCACTTTGAGTCTAGCTCAAAACTCAGTATTACATAATACACAACGTGGAGGGGACATACCCGTAATAAATTGAACCAAGGTCTATACTAGAACATTATAGTGTAATGAAATTAAAATAACAGCCTAAGAACAAAGACAAATTTCGGAATTTCCATACAGCCGCCCAAGCGATTTGTATGGGAATGTCGAATTTTTTTTTGGTTTCTTGACTGTTATTTTAATTTAATTATAATTAAGTGATCTAGTATAGCCGTGGTTCGATTTATTACGGGTATGTCCCTTTCACATTGTATATGTCAAAGTCAAAGGTGCTTAAAATTATTAATTGATTACCTACAGTAGGTGTCAAAGTAATAGAACTTCTTAAATTAAAATTCTCATAATCTATGAGCAATTTGCTCATGGTGCGTAGATTTTAATTAAAAGTGTTTTTGTTTCAAGTTAAATTAGGCAACTTTGTTCTAAATGAAAAAATGTCCGCCGATTGACGAAGAGAACTTAATTTATTGAAGGAGTTTGTTGGAATTAGTTTTCGACCCTTTGCCAATCGTAAAGGCCGTGGTAAAGGTAGGTACTGTAATAATTACCGGTCACAGAGTTGCCTGACTGGTTCGGGTAACACGATAAAATTGCTACTTAAATGATCTGTTTATACAGTACGAGTATGATTTTAATGTATGGAATGACTAAACAAAAACAATGTCAAGTGCGAGTCGGATTTGATTCCGTTTGCTAAAACGTCAATACATATTTTTTCCTTGCATTGTTACAGACTTTTATTTTAAAATTTATTACAATTATATAATTTGGTGATTTTGTTAGGGCAGTAGAAAATATACATATTTTCACGTGTCTTTACGGTTTATAACAAACAATAGTACCATTTCATTTTTTTTGTTATAAGTAAGGTATAAGTTATAATAGAAATACACTTTTTTGTGTAAAATCCATTTGTTTATCTTACACGGTTTATGAGATACAACCAGCTGACAAACGGGCCGTACTGACACACAGCGATGTCTTAATGGTGACCCGTTGGCACGCTAAACGTCCGGAAAAACCTTAAAAACGTTTTTACGTTGGCAAGCATAAAGTATTCGCTACATGTATTTATTGATCCAGCCTCGGCTTTTGTCACATAAACCGATTCGTTAAAAATGTAGTGGGCATGACTTTGCTCATCAATCTGGGATTTACTTTACAATAACGTCAGATTTATTTAATTAAAATGTTACATTTTGTCAGAGAATGGCTTGATACGATTAAACAAAATATCTTTCTCGATAAACTGTTATTGGTTTGTTAGGTGCATAAATAAAATAAAAAAAGTGTTAAATAAATTTTTAAAAATGCAACCACTAGTGTATTTAGTTCCTTTTAGTTTATATTTACTAGTCTTTATGAAGCTACAATATATTGCTTAGTTAGGCACTTTACTCTAATTTATCATAACTGAACGTATGTAGGTACTTAGGTACATATCATTGACAGAATATACAGACAAACTATTTCAAACATTGGCCCCTGTTCTATTTTTGAGGAATGGTGTCGTCAATTTCATCATACGTATTTAATTTTGAAACAAGGAATTTGGTTACTTACTCTTAAGTACGTTTAAACATACTATTGTAACACACACCATTTTTAAGGTTCCGTACAAAAAATTAAAAAGCGGAACCCTTATAGGATCAGTCGTGCGTCTGTCTGTCTGTCCGTCCGTCTGCCAATTTGCTCCGAATCTACTGGACCAAATCAGGTGAAATTTGGTATGATGGTGTAATCCTATGACCCGAACACAGATGTGAAAAGTAAATAAATATTTTTTTAAATAAGGGTCATTTTCGAGGAACAAATTAGGAAATTTAAAAAAAGTTTTGCAAACCTTACTGTGTCATATATCAATTAAATAAAAGGGCTCGTTATGAGGATCTCAAATATATTTTTTTTATTATTGTAAAATAAATACTTTTGATTTTATTCATGAAAGAAGACGAAAATTGACCATGTCCATGCCTAAAATTTTGAAAAAAATACAAAATGCTTCATTGCTTGTAGATTACAGGAAACCCTATGAGAAGTACGGAACCCTCTTCACGCGAGTTTAACTCGCATTTGACCAGTTTATTTAAAATTTTAATTATGTTTACCATGTTTTCGTATGGTTTTCGGTTATAAACTGTCGAAAGGACTAGGCTTTAAGGGCTAGCAAGCGACTAAGACGATACACGGAGTCCAGTGCTGGGCAGCACTGGACTCTGTGTATCGGTCTCTGGACCAGATGAGAGAACCCCCAGTGAGAACGTTAAGCTTTAGTTTGCATTTTTGCGAAAAACTTTTGGCAAAAATGCAAACTAAAGCTTAACGTTCTCACTTTAAACTGTAAACAGTGGTTCATAAAATAGTTTGAAGGGTTATCTAGATTTTACTAGCTCAAAATGTTAAATGATACCTCCGTTTTCTTACAAATAATTTATTTCAAATGGGGGCAGCACTGGACTCCGTGTATCGTCTTAAGTAAAGTTTATGGATGTAGCTACAACTGAACGGGACAAAACAATGATATGTGGTGCCTTCTCTAGTTTTACATAGGTAGCAGTTTGGCACATTTGTATTTTTTTCAAAGTTACATACTAAGTAACTTTTTCATGCTTAATATAATATTCCAAATATAACTGAAAACAATAATTCAATGTTATTTACAGTGCACTGGTACCACGAGTCGCACAATATTGCTAACAATACAAGTAGTATTCCCATGCCAAGTACACCGATTCGGGAGCCCTATGCAAATACTATCCCTTCCTGTTTTTTCCTGTCCCGGCCCATTGGGCCTCAATTATTGTTTGCACAATTACAGAGAACACAAATTGTACAAACTAGTAGTTTCGGAGCAGCGTGAGAACGGACGTACACACGCCTACACACTGTGGGGTTAAGTAATATGTTCCTAACACATTCTACTAAACTTGTATTGACTAAGAGAATATCTGCTTAGGCGAGTAGGTAGAGCTAAAATGGTTTTTATTTCATATGACTAGCATTTTCACAAGTTAACCATGCACCTAAGAAATAAATAAATTGAAGTTTTTATAATTATACCTGAAATAAACATTTATAATATTGGATAATTTTCATAGCGCTATTTTCGTTTAACACAGGTTTTACATGAGGCTCCTTTGAGAATCCTAATTGATTTTATTGAATACAATTTGGTAAACAATTAAACATCTAATATTCAATAGAATGGGCTTCAAACAAAGACGACGCAAATTAAAACTGGTTCAGTTTATTAGAACAATATTATTGTCACTAAAGACTAGCTTTTATAGACAAGTTTCTCTTGTCTTATTTTACTTTACTATAAGTAACTAGATTCACAAAAATATAGGTCCTTGAAAAGCTATAATTAAATATTGTTTTAAGAACCCCTATGTCATCAAAAATAAGCAAATCCTCCATCCAAAATCCTATGGTGCTTACGTAATAACTAAACGGCCCCAAGTCCACCGCTGGACATAACCTTCCCCAAGGATTACCAATACTTTTAAGTATTCACTTTTCAGTGCTTAAATAAAAGCGCTACTTCGTCCATCCATCAGGCTTTCGGAATAAATCCGTGTAAAAAGTGTCTGAGTTTTCAACAATAATTTATACGATCTCTCTTTGACCCTGGCAGTCGTCGCATACTCTGTAACGTAACACGTGACTGTACTCTTATATATTCTGTGACGTGACTGTCGTTTTAAAGTATCATCGTATTATAACGCGAAAGCTAACAAAGCTTTATCATAATTTTTAAAAAAAACTTTGAATGTACCAGCTGCTTCTCTTCCCGCGCAGATCGTAAAATCCGATCAAGAGAAAGGACGAAAATGCTTATCATCATTAATAGGCGATGCAGCTAGCAACCCATCACTAGTTTGATTCCTTTTTCTAAGTTCTCGCGCTAAAAGTGGCCAAAACCCAAAGGTTTTGCGGGCCTGGACTTTGTCAGCTTAGAGCCGCAAGACTCTGCCTCATTATGGATAAAGACGTGATAGTATGTATGTATAAATCGTAGCGATCAATTTTGCTTGACACTGAAAACCGGACACGAAGCTACATATTGATAACGTTCAAAGAAAGCCTATGCCCTCAGAGCATCGTTGGCATCTTCTCTGGGTTCGAAGTACTTAATTAATTAATCCAGGACCCACGTTCGCCACACTTGGTCTCTAGTGACCGGCCTACACTTTACGGGAATTAACTCCTACCTTGTCTTCAACCTATAGGGAGATGTGTACCAGTTCTTTTTAATTAATTTTTAGGATTAATCTTGTGTTCTTGCATTTACCTCGACCTTTGGCTAGAAATGAGCTACCCACGCTGCGTCTTCGTCTCTTGAGACCCAAGGTAAGTACACTTGTCAGAATAAATTTCCACAGTTTTGAAACGTATCAACATAGAATTATCTCTTCGACATTATTAACATAAAAATATTCTCAAAAGCACTGAATTTAAAAAAAAAATCATATTTTGATATATATATGTTCCTTGGGGAAAGTTCTTCATTATCATGGACCGAATTCACCCTTAAAATCGTTTCATTATATTTTGGTAAACGTTATATAAATAAATTCTAAAAGTAGTATAAAGTGTAAAATAAAATTTTAATAACACAGCATAATAGCTTCCATCATCGCCCAAGATGTCCATGTTACGAGCTTTATTTACGGCTTAAAGATATTTCGAAATCGCACATTATAGACAGCCGGCGTCGATTTTTCTCCCGCAGTGCCGGCAATTAAGTGGAAAAATGTTTTTTTCCGGCAATTACGAAGTAATAGTCCCACGGGTCATGAGCTGAATGTTTAATATTGCGGACCAGGGTCGGCGTTAGAGCACGCTGCCCATGGGCGCATGTGTAACTTGACATGAAGGGGCAGGGTGCAGGGAGCGCTGAGGGCAACAGGCGAAGGTATCCCTATATTCTAGCCGCCATATTTACCTATATAAAATCTACCCTTTCAAATCATCAGAATGACGCTATAATTTAATGCATATAATGGAAAACCTACTAATGTAAGGAGGGCAGACATATAATGAATTTGACAGGAATATCAGCGCTCCTGAAATCCGTAGCATTTTACTCAGTATAAAAGATTTTTTATGAACATGGCGGTAAGAATCTTAGTTCGTGCTAAAGGGTTTTCAGCTCACTATTTCGGTTACCATTAAATTTTATTTTGACTACCTCAGTCAGCCTACAGTCCGCCGGTCGCCATTCCGAAGGTTCTGGGTTCGATCCAGGGCAACTTTGGAAAATGACCTTTTTTAAATTGTCTTGGGTCCTGGGTGGTTATCTATGTATTTATTATAAAATATAAGATCGTTGATCCCGTAACACTAGTTAAAACTTAGTCTAGGGCTTAAGTTGATTTGTCCTTAGGTATCTATTTATTTATTTATGTACATATGTTACTACTTTAGTGATGCTCTACAACTAATTTAATAAATATGTAATAGTGTCATACAATTATTTATTGTCATTTCATTGTCTCCTAATATTCACTCAAATTATCCTTTTTCAAATCAAATTAGATTGGTGGAGTAGCCTTTACCGACCAGTGGGATCGACACCAACAAGCCAATCAAAAGAACTTTATAAAGTTTTGGATAACAGTTGAGGCCAGCTAAAACAGAATTGCCCAGGGTTCGCGTTGGCTCTAAGTCCAGCCAACACGTTTCGGCAAGTTCATGGAAACTGTTATTTGTGAACGAGCGACGGATAAATAATTCAGCGGGCGGCGACAGATTATAATTAATATTTACACCAAAAAGTTGCGTAATAGTGTTCCGAACGGACATTGTTGTAGAATATTAGACGACATTGATGTTCTGGTATGCTTTTTGATCTCCAGGGGTTATTTATCTGTAATGTTGGTTTACAAATTTAATTTAATTAGTCAGGTTATCCTTAACATGTCCAAACAGATAAAAAATGGACCCTAAATCGCTGCGCTTGCAGGTAAGGGTATCCAAGAAGCAAATTTCCACGGTGAAGGAATATGCAGGCTAAGCCTTTGGCCGAAATGCACGCCAGCCCTTGAATCCCCTGAGGCATTGATGAAACGTGCGAAATTTCCTAGTATAACTGACGGGCTTCCGCACTCCAAGGCCACAAGGTCTCCACGGTAAAACGCGCAAATATAGGTATACGGCTCTTCCAAAGCCGCATATTTACGCCTCTTATTGGCTTAGGTATAATAATTTATAATATCTTATACTAACTAATAAAATTATAGTACTGCTACTAGTAAACACTAATGGCTATTAAGTTTAGAGAGAGCAATGGCAAACCACTCCATTACCTCTGCCAAAAACAGTCTTCGTGTGCGTCTTTCCATATAATGACACCGACAAGATGGCTGGCTGGCTCTTAAATGTTAGACAGATTATATACCTACTTTAGCAGTTCCGATAGCATTTATTTTAGTTTGTTGAAATATCGACAGGAACATCCACAACTCATAGTTCCATGTTTGAATGCGTAAGAAAAGTTGCACAGAATTTTTCCCAAAGTACAGTAAACAGAACAACAATACTGCTTCCTCCTGCACAAACAAATCGAAACGGCGCATTGTTTGTTTCCTCTTTAGCAGCATAATGCATGCACGACCTCCTAGAAAACGAAGTTTCTACTGGGACGTAAGTACGTAACTATCTGGGTACGAATTTGTCAAACTTGCTACGTTCCAATGGGTTAGGACTCGGTGAAAAATAAATTATTTGGTACTGCTAAGTGAAAATAAATGTCACAAAATAGTGTCACCTATCTTGTTCATCCATTTTCAACATGATTTTGGATTTATTAATGCAAAAAAACTGATATTAAGAGTGCTATTTGACTCCAAGAAACTATGACGTCACGCTTGTGATTTTCAAACAAATCGCATAGGTAGAAAATGTTTGTTTTGATGCCAGGAAAAAGTGTTTTATTTGACTTTTTGTTTTATTTGACTAGTGGATTGAAATAAATAAGTTTACTACCACTACTTTACAATCTCTTTACTTTATAATCTCATGCATCATGTGAGAATAAGATCACATTGCTAGTCATGTACCTATATACGACCTTCGTGGCGTAACGGTACACGCTATGACGCTAGTCCGCTACTTCGAAACTTCTGGGTTCGATCCCTAGCCAAGGCAAGTTGGAAAATGGCCTTTTTCAAATTGTCCTGGGACTGTGGTGTTTACTGACCACTAGGTAGAGCTACGGAGTATTAGTATCTATTCTGTGGTAGAGCCAGGCCTGTGTCACTCCCCGTTTAGGTATCGTAAATGTACCTACATTATTACTATGCGCGCAAGCGGCCCCTCGGGGTGGTAAATTCAGTTATACGAATCGTTTGTCCAGATTCATAAGGATGAAATTATAAAAATAAATAAATAAAAATATATACACATATATAAATAAATATATATATATGTATATATATATTATATATATGTTATATGCACTTATACCCAGCAATAGAGCATGGAGGGTTGACGATGATGATGAGGTGCCACTATGTTTGACGTTACGCGTATATCACCAAGGTAAAGTTTAGCTCTACCACAGAATAGATACTAATACTCCGTACAGAAGTCTCACTCAGCAAAGAAATTCACTTTTTGTTTAGATACCTAGACATCCATTGTAAGCCAATTCTTGGGTGTATATATATATATTATATATTTATATATCCATCTCGATACATCTTTCGAAACCAATATTGACTCGCGATTTTTCTGATATTATCGATCGATCTTGCCTCGGACGCTTTTGCACGCCTCATAAGCGAAGCGCATTAGGTAGTGCTCTACTCTCGCCTTACAAAAATCAAGTGATTTTTTTAACTAAATGTTTCTCTATTTATTTTCTATCGCACTTGTACAATAATATTTACACATAAATGTCAAAGAAAAACACTAGTTTCAACACTTATGACATTTTTAAAAGACATTTTGCCTTTTAAATAAATAAAAACAATGTTTAATAAAATCATTTTGTGGACGTCCGTGTGTCTGTATGTATGGAAACTGGCGTGGTCACGATAACTCCCGAAAAACTTATCTGATCAAGTCCATTTTTTTATACGCTTCAGTATTATTCAAAACTAAGTCCTTTCGAAGATCACGGTCTAATTCAATGTAGTTTAATCGTAATTATTATTATAAAAATACAGGTGACATATTAAAAATAATTTTGGATGTGAGGTTTGTTGAAAGAGTTAATACCTATGTATGATGAGTACGAATGTGTAACTGGCAAGTAAGAAAAGAAGTAAAAAGAAATTTGAATAAAGAATGTTGTGATTTTGTTTGTTTTATTAAAAATGAAAGACGAATAAATGTAAAAGAAGCGATAAGTTAGTTAATATTTTATTTAATTTTAATTAACTAATTGAGAATGAAAAGAAACCATCAGTGGTAACACTTTTCTTGACATTCGTGACGTAGTCTTGTGTCTTTTTCTTGTTTTTGCTTAGTTTTTTTGAGATTTCTCAAAATCTACCGGTCCGAATCGGTTTAAATTCACAGGAAATCTGAGTTGTATAAAACTCTTTGGAAAGCTACTTGTTTGGTTCCGATCGGTTTAGTTGTTCATGAGTTATAAGCGGGTCACATACACACCCACACACACATACGGATAGGGTGCATGACACTTGCTCGTGAGTGGTCAGGGAAGATTCCTGAGACCTTTAAACGTCGAGATCTGATGAAAACTCGACTTTTCAAAAACGGGGTGAAACTAATAACGTCCCGAATTTTGAAAATTTTCAATTTTCTCAGCGGGAAGTTAAAAATAATCTCCAGTCGTGCGTTAAAGCCGACACATACTTTTCTTCGTTTTAAGTTAGCAATAAAACAATAAAAATCAATTTAATTGTGAAAAATGAGATTATGAGGCGTGCACTTTTGGGTTTTCCAAACTATTTTTACCTATTACGTGACAACTTATCCACAAATTTACTTAGAAGATAATCTTATTTAAAGACATAAAGACGCAACAAAATTCCTAACAAAGCACAAAATGGCATAATAAACAGTCCTCCCGAGCACACACGGCTCAAATCAAAACTATGCATATTGTACATTTCTACTCAATAATGCTGTGTATGCATGAACTACCAGCCAGACTGGAGTTTCGGCTAAGTTTCCTTTGTCTTTCTCCAGCAGATGGCGTGTTGTGTACCGACGGAATAATTTACAATCTATGGCTTTTGCTATAAAGTTTGCTGGCATCGGATGTATTCGGTAATATAATGTATTTATAATTATGTTCGGAGTAAGTACATATATAATTATGGCTGCCGAAACTACGAAAAGAAAAAAGTTAATTTGAGTACTGCATCTTGAACGCCTAAAAAACCCTATAAAAATAGAAGAAAGTTCGTTTTAAATATGGAGAAAAACAAATCACAACAGTAACTGTGGACGTACGAGTAAGTAGACGATTTTTCTTCTAATCACATCTCATACTGGTGTTTTTTTTCCTCCATATTTTAATTTCTTTTTATATAAAAGTGAAACCATAATTCCTCTTTTTGTGGAACCATGATTCCACTATTTTCTGTTCGTAGTTAATTCGTTTACAATTATATCCTTATATAAACGAGTAGGTAAGGTATCTACTTACATAAGTATTATCGTTTGCAAAAGACATCCACAACAATAATTCAATGTTGTTTTTAAGTTTTAAAAGTCGGCTAGAAGAGATTTATAGCCCAGCCATCAGCTATTAATTTAAAAAGAATGTCTCGAGTGTCTTTGTCTATGGCTACAGTATACTTTGGTTTTATTGTTCTGAGGTATACTATCATTGAGTACAGTCAGCACATACTAAATTTATTGTAGATCTCGACAAATCAATGCATTTGCGCAATCTTTTACCAGTAGCTCGTTTACTAATTTACTATTATGAATTTTTAAAACACAAGCAGCCCGCACAAACAGGTTTAAAACAGTTTAGAAACTTTTCAGCTAAAAGTTCGAATGTATATTAAAATAAATAACATGACTTAATTACTAAAAATAGATATTATATTATATCCATATGAATAGCTTTTCCTAAAGAGCCAAAGCTTAAAAATAAATTGCGACGTAACATTCCCTTATAAACTGCCTGGCCAACTTAAGGCGACTTGGGTTCACAATTTGCAATACTGTGCGTGTTTTTGAAAAATCACTGTTATTAAACTACTACAGTTTATTCCACAAAAAAATTACATAAAAATCTTCAGGATTTTCTACAGACACCCACAATAGCCAAAACACGATTGAGCATTTTTGGCTCGATAGAAAAAAATCACAAACATACCTCTAATTTGCCTAAATTTGCCTTTATAATACATATAATTTAGTATACAATCACTTTTTTATATGAAAATTATACCAAAAAATGTATTATCTAAATAACTATCCGTTTTGGCTACAAAAAAAATTATAAATATAATACAAAAAAAATTATAAATAAAACACTGCGAAATATCGTCCAGCACGGATCCGGGCCTTTTTTCTCTTTCGACGAATATTTCACTGTGTTTTATTTATTACTTTTTTTCGTATTATATTTATATTTTTTTGTCGCCAAAACGGATAGATATTTAGATAATACATTTTTTGATACAATTTTCATATAAAAAGGTGATTGTATAAAATAGTAATATGTATTATAAAGGCAAATTTAGGCAAATTTAGAGGTATGTTTGTGATTTTTTTCTATCAAGCCAAAAATACTCAATCGTGTTTTGGTTATTGTCTGTAGAAAATCCTTATGATTTTTATGTAAATTTTTTGAGGAATAAACTGTAGTAGTTTAATAACGGTGATTTTTCAAAAAAAGGCACGGTATTGCAAATTGTGAACCCACGTCACCTTAACACTTTTGTATGAGAAATTCGATTCTCGTATCGACAAATCATCCAGAAAAATAAATAAGTACTTACATCTAAGTACATAATAAACTGCCAGTATCCTACTACCGGAATTCACAAAGTCACGGTTCTCTTTTTACCCATCTCATTGTTCGTCAAAGCTGTAAAGTACCGTCGTGGCCTGACATGTGCAGGGCATGTGCTCTGAAAAATAATTACACAGATTACAGGCTTCTCCTCCCGGGACGTGGAACGCTGTCAGCGCCCGGACGTGGAGTATCGACAGAATAATAAATAGACATCGCCTTTGTCTGGGCTGCGTTTAATATACTTCACAAACTGTGAGTGAAGGGTTGTAATTATAAGTAGTAGAGTATCTAAAACTATCTTCATAGTTCTAGTGTTAGTGTGCGTACCTCAGAATTTTTTGCAATGATTGGAGCGCCTAGCCAGACGGTTTGGAGAGGTCTCATTGATGTTAATGAGCTTTGTTTAGCTTGTGTTTTAAGTCGCCTTCTACGACATCCACGGGAAGACTAGGAGTGATCCTAGTTATTCTGCCGGAAACCACACGGCAATCTGAGTA
Source organism: Acrobasis repandana (assembly GCA_963576875.1). Lineage (NCBI taxonomy): Eukaryota > Metazoa > Arthropoda > Insecta > Lepidoptera > Pyralidae > Acrobasis > Acrobasis repandana. Next base: position 4,521,149 of record OY756215.1, read on the forward strand.
TTTAACAATATGTTTCTATGAAATACTTAATAACGAAGTAGGTATCAAAATCAAAATTGGAAACTTCATTCATACTTAAATAAAATTGTAAAGTTGTTCAGTAACACGCCCAAAATATTAAGAAAGTACCTATCCATCATATGCATAGAATAAGTAAAGTAGTGATCGTTGTCATACTGAAATGAGAATCACGATATTTTTAAAGGAATATCTAATAAGGCTATTAAATTTTGTTCCAGAGAACATTTTCGGATGTATTCGGCCATATTTCCAGTCCGACATTTCCTTACAATATCCAGACTTCAAAGAGGTGTGTCAACCTTCTGGAAATTCGTTTAGTGTAAACCTAATATTCGTATATTTAATATTTGACCTTAAGCTTCCATTAATTTGGAATTCGGAGAATCCGGAATACTCAATTTCCTACTAAGGTAGGTACTTATCTAATTTTAAAATGTAGTAACTAAAATGTTTTAGAAAGACGTATTAAAAACATTATTGTGGTATACAATATACAGTAGGTACCTGTAGAAATATGATCTAATTATCGAGATAATGTTCCGTTTTACGATAGATCAATGTAAACTAGTTTCGAATATGTTCTACACGCGACTTCGCACCTGTTATGAATAACATTCCTACTTCATTTTTCGCACGTATAAAACCTCCTTTGTGGCTTTCGCAGAAAGATATCTTTCGAAGAATACTACAAGGATAAAGAAAACAATGAACTCGATTGTACAAAGAATTGGTTTATTTTATAGCATCCGGTCCCGCTTCTCACGGATAAATTAAAGTCCATTAGTCAGGAATTGAAAAGCTTTACATAGAAATGGGGTTTAGCAGTTCTAAATATTATCCCTACAGGCAAACAACATTAGACACTCGTGTGTACCTTTAGGAGAAGCTAAGAAAAATAAAAACCGGTTAAGTGCAAGTCGGAATCATACATGAAAGGTACCGTATTCCGTACAATGTTTTAAAATGCTGAAAAATACACGTTTCTTGTATGACGACCCCCTTTTATTTTTAACTTTATTTAATTTTTCGTGTTTCTTGTTATAGCGGCCATAGTAACACGTAATCGGTGAAAATTTCAAGTACTTATCTACTTAGTTAATGCCATTATACTCGTAAAGATCGAGTCAAAAACGCTGAGAAAAAGGCGTTCTTGTATGACGACCACCTTTAAGAGGGCGCCTAATGTCAATATTCTAAATTTTGCTCCCGCTTCCACGCACAAAAATTTACTCTAGCCGAAACGAGACAGTGCGCCATGCGGGGCGTCGGGAATCGCGGTGGGTCAATGAGACTGGTTCTGGTTTTGAGGTTTTTTTCGTTTTACGAAGATTATTTAAGAGTTATTTAAAAAGTAAGTCATAAGATGACTGCCTTATGTCAACTGTATTCTGTGCTTATGTTTAATACAATTATAATCCAAAGTTATAAGTGCTAATTTATTGTATTTCTTTAATACTTTCTGTTTTAGTATAATTCTAAGATGATTTGGAGGCAACTTCGCAATGTTTTTCTATCGAGTAAATTTTAAGCAATCGTGTTTTCGAAACTTATTATGTTTATAGTTAGTCCTGAACTTTGCTGTGTTTTTATTTCAAAGTGAGTATTTCGTTAATATTGATAATATTTAAGATCGCTCTAAGAACTTTAGGGTTACTACCCTAAAGTTCTTAGAGCTCTTAATTTTTAACTTCATCTTATTTTTAGTATTTGTTGTTATAGTGGCCACAGTAATAGATGAAAATATATACATAATATAGCTATTACGTTTAAAGAGATACAGCCTTGTGACAGACGGATAGATAGACAGCGGAGTCTCAGTAATAGGGTCCCGTTGCCACCCTTTGGGTACGAAATCCTAAAAAGTCCAGTAGTTAAATACGAATGTCCGTCTGGACTCCATATGGTTCTTTGTATTTTTCCAACTATCCTATAATTAATTTCATTCCTAGAGCAATTCCTAAAAAAATAAATTTTAAATCAAATTAGTTTCAAATCAAATTATTTGCAAGAAAATTGGTACAACAATGCTAATTCTATATAGACACAAGCACTTTTCACCAGGCTGGCGAGCAAAATTTGTTATACAAATAAAGTGACAAGCGGTCCTACGCTTTTCACTAAAGTAAATTACTTTGTATGTAAGTAAATAGCGTCGGGGCATTTTGCAAGTAATAACGCTGGTTACAAATTATCGGGTCTTATTTCGCTCGCAGCCTGCTCGGACATGTAATAACGATATCTCGGGTACACATCCATCTCGCGTCAGATCCTTAAGGATCCCATTTGCAGACTAGGTCGCAGAGAGCTCTCATTCAATCAGGGAGAGATAGGGATAGCTCAGAGGAGATATATTCAGAGGGTAATCTAACAGGGAAGGTTAACAGAGTCTGGTATTCACACCGATCTCGACTCAGATAGGGATCCCATGGGTAGAGATTTTTTTATTAATAAATAAAGAATTATCTTCATCATCATTATCAAGTCTTCTTTAATCTCCACTGCAGGAGCACGACCCTCTCTGTACTGCCAGAGCCATATATTAGCCAGAGTAGTCAGAGGATTTGGCCTACACTCTCCACGCTGGCCAGACGGGTTGTAGAGGTCTCACTGATGTTTATAAGCTTTGTTTAGCTTGTATTTCCTAAGTCGCCTTCTACGACATCCATGGGAACATTATTGTCTGAATCTTTGATGATAGTTGACCCTATGTTAGTATTTTTTTTTTTGAACAATAGATGAATAGAATGAAAAATTTCACCCACCACTGTCTATGTCGGTAAAACATGCAACACTCAGGCACAGATCACAGACATTCCTAGAGGCTTTATGATCGTAATGGTGATAGAAGCTTACGTATCACGTCACATATAGTAGGAAGTACGAGGTTTCTTCTTTTCACTTTGGTGAGTTCCCTGTTGTATCTCTAACTGTGCTGCTTCAGAGTCTGGAGTGCGCTTTATAAATGTATTTATGCAGAGTGTAACAAAATATCCTGACACTACTTTAAGGGTGAATTCAGTCCATGATACTAAACAACTTTCCCCGGGGAACATATATCAAAATATAAAAAATAATTTTTGGCTTTTTATACAATTTGACCGATCCAGCTGATCGGTCAACTTGTATAAGAGCCTTGTATAAGAGCCTAGTTTCAATGGAAAGCAAAAAAAAAAAAAAAAAAATATGTTCCTTGGAGAAAGTTGTTCAGTATCATTGGCTGAATCTAAAATAATTTCAGTATATTTTTTTACATGTTGTACAAAGCTTGGTATCTACAACTGTATCCTCTAGGAAGTCGATTGCACGATTACAATCTTACAAGTGGGGTCGTGTTATCCTGTTACAGTGATCTGATTCAACAAGCATCGCCTGAAATAAAATAAGTATCTATTGTCATCGTGGAAGGTTACAATTTATCGCTAGTTTAGGTTGTGGTTTTGAAAAATTACAACGAATTGTATTTGCTTGGTAAGTATTTACCCGAGCTACAGATGTATTACAGTGTGATCGGTCATGACATATCAATAATTTAAGAGCTTGCTGTCGTATTTTTTTTTTCGCGAAATTCAAATTCTTCCCTTAGTAAAAGTTGTTCGTATAGATTAGGACATCATTTCCTTAATTTATCGGTATGTGTCATGCCTGATCGAACACACTGTATGTGGTCCTACTATTACAGTATTGAAAAATCGCATAACATAACACCTATGCCATGCTATAAATAAATATACAACGTCTTAATGAAATAACGCAAAACCTCTCAGATGGTACCTTAGCCCAGGAAACTGAACAACTTTTGTTTTAACTTTCACGACACCCAAAAAAAATATTTGCTGATCTAAAAAAGCTGATCGTGTCAATTTGTATGAAAATCCGAATTTCTGGCATTTTGGGAATGCTGTAGAACAAAAGTTGTTCAGTTTCATGGGCTGAGTTACAATTTACAACCTGAGAGGTGTTGCGTTATTTTATTAACTCGTTGTATATACGATATATAAGACAAGTACATATCATAAAACTTTATTCCAAGTGCGTTGGAGAAAATAAGAAATATGCATAAAAAACACCAGTTACTGCAGGATGATTTGGAGCCGCGCGGAAATTAAAAGTGTAAAAGTGTGCCAGTTCTGGGGCGGCGTGAATGGCGGCCTGAAAGCCTTTTGAGCCCGCGTCCTGGGACTAGGGCGCATTTAGTTGCGAGTTTATATCAGCAGCGCGGGATATATTGCCGCATAATGGTATATTTTAACATGAATTTATTGTTTTCATTAAATCTTCAATGGTCTCGGAGAATAGAAAGAACTTACTACTCTGTCTGCCCCATTAGGGATGAAGACGTGATAGTGTATCTGTATATAGGTACAATTGTTTTTGACTGTAACTTAATTTTTTTATTTATTGATCAAACATTCGGCTAATGCCAATCACCGGACTAAACCAAAATGGAAATTACTCCCAATTTTAGCCTTACATATTTGCGCCTTTTGTCGTGGAGACTGATCAGTGGCGGCAATTAACACATAGGAAGGCTAATCATATTTCGTCGCCCCATGTCCAGTTTTTTCTGCGTCGGGGGGGAGGTGGAGGGTAGGTGCAAATAGGAGTCTTCAATGTTTTTCTTTGTTGTCTTTTTTTAGTCTTACTTTACTTAGTTTCATTATTACCTATAACTTATTCACAACATATACAATTATTCCATTAAAAAAAACCTAGTTCCAAATTTGACGTCACTTTGGTGGTTAAATATTTTATTAATCGCCACTAAAGATTAAAGCAATACTTTTCAACCAAACTAATTAATTTCAACACACTATCTGCCCAAAGTTTCAGCGACCCGCATTATTCAATTTTTATCTAATTTACGTTCTCATTAGTCAGATGCGATTAGTCTGGATTATGTACTTTGCTAATTTATTCCCCGAAACCTTTGTCTTACACGACTTACAGGAGTATACGTTCCTTTGTCCTACTCCTATTGATCGCCTCGGAATTTCTGGTATTTTATGCCCAAGGTATTTTTTCCACGGTGGTTTGGGAGAAAGAAAAAATCTTAGTTGTTCTAAAAGCCACCTAAGCTCTATTTTTGGTACCAGCTGAAAATCAGTGCTAGCTATGAGGTTCCTACACTACAGCACAAAGCTAACCTGGCCGCTTTTTCGACATTTATTAGGTATAAGTCTAGTATGTAAGTAATATTCTGAGAATTGCTTGCCGAGTAAAGATTTTCTTTCTTTCTTAGCTGCTTCTATTCCTGCGCAGATCGTAGAAGCCGATCAAGGTAATGGGCAAAAATGCAAATCATGTTTATAGGCGATGCGGCTAGCAACCCATCACCATTTTGATTACTTTTTCCGCCTTCTCGCCCACCATCACGCTAAAAGTGGCCTTTGGGTCTTGCGGCCCTGGGCTCTGTCTGCTTAGAGCCGCAAGATCCAAAATGCCCTGTCTGCCTCGTTAGCGATAAAGACGTGATGAGTATCTGTATAGCTAATTACTTAATTTAAGTTTGTATTCCTTTTAAGCTGGTTCGGGAGAAAAAAAGTTAAATGTACTAACTGCTTCTTTTCTTGCGCTGATCGTAGAAGTCGATCGAGGGAATGGGCGTAAATGCAAATCATGTTCATAGGCGATGCGGCTAGCAAGCAACCCATCACTTCACTATTTTGATTCCTTTTGAGAAGTTTGTCTTCTCGCCCACCATCACGCTAAAAATGGCCTTTGAGTCTTGCGGCCCTGGGCTGTGTCTGATTAGAGCCATCATCATCATAAAACGTATCGTCATACAAGAAACGTTATTTCAACGTATAACGTATTTTTAAAACATTGTATGGATGGAGGTACGGAACCCTTTGTACGAGTCCGACTCGCACTTGACCGGTTTATTCCATCTGCACGCCCTTCATGCTAAACATGGCCTTTGGCTCTTACGGCCCTGGGCTCTGTCTACCCGGCAAACAACTTGAACACCGATTGATATTGTCTTCTCGCTCTCTCGCATTTGCGGGAAAATACACAAGAGCGGGAAGGGTATATCAATCGGTGTTCAAGTTGTTTTCCGGGTACCCCGTAAAGACGTAATAAGTTTGAATTCTGAAAAAGCTTTTTTTTTTCTAATTGCGTGATATAAGAGTTGAGCCGTGTTAGCCGATGAGCCGGATATTGTTTACCTCACACGTGACATGGTTATGCTTTATCCTTATTGGAAACGTATTGGAAATCTGGCTTCTATATACATATGTGGGAATCTTTGTTAAACGATTCTATCAATCACATGGAAGATATTGCTAGTTATGTTATTATTAGTTTCAAAGATTGAGGCTTCATGTTGAGGAAAAAATTACATTAGTTATATATTGACAACCTCCGTGGCGTAATGGTTAACACGCTAATCCGCCACTTCGGAGGTTCTAAGTTGGAAATTACTTAGGTATTCATAAAAAAGCTTTCTTAAATTTCGCATATTATATTTTGAAAAAACTATAATGAAATACAAGTATTTGTTAAGGCCATACATGAATTTTCCGGGGTCTAGTGCTGACCCCATTTGAAATAAATTATTTCAAAGGAAACGGAGATATCATTTAAAATTTTGTCTTTGTGAAGCCCTAGATAATCTTTCAAACTATTTTATAAACTACTATTTACAGTTTAAAGTGAGAACGTTAAGCTTTTCTACGCATTTTTGCCGAATACGGCCACTTTTGGCAAAAAGCGTAGAAAAGCTTAACGTTCTCACTTTTGCGGAAAACGGCTACTTTTGGCAAAAATTCCTAAAAAAGTTTATTAAACGTGAAATGATTATTTCAAATAGGGGCAGCACTGGACCCCGGAAAATTCATGTATGGCCTTAAGAACACTGTTTGATTCTAGTCTAGATGATCTTAATTTCCTTATCTATATTCTATTTATACTAATAAAGAGTAGATTGATAAACAAAGATTTCACAGCGGGATATGGTTTTAGTTTAAGTTAAACAGTGCATTAAATGCTAACATTTAATCCCTCCCGGTAATAGTCCTGTTTGCTTTTATACGTTCCCAGTACTCTGATTAGTATTGTTCTGTCACTAACACGCTGAGTGGTGCAAGTCACAAGTCAATAAGTAAACATTAAAATATCTTTATCTCTTTAGGAGCTCGATGGCCCACGGTAATGTTATCTAACAGTATTCTGTCTTCATACAAACGGTTGGAACTCGAATCATGCCTACGTGATTAATTAATTTAATCCGGTTGACTCACGAGATATAGTCGGAAAAGGCCGACCAGGTTGACCTGATCATCAACATCATTTCAGCCGCATAGCGTCCACTGCTGGACATAGGCCTCTCCCAAGGTTTTCTAAAATGACCGATGTAGAGCGGCCTGCATCCTGCAAGTAACTCAGTTGTAACTCGCAACGCCAACCTGTACTGACAAGGATCTCCTTAGTGGTTTTTGCAACAAAGCAGAAGCTCCAGATAGTTAAAGTAATTTTTTTTCTTTACGATTTCAGTGCAGAGATGTTCTATACACATTTCATTTTCAAAAGACGGGTTTTCCGTAAATTCATTATTTTTTAACGTCAAACGTGTGCACACCAGAAGAAAAATCCAGGCTCACTTGGCTTCATATAAACAACACGACCCAAGCCAGCGGTGACTTGTCTGTAGGACTGGCACCAGCGCATTGGCTTCGTGTAAACCCTGCTTAAGGCAATGTCACAGAAGACAGTCAGAGTATTACATACAGAACGGAATCTCCTAAGGTACGCGCAATATGCGTCCCCGTTCCCCGTTCTTGTGCCGCCGTGTGCACACGTCGTCACTGGGTGTGTGTTCGCTTGCTCTCGCCCCTCGACGAGGTGAGAACGGGGGAGAGATGCGGGGACGGGAAACGGGGACGCATATTGCGCGGGACCTTAGGAGATTCCGTTCTGTATGTATAATACTCTTGCTGCCTTCTGTGGCTATGTCAAGTCACTTTCAGCAGATTGAACTTCTGGCATCTTGTTCTCGGATGAAATAAGGTAGCCTCTGTCACTTTCAGTGTCTCAAGTCCTGTTGCTTCACTTTGACGTGAAGGACGGACAAACAAACACTCTTACGTTATATAGACACTCGACTGAAGTCTACCTACATGTACCTACTAAAATACTTAGACAGGCAGAATGTACCAATGTCATAATAAAAAATGGCTCAAAGATCTCTTTTAACAATTCTGAATACGTACTCGTATTGTATTGAATGGAATACAGGGCAATAGAAGCAGCCGCTCTTTCTTATCGTTTACGCTCTATTTGCAATGCTACTCTACATTCTACAATATACATACATAGTGTTGTGCCAATGAATCATCGATTATCTAGAGTCGGGTTATAGGTAATATAGTATGTAGGTAAATATGAGAAGACACTTTCTATTATTATTTATTATGATATTTAATGACAGTATTGTCCGATGCTTTTCGCGCAAAATATTCAATACAAATATAATTTATAGTATTTATATATAGACTACGAGCTCAGCTTTGATTATATACGAGCTCAGTATGGGATCATTTTTAATCGAATTTAATAAATGAGGAGGTGCTCAGTCCCGTAGTTTGGTTTTTAAGCATAACTAAAGAATATATGTCATCCAACTAAGCAAATAGTTGCGTATTTTGCTTTCCTGTGTTTTTCAGCGGTATCCTGTTTACGGTTACTGGAAGTTGGTTTTTTTCTTCGTGAAAATAGGGTAGTATCCAGGGTCAAAAATAAATTATTTTGTAATGATAAAAGAATAAAACGTCACAAAATAATGTCACTTGTCATTCATCATATCTATTTTGAACGTGATTTTAGATTTATTAATGCCGAAAAACTGATATTAAGAGCGCTAATTGACTTCAAGAAACTATGACGTCACGCCGTGCGTTTTTCATAGAAATCTCATAGAAAATATTTGTTTCGACGTTTAGAAAAAAGTATCTGTTTTGACGTGTTGGCAACTAGCGAATTATGTAAGTTTAGGAGGCATTTTTTATTGAATCCCGCTGTTCCCTCCTGTAGTGCTTGTAAATGTAAATATTAATTCTGCTAAGTAAACTCCTAGAGTAGTGACATTAAATCATCGACCTTCCGGAATAACGCAATAGTATGCATATTGGATGATTGTATGAATATCAGATGACAGCTATTGTGGTCCAATAACATTTTAAGTGGCATTTCGATCTAATCCTGTATGTTAATGGCAGATATTGGAATTTGTACAGCCAATTTCTGGCTTAGCATATTCACTGGGTCATTTTCAATCACATTTGATGCGTGGATGATTGATTAATTAAATTAATTATATTCATTTTGCATAATACCTAATTTGATTATCGTGAGTAGATAGGTACCAACTTCTTCTTCATCTAAGCGCGTTCCCGGTTGCATCCTCAGCTGTGCTGCTTCGGAGCCCGGAGTGCGCTTTCCCACTTTTTCTTCTCCAAATGTACGCATGTAATGTCATTTGGCATGATGTTCATCAACGCATTTGTATGCGTAAACCAGCCTCATTGACCCGCCGTGACCGTTTTACCTCGCATGGCTCGCTGTCTCGCTTCAGCTAGTGTAAATTTGTGTGCGTGGAAGCGGGAGTAAAATTTAGATTATCCACATCAGGCGCCGTCTTATGAGGTATTATAATACGAGTATTCTACGGTAATAAAGAAAAATTTGAATTGAATTGAGTGCAGAGTTCCTATACATAGTATACTTAGTAGGTTAGGAACATGTATACTTTACGATGTTTTGGCTCCATCATGATTCATGGGTTATGGGACTTGCCTGTTGACTGTCACTTTATCATTCTTATCGAAGTTCATTTGACATTTTACTAGTGAGCATTTTTCTTCATTCACCATTTGTGTTTGAAATTTTGAATGTGCACTTCGATTTCTTATAAAAACGAATATACCTACTAAGTGCTATAAAAAAATTTTACTAAACACGTGACATCACTATTCATTCAATGTCGTTTTACACGAAGGATTTATTCATCATGCAGCTGCCCCCAAAAATATAGGCTTGTTGACACTTGGCACTATTCTGTATCTATGGTCGCTCACTTTAGTAGACCACTAGTTTACTTAAGTTCGAGGGCATGAGGTTCGACGACTTCCACAGTTACAGATGAGTACAAAATTGTAGATTTTACTCATATACTTACCTATTATAATCATTATCGACGTCGAGGAACCTCCTGCCCTCAGCCCGCATAAAGAAATGCCTCGACATTCATCTCGCTGATAACTGAATTCATATGTGACGTTCCATGGTCAAAAGTACCTTGTGGACGGTGGCGCTTACGACATTGTATTTATTTAAGCTAAGTTAATTGTACGAACTGATTTTCTAAACGTCATAAACGCCACCGTCCACAAGGTACCTTTACCCGTGGAACGTCACATATCGTAAGAATGACTAAACTTCGTCTCACTGGTGGCTTTTTAATTAAAGTCTATTACGATGATAAAGTTGGAGATTTTCGTAGTAAAGCACACAGTATTATCGTATGTACTTAAAATCATTGTACACCAATTATGCATGATACCCCATTATTATGTAGATTCAATGATTCTATTCTTATAGAAATTAGAAAAAAGGAGTTCTAATACAGGTTCTTTGTCTATCTAAAGACATTTTAATATGCATAATCTCTTACAAATCGTTAAAACCGTAGTTTCCGTTCATTACCATTCATTAAGGCTATTTTAGACCCCTTCCGTAATAAGCGGTATCTCCAAATCGGGCACATTACAGTTTTTTGCCTTCGCTCCAAAATTAGAAATACTTCGGAATGACGAAAAGGGCCATCAGCTGCAAGCGGCGATGCGGAAAAAAATTGACAAAAAACGGCAGATACCGGGTACCCTGCAGCCAATTATGTCGCCGGGGTTACATCGGGATTCGGGAACATCTCCTTATATTTTGAACACGTTGAATATTTGTAATAGCCACAATGTTTCCTAAACTAACTAAAATGTTAACTGCGTGAAAAGAAAAAATGTAAAGAAATAAAATACAATTTGAATAGCCAACAATGTAATTGTTACTTTGTGGGTAAAAGCTCCTTTCGACCACAATTTGATAAGGAGGACCGTGGACCGCTTTTTATCTAGATCTTTCTGTCAAACTCACACAGAGGGCGAAGGGGTCAGCCTCTGCTCCATGCCCTTTGTACCTTCGATACTATTCGGTCGATTTGGCCCAAATAAAAATATTATTACATACATATTTGTTAATATCGAACATCGCTTACGTTCAATTACCCGTGTGATTTTTTTGGAAGACGCGACGATTCAATGCTGCTCAATACTGAATGCCAATAAGTTGAAGAAACAGAAAACGCCCCCGTATTATGTCAACAGTACTTTACTACTTAATCCCACGCCCCTTCGCGAGAAGAATTTGTTGTACAAATAAAAAGGAGTTAGAATAACGTTTTCGGGGATTGAACTTGGTAATTAGCATAAAATGTACATAACCCTCTAAAGTTTCAGCGTGATAAGGCCGGGTGTTCTGTACATTGCGGTTTAATCCTGAGGCGTCGCGCGTCGTCGTACAAAAGCGCAATACATCAAAAAGTTCAAGTCCACGTGACGCAACGCCTGTGACTAGAACTTTTTGTTTTGTTTATGTGACTTTAGGGATAAATGTAAGCGAAAAATGTATTGTAATTGAATCAATTAAAACTAATAACAAACATAGTAATGCAAACTATTAACAAACATAGATAGCCACTAGTTATTGTACTGGGGTTATAGGTGCGGGGACGCATTTTTGAATTATACAGTCACATTACTAATGGCGCATTTTTTATACAAAAAGGCGCGTTTTTTTATCGGTTGTACACGAAGTATCTGCACTAATGGTCTAGCTTGACCACTCATAATTTTAATATTTATAGCGTACAAATGTCAAAGAAACCTTTCATGGAGAATCCGTTCCATTCCATTTAACGCTGCTTTTTTATTTATGTTGAAATGTTTAAAAACCAATGACAAATTTATAATATTGTTTGCGTAAAACAATATTAGGTCTTATTGCTGACACCGCTGAAACAAAGGTTTCAAAAATACTCAAAATTATATACAATTTCGTTTTGAGTCCATATCCTACAATGAATCTTTTACGACCTCCTTATTACAAAATTAGATACTTACTTAAAGGTAAAAGTGAGGTATGTATCTAAGCAAGCAATTTCTTCTTCCATCCTCTTTTCAGTAGAAATTATAATAGATGTCTCTCATAATGCAAATTACCCTCACAACAAACCGCCGTATTTCACTCCAGCGGGCCATAATGTCGGATGGGGCCCGCGGGACGTTCATCTCAGAGCTGAAATTTAAGCGACAACAAACAACACTCGTGTTAAATAAAAAGTAATCGGGCTAAATCTTGATGACCATAAGTTTCCTCTGCAGTGAAGTGGATTTTATGAACCTGAAAAATTGAGAAAGTTTCGCCCGAGTTTCATGAAACCTTTATTGCTCTTCATAAGTTTCTGGTACATGTAGATATTTTATTTCATAAGTACTTATATGAACTTAGACTAGACCACAAACTTTTTACAAATCTCTGGACATATACTAGTTTAGTTTACTAGTTTAGTTTAGTGTAGTTACTAGGACTAGTTTAGTATTCTCTAAGTACTAATTCTCTAGATCTAGGTAATATATAATAAAATATAATCTTGTATCTACTGTATTTCACGTATATCTTTAAGCGCTTATCGCAATATTAATTTCTGTTTTTCTTTTGTGTAAAGGGTGACTGGTAGAGAATGCATTAGTGTGAAGTTCTCCTTTTGTACCATTGTTAACAATAAAGATTTTAATAAATAAACTAAGAGGTAAGTGTTACTGTGACAAAATACCTCATTATTCTCGTTTCGTACCGAAAATAATCTGTTCTCTTTATGGACTTTTTCCAATATATAAATCCTGTATTATTACCAGCGGTGTCACAAATCAACGCTGTTAGATAAGGTACGCTTCATCATAATTTCACTCACTACTAGTTTCATTAACTACTCTCGATTCAATTAGTTGGTAATTATGATGCTCACACGAAGACTCGTATTTAATCCAAATTACAGCAACCACCGTATTATGGGAAAGCTACTACGACACTAACCAATTAAAACTATATTGCATCCAATACAATCTACAAACTGTTTTGATGTATCCCGAAATGCAATTATTTCAGCCGGCCGAAGTTTAAATTCAATGAACGTCACACACCAGCGCCGGCAACTTTGTTTGACTTCCAAGTTTTGAACACACTACTGTTAGTGCACTAGGTCCAAATCATGTGACCCAAAATCATCCCGTAACAACCAGTATAGGTACTGACCGCACAATACGTTACAGTTTTGGTCGATACAGCAGAATCATTTTTCATTCGCTAGTGAAGCCGCTTGGGAGATATCAGGACGGTACATTTTCTACATTTCTTACGATACGATTGTACGTATTAACGATGTGTACGATTTATTTCAATGTACCTGAGTATATGAGTTTTAAAACAGATTGCAAAGAATGTATTTTCCAACGAAATATCCTAAGACCTGTAAAGCACTAGGTATAATATTTTAGGTGAATAATATTTTAGAAATGGCTACTTGTAACGACTTCATATTCCTTAATTAACTCGTGCAGATTGTCGTAAACTCGTCAGTTGGCTTACCTCCCTAATTGGCATTACGATGTTTATGTGCGTTGGCTGGTCACATAAACAATTTAAATAATTGAAATTTATTGGGATTAACCTAGTCTGCAACAGACGGGCGTGCACCAATTACGAAGCGGCAAATTCGACAACGAACGCAGCGCTGCATAGCTAATTACCGAATATGACTTCAGTGCTCGCGACCTGTTTCCATTTCGATATTGACTTATTTGATATAAACTAGTTTACCTGCATGTTTCCTTTGACTAACACCAATTCTTGGATTTATTTATAATAATTCCTGGAATATAAATACAGATTTTAATGTAGAATAGAACTTAGGTAGGTGTGTCACTCCATGCGTATAAAAACCGTGTCTTATAATGTCTTGTAATGTACTAATAAATATTTTGCTTTAGGTACCTAAAGCAAAAATATTTATTAACGAAAAAGGAAAAAGGTCTGAAAAACTGTAAAGACTATGCAGCACAACTAACTTATTGTATTTAGGTACCTACTTAGCGTGGAGATCCAGTCCAGTCCAGTAGTCGAAAACACCGGTCAACTGCGAGTCAGACTCGTAGTACATGAAGGGTTTCGTACCTCCGTACAATATTTTAAATCGCTGAAAATAACATGTTTCTTGTATAATCTAAATATTTTTACTTTATCTTATTTTAGTACTTATTTGTTGTTATATCGCCACAGTAATAAATAATCAGTGAAAATTTTAAGTATCTAGTTAATGCCATTATAAAGATCGAGTTAAAAATGCTGAAAAAAACACGTTTCTTGCATGACGACCTCCTTTAATTTTTAACTTTATCTACTTTTAGTATTTATTGTTATAGCGGCCATAGTAACTCATAATCGGTGAAAATTTCAACTGTAACGGTTCAAGAGATAGAGCCCTGTGACAGACGGACAGACAGACAGCGGGTCTTAGTAATAGGGTACCGTTGGCACCCTTTGGGTACGGAACCCTAATTAACCGAACATCTTCCAATAGCAAATTTTGGACAGAATATTTTAGTAAGTTTTGTTCGAAAGTTTTGAGTTGGTTGAGATTTATTTGTTGAGTTTATTGTCAAAAACAGGGTGACGCTGCCTTTTCCAAACTTTTGTTGGAAATGGAATGATTTGTAGTCCTTGTATTGATATTAACGAGTTTTGTACCTTTTGACGTCCAATCCCTTTTTGTTGCAAAATTAAATCCCGTTTTGCGTCAAAAACTTTAAATTAAAATATATATAGCGAACAGCAAATAGCACTCTGCAAGTCTGCAATGAGACACAAAGCGGATAATAAGACGTTGTGCAAAATTGTACGGTTTCCATTACGGTGCTAGTTGCTACATTAATTTAAGACAAATACTTGCATGAATAATACAAGGTTTCCTTTGTTTTCATTCCACCTCTGCACGCTCTAATAAGGCAAGGTGGTTATTTTCCAGAAAAAGTCCGAGCCAGCGGAGATCATAAAGGCGGGCACGAGTTATATGGACCGTGATATTTATTCAATGTCTCCGTCCGCGACTCGCGAATACCGCCAACCATTTTGACACATCTTATTTCAGAAAAAAACCTCCGTATTCCAACAAAGGACGTTCAGCGCCTCATTGACCCCATTGCGAGAATATTAAAAAATATTCCTCGCAAACCCTTGGAGATTTTTCAATATCCTCTGAATCTCGTAATTGCATCACGAATGTTCTTTTCTCGAAGGATTTTTCATAAAGTTTTATTATCGAGTAAGCTGTGTACCAGATAGAGTCTTTGACCGAAAATCCTGAGTAAGCCGCGAGATTTAAAGACGTTACGAGTATTGTACGAAAGGCAGCAAATATATCGACCACTGACCCATACGCTGCAGACAGACGTAATCTTAATGCAATCTTTTAAAATTGGGTTCTTCGGAGTAAATCTGGCTCTACGCACTTTAAGCCTTAATACAACTTAAATAACTTCTGTGGGGACAGCCGCGAGTAAAATTAATGTAACCAGTGAAAGTTGGGACCTCGGGGATCGTGTCTCCAACTAACTGTCGTTAAATTATTTATGCTAATCCTCGTCTTTACGTAGCGTGCGGGTAGATTTATATTTTTGTTTGTCTGTGTCCTGATTTATATATAAGGTTATAATATAACATTCAATACAGTGTTACAACTTTGTAAGCTTCTAATTAAGTATTTAGTTAAATTAATTACAAACTGTTGGAATGTTTGCGTTCCAATGTTTGTTAAGTAGACAGGGGTTCACCAGCGGTCTCTAGAGTGAAGTATACTTGCAAACTAACAGATCGTATGCGAAATACCATCCTTCGCACCAGGATTCTACTAATGGACGTGGGGAGAAAGGCAGCTCTAGTGGGACTGGGCTGGTTATGTCTGCAGGATGCACCCGGATGATAGGCAAAAATAACCACGGAATGGGTCCCTGCAGGCAACGATAAAGAAACTGCCCTAGAATACGATGGGCAGGCGATCTAACGGCTTATAAGAAGGACTGGCGAGCTGTCGCTGCAACGGAGATGTATAGAATCTAGAGGAGAGGCCTTTGCCCAACAATGGGACACCATAGGCTAGCAAAAAAATATAGGTAAATATTAAATATTAAATAAAGACAAAACTAAAAGAAGACAAAAATATTTTTTTTCAGTGGAATAAATGATTAATAATATAATTTATCAATGATAAATAATATTACGGGAGAGTTTTGCAATAGACATTGTTATTTATGGTTAACGCAGCGAAAGAAAGCTCAGGTATTCAAAAAACCTGCAATTAAAAGAATAGTTTTTGTTCAACATATGTCCACTTCTGCTCACTGTAGAAATAATTAGAGGAGGATTCATGGACAGAGATCACATCGCTGACAGATTTCATATTTTATAACATGCATACCAATCTGTAGAAAGTATGCACATAAAACTACCTAACGATTTTCACTTGAAAGTTATTCTCGCAGTTGAACCCAAAAGTTCGGAGTTAAAATTTACTAGAGTTTTCTAAATCGGGGGCACTAACCGTAGATTCTCCGAATTCATTCAATAAATAAGAAAAGAAATGGATCTGACTAAAATAGCTTCCTCAACAAGTTTATAAAAATGTTTTACGACTTCGCTTTGTTCGCATCAGGTATTTTTCTATTGTACGAAAGATTCAATTGAGATTTATTATTACAGTGGGTAGATATCGTGTATATTTAGAATGTAAATTGATGATCAAAGGTTTTTTTTATTATACTTTATTGTACACACATACATATACAAATGAAACAAGTACAACAGGCGGACTTAACGCTAATTGTAAGACAATTTGTATTGTGAATCAATAAATAAAGTTTTAATAAAGAAATATATATTACTTTTAGATTTCCAAAGAAATTGCTGTAAAGTTACCACTCTGTAATGATTTACGTGTGGTAACAGTAATGATCCTATTTACTCTCTCCTATTCGATTGTACAATGTCGGCCACATTATAAACCAACATAACATAAATTTATTGGTTTAAGCCACTTATGTATGTAATCTATGACATTCATTATATTCCTGTTCCATTCGAGAACAGTGTTGTACAAATTCCGTATTTACCTCAATACGTAAATGTAACACTTTCTCATTTCCCTTTTCCTAAAAAATGTGTTATTACAAAAGCGTGCGGTAGATACCAACCGTAAACATCAGTTATATGATTACCTGTGTTATTGTTCGCGGGCCGCAGTTTCTGGAAACATAGCCCGCCCTGAATACGGCCCATCTATTACGGGAGCCTATGTTTTTTTGATATTACCATACGCACAATGAAGCCTATATGTTTGTGGGTTTGATGTATGAGCCTTATCTGGGATTTTTTATTGGGTTATTGGGGCGATCCCTCTTTTTGCAGCTCTAATCATTGTTTTAGCCCTGTATACAGAAGAAAACATAGCTAGGTGTATTGTACAAAAAAGATAAGTACCTATGCGTAATGTTGCACAAGTTTTTTTGTTGTTCATAAAAATTGTACAAAAGCTTGCAGTATTTTCCTTTACAGATAGCAGCTGTTAAGATCAGCTTTATGATTACTGATTACCTGTGTTATTGTTCGCACTTTTACGGGCCGCAGTTTGCGGAAACATAGCCCGCCTTGAGTACGGCCCATCTATTACGGGTGCCTGTGTTTTTGGGATATTACTATACGCACAATGATGCCGATATGTTTGTCGGTTTGATGTATGCGCCTTATCAGCGTTGGTTTATTAGGTTATTGGAGCTATCCGTCTTTTCGCGGTTTTATCCCCAAGTATAGGATAGGAACCTACAATAGATATTAGGGAAAAAAATATACCTTTTGACATTTACAAATGTTTTTGAAATAAAAAAAAAAATTTAACATTCACTCAATCCTTACACTAATATTGTACTTGATGATGATGATGATGAAAAGCTTGTTTTTCTTTTTATTGCTAAGTAATACTCAAAACGATATCAGCAATCATATGTTTAACAAAAATCCATCTACACTCTCATTTTTTAACATTGTTTTAAATAATTAAATTGTATTATATGTTATCCTAATGGTGTAGACATATAAATGTTTTATATATTTGTGCATGTTTTAAGTTATATCATCCGACACAATGTATTGAAATGAATTGATTTTCAATATCTCAGGCAAGTCTGTCAACGTTAAAAATCCCTTCATCCACACAACTCTCATCGACCAGCGAGACAATGCCAATTAGATTCAGATGTAAATGTTACGCAAACCTACGTAATTTGTTTAATTTGCCATTTTCCGTTTCGGGTTTTACGGGATTTTCGGGATTACCAGCGTTTTTTATGTAACGTACACCGCAATCAACTTTATTTGGTTAATCCTTAAAGGTCTAAAACCAACAAAAGGTATCTAACAGTATCTACAGAAATATACTTACGTATGACAATCGTCGTCATCGTCATCAGATCTTTTTTAGCCATACTTAGCCAGAATAGCCAGAGGACTTAGCCTACACTCTCCACGCTGGCCAGACGAGTTGGAGAGATCTCACTGATGTTAATATGCTTTGTTTAGCTTGTGCTTCCTAAGCTCAGACGCCTGACACTCAGCCAAAGCCGACCGCAAGTCCAAAGCGTCAAAGCGCCCAAAGCGAGGTTCGTTTCCGCCCTGTGGGATCCCTTTGCGCCGTCACTCTTCCGGCGCGGAAAACATCTTACCAATGTGGATAATATTGGTCCCGCCTTAAAATCCTTCGCGTCCGTTGCGCTGCAGAATGTCTTTAGCATACAGCGTAAATCTTTGATCGAAAAAAGTACTGAATGGTAATGAAATAATATCTGAAAACAATATAGCCAGTTAGCTTACAACTTGCATTGTGTTACCGTGATAAGTAATAAATAAATATATAGAGACAAATAAAATAAAACAGATTGAGCTTGTCCCAAAGTTAATACTTGTGTTATGGGATAATACAAACATATATAGATAAATACATATATAGGTAAACACCCAAGACTCAGGAACATTTTAAAAAGGCCATTTTCCAACTTGCCCTGGCTGGGGATCGAACCCAGAACCTCCGGAGTGACGGACTAGCATGTTAACCATTACGCCACGGAGGTCGTTCTCCGAATTCGTAAATATTTCTTACGAAAGACCCTCATCAAAAATATCGTCGTTATTTATAACAAGAGCTTTTTAATACCATAAAAACCAAGAAAATCCCAACTACATTCCAACTCGAGCCTTTTAAAAATATACTCTATGACGTTGGTAGCGGTTTTTATTTCTGTGTTAAATATTAAACGAAAGGGCTCGTTATGAGGATCTCAGATATATTTTTGTTATAATTATAAAATAAATAGTTTTGATTTTAATCATGAAAGAAGACGAAAATTGACCATCCCCCCCCCCCCCCCCGGCTCTCCAAAACTACTGGGCCTAATAATATTACATATTGTTTTAAAACTAATTTTAAAACAATATGCAATATAGTTAATTGCTTGAGGATTACAGGAAAACCTATAAGAATTCAATCAATTGTACGGAACCCTCTCCACGCGAGTTTAACTCGCACTTGGCCGGTTTTATTGTAGATAATGTGAGAGATAAGTTGCCCATTATATTAATAACCAAGACCTTTAGCTTTCTTTACCAAACCCTGACATGCGCCAACGGCAAAACACATCTTTCTAGAAAATCTAGTGTAACATGTTCTTTATTTTGCTTATTTTACTTTTCTGATATTTCAGTTAATGTAGCTAACAATACGATTTTTTTTTTCATATTTATTAGTATTAGGCGGTAATCCCACTGCACCGCACACCGTCGCGGAGCGCGGGGAGGCAGATTTTAACATTGTATGAAAACACGCCTGGTCCAACACACTAAAAACGCGTCAAAGCGCTGAGCGTCAGTGTGTTGAACCGCGCTCCGCGACGGAGCACGGTGCAGAGGGTTCACCGCCTTAAACTCACTTTAAAAACGACTTTCGTTTATTTTTACACTAAGTATGACGCGTAGTAATCATTTCATTAGTACATATATCATGTTTGTTTTAAGTATGTACTGTTATTACATCTTCAATACATGATATTTGAATATAAAAACAAATTAATTTTACGTATTGAATCCTATTTGGCTTTGGCTTTATAAAGGCGTGATAAATAATAATGGAATGTTCACAAAGAGGAATACGATAGCCGATCGCAATATCTGCTTCAATCTGCTTTTCACCAATCCACGCTGCTTTCGTTTTCAAATGGATATAAATTTATTTTAATGGCATTTTTAATTGCAATGTAGTTTGAGTAAACCACTGCCTCAAAAGCAATACAGATTTAAGGCAAGAATACGATCAGATGAGAGAGAGAGAGAGTGGTTTGACCAATAAAGACGAAATTTAAGAAAAGCTACCCAGTACTTACTTATTTTTAATTTGGAAAGAAAGAAAATAAACGGGCAAGTGCGAGTCGGACTCGTACATGAAGGGTTCCGTACCACCGTACAATGTTTTAAAACGCTGAAGAAACACGTTTCTTGTATGACGACCCCCTTTAATTTTTAACTATTTTTTATTTTTAGTATTTGATGTTATATCCGCCACAGTAATACATCATCGGTGAAATTCTCAAGTGTCTAACTATTACGGTCCAAGAGATAGAGCCCTGTGACTGACGGACAGACAGACGGACAGACAGACAGACAGACGGACAGACAGCGGAGTCTCAGTAATAGGGTGCAAACGGGACCCCCGTTTGCACCCTTCGGGTACGGAACCCTGAAAAAGAAAAATATATTAGAATATAAGAGCAAAACTCTTGACGGTATGTATGCCAATATATGCACACAATGACGATTTTTTGGCAGAGATAATGGAGTGGTTTGCCATTGCCTTCTAAATACATATGTGTATACATTAACAAATAGACATAAAGCAATTAGTGACTGCTTCAAACCTAGACGTAAGTTAGTCAGTTCCAGTTATTCTGAAGTTATGGAGTAACGAGAAATACTTTCGCTCGGTCCTAGAGTTGGCCAACTGGATGTAAATTAATACTAGTGGTTCGGTTGAAAAATGCAACCTGTAGACAAACAGACTAACAAAAGCATTTTGGTCCAATCTTGACTCTTCGCTCATTCGGTCTATTAACTTGAATATTTTCCCTCATTCGTTTGCGAAAATTCTATCTATAGCATGTTTCTATACGGTCCACACATGTAGGTATTTCAAAGAACGACTCAGTCCGAAATGACGTGTAAATATGAAGCTCATTTATCATGTAATCAGATTATCTGTTTATTATGTGAATTATTAAGTTTAACAAAGGACTGGCCTGCACGTGTTGTTTGAACGTGTATAATTTATTTAATA
Organism: Acrobasis repandana; assembly: GCA_963576875.1. NCBI lineage: Eukaryota > Metazoa > Arthropoda > Insecta > Lepidoptera > Pyralidae > Acrobasis > Acrobasis repandana. The sequence continues at coordinate 4,542,702 of OY756215.1, forward strand.
CCTTACCCTGGATAGATTGTAGAATTTGCGTAGAAGACATAATGCGACAGAATTTAGAGGACTCCGTAGAAAGCTACTTTTGAAGTATCCTGTTGCATCAGTACTATGCGTTTTACGGTTTAGGATCGAGAGACTCACTGAGGGAATTATTCAAGGAAATAGGTATACTTACTTTTGCATCACAATTCATATTTGAAAATATAATGTATGTAAGGAAAAATATTTCCATGTTCAATAAAGTAAGTGATTTTACAGATAGACATTTACGTAATAAGAATGACTTAGTTAGCCCGTATTACAGGCTGAATACAGTCAGTAAGTCTTTTATGGAGAAGTGTATACTTTTTTATAATAAATTGTCAGAATCGGTCCTTGATATGCCAGACAGAAAATTCAAAGCTTATGTAAAGAAAGTACTTTGTGAGAAGGCTTATTATAGGACCGATGACTATCTTAAAGACAAAAAGGTCTGGCTTGAGCTTGGCGCGGGTCCCTCTTAAAGGTTTGTATACTTAGACATGTCATAATTTAGGTACATTGGTACATACTAAATTTACAAATTGACATTATTTTAAATTTCGTAATTCTTATAATTCAATTTAATTATGACATAATAAACAATGTAATCTCTGTCCATCTATATAACTAATTTTAAGTTTTTAGTTTGTTAGTTGACGTCTTTGGAGAAAACGTGCAGTGCAGTTTGTTGCCGCTTCTTCTGCACTTGCGCCTAGGAAGCGGCGTAAACTTAGCTTAACGATTTGACGTCAACATTTGTGCAAAACAAAACAAAGTGACTATTATTAAGAGATATTATAAATATCCTATGATAATAAAGATATTTTGAATTTTTGAACTAAATTTATTGCACTTGCGTTAGACGTGAGACCTATTTTTAAGCGACTTCAAAAATTTAATCAATTCGAAAGTATATTTTTTTATGTATGTTCGCAAATAATAATAAGAATTTCTCTGTTTTTAAAACCGATTTACAAAATTATTTTTTTTTATTTAAGAGAGTAGATACAAGCAAGTTAATCCCATTGTTACCTAGTCAAGATCTAAGTATGGAATCCTAAAGAAATTGAGGAAACTCCTTAAATATTCTAAGCAGTATTTCTGCTTACAATATTAAAAGAATTTTGATGTTCTTTTTAGTAAATCAAGCATTTGCATTCAGAAAGTGATTTGGTAAGTGAACCTGATCAAGAAGAGCAGAAACTGAACTCAATTTTCTTTTTTGTGTAAAATTTAATAATATTACGCCGTTACAATATGAATAAATGTTGAACCCGTATGAATACCGAAACAATACTTTGTTTATTTATTGAGTAAACAATGATCTGAGCCCACGTCCAGCGAAGGTCGACGCGCTCTACACGCGCAAATCTGTTTAAATTAATATTAATTGGTGTGCCAAGAGGCAGGCGGCAGGATATTTCAATTACGTGCTTTTAATACGTATCCCTTCGGCCATTAGGTTCCCATGCGGGTTGCGCCATCTTGCTCGAAACAGGGTCGCATTTTTGAAATCAAGTCACATTACGAATTCCAAAATGGCGTATTTTTGAATAGGTCATATGCGAGGAATTTTCACGAGTGGTGTTGACCACTCGTATTTTTGACATTTGTACGCTAAAAATCTCAAAAAAACCTTTCATAGATTATCCGTTCCGATTCACGCTGCTTTTTTTTTAAACCGCGTCTAACAAAATATACTGAAACTATTTTAAGGCTGAATTCAGTCCATGATAACTTTCCCCAAGCAACATATATCGAAATATGAAAAATAATTTTCGGCCTCCCATACAAGTTGACCGATCGACATTTCTATACGAAAGTGAAACGTCGATTTTTTTTTTGTGTTTTGAATGTTATTCATCATTATGAGGTATAGCACGTGGTTCGATTAATACGCAAATGTCAATTACACGTTGTACTCGTACGTGGCCTCCGAAGCACGGAGCTCAAGATAAATTATAACTAGCATGTGGGCCCAGTTTCAGCACGATCTCAGCGATATGTCATCGCTGATGAGGCATTATATTTCACTTAGATATTCTTTGCCTGGAGACCCTTGTGGTTCCGGGTTAGAATAGGACCACTCTATCTCTTCCTGTAGATGTCGTAAGAGGCGACTACAGGACTAAGCACAAACATCTCGTGCTACAATTGCATTCCCAAGGAGGGTTAACGTCGGGTGGCGGACGGTCGTAAAACTATAGCCAAATCATTTAAACTGTTCCGGCTATTTCTTCTCCATTTTGCAAGGTCTTTGGCGTCCTTGAGTGACCATTGACATGCATGTCATATTTGGAGAAGAAAAAGCGGGAAAGCGCACCGCACGGGCTCCAAAGCAGCACAGCTAAGGATGCAACCGGGAACGCGCATAGACGAAGAAGAAGATTATTTGCCTGGAGAGACCTGTATTATTGTGACAAGTAAATATTACTGACTCAAATGCGAATTCAGATAGTCAAACCAAATTGAGAAAATCCTCATTTAATTAATTAACCCAATGCTTGTGGTATTAATTAATTTTGTGCAATTTCCAATGCAACAGGATGAGTGTTAAACCGGTTAAACCACACGTTATGTAGGTACATATTCCATATCTGAAGTATTTATATTGATTGAAATATCTGGGCCTAGGTTTAAAAAATATTCTTCATAAGGTACCTTAATATATATACCATGGATAAACCACACTAACGATCAAGCTAGCTAGCTTCAAAATATGTTTTCAACTTGTACTCGGGTTTTATAATACTGACTGTTCACAAAGACAATCTGAAAATGATTGCTTTTTAGCCAGGGCTAAAACTCTTTACAGTGGAGTTTAGTCTAAAGAGCGATTCTAAAGAGGGACGACCTCTGTGGCGTAGTGGTTAACACGCTAGTCCGCCACTCCAGAGATTCTGGGTTCGATCCCTAGCCAGGGCAAGTTGGAAAATGCAAAATTGTCCTTGGTCTTGGGTGTTCTATATATATCATTATCTGGTCTTTTTAGTCTCCACTGCAGGAGCACGACCCTCTCTGTACTACCAGAGCCATAAATTAGCCAGAGCAGTCAGAAGTTTTGGCCTACACTCTCCACGCTGGCCAGACGGGTTTGAGAGGTCTCACTGATGTTTATAAGCTTTGTTTAGCTTGTGTTTCCTAAGTCGCCTCCTACGACATCCACGGGAAGATTTGGTGGTCCTATTTTACTCTGCTGGGAACCACACTGCTATCTATACTCTGTATATGTAACGTTGAGTTAGTATCCCATAACACAAGTTTAAATACTTTGGGGCAAGCTCAATCAATGTAATTTGTCTCCCTATATTTATTTATTATAGTAAATTGTATTTAATGCTGTGACAAAGACGTTTCCAGCAAATGGAGAGACGAAAGAGAGTAACAGACTGCAAAGGACATTGGTCAAAAAATATCAGAACTCAACAAATTATATTTCTTAATTTGAGCTTTATTCACTGCCATAAAATAAAATTTGAATGGCGCTGGCCTCCTCCCACACTGCAGTGATATACGGTGGGTGACTGGCCCGGTTAAACGCCAACTTTTTATATTGTTATCTGGCATTAGACGTAATGCCATGATTGATGCGGAGCTCTGCTTACTGAGTATTTACGACGTTGCGTCGGAAAGAGGTCAAATGGTATGAGATTTAAAGAAATGTTTTGTTATCAAACTGGGGACCCAATGGGATTAAGGAGTTACTGTACCATTAAATAGGACAATCGTAAACTTTGTATTATCGTCATATTCATAAAACTACATTTCTAAATCAGTCAAATATAGTAAGTATGTTACCAATTTAAAAATGGGCTTTTGATGAATTTGACAGAAAAATTAGCATAAAATCGGTAGCTTTGTACTATATAAGGAAACGAGGTTTTTGAGGCTCATCCCGATGATAAAATTATAAATAACGCTACTGGTCCTCTACATACATAAAGAGATACATATAGCAGACATAGTTTATGTTTTCATTACGTTACACCTACACAAGCTCTCCAATTAAACCAAAGGTTAGACTGTTAGAGAATGCCGTCTATGTGTGTACAATAAAGTGTAAATAAATAAATAAATACACACGCTAGGCCATTTTTGTAACATGCCCAGACAACGTGATTCCTCTTTTGTCCATACGAGATTATTATTATTAAATGAGCTTTAATCATAAATGGCACTATTTTATACCGAAATTCGATTATTCAAAGCTTATCATTATTCAAATGACCAAAGACATCGCTTAGCAAAATGATAAAAAAAAACGTGAAGCTAAAATAGACAGAATATTTTTAAAAGGAAACATTAATAGAAAGGGTGTCCGATACATTTAACCCTTTACCCTCGCGCCCTTAATTCGCGGCTCATCATCCGTTATTATTTGTCATACGGTGTCGGCGATGTCAGATGATGTCAGCCAGTGTGTCAGACGATGTCAGCGGTGTCAGACGACACAAATCGGTAATAGATGGACATTGGGTGGGCGAAGGATAAAAATAAATAATAATATGATTTTTACGAGTAGGTCGGTAATGTTGGTAGAATAATTTAAAATCGATCAAAATGAAAGGTAATACGGTATAACTATCCGTGTATTCAATTTCATTTCTATTCTAGCCTAATTTATATGCCGCGTAATCGAGGCGAATTTTAAGAAATTCGTAGAGGATATGACTTGTGAAATCTAGGAGAATACAGTACAAATTAGCATGACGAAAGAAACTTGGCGAGAAATCCCGCGCCTTCCGCAGAGATTATTTTTGTTGACACAATTTTATACATTACCACATTGACAAGGTTCAATATGCTTTGTAGAGTTTTGAAAATTCGCTTCCATTTCGTGGCAATATAAATTGAGCCTTAATGGCCAGGTTCTTGTGGGTGACATGGTATGAAAAGAGACGCAAACAATTATGATTTCTTGGCAGAGATAATGGAGTGGTTTGTCAATAAATAAATATATACGTAATAAATTAACACCAGTAAACTTAATAGTCACTAGTCTGCAGGTTCGCCACGATGTTTTCCTGCACCAGAAGCATGTATTTCTATTGAAATGGTGGACCTAATGAATACATTAGGTCCACACAAATACGAGTACATACACTTGAAAAACATAACCCTACTTTTGGCAGGGTACAAACCCGTGAGTTGCTAACACAATGCGTTAAGTATGAGACATTCGATACAGGATACGCACGCATCTTATAGTTTATCCCTGCTACAGCAGGTGATATAATGTCATCACGAATAACTCGCTCATCCCTTCGCCTGTCGGGCCAAATTCCGTTAATATATCATATTTCATAATCTTATACCTGTTCTACCGTTTCTTTATACTTATTATTATATTATTTTCTGCGAACTTAGTAAATTTCGTATCTGTTACAAATTCTGTGACAAATACTTAATTCTGTTTTGGAACTTTTAAACCAATTATACTCGTCGACATGATAAATAAGATTTATCATGTCTACGCAGATTTAGCGATGGATTTTATTACCTTGTATAATCCACATACGTTCAATTAGATGTATATTTTTAGTTCTTGAGACGATTGCGAATTTTTGATAATACAATCATTAATAAATTAATAAATACACATAAGTTTATTCATTATTCCATAATAATACATCAATAAATTAAACGAAAACCTAAAATGCAAATAACATAAATAGAAAACTATAGATTAAAATTATAACTCATTAAAAGTGAAATATTATATTATATAAAAAAATGTAAATTATATTATTATTTGTATTATTAAAAATGCATAAAGTTTGACTGGGAGAGTTCCCTTAAAGGGATAAGTCCGCCTTTGTGTTGTTATTTTTTTTGTACTTTTGTCTGTATCCTTTTATGTACAATAAAGAATTAACAACATACATTTACCCCAGGTCACTACGACTATTGATAATACATATTTTATAGACAAATTGTAAAATACTGCACTGCATGGTGTAGTGCAATATTTTACAATTTGTGTTTGAGATTCATTTTATAGCGAGAAGCTGATGCTTCTCGCTATAAAACGAACCTCAAGCGGCCACACTCACGACTCGAACAAACGACCGGCAAGTAAAGGAAAACCACATAACTACAAGTAAATCCACCGCTGGCCACTGGCTCTTCCTTCCGGTATAGATTATCCGGCATTTGTTTGAAATACAGAATTTGACAAATTTTGAAAAATTGTTAATATAATTTTTACGTAATAAGCACAATATATATTTTCGGGATATATATCAATAAAAATCAATGTTGAAGTTTAAAATTCCGCAACTGCGCCGAAAATGCTAATTTCAAAGATTTAAAAAAAAATGAAATTTTATTCGTATATGCGCCTAAACCATGTATTATTTTCATAATAAAATTAAGTGAAATATGTTTCTACACGCCCTTATCTGATAGGATGACAACAAATTATGGTTTAAATTTAAATGTTTTGCAATGGCCTGGTACATTTTATATTTGTGCAAAATGGTCGTCATTTAAAAAATAGTACTAGTATTTAGCTAAAATAAATAAAATAATAAAATAAATACAAGACCTAAATGAGGCAAATGACCGGGGGGAATCGCTGTGGCCAATACTGGTCAAGTCTAATTTAGTTAAATTAATATAAATAGCTTTTCGACTAGAGAAGAAGAAGTACATATTTAGCTTTGCCTGCCGGATACAGCGCGGAAACTTGTAGGTAGATGTCACGTAAACAGAAATTACGCTACGATTCTAATACTACGTGCTACGGCGTAGCATAGTTCGTAGCCACATCGTAGTCTAATACCACGTCTCGTAGCACTCATTCGTAGAGCGTTAGTATCAGTATTCAATTAGTTCTTATTTTATTATTTAACTTTATCTTATCTTTTAGAAGTTTTAGAGCTCTCATATTCCTTATTTGGTACACAAATTGTGATACTATTAATGTTTATATAATACACTATATATTTCTTCATCTCTTCCTGTGGATGTCGTAAGAGGCGACTAAAGGACTAAGCACAAACATCTCGTGCTACAAATGCATTCCCAAGGAGGTTTAACGTCGGGCGGCGGCCAGTTGTAAAACTATAGCCAAATCATTGAAAGTTTTCCGGCTATTTCTTCCCTATTTTACAAAGTCTTTGGCATCCTTGGGTGACCATTGACATGCATTTTAGATTTGGAGAAGAAAAAGCGGAAAAGCGCACCCCGGGCTCCGAATCAGCACAGCTGAGGATACAACTGGGAATGCGCTTAGACAAAGAAGACACTATTTATTTCTCATTCCGCGAAAGTCGTAAGAATCGACAGGGAATGGGAATATATAATATTTTTGTGGGACCTCGACTTGTCCCCGCGCTCTAGGCGAGTTCCCACATAGAAGATAGTAGAAGGGGTAGAGAATAGAGACTCGATAAACGATGGACTATATGAAATTTATTATCTGATACTGACTGTTACATACGAGTATAAAATAATAATATTTAATTTATTAAGGTACAACAGATAGAGAGTAGTGAGCGATCAGCTTCAGAGATGATGGTGGAATGAGTGAAAATCAGTTTTATTTGAAAATTGAATGAAAGGGAATTTGAAATGGAATAAAGAATGAAAAATGGACAGGATGAGATGAAGAAAGGTGGTTTGAATGTGATGCATGCAGCATCGTTACATTTTATTGCTATAAATAAACCATTGTCTATGTAAAATAGATTCAAAGTTGTCTATATTCCCGTTGGTTGTAATCTTTAGGCTAATTTACTTGCTAAGTGTGGCATTTGGGTAAGATCCAAGGAGAGAACTTTTCTCAAACTCGTCAAGGACAAAAATGTGAGAGTATAAACTTGAACTATGATATAGGTACTACCACAGAATAATACTAAAGTACAGAAGTCTCACTCAGCAAAGAAATTCAAAGAAATATCTACTCAATGTAGCTAGCGATATGGTTTAATTTAGCTCACGTCAGAACTCAGCACCTTTTGCGCATAGATACCTAGACATCCATTGCAAGTCAATTTCATTCTTATTACTCTGGACAAACGATTCGTATAACTGAATATACCACCCGGAGGGGCCGCCTGCGCGCATAGTATGAAAAAATAATGTAGGTACATTTTCGATACCTAAAGGGGGAGTGACACAGGCCTGGTACTACTTGTTAAAAAAACATTAAAATTGTTTTATGTACACATGTATTCAATTTTATTTTCACTAGCAAAACAGAAAGTATTCAGAATACTTTCACCTGTCATAAGACGGCAGCATCACGGGGAACGCTGCGTCACGAGCGAATAGCAGCTTAAGGCCGTACCTGAATTTTCCGGGGTCCAGCTGCCCCCATTTAAAATAAATAATTTCAAAGAAAACGGAGACATTATTTAAAATTTTGCTACTACCAAGTCCTAAATAACCCTTCAAAGTATTTTATGAACTATGTTTACAGTTTAAAGTGAGAACGTTAAACTTTACTACGCACATTTGCGAAAAACGGCCACTTTTGGCAAATGTGCGTAGTAAAATAAAGTGAGGTAGCGGACCCCGGGCTCTGAAGCGTTACCGCTGAGGAAGCAACCAGGAATACGCTCGGAAGATAGCGTATTCCTGGTTAGCGGCGATAGCTTGTCGCCGCAAGCCAATCTTAAAACTTAGTTAATCAATTTCTTTGAGCTATATTTACTACCTAATTGTTTAGATATTTTCACAAACTTTACCTTATACAATTTGCTTTTCTCTATGCTTCAGTGTAAACAACAAACAAATATCGCTCACATACCGGCAGCAAATGGACCGCACATAGTTGGTGGCGTCAGACAAATCCCGGAACTTAATCCATTTGTTTGGAACCCATCTCGGGATTAGTCTACCTGTTTGCTTACGTGCCTTTAGGTGCTAACAAAGGACGTCCGATTATTGGCAGCATTTATAAATATAACTCCTATATACTGGCCGATATATGGTTACATTGAGTAATATTATCAATGTAAATGATGTATACTACACTTAAATTATCTCACAACCCACATTTAGACTCTCTATAACCCAAAGGTTGACTGGTAGACAATGCTTCTAGCGTTAAGTTCGCTTATTGGTCTGTACAATTTGTATTTGATGGACTATAAAGATTAAACAAATATTAAGTATGTACAGACCGCAAATAATAGCTTTTTTCCTCTTAGTTTTTGCCAATACGCAAGTCTTAGCAACCTAATTTCGAGATAGAAAATACCTATTCTAAGTTACGATATGAGCCAAGTTTTATTCAAATCTTTAGTTAATTTTCTATAAGAATTTATTTAAATCTATATAGCAGCTTTTTTTGTGTAAAAAACAAACATACTCGTAAACTCTCGGAGATATCAGATCTCGTTAACAATAGCGGGTGGCCCATGAATCCAATCATAACATAAAGATGACGAAAAAATAAATGGCACAAACCCACAAAATGTGCGTACGCAAATAACACCATATGCGGGGACATCCTCGCTTAACAATCCAACTAATGCGAGCTCGACAGCGCAATAAACACACAAAGGGGAAAAATACGCGAATCTGCGAAACCCTTAGCACCGGTTTAACCCTTACTCAGATAGTTGAAAGTGCCATGAATCTCCTGTAGTTTTGTTTATCGGTAACTATCGCGGTCTCGGACATGTGTCGCGAAGGGTTAGAGGGTTAAAACGCAGTTGTTTTCTTTATTGCTTGACAAAACAAAGGGCAAAGGGCAACAAGTTCGCGCCCGCGCCGCCGCCGCCCGCTGTGCGCTAACTGACACTGTCTTTTTTGTGGCCGAAAAAAGGATTAACGCTGGAAAAACGTTTGATGTCATAATTTTAAACAAAGACCGGTACTATTGACCCTTTTTTTGGACTCTTTATTTATTTTGATTTATTTGTCCTTTTTCTCTCCTTTTTTTGTTTTATTGGTTTTAACGCAACTAAGTTACCAATCTCTATAGAAATTTGATTGATTTAATGATTCAAGAACTTGTCTTCTTTCATGTTCATAGAAGTCTATCAACATGAAATTAATTAATGAAGATATAAATAGAAGTCTATTACATGGAACACAATAATCGTAATAACAACAAAACAAGCGTTATATACTACGACACGTTAGAAATTCGATCTAAATATTCAATTTACAACTTCGTTGTAGGCACTTACGTATCAATAGTTACATATACGAGTATGCCATAAAATTCTATTCATAATACGGAAACGCAAATTTAATACACATTACATCAAGATTACTGAATAGAAAATTATACGTCAATAAATTAAACTTTACACTTGTTGTCTATATTTATAACTATTTAATTAAACTCAAACGACCCTAAGTCAAACGAATAAGGTTTGAAATAGGTCTTTAAATCTGAACAATGGGTACAGAAGTGGCACTTCGGAACAATTGAATTTTAGAAATGTTCGCGATACCCTCTCGAAAATATTTTTAACAAATGTCGCGGTGGATTATCCTTCCAAATGATAGCGGTTTAATACCAGGGTGATGGGCGGCCATATTGGGGCACTTTAAAAAACGCATCGCTAAATTAAATGTAATTGTTCGCTTGTTAACCGAGCTGAGGGGAGTCGTTTTTTATTGTTAAATCTACAAATGTTAGATATCTAATTCGAAATTTAATGTTCCGTACTTCTAATCATTTTTATCTTTATTTTACCAATTCAGTTACAAATAAATTTACGCAATCTCTCACAAGATTGGTATGGTATGGTATGCTGTACTTAATTTTTATAAAAAGATATCTTTGTGTCAATCCCTAGTTTTTTTCGCTTTTTTCGTCTGTCCGTCTGTCACAGGGCTCTTTAGAACCGTAATAGCGAGACACTTAAAATTTTTACCAATTATGTATTATAGCCGCTATAACAAAAAATACTAAAAATAAGATAAAGTTAAAAATTAAAGGGGGTCGTCATTCAAGAAACGTATTTTTTTCAGCGTTTTTAACTCGATCTTTATAATGGCATTAAGTAGATACTTGAAATTTTCACCGATTATGTATTGCTATGGCCGCTATAATAACAAATACTAAAAATAAGATAAAGTTAAAAATAAAAGGGGATTGTCATACAAGAAACGTGTTTTTTCAGCCGCTTAGTTGCCGCTTCTTCTGCACTTGCGCCTAGGAAGCGGCGTAAACTTAGCTGTAAGTAACGATTTGACGTCAACATTTGTGCAAAACAAAAGAAAGTGACTATTATTAAGAGATATTATAAATATCCTATGATAATAAAGATATTTTTAATTGAATTGAATTGAAGCGTTTTAAAACATTCTAACTAGGAGGTACGGAACCCTTCATATACGAGTCCGATTCGCACTTGCTGATTTATTCTTGTCAGCTTCCGCTCCATCTTCAGCTCTAATATTGTGTGCCTTTGAAAGTTTATCGAATAAACATACAAACACTTAAAAACTTACTTTGGGCTAGCTTAATCAGTGTGATTTATCCTTATACATTTATTTATTTATTTATTTTACTCCAGATTACTTCACAGTACATCCAAATTTTGTTTACTTTAATAAGAAGTAGATATAAATTACTACTCATTAAGGAAAGTTGGTTTTAATTAATATTTGCACGGGTATATATTAGACATATAAATCCTTCTTGATAACTCTATCTATTGTTGAAAACCGCATTAAAATCCGTCGCATAGTTTAAATAAGCGTACATACATAGGTACAGAGAGAGACGGCGGAAAGCTACTTTGTTTATTATGTATGAATGATACTCTCAATACAATACAATTTAATTCAAGTTACCGTCCAAAGATCGCCAGCCACAGAAATTGAGCCATCTTGATTCGCTCAGGAAGATAGCAAAAAGGTGCAGATGGCGAGTCATTAAAGCTGTAATTACTGTAATTAGTTTCTGATTGCGAGAAAGTCGTTTCGTTATCTGTGGTACTGCGGCCTTTTGAAAAAGCTGAGCTTTCAACTTTTTAATTTAGGGGAAAGTAAATAATGACTATGAATTACTGAGTTAAGATGATGATGAAAAGGTAGGTAACTCAAGGGAAATTTAATCCCAATCCCAATTCCACCTAATATTATAAATGCGAAAGTGAGTTTGTATATTTGTTTATTTGTTGGTTTGTTTGTTTGTTACCTCTTCACGCTTTATCTACTCAACCAATCTTCTTGAAAATTCGCATACAGATAGAAAAATATAGGGTTCCTTTCATCCCAGAAAAAAGTAATGTTCCCGTGGGATTTGGGATACGCGAGCGAAGCCGCGGAAAAAAGCTAGTTTTATCTATTTAGACTAACAATATTAAGTCTTTACGCCTAATGGGCCAGAGCCAGACTGAGCATTTAGGGTCTTACGGCTCTAATCAAACAGAGCCAGAGCTACAAGACCCAAAAACCACTCTTAGCGTGATAGTGGGCAATAATATAAAAAAATAAATGAAAATAAGTAATGATGGTCTCGTTTGCTAGCCGCATATTAACATGATTTGCATTCAAATTAAATAATGAAATAAGAAATGGTGAAAAAATACCACGTGAGTATTTGAGTACTTTCGTACTGCATCTTAAATGCATAAAAAACCCTACAAAAATATGATTAGCAATAGCATTTTCGTCTATTTCCTAGATCGGCTTTTACGATCTGCACGGAAAGAGAAGCAACTTGTATATTTAGATAGGTAAGTTTTTCTGTTCTCCCAGACCAGCATGGAATTTATTTAAATCGCTACAAATGTAAATATTGATGTGCTTTCTAAACTACAATACAAACTGGAAATAAAACAAAGGTTTTGTACTAATAGAATGGAAAATAAAATAAACAATATTTATTTTAAAAAAAATATATATATAGTACAGAGGAAAGTTAAGAAACCTGTGCCTCCTCACGTAGTGCGTGACGCGCGCGGTGGCACTACCTAAACCGGTGGAAAAAATCTTCACACTAATAAAGTTCTACTTAGTATCTACCGAAGTATAAAACTAGACACACAAATTCGCTTTGTCAGGATCATAAATATCAAACTTCGGAACTGTCATTATTGCATAAAATATTAGCTCAAGTGCTAACAAAAACAGCTAATACGGGCATTGTCCCATCGCAAAAGATCTAATCCGACAAGGGCCAAAAAACTGAGTCCAAGCCGCCATAAGGTGTGAATGTTCCCAATTTGTGGCCCATTGTCCGCGAGTGGCCCGTTCTGCCCACTTGACCCCCGATGCATACATTATGCATAATCATCTGCCAATGCAGGGATGCGCTTGATGCATGTGTGAACGAAGAATTAGGGCGCGTTGTGGGCACTATGACTTGTGCAATGTATACGAGTAGATAGATGAAACTGCGTGGTACCTATGTATTGAGTGAGTATATCTGAATATTATAAAAAAAAAAACAAATTCGCGTCATTTTAGTTTCGAGAGTAAACGATTAAAACATGAAGTATTAATTAATCACGTTATAGAAATAAGTACATATTTGTAATATTATCTCTTCTAGGCCATCATTTAGTGTGTTGTGTTGCCCGTTTGACTGCCAAAAATTGTACGTTAATATTGAAGTAGATATATGTATATGAGTGTTTTCTCTTTGTCTAAGTATACAACTTTACGCACGGATTCTTTCCGTTGATAGGAAATGCAACTTACAGCCTGGGAGGACGTAAAAAAAGATACAATAACGTCTCCTTGCACAAAAGCCCGAAGTTAAAATATTAATCCCTATTTTGTAGTGACAAAAAGCGTAGTATATACAAAGCCTTTGTACCCGTTAACTCAATATAAAAAATGCTGCTGAAAAAAAAATAAACATTTTCAACAAACTGAGAATGCACACAAAGCTATAAAAGGTTACAAAAAACCGGTTAACAAACTGATTAAGCTTTCATCTATTCAGTTGAAAAAAACTCCACGTAATCTAAACACGAATCGAAAAAAATCCTAAACGGTTCCCTATCACATATTAGAATCTCTTTGATTTGCCCCAAAACCACTATTTCGGTCCACGTGTCGAGCTGACGTAGGTACATTTAAATGAGCTTATAGGTGCCTGGGGGTTATAATCTCGACACAACTGGCATTAGATACGACGTTAGATGATGAATTTTAATGCGTAGAGATACTGTCAACACGCATGTACACAGGTGGGGAATTAGCATACGCGCGTATATCAAAGCACGAAAATACATAAAGCAAACAAACAAGATAATATCCGTAAAGTTTGTCATTGTAATCTTTGGATTGGAAAATGGTACGAATATTTGTTAGCCCGGCGGGAGTATACATTATTACACATGTTAAGCAACCCGGGCGTGGTTCACACTCGGATTGGTGATCACGAGTGGCATAAAATATCTCAGGCTCAGTTCAGATTATAAGGTGAGCGACATTTCAATCCAAAATAAATACTACTTACAACGCTTTATGAACGAAATTTTCTTCTGAATCACGTATTTGTTCGTTGAATTTACATTACTTGGGAGTTGGTATTGGCAGATCCTATTACTGAAGAGGCAGTTTTTCTTGGCACAGATTTCAAACTAGACAAGATGCATCAATATTGAAATAAGTTATGCTGAACTTACTAGCGTCCAGCCCTAGCAAAGAATCAAATATTTATTCAGTTTAGGCCTTCGCAGGCACTTTTACACGTCAACAATTTTAGTGAACATTACGTTTAATGTTTATTTATATTTAAATTTAAAAAAACCAAAGCGCAAGCTTGTCCCCGTATTTTTTAAATAAATGTCCTACGCGATAGCAAAATCATTACAAACCCATTACAAAGTAGTTAGCGGACACATACAGGCAGACAAACACGAATAATATAACTTATTTTTTGACAAATAGTAACTATATTCGACAACTATTCGTTGAACATCTTATACTTATTCAATCTGTCCGATATCGCAAAGCAGGTAGCCTCACTAAACGATATTATTTAAAGAGCCTTGGCGACTACCAATATTCCATCTGTTCTGAAGCTCAACAGAATCGTCCGCGCTGATGACAAGCGTCCAGACCTTGCGACTACCAATATTTCATCTGTTCTGAAGCTCAACAGAATCGTCCGCGCTGATGACAAGCGTCCAGACCTTGCGACTACCAATATTCCATCTGTCCTGAAGCTCAACAGAATCGTCCGCGCTGATGACAACCGTCCAGACCTTGCGACTACCAATATTCCATCTGTTCTGAAGCTCAACAGAATCGTCCGCGCTGATGACAAGCGCCCAGACCTTGCGACTACCAATATTCCATCTGTTCTGAAGCTCAACAAAATCGTCCGCGCTGATGACAAGCGTCCAGACCTTGCGACTACCAATATTCCATCTGTCCTGAAGCTCCACAGAATCGTCCGCGCTGATGGCAAGCGTCCAGACCTTGCGACTACCAATATTCCATCTGTTCTGGAGGTCAACAGAATCGTCCGCGCTGATGACAAGCGCCCAGACCTTGCGACTACCAATATTCCATCTGTTCTGAAGCTCAACAGAATCGTCCGCGCTGATGACAAGCGTCCAGACCTTGCGACTACCAATATTCCATCTGTTCTGAAGCTCAACAGAATCGTCCGCGCTGATGACAAGCACCCAGACCTTGCGACTACCAATATTCCATCTGTTCTGGAGCTCAACAGAATCGTCCGCGCTGATGACAAGCATCCAGACCTTGCGACTACCAATATTCCATCTGTTCTGGAGCTCAACAGAATCGTCCGCGCTGATGACAAGCGCCCAGACCTTGCGACTACCAATATTCCATCTGTTCTGAAGCTCAACAGAATCGTCCGCGCTGATGACAAGCGTCCAGACCTTGCGACTACCAATATTCCATCTGTTCTGAAGCTCAACAGAATCGTCCGCGCTGATGACAAGCGCCCAGACCTTGCGACTACCAATATTCCATCTGTTCTGAAGCTCAACAGAATCGTCCGCGCTGATGACAAGCGTCCAGACCTTGCGACTACCAATATTCCATCTGTTCTGGAGCTCAACAGAATCGTCCGCGCTGATGACAAGCGCCCAGACCTTGCGACTACCAATATTCCATCTGTTCTGAAGCTCAACAGAATCGTCCGCGCTGATGACAAGCGTCCAGACCTTGCGACTACCAATATTCCATCTGTTCTGAAGCTCAACAGAATCGTCCGCGCTGATGACAAGCGTCCAGACCTTGCGACTACCAATATTCCATCTGTTCTGAAGCTCAACAGAATGGTCTGCGCTGATGACAAGCGTCCAGACCTTGCGACTACCAATATTCCATCTGTTCTGAAGCTCAACAGAATCGTCCGCGCTGATGACAAGCGTCCAGACCTTGCGACTACCAATATTCCATCTGTTCTGAAGCTCAACAGAATCATCCGCGCTGATGACAAGCATCCAGACCTTGCGACTACCAATATTCCATCTGTTCTGAAGCTCAACAGAATTTTCCGCGCTGATGACAAGCGTCCAGACCTTTCTTTAGTTCTTTGGAGACAAGGCAAGTGTTTGGCTTGGGATGCCAAATGTGTGCCAATATGACAACGCGCTTCATCGAGACAACTAGAGACCCAAATTTGGTAGTTTTTTCCCCTAACGGATAACCTTAACTATCCAGTGGGGGGCTGCCAGCAATTTAGGCACGTTGCCTCGTAGCACTTTAGATGAAACATTCTATTCATAAGTTTTTAATTTTGTTTAGTTTTAAAAGTTTTAGTTGAATTAGTGTTGTTGTTTGTTCATTTATCTAAGTCTTTTTAAAAAACCAGTGGCACTCCGGTAGTGCCGGCAGAAGTGAAAACTTGAACAATTACGTGAGATGTCGGTTACGGTAACAGTGTCGCGAGTTCAATTGTTTTTCCCATCTCAAAAAATGCCCAACGCGCCTAAAGAAGTTTTTACTTCAATAAATGAAGATCCTTAAGAAATACGCAGTTGAAATAAATGTCTTCATTTGGTTGGCATTGGCATCCTGCCGACGGGCGGCGCTGTAAGGAGCTCTGCGCCTCATTTAGTTCATTGATAAAAATTTAATTACAGCCGCCACATTGTGCGCCGCGTAGGATTCTTTTCATAAACAATAATGAGACACATCTTCAATATAATGCTGGTTCCTATTTTAACTTGGCTATAAATCTTAGTTATACATATATCGATTGTTAAAAACTTTTCGTTTTTTAACACTTCGATAAACGCTTGGTTCGAAAAACGCACTATGTGTGTTTTGCGAAAATGAAAACATGGTGCGTTTTTCCGCAGCCAAAGTGTTAAGAGTTCTATTTTTATTAATTATTCCTATATAAGATAATATTAAATTTGATATATTCAGTGCATCGGCCAATTCTATAAAAAAAAATATGCTTGCGTGAATATTTAGTTAATTTACTTTTATATTGTAGTACCTAATAGTATTGTTCAGTGTAGTTATATGTACTTCTCTATAGCAGTTATTATATGTGCATGCTGTGTTCACATCGAGAAGATTTTACACTTTCACATGTTACTGAATACTCTATACCCTACATATACTTGTTACTGTGTATTGTCAGTTTTGTGAACCAGATAAAAAAAAGTATTAATCCGCCCCTTCCTTATCAATTAACCCATAATAAACATATAAAACACAATAAAAGAACTTACTTGAAGTTATTCTACCACAGAGTAATAATATACTTCGTCTTTTACCACTATAATTTTGAATGAAATTAAATTGTATTATTAATTTGTTTCAATTAAATTAAAGCTAGATAATATATTTTTTATAAATTAAAACTTATAAGAACTAAAACTAAAAATATAAAAAAAATACAAATTGTGTAGTCCCACTAAGATATTATCCCTCGGCAGCCTGGCCAAAAGGCTAGCAGCATTGCCACGTTTTATGGCAATGTTGATTCTTTTGTTTTTGTTATTTGTTTCACAAACTAAATTGTATAAATGAAAGCAGAAGTTCCCAAGCATTTAAAATATTTTTAACGATAACTGGAAGCTATGGAACGGTAAGATACGGTTGTGGTTGCAAAAGAACTCGTATAAAATTCTAACAGCCGAAGTTTAACCGTTCCTTGGATTGCAAGCGCAGTGCTGAAACTGAAACTGCAATATGTATGGGGATAACTTGAGTGTCTTGAACTTCCAACTCAGCAGTCGTCAAACCGTAAAATTCCAAGGGCCAGTATTATATAATATTATTATATACATTAATCATCATCATCATCCTTTTCCTTTTGTGCTAAGCTCTGTATCATCTGTATGCCAATCCTTACATTTTTTCTTACCTACGAGTATACGAGTATCTACCTTTCTAATTTATCAGTAAACCGGTTGCTATAAAATTTTCAAGATAAGGTAATTTATTTAATTCATATGGTGACCTGTCATGTCAAAGGCCGTATCGCGCTCAGCCTCCTGGCTCTCTTCCTATCACTTCGTGACATAAGAGTTGGGATTTTAATTATTGTCCATCTACCCTCATTCCGTCATACATATATGTATTTGTTATTAAATATACTATCATTGAGTTTATATATATATGTATTTGTTATAAAATATACTATCAATGAGTTAGTATTCCACAACACAAGTCTCGAACTTACTTTGGGGCCAGTTCAATCTGTGTGATTTGTCCTTAGATATTTATTTATGCATAAAACATACTTATATCTAGGTGCACATATGTTTTTCGTAGCGGGCGCAAGATCGCACTTTTTGGTCAGGGAAAATGAAAAATACTTCGGAATCTTGATACAGTTCTCAAGTAGATTCGTCGCCTAAATAGTTTGAGAACAGCTATCCTATCTAGTATACTTAGTATGTCAGTACATTGGAACTTGGAAGTAGTTCGACAGACGTCCCATTTCACAATGGCTATTGAATCGCAGACATCAGATGAACGGTGGGGGAGCACAATAACGATGTGCGTGTACAGACGTTTCGTATATTCAGCTCGCGGAGATGACATATCTTGATGAGTAATTTAAATTAAGGTTTTCTGGATACATTTACATGTTTACAAGGATGTTTCGGGTAGGATTTTGACTTGGTATCTCTTCCCTTATCGACTGTCACGCTAAACGTGGCCTTTGAGTCTAACAGCCCTGGGTTCTGTCTCCTTCGTTAGGAATACATCACGTCTTAATCTCTAACGAGGCAGACAGAGCCCAGGGTCGCAAGGCCACGCGTTAAGCGTGATGTGGGCGAAAATGGGAATCAAAATAGTAATAAGTAGCTAGCCGCTTCGCTTGCCATGGTTCAGATTCTCATCCATTCCCTCGACCGGCTTTTACGATTTTTGCGGGAAAAGAGATCCCTTGACCAGATGCCTGTGGTGGTAGTTGACAATCACCATACATGAGCACCAACTCAGAGGTACAAGTTGCGCCTAGTGAGGATCGAACTCTTACCTCACGGACGCACAGCCAGTGCTTAAAACACTTGGCCACCCCATTCACTAGCTTATCTTTACTTATTTGAGATTTAGAGAGATAATATTTCAAGCCATAAGTTATAACTTTAGACAGTTACAGTTATTAACTTTGTTAAAACAATTGGGTTTGAAAGTTTTATTTCCTTTACTGCCCGGAGTAACCACTTACATAAATATTATTTTGTTTCATTATCATTTAAATTCAAAGCACCATGAGGCCTGAAATAAAGGGAAGACTTTGAATTTTTCAAAGTAATTTCAGTCATTGAACTCTCAGGTTATGACAATTTTTGACCTCCTAAGATCAGCTTTTCGTACGGTGGCCCGGTGGGACGCATTGCTAGCGCTTTCGCAAGTTAACCAACCCCAGGTGTAGTCCGCACTAGGATGGGTGACCACAAGTGGCATAAAAATTTCTCAAGCCCCTCCGTGCTTCTGAAGGCACGTAAAGCCGTTGGTCCCAGCTGTCTTTTTTTGGCGGCTGGCAACCCAGGAGCTTATATGTCAATTTTATTGCTCCGTATTTAATATTGTAAATTTAAATATTTTTATAGTTTAATTCATTAAATAATATTATTTAATCGTAAAATAAGATAGGTGCTTACATAATTCATAATTTGTTTGTGTAAATTTAGTGTATTTTGTGAAATAATGGTGTTCCAAGTTGACGTTCAGTGGGTATAAATTGTTACCGGCTTTTTACAACTTTTACAAGGTAAGAACGGTACAATATTTAATCCCGTTTATATATTTCACTAAAACACAGCGTCCTTTGTGCACAATTTTTCATATTTTCGAAAATTATCGTACATAAACACATCTAATTTTGATGTAAATTGACAAAGTAGATTAGGTTATGTTATTGTTATTTTTTAGTTAGGTGATCGGTTTTGCTAGCTTTATCGTGCAATTCTAGCCTTTATTATCTTCCCTAGACATTACATCTGTCCCTTTTTGTAAAATATGTCCTCCTCAACCCGTGCTGAGACTGCCCGACAACTGGAAATCCAGCTGAAGCAAGTCTTACTCGAGCTCAAGGCAGAAAAAGAAGACAACGAGAAATTATTACTGGAAAGGGAAGATAATGAACGCGAATATGTATTGATGCGAAATAACAACATTAGACTTGAACAAAAACTCTCTGAGAGTCTTCAGTTATGTGATGATTTGAGTGAGCAGCTGAACCGATCAAAGTTAGAAATAGATTCTTTCCGCCAATGTGGTGATACGTATGAGCAGACCCTCAGACGTACCACTGAATTAGAAAAGGAGTTGGGCGAGGCATACAGACAAATTAATAGCTATGAGCAAGATGCCCAGATGCGTCAGTCAGCAGAGGTGTCCAGCCTATATGACCAGCTCATTGATAGTGTCGCTATGTCTCCCTCAACTAATTCTCCAGTTATTGATCTCACTAGTGAGACATCATCGAGTAGTATTGATTTAGATATCTCAAAATCAATGATTAGTCATAACCAAGTTAAAAAATATGTAAAACTATCCAAAAAAATTAAGAAAACTAATAATAAATTAAAAATTAATCTCAGGAAATCATGTTTATTAAAATCCAGTTCATTAAATTGTAAATTGCAGTCAGAGTTAGAGTTATGTAATAAACAATTGGCGGAAAGTCAGGAGTCATATGAGGACAACAGGATTAGACTTGAATCTCATATTATTAAGTTGCAGGAGGACTATTCCAAATTATTCTCTAAGTATGACCTCCAACAAAAACAAAATACCGAACACATGCTGACTGTGGAGAAATTGATTAACAACAGCAGGTACAATCAAGAAACTCTTGATTTATTAACTAAGCAATGTACCTGCGGGCAATTCACCCAGCCCACCATCAGTGTCTCCACACCAGAGCTCTCTCCTTGTGACGGTAGTTTGTGTAGTAATGTGTCTGATTGTGTTGACTTTATTGACCCTCCATGTAATACAATAGTATTTTCTGACAGTATAGGTCGCAATATGGGTTGCATGTTAAACAAAATTCTAGATAAAACTTGTATAAATTACTGCTTCCCGGATGCAACCTATACTCAAATTTTAGATAAAATGAAATCAACCAAACTGAATTGTAAATCTACTGTTGTATTATTAATAGGCAATAGTAACAAAGTAGGAAAGAAAGAAATAATCAGCTGTATGGATTATTTATCTGAACTAGAAGTAAGCAAAATAATATTATGTGCGTTCCCATATCTACATTGCCAGTCTCCAAAAACTAACAAAATCATTCACTATCTCAATACTTTGATACATAATATGACATGTCGTTATAGTGATAAATTAGTGTTTTTTGACACTAACAATTTTATAAGTGAATGTCATGTGACAAAAGATAATATTTATCTTTCAAAATATTTTAGACATAAGATTGCTACATTGATAGCAAATAATATTAATTTTTGGACGAGTTTACATTGTAAACAAGATTCTAGTTTTAAGACACCTACAGACTTACCAAGTTTATGTAACGGTAATTCTGTAGACTTGACGACAGATTTAAACTGACCATTCAGACAACGGGAAGGCCTCATGAATTAAGAATACTTCATCAAAATTTAGAAGGTCTTTCCGGCAAAGAATTATTAGTAGAATTAGTTTTAAAAGAAATGGATGTGGACATTTTATGTTTGACTGAACATTGGCTGCATGAGAGTCAGATGATGTTCAGCCTAAACAACTATAATATTGTTAGCTGCTTTAACAGAAAGTCTGCTCAACGAGGGGGTTCTATAATTTTTATAAAAGATTCTTTCCGTAGCAAAGAGCGGAAGGATATTGTCAGACATTCTGTTGAGCGCTGTTGTGAGGTGGCCTGTGCCGAGCTTGATCATCATATAATTGTTTGTGTATACAGTCCACCAGATAGTAATTTCAAAAGTTTTTTAAAAGCAATGGACCAGGTTCTTAAGTCCTGTTCAACTAGTAAAAAGAATTTAATTATTTGCGGTGATTTTAATGTTGATATTTTAGTACATAATCCAAAGAGCACACAATTCCTAAATCTTTTTAAGTGTTATGGATTAGAAAACTTATTTTTTGAGCCAACCAGAATTACAGCTACATCTGGCACATGTCTTGATAATTTTTTTAGTAATATTCAATATTGTGATAAATCTGTTATCAACAAATTGCCTTCAGATCATTCTGGTGTATATGTAGCTTTTGTCAAAGAGTCCACCAGTAATTTGAGAAAAGATAAGATCTTGTGTAGACCGATTACTTCTAAAAACATAAAAAAACTTAAAAATAATTTAGATAACAAATTATTATCAGTGGTATATACAGGAAATAATCCTGACGACCATTATAATAAACTATTTAGTACTGTTTCCTCTGAGTATTCTAAAACATTGAAACAAAAAAGAGTAGTAGTTCATAGTAAATCACAGTTTAGTGAATGGGCTACTACCGGCATCTACATAAGTAGAAACAGGTTATATGATCTATATGCCCAAAAACAATATAACTTTAATCCTTCTTTTATAGAATATGTTAGAAATTATTCTAAAATATTTAAAAAAGTTTGTAGACGAGCCAAGTCGAATAGTATTAGCAAAAAAATAAATAATGCTCCTAATAAAATTAAAGAAACATGGAGTGTCATAAATAAGGAAACAGGTAAAAATAAAACCAAAGAAAATATTTGCCGAATCAAATGTAGTGGTAAAAATACTTCAAAAACTGAAGAAATAGTAAATATATTTGATGATTATTTTACTAACATTCCTTTGGAACTCACTTCTAATGTGAGTTCTAGCGCCCAGCGTGCTGAGGCTTTGCTTAAGAGTAATGTTAGCCCTTGTGATTCTAAATTTAATTTTAAGCATGTTAGCCCTAGCGATATAATAGATGCTTTTAAACAGTTAAATTTAAAAAAATCAGAAGATCACTGGGGCATGTCAGTAGCCGTAGTAAGTCATATTATACACATAATTGCTGCCGATTTAGCTTTCATATTTAACGAATGTATTGATGAAGGCATATTTCCTAACTTAATGAAATGTAGTAAACTAATCCCCTTATTCAAAAAAGGAGAAAAAACAGACCCTGGCAACTACAGACCTATCTCTATTCTGCCAGTTTTGAGTAAGGTGTTCGAAAAGATAATGCTCAATCAAATGCTACTTCACTTTAAGACCAATAATCTTTTCCATAGCCAACAATACGGCTTTACTGCTGGAAAATCGACCACCGATGCAGGAGTAGCACTTATTACTAATATCTACGACGCGTGGGAAAACAGAAATGATGCAATTGGATCATTTTGCGATCTTTCTAAAGCATTTGATTGCGTTGATCATCCAACACTTTTGCTCAAATTTCGTCAATACGGTTTTGATGATAAGTCAATTAAATTAATAGAATCTTACTTAACAGATAGGCTTCAAACTGTTGATATAAACGGCGTAAAATCACACGGGTCTAATGTGAAAATGGGCGTTCCCCAAGGTTCAATTCTAGGACCGTTCCTTTTCTTAGTTTATGTCAATGACTTGCCTTACATGGTTGAGAAAGAGGCTGACATGGTGCTGTTTGCTGATGATACCTCGCTAATATTTAAAATAGATCGACATAACAGTGATGCTAGCGCGGTGAACAGCACCTTATCTTTAATTTCTGATTGGTTTTCGGCCAATAACCTAATGTTAAATGCGAACAAGACCCAATGCATTCGATTCTCTCTTCCTAATGTGAATCAAGCCTGCGTTGACATACTAATTAATGGTCAGAAACTCGATCTGGTTGAAAGTACTACCTTTTTAGGAATCACAATTGATTCGAAACTTCAATGGGGCGCTCATATAACTAAACTTTCTAATAGGCTTAGCTCTGCGGCTTACGCTGTTAGGAGAATAAGACAATTGACAGATGTAGCAACTGCTAGACAAGTGTACTTTAGTTACTTTCACAGTCTAATGTCTTACGGGATACTTCTATGGGGGAGTGCAGCCGACATTCAGACTATTTTTCTTTTACAAAAAAGAGCAATTCGTGCTATTTACGGTTTA
This sequence comes from Acrobasis repandana, assembly GCA_963576875.1. Lineage (NCBI taxonomy): Eukaryota > Metazoa > Arthropoda > Insecta > Lepidoptera > Pyralidae > Acrobasis > Acrobasis repandana. The sequence goes on from OY756215.1 coordinate 4,567,130, forward strand.
GGATCAAGAGACTCACTGAGGGAATTATTCAAGGAAATAGGTATACTTACTTTTGCATCACAATTCATATTTGAAAATATAATGTATGTAAGGAAAAATATTTCCTTGTTCAATAAAGTAAGTGATTTTACAGATAGAAATTTACGTAATAAGAATGACTTAGTTAGCCCGTATTACAGGCTGAATACAGTCAGTAAGTCTTTTATGGGGAAGTGTATACTTTTTTATAATAAATTGTCAGAATCGGTCCTTGATATGCCAGACAGAAAATTCAAAGCTTATGTAAAGAAAGTACTTTGTGAGAAGGCTTATTATAGGACCGATGACTATCTTAAAGACAAAAAGGTCTGGCTTGAGCTTGGCGCGGGTCCCTCTTAAAGGTTTGTATACTTAGACATGTCATAATTTAGGTACATTGGTACATACTAAATTTACAAATTGACATTATTTTAAATTTCGTAATTCTTATAATTCAATTTAATTATGACATAATAAACAATGTAATCTCTGTCCATCTATATAACTAATTTTAAGTTTTTAGTTTGTTAGTTGACGTCTTTGGAGAAAACGTGCAGTGCAGTTTGTTGCCGCTTCTTCTGCACTTGCGCCTAGGAAGCGGCGTAAACTTAGCTGTAAGTAACGATTTGACGTCAACATTTGTGCAAAACAAAACAAAGTGACTATTATTAAGAGATATTATAAATATCCTATGATAATAAAGATATTTTGAATTGAATTTTGAATTGAATTGTCATCATTGTATGGCAGTCGTATGTAAGATGCCATGCGGCAACTTGAATCTGACACCAGTGTTGGCAACTTACACACACGAAAAAGGAACAAACGGGAAGTCAATTTTTCTTCGTATTAATATGAATTTTCATACCAAAATAAGTCCCTTGATGAAAGTAAATAAGAGATCTAGAACTCTAGATATATGTAAGGTAAGTTTCTACATAAATTGTTATTAGGTAGCTTTTTTGACTCCTTTTCCTTTATTTAAAATATATTCTTAACTGGGTATACCTAGTTAAGAATATATTCTTTAGGAAAACGCTGGACGCAGGCCGCTCTAGATCGGTCATTTTGGAAATCCTTGGGAGAGGCCTATGTCCAGCAGTGGACGTTAAGGCCGTAACTGAATTTTCCGAGGTCCAGTGCTGCCCCCATTTCAAAGAAAACGGAGACATCATTTAAAATTTTGCAATTATCAAGTCCTAGATTACCCTTCAAAGTATTTTATGAACTACTGACTACAGTTTATAATGAGAAATTTAAGCTTTACTACGCACATTTGCCAAAAGTGGCCGTTTTTCGCAAATGTGCGTAGTAAAGCTTAACGTTCTCACTTTAAACTGTAAACAGTAGTTCATAAAATACTTTGAAGGGTTATCTAGGACTTGATAGTTGCAAAATTTTAAATGATGTCTCCGTTTTCTTTGAAATGATTTATTTTAAATGGGGGCAGCACTGGACCCCGGTAAATTTAAGTACGGCCTTACACGGCTGATAATATGAATTATCATACCCTTAAAAAGATAATTCGCCGTAAAATTTACGTATGCAAATAATGCTTTACACGTTGGACGATAATAAAAGATTTCCAAATGACTGATCTAGAGCAGCCTGCTTTCCTAAAGAATACCTAGTCCAAAAAAGTTACCTAATAACAATTTATGTACTTACCAAACATGTTGGTACTTCGAGTCCTAGATCTCTTATATTTCCTTTCATTAAGAGGCACAAACATTATCATAATAAACATTGCTTCTAATTAGTAATTAAGAAGCTCACAGCAGCATCTCCCTGCTTGTCAAGCTTTGTGATCTCCATACCCGAATGTCAATGACACCCGCAGATGTTTAGCGTTCTTTATACTGGCTTTGGCTTTGGCTTTATACTGGTTGACCCCACTTGACCCTGGTGTCCGGTGTCTTGTGATCTTTGATAGTTTTCATTTCGAAATGCTGGTGAAGATTTCATGAAATGTGACTCATAAGTACTAAAGCAAACAGTTTTAGAATAAAACAACACAAGTTGCACATATAATTGTTTCATTCATTGTTTTTTAATAATTACCGTATGGAGTATGAATTTTCTTTCCATTTTCTGATAAGTTTTCTGTTGTTTCTTTCTGCTCATGGTCCGTGTCATGGTTGGCCGGTAGTGGAATTTAGTACTTAAGTATAAGTACGAGTATACCGCATTTTTTTATTTAAATATTAAACAACAAATAAAATAGACATTTTTAAAAATTAACTCATTGGTGCTCTATCACGATCATTTGCCACACCACCGCCAACCACATTACAAGTATTCAGTGCTGAATTATTTGTAATTTTGATTATTGTTTTAAAACTACATATTTTGCGATATCGTTAAATAATATCAACGAATGTATATTTGACGTTGGCTACCAAGAAATAATTATTTCAGTGAAAATATCCAACTTTAATTAGGAACACAAGTTGGTATTGCGACATACCGCGGTCTCGGCGCTGTCTCGTTAGCGCGGCTCGTGCTGAAAATACTGAAACTTAAATATTTCCACTTATTTTCACTTAGCTTTAGCTTTTCACTCAGCAAAAAACCTCGGTACGTGTGCACTTTAACTTTGCTCTATTGTGAAATACTACAATAGACGCCCACGGCGTACGCAAAAACTGTGTTGTAAGTACATAGTATACCCGTGTGGTTCCGGGTTAGAATAGGACCACTCCATCTCTTCCCGTGGATGTCGTAAGAGGCGACTAAAGGACTAAGCACAAACATCTCGTGCTAAAATTGCATTCCTAAAGAGGGTTAACGTCGGGCGGCGGCCGGTTGTAATACTTTTTGCACAAATACATTCCCAAAGAGGGTTGACGTCAGGCAGGCGGCCGGTCTTAAAACTATAGCCAAATCATTTAAACTATTCCGGCTATTTCTTCTCCATTTTGCAAGGTCTTTGGCATCCTTGGATGACCATTGACATGCATGTTATTTTTGGAGAAGAAAAAGCGGGAAAGTGCACCCCGGGCTCCGAAGCAGCACAGCTGAGGATGCAACCGGGACTGCGCTTAGACGAAGAAGAAGTATACTAGAAATAGTTTCGTTTTTTAGTCTTCATATTCTGCCAAGTCATCAGTATGATTTATTTTCTGATGGAGTGACTGCAACAACCTTAGTTGACTTGAATACTAAAAACTACAAGCCTAAAATACAACCGTATACTTATATAACTGCATGCCCGAATTTGTAATTATTTTCGTCTCATATATACATTCTTGCCTAAAATAGGTACTAACTTGAGTTATAGTCGAACAAACATGTGAGTTTGTAAGCATGTATACTTACATGAACGCTGGCCTGCCCAAGCAGACTAAAATAATTTGTAGAAAATTTTTTTTATCAAAAAAAATTCAATTTCGAGATTCGTGCGTTTTTTTAAAAAATCTACTTGAAAATACAACAATAGACACCGCCTCCACAAAAAATGTACCTATTGTAGACTATTTCTATTTGTAGTTTGATTTCGTTGACGTCATCAGCTGTCAGCTCGAGAGTCCACCTCCACCCTCGGTTCCCACGCCTGTAACCCTATTATTACCCAGCTCGAAAGAAATTGACCGTCACAAAAATACCCAGCAAATGAACCTCGAAGCCTAAAAATAATGACTGCCGTTACTAAATGTCATATGGTTTGCCGTAGCAAATCGAGAGGTTGGGAGGGTACTTAATAGGAATCTTCGCATGAAATATTTATCGTTCCCCATGTGGCTTTCAGAGAGTCTGATTCGCATGATTATGTTTCTGACGCTTGAAGCATGTTCATAAATATTTTAGAAATGTTTATAAGTACATGCTTGAAAGATAATGACGAAATTAAATCTGCTAGGACCGTGTAGTAGGCAACTCAAATGCAGCATGTTGAAAGGTACCTACTCGTAATTTGTGGAAATCACTTTGTATTGTAATGTGATATGTATGCGATATGTAAAAGTAACATGTTAATATATCCATCTCATTTCCCCATCACATTGTCTACACCTTTAATTTTCACGTTGAAAGGCGCCAATGTAGAGTACCACCTGTCCCAGCTTATTAGGTGAGCCCTACGCCCTACATAATACTTTATGCTCACAGTATGCGTAGGATCTAAAAGGTGGACAAGATGAGATGGAAAATTATGAACCCATTCGTCGGAAGAGGTATATGTAGTAGACATTTAGATATACCTATGCGAAAGTTGTTGACATTCGCATAAGGCTATTAATATCCAAATGTCTAAGTATCTAGTGATTCGTTCTTTTCAAACTTTCATCGAAACGTCTACTATTACTCTTAAGTTAGCAAGATTCCTATAGCTATTTGGTACCCTACTGTCAGAGAATGGACTAGATTGGGCGTAATTTGCAAGGCCGTCTTGTAATTGAGCGATGAACGACTTGAATGTTCCCAATCGCGCACATACATATATACCAATATTTAGAAATAAAATACTAGTAAATACATATATGATTTCATTATACAGATGTACGAGTACTTATATACAACGTGGAAGGGACATACCCGTAATAAATCGAACCACGGGCTATACTAGATCACTATATTATTGTATGGAAACGCCAATTTTTTTTTTGTTTTTTGGCTGTTATTTTAATTTTATTATACTATAGTGATCTAGTATAGCCCGTGGTTTGATTTATTACGGGTATGTCCCTTCTACTCTGTATAATAATCATATAGAAAATAAAACTTCATTTTTACTTACTTATTGAAATCCACAGACCATGGATCAAGATAGACACATCTCAGATAGACACAGACAGCCTCTGTATGAATTTGCGTGTCGATGTGACGTCAAATTTATTTCATTCAGGATCGTCACTTTTAGTCCGTGTGTGACAATTCATTAGACCGGACATTGAGCTCTCTACTGTAAAATACCTAAATCTGCCGTTTTGAGCCGCAGAAACTCGTCGAAAAACGTTGGAGGAAGAAATAAAAAAGTTTCCTTCCCTTCCAGTATGTAAGTGAATTTCTTATTAAATTTTGTATTGAAAATTGGCACGCCAGGTTTTCATACAAATTGAAGGACTTTCTATATCTAGTAGTATATACAGATCTGTGTTGAAATCGTTGTTTGAATATCACAATGCGAGGTTGTGACTGCCCTTGCACATTTCACTTTTGTGAGGTTGTAACTACGAATAAAGATGGTTGTTATTCTATTTTATTTCTCTTTGTCAACTAAACTACAAACCTACGCACCTGTGTTCTTATCGGTGGAATATTTTCCACGTCTCCCGATCTTCAGCTAAATGTTAACAATAATGTTATTTTGTTCCAGTGTGAGCGTGCCTGGCTACGCGGGGAGCCTCTCAGCATCACTACCAGGGGGCGGAGCGGCAGCATGGGAGCGACTAGGAGCAGAAGTGGTGTTGTCGGGGCTGGTAGCGGCGGCTTACTTCGCGGCCATGGAGCGGCGGTGGGCGGGGACTGCGCCAGCCATGCTTGGAGCGGCGTACTGTGCCGCTAGCTTCGTCTCTGTAAGTTTCTTGGAGATATAAATAACGATCGTCGTCTACAGGAGTCCGATGGCAGCGCGCAGCGTCGATTTTCATCTCTACCTACTAGACTTCTGTGTATCTAAATAGTCAGAACTTAGATTAAAAATTAATTTCCGCGCGCGTGCATGTGAGCGGATGAGAGCAGAAGTGCTGGTGCCTGGGCTTGTAACACCGGTTAATTCGCGGCCATGCTTTCCCCGCTATATACCTAAATAAAAGATCGTCGTCTACAGGAGTCCAATGGCAGCACGCGGCGTCGATTGCCATCTTTATTTATGAGATATAAAAACCACATAATTACTTCTATGTATCGTACGTTTGGTATAGTCTACTCCCACAAAAAATGTTAAACCTTAATATTTTAAAGAAATCGTATCTTTCAATTCTAGAGCGATTCTTCCATGCGTCTTTTGATACCCTTAATGAAAAATAATGGCTTCCTGCTTATTTATCCTAATCTCATATTCAAATTGTAGTCAAAGGCATGGGTCAAACAACTAGACTAGGACAATGCATCGTCTGTGTAGACATTCAAAGATTCAAAGCAACCTGATAGGGCCCAGATATGGCCGAAAGCCGAAACGTAGCAGAGGAGCAATGATCTTCATAATAGAGCACAACAAAAGGCAATGTTAGTACAAATGTGAAGCTACATAACATCTATTTCAATCGCTTAATAATTTTCCAGCTTTACTCTGTCAACTCACTCTCGACTCAAATATTTACATTCTACATACATGTGTAAGATATTAGTGGAAATCTTGTATGATGTGGCGTCTTCATCTTTTAACAAGTTTTTACGCTCTCTATAGGTAGGTAGTTATTCGGTAAGGTGCCATTCATTTATTACGTAAGCCGAGTTAGGGGGAATCGACCGTGTATATTTTTTTTCCTTTGGCTTCTTACGTAGGTATACCTAACAGGGGGAAAGGCGCCGGTCGACCCTTGTTTTTTCTTATATGCAGGGGCAGAAAGGGGTCAAAATCTTTCAATAATCGTCTTAAATAATAATTGAATGGCGCCTAATATTTCAGCACAGTGTCTGTAGCACAAACAAAGAAAATTTCTAACCTCTCAAATTAGAACTCTACGAGTAATTAGAAATGTTTATCTAACTGAAGTAAGCACCTATACCTATTGCAGCATACCTAAGTACCTACATCGAAAATCATGAGTTTGACTTCTATACTTAGGCATTTTGTGGTTGTGATACAACCTCGACAGAAGTACAATGTTGAATAGTGTCTGGCGATGTGTCAGTGTAGGTGTACGTACCTGCCTTTGTCTGCCATCCGTAGGACAGCTGCTGTTGGGAACACAGCTGTTCAGAGCGATTTGCTGGATTGAATGCAAAGATTGGCTTTTGATCGTAAAAATGTGTTTGCTTAATGAATAAATAAATAAATACACTATTATTTAAAACATAGTAGGTAGATACGAGTATACAACGTGGAAGGGACATACCCGTAATAAATCAAACCACGGTCCTATATGTGCTATTTTAATTTTATGGTCTAGACCATTATAGTATAATAAAATTAAAATAGCAGCCAAAAATCAAAAATTATTTTCGGCATTTCCATACAAGTGCGCTCGTATCATTCTCGCGTCAGTCACCGTACTTTAGTTACTTTACTAAACACCGTACACCAATGTCAATAAGGTTTATTATAGCTCTTTGCCGTATACGTACTTTATATTAGTCTGCTGTCATTCTGGATTGACCATATAACCGTGGAAAACATCCATCATTCTGGCGTCAGTCACGTCATTCCAGACTGATGAACTTGACTGATGGCAGAATGATAGTGTAACCTACCTCATAACTTTCGTCTGTGCCAGCAGCTTCTCTTCCCGCGCAGTTCGTAAAAGCCGATCGAGGGAATGGGCGAGAATCTGAATCATGGTAGGACGTCACAATTTTGATTCCCTTTTTTATTGTCACGCCAACATCACGTTAAATTTGGCCTTTGCGTCTCACGGCCCTGGGTTCTGTCTACCACGTTAGGGATAAAGACGTGATAATTTATCTGTAAAAATACAAAATAAATAAAACACTACAAGCCGCTTTAACCTAATTCTTCCTAACATGGTCTCCGCAAATAAAACACTACTTACAAGTTGCTTTAACCTAATTCTTCCTAAGGTGGTCTCCGCTCAGCATATGTCGTAGCACGAGCTGCGAAGTAGATCTTCCGCGGACGCACAAGATTACCCATCGAATTATATCAATGTAATCAATGCTTCGCAAAAAAATTCTTACAAAAGAAAAATAAAGTAAACATCAAAGAAATAATAAACTATAAAATAAAATAATATACTATAATAGTTGTTTTTCCTGTTCATTCTGCCAGAAAGGCATATTTGTTCCAAAGATACGAGTAACTATGAACACAAATTACCTTTTTCTCCGAATACCTTACCCGCGGTCCTGGCCATATTTTCTTTTATCATATTATGTGCTCAAATCCTGCTAAATAAGTAAATGGGGGATCGAGGGTGAGAAAGTTCACGGTAAACATTCCAAAAAACATAAATAAAACGTCCCATTCCGTCGCTCTACCACCATTCCCGGTAAAAAATGAAATAACTGTCGAATAAAAATATGGTGAATAAAGCTCAGTCATAAAATAACGTGAGAACACAAGAATAACTCAAATTTTCCTTGTGTGGTTCCGGGTTAGAATAGGACCACCCCATGTCTTTTCCTAAGGATGTCGTAAGAAGCGACTAAAGGACTAAGCACAAACATCTCGTGCTACAATTGCATTCCCAAGGAGGATTGACGTCGGGCGGCGGCCGATCGTAAAACCATAGCCAAATCCAAAATTAAAAAAAATTAAAATATCTTTATTATCATAGGATATTTATAATACCTCTTAATAATAGTCACTTTGTTTTGTTTTGCACAAATGTTGACGTCAAATCGTTACTTACAGCTGAGTTTATGCCGCTTCCTAGGCGCAAGTGCAGAAGAAGCGGCAACAAACTGCACTGCACGGTTTCTCCAAAGACGTCAACTAACAAACTAAAAACTTAAAATTACTTATATGGATGGACTGAGATTACATTGTTTGTTATGTTATGTCATAATTAAATTGAATAATAAGAATTACGAAATTTAAACTAATGTCAATTTGTTAATTAAATATGTACCAATGTACCTAAATTATGACATGTCTAAATATACAAACCTTTAAGAGGGACCCGCGCCAAGCTCAAGCCAGACTTTTTTGTCTTTAAGATAGTCATCGGTCTTATAATAAGCCTTCTCACAAAGTACTTTCTTTACATAGGCTTTGAATTTTCTGTCCGGCATATCAAGGACCGATTCTGGCATATAAGACTTACTGACTGTTTTCAACCTGTAATACGGGCTAACTAAGTCATTCTTATTACGTAAATTTCTATAGTATATAAAAATAGTCTGAATGTCGGCTGCACTCCCCCAAAGAAGTATCCCGTAAGACATTAGACTGTGAAAGTAACTAAAGTACACCTGTCTAGCAGTTGCTACATCTGTCAATTGTCTTATTCTCCTAACAGCGGAAGCCGCAGAGCTAAGCCTATTAGAAAGTTTAGTTATATGAGCGTCCCATTGAAGTTTCGAATCAATTGTGATTCCTAAAAAGGTAGTACTTTCAACCAGATCGAGTTTCTGACCATTAATTAGTATGTCAACGCAGGCTTGATTCACATTAGGAAGAAAGAACCGTATGCATTGGGTCTTTTTCGCATTTAACATGAGGTTATTGGCTGAAAACTAATCAGAAATTAAAGACAAGGTGCTGTTCACCGCGCTAGCATTTTTTCTATGACGATCTATTTTAAATATTAGCGAGGTGTCATCAGCAAACTGCACCATGTCAGCCTGTTTCTGAACCATGTAAGGTAAGTCATTGACATAAACTAAGAAAAGCAACGGTCCTAGAATTGAACCTTGGGGTACGCCCATTTTAACATTAGACCCGTGTGATTTTACGCCCTTTATACCAGTATAGCTTTATAACAGTTTGAAGCCTATCTGTTAAGTAAGATTCTATTAATTTAATTGACTCATTGAATTGAATCATTTAAACTGTTCCGGTTATTTCTTCTCCACTACGAAAAATTTTACCAATATTGCGTATTCTGACGGCCATCGATGCCTCTACATTGATATTTTAGATATAACTAAAAGTGTATCTTTCGGTTTTCGTTGATTTGTAGTTCCATGCAGGTAGCCTACATTGTTAGATGTATACTCGGCCGCCATTGTATAGTAATTGCACGGGATCCTTTCAACTCAATGGATGCGGTTTTTTGTATCGCACGTTCGTTTCCGCTCAACGGTTCAAGAATGGAGGCAAAAAATTGCGACCACATTCGCTGGAAATCAAAATTCAACGTCGTACCTCTATGCTCTGCCTTCCATTGAGAGCATTTAAAAGAGGATAATAGAGAGGAATACGTAAAACCTGTCACTTGAGAATGCCGGATGAATAAATTCAACTTGTTCAATTCCTTTAGTCTGCTTTGTCACAGCATGGCGGTTCTTTTTCACTCTTCAGCCATTGGTTTAGGCAATCATTATATCATCAATGTAACGCCAAATGCCATGAACTTCAATGCTGGAGTATTGGAAACCTCTAAAATTTACACAGACTGTATAAATACATCTTTGCTCTATGGCTCATGTTATACAGAACAACAAATTGACCATATTTTTCTAATTTTTCCAGATGCCATCGCTCAACCCCGCGCGGTCTCTCGGGCCTTCCTTCGTGCTATCTCGTTGGGACAGCCACTGGGTCTGCTGGGTCGGCGGCCTAGGCGGTGGGGTGGCCTGCGCGTTACTCCACGAGTGGGGCACGCGTCGACCACAAACCCACTCCAACTCCCGAGCGTCTTCACCGCGAGACTTGGATGAATTGGACAAGCCAGCGTTCCCGACCTCGCACCACCACTACCGGCATGCCCCGACGTACTGCGCAGCATCGGCGCCTCGTCCCGACAACACTGAGCCCCTGTACTCAGGCACCAAGTCGCTGTACTGCCGCTCGCCGCCGCCTGCGAGACACACGCTGCACAGGTCAGCTGAAGGATCGACTTGTTGCACGTAATTATGCTCCTCCGTTGTAGTAGTGTGCAGCAGTTACAGGACAAGACTACAAGTCACAATACAACGTTCTAAGTTTGCCAGTTCATGGATTTTGTCATAAATCTTTCGGCCCCTAAAACTATTCTAGGGTTGATTAAGGCCATAAGTTTAAATGTCAAGGATGTCCTATGCCAAGGACCGACAAATTTAGGAGCAATTTATTCATGTCGCAAAACATTACTGATACAACATAGATAAACAGCCATTATTAATATTACGGGGCTTACGGCTATTTATATTATTTTGAATCCGAATTTAATAGGAATCCGGTGATTGAGTGACACCAATTATGCTTATGTGTAAAAACTTGTGCAAGAAACGAAGAAAGAGGGTAGATGGGTGCTCTTGACAGCTAAACTTCCATCGTAGTTCCTCAGTCCATAGTCTCAGTCTGCCTGCAACCATGACGGCAGTAGGGACGTCAAAATATCTGGCTTAAAATAATATCAATAGCGGTAAGTCCCGTTATATTATAATAGTCATTATGACTGCGAAACCATAAAATTATATGAATGGGCTGAAAGCTTACAACATTTTTCAAGGGATACTTGAATTTTTCGGGGTCCATTGCAATGGGGGCACCATTTAAAATAACGTTAGGCTTTTCTTCGCACATTTGCGAAAAACGGCCACTTTTAGTAAATGTGCCAAGAAAAGCTTCACGTTCTCACTTTAAACTGTAAACAGTAGTTCATTAAATAGGTAGTTTGAAGGGTTATCTAGGGCATACTGAAGACAAAATTTTAAATGATTTTTCCGTTTCCTTTCAAATTATTTATTTCAAATGCTGCCCCAGCACTACTGGACCCCGAAAAATTCATCAAATTGCTTAATTTCACTAGCCAACCGTGGAAATGCTATCAGCACTAACATAACTTTGCTTTAAATTTATGTGAAAGCACAAATTTAAATTGAACTGCGCTTACTTAAATGTTTACATTTTAGCACGCACTCTACTTAGAAACACCACAAATTGACTCATGTCATACAATTTCATCCACAAAAATCACTTGCTGATGAACACTCGTTCAATCAACATACACACAACATTTAATCTAGAATGATTATGGGGTGTGCAGCGCGGAATCCGGTGCATGCATCGGATCCCGGGTTGAACACCCCAAAAAACTTTTAATACTTAATTTAAGAAAGTATTGCTTTTTAAAATATACAGTTCTCTATCTATATACACCGAATTCCGCGTTGCACTCAAAAAAAATAAAAATAAAATATATTTTATATGGATGATATTTTCATTGCCGAAAACGCTCGGGGAGCATATGTTAGTGGCTCTTTTTCATGTTGAAACTACCCTATCCACCGCGGGGCAGACAGAGCCGGGTCTTGGATGGTCAGCTATAATGTATTTATCATAAAATTTAATATCGTTGAGTTAGTATCCCATAATACAAGTTTAAACTTACCTACTTTGGGCAAAAATAATCTGTGTGATCTGTCCCTTATATAGTCCAGTCAATGGGTATTTTTGCCCTACAAAAGGTGGCGTAGAAAATGTTTTGACATAATATTGTTAAGGTATGTTAAGGTATAAAGGTGCCAAAATGAGTTTTATTTTAAACAAGCTTTCGCGCACGGCTTCGCTCGCGTCCTTTCTTAGCGGATGCCTACGTCATAACATCTACCTGCATGCCCGATTTCATCATTTCAGCCCGATCCGTCCAGTGGTTTGGGCTGTGCGTTGATAGATCACTATGTTAGTCAGTCAGTCACCTTTGAGTTATATATATATAGATAAACACAACCGCTTACTATATCACAAAAGTGTCTTGCAGAGGTATAAAGAAGACAAAATTATTTACATTTTTTGCATATATGTTTATCCTGTAAGTCTAATAGGTAAAAAGTTACAAGCGACGGAAAAAATAATATTTACAAAAAATCATTCAATGTTACCCTGACGTTATTAGTATCACTTGACGCGTTCTACTGTGTATGACTTACAAAAATTACATGTTTAATACATTTATTTACCCGACTGCGCCAGAAGGGGGGTTATGTTATTAGAGTGTATATAAGTATGTATGTATAAATGTATATTTATTGGCACGCTTTACTGGAAACTGCTTGATAGATTTAAGTTTAATAGGTATCGTTAGATTCGTCTTAATTTTAAGTGACATTGGGTATATTAAAAATTAATAAAATCCAATATGGCGGATTTTTGGCGCCAAATTATACACTTAAAATATTTTTTTATTCAAAACCTATCGAGTGAGGTATCAAACAAAAGGATTTCATCAGGGGATTACAAAAATATATGCAATATACATGTATAAAAGTAATTTGGAATGAGAAATGCTGGCGCTAGCCGCCATCTTGAAATAAAGGTGCCAAAATTAGGCATATTTTAAATAACATTAGCATTTAGTTGCGCGTTTTTTTTCAACAATTAAACTAAATTTCACCATTGGAAACCCAATTTTTAAAACCCAAATATTATGTCAGAACATTTTCTACGCCACCTTTTGTAGGGCAAAGGCCTTTCTATATCCTCACAGACTGGACTATATGTTTATTTGAAAAATAAATTGAGAAGTAGGTACTAACATTTTGCAGGTCCCAGTCGGTATACAGTAAGAGCAGCGGCGCGGGCGCCGGCGGGCCCCTGGTCGCCGCGCAGTCGCTGCTCTTGCGGCCGCCGCAGCACGTGCACAACCACGTTCACGCGCAGCACGCACTCACGCACAACCAGAACGCGCACAACGCACAGCGCGAGCCGACCTATGGAGCTGCTGTTAATGGAGTCAGGCCTGGACCCGCTGGTAAAGAGATGACGCTTTCTTTGATACGATACAAGCAAAACTACACTCACAATCAGGAACAAACCCTACGTACGACAGAGTTGGGTTAATCCGTCGCGAGAAGCCTGTTGTTTGCGATTTCAAGTGTATTGCCTGTTTTGTAGGGAACTATTTTAATGTTGTCTTTACAAAACACGCAATGTATGGAAAACAGATCTGGAGGACGAGGCCTATTTTTCTGTTATCAGAGCGGAACCAAAAAACAGGCTGGTTGCTTCGCTGTACGGTTCGGCCGTGATACGGGCGACCCGTACGGGAAGCGCCCGCGGTGCTCTGAAACGAACACGTTTAGTACGATTGAGCGGGTAACGTTGTACGGGCTCTACCCGGAGCGTGTTCCGTACGGAACGATCTGCGTCGCTGTGGAACGGTTATTTTAGCGCCTAAAGTGTGTCTCCCTCTGCTCCGGAATGTCCGTTCGGATCTCTCGTGCAGCTGTGAAACCAGTCTTACTGGCGGATTAGGGTTGCATCTCATCTATCAGCACGGAACAGCACTTTCGTGCTGATAGATGAGATCTAACCTTTAGACGCACGTGTGCATACGGCTTAAATTTTTCTATGCAGTTGCAAAAAAATATCTATCGCTTAGAATAATACCTATAGCAAAAGCTACACTACACACACACCAAGAAAGGCTGATTCCATATCAGACGGAAATTTAACTGAGGCATCAGACGGTTTCGATTACTCGAGAATTTTCACTAGACTGAGCATTCGTTTGTGTCTGAATGCATTTGGCACTTCCATTTCACTTTGTGTTCATGAATCGAAACATTGAGATTCAAACCCTGTTCGACATACAGGGTGACTTTTTAACCAGCCAAATTTTTTTGAAGCAAGTTCAGTCCATGATACTGAACTACTTTCTATAAAAAAAGTTATTAAAAACGATAAAAATCTTTCGTCCTCCCATACAAAATCCGTTTGGCTGAGCCCTGATTTGTATGGGAATGCAAATTTTTATTTTAATTTTTCGTTAATAAAGTTGTTCAGTAACGAAAGTAGTTCAGTATCATGGACTGAACCTGTTCCAAAAATTTGGCTGGTGGTTAAAAAGTCAGCCTGTATAAATATTATTCTTTATTACTATATGCTATAAACTGATAACTCACGTCAAAAGTCAGCTACTGGCCTACATGTCCCGACCTCTTCCGGAAGCCTTCCTCAGGGCGAATGGGATGACGAACGAAGACATCCCGAGCTACTATCATCATGTCATGAGCTGTCATATACTAACGGCTCACGTTAGTTTTAACCAAAAAAATTTTTCATTCTTTAATTCGCTTAATTTTAATATTCCAGGTGCTTATTCTTTGTTTTTTAATTCGCTTCATGTTTACATTCCAGGTGCAGCAGTGACTGAAAGGCGTGAATCCGTGTACAGTGCCAGTGCTGCCAGCAGCACCGCGGCCCGCCGCGGGCCGCTGCCCTCCGACGACAGCGCCTACGGCAGCGGCACGTACTCGCGGCCGCCGTACAGGGCAACCCCGCCCGACCATTACTAGCGACGACCTTCGCAGCACAATATTGCGCTGCTTTTTGACGTTTGAACGTGGTTGTGTTTTGTAGTGCATCCTAAACTAGTTGTATTACATGGTTGGATGGACCTGTTAACACGTATGAAATATCAAGACAATATTCACAATAGTGAATTTGAACTCAGTGATATCCTGAAAAGTTTTAGCAAATAGAATATTAGAATTAGTATGTTTAGAAACACTTTCTGTTAAGTTGTTTTGTTCTCAATTTTGGACCTACCATATTCCCCTGGGCTTTAGTCGGGGAATCTTCTTTTCATCGCAATTTTTATCTGCTTATTCACTAACAAGTTTTTAAAGACTGTGCACAACATGTTTTTAACAGATATTATCTGGCTCGAAGGACCAGAATTTTTACGTCTAAAGCTTGCCATAGATAAATAGTGCCATATTTATGTCTTTATTGTAAGGATTCTACAGTTACTAAGAAGATAACGAACCAAATATTAACTGGCTATCCATAGTCAATAGATAAGTCCTACAATATGTTCTACACTACATTTAAGGAATATATTTTATAAGCTTTTTAATTTTAGTACTGCCATCCCTGCATGCAAGCTTCCAACAAGAAAAAGTCAAGAATTTAATTGGTACCTAAGTCAACAATCATAAATTTAAAACTTATTAAGTATTAAATGATTGTTCAAAAAAATGTTGCGAATTGGGTAGTTTCTTGGTCAAAAATAAATTATTTGGTACTGTTAAGAGAATAAAACGGCACAAAATAATGTCACTTGTCATTGATCACATTCATTTGAACGTGATTTTAGATTTATTATTGCAGAAAAACGGATATTAAGGGCGCTATTTGACTCCAAACAACTATGACGTCCCAGTCCGATATTTGATACAAATCTCATAGAAAATGTTTGTTTTGACGTTTAGAAAAAAGTGTCTGATTTGACTAGCTGGAAACTAGCGGATTCTAATGTCAGTGTTGCCCATATAAAAAAAATATAAGTAAGTAGATACTGTTTCTAGGTAATAAGTGTGGTAATAAGTATAAAAAATCCTTTTAAAGTTAATTAACTTAAACTCTCGAAAGACTTACTAGTTTAATGTAAAATGTAAATAATAAACGTAAGAAAAATATTTTGTCTTTTAAACCGTAGCTTTTTAATGAGTAGTATTTATGAGACGTTAAAACTTGCAAAAAAAATAAGTGTTTGGACTTGTGGACTATCTTCTACATAAAAAAGATGACTCAACTCTATCATGTACCTACATGAGAACAGTTGAAATTTAAAACTAATCTTTCTTATACAAATGTAAATGTCAATAAGTGCGTATAATGTATCTCTCAAAATACATTTGTTGTTCTACTATTCATATATCAAACTTAGAACATCTTTTAAAGTTATATTATTGTTACAAAAATCAAGTTACATAATATTTATAAATAGCTAGACTTATTGGTATTTAAATAAATTTTATAAAACCAAATTGGATTTTGTATTGAAATTTAAAATCATAAGAATTGCAGAAATTACTGTGTTTTATTGGATACAATCAAAAATAACATTATTATTTAGAAGAATTTGTAGTTTTTTTTTTACAGGACAAGCAAATATTGTCTG
Organism: Acrobasis repandana; assembly: GCA_963576875.1. Taxonomy (NCBI): domain Eukaryota; kingdom Metazoa; phylum Arthropoda; class Insecta; order Lepidoptera; family Pyralidae; genus Acrobasis; species Acrobasis repandana. The sequence goes on from OY756215.1 coordinate 4,583,761, forward strand.
GCTGTTGTGTGGTCGAGTGTGATGTGACTATATTAGGGGTTTGGATTATTGTCATTTATTTTTAAATGATTATTCCAGATACCTAGCTTTAATTTTATTATACACGAATCTAAGACCACAGAGATGAAAGCATTTTTATACACATCGATATAAAAAGTTTAAACATTACTTACTTAAACATTTCCAGTTGAATTATTTTATTCTATAAGACTTTTATTTTGTCAAGTTTCAATATCTTCCAGTGTAAAATGTTTTAACCTACTCTTTTTATAAAATAATGAATGTTATAAACAAATATGTAAATAATTGCAAAATAAATTTACTTGCAGTTTTATTTGTAATATTTTATTCTCCTTACGATATAATAAATAGGGATAAACTCACCGACAATATCAAAATAAAAACAAAATTTGTTAAATAAAGTTTATTCAATATTTAATTAAATACACAATACTATTGCCAGCTGTCGTGGGGAAGTTCAAAATATAGGAAAAGCTCGACTCATAAATCTTACACATAAACATAATTACAATATTGAAATATTACACTATTTGTGCTTAAAATACCTACAATATTGCAGTCCTGCGTATAAACTTTATGAAATCCTTACATGACGAGTATTGTGGCGCCACAACAGAATATTACGCGACCGAAGTTAGGCGTGCGCCGATCACAAGTCACATTTTTTTTTTGCATTACAAATTTACGTACGAATTAAAGATTTACAATAAATTCGGCCTGACTATAGACGAGAAGCTTGAGATAAACATTTCAAAAGCAATCTTTTTTATATGGAAATAGTTACAACACGCCGGTGCTGCTGAAATTTCGGCCGCGTAATATTCTGCTGTCTGGCAGCATCCTAAGTGAAACATTGCGCTGTACATAGCTTACGCAAAGCTAAGTAAAACCACAAGCTAACACATTCAGCGTCAGTAGATGGTAGAAACCAGTATAAAATTCAACAAACTATGTACAAATCGAGACTGCGCACTCTCACACTAGTCTTCGCATCAATTCGATAACCTTTCGATCGATTCCTCAGTCTCGCAAATCGACGACAATTTACAGAGTTTTTAGGGCTAAACATACTTGCACTGCGGCTATGATAAATTGGTCGATGAATTTGGGCGGTGATCCCACTGCACTTCGCTCAGTCGCGGAGCGCGGGGCGGCAGATTTTTACATTGTATGCAAGTATCTCAGTTTGTATAGAAACACACCTAATCTAACACACTGAACACGCGGCAGATTCCATGCACCGCGGCGGGGCGCGTTGCCAGTAGGTAAATCGCCTTAGAGAGACATATAGAGTGAAGCCAGCCTAGTAATGTGCCGTCCCTGGAAACAGGGAAAATTCCCGGCAATATTCCTACAAATATTAATTTAGGGGAATATTTACAGAAATATTGGAAATATTCCCGTAAATGTACAATGGGAAAATTCCCGTAAATTTTGAATATTTCCTGCGGCACATCACTACGCCAGCCACCGTATAGCATGACGCCTTACATAAGCTATAAAGATTATCGCGCGACGGACTGTTACCATCTCGCTCGTTATTATTACGTAAAGAGAGATATCGACAATCGATAGTGCTCGATAAACGTTGTCATGCTTTGCTGTCGGCGCTGGTTATCATACACCGTACAAGTACGTTCAGTCCTATATTCGCAATCACCTGGCACTCTACGCTAACACGCGTCGCGTCTCGAGATTAGTTGCTAAATAAATAATTAAGCTTATTATAATTTGGTTACACACAACGCCTTATCGTATTGCCATGAGACTTTAAAATAACATTTACAACCCCCAGTTATTCGTAACAAAATCCACGTACGAGTACGTTTTCGTATTATGAGTCATTCGATTAAGGTCGCACCTGAATTTTCCGGGTTCCAGTTCTGCCCCCATTTAAAATATATCATTTTTAAGAAAACATCGTTTAAAATTTTGCTACTTTAAATACAAAATTTGCAAAATTTTAAATACTGTCTCCGTTTTCTTTGAAATGATTTATTTAAAATGGGGGCAGCACTGGACTCCGGAAAATTCAGGTACGGCCTTAAATTGTATAATGAAATATATAGACCTAGTTTTTTTTTACATTAAATATAACGAGGTATGTGATAAACGTCGTATGAATGACAGTGTATTTTATGAGCAGTTATATATTTTTAAATCTCACGGCACTTGACATTCGAAATCCCATAGTAAGCGTAAGTACAGACACCCCGGATGTCCCACACTTGTTTTTAAAGACGTAACACTAAGGAAAAATGCCGAATGTCACCCTTTATTCACTCATCAAAAGGGCAATGACCCACAACATTTACACCTGAATACAACTAATGCTATGTCTACAGGAACTTTGATATTTGAGTAGGTTTTATCTCAAGCCATTTACCTTTTCAAAAACCATGCAGAAATGTTTATTACGAAACAGTCGCAAGTTCTAGTAAACATAGCATCAAAGAAAGCCAGCAACTGTTCGACACTGGAAGTTTATAAAATTTCGATTAAATTTTCAATGTTGATAACATCCTATCAATTTCCTTACAAGATCCGGCTTCATACTAACTACAACAATCAGACAAGCCAAGAAGAAACAACAATAAAATAATACTGTACGCCTGGATTCACACTGACAGAATTACAGACTCTGATATTATGTAAGTAAATACATTGAATCTAATGTAATTACTTACATAATATCAGTTATCTAATCTGAATTTTGTCATACATTAAAAGCAGTGTATACAATATCAGAGATTTCCTTTCTATCTGATACCAGCTTTGTGTCAAAACAAATAAGTAATACAGACACGGAAAAGTCAACGAATAGCATATTCTAATTGGCTAATTCGCGCTACATATCACAAATTGACATATCCCGTCCAAATATTCAGAAACGAGGTACCTACGAGTGCTCACCAAAAGCACTGTTTCCGTATAGTATTTAATGAATCCTAGATTACCATTATCCAACTACATTGCAATACGTAAAGAGATCCAAATAGCTTTAAAAAAATTCCATTAGAAAAATTCGCCGTTTATGCTTCCTGCTTGAAAGAGATTATAGATCGATATTGTGATTTGTAGTAACCACTGGTCTCAGTTATAATTATAAATAAATTGCACTTGATATACCTACTAAATATCTAAAAGTTTAAAAATTGTGCCGATTTGAGTTTCGCCATTTTGGCGCTGAAGGCAGTGGTGAGCATGTTGGGAACTAATAGCACACACATGAATCTTATGCTAGAATAACTTATCTAGCGTACTATTATATCTGAGACCAGTGTATACAGGCGAAAAGTGAGGCACGTCTGTGATTGAATAAGTTTCGATCCCTGTCTCGCCAACATGTCCAATGCTTCCAAAAAACTATTTTAAGTTCAGTCAATACTTTCGACAAAGTTTTTCGGCGCAGTATGATCTACAAGTGTAGCGAGACATTTTAACTTACATTGGCGTTTGGTGAATTACCAAGGTTTACCAGCTAGCAGCACTGAGACATTAACTAATGTTTGACAAAACTCACCTTACCATCTTATTAAATGTTAAACAATGAAGTTCTTCGACGATTCAGTACTGCCACCTGGTGTCACTCATTTTATAAAACCTTAACTCTTCTCTTTATAAAAATTAACAAATGTTTCCTAAACGAATTAGTTTAAATATGATTTGTATTTTTTATCCATGTCAAATATTGAAAAGAGCGCACCAAAACATTTCCGTCTTATTATAAAAACAGGATTAACTTTGTTACTAGGTTTAAACGATTACCCGCCCAAATCAAATTGACATCCAGTAATATCACACTATCTCAGCTATCAATGTCAACTTGATTTGGGCGGATAATGGTTTAAACCTAGTAACAAAGATCGGTTTAGAAAACATTGTTTATTCGTTATAGTCATTCAATACTTCAAACACAAACGTTGACTAACTCACTCGCCTACATCTTTCGTCTAACTATTCCAAGCTATGGAGATACGCATGACAGTGAGCGGGGGTACAACGCGGGTAAATCGAAGAGCTGGGTGTATCGCAGGTGTCGGTTGTCATCCGCATCTTCGCGTTTTGGAAGGCTTCTCAGCGCGGAAGCGTGGAGAGGCGCGCTCAGCAGACGCAGCCGCTCTCGTTGCCTTCCTGCTCCGAGCCCAGCGGGGACTGGGTCTGCAGGTCCACGGCTGTGCCAGAGTTAAGAAATTATATCGGGAATATAGTACACACACTCAGTAACCAAACGATGCCCAAAATTTTAAGTATGGGTGAATAACTTTGTAGTTACATTACGAAGACCAAAGGTCATCCTTAGAAATTCTTTAAAGCCGAAAGGTGTGATTAAGGCAGACTTGAGAATTGAATCTGATGCTAATTTAATCTTTAAATGGAGTTCAAAATTTTAATTAATTCATTTTATCGTTTTATTATTAAAATTACAAATATGATAAAAAAATAACTATTAGCACACTTTTCCTGAAGCTTCCGTATTTTTACAGGCAAATATTTTTACTTTATACCAAAATAAAATTAACCATATGTGTACTTCAGTTATACTGTTCATTACACACACTTCTCGATACTTCCACCCTGTAAACTAACTGATTTCCGTCAATGTGAAATTGTAATCCGTACTTTGTGAAATCCTCGATGATAAATCATTTTTTTTAATTTAATTCCATTTTACTGAAAAGTATAGCCTAGTTTTGCTGCTAAAATTCTGTCTAACCTGTTCGACCAAGATGAGAAATAAAAACAAAATTAGTGTTTTATACATTTTATTCAAAACATTATCAGCGTGATACGGTATTTACAAATAATATAATAACTGTCGCGTAGTAAAATAGCTGTGTACCACAGTTGCTTGTCCGCGACACAACACAAGTGTAGCGAACACACTTCTACATAGACGAAATTGATTCACGAATGTCGAGCGCAATGTCTATAGGACTGAAAACAATACTTATTTTTAATTGCATAATGAAAACTGCAAATGTGGTATTTAACTTGTTCATAGCAAAATTACAGACTGACACCAAGATGTTTGGTTCTATTGGATTATACATAAACCACTAAAAACTTAAAACTAACATAAGTAAATATATAGAAATCTCGATTTATAAAAATAATTTATTTTAAATAAGCATTTTATAATTAATTTATTGATTATTCTATATGATGCCAGAACTTATCCAAAATGGGTATTATAAATGAATGGGAGAAGTTAGAAAAGCTATCGGAATGGTACATTCTCAATTTTTTGTCAAATACAATTTGTTAATGTCAAACATTAAAAAATTGAAAGCTAGCCGTGAAAATCTCACTAACTGTATTGATAAAGTTCACTTAAGTACTAAATAAATAAATAATACTAAATATACATGGACCGCGAGACGTGTTACCAACGTAGATAGCACATAATATTTATGACCTATTGTATTCAAACAAGTCCAAAATCACAAAAAAATAAATCATGGTGTAGGTACTCAATTATGTGACTAAATATCTCGCCATACATTGCGACTTCAACGTAGGGAGTCAGATAGTTAAATTCACCATCCTTGCCCCAAAATCACGAATAAGCGCACTATAAGCGGCAGCGGTATGCGTTTTCTTGTTAGGCACATCGCTTGTTTAAAACTGAGCATTTTTTGATTCGCAGTGACAAGCGCGCAGTGAAACGTAAGGAGCAATCCGCTACCGCTAGGGGTGACCCTGGAGATTTCTACCCCCCCCCCCCCCTAAATGGACTGGGCAGCATATTTCGATTAAGCCCTACCAAAAAAGTCTACATCCGTTACTGTTGGTATTAAATCCGGTACTGTTGGTATGACGCCCGGTACGGATATTGTATCACTGAACCGGAAGCCACCCATGCCAGCTACGCCACTGCGAGCAACCTCTTGTCCACACTGATAATAAAAACTATAAAATACCTAATAAAAAAACACTACATATTGCCACACTTGCACTTTAGTCACAAAATTAGTACTTAAAACTGAGTAATTCATCAAAGTTATAAAAAAAAACACAACAGTGGGTACATAACATATCATAGGAAAATGCATAATAATGGTAAAATAACAGTTTATAATAAGAATAAGGAAGGAAACACGCGCGGCCCGCGCTATATACAACAACAGCTCCAACTATCACTGAAGTACCTACCACAGCGCAAAGATAGCGAATTTTTAGGCAAAGTGTAATTGACATATATGCGTGATAAATCGGACCACGGGTTATATTTGTATAATTATATTGAAATAACAGTAAAAAAAAAAAAAAAATTCCCATACACGGCGGACACTTTTGTATAGAAATTCCAAATTTGTATTTTATTCTATAACTGTTATTTCAATTTCATTATACAATAGTGATCTAGTATAGCCCGTGGTTCGATTTATTACGCATAATGTCAACTACACATATTATTAAATATTTTTTTGTACAACCAAAACATAATATGTTTTGTTACTACACCGTATATTATAAAGTGCCAAATAGTTAAAAAAAGAGGCATAAAATTGTCTATAAAATAAGTTATCGATGTTCTTGGTCGGTTTATTTAAAAAAAAAAAATTAGATAAATCTCTAAAAATAAAGAGGAAACTTCCATTTTACATGTTATCTTACTAAAACAGCCACGAAGCATTTAATATACGCGATGTTTAATTTTATATGACACAAACCAATATGCGATTAAAATGTAAATTACCTGACCCATTATCATTATGAAAAATATGAAAACATCACAAAATATTACTAAATAATATTCACTATCTTACACTGTGGTATCTACACACCTGACCTACTTATCTCTGCACAATATATTACAGATTATATTCATCTGTATGTACACGTTCGCATTTATAGGAGATTGGTATATAAAAAAAATTGTATAAACGAGCACCTGAGCAAAAATTTAGAGAAACAAATTCATTAATCGCTTTTGTTCACAATAAGCCATACACACATATCTCATTTTAATAGACTAAGATAGCAAGCCAACGAAATTATCTAAGAAAAATGGACATTTATGTATCGCTGACTTTAGGGAGCCTTCCAACATTAGGACCAGAATGAACATAGTCGGTCTAAAAAACATTAAAATTGTATACCGTCCTTTTTATACAGGGTCTAACAAAATATACTGAAATTATTTTAATACTGTATTCAGTTCATGATACTGAACAACATTCTCCAAGAAACATATTATTATATTGTTTTTTTTTTTTTTTTCCCATATATGACCGATCTGCTGTTAAACAGAAAAAAATATTTTTCAGACTTCGATAATGTTCCTTGAGGAGTTATATATTTTTCGTTAATTTTGTAGTGTTAATCTAATAGGTTTTTGGGTCTCTCTCTATATATAATCTCTAGTCTATCCTAGTTATATTAGGATATTATCAGTTGTGATGTGTTTTTGCTCTATTCTGTCCAGTCCCGATAGTTTGAACGCCCCATCTTCAGGTAATCAAAAATGGCGTCGATTGATTGAGTCAGTCTTAGACTTAGATACGAACCGTTCACTTAATAATATACAATAAGCTAATCGTTGCGGCTGGGCGGACAAAACGTGCTTCCGTGTACTATTGCTTTCGAATAATTGACGCGATATACCAGTAACGTTTGATTAACGAAACGTGTTCGTTAATCGTACATCACTAGCATCAAAACAATACCCTAAGGGCGCGTTTACTTGAAACGAATGGTTTCGCGGAGACCGCGCGGCCACCGCCAGGTCGCCGCATTCAGGTCAGTGATTTCAAGTGTAAACTTTATTTACTATGTATCAAAGTTCAAATTTCTCACACAATCCTCTATCGCGCGGTCGACGCGCGATAACGCGATTGCGAGAAATTTGAACTTTGTTACCTGAGAAATAAAGTTCAGTCTTGAACCGAACACCTGCATGCGGTGACAGCACGGTCGCCGCACGAAAAATTTCGTCTCGTTTATCTGCGGCCTAGGGTCGCGCGATTCTTCCGTGGGTAGCCTCCACGGGCGAGAGAATCGCGACGAGTTGACATAAGTCAATACATCAACTCGCCGTGTGGAGACACGTTCAGGCATTATGGAATAAGGTGGCACGACGGAAATATCGCCGCGATTCTGTCGCCCGTGGAGTTAACGCCTATATAAACCGAAGGTTTCACGACAGGATTTATTTAAAACATGCACAATAGAATATGCGTAAAGTAAAGCTTTCCGTCTTATTATAAAAAACACCAACTTTAGGACTTTACGTTTTACGGTTTAAATTATTATCCACCCAAATGAAGTTGACAGCTATAAAAAAAAGGTGACATATTGCCGGAGGTCGTCTTGTTTCAGGCACACAATGGTTTGAACCGAGTACTAGTAAGTCCACGTTTTATAATTAGACGGGATTGTGTGTGCAAAATCTTCGGTGTATCCGCGGCACGTGTATAGCGAAGTCACACATTTGAACGAGAATAATCATGGACACTACTCAAATTACATTAGACCCTAATATCACTGGAACATAAAAGCACATAGCACAAATTTATCAGATCGGCATTGCACTTTGTCGTCCCTAACGGGATATCATCCGTAGGTTCCTAATAATTGACAATGAAATCGAGTATATTATCATACATAATCGCCGCCGCATTTCTTTCTACTTTCGTATCAAAAACTCAGGGAATTTTATTCCATTCGGACATTTTACTCGAAACTAAATGCATCGATCACCAATCACAACAACCATTTAAATTCAAACATAAAATCCACTAAAATAGTACCTGCTACGTGTGAACCAAACGCGGGCGACCGTCTCTAGTGCAGGACGACAATGCGCAAAAACCGGTATCTGGTATCCAGTAACTGGTATCTGGTATCCAGTAACTGTTATCCCGTATCCAGTAACTGGCATCTGGTATCCAGTAACTGGTATCTGGTATCCAGTAACTGTTATCTCGTATCCAGTAACTGACATCTGGTATCCAGTAACTAGTATCTGGTATCCAGTATCTCGGTATCTGCACAGGCTCCGGCCCCGGCATTAGCAGGCGCAGCCGCCGTCGGGCTCCTTGTTGTCGCCGGGCGCCTGTCGCAGGATCACCTCGTGCACTGAACACACATGTCATTAAGGAAAAAACCAAAAACTACGGAAATCAGGAGAAGCGACAAACAAAGTGTAAATATTGTAAAGTATCAAGCGATTGCGTATATGAAGTGGTATACAAGCGTTGTATAAATAAATGTAACTACGCTACATAAAAATAATGAAATAACAAGCAATAAAGTAAAGAAGAAAACCAACAAGGGTTTAGTCGACACATAGGGACAAAAATCAAAATACTAGGTACGTTTCGGCCATGAAATCACCGTATATTTTTACAAAATTAATGACAAAAAAAATATTATTAAATATACCTAGTATTTTGAGTGTTAACAAACAAAAATAAGAACGAGACTTTTAGAAACGCAGCAGTTAAAATAGTACAAGTATTTATGAAAAGTATTTTTTGTTGCGTCTCACAGACTTGTGTAAAGAGACAGTTACCGGTGTTTTACAACAATATCGAAATTGAATTCATCTTGAGTGCTAACCACTGCGTTGTTAAGTAAATACACATAAAATTAGTATCGTTAAGTTTACTTACAACGTTTTAGACGTTACCACCACCGTGACACAACTACACACACTCGCAGAGATTGGCTACTGATTTATAATATTCCATTAAAAAAACTTCAGATTTATTGTTGACCATTCTTCATTTAAAATTAACTCGCGAACATTCATTTATAATGATTGGATATTAATTTAGTGAGCACGTTACATGTTTAAAGTGAATAATACGGATGTGGACCAAAAAATATTTTTTTTAGCATATTAATTCCATTATCAGGTACATTATTAACAAATATTGTATACGTATTTTTTCGTCTTTCTGATGAGCAATTAATTAGGAAGATACAGCGCATTTAAATTCGACGCGCTGTATCTTTGTGAATTTTCACTACTTTAATAAACTGAAAAATATGGGTTCATTATTTTTGGATAATCTAAGTAACGGACTAAATAAAATACAATTTTTCGGACCTAGCCACATCCCTATTACTGAAATGCGATAATTAATTTGAGATTTTTAACAAACAACTTGATTTTTAAAGACACTGTTATTTTTTACCCATTCAAAACACCAACTGCCTACAAAATCTAACTAAAAACAAACAGTAGCTAATCTCAAAACAAAAAAGTTTAATGTCACCAATGGTTAATTTTATTTTCCGTTAGTCCGCCAACATCCGCAAACCGGTCCTTGGAAAACATTCAAAATCTAGCAAAACGTGTTACAACACTATACATAAATACGTACGAGTATATACCGTGTCGATAACTGTGCATGTATGGAGCGTGATACTTATGTGTCATAAATATAAATATGTCAAAGTTTAGTGGGGCACTTTATTGCCGATTTTATATTTTCATAAACAAAATTGTCGCTGCAGGTATATTGTAATCTTTTTCCACTATTGTCGTATTTGTTTGTATTTTTGATTTTTTAAAGCATATAGACCAGAAAATCACGACAATTTGCATCTAGCGTCGGCGCTTAGTTTTTAAGGGTTGCAACACACATATTCGGGCCGGCATTGTCGGTTCGGCAATATTTGTCGAACATCAAAGCCGACCGAAGCAATTATAGCGGCTTTTCTCCCGAACATGCATCGACATATACAGCCCGACTGGTAAATCATGTTACGTATTGAAAGGGGGCACTCAATACTCGATTCTCGTTCCAAATATATAAAAAAATTAGGTGCTTAAAAGTTGACCAATTTATCTAATAAAAACAAGAAGTGTGGACACCCGCGCTGCGCGCGATGTTAGTGGTTTCGAACAATTAGCCAATAACGCGGCGGTACCTTTGGTACCCATTGGCGCGTGCCGAAAAGAGAAAAGCCGCCCGCGCAATGTCCCCGCGCACCGCAACTCGCCCCTTGTTCCCGGTTCCCGCGCCGGTCGGCTCTGTCTAGCTGGATGCGCGTAGCGAGCGCACGGTTTCCAAACATTCCGAGAATTTGCGCACTAATTCGATTAATTTTTTCTTTGTAATTAATAAGTAACGTGTGATCATGGTTTATTATGTCCTTAAGTATGACACGTGATTTACCAGTCAGCCTGTATATTCGATTTTACCGCCTGGCTGTGCTAAATAATTCCGGCCCGAATAAGTGTGTAGCAACCCTAACACTCGATATTCGCTTGTCACTGTCATGTTTTTTCTGTGTTCGAACCCCAGCCAGGGCAAGTTGGAAAATGACCTTTTTATTATTGTCCTGGGTCTTGGGTGTTTATCTATATATGTATTTATTATAAAATATAGTATCGTTTAGTTAGTATCCCATAACACAAGTTTAAACTTACTTTGGAGCTAGCTCACTCAGTGTGATTTGTCGCTATATATTTATTTACGTTATTAACAAGCAATGTGTCGAGAATATCGCTCCTAAATTAAGATGTCGCGACCAGGTATCAGTAAAGTGAAGTAAAAAAAAATGGAAAATGTCGACACTGAGAGGAATGCAGCGCTGCAACTTTCATACATCAATGTGTCGCATAATGTGACTTTCACTTATGCATAAATTTCGCGATAAACACATTTGAATAGTTGTCACACGCTAAACGTGGCCTTTGGATCGGCTTTAGGCCTCGAGAAAAGAGACTTGAATATGTGTGATCAGTTTAAATTTCAATATCATCGTTATAAAAAGAAAGATAAATTCTTTATCTCACTTTAATCAAAGAATAAATTAACTATACGCCTTTTTAAATTCCTCGTATTTCCTAAATACCGATAGTGATATTCAGGCCGTAGGTTCCAGTTACCATACCTAAATAGCAGTCTTCAAACTATCAGACTGCTTTAATGCAGGTTAAATAATTTGACACTGATACCACGAATCGGATCACACATACTATAGAAATACAAAGGCAAAAGATTCAATATCGCCACATATGGACAAATGCTGGTAGTGTGCAGTGGTTGTGAAAAAAAAAAGGATACTGTCTTCGGGGGGCTTGCTCTCGGCGGAGTCCATACCGGGCAGCGCGGCCGCCACTCGCCGGAAAAGCTGGAAAATACAAAATGACAACATTATAAACTGATAAATATACCCTTTGACGCCTGCGTTTGAGATCGCCTTTCTTCTAGCCAAAGGGTCTCGCTCGAACTATAACGTAATACAAAATATAAAGTTACAAAAAAAACAATTAAAATATCTTTTGTGAAGAATTTTCTCGTAGTCGGGTTTTTGTTTTTTTTTTCAACACACTTGCTCGTAAAGTGGATCTAATTTCACCGGTTTTAGATATACATATGTATAAAGCAGCTCATAAAACACGCGTGTGTTATAAACGCAAATGGTGAAGTTATTATTTTATATTCTATAACCGCACTATTTTCTATTTATATGTGTCAAATTGTTTTTATTTTTTTTCAAATTTCGAATTGGCCTGTAACGCGGCGCCAGCCAGTAGGCAGCGCTGCGCTTATTTTAAAAAGTAAAACGGCGGGAAAGCAACAGTGTGCATCACAGTTTTATGGTTGAGTTTATTTAAAATTAAAAAAAACTGTTTATTAGGTTTTTTTCCTAGCAGTGTGTTGAAAAACGTCATACGATATACGTGCGTATATTGGTTAAACACACGCGGCTCTTTTACGCCCTCGCCTTCGGCTCGGGCTGAAATTCCGCCTCGTGTGTATTAGCCACCATAACGCACTTATACTCGTATCGTAATGTTCTATAATCTTACACCTTGACTCTTAAAAATCGTCGCATTGAATCGCACCTGTTTAACATTGTAGCCAGCCTTGGCGCTGGTTTCGATAAACATCACGTTGAGCTCCTTCGCCTTGCGGTCTCCATCTTCCGTCGACACCTGCCTCTTGTCGGACAGGTCAGTCTTGTTGCCCACCAACATGATTATGACGTCAGAGCCGCGCTCCGTACGGACGTCATCGATCCATTTCGACGTCTGGTGGAATGAGTTTGCATCTGCAATTTTAGGAAAATAAAGTTAGGCACGTTTAATTTAATAACGAATCTTCAGACTTCTTCAGTTTTGTCTAACGTTTCGAAAAAGAGTTACATATTTCGTGGTCGCAGACTGACTGGAGAGCAACGGTGTCGTCTTGTTGATGTCTTTTTCGAAACGTTAGACAAAACAATAAAAAAGGTTCGTGCTAAGTCCCATATATATATACAGGATCTAACAAAATATACTGAAACTATTTTAAGGGAGTATTCAGTCTATGATACTAAACAACTTTCCCCAAGGAACATATATCGAAATATGAAAAATAATTTTTGCCTCCCATACAACTTGACCGATCAGCTGATCCGAGTTTGTATGGAAAGCCAAAAAATATTTTTCATATTTCGATATATGTTCCTTGGAGAAAGTTGTTCAGTATTATGAACTGGATTCACCCTTAAAATAGTTTTAGTATATTTTGTCAGACACTTCTTTGAGTAATACTCACGAATTCATATTACTACAGATACAGTTAGCCGCAAGACCCAAAGTCCACTTTTAGCGTGATGATGGGCAAGAAGGTGGGAAATGGAAATGGGTTGCTAACTGCATCGCCTATTAATATGATTTGCACTTTCGTCCATTTCAGGCAGCTGGTATAATCTAAGTTTTTCTAATCTCCCAGACCAGCATAGAAGCTACTACTACAAGTTACTAGTCGTATATCATTAACGTTTTCCGGACACTTACGGCTATAGACGTATAACGAAGTGTTAACAGAACTATTCTGTAGGTACATAAAAATTTAAGACTGCGCTTGATGTGGATAATCTAAATTTTTTTCCTGCTTCCACGCACACAAATTTTCTCTAGCCGAAGCGAGACAGCGAGCCATGCGGGGGAAAAGATCACGGGAGGTCAATGAGGCTGGTTTACGAGTTTCTGGTTTTTGAGGTTTTTTTTTCGTTTTACAAAGAATATTTAAAAGTTATTTAAAAAATAAGACATATGATCCATGCTTTATTAATACAATTATAATCCAAAGTTACAAGAGCTAATTTATAGTATATCTTGAATACTTTCCGTTTTTGTATAATTCTGAGGTGATTGGGAGGCAACTTCGCAATTTTTTTCTATCAATAAAATTTTAAGCAATCGTGTTTTCAAAACATATTATATATAGAGTTAGTCCTGTACTTTGCTGTGTTTTTATTTCAAAGTGAGTATTTAGTTAATACTGATAATATTTTAGATGGCTCTAAGTACCATCATGGTCATACGGGCTCTTAATAAACCGGCGGCATTCGTGTTCCGGCGTAATAACACTGCTGTAACACACTGATCGAAACCTCGCCGATCGCAAAAAGTGGATAAATAAGAGCCGCTTAGCTAAGTGTGTCACCTCACCAGACACACCGATAACTAGCGGAACCACCGGAACATTGTTCATTACTACTATGCTATTACATTCCCCAACATCTTTACCGGCCCGTTACAGCTGTATGTTGTCTGCTTTACGTTATTTTTAACCCCCGATACAAAAAGAAGGGTGTTATAAGTTTGAAGTGTCTGTGTCTGTCTCTGGCATCGTAGATCCTAATCGAATCGACCGATTATGATGAGATTTTTTTTGTTTGAAGCTGATATGATCCAGGTCGTTCTTAGCTATAGTTGTGTCAGGGGTTACTTAATTTTTTTAATTTGATTTCTTGTCTTTGAATTCCTGGCCCTTTATTCATTACAATGTTCCGCTAGTTATCTATACAGCTAAGTGATGACCTCTTATAAAAGGGAGTGGTCCCAGACCTCAACAGTCAACGGCTAGTCTAACCCCTTTTTCATAAAAATTTTGAAACGTTAGCTAAACCTAATTATATTTAAAATTTGTATTGTCCCTATCACTCTTTTTTATATTGCAAAGACAAAACATATTTTAACTAAAATAAGTTTTAGCTAACGTTTAATTTTTATGGTTCCGTAGCCAAATGGCAAAAAACGGATTAATATAATAACCCTTATGGATTCGTCATGTCTGTCTGTCTGTCCGTCCGTATGTCACAGCCACTTTTTTTCGAAACTATAAGAACTATACTGTTGAAACTTAGTAAGTAGATGTATTTTGTAAACCGCATTAAGATTTTCACAAAAAATATGTTGTACATTACCATGCAAACTTCCACCGAAAATTGGTTTGAACGAGATCTAGTAAGTAGTTTTTATTTAATACGTCATAAATCGTAAACCGTAATTTAACTTCGATCAAAGTTACAACGAACTACAAGAACTTTTATATTATGTTACTTGCTGCTACGGAACCCTTCATGGGCGAGTCCGACTCGCACATGGCCGCCTTTTTATTTTTATGAATAAGAGGGATAGACTGTAACCGTTGACTGGTAAGGTTTGGGACCACACCCTTTTTATACGAGGTCATCACTTTGCTGTATACACAACTAGCGGAACATTGTTCTTTACTATACTATTACATTACAAGTCTTTACTAGCCGGTTACAGCGAGCGCCAATTATGTTTTAGTTTTATGTTACTTTCTTGGGAAAGTCCTAGACCGTGACCCTGGAAGTCTGAGGCCACTCCCTTTTGTACGAGGTCGTCACTTTGCTGTAAATAAAATGCACCATCGCTTGTAAAACTGGTTAAGGCCGTACCTGAATTTTCCGAGGTCCAGTGCTGCCCCCATTTAAAATAAATCATTTCAAAGAAAACGGAGACATCATTTAAAATTTTGCTACTACCAAGTCTTAGATAACCCTTTAAAGTATTTTATGAACTACTGTTTACAGTTTAAAGTAAGAACGTTAAGCTTTACTACGCACATTTGCGAAAAACGGCCACTTTTGGCTAATGTGCGTAGTAAAGCTTAACGTTCTCATTATAAACAGTAAACAGTAGGTCATAAAATACTTTTAAGGGTTATCTAGGACTTGGTAGTAGCAAAATTTTAAATCATGTCTTCGTTTTCTTTGAAATGATTTATTTTAAATGGGGGCAGCACTGGACCCCGGAAAATTTAGGTACGGCCTTAACCACGTTTTGTAAAATCCCCAATATTTTCCCTTTTCCTATTACATGAATTACGCGATGTTATCTATTTATTACGGCTTGAAAAAGTTATTGGACCAGTATTTTCATAAACGGGATTTCCTCAACAACTATTTTGACGCTGCAGCCGGATTGCTCCAGCCGTAGCACAGAATAAATAATACTAACGTACAGAAGTCTCACTCGGCAAAGAAATTCAAAGAAATATCTACTGAACGTGACGCTGCAGCCGGATTGCACCAGACGTAGCACAGAGTAAATAATACTAACGTACAGAAGTCTCACTCGGCAAAGAAATTCAAAGAAATATCTACTCAATGTGGCTAGCGATATGGTTTAATTTAGCTCACGTCAGAACGCAGCACCTTTTCGTATAGATACCTAGACATCCATTGCAAACCAATTTCATTCTTATTACTCTGGACAAACGATTCGTATAACTGAATTTTCCACCCGGAGGGGCCGCCTGCGCGCATAGTAATAATGTAGGTACATTTTCGATACCTAAACGGGGAGTGACACAGGCCTGGCCGTAGTAGCGAGATGACGATTGAAATGGAAGGAAAAATCGAATAATGGGAAGTGGGTCTAATATAGCTTGCAAGATTTGATTACGGACACACAGACAACGCGACAGGGGAAACTAAATAAAGGCTTGTAAAATAGATAATAAGCGATGACTAAGTATCTATTAATAAATGCAACGCGAGAGTTTAAAAGTGACTCACATTCACTGATCTGTATTTACATTAGTGATATACTATTATATTATTAACACATTGATTCGAATGAAATCTGCTCTACTAATGAAAATACACGACTGAATACAATTTTTTCATAAAACTTCGTCTAAAGCAACGCAGCTGTTCCTTGGAAACCTATGTAACGAAGCTGAGGATTATCCCGCAAAATAACAGTTTAATTCAATCCCGTAATGCGGTAGGAACCTTGACGGAGGTCGCGTTTAACGTCGGGCCCAGAATTTTTGAAAATAAATACAATATTTTAATACAGAGAACATTTCCCTATACAGTATCCTTTTCAGGGGTAGACTACATGAAGTGTGAGAAGGGTTTAAGATGAAAATGGGAATCATAAACAATAAATTTAAGAATTAGGTTCTTGTCGGTGAGTATTTGCCATGTCTCCGTATTTTCGGCTAAATCCACTGCAGGAGCACGACCCTGTCGGTACTGCCAAAGCCACACTTGGCCAGAGCAGCCAGCGGATTTGGCCTACACTCTTCACGCAGGCCAGACGGGTTGGAAGTCTCACTGATGTCCAAGCTTTGTTTAGCTTGTTTGTGATTATATTCTACTCTGCCGGAAACCACACGGCAACGGCCAATACGACACGACCTCTGCCTTTTCTTTTACTTCATCCATTAACGGGCATCGTCCATGATAACAACCAACCATTTCTACGCCTGTATTGTCAATCACAATTTACAATCTACAAGGGACTTAGCAAGCACATTTAGTGCTCGTATATAACAAAAAATATCAGTGATAAAAAGAAGAGAAAAGGCATAACACTTCATCCAACTTTATTTAGCGTCTAAGTACGGTGGTTTAAATTAAAAAGCGAAGACTTTATCCTCGTTTAATATAATCTAAAATAATAAGAACACATTTCTTGATAAGAGAGTACGGTGGATATTAAATTTTACGTGTTACGAAGAGCCGATATAAACTTCGGCTCGTCCCCGGTGGCTCAGTGTAATAAAATACTACACGCCAGACTCGAACATCTTTCTATTACATTATATTTCCAAGTACACACGAGCTAAGGTGATCGAAACAAGCATCATTACATGTTGTACTTATTTATATTTCTATTGAAGAATCTAAATCATGGGTGATGCGGCTGGCAACCCATCACTGTTTCCATCGTTGCGCCCACCATCACGCTGTCTGGCGGCCCTGGGCTCTGTCCACTTCGTCAGGGATAAATACGTGATAGTTTATCTGATAACGTTTTAATCTTTAATGTACAATTCTAATTTCTATTTAAAAACAGCGACAACTGTAATCCGGCGCTATCGACTAGCGCCAATTTGCTCTCGTGATAACGAGATGCCATTATATCCCTTGGGCTATTGTTCGCTTGGCAGGCTCAAAAGCCTGCGAGGGCCAGACCTCCGTTATTAACCGACTTCATAAAAGGAAGTTATAAATTCGACTATGTTTTTTTGTTTTTTATGTACGCGTATGTTACGCAATATCTTCACCAATTGTGAAACGATTTTGATCATTCTTTTTTTGTTTGAAAGACTTTACTTCCCAGTTTGTCCCATTTTAATTTGGTGTAGATATGATGGAGAACTTTGGAGATATGGAAGAAACTTCTAAAGAAATTAAGTCGGTTGTTTTTTTTGTTAAAAATTCAATTATTTTTAAAGGTTGAAAGTTTCTTTATATGTAGGTACTCGTAAGGCCCCAATACAAGTACACCCAATACAGGTTGTAAGAACAATCCTCGAATATGAAAGTTGGGTCGTGGACGTCGTGGTGGCTTTACTAAATATCAGGTAGTAAAGATGTTATTTGGGAAACTAACAAATGATGTTTCCTCAGCAGCCAGACAGTTTCGATGTTTCCTTGATCTTGCCAGACACATTAGATTGTCCACGTTTTCATAGGGTTTTTGACAATCCTAAACGTCATATTTTCCAGGATAAAAGTATAATAATGTACTACTCTAGGTATTAAGCTATCTACACTACATGCCAACTTCATCCCGATAGGTTTGTCCATTTCTAAAGATACGCATGTCAATGGTCACCAAAGGATGCCAAAGACCGTGCGAAGTCGAAAAGAAAATGGCGGATCTACAAACCGAATGAGTTACTCGTAGTATGACAGATTATTATAAAACAACGAAGTCTTATTTTAAATTATGGAAATCCTGTTGCTATTATGCGTCCCTTGTTAAACTTTTCAAGATTCGCTTTTGTAAGATAAGTCAGTTTGTGAGATAAGTTAAATCCTTTGTTACGGAACTAGATTACAATCTACTTCTGTGTGTTATTCTTGATTTTAAGTTTGAAATTACCGAATCCGAAATGAAATATAAGCGTCCTTTTTAGTAAGTTACAAGTGAATATTTAGAATCTAATCATATTTAATTATTTTTTATTTTATTTATTTATTTAACTTTATACACAAATACAAGTGTAATGGCGGACTTAAAGCCTAAGGCCTTATCTACCAGTCAACCAACCGGGTGATGTCGAGAAAGACACGGGTAGTGCAATTATCATACAGGGTGATTTTTTACCAGCCAAATTTTTGGAGCAAGTTCAGTCCATGATACTTAACTACTTTCTATAAAAAAAGTTATTAAAAATCGATAAAAAAATTTCCAAAATCCGTTTGGCTGACCGCTGATTTGCATGGGAAGGCGAATTTTTATTTTTTGTTTTTTGACAATTCTTTTTATGGAAAATAGTTCAGTACCATGGACTGAACTGACCATAGCCAAATACCGGATTGAACATTACAATAAATTATATTCCATCACGTTGACTCGATAAGAAAATAACGACAAATAATAAAGATGGAGATTACATATCATATAACACCTACAATTACGGCATCGCATAGATAAAAGACTCAATATAATATAAGATAGATGCTCTCAAGAACCATCCCCTACCGTGACAAAGCTGTAAGTCAGTATTTGTAAACGGGCAGGATTTTAATATTAAATAGGTGCAAAGCATCGCGACGCTTTCACGTAATTGCGTTTTATGCCGGCATTTTTTACGCGACTGGTTTTAACAATCGCCGCGACATCTGCGCGTTTTGTTCGTCTAGTGAAAGGATAGTCTATGTCCGACTCGTTTACTTCAATGTCTCATAAAAAGTTATTTAATAATTTTAAACTTTTTATATAACTTACAAAAATAATGTAATTTCTGAACAAACAGCTCAAAAACCACAGTTTGCAAAACTTGTTTCTATGAATCCATTTTCCACGATTGATATTTTGATATAGTCTCACTATTTACACCAACAACACCTACTTCTTCTTCTCGGTAGAGTCAAGTAGAGATGCCTCCAATTCTCACATATCTCTGCCATCTTTTTAGAATACAATACAAATGCTCTTTAATGCACCATAAAGAAAGGAAATAAAATACAGAAAAAAAAAACAAAAATGATACAAAGGCGGACTTATCGCATATGTAGCAATCTCTTCCAGTCAACCTTTGGGTAAAGAGAGAAGTGAATTATGAGAGAGGCGATGCAGTATGTCGGATTTACTGATAGTAGATATAAAATAGAACCAACTGAACAAAATATATAAATACATTAAATACAAATATACTACATATATAATAAAATACATATACATACATATATAAAGTAACGAAAATATAATTAAATTAAATAATGAGCATAATGCGAACGAATCCATTACAAACTAAATCATAAAATGGACAAATAGTGAGCTTATACTTGGTTTTTAAAACTGCACAAAGTTTTGGCTTTACGGATATTAATGTCCTGGTAAGACGGCCTTAAGGGCTATCTGATTATCTATCCAATAAAGTACTCTAATATCGTTATTTTGCTGTGATGAAAATCGACGCACATTTGAAAACGATTACAAATACTATCAAGAGGACATTTTTAAGAAATACTATGACCTAAAATGTCTTAAGAATTTTCTTTAAACCTTTAACAGCTGACATTGAGCTGATAACATTTTACAGAGAACTTAGTCCCAACATTTATTTAATTTGTTGAAAAACTTTATCTTCGATCTTCCTTTTCCTCTTCTCCCTTTTATTTTTCCTTTTACTATTATCCTGAATAGATTGTCATGTCCTAATAGATGTCCAATCATCTAACTCTTCTATTTTCAATACTTTTTAAATTATTTCTTCTCTCTCCTACTCTTTCTAGTACGTCCTCATTGCTTACTCTATTCATCCAGCTATTTTCTCCATTCTCCTCCAGCACCACATCACGAATGCTTCTATTCTTTCTCTGATCTTCTTTCTTATTATCCACGTCTTACATCCATATATCCAAGCTATACTCCAAATAACAGCTACTAACAACACCTAAATGTTTATAATATAAGGTGTGGCACGTGGCACAAAACAATGACAAACTTCAAGATCTTTGAACGCCACTGAATATGATGACGAAAACACACGATGTCGCTCCCGCGGCCTATAGTCCCAGAAAATTCAATTAAGTATCCATGCCATGTTTAAAGGCGGGGTTGACAGTGTCAGTGACGGATTGGTAGCAGATTGCTTTCTCAGAGACCAGTCCGGAGTCCGGACGGAGCCCCATATATCTATCGAATCCTATGACGTGCCGATACACTACCGGATAACGTACGTAATTTCCTTTGTTTTAACGAGATCTTTCGACTGAGACAGTAACATTGATTTTGTGTGTTAGCTACATCGCATGATAATTATAAGTAGGTACTTAGTTAAATCGGTTTATACAGATATGTACTTCTAGACCTTTAGAAGCTGAACGCAATAAACTGAATTTAAAAAAAACCTCACCATTATACGAGTGACTATGTTACTTACTCGCAATTAATTTCTTACAGAATAGTACCTACTTATCATTATTATGTAAGTAATATTAGTTTTCCCAATAGACCACCGGATGTAGGAACTTTGAAAGTCACTTAGCGTCATGTCCGATTATTTCTCCTGTCTAGTACTTAGTTTATACGAGCAGTAATTAAGCACTTTGTTTTTTAGGATGGGTTCCGTACCCAAAGGGTGCAAACAGGACCCTATTACTGAGACTCCGCTGTCTGTCCGTCTGTCACAGGGCTCTATCTCTTAAACCGTAATAGCTAGACACTTGAAATTTTCACCGATTATGTATTACTGTGGCCGCTATACCTAACAACAAATACTAATATTTAAAAAAAAGTTAAAAATTAAAGAGGGTCGTCATACAAGGAACGTGTATTTTTCAGCGTTTTTAACTCGATCTTTATAATGGCATTAACTTGATACTTAAAATTATCACCGATTATGTATTACTATGGCCGCTATAACAACAAATGCTAAAAATAAGATAAAGTTAAAAATTAAAGGGAGGTCGTCGTACAAGAAAAGTGTTTCTTCAGCGTTTTAAAACATTGTACGGAGGTACGGAACCGTTCATGTACGAGTCCGACTCACACTTGCCCGTTTATTTTTTATTGTATGTGTCATGTCATGGCTACTAAACTGACAACAATCATGGAAAAAATAATTTATCCCAATTTTTTCTCATAGCATGAACTTAATTTTTGTAAGTACGAGTACCATTTTGTTTTGGTAAATCAAGTGTAAATATAATAAATAAAAATCATCGTCAATTCTACGTTTCCAAGTTCTGGAGTTGGATAAACTAGGAACTGGAATAAATATCTACCTACTCTTATACCTCGCCTATGTGAAATTTGAGTAAGTATACAAAACCTACTTATATCTAATTCGCTGAGGTACTATCTACTAGACTCGTGTAAACCAAGCATAAGGTCCGGGCCTGCGCGGTGGGCTTATCACGATGTTTATTGCGGCCTCCAGAGGAGATATACGGCCCGGGCTCGCCTGTGGAATACATCCACAATTCTAGACTATTCCAGACACAAACACTGTAACGTACAACCTATGTCGGGCCGAATCGACACGAGTATCGACCATGTGCTGAATTCATTAATGCATTAGCAACGTGAATAACTTATCAAGTCTGACACGATATAATTTTTTAGTTTAGCTATAGTCTCAATAACTTCAAAACGCTTTTGTACATTTCTAATATGTATAAAATATATTATATAAAACATTACTATATTTTGTGTAAAAGTGTGTCTACAGTAAGTCAGTCTATTAAAAAAGGCTGAAAACTAAGTAGTTTGGCTTATATTACACCGAAAAGAGCCACCTTTTAATTAATATGAAGCTATATACTGACATTTATTAAAATATTGACTTATTATTATTACTTCAAAAATATATAACAGTAAATATCGGAACAAAAGAGAAAGGATTTTATACCGAAAAAAGTAAAAATACTTTGCAATCGCCAGTCGTGCAGTTAACGACCAATTTAAAAAAACTTCGATAGCCGCGAACATTATTAATAACACAGGCGCACTTACATACAAAATAAAAACGCTTTCGCCGGTTTTAGAACTGTGTGCAATGTATTGTAAAACTATTAAGAAAAGAGAGGAATGGAGGCATCTCCACCTAACCAACAAGAGCAAGCTTTTAAGTTAAAAGAAAAATTAAGAATGTCCCTATACAAAGTGGAAGGGACATACCCGTAATATATCGAACCACGGGCTATACAAGATGACTAAAGTATAATGAAATTAAAATAACAGTAAAAAATTAAGAAAAAATTCGACATTCTCATACAAATCGCCCGGGCGGCCGCACACTTTTGTATGGAAATGCCGAAAATTATTTTTGTTTTTTGGCTGTTATTTTAATTTTATCATACTACAATGGTCTAGTATAGACCGTGGTTCGATTTATTACGGGTATGTCCCTTCCACGTTGTATAGGAGTCAATTAATTTATTAATATTTTTCGATGAATTTAACATATTTTCATCATCTTCATTGAACGTTAAGTCATGTTGTTCTTACGCTATAGTTATGATTTAAGAGGGCGCCTGAGGCCAGAATCTAAGTTTTGCTCCTGCTTCGGGGCACACAAATTTACTCTAGCCGAAGCAGCAAATTAAACGAATAGACACAATCGTTTAATCAAAACTGAAACAAGTGAGAAAACACGTCCTTTCTTGAGCGTCTCATTATGCCAAAAGTTTTTTTTATCTGATTCTGAAAACTAGAACCATTTATTGAGTTTTTATAAGGCAATGTGTTTGGGTAGGCGTAAAACAAAGCAAAAGGCACCGGGGATTTGGTATGAGCTTGGAACAATATTTGTCGCAGTCGAGACTTCGAAGGCCGGCTGTAAGTCAAACATCCAAATTGAGACCTTAGCGGGGGATGAAATTCATACGGCTGCCTGTAATCGATTCGGGAAAATGTATTATGTATACTTATATACTTATGTATAACTCGGGGCTTTGTATGCCCCGTAAGAGATTAAGAAGTAATTACTATGTCTTATATGTACGTGTGTGTGTATTTGTGTAGTGTTAATTAACAAAGCTAAAGACACCGGTAGCACTGGTATGACTCTCCATTGATTCAGAGTAACATATATACCTACTACTACTACAAACGAAACAATTTATCTGTACACACGTCGATGTGTGAGTTTTATACTTAGGGTCGCACCGCAGAATTATTTTAATACTTACCTACTAACGAGTTCGACATATTTACGATTATATTTTTCCATACCGGAAGATTTGCGAACACTATGACGTAAAAAATATTCTGTTTTATATGTATTAAATGTTACAGGAAAGTCGGAAACAGCTACATAATATCACTTCACAAATATTTTTCATTATGTCCATTGTCCATTTCACCATTAGTTCACTTTACTGATTATTATTGAGTCATTTATAATGTAACGCACTTATTTCACTAATTCACTATTGTAATATAGTAATTTGCATATTCGGCGCAAAACTATACGGTAATTATATGAATAAATTCAATAAAAATAAACAAATGTTTATCACGCTTATACGAACAGCATGTCAAGTTGTCATTGTCAACAATGGCATTTAGCACTATAACCCGCGGAAATCTAATTGGCATCTGCGTGTATGTGATTACCTGTCAGCGAGGAGCCTATGTAACATTACCGGATTGCTTATTAGCAGTCCGGTAATGTTACAATCTCGCTCTTGTGTATCTCCCGCCAATGCGAGAGAGCGAAAAGGGTATATATATCAAGATGGTTGCTGGGTAATAACGTGAAATTATATTGTTGCTTTGCTTACCTGTTTTCATCATTTGGAAATGTATGAAATATACGTTCTTTAGAGTATTGGGTGGATAAACAATTATTATACGCGCACCTTCTCACCATGATGGTTACTATTGGTTGACAGTTCTCAAGACAACACACGTCGCGTATTGCGTGCGGCTAGTAATTAAACCCTGGTTTGGAGCCGTCAAAGCTCACAAAGTGCGGGGGAGAGGTGCGGGGACGCCAATTTGCGGGAGACGCTGTGAGAGACCATTCTGTTTGACTCTTATGTATTCTGTGCCGGTAGGCTGATATGAGCTTGGAACAAATATTTGCCGCAGTCAAGACATCGAAGTCCGGCTGTCAACATCCAAATTGAGGCGTTAGCGGGGGATGAAATTCTGCAATCGGGACAATTTAGGTGCGTGGATAACTCTACGAGAGCATGCTCACTGCTGATATTATCAGTAAATATGTACTCGTAATACATATTACAGGGGATAGCCGTAAACTACGTGCAGGACGTCAGGTGTAAAGTTAGCTTTGTGATAATCAATCAACCCCCATGACTATTTTAATCCCCTCGATGGAACAAGTTAAGAAATGCTTTCGAAAAATCGTACGTATCGATTTTCAAACTTTCGCTTGTCATGATTTATGTATGTAAGTATGTATAATAACAGTACTTAGAACGAAAGTCTAAATCTAAATGCAATAAAAACGTTCGTGACCATTTATCGGATCCATAACAACTTCGGTTGAAACTGTATTGAGAAGCAAGCTTTTACCTAAAACAATGAAAAGTGGTCCTCAAGACGAATCAATTGAGCCCAAACTCGGTGGCGCTATGTTCATTGGTACCATAATATTGCATTTTCTTGTCACCCAACTTACAAAAGTATGTAAAGTTTTAGTTCAATCGAATAAGGGGAAGTGGGTCTAATTTAGCTTGACACACAGACAACGGGACAGGTGAAACTAAATAAAAACTTTTCAAAATCAATGTCACTAAATAATACATGCAGTGCGCCGAGCGATGAATGTCTCAGATGCATCTCAACTAGAACTTGGCTGAAACAGATCCTCGTGCACTGGGATGGAAATACATGGCTGCATATGGAAATGAGGACAAGAAGGTAAAATATGTATTAAGTTCTAAAATGAATACGGAAGGAGTCGCATAGAGGAGTAAAGTAACCGAGGCAAAATGATAGCATACGAATGAAAAAGTTTGTAAAACTAATGAAGATAAAATTGATGCACGATAGGTTCCGAAAAGGTATGATAAATAAATAAATAGGGTCAAATCACACTGATTGAGCTAGCCCCAAAGTAAGTTTTTAAACTTATGTCATGGGATACTAACTCAACAATACTATATGTTTATAATAAATACATTATATAGATAAACAAGCAAGACCCAGGACAATCTGATAAAGGTAATTTTCCAACTTGCCCTGGCTGGGAATCAAACCCAGAACCTCCAGATTGGTGGACAAGCGTGTTAATCATTACGCCACGGTGGGCGTCGAACTGATATGAGAACGGACGGACTGCCTAAATAATGAATCAACATATAAATATCTAAGCAAATGCGTATTTAATTATGTGTTATTTATCAAACATGATAGACTACAAGTGACTCGATAAACCGATAAAAACATATATGTACTTACAACAATTTGTGTGAAGAAAAAATTTAAGACTCAAATAAAAATATGTTTAAACACGGCAGTGTATTAGTCAAAAGTTCGGTTCATTCGGTTAACAAAACATATAAACACAATATTATATACATATATCCTACTCGTATCTATTCTTGCTGGGAGTAAAATGTCATTAATTTCCTCAAAATATTCCTGGTAACAAAACTAATATAATTAAATGCATATTATAACTTTTTGAGTCCGTGGCTAAACTGGGCGAGTTTCGACTTACCACACTCCAGTTTATAGGTCCATCAACTCATTTCTAAGTAAATTATCAACATAACATAAATATTTAGGTAATGTTTAGTAGAAATCAGTAAATACTGACTAGCCATTTAAGCCCTTTGCTCCGAAAATAAGTAATGCTCGTCTAAAAAAATACATATATGAACACAAA
Source organism: Acrobasis repandana (assembly GCA_963576875.1). Taxonomy (NCBI): domain Eukaryota; kingdom Metazoa; phylum Arthropoda; class Insecta; order Lepidoptera; family Pyralidae; genus Acrobasis; species Acrobasis repandana. The sequence continues at coordinate 4,610,826 of OY756215.1, forward strand.
AAAGATATGAACAGTTATACATACAGCCTCAAACTAATACCTACCTTGAACCTGTATTTTTTTCCTTGAACCTGTTGCTAGGGGTCTCTTATGTGAATTCAAAACACTACACCTCTATTTACCCCTCTATTTACCTCCATTGACGGCGTCGTCAACGTACATTGCGGGGTACGTAGCCACATAAAAGTTTAATACGGTGTTGGTCCGGAGATGAGGTCATCGCGACGCCTACGAGACGTGCCTGGCTAAATAAACCTTGGCGGTATCTATCGCTTTAGGCTTTCAATATATCCGATCGAGTTTTTTTTTGTAGCACTGGCCGTAAAGTTAGGTATCTTGTTGTCAAACGCGCATTTGTTTTACCCTGATTTTTTTTTCATATTCCGAACTGTTTATGACCCACACTGTGGTGTCAGTCCCGGAGCAAAAAATTCAGAAATGGTGAAGGTATAGGCAAATGGCCTTGAAGTGAACTCGTAAATATGGAGATAATTTCCATATTGCTCTTCGTCATGCACTAGATAGCCCTTTAAATTATTTTATGAACCACCGTTGAAAGTATTTACATTAGTCCGTCTAGCTTTAAAACTTGCCTCCGCCAAAAGTGGCCACGGCGAGTTTTAAAGCTAGACGGATCACCAATAATAGTTTCAACAGCAGTTCATAAAATAATTTAAAGGGCTATCTAGTGCATGACGAAGAGCAATATGGAAATTATCTCCATATTTACGAGTTAACAATTTATTTTAAATGAGGGCGCCACTTTAAGGCCATTTGCCTATAGCTTCACCTTAACAGATCCGAAACACGCACATCTAGCTGCATATTCATTTTATCCATTGTTTATCCGTTGTCCCTAGATCTTATTCTCCTATTAAAATATGTACTCGTAGCCTTTTTAAACTTACATAATTGGAAAATCTGTGAAGGTCATAACTGACAAGGGTGCAGACCAGTAGAGAAACCACAGTCCCTCTGTCAGATGACATTATGAGGTTGACGTGACGGGAAAGCAATGGATGGGACTGGCACAGGACCGTAGGATATCGCGCGAAAAAGGGAGACCTATGCCCAGCAGTGGGTAAAAGTTGACTGAGAATGATGACGATGTACAGTGTGAGTTGTGTTTTAAAAATGTTTATGCATTTTTTTTTTCACCATGTATTTATTATAAATATTCGTTGCTAGAAAACTTTCTTTCTTGTATTGCTATGGCAATCCAGTACAATCACTAGCCTCAATATTAACCATAATCCTTACTATATCCTTACTAATATTACTATATTACTTATTATTACTAATATTATTACTAATATTATTACTAATATTATTACTAATATTATAAATGCGAAAGTAACTCTGTCTGTCTGTTACTCTTTCACGCCTAAACGGCTGAACGGATTTTGATGAAATTTGGTATGGTGATAGATGATAACCTAGAAATGGACATAGGCTATAAAACAAAACTCAGTATTCCACGCGGACGAAGTCGCGGGTACAGCTAGTGTAAAATAAAATTAAATAATAAAAAAAAAAAAATTGACAGTAAAAGAACCACAGCACATTTATAAAAAAAAAACAATGCACAAAGAATTGGCAGCTCTAATTGGTTTTTATAGCCTTTATTTTATTAAAATTTATTATATATATATATATTAATTTATTTTATTATAGCCTATATTTCACTTATATTTCAACAATCCACTAATTACTTGCGATTTAGAGCCAATGATTCACTTCACTACGAGTAAATATCGTAAAAATAACTGATTAATTATTAAAAAAATATATATTACTAACGCGCCTACAAAAATGGATCCCATAAATTACGTTACAGATGGTTACAGAACATAATTTCTATCAGTCATCTCAGAAAAGTAATAATAAAACCGAAAGAAAAGTAATAACCAACATATAATTTATACAGAAAACGTCGAGGGTGAGTTTACAAAATAACTTGGTTTCAGGACCAAGCAGGTATTTACAATTTTTACCTATACATATATAATAACTTAAGTCCGCCTGTTACATTTTTTGTAATAAAGTTAAATAAATACCAAGCAGGTATCACTTTGAGAAAAATAATATACTGGTTATCGTCGATATGCACACGCATTTATTTGCGGCATCGCGAAGGATATTAAGTTGCACATCAGTATATTAATTACGCATTCTTGTGCTGACCTTCGGAAGTCGCCCGAGGTTGCTGGCCCACTTTCAGCTTCAGACTTCAGAGCTATTAATGATACCCGATTGGAATTAAAACCTTGTGTATCGACGAATATTGGAAATATAGTTTGCCAAAATCATCCAAAACGTTGATACAACAAACAGAAGTCTTCCGTGCTTACCCTCCCGCGCCAGGTTAAGAAATCTACCAAGGGTAATGCGTATGGAGATCTATTCATCATGTGCTAGCCAGTCTAGCTACCGTCACTATTTCTGATTCTCATTTCTATGGGCTTACCAACGTGTTAATCGTGGCCATTACGTCTTGAGTGGTCCGTCTAACTCGGAAGGAATAAAGACGTGAAAAGAAAAAGTAATTATAACAGATCATATGATCTGTTCGGGAGTCGGGAGCCGAGTGCACCTGCGAAAACTCCTGACAGTGGGCGTATTATCTACTTATCGAGGCTTATGCCCAAAGATCGGCATCCGTCCTTTTTATAAGAGCTGTTTTTCACAGAAAATAAATACATAGATAGTAGGTTAGATTACACTTTTATCACTTATCCCATGACGCCATTGGTATGGAATAATGTCAATTATCCTAAACAATGGAACAACTACTGGGCTTTATTACTGACATAACAAGATATCTATCATCTATTACCATGTACAAATAAACATGGTACTGAAAAAATACGAACCTAGTTATAAATATAAATTGGCTATCATAATCTTTTCCAAATTCAACGGACTATACCTATATTTCTTGATGATCAAATAAAATTAAGTATATAAACATGTAATATGTAAGTTAATTTATATTTGAAACTTTATAAAAATGATATTAAATACATTATATTCATTATTTTAAAGAAATTGACTGGTTGACCATCGAAATTCAGTCTTCATTTATTTACAAATAGTCAAAAAAAGAGTTATTCAGAAAGAAGACCAAAATATTATTTTGGGGTACAAGATTTTAAATATTTTATTCTGCATTTCACAGGCGACGCGAAATTGCGTCATTTGCGTCATGATAAAATTCGCCGCACTTGTAGCTAATTAGTATATCATTTCATGTCAATTAGCTTAGTTAAAAGTTAAAACTAGCAAATCGCTTAATCTTTCAAACCAATTGAGATATAGAGTGTGCAAAAATTACAGCCAAACCAATACTCGCAAACATTGATCTTCGACAATCAAGCGAAAATAGGACAAACAGTTTTCATATGTCTAAATTGGCAAACTAGTAATGTATCTGTTAAAAGAATTCGTGCAAAAAACTTTTATAAAAAAAGACTCACTGGTAATATCGTAAACCACAACAGCGACTGTTGAGTCTCGGATGTAGGAAGGTATGAGGGAGCGGAACCGCTCCTGACCGGCTGTGTCCCAAAGCTGCAGTCTCACCGTGCGGTCCTCCAGGTACATAGTCTTTGACAGGAAGTCGATACCGATTGTTGCCTGAACAGGGAAAGTCAAATTTATCCTTAAGGTGATACATGAAGTCCAGTGCTGCCCCCATATGAAATAAATTATTTGAAAGGAAACGGAGATATAATTTATTCTTATTTTGTTCTAATAAGCCCTAGATAACCCTTCAAACTATTTTATGAACTACTATTTACAGTTTAAAGTGATAACGTGAAGCTTTTCTTTGCACACGCCTAAAGTGGCCGTTTTACGCAATTGTGCAAAGAAAAGCTTCTAACCAGAAATATAGCAAAAATTGCATTATCTCAACATTTTGGTCAAATATGCAATAACCGATGAAAACGGGACAAAATATGCAAATGTGCAATTGCATATGCAAATATGCTGTTTCAATATAGGTTCATAAAAGTAACATAAATAAAATGAGATAGATCTATAACATTTAGCATAACACCATAAGGTGCTATCATCACTTTAGCTATTTCTCGCCCTTGAAGCCGATGCCTAAGATCCACTAATAAATTCATTCAAAATGAGAATTAAGGTAAAATAGCTATTAATGTTACAGAAATTATTATATCAATAAGGATAAGGAAAGATAAGGAGAAATAAAAATATTTTTAAACACACTAATACAGAAACAAGATAAATATTACAGAACATGTATTTTGTATTTCTCTTAAAAAGTAATTTTTTTGAATATATCTACGAGGTTCAAAATCACCTGTCTATTTAGTTGTCATATTCAAGTAACTTTAGGAAAAAGTTACTACACAATAAAATTAAAATAAGTTCAGCTATTAATTTCCTTCTGAACTCAATAAAAAAAATTGTTAACTAGTAGCAACCATAAAAACAATGTTATCATGTGTGCCACAATAAAGTAATAAAATTATAAATAAGCAGGTTACTATCATAAACATTTCAAAAATGGATTAATCGATTATGGTTGTTAAGTCTTTGTTTTTATTTCATACTGAAACTTACTTTAACCAAGACTTGGTTACTAAGCAAGACACAATATAAATACTAATTTTATTACATCTACAGCTGTAAGTATCCTACAATGTGTTCAATTACATTCAACAAAGATTCTATGAAATTCTAAAATTTTGCAAAGCATATTACTTAAACTCTTTTAAAATTATGTAAACATTAAAATAAAATATTTATGCACAGTTACTTAATAAAACAGATGATTGATCAAGTTGAGAGTATTATTAACTTAATCAATCATAGTATTCAAACAACTAGTAATTAGGCTGGTCAATGACCCTTGTGATAGAACTAGAAGTGTGAGAAACAGGCAAGCCTGTGTTTACATGTATAGATACAGGCCTCTGCATCATATTATATCATCACTATCTTTTCATCAAATGAATATTGCATGTTTATGGTAATTAGGCCTGATGACTAACCATGATGTAATTATGACCCTAATGCCAAAGAACATACAGCTCTTAATAAGATGACCAGATTCCCTGTGACTCACCTGATAAGTGTTGTCAAAGCTATCATACATGAACCTAGTGATGAGCGAGGTCTTTCCCACTGAAAAACAGAAAGAACTATGTCAATGCACCTTCCATACACAATGCCAGCAAAATCGAACATAGAAACAATTAGTAACGGGAAAGAGGCATATGAAGCGTGTGAACGTCGCTTTATAGACGGATTCGACGTCTTGGAGAGCGTAACCTACATCCCAGACGGAGTAATTCGGCGAAGGCCCGACATTACGATCGCGCAAAAACGATAGCATAACCCCCAATAGAACCCCCCGACCACAGCCTGCGCCTCCCCAGGACGATGTAGGTCAGTAATTCGATAAAGTCTAGACAGATCTATACTTACACAGCGTAAATTTAAAACTATAATATTAAAAATGTACGACTGAGGCCCAATAATTTACCCTAAACTTACCGCTCTGTTCTCCCAGGAATACGAGCTTGAACTTGCGTAATGGATTACCAAATTCACCTGACGCGGACATCGTGAATGTAAAAATTAGTTCTCTAAACTATAATTTCACAATAAAATTCTTATCACAGAAAACTACATGAACAATGACAGTTCAAAGCCACTCCTGCAGCACACAGACGAGCGCAGCGCCGCCACGTTACGGCAGACTGACGGCGCGACGCGCAAGCCAACTCATCAAAATTTATTAGATTTTTTCTTGCAAACTAATCAGTAAAAAGCTAGTTAATTATTTAGATGACGATATCCGAAATTTTTGCAAGTTATTGCCAAGATTTCCCTATTTATAACAATTTTCTATTAAGATATATAGATTAAAACAAATGTTTGCAAAATAAAATTTCCGAACGTTTCTCAATATTTCAATGTCAAAGAAAATCCATAGTGCAAAGAGCGTTATCATAAACAACTTTTTACTTAAGGCAAAAAAAAATCAAAATTGAGAGTACGAATGGTACGAACCCTCAATTTTGATTTGTTTTACTCTAAGGTTTTACTAAAACATAAAATTAAAATTTACTAAAATTTTATTCATATTATAGTGGTCACACACCTAATGTTGCATTTACCCTAGGAATGGCCTAGCATGCGTATTTCCTTGTTGGCCACCAAGCTCCACATTGTGTATGCGAAGATCCATGATTAACGTCACCATCACCATACTCGTACGTCCCGCTTTAGGCGGCGAGTAAGAGCAAAAATGACCCGCTTCAGGGCATGTATGCATGTCTCCTCAACAAAGGTCCCGGACGCAAAATAGTACTTTTTTTTTCACAAATTAGATGTAATGCTTTTACATGTCAATAAGTTATTTTGCTCAGCGAATAAGTCTCGCAATTCAGCGAGGGAACACTGCCAGTATTCTGGGCACGTTGCCTTGATGTGAAGCAATGGAAGATTTTTTTATATATAACTTAATGTAGATTATAATTTGTAATATTGTGATTTTTATTTATAAAGGACTGATATACACACTACGTATAAAATTATAATACCTATATATATACAAAGTACTCTGTGGTTCATATACTGTGTGTGCAAAGGGAAAAAGGAAAATGTACCAGATAGATGCTTCTTCTACCGCATATATGGTATGGTACTGGGAACGAACATGAGATTCCATTAAATATTTTATGCGTGCATTCAGTGCGGCTCGGGACGTCTTCGTGTAGGCGTCGCGAATCACATTCGCCCTGAGGAAGGCCTCCGGATGATGTAGAAACATGTCGGCCAGTAGCTGACTTTTATTTCATAATAGTAAATTCCATTGAATACCTAGCAATAGCTGAACGATGGGACTAATGGATCAGTGACCTGAAATTGTTCTAACTACTCCTCTGATCATAACTATTCCTTTTGGTTTGGTTATAGTCGGAATAACAGATTAAAATGAAATAAAAACTAACTTTTTTAATGTTATAAATTTTCTTTATTTTAATATTTACAAAGCAGTATTTTTTCAACCATGCACATCACAAAATTATACATTCAAATTACTTTAATTCTCACTATATTCACATAAACAAATGGATTAAGTAAAGATTATAATTATTATAATATCCATCATCTCATTTGATGATCGGTGATACGGAAAAAGTATGTAGATGAGGTGACGTGACACTAGAATATTTCATATTTAACAATAAAAATATTAATATTTTTTTTAAATTATCCAATGCCTAAACCATGAAACTAATATCCAAAGCCAAACCAAACGCAGGACGAACAACAAGAGGACGACTACCTTCATTCTCTGAAGCGTTATTCGATTTTTAGTTTTAATGTTGTAGCTAGATGGAGTTACTAGTTCAAAAGAAAGATGGCGGTATAAGCGTTCATTCTCTACTAACAAACAAGCACTATTTCTGATTTTTCATGGATACCGTCAGCCTAAGTACCCAGCATCCTTAGCATGGCTAGCGGGCGAGATAGTAGTGACATCTAGAAATAATACAGGCTTTCTAGCAGAGTACGCTTTTTTGTATGGAGTAGTCAGTCAGTCCTGTTGTATTTATTTGTTTGTCCATGATATTAGGATCATGTCAAGATAATTAAAACGCTAACCAATTTTTAAATACCTAAACCATGTTTTTGGTTTACCAATAATAGTAACTGTAGTGTTTTATATACAGTTTAAAAATAAATTAAAAAGGAAACATTTTACAAAGATCTTCAAAAGCCTCAGAAACCACCTATTTATATACAGTCCACATTATCTTCAAACTTCCTAAAATAAAACTTGATGATGATTGCACTACGAATTTTATAACACAGGCAATGACTATAATATAAAATAGAAGTGAATTTATAAATATAACAAACAACAATAAAAAACAAAAATTTTATGGAGCATGTCTCCGAGGCGGATACATGTTTTCTTCGACTACAATGACACCACAAAGCAAATCATACCCAGTGCGGTTATGCCTAAAAACAAACAGAACAACGCAAAGAGGGAAAAGCAATGAGATAAGGAAGTTTTTCATTATAGACCTAACTAAAGCTATGCCAAAGCTGAGAGGCCTCCCTGGATGTAACAACACAGTCTCCTTGCGGCGGCCCTCCACTGGGAGAACAGCGGAAGCTGTCACCACTCGCAAACCAAGCAGCGCTTTGCCAGGAGTGGCACCGCCAGTGCGGCCGACACTGCCACATAAACAAAAAGCCTGAAAAATAAAATTGGATGTGTTAGTTAGAACTTTATTTGAAAGACAAATAAATTATTTGATAAGGTGATTCTTTTCAGGGCTTTACTCTCTTAATTAGACAGTATGCTTACTTAAATGGGAAAAGGCGATGCATTACATTTTGTACAAAAATTACAGAATCGTGATTTGCGAAACCCAAATGTGCAACATATTTGCCAGTGCAATAGAAGCACTATGAAAATGAGTTTGGCACTCTAATATTCTATGTGTAATTGACATAATATGTATATGCGTAATAAATCGATAATATATTTCTTTAAATCAGCATTTCCTTACAATAGTGTCCAGCCGCCCAGGCAATAAGTATGGATTAAGTCGAATTTTTTTTGTCCCTAAAGCTTAAAAACTAACTTTGCTTAAAAATATAAATTATAGTGGCTGCCATTTGTTACAATTAAAACTTTTGAGTAGAACATACCTCAAATATGCACACTAGTATCCGGTAGATGACCTCCAGGAATAAGATTTCGGATGTCAACTCCATGGCATACTTGTAATCGTCGTAATGTTCACTGAACTTGTAAAAGTCGAACTTGTCCAAGTCACTGAAAACAGAATTGGGGAAGCAACTATACTCTTTCCAGTTCACTTAACTATTATAATTCTAACTGGGATTAGCCAGTCAGTTAAGACATGTCCCACATGTACAAGCAAAACTCAGCCCAATAGGTATATTCTCTCGATGGTTTGTCTCAATCTATATAGGTTTACAAGAATAACGGTAAAGTTATTTTATGCATGGAGGGCCCTTCATAGGTAAGTTTATATTCAGCTCTGAATACTGTATTTCTTATCATGTTATTGGTACAATAAATAATAAAAAGATAGAACAAATATAAATAAACTTACATCAGTTCAAACATGTCCACCGCAATGAATGTGACTACAAGCTTCAAAATGAACAGCAGCATAAAGTCAATGAACTCGGCGCCCAGTCTCTTGTACAGTGGTGGTATCACATACTCATAGCCTCCGTGTCTGGCGATTGCTGAAAGAAACGAATGTAAATGCTGGTAAAAAGAATTTTTACACACCAAGTTTATTTTGACTTCAAAAATTTGTTTAGTCAAAGTTGATTTAATGTAATCAACTTCTAATAATTATTTCAGATAATACCTAATACATATAGTCTTTCAGCAAAGTAGGTCCTTCAAAGATCATGTCTTTGAAGGAGCCCCTCCGCCTTGGTCGGCGCATTGATAGTCCACAAACCATTAGAACAAACTGTACATTCTGTCTTTCTACTGGACGAGGTTGGCAAAGTCAAAGGTCACAAGCCATAATATTCACGTGAGATTAATCCAGCAAGAACTGGTGTATGTTTTCCTTTGGTCACAGACCAGTAAATGGTGGTAGGTTTCCAATAATATAAACATTCACATACAACCTACCTTCAGCAGGTGTAACTCCATCACCTTGTGGCGGCAGCTCTGGAACGTTCCTGGGCGGGTTTGGCACTTGAAATGGAAACTGTCCTTGGATTTGATAGTTGTTATTCAGCAGTGGCACATTCGATGCAGTATTCTGCAGGCCTTGGAAGGTCATCATGTAATACGGAAAACATGTTGAAAGGTTCTGATACATCTGCGCCTGCTGTATCCACAGTCGAAGAGCCTGGAAATACGCTTCGCGCTCGGAGACAACCGGCTGTGCGTCGCCATCTCCTCGTCGTTCAACGTCCTCGCCAGAATCTTCATCTAGTAGCCGTCTTTCAGCATCCGTCATTGTTAATTTCGCAGGAAAACTACATGGAGTTACATGAAACGATAATTTTTCGCGAATGTTTTGTAATTATTTTGCAAGTACACGTCAGTTTGTTGACATTGATTTTTTTTTGACATTTGACTTTTCGTTTAAAAACCATTCTAGTTTCTTTCAAAAATATTCTCGGAATCACTGAGAATGTTGAGTGAAGCTGAGGTTGAGAAAAGAAGGTATTTTCATCCTTACTCTGACTTTTACGCTATTTTTAAACATTTTATTTCGCGTTTGTGTAGATATAGAAATATTTTAGATTAGTAGTTTATTTCTCAGAACAATGTTTATTTACTCAGCCCAATCGCCCAATATTTTAAAAAAATATCCATCCAATGTATCCAGTATATCCTGAATTCCCCGAATACCGGGAATTGTATAATTCTAGTCTACAGAGAATAAATTAAAAAGAATACCAAGCTGAAGTGGCGCCCTCATTTAAAATAAATTGTTAACTCGTAAATATAGTGAAATTTTTGATATTTCTCAATGTTAGGCACTTAAATTATTTTATGAACCACCGTTGCAAGTATTACATTTAATCTATACTAATATTATAAAGCGGAAGAGTTTGTTTGTTTGTTTGTTTGTTTGAACGCGCTAATCTCAGGAACTAATGGTCCGATTTGAAAAAATCTTTTTTTGTTGGGTAGTCCATTTATAGAGGAAGGCTTTAGGCTATATAACATTACGTTCCGACAACCACGCGAACGAAGTCGCGGGCACAGCTAGTTAGGGATCTAAAGCTAGACGGATCACCAATAATAGTTTCAACGGCAGTTTATAAAATAATTGAAAGGGCTATCTAGTGCCTGACATTAAGAAATATGGAAATTTTCACGATATTTACGAGTTAACAATTTATTTCAAATAAGGGCGCTACTTCCGCTTGGTATCAAAGAATAGGGAAGGGATAATAATTTTGTAAACGCTTGAATAATTTTCTGTGGTTAGGAATAACATTCCTCGTTACCATAAAAAATATCAGATTTTTCTATGCAGTCAATTAATTATAAAAAATAAAAATATTTTAAATTACAATTTTAAACCCATAGTCCTTCTTACTTCACCATTTCTTTAGCCCGGACCATCTGACGTATTAAAAAAAATAATGTCATATGACACTTGACACTATTTTGACAACTGTGACAGTTAAATGACAGTTATATGTCATCTATCATATGACAGTATCTCTATTTTCCCACAGCGGCAGTTAATTAGTCAAGTGTCATATGACATTATTATTTTTAATACGTCAGAGGGTCCGGGCAAAAGAAATGGCGTCGTAAGTCTGACTATGTGTTTAAAATTGGGATTCAAAATGTTGTTATTTTTTATAATTAATTGACTGGATAGAAAAATCTGATATTTTTTTATGGTAACGAGGAATGTCATTCCTAACCACCAATGACCTTCCATACACATGGACTTCTCGTGCCCGCGCTGACAAAGGAACGGTAAAAGTGTGCTTAAAGTCAGAGTAAGCACACTGGCGCTTCAGTCGTTTGTTGACAGCAACGCCGCAATCATGCCGAAGTGTGCTTTGAAACAGTGCCGAATAATTCGCTAACGACGACGCTAAAAAAGGATCGTGTGACTTATCACCGGTAAATAAATTTTATTTATGAATTTTACCACACCAAAAAGTGTAAAGAATACGACAAAATAATTAAATTTCATTAAATAACACGAATGATTGACTATTATTTCTATCAAAGAGATAGAAAGACTTACGCTCGTCAGTAAGAGACAAAAAGAGAGCGACTAGAATACAGTCAAATTATAAAACTATAGAGTCGCTCCTGTCGTTTAATTTTAAAGTAATATATTACTTTGTACTAATCGATCACATTTCTTTAAACTGTTAGTTGGGTATTCAATATTGTTTATTTGTAGTATGAATAGGCGCGAACATTTTGAATTGTAATTTTAGGAATTTGCTAAATACTTAAACATTAGCTATTAAAATGTTAATATTGTGCTACCTGTAATGTACAATTTTATTTAAGCTTTCAAGTAAACGAGATTTTAAGAGAAGTGGTTTCATAAAGTAGTCGATTTAAAGGACATGGGTGGCTTATGCTATGCATCAAAGGATGTCTTTGTGATAAATTGCGAAACAGAAAATATTATAAGACATAAACTCAGCGGCGGCAAGACCATGCTCAAAAAGTATGATAAAGCCTTTTTGACAGTAGAAGTCTTTTGAACGTAAACATATTTACCCAAATTAATGCACACACAATAGATCAGTTGAGTCATATTTATGATTTGACTAAAGCAGTCATACAGATATATGTTAACGTCCATCTTCACTAAATATGCCAAAAAGATACCTTGGAAAAAAAGACTAAGTCTAAATGACAAGTTTTCAATAAGTTAAATTTATTCCAGGGTACTAAGTATCTTGTTTTTCAGTATAAGTAAAAAAATATATTCAATGAAAAAGTTTTGGTTTTATTTACACACATCAAACATATATACATACACTATTTATTACGTCTTTATCCCTAATGGGACAACATCGATCAATCGAAGAGCGTAGACGCGACCATACGGATTTTTAGGAAAAATCCCTGCGAGACCACGAGCTTATATTTGTGCGATCAAATATTGTTCACTTATATAAAGCACCCAATATAAAGTATCTAAATAATATTTTATATATAATGCGGCAATACATTTAAAAACTATTTAAAAAAACACCTCTTTTTTTCAATTCCATTAAAAACAAAAACGCATTGCCACTCCGTAAATTTCTTTGTTCATGACAATTTCTAAAATCAACTACATAGCTTCGACTGACTGATAATTATACATTGCTTTTTAACAACTGAAGTAATTGTGTAAGACTGAAGTGTCAGCAGCAATGTATAGACACAGCAGTAGAAGCTAAATATAGTGAAATTTCTAGCTTGTGCCATTTTTGAGCTTTGTTATTGTATGACGTGCTATGTCCATGTGTATGGAAGGTCATTGCTAACCACAGAAAAATTTTCAAGCGTTTTCAAAATTTTCATCCCTTCCCTATTTATAATACAATCTAGAATAACTACGAGCACTGTATCGAATTTCTAAACAGACTATACGTACTTAATTTTTATTTTCAAGTGGATTGTGATATTAAAACTTTTAACGGTGGATAAGACTGCGTTTTGAGATTTTGGAAGACTGGCATTCCTTAACAAGTAGGTACCTATTGTTTATAAGTAGATCTATGAACAATAATTATCTAAATACATTTAAACTATCGCGTTGCATTATTATTAAATTAATGCATACGGGAATTAACGCGAAGCTGGGACCACGTTCGGTGAAACCCGAGCGAAACATCAGCAAAATAAATAAATAAAAGGTACGTTTCGCGTTAATTCCCGTATGCATTAATTTAATAATAATTATCTAGAATCGTAACTAATTCCGAAAAATCATTCCACGCGATATCTACCGCGGCGGGCGGGGCTTAAAAAATGAACAGCGCAGCGCGGCGCGACAGTTCGCCGTGTCACTCGAGTCGTGCGGTTGCGTCGCAAGAAGTTTCCTTTGAGAATATTGCTGTGTTTTTTCGATAATCGATTAATTAAAAATGCCGTCATGTGCCATAAAGTGGTGTAAAAGCTATACAGACATGAAAAACACAGGACTCACTTTTAATATCAGCATTTTAACATGCAATAAAACGCTTATTAAGCGATAACCTTATTTGAAACCCAAACAATGACATGCGCTATTGACTTCCGGTAGCAGGTCGGCTATTTTACTGATTTTACCCCATACGTCCGTCAACTTCCGGTACCTGGCAGCAGCACTGTCGCGCAGGAGAGCCGGTGATCGTGCTGAATTTGTAGCGTCATTGGATCTCGAAATTGTTTTTATGACACCTGGCAGAATTAAAAGTGGGTTTCAAATAAGGTTATTGCTTAATAAGCGTTTTATTGCATGTTAAAATGCTGATATTAAGCTGATGAACCGTTATTTGAAACCCAAACAATGATAGACTGTTTGTTTTCGCCAGGTGTACCGGTTAAAGTCAATGTGACGTTATTGCATATTTAATTTGATAAATATTTGTACTATTTTAGTGATTATAATAACGAATATGAAGTGATTTTTAAAAATTATCTACTTATGTACCTATGTACACATAGGAACAGAACAGAAAGAACTAAACTGAAATTTGTACTGAATGATCACTTAGAATTTTATATTGTATTGTACGTACTCGTGAGTTGTAGTCGTAAGAAATTCATTAAACTCTGTTGATAGTAATACATGAAAATGAATTCAAAAAAGAGCTGGCCTTACATCAATCGACCTCATCATTCTTTAGAAATAATGCTCTTAATAATCGTCCTGTAAAAATAACCCAAGGCAAAACCAAACCTTCATGTAGGTAGAGCATCGAATCAACCTTATATTCATATGATTTGTTCATTTCTTTTAATGATTTACAGAAATCTTTCTTGGCCAGCATCAGGCAGGCAGGACCCATCAATAAATGAAGATAAGATAATATTTTATTTGCAAAAATAGGTGTAAAGAATAATAGCATGATATTTTATTTCTTCATAATTGTAGTTCTTTATTTACTTTGCCTTATGTGAAAGGGCCAAACAAAAGGTCTGTATACACCACGTGTAACATTTAAAGCATTAGCTTTATATTCAAAATGATTTAAACAAATATTAAAAAATAATAATAATTTTAAGACCAATTGTAATACATAAAACCTTACGTAGGGTTTATAAAATGAGTGTTGCTTTCTAATTTGCCACTCTATAACTTCTTCTTATCGAGTCGTAATGGTTTCAGTGTGGCTTCAATTTCCAATTATCTTTGTCCAGTTTGTGGCCACCACTTTATTATATAAATGTATAATATGCGTGTACACACATCTTTCACATCACTTAAGATTACCTTTAGTTTCAAGATATAAAAGCTAGACTTTCAAACTGTTTTTGTTAAAAATTTAAGACGAAAAACCGGATTTCGTCGACTGAAAATGGCAAAAATTAAATAGAGGTGCTAGTCAAATCGATTTTGCATAATACTGTTTAACAAGTTTTAAAAAATAATATAATACCAGTATATTATATATCTTTAATTGATATCTCAAAAAACATATCAGAGATTTAAATAGTGACATAGTCTCAGCTAGAGCTTATAATAAATTCTATGATAGTAGCCATCAAAAGGCTGCTCAAGCGTCAGGGCTCAGCATGTTTACGTAAATGCCTTGTGTAAATTTAAACAATATATTCCAACGCATATTTACCAAATTCTTATAAGTACGGTACCATCTCAGATACTTTATGCAGTAAAGGTTTTCTACTTAAGAATAATGATAGAATTTAGATAATACAAATAACTTATATACATACTTAGTATACTTACAGTTCTTTATTTTAAATTCATATAACGTATACAAAATGTTCCGTCTGCTCCATCAAGGATAAAGACGTGATGATAAGATGTATGTCTGTATATAGTATACTTATATACTCATAAGGGAACAAAAAATAATTCTCTCTAGAATGAATGAAAAGTAAGCTTATGCTAGTGGTATGCTAGTGATACCTATGCATAAGTAGGTAGTCATGCCTGACAGCTGATCATTTATACAAAATTTCATGGCATAATACATTCAGATTTATTCTAGGCGAATATGGCTTATTCTTTAAGAAATAAATATAAATAATGAAAAATAGGTAATTTCTGTTAACGACATATATTTGAAGTCAAGTAATACAACAGTTGCTAGGTTACAATAGAATCATAAAGAACGGTGATCTAGATATACATCCTTCTTAACACCCCGTTTCCTTTCTAAGCAACTGATGCTTATGTTGAGGCTCCAGCTTTTTGGCAAAGCTCCTGAAGCCTTGGCCTAAATAGCGGCTTCGTCAGAAAATCAGCAAGTTGATCTTTTGTATCAACCTTCTCAACTCTGAGATCCTTTTCTAAGACACACTGTCTCACAAAAAAGTGTCTTAGCTTTATGTGCTTGGTTCGTTGGTGGGTTTCATAAGGTGGATCATGAGCCAATCTTAGAGCGGATTCACTGTCTATGAAGAGCGGTGTGATCTCCTTCTCAACATTACTTTGCTAAAGTTGATAATCCGTTTAAGCCATATGATCTCCCTGGCGGCCTCGCTTGCTGCTATAATTTCAGCTTCTGTGGAAGATATTGCAACAGTAGTCTGACGCTTGCTTTGCCATGCTATAGCACCATTGGCGTTAAGGCAAATCATGCCGCTGGTAGAGCGTCCAGTAAAATTATCCCCACCATGATCAGCATCACTATAGCACCTTAAGCCTTGACGTGTAGTGAAATACTTGTACGTAATTCCGTACTCTAGGGTGCCTTTAACATAGCGTAAGATGCGTTTTACTCTCGCTACGTCTTCAAATGTTGGATTATCAAGTTTGCGTGACACTATTCCGACTGCAAACGCAATATCTGGTCTAGTGCCAACCATTAGGTAAGAGAGTGCTCCGACTGCTTGTCTATAAGGGAAATCAGTAGTATTATCATTGTCCTTTGAGTCTGGCGCACTATCCTTAACAATTGGAGTTACTGCGGCATTGCAGTTCTGCATACCAAATCTTTTTAATAGTTTTTTTCGCATAACTATTTTGATTGATGTTGATTGATCCGTCTGCTTTTCGATCTATTTCTATTCCAAGAAAGTAGGAACCACCTTTCGTTGTAATCTTAAATCTTTGTCGCATCTCACAAAAAAACTTCTCAGTTTCTATTGCGCTCGCAGACGCTATAAGTCCATCATCAACGTATAAGACTATGATAAGCTTGTGTTTTCCCTCTCCTCTTTTAAACAAGCAAGGATCGCTGTCACTCTGTGTGAAGCCAAGTTTGAGGATATATTCCGTAATTGTGGAGTTCCAGCAGCGCGGAGCTTGTTTAAGTCCATAAAGACTTCTTTTTAGCTTGCATACTTTTCTATCATTGTTTGAATATCCTTCTGGAGGCTTCATGTAAATCTCTTCTTTCAATGTGCCGTAAAGAAAAGCAGTTGACACATCGAATTGAGATAAATATAGATTTTCTTGAGCAGCTGTACTAAGAAGCGCTCTTATCGTACTTGTCTTTGCAACAGGGCTAAAAGTTTCATAATAATCTAAACCTTTCTTCTGAGAAAAACCTCTTATTACAAGTCGAGCTTTGTATTTATCCACCGAACCATCCGGGTTGGTTTTGATCTTAAATATCCACTTGCTGGATATAGCATTCCTTTCTTTTGGTAAAGTTACCATTTCCCAAGTTTCATTTTCTTTCAAAGAGTTGATCTCATTCTCATATGATCAGCATCCTCAGATGTCATCGCTTCTTGAAATGTACCTGGCTCTGTAAGAGATTTATCAATTATTGAATTAATATTGTAACAAACGTTGCAGATGTAGTCTTTGTATCTAGCTGGTGGCTTGAGATTTGATCGCTCTCGTAGCGTCATCCTGCCTTCGGCATCGATCTCGGATGCAGACAGTGGCTGATCATTTTGACCTTATGCCTCTGGTTCACTTGCATCATTGACTTGACAATCTGTTTCTGTTACATCATTAACCTCTTCATCAGGTACTGGTTCATCTAAGGATTGTTCCGTCTCTAAAAATGTTTCACTCTCTAGCATATCAGCTTCAGACGCAGGGCCATTTTCTACAGTCAACGGCTGCTGCTTGTCGCTCTGGTTGTCTGAGGTATGACATTCATATCGAGGTATGACAAGGTCAAATAAGTTGTCGGGTCTTTTATCAACTGTTTTGCTCTGTGTGGCAACAGGTTCTTCAATTTCTTCAAAATGACCTAGAAGAGGATTTTCGTCAAAGGTGACGTCTCTGGAACGGATCAATTTGAATGAGTTGCTGTCCCATATACGGTAGCCATCATCAGAGTCATAGCCGATCAGTATTTCCTTTTGTGGACCTTTTCCATGCTCTATCACAAAGCTAAGATATTTTGTCCTCTTCAAAGATGATTATACAAGATACAGATTTGTATATTTTATGAGAGAGAAAAGTGAAGTACATGCGAAGCTGCTCCTTATGCTCGCTGAAGTAAAGGCTTCTAGAATTGTCATCAAGGAACTGCTTAGTGACAATGGTGGAGAGTTTGTAAATGCCCAAGTACAAGCTACTCTCAAGAAGGAAGGCATTACGCAAAGATTGACTATGCCCTACACACCACAACAGAACCCTACCGAGAGAGACAATAGGACAGTTGTAGAAATGGCACGAAGTCTAATGTATGCACATGCTAAAATTCCTCCTGCACTGTGGGCTGAAATGGTATCAGCATCGGTGTACATATTAAATAGAACAGGCCCTACCTGCGAAGATGAAAAATCACCGTATGAGTCATAACTCATACGGTGCCATAGCACCACAAAAAGCCAAGACTGAGTCATTTGAGAATTATCGGATCTCACTGTTATCCACATGTTCCGAAGCAACAACGAAAGAAGTTGGATAAAAAGGCACGAAAGGGAATACTGATCGGCTATGACTCTGATGATGGCTACCGTATATGGGACAGCAACTCATTCAAATAGACAAAATATCTTAGCTTTGTGATAGAGCATGGAAAAGGTCCACAAACATCAGCATATACCAATTCTTCGGGTCTTAAAGCTTTCTCTCTGGTCCCGAATTTAACTCTATGGGATTTGCCATAAATGCATCCTTCACAGAGTTCTTTGGTTGCTTGTACATTTATGTTAAACTCCTTTTTGATTTACTTCTTCACGTGGCTCTTATTTTGATGTCCAAATCTTTCATGATAGAGCTGTAACAGATTTGATGTAGTGGACACCTGATTGACTCGTACATTTGGTTGAAGACATCTGATATTTAATTTGAACAGTCCTCCAAATTTGCTGCGGGTGCCAATCAGTTTCAACTGTCCATCTATTTTGAGAGTGCATTTGATTGTAGTAGACTCAAATATACTCTTGTCCGATATGTCATGGGTAGCAAGCACTGAAAATAGATTCCTGCTGATGCTGGGTACGTACCAGACATCCTTAAGCAATATCGGCTCTAGCTTGCCGTCTATGTCAGCCTTCGCGAGAATATTTCCAATACCTAGGGCTTCTATACATTGGCCGTTTGCGCCAGTCACCGTATGCTGGCTTTGAAAGTATTTGAAGGTCTGGAACAGGTCGCTCCTATTGGTCACGTGACTAGTTGCCCCGTTATCGACATACCAATTCTCAGAATCCTTCGTTTCTCCAAAATCTGCCGAATGTATGGTCATCACTGTCAGGTTCATATTTACAGTCTTGGATTCCTTGGGCGGTCTTCCGTCTTGGATCCACTGCTTACAACTTCTGACTCTGTGGCCCTTTTTCTTACAATAGTTGCATGTAAGCTCCTTGTAATTTTTCTTTTTACCCTTGCTTGTATTAGCATACAAAGCTTCTGCTTTAGTCTCGTCTTCTGTGACGCGTGTCTCATTCTGACGAAGAACTCTTTCGTGTGCGCATAACTGACTTGTCAAGTTCTCGATAGAGCGTTCCTTTTTTGAAATTAATAGCCAACTAGACTTAAATCCTAAATATTCTGGAGGTAGAGTGTCAAGTATTTTGCACATTAGCAAAATTTTGGGCAAATTCGCCTCGCTCTGTAACTCCGTACACAATTCGCTCCATATATTCTTTAAAATTGACACATGCGTAATAATGTCATGATTCAAATCCTTTTTGTAGCTGAAGAATTTTAGGCATAGATCGTATGTTTTATCCACACACGTACCTCCATAGATGCGCTCTAGTTCGTCGAACATGTCTTTTGCATTATCGAAACGCACAACTTTCTGCAGTATGTCATCGGACATATTTGTTGTCAACAGAATTAAAATGGAACTATTCAAATTTTCAAAACTTTGAAGCTCTTTTCTTTCCTCGTTATTTGCTGTTGGCGCCAAGGATGGCCTTTTCTTCTTCCCTTCCAGAATCTCTAGTCCACCCGGCATTGCCCTCAGCACGACAAGAATTTTGTATCTCCATGTTTTGTAATTTTTTGAATCCAAATTTCCTATCCGAATTTTGCTGGCGTCCATCACTGAATTTTCCATTTTTACGCTCTGCTACCACTTTAAGAAATAAATATAAATAATGAAAAATAGGTAATTTCTGTTAACGACATATATTTGAAGTCAAGTAATACAACAGTTGCTAGGTTACAATAGAATCATAAAGAACGGTGATCTAGATATACATCCTTCTTAACATTATTTCAGTCAAAACCATGAATGGCTAGTTTCATTTTCGATATGCGCTTAATTGGAAGGCAGTAGATTCTGTTTTGGTAAAGATTCCAGTGGTACGAGGGATAAAATAAGTCCAAAAAGATTAACTAGCGTAAGTATCGGCGACAGGTTGCACCGATAGTTGCAAAAAGTCTAAATCTGGTAAGGTAAGCTAATACCGTTCAATGGTTGGTTTGTAAGTACCATGGTGGGTTTGTTAGACGCAAATTGACGCAATCAACGAAAGTTGGATATATTAGAAACAGAATAAGTAGGTAATTGATACTGGATACTAGTCATGTAATCAAGTAGGTAATCGTATATCCAATCAAAAAGCAAGATTTTAAAAGTACCTTTGAAGTCATTTTACTAAGTACCTAACAGTTTTAAGTTTATTTATATTTTACTTTCATCTTCAATGCATAATCTAATGTAGAATGTCTAATGTCTAATGTAGCTTTAAGTAACGATTTGACGTCAACATTTGTGCAAAACAAAACAAAGTGACTATTATTAAGAGATATTATAAATATCCTATGATAATAAAGATATTTTGAATTGAATTGAATTAAATTGAATTGTAAACATATTTCTATGCAATAGTACTGAAAATGTCTAAGAATGTTTCTGTACATTACACGGTCTTTGATAGCTGGGGGTCGTTTGCAAAAATAAACGCAAGCCCTAAGTATTCTGGGCACTCATGGCAGGTTACAGTAAATAAATAACATCAACACCGCAGTCTTCTTGTAAATACTTTTAAGAATTACATATTATAGGTACTATGTATTTCGGTTCTATATAATGATCTAGTAATATGTAGCACAGATGCCCAATAGTTTATTACCAAGTCAGACTCTAAGACGCGATTCGTTTTCAAAGCTAACTAAATAGCTGAAACCGTCCTTATTCTTATTGCCTCAAAGTAATCCCAGCATATATTTGTCAATTACATGTTATACGTAAGCACATAACCAATAAATTTTTAAATTTGTAATTATTGCAAAGTTTGCGGGTAGAAAGTGATTTCCATTGCCACTCAGAAAAATGTAAAATGAAGTGGGTACTTCATTAAGTATTTTGTACTTTTATTTTGTTTCTAAGCTGGTGAATGTAAACCATATACATATAAATATAATATATAGGTACAATGAAGTTTTTTTGCCTTTATTTCGACGCCGCAAAGAAATCAGATATTGTATATTATTTATGATGGTAATAAATTTGGTTCATTTAATTCTTTATTTCGCAAATGAAAACATCTGCATTACAAAAAAAAATTTTTGTTCAATGGAGGACTTATTCCAGTGAGGGATTTCTTCCAGTCCCAAGCTTCCAAATCTTTATTTCTTGTGGAGTAGACGAATCAAAGTATGGTAAGACCATCCGATAAAACCATTTTTCAAAGACAGTTGTCAACGTCTATATTCCTAGGGATCCAGGAAGAAATAAACACAAAATGAGATTCCAAGTTATCTTTCGAAAGCTGTAACTTGGCGGCAACCATACAAGACAGAAAGATCGGATGAGGTTTATTCGTAAATGAAATGTGTAAACGTTATTCATCTGTCTCATTATATGTATTGATACATTTTATAAAACTTTCTGCCCCAAATGGGACACTTCAGATCTTAGCCGTTCACGTGCAATAGTCCAGCCGTTATACTTATGGTGATATGTCTTATTGCCTTGAAAATTCTAATTCCATCTATCATGGAGTAATTTAGCTCTGGAGGCACAAGTTTCCCACCCAAGAGGTGCTTAGTTATTAAATTGTTTATCTCATACTAGGCAATGGTATAGCATTTTTACTTTAAAATAACTTTTTTATAATTATATGGATGTCGTAGTTTAGCTTGTGCAAGCAGCTTCAAATTTAGTATACTTGGAATTGCTATATATTTCAACGCAAGAAATAAATATTGTCTATAAAAATATGCCATTTAACAACTGATATATGTATCGCAGTTCGTTCCTTGGGAACTCCAAAGTTACAACATGACTAGAAATGACCAAGCTCGTGAGTTTGCGTAAGCTCAAATTTTGTGTCACCGCCATCAAAGGCAATATGTAACAGTAACCACTTGTGTGAAGGCCTTATTTGCGGGCCAAATAAATAAAAAAGTAAATAGTTCATAATTTTATAGAAATTATCAAAAAACATAATTTTCATATAAAAAGTAATGTAATAATAATTATTTAATTAATTAATTAAGTAACATGACTAGGCATAACCTGAGTCTTTGCATTTAGCCGAGTTCTGGCAGCAGTTTTATGCTGTTTATGCACTAGAATATATTTGCATAATTTGTTTAAAATGTGTCACGATATGATAAATTACTGCTTCCCGGACGCAACCTATACTCAAATTTTAGATAAAATTAAATCAACCAAACTGAATTGTAAATCTACTGTTGTATTATTAATAGGCAATAGTAACAAAGTAGGAAAGAAAGAAATAATCAGCTGTATGGATTATTTATCTGAAATAGAAGTAAGCAAAATAATATTATGTGCATTCCCATATCTACATTGCCAGTCTCCAAAAACTAACAAAATCATTCACTATCTCAATACTTTGATACATAATATGACATGTCGTTATAGTGATAAATTAGTGTTTTTTGACACTAACAATTTTATAAGTGAATGTCATGTGACAAAAGATAATATTTATCTTTCAAAATATTTTAGACATAAGATTGCTACATTGATAGCAAATAATATTAATTTTTGGACGAGTTTACATTGTAAACAAGATTCTAGTTTTAAGACACCTACAGACTTACCAAGTTTATGTAACGGTAATTCTGTAGACTTGACGACAGATTTAAACTGACCATTCGGACAACGGGAAGGCCTCATGAATTAAGAATACTTCATCAAAATTTAGAAGGTCTTTCCAGCAAAGAATTATTAGTAGAATTAGTTTTAAAAGAAATGGATGTGGACATTTTATGTTTGACTGAACATTGGCTGCATGAGAGTCAGATGATGTTCAGCCTAAACAACTATATTATTGTTAGCTGCTTTAACAGAAAGTCTGCTCAACGAGGGGGTTCTTTAATTTTTATAAAAGATTCTTTCCGTAGCAAAGAGCGGAAGGATATTGTCAGACATTCTGTTGAGCGCTGTTGTGAGGTGGCCTGTGCCGAGCTTGATCATCATATAATTGTTTGTGTATACAGTCCACCAGATAGTAATTTCAAAAGTTTTTTAAAAGCAATGGAACAGGTTCTTAAGTCCTGTTCAACTAGTAAAAAGAATTTAATTATTTGCGGTGATTTTAATGTTGATATTTTAGTACATAATCCAAAGAGCACACAATTCCTAAATCTTTTTAAGTGTTATGGATTAGAAAACTTATTTTTTGAGCCAACCAGAATTACAGCTACATCTGGCACATGTCTTGATATTTTTTTTAGTAATATTCAATATTGTGATAAATCTGTTATTAATAAATTGCCTTCAGATCATTCTGGTGTATATGTAGCTTTTGTCAAAGAGTCCACCAGTAATTTGAGAAAAGATAAGATCTTGTGTAGACCGATTACTTCTAAAAACATAAAAAAACTTAAAAATAATTTAGATAACAAATTATTATCAGTGGTATATACAGGAAATAATCCTGACGACCATTATAATAAACTATTTAGTACTGTTTCCTCTGAGTATTCTAAAACATTAAAACAAAAAAGAGTAGTAGTTCATAGTAAATCACAGTTTAGTGAATGGGCTACTACCGGCATCTACATAAGTAGAAACAGGTTATATGATCTATATGCCCAAAAACAATATAACTTTAATCCTTCTTTTATAGAATATGTTAGAAATTATTCTAAAATATTTAAAAAAGTTTGTAGACGAGCCAAGTCGAATAGTATTAGCAAAAAAATAAATAATGCTCCTAATAAAATTAAAGAAACATGGAGTGTCATAAATAAGGAAACAGGTAAAAATAAAACCAAAGAAAATATTTGCCGAATCAAATGTAATGGTAAAAATACTTCAAAAACTGAAGAAATAGTAAATATATTTGATGATTATTTTACTAACATTCCTTTGGAACTCACTTCTAATGTGAGTTCTAGCGCCCAGCGTGCTGAGGCTTTGCTTAAGAGTAATGTTAGCCCTTGTGATTCTAAATTTAATTTTAAGCATGTTAGCCCTAGCGATATAATAGATGCTTTTAAACAGTTAAATTTAAAAAAATCAGAAGATCACTGGGGCATGTCAGTAGCCGTAGTAAGTCATATTATACACATAATTGCTGCCGATTTAGCTTTTATATTTAACGAATGTATTGATGAAGGCATATTCCCTAACTTAATGAAATGTAGTAAACTAATCCCCTTATTCAAAAAAGGAGAAAAAACAGACCCTGGCAACTACAGACCTATCTCTATTCTGCCAGTTTTGAGTAAGGTGTTCGAAAAGATAATGCTCAATCAAATGCTACTTCACTTTAAGACCAATAATCTTTTCCATAGCCAACAATACGGCTTTACTGCTGGAAAATCGACCACCGATGCAGGAGTAGCACTTATTACTAATATCTACGACGCGTGGGAAAACAGAAATGATGCAATTGGATCATTTTGCGATCTTTCTAAAGCATTTGATTGCGTTGATCATCCAACACTTTTGCTCAAATTTCGTCAATACGGTTTTGATGATAAGTCAATTAAATTAATAGAATCTTACTTAACTGATAGGCTTCAAACTGTTGATATAAACGGCGTAAAATCACACGGGTCTAATGTAAAAATGGGCGTACCCCAAGGTTCAATTCTAGGACCGTTCCTTTTCTTAGTTTATGTCAATGACTTGCCTTACATGGTTGAGAAAGAGGCTGACATGGTGCTGTTTGCTGATGACACCTCGCTAATATTTAAAATAGATCGACATAACAGTGATGCTAGCGCGGTGAACAGAACCTTATCTTTAATTTCTGATTGGTTTTCGGCCAATAACCTCATGTTAAATGCGAACAAGACCCAATGCATTCGATTCTCTCTTCCTAATGTGAATCAAGCCTGTGTTGACATACTAATTAATAGTCAGAAACTCGATCTGGTTGAAAGTACTACCTTTTTAGGAATCACAATTGATTCGAAACTTCAATGGGGCGCTCATATAACTAAACTTTCTAATAGGCTTAGCTCTGCGGCTTACGCTGTTAGGAGAATAAGACAATTGACAGATGTAGCAACTGCTAGACAAGTGTACTTTAGTTACTTTCACAGTCTAATGTCTTACGGGATACTTCTATGGGGGAGTGCAGCGGACATTCAGACTATTTTTCTTTTACAAAAAAGAGCAATTCGTGCTATTTACGGTTTAGGATCGAGAGACTCACTGAGGGAATTATTCAAGGAAATAGGTATACTTACTTTTGCATCACAATTCATATTTGAAAATATAATGTATGTAAGGAAAAATATTTCCATGTTCAATAAAGTAAGTGATTTTACAGATAGAAATTTACGTAATAAGAATGACTTAGTTAGCCCGTATTACAGGCTGAATACAGTCAGTAAGTCTTTTATGGGGAAGTGTATACTTTTTTATAATAAATTGTCAGAATCGGTCCTTGATATGCCAGACAGAAAATTCAAAGCTTATGTAAAGAAAGTACTTTGTGAGAAGGCTTATTATAGGACCGATGACTATCTTAAAGACAAAAAGGTCTGGCTTGAGCTTGGTGCGGGTCCCTCTTAAAGGTTTGTATACTTAGACATGTCATAATTTAGGTACATTGGTACATACTAAATTTACAAATTGACATTATTTTAAATTTCGTAATTCTTATAATTCAATTTAATTATGACATAATAAACAATGTAATCTCTGTCCATCTATATAACTAATTTTAAGTTTTTAGTTTGTTAGTTGACGTCTTTGGAGAAAACGTGCAGTGCAGTTTGTTGCCGCTTCTTCTGCACTTGCGCCTAGGAAGCGGCGTAAACTTAGCTTTAAGTAACGATTTGACGTCAACATTTGTGCAAAACAAAACAAAGTGACTATTATTAAGAGATATTATAAATATCCTATGATAATAAAGATATTTTGAATTGAATTGAATTGATACATTTTGCAGCACAGGATTATCCTAAGTCTGTGTTTAGCCAAACTATTACAACAGCTTTATCTTGTTTAGGCACTGCAATAAGACCGCAGCTCACAATAAGGTAGGTAGTAAAATTATCAAATTTATTATTTATAAAATACATAGCTATGTAATTCAAATGTTGCAGCATGACTAGGAATGAGTCCAGGCGTTTCACTGTGCTTGCGCAGCAGCTTTATTTTGTGAAGGCACCCAGAGTGGCCAATATATCTTAGCATTGTCTAGCAATTTTCTTTAGTGAAACACTATATCCAAGTCAAATTGGTCAAAATATCACACTATCATAAAAATATGAAATCAAATTCGACACGACTAACCAGTCTGTATTAAGCCATATTTAGGTACTGTAATTTAGTTAGGAAGGTTTGTAATTTTATTATGTATCGAATATTATTATGTAATTCAAATGTTGCAGCATGACTAGGAATGACCTGAGTCTGCGCGTTTCGCTGTGCTTGCGCAGCAGCTTTATTTTGTGAAGGCACCCAGAGTGGCCAATTTATATTAGCATTGTCACAGGTTTTGAATCAAAACCATAAAATAAGAGGGCATTTTTTACGAAATGTATATGCAAAGCAGTAAAATACTTTGAACTAAGTATAGGTCGTTAAAGTGTGGTTTTTTCTGAAAACAACTTTAATGAGCTGTCAAAAAGCCAGTAAAATCAAAACAGCGGTAGCACTGTTACGTTTTACATAAACATATTTAATTTAACACAAAATTAAACAATGTAATAGGCTTGCAATACTTTCACTGTGGGTTGGCAAGCAACGCCATTTTAGCACAATTAATTTTCTAAAGCCACTTGCTTTGCACAGTTCTAAAACACAATCACTTCACTTTCACTTTTTGCTGAAAATAAATGCTGAAAATATTAGGAAAAACATGCATAATAACTAATAATATTTAAACATTTGTAACTTGTGACGGACGAAATCTTTACAAAAAGAAATAAACGAACGATAACATCGTTAAAAAGTTTTAAAATCATTTAAATTGAAAGAAACAAATATAAATAGTATGCTTGGGAAAAAATCAGTAATTATTTCCAAAAAATAAAATTACGTAAGTAATGTACTTACCAAAAATATCCGTCCGACTGCTACGGCAATCAAAACGCCAATGACGCTACAAATTCAGCACGGTCACCGGCTCTCCTGCGCGACAGTGCTGCTGCCAGGTACCGGAAGTTGACGGACGTATGGGGTAAAATCAGTAAAATAGCCGACCTGCTACCGGAAGTCAATAGCGCATCTCATTGTTTGGGTTTCAAATAACGTTTCATCAGCTTAATATGTAAGTAAATAAACATTTTAATATTGCACCGCACCGCTCGTGGCGTTGACCGTGGCTGACTGCGGCCGTGTTGGTCAAGCAGCCTTCTCGAGGAGCTAGCTGCTTGACCGATATGACGCGTACGTGACCTTGTCGCGACCAATCGCATGCATCTTTGTCTATGTGTGCGTTCGAGTGTTTTGTTGTAATTACTGTTCGTTTGTTTGCGTAAATAGAATCAGAATCGAAGCGGTGAATGTAGGTGCGTTAGAATTCTAGAGATTATATTTCGATGAAGTAGATTCATCAACAAAAAAAGTGAACGTTGGTAAATTGAATTATAAAATGGCAACATTTCTTTAAAATGTCAATCTTGTGATGACGACAGGATGGCGGATGCGAAGTGCGAAGGCGAACAGCAAGCGAAGCAACTGCTGCGTGCGCAATTATGTATGGTGGTGTGTAGTTTCGGGTGGTGATTTTAGATAGCTCAGTTGATTATCAAACAGTTGATTTCGCTGTGACAGCACATTACATTTCTAGACCCTTGTATTAATAACTTAGTGTAGTTTTTGTACCCTTTTCTAAATCGAGTCGCCACACATTCGCGGTGAGCTATCGGTAATTTACTGTATTTTCGTTCGGTACAATGCTATGTGCTCAATGGTGGACTTCCAGTGGTAAATAAAGCGAGTGGACACATTTTCGGCCAACGATAGTTCAACAGTAAGTAGTTTATAATCGTATTTATCTTTTGTTGTGTCGTAATTATCGGCTTTGCTAAAAATGCTTGAATTGACCGTGCAGTCTATTTTTAAGAGCGGAAATGTATTTGAAGCAGTAACTGAGGGTCTCTAGTGTTGGACACTAACACTAGAGACCCTCAGTTACTGCCCTGTTTGCATGATTCGATAGTTTCGGTGAAAGTTATGGCGATATTTGCGAGATAAGCAGGACGTCACAGGCCTTGAATGGCAATCACACTTGTTAACCACACATGTATGTGTATGCTAATGAGGCACCTACCATACCATGCTGATATTTTATACATTCTTGAAGACCTTGTAACTTTTTCATTTAGTTCTGAATTATGTGTCCAAAAATTCACCAAGTTCTATAAATTGTAAAAACTACAGTTATTGTTATAAAATTATCTTCTGCACTTGTACATAAAATACTACCCATAACGCACATAGTCTGTATTATATATATAGGACATACAGAACAAAAAACAAAACTTTTGAAGTGAAAATTTCTTGCATTGGGCATTTTTTATGATGGGAAAAAACCATGGAAAGGGAGGGGGGAGGGTATCCCTATTGTATTTCTGAAATTGGAAAAGTGCAGAAAAACAGGAAAAAAGTTATGACCACTTACACAATTTTGGTAAAAATCTTAAAATAAGTCCCCTCGGTTGGTTTTTTGAGAGGGGATGGGGGAGTTGCATAGTTTTTGAGTTATGAGTAATAGAAGTTTAGCATGAAAATTGCTGCCGCCTATTAAAATATCATATTTAGGCTAGAACAATAGTAAAGATGATGTAGGAGTTAGAAAAGTCCAGTATTTCTAATTTCATGCCAAATTTTCTCTACACATATTTCGAAGTGTACATCTCCAGCGCTGCGGGAAGTGCAGCCCCTCCGCCCTTGCGTAAGAAAACGCAGACACTAATGGTGCCTATGTCTTCTTACTGCGGGCAGGAACTGCCCTTCCTCTGGACCTCCGGCAATAAAAAAACACTTGAGTATAGAGCAGACAAAACTACATGAAGTCGGAGTTGGCCAGTTCGGATTTGCCCATAACTTTCATGTGAATAATTTTAAGTTAAAATGCATTATAAAAATGAACAAAAATATTAAGACTCATTACCAGGAGCCAAATTTGCTTTAAAACATTTCAGGCGAAAGACACCTACACAACCTCAATGAAGGCGTAAGAATCTGATAACACTTTTCTTGTTTCAAACATTTGAAACATTTTAATTGTCACCTTTGTAAAAAAATCATTTAAGAAAATCCATTTGGTATATTCTACAGACAGACAGATTCATAGGTAAAACAGAACACCTACCCTTTTGTTTTGAGGGTTCCTGATAACTGTTGGTTATCAAACAAATAAAAACATTTGCTAGCTGCTCTCACACAACAGACCTAGGTACCATTTGTTTTATCTGATAATAAACTTCATCGACAAATCAATATGAACGTCCTGCTATTGTCTCCTTATCATTATTATTCATGTGTTGGTATTTAAATATACATGTATCAATATCCACAATTTTAGTATTTTTGGATTCTGACATCCAAAAATTCTAAATAGAAACATCTTTTCAAATCAATCCTTAAAAACGGAAAAATAATCAGTAAACTACCCTGAATGACTACATGAATTTGAAATTTTTGGATGAAGAATTTTGGCATCCAAAAATTCTAAATTCATTGAGGTATATTTTTAGTTCTTAAGAATTGATTTGAAAAGACTCGTTTTTTTCTAGATGGGTTCATGATGAGTGATAATCTTATAAGCCATATCTATTAGACTATATCTCTGGCACATGAGTAACTTCAGAATGATTCCAGAATGGAATGCCTTCACTTCCTCACCATCTCTTACTAAAGGCTTCTTTATCTCATAGATAAAGGACATAAAGCTGTTAGCTTTAAGTTCACCTTAACATTTTAAAAAAAGTTTAATAAATATTTTTATTTGGATGTTTTGTTTGTAAAAAGTACCACTGAGTGTGGGTTGATGTTGCTGAGCTCAAGCCATTTGAACCACTGAAAAACTCATATGTAAAATCTGACACCAGCGGTGACCACTATCACATTTTAAATAAGGCAAAGAGCGTATCCGATACCTTTTGCCGCCATGTGAGCGTGATTTTTCGACGTCAAATTGCACATCGCTTTCCCGATAGCAATAGCAGAATTTTCAGCATTGACACTACACCACGAAATTTGTATTGTATGTGACCACACGTCGAAATATACATACGCGGAATACCTTTAACCCAGGGACTGGCGCCGAGTACAGATGTGACAAGGGCATCTTAGGTTTAAGCATGAGCACCACACCACAAAATATTTGTACATACATAATATTACTTGTGCTCACAAAAATTTTTTGGTGTGGGGTTGCATAGGTATGTATCATATACGTGGGATACTTTTACTCCAGTGAGGGTCGGCGCCGAGTACCCACTATGACCCGACGGCATAATGAAAGGTTTCAACACCACACCAAAAAATATTTACGTACAAAATACAAATATTACGTGTGATCACAAACATTTTGTGATTTTTTGGTGTGGGGTTGTGTACATATATTGTGTCATACGTGGGGTACTTTTACCCCAGCCTTAGGGCTGGCGCCGACTACTTACCGAGTAATAACTATGACCGACGGCATAATCTGAGGCTTCAACACCACACCAGAAAATATTTACGCACAAAATCCTATATACTTGTATATGTACATATTACATGTGGTCACAAATATTTTGTGGAGTGGTGTTTTACGAGTATGTATCAGTGGGATACCTTTACCTCAGTAAGGGCTGGCGCCGAGTACTATGCTAATGCCGCGTGAGGTAATTAATATTTACGGCGCATTCGACGCGGCGCGCCTCCACCGCATTACCAGTCTCTTACTCATGGATCCCTCCGTGACGTGAATCCTGAATTCCTGATTCCGATCTACAATTCTTTGGACATAAATTTACACTGGCGGTCGGATTGATCGAATTGGTTTTCGCTGACGGTAATGATTTTTTGCATGCAATACGCCGTGCGAAGGATTCGGAATTTCGTATTTTGCGGTCGTAATAAAGATTGCTATCTCCTTAGATTTTCCCCAGCTGGTCTGGGAGAAAAGAACAAACGTAGAATGTACCACCTGCTTCTCTTACCGCGCGTATCGTAAAAGCCGATCAAGGGAATGGGCGAGAATCTGAATCATGTTAATAGGCAATGTGGCTATTTTGATTCCCTTTATCTTCACGCCCACCATCACGCTAAACGTGGCCACAGAAGACACTAAGAGTATACAGAACGGAATCTCCAATATGCGTCCCCGTTCCCCGTCCCCGCACCTCTCCCCCGTTCTCGTTTTGTCGACGGGCGAGAGCGGGCGAACACACACTGCACTGCACGACGCACGCGGCCGCAGAAGAACGGGGGAGAGGTGCGGGGACGGGGAACGGAAACGCATATTGCGCGTACCTTAGGAGATTCCGTTCTGTATACTCTTACTGTCTTCTGTGACGTGGCCTTATGGTCTTATGGCCCTGGGCTCTATCTACCCCATTAGACATGGGGGTTAGAAATGTCCTATCTACTTAAATACAAATTTGAATGCAGCTTCAAGAATGTTTGAATTTAATTAATTGTGGATTCAAAAGTATTTTTTTGCTTTTCTCTTTCCCACTTGCCTGTTCCCGATATGGATTGAACAATTTAACCTCAATTTTTTGAGGAAAATACTATATGTAATTAATGCGGTATTTCATATCGCTGTTATCTTGATATTAATGACTACAATTTAAAAATAATTGAAAACGATTTCCCCTTGTGGTTAATAAATAGACGAACTACAAATAATTATAAAATAAAGCATGAAATATATGTGAAATATATGTATAATGTTTAATCTATTAATTTTAATGGCTTCATAACAAATATTATGCCAGGACTTACGTGTGTTGGTAAAATTTGAATATTTTTTATATAATCATTGTTCGTTTGATAAAAGTTACTCCGGTATACAGGCAGTTATTTATTTTTAATATTTTTATGCGGGCAGCTACTTTGTTTGCACAAAGAATTTCTATCGTGGTGCAGAGGGGTAATGCTGCTAGCCTTCTGGGTACCCGCACTCGTGGCGAGGCGTTGGAGTCTCTTTTTTATTTGTAAATATTTATTTTATTTCAAATAGTGTTAAAACAAAGAAATTATATTTTTAAGTAAATATCGTTTATTTACCAAGAAGTTTATATTTTTTTTAATATACTTGGCGCGCAGTGCATAATCGTCGGTTGCGTTCTAAAATGTTGTGTTTATTATAGAAAAGATACTGTATAAAAATAATATGTAATATTTTATGCATATAAATTTATCTAATCGAGCATTTCCAAGAAAATGATAAAATCGATTAGGAGCAGAGCGCCGCAAATGATTCAGTCGTAGTTTGAGTGACCATATATCTGTTCCGTGAGTCATCAGGCGCTATTTGAGTACCATTCCAAGATTAAATCGTTAAGTGATTAGTCATACTATGGTCCGACAGGGTGGGTCAAACGTTGCTGGCCACCGACACACTTGCCTGTTTCTGCCCGGTACCCAGAACATCGTAATAAGCTTGGAATCAAGGAAATTTTCTGTGTCGAAACGCACGATTGATACTTTATCATTAAACTAGCGGCCCGCCCCGGCTTCGCACGGGTATGTATTATACATATAAACATTCCTCGTGAATCACTCTATCTATTTAAAAAAACCGCATCAAATCCGTTGCGTAGTTTTAAAGATCTAAGCATACATAGGGACAGACAGATAGACAGCGGGACGCGACTACTATGTAGTGACAACATACATATCTTTTAAAACAGTCGAAAAGTCATTTGTTGAAAATGTTACATGTGAAAGTGAGATACACTGTGACGTCTTTATTCCTAACGAGGTAGACAGCATAGGACTGCAAGACCCAAAGGCCACATTTCGCGTGATTGGTGTAAATAGGGAATCAAAATAGTAATGGGTTGCTAGCCGCATCGCCTATTATTTCTCGACCTTTCTCTCGATCGGTTTTTACGATCTGCGCGGGAAGTGAAGCAGCTGGTATATTCTATATGTTTAATTTTTTCCCAGACCAGCATAGAAAGTAGGGTGATAATAATGCTGGCTGTATCCAAATGGGACGTCCTTGTTAGGACTAACATTGCTTAATCCGAAGATTTACAATCTGAGTATTTCGGTATTATCCTGTTTTTACCTTCATAAAAACAAGATTGCAGTCAAAATATAAAATTACCACAAATATTTGACTGTCTTCCTTATCTTAGCTGTGTCAAGTGGAAAAGAAAAATCCAAAAAAAGGGCCTTAAAAACGATTTGTCCGTATTATGAAATAACGCTAACATTTCCCGAATTTGTAAATCTCGATAAATTCTGCTAACGGAACATCTTGATGATTTGCCGCCAACTGAAATTGGCTAATAAACGGGCAAGTGCGAGTCGGACTCGTACATGAAGGGTTCCGTACCTCCGTACAATGTTTTAAAACGCTGAAGAAACACGTTTCTTGTACGACGACCCCATTTAATTTTTAACTTTATCTTATTTTTAGTATTTGTTGTTACATATGGTGATCATACTAATACATTATCGGTAAAAATTTCAAGTATCTAGTTAATGCCATTATAAAAGATCTAGTTAAAAACGCTGAAAAAACACGTTTTTTGTATGACGACTCCCTTTAATTTTTTTATTTTTTTTATTTTTAATATTTGTTATAGCGGCCACAGTAATACATAATCGGTGAAAATTCAAAGTGTCTAGCTATTACGGTTCAAGAGATAGAGCCCTGTGACAGACGGAAAGACAACGGAGTCTCAGTAATAGGGTCCCGTTTTGCACACTTTGGGTACGGAACCCTAAAAAGCCATTGATTTTATTTCAGACTGGTAAAGTTGCGAAACAAATTGCAAAACATTGTGATCCTCTTCCAAAAGTAATCAATTTGGTGTGTGGCGTCACGCTATTGCGAATTATCGTCTATTTAGTGGCTTTGTCACGATTTTCAGACCTAAACACTTTGTCACGACCACGACATCGTCATTTGAATTCACATTTTCAAGTAATTTTGTGTCTAATGTTTTTGATAGCGCATTTTGAACATACTTCGTTGGGTAACTAACTTCATTCCTTCGTAACAAATGCTTCCTCCCCTCACGTGTTCAGATAAAGGTTTACACTGTAGTGCTCTTTTATTCACACAACTTGCAATATTTGCAATTCTTATCAACATTACCGCGAGAGCTGATAACCTCTCCTTATCTACCTCATTGCCATATTTAAGGGCCCCAATTCGATTTCTTAATAGCTTGTATCATGCATGGTATCTTGTCTGTATAAAATATGCATGAGCATTAACTAAGTATCTTCTTGTAATTTAAGAGCTTGCTCGTGTCGATAGAGTCACAGAATAAATAATACTAACGTACAGAAGTCTCACTCAGCAAAGAAATTCAATGAAATATCTACTCAATGTGGCTAGCGATATGGTTTAATTTAGCTTACGTCAGAACTCAGCACCTTTTCGTATATAGATACCTAGACATCCATTGCAAGCGAATTTCATTCTTATTACTTTGGACAAACGATTCGTATAACTGAATTTACCACCCGGAGGGGCCGCCTGCGCGCATAGTAATAATGTAGGTACATTTTCGATATCTAAACGGGGAGTGATACAGGCCTGATAGAGTTAACTGGAGATGCCTCCATTCCTCTTTTTTCTGCCATCTTAGTAATGTCTTAGTCGGACCTTAGTCCTAACTTTTCTTTATTTTTTGGAAAAACTTCATCCTCGGATTCCTTTTCCTCGTCTCCCGTTTATTTTTCCTTCGACTCTTCTTTATTATTCTGAAGAGATTGTCATGTCTTATTAGATGTCCAATCATCTTCCCTGTTCTAATTTCAATAGTTTTTAAAATATTTCTTTTCTCTCCTGCTCTTTCTAGTACCTCCTTATCGGTTACTCTGTCTATTCAGCTTATTTTCACCATTTCCATTCTGACATTCAGACAATAATACGGCACGACAAAGGTGGAAGCCGGGAGAGGCAAAGAAAGACCAAGAAGGTTGTTCATGGATGAAGTAAAAGAAAAGGCAGAAGTCGTGTCGTAACGGGAGGTCAACTTTTCCATTAGCTCGTCGGAGCCGTATCCGCTGTCATTGAATTTGACCTAGGTATTGTATGAACACCTTTAAACGCCAGATCGAGCGTATCCTGACAAATATTTATGCGAATTTGTTTGTTGATCTACTCTTCAATCAACTGAGAAAAAGGAGAATCATCAAAATAGTCTAAATTTACGTAGGAAAGTTTTCGTTGGCAAAGCATTATCGGTACCTATGTGATCGGTATTCTATACGTATTTATAATTATCAGTCATATTTTATACCTGCTTGGTTATTATGGAAATTCGGAGGCAGAATTGCTTTTAGACTCACTTAGTCTTTTCAATGTATATTTACTGTCTCTCAACAAGCAACTGTTTTTTGCTGCAGCCCTGAGCTGTTTATGAACTACGTCATTAAGCTGTCAGTATTATGCTACAGATAGACTGATACTTAGGCCTCGTTTATGGAGACGCAGGTCGTCAGGCGACGCTGGAAATACAAACTTATGGCGATGTATATAGCATTCAAGAAGCGTTTTTGCACGCGTTTGTTTAAATTGTAGCGTCGCATGTCGTGGATGAAGCGACGTGCGACGCGGCGAGTAAAGTGGCGGGAGTCGCTTTTCCGTATGCCGCGCAGTTTCACGAAACTACTAGTGTCTACTAGTTACCATATGTTTGAAAGCTGCGGTAGCCGCTGAGGGCGCCGCAGAAAACTGCGCTGTGTGTGCCACTGCGGATGACGTGGCGGGTGCAGCGCCTGGAACTGCTTTCCGTCTGCCCAGCTTCTTCATAAACGAAACTACCTACTAGTTGCCATATGTTTGTCTTGCGCTTGTAATGAAACGGAAAATCGCTTAGCGCTAAGCAGACCATCCTACGCGCCACGCCGCCTGACGCCCCGCGTATCCCTAAACGAGGCCTTACTGTCGAAACTATTTTTCAAAGAACCATAAATTAAATTATTTATTATTAATATTTTTTGCTAATTTAACAGGTAGCAGGGGCTCGCCAATTAAGTTTTTATAAACCTGTATCTGGTTACTCCCGCTCTTTTGCATCATCAATATCATTTCAATTGTCATATTGTATGAGTTGTTAGTAGTTAGTAGTCATGAAGGTTCAAAAGAATCCCATAAGACATCATGGGATTCTTTTGAACCTTCATGACTACTAACCACACATCCATATAACATAAACCTTCCGATATAAAACGACATGTTTAACGCCATTGTTAGTTTAGGGTAGCTACTAATTAGCTATTCAAATCAGATACGGCAACCACATCCACGTCAAAAGCTACCGTCATCTCCTGTGCTGGATTAGTTCGCTAACAAAGCAACGCAACGGTTAACAAGTATGAGAACGTAATTATCTTCCGAGGATTATAGTGTTGTTCAAACAGCTACGTCATCACGCCTGCCATCCCGATCATCTCGGATATTTCCCACGGGCATCGCTCTGGTTATGGCAATGCCGGCTTTATTATCCTCGTGTGTGGAACCAGATTGCAGTGCTCTCGTATCGTTCGCCGAAGCGCCGCGCCGGTGACCGCAACAATTTTGCTTCGGTTTATTTGCTAAGTTACAAGACACAAGTATGCGATTGTATCATGTCATTTTCGTAATGGATATAGTAAACAAGAAAGTAACTAAGTGCTTTTGTTTTTCTTGTACTGGGTGGCGCAAAAGTACTGGCACTAAAGAAAATACTTTTATTTTTTTTATATGACATTTTCTGTCATTCTGTTGTTGAAAATTGTGTAGTGAACAAATGTAAAATACACTGAAAATAAACATGGACCGTTTTACTCCCCAAGAACGTGGAATAATTGTGTCAATGTTCTTACGGAATAATTCATCAGTGATAAGAACACAACGTGAATTTCGTCGACGATTTCACTACCGTCCGGCACCGATTGGTCGCACAATTCGACGCTTTGCCACACGCCTTGAAGCAACTGGCTCAACATTGGATAGACCTAAGTCTGGGAGACCAAGAACAGGCCGTTCAGCTGAAAATATCGATGCTGTGCGCGAAGATGTGGAAGAGTGTCCAGAAACATCAACGAGGCGACGTGCCACGCAATTGGGCATTTCCAGACGGACCCTGCAGCGTATTTTGGCGAAAGACTTAAAGATGTTCCCGTATAAAACTCAAATGACTCATCAGCTGCTGCCTGCTGACCACCGAGCTCGTCTAGATTACTGCCAGCGCGTCATAAACCTCAACCTTGAAGAGGATGATTTTCCTTCAAAATTGGTTATGAGTGACGAAGCGCATTTCCATCTCTCAGGGCATGTCAATAAGCAGAATACTCGGTTCTGGGGCACTGATAATCCGCGCATTATTCAAGAAACACCTCTACACCCACTAAAAGTTACTGTATGGTGTGGCATCTGTGTTGACAGAGTGATCGGACCCTATTTTTTCGAAGACGCTGGAGGCAATGCGATAACTGTCACTGGAGAACGCTACAGAACCATGTTACGAGAGTTTTTGATACCCAGTTTGGACGAATTGGGGCTGGAGCACATCTGGTTTCAACAAGACGGCGCTACGGCACACACAGCGCGCGACACTATGGACTTAGTGAGGGACGCTTTTCCAGGCCGAGTTATCTCTCGTTTTGGCGATTTGCCTTGGCCTGCAAGATCACCCGATCTGACCAGTCCAGACTTCTTTCTTTGGGGTTTTTTGAAATCTCGGGTGTATGTGAACAAGCCACAGACTCTCGCAGCTCTAAAAGAAAACATTCGTCAAGAAATAACGAACATATCGCAGGAAGTGTTACGGCAAGTTATGCAAAATGTCATAAATAGGGCTCAAATGTGTATCAACTCTGGAGGTCACCATTTAAAAGACATCATCTTTAAATCCTAATGGTACGAAATTTAATGGCACAAATATACATTTAAAAAAACCTAAATCTAGTTTTCTAATTTAGAAAAAATGTTATAGCTGAACCAAATAGGGTCTTTACTTTTGCGCCACCCAGTATGATAATAATACTATTGTAGCTAGAATTTCTTCAGGATTATTTGAAGGTCAATCTACCCGTCTTCGTCATAGTTTCTTGTTATTTTGTAAATGACTATTCGACTGTTCTTGTGAAATCCATCTTCTGTGACGATTTGCGTGGAAAGAAAAGCATTTAGCTCATAGTACATTTTGTATTTTCTTTAAAACCCAGACTATTTAATTTTATTTATTCATTTTGACTTGAAATATTACAAAAATAAATTTATAAAAGTAAACATAGTATCTACGTGGTATCTAACTACATAGGTGCTACTTATTTCCAAAAAAATGTCTTCCAGCAGACCCGTGAGAGGAAGTATAAAGAAAGAGATAATTGGCGTGTACAAATAAAAAAAATAGGATATCTAAGTGATACAATTACATATCCATCATAGAAGCAAAGTTAAAGTGTTACGTAGTTGGCAAGTCCGCTCCCACCGATGTAAGAAGATACACAAAGAGAATAATGCCTGCCTACCTGAACAGATAGGCATTAAACAAATTTGTCCGTCCATTCATTGGGGCACAAAGCGAGTCAGAGACTGACGCTTTCCAGTAGGAAACTAGGAAAGTAGCCAAAATGCCAAGCAACCCGACGACCTGTTGGCCTTTTGAGCTGCGGCTGCTTGTTCTTTGGTGACGGCTCGTGCCGTGCCTTGTCGCCTCATTCCATTGTGTAGACAGACACCTTTGATCTGACTCGTGACGTAGTTCCACACGACTTTTATTTTAACACTCTTCTTTTTTCGTTTCTTATATTTTTACGATGAACTCTGTGCGCGGCTATAATTTGTAGTTCTAAACAAATCACTTTTCTTGTTCAGGGAGAAAATAGAATATCTATTAATTCTCAATAACATTTCCATTTGCTGATAATGCTCTCAGATTTATGCAAAATTAAATATCTGCCAAAAGTAAAATTGCGATTTTGCTTACTGAATACCTTGAGGATGAGGATAGGAGA
Organism: Acrobasis repandana; assembly: GCA_963576875.1. Classification (NCBI taxonomy): domain Eukaryota; kingdom Metazoa; phylum Arthropoda; class Insecta; order Lepidoptera; family Pyralidae; genus Acrobasis; species Acrobasis repandana. The sequence goes on from OY756215.1 coordinate 4,650,429, forward strand.
ATTAATTAATTTTAATACAAGCAATTAAAAACGAAATATACCTATTCGTGAAGACGGAAAATTGACGAAGCATTTCAGATATAAGGAAATGGGAATTTGGGCGAAGAATGGTGTTGGGTGAACAATTATTTTAATGATAAAAGTTGTGTTAACAATCATTTAATTTTCTTTACGTATACGGGTATTCCTTTAGATATTATTTTTAAAAATCTAAGGAATCTAAATTTTGCTATTGTTATTATATTTAAATAGACATTGAATTTAGCCATAAATTTGGGAACTGTTTCTTTTGTTGAACAAATGCTGATAATATATTAGCGCTAAGATTTAATTTTCATTGTTTATCAAATTGAATACACCAATAAAGCGAAGAATGTCAATTTCGTTCATCATCATCAAGATATCTTTGGGTAGGCCACTTGAAAAGCGTCACACAACGTTTGGACTTAGAATAACATTTTTATGGCCCCGCCAGTTCAGAACCAAGAAAACTGTGAGTGTTTTTAAAAATCACTGTAATTAAACTACTAAAGTTTATTCCTCTAAAATTTTACATAAGAATCTTAAAGCTTTTCTACAGACACCTAAAAAAATAATCAATAAAACACTGCGAAATATAGTCGAGCACGGCTCCGGGCCTTTCTTCGCTCTGGACGAATATTTCGCAGTTTTTTTTTTTTTTTATATTTATAATTTTTTTGTAGCCAAAACGGATAGATATTTAGATAATACATTTTTTGGTATAATTTTCATATAAAAAGGTGATTGTATAAAGTAGTAATATGTATTATAAAGGCAAATTTAGGCAAATTCGAGGTATGTTTGTGATTTAGTAGTTTAATAACAGTGATTTTTCAAAAACACGCACAGTATTGCAAATTGTGAACCCACGTCGCCTTAAGTAAGCCAATATATGTTATTTTATCAATATTGTTTCTCACATTATAGGCTTACTAATGCAACATTAAATTTACATTTTATGATAAATTAAATAAGCAGTTAGAGGCGCAAGAGCCCAAACTTGATCTATATGTTGTACAAAAATGTTATCAAATGTAAATGTGTCGTCACCCGTTACATAGACCACTCATTCGTCAGTCTGTCGGAAGAGGGGAGCGTCAACCGTGGCCCATCAAGTATGCATGAGCGACGTTTTCCGTCTGCTCGCCTCCGATCGCAACTAAATAAATAAATTCTACTACGTGACACCTGATTTTGTCAAATTCAACGCTTGATATATTGCTCGAGCACATGAGCACATCCATTCGTACTTTTAACGATTACAGGAAATTCGTTCCAATATTTACGCTCTTTTTCCTCTACCTTAGCTATCTACTTTATGAAATTTCACATAATCCTGTTCAGGATTTAAAGTCTCTTATCTCTAATCCCCGAAAATTTCAAGTTTTTAACGGAGTACTTTTCGCGAAAAATGCCTCTAAAGCTTTTTAAAACTGTTTTCTTATTTATAATCGCGAAAGTCAATTTATTTTGTTTTTACCTTGTCTGTTTTTATTATGACATGTTAATATATGTGTTCGTCTGCTGTCATGATTGCTGCTATTTCTGTTTCTGCCTTTCGTTGGGAGTTATTATTTGCATGAACTTATTTTTGGCTCAAGTCTGGATTCTTTGGATTCCGTGTTGGCAATACGTTCGTTTAAGAACTGTGATGGTCACCACCTGTTTTGTCGACGGGCTGCAGACATGAATCAAACTGTTTGGTAACTGCGAGCAATTCCCTGAGTTCGGTATCGTTTCTCAGCATAACATTGGAAAATAGATCAAAATATCGCGTGGAATTTATATCCAAAGTTATGAAACGATCTGACCTGAATATCTCTCTTGAAATCAAAATAGTTTGGGAGTGTATCTGGCAATTAATACCTTTGCCCACGCAGTGAGAGCACAGGCAGTCTATATCCAGTGTGTTTATCTGTTCCACATAGTTTCACGATAGCGCCAGACTATAAATATCGTATAGGGAGGAGTAAAGTGAAGAATGCGGTTTCAACCGAAAACAGATAACCGAGAATGGTACTCTACACATGACCGGTGACGTCAAACGGGCGTTAAAGTGTCAGCCACAGACAGACGGCACCGCTGTTTGTTTTAGGTGACGCCAAAGATAATAAACATGAATTGTTAATGTTCTTGGGAGCCTGCTGTAGTTTAGCGTATGTGCGAAGGAATAGCGTGGAGCTATGAGGTTTTCCTCATAGTTTTTCGTCGAAAAGGATCTTAATGACGTCATTCTTTCTGAAATAGAATAGCTAATGCCGTATTTACCATTGTTAATTTTACGAAAAATGTTTTGTTTCGACATTGAGTATTTAGGTTTTTCTGTTTCTCACATTTTTGTTGTCATATATTAAAAGGGTATTCAAAATCAAAGGACCGCTGGGTCTATGAGAAAAAACATAGTACTGGCAAACCAGTTTTAAAAAGAACCTTTGAAGCCTTTGTTGTTCTTGTGATGGCGTTAGCTACAATCCTTCTATTATTCAAGTCTTCTGAGAAAAGACAGGCGAAGGACGGGTAAAGAAAGAAGCTAGCTCAAAAAGTAAATTATATAAAGAGCACAACTGATTCGAGTAACCCTAATGAACTCATACAAAATGAAATCTCAATAATATTAGGCGTTTAGGTTAAAAATGTATCTAACGAACTAAGACTTCTCAAAACACAAGTTCACATAATATGAACAAGGGTTTTCTGAAAATTCTAGAAATATATGCGTATTTCAAAACCCTAGTCTAAACATTTCCATTGAACTGTAAAAGATATTCTAGTTATGTTCAACCATTATTTTTATGGATACCTAACAACTTGGTCGTAAAATCGAATTGTATTCGCTGTCTCATCCCCGGTTATTGCGATGATAGAGAGGTCGATATAGGCGAGCGGTGTTCATCAATTCTTCATGCTAACGCTGTCACATGCCAATGCCCGTAAATCTCTTTACTGCCAAGCGAGCGCCAATCGCCGTTTTATGAGCTAATGTCATTGCATCGCAGGCATCGAGAGATTATCTACAGTCTACAATGGAGTGATGCTTATCATGAAGAATAGAATAGACAGCTTAGAGTATGCTAGTGCCAACTGAATACCTGATTATAAAAGAACGCTTGATGAAATGGCTCCGTCAATATCTAAGCTGGGAATAGTTAGTTTTGTAGTGCGTGTGACTATGCGATTAGCTTCTTTATTATATTACTAGTTGGGCCCGCGACTTCGTTCGCGTGGTTGTCGGAACGTAATGTTATATAGCCTAAAGCCTTCCTCTATAAATGGACTACCCAACAAAAAAAGAATTTTTCAAATCGTACCATTAGTTCCTGAGATTAGCGCGTTTAAACAAACAAACTCTTCCGCTTTATAATATTAGTATAGATTACAAGCCATTTTTGTCCCAATTTTGGGAAAAAGCCTCTTTCTCTTCTCCATTCTGGTCTGTCTACAGCTTTTGTTTACCATTCGCGGTTGTATTTATTAAATTCGTGACACCGTCTGGTCCTGGGTCGGCCAAATCCCCATTTGCCATTGCGCGTCCAGTCGGTGACTATCTTTGCCTTTCGATCACCATGCATTCGAATGACGTGTCCAGCCTATTCCCACATATTATATGTATATGTTAGATGCCATAGTGGCTACGTCGATGAACGCGAGTCGACAAACCTTCAGTTTGCGCTTTTAAACATCTGTCAAAGACCATGTTGCACCGTATGTGATGTAGCCGAAGCCATGATTCGCTCATGATATTAAATTTACATGACATCAATAGTTATTTGACACTTCCTAAAAAACATATAATGAAGACGATGCACCTTAAAATGTATATTATGGCAGAAAAGAAACTAAATTTCTTGGTATTAAATATGTATTTGTGAAAACAAGTAAACGATTTCTAACTCCTTTTCGAGTGTACGTGATGATGGATGAGACAGACATCGTGTATACATTTTTATTTTCTTTAATTAAAATCCACTTTATGTATTAATTCATCTTTTGTTAAAACATAATAGTAAGTATGTAGATTACACTCCATGTGCCACGATACTTACACCCTGAGTCCTTGTTTTAAACATTACGTTACACATTGAATTTATGATATTTCATTGTCTTTTCTATGACAATAGCAAGACAGCGCTCAGTGAAGTACCTCTTACTAAAATGCTTACAATACAGAATGTAAATTTGATATCCTTAGCTCAAGACCTGAATATAAAGCAACCTAGTTTGAAAACTACTGAATACTGAATGTTCGACGGAGTGTAAATTTATCACGATAAAGATATTGATAAATAATAATAAATATGAATAGGTAATTGAAGATACTACTTTTTAAAAAAGCGGCCAAGTGCGAGTCGGACTTGCCCATGAAGGGTTACTTACTCACTAGATCTCGTTCAAAACAATTTTGGGTGGAAGTTTGCTGGGTAATGTACATCATATATTCATTATTTTATTTTAGAAGTTACAGGGGGGGGGGGACACATTTTACCACTTTGGAAGTGTCTCTCGCGCAAACTATTCAGTTTAGAAAAAAAACGATATTAAAAACCTTAATATCATTTTTGAAGACCTATCCATAGATACCCCACACGTATGGGTATGGTAAAAAAAAATATGAGTTTCAGTTCTAAGTATAGGGAACCCTCAAAATTTATTGTTTTTTTTTTCTATTTTTGTGTGAAAATCTTAAGGCGAAGAGATAGGCAAATGACCTCGCTTGTTTTCACTCACACATGCACAACCTAATACGCACAGTGAGTGTGCACACATAGAAACATGGCCAGCGCCATCTATCAAAAAACCGGCATTACATACAATGGACGGCAAGCAGATATCACTTTTCAAAAAGTTTTTTGCGCGTCGTTAGTTGTTACACACAGACTTATTCACGTTATAGATTCGCCCAAAATATTTTACAGAGATTATAAGATTGACTATTTTAGTCTCTTTTTACGAGAATTTAATACAAATGTATATACCCATGTTTTGACGTAAAAACATTATTTGCTATTAAATTCAAACAACTTATTTGTTGCCAGAAATATATTGCTTTAAACAAAAAAATCCGGAACAATGAAATTCTAATTCTAATAGTAGGTACCTACTCCAAACAAACAATTTTTAGGGATCCGTAGCCAAATGGCAAAAAACGGAACCCTTATGGATTCGTCATGTCTGTCTGTCTGTCTGTCTGTCCGTCCGTATGTCACAGCCACTTTTTTCCAAAACTATAAGATCTATACTGTTGAAACTTGGTAAGTAGATGTATTCTGTAAACCGCATTAAGATTTTTACACAAAAATAGAAAAAAAAACAATAAATTTTGGGACGAACCCATACTTAGAACTGAAACTCAAAAATTTTTTTTATCAAACCCTTACGTGTGGAGTATCTATGGATAGCTCTTCAAAATTGATATTGAGGTTTTTAATATCATTTTTTTCTAAACTGAATAGTTTGCGCGAGAGACACTTCCAAAGTGGTAAAATGTGTGTATCCCCCCCGCCCCTGTAACTTCTAAAATAAAAGAATGATAAAACTAAAAAAATATATGATGTACATAACCATGCAAACTTCCACCAAAAATTGGTTTGAACGAGATCTGGTAAGTAGTTTTTTTTTATACGTCATAAATCGTAAACCGCAAATAACTTAAAAAAAATACACTATCATTAAAACATCGATCAAAGTTACAACGAACTACATGAACTTTTATATTATGTTACTTGCTGCTACGGAACCTTCATGGGCGAGTCTGACTTTCACTTGGCCGTTTTTTTTCGTGTTCCAACGGACCAAAAAACTATAAAAAAGTGGATCATTGTTATGAAGAGAGATCCACTAGCAAGCAAGAGTAGGTACTTTTTACTGTTGCGAAGATCATTTTGACATATTATAGTACTTATTTAGTATTAATTAAGTATGTACCTACCTACCTAAACGATCAATAGAAATAGGTTATATTATAGGTACCTATCTATCTCTTTTTCTCATTATTGCTAGATTTATCTAATTCAACCTGGTACAGCCTTTTAATAACCCATCGGCCATTGCTTAAAATCTAAAAGTAAACGTTTGGGTTATCTGAACGCCTATCTACCTACGTAGGTACATGCATAGTTCAGGAGACAACTGTATTTTAACCTGCAATAAATGTTACGATTAACTAATTTTCAGGGTTCCGTACCCATAAATATATAAAATACTGATTTATGGATAGTCCTTTTTCAAATCCATCTTTCAATTTGTTACTTATTATTACAGTTACCGAAACAATGCAAAAAACCAACAGTGTTGACCACTAACCACGATATTTGCGGGCGGACGGCGCGCGGCGGTGGCGTGCCGTATGGTCCGGAGTGACGTCATCACTACTTGGCTGGCAGACGCGTGTTTTTAAATCGGGTCCAATAAAATATTGAATATCTTCTGCATTTATGAACGGATTTCAAAAATTCAAAAAGTACCGTACTAAAAAAATCATGATGCATGCGAAACACTAGTCAAAATCTGTTTTCTGTTAATTTATTGATTCTCATTGATAAAGATATAAAATGCTGAAAAAATCTGACCACGAAAGTCACACCAGTAAAAAAAACAACCATTTCTGTTACTTTTCGCTACAATTAAATAGTCTTGTGCATTAAATATCAATCAATTAAGACCAGTACATGCTTTGCACAAGCGTTGAGTATTTACATGTTGCAAAAGTACTCACTTTGTTTCATTTTACATCAACTATCTTTATAAAAATACAATAGGGATGACCCCTATTGTATTTTTATAAATAATTAATACAGGGTATGTTGATAGTTGATGTTAAATGAAACACAGTAAATACTTTTCGAAACAATTTTTCAAAATAGAAATTAAAACATAATTCAACTTTTCTCTTACTATCTAAAGAATTTGTACGAAACAAAATAGATAAAAAATGGTTTCACATAAACATTATTATCTTATACGACGTATAAGGCTTTCTATGATGGTAATAATTTTACAATTCATTTAAAAACCTTTATTGTACATCAGCGATAGTTACACATAATAAAATAATTGATATTACAAATGGTGGACTTATCCCAGAAGGGATCTCTTCCAGTCAACCAGTAGGTAGGGCAGAGGATAGTTACAAATTTAGTAGGAAGGCAGAAGTACGTACAGAGCAATGAAAAAAAAAACAAGTATAATGATAAAGCTTAAACGCTACAAATACACTACATACATACCTAATGAATATGCTACATATAATATATAAATAAATATTTTATATTACTCAAGTCTAGATTTAAAGGAGCCTAATAATTGAGACATTTTATCTCCACTGGTAAAGCGTTCCATAAACGCGCAGCGAGCACAGCGAAGGACTTCGCGTAGGTCTGTGAGGAATGTGATCTGGGATCTGTAGAAGTGGTTCACTACGAACGACGACGGCTATCAAAAACTTTAAAGGAGAATTTTTCATGAAGATATACGTGTGAGCGAGGATTAAATAGAATGTTAAAGAGAAAGAAAAGAACGTGAGTGTGACGGTGTTGTCTGATAGATAAGCCGAGAGGCTATTGTACTCATACAAATTAACTTTAGTATTTACATAACATTAAATCTGTAAATTTCCATAATTGAACCAAAGTTAAAAATGTAAGTAGTAAAGAGGTAAAATGTAAGTAGTATAGGGTAAATAAAACTAGACAAGTTTACTCCTCTTTACTTTGTATATGGATATATCATATAGGCTTAACTTTTCCTATGAAATTAGGAAAGGTTTTAGATCTTACAATGCTTCATATTTTATCTCCAACACATACCAATACTTATCAACACATACCAATAACTACTAATACATACCAACACAAACCGTTCTCAAATTTTAAATGATATCTCCGTTTACTTTGAAATGATTTATTTTAAATGGGGGCAGCACTGGACCCCCAAAAAATTAGGTACGGCCTTCAGAAATTTTGAAAAACTTGGATACATATACACGTGTATTTAATATACACGTGTATTTTTTTCCATGGATATCATCATTATGCCGAGGGAACAGATGAATACGTACCATACATGCATAGCGGCGAAACACATGCATGAACCTCTTTTTTCGTTCGACGTAGTCGGGTAAAAACAAAACGAATTTAATTATTTGGATTATTTGTTGTAACAACTTCAGTAGGTATAATTTAAACAATGACGTCTCTGAATCGATATAACTCTATACATTCACGCAATGTAGGTACTGAGTCAAATCCTTTGTGTGCCGCGCGGTTAAAATCATAGAAAATCTAAAACATTGCAATTCAGATGAATGCATATCAGATTACTACTTACAAAATGAACATGAGTACCTACCTATTATACTTATTCTATTTGTTCAACTTTCCAGTGTGGTCCAGTCCTATTCCAACCCGGAACGGGTTAGAATAGGACTACTCCATGTCTCTTCCGTGGATGTCGTAAGAGGCAACTAAAGGACATCTCGTGCTACAATTGTATTCCTAAGCAGGGTTAACGTCGAGCAGCGGCCGGTTGTAAAACTTTTGGAACAAATACATTCTCAAAGAGGTTTGACGTCAGGCGGCCGCCCGGCCGGTCGTAAAACTAAAGTCAAATAATTTAAACTGTTCCGCCTATTTCTTCTCTTAACAGTGCCGGTTTTAGCTCTACCAGCGGCCCGGGCGAGCTCCCCCCCCCCCTCCCCCCTCAAACTGCAATTTAGACTCTGAGTTAGGCTTCAATCTTATAGGATTTATTTCTGCCGACGGGGGGGAGGGGTGCAAGTACGATATAGAATTCTTAAAATTTGCCACTCCATTGTGAACGAAGGGAGGAAGGGCCCACCCCCTTCCTCCCTTCGTTTACAATATGCATACAAATAAGAGTTTAGGAGTTGCCGCCATTAACCAGCCGCTATTTATATATTTATTATTACCCCCCTTGCCCAAAAACGCCCCCTGTCACCCCTTTGTATCTGGTGCCCTGGGCGGTCGCCCAACCGCGCCCTACCCTAACGCCGCTACTGCAAGTTAAGCAACCCCGGGTGTGGTCCGTACTTGGATGGGTGACCACAAGTGATACAAAAATTTCTCGAGCTCCTCCGTGCTTCGGAAAGCACCTAAAAGCCGTTGGTCTCGGTTGTCATTGTATGGCAGTCGTCAAGCTATGTCTGATGCCTTAAGGCAGCTTGAAACATCTGACACCAGTGTTGGCCACTTACATACACGAAAAATAAACATTACCCATTTTTTTAAAATCAAATATACAACAGCTCGAAATTATCACATTATGACTTTTTCCATCAAATATATCACAATACTAGTAGGTTAGGTAGCGAAACGTGCACGAGCTGGCAACAACGCCGCGTTTACAAACGCTGCACAGATCGGCAACGCAGCGCCGCCGAATGCTTTTGCGCCTGATAGTTTTTGCAAGCAAATATAGTTTTGACGTTTTCATGTTTTCAGTAGGCGTAAATTCTTTTTTCTAAATTATTCAATTGTTTGATTACTTTTTCCAACTATTGGAATGTTGAATAATAGACACAAACTAAAGTCACAAATATATCCAGTATAGGTTTAAAATGGATTTGTAATAATGATAAAAAATTTGCCCAAAAAATAACAGATCGACGCTTTTCAAATTATTTCTGGATGTGAATAGAAACTAAAAGCAAGCATTTTCAATCGTAAAGCAACACTTTAGGATATCCTATACAGTATATAAATATTTCAAAACTTCACGTTCTATATTTAAGCCAAAATATTTGCCCAAAATCACTTCGATTACACTGTTTCTCTTATGTCTTCACCTTAAGGACTGTATGCACAAAGCCATGTGGTCAGATTTTGCTCTGAAATATGCAAAATTTTCCCGCTAGGGGAATAAAAATGTCAAGATGAAGTTACATAGAGTTAATAATGTGTAAACGGGACAATAGATGTAGGTAATCATAAATTGTAATGTAGAATTAGTATACAGCATACTTTTTTCTTTTCGTCAAGACTTCCAGTCCGCGATAATTATTAAAATTTTCAAATCAATCAAATCAAATAATTATTTTGTTTGAATTATTATTTCTGAATTAATGCCTTGGCAGACGTCATTATAATGTACTTAACACTTTAGTAGACAGGCTATCAGTAGAAAAAGTAAAGTTGAAAATACAGTAGTGTGCGTGAATGCAAGACGTTTATTTAAAAAGCGAGTTAAAATATATGTGAAATTCATATACCACTTTCTAAAAAATCCAAGCTATAGTTATTCGAATCTTGCGTAAAATTTATTACTTTTCAATGTATTAGTCGACCTCCGTGGCGATTCCTTAACACGCTAGTCCGTCACTCGGAGGTTCTGGGTTCGATTCCCAGCCAGGGCAAGTTGGTAAATGGCCTTTTTTAATTTGTCCTGGTTCTTGGGTGTTTATTTTATCCCATCAAAAACATAAATGTAAAAATGCCAAGTTCAAATTCCGACAAAACAATTGAAATTTAAATAGCTGCCAATTTATGTAGGTCGAGAAAACTGAAATTTATTCATAAGAATCTCAACATTTGACTTGGACAACATTAAGTTTGAAAGCACGGTCACCCATCCTAACTGTGACCAACAGTTTTTTTATTTATCGTATGCGAAGTGGAGCGAAATATTTGCACAAGTGGTTTTGATTACTCGTATTTTGAAATTTGTTAAAGCGCAAATGACAAAGAACCCTTAGAATAGAGAATCTGTTTCGTTTCACGCAGCTTTTTAGGGTTCCGTAGTAAACAATAAACCCTTACAGTTTCGTCATGTCTGTCGGTCTGTCCTCAGTTACTCATAGACTATTAGTACTAGTAGCTGTAATTGGGCATGGGCATGGATATGTGGCAATAAAAACTTGAAAAAAAAAATTTTGGTGTGAGACGTCGTTGAATAGGTCTTTCAAAAATATTGTAAGATTATGAACACCCTTTTTCGTTTTATCAATCCGTTTGTCAAATATTTGGTTTTTGATTGCAAATTTTTGTTAGACTCATGTGTCTCCCCTCTCTGTCAGTTAAACGGTTGTATATGGACACTTAAAAAAATTCACGGCAGTAGTATATAACGTCTCCCTGTACTAAAACTAATTTAAGGTGGATTCAGTTCATGATACTGAACAACTTTTCCTAAAGAACACATATTTAAAAATGAAAAGAAAATGTTTGCTTTCCATTCGACCTCCGTGGCGTAATTGTTAACACGCTAGACCGCTAATCCGGAGGTTCTGGGTTCGAGCCCCAGCCAGGGCAAGTTAGAAAATGGTCTTTTTCAAATTGTCCTGGGTCTTGGGTGTTTATCTATGTATGTATTTATCATAAAATATAGTATCATTGAGTTAGTATCCCATAATACAAGTTCAAAACTTACTTTGGGGCTAGCTTAATTAGTGTGATTTGTCCTTACACATTCCCTACATATATTACATAAATATTACATTTTGCCAAATCTTGTGTGTAAGAGATCAAAAATATTTTTTCTATTTCGTTTGTTCCTTGGTGAAAGTTGTTCAGTATCATGGACTGAATTCAGACCTAAAGTTAGGCAGTTGTTAGTTACATAAAACAAGTAGGTACTGACTACGGAACCCTACACTGCACGTGGCCCGTCACGGCACGTGGCCGGTTTACTTTGATTAAGTTGAAATTTTAGGGAACCATTGACAAATTTATGATATTTCTGCGTAAATCAATATTACTTATCGCTGACAGGACGTTCTCAAAAATACAATCAAATAGTATTTTACGCGAGCGGTGACTTGGAAAACTACACGTTTTGTGTTCCACTGACAGAAAATGTACACATTTCTTTTTGAAACATAGACGTTTAGCGACCATCTGCAATCGTCACACCTTTCACTTCTATTCACCTTATTATGTAAGTACGGAGGGTAAAAAAGAATTGCACGTTGAACAGATCAACAGTCTTGGCTTAGCAGCTGTAGATGCTCAATCAATGACTTGACTGTTTGATTTTGTACAATATTTTTAAAGAATTAACAAAAAGCACTAAAAAGAAATCTTTTCCTGAAAACAGCTAAAAACTTGGTTGATTAATGAAGCAGTAATTAGCATTATTGCACCCTTTTATTTTTTATCCTCTAATGGGTTTTCCTGTAATCTATAAGTAAAGAACTATTAACTGTATATTTTTCAAAAGTTTGGGTTCAGTGGTTTCGGAGATAAGGGTATTTTTATTATTTATTTTCAAAAATAACTTCAAAAACACCAACTTAAAAAATATAGAAAAATATATTTAATATTATAATAAAATGCTCTTGCATTTGATATTTTACGCGATATAGTTCACAAAACCCTTTTTTTAATGTCTCATTTATCTCCCATAAGTGGCCCCATTTTTTTTTTAATTTATTCATTTACCAACATTTTACTTCCGTCTTTGGGTCACAAATTTACATTATGTGCACCACATTTGAACTGAATCGGTCCAGTAGTTTAGTAGGGGGGGTAAATTTTCGCCCATTTTCTTAAATAACTTAAAAATACCGATCTAAGAAATAAAAAAAAAAAATATTTAAAATTGTCATAAAAAGTTCTTTCATTTGATATGTCACACGATTTTGCTATCAAAACTTTTTTTAATGTCTAATTTACCCACAATAAGTGGCCCCCTTTTTTAAATTTCATTTATTTACGTTATACGTCTATCTTTGGGTCACTAAGTTACATAAGTGTAGGTACTAAATCTCAACTAAATCATTCTAATAGTTTCGTAGCAAATTGGCTGTGACTTACGGACAGACAGACAAGTGAAACCCTAAAAACAGTAAAAACACCAAAAAAAATCGGTTCCTATACAAATTTCCCGGGCGGCTGCACACTTTTGTATGAAAATGCAGATTTTTTTGTTTTTTGACTGTTATTTTAAAATCATTATACTATACTAGCAGTCCACCCCGGCTTCGCCCTTTGGAAAGTTACACTCGGGGATAGTGTAACTTTCCAACGGTGAAAGTTTTTTTTAAATCGGTCCAGTAGCCTACTATAGCCTGCCTGCCTAGCCAAGTATAGATCTAGTATAGCCTGTGGTTCGATATATTACGCATAATGTCAATTCGTATTTTGATATACATTCATGGGGAAAAGTTGTTCAAAATTTCAGACTGAATCACCCCCCAAAATAAATGTAAAACCCTAATTAAATAGCACTTTTTATTACAAAAACAGTTAATATGATTCCGCGACCCGAGAAAGTTCCAATCCGATTTTCACCCTAATCGCCAATTAAAAAATATAGGTAATAAATCAAACCAAATTATTTTTTTCATTGACTTAATTTTCAATAAAATTTAAAAAAAATGTGTGATGCCGTTTCTGCGATAGCATTACATCTTTGCTGGAACGTCAACAAAATGTCAAAACTGTACCATAGTTTAGCGAAAGTATGACATAATTTGGCAGTTTGTACATAGTTTTTTATTGAAATATTTTAGACTGTAATGCAATTTTACGTAATTCGAAAATAGATTTTTTTGAAAAATTCGACACAGCCTCCTTCCTGAACGCCCGGTGGGCAACTGAATTTGTATGGAGGAAATATGGCCGCCATTTCAGAGAATTCTGTCAAAAACGTTGCAAAACACCCAATTCTCAAAATTATTTTTTTTATTATTGCGTGATTGCATTGTAAGCAAATATTAAGAATAATGTTTCAAAATAGCCTTTATTTTTATAAAATATATGCAATCCCTTGTTAGAATATTTCTTTACGCAGAAAAACAAGCCAGTTTGTAGCAAGATTTTCTAAAATATTTCTTTCAGGTTTCTTTACAATTATCTTACTTTTTCTGAATGAAAATTAAAAAATACGGTTTTCGTCTACTGGCTAGTCTATTCACCTATAACTAGGTATGTAATTTTCTTAGTGGTCTTTTCTACTTAAGCCATAACTATTGCCCGCGCAAAGTGCGTTTTGCATGTTTTTGGGTAAATTCAATGCTTGTTTTTAGGAAAACTACAAAATATTTTAAAAAATCCTTTTTTTCGTCTACTGTCCCAACTCTTCCTCTATCTATGTGTATACATTATTTGACTTAAATCAAACGTTTTCTGTACAAACTTGTTGCCCGCGCAAACCCAGTTTACATGGTGCCGACCCTTAATGCGGTTCACAGAATACGTTACCTACTTACCAAGTTTCAACAGTATAGTTCTTATAGTTTCGGAAGAAAGTGGCTGTGACATACGGACGGACAGACAGACAGACAGGCATGACGAATCCATAAGGGTTCCGTTTTTTGCCATTTGGCTACGGAGCCCTAAAAAGGAGTCTACTTGATTATTTGTGTATAGAAGCTTACTCAATGGTTTGTCATTGTCACCACCTTCTTCATTTCTTTCACAAGGCAGTCAACCGTCAACTCCAGGAGTGATGGATGTGTTTCCTTCCTTCCGCACAAAGCAAGTAGAATGGCGAAGGTAAACAATTTTTGAAAACGTCTGAAACTTTTTCTGATATTAGGATATATGTTATTTTTATCATTCAAAATTTACTATTGTACGTTTGGCACTGCCATCTCTTTAGTCTAGACTTTTAGACATATAACAAAATATTTTCATCTCTTGCTTGACTATTAACTTACCCTGTTGTTTACTAGGAATTATATTACTTATGCAAAAATAGGGACAAAAGAGACCCAATAATATATTTTTAATACATCTGAAGATCCGACAGCATGAAAACGTACAAAAAATTATTTTGCGTAATAAAAAATAATTAATATTTTATAATTAATTTATAGACCAGAAAAATCTGAGTTTACGGTAAATAGGAATTTTATTCCTAACACCAACACCAAAGAAAAGTTTCAAGCATTTTTAAAATGTTCATCTCTTTCCTTTTCTTGTGTGGACTTCATCGTCCATTGTAGAAGCTCTACTATAAATAAGACCTGCGATAAAAATAAACCGCTTAGATACAATATAGAAAGTAATCCTTACTTTCTATTAATTCGGTTGTCTATCAATCAATATTCGTTTACAATATAAAGACCCCAAAGCTTTGTAAAACATTAATATTAATCAACCTATTGTTGTCATAGAACCTTAAAATGTTTTCAGTATTTCCAACACAAGTAAACCTCGCGGTATTGAGCATATGTATTTGAATTGGTGCCAAAGCGCCGCCCGCCCTTTGATACGATTCATCGACGTAGAAATCTCCCAAAAAGTGAATAACCGAACGAGGAAAGCAGTCAAATGGCCGCGTATTATAATTCGTCTCCAATAAAGTTGTTGCCATATAATGCATGTTGCCGCCGTATTAATAGAACACCTTAATGAATAATCTTACTAAAAATTGTATAACAGGTGCTATTGCGTATTATGGAAACACATTGCAAACCGGGCAAGTAAATTACTTGAACATGCCCGATGCAACCTTGACCATAAAAACCTTGACACGAGGTGCCGGCCACCTGCCTGGCGCCATCTGTGTTATGCCAATAGTTTTTGTAGCTTTTGTTGCGTTTCGCAGCTTTGCAAAAATAAAAAATTATAAATAAATAAGTAGTATAAAAATAATTTATCTAAGTGGCAACAAACATGACAGGAGGAAGAAAAACAAGTGTTTTGGGGAGAAACTTTTGTAATTTATTATTACTGAGTACTGTGGATGGTAATAACTGGTTAAACATGTAAAAGTTCCTACGACGCTGTGTAAAAGAACATAAGTCATTAATATGTTAACTTTATTTTGTTGTTTTATGAAAACATATATAATTAGTTAATGCTCACATAACTTCGGTTTTATTACACTTTATAACGGCAAAGCTTGTTTAATTAAACTAGATTTTTAGGTTTCCGAAACTATAAGAACTATACTGTTCAAACTTGGTAAGTAGATGTATTCTGTGAACCGCATTAAGATTTTCACACAAAAATAGAAAAAAAAACAATAAACTTTGGGGGTTCCCCATACTCTGAACAGAAACTCAAAAATTTTTCATTAAACCCATACGTGTGGTATATCTATGGATAGGTTTTCAAAAATGATATTGAGGATTCTAATATAATTTTTTTCTAAACTGGAAAAAAATGACGCGGGAGACACTTCCAAAGTGGTAAAATGTGTTTCCCCCACCCCTGTTACTTCTAAAATAAGAGAATGATAAAACTAAAAAAATATATATGATGTACATTACCATGCCAACTTCCACCGAAAATTGGTTTGAACAAAGATCTGGTAAGTAGTTTTTTTTATCTATACTAATATTATAAAGCGGAAGAGTTTGTTTGTTTGTTTGTTTGTTTGTTTGTACGCGCTAATCTCGGGAACTAATGCTCCGATTTGAAAAATTCTTTTTTTTTAGGTAGTCCGTTTATAGAGGAAGGCTTTAGGCTATATAACATTACGTTCCGACAACCACGCGAACGAAGTCGCGGGCACAGCTAGTACGTTATAAATCGTAAACCGCAATTTACCTTTCATTCAATCAACTCAAATATCTTACTATAAATTTATGTTACTTGCTGCTACGGAACCCTTCATGGGCGAGTCCGACTCGTACTTGGCCGCTTTTTTCCTTGTATTTCCTTTAACCTGTTGTTTACCATCACATCTGACTAAATTCTAACCTTTTTCAGAATTTGCACTGGCTGGTATGCATAAATCCTCTGTAGCCCTCTAAGAAAATATTACAAAAGTCCTCTATATAAAAACGTCATTATTTAAGGATTATGTTGTGAATTGTCGAGATCACTTGTTTGTGTGACGTCTGCAGATCAAAGGAAGCGGCCGATGACGCGGAATCGCAAAGTGGATCGTTTTCATGGTATTCAGTAGCCGTACTGAATATAACATTTACTATGCCTGGCGTATTTTTAGTTCCTTTTCATGAAGATAAGCCGACGTTCATTTTATCGTCGGTTTTTGCTGTTTCATTGCACGCCTCATAAGCGAAGCGCATGAGGTAGTGCTCTACTCTCGCCTTACAAAAATCAAGTGATTTTTTTAACTAAATGTGTCTCTATTTATTTTCTATCGCACTTTTACAATAATATTTACACATAAATGTCAAGGAAAAACACTAGTTTCAACACTTATGACATTTTTAAAAGACATTTTGCCTTTTAAATAAATAAAAACAATGTTTAATAAAATCATTTTGTGGACGTCCGTGTGTGTGTCTGTATGTATGGAAACTGGCGTGGTCACGATAACTCCCGAAAAACTTATCTGATCAAGTCCATTTTTTTTTATACGCTTCAGTATTATCTAAAACTAAGTCCTTTCGAAGATCACGGTCTAATTCAATGTAGTTTAATCGTAATTTCAATTTAATTGTGAAAAATGAGATTATGAGACGTGCACTTTTGGATTTTCCAAACTTATTTTGCATTTACTTAGAAAGAAAGATTTAATTTTCAGGCAGATTTTCCTAATACAAAAATTAAATTCTCATTTTTAACATGTGATGTAGTATCACAAGTCACAGTAAAATATGTACGAGTTTATGTAGATTTTTTTCTCATTGTAATTGCTGAATTGGAAGAACAAAAAAACTTTCGAAATTCTTAATAGTAACTCTAGTTGTTATTTTTTCCTTTGAAACTTTCAAGCAACGGAGTAGGCTAATGTTTCGAAGGAAACCCGGCAAATCTCTTTCATCGTCTGGCTCAATGTACTATACTTTGTTGATCATTAAAACTTTCAGACGAGCATGTGGGTGGTTGTTGCCCGCTGGGCGGGTCACGAGGGTACAGTTTAATTAACCTCCGTCATAGTACTAAAGATCTTGCAAAATATTATTTTAATGCATGTGCACTTTTAGAATTTCTAGAAAATACTTTTAATGTGCCTTTTACTGAGACCGAGACATCTCAGTAAAAGGCTCGAGTGGGCGGCATCCATATCGTACCTACTCTTTTGCCATGAATAGGAAAAATGTGGGATTAAAATCGATTGAGACGTCTGAGTGTTTACTACCCACTGATATTTCTATGGATTTAGTAAAATTATATTTATGAACATCGTTCTTGGTCACGCAAACTTAAGATATCTAGAAACTTACCGATCTGCTCACTGTTCTACTGTATATTACTACTGAATGTTTATTATCTTCTTGTCGAGTGTTCAGATTGTATTGTGCATTTATAATGTGTGACAGACACTTACCTTCACCCCTGAGGGATAACCCGCGACTCCGTAAGAGTGACATAAACATCACGAAAGCACTCGATCCGTCCTCATCGTGCCTCTCAGCAAAATCGATGGCCGATATCTTGTGTCATGATAATTGCGATGAACGCGGTGTGAGCTGTGAGATATGCGCAATGTGATGCCGGCTCTGACGTCAGCGATAGTGCACCATTATCGTTGCAAAGTTATGCTGCGATAATATGTTTGGGATCGTTAATTCATTCATCATCATGTCGTGGTACATGAATTCTTAATACTCAATGGGAGGTTTTTAGCCAGTCTATGGCTGTCTGGGCACAGGTCTGGGGTTAAACTATGGAGTTCGCTAAGTCCTCCAGGAAAACGATATAGCGGACATTCTTCAATTACTCTTTGTCACGCACTAGTGAGGAATATCTACTAAAGGATTTTATGAGAATCAGAATTGCTCTGTCCGTCGAGTAGCTTAATAAAGTCCGTACAGCACCCTCTTCCACGTGTATTTTGACAATAAGTACACTAATAAGTTTTACGACTATCCATAGTCCATCAAATAAATAGTAGTTTTGAGTTTTCGAGTAATGTCCAACAAACAGATATTCAGTTTTATCATAGTGATAAAAGTTTGCTCAAACTAAATCGAGTAATACGAGTATGCGTCTCTTGAATGCTTGCCAAGTTATTGTTTACTGATTGTCTTAACCGACTGAATATATAAAAAGAAGCTATAGCTATAGCTGAATGAATTTTGATACTACATACATCAGATGGAAACGAACAAAATTCGTCGTAAACATGTCAATGTGGAAGAGAAAAGATAATTATTTACTAAAAACATTTAACATCAGACGAGAAAGATGATTGGCCATCATAAACGGCACGACCAATTCATTAAAAATATACTTTACGGAAAAGTGAAGCAAGGAAGGGAAAGGAAGATAAGATCACCAAGAGAGGCTATTATAGACCAGATTAAAAAGCTAAAGTAGATGTAACGCATGGCTAAGGATAGGGAGACAAGGATTAGAGAAAACACACTCCACTGAATCATAGAAATTATAGATAAATACGGTGCAGTTGGGTACTCAAACCATTTCCACCAAATCGACGGAAAGAAAACTAAGATACTGAGTCACGAGCTACGAATAAATGGTCACGAGGATTCGTGTAAACTTGAGCAATGCACGGATTTCTCAGGCTTTCCAATTATTCTTCAATGATACTTCAATTGCGAATACAATAAGCCCTTTGTTGCAGTCCCCGAAATCGAGCTTCCAAGTGGACGTACTCCTTTATTGAATGCATGGAGGGCAATCCGAAATTTTGCGAGGTGTCAAATTTTCGAATAAAATCTTCTCTCTTGCCCTACCCTTGTCCCATTTCAATTCGGGTCGGCGCACCACATAATTTTTGCCCTAGTCAGTCTTTTCTGTGTTATAAAGACTAGACATCTACTTGCGTTTTCTCAAAAATCATTCTACACATTTCACGATGGACGAGATTTCATCATATTTCCGACTACAATTTACAAATAAATATTTGGATCTACAGATTAACTGTTGATGTTTTTGATATTTTCAGTCCTACTCTCAAAGCAGATTCAAATAAATCAAGCCTAAAGCAAATCTGCTTAAATACTCCGTACTAAGCATAGTTGACATACAGAGCCGTCCCCAAATAGGGAAAAGGCGAGGAAGAAGATGATGACGATGACTCCGGGCTAAGGATAAGCATTAACCACCTTTAAACATATATGCATTTCACACTACTCATTATTATGAGTAGTGTGAAATGCATATATGTCATCATACAGCCCTTTTTCCGCCCACTGCTGAGCATAGGCCTCTCTTCGTCGACGCCACCCATCTCGGTCCTGTGCTGCTCTCATCCAGGTTTAGGATCGACGATGACGTCAATCACCCCCACTCCGAAACTTCGACGCGTTGTATCTTTGTGAATTTTCACTACTTTGATGAACCGAAAAAAATGGGCCCATTATTTTTGGATAATCTAACTCACGGACAAAATAAAATACCTTTTTTTTGGACCCAGTCCACATCTCTATTCCTTTGGCAAAACTATCATACGGCAAGTACACCCTCATTGCGATGCTTTACCGGCGTCACTCTATTGTTCTGCCTCGCTTCTAATTAAACATGCAGCTGCCTGGACGTGATCATCAAACCAAATAGCTGCAAACGTCATGTTCCAAGATATTTACAATGATGCAGTGCATTTGTAAATGTGGTTATTCGAGGTATCAATTACTGTGGACTATGTATGTAAAAGAGTAGCTATGTTTGGTTATCTATTAATCTAGGTAATGTATTGGTGGTCATTGAATGTATCAATCATTTTGGACTATGTAAAAGAGTACCTATGTTTGGGGTTCTGTAGTATCTGCTTTACGACATGAATTTGGCGCGTTTAATTAAAAGGTCACTTCGATGTGTACCCAGCGAACCTGTGCTGTACTAGTGTGTTAGCCATTAACGTAGCAATCAATGAATCGATTTTCATAGACAGATTAAGAATAAAGTTTATTTAGGTAGAGCGCGTTAAAAAACGGCTTTTTTATGATATAATTTCTTTATCTGAAAACTGCATATCACCGATCCTTTATGATCGAGGATATTAATATGTTTTTTTTTTAATTTAATCAAATATTTGTAGTTAAAGGTAGTCTTCTACGCATTGGTTCATTTAAAAAGAGTTTTTGTTACCAACAAATTTCCTGTTTTGCGGTTTTCACCGTAGGTTAGTTTTGTATTTTTTGCGTAAATCTTAAAGGTAAAAAAGTTAAGTTTAAAGTTTTATTTTTAGCCAGTTACCAGTTTAAAACTTTGATTGCGGAAAAACGCACTCTATGTGTTTTCTTTTTCGCGAAACACACCGGTGAGTTTTTCTGTAGTCGAAGTGTGCTTTCAAGAAGTCACTAAGAAATGGCAGGAAGACAAAATTTTGTACATTTTCGTCGTGTATGCTCTCCATGTTTACCCATGGGCAATGTACGGGGCAGCCAGGACGGCGCCGCTTTCCATTCATTATTCATATTCAGTTTCATATTCACTATTGATATGATGCACTTATAGATAAGTTCGTTTAAGAATTTGGATTTTATTAATACGAGTAAATAGATACGGACAAATCACACGGATTGGGCTAGGCCCAATGTAATTTTAAACTTGTATTACGGGATAATAACTCAACGATACTATATTTTAAAATAAATACATATAAACACCCAAGACCTAGTACAATATGAAAAGGGCCATTTTCCAACTTGCCCTGGCTGGGGATCGAACCCGAAACCAATACGCCACCAGGCCTGTGTCACTCCCCGTGTAGGTATCAAAAATATACCTACGCGCGGCGGCCTTCGCGGGTGGCTAATTCAGTCATAGATTAATATTATATATACTGAAATAGATAAGAAACTGTAGCTTTAACATTAGATCAAACCAGTGGCGCCATCTGGTAACATGCTTTCGCAACACCAAAGGACTAAAAGATGAAATAAAACGGTGAAAAAATTACTCCGTGAGCTGGGACTTGAACTCGCGATCTCAGCCTAAACAACTGAGCTATTATGTGATTAACCGTACATGTCGAATTTATCCATCATTTAATATTCCTATCACATAAAAAAATGGTGTAAAAACATACTGCGTGAGTGGGACTTGAACTCGCAACGTTGCTCTTATTTTTACCATGCTCTAATCAACTGAGCTATCACGTGTTCTACCTCATATGGCGAATTTCTCCACCATTTGATATTTCTATTCCTTAACACGCATTAGGAGTTAGGTCAGCTGATTCGTGACTAGATGGCGTTTTATTGAATTTTTTTATCAAAATTCTGCAATGTTCTAAGTTTCATAGGCATGAATTCAGTCGGGGCTCACGTGCGAGCAGTGACGCACGCGCGAGCTTTGTTCGTCGCTTAGGTACTTCACCGACCCGGCCGTTTTAAAAATGGAAAACCATAAAAAGAAGGCTAAAAAATACTGCGCAGTTTGTAACTGTTTAAACAAGGATTGCGATCCTAATTTAACTTTTTTTAGACTTCCTAAGGACGCTGAAAGGTAAGATCTACTTTAAAGTATTATTATTATGTTGTCATTCATGATAGGTACACTAAGTAGGTTTAATACCTAGGACATTAAATAAATAATAAATAAAATTTGTTTATTAGGTAACTATTTAAATTACAAGCTTTTGTTGCTGGAACCTCCTTTTAAGCAAAAAAATTGGTTGTCTGTAAAGTCGGTTTACTGACGATAGTTGAACGTGACAACGTCGCTGTAATTATCGTTGCTATAAACAATTGACACCACATTCACTTTTCACTGCACTTGATACTCGATCAAAACATGTAAATGTACTATAGTATAGCAGCTGTCCACGCAGACGCATCGCTCACTCAAGTAGGAGAGAGACGGATGTCGAACGCTGCCGAACGCAAAGGCCGATTGTGCTTCTTTGTCGCTCGTTCCGCGCTCTCGCTTGCACTTCAAGCCTTACATGGAACGCCTCAGAGCGAGGTAACGCCGCATGAGTCATGTTTTTTCGTGCGTGCAGCCGGCTCTATCGAATTATTGAAGAAGACGGAGACGTTGTCACGTCAACACGTCAAAAGTATGCTTGTGTCAGGAGACTCCGCTCTTAGGTTACGAAAATAAGTAGGAAAGTAGGTATGAGTATACATATTATTCTTTTGAATTTCTGATGTTTGGTTTGAGATTGACGATCTGTTTCGTTATAAGTAGGTACCTAAACCACCTATTTAGGAACTTTTCTGTTCGCTAGCAAAATAATTATGATAGTTACAGAAATGGTATGTACCTACTAAGTACATCCTATAGAATTCGGTATCAACTTTAAAGACTTTGTTTTAGCTGGTATCTAACCAGCTAAAACAAAGTCTTTAATTTCGCTCATGTTATATTTTATTTCATTCATTATACTTAGTTTACTACCAAACGATGATACATTCATACATACTATCACGTCTTTATCCCTAATGGGGCAGACAGAGCATTTTAAGTGTTGCGGCTCTAAGCAATCAGAGCCCAGGGCCGCAATACCCAAAGGCAACTTTTAGCATGATGGTGGGCGAGAAGGTGAAAAAAGGAATCAAAATAGTGATGGGTTGCTAGCCGCATCGCCTATTAACATGATTTGCATTTTCGCCCATTCCTTCGATCGGCTTCTACGATTTGCGCGGGGAGAGAAGCAGCTATGACCTCCGTGGTGTAATGGTCAACACGCTAGTCCGCCAATCTGGAGGATCTGGGTTCGATCCCCAGCCAGGGCAGGTTCGAAAATGGCCTTTTTCAAATTGTCCTGGGTCTTGGATGTTTATCTATATATGTATTTATTATAAAATATAGTAGGTATCGTTGAGTTAGTAGTATCCCATAACACAAGTTTAAACTTACTTTGGGGCTAGCTAAATCGGTGTGATTTGTCCTTACATATTTATATTCAAGTTTTATTCTTGTCTCCCAGACCAACATGGAAGACCGATAATACGGTGCGCTAAATGGCGATAGTAGCTTGTAGTAGTCAACCCTAGCGCGTCGCTCGCTGAGTCTATTTTAGTCGGTTTTGTGTGTATTATGAATCGTTTGTCTAGAGTCATAAGGATAAAATTGGCTTGCAATGGATTTCTGTAGGTGTCTAAACAAAAACTTGCTGCGTTTTGACGCGAGCTAAATTACACCATATTGCTAACCACTGTGAGTAGATATTTCTTTGAAAACGTTTGTGGAGTGAGACTTCTGTACTGGTATTTATTCTGTGACGCCACGGAGATTGTCGCCCCGAGTGTAGATACCTAGATACTCGGTAAGACAACAATTTAATATTATTGTGTTTTCTTTTTGGGCTGTTCAATCAAGCAATATATTAAACATTGCATGTAATCAAGTATAGTTGGGAAAAAATTCCTCGTTCTGTACTTCGATCTTCCGCACTTATCTTCGGTATTTATCCTTGTCAAAAGCAGAGATCAACCATTCATCTCATGTTAGGTTTTTACCGTTTTTTTTTTCTCGTTTCTGAGAATCCACGTTGTGATTATGTGAGCCTATCTTCCTATTAGCATACGGCAAACGTGGAATCAAGGTGTTCTTCAAATATACTCACCTAGTACGGAAATTTCTAATGCTAGTTGTAAGTTTGTAGCATTTGGCGAGCCATTTTTTTTATCTTAGAAACTTATCTCTTAATTAAAAAGTAAGCTAGATGACGTCGTTAAACTTCAAAAAGCATCTCGAGGTCGTCTGATAAATAGCTACTGCAAATGTAAATTTAATACCAATAAGACCCACATAATGTGACGTACTTTATGGCTTGTTTTGAATTTCAGTAAAATATTTATGTGCCGTTTACATAATGGAGCCATTCAGAGTACGGAGCTCCAGTGACAAAATAAGGCAAATACAGATGGATAGAGCCTATCGATGTTCTTTCCTTTTATAGCGACACTAATGTATTAAATACGTGAAATAGTAATGGACGCAACACCAGCGTGTGGTCAGTGTATATGATGATGCTTGGTTGAAATGGAACAAGGCTAAAGAGAATCACACTATTACGTAAATGCCAAGCCAGCGTTGCATCTTTGTATTGTTACAGAACTGGGGTTTGAGATTTGGAGTGGAACGCCAACACTCTTCTTAAGAAAACTGTACAAATAAATCTTTATCTCAACTTTATACCGACGTATTTATTTGGATTCTTGCTCGCGAACATTCTATGTCTACCTCGTTCGCGACAATCTCTTTCGGCGTCCGAATATATAGTACTCGACGTAACGTTTGGAGATCCTATGCCAGTGAGCGATGCGTGGCTGACGTGCTTGTTCTGTCCACTGTTTTAATTTTGTGAGCGTTGTGTTCTAGTACCAACATCACGATCGCTTTCAAACAGTACAAAAACGTTGGCAAACAAAAACAAACGAATACGAGTACGTGAATGTTTCGCGTACGTCTCGCGAACATACAACTCCAACGTATGCAATGTGTTGTATAATCACGTGCACTTTGATAACAATATTTGCCCCGGGTTGCGTGAGCGACCCAGTTTGGGGCTCGTCGAATTTTCTCGAAGTCTCGGAAGAAACCCCGGGAAATCAAATTAGGGAGCAAACATCAATTTTCACGCAATTAGTCTGTATTGTGTCTGCGGAGTTGGATGTGATCAATCATTGGATGAAGTGGCTTCAAGGGGCTTCTTACAACACAACTCGGTCAAAGTTTACTTGTGTAAAAGGGGGCGTCCATAAATTATGTGAGATGTTTAAGGGGGGGAGGGGGTCGAGTCAAATCTCATCTAATCTTACGTTGGAGAGAGGGGGGGTCTTGGCAAATATCACGCAATTTTTTTTCTGATTGAAACAAAAAAATTATACTATTTTGGTCCATTTAATCCAGATTGTACATGCTTAAGATTTAATCTTAAGCGTAATCGTAATACGATTAAGATCATTCACTAATGCGTTCGAAAGAAAATAATTTCATTCATACTTCGACGTTATACATCTACTGACTGTCAAACCACCATATTTGTTTTATACCAAATAGCTCAATTTAATCTGAATTTACGGTACAGTGTAGCCCCTCCTTTGTTTTCGCGCCACTGTCAGCCGAACGCGCGACTCGATGAACGAGAGCGTACGAGCTGAGTGGCAGCGACACACGGACAGGTTCCAACCTGCTTTGTTTATTCTTGTAAATGTTTCACTTGACTCAGTTCATGCTCTAATTTAAAGTAAGTGTTTTTTAGCATTTTTTTTTTCTTTTTACAATAACAATCCAACGCGTTTAATTAAGAAACCCACATTTTAAAAAATCTCACGTGAGATTGGGGGATGGGGGAGGAGTTTGAATAAAATCTCACGACATCTCACCAGGGGGGAAGGGAGGGACAGAAAATTTTAAAAACACCTCACGTAATTTAGGACGCCCCCAAACCAATTGAGAATTTTTCTTTCCAAGGCGCATAGGTCTGAGGCATTTGAATTTTTATTTAGATTGTCTATGCTTTCTTTTCGTCTAATATAGCTACAGTTTGTTATAGGGAAGCCAAGTGTCAAAACGTCAACTTTCATTTAGACATGTCAGATTTTTAATACGATATATTAAAACTTCTTTAGCAATGTTTACGAGTACATCAAAGAAAAACTTCAGAAAAACAAAAAGATAAACATTTGCTGGGCTTGTTGTGGGTAGTTCAAAGGGCAGAGTACTTTCCACCAACACAGTATGGATCTTTTATGCGATTGTCACATACAGCTGAGAGGCTATAAAAACTGTCATAAGCATGCGAGGCGGCTGCTGATGCAGCTGCAGGCGACTGACGTCAGCGAGCTGCGTGCAAGGCTATCTGTCGCATAGTTGCATCTGTACGTAGGCCGAATAGGAGATTATTTTTACCCGAATATGGCGAAGCCTAAGGAGGGTTATGTGTTTTGCCGCTATGTATTATGTGTGTATGTTCATTGTTCATCTGTTTCCTCGTATCTTCACTTTTGCGTTAGTGCATCTTTTGGTGCAATTTTTTTTTACTTACAAGTAACACTGGGCAACAATGAAGAGAAAACTTCTTTAGGTGCTTCTTCTTCGTCTAAGCGCGTTCCCGGTTGCATCCTCAGCTGTGCTGCTTCGGAGCCCGGGGTGCGCTTTCCCGCTTTTTCTCCAAATGTCTGGAGCCCATACTTTCAAAAAGACATTAAGTTACTGGAAAGTGTTCAAAGAGGAGCTACCAAAATACCTCAAGTACTCCGCCTTAAGTCATATGAAGACAGACTTGAAGTTCTGCGCCTCACTACCCTCGAGGAAAAACGCCTTCGTGGTGACTTAATTGAGACATTTAAGATCCTGACTCTCAGCTACGACTTACCTGACTTGCATACCATCTACAACATGAGACAAGGCACAAAGCCATCACGAAAACACTGCTGTCAGTTAACTCGTACAGCGTCTAAAACCAAAGCTGCACATTTTCACTTTCTCAGTAACAGAGTGGTCAATAATTGGAATAGACTACCAGAAGAAGTGGTCACTGCGCCCTCCATAAATGCATTTAAAAATAGACTCGACAAGTGGTTAAGGACAAATAAAGTGTCGTTAATAAATATATGAACTGTGAAAAGACTTTATGGATTCTCAGCACTGTGTGAAATAGCCATATCAGCTCTTAGCTGCTAGTCTGTAGTAAATAAAATAAAATAAAGAAATATATAACATGCATGTCAATGGTCACCCAAGGATGCCAGACCTCGCAAAATGGAGAAGAAATATACGGAACAGTTTAAATGATTAGGCTATCAAAACTTCTTTAGGTGCATTGGGCATTTTTTGAGATGGGAAAAACCATTTAACTTGCGACACTGTTACCGTAACCGACACCATCTTGTTCAAGTTTTCACTATTGTCGGCACTCTCGGAGTGCCACTGTTTTTATATAAATATGTACATATAACATATCATACAGATTGAGCTAGAACCAAAGTAAGTTTTTAAACCTACTTTTATTTTTATTTTATTTTATTAACACACAAAACAGATTACAACTATTACAAAACTACACAGAAACATACAAAAACATTAAAACTTGTTGCAATCCAAAACATGTGTGTACATGAAATAATAAAAGAGGTGTTCTTACAATCTAAGAGAAAACAAGTAAAATAAAAATATACAAACTCTTATCTATTAAATATGTATACACTTCACATTTTAATCATACAAGATCCCTTTAAAGTTTTAGTGTATGAGGCAAGTAACTAACTAGTTAGTTTTTAAATAAAATTGTGTAAGTAGTATTGTTTATAGGTGGGATTGCATAATGTTAAATCGATATTTAAAAATTGCAAAGTCGCTATAATAATATAATGTTATAATTTTGAAATTAACGAAATAAATTGAATTTAAATTTTTGACATGAAACTTACTCTTTATTTTTTTATAAATAGATACATGTTTTGTGTACCTATACCTGCCTACAGAAAGAATGCTAGATGCAAAACTCTTGTTGACTCGCTTTCATAAGTATATATTGTATACATCTCAACTATAACGTGGGAATCCAAGGTAGTTCAAATGTGTTACTATGTAAAATACCCATAGCGCATCTACAATATGCAAACGTGAAAAATGGCGTTGCTAATGTCCTGTAATTTCCTAGCAAAAAAGTCTTAGTTAACTAAGCTGAATTTTAATGGAACGCGACATTGCACTCAGCTACAAATTAAGTGATGCAACAGAAATATACATATATACACGGTGACTTTTTATCCACCTGCAAAATTTTTGGAGCAAGTTCAGTCCATGATACTGAACTACTTTCTATAAAAAAAGTTATTAAAAATCGATAAAAAAATTTCGTCCTATACAAAATCCGTTTGGCTAAGCGCTGATTTGTATGGAAGGACAAAAAAATTTTATCGATTTTTTAATTACTTTTTTTATAGAAAGTAGTTCAGTATCATGGACTGAACTTGGTCCAAAAATTTAGCAGGTGGATAAAAAGTCAGCCTGTATATAGGATGCTCGAAAAGTGTCCGCCGCGGTAGTATGGCAGCAACTTTAGGACATTTTTAGGTTTTCCACCTTTTCGAATTTAAAGGACATAAATAACATTGTTGAGTCGTTTCTATACTAATATTATAAAGCGCAAGAGTTTGTTTGTTTGTTTGTTTGTTTAAACGCGCTAATCTCAGGAACTAATGGTCCGATTTGAAAAATTCTTTTTTTGTTGGGAAGTCCATTTATAGAGGAAGGCTTTAGGCTATATAACATTACGTTGCGACAACCACGCGAACGAAGTCGCGGGCACAGCTAGTGTAAAATAAAATAGTTGAGCCGTTTGTAAAATAAAACTTAGTAGTTTGGAATCTGTAATATAAATAAATGTATATAACGTCTTACAAAATATAGCGATACTATTTTAAAGGTAGATAAGTCCATGATAGTAAACAACTTTTCCCAAAGAACTTTTTTTGCTTTCCATAGACACAGCTGATCGGTCAATCTGTATGGGTCGCAAAAAAAAATCATAATTCGATATAATGTTCCTTGGGGTAAGTTGTTCAATATCATGGACTGAATCTACCCTTATATATAAGTTTCAGTATATTTTGTCAAATCCTGTATAGACAATTACATTGTTTTTCTTAGTTTCTTGCGTTACTGCCATTAAAAGAGTATTATTTATTTTCTCGCTAATATTTATAAGTATTTTACTCGGAAGTGTCGGATCTGTCGTTTTTATTAATTCGTGACACAGTGCATTGTGTCGTTGCATTTTGTGATATTTATTCGTTTATAGCCCGTCGCATATTTCGTCGTTACCGGGCTAAACTTAATAAATAATATTGTGACGGAGGAACGCGGAAACTCTCCTATTTAGGGTTGGCTGCGCAGCAAGTCCTGATGGGGTTCTACAATAGTGTCTTCTTTTTATCCAACTGAAACTCGCATGTTCCTTGTGCTTAACACCTGAACTTAGGACAATTTGATTTGAGATTTTTTCTTTTTCAATTGTGACCAGTGAATCCCTGAAGTGGCTGTACTGGCAACACAATTCAACAAAATTTACATGTAAACTTTCCTTACTGTTATCATCAAGACGGAAGAGGGGCATTGAACTGTTTCTGTCCATCCTGCATTTTTTCACTGATAACGAGTAAGTATCTATAAAGGTATATTTATAGCTAAGCACTATATAAAAAATAGGAACAAAACACACTGATTGAACTAGCCCCTAAAGAAAGTTTTTATGATATGGAATACTAACTCAACGATACTATATTTTATGATAAATACATATCTAAATAAACACCCTAGACCCAGGGTGATTTGAAAAAGGCCATTTTCCATCTTGCCCTGGCTGGGGATTGAACCCAGAACCTTCGGATTAGTAGTAGTATACTAGCATGTTAACCATTACGCCACGGGAGTCGTGAAGGAAGATAATATAAGGGAGGTATACTTTGATGAAGCTAAATTTATCAGAACAGAATTAATTTATCAACATTAAAGTCGATTTATTGTGGAGATGACATTTGAAACAAGACGACGCCGACGTCGACTATTTCGATGACGTCAATATCGTTCATCGATTTACGATGAACATATAATAAAACCCGGTATTGATGTATAAAATACGATAAAATTTTAAATGAAGTGAACAAAATACGTATGAAAAAACCATTAAAAATGAGGTTGCACTAGAACAAGTAAATTATATGTCTGAGAGTGGCCGTTCTCAAACAAGATGCGATTTATAACTAAATGCTGCAGGTCGTCGGTTTGTCTGACCCGGTCGGATTTCCTAGCTGCCCACCGCATCATCAGCTGAAGTACGTTTGCGGTGGCCGACCACGTAATGGCCTAGACTACCTCTAGAGAACGTCTTACGACTGTCATGCCTTGCTGTGTTAGTAGATACTTGTACTTGAGCTTTTATGGGTTTGTTAGATCACATATATTTATGAATGTTGCTGATGTTTTTATGAATATAACGGCGTGTATAAAAAACAAGAAAAACTATATATCTAAAGGTTCCTAATTAGAAGATTTGGAGAGTTCTAATTAATATTTTATATTAAAGTAACTCGTACCAATAATTATTATAACATAATCATTTTTTATAAATTATAAATAAAATATTAGGAAGTGCGTCCATAATGCACATGGCTGCTTGAAAATATTATTCATTAACTTTGTCTCAGATTAATATATCAGAGTACAGTCAAAATATCTTATAAGAACATTACGAGTAGTTAGTACATTCCATCGGTTACAGAGACTTAAAAATTGAGGCTACTCGTAAGTGCGTCGCTTAAAAGCATTTGTAACCGTTTATTGACAATCGGTTATCACGAGCTATTTACTGGTCCCTTTCATGTTGTTATAATAGATTTTGACATACATTTTTAGGGACCACTTTCAAACGGTAAAGCCTACGGAACGGTACGGATTTCAGCAGTCTATGTATGTATGTGGATATTTATGTCTGTTCCACCGTAGCATCCGAACTGCTTAGGTATCCAACTTTCACAAATGAGATGTCAATCGATTCGTCATTATCTTCCGTGTGACATAGGCTACATTTTGTATGTATAAAATAAATATGATGAATGTAACATACTGAAAAGTGTAAGTCACAAAAAAAAAAAAAAATTACTTCGATATCAAGTGGGATTGGTGGGTATCAAATGATGGTCTTAATAAGCATAACTAAAAATATATATACATTGTTAGCCGAAAGTGGCTGCCGAGCTTGCATTAATTGGATATTTAATTCATACTTTTCAGTAAGAATTATCCCGTAGACGGGTTTTAGTTTTTTAAATGTATATCTTGTTCTACTCGTATACAGTGGTCAGTCGCTTTAATGGAAATGGAGTGAAAAACAAACGCCAATAACCCAGTACACGTGTATTGATGTTTCAGAGCAAACAAAACGGAACAAACAAACTTCATCTGGCCGTATCTAGCTTTAGGAAATAAGCCGAGGTAGCAACAGGGCTCGGAGCGTATTGAGTCGTCTAGGGAGCACCTTATTGGTTTTCCCGCTATCAGTGCTGTGGAAATCTAATAACCACCGGAGATGGCGCGGCCCACGTGTGTGTACCTCGTTCTCAATAGCGGTTTATGCCTCAATTTAGTTTTTAATACGGCGTGCTGAGGCCGTAGAGATCTGTCTCCTCGGAAATATTAATATTCTTTTCCGTCGTTTTAATAGCGATCTTTGCAATTCTAGCGGTGATATTTTATAGCAGTTTTATGTTGCATCCACAGCTGTGCTGCTTTGGAGCCCGGTGTGCGCTTCCCTGCAATTTCTTCCCCAAATATAATATGCATGTCAGTGGTCACCCAAGGATGCCTAAGACCTTGCTATTGCCAATTGGAGAAGAAATAGCCGGAATAGTTTAAACGAAAGGTTTAAACTATTCCGGCTATTAGTATATAGTTTTACGACCGGCCGTCTGCCTGATGTCAACCCTCCTTGGGAATGCAATTGTGGCACGAGATGTTTGTGCTTGGTCCTTAGTCGCCTCTTACGACATCCACAGTTAGATGGAGTGGTCCTATTCTAGGCCGGAAGCCACACGGCACAAACGCTCCAGGTTTAGCTGACACATTTGTGAGGATTTTTTTTTCTGGTCTGAAACTTATACAGCAATAACATTTTTTTTTAAGAATCATCCAATACTCAGTTGGAGCTTCATATTTTAAATTTTAGCCATTTCGTACATTGTACTGTACTGCGCAACTGTGCTGTGCACACGCTGTGCACGATTGTACGGCACATAAAATATAACGAAAGGATTTATTTTACAAGTATTTCAAAGTTAGTTAGCGGCGTACTCAACACGATCAATCTCAATTAATCAACCATTACTTGTCAAGATACAGGAAAACAAAATTACGGCGGTATGATGGAACCACGAGAGTTGGAATACATATAATTTATTATTGGAGGCTCCTAATGAAACATGTCATATGTTTTATCCTTTATGTTATCTTCAGCTAATGTAATTAGTGCGGGCTTGTTTCAAGAACGTATGTCTCAGTAAGTCAACAGATTAGTGTCGCCGCACACGGGCCACAGAAAAACGCGGCCACCGACAACTTTCCTACTAATTTAGTGGCCGCCACCGGCTTCACTGTGTGCGGCGAGTCCATACAAATAAAAACAACAGGAAAGTGGTCGGTGGCCGCGTTTTTTGGTGGCCCGTGTGCGGCGACACGCGGCGCGCCGCCATCGGCTTCATCTTATATATGAACTACAGGAAAGTGGTCGGTGGCCGCGTATTTCGGTGGCCCGTTTGCGCCGAGCCTTATACAGTAGGATGTTCAGTTGCCGTCGGCAACGGATATTGGTTTATTGCCATAGCACTCGTACAAATGAGAAAACTGTTGTTAAAATGAGAAAATTCGTAATTGCATAGACCTCGAGCGCGCTTGATGAGACTTATTAGAAGACTTGCTTATTGAGATTCTATATTTTTTTTTATGTTAGAAGATTTATCCCGGTGGTAGCCTTTATTTGTCGTTTTCCTCAGTACACCTAGGTCCATATGTAGACCACGATTACTTTCTATGAATATACCACTTACATTGACTTATATATTACAAGTTGACTTGATATTCATTGAACGAAACTGGCTGTAACAATTAACACTTTTCGGGACACTTGCGGCTATAGACGTGAATCGATTGTTATTTATGTTTTATCAGGCCGTGTCCCGCAATGTGTTAAAGCGAAAATAGGAACAGTTTTATAACTAGTACGAATTTTACTGATTTACAACTAATAAACATTTTATAAGCATACAGTTATACAATAATGTACTTGCAAATCCTCTTGATGCTGGTCTGGGAGAAATAAAAAATCTGCTGCTTCTCTTCCCGCGCAGGTCATAAATCGAGGGAATAGACGAAAATGATAATCATGATAATAGGCGATGCAGCTAGCAACCCATCACTATTTTGTTGTCTTTTTCCACCTTCTCGCCCACCATCACGCTAAAAGTTGCCTTTGGGTATTGTGGCTTGTGGCCCTGGGCTCTGTCTGCTTAGAGCCGCATGACCTAAAATGCTCTGTCTGCCCCATTAGAGATAAAGACGTGATAGTGTATCAGTATAGTACCTGCAAATATTTATAAATTTTATAATAGTTGAATAACTAGCACGTAAGTACTAGTATTTATATACAGTTAATGAATGTAGGTAGGTACATTCGTTATCATAAAATCCGCAAAGCTACATGATTTTTCGTAGAGAATAAAAAGCAGCACGTGTGCCAAAATAATATAAATATTTGAAGTACGATCAACTTGTTTACATAAATTGATATTTGCATGAAGCCAATTTGTGTCAATGCCAATCATTAATGTCTACTATGTAGGGAATCTTTTGAAACGAAAATCTCATGAAGTGGGAATCTGAAGATTTGGCCTACATTGGATAGATTTAAAAAAAAAAAATTTTTAATAGCCATCTATGTCCCATAGTTGGATACATATTGTTATAAATATTTAGACATAAAATAATAATTCCTGTCGCTTTAATTTTGTAAAAAGCTTATAGTTGATTAAAGTTTAGTTCATTTCATTTATCAGTTTTTTTTTTATTCTTCATTGGTCTATTATATTCCCAGAGAAAGATATTATATTACTAGTTCCGCACATAGACCTATATAGACTGGCAACCTGCCTACTTTCATGATTGTCTTTTCCACCTGTCACTTCATCATAACGAGGCCTTTCGCTAAACCAGACAAAGACGTGAGATGCTATCTGTAAATTGTACAGCAGTTTTGTGGGGAATCCAAATTTGCAAATTCTACAACATAGCCAATAACCTAACATATGTATTTCTTGTTTACAGTTGAATGCTTTGTTCCCGCGGGAGTGTCTCGCGGTTTCCCCGCGCCGCCTAGCCGCCTACAAAACGTAAGTCATTAGTCTTTGTTGAAAATTAAGTGGAATTTCACGGTAGTTGGTTGCCCTTGTAGTCCTAGTACCAATAGATGTCAACTATCTAAACTCAAGTTTATCTAAATTATCAATTAACGTTTTATTAAGATAAGATAAAACTTCTTTATTGTATCAACTATACGAAAAATATAAAAGAACACTTAAAATATAAGTAGGTACAAAGGTGATCACTTAAGCGATTTCTTCAAGCCTTTGGGCAGATAGAGTTATACCTTACTTTGTGTTAAAGTTTTATGTAACAATGGCACTGTTTTAATTTTCCAATGCATCTTTGGGGTTTGAATTGGAAAGGGCAAAATGAATTGAAAATTAAAAAAATCTATACTTTCATGCTAGTGTGACTTTAGTTTTAAACATCTCTGTCTACGAAAATCTGACATGACCTGGTGTGTAAACCTTTATCTAATCAAACTGACTGAAATGCGCAGTAAAATACACAAAATAACATGTAGTAATCTTTGATGAAAGATTGATCGGTAATTAACCTCCCATTGTTTTTTTGAATCATCATGTACGTACATATTTTCGAACTCTTGTATTTACGTATATACGAGTATAAGCCGATTTTCCGCGAAGACTTGTCACAAGATTACATGCTTTCATACATGGCTTTGTGATTTATTAATCTTACGAGAAATTTGGCTTTGAGTGTTTCTGAGATTCTGTCAAAATTCTTAGCAAAGAATGTGAAAACCTTAAGGCCGTACCTGAATTTTCCGGGGTCCAGTGCTGCCCCCATTTTAAATAAATCATTTCAAAGAAAACAGAGGCATCATTTAAAATTTTGCTACTACCAAGCCCTAGATAGATAACCCTTCAAAGTATTATATTAACTACTGTTTACAGTTTATAATGAGAACGTTAAGCTTTACTACGCACATTTGCCAAAAGTGACCGTTTTTCGCAAATGTGCGTAGTAAAGCTTAACGTTCTCACTTTAAACTGTAAACAGTAGTTCATCAAATACTTTGAAGGGTTATCTAGGACTTGGTGGTAGCAAAATTTTAAATAATGTCTCCGTTTTTTTTAAAATGATTTATTTTAATTAGGGACAGCACTGGACCCTGGAAAATTTAGGTACGGCCCCGCAAGGAAAATTTATATTTCCATAAATGTTCATGCCTATTAAACGATGTTATGATTTAGAAGAAATGAGGCTATCTGCATTGTCTGAGATTTTCATGCTCTTGTCGCATGTCTCCGTCAATTTCTCTTTATTATATTAACCTACTTCAAAAAAGGTTCATGTATCATGTATGTTCCCCGATTACTCGAAGACGCCTGAACTTATTTGGAAAATTCTTATTTTGTTTGAAAGGATATACTTTCCAGGTGGTCCCATTAATCTTATTAAAATCGATTGTGTGGTTTGTGTTTTAAACGAAAATAACTAGAAAAAATATATATAATATACAAATTGTTAAAATATTTAGTATTGAGATTCGTTATTGTTTTGAACAAATATAAATAATTTATTGATTCTTCGCTTACTTTGTAATTAAATCACACATTCTCCTATATTTGTTCTATAAAATGATATCGGTCCATATCTGAGTTTTCCTCTGCCGCTACTTCCTTCGGTTTTGTCTTCAATAATATACCTAACATCGCACATAAGGATTTCCGAGGTAAAAACCCATTTTACTAGTAAATTGTTGAAGCTTCACATCTTCGATGCAGGTGTGGGGTGTAAACTGTAATCAATATCTCGTAAGTGACCCGTTTAGTGCTCTAGGACGTCTAATTTTCCCCGGGGACCCTGCTAACGTCCTGAAAAGCTGTTACGTGAGTATGTCCTCTACATTCATGTTACAGCGCTTGTAACCGTGTTCCTTTGGTGAAATCGTAAAGCTTGGTTGATAAAAATAATGATAATGTAAGTACTCGTTATATGTTCTACTCTGTGAAGGATGAATCTGATGATTTCTAACCCCCGAGAAAAAAAGAGTGGTGTTAATTATAACACATACAAGACACACATATTAGGTAATTATACCTAATATGTGTGTCTGTGTTTCTTTGGGGGAAAACCAGCAACTCTATAAGTTTTTAAGCACAAATTATACCCAATATACTTTTGTTTCATCTTGATTTATCGTTCAAAAGCAGTGTAAAACTTAAAACCTTGAGCATTTCCCTCCAAACTATTGTTTGTCTTACGATAATGTTTACGTTACGCATACCACAGGCTTGTGATTCTATGAGAATGTTTAGTGTAACTGTGGGTTTTCGGTAATTTTCCGGAACGTCAGGCAAGTCTACACATCAACAATTCAACATGTCAGTTCAAAGTCATCATCATCATTATTTTATCAGCAGAAAGTCCGCTACTGGACATAGGCCTCCTTATAGGGATCTCCAAAGCTTGACTGTACGTGATAACCATTTGAGTGCCTTTCTGCCACCTTTGTTCTTCTACGAATCTTATTTCTTATCGATCACGTAGTGAATCATTAATCTCCATGGCTCCTTGCTGCACTCTCCATAGTAGAGTAGGTATTTAAAGATATATGTGAGATAATATAGATAGACAATAGTGCTCATGCCAATTCCTCGTAAAGAAAACACTGTAACGAAAATGGTCTGCAAAAATGGATTTAGCGTCAAATGTTAAAAATTTAAACTTTCTAAGAAGTATGATATTTCATGAAGTTATTTAGTTTCATAACATTCTGGAGAGACGCTCGCTTCGAGCGCGATACTTTTCGTGCTTAGCTATTGTAATTGTATTACATTTTGGCTGCAGTTTTAAATTTCAGAATCTGAAACGATTGTGACGCAATTCGTCATTTTCGCAAATGGTCATCGCCCGAAAATTGGTCTGGTTACTTTTGCAAAAAAAAGGTCCACGTCTCTGATCTGAGTGATAGTCTGACTGGTAGAAAAGTACGTTATTTTCTTTATATTGTAATCAAATTGTCTTGAGTCATTTAAACGGTTAACCTTCCTCTATCCCTATCAACGAGTCCAACTGTATTATCGAGCT
The DNA here is from genome assembly GCA_963576875.1 of Acrobasis repandana. NCBI lineage: Eukaryota > Metazoa > Arthropoda > Insecta > Lepidoptera > Pyralidae > Acrobasis > Acrobasis repandana. Next base: position 4,688,102 of record OY756215.1, read on the forward strand.
ATGAGAAACACTCTCATAACGAGGTTTGGCATCGCCACACTCAATAAACTGAGGTCGGTACACGTATCAGCTTTGGTCTGTAAGCGTGATGATGCACTTTCCAAGGTAGACCTAATCTATACAGTCTATACGCTCTTGCAGCGCAACTGCTGGCTGGGCGGACTCAGAACAGAACAGAGACTAACGGTTAATCTTGTTACGAGTACACCTTACTCACAGAGATGACAATAAAAAACAAAGTAATAGAATGACAAACATAGTTTTGTGTGTTTATCGAGTTATATATATTTCCAACCATGTTTATCTCGAGGTGCTGTCCCCAAACACCTCGCGAGGATAATCTCATTAAAAGCCGACGGAAAAGTAAACGAAAGTCCCAGAACTCTTGAATTGAAATCCCGAGAGACAGCGATCGGTCTTCGCTACAGGATAATTTTAGGTACCACATTAATATTTATTAAGAATTAACGCAAGTTCAATGGTCTTTTATTTACCTTCGTTCGTATGTAATGTAATCAATATGTCTGGGTTTTATTTTCGGTTTCGTACTTTGTTGACAAATCTTTATCTCTAGCAGAGACAACATCGATCATAATAACCGTGGCAGGCACAAGATATACACATTAACTACCTCCCTTTGGTAATAGAATAATAACTACATTAAAAAGGATTATTTCTGACGTATTTTATTTAGGAATGAAGCTTTTTAACGCGGTTTGCGATGGTAATTTTAAGTAACCAAACGTTTTTTGGTCCTTAACCCTAGAGTGAGCGCGCTATTAGCATAACTTTTAAAAAAAGAACATGCATAAGTCATAACATAAAGGAGGAAAATATGTACGACGATGACGATATGCGCACATGCATTAAGGCCGTACCTAAATTTTCCGGGGTCCAGTGCTGCCCCCATTTAAAATAAATAATTTCAAAGAAAACGGAGACATCATTTAAAATTTTGCAACTATCAAGTCCTAGATAACCCTTCAAAGTATTTTATGAACTACTGTTTACAGTTTAAAGTGAGAACGTTAAGCTTTACTACGCACATTTGCGAAACCGTTTTTCGCAAATGTGCGTAGTAAAGCTTAACCAAAAAATAAAAATAGGTGCACCAAAAAAAGGGATGCTCAAAGCCAAAGACTATTAGTCTATTACGCTTTCTCATATCCTGTAGATTAAGAAAACACCTAATTTTGTTACTTTTTCATATTTTTAATAAAAACAGTAAATTAAAAAAAACCCTAAAATTTTAAATATAATGTTTATTTTTCCAAAGATTAATTGTTTTAAGTAAGAGTGTCCTTAAAGAATTTTAATTATTGATTGTCATTTTATTTGATACCCTGAAAAAATAAGTTAATATATAATGTTAGATTTTAAAAATCTGACACAAGTTTTGCCTACTTACACACTAATACACACACGAAAAACATACATCAACCACATATTTTTTGCCTAAATACCTTTTAGTGGAGACGTATGTGTGTCTACCTGTGACCTAAACTTATGTAAGTAAAGATTTACTGCTGGCTTAGTTCGGTGATTCGTTTACGTAGTTAGCCCGGCAGGCGTAACCGCATAACCAAAACCACAGAATAAGAACCAGTACTCACCCAAAACCGTGCATTTGTACTCGTAAATAACAACCCACGATAAAAACAGATCATATTTCGCGGTTTGCTTCATTGCGAAATTTAATCTGCGGCTAGGGCTACAAATAAATTGATGAAAGATTTCTGTTTAGTGTTATTTGTTGTTTTGTATAATATTGATCAAAACACAAATACAGTCAAATACCCTATTGTTTTTACCTAAATTTGTACAATACATGCCAACTTACCAAAGGTCAAAAATTATTAAACTACATGTCAACTTACACATTGGTCAAAATTTATTACAATACATGTCAAGTTACACATTGGTCAAAAATTTACAATACATGTCAACTTACACATTGGTCAAATATTATCACAATACATGTCAACTTGCACATTGGTCAAAAATTATTACAATACATGCCAACTTACCAACGGTCAAAAATTATTACACTACATGTCAACTTACACATTAGTCAAAATTTATTACAATACATGTCAACTTACACATAGGTCAAAAATTTACAATACATGTCAACTTACACATTGGTCAAATATTATCACAATACATGTCAACTTACACATTGGTCAAAAATTATTACAATACATGTCAACTTACACATTGGTCAAAAATTATTACAATACATGTCAACTTACACCTTGGTGAAAAATTATTACAATACATGTCAACTTACACATTGGTCAAAAATTACAACACAAATATAAATCAATTAATAAAATAAAAAATTACAAACCGCTCCTTAGCGTTTTCGGTGTAAAAGTGCCCAGAACGCTAGCCGCGTTACCACGCTGGATAGCTATAGAAACGAGAATACAAGGTGAAATCTAATAGAAACGTGAATTATAATATTTATGTACTTATGTTATGGACTCGATGAAATATTCGTATTTCGTGTCTTTGAGTCGCCTTATATAGTCGTACGATTTTATGATTTAGCACGGATATATGTACTAGCCTAATGTATCACTAATCCTGAATAACATTTTTATTCAAAGATTTAAAATAAAAATATAGTATCTACTGTTTACGCACTTACCTATTTATTATATGAATAGTATCACACATTTGGAACACATCTCCACTACATAGTAAACGCCCATCCATCATCGGTGGTGACATACTCTTTGTACGCGTGGAAACTAAATAATAGTAGCGTAGACAGCGTAGAGTACGAGACTCATGTGTGTGACGTATGTAATGTTTGTAAATATCTGCTGGCAATAGCAACATTGCCAATTTCTAATATCCTATAAAATACAAAAATCTTGATTGCACCAAATGACATTTACAATGACAAAATTTAAAGTAAGGACACGAGTAAGTTGGTTTTCTCGGATTTGTCCTAGTTTGTAGGGCGTCCGGGGAACGTCCGGGCGGGGTAAATTCTTTATTTCTCTGAAATATCCGGGGCTTTTCAAATTTTTGTCCGGAGTCATATACATCCATCAACGGTCATATACGTTGCACGCGACGAAACTAAAAAGTATACGAGTAGCAAAGAGTGCTCATGTGTGACGTGGGTGGTGTTTGTAAATATCTGCTGGCAACATTAGCAGCATTGCTGGTTCCTAGTATCGGTGTAGTGTAGCCATCTGTTAATGATGGGCCGTATGTTGCTCTGTGATGGCCTGATAGGTCATATCATACGTGTTTGATTTTCGCATTTGAAGCATGTGTAGTTCTTCATTACTAACGTACTCGCAGATTAATCCCTCCTGCTATATTAATTCCTTTACAAGTTTAATACTAATCCTATTATTGTCTATTACTATGGCGGAGCTTCTGTTGTGATGTTCTTTTAAATATTGATTCTAAATGAAAGACTCACCGACCGCGGCATCATCTGAAACCTATTCATAACGTGGGCAACGTTATGAATAAGTTTCAGATGATGGTGATTTCAGATCATTAATCTTGGTGAATTTGTTTTCCTCGAAGACTATCGAATTCTGGATAGGGTTGTGTCCGTTAATGTTTTGTGGATTTTCTTTCGTGCTGATTGCTAGTGTACGAAAGCCTGCTTAATAGAGATTAACCTCGCGTTAAATTCATACCTAAGTTATTTCAGAACAAGACTTATACGATGATATCTATAAGGTAGAGGTTGGATCTGAGACTCCTGACTACCTGAATATAATCTGACATAAGTGTATTCTTGTGAGAGGAACAGTCACCATTCAAGCATTTGTGAAATAGCTTTGATATGGCATGGTAGGTTTGCATGGATTTGTAGACTTGTTGCCAGGCTGGACTCTACATTGTTTGAACGTTTACAAAATTCCGTCCGCGGCCGAGGCAGCGGTTTTCGCTGCTGCAGCGCCGCGCGCTGGCATTTTGTATGATTTGTATAGACCCTTTCCCACGGTGTTTCTTCAGGTAGAGGCCGCTGTTTCTGTGGTGCAATGCCGTAGCTCCTGCGGCACTGCGGCGGCGAAAACAGCTGCCACGGCGGCGGTATGTGTAAACGCTCTTTCTCAATTTGCCGAAAACACAACTCTACTGACCACTTACATGAAAAACAAACAAGCATCTGGTTATCTGGAGATATGGCTCGTAATGATAAAACTACCATTGTTCTCACTTATATTCTTTTATTGGTTGGTCTTTATACTAGCAAAAAGCAAACCCTGACCACCATAATACTTTAGTTTTAATGACTACATTTAATTTTCGCGTTTTACGAATCACGCTGACATGATATATCTCGTTCTTTTCATCTTTTAAGCGTAAGAATTTTCAATATCCGTATTTTAATTTCGTCGAAAAAGTGGCTTCAGCCCGCTCGCTTCTCAAGGCGGGAAAGTTTCCCCAATAATTCCCCATCTCGGCGCTCTTACATACTTGTTACCTAGCTACGGCTTTTATTTGTAATTCAATGAGATCTCTGTACTACTGGCATTCTACTTTGTCCTCGCCTTTTCTCGTTACACGAAGTCGGCTTTTTAGGGATCCGTACCCAAAGGGTGCAAACGGGACCCTATTACTGAGACTCCGCTGTCTGTCCGTCTGTCACAGGGCTCTATCTCTTGAACCGTAATAGCTAGACACTTGAAACTTTCACTGATTATGTATTACTGTGGCCGCTATAACAACAAATACTAAAAATAGGATAAAGTAAAAAATTAAAGGGGGTCGTCATACAAGAAGCGTGTTTCTTGATTTCTTCAGCGTTTTAAAACATTGTACGGTGGTACGGAACCCTTAATGTACGAGTCCGACTCGCACTTGCCCGCTTATTTAATCATGCGGCGTCACTTGCTACGATTGCTACGACTGTCGTTGTTTAGCTCGAGCTGCTTCATATCTTTTCCTCAGAATAAATGATCCTTTCGTATTCACGTCGTCGGTGGTCTAACTTTCTCTTTTTTGTTGCCATGAAAAGACACTCCTTATCTACATGGTCATCGGTCGTCGCATTACATGCCCGTACCATCTCAACCATTATTAAGAGAGTTTTCCGATTTTCCAGTGTGTACTACTGGCATATCTTTTAATATTTTTGTAAAGATTTATACGGCCATTTGCGTGTCAGGCTTCCGTAGTAGTTTTATCTAGGGATAAACTTGACTGTAACAAAAAATATTCCAATTTTTTTAAGTTTTATTTAATCACTTCCTCAACGTGTTTAATATCCATGAAAAATTACTGCTTTCTAGTATTTACAATCAAGCTAAGCAGCGTATGGACAAACGGATTTGGTGAAACCAGAATGGTTCCTAACCAGGACTAGGAACCCTAAAAAGGCAATGGTAAGGGCGGGAAACTTTCCCCAATAATCCCTATCTCAGCGCTCTTGCATAATTGTTACCTGGCTACGGCTTTCATGTGTAATAGGCATGATGACTGGTAACAGCTACTTTTTTTTTAAATTTAATTTTTTTTAAGCATTTTGTTTTAATAAACATATGAGCCTTATTTTAAACCTAAAATCTACTTAGTCCGGCAATTAGATTATTAAAAAATATTACACGCGTAATTTTTTTTTTGTTTGACAAACTAAAAAGGACACAGATACAGTGATTTTAAATTTCGCCTGACGCCACGGCTTCGTAGGATTTTTATATAGCGGTGACGTTACAAGCTCCCACTCTGAAACTCGGATGCTCTGTATCTTTGTGAATTTTTAGTAATTTGATAAACTGAAAAATAAGGGTACTTTATTTTGGATGATCCAACTGACGGACGAAATACATTATTACTTGTCTGACTCAGTCATCATCCCTATTCAATGAGTTTTCCGTCTGTTTGCTTTATTATTGGTAAAGCCGTTGGTCCCGGCTGTCATTGTATGGCAGTTGTCAAGCTATGTCAGATGCCTTTAGACAGCTTGAAAAATCTGATAACAGTGTTGGCCACTTACATACACGAAAAACAAACAAACATTACTGGTATTACGAGGAGGCTGTAATAGCGAAAGTTTGAAAACGTTTGCGTTAATCCTAACCGAGTACTTGTTAGAAGTTCCCGCAAATCTACCCGACCATTTCTTTGATTGTTGTGGACTTTCGTTTGCAGCTGGTCTGGTTTTTCTGTAAGATGTAACTAAGTTAACTGTAACCTTTTCAATTTTTTTTCCGTAGACAAATTATTGTCTACATTTGACGACCTCCGTGGCGTATTGGTTAACAAGCTAATTTCGTCATTCGGAGGTTCTGGGTGCTATCCCCAGCCAGAGCAAGTTGGAACAGGGCCTTTTACAAATTGTCCTGGGACTACAATGATTATCTTTACTAATATTATAAAGCGGAAGAGTTTGTTTGTTTCTTTGTTTAAACGCGCTAATCTCAGGAACTAATGGTCCGATTTGAAAAATTCGTTTTTTGTTGGGTAGTCCATTTATAGAGGAAGGCTTTAGGCTATATAACATTCCGACAACCACGCGAACGAAGTCGCGGGCACAGCTAGTTATATTATAAAACTAGCTGTGCCCGCGACTTCGTTGACTTCGATGAGTTACTATCCCATAATTCAAATTGAAACTTACTTTAGCTCAAACAAGATGATTTGTATCTGAATTAGATCCCTATCTGATTCAGATGTTTGCTATGGAAGTGAAGAAGAAATTCAAACATTTATAGGTTTTATCACAGATCTGTTTGATCGTTGCTCTGAGGATTCTATGTATTTTTTTGTTTGAATAGGCTACAGTACGCGTCGGATTACTAAAGCGACCAGGGCGACCAAGGAGGCCTCATTATTCCGAAGTGGTCTGACTGTAATTAAATCAAATCTTAATCGCCCTCTTTAAATTCGTACTGGGTTAGCGAGAAAAAATGCCATGGAAACGCTTTAGGTAATTGTGCGAGGGAGGATTAAAAACCGACCAAGTGCGGGTCGTGCTCGCGCAGTGTAGTGTTCCGTAATCGTTTTTTCTTGGCAGAAATTTGACTGTAAGACCCTAAGCACAGCGGCGTATTTTAAAAGCGCAGAAGACGCAAACGAGATTCGAACGCAACCTTGTAACCTAAGCACACTGGGCAATCATGAAATGCGCGTCTTATACTGCGATACAGGCGCTCTGTAGTCGCGCGTAGCTTCTACTTTTTGATCAGAGTAACGTGATTAATATTTATTTGATTATAAAAACAGCTTTAGCTAAGGGCGGCGTATTTTTTGTGACAAACAGACATGGTAAAACTGTAAGGGTTCCTTACTTAGGGGTTACGGAACCCTAAAAAGGCAGTGGCACAGGGAATGTTATATAAACAAGATTCTTAGAACTTTATTCGTAAAATATGCACTCTAAATAATTTAAAAAATATGAAAGTTGCGAACGTTTGAATGTGAACTGCTCTGGAATGGCGCCAAATTATCTAAAAGACTGTCTAGCTGTTGATCTCGAGGGATTTTGTCGTTAATTTCATTCACAATAGTGAGGGTATTCAACGTTGTGGGTCTGAGGGAAATGGAAAAACGTGAAACGTGCCAGTTGTTTGTCGTGAATAATTACACAAGGTAGCAAGGTTTTTGGTGAAATGGAACTAACAGCTATCTTTTACGTCAGTATCAGTATGCAGAATACGAATTTAATAGTGAAATATGCCTAACACCTCAAAATTTTATGTAAAAACTGCAAATCCGTTATCTCAGCAGCTCAAATAGCATGTCAAAAACGTTTCTTATTACAAGCTTTTATGTTTATTTGTTTGTCAAATCTTGCAAGTTAAATTTGACCCACTTCTCGGTTTCAGATTGATATGAAATTTTGTATGCTAATGTTGAGATGCAGATGACAATGCAATATTATTTTATGTTGTGACAAGAAGCTGATCTGATCATGGAGCCGGAAGGTGGAACCATAGGAACACCCACTTCTCGGTTTCAGATTGATATGAAATTTTGTATGCTAATGTTTATGATATGACAATGCAATATTATTGTATTGTGACAAGAAGCTGATCTTATAATGGAGCCGGAAGGTGGAACCATAAGAAGCCTGGAATTAAAAGATGCAACACCATCGAGTTTGTTCTTATTAAATTGCTCTTGACTTGCTTGTAGGTAAAACTGTTTTTTTTCTTCTTCGAAACACTTAGTTTCGCCGAATTTCAGACAATCTCATCCACAAAGTTAAACGTGGGCTTATATACGCCTATTACACAGATCCTGTTAGTCAGCTTTTGACTAGAGCAACCGTTCTGTGAGCGTTAATTTTCTAATTAATCACTAAAGGAAGGACTAAGGAAAGTCTTCCTAACAAAGATAATATTGCTTTTGTTTCAAGTATATTTCATTTATTATAAATAGTAGCTTTTGCCCGCGGCTTCGCTCGCGTATCCCAGATCCCACGGGAACATTACAACATTTATCCGGGATGAAAGGTACCCTTTGTCCTTCCCAGTACTCCTAGCTATGTGTATGCGAATTTTCAAGAAGATTGGTTCAGTAGATAAAGCGTGAAGAGGTAACAAACAAACAAATATACAAACTCTCTTTCGCATTTATAATATTGTTACGAAACTGGGGTTCGGTATTTGGAGAGAAACGCCAAACTTCGTATGAGGGATTTATTCACTACGGAACCCAAAGATGATACGTGAAGATGGTCTTCCAAACGTCCAAGGTCCAAGTCGCGTAGCAGCTGAGGTCCAGGTATCTCGCCAAGGTAGTCGCAGGTACTTCTAGCACTAGTAGGTTTCCTTCGCTTCGAAGTGATCGCTTTGATAGCTCGTATCGAACTGCCTGGCGCACCCACAGTTCGCTATTTATATGCGCCATCGAAAAGGTTCACATTAATCTCGAATATTCTACATAGCTGATGAATGTGTTTCGAAGCATCCAGGCGCCGCGTATGTGTGTGAGTGTCACATGGTCAAGCAACTCTAGACTTTATGACATATGGGCCAATTTGGCTTGCACCATTCTTTCGTAGTACGTAATTCGCGAATATTGTTAGGGAAGATTCTATCTGGTTCGCGACAATATTAGTTAGGATAGGATTAGGATAATCCTTTAAAACGGTTGGTCCCGTCTTCGCACGGACATGAAATGTAAACCTTCCTGGAAAAATCTTTTACATGTTTAGTGAAAACCGCATTAAATCGGCCCGGTGCCATCCAAGTTGGGTATGATCAACTTGGACGGATCCATTTTTTTTATGGATATACTTAAACAGATAGGGTTTCAATTTCATGACATATACGAATACTCTTTATGCAGAGAGGCAGACATCATTTAGGGTCTTGCGGTTCTAAGCAGACAGAGCCCAGGGCCGCTAGATCCAAAGGCCACTTTTATCATGACGGTGGGTGAGAAGATGCAAAATCATGACATGATGTTTCAAATGGCCGATAGGGGCTCAAAATTATCACCTGTGACAGACAAGAGCTTAACTCTTTAATAAGAAAATTCTTTTATCACTATGCTGTCTATAGTGATAAAAGAATTTTCTTATTAAAGAGTTAAGCTCTTGTCTGCGGAGCAATCAATGCCTTCCATCTCTCTCTGTCCAAAGCCAACTCCTTTACGAGTACACCTTTGTAGGTAGGTGTTTGAAAAGATAATGCTCAATAAAATGCTACTTCACTTAAGACTTTACTTTAAGATTTGACGTCAACATTTGTGCAAAACAAAACAAAGAAGATATTATAAATATCCTATGATAATAAAGATATTTTGAATTGAATTGGTTGAAACATTGGACTTGATCTTTCAGTTGTTTTATAAAACTGTCTTTAGGGCTTCCTTTGCCTCTTCTTCCTTCTATTTTTCCCTCTAATATAACGTTGAAAACTCGTTATGTCTAATAAGGTGCTCTAGCATTTTCCCTCTCCTAGAACTTATAGTTTGTAGTAGTTTGCGTTTCTGGCCAACAGGTGCCAACACATCATTAGTTTTCTTTTCTGTCCAGAGAAAAAAGAGTACTTATAAATAAACAATTCTCAAAATAAATACTCTCCCAAGCTCTCATTGGTTTTCAAAAAGCGTTTTGTTTCTCCCTAGGGATTAATTTTGTGTTTAATTACTATTTGAAGGCAGTAAGCTTCGTCAATAAGCACGCGCTCTCGAGGATATTACATTCGTGTAATTACCACGTTTGTGGGAAGTTAAAATTAATGGGTAATGTGATGGAAAACTCATTTTATTCATATTCCGTACAGCTTCAAGGGCCTTTCGGGGAATATGGTCGTGAGGAACCCACAGGGTAGGCGTAAACGTGGCCGCCCCAAACAGGCGCACCGTCATGTCGGAAGCTAAGCAGCTTGAACGCAGCGGTTGCCAGATCGAATTAACGACGTCTATTATCTGCCCTTTGCCCCGATAGGGGGGACATAGTAAACGAAGAGAGACATTATTTAGTCGAATTCGACAGACGGTAAAAAACAGGCAGATTTAGGACCAGATGGTGGGATTCATTAGAATTAAAACATTTAGACTAGGGTAAAAAGTGGTAGGAAATGCTTATATTTAAGTTAAAGCTTAAACAAAGAACAAAGATAACTAGAATACTATCTATCTATAGAATCCCCGTATCTGCGAATTTACTGCGATGAAAATGTAATCGCGCGATAAATATTGTTTCCGCTGCCAGTTTTCGAGCAAAGATATAGATAGATACACTATCACATCTTCATTCCTAACGGGGCAGACGGAGTCCAGAGCCGTAACACCCGGCACTTTATAGCAAAGAAAGAGACGGAAAACAAAACTTAATCTTTTGAATTGGTCACATGATTTTCCTAGAATAATATGGCAAAATGTTCAAACATAAATAACTTAGAAACACAGCACACGCCGGCGTCTGGTCGGAACTAAGACCACCCCGCCTAGAAACAAACATTTTAACAGCCGGATATTGCCCCTGTACGCTGCGAAATCGAATTTCCTTACTCGGCGTTCTATTTTATCACTGTATACTATACTATATATATAGTGTATGTATAATGTATTGTATAGTATAGCCTCAGAACGGTACGGCACCTCGAGGCGAAGACGAGATGTCTAACTCAATTATAAAGCAAGCGATGGTTGATTTAAAGCTGTAGCCTATAGTTTACGCAGTCTTCTTTCGATTGTTTAGTTTTTAGGTGTTATACGAGTATTTTGCAATCATTTTACAGCGGAATCTCATGACGATAAGTTTCACTATGATAAAAGAAACGAGATATAACCATCATAAGGAGGCTGCGTCTATGGCAAAATATTCTCGTTCGCGTAAAACTAATTTAAAGGCGATAATTTTTTTTTAACATCTTGAAGCCTATATGTTGCTTCGAGCTCAGCTTAATTTACTGTTGAAAACCGCGTATATATCCTTCCAGGATTTTCTAAGGTTAATGTGTACATACATACAGACAGAAATAAAATCTTTTTTATATGCTGTTATTTTTTTTATCACCTACTGCAGTCCTTCACTCATTTTTTGATAGATTTATTAAATGTATAGACACGCGAGTTTTACTGCTTTATTATCTATACTAATATTATAAAGCGGAAGAGTTTGTTTGTTTGTTTGTTTGCTTGTTTAAACGCGCTAATCTCAGGAACTAATGGTCCGATTTGAAAAATTCTTTTTTTGTTGGGTAGTCCATTTATAGAGGAAGGCTTTAGGCTATATAACATTACGTTCCGACAACCACGCGAACGAAGTCGCGGGCACAGCTAGTAATATATATATATGTTTTGTTTTGTTTTAAGTACAAATAACACTGAATAAGCTAGCCTTAGCTAGTATGATAAATACTAATTTAAGGCCAAGTATTGGATACAACCGGTCTACCGCTACGGGATGGTTATACATTACCTTATTATCTTGTATTATATACATACAGATCCGCCATCATTATTCTAATTAAAACTGTACCTCTTCGTTTGGTTGTACTAACTGACAACGTTGGCTTCAAATTACTTCAAACGTAACGAAGGCAATTAAACGGATGAAATAATTGTTACGTGTGTTCATTGTTACATTTTACTTACTAGTCATTAGATAGATGTGCTCTGTACTAATTACATTAGTACTTGACCAGTCTGACCCACATTCGACGGCTACGACGCGCTACGAGATCCACACATCGTAGCGCTGGCTACGCCGCCCATAACCATTTAGTTTTCTCGTAATTCGCACCACATGTACATTATGTTTTTATCGTACATACAAATTATATTATTACCTGACCATTCGAAATGCGATGAATTTTTTTATACATATTTTACTTATTTTCAATTTAGGTATTATTTTACCGACCAGTCTGGCCTACTGATTCTTCTGCTACAATTCGCTTCGAGGTCTACGCCGTAGGCTTGCTACGCCGCCCGTAGCCTTTTGCATTTTTTTTTACGTATACGCATTTTTTTCTGTTGTACACGCACTGCATTATTACCAGTGATTATTATGCCCAGCCTTTATTTTACATCTACCTTACGCTTCGTAGGCTTGCTACACCGCCCATAGTCGAAGTAAATATAGCCAAAATCTATTTTTTAATGCTAGAAAAAATATTCAACCCGTCTCGTCAAAAACAATAACAGTGTAGTGCCATTATCGCTTTTCACTAGCGTTTTGCTTCATCATGCCTAACTCGGTTACACCTAGAAATCCTCAAGCGATATCCCAATTAGAGCAATCTCAGTTTGATCTGTCTACCTGCCAGCCAACTGTAGCGCCTATCATTTTACGAGTATAAACGTCGAGTTTGAATTACTTAAAACACAACAAGGCATTTTAAATCTAACATGAATAGTTTAACATTGTTAATTAGTTCTGTCCGTTCTGATTAGGTACCTAACCTACAACAGGAAAATCTGGGCACGGCAGTGCCCTCGCCAAGTCGAGCAAAAGCAAACAAACAAACACAGCCGTAGGCGCCGTAGCATACTTTTCTTCAATCAAGTCGAGGCACCCTAACCTATCACAGGAAAATCTGGGAGCACAGCAGTGCCCCCGCCAAGTCGAAGCAAAAGCAAACAAACAAAAACACAGCCGTAGGCGCCGTAGCATACTTTTCTCCAATCAAGTCTAGGCACCTTTAACGGAAGAAGTATTGCCGTGGCATTGTGAATTATTTTATAACAAGTGGCTCTGTGAGCTTTAGACCTCGCGAGTCTGTTTCTGCATAGCCCCTCACATACTGACCCCTTGAAGTTTATCGGATGAAAAAGTTGTTCGAACAAAAAAGGTGCGTCTTTTATTAAGACGGGGTTAAAGGGTAACGAATTTCTTTTCTCAACCTCCATATTTCTGGCATTTTGAAAAAATTCGAAACATTGAATCTACACAAACAATCTATACAGGACCCGACTTTTTATCCACCAGCCAAATTTTCCATGGGACCTACTTTCTATAATTTTTTTTTATTAAAAATAGATAAAAATTTTTCGTCCTCCCCATACAAAATCAGTTAGGCTGAGAGCTGATCTGTATGGGAAGGCGATTTTTTTTTATCGTTTTTTGTTAATTGTTTTTAAGGAAAGTAGTTAAGTATCATGGACTGAACTTGCTCCAAAAATTTAGCTGGTGGATAAAAAGTCAGCCTGTATAATTATCGAACCTGCTCACTAAATTTCACGAGAATCGGTTGAGAAATGCAACCTCTTAGGCGAGAACAGCCAAAAATCCCGGATTCTGACTCACGAAGGATTTTTCCGAAGCTAAAAGAGAGACGTTTCGCGTGCTCTGATAATTAACTGACTTGGTTTTTCATGTGGACTGTAATCTCAAAACTTTTTACGGTGAAAAAGACTGCGTTGCGAGTTTGCGAGACTGGCATTCCTTAACAATTAATGTTTTGGAGGGGATCTTTTTATGGTTCATGTTTTCTTCTTTACTTTGCACCGTTTTCGTCATCCTTGGATGACCACTGATATGCATATCGTAGAGAAGAAAGAGTCAGAACGCGTACCCCGGCCTCTTAAGCAGCACAGCTAAGAATGCAGCAGGGAACGTTTTAAAAGCCTGACTTACATTCCTCAGTATAGTTTTCTACGATGGCTACGCCGTAGCAGTCGTAGCAACTTGCTACGCCGCGCTCAGCCGTTTGTGTTTTTCTATAGAGGTATGTGTCCCGTCATCGGTGTCGAAGCCTGAAGTAGAAAATTATATAGGGCAATTTTTATCGGCAAATCACCCTTCGTTATTAGGTTTCTTCATCCATAATAAAATGGCAGCAATTTTGTTTTTAGTCAAACCGAAGCTGAACACTTGGTACTAATCAAGTCATAACTACTTATAGAACGATCCTATAAATACAAAAAGCCTATACAAAACGCCAAATACTCAATCATTTATTGCTTCCTTAATGTATTACATACAGGTGAAATACTCTGTGGAAGTGACGTTAGCATTTCGTGAAACAAGCTATCCGGCATTCGTTCTACTTGTTCTACAGCTTTGTTCCGAGGTCTACATGTCGTAGCGGCTAGCTACGCCCCATCCGCTTGCATTCCCACGTGACTCGTTCTTGCGCAAGTCACTTGTAGGTTATTTTTCTTGGCAAACTCATAAATTTGCTTGTCGGGCGCCTGATACACTCGGCTAAGGATTACTTATGATTAGTTTTGAAAATGAAATTCGGGGGGTCATTAATGGTAATTTTACACGTTAAAATAGAATATTTAATGAGAAAAATAAGTAAGTCACGCAGATTATTTAGTCGGGACTTTGCCAGAGCAGTTGTCCATGGGCAGTGGTGATCACTTACCATCAGGTGACCCGCTTGTTCGTTTGCCGCCCTATAACATAAAAAAAAGATGCTTGCAAAAATTATAAGCTGGTGATAATTTTTGGGTAACTATTTGAGGCAAGCTAAAAATTTGTCTTATACTTCTCCTATAACCCCTTAACTCATAAGTCAGAACTGCAGACCTGGCTGAAAAGGTAGCAGGGCTAAAACAACCCTTAAATTTTTATCTTGCAAAGTAAAATACCCGACTAAATGATCTGGTTTATATATATATTTATTTCTTAAATATTGTTTTTTAACGTGTAAAAATTACAAGCCTCAAGGATGTAAAAAAAATATTTCTTTGAAAATTTGTGTGATGATTTAGCACCGCTATTTTTCAGACAAGTCTGCAGTTCTGATGGTTATTAAACTTATTAATGATGAAATATAAGACAAGTTTTCAGCTTGCCTCTGAAATGAAATTACAAGGAAGCACTAATTGTCATATTATAAAAGGACTTGCGAACAAAGAATAATAAGCGTAGAAACTCTTCCTATCCCACTTGTCCCAAAATCCAAAATTTAAAATACTACATAAGAGTCCCTACAAAAGTGAAGTGTTACTTTTAAAGCGACTTGAAAAAAGTTTTTTTTTGATGTACATATGTTCATCCATAACTTATCCGTTTCTCAACCGATTTAGTTTTTTTTATTTGAAGCATGTAGAGTGACAATGGGACCAACTTGCATGTATACTCTACATGAAGTTGGTCCCAATTTCACTAAGTAAAGATCTGATGATGGAATCTTAGAGAAATTGAGAGAACTCCTCAAATATTCTAGGCACACATATCAAGCAGTTGCATTCAGAAAGTGTGATTTGGTGAAGAAAAACTAATAAAGAAACGCATTTTTTGTTTAAAATTATGCATTGCCGACTGTACGTAGACCGAAGTGGACGACACTCGTCGGTCGTAAAACGCTATGTTCAGCCGCCAGACGCTCCCGCGTAACTAGGTTTAATAGTTGGCGCAGTACATGTAAATAACTCTTGTCATTTCACGTCGTAAACCCAGGCACTTAGGCTCGGGGAGCGTCATATCAAAACAAGTTGGAATATCGAAGTCTATGGGTCGTATAAAACTAAACGTTCTTCGATAAGTGACAGACTGAAAATACATCCTAAAACCGAGTGGTCCCTCCACTCGGTAGGGTTCCGTAGCCAAACGGCAAAAAACGGAACCCTTATGGATTTGTCATGTATGTCTGTCCGTCCGTATGTCACAGCCACTTTTTTCCGAAACTATAAGAACTATACTGTTAAAACTTGGTAAGTAGATGAGAGATGTATTCTGTGAACCGCATTAAGATTTTCACACAAAAATAGAAGAAAAAAAAATATTTGGGGGTTCCCCATACTTTACTGAAACTCAATTTTTTTTTTCATTGAACCCATACTTGTGGGGTATCTATGGATAGGTCTTTAAAAATGATATTGAGGTTTCTAATATCATTTTTTTCTAAACTTAATAGTTTGCGCGAGAGACACTTCCAAAGTGGTAAAATGTTGGTTCCCCCCCTGTAACTTCTAAAATAAGAAAATAATAAAACTAAAAAAATATATGATGTACATTACCATGCAAACTTTCACCGAAAATTGGTTTGAACGAGATCTAGTAAGTAGTTTTTTTTAATACGTCATAAATCGTATACCGCAATTTACCTTTCATTCAATCGACAACGAACTACAAGAACTTTTATATTATGTTACTTGCTGCTACGGAACCCTTCATGGGCGACTCGCACTTGGCCGCTTTTTTATTTTTTTACATTTAACCATGCATGTTTTATTGTGTCCTTGGTCTTTTCCATCCAATCCTACTCAAATAATTTCAGTTCATCAGCCTATCTCGTCTTCGGTCTCCCTCCAGGTGGAGGAAAAAAAAAAATTTTTTTGTGAATACAGGATTTTGCTCTTTAGGGTTGGGACACATCTGTCAGTACGGAACAGCATTTTCCTATGCTGCTATCCTTTCCTGTCACTCAGAACAGTCATTTGCTTTAGCGAGAGAGAGCGACGGAACGCCGCGGAATCGGCGATGCGGCATTCCCGCTCTGTTTCTTACTCCAGCAAATGACGGTTGTGAGCGACAGAAAAGGATAGCAGCATAGGAAAGTGCCGTTCCGTGGTGATAGTTGTGTCCCCACCCTTAGACGACAATAAAGAAAGATGCGCTCTCTAGGATTATAACTCTAAAAAGGAACTAGTGGGACACTTAGCTAGAAAGAACAATGGCAGGTCGAGTAAGGCTGGTGTCACCGAGTGGTACGCCAGAAATGGGATACGCAGTGTCGTCCGGCGGCTATTGGTGGTGGGCGACGATGTCAGGCAAGTTGATGGGAAGAACTGGAGAGCATTTTGGATCTTGCTTGTCTAAGCAGACAGAGACATGATAATAATGATGACAGTCAATTAGGTCGATAACGATACGACTATGTTCAATTCGTCGAAATAAATCTGGTATTATGTTAATTATTTCGATTATTTTAGTACTTGGTTTTTAAACAGTTTTCAATATTAAAGACTGTGTGTGGTATAAAAATAAAAGTTCAGAAACAGAGTGGTACGAGTAAGTAGAAGTTTTGGAGGATTTTTATTTTGTGAACAGCCAATTTGGTCGGTTAACGATCCATTATACGACTGTGTGTTCAATTCATCGAAATAACTCAGATACTGTGTTTTATTTATTTCGGTCTATTTCAGTGCTCGGTTTTTATGGAGTACCTGGCTAGTTTTTCGATACATAAACTAGATGATTCATAAGCATGAAATGTTTATGGGTCGGCGTTTTACTATCGATCTCGATAAAGTTCATGTCTGGGCGCCGCCGCCGTGCCACCTAGGCCTTGATATTGCATCAGAATGTCGTTTCGAGTTTGGGAACTTGTACGACACATTACACAGCCTTGTGCACATTTAAATATATTGCTCAGCTTTAGCTCCTTGAGACAGAGGTTGCCGTGGCCAAAAATTCGACTCGACAAAAAGAAGCTTCAAGACACGATCCGTCGTTTACAAAACGCGGCATTTACATTGTTACTTGGATTAACCCTCCAATAGCTGTAAACAATATAAAAAAAATTTAATTAATTTAGTTTATAAAAATGTGGGCTAAGGACTATATCCACCTATGATATCGATTGATGTACACTTTTTTTTAACGTAACGTAGTTTTTCCAACAAATTAAGGAAGGGTTAGGAGTAAGGTCCTACCAAGACATTAAAAAGATGACAGAGAGGAATGGAGGCATCTCCACTTAACTCTACCGACAAGTGCAAACTCTTAAAGAAGAAGACTAACGTAAGTTCGCGTTTTGTAATAATATGTAATACTATTACTGTCTTCTGTGGTAATACGCCGGTCGGAGCATTACAGTGTATTTATAGACAATCGACACCCGACATAAGGACCCCTTTGAATACTGAAATATGTTTCGCATTATAACCTTCGAGAGCCTCGACCCTTGCTAAGTATTAGGTGACGCCCAACCTAATATTTATTCTTTAGCCCAACGCCCCGTTTACGCAAATACGGTTCGTTTGTTCAAATGTTTTGCAGACTGTCGGCGACAAATGCGGCGTCAGCTCCTAAAGACGCTGCCTCTGTGGCGTCGTGGCGTGTATGTTACGTTACAACAAACTGTAAGTTACGTGATACTTAGCACAAATACAATATTAACATTTAAAAATATACTGTCTTATTTATAAAACGCGGATGAACTTTAGTTTAAACCTTTATCCGCTCAAAATAAGAAGACCTCCCGCATTATGTTACCTTCTCTTTTGTCACTGTCAATTTCATTTGGGTGAATTATGATTTGAAACAGGTATTAGAAACTTACCCGGATTCATAAAAAAATACAAACGTTTGCTAAACCTATTTTTGTTAAAATATGTTTTGTCTCGTTCTTACTATGGCAAATATAGGAAAGAGTGATCGAGAGATGACAAAACATCTTTTAACTAAAATAGGTTTAGCAACTTTTGTATTTTTTTATGAATATGAGGGTTGGGTATATTGTAAAACAAATAAACATTTATCTGAATGTGAAACTTGTCTTTAAAGTCACTTAAAGTGCGCATAAGCATTTCTTACACAAAGTTGGATGAGCCCTGTTTGTTTTAGAACTTAAGTGCTTACTGTAGGGCAAGATAAACGTTTCTTTAATTAGATCGCGCTAGAAACTTATGTAATTTACTGAGAACATACACGCTGTTGTTTTGCCAAATTACTGTTACATGGTGGTAATATATGAGATTGTACTTTTATTTGAAGTTGATTTTACTTTATGCTGTATCTATTTATTTAACTTTATTTTAAAATGGCTGATGCGGTGGTGCCGAAAAATGAAAACCATTGAAGAACAGTAGTTATAATTATATCCCAAAAATAAATATGGTCGGTTCTATAATAATAATTTACAATTACAGTGCAATAAAGTCGAATTAGGCATAAAGAAAATGTCGTGGAGTCACTTATCAGTGTCATCTAATGGAAGCCATATTTCGACTGTCACGCTTGATAGCGTCATTTCACTAACAATGTTTTTTTTCATTGGGAAAAATGGGCTAAATAATTTTACGCGTTCAGGTCTTAGGCTCGCGCTACACTGAACTGGTAGCGACGCTACGGGCGATTTAATATCAAGACATTATAAATTTTATGTACAATGTTATAAGTAGAGATCATTTATTCGGATGCATATTTACCTAAAGTTAAGAGGTTGGCTATTGCGGCACAGCGACGGCTCGCGCCGGCTCGAGCAGTCGCACCCCGTTCAATTCTATCAAGCCTTTCTATATTTTATGACATTGTGCATAAAGTTTATAATGTCTTATTATTAAACTGCTCGTCGCGTCGCTGCCAATTCAGTGTAGTGCGAGCCTTACTTTAAATTTCTTTCTGTCCAGCAGTGGACTTATTGCAGCACTTATTTCACGAAAAATAAAGGTTTACTCTCCTAGTCCTTTAGTCGCCTCTTACTATATCCACAGGTAGGTACAATACAATACCCTTTATTGCACAAAAGTAAAAAACATGACCGCACGTAGCTCTCATTAACCTGCAAATAGAAATTCATTAACAAACGTTTCCATTAAACTTGTCAAAGGGAAGCTTTAAGCACCTTTGACATTTGGAGCTTTGACTCGTTTGGTTTTTCAGAAAACTCCAGCGCCACTCATTACGGGAAATGTTTTCCGTTTTGGCGACGTTTTGAATATACTGCTGTGATATTACGCTTTCACTTTTTGACCAAGTTTTCAAAAAGGAAGTATCAGTTCGAATAGTAAATTGTATATTTTGGCATGTTTTATAGCCACAAACGTAGCATAACGTAAGTAGCATAAGTTATATTTCAACAGATTTGATCTAACGTGTCGTGTTTTATATTTTATGGTATATCTAGACGACACAATTATCAATTATTCCATGCTGGTCTGGGAGAAAAGAAAAAACTTAGAATGTACTAGCTGCGCCGCGCAGATCGTAAAAGCCGATCGAGGAAATGGGCGAGATTTTGAATCATGTTAATAGGCGATGCGGATAGCAACCCATCACTATTTTGATTCCTTTTTCCTTTAAACGCCCACCATCACGCTAAAAGTGGCCTTTGGGTCTTATAGCCCTGGGCTCTGTCTGCCCCGTCAGGGATAAAGATGTGATATTGTAATGTAATGTATAATTATCATATCGTGAAATGGGAGTCAGACGAGAAAGAAGAAAAGGATATCATATTTTTGTGACCGTTTCGCTGATTGGTTATTAGCTATTTGTTTCCGATTTATTCCGAGGTCCCGGGTGCGATCGCTGGTCAAGTCTAGATGGAAAATGATCTTTTTCAGATTGTCCTGGGTGTTGGATGTTTATATATATTTATATATTAGCTTTTGTCCGCGGCTTCAACCGCGTAGATTCGGGGTATGAAAAATAGATGTTGGCCGATTCTCAGACCTACTCAATATGCTCAAAAAATTTTATGAGAATCGGTCAAGCCGTTTCGGAGGAGTACGGGAACGAACATTGTGACACGAGAATTTTATATATAAGATGTATGTGTTATAAAATATAGTATCTTTGAGTAAGTATGGGATACTTACTCAACGATACTATATATTATTATAACACAAGATTCGAACTTACTTTGAGGCTACCTCAATCGGTATAATTTGTCCATATATTTTCATTTTTTTATTTATTGAATATCTCGTCGCTGTTGCTAATGACCCCTTTTCTTAAATTAAATGAGAGAAAATTAAGTTGTATGTTATATTTTTTTTAATTCAGTTCGGGCGTGATCAAATTGTATCATGCAAATAGAATTTGATTATGCATATGATTCTGATTTAATGAAGCAACTATTTTGTCATATGTTATATCTAGATGGATTGACGGATTTTACCCCGTGTGGTTCCGGGTTAGAATAGGACCACTCCATCTCTTCCAATGGATGTCGTAAGAGGCAAAAGGACTAAGCACAAACATCTTGTGCTATAATTGCATTCCCAAGGAGGGTTAAGACGATACACGGAGACCAGTGCTGCCATTTGAAAAAAAAAATTTGTAAGGAAACGGAGATATCATTTAAAATTTTAAGCTACTAAAACCTAGATAACCCTTCAAACTATTTTATGAACCACTGTTTACAGATTAAAGTGAGAACGTTAAGCTTTAGTTTGCGTTTTTGCCAAAAGTGGCCGTTTTTAGCAAAAATGTAAATGTCTTAACGTCGGGCGGCGGCCGGTAATACAACTTTTCGCACAAATACATTCCCAAAGAGGGTTGACGTCAGGCAGGCGGCCGGTCGTAAAACTATAGCCAAATCATTTAAACTGTTCTGGCTATTTCTTCTCCATTTCGCAAGGTCGTTGGCATCCTTGGGTGACCATTGACATGCATGTTATATTTGGAGAAGAAAAAGCGGGAAAGTGCACCCCGGGCTCCGAAGTAGCACAGCTGAGGATGCAACTGGGAACGCGCTTAGACGAAGAAGAAGTTATATCTAGATGGAATAAACGTGATCTGAATTTGAAACGCTAAAATGTATGCAGATTGTTGCATGATTCGATGCATCCTGATATCCCGGGGGTATTCATTCACTTTGTATAATACAAATTGTTTTCGTCTTTCGCCTGTTAAAGTTGTCTTTGAGAATGTTCAGATTTATGAATAGTTTCATTTTTATCTTAGACTGAAGAATAATTCGATACAAATACACTGTCACTGGATTTTTGATTAGGCTACCCCTAATCAAAACTTCAGTGACAGTGTATTTAGCCCAGAGCCAGTGGTCGCCGGACCAGAAAACCACGTTTAGTATGATGTTTGTAGGGGGCTAAGTATTGACTACCATATCAAACGCATAATATTGTAATAAATGCATCTTGGGATTCCTTCATCATCATTTCAGCCTCATAACGTCCACTGCTGAACATAGGCCTCTCACGAGGATTTCCAAAATGACCGATCTAGAGCGGCCTGCATCCAGCGCTTTCCAGCAACCTTGGTCAGGTCGTTTGATCCCTTCATTCCAACTCATTGTCGTCTTCGTCCAGTGGTTCCACCTTTCGTCTACTGGCATAAACATTTTCATTCTGTACTTATAATATACTTATAAAAATTTCAATGTATATTTTCAATCTGGTTTCGAAGAAATTTTATTAAACATGTTTAGTAGAAGAAGACGAACAGGGGCCTATTCTCATTAGGGGGCGGAAGAAGGACTGGGATGATAATGATTATAATGTTTATCAGCTGATCGTTACAGTTTTTGATATCCTAAATCTTTTAAAGTGTTGATAATTCTCACTTCTCAGGCGCAAGGTCATCGTACGATTTTTTATTCGCTCCCAGCCCGACAGAAAACTGAGTAACTATTTGCAAAATCTTAGTTATTTACTATACTCTGAAGCAAAGAGATTGAGAAGTTTGTTTTCCAAAGCCCTGGATTACATTTCACCGACGTCTCTTGATCCCGCAATCCTGAATTCAAAGTACATACATTATTTGCTTACTGTATTACGAGAATATTTCCATATTCCACTCGGCTAATACGGATTATATGTGTGCGAATTTGAATAATTCGATAACAGTGACTATGGCTTTGTTACGTATGTAAATTCGTGGCACGCTGAATAGAAATAGTTGCAGATGGTTACATGGCGCCAGAATAGAGTTAAACTTGAAGATTATTATTTGCTTTGAGAGCTAAACTAGCCTTTAGTTTAATAGATGAATTAAATATAGAAATAGAATAAATAGATAAGGACAAACCCCAAACTAAGTATAAACTTGTATTACGGGATACTAACTCTTTGGTACTATATTTCATAATAAATTTATATTTAGGTAAACACAACACAGGACAATATGAAAATGCCATTTTCTAACTTGCCCTGGCTGGGAATCGAACCCTGGCGGACTGGCGTGTTAACCACTACACCACGGAAGTCGTCGGTAAGTTACCAACTATTGTCATGGCCATGGCACCATAGCAAAGTAAGTCGTAAATCTCTCGTTGTTTACGATCCTATAAATGCTTCCTTCATCTGTTTCTTCTGAAAAACCAAACAGTCTGAAATACTTTGTTTTTATGGGTCGGTAAATTGATTGACCCTACACATAACTGAGATGTCAATGCGGTGTTGTTGTTTCCGATAAAATATATTCGAATTCGTGGAACATATTTGACCCATTCGCTGTCTATAAATGACGAACAACAATAAGACATTTTGTTCATATATTATTCACGTTACATGAAACCTTTGCAAATGGAATATTATGTTCTATGAATACGGAGTATTAATGGACGCTTATCAATATACTTAATCTGACTTAAAATGATTATACTTAGAATAGATCTAAGTTACGCTGTAGCAGACACGTGCAGACTTCTGAATATTGTACGCTGACCTACATGTGCGGATGCGGACCGTGGGAATATGTTCCGACTCTAAACATACGAAATCTAAACACATCGTGGAAATACACCAGTTTTTATTAGATTGCTGTTAACAAGCTTTAGATGGCAAGACACTGGCCGCGACGTGTCCAATAGTCGCCGCCTATGAACCTTGCAAATATTCAGCGTAAGCATTGAAAAATGATTCCTGTAGTATAAAGCTTTGCAGACCGTGGGAAAGGCGTTCCGAAGCTAAACACAGCGTAAAAATACACTGTTTTTTAATGAATAGCCGTCAACAAGTTCAGTGTCCAGCGGTCAGAATCAGGCCGTTTTGCGTTTTATAGATGGTCACATTTTAACACAGCGGACCTCAGGCTTTACAGCATTACGAGTACAACTCAGCACTTCACAGTCACACTTTTGAAAAGTTTAAAAATTTACAGCTATAGTACAGCTGTGAAAGCTTGATACATTTTGAGTAAATTTGTCAAAATACCGTAGATAGGACGTTCGTACACGCGTTCGTGAATGAGTGACACGTAGGGCTTATATCGTAAAACGACTTATTTTACCAAACAGTCTTATTCTGTCTGTCATTATTGTATATCAGTTGTCAAGCTGTGTCAAGATTCGTAGCGAGAAACCTTATTTCATATCTATCTAGGTATATTACACTGATTTGCGGGAAACATGTCATCTCACGGGAGGGGATGAGTTTCCGTTCTGTACGTTAGTTTAGTGCTTATATTAATTCTGTGGCTCAAGCATGGAAACAGGAAGAAGTATCTTTGTAGGTTGATCTTCGCAGACCGTAGGAAAATGTTCTGAAGATAAACACACGAAAGCTAAACACGACGTAAAAATACACTTTTAGTAATGAATTGCCGTCAACAAGCTTAACAACTCCGCCCAGACCGTGTTGTGCATGGTGGTCACCTCCATTTAAATATTTGCAGCGCAAGCGCGAACTTAGGTTATTTGTAAATTCACATAATGTATTCGTAAACCGTGAGAACGTGTTCCGTTGCTAAACACTGGAAATTTAGAAACACAGACACCGATTATATTTATATACTATTAGAAATAATATTAGCTACCATACATAGCACCAAAATCCTAAGAATCTTTTTACAAATTCACAAGAAGTTTATTACAACAAAACTTCTTGAGAATTTGTAAAAAGACATTCAGCATGGGACCGTCCTGTAGTCCCGTTACTGAAGAATAAGTACAACATCAAAACGACACAATGTACACGTTTTACAGGGATCCGTACAAAAAATGAAAAAACGGAACCCTTATAGGTCTGTCCGTCCGTCTGTCACAGCCAATTTGCTCAGAATCTACTGGACCGAATCAGGTGAAATTTGGTAGGATGGTGTAATCCTATGACCTAAACACACATGTGCAAAGTAAATAAATATTTTATTAAAATAAGGATCATTTTCGTGGGATAAATTAGGAAATTGAAAAAAAATTGCAAACCTTACTGTGAGTATATCAAATGAAAGGGCTCGTTATGAGGATCTCAAATATATTTGTGTTATAATTATAAAATAAATAGTTTTGATTTTATTCATGAAGAAGACGAAAATTGACCACCCCCCCCCCCCCCCTGATCTCCGAAACTACTGAGCCTAAAATTTTGAAAAAAATACGAAATATAGTTCATTGCTTGTAGATTACAGGAAAACCTATAAGAATTCAATCAATTGTACGGAACCCTCTCCACGCGAGTTTCACTCGCACTTGGCCGGTTTTATTTTTTATTATTAAAGCCCTTACATGTCCCACTGCTGGGCGTAGGCCTTTGCCCAGCAGTGGGACATGTAAGGGTAACTCCATTTTTTCCTCTCAGTCCGATATTGCTTCCTATTTACAGCCCTTGTTAAATTTGTCTAGCTCGTCTCGCCAACGCGTTCTGGCATTGCAGAGTCTTTTTTCACGTGTTGGGATCCAACAAGTGGTGGCAATGTACACATATTTTGTATAAAATACTACAGTTTCCTGTAGTTAAAACAACACTTGTGCGTCATATCTATATTGTTTAGTTCTATTTTCATACAAAAGTCAAGTAATAATATATTGAATAGAAATTGTTTGCATGCGCCAGTAAATTGTTTAACAATACGATGTATGTAATACGTAAAAAGAAATATAACAGTGGAAAAGATAACAGTCATCCATACTTATGTCAAATAAAAAATAAAATCTCTGAGTTCTGTGACTGTGTCGATGGTGTAACCTTTTTGCTTCGGACACAAATACTTGGAGCTACAGGATTGTGTTGTACCTGAGCATACGAGATCTGTATATACTACTGATCAAGAAAGACCTTCAATTTGTATGAAAACCTGGCGTGCCAATTTTCAATATAATATTTAATATACAAACGGAAGGAATTTTCTTTATTACTTCCTCCAACGTTTTTCGAAGAGGTTCTACGGCTAATAACGGCAGATTTAGGTATCTAGGTATATACAGTAGAGAGCTTAATGACCGATCTAATGAATTGACATACACGGACTAAAAGTGACGATCCTAAATGAAGTAAATTTGACGTCAGATTGACACGCAAATTCATACAGAAGCTGTGTCTATCTTGATCCATGGTCTGTTACCTGAGCCAGGTTCGATCCCTGACCATGACAATGTTTATATACAATGACTTCTTTGCAGATTATACTAGGTCAATTTTCATCTTTCAATTTCTGCAACATTTACTAACTATTATAGTATGTATGATGATTTAATATCTTTTACAAGGAGATTTATTTTACGACTTACATTGCCAAGTAACCCGTACCACTCACTCACTCGTACCTAGCTAGTGCCGCTAAATTTATTTGACCTTGACTGTGTCTATTTATATAGCCATATATGTAAACAGTTTTTTATTAAACATTGAGGGGGAACATGTGTGTGTCTTACCACTAGGGGTACCAACGTGGTGACTGGAGTGGCCAGCCTAGAGTTTGCGTTACCAACTCTATACTTAGCTGCGCACCTGGAGTGCGCTACGGGGAGACTCCTTTCATGCACGCAAAAAAGAAGATTAAATTTGAGAATCAATATAAATATACTTAGTGAAAAACGTAATACCAACCAATTAATTTACAACTTATTATTTTTTAAAAACAAATATAAAAATTAAATACTCGCACGCTATTCGATAACTTTATCAGCGTACGTTTAAGCGGCAGTTGAATGACATTAAAAAATACATAAAAACAAACCAACTCACCACGAGTTCGTTATTTATTTATTTACATGATCGATACTGCTCGCGTCATACTCGTAATAAACTGGGTTATCGCAGCCATTCAACTGGTAATTCAGTAGACTAGCAGACTAGCACAGATTACATGCATGCAGAGGCTAAGCTTATTTATATCAATGGTACGCACATATCTCAAGGCCACATTAGTCCTTCAAAAGCTATCAAATTAAATTTATTTTTGATTAAACTCTTTCATGCTGGTCTGGGAAAAAGAAAAAAGCTTTGAATGTATCATCTACTTCTCTTCGGCGACTTAACGTACGGCGCACCTCAGCCCATGAAACTGAACAACTTTTGTTCTACAACATTCCCAAAATGCCAAAAATAAAATTCGGACAAATTGATTCGATCAGCTGATCAGTTTGTATGAAAATTCTAATTTTGTTTTTGGGTTTCGTGAAAGTTGTAGAACAAATGCTGTTCAGTTTCATGGGCTGAGGTACCATCTGAGAGGTTTTGTGTTAGTTCATTAACACGTTGTATACGTATTTATTTAGTAAAGTATGGCTCTGGTCTGGCAGTACAGAGAGGGGTGGATACTAGAAAGACCTGATGATGATGACATATTTATTAAAAAATATAGTAAGTATTGTTGAGTTAGTATCCCATAATACATAGGGCGCACTGTAAGTTTCCGGAACTGGCCACTTACATAAACAATATTTAAAAATTTATTGCAACATTTGAAAATAGAACTCTTTGGCTGTAGAATGCAGTTTGTTTCATCTGACTGTCTTTTGTTTTTACCTTGTGGCGCCATTTAAAAAATTGTGTGTCTGCATCAACATGAATTTAACTCGGGAAAATTTTCGTAGTATGATTTTCTACGATTTTAAGTGTAATTTGACAGCTCAACAGAGCATCGCTCGGCTTGAAACAGCTTTTGGCAATAAAGCACCATGCAAGACAACTGTTTATAGCTGGTTTGCAGAATTCAAGCGTGGTCGTATCAATCTCAGTGACGAATCTCGCGATGGTCGGCCGTCCACCGCTGTGACCAACAAAAACATCAATGCTGTGCGCCGTATGATTGAAACAGACAGGCATGTGACCTGCCATGAAATTCGCGCATCCTTAGAAATAGGCATGAGTCAAATACAATTAATCCTACACAAACATTTGGGTGTGAGAAAGCTGTGCTCGCGGTGGATCCCACACAACTTGACCGAGGCTCAAAAAACGGACCGCGTCACTTGGTGCAGTGCCATGCTTACCAGATTCAACGAAAGTGCGTCAAATTTGGTGTGGGACATAGTAACAGGTGACAAAACATGGATTTATTGCTACGATCCCAAAACAAAGCAGCAATCGAGCGTATGGGTCTTTCAAGATGAGCCGAAACCAACCAAAGTGGCGCGCGTGAAAAGTGCATCTAAGCTGATGATTGCTTCTTTTTTTAATAAAACTGGACACGTGGCTACTGTTGCTTTAGAGAATCGTCGTACAGTGAATAGTTATTGACGAACTCCGTAAAAATAACCGTAAACGCCGTATCATCCTGCACCACGACAATGCTAGTTCTCACACGGCCAGACAGACAAACGACTTTTTGAAGGCGAAAAATGTAGAACTCATGAGTCATCCTGCATACAGTCCCGACCTGGCACCTTGTGACTTTTTTCTGTTCCCAAAAATTAAGAACCAATTACGCGGTCAACGATTTTCATCACCAGAAGAGGCTGTCGAGGAGTATGAAAAACACGTTTCAGAGGTCACCACAGAGGAGTGGCACAAAAGTTTTCAAAACTGGTTTCATCGAATGAAAAAGTGCATAGACGCCAAGGGAGATTATTTTGAAAAACAATAAATTAATTTTGTACCTTTAATAGTATTTTTTCATATTCATTCCGGAAACTTATAGTGCGCCCCACGTACAAGTTTAAACTTAGGTACTTTGCGGCTCAATTAATTTGATTTGTCCTTATCTATTTATTTATTCATTATTTATTTATAGAAGTGCGCGATGCTGGTAGTAACCCATAACTATTATAATTCCATTTATCCATCTTCATGCCCATCATTACGTTAAACGTGGGCTTGGGGTATTTTTAGATATAGTCTTTGGGTCTCGCCGGAAATTAAATTGTACGAAACGTAACCTTTTTATCTGCTCCTACTCTATGCTCAATAGAGTAATTCACACAGCCGGCGGTGTTTACAATGAGATAAGAGCATTAGTCGGTGCAACTATACAGCACCGACAACCGAGGAGTGTTATCTAGTAGCAAACGATCCTATATTATGGGTAAAACGGTCATCCATTATCCATCCATCCATTAATTTCCAGATCCATTGGCTTATGTAAGCATGAGTTTTAATTCTATCGGATTTCCTTCAGCAATAAAATTTATTAGCAATTTTCCGTACACGTTATATGTATGTAGGTGAAACTTTCTCGTTTGTAAATTTTTTTTTATTCAGATTGGTTAAGGCTGGCAAAAATCATATTAATTAACTTAATAATTCTAATCAATAGGGGAACGGACAACTTTTCACTGAGTGTTTAAAAGTAATTAGAATGGTTATTTATTACAATAAAAAATAATATTTTATTTCAATAAGGCTGTAAATATATATAAATTACATTTAAAATTTGAATGCGTAAAAATGCCACGTAAACGCTCCCATTTGTCACCTTGGCCGCGTGACGTCATCTGTTTTTGAGTAAACATCAAACAGTCAAGTGGAGAAAAGGATGTCAGTAGTGGAGGCCACACATTCACATAGTAATGTTGACATCTATGGTTGACATTTTGAGGTTACCCCAGCCGTCAAAAATGACAATTACAAACGAATGACGTAACGCGCTGTGATCAGTGTTTCGTTCATGGTGGCGAACAGATTAAAAATATTGCAATTAACGCATTTTATTTTATGATTTAAAAATATAAATCATTATTATTTCACAAAAATACTTATTGAATGGTCAGTTTATTTAATTAACATAATTTCTAATTAAAATAAAGATTTTTTGGTGATACCTGTCCGATCCCCTATTCAGTACAACTGGGACTAACGGCTTATCGTGCCGTCCAAACGAGGAAGAGCTCTATCAAACAGACAATATGCAAACAACCCAAATAAATTGCAAAGCAGTAAACTTAATCGTTTCCGCGATGTAAAAGTTTCTATGAAACTGAAGTTGACCAGTTCGCCACATGTCCGTTCCCACCCAGCGTGTCACGACTGTCACATGCCCGTCCCATACTGGAAACTTGAAGTAATCTTACATATGGAAACTAAAAAAGGTCCGATCCAGAATTGGTTCGGTAAACTTTGTAGCTGCAACGCAATTTTTGAAGTTCGAACATTGTTTCGTTTGTTTGTTTTTCGTGTGTATAAGTCTGAGATAAGTTTATTGTTCTTAGGTATAAGTAGCCAATGTCAGATTTTACAAGCAGTCTAAAGACATTGACTTATCTGTTTGACGACTGCCATCTATGACAGCCGGGAAGCACGGAGAGACTAGGCCACTTGTGGTCACCCTCAATGTGTGATGTGGGGACGAGGTACTACTATACTACTATTGAAACTCACCTGTTTTATATTGACCATAAATTAGTCATTGTATGACTACTTTCTCAGCATTACCTGTTGGTTGACTGGTAGAAATGGCCTTAAGTCCGCCATTTACATGTATCAAATGAAGTTAAATAATTTACACTCCTAAAATACTACTTTATTATATAGAGTACAATATATGTATTAAGTCATTATATACAGAGTAACTAAGCTCTAATCACAAAGGGATGCTGCCTGCATTCCTGTCTCTGATTACAATGTTTAAATTAATACAATCTAATTCCATTCTTTATTTCTTGTCACATGTTTCTGAATAAGAAATGTGATATTTAATTAGATACCTATTTGTTTAAAACCTAAATACGTAGGTACCTTACCTACTTACGGTTCTATAGTCTACGAGTGGTCACCAAAACATTCATTCGATCGTCATTTGATCCTTGGTCTGAGAGGCATCCTCATTATATCAAACGAATTCTAAGTGACAACGTACAGGGCCTCTGGAAACAGTGGTTTTCGGCGAAACGTGCTCTCTAAGAATTCTATTAGATAACGGCGGCTAATAGAGATTTCTATTAACCGTGCTTTCTGTATGTAGTCGTATCGTACAAGCGTATTTCTGTATAAGTTTCCACACTCTATAATTTAATTGAATCTTTGACACATAGAATAAGATTTTGGTTCGCATATTTACAAAATATTTGAGAATGTCATCAAAAGAAAAAAGGTGACCTTTTTCAGAGACCTATTTAGTATTTTCAGGTTAATGTCACGTAGAATGTGATAAATGGCCAAGCGACCGTTCCCATGGCTGGCACACGGAAGCTGGAGACAAATCGACGGAAGATCTTTCTGTTGTCGCACCGATATAAACGTCGGGATGTCATGCGAGTCCGGTCTTTCTTCCTATTTCCGTAACGTTGTTGGTTTCTCTTTATCTTTTTCCATTTTGCCGGGAAACAACTGGGGCGAGCAATTCAATTCAATTCAAAATATCTTTATTATCATAGGATATTTATAATATCTCTTAATAATAGTCACTTTGTTTTGTTTTGCACAAATGTTAGATGACCGTATTGGATGATCAACGCAATCGTTATTTAAAAGAATATCGTGCGATGAAATATAAGCGACTAATCGTGACTCTATAAAAATATATGAAATATATATGTATATATATAAATATATATAATAATGAATAACTCGATGAAATATATCCTTAGATCAACAGAGGCACACGAGTGGCCTCAAAACGAATCCATCTCTCTTCTTTACTCAACAATGAGTCTGAAGACTTCTTCGACTCTATCTTATATTTTTTGACTTCATAAAATCTGGGTTTTCTTCTGTAGCACTTTTCAGTTCACTGCCTTAACGGATTCATTATTATGTGTACTAAGCAAGTAAATATTAAAAAAAAAACAGCTTAAACAAAAGCTTTTATCTAAAAACAATGAACTAGAGAGTTTAAACTAGGCGGGGTTATGTTGTTTTATGGCTTTGGTACCATAATATTGCATTGTCACCCAACTTACCTAAGTTTGTGAAGTTTCAGCTCAATCGAATAATGGGAAGTGGGTCTAATTTAGCAAGATTTGATTACGGACACAGGCAACGGGACAGGTGAAACTAAATAAAAGCTTGTAAAATAATTTTAGGTCTTATAGGAAATTGGGTACCTACTCGTGCAACTGAGGTAAGTTTTACAATTTGTAACTGAAACACTACATTTTGAAAAACCCCAAACGTTACCTATATAAAATTAAATAATAAAAAAGTATGTGTAAGACACATACAACGTGTTAATTAAATAACGCAAAACCTCAGATAGTACCTCAGCCCATGAATCTGAACAACTTTGGTTCTACAACTTTTACGAAACCCAAAAAAGAAATTTTTATACAAGCTGATCGAGTCATGTTAACGTTGTAGAACAAAATTTGTTCAGTTTCATGGACTGAGTTACAACCTGAGAGGTTGTGCGTTATTTCATTAACTCATTGTATATAGGTACGTAATTTCCGGTACAAAAGGTTCGTACCGTTTGTTGTTCTGTGGTACCGTCTATCACTAGGCGGAAACAGCTCTACAGATGTACACGACGAGTTTTGTTTGTTACCCGGTGCCGGTGTGGTGACGACTGATCGTCTCCGGTTCCCCGAGCGCAGTCTATTGTTGTTATCTACTACAATCAATATATAGATAAATATCAATCTAGTATATAATTGTCGCACTGTTTATAATTGTTCGGATACTCTGCAACTAGCGCCTCTAATGGCTACGGCACAGTTTTACTAAATCTGGCTACGGTGATCACTTACCACGTAGGATGGCTATACAGTGTGTGTGAAAGTGCTTCGGAAGGCACGTAATGCTGTGGGTCCTGAACGCCATCTAGCGTTTGTTTAAACCTATCCTAGGATTGGTTCTGGTCTATCTTTCGGATTGTGGAGGTCAGACGGCAGTCGCTCTGTGTAAAAACCAGTAACCTCGTCAAATCACCTAGGTGAGGTAGCGGACCAGGCTCTGAAGCGTTACCGCTGAGAATGCAACCGGGAATACGCTCGGATGAAGATGATGATGGCTATACAAAGTCAACTGTGTACTTTTCCCATTTTTTTTACATCTTTTCAGTGTCCACAGTGTTTATACAAACGAAAAAAAACTTATCGTAATTAAACCGCTTCAATCGAGCGAGCAAATCGGATTGTTACCTCTCAATTATTGGGCTCTATTTACTTTAAGGATTGGGACAGCGCCGTACCTGTGTATTTATATAGTGTACTAACTCCGTACTATTTAATATTTAAAACGGGCCAGATCAAAGACCGGTTATCAAATTATCTAAATGCGAAACTATGTAAATAGACAGCTAAATAGACCAGACATAAATTGAATTCTGCTCCTTTACTTTCATCTTGAAAGCGTTACGAGAGAATTAGGGATGTTAGTAGGGGAGCCCAAGAGGGGGATTTTTGGATTTACTCGAGCGCGTCAGATAAATATGCAGTCGTGTCATTTCAGGATGACAGTACAATATAACGATATCATATTGGTAAACTGATGGTGGAGCCGGGAGGTAACCATAGGAACTCAGTAATGAAACGACGAAAACCTATCGTGTTTGGGCTCATTTGATTTGTCTTGACTAGCAATTAATATAGCTAGGGTGCGCTTTCTTACTTTTTCTTCTCCATAAATTAAATATTCATGCCAAATTTAAGGATGCCGAAATCTATGCGAAATCAAAAAGAAATAGCCGAAACATTTTAAACGATTTGGCTATAGTACGACCGGCCGCCTGCTTGACGTAAACCCCTTTTTGGGAATGCGTTTGTGAGTTAATTTTTACAACCATAAAGTAGAGGGTATGGTATGGTAGTAAAGTCTTTACAAAGAATACAGAGAAAACTACGTAATAATTTCTATCAATGATAAGAAATAGGCAAGTTGAATCATTTTAGCAGTCTTAGTCGTAGCAGATGTTATTTCTATTATGTGTTCAATTCAAGTATAATAGCTACACGTGTGTCTATCAATTATTATATAACGGAAAACATACATCATGCAAACTACATTTCAGTCATTTGAAAACATACACCGCTTTTTAGCCAGTCGCGGGGCATGTGTGTCTGGCAAATGGCATACTGTCGGCCAGTTGGTCTGTAATATATACAATGATAAACGTACAATATAACAATGACTATTCTCCAGCGGGCGCGGTTTATGGCGCACCAAGTAAGTTTATTTCAAAGGGAAAATATGGTGGCTTGTACGAAGATAACTTCTCTGGTTTATGAGAAGAGATACGGACAATAACGTTTATTTTTCAGGGATCGCTCGAGCACAAATCTTACCTTGATTTGAATATTACGACTCAAATCTATTATAACTTAGAGTTGAGACTTTAATACACATTGTTGCAAAATATTATACAGGAAGATATTCTTCAAAGTATAAAAGCTGTTCAGTTTGTTGAATACACGGGCAACACTATAGGTGTAAGTACCATTGGCGTAGATTTTTCAGCCACGATATTCTCCTTCGTCCAGGCCTCCTTCTGCCTTGGATCTTCCTTTGTATGATTGCCCATACTTCTTAAAAGTATATTCTTCAAGATATTAAGGAATTAATGTGATTTGGTGTGTGAATTTAACCGTATCGCAGTTGGAGCACTCCCTATTTCGCGGCAAAGTCCTAATCGTCCCCACGATCACTCGTTGACAGGTGAGGTAAGGGGTCACGTACGCGGCGTGTGTTGATGTACGCGCGTGTTCTTCACAAAAAACGTTTTTTTACGCTTCTCACGTGATTGGCTTACATAATTCGTATATTCGTCAAACATTCTATTGCGTTGTGTATGGTACTACGTTGCGTTGGTTGTTATCACGTGTTGAACATCCTTCCGGACGCGTGATTAGATCGTTTCGTAATTTTCGTTCAACTACGATTACAAAGTGACGTGCCGCTGAAAAGTGTTTCAAATTACCCAATATAAATTTACGGGAATATGCCCAATATTTCCGTTAATATTCCCCTACATTTCCAGTTTTAGGTATATTGCAAGAAATGTTTACGGGAATATTCCCAAAGATTCCAGGGACGGCACATCACTAAATTCACGACGTATGGAAAAAGAGCACTATACACATACACTATACTGTGGCTTGGCTTGGATCTTTTCGCCTTTAAAACGTTAATCTTGAGCATGCTCTATTGTCTGTAATTCGCCAAATCCGTCCGATTTACGCGTGATTTATTTATTTTCTAAGTAGTTTGCAATTCGGTACGCGTGTGTGGCACCTATGATATAATATATCAGGTATCAATAATCTACGATAGCCACTTACGATCAGGTGAGTCGTATGCCTATTTGCCTACTTGGTCGTTTCAAGTAAAACCTACAAACATTTTTATTGAAAATTGAGACTATCAAAGTCAGGACTTTCATAACACCTCAAGCAGAGCAGCTAGCAAGTAAGAGCACGAAATGAATTCCTGGAAATGATTTTCAATTTCATTCCAACACCCCATCTTCGTGGCAATTGAAACCTTCATTATTTACATCCACCTAGAAAGAACAGTAAATTAAAATCGAAGATTCTAGAGTTTTCCCGAGCAATGGTCTTAATTTTAGAGGTTTTCTCTTGCAGGACATACTTATGCCTCCTTTTTCTTTTCGTTTTTGTCACCTACTTTAGACCTGCATCCAGCTGCAGGCTCCTTACACTGCTTTTTTATATAACAAACTAATCAACGGAGTGCTAGTGGCCTCTACCTCGCGTGTTGACTTATGGTTGCCTGATTCTTCTGGTCCACCAACTTCACACAGGCAGGATAATGCAGAAGAATTTATATTCAAAAGTTTCACGATAAAAGCAGAAACGGTGATTTTCCACGCGTGTATGTGAACATATTACTAATGAATGTATATTAATGTGTACAATCAACGGGGCTGTACGGTAAGCCCCGAATCCCTGGGGAATTAGCGGCAATGTCCGTAATAATGTATCTCTGCCAAGTTTAATATCGCGGCGTGCGAGCACCGCGACATACGGCTCTCGTTATGGACCGTAAAAGCGTGACAATGTGGAAATTGCAATATTTACGAAAACCGTAATTTGAAGCTGCTGAATCATGATTTACGATACGTGATAGTAGATAGATGGATGCTTCATTCAACTTTATATATGTCACGACGTTTCCTATGTAGTATCTTATTTATGGTTTTGTTTAAATGGTTTTTTCATCATCATTATCAGGCCTTTTTTAGTCTCCACTGCAGGAGCATAACTCTCTATACTACCAGAGCCATATATTAGCCAGAGCAGTCAGAGGATTTGTTCTCTCCACGCTGGCCAGAAAATGGTTTGCAAATGGCAAGTTTTTTTTTTAATTAAGCTTTCTGTACTTAAGTTCTGGCAGCGTAGCAGCACAAAAGTTCCATGCATATTCATTCTAACGCATGTCCGAAAGTGAAGAATATTATTTGGACTGAAGAACTCAACTGCAACCTCATAGCAAAGTTGTAGCCATAAATAATGTTAGCTTCATATCTAGCAAGCAGCTAGTCCGAGAGGCGGTGTAAATAATTTTCGCAACACGGCACCCAAGCGTGTCAACTTAGCCAGATGATTTATATGCCAAATATTACAGGGACCGACTTACCGAGACATCCGGCGGGAACCTCATAAAAATTCTGTCGTTTTTGTCATGAGCACACATAGTATAAAATCACTTGTTTATATGTTCGCTGTTTATATGAATGCAAAAAGTTTTCTTTGTGTTATAAGTCATAATACAAATCTTAGATGACTGTAACTGTAAAAGTTTTATCCAACTCGTAGCATATGTATTAGTAATACCACAGACCAAGGAATATACAGATCTGTGAGTAATATCTAGAATCAATATAATCTGCTAGTTTCCAACGAGTCAAAATGGATGCTTTTTACGTCAGAAATTAAACGTCAACGTTATCTAATAGGATGACAACAAATTGTGGTTTATCTAAATTAAGTCCAACAGCCTATTAAGAAATTAAAGAAATAATAATAATATATACTTAAGTTATGCATAAGTTCTAGTTCTAGAGTCGTAGTACGTAATACATATTATGCAAAGCGGCAGGTACTAGAGGATTCTCCACGATGCGGCGACGCCAAGCCTTTGGGCGATGTGCGGGCTCTGCAAGATATTCAATTTCAATTAAAACTAGGGCTTCTTATTGTCGTATTAAAGCGACGTGATTGCTTTTGGCCCAGCTGAAAGGCAATCAATCCGAATTAATAATTTGAGTGGCATCGATTCATAAATTAAAGAAGTGTTATTAATTTAAAACAAAAGCTTTCTCTATTCAATACTGTTGCTTTTAATAGACGTCGTTCATATAATGAACGTGCACAATTCTTTTTAGCACGAGTAATACGGTATGTACATATTTGATAAATTACAAAAAATCCTCTTTGAATAAATCTTTATTACATAATAAGCATAATACATTAATATTTCTACGATATCTATTGTATTATCAATGAAAATCAATGTTGAAGTTTAAATTTCCACAACTGCGCCAAAACCGAAATGTTGTTCAACAGTTTCATTTGTTCATGATCACTAGAAAACCTATGCCGTATCTTTTAATATTTACTACAGCCGTATTCCCGGAATAAAGCGCGAAGTCATAGACCGATTGCTATGGAGAAAGACTCTTGAAGCCCTCAGCCCCACCTGGGAGCCTTAGGATATTAATCCAGTCACAATCGTATTCGTGTTCTGTAATGAAAAAAGTATAAAACAAGTACTTAATACTTTATTAAGACGAATCAAGTGAGCCTACTCGTAAACTCGGATGGGTTATGT
The DNA here is from genome assembly GCA_963576875.1 of Acrobasis repandana. Taxonomy (NCBI): domain Eukaryota; kingdom Metazoa; phylum Arthropoda; class Insecta; order Lepidoptera; family Pyralidae; genus Acrobasis; species Acrobasis repandana. The sequence goes on from OY756215.1 coordinate 4,725,950, forward strand.
TTTATCTATTTATCAGTGAGATGCCGTGGCCATTAGTCCAGTCAAAATAGACATTTGACTTAGCCAAAATTCGCATAGAGCTGAAAATTGCCAGAGACGTTAAATACATCATTATAAATGAAATATCAAAAATCCCCTTCGATCCTACTTCTGCAAAAATTTTTATTCAAGGTCAAAAGTATAAAATTAAGGTTTTTTCCATTTTTCTCGAAAACAGTAAGTATTATCGTGAAAATAGGTCGGACAAAAGTTGTAGATCATACAATTCTCTACAAAAATGGTCCAGTAATTTTTTCTCTTACGACTCACCATTCATGAGATATCGCGGTTTTAATCATTAGAAAATTCATATTTTACATAATAGCACACATTTCCGCACCACCTATGAGGTAATGTACTTGGCGCATTTTTTTTAACGTGGTTTCCCTAGTAGGTATACTCCACGATCTATTGTAATAAAGAAAGTTTGATCAGATCTTATCCTATGCATTTACAAAAAATAGTATTAAGTAGTTTTTCTGGAGCAGGTGGGAGTAAAGTTTGAATTGGCTCCAAATAATTGTCTGTTTATTTCCAACCCCATTCTTCTGGGTCCAGCTCATTGCCTAGCCACACTTGAACTTGATAATACACACGATACAAGTGTTGAAAGGCAGAAGCAGATGTTGGAGGCAGACAAGACAACTGTACTGTTTTATTGTTCCATGCAGATTTTACAAACTTCAAATATCTATATTTGTCTATGGAATCAATTTTTTTTGGAGCACCATACATTGCAAGAAGAAAACGAATTCCATTTGTAACGATGTCGTGTGGAGAAGAATCAATCTTTGTGAATACTTCTGCGCAATGAATTAAATCATTACGTTTTTCAAACAATTTAAATACTGATGTTTTACCTCTTTTAAAAATGGCTGATGTAGTATCGCAACCAGTTATTGCATGTAAAAATAAAATATGAGCTTGACATTTCGGATATGCAGTCAGACTTTGTGATGAATATATTGTTGATTGTACTTGAGCTTTCCCAGGTTTTAAAAAGTAAATAATTTTATCATTTGGAGTTCGTGCAGTCAGTAATATCAACAAATCAACATCTTCCCCAACAACGACAGTTGTATTTGAACTTTTCCATTGTTCTATTGCTGTTTCAATTATAAGGACATCAGCATCATTATCAGCTTGTTTTATTGAAATACCAGCAGCTGTAAATTCTTCACATAGCATAAATAAACTCGGATGGGTTATGTTTTATCTATTTATCAGTGAGATGCCATCTTCCGGCTTAATCATGAGGTCGAGTCATTGGTACCAAAATATTGCTTTGTCACCCAACTCACATAGTATGTGAAGTTTCAGCTCAATCGAATTGTGGGAAGTGAATCTAATTTAGCTTGCAAGATTACAAACTAAATAGAAGCTTGTAAAAAGCGTTATAGTCGAGATAGCACAGCTCTACCACTTAGATCGTCTCGAGATAGCCCTTTAGACTCTCCAGATTGCACCTCGCCTCTCGTGTCAGCTTATATGCTATACTTCAGATGGTTAGTCTAGTCAAAGTAGCGGATGTATCAGGTAAAAAAATCGTGAATGTGACGTTTGCTTATATGCTCAGAATAATGATAATTTCTAGAAGCTCTTATTTTGCCTATTGTCCATGCTGGTGACAATAGCGCCCAATTAAAAGTTTTAATGTGTTTTATTCAAACGGACTATTGATTTGTTTATCTATGCGTTATTTTGATTAATATGTAAAACGTAGTGGTCGTTGCGAAACGCTAGTATCGGTAGCTTTTGAACAAAAAAATAATAACTTTAATATAAATAAACACTATAATTATAGACGTGTAAAAGTGCCTGCAAAGGCCTAATTATTGAATAAATATTTGATTTTGATTTCGAAACTGATTTAGAATATAGTTAAGAAGTAATTTATAAACCCTTTATTTCAAAACATGAAATGGCTCTTAATAAATGTTAAGTAAACTGAATAAGTTTAAAATAAAAATTTTTTCGTACAAGCTATATTGCTGTGCTTAGTGTGAGGCCTAAGTACTTATCAAGAAAGACAAATGTAATAAACTAAGCCCAAATTCAATGGGGTTGCGTCGTTTTATTACAGGGTTCCTATAGCCACTTTTCAGCTCCATCATTAGATCAGTTTCTTGTTATAATAATACTCCATTGTCATCTGATTAACATTAGCATAAAAAGTTTCATCTCAATCGGAAACCGGGAATTGGCTGTAATTTAACTTGCAAGATTTGACCCAAACAATTAAGGCAAGCTAAATAAAAACTTGTAATAACCAATACACGTCGAGCCTCGTATCTCTCAACATCTACAAGGATCGTTAACTTTGAGATGGCTCTCGAAGTTCTTCAGATATCATTTCGCCCCTTCTGACACTCAACACTGGCTCGTGCTGGACTGCTGATGACAAAAGTATCCAATTATAACTTTATTGTGCGGCAGTACAGTTATATAATGTTCTAAATCTGTACAGGTCTATACGAAATTATATCAATTGTGTTTGGTATCGGTTTTTTCTAGTTAGCTATGTTATTTATGATTGTTTCTGATTATTCGTTATATGTAATTTTTTATTATGTTTCACCTGTCCTGTTGATTCTTGACCTTTATCAAATTGTCCTGGGCCTTGGGTGTACCCAAGGCCCAGGACAATTTGAAAAAGGTCATTTTCCAACTTGCCCTGGCTGGGGATCGAACCCAGAACCTCCGAGTGGCGGACTAGCGTAGTGGTTACCAGTACACCAAGGAGTTCGTCCGTATTATATTTTTTTATTAGATTCAGTTTTTCAGCAGATCTCAGCCTCTGAAGCAGCATAAATCAGTTTGAAAGATGCCAACAGGCATACGAAATAGGACAGCGTGAGACAATATGATAATTATAAATTAGCCCGTTTTAAAAAACAAAGCAGGCGTTCCCTAAAGGCATTGCGTATAAATGTAATTAGTGACTAAGCGGCGAGACGTAGCAACTCCACCAAGTCTAAGAGAACAGTAGGTACACAGCCAATTTGTATCATAATTAAATTCCGCCATGATACTGGGACAGTCTCATAAGCAAATATTTTTACGGCCCACGCTCCCCGTGTTATGAGAAGCTCTCAAATGCGGCCGTAAAGCCAGCAAAGATTGTGCGCGAGCTACTGGCCTCTTAAAAACGAAGATGGCATTCCATTTTTTATTTTATTCCTTCTCCAACTTTTATGGTAGCCAAATTTGTTTTGCTTCTTTATGATTGCTGAAAATTGTTTTTATTTGGTTTGGACTATTTGATTGGAGAGAAAAAAATATACAACGTGTAATGTTGTATAATGATATTAAAATTAGAGTCAGAAAACAAAAAAAATCGACTTTCCCATATACAAATTGCCCGTGGGCTGCACACTTTTTTATGGAATTTCGATTTATTACGCCTATGTCAATTACACGATAACTATATTCTCAAAAAAAACATTATTTTAATTGCTTGTCATTCAAAAAGTCATTCAATTTGTAGTAATATTTCTGAGATAGTAGATGATGGAGGGTCTTTTTAAAGTGTCTTGTACTTTTAGTCAATTGTAGTTGTTTAGGTAATTTGTTATATATGACAGAAGATCGACCAAAAACACTCTTACGCAACAATTCTGTTTTGCTAGATTGTAGTATTAATTTTGTACAGTGACGACCTCGTGTTTGATGTATGAACATATGTTTATTTACATGTACACAAAAAGCACTCGTATATATAAATACAGGGCAAAGTAAGTAAGCTTAGCTATTTTGATTCCCTTTTTCAATCTTCACGCTCACCAATGCGCTAAATGTGGTCTTTGGGTTTTAAGGCCCTGGCCCTGGGCTCTGTCGTTCGACGTGATAATGTATCATTTTCACGTCTTTATGGGACAACTATTATTCAAAAACACTAAAAACTAAATGATTTTATTTGAATATTATTTGAAATTAAATCAATTATGCTGTGTTTCCGATATGAACATTGGTACTAATATTTAGTATGATGTATTAAGACAAGTAATTATGTTAGGCGTTCTGTCCAAGTAATTCATAGCCACACCAATTAAATTATAACGTTTCCATGGAGTCTATAGTTCGGTCACCATGGCCGCAAAATAAAAATAGTTTGGAAAATCCAAAAGTGCACGCCTCATAATCTCATTTTTCATAATTAAATTGATTTTGATTGTTTTATTGCTAACTTAAAACGAAGAAAAGTATGTGTCGGCTTTAACGCACGACTGGAGATTATTTTTAACTTCCCGCTGAGAAAATTGAAAATTTTCAAAATTCGGGACGTTATTAGTTTCACCCCGTTTTTGAAAAGTCGAGTTTTCATCAGATCTCGACGTTTAAAGGTCTCTTCCCTTACCACTCACGAGCAAGTGTCATGCACCCTATCCGTATGTGTGTGTGGGTGTGTATGTGACCCGCTTATAACTCTTGAACAACTAAACCGATCGGACCCAAACAAGTAGCTTTCCAAAGAATTCTATACAACTCAGATTTCCTGTGAATTTAAACCGATTCGGACCGGTAGATTTTGAGTAATCTCAAAAAAAACTAAGCAAAAACAAGAAAAGACACAAGACTACGTCACGAATGTAAAGAAAAGTGTTACCACTGATTGTTCTTTTCATTCTCAATTAGTTAATGCAAATAAAATAAAATATTAACTAACTTATCGCTTCTTTTACATTTATTCGTCTTTCATATTTAATAAAACAAACAAAATCACAACATTCTTTATTCAAATTTCTTTTTACTTCTTTTCTTACTTGCCAGTTACACATTCGTACTCATCATACATAGGTATTAACTCTTTCAACAAACCTCACATCCAAAATTATTTTTAACTAGCAGTCCACCCCGGCTTCGCCCGTGGTACACACATAGCCTATGTCACTCGGGAATAATGTAGCTTTTCAACGGTGTAAGAATTTTTTAAATCGGCCCAGTACTTTTTGAGCCTATTCATTACAAACATACAAACATACAAAAATTGGTACAAATCTTTCCTCTTTATAATATTGAGATATGTCACCTGTATTTTTATAATAATAATTACGATTAAACTACATTGAATTAGACCTGATCTTCGAAAGGACTTAGTTTTGGATAATACTGAAGCGTATAAAAAAAATGGACTTGATCAGATAAGTTTTTCGGGAGTTATCGTGACCACGCCAGTTTCCATACATACCGATACACGGACGTCCACAAAATGATTTTATTAAACATTGTTTTTATTTATTTAAAAGGCAAAATGTCTTTTAAAAATGCCATAAGTGTTGAAACTAGTGTTTTTCCTTGACATTTATGTGTAAATATTATTGTACAAGTGCGATAGAAAATAAATAGAGACACATTTAGTTAAAAAATCACTTGATTTTTGTAAGGCGAGAGTAGAGCACTACCTCATGCGCTTCGCTTATGAGGCGTGCAAAAAGAATAGAAGTGAAACTGTATTCCCTTTTTATACTATAGTAGTCATAGCGCGAAGTTTTACCAATCATAGTTTTACTCATAGACTCATAGACATTACTAGTCCTTAAATTCAGCCAAATCAAACGGCCTTTCACTGTCTAATTTGGTATCTACCTCCAGACTTTGTGTAATGCAGTCCTTAAGTCGAAAAGTCTTTGCTCTGGTCATATGGTCCAAAGGCGACGCTAAGCAGGTTGTCTGTGGGCTTATAGGAGCGGTGACAGCCATCAGAAAGACAAAGACTTGATAATGTATCTGTAACAATGATTATTTAAAACATTTGCTTTTATTTGTGCCAGTCATTATTGCCTTATAAAATAAACTGCGGGGCTTGTTTTTACGTGGTCGTACATAACAGCCGTATCGGCATTCTGCCGGCGTTTCACGGGCATTGTCAGTGATGATGAGGTAAATACAATTAATCGCAAAGCGAAGGGAGATCGCTCGTTTGTCGAATATTGACATAATTGCCTGCCAATGAAGCTGTATCCGAGATAGCACAAGCGTGTTGTTTATTGAAAACACCCTCGCTCCCCAACGCGTCTCCCCTCTCCCCGCTCGTATTCTCCTGAAAGAAACTGCGGATAATATTCTTTGAGCCCTATTAAAACGGGGTCAGCCATGGGAGATGTCAATTTTATGTCAGTTTTTAGTGTTTAGGGTTATGAAAATAGATTTTAGTAACAAAGTTATAGGTTATGAGTTATGACATCGTAAGCTTTTAGGGCTCTACTGCCAAAATGTGTCCCTTAAATAGAAAAAACCGGTCAAGTGCGAGTTGGACTCGTATATAAAGGGTTCCGTACCTCTGTATAATGTTTTCAAACGCTGAAAAAAAAACACGTTTCTTGTATGACGACCCCCTTTAATTTTTATCTTTATCTTATTTTTAGTTATGTTGTTATAGCGACCACATAATCATAAAAATAATCTGTAAAAAATTTCAAATGTCTAGCTTTTACAGTGACACAGAGCCCTGTGATAAACGGACGGACGCAAACGGGCAAACAGCCGAGTTTCAGTTATAGGATACCACCTTAGTTAGCACCTTTTGGATACGGAACCCTGAAAATATATGAATACTTTCCATCGTAAACAAACGTTTTTAATATTATTTCGGGTCCTAAGTGCAGCTAATCCATTACCGAACTCCAATACATTAGTTACACCCGTATCGATCTTAGTCGTCTGAATGTTATTCCATCTGTTTATTGTCAGCATTTTTCCCAATGGCTTTAATTTTATCACCCGCATCAATTCTGTCTGTCTGGCCATTATCAACGTCATTTATATTTACATCGCGCTGGTTCTAATATTATTATAGATCAGAATCAGTCATATTTTCTTTGCTACTAGAATTAATCTTCTGAAGGGCGGAGGCGAAGGATAGAAGAATGGAGACAACTTCGAGCGACGCGTGACTAGTTGTTTTCACTACTAGGTGGATGACATGTCATTAGCGGTAAGTACTTGACCAGAATGAGATAAGAGAGGCTCAAGAATAGTGAAATGGAATATATGAGGAGACTTTTTACTGAATATCTCATGGATTGGGAGCACATATCGCTAAGGCTGGTACTATATGATGTATCTCTATAATAGAGACCGCCGCCGATCAGACAGTTTAAAAATTACGAGAAGTATAACTTCTCGTAATTTTTTTTCATCATACTGACTAATCATCTGAATCCCGCATTTATACAACGTGGAAGGGACATACCCGCAATAAATCGAACCTCGGACTATACTAAATCATTATAGTATAATGAAATTAAAATAATAGCCAAAGTACAAATAAAATTGGCATTTCCTTACAAATCGTCCGGGCGGCTGCAGACTTTTGTATGGAAATGGCAATTTGTTTTTTGTTCTTTGGCTGTTATTTTAATTTCATTACACTATAATAGTGATCTGGTATAGACCGTGGTTCGATTTATTACGGGTATGTCCCTTCCACGTTGTATGTTACATTCTGTATCTTACTAAAGGTTGTAGAAAAATACTGTTTACCTGCATGGCATAGCATGCCGTGTGGCAGCATAAATGATTTACTTTATGACTGTATAGTTTAATTTCGCTACATTTGAGAAATTATATGGGGAACGTTCTTATATCATAGAGTTTATTGCGCTGCTGTTTGCGATTTGTTTTTATTTCGACCTAGTCTTTTCGGGCGAGTATTTTATTATTTTTGTTTCGCCTCGTTTTTGTTCACGGTTATTATTACACATGAAATATTGTTATTTCTGTACCGTTTTAATAATTTGTTGTTATAATTTGTTTGTCTCTTAATTTTATATGACATGATTAGAATAATAAATTTACATTTGAATGCGTCCATAAGTACCTATAAATATAAATTTATAATGATTATTTTTTTCTTATATATATATAATTATTTCTTTGTATAACCCAAAGGTGGACTCATAGAGAAATCTCGAATTTCGCTTATTGTTCTGGAGATGCATAATAAATTTTTGAATAAAAAAATATTAACAATAAATCAGAAAAATGCAGTGTTAGTTAGATTAGGCAGACAATGACACGGTATTGTTGTAAACATTATCGTAGTATGGTTTTTATATAGTTTTTATAATTTTTTTATTTATAGTAGTCATTCGCATGCATTAGGGGTCCTATCCCTTTGCATAATTGATACGAAAACGTCACTTTACGAAATGAAAAATATAGTCCCACCATGTTACGTTGCGGTATGTATCTACAGCCGAGTAGATGACTTCCATTTAATTTTGAGTATTTTCTTCAGGAAAACGCTTAACTTGTATCGCTGACCTCGTTCTAAAAGGAATACGTTTAATGAATCATTGACTCTGTTATTAATTATCTTCCCTGAAAAGTAAACTCGCCAATAAGCAACTGCCGATATTTCCTTACAGACAGAAAATGTTTTATCTTCAATATTTATTAGTTTAATTAAGGATTTCCATTGCTAAAACAGTTTCGGAATATCTGAAGTGTGGATGCGGAATGTATCATGATTTACGACATTCACGTATCGATTGCGGCAGTACATTGCGGGTATATCATAAATTCAGTTTTTGAAGTGAAAACTTCTTTAGGCGAGTTGGGCATTTTTTGAGATGGGAAAAAACCATTAAACTTGCGACACTGTTACGTAACCGACACCACCCTGTTCAAGTTTTCACTTCTATCGGGGATGTGGTGATATGATGAGTCTTTGGAATTTTACGTAGAGTTGACATTTTCGGTTTGTTATATTAAAAGTCGAAATGTCCCGGAGTGCCACTGATGCTATTTTATAAATCAAGATACTAAACTATTATAAACCATAATCAGCAACTTTCTGGGGATGTTGGACAAAGGCCTCTCCCATGTGTCTTCATCTTTGTGTGTCCAGTGAGTCTTAACTAAACTATAATAACTTTGCCTGAAATAGATGATTTGACATGAATTTTATTTGAAATTAAATCAATTATGCTGTGTTTCCGATATGAACATTGGTACTAATATTTCGTATGATGTATAAGGATAAGTAAATATGGTCGGCGTTCCGTCCAAGTAATTGATGGCAACACCAATTAAATTATTACGATCCCATGGAGCCCAGAGTTCGGTCACCAAGGCCGCCAAATAAGAAAAGTATAGAAGTGAAACTGCATTTTTTATACTATAGTAGTCATAGCGCGAAGTTCCACCAATCCCAGTTTTACTAGTCCTTAAATTCAGTCAAATTATATTTCGGTCTTTGAATGTTTGGTCTCTACCTCCAGACTTTTAGTTAAAGCAATGACGCGTAGTTGCAGTATACAAGAAGCACCCGAATAGCTCGCGGTATTTGGGCATACTTTCAGGAAACCGCTGTTTTTGCTGTCAGTTCGGATTGCACAGGGCGTTTCCTCTTGCTTCTTGGATACTGCAACTACGCGTCAATGCTCTGAATATTTGTGTAATACAGTAATTGCGGTGGTTATATGGTCAAAAGGCGACGCTAAGCAGGTTGTCAGTGGGCTTATAGGAGCGTGTGACAGCCATCAGTAACTTTAATCCAAGACCAGCGTTGAAGACGTGCATAGAGAGATATCCCCAACTCAATCTGTGTCGATGCTCTACAGCGTAATTTCTCTATCTACAGTGTTTTGTGGCAGGGTTGCGAGATGAGATATAAATGGAAAGTAAACAGGCGGTAATCTCGGCCGGTCTTGACAACCCTCGTTCGGCCTCAGAGCCCCCGGGGTAGGATATGTACCCTTCGCCAATCATTTATCGGACACCGCATGAGTTGATTTGTGATTCAGTCATTGATTGCTTGAACGAAAATCCGAAGTAGAAATCAATAACATGTTAGATGAAGATTACTTGTATATGAAGCTTTTTTTGCGTTTCTATGACGGTATATATGTAGTTGTTGGTTGACTTTTATTAAAATTTTCTAGTTACTCTTAAGGCGACGTGGGTTTACAAATTGCAATACTGTGCGTGTTTTTGAAAAATCACTGATATTAAACTACTACAGTTTATTCCTCAAAAAATTTACATAAAAGTTTTAAGGATTTTCTACCGACACCCACAATAGCCAAAACACGATTGAGCATTTTTGGCTAAATTTGGCTTTAAAATAAATAAATAAATAAATACGGACAAATTACACAGATTGAGCTAGCCCCAAAGTAAGTTCGAGACTTGTGTTATGGGATACTAACTTAACGATACTATATTTTATAACAAATACATATATAGATAAACATTATAAATACGTGTTACTATTTTATACCATCACCTTTTTATATGATTATTATACCAAAAAATGTAATATGTAAATATCTATCCGTTTTTGCTTCAGAAAAAATAATAAATATAATACAAAAAAAATAATAAATAAAACAGTGAAATATTCGTCGAGAGCGAAGGAAGGGTCGGAGCTGTACTCGACGATATTTCGCAGTGTTTTATTTATTATTATTTTTTGTATTATATTTATAATTTTTTCTGTAGCCAAAACGAATAGATATTTAGATAATACATTTTTTGGTATAATTTTCGTATAAAAAGGTGATTGTATAAAATAGTAATACGTATTATAAGGCAAATTTAGAGGTATGTTTGTGATTTTTTTCTATCAAGCCAAAAATGCTCAATCGTGTTTTGGCTATTGTGGGTGTCTGAAGTAATTTTTTTGAGGAATAAACTGTAGTAGTTTAACATCAGTGATTTTTCAAAAACACCTACAGTTTTGCAAATTGTGAACCCACGTCACCTTAAGTACCTTTAAAGTTTTGCTTTATTTTCAGATTACATTAAATGTTTGGGTTAAATAAGTTTATAACTAAACAGGTAGTAATAATTAAGCAGTTCATACTGTAATCTATCTTAAAGATATATTCCTTTAGTTTTTGAAACTATTTATTACAGACAAAACAATACTAAAAAAATATATGTAGTTAGTTAAACTAAAACGGGCTCTCATATAAATAGATTAATTAAGTCTCTCATCGAATCCTATTGATTAGCTAAATGGCACGGAGATTGTTCTAAAATTAGCCCACAGCTATACATTTCGGCGATGAGATTCAAATTAAAATTGTATAAAAGGTGGACTTCATTGTGATAGCATTATCTTCAGTAAATTTTCAGGGTAAACAGAAAAACAAACGCGAAAGGTGGTAAATACATATTTATATTAGGTCCTTACATATGAAATTGCCGTTCAGTATAAAAAAAGTGAAACAAGTTTTTTTTAACGAAATTATTATTTAATCAATCGAAGTATGCGCCGTTGTTATCGATACACTTCCGCCATTTTATAGGCAGATCATTGATACCTTTGGAAAAAAAATCCTGGGAGCGAGAGCCTATGAACTGTTTGAAGGCGGTTTTGACTGCCTCATCAGATTTGAAATTTTTTCCTTGTAAAAAGTTATCTAAATTTTGAAAAAAATGGTAATCGGTTGGGGCAAGATCTGGAGAGTATGGTGGGTGACGCAGAGGTTCCAGTCGCAGCTCCTCTAACTTGGCGATCGTTTGATGTGCAGTGTGTGGTCTAGCGTTATCCTGAAGAAGCAGTGGGCTAGAGCAATTCATCAGTCTCGGTTGTTTAATGGCGAGCTTTTCCATCATTGTTTGCATATGTTGGCAATACAAGTCTGCAGTAATCGTCTGGCCTGATCTGAAGAAGCTGTAGTGGATAACACCAGCACTGGTCCACCAAACACTAACCAGAATCTTCTTTTTGGTCAGTTTTCGCTTAGGGCAAGGTTTTCCGGTTCTCCAGGGTCAAGCCATTGTGATGATCGCTTCCGATTGTCGTACAGGATCCATTTCTCATCACAAGTCACGATACGGTTCAAAATCCCCTCATTATTGTGGCGATTAAGCAAAGAAACGCAGCAAGCAACGCGTGTTTGTTGGTTTGCTTTAGTCAATTCGTGCGGTACCCACTTTTCGAGTTTTTTAATTTTTCCGATTTGGCGCAAGTGGATAAGTATCATTTTGTCACTTACGCCGAAGGCTGCTGCTAATTTAGAAGTGGTTTGAGATGGATCCGCTTCCACTATCGCCTTCAATTCTTCGTTATTCACTTGAGTATCAGGTCGTCCACGAGGCTCATTGTGTAAATCGAAATTTCCAGAACGGAAACGTTGAAACCAAAAACGCACCGTTCGTTCGTTAGCGGTGCCTGGTCCATACACGTCGTTAATTCTTCGAGTCGTTTCTGCAGCACTGGTGCCACGGTGGAACTCGTATTCGTAAATACCGCGAATTTTCAATTAGTCCATAGTTGTTGTTATAGCAATGTTAAAACTCAAACAAATGATGTTAAAACAAATGAAATACGAATTTTAAAACAATATTTTTCTGGCTTTATTTCGAAATAAATTTGAATTTGGAATTCCTAATGAAACGCAAGATATTTGATTTTAAAGTTGCCAGTATTGAAAATCGGCAATTTCATATGTAAGGACCTAATATTCCGTGTACAGTCAAAAACCAAAGTCTAAGTTTTAAAGACAATTAAGTGATCATTATGATTTTTAGAATTTAGTCGTTGATTCTATGATTCTATTGTTTCAAGGAATTATAATATTCGTCTATGACAGTCACCACCGTAGATCATCATCGTCGTTGCCATTCCCTTATTTGGGATCGCTTTGTGTGATAACTTGATAAGTCTCGATCCATTCCTTCCTATCGTTTACTAAATTAACAGGAAGTTCGTTGTTCTTGTATGTTCCACTAGGAGAGTGAGAAGAATCATATTTTGTTCCAACTTTGTTCGTAATTCACAGAATAGCTCATGCAAAAAATGTCCTGCTAGGAATAAACATGATTTAACGTCATACGTAAATCTAATTTTCCCTATCCCATTTCCATTCTCGTGCCGGCCGGCTCTCATATTAACAGCATTTACTTTATCATATTGTATTTTGCGCACACAATTTTTATTGTGCTCATAGTATTTTTAAGATTAAATCGTGTATTGAATGTTTGTGCCAGCCCTGAAGGGACTGTTGGCAAAACAATTATAAAGCACTTTGTAAACTTGTAATAATATTATAAACGGGCAAGTTTAGTTGTTAGGATGTTTGTTAGTGAATCAAGCAAAAACCGCTGAAAGGATTGGAATAAAATATTACCTGAATTTAATTCAGTTAATAATATTAATTCTAATATAATTCGTATGTGTTAATTTACTGAATTAATTCCTATGTGTTAATTTGGTAAATTAATACCTACATAGGACACTTTTCATCCCGGTAAAAAAGAATGAGGTTCCCTTGGGAGTAACCCAAAACTTTACCCCAGGCACCTTTGACCGAGCGGGTAAAGTCGCGTATAATAGCTACTTTGTAACAAAAACATAAAAAAGCCTCTATATATAGTACCTACTTACTGGAATTGGATCGGACTTCATCTCAATGAGATGGAATTTTCATTCAATTTATTTTTGTACTTTTCTCGGTCTTGTCGACTTCGATTTTGCGTCCTTTGTTCGCGTATTTTTTTAATGAACCCACAGTGTAATATTTATTTTAAATCATATCTGACGTCCGTTCGAGTGTAAAAGCCTCAGGGATTTGTGCGGGAAAAGCAGACCCTTATTCTATCATGAAAATGTTGCCCAAGGGATGCTCTATGAATACTAAACTTATAGACTCGTCGAGTTTTAGGCCGCGTACATACAACACAACTTACTTATATAGAATGCAGCGCAGAGAATATTGTTCACATGAACACTCTCTCTTACCATCTTTGCCACCGTTGACCGGGTATACTAGCCACTTGCCTAGTTCAGTACGGTCATGGACACTTGTCCATGACCGTACTGAACTGTGCATTTGCGCATATTGATCAATGAATATGGCGTAGGAGTTAGGACACCCTTCAAGTTTCACACAATAGTTTTAATGTCACGTCCAACATGGTACATGGCATTGCTAATATTTTGGTTTACAAGTTTATTGTGCTATATTGTGCCTATATTATAATTGATCTGTACCTATCCTAGGATTGGTTCTGGTCTACCCAACATTGGGTTGCGAAGGTCAGACGGCAGTCGCTTTGTGTAAAAACGAGTAGCCTCCTCAAATTACCTAGGTTAGGTAGCGGACCCCGGGCTCTGAAGCGTTACCGCTGAGGATGCAACCTGGAATACGCTCAGATGATGATGATTATAAAATTGATCTGTATCCAATTTTCTTGGTCTTGTTTTTGTAAGGACAATGGGTTACCTGTAACATGACAGGCCGTACGCTTAGTACATGGTCGAAGATCTCTAATAATGTGTTGTGTTGCATAGTCTAAACACAAAACCAATAATAACTTTATGGCTATATCAACTTGTCGGTAACTGCAGCTTAGGTTGTCCCTTTAAGAATTTAACATTTGCTTATACGATTGTATACGATCGCTATCAGAAAAATCGTTGTTATACATGAAAGACAGAAACGCAAGAGTGAGGATCGCAGCATTGATTTAGGCAGGCTTACTGGAGGGTCATACACGACTGCGAAAGATACAACTGCGATGAAAGTGAAAGCGACTTCTCGTGATTGCTCTAAATCACCACTGCTCTATAACGTCGGAGGTTGATGATGATGATTATTTCAACTTGATCCAAGAAAAATACAAAAAAGTAAAGGATAGTCCAGTGTTCTAACAATAAAGCATGCGTTGAATTATTTTGTGAAAAATTGCGGTAGTCTGTAGTCTGTACGGGCCTTCGGGACCACATTAAGTTGTCCGTTACCATTAGCTTTATAACAATGAGCAGAGTAGTTCTGAAACGCAACTTGGAAGTGAATATAAATCACTTAGTATGCACAAAGCTGGTTGCATTAACCAGTTTAATTTCATAAAGTTTGCTGTCAATGCTACTTTGTATAATTTTTCTTTATATACAACGAGCTTTTGGTTAATTTGAGAGTTTTATAAAGACTGCTTGTTATGTTCACTAATAAAACTTGTATTCAATTAATATCCAGATTAAAATGAGAATGGTTCTATAGATTAAAGACCATAAATATGGTCTTTAATAGCGTATGAGTTTATGACAACGATATAAAGGTCGAACGTTGACAAGAATTTTTTTTTTTGTAGGTAGTAAAATAGACGTCAATTCATTATATGCATGCATGCATCAACCTTGTCCCTTATTGCTATGCAAATAAATATATTTTAAAATGCTGGAAATGACGTATTAATAATATATGTATGTACGTATGTATTGGAAACTAATCTGCTCATCCTTGAGTCGAGCAAACGTTGGTATTTGAATCATTTTCCACTCCACTTGATTCATTTAACCAAACCAAAACCCATAGAAATTTAACTATCCTAACAGCCCTTTAATTCACGAATATTGAGGCACACCCTTTAAAATTTAATTACGCAAACAGAAATAACCGTTGTTCATGAAACAATCTTCTGGAGAGTGGGTGTAATTGTGTCCCTAGGCTTATAACCCGCTCGGGACCACGGTACTTACATGACAGTAATGTCAGGGCACGACACGTGGGCAGAAAATTAGTGGTGTAACATTTGTTAGGTAATGCCGAGCCGACAGATTAGAGAAAAAGGGAATTTTAATAGCATTGAATACAATGTATAATTTTTAAATATTACTTGGACTTTCATATATTTTTAATTTTCACAACCTTTATTAGCTTGCCCTATTTGTTGTTGTTTTTTGGGTCAAATCTTGCAAGTTACATTTGAGCAATTTCCCGGTTTTTGATTAAAATAAATTTTTTAATTAAGATTTAATTTTGTATGCTTATGTAAATCAGATTACAATAAAATATTAATATGACAAGAAGCTGGTCTGATGATGGAGCTGGAAGATGGCTATAGGAACTCGAATAGGTAATAAAACGACTCAACCCCATCGAGCTTTTTACATTTGTCTTGATAAGTTTTTAGGCCTGACAAAAGCTTGTACGAAGAAATTAAATTTCTTCATTGACTTATATATTACTAGCGTAAATTTCTTCAAGAAACGTATTATTTATTTAAATGAGATTAACAAAAAAATGTGTCATGAACTAACATCTGCGTCGATATCTTATTAGAAGGTGGGTATGGGCTATTTAGAGAACTATAGAGAACAAGTGTTGGTATATGTTTATTTACACACTATCTTGTCTCAGTCACGCAAAGTGAGTCTTGGAATCTATCTTACACAACAGCGCTCAACCGAGCGCCTTCATCCAGTCATCCAGTGCCTACATCTTGCCAGTTGTCGGCAACACGCAAGTCAGCCTACACCTACCACCGATTGACGTCCCGACTACTATTTTTTTTTAGTGCATTTTCTAAATGTATCTATTTCTTTGTTGCAGGGCGGCGTGGCTGCGCAACATTAGCGTTTAGGGTAACGCGCAACCTGGAGCCGCAAAAGGGTCCATGTAAGTGCAAACACATAAACTACTTGTTAAATAAAGTTAAGCACGCGAGTGGGCGAAATCCAAAGAGCTATTATGTAAAACTAGAGAAGACATTACATATCACTGTTTCGTCCCGTTCAATTGTAGCTATCTCCATAAACTTCACTTAGTCGCTTGCTAGCTCTTATACGCCTAGTACTTTCAACATTTTATAATCGAAAACCATACGAAAACATGGTAAATATAAATAAAAAATGCCTTGGTGGGTGTTAAAATACTGTCAGAATAATTTAAATAAACCGGCCAAGTGCGAGTTAAACTCGCGTGGAGAGGGTTCCGTACAATTGGTTGAATTCTTATAGGTTTTCCTGTAATCTACAAGCAATGAACTATATTTTGGATTTTTTTCAAAATTTTAGGCTTAGTATTTTTGGAGATCAGGGGGGGGGGGGATGGACAATTTTTGTCTTCTTTCATGAATAAAATCAAAATTATTCATTTTACAATAATAACAAAAATATATTTGAGATCCTCTTAACGAGCCCTTTCATTTGATATATGACACAGACAGGTTTGCAAAACTTTTTTTTTATGTCCTAATTGGTCCCCCGAAAATGACCCTTATTTTTAAAAAAATATTAATTTACTTTGCACATATGTGTTTGGGTGATAGGATTACAACATTCTACAAAATTTCATCTGATTCGGTCCAGTAGATTCGGAGCAAATTGGCTGTGACAGACGGACGGACAGACAGACGCACGAGTGATCCTATAAGGGTTCCGTTTTTTCATTTTTTGTACGGAACCCTAAAAAACACGGCAAAGTGTAAAGACATAACTTTCCATCGGTAAGTAACCAGATTTAATCGGTCGGTAAACAGAGTAATAAAATTAACGCCGCCATATGTTCAAAAATAGAACTGGAGGGGCCAATGTTTGAGATAGCTAGTCTTTATTTTCTATGTTATATGGAGAAATCAGTTTAGTTGGGAAGAAATGATGATGAAATGGGTGAAGCATTCGTTCGTTTAAAGACTCTTGAACTGTTCATTTCAAAAATTGCGCTTGACATTAGTCCAGTAGAAAAAAAGTGTCTTGAACCACAAGTGGATGACAGGAAAAAAAGTGATGGCTTTTCTAAGACTGTTATGAAATAAATCCCTGGAATAATATTATTTTTAAATGATCTGCGTATTCTAACACACAGTACTCACGCATGCTATATTCTTTGTGGTTCTGTGAAGTCATTATAATATTTATGTGACATTTAATAGATACACGTATATGCAAATAGCTAAATTGAATAGAGATGATTGCAACATGACGTAATAGGAAAATCCTATGGTGTGTCTATGTTATAATATATCCTATAACAAATTTGTATCAGTTGTTGTAACACTGTATACCTGTGTCCTCTCAGTCTGTGCTAGGTGTACGCTGACTCCAAAGGTGTCTAAATAAGAAACTTTATTTCACATTACTTTAGTGGCCACAGTAATACCTAATCGGCGAAAATTTTAAGTGTCTAGCTATTACTTTTTAAGAGAAAGAGCCCTGTGACAGACGGACGGACAGACGGTCAGACGGCGGAGACTCAACAATAGGGTCCCGTTTGCACCCTTTGGTTTGGGTACGGAACCCTAAAAAGAAATATAGTAAATGACAAATATATATTTAATTTCAGTGTTGCGGAGGGCGCGGCGCCAGAATGGACGACGCCGGCAGCAACAAGCAGCGGCAAGCCACCAGGGTATTCAAGAAAAGCTCGCCAAATGGGAAGGTGAGCTTCACGAAAAATATACTTATTTTCTTTGGCGTTAAGTTCAAAGTTCTTTATTTGCAGCTATAATATGAATATTGTGTACATGTACTTAACGTAGCGATCCCTTTCGGATGTTAAAAATAATAATTTAACGTAACATTATAAGTAACCCTTTTATCTCCCTTCCATCTTTTCAACGTTTATACCCGTGTCGTCCTCGGGGCCCGTTTTCCTTTATCAAAGAATCAAATATTTATTCAGAAACTAAGCCTTCGCAGGCACTTTTTCACGTCAGTTTATGCATTATGATAATGTATGTTTTTAAATACTTTTAAACTATCGCGTTGCATTATTATTAAATTAATGCATACGGGAATTAACGCGAAACGTACCTTTTTTTATTTATTTTGCTGACGTACGTATGACGTAGTTTATTTAGGTACGTTTCGCGTTAATTCCCGTATGCATTAATTTAATATGTATTTTTTTTAAATAAAAAATTACGTTTTGACATATCTGTGACCTTTTTTGTTATTACACATATATGTATATAATGATCGCGTATATTTTGAAGCAAAATTTTTGTGTAAATACCTATTTAACTTTTTGTAGCCTGTATGATAGAAATCCTGGTAGCAATCAATTTGAATTCGAAGCTGAGCTTACGCCGCGGGAACCCTAATTTAAACAGAGTTATTCGTCGAAGACGAGCCATCCGATCCCTCCATTGGTGCCCGCGGCGACTCCTTTTTGATTTTCTATATTGTTTGAATTAAATTTTAGGGATCTGTATGGAGTAAGGAACTGGTAATTTTAGTTGAAATTGGAAGGTGGAAACAAGGGTAATTTCCTTACATTCAAAAAGAATTACAGAGTCGTTTTTCAAAGGCTCGACGAGCTATTTGTGCCCGCGGAGCGAGGCGACTTCTTTTTACCTGACTGCGCCAGAAGGGCGGTTATGTTTTTATTATTATAACTAATTTTAAGTTTTTAGTTTGTTAGTTGACGTCTTTGGAGAAAACGTGCAGTGTAGTTTGTTGCCGCTTCTTCTGCACTTGCGCCTAGGAAGCGGCGTAAACTTAGCTGTAAGTAACGATTTGACGTCAACATTTGTGTAAAACAAAACAAAGTGACTATTATTAAGAGATATTATAAATATCCTAAGATAATAAAGATATTTTGAATTGAATTTTGAATTGAATTGAATTGAATGTATTAAAACTTATTGATCCACAATATAAAATTGTTTACAATTGGCGAAAATGGTTCTCCCAGACAACGGTGAGGGTTTTTCGAGTGTACGAGTATGTATATTTGTTTGGCATGCTCTGCTTAAACGGCTTTTGTTTGAGATGACTTTAGATTCGTCCTAATTGTGAGAGTGGCACAGGTGTATCAAAAATAAAACAAAATTGCAGTATTTGGAGTCAAATTATGTCTTAATTTTTTTAAAATTCATAACCTATGAATGGGCTTAAAAAATAAAGGATTTTGTATGAAGATTACAAAAATATATAAGTACATGTTATAATTTATACCTCGCTTTCCGAGCGTGTTCCCGGTTGGATCCCGTAGTCGGGTTTTTTTTATTTTATATTGTTTCGTACAGGTTGTTAAATTCATACGGAACCTTCTGTCTCGGCGTACTTACAACGCTTGGCCGTTCCTTTTGTATCCTTGTTTTTATAAACAGCTAATGGAGCAAAGAAAAATGTCAATGATGTATACTTGTATGTCACTAATTTATAGGGAAATTTACGTAAAAAAATATTTGTTTTTCGTTTCAGATAACAGTGTATTTAGGGAAGAGGGACTTTGTCGATCACATCACACATGTAGACCCGATTGGTATGTATTATTTTTATATTTGTTTTATTTATTTGGGTCAACAAACAATTTTACATTAATATTTGACACAGAATATTACACACACAAGAGTAGATAAATGTAAAACCAACACCGTTACCACGGTTTATCATGTTATTATTTTTTAGCATACAACAATAAGTTGGTTGAGAAATCATAACATTACAGTATAAATAATAAAAGGGGCACTGAACAATGGATTTGGAAGAGGTATTACGACTTTATGGAAAGAGGAATATATTTTACCTTTGTCTTCTGTTTATTTCATAGTCTGTTGTACTTAATTAGACGTGAGGTAAGTATAACCAGCTTAATTAGGTTGGTCCGTTTCTATCATCTAGAAGTAATTTCATTTAGATTCAGATAACATTATAAACTGATAAATTATGATCAGAGATGAGTTCCTTAAACTGCAGTCACGTCACGACCATATTATCTTCAGCTTTTAAATAATTAATTTATTGAAATTCCAGACGGGGTGGTGCTAATCGACCCGGAGTATGTGAAGGACCGTAAAGTCTTCGGCCATGTGCTGGCGGCTTTCCGGTACGGGCGGGAGGACCTCGACGTCCTCGGCCTCACCTTCCGGAAAGACCTCTACCTGGCCGCAGAACAGGTAACCAAGAAAACGGTAATTCGTGGCAATGAGTCTACTTTCTTAGGATTACACCCTGGCAGCTTTGTCCTTGGTTTTGGTTTTAGATTTCTTGCTAGAAGCCTTGTGTAAATTTATTTCTGAATTCGACTGTTACTTAATTTTCAAGCACTCATTCTCCCATCGCCTCGTCACGATTACAAAACTCATTCTTGCTCGAGCTACCATTTTATAACTTTCCTTTAGTGTATTATATTCGGTTTTCTTTAAAACTTTATTTGATACCCGATTCCGACTTCGCTAAAAGGTGTTAGAATATATTTAAGTATGAAATTTATTATTATAAATATTTTATGATTCCAATTTTAGTAACATTTATATAAAGTTTAAATTGCCGCTATAGATAATATGTAAGTGAACCTTGCATATTTCAACTTGTATTTGAAAATGTTCCAATCCCTCTTTCCAGATATACCCACCGACGTCGACGACGAAGCGGCCTCTGACTCGACTTCAAGAGCGTCTCGTGCGGAAACTGGGGCCCGCCGCGCACCCGTTCTACTTCGAGCTGCCCCCGCACTGCCCGGCCTCCGTCACCCTGCAGCCCGCGCCCGGCGACACCGGCAAGCCATGCGGTGTGGACTACGAGCTGAAGGCGTTCGTCGCGGATTCCCAGGACGACAAGCCTCACAAGAGGTCAGACAATAGGTATACTGCGAGCTGCTGTGTGCATGCTAGCTCGAGTTGCACCTGCGCTTCCGTCGCACCAGGCAGGCTGTAGGCACACAAATTAAGAAGAGTATTTCATACAGAATGGAATCTTCTAAGGTCCTGCGCAATATGCGTCCCCGTTCCTCTTTCCCGCACCTCTCCCCTGTTCTCGCCTTGTCGAGGGTCGAGAGCGGGCGAACACACACGCATTGACGTGTGCGTTTGTAGTAGTGTAGGCATAAATGATACTTCGCTTCTATGAAGTTTCATACCTGTGCTGTAGGCATAGAGCTACTATGTACTAGATAAGATGCCATACATCACGGTTGTGTCCCATTCCATTTTAGCTATCTCCATACTGCACTTAGTCGCTTGCTATCTTTTATGCGCCTATTAATTTTGACAGTTTTTAAGTGAAAGCCAAGCCTTGGTGTCTGCTTAAATACTGTCGCGAACGAGATAGAATCTTCCTGAACAATATTCGCGAACGAATACTACGATAGAATGGTGCAAGCCAAATTGGCCCATATGTCTTGTGTCATAAAGTCTAGAGTTGCTTAACCATGTTACACTCACACACATACCCGGCGCCTGGATGCTTCGAAACACATTCGTCGACTATGTAGAATATTCGAGATTAGTGTGGACCTTTTCGATGGCGCATATAAATAGCGAATCGTGGGTGCGCCAGGCAGTTCAATACGAGCTATCAAAGCGATCACTTCGAAGCGAAGGAAACCTACCTTAGTGCGACAAGTGGAAGTACCTGCGACTACCTTGGCGATATACCTGGACCTCAGCTGCTACACGACTTGGACCTTGGACGTTTGGAAGACCGTCTTCACGTGTCATCTTAGGGTTCCGTAGTGAATAAATTCCTCATACGAAGTTTGGCGTTTCTCTCCAAATTCGAACCCCAGTTTCGTAACATTTGGTGTCGGAAGTGGATTTGAAGATGCCAGTTTTCCCGAGGGAAGAAGAGGATACCACCAGGGAAGGTGTCAGGACCAGGGCCCAGCGTGCCATGGAGGCTCAAGGGGGCGTGGCTCATGCCACGCCTACTGAACCTCAAGCCACGCCCACTGACCCTGAGGCCACGCCCACCGATCATCAGGCCCCGCCCACCAGGCCACAAGCCCCGCCCACCGGACGTCAAGCCACGCCCACTGGACCTCAAGCCACGCCCGCCGGACGTCAAGCTCCGCCCACTGGCCCCGCCCACCTCGGCCAGACCACGCCCACTAGCCACGCCCACCAAACAGTACCACGTGCATTAGAGGCATCAGTGGATTTAAACACCTTAATGCAGATGTTACAAGGCATAAGTGAAAATCAAAATGCAACTACAAAACGACTTCAACAAAGTATAGACGAGGCACAAAATGCAAGTACAAAACGACTTCAAAGTATAGAAGAGGCACAAAATACTCGACTTCAACGCATAGAAGAAAAACAAGATGCACGATTTCAACGTATAGAAGAGGCACAAAATTTACGATTTGCACGCCTGAGTAAGGACCAGCAAATAATTTTGAGCAATGTCAGCAAGCTCAACAAGGCAATGGACCATATCCGTGAGGACGTTGATTTATTAAAGAATCGAATGACCGATTTGGAGATTCGGGTAACCGATCTGGAGAATAGGGTTGAAAAACGAATGGCAAGTTTGGAAAGAAAAGTTCTGCAGCTTGAGACTATGGAAGCGAAAACCATTCCAAGTACATCCGGAGGTCAAGTTCAGGGACTAAAAGTCAAAGTGCCACCTTATGATGGTACAACATCGTGGGTTGTGTACAAAAAGCAATTCCAAATTGTGGCTGCTGCTAATGGGTGGACGAATGAACAAAGGCTGGCCGCTCTCACCGTTGCCTTGAAGGGTTCAGCTCTGTCGGTACTGGAGGTACTGCCAGGCTCAGGCAGCACCTTTGAAGAATTGATAGAGGCACTTGAAACTAGGTACGGGGAACGGCACTTGGAATACGTGTTTCGGGAACAGCTGCGTGACAGAGTTCAACGCCCTGAAGAAGGATTACAGAAGTGGGCACTAGAAATTGAGAAACTAGTGCGCAAAGCCTATGCTTCGGTGGATTCCAGAATGGTAGATAGTAAAATCTTAACATTCTTTGTGGATGGAATCCGAGATAAGGAAGTAAGGGTTCCTGTAAGCATGAGACATCATACGTCGCTCAGGGACGCGTTGGCACATGCTCTGGAAATTGAAGCACTGCGACAGGACACACAAGTGCACAGCCAGCAAGAATCAATAATGGAAACAAAGGTTCTGAAAACTCCGTCGAAGAAGATTATTTCAACAGGGCCCTTGTGTTACAGATGTGGGGAAAGGGGCCATCTGCAGCTTAGTTGTACAAAGAAAGACGATCTTATGGATAAAATAACGAAGTTAAAAGAATTGCTCGACGAAGTGACATTGGGACATGATACCTCATTTCGTGGAGAGAATTTTGACAAGAATTCTAATGAGGCTAGTTGGCGAAGATCGAAACTCTTGCGTGAACGTTGGAATGGATTGCACGAGGCGAAACAAGGAAAACGCAAGTTCGACGAGAGGACGGACAGGTGCCACGCTAGGAATTCTTACAGCTGGCGAACTGGTAAGGACATCATCAGTTCAACCTCGAATGACGTAAGAGCCGACATCAATGAAGCATTAGTTAGACGTCAGAATCGGGCGAGATGGGAAGCTCCAAACAGGGTAGTCAAGCGAGTGAGTGACGATAGATATCAGAGTGATACACATAGGCCGCCTGGGACGTTATCATGGCAGCAATTGTGACGCTCGGGACGAGCGCCTCTAAGAAGGGGGCAGTGTCGCGAACGAGATAGAATCTTCCTGAACAATATTCGCGAACGAATACTACGATAGAATGGTGCAAGCCAAATTGGCCCATATGTCTTGTGTCATAAAGTCTAGAGTTGCTTAACCATGTTACACTCACACACATACCCGGCGCCTGGATGCTTCGAAACACATTCGTCGACTATGTAGAATATTCGAGATTAGTGTGGACCTTTTCGATGGCGCATATAAATAGCGAATCGTGGGTGCGCCAGGCAGTTCAATACGAGCTATCAAACCGATCACTTCGAAGCGAAGGAAACCTACCTTAGTGCGACAAGTGGAAGTACCTGCGACTACCTTGGCGATATACCTGGACCTCAGCTGCTACACGACTTGGACCTTGGACGTTTGGAAGACCGTCTTCACGTGTCATCTTAGGGTTCCTTAGTGAATAAATTCCTCATACGAAGTTTGGCGTTTCTCTCCAAATTCGAACCCCAGTTTCGTAACAATACTGTACGAATAATTCAAGGAATACGATAAAATATAAAGGAATAATCTTCCTGCTTACCGATGTAAGTAACCAGATTTAATTGTTTGAAAATTAAATACGAATATTAAAAAATCCCACCGCCATATTTAATGATTCGGCGGTTCTTTTAGCAAATCTAGCGCTGCGATTTTAAAGGACGGCTTAAAAACAACTTAGTGCTGCAGCGCAAAGGTGTAAATTACCAAAAATAGAACACGGCGGATGTTCCAGACATTTGGTATTTATTATATTATGTCGATGGCTGTAGAACATCCTGCCCTGATGTCACGGAAGCTGCCTTAAGTCATTCTTAATCTAGGGTGTTCAATCACTTATGAATTATATTCAGGCGAATTGAAAGAACGACATTGTAAACAAGTTTTGTAGCAGTAGGTAACTGTTCATTAGTCGATAGATATCGCTGATTGCTGGCCAGTTGCTATTGTAGAAAGTTATAATTAGGTATCACATACTTGAATGATCAACGCCTATTTTTATTTTTCAGGAATTCTGTTCGACTCGCAATCAGAAAAATAATGTACGCCCCGAGCAAGCAAGGGGAGCAGCCGTCCGTGGAGGTGTCCAAGGAGTTTATGATGAGCCCCAACAAGCTGTACCTGGAGGCCTCGCTCGATAAGGTATATTTTTTTGCCTAGTGCTGACTGTGAAAATGTTACCTACAGAATGTTACATAGGTACAATTGATATTTATTTTTATCAGGTTGGTGGTTGTATCAACGCTGCGTTACATACCCGCGTGAAGTTTAGGCAAATAAGCGCTCGATTATTCGACAACTACTTATAAACCTATGTCATTGTTTATGCCTTAAGATTCGGAGTAAAGTCAGATGGTCGTAAGAGATCGATTTCTATGATTAGGCCTCATAAATAGGAGAAGTGATCATGGCTTCACGCATTGTAATCACTTATTAGCCACGCCACGTATATACATATGCGTGACAGAGCCTAGCGGATTAGCTTGTTGAAGTGGCAGTGGGCGGGACACAGCGCGACGAGCTAAAATAGGATTCTTTAAGTTTTTTTCTCTAACCTCCTTCCTCCGCCGTTGTGGACAGTAGAAAAAACAGTGGCACTCCGAGATTGCCGATAAAAGTAAAAACTTGATCAAGGTTGTGTCGGTTACGGAACAGTGTCGCGAGTTCAATGGTTTTTTCCTATCTCAAAAAGTGACCAACGCGCCGACAGAAGTTTTCACTTCATTTTTTTTTTTTCATGTATTTCCTTTCCTGTCGCCGCCCATGGCTTCACACAATGGTAGGAGTTTCGTCAGTATTAATACTCGTTCTGTATCTTCCAGGAGCTATACCACCACGGCGAGAACATAGCGGTGAACGTGCACATCGCGAACAACTCGAACCGGTCGGTGAAGCGCATCAAGGTGTCGGTGCGCCAGTTCGCGGACATCTGCCTCTTCTCCACCGCGCAGTACAAGTGCACGGTGGCCGAAGCAGAGAGCGAGTCAGTATATGTACTCTCTATGTGTAAATAGTCACTGAGAGCAGAAATGTTCCCGAGGACTATAGACTTTTAGCCCTAAGTTTAAGCCTGTCGGTCCTTTTTAGGGTTCCGTACCCAAAGGGTGCAAACGGGACCCTATTACTGAGACTCCGCTGTCTGTCCGTCTGTCACAGGGCTCTATCTCTTGAACCGTAATAGCTAGACACTTGAAATTTTCACCGATTATGTATTACTGTGGCCGCTATAACAAAAAATACTGAAAATAAAAAAAAGTTAAAATTAAAGGGGGTCGCCGTACAAAAAAAGTGTTTTTTTCAGTGTTTTTAACTAGATCTTTATAATGGCATTAACTAGATACTTGAAATTTTTACACATTATGTATTACTATGGCCGCTATAACAACAAATACTAAAAATAAAAAGAGTTAAAAATTAAAGGGGGTCGTCATACAAAAAACGTGCTTTTTTTTAGCATTTTAAAACATTGTATGGAGGTACGGAACACTTCATGTACGAGTCCGACTCGCATTTGCCCGTTTATTTAGGGATATGTCATTTTAAAAAGCCTATGAGTCGAAAATGCCTTTTTTGTCACTGTGGGATTTTTCAAGTAATAGGCTTATAATGTAAAGTTATTATTGAGACTAGGATTTATTTTGAAAAAAGAAAAGAAAATTAATATTTTACTTAAGTATTGGCAAAACAACATCGAACCAAAAGCCTATAAAGACTTTTAGTCCTTTAGGCTTGGCTTATTCAACAGGCCTAGCCTAAAGGACTAAAAACTAAATAAGGAAAAATTACACAGATTGGCTAGCCCCAAAGTAAGTTCCAAACTTGTTTTATGGGACGATACAACGTGACTATATTTTATGATAAGTACAAAAACGGCCTTTTTCAAATTGTCCTGACGCAGGACAATTTGGAAAAGGCCGTTTTTTAACTTGTCGCGGCCGGGGATCGAACCCAGAGCCTCCGAATGTCGGACTATCATAGTTTCGAATATGCCACGGAGGTAGTCTATCACTAAATAGTAAGCATGTCAACTCGGCGCCAGATGGATAGAATGTGCGGCGTGACAGGGTCCAGTCGAGGTCGGCACCGCCCGAAGCCAATTATGTCAAACAGTTCGCCGTGAATATTCGTAACTAGTAAATACCAGAGGGGTTTTTTGGCGGGAAGTCAAGGGGTTCGGTTGGGGTTTTCTTTAAATTATTTAGCAAATTGATTTAAGTGGACTTTATAATATGAAATTGGTGTTGTTTGGTATTATAAATGCTCATGCTCATGAACAATATGTGAAATAGTTAAAGTGGACAGTCATAGTACGGCTGTAGTGATATTTGTTTCGCGGACTGTGTGGGCGTCTTCGGGCGTCGTCCGCCACTCAATCGGCTATGAAAACCAGTGGACTCGTATAGATTTGTCGCCAGAAGCTACCTTAAAGCAATCAAAGGCCTACACCAACCTTTGATTGTAACTTGTTACAAAAAAGAATTTCCCACGTTTTATTAACTTGTTCCTGGCTAAATACGCAGTAGCGTCAAGCCATTAACAAAAATAAAAAATAAAATCAAATACCAGAGGTACTAGACGAACTCACCCCGTACTGTAAACTCGCGACTACTCTTTAACCGCATATATATATCGGTAACTCAAATGTCATGTATGAATGCATGATGTTCCTATAAAATATACTTGATATATCCTACAATCTTATCTTGGCAATTCAACTCTTGTTTTAGCAGCTTTCGTCTAAAAACGTGACACTTTTATTTTTATTTTGTTGGTCCACAAAAACAAAAACAAAAAATATATTTAGCTACGTTACATATGGTTATATTCACATATAAAATTGTCATTTCTGATACAGGGAGCAAAAATGGATTGTGAATCGGTTGTGCAAATTCCCTATCTTTGGGGTGTTCCGTAAGAGTTTAAAAGTACAGTCTCTGTAAGTAATTGTTTGCGTGTGATGCCGAATGCGAAACGCTCTTGCATTTACCCCTAGTACTTGAAACGTCGGCCGATATTTAAAAAAATGGTGAAAGGAATTAAGCCGGCAACTCCCTTTCTTCGAAAAAGTCATAAAATTGACGAAGTGATATTGGCATGCCATATTTTCAAGTTTCCTCTAGACTAGAAACTAGCAAAATATGGAGAAACCCCCAATCAATGAGCTTTTCTTGACCATTTTTCTGCCCCCAAGTCGTAAGCGTTTTGCGTTTTTTTTTTTTGGTTTTGTTTTAAGAAATGAGTTTTGCTTGTAATATTGTGATATTTTATTGAAAGACACTAACATTGTTTGATTTTGTTGCTCTTCATACTTCTGTCTAATGCAGATTTATTAAATGAATTATAAAATCGTAGTCCTTTCTAATTTTACTGATGTTAATTTTTTTTATTTTATTAGAGATTTGAGTGCGTTTGACCACTATCTAGCCTGATGGGATGCTAAGATGAGGTCTAAGGTGTAACACGCAGACTCAAAAAATGCCTATTCACTCTTGCCTTGAAAATCCCTAAATCATATGTATGGGGAAACATCGACGCAGGGAGGGAATTCCACACCTTAGCGGTTCGCCCAATGAAATATGAGTACCATGAGTACATTGCAAGGTCTTTGGCATCCTTGGGTGACCATTGACATGGATATTATATTATTATTTGTAGAAGAAAAGCGGAAAAGCGCAACTCGTGCATCCCGGTTGCATCCTCAGCTGTTCTGCTACAGATAGCACCACAGCTGAGGATGCAACCGGGAACGCGCTAAGTTGAAGAAGAAGCTTCTAGTGAATAATTGTATTGTGTATGTTTACAGGGAGGGCTGCCCAGTAGGTCCAGGGTTCACGCTGAGCAAGGTGTTCACTCTAACACCACTGCTGGCCAACAACAAGGACAAGTGGGGGCTGGCTCTGGACGGACAGCTCAAGCACGAGGACACCAACCTTGCTTCCAGCACGTTGTAAGTGTAACCATTTCTGTAAATATTTCGTTTCTAATCATCATCATCAAGTCTTTTTTAGTCTCCACTGCAGGAGCACGACCCTCTGTACTACCAAAGCTATATGTTGGCCAGAACAGTCAGAGGATTTAGCCTACGCTCTCCACGCTGGGCAGACGGGTTGGAAAGGTCTTGTTGATGTTTATCAGCTTTGTTTAGCTTGTTTCCTAAGTCGCCTTTTACAACATCCACGGGAAGACTTGGAGTGTTTCTATTCTACTTTGCCGGGAACCACACGGCTTGTTTCTAATAGTTTTATTTATTTATTCAAACCGCGTGATCTAGAAGCATAATATTTGGCACAAAGGTTCCTTTAATGACGTAAGTGTGCACTAAGAAAGGATTTTTGGAAATTAAGCAACTAAATGAGGGTTGAGATGGTAAAGTTGAGTATGCATAACATGAGAACTGCATTCTGTGCGTGGTTTTGAACTCGAAGCTAAATAAGTCCTGTAATACAGACGAGCGACACACCCTAGAGTGCTATTTTTCATTCAGGGACTCAGCGAAACACAAAACGTGTAGTTTTCCAACTCACCACTCGCGTTTCGACGCATTGCATCGTATTTTTGAAACCGTCCTGTGAGCGATAAGTAATATTGTGTTACGCAGAAAATATCATAAATTTGTGAATGGTTTTCTAAAAATAAAAAAGCAGCGTGAAACGGAACTGATTCTACATGGAACGTTTCTTTGACTTTTGTACGCTCCAAATGTCAAAATTACAAGTGGGACCACTCGTAAAGCCTTCGCATACTATCAATTAAAAAATGCGCCCGTTTGTAAACACTCGCGCAAATCATTCGTAATGTGACTCCCTAAATGAAAAATAGCGCTCCTGGTCGTCGATCAGTGTCGCGACGGTCGCGAACTCCTCGCCGACTAGTGTCGCAATTTGTCGCGGGCATACTGTCGCTCTCTGGTAGATCCCCCTATCAACAACATCATTATTTTTGGGTCATATCTATATAATTTTGTATTGTAATCTTTCAGAATCGCCGACCCGTCGCAACGTGAGAACCTAGGAATTATAGTTCAATACAAAGTCAAAGTGAAACTATGTCTTGGCCCGCTAGGAGGGTAAGTACTAACTTATTTTCTCGATAATTAAATACCTATGCATATTTCAAAAAAAAAGTCCTTTAGTCGCCTCTAACGACATCCACAGGAAGAGATGGTAGTGGTCCTATCTAGGCCGTGTAGCCTAGAATATGACTACTCCATGTCTTCAACTAAAGACTGTAGTTGGTCCTAAGTTAGCTGTTACTATATGCAGCAGGTTAGGCTGGAAACCACATAGCTACTCACTAGTACAGATGCGGTGTCGTGTCGTTGCAGCGACCTGAGCGCTGAGCTGCCGTTGATCCTGATGTGACTATAGACCGACCACAGCTGTAATGAGGCCTTAGGGGGCTGAAGGAGGCACGGGTGGCGGGCGAGGACTCACTAAAGCGGTCTTTCTCTACATCGTGTTAATGAAAGAACGCAAAACCTCTCAGATGGTACCTCAGCTCATGTAACTGAACAACTTTTGTTCAACAACTTTAACGAAATCCAAAAAAAAAGTTCGGATTTTCATACAAATTGACTCTATCAGCTGATCAGTTTGTATGAAAATTCAAATTTTTTTTTGGATTTCTTGAAATTTCTTAAACAAAAGTTGTTCAGTTACATGGGCTGAGGTACCATCTGAGAGGTTTTGCGTTCTTTCATTAACACGATGTATATGCAATAGCATAGGCTGGAAACTACACGGCTACCCACTAGTACAGATGCGGTGTTGTGTCGTTGCAGCGACCTGAGCGCGGAGCTGCCGTTCATCCTGATGCACCCGAAGCCGGACGACGACCCGCCGCGGCCGCTCGCCGAGCCCGCGCAGGACCACGACCTCATACAGCTGGACCCGCAGCCGTCAGTACAACTCAGATAATCTTAACTAAACATAAAAAAATTACTCCGATATACGAGTCCATTTTGGCTGCCTGTCCACTGGAGCGGAGAGGAGAAAAGAAGAACGGAGAGGAGAAAAGAGGAGCGGAGCTGTGACGAAATTAACCAATCGGATTGTATAAAATATCCGCTACGCTGCAGTGGACAGTGATTTGAAAACTAAAATTCATATACATATAATAAACGCGGAGCGGGAAAGCAGAGTGTAATTTAATTCAGTTTAAATAACTCGTCGCGTAATTGCGGCCTAGCTCCACGTTTTGCAAAATGTCCTCAAATCCGCTCCGCTACCTATATTCCGTCTATGGGCAGACACAGTCCGCAACTAGTAGTTACGCTTCAGTGGATAGGCAGCCTTACTACGGACAGAACTTGATTATAACATAAAATCGCAACGGTCTCGTGACCGCCACCACACTATCACACACCACCAGTTTAAAATTTAGATCTAAGGTAGTGGCGCCTAACAAAAACGACAACATCGAATTTTCGGACTATTATAAATATTATGATTTATAATAGTCCGAAAATTCGATGTTGTCGTTGGGATTGTATTAAAATACAGGACATAGCACGAATCATTTTCATTCTTGTGTCTTACGTTTCGTTGTGTCAGTCTGCGACCACAAAATATGTAACTCTTCGAAACGTTAGACACAACAGTAAAAAAGATCTTAGCCAAGCTACTTATATATGCATTCAAAGCGTCATAGTTTAAAAACCAGTATCGTATCATCTAAATCGTTTTTATTCACAGCGGAGAGAACGGGCAAGAGCAGGACGACGATATAATATTCGAGGACTTCGCGCGGTTGCGGCTCAAGGGCGCCGACACCGACGCCTGAGCAGCCACTACCAGCGGCCGGCCCCGTGCCTCCTCGAGCGCATCTCTCGAACTCGCGCGAGAATTCGTTCGCTCTTATAGGGCCACGTCGAGTTACTATCGTAATGCTAGCGAATTGGCGGTATCATAGTAGGGGAGAATGGATGATGTTTCGACGCCAGCCTATAGCATGGCACCGGCGACAGCATTTATCGCGCGCTATCTACGTAATAAGAACGAGCGGGCTGGCACTATTCTGTCGCCCGATATAAAATTTATCTGCGTTTATCAACGGTACCATGCTACAAGACTGGCATCACTTGGTGATTTTATAGCTCCTATTTCACAGAGCTACAAACAAGTAAGAGTGTGACGGAGATAAATACTACCATCGTTGCCTCTCACTCGCGCTCGTTTGCAAGAAATTTGGAGCTGATGAGAAATGTAAAATGGGTGTTGTCTTCTGCTGGAATTTTTTCTCTTGATTGTATTTTGCTTTGAAACATTCATTCTACATTTCTCAAAGCGATACCAAGCAGAATATGGTGTTGAAACTTCACGTTTCGCTCGTAAAGGTGCACTATTATTTAAAACTGTACATCTGATGAAGTGCAACGCCGTTGTCATTGCTAAACCATTATCAACTCATTTAGCTGTCAATAAAGTTTATAATGGCTTGGCAAATGGACATTACGGGGCGTTTTGGATCGACAGATATGCATTTTAATAACTATGCTCTAAGAACTGGGTATGATGAACAACTCCATTCAGATTTTGAGCGAAATCATGCTATGATCAATACGAACAACTTAGTACAATTCATGTGACATCGAGGAGGCATTTTTGCGAGATTCGGTCTTTTAATGTAATATGTGGAGAGGATTTGACTATTGCATGATTCGTGTACTCTTATAAGATATCATCCATTATTGTATTTTTCATTTATTTGGTTTGGGTTGCAATTAAATGAAAAAAAAAATGAGAACAAATTTTTATCAGAGTTCACGAAACATGTGCATATAATAATGCAGAATTTTATATTATTCAATGTATATTGTATGTGGAAATTATTTTAATAGTTGTCTATTGATCAAATCAATTTATGTGAGTACAAGTTTACTTTCCTTATTTAGTTTTATGATTTCACTCTTGTATCGGCCATCTCTGTCACTATAGTACAATACGTTTGGTTATATGCATTTAATAGATTAAAGGTTCTCTGTAATGTATATTAATTTCGGCGGTAGTGGTGTATTACAATTTACTCCTTAGGGCCAAAGCACACGTGATACTTTGAGAGACTGCGACCAAAAATTTTGCGACTGTATCGGAGACTCACGGCGTCGCTAAATGTTGGCCGCTGTTATATTTAGCAACTAATCGTCACTGTCACTAGTGATTGCCTCAAGTTATGAAAGAGATTTTGCGTGTACTTTATACTGTATCCGTCTAGAGTTCCTACGTCGAAACGACAAGTTACAGGAGTTTTCGAGTCGCATCTATTCGTACTCCTTTCTCGCATTCATCAACAATCACTAGCTTTAATGTTTGTAGCCACTAGTCGCCGTAAGTAACGTGCTACGCTCTGCTTCTGAGAAGCAGCTAAACCACCAGACGCGGACTCCTAAAGTAGCTCGTCTGCTCTGGCCCTTTTTGTTGATGTTGGACATTTTACTACGTAACTAGCGTTATGCTAACTTGACGGGCGCACGGGCACTGATAGTGTTAATAATGTGTTACTGCGGTGTCTATAATGTTAGGACTCATGTATTCAATGTGATGTGTATGTCCGTCAGGTTACTGTAATCATAGTCTTACTAATACATAAAGTGCATTCGCTTAGATAGTGTCGCTACAAACGAGATGCCTCGATTTGACTAAGGCCAAACTCCATTCAAGGTGAGGATTTTGACAACCAATAGGATTACAGATATACAATCTCTTGTGTCAACGAAATGTCATTGGTGTTATAACATTCGCGCAGATTTTTGAATTGGGGGTTCAATTTGTGTCATTCACTGGGCTTGATATACATGCGTACAAGCGTCTTTTGACGAACGATACACTGCGGTGGCATTTTAGTATATGAGGTGGTAGTATCTAAGTAAATGGACTGGTTAGTCGCGAGGGTAGGCCCGCAGCCGTAGACACGGGGTCTAGACAATTCTCCGCCTGTGGCCTTCGATACAGAATTTAAACAATTCTTTAGATGAAATATATATCATGAGTCATTGAAAGTCTATGATTTGTTGACTATAATGCCGTGCTCACACACTGGGGAAAGTTAGTAAGTCCATAAATATTAAAAAAAAAACAATAGTTTAACATGGACATGAATCACATCTGATTCATGAACGTAGTCGTGAATCATATATGATTCATGGGACAGAAAAGCTGTTAAAAAATATTGTCGCTATGTATTCACTTTTGGGATTTCGAACTAATTCAATGTGTGGATGCGACATGTTTTATTGCAATTTTGTACCGCAGATTTGTTGAACGTTTCCAGAAGCTTA
This sequence comes from Acrobasis repandana, assembly GCA_963576875.1. Taxonomy (NCBI): domain Eukaryota; kingdom Metazoa; phylum Arthropoda; class Insecta; order Lepidoptera; family Pyralidae; genus Acrobasis; species Acrobasis repandana. Next base: position 4,760,362 of record OY756215.1, read on the forward strand.
CATATCTATTTCGTGACACGCTGTGTTGCAACTGTATGTCACTGTGTTGAATTATCTCACTTAATTCTTCATTCTTCCTATTTTCCTTTCTTGGTGTATCTTGAATGTTCTAAAAACATTGTAGTATCGGTATATTACCTAATGGCCAAGTTTATAGTAGCACAATGTAGTATATCGGTTTGTCGCGTGTGGTACGATCCGTCGCCAGTCGCCGGCAGCCGCCACGCGACCGGACACAAGTCTTATGATATCTGTTCTGTGACATGTACATTTGATTCGCTGTACAGTGATAGTTGTAAATTACGTGGCATGTTTACTTGTATTATAAGCTTTATGATGCACAAAGTATTTTACCCTTTTGACACCTCGGTGTCACCAAAACGGGCTATTTTAAATTTTTTTTTTTTGGTGTTTTGGGACTTGAAATAGAGTCGCCTTTGCAAGATTTCTATTAAAGATGTCGTGTTATTCTAGCAGATAATTTCGTGGCCGATATTGTGTTTTAAGTTCGGCGTAATTATCTGCCAGTGTGGAGACGTTTATAGTTGAATACAAACAAGCTCTAGCCCCGTTTGTTTTCCCGAGATCATTGATGATACTTTTGCTAGTTTTACAATGCATTATTATTCTTAAATAGTTAAATGTTTCCGTTAATGTATTATTTATGTAATTGTAATTTAAGTATTAAAAGGAAATAAACGATTTGTAATATTGAATATAGGTGAACAAAAGACGAATCAGATAATTTACAGCCAATAGGTATTATTGCCGTGGCCTATTGTAGCAAATCAAGTACAATTAGCCGTACAGTGTATAAATACGATAGTTTACAGAGGCTACATTTATAATAATCCTTATTTTTACGTGCACAAATTATCTTTTTCTTCACAACCTCTTACCGCTTGGCTGTAAAGTGATCCTGGATGAGATATTTAGTTAGTATTTTATTCGTTACCTTGATAATATTACGGTGGACTCTAGCCGCAGGTACAGTGTGATGCTGCACAAAGATGTTCAAATCCTGCAAACATGAAAAGATCACATTACACTTTTTTTTAATTTTACATCGAAATCTTTTTGATGTATACTTTTTTCAATAAAGATGTAATCAAAATGTGTTTTGTTTAATTATGAGCTCTCCTCTCCCTCCCATCCAAAACATTGCATTAGTCACCAGATTCACAGGACAAAAATAAAACCCAGTAAACACTTTCTTGAAGCTAAGAACACTCGATCACTTTTAGATTTAAAAAAACTTTAAATTGGTTTATGCTTTCGACGACTGCGAGACAAACGAACACATCGCATGTCAAACTTATAACATCCCTATTTCTGTACCTACTATGGGGTCTATAGTCTCTGCCTACCTGTGGGAAACAGGCGTGATAGTATGTATGTATGTATGGGGGTTTAAAAAACCTTGATATCACTTGTACTAGTGTAAATTAATTTCATGCGGTGCATGTAGAATCGTTCTTGATGCGGTAGCTTTCATCGTATGAAATTCAATACAATAGCCCTTAATTGGCACAATTTTTTTTATTTTATCCATTTAAAACATCCATATTAAGGTGAAGTGGTAGCATAAGTGGCGCCCTCATTTGAAATAAATTGTTTAAAACTAAATATAAATTAAAAATTTGATTTGTATCAATGTCTAAAAAGACCTTTAAACTATTTTATGGATAACCTTTGAAAGTAATATTGGTAGTCCGTCTAGTTTTTAAACGGGTTTTCGCCAAAAGTGTTTTGTTTACAGATAACCCGTTTTAAAACTAGCCGGATTATTAGTAATAATTTCAAAGGTTATTCATAAAATAGTTTGAAGGTCTTTTTAGACATTGATACAAACAAATTTTTAAATATCACCATATTTAGTATTAAACAATTTATTTCAAATGAGGGCGCCACTTAAGCTACCATTTCACCTTAAATAGAACTTAATATTTTTAGTAAGCCCAAGAGGGGATTTTTGGATTTACTCGAGCGCGTCAGATAAACATGAAGTCGTGTCATGTCAGGATCACAGTACAATATAACGATATCATATTGGTAAACTGATGGTGGAGCCGGGAGGTAGCCATAGGAACTTAGTAATGAAACGACAAAAACCTATGGTGTTTGGGCTCATTTGATTTGTCCTGACTAGCACTTTGGTCTCACAATAAAAGATTTTACAGAAAAATTACTATTTTCTTAATACCTTCTTCTTCTTCTTTTAGAGTCGAAAGGCTATTTATTAATTTAATTAAATCAAATTATGGTACTATTATTATGGTATCCTGCCTGCCCTGTCTGATGTCAAGTGGTACAGTACCACTCCTTTTGCTCTGACCAAAATCGGTTACAATCAGCTTATTGGCTTTACATTGATATTTTTATTTGCTATAATCTTGACATGTCATATTTAATTTTAAAGTGTCAATGTCACAAATGGCGACTTTTTGTTTGATTGAAAGCGTCTTGCAATGCAATCAGATCAGCCGATGTGGAATATAAATAAAATAATTTAATTGAAGAAATATATTGTGTTAATTTTGTTGTAAAAATTTAGGCCTAATTCTCATTTATATCAAGGTTTGATTTATGTGTGTGAGACGAAAAATGAGTGAAGTTTATGACATGAATCATTCATTGTGATGTGATCCCATCAAATGTATGAGAGAGCTCACCTATTTGCTATTTTTATAGAATAATTTAAATAAACTGCACTATGAGTACACGAGGACTATCTAAGAGGGAGTTGGAAGAGTTGCGGAAGAAGGAGGAAGAGGAAGCCGCTGCCCATGTAAGTAATTATTTGAGGTTGGAATCTGTCAAATTATGTCCATCAAATTTCCTTTTTACTTTAGTTTATCACGAATGTTAGATTTTTGGACATTGAATTGTACACTATTCTCAGTTGTAAATGAATAGTTATGGACAAACTACACAGTGTCTACTTTATTTAAATCCTTTTTGGTATGCCCTGTCAAATTACTATGATTTATTGCAACTGTTCCCGGATTTCCCCTAAGGCCGGTGTAGGCCCGGGTCTAGGACGCCCGTATAGTAGGGGCGGCTTAGACTGCAAATCCACCACTGGGTGTGTATTGTTCTTATTTCAAAAGTCTTCTGTCTCAGATGTGCGTGATTCTATTTACTTTTAAATGTGAAAGATGAAATATTAACTTTATCCAAAGCCTTTAAACAACTCTAAAAAAATTCAATGAGAAGTCTCAATCGAGAAGAATCTAAACATTAGTGTATTGTTACTACACACAACTATAAACTATCTAAGAAGTAGTTAGTTTCTAAAATATATAATTCTTATATAAACCTCATGATTCAATTTCACTCTGGCACCTGCTTATTAATGAGCTATGGTACAGACTGAATATTTAAATATAGGTACAACATATTCACTATCACATCTTATACCTCAGCAGACAGAGCCCAGGGTCACAAGACTCAAAGGCCACGGAATATTAACTAAGAAATTGACCTTCTGTCAATCCTGATTTGTGCTGTGCCTTCATACTGGACACTGATGTAGTAAAAACGGCATACTATGTGTTTAAGGCAATGTCTACCATACCATGTTTGTTTTTGTTTGTAGGTATTCAAAGAGTTTGTGGAAACATTTCAAGAGGTACCCACTCCCACTTCAAAAGTTTGGGTGAAAGCTGGTACATATGATGCAGGAGCTAGGAGTAAGTGAATTTTGGATTTATTCCAATCATCGTCGTCCATAGTCACTGCCTACCCTTGTGGGAACAGGAGTGAATATGTATGTGTATCACTGTTATCTATTATCACAGCAAATTTTAATCAAGAGATTTATTTATTTATTTTATTTTATTTAATATAGACGAGCAGCTAAGAGCTGAATTGTCTATTTCACACAGTGCTGAGAGTCCATAAAGTTTATATAATTATATTTCAACTAACTGTAGTTCTATAGCTTTGTTGATTCCTACATCATAAAGTTGCCTTCTTTATCTTAGAACATACCTGGTTGCACCTGCTGTGCTGCTTCGGAGCCCAGTTCTTTCCCGCTTTTTCTTCTCCAAATGTACCTATGCATTTCACTCAGGGATGCCGAGTACCATGCAAAATCGAGAAGAAATAGCCAGAACAGTTTAAACAATTTGGCTATAGTTCTGCCTGACGTCAACTCTCATTGGGAATAATCTTACATTGCAAAATACAACTTTTTAATATTGTAAATAACACAGCTGTAGAGATATCTGCATTGCGACTTTTTTTCTTTACGGATAAATAAAGTCATCATGGATAAATGAACATCTGGAACCAATTTGTATTGGACTATTAAAAAGTTAACCAGATAGCATTTTTCCAATTGTTAATAATTGCTAATAAGCTATTTGGTTAACTTTTTCATAGTAAAATACAAATTGGTTCCAGATTTTTCAACTTTATATAACCTTAAAGAAAAAAAGACGCAATACATATATCTCTATAACTGTATTTTCATACAATTTGATAAAAGAAGAAAGCCTAATAAGTATCAGCACATTTTTTATTAATTAACAGAGGAGGATACATCAGAGCGCGGCAAACTATACAAGCCCGTCTCCCGTCTGGACGAAAAACGCAGCACAACTGAAGCTGATGTGGTGCGCAGCCTCGTCGCGCGGCCCGAGCCGCCGGGCCGGCCGCGCGCCAAGCAGAAGGGGGGCGACAAGAAGAAGAGCAACCTTGAGCTCTTCAAGGAGGAACTGAGACAGTGAGTACCTTACCAGTATTATGGCTAGATATGTCAACTCAACAAAGGACACAGCATCCCTAGTTAGTAGAGCGCGGCAAACTATACTAACTAGGGATGCATCAATACGCCTTTTTGCCGATACCGATACTTCTATAAAAATATCGGCGATACCGATGCCGATACCGATATTACCGATACGCATAGTGAATTTAATTTTACTACCTATTTATTTATTTTATTCAACCAACTAGTTATATAAACTAGACACACACACGCCATTGCGCCGAGCCGACAACATGCGTTAGCATGTTCTGCTAACAGAAGAAGAGCAACCTTGATCTGGTCAAGAAAGAGCTGAGACAGTTACATATACATACGAGTATATTCAACATAGGTCTACCGTGTAAAATATGCTAAAAATATAATACCAGCAAAGAGACAAAGAAACAGAATACCAGTGGCCTGCTGTTACTATGCATGGTGTGTTCCATGTAAGAAAACCAGCTGGAAAAAAATGCAGAGCATACAATAGTAAAAGAGTCATCCAAATTCATTCACAAAATTTTATTTTATAGGTTATATTGCTTCACATATTTATGATCAGAAGTGGGATCTTAAACAATTTTGTCAGTAGCCTCATCTTCTATTTTACTGTATTGACTACGGTTATCAGTAAGAATGTTTATTTTTAAACTTTAAACAGGATACAAGAGGAGCGGTCAGAACGTCACAAGTACAAAAATGTGTTGCGGGAGAGGGGCGTGGTGGGAACTGAGCCTGTCATCGATGTCATTCCCGACGTCGGCTCGTACGACACAGGAGACCCTAATACAACTAATCTATATCTTGGAAATTTGAATCCGAAGGTCTGTTCTTGCCTTATTACATATTTCATCTCGCTTTCCTGCAATCTGTGGCAGTGATTTCGTGAAATGAGACGGAAGTGTGTAATAGAAAGCCGGGGTAACGCGCGCTATTTGATTTGACCAATAAGCGCGCGCGGTGGTAGAGTTGGTCATTACCAAGGTGAGATGTCAAATGATACTGCGACCGCTGTGGTTCGCTCTTTTTTATATTTTTTCTTAACGCTCTATTCTATAGGCTAAGTAGTTTAAAAAAACGAGGTGAAAAATATGATATGTATGCTAAGTTAGGAGATTATTGACTCTGTGTGTGTACTCTCGTTGAAATCCGTGCAGTTGTTCTGGACCACATTCAAGTTCAAGATTTACACCATTATTATTATTTATTTCTTGGCGGATTTCGGTGGCCCATTGGGAGTACGCATTGCTAGCGCGAGTTAAGCAACCCCGGGCGTGGTCCGCATCTGTACTTGGATGGGTGAAACTCCTCCATGCTTCAGCCAGTCGTCCAGCTACGACAGATGCCTCCAGGCAGCTTAAAAATTTGACACCAGAGCTAGCCACTTACACACACGGCTCTCCTCAGGGCCAAACCAACAAAAACGGCACTTTTCAGCGCCAAACAATATACCTCAATTCCCAGGCATTCGTAGTTAGTGTGGCCACACATTGGTCCACACTCATAATAATATTAGCCATTCCGACTTGCTAAGAAGACGAAGAACACACGAGAAACAAACAAACAAATATTTATTTCACAGATTACTGAGCAGCAGCTCATGGAGATTTTCGGTCGGTACGGCCCACTGGCCAGCATCAAGATCATGTGGCCGCGCTCTGATGAGGAGAAGGCGCGCGGCAGGAACTGCGGTTTCGTGGCGTTCATGTCCAGGAAAGATGGGGAACGGGCGCTTAGGTGTATCAACGGTGAGTACTGTAAAATTATAAAATGACGACCTCCGAGGAGTAGTCACAGAAGACAGGAATATTTAATGTATGAAATCCGTTCTGTAAAACGGAATCTCCTAAGGTACGCGCAGTATGTGTCCCCGTTCCCCGTCCCCGCGCCTCTCCCCAGTTCTTGTGCTGCCGTGCACACGTCAATGCACGTATGTTCGCCCGCTTTTCGACAAAGCGAGAACGGGGGAGTGGTGCGGGGAGGGGAACCGGGGACGGATATTGCGCGGGACCTTAGAAGATTCCGTTCTGTATGTAATACTCTTACTGTCTTCTGTGGCGTAGTGGTTAATACGCCAGTCCGCTTCTCTGGTTCTGGGTTCGATCCCCAGCCAGGGTGTTGTGGATACTTGTGTGGATGTTGTAAATAATAAGACTGCTACACTTGCACCCCTTCTACCAACTTCTCGACATATCGCAAAGGCAAACTGGTAGATTATACATTAGCGTTAAGTTTGACCCATTGTAATCAATCAAATATAAGATTGTATGCAATAAACTTAAATAAATTAAAAATATACTTTTTGACGAAGCTTGTTGCTGATGTGACTTTGTAACTGTCTAATTTTCAATTAAATTTGTATAAAATTTTCGGTCAAACAGTCGGTCAAATAAAATAAAAAAACAGTGGCACTCCGGGAGGTGTATATAGAAAAGCTACTTCAATACGTCTCTACCGGCTTAGACGAACTGAATTAGTATAGCTCTGCTTTTCTAACGATAAACACGTGTAAATGCTACTCAAATACGTCCCAGAGGGATTTTTTTAAGACCATTTTCTAAGACCATTTTATGACTCAAGTACTTAAAAATCCTACGCCAATACGTCACGCGAGCTTGACGAATAAGATGATGGTTTCTATTACATCTAAATGCATATTAACTTAGTAATCCTAGTCCAGTACATCACCCCCTGAGACGTAAATGAGTAGCATAGAAAATGCTGATTCAGTTCGTCTTAGCCGGCGGAGACGTACTGAAGTAGCATTTATATAATCGCCTCCGGGAGTGCCGACAAAAGTGAAAACTATAGAGATATCGGTAACAGTGTCGCGAATGGTTTTTTTTCCATTTCAAAAAATGCCCAACGCGCCTAAAGAAGTTTTCACTTTAAAAACGACGAAGCTTGTTGCTGATGAAACTTTGTAACTGTCTAATGTTCAATTGAATTTGTATGATTTTTTCTTTTCCGAGTACTTTTTATTGACTAAAAAATAAACCCAGGCAAGGAGATAATGAGCTACGAGATGAAGCTGGGCTGGGGCAAGGCGGTGGTGATCCCGCCGGTGCCCATCTACATCCCGCCCGCGCTGCAGCAGCCCTGCCAGCCGCCGCCGCGCTCCGGGCTGCCCTTCAACGCGCAGCCCCCCAAACACCTCGCCAACAAGGTTACTCACTCACTCTCACTTTGCACTTTATTTGTATTTTAATTTTTATTTATTTAACTTTATTACCAAACATAACGTAACAGGCGAACTTAAGAATGCCCTTACCCTAGACTTTCCCATACAAACGTAGTCTACGTTTTATCACAGAATACAGTAAGAGTAAACAGAAGGGACTCTTCTAAGGTACGCGCAATATACGTCCCCGTTCCCCGCACCCGCACCTCTCCCCCGGTTCTTGACGGCCAACGTGAGAAATCGAGGCGAAAACGGGGGAGAGGTGCGGGGACGGGGAACGGGGACGCCTGGGTGACGCATATTGCGCGTACCTTAGGAGTTTCCGGCCTGTGGTTTTATTTAAAAAAAACATGTCAGATTTCGGTAAAAATTTGTAACTTAAATGAAATTGCATATATCTAAGGTTATAATTGGTTTTCACAGTCAAAATATCTCGGAGGAAACTCTGATTCTGTCTCGGGTAAGGGGGACTCTTAAGGCCTAGGGCCTTTTCTACCAGTCAACCTACAAGTGGTGCTCTCTACGCGAGAAACCCATTTATCTCGTATCTAAATATTCATAAAAGTAGATTTTTAATAATATCACTTGTGTTTATTATTCCCTAATTAATTTCAAATAAGAGCGCTACTTGGTTTTAGAGCTCGAGTGTTTTATTTAATCAGATGTTTTAATTTATTTTTTATAGATACCGCGTGTGCGTCCCGGGGATTATTACCCGAGCGATCCAGAAGACAAAGAAACTTACGATCAGGTAATAAATAAATAAACATATTTACAGCAAAGTATTGTAAATAGATTTGAATTTATGCGTTCATTAAGTTTTAGCATATTTTTATTATTGGTTTTAGACTCATTATAAATGAACTAGTGTATTCTGTATGAGTCTATAAAATATCTTTAAAACTAACATAAATGTGAATCATATATCTAGATACTGTCATATCTCCATCCTTAAAATTGCTTAAAAACATAATATTTTGTTTCAGATATTATCACAATCCATCGTGAAAGTCGTAGTGCCTACAGAAAGGTAATTTTATTTTTTTCAAAGTATTTCTGTGATTCACACGTAACTGAGACGAGGTAATAGTAACTTTACTTTATCGTCTTCATTGACTGCCATATACATCTCACTGTCTATAGTATACTCTCTCAATGTATGCCATCCATCTCGGTCTATTTTAAGGTGAATATATAGGCAAATGGCCTTGAAGTGTGAAATAAATTGTTAACTCGTCAATATGGAGATCATTTCCATATTGCTCTTCGTCATGCACTAGATAGCCCTTTAAATTATTTTATGAACTGCCGTTGAAACTATTATTGGTGATCCGTCTAACTTTAAAACTTGCCGTGGCCACTTTTAGCGGAGGCAAGTTTTAAAGCTAGACGGACTAATGTAAATACTTTCAACGGTGGTTCATAAAATAATTTAAAGGGCTATCTAGTGCATGACGAAGAGAAATATGGAAATTATCTCCATATTTACGAGTTAACAATTTATTTTAAACGAGGGCGCCACTTAAAGGCCATTTGCCTATATATTCACCTTAACCAGCTATTTTGCTCCGATTTTCAAAGATGGGTCAATACCTATAAAATATAGCTTGATAAAAATGACAGCTGTCAAACTATGCCAAGTAGTGTTGGGACAAATATATCAAATCGAAATTTTGTGCACAAATTTTATTGATTATGAATATTTTATGTTAGAAATATAAATAACCTACTAATTATTGATTTTAAGGAGGCTAATGAAATAAATGAGAGAGGAGGTGTTCAAGTAAAACACGATCGTGGGTTCGAAGCTGAATATATACTGAATGAATGAGTACTTTATTATAAAAAACATGGGTTTATACACAGTGTGGAAATGGTAGGTACATTTTTGCCATAAGATTATGGCGAGCTAGTAGTATTTAGTGTTCTACATCTACACTAATATTATAAAGAGGAAAGATTTGTACCTATTTTTGTATGTTTGTATGTTTGTAATGAATAGGCTCAAAAAGTACTGGGCCGATTTAAAAAATTCTTTCACCGTTGGAAAGCTACTCTATCCCCGAGTGACATAGACTATGTGTGTACCACGGGCGAAGCCGGGGTGGACTGCTAGTAGTTTATATTTTTAATGTGTGTGCAGAGAAGAAGTAGGTATTTCCTCTATGTGTAAGGGTGCACAGCCCAAATCATCTTCGCTTCCAGTGTCTGAATCATTAGAGTCATCCGAGCAATCTTATAAATTTATAATGAACTCCTGGTCACAAATAGTATCAAATTTGACGTCGCGCTCCCAGTCTTTTTATATAACTCTGCGCGTACTATCAATGACTTTCTTCCACATGTCTCCAGTCACTTGTCCACATGCTTCCTCCAACAGAGTTAACATTTTGGTCGATGTGAATGGAGGTTTCGTATTATTCCGTGCTGCGTAACCTAAAAACAAAAATGAAATAATACATTCTCAAAATCAGATTCGGTGTTTCGAACATATTTTGTTTGTTTTATTTATTTTAAGTTACCTACTTAAAATAAATAAATTCAGAAAAAAAACAGATTCGGTGTTTCGAACATATTTTGTTTGTCTTATTTATTTTAAGTAGGTATAATAATTAAAAATTCAAACCTTTGATTTGGGCCCATATCAATGCGATTGCGTTGTACTGGCAGTGGTATGGTGGCAAACGAATGACGGTGTGACCTCTCTCTGCCGCCATCTCATCGAGGACATAGGTCGGTTTGCGAGGTTTGTGCAAGGCAACTAATCTCAATAGCTCTTTTTTCAACAAGCTGTCATCGGCCTCTACGCCTTTACTATGAAGCCACTTAATCAGTTCACCTTTCCGATTAGCACTAGTAGGCGGTTTATCTTTTTGAACTGAGTGGTATGGAGCATTGTCCATGATTATGTAATGCGGCTCATTTAAATTATCTAGCATCTTTTCAAACCACGTTTTAAATGTGTTGAAGTTCGTTTCTTTGTGATACTCATTCGTTTTTGTAGACTTGAAAGCCAATAAAGAGTTAGGGACAAATCCAGAAGATGTCCCTGCATGTGTTATTATTAATCGCTGACCTTTCCCTTGAGGTACTTTGGTTGACGATTGCGCCGTATCATCTGTCCAATTTTTTGACACAGTATGGTTCGCATTTAACCACGTTTCATCTAAAAAAACTACTTTGTCCCAGTTTACGATTTCTTTTACTTTGCGCAAAAAATCAGTACGCGCCAAGGCAATATCTCCTCGCTCCATCACTATTTTCCTTTTATTGGATTTTTTATAGATGAACCCAATATTTTTTAAAACTTTTGATAATGATGGCAAACTGCCCTTAAACAATCCAGCGCTTTTATAGAGACGTTGATAGTTTAGTCAAAGTAGGCAGTTCACATCGCTCGTAATATGCGTAAACATGGTTTCTTATCGCATCAGCATCAAAACTGTCAATGCCAGTGACAGCACAGAGTTTTCTCCTTTTTTTATTTGGAGTAGATAATTTTTTCTCCTCCATAGAGGTCTCACCAAATTTTTCCTTGGAAATTCTACTGACAGTACTTTTTCCAATCCCAAGAGCCTCGGCAACTCTCTCACCAACTTGCAATATCGGTAGTAACGGACCGCCATTTTGATACTCGCGTTCAAAGTAGTCGCGCAGGCGTACTACAAACTCGCGAGATTCACTGTTTAAAACAGTCTTCTTCGTTCTTTTCGGCATTTTCGCAAAAAGAACAAAAACTTTAACAATAAATATAACAACAACTTTAACAATAACTTCACACCAACTTCAAAAACAACAAGATATCGAACAAACACAAGCAACACGCGGCGCATACAAGGCGTAAGCACTCGTACTGAACAAACAAACAAAAACAAAACAACGGAGGCGCAGTGTGACCATTTACAAAAAAAAACTATTTAAAAAATCTACCAAAACTACGAAACGCGAAAATAATAATAGCTCAAATTAAAATTACTATTTTCAAAATTGTTTTGTGATAATGAATATGGAAAACTATTGACTTAAATATATCGATTTGACCCATCTCTAACTTTCTTTCAAGATGATGTGACTTTATAAGAGCGTGCGAACTTTTAAAATCAATTTCCGAAATAATTTTTTAAAATTCATTTAGTTATGTTTGATGCGAAAAATATTACTATTTTTGGATTTATAAATACAATACTAAATTATAAAAACCTAAAGTTATAAAAATGTTGATATATTTGTCCTATTTCAAAATATATTATCTGGTAGCCGCTAGTAAAAAGTTACATCGTTAGTTTTAATGACACCTGTCATTTTTATCAAGCTATATTTTAACAACTGTAGGTCCTCGGATGATCAATGCTTTATTTGCCATTTGTAGACCACCTTAGGCTTAAAACTGCGTTAACCGGAAACCTGCGAAGGGTTTAGTCCGTCTCTGTCACAAACTTCGTGCGACACAGACACGTGACCCGCGAGGGTTTCAGCTATCTCTGTCGCACATAAGGTTTGTAAAAGGGCGTAGCACTTTATAACTAATTCTAAAAGTAGTTCTAAATCAAATATCTATACTTAAATAAACTTGTTATTGAATATTACATTACATTATTTACCCATATAATTTTATCTGTAAAAAAATCTGAAATACTGTAATATACTTCTATGAGGAGTTGTTTGAGTTTTTTTTTAAATATTTGTTCTTTTCCTTAATTTTTAGATAAACTACATACATTTTTGAATATTTCAGAAATATCCTAATGCTGATCCATCGCATGGTGGAATTCGTGATCCGCGAGGGTCCCATGTTCGAAGCCATCATCATGAACAAAGAGATGAACAACCCTTTCTTCCGGTTCCTGTTCGAGAACCAGTCCCCCGCGCATGTCTACTACCGGTGGAAGCTGTTCTCGCTGCTGCAAGGAGACTCTCCCAAGCAGTGGTCGCTAGACGACTTCAGGATGTTTAAAGGTGAGACATCAACAACCCGCCGTTTCAGTTCCTGTTGGAGAACATTCTCCCGTTGACAACTACGGGAAAGTAACGACTATACAGGGTGATTTAACCTTCTAGCTATATTCAAGGAAAGCTGTGATATATATTTTTTATTACGCTATAAAAAAGATATATTCTGACAGAAGTACTTGTTTCATAATAAAAACTAAAGATATGAACCGACATCATCATCATTGCATAACGTCCATATATGCATCGACTTAGGCCTCTCCCAAGGATTTCTCTAACGACCGATCTAAATTCATACCAAAAATCTTAGGTAGATTGGGATTTTTTTTACAAAAAATATGCGTACGTTTTTGTTTTTGATAAGTGATATCAGTTTTTTTTTATAAATAATAAGTATCTTTTCGTAGGAAATTATAAATTTGGGAGATTTTTTTTACAAAATAAGTTCGTACGGTTTATTAAAAATATATTCTATTAGTGATTCTGATTTCAAGATTTTAATATAGCTAGGCAGTGGAAACTTCAAAATCAACCTATATGTATGATATAGGAGTATATTGAAATCTTGAAAAGAGCCAATGCCTTTTTTAGCCGCTAGCAGCGCCCCCATTTTTGTATCCAGCGTTTTCCTGTAACCTTGCTCAGGTCGTATGACCAGCTCGAGGGTGTTTAGCATTTAGTAATGGTTTTGATTGGTGTGAACCAGGCGGGTCGGTGTGGCGGCCGCCCGTAATGAACCTGTACACGGCGGGCATGCCCGACGAGCTCGTGGAGGAAGACGACGCCAAGGAGAACATACGGGGCACGCTCTCCAACAAGTACCACAATTTTTACTACTTTATCATATTAAATAATGAAATAAAAAATGGTGAAACAATACCATGTGACTTAAACCCGCGACCTTGGTCTCAATACGACTATGTTCTAACCAACTGAGCCATCACGTGTATCTCGCACGCCGAATCTCGCCACCATTTGATATTCCTATAACACGCATTAGGCTTTTCTTCGCACATTGCGAAAAACGGCCACTTTTAGCAAATGTGCGAAGAAAAGCTTCACATTCTCACTTAAAACTGTAAAAAATAGTTCATAAAATAGTTTGAAGTGTTATCTAATGCATACTGGAGACAAAATTTAGTCTCCGTTTTCTTTCAAATAATTTATTTCAAATGGGGGCAGCACTGGATCCCGGAAAGTTCATAAAGCCCTTTAACATTGTTCTACTTATGGGCAGTCAACGCGACCGGCTCGAGGAGTTGATCCGCGGGCTGACGGGGTCCCGGGCGAGCGTGGGCGCGGCCATGGCGTGGTGCCTGGAGCACGCGGAGGCGGCGGGCGAGGTGGCCGCCTGCCTCGCGGAGGCGCTCACCGGGGACCACACCGCGCCGCACAAGAGGGTCGCCAGGCTGTACCTGCTGTCCGATATACTGCATAATGCTGGCGCGAAGCTGACCAACGCCAGTGCTTTTCGTGGCGCGTGAGTATATTTTTTGCAACATTTTGGATTTTTCATGTGTAACATCTTTCCTGCAACGGAAATGAACTAAACGTAAACGTGAAGCGCGCGCTATTTGATTTAACTAATGAGCGCGCGCTGTGGTAGTGTTTGTAACCAAGGTGAGATGTCAGATGTTACACGTCATATGCAAGTACTATTAGGCGATTCCCCCACTAGAAACGCGCCCCGCCGCGGTGCGTGGATCGGCAGATTCCGCGCGGCGACGGAGGCGCAGATCTGCCCCGACGGCCCCGCGCCAAATATTCACTACAGTCGATCGTCGTGGAGAATGGATACCGAACTCATTCAAGAAAGCATCTTGAATGAGTGCCGTAGAATTCTTTTTTATGTCCTTTATACATAAAAACACGGGCGGTACTGCGGAGCAATTTGTTACCCTGAGGCTAGTACCGCGCCCCCGCGCAGACTGGCAATCATCAATCAGCGCGCGGGACGCGCTCCCGCGCGCTGACGCGTTGTCAGTGTGTTGGACTAGGCGTGTTTTCTATAAAAACTGAGATACTCACATACAATGTTAAAATCTGCCGCCCCGTGCTCCGGAGCGCGGTGCACTGGAATCACCGCCTTAGGTTCGGTTTTTTATTATCCTGCTGTGCAGTGAGTTGTGGTTATAATCTGTCTCACCGAGACTCTAACTAAACAAAATAACGCCAATTCTAAGGAAATCGCTAGGCTGCAGGCAGCCAGGCAAAGTTGACCAATAGTGTACAGAAAATAAGAAAAAGCACTGTAGTCTGTCATGTCGAAAAATTTATTTACCAATATCTGCGCACTTGAGAAAAGGTTGATTGTTGTTCTAGCTTCCAACAGCGGTTAGTGGAAATAATGCGTGCGTCACACTTGGCGTGGGCGAGTATGCCGTCCCGGCTGCAACAGGAGGGCTTCCGGGCAAGGGTGACGCGCATCCTGCAGGCCTGGGCCGACTGGGCGGTCTACCCCACGGACTTCCTGATGCACATCAACGACATCTTCTTAGGACAAGATAAGGTAAGGGTCTTTATGCCGAGTGGGGCAGAAAGAGCATTTTGGAGCTTGCGGCTCTAAGGAGACAGAGCCCAGGGCCGCAAGAGACGCGAAGAAACGCCACTTTAAGGGCGATAGTGGGCGAGGTGTAAAAAGGGCTTAGTCGCAAAAGGTCTCTTTCGCAAAATGTCCCCTAGTTGTAAAACGTCTCTTTCTCATAATGTCTTTTTTGCAGAATGCCTCTTTCGCAGAATGTCTCTTTCGCACAATGTCTCTTTCGAGAAATGTCGCGACAAGGACTTAGAATAAAATTTCGATTTTCAAAGCAAAAAGCAATCTGTTCTCATTTGGGCCCTCTTTGTTGCATTGTCATGTCGCAAAATGTGTACAGCGGCCTAAAATTAATTTAAACAAGCATAGCACTATAATTGTTAATAACATTTAATAAAAACATATTTTACGATTTAAAAACTACAAAAACCTTACGTTTTCTATACTTGGGCTTTTATAATTTCCCATATGATAATCCATTTTTTATACCGCCATACTTACTGAACGAACGAAATGTCATTAATCATTGCATGCCTATGAAACTTAGAACATAACATTGCAGAATTTTGATGAAAAAAATTCAATCAAACGCCATCTAGTCAACAAGTTCTGACCTAACTCTTAATGCGTGTTATAGAATAGGAATATTAAATGGTGGAGAAATTCGACATGCGAGGCTAATCACATAATAGCTCAGTTGTTTAGAACGTGGTCGTATTTGAACCGAGATCGCGAATTCAAGTCCAAGTTCTTTTATTCCTTTGGTGTTTCGAAACCTTGCTACCAGATGGCGCCACTGGTTTGAACTTATGTTAAAGCTACAGTTTCTTATACAATATGAATCATTCATGTTCGTTCATTTCATTTGTCAATCGCGTTTTGTTTTACTGTCTGTCACCAAACCTCTTGACAGCAAATCACTTTAAATAAATGCATGATGCAAGATATGAAGTTGTTGATTTGTTTTTATTATATTTTTATGAGATTTTATACCATACACATTTAATCGTATTGTAAAAAAATATATTACAGTGAACAACTGTAGTGAACAAAACGCTCCGTCAAAGATGCATTACCCATCGTGTTACCATTGTTGCCAGATAGCGCCACTGCTATTTCCCAATGTAGAAAAAGTAAAATACTTTTTTATATAGTGTACAAACGTCCATAAAATCTAAA
Organism: Acrobasis repandana; assembly: GCA_963576875.1. NCBI lineage: Eukaryota > Metazoa > Arthropoda > Insecta > Lepidoptera > Pyralidae > Acrobasis > Acrobasis repandana. The sequence goes on from OY756215.1 coordinate 4,776,961, forward strand.
AAAAATCTTTTTGTAATCTAGGGATTTTTTCCTACAAAATGACGTAGAAATACTTGCTGCGACACGTAGTGCAACATTGAGGGCCCAAAATGTATGAAGCGATCAAACACATTTTTTACTTACGTAAGTACTCCAAATAAATAAAATTCGATAGGTATAAAAATACTTTTGTTTTTTAATTATGACATCATAATTTGTTTGTTTACTCTATAACTAATAAATTATTTTGCTTTGAGTCAGAAAGTCAAAGAGAAAGTCCCTGTCGCGACATTTTGCGAAAGAGACATTGTGCGAAAGACATTCTGCGAAAGAGACATTCTGTGAAAGAGGCATTCTGCGAAAGAGACATTATGAGAAAGACGTTTTACGACTAGGGGACATTTTGCGAAAGAGACCTATTGCGACTAAGCCGTAAAAAGGATTCAAAATAGTGATGGGTTTATAGCTGCATCGTCTTTTACGATTTGCGCGGGTAGAGAAACAGAAGAATGTGAGCTGAAATAAGTATGTTAATAGTCCTCATTTCTTAGGGTCGTTCTTTTACATTGTCCTCATTTCTTTATGCCCGTCACCGCCTATTCAGTAGTGATGGCTAGTGAAAGAGGCTAAGATCATGTAATAGATTTGTAAAAACTTTTTTTAGCCTGTAGTGTCCCATAGTTGGGCAAAAGCGTTCGGCTATACTGGATCACTCAAGTCACTGCAAGCAACTGGATCAAAAATAAATTTCGACATTTCCATACAAATCGCCCAGGCGGCTACACACTTTTGTATGGGATTGTCCCATAGTTGGGCAAAAGCGTTCCCTCCAGATTTTCACAAACTTGCATCATTGGCGATAGTTTGTTAACTCTTTTCGTATGCAATTGAATCGTGAAAACTTACACTCGAAAATACGTGAATAACTTTATTTTATTAACACATACAGGTTTTTATCGATGCGATGTGTGTTGTATGCTGCAGCAGCACAAAAGATTGTAGGCTCAGGGGAAATATTGTTCAAAGAAAAATGCGCTGATTTTAATCTATAACTTTAGGTAGGTGCAAATGATGAACGGATTCGTTGTATCGACAGGAAACAGGCCCTCACGAAGGAGGCGAGTCAGCCGCGGAAGAAGAAGAGGCAGCGGGCGGGGCGTCGCCGGCGCGGTCGTCGTCGTCGGGCGAGTGGGGCGCGGACGGCGGGGCCGGCCCGCTGGACGGGGCGGCGCTGCGGCGGCTGGCGGCCGAGCGCGCGCGCCCCGGGGACCTCAGCCAGGACATCGACGGCGTGCCAGGTCGGTGCTCCGCTCTCTTACTAATGTTCACCTCTTCTTCGTTTAAGCGCGTTCCTGGTTGCATCCTCAGCTGTGCTGCTTCGGAGCCCGGGGTGTGCTTTCCCGCTTATTCTTCTCCAAATATAACATGCATGTCAATGGTCACCCAAGGATGCCAAAGACCTTGCAAAATGGAGAAGAAATAGCCGGAACAGTTTAAATGATTTGGCTATAGTTTTACGACAGGCCGCGCCTTCCTGATGTCAACTCTCTTTAGGAATGTAGAAAAAAGAGATGTTTGTGCTTAGTCCTTTACTCGCTCTTTACGACATCCACAGGAAGAGATGAGGTGGTCCTATTTTAACCTGGAACCACACGGGTACTAATGTTCACCGTACAAACATAAGTTTATGAATGTACTTATATATTTTGTAGTAAGTATGCATTCAGTAGTGTTGACTATGTTGAATATGTAACAACATTTTTTGGAACTTATTATGTCAAAATAAGACCACAAAGGGAGATCAGGGGAGCCCTCATCTCCACTGAGTTTAAACGTAAAAAAAATACAGATTATACTTTCGTTCTTTATCTATAGATTACAGGAAAACCTATCAGAACTCTATCCTATTATTTAAAATGAGCGCAATTCTTATATCGGTATAAAAAGGAGCTGCAAAGTATGTTGTTGTGAGAATTTCAAATATATATAATTTTTTTATAATTTTAACATAAATATTTTTAAAGTTATTTAAAAAAAGACGAAATTTAAGTACCCCCCCCCCCCCACTTATCTGGGTGACTACTGGGCTAAAAATTTAGAAAAAAAAATAGTTATTATTTTTCAAGCAATACTTATATTTACACGCGAGTTAAACTCGCTCCAGACCGATTTATTTTTTTAAATTTTTTGTTAATCCTCCAGTGGACGAAGACATAGACGGCGTCCCGCTGGAAGCGGAGGCGGACTCGGAGGCCGCGGAGTCTGGGCGGCCCCTGGGCGGCGCGTTCATCCCGTCGCGCTGGGAGTCCGTGGAGCCCGCGCCCGCGCCGCTGTCCGACGTCTGGGCCGCGCCCCGGACTCCCGACAGGGTGGAGCCGCAAGTCTCACAGGACTCTAGATCTCCGCCCACCTCCGTACACAACGAGAGGTAACTAATCCTACAACGTGGAAAGGATGTCCTTTTGCACGGTTCGATTTATTACGGGTATGTACCCGTAATAAATCGAACGACGGGCTATACTGGATCACTCAAGTAACTGCAAGCAACTGGATCAAAAATAAATTTCGACATTTCCATACAAATCGCCCAGGCGGCTACACACTTTTGTATGGAAATGTCAAATTTTTTTTTGTTCTTCGGCTGTTATTTTCATTTCATTATACTATAATGATCTAGTTTGTTTGTTTATCGTGTATGTATGTATGATCTAGTATAGACCGTAGTTCGATTTATTACGGGTATATCCCTTCCACGTTGTATACTATATTATATCCTTTTACTATCGACGAGAAGTAAAAGTCCAATGGAACCAGAATAATTTTATCTTGAGATTTTGACACGAGAAGAAGACGACAAACAAACTGAAGCCTGGGCAATGCCCAGGACTTATGACAGAATGAAGCCCCAAATCTCAGAAATGTAGGTCGCCGCCCACCTCCTTACCCAACGAAAGGTGACCAATTTATATCAATAGCTTTCCGACGCCTGGGCCGCGCCGCGCTCGCCTGACCGGCCTGATGCGCAGATTTCTCAGGTCGACCCCCACCTCCGTATACAACGAGAGGTAACCAATCATTGCATACCGCTTTAATAGCGACTAGAAGTAAAAGTTCACGGCAACCTAGAAAAAAAAAAAGATTTCATTTTGAGCTTTTGATACAAGAAGAAGATGAGAAACAAACTGAAGCCTGGGCTACGCCCAGGACTTATGGCAGGATGAGGCCGCAAATCTCGCAGGAATGTAGGTCGCCGAACGCCCGACAGAGGAGAGCCGCAAGTCTCGCAGGACTAGGTCGCCGCCTAATTCCATACACACCGAAAGTATTATGTCGATGTACTGCCTGGGGCGGACCGCGCGCGCACGTGACAGAATAGAGCCGCAGATCTTTCAGGATTCCATAGTGATAAGCAAAGTGTAAATCTTCCCCCCAGGCATGGTATTGCACCTGCGGAACTGCGGCTGCACAGGCACAGGTGTATGTATTGTCGGGAGTTGTATATATGTCAAGTTGCAACCAAAACTCTGATATCGAGATGTAGGATACTGTGAGCGCCATCTCGTAGGCTTCTTGTGAACTATTTCTGTGCCTCCGTTATTGTGTCAGTAGTTCTTGTGGTCTAGTGGCGTAGAGGTCACCATAGTATATCTTTTTACTAACGACGAAAAACAGACGTGACGCCTGGGCAATGCCCAGGATTCCTGATAGGATGGATCCACAAGTCTCGCAGGATTAGTATAATATTAGTAATAAACAATTTTAGTCAGTGAAGCTTCATGTGAGGCGTGACGCTTTTTTTAGCGTTCGAATACTTTGTTTTTTTTATATCGGAAGTGCAATCTATTTTATATAATCTCATGTTGTTTTTATATAATCTCATTTTGTAAAACTGACAATAAAAACTTGAACAATTGTATATTGACGTATTTTATGAACACAATACCAAAATTTAAATAACGATCACATTAATGTGAACAACAAAATAATGTCATAAAGAGATGTTTTTTAACCATTACGATACAGGTCAAATTTTATTACATAATTATGTCATAAACTACTATTCTTATATCGCTATGGTGTTTTTCCAGCGAGGAACTGCAGCTGAAGCGCGAGACGCTCCGCGAGATCGAGGTGCGCGTGCTGAAGTACGCGGACGAGCTGGAGGCGGGCGCGCGCCAGCGCCGGCCCGCGCTCTCGCCGCAGCAGCAGATACAGCACTACCGCCGGAAGCTCATCAAGAAGGTAACTTCACGCGCTGTTATTCCGAAAATACGCATTTCAAATTCTTGTAGAAGTATCCATTTTTTTTAGCTTATATTATAGTTTAAAAAATCCAATACATGAATCATGTATAGGCGATGCGTCTAGCAAGCCATAATTATTTTGATTCCTTTTCCCATCTTGCCCACCATCACGCTAAAAATGGCCTTTGAGTGTTGCGGCCCTGGGCTCTGTCTGCTTAGAGCCGCAAGTCCGTAAATGCTCAGTCTGCCCCAGTAGGATTAAAAATTTGTATGTATTTAAGAATAAACACGTATAAAATTTGTATTTTTATCTAGAGAAAATTCATATCACGAGTTCACGACAAATGACAAGTCAAGAGAGAATTGAAGGATGGTCGTTGACAGTCGACCAAAACTCAGTACTAAATGTATGCGCGCGCAACATGACGCCGTGGGGGCATCGTGCGCGTGACTGGCAAAGACCATCGCTTTCAATGAAAGAAGTATAAATAAAAAAGTATGAATGATAAGTATGTTTTTTGTTTGTAAGCATAAACCTAGGAGTTGGGCGGGCAGTTTTAAATTAGACCATCTACAACATTGTTATATAAGTAAAAACTTGTACAAATTTCACCTACTCTTTGTGAATGCCTCTTTTTCCAAAATTCTCAAGTCTACTTACTCAAAAATCATTAATTGCAGGCCATTCGGGAAGCCAAAGAATTGTCAGTAGAAGCCAGGGACTCGCCCGACGTGCGACGTCGCTCGCCGCCTGAAGAGGACACTTACTCCATGTAAGTATATCATTAATTATTTCTTTTATCTTTATATCAACTTTTACTCTAATCTTGTTGGTGCTTGTTGTCCTTAGCTTTATTCCCTTTTGATAATATTGGTTATCGGTATTGGTTTCAGATCGTCGAAAAAATCAAAGAAATCTCGAGAGCCATCGCTGTCGCCTCCAGCCAAGCGACGATATACGTAAGTTAAAATTATGTACCGTAATAAATTTAATTTCATCGCCTATGTGAATATAATTTTCACGAACGAACGTAACAGACGTCGCCGTCGCAAACACATTTTTAACCTCGGACGAAAAAGACGGGTGTTATAAGTTTGTCGTGTCTGTCAGTGGTTAGGAGCTACCATAGCTCCTAAATGAATAGACCGATTTCAATGCGGTTTTTCAATCAAAAATATTGTCTGTCGAGATGGTTACTAGCTATCTTTTTCATCCAAGCGCGTTCCCGGTTGCATCCTCAGCTTTGCTGCTTCGGAGCCCGGGGTGCGCTTTCCCGCTTTTTATTCTCCAAATATTACAAGCATGTCAGTGGTCACCCAAGGATGCCAAAGACCTTGCGTTGGAGAAGAAATAGCCGGAAGAGTTTTAAGATTTGGCTATAGTTTTACGACCGGCCGCCGTCACCGCCTGACGTCAATCCTCTTTGGGAATGTATTTGAGCGAAGTTTTACAACCGGCCGCCGCCCTCCTTAAGAATGCAATTGTAGCACGAGATGTTTGTGCTTAATCCTTTAGTCGCTTCTTACGACATCCACAGGAAGAGATGGAGTGGTCCTATTCTAAGATGGCTCCTAGCTATGTTTGATGAAAATCAGTTCAGCCGTTCAAAAGTTAATTTATTAATTTAACTTTATTACAAACGTAATAGGCGGACTTAAAGCCATAGGCTTTATCTACCAGTCAACCCACTGGTGATGCCGAGAAAAAGAAAATTTTAGAAGGAGGTGCAAGTTATGTAGGTATTAGTGGGGGTGAACGCTTTAAAGTCGGTAGTTTTTTTTTATTCTGTCTGGAAAATAAACTTGTTTTAATATTTGCAGCCATTCCATGTATATTAAATGCAGTTTCCACCCAATAATTCATAAAGCACTTGGAACTAGTCGTATTTTACTTCCAGAGAGCGCAAGTCTCGATCGCGGTCACGGTCCCGTGAGCGAGAACGAGAAAGAGAACGCGAGAGGGAACGGGAAAGAGAGAGAGAACGCGAACGGGATCGTGAGAGGGAGCGGGAAAGAGATCGTGAACGGGACAGAGACAGAGATAGTGGTCGACGGCGCCGCTCGCCCGCCACGCCGCCGCACCACCACCGGAAGCACGCCAAGCACAGCAAGTACAAGTACTGATTAGCATTATGGAAATAAATATTATTTATAAGACGACATGTTTTATTACTTCCTATTATAAGGTCTAACTTAACATACTGAAACTAATTTTAAGGGCAAATGTATCCATCATGCACCAAAAAGCGTTAACGTAATATTCGTAATGATCTTTCGTTGTAATTAATTCTTTAATTTTTTTTTAAAGACCTATACTAGTTTTTACGTGGATTGCTTAGAGCATCTTCTTATATTTGAGAGCTGGCTCTGGACACTGCCGTCAGTACAAATGGAAAACAAAATACAAGCACGTGTGAGAACACTTCCGCACAACATACTCTCTAGTCAGAGCAGAGCTCGCGCGGGAGCGAGTGGGACTACAAAACGAAATAGGTATAATTTATAAAGTAATACACTAATTGTTAAATCATACTTTTTATTTAACATTTCATTCAGTTTTAAATTGTAAAATTAGGAAAATACTAAATACATGCCTATAATTGTAAATAAAATCGTTCACATTGAGTAAAATTTAGATCAAAAATAAAACAAAAGAAGGATCAATTATAAAATTACAAAATTGTTATTCTACCTACAAAAATTTCAAACTAAATATTGACCTAAAATAAAAAGTATAGTTCTATAGCTGCAATACACACATGATTCAGTTCATCAAATAAATCAGTAACAGAGATCCTTCTACTCTGTAAATATGACACGACTGTCAAAGGTATTAATTTGGTTGGAGAAACAGTTATGCATTAAAAACATTAGCGCGTGAACATTTACAGAGATGCCGACAAATTATACAGGGTCTAACAATATATACTGAAACTATTTTAAGGGTACATTCAGTCCATGATACTGAACAACTTTCCCCAAGAAACATATATCGTAATAAGAAAAATATTTTTTGGTCTCTCATACAAGTTGATCGATTTGCAGATCCGAGTTTCTATGAAGAGCAATTTTTTGTTAAAATATATGTTCCTTGGGGAAAGTGTTTTAATATCATGGACTGGAACTATCCATAAAATAGTTTCAGTACATTTTGTTTGACGTTAAACAGGGTGACTTTTTAAAACAGTGTCCAAATTTTTGGAGCAAGTTCAGTCCATGGTACTGAACTACTTTCTACAAAAAGTTATTAAAAATCCATAAAAAATTTTCGTCCTCGCATACAAAATCCGACTGTCTAAACACTGAACTGTATGGGAGGACGAAAAATTTTTAATAACTTGTTGAAAGTATGTAGTTCTTAGACTGAACTTGCTCCAAAACTTTAGACACTGTTTAAAAATTCAGCCTGTATAATGTAACAGACAATTTTTTTCTGCTAGGCTACAATTACACAAACCAAAAAAATAATCTTGGATGCTCGGCATCAAACCGTTACATCATCGAATATTGTCTTACATAAATAAATTAAAAACCACAAACAAATCACTCGACACACCGTATACACCAGCAGCGATACTGACTAGCTACCAGCGCATGTTCCCACGTGATCAAAAAAATAAAAACAACAGTTTTTATATCAGTGGCCTAACATGATATACATATATTAGTAACAACACGAATATATCTTTGTAATAAAGCTAGCATACTCATAGCCTCAAGCACTCCTCACTAGCTAAACTATATGGAACCTACAGAGATCAATTCGATAACCAATTTGTAATTTTCACTCCAATCATTGTGACATAAATTCGTGCGAAAATATTCTCTTACATTTATAATATTAAACAATAAAATTTTAATATTTCAGTGTAAATAAAATGTAAAAATAATACTAAAAGAAATACATTATTAAAAGCTCTGGTAATTGAATAAAATGATATTTGATCAAAATTTTATATTTATTATTTTGACATTCAAATTATAATTAAAATTATAATATGTATAATAGGTACTCATAGATGCTATTTTGATGTTGAACACTCATGTCAATACCCGTATCATAGGAATGTATAAAAATATGTAAAATCTAATCATACTCATAACTGGTGCTCTACTGTACCAGATACTAAAAAATAAAGTCCAGGATTTAAAGTGCAATAAAATAAATGTAATCTAATTAGTATTTGCTTCTCAAATAAATCGTTAAATAATATTGAATATGTTCATTCCATATGGAGATATAATACTTGTGCGAAAAATTTGGCAAAAGGCATTGGCTTTGAATTGGTATATTTTATCTAAATAGACCTACTAAGCGAAATGAATTTACTTTTTATATTTGAAACTAATAATATTGCTTATGACCCAATTATAGGAGATATTACTGCATTGTTTTGCCGCCAGAGTGCTGCATTAGCGCAGACCGTAAACAAATGTTTGACAATGACAAGTACAATAAACTCGCAATAAATTTGTAAAATTATATAGACATTGGGTATTTAAAAGTCATAACACCCAGCACAGGTGTTTGAATGAGTAAGTAATAATATAATAAAACTATTACAATCAAATACTTGTAATAATAATATTTTTTGCGAAAAATATGACATGTAGAATGACAGCAGATTATTTGCTGCATGTGCTAGTGCCGCCAACTGCGCCGAGTATTGCGTAATATGTCCTATTCAGGCGAGCGAGTACTGCGATTTTATATTACCTGTCAATCGTCAATCTGAAATGCGAATGGTATAAACCAACTCTGAAATCGCAAAAAGCTTTTCCATACAAAAAAGGTATTAATATTTTATCTTTTTTTAATAACGTTTATGTTGAACAAAAGTTGTTCAGTTACATGGGCTGAGGTACCATCTGAGAGGTTTTGCGTTCTTTCATTAACACGATGTATATGTATAATTTATTCTAACTTCCGCATCTCTCATTGCAATATGATCTCATGAATGGTAATTTAATAAATATTTGCATATGAATATAATTATTATGAATTAAAACATAAGGCCGTTAAGCGAGATTACAATATTAGGGTCTTTCTATATAAAAGACCGGTATCTACTCTATTCAACTTTTGGTTAAACAATTATTATCAGTACGAAGGCCATTGTCGTGAACTAGCAGTATACTGTGATCATGATTACATCAGATGATTGATTTTAGAGCTAATTATAAGAGTTCGGCTAATAAGTCTAAAAAGGCTATGTTAAAATTGCAACTTTTACGTTTGGTGTATAGAAACACGAGGTATCGCCATTTTAATTTTAGTACCCCTTCTAAGCATTTCAAATATTAGTATGAAGAAAAGTAGGAACGTGATGGGCACATCTCCCTATCTCTTTCGTGCACGCGACACCTAATGTCAGTGACGTCACATTTTTATACGTGCATCCTTTTTCTGTTGCTTGACCGTTTTCCTTTCCACCAGATTTTAAAGGCTTTTAACTTACTTATTTTTACTTTTAACTTACTTGAGCGGATTAAAAATCCGTTTTTTTTTTCGGTTTCAAATGTTACTTTTGTAAGTACTTTTTAAAAAAATGGAACAAGTACCGAATAGAAATTTAAATGAAACCTTCTAGACTTATTAACCAACCTATACCTATTCTAAATACTACGGTATATCCTAACTGCTAATAGTTAACTTACATTGTAGGCCATGAAAAGGTCCAGTCTACTAGTAAAATTGATATTTAAAATTGCTTCCGTAGTCTTTTGACGCATTCTAAGGGTTGCTATACACATAAACGGGCCGGCATTAATCGGCACAGCCGGGCCGTAAAATCGTATATATGAGGGAATGTCGAGAATATGCTTCGGGTTGGCTTTATTTGTTCGACAAATATTGCCGAACCGAAAATGCCGGCCCGCTTATGTCTGTAGCAACCCTAACGCATTATAATGCTACTCAAAATATATTTTTTTTTTAGGCCGTCCAGTTGGTAACCATTCAATACTTACTACTAGACCTCGATAAAAGACGTATTAAAAGTCATTTTCTTTTTATCTTTGTCATACGAAATATAGATACGAGTAGATAGAAAATGGCCGTTTGACATTGACAGTGACAATGTGCCTTGTTATCGCGGTCTAATCATATATTTGTAGCAATATAATGCAGTCAGTGGTGTTAGGAATGTTATAAATTACAACCATAATTTGACAACTGTTATATAAAATGTTATCACACTAATGTCATGGGCACCTAATAGTAAAAATAATTTAGTTTTGGTCCTAACGGCGCTAGCTACTTCAGGATAACACTAGTTAACTAATTGATTTCGCCATTACTTGTTATTATAATAATAAATATAACTGGGACGGCAGGCGAAAGACTATTTGAGCATTAAAGATGGAAAAAATGTTTCTTTTATTATGAAAGAATTAGTTAATCGATTAAAGTAAAAATACCAAATACTCACACACAAAAGTGATCCATACATCTAACGTTGTCACTGTCTAGATCATATTTTAGATAGACAGGGACAGCATTTCCAGGACACTACTATGGACGTAAAGTAGCCAAGTGTTAAAACGCATTTGAGTATTTGGCCATTAGTACCTAACATTTTATTGGAATTGTTAATTGGGAATTTTTTGGTTACTTTACCATATGGTTCAAATTCTAATACTTATTCTGTCACTCCGTCTACGCCCAGAAATGCGTCTTCCAAAAGCATGTGCTCTTGCGTCCCATCGGTTTGAACGTTGAGTTTTAGACCAGTCAAGGTTAGGTCGTGGTCACCTCCAGGCTCTGCGGACGCGTTGCAGTGGTGACGCGTCGCGCGGCGACAGCGACAACCGCGCGTAGATGTTGTCGCGCGTCGCTCGCGGCGACGTCACGTGACTGCGGTGCGACGCGGGTGACGTCACGCACGCGCCCGCGGGTGATTGTCACCTGGTAGTGCGCACCACGAAACACCTCACACGGCCATCGCTAGCGAATTAAACATTTTTTAAAATACTTTTTTGAATTGCTTGTAGGAGATACAACACACGTTATCAAATAGATTTCATGTTTCTGATCATGGTGACATTTTACATCCGTTACTCTCGTTGAGAATGCCACGTCCTGATCAGAGGAAGACCATAAAGAAAGCCTCGGATTGCATATTTATCACCTACAATCTGAGATCTCTTCCATGCTGGCTTGGCGGAAAAGAAAAATTTTTGAATATACCAGCTGCTTCTCTTCCCGCGTAGATCATAAAAGCCGATGGAGGGAATGGGCGAAAATTCGAATCATGTTAATAGGCGATGCGGTTAGCAACTCATCACGATTTTGATTTCTTTTTCACCTTCATGCTCACCATCACTTGGGACCAGCCTTTGGACTGGCGGCCCTGGGCTCTGCTTAGAGCTGCAAGACCCAAAATGCTATGTCTGCCACATAACGGATAAAGACGTGATAGTGATATACAATCTGAGACGTTCTTTAGTCACAGCTCCTGGTTTATAATGTGCTACAATCAAATTAAAGATCGAAAAGTAAAAGCTCAGGAAAAAAGACAATAGGTTAATAACAACTTAGTTAAATAAATACAAGAAATTTCTAAACGACAATGAAAGCTACACGTTAGTCTGTGGTTACTACAGTGAAAGTCTGCGTGTTAGTCACTCGAAGGCGATAGGGTATTATAGTAAAATCAACTTTACGACGTTGCTATAGGGGGCAAAATAGCGAAGCTTTCATTGTGTGAAGCGACGGCGACAATGCCTGCAAGCTGGAAACGCACCACCAACTGGGAAGTAATTAATATGGTGAATATTTACGGTGTTTTTAAAGCCCTAACTACTTGACCGCGATATTATGTCATAAAGCGTGGTGAAGTAGCCAATTAATATTGCCAACCTTGTTTTGATTAAAAGAAAATACAGTTAAGTAGTATCTTATACCGCCATCTTTTCGAAATTAGGCGGCACCACTACGATACTTCCTTCTTCGAACTAGTAGCGCCATCTAGCTACAACATTTAAACTAAAAATCGAATTATAGTCTAAGTATGAAGGTTGGTACTCCTCTTGTATTTGTTCATACATGGTAGTTAACACTAATATTATGGATATATGTTTTTTTTTAGGTAAAGAAATCTGTACACACCAGTGTTCGTTTGCTCGGAGTGCACTTGAAACTGCACTCTATAGCTTTGTGATAGAAGCAACTTTGAGAGTTCGTTAGTTTGGAGTGCACTTGAAACTGCACTCTATAGCCTTGTGATAGAAGCCACTTTGAGAGTTCGTTTGTTCGAGTGCACTTGAAACTACACTTTATACCCTTGTGATAGAAGCAACTTTGAGAGTTCGTTTGCTCGGAGTGCACTTGGAACTGCACTCTATAGCCTTGTGATAGAAGCAACTTTGAGAGTTCGTTTGCTCGGAGTGCACTTGGAACTGCACTCTATAGCCTTGTGATAGAAGCAACTTTGAGAGTTCGTTTGCTCGAAGTGCATTTGAAACTGCACTATAGCATATAGACGCAACTTTTGAGACTCAACTGATTGATTTCTCGTTCACATTTTCAAAATCTTTGTTTTCGCCTCATTAAACACGCTAGTGTAATAATACGATGAATGAAGCGCAAAAAGTGTAAATAATGTTTTCTATAGCATTCTAGGAAACTGCCACCCAATTATATAGAAACAAGAAATTATCTATATCAATATTCGGTTGTTCTTGCATAGAAGATGATAGATTAAAATGGATATTACAAAAGCGTTTGTTTAGGATGAAGAGTGTATGTGGAATGGTAGTGGCAAAATGTGGTAGTGGAGGCAAGTGATTGCTATTGCACAATCAAATCTATTATAGACCTTATTGCATGTGTAATAAAGATTGCGAAACACTGATTTATTGACTTACTTTCCGTCTTGGCCTCTTCGAAATTCCTGTTTGTCACGCTCATTTGCTTTTTTCAGTGGTGACGTAGGAATAGTTTATATGAAGCCTGGCGTGGCCCAGTGGTACAGGCATGGGTCCTTGCATTTAAATAGTTTTATTTCATGTTTCAAATCAAATGTTTGTTCAGTAATGGACATTTGCTGGCGCTTTAACACGTCAATATAATTGGTATACATTATGTGTAATGTTTATAAATATTTAAATTATTGATTTTTCGTTAGAAAACTATCGATAGTAGATTTTCAGAACCACTACTGCTAAAAAGAAACGCCGAAAAAATCTCGCCAGAAGGGCTTTGTCTTAAGTCTATCAGTTTACAAATATAAAATAACATGTAAGGCTCGCGAACGAGTAAACAAACATAAATAATAAGAAATATATGATAAAAATAAAACTAGGCGAGAAACCCTAAAATAAGCAAGACTGTAGAGCGGTCACCAACGCTGTTACAGCCACTGCTTCTTCCTCCCAGGTTTGAGTGTCTCCATCTTGTGAACGTGTCCATCGCAAACGACTCTATTACACATGCCATAAGGTGGACAATAGCTAATCCCTAACCTGTGGTCGGCAGTCGCTCACTGCTCGCGCACGAGTCGCCAGGCGCGCACGTCGCCGCCGCTGCAACACACCGCACGTTACAACGTATACAACGGTAAATGTTACACTATACAATACACACAGTTGCAAATGAATAAATATCCAGATTTACAGGAATCTAGATGAATATAATGTTACTATCACGCAAGAAGAGATAATAGCGTGAAACTGGAACTCATGTTATGATTTGATATTATGAAATTTTCGAATACTGTAAACGGAAAACGTCTCTTTAGCTTGTATCTTGAGTGAGGTGAAGGTAATGTATAATTAGATAAATTGATTCTTTCAAATTTCTCGATAGGATTTAAATTAAGAGTTATAGATTGACATACAACGTGTCAGGGACGTATACGTAATATATAAAAACGGGCTATACTAGATCACTATAGTATAATAAAATTAAAATAACAGTAAAAAAATCGACATTCGAAAAAAATAAAAATGCCGATTTTTTTTTGTTTGTTCGATTTATTACGCGTATGTCATTTACACGTATAAGTTGAGTGTAAAAAATAGATTTAGAAATAGATCCTTAATACATATTATAAATGATCTCTGAACCGCGACCGCTGGGCCTGGAAATCCTGCACCTAAAACCGAGTGACGTCACTCATACTCACTTGCCAGCCGTGTACAGGGTCATCCTCCTGGGGTCGGGGTGCGGGCGCAGCGCGTGCGCGGCGTCCGCGAGCGGCGCGGCGGCCAGCGCGCGCAGCCCCGCCGTCCACACGCGCAGCGCGCCGTCCCGCCCGCAGGACGCCACCGCGGGCGCCGCGGCGTCGGGGCTCACGCCCACCGAGCAGATGCCCGTCACCCAGCCTTTGTGCGCGTTCATTGCGGTCTGGAAATCATAATCACAAAATTCTTACTCCTTAGTATTTCTATGATTTTTTATCCACCAGCAAAATTTTTGGAGCAAGTTCAGTCCATGATACTGAACTACTTTCTATAAAAAAATGTATTGAAAATAGATAAAAAATTTTTGTCCTCCCATACAAAATCAGTTAGGCTGAGCGCCAATCTGTATGGGAGTGCGAATTTTTTTTATCGTATTTCGTTAATTGTTTTTATGGAAAGTAGTTCAGTATCATGGTCCGAACTTGCTCCAAAACTTTGGCTGGTCGTTAAAAAGTCAGCCTGTATAACAAGTCCATTTCATACTTTATAATAAATACAAGTTTCCCTGTGTAACATATGTCGATATACAAAACAAACAATGTTATAGATCGTATTTTTTTTTAATTTGACGATCTACATCGTGTGAAAGAACGCAAAACCTCTCAGATGGTACCTCAGCCCATGTTACTGAACAACTTTTGTTCAATAACATTCACAACACTAAAAAAATATTTTCATACAAACTGATCAGTTGATCGAGTCAGTTTGTATGGGAAAACCGATTTTTTTTTTGGATTTCATGAAAGTTGTTGATCAAAAGTTGTTCAGTTTCATGGGCTGAGGTACCATCTAAGAGGTTTTGTGTTCTTTGATTAACACGATGTATATCTCTCAACTCAACTACTTCCAGGCTGATCTGGGAGCAAAGACTAAACATAAATGACAGGTTAGAGATGGACATACATGTGTGAGCGTGTTTTCGGAGAGACTCCACCGTTTGATGCTGGTGTCCCTGGAGGCGCTGTACAGCACGTCCCCGCTCAGCGCCAGCGCCTGCACGCCGTCGTAGTGCGGCGGCTCCAATAGTCGCCGAGCACTTGGCTCGCAACCTCCTGAAGTAAAAGTAACACTAGGTAAATTCGAGTAATTTAAGGTAAGAATTGTCTATTTTCTGATAAAGTTTGAATATAACATGAAAGTACAATAGGGATGATGACTGGATCAGAAAAGTATTATTCTAATTAGTCCGTTAGTTAGATTATCCAAAAATAATGTACTTACCAATATTTTTCAGTTTATCAAAAAATTTAAAATTCTCAAAAATACAGAGTATCTTAGTTCCAGAGTAGGGTGTGACGTCACCCATGTGTAAAATCGTACGAAAGCGTGACGTCATGCGAAATTTAAATACGCTGTATCTTTGACATTTATTGTTTCTCAGAGAAATGAAAAAATATGTGTACAATATTTTTTAATAATCTAACCGATGAGCCTCAAATATTTTCTCAGTCATCATGCCTATTATTTTGCCACCCTCCTGACTGCAATAGGAATGTGGACTGGCGCCGAAAAATATTATTTTATTTAATCGGTCAATTGGATAATCCAAAAATAAGAGACCCAGATTTTTTGATTTATTAAAGTAGTAAAAATTCAAATATGCAGCGCATCGAAGTTTCGGAGTGAGAGCCACTAACGTCACCTAGTGAAAATCGTACTTGATCGTGACGTCCTGCGAAAAATAAGGGTCCATTATTTTTGGATAATCTAATTGACGGACTAACTGAAATACAATTTTTCGGACCCAGTCCACATCCCTATTCCACTGCTACCATTGTATAATCTATTACTCACTGGCAACACATTATCTATAAGCTTCAGTGTTGCTATTATTAGATTTGTCTAGTGTGAGTACAGACGAAATATAAGATACCTGTACCACCTCACGTAGTGTGTGACGCGGGCGGTGGCACAGGTATCTGATTAACAGACTGTACCGTATAAACTGTTATTGGATAATGTCGTGTACCTGTATCTAGGGTCTGCAAGTCGAGCGTTCTGACGTAGTGGTCCTTAGAGCCGGTCACCACCAGATCTGAAACTCCCACACGACCCAGGGCTAGACACATCACCGCCGCTGCGTGCCCAGACCACACCTTGCACACGCATTCTAGCCTGAAATATAATTTATACATTAATGTAGTTCTTATAGAATAAATCTGACTTAAAACACATCTTGTGTCTCTTTCCCTCTTATCGACATTTACTGTTGCAAGAATCAGACTTCGCCAAACGTCAAAAGTAAAAATTTTACCTGTTTATACGACAAAATAATAAAATTGCTTCTTAATACGACAAAATTTAAATGACATTGTCTAATGACATTTACTTCTGTTTAGGTGACTTTTCTATTTAGTGTATGACGTTACTAAAAATTCCTGGACAGGCTATGCTTTAAATGTAAAAAGTCAACCTTTATTGTTTGTTAATTGTTTCTTGTCCTTCAAATAAATTTTTAATCTGTCTATAAAAGTTGACTTGATTACTCAATTCAACGCAGTTAGAGAGAAATAACAGCAATACGTACATGCGTAAGTCCCACAGTCGCAGTTTGTCCCCTGCCGCTGTGTACAGTCTGTGCGGCGCGGGCGCGAGCGCTACAGCGGTGACGGCCACCTCCCCGCCCGCACCCCGGGCCGCGGGGCAAGCGCCGGTCGCACCAGAAGACCTGTCATTAATTAAACATTCTGTAAAAAATACTGCAAAACCATCATAAATAGTGCTGAAAATACCAGGTGGCATAAAAACGTTTTGTAATTTGATAACATTATGAATTTGGTATTTGACAATATTTTATAAGAAACAACAAATAACATTATAAAGATTTTTTTTTTGTAAACAGCAATCAAATGAAGAAGTAATTAGCATTTCAAATATTGGTATCAAAGTCACGTGGTGAGGACATCTCGCTATCTCTTTCGTACGTGCGACAACTTAATGGAAAAGACGTTACATGCTAAGACTTGCATCCTTTTTATGTTACTTGACAGTTTTCCTTTCCAGCAGATTTGAAATGCATGTTAGAACGGGTTAAAATAAATCTTTTTGTTTTTGGTTTCGGATTATGTAACTTTTTGATATGAATTGAGTCAAATACCGTATAAGGGTTTGATGCTGTCAAACATTTACCTAATGTTAGAAGTTTAGTGAACCTCGCTTTTTATTTACTAGACTTTTTGAAATTTGTATTCTCAACTTACCATAGCGTAGTGAGTGGTGCTCTCGTCCTGGTATCAAACAGCCTCACCGCCGCCCCGGCCGCCGCCAGTAGCAGGCGCCCGTCATCCGCACTCCCTGACGTTCCCACTCCCCCCGCTGCTAAAGCACTAACCGCACCACCACACCATCCCCGCCAAACTTCCCTGCCAGCCAATAGATCCCACCCTCGAACTGTTCGGTCTGAAAACAAAAACAAATAATCAGAACTTTTTCTAAATTGTAAATGGTTGACCGGGAGAGAATGCCATATGGCATTAGGTCCGCCACTTGTACGTTTATTTTATTGTGCAATAAAGAATAAATAAAAAAAAAGCGCAGCAGTGCCATTTTTGAAACGCTGAGTCACTAAACGAACCGTTTTTTGTATGGACAAAACCATTCGTTTAGTGAGTCAGCATTTTAAGAATGCACTTCTGATATGTGGACCCCGGGCTCCGAAGCACTACGGATCCAACCGGAAACATGTTTAGATGATTACTGAACATATACTAGGAAATCACTTTGAAGTTCCAAGGTTTTACCTAGTTACGAACACAATCGACAAAAACATAATTAAACTCAATACTTTGCAAAACTGTGACGTTATCGTCCAAATGAAACTCAATATCGTTGTCAGGCTTTATCGTGGAAAGTACAAGTACATATAGAGGTGCACCCACCTACTCCGCCGCTGTACAACATGTGGTTAGTCGCAGCCAATGACAGTGCTGCTCCCGCATGCCCTTCCGCGACATGTGTGCATTGGAGCCACACTCCGCTGCCACAACCCGCGCGCTGGAACGAATTGTAATGGCTTACCTTTTTTTTTTAAACATGAATTTGGAAGAGTAAAGTTGATCTACGGGCCCTAATATAATAAAATATTTTCTCAATTATGCTAGTCCTGGGTCTTGGATGTCTTTATAAAATATAGTTCCACTAGATTTCACCTGCGACCTCGTCTGCGTAAAATTAGTACAGAAAGTACTAATGTCCATCGAATATGGACAATAACCAATCGAGTTTTTAATACTAACTCCTAGAAAATAGAGTCTACTTCTGTATAGCAAAATAATTCCCCATACAAAATAACACCCCCTTTTCAATCCCTTAAGGAATGATTCCTGGAATAAAAACTATCATATGTTCTTTCCTGGTTCTCAAACTATACTTACCTATACCTTTAAACAAATTCGGTTCAGTGGTGAAGCGTGAAGAAGTAATAGACAGACAGAGTTACTTTCTTATTTATTAAGCATGGAAGTATAGATTGAGTTGGAACTCATCAAGTTTCCAACTTAGTGGGGTAGCTCAGCCTGCGTAATTTGTCCATGAGTACCTATACATTTTATTTGTTGCATAGCAGATTTTAATTATTTTTGTCTTTGACGTTTAGAAAAAAGTGTCTGATTTGGTTTGTTGTCATTTAGCGGATTAGTGTCTATAACTGCTGTCTCAAGTACCTTAGCTGCCATCTCCTTAACGGTACCCTGCGGCGAGTTGTCCAGCTGCGCAGCGCCGGCCAGCCTCAGGAACACGTCGTCGTCCCTTGCCCGCCGCGCCGCGCCCGGCGACGCGGGCGGCGTGCCCGCCACCGCTGTGGCCGCGCTCGCCTCTCTGCACCAAGAAGACCGTGTAGTCGCGGAAAGTTAGCACAAATGGTGGAAGAAAGCATGATACATCGGTTAACAAGAACACAGTAAAAATATTTAGTACGTGTACGATAAGTCCGCCGTTGTCAATTTTATTCTAGTTGATAGTGTATCTAAATTGCGTATTTTCATAGTACAATAAACAAAGGAACAAACGCGTTCTATCGTCATTCTTTTCGTTATTATCCAGCAATCGCAAGATTTTTTATTTATTTAAACGCTTTATTCTCAGAGTAATGGAGTAAGCTATAGAATAAACACACGGGGACAATGACTTTAAACTTAGCAAAGCATCTGTCCAGATGTTTGGGGCTAGTTTGGCTAAATGTACCGCGTTCCAAACCATCACGTAACACGTAAAACACAGATTTGACGTTCTTGTACACCGAACATCAACACATGATTAAACAAGGCAATAGATCACAGAAAATATGTAAAACCAAATCAATTGTGGTGGATTCTGTTATCTATCCCTTTGTTTCTTATTAAGTAAGCCTGACACACACAATCAATTTAAAATGGACGCAACATACAGTTTATTATGGAGACATGAAAACAAAACCCGTGAGTATGAGGCGTACAGTTTGTTGAAAAGCTGGGACAAACGGTGGCGACACGAAAACAATATAGTAACAACATACTTACTGGGAAAGAGTACTTCGAATGTGTTTTGTGTAATAAAACGTGCACTTCAAAAACTTAACCTACGCGTTCTGAAATCCATATTGTGTCTCTAAATGTTGCCAGTGGGAACAGTATGAAACAAATCTGTCATAATGTGAAATATAGCAGTCTTTAGATAGACATTAAGGCCTAGTCTACCAATCTACTGCGTTTCAATTCAAATGTTATCGTAAATTAATTGCTTGGTGAAATTGAAATTGCTTTGCTTACACTAGATATCATATATATTATAGTATACGCATAAAACAGTGTTCTTTCTTATGTAGGTAATTGGCCCCATACACAAAGCGTCAAGCCTTGGAAAAAAATACAGTCCATGTGAACCACATATTATTTTAAACTACAATAAATTGAATAATGAAATAAGAAATGGTGAAAAAATACCACGTGAGCAGGACTTGAACCCGCGACCTTAGTCTTTAAGTACTGCATCTTGAACGCCTAAAAAATCCCTATAAAATACAATAAATTGGTTTACTAGCGCCCTACTGTAAAATTTTATATAATAAACATGATGCAATACAATGTGGCACTTCAAACTACATTGTTTATTGTACTCCAAACTGTACAGTTTGCAATATCTTGCAATAAGTGCATTCGTGTACAAAAGCGGAGGCGCATATTCGCAAGCTCGCATGCACAAGGTTGTATACAAAATGCTGGCAGAAAATATTGGTGCATACAATTTCCGCGTTTGTACTTCATGCAATAATGCCCGTAGTCGCAAACAGACAATATTGGTTTAGAAATATTTTAAATTTTCTCTCAGAAATCGGTTATACTGGAAGCGATCACGCGGTCTTGCGTTCGAATTTTGCGTTCTTCGTACGCAAAATGCCTATATTCCGTTCCTCACGAGCCCCACAGGTGGAGGGTGGACGTGGACAGAATGCCTGCTGCAATGCCAATTTAACGAATATTTCACAGAATATATTAAGCAACAAATACAACTAGTAATGTGCCGTCCCTGGAAACTGGGAATGTACCCGGAAACATTTCCGGAAATATTCCTAAATATGGAAATTTTGTTAGGGGAATATTTACGGTAAATTACAATGGTAAAATTCCCATTTTGGAATATTTCCAGCGGCACGACACTAAATACAACACAAGGAATGCAGAACGTGCGCTTATTATGTAACCAATTTAAAAAATAAATAAATACATTTGCTTGATACTTCGCTGTTCTTGCTAACAAAAGGTTTGTTGCTAGATTAAATAATAAAAACTACTAAATCTGCTACTAAACGAGGTTAAGTACTTATTTTAAAAAGTATAATTTTTCATTCAAATAACAAATAGACAGTATTTTTATTTTCGTAAAGTGTTTGCGAATGCAGGCGTATCCAGCGGGGGGTAGGGTGCGGCATGCGGGATGCAGACAAACACAGATTCTTTACCAAAACTTTATTCTCTACACATTTATATACAGCTAACTATACGGCTAAGCTTGTAAGCTCTTAACTCCCCATACAATATATTACTTTGTTCGTTAATTCAATTATCCCTAATTATACTTGTAAAAATTATACATCAAATAAGCAACGAATTAATCAATGACTTAGAATATGTTAAGTAATTGAAACATCTACACACAGATGCCCAGTTAAAGCTTAAGTTATACATTGTCACAATGACGTATACTACAAATTGTACTCTACTTATTGTACTTAGCGATAGCTATACAGTGCGCCTTTGGCTCATTAGTATTTGGATTAGTTGTGTATTAGCTAATTGTATTTGCTTAAGATTACGTTAAATTGATTTTCTAAAGCTGTAAAGTAATTTTGAATGTTTTGAAAAAATGTTAGCAATTCGTTGTTTTGTTTTCTATCTAAAACTTTGGATATGAGGTAGGGGTAGAAACTAGAATGCCAGATTGATTATTTGAGTTAATAACGAAAAAAAACTTCCCATTTTAACATTATTCGATTATTCACGGCGAAGAATGGTGAAAAAACAAATGTGAGGACAAAAGGACTTTGCACGAAATTTTTATTTACTTTTGAGTTTCTAATGCAAATGCAAAGAATTTTTTTGCAATTGGTGAATTAAAAGCAAAAGAAATGTTCGTGCGAAGTCTCACGAATATCCATAATTCGTATTTAAAGTAGTAACACAAAAATGAGTCAGATCATATCTTGGAAGCTTCGTTGCTTGGAAGCGAAAATCCGAAATTAAATTCCCACTGTTTTCAACTGGATTAATCACTTGGAGAAAGTTAAAGTTCATAATAAATTGCTTGAAGCGAATTAGCCGTCACAAAGCAGGCATGCATTGTCGCGTTTGCCATTGTTCGGGTATCTACTTCTGGTCGTCACGGTCTTGCTCGCCGTCGCTCAGTCCTCGACTATGAACAGGTCGGTCAGGAGGCTGCAACCAACAGTGCCAGTGAGCCCCTGCCCGGCCCTGACCTAACCCACACCGACGGACAGCCTCAGGTCTAGGTACCAGGTCCCACGAGGTGTTACCACACATGCTAATATTCTTAACAACTACTGCTTTCTAGAACTGTTGGCGGTGGAATTGGAAATTAGGAAATGTAAGGGAAACAAACAGATTATCTCACGGCGAATACCATGCAGAAGTAGTGTCCTCATTTACAATAAATTTTTTAATCGTAAATTTAGTGATAATTATTGTCTTTAGCTCTTTTTATTATTTTATGAACTGCCTTTGAAATTATCATTGGTGGTCCGAAAACACGTTTTAAAACTGGACGGACTAACGTAATACTTTCACGGTTGTTCATAAAATAATCTTCTTCGTCTAAGCGCGTTCCCGGTTGCATCCTCAGCTGTGCTGCTTCGGAGCCCGGGGTGCGCTTTCCTGCTTTTTCTTCTCCAAATATAACATGCATGTTAATGGTCACCCAAGGATGCCAAAGACCTTGCAAAATGGAGAAGAAATAGCCGGAACAGTTTAAATGTTTTGGCTATAGTGTTACGACCGGTCGCTTGCCTGACGTCAACCCTCTTTGGGAATGCAATTGTAGCACATGATATTTGTGCTTAGTCCTTTAGTCGCCTCTTACGACTCAGTTGTTCATAAAATAATATAAAGGGCTATCTAGTGTCTTGGTTAGCAATTTGAAAATTATCACAATATTTACGAGCGAACAAGTTATTTCAAATGAGGGCGCCACTTAGCCACTTCTGAATGGTTTTCGCCTTCAGTCATACGTGTGCGAGACGAAACTCCGCAGCGGTCGACATATAAGTCTGACACAGCGGCGTTCTATGTTATTATTAGAATTTGATCACGCACGTTCCTTGCGACGCAACGCCAGCTCAATCTGCCTGAGTTCCACGTGCTACCTGTATTTGTCTCTCCCCATTTACCCCCACATTACAAGTGCAAGAATTATATTAGGTGGTTTAACAATACACAACAAAGTCCAATGCAACACTTAGTAAATTATATGTATAATTTTGAGTGCACCGATGAAAAACATTGTATTTTATGTTGTAAATAGACGTGCATTTCTATGGTACCTTCTAAAACATTAGCATGTGTGGTAACTACACCCGTAACGTAAAACATTTAACATATAATATAACCCATATAGCCTCTTTATATTTCAAGGGAGATTTTTATACTACATTTACTAAATTGTTTGTGATGTCCCTGGAAACTTTGGGAATATATCCGTAATCATTCCCGGCAATATTCCTAAAAATGGAAATATAAGGGAATATTTATGGAAAATTGGGAATATTCCCGTAAATTTACTATTAGAAAATTCCCGTAAAGGAATATTTCTAGCGGCACATCACTATTTGTGAATTTTTAATAAATTCTTTATTCACTAGTGTAAAAAGATATACATCTTTTAAGTCTTAAGATTAGATTACAGTCACAAACAATTTAGCAAAGGACAATCACCTCTACGTCCATCTACTTTCAATATAGCACATATACCCAAGCGGAGTGTTCCATGCAAACTAGGGTAATACAGACAAAGATAGACTACTCTAACTAGACAGAGATAGTACTACGCAGGCACTACAGTTTGTATTGTATTGCATAGTCGATCGGAGAGTCAGAGATCTGATTCCATACTGTTACTTGTTAAAATTAAATATTAATCAAATATTTAATAGAAACGATACGAAAAGAAGTGGAGTTTAACACGACGCATTTTAAGAACATCTTACGCAAATGTGTCTTACCTGTTCGTAAGAGATTCTTAAAATGCGCCGTGTTAAAAAATTAAAGTACATAAAACTAAGACTAATAAGAATATAATACGTTTTTGAGACAGGATAGGCAAGTGTAATAAAGTGGTACCTCACCGTCAAGTGTGAAGCGTACCGATACAAACGTACATACACAATATAATTATTATATTATACTACTATAATCCGAGCAGTGTTATATAAAATTTTATTTGTGGACCACAAATAAAGGGAGAGGGAATTTGAGGGAGAAACGTCTTCACCGCTTATAAGTCGTCATAACTTATGTACATTACATAAAGGGAATTTTATAATAGTTTTTGTTTGGATTTGACAATGTAATGTGTTAGGAATTCGGGTACTGAAATAATCTATGGATGAATTTCTCCCTTAAAGTCCAGTCATAGACCCCATTTAGGAAAATATAGCGCAAAGCGTCGAGTATGTTGCACTTCTCCGTATCTAAAAATTTAATATTCTTTTCTACTTATGACGGGCTATATTATCATATATGAGGTCAAAAGCTGCGTACTAGGCAAATAGTGAGCGGCAATTGCTGTGAATTCGCGTTCCTAGTGTTCATAATATATGTGTCGTCAGTGGAGAGGCCAATAGGACATATTACGCAAAACTCGGCGCAGTTGGCGGCACTAGCACATACAGCAAACAATCTACTGTCATTCTACAAGTCATATTTTTTCGCAACAAATAATTATTATTTAATTTTAATAGTTTAATTACTATTCACTCATTCAAAACATGTGCTGTGGTGTTATGTATGGCTTCCTACGGTCATTTAAATACCTAATACCTATATATTTTTACAAATGTATTGCGAGTTTGATGTACTTATCATTGTCAAACATTTGTTTACGATCTGCGCTAATGCTGCACTCTGGCGGCAAAACATTGCAGTAACATCTCCTATTGGCATATCATATGCTACAGTACATCGCTAAAGCTAGCGATGGGATACAATGGAGCAGACAAAAGGAACCTTATTTCTCCAGCAGTATGATATAATTCGCCGCTCACTGTTAGCCTAATCACGACGTAGGTTGCGTTCTATCGACGTAGTACTTGCGCAAGGACATCGAATAAATGTCGCCGTTAAACTTAAACGACTTTCTATAACTATTCTTGTCACACTTCGCACAAATATGGCGGCGGTTCGATAATGACATTGACTGAATGAGCATAAGATATACAAAGTCTTACAAAATATAATGTAACTACTTTTAAACCTGAGTTTACCCCATAACACAGAACAACTTTCCCCAAGAAATATCTAAAAATTAAAAATAATTTTGGGTCTCCCATAAAAATGGACCGCTCAGCTGATCTAAGTTTTTTATAGAAAGCAGATTTTGTTTTACATATTTAGTAATACGTTCCTAGGGGAAACTTGTTTAGTATCATGGAATGAATGTACCCTTAAAATAATTTCAATATATTTCGTAAGACATCATATAAGATAATTCGTTCGGAATGTGTCGACAGAGCGCACCCTATGTGTCTACTCTCTGACACAGTCTTCGCATCCGCACGGGAATGCCGTGCGTCCGCATGGGCGTGGCGGGTACGTACAATGAGGCGGGCGTGGGCTTGCTGCCCACGCTGATCTGGCGGCGCGCGGGCCGCGGGCTGTCGGGCACGGCGCGCCGCGGCAGCGGGGACGACAGCCCGACTGGCTGCAGGCCACTGGGGAACAAGTGTGGTGGACAACACGAATTGCTTTAAGTTAGTTACGACTACACGTCATCGGAAAGGGTTCATCTGAAATAGGGCTAGCTACAGCTACACGAGCGCTAGTAACGCCCTCTTTTATAATTTTACTGAAAATGTGGATAAAAATTAAATCAAAATTTCCTTGTTAATATTGCTTTTTACTATCGCGCTCTGCACACATGATTTATGTTTATATAAACGGGACTTAGCACGAACCTTATTTTGTTGTGTCTTATTTTAACGTTAGTGATAACAACAAAAAAAGGTTCGTGTTTAGTCACATTTATATTTACATAAATTTCCTTGTTAATGTTCAAATGTACGTACGAAGTACATACGTAAGAACTGTTTTTAGAGTAGTCGTTTTGTATTGTAAGAATTAAAACTGCGTGAAATCGGACACATGCACCGTTACAATCACTCTCTTGTCAGACACCCTACGAGCAACAGAGAGAGGCAATCCGCGACGGATTCGGCCAATCCGTTGCACTTAGCGTTGATGCAAATTACGCGCTCAAAGATTTCGGCAAAATAACCTTTCCGAATAACGTATATCTTTAGTCAAAAATACAGAAATATTGTGTGCTAAAATACAAAAGACAATTAACAACTGTAGACATGTGCGTATCTATAAAATCGAATCTAACTAAAATCCAATAGTATTTACGTGTAAAAAACTATTTAAAATGTTCGTGTTAATTACATTTAATATGTGTTTGATATCAGTAATCATTACATTTGATACGTGTATGTATACTAAAATATTTGTATTTATTATTAATATGATGAATAAAAATGTAATAGTACTTACCGTAGACTGCCTGGTGCACTGGGAACTCGACTAAGCGGCGCAGGCCGAGGAGACGAGGGCTCCATCAGAGATTGCGTCATGGGGTCTTCGTCGGGTGGTAACACGCCCAGATCACGAAGTCGCACCGATCCACGCCTACCACTGTATATACAAATTGTGTACGTTACAAAATCGTGTTAAGGAAGGCTAGGTTAGTTCATGAAATAGGTACATGAAACAGATAATGGAAACGGTGAACGTCGCGTCGTACAGCAAAGTAAAACAGCTGGCAGATGAGAGAGACAAATGGAAGAGAATTCATACTCCACCGACAAGAGCATAGCTCTTAAATATAGATAGATATATAGTCTAGATCTCTACTAGTCGAAGTTAAAGTGGACATCGCGAAAATCAAACATTTCTATATGCACTTACAATAATCACGTAATAGAGCATACTTATACGTAAACTCAACGCCCTGCTCCACTCAGACTTGATTTATAGTAAAGCATAGAATGTGACTTTTATGTATTGTTTCTTAAGGTGAAATTACTAAATTTACTACTCGTACTCACGTATTTCGTTGGAACGGTGATGTATTGATGTTATCGTCAGGTGGTGACGTGGGCGCCGTATTCACTTCTCTTACGCCGTTCGGCGGCAGTCTTTCCAGTAGCGAGCTGAAACATACCAAGTTACTTAGAGAACGCATCCCAATAGGCTATTTTCAGTGCTATTATGAATAAGTACTTTTTGGAGTTGTGAAATCCATTAAACTAAATTTACGAATGAAAACGTCTATGCGTGGCTCAATGATAACAATATATAATAGTTATACAAGTACTGAGACAATAAAGAAGACACGGAAATAATTCACAAGCCTACGAGATGGCGCTGACAGTATCCTACATCTCGATATCAGAGTTTTAGTTGTAACTTGGCATATATACAACCTCGTACAATACACCTAAAAAACAAACCACTCCTTTAGTGACTTAGCGTTTAAAAAATGGCCCTCCTATGGGGCCGTTACCCGCGCAACACCATGATCAGAGGTGTAGCGTGGACTAATATAGACTCTAATAATGAATAATAGAAGGTATAGCTGAAACCGTCGCAGGTCACGACAGAGTTTGTGACAGAGAAGAATTGAACCCGGACAGGTCGTCCGCTTGACGTAGTTTCAAGCCTAGATATGGACGACTTGCAAAATGTGGGCGAGGCCTTTTGGTTGGTGGTGTGCGCTCCCAGTCGCGCGTTCACTTAAGGCGTTGTGCATCAGAGGAATACCGTAAAACGTCTATTTTTTCGTCACGCAGTTAGCCTTATTTTTCACGGAATAGGATTTTGATGTGATCATTTTTTTGATCTTTGATCAAAGATCAAAAAATGATCACATCAAAATATTTTCAAAAAAATATTTGAAACCTAAAAAAATAAAATAGCAAAAATAGTCGCGAATTACTTGATATTTTCAGCGACAACTACCAACTTTTTTCGTCTATAAAAAGTATAACTTAATGAACAAGAGGGATACCTAAAAAAATAATATTTGGTTATAATTATTGAATTATTGAAACTGAAACTGAGAAATAACAACCGAAATGGCAGAAACGGGTTTGAAGTGAGACTAGTGACGGTATCGCTATGTACTTTCAACCTTATTTCATTACGAGTACGTACTATATTGCACTGCACCCTCTCAAACACCGAAAGGTTGAGGGATATAGCGCCTTAAAACAAAGCCCGTGAAGCCTTGGACATGGGCCCATGTCGCCCAGGCCTAGCTACGCCTCTGACCATGCCTGGCGGGAAGATCTCTTTCCTTAGTGGCGGCGGAGCATATCACCTCGCTCCCTCTAAAACTGTGTCACAGGTATGAAACTTCATAGAAACCGAGTATCATTTATGCCTACACTAATACAAACGAAACTATACATGTGTATACCGTGCACACGTCAATGCGTGTGTGTTCGCTCGCTCTCGCCCCGCGACAAGGACGGGGAAAGGGGACGCATATTGCGCGGAACCTTAGAAGATTCCATTCTGTATGAAATACTTTTATTAATTTTGTGAATGTGTTCTCTACCGACCTGTCGGTGGGCGACACGCAGCGCGTAGACGTGCCCGATGAGACGTTGGCGAGAAGAGCGGACAGCGCGTGCGCGGGCACGCCCCACGGGTTCAGGTTGTGGTCGCCGGCCGCTCGCAGCGCACTCGTGGCCCGTTCGGTATTTTCTTCCATCTGTGCATCAAAATAAAAATATCATTCATTATTATGCTTGGAAACTAACTTTCTAGTCAAATAAATCAATGTCATAAACCTGCCCACTTATCTGTCAATGTCATTTTTATTGCTAAGTTGTAGAAATATGTTGACAGAAAATGGTCGTTTGACATGACAACGCGTTGTACCTCACAGTTGTATTTACTATTTTAGCGAAAAACTGACGTAGTGAGAATAACTTTATCGTGTGTGTTACTGTGAGCTAGCACTGGTGTCAAGTATATGGAGATGCCTTAAGGCATCTGATATAATTCAGTGACTTTTATCTCGTGACAACAGTCCAACACGGTAGTGAAACAAATGTGCAGGTTTTGTTACGATAATTACTTTCACCAAAAGTAAATAGTGGTCGATGAAAGGAACCGTACATACATACATACATATTATCACGCCTGTTTTCCATGGGTGGTAGGCAGAGACTATGGATCTCCACTTGCAAACTTCTTCTTCGTCAACTCTCATTATTCTTTTCATGCATGCTCTCCGGTTTTGGGTACTATACTCATGACCGTACATAAGTCAGATTATTCTGCAAACCTGGTACTTTTCGGTTGTAGGTTACGCTCTTAAACCACAACACCACTAACGCTTCAGATTAGGCTTGAAACTGCGTCAAACGGAGACTTACGACGTTTTCAGCTATCTTTGTTCCACGTAGGGTTTATGTCAGAGACGGACTGAACCCGTCGCGGGCATCCACTTGACGTAGTTTCATGCTTTATGGGGTGGCACTTCACTTGGCTATTTCTATTTGCTATTAGGTGTTTGACGTTATTTGGCAAAAAATAGCAAATGCAGATATAGGCAAATACGACCACCCACACATGGCAGCCAAATAACAAACACAAACAAGGTCGACGGTACTTGCGCTTATAAATATGGCCATAGTGTAGACGGTATATTTGCGTATTTGCCTATTCAACCTCTTTGATGTGCGTCGAAAAACCGACAAGCACCTGTATACGCGTGTTTTGTATTGGCCTTTTTTGTCAAATAGGCAAATAAGTCCAAACATACTGTCCGCACATGGTAAATATTTGTTAAACATTCCAAGTACGCAAATACAAATAGCCAAGTGAAGTGCCACCATTAGGGGCAAAGACACGACAAGCGGTGGCGACCTCCTTGAGCTGCGCGCGCGTGTCGTGCAGCAGCTGCAGGTGGCGCGCGGCGGCCTGCGCGTGCTGCAGCGCCAGCGCCGCCATCCTCTCCAGCGCGTAGCGGCCCGCCTCCGTCGTGTCCACGTGCTCCAGCAGCCGGGGCAGCTCGCTCTCTTCGTTTTCCTCCTAACAACAAATTTTAAAAAATCATTATATTAACTATTTTAAAACTTCAAACTTCCATTATTGTACTAATCATCATCATCATCAGGTATTTTGTAGTCTCCTCGCTCTTAGCCAGAGCAGTCAGAAGATTTGGCCTATACTCTCCAAGCTGACTAGACGTGTTGGAGAGGTCTTATTGATGTTTATAAGCTTTGTTTAGCTTGTGTTTCCTAAGTCGCCTTCTACGACATCCACGGGTAGACGTGGAATGTTTCTATTCTACTCTGCCGGGAACCACACGGCTAAATTATAATAACTTACCTCGATCTGCATGATCTGAGCTTGAGTATCAGCTATAGCTCCCCTCAGATAGTCCAGCAGCAGTCTCGCATCGGGATCGTTGGCTGAATCTCTAGCCGCCTTGTCCCGCTGCCGCAGCTGCCTCTCCAGAGCGGCTTCCAACTCGCCCAGTGTACACCTCGCAGCGCAGGAGCGGGACACCCAACACTCCAGTTTGTTCCACGCTTCGCGGAAATTGCGCCCGCGGCGAGTCGAACGATCTGTGACGAATTTAAATACGTACGATTATGAACGCAACTAGGACACTTAAAATTTGTTTAAGGTATATTTATAATGAATGTGTGGTGCTACGCCAATCCTTCGAACCCACTCATTTCGGCATCTTCGATATATCGATCGATATCATCGATATTTGGAAAATAGATGAGGTGTTAAAAACACAAATGGGATATTCATTTTATTTTTTTGATCAATTTTTATTGCAAACTGTACTTAGGGTTAGTTTACACCGAGACGCGACGCGACGCGACGCGACGTTCAATTTTATAGCCTGTTACATACATATCATTACAAGTTTTATAACCTAATGCGATAGCACAGCTTGCTTATCTATCATAACAAATTATCATTAATAATACCCGTGTGAGATTTCAGTGAAAGCCCGCTGCGCCGCGGGGCGTAGCGGGATGTCGATGAAATTAGTATCTTTTTGTGTAATAAACAAGTTCTATATTTCTTCCAAAGTGCGCGCTACGACGCGTCGCGTCGCGTCTCGGTGTGAACTGACCCTTAAGCGTCTCAAGTTAGCAAACGGTCCGTCCTATTCTTATTGCAACTGCATTGTACATTTAGGAGTACACTTACCGTGTAAGCGTCCAGCTGCCCTGTTGCTCAACTTGTCCCGATGCCCTCTTCTGAGTAACGATACCTCCTCTTGTTTGCGTCGTAATACCTGTTCATTGATTACAATATTATCGTACTCGTATCGTAATATTATCGTATATAATAGGAGATACATTATTGCATTTTTGGAACTAAATAATTTAATATTTTACCTGTTCCTTGAGCCTCGTTTCAGCTTCCAGTGACCTAATGATGTTTGCATTTTTCCTAGACTCCTTACGAAGTTGTGCCACCTACAATTAAACATCATAAATAAGCATACATATTATAAAAAATATAAATTAAATAAATCCTCACCAATATGTTTACGTTACCTCTTTAGCTCTAGCAGCTTCAGCTTGCGCATGACGCTTCGCTTCGACTCGCATTTTTTGTACTAACTTCACCTGAAATATAAAACCAGTATCAAAAATGTGACCGTAAGAATAAAAACAATATTGAGTGAACATGCTATAATGATCACCCAAGGATACCAAAGACCTTCCGAAGTGGAGAAGCAATAGTCGGAACAGTTAAAACGTTTTGGCTTTAATTCTACGACCGGCCGCCTACTTGACGTCAAATGTCCTTGGGAATGCAGTTATAGCACGAGATGTGCTTAGTCCTTTAGTCGCCTCTTACGACATCCACAGGAGATGAAGGGGTGACATTCTAAATCGGAAATTAGACGACTCAAATATAGAAAAAATATATAGCATTTTGTAGTTTTTTATGAATAAGGTAGGGGGGACGGACGTAAACGCCGTGTCGTACACCTAAGTAAAACAGCTGGCAGTTGAGAGAGACACATGGAAGAGAATTCATACTCCACCGACAAGAGCAAAGGTCTTAAATATAGATATATATATGGGAGGGGGGGGGTGTCTTTACCTTATCGCGTTTCATGTTCTGCAGCTCGTTGCGCATGGTCTGCAGCTGCTGCATGGTCTGCTGCTGCGAGCGCTGCAGGCGCGTGTGCTCTCTCTGCGCCGCTTGGAGCCGCTTCAGTTCGCGGGACATTGTTGACACTCGTCGCTCGTATTCATCTTTCACGCGTTTCAGCTTTTCAGTGGGTTGAGATGACTGGGTGGCTGTCAAAGAGAAAAATGCGGATTAAGTTTCACGCATAGGCTTGAGTTGTTTATACGTAAAATACATTGAGCGTGCTTTACATTTTGAGTGCCGAAAACGCTTAGAAGGATCCTAGAGCGTAGCAATACCACAAAATCTTTACTCAATCGACACTTCAGTCGCGGTTTTACAACACGAAATTCCATAAGTAGAAAAAAAGTAGTTTTTTCACGTCTCTCAGCAGATTATGCAATATAACTGCGGCATTGTATAACTTTTTTTTCTGTAGTCATATTTAGTCTAATATTACGAGTATCACAAGTAGGAGAAATTTGAGATGCATTGGTACTTACTCAAAGACGCAAGCACTTTGTCCCTCTCGTCATTGGTGGCCTTGATCTGATGATGTAGGGTGTCCAGCCGTTGCTCGTAATGTGTCCTTAGCGCTGCCAACCTCCGCTGCGAGGCTTCCAGCTGCTCGATGAGGCGTGCTTTAGTGTCGATCTCCTCGCTTAGAGCTGCCAGTTGCGCTGATAACGCGCGTTGTCCTGAAGAAACACAAATGTCAAAAAAATACAATATTGAAAATGGTCAAAGAGCAAAACTGAGTCAGTTATGTTCGATTTTAAGGAGTTAAGATAATATAAATAAAGTAATTGGTTAAATTAAGTACATTATTCAAATGTCAAGCCATATTAGCCATGTAAACTGACCATAGAGTGGGGTCTGTGAATCCCACCCGAGGCGAAATACCAAAAAATACAAGGACTGACATGACAACCTTCATACTTTGAAGCGTAATTTGATATTTAGTTTTAATGTTGTAGCTAGATGGAGCTACTAGTTCTAAAGAAGGTACGAGTAGTTTCGTAGTGGTGCCGCTTAATTTCGGCAAGATGGCGGTATAAGCGTCCATTTTCTACTAAACAAACAAGCGCCACGCCATCTCAGATTTTTCCTGGATACCTTCATCCTTAGTACCCAGCATCCTTTGTATGAATATCTAGAATACAGGATTTTGGCTTTCTAGCAGAGTACGCTTTTTGGGGTTGTCTGTCCTCTTATATAAAAGTGTATTTATGGTTGCACATATCTTGCCGAAATAGTTGATTTATACTACTGTATCACACCTTTGGTCTCGGAGTCCTCGTCGGAGTCAGTGGAGTCGTCCTCAGCGTCGGAGGGCTCGGAGTCGTCCGCGCTCTCGCCCTCGGCCCGCTCCCTCTCCTCAAGCGGTTGCGGTTCGCTGGCGGCACTCATGCTCTCGCTCATGTTCAGTTTGCGCTGGAATTCCAGTTCGCCCATGCTACGCGCTAGAAGCTCTTTTTCCTGCAGAATACGAAAAGTGATGTATTTTGTGACATGTTGATCTTACGGTCTTATACAGGTGCTCAGTGGCCCGGTGGGAGTACGCCTTGCTAGCGTTTTCACAAGTTAAGCAACCCCGGGCGTGGTCCATACTTGGACGGGTGACCACAAGTGGTACAAAAATTTATCGAGCTCCCCCGTGCTTCGGAAGGCACGTAAAAGCCGTTAGGCCCGGCTGTCATTGTATGGCAGTCGTCAAGCTGTGTCAGATGTCTTTAGGCAGCTTGATAAATCTGACACCAGTGTTGGCCACTTACACACACGAAAAACCAACAAACAAACACGTCGGTACCTATATATAGAGGTCTAGGGTATTAGCCGAATTGCCCTGGACCTGGACGAAGAATAACATGTTTCTCTATCATATTTAAAAGCCAGTTTGAACTCTTGTCAATATCATAGACAGAAAAGCACTCATAGATTTTCGCTGGGTAGACAATAGGACATATTACGCAAAACTCGGCACACATGGCGGCACTAGCACATACCGCAAACAATCTACTGTCATTCTATATGTCATATTTTTCGCAACATATAATTATTATAAATATATTAAATTTTAATAGCTTTATTATTATTCACTCATGTGCTGTGATGATATGGCTCCCTATGGCCATTTAAATACCTAATATCTATATCATTTTAAAACTTTATTACGAGTTTGATGTTCTTGTCATTGTCAAACATTTGTTTACGGTCTGCGCTGATGCTGCACTCTAGCGGCAGAACATTGCAGTAATATCTCATATGGAGTAGTTGGCCACTTCCTTCTTAGTTTTATCACATTGTGATAATGAACTAAACTATAGTGTGCTGGTTTCCTTAGTTACATTGGAAAAGCGTAAAGAGGTACAATAATACAAAGAGGATCAAACAATTTTTTTTTTAAATTGCGATTGTCTGAACTAAGGGGTAGATTTTTTATATAAAAATGTGTTCGATGCTACCTTGTACAGCTCTCGTTTGGCGTCATCGAGCACTGCATTGGGGTCGTTGGCCATAGAGTCGTGTCTGGCTCGCGCGGCCAAGGCCTCTCGTCTTCTGCTGCCTTCGTACAGCGCCGTGGCCTCCATCAGTTGCGCGCGGAGTTCCTCTATTTCACTAACATAACCCTAAAAGGAATATCTCTATTATAAATAAACCCTTCACCAACTGAAAGTGACATTGGAAGTATATCTGTGATATAGTAGTTCTCCTAATCAATATGGGGAGTGCACTGGGTCCGAAAAATATTATTCTACTTAATCCGTCCGATTAACCAAAAATAAAACTTATATGCTCTAATTTGTATATGCTTAGATTTGTGTGTTGTTCAGCCAGTTAGCGAACCAAATAAATAAAATAAATAAAAAAAATAATGGGCACATATTTTTCGGTTTACCAAATTGGTAAAAAATCACAAAGATACAGCGTATCGAAGTTCGGGATTGGGGGCTTGTGACGTCACGGACCAGTAAAAATCGTACGCAACCGTGACGTCATGCGAAATTTAAATACGCTGTATCTTTCTCATTATATTTATTAGTTAGAGAAAAGAAAAAAATATGTGTACAAAATTTTTTCTAAGCTACTGAATGAGTCAATAATATTTTTAGTCCACAGTGCCTATTATTTATTTTACAATTTTGCTGAGCCCAAAAATTTATATTCACCTGTACGAGCGATGTGAGCGAGCAATCGGCAGTGTCTGGGCTGCCATCTTTCGGCACCCAGTTACCCAGTGCCTTCTGTGCGATTAGCTCGCTGTTCCTAGCTGACAGCTGATCGATGGTGCCCTGCAATAAAAAGCCGATGATTAATGCTTTTATATGTTTAAGCTAGCCAATAATGCGTACGTCTGCTATGCCATCAAGATATTCATAAAAAATACTAATTAACTCGAGTTTTCTAATTTTCATGTTGGTCATATCTTCAATTATTACTTATAAACTTCAACGATTTTGATGAAAATTAGGTATGTAGAGGGGTTTCGGGGGTGAACAATCAATCTAGCTAGGATTTTAAGCTGAAAAATCCGGCTAAAAACTTTTTTAAACCTAAATTGATCAATGGATTCGATCGAGCCTCAAAACTATAATAAGGGTCTCACCTGCATGGCCTTGACTCTTCTTCTCAGCGACTCGACCTCGCCGGTCAAAATTGCATTCTCTTGTACCACGTCGCTCCAGCCCTCCTCGCCATTCTCTGATATCACACGTTTACCCTGCAATCAAATATAATGTTGAACAAAAAATAAAGGAATTATTTTATTAAATATAACGTGAGATAACACCATAATTAAAAATTTAAAACGGTCGACTCACGCAATATTATAGTCTGCTGAGCAGACAGCAACAGCGTCGGGTCGCCGTTACTAACACTCGCGCTGAAGATGATCGTCTAAATCTCCTGCCGCAGCATTCTAATAGTCTGCGACGTCAGATCTTGCTTGACGATGCAGCGGTTCTTGATGTTCCTCGCTTGGTTGGCGTATTTCAAAGTATTTAGTCTCCACGAAGTCTAGCAGGCTATCATACAAAGGGTTACCAACCTGTTTATATTCTGCCAGCTCCAGTTGCAGCTTAGCGACCTCCTGCCGCAGCATTCTAATGGTCTGCGAGGTCAGGTCTTGGTTGACGATGCAGCGGTTCTTGATGTTCCTTGCTCGGTTGGCGTATTTCAAAGTATTTAGAGTCTCCATGAAGTCTCGGTCGCTGGGCGACACGCAGGCTATCATTACTGTGTTGCTATTGCCTGAAAAAAGAAAGCATTAAAGATAATGGAATAAAAGTTCGCAAGTGGAAAAACAGACTAACGTAGCAAAACTGAGAAAGTTGTGAGTATATATTCAAATCAAATGAAATGTATTTCTTAGCATTAAACACGGTATATAATACAGGTCTCAACAATTGGTAGGTGCGCATGTTTAGTCAAGGTACAATAGCATGCAAAACAATTTCAAAGTATATAAATAATATTGGTCAAATTACAATGACAAAATACAGAGGAATTATAAATTAATAGCAATGGGCCTAACACACTACCTTCAGGCACCCCTTATTAGGTAGGTTTTTTTTTCTAATTCAGTTTTCATTTAGATTTGTGTTAACTCAATGTACTGTACTCTATCTGTAAAACTTGACTTTATGAGTTCAAACGCATTGCCACGTATCCCGTAACCACTGGTATGACTCTCCATTGATTCAGAGTAACATATATACCTACTACTACTACAAACGAAACAATTTATCTGTACACACGTCGATGTGTGAGTTTTATACTTAGGGTCGCACCGCAGAATTATTTTAATACTCACCTACTAACGAGTTCGACATATTTACGATTATATTTTTCCATACCGGAAGATTTGCAAACACTATGACGTAAAAAATATTCTGTTTTATATGTATTAAATGTTACAGGAAAGTCGGAAACAGCTACATAATATCACTTCACAAATATTTTTCATTATGTCCATTGTCCATTTCACCATTAGTTCACTTTTTTTTTTTTTTTTTTTTAAATATTAGTATAGATTAAATTTTTATTGACCACAATGGTACATACAAAAGGTGGACTTAACTCTACCAGTCAGCCTTTAGGAAAAACAGAAAATTTAAATTAGCGATAGGTACTTTAGGTGAAGATATAGGCAAATGGCCTTCAAGTGGCGCCCTCATTTGAAATAAATTGTTAACTCGTAAATATGGAGATAATTTCCATATTGCTCTTCGTCATGCACTAGATATAATATATATAATATATAATATAATATATTTATTTGCTGTAAAAGTGGTTACAATAGTTGTTAATTACAATTTTTAGATCACACTTCTAACCTGTCTAGGCATGCAAATGTCAATTAAGTTATCATTAATTTAATTATTTATTGTATTCATATCTTTCTATTCTATAATTATATTAGTATTTGGTCTAATTTGTTATTACTAACGTTTAAAAAATTTAATTAGTAATAAGTATTTTATAAGTAACAATTCTATGACCAAAGATATTCCTGTATCGAGTAGAAACCCTTCTCCAGCAGGAAACTACGCAGCCTGTTCTTAAAGACTGGCAACGGCAATACTTTGATATCTTCCGGCAGCCTGTTGTAGATACGAACAGCCATCCGACAGCTATTTTGGTCACATAAAGCTGTTGATACATTAGATAACACAAGCCTGTTGGGGTATCTGCCACGATAATTAGAAATTACCTCACAATTTCTTTGAAATAAATATGAGTGTACCTTTACCAAGTGACACATTTCATAAATGTAGATGGATGGTAGTGTCAACAATTTAAGTTTTATGAAATGCGGTCTACAGCTAGTTCTCTGAGGCAACTTACATAAAGACCTTACACAGTTTTTCTGTGCCATAAACGCTCTGTCCAATTCTGTCGAATTTCCCCATACTACAATTCCATATCGTAATACAGACGCTACGTACCCATGATACGCCAACAAGGCTGTTTTAAGCTCTGTTATATTGACCAGTCTCCACAAAACAAAAGAAAATTTATTTAATTTACTACATACTTGATCGATATGAGATTTCCATGTTAAGTTTTTGTCCAAAGTAACTCCCAGAAATTGTACATCATTACATTCATCAATAGTCTGTCCATTATGTGTTATTGTTAAATCTGCATTTTTATTATTCCTTTGATTATGAAATTGTACGTATTTGGTCTTTTTAGTGTTTATTTGTAAATTATTTTTGTCAAGCCAATTTATTATGTCATTTAACGTTTTATTTATGTCCGTATTATATGCGTCAATTGAATTTGATAAATTAGGTATCACTACAGAAAGATCGTCGGCAAATAACGTGCAGAAGTGTTCAGTAGCTTTTGGAAGATCATTAATGTATAGTAAAAACAATAAAGGACCTAGTATACTTCCTTGAGGCACGCCAATATTATTTAATTTCTCACCAGACATAAATGAAGTCTCATTTTGATTCTTATCCAGATTAGTCACTACTACTTGCTGCTTCCTATTTTCAAGGAAGGATTTAATCCAGCTATTAGCCTTCCCCCGAATTCCATACCTATCACATTTAGCAAGCAATATTTTATGTAAAACATAATTAAAAGCTTTTGTCATATCAATAAACAACGCCATAACTTCAGTACTATTGTCTACATGACTTAGCACCTCATTTACCAATTTGAACATGGCTAATACAGTTGATTTACCTTTCTGAAATCCATTCTGATTTATGTTTAATATATTGTACTTAGTTATAAATGTAATAAGCCTAAAATACATAGCTT
Source organism: Acrobasis repandana (assembly GCA_963576875.1). Taxonomy (NCBI): domain Eukaryota; kingdom Metazoa; phylum Arthropoda; class Insecta; order Lepidoptera; family Pyralidae; genus Acrobasis; species Acrobasis repandana. The sequence continues at coordinate 4,816,031 of OY756215.1, forward strand.
TTTCAAAAATTTTTGATATGATAGACACCAAAGCTATCGGTCTATAATTTTCCAAACAGTTTGCATTATTATCTTTAGGAAGTGGTTTTATGACAGTTTTCTTCAGATTTTCTGGAAATTGTCCTTGTTCAAAAGACAAATTTATAAGAAAACTCAACACAGGTGCCAAAATATGTTTAGATTTCTTTATTACGTATGTAGATAAATTATCACTACCTACAGAATTTGTATTATTGAGCCCTGTTATTATTTTACCGATTTCATCACTGTCCGTGGGAAATAAGAATAAAGTTTCATTTACTGGTTTGCACAAATTCGTGGTGGTCTCTGCAATATTATTTTTTGTCTGTATGTCTGTAAAAAAGTCATTGAAAGCATTTGCTAAGTCAGTAGGATTAGTAATTACCTCACCATGTCGTACAATTTTATTTATAAATTTATTTTTAATGACATTATTATTTTTTATTAGATTCCAGGCTGCTTTATTTATATTAGTAGAATTATGTAAATATTTCATATTTTTAATTTTTTGTGAGTAATTCATACATCTTTTGAGAATCGCTGAATAATTTCTGTATTTTATTTTACTATTTATATCCTTTTTTTTATAATACGTAAATCTCAGTGATCGTTTAGTCCTACATGACCTACTAATGCCTTTTGTCACCCATTTTTTACTTTTTTGATTAGTACTCACTTTTATTCTCTTAGTTGGAAAACATAAGTTGTAGAATAGGATTATGAGCTCATAGAAATTGTTGAATGCCTTGTTTGCATCGGTTTCACCATAAACTTCCGACCATGATAGGTTTGCAAGACATTCATTGAATTTTCTAATGTTTTCTTTACTAAAATCTCGTTTATATATAAAATAATATTTTATTTTATTTTCTTTTTTGTTTATTGGGAATTCCAAGGTTTGAGCCGTTTCGTGATCAGATAGGCCTAATTTATGTACTTGGGCAGTTGTATTAGTAATATTACTTACAATTAGGTCTAGGCAAGCTTTTTGTCTTGTTGGTTCAGTTATGTGAGAAGTGTAGTTATAGTTTTGCAGCAAAGCTAAAAAAGCATCTCGAATATCATTATTTTTTAGTGTATCGATGTTGAAATCGCCAGTAATAATAATTTTTTTCTTGTATTTTGTCCTTAATTTAAATAGTAATTTGTCAAATCTATCCAAAAATAGATAAGGATCCGTCAATTTATCTTTATTATTAAATGGTATTCTATACAGACAAATGAGTATACAGTCATGTGCCGTCAATTCTATACCACAACATTCGAAATACTTTTCAATAGATATATCTTTTAAATAATCTATCTTTTTATACTCTATGTTGTCCCTACATAATATACAAACGCCACCACGTTTTTTAGTCTTTCTAGAAAATGAATCTGCAAGAACTCAGGAATTTTTAAGTTTGATTCATTTCCATTTAAGATAAAAGTTTCTGAGAGGCAGATTAAATCTATATCTTTATAGGTTTCCGATAGTTCCATTAGAGCGACTGTAAATAGATCTTGTTTAGACAGGATCCCCGCAACATTTTGATGCAACACTACTAATTTATTTTCCGCGAAAAAACTGTACACCATTCGCAACATCTTTCCTTTTATCTTTTGCATCCAATGGCATGTTCATATCCGTAACTGGCAAAAAGTAATCCAAAATAGTCCTTTTTTTAATAGTTTGCCTGTCAAGAAAACATTTCTTTTTAATAGGAAAATAATCCGTGATCTTTCTATTGTAGTTGAGGTTATGTTTTGTCATAGAATTGCCACTTTGTGCCAAACAATTTTCCTTATGTAACTTGTATACATTCTTAATATATTTATTTTCATATTCTGTATAGTCTATTTCAATATTCAATTTCCTAGATACATTTTCAATCAGTTCATTAATTATATACTTACTGTCAATATTTAAGAATTTACAATTAGGATAACTACTTACTATCATATTTAATTCATAATTTAATTTGTCAACATTTAGATAACTGTTATATGGTACACTTAATACTATAATTTTAATATTTTTCAAAGTATTTAAGAGGTTACATATTTGTGACATAATCTTATAAGGATTTTTATCCTGCGTACCTATAGATAATACAATAAGATCATTACTAGACAATTGAGCACCATAACAACTACTAATGATTTGTTCTGATGTGGCATAGGGTTTGATAAAAGCACTGACGTCATACTTATCATTCCATGTTCCAAGTCTTGTTTTTTTCACGTTTTCGGCTAGTCCTCTTATCTCTTTTCCACCAAATATGTGTATTTTTCTTCTTGAGTCTTGTATATTTGGTTTCGTAGGTAAGGTTAACTGTTTATATTTTTCCGACTCTAGACTAGTGCCTTCCTCTTTATTTTCTATAGGTGTAGTTTTCCTTGACTGTTGCATTTGAAGTGAAATGTCCTGTGATAAGTCTAAAATGGTTTGATTCAAAATTTGTCCTTTTTCTTTTATTAATGACTTATTTTTTTTATTGCTAGAATTAGTGCAAATATGTGTCAGCTTTTTTAATTTTAATTCATAATCTTTAATTTTAGTTGTCAATGAAGAATTTTCAGAAAGAATATTACTTATTTCGTTGTCAGCTATTAATAACTTTTCTTTTAATAATTTATTTTCTGTCTCTAATTCTTCCATTTTATCCATGTACATAATTGGTATATCTGGGCAGCTTCTGTTTAATATATTGGAGACATCTTGGGTGTGTCCTCCCCGCTCTTCAGTTTCATCAGACAACGAATCAAAAGAGTTTGATGTTTCCAAGTTGGGTGTGTACTTATTGTTCCGCAAAGTAACATTTTCATGCATCATTGCTGATGATTTATTTGTGGGCGTGGATGATAATGTTGCAGTTGCAGGACTTGAAGGTTTGCTTTGCTTTGCCTTACTTACACATCCAGCGCATTTCCAGTTTCTTTTATTTTCTATGGTCATAATACGAAACCTCCCAAATGCAACATTTGTGCAATCTACGTGTAAAATATTTTGGCAAATTGAACAATCCAAATACCGTTTATTTTCTATCTTTGTAAAACATTTAGCACACTCCAATTTTTTTTTGTGTCCAGTTTGTGTATTTGTATCTTTAGATTTATTCATATTGTACTAATGTTCCAATTTCTGATAAGGCAGTATAATCTTGATTACTCTTGCCTACTTTATTATTTGCATGTAAACGTTATTGTCTATGGATATCAAATTATGTCAATGTCAACTGATGTCATATGGTAATTGTCAAAATAAATATTATTGTCTGCAGTAATTGTCCGATTGTGATTGTCTTCTCCAATAAAACAATCTAATTGGTCAATATCTCTTAAAATCAAATGAAGAATATTCAAAAAATTTCGGTTAACAGCCCCCTTCAATGTTTTGTGTCCAATTTCCCACCGAAATGCAATATTAAAGTGAGTGAAAGTGTGATCGTACCTTGCCGGCGAGTTTCGAGGTTATGTTTTGTATGTCCTATTTTTAATTAGATCACTAATTTTACTTTTGTAGTTTAAATCACACTGAGAGCACAATTTATACGTCCTTTGTCTTTGGCAGATATTTGACAGTTAAACTTTACTGATTATTATTGAGTCATTTATAATGTAACGCACTTATTTCACTAATTCACTATTGTAATATAGCAATTTCATATTCGGCGCAAAACTATACGGTAATTATATGAATAAATTCAATAAAAATGTTTATCACGCTTATACGAACAGCATGTCAAGTTGTCATTGTCAACAATGGCATTTAGCACTATAACCCGCGGAAGTCTAATTGGCATCTGCGTGTACCTATGTGATTACCTGCGAGCGAGGCCTTCTCGCTCTTGTGTATCTCCCGCCAATGCGAGAGAGCGAGAAGGGTATATATATCAAGATGGTTGCTGGGTAATAACGTGAAATTATATTGTTGCTTTGCTTACCTGTTTTCATCATTTGGAAATGTATGAAATATACGTTCTTTAGAGTATTGGGTGGATAAACAATTATTATACGCGCACCTTCTCACCATGATGGTTACTATTGGTTGACAGTTCTTAAGACAACACACGTCGCGTATTGCGTGCGGCTAGTAATTAAACCCTGGTTTGGAGCCGTCAAAGCTCACAAAGTGCGGGGGAGAGGTGCGGGGACGCCAATTTGCGGGAGAAGCTGTGAGAGACCATTCTGTTTGACTCTTATGTATTTTGTGCCGTAACGATCAAGTTTTTCATTCACTAACAAATATATTCATAAAAACATAATAAACGTTTGCTAAACCCATTTCAGTTAAAGAGGTTTTGTCCCTATCTGTCTTTGCTATTAATTATAAAAGAAAAGGGCCAGGCAAATATCACGTCTCACCTTGTCAGCCACCTCTGGATACCATACATTATACACATGTGTCTCTCACCTCCGAGCGAATCCTGAAGAAGCCTGGTCAGCTTGGAGTCTCTGTACGGCACGTGGAGCACCTTGCGGGACTTGTCTCCCAGCGCGGATATCACGTTGCCGAGCGCGAGCAGGCCACAATTGATGGAAATGCCTTCACGCGCTCGCTCCCCGGTTGCACCTGAAAAACGATCATATACATATTTAAAATTAACGGGCGAGTGCGAGTCGGACTCGTACATGAAGGGTCCAGTACCAACGTACAATGTTTTAAAACGCTGAAGAAACACGTTTCTTGTATGACGACCCCCTTTAATTATTAACTTTATCTTATTTTTAGTATTTGTTGTTAAAGTGGTCATAGTAATCATCGGTGAAAATTTCAGTTGTCTAGCTATTACGGTTCAAGAGATAGAGCCCTGTGTCAGATCGAGTTAAAAACGCTGAAAAAAACACGTTTTTTTTATGACGACCCTCTTTAATTTTTATCTTTTTTTATTTTTAGTATTTGTTATTATAGCGGCCACAGTAATACATAAATCGGTGAAAATTTCAGGTGTCTAGCTATTACGGTTCAAGAGATAGAGCCCTGTGACAGATGGACAGACGGACAGACAGCGGAGTATCAGTAATAGGGTCCCGTTTGCACCCTTCGGGTACGGAACCCTAACGGCGCTACGTCAAGCTTTCTCTTAGGGTCAACTCACACTGGCGCAGTAACGAAGCGCGACGATTCGCGTCGACGCGCGTCTACGTTTGGCTGGAGTCCAATGGTTTAATTTGTACCTTAATAATGGGATAATACAGATGAATATACTTAGGCGAAAAGCATGACGCAACGCGACGCGACGCTTCGACTCTGCCCCAGTGTTAGTTGACCCTTACGTCATCAGAAATGGGATCAAACTATTTATGAACGACTTACCCGTCCGTTTGAGTCTCTCTGAGCCGGCTAAATCTACGAAATGGAACTTGGCAGTCAATGTCTCATACTGCTCCGGTGCTTCACCTTCCGGCTCTCGTTCTGTCATGTCTTGGTCTGGAGCAAGTCTTCGCATCCTCATCATGAGCGTGAAGACAGCGTGTGATCTGTGAAAGTTTAATACAAGTTTTTATAGAGAAATATGGCTGGCCATGAAGTCAATAAAATTACGTAATAAGAACTTCGTACATAATTAAAAACAAAACAATAGTTTTTTTTCTTCCAGTGCCATTTTCAACGAAGGCCGGCAGCAATTATTGCCATCTGCACTTTTGAGACGGGTGCTTGAAATAGGGATCGCGTACTCTTGTTGTACCATTGGCATTTGGCATTGGCAACAACATGAAAACAATCATACAGATACAGTTACATTATCACGTCTTAATCCCTAACGGACGAACAGAGACCAGGGCCGCAAGACTCAAAGGCCACGTTTAGCGTGATTGTGTGCGTTAAAATGGAAAAAGGGAATCAAAATAGTGATGGGTTGCTAGCCGCATCGCCTATTACAATTATTCAGATTCTTGCCCATTCTGTCGATCGGCTTTAACGATCTGCGCGGGAAGAGAGGCAGCTGGTACATTCTAAGTTTTTTCTTTTCTACCAGACCAGCAAGGAAAATCATTAAAAAAAACATGCAAAGAACAGCAACCAAAAAATGTTTCCTAGACCTTTTTTGTGATAATAAAATCCAAGATCCAGTTTAGGTTCCACACACGTGGCCAAGATGATAGGGCCCTGTAATACCTGGACGATGAAGAGTTCATGTTAGTAGCAGCGGTGGTCCGGGCCAGGGCGCCGGCGCGTAGGGCTCCTAGGGCTTCCCTAACGCCTCTGACTGTTCGTGTAGAAGCGCCCACGATGCGAACACCGCCACAACCGTCTTCTGTTATTCTTAGAGCGCCCTAAAACAAACAAATGTATTTATTACGTAAAGAATTTTTCAAGATAATTTGGAGAGCGAAAGTTGGATGGGACTTCATATACGAGTACTTGTCCATTCCTGATCCTGACCATGTCAAATTGACAACTTATATCTAAAACAAAAACACAACACACTTTTGAAAACGCTTGAATATTTTTCTGCTGTTAGGAATAACATTTCTCTTAACTAATTATCAGATTTTTCTAATAATTCATTTTAAATCACGTAAAATTAACTGCAGTATGTACTGCTGTCGTCACCACTTCTTTTGCCCTAATCGTCTGGTGTATTTAAAAAAATGTCATATGACAGTTGACAACAGCCATTGTAGTTAAATCTCAGAGTTAATTATAGACACTTTGAGGGACACTATTTTGTCATTTTGACCTTGTGACCATTATAAGGCCAAATATGTATTTAACTGAAAGTTCCTTCCCACAGAAAGCTTTAAATAAGTTTTTTAAGCGAATTGGATTATTATAAAGAGAAAGTTATCAAATAATTGCCATACAGTAGCCTATTGGAAACATAAAAGCAAGAGTATAACAAGCTAAGTGGCCTAAAGACCTACATAACAGCCCGATTCGTCCGTCATTGCCTTCAATACATCAACAATAGCCGCACCAAACTAAAATTACTCGCAATGATAAGCAAGTCTTTAGACCGTTAGCATACAATGGAAAGTGTAAACATACTAAACACGCGTTTCCGATTGTAGTCAATGTTTCATTGACGTATTGTAAGCCTAGTGTGGGCTAGGCACTTGAGTTTTGTGGGGTTTATTTTAGAAGTAATCGTTTGTAATAACTTTTCATGTTGGAAAGACACAAAAGAAATATAAATAAATAAATAATAAATAAATATACAAGGACAAATCACACTGATTAAGCTATCCCCAAAGTAAGTTTTTTTAAACTTGTGTTATGGGATAAACTCAACAATACTATATTTTATGATAAATACGTATATAGATAAGACAATTTGAAAAAGGCCATTTTCCTACTTGCCCTGGCTGGGGATCGAACCCAAAACCTCCAGATTAGCGGTATATGTATTATATACTACCTATTAATTTGTTAAGTGTATAATGCTATGCCCTAACAGGGCCCATGTTACGTTACATGTGTGAAAACTGTCATCTATTCGCTGTGTATGTACATGTGCATTATTATGAATAAATAAATGAATATATGTATTCTTGATAGAAAAAGGAAAATGTGTCAGTTGTTTTTCCAAAAGTCTAAAACAAACGTAGTGGTAGTAGTTCATCCTGGCGATTTTTCTGAAGCAGCAATGGGATTATGAGATTTTTTGGTTAAAACTAACGTGAGACACAGACATTATTAATATTTACATTTAGCCATTTTATAATTTTGTCAATACATAGTACTATTAATATAATTTTCATGTCGTATTCAACAGTCAATAGATTTTTTGCATGTCACAATAATTGATATGTCGTCAGCGTACAATATACATTTATGATTTATAATGTCAGTAATATTATTAATATAGATTAGAAAGAGGATGGGACCCAGAATGCTCCCCTGTGGAACGCCGTATTCATTGGTTTTATAATCGGATGAGTATGATTTCATCTCTTTGTCATTATAATTTTTACATAAAATGGGATGGTAACTCACATAAAAAGTCAGCTTAGGCTGACTTGCGGTCAGTGCGGCTCGGGGTGTCTTCGTATGAGGTCGAAATAAGTCGGCAAGTATCTGACTTACTATGTGAGTTACTTGTTTATCGCATAATAAAAATAGAGATGAGCTCGTAATTGTGGTTTCAATTTAAATTGAATCAGGTTAAGTTACTTTTGGGTCTTGCCTAGATTGTTTAAAATCACCCCCGACTCACTTTCTAGGGTTCCGTACCCGAAAGGTGCAAACGGGACCCTATTACTGAGACTCCGCTGTCACAGGTCTCTATCCCTTGAACCGTAATAGCTAGACACCTGAAATTTTCACCGATTATGTAGTACTGTGGCCGCTATAACAACAGATACTAAAAATAAAAAAAGTTGAAAATTAAAGGGGGTCGTCATACAAAAAACGTGTTTTTTCAGCGTTTTTAACTTGATCTGTCACAGGGCTCTATCTCTTGAACCGTAATAGCTAGACACCTGAAATTTTCACCGATTATGTATTACTTTGACCACTACAACAACAAATACTAAAAATAAGATAAAGTTAATAATTAAAGGGCGTCGTCATACAAGAAACGTTTTTCTTAAGCGTTTTAAAACATTGTACGGTGGTACGGTACCCTTCATGTACGAGTCCGACTCGCACTTGCCCGTTTATTTTATAAGAGAAATGAGCTAAGTTTTTTTTTCTTAGTTAGGCATTATTATTTGTTTTGTTTGTTAACTTAGTCTGATCGATCAGAAGCATTTTTTTTCTTTGTAATACCCTACTGACCTAGAAAACAAACATTTCAAATATCAAAGCATTCTACTCGAAATATAACTCAAAATTCCGCAACACGATCGTATAAATCACGGTAGAAATCGGAGGCGTTTGCCGGCTGGCTTATCTAGTAGTAGTACTCAGCTGGCACGCTCCGCCGCGCTGCACTGCGGCCCGGCACAGTGCGCTGCGACACGCTTCGTGGGCGCGGGCACGGTCGGGCATACATCTTCATCAAATATATGCAGAGCTGAGAGCAAAGCGTAGTAAATGTAGACTTCACGACGTAAAGACTTCACGATTACCATAGTAAGACTTTATACAAGTTTTATGTTGTTCACGGCTCTTTCTACAATGAAACAGCTACGTTGTAGTTTCACTGCCTGTGTATACCCTTTTAACTATTTAGTTTTTTGCTATTGTGGCCTAATACTCACTATCCGATGCTCGTTTGCTATAATAAAATAGAGTTTGATTCACAGCGAAATGCCGATTTAAAGCGATTTTAGCGACTGCCTGACAGGCAAAGGTAACTATTCGTAACTTCTTCTAAACATATGTTCAACATTTTTTATATTTATTTTATTACGTTCCTTTATATTTTTTACAATATTATGTACTCTTTTTATTTAATTGTATAGTGGTATATTCTTTTACATTTTAACTTTTAATACTCGAACTGCGCCAACCGCTCCAATTCTTGTAATAGTCTACATTACACAAAGGATGGCTGGAATAAAATCGCTTTAGTGATAAGCCTGTTTTACCTTCTTTATTTTAAATTTACTTTTTGTTATTGTTATACTCAGTTGGTGCAATAAAGAAATGTTATCTTATCCACAGCTGCTGCTGGGCTAAAGGGAGGATTTGCCCATAATCACCACCCTAGGTAGACGGTTTGGTGATCACAGAATATTTGTTCTACTAGCCCTTAATATTCGAAACATTGAAGCTATACTAGTATTTATGAAACAACATTTGAAGCCAATAAAAAGACAGAGTCATTCATCGAAAGCTTTATTGACTACTAGCTGTACCCGCGACTTCGTCCGCGAATACTGAGTTTTGTTTTATAGCCTATGTCCATTTCTAGGTTATCATCTATCACCATACCAAATTTCATCAAAATCCGTTCAGCCGTTTAGGCGTGAAAGAGTAACAGACAGACAGAGTTACTTTCGCATTTATAATATTAGTAAGGAAGTAAGGATTTACATTTTTATGAATGAAACGCTAGTAAACGAAACCGGAAATTGACTATAACAGTTTTACAGTTTTATTGTTAATCATTTTGCTTTCAACGACAAAGAGGGTTGAAGTTTATTTGGGTTTGTAAAATAGTGGCACGCTTCGAACCGACTGAGTCATTCCATTATCTTTAATTAGCACATGCAAAATGTTCTAAACGATATGTAAATTAGGAATAGGTCAGGTATGCATTAGACTATAAAATAAGACGGTCTAACTTTGGGCTAATTATTTAGAAGATCGACCTTAATTTACAGAAGATATTTCTATGTACGAGTAGATCGTTTGTTTTTTGTTTTACGTTCTTAATTTGACATTTGAATAAATATTCTGAGCTACAATTGAAACGTTCAAACAAATTGTAGGTACAGGGACGTTTAAACATTGCATTCCTAATCCCAATGAAGAAAGTTGCATCCGTTACAACTCCGCTGTTTCGGAGATCGGGGCGGATCCCGGTTTTACGTTTTCCTTTTGCGTGCGTCTAATGTCAACCCTCCTTGAGAGTACAGTTATGGGTATCATACTATGTTTGTGCTGAGTCCTTTACGAGTAGTTTGTCAGTTACGTACAACATTTACAGGAAGAGATGGGTCCTTTTTCACAGTTCTTATACTAGGTCCAAAACCACAAGGCGAAAAAAAAGTTGTCTCACCTTAGAAAATGGGTCTTTAGCCGGGTCTAGAAGATCCACAATATCCTCGTTGTATAGCTCTATGAACTGCGCCTGAACTGAGAATTCAGGCGGCAGTTGTCCCTGAGACCTGGCCATCTCTGCGCGTTGATCGGCCCCTTCAAACAAGTCCCGGATGGCTCGGGGGATGATGCCTCTTCTTTCTTCCTGCCCTTCCCCCTCTCCCTCCCACCCGCTGCCCATCGTGTAAGTCTTGCCCGAGCCAGTCTGTGGAAAATTAAGTAATACGTTATTATTGTGCGCAATCACTGTGCAATTTATGCAAAGAAATTGCCCGCAATTTGTTTCTTCGCTTGTTAGTCAAACATTTTTAGAAGTATTCAAATAGTTTCAAATTATTTTCGCATTATATTCTCTTCTTTGTCTAAGCGCGTTCCTGGTTGCATCCTAAGTTGTGTTGCTTCGGAGCCTGGGGTGCGCTTTCCCGCTTATTACTTTACCAAATATTAAAGTCACCCAAGGATGCCAAAGACCTTGCGAAGTGGACAAGAAATAGCTGGAACAGTTTAAATGATTTGGCTATAGTTTTACGATCGGCCGCCTGCCTAAAGTCAACCATCTTTGGGAATGAAATTGTATAGCACAAGATGTTTGTGCTAAGTCCTTTAGTCGCCTCTTACGACATCCGCGTGAAGAGATGAAATGGGCCTATTCTAACCCTCACGGGGGGCATATTTTCGCATTATATTTTATAGGCTTTAAATTAGTTGTTTCCCAAGAGTAATCTTAATGGCGATCACTTTAAATAAAGACAAATGTCTACGTCACGACTTGTGACGTCACTGGTGATTCCCACGGTCACGTCGAGCGGTCGCCGAATTCACTTTCTAACTCGTGACTTACTTGTTCTAACTATCGTTCTCTATTGCCACAACACTCGTAGCTGGAGGACCCTCCATACGATAGCTATCTACTGTGTATATGACTCTTAATTTGTCGATGAAAGCAAGTGATTTTAGTACCTTTTGCAAGTTTAGAAATAGAAAATTGGAAAGTAAAATGATCAAAGAAAGGAATTTACTGGGAATCAAGGCTAGATAACCGAATATTTCCACCAACAGTAGGATAAGTCAAAAAAGTAAGTAAGACAGAAGATTCTTATCGTGACAATGAATACAAGGTGTGTACTAATAAAAAGAGATTTGTCTACCATGACTTGCATTTAATTTAATGTAAAACAATATCGGCAAAGATTGTTCGTTGGCGAGATTCAATAAAAACACGAATATTATGTAAAGAAGGAATTCATACTATTTTTGCCTTGAAGTTTGAATGGAGGTGTTTAACCTCTGCGAAGTAAACTGAATGAAGTAATTTTCAAATTACGGTTTTATTGCGCATAATGGACTCGGCTCTGATATGGCAGGGCAATCTCTTGAACCGCCTTCATTAGGTGCCATGTAAACTGCAATCTCATTATAATCTAAAACTACTGTCGTAGGCTATTCCATGTCAATTATTTTATCATCATCTACAAAAATAATATCTCGCAAAATTGTCACTTGGATATTGTTTTAAGAAGTTCTATCACCGTAAGGCAATGGTAATGTCAACCATATATGTAAAGGGTGTTACTTGTACCTTTATGATTTTTTGGCCGAATCATGGGAGATTTTACTTTCTTGCGGTTTTATTAGGGAAAGCTCCCTAATAAAACCGCAAGAAAGTAAAATCTCCCATGATTTCTTTTCTCTATTTGTTGAGGTCTTTCTATTATTACAAAAATCTTGTTTAGAACTACAAAAAACAAGATAGCCAGTTTGCTACAGGACATCTAATATTTATATGTAATCTAGCAACATAATTACCTAAAGCGTATTTGGTTTTTTGTCACAGTTATAACCGCTTTTAGGTCAAATGAAAACAACATCGACCGGAGCAGCTGCATCGAAATCAACTTTGTTACATACAATATAAAGATTATTTCTTATTTTTTATTTTTTATTTTCATATCATCTATGTACTTGAATATAAATGCCGCTAGTAAAAGTTCGGATCTCCGAAAAAGAGGCAATCACCACATTCTAGACCACTCTTACTGAAGAGATCTTCAAAGCATCGTGTCGAAAGTAAAATTATGCTGTAATTATTTTTCAAGATTTTTTATTGCTTTGTAGACATATAAAGCTATGTCTACATGATGTTTGAATAGGTATCTCGAAAGAAATATTACCTTCATAAAGATCTAAGTTTCTGGTAATTATAAAAAGAGTGGTAAGTATGTTTTACTTTAGAACAATAAAGAGTATTAAATAAATCTTTAAAATACATACGAGTAAAGCTTATAAAAATTATTTTGTTGTAAGTTAGTACAATAATATTTTTTTACATAGAACTGGAAAAGAAACTTCACGACAAACTTAAAGCCAATTCTTTAACGAAAGGTATTTATTGTTTTTAAAATTTTACATCTATACTTAAATGCAATGCTCTAGCCGGTATATTTATCTATGAATTCTCTTCAATTTGTCTCTCTCGTCCGCCAGCTGTTTTACTTCGCTGTACCACACGACGTTCACCTTCTCATTTATCTGTTTCATGTATCTATGCCTCGGTCTTCCTAGACCTGTTTTTCCCTTCTATCTTTCCTCTGTTTCATGTATCTATGCCTCGGTCTTCCTGGACCTGTTTTTCCCTTCTATCTTTCCTCTTTCTAAAATCGTCGTCGTTTTAAATGGCCTAACATCTTTCCTCGTCTATTCTCTATTATGTCTATAATGCACCTTTTCTCTCCTACTCTTTTCAGGATCTCCTCATTCGTTTTTTTTCAACCCAGCTTATCCTACGCCAGTACCATATTTTAAAAGCTTCTAGTTTTTTTATTTTTTTTGGGTCAAAGTCCATGCCTCGCAGATTGCAACCATATAACGCAATGGTCCAGTCTAAATGTATAATTTAAGCAGCCATTTTCGTGCGGATTTTGATATTTTTGCTGTTAGATGATATTTTCTATCTAAACACTTGTTTTGCCATCGCTGTTCTGGCAACTACATCTTGTGTAAATTTTGTATAACTTCTCAAGAAGAAAGCGAATAGTAGTAAATAAGTACAAATATTTGTTAATATAATTATGGAATAGAAGCAAAAACCCGAAGACAATCAGACCGTGCCCAAGCCCAAAGTAACTCATTATATAAACGCATAGAATTACCTTAGGTATAGGTTCGGTACCTACGGTCTTTTCCAGTCGAGAATAGGACCACTTCATCTCTTTCTGTGGATGTCGTAAGAGGCGACTAAAGGACTAAGTACAAACAACAAGTGCTACAGTTGTAACTGCATTTCCAAGGAGGATTAAGGTCGGGCGGCAGCCGGTTGTTAAACCATAGCCAAATCGTTAATTAAAGGTCCCTGCTTTATTTTCTTCATTCCGCAAGGTCTTTATCATTCTTAGGTGACCATATATGAGAAGGTATGGTACCTATGACTGTCTGGATCATAACAGATACATTTTACATTAAAGACTCACTTGACTATGAAAACTCAAGGCACAATTACCGGACAACGGTTGTCATAAAATTAAGGCTGCTTGCAAACCGTGGGAATTTCCTGACGACCTCCATTGTCCTCTACATGCACTAGACACAAGTCATTAGAAGTATGCAATTTAGCTGGTGATCCGTGGTTGTAAGGACGTCAAATGTAGGTAAAAGATCTACCTCAAACTAATGTAAATCTAACACGTTTGCATTTGTATGTGTTTACAATAAAGTGTAAATAAATAAATGAGAAGTAATAAGACAGTAGAAAGATAGTCATATAGCTAGATTACTCGACTTGTTGTGGTGCAAACTAAAAATGAGACTATGGGATTAAAAACCTCCCAATGAAAACAAAACCGATTTCAACGGAAATACGATAACATAACACGAACGTAGGGCGATGCACAGGGATTCTTACACAGAGGTGTGGCAAAGCCAAGGGATTATAGTTATTAATTGTTGAATGAAGCTACAATCATCATAATATATGCCTATATAATCTTGATCTGCCCTTGAATATGCATACAAATAGACTATAGCAAGTAAACAGTATTGGCATTGCCGATGTAATTCATTTAAACATAAACGGGCGTCTATTTGTCTGTGCGGCGCGCGCGTGATTGACATCCGAATGGCTTGTATTGACTGTATTAATCGTATTGATCATTCTCACCTTGTTCGATCTTGTATAGCAATAGTCGCATGCGTCAAAGAGTTATAGATGCCATAATTACCTGCTTGTTTCTTTTCCACGAAATTTACTTATACATGGAGAATGTTTGTTTCGTACTACGAATAATAGTTTCGTCACAGAATACAGTAAGAGTAAACAGAAAGGAATCTCCTAAGGTACGCGCAATATGCGTCCCCGTTCCCCGCACCCGCACCTCTCCCCCGGTTCTTGACGGCTAACGTGAGTCATCGAGGTGAAAACGGGGGAGAGGTACGGGGAACGGGGACGCACATTGCGCGTACCTTAGGAGATTCCGGCCTGTGGTTTCGTATAAAACTCTATCTGCCCAAACCTTTACGCGAACGTTATATTTTAGTTGGTCATTTTGCACTTATCCCCGTACAGTCTCTAACGATCTCTGAAACTACCTTCAAAAAAGGAATATAGCTTCTCAATTCGAGTGTTTTTATGTAAGTTTCTCAATAACTTATACTACTAATGAAGAAGATCAGAAAATTGAAGTCGCTTTTTTAGGGTTTCGTACAAAAAATTAAAAAACGGAACCCTTATAGGATCACTCGTGCGTCTGTCTGTCCGTCCGTCTGTCACAGCCAATTTGCTCCGAATCTACTGGACCGAATCAGGTGAAATTTTGACAAATTAGGAAATTTAAAAAAAAAGTTTTGCAAACCTTACTGTGTCATATATCAAATGAAAGGGCTCGTTATGAGGATCTTAAATATATTTTTGTTATTATTGTAAAGTAAATAAGAAAACAAAAGAAGACAAAAATTGACCATTCCCCCCCCCTGCTTTCCGAAATTACTGAGCCTAAAATTTTGAAAAAAATACAAAGTATAGTTCATTGCTTTTAGATTACAGGAAAACCTATAACAATTCAATCAATTGTACGGAACCCACTCCACGCGAGTTTAACTCGCACTTGGCCGGTTTATTTTTGTTCAAAATTATTATACCTATTGATTCTATTCCCGTCCTGTTTTTACATGTCAACCCGCAACTTAATTAACGTGGCCATAGGTCTAGTGGCCTTTGGCTCCATTAATATACTTATGTTGCTTGTGTTTTGTTACCACGTTTACGTATATGACTTTAGTGGCTTCTAGATGCAGGAAGTTCTTGTATATGACTTTTTCGAAGTCCAATTCCTGACATGTTAGACGGCGAAACAGACTTTTGCTTATAGTATAATCTGCTCCAATTATATTAGGTACCACAGTTTTTACAAATTAGCTAATCTAATCTTAGCAAACCATCACACTGACCGAGAAGTCTGTCGAAAACCTACGAGTTACGCAAAGAGCAATGGAAAGGGCGATTCTTGACTTTACTAGACCGAAAGCGTAATGAGCGGACCAGGCAGAAGACACAAGTTGTGGATGCGTTGACCACTATAGAACGCTGAAAATGGAGATGGGTAGGGCTTGGTGCGCGTATGAGCACTGAGCGACGGACCAGAAGAGCGCTAGAATGAAGACCCCGAGAGACAACAAGAGGAGATCCACCAGAGAGATGGGTCGATAACATCAGACAATACACAAGAACTGTCACAACTGGATGCAGAACGGTAGAGACTGGGAGTTATGTAGATTTATGGAGGAAGCCTACGCCGGAAGACGGACGAATAAAAGGCTGAAATGATGATGATGATGATAAACGTAAATGACGTTATTAGCAGCTAGCCGCTGCAATTGGCTATTACTATCAGTGCCGCCTCACCGCCGCACTTTCTCCTATTGTTCAGTATCTGATTGAAAGCACGACTTTGTGAATCATACGACCTGTATCTGGCAGCCACCAGCCACAGTTTTGTAGTACAATAATAACGTTATTATAAACAAAGAAATGTTTTGAAATAAATTCGATAAAGGTAGGTATTTAATTACAGGAAGATTTTGTTCAGAGCGCAAATACAAGTTGGTAAAAATGGTACAATCACGATACTGACTACAGTTCGTTCGTCCAAATGTTTGTAGACTTTCGGCAAGCCGACAAAGGCCGCACCGATAGCCTGAAAACCATTTAGACGTAAGAACTGTACGTTCGCCAAGAAATACAGCGAAATACGTTACGAAATCAAAAATTTATACGCGCAAACTGTTGTCAGAATTAGTGCAATAAGTGCAAAAAACACTGTTATTTTTTTTTACGAAAATCGTTGTCAAGTAAACTTTGAATACTTTCTCTATAAATATAACAATAATAACAACAACAACCTATTGTTGATGTTAAAGAAAGCAAAGATGTCCTACACTAGACGTCCTTTTCTCAAGAATCTAGCCCTATTGTTGCGGCTACTCACTGACGAGAGTCGGCCATTAAGGATATTAGACGAACATCGCCTTGTCAATAGTTAAGAGCCTCAAGGATGTCTGTATCTAAGGGGAGGCTCCCATGTCAATACATACATTTTCTTTTATGGACCAAATGTCTCGTACTTTGGCTTCGACGTTAAAACAAAAAACTAATAAACATGTCGTTCTACCCTAGGCTTATACCCATTTCCTAGCGCCCTCTCAAGAACCAACCTCTATTGTGGCTGTATTCTCTAATGACAGACTTCCATTAAGGATATTTTACAAAGACATCGTGAAATATTGAAGAGCCTCAAGGATATTTGTAACCAAGGGGACCTTTTTTCGATGCATGGATACTTATTTACGTATTGATTTATTTTCCCCTTAGATACCTTCACTCCACTTCACCCGTACCCTTCCGTACTTAGATACATATCGAGAAACAAAGTATTTAAATCATTTGTAGGTCGATATCTAAGCTGGTAAACTTTTAAATTATATGTATCGTACTACGTGTCTTTAACGATTGTTTTTTTGAGTCCAACGCTTCAACTCATGCCGCTAGGGACTGCTGGTCAGCTCGGCTCCGATTTCTAAGACTACTTAGCATTACTTATTTCTGTAAATTGGATTTGGCACTCGTTTGTAAGCTTTACGTGTTATATTGTGATAAAATTGTATTAGCCTATTAGGCATAATATCTTTGTAAAATGACAAAGCCCTTCTGGCGCTCGACCAATACTGTGTATGTGTAAATGAGTTTCTTTCGGTGTTTCTCCTCAGCAGTGGTCGTTGCAAAACGCTACTAGTATCGGTAGCTTTTTTGAATAGGCACCTAATTAATAATTTACATATAAATAAACAATACACGTAACGCCTGCGAAGGCCTGATTATAAAAATAAATATTTGACCCTTGATTCTTAAGTCACAAAGGACAACGATATAAATAATTCGATAGGTTACGAAGATACTTGCAAAACTAACCCGACAAATTGTGACGCAAAAGGAAAGGAGAAGTTGCAAGAAACAATTAATTTAATTACTTATTAAATAACACCGTCGCTATTGTAAGATAAGAGATTATGCAACTGCACATAGACTTCATATACACAATATTATGCAAACTTGTCTTGTACAGTCAACCCCAGACATTACCCTTTACCAACATTTATACCGCGAGAATAGGCATGATGGGCAAAAATTTCTAATTGGCCCATCAGATGGATTATTGTTTGTTTGTTTGTTTTTTCGTGTGTGTAAGCGGGCAACACTGGTGTCAGATTTTTCAAGCTGCCTAAAGGCATTTGACAAATGGATGGATTATTACAAAATACTGTAGACTTATTTTTAATTTATAAAATCTTTCCTTCCGCTTTCCTGCAATCTGTGGGAGTGATTTCGTGAAATGCGACGGAATTGTGTAACAGGAAAACGTGGAAGCATTCGCTAATTAATTTGACCAATGAGCGCGGTTGGTTCTTTATTAGCAAGGTGAAATGTCAGTCAGATGTATATAACATCACATGCGACTACTGTAAGGCTCGCTCGTTTTTTCTTTGTCTAACAAAAAAACGAAGATAAAGTGCCTTTCAAGTGCGCTACGTTACGGCTTGAAAGTGTTGATGTCAAAAGCCCCACTCTGGAACATACGATCTAAACTGACGAACTCAATAGAATTATATATTTCTGATCCAGTCATCATCCGTATTACATACATACAAACAAAACCTAGGCAGAGTTCAGCTAGATAGTGGAAAAAGGACTCATTTCATTCATTCATCTGCGCAGGAGAATATACTGTTACATTCTATGTTTTCCTTTTCTCCCAGGCCAGTATGTAAGATAGATAATAATAGTGGCAAAATTGCAATACATTTGACATGATGTGTTGCTGACTGTACAGCGAACTTCGTGCTACATGAGCTATGTCCAATTACATGCAGTGGGGATTACTTGAGCAAACTTTGTGTTTTCTTTGCACACACGAGCCTTTAACCCAGAAACGGCGGAAGGCTTGTGCACTTCAAGATAGCTAAGCCTGTCTACACAAACAGACTCTTACTAGGGCTTCCACTTTACAAAAAGACCGACTTGAGGATATACGATTTATCTCAACACAAGTTTTGACGTTACAATTTCGAAGTAACCAGTTACTTAGAGAATTTTGACTGAGGTTCTGTGAAGTAGAGTACTCTTGGCGTTTTGTTAGGTTAGGTTAATGAGTAAATAGTTTAAACTGTATTCAACGAAGATTTTTTTAAACGTAAACGCAAAATTTTTGTGGCACGTAGTCCACATAGATCCACACATTCCAGACCGAGGCAAAATTACATACGTAGCGTACGAGTACTAACCTGGGTATAGTAAAGAAATACGAAATAAAAAACTTTTCATAGTTTGGCAGAGAATAACTATATTTTTGTAGGTAAAATTATAATGAAGCTAATGAATCGATCAGCTGCAAATAGTCGTATCTTCTTTCGATTTAAATCATAAAAAATATTGCAGTAATTTGTATCCGTTGTGAGCTCATATTGATGCTTTTTTAAGTAGAGCAAAACGAAAAATTATTTCCTTTCGAAATCTGCCTGTCCCTTTTTTCATCTCTCATCATTAATTATTTAAACCTTTATTAAAAGTAGGGAACATCCATAAGGCCGTACTAACATTAATTCAAAAAGGCCCGAGGCAAGACCCGAGGCGCGAGGGTCAGAAACCTTTCATTGGATCCACTTTCGGAGACGCTACTCTCGAAATACCGTGACACCTGTCTGACATATCCCTCAAAGCAGACTGATTTAAACTTCCAGTTAGCACTAAATATACGCATCGTGGCGAATTCATCTCGCATGGACACTGACGAACGTCTATTTTCTTCGGGTACGCCTTTGGAATATGTTGGTACTGCGACTAACTAAATCAGTGGTTCTTAACTAATGGATCGCCCAATGGGTGAAGAAAATATTTGAAAATATAGGTACTAACATAGTTCGTAAGTTCTGTACTATATTAACACTAAATAGACGTATGTCAGAATAAATATATTTTTTATGTACAGTGGTACAGTGGTAGTAAGTATTAAAAACAAACACCGGATTTGGTTGGATGCTATGCTAGTGAGTGCCGCCATGGGTTTGGTTGGCGTAGCTCTCAACCAAAGATTTGGAAGTTAGTAAAGAGAATGCAATCGCAAAAATCGCATAAAATATATATGTTGGCTTTGAACAGTTGTCTGCATGTTTTATTTATAGATAGAACAATTCTTTATTAGTTTTCATTTACTGTACTAGTAGTTACCTACAAACAGTAAGTGGTTCATGGCAATCATCATCATCAGGTCTTTTTAGGGTTCCGTACCTGAAGGGTGCAAACGGGACCCTATTACTGAAACTCCGCTGTCTGTCCGTCTGTCACAGGGCTCTATCTCTTGAACCGTAATAGCTAGACACTTGAAATTTTTACCGATTATGTATTACTGTGGCCGCTATAACAACAAATACTAAAAATAAAAAAAGTTAAAAATTAAAGGGGGTCGTCATACAAGAAACGTGTTTCTTCAGCGTTTTAAAACATTGTACGGTGGAACGTAACCCTTCATGTACGAGTCCGACTCGCACTTGCCCGTTTATTTAGTCTCCACTGCAGGAGCAAGACCCTCTCTGTACTACCAGAGCCATATATTAGCCAGAGCAGTCAGAGGATTTGGCCTACACTCTCCACGCTGGCCAGACGGGTTTGGAGAGGTCTCATTTATTGAATTCAAACGATCATTATCAAAAGGTTTAGAACCACTGAACTAAATGGACCACCTGGCCGATTCGTGATCAGCATACCTAAATATATCTGAATAAGGTATATTCAATGATTTTAACTATAATTAAAAGTCAATGGGTATATTTAATTGAAAGTTTACGCAAATATTAGCAGTCAATGAAAAGGAATTCATAGTATAGGAGGCGAGAAGAACCTTATTGCGTATTACTAATATTTACAGATACCGTTATTAAACCACGACTTATTTATTACAGGGTAGACAGATCCAAGGGTAGTAAATTATTTACAACGTGAAAGGGACATACCCGTAATAAATCGAACTACGGTCTATACTAGATCATTATAGTATAATAAAATTAAAATAACAGGCAAAGAACAAAAAAAAAATCGACTTTCCCATACATATAGCCCAGGCGGCTACACACTTTTGTATGGAAATGTCGAATTTCTTTTTGGCTGTTATTTTAAGTTTACTATACTTTAGTGATCTAAGTGACTGCCTCCGCGGTCCAGTGGTCAAGGCGTTTGCCTTGTGATCCGGAGGTCATGGGTTCAAATCCCACTGGGAAAAGCATACTTTGTAAAAAGTTGTTTCCAGTCTGTTTAGGATATTGCAGGCTTGAATTACCTGATTATCCGAAAAGAAAGATGATTCCGTACTTCGGAAGGCACGTAAAGCCGTTGGTCTCGAACGCCATCTAGCGTTTGTACCTATCCTAGGATTGGTTCTGGTCTACCCTTTGGGTTGCGGAGGTCAGACGGCAGTCGCTCTGTGTAAAAACCAGTAACCTCGTCAAATCACCTAGGTTAGGTAGCGGACCCCGGGCTCTGAAGCGTGTAACCGCTGACGATGCAACCGGGAATACGCTCGGATGATGATGACTTTAGTGATCTAAGTATAGCGCGTGGTTCGATTTATTACGGGTATGTCCCTTCCACTTTGTATACGAGTATCCTGCCATTAAGGCGTAGGAAAAAAATTGTCGGACGCAATAGGACTTAATTATCAATAAAATATTTGCCCATGTCATGTTTAACAAAACCCGTTTGCCGCAAATCGTTAATTAAACTGCCACGGTCAAGGTTCATATCGATATTTTTAATAAGATGTCAGTTAAGTACATCTTTAGCTGTATAATAGCTAACATTCATTTACGTAACCAGCGCTACCGTAAGGCATAAGAAATATGCAAATATTTACGTGACAGTGGAGGTGACAAGAGATAGAGCAAACTGGTATACTTATTTTAAATAGGTAGGTACAGTAGAATAAAAATCAAGAAGACAGAGTGACAGTCAGTTTAAATATATAGTCGAAACACTTGAAAAATGCAATCACATCTACTTCAGTCTTCTTTATTCTTTAATCCTACTGTTGAATGTAGATTTTAAGCATACTTTTACTTTAGTAATACATACATTTAAGAACTTAGAAGAAATATTTGTAGAATATTCAAAATAAGTTTACGAAAAAAAAAAACGTTTTTCGTACAAGCTTTTATTGTGAGGCCTAATCAAGACAAATGTAATTAGCCCAAACTCGATGGGGTTGTTCCAATTTTCCATGGCCACCTTCCGGCCCCATCATCAGATCAGCTTCTTGTTATAATTATATTGCATTGTCATCTGATTGACATTAGCATACACAATTTAATCACAATCGGAAACCAGGAAGTGTCTCAAGTTTGACTTGCAATGCAATATTTGACCCAAACAACAACAAACGGCCAACTAAAAAAAAACCTTTTGTAATTATGTTAAGACGACGTACATCCTTACAGAAAATACAATATCCATTTGATCTATAAACATTACCCTCCTTAGGCTGTCGGCTGGTTAAAAATAGGAATAGTCGCTTCTGCTCATGACTTGAGAAGTCGTGAGGACTCCGTTAGCGCGCAGATTCGTAATCTCTGTTTGTTCTGATGTCACCTCCTTCGCAAATAATGCCTCTACCTCTACTCCGTCCAGTAAGTGCAAACAATAACCAGCCATGGTTTGTCGACTCTATATAATTGCAAAGTATAGATATAAAGATGTACGTATAGCTGCTTGTCTTCCCGCTAGATCTTAAAAGTCGACCGAGAGAATACGTGAGAATCTGAATCATGTCAATAGGCGATGCGCCTAGCAAGCAACCCGTCATTGTTTCGATTTATCCTTTTTCACGTCTGCTATCACGCTGAAGTGGCCTTTGGTCTTATGGCCTGTCATCTTGTCACGGATAAAGACGTGATTAGTATCCATGACGTCACCGATTCAGAAAATGTGATGTTTCTCGTTTTGGATTGATTGATAACGTTGCCACGAATTGAACTACAAAAAAGTGCGTAAGAAATAAAATCTATAATTTTATAGTTTTTGTATGGCTAAACACGTATGGTTAAACTTTTCCATACTCAGGCTAAAATAACTGAGGTTAGTATGCAGTTAGAGTACACAAAGATGGCCTTCTGATAATAATTACAATATGATATCAGAGGCCAAACAATGTCAGGGATATCTTTACAGAGACTATGGTCATTTCGTTTTAAAAAGATTAAGAGGCGCAGAGGCGCTAACATTATCTTATCTGATTAGTTGTAAAAGCGGGTTAGTTTTTATGAACACCCTTCAGATGTGTTAATTATAACTGACTAGCTGTTGTCCGCGAAGTTGCCCGCGTTATCAAAGGTTATTTGTCAACTTCACATTTTTCCGAGATAAAAGTATGTGTCCAGCCTTGGACCTGATGTAGATAATCTAAGTTTTGCTCCCGCTTCCACGCACACAAATTTACTCTAGCCGAAGCGAGACAGCGAGACCATGCGGGGTGAAAAGATCACGGTAGGTCAATGAGACTAGTTTTGGTTTTGAGGCTTTTTTCGTTTTACAAATAATATTTAAGTTTTTTTAAAAATAATTAAATTTTTGTCAAAAAAAGCAACCGACAATATTTTTTTTTAGGAGTATGTTCCTTATCTCCAAAGTTCTTCATCATATCTTCACCAAATTAAAATGAGACCAACTTGGTAGTAAAGGCTTTCAAACAAAAAAATAATTATCAAAAACGGTTCACAATTGGCGAAGATATCGCGTAACAAACATACATAAAAAAGAAACATACAGTCGAATTGATAACCTCCTCCTTGTTTGTAGTCGGTTAATAAGACATATGATCCCTGCCATAAGTTTAATACAATTATAATCCAAAGTTACAAGGGCTAATTTATTGTATTTCTTGAATACTTTCCGTTTTAGTATAATTCTGAGGTGATTTAGAAGCAACTTCGCATATTTTGTCTATAGAGATTTTAAGCAATCGTGTTTTCGATATATATTATCTATGGAGTTAGTCCTGAACTTTGCTGTGTGTTTATTTCGAAGTGAGTATTTCGTTAGGTAATATTGATAATATTTAAGATCGCTCTAAGAACTTTATATAGGGTAGTACGAGCTCTTAATCCCGGTAATAAGCTATCTACCTACATGTCAAATTTTTAGCTGTGTTGGAGTGAAAGCGAAACAAACATCCATGCATACAGCCCTACAAACTTTCGCATTAATGCTATTATAGTAGGATAAATCGTTTTCATACTATCTTAATTTGTAAATTTCTAAATTTTCTGTAGTCTAAAGTTACGAGTACAATTTTCAAATCAATTGTTTTTATTCGGATAACTATGATCCGTGATTTTTTATTTGAAAGCCTTTACTACCAAGTTGGTCCCATTTTAATTTGGTCAAGATATGATGAAGAACTTTGGAGATATGGAAGAAACTCCTAAAAAAAATTGAAGTCGGTTGTTTTTTTTGTTAAAAATTTAATTATTATTATTTCTTTGATTGCAAAATATTTTTTTATCAGTGCAACATTGTTCTTATACTTACACACATACATACATACATTGCGGCAAAACACATAACCCTCCTTGTAACTTCGCCGTAGTCGGATAATGAGAGTAATAAACAAAAAGTACCCTTACGTGAAATGTGAATAAAGTTTAAAATAAACGTAAATAAAATACAAGCTACATATTTGTCTGATACTAAAGACTAGCTTAAACAGATTTCGTTTTTATGATAGGTATATTAGGTATTTATCCTCATTTCGTACACACTGACAAATAGAGCCCTGTGACAGAAGGACAGACGCACAGACAGCGGAGTCTCAGTAATAGGGCTTCGTTAGCACCCTTTGGGTAAGGCACCAAAAAAGGCACTAAAAAACGGAAAAAAGAAAATTTGTAACGATTACTTACTTACAACCTACAACAAACTATCAACATAACAAAAGCCCCAAACCTTTGTATCATTATTTCAGAACAAATAGACATTGTTGATATATTACCATCAATTTTCACATATTTGACCTTAGACGTGCTTAGACTCAAGGCAATAAGGACGGATTGCGTAATAATTGAATAACATACACGTAGGTTCTTCTAGGAAAACATGTTTGGTGTTAATAAGCTCGCTAATAGCGCAATGTAAGGACATCTAATGGGCAGGTAAGATCTGTAGTATTAACTTCTCGGCTGTACATAGCCTTGAAAGGTCATTGTAATCAGAAATTTCTCTGTAACACTTTTTTTAAGAAGAAAGTTTCTACGACAAATATGAGCCAGACAGTATTTTTGACATGCCGACCTTTGTTCATCATATCACAGATCATTAATCATTGTATACGTAGTACATGTCCATATATAAATAATTCTTTTACATCTTAGCGCATTCCCGGTTGCATCCTCAGCTGTGCTACTTTGGAGCCTGGGGTGCGCTTTCCCTTTTTCTTCTCCAAATATAAAACGCACGTCAATGTTCAATCAAGGATGCCAAAGATCTTGCTCAATGGAGAAGAAATAGCTGTAACAGTTTAAATGATTCGGCTATAGTTTTACGACCGGCCGCATGCCTGACGTCAACCCTCCTTGGGAATGCAAATGTAGCACAAGATGTTTGTGCTTAGTCCTTTAGTCGCCTATTACGACATTCACAGGAAAAGGAGTGGTCCTATTCTGGGCCGGAAACCATACGGCTCAATATACGAGTAAATACCATCACAACATGGTTATGTAATGCTACGAGTATAGCGTACATTATTAGAACATCATAGGTACTTGACAAAAGAAATATTTATTTTCACACAAGAGTAGAAACAATTTTATCGTCTATCTTAGTTTCTCATGATTCATCATAATAAAAACAATACATTTTAATCTGAGTAGTAGCTGCCGATAGCGTTCGATAAGCGCAATCAATAAATAATCTAATCTTTAGAAAATACCATATAATATACAAGCCACCACATATAGCTGTGAAAGTGGGTGTACGTCGCAAAAAAACGTTACTTGAACACGTGAGGAGGAAAGTTAGACCAATTACGCAATAGTTTGTAGGGTCCCACCTATCCTAGCTTGTTACGTGAGCCCTACATAATACTTTACGTAGGTACACAGTACCTATGTGTAGAATGTGAGGAAGATACTCGTATGTTGACGCGTAAGCAATCATATATGGTAAAATATAATGTCAAATATTGTCAAGAAAAAAATATGTGTAGAATCAGTGCCTCAGTAGAATAAAAACGAACTCAACGTAACAAATATTATATTTAATTTACTTTTTTACATCACTGATATAAAAATAATAATTAGACTTTACGTAGGTACTCCTGAATATGTTTAGGATGAGAAGTAGAGGTGGAATGAGTCAGATGATGAAGGGATTCGATGTGCGAGTTAGTTTCTAAAAAAAGTGGACAGGATGATGAGATGGAGAAATGAGGTGGATATTAATATGTACGATGAATGAGATATACAGCATCGTTACAATTTCAAGCTGGTATGGGAGAAAAGAAACAGAATGTCTTCCCGCGTAGGTCTTAAAAGTTGGTTTAGAAAATGAACAAAAATCAAAAATGTTAACAGAATGATAAACCAGATGTTTCAACACCTAAACGATAACAGAGTCCTACAAGTAGACTCAAAATCCCTTATTTAATAAAATCATTCAGTTATTCTGAGATTTAATATCATCATCATCGTCAGCTTTCAGGGACCCACTGGTGGGCATAAGCCTCCTTCTGTCTGCGCCATCCTAATCTGACCCTGGCCATTGCAATCCAATTCTTGCCAGCAACTTGCCTGACATCGTCGACCCATCAAGATTCAATATAATCTAAGTAATATTAAAAGCAATTCTACATTTTCATCTATAATCTGTACTGTACTGTTTTAGAAAAAAAATATAATAATAAAATAAAATAAAGTCATTTATTGCCGAATTAGGTACACTTTCTTATCACTTATTCTAAATTAAACTATGTTATAAAACCTAAATGCTTTTTGGCAAAGGAGTGCCTCAGCAATTCAGCATGTGTTACCTTGAACCAAAGGTTCGAGGTGACGTTGTTTAGCAGTTCTATGAATTTTTAGGGTTCCGTACCTCAAAAGGAAAAAACGGAACCCTTATAGGATCACTTTGTTGTCCGTCTGTCCGTCCGTCCGTCCGTCTGTCAAGACCCTTTTTCTCAGGAACGCGTGGAGGTATGAAGCTGAAATTTATATCAATTACTCAGGTCTACTGTCCCTTGAAGCTGTGAAAAAATCAAACTTCTAAGCCAACGCAATCAAAAGATACAGCCGTTTATGCCGCAAATTTTCGACACTTGCAAGGGAATCAAAACCTACAGGGTGCTTCCCGTGAACTCAGAATCTTGAAATTTGGTACGAAGCAACGTCTTATAGCATAGATAAAGGAAAAATTACGAAAACCATAAATTTTTAGTTACATCACATAATATATATTTTTTTAATAATTTTAAACTTACTACCCATTTCCTCATAAACGCGTAGAGGTATTAAATTGAAATTCATACCAAATACTAAACCTTGCAGGTTTGTACGGAACCCTCGGTGCGCGAGTCCGACTCGCACATGGCCGGTTTTTACTGTTATGAATAGACGATGCGATTAGCAAACCGCCACTACTTTGATTCCCTTTTCCATATAGACGCCTACCATGATACCATCACGTTGAAAGTGGCCTTTGGTTTATGACGGCCGCCATATGGGATAAAGATGGGAACAGTAAGTATTACGCATTGTTAGAAGTTAAAAACTAGTTATGGCGCTTGTGGCTATGACGGCTTGTGACAACATTGGTCTTATATGGTGCTCAAACACGCGGCCTTCCGCTTTTGCCGTGGCTACAGCTTGTCATGCAAAATGACTCAGTAGGCCCACTTACAATTTATAAGGCTATTCTATCTATTGGCAGAAAAAACGACGAAATAATGACCAGTCGTACAGTATTTATAATAAAAAAAAGATCCCGAGAGCCCCTTAATGTTTTTATAAATCTCCTACCCCTGCCGGAATATGAACGATGAAGTACATAACTTTTACATTATTTTGGAAACTGACTACTTAATTACAAAGTTGATGAATTTATTGTAATTTTTTTTCTTAACTACAATTCACCATTATAGACGTAGATCGTCAAAGTAAACGGGAATAAAGAGAAAGGAGAAAACGAATCAATAGTACCTACAGTTGGCACCCGTGTAGGAAATTACGGCGCTACCATCATACATTACACTCTTCAGATAGAGATCAAGTCCGCCGCCAGCTTTATAAGGCGGTGGCACACAAACGGCGGCATGGTGAATACTTTACTCTTATCGGCAATCAAATTGGTTACCATTAACAGAAACAAGACTGCCGATGTGATAGATACTTACCGTATGTTTTATTTTACTATGGCAACAAAATCTCATAAAAATGTTGAAAAATATTTTGCACAAGAATTTCTTGACATTAAAATTTTCAGAAAACATACCTAAGGTTTGCTATTCACATAAGCGGGTCGGCCAGAGCCGGAAATATCGGTTCGGTAGTAACTGTAGTCGAACGACAAAGCCGAGCGACCCGTAGCACTTATATCGGTTTTTTCATCGAATTTTCATCTACATATATTCGATTTTACCGCCCGGCTGTGCAGATTAATGCCGGCCCGCTATGTGTATAGCAACACTAACTAAGAACACCTAAACTTGTAAAAAATTACCAAAATGGTTTCATTCGTTAATTTGTCACCTACATACTCGTAAATCAAAGCAAAAATCACAAGGACTGTTATTTATAAAATCCATATCTGGCTGATATAAGGTTGTATCGTTCTCGCGTAGAACTAATTAATATTTACTACGCCACAAGTCTCGTTTAGCTAAATCGAGTCTAACATAAACCAAAATCAAAGATGCAAATTAAAATTGTTCGAACTTCTAATTAAAAGTTTCTATATCGAGTGTGTACTATAAAAACCGTTGGACGTTGCGTGTAACGCGCTCGTCCCATTGATGTAAACATCGCAATTGGTTACAAAGTGGTGAAGGTAAAGCACAGGTATGGCGCTCGCGGTCCATACAAGCGGAGTAACATTTATGCCTACTACTAAAAACGAAGCTATACATCCGTGCACTGCACACCCGTGTGCATGTCAATGTGTGAGTTCCAGTGTTCAAAGCCCTCAAACGCCACCCAGAACGGGGAAGAGGTGCGGGGACGCCGCAATATTTCGGGGGATGCTGCGAGTTTCTGTTCTGAATGTTTTACTTATATTAATTCTGTGGCTAAATTCTCGACAAAATGTGTACTGTAATAGACAAAAATAAACATAAATATAGCTGGCCATATTCACATTTATGAATTAAGATATCAACGGCAAACATAGCGGCCATAATAGTTATATTTTACCAACTTGTTTATACCTATGTTTAATAAATAAATAACTTCTTTCTTTTATTTTTATTATATTTCGTCAAATAAAAACATGTGTAAAAGTGCCTGCAAAGGCCTAAGTACTTAAAAAAATATCTGAAAATTAGTTTTTTTAAATAGTAGCCAGAATCATGGTCTAAACTTCGCACTGGAGCAAAATGTAAAATTTAATCGTAACTTCTGTGCCTCTATGTTTTGTGTCGCAGCAGAACCGGTCGAACCTGCCGAATATTTGCAGAGAGTTCGGAAGTCAACTGACATTAAACATCGAGGCCTTCCCGGTGTCAAATACTTAATTTAACCTTGTCATTTGTGTAATGAGGCTAAATAATTAAAGGGTCACCAGTTTTATTGCTAACGCTGAAATGATATCTGACTTCCTCATATTATTTCATCTGTTCATTGCTGTAAAATTTTGATTTACGAGTAGCTTTGACGACAAACGAGCAAAGCGACGCTTAAAACTTCACAGCTGTTTATAACACGTTTTATAAAATATCTATAAATGAACTACACATAGTGATTTAAGTTAAATTGAAATGCTCGTAAGTAATTGACCGACAGAGTGCAACGTTTCAGTTTAGAGATTGGCCCATAATGCTTTGGTCCGTCTGTCTGTTCCCGCCTACAGGTCGCATTTTTCAAAAGAGGGGAACTTTGCTGTACCATTATTTATTGAAGGATTTCATGAAATTTGAGAGGCATGACACTAAGGACTTCATTTACTAAGCCAGGGGAAAGAAGAGAGAATAGGTAATAGCATGGTTATAAGAGTTCGCAGAACAGAGTAATATTGGGTACCTTCTCTGTAGCTACGGACTCCAAGTCCCGGGGAAAATGTTTAAATTGATTTCATCACCAATTTTCATACGGACATGAAAGGGCGAACCATAAAAGCGTAGGGCGGAAGGGCTTAGCTGAGTCATGCAGGACAGGCAGGTGTATTAATTGTTGCAGTAGAAAGCAATTGCCTTACGGAGACAAGTTGATATTGTTGTTAAAATAAAAAGAGAACGTGATAAAACAAAAGAAAATACTAGACTACGCTGGACTAGTTAGAATAAGTTTTAATTTAAATGTTTTCACTGAAATATTTTCACTTCTATTCAAAAATATATGTGAAGTTAATAATTAAATATATAGGTAGGTATAAAAGGACAGATATAGTATCAAAGTTAAAATTTGTGTTATGGGCAATGATCGGAATCTGGGTGCTATTTGGGACGATATCACTAATATGGATATGACGATAATCCCTGGAATTCTCGGGAAAAATATTTAATGTATTATTAAAAATGTGTGAAATTGTGTTTATTTTAAAAATCAGTTTATTTATTAATTCAGTGTTTGGATTTACACAGTAGAGACTTAATAATATAAATATAGGATCATCTTAAAAAATGCAACAGAAAATAATAAAAAATGCTCCAGATATGAAACCCATTTTATTTTCTAAATGAAAATATATCAATGAATACTTTTAACAATACACAAATATTTTTATCGAAATTTTTCCGAGGTATTTACATCCAACAAGTCTTACCTACTTAATAGAAAAAAAATTAATTAAAAAATATTTTTCGTACAATTAAAATACAATTTTATTGCGTGAAATATCATACAGAGGAAAACGTTGTTATAGAAGGTACCGATTCCGATTCCCGAGAATGTTGGTCATATCCATACTTTTGATAGTAATAGCATCCAAGGTTCCGATCACTGGTTATGGGATACTAACTCAAATATACTTTCTATGATAAATACATACATAGATAACCCAAGACCTAGGGAAATTTGAAACAGGCCATGTTCGATTGCGTGTAAAAAAACAAACACCACCGATTTTAATAAAATTTCTATGGGACAAACTGGAAAGTATACACTTATAAACAAAAAAGAGTTTTCAAAATCGGTCTAGGGCTCTAGGCGTCTTTGAGTAATCGGGGAACATATTTAAAAAAAAAGATTCCGACGAATTCATAACCTCCTCCTTTTTTAAGTTGGTTAAAAAGGGCCGGTACCGACGAAAACTGTCGATCAATCTTCACCTGATAAGCTTAACTAAAATTTCCTATAATTCCCATTTGAATTCGATGATCGAGAGAAACGAACTATCAACAACTAATTATGCATGAGTTTCCCACTTACAACGGCTTTAACCAGCTAATAGGAAATGCAATGCGTGTAGGTGTAGACCTCACGGATATCCGCTGATAAGCTCATAGATAAAGACACAATGAGACTCGAACACAAGGGAATACTGGAACTCACACGAAGAATGAAGCATGTTAGTATTTTCATACTGTCGAAAAAGACTAAGTTCTTATGTAAACCTAACCTGTATGTACGTACGTACGTACGACGTTTAAATATGTCGAAAATACATCGAAACTTTAAACAAGATACTCGTATGGTTTTAAAAACTAAAACCCGACTACCGAAAAAATAATGCTGAAAAGTACATTTATTCAGTTAATGCAAGCACAGCAGGGAGCAAGGATGCTTTTCAAGCCCTTTCATTTGATACCCCACACCACACGGTATGATTAATTTTATTTATTAGTTCATTACTTAATGGCCTGAGGCCGCCACAGTCACAGCGGCGAGTGCGGCGACACTTCCTGTACGTGAGAGTTCGAACGCCGGTGACCTTGAACCAGAGAACGTAACGCTAGGGTTGATACCGAACCGAAATTGAATATTGTGCGGTGCGGTGCGTGAGAGAGACGCGAACTAGGTACCAGCCCTCGGCCATTGCAGTCGGCAATGGGGCGTTCTACTCCCCGCGTGACTCTCAAGGTCCCCGCGCACATCCAGCCACCCACACATAGCCGCAAGCGATTTCACGTGCACACATGCTTAAGTGTCGTTTCTTTTCACATAGTGTATATATTCTTTGCCACAGTGGATTTACTGTGACGTCACATAGCTTTTAACCAAAACGATTCCGACAATACCTCATTCTTCAAGGTATCCATTTGGCTATGCACAAGGAAAGATAGGCTAAAATTGCAACGAAGTGGTTGCCTAAATATGGTTACCGACGTTACCGTCGAGACTCACACGGGAAAGAGACAAGTGGAAGAAGATGGGAAAGACTTTTATCCAACAATTGGACAAAAAAAATACCATAGAACAATAAAAAATACTATAACCCGTTTCGTGTGATACTTATTCTGTAAATAAACGATTGACCATAAGTTAGATTCTAAAAAGAGATCAAATAGACACGAATGGGAGAAAGCAGAGCTTTTTCTTAGTTTTAGCCAGTATGTACGTCACCAGAAAGAATCCAACAAATCAGCATCCAACATAATAGAGCAATTTCCATTAAACTCCCGAGTGATTGGAATACCAGATTAACAGGCCTGAGAGAATTCATAATAGTTTTGTGCACGCGTGGGGTCACGGACAGGGTCGCCGACCGCGGCATTGCACTGATCTGCACAATTAACCAATTTAGTTTATCGCCTAAGCCGGATGGGTCACCCAGCACGATATGCAGATGAGGATGTGATTCAATTTTACGAGCATTTTCATCAAAGTACATATATGACGAATGATATATGTAACACAGTCGTGTGTCTCCGAGTAAAGATGTTGCATACGATTCTTCTTTTTACTTATTGTGATCAAACTGATTTAACTTGAAATCTGCGAAACACAGAAAAATAAAGTTGCATATCTGGCTGTGCTTGTTTTCTTGTGATTCAATTCCATGCTGATCTTCCCGAAATGAAGACATTGATCTACTTGATACTACGGTCGCACGGGAAGGATACAAATATAACGTCATCTAAATAGAGGAACTTGCCGTGTGGCTTCCGGCCTAGAACAGGACCACTCCAGCTCTTCCTGTGGATGTCATAGGAGGTAGTTAAAGGAATTCATTCATTCATTCATTTAATCACAAACAATTTTTACATTGTGTCTGATATATGTCATAATATAAATTTAAGTCCATACGATAATATTAGAAAAATTTCACTAGTCAATATATTAAAATTTACGTTAAATCATCAATTAATTAATAAATACATGTCAACAATAATAATAATTTTTCAAAAAAATGTATAAAATGAGGATCACATAAAATATTCCTTAACAGAGTAATAGTTTTTTTTCAACAAGAACGCCTTCAATTTCTGTTTAAAGAGCTTAAGACTTTCTACCTTTTTGATCTCGTTGGGCAATTTGTTATAAGCTTTGAAAGCCAAATATTGCACACTGTGTTCCATTATTTTTAAATTCGGCATTAAGTTGTGTTTAAGAGCCTTCCTGCGAGTCTCTTCGCGTGCTTGCCTTATTTCACTTGTCTCTATTGCCGGTAATCGTTTTTTCAGATCCGTTAAAAGAACAAATAAGTACAGATTTGGAACAGTTAGTATGCCCAGAGTGGTAAAATATTTTTTACAAGACTCCCACGGTGGGATTCCTACCATTGCACGTATGGCGCTCTTCTGTATCACAAAAGCTCGGTCTTGATTGTAAAGATAGCTGTTTCCCCATAGTTTAATGCTATATCGTAGCTTTGACTCCACTAGGGCATGGTAGACTTTTTTTAGATGTATCAACGATATTTCGTTCCTTAATGTCCTGATAGCATAGCAAGCCGACGAGATAGACTTCTCTAGTGATCCCAGTTCTTTCTTCCAATTCAAAAATTCATCAATATGTAATCCTAGAAATTGAGTGTCTCGAACAATGTTGACTTTATCTCCATTTAGATTGATGTCCAGTGTATCTGAATTTTTTGCCGTCGTTTTAAAAAGTATGACCTTAGTTTTGTTGTGATTTAGTTTAAGTTTATTGGCAACAAACCAGTCATTAAATGCACTTAATAATGTATTAATTTTATGTTCTAAATTTTCTATGTTATTATCAGAAACTACGGCATTCGTATCATCCGCGTATAATATTAATTTTGTGTCATTGTGTACGTTTAAGATATGTTTAACCAGGTCATTAGTAAATATAAGAAACAGTATAGGTCCTAAAATAGATCCCTGCGGTACTCCCTTTTTAATTGAAAGTAGTTTGGATTTGACCACGTGTTCAGTATCGTTTTCTACCGTATTTAGTTCAACAAACTGTTTTCTACCTTCTAAATAGGATTTAAATAATAAAAGTATATTACCACGTACCCCATAGTACTCTAGCTTTTGTAATAAGATGTTGTGGTCAACTAAATCGAATGCAGAGCTAAGGTCAAGAAAGAGACAAGCCACTTTCTTTTTTTCATTTATCTTTTTTACGATTTCATCTATTAAAGCATCTATAGCCTCCCTTGTTCCAATATTTTTACGGTATCCATACTGTTGATCTTCTAAAACACCGTTATTTTCTAGATGTTCCACAAGCCGCGTTTTTATGATCATACCAAAAATTTTTGAAAATATTGATAGGACTGAAATTGGTCTAAAGTTTTTGGGATCATTTCTGGAACCTTTTTTATGTATAGGAACTACTCTAGCAATTTTAATTTGGTCAGGGAAAGTATTTTGTGTTACACACATGTTGAAAAAATGAGTCAAAGGTATTAATAGGATGTCAATGTTATCTTTTATTACTTTAGTTGGTATTTCGTCATAGCCACATGATTTCTTGGAATCCATTGATTTGAGTATCTTTTTGATTTCTTGTGGTGTGATCATTGCCCACTGCATGTCATTTTGGATTTTTCCAACATTTGCCTTTAACATGTGTATAGGATTCCTGGTTACAGTGGGTACTTCAGATTGTTTAATGAAGTGATTACACAATATATCAGCCACTTCTTGTTGGTTATGAATTGTTTTACCATCTGTTTGGAGAATGATATCTCTTTTCATATTTTTACTCCTCTTTCCTCTGTGTTTGTTAATAATTTTCCAGATACCCTTAGTCAAATTTTTTTCTGTGTCAATTTCTGCTTTAACAACAATTTTTTTTGCATGTTTTAATACCCTTCTATAAATCCTAATATAATTTGATCTGTATTTTTGTACAGACAAGTGACACTCAGTTTTGTTAGAATTACACAAAAATCGCTTCATTTTACTAGCGACCTTAATACCTGCTGTGGTCCAAGATGCTCTTTTTTTCATACGATTAACCTTTATTTTTTTCTTTTTAAAACATGAATTATAAATTTCCGTAAATCTTTTTAAGAACCCATTTATTCCCATTTTGTTCCAGCCACACTGTATAATTTTCTTTCGAAAAAAATTATTATTCTTGTCATTAAAAATTCTTCTATTGATGTAACAATATTGTGCACTACCTCTGTATTGGCTATTTATGTCTAGCGCGAGATTACAAAAAATACCCGCATGGCCGTCAGCTAAATTGTTATGATCCACTTTTGTACTCATAACATGGTCTTCTGGTAGGTTCGTTAGGAAGTTGTCAATACAAGAAAAACCACGAGAAAAGGTGTACTCGTCTTGTATAAGCGCTCTGAAATTATACCTCGTTAACAGATTCAAAAACTCTTTTTTTTTATTGTCATCTACAAGTAAATCAACATTGAAGTCCCCGCAAATTATACACTTCTTGTCAAAATTGGAGTCCAAAAGTTTTTCTAAGCTATACATAAAATCATCAAAATTCCTCTTAGTAGGATTTCTATAAACACAAAATAGATTGAGATTAGTTTCAATATCTCTGAATAAGAACAAACATCTCGTGCTATAACTATATAAAGCAATCCCAAGGAGGGTGAACGTCAGGCAGGCGGCCGGTCGTTAAACAATAAATATAACCAAATCATTCAAACTGTTTCGGCTATTGCTTCCTAGGGTGACTATTGGCATGCATATTATATTTGGAAAAGAAAGAGCAGGAAAACGCACCCCGGGCTCTGAAGCAGCACAGTTGCGGATGCAACCGGGAACGCGCTAAGATGAAGAAGAATAAGTGAGGAATTACGAACAATCCAAGTGGTAACATAAGGATCGGATGGTTACCGTTGCCAGTTCACAAGTCACATAGCAACATGATGGGCGCATGTTGCTATGTGGCATTACAATTGTTATTGAAATAATATCAATTAATTTTCGAGACCGCCAACTTTTTAGTGGCGTCTGTATAAGGAAACCTAGGCATGCGTGGGCGCAAGGATCACCGCGGCCGCCCACCGCTCCATACCACGTTATTGTTATGACACCGGCACATGCAAATCAAAACCGCTGTCATTGGGACGTTTTTGTATCGGAACGTAATTAGTGCGCAGATTGTGGGCGGAAGGAATTCGGCAAAGAGGTTCATGAAGGCTGTTGGTTAGCAGGGATCTGTTTTTACTGACTGACGGTACTAGCCCTTGACACTGCTTACTTACTGATTTAATATCTATTACAACTATATTACATTCGCCGAATAGAGGTGCTTCTGAAGGATAGCTGCATTTATCTGATGTAGAAATTAGATATATTTAGAAGTTTCAAAGGTCAGTTGTGCGAAATGCCTACGGCGTTAACAGTGGTTTCAAAATTTGGTAGCTCAAAGTACCTACAGTCTGTGCTACAGACCATGAAAGTGAAGCATAATTAACGATACGAAATGAAATAAATATGAAAAGACATTAAATAAATATGAAAGTACATGTAAATTTTTGCCTTATGTTCTTAAACCATTTAAAAACTGCTATCAAATAAAAAAACCGGCCAAGTGCGAGTCGGACTCGCGCACCGAGGGTTCCGTACAAACCTGCAAGGTTTAGTATTTGGTATGAATTTCAATTTAATACCTCTACGCGTTTATGAGGAAATGGGTAGTAAGTTTAAAATTATTAAAAAAATATATATTATGTGATGTAACTAAAAATTTATGGTTTTCGTAATTTTTCCTTTATCTATGCTATAAGACGTTGCTTCGTACCAAATTTCAAGATTCTGAGTTCACGGGAAGCACCCTGTAGGTTTTGATTCCCTTGCAAGTGTCGAAAATTTGCGGCATAAACGGCTGTATCTTTTGATTGCGTTGGCTTAGAAGTTTGATTTTTTCACAGCTTCAAGGGACAGTAGACCTGAGTAATTGATATAAATTTCAGCTTCATACCTCCACGCGTTCCTGAGAAAAAGGGTCTTGACAGACGGACGGACGGACGGACAGACGGACAACAAAGTGATCCTATAAGGGTTCCGTTTTTTCCTTTTGAGGTACGGAACCCTAAAAACATAACTAACTAAGCGTATATATTTGGTTCGACTCTATCATCAAAAATAAGTAGTATAATAATTCACCAATAAATAAATTTAAATTGCTTCGTTGATGTGTGTTATTATCCCCAATATATAATTCAATGTGTACGTGTTCAAACATTTGATTTCAATTAGGACTGCTACTAACGGCCGGCACGGGCGTGTGGGCGAGGTATTATGCGGAACATTTACATGACGCTGAGGCAGAATAGTGCACTGCATTAAACAGGTCATAAAGCCGGCAAATTGAGAGAGAGGCAAAGTTTGAACTTGCAAATGGTTAGCGGTGCACTGCATAGAACAGCTCGAAAGGCCGGCAAATTGTTTCAGAGACATATAAAGCTATCATGATGCATAAGCAGAGACTGAATTTGAGCTTGTGTTATTTAATTTCAATAGGTCCTTACAGACAAAAACTCAAGTTATAAACTATCTATTCTATCGTCGTCAAATTACATCGGAAAAGGTTGAAGTTAGTGGAGAAATTGGTTCAATGAGTAAATTGACTTTGAACGCGGGCGAGTCTATTGAAGATACCGGAAAGATGAATTCTGTTATCGTGATAGAAGGGATAACAGAACCAGTCTACCGAAGAGAATAAAGAGAAGAGACAGGTTGAGCTATCGTTAATAACATAGCATTATTTATTTTTGTATTCTTCTCCTTCTTCTTTGAGAGCTTAGTGGCTCTTATCGGTGGTGTATACGAGTATTTTTTGTATAAGGAAGGATGAATTATACACTGGCAAGCGAAGCGACCCCACAAGGTGATCAGGCGACCTGACCATGGTCGCTGGAAAGCGCTGGATGCAGGCCGCTCTAGATCGGTCATTTTAAAAATCCGTGGGGGAGGCCTATGTCCAGCAGTAGACGTTAAGCGGCTGAAATGATGAATGATACAGTATGAATGAAGCTCAAATATATAAAACGATTTAGGTAATCAAAATTTATCTAAATTCGTTGTGAAATAGGTGAACTGGTACATCAGAAATATATTATGCTAAGAATTTCTCAGTGAGAAAATAAATTTAAGTTACTACGGGGGGTCAATTACGCGGATCATTTCCATGAAAAGCACAAATTTAGCTGCGGCGCGGTCTGCTGAATTAAACGGATCGGAAACCCGTGAAATTGACGGTGGCCGCCGAGCAGATGCTAATCCCTGAAGGGAATCGACAGCTGTCGACTACTCTGCTCCTATTTATTTATGAATAATTTTAATCATGACTGTGATGATTCTAGTAGAAAAAAATATTTGGTTGTAATCCGAAGATGAAAGAGTCGTAGGTTATGAGTTGACCATTAGTTACATATGTGTTCATGTAAAGCAAGTAAAATTCGTGACATAACTTTCCGTTTTAATAAAGTTAAACATTATCACTCTTATTATAACACAGACTTACTTTATTACTAATTTTAAACCATTATCCGCCCGAATCAAGTTTATATTGACAGCTGGGATTATGTCCTACTTGATTTCAACTTAATTTGGGCTACTAACCTTAGCTGTAAGTAAATGATCTGACAACTTTTGTTATATCAAAAGAAAAAAATTACAATTATCAAGTGACATAAACATTCTAAGATAAATAAATGATTTTGATATTGACTTTGACTTTAGGTGGTGGTTTAAATGTATTACTGTTAATCCGTGTTATAATAAGACGGAAAAAGTTAATTGTGGTCTGCTTAACGTGGTTTGCGAATTTTGTGAGAAAACAGACGAGACATTTGCAGTAAAAGCGGTAGACTGCCTCTAAGTGTGCAATTAGGCAATTGTCATAAGTGGACACACACGACACCCGTTTCTGGTCAATTCAGCGTCCTCGTGCCTAAATTACATAACAATATTAACACGATTGTCGTGGAGATTGTATTATTGCTAAAGAAAACAATGGTGTAAAATCATTATTGTTTAGTTTACTTATCTTCACTTACGAATCAGTAAAATAGCCAAATAAATAACTTTGTGACGACATTATAAATTGACCGTATTATACCTTTTTTGATCAATTAGTTCGAATTTGAAACACATTTAATAAGTGCTTTTCCTCATCATCCACAGGAAGTCCATTGCCGAACATATTCAGAAGTGAATTCAAGCATAGCCATTCCGACTCGCTAAGAAGAAGTGCATTTGATGTCGATTTTTTTGGAATCACGGGTCTTTTCACACCGGTCCTTTGGGAACCATGCGTGGGGACTGGGGATATAGATCCAACACGTAGAGGCCCTTTGAAGAGGTTGTTGATAAAATGGCTCTCCCGCCAACACTCATTCTTGAATATACAAATGAAAGTTGTACACTTGAACAGGTTTCGACAGAAGAAGGATCTATTGCAAGAAAAGGAAAGGTTTATGGGTTATGGAATGAGGTTGGGATGGACCGATGCTGGGCTATTGCAATAGAAACAACGGCACCTGCTATAAGCATGATTACTATTAATTGGTTTTAGATTATGTGAAATATATTATCTCCAAGTAGCCTATATACGAATATATAGAAAGCCATGTCACATGTCTAGTATGAATAATTGTCTTTAAAGGCGTACTTTAAAGTTTTAGTAAAGTAAAGAACTTTAAGAGGGCACGCATCTTTTAGAGTAAATTGGAATAATTTTCTTCTTTCCATGTTCCCGTTTAGGTCACAGAGTCACTATCAAATACAAGCATATTACAAAATTGGTCCCGTAAAAATGCGGTCTACCATAAAAATAATCTCACGTTGAATGAATGAAACAACACTAGATTTTATATCGTAACCGTCCCTTTTAGAAGAAACTTATCGATTTACTAGTAAATTAACACGTACAGTCGTACATGCCTAATTGATATTAGAATACAAATGCCGCCATTAATAAATTCACCTTGACCGAATACCGCGTTTTCTACGACCCACTGATTTTATTTATTATATTTAAACGTATATCATACAGATTGCTTCGCTTCTGGCTTGATGTATGATTTTGAACACGAGAAAAGGGTTAATCGCGACAATATCAGCAAATTTTGTGTAGATTACAACTGATCTTCCATGCTGGTCTGAGAGAAAAGAAAAAACTTAGAATGTACCAGCTGCTTGTCTTACCGCGCAGATCTTTAAAGAAGATCGAGGAAATGGGCGCGGCTAGCAAC
Source organism: Acrobasis repandana (assembly GCA_963576875.1). NCBI lineage: Eukaryota > Metazoa > Arthropoda > Insecta > Lepidoptera > Pyralidae > Acrobasis > Acrobasis repandana. The sequence goes on from OY756215.1 coordinate 4,857,013, forward strand.
CCTAGCACTATTTTGATTTCTTTTTGATTTTAGGAGCTCAGTGGCCCGGTGGGAATACGCATTGCTAGCCTTTTACAAGTTTAGCAACCCCGGGCGTGGTCCGTACTTGGATAGGGACCACAAGTGGTACAAAAATTTCTTGAGCTCCTCCGTGCTTTGGAAGGCACGTAAGAGCCGTTGGTCCCGGCTGTCACTGTCTGGCAGTCGTCAAGCTACCTATGTCAGATGCCTTTAGGTAGCTTGAAAAATCTGACACCATTGTTGGCCACTTACATACGAGGGCCACACCGAAAAGATCGGGCATAGAAAGAAGTACAAAGATAATAATGTTTACTTTTATTGTTTAAAAATCTGACACCATTGTTGGCCACTTACATACGAGGGCCACACCGAAAAGATCGGGAATAGAAAAAGTACAAAGATAATATAATAATGTTTACTTTTATTGTTTTTCGAAGTATTCTCCGTGTCAGTCAATGCAATTTTGCATTCGATCAAACCAATTATTGAAACGTTAATTGTAATTCCAGTCTGAAGTGGATACAGTCAAAACAGCTGATTTGTAAGCTTCAACCGCCTCTTCTGGACCGTGAAACCGTTGACCACGTAGCATATCTTTAATTCTTGGGAATGTAAAATAATCATTGGGGCTCAGGTCAGGGCTATACGGAGGATGGTCCATCAAGTCCACGTTTTCCAGATTTAAAAACGCGCTTGTTTTGCGTGCGGTATGTGAGCTCGCATTATCGTGGTGAAGGATTATACGACGATTCGGATTAATTTTACGAAGTTCTGTTATGACTTCCGGCAAACAAACTGTTGTGTACCAATCAGCAGTAACCGTCCTTCGTTCTTGTAAAGGAATCGTAGCCACATGACCAGTTTTCGATACAAACGAAGCGACCATTTTTTTCGACACGCTGCGTGAGCGAATAACTTTTGTTGGCTTGACCTCAACCTCGAAGACCCAAACTGCCGATTGATTTTTTCTTTCGGGCTCATATGAATACATCCACTATTCATCCCCAGAGACGATATTGTAAACTGCATTTGAGCTCCCTCTATTGAACCATTGCAGAGCAGACCGACACCAATTAACCCGAGCCGACTTTTGTTCCTAGGTCAAACGGTGGGGCACACAGCGTTAAATTAACTTCTTGACACCCAGTTCATCATGTAAAATGGTCTGAATGGCTGTCATACCAATGCTGAGAGAAACCCGAATCTGCTCGTATGTCACATGTCTATCTTCTTTTATTAATTGGCGTACAGCATCGATGTTATCTTGTGTTACCGCTGTTTTTTGGCCGACCAGTAGAAAGGACTGTGGTAAGAGAGGAACGTCCACGACGAAACTCAGAATACCAACGATATATAGTCGTTTTACTAGGTGCTTCAAGTTCATAAATAGAAACAAGCTCGGCGAGACATTGTTTTTGAGATAAACCTCGACGAAAGTTATGAAAAATTATTGCACGAAAATGTTCCCGCGTAAGCTCCATTTTTCTCACCGACTTGTCAGATTCAAATGGTCAATACTCTTTTCTTTTTTACTTTATTTAAAATTCAAAAATGGAATTGTGTTCGAAATAATACTACATTTCAAAAACCAAAAAGGTTTTACTCTAATTTATTCCTAAGTATGCTATTCCCGATCTTTTCGGTGTGGTCCTCGTACTCGAAAAACAAACAAACAAACAAAACATTTTGATTCCTTTTTTCCACCTCGCCTGCCATCATGCTAAAAGTGGTATTTGTGTTTTGCTTATGATCATGATTAACTATGAGGTTTTGATCATAGATGCGAGCAAATGTAAAGATCCGTTCTTTCCGAAGTCAGTTTTGAAAGAGTTCTCAACTCAATATAAAGAAACACGCGGAGATGGTAGGCAGCCCTATGCCCGAGGCAGCGAGGTGGGCAATTAAAAACCTTAGCCTTCACGGTGCTTACATAGGATTGTTGTCGTAACTCTATCTGAGAAGTGTTGGGAGGATAGGACATACATAGGTATGTGCGGTATTGCTAGGCACAGTTACCAGTTCATATAAGTAAATTTATTTATTTAAGTTTATTGCACACAGTCTTATATTTGATTGTTTACAAAACTGCTAGACAAGTGTACTTTAGTTACTTTCACAGTCTAATGTCTTACGGGATACTTCTATGGGGGAGTGCAGCAGACATTCAGACTATTTTTCTTTTACAAAAAAGAGCAATTCGTGCTATTTACGGTTTAGGATCGAGAGACTCACTGAGGGAATTATTCAAGGAAATAGGTATACTTACTTTTGCATCACAATTCATATTTGAAAATATAATGTATGTAAGGAAAAATATTTCCATGTTCAATAAAGTAAGTGATTTTACAGATAGAAATTTACGTAATAAGAATGACTTAGTTAGCCCGTATTACAGGCTGAATACAGTCAGTAAGTCTTTTATGGGGAAGTGTATACTTTTTTATAATAAATTGTCAGAATCGGTCCTTGATATGCCAGACAGAAAATTCAAAGCTTATGTAAAGAAAGTACTTTGTGAGAAGGCTTATTATAGGACCGATGACTATCTTAAAGACAAAAAGGTCTGGCTTGAGCTTGGCGCGGGTCCCTCTTAAAGGTTTGTATACTTAGACATGTCATAATTTAGGTACATTGGTACATACTAAATTTACAAATTGACATTATTTTAAATTTCGTAATTCTTATAATTCAATTTAATTATGACATAATAAACAATGTAATCTCTGTCCATCTATATAACTAAATTTAAGTTTTTAGTTTGTTAGTTGACGTCTTTGGAGAAAACGTGCAGTGCAGTTTGTTGCCGCTTCTTCTGCACTTGCGCCTAGGAAGCGGCGTAAACTTAGCTATAAGTAACGATTTGACGTCAACATTTGTGCAAAACAAAACAAAGTGACTATTATTAAGAGATATTATAAATATCCTATGATAATAAAGATATTTTGAATTGAATTGAATTGAAAAAGGTCAAAATTAATGCATTATCTACCAGTTTGCCTTTGAGACATGTTAATAACAAAAATTGCAGGATGAACGACTAATAATGGTTTATTCTAATATTCAAGAATAGAAAACAAGTTCGTATAAAGCATTTTTCTATATTTTGGTTCTCGCTTAATTCAGAGATGACGCTGTTTACAAGCAAACGCGTTTAAATTCAATGGATACTTGAAATAACAATGACAATATAAAAATAACAGCATTTATAAAAAAAGGACCTAATGAAGTACATAAAAAGGCAATACAATTCAAAAACAAGAACGTCAATAAAGCAACTCATACTTTTGAAAATCACATGAAAATGCCCACGCACGTCAAGCCTCGCTCTAAACTACACGAATTTCATATACTCGTAACTGACGTAAACTCAGACAGCAAACACAGACAAAGGTAAACGTAGCAAGAAGCCAGGCTGTCGACCGCATTCGTGGCGTAGGTCGCGAAACAATCGCAGATGTCGAGCTGTCATATTTTTAGAGCAATGGGGTCAATTCTGTCCTACACCTTCGTCTAGTGCTTTGAAACGCTCCCATAACCGGCCACAATAGAACATAGTGCTCTATTTTAGGGCAACGTTATGTTTTGTCGATCAATATCAAATAAGGTTTTGTGACAAACGAACCATCTGTTATATTTGAAAAATTCACACAATAAGTAAAACTTGAGGAAAAATATCAAATCAATCTTTATGATGATCCATATTGGAATGACATTATACCAAGTAATATTTTAATAGTTTTTAAATCTATGCAAAACAGTGACCTTCGGTAGAGGCAGTTTCTGTTTTAGGATACAACACCTCTGCAGTCCACACTGAGGTAAACCACGGTCGCACGACGCATGCATTTTAAAATGCACATTCCTCGACTGCTTAGGTCTGCCTTATAGGGAGTGTTTAACTTTGTTCACCACTTGACACATTACGGATTCTATATCACTATTTTCTAGACCGTGGGACTTAAATGTTATGTTTTATGACGAGTTTGATAAATAAAATGATTTCGTGATATTTCATAATGTAGATGTTCAAATCCCACCCGAGACCCAGTAGGCCTTGTAATAAGTTTTCCAATAAGACCGTGTACGATGATTCTCATTGACCACTAGTCGATTCCGGCGAAGAAAATCTCCGGAAGTGCATCCTTACATAGACTATAGCTTAGTTGGCTCAAAGGCAGCCAGAAAAATCTGCCATTACCAAATTAGTGGTAATGGCTTATAAAACACGTTGACTGACCTGTCCATACGCGAGCACTGTAGCATTGTATCCATCGAGAGCAGCCTCCACCATTTTCCTGACGCAGGTTTCGTACACCTGCTCCTGTTGGACCACGGGGTCGAAGGCGTAGTCGAACGAGAAGGCCCTCTCCGTGCCCAGGGAGACGCCCCCTTCGCCTGCCGGGCCTCCTGCGCGCGCGCATATCCCACATCCTTCAAGGATTTCAGCAGGAGTTTGGGGCCTTATCCTGAAACAACAACAAAAAAACATGGGATGAAAAATACAAATACCCAAGTCTCTATATGAACTCCGTGATGATTTCTTTATTTATTTTAAACTTTCACTGATCTGTGGATCTGTGGTGTCTCACAATCTCTAATCCACAGTAAAAAATAGGTCAATCCATCAATAAATGGCCGGTATAGTTTAAAATAATAATTTAAAGTTTTTTTATCCCTAAAGTTCATTTCCTACCTTATGTTCTTATGTTATACTAGCTGTGCCCGCGACTTCGTTCGCGTGGTTGTCGGAACGTAATGTTATATAGCCTAAAGCCTTCCTCTATAAATGGACTACCCAACAAAAAAAGAATTTTTCAAATCAGACCATTAGTTCCTGAGATTAGCGCGTTTAAACAAACAAACAAACAAACTCTTCCGCTTTATAATATTAGTATAGATGAAGTACTCTTAACCAACAACATATTTATTTGAATAAAGATTAATATTATTATGTTGATACAACTTAAACAAATTATTTCGACCAAATTAGGTACCATAAAAACGGTTTTTGTGAGTTAATCTTAAAAGATAGACATATACTATCGCGGACTGTTTTTTAGATCATTAAAAGAGCTATTATTCTTTAATACATATTTTTTGTGTATCTTGAACCGTTTTCACGGCGCACGCAACGGAAGGCTTCAAAGATGAAATAATTTCTCCCGTTTTTTACACATTTACCACTATATCTTTGCTCCTATTGGTCGTAGCGTGATGTTATATAGCCTATAGCCTTCCTCGATAACTGGACTATCCAACACAAAAAGAATTATTCAATTCGAACCAGTAGTTTCGGAGATTAGCGCGTTCAAACAAACAAACAAACAAACAAACTCTTCAGCTTTATAATATTAGTATAGATGTATAACACAAGAAATGGATATCTGTCTTCCTGTTTTTTTTTATTAATTTTGTCAAAAAGTTCAATAAATACAGTGTCACCACATCTGTGGTATGCGACACTTGATTGATATTGGTAAAGCACGCTTTGAAATATTTAAAGTTAATTGGCAATACGTATTTCTACATTGCATTTTACTTTCTAATTGTCTCAATTTAGGAATGTAACTTTCTTAAAAATCTTAAATTTTGGTGTTATATTATTTTACTAAGATTATTTGCTAATAATTTTTGTTTGGGAAAATATTCTCGTCATATTTTACTAAGCGCGCCTGAGTTATACTAGAGGTAGTATAAATTTTTTCTTTACATTTTGTTTGTCTCGTGAATAAGAAAGCCTCGTTTTATGGGCTTTTATATGTGTTTGGACAATCGGAGCATATGAGCACCTGTGAAATAGTGTGTAGTTCTCTCCATAGCCATTCGAATATTTCAGTTAATTGCAGCATTCAGCGCGCCTTGAAACACGATCGGTGCATACAGCGAACAAATAAAGGAAGTAACAATAGTTGCATTATGCCGCTCGTAATGGATTACGCGGTATTGTTCTAGAGGCGGTACAGTCGGCCGCAATTCAATGAGTGTTGCCCGCGGCAGCGCTGGCGACGGAAGTTCCAATTATTGACGCTGACGTGTTCTATGTATTGTGACGGACGCTGACTTTGACGCAATTGAAGTATAAATGCATACCCCAACAAAAAAGCTTCCCCAATCGATGCGCCCTCGTTTTCATGGATCATGCCTGTAATTTGTCCTTTGTTCTGGTCAGTGCTTTGTCCTGTGCCTTGCCAGTGGTCATGGACACCATTCCCTCTTACGACCATACTGGCTGCATAAAATGTTTGGTCCAGTGTTTATTACCACGGAGAATATGTGACTTCGTTACAAATATAAATAAATAAATAGATAGGGACAAATCACACTGATAGAGCTAGCCTAACAAACTTAAAACTTGTGTTATGGGTAGGGTTGCCAACTCTCGAAAGGACCAACCCGGGAAGTTTGTATGTTTAAGAAATTTATCGGAAGAGGGGGGGATTGAAAGGAAATCATTAACTAATTTTTATATATATTATTTTGTTTTCGAGCAGCATCTAATATTTGTCGGTTTTTCACCACAAAATCAAAAAAGTTTTTACATGAAAAATCGAAGTTTCTTAGTACTTTTAACTCTTCTTTCACTAAAGAAATATTCATTCGGTTTCTTTCCTTGCTCCATCATGTTGAATACGCGCTCGCGTGAAGCATTACATACAGGAATGGAAATAACATTTTTTTCTAAAAGTTATAAACAAAATGGTCACGTTTACCATTTTTTCAAGGATGTATTTAATTTTTAGAAAAACCGGGGAAATTATTGCTCTCCGGGAGGTCGGGAGGTTAACCATTATTACCGGAGTCTCCCGGGCATTCCGGGAGGGTTGGGAACCTTAGTTATGGGATATTTACTCAACGATCCGTGTCCGTGCTTCGGAAGGCACGTAAAAGCCGTTGGTCGCGGCTGTCATTGCATGGCAGTCGTCAAGCTATGTCAGATGCCTTTAGGCAGCTTGAAAAATCTGACACCAGTGTTGGCCACTTACATACACGAAAAAATAAAAAATTACGATACTATATATTTTATAATAAAAATAATATATAGACAAATACCCACGACCCAGGACAATTTGAAAAATGCCATTTTCCATCTTGCCCTGGCTGAGGATCGAACCCTGAACCTCCGAGTGACGGACTAGCGTTTTAATCAATATGCCACGTAGGTCGTCACAAATATTTCATATTCATAAAATGAAGATGATACCAGCAGCCATTGGCGAAAAATTTATGTTGCCCATCCTCACGACCGCTCTGTCAAAAGTCAACAACTAAGTAGAAGAAAATCAAAATTGACCACATAGTAATGAAAATTCAGAACGCAAATTTAGATTACTAGGTACAGTTTCAATTGCTTCGTCAAAGAAAAAAACAAATATATTTAAAGCCAGTGTTCGACGTGCGTGCTCAAGTTTAGTTCAAGTTCACCTCAGTTCAGCCCACGCTGTAATAAAACCTTACATCATAATTGGAATTTGTCACACAAATTAAGGACGCTAGCAGTAATATGCGAAAAATCACGAAAACCTTTTTTGTTTTCTCATAAGCAGTACTACAACATCTCAACTCAACTTATTATCATATCTCTTTCACAATTCATTATTACATCTTTTTTTCAACTCATTATTGGAAAGGAAAATGCTGATCACATCTAAGCCATAATTATCATCCATCAACATCTGGACATTTGATAACGTTGAAGGAAAAATTCAAAATATGATGTAACTCAGAGGTCAATGGAGAGAGCAATGTTAGATATAACATTGCTTGATCGTATACGAAATGAAGTGACTTGAAAGAGGACCATAGCCAGGGACGTTGTTTATACTATAAAAAGGCAGAAATGGAATTGGTCAGGACACATAGCGAGAATGGACTCATGTCGGTGGACCAGAAGAGTAATGGAATGGCGACCATAGGCCTACAAGCGAGGTAGAGGACACCTAGCACTCCGTTGGGTGGACAATATTAGGCGTCACGGTGGTTGACGCAACTGGATGCAGGTGGCAAGGGTGGGAAAACAGACAAATGGAAGATATTAAGGAGGCCTATGTCCTGAAAAAGATAACATAAAGGCTGCTATGGATGAATGGAAATGTAACTATTGTGTTGTCACGTCTCTGGCTACTGACATTACATCATATTACATTGTGTGGTCACTTAATGTTCCAAAGCTTAGTGAGCTGAAGCAACCGACACCAATGATTCTAAGTAAGATAATCAATAATCCTCTTATGAACAATCGCGCAATATTACCAATCTATAATCCATCTTATTACGCGGTACAACTACTGCAACATTTATTATATGTATGTGCAATTCATATTTATATAGATAATTGTGTTACGTTTGACATTTATGTTAAGTCAGTAGTAATACCACGCTCCTTTCTTGTCTTGTCGCTAAACCACTAATAACCACACACGGAACGGAAATGTGGGTGGGCAGCGTGGCCGAAGGTGTAACGTTATCGATGTCAATTTACATACAACCGGCTGTACTCGTAAGCAATGACCATTAAAATTACAGAAATAGCTGAGGAATTTTGCTCCTGGGTTTGCAAACGATATTGATTAACACTATGCAGATACTAATGCTATCATCAACCGGGTTTTTTAGTCTCCACTGCAGGAGCACGAGTCGTGCCCTCTCAGAGCACTACTAAGGCAGAGCAGGCTTTTGCCTACACTCTCCATGCTGGCCACACGCGTTGGAGAAGTTTCATTGATGTTTATAAGCTTTGTTTAGCTTGTGTTTCCTAAGTCGCCTTCTACGACATCCATGGGAAGACTTGGAGTGGTCCTATTTTGCTCCGCCGGGAACCAAACACATTAACGACCGACTGTACTCGTAAGCGATGGCCGTTGAAATTAAAGAAATCGCTAAGCAATTTTGCTGTTGGGTTTGCGAACGATATTGATTTGACACATTTTGATTGCTTTTTAAGGTTCACGGGTGCGGGGAACGGGGACGCATATTGCGCGTACCTTAGGAGATTCCGTTCTGTTTACTCTTACTGTATTCTGTGCCGAAACTATAAGAACTATACTGTTGAAACTTGGTAAGTAGATGTATTCTGTGACCCGCATTAAGATTTTCACACAAAAATAGATATAAAAAACAAAAAATTTTGGGGGTTCCCCAAACTTAGAACTGAAACTCAAAAAATTTTTTTTCATCAAACCCATGCGTGTGTATCTATGGATAGGTCTTCAAAAATGATATTGAGGTTTCTAATATAATTTTTTTCTAAACTGAATAGTTTGCGCGAGAGACACTTTCAAAGTGGTAAAATGTGTGTGTGTCCCCCCTGTAACTTCTAAAATAAGTGAATGATAAAAGTAAAAAAAAAATGGTTGCCTGTAAAGTCGGTTTTACGGGCGAAGATTTTACGTGACAACGCGCGCGGCAGACCGATCATAGTTGAGTGGGAGAGAGACGCAAGGCATTCGGCGGGCCTCTCTCTCGTTCGGTGACTCATCGTAACGTTACCGAGCGTTACACTTTTTCATAAGTGACTCCCAGCCGCAACCTAATTTAAGACGTTGTCACGTCAAAATATATGATGTACATTACCATGCAAACTACCACCGAAAATTGGTTTGAACGAAATCTAGTAAGTAGTTTTTTTTTAAGACGTCATAAATCGTAAACTGCAATAGAACTTTTATATTATGTTGCTGCTACGGAACCCTTCATGGGCGAGTCCGACTCGCACTTGGTCGCTTTTTATTCCATCTTCTCGCTCACCAACACGCCTTTGAGTCTTGAGGCAATGGGTTCTGTCTGCTTAGAGCCGCAAGATCAATAAACGGGCAAGTGCGAGTCGGACTCGTACATGAAGGGTTCCCGTACCACCGTACAATGTTTTAAAACGCTAAAAAAACACATTTTTTGTATGACGACCCCCTTTAATTTTTAACTATTTCTTATTTTCAGTATTTGTTGTTATAGCGGCCATAGTAATACATAATCTGTGAAAATTTCAAGTACCTAGTTAATGCCATTATAAAGATCTAGTTAAAAACGCTGAAAAAAAACACGTTTCTTGTATGACAACCCCTTTAATTTTTAACTTTTTTTATTTTCAGTATTTATTGTTATAGCGGCCACAGTAATACATAATCGGTGAAAATTTCAAGTGTCTAGCTATTACGGTTCAAGAGAAAGAGCCCTGTGACAAACGGACAGACGGACAGACAGCGGTCTCAGTAATAGGGTCCTGTTTGCACCCTTTGGGTACGGAACCCTAAAAATTATCTGTCTGCACCATTAGGGATAAAGACGTGATAGTACCTATGGATTACGTATGTACTATACAGATATCGATGTACCACCGACTGTCATCTGTTACAACAGATTGTTGTGCTTCTGATACAACATTTGTAGTTAGTAGTTGCTTTATAATATTTTTGACTGTTGTTTATAAAGAGCTTTTTATCTATGATCGAACGTGTTTCTAGTCTTCTTCATCTTTTTGAATTTTCTCTATTTCTTGCTTGTTTTCCTTCTCCTAATGTCTACAAAATACGTATATTGTAGGGTCAGTTCACACCAAGACGCGACGCGGCGCGACGTAGCGCGCTCTTTGAAAGAAATATAGACCTTGTTTACTAGACAAAAAGATACTAATTTCAGCGACAGCCCGCTATGCTGCGCTGTGCAGCGCTGCGTTACGCGGCGCGGCGGGCTCTCACTCTTTTTGTTCTAGTAAATAAGTTCTATATTTCTACTAAGTACACGCTTCGTCGCGTCGCGTCGCGTCTCGGTGTGAACTGACACGTAGAGGTAATATATAAGTAGATGCACTAAATTAAGTTTTACATAAAATTTACTGGCTAAAATAAACTTCTAATATTTTTTGCTATGCCTGTAAAAGCTTTTCATACGTCGACTTACATTGAACTTAACTTTATTTGCCTTAGCGTGTTATTAACTGTACTTAACATGACTTAACTACAAAGATTACCTTGCCCATGCCCATGCAACACGCAAATCTTGTCCAAAGTACAGTGACTTAATGCCCCGAAGAGTTGAACAGCCTATGAAAGAAATGGTGTTTACTTTTTTCACAGTAACTCAGTAACACTTTTTTCACAGTAAAACAGTAACACAGTAAATCAGTAAGTGCAGAATATTTCTATTGTAAAAGTTGAAATTTATCATAGACAAACAAATACTTGAGACTCACAACTCTATACAAAAAAAGTACTCTGCTAGCAACGAGATCTATGTACTTAGATGTCTGCTAGAAAGCAAAAATACTGTATTATTTCTAGATGTCACTACTATTTCGTCCGCTAGTCATAAAAAGTTGACGGTATCAGAGATGTCGCTTGTTTGTTCGTAGAAAATGAACGCTTATTTCGCCATCTTTCCGAAATTAAGCGGCACTACTACGAAACTACTCGTACATTCTTCCGAACTAGTAGCTCCATCTAGCTACAACATTTAAACTAAAAATCGAATTACGCTTTAAAGTATGAAGGTTGTCAGTCTTCTAGCATTTGTTAATTTTTTTATTTATTTAATCTTTATTGCACAATAAAATAAACGTACACGTGGCGGACTTAATGCCATATGGCATTCTCTCCCGGTCAACCATTAGACCAAGCAGAAAATATGGGTGGCTGGCGTAAAAAAATACACAAAATAAGCAAACTTAATATAAATAATATGTATATATAGCCTGGATTTGAAAAGACGTGTCTATGAAGGTAGAGCGATGAGAAGGAATACTAAGGATGAGAGTGCTAGAGGAGCGAAGTGAACGAGAGTGAGTGGAACTGAGAGGGTTGAATTTAGATATAAGATAGCTAGGGGAGTGCGGATTGTCATCCATGTATTTATTAAAAAAATACATTGTAAAAATCCTTGGGCTGGTAACTTGGTTAAAAACAAAACTACCTTCAAATTTACTAATATTTAAGAAAATTCGTTTCAAATGTATTTTCACTGAAAAGATTTACAGTAACATGATATAGAAATAAAATAGAGTCGTAATTAAGCATAATTTGTGTTACACAACTGTGACTCAAAGGCACATTAAAATAGAATAGATACTTTTACTTTCATCGCGGTTTCGGATAACATACGCAGCCCAGTAATTGGATTTAGCCGGTATTTCCATCTGCCCCGCTTCCTGGTCGACGAGGCCACTAAATTAAAAATCCTGTTGAATGATATTGACGTGAAATTGGAGGATAAAGATGTGTAATTCGTAAACGTACGTCTTTTTCTTCTAATTACTAAGAGCTAACTAGAGAGCTTGTTTTTAGAGCTACCTTCCTACTTCGCTCTGTATTTTACCACAGGCCTGTCTAGATCGGTTATTTTGGGAGAGGCCTATGTCCAACAATCGACGTTATGCGGCTGAAATGATGATGGAAGTGATGTTACAGATGCAACCCTCAATTTGGCCTACTGTGTGTTTAATGGAATTATCTAGCCTTCTTTTTCATCTTCTCCTATGTCTTGTCCTTAAAATACTATTCTATTAACTCGTCCTAATCATGTGTCACAAAATTTCTGACGCAAAAGCTACATTTCTCACGTCTTTCTACATATGCAACAAACACTAGGAAGTTACCATATGCCCGTCGCCTATACTACACGTGGCAGAGTGACTTGTGTACCTCCATTGCAATCTCACTGCAGGTATTGTGCGGTCGGCCAGACAATGTACTTCGCCGCGCCGCACGCGAGCAACTCACGGCTCAGACACGCAAGCCTACAAACTATGATTATTTTGAAAGTAGCCACGCCAATTTCTTTGAAAATATAGTGCACCGTTGTATGCACGGACACGGTCGAGCGCTGCATTTAAAAATCGCTTAGCCGAGTAAGGCGAGGCGTCAAACCAAGTTAAAGCAAAGGTGCGCCTTAATAGGAAGAAAACCGGTCGGTATTAAGTCTATGGGAATTAATTAAATAAATAACATCGTTCAAGTTGATGTCAGGTATATTATGACAGTTTTGCGTGCACCTGGGTCTTGGCCGTAAAATGAGAAAATAATGAACGTTCGAAGACATTGTAGCATCGCTTTTATGGCTACAGAATTTTGCAGTTTATATGACTGACAGGTTTTTTGTCATAAACAGAATAAGTAATAGGTGTGGATGTGGATGTATCGTTATGGTGAATACAGGATATCACACTATAATTAATGTAGTTTTCTTCTAATTATACATTACCTATTTCTCGTTGCGAGTACTATTAGTTCTAATTATTAAGATCATTTGTAACATTGCCGCGATAAAACTTTCATATAACAAGTTTATTATATTAGGGTAACGCAAAAGTTTCTGGACCGACAAGTAAGCGTAGGACACGGTGTCCTACGCTTACTTGTCGGTTCAGAACCGTCCAGAACCCGGGTGTCCTGGACACCTGCCTGTACGGTGGTCAGGTGATCTAAGCAGGGCCGCAAGCAAATGATCAATCTTTTTGGGAAATTTATCATATTCTTTTCACTTTATCATTAGTATTATATATTTATTTATAATAATGGTGCAGGGAAAGCATTTTGGGTTTTGAGCTTTGAGCACGCCAGCGTGATGGTGGCCGAGACGGTGAAAAAAGAAATCAAAATAGTGATGGGTTGCTAGCCGCATTTACATGATCCGCATTTTCTTCCATTCCCTCGATCGGCTTCTACGATCTGCGCGGGAAGAGAAGCAGCTGGTACATTTTAAGTTTTTTCTTTTATCCCAGACCAGCATGCATATTGGAAATCCTTGGAGAAAGCCTATATCCAGAGGATTTTGTGCGGCTGAAGTGATAAATTAATTTTAGCTTGAAGTAATACCACAAATTCGTGAAAGTTCGTAATTATTGACTAGACTGCTATATTCATTAGAATCGACGCGACGATTTGGGCAGGCAGGTCGCCTGTCGATATCGCGATAGTAACAAACGACCTAATGCTGATTATATTTCAGCACGGGCACGGCTATTAAGTAAGAAGTTCATGGGGCCACGGCCAAATCTAACTTTAACCCTATTTTATTGTTTATCGCAATTCTTTTTCTTTTCGGCGATATTACGACGAAAGGCACGCGCCTTTTAGACAAACACATTGTGTACCTAGTAGGTACCTATAAGAAATTGAAAAAGTTGTATTTTGACGTGACAACGTCTAATAACTCGATTGATACTACCACAGAACAAATACCAGTAGACTACGGGCTGCATGCACGAAAAAGATGACGTCATTGTCGCGTTCCGCAAGCGTTAGCGCGGCACGAACGAGAGAGAGACATGATCGGCTCGAGCGATCGGCTCAGTTCGGAATGTTTGACGTTGTCACGTCAAACTGCCGTCCGTAAACCGACTTTACAGACAACCAAATTTTTTATCTTTGCAAAGATCAGCCTGTTAAATTTAAAAGTTTCACTCCTTACAACTAAAACAATTAAGTACGGATAGAGTTAGTATTTGAGTTCAAAATGTAGTCGGCATCATCAACAAGCAATATTTTATAATATCAATTTAGATCTAAGCTATACATAAGCACTGAGCTATATGGCTTTAAGCATAAATGTTTCCATGTTTTCTTATGTTTTGTATTTTTCTTCTGTATGTGACTTGGGCTACAAATAAACATCTTATCTATCTAAAATTTATAGAATGAATTATTTTACAAAAAATAAAATTGTCATCTTCAGGACCACTGAGACATCGAGCCATGAATTTTTTTAAATAATTATAGCCCTAGTTTAAAAAAAGTTCTCTACTTATTTCTTTAGCATTGTAAGGAACATATAATGAAGAATGTGGGCCATTATCTTTACAATACTGCCGAGCCGTAACTAGCAATTAGCCTTTGATCCATCGTCGCCTTCTTTTAGCTCCCATATTAGGGTATTGGGGTGGTGGGGTCTGATTCCCTACGTGGACGCAGAATTTGTATGCGTACGGCATTTTAGGTCTTAACTCCTTAGAAGGACCAAGGACCAAGTGAGGTGCCAAATGTTAAAATTGTTGAGGTAAACTGTAGGTACTATAAATTAATAAGTAGGTATACCTTACGTATTTATTCCAGACATTATTACCTCCATTTTATAAATACGATCAATATTTGTATGTGAGTGTACTGAAAAACGCACCTGAAAAATGTACTTACACATTTTCATAGGGATGCAGTAAAACTAATACGTGGATGTGTGACTGGTGTACCTACCTACCTATATTTTTAATTTAGTAACTAGAATTAGTGACACTAGCAAGAAAGAAGTTGGAAGCATAATCATCCGCCATAGAGAAAATTGCAGTAACAAACTTGTACTGTAATTAAAAAAATACAGTACAAGTTTTGGTACAGATAGCCTTACATAAAATCATTATTTTTGTGAAAGGCCTTCATTTAACGCTTTTTACCCTCCAATAACATCAGTCTGACCTAACTAATAAAATTGTTAAAAGCATTGTACATACAACAATGCCATTTTCGCAGACAGGGGTGAAACTGGCGACTCACTGCCGGCGCATAGGGCAGCAATTTTTCGCTTGTGAGCCATGAATACGTGGCGAATATTACATTACCCCGAGGGCGGTGATATAAGGCTGGTTTCACAGCTGTACGGGAGATCTGTACGGTTCGGTCGTGATATGGGCGACCCGTACGGGAAGCGCCCGCAGTGCTCTGAAATTACTGTTCAGTACGATTGAGCGGGTGGCGTTGTACGGGCTCTACCCGGAGCGTGTTCCGTAAGGGAGAACATCCGCGTCGCTGTGAAACAATGTTCTAGCGCTTCACGTGTCTCTGCTCCGGTCCCGTACGGGCGATCCGTACGTATCCCGTACAGCTGTGAAACCAGCCTAAATTTTAGATCGAAATAATTACTGGATAACTATGTGTTATGTATGTGATATATATGTATAATCAATGTGTGTTACCAGTGATGACTTACGGCTCTGAAACGTGGTCCCTTACTATGGGTCTCATAAGAAGGCTCAAAGTCGCTCAACGCGCTATGGAGAGGGCTATGCTCAGTGTTTCTCTACGTGATCGAATCAGAAATGAGGAAATTCGTAGGAGAACAAAAGCCACTGATATAGCCCAGCGGATTAGCTCGTTGAAGTGGCAGTGGGCGGGACACATAGCGCGACGAACCGATGGCCGATGGGGCAGAAAGGTTATTGAATGGCGACAACGTACTGGCAAGCGAAGCGTTGGACACCCACCCACAAGGTGGTCAGACGATCTGACTAAGGTCGCTGGAAAGCGCTGGACGCAGGCCGCTCTAGATCGGTCATTTTGGAAATCCTTGGGAGAGGCCTATGTCCAGCAGTGGACCTTATGCGGCTGAAATGATGATGATGTATGTGATACCTAAGGTGTGTATAGCATTTTACGTGTTGCCCTGGCCAGGGGGATGGAAGTCTTTTACGGTAACTTCTTTTTAAATTTTACAACTTCTAAAGCTTTTGCAGACAAATCCTATCATACTTCTGACGCGAGCGAGCTACCTCCAGAAAAAATCATTAAAATGTTAGTATCATTCCAGTCAGAGTAGGCACCAAAAGTTAATCGAGAAACAAATTTTGAGTTATGTTTAATAAGAACTTCTTATCAACGTACAATTTTTTATTGCGAATAATACGTGTGTAACCACACGAATAGGTATTATTCGTGTATAGGTTTAGTAACCACTCAACTTCGTTCTACTAATTATGTAGACTGTTGCTACCTACATTGTTAACCCGAGAACTTTGGTTCTTCAATAAAAACTGGCCAATCATTGGCACTACCGCTTGTAAACGGCGGATATGGCGATAATAGGCCGAAAGCGATTCTTACATTTGTACTATAATAGCGGCTGTAGTACAGGTACTGGCGCGTAAGTGTTAAAAATACATCAATCTTTATTAAAATATTGTATTTTAACGCTTCATCATCGCAGACGGAGTAAATAAACGGGCAAGTGCGAGTCGGACTCGTACATGAAGGGTTCCGTACCACCGTACAATGTTTTAAAACGCTGAAGAAACACGTTTATTGTATGACGACCCCCTTTAATTTTTAAGTTTATCTTATTTTTAGTATTTGGTGTTATGGTGGTCATGGTCATAGTAATACATAACCGGTGAAAATTTCAAGTATCTAGTTAATGCCATTATTAAGATCGAGTTAAAACGACCCCCTTTAATTTTTAAATTTTTATTTATTTTTAGTATTTGTTATAGCGGCGATAGTAATACATAATTTGTGAAAATTTCAAGTATCTAGACAATGAATAAAGATCTAGTTAAAATCGTTGAAAAAACACGTTTTTGTATGACGACCCCTTTTAATTTATAACTTTTTTTTATTTTTTGTATTTGTTGTTATAGCGGCCACAGTAATACATAATCGGTGAAAAATCCAAGTGTCTAGCTAATACGGTTCAAGAGATAGAGCCCTGTGACAGACGGACAGACAGATGGACAGACAGCGGAGTCTCAGTAATAGGGTCCCGTTTTCACCCTTTGGGAACGGAACCCTAAAAAGTGTCTGTAGATTTTTATACTAATATCATATGAACTACCTCGCTTCACGCTAAAAGTGGCCTTTGACTATTTCGGCTCTGGGCTCTGTCTTAGAACCGTAAAAACCAAAATACTCTGTCTGCCCCATTTAGGAAACGTGTTAGTGCTTATAATAAAAAAAAGATACAAATAATTTACTTGGATTTCGAAAAAGTTCGCTGGGAAATATCTGAGGCTCTGACTCTCGGTTTGATGCCTCGCACCTAGTATTATCCTTTTTTAAGCGACTTCAAAAGAGGAGCTTGTCAATTTTAATATGTATACATACATATATGTTTTATATTACTACTACATTTATTAGGGTTTCGTACAAAAAATGAAAAAACGGAAGCCTTATAGGATCACTCGTGCGTCTGTCTGTCTGTCCTTCCGTCAATTTGCTCCGAATCTACTAGACCGAATCAGGTGAAATTTGGTAGGATGGTGTAATCCTATGACCTAAACTCATATGTGCAAAGTAAATAATTTTTTTTTTAAATAACATTATCGGTGGACAAATTAGGAAATTGAAAAAAAAAAGGTTTTGCAAACCTCACTGTGTCATATATCAAATGAAAGGGCTCGTTATGAGGATCTCACATATATTTTTGTTATAATTGTAAAATAAATAGTTTTGATTTTATTCATTAAAGAAGACGAAAATTGACCATTCCCCCCTCTGATCTCCGAAACTACTGAGCCTAAAATTTTGAAAAAAATACAAAATATAGTTAATTGCTTGTAGATTACAGGAAAACCTATAAGAATTCAATCAATTGGCCGGAACCCTCTTCACGCGAGTTTAACTCGCACTTGGCCGGTTTTTTTAATGTATGTTCCTCAATAACTTCTCGTATTTTTTATTTGAAGTTCTCGAGAAGTCTAGGGAACTCCTCAAACAATTTAGGCACACATATATATAGTGATTCTGATGCTTTTGTCAATAAATTGCATTCAGAAAGTGTGTTTTGGTAAAGTGGAAGAAGAAGACCAGAAACTGAAGTCGCTTTTTAGGGTTCCGTAGTCCACAAGGAACCCTTATAGTTTCGTCATGTCCGTCCGTCTGTCTGTCCGTCCGGGCTCGTACTCCGTCGCTACTGCATCGATTGTCACGAAAATTGGTGGAGAGATAAGATATTGAAGTTCCAAAAGTTGGTTTTTTAAATTATGAAAAAATGATTTTTTTTCAGCCTCCCCCCCCCCCCCCCCCTCCCATACAACGAAAAGTTAATTTAAAAAATTAAATTGGACTTACCCCAACATGTGGGGTATCGTTGAAAAGATCTTTTAAAATGCAAAAAAAACTGTTTTGAAACTATGTATGTAGATCAAACCCGCCAGTCTTGAGATAATCTAATACAAAGTTAAAATTTGAGGTGTCCCCCCCACCGTAACTTTTGAAATATTACTAAAATAATTCTGAAAAAAAATGGTATATACCTCAAAGTATGTACTTTCAATTAAAACTATAGCGGTCTCGGTATCATAGATAGTTATTTTTTAATACTTCATAAATCGTAAACCGCAATTTACCTTTAGAACTTTTATATTATGTTACTTGCTGCTACGGAACCCCCTTCATGGGCGAGTCCGACTCGCACTTGGCCGCTTTTTTTTATAAATTGTAGTATTATAAAACAATGAACTTACGACATTTATTCTACTTCACAATTATACAATATCTTATCTGAGATTTTAAATGTCACTAGATCAATATCCATCAAGGGGAGGTGAATTAACTATGCAATATGAACCGCATTCGCGAACTGCATAAGGTTATGTAGAACGCGCGTGGGATCCTAAATATTTAGCGAGAATCGCCCACCAGCTGTTGTGGGCCGGATACCCGAATAACAATTAGCAAGCCCTTCCCAATAGCACGGCGCCAGGATTGTGTTTCGAGGTCTTAATTAAATGAGAAAGGAAAGGACGCTTAGTTGTTAAGAGTCTCCTTACTCTAGACAGAATCAGTCTTTCCTATACAAACGTAACCTAGCTTTTATTTTAAATCAACATGTCAGATTACGCCAAAAATTTGTAATTTGAAAAGAAATCGCATATTATATCGAGAGTCTGATTCTGGTAAGTTAAGGGGACTCTTATGCACAGAAGACAGAGTATTACATACAGGACGGAATCTCTTAAGGTACGCGTCCCCGTTTCTCGTCTCCGCACCTCTCTCCCGTTCTCGCCTTGTCGAGGGGCGAGAGCGGGCGATCACACACCTATTGACGTGTGCACGGCGGACGGCGGCACAATAACGGGGGAGAGGTGAGGTGCGGGGACGGGGAACGGGGACGCATATTGCGCGTACATTTAGAGATTCCATTCTGTATGTAATACTCTTACTGTGTTCTGTCTTAAATCAACAACTTTACAGCTAAAGTTCGCCTACCGGCAGCCGAAGCATGAGGTGTATTTAACATATTTTATAATATTTTATGCCCACTTACAAACGTTTACTGAAGTAAATGAATTAGAAAAGCTGGAAGAATAATAGAATAAATAGATAGGGATAAGTCACAAAGATTGAGCTAGCCCCAAAGTCAGTTTAAACTTGTGATAAGGGATACTGACTCAAGGATTCTAATAAATATAAAGATTTGATTGATTGGTAATATATGCATAATAGATAAATACCCAAGACAATTTGATATTTGTGACATCGCGAAGGCTCCGACACTCCTCCGCCCCTCTTAGGCGCAGCGGGGGGGCCCATGCCTATATATAAGGCGCGGCGGCCGGCGCTCGTCCTCTTCGTCTTCGGCAGCATCTGAAGCTAAGTAGTTCTTCTACCTAGAAGGGCTACTCAACTGATCTAGTGCCTATAACTCACGACCCTGACTACCTAATCTGTACCTAGTGTTCTTGTGAATCTTTGTAACTAATGTAATGTAATAGTTGTTCATTATACCTATCTCATTTGCCGATATCTGGTCTTTCTTTTATCTCATCTATCTTCCTAGATCCTAAATCTAGGCTTTACTAACCGAAACGGTACATATTAACTGACCCTATGGTAGAGAACAGACAATTTATTACTAACAAAGTTAACCCAAACCGGATTTACATATCAAACATTTTGAACTATCAGTACTATCACGTTAAACGTGGCCTTAAGACCTTATAGCCCTGGGCACTGTCTAATCCATTAGGGATAAAGACGTGATATTGTATCTTTAAACTGAACTTTGCTGTCTCTAGCATAGACGAACGGAACTTTTATTAAGGCGAGATGAGTTCACCTCAAAGTTTTTGCAAAATCACTGTAATTAAACTACTACAGTTTATTTTATTTTTTTAATTTTACATAGGAATCTTAAGGCTTTTCCACAGACACCCACAATATCCAAAACACGATTGAGCATTTTTGGCGCGATAGAAAAAAATCATAAACATGTACCTCTAAATTTGCCTAATATAATTATTTTATACAATCACCTTTTTATATAAAAATTATACCAAAAAATTTATAATCTAAATAACTAGTTGATTTGGCTACAAAAAATTATAAATATAATAAAAAAAAATAAAAAAAAATAATAAAAAACACAGATAAATATTCGTCGAGAGCGAACAAAGGCCCGGACCCGTTCTTGACGATATTTCGCTGTGTTATATTTGTGACATACAGGCATTAATATTTATATCGAAAATATCTCTTATTTTATTTGATGAAAATTTCTCAAATAAATTGGGCATTTAATAAGCAAATCAATCAAAGTTAATCAACTGTGCTAAGAACATGTCGTTATGAGTCATAAGAATTAGCCACGGTAATTTTTGCTTGCCTTATACGGACCAAAACAAGCGTATTTAATTCATATTATCAATATCATCACTGTAATACATTGTCATACATATATCGTAACTCTTTTTTCAATAAAATACCTAACTAGTAAAAAGTTTCGTTTATTTGTCATTGATTGGCATCATACATACATGATATTCAAATTGAATGTAGTTTTTTTAACTAGGTACTTCCTATACTTATAATACGGCAAGTTTCACGATCCGAGATTTTATAATGTTATATGAGTTATGAATGAACAACTTCGTTTAGTATTTTTTTGACAGAAAGATATATCTTAATAAAATCTATTATTAATAAAAAAAATATTATATAAAATCTATCTAATATATTTTTAGACAATTAAAGTTAATTGGCATTTAGTTTATTTTACATTTACATGATTTTACAATTTTCCCACTCTCCTAGTTCATTATAAAATAAAATTATAGCGCAGACACGCTTCTAACCATTTTTTACATTCACTTAATTTGTAATTTGACCGCCCAGGCCAAAAGAAAGCTTAATAATCATTTCTTAGGTTAGAGTTAGATCCGTTTTAATTAGTAACATTACATTTACTGACTAGGACTAGCACCCATAACAAATACCAGTAAAAATTAGTAAGAAACTTTATTATTTCAAGGTGTAAAAATAATTTGCAGTACTGAGTAGGATTTGAATAGAAATGACAATGAATACACACAATTCCACCAAATGTTACCCGATCTTTTCAACGGAAGTTCAGTGTAGAATGCATATTTTGGGCATTTTATTGATGGCGCGCACGTGGAATTTATAAGTGACAACGAGGAGTTATTCAATTCGAATAGTACACCTTACTGTTTCGTAATACGATTGGTATTGCCTTACCGGGTTGGAGGATGCAATGCATCAAGTGATAAACATGTCACATTTACTGTCGAAACACGTGAGGTGTGAATGAACAATCGACGGACATCACAACGACTCCATAGGATTACTTAAGCTGATAGATAGAACTACTGACAGAGTTAATTGCCTAAGTATTTTGGAATTAAATAATGTAGCATGAATTGTAGCTTTTGTAGCGTAACAGCCAAATCAGGAGTTCAATGTTGATTTTAGTAAATAAATATGTGTAGATAAAATAAGTTTTAAATAGTTTAGGAACAATCCTGATGTCTATGAAAACTAATATTAAGAGTAAAAACGTTTTTCAATTACATAAAACCGTCATATCCAGAATAAACTATTTTAGTCAGGTGTACTTTGTTTCTAACGTGGTCCTCAACCAATTTCCAATATATATATAATAAAAATATGAAACGCGGTTAGTCATATGTAGTAGATTGAGAATAGCAGCGGCTAATAGGTCCTGGTGGTCTTAATATAAAAATACGCTACAGGAAGTTCCGCAACTTCATATAATATGTTTGATGCGATTCGACGATGAACAAAGATTTGAAGTTAACGCCAACAGTTTCTTTACAAACAGTGCGTGTTTGGCAACTAGCGTGGGCGGTGACATTTGCATAATCTGTGCCTATCTGAGCAGTATTTACGTGCGAATTCATATTTGCAACGAGTGCGAAATGACTGCTGTTGCACTTCTAGGGCATGTTTCTATGACTAATTTCGTACGTCCACATTTGGCCTTTGATATTTACTTTTGTTGCAGCAATATTATGGAAGAATCTAACATAATGTGTTAACCTCACGAAAGTGTGCTAACATCAAGAAGAATTACAACAACAAGCGGTTTGGTGTGAATTATTGATTTTGCGCTCAATGACTGAGCCAAGTATGGTTCAAGAGAGGGAGACATGGAAACTGCTGCATCGACAAGAACGTAGTTCTTAAATTTATAGATAGATAGACTTGGCTAGTTGTCCTTTAATTAACTACCGCCAGGTCATAAACTGCCATTTGGAGGTGCTTGAATCGCCTCCGAACTGAGGCAGGTCGATGTAAGCACAATCTGGCGCGCTGGCGCTATATTGACCAAGCAGAAGCACAGTGCGATTGTGGTCACAACGACCAGAGTCCAGACCATGCAGCACCTCCTCTCATACCCTTTGTGCCCTACCACCTGTACCATACATGACTTATACTTTGCCTCGGAGGGAGGCGTAAAAGTGGCAGCGTTCTAGAGGAACAAAATTTAAAGTTTCAGCCAGCGACACGATAAGAAAAAGCCTTTTAATTGAATGTCAGCTTTTAATGAACCGCCTAGACGTCCAATTAACTGGCTAATTGAACCAGATGACTGCAACATACATAATACAGATTGTGACGACAAAATACGGATGTAAGAACTGCCATTGTCAAAAATAAAGCTATTATACGCATACTGTTATCTTTGACGCTACAATCTCCTTTACTATTACGTTTTCATTCTCTATTATGGAAAAGTATGTCATAACATGAAACTAGATCGATGTCCCTCAAAAAATCTAGGCCCATACATGCCTGAACAGACTAGCCCAGGTCGATATCGATTCTGAGTACCTCGGTGACTCCCACGTGGCTAATAAAATATACATCGAGCATGTCTTACACCGATTACAGTCGCTCAATATTTGAACCAAAGATTTGTTCAAATGCCATGGTTAAAACTAGTATTATAGATCAATAATGGGACAGTCCTATAAATGTTTAATGAATTGCTTTTACGAAGACGATGACAATGACAATACGATCACGAATCATTCACTGATATTAGAAAACATACGAGAAAGAAGCGCTTATATGAAACAATGTAAGTACAAGACCTTCTCACTTTACTATGTGTATGGGTGCGAAGCTTATGGTTAAAAACACTGGCTTACGTTCGCGTACCAAAATGGCTACAGATGTTGACGACGATGTAGCCAGTGATTCTAAGATACAACAGAGAGTCAAAAACTGTTACGTAAACAGTCAAAAAGGAAAATGTTTAAATAAAAGTTGAGTTCAATGTCTTCGCATTGAATTTCCAAAGCACGTTTGATCTTACGTTTGACCGTGACCTGATGCTGCAGAACGCACGATCGTAGGAACGAACAACGAACATGCTGTATTTTTATTTTAGTAATTTTTGGCCCGATGCTCTGTTCCATTATATGATTTGTCATATGTACTTACTTGAATAAAAAAATAGCATGAGCCAACAGGTGATAATGAGATGCAACTAATGGTGTGATCGTGCTCTACTAGAAATTAGTAAAATAAAAGTTGCCGCTTAGTACTCGAGGGAGTGATGACAGCTGGAGCATGTCTCTGACCTGAATGATGGTCAAGAAAAGGTAGCAGAAACGCCCGACGTCTAACTATGGGATGGGTGACAACATAGGTAGTCAGAAGGGAAGTCTATCTATCGGCTTATCTATCGGTTACAAAGTTCTCATCCTATAGGATTTCAGAAAGGAGGAGTTGTTTTAGACTTTTGTATATCTATAAATTTTACACTAGAATAGTCACAGGTAGAGTTACTACTTAGTCAGATTATAGTAACATGCATTTTTACTCAAATATTTAACAAAGGCGATTACGTTTGTTTACTCGTCGCAAACTTGATTAGCATTCGCGGTTACACCAACTTTTTTAGAAAACCGTGAGTAATAGCGTTCAAGGTCGGCGACAGGTGACAGAGGCACTGTTTGAAGACAGGCATAAATAAGAGGCTCTAACAATGGCTGAAAATGCTTTTATAATAGGTTAGTCACAACTAATAAAGCCAATAAGTTACGAAGTAACATGGTAATGGTAAAATGTGTATGTGCTGTAAGCGCCGCCGATTTGCAAAAAGATTCATATAAGAAACTATAGCGGTAGCGGCCATTTTATATCTGAACAAAAATATTATTTACAAACGAATTAAAAATAAATAAATAGGAAAGGGATGATTTGTTTATAACCCTTGAATATTTTTCTGCTGTTAAATTCCTTACCATTAAAAATATTATATAATTTAAAACACTTGTACATACTCGTACATATAACACAGTAATTCTAATTACACATAGTTTTAAACTCATCTGATGTATAAAGAAATAAATTAATATGACATTTGACAACTTAACTGGCACTGTGGTAAAATAAGGGCACTCTATTTTGACAACTATGACAGTTAAGTTGTCAACTCTCATATGACATTTTTTTTTTAATACGTCATACGATTCAGGCAAAAGAAATGACGACGACACGCCGTAATGGAGTACATTTTAAAGATCTAAAATTGATTATTTTTACATTGAATTGACGAAACAGAAAAATTATACTTTTATGGTGAGAAATGTTATTCCTAACAGCAGAAAAATATTCAAGCGTTTTCAAAATTTTCATCCTTTCCCTATTGTTCTACACGGTAGCTCCTCAGAATTCAGGGAGACTTCAATAAAAACTCATAAAGTAGCTAGCTATAGATATTTGCCACTAGGGCGACGCTTATTAAGTTGGCATAATAAGTAGTTAAACATAATTTTATTGATATCGTCGAAAGTGGTGATAAAACGTCAACAATAAAGCTTTAAGAAACAAACCCTACTATTAGTTAACGCGAATTAGTCAGCAATATAAGATGTGCAGCTGCAAAATGCGAAAATAGGTCGAGTTGGATAAAGCACCGAAGATAAAGAGCTACACTACAGCCATTAATTACACAACAATAGTAGATTGTGCTACAAGGCGTAAAGGTAATAGTTTTAACGCGAGGGCGCTTCTTTGAATCCAGAGCGAAACGAAGGATGCCACAATAGAATCACGAGCGTAGCGAAGGATTCTACGGTGGAATCCTGAGTGAAGCGAGGGATTCAAGCATATCGCCCGAGATAAAACTATTATTACCGTACACCGTGTAGCACATTCTTCTTTTCATCTGCATCTATGAGAAAAAGCAAATATATACCTACGAGTATAACGAAAGTAGAATACCTAAATATACCTAATCAGAGTTAACAGTCAGTTACTAACCTTTTTTGGTGGCGTTTTCACTGAAGAAGTACTATGAAAATATTTTTCTAGGACCACCACATCTTATACATTTTCCAGTCATTAGAATCGTTTCATTACTTTTTCCTTGTGTGTTAATTCTTTATATATTTAAATATGTATATTATACGTAAACTTCATATTTATTTACTATCGGCCTCATCAAGAAATTAGGCACATTTAAAATAGTTGTAAAAATAACCTAATAGTTCCCTAATAAAATTACTTTTTAAATCAAAGACAACAATTGCGCGTTTCTATTGGTTTTAATAAATTATTATTATGAAGCAAGAGAACCAAAACATTTTGACCTAAAGTCATCCATGTAAAATGTGTTGTATTCCAATTTTAAAAAATTACGACGCCCTTGCCTATCTATACTAATATTATAAAGCGGAAGAGTTTGTTTGTTTGTTTGTTTGTTGGTTTGTTTGTTTAAACGCGCTAATCTCAGGAACTAATGGTCCGATTTGAAAAATTATTTTTTTGTTGGGTAGTCCATTTATAGAGGAAGGCTATATAACATTACGTTCCGACAACCACGCGAACGACGTCGCGGGCACAGCTAGTATCTTATAATTTTAAAACTAAATTCTATTTTTTAGCTGACTGCTAATATTATTTTTGATTTTACATTTGTGTTCGGTTTTCAAATGTGTTTAACCGCCTAGGGAATTTACTTTTTACTTTTCAGTGTCTAGATAATTACCAGTGACTTTAGCCCCAAATATTTGGGATAAAATCATCGTTTTTCGAATAGATGAGATGAAAAACGTATTTACTATTAATGTGGATCCTAGACAACGTACAATAGCGCTATTACCGCTAGGACTGTGTAATATAACTAAAAGCAGACCCAGTATTCTTAGCTACGATTCAAGAGGAAATATTCGTTTTTGTATGTATTGTATATCCGGCTGGTTGCCAATCACATTACGGGGCGACTTGTTATTTTTTATTGTAGTTCTAGAGTTCAGTTTAGGGGGATGGCATGGTCAGAAATCTATTATTCTTATTAGTGCTTTTAGACTATCCAAAAATAATAGACCTATATTTTTCAGTTTATCAAAAAAGTAAAAATTCAAGAAGACGGAGCGAGGGAGAAGTTTCAGAGTAGGGGCTTGTGACGTCACTATATAAACTATTACAAATTATGTAAGTACATCAATAAAAATTATATATTCAATGCACCAAAATGGTGTCCGCTCAGTAATGTTATGGTTTGAACCACAACGCTCTGGTCTTCCGCGGATAGCACGTTGCTGTTAGTTTAATTTAGTTTAAATTATATTATGTCCTGCATCTTGCTTGTTTCATGATGAGGTGCTAAATCCATCTGCAGGTGTGGGTTATTTACTAACATCTCTAGTCATATTTTGCCTTGACAACGCTGACGTGAGACCCGAGGGTCAAGCGTCGTTGGTAGCAAAATTGAAATTGTTATTTTATTGCTCGTAATTATATGTCCTTAGTGCGTGTCCTGGAAAACTAAAATGCATTGTGGGTCTGGAAATACAGTGTGCATATTATGGGCTGGTTGGTGTTAACTAACGGGAATTTTATAATTAGTAAGAATATAATAAACGTCAACGTCAACATTTATTATTGACATGTAACTGGATAGTGTTATTTACAACTTTATGCAACTTCTCGACTCGGGTTGAAAAAGTTTAAAAATATTCTACTTATGTCACACATATTGAAATAATATTTTGCGACAAAACAAAACAGGAACGGACCCATTATTAGTATTATTACCTTTTGAATAGACGATTCGCTTCGAGCAACTACTATTATATCCTAGGATTGCTATCGACGTCCATTCAATTTGTACGGACGTCGTTACTATATGTAACCAGTGTCATATCGCGGAAGTTAATCTTTATTTGTGGTCTCTACATGTTACGGTCCTGAACCATACAAGATATATCTATTTTTAGTTATGACAGTGATATTGAAGTTCGACGTATGATCGTAATGTACGAACAAGGGACATTAAAACACCCACAAATGACGCTAGTTTCTCGTTTTCATAGCTGCTATAGATCGATATAAAGATTTTATTACTAGGGATACATTTATTTAAAGTATAGCTATAAATGCATGTGAAACATCGACAATGAGGAAAAAGGACAGAGAAAGAATAGAAGCATTCGAGTTGTGGTGCTGGCGGAGAATGGAGAAAACAAGCTAGATGGATAGAGTAAGCAATGAGGAGGTACTAGAAAGAGTAGGAGAAAAGGACTATTTAAAAAACTATTGAAAATAAAAGATGGAAAATGATAGGACATCTAATAAGACATGACAATCTCGTCAGAGTAATAGTAGAAGGAAAAATACAAGGGAGACGAGGAAAAGGAAGACCGAGGATGAAGGATTTCCAACAAATTAAAGAAAAGTTAGGAGTAAGGCCCTACCAGGATATTAAAAAGATGGCAGAGAAACGGTGGCTTCTCCACTTAGCTCTACCAACTAGAGCTAGAACTAGACTTGTAATTTAAGAGCTGCTCTAGATGGTAGAGCAGCTCTTAAATTACAAGAAGATACATACATACGTACTTATTTGGATCATCTTGTCGGATATGGGAAGTTTTGTAGTTATGTATATGTGATTGTTTACCTAGATGTTCGCGTCATCGCATCTGATAATAAATCTTATTAACGCATGCACTGGCGCAGATATACAAATGTATAGAAGTGGCTTTTTAATGTGCATTAAACGCATAATTGCGTGCGACCGCGAAAGCTGAGGGGACAACGATAAAACTTGGAAAACCTATACTGTTTTATTGACCTGTCCCGGCACTCTAGGTGAGTTCTCACATAGAAGATAGTAGGATAGAGGTGGAAGATATAGACTCACCACGACAGATTATAATAATATACATATAACATAATATATATAAATGGGGAGGGGTGAGTAAATGATTAGAAAATGGAATCAAACGAATTTTGAAATGAAATGAAGAATGAAAAGCGGACAGGATGAGATGAAGAAATGAGGTTTGAAAGATGATGCAGCATGCAGCATCGTTACAAACGTAAGAAGATACTTGGTTTTAAATTATTCATTATCCACTAGAAATAAAACGCCATTTAGCAATTCTCGTGAGATACATTTGTTGTATACAGATGAGTAATGGTTTAAATTTAAACCAAATACTTTTTTTTAGGACTGTCAATTTACTTCGATCATAATGATGTAATGAATTCTACGTACGACCTACCTACGTAGTTCCTTGCTTAGATCTTCATGTCATCGTTTGATAACAAATCTTATTATCGTATGCACTGGCGTAGATATACAACCCTATAGAAATGGCATTTTCAATGCGTCACGCAAAACTGATATAAAAAGGCGCCGCCGCCGTTGCGTGCGTGCGGAGGGGGAATTGCAAAAACCAGGTAAAGTTGACGAATGGATCTTTAATTGAGGCCAATTCCGCTTTGATCATGTCTGTATACTATATGATATATATAATATTTTTCACAAGTCGCAGCTGCAAGACTTAAAACACTAGGCCTGTGGAAATACAAAGACAAGGCCCCTCATACGCGAATCCTGCCACTAGCCCTCAAAGCATGACACCTCATAGGCGCGATAAACGACGGGATCCACAAGCAATTAAAAAAGTAAAAAATACAAAATACAATTGCATGAGGAATCTTCAGACAACTCCGGTACTGAAGAAATGAGGGTATACACAGACGGCTCAAAGACACAAAATGGTGTAGGTGCTGGCGTATTCTCTCATGATCTCAACATTTACTCTGCATCTGCCCTGGGTAAGGACAACTCCATCTTCCAAGCCGAATGCGCAGCTATAACCCACGCAGCTACAGAAATTATTAGGAGGAAGGTATCAGGTATGTCCATCCGTATCCTAACTGCCAGCGCAGCGGTCCTACTTGCCCTCAGAAGGACACATGTGGACTCTGCCTTAATACAAGAATGCCACAGATCCCTGGAAAAACTCTGTAAGTATAACACAGTCACTCTCCAATGGATCAAAGGACACAGCAACTCACTGGGTAACGATGCAGCTGACGAGCTCGCGCGTCGAGGATCGAGTATGACACAGTTGGGACCTCTTCCTATGGCTCCGATCCCCTTCACGCAGGTTCGCACCTGGATCAGAAATCGCATTAGCTAAGAACAAAATCAATCATGGCAATCCCTCCGGACATGTCGGCAGGCTAGGGAGGCACTACCCCAATGGGATAGTCGCCTATCCCGACGCCTGTTAGCACTACCCCGGAGGAATCTACGCCGTATGGTTGACATTATTACTGGTCATATTGCACTAAACAAACACCTTTACACCCTAGGTATCACTGATAGCCCTCCGTGCAGAGCTTGCATGGAGGCTGATGAAACTGCGAGCCATCTCCTCATCAAGTGCGGTGGCGTCGCATACATAAGAAGAGGGTTCGTGGAACATCAAGGAACCGTGGAGGAAGCCGTGAGGGCGCCGGGGAGCGTTCTCGGATTCCTGCAGGAGCTGGGCTGGTTTGAAAACTGATAACGGCGCAATGAATGAAATTGCGGAAAAGAAGTCCTCGGGAGAAGTAAGAAGTATATAATATTTTTACGTGTATTAGTTCGTATCTATGGGAATGTCGCGTCGCTGTGAGCACTTATCTTGCATATAGATGTACATATTTTTGCCGCCAAACAGCTATGATAACTGGGTCTCTATTTTGTCCCCTAATTTTTTGTGTTCCTAATTTTGGTTGGTGCACAAACTTTTAGCACAAAATTTTCAATATTCCTAATTTACGATGGCCTATTTTTGATTTCTCTAAGATTTTACCGCCGTATATTTACTTCCCAAATTAGTCATTAGGCCCAATAATTAAAAACTCCTAATATTCACAATTACTAATTAATATTTCGCACAAAAAAAGATTAGGCACAAAACTGTAACTGATACGGAAGATACGTACCTACTTTCTCGAATTTTCTCGAAGAGTACCAATATATTTATCGAACATAAAACGCTGTAAATCTACACGGAAGTCCACCTGCAACGACGATTCTGACATCTTTACAACACATTTTCTTATAATTCGCAGTAAATTACTATAAGTGTAATTATTTGAGGCCAAAAATAAATCGCAGAAAGTAACTACAATTTGATAATAAAATGTTTCTTGCTGTATATATTTCTTGTTATCAAAGATCGTCACATTTATCCAAGATAAAAGTTTAAAAACTAAAACCAGACTGCATGGAAATTCTTACTGAAAAAAAAACCTACGTAGGTATATTCAGATATTATGAAAATGTGCTACACGGTTTGATTCCATTTATTTTATGTTAGTTCATAAATTTATGACGTATAGAGGGTGCCATCTTGGAATTAGTGTGACGTCACATACCAGCCACGCCTGTAAGCAGCGGACAGCCAAGACGCTTGCAACGATACCTCAATCATAGAAGATACGAGGGAAAAGATGAACAAACATACATATAGTGGCAAAACACATTGGGTTACATACATATAGTGACAACACACACACCCTTCTTTTGGCTTCACCGCAGTTGGGTCATTTCAATTAAGTTGAAGTTTTTATTATTCACAGTTCACAGCACAAGACTTTATAGGCAACTACAAAAACTGGAATAATCAATCAAACCACAAAGTAGGCATAAACAGATATAATCCTTATGAACATAAAGATTAACACGTCCCATGAACTAAGTACAGCTTAACGATTCTTAGAATAAACTTATTTGATGACTTCATAACATGACTACCTATTGGGCACACAATATATCTGGATTCATAATATTTGAATGGATCCACTCAAACACTATTTTCGTTCCCTTATCACACTTAATGTAGGTCTTTGGGTCTTACGGCCATAGGCTGCATTAATGATATAGGTAGGTGCGCAGAAAAAGTTCTCTTCGATTCATCACAGGAGCTACAAGTGCGAAGTACAAGAATCTCACAATCTATTTATACAAAATACACTCTCACGTCATTCACGTCTTTATCCCTAATGGGGCAGACAGAGCATTTTGGGTATTGTGGCTTTAAGCAGATAAAGCCCGGGGCCACTTTTACCTTGATGGTGTGTGAAAAGTGAAAAGGTATCAAAAATGTGAATGGTTGCTAGCCGCATCGCCTATCAACATGATTTTTGGCTATTCCCTCAATCGGCTTTTACGATCTGCACAGGTAGAGAAGCAGCTGGTACTTTCGTTGTTTTTCTTCATTCCCAGACCAGCATGGAAACATCTTTTGATAGAAATAGAAATAACGTAAGCATGCCATTTTTCAAATAAGAATTTCATACACAACACAAAATTGTCAATACGTTTATTTTAACAAATAAAGGTTACATCAGAGCCACACCTAGCAATTTCGTTAGTGGATTTAGATGTTATCTAGCTATAGGTATCACAGGTCAAACTTGGTAATACATCATTGTTTTTTTTTCTTTCTTGCTATATTTTAAATTTAATATGGGCAATTAATCAGGACATTCAGAATAATATTGCTCCCAAATTTATTTCCACAAATAAAGAAACGATATTATTTTCGGTTATGTTTATGTTACTGGTTTTATTTTTGTTGTATTATATGTAAGGTGTCAAGAGCTCTTAAAATTTTGTATCTACTTTGCTTCGTTATTGTCGGCCTACATCAGATCAGGGCTTGGAATACCGTTAAAAATCTGGTAAAGTTAATTTTGTCAAACGGCGTTAACGTTATCAGCAAAGATAACGTTATGCTGGGTAACGGTATTTTTCCCACTATTTACCGTTAATCAGATAACGCTACCAATGATATTAAGACTGCAGTCTTCGACCGTGGGAATTTTTGATTGAACACCCGAATTTATATTTTCTAGCTACACATACGCATTGCGCTGTATTGTACATGCACCATGGAGACGAATTTAGACGAATTCAGAAGCGCAGCGAGCGGTCTGCCTTATCAGCGTTTTCGTCCCCATATTTATTTGAGAATTTCGGAGAAGTTTAAATTTTTCTATCTTTTTACAAAAGACAATTTTTTTTAATCAATCTTCATATATGTGTATTTTTTTATTTTTTAACGCATTCGTATGCGCAAGAAATCCGACGACGTATTCGCTTATATTTTCTTCAAAGTTTAACCTTTTCAACTAAGTTTTTGAATGAATTAAATTTTTTTTTAATTAAAATCTTCTCATTCACTTTTTAGGATTATCCTTTGTCTTTATTTCTCTGTAATTTATACACAATTTTGTGTTTTAAATTCCGTTTAAACAACAATGACATGAACGTCGCATACCGCAAATCGAAACACGTCTCAGGTTATTTGGAATTAAACAAACTATTACAATGAAAATCAATAAATTGTCTCATTCGCTTTTTTAATACTTAAATAAACTTCAATTTAACATATCGTTACTAAGATAGTTTCGCTCCAATCAGATCCAAAAAGCAGTCAAAATCATTAAAAATAAGGACTGGGCCCTTAACGGTAAAAGGTATTGTTAACACTGTAATTCTTTTCGATATTTGACAGAATAAATTGATGAGAGTTTGTCTAGTAGGCTACTAGAGCTATTTATATAACATTTTACAAGTATTGAAAAAAAGTATCGTTACTTACATCGTTAATTGATAACGTTATAAACTGTATTATCCATACCCTTTATAACGTTACCACTACACGTGACCACGAAAATAACGTTGTTCTCAGTAGTCCCTTTAGTGGTTCCTTTGGAGGAACTACTGAGCCTATCGTTGGTCCTGGCTGTCGTCATTGTATGGCACTCGTCACGCTATTTGAGATGCAACTTGAAAAATCTGACACACGAAAAAAAACCTACACTACACACTCATATTGATACTTTGACAGAGTTTGTAAGGTGTTCACAGAACACGTTAGTGATTGAATTGTGTCGATGGAGCTGACAGGTACACGCATAAGACAACTGAATTGAATAATCGTGCGTTCGTGTTCGCATCTAATTAGCAGTTGTTAGCAGTTACCGCTCTGCTGCTGCAGTTTAAGAGTCTGCGCAAACAATTCGTTATTTATCAAACATGGTTTAGGCTGGTATTTATTATGTGGTTTAGGTAAGCTGTGTTTAGACAAAAATAATAAGCGAGGTTTTCACTCGCATAATTTTGAGTAAGATCAAATTTTATTGTCCATGACATTGAACAACTTTACATAAAGGAACATGCAGCTAAATATACAGGATGATTTTGAATCTCGTAGCTATATTCAAGGAGAGTACTCTTTAAGCGAAATAAAAACAACATATTCTGTTATATTTATCTTGATTCATAATAAAAACCAAAGATATCAGCCGACAAATGTACCTATACCAAAAATTTGAATGTCACCACCCGCTGCCAGAAGACCACGCGTATAGAAAAGTCTGTAGGCTAGCCATTTATTACAAATGCGGGAAAAAAAAGATGACATAAATTTGACTTCTCTTCTTACGGTTTTGTGTTCGGTTCTGTGTGTTTTGTGATTCTGATTTCAAGATTTCAATGAGTATGTGAAATGATCGTGACTATCGATTTTTACAATAGTGTAAAGCCATTTTGATTATATTTCACAATTGTAATATAAATATGTTTTGTAAGGGGTTTTAGTATAAATACAATTGATTAGACTCCACGTTGCGAATTTAATCAAGTTTCTATAGAACAGCATCGCATACCCTCGAGGCTTTGGGATCGACTTTGATGAGTTTACAGACTCGACAGATCAGCCCAAACTACCTACTTCAAAAACAATAGACTGCCACACATAGGTATGATATATTACAACGAGTTTGCATACATTACGTTCCGGCGAATATTTCTCATGTTGCTGTCAATACGTTGGTTGCTCAATAAACAAAGGTATTATTCACAGTTGTGGGTCTTTGGGTCAAGAGTGTCACACATTACACGCTTGGATTTGCCTCATAATGCTTCAAATGTTGCAGGTAAGTAAAAGTAAGTATAACGTAATAGGTATTCTTATGTAAAAGGAGTGCAATAAGTACTTGTTGATGTCCAATACGGATGAGGTCCAAAAAAATATTTCTAGCTCTATTCATCTATATTTAAGAGCTATGCTCTTGTCGGTGGAGTATGAATTTTCTTCCATTTGTCTCTCTTGTCTGCCAGTTGTTTTACATCGCTGTACGACACGACGTTCACCTTTTCCTTTATTTATTTCATGTAGCTATGCCTCGGTTTTCCTGGTCCTCTTTTCCCTTCTATCTTTCCTTACATGATGGTCTTTATGAAGTCGTCATGTCAGATGACCCAACATTTTTCCTCGTCTATTCTCTAATTTTAAGCTCATCAGGTAGATTATTTTAAAATATTGTACACGTATTTTTACTTTTTTCTGATTAGCAAATAATTACAAAGACACAGCGCATTTAAATTCCGCATGACGTCACGATCAAATACGATTTTCACTTGACGGTGACTTCTTCGTGTCATCATAATCAGGTCTTTTAGTCTCCACTGTAGGAGCACGACCCTCTCTGTACTGCCAGAGCCATATATTAGCTAGAGCAGTCAGAGGGTTTGGCCTACACTCCACGCTGGTCAGACGGGTTGGAGAGGTCTCATTGATGTTTATAAGCTTTGTTTAGCTTGTATTTCCTTAGTCGCCTTCTACGACATACACGGGAAGACTTGGAGTGGTCCTATATTTTACTATGCCGGGATTTTTAACTTCATGTAAATTATGTTTATGTGGAAAAACCTTGATGTCGCGTCGCCTAATGGAAGATCGTTCCTTGCGCCCAGCCCAGACATGACTTGCATATTCATTCCACTGCGAAATTTCTTTTAAATCAGTGTAATTTTAGTCTTTCCAAACAAGAATATATAGAAAACTATATAGTTCAAAACGTACAGATATAGCACGGGATATAGTTTGTACTGATAAGATACAATTTGCTGAATATATATTATTAGGGACAGTCTTTTCTATGGGACTGTCCCTAATAATTTCTATTTAGCAAATTGAATAACATCTGCTGAATGAAAACCTTACTAGGACCAAAAATCTTACATAGGTAATTAATAATTCACAACTGACGACTAGACTAGACGCCTATCGCGACATTTATCAAAGAATCGTCATTCTAGAATAACCAATCTTGAGGAATCTTTGCAAATTGATAAATCCTTCATTATTATCATCATTTTAGCCGCACAACGTGAAAACGGCTGTGAAATGTGAAATGTAGGAGGCAATGGCAAACCACTCCATAATTTCTGCCAAATATCGTCATTGTATGCGTTTCTTGCCATACAATGACAACGACAAGAGCTTAGCTCTCCTGTATACTTAGTCGAAGTGAAGCAGCAATATAATATTCTGTACTGCAGTGCAAGTGACATAAGGCTACCATTAGGGCTCCGCGCCCTGATTTATTCCAACCACTCCCACGGCAAAACGGGAAGTGGAAGCGATGGGGAGACGCTTGCGTTATTTTGACTTTTGAGTGATGTGGGGACGGCTGGGGGACGCGAAGTAATGCAGATATTGTGACTTTCAAAACGTGTCAATGTTTTTTAAATAGACTATAGAAATAAGATATTCTACTCGTTCGTAGGTAGGTATTAGACATATCTTTCAATAATTCTGTTTTCTCTACATATAGCTACATAGTAATGAACTGATTTATTTTATTGACTCTATGATAATTTATGTTTCCAAGAAACTGTTAGAGTACAAGTCATAAGTCGTATTGGAGACTTGAATATTTTCTTTTCGTAGAAAAGCTTTTCGTATTGATTTTGAATTGAATGAATTGATAGATAGGTACCTTTCAAAAATATATATTTTTTTCTTTTTTAGCCATTTAGGTCCCATAGTTGGGCATAAGTCTCCCCTTTATGTTTCCAATAACTTCTATCTTCGACTGTTTCCATCCATTCTTTACCGAAAGCGGACAACTCGTCTCTCCATCTCATTTTTATAGGTCTTCCTCTCGACCTGTTTCCGTCTGTAGGAACCCATGTTGTTGTTGTGCGGGCCCATCTTACTGGCATCATGCGGCAAACGTGACCCGCCCAGTTCCACTTTAAGCTAGCAGACTTCTTTCCGACGTCAACCACTTGTGTAATGGAGCGCAGTAAAGTGTTTCTGACACGGTTTGTCCTTTTTAGGGTTCCGTAGCCAAATGGCAAAAAACGGAACCCTTATGGATTCGTCATGTCTGTCTATCTGTCTGTCTGTCCGTCCGTATGTCACAGCCACTTTTTTCCGAAACTATAAGAACTATACTGTTGAAACTTGGTAAGAAGATGTATTCTGTGAACCGCATTAAGATTTTCACACAAAAATAGAAAAAATAAACGGGTAAGTGCGAGTCGGACTCGTACACGAAGGGTTACGTAACACCGTACAATGTTTTAAAACGCTGAAGAAACACGTTTCTTGTATGACGACCCTCTTAAATTTTTAACTGTTTTTATTTTTAGTATTTTTTGTTATAGTGGCCATAGTAATACATAATCTGTGAAAATCTCAAGTATCTAGTTAATGCCATTATAAAGATCTAGTTAAAAACGCTGAAAAAAACACGTTTTTTGTACGACGACCCCCTTTAATTTTCAACTTTTTTTATTTTTAGTATTTGTTGTTATAGCGGCGACAGTAATACATAATCGGTGAAAATTTCAGGTGTCTAGCTATTACGGTTCAAGAGATAGAGCCCTGTGACAGACGGACAGACAGCGGAGTCTCAGTAAAAGGGTCCCGTTTGCACCCTTCGGGTACGGAACCCTAAAGAACAATAAATTTTGGGGGTTTCCCATACTTAGAACTGAAATTAATTTTTTTTTATCAAACCCTTACGTGCGGGATGGATCATTCTCAGTAGATCCATTGACCAGATCCATAATGGATCTAGTGAAAATTAACATTCTCAGTAGATCCAATCTGTTAAAGCTTGGATCAAATGAGAATTATTCTTCTTACTAGATCCGTTATTCAGATAGGTCTTCAAAAATTATATTGAGGATTCTAATATAATTTTTTTCTAAACTGAATAGTTTGCGCGAGAGACACTTCCAAAGTGGTAAAATGTTGGTCCCCCCCCCCTGTAACTTCTAAAATAAGAGAATGATAAAACTAAAAAAAATATATGATGTACATTACCATGCAAACTTCCACCGAAAATTGGTATGAATGAGATCTAGTAAGTAGTTTTTTTTTAATACGTCAAAACTCTTAAAATGTTATTTGCTGCTACGGAACCCTTCATGGGCGAGTCCGACTCGCACTTGGCCGCTTTTTATACCTAACATACTGCGCTCCATTGCTCTTTGACAAACCTGCAGTTTGAGCTTTTGCTTTTTGGTCAGCGATCAAGTTTGTGCACCATTAGGTTAGGATAGGCAAGATACACATGTCGAAGAGTCGTCCTTAAAGGCAAGTTGGAAGGTGACCTTTGAATAAGTCCTTCATTGACCAATAGCTATTCCAGGCGTTGTCAATCCTACGCGCGTCTTCCAGTTTTTGACGATTTTCAAGACGAGTCCCAAGTAAGTGTACTCATCGACATATTGTATATCTTGCCCATCTACCGTTACTCTACGTTTCGTGCTGTTGGTCATGATTTGGGTTTTTGCTTAAATTCTAAATTTTGGTTCAATTTAAAATATCAATATTTATATTAGTAAAATCACCACAAAACAAACACGACAATTTTTTACACAAGTCACGGGTACCTAGTGCGAAACGCGATCCTCAAGAAATTTCAAGGCCAAATCTATACATGAGAAAACACTGATGATGTAAGGCATTATAACAATTTAAAGCGCTTGCAGTGCGTTGCTGGCTACATTATGTCGTGTATTGACATTTGCACGACCACTATGGAGATTTCCGCGTTCCGCGCGCGCCTCAAATAAGAAGCTAACGGCTCATTTGATAGTAAATCGTGGATGTCAGCCTTCTTATTTTTATTTATTTTATTTATTCAAGTACACTTGGAAATTTACAAAAATACACTTAAAAAAAATAAGGAAAACATAGTACTTAGGTGCTACTTATTTCTAAAGAAATTTCTTCCAGTAGACCCGCGAGAGGAAATGGGAAAAAAGAGGTAATTGGCGTGTACCTACAATACAAAACTAAATAAATAAATAGACAAGATATATACCTACATAAACATACATAAATATACTTACATAAATACATAAATAAATATATATTCATAAAGCATATATACAATAAATACATATGTTAATATTTCTAAATATATTAGGATGATAAATACAGATAGTGATCTTTTACTCGTTTCTTGAACGTCGTTATGGTTTTAGACTCTCGAATGCTCGGTGGTAGCTGATTCCATAGCCTAACTGCCTGCACGGAAAAGGAGTGAGTATAGGTAGTGGTGCTATGTGTTGGGAAATGAAGGATGGATTTACGGGCAGATCTACAAGGAGCGTCGGCAGAACGTGCGAAAGAAAACCGTTCACGCAAATAAGGAATTCTTTCTTCACTTCTTGTCAGCCATATGACTGCATGTATCATTAAAATCCCATGTTTATGTTCAATATTAATAATGCAGTTTTATTCATTATTTACTATTGTCCGCAAATATCTCAGCAGTAGAATTCATGTGGTGGGCTTTAGGCTAAGGTAACTTGAAAAATTTTACACCAGCGACATTCGAAAACTTGAATAAAAAATTAAACAAAAAATTGTTTAGACGGTTTTAGTCTAAAATTGTAAAGTTTTGCGAGACTTTCTAATTTCGAGCATTAACTGAGACTAGTGTGTGAACTTTACCTACGAATTGTTTAATTAGTATTAAAAAAAAATGTTTTAGTTGTCCCCAGTTATTATTTTCATACAAAAGTAAACACACAGCAAATGTCCTACTTATAACAAAGTCAAAAAGTCAGTTAGGGTTGCTACGTTGCAAACATCTATAGTCAAGTCACCAATATCGACCATCACCAACCATATACATAGATGTTTGCAACACCAGGAGAGCGGCCGGTCTTAAAACTATAGGCTATTTCTTCTCCACTTCGGAAGGTCTTTGGCATCCTTGGGTGACCCAATGACATTCATATTATTACTGGAGAAGAAAGAGCGGGAAAGCACACCCCAGGATCCCAAGCAGCACAGCTGATGCAACCGGGAATGCGCACAGATGAAGAAGTTTGCAACACCAGGGTTGTAGACCCTGAAGAAATATGCTATAGTTATGATTAAAACTCAAGGTGAGTAATTGAGAAAGGTGCCTCACCTGACAGCCACCCGCACGCTGGACTCGTCGCTAGCCATGGCTGCTCACCTGCACAAACACACACAATTCACTATTGTCCGCAACAATTGCATAACTTTCTGCATTAATGACATCTGTATTATGTTATGCGTGGCCTTGTACTGTTTTAAATTTCTTTTGTGGGTGTCTCAGGTATGCTGTTGACAAATGTATGCTTTCAGGTCATTGCGGAATATTTTAACACTATTATAATTGAGAATATTTTTGTACGGATTGTGAACACATTCTGGGAGGCTTACATCTTTAGAGTAAATAAATTATTATTTTTAATGTCTTCCTGGGTGTTCCGCAGGATGTATTGATTCAATAACAATAAAAAACATTTGTAAGTAAAGTTACATAAAAGTACTAAGTAATTTTTTTTTAGTGTGACCACTACTGAATATTCTTTATGAGTAGAAATTGTAAGTCATTGGAAGATCAGTCAAAATCCACAATTCAGTGTTGATAGCATTTGGTCATGGGTACTACTACTAACTAGATGATAAAATATAGTGGATAGTAGGTAACAATTAATAAAAAAAAATTAATAGAAATTAAAAAGCAGTAAAATAAAATAATTTACAATAAGAGAAAAATTTTCTTATTATAAAATACTTTTTTATTGAAGCAACTCATTTGTGCATATCTGCAAGGTGACATGGTAATTTTTTTATAATTTTTTTAGACTGCAGTTTTTGTATGGGGAAAATTCTCCTCTGGACTATAAATATATGAAAAAATATTAATAAATGACTGGCTATCTTACAGATATGAGCAAACTTAATGAAGTTTATATAAGTATTCATACCTCCACTAGATATTTTCGTAATTTATGCACCAAAAGAAACCAGGTGAAAAACATTTTCATGAGAAATAAATATAATTGAAAAAGTATTTATTAAAAAAAGACAATTATAATCAATACACAAATATAGTTGATACATAAATACATGAAGTTTTTAAATTAATTTTTCTTAAAATAAACATGGGCCAGAGAATCATA
The DNA here is from genome assembly GCA_963576875.1 of Acrobasis repandana. Classification (NCBI taxonomy): domain Eukaryota; kingdom Metazoa; phylum Arthropoda; class Insecta; order Lepidoptera; family Pyralidae; genus Acrobasis; species Acrobasis repandana. The sequence continues at coordinate 4,898,545 of OY756215.1, forward strand.
CAAAATAACTGATGGTGGTGTGCGATCAAAATGACTGCCAATCAGTGCAAAAAAAATCCTTTTCAACTTTGGCTCTTAGTTTTGAATGAACTTCATCATGATAAAGTTTTTGATCTCAATAATTTAGATCACAAATACAATATATTTATTCAAATTCCCTGTTGCATTCTCAGCTGTAATGCTGTGAAGCCTGGGGGCCATTGATAGTACCTACCTCTTATCATAGAACTACCCAGAAATTAATGAGAGAGTTAGTTCTTTTATGTACATTTTTTTATAAGACTTAGTTTAGTATTTGTATCACTATGGTACATATTATCTAAGGTACCTATTACAATTCAGTATTTATGGGTGCATCTGACACAAATGCACTCTGCATTCAGCTAAGTTTTCATTAGCCATAGGTAGTTACATAGATTTTCATCATGAAAAAGGGATTGGTATGTACCTACCTAATTTATATTGTTATCTAGTCAAAATGTCATATCTAATGTAGGATTATGATGGGGTACCAAATCAATGTTGTGGAACTATTTACACATCTATAGGAGAAGTAATGGTATTGTCTTATATGTTCTTCAATGTAAATACGTAAGTAGGTAAGTACATTTAAACTAGAAGATAATTATTATTTAGGTATATGTAATGTGTTTGATATAGCATAAAACCGTAGATAAGTCTTTTCCGGAGAGGTACCTACGTAGTTTGTTGGCTAAACAGTGCGGCGGTCAGATACAAAGCCGCATTATATCAAAACAGCTGATAGGACTAAGATTATGAGATAATGTACTTACACAGAGCTGGTAAGTCCTTAGTTTTCGTTCCAATAGATCACATTTCACTAAAAGTCTTCAAAACGATGCGTTACCACGACCGAGGTAGAGATTTGAGTCCATCTTTCACCATTGTAACATTTTTTTTATGAGATTACAAATTTACATGGATGTGTAGGCAATAGGTACTGTAGCGCTAAACCATTGGTAAATGTTTAACCGTAGCTTTCATTTTATTCAGCCGCAATTTTAATAAACAATTGAATTAATACGGCAATTAGAAAATCCGTTCACCATTCATAACAGCCGTTCACAAACAAAAAAATCGACGTTGAAACGAGACAGAGCACGACCAGTCGTCAGCCGTCAGCCGTCAAGTGTCAAACTAGCTTAATGACAGCTAGTTGACAGCTAATATAAATGTTGCCAAGTAGTATTAAAATAATTACTATTTTCTACCAATTTCAATTTCGTCCTTTCCTTGTCCGTCCTTCTTTCACCTTCACGTGCATCATCAACACGCTAAATGTGGCCCGCCTGGGTCGTACAGTCATATTACTATTCATAACATAAATCATAAGGCGGAGAAGGTTTGTTTTGGCTAGGCAAGGAATACGTATTTTTGGGCCGGGGATACGAAATAAAATGGTAGTTTAATGCCCCCTCTAGAAAAGGTAAACATTCGCAAAAGTTGATTTTATTCCTGTTTTCGAGAAAACAATTTTATTCAACGTGGAAGGGACATACCCGTAATAAATCGAACCACGGGCTATATTATACTAGATCACTAGACAGGGGAATGTCGAAATTTATTTTTGGTTTTTTAACTGTTAATGTAATTTCATTATACTTTAGTGATCTAGTATAGCCCGTGGTTTGATTTATTACGGGTATGTCCGTATTCGTCTAACTGAATTTACTACTCTGAGGGGCCGCCGCGCGCTTAGTAATAATGTAGGTTTAATTTAGATACCTAAACGGGGAGTGACACAGGCCTGGCCTTGCTCCACCTGCCATCACTCCGTTGAGCCAGGTGACCTGTCTAGTAGTTCCATTGCAAGATCATGATCAGTCCAGTGCAGTGACTATAATGCAAGATCGAGAGTCTTGGAAGAGAGGGGGAGAGAAAGGCCTTTGCCCAACACTGGGACAGCAACAACATAGTTTTATTAAATAAATAATACATACATACTATTTACTACTATTTAAGTAGGTCCGTCAAGCAAGCTTATATCATGAAAGAAGTAGAGAAAGACTGCTGTAATTCAGTTTTACTTTTAGAAAATTCCTTATTTACTAAGCTTGTACAATACCGAAAATATTATAAAAAAATGGAATCCACTGGGCCCAGTCCTTATTTTTAATGATTTTTACTGCTTTTTCGGAAATGATTGGAGCCAAACTATCTTAGTAACAATATGTTAAGATATGTTAAATTGAAGTTTATTTAAGTATTAAAAAAGTGAATTAGACAATTTATTGATTTTTATTGTAATAGTTTGTTTAATTCCAAATAACCTGAGGCGTTTTTCGATTTTTTGCGATGTGCGACGTTCATGTCATTGTTGTTTACACGGAATTCAAAACATGAAGTTGTGTTTAAATTACCTACAGAGAAATAAAGACAGAGGAAAATCCTAAAAAGTAAATGAGAATATTTTAATAAAAAAAAATGTATTCTTTCAAAAACTTAGTTAAAAAGGTTAAACTTTGCAGAAAATATAAGCGAATATGTCGTCGGATTTCTTGCGCATACGACTGAGTTAAAAAATAAAAAAAAAAAACACATATATGAAGATTGATTCATGCTTAAACACGTACAATAAATAAATAAAAATAATTTGTCTTTTCTAAAAAGATAGAATAATTTAAAGTTCTCCGAAATTCTCAAATAAATATGGGGACGAAAACGCTGATAAGGCAGACCGCTCGCTACGCTTCTGAATTCGTCTAAATTCATCTCCATAGTGCATGTACAATACAGCGCTATGCGTATGTGTAGATAGAATATATAGATTCGGGTGTTCAATCAAAAATTCCCACGGTCGAAGACTGCAGTCTTAAGTCCGTGCATTCGTTAGGAAAAAGTGTGTAGATGGAGACTCCGCGTGAGGAAACATCCAACTTATGTTTTTCATAAAACGACTAATCTAAAGATTTATTTAGTATGGCAACATTTATCGATGCGATTACAGCGCTATTATGACATGATGGTTAAATAAGGAACTACCAATATTGTAGTAGTGTTTACTATGTGCAATAGATGTCGCTCTACTAATTTTGTACTTATCCAAGGTCTGGTCTAAATGTTGTCTAAAGGTAGATCAAAACCAAATCAAAACAAAACTCGCACTAAGCAAAGCATGGAGATATTCCCAAAGGGTGGACCAAACCAATCATAAGATAGGTTTAAACAAACACTAGATGGCATTCGGGACCCACAGCGGCTCATGCCTTCCGAAGCACGGAATCATCTTTCTTTTCGGATAATCAGGTGATTCAAGCAATCCTCCAACATCCTGACCTGACTGGAAACAACTTTTCACAAAGTAGGTATGCTTCCCAGTGTGATTTGAACCCACGACCTCCGGATCACAAGGCAAACGCCTTGACCACTGGGCCACGGAGGCACTGAACACGAAAAAATGTGAGCACTAAATAGATTCCTGAGTCTATACTTACTTCTACTCTACTTGGACACACCTGTGCTTATCAGCATACGTATGTATGCATGTATGTCATCGTCATATGATCGACGATGACTCGAGAATTTTATTAAGGTGAAGATATAGGTAAATGGCCTTGAAGTGTGAAATAAATTGTTAACTCGTAAATATGGTGATAATTTCCATATTGCTCTTCGTCATGCACTAGATAGCCCTTTAAATTATTTTATAAACTGCCGTTGAAACTATTATTGGTGATCCGTCTAGCTTTAAAACTTGCCGTGGCCACTTTTGGCGGAGGCAAATTTTAAAGCTAGACGGACTAATGTAAATACTTTCAACGGTGGTTCATAAAATAATTTAAAGGGCTATCTAGTGCATGACGAAGAGCAATATGGAAATTATCTCCATATTTACAAGTTAACAATTTATTTCAAATGAGGGCGCCACTTCAAGGCCATTTGCCTATACCTTCACCTTAAGTAAATAAACATATATAACGTCGAAGGGACATACCCGTAATAACTCGAACCATGGGCTATACTAGATCACTAAAGTTTAATGAAATTAAAATAACAGTCAAGAAACCAAAAAAAAAATTCGACATTCCCATACAAATTGCCCGGGCGGCTGCATACTTTTATATGGAAATGCCGATTTCTTTTTGTTCTTTGGCTGTTATTTTCATTTCATTATACTATATTGATCTACTTAGTATAGACCGTGGTTTGATTTATTACGGGTATGTCCTTTCCACGTTGTATATAGGTATTTTTAATTTTGAACAAACAGTCAAGGAGTTGCTGAGACAGTTCTGTTACACCGTGCGTGAATCCGCAGTTCGTGCTAACGTACTGTCAAAATGGATTCTTCAACACATATAATTATTAACTATCAGGGCCATATTAGCCAGAGCAGTAAGAGGATTTGGCCTTCACTCTCAACGCTGGCCAGACGGGTTGGAGGACTCATTGATGTTTATGAGCTTTGTTTCACATACCGACCTCTGAGTAGATATGTCTGGTTCAAAACAAGTAGATATTCTACGCAACAACAATGCTAGCTTAGATGCTAGTCTATAATTTGTTGGATGCTATGTTGCCTGCCGGTGAGTCATCTACCTACTTACTCAAATTAGTCGGGCACACGGAGTTTTTGCTCTATACTCCGTCTTTTTTAATGAGTAGGTAGAGATGTGTGTAATCAGTGCCGGTTTTAACCCCACCAGCGCCCTGGGCAAGATTTACCGCCGCCCCCTTTAAACATCATAGTCTTCTAATAGGATTTATTTCTGGCGACGAAGGGAGGGGCTGTGCAAATAGGAGTCTATTTAGGAGTTGCCCGTTGCCACCATTAACCAGCCGCTACAAAAAATATCTCAGACGCTTCTTTGCCGACCTCCGCTTGCCGAAAAGTTTAAAAAAATCTTATAGAGCCCCCCTGGCGCCCCTTTATATCTTGCCCCCTGGGCGGTCACCCAACCGCGCCCCCCCCTAACGCCACTACTGTGTGTAATAACTTAATTGTAGTCAAATACTTTGCAATTTTCTGCTTAATAGTGTGAAAAATGATAAAGGTGTTAATACTTACTACTTTTTGCTCTACCCTCGACTAGAGGATCGTGGAAAGAAAGAGAAGAGGCCTTTGCCCAGCAGGGAGACATAGACGGCTAGTAAAAAAGGTACCTATCGAGCATAAGGTAAACTTCAATGCTGTTTTGAGATCATGTAAAAAATGTAATACATACCAACCATTTCTCCAGAACGTAGAACTTAATCAAAGGTGTCCGTCTCTACATATCTAATGCTTACACTTTTTATTTTAGTTTTTTACGCATGTGTAGTCAGTTAAATTTTAGTGTAATAATGTTATTTTTGCTTAAGTTATGTCATGAATAAATCCACTATATCTCTTAACGTGGTCACAGAAAAAATATGATTTGACTTGCCGCTTAATTTAGGTCATACGGCCAGGCTTGTGTCACTCCCCGTTTAGGTATCGAAAATATACCTACATTATTACTAAGCGCGCAGCGGCCCTTCGGAGTGGTGAATTCAGTTATACGAATCGTTTGTCCAGAGTAATAAGAATGAAATTCGCCTGCAATGGATGTCTAGGTCTAGGTATCTAAACGAAAAGGTGCTGAGTTCTGACGTGAACTATATTAAAACATATTGCTAACCACATTGAGTAGATATTTCTTTGAATTTCTTTACTGAGCGAAACTTCTGTACGTGAGTACTGGTTATTATTTTGTGGTACGACTCTTGATTAAGAGTCCCCTTACCCTAGAGAGAATTATATTTCCCATACAACGCTTTTTTAGGGTTCCGTACCCAAAGGGTGCAAACGGGACCCTATTACTGAGACTCCGCTGTCTGTCCGTCTGTTACAGGGCTATATCTCTTGAACCGTAATAGCTAGACACTTGAAATTTTCACCGATTATGTATACCGTGGCCGCTATAATAACAAATACTAAAAATAAGATAAAGTTAAAAATTAAAGGAGGTCGTCATACAAGAAACGTATTTTTCTAGCGTTTTAAAACTTTGTACGGAGGTACGGAACCCTTCATGTACGAGTCCGACTCGCACTTGCCAGTTTATTTTGAAACGATATGTTAGAAAAGTTTCGAATTTTTTGTAAGCAAAACAGAAATTGCATATTACTAGGCATGTACCTAAATGGTTTCTACAGTCAAAATATGAACTTAAAAGAGAATTATAGTGTAGTATCATTTCATATTTGACCATCAGACTGAAGAACTACATCCTTAGGGTCAGTTCACACCTTAAACGCGACGTAGTGCGCACGTGAAAGAAATATAGAACTTGTTTACTAGACAAAAAGAGTGAGAGCCCTCTGCGCCTCGCTATGCATCGCTACGCAGCGCGGCAAAGCGGGCTCTCGCTGAAATCAGTATCTTTTTGTCTAGTAAACAAGTTCTATATTTCTTTCAAAGTGCGCGCTACGTCGCGTTGCGTCGCGTCTCGGTGTGAACTGACCCTTATATGTTCCTTTAAGTTTATACTTTAAATGTCAAAAACTAGTTATAGGTATGCCTAGATATATGCAATTTCATTGAAATTTGAAAATACTGCCAAAATCTGACATGTCATTTCAAAATAAAAGCTAGACTTCGTTTGTATGGAAAAGTCTAGGGTAAAGGGCCTCTTAAGTCTACTCCGAAAATAATAAGGGCAAATTTTATGTACATATGTTAATACTTAATGTATGTTTTCGTCCATCAAATCCGGGGTACAAACAATTAAAAGCCGTCAACTTTGCGAAAAGGTCAGATAATTATGTGTCATGAATCACGAATCACGATCCTTCGTCCGATCCCAACATTTAAATTAGGGTTCAACCGACCGATGGCGCCAATATCTCGTTAATTTTGCGATATGTTGGAATCTGTTTAGTTTAGTTTTTCATGTGTGTAAGTGAATGAAAACGTGCAGTGCAGTTTGTTGCCGCTTCTTCTGCTCTTGCGCCTAGGAAGCGGCATAAACTTAGCTGTAAGTAACGGACCTCAACATTTGTGCAAAACAAAAGAAAGTGACTATTATGAGGTATTAGAAATATCATATTAAAATAAAGATATTTTGATTTTTTAAACTTAAATTATAAAAATAACTATTTTGTTTGTAAATATTTATTCATATTTTTCGGGGTCCAGTGCTGCCCCCATTTTTGCGGAAAACGGCCGCTTTTGCAAAAATGCTAAGAAAAGCTTAACGTTCTCACTTTAAACTGTAAACAGTACTTAGTTCATAAAATAGTTTGAAGGGTTATTTAGGGCTTCACTAAGACAATTTTTTAAATGATATCTCCGTTTCCTTTAAATAATTTATTTCAAATGGGGCAGCACTGGACCCCTCAAAATTAATTTATCCCCCTTAAACTTCAACCAATACGCAAGCTTTTTTTAATTTCTTCTTTTCTTTGACTTACTTCCATAAACCAGCAATCAAAAACCCATTAGTACTTACCTAAGTACTTATTTTTAAATAAGTTTGCGATAACAGTGCAGGCCGATTCAACATCATTACATTTTTTACAATACCTCTACTGTATATATAATAATAAATATACATACGTCCTAGCTCACTTGACACTTGGCGCCTAAGGCCAAGTACCCAAGTACTTAACTTGGGTACTTGGCCTTAGGCGCCAAGTGTCAAGTGAGCTATTTGTTGTAAGTACTCGTAACATTATTTTTGGCTTTTTTACGTAGTATATTTTTAACCCCCGCCAAAAAGGAGGTGTTTTATAATTACGGGTATTATATATAATAATAATATTCTTTATTTCAGATATCAATCCATTTTGTTAGTATATTTTCGTAACCTATGTTAGTATATAATTAATTTGGGATTCATTACATTTTATTTTTATTTGATAGCACCGATAGCTATTCTCACCGGCCTGCTATCATCTTTAGGATGCAGTATCGCTGCCTCGCACTCTGTTAAACAGTGAAGCTGCTTTTTTGTGCATTATTGCATGAAAGCCATCTATATGCCTTTCTGTAAACATTGCGGTAGCGCTACAGCGGCGAGGCAGCGCGAAAAGCATACGAAAAGCGTCATTATAGAGGACACGCAGAGATTATAATTATAAGTTTTACGCTAATGTCTGTCGGTCGGTTTGTCTGTCTGTCTGTGGCATCGTAGCGCTCGAACGGATGGACCGATGTCGATGCTATATTTTTTTACGTGAAAGTACGCAAGTTCTCTTGCGGTGGTTCTTAGCTATGTTTGATGAAAATTGCTTCAGCCGTTTAAACGTTATTGGGTTTAACACTTAAAAGTCAGGGCTTTCTCTAGCAAAAAATAGATGGCGCTATCCGTAGCGTGACTTGATATCCGTATCAAGTCGTATCGGGTTCCACAACTCATCACTAGATGGCGTTCTTGACAGTCGGGGGTTTTTCAATTTAAATAGCAAATACGTAGTTAATAAGTAATTTTAATTACCGCGTTTATAGGTATCTAATTTTGCCCATTGAAAGGTTGCATCTGTTAAATAATAACTCAATATTGATATTTTTCATTCTTTTCGGTGTTTGTGAGCTTTTTATATCACACACACTGCACACACAAAGATAACAAAGTAGAGTAGTGTATGTAGTAGGACTGCAAAATGTGTCTACACGCAGTGAAGTCAGATTTGTGCTAATTCATTCATTCATGCATGCATGACCATCTAATTACATATATTATACTACGTTGTTGTAAAAAAGGTAATGTTCTATCCATGCTCTTGACATCTGTAGGCTAGTTATAATCAAACATATCGAATCATCGATATGGAAAAGTAATGTTAGATGGGTCGTTTGCAAAGGCAACTTTTCGATTTAAGAGTAGTGACCCGTTTTCGAAATTTTAAAATAATTCTTGTTTGAGTATAGCGTACCCCGTTTAAAGCTAAACTATAAGACTGAAAAAAATATATAAAACTATCTTGTTGATATTAGTATATCTAGAAAAACTATGCCGACTATGTTAGCTTTGTTAATTTAAGAGTTAACATCGGAACTCTACTCTGAGCGTGACGGCCTTTTTTTATTATTTTTAAGCTCTAATTTCTATATTGATGAACTTGAGGCTCTGTTTTCCACGTATGATACAAGATGATAATACCTTCTCTATTTATCTTTTTATATCAAAGACTAAACAAAAGGAAACCTACGAATATCCATAAAACATTGAGAACATTTTGCTTTCGTTCTATCGGGGAAAATCTTGGCAAAAATTGATTTTGCAAATTTCTAGTAACATATCCTCTAACCGCCAAGTACTTACATACGTTTGAATTTATTGCAAATCAAATTCGCAATGCACCAGTAATATTCTAGACTCAGATTCTAGATCTCTAAATTGTAACTATACTAGACTGAGTAAAGTTCAATATGCAATGACATAAAATTAATTGTTTTTCTTGTATACCCGAGTCAAGTAGATGTAGTAATAAAGGATAACGTACTACACAGGCAGGTTGTAAGCAAGACTTAACTTAAGATTTAGATTTTTCGACTTATATTTTTTTATATTTATTATTTTAAGGATTCGTTGTATCTTCTTCTACGATCTGGAGCTGATCTAGGATACAGCATTAATATCAGTCGGCATTTGATCACAGTTTATTTGGTTTGTATCGATCTACGGCTGTCGCAGTCGTCGGGCTACTTGTCATAATTACTTACCCATACATTTCATTTATTTATTTAACTTTATACACAAATACAAGTGTAATGGCGGACTTAAAGCCTAAGGTCTTATCTACCAGTCAACCAACCGGGTGATGTTAAGAAAGACACGGGTAGTGCAAAAACTCAAAAAGAAATTATTCATTACATCTATCTTGCACTAGTCTAGGACACCGTGTACATAAAACAGTTCGTTTGATCACAGTTTCTATGGTTTGTATAGATCGACAGCCGTCGTCTAGTCATCGGCGATCTGTCATAATTACTTACCCATACATTTCATTACATCTGCCTAGCGCTAGTCTAGGACACTGTGTACATTATAAAGTCTTCGTTTGACCACAGTTAATTTGATTTGTATTGATCGACGGCCGTCGCCTAGTCGTCGGCGATCTGTCATAATTACTACATCTACCTAGCACTAGTCTAGGATACTGTGTAAATTAAAATCTTCGTTTGATTACAGTTTATTTAGTTTGTATCGATCTACGGCCGTCGCAGTCGTCGGCGATCTGTCAAAATTACTTACCCCAATGACAGGTCATTGACTTACCCATACATTTCATTATATCTACCTAGCGCTAGTCTAGGACACTGTGTACATTATAAAGTCTTCGTTTGACCACACTTTATTTGGTTTGTAGTGATCGAGAGCCGTCGCCTAGTCGTCGGCGATCTGTCATAATTACTAGGTACATCTACCTGGCACTAGTCTAGGATACTGTGTAAGTAAAATTCCCAGTTGTCCTAGTGGTAGGACAAGCTTGGTAGGACTACTGGGACTAGCCCAAATTAAAGTCTTCGTTTGATCACAGTTTATTTGGTTTGTATCGATCTACGGCCGCTGCAGTCGTCGGCGATCCGTCATACTTACTTACCCATACGTTTCATTGCATCTACCTGAGAGCGGTTTCAGAAATGCTACGAGGAAAATATTTTAAAGGATCTAGGTGCAATTTCGCAGGGAAATTGGATACTTTAAGGATGCATGTAGGAAATTCAGATCCCTTTCTTCCGAGGAACATAGTAAAATAAAATATGGTATTCTCTTCCCGCGACTGCCGTCACGAAATGTCACGAAAAGTGTTACCTCTACTTAATTTAAGGATTTTCTCAATTCGTTAAAAAATATAAAATAAAATACTAACATATAAGAGCATTCCTGGTAGGAATGCTCTTATATGAGAGAAAGATAGATTGTTGCTGGTTGCAGCAGTGGCTGTGTTGCTTGGGGGCGCAAGCCTGCTTTCCGACTTTTTCTTCTCCACTGTAGGTATGTACTCAGAATCCTTGGTCGTGGGATTTAATACCTGTTTATTTGTTCTATGCCATATCAATATGAACACGAATACCAGATCTTGTCTGTATTATGTAAGTAGTATTTTGTCCTCTGCGATGATAGAGTCGTTATCAAATACCTACTTATAATTTTTTCTTGACCTAAGTTATCAAATTTTTTTCATTAACATATAAGTTTTTAGATGCGTGTAGGTATGTGTCGCGAATACATTTAATCTTACTTTAACGGAAACTACACAAATCTTACTAACTCCAGGTATAGTGGTTTAGCTCTATGTCTCTTATCGGTGACATTGTGTGAGCCGATATTATACGTGTAAGTGACATATGCGTAATAAACGGAACCACGGGCTTTACTTGATCACTGTAATGAAATTTAAATAACACAAAAAAAAATCTAAATGCCCGAGCGGCTGCGCACACCTTTGTACGGAAACTCCGATTTCTTTCGTTTTTAAATCTAATTAAATTTACTTATTGATTAGTGATCTAGTATAGCCCATTGGTTCGATTTATAACGCATATTTCCCTTTCACGTTGCATAACAGAGTTTATCTTTTTCATAGAGAATTGTATCTTAAGATTGGTTCTGGTCTACGACTGCCGTCTGACCTCCGCAACCCAAAGTGAATTGCGGAGGTCAGACGGCAGTCGCTCTGTGTAAATACCAGTAACCTCGTCGAATCACCTATGTTAGGTAGCGGACCCCGGGCTCTGAAGCGTTACCGCTGACGATGCAACCGGGAATACGCTCGGATGATGATCTTTTTCACAGAGGTTGTTTTTATGATTATTTTGGTACAAAGTACTAAAATTTTTACATTTAAGTATAAATTAGTACCAGTCAGCAGCTATGTTCAAAGTGCCTTTAAAACCTAATGAAATTTTCAACGCGACGCGACGAAATAAAAAAATAACGTTGAGATGGACCAAACTGAAAACGACAAAGCATCTACATGCATGAATTTTAATAAGCCAAGTACCGTTACAGGCATTAAGCATGTTTAAACTATCAATGACGAAATCCTGAACGGGTAAACGCGTAGAACTGTGTTAAGGCGGCGCGGCGCGGCTTTGTAACGAGTATATACTGAGATAAGTGCAGCGGCGGACTATAGGAGGTCGCGACACCGCTGCCAGCCTGCTGTTTACCCACAAACCTGTGCTCCCAACACAAAATACACATCTACAGAAGTGCTAGAACCTGGTGATCCAGGTTCTAGGTCTCCGATAGCAATAGCATTGCTAAAGTATAAACTACAAATTAGTTTTTTGAATGAAAAAAATGATCGCACAAGCTGTTATTGTGAGGCCTAAGGACTTCATCATCATCATCAGGTCTTCTAGTCTCCACTGCAGGAGCACGACCCTCTCTGTACTACCAGAGCCAAATATTAGCCAGAGCAGTCAGAGGATTTGGCCTACACTCTCCACGCTGGCCAGACGGGTTGGAGAGGTCTCATTGATGTTTATAAGCTTTGTTTGCTTGTGTTTCCTAAGTCACTTCTACGACATCCACGGGAAGACTGGGAGTGGTCTTTTCTACTCTGCCGGGAACCAAAGACAAATATATTTTTTGTTTAAAACTAAAATAGACATTACTTTATGCTTTAAACGGGTAGTTAGCTACTGGCTGATATGTTTCGACCTCATCCGGAGGCCTTTCTCAAGGCGAATGCGATTCGCGACGGCCACACAAAAACGTCGCGAGTCACACTCATGGCCAGAAGCTGACTTTTTGGCGTGACTTACCCGTTTATAGTATTATCATCTTCTTCCTCGCCTTCTCCTTATTTGGAGTCGGCTCTGTATGTCAACGTTCTCCAACGTTTTATAGTATACGAGTATGGTAAGAGAAATGTAATAAGCCCAAACTTGATGGGGTTGCGTGCGTCGTTTTATCACAGGGTTTCTATTCCTATAGCATTAGCCACCTTCCAGCTCCATCATCAGATCAGCTTCTGTCATAATAATATTACATTATCATCTGATTTACATTAGCATTCAAAATTTCACCTTAATAAATAAATATATAAGGACAAATTACACTGATTAAGCTAGCCCCAAAGTAAGTTTTAAACTTGTGTTATGGGATACGAACTCAACGATACTATATTTTATATTAAATACATATATAGATAAACACCCAAGACCCAGGACAATTTGAAAAATGCCATTTTCCAACTTGCCCTGGCTGGGGATCGAACCCAGAACCTCCGGATTAGCGGTCTAGCGTGTTAACCATTACGCCACGGAGGTCGTCAATCATCAGATATATATGATGATGAAGATAATCAGAAAACGGGAAGTGGCTCAAATTTAACTTGCAAGATTTGACCCAAAAAACAACAACAAACAGTAAAATAAATAAGTAAGTAAAACAAACAGTACGTATGGTATTTATTTAATGTTTCTGTGGATATATATGTATGTATTGTTATAAATCTTTTCATGTATTATTTAATAAAATTATGTTGAAATTAATAATATTTATATTAAGTATATGTATTTATTGTGTAATATTATGTAGGAATGTTGTATTGTAAAGCATCGCCTCTTAATGTATTCTGTGCAAAGAAATTGTATACAAATCTAGAATGCTTACGAAATTGCAAAGCCGTTCCCAAAAATTATACCTAAAGTTATAGCTCTTCCCTTCTACTTTATTGCACTGACAGTTTGCGGGAAAGGGACGCCTATAACTTTAGGTACACTTTTTGGGAAATTTAGGTATTTAAATATAAACATTATGAAAATAATGTCGTTTTTGTGAGATTATTATTCGTAGTTATTCTAGATAGTACTTATTATAAATTCTTTGATTCTGTGGCATCGCAGTAAGCGGTTTAAACTTAGTCCCTTTTCCAAACAAACGTAGTCTAGTTTTTCTTGCAATTTCTTTGAAATTAGTATATTGTAGTTTTAAAGAAATTGCATATATCTAGGCATAACTAGCTTTCGACAGTCAAAATATGAATTTGTATGGGAAAGTCTGATTCTGTCTAGGGTTAGGGGAAGATACGTGTGCGCCTGCCTGTGTGCTCCAGTAATTTTTGCAGGGGACAGGAGTGTAGCAGTGGACAATACGACTACCAGGCTGATGTTTGGGCCCTCAAACGATTTTTCGAATTTTTTTGGGCCCCTTACCCCACTATCGGGCATTATCGCCCACTTTGAGAACCTCTGGTGAAATAGAACTTGTTGCCAAGACGACGATGCCTTTGTGTCTGGACTTTACTAACTTAAATAAGTTATATGATATAGTCATAGACGCGTTACTTGAGTGTCACTTCTGAACTTTCTATACCGTGTGCTCGTGGCCCGCTCCCCGCGTCCCCTTAACAAATAACGCCACAACTAGGAGCTGTTTCACACACTACTTAAACTTTTTATTTTTTTTAAATGTCTTCTTCTGTTAGCTTTGGCGTTCGGCGAGCGAGGCCTTCGTCGCCACCGCGCGCTGTGTGGTCGAACCTCAAGCCTATACTGCCGTCCTGTTTCTAGAGACGTGAAAGCTTTCAATAGCTAAGTAACTACTTTCACAGTAGATCTTTATTTTCCTTACCCTCAATGGATTATAACGTTTCTCTCGATATTCAAGCCCCGCCCAGTCAAGCTAGTTCACATCCAGACACATTATGATAGCTGTATTTTGAATACTAATAAGGTCATTGGATGTGCATGAAAATAGCCTTCATTAACACCGAGTGGGCGCTCGGTTATCCTACATTTTAATAGCAACCCGAGGCAGCCGGGTCAAAGCCCATAAAGTGTAAAAATAACGAGAGGTCTGCAAAACCAATGGTCATTAAAAACTTGAAATGTTAATATTCAGGTAGCATTTTATCAAGTCTAGATTCCTGTCTTCATGCTAATAAACTGGAAAGCAATCCAATTTGGTGGCCAATTTTCAACTTTTTCTCGCCATCGCGCCGTCGATTCCTGGCCATATCAATCATAATTGGCCGTTTTTTACGATTTGGAGAATCGCATCGCTGCGTGCACGCATGGCGACGCGACGGCGCGGGCGGCGCGCGGGGGGCTGTCACTGTGCAAATGCACTCGTAAACCCGGCCCGAGGTCAACGCACCCCCTCTCCGCTTGGCCGTCCCGCCAGCCGCTACCCCCGCCGCTATAAAACGTTTACCGCTACGATATATTTATTTTATTATAGGCAGGAGTGCAGGCCTACGGCGGATCTGCAAACTGCATCTTGCACTTTCTACTCAGCTGACAAAGCGCAGCCACACACGGGCTGTGCTGTGTTTACACTGGCAATGAGGCATGAAGTCAGCAAGCAGAACATGATACAATGTTTCAGGAGGGTATGGCTGATAATGGAGCTGGTGATTTGTGGCGCAGTCGGTAGGCGGCGCGCGACCTGCTTACGATCTCCGGAAATCGCATTTATACAAAGGTGTCGCAGCTCGCACGTACGATTTCACATCTTACTGTTTATGGCTTGGAAACCAAACTGCGGAGAAAATTAGAAAATCGTGATATAAATCTGAAAGCTAGCTGAACCGTCGAGTTGTCAACTACCTGTGAGCATCGTATCAATGAGTACAGTTAGTCATAAACATAATTCAGCGGCTTAGAGGTTCTCTAGATGTAGATATACGGGAAATCGGTTAGTCAATCTAAAGACATTTTAAAAGCCTATTTAAGAGCTTAGTGGCTCTTGTCGGTGCAGCATGCGCCAAACTTCTCGGTTCTCTGCCTTACTCTTTAGTGCTTGAACGACATGACCCCTGCTTTTTCTTTCAGTTGGTCTACATAGCTCTTTCTTGGTCGTCCTGGACCTCTTCTAACTTTTATCTTTCGTTCTAGTATGTTTTTAAATAAGGATAAGTAAAACAATAAAGCCTATAAGTAAAAAAAATAACTAAAGGAACAAGATTGTGTCACATGGTCATAGAGTGGTCATAGACACTCCACTTCACAGACGACACCGAACATCATAAGATAACTTTGTGTAAAACACAAAGCTACCTTATGATACCTTTGTGTTTTACACAATCATAGATAAATGACTAGCTTACAAGCTTACATTTTTGTTGTTGTTTGTGACATTGATGTTCGGTATTGGTGAACATGTCAATGGGTAAATTATCCCCCATCCATTTTAACCCTTATACACTTTTTACTAAGGCTTTCTTACTCAAATAATACCATCTTTGAGTTATTGCCTCACAAATAAAGAAAGAATTAAGAAGACTAAGAAATCTGTAAAATGTTATGAGTGCCTAACGAGATCTTTCTGCGATAAATCCTTTTGCGAACCAATAGGTGAAAACTGAAATCTATTTTCATTTTACGCGCAGGTTTACGGCCACGGGTGGTATAAAGGGTTTTACATTTAATTTAACATTTATTAACCATAGCTTAGTATCAAGTCATTCATATATTTTCGCATAAATAAAAAAATAAAAAAAAACAAAACATCATTCTCATACAAATCGGCTGCACACTTTTGTATGGAAATGCCGAAATTTATTTTTGTTTTTTGGCTGTTATTTTAATTTTATTATACTATAATGATCTAGTATAGTCCGTGGTTCGATTTATTACGGGTATGTCCCTTCCATGTTGTATAAGATCTAGACATTAATAAGCTAAGCTTAGCTGCGTCGAAAAGTGTGAGAAACGGCAGTGGCTGCGACCCAGTCACTGCCCCTATAGTCCAACATCCCACTGCATCATTTCTACGTTCATAACAAAAATGTAGACATATTATATTAAACTACATAAAAAAGACAAATCACGCAATTTATTTATTTTATTTTAAAAAAACAGTAGCACAAAGGCTACATTATATAATTGTGCATATCTTACACTCTACTTCAAACCGTAAACTAAGTTTATTTTTCAATTTTATATTGAGGCTCTTTCTTATAGGTACATTGTTTTGCAAAATTTACTTGTTGAATTTTATAGTTACGACATGCGTTTTTTTCAAAACACTTGTAGCAGTTGGTGAGCTTTTCTATTGTCCACATTTTAGTAAGATCAATATCAATCTGGTTATTGTATAAGCCTGTAACAAAGTTTTAAGTGCACCACCGTTTCTTGTAATAAAGTTGTTCAAAATTGTTGTTGTTAAAAAAAATTGTTGTTAAAAATTTGCCCTGCAGTGGGACGGTAAGGGTGAAAAAAGAAATATAGAAATAAAAAATACGAAGACGTAAAATATTACACTGGTCTCCCAGTCTACTAGGGCAGGTCACACTGGCTGAACACTCGAGCTGAGTAATAAACCATTGCGTATTGTTTGAAGGGCCGTTCGCCCCGACATGCGTTAGTGAACGCCGTGGGACCTTCGACTTACACTATTTCCTTTGGAATCATTTTAAGACTTCGACTTTTACGGTCAGCGGCAAAAGAAAAACATAAGAGGACATTCATGTTAGGCTTACAATAGGTATTAAACATCGATTCATCCATCCATACATATTGTAAATTTTAAAGACCTACGGCAAGTATACGTAGGTACCCATATTTACTTGTTTATGTACAGATAATTGCCATGTGCTTTCCGGCAGAGTAGAATTGAATCACCCCAAGTCATCCCGTGGATGTCGTAGAAGGCGACTTAGGAAATACAAGTTAAACAAAGCTTAGACATCATACGTCTGGCCAGCGCGGAGAGTGTAGGCTTAATCCTCAGGCTGCTCTGGCTAAGTATGGCTCTGGCAGTACAGAGAGAGTCGTGCTCCTGCAGTGGAGGCTAGAAAGACCTGATGATGATGATGTACAGATAAACTCATTGCAGAAACAACTGGGGTGATTTTCGCTATTCATCATTTCCTCTGGAATACTTTCGGGTAATAACGGACTAAGTTGGTTTAAAGTTTATTACTTAAATACTCGGACTAGGTTTAAACCATTATCCATCCAAAACAGTAGCGACGCTAGGCGTCGGCGATGTCGGCGACCGCAGCGCGCCGATTAACCATTTGCGCGTTTAGAGCGGTTGTGCACTGCACAGAATCCAATTCGTATTCAAATCAAATCCAAAATGAGAAAAATTCGGACGGAAAGTTCTTGAGTAGCGTTTGTGCACTACACCCGAATCCGATTCAATTTCGTGAATTTAGAGACCCACCAGATTTTGATAAGAGAGGCCGCATTCACTATGTATCCTGCATTTAACAGTCAGTTGCTTGCACTATAATTGTCAGGTATAATAATAATAGTGCAAGCAATTGACGGCGGGAAAGACACAGGAGAAAAAAGGAATCGGGTGTGTGCACACGCGTATGTACAATTTCTACGGCGGCCAATTCGAGTCGGTTTTGTTCCGAAAACAAAACGACCCGAAGTGAGAATCTTGGTTTGAATACGAATCGAATTTGAACCATTTACGACTAAGTGCACAAGCGTCCATACAATCACTAGGAAGGCCAATTTGAGTCAGAATTGGATTTGAATCGAATTCGAATCGGATTCGGTGTAATGCACAAGCGTCGTAAGGCGCGTTTAAAATTGTCACGTAATCGTACGATATAATAGCACTCCAGATCTCTATTAAAGTCTACGAGTAAGTCTGTTGACTTACCATTTGTTTTTTGACCTCCTGACCCTGTCTAACCCGTAAGATATAAAAAGAAGATAAGGAAACGGCCATAACTTAGAACAAACAAGCTCATAAAGAAATCTCGGTACGACTACTGCAAATTGTTTGCAAATAATGCATACCAAATTAGAGTTATTTCGCATTACCGTCAATATTTCCAATGTTTATAAACTAAGTAGGTAAATTATTCAATAGCTTGTTGAATTGAATAAGTACCAAAGTAAGTATATCTTTAATAATATCTGTATAAACACTTATTTACAGACGTAGGGCTGGCAGAACCGGGAAAGAGACGTTACTGGTGTTTTTAAAAATAAAAAAAGTGATATACGAGTACGTAGGTATTCAGCAGTGCCGTGCTTCAGTAGCCGGCAAGAGAGCGAAGTTAAGCGCCACATTGAAAACGCCTAGAGTAGCTACTGGTACATGAAAGGCGACCTTGTGCCAACTCATTAACGTGTGTGTCTTTGGTGCTCAAACATTGACCAAGGATTTGAAGTCCAAACTCAAGGTTTGTCAGAGAGCAGTGAAACGTCGATAAGATTCTTTCGACCCTTTAACTACTAGCGCTCTTCGCTTTTTTTGGAGCGAATTGTCGCGTTTGGGATTCCAAACGCCACAATTCGCTCCGAAACAGGAATCGTTGATGTGGGACATATAACCGCCATACTAAAATGGAATTGAGCAAGGCATGTCGGTAGGATGCACAGGGTAAGATGGGCCAGAATTGCGACGGACGGAATGATTGCCTATGAGGATGGTTATTGTCGCCAGGTTAGGCCAAGAAAGAGCTGGCGAGACAATCTCGATGTATTCCAAAAAGGATGATCGAGATTTACACGGGAAAGAGACAAGTGGAAGAAGGTGGGAACTTTGCCCATCAATGGGACAAACAAAATCAGCAGTGACATAATTGTACAATTCAGTCTTGTCCGAGATCGTAGAACTTGATCAAAGGTTGTCTTTGTCACTATTTCTGGTTCTCTCTATTCTTCATCTACGATTAGGTTTTCAACATGGGACTTACATACATCTCAGTTGAGTTTTGTGATACTGATTATTTGACTCTCTACTCCATAAAGATCAGTGGTTAAAGCGTTTGCCTTGTTATCCGGAGATCATGGGTTAAAAATTCCACTGGGTAGCATACTTTATGAAAAGTTGTTTCCATTCTGGTTAGGGTGTTGCAGACTTGAATCACCTGATTATCCGAAAAGACAGATGACTCTGTGCTTCGGAAGGCACGTAAAGCTGTAGGTCCCGAACGCTATCTAGCGTTTGTTTAAACCTATCGTAGGATTGGTTCTGGTCTATCCTTTGGGTTGCGGAGGTCAGAAGGCAGTCGCTCTGTGTTAAAACCAGTAACCTTGTCAAATCGTCTAGGTTAGGTAGCGGACCCCGGGCTCTGAAGCTTTACCGCTGAGGATGCAACCGGGATTACGCCAGGTGATGATGATCAAATCCATAAAGAGTAAAGACATGATAATATGTATAGGTATACATATGTCTTTATAACTATTCTCATCTGGAAAATCCCGGCAGTCAGCCCTAGAGCGCGTTGGGAATATAATAAAGTAGGGAGCGTGTGCTAGGGATATTGGCAGGTTGACAGCAGAAGGTAAGAGACAGCTTTCCCGGAATGAATTTTATCTTGTTTATTATTCTTCAAGTCATTCACATGTGTTGTAGATAAAAATAAAGACATCAGTTGGTAGGAGGTCCATAGATTTTATGAGATTGTTTGTATGTATGTACGAGTAGATATGTAAAAAAGTTGAAAAGGATAATTTTTTTAAATAATCTTATGGATACAAGTCCTCTAGAGCCTATCTTTATACAGTTTTATTAATTTATTGCTTCTTTATTCTTAACAAGTTAAAATCAAAGGTTGGTGTAGGCATTTGATTGCTTCAAGGGAGCTTTTGGCGACAAATATACGAGTCCACTAGTTTTCATAGCCGATTGAGTAGCGGACAATGCCTGAAGACGCACGCACACGCACATACAGTTAGCTATCGCTTAACAAATATCACTAACAGCCGTACTATGACTGTCCACTTTAACTATTTCACATATTATTCAGGAGCATGAGCATTTAAAACACTAAACAACACCAATTCCATATTATAAAGTGTACTAAAATCAATTTGCAAAATAATTTAAAGCAAACACCAACCAAACCCCTTGATTTCCCGCCAAAAACTCCAGTACTTTTAAGTTAGTCAAAGTATTTTTTTTTATTTCAGTAATGTATGATTGTGGTATGATTTTATATTTAACTGAATGAAGGATTACTGGTGTAAAGTTAGATACAGATTTACTATACACGAACCAATAATGGGACAACAGACCAACAGATTTAAGAATAGGACAATTTTAAGACTCCGCTGAAGTCAGCTACCGGTCTGTGTATCCATTTGTCATAGTCTTGTCATAGCTTTATAGGCTCCACGATTGCACTTGCTTCTCCCAATGTTGGGCAAGATGCAAGGTTGGATCTTTGGAAAAAAGAACATACCAAACCCTCAGACTTTATTGCTCTAGCAGAGAAACTGCCGCCTGGCCATGACCAGCCCTGGCCAGTCTGGAAGTCCATAAACAGACTGAGGACACAAGATGGACCTTGCAGGAGCAATTTGAAAAAGTGGGGTTATCTAAGGGACGACTAGTGTACATGTGGACATAATGAATAAACAATGCCGCATCTATTGGAGTGTTCATCCTGTCCTGAATCTTGCACACTTGATGACCTCATGCCGTTTATGGATAATGCATTGGTTGTGGCCAGACACTGGGCAAGGAAAATATGATTCTAATTTAAGTTTATCGACGACGAACGAAGAAGAAGAGTCATAACGATGTACCCACCCGAAAAAAAGTTTATTAACGTAGGTAAGGACCTAAATAGATGTCCGTCCAGTGGTTCTCACTTTACACTTAGCATAGATAAAGTGCCATACGTTTTAATAGTCCTTAACCCGTAAAGTGGCTTTTACGAGCCTTCAGATTAGTTCCAATAACGGTGCCGGCATGCAGCAATGGCGAATCAACCCAAGTCGACAGCCTTTAGCATGATACTACAGATTCAGATACACTATTACGTTTTTATCACAAACGGGGTAGACAGACCTAAGGGTCTGTCTTACCCTGGTAAGACCCGAAATATATACATAAAGAGATTCATATAGAGGTACATATGGAGGTACATATAGAGATACATAATGTAATTTGTGGTTTTAGTATGTAACAAATGTGCCTATAATTGATCAAATTTCGTAACCTCAGCTCTAGTAAATGTCGGTCAAAGGTTTGAGCCTTTACATAGAAAGGCTTTTCTGGAAAAATAAACAAGTCTGTTTTTTCGCGATTTCGTAATTGGTGGTAATAGTAAACGTTGTTCAGATAAAAACCGTGTGGTTCCCGGCAGCCGACAGAGTAGAAAAGACCACTCCCAGTCTCCCCGTGGATGTCGTAGAAGGCGTCTTAGGAAACACAAGCAAAACAAAGCTTATAAACATCAATGAGACCTCTCCAACCCGTCTGGCCAGCGTGGAGAGTGGAAGCCAAATCTTCTGACTGCTCTGGCTAAAATATATTGCTCTGGTAGTACAGAGAAGGTTGTGCTTCTGCAATGGAGACTAAAAAAGACCTGATGATGATGACAATTATATTTATGTGATGATAATGATACATTGTCCATTCTTTCCGTTTGATAGACTAAAAATCCCGTGGTAAAGTCGTGATGCTGTATCCGTTTTAGAAGGGTTTACGTAAATAATACTTCATATTAAGGGTTAGATGTATCAAGAGTGTCGCAGGCGCGGCGACGGCACAGTTCCTGCGACGCGGACGTCCAATGCTTTCATGCAAACCTGTTATTCACATGCAACAGTACAATCGATAACAGTAGATTAATATCGTAAGAAAAGGTTGGCAATAGAAAATTGACATTTGGCGAGGCGTGTGTAATGTTTGCTCTTACAATACTGTAACATTTGTCCAAATTTTTTAGAGGGTTATAAATATATACATTTTATAATTAGTACAACATTAAAACCTTTTGATCCTCTAGAGAACATAATAGAAAAAATCCTTACTTTTTAGATTAAAAATTTTGCAAATTCTTAATTATTTTTTTTATTGTGGTCCAGATAGAAAATTCTAATTTGTACAAATTCAACATTTTGGGATTCAACATTTTGTGATTTTCTCATTCTAGTGCAAAAGGAATTTTATTATGGTAAAATTGGTAAATGTTGCTATATAGCAAATGATATGCACCCTTCAAGTACTTACATATTATCTAATATCCCCATTTCCACTTCATCTCTTTCGAGGAACTAACTGAAATTAAACTGGAAACCTAGTAAACATTGCCGCAGGGTAAAGAACTACCCGTCCTTTTTATTTGTACTTAAATATTAGTAGGTAGTGTAGTAAGTAGTGTTTTTATCTTTTTTTAGTTTTTAGGGATGTATATTTTTATCTTTCGTTGCTGTAAATAAACAGTAGGTATTTGTTAAAACCAAAGAGGAATTATTTCGCTTGGCAATGGATAGAGAGGAGTTTGGGAAGCTGACAGCTAATGCTGACCAGTAATGGTAAGGCCCTAAAAGAGAAGGAGAATTTGTTAAAAAAAAAGTAAAAACAATTTGTTAAGTTGTGAAAAGTGAAACAGTTCTCTGAACTAAGATTACCTTCTGTATTCCGAGAGCTGGGAAGCGCAGTCTACCCACTTTCGTAACTAACTCCATTGCGGTTTCTAAATCGAACACATTGCAGGCTGTGCGATAGTGTCGCGTCTCGTCTTGGGCGTATTTATCTTATGGTCAAAAGTGCCATGGCCCGGGGGAGCGTGACGTTTAGTGGTTGGCACTTAAATATTAGCACAAAGTGTTGCTTCAAATCCTAGCTTCCTCCATAGAGTCAAACTATTTATTAATCTGTAATAGAGTCATAATTAGCCTGTCATCCTATGTATGAAAAAAAACTTACTGATCTAATAACCTACTATTATAAACTGCCATACGGCGGGACGTGTAAGTATTGAGCGTCTAAGTATACTTTTATCTATAATAAGTATATTTAATTAGTTAGGAATTTACTATATTAATACTCACTAATTTGTTCTTCTCGATTCATCTTACGAAAACAGTACGAAATCTTCAAGAAACTTTAGATTTGAAGTTTCATTTCCAAAATCTACTTTGACTTTTAGTCTGTATTGTGTACCGTTATAAACTGTAATACCGGCGGAATGAATAAGTATTGAGCGTCTAAGTAGGTATACCTTTATCTATATAATATATTATATTACTAGTTATTCTCGATTCGAAAACCTACTTTGACTTTTAGTCTGACCCGGGGCTCGAAATGTTAAAATACGCCAGTACAGCATCCGGGTGTTTCACTAAATCACTCTTTTAAATGATCCGTCAGCTTTCTAATTCCAATCATTGGACAAGACACTCGGCACAACCGCATTTACGTACTTTTCGCTATACATATTTGATTATATGTAAATCCAATAAATTGGAGTGTCTGGGTAATATTTATGACAGTTGATACAGATATGACATTAAATAAATAAGATAATATGTCGAATTTCTGACATACAATTTTACCACAAAAAACAGTGCTTCGATTCAAGCATATTTAACTATTTTTTTTACATCAATAGATCAGTAATGTATGTATATTTTTTTAAATAATTTTGAAAGAGTCACGTATAACACGTTAAATTAGATGTAAATATGGAGATACCTTTTCATTACCAGACTCAATCAGTCCTACACTGCTGGACTAAGATCCTCTCCCAATAATAATATAATAATTCGGCAGCCAAGGAGGACTGTCCGTTAGTGCATCTCAATGGTACATTATGGGATAGACCTTTATAGATGCAGCCATCTCACTTTTTAGATAAAAAGGTATTAAAAGGCCTCTTCATGTTGACTTTGGCCTTATGAACGCCCATGGACCCGTAGCTACGAGCGTACATTTATTTATAAAAAAATATAAGTGATAAATAAAATAGTAAAGTAATCATGATTATGGCAGGTGCCGGAGTCTCTACTGCAATAACCCAACCCAGTATCTATAACCCATATAATCTTTTTATTTTCTCGCAATAGATCCTTCTCCTGTCGAAGCCACATATCATCAACTCCAAAAGGCCTCTTCGGGTTGGATCTGTATCGACGCAAGGCTACCAAAGGACCGGGGTGAAAAGACCCGTGAATCCAAAAGGATAATTAATTATTCATTTCAGATTCATATCCATATTACATTTTATACAAGAATGTGTCCTCAGTGATGGTACTTAGTATTAATAAGGGGAAAATGTCATAATCATCAACTAAACACCTAATTATAAAAAAACTTAATCATTTAGTAGGTCAAATAGTCTTAATAAGGATCGGAATTACAATTAACTCGGTGTACACTTGATATGTAAGTAATACCTACTTCTAAGTAGTAAATAGTTTATTGATTAAATTATTTTGTAATACATGTATGAAAACTGAAAATATTATGGAAGTTAAAAAAAAAAACAGAAAATATTCCTACATTAAAGCGTTTTGTTTTTCTATTTTTGACCTTATCAAAAACGATTGCGTGTAAACTTTTAACTATGCAATAAAATCTTTTATGATTCTTACCTACCATAGTTTCCGCATTCGACTACTTAACTGCTACAGCCACGAAAGCTTTCAGGCTACTTTCAGGAGCTACCTAAGGTTACTTACGAGTACCTTTATTATTAAATGTCTGTCCATGACGCTGATTTCATTCCACAAAAGAAAATTATCGTGTATGATACACGGACTCGCCCATGAAGGGTTCCGTAGCAGCAAGTAACATTATACGATTTATGACGTATTAAAAAATAACTATCTATGATACCGAGACCGCTATATATATTTTAATTGAAAGTACATACTTTGAGGTATATACCACTTTTTTTTCAGAATTATTTTAGTAATATTTCAAAAGTTACGGTGGGGGGGGGGGACACCTCAAATTTTAACTTTGTATTAGATTATCTCAAGACTGGCGGGTTTGATCTACATAGTTTCAAAGCAGTTTTTGTTGCATTTTAAAAGACCTTTTCAACGATACCCCACACGTTGGGGTGAGTCCAATTAATTTTTTTAAATTCACTTTTCGTTGTATGGGCTGAAAAAAAAAACATTTTTTCATAATTTTAAAAACCAACTTTTGGAACTTTAATATCTATCTCTCCACCAATTTTCGTGACAATCGGTGCAGTAGCGGCGGAGTACGAGCCCGGACGGACAGACAGACGGACGGACGGACGGATGGACATGACGAAACATTAAGGGTTCCTTGTGGACTACGGAACCCTAAAAAGGGAATCAACGTAGTGATGGGTTGCAAGTTGCAAGCCGCATCGCCTATATTAACATGATTCAGATATTCACCCATTCCCTCGATCAGCTTGTACGATCTGCGCCGGAAGAGAAGCAGCTGGTACATTCTATTTTTTTTTTCTTTTCTCCCAGACTAGCATGGATGTTTACATATTGTTATGTAAATTAAATATACCTACCTACCTGAGTATGGCTGCTCTAGCATACTAGTAAACGGTTATGTGATGTGATGACAAGGAGTGTTGAATAGCACAAATTAGTAGATCACGTAGATGCGACGATTGTTACCAATAAGCATAATAGCTTGGATCTAGATAATATTAGAGGTATACTTACATTTAGACAATAGTCTTAATAGAGTTACAGTGTAGAGTCTATGAGTGTTTTTCTTTATTTTATTTTATTTATTTAATCAATCCCCAGCTCTTTATATACAATAAGATTTTACATTATAGCTACAACTTACAGGCAATAATGGATTTTCATCACATATACGAGTACATTTGTAAACAAGTGAGTGATCTGGGAACAGGTCTGAATTTATTTTTTATGTGATCAGAATATCTTATTTTTAAACTTAAGGGCTTAATCTCGGGTTGCAAATGTACTCGTAAAGTGTAGGTATATTTGTAAATAAATAAAAAAAAATTGTTAAAATTCGTATTTTAGCATAAATTATACTTACATTATTAATGAAAATTAAAAATCTACCAACTCTACAACGTTTAACAAAATATACTAAAACAATTTTAAGGGTAGATTTAGTCCAATATACTGAACAACTTTCCCCAAGGAATGTTTGGAAATATAAAAAAAAAATATTTTGCTCGCCTTACAAACTTAGATCAGCTGATCGGTTAATTTAAATGGGAAATCAAATATTATTTTTCATAATTCATAAAAATATATCATATATGTTCACTGGGGAAAGTTATTCAGTTTCATGGATTGAATTCAGCCTAAAATTAGTTTCAGTATATTTTAATATCACCGTACTTTTGTCTGTAATTGCATCGTATTGGTTTTTCTATATAATGTTAGGTACTTACTAAAGAGAACCCGAACCGATTCAAGGGCCTAAAATCTTCGATGATCGAAGCCTAAAATAGAAGTAGTGAAAGTGTATGCTTAATAAACGGGCAAGTGCGAGTCGGACTCGTACATAAAGGGGGTTCCCCTTTATGTACGAGTCCGACTCGCACTTTGTTTTGTAATTGTACCACCGTACAATATTTTAAAACGCTGAAGAAACACGTTTTTGTATGACGACCCCCTTTAGTTTTTAACTTAGTATTTGTTGTTATAGCTGTCATAGTAATACATTATCTGTGAAAATTTCAAGTATCTAGTTAATGCCATTATAAAGATCTACCTAGTTAAAAAGCTAAAAAACACGTTTCTTGTATGACGACCCCCGTTAATTTTTAACTTTATTTATTTTTAGTATTTGTTGTTATAGCGGCCACAGTAATACATAATCGCTGAAAAAATTCAAGCGTCTAGCTATTACGGTTTAAGGGATAGAGCCCTGCGACAGACGGACAGACGGACAGATAGCGGAGTCTCAGTAATAGGGTCCCGTTTGCACCCTTCGGGTACGGAACCCTACAACGTCAAGCAAACAGGGGGTTATTACAAACCCTTATTCACAAAAAAATACAAACGTTTGCTAAACCTATTTTAGTCAAAATATGTTTTGTCCCTATCACTCTTTTCAATATTTGACATTGTAAGAATAAGACGAAACATATTTTAACGAAAATAGGTTTAGCAAATTGGGGTAACTTGCTCAGTATTATGGACTGAATTTAGCCTTATAATAGGTTCAGTATATTTTATTTTGTTAGACCCTGTATAATAAGGGATATATGCCTTTATCTAAGATAAGGGATATATGGCCTCAATGACTTCGCCCGTGGAGGCAACGCCTTACAAGAGTTACAATTCTGTCAAGTATTTTAATTCGTGATATAATAGCCTGTGACGAATCGATCTCGTCATCTCGTCGTTAATTCGACAGAATTCCTCGTTTTCTAACAACTGGTATAATAGCTACACAGTTTTTGCTGGCTGTGTCTACGCCTGTGTCCATTCATTACGTGATAGACGTGTATATGGGCATTTTATTTATTTGTTTGAATTTTAATGACAAGGCGTCTAGTGGAGGCGCGTTTCTATGTATTCCGACTTCTATGTTATTTTCGTTGTAAGTAGTTTGTGTTTATAATGAACACTGTAATAAAGTTTATAAACTGGAACTTTGTCCACTAAATCAGAAGATCAAATCAATTGAATGATTTATTGTTTTTTTTACTATTGTTTTCAATTTATTAACAATGGGTTGAATTAAAAATCTTAGTCGAGACAAGACTATATTGACCAAAAATTAAAAACAATCTATCTCGCCTCCGATATACTTTAGCAATAAACGTTGTTACCGTAAAATCCTTTAGGTATTTGAACTCAATTTTAAGGGTACTTAAATATACCTAGTAATATATAAGTCAATGATGTACCTATATTTCTTATGTAATGACTTGACGATGTTTAAGTTATACAAACTCTACTCTCTAGCCCTAGTCTGATGATGCGTCGTACTAGAGCTACTCGTAGAGTTCCAAACTATTTCTTCGCCTATTTCAAAGATTGACCGACAGAAAACGCTATATGGCGTTAATTAACCACTATATTATGTAGGCCTGATTTATGTGCAATAATCTAAAAAAAAACTTCAAATAAAGAACGAACGAATGTTAAACCACAAATGACGCAACGCTCATCTTTATTCCGGCCAGTGCGCAAACAAAAAAGTTGCCATGTACAAATTCGGTGGTACCTACAAACGGGATGAGAAGTACTTAAGATTCGGGAGCGGCCTACCTGTATCCAGGCGGCGACGCGCGGCGACGGTTGCAAAAACTGCGCCTGCCGCTCCCACGCTCGCAGGGGTCGACGACCGTGCATCGATGCTAATTTGACGAATATAGACTTGCGATAACGATGGCCATGCCTTCCGAAATGATCGATCTTTTTCTTGCGTTTGGCCAAGACTAATATGTGCTTATGTCAAACTTTTAGAGGCTGGAGATATCTGACGTACAGAGGTGGAATACATGTCGAGAGCGCCCTAGGCAAGCACCTTATGGGCGCCCCTGTAGCGGCCATGTTATAAATTTCAACTAAGTAATACTGGTAATGGTAATAGTAAACATAGATCAGTATATTTAGCGTTAGAACATAATGTGTGGTAGGTAGAGGTTTTTTTTGTCGTAGTTTTAAACTACCTAGAATCCCGTGCGCCCCTTTGTTACCTCGCACCCCTAGGCACGTGCCTATAGTTTGCCATAAGGCAAATCCGCCGCCTTTGACTGCCTCCGCGGTCCAGTGATCAAGGCGTTTGCCTTGTGATCCGGAGGTCATGGGTTCAAATCCCACTGGGAAGCATACTTTGTGAAAAGTTGTTTCCAGTCTGTTTAGGATATGCTTCGGAAGGCACGTAAAGCCGTTGGTCCTGAACGCCAGGACTTGGGTTGCGGAGGTCAGACGGCAGTCGCTCTGTGTAAAAAACCAGTCAAATCACCTAGGTAAGGTAGCGGACCCCGGGCTCTGAAGCGTAACCGCTGACGATGCAACCGGGAATACGCTCGGATGATGATGAAGGAAAATCCGCCTCTGCTGACATAACTTGATAACAGCGAGCAACGAATTTACGCGACTTTCGAAGCACGCAGAACTTCAAGTGGAATTCACACCCCCGCAGTGCTTTGAAATTGAAAAATATTATGTATACTTATTGATAAAAATTGGAGAGGCCTATGTCCAGCAGTGGACGTTATGCGGCTTAAATGATGATGATGATTGATAAAAATACAAGCACATTAAGTGTAGCAAAGTATACTGAAACTATTTTATGGGTGGATTCAGTTCATGATACTGAACAACTTTCCTCAAGGAACACATACTGAAATATGAAAAATAAATTTTGGCTTCCCATAGAAGCCTAAAAATATTTTTTATATTTCGATATAATCATGTTCCTTGGGGAAAGTTGTTCAGTATTATGGACTGAATGCACCCATAAAATAGTTTTAGTATATTTTGTTAGACGTTATATATGTGTCGCAGTTGGATGGTATAAACCACTAATTCACTAAATCTCTAGCTGTTTGGCATTACAGTTCGGTTTTGTTAAACAGCTGTATATCGTTCAGATGGATTGTCAATGTGCCACGTTTAACAAACCAGCTAACCACGTTTAGACCGCAGAATAGGTTATTTGCAGGCATGTTATAAACAAACTAATTTATGACGAGGCATTAAAATAAAACCTCAATTCAACTTCTTACTATGTAATCTAGTCTCCAAGATCATAGAGAACACCAATAAGGAATGATACAAAGTTCGATGCGAAGTGGATACAGAAAAGTTTGTTAACGCGACATAATCTCAATGGCGGCGTTGCGGTTTCTCTCGGCCTTTATTTGATCCACGTAAATTCTCCATCTTGCCAGGAGGCGGGCGTCGAAATAACTATATGGGAACCAAGCTGAAGATCTGCTTTATTTTTCCAAACCATTTGCAGTCCAAAACCATAAACGATGTTTCCGATATCTCTCGATGAAAACAGCTTACTCTCGGAACGCTGTGAAGAATTCCGAACTAAATCTTACGTCTTGCGCCGCGGCATTGATGAATACAAATCGTTTATGCCATTCTGCGTATGAGGTGTCAGTTATTTAACGCTGTTTTACGAAACCGAGCTGTAATGCCAAACATACCATTCAACTGCAACATATATATGATTATATTTTCCATTTCTTTTATTGTTTATGTCACAGATTATAATATCAAGCTATATAGGGGCAAGAACAGCATGCGATTGTAGGAATTAAGAGTCGTTATCATAGACTTTCCCAAACAAACGTATTTTGAAATGTCATGACATTTCAGATTTTGGTAAACATTTTAATTCCGAAGAAATTGCATACCTACAACTAGGTACATAACTGGTTTTCAACAGTTAGTATGAACTTGAACGAAAATATAAAGGTTTAGAGGTTTTCCATACTGAAGGTCAAAAAAGATTGATACACTATATTCTCTTTCAATTTCATATTTTAATCTTAAAAACCAGTTATATGCCTATTATGTGCAATTTCTTCGATATTACAAAATTTTGTAGAAATCTGACATGTCATTTTAAAATAAAATCTACACTCTACACTACTTGTATGGGGAAGTCCGTGTCTGTCTAGAGTAGCTTTTAACTCTTTTCGTTCGCTAAGGGAGTACGAACCCCCAAAACACGTCCTTATTTACGCCCATGCTAAACACTGTTATTATTATAACAAAACCCTACTTAACCGAACAAGTGCAAGGTAGGGTAGGGTTTGTGTAAGTCAGAATAAGTGAAAACAACTTATTTTCACTTTTGTTTACTTAGGTACCTAAATATTTTTATTTCATCCTTTAGCAGACGGTGGGTCGTAAAACAAACTCGTTTTTCGCACGCTCAAAAATGTTTTTTTTTTTTAAATTTTATCTAAGGATCAGGTTGTTGAAGGCTTACGAAAAAAAATAATTAAAAAGTCGTTGTTTTTGGCGCTTTCGTTGCTCGCGTTAGAGTGGTGTTTTAGTTTCTTCGAGCTTCACTTGTTGAACTTTTAATTTGTAATTCGGTACTTGACTTAATTTTTTTTAGTATTCACATCAAAAAGTAACATAATCTGAAAACGAAAAAAAAGGTTTTTTTCTATTAGACAAAAATTTTTTTGACTCAAAAAATTTGTCGACCTCCGTCGCGATATGGTTTACATGCTAGACCGCTAATCCGGAGGTACATGGCCTTTTTCAAATTGTCCTGGGTTTTGTATATATATGTATTTATCATAAAATATAGTATCGTTGAGTTAGTATGGAAGAGATTGCTGTGCGATAAGGCCGCCTTTTGTATGCTAAAATTTTTCTCTATTATTTATGTATAATTTGTTAAATTGTGTGCAATAAAGAGTAAAATAAATAAATAAATATCCCATAACACCAGTTTAAAACTTACTTTGGGGCTAGCTTAATCAGTGCAATTTGTCCTTATATATTTATTTATTTTATTTAAAAATATGTAAGTTATAAGGATTTGAAATCTGGTGGAAAGGGAAACTATCAAATAACAGAAACAGGATGCACATATAGAATTATGACGTCACTGACATAAGGTTTTACGCGTACGAAAGAGATAGCGACATGTTCCCACCAGTCGGAACCCAAAAGTGGGAGCGTGGTGGGCCACCACGCTTCCACTTTTGTTCATACTAATATTTGAAATGCTAATTATTACTTTATTTAGTACCTAACCAATTTTCTTGTTGTTTTCAGAAAACGATTTATTTTTAGTGTAATTTGTTGTTTCGTAAAAAATATGGTACAAAAAGTCAAATACCCACTGTGATTTATTTAGCATAGAATAATTAATGATACTAAGCAATTCCTAGGTTTCCGGCCTAGAATAGGACCAGTCCATTTCTTTCTGTGGATGTCGTAAAAGGCGACTAAAGGACAAAGCACTTATATCTTGTGCAACAACTGCATTCCCAAGGAGGAGTGACGTCGGGCGGCGGCCGGTTGTAAAACTTTTTGTTTGAATGAATTCCCAAGGAGGGTTGGTGCAGGCGGCCGGCCGTAAAGTTATCAGCCAAATCTTTTTTCAGCATGGCGAGTAATAACAGACTCATAACGCTGTCCCTACCCCACGTAAAGAAGAAGAATTAGGTAATCCGTGATGGTTTCTATTATACATACACTATCACATATTTATCCCTAATGGGGCAGACAAAGCATTTTGGGTCTTGCGGCTCTAAGTAGACAAAGCCCAGGGCCGCAAGACCTAAAGGCCACTTTTAGCGTGATGATGAGAAGATGGAAAAGGAACCAAAATAGTGGCGGGTTGCTAGCCGCATCGCCTATTAACATGATTCGCATTTTTGCCCATCCCCTCGAGCGGCTTTTACGATCTGCGTGGGAAGAGAAACCGCTAGTACATTCTAAGTTTTTAGGGTTCCATACCCAAAGGGTGCCAACGGGACCCTATTACTGAGACTCCGTTGTCCTGTCCGTCTGATCATCCGTCGGTCACAGGGCTCTATATCTTGAACCGTTATAGCTAGACACTTGAACTTTTCACCGATTATGTATTACTGTGGTCGCTATAACAACAAATACTAAAAAGATAAAGTTAAAAATTAAAGGGGGTCGTCATACAAGAAACGTGTTTTTTTAGCGTTTTAAAACAATGTACGGAATGTTCATGTACGAGTCCGACTCGCACTTGACCGGATTTTATTTCTTTTCTCCCAGACCAGTGTGGAAGTTTGGTTTCTATGTACTTATTGCCTACTAAGTACAGACAAACTCTATCAAAATTCTAATAACAAATCTTTGCCGAGACTTTGTTAAAGAAATATTTGAACGGTCTAGACAGTTAATATACCTTCCATTATTATAAACATAATAAGCCCTAAAACTCGATTGAAGCGTTGTCGCGGAGCCGAAAATCAGAACAATTGTGCTGCAAAAAACATTAATTGAGTTCCGGAACGCAGTTGCAATTTTCTGAGGGCAGGTAGACCCTAAGCACACGGCGTATTTTAAACGCGCAGAAGACGCTCGTATACGCACTTCAAACGAGATTCGAATGCAACCTCGTAACCTAAGCACACGACGACGCGCGTCTACTGCCCGTATACCCGCAGATACAGCGATACAGACGCGCTATAGTCGCGCGTAGCGCGTTTTGAACAGAGCCACTCAGTTGTACAATGGCGTCGGTTGGACCAAAAAAATTGTATACAATCTAGAATGCTTACGAATTGGCAAAGCCGTTCCCAAAAAATATACCTAAAGCCATAGGTCTCCCTTTCTACTTTATTGCACTGGCAGTTTGTGGAAAAGGGACTACATTTTTTGGGAACGTTAGGTATTTAAACATAAGCATTATGAAAATATGAGCTTTACGTACGTGGCATTAAGTTTAATTTTTAATGTTGTTTTTTTGAGATTATTACTCTTAGTTATTCTGGATTGTATTATAAATTCTTTGGTTGACACATCACTGCATTCGCCTCTTTGTACGCGCGTTTGTACCGATTCAAACGCGCGTATACGCGCTTCACGTACGTTTTTCCCAGTTTACGCGCGTTTGAATTGATAGTAACGCAACAATCTGCATCTACTGCGTCGAAAACGCGCGTTCCTAAAAGCGCTTTAACTGCGCCTATAAAATACGCCGTGTGCTTAGGGCCTTTGGCTATTTTTTACCCGTGCTGCGGCGAGAGCCGACTGGCCGCGACTCCGAAATGTCGCCTAATTGGCTTGGCATACATGAACACGATTTTCACTCCTCATTTTAAACTTTGAAGACCAGACCGTGCCTCTTTCATGTACCGACCTACTCGCCTCCTACATATTCATAACAAGCGACAAAAAATAAGGACTCCTGACGGAGAGTTTCGAAATTCTTGTGTTAGAGTGTTTCAGATTGTATGAAATAACGGGATAATGTCGGTGTTCAATGCGACTCATTATATCTTTGTGTAACTTCCATATAGGTATCTTTGTGTAACTTCCATGGCACTGGAATTATTTTATTGCAAACTAGTGTCAGTTGTATTGTAAACTACCGACTCTACAATTATTTTTATTGTTTTTAACTCTGTGTAATATTTATTCCCTTTGTCGTGCGAATGGCTCACGGCTTATCTTATATAATATTTCTGGTCTTCAATATATGTTTTTTTGATTCTTTGAATAATTTGCATATTTCTAAAAATATGAATATATTTGCAGGGTCTTACAAAATATACTGACCGATCAGCTGATCCGAGTTTCTGTGGGAAGCAATTTTTTTTCTTATTTCGATATATGTTCCGTGGGAAAAGATGTTCAGTATAATGAACTGAATCCGCCCTTAAAATAGTTTTAGTAAATTTTGTTAGACGTCATATAACGTCTAACCAAATATAGTGAAACTATTTTAAAGGTGAATTTAGTCCATGATACTGAACATCTTTCCCCAAGGAATATATATTGAAACATGAAAAATATTTTTTGGCTTTCCATACAAACTCTGATCAGCTGATCAGTCAACTTATATGGGAGGCCAAAAATTATTTTTCATATTTCGATATATGTTCCTTGGGGAAAGTTGTTCAGTACGATGGAATGAATCCACGCTTAAAATAGTTTCAGTATATTTTGTTAGACCCTGTATATTTATGTGATTTGAAAACTGACAATAATTCGTGGATTTTTATTTGTATAGACAAAATTTTTATTTTTATTTGTATAAGTTAAGGAAAAAATATGTACTTAGTAGGAATAGGAGGTAAGTATACCACTGACAAGAGCTTCTAGGCACCATCGACCTAGGTCTTGTTCATCTTAGGGCGTTGCCGGTTGCATCCTTAGCTTTACTACTTCGGAGCCCAGTGTTCGATTTCCCGCTTTTTCTTCTCCAAATATAATATGCATGTCAATGGTCACCCAAGGATGCTAAAGACTTTGTTATATTATTATCGACATAAGAATAAATAATGCTTAAATGTCGTCATAAGAATTTTGCTTTATTTGCCAAATAATAACTTTCTCAGACGACAGAGTGTCTAATAGCGCCTCTACACGATGTGCCATCATTGCACAGATTTTTTGTCCATTGCTGCGTTAAATGCAAAACTCTGAAAAGCTTTTGTAAGTTAAACAACAATGTAACAGTAAATTGGCGCAATGATGGCCCAACGTGTGGAAGAGCCAGAATCTGGCTGCTGCCGAGCAATTACCGATGTATTGACAGACATCAATCAACAACGCTGCAGTTCCACGAATGTCGAATTTGATGGCTTCCTACGTGATCGTTCGGTTTGTTTGTAGTTACATAGCATTCCATTAGAAGTAAAGTAGATATAGCATACCTATATTATGTAGTAGATGCAATACTATATATTGGTCAAACCAATTAAAAAAAGTTTATTAATAACAAGTTGATTTTCCAGACCAATTAAAAACCCTTGACTTTCAAGTTTTCACCCCAATAACTTTGTAACGGCTGAACCGATTTTATCAAACATAGCTAAGGCAAGGCTTTTGACGATTAAAAAAAAACACAGCGAAATTGGTATTTACGATGCCACAGACACCATTGAATTTATACAGGCTGACTTTTTAACCACCAGCCAAATTTTTGGAGTAAGTTCAGTCCATGATTTACATTATTTTTAGATTATACAGGATAATAATTCAATGACAGACACACTCAAACACGTCAAACTTATATCACCCCTCTTTTTAGTCAGGGGTTAAAAAGTGTTTATTGAATACGATGTAAAGCGGTATCTAAAACCCAAAATTAAATCCTTGATTTAAATTTCATCTTCATATCACGACAAACGTGGCTTTTGCGTCTGGTAGCCCTAAGTGTGTGTCTGTGTCATGTCATGTCTATGTCATTTTAACGCTTTTCGGCAACTCTTATTTTTGTTTAGTCGGTTTGCGTATTTTGTTAAGTTAATATTTATACATATCAGCTTTATTGTGAGTAGTTTTATCAATTTTTACTTAACCATATAATAAGGAAGTTCTACTCAAGTGGCTGAGTCTAAAGTTCACAACACTGTGTCAAGCGGACGCTAGTCTAACAAATGCGCTTCAGCGGCCGCAAGTCAGGCTGTTCTGTGGTTCAAACCAATCATTAGGACCGGCGAATACCCATTAAATTACTATTTGACAGATGCGACCCGAGGGTGCCTGTCAGGTGCAGTGCTAGTGGCGCAAATACGAGTATTATAATTTTCTGCGCCCCGGGCTTGTACGTAATCAATGTGTCACCCTATAAAATGACGTTGGAAATGTTAAAACCTGACTGTTACGCTGTGTGACTTTAGTCTATAAAATAAAGCCTGTGTCAAATGAGTATTCTATGAGTATATAGACCGTTATATTCGTAGCTTCGTCAGCCAACACTCGTTGAGCCTTGATTGAGGCTACAGAGTGTGCTAGGTATACGACCGAAGAACATCACCCTACGTAAGGGGTGCCATTTTTCAAAAGCTGAATCAAAAAACCTACTTTTTCCATACAAAAAACGATTCTTTTATGAGTCCGCGTTTCAAAAATGGATCTACAGGAGCTTAGTTAGAGAAGCTACTTAGATGATTTTATAGAGTTACGTCTCCTACGCTCCTTAAGCTGCATGATCCAAAGTCGAAAGGTTACTTTCATGAAAGGGTTTTTAAAATACGAGAATCTATTTAATGTGTAAGGTCCATACTCTAATAGTCTAAAGACCATCACGCGCATCGTAGCAGCCACGGCGCTGCGCACTTAATATTTTGAATGCATTTGTACTACACACTACACGTGTCCTGCTTGAAACGCTACCTCGGGCCTTTTGACCTTTACGCTTCTTATAAAGACATCATAGATCGAAAACTATGCTGCCCTTAAGGCAAGTGCAAGAGGCATAGTTTTAGATCTATGGGCCTGGGGCAGCCCTCGGACTATTTTGCCTTTGTCATAGTACAAATACGCCACCGGGTGCTGTTCAAAGTTCGTTCCACCCGTCACCTGCGGTGACTTTAACAATTTTACAAATATTTGTACTGCGCTGATGGCTGATTGTTTTGGTAGGCCATGCGGTAGGTGACGATTGTACAAAGTGATTATAATTTCGGCTTTGTGTTGTAGATGTGTCTACATGCTAGGCAATACACGGGACAAGAATATACAGGGTGTTAATGTGCAGTCAACGAATACTTGAAGGTGCGACAAAGTTTGCCAATTCAAACTACAATTCCTGTAATGACACCGGGCCATATATATTTTTCAAATGTTATATACATACTCGTATACATATTGTAAAAAGTTACAAAAATATTTATCTAACTAAAACTAAACTAAAATCAGAATTTAAAACTATTTTAAAAAATTACATTAAATTAAAAAATCCAAATGTTGTATTGTTTATTTATACTTTCAATTAAATAAAATTAAAGCTACTTTAATTTAAATTTTATTTGAACGATTATATCACAAATTAGATAATTTTAGATAAATTAAAACTGTGTGAGAACTAAAACTAAAAAATTATGATTTTTTTATTTAAATACGAGTAAGCATACTTTCATCAATGTTTAGCTGTGTATGGGAATGTCTTTCTCGAAATAGGTACCTACATCCGGTGCTTAAAACACACCTTTGTAACCTTGGCAACATGCAAGGTTATTGTCCATTGAGTAGGTAGACAATCTTGAGAATATTGATTTGACGATTTGATTTGACGTCAACATTTGTGCGAAACAAAACAAAGTGACTATTATTAAGAGATATTATAAATATCCTATGATAAAAAAAAAAAGACAATCTTCCTCAAACATTTCTTACCTTTATAAAGGATTACGTAGTTTACAGAAAGATAGCAATTTATATAGTGTAGGTAGGCCAAATCCTCTGACTACTCTGGCTAATACAGGGCTCTGGTAGTACAGAGAGGGTTGTGCTCCTGCAGTGGAGACTAAAAAAGACCTGGATGATGAATCAGCTTATGCTCATTACTGTGCGCAAAGAAAATCTAGCATAAAATTAAACTTCATTAGATATTTCTGCACGCAAATTATTTGTAAATACCATGATATTACAAGAAATTACAGGAGCAGTAATTTACTTTTTAATGACTAATTTTATTTCTGCCTGGGCATCAATTTCGCAACGGTATACAAAACACCATGTAAGCGGGTCTCGAAGACCCGTGTATGATCAGGTGCGTTTCCGGAAAGCACGCACACTGCACGGATTAATATTGACACTCCCTCCCCCCTCTGACCCTCGTGCTTCTGCCATTTGGGAGTTCGTGAACATAAGGTAGCAGCACTAGCAGCAGAATAATCTTAGAACAATAGTTTTTAGTTTAATAATGAGCTCTGTATGGATGAGTAAGTAGGTCAAATGAGTCTTTAAAATGTCGAAGAATTTTGATAAAATTGTGCGGATATAAAAATTTTACTTCAATCTTAAATATAACTTGTTTCATGTACTTAATTGATTGATGATTGTATTGTACACCCTAGTCCGCCAATCCGGAGATTCTGGGTTCGATCCCCAGCCAGGGTAAGTTGAAAAATGGCCATTTTCAATTGTCCTGGGTGTTTATCTATATATGTATTTATTATAAAATATAGTATCGTTGAGTTAGTATCCCATTATACAAGTTTCAACTTACTCTGGGGCTAGCTCAATCAGTGTTGTGTGATTTGTCTCTGTTTATTTAATTTATTGATAAGTCTGTTGCTTCTAAATCAAGTTACTTAAAAGTATCTGTGGCTTAGCGTAACAAAACTGATAGTATCTTATCTTATCTTGCATTGGGCCCACGATGGGAAGCACGTCGAACCTTTGGGTTATATTGTACTTACCCCCTTACCTTACTCACCCGCCTCGGGATTTCTGAAGAACGACTGCATAAGCTTCAGAATATCACCTGGTGCGTAGTGCCTGTAGTCCTCTAGCTCAGGATATGCTGATCCGAAGAGGTCCATGCGCTTACCAGCCATCGAGTCCCAGCTACACATGATGTGTCTCATTCTCTCCTCTGAATCCTCACATGCCCGACATTTTGGGCTATCAACAAGTCTCATTTTAAAGAGATGACTGCGATTGTGGTAGTGTCCAGTCAATGCTCCCAATAGAGTTCTTGCCTGTTTTCTGTTAAATTTATTTAACCGTTTGTACCACTTGGCAAAATCCTCGCCGAGTGTCTCTTTGGAGTGGGTGTGTCCACTTATATCACTCCATTCAGCCTTGTGTCTCATCCTGACATAGGCGTTTATGGCATTAGTAACCATTCCATATGATAGTCCTAAGAAGGGTTCGGGGCCTATAGGCGTGTCTGATAGTAAGTACCTACCTAT
Source organism: Acrobasis repandana (assembly GCA_963576875.1). NCBI lineage: Eukaryota > Metazoa > Arthropoda > Insecta > Lepidoptera > Pyralidae > Acrobasis > Acrobasis repandana. Next base: position 4,938,415 of record OY756215.1, read on the forward strand.
ATTAAACTTCTTCTACAACCGACAACCGAATATAAGTAATGCAGTATCATTAAATTTATTTAAATTTAGTTTATTTAGGTACGTAGATCATTCATTGTGTACTGCATGTCTTTCCCGCATGTAACTTAACCTTAGTTTAATAGTTTTTGAGCTTTGCAATGAATGACAGAACTTTTCATGGTGGCTTTTACAGAGTTTTACTTCATGCGAACGTAGACAAGACATGCTAGTTCCTCTCCTCATGAGCGTGTTCCTGGTTGCATCCTGGTCGTGCTGTGTTTGAGCCTGAGGTCCGCTTTCCGGCTTTTTAGGGTTCCGTAGCCAAATGGCAAAAAACGGAACCATTATAGATTCGTCATGTCTGTCTATCTGTCCATCCGTCCGTATGTTACAACCTTCTTTTTCCAAAACTACTATACTGTTGAAACTTGGTACGTAGATATATTCTGTGAACCGCATTAAGATTTTCACACACAAAAATAAACAATAAATTTTGGGGGTTCCCCATACTTGGAACTGAAACTAATTTTTTTTTTTCATCGTACCATACGTATCTATGGATAGGTCTTCAAAAATGATATTGAGATTTCTCATATATTTTTTTCTAAACTGAATAGTTTGCGCGAGAGACACTTCTAAAGTGGTAGAATGTGTGTCCCCCTGTAACTTCTAAAATAACAGAATGATAAAACTAAAAAAAATGCTTCTAACTCTCTAACTTCCACCGAAAATTGGTTTGAACGAGATCTAGTAAGTATTTTTTTTTTAATACGTCATAAATCGTAAACCGCAATTTACCTTTAGAACTTTTATATTATGTTACTAGCTGCTACGGAACCCTTCATGGGCGAGTCCGACTTGCACTTGGCCGCTTTTTCTTAATATTAAAAGCGAAAGGAATACAACATACGTTTTTAAAGGAGAAACAACACACCACACGATTTTAAACGTATCCTCTTCTGCCTTGGGGTTATCCCACTATTATATGGGGTCGGCACAGCATGTCAGCTTTTCCCATTTCATTCAATCCTTTGTCAAATTGTCCGTTACTCCCTTCTTACCCATATCTTTCCTTACGCATCTCCACCGTTTCCTTGGTCTGCTTCGGTAGCACAATTGGTAGTGCACTCCCACTACAGTGAGTGTGAGTAGCGTGAGTTCGAATCCGACTCGTGGCGAATTTTTTCGTCACATATTTTAAATTTAAATATTGTTTTGAGCATTATAATGCTGTATACTTCAATACCTAATTATAAATAAAGCCTTCTTCATTTTAATCGACTTTTAATTCATCTAACATGAATTTAATTGAATACCACACTTCTAAAAATTGGGTAGTAATGAAGAAATACGCATGCTTAAATGCGTAAATAATATGGGATGAAGAAATTCGTTAAGGTGACCGAAGTCAAATCACGGTACAATTGGAAGTGCACTCACACAAGTCACACACAATACGAGTACAGATGTGAGTTGCGTGAGTTCGAATCTCACTAGTAAGGCGGTGATCCTACTGCACCGCGCACCGTCGCGAAACGCGGCGCGGCAGATTTTTAACATTGTATCCAAGTAGCTCAGTTTGTATAGAAAACACGCCTGCTCCCACCCACTGAAACGGCGTCACCGAGCGGGAGCGTCAGTATGTAGAAACCGCGCTCCGCGACAATGCGCAGTGCAGTGGGATAACCGCCTAACAGAATATATACTAGTACTTATGTACTCGTGGCGAATTTTTCGTCACATATTACTTACATATAAAATTGCCGATTTTCAATACTGGCAACTTTAAAATCAAATATCTTGCGTTTCATTAGGAATTCCAAATTCAAATTTATTTCGAAATAAAGCCAGAAAAATATTGTTTTAAAATTCGTATTTTATTTGTTTTAACATCATTTGTTTGAGTTTCAACATTGCTATAACAACAACTATGGACAAATTGAAAATTCGCGGTATTTACGAATACGAGTTCCACCGTGGCACCAGTGCTGCAGAAACGACTCGAAGAATTAACGACGTGTATGGACCAGGCACCGCTAACGAACGAACGGTGCGTTTTTGGTTTCAACGTTTCCGTTCTGGAAATTTCGATTTACACAATGAGCCTCGTGGACGACCTGATACTCAAGTGAATTACGAAGAATTGAAGGCGATAGTGGAAGCGGATCCATCTCAAACCACTTCTGAATTAGCAGCAGCCTTCGGCGTAAGTGACAAAACGATACTTATCCACTTGCGCCAAATCGGAAAAATTAAAAAACTCGAAAAGTGGGTACCGCACGAATTGACTGAAGCAAACCAACAAACACGCGTTGCTTGCTGCGATTCTTTGCTTAATCGCCACAATAATGAGGTGATTTTAAACCGTATAGTGACTTGTGATGAGAAATGGATCCTGTACGACAATCGGAAGCGATCATCACAATGACTTGACCCTGGAGAACCGGCAAAACCTTGCCCTAAGCGAAAACTGACCAAAAAGAAGATTCTGGTTAGTGTTTGGTGGACCAGTGCTGGTGTTATCCACTACAGCTTCTTGAGATCAGGCCAGACGATTACTGCAGACTTGTATTGCCAACAATTGCAAACAATGAGTGAAAAGCTCGCCATTAAACAACCGAGACTGATGAATTGCTCTAGCCCACTGCTCCTTCAGGATAACGCTAGACCACACACTGCACATCAAACGATCGCCAAGTTAGAGGAGCTGCGACTGGAACCTCTGCGTCACCCACCATACTCTCCAGATCTTGCCCCAACCGATTACCACTATTTTCAAAATTTGGATAACTTTTTACAAGGAAAAAATTTCAAATCTGATGAGGCAGTCAAAACCGCCTTCAAACAGTTCATAGACTCTCGCTCCCAGGATTTTTTTTCCAAAGGTATCAATGATCTGCCTATAAAATGGCGGAAGTGTATCGATAACAACGGCGCATACTTCGATTGATTAAATAATAATTTCATTAAAAAAAACTTGTTTCACTTTTTTGATACTGAACGGCAATTTCATATGTAAGGACCTAATATTTTTAATTAAATACTTACGCTCTTTTTAAACAGTGGAAAAGAGAAGTTAAAAAGTTACAAACCGTTTACGCTATTTCAGCATTAATCTTATTTCCCGCCCACAAGACACTAAACAGGATTAATATACCGACAATCAGTTAATTATGGCAAGGATCTGCAACGTGGCCTAACGAGTTTCTCCAGATAGGCTTTATTTAATAGGTTATGTCATTATTACAGGAAATCAGCGGCGAGTAGTTTATCAAGATGCTTTACGATGACAGCTCGCTAAAATATTGATCAGGAATCATGCGCTATTCATTATCGAATAAGGGATTATCAGAGGGATTTACCAGTATAAAAATCATTTGCGTGTGGATCCTTTTCCTAATCTAAAAATTGCTTAGAAAATTGTTTAACTACATTGAAAAGTAATTATTATAGCATAATACTATCCATTATAAATTTTATTTGTGACGCTAATTTGAAAACTGTACAGATTTGCAAGCTATTGCTAATGGCTGATTAGGTGTAACTTTCTGATTTTTATTAAGACGTTTGTATGTACTATATAAATCAAAAAAAATAAAAACATCTATATACCTACCCTTTTAAAGTGCAAATAAAATATTCTAATCTTGAAGAATTAAAAAAGTAATAAATAAACATACCTATAGGTATAAATCACGCAGATTGAGCCAGCCCCAAAGTAACAGTATTACATAGTAATGGTTAACACGCTAGTCCACTGATCCGGAGGTTCTGCGTTCGATCCCCAGCCAGGGCAACTTGGAAAATGGCCTTTTTCAAATTGTCCTTGGACTTGGGTGTTTATCTATACAGGGTTATTTTTAATTAGCCGACAACCTTTTTGGAGCAAGTTCAGTCCGTGATACTGAACCACTTTCCATAAAAACATTTATTGAAAAACGAAAAAAAAATGGACTTTCTATACAAATCGGCGCTCAACCAAATGGATTTTGTATGGGAGGACGAAATTTTGTTTTCGTTTTTCGATAATTGTTTTAATGGAAAGTGGTTCAGTATCACGGACTGAACTTGCTCCAAAAACGTTGCCGGTTAATTAAAAATAACCCTGAATAACGTCTAACAATATATACTGAAACTATTTTAAGGGTGGATTCAGTCCATGATACTGAACAACTTTCCCCAAGAAACATATGTCGAAATATGAAAAATGTTTTTGGCTTTCCCTACAAACTCGGATCAGCTGATCGGTCAACTTGAATGGAAGGTTGAAAATTATTTTTCATATTTCGGTATGTGTTCCTTGGGGAAAGTTGTTCAGTGTCATGGACTGAATCCACCCTTAAAATAGTTTCAGTATATTTTTTTAGACCTTGTAGATAACTATGTAGGTATTTATCATAAAATATAGTATCGTTGAGTTAGTATCCCATAACACAAGTTTAAAAACTTAATCTAGGCTAGCTTAATCAGTGTAATTTGTCCCTATATATTTCATTATTTATTTTCCAACTTGCGGGCGGAGTAGCGTGATTACGTCACGGACCATTGTGAAAACATTGCGGTATACTTAGTAAAAAGAAGTGAAACCTACTTAGTAACAAAGTTATAGTCTAAGTATAGTATGGGTACATGTACCTCGTTCTCACCTACTTCTATCGTGAAAACAGCCATATGAACCTTGTTTTTTGGTTTGAATGGTGAGGTAGCTCGTGAAACTACGTCTGCCGTAACGTAGGTACATAGGAATTAAATACAATCTAGAATGAAGACCTACTTGTAATAATCTCAAAGAAAAAACAACATTGACAAGTTTATATTTCCACAATACTTATTTTAATTCCTAACAATCCCAAAAAACGTAGGTAACTACCTAAAGTTAAAGGCGTCCCTTCCCGCAAACTGCCAGTGAGAAAAAATTAGGGGGAATCCTTTAACTTTGAATCTTTTTTGGGACCGGCTTTGCCACTTTGTAGGCATTCTAGATTGTTCATCATTTCTTTGGTCTTACTTCACTAGTTCTTCTGCAGAACGTCAGTAGCTTCTGTGAGTGACTTCGTAAGACTGCTAATGTTCAAAAGCCAATCATTGTTCGTCATTAGGCTCATGTCATTAAGGCCGTACCTGAATTTTCCGGGGTCCAGTGCTGCCCCCATTTAAATTAAATCATTTCAAAGAAAACGGAGACATTATTTAATATTTTGCTACTATCAAGTGCTAGATGACCCTTCGAAGTATTTTATGAACTACTTGATAGTAGATAACCCTTCAAACTATTTTATGAACTACTGTTTACAGTTTATAATGAGAACGTTAAGTGGCCGTTTTTCGCAAATGTGCGTAGTAAAGCTTAACGTTCTCATTATAAACTGTAAACAGTAACTTAAGTGTAACAAAGGTTGTCTGTCAGATAATGCTTTTAGCATTAAGTATATTTATAGTTTAGTATCGTGCTATACAAATTGTATTTTGTATACAATAAAGTTTAAATAAAAAAGTGTAGGATATGAAAATGAAAATCATTCTGATTAAATCAATTATCTTTAATGTTAATAGTAAATGGGTGGCGATAGGAATGCAAATAAAACACTTTTACACTAAAACTATACTTAAATAACAAAGTCAGCGTGGCGGTGAGATCACTGTTGCTGCTGTGGGGGGGCAAGTCTCGCGGCAAGGAGGAGAATGTCGCGTTTTTCCTTCGGAAAGCGGAGTTCGCGTGCCGCTAACCGCGCCGCTCGAAGCTCGCGTTCTGCGCGAGCTAATTCGCCGCGAATGACGCCGCCGCCATTGGTGGAGGACTCTCGTTCCCTGGCTGCCCATTCTCGGGCCATCTGTTCGCGCATGGCGTCATCTAAAGCTCTCGCGGAGTAGTGCGCGACGACCTCCTGCCTTGAGCATTGCCGCTCGCGCATTGCGCGTAAGGATCCATTCCAGTGCAGCAGCTGGAACACCGTCATCAGCTCTTGAAACTCCAGCATCGTCCGCCCTTTGTTTGCTTCCAGCATAAATCTGTGGAGAGAGCAGACGGTTAAATAGCTGAATTGGTCCTACTCGATTTAAATTTAACACAAAAATTGGCAATCTTCGATGACACTATTTCATGTTCATGAAAAAGTACACTAGATTTAGACTATTCTTTTCTAGATTGCCAGTGTTAGGACCTATAGTGATGGATGGCGGTATTCTTCGTGAAAGATGCCCGAGCTTTCACCACTGCCTTTTCAATGAGATGTGACGTAAGAGAAGACGGTCTACTTAAAGAAATAGAAAAGTGTGCGGCAGCATCATCAGCAAAAGACGTTTAGACCTCTGCCATGGCCTTCTCTATGAAATGCTAGTATATGACGACATAGAGTATGGTCTACCTGAAGTTGGCGATGCCAGCGCTAGTCTTAATGGTGCGCGACAGCATCACCAGCAGCCCGGGCCTCTGCCACAGCCTTCTCTATAAAGTGCTAGTCTATGACGTCATAGAGTATGGTCTACCTGAAGGCGGCGATACCAGCGCTAGGGTCTTGATGGTGTGCGGCAGCATCACCAGCAGCCCGGGCCTCTGCCACAGCCTTCTCTATAAAGTGCTAGTCTATGACGTCATAGAGTATGGTCTACCTGAAGGCGGCGATACCAGCGCTAGGGTCTTGATGGTGTGCGGCAGCATCACCAGCAAAAGACGCCCGGGCCTCCGCCACGGCTTTTTCTATGAAGTGCTCCGAGATCCGTCGTGACTCGTGTTCGTTGAATACGCTGTTCATAAGCGCTATCTTGGCTGCGCTCCGTCGCGCTTCAGCCTTGGTCGGGCAATTCTGGAAAGAAAATCTTTTTTAATTTCATGATATCATTTTCAGCATAATTTCATCCAAAAGAAGTTCTCCCGATAGAACTTTTGGTAACTCCAAGTAAGGTAACTTGTATTTGACGTTTCATGTTTTGTTATATTTACTTAGCTTCTCATATTTATAAGAATATTTGCATTGGAACAAGATATCTCCATTTTCAACACTAACTCTATTCTAGCTAGGGTTGAATTTTGTAGATGCTGGGTCAAAAACAAAATGATTTGGTACTGTTATGAGAATAAAACGTCACAAAATGTAACTTGTCTTGTCAGGATCATATCCATTTCAACATGATTTTAGATTTATTAATGCAAAAGAACTGATATTAAGAGCTCTATTTAACTCCAAAAAACTATGACGGTTGTAATTTTCATACAAATCCCATAGAAAATGTTAATAAAAAAGTGTCTGATTTGGATTTTTTGGCATATAACGGATTCAATTCAAGCCCAGAACTTTCTATAAACAAAACTGGAACCAAGGAGGTTATGCTGGGCAAAACAACGTTGTTCTTTATTTAAAAACACGTATTTTGTTTTTCTGCAACGAAAGCGAATCAGCGTCCACTCGGCAAGCATTATATCCAAGTCATGTTCGCGTTGTATCGGTTTTGCATAGGATTGACTCGCAAATGGCAACTTTGCATGTGACCTTGCATTGGATATTCTCGTATTGTCCTCTGAAGCAAATTAAAAATAGTGTAAAAAGAATAAGTAATGGCCCAGCATTAACTATGCCAGGCACGTAGTCGAGTAAAATCTCTGAGAAATGTGACTCACGTGGTTGCTCATACAGGTAGACTATCAATGTTACTTCTAGTTAGATAGATAAGTAAGACGCTACCCGAATGTCACGCTGAGTAAGGCCTTTAGGTGTGTTTGTTTTTTGTGTATGTAAGTAGCATATAAGTGAAAAAAAAATCCATCTGAAATATTAGGGTAAAGATGCCGAATATGAGATACCAATTTTATTTTTGGCCACAAAACATTTCTTTGCATATTTAGAAGAAACCCAAAGTTAAGGTTTTTTTTTGCTTCCGGACTAGAACAAAAATCTAAAAATGATGTCAGATAAAAATAACCCATGAAAATGATGCTGGGAAAAAGGTTGGCAATTTACTACGGTATAGTCATCTCTACTGCTTTTCCCCAACCTTCACAATAAACCAAAGGCGTGCTTTCTGAACGGTTCTTATTTTGTGGCATCCTTTGATGTGGCAAGCACCGACATTGAATACAGATGAGGTCCTCGTAGGGACGCAGAGCTGCAGTGAGCTCGCGATCATTCAATTACGACTTGAGAGCTGCAAACAGATGCTTTGCTGAAACTACTGACATTACGACGTCCACATTTGTTTTAATTTTGCTTCTTACTTGTGAATTATAATATAAACAAGGTAGGGAGGGAGTTTTAGAAAAACCAGTAACCTCGACAAATCACCTAGGTTTAGAAAGCGGACCGGGCTCTGAAGCTTCACCGCTGAAGATGCAACCGGGAATACGCTCGGATGATGATGATAAGGGAGGGAGTTTTAGAATTTTTATAATCTGTGACCTTATTATTTTTAATCTCATACCTAATCATCTTGACCGTGTGGTTTCCGGCAGAGTAGAAGAGGACCACTCCAGTCTCCCGTGGATGTTACGACATTCACCTTAGGGGCCTTAGGAAATACAAGCTAAACAATTCTTATAAATATCAATGAGACCTCTCCAACTCGTCTTGTCCGTGAAGAGCGTAGGCCAAATCCTCTGGCTGCTCTGGCCAAGTATGGCTCTGGTAGTACAGAGTGGGTTGTGCAAGATACCTAAAAAAATACCTGATGATGTCCTAATCAATACACGAGCAGTTATAAATGCGGCCGGTTCATGTAAAGTTCGAGAAGGCTATAGTGCTCTTAATACATGAGCTATCTACGTACTATGTACGGTACGCTACATGCGCGTGCGCACTTGTTGAACCGCTTACCTGAAAGCTGCCAAAGCACGCTCCGCCGGGCAGCGTGACGTAGCACACGTAGGGTGGGTGGGCAGCCGGTACCGACTCGTAGATGACGAGGGCCCCGCTCCCGCCCGCCGCACCACCCCCCCGAGCAGCCTTCATCTGCCAGAACTCCTGTAGAGCTTCCACCACGTTCACTGTTGAGAGCACGCCATCCGCTGCACAGAAAAAGGGATATTTTATAATGATTTTAAGGAAAATTAATATAGATATTAAGTTAGTAGGTCTGTCAAGGAAAATGTCTAGGGTATGTAGGTGAATCTCAGTTAATCTCAGTTATGAGCGTACGAACAGCAGAGGTTGGATAAACAGGAGCTCAAAAGAACGGCGATGCAAAAAACGAAGATTCGAAAGAACATCGGTTCCGAAAATCGAAACCTAAATGAAATCAAATCTGAGGTGCGAATAACAGACAACTATTTCAACGATTTTTTGTCGATGTCTAGGAGAGATACTGATATTGATCTAGAATGTATACCAATGTATGAGTACCTAGATGTATTTACTCGTATTATAACCATTATTTTGATGGAATAAAAACTTAGAAAGACGTGGGGGAAATGTGTGAAGCAGGTCATGAAGGAGGGGGGTTAGTACAGATATGGTAATGATAGAAAACGATTGAGTAAGTTGACAAGAGTCGACCCCAATAGGGAGAAGGCGAGAAAGTTGATGATGAACCATTATTTTGCGATGTAAAATATTCATCAGTTGAATGTTCTCTAAAGTTATATCGTGTAAGTTTTTTAATGATTTTTTTTTGCATTATGCTTCTAGTTATTTAGGCACATCAAAACAAACTATGCATATGTCGCAGTACGATAGATATACCTACTCGTACTCGTGATTTTCTCGTTATAGCAACAGTTCGACCGAGAAAAGTGAAAGTATTGTAGTTGAGAAGTGATATTATAGGTAATTACACCTTTCTTTTCCAAATTACTATTTGAACAACATCGTTTGTTAAATTCGCCGTGTCTTTGTTAAGGCGAAATGCCACCAAAACAGATTTGACGGGTTACCTGCGAGCAAAACCAATTATTTGCTTTCAAAAACTAAGAATTCTTCATAAGTTTTGCATTATACTGAAATTTAAAAATATGTATCAGTCGCTGCCACATACAAATTGCCTTGATAGAAAAAAATCTGAAAGTTACCTCTAATTCTGCAAAGTGCTTTCGGAGAATTATTTTTATTCAATAATTATGAATGTTTTTTTTTGACATTTTTCAATGTCAATACTTTATGAACAAGCAAAAGTACTTTTTTATATAATAGTTCATTTATTATTTAAATATCGCGTTTATTTTCAAGGCGAAACAGCCGCCTGTTCCTAAGTCTGTCGCTGAGCCCATTTCGCCTTAAAGTTGCTCGTAAACTAATTAAGAAAACAAGAAAAAATTGTTTAGTCCATTACGTAAAAATGTACTTATTTCTTTTTAGGATTTCTTGGAAATAACATTGTAACAAACGTCCATTAAAACGACAGGTGAATGACGGTTTTTGGAACAAATAGGACGATAAATATCGAACAATTTATTGTACAATACTCGTATCTATTGCATTCATTATCAAAAAATTGCAGTAGCCATTCAGCGTGGGAATGCAGCCAGTGTTCTTGGCACCATGCCACATAAATAACAGAGATTTTCAATTCAGTTTTTTGATTTAAATTTTAGTTAAATTTTAGTTAGATAAAAATCTATTTAAGTAACTTATTTATAACGAAATGTTAAAAAAAAGAAAATTAATTATTGTATGAAAAGAATTTATTAAAAACAGCCTTGTAAATGTCATATTTTTTATTATCATTTTACATATAATATAGACTTTTTCTGTGGAAGCAATACATACAAACCATTATAGTTAATTAGATATTTTAGTAGTTAGTTCTTCTTTGCTGGTCTGGGAGAAAAGAAAAAACATAGAATGTACCAGCTGCTTCTCTTCCCGTGCAGATCGTAAAAGCCGATCGAGGGAATGGGCGAGAATCTGAATCAAATGAATAGGCGATGCGGTTAGCAACCCATCACTATTATGATTTCCCTTTTCCACCTTCATGCCCACCATTACGCTAAAAGTGGCCTGGGCTTTACCGCCCTTGGCTCTGTCTACCCCGTTAGGGATAAAGACGTGATAGTGTATCTGTATCTGTTATGTATCAAAAAGTAGCTGAAAGTCAGCTAATGGTTTTGACAATTAGGAGTAGGAAAGGATGTTAGGCAATTTATTTATTTCGAGCATTATTTGAAACTATATAATATACATATAGGAGTGAATGTAAAGAGCAAATGAATATTTAAATTATAAAACAATGAATTTGAAAACTCAATTACGTTTGCATATTTGAGAATTCATTTTGTCGCTGACCACTGCCACAGAATATTTATGACGATACGATGCCACGACTGCAGTTTAACTAATTAAGTAAATAAATTATTTTCTTAAATTAATTAATCAATAAATTCAAAAATACTGCATTAATTATAATTAACTTTGCAGCATATAGCAAAGCACGTAATATTCTGACATCCCTTACAAATTGCCCATATATATGTAATATATATTTTTTGAATATTTTGATTTGTTCCCAGAGGAAAATTGGTTAGTATCACGGACAAAATCTAAGTTAAAAAAATCTTTTCAATATATTTTGTAAGATTTTATGTGATCAAAGTCGTATTAAACTATTTAAGACTACTTTACAAGAGACCTCACCTCTCAATGAGAGTTGCAGCTTTGTCTCGGATCTAGAAAGCAGACTTTCTAGTTCACCGCGTTTGTTAGACCGGGACAATGGGATTATCGGCGTATGGGAAACTGCACTCTAACTTCTTTGTCGGAGTTGAAATTAATTTTCTACAAGATTGACATTGATAGATACGGGGAAATCACAAATATTTAGCTCTATATATTACAAGCTTTTATTTAATTTTACCTGTCCCGTTGTCTGTGCCCGTAATCCAATCTTGCAAGCTAAATTAGACCTACTACCCATTATTCAATCGAGCTGAAACTACACATATTTTTGTAAGTTGGATGACAATGCAATATTATGGTACCAATGACCTGATCTCAGGATGAATCCGGAAGGTGGCCACGGCATCTTTCTGATAAAACCACATAACCCCACCGAATTTGGGCTCATTTGTTTCCACTTTAAAACTTTTTGTTTCATCGTTTTAGATAAAAGCTTGTTATTAAAAATATTTTAAATAATTACTTGTTGTAATTATAATTGTATGTACTATAATAAATATATGTATAGGTAAATATGTATATATTTTTTTAATAAATTGGTACAAATGGGACGGAAAGTGGTCAATGGAAACAATAATTTTCTACAACATGAAAGATTGACTTTGATTAATTAATTTGAAAATCGCAAACACTGCTCTTTTCCGTGATATTTTAAGTTACCGAAGAAAATTATTAGCCTCTGTCAAATTCGGCGTTGCCGAGTTAAAATTACTTCACTATAACTTGCGGAAATTGCTTTACAATCATTTCTCTAGTTATTTTACGTGTTGTCAAATAAGTACAAATTGGGCAGAAGTTGTTGATATAATTTTATCGGCGAATGGAAAGCTGCAATTTCTTTGACGAAGTTGAGAATAATACGAGTACGGGATTTTTTTTAAAACTTTTGATGAGTAACATCTTTCCTCTTGCTTCCCTGCAATCTGTGAGAGTGATTACGTGAAATGAGACGGAAGTGTGTAACAGGAGGCCGGGAAGTGCGCGCTATTTGTTTTGACTAATGAGCGTGCGGTGGTTTGGCCATTACTTGACTACTGTAAGGCCCCCTCTTTTTTTGTCGGTGTTACGATATTTCATCTTTTTTAAATTGGCAAACAAATTTTAATTTGCAAATGAGTTCAACATAATCGAGAAGAAGATCGTTAATCTGGAAAATCGCTTCATTTGTCACTAATTTCTTTAGTTATTTTTCTTTTATGAATTTATGAATTCAAGTTTGCTTTATTCTGTCCTGAAAAGAAATGACATTATTTGGATTTCCTAGAATCCTTTGTTATGCGGATAAAGCCTAGCGTTCTTATCTTCCTACCAAACATATAAATCAAATTTAACGGAACTCAGAGAACAAACCGAATGTAGGATTACGCATAAATTAGTCTTAAAAAACCCAAGCGGCTTTGACAAGAGCCGCCATTTTTAGCCAAAACTAGATACACTAGAGGTTTGTCTAGTTTTATAGTCATGCAAATTAATTCTTCATTAGCATGAATAACGAATATGATTTTGTCGAATTCGCCCACGTCTGCTAGGAAGAGATTAACCTAATATGTAGGTGATAGATTTATTTGAGGTGAGCGACTGAGCCGAGCTGCGTCACTTGATTTTCATCAATGTTAATTATTTACACGTAGCGAAATTGGCTTGTCAACTTAACAATATAAAAGTGTTGTAGATTCCTTTAATCGAAAAATAACTTTAGGAAAGCAACTGGAATAAATAAACGGGCAAGTGCGAGTCGGACACGTACATGAAGGGTTCCGTACCTCCATACAATGTTTAAAAACATTGAACAAACACGTTCCTTGTATGAAGACCCCCTTTAATTTTTAACTTTATCTTATGTAACAGGGCTCTATCTCTAGAACCGTAATAACTAACTTGAAAATTTCACCGGTTATGTATTACTGTAACCGCTATAACAACAAATACTAAAAATAAAAAAATGTTAAAAATTAAAGGGGGTCGTCATACAAAAAACATATTTTTCAGGTTTTTTAACTAGATCTTTACAATGGCATTAACTAAATACTTGAAATTTTCACAGATTATGTATTGCTATGGCCACCATAAAAACAAATACTGAAAATTAGATAAAGTTAAAAATTAAAGGGGGACATCATACAAGAAACGTGTTTCTTCAGCGTTTTAAAACATTGTACGGATATACGGAACCCTTCATGTACGAGTCCGATTCATACTTGCCGGTTTATTTTAAAATATCTATTAGTAAATGAAGAGTATTTGATGAAACCATGTGAAGTTATTTATGGAATTAAAATATTATTTATTTATAATTATTTATTTAATTTCCTAAGTAACATTTCCAAAAAAAAAATAGCGTTTAGGTTTCACAATTTGCAATACTGTGCGTGTTTTTGAAAAATCACTGTTATTAAACTACTACAGTTTATTCCTCAAAAAATTTACATAAAAATCTTAAGGATTTTCTACAGACACCCAAAATAGCCAAAACACAAAAAAATATAAATATAATAAAAAATAAAAAAAACAGTAAAATATCGTCGAGCACGGCTCCGGGCCTTTCTTCGCTCTCAGCGAATATTTCACTGTGTTTTATTCGTTATTCGCCGAGAGCGAAGAAAGGCCCGGAGCCGTGCTCGCCGATATTTCGCAGTGTTTTATTTATTTAGTTTTTTGTATTATATTTATAATTTTTTTTTGTAGCCAAAACGGATAGATATTTAGAAAATACATTTTGTGGAAAAATATTTTTATATAAAAAGGTGATTGTATAAAGTAGTAATATGTTTTATAAAGGCAAATTCAGAGGTATGTTTGTGATTTTTTTCTATCTAGCCAAAAATGCTGAATCGTGTTTTGGATATTGTGGGTGTCTATAGAAAAGCCATAGGATTCTTATTTTTTTTTATTTTTATTAAAACTCTCACAGTTTTCTTGGCTCTGAACTAGCGGGGCCTTAAGAAATAAACCTTGCTATGCCTTGGCAATAACTTAAAGTATCAGTCAGTCATTTTAAAATAACTAATTTAAAAACACACAATAAATTGCACTGCAAAATAGCTACACAGCGAAGCGCAGGTGTAACAAGTAATTAGATATTTTATTATGGCTTGAGCTAAAAATAACCACCACAGGTACTACAAAACGTATATAGTTTTCCAAGTCATCGTTCGCGTAAAAACCATCGCATCGTACTTTGAAACTCTCGCGTCACCGATAAGTTACCTATAGGTAACCATCGAATCGTACTTTTGAAACCGTCGAGTCACCGAAAAGTTATCTTTAGGTAACATCGAATCGTACTTTTAAAACCGTTAAGTCACCGATAAGTTACCTATAGGTAACCATCGAATCGTACTTTTGAAACCGTCGCGTCACCGAGAAGTTACCTATAGGTAGGTAACCATCGAATCGTACTTTTGAAAACGTCGCGTCACCGAGAAGTTACCTATAGGTAACCATCGAATCGTACTTTTGAAACTGTCGAGTCACCGATAAGTTACCTATAGGTAACCATCGAATCGTACTTTAAAAACCGTTGAGTTGAGTCACCGATAAACCTATAGGTAACCATCGGATCGTACTTTTGAAACCGTCGCGTCACCGATAAGTTATATTGTTTTACACAGAAAACATAAAATTGAACAGATCCTTTAAATTTGCATAGTTTTCTAAAAATATCAACATTGATTTTGACAATTTGAAAGCATAATTATATAATCAAAATACCTAGATAATAAATTCATATACTTCTTCTTTTTTAACTTAAGTGCTTGTTCTTGTCGGTGGAGTTAAGTGGAGATGCCTCCATTGCTCTCTTTTCTGGGCCATCTTTTTAATGTCTTGGTAGGACCTTACTCATATACAATTAACCAAAATTAAAATTTAATGACATCTTTCACGCGTAAGTGTAATACAAAATCGATGTTGTCCATACTGGGTCACTTCAAAAAACAGAGCGTCACCGCAGGGCGGCGCTAGTGTTGCCTAAAGCGAAAATGCAAAGCCTCCAGCCAGCGTAATCGGCTTATATTTTTTGCGTTCAACTGCCATGATGTCTGTATCGTGTACACGACGAGACTAATTACACTTTGTGCTCGATTTGTGAAGCCTGTTCACGCAGAGTAAAAGCCTCCGTACATAAGGCTACTAAGTACAAGTCACAACCGCTCGGGTTATGCGATATTTGCTACCACGGGTAAGTTATCATACCGGTAATGCTGAAATTAATAAATTCACAATTTTTTACTATTTTACTCCTTACCTGTTGGAAGAAGTCACTATTTAAAAAAAACTCAAGTGTAAAAAGTTAAAGGGCTGAAAAATATAAAACAGCAGTACTATGCCTAGGATACCGGGAATGGGAATACACTCAGATTAGCGGGGTTATAGGTATACTTATTGTGTTTAAGCAACTGGCGGGGTTATACATATACTTATTGTGTTTTAGCATTTATCCTTCCGAATTACATTTAAACATAAACGTTGTATATACTTTTGCAATCATTTTATAAAATCCTTTATTTTGACACCATACTCCATAGGTTTTGAAAATATATAATTTTGCGCCAAAAATCCTCCATTTTGTTTTTTTTATTTATTTTTGATATACCCAATGTCACACTCACAATCAAGACGAATCTAACGACACCTCTCAAGCTTAAATCCATCAAGGTGCCAAAGTAATATACATACATATACACTCGAAAAACATTACCCTCATTCTGGCGCAGTCGGGTAAAAAGCGGTCACGTCAAGCGAGATGGCGAACCAAAATGGCTACGTATTTTGCCATATCTTATTTGGGAATTATAATAACCACTACTGTCCGATGTCCGATCTGACCGATGGACCACAGACTTGGTCTTTGACCTTGTCCCAAAAGTTTGGTGTTTGCCAACGAAGTACACTAGGGATTAATAACAGACCGTAACCAGCATTCGTTCGATGACTAAGATAGTAGACGTGGAAAGAAAAGCAGCCAAACTTAAATGGGACTGGGCTGGGCAGGTGTATTGGATGCACCCAGATAGGTGGACTATGGTTGCTACAGAATAGGTGCATGCCTGTAAGCTTGCATCGCAAAAGAGGTCGCCCAAGGACAACGTGGTGTGCTGATCTCGTGTCCTTCGACAAGACCTGGAAGATATTGGAGATAATAAATAAATAAATATATAGGGCGAATCACATAAAGTAAGTTTAAAACTTGGTTATGGGATACTCACTCAACGATACTATATTTTATAATAAATACATATATAGAGACCCAGGACAATTTGAAAAAGGTCAGATTCCGACTTACCCTGGCTGGGGATCGAACCCAGAACCTCCGGAGTGGCGGACTGGCGAGTTAACCACTACGCTACAAAGTCGTCAAAAATGACAGAGATCAGTGGGGTACTATAGAAGGGAGGACTTTGCCTAGCAGCGGGACAATATAGGCTAAAAAACTAGATATGGGTAATCTCGACACCAAGGAGTGTTTCGGCTCCCTGAATCTTACTCCGCATCCGGTACCGACTCATCTAAATTATTCCTACTCCCTAATCGGCTCCAGCTCCGAGGTGCACTAATTTCGCTATTGGATCTACAGGATACGCAGACGTCCTTTCTGGTATCGGTTTCAATACAGAATAATATTGACTCTCGATTCCCGATTTCTCCCGAGACGCGGTGGAGCCGAAATGCGGCTCTTGGCTCGCGACCCGACAGGCGCCACCGGTTCCCGGCGGGACCAAGATAACGATTACCGGGATTCAGTACGGGTATCGGCTCCTGTTGATGAATCGGCTCATTTAAGTATTCGAACCCGGAGTTACCCATGTCTATAAAAAACCACTACTCTACCATGGGCCGAACTGGGATAAAAACCTGTACGGCCTCGCCCAGTGCATCGTCTGTGGCGCCCGAGTAAATTTTTTACGTAAAATTGTGATTGGCGGATCGTAGTCCGTAGTTAGCTATGTGCGCAGGCGCAGGCTTTACTTTACAGCCTCGGCCTGATTACAAGCTGTATGGCCCTGCTGAACCAGCGGCAATCCAGCTGCACATATATTGAGTTTTATTAGCAGCGTAAAACCCATAAGTGATTCTAATCATGAAAGAAAACAAGTTTTCCCGGTAAACTTACAGTAAATATGAAATTAATAGATCTTCCGTACAAACTGCGCTCGGTTGGTCGATATTATACTCGTAAAAGGCTGGTAGTCATAGAAAGGTGATTTGTAGCATTTTGCATTAATTTAAGGAAATAAATGGTTTGGTAAAAGCAATTAATGAATAAAAATAACTGGCCAAGTGCGTGTCGGGATAAGCTCAGAGTAGAGTTCCGAAGTAACACGTTACAACATGGGGACTTTATTTTACATAATTTTACATGTTTACTATACAGGGTCTTACAAAATATACTGAAACTATTTTAAGGGTGAGTTCATTCCATGACACTGAACAACTTTCCTCAAGGAACTTATATATATAAAAGTTGAGCGATCGGATAATGCGAGTTTGTATGGAAAGCAAAAAAATATATTTTATATATGTTCCTAGGGGAAAGTTGTTCCGAATCATGGACTGAATTCACCTTTAAAATAGGTAGTTTCAGTATATTTTGTTAGAGGTTATATATTTCAAACATCTTAGGAAAAATGGAATCAAAATAGTAAGGTTGCTAGCAACATGATTCAGATTCTCGCCCATTCCCTGGATTGGCTTTTACAATCTACGCGGAAAGAGAAGCAGCTGGTATATTCTACGTTTTTCCTCCCAGACTAGCCTGGAAAAATAATCGTATGTTTTCTAATAATTTTATAACGAAATTAAAAATAACATTGAATTTAAAATCTAATTGTTGTTCATGTGGCATGGTGCCAAGAACACTGACTGCATTCTAATTTTAATAATTTATATAATATATATCTAATAATCTAATTATAATAAACGGGCAAGTGCGAGTCGGACTCGTACATGAAGGGTACAATGTTTTAAAACGCTGAAGAAACACGTTTCTTGTATGATGACCCCGCTTTAATTGTTTTACTTTATTTTATTTTTAGTATTTGTTGTTATAGCGGCCATAATAATACATAATAGGTGAATATTTTAAGTATCTAGTTAATGCCATTATAAAGATCGAGTTAAAAACGCTGAAAAAAACACGTTTCTTGTATGACGACCCCCTTAAATTTTTAACTATTTTTATTTTTTTGTTGTTATAGCGGCCATAGTAAGACATATTCTGTAAAAATATCAAGTATCTAGTTAATGCCATTATTAAGATCTAGTTAAAAACGCTGAAAAAACACGTTTTTTTGTATGGCGACCCCCTTAAATTTTTTTATTTTTTTATTTTTAGCGTTTTTTGTTAAAGCGGCCACAGTGAAACATCATCGGTGAAAATTTCAAGAGTCTAGCTGATACGGTTCAAGAGAGAGAGCCCTGTGACAGACGGACAGACAGACAGACAGACAGACAGTCAGCGGAGTCTCAGTAATAGGGTCCCGTTTGCACTCTTCGGGTACGGAACCCTAAAAAGCATAGTTCTGTTATCTTCGTGCTTATTCATCATAGACATTAAACAATTGTGACAGTTAATCAAGTCTATAAAACTCTACAGACCGAAACAAAAGCTGTGGGAAAAATATATTATTGTCTTCACAGACAACGGTATGATCAAAGTTAGCGGATTTCCCCGGATGCAAAGAGAAGTTCATTGTTAGTACGTATAATCAACCTGATTTTAATACACTGGTTACCTATTAGACCAGTATTTTTGTAATAATAACATTAATAACTGCACAAATGTGTCATTAAATTAATGGAAAATCTTTGCAGTGTCTTACTCCTTCGCCTTAGTTTATCTGTAGCAAAGAGTAATAAAAAAAATCTGATAGAGGGAATTTTTTTACGGAAACAAATCTCTAAAATTTCAATTCTTTTGCGACGTGTCAACATTATAGTATACCTATTTACTACAAATTAAAGTAAAGTAGTAAATAGTAATAATAGAAGTACTTAATTATGACCGTGCCTGTATGAGTACTAACTCATGTACGGTCATTTTTAAGTACCTCCACTGGCTTCCTGTGAAGGGAAACATGGTGAGGAAACCTCCACACTAGTTGACTAGTGTTTAATAATAACAGTTGTCACTATTATAACAGAATAAGTACAGTACTCACGTACGTAAGTCTCACTCAGCAAAGAAATTCAAAGAAATATCTACTCAATGTGGTTAGCGTTATGGTTTAATTTAGCTCACATCAGAACTCAGCACCTTTTCGTTTAGATACCTAGACATCCATTGAAGGCCAATTTCATTCTTATTAGTCTAGACAAATGATTCGTATCTGAATTTACCACACCGAGGGGCCGCTGCGCGCATAGTAATAATGTAGGTATATTTTCAATACCTAAACAGGGAAGGGACACAGGCCTGCTATTATAGATGATAGTCATTGAACTACGTTAGATGTCTTTAGGTAACTTGAAAAATATGACACTAGTGTTAGCCATTAATATAATCGACAAGAAGAAGACCAATAAAAGTAGCGCCAAGTTATGACAAATTAGACGTAAAGAATCAACGCTTCATTATTTCTATGAATCGATGATTTTTAGGGTTCCGTGCCTAAAATGGTGCCAACGGGACGCTATTACTGATACTCCGCTGTCTGTCCATCTGTCACAGGGCTCTGTGTCTTAACCGTAATACTTGAAATTTTCACTGATAAAGTATTACTGCAGCTGCTATAACATCATATACTAAAAATAAGAATGTTAAATTGTACGTAACCCTTCACGTACGAGTCTGACTCGAACTTGACTGGTTTATTTATAAATACGGCTGCGAGTTTTTCAATTTCTGCAAAAATAAGTTATAAGCAGCGGTCGGAATTATAATAAACGTGGAGAAAACGAGGTTAAAAATGTATACCAGAACCAATAATGTTTGCCTGTTTATTCGTCATTTAGATAGATCCTTTGAATTAAGTCTTTGATGTCATGCAAATTGTACATTTCATTAAGAAAAGCTGTAGAAAGTTTTGTGTTTATAACTAAATTATGTATGAATGAACACCTGTCTGAAGTCCATTGGTTTGCTATTTAAATTTTACCCACTTCCAAGTATTGACTAAAAGTATAGTTAACATGCATTTTTCGCAATGATAATATGTATATAAATTAAAAACATTATTTGTGAACACTACTAATTGAATAATTTAATAACGTTAAATGGTGATATAATTTTAGTTAATTTAGGTTTTATACCATTTTTACATTTTTTTTTAATTTGTTGTTTATTATTATATTAAAATCTTGCGGGACACTCACTGAGACAGAATAAAAATAACAATTTACATTTATATGTCCCATACGTGTCCCGTAAAGAGTTTAAAGGCCCATTTACACAGTCCAAGTTTCTTGCCTGTTGCATACAATTTTATTGAAGCAATAAATAATTTGTATGGCTGACGTTCTGTTCAGACCATGCGAGTTTTCTATTGCTTCAATTAATTGTATGCAACAGGCAAGAAACTTGCACCGTGTAAATGGGCCTTAAACCTAATTGAATAGTTCTATTTGCATGCTTTGCGGAAGTTTGTCTATCAAAGCTGAGCATAAACAAAGTCTTTCAAACATTTGAGAGATTAAAACCCTGGAAGAAGTGTGTTATCTCACAAATAACAGTATCACAGACGTGAGCTCGGGAAGCTGCAAACGAGCGCTTGACAATTGTGAGCGAGACTTCTTTCAAAGAAGGAAATAGTCTGTTAGTCGTTGCAAAGGCTTGGAAGTTGTGGAAATAATGGCAGTTTTGTAGTAGAATGTCTTTTATAAATATATATTTACGGTGCATAAAATAAGGTTAGGTTTCAAAAGTGGTTATATAGGTTTTTAAATTAGCGAGAGTCACATCTGTGAAAAGTTTCTTATTTTGTAGCTTTAGAAATATTCAAATTGCGAGCAGCTAATATTTCAATAACTGAACTAATATAAGATTTAAATTAGTCAGTAAATTTCAAAATATCGACACTACTTCAAGGAACTTCTGATTTAAGAAATATTTCTTTTAGATTTTACCTTAATAATGAAGAATTTTATGAACATAACTAAAATATCGCACGGTTTATTAAAGAACCAACAAACATCTCATCGCCAAGATTATTTTAATTGCTTGTCAACAGATTATTTAAAGTAAAATTTATTGATTTTGAATATATTTTTTTATGATGGACCAAAATTAGATGTTCCCCAACGACCAGCATCCAATTGTTGGGATCCGCACACAGATACAGACTTTATGGGTTCTCAGTCGTCAAAAAGCTATAAAACGGTTTTGATTGCATATATTATGCGGAATCATTAATGATATTTAAATGTGATTCTATTGAGAGAAATCAGCTGCTCGAGAACGTGCCAGACATCGCGCTGTGTCTGCGGCAGTGTCGCGAGCGGCAGGGAACTGATTGTGCAATTTCGCCGAAGCTTGCAATAGTTGCAATGAGACCGGATATAAATCAAGATGCCGCTGTGTCTTGGCTGGTTTTGCGATTTTCCTTGTTTAGAGCTTTGATATAACCGGAACTTTCACTTGATATTTAGGGTTAAACAATTTATTGTACATCGTTAACACTTCAGCTTATGGATTTTGAAAATTTCTACGTAAAATGAGAAATGAAAACTCACCGCTTATCAAGTTATTATACTTCTGAAAGCTATGGTCTACAAGGAGTCTGTTAGGCATATTTTCCGTCGTGAAAAAGTCGGGTAAACAAGGGGGCGGGTGTGGAGCAAGTCTATAAATACGGGAGCGGGTTGGGAACAAAGGATCGCGCGGATGTTTGCAAAATCAGCTGACCTCTGTAGACGTCGTCGTAGAGGGGCGCTAGCGCGGCGTCGCGTTCGGGCGCGCCCCATCGGGACGCCTCGGGGTACACCATGGGGGCGCGCCTACGGCGACATGTTCGCTCGGGCGACACGGGCGTCTGCGTCGGGCTCCGCGCGCGGACTGCCGCCGGCCGGGGCTGCGCCGCCGTCTGCGCACACATCAGACCTCCGCCACTCCGCACTCCCGCGACTCCAGCATACACAGAATAATTAAATACAGTGAACTCAGATGACTTTATGAATCACACAACAAGTCTTAACTTGAATTTTGAGCTGCACTAGCTTAGGCTGGGAAAGTCCACTTACAGAAGGCTTTGCTGATGACTGCGAAAAATGTCGCATAATATTTGTCAAGATTTGCATTCTGCTGCAGTTTCTTTAATAATGTGCTATTACTAAAAACAAAAGAGAAGCCTGTAGTCGACTGAGATTATGATGAATGAAGTAGATAAGTAAACCTTGACGAGAAAAATAAAATGAAAGAAGTACGCAGTCAAACATGAAAATTCTGCCTCCGTGGTCCAGTGGTCAAGGCCAGGACCTTGTGATCCGGAGGTTGTGGGTTCAAATCTCACTGGGGAGCATACTTTGTAAAAAGTTGTTTTCAGTCTAGTTAGGATATTACAGGCTTGAATCACCTTACTATCCGAAAAGAAAAATGATTCTGTGCTTCGGAAGGCAAGTAAAGCTGTTGGTCCCGAACGCCATCTAGCGTTTGTACCTATCTTAGGATTGGTTCTGGTCTACCCTTTGGGTTGCGGAGGTCAGACGGCAGTCGCTCTGTGTAAAAACCAGTAACCTCGTTATATCACCTAGGTAAGGTAGCGGACCCCGGGCTCTGAAGCGTAAGCGCTAACGATGCAACCAGGAAAACATACGCTTGAATGATGATGACTTGGAACAACGATGGCCAAACGAATACAAAGAAATTTGCAAAGATTTTTTTTCTGATTTAATCTATCTCAATTCTCAACTCAACTAATATAAAGAGGTCTAAGATGAAACAATATTTTATCAGTAGGAGTTGTGTGTTTCATGACCGAAAACACAAAGGCTCTATTCCATAATCTGTGGCCGCTTCACTTTCGCACGGTCTCTGCGCCAGCGACACCAGCTTAATTGCAACCCCGCTCACAACCGGATTTATTGTGCGTATTCCCTTGATGGAGCTCCGCCATCTCAACTTCAGCACCCTGACACCTGTCACCCGCGTCCTACTCACCGGTTGTTAGCTACGATGCAATTATGAGCAGGAGTGTCGCACGACGCTATCGCGCTCATACAAAAGACATCAACGAACAACTTTTCCGCTAAGCATTTGCAAAATGTTTGCAAAACGCTGATCAACTTGACTGATTACGAATCCAAATATAGAAGCTAACTTTACAGATAAGGTGTACCTGTTTCAAGCTAAATGATCACTCAAACCAAATATAGCAATAACTATACAAGGATAATTAAGATGTTTGCAAATGAGTGTGATTAGAACAGGCGAAAGGTGTCGATCGCTTGCGCAGTCAGGAGCGGTGAACTATGCAGAGGTGCAGGCTGAGAGGGGGAGCCGACGGCGGCGAGCGGAGGGGGGTGGGGTGCTACCGCCGTAACCAGTTTATGTTTTAAATTCGCGATAAAAAATATCTGCACCGCGCGTGTCATTAGCCCTCCCCGCGCCTGCATTTATTAATCTTATTCGGCGAAATCGACGCATCACCCGCGCCCCCCTGCCCCGGCGGTAGGGCTGGTGATACGGGATGGGATTAGTTCGCTTTTTATGTAATGAACTAATGACCAAAAGTTGTTGGCCGCACTTGACCTTTGCAACGTCCGCGCTGACTAATTGAACAGTTGCTAATTTTTTGCGCGCAATTTGAAGTAGACTTTTGAGGTATTTAGAAACATTTTAGCGCGCGTATACTTATTTTTAATCCTTATTACACTAATTTATTGAAATAACAACATACATTGTTAATTTAAATGATAACTGAGATCATTTTAAAACAGACTTTCTTAAAAATATGCGGCTAGCAACCATTTATTACTTTGATTCTCTTTTCAAACTTCTCGCCCCTAGAGCCGCTTGACCCGAAATACTCTGACTGCCCCATTAGGAATAAAGACGTGGTAGTGTATGTATGTAATTTAATACAGGACACTAAGTTAATTTAACGCTATCTGTCTGCCATACTGATCTGGTCAGCTTTCGGAGCAAATAAGCAGATTCTCCGATCAAGGAACATCCCACAAAAGCTGAAAAGTAAAGTTTTTGACCAATGTGTCCTGCCAGTATTCACCTATGGAATGGAAACGACTACCTTGACAATGAAATCTGAAGAAAAAAGAGTTGCTCAGTGGGCAATGGAGAGAGCAATGTTAGGAATAACATTGCTCGATCACATACGAAACGAGGTGATTCGAAGGAGGACCAAAGTTAGGGACGTTGTTGATACTATAAAAAGACAAAAATGGAAGTGGGCAGGACACAGAGCGAGAATGGACGCAGATCGATGGACCAGAAGGGTAATGGAGTGGCGACCATGGGCCAATAAGCGAGGTAGAGGACACCCAGCAATGCGTTGGGTAGACGATATTAAGCGTCACGCAGGCCGCAAATGGATGCAGGTGGCAAGGGAGAGACAAAAATGGAATGATATGGAGGAGGCCTTTGTCCTGAAAAGGATAACATAAAGGCTGCTATGGTCTGCCATACATTGGTAACAGTCATTACGTCGCACGCTGATTTGTATACTTATTTATTTATTTTAACTTTATTGTTCCACAATAAACATAAGGCATGATGACTGAAAAAATCTACTTAGCCCTGCAGTTAGACAAACAAAAAATGACGATTTCCATAATAACCGATCTAGAGCCGACCAGCCGACCTTGGTCAGATCGTCTGGCCAGAGCGTGGTCACCATTTAAACCCTTTTAGCCCCATCGGCCATCGGTTTGTCGCGCTGTGTCCCATGTCCCGCCCACTGCCACTTCAACGAGCTGGGCTATGTCAGTGACTTTTGTTCTCCTACGAATTTCCTTATTTCTGATTCGATCACGTCACGAAACACCGAGCGTAGCCCTCTCCATAGCGCGCTGAGCTACCTTGAGCCTTCTTATGAGACCCATAGTAAAGGACCACGTTTCAGAGTCATAAGTCATCACTGGTAACTGGTAACACACATTGATTATAAACTTTCGTCTTGAGGCACTTGATACATGCTTGTAAAGTATACATTGCCACTTTCCCTATCCTTTGCGGCTGGCTGGGTGGGCCTCGGTCACCGTCAGGCGGACCTGGGGCAGAGCCTGCTTTTGCAGGCCCCAAAAAATGAAGCCTGGTTGAACGGTGGAAACGGATTCCATCGTTCGACAGACAACCCACCGGAGTAGAAGGCGCGTCAAATCGGCCGTCACGGAAAATTCCCTTGCATATATTTTATTAATTATTTATATAAAAACAGTGCAATAACTCATTGTTAATATATAAATAAATACATAGCAGCATACCAAATACTTTCACTGCTATACGCGTGTCCCGCGAGAGGCTAAGCCGATGGCTGCTCCGGCTTCTCTGACTAAAACAGAGGGTGCCGCGAGCGAGCCGGGGCCGCTGAGGTAGCGGCCGGCCGCGTCGGGGCTGTGGAGCGCAACACGGCACCGGTTCGAAGCGTTTATGGCGGTGTCAAAGTGTGGTTTTAAGTGGGTGCTAACCCCACATACCCACTCGGCTTCCCGTGACTGGGTGGACGAGACGGCAGGACTTTTTCACACGAAAAAAAAATAAAGGCTTGTAAAGTACGGAAGACACAGCCCTAGCCCGTTGGCGATCCTGGTTGTGGCCGTTCACTCAGCCACCGTGCGACAATGCCTGCTTATGGAGGTGGCTCACACGACACAACACCAGTGAAGCCAGTGGAAAAATACTGCCGCCACTCATTTGCATCGCAAACTAACTTGCTACTCGCACCTTTTGTTTTTATTTTATTTTAAGTGCGAGCATGCATCAGTAACTAAGTAATATCCCAGAATTGGTCCCATAGGAAAAGTTGTTCATAACGAGACGAACTGAATCACCCGTCATCATCAACTTAGCGCATTCCCTGCACCAACATTATCCTCAGCATCCTCAGCTGTGCTGCTTCAGAGCCCAGGGTGCGCTTTCACTGGTCGATGGGTTTGTTTTTATTTGATTGAATTACCACCCAAGGATGCAAAAGACCTTGCGAAGTGGAGAAGTAATAGCCGCAAAAGTTGACTGGCCTGGCCACCTGCCTAACGTCAACCCTGTTAGGGGATCGGGATCCATGTCAACTTGTACTGGAGGCCAAAACCAAAGTTTCGTAGGGTAAATTTTTCATTATCTTTCAGTTGAATCTGCCCTTAAAATCGTTTTAATATATTATTAAACCTCACTTCCTGCCACCCGTGAGTGCGCACACGTTCCACTCATTTGCTAAGGCTATTCATTGCATACGCTTTGCATGAAAAGCTATGAAACAAATGTTAGCAGGTCAGGGGACGCATTTTTGAAATCGATATTCACATTACGAATGGTTTGCGCGAGCGTTTTCAAAAAGGCGAATTTTTTAATCAGTCGTACGCGAAAAATTTGCACGAGTGGTCTTGACAAATGTCAAAGAAACCTTCGTGTTGTTTGTCATTCCGTTTCATGC
Organism: Acrobasis repandana; assembly: GCA_963576875.1. Lineage (NCBI taxonomy): Eukaryota > Metazoa > Arthropoda > Insecta > Lepidoptera > Pyralidae > Acrobasis > Acrobasis repandana. The sequence continues at coordinate 4,965,551 of OY756215.1, forward strand.
TGCTTTTTGTTTTTATGTTGAACATTTTAGAAAACCATTGACTAAGTCTTTATAGTATTTTCTTCTGCATAAAACAATATTACTCATCGCCTCCAAGTCCTTCAAGTCTTTCCGTGGATGTCGTAGAAAGCGACTTAGGAAACACAAGCTAAACAAAGCTTATAAACATCAATGAGACCTCCCCAATCCGTCTGACCAGCGTGGAGAGTGTAGGCCAAATCCTCTGACTGCTCTGGCTAATATATGACTCTGGTAGTACAGAGAGGGTCGTGCTCCTGCAGGGGAGACTAAAAGACCTAATGATGATGACTCATCGCCTACACGACGGTTTAAAAAATATGATGCAATGCGTTGGAACGTGAGCGGTGAGTTTTGTGTTTCGCTGACTTCCTCATGAATAGCACTCCCGGCCGTCATCTGTGCGTGCGCATAACTTCTTCGAACACTCAATCTCGGCATGCATAATAGCTATTTAGATTTACCTTAATGCTGACCTATAAATATAACTAGTGGCTCTGTGAGCTGTAGACCTCGCGAATCTGTCTGATTTTTTTTATTAAATGGTTTCGCCATTTTGTAATTAATAAAAAAACTGAATCAACAAAAAAAATTACGTAAACCTTGACTTATGTGTGCGTTACTACACATACAGTGACGTTTGTCGATCATCAGGAAGGTTAAAATGCTTGCCATACGAGATAATATGACTTGAAATGACGACAAATTAGACTTTCTTCATGACTTCAGTTACGTCGAAATGTCAAGTCATGATCTATCTCTTTTACAATCATGGACAAAGATAAAGAGAAAAGCATATATTTTTTGTCTGTCGCTGTCGTTATCTTGTCCAATGACATTATCTACATTCTCCACTCCAGTCTTTGTATAGAGTTGCAAGTCTCGTAGTGCTCGTATCAGTTCTATGCCAATATAATGATGATACGAGCACTCAATGTTGTTCCAACTGGAAGTGCGTTCGTCGAGACGAACTGATAGATCGAGAGCTGGCACGAATTTTTGGGCAGGTATTTGAGGCAAGTTGAAAACTTGTCACATACCTCTCCTATTATACCCCAACACGGAACTGCAGACCTGGCTGGTAGGTAGCGGGGCTAAAGCAACCTATAATTTTTTAAAAGTTTTTTTTTTCAGAAAAGGTATTTGAGGCAATATGCATTTTTTATATGTTGTAGGTTAATGTTTAAAGAATAAAAAAATCCATAAGCCAGTTACTTACGATATACCTATTAATTTTTTTTATTTTTTTTTAGGTTTTTTTAGTTTTTAGGTTAGAGGTTTGACCTCTATCTAGCCTGATGGTAAGCTGAGATGAGGTCTTAGCAGACTCAAAAAATGCCTATTCACTCTTGCCTTGAAAATCCCTAAATCATATGTATGGGGAAACATCGACGCAGGGAGGGAATTCCACACCTTAGCGGTTCGCACAATGAAGGAGGAGGCGAATCGAGAGGTACGATGTGGAGGAATATCGACCACAAATGGGTGGAATCCCTGTCCACGTCGTGTTGTCCGATGGTGGAATGGTGCAGGGGGAATTAAATTATGTAATTCCTGCGCACACTCCCCGAAGTGCAGCCTGTAGAAGACACACAGACTTGCTACTAGTCGGCGATGTTCGAGGCTCTGGAGCCGTCCTGCCGTAAGCAACTCATCACCAACGAGTCTACTGGCACGTCTGTCGATAGCTTCCAGGGCTTCGAGCTTCCAGGGTTTCTGCTATTTACGTACCCTCGAAAAGCTTGTATGACGTTGGCACTGGTATGCTTAGATGTTTTAAACTACGCTGTAGTGTAGTAGTGTGTAGTCAACCTATATGCGTGTTACTTATTATTTATAAGCTTGTATACCAATAAAGCCTGGAGTACGTCAGTAAACTTCGATCGTTTCACTTGTCTTACACCTCTCCTACCTTTACAAGGCAAAGGATTTTTACTAATAGATATAGTGATTCGGTTGTAAAACTTTTAGCACAAATACATTTCCAAAGAGGGTTGACGTTGACAGGCGGCCGGTCGTAAAATTACAGCCGAATCATTTCAACTTTTCCGGCAATTTCTTCTCCACTCTTTGGCATCCTTGTTATATTTGGAGAAGAAAAAGCGGGAAAGCGCACCCCGGGCTCCGAAGCAGCACAGCTGAGGATGCAACCGGGAACGCGCTTAGATGAAGAAGAGAGTGATTCAAGAGGAAAGTTTATATGTATAATACCTGTTAGAAGCCGGGGCGTGTCGCTAGTAGTGAATATAAGATCGATATACCTAATTTGATTGTTATACTCATAATCATGTAGGAAATACCTACTTTTGTTATTTATTTATTTTGCTATTCATATACAACACTTGTTTAGTTTAGTATTTACGCTGACATTTGGCAATATCGCCATTCATTTGGCAACTAATATTTAATCAACGTTACCCTGTCCTACTAGTCACGTAACTGCGCTTCAAGTCTTTATCCCTATGGGACAGACATTGCATTTTGGGTCTTGCGGCTCTAAGCAGATATGGCCCAGGGCCGCAAAACTCAAAGACCACTTTTAGCGTGATGGTGAGCGAGAAGGTGAAAAAAGTAATCAAATTAAATGTTGGGTTGATAGCCGCATCGCCTGTTAATACTTACATAATTCGCACTTTTGCCCATTCCCTCGATTGGATTTTACGATCTGCACGGGAACAGAAGCAGCTGGTACATTCCAAGCTTTTTCTAGACCAGCATTGAAGTAATACTAATACTATCTACTAATAGGGATACTTTTAATCCGGAGAAAATGTAAGGTTTTCGTGGGATTGTCGTTTTGACCACCATCATCATTCACACACATCACCACCATCGTCTCGGTCATTAGCTACTTAGTAAGATATTAATTCGCTGTGCCGACGTTTCAGTTTATGTAAGGCCCCGTTTAGCAAAATGTAAATGATGTGCACTCTAGTGCATATCATTTTGCTAAACGGGGCCTTACTGGACATAGATGTCCAGTCAGAAAAATAAAATCAGATTTAATAAGTACTTAGTGACACGGGGTTACTCCATACGATAGTCGTCCGATAGTGACGTCCTATTTCTATGTTAAACCAAATTAGACTAATTATAATTCTATGTTAGACCAAATTTGAATTATTATAATGTATTAACGCTCAATGTTGCTTGACACTGAAACGCGGAAACGCAGTTATATACGTCTTGCGTACGTACAACTTTTAGAGTAAACCTACAGGTTGCTAGCCAATCGCCTATTTTAGTTTTTAAAATTACTATGATTATAAACAATTCTGCTGTTAGTTTGTTTAAGTAGGTATATTTCATCACCAATCATTCGGTTTGCTACAAGTTAGTACTTACTTTACTTAGGTATAAGTGTCTAAACATACTATGCCGAAGTTTCCTGGCTTAAAATTAAAGTTTAAGAGTGTTACCTTAGACAGAATCAGTTTCCCATACAAACGTAGTCTACGTTTTAGTTTGAAACGACATGTCAGATTTCGGTAAAAATTTGTAACTTTAAAGAAATTGCATTTAACTAGGATTATAATTGGTTTTCTTAGTCAAAATATGAACTACAAAGAAAAAATGAGGGTGTAAAAGTTTTCCATACTGATGGTTAAACATGATGTAATACACTATATTCTCTTTCAAGTTCATATTTTGAATGATAAAACCAATTATAACCTATATGCAATTTCTTTAAAGTTACAAATGTTTACCGAAATCTGACATGTCGTTTCAAAATTAAATGTAGACTACGTTTGTATGGGAAAGGGTTGGGTAAGGGGATTCTTAAGTCAATATACTTAGGTAACCATCATTTTAAATCAATAACAAACTTATCAGTGTCGCAGAACGGGAAAAACACGATGGAAAATAAAAAAGTCACCAGGTTTATAATTTCTGCATTAGACGTCTACAATTAGGAGTCATTTGTATGAGCCTGTGGTGAGGGCTCGAAGGACTTGAAAAATGAGCTAAACAGAGGACAGGCGATGGCCGATCGATCACGGTTGCCAGCTAATCGGCAAACGGTATAGCTAATGTTGATTATCTGTTCTGGCGTTAGGAAATATATAAGTTACAGATGTAAATTTAACGAATATCTTAGACGGCTTGAAAAAGGTTGTTTATTGCAACCTCATGCCGGATCAAAGAAGAAAGGCTTGAATGAGGAACGCCGTCCATACGATCCTTAGTCAGATCGTGCCTTATAGGTAACGATGGCGCGAAATGTGAGCATCGACACTTCAACTGGTATCACATAATCAATAGGTATATTGCACGCCTCATAAGCGAAGCGCATGAGGTAGTGCTCTACTCTCGCCTTACAAAAATCAAGTGATTTTTTTAACTAAATGTGTCTCTATTTATTTTCTATCGCACTTGTACAATAATATTTACACATAAATGTCAAGGAAAAACACTAGTTTCAACACTTATGACATTTTTAAAAGACATTTTGCCTTTTAAATAAATAAAAACAATGTTTAATAAAATCATTTTGTGGACGTCCGTGTGTCGGTATGTACGGAAACTGGCGTGGTCACGATAACTCCCGAAAAACTTATCTGATCAAGTCCATTTTTTTTATACGCTTCAGTATTATCCAAAACTAAGTCCTTTCGAAGATCACGGTCTTATTAAATGTAGTTTAATCGTAATTATTATTATAAAAATACAGGTCACATATTAAAAATAATTTTGGATGTGAGGTTTGTTGAAAGAGTTAATACCTATGTATGATGAGTACGAATGTGTAACTGGCAAGTAAGAAAAGAAGTAAAAAGAAATTTGAATAAAGAATGTTGTGATTTTGTTTGTTTTATTAAATATGAAAGACGAATAAATGTAAAAGAAGCGATAAGTTAGTTAATATTTTATTTAATTTGAATTAACTAATTGAGAATGAAAAGAACAATCAGTGGTAACACTTTCCTTGACATTCGTGACGTAGTCTTGTGTCTTTTTCTTGTTTTTGCTTAGTTTTTTTGAGATTTCTCAAAATCTACCGGTCCGAATCGGTTTAAATTCACAGGAAATCTGAGTTGTATAGAACTCTTTGGAAAGCTACTTGTTTGGTTCCGATCGGTTTAGTTGTTCAAGAGTTATAAGCGGATCACATACACACCCACACACACATATGGATAGGGTGCATGACACTTGCTCGTGAGTGGTCAGGGAAGATTCCTGAGACCTTTAAACGTCGAGATCTGATGAAAACTCGACTTTTCAAAAACGGGGTGAAACTAATAACGTCCCGAATTTTGAAAATTTTCAATTTTCTCAGCGGGAAGTTAAAAATAAAAATAATCTCCAGTCGTGCGTTAAAGCCGACACATACTTTTTCTTCGTTTTAAGTTAGCAATAAAACAATCAAAATCAATTTAATTGTGAAAAATGAGATTATGAGGCGTGCACTTTTGGATTTTCCAAACTATTTGCGTTTGCTGTCAAATAAAAAAAACAAATGTTTATTTACTAAAGCCTTTGCATGAATTTTTATACGGCAATAAGTTTTATATACATTACCTGTAAAATTAATTAATTATTTTTAAGAAAAGCTAGAATCCGATAACGAACACTGTTGAGAATAAAACGCCGAAAGAAACTCATTTGCACAGTATTGATTGCCTATGCGCCAGAAGGGCTTTGTCATATGTCAATTTACAAAATTTATAATATAATACAATGTTAACACATTATTCGCAAGCATTAAGTACATGTTGTACTTAATGCTTGCGAACGAGCAAACAGACATAAAATTAGTCAAAAACCAAAGCCAACCAGTCCTTCGTGGCCTCCTGGCAGCACTCGTTCACGAGTTGACGCACGGGTCAGACATTTTAGGCAAATTAGACAACGAATCAAAGATCCCAACAAAGGGAGAGACTTTATCAATTTTCGTGCTGATTAATCAGGTCGGTAATCTCAACAGAGACTTAATGTCGTAGCAAGAGGCTTCAGTTTTTTTTAGTAGACCGCAATAGACTTAACGATTTTTAAAAGTTCTCAGGGCACTACCATCTGTGAGTCTATTATAGCAATGTTTCTTCTATACCCTTTCTGTTTTGTTCGCGGCGTTCAGCAAATTAACCGGCGCGAAAACAATTTGTAGGTGCCCTTTGATATCTCCGCATTCTGTTGCCGTTTAAAGGTTCGCTTGTCCTTATAAATACGCTTTGCACTACTGATATTGGAAGCTAAGTCATAGAATAAACATATAAGTACCTAGTTTTATAGGATGCATTAACTAGGTACTTGGCAATACCATTTTAAAATTGCAATTTACATGGCGCGTCGACGACGGCTCTGAGAGAATTTGAGGAGCGTCGTCACTATTCGTCCGGGCAAATTTTAACAAATGATCGATAAGCAATCCTTACACTGTGTTTTTACCACAAAGTTGTAATTTTTTGGATCTTGAATATATATGTTCTAAATCTTTACATGTCAAATACTTACTACCTTGGAACTGTTGGAAGTTTAAGAACTAGTAAACTAAACGTATTTAAAGTACCTACTTACTATATGAAAATTACAAGAAAATCGTAGTAAAATAGCTTTGACTGCCTTCGTGGTCCAGTGGTCAAGGCAAGTTCGTTCACCAAGGCTTCGTTCACCTTGTGATCCGGAGGTCGTGGGTTCAAATCCCACTGGGAAGCATACTTTGTAAAAAAGTTGTTTGGAAGACTTTTTAGGGTATTGCAGGCTTGAATCACCTGATTATACGAAAAGAAAAATGATTCCGTGTTTCGGAAGGCATGTAAAGCTTTGGGTCCCGAACGCCATCTAGCGTTTGTTTAAACCTAGCCTAGGATTGGTTTTGGTCTACCCCTTGGGTTGCGGAGGTCAGACGGCCGTCGTTCTGTGTAAAAGCCAGTAACCTCGTCAAATCACCGAGGTGAGGGAGCGGACCCCGGGCTCTGAAGCGTTACCGCTAAGGAAGCAACCGGGAATACGTGAGGACAATGATGATGACGTAGTAAAATAGCTTTTTTATATTTATCCTTGGTCTACGCAAGAAGTTTTGTCTGGCTGGATGTCCCGCAAGGTTTTACTTAACTCCAAAATACAGTTAACATGAGTCCAACACATCGAAATATAATACCCTAGAAATCTAACGCTCCTACATTCACCGCTTCGATTCTGATTCCATTTACGCAAACAAACGAATAGTAATTACAACGAAACACTCGAATGCACACATAGACAAAGATGCATGCGATTGGTCGCGACAAGGTCACGCGTCGTCGTCGCTCGGGTGGGGCAGTCAACGAGCGAGGTGAGACGAGGTAGGTACAACGCGCGGATGGTACCTATTATGCAGTATGCTACGCTAAAATAAATAACCTTTAATACGTGTTACTTTTTTTTAAGCATTTTTAATGAATCGATTATCGCAAAAACACAGCAATATTCTCAAAGGAAACTTCTTGCGACGCAACCGCACGACTCGAGTGTCACGGCGAACTGTCGCGCTGCGCTGTTCGCCTGTTCTGTACTGTTCATATTTTAAGCCCCGCCTGCCGCGGTACATATCGTGGAATGATTTTTCGGGATTAGTTACGATTCTAGAGAATTATTGTTCGTAGATCCAACATCAATAAATCATTAAGCCGCTCTGATTTACACCTGATCTAATCTAGTTGCGCCATTTAAGGCGCGCGGTTCCGGCGTCGCCGTCGACTGCGCTGAGTGATAGTTGAACTAGGAACGGAGTTCGACGGAGTGATTGCCGGCTTCCTTATTAGGGGCCCATTGGGAAGTCCTGTTCGTAAACACGCAAACCTAATTATAAGAGACGCAATTTTCCTTCCCATAAAGTTATTAGAGTGATTAAAGTTTTATTGGAAAATATAAACTACCGTTTATTACAATAGCCACTAGCTAGTCTGGATACCCAGCCTATAGATTTATAAAGAATACTTATCGGAGCAAATTAAATGCATTAGATAGGTCCATGATGTACTTAATTAAAACTTTCATTTTGGGGTCCAGTGCAATAAATTTTGAAATAAATTATTTAAAAAAAAAGATATTACTTATTTAAAATTTTGTACCATAAGGCTCTAGACTGTATTACGTGGCTCTAGATAACCTTTCAATCTGCCATTTCTCGCAAATGAGAAAAATTTAAATGATGTCCTCAGTTTCCTTTTAAATAATTTATTTCAAATGGAGCACTGAAAATAGTAGTTAAGTAGTTCAGTGCCGGATTAAGCAAGCGCGGAACCCGTTGTAAATTCAATCCAGGGGCTTCAGATCTGCTATGTATGTGGAGCTCGGTGGCCTAGCGGGAGTGCACATTAGCGCTTTCTCATGTTAAACATCTCCAGGATTGGAGCCAATTCAATTGGTGACGAAAGTGACATCATGAGATGGCAGTTATCGTCAAGCTACGTATCTGCTGTTAGGAGAGGAAACTTGAAAATCAGATAACTGTTTTGGGCACTTACAAAAAACACACTTAAAAAATTAAGCGGAGGTGGGTGAGGGTCGGTATATTTAAATCTTTCTTTATAAGAGATTTTAGAGATACTACCTATACCTACTTAGAGTCATCATCAAAATATTTTTTTTACCTTGGGATGTTTGTATCACTTGGTCATTGTCAATTTTTTTTCTTTCGATTTTATAATACGCGCCAAGCTCAAGCCAGACTTTTTTGTCTTTAAGGTAATCATCGGTACCATAATAATCATTCTCACAAGTAACTTTCTTTCATCATTTTCGAACACCTACCTATTTACTTACTCTCAGTAAATAATTCGTCTATACATATGTATAGACGAATTATTGTCCTGTAGGTATATACCTACAGGTGATTAATGCTTAGGGTTAATAGTAAATAGTATCTAAACAACAAGGAAGCCGCGAATGCTACAATGTAGACGATCTCAGATAAGATGCGTCGTCTAGATGTCGCGGCTGCTAACGGCAAACGCGACCTTGTCTAACTGGCGTCTGCCGCACTAAAGCTGAGCCACACATAGCGGAAGCGGCGCGATGCGCCTGCGCATTGTTACCGCTGAGTATGCCTCAGTCTTAAAATGTTGTACATAATAAAATTTTAGCGACATAAACCTTTTAGCGAAAGTATTACTTGTGTGAAAAAATATAGAATTTTCTTGATTAATAGGGATGATGACTGGGTCAGAAAAGTGATATTCTAATTAGTCCGTTAGTTAGATTATCCAAAAATAATGTACCTACCCGTATTTTTCAGTTTATCAAAAAAGTAAAAATTCAAAGATACAGAGTATCTAAGTTCTAGAGTGGGGGCTTGTGACATCACCGATGTGTAAAAATCGTATGAAAGCGTGACGTCATGCGAAATTTCAATGCGCTGTATCTTCGTCATTTATTGTTTTTCAGAGAAAAGAAAAAATATGTGTACAATATTTTTTAATAAACTAACCGATGAGCAAAAAAAAATTTTTCAGTCATCATGCCTATTACGGGCAACATGTGAAATGAAAATAGATTGATATGTAACAAAAATAATTTATTCACAACGTAGTATATTGATAAGCAATTAACTTATGTTCAAAGTATTAAATTGCAGATATAAACTTACTCTATAGATTTAAAGCCTACCCTAGCTTGGTGAAGGCCAGCTTCTACATAACAAAGAATACATCTGGTTATTTTGATGTAAGTATAATGAAAAAATCTACATCTGTGTACCCATATTGAAGCAGAGAAAAAAAGACAAAACTTAAAGACTTAAAGACGAATCACGTCGTATGGCATGTTACTGCATGAATTCTAAATACTTAATGGTAGGTTTTTTTAGCCAGTCTACGGCTGTCGGGGTTAAACTATGGAGTTCGCTAATCCTCAAGGGAAACGGTAAAGCGGACATTCTTCAGTGATATGTTTCAAGGTCGGGTCAATAGCAATGTGCAGAAGTAAATAACGGGCTTATTACTGAACAAGAACACTAGTTTACAAGGTTTTTATTTCCTACACACACTTGTAGCGGTTTCTTATAGAATTAATTACAAAAAACACAAATCTGGTTATAAAAAAAAATTAAGACATCTAAGTTTTAAAATATCTCATATCAAAATTTGAATTTTGATAAATTCGCCAATTAAAAAAATTTACCATAAATTCAATTACTATTTCAGAACTTTTTAATTTAAATTTATTATAGTGCAAGCCTTCTTTTGTACATTCATTTAGATAACAGCTTAATTTTTTTGAGAATTTAAGTTATTCATGTTTATGCATGGGCCAGTATAAATGCCATATAATGCGCACGGTGCTTAAAGTAAGGGGAATGTTATTAACTTTAATTTCATTTAACTGTGTACATAAAAATGGTAGGACGATACATCAAATTTTATTTTGATTAAGAATAGTCATATTTTATTTTACAATATATTTTTTATAGTATACATATACAAACATAGTACTGTATATGTATACTATAAAAAAAATTAAAAAGGTAAAATTGGTCACATTTGAAATTTTGTAATCACAATACTTCCAATTCTGACGTCCTAAAAAAGTCATAATCAGGTCCGTATATGGTATACAAAAATCTAATAGAAAAGACATGGATAAAGAAGTGATAGTGCATAAGAAGAAAAACTGATCATCTAGTGTAGGTTTGTAGATATTACTAGCTCGTTTGTATTATATTTACATGTGAACATTTGACATTTTTTTACAATATTTATAACCTAACATCACATTTAGTTCCTACCTATTCTGAGGTTCTTACAAAACTTGAAATGTAGTAGTCACTGACTTATTACTTTGAAATCATTGAATACAGTACACTTTGTTACTTTATAGGTTATGTTTCACTTAGCACGCGCGGGTGCCGTCGGCGCCTTCGCCACATGCTGCTGCGCTGCCGACAACTCCCCAGAGCTGGTGGCCAATGCCCGAAGCTGCTGCTCTGCCGCTGCGTTCACCATCTTCGTCACTTTAGCCTTCATCTTGTTGCGCTCGACCGCAGTCGATTTGCTGGGGGCTGGCGCATTATTACGTTTTGTTACAGCTTTTCCTTTGCCTTTCTTAGATTTCACTCCAGCTGGCAATTTGCTTTTTACTTTAAGTTTGCCTTGTGCCATTCTGAATGCTTTATTTGGAAAATTAACAATACAATCAAACCAATCGTCAACAAGAAAACACGTTTGACGGTTTTGACGTTTTGCTGACAGTGACACTTGGTTTGGCAGATGACATTAAGCGAACCGTTCAGAAACTTATTTTTATACTAACAAGTTTTATGTCGTGGGAGAGCTTACACACTTGAGTTGGTATGTAAAATTCTAAGGTAAAATTGAACTTTCTTTATCAGTTTCCTGTTCCTAGTACATTTTTTTAATGATTAATAATACTTCTTTCAGTTTCATATACTCATACTTATGTACATCAAAGAGCAAGAAAGGATGTACCGTACTTACTCTTTTCTTTGTTTGTATTTTGCAAAGATATTGAAGGTCTACTGTGCTTAAGGTACATTATTGCTCTTTGGTATTTTGTGTAGGTACATGTATTTAGTAAATAAAAAATAAAATAAAAAAATAACCGAAGCAGATTTAGATGCGGTTCTGTTTTTTGAGTAAAACTCGAAGTTACATTACAGTACCGTACCGTAATATTCTGAAGGTTTCTTCTTTCTTCCCGTGGTAGGTGGGGTAGACACAGCATATATGTAGTTTCCATTTATCCCCTATGAAGGTTTCGTATTTCTGAAATAACAAACGCCCCGGCTTCGCACCGGTAGGTACGAGTATGTGTGATATAAATCTATCTTCCTCTTGAATCACTCTTCTATTGATAAAAATCTTCCATGCTGGTCTGGGAGAACAGAAAAAACATTGAATCGCGAAAAAAACAGCGAGAATCTAAATCATATGAATAGGCGATGCGGTTACCAAGCCATGACTATTATGATTTCCCTTTTCGTCTTCCATGCCCACTATTACGCTTAAAGTGGCCTGGGCCTCATCACTCTAGGCTCTGTCTGGCCCGTTAGAGGATAAAGACGTGATAGTGTATCTGTATTGATTTGAAATTTAATTTTAAAAGATTGAAAAACCGCATTGGAATCCATTGCGTATTTTAAAAGATACTGACCTGTGGGACTGACGGAGTGAAGCGAATTTGTTTATACTGTGTAACACTCCGTCAGTACATCGTCATCAATCAATCATTATCAGTTAATACAATATTGATTGATAATGAATTATTGATAATGTAGTACCTACTTACCTTATAAATAAAACTAGCTTTTTAAAACTGTCCTATCCATGAAAACTTACTTCCCGGAGGATTTGACTTCATGGAACCCTATTAGAAATAACGTAACCCCATTTTCAAAAGGCAGTCCTTTTGTAAACATTTTTATGAACCTGAATTTTTTGATGTTTTTTATTCATACAAAATATCAGCAATTTTGTGATTAGGAACTAATTAGGAATTTATTTATTATCTAGGTAGTTTACTTTTTGTAAAGTTTTGAACGTTTTTAGTTTTGAAAAGAAACACCATGTTTTAATATATTTTACGGACTTTTATTCATAAATCGACTGTTGCAGTATATGAATTCGAGTTTCAAGTTAAGAATATACATAATATATAATATCTAAATATATTTTATGTACAGATAAATAGAAAAGTAGTCAAGTATAATAATCGGCTATCGATAGATCGAGCGGCGAGAGTGCAGGCGCCGGCGAGAAGCGGTGCGGACGAGGCGCACCTCGCCATAAAACGACTAGAAAAATAGATAAATCGCTCAAAAATGTCAGAGTCAGTCGAAAGATAGAAGAGGGGAGGGGAGGCCACGACTTTTGAACACTGGCCTCCTCACGCGTATTCCGTGTCTGTGGAGAGTGAGCGCTCGGCAGGCGACCGCCGGCCAGTGGGCTCTGCAACGGGCGCCTCGCCGGCCTGCGCCTGCGCATACGCCAGGCTTTTCTGGTAGCTGAACAATTGCCTCTCCAGGGAATAGTTCTCTGCTTGCAGAACGGCTATCTCACGTCTGGAACAAAGATACAGTGGATTATATATTTAGTTATAAGTATTTGCCTGTAAGGGTCAACTCACACTGGCGCAATCGAAGCGTCACGTCATGATTCTATTACTAAGGTACAACGACGGTGACTCTGCGTCAGTGTTAAATGACCCTAAAATGAAAGGGAGCTCGCGCATATCAACAAACAAGCCAATAAAGCATCAGTGACGGTTTTATACTTTCGCGCACTTGGTCAGTATCAATCAAAGGTGCTCGTTGCATAAAACTATCGAACTAATTCGCACATAACTTGGTGGCCCAGTACGTGAACTCCCTAGAAATGTGTAAATTATAGTCACCTCATTTGATGTCCTTGTAGACGACAAAGATCGTCGTAGACATGGTAAGTAGCTTGAAAGAGTAAGTAAGTGTCGCCCCACTCTAGGCGAACACGAAGCTCACCGCCGGGGTGTAGAAAAGGGCACCCTGGCCGCGAAACATCTTCCACTCGAAGCGAAGTCTCCATCATGAGCCCCTCATCTGCGCTCTCCTGAGCATAATAATGCTCGAAAGGTGCGCCAGGCAATTCTTCGGCATCTGGTTCCCCAGGAGCTGGATTCGCACGTAACAGCCATGCAGACCAGCTCACGTATCTCAAGTGATTCCGTGGCACGTGATGCACATCTCGATAGAGCATGTGAAGCCGAACTGCCTCTGAGTGCATGTCGCAGCGCAGCGACCACGCTTGTTTGTCTCGGTCGTAGCACGTGGCCGCTCGGCCGGCCGCCGGAACAGCTAACTCAGCCAGCGCTCTCGCCCAGACCAGCTCTAGTGTGAGACGCATTCCCTTACTAAGAAGACGCGAAGGCGGCCGAGGAACCCAGGGTGGAGTGCGACCGTCTGTATCGCATACACATTCGAGAGGGCCCGAGTGTAGACGTCTTTCACCCTCCCCTAGAGCGATCGCGTATCGCACCCGGCACTTTTGGCCCTCGCCTGATAGACGAACAAGGCGTAGAGAAAGTGGGTCCTTGTTATTGCCGCCGCCAGTGGCCGACACGGACCAGTCGAAGCCAGCGAACGCTATGGGCGGCGTGTCGAGACGCGGCGCCCGCAGCTCGCACGAGTAAAGGGTGCGAACTCTGGACATGCTAAGCTCGAGTTGGAACTCCCCGCGGGCGTCTGCGAACTTGGTGTTGAGCTCGGCGAGGGAGACGCAGCGGCCGCGGCCCTGCGCCGCGCAGCCCGCGCTGAAGCGGACCTGCTTGCCCGAGAAGCCCTCATTGGCGGTGAAGTGGTCTCGACTAAGTAATGTGAAGGTGAAGTCGACGTATACTCGCATGCCCTCGCACGCGCCTCGCCATACTAGGTAAACACCTGGGAAAGAGAGAACCTGGTTAGGAAACTTCGAAATGAAATCGTAAATCATAGAAGTCATAATGGTGCCGGCTCTTAATATAGTACTTTAATCATACTTAGGATAAGAACAGCCATAAAAAACTGTGTGTATGTTATTGATTTGAACGGATTTATACGGCAACATTAAGGAATCTGTTCTCACTAGAGTAATATTGTAAAATTTATAGCACGGGATTGTCGTTTGTCGTTACTACTGTTCACATGTAGCAGCCCCAGCATTTTACGAGGAACGTTACAATCACATTACTTATTTGTTATTATAGTGTAGCAGCTGAGCTATTGTATCCCGGTATCTCCCACTTAGGGTACACGGCTATACGAGAATATATGCTTAGTTAAAATTATATCATATTGACAATATAAAACATACCTACTCTGTTATTTTATTGTGATAAGGCACTTGGCACCCTTGGCGTCGAGTGTCCTCCGTTTACATCGCATCGATAGTATAACAATTATGTAGATCTTCCATCGGGAGATTATTTAAGGGCTCACAGTTGGTCAGCGTGATGTCAAAATGAAAGCAGAGAGTAATTCAAACCTACTGAAACATCGGAGTGGCTAAAAGCGACCGCCCTGCATTGGTGCACGCAGCAGAAATCCTTGGAGGTGATGTCACCATGACCGTGACGTAGCTGACGTATGATCAAGTGAGAGAAGAGTAAAGCAGACCTAGTGAAGCATCGGAGCGGCTGAAGGCGACCGCCCAGCGCTGGTGCGCGCAGCAAAAATCCTTGGATGTGACGTCACGGTCGGGCTCGCGCGTGGCCGAGCGCGTCACCACGAACGTGAACACGTGGGTGTCTGCGCGGTCCTTGAGCCGCGTGGCGCGGTACAGCAGCGCCATGCGAGCGCGCGCCGTACGCCCGCCCCGCCTGCGCCGACTGCGCCTGCGCCTGCGCACAAAATAAGACTAAATTGAAAATAATCCACAAGCTAAACAAAGCTAAACATCAATGAGACCTCCCCAACCAATCTGGCCAGCGTGGAGAGTGTAGGCTATAACTCCTCTGACTGCTCTGGCTAATATATGGCTCCGGTAGTACAGAGAGGGTCGTGCTCCTGCAGTGGACACTGAAAAAGACCAGATGATGATGATAATGATCCGAAATTCAGAAAAAAGTGTTCCTCGAGTCCCACTCTCATCCCACTCCTCTTCCTTTTTAGGGTTCCGTACCCAAAGGGTGCAAACGGGACCCTATTACTAAGACTCCACTGTCTGTCCATCCGTCTGTCCGTCTGTCCGTCTGTCCGTCTGTCCGTCTGTCTGTCCGTCTGTCTGTCCGTCTGTCACAGGGCTCTATCTCTTGAACCGTAATAGCTAGACACTTGAAATTTTCACCGATTATGTATTACTGAGGCCGCTATAAGAACAAATACTAAAAATAAAAAATAGTTAAAAATTAAAGGGGTCATCATACAAGAAACGTGTTTCTTCAGAGTTTTAAAACACTGTACGGTGGTACGGAACCCTTCATGTACGAGTCCGACCGGCACTTGCCCGTTTATTAATTTAACTCAAAATCTACTTACATAGAGGACTGCCATAAAATCAAATTAACCTGTCTTTGTTAGGTAGGTACTCTTAAAACCATTGAGTAATTCTTCTCTTTTGTAGTGTGCTTGATTTAGGAAGAATATGAGAAAAAAGGAAGGTCTTTGGCATGCACTGAGCTAAGACACAACATCAGGCTAACTTATAGTTGAACCATCTTTGATAACTTTCAGTGTTGAGGTTGTATTGTAACTTTACGTCAAATACACGAATCCAACATGCTTCATGA
This sequence comes from Acrobasis repandana, assembly GCA_963576875.1. Classification (NCBI taxonomy): domain Eukaryota; kingdom Metazoa; phylum Arthropoda; class Insecta; order Lepidoptera; family Pyralidae; genus Acrobasis; species Acrobasis repandana. The sequence goes on from OY756215.1 coordinate 4,981,742, forward strand.
AACGGAAATAATGATGCGCTAAAATATTTTTCCACAAAGCGTAGCCTACGTAAAACGAAAACATGCCAAACTTTTTATCATAAGTTTTATATCTTTAACTTTTCCCCTACCGTTTTCCTGTGGGTTGGTACGCTACTAAATCAAATTTTCTTTTTTCTCCACACCCATATTTGAATCCGACAGAGGGTAAGAAGGTATATAGGTAAATACATATTTTCTTTTTGTAAGCCTCATGGGATATTTGCTCGAATTTGTAAACCGGTAGCCGGCCCTGTGAACAGCACGCGAAAAATAATGAAATTTGTAGTTTATTTTTTTGTTACCTGCTCTACAATGAAGAATTCAGTTTATCTACCTTTTTTAACTTACGCATTTTGTACCAAAAATCATAAAAGTGCGCTTTTTTTAAATAAACAAATAAATTTAAATTGACATGTCACACTTGTGTATCCCATATCACAACTCCATACTAACTGTATAGGAATGTCAATTTTTTTTTTGTTTTTCGACTGTTATTTTGAATTCTGTGGTTCAATTTATTACGGGTATATCCCTTCCACTTATAGATAAACATCCTGCCCTGTCGGGGATCGAACACAGAACATCCGAGTGGCGGACTAGCACCGTCAAAACAAATATCGATAAAAGCCTTAAATAAGTAAGAAGATGTAGTTCGCATTACAAAATAAACGGGCAAGTGCGAGTCGGACTCGTACATGAAGGGTTCCGTACCTCCGTACAATGTTTTACAACGCTAAAAAAATACGTTTTTTATATGACGACCTCCTTTAATTGTTAACTTTTTTTTATTTTTAGTATTTGTTGTTATAGCAGCCATAGTAATACATAATCTGTAAAAATTTCAAGTATCTAGTTAATGCCATTATAAAGATCTAGTTAAAAACGCTGAAAAAAAACACGTTTCTTATATGACGACCCCCTTTAATTTTTAACGTTTCTTTATTTTCACAAATTGTTGTTATAGCGGCTACAGTAATACATAATCGGTGAAAATTTTAAGTGTCTAGCTATTACGGTTCATGAGATAGAGCCCTGTGACAGACGGACAGACGGACAGACAGCGGAGTCTCATTAATAGGGTCCCGTTTGCACCCTTTGGGTACTTCCGTACCTACCTAAAAAACACTGAAAAGAGTAAAGTCTGCGATTTTAAACAGTTTTAAACTGAACCTGATATGCCCATACGTTCAAAAGTCGTAGCACCGTTAATCATCGCCGTCAAAAAGGATAGCGGAGGCTTCTTTAGGAAGAACTACGAGCGTTGAGGGCGCTCAATCCTATTTCAAGTATATACTTTATTGATATGTGACTTCGAATATGATTCTGATTTATGATTTAGCCTAAGTCCAGCAGTAACGCGGTTTGCTTTTTCAATAAAACCATCGATGATAGAACAACAAGAAATGCTTCCAATTGTAATACCATTTGTATTGATTGTGGAACAATAAAGTTTAAAAATAAATAAATTAGTAAACAACAAAAAATGTGTTAAAATTACGAATTGTCCAATAAATTAATATTGAAAAACGGAAACAGCACATTTTGAGTTTATTTTATGAATTTAATAAAAAACCGGTTAAGTGCGAGTCGGACTCGTACATGAAGAGTTTCTTACCTCCGTACAATGTTTTAAAACTCTAAAAAAACAAGTTTCTTGTATGAAGACCCTTTTTAATTTTTAACTTTTTCTAATTTTTATTGTTTGTTGTTATAGCGGCCATAGAAATTCATAATAGTTGAAAATTTCAAGTATCTAGTTAAATGCCATTATAAAAATCGGTCTCATTCTATGGGTCTCATAAGAAGGCTCAAGGTCGCTCAACGGGCTATGCAGAGGGCTATGCTAGGTGTTTCTTTACGTGATCGAATCAGAAATGAGGAGATTCATAGAAGAACAAAGGTCACAGACATAGCCCAGCGGATTAGCTCATTGAAGTGGCAGTGGGCGGGGCACATAGCGCGAATAACCGATGGCCGATGGCAGAAAGGTTCTCGAAAGGCGGCCACTTACCGGCGTACCACGTACCACGTAAGCGCAGCGTAGGACACCCACTTGCTAGGTGGTCAGACGACCTGAGCAAGGTTGCAGGAAAACGCTGGATGCAGGCCGCTTCCGATCGGTCGTTTTGGAAATCCTTGGGGAAGGCCTATGTCCAGCAGTGGACTTCCTGTGGCTGATATGATGATGATGATAAAAATCGAGTTAAGAGTAAAGACGACCCCCTTTAATTTTTAACTTTATCTTATTTTTAAGTGTTTTTTATTATAGCGGCCATAGTAATTCATAATAGTTAAAAATTATGACGGACTGTCACTGACTGAATTATACAATTGTTTTTATTTATTAACTTTTTCGGAACATAAATAAAACAATTGATCTTTTCTTATACTCTACCTCAGGACGATTCATTGAAGATAAATATTCCTAAGCTTCAAGGTTTAATTAAATTATGAAAAATGATTCTTTAATTACTTTCTAACTTTTAATTGATAAATAACTTTTAGCATTGGAAGATGGAAAGCCATTTACCTGAAAATGCTTATCTAAGGAATTCAGGATCTTAGCAAGTGGAGGTCCATTAGTCTGCCTAGAACTGTGGAAACAGCTACTCGTATTTAAGTACCTACCTATGTATTTAATTAGTATTACTTCTATACTTTTTTTAAATATTATTTGTTACTTAAATCGATACGATCAAGTACTTTAGTACTCATTTTAATAATGAAATAAGAAATGGTGAAAGTCTTAGTCTCAATACGACTATGCTCTTACCATCTGAGCCATCACGTGTTCAACTCCGCACGCCGAATTTCGCCAACATTTGATATTCCTACACGCACTAGGCTTGCGTCACCAACACTACTACCCACTATTACAAGTAGGTCTGTTTTAACCCATGTTACAATGAAGTTGAAAATCAATGAGAGTGTAGGAAAGGGGAAGGGGAAACCCTATAAAAAATACAATATTTTTTATAGGGTTTTTTAGGCATTCAAGATGCAGTACTGCAATAAGAAATTATTTAATTTGAGTACTTTATTACTGCATCTTGAATGCCTAAAAACCCTATAAAAAAAAAGATCAAGTACTTTGTCTAAATTCCAACCTCCTATATCTGGCATTTACTTTTAATCCATATTATAGAAAGTTATGTACATGATATGTATTATATATATATAAACCTACATTACCACTGACTGACTGACTCACTGATTGACATAGTTGTTTGACCTGTTCCCGGGTGGGTGGGGTAATGATTGATGTATGGTCGTGTAGAGAGTGCTCCAGTGAGTACCAGAAAAATCGGACATGTTGAAGATCATCAGATCTTAATGTGGACGAGGTACAGCCTGCAAAAACGGTTAGGGTTAGGGTTGTGATTTTTTTTCCAAAATGTAAGGGGTTGTAAGCAATTTGACGACTGTCATTTGTTTTTTGATTTTTTTCAAAATCCAAGATGGCCGCCATACAAGGACAATTTCCGAGTGTGTACCGCGAGACCGCAGGTCGAGCGGAAAGCGAGGCCGAAGGCCGAGCTGCGTGGCAAGGGTGACGCCCGAGCCCCTCTTGACCTCTCCCCTTCCCCCAGACCCCCCCCTCAAGTGTCTTTGCGAAGTCAGAGGCCAACGGCCGAAAACTAAGCTCCCCGCGAGGCCGAAGGCCGAGCCCCTCCTGACCTCTCCCCTCCCCCAGAACTCCCCCCCCCCAAGTCACTAAGCGAAGCCTGAGGCCGAAGGCCGAAGGCTGAGGAGTTCCGCGAGGTCGCAGGCCGAGCCGCGTGGCGAGGCTGTGTAAGCATTCCGCAGTGATGCCAGGATAGTTAGTTAAGATCTTTATTGCACCAAAACATAATGATACAGAGATTAAAGAAAACAGATGTCAAAAGGCGATATTTACTTAAAACTTGGAAGGCACGTAAATAGCAAACTTGTAGACTAAATCTAAATACATATTAGCAATACCGTCTTCACCATAAGGGCACACGGGGCCCGTGCCCAGGGCCCACATTCTCAGGGGGCCCGAAGGACCGACAATTTCTCTCACACATTTATTCTCAAAACATTTTTGTCGGGCACATTACACTTTTTTCGCAAATCAGTAATCTTATCAGAAGGTATTTACAAGGCATATACTACGCCATTAGGTATATTATTTCGATGACTGAGCCTATTCCTACTGTACTTATTAATAATATTTCCGAACGCATCCTACCTAATTTACTAAGTACACCCTCTAGCGATCACTCACGTAATCACTCTGATTCCAAAGTCAAGGGCCCCAAAAGGGCCACAAATTCTTGAGTGCCCAAGGGCCTTAGCCTAGTTTAAGACGGGCTTGCATATAGTACCAACTGCTTTTTGTGTGCTGCCATCTATGTGAGCAGTTGGTACTAATATGTATTTAGTCAACAATTTTGCTATTTTACGTGCCTTCCAACTGTTTGCATGACGTTGAGTATTTGCAGGCCTGTGGCACTCCCCGTTTAGGTATCGAAAATATACCTAAGTACATTATTACTAAGCGCGCGGCGGCCACTCGGTGTGGTAATTCAGTTATATGAATCGTTTGTCCAGAGTAATAAGAATTAAATTGGCCTGCAATCACAGCTTGCAATGGATGCCTAGGTATCTAAACGAAAAGGTGCTGAGTTCTGACGTGAGCTAAATTAAACCATATCGCTTACCAAATTGAGTAGATATTTCTTTAAATTTCTTTGCTGAGTGAGACCTCTGTACGTGAGTAGGTACTAATTACACTGCGTTACACGATTTTGGTACCCACGTAAGTGTTAGCTGGAATGAATAGCTAATGAGTCACAGATTAAATGTTCCAAACATATGTGGTATCTATCACGTCTAGTTTTCGAGGTACATGCCAAATTATTTTTTCTATTACCCTCACTTTAGGCGTAAACGAAATAGTTACCATTTTTGATGTGTTGTACTTTTTTATTATTTTGTTTTGTTTAGTAGTCATTTTTATTCGATAACGTCGATATATTCGTACATATTTCTTTATAAACTCAAAGAAGGAATATTTGTAGGACCACAAATACGCACATTGATGAAAGACCCAAATTTTGAGAAAAAGCTTACTGACAAGGAACTTGATGCCTGGTTATCGCTGAAAGCAGTTATTAAAGGGTTTTTAGGGAACCACAGGGCCGAAAATGCGAAAAAGCTAGTTGACGACATGTTAGAAGCATATAAAAAGTTGGGTTGCAGAATGTCGTTAAAAATTCACTTCCTTCATTCTCACTTTTCTTTTTTCCCATCTAATCTTGGTGCAGTCAGTGATGAGCAAGGTGAGAGGTTCCACCAGGATGTAAAGAAGCTTGAAGAACGATTTCAAGGGCGTTGGGACACAACTATGCTAGGCGATTACTGCTGGCGTTTAAAACGAGAAGATCATTCAAAGCACAAAAGAAAAAGTTAAAGTTTTGCGATCTTTTGTGTTAAAACTTTTTATAATGTTTTTTTTTTGTTTTTTTTAACCTTAATGATAAAATTAAACTTGGTTAATGTGAAAAAATCTGGTTGATTTAACTAATTTTCTTTAAAATATGTTTTAGCATTTAAATTTTTAGTAAAATTTGGCACATTCTTATGGAAGAAAAATGAGACGTGATGAATGGAAATTTTGTATGTATTTTTAATAAACTATAAGTATTCATAAGAAAACATGACATTTCAAAGCGGGTACTCAATTTTTTTTTTCATTTGTAACGCAGTGTTATTATTCTGCTGTTACGTTAGTATTTATAGCCCAGTTTATAGGTATTATCTTTGTTTATATTAGGTATGTGTTGATATAATATTGCTGGAGCTGGCAAAATGTATACGAGTAAGTAAATCCCCTCCAGCCGCATTCTATAACTTTGGTCTCTAATTTCGTGTTCATATCAATTACCAGGAATCCAATTAATGGAGAGCTACATATCTATTAACAATTATTGTACGGTAAAGATCGTCAGGTATAATCTTCAAAGACAATTTATACCTGCTAAGCACACTCTGATTCTATACAATTTACCTAATTGCTTCTTTGTTCCTCCCTTTGAGGTATGTCCGTACAGCTTATCCCTTTGGGTTTGATAAATAATTACTACGAATTTTAGACGTAAGAGTATATTTCAGAAACAGTCACAATTGATTACCTATTTCAAATAAATAATAAACTTAACTGTCATATGTTATTTATTATCAACTAGCTTTCGCCCGCGGCTTCACTCGCGTATCCCACGGGAACATTACATTTTTCCGGGATAAAAGGTACCCCATGGCCTTTTCTGTACTCATAACTATGTGTATGCGAATTTTCAAGAAGATTGGTTCAGTAGATAAAGCGTGAAGAGGTAACAAACAAACAAATATACAAACTCACTTTCGCATTTATAATATTAGTTAGGATTAGGATTAGGATGTTTATTTTTATATTATACAACTCGGAAGGGACATGCCCGTAATAAATGAAACCACGGGCTATACTAGACCACTAAATTATAATGAAATTAAAATAATAGCACAGAATACAGTAAGAGTAAACAGAACGGAATCTCTTAAGGGACGCGCAATATGCGTCCCCGTTCCCCGCACTCGCACCTCTCCCCCGGTTCTTGACGGCAAACGTGAGTCATCGAGGCGAAAACGGGGGAGAGGTGCGGGGACGGGGAACGGGGACGCATATTGCGCGTACCTTAGGAGATTCTGGCCTGTGATAATAGTCAAAAAACAACAAAAAAATTCGACATTTCCATACAGATCGCCCGGCGGCTGCACGCACTTTTGTATGAAAATACGCGAAAAATTTTTTTGTTCATTGGCTGTTTTTTTTAATTTCATTATACTATAATGATCTAGTATAGCCCGTGGTTCGATTTATTACGGGTAGTCGTCTTAGCATTTAAGTACTTGGGCTTTCTTTGTATCATTGTTGATGACGGACTTGAAAGTTGTAGACGTCGATATACTGAAACTATTTTAAGAGTAGATTCTGTCCATAAAAACAATTTTCTGCTTACCATACAAATTCTTATCAGCTGATCGGTCAACTTGTATGAAAGGCCAAAAAATATTTTTCATATTTCGATATATGTTCTTCCGGGAAAGTTTTTCAGTATCATGAATTTAAAAAATAGTTTCAGTATATTTTGTTAGCCTTTATATAGGTATATATATACCATATATACCTTACAACTTAAAACTGAGTAAAATAATGCTCTTAACTATCGCAGGTTGACTGGAAGAGATCCCTACATGGGATAAGTCCGCCTTTGTATACCTACTTTCTTTTTCGTATGTTCTCTTTGCATATTTAAATATTAAATTAATTCTTACGGGAATCTGACTCTGAGTCAGGTTGAGACCACGTTCGGTGCAACCCGGACGAAACATCAGCGAAAATGAATAAAAAAGTTATGTTTCGCGTTAATTTCCGTATGCATTAATTTAGTAATGATGCAACGCGATAATTTGAACGTTGTTTGTTACTTAAATATTTTTGGTACAAACAAACAAACAAACAAATAGGTACGTCATCTATCGACACGTGTGTGTATGTACAATAATGTACGACATAGACTCTATCTATGTCGTAATTATTGTGCATACATACAACATAACTACTTCCAACTTTGCCAGTTTCTACAAAGAAACCAATTTTGATGATTATTTTAGGTACTATGTCCTTATAATTAAGGAATGTTTTTATTATTTATTTGTATTGAATGAAATTTATATCGCCGTGAATGTTTTTCTGCGATAGTTATTTGTTGCCAGTAATGATATTTATATCGCCGTGAATGTTTTTCTGCGATAGTTATTTGTTGCCAGTAATGATAATGTTGACGTTCAGCAATTAAATAAATAGAATATTTTGTTAATAGTATTACGGAACTAACCGCGATTAATTAATATATCAAATGAATTTGTTTCGTTTCGTTTTTCGTGTGTGTAAGTGGCCAACACTGGTGTCAGATTTTTAAAGCTGCCTAAAACCATCTGACATAGCTTGACGACTGCCCTACAATGATGACAGCCGGGACTAACTTAAGGTGCCTTCCGAAGCAGGAAGGAGCTCGAGATATTTTTATGAAACTTGTGGTCACCACGCGATAAATGCTATAATAATACGTACTCCCACCAGGCCATAGAGCTTCTTAATAAAATTGTTTGTCTGTCTGTCTGTCTTTACTCGGTAAACTCTGTACTGGGCCGATTTTGATAGGCCGATTAACATGTAAATCATTTCTTTGAGAATATTTACATTCATAATACTTACCCGTGCGAAGGGGGGCTGCCGATAGTCAAAAATACAATTAAATAAAAATATAAAAGTTTAAATTAAACAATAAGTACAGTTAGACATATCGCACCCCTAATCGCAAAAGTAGAGCTGTGTAGAGATAAATCGTATTATAACTTGTCCCAAGTAAGTATTTAGCTTGTTGAAAGTACCTATAATAATGAATCTTTTTCATTTTTAAAAGTTTAAAATTAACCAAAACGACAAAAGAAACATTTACAAAAAGACTACAAAAAGTCACGCAGAATTCGGATGTAGAGATAGAAAAAAATCAAAATTTGATTAAGTACGGCAGAGGGGTCCAAAAATGGCAATATTCGCGTAGTATATGTACGTCACCGGAATATTAATGAACCCGCCGGGAGCTCTGCCTGATATCGAGACGCCACCGGTCCGGTCCGGATCCGGGACCCTATTTTTTACACGGGAATTAGTCACACTCGCCGGCCAAGTTACGAAATGCGTTTTCACTTTCACAGTATTTTTATGTCCCTAGAGAAAATAATGTTCTTAATTCAAAATCTTAGCAAAATTAGACTACGGTATTCAAAAAGTGGCTTAGAACGGCACACAATTTCCATGACAACCTGTCGCGAGTGGCCAAAAGCGCTCGTTGCGAAACGTTCTAATTAGAGCAATTGAAAATGTGCCTTTGGAAACGGGCGAAAAATCATTTGATGTATAAGGCTCGCGGTATACTGAATTGGCAGCGACGCGACGTGCAGTTTAATAACAAGACATTATTATCTTTATGTACAATGTCATAAGATATAGAAACGTTTGCCAGACAGAAAATTCAAAGCTTATATAAATAAATTTCTTTGTGAAAAGGCTTATTATAGGACCGATGACTATCTTAAAGACAAAAAAGTCTGGCTTGAGCTTGGCGCGGGTCCTCTTATAGGTTTGTATAGGTACTTAGACAGTTAGACATGTCATAAATTTAGGGACATTGGTATATACTTCATTTACAAATTGACATTATTTAAAATTTCGTAATTCTTATACTATAGACATAACATATACTCTATGACATAACAAACAATGTGTTCTCATTCCATCCACATATCTAATTTTAAGTTGTAAGTTTGTTGACGACTGTGGAGAAAATGCTGCAGTGCAGTTTGTTGCCGCTCCTTCTGCACTAGGAATCGGCACTAAACTTAGCTGTAAGTAACGATTTGACGTACATTTGTGCAAAACAAAAGAAAGTGACTATTATTAAGAGATATTATAAATATCCTATGATAATAAAGATATTTTGAATTAAATTGAATTGAATTTGTGTTAGAATGCACGGGGCGCGACGGTTTGAGTAGGCGCGTGCCATCACCGTGCCGCGTATCTTATGACATTGTACATACAGTTTATAATGTCTTGTTATTTGCCAATTCAGTGTAGCGCGGCACAGATTATCAGTAGTCTGTGAGCGTGAGCCTATCTCCGCGTTTCACTCTCAAATGGATCAAAGGACACAGTAACTCACTGGGTATATACGGATGTGGCGGACGAATTTGCGCATCAGGGGCCGAGTATGATACCAATGGCCCCAATGGGACTACGCTTACTGCAGGAGCTGGGCTGGTTAAAGAACTGAGGCCGGCGCTGGCTCCCCAAGCAAAACTGGTCCAGAAAATGCGGAATACAGTCCTCGACGGAAGTAAGAAGTAAGAACTCCGCGTTTCAAAAATATGGCCCCCGAGCGTGTCCTGCAGAGTTTGCATGCGTAGCTTGAGCTAATCCTTTGTTTGGACTTCTTTGTCGCGGTCTCATTATATCTCATACGACATCCGCTGAGAAAGCCCTCTTATATTCCTTTCTTATTTTATTCCGATTGTTCTCTCAGACTTTGATATTTTTTTGTTCTAGAAAGACGGATTTCTTGAGCTGTTTACCTACAGTGAAGTAAAAATGTGTGGTTATTTTACTTCAATTCAAGAAAATTGTCCCTGGCCTGACCTGGTGGATGAGTGGCATTATGTTGAGATTCTCGTTGCTTCGACATGCTTATGCCTACCAATTGTTACCATGGGTAGACTGATGTTACTATGTCATCAAAATGAACGACCACCCATGAGATTGCGAATCTGTATAGAAAGTTAAAATACGTTTCCTTTTTGCTATATCCTTTTTCAGAATTGCAATATCAGTATATATGGAACTAATTCTAAAAATATGCGGTCTGTAAGAAACTTTTTAAATTCCTGCTTTAGAATTCGAGTGGGAATAAATTCAAACAAGGAGACAAAACGTTGTTGTCAGCCATCCGTTAACGGGAGAGTCTGTCGAGAGCGGAGCCGACATGAAAGGGTTTCGCAGTCTCTATTTCTGGCACGTTTTTATCCCTACATATTTTAACGACACATCTTACCGACACTTTCTTGGTAAGATAAACAAAAATCAAACAACTTTTTCCGTAAGATTTTTTATATAGTTTGTGGATTTAAGTAGGTAGTACCTTTAAAGACAGATTTTTTTGCTTGAAACTAGGCGCCACGCGTCGTTAGAGATATACCTACGTAAAATCTATGATAAACAAACCGATTGCTTCCATATTACATGATATGGCCTATTTCATGATATGGCCGAAAATTTCATGATATAATGTGAAATGAATATCAGCGTTTAACGATATGAAAAGCTAAACGCATGACTACTTCATGATATACTTAGTCAAACATTAGTGTATAATCGTAAAATAAAATTAAATGATAGACATAGGTATTATCGAACGTTGACGTGTAAACGATACGATCAGTTTTAGCTGGCCATATCATGGAATACCTACAACTATTTCATGAAATGGTTGGCCACATCATGAAATGATCTGACTACGACGTACACATATTTTTAACATGTCTACTTCATTTTAGGTGTGCCTCTACGAGCGAGAGTATCAAAAGTAAGTAGGTAACACTTTATTGTACACCAATAATAAAAAATATACACACAGAAAAAAATTACAAAGACATTAAAATGTACAACGGTCTTATCGCCAAAAGCGATTTCTTCCAGACAACCGATATCATTTAACCATACATCAAATCGTTGCCATTATATCGCCGTGTAGAGACACATTCATATAGTCAGTATAAAATTTGGTGGCACGGCGATTATATCGCCGCGATGAACTCGCTCAAGGAGGCGACGCCTAAAGTACCAAGATAAAAAATACAAAGAACTCCGAAAGTAATTTCTTTTATTACCAATAGCAATAGGTACCAATGGATTTCAAAGTACCTCTATATCTGTATTGGCTATAAGTAAATTTTCTTCGACGAATAACTACGAATAAGTTTATCTTTACAACCAAATGCTAATAAAATATAGTTAAATAACCTCAACAAAACGCAGAAATAAAAAATAAATAAAACGCAACCTCTACGCGGACAACACCGGGGGAATAACTTCAAGAATTCAAATAGATGACACAATTTTTATTTACCTAGCAGATTTTAGTTTGCAGATAGGGAAGTTTTCATTTTTCTGACACAAAAGGTATATTTCTAGAGTGTTAGTTCCGTATCTACTTATTATTTTTATTCATAAATGGTTAACATGAGAATAATATTTTTCAGCATGTTATCTTCTGTTTATTTTCCTGCAATTTTACCGATTCGTACTTTCTTACTAACCTTCATTCTACCGAACTCCCACAGATACTGGGGAAACATTAAGTAAGAATATTAATTCGCTAAAGTAAGATTTTGCGTACTGTGCTTGCAAACGGTCTGATGGATTTACAAGTAGATTTCTCATTAATAAATCCGTGTTTTGAGCTCAGATTACGCAATATAAGACGCCGCGCTCCAAACGTTGGTAATATTGAAATGTTACCTCGGTCATCTTTATTAAATTATATATTTACTCATAATATTTACTTCTGCATACACAATTAAGGATACTACAAATTAGTGGTTCCGTGAGAACAGTAGACCTCGCGAGCTTTAATAGGTAACCATGCAATTACCGACACGTTCTCCTTCCCCTTGGCTTAGCAAAAGCTTTAAGGCTTTCAGTGAAATTGGGTGGATGACTGGATCAAAAATAAATTAATTGGTACTGTTAAGAGAATAAAACCAAATAGTGTCACTTGTCATTGATCATATCCATTTTCAACATGATTTTAGACTTATTAATGCGGAAAAACTGATATTAAGAGCGCTATTTGAGTCAAAAAATCTATGATACAAATTTGTATTTCATACAAATCCCATAGAAAATGTTTGTTTTGACTATTAGAAAAAAGTGTCTGATTTGACTTCTTGTCATCTAGCGGATTGGTCCATACATAACGCTACCGCAAAGTACCCCCTTTTCCCTCCTATTTCTTCTCATCAAGGAACTCGTGTGCAAATTTTCGTCAAAATCGGTTGAAAACTGCGACCTGTAGGTACGGCTAGTATAAAAGTATATGTGCTGTAGGCAAGAATAGACAGACAGGCAAAAGCATTTTTGGCCAATCTTGTAACTGAGACACTTCGCTCGCTGTGCTCGCTCAGTCAATAAAACAAAGTTAGGTGTCATAGCACAGAATACAGTAAGAGTATACAGAACGGAATCACTTAAGGTAAGCTCAATATGCGTCCCTGTTACCCGCCCCCGCACCTCTCCCCCGTTCTTGTGCGCCCGCGTGCGCCATGCAGTGTGTGTTCGCCTGCTCTCGCCCGTCGACAAGGCGGAAACGGGGACGGGGAATGGAGACGCATATTGCGCGGGATTGTATACTCTTACTGTCTTCTGTGGTCATAGTGCGAGTATTATACTAGCACATTTTATATTTCCTATAATTTTCAGAAGTTGTACTTACGTATTGCTCAAGCTAGCGAGTATGCTATGTTCTAATATCTACTTATACGTCGAAATTGCTGCTATTCAATTGAATCCCCTGTATTTTAATGTAGCAACAATTTATGCATTTTTAGACTTATACATTTTCTGGAAGCATATTTGTTAACTGCACGCAGCCTTAACCTTTTTCTTGGTCGGTTGGTTATTACCAAATCGTAAGGGACGCCACCCCAAAATTCGTTATTCCAGTTTTATAAATATGTATTATGTATTTGATGGGTTCATAACGGGCGGTTCCCAGGAACTCCACCGTAAATATAGCCTGGGGATGTCATTTTTATTCATAACGGCCAAGCCAAACGAACGTGATTTCTACTGCAGAAAATGAGTTGCGTAATTTCTGCTACATTCGGTTTCATACGTAAGTCAATGAGACACGACGTGCGACAGAAGGAGCAAGTTATTTTCTGCAGCAGAAATTACGCTCGTTTGGCTAGATCTAAGCTCTGAGACAGCGATATTAACCCATACTTTTGACCTATGCCTGTGTGAGGTATGGTATGAGTATGTGGGTGTGCGTCCGATTAACCTTTTTCTTCGTTCTGTAACTAAGCACTTTGATGTGGTTTTTAAATCCCGTCCGAGCAGTACTTGAACTTTGTATATGTAGGTACCTATGTAACTATGTAACCTACCTTCACATAAGTAAAATGTAGAGTATAGGTTTTTGTTATTCTTAGCACTTAATATTACTAAAAGAAAATTGGTGGATATGCCCATTTTGTTTCGCGATTTCCCCATTGCCTGTCTTATTTCATACACAGCCATTCTTAAAAGCTAATTTCAATAGTATATGGGGGCCAGAGTAGCTTCGAAGTATGGAAACTCCTGGGCCAACCGTTCCAGGTAACATATGCGTAAGGAAGTAGGAAGTGGAGAAACAAATTTAGATACTTATGGAAAATGAAAGAAAAATTAACCATAAGTACTGGTAGTGCCCCGCAGTAGTGTTACGGGCAACGAGTGAATTTATTAGGTACGCTTAAGGTTATAGTAAACAAGAGAAATAGACGGTGCACACGAGCGAAACAATGAGTAGAAAGTATAGTAGAAAATGAAGTTAACTGAACACAACGTTATTACTACCAAAAATAAAATTAGTATTTTTATATACCTATCAAAGATTGCAATAGCCACAAACGACAAGCCAAGAGAAATTGAAGGAGGGCGTTGACAGTCGGTCTAAATTTGTCCGTGGTCGACTGGCAAAGACCCAAAGAACAACCCTTGAAAAATGTAAAGAGTATGAATAAAAAAGTTTGATTGATATGTATATGATATACCTACCTAAATAAATATAAATTATAAGTACCTATGCAAGTGTACAAGTGGGTGACTCTCTGGTGAAGTGCTCACAACTACGTGACTTTCAGTAACTTGAGATGACCTAATTTCTAACATATTATAGAACCATGCAATAACAAAATATAGGCTTTACTTTCGGTACATAGGGTAAAACCCGGATAGTCGCCCCTGGGGTATAGTTGCCTTGATTGCAATTACTCTAGTTTCGCAAATGAAACACATGTTATTAAATTGATCTATCGAGAGACTCTGCATTTACAACCAAGTTGACCGTGTCGCATGTCTCTGTGCGATTGCATGGGATGGCTAGGTGCGATCAAAGTTTTTGCGGGATAGATGTCCTCTTTCTCGACAGGGCATCTATCCTAAACGTATTTTGCATGGAATAGGCAACTATCCCCTATATAGGATAGTTGTCCCAATATTTAGAAGTCCGCAAAAATCGCCAATACTCAGGAAATTTGAAGATAACAAACCAAAGTACATACCCGTTTGACAAAAAAAGTATCTTGCTTTTTGTACAAAGAGATATAAGTAATTTCAAAAAGTGGGGCTTTACATCCGGGTTTTACATACATTCATTTTCCCTAGGAGTCCCAGAACAACCATGTTTCTAACACTGTGTTATTCTCCAACGTGGTTAGATTGAAACTATCACGTTGATAGGTTTTCATCAATCAGTTTGAAAAACCTATTTTTCAACTAAATCTATGTCACTTACTTACATGAGAAAATCATATAGGTTCTTAGAATATTACTCATATCAATCTTCTCATCCTCTGGTTCCATGAAATCCTACGAAATAAATATTGCTACGTTAAAAATATACTTGACGATAAAATCTTTTACAAATATTGCTTTTGAGAATATTGTCGAATACTTTGTCAAACGTTGCTTGACATAAAAATTATATGTGTCCATATAAAATAGTATGCGAACATCCATCAAGGGTTGAGCTTGAGTTAGTCAAATTAAAAAAAAACAATGCCGTGATTCATTGCTTTGTAAATACAAGTTTATTTCTAAGGCAAATTTAAAAAATCTCGACTGTCAAGAACGCCATCTCGTAATGAGTAGCGGAACTGCGTATACGACTGTATACGTATACGTATGTATGTATACGTATACGTATACTACGTATCCGTACCGCCATCTATTATTTGTTAGAGAAAGCCTTGAATTTCAAGCGTTAAACTCCCAATTACTTTTAAACGGCTGAACCGATTTTCATCAAACATAGCTAAGAACCTCGCAAGTAGTGATGTAAATTGACAAAGTAGATTAGGTTATGTTATTGTTATTTTTTAGTCAGGTGATCGGTTTTGCTAGCTTTATCGTGCAATTCTAGCCTTTATTATCTTCCCTAGACATTACATCTGTCCCTTTTTGTAAAATATGTCCTCCTCAACCCGTGCTGAGACTGCCCGACAACTGGAAATCCAGCTGAAGCAAGTCTTACTCGAGCTCAAGGCAGAAAAAGAAGACAACGAGAAATTATTACTGGAAAGGGAAGATAATGAACGCGAATATGTATTGATGCGAAATAACAACATTAGACTTGAACAAAAACTCTCTGAGAGTCTTCAGTTATGTGATGATTTGAGTGAGCAGCTGAACCGATCAAAGTTAGAAATAGATTATTTCCGCCAATGTGGTGATACGTATGAGCAGACCCTCAGACGTACCACTGAATTAGAAAAGGAGTTGGGCGAGGCATACAGACAAATTAATAGCTATGAGCAAGATGCCCAGATGCGTCAGTCAGCAGAGGTGTCCAGCCTATATGACCAGCTCATTGATAGTGTCGCTATGTCTCCCTCAACTAATTCTCCAGTTATTGATCTCACTAGTGAGACATCATCGAGTAGTATTGATTTAGATATCTCAAAATCAATGATTAGTCATAACCAAGTTAAAAAATATGTAAAACTATCCAAAAAAATTAAGAAAACTAATAATAAATTAAAAATTAATCTCAGGAAATCATGTTTATTAAAATCCAGTTCATTAAATTGTAAATTGCAGTCAGAGTTAGAGTTATGTAATAAACAATTGGCGGAAAGTCAGGAGTCATATGAGGACAACAGGATTAGACTTGAATCTCATATTATTAAGTTGCAGGAGGACTATTCCAAATTATTCTCTAAGTATGACCTCCAACAAAAACAAAATACCGAACACATGCTGACTGTGGAGAAATTGATTAACGACAGCAGGTACAATCAAGAAACTCTTGATTTATTAACTAAGCAATGTACCTGCGGGCAATTCACCCAGCCCACCATCAGTGTCTCCACACCAGAGCTCTCTCCTTGTGACGGTAGTTTGTGTAGTAATGTGTCTGATTGTGTTGACTTTATTGACCCTCCATGTAATACAATAGTATTTTCTGACAGTATAGGTCGCAATATGGGTTGCATGTTAAACAAAATTCTAGATAAAACTTGTATAAATTACTGCTTCCCGGATGCAACCTATACTCAAATTTTAGATAAAATGAAATCAACCAAACTGAATTGTAAATCTACTGTTGTATTATTAATAGGCAATAGTAACAAAGTAGGAAAGAAAGAAATAATCAGCTGTATGGATTATTTATCTGAACTAGAAGTAAGCAAAATAATATTATGTGCGTTCCCATATCTACATTGCCAGTCTCCAAAAACTAACAAAATCATTCACTATCTCAATACTTTGATACATAATATGACATGTCGTTATAGTGATAAATTAGTGTTTTTTGACACTAACAATTTTATAAGAGAATGTCATGTGACAAAAGATAATATTTATCTTTCAAAATATTTTAGACATAAGATTGCTACATTGATAGCAAATAATATTAATTTTTTGACGAGTTTACATTGTAAACAAGATTCTAGTTTTAAGACACCTACAGACTTACCAAGTTTATGTAAAGGTAATTATGTAGACTTGACGACAGATTTAAACTGACCATTCAGACAACGGGAAGGCCTCATGAATTAAGAATACTTCATCAAAATTTAGAAGGTCTTTCCGGCAAAGAATTATTAGTAGAATTCGTTTTAAAAGAAATGGATGTGGACATTTTATGTTTGACTGAACATTGGCTGCATGAGAGTCAGATGATGTTCAGCCTAAACAACTATAATATTGTTAGCTGCTTTAACAGAAAGTCTGCTCAACGAGGGGGTTCTATAATTTTTATAAAAGATTCTTTCCGTAGCAAAGAGCGGAAGGATATTGTCAGACATTCTGTTGAGCGCTGTTGTGAGGTGGCCTGTGCCGAGCTTGATCATCATATAATTGTTTGTGTATACAGTCCACCAAATAGTATTTTCAAAAGTTTTTTAAAAGCAATGGACCAGGTTCTTAAGTCCTGTTCAACTAGTAAAAAGAATTTAATTATTTGCGGTGATTTTAATGTTGATATTTTAGTACATAATCCAAAGAGCACACAATTCCTAAATCTTTTTAAGTGTTATGGATTAGAAAACTTATTTTTTGAGCCAACCAGAATTACAGCTACATCTGGCACATGTCTTGATAATTTTTTTAGTAATATTCAATATTGTGATAAATCTGTTATCAACAAATTGCCTTCAGATCATTCTGGTGTATATGTAGCTTTTGTCAAAGAGTCCACCAGTAATTTGAGAAAAGATAAGATCTTGTGTAGACCGATTACTTCTAAAAACATAAAAAAACTTAAAAATAATTTAGATAACAAATTATTATCATTGGTATATACAGGAAATAATCCTGACGACCATTATAATAAACTATTTAGTACTGTTTCCTCTGAGTATTCTAAAACATTGAAACAAAAAAGAGTAGTAGTTCATAGTAAATCACAGTTTAGTGAATGGGCTACTACCGGCATCTACATAAGTAGAAACAGGTTATATGATCTATATGCCCAAAAACAATATAACTTTAATCCTTCTTTTATAGAATATGTTAGAAATTATTCTAAAATATTTAAAAAAGTTTGTAGACGAGCCAAGTCGAATAGTATTAGCAAAAAAATAAATAATGCTCCTAATAAAATTAAAGAAACATGGAGTGTCATAAATAAGGAAACAGGTAAAAACAAAACCAAAGAAAATATTTGCCGAATCAAATGTAGTGGTAAAAATACTTCAAAAACTGAAGAAATAGTAAATATATTTGATGATTATTTTACTAACATTCCTTTGGAACTCACTTCTAATGTGAGTTCTAGCGCCCAGCGTGCTGAGGCTTTGCTTAAGAGTAATGTTAGCCCTTGTGATTCTAAATTTAATTTTCAGCATGTTAGCCCTAGCGATATAATAGATGCTTTTAAACAGTTAAATTTAAAAAAATCAGAAGATCACTGGGGCATGTCAGTAGCCGTAGTAAGTCATATTATACACATAATTGCTGCCGATTTAGCTTTCATATTTAACGAATGTATTGATGAAGGCATATTTCCTAACTTAATGAAATGTAGTAAACTAATCCCCTTATTCAAAAAAGGAGAAAAAACAGACCCTGGCAACTACAGACCTATCTCTATTCTGCCAGTTTTGAGTAAGGTGTTCGAAAAGATAATGCTCAATCAAATGCTAATTCACTTTAAGACCAATAATCTTTTCCATAGCCAACAATACGGCTTTACTGCTGGAAAATCGACCACCGATGCAGGAGTAGCACTTATTACTAATATCTACGACGCGTGGGAAAACAGAAATGATGCAATTGGATCATTTTGCGATCTTTCTAAAGCATTTGATTGCGTTGATCATCCAACACTTTTGCTCAAATTTCGTCAATACGGTTTTGATGATAAGTCAATTAAATTAATAGAATCTTACTTAACAGATAGGCTTCAAACTGTTGATATAAACGGCGTAAAATCACACGGGTCTAATGTGAAAATGGGCGTTCCCCAAGGTTCAATTCTAGGACCGTTCCTTTTCTTAGTTTATGTCAATGACTTGCCTTACATGGTTGAGAAAGAGGCTGACATGGTGCTGTTTGCTGATGACACCTCGCTAATATTTAAAATAGATCGACATAACAGTGATGCTAGCGCGGTGAACAGCACCTTATCTTTAATTTCTGATTGTTTTTCGGCCAATAACCTCATGTTAAATGCGAACAAGACCCAATGCATTCGATTCTCTCTTCCTAATGTGAATCAAGCCTGCGTTGACATACTAATTAATGGTCAGAAACTCGATCTGGTTGAAAGTACTACCTTTTTAGGAATCACAATTGATTCGAAACTTCAATGGGGCGCTCATATAACTAAACTTTCTAATAGGCTTAGCTCTGCGGCTTACGCTGTTAGGAGAATAAGACAATTGACAGATGTAGCAACTACTAGACAAGTGTACTTTAGTTACTTTCACAGTCTAATGTCTTACGGGATACTTCTATGGGGGAGTGCAGCCGACATTCAGACTATTTTTCTTTTACAAAAAAGAGCAATTCGTGCTATTTACGGTTTAGGATCGAGAGACTCACTGAGGGAATAATTCAAGGAAATAGGTATACTTACTTTTGCATCACAATTCATATTTGAAAATATAATGTATGTAAGGAAAAATATTTCCTTGTTCAATAAAGTAAGTGATTTTACAGATAGAAATTTACGTAATAAGAATGACTTAGTTAGCCCGTATTACAGGCTGAATACAGTCAGTAAGTCTTTTATGGGGAAGTGTATACTTTTTTATAATAAATTGTCAGAATCGGTCCTTGATATGCCAGACAGAAAATTCAAAGCTTATGTAAAGAAAGTACTTTGTGAGAAGGCTTATTATAGGACCGATGACTATCTTAAAGACAAAAAGGTCTGGCTTGAGCTTGGCGCGGGTCCCTCTTAAAGGTTTGTATACTTAGACATGTCATAATTTAGGTACATTGGTACATACTAAATTTACAAATTGACATTATTTTAAATTTCGTAATTCTTATAATTCAATTTAATTATGACATAATAAACAATGTAATCTCTGTCCATCTATATAACTAATTTTAAGTTTTTAGTTTGTTAGGTGACGTCTTTGGAGAAAACGTAAAGTGCAGTTTGTTGCCGCTTCTTCTGCACTTGCGCCTAGGAAGCGGCGTAAACTTAGCTTTAAGTAACGATTTGACGTCAACATTTGTGCAAAACAAAACAAAGTGACTATTATTAAGAGATATTATAAATATCCTATGTTTTGATTCAAATTATATAAAAGTTATTACAGGGTAGTTCCTGGGTCAAAAATAAATTAGTAAAATTAGATAAGAAAATAAAACGTCACAAAATAATATCACTTGGCATTGATCATATCCATTTTGAACGTGAATTTAGATATATTAATGTAGAAAAACTGTTATTAAAAGAGCTATTTGTTAAAAAAATTGTTTTGAGGTTAAAACAAAAAGTATCTGATTTGACTTGTTGGAAGATTCCCAATATCTATAAAGGTTAGTCATAAAAGTGAATATGTATTAGTTTTAAATGGCCTCTTCATATTTAATTTCGTAAGTACCTACGAGGAGATACGACTCCGTGGTGGATTGCTTCAGAACTGTGCGTGTAAAGATTTATAGATTTTTTTTAAAACAACCAGATTCTTTTTTCCGTTTTTTAAATGCAATATAAAATAAAAGCGGTCGAGATCCAGCTTCGACCCACGACTTTCCTTAGGCAATTCAAAATATCCGAGAATTAAAGAATCATTAATTTAAATTTTTATTTTCAAACTAGCCTTCCCTTTTGCACACAGGGTACCTATTATGATATTTCACAGTCGTCTGCACTTGATTTCCAAAGCGTACACTTATTGTGCCCAAGCATGTTTAGAATGCTTTCAGCCGAATGACATCCTGCAATATTTATTTCGCAATTCAGTAAAATTATACGCCATCGCAATAAGAAGGCTTTTCTCTCGTGATTTTTTAGTGATCATAAAAATGTGTTATGGCGGTTCTCATAATAAAACGTGACAATAATCCTTTCTGATTTACAATTTTCTTAATAGATTATGTTTTTGGAACGAATGCTTTAT
Organism: Acrobasis repandana; assembly: GCA_963576875.1. NCBI lineage: Eukaryota > Metazoa > Arthropoda > Insecta > Lepidoptera > Pyralidae > Acrobasis > Acrobasis repandana. The sequence continues at coordinate 5,003,234 of OY756215.1, forward strand.
GAATATCAATTTATTATTCATACGAGTCCAATAAGTATGATAATGATGACCGGTTGTGATGTGAAACAATACGATTACAATTTGATAATAAACCGGTCAAGTGCGAGTCGGGCTCATATATCAAGGGTTCCGTACCTCCGTGCAATGTATAAAACGCTGAAAAAACACGTTTCTTGTATGACAACCCCCTTTAATTTTTAACTATATCTTATTTTTAGTAATTAATTTGTTGTTATAGCGGCCACAGTATTTTATAATCGGTGAACATTATTACGGTTCAAGAGCCCTGTGACAGACAGACGGACAGATAGCAGACTTTCAGATATAATAGAGATTAGTCGAATAACGTGTCGCAAAGACCCCAGCCCAGCTCGAAATACAATAAGCTGAACTTGCATACTTCTCCTGAATATGTACACTCTTTTCGAAAATCGAGTTTTGAACCCTAAGGCGGGGTCTAGTGTGCGCCGACGCGATGCCTTAAAATATTCCCTATAAAATATTTGTGCGCGTTTTTTTCTAAAACTGATGACAGAAACGCGATAAGAAGTTATCACTGTCGTAAAATACAAATTATGCAGTTTACTTACTATTACCTTACACACGTTAAGCGAGGTAATTTCATTTGGTTAAATAGTCCACATCAACATAACAGACAGTATCTACGTCCAGTTTCGCATCACATGGCATTGTGTGGCGGCCTGCTAATTACCGGCGTATCGAGCGTGTTGCAATTGCAACAAAACATGAAAGTACAGGTACGCTTCTGATTTATTCGTTGGCATTTTGTGAAAAATGTCTAAGTATTTTCTTAAGTATATATTTCCTAAAATGGTTACAGATTCTACCTAAAACTTTTTGAGTTCATAAGAAGAAAATGGACAAAAATTACGGTCACACGTGGTTTACCCCTTGTACGAGCCACAGTTTGCAACTCGTACGGTTAAGTTAAGTTAGTTATAGTTTTTGGATGCACTTTTAGATAGTTATAAATGCTACAAAGATACGTGTTGACGGCTATGCGTTTATTTTAGCACACACTTTAGTTAGTAGTACAGAATGGGGCGGTGGCCGAAAGTAGGTTGCTTAATTGGATTGCACTTTTTTTGTACAGTCTTGACTCGTACACCCCTGTATATAATTATGTCTATATACCTACACTATAGTGTGGTAGAGGCGTCGTTATATTTGTGTACGAGAAAAGGATATGCCAAGCGGATCGAAGCGGATTGCGCGAGCGCCTTTGCTCGGAATTTTAAAGACAATAGTCAGCGTGGGTCAGATCCCACCATTACTTTATAAAGGCTGAAAGTATATCTATACGAATAGCCTCAATGCAGGTTAGTGAAATCCCCGAATATGAAAGTTGGGTCGTGGTGGCTTTGGTGTATATTAGGTAGTAAGGGTGTACCAAATTGGACACCTATTCTGTCATATAGTAAAGCTTAGTTTTAAATTTTATTCATTAATATTAGAAAACACATCGCAAATTGTAAGACTTTGTGCGGTTCAATCCCTTGGCAGAGTATGAAAAATTGTAAGTTCATATTATAGTATAATAGCTGAATTTTATAAATAGTAGGTACGAGTATTAGAAGGGCCCCTAGTCGCGACTCCTTTAAACTTAGTTTTTAGGCACTTCCACTTCCAATTAAACATAGAACAGACTTGATTGCATAATATTTATTTATGGTTATGTATTTGTATATTTATTTTTGTATATATTTTATGAAGTAATATATATGTATGTAAGTAATTGTGTATATGTAATAATATTAAAAGTATGTTTATAGTGTGTGTTGTGATTAATAACTTTTAAATTTAGTTTAGTTTAAGTTTTCTTTATATATTCACACCCACATAAAACTCTCCAATCGACCCAAAGGTTTGACTGTTAGAGAATGCTTTTAGCATTAAGTCCGCCTGTTGTACTTTAAACATGTATATGTGTGTACAATAAAGTATAAATAAATAAATAAGTATTTGGGGATTTGGAACCAAATGATGTTTCATCAGCAGAAATCGAAACAGTCTGGCTGTTTCGATAGTTTTTTTCATCTTGCCAGACACATTAAACAACTTTCAATGTGTCTTCCTTCTGTATACTTGTAATTTTATGTTGTTGCTATACATCCGTTCACGAAGCAAGTTACTAACACAGTCCGTGCTCCTGATGTCGAGGTCTCCCCATACCTCTCCGACCATCGTTTCCCCATTTTACTTATGTCATTATTTTAGCGAGTCCTGTGCGTGCTGGACTAAAGATCTCTTAAATTGGGAGAAACCTATACTAATAGCGGGCGTTGTCAGAATGAGCTACAAAATAAACTAGTCCATTTTAATGCAGCACCTGACAACGCCTCAGGTTTGAAATTGCATTACGCGGATGCCCACGCGGTTCCATACAAAAATGCCCCGCGCGGGCGTCCGCCCTGTGCCCCCGCACGTGCATCCATCGCGGGGGCACGCGCGGTATCCGCCAGCGGCTCGGGCTTGTTCAGCATAGACTATAAAGCAGATAATTACAGGCGACCGACTGCCATACATATTTCTACGTAGTAGTATTAAAGTCTCCATCGACACGACTGTATATGTACGCCGTTAAAATTAAACTAGCTGACACTTGGTTCCGGGTTCCGGGTTCCGGTCTACGCGAAGGTAGCGACGGGGACCGCGACGATAGTGGCATCACCATTTACACCACGTCTGAGCTTCGTCATAGTAAATCCAGCCAAGCAAGAAGTATAAGTAGGCTTCTCCTAATTTAAGAGACCTTTAGTCCATAAATAAAAAGTGCAGCTAAAGTAGACTTTAAGTACAAAATAAAACACGTGACAAGTGTGACGTTTATATGACCAACTTTACTTCGTAACATACTACTTGTTCGTGCACGAAGGCTTAATGAAACTTAGAAAAATACCCTCGCTGCAGCATGTGTGCGCTCATTACGAATGCAGAGTGTTCATACTTAACTAGACTCGGTCGTTAAGGCCGTACCGGAATTTTCCGGGGTCCAGTGCTGCCCCCATTTTAAATAAATCATTTTAAAGAAAACAGAGACATTATTTAAAATTTTGCTACTACCAAGTTCTAGATAACCCTTCAAAGTATTTTATGAACTACTGTTTATAGTTTACAATAAGAACGTTAAGCTTTACTACGCACATTTGCCAAAAGTGGCCGTTTTTCGCAAATGTGCGTAGTAAAGCTTAACGTTCTCACTTTAAACTGTAAACAGTAGTTTATAAAATATTTTGAAGAGTTATACGTTGCACTTGATAGTAGCAAAATTTTAAATAATGTCTCCGTTTTCTTTAAAATTATTTATTTTAAATGGGGGCAGCATTGGACCACGGAAAATTCAGGTACGGCCTTAATGGCCTCTTCAGTACGGACACAAAGAAGCTTATTTTAAACTTAATGATTTAACCATGATATAAAACGGCCAAGTGCGAGTTAAACTCGCGTGGAGAGGGTTCCGTACAATTGATTGAATTCTTATAGGTTTTCCTGTAATCTACAAGCAATGATATATATTTCGTAATTTTTCCAAAATTTAAGGCTCAGTAGTTTCGGAGATCAGGGGGGGGGGAATGGTCAATTTTCGTCTTCTTTCATGAATAAAATTAAAACTATTTATTTTATAATTATAATAAAAATATATTTGAGATCCTCATAACCCTTTCATTCGATATATGACAAAGTAAGGTTTGCAAAACTTTTTTTTAAGTTTCTTTATTTATCCCCCGAAAATGACCCTTATTTTAAAAAAATATTTATTTACTGTGCACATATGTGTTTGGGTCATAGGATTACACCATCCTACCAAATTACACCTGATTCGGTCCAGTAGATTCGGAGAAAATTGGCTGTGACAGACGGACGGACAGACAGACGCACGAGTGATCCTATAACGGTTCCGTTTTTTCATTTTTTGTACGGAACCATAATAAGAAGAAAATGCTGGTGGACCAATGGTGACCGACCGAGCGTCTCGTGTCTCAGTTTCGAAATTGGCCAAAAATGCTGTTATCCGTCTGTCTGTTCTCGCCTACAAGGTAGCATTTTTCAACCGATTTTGATGTAAATTGGCTCACAAGTTCCTAGATTTATTTTAATTTTTTAGTCAATCGCGATTTTTGATTGGGAGAGAAATTGGAGGAAAAAGAGGTACCCCCTTTTCTTTTTGCTGTAGCGTTATTTATCGATGGATTTTAATCCAATTTGAGAGGTACACTTCGTTCTACACAAGATGTTGCGAAAAAAATTCAAAAGGGAGAGTGGAGGCAGTTTGCTGTAGCGTTATATATTTACGGATTTCACTGAAATGGTTTTACTAAGCCAGGGGAAAGTGAAGGTTATTGCAGGGTTATAAGAGCTCGCGTTTATGACAAATCAGAAATAAATATGGCGTGGAATGATTGTGGAATCCAGGTCGAAACCTGAAATTTTTTTCCCGGTAGTTTTAGAAAAGTATTACAAAGCTATACATGGTGGCCTTCCCTTGAAATGGAATCTAATTACTATTTACTTAAAAACTATACTTCCATGAAACTACTGTTTGCGAGCGGCAGCCCGCAAAATGCGACGTGGAATATTACGCCTCTAAATAACAGGATACAAGATAATTCTTCATAACGATTAGGTAGATATTTATTAGTTTTTAAAGAAAAATTGCAATTAACGTAAAAAACAAGAGAAACTAACGCTTGATATAAGTGGACTCTTGTTCCGGAAAATCTGAGCGCTATTTTATTAAAATAAAATTAACGATAAGTCCGGGTGAAGGAAAATACGTGCAGGAGCAAAGTGCGCGGGTTTCCGCGCGACTGCCCTTTAATTTGTGAACTAGTTATTATTTTAAAGAGAAACCTCGAGCGCTGCAGCCATCGAGTTAGCAGTTTAAATTGCATTCATAAAATGAAGAAAACTTCAGGTTGTTTTAAATAAAATTGTCCTTATTTAGAGGAAATAAAAAAAAACTTGCAGTTCTCGTCGCCGCGGAGTCGTAGAAATTAAATATGAAGTGGACATAAAATCCAGTAGTTATTTCTATGGCTAACTTTTATAGATATTGGGAATTAAATTTTAATTATCCATTGTCACGTGATACAAAATTTACAATTTTATTAAAAAAAAAGTAGCATTCAGATTTGAATGTGCCTAAATGGTCAATTTTATACGAGTATGTAAGTTATGTACTTGGAGTGACTGAGCATTGTAACAAAAAAAAAACATATTTTTTTGTAGAATTCTAAAGATCGATATTTTCACACACACCTAATGTAAGCAAACCGGATTTTTTTTTTGAGGTCCCTGAATTCGCTCCGTATAACAAGCTGAATACCATAAAAAACGATAAAACAAATCTTACAGGAATTAATAATATATTTTTCAAAATGGAGGAAGCCCTCTATTTAATAGACAAAAAAATGATCACCAAACATTCGTTTTCTGAAAAATAAGATACCTATGTATTATGTATACGTTAATGTGGTAACACAAATGAAAAAAGGCACATTATTTTCATGAAAAAGCCTTGAAGATAACGACAATGTTTACAATAACAAAACATTTCTTATAATGTAAGTGTGGAAATTCCCCTACAAGCCTACTTATCCCACACCAGCCTGGGAGGCTAGAGACACAACAGATATAATTAATGATACGAGCGAAGGTACATGGAAACACACGACGTGACGAGGACGCCAGGTGACGTGACGGTCCATGCGTGACAGTGTTTGTTTTTCATTCATCGCGCTATGTTACCTACCATTCGTTCGTTCAACTGGACTCATATTTAAATATTTTATGGAGACAAACAAAAACATTCGCGTATGTGCGACTGAAATTGGGTCTCGTATTATTTGGTTTACATACATTGATTTTTCATCATAGCAGAGCAAAATCAAAGATAAAATCGCGTTTACTGTGAAAATATGAGCAAGAATTGAAAATGAACGTGCTCTACTTTCACATGGTGCGCTGAAACTATTTCTTGTAAAGGGTTAGAACATTTAGCTACATGATAAATATGAAAATGTAGGTGCGAAGCGCTTCGTGTTAGAAGTAACCACAAGGTAGCGTCGCTGCGACTTCTGCATTGTATTTTTTTTACTTCAAGTTGAAAGCACTTTTATGACGCTCTTAAAAAGATGACGCTCACTCATGTTCGTCTGTAATGTCAAAATAAAGAGAAGATATTTTATAAAAGAAGGTTACATGTCTGGGTATGGGTGGTTAGATTAATTAAATATTGCACGTGTTTAACATTTACTTAATTAAGAGTGTTACCCTAGGCAGAATCAGACATTCCCATACAAACGTAATCTAGACTTTATTTTGGAACGACATGTCAGATTTCGCCAAAAAATTTGTAATTTCAAAGTTTTCATGTAGGTATATGTCATGTCATTTCAAAATAAAGTCTTTAGTTTAATGTTTATGTACTTACTTACGTAAATAAATTAATTTTGTAGGTTGCTATTTCTTTGAAATTTTGTCATAAATTGTCAACATTTAATAACAAAAAATGCTTATCAAATATTTTCGGTTACGTAGAATTTTCAACATCTGCACGTAACCTGAAACTCTCAAACAATTGATTCAATGTTCAGAAGTCCCGAAAATTAAAATATAAATGAGGAGAAAGATAAAGAAACAATGATATCTTCACAATGAACGTCACGCAAGCGGGAAGCGTGACAGCGTTTTGTTTCAACAAAAGTAACGTGTCACGCACGTAATGAGTAACGCGAAGTGTGGAAAATATTTCGCGACGTGCGGAGGAATGAAAAGATTTGGTTACGATTGTGAAAAATAGTAATAGGTAGACATGTGCAAACACATATTTTATTACAACCTTTTCTACGAAACAATATCAGAGTTCAATAAACTCGGCCTAAATTTAATATTACTCAAAGAATCAAAGAATGAAATATTTATTCAGTGATTAGGCCTTTGCAGGCACTTTACACGTCAATAATTTCAGTGTACATTATGTGTTATGTTTATTTATATTTACATAATTTTTCTTTTTTAAAGCTACCGATACTAGCGTTTCGCAACGAACCCTGCTGAGAAGAAACGCCGAAAGAAACTCATTTACACAGTATTGGCTCTTATGTATTTTGTGGTATTGGTCGCCTATGTGCCAGAAAGGCTTTGTCAGTTTACAAAGATATTATGCCTAATACAATATTATTACAATATAACATGTCAAGCTTGCGAACGAGTACCAAATCCAATTTAGTCTACTATTCTGAATTTCAGATGCTGATTTTAAATACATTGTCTGTTTTACAACGCTCGGTCTAAATTGTATGATTACAAAACCATCAATGTATATAAAATCAGCATCTCTTTCAGCAAATGGATTCCCAGGCTTGCTCTGATTCACATACAAATTATCTGATCAGCAGAAATCAATTTTTAAAAGACCACCATTGTCTTACAGAAAAAGTAACTCAAATTGACGGGGTAATTCTGTATACTCGTAGCTAGGTTATGTTGTAATACCAGGCCTGTGTCACTCCCCGTTACGTATTACTATGCGCGCAGGCGGCCCCTCCGGGTGGTAAATTCAGTTGTACGAATCGTTTGTCCAGAGTAATAAGAATGAAATTGGCTTGCAATGGATGTCTAGGTATTTATACGAAAAAGTGCTGAGTTCTGACGTGAGCTAAATAAAACCATATCGCTAGCCGCATTGAGTAGATATTTCTTTAAATTTCTTTGCTGAGTGAGACTTCCGTACGTTAGTATTATTTATTCTGTAGTAATACAGAGGCGAAACATAGCTTTTGTTGTCCAACTAACCGTAAGTTTCTTGTAAATAAAACTTGACAATGTACACTCTGCTTAACTAACTTTTTATCTAACAAAGGAAACTGAGGATAATGAAGTTACCCCTAATTTTCCTGGACTGCATCGCTTCAAAATAAGGAGAGTAAAAATATTGGTACTTACTGATTTTGTTTATCAAAAATATCATGCGAAAATTTTATGGTTAGTACTTACTTGGTAAAAACAAAATGATTTTTTAAAACTCAAATAAGTAGATATCTTTTATAGAAAATTTAAAAAGATATTGAGCTTTTTATTACGAGCACATCGTATTATAAAGCTACTGCTTAGTAATTAATTATAAATAGGTAAGTATGCGGCGTCGCGTACTGTACGTTTAATTAGAGCCATTCCAAGCCAAGTATCCTGGGATTATTAAATTAATGCATACGGGAATTAACGCGAAACGTACCTTTTATTTATTTATTTTGCTGACGTTTCATTCGGGTTTCACCGAACGTGGTCCCAGCTTGACTGAAGCAGCGATGACGCCTACGCCTCCCCCTGCCCGGTGTGATCTTCGTCCACCGTCATATTGTTCATTTTCCAAGTACCGTCACACACTACACTCACAGTGTATCGCACTAGGATGGTACGTGAGGCGATTGAAATTAAGAAACATCCTAACAATTTCAACCGAGAAGATGGCCTTAAATTGTCAGCAGTGTGGAATCCAGTGATTAACAAAACACAACCCCGGTTTGGTGCACAATCGGTTAACCACCAGAATACGGTTGCGTTACGGAATAGGGACACTGTGAGTGTAGTGTTTGACGGTACTTGGAAAATGAACAATATGACGGTGGACGAAGATCACACCGGGCAGGGGGAGGCGTAGGCGTCATCGCTGCTTCAGTCAAGCTGGGACCACGTTCGGTGAAACCCGAATGAAACGTCAGCAAAATAAATAAATAAAAGGTACGTTTCGCGTTAATTCCCGTATGCATTAATTTAATAATAATGCAACGCGATAGTTTAAAAGTATTTATTATCCTGGGATTGGGCAATATCGAGACGATGAGACGATAATATGATGCGTCGGGCGATGTACCGAGACTTCTTTTAAGTTACACTGTCCATGATCAAACTCCAAAAAGCGCAATAATTGTGTGGAACATTACGTCTCTGCCGTTTAATTTGAAGCATCGTCCAAGCCAAGATAAGTGTCCTGGGACCGGGCGATGTGATGTGACGCGTCGAGTGCCGTAGAGGGACTTCTATGCAAAATTAGTTACATTGTTCTGTGATTGAACTGCGAATGTTTCTGTGTGTATTTTGGTTTGAACTGCAAGTAATTGTATATTGATTTTATTTAAGGTGACGTGGGTTCACAATTTTCAATACCGTGCGTGTTTTTGAAAAATCACTGTTATTAAACTACTACAGTTTATTCCTCAAAAAATTTACATAAAAATCTATAGACACCCACAATAGCCAAAACACGATTAAGCATTTTTGGCTCGATAGAAAAAAATCACAAACATACCTCTAAAATTGCCTAAATTTGCCTTTATAATACATATTATTAATAATAAATTTTTTGGATTAAGATTTTTAGTTGAATAAACACACAAAAAAAAACATTCCTAGGGTCGATTATATTTTTTACGAACTTACGAGCGCAGTTAAAGTTAAGCTGAGCGAAGTTTAACTTTGTGTTTACAATTTCACCAAAGCTTATGTGCAAAGTCTGTTCTGTAAGTAAACGTCAAAATATGTATTATTTTCATAGTTAGGTATATAATATTTTGTACATACAAAGCGCTTAATTTATTCATAGAGACGAAAGCAAGAATATACTAACAGAAACATTGTTGCAAAAAAGCTGATAAGTTCGTATTTATTGCCTTACCTTTTACATGTTCGACGTAAAGTGGATAAATTGAAAAAGACGACATATCTCCTTTATATACAAAGTACCTACCTACGTTGGCCTAAAGGAAATTGAATAAGACACTGACTAATGATGAAAGCTATGATGAACCATCCCTTACTCACAACATAATCTCCAAGGTATTCGTAATATAATTTAAACACAATAGCCAAGATGAACCTGAACATGCAAATTCGACCGGTTCCCATTCCCGGCGGATTACCTCTAACCGACTAGTACGAGTATGTCAAATATTAATAGTATAGCAATGAAATTCCTTGTCCAGGAATTTCCACTAACTTGGACGCTTAATGCACAGATTTAGATGTATTGCACGGTCTTACAGTAAATTTATATCACAAAATTGTACTCTGCTAATCTAATTCGTATATTTAGTACACTAGAGTGTGAAAGGCAATGGAAAACCATTGAATGTGAATATTGACAAATATGTTAGCCAAATCAGCGATAAATAATAATAAATAGTTTGGAAAATCCAAAGTGCACGCCTCATAATCTCATTTTTCACAATTAAATTGATTTTGATTGTTTTATTGCTAACTTAAAACGAAGAAAAGTATGTGTCGGCTTTAAGGTGAAGGGGTAAAAAAATTAGTTTTTTATAAATTATAATTAAACGACAGTACTTAGAACGCTAATATTAACTAGGAATCAGCACAGTGTAATACTTTATATATTAAAAACAAAAGTATTCCGGTAAGATGAATTTTTCGACCAATTTCTCTGCCACATACATGGTCACATAAACACAGACTCACGGACGTCCAAGAATGATTAGTTTTAATGTTATTATTTATTATATTAAACAAATTAATTGTTTATAAAATGTACCATATGTGCTAGACAGATTATTTAACTTCATATTAGTGCACTCATATTATCCTGTAAGTGTTATATTAAAAAAAAAAGTCATTTAAGTTTCGAAAGACTGGGTTTTTTGACATGTCGAGAGTAGAGCACTACCTCAACGCTCCGCTTATGAGGCGTGCAATAAATAGAAAACAAATCGTACTGATTGAGTAAGTAAGATTAAACTAGTGTTACGGATACTAACTGAATGATACTATATTTTGTAATAAATACATATATGTCGTGGCCAAATCGTAGAATTGATCATTTCATGATTAAACACGGCAAATGGTTATATTTCATGATGTTGCCAGCTAAAACTGGTAGATAATGCATAGCGTTAAGTTTGACCCATTGTAATCAATCAAATGTGAGATTGTGTGCATTAAACTTAAATAAATAAAAACTGACCATATCGTTAACTCGTCCACGTTTGATGATATGTCTATCAACGTTTGGCCATAGTATATGTTCTATTACATCGAAGGTATAATAAAAAATTCAAATAAATAAGGAACATTAAACAATGCCGTGGACAGAGCCTGTATTTTAAATATTACGAAATGAAATTAATAAGGTCTAAACTAACCATTAGACATTCCCTTACTTTGTGTAAAATTTATAAACAACTAAGATAAAAAGTTTTTATGGCACTATGCGGCTAGCAACCCATCACCATTTTAATTTCTTTTTCCATCTCTTCGCCCGCCATTACGCTAAAAGTGGCCTTTGTGTCTTGCGGCCCTGGGCTCTGTCTGCTTAGAGCCGCAAGACCCAAAATGCTCTGTCTGCCCCGTTAGGGATATAAAGACGTGATATGTATAATGTTGAAGTACTTACTTTATTTTACAAAGAAAATTGACTAAGGTAAGTAGTCAAGTCCATTTGCACCCGTAATAAATCGAACCACAGTCTATACACTAGATCACTGAAGTATAATGAAAATAAACAAATAACAAAAAAAAAATTGGCATTTCCATACAAAGGTATGCGGCTGCCCGGGCGATTTGTATGGGAATGTCGAATTGACTGTTTTTTTGACTGTTCTTTTAATTTAATTATACTTTAGTCATCTAGTATAGCCCGTGGTTCGATTTATTACGGGTATGTCCCTTCCACTTTGTATACGAATTAAATGGTAATTTTCTTTTTGAGGTAAACGTCTTTCGCTTATAGAGTCCACTACATTTTGAATTAATTTTGGATGCGCACCATGATGTTGTCTGAATTAAATTACAATTATGAATTAGTACACGAAAAAAATATTTACAGTCAGCCACTCAACAAAAGCAACATAGTGTTGCTAAGAAAAAGTTTTTTAAAGACATGAAGTGTTACATTTGATCGCTGGCTTACTGTACCTATCGTGATTACCATACAGACTGCAGTTTTGTTATACCACAGAGTAATAGTATACTTTAGGTATCCGTAAATAAACGATTTCAGCATCTGCACCAGCAGATCTTAGTACACATTTTCCGCAACTAGCAGTCTATTAGTTCACCTTAACATTCATGGTAAATACCAATTAGATGTCTTATTTGAATTATATTGCTGAGATTTTATATAAAATATAAATTTTTAATAGAGAAACCCACGAATAGCACTAGGTGCGTGAGCTTCTTATCTATTTAGGTACATAACCTGTTTACTATAAGATTGGACGTCGCTGGAATACCTACAAGTAATACTAAAAATAATTCAAATTATGAAATCTAACACAACTTACCTAGTGTTTTCACAAACAATTGTTTAAGTTTCGTAAATATTCTTAAAGATGTTTTTTTTTGTACACCGTACCCATGCGTCGCAGTGACGTCATTCAAGCTAGGTCCAAACTTATAGTTAAGGACTTATATAATAGTTGATGTCAAGCAAGTCATCCGAGAAACATGAACGATTAAATTAAAATAGAATAGAAGCTCTTTGTTTATTTTTATCCAAATTATTGCTACATTACAGCTTCAGTCCAGTCGGAAAACACAAAATCAGTTCCGTAGTGAACTGAGGCTGAATTTATATTGTTGCTCGCATCACAACGCGACCATTGTTAATTCTTAATGATGTCATTATCGAAATTATATGAGCGTGTATTATCGGTGATTAATTTTCCATTACTGAATGACGTTTTATATAATATGATCATGTAGGGTTTACTATATGTAAGTGCACCTGGGTATAACCTATAAACTAATGCTTCACTCCAAAGTGGTACGCAAATAGAAGATGTCGTCCTTCCATTACTGAAACAAGCGAGTGAAATTCTCAGTCTACTTGAACAATCCAGCATTTGTATGTTCGACGTTTAAGAAGTTGGGAAGCAAAAGGGTCACAATTTCGAAAGTATATTGTAACTTACATACCTACGCGTACAAGTATACCTAGTCTGGATTTCTGGAATAAAAAAATGCAGTTCTAACTGCATTTCCTATAAAGTTTTTACAATTTTGCACAGAGTAGAGCAAAGGCTGAATTCGCCAATTTGCGCTCTGTCACTCTAAAATGTTATACTTCAAGACTCCAAATACCAGACACAATAGATAAACAATGCATTTTTGCATCAATTGATGCAATCGGGTCTTGCGAGGTTAATTGAAGAAATAAAAGCGGCGAAGTGCGAGTCGGCCTCACCCATGAAGGGTTCCGTAGCAGCAAGTAACATAATATAAGTTCTAAAGGTAAATTGCGGTTTACGATTTATGACGTATTAAAAAATAACTATCTATGATACTGAGAGCACTATAGTTTTAATTGAAAATACATACTTTGAGGTATATACCACATTTTTATCAGAATTATTTTAGTAATATTTCAAAAGTAACGGTGACACCTCAAATTTTAACTTTGTATTAGATTATCTCAAGACTGGGGGGTTTGATCTACATAGTTTCAAAGCAGTTTTGCATTTTAAAAGATATTTACAAAGATACCCCACACGTTGGGGTTAGTCCAATTTAATTTTTTAAATTCACTTTTCGTTGTATGGGAGGGGGGGCTGAAAAAAAAACATTTTTTCATAATTTTAAAAACCAACTTTTGGAACTTCAATATTTATCTCTCCACCAATTTTCGTGACAATCGGTGCAGTAGCGCCGGAGTACGAGCCCGGACGAACAGACGGACGGACGGACGGACATGACGAAACTATAAAGATTCCTTGTGGACTACGGAACCCTAAAAAGGTATGTGTTTGTTTACATTCCCTTTCAATGGTTTTTCATTGCCTTTTCCATTTCGCAAACTGAACTGTAGTAGTAGTAATGAACTGAAAACTGTTACGAATTAGGTCAGCCAGAGAATAACTTTGTCAAATAAATTCACTGCATGATCATGCAATAAGTACTCGTACATCTCGTCTGTGCATCCATATTAGTAAGCGGACATTCGGGACCCAACCCGAGCACACACACCATTGCCTTACTATAAATATTAGACATACCTGGTATGGCCACTTATTTGAAAGGAAACGTAGATATTATTTAAAAATTTGTTCTAGTAAGCCCTAGATAACCCTTCAAACTATTTTATGAACTACTGTTTACAGTTTTAAGTGAGAAGGTGAAGCTTTTCTTCGCACATTTGCCAAAAGTGTTAATGAGGAGGGATGCTGAACACCTGGCTCAAAGAATGGTTGATCTGGAGGTAGACGGCGGTAGAGGACTAGTAGGTCAAGAAAGTCGTGGAAATAAAGTGTCGGGACAGATATGAAGGAACGTGACATTTAGTAATGATACAACGCAATAGTTTAAAAGTAATTTATTTTTATTTATAGAAAGGAAGATCGGATGTCCGGTGGGACTATTCGCTATAACTATTCACTATAACCATATGAATATCCATTGAGCAATTGTAGGCTCTATCAAAGTATTTCAAAATGAAACCAAGAATAGATTTCAAATATAATTAATGTAAGTGGTGTTCACCTTAAATGTCGAAAGGTACCGCATAGACTACCATGTACTTGTATTAGACACGTACACTTACCAACAATGTATTGACTAAAATGTTTTATTTACGGATAGCTGAACCGTAAAATGTTGCAGATGTAGAAGTCGAGCGAACTTGAGCAATATCTTATGCATTGCAAAGCAGTCCATATGGTTATCGCTACAAGTACAGTGGGCCAGCGATCAAAAGAAACAGGTTGATGTTTGCTCAGGTCATGTCTTTCTTCTTTTCGTGTCCATGGTACTTTACTATATTTTGTCACTCCAGTATCGGGCCACTTCGATAGCTGTATCATTTGCGGCCATCAGGTCAACCCAGGTGCCGGTTTTTGGGCACCTGGGACACGAAAGTATGTGCTCCATAGTTTGTGGAGAGAAACCACACTGGCAAATATTTTGCGATCTGTCTATCATATTTAAACGTTTATTCATTTCTAAAAACAGTACAATTACAATATACAGTAGCTGCTGTTTTACGGATAATCAAGTGATTCTAGCCTGCAATATCCTAATCAGACTGAAAACAACTTTTCACAAAGTGACACAACTTCCCAGTGGGATTTGGACCCACGACCTCCGGATCACAAGGCCTTGACTACTGGTCTATGGACTAATTACTTAAACATAAATCTGATTCTAATAAAAATATTGGGTAAAAAATTCAGAAACGATAGGTACTGGTTTCTTTGTTACAAAAACAAAATGGCCATCAAATATCCAACTACTTAAAAAATGTAAAGTTGGTCTGAATTTCACCAAGTCGGAAGAAAAACTGTTTTAACATTCAGAATAATTCAATTCCGTTTTCCTTAATGTAAGAGACCGGGAAAATTGTCAAGGGCGAATTAAAATTAGACATCGAAATAAGTGTTTTCCATACAAAACACATCGACTGGGCCACACAAGTGTGAATGAGGCCAACTCACTTGTGTGTAAGTTGAACTCATGTAAAATTATAAATCTGTTAAAAATAGTTTTCTATTAATACAGGACAGTTCTATTTATAGAAAACAATCAGAATACGAATTTTAATATACAATGTGTTAATGAACTAATGCAAAACCTCTCAGGTTGTAACTCAGTCCATGAAACTGAACAACTTTTTTTTTACAAATTCGGATTTTCATACAAATCGATCAGCTGATCAGTTTGTATAAAAATTCAAATATTGTTTTTGGGTTTCGTAAAAGTTGCGGGACAAAAGTTATTCAGTATCATGAGCTGAGGTGTGAGGTACCACCTGAGAGGTTATGCATTATTTCATTACCACGTTGTAGAAATCAAAAGTTCGTTTGTAAAGGAAGTTGTAAACATGAATTAACACAGGATTTCGATTTAAAAGAATTTTTGCGAATGCAAAGAAATGTTTGTAACTAAATTCAAGTTATTTGAAATGAAATATGCTTACGCTCTTCTTTTAACCGACTTCAAAAAAGGAGGAGGTTATCAATTCTTCGGAATCTTTTTTTTTTATGTGTGTCCCCGATTATTCGAAGACGCCTGGACCGATTTGAAAAATTCTTTTTATGTTCGAAATGGTATACTTGTCAGGTAGTCCCATAGAAATTTTATCAAGATCGGTTGTGTACTTTGGTTTTTAAACCAAAATAACTGGAAAAAATATGTCTTCTAAGTATAAACTGGAGTTGAAGTCGGTTTTTAGTTTTGAAAAATTATATTCGGTATGAAATTGACAATTTCAACAGTGATATCAAGTTTGCTCTAAGCTGAGCTATAAATACCTCGTAAGTTTCTTTCTCTCATCTCACCGTATTCCCAGTTGCATCCTCAGCTGTAAAGCTGCGAAGCCCGAGGTCCGCTATCGTCGTAAGTCTATGTGATCATAAGCTGACCGCTAGAACGATTTGCGAAGTTCCAAACCATAAAAGAGCCGTGATGGCATCCGCAATCTAAATCCCAACATGACCCGGGTTTATTTCTCGGAGGACGCATGCGGACAACCACCTGCTGCCACGTACGGTTATAAAAGAGGAGATATAGTTATGTATAGTATCTCTAAATTCCTATAATAATACAAAACGGACGATTTTATTTAACAAATTTTGCCCGTGACTTTCCCGGAATCTACTAGCAAGATTAACCTATATTACGGTTGGCACACATTTATTCGAGCCGATTATTAGGCACAGCCATGCATGCACAGCATGTAGATGAATGTTCGGGGGAAAAGCCTATATAATTGCTTCGGATCGGCTTTGTTGTTCGACAAATACTGCCGAACCGACAATTCCGGGCTGAATAAGTGTGTAGCAACCCTGGAGTCTTAATTATTTGTAGTAAAAGAATTACGAGTCGTAAAACTACTGTTCACAGTTTATAATGAGAACGTTAAGCTTTACTACGCACATTTGCGAAAAACAGCCACTTTTCGCAAATGTGCGTAGAGCCACAAAATAGTTTGAAGGGTTATCTAGGACTTGGTAGTAGCAAAATTTTAAATGATGTCTCCGTTTTCTTTAAAATGATTTATTTTAAATGGGGGCAGCACTGGACCCTGGAAAATTCAGGTGCGGCCTTAAACTGTTCCGGCTATTTCATCTCCATTTTGCAAGGTCTTTGGCATCCTTGGGTGACCATTGACATGCATGATTATTTGGAGAAGAAAAAGCGGGAAAGCGCACCCCCGGCTCCGAAGCAGCACAGCTGAGGATGCAACCGGGAACGCGCTTAGACGAAGAAAAAGAAGAGAATCACGAGTTCTAGTACTTCTTACTTGGCATGTAAAACGGAAAACAAACACCTTTTCTCATTTTATCATTATATAATACTCGTACCTATTAATAGATAGTATTTTAGTCTGTAATAATTCTCTCTGCAATATTAGTAGGTACTCACGAAAATTGCTAAAGATTATAGTAAACTTTAGTCGTGCTAGGTATACCTACTCGTTTAATAATCAAACTAGATTAGTCTACTTAAACATAGATTTATTTGATCTAAAAAATGTCTTATTATGAGAAGAAAAAAATCTTAGTCGGGAGCGGAACTAGGCCGGAAGTGAACCAAAACATACCTAAGCTTTGAAGCGTAAGTTTTTAATGATATGAAAAAGAGGGAAAACAATAGATCGTATAGAACAAAATCCTTTAGACTACGGTAGACTATATAATGAAGACCTGTAGATGGAATAATAATGAGCATTACAAAATATTTTATTGACCAAACATAAATTATACCTATTCATAAAATAAAATAAAAAAATGGTGGCTTATTTTCTCCGAAGAATGCGCCGCGATTTTCCTTATTTTAGCTAAAGGCTAAAAGTAAGTAATTTAAAGCAAATTGTTTTCTGAAATCCACAAAATGGCTCGTTCCGCAAACGAGGTACGCGGAATGAAATGTCCATTAGGTCGTATAATCTGTGCGTCTGTTCTGTTCTGATTCCAGAGTTCTACAACACAGCTATTGATTCCACGTTTTAACCTAGTTAAGGCTAGAAGTAAGTAATTTAACCCTTTCACCGCGAGACTCTATATCAGTTGTCGTGCTCCCAGCGCGAGGAATTGTGAATATCCATAGTTTTTGGTCGGATAAATCCGACGCTCGCGGTTAAAGGGTTAAGAAGTTACATTCCCGTACAAATTGCCCGGGCGGCTGCACTCTTTTGTATGGAAATGCCGTCTTTTTTTTTTACTTTTTTTTATAAATTTTATTATATACTATGTATAGTATAGTGTGGTTCCGGGTTAGAATAAGACCACACCTTCTCTACTTGTGGATGTCGTAAGAGGCGACTAAAAGGCTTAGCACAAACATCTCGTGCTACAATTGCATTTCCAAGGAGAGTTAACGTCGGGCGGCGGCTGTTGTATAACTTTTCGCACAAATACATTCCCAAAGTGGGTTGACGTCAGGCAGGCGGCCGGTCGTAAAACTATAGCCAATTATTATATCTTCTCCATGTTGCAAGGTCTTTGGCATCCTTGGGTGACCATTGACATGCATGTTATATTGGAGAAGAAAAAGCAGGAAAGCGCACCCCGGCTCCGAAGCAGCACAGCTGAGGATGCAACCGGGAACGCGCTAAGACGAAGAACTAGACTACTACTAGACATAGTATAGCCCGTGGTTCGATTTATTATGCATATGTCAATTACACGTTATATACAGGGTGACTTTTAATCCACCTGCTTTTTTGGAGCAAGTTCAGTTCATGATACTGAACTACTTTCTATAAAAAAGTTATTAAATTTTTTTATCGATTTTTAATAACTTTTTTTTATAGAAAATAGTTCAGTATCATGGACTGAACTTGCTCCAAAAATTTAGCAGGTGTATAAAAAGCCACCCTGTATGTATAGTATCATTGAGTTTGTATTTCATAAACTTACTTTGATGCTAAATGAGTCTGATTTATTCATATCTATTTATTTACTTACAGTTTTCTGAAAAAAAATTGGCATGCTCCACAAAATAAAATGTCCTAGGTCGTGCCATCTGAGCGTCTGTTATGTTCTGATTCCCGAGTCTACAAGAAAGCAATTGATTCCGACTCGGATGCCGAGCACACGCCTCGCTAAACTTTTAAACTATTTGATCAATCGAGCGTTTAATGCGGATTGGCAAACTAAAACAGCGGCTATAGGAATTGATTTAAGGCTGGGCTAAATGCTAAAATAATAATAAAGTAATATACTAGCAGAGGTTTACATCAACCGCTGCTTGCGGCAAATACTTGGCCTTTATGGCGTGCCGGGAAATGCCAATTGACAAGCAGCATGCGTCGCAAATGGCCATGGATAGGCCATACTTCCAGGAGACACACACACATCCCGAGGCAAGCCCTGTAGCCTCCCCTCAACCCTCTAGCCCTGATTTCAAAGATTTTAATTCCAGTTATCAACATCTTATAAGCATTTATTGGTCTAAAAACTAAAATCTATAATTCAACTTTTCAACTAAAATTAATAAATTTCAAATATATAGGTAATCAAGAGGTAAAGAGCAAAAAAAAATTAATATATACTTACTGTGGCCTACGGCCGGACTACTACAAGCACATCATCGTCGTAGCGGTCGTAGAGTAATGGCTACGAAGTATCATGACTTTCTCGTAGAGATCGTAGAACGTGCTACGACGTCTTATACACGTACCAAACATGAAATGATTTATCCAACATATAAAATGTCAACTTTTTTGCTTTATATTACTCGAAAATTTGTTAAATCTTAGGTATACCTTTTGTCTATGACGTAGAGGAAGATTGTATAATTCCTAACTCCTAATTCAACATTTCCATGACGATTCAAAGGAAACTTTACATGTAAAAGAATAGTAAACCTCTATGTCTAATATTTAATTCGTCTACAAAGCAATCAAATATAACAAAAGCAAATATATGAAAAACAGAACTGTTCAAACAACATCACACGTGAGAAACCCGGAATAACAATAGCTCGCAATTATATTTTTTGAGAATAGACGACACGACCAAAGGACGACGAACAAAGGCTTTCTCGGGATAAACCTATTTCCGGTCTGGAATAACCATTTTATTTTATCGAAATTTAAGGAACACTTATTAAGTAATGGTTCATAAATTCTTAAAATATTCCAGAATCCAGAATCACAGTAAATTTATTACATAGAATTCCAAAATTTAATTTGGATATTGGGTATGGGTTGGGTATTGTAAAGGATATTCGTGGAAAATTGATGGCCTGATTGAAAACATTCTTCATAATCTGACGGTCGCTATGGATACAATACCATACATTGACGGGCATAGCGCGTGACGATAGTGTCTCAGAACATGTGCCCTGGGCACTGGTTACAAAGGGGGAACGTCATGAACAATGTACACGGAACGAAGAAATTGCGCTTATTTATTTTAACCGACGATTGCACGTACGAAAATTGCGGAGTGCAGAAAATCTCACAAACGCCTAAGTTTTTATCTTCTTCCATGCTAGTCTGCAGATTCTTCCAGCTGGTCTGGCAGAACAGTAAAAATACTTAGAATGTACCATCTGCTTGTCTTCCCGCACATATCGTAAGAGCCGATCGAGGAAATGGGCGAGAGTCTGAATCCTGTTAAGAGACGATTCTCGACGATGATTCTACCAGACTTAAGTATGCCTCATAGTTTGCTGCCCGGGGTTAACGTTGCTACAACCGACACCATTTACGGGTCATTCTATAATGAAACGTCGGGGTTTCCGGCGTCGACACCTTTCTGAGTAAACACGTAAATATGGGCCAAGGGTGAAACTGACGGCTGATCGCATTTTATACAAGAACTTGATTGATTGAAACTGTTATGAATAAGCTTTTTGGAAAAAAAAACAATTTTTCATACAAGCTTTTTATTTATTTATTTATTTATTTAAACTTTATTGCACATAAAAAAAAAGTGTACAAATGGCGGACTTAATTTAACTTAACGGAGCTTTTTGTGTGAGGCCTGAGAACTTATGTAGTAAACTCAAACTTGATGGGGTAGGTCGTTTCATTATAGGGTTCCTATAGCCTTCCGGCTCCATCATCACATAAACTTCTTGTCATACTAATATTGCATTGTCATCTGATTTACATTAGCGTACACTCAATCAAAAACCGGAAAGTGGCTCTTTAACTTGCAAGCTTTGACCCAAAAAACAACAGCAAACAGGGTCAGCTAAATAAAAGCTTGTACAAACAGTTACAGATACATTATCACCTCTTTATTCCTAACGGGGTAGACAGTACCTACGGCCGTAAGACCAATTTAGCGTAAAGGTTGGCGTGAAGATTAAAAAAAATTAAATAGTAATGGGTTGCTAGCCGCATCGCCTATACTAATTTAGATTCTCACCCTTTCCTTTGATTAGCTTTTACGATCTCTGCGGGAAGAGAAACAGCTGGTACATTCAATTTTTTTTCTATTCTCCCAGGCGATTGATTGAAGCTGATAGGGAAAAAAACATTTAAAGTCAGACATCAGATTGAGCTTTATGAATTCAGATCCCGAATTAATAATCCGAGTTCATGAATTTCACTTATGTACCCATTGACATAAAATATATAGACCAGCTATCTCAAAGATCTCTGGGCCTTTAATAAACTCTGTTCTATATTTGAATATATGGCGGCGTGGAATCTTATCATACGTATTTCATTTCCAAACAATATAATCTGGTTACTAAGAAACAGCAGGAAAGCGTACCCCGGGCTCCGAAGCAGCACAGCTGAGGATGCAACCGGGAACGCGCTTAGATGAAGAAGAAAAAGAATATAATCTGGTTACTTACCGATGGAAAGTTATTTTTTCACACTTTACCTCTGATATTGATTTTCCTTGAATTATTCTTACTGTATTGTAACATACACCAAGGAAATTTTAATAACGTTTACCATGTTTTCGTATGGTTTTCGCTTATATATGTCGCAGTTGGATGGTATAAACCGCTAATTCACGAAACCTCTAGTTGTTTGGCATTACAGCTCGGTTTTGTAAAACAGCGAACCCTAATACGCGGAATGGAATGAACGACTTGTATTCATCCATGCGGCCAGAGAAGTTGTTGAACAATTATATCTAAAGAAATTATATACAATTTAGAATGCCTAGGAAGTGGAAATGGCGAGCGAGCGAAGCGAGCGTGCCGCGGCAGCGGCCGGCGAGTGCTAGTAATGTTCTATCCATTTTACTTGGTTAGGACAAACTTATAGGTTAGGTTAGGTTAGACCTGCGACCAAGCTTTTAGGCAGCGGCCGGCGAGTGCTAGAAAAGTTCTATCCATTTTACTTAGTTAGGGCAAACCTATAGCAATAAAAATCGTGGAATAGTTTTCTGGGAAATGTAATTCGATGTCGAAAAAATCTGTATTCTAATAGACACCCAGTTATATTTAATTATGGTAACCCTACACCAATCACCATCCTTATCATGCAGTTGGATTATTTAACGGTTTCGTCAAACAGCGGATTACCGCTACTGTTTCCCAAAACCGCTAGCCGTTTGAAACGTGGTTAGCGGTTTAAATGAACGTAACACGTTGCGCAATTTTAGACAATCCAGCTGAACAATATTCGGCTGTGCTGTAATGCCAAACAACTAGAGGTTTCGTGAATTAGCGGTTTATACCATCCAACTGCGACATATATACTGTCGAAAGTACTAGGCGTGTAGAAGCTAGCAAACGTTAGCTTAGCAAAAGTAAAGTTAATGGAGATAGCTACGAGTACAATTGAACGGAACAAAACAGTGATATGTGATGTCTCCTCTAGTTACAGTCACATAAGGTACACACACATGTAGCCGTGTTTTGAGCCCCGTATTTTTCCGCGTCACAAATTTTGCCTCTGAGAATTTATTTGGCTGTAGCCTACCGCCCTATCCTCTGATTTTCCGTAGTAACCGGTTATTTTATGTGCAATTCTACAATTGTAAAATTTATTAAAATACATCTCAAAGTGTAAATTTATTAACGTCCTCAGATACTTCAGCCGCAGTGGGCTGGAAGTTTGTATGAAGTTGGTAATTAAATTATTCATCATATTGTATAAATTTAAACAAGACAGAACGCCTGTTTCTTAGACAGTTGGAACAAAGAAGCTCTGTAAGGCTTCACAATTTGTCATTTTAAGTGTCACGTTGTTGGATTCTTTTCAGTAATAGTGTATGATTTAACAAGACGAGATATAAAACAATTTGATTGTTGAAAGTATTTTTATGATAGGTACTTACAGTTTAAACGACGTAGGTATAATTAACACCTAAGTTGTTTCTGCAAAACCAGTAAAATAAATTTAAAAAAAAGTTTATTTATTAAGTTTAAGTGCTCTTTAAGACGAATCAATTGAGCCAAACTCGGTGGGGTTATGTTGTATCACAGAGATGCCATGGCCAGTTTCCGGCTTCATCATAAGATCAGGTCATTGGTACCATAATATTGCATTGTCACTCATCTTACATAAGTATGTGAAGTTTTAGCTCAATCGTATAATGGGAAGTGGGTCTAAATTAGCTTGCAAGATTAATTTTTTTTTTTTTTTTCTTTTTATTATCACATGAAAGATCTTACAAAACAATCAGTTGACTTAGCATAGAAAAACCACGAAGGTTTGAGATTATACTAAGAATTAAGTTTACGCCAATCAATATACAAATCTTATATAAGACACAAACAATAAAAATATACGTATATATATGTAGGTAAGTAATACACCATGACACATACAGAAAGAGAGGATCTGGACAAATACATACTGTTCAGTTATTATTTATTTATCTCCACAACCTGCATATATATTTTGAAGGGAACTAAGGAAGTGCTCTTTAAGTTTATACTTAATATTTTGTTTCGTCATTTTATTCCTTAAATCCATAGGTAGTTTATTAATGAGCCGACAAACAATATAATCTGATGTTCGTCTACCGTATTCATTGTTTACTCGAACCGGTCCGCTCCTCAGTTGACGCCGAGCTACTGATCGCGTGTATACAGAGTGTTCCGGTTGTGGCTGATTATTGATTATAAAGAATAGTTTTTTTAATAAAATATATTTTACTTGTGAATGGACGGGCAATACTTTACAGTGTTTAAAAAGGCCAGCATGATCGTCACTATATTGATTTCTAACTTTACTTGATACAATATTTTTTAATATTCTAAGTTGTAGGTTGTAAATTTTATTTAAATAAGTTTATATGTACGGCCATAGCTACATAAACTGTATTGAATGTAAGATTCATAATAATTACGGACACAGGCAACGGGATATGTGAAACTAAATAAAAGCTTTTAAAAATAAAAGCATCTTTTTAACTATATAATGATAATTAGTGATGTACCGTTCCCGTTTCCCAGATTTCCGGGAACGATCCCGGGAATCTTCCCAAAAAATGGAAATGTCAGGGAAAGTTGTAATTTTATTTATCCGACATATTTTTTATCACTGTAAAAATATTTTGCTGACGCAAATGCATCACTTGATATGGTTATACAAATACATATATCCAATATTCCGTAACATTCCCATTCCCATTCAACAGAAATACGGGAACGTTCCCGGGGAATTTAGGAACGTTCCCGGGAACGGCACATTACTAGATAATAACAATATAGGTAAGTATTATTTAGTAATCGACGTCAAAAAAAACCGGCCTAGTGAGAGTCGGACTCGCCCATGAAGGGTTCCGTAGCAGCAAGTAACATTTTACGATTTAAGACGTATTAAAAAAAATACTGTCTATGATACCGAGACCGCTATAGTTTTAATTGAAAGTACATACTTTGAGGTATATACCACATTTTTTTCAGGATTATTTTAGTTTCTTTCGGTTCGTTTCGGTTCCTTGTGGACTACGGAACCCTAAAAAGGAGGTGATCATTACAGCTGTATTTTTTACGCTTGTTACCCCAGTATGTCTCTACATACATATATTTCTAAACCGATTTGAAACATTATTGTATTGTTTCAGATTGGTCCCATAGCATTTATCAAAATAGATTCAGTCATTTGATTTTTTTGACCAAGATGAACAATACTGACATGCTGTGCCGTCCCCACATAAATAATGGGATAAGGATAAGACAGAAGAAGAAGATTTCTATTGAATTATGTGCTTATCTACTTTATCTGCTCATTATATTCAAGAACCCTTTTATAAACCAACTTGATTACTACAATATGCACAAAAGCACGCAAATAAAACTGAAGTAGACCAAGGTGGTCCCTCAATTGATCCCTTTGCCTGTCCTGAAAGGGAAATTTATAATAAAAAGGCTTTTTAGGGTTCCCATCAATTTGTCGGGAAGTGCAAGTGCCGCCTATTTGCAAAATAAATGTTCTGACGTCTGTATTCCCGCCAAATTGTGTTGCTGCCATTTTTCTCGTTACTTTTGTTCTAGTTTATTTTTGTTGGCGAAAATGGAGGCCTTACTAAGCATAATTATGCTGCTTTTTCTTTTTTATTTAATAAATGTTATTCAAACATGAGCAAGGAGATTGTACCAGGTAGCTGTACATCTTCTCTTACTGCACAAATCGTAAAGGCGATTGAGGGAATGGGCAAGAATAAATATTTATCAACCAAAACCTATTTACGTTTATAATGTGTTCAAGATTTTGTTATGTTCAGAAATCACTTCTTTACAGAAACTATTAGTAACAAATACAGAAGTTTTTTACAAACAGAAACTGTTGCCTTTTTTACGGCTATAATTTGTTTCCAGTCAATGTAATGTTTAAGGGCAGGTGTACTTGTAGATTAATGGCATTTTAATAATAAACATTTCGTGTCCTACCTCAGTAATAACAGAAATTACACCAATCTACTGTTACATCTGTACATGAATTTTAAATTAGAAAAGAATACATATAAACCAAAAAATATTTTTTTAAATTACGTAGGTAGTTACGTTACGTATAATATATTAGGCAAAAGTTATTTTCATTTTATTCGTTCTTATATTAGGTAAACAACGATATTATTTAAAGAAAAGCAAATGTACTGGAAAGGCTGATCCCAAATAAATGTTATAAAAACAAGAAAAAGAAAACTTAAGTGTAGCTAAATCTAGAACATAAAGTTATTATATACTTCAAAAAGTAATATTAAGTGCTTGTCGGGCCACGCGCAGTGTAGGGTTCCGTAGTTGCGAATGCCGAATTATAGTTCACGCCTTTCGTTTAACGACTAAAAACGTCTAAAAACGAGCTTACATAGAACGATGGTATGTAACCTATATATAGTCTATTGTTCTGTACAATTTGTATTTGATCGACAATAAAGATTAAATAAATAAATAACTGAAGAAAGATTTATAAAATATCAATTCACAAGGGAAATTAGAAAAAGTATTAACTGTTCAGTTTTTGTTTTACGGAACTAACAACTGTCTTACTCGTACTTATTGACAATTGAATTTGTATAATTTTTTTATTTTCCAAGTACATTTAATAAGTCGACTATAAGTATAATGCCATATGGCATTAGGTCCGCCACTTGTACGTTTATATTATTGTGCAATAAAGAATAAATAAATAAAAAAACTTTCTTGACTTTTGATTTTAATTTGTAAACCCTACTTAGCTCTGATAGTTATCCTTTTCTAATACATATATACTCCTGCCGTGTTTTTTTTTCACGTGTCCATATACAATCGTTTAGCTGGCAGAGGGATAGACTTGACTCTAGGGTAACACTTTAACAAATCTGTAAATCAAAAAATGGTGTTCACAAGCTTACAATATTTTTGAAAGACCTATTCAACGATACCCAGCAACCCACTACGGAACCTTAAAAAGTCATGAAATAATTTCCTGAGTATTTTACAAAGTCATTTTTGCAGGTCATTAGAAGTTTGCGCCTACAGAGTTTAATCGTGCGTTGTAGTAACAAACAAACTTAATTAACTTGTTTATTTATGTACAAGTTATTTTGTTACAACGTACGCAGTAATTTACACGCCCTTGTTATGATTTAAAACTTTCTTGGGTTGGTAATTAATCATATTTATTGCCAAATGCCAAAAGTTTAATTATTACAACATTACATTTGTACATGTTACTATTAATGATTAGTCGACGTATATGTTTATTACGCCCCTTTTTTATATATTTGTGGACTAACTCATGAAGTCAAGATATATAAAACAGTGTATTTTTTGTTTTATTTATTAGCCTATTATGACAGCCTGAAATTCTTGTATATTATACTGACCTAAAATTGTTTTGTGATTTATTTCCCGGTAGATACAATAGAGTTGTCAGAGAAAGCTCTGTTTTTTGTTATTTTGAAGAGCCAGGGGTCTTGTCGGTGTCATTGTGGGGGAAAAAGGTGTCAAATACGATTTTTATTACAAACTTGCCCTGTTTGTTGTTTGTTTGGATCAAATCTTGCAAGTCACATCCCGGTTTCCGATTGAAATTAAATTTTTGACATTGGAAATATCTTTTCGTTCGCTCCAGTATAGGCTCCGATTTCCCGAAAAAGTGCGATCCCCTTATATCTCTGAGAGTTGTGAAGATATGATATTTAAACTATATATACCAGTGCTTTAAAGTGTCAGTATCAGTGTTATCAATTTAATATATCTGTCTTGTTGAGTCTCTGTTCTCCACTCCACCTATCTTCTATGTGGAAACTCCCTTGACTGCGCCGGGACAGGTCGAGGTCCCACAAAGCTAAGTATATACCTAAGGGTCTGAAACCAATATAATTTTTTATTCCTACTGAAAGATGAACTCACGTACGCCAATAACCACCTATGTATGCCATCAGAAAAACAATCATGGACGAACAGACTAGAGGACTGACAATCTTCATACTTTGAAGCGTAATTCGATTTTTAGTTTAAATGCTGTAGCTAGATAGAGCTACTAGTTCGAAAGAAAGTAGTTTCGTAGTGATGCCGCTTAATTTCGGAAAGATGGCGGTATAAGCGTTCATTTTCTATGAATAAACAAATGCCATCTCTGATTTTTTGTGGATACCGTCAGCTAAGCATCCATTGTATGTGTTTGTATGACTAGCGGGCGAGATATTGAATGATCTTCTAGAAATAATGCAGGATTTAGGCTTTCTAGCAGAGTACGTTTTTTTGTATGGGGTTGCCAGTCGTCTAATATTTTTTCGTCCATGGAAAAAATACAACAAACATAACTGAACTTACTTTCCAAGTTTAAAAATCTTTTTGCGAAACAGTTTGCCGTACCTAAGTCAAGGAAATGTTCTATGAAGCATCCCTGCCAGTAGGAAGATACCTATTTGAAACGTTGCATCGATCTAAAGCTTCAGCCATCAGATGTGTATATGCATGAGGCTCATTGAATTGGATGGACATGTTCCGAGCTCACTGGCCGCCACTCCATTTCAGACGCTTTGTGTTGCAAACACAATACAGTCAAAATCTCTACAGAATCCAAGCGGGATTTGCTAAATTTTCCCAATAAAGTCCCAAAGAGTGAAGTTTTGCTAAAGTATTTACGAAACTCGCACGTAAGCTCCGAGAACGGAACGTATTGGCTGAGGTAAAGATGTCACGTGTAACTTATCTCGAAAACTCATTTTTCGTTCAAGAGGCGGGCCTTGAGAGGGTCTTTACGACCAAACATTTTTCCTTTATGCATCTACCACATGAATGGTCTAAGTATTTGTTATAAAAGTACATTAATCATTACGTTGAGGTCACTATACTGTCAATAAAAGACATTAACTTAGTGCTAAGATCTGCTTTTACTAGAGAAAAAAATTCTGTTATCAAAGTCAACAATAGACCAAAGCTTCAGTTTCCACCGCTGTTTAATGAAGAGAAATATTTAAATAGCAATTTCTGCCCAAGCACAAACCAAGATTCCCAGTGGAATAAAATTTGCTGGTACAACTCCATCCGGAAATGACTTCTTCCAACAAACAAAGCCTTAACGATCCGGTGCTAATAAGCCCCCAAATTAATAACAGTCGCTTAGCTCGACACACAATGCTGAAGGCGCAACACCAGACATAAATATTTTCCCCAAACAAACTCTTCGCTCCGGAGTCCCATTCGGTGTCTAAGTTTTCCTAACTTATTACATTTTCATGGACCTTTTTATTTTTAGATTATCTGTTTCCTTTCGCTCGAAGTACGGAATTGATAAAAGTGTTGGTGGATTGCACGGTGTTAGGCTGAGTTGGTAGAGCGTTTTGGGGTTTACTGTGTTACATGAAATCTTATTGTATTATTACTCGAATAATGTACAAAAGGAAATATTTATTTAAGCATTAATATTGCAGAATTAATTTATTATTAAAATGAACTATTATAAACTTGTCTAAAACTTAAAAACATAAAATAAATTCAATTATAAATAAAAATTAGTTTCGGAAATACTTACTTTAGATGTTGTAAAGTTGTAAATTCCCAAATTGTTGTAATGTTTGTACTATTATCAACATACAACTATTATGTTTAGCTTTATATAAAACCATGTTTTGTATATATGTCGCAGTTGAATGGTATAATCCGCTAATTCATGAAACCTCTAGTTGTTTGGCAGTTTTGTGAAGCAGCCGAATATCGTTTAGCTGGATTGTCTAAGATTACGCAACGTGTTACGTGTTCAAATTTTATTTTCCAGACAACTATTCCACGATTTTTATTGCTATAGGTTTGCCCTAACCTAGTAAAATAGATTGAATTTTTCTAGCACTCGCCGGCCGCTGCCGCGGCACGCTCGTTTCGATCGCTCGGCTCGTGCGTGTGTTGGTCGCAGTTCTAACCTAACCTAACCTATAGTTTTGTGCTAACCTAGTAAAATTAATAAAACATTACATTCGTAGGCATTCTACATTGTATATAATTTCTTTAGATAGAATTAGTGAATTAGCGGATTATACCATTCAACTGCGACATATACACGCATCCAGAAAGTAGAGTTCTGGAGAACTGTGTGACATCGCGCGGGCTCCAGCAATCCTCCGCCCCTCTTAGGCGCAGCGGGGGGGCCCATGCCCATATATAAGGCGCGGCGGCCGGCGCTCGTCCTCTTCGTCTTCGGCAGCATCTGAAGCTAAGTAGTTCTTCTACCTAGAAGGGCTACTCAACTGATCTAGTGCCTATAACTCACGACCCTGACTACCTAATCTGTACCTAGTGTTCTTGTGAATCTTTGTAACTAATGTAATGTAATAGTTGTTCATTATACCTATCTCATTTGCCGATATCTGGTCTTTCTTTTATCTCATCTATCTTCCTAGATCCGAAATCTAGGCTTTACTAACCGAAACGGTACAACTGGACTGAACTAATACAGGCGCTGCCTACATCAGTCTCCAGTCTCCCCAATCTTACTGAAAAGTACTAATAACATAACACATTTAGGTATGTGTTAAATACTGCTTATTTATCTATGTATTTAATCTTTTGTGTGATTGTATGGAGAGTAATAAATATTTTTTTATCTTTATATCTATATTTTTAATATTTAAAAAAAAAAAAAAAATGCTCGTGATATATTTCGCTCTCACTGCGATGCTAATGGCAAACTCATCCTCTTCTATGAGAAAGATAGTGTACGTTCGGGCTATTAGGTAAGTACTTAATATCTCTGGCTCAGAATCACCACCTCATCCCCAAACCCAGAAATCCAGAAATGTATTTCTGGATTTTCTGGCTACGGCCTTGGTGAATCGTGAAATTAACGGTGCCCTTCGGTGTGCTGCCATAAAAGCGATCCTTCCGATAGATAGGCCTCCGTAGCTGCTTCTACGTGCTACCGCGCTAACGACTTACAGCGTATGTACTACACAGTATCAATACTGAAGATACGGATCAGTACAGACACTTGGCTTTGGTATTTTTAAGCGTTAGAAAAAAACAGCAAATTTAACAATCAGTGCGGCTCGGGACGTCTTCGTGTATGCGTAGCGAGTCACATTCGCCTTGAGGAAGGCCTCCAGATTCGAAATATCGGCCAGTAGCTGATTTTTTAAAGTTAATAGTGTTACAGTCACAGTAAACAGTCACCTACCATCACAGGTTCAGCTCAGCTCGGCTCCGTTTTTTAAGACTACTCAGTGTAACTTATTTCTGTAAATTGGATTTGGCTCTCGTTCGCAAGCTTTACATATTATGTTGTGATAACATTGCATTTGGCATAATATCTTTGTAAACTGACAAAGCCCTTCTGGCGCGTATGCGACCAATACTGTGTAAATGAGTTTCTTTCGGCGATTTTTCTCAGCAATGGGCGTTGCGAAACGCTAGTATCGGTAGCTTTTGAACAATAAAAAATAATTTTAATATAAATAAACATTACACGTAATGTACACTATAATTATTGACGTGTAAAAGTGCCTGCAAAGGCCTAATTACTGAATAAATATTTGATTTGATTTGATTTGATAGATATAAACTACCGGAGTTGCCATTCTTCCTACACCTCATTACCTAGCTTTTACTTATATTAAAGTGTAATGAAATTTTAAAACAAATATTACTTTGAGACTTATATTAGAATTTAATCAACCTTACCTTTTCTTTTAATACTCGTAAATTATAAGTGCTATGTAACTTTATTACTAGGCCTAATAAATTCAAAGCTATTCGGAGAACTGAAAAGGTTGGCTCAGTTATTCAGGTAACAGGCAAATGAGGCTACAGTGGAAAGGAATTTGTGCTAAACGGTGGGATTTCTTACTCGGTAACAAGGGTCTCACACTGGTCAAGTTAGTTGGGCGAGTTTTAAAGGCGTCTGCGACTCGTTTCTTTCTTTGGTAATTAAAACAGATAAAACGCGAATGAATACTGCACTCTGCACCTGTATAACTACTTTACTAATACCGCTAAGATACCTTTATCGCTAAGATAGGGTATCGCATATACCTATCTCAAGACACACGAACGAAGTCTTGAAGATTGAAAAAGTAAATAGATCGAGTCAGTCACCATAACCGAGAACGGTCAGGGATGACAAGAGCGTAAAATATATACTTACTAATAAGATTCTGTTGATTATATTAAATTCGATCTCGGGTACTTTTATACCGTGATGTTGGTCAAGATATCTTACTAATTGTACTGTAGGTACAATTAGTATGAGGGCATGAATTCATATAGCTATAATATGTAGACAGGAACAATTGGAGATGCTAATAATAAATAAATATATCTGTATGACGCAAGCCTCCCAAAGGACCAGGGTGTAAGATCCTTAAATCCAAATAAGACACAAATAACAATAATATATATCAAATGAAACAGAAGATCAATGAAAAAACAAAATATATAAATCAAGTATGTACTCGTAAGATTAAACTTGTGTTATGGGATACTAACTTAATGATAGTATATTTTATAATATGAACATATATAGAAAAAAAAACCCGAATCCCAGAAAAAAATGTAAAAGGGCATTTTGCAACTGATCCTCGCTGGGGATCGAAACCCAGAACCTCCGAAGTCGCAGACCGCCGTCTTAACACTATGCCACGGAGGTCGTCGTAATGTTGGCAACCTACTAGGAAAACACGATTTAACATTTATTAGGTATCAGCGCCAAAAGAATATCAACATAAAACTTATTTATTTCCATAAGAAGACGGGCCACAGGAGTTGACCTTATTTGTGATCGCCTTTGGACTCCCTTATTAAACTGGCTTAGTGCGAACTAAGTACTATAATGTCCTCGTTACAAAGTTAACATGTCAAGTCTGTATGATGTGACAAATTATCTAAATTATCTTTAGACATACCGGGTATGCTCGAGATTGTGGATTATGTCTCTAGGGCAGGTTGTTGAATGGGTTTTCAAATGTAATTAAGGATTTTGCAAGAGCACTAAGCTCTTATAAAAAGCGCTTATAATAATATACCTAAATGTAATAACGATGGAAATCAAAAAAAAATATAATAAATTGATAAATTCGGCTTTAAAATTACAAATATTGGTGTAGACTTCAGGCGAGTTGCTAAACAGATAGCTATAATGTGTTAAGTTCTTTTTGTCGAATATCTTTATTTATTTTTTTACTAAGCTCTTAAATTAAAGATGATAACATCAATCACCACCTGTTTTCAAAATAGAATAGATACGTATCTTCTATCTAACCCGAACAGCTAAAAATCGAGCATGCAATAATACCAGCACAGTAGTAGTTGGGTATATATTATTACTCTGTAGTATAGGTAATGTTCAAAGAGCAAGTAAGGATGTACCTTCTCCTTATCTTTGGTAATGTGTAATTTTTTTTTTCAATCAAAACCAACATAAAGGTTGTCAACTAAATTTACAAATCTGGAGTGCCATATTTTATTGACGGAGTCAGCGAAACACAAAAGTGTAGTTTTCCAAGTCATCGCTCGCGTAAAATCCTATTGCATCTATTTTTGACACCGGCGCGTCAGAGATAAGTAAGTTACCAATATTGTTTTACACAGAAATCTTAGAAAATTTGTCTTTGACATTTGTACGCTACAAATGTCAAAAATACGAGTGGTCAAGACAAAGAGGGCTATAACCTCTCGTGTAAATCCTTTGCATACTATACGACCAATTAAAAAATGCGCCATTTCAGAATAACTCGCGCAATCTATTCGTAATGTGACTGGAGCTTTCAAAAATACGTCTCCTGAAATGACGGCACCACTGAATTTTTAGGGTTCCGTACAAAAAATGAAAAAACGGAACCCTTATAGGATCACTCGTGCGTCTGTCTGTCCGTCCGTCTGCACAGCCAATTTGCTCCAAATCTACTGGACCGAATCAGGTGAAACTTGGTAGGATGGTGTAATCCTATGACCCAAATACATATGTGCAAAGTAAATAAATATTTCTTTTAAATAAGGGACATTTTCGGGGGATAAATTAGGAAATTGAAAAAAAAGTTTTGCAAACCATACTGTGTCATATAACAAATGAAAGGGTTCGTTGTGAGGATCTCAAATATATTTTTGTTATTATTGTAAAATTAATAGTATTGATTTTATTCATGAAAGAAGACGAAAATTGACCATTCCCCCCCGCCCCTGATCTCCGAAACTACTGAGCCTTAAATTTTGAAAAAAAATCAAAATATAGTTCATTGCTTGTAGATTACAGGAAAACCTATAAGAATTCAATCAATTGTACGGTACCCTCTCCACGCGAGTTTTACTCGCACTTGGCAGGTTTCATTGTGTGTTAAGGGTTGATCCGTAGAAATTTTTCCGCAAGGTCCAGTAACTTTGTTGTAGATCTTTAGACATAAATATACATGAGACCGCTCACTGCATAAACTTGTGACCATCCATGTGTCAACTCCATCTGCTTAATTGCAGTGATGAAGGTCTTTGTCCAGCCCAGTGGAAGCATTAAGGAGGCTCTTACTTATTTACGACTTAATGGGTTTGCTTGCTAATTACAGTGTCGCAAAAATGGATAGGACATAGGGATAGTATCGCATTAACCAACATACCTACCTATGTATGTATACTATTCAATCCTATAGACTTTGAATGAACGAGCGAGCGAAGCTCAGTTACGAGATAAGCCTAAATTGCTTTTGTCCGTCTGTCTATTCTCGCCTGCAAGTCGCAATTTTCAACCGATTTTGACGAAAATTGGCACACAAGTTGCTTGATTTATTATATTTTTTTAGATGATCGCGGTTTTTGATTGGTAAAGAAACAGGGGCTAACTTTGCAGTGGTGTTTTTTATTCTTTATATTTCGCACTACTTAGAAACGACCTAATTTTATATTAAGTTAGTTATAATTGCACGGAAAACACTTCTACAAGAGCTATCTTTTAGCAGTGAGTGATGCAATTAAAATGTAATTTCAGTGTAGTTTACACTAATCGTAGACAAAGCGGGCCTTGCGAGGCTTATGGGGAGGGGGGGGGGGGGGGAGACAATAGGGAAGGGATGATTTTTTTTAAAGCGCTTGTTATTTTTCTGCTGATAGGAAAATAACATACCGCTGTAAAATTAAATATAGCTGTCGTCGCCTTTCTTTTACCCTGACCGTCTGACGTATTAAAAAATAATGTTTGATGAAATAACAGTGAAGAGGGAAGATGATTGGACATCTAATAAGACATGACAATCTTTTCAGTATAATAGTAGAAGAAAAAATAAAAGGGAAACGGGGAAGGGGAAACCAAGGATGAAGTTTTTCCAACAAATTAAGGAAGGGTTAGGAGTAAGGTCCTACCAAGACATTAAAAAGATGGCAGAGAGACGAGAGAAATAGAGGCATCTCCACTTAACTCCACTGACAAGAGCAAGCTCTTAAGTTAAAGAAGAAGAGATGACAATTGGCAACTAAACTGTCATTTAGAGTCATTTTTTTTTATTAAATAATTTTACGGCTCTGGATACAAGTCCTTTATAGCCTATCTTCAATTTTGTTCTTTATTCCTAATCCTAACAAGTTACAATCAAAGAGTGGTGTAGGCCTTTGACTGCTTCAAGGGAGCTTCTAGCGACAAATCTGTACGAGTCCACTGGTTTTCATAGACGACTGAGTGGCGGACGACGCCCGAAGACGCCCACACAGTCCGCAAAACAAATATCACTACAGTCGTACTATGACTGTCCACTTCAACTATTTTACACATTGTTCATGAGCATGAGCATTTATAACACCAAACAACACCAATTTCATATTATAAAGTCCACTAAAATCAATTTGCAAAATAATTTAAAGCAAACCCCAACCGAACCCCTTGACTTCCCGCCAAAAACTCCTTCATTTAGAGTCATAGTTGTCAATTTTTTTTTATATTAAATAATTTTACGGCTCTGGATACAAGTCCTTTAGAGCCTATCTTTAATTTTGTTCTTTATTCCTAATCCTAACCTAACCTAATCCTAACTAGACAATCAAAGGATGGTGTAGGCCTTTGACTGCTGCAAGGGAGCTTCTGGCGACAAATCTATACGAGTCCACTGGTTTACATAGATGATTGAGTGGCGGACGACGCCCACACAGTCCGCAAAATAAATATCACTACAGCCGTACTATGACTGTCCACTTTAACTATTTCACACATTGTTCATGTTATGATTTATAACACCAAACAACACCAATTTCATATTATAAAGTCCACTAAAATCAATTTGTAAAATAATTTAAAACAAACCCCAACCGAACCCCTTGACTTCCCGCCAAAAACTCTTCAGTTGTCAAATTATGGAGTTACGATTTTTTTTCTTAATTTTACCTTAAAAATAATTTTCTTTTTGCAAGTCTTAACTTTTGCCGCTGAGGTACTCGTAAACCTTTTCAAGAAATTCCATCTCGGTTCCTAGTCAAGTGAAATAAGAAAGTTCAAGTACCGAGCTGATATATCTACCCCGTGAAGTTGTTCGGCGTCACAGTTTAATCACCCAGCTCTAGTGCACCTTTCAACGCAATTCCAACTTTCCGTTCATCGCTCTGAAGATATCAATTGACGGTAAATTAAAATGGAAACGAGTTCTTTATATTCTTTTCAAACGAAAAATTATTGACGTAGAATATATAGACCAGCTATCTGGACCCTATTACTGAGATTCCGCTGTCTGTCCGTCTGTCCGTCTGTCACAGGGCTCTATCTCTTGAACCATAATAGCTAGACACTTGAACTTTTCACCAATTTTATGTATTACTGTGGCCGCTATAACAACAAATACTAAAAATAAAAAAAGTTAAAAATTAAAGGGGGTCGCCATACAAAAAACGTGTTTTTTCAGCGTTTTTAACTAGATCTTTATAATGGCATTAACTAGATACCTGACATTTTCACAGATTATATATTACTATCACCGCTATAACATGAAATACGAAAAATAAAAAAAAGTTAAAAATTAAAGGGTTTCGTCATACAAAAAACGTGTTATTTTAGCATTTTAAAACATTGTACGGAGGTACGAAACCCTTCATGTACGAGTCCGACTCGCACTTGCCCGTTTATTGGATATATGGCGGCGTATATTTCGCGTTATCATAAGATCTGGTCACTTCTTCTTATCGAGTCAAAAAGGTTTATTTATGTTTCGCTTCATCATCATCCGAGCGTATTCCCGGTTGCATCCTCAGCGGTAACGCTTCAGAGCCCGGGGTCCGCTACCTTACCTAGGTGATTTGACGAGCGACTGCCGTCCGACCTCCGCAACCCAGAGGGTAGACCATAACCAATCCTAGGATAGATACAAACGCTAGATGGCGTTTGGGACCAACAGCTTTACGTGCCTTCCGAAGCACGGAATCATCTTCCTTTTCGGATAATCAGGTGATTTAAGCCTGCAATATCCTAACCAGACTAAAAACAACTTTTCACAAAGTACGCTTCCCAGTGGGAATTGAACCCATGACCTCTAGATCACAAGGCAGACGCCTTGACCACTGGACCACTAAACTGAACTATTAAAAGTATTATATAAAAATATTTTTATTTTAAATGTAAGTGCGGTATCTAATGTCAGTTCAACTTACACTACTTGTCAGTTTAACAATACATTGTATGTAATTTGTAAGGAAGTCATTAAAATGTAAACCTTTACGTTCATACGTTTCAGTTTATGTAAACTTAAACCTAAAACTAAAGCTAAAACTTTGTGGGTAGGTGGGTACATAATCAACTTGAATAATTTTATTAGAAAACATACAAATACACTATCACGTCTTTATCCCTGATGGGGCAAACAGAGCTAGTCTCGTGTCTCGAAGTCCCGAGACTCTTTGTTAATTAAGTTGTCTCGGGTCCCGAGACTTTCGGGTCGAGACTCGAGACGAGACACGGTTGTCGAAATATTATATTAATATTTTTTTTAAATAATTGTAAGAGTCTAGCGTTACTATAAGTTTAATTAATAAATTACTTGGTACTACTACGTAACTACTCGGTACGTAATAAACAGAGATATGGGATATAAGTAATAAATGCGTTTGCTGCGCCGCCATATTACCTAGTTGTTTTGTGACGTTTAATTATGATAGTGTCTGTGTCAAGCTCAGAATAATTTATATCCCATATCTCTGGTGTCAGGTAAGGCATAGACGTTAGAATTTTTATTTGCTGGTGTCTGCTCTGTTAGCCGTCGATTTCATTTTATGAGGTAAAGTGTGGTGTTGTGGGGTGTTTTTATTGTGACGGCGCTTTTTTATTAAAACTTTGATTTAAGTTAAAGTACACCCTTGATTTTGTTTACTTTAATTATAGATACGGCAAATTTTCATATATCTGTTATCGTGTATTAAAGTTATTTTATAAAAAAGATAATAAAGTTATACAAAGCGAATAAACATATAAAGTTAAGTATGGATTATTTATTACTATTGATACAGAAACTTAGTAAAAAAAATAGATCTTTTAATATGGAGCGTGCAAAAGTGTGGAAACATTATAAAATCAACCGCAACCGCAAAGTCAACCGTACAAGTACAGTACAAGATTTAATTGCTAAAAAGTAAATCTGTGATTATATTAAGATATAAATATTACAACTATTTAGACTGAAATTACCGTTGTCATTGTTCGGATTTTATTGTATGTTTAATTAATGTCGATTTATACTAAATATTAACACATTTCGCCAGAAATTCGCCAGAAGTCTCGATTATTTAGAAATCTCGAAGTCCCGGGACTTTGATCGTAGGCTGTCTCGTATCCCGGGACTTTGAAACTGTCGAGACTTCCCAAACCCTAGACAGCCCAGGGCCGCAAGACCCAAAGCGTGAAAAAGGAATCAAAATTGTGATAGGTTGCAAGCGTTTCGATAATTCCCTCAATCGGCTTTTACAATCGGCGCGGGAAGAGAAGCAGCTGATAGATTATGTACATTCTTAGTTTTTCCTTTACTCCCAGACCAGCGTGGATGGTAGCATAACTGCGTATACCTTGATGAAAAGTGAATATTCAAAGAAATCAAGATTTACAATACACACCCATTAATCCAAAGGTTTCAGTATTCGCTTCCAATATAGCCATCATATCGCATGACTGGCTCGTGTTAAATATAATCGTTGGAATCATAGCCACAATACCTTATCGGACTAAACATCGCCCACGGGGTTTGACGTTTACCAATCCCAAGCACGAATTTCGTAAGGAAAACATAAACAAAACACTTAGTTATGCGAGGGGAGGGAGAGCTTGTACTATATATATAATTATATACAACGCGTTAATGTAATAACGCAAGACCTCTCAGATAGTACCTCAGCCCATGAAACTGAACAAATTTTGTTCTACAACTTGATCGAAACCAAAAAAAAATATTTGAATTTTCATACAAACTGATCAGCTGATCGAGTCAATTTGTCCGAATTTTATTTTTGGCATTTTGGGAATGTTGTAGAACAAAAGTTGTTCAGTTTCATTGACTGAGTTACAACCTGAGAGGTTTTGCTTCATTTCATCAACTCGTTTTATAGGTAGATGTGCAACATTCTAATTTCAATATATGTTTCTTGGAGAAAGTTGTTCAGTATCATGGACTGAATTCAGCCTTAAAATAGTTTCAGCATATTTTGTTAGACTCTGTATAAGTCAATGTGTCGCACTCTAGCTAAGCTTTATTTAAATTTTGGAATCGGAATCACTAATAACACAAAATCGTGACAAAAGACTTAATTTATTATTAAAAAAAATCTCCCTTATTTCTGACAAAGGGCTAACCTACTGACTTTATTATACCCGCCGCCTGTCATCCGGTAGCGGGCGGTGACATTGAAATGGGAGATTTTTGGTATGCATTATTTGACTGATATC
The DNA here is from genome assembly GCA_963576875.1 of Acrobasis repandana. NCBI lineage: Eukaryota > Metazoa > Arthropoda > Insecta > Lepidoptera > Pyralidae > Acrobasis > Acrobasis repandana. The sequence goes on from OY756215.1 coordinate 5,042,937, forward strand.
TTTGGTTTTTATTATGAAACAAGGTAGGTACATATTATATGACAAAATATATCTATATGTTTTATTTCGCTTAAAGAGTACCTACTTTCCTTGAATATAATAGCTATAAGAGGTTTTTGTACCCTGTCACCTGTATTTATAGAGTCTGGCTGAATGGCCCGCTAGATGTTAAAAATGTCACCCTTTATTTAAAACATACCATAAATCAAAACCCGGTACCTACATATTTCACGTCGATGGATCATTTGTGCCATTCATCACTTTGTATCTATTTAGGTCGCCATTAAGTATTATCATTATTTCTATACCAAAATAATATAAAGTGGAGTACCACTACAGAGATACTACTACTAAAGATACTAACATACCTTACTATTTTGATTGAAATATCAAATTCGTAAAAAGGATATATAATAATTCGTAAAATTAGTACATACTTACCTAACTAAACCTTTCTTGCAGGTCTGGGAGAGGAGAAGAAAAATCATAAAATGTACTAACTGTTTCTCTTCCCGCGCAGATCGTAAAAGCCGGTCGGGGGAATGGGCGAGAATCTGAATCATTACTATTATAATTTCCTTACCACCATCACGCTAAGGTTAAACTATACTGAACACCTATTTTGTAATGTATTCTAGCTAACAAAGATTTCTGATTTCTGAAGAGTGGCCTAGGCTGGGACTTACCGCCCTAGGCTCTGTCTGCCCTGTTAGGGATAAAGACTTTATAGTATTTTAGTGTATCACTATCAGTATAATATCTTACCTATCTTTAAAAAACCTAAATTAGGTAAGATTAAACTTACGCGTAGTAAATTTTCATTTTCCTTAATTGAAGGTTGGAAAGATCGCAATAAACCTTACAAAATTACGTGCAATTAACACATTAAACAAACCCAAATTATGAAGGCACATGATCTAAGAAAATTTATATTATTATAACCGTGTTCAAACACCTCGGAACATTGTTAGCGAGCCTTAATTATTCTATTCCCGGCGATTGATGTAGGTACGTCGACGATCAGTTTAATGGAAATTAATGGAGCGCCGCGATCTCTTAACGCAACATCCTGTATAAAAAACTCGTGATGAGTAAGAAAAACGTCTTCAATCTTCATCTTCCTGCAGCGTAATTTACGTTTCAGGTGGTCTGATTGAATTCCTTGAGAACCATGTTGGCGAATACATACAATATCATGTCTTAATCCCTAAAGCCTAGGGTAAAGGGTCGTAAGATCCAAAGACCACGTTTAGCGTGACGGTGGGTGTGGAGATAGTAAAAGGGAACCATAGTAACGTAATGGGTCCGCATCAACTATTGACATGATTATCATAAATGCTCGGCCATACCCTCGTTCAGCTTTTTTTTTTATGTGCGTTTGACCTCTATCTAGCCTGATGGGAAGCTAAGATGAGGTCTAAGGTGTATCACGCTGACTCAAAGAAATGCCTATTCACTCTTGCCTTGAAAATCCCTAAATCATATGTATGGGGAAACATCGACGCAGGGAGGGAATTCCACACCTTAGCGGTTCGCACAATGAAAGAGCTTATATGATCTGCGCGGAAAAAAAAAACACCTAGAGCGTTTTTCCTTTCTCCCGGTGATTGGAAAATACATAAAGAAACTGGATCTATAAACTTTATCATCAGCTGACCGCGCGCTTTGTGTAGAAAGGTGGGAAAAAATAATAATATGGAAAATTGACTGACAATGGCAATGAAAACAATGTAAATAAATGCGACATTCCACGGGTAAAGGTACCTTATGGATGCTGGCACTTACGACATTGTGTTTATTTAAGCTAAGTTAACAGTACGAATTGTTTTTCTAAACGTCTTAAGCGCCAGCGTCCACACAATATACCTTTACCTGTGGAACGTCACAAATCTATACTAATATTATAAAGCGCAAGAGTTTGTTTGTTTGTTTGTTTAAACGCGCTAATCTCAGGAACTAATGGTCCGATTTGAAAAATTCTTTTTTTGTTGGGTAGTCCATTTATAGAGGAAGGCTTTAGGCTATATAACATTCCGACAACCACGCGAACGAAGTCGCGGGCACAGCTAGTAGATTATATAATGTAGACTTGAAGTAAATATAATACACTCAATAAGTTTTATATTAGTACATTGAATTATCCACAACACGCTTTGTCAAAATAGTCACACATATGAAGGTATCATACATATCAAGCCGAGTGGTTCCCGGCAGAGTAGAATAGGACCACTCCAAGTCTTCCTGTGGTGTCGTAGAAGGCGACTTAGGAAGCACAAGCCAAACAAAGCTCCAGAAGAGGCGGTTCCAGAAGTGGCACCAACTCCCGTATCTGGACCTGAAAAGGGTCTTACTGACCAGGATGGCTTCATAAAAGTAGAACAGAAGCGGAAGAAGCCCAGTCCTAGCCGAAATAAGTGCGGTACGGCACTCAGCGGACCCAAGATGCTCCTGCGTGCTGCCGTGCCTACGACCATGCTGTATGTGTCTCGCCTTCATTACTCCACTAAGATTGAGGAGTTGGTCGAGTACATCAGAGTGAAGACCCATTTGATCCTGAGGGTGGTAAAGTTGGAATCGCGTCACAACGTGAATTTTAATTTATATGTGGTGCGAGTTCCAACCGAACAGCTGGCGACCTTCACCAAGGAGGATTTCCGGCCGAAGGGTGTCGTGTTCCGGAGATATCGTGGACGGTTACCTGACACCAATACAAGTGCATTGCGTCACAAAGACAATAAATAGTGTTTAAGAGTCCCCTTACCCAAGACGGAATTAGAGGTTCCCATACAAACGGAGTCTACGTTTTATTTCGAAACGACATGTCAGATTTCGGTAAAAATTTGTAACTTTAAAGAAATTGCACATATCTAGGGTTATAATCGGTTTTCACAGTCAAAAGATGAACTTGAAAGAGAATATAGTACATTATATCATTTTTGACCATTAGTATGGAAAGCTTTTATACCCTTATATTTTCTTTCGAGTTCATATTTTAACTGTGAAAACCAACTATAACCCTAGATATATGCAATTTCTTTACAGTTACAAATTTTTACCGAGATCTGACATGTCGTTTCGAAATAAAACGTAGACTACGTTTGTATGGGAAAGTCTCGGTTTGACTCTTATGTATTCTGTGGTCTCGGGTAAGGAGATTCTTAAGGCCGTACCTGAATTTTCCGGGGTCCAGTGCTGTCCATTTAAAATAAATCATTTCAAAGTAAACGGAGACATCATTTAAAATTTTGCAAGTACCAAGTCCTAGATAACTCTTTAAAGTATTCTATGAACTACTGTTTACAATTTAAAGTGAGAACGTTAAGCTTTACTACGCACAATTGCGAAAAACGGCCACTTTTGGCTAATGTGCGTAGTAAAGCTTAACGTTCTCATTATAAACTGTAAACAGTAGTTCATAAAATACTTTAAAGGGTTATCTACGACTTGGTAGTTGCAAAATTTTAAATAATGTCTCCGTTTTCTTTGAAATGATTTATTTTAAATGGGGGCAGCACTGGACCCCGGAAAATTCAAGAACGGCCTTAAGTTGTTTATATTTTATATGTATGTTATCCTGTAAGGTATTTATGCTATGGGCCTATAATATTGTAATAATATTATTATGCTGCCTGAAATAAATGATTTATTATTATTATTATTGAAGCTTATAAACATTAATGAGACATTCTAACCCGTCTGGCCAGCGTGGAGAGTGTAGACTGCTCTGGCTAATACATGGCTCTGGCAGTACAGAGCGGTCGTGCTCCTGCAGTGGAGACTAAAAAAGACCTGATCATGAGAAAGGTAGGTATCGGATAACACATATTTGAGCCGTTTGGGGTTGAAACTATGGGACCGTAGGCCCGCCATCAGCACACAAATTATACGACGATATCTCAAGGAAACTTCTTGTAGTTTCCCGTGACTAGAAGGCAGGCCTATATCTAGGTCAGAAAATAAGCATTACCATACAACATGGTAATGCTGCCAGTCTTCTGGGCACATTGCCGCAGGGTAAAGAACTACCCGGCATTTTTATTTGGTAATATTAGTAGGTAGTGTAATGTAGTGAGTAGTTTTTTAAATTGAATTTAGTTTTTAAGTAATTTTATATGTATACTTATATAATTATTTTCTTTGTGTTAAATAAATAATTACACTATACAAAAAAAGTAAGGTTAGTAAGGTTATTTTATGATATACTACCTTACTTTTTTATGATTTTTACTATATTTGATGATTTTCTATACATCATAGATAAACACCCAAGACCCAGAAAATGTTGAAAAAGGCCGTTTGCCAACTTGCCCAGAATCAATCGAACCCAGAACCTCCGAACTGGCGGACTGGTGGATGGACTAGCGTGATTACCAATGACACGCCGTTGCCACAGGGGTTGCCAAAACAAACAAATCTAACAAATAACAAAACAAGATATCTACAGTCCTGTCAATAAGAACAAATAAGTCGAGTAGCGCTGTACTTTCTCGTAGTAACACTTGACATACGAGTAAGTATTTGTACTTATTGGCACCCAAGTAGTGACAATCAGTACAAATATTGCATTACATACGAGCGTGTTCTAGCGAGGAAAAGTCGATAAAGAAAAGCTGGATGGTGAGCTGTCTGGTTGCATTACGTGTTTACCCAGCGTGGGTACTCTTGAAGGCTAAAGTTATTAGGTTAGAAGATTAAAACACTTTGTTAATTCCCATTATGGTGATTGGTTTTTCACTGCGCGACTGCCTTCGAGGTCCAGTGGTCAAGGCGTTCGCCTTTAGATCCACAGGTCGTGGGCTCAAATCCCACTGGGAAGCATACTTTGTGAAAAGTTGTTTCCAGTCTGTTTAGGATATCGCAGGGTTGAATCACTTTTGTGTTTTTTATTTTATATTTTATTTTATTGTATTATTTTATTATATAGGGTTACTGGTATCTAACGCATAACCTCCTAGAGGCGACTTAAGTACATCAAGACTAACAAATTTTGTTCCATGACTTTTGTTTAAACGTTATACTTAGCAAGCTTGTACATTTTTTAGTTCAAGTTGGCATATCTATTAAACGTTTTAAGTCTATGTTTCATAAGCGCCGCCGCGTGCGCTGCCACGTGAGCGTAGTACTGCCAAGTGCCGATTGCCATAGATTTAAGACGAGTAGAATTGCAAATTCGATTTGTTCATTTTTGTATGAAAAAAAATCATCAAGCTAAAAAAGTCATAAAACAAAAATTGTTACTCTTGATTACATCAAGAGTAACAATTTTAATCTAAGGGTACGTTCAGACAGAGATGAAAAATGCTCGCGGAATTTACTAGTTCCATTTATATATATTATTTATTACTATTACATTATACATATTATATACATAATTCGGTTCCGATAAAATTACCTCCGTTACATCCCTGTTACATACTACGTATCTTATCATAATGTTAGTCAATAAATAAATCAATATTAATTAAAAAGTTACAAAACACACATTAATAAGATAAATTATTCTAAAAAATCATTCACCGAATAATAGGCCTTTTTAGCAAGATATGCAAACAAAAAATTTTTTAATTTTTTATTATTACTGCAGCATATTCTATTCTTCGGAAGTTTATTTTATAACAAAAATCCTATAGCCGTATAGATCAGTCTTCACAATTATCGTGGTTTCACTTAAGTAATGACGTCGTCGGACACTAGTCAATGTCTTTTCAAAATTCAAAATTTCGCCCCGGTTGCTGGTAGAGCTAAAACCGGCACTGACTGCACGTTTCCTCCAAAAACGTCAATTGACAAACTTTAAACTTAAAATTAGTTATATGGATGGACTGATGAGATAACATTGTTTGTTATGTCATAATTAAATTGAATTATAAGAATTACGAAATTTAAAATAATGTCAATTTGTAAATTTTGTATGTACCAATGTACCTAAATTATGACATGTCTAAGTATACAAACCTTTAATAGGGACCCGCGCCAAGCTCAAGCCAGACTTTTTTGTCTTTAATATAGTCATCGGTCCTATAATAAGCCTTCTCACAAAGTACTTTCTTTACATAAGCTTTAAATTTTCTGTCTGGCATATCAAGGACCGATTCTGGCAATTTATTATAAAAAGTATACACTTCCCTATAAAAGACTTACTGACTGTATTCAGCCTGTAATACGGTTTTTTTCTGTTTGTATAGGCTAATTAGAATTTAAACTATCTACCAGAAACTGGCCCTGATGCGGGTTTCATTAACATGAATAGAGTTTTAACATTCATTGAAATCGAGGTAAATACTTTACATTTAAAATCCAATAAAAATTTCATACTGCAAAGCCCGCAAGCACCTAAGACATAATAAATTCATTTCTGTCCAAAAACTTTTGTGCAAGTTTCCCACCAAAATGTAATTACGTTGTACTCACTCGCTTACTAATTGTGACGTCGTCGCAGCACTAAGCTCGGGGGAATATGGCAATGCAGCCAGTTGTGCCCCTTTATTTGTGTTTACGAGTTACATATTGTTCTCTCCAAGTAGTGCTTCATTGGGTACTGTGAGGCATGAAGACATGACGACGAATTGTTCAACTCCCGCGTTCTCTGACAACAATCATGAGCGTAGATAGGAAGAAACAATCATGGACATCATCTACGATTCTACTTTATACCTTTTTGACTCTTTGGCCAATCGACGGTGTTGAGAATTACTAAGTAGCTTTGTCTTTGTTATGTGTCTCACCCGTAAACACAGATCTGCATTTGGTCTAAGCCCATAACGCCTAAGTATTTACTGACCACAAGTCGGTTTGTACTTGCCTGAAGAAAGTATTACTAGTAAAGTCTAAGAAATATAGATTCCTATAATCTTGCGTTGATTTGATTATTTAATTTACCTGTGTACCTCTAATATTATGTTTATGACAGAGAAAACTAATGACACTATTAGGCAGAGACTAAAATAGATAAATAATCACAAGAGTGAGGTGAGACAGTTTTATGATGCTGATTGTTTTTATCTAAGATTTTTGGACAATTATTCAGGACAATTATACGACAATACTTATCCGTAAATAAATGGTAAAATTGAGATATAAATATATATGAGTCTCATTAAATTGTTCTGGTGAGCGCTCCCTAGGAAGAATTTTAGATACGCCAACGACAACAATACAAACCTAAAAGTAAATCACTTCAAATAAATCACTATGTCAATTCTAAATCTCCTAACTCAGTGTTCTAATAAAATAATGAGCGTCTTTGAAGTGTCAGCCATGCCAAAGTGTACGCGATCATTTCGACCGCAAGAGATAACTCAGATTACTTCAGTCAGACACAAAGATGTAACATTTCTTTTTTGTAATTTCTTTCCAGATTTTCAGTAAAATTGGGTAGATGACTGGGTCAAAAATAAATTATTTGGTACTGTTAAGAGCATAAAACGTCACAAAATAGTGGCACTTGTCATTGATCATATCCATTTGACTCGAAAAATCTATGACGTCACGGTTTTGTATTTCATACAAATCCCATAACGAATGTTGGTTTTGACGTTTAGAAAAAAGTGTCTGATTTGACTTTTAGTCATCTAGCGGATTGTAGCTACTTTGAGTAGGTCTAGTCGTATTTAAATGTGTTTAGAGCTAATATTACGGGTTTAAAACTTATAAGACGCTTCTACGCTCGAAGATGTGGAATTCAGTGTGAGCGTTTATAAGTGTGATCAAATTATTCAGCTCAGCAACTAACCGAAATATTCTAGATACCAAGCCTATTCCTAGAGCCAATCATAACTATACAAACCCAAAAGCTGTTCTATTATAGTGAGTGTAAACATCCGATGTGTAACATCTGCAAAATTAATCACAAATTCAATTTTAAATCTCCTCGCCCCGCTCAGCGGTAACTGACAGAATAATGAGCGTCTTTGAAGTGTCAGCCATTCCGAAGTGTATTATGCGACCATTTCGACCGCTGGAGATGCTCAGATCTCCCCCCCCCCCCCCTCTGGGGAGGGCCCTGAAAGGCCGGTAACGCTCTTGTACACCCCTGGTGTTGCAATTGTCCATGGGCAGTAGTGATCACTTACTATCAGGTGACCCGCTTGCTCGTTTGCCGTCGTAACATAAAAAAAATACTTTACATATAAAAGTGTAACATTTATTTAAAATTTATTTTTTTTATAAATTTCTCACAGCTTTTCAATGGAACAACTAATGAATTAGTTACTCCTTCTCTTTATGATTGCCTGTAAGAGATTGCTTCGGCGATAAGGCCGCCTCTTGTACCTTATTTATTTATAAGTTCCGTAAACTTTGTAATTTTTAATGTTTCTTATTTGGTGCAATAAAGATTTTTGTATTGTATTGTAATTAGGTAATGTTAACACATAATTTCGAAAAATTCTGTAAACCACGTGTATATGTCGTGGCCGTGCCGTGAACACTTCGGACTGCCGTACTTCGGAACAAAAATAATAATAAATAAATATATAAAAGTATTAAAATAGTTGCCGGAGTAATATACCTCTATGTACATAAAAATCAGCTCTGAGACTTTAAGAAATCTGTAAATAAGCCCTGTTTTCAAACAAGCGAGTATGCGTAAACTGAATCTGGCACTCCTATGGCTCTTGGTCCATTACGAATTGTTTACTGTTTCTACCAGTAAGCGGGCGACTCTTGCCAAAACATATTTGCTAGAACTAGATGTGTCTTTAGAATATTGAAGATAGGGTAGCTCATCACTTATTACACTATTTGCCAAACCATTCAGATCGGGGAAAACAAATATCGCGATGGAGCGTGCCACTGAATTCTTGGATGCGAATTTGTCGCTTTGAAAATATTGGGAATTGTTTTAAGCTTTCTCGTCTATTTCCTATACTGGAGTATATTGAAAAATATATAATACACAGCTTTATCTACTTTTATTGATAAGCAATGCATATTATGTGTTAAAATACTCACATTAAATATTTGTAAGTATATTTATCAATAAACGTATTTTCCATTTAATATATATATATATATTACTAGCTTTTGCCCGCGGCTTCGCCCGCGTAGATTAGGGGTATGAAAAATAGATGTTGGCCGATTCTCAGACCTACTCAATATGCTCACAAAATTTCATGAGAATCGGTCAAGCCGTTTCGGAGGAGTACGGGAACGAACATTGTGACACGAGAATTTTATATATAAGATTTAAGATTTAATAGATATACCGGCTGACTTTTTAACCACCAGCCAAATTTTTGGAGCAAGTTCAGTCCATGATACTGAACTACTTATTATAAAAAAAGTTATTAAAAATCGATAAAAATTTTTCGTCCTCCCATACAAATCAGCGGTCAGCCAAATGGATTTTGTACAAGAGGATGAAAATTTTTTATCGATTTTTAATAACACTTTTTAAAGAAAGTAGTTCAGTATTATGTACTGAACTTGCTCCAAAAATTTTGCTGGTGTTTAACAAGTCACCCTGTATAATTAACAGTACCTACGCATACTACATAATATACTATCTACAGGCTATAATTATATTCGTATTCTATAGAATATACAATATGTAACAAAAACCCTGTCCGAGCCGTGAAGGCCATGTTGGGTAGCTTGTGTAGGTTCTATTTATCGGTTTCTCACCAGAGAATGGGTACAAAAAATTACCCCTGATAAAATTAAAATTAAATTAAATTTTAAATTGTATCTTACATGGCAACATACGGGGCGGCGGCTTCTTTGCGGCGATCAAGGTAGCCGACAGTAGATGCCGCGCCGGGACTGTGTCTAGACATGCCGCAATTAAGACGGTGTTGTTGCATTTTTTGAATTTTCCCGATTTTAGCGAAATGATGTAAATTTCTGATGTTTTAGAAATCAGATAACTTTCTCATTTTTATTACTATTTTCGTTCTCTTATTTTTTTTTAACTTGTCATTTATGTACTTATATGCCCTTTTCCGGTCGGACAGGGTTTTCTTTACATATTGTATATTGGAAGGTCTCGTTCAAATTGCTAATGCACATCGAACACGGCTTAATCTGCCTAATTTTGTGGGTAATTGACAGTTATGTTGACATAGTTAGTATGTGGACGTTAATTAACCTAAGTAGAGAATTAATTTCATAGAATAACATTCAAACGTAAACTTCATAATATTTTTTATGCAAGATTTAGGATATTTTCAAATTTAATACTTGTTTAAATAAATGGAGAAAACAAAGATTATGGAGTTAAAAATAATGAAATAAGCAATGGTGAAAAAATACCAAGGACTTAAACTCGCGAACTTGGTCTAAAAACGACCATGCTCTAACCACTGACCTATCACGAGTTCAACCCCTAAAATAAGTAATGCATCTTAAATGCCTAAAAACCTTATGAAAACAAAGATTCTGAATCTGTATTGAGTTGACAAAAATGTGTACCTTATCTACTAAAATGTGAGCGACCAGATTGCAGACGTTCCGGGAAAAGAAGAATGATAAGTATAATGAGGTCAGGAAATCCTGACAGACCTCTTACTACACTTATCTTCTATCTTATTCATCTGAACGCATTCCCGGCTGCTTCGGAGCCCGGGGTGCGCATTCCCGCTTTTAATTTCCAAACATAGTATCACAGAATAAATAATACTAACGTACAGAAGTCTCACTCAGCAAAGAAATTCAAAGAAATATCTACTCAACGTGGCTAGCGATATGGTTTAATTTAGCTCCCGTCAGAACTCAGCATCTTTTCGTAAAGATACCTAGACATCCATTGCAAGCCAATTTCATTTTTATTACTCTGGACAAACGATTCGTATAATTGAATTTACCACCGGAAGGGCCGTCTGCGCGCATAGTAATAATGTAGGTACATTTTCGATACCTAAACGGGGCCTGACGTCAATCCTCATTGTAAATGCTATTGTATAATTGTAGCACGAGGTTCAAGTGCTATTTTTCTTTTAGTCGCCACAAGAAGAGATGGTCCTATTCTGAACCGGAACCACACGGTGTACTCTTCATATATAGTGATAAGTGTAGATAAAGCGAAAGACGTGTTTCAGGATCGTAGCAAGTGGAGGTCCATGGTCTCTGCCTACCCCTGTGTGAAACGGGCGTGATAATTATGTATGTAATAAAATAAATAAATAAGCCTTTATTGCTGTTAATTTTGAACTTGTTTGACAGTAAAATTATTTAATAAAAGTTGAAAATAGAGGTAAGAAATATAAAAACTAATTAAACTACATTATACATATTATCATTCGGGTGATCTCCCCTCTTAATAGCTTGTCTTTCGACAAATATCTAGTAACGCTTGAAACAATATATTTTATGCAAAAAAATATTTTGATTCTAATTAAGTAAACAAAATAACTAACAAATATGGATGCGGAGGTAATTAAACATCTAAGAATGATATATGAGTAGATGTATATAATATATAGAAATATATACATCTACTATGATTATTATTCTTACTACTATTATCTAATATGAATGTTTAATTGCCTGCTTAACTTGTTGTCGTTTCAATTTGTATTTCTGTAGGGGTGCCGTTCGTTCGCTAAAGGGGTTTCAATGTTCCAGACTACTTACACAAGCGCGCACTATTGTTACGACTTAGTATTGTTATTTCATCAAATATTTGTTTAATTAACGGCACGGCAGCTCATACAATTTAGTTCAAAATCGTTCGTGTTGAACACGAATAAATAAGTAGTCCTGTAAAATTGTACTAAAACCTACGAATAATGATATATTCGTAGACTGAAACCAAATATACCTACAGTGTGAAACAAGAAGTAGCGCCACTGTATTTATTGTACTGAGGGAGGCCAGAGTGGGTATCTTTATCCATACTTTTTACATATTTAAATGCGACGCATTTTTGAAAGCTCCAGTCATACAACGAAAAATAAGAAAACCATTGACAAATTTTCTAAGATTTCTGCGTAAAACAATATAAACTTATCACTTACGCGACGGTTTTCACTAACTTGTAGAGCATTTCACCACGATAGATCAAATCTATTAGATTTTTTATATTTAAGTCTACTAAACGTCCTCCTACTAAATGTTTATTACTCTTATTGTATTGTTATAATCTGGCCACCCCATATAGGCTTGCAACACCGATTTACTAAACCAGTGATTTGCAGGCCCGCCGATTTTGATGTCAGAGGGTCAGAGTTCTGTTAATGTCAAATGTTCATGGCGAAAAATATTTGTGATCGTCGGAGTAAAGTGATTCAAAGTATAATCATTTTTTATTAAAGACGAACCAGAAGTACTTTAAATGCATTGAAATCAAAAGATACCTACGAGTAGAAAAGATTATAAATTCGTTTTTTTCTGCTCTATTTCTGAGTCAGCTTTAGTCATTAGTCGATCGATTGGAAATAAATGTGCATTTATTATACTAATACTATAAGTGTGTATTATAATATAACCATCTTCAGTTAAAATTATAGAGTGGCTTGTTATTTCCCTTGTTCATTTCTCACGCTAATAAATAATTTACTATCCAGTTGTGCAAGTTTCCTCATCGTATTTTTTTACCCTGATTGGATAAAACTATTCAAAAGTCAAACAAACAATCATAATAAACGCGACCGGCCCACAGATAATTTCAAAAGAGCGTGTTGCTCTTTGGTACCGAAATACACACAGACAGTGCCAAGCCTAAAACACTAGTTTAGAATGGAAAAATAAATACCCTCCTTCACCATGTCATATTACACCAGCTGAGAAACTTCCACCGAGTGGCGATCTTCCCTGGGTTGTCTGGAAGTCCCTAAACAGACTCCGGACTGATGTTGGGAGATGCCACTAGAACCGAGTAAAGTGGGGTTTCTCAAACAACTACGCTGTGACTGTGAAGCTGTTCGAACCATGGCCCACCTACTATCATGTCCCAACTGCCCAACCCCTTGCACAATAGACGACCTAAACTCGGCAAATAACAAAGGGACACACTCATATGATAATCAGCCATTTCGACTCACTAAGAAGAAGTAGAAGACTCACGACATAAAACTCTAAATTCAAATAGCAACCTACTTAATTTGAGCTAGTAGTCTTACCAAGTTAGTCCTCTAATGGAAATTGTTGTCCTAATAGACTTACCAGTTTTTTTTCAAAATTCAAAATATCTTTATTATCATAGGATATTTATAATATCTCTTAATAATAGTCACTTTGTTTTGTTTTGCACAAATGTTGACGTCAAATCGTTAGTTACAGCTATGCCGCTTCCTAGGCGCAAGTGCAGAAGAAGCGGCAACAAACTGCACTGCACGTTTTCTCCAAAGACGTCAACTAACAAACTAAAAACTTAAAATTAGTTATATGGATGGACTGAGATTAAATTGTTTGTTATGTCATTATTAAATTGAATTATAAGAATTATGAATTTTAAAATAATGTCAATTTGTTAATAGTTTGTTTAGTATAGTATGTACCAATGTACCTAAATTATGACATGTCTAAAAATACAAATCTTTAAGAGGGACCCGCGCCAAGCTCAAGCCAGTAGAGCAACTGGGACTTTCTGTCCCAATCAACCTACCAGTAGTACTATATATTAGGAATATATTTCACTACTAGTAATATATATCCCAGTAGGCCAGTAGTAGGTACTACTAGAAACATATTTCCCTATAGGCCAGTAGTACTACTAAGAACATATTTCCCAGTAGGCCAGTAGTACTATTGTGAATATAATTCCCAGTATGCCAGTAGTACTACCACAGAAGACAGTAAGAGTACCTATTACATAGTACTACTGTAATTCCCAGTATATTTGAACCTGTGCCCTAGACTATAGGTTTATCAAGAAAGGTGACATTTCGAAACCAATTCTACGTAATGAATACCAGCATCATAATAAATTAATAACAGATACCAATTTTCACAATTCTTAAAACTGAAATAAAAGCCAAGAGAAATAACGTAATAGAAGTCAAATTATTTTTGTTCGTGCTACCGTTTACATTTGAATTTTCAGCATGAATATTTAATATTGATGTCACATAATATTAAAAGCTTGCAAAACTAATAGGCCTATGAATATTAAAGTAAATTATATTCAGTATAAAGTTGTGGAAACTGTTGTTTAAAATTTTAGTAGACTAAAGTTTGACATTATTAATTTGCTCACAATGATTACACTCACTGTCTTCTGTGACACAGGGTAAAACTGAATGTTGTACCTTATAGGTACCGTATTATTGTTATTAGTATCTATATGAGGATTGGGTCTGAGAGAAACGGAAGGATCTGTCTGTACTTCGTAAATCTATATACATAAAATAAAACAGTCAAAATCGCGTGTCTGTACATTTTATAAATTTATGAAAAATTATTGTGAGCGATTAGAAAAGAGTAACTGAATACAAAAAAGATTTAAAAAATTTTTTTGTCTGTCTGTCTTTATGTTCACGCTAATTTCCGAAAATACAGGACGGATTTAAACGCCGTTTTTAAGCTCAACTCGGAGCAACATATAGGCTTTGTTTCATCAAAATCAGATGTCAGGAAAAAAAGTTTAATAATCATTTCAAGATTAAAATAAATCTTGTTTATATTTGTTGACATCATAATCGTCTTCCACCTTCATCCATTCTCCTCAAACAAAACCACACATTCTACATTCAAATTAAGTACCTACTTCTTACTTCTTTTCTTACGTGCCAGTAACACATTCGTACTCATCTTACATTATAAACTTTTTTGACAAACCTTACATCCTACAACTCTCGTTCATAAATACATTATTAACAATTTTAATGAGTAGGAAATCCTCTTCTAAGTATTTCTGAAATCACCCGACATACGGTAATTTCAATATATCGTCTCGGTTCGGGTATTTGATTTCTAGCTTTCGGTAGAAAAACAGATCTATAAAGAAAAGAAGTGCGAGTACGTTATGTTTGTTTATTCGCGGTAAACCCTGAAACTGGGGGAACCAATTTCAAAAATACTTTCCTGATAGTCGACATTATCCGAACAAATATTTCGTTTCCATTCAAGATCTATAAATAAAATAAAATTGGAATTTTCCATGAGATCTTTCCGTGTTTCATTCTCAATTTTCGTTATCAAATATCAGACTTCAGAAGGTTTATCTCGGAGAAATCACTTTGATGGAACGTCGACTAGAGCCGTTTTGTCATTAATTAAATTTGGAATTTTCGATTCGATTGGAATTAAATGTTTTAATAAGTATCTCCATAGGTACATCGTGAAAGATAATCCTGAAGGCCATACATAAATTTTCCGGGGTCCAGTGCTGCCTAAATTTGAAATAAATCATTTCAAACGAAACGGAGATATCATTTAAAATGTTGTCTTTGTGAAGCCCTAGATAACCCTTCAAACTATTTTATGAACTACTGTTTTACAGTTTAAAGTGAGAACGTTAAGCTTTTCTACGCATTTTTGCGAAAAACGGCCACTTGCGGCGTAACTTTTAACAGTTGTTAAACATTTATCGTTTTAAAGAAAATAAAACATAAAAATAAAATATTTATAACTGTTTTCCTTCTTTTGTGTCTATTTTAGAATTTTCCTTTTTGCTTGATACAAGTATAGTGAACAAACACACTTAAAACAACAAATACTTATACTACAAAGGCTTTCGTAAGCTTTGTAAGAGCCACCTAGCGTTTATTTTACCTATTCTAACTTAACCTTCACTTCTCACCTTACCCTGCATGTGATAAGCCACACATTCTAATTATTTAGAACTAAGGGTACGATTAATTATGCGATTGTGTTGATAAGATAAAAATGCACGCCATAATGCCGCAGTCTTTAATCAAACCGTACATGCAATATTTTCACATTAAATGGTATATCGTAAGACGGATAGTTGCCGGTTGATAATCTTTTAGTACAAAAAGCTAAATACTTTATTTGTAATACTAGCCGGAACTTTGTTTTCATCTACAAAATTTATGAAAAAAAAATATCTTTAATATTTCCAGAATATTTTCGATTTTATATTTTTGGACATCTATCGCACATAGGGAATAGCTGCCTTATGAATGTATAATACGTTTAGGATAGATGGCCTGCCGAGAAATAGGGCATCTATCCCGCAAAACTCACTTCGCAGTTTAGCACGCTTAACGTTGTAGCCAATAGGATCGACTTATTTACTACTACTCTGAGTGAATTTACACGGGTCATTCATTAATGATAATTTGTAACGAAACGTAATTAGGCTGCAATATTTCATTAGGTTAATAAACTGTAATGATAGTATGTAAGAAGAAATAAAATAAAAAATGCTTTCCTATATAATCGCATAGAGTCATGAGACACGGTCAACTAGTGTAGTTGTACGTAGTGATAGTTTGAGAATATTTCGATAGATTAATAAATTAGCATGAGATTCATCCGCGGACTAGATGGAATTACAATCGGGACAACTATACCTCTAGGGCAACTATCCTGGTTTTACTCTATGGTTGGTTTTGAAGAAGAAACTCAAGAACAGGTTATTATTGCGATAATTGGAGGAGACCTTTGCCAAAGGGCAAACTGACGACCAACAATAAACAACGGAAAGATAGCTACAGTAAGTAAGGTAGACTTTGTTAACGTGAAACGCATATAATAAAATCATTTTAAGATTGAAAGTAGACAATATGCTCCCGGACAAACCTTCGTGGTTTATGGGTGCATAGAATTGTAATTAATGTTATTTTTGGATATAAATAAAAGAAAAAAAAAAAATAATAATGCGTTTCCAACCTCAGAAGTATGCGTTAGATGGTCATCTTGGTTTCTTTATTTGTCGAAATATACCATTGAAATTTCAATGAATGAATCTATAGGCTGATAATAATGCATGTCAGGGCCACATTGTCATCAATCACACAGTGCAATCAGTCCTGTGTGCAGTGATTCACACCCCACTGCTACTGACATGTCACTCATCCAACGACTGAATACTGAAACCTGTTCATTTGTGAATTTCATTTTAGAATTTATTTCATGTGTTATGCGGCAATTCGGGTAGGAATATAATATTCATTTAAGAAAGAAGAGATAAAGTAGTCGTATTTGGCCGTGTGGCTTTCGGCCTAGAATCACTTCATTTCTTCCTATGGATATCGTAAGAGGCGAAAGGGCCAAGCACAAATATCTCGATCATTCCCAAGGAGGGTTGACGTCAGTCAATGGCCTTGGATATTTCTTTTCCACTTCGCAAGGTCTTTGGCATGGGTGACCATTGACATGCATATTATACCTATTTGGAGAAGAAAAGCGGGAAAGCGCACCCCGGCCTCCGAAGCATCACAGTTGAGGATGCAAACGGAAACGCGTTAAGGTGAAAAAGATATAATATAGATACATTTAAAGAAATGTTATATTTTACATTCAAAAATGACTAATAATTATATTACAGCCACGGAGCCATGTAAGTCTGAAGAATAAGGTAACTTCAATTGGGTATTTGGGTGGGTCAAAAATAAATTAGGTATTTGGTACTGTTAATAGAATATAACGTGAAAAAATGCCACTTGTCATTGATCACATCCACTTTGAACGTGATTTTAGATTTATTATTGCAGAAAAACGGATATTAAGAGCGCTATTTGTCTCCAAGGAACTATGACGTCATAAATCGATATTTTATACAAATCCCATAGAAATGTTTGTTTTTGAGGTTAAGAGAAAAGTATCTGATTTGACTTGTTGCAAAATAGCTTATTATGCCCTGACGACCTTATCGGACGACCTGCACAAGGTTGCAGGAAAACGCTGGATGCAGGCCGCTTCCGATCGTTCGTTTTGGAGATCCTTGGGGAAGGCTTTTGTCAGCAGTGGAGTTTTGGAGTTAGAGTCAGTGTGGCTGATATGATGATGATGATGAATTATGCCTTAAAATTTAGGTTGTACTGATTGTACGGAAGCGGAACTAGCTGGTGTTACCTATTTCAGTTTTTGCTTCTCCTATCTCATCATAAAAAAATACAGAAGCAGATATAGATGCATTTATCACGTCTCTATCCCTAACAAGGTTGACAGAGCCTAGCGTAAGACCCTAAAGACATGTTTAGCGTGATGGTAAGCGTTAAGACGTAAAAAGGGAATCGAAAAAGTGATGGGTTGTTAGCCGCAATAATTCAGATTCTCGCCCATTCCTTGGATCGGCTTTTACAATCTGCGTTTATCATACATTCTACGTTTTTTCTTACCTCCCAGACCAGCATGGAAGTTATAGGAATAGATCTGTTAAAAAGTATACAGAACCCAAGTAAACAATACGCTGTTGTGTTATATTAGAATTTACAACGAAGCTTTTATTACCGCCAAAAATGTCGCAGGTTATAGAAAAAGTATAAAGGCAAGAGGTCGGAGCACAATGACGACGGTTCACCGGGCAATTTTCATAAAATTCGCACTACATTGGCCATTTGTTAAATTTATACGCGAAAGTATTTCTATTGCCGGAAATTTAAATAAATTGCCGTTTATTGCTGTGCTCGACAGAAGGGTACAAGGTGTTCTAATGTAAAAAAATGTTAATAGGGACGATCATTCTGCAAACATGTAATGTTCTCTGAACCGTGTATTGGGTCGTGGACATAAAGGGTACACATGTTTATTAAGGTGAATTAAATTACATAAATAAGTATCGTTTCCGTTCTGTTTGTTCTATTAAAAAAGAGCTATAAAGATTCTGTATGTTTAAGAATGTATGTTAATGTATATTGGAAAAATATAATCGTAATACAATTTACTTAAGGTGAATATAGAAGCAAATGGCCTTGAAGTGTGAAATAAATTGTTAACTTTGGCGGTTAAAAATTTTGGCGGAGGCAAGTTTTAAAGCTAGACGGACTAAATACTTTCAACGGTGGTTCATAAAATAATTTAAAGGGCTATCTAGTGCCTGACGATTAGCAATATGAAAATTATCTCCATATTTACGAGTTAACAATTTATTCCAAATGAGGGCGCCACTTTAAGGCCATTTGCTTCTATATTCACCTTAAAGAAGGCGCTTGTTATTACTCGTAACACGTACATATAGTGCTTCTATTTCCTTAATGTCCCTCGGAAATCATCGCATTTCCGATTACTAACGAATGAAATTTACCATGTCTATCAATTTATTAGATTTGTCGTGAATAATAAATTGAATTCAGAACTAAGTACCCTATTGTTGTTTCTTTTTGATTTCCGCGTGAATTATATAGAGCTGTAAAACTATTTTCCTTTTTATAATAACCAACACCATATACCACGGAAATCAATATAAATATAAACAAAATAAAAATACTTCTTCAACCAACTTCCAAAAATAGGAAGTTGTAATTTTCGGTTTGTAAATAAAATGAATATCCCGTTATTAATCTGTTCAATTCAGTCAGAAAATTTCTTCATCTGATGTAGCGATGTCAGTATGTTCACTAGCGATGGAATTATCACTTTCGTCTCTGCTAGAACGGGTATATATTATAAAATTTTCCATTTGTGAATAAACAACAATGTACGCTAAAAATTATCTGCCTTGCCTGCGAATTAACAGCTTTCCTCTCATTTTTTAAATAAATTACATAGATAATAATAAGCATAAAGAGTAATAACAACTCTATTAAAACTTCCAAGCGGCCATTCCGACGACACACGAAGTTTTCCGATATTATTAAGCAAATTGAAGCAGTGTATATTGTACCACAGTTTGAAGTAAGATTTTTTCAGTTATTCCTTTATTTAACATATCAACAGTTTGTATACACATGTGGGGTCACAATTTCACAAACAATTGCTTTTATATTGTTTCTGATAACTGGGCTGTAAATGTTTTAACCAACGATTTGCAAAAAAAAATATAATGATCTTTTTTAAAAAAGTGGCAGAAATATAATAAAATTAGTAGGTAGAAAATGTAGCTTTCCTAGTATCAAAACTGCCCCGTACCTGTGCCGTCTCTACAGTTTTTACTGCTGAAGTTTTAAGTATAACCATTCCTTAAAACTTGAACTTTTAAGCCAGGAATTGATTGAAGATATTTTACATAGGTATACCACCTATACCTATAAAATTCAGAACAATAGCACTTTATATATATATAGTCTGTATATTGTTGTACTCTATTTCCAGCCCAAATGATGTTATCAAGCCGTGTCCTGATAACATTACTCATATAATCATCATTAGACTAAGTTCTTATCGGCATTATCTATGGTTTGAAAAGGTTATTGTATGTTATGTGATTATTCGAAAGTAGGTTAAGGCCGTACCTAAATTTTCCGTTTTCGCAAATGTGCGTAGTAAAGCTTAACGTTCTCACTTTAAAGTGTAAACAGTAGTTCATAAAATACTTTGAAAGGTTATCTAGGGATTGGTAGTAGCAAAATTTTTAATGATGTCTCCGTTTTCTTTAAAATGATTTATTTTAAATGGGGGCAGCACTGGACCCCGGAAAATTCAGGTACGGCCTTAACGCTAAACAAAAATTTTTCTAAATTTAGAAGCACGTTCAAGTATAAAATAAACCAAAACAAAATACGAGTACTCGTATTGATGTTTGTTCGCCAATCACGCAAAACAAAAAGTGCAATTTTTGTGTGCACACATTGTTTTTATCATACTAAACATTTATTTTTCGTATATGTTAGTAGCCAACGTGTCAGATTTTTCAAGTTGCATCTGACATAGCTTGACGGCTGCCATAAAAAGATGACAGCCGGGACTAAGAGCTTAACATGTTTTCTAAAGCACAGAGGAGCTCAATAACTGTTTAAGCTATTTGTGGTCACCAAATATGCCAAATATGTCCAAATACGTCATCCAAATACGAACCAAGCCCAGGGTTGCCTAACTTGTGAAAGCGCTAGCAAGCGTTATTACATCGGGCCACCGAGCTCCTCAATATACAACGTGGAAGGGTCATACCCGTAATAAATCGAACCACGGCCTATACTAGATCAATATAGTACCTATAATGAAATTAAAATAACAGCCAAAAATCGAAAAAAAAATTCAGCATTTCCATACAAAAGTATGCACCCGTCGGGCAATTTTTATGGAATGTAAATTTTTAGGGTTCCGTACAAAAAAAAAGGAACCCTTATAGGATCTCGTGCGTCTGTCCGTCCGTCTGTCACAGCCAATTTGCTCCGAATCTACTGGACCGAATCAGGTTAAATTTAGTAGAATGTTGTAATCCTATGACCCAAACAAATATGCGGAAAGTAAATAAATATTTTTTTTTAAATAAGGGTCATATTCTGGGGAAATTAGGAAATTAAAAAAAAAGTTTTGCAAACATTACTGTGTCATATATCAAATGAAAGGGCTCGTGATGAGGATCTCAAATATATTTTTGTTATTATTGTAAAATGAATAGTTGTCATTTTATTCATGTTTTTTTTTTGGTTTTTCGATAATATGCTATAATAATCTAGCTCGTATAGCCCGTGGTTCGATTTATTACGGGTATGTCTCTTCCACTTTGTATACAGGGTAAAGGGACTCTTAAATACCTTAAATGCCCTATTATTTTAAGTTATTTGCATTTTAGTTTATTCTCTTCAGAAAGCATATCTAAGAAAGATAAAAAAAAAACGATGCTCCAACCTTAGTATCCATTTGAAGACCAAATACGCAGCGAGAAAAAGAAAGTAATTAAATACGTAGGTAGGTATCCAGTGATTTGATCCGCAGAGCAATTCCCGACAAGTGTGCTTTGATTGGATCCTACAGGAAAACGGGGCAGGCTTTCTGAAACTTTTGTTATTGCTGGTACTACTTGTTTATTAATAGCCTTTTTCATTAATGATTGTATTGATTTAATCGCTTTTTTCTTTATTACTCGCGGCGTAGCCTGAGGTTCAATATTTGACAATCCCGCGGGATTAAAAGTATCCTGCTTACTATAGCAAAATGATGCTAAGCAAAGTCATACTAAGTGGAAAATGAGGCAGGCTCACTAGCACTTTTAATATACATTTGTATTTTTATTTAAATAGGCTTTCTCTTTAATAATTTAATTGATTTATTCATGACAGTTTATTCAGAATAATAGTAGAAGGAAAAATAAAAGGGAGGCGAGGGAAGACCAAGGATAAAGTTCTTTTAGGAGTAAGGTCCTTACCAAGACATTAAAAAGATGGCAGAGAGAAGAGAGGAATGGAGGCATCTCCACTTAACTCCACCGACAAGAGCAAGCTCTTAAGTTAAAAGAAGAGATTCCACCTATAGTTTATTCACAAAAAACAGAAACCTTTCTCATAAAGGTATTTTAAACCTTTCCAGAACTATTATTAAACACGTAAAACTATTGTTATTTTTAACCCCCCAAAAAAAGAGCTGTTATACGTTTGACATCAATGTGTGTCTGTGTGTGTGTCTGTGGCATCATATCTCCTAAATGATGCGATTTTTTAATCGACAGCTTTGTGAGCCTTGTTTGTCGAGAAGGTTCTTAGCTATGTTTAATAAAAATCAGACATTCAAAAGCTATTGGAGGTGAACGCTACAAAGTCGGAAGTTTTTAATTTGTCCTGCAAATAAACTTGTTATTATGACTGATTAGTGTCCTGCAGAGTGTTTTATTACCAAAACTAACACATAAAATAATATAGCAACACTTTGATACTATACTTAAGGAAATTGAAGCCATTATTTCCTGGTTCCAATTGTTTGATTGGCTTTTTCGTTAATGATGTTATTGATTTATTCCAAATTTCCAACTACTGTTTTTTATCAAAACGAGCATAAGAAAGGTATTTATTTGAATTGCCGACCAACACGTATATTATAGTCATTTATCACCTCAATCGTTAAAGTGACAAAGTTTTCGAACATAAGGAATGTATCATTACAGATACTTAAAGCAAAGTGACCGATGTAAGTGACACTATATGGAAATTGAAGCCATAAGTTTAGTAAAAGTTTGATTTTTACCAGGTACCACTAGTTTTTAATAGCTTTTTTCATAAATTATTTTTTTATTGATTTATTCTTGATACATTGTTTTAAAAAATATCACATCTTCCTTTCGATGTTCACTGTGGAAGTTAACAACTATTTTTTTTTTTAATTTTTATGACTTTACGGGCCAATATATTAATTAGAGCTAGTAATAAGACGAAGTGATTGATAATGTGGTAGAAAGTTTTCTGAAACTTTTATCATTACCAGGTCCACCTTCATTTTATTAATAGTCTTTTTGATTAATGATTCCATTGATTAATTCCAGCAGCAAAACAACTTGTATGTTATCATTCCAATATTTCGTTAATGTCGTCCGTCGCTTATTTTGATTTATCATTTTATATTATTGTACAATATAATTGAAACATTAAAAATATTTTTCATAATTTGCATTTTAAAGAAAATAAGCAGACTAATATTTATTCTAAACCTCCCATTTCGCACTACACACCATTCTTTTACTTTATTCAGTATTTTGAAAATAGTCACATCATTAATGCAAACTTGAAAGAAAACAATTTCAAAACAGATTGAAGCATAAATAATTATTTTTAATGCATGAATACGCTGCATAGGTCATTCAGTTACAAAAACATATCGACTACGTACGTAAGTCCTTCCAGGTTTTCAATGAAAATCCTGAGATGAGAAAGCTGACAATTTAGCGCGGGAATTTTTTTTACAATATTCCTATCTTGAATTTTCATGTCATTTAATTAATATTCATGTAAGTATATTATTTCCATAGACTTGATAGGGTGCCATAGTAGAACATAAACATCGGTGTGCAATGCGCAACAGGGTGGCGCGTCGTACCTGAGGGCGGGTGCCGGCCGCGGGAAAGTCGCGTCGGGCGGAGGTTGCAAGCGCGCCGCCGCCGCTCGCGGACTGCCGCGCCGACGTTGCCGCGATGCCGCCGCGCCGCCCGCCCAGAGTGTTGCCAACTCCTGAATAAAACTACACAAATTTCGGGTAAAATATAAAAATCTTGAGCAAGAGCTCATGACGAGCGGAATGTAGTGATTCTACGTCATTGTTTCATTGCAAATGATAACGTATAAATAAAGTATTTTTCATAATAATTATACCTAATTACCGATAAAATCAATTGCTTAACTATTAATAATGTATTCTGATACAATCAACTCAACATTCTAATACAAAGCACTCCGTTAAACAATGACAGAGTCAATTCACCTAACGACCAGTACCCTAAATGAGTTAGCAAGTTTGTAAACAACTTAACCGAAGCACTTCAGGATACAATAGCCGTTAATATTTGCATAACCTTCCATATTCAAATATGACGGGAGAACAAAAGCGCTTTCATTGAAAGGTTGGTCAATTACCCTGCGCCGAAATCCCTTATTTCGGCGCGGGGTAGTGGTACGAGTAGAAACACTGGGTGCCTCCCGCTCCCCAGCGACCCGGTACGGAATAATGAAGCGGGGAAAGTGATTGCGGGGCGGGATGCCGGAAGATGCGAGCCGTGCCGGATGGCCGGGCCGGACGCACCGCTGCACCGACTTTACTTTACCGACTCACATGTGAATGTCAAAGGACACGGCCGGCGGCGGTTGCACGGCACTCGTTGTTACTTATTCATCTGACAACTATTGAGCTCTATGCAACAAGCTTGAAAACTTCGTTTGCGAACTGTAATAAATACTTATTTTTTAGCGAACTGTGCTACTTTAAAATTTACGAAGTGCCCTTGACTTTTCCACACAAACGAAGTCAAGCTTGAATCGACGTGTCAGATTTTGGACATATTTTAGCATATACCTAACTGGTTTTCGACAGCCAAAATATGAACATGAAACAAAATAAAAATTTTCCATTCTGATGATCAAAAATTATATGATACACTAAGTATATTTTCTTTCAAGTTCATATTTTGACCAGTTATATGCCTGTGTCAGTTAAATGCATATGTCAGATTGTTTGATGTTGTTTCAAAATAAAAGCTAACAAACGTAGTCTGTTTGTATGGGAAATTCTGTTTCAGAAATTCTGTCTAGGGTAATACTCCTATTGGTCCGAGAGCTGGCACGAATTTTTGAGTAGGTATTTGAGGCAAGTTGAAAACTTGTCACATACCTCTCCTATTATACCCCAACACGGAACTGCAGGCCTGGCTGGTAAGGAGCGAGGCTAAAGCAACCTATAAATTTTTAAAAGCTTTTTTTTTCAAAAAAGGTATTTGAGGCAATATGCATTTTTATATGTTGTAGTTTAATGTATAAAGAATAAAAAAATCAATTAGCCAGACGATTTAGACGGGGCTTTGATATAGCCAGGCGCGTGCAAAAGTATTTTTCAAAAAAATATAAAAAAGGTATTTGAGGCAACTTGAAATTTAAATAGGGTAACTTATAACAAAAAAAATAAGATTCTCAAAAAGACAGGTCATTTTGTTAGGACTTTCTACCTGCTAGGTCAATCTAAATAAATGAAAATGGTTTAGCCCCGCTACTCACGAGCCAGGTCTGCAGTTCCGTGTTGGGGTTACAATAGGAGAGGTATGTGACAAGTTTTCAACTTGCCTCAAATACCTACCCAAAAATTCGTGCCAGCTCTCGATCTTCTATATTTTTCTGTTTAATTTATCGTATGTTTTTGCCAACCAATTCCATTACTTACTTTCTACCCAATTACTTACTCCCATAAGTATTTATCATATAATAACCCAATCTTTCTTTGTACACCCATTTGTGCAACAAAAGAGCCTTTTATCTCGAGAGTAGCTCTTCAAGACGCTCCCACTTCCTTACAGACACGGATAACCAATACTGAAAAAGTAAAATCCTCTTTGCACCGACCGCCCAATATACTATGGCCCTAGTTTAGCAAGGTAATAAAGGTAGATCAATGTTAGGGTTCCGAATCAAAATTATATAAAAGTTGTGTCACTCATTTAGTTGGCCTAATTAACTTAAATATCCAAAATAGTCTTTTACTTTTTACTGCAATTTACAGAATATTGTAGTTAATCTAGGACGCGTAAATTACATTTACAAATTTTAAAAATACGTATGATTTGATTATCTATTATGTACATTTAAAAAAAGAAGAGGTAAAATAAAATGTTTTATAATGATTCTTAAATATTGGAATTTTTTTTTGTTATCCTATAATTTATTAAACTACATTTTATTTATTTCTCTCTCTAATATTATTCTAATAATAATATACACATACTCTTATTCGGTTGTCATTAATTTTCATAATTTATATCGTAAGTAATTTTTTTATTTTAATATCGCAATAAAGTTTCATTGCCATTAGAAGCTCATTACCTAATATAAATACAGAACCGTGAATTTATTGTAAAACTAAATACAACGAAAAATAACAACATTAAACTAAAATTAATCTATAATTACATAAGTACGTATATAAAACTAAACTAAATAAAATACTTAAATAACATTAAATAATATAAAAAATGGAACCCAAATCGCTGCGCTCGCAGGGTAGGGTACCCAAGAGGCTGGCGGCATTCCCACGTTGAATAGCCAGGCTCAGCCTTTATCCAAAATGCGCGCCAGCCCTTGGATCCCTTGATGCATCGATTAAGCGTGCGGAAATTTCCTTATATAACTGACGGGCATCCGCACTCCAAGGCCCCAAGGTCTCCACGGCAAAAGGCGCAAATATATACGGCTCTCCCAAAGCCGCATACTTGCGCCTCTTATTGGCTTCACCGTGGATTAGTAACTCGAAATTAAACATTGCCAGTTTTTAAATCCCTTTCCGAAGTGGATATCTGGAAAGTTGAACTATGAAACTTTCGTCATTTTTCACTGCGAAGTCGGGGGTCGGAAGTTGTGTGTGAGATGACGGAATGAACGAACTTGCAATGACGCAAATTGCAGGAACTTTAAACTATGCTGAAGTAAAGCCTTAGGGTTGTGGGGCTAAATGTTCTTAACTACTTAGCACCATAGGTGTCTAAGGGTTTGGTTCTTGTTAGTACGACTTCAGTCTATGATTAATAAACGGGCAAGTGCGAGACAGACTCGTACATGAAGGTATCCGTACCACCGTAGAATGTTTTAAAACGCTGAAGAAACACGTTTCTTGTATGACGACCCCCTTTAATAATTTTTAACTTTATCTTATTTTTAGTATTTGTTGTTATAGTGGTCATAGTAATACATAATCGGTGAAAATTTCAGGTGTCTAGCTATTACGGTTCAAGAGATGGAGCCCTGTGACAGATCGAGTTACAAACGCTGAAAAAAACACGTTTTTTGACGACTCCCTTTAATTTTCAACTTTTTTAATTTTTAGTATTTGTTGTTACTCGTATAGCGGCTACAGTAATGCACAATCGGTGAAAATTTCAGGTGTCTAGCTATTACGGTTCAAGAGATAGAGCCCTGTGACAGACTGACAGACGGACAGACGGCGGAGTCTCAGTAATAGGGTCCCGTTTGCACCCTTCGGATACGGAACCCTAAAAACGGGTGAAATAATCTGTTATATTTTTTTCTGCGTTGCCTGGTTAATATGAGATCTCTGTGGATTAGTAGATAAATTCGCCCATAATTATTCTGTCAAGTAGGGGTTTGATAATAAGTATAAGCTTAAATTAGTAAGATACCTGTCTAGCTATAGACATCTTGCTCAAATTTAGACCGGAAGTCATATTGTGAGGTAGCCGGGGTCGGGTGCGTGTCGTGATGTCACTTCAAATAGTTTATTCAGTCGGGCCGGGCCGGACGAGTGAGCCCTTTGATTAGAAACCAGCCTTGTCCTTTACATACATATATACTATCACGGCTGTTTCCTGCAATTGATGGCAAAGCTATACGAGTAGGTATTTTTGACCTCTCATTTCTAAACATTTAACCCGTAGAAAGTTCGATGAGATCGACGCTGCCCAACTTTTCCATTCATAATTAAATTGTAACCATTTTTGGTTTTTCGGCCATTAATTCTACGATACGTTCCCGAAAAACGTTTTTCACTCTTGAACGCTGCCATAATTTATTTATTTTATTTATTCAACTTCATTACAATACAATGTAAATGGCGGACTTAAGGCCAGGGCCCTTTCAACCA
This sequence comes from Acrobasis repandana, assembly GCA_963576875.1. Classification (NCBI taxonomy): domain Eukaryota; kingdom Metazoa; phylum Arthropoda; class Insecta; order Lepidoptera; family Pyralidae; genus Acrobasis; species Acrobasis repandana. Next base: position 5,070,942 of record OY756215.1, read on the forward strand.
GTCAACTAACAGGTGATGCTGAGAGAGTAATCTTTATTTTATTTTATGTTGTACTTATATACCCCATAAGTACAACATAAAATAAAATAAAAATTTAAAAGGGAAATTTAGAATATTCGTCAACATATTCTACAAGACGTAAAAGTGTTAGGTAATAAACATAACGATTTCTGAGTCCTAGAACTAGGCTTTAAATTTTATATTCAAAACGTCGTAGTTGTACCTACACAATAAAACAAATACACATTTCACCAATATCACCGAAATAAACGGGCAAGTGCGAATCGGACTCGTACATGAAGGGTTCCGTACCTCCGTACAATATTTAAAACGCTAAAAAAACACGTTTTTTATATGACGACCCCCTTTAATTTTTACCTTTTTTTATTTTTAGTATTGGTTGTTATAGCGGCCATAGTATCAATCAATCAATCAATCAAATCTTTATTGCTAATTAGAGTTTTACAAGAGGTCTTATATTTATAATTACAGTCCATCTTATTAACCCTTTCGGGTACAGCAAATATCTAGTAATAAATGAACATAGTATATAATTTTAATCTGTGAAAATTTCAAGTATCTAGTTAATTCCATTATAGAGATCTAGTTAAAAACGCTGAAAAATCACGTTTTTTGTATGGCGACCCCCTTTAATTTTTTATTTTTTTTTATTTTTAGTATTTTTTTGTTATACTCGTAGCGACCACAGTAATACATAATCGGTGAAAATTTCAAGTGTCTAGCTATTACGGTTCAAGAGATTGAGCCCTGTGACAGACGGACAGACGGACAGACAGCGGAGTCTCAGTAATAGGGTCCCGTTTGCACCCTTTGGGTACGGAACCCTAAAAAGAACAAATGCTTTAATTAATTAATTTAAAACGGTTGACTATTGTACTCATCGAAACCTGGTCGGTCTTTCCAATTATAGTTGGAAAGACCGACCAAGTTTCGATCGATTTAGGCGATCGAAATTTGGTCGGTCGATTTATCGATCGATTTATCTTCAGAGCGAGTGTCAGGAACGACCCGACGATGTCTCAATTAATCAAAACCTAGGCTGGACGGCCTTTTCCGACTGTATTACATGTGCTTACCCTTTGAAATTATATTATTATGTTGGAGATATCTCACGTTAGTTTGAATAAAATAACACAAAAACAATTTATACAGATAGGTATAAAATTTAATGAAAGAAAAACTTCATGGATTAAAAAGCGCTGCACAAAATGAAATAAAAACGATTTAGCTAGATAGGCGCCCGCTCTAAGTTACTCTAGCGGAAAATCCTAGGTAATCTGTTGGTGGATATTTGTTCGCTATTCTATTTATACTATGAAATAATATTTATAATCATTCTTATAGCATTTAATATAGCGTATATCTGTACTGGGTGGTGGTGATATTTCAATATATGTTCCTTTGGGAAAGTTGTTCAATCTCATGGACTGAATTCAGCAGTAAATAGTATCAGTGTACAGATAACTAGCTATACAACGTGTTACAAATGGGTATCAACCCGAAAGGGAGTTAACGTACTAATTAATGTGATCAACTTTTACTGTGGGACCATCCCTAAAATCGCAAAAAAAAATCTGCAGATCCATACATTTTGACACGGTAGGTATTTAAATTTGTATGAAGGCGCAGATTTTTTTTTTAAACATTATAGGGCAAGCTGATAGGAATCATTTTTGCTATAGAAAGCCCTGACTTTCAAGCGTTAACCCCCAATAACGTTTAAACGGCTGAACCGATTTTCATCAAATATAGCTAAAAATCAAGTTAAAAACCACATCGAAATCGGTTCCCCTATTTGAAATCTAATGCTGTTTGATCAAACATGATTTGCTCGTAAACTTTTGCTCAATTAAAGTGACCACTAATAGTTTGGCACATCAATGCATCAAAATCTCTAACGATTACAATAGCTAAACGCGTTTTCTCGAAATATCGTTAGATCAAATCGTTTTAAACACTAACCCTCATATTTATAAAAATTAATAAAGGTTTGCTAAACCTTTTTTAGTTAAAATATGTTTTGTCCCCATCACTTACAAAATTTGACAATGCAAGAACAAGACGTTTGTCTTGTTCTTGCAATGTCAAATTTTATTTTAACTAAAATAGGTTTAGCAAACGTTCGTATTTTTTTTATAAATAAGGGGGTAAGTAAGTATCTTATTTTAATTATGATAATTTCTAAGCAAAACTTATTGCACAAATCATTGCAATAATAACGCGTAAACTAACATATAAACTTAACGTCAACTAATAACGCTATTCTTTTTGTCGTTAGTTAAATAGGTTGGTACCCATACCAAATAATTTTTTTTCGTGCGTCATAGTAATATCGCAAGACGCAGCGCTCTCTTTTTAACAGAAATTTATTTTCGATCGATTGTTTTGCTTGGATTTTTATTAAATAATTTAGTATAAAATAATAGTACTTAGTGGATTAAACGATTTGATCTGACGATATTTCGAGAATTCACGTATACCTCTTTTAACCGTTAGAGATTTTGATGCATTGATGTAGCAAACTATAGAGCGCACTGATTTTAGGTCTTATAGACAGTTGAGTAAAAGTTTTCGAGCTAATCATGTTTGATCAAACGGCATTAGATTTCAAATACCCCGGAACCATCGAAATCAGTCTATCCGTTCGAGCGCTACGATGCCACAGACATTAGCGCCAAACTTATAACACCACTCTTTTTTGCCGGGGGTTAAAAAGTAAAATACCGCAGTACTTAAGCACTATAAGTGCTTCCAATATTCTTCGACGACTCGGCAATTATAGTAGTAGCCATTATATACGATACAAGCCATCAATTGTGGTTAAGGAGTTGAGCAGTAAAGGTTATTTAGGAAGGTCGGAGCAATTATTGCGTCTGGCTGGAGTGGCTGCCCACAGATATCATTTGTATGACCAAACCTTGAATATGACCAACTGGTGGTATATGAAGTTAGCTATTGGACTATAAAATATAACGAGTATACAGGGTGAGTTTTTAACCACCAGCCAAATTTTGGATCAAGTTCAGTCCATGATACTGAACCGTTTTCACAAAAAAAAAAATTGAAAATTGATAAAAAAATTTAGTCCTCCCATACAAAATCAGTTTGGTTGAGCGCTGATTTGTATGGAAAGCCGAATTTTTCTTTGTTTTGTTTTATTGTTTTTAATGTAAGTAGCTCAATATCATGGACTGAACTTGCTCCAAAAATTTTACTGGTGGTTAAAAAGTCACCCTTTCTGTATACAAATACAATTTAGGCGGCTTTAAAAATTTGTGTGCCTAAGTGTTGGCGTATCTCAGAAGTTTTCGTTAGTAGTTTATAGCTTTTGCACTAAAAATAATTTAAAAATAATGACCTTCATTAAGTGATATATTTATCCTACGAGTACATTGATTAAAAAAATTACTTTGCCTTTAACAAATAATTTATAATGGTGAATGTGTTCCGTTTTCTAATTCAGTAAAAGATCTTGGTCTCTTTATAGATGACAAACTAAATTGGGATACACATATTGCTGAGGTTAGTCGAAAAGTGTTTGCCTCAATCTAATTATATTATCTTTGCCTCAATGCATCACTTAAGGCCGTACCTGAATTTTCCGGGGTCCAGTGCTGCCCCCATTTAAAATAAATCATTTCAAAAAAAACGGAGACATTATTTAAAATTTTGCTACTATCAAGTGCTAGATAACCCTTCGAAGTATTTTATGAACTACTGTTTACAGTTTAAAGTTAGAACGTTAAGCTTTACTACGCACATTTGCGAAAAACGGCCACTTTTGGCTAATGTGCGTAGTAAAGCTTACCGTTCTCATTATAAACTGTAAACAGTAGTTCATAAAAAACTTTGGAGGGTTATCTAGGTCTTGGTAGTAGCAAAATTTTAAATGATGTCTCCGTTTTCTTTGAAATGATTTATTTAAAATGGGGGCAGCACTGGACTGGTGCTATATTAGCAAAATATAAAATGCTTATTAATTAACTTAATATCCTAGTTTACATCACGTACGATTATAAGGATACCGGCATAATACTCCCCCTTTTTGAAAGAAGGGAGGAACCAGTGTCTTGACTATGTCTTCATTGCCTTTTAATCCCTCGATGTCTCGTTTGTTGACAAAACGCACATTGCACGTGCTAAAAACGCTGTGTAGGCAAATATTTCTGCGCGGCAATTTTGTGCGTCTATGCACTTTGGAGTATTGACAATGTGGGTCAGTCACATCTTTTATTTACATTGTTTAACCAAATTAATTTTCTTCTTATGTTAATATCAAAATCTTCTCATTTCTCTTTATATGTTCTCAAATATGGTCTTGATGTGCAGTCTGTGCTTCTCTTGTAAGCTTTCAATTGCCAGTTGCTTCAATCCTAGTGAGTCGGGAGATAATTTCTGCTCGTAGTCTTTCATGCGACTGTAGAGAGTGATGTCGACTAGCGCCGGTGGAAATCCTGCCGAAGTGCTTCGCTGGAGAGTGGCCACTCTTTATAAAATCCAAAGCGTGAGCTAGGCGGATGAGCCGGACGCTAATTGGTCGAAAATATATGAGGGTACTTGATAACAGGACCAGGAGCGCGGTGCGTCGGCTGCTGTGGACCTGGAGTGTGACCCGTTTGCTGGCTTGCTCTTGAGACTGCTTGCTGCTAACCATTTAATATATCTTGAGAGCTGTAATTTTCAGTAGAAAGTAGTGTTTCCAAAATATCGGCTTCCTTGATCGGCATTTATACATGATCGCTGTTCCAGTTTAAAGTTGTTCGCTCTTTCTCTTGCAGGCTTATACTTATCAAAATATTTGTTCCTTGGATGCCAATAAATCTATACCACTGTGTAAGTCGGTAGTAGTTCGGCATTGGAACTTATTGATAGCACGCAATGCTGTGCAATATTCTTCATTGCCATACAAATTCTTCTTCAAGTAATGGCCATTTTTTATATCATTTCTCATTACGCCTTTCTGAACAACATATGACCATCTTCGGCCTTGCGATCTTGACCTCGATCAATAATTTCTCGCATCTGCATTTTTGTTTGTCGTCCGTAATGCAGCGTTTCTATGTGGAAGTGATGCAATTTGTGACGTCATATCAATTTCTTTATCACTTAGACGTTAGTGATATTGTAGACTGTGTTTTCTTCAAAGATGTGATCGCTATTTTTCATCTTGCTGGAGTTGATGGTCACAGCTGGCGGTTGCGCTGATTTTCCTTTATATGATTCATTGGTGCCTCGGGTTTGTCCATTGTAGTTGCCTGGTGGTTCTTGTGCCTTTTGAATTTCCACCAGTGAGACCTGGTTGTAGGAGGCCGGTGAAAATGTGCACGTTGATTCAGCCGTTTCAATTCTTCAGGCTTGCGTCTTCGGGGTCTCCAATCTTGAGGCGCGTGTCCATCACGTCAGGGTATATTTCCTGTGCCTTTTATATAGCGACCACTAGGGTGCATCACTGAATAGTGGTGAGCTAATGAAACCCAATGGATCTGGTTGATCCATCACCATCTATAGGCCAGAAGTGGCGACGGAATAATGGATGATTTATTATCATAACAACGGTTTTTTATATAAAAATATTAACAATGTTAACCTTAGATCTACACGTCCGTTTAGTACGTAATGTGCTATATTAGCAAAATATAAAATGCTTATTAATTAACTTAATATCCTAGTTCACATCACGTACGATTATAAGGAAACCGGCATAGTATACTTTATAATTTGTTTGCTCCTAACTATTTAACTTCCCAATTTCAGCTCTTATGCTCCACTCATGATAGGGTTCTGCGCTCTTCTGATATATTAACTCTTTCGATTCCTTCTCACCGTACTGGGTTTCTCTCTAATTCTTTTGCCGTTACGGCCGTACGACTATGGAATGCCCTCCCTGACAACATTATGAGAGCACAATCGCGGGATCATTTAAAATCACATGTATTTCGACACTTCCATGAGCAAGCTATGCTGTAGTAGTCAATGTATGTTTATTTATTTTAAATATTTATGTAAGTATATATCTGGAGATATTAAGTATATTATATCTATGTTTTATATATAACTTATTATATTTTATTTAATATGTAGGCGTAGTTTATGTATCTTGGCTAGTAAGTAGATATAAATATATTTTTTTCTCATTCCTGTTTTGTATACGCTTGCACCCCATTTATCGCCTTCTCTTATACGTCCCAAAGGTATTTTCTGGTAGACAGCGCTTAGCGTTAAGATTATACCTATTGTACATTGATTTTATAGTGCAAATAAATAAATAAATAACCCCTAATAAATCTGGAACTATAATCTTATCGACAAAATACAGATATTACTTTAACTACCTACTTAAGTAAATTCCATACCTACTTTTAGTTCTTTAAGTAATACTTCCTGCTTTAAGAGAATCTTGGTTGAAGATGGCACGGAATACACAATAAATTGGTTCATGGGGTGAAAAACTATGCTCTTTTTGTCTCTAAAACGTCAACAAATTCAACTTTTTTTTATTACATTTCCATCAAATTTACTCACGAATAAAGTACATTTTATGTACAGAAAGTTCAGTTTTGCTGCTAGTAAAATAATAATTGAGGAAGACTGCCAAATGCGACTTGATATGACACTTTTATGTCCACGGATACAGCTCGTGGGTTAAACATGTCAAATTATGGACAATAACTACACGTGGGACGTAAAACATGGCCGCTATAAAATATTAATGACAAATAATGATAATACCCTTTTAACTATCGACCTATCGTCGGTGAAGAACTTCATGTCACAAGAAGAGAAATAGGGAGAAATTGAATAATTTAAAGAAGGGTTAAAGAGTCATTAATATGTATAATTTTGGCGCGAAGTCAAGGGGTTCAGTTTGGGTTTGCTTTAATTTATTTTGCAAGTTGAATATAGTAGACTTTCTAATGTTAAATTGGTGTTATAAATGCTCATACTCATGAACAATATGTGAAATAGTTAAAGTGGACAGTCATAGTACTGTGGTGTAGTTAAGTGGACTGCGAAGGGCGTCTTCGCCGTCCGCAGCTCAATCGGCTGAAAACCAGTGGACTCGTATAGATTTGCTGTCAGGAGCTCCCTTGAATCAATCAAAGCACCTATACGACCCTTTGATTGACTTATTAGGTTAAAGGTTAGGCATAAAAAAACGAAAAACTAAAAATAGCATCAAGGACTCGCATCCAGGGCCGTTAAATAATTCTGAAAAAATATGTCATTATAGATTTCCTATTCACTAATCTCTTAAATTGGACTATATTTAAGAGCGAATAGGAAATCCATACATACTAATGACTTCACTAACCTTTACAGGATACACAGAGCCTGAGATCGTAGGTACAAAAAACTACACATCAGTCGATTAGATTTTAGGTAAGTACTTTAAGAAGGTACGAGTACGTATGGTTAGGAAATTTCTAAAAATATTTTAAATGTCATAAAACCTGCAGCCTAGCATGTATAGATTCGCATGGAAACATACGTGTGTTTAAAGATGAGATTATACGCGATTATTTGCCCCATTTGTCGAGATCCTTCCGCCTCAGTTATGGGAGACATTAAATATGCCATTAGCATAATGCTACATTAACCTTCACTTCGATAGACTCACAGTACATTACCGTTGTATGTTCGAATTTTGAAAACAATGAATGCGGTAACATCTGCTTTCTATTCAAATTAGCTCATAGCACGGCTTCTCTAAAAACGGTATTTTGCGCAACAAGTCAAATCATATACTTTTTTCTCTATGTCAAAAACAAACATTTTCTATGGGATTTGTATGAAATATTGATTTATGACGTCATAGTTCCTTGGAGTCAAATAGCGTTCTTAATATTCGTTTTTCTGTATTAGGGCCGTACCTGAATTTTCCGGGGTCCAGTGCTGCCCCCATTTAAAATAAATCATTTCAAAGAAAACGGAGACATTATTTAAAATTTTGCTGCTACCAAGTCCTAGATAACCCTTCAAAGTATTTTATGAACTACTGTTTACAGTTTATAATGAGAACGTTAAGCTTTACTACGCACATTAGCCAAAAGTGGCCGTTTTTCGCAAATGTGCGTAGTAAAGCTTTACGTTCTCACTTTAAACTAAACTCACGTTCAAAGTGGATGGGATCAATGACAATTTGCATTATTTTGTGACGTTTTATTCTATTAACAGTACCAAATAATTTATTTTTGACCCACCGTAATACTCAATTATGTTTGTCGCGAATATAGTCTAGGGGCCGTTCAACTATTACGTAAGCCCCAAGGCGGTTGAAGGATCTATGATTTGCTTATTTTTGATAAGATAAGAGGTGGGGGGGTCAGGAATTCCATATTTTTTAGTTCTTTCTAATATTTCTTGTTTTAGTAATTTTGATTTAAAATAATACCGTACAAACATTAATATATAATATCCATGAACTTACTTACTTGCTTATAAAATAATAAAAAAACTTAAGCAGATATTGCAAAAATATATCAATGCTTCGTAAGCATAGAAGGGGAACAAGAAAGTTGCTTGTTTTTGCTAACAAAGGGGGCGGGGGGATTATAAATGGCTTAAATTCTGCTTACGAATACTTGCATTGGACAATTTGTATTGGTCCCAAAGTCGGAGTCACACCTTCAAATATGTGACGACTGTACATTTTATACCAGAGAATACATATACATAACCTAAGTAACAACCTGTACTGAGAAACTCGATGGCCTGGTGGGAGAACGCGCTGTTATTATTGTATGAGAGTCGTCAGCTTAAAAATTTGACACCACTGTTGGTCAGTACACAAACGAAAAACAAAACAAACAGCCTTTCCCGATTGCATCCTCAGCTGTGCTGCTTCAAACAGCCTATAATTGTACAAGTAAATAAGTAATATAATACTGGTCAAAATAACACTTTTATTTATAAGCCGAAACAATAAAGTTTTTATAACGTGGAAAGCGAATACGTCCCTAGGTGCGTTACGGACGCGAGAATATATCTGCGGTGCTCTACGGCGGCTGTAAAAAATTGAGCCCGGATTACCGAGCTTGGGTTACGAACACGATGGACTTCCACTGGTATTAGGTAGACATTTATTGACCTAAAAGCCCTACGGTTTTGTTCGTAATAGTTTTAGTGTAGCCTCATTTTGTAGGAGAACAATCAGATGTATCATTTTCAAACTTTTTTTAACGGCAAATGAACAAGCGGGTCACCTGATGGTAAGTGATTACCATTTACTTAGCTCTACTAGTAGTTTTTCAGCCCGATGGACTTGTGTTATGACCTAATTTCTACAACGTTTCAGAACGATCACTTCTTTTACACTTAAAATAATTTGAAAACAATGACTTCAGTGATTTATTTATCCTATAGGATCCTATAGGAAATTCAATGCAAACATTGAATTTTTTTATTTCACTTAAAGTTTTGACTTAAAGTTCTACTTTTATTTTTAAGACAAGTCCAGTGCTGCCCCCATTTGAAATAAAGTATGTGTAAGGAAACGGAGATATCGTTTAAAATTTTGAGCTAGTAAAACCTAGATAACCCTTCCAACTATTTTATGAACCACTGTTTACAGTTTAAAGTGAGAACGTTAAGCTTTACTTTGCATTTATGTGAAAAACGGCCACTTTTGGCAAAAATGCAAACTAAAGCTTAAAGGGGGCAGCACTGGACTCCGTGTATCGTCCTAACGCTAAAACCTGTCACCCAAAGGTAGCCTTTAGGAGATTGCTTTGGAGATAAGGTGGCAGCCTCATCTCCAAAGTATACAATAATGTCGCAGTATACATACAATAGGCATATTGTATACTGCGACCGATATCAGCGGCTTCAACTTATCATGATAGGCAAAGTCGAAGGCAAAAGACGCGTTGGAAGACGCAAAAAGTCGTGGCTGAGCTTTGATCGTTTTAATTGCAATGTATTTTTTTCTTCATAAATGAAGCCTCTAAAATTTTTAATCTTCCTTTCAGGCCAAATTAGATTTATCCGAGTAATAAACTGAAAGTAAAAGTTTTTGTAACGTGAAAGTTCGGAAACGAACGGGTCCCTAGGTGTAAGCGATAATTTATCTATGGTGCTCTACGGTAGCTGTAAAAATCAAGCCTGGATAGATAGACATTTACTATTTTTAAAGCTCTACAGTTTTTTTGTAGTTTTAAGCTAACCTAATTTTTTTAGACAATAGCTTGCTTTATCATTGTAAAATTAAGCTTTGCATTTTGTATTGGTTGCATTGTAAATAGTCATCTATAATTTTTTTCTTTCAGATGGAGTCATCTTTATATGGTGTTGTAAAGCAATTTCAAATGCCATTAGGCAGCTTAAAACATTTGACCTCAGTGTTGGCCACTTACACCCGCAAAAAACAAAACAAACATTAAAGAAACAGGAGTGCAATTTTTCATTTAGGGACACAGTGAAACACAAGACGGGGAGTTTTCCAACTCACCGCTCGCGTTCCGACGCATTGTATCGTATTTTTGAAACCGTCATGTCAGCGATAAGTCATATTGTGTTACGCAGAAAATATCATAGACAATGGTTTTCTACATATTTCAACAAAAATAAATAAACGGGCAAGTGCGAATCGGACTCGTACATGAAGGGTTCCGTACCTCCGTACAATGTTTTAAAACGCTAAAAATACACGTTTTTTGTATGACGACCCCCTTTAATTTTTAACTTTTTTTTATTTTTAGTATTTGTTGTTATAGCGGCCATAGTAATACATAATCTGTGAAAATTTCAAGTATCTAGTTAATGCCATTATAAAGATCTAGTAAAAACGCTGAAAAACCACGATTTTTGTATGGCCTTTAATTTTTAACTTTTGTTTATTTTCATTATTTGTTGTTATAGCGGCCACAGTAATACATAATCGGTAAAAAATTCAAGTGTCTAGCTATTACTGTTCAAGAGATAGAGCCCTGTGACAGACGGAAAGACGAACAGACGGACATGCGCAGACAGCAGAGTCTCAGTAATAGGGTCCCGTTTGCACGCTTTGGGAACGGAACCCTAAAAAGCAGCGTGAAACGGGACTGATTCTCTATGGAACGTTTCTTTGTCATTTGTACACTACAAGTGTCATAACTACGATACGAATTGTCAAGACCAAAAAAAAAAAGACCACTCTTGCAAATCTTTCGCATACGATCAATTAAAAAATTCGCCCGTTTGGAAACACTGGCGCAAATCATTCCTAATGTGACTCCCTGAATGAAAAATAGCACTCCAGTCTTTGATACAATTAAGCACTTAAAAAAACGTGGTATAATAAAACAAGGTATATCTTCCCGTGACAGCTGGACATGTGATTAGCCCAAGAATATGTGATCAGTTGGGAGTGTCCGTCTGTCCGTCTGTCCGTCTGTCCGTCTGTCCGTCTGTCCGTCTGTCCGTCTGTCCGTCTGTCCGTCTGTCCGTCTGTCCGTCTGTCCGTCTGTCCGTCTGTCCGTCTGTCCGTCTGTCCGTCTGTCCGTCTGTCCGTCTGTCCGTCTGTCCGTCTGTCCGTCTGTCCGTCTGTCCGTCTGTCCGTCTGTCCGTCTGTCCGTCTGTCCGTCTGTCCGTCTGTCCGTCTGTCCGTCTGTCCGTCTGTCCGTCTGTCCGTCTGTCCGTCTGTCCGTCTGTCCGTCTGTCCGTCTGTCCGTCTGTCCGTCTGTCCGTCTGTCCGTCTGTCCGTCTGTCCGTCTGTCCGTCTGTCCGTCTGTCCGTCTGTCCGTCTGTCCGTCTGTCCGTCTGTCCGTCTGTCCGTCTGTCCGTCTGTCCGTCTGTCCGTCTGTCCGTCTGTCCGTCTGTCCGCCTGTCCGCCTGTCCGCCTGTCCGCCTGTCCGCCTGTCCGCCTGTCCGCCTGTCCGCCTGTCCGCCTGTCCGTCTGTCCGTCTGTCCGTCTGTCCGTCTGTCCGTCTGTCCGTCTGTCCGTCTGTCCGTCTGTCCGTCTGTCCGTCTGTCCGTCTGTCCGTCTGTCCGTCTGTCCGTCTGTCCGTCTGTCCGTCTGTCCGTCTGTCCGTCTGTCCGTCTGTCCGTCTGTCCGTCTGTCCGTCTGTCCGTCTGTCCGTCTGTCCGTCTGTCCGTCTGTCCGTCTGCCCTGTCTTATCGCCATTGTATCGCGATCGGAACGTAAATAAACACCACTTGCGTTATTGGTCGGTAAACAACGAGATTAGGCCGTGTTAATTGACTCTCTTGTTTGCTACCGGAGTTATAGATACCTAGGCTACTACTTACTCATATACTTCGCACTCCTTCTCTTTATGGTTGCCTGTAAGAGATTGCTTCAGCGATAAGGCCGCCTCTTGTACCTTATTTATTTATAAGTTCCGTAAACTTTGTAATTTTTTATTGTTTTTTATTTGGTGCAATAAAGATTTTTGTATTGTATTGTATTGTATTCTGGCTTTCCGGTACTGATAAATGAGAAATGAGACTAAAAAAAATGTGTCAGCCATTCCTCTAATCCGTTTGGTTCCCGGCAAAGTAGAATAGTACCACTCCAAGTCTTCCCGTGGATGTCGTAGAAAGCGACTTGGAAACACGAGCTAAACACAGTTTATAAACATCAATGAGACCTCTCCAACCCGTCTGGCCAGCGTGGAGAGTGTAGGCTAAATCCTTTGACTGCTCTGGCTAATATATGGCTCTGGTAGTACAAAGAGGGTCGTGCTCCTGCAGTGGAGACTAAAAAAGACTTGATGATAATGATGACTCCTCTAGTCAAGCCCACGACCTGCTAAGTAACGGACGTGTTAATTTAGGGAAATAACGAATAAGAAAATATCCTTAAACTATTTTAAGGGTAGATTCAGTCCAAGGTACTGAAAAAGTTTCCTCAACGAACATATATCAGAATATGAAAAAAAAAAATTTGCTTCCCATACAAATTTGGATCAACTTGTATGAGGTCAAAAATTATTTTTTATATTTTGATATGCGTTCCTTGGGGAAGGTGTTCAGTATCATGGACTGAATTCAATTTTAAAATAGTCTCAGTATATTTTTTGAGACCCTATTATTATGTAATGTACTTACACACAAGGTTTGGGTATGTACTTATCTATTTCTATCAATGAAAGTGCGTGTGAGTGACAGCACTAGATTATGAATGGCGCCCAACCTGTCACTCCTGGCTCTCAGCAAATCGCGCTTCCCTTTATACCGGGGACCTTCGCATCTACATACATATTTAAAGCTACGATTAACTTAATAGACAAGGGGTTTTAGTGTTTATCTTGAAAATGTAACGTAGTAAGAAAACTTGATCCGCTCACAAGCATTTACGAGTACAGTCTTTTCCACCGTAAAAAGTTTTGAGATATAATCCATATGAAAAACCAAGTTAGTTGAAAAGTAATACTAGTGGTACTGTAAGTCCTCCACTCCACTCCCCCTTTTTTTTGCAACATCTTGTACACAAGATGTTGTATGAAGTCCTAAGTATGCTTCTCAAATTCTATTGAAATCCATTAATAAATAATGTTACCAGCAAAGTTCCCCCTTCTTTCCCTATTTTTCCCCCCAATCAAAAAACGCGATCAAATAAAAATTTAAATAAAGGCCCATTTACACAGTGCAAGTTTCTTGCCTGTTGCATACAATTTTATTAAAGCAATAAATGATTTGTATGGCTGACGTTCTGTTTAGACCATGCAAGTATTCTATTGCTTCAATTTAATTGTATGCAACAGGCAAGAAACTTGCACCGCGTAAATGGGCCTTTAATCAAGGCACTTGTGCGCCAATTTTCGTTAAAATCTGTTGAAAAATGCGACCACACAGATCAGACCAGAACAGACAGACGGACAAAAGCATTTTTATTAAATCTCGAAGCTGAGACGCTTCGCTCTCTCGGCCAACTAAGTAAATTAAACCAGATTAGCTATACTCTATTGGTATCTACGGATCTAATTCTGATAATAATAAATTATCGCAGGCATAAGATTTATTTTTCAGTCTAATCTAAAGCAATGTGCGGCTATAAATCGACCTCAGCTGCGCAGTGGCTCATGAAATTATTTTCCAGGACTCGTATAGAAGTCAATTAACGGTGGGATGGAATGATGACCTAAGAACATGTTTTACAAAATAGACCTATTTATTTACAGCCATTTTGTTGGAAATAATCCTTATTACAAAAAGTTTTTTTTTTAGATTTTATGGACGTTTGTACACTATATAAGTATAAATAATTAAATTTTTAACAAAAAATCAACAACCGACTTCAATTTTTTTAAGGAATTTCTTCTATATCTCCAAAGTTCTTCATCATATCTTCACCAAATTAAAATGGGGCCAACTTGCTAGTAAAGGCTTTCAAATAAAAAAATAATCATCAAAATCGGTTCACAATTGGCGAAGATATCGCGTAACAAACATACATAAAAAAATAAAAAATAAAAAACATACAGTCGAATTGATAACCTCCTCCTTTTTTGAAGTCGGTTAAAAAGGATTTTACTTTTTCTACATTGGGAAATAGCAGTGCCGCTATCTGGCAACAATGGCAACACGATGGGTAATGCATCTTTGACGGAGCGTTTTGTTCACTACAGTGGTCCATTAAAAAATATTTTTTTAAAATACGATAAAAAGTGTATGGTATAAAATGTCATTAAAACAATATAATAAAAACAAATAAACAACTTCACATCTTATAAACCGAAAAACTGGATGCATTTATATAAAGTGATTTGCTGTCAAGAGGTTTGGTGACAGTAAAACAAAATGCGATTGACAAATAAACATGAATGATTAATGACATCTCGTTCTTTCAGTAAGTATGGCGGTATAAAAAATGGATTATCTTAAGGGAAATTATAAAAAACCCAAGTATAGAAAACGTAAGGTTTTTGTAGTTTTTTCATTGTAAAATATGTTTTTATAAAATGTTATTAACAATTATAGTGCTATGCTTGTTTAAATTAATTTTAGGCCGCTGTACACATTTTGCAACCTGACACTGCAACAAACAGGGCCCAAATGAGAACAGACTCTTTCCAACGAAAAATAATTCAGATTCAGAATAAACATGGTAAAAATAAAATGGTAAGTAACTTCTTTAAGCGACGCAATCTTTAAAGTCGCCGATGTGAAGCCCAACTTTTGCAATGACTCATAAATAACCTATTTTGTCTTTTTTGAATAAAAAAATTTCGGCATTCCATACAAAAGTGTGCAGCCGCCCGGGCGATTTGTCCATACAAATCGCCCGCATTCCCATGAATGTCGAATTTTTGTTTGTTTTTTGACTATTATTTTAATTTCATTATTTTATTATGGGTATGTCTCTTCCACGTTGTATACATATATTTTAATCGTCGGCTTGTTCAGCTCCCATATCTACGTCACTCACGCGTGTGGGCGCAACGACTGCAACAAGTGACGTCTCATTCATCATACTTTATACACTACACTATCACGTCTTTACCCCTAATGGGGTAGTTAGAGCCCAGGGCTGCAAGACCCAAAAGCCACTTTTAGCGTTATCATACTTTATCATTTATTGTTAATATTGTATACAATGTGTTAATGAACTAACGCAAAACCTCTCAGATGGTCTCAGCCCATGAAACTGAACAACTTTTGTTCTACAACTTTCACAAAACCCAAAAAAAAATTGAATTTTCATACAAACTAATCAGCTGATCGAGTCAATTTGTATGAAAATACAAATTATTTTTTTATGTGTATCTTGATAGTTGCAGAACAACAGTTTGGCTGAGGTACCAACTGAGAGGTTTTGCGTTAGATTTGCGCCATAATATGTTATGTAAGGCGGCTGTTTCAGCTCGTATATCTACGTCACTCACGCGTATGGGTGCAACGAACGACGTCTCATTCATCATACTTTATCACGCCATTTAAAATTGTTAATTTTTTTTTATATCCGTCGGCCAGTTCAGCTCGCATATCTACGTCACTCACGCGTGTCGGCGTGACGAGCGATGTCTCATTCATCATACTTTATCACGATATTTAAATTTGTTAATTATTGCATATTTAATTAAGCTATATTATGTCCGTCGACCAGTTCAGCTCGCATATCTACATCGCTCACGCGTGTCGGCGTGACGAGCGATGTCTTATTCATCATACTTTATCACTCCATTTAAATTTGTTAATTATTACATATTTAATTGAGCTATATTATGCCTGTCGACCAGTTCAGCTCGCATATCTACATCACTCACGCGTGTCGGCGTGACGAGCGATGTCTTATTCATCATACTATATCACGCCATTTAAATTTGTTAATTATTACATATTTAATTGAGCTATATTATGTCCGTCGAACAGTTCAGCTCGCATATCTACGTTACTCACGCGTGTCGGCGTGACGAGCGATGTCTCATTCATCATACTTTATCACGTCATTTAAATTTGTAATTTTTTTTATATCCGTCGGCCAGTTCACCTCGCATATCTACGTCACTCACGCGTGTCGGCGTGACGAGCGATGTCTTATTCATCATACTTTATCACGCCATTTAAATTTGTTAATTATTACATATTTGACTGAGCTATATTATGTCCGTCGACCAGTTCAGCTCGGATATCTACGTCACTCACGCGTGTCGGCGTGACGAGCGATGTCTCATACATCATACTTTATCACGCCATTTAAATTTGTTATTTTTTTTATATCCGTCGGCCAGTTCAGCTCGCATATCACGTCACTTACGCGTGTCGGCGTGACGAGCGATGTCTTATTCATCATACTTTATCACGCCATTTAAATTTGTTAATTATTACATATTTAACTGAGCTATATTATGTCCGTCGACCAGTTCAGCTCGGATATCTACGTCACTCACGCGTGTCGGCGTGACGAGCGATGTCTCATACATCATACTTTATCACGCCATTTAAATTTGTTATTTTTTTTATATCCGTCGGCCAGTTCAGCTCGCATATCACGTCACTTACGCGTGTCGGCGTGACGAGCGATGTCTTATTCATCATACTTTATCACGCCATTTAAATTTGTTAATTATTACATATTTAACTGAGCTATATTATGTCCGTCAACCAGTTCAGCTCGGATATCTATGTCACTCACGCGTGTCGGCGTGACGAGCGATGTCTCATTCATCATACTTATCACGCCATTTAAATTTGTTATTTTTTTTATATCCGTCGGCCAGTTCAGCTCGCATATCACGTCACTTACGCGTGTCGGCGTGACGAGCGATGTCTTATTCATCATACTTTATCACGCCATTTAAATTTGTTAATTATTACATATTTAACTGAGCTATATTATGTCCGTCAACCAGTTCAGCTCGGATATCTATGTCACTCACGCGTGTCGGCGTGACGAGCGATGTCTCATTCATCATACTTATCACGCCATTTAAATTTGTTATTTTTTTTATATCCGTCGGCCAGTTCAGCTCGCATATCACGTCACTCACGCGTGTCGGCGTGACGAGCGATGTCTTATTCATCATACTTTATCACGCCATTTATATTTGTAATTATTACATATTTAATTGATCTATATTATGTCCGTCGACCAGTTCAACTCGCGTATCTACGTCACTCACGCGTGTCGTCGTGACGAGCGATGTCTCATTCATCATACTTTATCACGCCATTTAAATTTGTTAATTATTACATATTTAATTGAGCTATATTATGTCCGTCGACCAGTTCAGCTCGCATATCTACGTCGCTCACGCGTGTCGGTCGGCGTGACTCATTCATCATATTTTATCACGCCATTTAAATTGTTGCGGAAAACAACTGGAAAAATACGCTGAGAAAACAATGAGGTGAAAGCACCCATTTCGTGAGATTATTTCATTTCCGACTCGGCTGGGCAGCGTTCGGGAAGTTACGCAGTGTCTTCTCGTCCAAAATACCCCAGTGCCTCAAGACGAAAGTGCTTAATCAATGTGTGTTACCAGTGATGACTTATGGCTCTGAAACGTGGTCCCTTACTATGGGTCTCATAAGAAGGCTCAAGGTCGCTCAGCGGGCTATGGAGAGGGCTATGCTAGATGGTTCTTTACGTGATCGAATCAGAAATGAGGAGATTCGTAGAAGAAGGTAACACAACTAAGGTCACAGACATAGCCCAGCGGATTAGCTCATTGAAGTGGCAGTAGGCGGGGCACATAGCGCGAAGAACCAATGGCCGATGGGGCAGAAAGGTTCTCGAATGGCGACCACGTACCGGCAGGCGCAGCGTAGGACACCCACCTGCTAGGTCAGACGACCTGAGCAAGGAAAACGCTGGATGCAGGCCGCTTCCGATCGGTCGTGTTGGAAATCCTTGGGGAAGGCCTATGTCCAGCAGTGGACTTCCTGTGGCTGATATGATGATGATGATGATTTTCATTTTAACTATGAATATCCTTATATTCATAGTCGAAACAATAGTAGATTACTGCACCGATCACAAAGTAAGTCATTATTGCACGAGTGCTATGTTTTTGCCCGAGCGATAGCGAGGGCATTAAATTAGCACGAGTGCATTAATTACTCACTTCAGCAAGGTGCGTAATCTACTTTTCTTTCAACTTCTTATATTCTTTGAGTATAAAATATAGTTACGAAAAAAAATACAAATTATCAGGTCCTTACATATGAAATTGCCGATTTTTAATACTGGCAACTTTAAAATCAAATATCTTGCGTTTCATTAGGAATTCCAAATTCAAATTTATTTCGAAATAAAGCCAGAAAAATATTGTTTTAAAATTCGTATTTCATTTGTTTTAACATCATTTGTTTGAGTTTCAACATTGCTATAACAACAACTATGGACAAATTGAAAATTCGCGGTATTTACGAAAACGAGTTCCACCGTAGCACCAGTGCTGCAGAAACGACTCAAAGAATTAACGACGTGTATGGACCAGGCACCGCTAACTAACGAACGGTGCGTTTTTGGTTTCAACGTTTCCGTTCTGGAAATTTCGATTTACACAATGAGCCCCGTGGACGACCTGATACTCAAGTGAATAACGAAGAATTGAAGGCGATAGTGGAAGCAGATCCATCTCAAACCACTTCTGAATTAGCAGCAGCCTTTGGCGTAAGTGACAAAACGATACTTATCCACTTGCGTCAAATCGGAAAAATTAAAAAACTCGAAAAGTGGGTACCGCACGAATTGACTGAAGCAAACCAACAAACACGCGTTGCTTGCTGCGTTTCTTTGCTTAATCGCCACAATAATGAGGAGATTTTTAACCGTACCGTGACTTGTGATGAGAAATGGATCCTGTACGACAATCGGAAGCGATCATCACAATGGCTTGACCCTGGAGAACCGGCAAAACCTTGCCCTAAGCGAAGAAGCTTCTTGAGATCAGGCCAGACGATTACTGCAGAGTTTTATTGCCAACAATTGCAAACAATGATGGAAAAGCTCGCCATTAAACAACCGAGACTGATGAATCGCTCTAGCCCACTGCTCCTTCAGGATAACGCTAGACCACACACTGCACATCAAACGATCGCCATATTAGAGGAGCTGCGACTGGAACCTCTGCGTCACCCACCATACTCTCCAGATCTTGCCCCAACCGATTACCACTTTTTTCAAAATTTGGATAACTTTTAACAAGGAAAAAATTTCAAATCTGATGAAGCAGTCAAAACCGCCTTCAAACAGTTCATAGAATCTCGCTCCCAGGATTTTTTTTCCAAAGGTATCAATGATCTGCCTATAAAATGGCGGAAGTGTATCGATAACAACGGCGCATACTTCGATTGATTAAATAATAATTTCATTAAAAAAAACTTGTTTCACTTTTTTGATACTGAACGGCAATTTCATATGTAAGGACCTAATATAAACAAAACTAACTTAACTTACTTATTTTACCCGGAACTTTTGCGGTTAAAGGTTATTTATAATATCATTTGCAGCTGTTTATATGCTCTCTATAGTTGAATTTGTCGTGCAAATCGAATTTATCACATTCGCTGTCATTTTCCATTTTAAAAATATTTTCTTTTGTAAAATAATTTGACTTTAAAACTTTTACAATGATACAGAATCACGGCCGATTCACTTGCCTTTTAAAAAATTAAGATATAGCAAAAAAAAAGAAATTAATTCTTAGTGGCGAGGCCTCGAATGACCTGCCAACTCGCGCACCGCACCTCACCCCCGCGGTCGCCCAGCACTTACTTACCCAAAAAGGTTGGCAGTACTGCACAACAATATTCCCGAACTCTTTGTTTGGTTTCGATTTCGAAATAATTTGAATTCTATTTTTTCATCTTGGCGCCATTTTATGAAAATTATGTCAACTATTGAAAAAATTAAAACAAGTAATTATAATTTTGTTTTTTAAGATAAACAAGCGACAGTTCATCTTATTTTGTGCTGATGTTATATAGATTGGAGTTTCCGCTCGTCATGGAATGAGGAACATTGAAAGAAGTAGGTAGGTATTTGGTAAGTAGGTACCGATTAGGTACCTCTATATATTTAAGTAGGTACTAAAATGGTTTATTCTAGTGTAGGTAGTAGGTACATATATTTTATAACTTGTACCTATGTTATGGTTTTAGCGCAAATAAATTCAAGCAAGCCATGGAAAGAACAAATCGATTCACCCCATTGTAAAAGTTTAAACATTCAATACCTAACCTATCTTCCATATAAAAGGTACCTACCCTAAGAAAATCCGAAGTGAAGTCCAACTGTAAGTACATATAATACCTAAGTTATTATCGTAATTGTCATACTATTGTAATCTTCCATGCCATTTTTTGGAAAAAAAGATCCCACGCCAGTCGTAAAAGCCGAGTCAGAACTCACTTCATTCCAAAAGTGCAGATATAGGTTTACTTTGTCACAAACTATTTAGGGATATCTTTGTTTGTTTACCTCTCCCTCAAACTCGGCTTTTACGACTTGAACGGGTGAGGCAGCAACATCCAACGTAAGTTTATATTATTTGATAGGTACAGAATTAAAGTAAGTAGTACTTAGGTATGTAAGTACATATTTAAAGTAAAATGTCTTACCTATAGCTAAACCTAGGAGGACAAATTGACCGTAAGACCATCGGCATTAGTTTGTAGTTTGTTTGAAGTAACTGCTGCGGCTATGCTAGCCCATGTGCGAAAGCTCTAAACTTGTGTCTGACATTTTGAATTCCTGATAAAGACTTAATTTTTTGCTGACGACGTAAAAATGGTATATATCCTAGCCTAGGGCCGCGTGACCCGAACGCCTCTTTTAGCGTTATGGTGGAGATAGGAATCAAAATAGTGGTAGGTTGCTAGTCGCGCTTATTAAAATAATTTGTTTTTTCGCCCATTCCCTCGATCGGACTTTTTACGAACTGCGCGTGAAAATAAGTAATGGAATATACCAGTCCAATATTTTCTTTTCTCCCTGACTAACATGTAAAAATGTCTTATACCTCTACCTGTGCCTCTACATAAAAAAGTAAATAAAGATATTTTCTTTTTTTTTCAGATAAGAAAAATCACACAAATCAAATTTGCTCCTCCCTGCCAGAAAAGACTACTTTAAGTTTTATATAAAAATGAATAAGTATTATATCGATGTACCTACCTTTTATATTTTACGTACGACGTAATATTATACATAAATAAAAATATTTCCTTTTTTATTTCGTTGTTTTCTTTGTAATAAATATGAGGTTTTAATTAACCTTAAAAGGTACCTGCTATTTAAAAAAAAACAAAATAGACAATTTCTTTGCTTCAATATCCCGAGACAGAAAAAAAGTGAAATGTCAAATTCAATCAAGGCCCCGCCCATAGACACTATCCACAAAAAAATATGTATGGCAGTCGGTCGTCTGATACTAGTATAGTATCTGCTCCGTAGTCTGTGTACAGAATGCACGATTTTTGTTTTTTTAACAAGGTCTTTTTTCGTCGGCCAATTTTTTTTTTCAGCCAGTATCTTTTTGATTGAATGCATACATTTTTATTAAAACTTAAACATCTGTACCTGGCATCTATGGTAAATTAAAAAGTAAAACAGTGCAATAATGTAAAATTAAAAAGTAAAACAGTGCAATAATGAGAAATTTAAAAGTAAAACAGTGCAACAATGAGATTTCATACAACCATTATTGCACTGTTTTCGTTTGATGCAATAAGCACTCACTTTGTGATCGGTTTTTTAGTGATTAATGATAACATTACTGCGTAGTTGGAAGAAGTTAGGTACTTATAATATACTTGCGGCCCGCCCCGGCTTAGCACGGCTATTTCATCATCATCAGGTCTTTTTAGTCTTCACTGCAGGTGCTCGACCCTCGCTGTATTGCCAGAATCAAACTTAACCAGAGTAACCAGAGGATTTGGCCTCCACTCTCCACGCTGGCCAGACGGGTTCGAGAGGTCTTATTGATGTTTATAAGCTATGTTCAGCTTGTGTTCCTAAGTCGCCTTCTACGTCATCCACGGGAAGACGTGGGGTAGTCCTGTCGGGAACTGCACGGCACGGATATTTATTATACATGTAATTAAACCTATAAGTATCGCTATACAGCGAGGAAATGCTGCCAGTATATTGGGAACGTTGCCTCGATGTGGCGCGTTGGAAGAGATATTTTATTTGTAAAAATGTTTCTGTATAATTTTGTTTGTAAAAAAAAGGGTATCACATAATATATATAATATAATCATATGATATGATTACTAGGATATAGTAGGAAGTAAGATAGTTACAGATTTAATAGCTATTTCCCATATAAATTATGAACTTCCGTGCTCTAGCCGTTCGAATTAATAAAAGAAGATAGATATGGGACATACGAGCAGATTAAACCTTCCCTGGGAAACTTGTAGTCCCTTGGCGCATTGGTCATCTGTCGGTATGTTTCAATAAACTAGTAATAAACGGGCAAGTGCGAGTCGGACTCGTACATGAAGGGTTCCGTAAATCCGTACAATGTTTTAAAACGCTGAAAAAAACACGTTTCTTGTGTGACGACCCCCTTTAAATTTTTACTTTATCTTATTTTTAGTATTTGTTGTTATAGTGGCCATAGTTATACTTAATCGGTGAAAATCTCAAGTATCTAGTTAATGCCATTAAAAGATCGAGTTAAAAACGCTGAAAAAAACACGTTTTTTGTATGACGACCCCCTTTAATTTTGCACGCCTCATAAGCGAAGCGCATGAGGTAGTGCTCTACTCTCGCCTTACAAAAATCAAGTGATTTTTTTAACTAAATGTGTCTCTATTTATTTTCTATCGCACTTGTACAATAATATTTACACATAAACTTCAAGGAAAAACACTAGTTTCAACACTTATGACATTTTGCCTTTTAAATAAATAAAAACAATGTTTAATAAAATCATTTTGTGGACGTCCGTGTGTCGGTATGTATGGAAACTGGCGTGGTCACGATAACTCCCGAAAAACTTATCTGATCAAGTCCATTTTTTTTATACGCTTCAGTATTATCCAAAACTAAGTCCTTTCGAAGATCACGGTCTAATTCAATGTAGTTTAATCGTAATTATTATTATAAAAATACAGGTGACATATTAAAAATAATTTTGGATGTGAGGTTTGTTGAAAGAGTTAATACCTATGTATGATGAGTACGAATGTGTAACTGGCAAGTAAGAAAAGAAGTAAAAAGAAATTTGAATAAAGAATGTTGTGATTTTGTTTGTTTTATTAAATACTAGCAGTCCACCCCGGCTTCGCCCGTGGTACACACATAGCCTATGTCACTCGGGAATAGTGTAGCTTTCTAACGGTGAAAGAATTTTTTAAATCGGCCCAGTACTTTTTGAGCCTATTCATTACAAACATACAAACATACAAAAATAGGTACAAATCTTTCCTCTTTATAATATTAGTGTAGATGTAGATAGTGTAGATGAAAGACGAATAAATGTAAAAGAAGCGATAAGTTAGTTAATATTTTATTTAATTTGCATTAACTAATTGTTGTTGTTCTTTTCATTCTGAAAAGAACAATCAGTGGTAACACTTTTCTTGACATTCGTGACGTAGTCTTGTGTCTTTTTCTTGTTTTTGCTTAGTCTTTTTGAGATTTCTCAAAATCCATCGGTCCGAATCGGTTTAAATTCACAGGAAATCTGAGTTGTATAGAACTCTTTGGAAAGCTACTTGTTTGGTTCCGATCGGTTTAGTTGTTCAAGAGTTATAAGCGGGTCCCATACACACCCACACACACATACGGATAGGGTGCATGACACTTGCTCGTGAGTGGTCAGGGAAGATTTCTGAGACCTTTAAACGTCGAGATCTGATGAAAACTCGACTTTTCAAAAACGGGGTGAAACTATTAACGTCCCGAATTTTGAAAATTTTCAATTTTCTCAGCGGGAAGTTAAAAATAATCTCCAGTCGTGCGTTAAAGCCGACACATACTTTTCTTCGTTTTAAGTTAGCAATAAAACAATCAAAATCAATTTAATTGTGAAAAATGAGATTATGAGGCGTGCACTTTTGGATTTTCCAAACTATTTAATTTTTTTTTTGTTTTTAGTATTTGTTGTTATAGCGGCCACAGTAATACTTACATAATCAGTGAAAATTTTAAGTGTCTAGCTATTACGATTCAAGAGATAGAGCCCTGTGACAGACGGACAGACAGCGGAGTCTCAGTAATAGGGTCCCGTTTGCACCCTTTGGGTACGGCACCCTAAAAAACGGGGACGATTTAAAAAAAAAAACAGTTTTTATCTACTCGAAATTATGTACACAGACAAATATACACAGATAAATATAGGTACACGCGTGTCGTAATATTTCGGAAAGTTTTTAGCTCTATACGGCGGTCCCAAAGGTACGCTACACGCAAGAGTGCATTCCATGCCGGAAACCTCTTTTCATACGTGTCGGCTTTGTATCCGGAATTCACTTGATACTTGGATTATCTAAGTACGTACCTATACCTGCGAAAATCGCCATCTTACACAAATTGTATTATACAACGTGGCAGCCTAGCGACATATCCGTAATAAATTGAGCCACTGTCTATACAAGATCATTACAGTATAATTAAATTAAAAGAACAGCCAGAAAAATAAAAAGAATTTTGGCATTTCCATACAAAAGTGTGCGGCTGCACACTGCCCGGGCGATTTATATGGGAATGTCGATTATTTTTTGACTGTTATTTTAATTTTATTATTCCTTAGTGATCTAGTATAGCCCGTGGTTTGATTTATTGCGGGTATGTCCCTTCAACGTTGTATTAATTAACCACCAGCAAACATTTTGGAGCAAGTTCAGTCCATCATACTGAACCTACGTTCAATAAAATAAAAATAAAATCGATAGTAAAATTTCGTCCGCCCTTATAAAATCTGTATGGCTGCGCGCTGCTTTGTATAGGAAGACGATTTTCTTTGCGTTTTTCGTCAATTGTTTTAGGTACTTATTGTAAAGTAGTTCAGTATCATGAGCTTGCTTCAAACATTTGCCTGGTGATTAAAAAGTCAACCTGTATAATAAACCAATTGTAAGCTATTTACCCTGTACATAGGGAGGAATGTTGCATTAGCGAGGAATCTAATTAAAAAGAAAGAAAATATAAACTTACCTAATAAGTAATTCTTTTGAATGTCTAAAAGTGGTGTTATACAACGTGGAAGGGACATACCCGTAATAAATCGAACCATGGGCTATACTAGATCACTAAAGAATAACGAAATTTAAGTAACAGTAAAAAAAAAACTAAAAAAAAAACGATATTTACATAAAAATCGCCCGGGCTACACACTTTTGTATGGAAATGCCGATTTTTTTATGTTTTTTTGGCTGTTCTTTTAATTTCACTATACTATATTGATCTAGTATAGACCATGGTTCGATTTCTTCCGTATATATCTCTTCCACGTTGTATCTTTCTATTTTCGTTTGTTCAATTTTATCTATGTTTAAAACACTTTATTAATTTACTTCTACTACAGTATTTTCTCTACAAATATTATTGAAATATTTTATTTTGTCTTTTTAACTTTAATAAATGAGGACGCGCCTTTCAAATTCTTTGTTTAAAAAAACTCTTAGGCCAAACTTCTTTTCCGTCAAAATATTTACAGACATCAGACAATACCGTCGTCATTTCAAAACCTTTTATCGGACAGCAAGGCTATCGATTGAGAGCCTAGAGATTAGCTCGACGCTGCTAATAAAAAGAAACGGCTCAATTTGTGTGAAAAACTCGGCCGTTTTACAAAAAGGCACTTGGCTCGGTAGTTTCCTGGATTAAATTAATTACTTTGTAACTCTTAGATGTTATACAATGTATTATTTTATTATACACTCGCTTCTCATTGATCGCGTTCTTTATTGCATTGAAAACATGCAGATTTTTACAAGCTTTTATTTAGTTTTGCCTGTCCCGTTGTCTGTGTCTGATTTAAATCTTGCAAGCTAAATTAGACCTATTTCCCATTATTTGATTAAGCTACAAATTCACATACTTATGTAAGTTAATGGGTGACGCTTCCAAAGAGGTACCAGATTTGTTAAGTAAGTATAGAAGATACAAAGGAACAGATGAACATATACACACATACATAGCGACGAAACACATAACTCTCCTTTTGGCCGTTCAACGTAGTTGGGTAAATAGATAAATGAAGGCACAAAAGGGTCGTCATTTTATAAACACTTTTGTCAGACACGACGTCTATCGATCGGGAGCTATAGGGGTTAACTAATAAAAAGGAACGACTCAATTTGGGTGAAAAACTCGGTCATTTTGTAAAATGGAACTAGGCAATTCGTTAGAGGCGTTTAACAAGTAAATTGAACGGAGCTGGACAGGGGCCGCGCAGACATTCTGCTCACGTACATATCTAAGAGTATCCCCTGAATACGAACGCAGGAGGATTTTTCCCATCATTTTATTAATAACACATGCATAAATTACCAATATTCTTACTTATAGTTACCACGGTTTCGGAAACAGAATTTTTTGTGTTTTAAGATTGGAATACGTGCGACCCACATTGGTGGTTGCAACTAGGTACCTACTTATTTCAAAACCTTGATATTGATTACGTAGACATCTAACTAATACGTCGGATCTTTTTGTTTGTAATAACTTTATTGTACAAAAAAATTAAGTATAAAAGACAACATAATAAAAAAAAAAACAAATATACAAAGGCGGACTTATCCCATGTAGGGATCTCTTCCAGTCAACCTGCGATTTTGCGTACCTATCTGTATTCCAGGGTCGGTTCTAGAGCGGTGCAAGCGGTGCGACTGCACCGGACGCCAAATCGGTCGAAACGGGGCACCAAAATCCAGTGACGGATTAGGCAGTATTGGGCTCATAATGAGTAAAAACCTCAGGTAAAAACTCATAAGCCGTGGAAGCCGTGGAGGGATGCATAGCGACTAAAAATTGGACCGCCACTCTGTAGAAGTAATAAAGTAGCTTAATGTTACTTTTGCGTATTAAGTACGTATGCATAGTTCAAACAAGCACAAGATCCAGGTGTGGTACACGCCTGTAACACGGGTAATAAATCAGGAGATACAATATTATATGCTGTAGCAACAAGGAGCGCCGGTTAGCTTTGAGATTTTATGCAAATTTTCGAAAACAACTACTGGGGAAAACTAGCCGACAGCTAACATTTCGGACACGGCCATCTATTGAGTTGTAATATTGCCTGTAATTTACATCACAGAGGGTCGTTTAAATCTCGTTATTGGTGGGTATTTATTTCCATTAATTTGTAATCAAGCACCCAATAATTATTTTAAAGTCTGTCTTCTCGTACATATTCCTAATGAGATTAAAACCAAGTTGGCCCGAGCTTACGATATACGAGATTAAACCGTTAAATAATTATAACACTAAATTAAAAAATAATTTTACCATGGCTTTATAGTAAATTTGACTATGAATCTCTAGAAAACATGCTTTATAATACTTGCAGACACTTATTCTAACACTAGCTGTGCCCGCGACTTCGTTCGCGTGGTTGTCGGAACGTAATGTTATATAGCCTAAAGCCTTCCTCTATAAATGGACTACCCAACAAAAAAAGAATTTTTCAAATCGGACCATTAGTTCCTGAGCTTAGCGCGTTTAAACAAATAAACAAACAAACTCTTCCGCTTTATAATATTAGTATAGATACACATCACACACACTTTCACATACATATCACACTCGTTCGCAAGCTTTACATATTATGTTGTGATAACATTGTATTAGGCATAATATCTTTGTAAACTGACATAGCCCTTCTGGCGCGTAGGCGACCAATACTGTGTAAATGAGTTTCTTTCGGCGTTTCTTCTCAGCAGTGGTCGTTGCGAAACGCTAATATCGGTAGCTTTTGAACAAAGAAAAAAATAATTTAGATATATATAAACATTACACGTAATGTACACTATAATTATTGACGTGTAAAAATACCTGCAAAGGCCTAATTACTGAATAAATATTTGATTTTGACATTCAAACATACACATATCACACTCACTCTAAAATACTCACTGTACTCACCCAACGGCAAACGTTTGTTCTCTACCTATGTTTATATTTTTGTATAGTTTTCGTAAAATAAGTTTATCCCTATTACCTGCACCCTGGATGATTTACTTGCGGCTAATGATAACGCCGTCGAAGTGACTCTTTACTGGCCTGACAAAATATAAAAGACAAAAAAAAAAATAGAAACGCAATGAGGAAGTTTATTATCTCTGCCTACGACATAACTCTCATTATAATGGCAGACGCTGCTGATTTTCGAAACACAGCGGAAACTAAATCAAAAACCAAGGTTTATAATTTTTGTTCTATAATTTATGTCAATAAAAACTTATTATTATTATTTAAAAAACATCGTTCAGAAAATCTGTTTAAATAACGTATTGTGTGGTGTAGTGGGTCCTTCGCTCTGCCCATTAATTTATATTATCTTGCGCACACCCGAATTAGTTTGTTGTTCTCAACTAATATAATAGGAGTTTAACGATCTAAGAGCAATGCCCTTTTTTACTGACTTCAAAAAAGGAGGAGGTTATCAATTTGACCCGTATGTTTCTTTTTGTTTGTATAATATGCGATATCTTCGCTGATTATTTAACGTATCTTTATATTCTCTCCATCCATCGGTTGTCTGGAAGAAATCGCTTTTAGCGATAAGACCGCCTTTTTTTCTGTGTGTATATTATATTCTTGGTGTACAATAAAGTATTACTTACTTACTAATTGTAAACCTCAGAATACTGTTATGAACCAACTTTGATGATTATTTTTTTATTTGACAGCCTTTACTACCAAGTCGGTGGTTGGTAATTTGCTGAAGACATTTTTTCAACTTTGTTTTTGTTTATTACTGTATGTTCTATTTTATCCAACACTGTAAATATATGTAATTATAAGTGATAAAGAACTTTAGATATGGAAGAAACTCCTGAAAGAAAATGAAGTCAGATAAAAAAAAAATCTGGTACTTGTATTCAGTTGCTGCCACCAAAGAAATTGTATACAAATCTAGAATGCTTACGAAATGGCAAAGCCGTTCCCAAAAATTATACCTTAAGTTATAGCTCTCCCCTTCTACTTTATTGCACTGACAGTTTGCGGGAAAGGGAGGCCTATAACTTTTGGTACATTTTTTGGGAACGTTAGGTATTTAAATATAAGCATTATGAAAATATGAGCTTTATGTGCGTGGCATTAAGTTTAATTTTCGATGTCGTTTTTGTGAGATTATTATTCGTAGTTATTCTAGATAGTATTATAAATTCTTTGGCTGCCACACGTAAGATTCTATCTTTATTGGTTCTGCAGCTCTATCTAGGAAGAACTTAACCTTAAAAGAAGTACCTCTAAGTACTTCTTCTTAGTCGTTTACCTCATGACAGAATCGTGACCACCATAGGTACCTAATTTGTATTGACAGTGCGGATTTTTTAAGCTGATCTGCCTTGGGCCATGCGTAGATTGAGTGTTGTTCTTACCTACTATAGTTATTATTATTATTTAGACTAGAACAACCTTGTTGAGATTTATATGTACACTTATGAAGTGGATAAATATATATGGCGTATAGTATGATAGTATGGCACGGGTATCAGTGGTACCCTTTTGCTTGGAACGCCACATATAAAAGTCGACAACTAACTAAAACTGAAAGTTAATCTAATCATCATCATCCTCACGTATTCCCGGTTACATCGTCAGCGGTTACGCTTCAGAGCCCGGGGTCCGCTACCTAACATAGGGGATTCGACGAGGTTACTGGTTTTTACACAGAGCGACTGCCGTCTGACCTTCGCAACCCAAAGGGTAGACCAGAACCAATCCTAGGATAGATACAAACGCTAGATGGCGTTCGGGACCAACAGCTTTACGTGCCTTCCGAAGCACGGAATCATCTTTCTTTTCGGATAATCAGGTGATTCAAGCCTGCAATATCCTAACCAGACTGGAAACAACTTTTTTACAAAGTATGCTTCCCAGTGGGATTTGAACCCATGACCTCCGGATCACAAGGCAAACGCCTTGACCACTGGACCGCGGAGGCAGTCCGAAAGTTCACCTAATACCACAGAATAATTAAGAGTCAAATACCTAAAGTAATAAGTAATTACTTTAAGTATTAGGATAATTTCTGAACGAAGGTATTATGATTTATGACCGTTAAAATTGTGAATTAATTTAGTAGGTACTAGGTACCCGAAAACGCCATATATTGAGATCTACAAACTGAGTTATTAACCTTTAAAGGCTCCACAGTCAATAAGAACCACCTCGGATGGAAATCATACAGTATAATTTGCGATTCACAAAGAGCTGGACAAATAAAAGTTCGCTGGTTGTTGACCGCTGATAATAAATTCAGGAGTTTTAACACAACCCGCTGACAGCCAATTTGTTCTCCTTCTAGTCTAATTAATATGAACTTCAAACTCACTTGTACCTTGTAGAGGGGTACAAGTCTTAAATTTAGGTACCCCTACCCTATACAGGTTACCAGATTGGAAGTTCAAAATATCTGGAATCATTTTCAAAATGTCGGGATTTTGGGGTTGTTGACGGGAGAAATGAATATAAAAAATAAAAATGTAAGTTTATTTTTTTAAATTCAAATATTATTTGAAAGTTTAGTCTAATTACTAACGAAATGAAAAGCCATATGTACGGTTCCGCCATCGAAAGGTCCACATTAATCTCCAATATTCTACATAGTCGCCGAACGTGTTTCGAAGCATCCAGGTGCCGGGTATGTGTGTTAGTGTAACATTACCAAGCAACTCTGGACTTTATCTGGACTTTATGACACAAGACATATGGGACAATTTAGCTTGCACTATTCTATCGTAAAAGTTCGTAATTCGCGAATATTGTTCGGGAAGATTCTATCTCATTCGCGACAATATTAGCATTGTGATTTCCGGCAGAGTAGAATAGGATCACTCCAAGTCTTCCCGTGGATGTCGTAGAAGGCGACTTAGGAAACACAAGCTAAACAAAGCTTCTAAACATCAATTAGACCTCTCCAACCCGTCTGGCCACTGTTGAGAGTGTAGGCCAAATCCTCTGGCTGCTCTGGCTAATATATGGCTCTGGTAGTATAGAGAGGGTCGTGCTCCAGCAGTGGGGACTAAAAAAGACCTGATGATGATGATGATGACATAATATTAGAAAAGATAGTTGATATGAACAACTTCGGGCGGAAGTTATATGCGATTCACAAAAGACTGGAAAAACCAAAGTTCGCAACTTGTTGACCGCATATAATAAATTCAGGAGTTTTGACACATTCGCTGCCGATCTGTGTGTCTTCTCGTGCATTATGAATTTCTGACTTACCCGGTAGCTAATAGAGGGGCCCAAGTGGTTTATTCCCTGTAATATTCTAGGGTTATGTTGATTGTTATTGGGTATGACTGGGTAGATTCTGGTCATTCTCTAAGACTTAGATACTAATAAATACTAATATCTTCCCCACATAGGGCGCTTATTGACCAATCATTCAAACATAATTTTTAATACAACTTAATATAAATTAAATTAAAACTAAGTACTTTTAATTAAGGGGAAACCCACGACTACAAAAAATACTAAAAATCAAAGCACTTCGGCAACGTGGGCAAAACACTGGCAGCATTGACACGTTGTCGATGTTTTAATCCCTTATATTACAATATACTATCACGTCTTCATCCCTAACGGGGCAGATAGAGCCTAGGGCATCAAAGCCTAGGCCAATTTTTGCATGATGTTAGGCATGAAGGTGGAAAAAGGAAATCATAAGAGTGATGAATCGTAAAATATAAATCTGCGCGGGAGATGAAGCAGCTGGTATATTCTATGCTTTTCTTTTCTCCCAGACCAGCATGGAAGAATTACATTATAGATAAACAAAAACAAAGATAGTAGCTCAGAAAACAGTATTCTGCGCGTCACTAAACACTGCCAACATTTGGAGTAATATTCAGCTTCTGTCCGCAATCCCTGTAGCATTTAAGATGAGCTATAACAAAGATAATATAATTAAGCTGTAGGATTGTTCCGTTGACACAAAAGGACGCCCAATTTAATTATTAAACTACTCGTGTTTGGAACTGTCCTCGATTCCACTGAACATAATAAATTTGTTTATTTACAACAACATGCTTCGTCAAAAGGTTACAAATTTCATCAGCAACAAGCTTCGTCAAAAAATATCCAAAAATACACCTAAGTACATAATTATTTTATTTATGTTTATTGCACACAATCTTATATTTGATTGATTACAATAGATTAAACTTAACGGCAAACTGGTAGATAATGCATTAGGCATTCTCTACCAGTTTGCCGTTGGGACATGTCGAGAAGTTGGTAGAAGCGGGGTGCAAGTGTAGCGTGGTTAATTTTTACGAAACAGAATTTCCTTATTATACTCGTATTACACAATTAATACACAATTTAAAATGTTATTAATTTCTACAGTTAATTATTCTAGTGTTTACCAAATACTGGACGTGCTAATCTTATTTCTGCTACGATACTAGTATTAATATAATTATTACATAATTAGAGGATTTTTTTACATTAAATCTTGAGGTCTCTAATACATTAAAGCCTAGAGGAAAGGAAAATGGTAATTTAAATAATTTCTTTGTGGGCCAACAGTTCAACGGCCAGTCGGCCGACCCAAGTAAGCACTAAGCTCTCTTCACAACCCAATCCTCTCCCATTCTTTCTACGTGTCCGTGCCAGCGAATCCTAGATGCTTTCATTTTACCATCATATTTGGTTCGGACACTAGATCTTCAATCTCCTGGTACCTTAACTTATATCCTGGTTAAATAAATATATTTTGCATCCTGATCTTTATTCGCAGAAAATAAAAGGGGAAAAATACAATTAACTAAAACTATCTACCTTAAAAATATGTGATGAACGCCGCAAGTGTATTAGGATATTGTTATTTATTTATTTATTAAAATCTTTATTAACCACAATGGTACAAAAGGTGAACTTAACGCAATGCATTCTCTACCAGTCAACCTTTAGGAAAAAAATAATTAATTTAATTGCGATAGGCGCTTAAAGATGTACTTAATAATTCACTATTTACAAGTATACTTAAATACATTCGTATTATTAAATTAAGTGTATTATATATAATACACTTAATTAATACATATAAATACTTTTATAAATATTGATTTGAGCATTGCAATGCTGTATAAATCTATAAATTACTAAAACTAAACACAAATTTAAATAATTAAAATATGAAATTAATAATCTAAAAGGTTTTGTCCATTAGGCGTGTTGCCAAGATCGCTGGCTGCTTTTCTTCTCTGGATAGCAACGTTTATTTGTTGAGCAAAGAAGTAGCCAGCTTATTTGTCACCATTCTGCACCTGAATTTATTTCCTGCACCACGTTGGGCGCCAAATATGGACAATAGTACACGAGATCTCTAAATAAAGTGTAAGTAGCTAGGAACAATGGGTGCTAACGTCATACACACTTTTGGATGGCACGTAAATAGCAGAAACTTGGTAACAAATTATTAGTACCAGCTGCTCACAGAGATAGGCAGCACACAAACTACAAGAAAACCTGCGAAATGTAGGTAATATAGGTTCAAATACTAGGTAAGTTAGTTTGGCGTTTCTTTGGCCAGGTATTATAATGAAAACTCCATCAGAAGGTAGGAACGAGAGAGTGATTTATTGATGGAAAAGCGAAGTATATATACAGAATTATTTACAATGGAAATCGTCTCTAGCCAATCATAAAAATTACATTTTATCCAATCAGAAAATAATTAGTGATAACAAGATCCTCAGTACAATCGATGTGTGAAGTCTTCATTATTGCTGTCTCGCTTCCACGCTTATTGAAATTTTGTTTTTGCTTCTACTTTGGTCTCACTTGTCTCTGCATCACCTTTCGGTTGGCTATTCAGATATATAATTTTTTATAATAATGTTGAATAAATAAAATGAGTAACAAACGCCATCTAGTGACCTATTTAAAATACATATACTATCTTTTTTCTAAATGTTTTTTTAAATAGGTCATTAGATGGCGTTTCTTTACAAAACTTAATACTTAAGCAAAATATTAATACCTATTAGAGAATATTACCAAGTTGGGCAGGGCCGGATTTAGGGGAGGGCAGCCGGGGCTACTGCCCCGGTCCTCCACAAAAGAGGGGCCCCCACAATAGTTAGTTAAAATCTTTATTGCACCAAAACATAATGATACAGAGTACAGGTCGTGCCAAACTTTTAGATCGCTCTGAAGTTGCCTCACTCAGGTTACAAACAGGGACAGAATATTTACCACAATAATATTTTTTTCAGAATGATTGCAAGAATGTAGATATGATATATACTCGTATACACAATAAACAAAATAAAGCAAATTCTATCTGCTATGGGCATTTTACTACTGCGACGCGAATCGCTTCAACTTCAGAGCGATCTAGAAGTTTGGCGCGACCTGTGATAGATTAAAGAAAACAGATGATAAAAGGCCTTCAGAAGAAGAAAGAATCAGAATAGTAAAACACTTTTCCTTTGATATAGCCACGCTATGCATAATGCATTGCCCAGGGGCCCCCACAATGGCTAATCCGGCCCTGAAGTTGGGTACCTATCTGTTACGTTAGTAATTATATTATCTTTGGTATAGGTAACACTTATCTGAATCATAGTATAATAATGAGAAGGCGGCATGGCAACGTTAAGAATAATGTTCGCCGATAAAACACAATGATAATAAACTTGATGGTTATAGCCCGGCTAACAGCTTGTAAGAAGTGTACGTACTAATGAGTTTCAGATGTAATTTGTTACGAGTAAATGTTACGGCGTATATCATAAATAAAATTACGTCTTCATCGCGGGTTGACCGGCCCGCGCCGCAAAAGAGAGGATTAACAACAATGTGTTTATGTACTTTGTGTAGTTACTACACTAAATGGTCCCTTTGGGTTACAATTGGAAATTAAACCCAGCGATCAATCGTCTAATACGTCGGTCTTGGTTGATGTCTTGTTTCGCAGTCTCGCACGTAGGCGACCAATACTGTGTAAACGAGTTTTGATAAAAAGAGGGGTGTTAAAATTTTGACGCTAATGTCTGTCTGTCTGGCTGTCGATCTGTCTATCTGTCTGTCTGTCTGTGTCATCGTAGCGCTCGAACAGATAGATTGATTTCGATGTGGTTTTTTTACGTGAAAGCAAGTTCCGTTGCGGTGGTTTTTAGCTATGTTTGATGAAAATCGGTTCAGCCGTTTTAAAGTTATTGGGAGTTAACGCTTGAAAATCAGGGCTTTCTCTAGCAAATGATAGATGACGCTACGGATATCAAGTCGTATCTAGATGTCGTTCATGACAGTCGGGGTTTTTTTTTTAATTTGCCTAGTAAATTAACTTGTTTATAATAATTAATAATTTAAATAAAAATTACACGTAATGTACACTAAAATTATTGACGTGTAAAAGTGCCTGCAAAAGCTTAATTAGTGAATATATATTTAATTCTTTGATTCGTGGGTCTTGGCGAGTCTAGTCTTAGCGAAAATCGTCCTTTGTTATAATGTTATGTCAGTTTGTCGGTCTGTTTTCTTCCTCTAGGTATATTATCTGTGCCTAGAAGAAAGAGGTCGTAAATGTCTGTACAGTACGTAACATTAATAAATTGCAAAACTGTGTTACTTTATAAGTGTAGTATTTTTTTCCATATCCAAAAAAGGCATCTCCACTTAACTCCACCGACATGAGCAAGCTCCTTATTTGTTAAAGACGGCCATATTGAACTAATTGTGAAAAGATGGGTCGACCTTTAGCTAAATTATGTTATTAGTTACAATGTAAAATCTTAAAATTTATATTTTCTGCAAACACTTTTGCAGCAACTTTGAAGCAATTTGCTAAATAATTTCATTTACTAAAGAGTTTTTGCAATATTTGCTTCTATCAGAACCACCGCCTGTAACAATTTTTATAATAAAGTTAAATAACTAAACTTTTATTTACTTTATCCGGACCATTCCATTCTGTATTAAGAAATGTCTGGAAATTGAGAAAAACAATACTTGAACCGCTACAATAGTCTCGCTCTCAAAAAAGTTCTGATACGTCTGATACCAAAGTTTTATTTACCTATTTTTCACATTGCGTAAGTTAGAAAGGCACGTACATAAACAAAACTGTGGTCATAAATCTTATTTGTTTATTATCCTTGTAGCAAAGGTGGTAGATGGATGGCTAATAGTTAAAAATGAGAGACGGTAAGGTCAGCGCCCCTCCTCGCGCTGACTTATGAGCAGAGCCGGTTTTAGCTCTACCAGCGCCCCGGGCGAGATTTCCCCCCCCCCCCCCCCCCTCCAAACTGCAATTCAGACTCTGACTTAGGCTTCAATCTTATTAACAAGTACGATATAGGATTCTTCAAATTTGCCGCCCCATTGTAAACGGAGGTAGGGACGGAGGGTTGCATACAAATAAGAGTAGAAGTTGCCGCCATTAACTAGCCGCTATTTATATATTTATTATTACCTGTGACCCCCCCTTGCCCAAAAACGCCCCCTGTCGCCCCTTTGTATCTGGCGCCCTGGGCGGTCGCCCAACCGCGCCCTATCCTAACGCCGCTACTGCCTATGAGAAGCTTCCTTATGAGACCACATCACAGCTTAAACTAACTCTCTAGCCCGCACAGATATCCTGTGCCAACAGGGCTTACCGTCCAGGTGAAGACTGTCATTATAACTATTAGGTTAGGTGATCCGCATTCCTTTTAATAATCTTAATAAATTAGTCATTGCTATGGTATGGGTGGTTTGAGAACTGACAACGGCACCAGCTCCCCACGCAAAACGGGTTCATCGAAATGGACCAAATTGCGGAGAAGTGTCCTCTCGAGAAGAAAGAATCATGGCTACGCCTAGTCACAGCTACACACCTCCGAATATTCACGAGTTGTGTACCGTGCGGCCGCCTGAGCCAGACTGACGACTAATCTACCGTGCGATACAGCGCTTTTATAAGCACACAACAAGGCAATAGTGGGGTTTAACGAGTTTTATTATTTAAACTGGTCACTACTATCCCGCCCGACATACTTATTAAAAAAGTACTTAGTATATTATAAATATAAATGTATTTATCTTTAATTTGTATGGGTAAATACAATAAGTACACAAAACATTAATATCAGAAAACATGATAGTCTAAATAAATTGTAGTCCGTGACATAATAAATTACTAGACAGGTCGGAGCACCCATTGGACAATGCATAAAATAAACGTAAATATAATTGTGAAGCTAGGCTTTCT
Source organism: Acrobasis repandana (assembly GCA_963576875.1). NCBI lineage: Eukaryota > Metazoa > Arthropoda > Insecta > Lepidoptera > Pyralidae > Acrobasis > Acrobasis repandana. Next base: position 5,108,727 of record OY756215.1, read on the forward strand.
AAATGAATAAGCAATTACAAAATGACTGACGTTTTTTACGATAACATATGATAAGTATATCTATTTCTGCTTTCATACCTAAATACACACAAACACACACACTATCACGTCTTTATCCCTAACGGGGCAGACAGAGCCTAGGACGGCAAGGCCCAGGCCACTTTTAGCGTGATGGTAGGCATGAAGGTGGAAAAAGGGAATCATAATAATAACCTAAATAAAACGGCGTCGGGACGTGACGACCCCATCGCCCACTGGATTCCCAGTGCAGTCAGTCAACGCAGGGCAGCTTGTGGCGAGCTGGTGGTGAGTGGCGACACCACGTACCCTACCTCCAGGGGACCATACACACATGCGCTTACACACACACATACACACAGTTACACACCCCCTGCCTCTGTCTTGCCTTAACCGGCCGGCCAGAGTGGAGTCGCAAGAGCAGAACATACGCTCCAGGGTGGAAGTGTATCGCACGTAATGGCGTTATAACGGGAAAATCCGCTCTCGGGGGTAAGCCCCGTGATGGTGAAACCGGAGCCGCACCTCTCGACACCCTCAGCTGCTCATATTGTGTCACGCCCTGGCCGCATCTTCGTGGCTAGTTAGGGTGCCCACAGGCAGTGTAGCCAACGAGCAGCAAGTTACCATCTACCAGGCTAAAATTGTTGTGAGAGATTTTTAGGTAGATGTCTGTATCTCACTCCATAACCCAGTTATCCGGTCCACTAACATCCCATCCACATAGCCCAAACCAAATTATTCCTTCCCTAGCAATAGTTCGGCAGCTATGGAGGACTGTCCGTTAGTGCATCTCAATGGTATATTAAGGGATAGACCTCCATAGATGCAGCCATCTCACTTTCAGATAAAAAGGTACTAAAAGGCCTCTTCATGTTGGCTTTGGCCCCGTGAACGCCTTAAAGGACCGGGTCTCCATGGACCCATGGCTGAAAAGCGTACCGACCTAAATAACATAAATACGTGAGCGCACTATAAGTTTCCGGAATGAATATGAAAAAATACTATTAAAGGTACAAAATTAATTTATTGTTTTTCAAAATAATCTCCCTTGGCGTCTATGCACTTTTTCATTCGATGAAACCAGTTTTGAAAACTTTTGTGCCACTCCTCTGTGGTGACCTCTGAAACGTGTTTTTCATACTCCTCGACAGCCTCTTCTGGTGATGAAAATCGTTGACCGCGTAATTGGTTCTTAATTTTTGGGAACAGAAAAAAGTCACAAGGTGCCAGGTCGAGACTGTATGCAGGATGACTCATGAGTTCTACATTTTTCGCCTTCAAAAAGTCGTTTGTCTGTCTGGCCGTGTGAGAACTAGCATTGTCGTGGTGCAGGATGATACGGCGTTTACGGTTATTTTTACGGAGTTCGTCAATAACTTCCGGCAAACAAATGGTCGTGTACCAGTCACTATTCACTGTACGACGATTCTCTAAAGCAACAGTAGCCACGTGTCCAGTTTTATTAAAAAAAGAAGCAATCATCCGCTTAGATGCACTTTTCACGCGCGCCACTTGAAAGACCCATACGCTCGATTGCTGCTTTGTTTTGGGATCGTAGCAATAAATCCATGTTTCGTCACCTGTTACTATGTCCCACACCAAATTTGACGCACCTTCGTTGAATCTGGTAAGCATGGCACTGCACCAAGTGACGCGGTCCGTTTTTTGAGCCTCGGTCAAGTTGTGTGGGATCCACCGTGAGCACAGCTTTCTCACACCCAAATGTTTGTGTAGGATTAATTGTATTTGACTCATGCCTATTTCTAAGGATGCGCGAATTTCATGGTAGGTCACATGCCTGTCTGTTTCAATCATACGGCGCACAGCATTGATGTTTTTGTTGGTCACAGCGGTGGACGGCCGACCATCGCGAGATTCGTCACTGAGATTGATACGACCACGCGTGAATTCTGCAAACCAGCTATAAACAGTTGTCTTGCATGGTGCTTCATTGCCAAAAGCTGTTTCAAGCCGAGCGATGCTCTGTTGAGCTGTCAAATTACACTTAAAATCGTAGAAAATCATACTACGAAAATTTTCCCGAGTTAAATCCATGTTGATGCAGACACACAATTTTTTAAATGGCGCCACAAGGTAAAAACAAAAGACAGTCAGATGAAGCAAACTGCATTCTACAGCCAAAGAGTTCTATTTTCAAATGTTGCAATAAATTTTTAAATATTGTTTATGTAAGTGGCCAGTTCCGGAAACTTACAGTGCGCCCTATGTACTAACATCAAAAATGTTAAACTATGGGTAGTTATCGGATTGTGTCTTGATTTTAGTTGCTCAATGCATAATGGACAAAGAAGCTCAAACACCGCTAAACTAATTTGTACAACAACTGGCATCAGGGATAAATAAATATTCTAGTTTGTCAATGTGGCTGGCCAAGCAATGTACTTAGCTGTGCGTCTGTGAGGCAGAAGTAAGATCCTCACTAGTCCTCACGACACGACTCGTACCCAAAGAATTTATAATACAATCTAGAATAACTACGAGTAATAATGTGAAAATAACAACATTGAAAATTAAACTTAATGCCACGCACATATAGCTCATATTTTCATAATGCTTATGTTTAAATACCTAACGTTCCCAAAAAATGTACCTAAAGTTGTAGGCGTTCCTTTCCTGCAAACTGCCAGTGCAATAAAGTAGAAAGGGAGAGCTAAAACTTTAGGTATATTTTTGGGAACGGCTTTGCCATTTCGTAAGCATTCTAGATTGTATACAATTTCTTACCTACGTGCTCGTACCTCTGAGTTTGTACATAAGTACGGTCATTTTCAATCCTAGTTTCAATTCAAGTTTCCTCACAATGTTTTCTATTCTGGAGAATAGAAAACATTGTGAGGAAACTTGCACACTAGTTCTCTAGTGTGTGTAATAATGAATGTTGCCACTGCATGACAGTCATTAATGCCTTGAATTCCACTCGATAAGAAAGAAGAAAATACAAAGATATTAGAGGTATATAGATTCCGCGATGAAACTGCCTCCGCGGTCCAGTGGTCAAGGCGTTTTGCCTTGTGATCCGGAGGTCATGGGTTCAAATCCCACTGGGAAGCATACTTTGTGAAAAGTTGTTTCCAGTCTGTTTAGGATATTGCAGGCTTGAATCACCTGATTCCGTGCTTCGGAAGGCACGTAAAGCCGTTGGTCCCGAACGCCATCTAGCGTTTGCACCTATCCTAGGATCGGTTCTGGTCTACCCTTTGGGTTGCGGAGGTCAGACGGCAGTCACTCTGAAGCGTAACCGCTGACGATGCAACCGGGAATACGCTCGGATGATGATGAGATTCCGCGATGAAGTGTCAAAAGTGTAACCTGTTTTGAAACGTAGTGGCGTATTTTTTTAACGCAATACGCCAGGACGTGTATGACGCTACTAAATAGAAAAGTCACCTGACAGAAGTCAATGTTATAAGACAATGTCATTAACATTTTGTCGTATTAAGCATAAAACAGGCTACATTTATACGTTTGACGTTTAGCGAAGTCTTATTCTAGCAACAGTAAATGTCTGTAAGAGGGAAAGAGACAAAAGATGGGTTTTAACCACAGATCTGTATGGTTTGAACCAGATTATCTTTATAAGAAGGTACCTTTTTTGCTCTTAGAGAAAATACTATAACAATATGTCAAATGTCAGTATGGCTATCAGGCTACAGATTATACAATATCACCTCCATCAATCTAGGCGTCGGAAACCTAGGCGTTGCTAATGCACGGACATTAACGTGGGTTTAGCACAATCGGCAGCCAGCTAGAGCGGGATCTCATTAGTGATTCCCGTTGGAATCACTAATGAGATCATTTCGATGTTCAGTAATCGAATCCACATATCTGGACCATATATTTGTAAGACTGCCTTTGTTTTTCTACGCATCGTTTCTCGCTTTGTAGTAGAAAATAAAATGCTTTGAGCATTCTACTGTCCATGTAAAACAATAAACTGCTTTCCCTAAACATATTTCACTGATATGCAGATTACTTATAAGAAACCGTAAAATGATTCCTTGCAATGCTACTTTGACCTTTTCCATGCCTGTCCGGGAGAAAAGAAAATACTTAGAATGTACCAGCTGCTTCTCTTTCCGCGCAGATCGTAAAAGCTGATCGAGTGAATTGGCGGAAACGCGAATCATCCCAATAGGCGATGCGGTTAGCAACCCATCACTATTTTGGTTAATTTTTTTTCCATCTTCCCGTCCATCATCACGTTAAAAGTGGAATTTGGGTCTTGCGGCCCTGGGCTCTGTCTGCTAAGAGCCACTAGATCCAAAATTCTCTGTCTGCCCCATTAGGGATAAAGACGTGATAATGTGTATGTATGTTTATTTGTTGTGTGTGTAAGTAGTCAAAACCGATCGAGTCAATTTGTATGAAAATCTGATTTTTTTTTTTAACAAATATTGTAAAGGTACTATCTGAGAGGTTCTGCGTTCTTTCATTAACACGATGTACCTAGATACTTTTTTTAAAAATTATTTTACAGCCCTGGATACGAGTCCTTAGAGCCACAGATCTGTATATACTACTAGATAAAGAAAGTCCTTCAATTTGTATGAAAACCTGGCGTGCCAACTACTACGTACAATATTTAATAAGAAAATCCAACCAACAACCAACTACAACGTTTTCCAACGGGTTTCTACGACTCAACACGGCAGGTTTAGGTATTTTACAGTAGAGAGCTCAATGTCCGATCAATTGACATACACGGACTAAAACTGACGCTCCTAAATGAAGAGATCGACACGCAAATTCATACAGAGGCAGTATCTATTTGATCCATAGTCTGTGTTTAGAGCTATCTATAGTTTAGGAAACGTGTAAGAGAGGCATCTAGTATAGTATTGACCACTCCCGTTTAACGTGCCTTTCGAAACAATCCTGGAGCAGTTGCTGCCCATCCCACGGGCCATGATGACACCACAGATCTGAAAGATGACACCTATTACTCATAATCATCACATCATCTTGCTTTGTGGTTCCCGGCAGAGTATACGATGACGCATCATCATATTCACGTTTGTCAAAAAAGTGCATCAAACTGAACTTTCAGGTTACCTACAAAAAGTGGCAATGTCAATAAACATACGTATCTACTTATATCTTCATAAACATCCTGCTCCGTTACCTGAGTAGCAAACTTAATCCGTACTAAACGTCATTTTCTAAATCTATAAATAATGTGCGCTTTGCGTGTCACGCCAGAACGGAAAGGGAACTTAATAAAACTTCTTTCGTGTAATATCAGAAGTATGAATTAAGTTATTCACCTCTGATATATTGCATGTATTACTGCCTGTTCGCAATTTAATTATTAGGGTTGAAAAATTAAATTATAAGTACCATAATATTGCTTTCTGCTGTCTTTCTAATAATGTAAGTAATATATTTTTAGGTTTTAGGTTTACAGGCCTTACTTTTGAAAGAGTATTAATTTATTTACACTTTATTGTACACACATACAAATGTAATAGTACAACAGGCGGCGGCTTAATGCTAAAAGCATTCTCTAACAGTCAAACCTTTGGGTTGATTGGGAGAGTTCATGTGGGTGTAACACATAATAAAAAATAACAATAAAAAACTAAATAAAATTTTAAACTTAAAAATAAAATAAAAAGAAACATACTAAATATAAATATTATAATAATACATATACCTACATATTAAATACATAAATACATACAAACGAGCAATAAATATATAAATATCTATAAATACATATTATACAATCAAGTCTGTCTCATATTTAATTGAAAATGGAGGTGTCTGAAAATTCTAATTTAAAAGAGTAGTCATTAAACGAACGATTTTTATAGTACCTATGCAAAAACTTATTTGTATGAGTACAAAAACTTGACTAGAATCACAGAATACAGTAAGAGTAAACAGAACGGAATCTCCTAAGGTACGCGCAATATGCGTCCCCGTTCCCCGCACCGCACTAGCGTGTTAACCATTACGCCTTATGTTTAATACAATTATAATCCAAAGTTACGAGGGCAAATTTATTGTATTTCTTGAATACTTTCCGTTCTAGTGTAATTCTGAGGTGATTTTGAGGCAACTTCGCAATTTTTTTTTGTATCGAGAAAATTTCTAGCAATCGTGTTTTCTAAACATACTATGTATAGAGTTAGTCCTGAACTTTGCTGTGTTTTTATTTTAAAGTGAGTATTTCTTTAATATTGATAATATTTAAGATAGCTCTAAGAACTTTAGGGTAGTACGGGCTCTTAATTCCATATTTTCTTGCTTTCTATTGTCTATTACATATGTACGTATGTAAGACGTATGTCAAACACAATACCGGCGAGTTTTGGGAGTTTAAGAGCTCTTACAAACGAGCGACAGTGTGCCAAAGACGATCGGTGATCAGGGTCGCAAGCTGTCTGAACCCTAAACTAAAATATAGCCTTTTTTCACATACATTTACATGCATACAGACATATCCATGCAAACCTATGGCGGGCTGCTAGTCAACTTTATGTATATTGGTAGCTACTCATTGTACCTGCGGCCCTGAAATCACAACTTTCATAATGAAGTAGCTTTCAGAATGTTTTAATAACTCAAAACGTTAAAAGGGTCTACGGCTGCCGGTCGGAGGCCAAGGACCTTTTTCAGAGGCTGACCTAATGAAATACGTTGCCACTTAGCTAAGCAGGTAACCAACGATTAAGTTTAGAGCTTGAAAGTTCAATGTGCGTAAAGGGAAGTTCCTAAAGTTCAAAAGTTTATTTCAACCTGAATACAGCTTATTTGTATTTATTTATTTACAAAATGTACACGTACACAGACATGTACTCAAAATACAAACAAAGTAAGAAAATAGAGTATATAGGAAGAAATCTCTTCCAGCAGACCCAGGAGAGGAAAATTAAAGAAAACAGGTAGCAGGCGTTGTATTTAAGATATTAATATGTGATTCATACGTGACTTTTTTACTCGTGTTGCTTATTTTCGCTAAAAAGGTGGTATTAGGGTTAAGACCCATTAAGTTATATTAGGCATCAAATATATATTATAGTATACTACAACCATTGCTTACTTTAGGTCTATTTCTAGGCTTATTAAATTTACTGCCACTTTTTTTTATTATTTCCTTAACAGACAAAGCATAAAGTCGACTCTACATGTGTATTGTATGTTTTTTTTACAATTTTTTTATGTTCTAGGGATGTGTCTAGATCATTTTACAACACTTACTTCGTACTCGTAAGTAACAAATAACGAAACAATTTCCTTACCAACATATGTGTTCTCCATACTTACAATTTTAAATTAATTTGTTCATATAAAGACACTATAATCCCATTAAGACCGGCATGCTCTGTTAATCCGACGTACCTACATGTAATAGCAATAGCATGTATGTATATCTCGATTACACCCTCTGCCGGACTCAATTTGTATAAACCTTATTTACTGTTCCATAATTGATTTTGTAATGACATGCACTGAGTGAGGCCTATTCCCAACATTGGGAAGGTTGCAAATGATAATGATGATGATGAATTGAGGTTGTAAACAGTGAGATTTACAATTGTGTTCTATTTTAGTTAAATAAGTGATTACAGCGTCTCCAAACCAAAATTACCTATGAAGTCGTTATCGACTACATAAGACTGGTGTTGCATCTACCTAATTTTAATTTAACACATTTAATTTAAAAGTACTTATTTACTACTCAAAGCACATCTGAAATTTAAGTATGAATAAGTAGATACTATTAGGTCCTTACATATGAAATTGCCGATTTTCAATACTGGCAACTTTAAAATCAAATATCTTGCGTTTCATTAGGAATTTCAAATTCAAATTTATTTCGAAATAAAGCCAGAAAAATATTGTTTTAAAATTCGTATTTCATTTGTTTTAACATCATTTGTTTGAGTTTCAACATTGCTGTAACAACAACTATGGACAAATTGAAAATTCGCGGTATTTACGAATACGAGTTCCACCGTGGCACCAGTGCTGCAGAAACGACTCGAAGAATTAACGACGTGTATGGACCAGGCACCGCTAACGGACGAACGGTGAGTTTTTGGTTTCAACGTTTCCGTTCTGGAAATTTCGATTTACACAATGAGCCTCGTGGACGACCTGATACTCAAGTGAATAACGAAGAATTGAAGGCGATAGTGGAAGCGGATCCATCTCAAACCACTTCTGAATTAGCAGCAGCCTTCGGCGTAAGTGACAAAACGATACTTATCCACTTGCGCCAAATCGGAAAAATTAAAAAACTCGAAAAGTGGGTACCGCACGAATTGACTGAAGCAAACCAACAAACACGCGTTGCTTGCTGCGTTTCTTTGCTTAATCGCCACAATAATGAGGGGATTTTGAACCGTATCGTGACTTGTGATGAGAAATGGATCCTGTACGACAATCGGAAGCGATCATCACAATGGCTTGACCCTGGAGAACCGGCAAAACCTTGCCCTAAGCGAAAACTGACCAAAAAGAAGATTCTGGTTAGTGTTTGGTGGACCAGTGCTGGTGTTATCCACTACAGCTTCTTGAGATCAGGCCAGACGATTACTGCAGACTTGTATTGCCAACAATTGCAAACAATGATGGAAAAGCTCGCCATTAAACAACCGAGACTGATGAATTGCTCTAGCCCACTGCTCCTTCAGGATAACGCTAGATCACACACTGCACATCAAACGATCGCCAAGTTAGAGGAGCTGCGACTGGAACTTCTGCGTCACCCACCATACTCTCCAGATCTTGCCCCAACCGATTACCACTTTTTTCAAAATTTGGATAACTTTTTACAAGGAAAAATTTTCAAATCTGATGAGGCAGTCAAAACCGCCTTCAAACAGTTCATAGACTCTCGCTCCCAGGTTTTTTTTTCCAAAGGTATCAATGATCTGCCTATAAAATGGCGGAAGTGTATCGATAACAACGGCGCATACTTCGATTGATTAAATAATAATTTCATTAAAAAAAACTTGTTTCACTTTTTTGATACTGAACGGCAATTTCATATGTAAGGACCTAATATTATATTTCATCTTAGAAATGCACAACAAAGACATAGAGATTTTATTATGAATTCACTTAAAATGCAGTTCCAAGTTGTAAAAAACTGCTTTTAAACGTCGACTTGGTCGCGATTAGTTTTTAAAGTCAGTAAGAAATGTAAAATGTTGCGATAAGTTCATTTTCTCGGAACGACGCGAAGATGTTTTAAAATATTTACTAACTAGATGTCTTGATGTTACGTGTAATTTGTATTTGTTCTTTGTGTACAATAAAGTGTTGACAAACAAACAAACAAACAAACTACCTATTAACCTACCAATTATTGACACTATGTAATAAAAAAATTCATTTGATTTGATTTGTACCAACTATCGACTTTACACAGGTTATTATTTAACGACGTGTTAGATGTGTCAATAGGTGATTTTGGAAATCTTTAGGGGTCCCAAGGAATTCCAAAACAGCTTATGTAGGTAATCTCATTTTTTTAAAAGTAATCAGAGCCAAGGGTTGCAAAATCTCAACGGATAGAATACTGCAGTTCCCGGCAGAGTAGAATATACCAAGTCTTCCCGAGGATGACGTAGAAGGCGACTAAAGAAACACAAGCTAAACAACGCTTATATACATCAATGAGACCTCTCCAACACGTCTGGCCAGCGCGAAGAGTGTAGGCCAAATCTTCTGACTGCTCTGACTAATATATGGCTCTGGTAGTACAGGAGAGGGTCGTGCTTTTGCAGTGGAGACTAAAAAACACCTGATGATGATGAAAATACATAAATACTACCACGACTTCATCCCTAATGGGGTAGATAGAGCATTTTGGGTCTTTCGGCTCTAAGCAGACAGAACAGAGCCCAGGGCTACAATGACACAAAGGCGACTTTTAACGTGATGGCGGGCGAGAAGGGTAAATTACATACTCATAGCAATATTTATTTATTTTACAACTGAGTAATGATTGATCGATACATCGTAATCGATACCGATTACTCACTGGTAATCGTAACTCATCGATCACCTAATAAAGCTACATTGCTAATAGAAGTCCTCCATAATGAATGAAATAGAAAGTGCGATCCAGCTGCCCCCCGCAAAGTCAACAGCCCAAATACAACTAACCAATAGTACACAGGTTTCTCATGCGTTTCAGTTCATCACTTGCAAAATTGCTTTTGTTAATTAACGTACCTATTTTACCAAAATAAATTGAGATAGATACATCGACTTTTTTTCTGCTGATCTGAGCTGTTCCGAATTGGTATGGAAAGAAAAAAATATTTTTCATACGATACAGATACACTATCACGTCTTTATCCCTAACGGGGTAGACAGAGCCAAGGGCGGTAAAGCCCAGGCCACTTTTAGCGTAATGGTGGGCATGAAGGTGGAAAAGGGAAATCATAAAAGTGATGGGTTGCTAACCGCATCGCCTATTCATATGATTCAGATTCTCGCCCATTCCCTCGATCGGCTTTTACGATCTGCACGGGAAGAGAAGCAGCTGGTACATTCTATGTTTTTTCTTTTCTCCCAGACCAGCAAAGAAGAATATTTCGATATATGTTCGTTCAGTAACATGAACGGAATTCTCCCTTGAAATAGTTTCAGTATATTTTTTTAGACGCTATATAAATAAATCATACATATTTTTCATCATCATCCGAGCGTATTTCCGGTTGCATCCTCAGCGGTAACGCTTCAGAGCCCTGGGTCCGATACCTAATCTAGGTGATTTGACTAGGACTGCTGGTTTTTACTGGTTTTTACGCAGAACCAATCCTAGGACAGGTTTAACAAACGCTGGATAGAGTTCGAGACCCACAGCTTAACGCACGTTAAGCTGTGGGTCTCGAACGTTACGAAAATAAAGATGATTCCGTGTTTCGAAAGGCACCTTTCGAAGCACGGAATCATCTTTCTTTTCGGATAATCAGGTGATTCAAGCCTGCAATATCCTAACCAGTCTGGAAACAACTTTTCACAAAGTATGCTTTCCACTGGGATTTGAACCCACGACCTCCAGATCACAAGGCGAATGCCGGCCGTATAACGCTGCGTCATGCGACATTTCCAACATTTTACGTGATGATAACTCTTTAGTTCAATAATAAATACTCTTCAATAGTATATTAGTTCGCTAGGTGTGACCAATCTGTAGTTTACTGTAATTTAAAATTCAGACTCTGTTTGTATCGCAGCGTTTAAATTAATTACGAATCGTTTATCTCACAGCCATCTACGCCCACGATGGGGTATTTCACACGCCTTAGATTCTTTTGATAACTGGTTATTTGCCTCGTTAAATGAAGCATAATTCTATTAGCTTTTCCCTCTGCCTTTGCCTTTGTGGAATTGGTTACCGAATCATCCATTTCTGAGAATTTATTTGTTTAACGTTTTACGCAAATTTAAATGTAATAAGAGCCTTTTTCACCTGAGTGATGTTGAAAAGTATTTTTTATTTTCTAAATATTTATTTTATCCTCATCAGGTCTTTTTTAGTCCCCACTGCTGGAAAAGGACCCACTCTGTACTACCTGAGCTGTACTTAGCAAGAGCAGCCAGCGGATTTGGCCTACACTCTCCCCGCTGGCTAGACGGGTTAGAGAGGTCTCATTGATGTGTAATTGTGTATAAGCTTTTGTTTAGTTTGTGTTTTTTTAAGTCGCCTTCATACGACCTCCACGGAAGACACGAAAGACTTGCCGTGTGGTTTCCGGCAGAGTAGAATAGAACCACTCCAAATATTTATTTATTATCTATCTTTTAATATGAGCAATTTCATGAAACTGGAAGCAACTTCATCATCAGACCTTAGATATCATATAAGACCAAAGTATTTGCCTTGACAAATCGAAAAGCCAAAACTGTATTTATCCGTATTATAAAACGACCCGCTCAAATCAAGTTGTCATCTAGTAAAGTGACACTATCTCATATGTCAAGTTAACTTGATATGGGTGGATAGTTGTTTAAACTAATAACAAAGTTAGTCATTATTTTCTAATAAGACGGTATTTGCGTCGTTTCAATAGACACCTTCCGGCTTCATTGAAACGGACTACTTGTTATTTTATGTTATTGGTCGTGTGGAAAATACTGTATACTTTGGTTATTTTACATATATAGATAAGCAAAAGAATCCCTAGCCTATCCTAGGATTGGTTCTGGTCTAGATTAGATTAGATTTATTAATTTGCATCAAACAGGACACACATTCACATTCAATACAATAGATAGGTATATATAATAAATGAGACTACAATAATATAAACAGGGGACTGCGAATATGTGACAAATTGGCAGCAACTCAACGCATGTTAATACATGCGAGTCGAGTAATCTAGAAGAGCAAAGCACTGATTTTCAGTGGCTGCCTTAGGGTGGACGCGCGCACAGCAACTCAGACGTGTGAATGTATCATATGTTTTATAATAATGTATTTATTTATAATGTTGTAGTATAATAATTGTATAGAGGGTTATTTTTAATTAACCGGCAACCTTTTTGGAGCAAGTTCAGTCCGTGATACTGAACCACTTTCCATAAAAACAATTATTGAAAAACGAAAATTCGACTTTCCATACTAATCGGCGCTCAACCAAATGGATTTTGTATGGGAGGACGAAATTTTGTTTTCGTTTTTCGATAATTGTTTTTATGGAAAGTCGTTCAGTATCACGGACTGAACTTGCTCCAAAAAGGTTGCCAGTTAATTAAAAATAACCCTGTATATGAATCAACTAGTTCTTGGGGTCTACCTTTTGGCTTGAGGAGGTCAGACGGCAGTCGCTCTGTGTATAAACCAGTAACCTCGTCAAATCACCTAGGTTAGGTAGCGGACCCTGGGCTCTGAAGCGTATACGTCATGAGAAGAGTTGCCAAACACCTGACTAAGAGGATGGTCCATTTCGAGGTAGGTGGCTGCAGCCCTTCAATGTTCCCTATTCCTATAAGAAGACCAAGAAAGACGTGAAAAGAATGTATTATGAGAGATATGAAGAAACAGGGGGCTAGTGCAAATATCATCATCATCATCAGGTCTATTCAGTGTTCCTACACGACCCTCTCTGTACTACCTGAGCCATATATTAGTCAGAGCAGTCTGAGAATTTGGCCTACACTCTCCACGCTGGCCAGATGGGTTGGAGAGGTCTCACTGATGTTTATAAGCTTAGTTTAGCAAGTGTTTCCTAAGTCGCCTTCTACGACATCCACGGGAAGACTTGGAGTGGTCCTATTCTACTCTGCCGGGAACCATACGGCTAAGTGCAAGTATGGTAAATGTCAAAAGAAGTGGAAGCAGTTGACATACAGACCCGACCACAAATAGGGAAGTGGCGAAGAAGAGGATGATGATAAGATAGGCGGAGATTTGCATCGACATCCTTTACCAGCTAGATAAAGCTCAGGGTTCACTGCAACCAAAGATAAGGATTAGCAAGATGGTAGAGATAAGATATTGACAATTTCCATGCCTATCACTAGTTGGGTAGAAATCCCATGGTATTAAAGGTATTAAGATTGGCTAAATTGTGTTTGCCATAAATTTAACAGTAAACTTTGGATTACCCATACTATTAGATGGGTCCCCCCCTTTATAGTAGAACTTTTTATGTTATAATATTATTATGCAAAACAACGGTTTAAATAATCGTCATTTCGTAAAAAATAGTTTGGCATCTACTCATTTAACACAAATTCAAAACCAATAATGTTAAAAATCAGAATAATCTTAGAGCATAAATTTTATTTCCATAATAATCTAAAAGTAGAATCATTATATCGCAGAAAGTTCGCAGTCAGAATCTCCTTTTGTTATTTAATTAATATGTATAGTTATTTCAATGCTGAATCTTTTCTAAGATAGAATTTTCGTCTGGCACAGATAATTGGTGGAATATAATTGTTTCGTAGCGGACATAACGACGATAATGCTATGATGATAAGAAAAAAATATCTACCTTGGCAAACTTGGGTGGTCGCAGTTCTAACATAACCTAACTTACATTTCTAGCCTAACTGAGTAAACCTGGAATGCTATTTTTTATGTTGACCAACATAGTATACGAGTAGATTTTAACGATTATGTTTTTCTTAGAAGATCAAAAGAAATTATAGCAAATAAAAGTAACACTATTTAAACATAATTCTAAAACAAATTATGCGAAACTTAATGTTTGTAAAAGGTAATTGTACTAAATGAAATTCTGACATCTTAAAAGCTATTGAACATTCGGACATACATTATAAATATTCGGCAAAACAAAAATTATATCAACTATTTTTTGTGTTTGAAATGTCCTTTCAAATAAGATTCTGCCAAGTATGTTATGCCAAATGAAATTCGGAACATCGAGATTTTTCCAGATAGATGGAACCCCTATTAGATATAGCTAAGTAGATTAATTTAGTAAATTGTGGGAGTATGTTGACGATAGTCTTAGCCGTACTTAGAAAATGCTGCTCCTAAAATGAATTAAATAGTGAAATACTACTACTTTAAATGTATACATCAGTTCTGTTATAGTAATAAAAGAGCGCATGCTCTCAGTTAAAAGCTTTCTAGGTCCTTGAGTAACATAGTAACGGGTACTTTCTAGAACACAGATATTTTAGTTAGGAAAGAAAAAAAATGTCTGCAAAACGTTATAAATCTAAAATAGATGGATATATCCTAACATGTATAACACAAATGAATTCTTCCGATTTCCAATCCGTCGCTTACCGAAACGTGATGTACTTAAAAACCTCGTTGGTATAGTAACTTGTTGACGTCGTCGGTACGCGAAGAGCAAATAAATTCTCACCTCTTTCGAAACGTGCACACAAATTTGTAAGCCACTGACTTGAAATAACTTATAGTACGCTGGACTGAAAATATTTTTATACTACAAGAGTAGGTATATAGTTAACTTGACGGTAGCTTAAAAGCAATCGTCTTGAATCTATTTCTACGTATAGGCTCTTTGTTTTCGTTCTCTTTAGTACTAAAATTGCGCTGCTGAATGGTTTGTTTTAAATTTTCTAGTAAAGATTCCAATTCTATCATCATAATAATATCACATGGTTGGTATGTAAGGACGGCCTCCGTGGTCCAATGGTCAAGGCGTTTGCCTTGTGATCCGGAGGTCGTGGGATCAAATCCCACTGGGAAGCATACTTTGTGAAAAGCCGTTTCCAGTCTAGTTAGGATATTGCAGGCTTGGAACACCTGATTATCAGAAAAGAAATTCTGTGCTTCGGAAGGCACGCAAAGCTGTAAGTACCGAACACATTTAGCGTTTGTTTAAACCTATATCCTAGGATTGGTTCTGCTCTACCCTTTGGGTTGCGGAGGTCAGACGGCATTTGCTCTGTGTAAAAACCAGTAACCTCGTCAAATCACCTAGGTTAGGTAGCGGACTCCGGGCTCTGAAGCGTTACCGCTGAGGATGCAATTTCAAAATATAGAGTAAATCATAAAGTACTTCATCTCATTAGAAGAGTATAGGTAAACTACATAGCTGTTGTCCAGATCCTCTCTTAAATGTCATGAAGTTCAACACCACAGTTTTTTTTTTCTCCCAAACTATGAAAGTCAAGAAGATCAACACGTCTTAGCAGGAGCGTCGTCTCCATATAACACGATTCCTTTCGATTTGCCTTGGCGAATTCTAATATACACAATTTTTTTTTTATTATAAGAAATTATATCTTACCCTCTCTAGTTCATCTCCGTACTGCGCTTTAAATTTTTTTTTCCCCATCTCATAAGCCGACTAATTCACGGCTTTAGTTAATTGCACACACTCAAATATTAACAAATAGACATAATAAACATACACACACACACACTTTAACTCGCACTCCTACAGATAAAACCTGCAAACAACTCGGCCGATCTATCAGGAATTCTATCACGCTCACACAATGTCATTTTTTTTTTCTATGAACACACGCACACAGACGCACTACTTACCTTACGGCGCGGCGACCGGCGATGGGCGCGCGATGAGGCAAGTCTGTTTATTGTTTTAGGTAACTACATAATTAAAAAAGGTTACTTCGATGGCGGCTGTACCGAGCCAAAGAAGAACGATTGTCTATATTTTACTTATGTCCGTTTTTTGGTCCGGGTTCACTTGTCATTTTTTTCACGCTACGCCACTGCGTCTTAGTATACTCAAATTAAATAATGAAATAAGAAATGGTGAAAAAATACCACGTGAGCAGGACTTGAACCCGCGACCTTAGTCTCAATACGACTATGCTCTAACCAACTGAGCCATCACGTGTTCAACCCCGCACGCCGAATTTCGCCACCATTTGATATTCCTAATACGCATTAGGCTTGCGTTTTTCACCATTTCTTATTTCATTATTTAATTTGAGTACTTTAGTACTGCATCTTAAATGCCTAAAAACCCTTTAAAAATATACGTCTTAGTATATTTTAGTCTGGTAGATAATGAAGGTCGGTGATTACACGTATAAGACACTTCGAAATAGAGTCGTGGTAGGCTGTGTTAATGCGATAACCACTAAAATTAGAGCCTGCACACTTGTGGTTTTCTAACTGACGAGCGTGAACGCAAATATCGATTACTTTCAATACTGTACAGTTAACGTCGATTTGGAAACATTTTGGATGGCATTCACAGCAGGCGGCTGTCGTAAAACCACAAATCATTTGAATGGTGCTGTCCTTTTCATTTCCAATTAGCACGTTGTGTATTTTAGACCTGTGTAAACTGGAACCCGACTTTAAGAAAATGATTTCTTTTTAAACGCATACGTTTCTACTCGGTAGGTACTTAACGTTCTGCGATCAGATTGCAGACGTTCTGAAAAAGGGAGAGGTAAAAAGTACACGTAACCGAAGGGCATGTATGAAGAGGTTGATGAGTATAGATGAAGTGAAAGAGGTCTGTCAAGATCGTAGCAAGTGGAGATGTGGGAAACAGGCGTGATAGTATGTATGTATTGTACTTGGTTGTACCAACTTTTTTTTCGTTTGTACCTTAACGTGTTTAAAGATACAAGGGGTTTTAAAATACTTAAAACCCGACTTGGAAAAATCGATTACTATTCCCTTGGAAGTATACGTTTCTACTCCGTATGTACCGACTTACTTTTGAGGAACTTACCTTACCTTGAACTTTGCATCTGGTAGCCGCACGCACCCATTCAAGTCGAGATGGTGCCAAGAGTAGCCAAGAGATTTAGCTATTAACATACTCGATACATGCGAGTAGGTAACATTAAAATCAGTTTTACAGTTACATAGACCGCCTACCCAACATCATCCTCTTGACACCTGTAGTGTTCATAACGTTTAATCATGTTACCATATACAAAATTGTTCTTTGTACTTTTAAGCCTTTGTGAATTTATTATTAGATGCCTGTACGTACGAAAATATCTAGGTCAGTGGGATTGCCTAATATAATATACAGACTTAATTTATTCCCATGAATCTTAAATACAATTTTTATTATCTTACATGAAATCAAAATCAAGTACTTTTTACTACCTTATAAAATGCAAATAGTACACCGCTTCCTACGCCGAATAGAGAACATAAATTTCGTTTGTAATATAGGCGTTGTCCTTTTGCCCGAGTAAGACCGTTACAGCATCTATCTGTCTGCCGGTCCGACATTGTGTTCCTTAATTAAACAGCGATAGGTGTCGAGATAGCGAGGCGCCATTTTGACAATGGTTTGTACTCTTATGTATTCTGTGACAATGGCTGAAAATGTGTCAGATTGGGTTCGTGACTTACATACTTTATTCTTCTTATTTAAGAGCTTAGAGGATTCAAGGCCATCGTGTTCATGTCTTTGGAAATGGTACCAAACCAAGTCGTCGGAGGGTGGCCTGGACCTCTCTAAAAAAAGCTTTCTATCTATTTATATTCAAGAGCTAAGCTCTTGTCAATAATGATATATTTATCCTACATTGAATAAAAAAAATTACTTTGACTTGACTTTTGTCGGTGGAGTATGATTTATCATCTGCCAGCTGTTTTACTTCGCTGTACATACATACGTACGACAAGACGTTCACCTTTTCCTTTATCTGTTTCATGTAGCTTTCATACGACGTGAAAAAGCGCATTGGTGTAGAGGCATCGACTTAGATGTTTTTTTTTTACTTATCCAAATAATGTTACAAAAATGTTCAAGTTGATCTAGTTACAAAATTAAGAGTTGTTCAACAGCTGTAAAATAAATCCATTAACGTGTCTCACTTCTGAATTTATACCGAAGTTCCAGTCATGAAGGTAAAATTTATCTCGTACCTTATTTACTCTAGCCGAAACGAGACAGCAAGTCATGCGGGGCGTAAGGAATCGCGGCGGGTCAATGAGGCTGGTTTACGCGGTTTTTTCGTTTTACAAAGAATATTTAAGAGTTATTTAAAAAGTAAGACATATGATGACTGCTTTATGTTGTATGTTTATACAAATATAATCCAAAGTTACAAGTATTTATGTATAGAGTTAGTCCCGAACTTTGCTGTGTTTTTATTTCAAAGTGAGTATTTCGTTAATATTGATAATATTTAAGATCGCTCTAAGAACTTTAGGGTAATACGGGCTCTTAACTAAGCCGATCCAAGCAGGGCAAGTTGGAAAATGGCCTTTTTCAAACTGTACTGGATCTTGAGTGTTTATCTATAAATGTAAAACTAAAACTCGACTACGGAAAGATTCTTGCTGAAAAGTACGTTTATCCAATTAATGTAAGCACATCAGGGTGAAACAGCTGTATACATTTTTGGAATGTGCTAATTAGTTCGTCCTTAAGTAAGTAAGTCCTTTCATTTGATACCCTACACGGTATGATTCGATTTATTTAATTTTTTTGTTCATTACTTTTTGGCCTATGGAAAGGGCCATATTGAATTTGCTGTGACGTCATATCGCCTATAACTAGAGGACAGCCAAGACGCTTTCAACGATACCTTATTTGTCAAGGCAGCATGGATATCAAAAAAGAAACGAGGGAGGGAACAGATGAATAAATAAAAACATACTCATTTTCGCTACGCCCCGTAGTTGAGTAAAAATATAGTATCGTTGAGTTAGTATCCCATAACACAAGTTTAAAACTTACTTTGGGGCTAGCTCAATCTGTGTTATTTGTCCCTATCAGGGGCGTAGCTACCGCCGTATCACCGTATCAATTATAACGGCCGGGCTACGGGGGACTCCGACGTGCGTAAGCAAAGATTTTTCAAAATTAAAACTAATAAAAAATTACCTAAGAACTTCGATGGGACATGAACGCCTGTCAGATCTGTCACTATTGTCCATAGAGGCAGAAACTTTAGAAAATCTAAAGTCATTATCGGCTACAGATAATTTAATAAATCAGTTTGCCAAAAAAAAGGCAAGGAGAGTATATAAAAATTTGGAAAAAGTGACAGATATAATAGATATACTCGTAGAATTATGATGAATAAATATTTCTTTTAATTTTATGCAAACATTTTCTTTTCTTTTGTGAGAAATCTTTACCCTTCATAAGGGCCCCCAAACAATTTTTTATACGAGGTCCCGCCAAGGCACGCTACGCCACTGGTCCCAATATATTTATTTATTGTAAAAATCAAGTATTGTCTACCTACGCGCCTAATTACTTATCTCTCCGTCTCAAAGTTAGGTAATATAAATGGCTGACTAGCTTTAGTACGGCCACAAAGACAGGCTGAATAAAATTTGCCAAGAACATTTGTTTAGTGACTGAAATTAATGAATCGTCAGTGTTCTGCAAACTCGAGTAAGGGCTCGGCCATATCTCCGAGAGTCTATCACCGCTGCGGCATTGTTTTTTAACCCCCAACGAAAAAGTGGGGTATTATAAGTTAGACGTGTCTGTGTGTCTAAAAGTAAAAGTGTAATAAACATACCAATTTCGATGCGGTGTTTTCTTATCGAAAGCCTTATCTGCCGAGATGGTTCTTAGCTTTGTTTGATAAAAATCGGTCCAGCCGTTCAAAAGTTATTGGGGTGAACGCTTGAAAGTCGGTGGTTTTTTAATTTGTGTGGGAAATAAACTTTTTCTATTAACCCCCGACAAAAAAGAGGGGTGTTATAAGTTTGAAGCTAGTGTCGATCTGTCTGTCTGTTTGTCTGTCTGTGGCATCGTAGCACTCGAACGGATGGACCGATATCGATGCGTTTCTTTTTACGTGAAAGCAAATTTCCTTACGGTGGTTTTTAGCTATGTTTGATGAAAATCGGTTCAGCCGTTTAAAGGTTATTGGGGGTTAACGCTTGAAAGTCAGGGCCTTCTCTGCTTGAAAGTCAGGGCCTTCTCTAGCAAATATATAGATGGCGCTATGTGGAACTATTGGTAGTTCCGCTAGTCATCACTAGATGGCGTCATTGACAGTCGGGGATTTTTAATTTGTCTAGCAAATAAACTTGTATAGTTACAACTTAGTTGGTAAATCAACTAACGGCCATGTGGTCGAACCGTTGCCCATCGACGCTACAACACCAGTAGTGCCACAAGTGCATTGCAGACTGAAAAAATATTTTCACGCCCCCTTTAGAGAAGTTAGATAGATAAATGATTTTACAACCCTGAGTAAAGAACTCATTACCATCTTCAGAGAAGACAAAAAGCTTCATTACATTCTTAATTTTCATTTGGTTAGGAAGTAGAAGTGTTGTTACAAGAAAGGTGAAAAGTGCTTATGAAATCTGTTGACATCTAACTATTATTTGTACCTTTTTTGCCTTTTCTGCATTTTGTACAAAATATAAACTAAACATTTATGATTATTTGTAAGTATTAAAATTCAAAGAACGATATAGAACTCTACAAGGCACTGTAATGTAATGTTCTTCCATACTGGTTCGGGAGAAAAGAAAAAACACATAATGTACCAGCTGCTTCTCTTCCCGCGCAGATCGTAGAAGCCGATCGAGGGAATGGGACAACAAAAAGACTCATGTTGTTTGATGAATGCGGCTAGCAACTCTATTTTGTTTCCTTTTTCACCTTCTTGCCCACCATCACGCTTAAAGTGGCCTTTGAGTCTTGCAGCCCTTGGCTCTGTCTGCTTAGAGCCGCAAGACCCAAAATACTCTGTCTAGGGACTCTATTAGAGTGCCTTACATACCTATGTATAAAAGGGACTGTAAATCCTAATCCTAACTTCCTAACTAATATTATAAAAGCAAAAGTGAGTTTGTATATTTGTTTGTTTGTTTGTTTGTTGCCTCTTCACGCTTTATCTACTGAATCAATCTTCTGGAAAATTTGCATACACATAGGAATACTGAGACGGACATAGGGTACCTTTCATCCCGGAAAAAAGTAATGTTCCCGTGGGATACGCGAGCGAAGCCGCGGGCAAAAGCTAGTATAATATAAATGTAGCCAAACCCTAAGACATTAACATAATACTTATTCAAGAGACCGTGCCGTAACTTCGAATAAGCTAGGTTAGGCTATAGGATTTGTTCAGATTAATTTTTGGCGTGACACGCAGACCTGCATAATGCTGCTCGTTTGTTATTGCCAGTCTGCGGCGCATTTACATCGTGATAACGAGCTGAGAATATTTAATTTTGTAATTGGCTTGCTTGTTTACATTCAGAATTAAGTATTCAAAAAACATCATAAACATAAACATGTTACTATACCCAGCAGGGCCTTTCCAGGGGGAAGGGTCCTGGTAGATACACTCTGCACTTCCCTTCCAGTTTCTTTGTCTAAGCGCGTTCCCGTTTGCATCCTCAGCTGTTCTGCTTTAAAGCCCGGGGTGCGCTTTCCCGCTTTTTCTTCTCCAAATATAACATACATGTCAATGGTCACGAAAGGATGCCAAAGACATTTCAAAATGGAGAAGAAATAGCCGGAACAGTTTAAATGATTTGGCTATAGTTTTACGACCGGCCGCCTGCCTGACGTCAACCCTCTTTGGAAATGTATTTGTGCGAAAAGTTTTACAAGCGGCCACCGCCCGACGTTAGCCCTCCTTGGGAATGCAATTTTAGCACGAGATGTTTGTGCTTAGTCCTTTAGTCGCCTCTTACGACATCCACATAGAGAGAGTGGTCCTATTCTAACCCGGAACCACACGGGGTACATACAATATCATGTCTTCCCTTCCAGTTTCTGTAGGGACAGAAATGTGTTTAGTGATCATTTGTACAAACAGATGCACCAATTACTTTCAACATTACTGTACTTATGTACATTGAATTTGTATTGATTTTACCTTAATAAGTACTCCAGACAACCTTGATGAGTGTCTTATCCGTTTTTTTTAATAAGTACAGTCATAAACACATCAAGCTATCCAAATTCATGGCAATTCACCCTTTATTTTCGCTACCTTAAAATTACTGTATGATTTATTGTTATAAACGAGCTGTACATGTGTATCAGTATGTACTGATACACATGTACATCTCGTATCTATGTAGATATGATATGTTTTTACTTATATACATTTGTAAATAGAACTACAAAGTCAGCAAACAAATCTAAAAGTTTAACCCTAGCTCTCCACTTAGGAATTCATTCGTTTCAATAAAAGCTACAAAGTATAGCATATGTTCGTTAAACCCCTCTTTAGAGCTGGGGTTATGGAGTTAGCGCTAGTCACTTGGGTCTGATCCTATAGCCTCAGAAATACTTGCTCGTATAATGTTGGACGAACGAGATTTGGTGGCGATCCTTTTATGATAGGTATAATTTGGATGTAGGAATTGAATGAAATGAATTTAAGCTCAAGGTATTGAAGGCGTAGTTTTATAATCTTACTTACGAGTAGTTTAAGAAACTTTTACTTTTATTATTAGATAAATTGTAAATTTTATATTTTAAAAAGGAGAATGATAAAGTACTATAATCGTGTGACATGGGTATCGTTTAAGATAGAATTACCTTATATTAGAATTGTTATTACGACTAGAGATGTAATTGTTTACGTAAGTGTACTTTAGGCTTGCGCTGGAAGAGTAAAAACACTTGGGTCATTGGGTGTGATCCCTGTAGCCTCACAAATATTCGTATACCCATAAATAGATCCGGACGAACGAGTTTCGGTAGCTACCCTTCTTTTTTGACATGTGGTTGGACTTGGATGACAGAAATTAACTTGGGCTTTTCCTTGTGAGACGAAGTTTTTGTAATTCCATTACTTAATAGATTATTTTCTCTTTTATCTTGTATTTAGATCATTTATCACATTTTTTTTAGATAAATTGCTATTTAACTTTATAGCTTTAGAGAGAGAGCCACAATTGAAGAAAAGAAAAATATTCAACCTATCGCATAGCTGAAATCTTTTAATTATCATTCAATAATACTAGATGTAAATGTAAATTTAAATAATATTCAACCCAAAGACAAAGCCAGTAAGGCATAAGCGAAGTACAATTAATTTTGTTATTGAAGAGAAAACCGCAGGACACGGTGACTTTGAGAAGTTATCTCGACATAAAACTAATTACGGACCGCTTCTCCTTATAAATATTTGGTGTGAATGGTCCTTAAATAATATACAGGGTGATTTTAAAACTCGTAACTATATTCAAGGAACGTACTCGTTATCATCATCATCCGAGCGTATTCCCGGTTGCATCCTCAGCAGTAACGCTTCAGAGCCCTGGGATCGCTATTCAAGGAAAGTCCTCATTCGGCGAAATAAAAAATACATATTCTGACATATGTATCTTATTTCATAATAAAAACCAAAGATATCAGCCGACAAATGTATACCAAAAATCTTCCGCGCATATAGTAAAGTTAGCCATTTATTAGAAATTTAAGATGTTTTTACAAAAAATAAGTCTTTTACGGTTTTGTGTTCAATTAATGATTCTGATTCCGATTGAGATTTCCTTATAGTTTTATATTCCTTATTGTTTTATTAAAATTTACCACAAAGAATATACAGGTTGATTTTGCACCCCCTGCAAAATCAACCTGTATATTCTTTGTAGTAAATTTTAATAAAACATTCCTTTATTTATTTATAATAAAATCATGTACTTAATACAGTAGATGTTAGAAAACTAAAATTAAAAATTTAACAAAGCTATTGAAATTAAACTAATTTAAACTGAAATTTTATTATTTATTGAAAGGATTAAATTAAATAACACGATATTTAATATTAACTAAATAGAATAAATATTTAAATACTTTTAAACTAACTATCGCGTTGCATTATCGTTAAATTAATTAACGCGAAACGTACCTTTTTTTGACGTGACAACGTCTTATAAATTGGTTAGCCGGGTGACACTTCAAGAAACTGCGTTACGCTCCGCTCACGTTATGCGCTCACAATGAGAGCGAGTGAGAGGCACGCGTGCCTTTCACTTTTTATGTCTGTCTCTCTCGCTCTTAGGCGGGCTAACCATGCCCGAGTGGAAGTCAAGTTTGGAGTGAAGTGGAGTGAAGTCGTTGTCACGTAAAACTTTCGCCCGTATACCGACTTTACAGGCAACCAATTTTTTTGCTGACGTTTCGTTCGGGTTTCACTGAACGTGGTCCCAGCTTGACCAAGCTTGTGGTGAGTCAAGCTGGGACCACGTTCAGTTAAACTTACTTAAAATAAAATTAAGATATTAAGATATCAACATTTAAAAATAAAAATGTTCATTTCTGTCATCAATTTTTTTATTAAATCCCAACTTCCCAACTAATATTATAAATGCGAAAGTGAGTTTGTATATTTGTTTGTTGCCTCTTCGCGCTTTATCTACTGAACCAATCTTCTTGAAAATTCGCATACATAGTTAGGAGTACTAAGAAGGACATAGGGTATCTTTTATCCCGGAAAAATATAATGTTCCCGTGGGATACGCGAGCGAAGCCGCGGGCAAAAGCTAGTAGATAATAAAATATAAATAATAAAATACACAGAAAAGTACTTATATTGTTTCCTAAAAGCAAATATTGTCACATTCGATTTCGTAGCAATGCTACAAGTACAATATAAGCTACACGGACATTATAACATTTTCTCGTATTTTATTTGCCAATCTTCTTCCTTTAAATTGAATCAATTAAGTAATCACAAAGAGGAGACTTTCACAAAGACGTTACCGATGTACAATTGATTTTGTTATTGGAACAACCGCTAGGCCGCTATCGCGAAATAAACTTATATATAGGTTTTTAACCCACGACAAAAAGAGGGGTGTTATAAGTTTGACGCTAATGTCTGTCGGTCTGTCTGCTTGTCTGTCTGTCTGAGATATCGTAGCGCTTGAACGGATGGACCGATTTCAATGCGGTTTTTTTTACGTGAAAGCAAGTTCTCTTGCAGTGGTTCTTAGCTATGTTTGATGAAAATCGGTTCAGCCGTTTAAAAGTTATTAGGGGTTAATGCTTGAAATTCAGGGCTTTCTCTATCAAATAATAGATGGCGCTACGGATGTCAAGTCGTATTGGTAGTTCCGCTATTCATCACTAAATGGTGTTTATGTCAGTCGGGGTTTTTTAAATTTGTCTAACAAATAACTTGTCTTTATAAATATTTTATGGCCTCAATAGTACATGAGGTAGGGCAGTGGGACACGTCACGTCAGTATCGGTAGCTTTTTCACTAAAAATAATTAAAAATAATGACCTTCAATAAGTGATATATTTATCCTACATTGAATAAAAAAATTGACATTGACTTTGACTTCACGAGTCACGACAGAAGGTAGTCCATCGACTGAATGGCACCGCAGTCGCATATGTCGTGGCTAACACATACGGGAGACCAACACAAAGTTATTAACAGACGTGCTAAAATATGGTCAAATATATTGGAAAATAAGTATATATGTGGTAAAATTATCGTTATATTTTATCGTCACGTGTAAAGCAGTACATTATATACTCGTAGAATCACTACTCTCTTAGCAAATATTTCTGTAGCTCTTTTTGATATTCCGTAGAAATCCTTTGTTTTTTACCATTTTCCATTTTCGTAGCAAATATTTCAATCAGAAAGATACATCGTAGCCGTCGCTACGACGCGCTACGAGGCTGCGGTCTCGGAGGAGCGAGTTTTCCCATTCGACATTTTGCGATATTTTCTTCCACTTATCGTTACTTTTGTAAATAAAACATTCGTTTGAACAAATTGTCTTCTGAGCTTTGATAAGTTATGCAATATAATCTTTTCGCGAATCATTTGTATTTAAAATATTTTATTAGAATTGTTTAGTTTAAGAGCCCGAAGAAAAGTAGGTAAGATTAACCTCGGTTGTTGAAATAATGAGATAGTCTTTGGCTATTGGTATGGACGAGCGACTTCTTATACCTACTACTCGTGTGAGGTAGATAAGTTAATTTTTTAAATATTTCATACGTCCTCATTTTTGCTAGCGAACCAGCATTTCATATTTGTGTTCAAATATTTCATAAATACCATATTGTATAATATTAGTTCATTATTTATCGTTTCGTAAAATATATATACTGAAACTATTTTAAGCCTAGCCGAAAGTAACAGTATCGACATATGAGAAGTAGGTATTTTTGCTCTCCATACAAACTCTGATCAGCTCGTATGATGTACTGAATTCACGTTCAGTACATTTTGTCTTTTTGTAACCAGTAGTGAAAGGTTTCACTACTGGTTACAAAAATAGTTTTATTAAAGCAAATCGTCTCCCGCCTTTGAAAATTCATTGTGAGACAAAAGTAATTACGGCTCACTTATCTTACAAAATATTTCATTATTCCAAAACCTAATAAATACACTTCTGTTTAGAGAATACTGTTTACCACCTTCAGTACAGCAAAAGATAAAACTATCAAACACACAATGAAAACGGGAACGCATAAAGCTGCAACATCGAACATGTCTATAAATAATGGGTCCACCGCTGAGTGGACGCTCGACGTGTACAATAGTTTACACTTTACATGCCACCCATTGTCTGAACAAAACGCCGTATCGAGGCGCGCAAACTGCCATTAATGAATTTATACGCGTTTGCCGAGTTTAAAATCAATATTAAAATGGAACCCTCCTATTGTTCTTTTGCAGGATCCCACTTCAAAAAGAATCGAAAGGCCAATAAAAGATACGATTATCATCCGCTTCACACAGACGTTTTCATTCGCAAATATTTGAATTGGAAATCGTGATGACGTATTAAACTTGCAAAAACTTTTCATTGTCGTCCCGTACCGAGTATCATAGACCTTCTATTATGCTCGGTACTCAATTCCAAAACTAATTTGGAATAATAAAAGAAAACCTAAGGTTTTTCAGTAAAATAATGCTTCGAACCTGCTGATTCCCAAAACCAAAAACAAGCGGTTCTCTCGGGTTTTCATTTTATATATCCACCTACATAAATATTAATCGACTTTTTCAATGCGCTATCAGCGACATCATCTATGAACACATTTATTTCTCGAATAAAACCTTAAAGTTCGCTATTTTTTGTTTTTTACCAAATTTAAAGTTAAATTTTCAGGGCAACATAGTCTACTCGTAAAGCATTTCAATGTTCTCTTTCAGAAACGTATTCTAAACCAATTGCAGCTGGCTCTATGTAAAGTAGAGCCCTACTTAAATTCATTTGCTGCTCAAGATTTGTACGTGACGTTGAACAGAACGCAGTGTATTATGCTAAACCGGCTGCTCTTTGTTTAAACAGTGCCTGAGTAGCGAATTTCAAATTTGAATAATCCAGCCGGCACAGTAATTGCGTCGCATAAACTGGCAAAAAACCTTGATGAGCTTGGGAGAAATTCAAAGATATATCTCCACTCGAGCGCTCAACCATAGCAGCACATGTAAACAAAAACAAACGCTGCCTTTTACGAGTGCAAACAAGCCATAAAACGCGCTACACCGTAAAGGAGTCGAGCGACTTAATGCCGCTTCAATAACCTACTTTCGTCGGGAAAGGCGTGTGGAAGTACAAATCACCTGCAATTATAACATTGGTTTAACGTAGATGTGCCGTCATTTCCCGCGCCGTAGCATATGTCAGTTTGATTACAGTGTGCGAAGCGGGGGGTGTCTTCACCGAGCAACAGGCGCGGGCTGATCAATGAGCGGCCCCGCGCACCCCGCCACCTGCGCCGCACTTGTTGCGCGCACACCAACACCATACATACTCTGTTGAGGTCGTGGCACATTGCCAACCTTACAGACACGAGACAAGGCGCACATCGGCTGCACTGAACCCTGCACATAGGCTTCGCGCCGCGGGTGCGCCTCGTCATGTATTATCTAAGCTTCTAATACCACTGCGACATAGCATATCGGGATTCCATAAACGTACCGCCGATAAAGATACGCTGATGACCTTTTCCGGTGCCCTTTAAATCGCATCGATACGTTCTAACGACGCCTATACAGGTACAAGTATTTACGGAGGAGAGCAGATAATGTTGGAAAGCGCTTAGTTTGCTGTACTAATGCTAAACTATACTTCGTCATGACTCATGTATGTGCTGTACTCGTGACCTGGGATCGATATGATGCGGAGACGTTGGTAAAAGGACACGTTACGAAGTGACTATATACTCTTTGGACACGTTATTAAATGTTGGAAGATTTATGAGTTTTAAAGGGATGCAGGCTTCTATTACGCGATAACGTTTGCCAGGCCACTGTAAACTACTCGTATGCTGGAGGTTTAATCTGCATGATATGGCTAGATAGATAGATAGGGTTCGGGAACCTTTTATTAATGTCATTTATTTTATGCTGAACCAGGCCTGTGTCACTCGCCGATTAGGTATCGAAAATATACTTACATTATAACTAAGAACGCGGCGGCCCCTTCAAGTGGTAAATTCAGTTATACGAATCGTTTGTAATAGAATGAAAGACAGAGTAATAAGAATGAAATTGGCCTGCAATGGTTGTCTAGGTATATCTAGGGATAGGGTTTCCGAATTTAACACATTCCTTTTCCTTTCATCGTCAGGTGTTTTTGTGTCTCCACTGCAGAAGCACGACCCTCACTATATTACCAGAGACATACTTGGCCAGAGCAGCTATAGATTTGGCCTACAATTTCCATTCTGGTGAGACGGGTTGGAAAGGTCTTACTGAAGTATATTTCCTAAGTCGCCTTCTACGACATCCATGGGAAGACTTGGAGTGGTCCTATTCTACTCTGCAGGAAACCACACGGAATTTTTTTGTTTGGCACGGTTTTCCTTAAGATAAACATAACTAAATGTTATAAAACTTCAAAATTAACATGATTTGTAACGATAAGCTAGATCTAGGCATTTCTTTCACCTACCTATAAGGAAAGATAGAAGGGAAAAGAGGACCAGGAAGACCGAGGCATAGTTACATGAAACAGGTTAAGGAAAAGGTGAACGTCGCGTCGTACAGCGCAGTAAAACAACTGGCAGATGAGAGAGACAAATGGAAGAGAATTCATACTCCACCGACAAGAGCATAGCTCTTAAATATCGATAGATAGATAGACCTATAAGGCACAAAATCTTCAAGACAGCTAGAGATACAGATCCAGAGATCGTATCATATGATCTCTAACGTATGCTACTAAACGTTAGGCTACAAAACTGTCTTGACTTTTCGAACCATGTGCACGTATCTATTTCCTTGTGTGATGTGTCATAAATTAAAAACAGCAATATCATCCAAAGTTTCCAGCGTTCATGAGACTGCTATTTCACTAATTAAATAAAGCCCCTAGATCTAGACATTCGAATGCACAAGTATTCCAATTTACACGCGAATCATTGCAGCAACGTCGGAGATACTCGTAGCTTCATTAATTTGCCTCTCCGATAGAAACGGAAAATCTGAAATAGGAAAATTAACAAATTTTTCAGTACAACAAAAAATCACTACTATACAATGTGTAACAAAAAGGGGGTAAACGTACTAATCAATGTGAACAACTTTTACTATGGGACCATCCCTAAAATCGCAAAAAAAATCTGCAGCTCCATACAAAATTAAATACCTACCGTGACAAAACGCAGCAGCAAACTGCAGATAATTTTTTCGCGATTTCAGGTATGTTTCCATAGTAAAAGTTGTTCACATTGGTTAGTACGTTAACTCCCTCTCGGGTTAATACCCCCTTTTTATTACACGTTGTAAAGGTGCCTTAGAGGAGAGGGCTAATAGATATTAATTATTTCACTAAATGTGTGCTGTGCAGGCCTCCCTGCAATTTTGCCTTCATCGGCTTCATCAAAATCAAATGGCCTTAACACATGTATTTAGGTTTATCAAAATCTTTGGTTCCAAAATGAAACACCATTATTTAGCTTATTTAAATGTATTTTAGAATTTTTGCAGTGATTTTAAGACGTGAGAGGTGAAGATATAGGCAAATGACCTTGAAGTGTGAAATAAATTGTTGACTCGGTAAATATGGTGATAATTTCCATATTGCTCTTCGTCATGCAACAGATAGCCCTTTAAATTATTTAATGACCTGCCACTGAAACTATTATTCGTGATCCGTCTAGCTTTAAAACTTGCCGTAGCCACTTTTGGCGGAGGCAAGTTTTAAAGCTAGACGGACTATAAAAGATGTAAAAACTTTCAACGGTGGTTCATAAAATAATTTAAAGGGCTATCTAGTGCATGACAAAGAGAAATATGGAAATTATCTCCATATTTACGAGTTAACAATTTATTTCAAACTAGCTGTGCCCGCGACTTCGTTCGCGTGGTTGTCGGAATGTTATATAGCCTAAAGCTTTCCTCTATAAATGGACTACCCAACAAAAAAAGAATTTTTCAAATCGGACCATTAGTTCCTGAGATTAGCGTGTTTAAACAAACAAACAAACAAACAAACTCTTCCGCTTTATAATATTAGTATAGATGAGGGCGCCACTTCAAGGCCATTTGCCTATACCTTCACCTTAAATGCTATTTTACTTATTAAATGAATACCCGAGACATTCCAAAGTAACAGGTATTCAAATTTTGCACTCAATCATTGCAGCGGCCTTGGAGATTGCATCCCCAATACAACCGGGAATTATGTTGGTTTTTAGTAAGTACAACAAAAATCATTAGAATCCCACTGGTAAGCAATACTTACTTTGTGAAAAGTTGTTTCCAGTCAGGTTATAAGACATTGGAGGCTTGATTGGCCTGATAATTACCCGAAAGGGGTAAATAAGAAAGACTATGTTTTAATTATAAGACAAGTTTGTATTCTTATTTAACAAATAAAGAATTTGATTTTGAATTAAGGATGATTCCGTGTTTCGAAAGGCACGCAAAGCTGTGGGTCCCGAACGCCACCTAGCGTTTGTTTAAACCTGTCCTAGGATTGGTTCTGGTCTACCCTTTGGGTTGCGGAGGTCAGACGGCAGTCGCTCTGTGTAAAAACCAGTACCCGTCATATCACCTAGGTTAGGTTGCGGACCCTGAGCTCTGAAGCGTTACCGCTGAGGATGCAACCAGGAATACGCTCAGATAAAAACAATTTTAATTTAGAAAAAATCTTGCAGTGCAGAGATCTTGAGACGTTGGCCTGGAATGCTATTTCACTAAATAAATTAAGCCCCTAGACCTTCCGAAACACATGTATTCCAATATACACGCAAATCATTGCTGAGATCCTGGAAATAGCTTCACTAATTTGCATCTCAATACAAGCGGAAAATAAGTTAATAATTTTATTTATATTTATTTCATAATTTATTGGTTTTTAGTAATTTTTAGCAAGAACCACTACTTAGTACAATCATTCAGATCATGATGGCTGAAATGTCCATTTTTAGAAGATCCATTTATCAGATCCATTATGGATCTAGTGAGAAGTCGACTAAATACCTGGCTCAAACGAAAATTCCCGTAATGTTAAAAAAACTAAACATTTCAAATTAAGTAGGTATCCTAAACGCAGCCAACGTTCTTGGCACCATGCCACACGGTCGTAATCTTTCAGACTTTTAAATCAATAATTTAGATCAGGTTTTATTTTTAGGTTTAGTTTGTAGTTTAATCTCGTTTGTATTTATTTATAAACGCTTAAATGAAAAAAAAAGGTATGCCAATATAAATTAATTATATCACGGAAATCAATAGGTACATACATATAGATATAACTAAAACCTTAATATAACTAGTGGTTTAGTAAACCTAAATATAACTAGTGGAACAGTAAACCTCGCGAGCTCTTATAACCAATCAATAACCGACACTTTCCAATTTCCCCTGGCTTACTAAAGCCATTTCAGTGAAATTCGTCCATATATAACGCTACAGCAAACTTCCTCTTTTCCCACCTTCACTCCCCCTCTGGATTTTTATTGCAACATCTTGTGTAGAATGAAGTGCTCAGAGTGTCTCTCGAATATTGAAATCCGTCAATAAATTCCCCTCTTTTTCTCCCCCAATCAAAAATAGCGGTCGACAAAAAAAAATTAAATAAATCAAGGAACTTCCAATTTTCATTAAAATCAGTTGAAAATGAAGCATTTTTGGCCAACCTCGAAACAGACGCTTCGCTCGCTCGTTCAACTAAATAAAACTAAAAGTAGTTATCCCAATTTACACGCTATCAGTGCAACGAAATCGGAGATATCTAGCTTCATTTGCATGCCAAACTACGAGTATGTCAAATGATTTTAACTTGAGGTAGGGCTATCGGAAATTTCTCAACCCGTTCGGACGAAGTTGAATATGAAATTGATGATTTAGCAAAACAAAAAGGCACTATCTATATCTACTTAGGTACATACCTATTTAGTTAAGTAATATGGTTTCATCAAGGTAATTCAATTACCTCCCTGAGTAGGAATATTTAATAAAACTTAGATGTACTTAATATATGTGTAATAAAATAAGTATTAAGAACTGCGTTCTTGTTGGTGGAATAGTTTCTATGTATCCCTATCCTCAGCCCTCTCTATGACCTCCCTCTACAACACGACGTCAATTTTTACTTTGAATTGTAGATAGGTATACAATATGCAGTGTGCAGGCATCCGTGCGACCGACATTATGCAGTACGATTGTTAATAGAAACACTCAATGACCGCCATTGTGTAGTACAATTGTTAATAAAAACACACAAAGACCGACATTATGCAGTACGATTGTTAATAGAAACACACAACGACCGACATTAAGCAGTACGATTGTTAATAGAAACACTCAACGACCAACATTATGCAGTACGATGGTAAATAGAAACTCAACGACCGACATTATGCAGTACGATTGTTAATAAAAACACTGAACGACAGACATTATGCATTACGATTGTTAATAGAAACACTCAACGACAACATTTTGCAGTACGATTGATAATAGAAACACTCAACGACGACATTTTGCAGTACGATTGATAATAGAAACACTCAATGACCGACATTATGCAGTACGATTGTTGATAGAAACACTCAACGACTGACATTATGCAGTGCGATTTTAAATAGAAACACTCAACGACCGACATTATGCAGTACAATTGTTAATGGAAACACTTAACGACCGACATTATGCAGTACGATCATTAATAGAAACACTCAACGACCGACATTATGCAGTACGATTGTTAATAAAAACACTGAACGACCGACATTATGCATTACGATTGTTAATAGAAACACTCAACGACGACATTTTGCAGTACGATTGATAATAGAAACACTCAACGACGACATTTTGCAGTACGATTGCTAATAGAAACACTCGATGACCGACATTATGCAGTACGATTGTTGATAGAAACACTCAATGACCGACATTATGCAGTACTATTGATAATAGAAACACTCAACGACCGAAATTATGCAGTACGATTGTTGATAGAAACACTCAACGAACGACATTATGCAGTACGATTGTTGATAGAAACACTCAACGACAACATTTTGCAGTACGATTGATAATAGAAACACTCAATGACCGACATTATGCAGTACGATTGTTGATAGAAATACTCAACGACTGACATTATGCAGTGCGATTTTAAATAGAAACACTCAACGACCGACATTATGCAGTACAATTGTTAATGGAAACACTCAACGACCGACATTATGCAGTACGATCATTAATAGAAACACTCAACGACCGACATTATGCAGTACGATTGTTAATAAAAACACTGAACGACCGACATTATGCATTACGATTGTTAATAGAAACACTCAACGACGACATTTTGCAGTACGATTGATAATAGAAACACTCAACGACAACATTTTGCAGTACGATTGATAATAGAAACACTCAACGACAACATTTTGCAGTACGATTGATAATAGAAACACTCAATGACAACATTTTGCAGTACGATTGATAATAGAAACACTCAATGACCGACATTATGCAGTACGATTGATAATAGAAACACTCAACGACTGACATTATGCAGTGCGATTTTAAACAGAAACACTCAACGACCGACATTATGCAGTACAATTGTTAATGGAAACACTCAACGACCGACATTATGCAGTACGATCATTAATAGAAACACTCAACGACCGACATTATGCAGTACGATTGTTAATAAAAACACTGAACGACCGACATTATGCATTACGATTGTTAATAGAAACACTCAACGACGACATTTTGCAGTACGATTGATAATAGAAACACTCAACGACGACATTTTGCAGTACGATTGATAATAGAAACACTCAACGACAACATTTTGCAGTACGATTGATAATAGAAACACTCAATGACCGACATTATGCAGTACGATTGTTGATAGAAACACTCAACGACTGACATTATGCAGTGCGATTTTAAATAGAAACACTCAACGACCGACATTATGCAGTACAATTGTTAATGGAAACACTCAACGACCGACATTATGCAGTACGATCATTAATAGAAACACTCAACGACCGACATTATGCAGTACGATTGTTAATAAAAACACTGAACGACCGACATTATGCATTACGATTGTTAATAGAAACACTCAACGACGACATTTTGCAGTACGATTGATAATAGAAACACTCAACGACGACATTTTGCAGTACGATTGCTAATAGAAACACTCGATGACCGACATTATGCAGTACGATTGTTGATAGAAACACTCAATGACCGACATTATGCAGTACTATTGATAATAGAAACACTCAACGACCGAAATTATGCAGTACGATTGTTGATAGAAACACTCAACGAACGACATTATGCAGTACGATTGTTGATAGAAACACTCAACGACCGACATTATGCAGTACGATTGTAATTAGAAACACTCAACGACTGACATTATGCAGTGCGATTGTAAATAGAAACACTCAACGACCGACATTAGGAGAAGCGATTGTTAATAGAAACACTCAACGACCGACATTATGCAGTACGATTGTTAATAGAAACACTCAACGACCGACATTAGGAGAAGCGATTGTTAATAGAAACACTCAACGACCGACATTATGCAGTACGATTGTTAATAGAAACACTTAACGACCGACATTATGCAGTACGATTGTAAATAGAAACACTGAACGACCGACATTATGCATTACGATTGTTAATAGAAACACTCAACGACGACATTTTGCAGTACGATTGTTAATAGAAACACTCAACGATTGACATTATGCAGTACGATCGATAATAGAAACACTCAATGACCGACATTATGCAGTACGATTGTTAATAGAAACACTCAACGACCGACATTATGCAGTACAATTGTAATTAGAAACACTCAACGACAGACATTATGCAGTGCGATTGTAAATAGAAACACTCAACGAGCGACATTATGCAGTACAATTGTAAATAGAAACACTTAACGACCGACATTACGAGTATGCTTAGATATTTATACTAAGATAGTCTTGCAGTATATTAACCGGTCGTTTAGCCATGTCGATTACTCTGTGCCAACTGCAAATTTTTTGCGTCTTGAAATGAAGAAGGAGGTTGAGAAAACAGTCATCAATTTTGTGTCGATTGAATAAGGACTCAAAAGAAAGGAAGACAATTCACTAACAATTAAGAGTTGCTACCGTGCCGTGCAAGACCGGCACACAGACTAGCTCCTAATTTTCAGCGTCTTGAAATGAAGAAGAAGATTGAGAAAGAAAACAGTCATCAATTTTGTGTCGATTGAATAAGGACTCGGAGAAAAAAGGTAGAAAATTCAACAAGTTGCTCTTAAATTATGATGAGAAGAACGCGGCTAATCTTTCTGTTAGTGACCGTCGATACAGAAGTTTTTTTTTAAGATAGTAGGTAGCTGTTTGCGAAGTGTTATGTTGCCGAAATTCACGGTTCACGGATATAATTTTTAAAGGTTCCAATCCAACTGTTCATACAAAAGAAACAAAAATAAATACTGACTTATATAATATTATTTATACTCGTAATTTGGTAAATAGCACGCCATCTGAAATTTTTTTCTGCTGTTGCTGTTTGTGTTTGTATTTATTAAATTTGAATGTTTACACAGTTTGGCTAGCTATTACGATTTATGAGATAGAGCCCTGTAACGGACGGACGAACAGACAGGGTGGAGTGCTTTTCATGTCTCTCTTTCTTCCGCCAAGTTCTTAACCTCCTTATATGTTTTTACGTTTGGGTACGGAACCCTAAAAAGGAACGCTTTGCGTTAATTCCCATGTATACAATTCAGCTAAAGGTAGGTATGTATTTACTATTTCACAAATTAATAAACCGGGCAGCTAGAAATTCCAATGACTCCAGCTACTCCAATTTGTAGCGAACTCGGAGATATTTTCATTTGCATCCTCAATACAAATAGAAATTCTTACAATCTTCACTTTATAGTAGAAAATCACATTGGTTTTTCATTCCAACAAGAAATGATTTTTCACAATTTTATTAGGGTTGTATGTACCTTTTTTAGTTATATAGTAAAGTCCACTAAATTTAATTTGTTTTGAAGAATACCTAAACTGAACCCCATGACTACCCGCAATGACCACCACCACCAATAACCTACAACAAAATATTTAAAAAAACGTGGGTGTTACTGTTCGTCCGTCCGTTTGTCTCATAGTCTCATCCAACTAACCATTTAATTATTTTATTTTTACATAAATGTACATACAGGTTCATAAAATTAGATAAATTGGCGAGTAGGTATCTAGCACTCTGACGCGACTGTACGTACAGTACACCCTACGCATTTTGTACCCCTTATTCGTTTAGTAGTGCACGGCCCGCGGAGCTATGTAAAAGCTACTCCGTACGGACCATCCGTATAGCACTAAATACCGCCTTGAATAGGTATATTAAAATGTTGGAATCAGAATCAGAACCATAACCGTAAGAGAAAAGACTTAAGTAGATTAGAGGTACCTTGAATAGGTATAGCTTATAGCTATAATAGGCTAGGAGGTTCAAAAACACCCTGTATATCTAACCTTTCTTTACAAAATAGGTAAATATTTATGTAGGTATACTTAGCTTATTCTTCTTAAATATATATACCTAAGTAAGACCAAAGTAAATCAAAAGAATTGAATTGTAATCTTAATAGATATTTTTTTGGAAATTCCTTATCAGGAAGTATTCAAAAGCTCAAAAGGAAAGCCCTTCCATAGACTACGAGGAAATGTAGGCTCATCTGCTGGATGTGCGTTATTTTTAGAGGGTAACACTACCGGAAATTCCGGAAGTGTGAATTTGGTAGATCAAGACAGAGATATAAAATTATTAGATCCATACTTACATTATTTCACATATTACACGATAAAACAAAACGAATGAAAATACGAGTAATAATCTCAAAAAAACAACATTGAAAATTAAACTTAATGCCACGTACATAAAGCTCATATTTTATGCTTATGTTCAATATACCTAACGTTCCCAAAAAATATACCTATAGTTAAAGGCGTCCCTTTCCCACAAACTGTCAGTGCAATAAAGTAGAAGGGAGAGAGCTAAAACTAGGTATATTTTTTGGGAACGGCTTTGCCACTTCGTAAGCATTCTATTTTAGCTAGATTGTATACAATTTCTTTCCAAACAAACTTAGCAAACAAATGACAAAAAAATTGTCACGTGTATAGCCACCACACCTGGCGTCAACTGTCAATGTCAAAGCGATATGCCGTGTTCTACGAAACACCATAATCTCTGGGATACAAAAAAAAGTGTGGAGTACAGACGTCAGTCAATTTGCTATTTTTGTATCTTACTAAAATCTATTGTTCTATCGTTTTTACTTATCTTAAAACAGATAACAAATCACTGACAACTTTATGACCTTACAGAGGTAAATATTTCGAGTGAAGTATAACGAACGCGTCCACCTTTATTTGTATAACCCTTCGTTCGGAGTCGTACGGCGGCTGAGTGAGTTGGAAGCATCTTAGTGCAATGAAAAGCGCAATACGAAAGGGCTGGCGCGATTCGGCGTCTGTAATACTGCTGAATAGGCGAGTTGGTGTCGTTCCTAAGAGTGTTAGGGGCACGGGCGCTGTTAACTACGACGTCTTATTACAGACTCGGCCGAGTACTGGGTCGTTCCCGAACTCTGCGGTGTTCCCGGGCGGTGCGTTTGACGCTGCCGACGAAGGCGAGCGCTGGCTGCAGCTCTTCAAGTCCTACGGCTTCGTTGACGAAGATTTCTGCTCCTTTCATCGCGCTGGCACTACAACCACAGCTCTGTTTCGTCCTAACCCCATTCAAAGGTATAAATTCTTCTATTCAATCACATCCATGAAATTTTACATTGATTTCAAAATTTAAATAGTGGTGAACTAGGTACTCAGTCTTAGTTTTATCTGTTGCATACTAAGTAATGCAAATACTATACCACAGATGATGTTGAATGTGTAAATGACCCTTTTTTAATTTAAATGTTTGGTAAATACAACAATAGTAGGTCCACTCATGCTGATTTCAAAGTGAGTTACAAATTAAACAGAAAGTACAATTACTAATTAATGCACATGGGAATTAAAGCTAAACATACCCTGCTAATTCCCGCATTAATTTAGTAATGATGCAATGCAATAGTTAAAAGTAGTAAAAGGAAAATTGTTAGAGAAATATCCAATACTTTATCATTTGTTATTTATAGTACTGCACTCAATACGACACCTAATGACTATCAGCCAATGGGTTTATTATAATTTATGTCTTAACATCAATTGCTTAAAAGCATATAATCATTAATATAATAAAGAAATACATATCTCTTAGATTGTTTGAATGCGAAAACATATACTCAGTTGATATACTTTTTGTTAGGCATGTTGGGTTGAGAATAACGGCAATACGGGAAACATTTGAAGAGCTTGGCCTGCTGATCTGTAGCCACGAGCAAAAGAAAAACAAGGGTGGACTGTGGGCAAGTACAGTGTCTGGGGCTGACGTAAAATACTGGCAGGAACGGGTGAGTGTCTTTATCAAAATATTGGATAGTCATCACCATTTTATCATATCTGCATCCTTACAGATTATGTATTACTATTATACTATAACAACAAATACTAAAAATAAGATAAAGTTAAAAATTAAAGGGGGTCATAATACAAGAAACGTGTTTCTCCAGCGTTTTAACACATTGTATGGTAGTACGGAACACTTCATTCGCACTTGCCTGTTTATTTATATTATATCTGAATGAATTTCTGTAATTTTGATTTGAAATTAAAAACTCATGAAAACTTAAAAAAATAAGTCAATTTTATAAAAAAAATATATCAGTGCTTATGGAAGTATAGAATGGGGGATAAGTGATTGCTTACTTTTCTGACAAGGGGGCGGGGGGTTAATGAAGCATTGAATAAACATATTAATGCTTTTCTTCTCCTAAAGGTTGACAGGGAGAGCATGCTTTAGCATTAAGTCTACCTATTGTAGCTTTTGGCTCAATAAAAATGTTAAATAAAATAAATTAATTAATTTTGCTGTTTTATGTGTGATGTCCCCCACATAAAACAGCAAAATTAATTAATTAAACTTTTTCTTAACAATAGTACTGAAAATAGTAAAGTTTACTTTTATTACCATTATGGGATATTTGGCAACAAATTCTCACTACTTATTTTATATATTATAAAGATTTAATAAATAATTATTAAATCTTTATAAACCACAATGGTACCCCTTCTAACAACTTCTCGATGTGTCCCAAATGCAAACTGGTAGATAATGCATAGTGTTAGGTTTGACCCCTTGTAATCAATCAAATATGAGATTGTGTGCAATAAACTTAAATAAATAAATAAATGGTACAAAAGATGGACTTAATGCTAATGCATTCTCTACCAGTCTCTTTAGCCTTTAGGAAAAACAGAAATAAATTTATTAGCGATAGGCTCTTTAATATAAGCATGTAATTATAATTAAATAGACATACTATATAATTAAATACACATGCATACATAATAAATAATATATATATATATATAACTAGCAGTCCACCCCGGCTTCGCCCGTGGTACACACATAGCCTATGTCACTCGGGAATAGTGTAGCTTTCCAACGGTGAAAGAATTTTTTAAATCGGCCCAGTACTTTTTGAGCCTTATTCATTACAAACATACAAAAATAGGTACAAATCTTTCCTCTTTATAATATTAGTGTAGATAGTGTGTATGAAGTACTTAGTATTTTTGATGTAAGTATATATGTATTTATAGCTTTTGCGCCGCACAATTTTCTCTGCTTATCCCTATGGTTGACTGGGAGAAAATGCTCTTAGCATTAAGTCCACCATTTGTTAAAAGTATATTTTTACTTTGGACCAT
Organism: Acrobasis repandana; assembly: GCA_963576875.1. Lineage (NCBI taxonomy): Eukaryota > Metazoa > Arthropoda > Insecta > Lepidoptera > Pyralidae > Acrobasis > Acrobasis repandana. The sequence goes on from OY756215.1 coordinate 5,149,442, forward strand.
TAAGTTTGATAAATAAATAAATATACGTTAACCGATCAGCTGATCAATGTTTGACTATAGGTTAGGTAAGGTTTGACTTTAGTTTCTTATTTTTAGAGTGTGTTTCAAAGTAATGGTCAGTGGGTTAATATATGTGTATATATGTCTAGTCTTATCTGTTTCTATTGGCATTTTTATGTAATGTGTCCATGTTACTTATTAGCCAAACAATACATAACTTACCTTCGAAAATGTCTAGTCTATCTGTTTCTTTTGGTATTTTTTTATGTAATGTCTCCATGTTATTTATTAGCCAAACTATACACAACTTACCTTCAAAAAACATTACTTTCCATTCAGAATCAGTTAAAAACATGACTTAAGTATTTTTCCAAGTGTATATAAGAGGGTTGACGTCAGGCAGGCGGCCGGTTGTAAATTTATAGCCAAATCATTGAAAGTGTTCCGGCTATTTCTTTTCCATTTTACAAGGTCTTTGGCATCCTTGGGTGACCATTGATAGGAATATTATATTTGGAGAAGAAAAAGCCGGCAGGCGCACCCCGGGCTCCGAAGCAGCACAGCTGAGGATGCAACCAGGAATGCGCTTCGACGAAGAAGTAAATATTTTCCAAGTGTATGACGTAAATATTTTTCCAAGTGTGACATTCGATTAACTACGTTTGATGCTATTGAACATGATGTCTCTTTCAGATAGCAAAAGACCCGGGGGAATTCTTCAACCTCTGCAAGGAAACCAGTTGCTACCCGGACATATGGTCTTTATACTACTGGAGCAACTGGCTCTCACCGAAGAACATTCCTAAGAGATTCGACACCGCGTTTTTTCTCGCGCCATTGCAGACCCGCCCGGAAATTAAAAGCAGTGACGAGGTTACCAAAGTTGAGGTAATACTTTTTTTTCTAAATGACTATATTTTTTCAAGATGTCAATTACATATTCTAAACTAAATGTCCTTGAAAGTAAATCATTAGTGAAACCGGTTTTTATTTCGAAAGTTTTCTTGTTTTTTGAAAACTAGTATGTGAAATCCGTGCTTCGAAAGGCACATACACGTTCCATAGCATAGGTATGTTAGCTGGATGACAGTCGCTATCTTTAGTAATAACTTTTGATAATATCTGAATTATCAACTGAATTTTCCATCAAATAAATGTGCATTGCCTTTATTGCAATGATAATGACATTATCTGCTAGGTAGGTATCTTTTGACGAAAAAACACCCGACTTTACTGTAACTGAAGTTTATTTACATAATTTGCATAAAATAAGTATGGTGATTTACGTTCACATAAGACGTAAGCCTTTTTTTTGTTAATTATAATAACAATAATAATGTTTTTTTTTATATTTACTGACTGAAATACAAGAATAAACGAAACAACAATTTACACTAAAAAGAGATCCTTTTCGAAAATATAAAGAAAATTTGATATTAAATAAAGCAGTAATTAGCATTTCAAATATTTATGAAGAAAAGTGGGGGCGTGATGGGGACATCTCGCTATCTCTTTCGTACGCGCGAGTCCTAATAGCAGTGACGTTACATTTCTATACGTTCATCCTTTTTCTGTTACTTCACAGTTTCCCATTCCAGCTTTTTTGAAAGGCTTATAATTTATTTATTTTTGTGCGGATTAAAAAAAACTTTTTACTTTCGGTTTCTGATTATGAAATGTTGTGATTTGATATGAAATACCAAATTTCATTACAGTGGTCCAGCCCCTTTGAAGTGTTGCAAAAGAACATCAAGAGGGAGATCGAGTTATACCCTCCTCAGCAATACGAGCTAACCAGACTAGTGCACATCCGGGAGTTAAAGGAATTGGTCGAGTTTGCGAGGGAACGGAGCGGATACTGTGATGATTTGATCTACCCAGTCCTCTGCAAGGCCAAAGATGGGTTTATTTGGCTATATCCAGGTACCAGCTGCCTCTCCCGGCAATCTTTTCATATAGTCATCATCATCAGGTCTTTTTTAGTCTCCACTGCAGGAGCATGACCCTCTGTACTACCAGAGCCATATAGCCCGAACAGTTAGAGGATTTGGCCTACACTCTCCACGCTGGCCAGACGGGTTGGAGAGGTCTCATTGATTTTTATAAGCTTTGTTTATCATGTGTTTCTTAAGTCGCCTTCTACGATACGGAAGACATGGAGTGGTCCTAATATATTCTACTCTGCCAGGAACTACACGGCAAATTCATATAAGACGTAGCTAGCTCCTTTCTGCTAAGAGACTTTGTTCCACTCATCACTGTCTTTTAACCCTTTCACCGCGAGACTTTATATCAGTTGTCGTGCTCCCAGCGCATTTTTGATCGGATAAATCCGACGCTCGCGAAATGGGCACGAAAATGTTTGTCGGATTAATCCGACGTTCACGGTTAAAGGGTTAATAATATTTGCTTTTAGAGAACTAATGTGTGTATCCACTCTCAATATGTAAGCATTTAACCTGATTAATACTACATGATGTTTACCACAGAACTCTTTTCTTTTCAGGTGATGACCTATATCCATCAACTTTAGACTATTATACAGACGAAATCAACTTAAAACACCAAACAGTGAAGGCACTTAGAGGAGAAAGTAACTCCTTACACCGATTGGAGCAAATTCATGTGGAACAAGGAAAATGGGAACTCGTCACCAAGAACTTGAAGCAAAATAATCACATAGACATGGGTGACAATACATTTGAAGCCGCTGTTACAATGTCCAAACGACACTGATATCATTTTTTGGAATACATGCCTTATTTATTGGCCTTACTAGAAGTACAAACCTACAATCAACCTAGCTGTATTTGGGTAGCGTAAATATAAGAAGCAAAGATGGCAGGCTCGAGTCACACGTGGCCGAACAGCCAAGACGACTATGAGCTTCTAGAAGTGATCGGTGTGGGCGCCACGGCCGTGGTTCACGCCGCATACTGCGCGCCGCGCGGGGAGAAATGCGCCATCAAGCGGATCAACCTCGAGAAGTGGAACACTTCCATGGACGAGCTCCTCAAGGAAATCCAAGCCATGTCCAGCTGCAACCACGAGAACGTGGTCACCTACTACACCAGCTTCGTCGTCAAAGAGGAGCTCTGGCTGGTGCTCCGGCTGCTCGAGGGCGGCAGTCTCCTCGACATCATCAAACACAAAATGAGAGTTTCCAATTGTAAACACGGCGTCTTCGACGAAGCCACCATCGCGACGGTCTTGAAGGAAGTGCTGAAGGGACTCGAGTATTTCCATCAGAACGGACAGATACACAGGGATATAAAAGCGGGAAATATACTGCTCGGAGACGATGGGATCGTTCAAATTGCAGACTTTGGTGTATCGGCCTGGCTCGCCACTGGTAGGGATCTGTCGCGGCAGAAGGTGCGACACACGTTCGTGGGCACACCGTGCTGGATGGCGCCTGAAGTCATGGAACAGAACCACGGGTACGACTTCAAGGCCGACATCTGGTCCTTCGGCATCACCGCCATCGAGATGGCGACCGGCACCGCGCCCTACCACAAGTACCCGCCAATGAAAGTGCTCATGCTGACGTTACAGAACGACCCGCCCACGCTCGACACGGGCGCCGAGGAGAAGGACCAGTACAAGGCGTACGGGAAGACTTTCAGGAAGATGATATCCGAGTGCCTGCAGAAGGACCCGACGAAGAGGCCGTCCTCCACCGAGCTGCTGAAGCACTCGTTCTTCAAGAAGGCGAAGGACCGCAAGTACCTCATGCAGACGTTGGTGTCGATCGGGCCCAGTATGGAGACACGAGTGCACAAGGCCAGCAAGCGACAGCCCGGCGCCTCGGGGCGCCTGCACCGCATGGAGACCGGCGAGTGGGTCTGGGAGAGCGAGGAGGACGACGAGGAGGAGGAGGGCGCCGCCGACCGCCCCATGAACACCCTCCTCAGGGCAGAGTCCTCGGACAGCGAGAGCGAAGACGAGCCGCGTGCAGGGTTCACTATCGGCTCGATGGACGCTGAAGATGCGCCGCAGATCAACCTCGTGCTGCGCATGCGCAATGCTCGGAAAGAACTTAACGATATCCGGTTTGAATTCGCTGCGGGCAGAGATTCGGCGGACGGTATCGCTACGGAGCTCGTCGGGGCCGGATTGGTGGAAGCGCGCGACTCGCAAGCGATCGCTTTAAATCTCCAGCAGTTAGTAGACGCCAACTTGTTCCCGTCAGGAACCGCCCCCCCGCCGCGCTCGCGCACGTTCCCGCTGGAGTCGGCGGACCCGCTCGAGCCGGGCGACGAGACCGGCCTGGTGGGCTTCGCGCAGATCTCCATCGTCGACTAGTCGCCGATATCACGGACAATAATATTACTAGATCCGGCTCCTAGCCGCTATTTTAATCTGTAGTTTAATATGGGGTTGATTTACGTTGATCGGCACGGGATAGCGTCGTGTTTGAAAAACTCGCGAATTTAGTTGCCTTTCCTGTTAACGATATTAATAGTGAAGAATGTGTTTGACATTGTACAATGGCTACTAAAGGTGCATTCACACTGGTGTTACTCTTTGTGGAGCAACATGAAACAGAAAATTGACATCAGTGTGGATGCAACACCAGGCTAAAAAATATATATAATGTTATTAGAGAACTTTTTGCTTCGCGCATCGGCGCATGTTCATATAACATTTTTGGTGGACAAAAGCTTTGTATCTTCACGCAATTCTGGCATACTTATGAGAAAATCCGAAAGAATACACTAAAAATAAATTTAAACCAACCCTTGTGCGCTATTATTATGTTACGTTTAGGTAAATACCTATATATTTTAAGGGTGGATATGAAATTTTCTTAGTTTTATCGTTTTTAAGCTCAAGTGGATGTATAATTTTACATGACGATAGTCCGAATCTGAACTTATATGTGTTTTGAATATGTTAGCGTCGCGTTTATCCCTGCTTTACTTATTTAGACACTGGTTTTGTCGGCATAAGTCGCGCGGCCGGACATTGTTATATTGACATATCTGCGATATATATGTATGAGGGCGATAACAGACTATCGACGTCTCATGTATGCGAATGTAATGTCTTGAACGTGCTAGTATGTTTATATTGCACCGAAGACAGTGAAAGATACATTTCAGATCACAGGAACTCGTAAGAAATGTGTAATCTGATTAAGTTTTTCTTATTATACCCCGAAACGTGTATAATATTACTTCTTTGCCTACCCAGGCAGTGGCCTTTTCGCACGGGAATATAATGCAGTTTTACGGCGCAAGGTTATTTCGTTCAGCCTCGCACGTAAAACGGATCTTTTATGCGTTTAGCATGCCTCTCTCATCTCAGCGTATTCCCAGGCACATCCTCAGCATCTCACTTGGGGTTGGCATTCCAGCTTTTCTTCTCCAATTCGTACTTCTTCTTGGCACTTCGCATGGTCTTGGGCATCCTGGTTGTAAGACCATTAAAGTGATTAAAGTTTTGTAAGGGCTAGCCCTTACAAAACTTTAATCGCTGTATGTCATCGCCCTCACTACGGTCGTGTACAGTCAACAGCAAAAATATATCGTCTAATAAAAGCGTTTTAATGTGTAAACGCTTTTATTAGGTGACATAGTTTTGTTGCTGACTGTACATCGCCTGAGTGCCATACTGCCGCCCGCGGCGCTGCTCATGCTCCACCAGTGTCCTCTAGCAGAGACCACAAATTATACTTATGTTGTTATTGTTTGTTGCTTATTTTGGAAGGATTTTTTAATAATAAAACATGAAATTTATTTCAGCAGACTGGTTTTATTACAATGACCGTTAGGCTCGATTTACATTTGCGTGGATTAGGGCGAAAAGTTAACAAGCTTACCGGCTGAAGGCGTAAACTGCGTCAGGATCACGCGACGTGTTCAGTTTCTCTGTCACAAACTACGTGCGGAAGAGATAGCATGATCCGTCACGTGATGCGGTGTCTCTGCTGCACGTAGATTTTGTGACAAGACCGAACACATCTCGTAATCCTGACGCAGTTTACGCCGTGACAGCGATCGCTTGTTTTCGGCTCGTTTCAATTTCGGACATTTAAGACAATAAAGGAACAGTAGGATAATATAATAAAACTGTCCTAAAAATGAAGCTCACAATTTATTTTTATTAAAATGCATTATTTATAAAATAACCGAGGATACAAATGTTAACAATATAAGGATGTCCCTAACATATAAATGCTCCAGTAATACCGCAGTTCATTCAATGACTAGGCAGAATCGCGCTTACTCTTACTGTACACACTCTAATAAGGCATTACCCATTCTCATTGGGGCTTGCGCAGACGACGGAGTTTCATCTACAGAGGACCAAATAAATCTCTTACCAGTGTAAGAAAAGTATTCGGTCTGATGTGGTTTTCGAATTATGTATTATTCGAATATATGTAGATACATTTTATGAGTTTCTTAGCAGTGGTCGTTGCGAAACGCTAGTGTCGGTAGCCTTCTTTAATAATTAATAAATTAAATATAAAACATTACACGAAATGTACATTAATGTGTATTACCACAATAGGTAAAAAACAGAAGACTCACTTTTCAAAGAAATATCTACTCAATGTGGCTAGCGACATGGTTTAATTTAGCTCACGTCAAAACTCAGCACCTTTTCGTATAGATACCTAGACATCCATTGCAAGCCAATTTCATTCTTATTACTCTGAACAAACGATTCGTATAACTGAATTTACCACCCGGAGGGGCCGCCTGCACGCATAGCAATAATGTAGGTACATTTCGATACCTAAACGGGGAGTGACACAGGCCTGGTATTATTGAATAAATATTTGATTATTGATTCTTTGGAGAAGTCCTCTGAAAAACAGTAAACAATAGTCCGCAGACTAAAATCCCTCGTACGCGCAAGCCTTGAACTTAAACATTCTTCCTAATAACAAGAAATTAAAATTTCGACAATAAAACAATATAAATATGTAGCTTCTTGCATTTATCCACTGATTGTACAAGTACTTAGTAACAAAAATCAACATTTACTCATCTACCAATTCCTTCATTAGGACAGTCACTTAGTTCATTACTGGGAAGTGCATAAGTGTTATAAAAATAATTTACAGCTAAAAAGATCGAATCAGACAATGCCTGAGGTATGCGGGGTGAAGTGGGACGTAATACTCGTAAATAGGGAATAAATCGATAAACTCATTCACTGCTTAACACTTATACAAAAAAAAATAGAAAAAGCATTATACACAAAAATATATACAGATCTAACAAAATAAACATAGTATTTTAACGGTGAATTCAGTCGATGATACTGAACAACTTTTCCCATATCGAAATATAAAAAATATTTTTTTTCTTTCCATACAAACTCGGGTAGTGACATTCAAATGGAAGATTTTTGGTACGAATTTGTCGTCTATCTTTGGTTTTTAATATGAAACAAGATACATATTACAGAATATGTATTTTTATTTATATAAAAGAGTATACAGGAGGTTCTTTCTTCTTTGTGAGAAGGCTTTTTATAGGACCGATGACTATTTTAAAGACAAAAAAGTCTGGCTTGAGCTAGGCGCGGGTCCCTCTTAAAGGTTTGTATACTTAGACATGTCATAATTTAGGAAGGTACATTGGTACATATTACATTTACAAATTGACATTATTTAAAATTCCGTAATTCTTATAGTTTCATTTCAATTATGACATAAACAATGTATTCATAGTTCATTATTTTAAGTTTTAAGTTTGTTCGTTGACGTCTTTGGAGAAAACGTGCCGTGCAGTTTGTTGCCGCTTCTTCTGCACTTGCGCCTAGGAAGCGGTATAAACTTAGCTGTAAGTAACGATTTGACGTCAACATTTGTGCAAAACAAAAGAAAGTGACTATTATTAAGAGATATTATAAATATCCTACGATAACAAAGATATTTTGATTTGATTTGTTTAAAATCACCCTGTATATGAGAGCAGGGCCAGACTACAAAATTGCTTTCTGAGTATATGAAAACAAATGTCACCCCGGCATTTCCTAGACACACGTATCACTCGCAGCCTCCCTCAGATCTCAGGCAAAGTCTGCTAATTGACATCAAGAGCTAAAGTTGAACATCAGATGCCAAGTGCAAAGAACAAAGTTACTTACAAAATGATTGACATAATTGTGCATTTGATTTATTGCTAATATTTATTATGACTAGTTAAACAAAGATGGCACTTTTGCTTGTTCGTGCTATCGAGCAATTTAGTCAAAGCGAGAGGCTTCATTGTGCATTATTCTTAAAACCTAAAAACAGAACATTTTATAACTAACCATTTGACCGCTAAATATTATTTCAAGAACATTACCAAGTCTAAAACCGTAACCTTCAGAATTTCATTATAAACATGATGAAATTTTTAGTTCATCCAGATTTCAAAAAACATTTTGGCAAACATATGTATAACGTCTAACAAACTATACTGATACTATTTTAAGGGTAGATTCAGTCCATGATACTGAACAACTTCTTCCAAGGAACATATATCGAAATTGAAAAAAAAATTGCTTCCCATACAAACTTGGATCCAGCTGATCGGTCATGGGAGGCCAATTCAATTATTTTTCATATTCCGATATATGTTCCATGGGAAAAGTTCAGTTCAGTATCATGGACTGAAATCAGACTTAAAATAGTTTCCGTATATATTATTAGACCCTGTATATGACGCGAAATTTTAAAAGACGTTTATTTTTAATTGAACTCTACTACTATAATAATTAAATTTTTAACAAAAAAAAACAACCGACTTCAATTTTTTTTTGGAGTTTCTGCCATATCTCCAAAGTTCTTCATCATATCTTCACCAAATTAAAATGGGACCAACTTGGTAGTGGCTTTCAAATCATACAGTCGAATTGATAACCTCCTTTTTTGAAGTCGGTTAAAAATAAAAACGCTTTTTGATGAAGCAGTTAGTTTCGAACACTTTCGACAATAGATTTTTTGTGTAACGATATCATATGAATATAGTATCATTGAGTAAAGATGTACTTTAAAGTATTCAACGGTCAATGGATTCAACATAAAAAATAAATAAAACTTGGAAGACTAAAATCTTGAGTGGAATGTAACAAAATATAGATTTGATTAGAGATTCCATAGCATCACAGTTCTGATAGTAACAAAATAGAAATAGTTTGTCAAAAATAAAATATAAATTAAGTAAATACTTATAAAATAATGTGTTGTGCGTTGACGCTGTAGCATCTTTAAGTACCTATATAAGTAGATGTCTTTATATTCGACGTCCTTTCTACATATAATATACAAGCAAAGTCAGAATATTTATTTGATAAAGAAATATGACACCACCTCATCTACTTTTATTGGCGAGCACTTGATATTTCGATTTAATTGCACACTATAGTTTGTTCTAAAAACAAGCAACAAGTATTAAGAGTCCTTACCCTAAACAGAATCAGTAGGGTTACTCCAAAAGGGGTACTAGCAAGATTGAGCGTTAGCACATAATGATAAAGACTAATTTAGTTTGACATAGAAATAGGACGTCTATCGAACGACTTTCGTGTATTATTTTATGGAATAACCCCTAGACTTTACCATATAAACGTAGTCTAGCTTTTATTTTGAAACGACATGTCAGATTTCGGGAAAAAATTGCATATAATTGGTTTTTACAATCAAAATATGAACTTGAAAGTAATTCTAGTTGTATCATATCATATTTGACCATCAGTATGGAAAATTTCTACAACCTTATATTTTCTTTCAAGTTCATATTTTGACTATAAAACTAGTTTTATGCCAAGATATGTGAAATTCCTTTGAAATTACAAAATATTGCCGAAATCTGACATCGATTTAAAATAAAAGCAAGACTACTTTTGTATGGAAAAATCAATTTCAGCTATGATTATGTTATGCAAAATCAAAAGAAATACATAACATCATTGGCCGAAATACACCTCAAGGGGCGTCGAATTTAAAAGAAATCTACTTTCATATTAAAATTTTAATTGAAATCTGCGATTGTTAAATAGTGTGAAGTCAACTAAAAGCGTCTATAAGTAACGATTTGTGCGAGATGTAACTTACAACTTAGAAATAATTGTACTGTTATATAGATCAACAACCAAGTTAGTGGAACTAAAAAGATGACGCCACCGCACGTGTTTCTTTTTTATCCGTGTTATGGGCGGTGCCTAAAGAAATTAAATACAATCTAGAATGACTACAAGTAATAATTTAAAAAAAAACAACATTGAAAGTTAAACTTAATGCCACCTACTTTTTATATTTCCATAACGGTTGTTTAAATACCTACCGTTCCCAAAAAATTTAACTAAAGTTGTAGGCGTCCCTTTCTCGCAAACTACCAGTGCAATAAAATAGAAAGGGACACCTACAACTTTAGGCATCTTTTTTGGGAACGGCTTTGCCACTTAAAAGGCATTCTAGATTGTATATAATTGCTTTGGCGTTGCCATGTTAAGGTGATACATGAGGTCCAGTGCTGCCCCCATTTGTAAAAAAAGCTTTTCTTCGCACATTTGCCAAAAGTGGCCGTTTTTTGCAAATGTGCCAAGAAAAGCTTCACGTTCACACTTTAAACTGTAAACAGTAGTTCATAAAATAGTTTAAAGGGTTATCTAGGGTTTACTAATACGAAATTTTAAATGATATCTCCGTTTCCTTTCAATTTTTTTTTTCAAATGGGTGCAGCACAGCAATGGAGTCCACCATGTATCGTCTTAAATTTTGGTCAAATTTTTTCGCACTATGGCTAAGTCCACTAAATTATTTGTTAACCTTTAGTTGTAGAAGCGTATTTATAGTGACTTACGCTAGGGCTTGTAGATCTTATCTTACAGGATAAGGAAACATCGGTTGGAATAACAAACCTTTTAGTTTTGGCCAATTTCAGTATTTTTTAAGCATAGATTTCACTATAATAACAGGTAAATTTCTTTGTTTACTAAGCCTACGAAATTACGAATAGCACTATGCCTATATACTCGTAGAACAAGGCTATGGCCCTTCGCATTGTTTTTCGTAAAGTCCAGTTTCGTACTTATATGAAAAACTGGCACCACACGGGTTGTTGGCCAAATCATTTGGCATTTACACATTCGACCAACACACTTGACCAATATGCTTAGCAAAAGTGTGACTAAAGCATTTATTTCTTATAAAAATCGATTCAAATCAATTTGTTATTCCAACCGAAGGAACTACCAAGTTATTTCTCTATACTACCTATTACAAACGAATCTATCAAAAAGTGCCCGAAAATTTGACACTTCGGAGTCGCAGTCGGGTGATCCCGATTTCTCGGCACATGAGTGTAGGACAAACAAGTGGCATTCGACAGTTCAGTAATGGTGGCACTTCACTTGGCTATTTCTATTCGCTATTGGGTGTTTGACGTTATTTGGCAAAAAATTGCAAATTTATACGACCATCCACACATGGCAGCCAAATAACAAACACAAAAAAGGTCGACGGTGCGCGCGCATATGAATATGGCCATAGTGTAGAGTCTACACTGTAGACGGTATATTTGCGTATTTGCCTATTCGACCTCTTTGATGTGCGTCGAAAAACCAACAAGCACTTGGATACGCGTGTTTGGTATTGGCCTTTTTTGACAAATAGGCAAATAAGTCCAAACATACTGCGCACTGATGGTAAATATTTGTCAAACATGCCAAAAGTACGCAAATACAAATAGCCAAGTGAAGTGCCACCATTAGATAAAGCTCGGCTAACTAAATGCTACACACTCTTACTCCTATAAAAACTATCGGCCTTAAGGACGCGGACACATGCCTGCAGATTGTGGATAGGAAATAAGAAGAGAGACACGATATTAAGGTGGCTTCACGATGGGCATCGCCACAACCCTGACGGACTCGTGACGTCACAATTTCACGATCTATTGAATTCAAGGGGGGAGTGCAAATAGAAGTCTGGAGCCTAGATGTTTTTTACAAGGCATAATGTACATAATGGATAGAGAGGAGTTTGGGAAGCTGACGGCGAACATCCAGTTATGGAGAAGCACTAAAAGAATAAGAATAATGTACAACATGCGGCCATGATTTCTGCAATCATGAGGCAAATAGGAGTCTTGCCCACAACCTTTTGGCTGGATCCGCGCCTATCGTGTGTAGAGCCACCTTTAAAATTAATCGCCCGCATCCACGTGACGCAGCGCTCATCATGGTGTTCTCTTTCGCACACATTACTTGAGAGCGAAAGCGGGTGAAGCGGCGCTCTTTAGTTCTCCAGACATAACCAACACGCAGATATCCGTAGACCGATAAAAGAGACTATAGTTTTAGTTAGCCGACCGATTAGGTACGTAGTCAAGCCATATTTTATACGTCAGAAACAACTTTTTGTAGAGCGTTGTCTCTGTCTCCTTAAAAGTATAAAATATAAAGCCTGGTGTAAAAATATTTACAAACATCTAAACCAGCGACTTGAAAGTCGATCACATTTCATCACAAAATGGCACTTGTTTCACCGTACAGTTTTAGTCAAAATAACAGCGTAGATTTATCGTCGGAAAGCGCTAGGATCTTTCAGCGTCGATTCTACGATACGAGTTTATTTCGTCAACTTTATAGTATTGCTATCCGTAGTGGAATCGACGGTACGTCACGTCGGCCGGTATGCCGAAACGACGTCTGTATTTGGACGTCGGATCGACGCGGGCGAATCAAAACAGCTCGACCATCTTCCGTCTCAGGTACTCTTTCAGTGGCGCGTAATAATGTCGGCGGAGGGCGATCAGCTCCGGCTTGTGCTTCAGCGATCTCAAAGGAGGCCAGTCCGTTTCGAAGACCAGTACAGCTAGGAGAGCTAAGGAGAACCATACGAAGAGGAACGAGGGAACGAATGCTCGGAGTAAGCTGAAGGGTCGGGGAGGGGGCTGTAGTGCGGGGGGGAGGCGCGCCCAGTCGTCGGCGGGGGGCGGCGCGGCGCCGGCGCCCGCCGCGTGCGGCGTGTGTGACGTCACGCCCGACTCGGACGACGAGTGCTCGAACGAGTCGCGCAGGCTGTACTCGGGGGCCGCACACGCCACTGTTAATGAAAAATATCACACTTAATTGGAGTGCCGTATTTGAAACGCATAGTTGATAAACAAATGGTTTTTCCATACAAAAACCTTCAGTTTAGTGACTCAGCGTTTTAAAAATAGCGCCCCTGGTCGACCGCATCGCAGTTTAAATTTCTTTTCTATCATTTAAATAAAAAAAAATTCTCTTATTCGGGACAAAAAAACGTAGGATGTACTAGGAGTGCTATTTTTCATTCAGGAACTCACATTACGAATGATTTGCGCGAGTGTTTTCAAACGGGCACATTTTTTAATTGATCGTATGCGAAGGATTTGCAACAAGTGGTCTGGACCACTCGTAATTTTGACATTTTAGCGTACAAATGTCAAAGAAACGTTCCATGGAAAATCTTTCCGTTTCACGCTGCTTTTTTATTTTTCTTGAAATGTTTAGACAGACATTGACAAATTTATGATATTTTCTGCATAACACAATATTACTTATCGCTGACACGACGGTTTCAAAAATACGATGCAATGCGTCGGAACGCGAGTGAGTTGGAAAACACACGTTTTGTGTTTCGCTAAGTCCCTAAATGAAAAATAGATTGAAAATTTGGAAAATCCAAAAGTGCACGCCTCATAATCAAATTTTTCACAATTAAATTGATTTAGTATACAGTGGTATATTAGTTTTTTATAAATTATAATTAAACGACAGTACTTAGAACGCTAATATTAACTAGGAATCAGCACAGTGTAATACTTTATATATTAAAAACAAAAGTATTCCGGTAAGATGAATTTTTCGACCAATTTCTCTGCCACATACATGGTCACATAAACACAGACTCACGGACGTCCAAGAATGATTAGTTTTAATGTTATTATTTATTATATTAAACAAATTAATTGTTTATAAAATGTACCATATGTGCTAGACAGATTATTTAACTTCACATTAGTGCACTCATATTATCCTGTAAGTGTTATATTAAAAAAAAAAAGTCATTTAAGTTTCGAATGACTGGGTTTTTTGACATGTCGAGAGTAGAGCACTACCTCAACGCTCCGCTTATGAGGCGTGCAATAGCACTTCAGGTGACTTCGAATAATCGGGGAACATACATAAAAAATAAAAGATTTCGACGAATTGTTAACCTCCTACGTTTTTTTTAAGTCGGTTAAAAAACGTTGGAACCAACTCCCGCGAGTGCAAGTTCAGTCCATGAGATCTAATCGTATTACACACATGCGGGTTTAGGATCCTCCGACGTTGGTCGCAAGTGGTCGCAGCAAGCCAACGCGATGTCCACGGCCGGCCCGCTCAGCAAGCACCCGCCATTGCACGCTTCCGAAGCAGACACCCCGCTTTCTTCTAAAGGCGCGCTGTGTGTCGACCTAGGGAGACTGCTGTAGCCTGGAAATATAGATTTAGTTAATTATTATTGACAATTCGGTACGACAAAAGATGGTTCATCGACTAAATGGCACCACAGTCGCATTACTGATATAGGCTAAAATATAAAATAAAAATATTGATGTATAAGAAAAAGTTGTAAAGCAGACTCCACTCCGAAGCAGCACAGCTAAAGATGCAACCAGGAACAAGATGAAAGAGAGTATGTTTTAGACCCTTCGTAAACGCGCGACAGCAGCGCTAACGCGCGTTAGTCGCATTTGCAACGCGCTACAGCATCGCGACTGTAGCGATGCAAACGCGCTAGACATGGGTAATCTCGACTCCGAGGAGTGTTTCGGCTCACTGAATCTTACTCCTCATCCGGTACCGACTCATCTTAATGATTCCTACTCCCTTATCGGCTTTAGCTCCGAGGTCCGCTAAGTTTCGCTATTGAATTTACAGAATAAAAACGTCCTTTCTGGTACCGGTTTCAATACAGAATAATATTAACTCACGACTCCCGATTCGTCCCGAGACGCGGTGGAGCCGAAACGCGGCTCGCGATTCCCTGCGGGACTAAGATCGGTGCAGACTCAATAACTCGCGGGAGCCGATAACGATTACCGGGACTCAGTACGGGTATCGGCTCCTGTTGATGAATCGGCTCATTTAAATATTCGAATCCGGAGTTACCCATGTCTAAAACGCGCGACCGTGTCGGACAACATCGGAGAGAACGGAGGGAGGGTGGCGCGTGAGGAGAACTGAGTTACTGAATCGCGTTAGCATCGCGACAGTATCGCGTTTGAAAATATCGCGACTGAATCGTGTTTATGTGGGCGAGGGTACACAGCTTGCGACTGTATCGATGCGAATGCGCGACAGAATCGCTTCAAAAAGTCGCCGTGGGCGAGGGGTCTTATATGTTTATAGAAATCAAACAAAATGTTTTTTTTTTGGTTACCAATGTTAAAGGTCCTAAAGGTTGACTGGTAGAGAATGCAATAGCATTAAGTCCACCTTTTGTACCATTGTGATCAATAAAGATTTAATAAATAAATAAATAAAATGTTATATTATAAAGACATAGACAACACCGTCCAAATACATCAACATCATATTCTGTGAGTGAACTAACAGTGACATCTAGTAGGACACCTAACATATGCTTACAATAAACATCGCTACTTTATCAAAGACTACAGTAGGTCACTGGCACACAAAAAGACATACACATAAAAATATAACATTTAAAACGAAATAAAGTAACCGACACCGCAACGGCGTGTGTGTACAGTTGTTGTAACAAAATCGGTCGCTGTAATAAAATATGAGTGCCAGCAATATTTTATTCGAATATTGTTTAAAAATGGAATAGACACGACCGGTCGGTTAATTGAAAAAGACCATAGAAAATAATTTAAATTAAAATCCGGTCTAACCCGACTTTGACACGCTTTGGACGTTCATGGAATAAAGTTTGTTAAACAATCATGTGGTTCCCCGTGTGGTTCCGGGTCAGAATAGGACTACTCCATATTTTCCTGTAGATGTCGTAGGAGGCGACTAAAGGACTTAAGCACAAAAATCTTGTGTTACAATTGCATTACCAAGGAGGGTTAACGTCGGACAGCGGCAAGTTGTAAAACTTTTCGCACAAATACAATCCCAAAGAGGGTTGACGTCAGGCAGGCGGCCGGTCGTAAAATTACAGTCGAATCATTTTAACTGTTCCGGCAATTTCTTCTCCACTTCGCAAGGTCGTTGGCATCCTTGGGTGACCATTGACGTGCATGTTATATTTGGAAAAGAAAAAACCGGAAAAGCGCACCCCGGGCTCCGAAGCAGCACAGCTGAGGATGCAACCGGGAACGCGCTTAGATGAAGAAGAAACAATCATGCACACGAGCACAACACTGAGCAACGCAACTGATAACCGTGTAAGTGTAAGTAGCGACATCAAGACATAAGTACCAAAATCACCGGTCATGGGCGTGGAGGGCGTGGCGGGCACGCTCGACGCCTTGCGCTTGCCGCCCGCGCTCGAGCCCTCTTCCTGAAAGTATTACCAAACTTCAACTAAATATACTTTAACCCCCTTATTCATAAAAAATTACAAACGCAGTAATGAACTTGGTGTGTCCATAAATTACGTGAGGTAATTTTGACGAATTTGACCCCT
This sequence comes from Acrobasis repandana, assembly GCA_963576875.1. NCBI lineage: Eukaryota > Metazoa > Arthropoda > Insecta > Lepidoptera > Pyralidae > Acrobasis > Acrobasis repandana. The sequence goes on from OY756215.1 coordinate 5,166,063, forward strand.
CTCCCCATGGTGAGATGTCGTGAGATTTAACTTGACCCCCTCTCCCCTCCTAAATCTTACGTGAGACTTTTCATTTGTTCTTAATTGCGTTTTAGTTTACTAAATTTATATTTAGTTTTTTTTTATATCTATATATTTTATTATATATATTTATATTTAGTTTATTTTTATTTATATCTAGATTTAAGGTTATCCTTAAATCTAGAAAAACACACTCATCACATCACATCATTCACAACCTAAAAAAAAATTATTAGTAATTTATACATGCTGACTGGTAAATCAAGTGTCATACTTAAAGACATAGAAAATCATGATCACATGTTACGTCAAAAAATATAAAACCAACCAAAATCCTTATTAATTACAAAGAAAAAATTTAATCAAATTAGTGCGCAGTCTCGGAATGTTTGGAAACCACGCGCTCACTCCGCGCCGAAGGGTACCAAAAGTACCGCCGCGTTATCGGCTCGTTGTGCGCAACCGTTATCATCGCGCGTAGCGCGGGTGTGGACACTTCTTGTTTTTATTGAATAATTCGGTCAACTTTTAAGCACCTATTTTTTTTTATATATTTGGATCGAGAATCGAGTACTGAGTGCCCCCTTTTAATATGTAACGTGATTTACCAGTCAGCCTGTATATTATACAAAGTGGAAGTGACATACCCGTAATAAATATAACCACGGGCTATACTAGATCATTATAGTATAATGGAATTATAGTAACAGCCAAAAAACCAAAAAAAAATTTGACATTCCCATACAAATTGCCCGAGCGGCTGCACCCTTTTGTATGGAAATGCTGAAATTTTTTTTTGTTCTTTGGCTGTTATTTTTATTGCATTATACTATAATAATCTAGTATAGACCCTGGTTCGATTTATTACGGGTATGTCCCTTTCACGTTGCATAAAAATCAGCTTGACCCCCTCCCCACCTAAATGCCTCACGTAATTTATGAACGCCCCAAACTTCTGCGAGTTGTACATACTATCGAAAATGTTGTAAGTCTGTGAGACCGCGGACCTGCAAAGTGTATCATACCTGCGAGTCCCTCGGCGCCAGGAGACCATCCCTCTCCAGGATCTCCCGCTCAGTGCGGCCGAAATATTTGAACTTGGTGCCCCACGAGAACAGCCCGCCGCCCGAGTACACGCACGCCTCCGACGATGATGGCAACCTAAAACAAATACGTGCAACGTGAGTACCAATCATATTAAAATATATTATCATATTAGGTATACCTAATATGATAATATATTATAGATACCTATAATATATTATCATATTAGGTATATTTTATCTATTGTCGCAAACGGGATATACGCATCAGTTTCGCGAACAGGAGTCCAGACAATTACGATAGGACGGTACAAGCGAAACTAGGCCTTATGTCCTATATCAGAAAGTCTCAAGGGTTGTTTGTCCGGTTTTGACTGCGTCGCGTTGATAGCTCGCACGTCAAGGATTTGCAACGAATGGTCTTGACCACTTACGCTACAAATTTCAAAGAAACCTTCGTCTTGTTCGTCATGGAGAAACCGCTATTTCACGCTGATTGATGTTGAATTTTTTTTAAAGCCATTGACAATTTTTCTATGTTTTCTACGTAAAATAATGAATGTAATAGTACTCCGTGAGTGGTGACTTGGTAAACTATTCAATTCAACTAAAAAGGTCCAATAATAGGTTTCAAAAATAAATCTAATAAATGCACTTGTTTGTAAAGATCAGGTTTTCCAGTGCTACATGATGTAGCCCACATCTAGGCACAAATAAAGAAGATAATGTATTATTAAATTTATTACATTACAATAAAATATTGATAATATTAAACTTACGTAAAGAACAGCATTTGTTCGATGGCGCAACACCACACATGCCGGCACGCAGCGCCACTGGGACACTTGAAGCCTACCGTATGCTTCTTCTGAAAGTTAACAACCACGGTATTAAACAATAATTTAGTTAAGTATATCTAATAGTCTAGGCCACCCATGGTATCCAAAAGATTAGCCAAAATTTTTGTAACAGCAGGTTCACAGATGCAAAGTTTTTTTTTATAACAAAGAGGCTGCAAATTCTAGAAAGCGGTAATTCATCTATCAATCCCAGTTTAATTTTGTACAATATTCTTTAGGAAACAACAATTAACACTAAAAAGTAATCTTTTTCTGCAAACAGCAAGAAAATTGGTTATTAAATGGGGCAGTAATTAGCTTTTTAAATATTAGTATGAAGAGTAGTGGGAGCATGGTGGAGACATCTCACTATCTCTTTCGTACGCGCGAAACCTAATGGCAGTGACGTCACATTTCTATACATGCATCCTTTTTATGTTACTTGACACTACAGGATTTTAAAGGTTTACAAACTTACTTATTTTGGAGCGGATTAAAAAAATCTCTTTGTTTTCGGTTTAAGTTACCATTCCCCCTCATAACTAGTTTATTTTATGCACTGAAGCAGTGAATAAATAAACCGGCCAAGTGCGAGTTAAACTCGCATGGAGAGGGTTCCGTACAATTGATTGAATGCTTATAGGTTTTCCTGTAATCTACAAGCAATGAACTATATATTTCGTATTTTTTTTAAATTTTAGGCTTAGTATTTTCGGAGATCAGGGGGGGGGGATGGTCAATTTTCGTCTTCTTTCATGAATAAAATCAAAACTATTTATTTTATAATTATAACAAAAATATATTTGAGATCCTCATAACGAGCCCTTTCATTTGATATGTGACACAGTAAGGTTTGAAAAACTTTTTTTATTCAATTTTCTAATTTATCCCCCGAAGATGACCCTTATTTTAAAAAAAATATTTATTTACTTTGCACGTATGTGTTTGGGTCATAGGATTACACCATCCTATTAAATTTCATCTGATTCGGTCCAGTAGATTCGGAGCAAATTGGACAGGACAGTGACAGACGGACGGACAGACAGACGCACGAGTGATCCTACATAGGGCGCACTGTAAGTTTCCGGAACTGGCCACTTACATAAACAATATTTAAAAATGTATTGCAACATTTGAAAATAGAACTCTTTGGCTGTAGAATGCAGTTTGTTTCATCTGACTGTCTTTTGTTTTTACCTTGAGGCGCCATTTAAAAAATTGTGTGTCTGCATCAACATGGATTTAACTCGGGAAATTTTTCGTAGTATGATTTTTTACGATTTTAAGTGTAATTTGACAGCTCAACAGAGCATCGCTCGGCTTGAAACAGCTTTTGGCAATGAAGCACCATGCAAGACAACTGTTTATAGCTGGTTTGCAGAATTCAAGCGTGGTCGTATCAATCTCAGTGACGAATCTCGCGATGGTCGGCCGTCCACCGCTGTGACCAACAAAAACATCAATGCTGCGCGCCGTATGATTGAAACAGACAGGCATGTGACCTACCATGAAATTCGCGCATCCTTAAAAATAGGCATGAGTCAAATACAATTAATCCTACACAAACATTTGGGTGTGAGAAAGCTGTGCTCGTGGTGGATCCCACACAACTTGACCGAGGCTCAAAAAACGGACCGCGTCACTTGGTGCAGTGCCATGCTTACCAGATTCAACGAAGGTGCGTCAAATTTGGTGTGGGACATAGTAACAGGTGACGAAACATGGATTTATTGCTACGATCCCAAAACAAAGCAGCAATCGAGCGTATGGGTCTTTCAAGATGAGCCGAAACCAACCAAAGTGGCGCGCGTGAAAAGTGCATCTAAGCGGATGATTGCTTCTTTTTTTAATAAAACTGGACACGTGGCTATTGTTGCTTTAGAGAATCGTCGTACAGTGAATAGTGACTGGTACACGACCATTTGTTTGCCGGAAGTTATTGACGAACTCCGTAAAAATAACCGTAAACGCCGTATCATCCTGCACCACGACAATGCTAGTTCTTACACGGCCAGACAGACAAACGACTTTTTGAAGGCGAAAAATGTAGAACTCATGAGTCATCCTGCATACAGTCCCGACCTGGCACCTTGTGACTTTTTTCTGTTCCCAAAAATTAAGAACCAATTACGCGGTCAACGATTTTCATCACCAGAAGAGGCTGTCGAGGAGTATGAAAAACACGTTTCAGAGGTCACCACAGAGGAGTGGCACAAAAGTTTTCAAAACTGGTTTCATCGAATGAAAAAGTGCATAGTGTCAAGGGAGATTATTTTGAAAAACAATAAATTAATTTTGTACCTTTAATGGTATTTTTTCATATTCATTCCGGAAACTTATAGTGCGCCCCACGTATAAGGGTTCCGTTTTTCCATTTTTTGTACGGAACCCTAAAAACAATTTTAAGCACTATATTGGTGTTTGAATTTAGAATATTCGACCTCCATCTAAATGCTATGCATCCTCCTTGCACAAAAAAAAAGAAACAAACTCCTTGTGCAAAGAATACTCGACATACAAATGTCTACATTCGCTTAAATCTTTCTTTTTCTCGTAGTCATGGTATAATATAAAGTATAGTATGCAATTCTTGAATAAAACGGATTTAAATCGAGGGCCATGAATCTCTCGCGTCGTTAAGGATCCTAACACATGAATCCTTCACTTGCTCGTGATTCATATACGGCCCTCGCTTTAAATCAGTCCTTTATCACTAATTTCCTAATACGAGGGCTGTTTGATAAGTACCCGTTTTCTAAATATATTAATATCACTGGCCGCAAATAAGTATACCACCTTTTTAAGCCATTTTTCAGAGGCAGGAAAATTAAAAAGAAATGGCATTCTTTTGTTTTTTTTATCATTTGACAACGATTCAGTGAAGGCGTGAACTTAAAATTGTTAAAATGGAGAAAGAACAGTATCGGTCTGTAATTAGATTCTTATTTTTGGAAGGAAAAACATGTGATGTAATAAAAGTAAGAATGCAAGCGGTTTACCATGAATGTGCTTCTTCTATGACAACCGTCAGATATTGGTATAACGAGTTTAAGCGGGGGAGAACAACCGTCTTTGATGAGGATCGCCCAGGCCGGCCAGTTGAGGTGACTACAGACGATATGGTTAAGAAAATTGAAAATATCGTTTTAGCCGACCGCCGAATTAAACTTCGAGAAATCGTTGATGCTGTAAATGTTTCAATCGAGAGGGTACAACACATATTAGAAGAAAAATTGGGTATGAAGAAAGTATCGGCGAGGTGGGAGCCGCGTTTACTCACGGAGGAGCAAAAACGGAACCGACTGACTACTTCGGAGCAGTGTTTGGCCGTGTTCAAACGTAACCCGAAGGAGTTTCTGCGTCGTTTCGTGACCGTGGACGAAACGTGGGTCCACCACTACACCCCAGAAATGAAAGAGCAGTCGAAGCAGTGGATTTTACCGGGTGAACCTGCTCCAAAGAAAGCAAAAACCGTCCCATCGGCTGGAAAGGTCATGGCGACCGTTTTTTGGGATTCGCAGGGTATTATACATATTGACTATTTATAAAAAGGGAAAACAATAACAGGGCAGTACTATGCCAATTTATTGGATGAATTTGACGCCGTGTTGAAGGCCAAACGACCCCATTTAAAAAAGAAAAAAGTACTGTTTCATCACGACAACGCCCCGGCTCATTCGTTCAGGGTTGTGACGGCTAAATTAGCACAGTTACGCTACGAACTATTGTCTCACCCCCCGTATTCTCCAGATTTGGCCCCATGCGGTTTCTTTTTGTTTCCCAACCTAAAAAATGGCTCGGTGTCAAGCGATTTGGATCAAATGACGAAGTCATTGCCGCCACAGAGGCCTATTTTAATAACTTTCCAAAATCATACTTTTTAGATGGTTTATTGAAGCTTGAGTATAGGTCGAACAAATGTATAGAGTTAAAAGGTGACTACGTAGAAAAATAAATGCATATATACAAAAAAAATGTTTTTTTTTCCATAAACGGGTACTTATCAAACAGCCTAGGTATACTATTATTACCTCAGGATAATTAAGGTGCACAATAAACATGCGGCCTTCGAAGTTGATTTTGTGCACCTCGGACCACTTGAAGTGGTTCGTCTTGCGGCTGCCCTGGAAGGTCAGGATGCCGCTGTGGTTGATGCCCAGGTACAACTGGTTGCCTCGGTGGTCCTGTAAGAGAAAATGTTAGTTTATCATCATTTAGCTAGAACCAGTAGTGGTACATCAGCCACATAAAATAGAGAACTACTATCTATTTAACAAAATAGGCAAATGACCTAAGAATAGAAAAGGCAATGCTGAAAAATTGGCGTCGGTTAATATACAAGCTGGAATATTTAAGAGAATTGTATAGTGCCGATGATACGCGACGCGAGTAGGTTTTTGCAAAAATTCTATCTGTTTCACGCCGCTCTTTTTCCGACCTGTGTCGTGCGATAGATAGAGTTGCAAGTCCTAGAGGCGATTGCCCTCTTTTTCCTTCTGAAATATTGTTTCGAGCGATAACGTTTCCATCCCCGTAAACCTTTACAAAATGAGGCAATATTGGTATCATTAAATTCTGTACGGTTTCCTATTTTAGTAATTCGGTTTAGTTTAACTTAAATAAATTAAAACGCTCGAGGTAGTTTTTTAGTAAAAAATATGGATTTTGAGATGCTAATAACTTTTGTTATAAGCAATATTTCTCTAAAATAAAAACGTACGGCCCAACTTATCCAATATATCAACAACATGTAAAAAAATATAAAAATTGAACTATGTTTAAGGGGGAGAAACGTTATCGCTTTTTGTATGAAAATGTCCAGCTACACAATCCTCTTAAGAATGCCGTCTACATTTAATTTTGAAACGACATGTAAGATTTCGGTAAAAAATTGCAACTATAAAGAAATTGCATATATCTAGGGTTATAATTGGTTTTCACAGTCAAAATATGAACTTGAAAGAAAATATAAGGGTGTAAATGTTTTCCATACTGATGGTCAAAAATGATATAATACTCTATATTTTTTGAATTGAATTGAAAGACATTTATTTGTTGCTATAACACACATACTTACAAAAAACAGACAAACATAGTAAAAAAATTACACAAAAACATAATAATTTAAATGTGTGTGCTACAGCAATACAAAAAGGACACAGCTCAGTGGTAATATTGCCCGGGAGCAATACACTGATTTTCAGCTGTGTCCTGAAGATGCGTGGTGCGGATTTAATAGTACCAATGTGAAAATAAATAAATAATTAAAGAGAAATAAATAGGGCTGTGTATATGTTTATATAAATAAATAGTGTAATTGTCTAGAGAAGTTGAAATACATATATATTGCACTGATATTTGTGTAAATATTGCCATTAAATGGCAGCTAATTTTATTAAATAAATGTAAATGAGGACGAATGTACGACAGTGTATGGGAGAACCATATATCAGCTCGGGAGAACCTTCAGCGACAGCCACAGCTACCGGCGACATGTTGGATTTGAAAGTTTTTGAAAATCTAATAGATGGGTTCGAAACCTTTTTTTAAAAGATGAAACAGATGTGTGAAGTCTAATAGGAGGAGGTATGTTGTTCCAACATTTTGTCGCCTGATACCGGAAGCTGCCCCTGAAAGAAGCTGTTTTGTGACGATGTACTTTAACTATATTCTCTTTCAAGTTCATATTTTGACTGTGAAAACCAATTATAACCCTAGATATATGTAATTTCTTTGAAGTTACAATTTTTTACCAAAATCTGACATGTCGTTTCAAAATAAAACGTAGACTACGTTTGTATGGGAAACTGATTCTGTCTCGGGTAAGGGGACTCTTAAGCGCATCAGTCGATTAATGAGACAATGTAAATGAATGACGTCACACATCATCAGTGTTCAAACAACGCCGCCATAGATAAAGCAAGGCCAGGCAAATTTGTTTATGGGTCAGTGCCCTTACCTTGGGATGTAGGTCGGTCCCGACCCGACTGACATTTCACATTAAACACTGTGTACATAATAACGGAGCCTGGAAGTTTTACAGCCGATTTCATTATATTTAGCAATAACAATGATGTGAACACGTGTAAAATCTAACATGTTAAAATAGCTATACATCGTAACACACATTTCCCCCTAGCTATACAGGCTGACTTTTTATCCACCGGCAAAATTTTTGGAACAAGTTCAGTCCATGATACTGAGCTACTTTCTATAAAAAAGTAATTAAAAATCGATAAAAATTTTTCGTCCTCCCATACGAAATCCGTTTGGCTGAGCGCTGATTTGTATGGGAAGACGAAAATTTTTAATCGATTTTTAATAACATACTTTTTTTATAGAAAGTAGTTCAGTATCATGGACTAAACTTGCTCCAAAAGTTTTGCTGGTGGTTAAAAAGTCACCCTGTATATAAAAATCTTGTAATCAGAACTTTTATGTTTATTTTTATTTTTTTTATTTATTTGGTTCGCTGACTGACTGAACAACACACAAATCTAAGCATATACAAATTAGAGCATATAAGTTGCCAACCTACTTGGAGCGAACACAGCATGCACATTTGATAAACAGCTCTCATTCGTTTTAAATTGAAAATTACATTACATTACAGTTAATTATAAAATCATTTAAGTCTATATGTATAAGGTTTTAAATTATATTAAATAAAAAGTTACATAAATAATTAAACTTTATTATTATTTCTTTATCTCCAAAATTCCAAATGTATGGCTAACCTACTGACATTTCATTAGGTTAGCCATATATTCGCCAGTTAAGAGGCACTGGGGGCGTGGTCCGTACTTGGATGGGTGACCACAAGTGGAATAATAATGTCTCGAGCTCCTCCGTATTTCGGAAGCCACGTTAATCCGTTGGTCCTGCCTGTCATAGTTGCATGGCAGCCGTCAAGCTATGACAGCTGCCTTTTATGATGACCACAGACCTACCACTACTAGACCTGCATAGTGCGTGGCCACTTAAGTGCAACTCTTTCTATCTTTGATTGTTGCCTCAACCCATATTTTACACACGTCACAGAACACACTATGGTTACTAACTTATAAATTATAATAAGCTTAAAAAAAACCCTAAATCACCTTTTAAATGATAAAATCCCTAAAATTAATAACTTTCATCGATCGTTTTGTGGTGTTTGGCCCAGATTTTGACAGTAGGCCAGCTTAAAGCAGCCACGCCGATAGAGACAAAAAAACATATCAGCCTCTTTTTTAACACTCACGTTGTACTGTATATGACAGTCTCTTTCTAGCAATATCGTTGCAAGTCTAGTAGTGGTAGGTCTGTGATGATGACACTAACACACACGAAATCAAGTTGGCAGGCTACCTGAAGAATATCCACTCAGCCGGTACTTACCTACATACATACATATGATAGTATGCGCCTGTTTCCCATAGGGGCAGGCAGGGACTATGGATTTTCACTTGCTAAGATCCTGTTAAACTCTTTTCCTTCATACATACACTCATTAATCTGCAGACTCCTGTTGGCACCCCCTTCTAATTCAATAGACCGTGACGTCACAAATCCGTTAGGGTTGTGGGCATGCCCATCGTGCCCACTATAGTACGTGCTACCAACAGCATTGTAGCGCTCACCTTGACGGGGTGTGGGTCGACGCCGTAAGTGTCGAGCTGGCAGGCGATCTTGAGGAATGTCCGCTCAGCCTCCTGTGTAGACATGCCTTTAACTCCGCCCCCACCACCCGGGGTGCCCTCCACTGGCTCCCTGTGTAGCTCCTGAAGGCGAAATAATAACACAGAATTAATATACGTATAATACTAACGTACAGAACGGAAACTCGCAGCGTCCCTAATATGGCGTCCAAGCACCTGTCCCCCGTTCTCGGGTGCGTTTGATGGCTTCGAACACTGAAACTCACACATTGACGTGTGCATGGATGTAAAGTTTCGTTTGTATTAGGCATAAATACAACTGCTTGTATAAAGCGACATACCTGTGGTAATAACATACGTCATAAAAGACATTCCTACATTTATATTTTTTTTTATCTGACAAGTATCTTCACCAGGTATTTTTGTAAGGAAAACACCGACTAGCAACTTAAATACTTTATACCGAATTTATGTTATATCTTTTCCATGCTGATCTAAAAGAAAATAAAAATCTTTGAGTACCGCCTGCTTCTCTTCCCGTGAAAATCGTAAAAGAATGAATAGGCGAAAGTGCATATCATGTTAGTACATGTATATATATATGTCGCAGTTGGATGGTATAAACCGTTAATTCACTAAACCTCTAGGTGTTTGGCATTACAGCTCAGTTTTGTTAAACAACTGAATATCGTTTAGCTGGATTTTCAATGTGTCAGTTAGGTTTAACAAACCAGCTAACCACTTTTAGACCGCAGAATAGGTTATTTGCGCACGTTATAAACAAACAAATTTATGACGGACGAGGCATTAAAATAAAACCTCAATTCAACTTCCTACTATGTAATCTAGTCTCCAACATCATAGAATACCAATAAAGAATAATACAAAGTTCGATGCAAGTGGATACAGAAAAGTTTGTTAACGCGACATAATCTCAATGGCGGCGTAGCGGTTTCTCTCGGCCTTCATTTGATTCATGTAAATTCTCCGTCTTGCCGGAAGGCGGGCGTCGAAATAACTATATGGGATGCAAGCTGAAGATCTGCTTTATTTTTCCTAACTATTTACAGCCCAAAATCATAAACGATGTCTCCGATATCTCTCTTACAGCTTACTCTCGGAACGCTGTGAAGAATTCCGAACTAAATCTACTATCTTAAGTCTTGCGCCGCGGCATTAATGAATACAAATCGTTTATGTCATTCTGCGTATGCGGTGCCAGTTATTTAACGCTGTGTTACGAAACCGAGCTGTAATGCCAAACAACTAGAGGTTTAGCGAATTAGCGGATTATACCATTCAACTGCGAAAGATATACATGTACTAACATGATGTAGGCGATGCGGCCTAGCTAGCAATCCTTTTTCCAGCTTCTCGACCACTGTGGTCTCTGGGTCTTGCAGCTCTTGGCTCTGTGCCACAAGACCCAAAATGCTCTGTCTGCCCCTTACAGATAAAGACATGATAAGGTGTCCGTCTGTTGTAATAAAATTCAAAAATTAAAAATGATATAGAACGAAATTAATTAATTAAAAAAAGCACCCCTCGAAAGGTACCTGGGGCTGCAGTGGGATAAAAAACTGACCTGTATTCTGGCTTCGATCGTGTCCGTCTGTCTAAGAAGCAACCTCATCTCGCTCACGTAGTTACCTACGTGGATATTCGGATCGTAATCTCCTAATTCGACTGAAACAAATAACAATCACTAGATTATCACCGCGTATACCTTGGACTGCCAAGAGGACTAATGACACCATACTCAAAGAGCTCCACATCACGAAGCGTCTTTCAGTTCAGTGCCAAGCAAGGTGTCTCCGATTTTTCGGGCATGTAATGCGCTCTCTGAGGCACTGCCTAGACTCTAGACCCTAGAGAAACAAATGATAGTGGGCCAAATGGAGGGTAAGCCAGAGGAAAACCGCCGGCTAGATGGGTCGATTGTATAAAGAAAGCTGTTGGTGGTTCCATGCATAGGGCGGTCCATAGTACTGACGACCAGCCTAGAAACAAATATGTGGTCAAGAAAAATTGATTATTTGGCTACGGACCAGGATGGCTACTAAGTGGATCCCGAGTTGTCGCCGAAAGCGAGGCAGACCTCGAAAAATATGGCGTGATGACTTGGACAAGTACATGGGCAAGAGGGCAGTAGTGGCAAACTACTGCCCTCGCCAGTACTGATTGAAAACAGAAAGAGCCTCCCCTTTCTGTTGGAAGAAATATAAACCTTGTTTACTAGACAAAAAGATACTAATTTCAGCGACAGCCCGCTATGCCGCGCTGCGTAGTGCAGCGCAGAGGACTCTCACTGAAATGTCACTATTTTTGTCTAGTAAACACGTTCTATATTTCTTTCAAAGAGCGCGCTACGTCGCGTCGCGTCGCGTCTCGGTGTGAACTGACCCTTAAGATTAATTTAGTATTTTATATTCTTTTATAAACTACTTTTCGTCAAAAAATCACAAAATCTATTTTCGCAATGTGTGAAAAGCGAAAAGTGCTTTAAAAAAGATTTTAAAGTAATATTCACATTTTTTTTTAATTTTGTAGGAATACAAAATTGCCGGACAAATTAAAAATCCCCCGACTTTGATATGAAGATTTAAATTTACCTTTGTTTAAGAAAAAAATTAAGCTCTTTTTGACAGGTAAGTGTTATTATAGCACTGGTAGGACTCTCCATTGATTCAGAGTAACATATATACCTACTACTACTACAAACGAAACAATTTATCTGTACACACGTCGATGTGTGAGTTTTATACTTAGGGTCGCACCGCAGAATTAATTTAATACTTACCTACTAACGAGTTCGACATATTTACGATTATATTTTTCCATACCTGAAGATTTGCGAACACTATGACGTAAAAAATATTCTGTTTTATATGTATCAAATGTTACAGAAAAGTCGGAAACAGCTACATAATATCACTTCACAAATATTTTTCATTATGTCCATTGTCCATTTCACCATTAGTTCACTTTACTGATTATTATTGAGTCATTTATAATGTAACGCACTAATTCACTATTGTAATATAGTAATTTGCATATTCGGCGCAAAACTATACGGTAATTATATGAATAAATTCAATAAAAATAAACAAATGTTTATCACATTTTCACGCACAGCATGTCAAGTTGTCATTGTCAACAATGGCATTTAGCACTATAACCCGCGGAAATCTATTTGGCATTTGCGTGTATGTGATTACCTGTGAGCGAGAAGCCAATGTAACATTACCGGATTGCTAATACCCCTCTCGCTCTTGTGTATCTCCCGCCAATGCGAGAGAGCGAGAAGGGTATATATATATCAAGATGGTTGCTGGGTAATAACATGAAATTATATTGTTGCTTTGCTTACCTGTTTTCATCATTTGGAAATGTATGAAATATACGTTCTTTAGAGTATTGGGTGGATAAACAATTATTATACGCGCACCTTCTCACCATGATGGTTACTATTGGTTGACAGTTCTCAAGACAACACACGTCGCGTATTGCGTGCGGCTAGTAATTAAACCCTGGTTTGGAGCTGTCAAAGCTCACAAAGTGCGGGGGAGAGGTGCGGGGACGCCAATTTGCGGGAGACGCTGTGAGATACCATTCTGTTTGACTCTTATGTATTCTATGATTATAGTATTAAGGATTTTTTATTTGATAAATTGTAAAATTTTAGGAGAAAATAGATAAAAATGTATGTAAAAATTTTGCTATACCCGAAAGGGTCAATAAGAAGGACTACATTTTAATTATAAAACAACACTGTACTCTTATTAAGCAAATAAAGAATTTGATTTGATTTCAACCCTCAATAACTTTTGAACGGCTGAACAGATTTTCATCAGACATAGCTAAATATCATCTCCACAGCTTTCGATTATAAAAAAGCGCATCGAAATCGTCTATTCGTTTAGGAGCTACGATGCCAGACACGTTAAACTTTTTCTTTGGGGGTTGCCAAGTTTTTTGCACATATTTCCGAAACAATCTTATGTCAGCACCGCCTGTAGATTGACTTTTAAACCGCCTGCAAAAAACGAGGGGGTTATCAATTCGACTGTATGTTTTTTTTATGTATGTTTGTTACGCGATATCTTCGCCAATTGTGGACCGATTTCGATGATTCTTTTTTCATTCGAAAGCCTTTACTACCAAGTTGGTCCCTTTGATAAATTTGGTGAAGATATGATGAAGAACTTTGTAGATATGGAAGAAATTCCTCAAAGAAAAGGAAGTCAGTTGTTTTTTTTGTTGAAAAAAATAATTATTACTTAATGCAAACGTGAGACGAAGACATTACTAATTGTATTGCTCGGGACGTCTTCGTATAGGCTTCGCCAATCACATTCGCCCTGAGGAAGGCCTCTGGATGAGGTCGAAACATGTCGGCCAGTAGCAGAATTTTTACGTGAGTTAACCATTTATCGCATGTTAGTAAATAAAATCTTACTCTGTATAATGAGGGCCCCGAGCATCGCAGCCTCATTGGCCGTGCAGTACAGCCTCCCATGGAGGAGGTCCCTCTTGAGCTGTAAGTATATCTGGAACCGGGTGACGTCCTCTTTCAGTAACATTGGGTTTGGCGGGTAGAACTTCACTCGAAAACTAAACAGTATAGGCGACGCATCTGTAACGAATTTGTTGACTTTAAAATTCTGAAAGAATTTTAAATAATTATATTTAAATTATTGTTACGGATTTGTTAACTCTTAATATTTAGAATAGTTATTCTAAATGTATTGTCTACATGCATTCCATGCTGATAACGCACAATTAACACACTGAGTATAAAAGTGGATATGTCATGTAGTTTATTGGTTCAATTGACCGTAGGCGTGCAGACAAAGGCGGCATCAGCTTTTTCAAAGGCGCGGCCTTTGTGGCGCCCGACGGCGTGCACACCATTTCAGCAAATTAACTATATTTATTTGAATATTTAGTAATTGTTATCTATGAATTCACTTTTAAAAATTCTGACCAGATAGCGAGACGAAATTTTATATAGCAGCAAGAACTTATGATGATTAGCAGCACTTATGATGCTGATAGGTGTGCCTTCAGCTGTAGACAACACTTATGTGTTTTTAAAGTTTTTGACAACTCTCTGTAAGTGTATATTTATAAGTAAAGTACTACATTAAGTGTATATTAAGAAACAAATGGTGGATTAAAATGAGGTAAGTACACAAACCTTTTACTTGCTTCAATATTAATTTTGCCAAATGCAGCCAGTGCTAAAAAAACATAAAAAATACTTTAATGAGTTTTATTAATTCAGCCATCTTTTTCTCAAGTCGAAAGGCTATTTAATTTACAGGAATCATTGGAATTTATTATCTGTTCAAAAAAGAGCTTAAAATTATCGAAATTAAGGTAATTTTAAACACAGGAACATTTTTATTAGAATATGTGTTGAAGACATTTATTGATGGTAAAATATTCTAGGGGCAAAGGTCACAGGTATGTTTCAAAGTAGGTATGTCTTCAGGAAATGCTCTATGCTATCCAGGGTTTCCCAACCTTTTTATATGAGCCCCCAGATAATAAATAACATTTTCATGATATTTTCCTTCGAAAATACTACTGTCTCGCGCCCCCTTGAAATCCCTTTACGCCCCACTAGGGGAGCGTGCCCCCCAGGTTGGGAAGTCCCGCTCTAGACTTAATATAAGTAAAACTGAATAACTATACATAAGGTTTTAGAAATAGAGAATACAAACATGAAAAGTTATTTTACACTATGATTCAGATGTCTAATGTTTTCAGTTCAGTTCAAGTTGAACTGCAATCTCTGCCAAGCAACCAAGGTACTTGGAAATAGTTTGATAAAAACAGGCAAATTAATGTATATTATTCTAAAAGTTAATTTTTTTAACAAACAAAATAATTAAACAAACATGACATATAATTCTTACCCTCTGACTGCCAGCATCAACATATCGCAACCCAAAGTAGTCAGTTTCAGTAAGATTTAATTGTTGACACACATGCTCCAGTAGATATTTTCCTTTATAACTGGGCTGAAAAAAGGTTGCTACTGTTAATTTTTTTTATCAAGGTATTATAACTTTGAGAACCACTCAATCAGATCCCATTAAAATGATGGTTTTCTGCCTATAGACATTATAGTGTCAGTTTTAAGAAACTACACATTGCCTATTCTATATTAGGGTTTTCCTCTGGTTTTTCCATGTAAAATTATTTGTATTTTTATGGCATTAGTGGCTGTCTATCTAAGTGTGCTAACCGCTTGTAATTAATCTATGAGATCTTTTAGCTAGATAAACCTCCCTTTACAGGTAGCGCCTTTAGTCCAGCTAATGTGGGCAAGATAGATCTGGCGAGGCCATATATGCAGACGCATAATAAACGGTTTTAGGACTAAAAAACAGGTCATCTGCTTCAGTGGAAGAGCAAGAGCAAAGATTCATATAAGAGGGCTAGCCAAAACTAAGCCTTCTGGTTTAATATTATTGTAATGCATTAAGGTACAAGATCTACTAAAGACCTAAGACCGCGAGGCCATTGGCGGGATAGACTGCTACAGGCTGTAACAAAGAAGATAAAGAAGTCTAGCTAGATGTAAAAATAAAGCTACTTTATCTTCTGATAATCAAATCATAGGGGTGTTTATGATGTGAATTAATTAATAACCATTTGATGCGAATTCAGTAAACAGAAAAAATAAATAAAATATAATCAATCTTTAGACGCAAGCATAAACAAATAGTTAATGTAGCATAATTAATTTCTAGGACAGCAGATATAAATCTAATATGACGGAAATGTAAATGTATATACATGTAAATAAGTAGGTCTAAATAAATTATTGAATTATTAATAATTACTTACATGAAATTCACATTCCAAAATCTCTGTATCCTCTAATAATCGAACTGTGCATTTATAAACAATATCTCCGCGGCTTTTGAACATACTGTTAGAGGTATTTTTACTTAAGTCAAAATATTAATTTACCTTAAATTTAAATAAGATTTAGAACGACTAAAAGTTAAATTGTGACATAATTAAATTTTCAATTGTTTCGATTTGTGAAATTATTTTCTTGGGGAAAGATGCGAAAACTGTGTGCGCGAATTGACAGGAGCTGTTTGACTTGACATCTTCATTCTTCGGTCTGAAAAACAGATACCTAACTTTTCTTATTTTTTTTTAATTCAGGAGCCCTATTTTTGAATGTGACAATCAATTTTTATAAAGATAAATCTCTGAAGTTTTAATTTTAAATTATATTATATTTATATATTAAAAAATCATGGACTTATGTATAATAATTTTTGTACATTTTTTACTGTACTACCCTACCTACCTACCTAATCTTATCCCATTTTCCATGATCCTACTACCTAATCCTCCTTTTTTTTGATGATGTTTCAAAACTTCATAAGTCAAGGTGCAAAAAAAGTAAAGTAAAACGGAACGGAATGACAACACCGAGCCAACAGGTAATGATGTCAGTTCCGGTAATGTGTTGCCATTTGTAGCAAGTTCCCCAATACAAATGGAAAAGTCATTATATAAGTACGGGATGAAATCTAAAATAAAATAAAATGTATGATGTGATGAATCAGTTGGGTTGTTGTGTTAGTCTCATCTCATCGAAATACTTGTCATATTGATGAGTAAATTAATTCCTTTCGGCTTATATTCTTTCCGTGAGAAGTGTTAGAACGTTAACACATTCCGCCGCCGCCGCGTAATTAGTAAGTCGTTTATGAGAAATTGTATAGTTTTATACTAAATTGCCAAAATCGGTCCTTGATACGCCTTACAGTAAATTGTAACGTTCCACGGGTAAAGGTCCCTTGTGGACGCTCTGGCGCTTAAGGCGTTTAGAAAAACAATTCGTAGAATTAAATTAAAATAATTAAATAAACACGAAGTCGTAAGTGCCAGCCTCCATAAGGTACCGTTACCCGTGAAAAGTCACAGCAATTCAAAATAGCAGCCTTTGGCAAGCAACGCCACACGCGCGCACTACGCAACGACTGGTCGCTATAAAAAAATGACGTCGGTTAGCTAGCCATGTTGGTGTCTGGTGTTTTTTTTTCAATAGTATTTCGGTGGCGGGCTGGTGGCTCTTATTTGGAATTTCTCAAAGGCTACATTATAGTATAAAAAAACTAGATACTGTCTACAACTAAGTTAGTGGACCTTGCTTTATGGCGAAAAACGTCTACTCACCAGTCCATAACAATAAAATAAAAAATATATAGACTGACGCCATTTTTCAGGTCTACCAACTAAATCAACCTTTAAAATAGTTATTATTTGCGACGATATTTTCGTCAATTGTCGGGGTAATTTAAAAAATGGAATGGGCACCCTGAAGACCGGAAATGACTCTCCTCCTTCCAGCTGAAAGAAAAACCATTTCTCGTTCATTCTGTTGGAGTCTTTCTCGGATATTACACGCTGATTGTAATCCGTGGTGAGTGTCAGAAGAAATTGTTAAGTGCAGTGCCCTGAAGTGATATCTAATTCTCAATAGTTTTTAATAGTGTTAGTATTGCTTCGTTTTCAAATTACTTTTAATTCCCTCCTAACAAAATCGTGGTTATTTACAGTGCAATGTGGTGTAACTAAACCGAGTAATAACTGCAAGACTTTGTTTGTCTTATTAGATATAATGTAGAACATCTTTTGTTTCCTTTAAACACGAATATAAGTGCTATTAGTTCCTCCAAATTCCAATTTCAAAAGTTGCACGACGTGCTTACGCGTCACAATCCGGCCGGCTCACAGCCAGGTCGGTCGATAACTACCACGTGGTTGGTGTACTTGTTTTCCAGATTTCCTAGTTACAATAACTTTTTTTGGGTTATGACAGTGTTAAAAGTTAAGATTATGACATAATTTCACTGTTATTTCCAACTTCTATCGTCCATTTGCTGTAATGGCTGACGGACGTCCATTGTGAAATGTCAAGATAGGGCGAGGCGGCCATGCGGCGGCCATATTGCCGGCCGTACACCCGTACATGAGGCTGCGACCTTGTTCACGCCGGCATAGTGCGATTGTTTTGTGCATTTTTTGGTCAAAACAATTTTATTTATCCTACTAATTTCTTTGTTCCAGACTAACCAAAAATGGGCAAGGAAAAGGTCCACATTAACATTGTCGTCATTGGACACGTCGACTCCGGCAAGTCCACAACCACCGGCCACTTGATCTACAAATGCGGTGGTATCGACAAACGTACCATCGAGAAGTTCGAGAAGGAGGCCCAGGAAATGGGCAAAGGTTCCTTCAAATACGCCTGGGTATTGGACAAACTGAAGGCCGAGCGTGAGCGTGGTATCACCATCGACATTGCGTTGTGGAAGTTCGAGACCGGCAAATACTATGTCACCATCATCGACGCTCCCGGACACAGAGATTTCATCAAGAACATGATCACAGGAACCTCACAGGCTGACTGCGCCGTGCTCATCGTGGCCGCTGGTACTGGAGAGTTCGAGGCTGGTATCTCTAAGAACGGACAGACCCGTGAGCACGCCCTGCTCGCCTTCACCCTGGGTGTCAAGCAGCTGATTGTTGGTGTCAACAAAATGGACTCCACTGAGCCACCATACAGCGAGCCCCGTTTTGAGGAAATCAAGAAAGAAGTCTCCTCATACATCAAAAAGATTGGTTACAACCCAGCTGCTGTCGCTTTCGTGCCCATTTCTGGCTGGCATGGAGACAACATGCTGGAGGCATCTACCAAAATGCCCTGGTTCAAGGGATGGAATGTTGAGCGCAAAGAGGGTAAGGCTGAAGGTAAGTGCCTCATTGAGGCCTTGGACGCCATCCTGCCCCCAGCCCGTCCCACAGACAAGCCCCTGCGTCTTCCCCTGCAGGACGTCTACAAAATCGGTGGTATTGGTACGGTGCCAGTAGGCAGAGTTGAAACTGGTGTCCTCAAGCCTGGTACCATTGTTGTATTCGCACCCGCCAACATTACCACTGAAGTCAAGTCTGTGGAGATGCACCACGAAGCTCTCCAGGAAGCTGTACCCGGAGACAACGTTGGTTTCAACGTAAAGAACGTGTCAGTCAAGGAATTACGTCGTGGATACGTCGCTGGCGACTCCAAGAACAATCCCCCCAAGGGTGCCGCTGACTTCACTGCACAGGTCATCGTGCTCAACCACCCTGGACAGATTTCAAATGGTTACACGCCTGTGCTCGATTGCCACACAGCCCACATTGCCTGCAAATTCGCCGAAATCAAAGAGAAGGTCGACCGTCGTACTGGTAAATCCACTGAAGACAACCCTAAGTCCATTAAGTCTGGAGATGCCGCCATCGTCATCCTTCAGCCCTCCAAACCCCTGTGTGTGGAGTCCTTCCAGGAATTCCCCCCCCTCGGTCGTTTCGCTGTGCGTGACATGAGGCAGACGGTCGCCGTTGGAGTCATCAAGGCTGTCAACTTCAAGGACCCCAGCAGCGGCAAGGTCACCAAAGCCGCCGAGAAGGCCAGCAAGGGAAAGAAGTAGCTAGCGCTGTTCACAGCACAATTTTTCATTCAACTGCGATACTTCATTCACCGAAAGGTGTTCAGAAGGAAAGAAGGGCTACAAACTCATTCCTTTTCTATATTTTTTACAAGGCTTATACTGTAACATTATTTTATAATTTAAGGTTATACATATATCTGAAATATTTTGTTATGACTGCAACTAAAGTGTAAATTCATAGAAATAAAGGTAGCCTCCAGTGAAAATATACTTTTATGTTTTCTTTCAATCCGAGTCCTTCATACAATAATAGGTACACTAAATTATTTAGGTGGGTAGTTACTTAATTTTTGAAATAGGTGACCGCAGTCCCTAATAACATTAAGTACTTACCTAGCTTACAACACACTAATATTTTCACATATGTCCAGATGAGTGAAACATCACAATTAGAGTACCTACTTGTGACTTCTGAGGCAATAACAACAAACCACAGGCAGTTAAAACCCAAAAAAAAATATTTCCGATGAGTTAGAAGAAACTGGCTATCTAGGATTTGTTTAGGTAAAACAATCTTGACGTCCTTTTTTATTAAAATAAACACAATAACCTTTGCCTATCTAGGATTTGTTTAGGTAAAACAATCTTAATTGATATGCCCTAATTAGGGTTCCGTGCCCAGAGGGTGCAAACGGGACCCTATTACTGAGACTCCGCTGTCTGTCACAGGGCTCTATCTCTTGAACCGTAATAGCTAGATACTTGAAATTTTGACCAATTATGTATAACTGTGGCCGCTATAACAACAAATACTAAAAATAGAAAAAAGTTAAAAATTAGAGGGGGTCGTCATACAAGAAACGTGTTTTTTCAGCGTGTTTAACTCGATCTTTATAATGGCATAAACTAAATACTTGAAATTTTCACCGATTATGTATTACTATGACCACTATAACAACAAATACTAAAAATAAGATAAAGTTAAAAATTAAAGGGGGTCGTCATACAAAAAACGTGTTTCTTCAGCGTTTTAAAACATTGTACGGTGGTACGGAACCCTTGATGTACGAGTCCGATTCGCACTTGCCCGTTTATTTATTAAAATATACACACAATTACCTTTGCAAATTACAATTTAATTATTTTTTAAATTACATTTTGTCATGTGTAATAAAAATACGTCAAGATTGTTTACATTTATTCAAATAACCAAATGGAGTATATACCCTATTCATGTATGACCGTGCGAGGGTAGCGGGACAATAAAGCTCCCCCATTTTACACTACTGGCTGTACGCTGTACCTACGTGTGTGTTGCACGTTACCCTACTGTATAAAAGAGGCTAATGTTATCACCATCTCAAAGGTCATTGATCGTCTGTAGTAAAATAACAGACATGCAAAAAAAGATACTACACCAAGAGGTCGACGACTCCTTATTTCTTAAATTAGAACCTAAAAGCTAATGCGGAAATCTAGCACGCTGGCGCGTAAATTGTTTTGGGACGCAGCATGATTCTGCAAGACTGCATCTGTAGTTATCTCTCGTTCAGGGAGTATATAGTTCCTGTCGGGCTTGTAGAAGTTTTTTAGTTGCGCTATAAGTAAAGGGATAAAAATCTAGTTTTTTATTGTAGAGGAGAGGGCCGAGGAATAGAAAAAATCGCGAGAAGTCGTGTTTTGTATGTACAGTTTTTGAGCAAACAATATATTTCCGTCTTTTGTTAGTTGATTGTGTGTTGAATGGCAGTGCGGCGTGCTGTTTTAGGATATATATATTAGTATATAATAAAGGATTATAGGTGGTACCAGTACGTAGTAACTATTTATTAATCTGTGGTGGTCCTGAGATACATCTCCCTAAAAGTATAATCCTGGCGGCACCTATAATTAAAATAAGTAAACTAAACAGGAGGGCGGCAATAAAAATTCTTCCGCCCCGGGGGCTGACACCCACGCTACGCCACTAACAAATTTAGTTTAGAAAAAAAATATTTTTCAAAAAAACCTGTCAACTCAGTAAGGTAATAAATACTTGATTAACATGTATGTGTACAAATACTCTATCACGTCTTTATCCCTAATGGGGCAAACAGAACCTTGGGCCGCAAGACCCAAAGGCCACTTTTAGCGTGATGGGCGGGAAGATGGAAAAATGAATCAAAATAGTGATGGGTTGCTAGCTGCATCGCCTATTGATATGATTCGCAGTTTTGCCCATTACCTCGATTGCCTTCTACGATCTGCGCGGGAAGAAAAGCAGCTGTTACATTTTAAGTCTTTTTTCTCCCAGACTTGCCCAGACCAACATAGATAGCATGTACCTATATAAAGTTAGGTAGGTCTTTTCAGCAAAGGTCACTGACTGATAGGTGGGTGGATGTTGATAAAAGATAGCATTAATAATCAATTTTATGAGGTAGGTAAGTAAGTAGGTACATACAAACTTTACCTAGGCATGAAAAAAGATGTTAAACATTTTTACTTAGTTAAGTATATATTGACTACTTATAGCTCAATAAGTATGTCCGTATGAATTGAGGAGCCACCTCCGATTTGTGAAATAGCATAAGTACTACCCCATTTAGTAGGTGATGAGATAATTTCTGAAATGGCGTGCATTGTTAGAGGCCTACACTCAGCATTGGGTGACAATGGGCTGAAGAAGAAGAGATAATTTCGTAGCCGGAATCCTGCAATTTGTAGTTAAATGTATCAAAAGTTACAGCAACGTAAATGTGGCTTCTCCATCTAGACGTCTGGACCCAGGAGCCACCTAGAACTCGGAAAGTATTGGATAGGTTAGGTGTTCTTTGTGAAAATTATATAGCATTTAGTAGATCTTGTGTAGGGGACCTACAAAAAGTCTTAGATCAATACCAGGCCTGTGTCACTCCCCGTTTAGGTATCGAAAATGTACCTACATTATTACTATGCGCGCAGGCGGCCCCTCCTGGTGGTAAATTCAGTTATACGAATCGTTTGTCCAGAGTAATAAGAATGAAATTCGCTTGCAATGGATGTCTAGGTATCTATACGAACAAGGGCGGATCCAGCTTTGGCGCCAGGGGGGGGGTCACATAGTCGTGGTCAAGTCACAAAAAGTTATAATTTAATTTTGATAATAATAGATACATTTACTTGTATATATGTAGTAGGTATTTTATTAATAAATGTAATTACTATACTTAAAAATACCTACCTATATTTAAATAACCAAATAGAAATAGAATTTTTATATTTATTTTTATCCCTATGGTTGACTGGGAGAGAACGCTTTTAGCGTTAAGTCCGCCAATTGTACCATTTTTTTTATTGTGGAACAATAAAGTTTTTTAAATAAATAAATAAGAGGTATGACGTACCTATGTACCTTGATTTTTCGTAACATAAAGAAAGATCTTCCCGCTGTCGCTACACTAACAGGTAGTGTAGCCATAATACATAAAAAAATCTAACAATAGGATAGATAGGATCTCAATAAAGCAATTTAAAATAGGTCAGAAATCGACTGCGGTATGTCCTGCTCCGCTGCCACTTCACCATCCACAGCCGTGGATGGTGAAGTGGCCATGGCACACCCAGCCCAGGGGGCGGTCATGACCCCCCCCCCCCCCCTGGATCCGCCCTTCTATACGAAAAGGTGCTGAGTTCTGACGTGAGCTAAATTATACCATATCGCCTAGCCACATTGAATAGATATTTCTTTGAATTTCTTTGCTGAGTGAGACTTCTGTACGTTAGTAATATTTATTCTGTGTCTATACTATTGATATTCAAGAAGATGCAATACCCTTTATGTGGCTGTGGCGAAATGATATGTTCCTTGGGGAAAGTTGTTCAGTATCATGGACTGAATCTACCCTTAAAATATTCAGTATATTTTGTTATATTTTATACATACATACTATCACGTCTTTATCCATAATGGGCAGACCTTTTTGTGTTCTAAAAGGCAGACAGAACATTTGGATCTTGATTGCGGCTCTAAGCCGCTAGACAGCCTACAAAGGTCACTTTTAGCGTGATTGTGGAAAAAGGAATCAAAATAGTGATGGCTAACTTGCTAGCCGCATCACCTATTAATATGATTTACATTTTCACCCATTCCTTCGTTCGGCTTCTATGATCTGCGCGGGAATAGAAGATACATTCGGTACAGCTGGTATCTACGAATAATAATCCCTAGAAGCGTAACTAATCCCGAAAAATCATTCCACGCGATATGAACCGCGGCGGGCGGGGCTTAAAATATGAACCGCGCGGGGCGACAGTTCGCCGTGACACTCGAGTCGTGCGGTTGCGTCGTAAAAAGTTTCCTTTGAGAATATTGCTGTGTTCTTGGGATAATTGATTCATTAAAAATACCGTCATGTGCCGTGAAGTGGTGTAGAAGCCATACAGACATGAAAAACACAGGACTCACCTTTCATAAACATTTTAATAATCCATACTTGACATACTCGTATGCGGAAAGTGTTATGCAAAATGTACCTAAGCCACGCGTTGTACCCACCCGACGACGAAGCGTGACCTAGTCGCGACCAATCGCATGCATATTTGTCTATGTGTGTGTTTGAGTATTTTGTTGTTATTACTGTTAGTTTGTTTGCGTAAATGGAATCAGAATCGAAACGGTGAATGTAGGAGCGTTACATTTCTAGAGAATTTATTATTCGTAGGCTGGTATACATTCTAAGTTTTTCCTTTTCTCCCAGACCAGCATAAGTATGTATACATCGTGTAAAGTAAAGAACGCAAATCTCTCAGATGGTACCTCAGCCCATGTAACTGAACAACTTTTGTTCAACAACTTTAACGAAACTAAAAAAACAATTCATACAAACTTATTAGTTGATCGAGTCAATTTGTATGAAAATCCGAATTTTTTTTTTGGATTTCTTGATTAAGTTGTTGGACAAAAGTTGATCAGTTTCATGGGCTGAGATACCATCTAAGAGGTTTTGCGTTCTTTAACTAACACGATGTAGGTACCTATATGTATGTTCTCTAAAAGACATGATATTCAAATAAAATAATGTGGGCCAAACGTGACTGGCTTGGTCGGGTTATTTGTAGGTTCCCATGTCTGTATGGTTCTATTCAATAAGTAGTTACCTACATAAGTAGATTCAAAAGGTTCTTAACTATTATTTATGATACTCGTATTCGTATGTGTACTTGAGTCTTAGTTCTATTCATAAGTAAGTAGGTATAATATGTCGTTTAATTTATTAAAACCCAGCGCCGATTCACACTATGGCGTAAGTATGTACTTAGTTAAATGCCCATTTATTGCACAACAATATTATTAGCCATTTATTGCACAACATTATTATAAGCTAGCGTGACGACGATGTGTCTTACTTATGTATGACTCATTTATGTGGAATAAGGATTCATCCGTTACAAAAATATAGTAAGTACCACTTTCTCTTTCAAAATTATCTTGACTACAAAAACAGAATATTTTATTTTGCATTTAATAATTACGTAAATACATAATTAAAAAATGCGAGAGATAAGACAATGTAATGCACTATACATTATTCGTGCTTCGGAAGGCACGTTAGGCCGTCAGTCCCAGTCCCAGCCAAAGGAAACGGATTTTTGAACTACTGTTTACAGTTTAAAGTGGCATTTTTGCGGAAAACGGCCACTCGTGGAAAAAATGCTAAGAAAAGCCTAACGTTCTCACTTTAAGGCCGTACCTGAATTTTCCGGGGTCCAGTGTTGCCCCCATTTAAAATAAATCATTTCAAAGAAAACGGAGACATTATTTAAAATTTTGCAACTACCAATTCCTAGATAACCCTTCAAAGTATTTTATGAACTACTGTTTACAGTTTAAAGTGAGAACGTTAAGCTTTACTACGCACATTTGCACACTTTTGGCAAATGTGCGTAGTAAAGCTTAACGTTCTCATTATAAACTGTAAACAGTAGTTCATAAAATACTTTCAAGGGTTATCTAGGACTTGGTAGTAGCAAAATTTTAAATAATGTTTCCTTTTTCTTTGAATAGATTTATTTTAAATGGGGGCAGCACTGGACCCCTGAAAATTTAGGTACGGCCTTAAACACTAGTTCATAAAATAGTTTGAAGGGTTATCTAGGGCTTCAAAAAGACAAAATTTTAAATGGTATCTCAGTTTTCTTTGAAATAATTTGTTTCAAATGGGGGCAGCACTGGACCCCGAAAAATTCATGACTTTAGGCAGCTTACAAATCTGACACCAGTGTTGTCCACACACAAAAAAGAAACTATACAATAAAGTACCTATCTATCTCTCAGCCAATACATATAGGCATATAATATACCTACGTACATGGTACTACATATTATTATAAAAGTTGGTGATATTAGGTACTTTTTTCTACAATGCCACAAAAAATGTGCATCCAAATATGCATATACAGACTCACATTACGTGTTTGGTGGTGTGGTAGTATCTGCTCCGTAGTCTGTGGTACCATTGTAAAAGTTTCAAAGTCAAATTATTTTACAAAAAAATATTTTTAAAATGGAAAATGACAGCGAAAGTGATAAATTCGATTTTCACGACAAATTCAACTATAGAGAGCATATAAACAGCTGCAAATGATATTATTAATAACCTTTAACCGCAAAAGTTCCGGGTAAAATAAGTAAGTTAAGTTAGTTTTGTTTATAATTTGTATTTTTTTTACGTACGTATATTTTATACTCAAAGAATATAAAAAGTTGAAAGAAAAGTAGATTACGCACCTTGCTGAAGTGAGTATATTAATGCACTCGTGCTAATTTAATGCCCTCGCTTTCGCTCGGGCAAAAACATAGCACTCGTGCAATAATGACTCCCTTTGTGCTCGGTGCAGTAATCTACTATAATCTTTATAGGAAAGTTATAAGAAATGCAAAAAGAATTGCAACACAAAAGGAAATAGAAATGGCAAGGGATAGTAAAGGGATAGAAAATCATTCAGGAACAGACTGAAATTGCTAATATATTTTCGCAAGTTTTTAATCACAGTGCTGATACTGTCGATTCAAATAAAGAAAAGGCTAAAAATATTCTAAAGAGTAGTGTAAATGGTAATTTTGAGGCAATCAACTCTTGGCCAGAAGTCACCCCTTCAGAAGTAACTAAAATAGTTAAAGCAATGCCTAATAAGAAGTCCTGTGGCTATGACGATGTTCCGATAAAGATTTTTAAAGAAAACATTGACATCCTAGCTGATCCTCTTTCGCATTTTTTCAATATATGTTTTTCTGAAGGTGTTTGTGTTTCTGAATCCCTGACCAATTAAAATTGGCCAAGGTAATTCCCCATTCATAAAAATGGATCCAAATTGGATCCACAAAACTTTAGAGCTGTCTCTGTACTTACAGCGCTTTTAAAAATTTTAGAAATACTGACTAAAAATCGCCTACTTAGTCATAATATAGCAAATAAAGTTCTAAATTACGAATACGGATTTCAAAAATCTGTAGGTACGGCTAATTCGTTGAAATAAAAGTTAACGAAGGTTTCGAAAAAGTTCGTAAATCTAAAATAACATTTATTAAAAGAGGCGTCCCTCAAGGATCCATATTGGGTCCTATATTTTCATTATCTTTGTCAATGACCTTATAAATCACATGCACAAAATTGACTCTTCCATAAATCTGGTACTTTATGCGGATGATACGAATGCTGTTATCTCTGCAACGAATATCGAAGAACTTAATGACAAGATTAATCGCACAATTGCTGCCTTTGAAGAATGGTTTGAAGCAAATAATTTAAAACTCAACCCTAGTAAAACTTCAGCTGTTCTCTTTAAGACTACCGCTAGTAGCAGTGACAGCTTAGAGGTGCTGATGCAAGATAAAAAGATCGAAATTGTTGATACCGTAAAATTTCTTGGCGTCCATATTGACTCCCTCCTGAACTGAAAATCAGAACTGGCTACTATTGACAACTCACTGAGCTCAGCTTGTTACGCTCTCCGAAGTTTAAGAGATGTATCCACGGTAAAACAACTAAAGCTTGTATATTATGCTCTTATTGAGTCAAAGTTACGTTACAGTATAAAACTTTGGGGTAATAGCTATGGGTATAATTTGACCATGGCATTCACACTACAGAAAAGGGCTATCCGCACCATTGCAGGCATTCCACAATAGTGTCATGTAGAGATTTTTTCAAGGAGTATTCTATTCTGACTGTCCCTAGCCTGTATATCCTGGTTGTTCTTTCCGACTTTGTCAAGAAATTGCCCTTCTTAGAATCGGAAGAGGACAGGCTTAATAGGGAAAGTACGAGAAGACGTGACTTCACTAATGGCATCCATCCTAAATTGGATATTGTAAAACACGGAGCACAGTACCAAGCCATTCAATTATTTAACAGGTTACCAAGAGAACTAAAAAACATATGCAGTCATCTAGTGTTTAAGTCCAAGCTGCGTGATCTTCTGTTGGAAAAGTGCTGCTATAGGTACCATTGACCAATTTTAGGTACATTATGAATATTGTAAAATGTATGAGCACTTGACTTAATTTTTAATTTAACACTGACAATTTTATACCTTTTTACTTTTATTTTCTAATTTTAATTTATGATCTTATTTTTTTTATGTTCTTGTTTTTGTATAGTTATTTTATTTTCTAACACAATGTACATTGTTTAAGAAATAAATAAATGAAATGTTTCTCTGACAAGGTGGACCAAAAACAAGGAGTACCTACAGCAAAATGGTGCATGTTCAGGTACTTAATTAGAAATATTGATATAAATTAACTGTCAGGATATCGCTTATTCAAGGGCATCGGCTTTTTCTATGGGAAGGACTACCAAGCAAGATTATTCTAAATTTTTTTCAAAAACCATTTTGGAGTTTCACCTACAAAATAGGATGCCAATTACATTAAAAATAAATTTATATTAAATCTACATTTTATTTAAATAATATCTACAATTATTATAACAACAAATATAGGTAGGTAGCTAAAAAGACCCATAATTTCCTTCAGCTTGCTCCTGCATCTTTTCTTCCTGTTCCAATATCATATTTGCCCATTGCTCGGCCTCTCTATATCTATTCCGTCTTACATATGGTGCATAGACCCACCTATGACATAACACTAGACCAGTAGTGATAGATATTGCCATCAGAGTCTTTGACAGTGGACTAGCATTCTTTAACCATCGAGCCACTAAACTCATAGCTATAACTTAATGAAACACCAACTATTCACTTGACTTTTCAGCAGCTACTTCAGTTGCTTCTGCTTTTCTTCTTCTTCCAGGGTAAAGATCGTCAAAAAGCGGTCTCCAAATATAAATGCCTCCAAATACACCCAGTATAGTAATAAGAGCTATTTGACCATTAGTTATTCCACGAGGTTTATATATTCGCATATTGCTTCTGTAATAAAAAAAAATGTATTAGTAACAAGATTTGTTTGAAATAACATAAAGAACAAGAAATAAAATAAAACTAACCTACAAATATTTTATTATGTTATGACTTATTGTGTGACATGACATAATACGGATTACGGTCATAACCTCAAACCATATTTTTTATGGCGATTTTTTTTCAAACTTTCATTTCTTTAAATTTATTAAATCTGCTTGTAAAATTGTAATTCATTTTTAAAGATACCCTATTTATTCTTGAAAATTCGAAATACTTTGTCTTTGTTTGGCGGAAAAAAAAAATGACAAAGGGTTAGCTAGGATGTCAAAAATGAAATTATTGATTGATTTCTGAACGATTGTCTTACAAAAAATTTTTTGGTGGTAGATTTTGTTGGAATCTGGGCTGGTTGGAAGTTTATTTTATAATTATACGTACTGACAGTGGCAGCACAAACAAATCAAATGTCAAACGTCATTGTTTTGATCATGTTTTATGTTTAGATTAGATTTTTTGTTGTAGGTGTAGCATGTTTTGCGATTGTGGTTATAATATAATCAATTAACCTACCTTGATTGTGCTGTGCGGTGTGCCAATTTTATTTCACAAGCATAACAATCAATGAATTGTATGTCTTCCAATTAAATATCTTGTTTAAACCATGGCAACTATACCTCGCCAAATTCCCAACATTTTAATAACAGGTGAGAATTTAGAAACAGGAATTTTATAGACTGCCTTTTACTTTTGTACTTGTTAGTAAATCTCGAGACCCGCACTTTGTAGTAATCTTGCTAGAACCGGATGAAATTTCCTAATGCCATCCGGGTCTGGAAAGGTTTAAACTATCTTGTCGGTGGAGTGCTGCCCATGTGTGTTTGCATAAAAACTGTCATTATACCGGTAACCAAATACAATTTAGTCTATTTACCCTTAATTAATCTATGTAGGTACTCCAGGAGTAGGCAAGTCCACAATAAGTCGAACGCTAGCTGATCGGTTAAAGTTCACTTGGAGAGAGGTTTCAAAGATTGCTGAAGAACACAGTTGTCTAGATGAATATGATCCAGAGTATCAATGTCCTTTCTTAAATGAAGACAAGGTAAGTGTTTTGTATTATTTTTTGATAGTAAGAGGGCTGTTTGATAAGTACCCGTTTATGGAAAAAAAAACATTTTTTTTGTATATATGCATTTATTTTTCTATGAAGTCACCTTTTAACTCTATACGTTTGTTCCGCCTATACTTAAGCTTCAATAAACCATCCAAAAAGTATGACTTTGGAAAGTCATTAAAATAGGCCTCTGTGGCGGCAATGACTTCGTCATTTGATCCAAATCGCTTGCCACCGAGCCATTATTTTAGGTTGGGAAACAAAAAGAAATCGCATGGGGCCAAATCTGGAGAATACGGGGGGTGAGACAATAGTTCGTAGCGTAACTGTGCTAATTTAGCCGTCACAACTCTGGACGAATGAGCCGGGGTGTTGTCGTGATGAAACAGTACTTTTTTTATTTTTTAAATTGGGTTGTTTGTCCTTCAACATGGTGTCAAATTCATCCAATAAATTGGCATAGTACTGCCCTGTTATTGTTTTTCCCTTTTCTAAATAGTCAATATGTATAATACCCTGCGAATCCCAAAAAACGGTCGCCATGACCTTTCTAGCCGATGGGACGGTTTTTGCTTTCTTTGGAGCAGGTTCACCCGGTAAAATCCACTGCTTCGACTGCTCTTTCATTTCCGGGGTGTAGTGGTGGACCTACGTTTCGTCCACGGTCACGAAACGACGCAGAAACTCTTTCGGGTTACGTTTGAACAAGGCCAAACACTGCTCCGAAGTAGTCAGTCGGTTCCGTTTTTGCTCCTCCGTGAGTAAACGCGGCACCCACCTCGCCGATACTTTCTTCATACCCAATTTTTCTTCTAATATGTGTTGTACCCTCTCGATTGAAACATTTACAGCATCAACGATTTTTCGAAGTTTAATTCGGCGGTCGGCTAAAACGATATTTTCAATTTTCTTAACCATATCGTCTGTAGTCACCTCAACTGGCCGGCCTGGGCGATCCTCATCAAAGACGGTTGTTCTCCCCCACTTAAACTCGTTATACCACATCGACATGAATATATAGACTCGGCGTCTTCCTACACGGCCATGTCCCAGATTCGATTATTCATTCATTCTTCATTCTCATAGACTAAACACGAGAGTAGTACAGAAAGGTCAATATATTTTTACCTACCTACGAGTATGTGGTTCAAATTAAATCCTACATATATTTTAACAAACGCGAATGTTGGTAAGTATGGCTGGATGTACGGATGGGTGTATGGATGGTTGTATGGTTATATAGATTTTTAGATTGTAGACCCACGACTAGCTTTTACGATCTTCACGGAAGGGGAGGCGGCTGCATTCTTAATGTGTTTTTTCTTTGTTTTTTTTTCTTATCATATTTATAAAGGTAAAAGTTAAACTGCACATATATGTTTCATTGGTAACCTTTTATTATTTTTACTTAAATTCTTTACATAATGTTTTGCACTAGAAGAAAGTGATTTCTTGTACTTGTATACCTATTAGTTTTTTTTTCTTTGTTAGCTATCTATGTATTTAATGTATTATATAATCATACACGTATGCTGCGCAATTGGGCGCCAAAAATCCGCCATTATGCTTTCCAAAAATTTTAATATAGCCTATGACTACTACTGGTATTTATTCTGTGCTATGACACTCAAGTGATTAAGATGAATCTAACCACATATAATTTATCAAAATCTATTTAGCCGTGTAGTAGTTCCGAGGAAACAGAATTATAGGGACAAACATAATAAAACATCAAAAATGTGTAAGCAGCCATCTTGGATCCAAAATCTGATAGTAGTTTCAAGTTGCGCGGGGCACCTCAAAGGGCTCAGAAATTTTGTAGGTTTTTGTAACAGAATGTAGGGCTACAGCCCCCACATACAAAACTTTTGAGCCCTCGGAGGTTCTAGTGAGACGTTACGAGATGTGACTTAATTTTATAAAGGATTTATAGGATCTTAGGAAACTTTTGTAAAGCATTTATAGCATATGTAGATAAAAATTATAAATATAAACATTTTTAAACGTTTTACAAACATTAATAACTGAGTAGCAAACAAGTAGTTTTTCGATGCATCCATGAAGAAAGTGAAATGTAGGCATATTTATGATGTCTACATTTCACTTCTGTTTTGTTAGTCTATGACGAATTATTCAATCGGTTGACAGATCATTCACTCACTTCATACATTATGGCAGCCGAAATTTGGCAGTCCGTATTTAATTTTCAATCAATGAAATCTAGTTACTTACCGATGGAAAGTTATTCCTTTATATTTTGCTTTATTCTTTGAATTACTAGTGCAGTATTTCAACACACACCAAGGCATTTTTGACTAAGTTGACAGTGTTTTCTTTAATGAATCGTGGAGTGTATTATGCGCGTATTGCTAGCGAGTGACTAATGTGAGGTGAACAGTGATAGCCTATGATGAATAGAACACTACTGTTGTATGTGGCGTCTTCTCTAGTACGTAAGTACATAGATCTCGTTGTTATACCAATATCTGATGGTTGTCATAGAAGGAGCACATTCATGGTAAGTCGCTTGCATTCTTACTTTTATTTCATCACATGTTTTTCCTTCCAAAAATAAGAATCTAATTACAGAGAGATACTGTTCTTTCTCCATTTTAACAATTTTAAGTTCACGCCTTCACTGAATCGTTGTCAAATGAGAAAAAAAACAAAAGAATGCCATTTTTATTTTATTTTCCCGCCTCTGAAAAATGGCTTAAAGAGGTAGTATACTTATTTGCGGCCAGTGATATTAATATATTTAGAAAACGGGTACTTATCAAACAGCCCTCGTAAGTATCAAAACATCTCAATCATTTTAATGTCTTCACTTACTGAGATGAATTAATCTGAATGAATAAGAGTGCAAAGTTCCGTATCAAAATAGGTCTTCCATTGTCAAAATCTAACATAAAATGAATGATTTCTTCGGCCCGCAGATGAACACAATGTTTTGTTGATTGTTTGATTGTGATCACAAACTCCAGCAAATACATTCAAAAGTATTTGCTCGACATAACATTTAGGCCATGTCCCTTTTTAGGGTTCCGTATCCAAAGGGTGCAAACGGGACCTTATTACTGTGACTCTGCTGTCTGTCCGTCTGTCACAGGGCTCTATCTCTTGAACCGTAATAGCTACACTTGAAACATTTTACTGATTATGTATTACTGTGGCCGCTTTAACAACAAATACTAAAAATAAAAAATTGTTAAAAATTAAAGGGGGTCGTCATACAAGAAACGTGTTTCTTCAGCGTTTTAAAACATTGTACGGTGGTACGGAACCCTTCATGTACGAGTCCGACTCGCACTTGCCCGTTTATTTATGTTTAACACTGGCGCAGTGGACGCGGCTTCATAGTGCCATCATTACATCACAAAAACACTGCTACCAGTTAACTCGTGCAGCATCTAAAACCAAAGATGCACATTTCCACTTTCTGAGTAATAGAGGGTTCAATAATTGGAATAGACTACCAGAAGAAGTGGTCACTGTGCTTTCCATAAATGCATTTAAAAATAGACTCGACAAGTGGTTAAGGACAAATAAAGTGTCGTTAATAAATATATGAACTGTGAAAAGACTTTATGGACTCTCAGCACTGTGTGAAATAGCCATATCAGCTCTGAGCTGCTCGTCTATAATAAATAAAATAAAATAAATTACAGGTGCACCAACTTTGTTGTCATCCTTTATTTATACATATCAGTAGAACTACAATAGATCATGCCTATATTGCCAATGAAACTTAGAACATTGCAGAATTTTGTTAAAAAATTCAATAAAACGTTATCTAGTCACAAATCAGCTGACCTAACTCTTAATAGGAATATCAAATGGTGGAGAAATTCGCCATACAAGGTAGAACACGTGATAGCTCAGTTGATTAGAGCATGATTAAAATAAGAGCAATGTTGCGAGTTCAAGTCCCACTCACGCAGTATATTTTTTACACCATTTTTGTATTTGATAGGAATATTAAATGATGGATAAATTCGACATACGCGATTAATCACTTAATAACACAGTTGTTTAGGCTATTGAATATAGTCGTATTGAATATACTGAGATCGCGAGTTCAAGTCCCAGCAGTAATTTTTTCACCGTTTTATTTCATACTAGCAGTCCACCCCGGCTTCGCCCGTGGTACACACATAACCTATGTCACTCGGGGATAGTGTAGCTTTCAAATGGTGAAAGAATTTTTTAAATCGGCCCAGTACTTTTTGAGCCTATTCATTACAAACATACAAAAATAGGTACAAATCTTTCCTCTTTATAATATTAGTATAGAAGTATAGATTAGGCTATTGAATATAATCGTATTGAATATACTGAGATCGCGAGTTCAAGTCCCAGAAGTAATTTTTTCACCGTTTTATTTCATACTAGCAGTCCACCCCGGCTTCGCCCGTGGTACACACATAGCCTATGTCACTCGGGGATAGTGTAGCTTTCCAACGGTGAAAGAATTTTTTAAATCGGCCAAGTACTTTTTGAGCCTATTCATTACAAACATACAAAAATAGGTACAAATCTTTCCTCTTTATAATATTAGTATAGATAGTATAGATATAGATTTTAGTCCTTTCGTGTTGCGAAAGCATGTTACCAGATGGCGCCACTGGTTTGATCTAATGTTAAAGCTACAGTTTCTCATTTATTTCAGTATATACAATATTAATCTATGCAATAGATCCCCTTACTAACAAATTTCAACAAACAATATCATGTGAGCACCACCTGTAGGTTGACTGGTAGAAAAGGCCAACAGCCTTAAGTCTGCTAATTACAATCTCATGTAATAAATTAAAATAAAAAAAACTTGATATAATTTCAGTTGCTTGACATAATGGAGGGCATGATGGCGACGGGCGGCAACATTGTGGACTATCACGGCTGTGAATTCTTCCCTGAGAGGTGGTTCGATGGAGTGTTTGTGATCAGAACTAACAACACAACACTTTATGACAGGTTATCTGCCAGGTAAAATCTTGTGTCTTTTAGAGAACCCCTTGTTTTAAATACTACTAATTCTGGTTCCCATGACTTCATAATAAACCCATACTCCAAGTTAATCTAACCAAACTCTCCTACATTCCAAATATAAGCAGGCAAGTGTTTTGAAAAAATATTTTTTTTCATACAAGCTTTTATTGTGAGGCCTTAGGGTTGGATCTCATCTGTCAGCACGGAACCCCACTTTCCTATGCTGCTAACCTTTTTTGTCGCTCAGAAGCGTCATTTGCTAGAGCGATAGCGACGAAACGCTTCAGCACCGGCTGTCCTGCAGCGTTCTGTCGCTATCTCTCGCTCTAGCAAATTACTGTTCCGAGCGACATAGGAAAGTGCTGTTCCGTGCTTATAGATGAGATCCAACCCTTAGGCCTTATCAATTTATTAAGCCCCAACCTAATTAGGTTGCGTCATTTTGTTACAGGGTTCCTATAACCACCTTCTAGCTCCATCACCAGATCCGATTCTTGTCATAATAATATTTCATAGTCATCTGATTTACATTAGCATACAAAATTTCATCTCAATCTGAAACCGGGAACTGACTCAAATTTAACAACATCATCATCATCGTCTTCCTCGCCTTCTCCCTATTTGAGGTCAGCTCTGTATGTCAACTCTCTCCATCGTTTTCTATCATTTATTATATCTGCACTAACCCTCTGTCCACCATGTCCCGCTTAACACATTCCCCCCACGTCTTTCTAGATCGTCCTCTATCTCTGTGGCCATCCACCTTCAAGTTAAACAAAAACAACAGAGGGCAAGTTACATAAATGCTTGTAAAAATGAAATTTTGGGATTAACACTTACATAAAATTATTCAATTACAGAGGCTACACCGGTAAAAAATTGGAAGATAACATCCAGTGTGAAATATTTGAGACTCTTTTAGAAGAAGCTCAATCATCCTACAAAGAAGACATTGTAAAGGAGCTCCAGAATGACACACAAGAACAACTTCAGGCCAATGTCAATACTATAGTGGAGTGGGTTGAGAGGTGGCAGGAAGAACACTTATAATAATCAGATATTTATACATTTTGTTTCATTTATTTAATTTCAGCTTAATTTTAAGTGAAAGTTTGAGACATTATTACATGATAAATTTTAAAAATCTAAATAATGTTAATGGTGAAATAATTAGAACAAGAATCAACACAAATATTCCAAAAATATTTCTATGTAAATACTTTTTTCTGAAATTTTAACTGTGCTGTGTAAACCAGTAAAGACTGATAAACTATTATTTTCCATGAGAGCTTACAAAAATTCTTATACCCAAAAATTCCCAATGGCATTTACTAGGATGTAAAGGAATAGTAACCTAGGCATTTCAGAATAATTTTATGGCCCTGGATACAAGGCCTTTACACAGCCTTTTTGCCAGCCATCTTTAGTTTTGTTGCTTCCTAGTTCCTAATAATTTACAATCAAAGGTTGGTGTAGGCCTTTGTTTTAAGGGAGCTTCTGGCAACAAATCTATACAAGCCCACTTGTTTTCAGCCGAGTAGCGCCTAAAGACGCCCATCAACACTGACGTTCTATGACTGTCCACTTTATCAATTTCAAATATTGTTCATGAGCATAAGCATTTATAACACCAAACTACATCAATACGCATGATGACTGAGAAAATATTTTTGGCCCATTGGTTCGATTATTTTCTTTCATCAGACTCCTGTGGCATTTTATAGGTAAGCCTGGCCCGCCGAGCTTCCCACCACGTCCTCGTAACGTAGCAAATAGAGAAACCACCACACTACTCTTCTCCAAAAATGGAGTATGGAAGATTAGATTATTAAAAAATATTGTACACGTATTTTTCCTTTTCTCTGAGAAACAATAAATTAGGAAGATACAGCGCATTTAAATTTCGCATGACGTCACGCCTTCGTACGATTTTTTTTACACATCGGTGACGTCACAAGCACCTGCTCTGGAACTTTGATACTCTGTATCTTTGTAAATTTTTAC
This sequence comes from Acrobasis repandana, assembly GCA_963576875.1. Lineage (NCBI taxonomy): Eukaryota > Metazoa > Arthropoda > Insecta > Lepidoptera > Pyralidae > Acrobasis > Acrobasis repandana. The sequence goes on from OY756215.1 coordinate 5,203,572, forward strand.
TTTTTTGATAAACTGAAAAATATGGGTACCATACAGGTACCATATCTCTGATGGGTACATTATTTTGACGTGACAACGTCTTAATAACTCGATACTACGGGCTGCATGCACGAAAAAGATGACGTCATTGTCCCGTTACGCTCATTGTCGCGCTCCGCAAGCAAGAGCGCGGCACGAACGAGAGAGGCATGATCGGCTCAGTTCGGAATGTTTAACGTTGTCACGTCAAACTACCGTCCGTAAACCTACTTTACAGACAACCAATTTTTTTGGATAATCCTACTAACGGACTAATTAGAATAATACTTTTCTGACCCAGTCATCATCCCTATTTCACATTATAAAGTCCACTTCAATTTGCTAAATGAACTAAAGTAAACCCCAACTAAACCTGTGTTCCCGCCAAAAACTCAGTACCTAATATAGGCAGGCATTGGTAATGTAGGTAATTGGGTATATCCCATTCGTCCCTAGTGGGGACAAATGGTGATAAATGGGAATTTTAACTTTTTGATTCCCATTTGACTCCACTGTGAAGTGTGAAATAAGTCATTCCTATTCGTCCCCAGTGGGAACGACGCGGTGGTGACAATCAAAACACACAAAACTAAAAATTTACCCATTTATCCCCGTAGAGACGAAAGGGATATCATCAACCCGGAGGTAATGTCATCAGGACAAATAAAATAAAAAACAATATTATTATAAATACAACCTAATTTATTTAGTATCCCACTGACAATAAGAAATGCATTCAAATTACTGTATTTAGATCAATCTAAGTATAAGCTGGCTCCAGACTAGGAGACTTGTAAAGTCACAGGTTCCCGTTGCCAGATTTCAAGCACACACTGACACGCACTCCGTCCATTCACAGATCTTTCATGGAAAGTTTACATCACAATAGAATTACAACTCCTCCTTCTTTGCATTGCCCTTTCTGTCCCAGCCCTTAAGCTCGCTGGAGGCCTGCTCTGCGACGTACTTGATGAAGTCCTCCAGGGTACGACCACCCTAAAATTATTTTTTTTGTTGGTATATAGTCAATTAAGGTAAGGATCAATTTATACTAGCGCAGAGTCGCAGTGAAGCGTCAAATTCTTCACAAGTTGCACGAATGCGCGCGTCTTCTTCATCTCAGAAGAAATATAGAAATAAGGGTGAATTTGCTATGTTAGGTTTCAAATTGACGTTTCAATGCGCTTCGACTCGGCGCTAGTATGAATTGACCCTTATTGATAGAGGGCCATTGAATGCTAAAAATTAAAATAAACACAAGAGAAACAAAATTAAACCTCACCATGAACAAACAAATACTAGAGGAATGCCAACCTTCATACTTTGAAGTGTAATTCTATATTAGTTTAAATTTTGTAGCTAGATGGAGCTACTAGTTCGAATGAAGGTAGTTTCGTAGTAGTGCCGCTTGATTTCGGAAAGATGGCGGTATAAGCGTTCATTTTCTACGAACAAACAAGTGCACAATAAACGGCATCCTATAACAAGCGGGCTTTGGCTTTTTAGCAGAGCACTTTTTTGTATGGGATTGTCAGTGCTCTAGTATTTGTTCGTCCATGATCTTATTACACTATTTCTTGCATGCTGGTGTGTAAAAATAAAAAAAACTTCGAATATGCCAGCTGCTTCTCTTCTAACACAGATCGTAAAAGCCGATCGAGTGGGCGAAATCAATAAGCGATGCGGCTAGCAACTCATCACTATTTTGATTTCCTTTTCTACCTTGCCTACCATCACGCGAAATAAAAGTGACCTTTGGTTCATGGCTCTGGGCTCTGTCTGCTTAAAGCCGCAAGATCCAAATCCCATACACACCCAGTGGTGACAACTTGTCCCATTAGTCACCACACCACTATCACCACTAGTGCTAAATGGGATTGGCAATGGGCTAACAGCGACCTGTTACTATTTGTTAATCTATACCTACCTACTCTACACTGTCTACCATGCAAGGAATGTGATCTCGATGTAAAGGAGCTCATTGTCCCGTAGGAGTACTCATTCCTAGCGCTTTCGCAAGTTAACCAATCTCGGGCGAGGTTCGTACCTGGATGGGTGACCACAAGTGGCATAAAATTTTTTCGAGCTCCATGCTTTGCAAGGCACGTCAAGCCGTTGGTCCTGGCTGTCAACTTTGTATGGCAGTCTTCAAGCTTGACAAATTTGACACTAGTTTTGGCCACTCTCACACACGAAAAACAAAGGGATTTGATGGAGAATGTAAAGTACACTCACGTTATATCTGACGGGCTTCTGGCTGCTGTCCTTGGGCTTCCAGAAGATGGTGGGGAAACCGGACACATCGAACTGCGACTTAGGCCAGTCGTTGGCGGTCGCGTCGATCTTGATGATGTCGATCTCCTCGTTCTTGAGCTGTAGTCACATTCAGAATAAATAAATAAATAGATAGATAGGGACAAATCACAGTGATTAAGCTAGCCCCAAAGTAAGTTTAAACTTGTGGTATGGGTTATGGAATACTAACTCAACGGTACTATAAATTATAATAAATACATACAGGTGACTTTTTACCCCTGCAAAATTTTTGGAGCAAGTTTAGTCCATGATGCACATCCCTATGGTTGACTGGGAGAAAATGCTTATTGCATTAAGGCTGTACCTGAATTTTCCGGGGTCCAGTGCTGCCCCCATTTAAAATAAATCATTTCAAAGAAAACGGAGACATCATTAAAAATTTTGCTACTACCAAGTCCTAGATAACCCTTCAAAGTAGTTTACAGTTTAAAGTGAGAACGTTAAGCTTTACTACGCACATTTGCGAAAAACGGCCACTTTTGGTATGAGTCTCAGTAATAGGATCCCATTGGCATCTTTTGGGTAAGGTACCCTTAAAAGCAGTGTAAAACGGAAAGGATGTTCTCCATGACAAACAACACGAAGGTTTCTTTGACATTTGTAGCGAAAACGACAAATATGAGCAATTTTTTTCAGAAAGTCGGAAGTTTATTTCCCAACGGTGGGTGTGATCGCTCACCTTGTCTCCCAGCTCCTCCCACACCGGCGCCAGCTTCTGGCAGTGTCCGCACCAGGGCGCGTAGAACTCCACCAGCGCGTCGCGGCCGCTGTCCGTGACCAGGTCCTTGAAGTTCTTGCCGACCGCCACCTTCACGGGCCCGTCGTTGCTCTCCGGCACGGCCTCAGACTTGACGAAAGGCTCCAGTTTGCCGGCTAGTAGGTCCTTGGTGAAGGCCAGGAGGCTCTCAATGCTGAAAAAACATAGATTTGTACATAATTTTTAAATAGAAATGAAATATAAAAAAAATATTTTCGATTTAGGAACATTTCATACGTTTTCACCACAACTTCCGTTCAAGCCCTAGTCGCTGTGACATCCCAATCCCAACTAATATAATAAATACGAAAGTGAGTTTGTATATTTGTTTGTTTGTTACCCCTTCACGCTATATCTACTGAACCAATCTTCTTGAAAATTCGCATACATACATACATAGTTAGGGGTACTGAGAAGGTCATAGGGTACCTTTCATCCCGAAAAAAAATTAATGTTCCCGTGGGATACGCCAGCGAAGCCGCGGGCAAAAGCTAGTTTACTATAAGTGGATACTGTTCTTGATTTAAATTCATGACTAAGTAATAAAAAAAACCATTCAAAATTAAACTTAATTGTGGCATTAAGTTTAACATACATACACATAGTTTATATTTCTATAATGCTTAAGTTTAAATAACAAATCGTACCTAAAGTTGTAGGCGTCCCTTTCCCGCAAACTGCTAGTGCAATAAAACAGAAAGGGTCACCTACAACTTTAAGTAACTTTTTAGGGAACGGCTTTGCCACTACGTAGACATTCTGCATTGTGTAAAATTCCTTTGCTCTCACCTGAATTCCTCGGTCATGACGAACTTGTTGCCGTCCTTGTCACGTCCGGCCACCACTGGCTTGTCTCTCTTCGCGAAGTCGATGCCGAACTCGTTCAGTTCGTGAGTGAAGTCATCCTTATCGCTCACAGCGAAGTTCGCTGACGACATCTCCTTGGCGACCTTATATGAAATAAAAAATTGGTTGTCTGTAAAGTCGGTTTACGGACGGAACGTCAAACATTCTCTCTCTCGTTCGTGCCGCGCTCTCGCTTGCGGAACGCGACAATGACGTCATCTTTTTCGTGCGTGCAGCCCGTAGTATCGAGTTATTAGACGTTGTCACGTCAAAACGAATCTGGTTAAAACTAACGTCAATTGAAATGAATACTTGTTTATTCGCGCTGGGAATCTTCTTCTTCGTCTTAGCGCATTCCCGGTTGCATCCTCAGCTGTGCTGCTTCGGAGCCCGGGGTGCGCTTTCCCGCTTTTTCTTCACCAAATATAATATGCAAATCAATGGTCACCCAAGGATGCCAAAGACCTTGTAATATGGAGAAGAAATAGCCGGAACACTTTCAATGATTTGGCTATAGTTTCGCGCTGGGAATCAAGAATCAAATATTTTTCAGTAATAAGGCCTTTTACACGTCAATAAGTTTAGTAGGTAGGTACATACTAACATAACGTATAATGTTTATTTATTAACCGACTTCAAAAAAGGAGGAGGTTATCAATTCGACTGTATGTTTTTTATGTATGTTTGTTACGCGATATCTTCGCCAATTGTGAACCGATTTTGATGATTCTTTTTTTATTTGAAAGCCTTTACTAGCAAGTTGGTCCCATTTTAATTTGGTGAAGATATGATAAAGAACTTTGGAGATATGGATGAAAGTCCTAAAAAAACTAAAGTCGGTTGTATTTTTGTTAAAAATTTTTTTTTTTTTTTTTGAAAATTTATTTATTTATTTCATACAAACAACTAACTTTACAGGATAATTCCCAAAGCGTTAAAAGGGAACAGAATACATATAAAATATAACATAATACACAAAACTTAAAATGTACCAGCTGCTTCTCTTCCCACGCAGATCGAGGGAATGGGCGAAAATGCAAATCATATCAATAGGCGATGCGGCTAGCAACCCATCACTATTTTAATTCATTTTCTATCTTCCCACCCATGATCATGCTAAAAGTGGCCTTTGGGTCTTGCGGCCCTGGGCTCTGTCTGCTTAGAGCCGCAAGATCCAACATGCTCTGTCTGCTCCGTTAGGGATAAAGACGTGATAGTGTATCTGCATCTGTACACAAAACATACATACAATATTTTTTTTGTTTGAAAGTTATCTTGGGTTCGGGACCCGAGTCACAGAAATTAATAAGAGTATTCCATACAGAATGAAATTTCCTAAGTTCCTGCGCAATATGTGTCGAGAGCGACTAACACACACGCATGGACGTGTGCACGGATGTATAGTTTCGGTTGTAAATTAAATTATAATGTTAATTTAAATTATACTCTGCTTCTATGAAGTTTCATACTTATAGTATAGTACTAACCTTGAGAACACGATTCCTCCAGTAGTTGGTGCCCTTGGGGTTCTTGACATAGTCCACGTCGTAGTAGGCGACCACCAGAGGGTTGGGGAAGTCTTGCATGTTCTCCTTCTGACGCACTCCGACCAGGCCATGGCTGCAAAATTACGTTATGTTAAAAAAAAAACACGATTTTTTAATTAATTTTGAGCATTTCTATGATGATCTATGTTATATTCTTCTGCTTTGCTTTGCTTGCTGGTCTGGGAGAAAAGAAATTAAAATGTACAGACGAAAGATAAGATACCTGTGCCACCTAGTGCAAGGCGCGCGCGGTGGCACAGGTATCTGTACCAGCTGCTTCTTTTCCCGCGCAGATCGTAAAAGCCGATCGAAGGAATGGGGTAGAATCCTGAATCATGTCAATAGGTGATGCGGCTGGCAATCCATCACTATTTTGATAAAAATCCACCTTTACGCCTTTAAAAAATTTTCGTGCTTCAAAAGGCATGTAAGTCCCGATTTTTTTTTCTGGTTTCTATTATAATATAGTCCAAAAACCAACGCAGTGCAATACCCTATTAATCATTGCACCAATTCCACACAAATCCTCATTACAAGAAATTAAACAAACTATGTAGAGGCCGGTGGGCCGTCCCAGGTATCGCTGGAGCGACGTGGTGATGGCGGACCTGCGCGAGCTGCAAGTTGGGGACAACTGGCGAGAGCTAGCGCGGGACCGGGAGCGCTGGCGTGCTCTTGTGCTGGAGGCCAAGACTCACTTTGGGTCGCTGAGCCAGGATAGTAGTATGTAGATGCTAGCTAATTTGTACTCTAGCGATACCTACTGTTAGTATTCGGCATAGGCATACAAAAGTAATTTAATTTTACGATCTTAACTATCAACATACATTTTCAATTCAACACTGGCAAGTATGTGATTTTATCGCGACATGCGAGCTGTTATGAGTGTCGCGTACCTAAGTAGTTATTTTACAGTACTCGGTATCGACGTCATGACTCGGCATTGTGTCGGTGGTGCGAGACTTCTTTCTTACTGAATGTAACACAGGTCAACTCTTAGCAGATATTTCTACCTGCCTAATAAAGGCAATTTTATCTGCCGATAAATGCCGGTATAGTGTCGTGTGTAGAATAGAACCACTCCAAGTCTTCCTGTGGATGTCGTGGAAGGCGACTTAGGAAACACAAGCTAAACAAAGCTCATAAACATCAGTGACCTCTCCAACCAGTTTGGCCAGCGTGGAGAGTGTAGGCCAAATCCTCCGACTGCTCTGGCTAATATATGGCTGTGGTAGTAGAGAGCGGGTCGTGCACCTGCAGTGGAGACTAAAGAAAGACCTGATAATGATGACAGAGCTCTTAGGGTTCGGCTACATCTGGCCGCACGGAACAGCACTTTCCTATGCTGCTATCCTTTTCTGTCGCTCAGAACCGTCATTTGCTACAGCGAGAAACAGAGCGGGAATGCAGCCGCATCGCCGATTCCGCGGCAAACCCACTCTCTTAAGCTTCTCCAAGCTATGGAATGTTCTTTATTTAGAATAATTTAGATAAAGTGTCGCTAGCAGACATTTTTAGGGTTCCGTACAAAAAATGAAAAAACGGAACCCTTATAGGATCACTCGTGCGTCTGTCTGTTTGTCCGTCTGTCACAGCCAATTTGATCCGAATCTACTGGACCGAATCAGGTGAAATTTGGTAGAATGTTGTAATCCTATGACCCAAACACATATGTGCAAATTAAATGAATATTTTTTTTAAATAAGGGTCATTTTCGGGGGACAAATTAGGAAACTTAAAAAAAAAGTTTTGCAAACCTTCCTGTGTCATATATCAAATGAAAGGGCTCATTATGAGGATCTCAAATATATTTTGTTATTATTGTAAAATGAATAGTTTTGTTTTTATTCATAAAAGAAGACGAAAATTGACCATCCCCTCCCCTGATCTCCGAAACTATTGAGCCTAAAATTTTGAAAAAATACAAAATATAGTTCATTGCTTGTAGATTACAGAAAACCTATAAGAATTTAATCAATTGTACGGAACCCTCTCCACGCGAATTTAACTTGCACTTGGCCGGTTTATTAGTTTAAATGTTGTAGCTAGATGGAGCTACTAGTTCGAAATAAAGTAGTTTAGTAGTAATGCCACTTAATTTCGAAAAAATGGCTATATAAGCGTTCATTTTCTAAGAATAAACAAGCGTCATCTCAAATTTTTCGTGGATACCGTCAGCCAAAGTACCCAGCATCCATTGTATGACTAGCGGGCAAGATAGTAGTGACATCTAGAAATAATACAAGATTTTGGCTTTCTAGCAGAGTACGGTTTTTTTGTGGTTCGGTCCGGTTTATGGGGTTGTCAGCCCTTTAGTATTTGTTTAACCATGATTAAACCAACAAGCACTTTAAAACTTATCTAAGATCAAAAACGTATATATTGTCGCGAACGAGATAGAACCTTCTCAAACAATATTCGCGAACCAAGAGAAATTCGATGGAATGGTGCAAGCGAAACCACGTGTGTCTTTGAGGCATAAAGTCTAGAGTTATTTGGCCGGTATTTGATCGTTTTACTCATACACAGATACCGGGCGCCTCGACGTTTCCCGTGGTCGAAATACTTTCGTCAACTATGGAGAATATTCGAGATTAACGTAGGACTTTTTGATGGCGCGTATAAATAGCGAACTGTCAGCCATGCAGTTCGATACGAGCTATCAAAGCGATCACTACGAAACGAAGGAAACCTACCTAAGTGCGACAAGTGGAAGTACCTGCGACAACTTCGACGAGATACCTGGACCTCAGCTGCTACGCGACTTGGACATTTGGTAGACCATCTTCACGTGTCATCTTTGGGTTCCGTAGTAAATAAATACCCTCATACGAAGTTTGGCGTTTTTCTCCAAATACCGAACCCCAGTTTCGTAACAATATTATACTTGGCCTTTTTTGTGTGTGATGTTCATTAACTTTATATTCTCCGGACCCAGTATTGAGCAGCCGGTACTAGTTCATTCTAATCAAATCTTGTTTACAAACAATACTTACAAGTTCTCCTTGATGAAAGCCTTGAGGGAGTAGGTCTCGGGGTCTCCCTTGTACACGACGAACGAGTCTTCGAACTTGTTCTGCAGCCGCTTGGGACGGTATAACACCACATCGTTCCTGTTAACAAATAAGGTTATTGTTAGGTACAGAATATATTTTCAATGAAAATGACATTGAACATTTTTTGCTACTCCTAGACATAAAAAAAGGAAACCAAAGGTCATACATAATTTAGTATAGAGTAATGTATGTACTTATATTAATTCTGTGACAGAACATAGACAATAGAGTAGAATCCAGGGTCAATAATAAATTATTTTGTAATAATAATAGAACAAAACGTTGCAAGATAATGTTACTTGTCATTCATCATTTACATTTTGAACGTGATTTTAGATTTATTAATGCAGAAAAACTGATATTAAGAGTGCTATTAACTATGACGTCACGACGTGCGTTTTCCATACAAACTCCATAGAAAATATTTGTTTTGACGTTTAGAAATAAACGGGAAAGTGCGAGTCGGACTCGTACATTAAGGGTTCCGTACAATGTTTTAAAACGCTGAAGAAACACGTTTCTTGTATGACGACTTGACCGCTTGACGTAGTTTCAAGCCTAAGGCACTGTTTGCGTCAACTATTAGAAGCGTAGCGTACATAAAGGGACTAACAGTAGTGGGTCGACGCCGGACCACCGGCCGATTAAGACCAAACTATAGTTCATCACCAATCATTCATCATCATCATCATTGATGATGGAACTAAAATTATAGACCATCAGATCCCTCTTGCCATCAATTCATCAGTGAAAAGAAGATACAAATGCTAAGAATTATGACAGAAAACAAAGTAATTATAAAAGGAAACGACTATTAGTTTCTAGAAACATCCTACTTCATAAAGAAAAAAAAACAACTTAATTATTCTAATTAGTTCGCAACCTCTAAATCCAGGTAATAAGTGTGAAACTGCGGAAAATTATGCAATTATGAAACGAAAACTTTATAGATTTTCGCCACGGGCCATTTTGCAATCATAATATTGATACGGCTCTAGCCTTAAGTACAAACTTCAGTTGTTAATAAAACATGTCTATAATACGTTTTTACTTTATAAATCACTCTCTTCTACCTCTAGTATAAACATATATTTAAAAGAAGATTTTTGAAAATTGTATTGTACCACACCACCTTAGTGAGGCTAAGATAAAGAGAGATTTTGTGGTAGTCATTTATTGCTGTCGAACTTATGCTTAATGATGATATGATAGTGAGATGCGTCGTTCCGACGGTTGACGGAGACGGTCGTGCGTGACGACCGCAGTCAAATAGCTGGCTCAGCATATGAGAACAGTGCGAGATGTTGCATCATCAGATGCAGCACCAGTTGCATCGAACAATGCACATATACATACCATAACTGACGACTAGACATGGGTAATCTCGACTCCGAGGTGTTTCGGCTCACTGAATCTTACTCCGCATCCGGTACCGACTCATCTTAATGATTCCTACTCCCTTATCGGCTCCAGCTCCGAGGTCCGCTAAGTTTCGCTATTGAATATACAGAATAAAGACGTCCTTTCTGGTACCGGTTTCAATACAGAATAATATTAACTCCCGACTCCCGATTCCTCTCGAGACGTGGTGGAGCCGAAACGCTGCTCGCGGCCTGCGACCCGACAGGCGCCGATTCCCTGCGGGACTAAGATCGGTGCGGACTCAATAACTCGCGGGAGCCGATAACGATTACCGGGATTCAGTACGGGTATCGGCTCCTGTTGATGAATCGGCTCATTTAAATATTCGAATCTGGAGTTACCCATGTCTACTGACGACTCATTCTCCCTGTGTCATTTACACACCTGAGTCATACCTACATACACAGATGTCAAATGGGCAAGTCATCAACTCTCATACAGCAAACATATTAATCACCTATTCAACCTATAGGCGTAACCTCCACGCGCGCGATTATTGCGACGATATTTCCATCGTGCCACTTTATTCTATACTGACTGACTTTATGAACTAATCTCCACAGGACGATATCATCATGGCGGGTTGGCGTATTGACTTACGTCAACTCGTCGTGATTCTCTCGCCCGTGGGTGCAACGCCATAGAGTAAAACTGTGTGTTAAAGAGATAGCCCTCCGTTATTCTGTAAAACCTGAAAGTTTCTTTATGTAGTGCCCCATTACATGTAAAAACAATCCTCGAATATGAAAGTTGGGTCCTGGTGGCTTTGGTAGATATTTATTTTTTAATTTATTGCACTTATAAGTATAATGTACAATAAGTATAGAATATTAGGTAGTAAAGGTTTACATAATTGGACCCTAATGCCATCAATAAACAGACTACGGCAAACTTATAATATGTCTGACAAGATGAACGAACCATAGAAACTGGCTGCTGAGGAAACATCATTTAGTAGTTCACCAAATAACATATATAAAATTCAGCTTTTATACTATGACGGAGGTACACTTACAATTTTTGATAGTTTAAGATGTCTTCCAGCAGGTATACCGCACAAAGGCAATGTGTGACTTATTAGGGTTATAATTATAAATATAGAAACATTTAGCCTTTATATGTATAATAACGGAGGTCTGCCCCTCGCGGGCTCTTGCTCTAAGATAATAAATAGTCAAACTAACAATATTATTAATTCCACAATGTACGTTACAGATAAGATCAATGTAATATTAGATTTTTTAAAATACCTACACTGATTTAACTGCTGTTGTAGATAGGGCTAACTTTGAAATTGAATTCCGATATTTTTAACTACAGCGCATTGGGAACATAGATAAGCTGATAGTTTATAGTAGTTAAAATGAACTGATATATAGAAACAAGATAATATTATCAGCTGAAATGAAATTAGCTTTTTATTTTTTTGTACATTTATGATTATTATTAATTAGTATAGCATAAATATCGCGTCATACCTAAATGAACAATGAGAGTGTTAAATAAATAATTACCTAAAAAAACAATGTATAGGTAGCATGTTTGGATGAGGCTTATTTCATTCGATTGACTTAAGTGGTTTTCATTTGCAACAACTGTGTAAATGAAATAGTAATACATTTTCTTTTGACACATGTAATTTATATTTTTTTTTTGTAATTGTTTCGACATATGAACACTTATTTACTTTCATCCTCAATGAGGAAATTTTTTGAAAAATTGGTACTGGAATTAGTATAACAAGTTCGAATAATATATGCATAAAATAAAAATATTTATAGAATGCTAGATTTTTTTTTAATGCTTCCCTTTACTGTCATATATATATATATATATATATATATTTTTTATAAACATCTAAATATTACCTAAATAGATATGCAAAAATATTGCATCAGAAACATAATAAGGCAGAATGTCCTTTTTAAGGCAGGCCATCAAGCAAATTGAGATCATTGATGATTGATTATGAAAAGCTGTCATTACTAAATTAAATTTAGTAATGGGAAAAGCAATCGTAGTGGGTAGGGTGTAATAAGGAAGAAAGAGGTCAATATACACTTACAATTACCATTCTTTGGTATTCACAATTCAAAATATTATTGCTCATTCTTATCATAAGAAAATTGGATGCAGTATTTCATATCATCCTTCTTAATTAATACTAATAAATGGCTAAATATCAGTGCTATCTTTTTACCCGACTACGGTGAAGCAGGGTTATGATTTTTATTATTGAGCACAAAACTCCAATCGACACAACAGTCACCAATTTTCTGTGCAGTCCATCAACGGGAAGCTGGATGAGTTAATGCATCTTTTTTTTATTACAGTAAATATTACTGTTATTCCAATAACATAGAATCATATTGTGTGTTAGTTTTGATTGTGGTGCAGTCACGCACTCGCCGCCGACGCCAATATTCTAGTTTCATGATTAGCTACTTCCTGTTCAACTGTTAGCCCTTTATATTTTTTAAAGCAAAGAATTTACAGAATAGGGTACTTTTTTTAAACAGAACAGCTTTACAGCAAATTTCGTTCATTATACTTATTAGATTACCTAAGAAATTTGTCGGAATGAATTCAGCAATAAGTTTTGAACTTACTCTATTTTTTGCTATGTAAATAAAACTAAGCAACACAAAATGTTTTGTGCATAAAGTTTTCTAGTATTTTAAGTCATAAAGTTTGAATTCAAGAACAAACTTTGAATAGAAAAGTTTACCTATAATATAATAACAAGATAATGGTACATACTTGTAACCACTCTTCTCAAGTACAGCCGTAGCCGTGGAATGTCCGAAAGTAACTTCTTCACGCATCTTGTCAGCAGTCTTGAGGAATTCACCCTTGATGTCAGTTTCCTTCTCGAAGAAGCCAACCACCACCACATCATCTTTGTTGAGGAATGCTTCATAATCAGCCACAGTGAGCAGGTCCTTGGAGCTGGGACCAACTTGGGCCCTCATGTACTTCACAATACCATCTGTGGAAAAGTTTAAATTGAAACAATTTTTATAATAACCTTTGTCTTAATATCATAATTATGACATCCTTAATTGTGACTGTAAATAATGTGAGTAATAAAACATATTCAATTGAAACTATAAATAGGATTCAATAACATCAAAGTTGTAATAATTTTGGATAGTCTTATCCATCTTTATAATAAGATGCTTTTTTTATAACAACTTGAAACTATAATTTTTGAAATTATTAATGAGGGTAGTTTCAAATTGTTGATGAAAATCAAATTATTTAATTATCTGACATACTTTTATCCAGGTCAATATAAGGAAAGCTCAATGGAACTTACGAGACTCTCTTGGTCCATTGTACTCTTGTGAAAGCTCTCCTTTCCTAAATATCTTCAGTGTGGGGTATCCTGACACAGAATACTGCTCACAAGTGGACTTGCCACCTTCTGTACAGTCCACCTTAGCCAGAGTGACTGGAGAGTCATCGTTCTTCAAGATGCCGGCCGCCACGGCATACTCCGGCTTCAATCTCTTACAATGACCACACCTATAAAAATATGCAAATTCAGTCGTACAAACACTCAAAAATCAATGTGTTTTCACATCAAAGTTCACGTAAAGAGGTAAATGACTTACCATGGAGCGTAAAACATGACTAGAGCAGTATCATGCTGAGATATGACCGAAGAAAAATCGGAATCTGTGAGATCCAAAACATCTTCTTCAGCAGCCCTACATAAATAAATTACACCTAAAAGTAACACTATTTTCATTGACCCGAACATTTTAAAACACGTCCAATATTTTACGTCGAACGTGCGCAATTCTTCGCCGACTAACTGAAGCTGTGAAAGGTGATAAAAGGAAAGGACAAGAACCGGAAAAATACACGTATGATGCCGCAGATGACACTTGCCGGCACAGCGTTGTCCGATCCTGATTGGTTGATTATGTATGCATTCGTAAGACAATAATCTACTACGAATGCATTCGTAAAAAGTAAATTATTTAAAAGTTTTTTGATCACGAAATTCACGAAAATATAGGTATTCAGTTTGTTTCATGAATGTGAAATGTGATATGATATCATGTGATGATGTGATATGTATGATGTTTATGTATGTGATCATGTCATTGAATGATGATGATGATCGTCAATCTCAGTCTTACACACGTTTTGTATTGAACAGCTGACATTAAATTTCTGAACGAAAATCTACTACTGTCTATTTTGACATGCATTTTAGTGTTGCCAGACTTTTATGTCAACATTCTATTTATACAAATTGATAATTAGAAATTCTTGATATGTGCAATCTTCTTCAGATTTTTAAATAGATAGCTCATAATGCAAACTTTTTATAGCTTCGAAATATTAGCGAAATATTCTCAGAAATTCTATAGAAAATGAAAATTTCTCAAAATGACATTAGTTGACATTTATTTTGAAATGGCTGGCAACTGGCAACTCAAACAATAGCTTTTTGGCAGTTGGCTTCGCTGTCAATCGAAAAATGGCAGCGACGAGTGTTGTCGTTCTCGACAGAGGCAACAATACAACTTGTACCGTAAATCTTTTCGGTGAGTGTGAATTAAATTGATACGGTATTTTGATTCAACCCTTTAATTATTACAGTTTTGTGTTCAGTTATATTTCCACAATTTTACAATAACAGCCCTATAACCTGCAACTTCTTTATTTATATTTGAAGCGACGCGCGGAACTTTTGAAATTGTGTGTTATTTTTAATATTATTTATCCGCCAATTTGTAGCGAAATTTTTGTATATCGCTGTCGTAACAAATCTAAGGTTACTGTAAAATTTTGCTTCTAAGGTTACGGCGCAAGTATTTTATTAGTTTACAAGTTAGTTTTTTTCATCTCAGTGAATAGAATAAAGTTGTCTGCGGCGACTATGACCTTGGCTATTGGATTGTAGGAAGTAAACTGTAGATTGGTAGGTACTTGCTTTTAAATTGTAGGTTGGTATTTGATGTACTCACAAAAAATATTCATAAGTAATACACCGCCAAGTAATATTAATAACTTATCATATCATACATACAAGGAAGTGAGTGTAACCCATAGCTGGTATGTCATATATCTAATAAACAGCTTTTCATATACTCGTATGAAAAGCTGTTTATTAGACATAGGTACATATATGCATATGGGTATAATAAATAAAAATATTAACAATGATTCTTAGATTCCATTTATAAAAAAATTCTAGAATTAATATTTGAATAATTGGATTCTTTTGAAAAAAATCTTTAATTTATGTACCATATAAACAAGATTTCCTTCAAATACAATAAATCTCATAGTTTGATTTGACTGCTGTTTGCATATTTCAGAATCTGAAAAATTGGACGATTGGAAGTGATTTAAATAGATTTTTTTTATTCTAGGTGCTACAGTCGTATCATGGCGGGTAAATAATCAAGAACAATTATTTGTAAGGTGAGTACATTATATCTTATTGCTTATATTTATTTTAGTGAAACTTCAGATCTCTTAGGCATTTCTTAAGGTCCATCTGAGAGTTACAAAGGCTATATTTTATACTTCAGCAGTTTACTGTAAAAATGCAGTTAAGTTTTATATATTTTTAATACATTCTAGGACATTATAGAAGTACCTAAATCAATTATTTCTATTGTGTCTGGCTGAGGACACTGGTATGTGTTAAATTAGATTTACTCAATTCTACTTCCGTGCAAAATACATCGATATTGACATATTGACAGCAGTTATTAAACATTTCAATATTACCTTTTAATCAAAGTAACCTTTAACAAACATAATAATTGTTTAGGCTTTGTTTGCTTGTTGAAGATATGGGTTTGTTATTTCCTCGCCCCCTTCCATCATCTGTAATTGTATTGATTTGCAGCCTGTGTTTCCCTATCTAAAATATTTAAAGAAATTACTTCAATGTTCAAAATATTTATATTCAAATTTTATGTAAAATATCATATTATTAATTGACATTTGCGTTGAATAACTGGCTGTTAAATAACTCTTGCAATAGCAATTTGATTTGCCATATCAACAGCTAATTAATAATTTATCTATGAATGATTAATATGACTTTGACACCATGTAATTATTTGCAATAAGGTTTATGACTACATTTGCATTAATTATAATAGGTACATGTTGTTTATTCTGATCATGGTAATTTAAGATTTCTTTTTCTTTATCTTAATTATAAAATAAATACAAATTACACCCATTAATGTAAAAAATAATAAAAAATGGGGGTTTTGAATATTAATGTAATTTTTAGTTAATTATTGTATTTTTCACCTAATTAGGTACTGTAATTTTTAAAAATTAATATTATAATAGCTGTGGGAGATATTTTTTACCATAGATAATTTTGATTAGACCAGTAGACACACTAGTAGAGCAGTAGAGTTTAAAATGGGTTCATTCCTTAAACACATTCGATTCATTCGTAAGCACTGAAACCAAACTATTTTTGCTCAAAGTAGGTACCTACCTAGAGTTTTCAGATAGGTAATTGTAATTTTTTTTTTTAAGCTATTGTGTGGTACACATTTTATTTTGATTTTCAATTTCTCATCTCACTTGGTTAATGATTTAATGATACGCTTGTTGCATCAGTGAAATTTCATCATAATCTTTAATCATTAATTTATACATGTATTTCAGGGCACAGCAAATTTAAACCAATATAGTGCATATGTATTCACGTGTAGTCTAATAATAATTAATTTTTGAACAAAAAAACAACCGACTTAAATTTATTTTTAAGAGTTTCTTCCATATCTACAAAGTTCTTCATCATATCTTCACCAAATTAAAATGGGACCAACTTGGTAGTAAAGGCTTTCAAATAAAAAAAGAATTATCAAAATCGGTTCACAATTGGCGAAGATATCGCGTAACAAACATACATAAAAAAACAGTCGAATTGATTACCTCCTCCTTTTTTGAAGTCTGTTAAAAATAAGGGGTGATTCTTATAAGTATACTGATAAAAACATGCTGACTACTTAATTTATAACTCAATCATGATCACTTATTTATGATAATGAGCATCATAAATTCCTAAGTACCTGTATGATTCTGTATTCGATTAATGATATACATATAGAAGTCGGAAGATCCTACTAAAGTTTTTTTTTAATAAAATAAATAGACATGTCGCTCAGATTGAGCTAGCCCCAAAGTAAGTTTTTAAGACCCAGTACAATTTGAAAAAGGCTATTTCCAAACTTGCCCTGGCCTTTAATGTTTAGAGCTTGGATCTTGGGAAGTAAGTACTGAACGAACAGGTTACAAAATCTTTTACATTGTTTAGGAGAATAGCTTGCATTCTGGCTCAGAGGTGCTTTTGTACTCCGTTTCGTTACGGCCTTTCGGCTAAGCATAGTTATTAGAGGTAGAAATCTTATGGCCTAAGAACCTGGTATTCGTTAGAGAGATCAATTAAAATGGCCCTGTTTGTAACATTTTATTGAAACTTATTCACATACTTTCGCTATATTGGAATGGGTTGGATATCCCGCAGCTTTTTCAATGTCTGTGACGCACGCTTCGCCAGCGCTACTGTATCCGATGCTGGTTTGCAGAAGTCAAGGTATTGTCATTCAAAATCACAATCGGGTACTTGACTGTGTTTGATTTTGTACAATATTTTTTACGAAACAACAATTAACACCTAAAAAGAAATCTTTTTCTTAAAACATCAAGAAAATTGGTTATTTAATGAAGCAGTAATTAGCATTTCAAAAATTAGGATAAAGAAAAATAGGAGCGTGATGGAGGGAGACATCTCGCTATCTCTTTCGTACACGCGAAACCTAATGGTAGTGACGTCACATTTCTATACGTGCATCCTTTTTCTGTTTATTTATTTATGTTATTCACGCCAACAAACAGTCGTGTACAAATATATAACAAAATTTATAAAAAATAGTTTATATTATAAAAGTAAACAATGACAGTAAAGTAAATATTTTAACAATAACGTATTTTAAAAAGAATCTACTGTCACTGGTATGACTCTCCATTGATTCAGAGTAACATATATACCTACTACTACTACAAACGAAAAAAATTATCTGTACACACACGTCGATGTGTGAGTTTTATACTTAGGGTCGCACCGCAGAATTATTTTAATACTTACCTACTAACGAGTTCGACATATTTACGATTATATTTTTCCATACCGGAAGATTTGCGAACACTATGACGTAAAAAATATTCTGTTTTATATGTATTAAATATTACAGAAAAGTCGGAAACAGCTACGTAATATCACTTCACAAATATTTTTCATTATGTCCATTGTCCATTTCACCTATAGTTCACTTTACTGATTATTATTGAGTCATTTATAATGTAACGCACTAATTTCACTAATTCACTATTGTAATATAGTAATTTGCATATTCGGCGCAAAACTATACGGTAATTATATGAATAAATTCAATAAAAATAAACAAATGTTTATCACGCTTACACACAGCATGTCAAGTTGTCATTGTCAACAATGGCATTTCGCACTATAACCCGCGGAAATCTAGTTGGCATCTGCGTGTATGTGATTACCTGTGAGCGAGGAGCCTATGTAACATTACCGGATTGCTTATTAGCAATCCGGTAATGTTACAATCTCGCTCTTGTGTATCTCCCGCCAATTCGAGAGAGCGAGAAGGGTATATATATCAAGATGGTTGCTGGGTAATAACGTGAAATTATATCGTTGCTTTGCTTACCTGTTTTCAACATTTGGAAATGTATGAAATATACGTTCTTTAGAGTATTGGGTGGATAAACAATTATTATACGCGCACCTTCTCACCATGATGGTTACTATTGGTTGACAGTTCTCAAGACAACACACGTCGCGTATTGCGTGCGGCTAGTAATTAAACCCTGGTTTGGAGCCGTCAAAGCTCACAAAGTGCGGGGACGCCAATTTGCGGGAGACGCTGTGAGATACCAATCTGTTTGACTCTTATGTATTCTGTGCTACTGTTTAACACACGCGTATGAATGTGTGCAGATAAACTTCTTCTCAATATTCCAGTCCACTCGACCAATTTCTTCAAATATTCTTTTACTGTCTATGTTATTCATCTCTGGAACACTCTACCCCTTTCCATTCGATTCGCCAAAACTTTGAATAACTTTAAAACCCTAACTAAAAATCACTTTCTTACTTCTGTTTAGTTCCTCATCTCTTTCCCCTACTATTTCTTCCATCTTCCTGCTTAAAATCATCGTGTACAGTTCTGTTTACATCATTGTGACATTTATTTATATACCTATATCTATTTTTTTATAATGTTATATATTTTGTATAAGTATTTTAATATCTATTGGTTATTTATAATTTATATTTTAATTTTAACTGCGCCACCTGTTATCTTACTCATATACTTCGCACTCCTCTTTATGGTTGCCTGTAAGAGATTGCTTCGGCGATAAGGCCGCCTCTTGTACCTTATTTATTTATAAGTTCCGTAAACTTTTTAATTTTTATTGTTTTTTATTTGGTGCAATAAAGATTTTTGTATTGTATTGTATTGTATGAATAAACAGATATGCGTCTTACTAAAAAGGAGAAAACAAAAAAAATAGCTAATAGTTATTTAGATACAGTTTGTTGAATAATGAACTTTAAAAAAAATTGTAGGTAAGTTATTTTTCAGAAGAACAAAACAAGCATTTTACGTCTATTGCAGAGCGACAGCAATCTCATCGTATGATTCGGATAGACAGTTATTTCTGTAATTAAGATTTTTTTTAAATTAATTTTGACCTCTTTCTATTCTATCTACATCCACTTGAAAACAACGGATCCACACGATAGAACAGTAATCCAAAATAGATCGTACAAATGAAAAATATAAAATGTTGAGTGTTAACGCTTAACGCTGTGTTAACTTAAATTCCTTACTAATTCTTAGTATGAAGTATAAACCCAAGTCGTCGCAATGCAGTCAGTATTTAGTGTGTTACTTGACAGTTTTTCTTTCCACCAGATTTTAAGGGCTTATAATTATAAAGTTTTCGGTTACAGAGTGGTTACAGATTATATTACTTTAAATACCGAATTCCTTAGCCCCGATACCCCGATCATAGCCGCCGTCCCAGCTGGGCGCTTTTATGTACAATAATTGCTACATGTCTATGATTTCTGTCAGTGTAGTTCTCAGAAACTATTTTCGTGCTTTAATAATAGAGTATAACTTAGTAGCTAGATGATTTCTTGTATTAAACCCGCGGGTATTACGATGAACATTAATAAAATACAATGTACTCCGTCTAAATGTATAAAAACTTTGCTATAAAAATATATTTAAGTGTTAAAGTGGTGTTAAATCGATTTTCACACAGGCGTTTACATTGTTTACATTTACAGAGTACCTATTTATATTAATGCTACTATTAGCGAACAAAAGTTTTATCTCCTAGTAATCCACTGCGTCTTTGCACGCTTGGCATGTGTGCGTGTCGGGCCACGCTCAGTGTTCCGAAGTTCGCGTTCCAACATGGAAACTTTATTTTCCATAATTTTACATGTTTGTTACCCATTTCAAACAAGTTGAACGGTTACAATTTTCCGGTTTATCAAAGTAGTAAAAATTCACATAAATACCCATGGAAGTTTACTTGAATTTATACTTGTGATGTGTACCTAATTAAAAATGGTGGGCTCAAATGATATCCTTGTGGGCTTGTGGTGACACTACCAAGAAATTTTAACGATGCAAAGTAAAGTAACATTAATAACTGTATAACTTTTACAAAATGTTACATATTCAAAGGTTTGCTTTGTTGATTTTCGCATATATTTTCCGTCTGTTAACATACCCTACCAATGACACGGGTCACGACCACGACGAAACCAACTCCTATTGTTTTACTATCGTGTCAGTTGAAGAATTAACTAAATTCTTCTTATGTCGTCATCCAACTATTTAACCTAATCTAAGTAACTTATAATGATGAGCTTAAATTGCATCCTTGCGGGCTTCCTACAATTTGGAATAAGTTAAATATATTAATTTAACTAATGATATTGTGAAAGGGGCCATACGTAGTAAATATAAAGAAGTCACTACACGAAAAAATATACCTGTAGTTTTTTTTAATGTAATTCTGGAACCAAATAATTGTGAGAAATTAGTATAATTTAATGATGACGAAACAATGTTTATGTGGTTTCGTCTCTGATTAGACTCATTGCTTACATCATCAAAATACTCGTAATCGCAATGTTGATGTTGAGTATACCTAAGTAACAATTTATCTCAAACTATAATTACCACTTGTATTGAAATATCAAGAAGCTGCGAGCTCAAACGAATTAGTTTGAAAAAATCTGGCCGTGAGTGTATCCGCGTACAAACAAGCGGCTTCCGCTAATGAGACGTGCTCGCTCGCCAGTGCCAGTGCTCTATCCATGTTCATGATCATGACTGGACAGTCCGCACTGGCTGCTAACAATTTACAAAATTGAATGAATGTCTCAAGAAAATCATTTACCCGACTGCGCCAGAAGAAGGGTTATCGGGTTATAAGGTTCGAGAACCTATGTGTGTGCCTATGTATATATTTCTTTGGCACGCTTTGCAGCCTAAACGGTGAATTTTAGCTTTCTCCATTGCCAGAGTAACACATGGTCTATCAAAAATTTAAAAAGCAAACTAAATGGTGGATTTTTGGCGCCAAAAATAGTCTAAAATTTTTTTTATGCAAACTTATCGAGTGGGGTATAAAAATAAGGGTTTTTATAAAATATTACTATATACACATATACATATATGTTTTATTGGAATTTGGAATGAGAAATTCTAAAAAAAACTTACGTCGTTCAACCGACCGTCTTTATATTTTTAGTTCATTTATAAAAAAAAAATACGCAGTAATGTTTGCAGTGTCAGTATATCAATTTACATCAAACATCACATCAAAATGCATATACCTAAGTATTCCTTTTTGTGCGGTCGTGTAAAAGTTTCTTTAATTGTTTTCCTTTTTATTCTATAACATAAGATTTGGCATATTGGAATATTACATGGATTTTGGATCACTAACGTTTAATTTTGGAATTGTTGCAACGAAATTGGCAGACATGCTCTTTCGGCCTTCGTTGTCTGTGGACTCAAACGCAACTCTATCGGTAAGGTAGGTAGGTTGAGTAGTCTGTGGTTAGGTACTAGCTACATAGAGTACCTCTAGACATTATAATGGCGGAGCAAAAACTTGACAGATTTTTCAGCCCCCCTAAAGTAGAATATTTCGCACCCTAGACCAACATGACGACGGGGAGGTTACAGAAGTGATTTTGCCGCCCCTTCAGCATTCCGCCCGGGGCTCGGGACCCGGCTTGCCCCTCCCCCGTTAGATCCGGCGCCAGCTGTAGCCTTTTAGGTCAATCCTGGCATAAAGCTTAAGGTTCACCACTTTTCTAATCGTAGCCTTTGGATCTTACAACTCTCGATTCTATTTACCTCCAAAAGAATTAAGTAAGACTACAACTTCGTTCTAATGAGACACGACAACTCTTTTCAGGACAAACTTTATGTCAAATTCTTTCTCCCTCCAAGCTTCTCGACTTTTTTTCTTTCTTTTCCTAAAATTTAAGAGGAAAGTTCACGCTCATCTTTTGAACACCCTTACTTAGTAAAGTCATCATCATTCAGTTCTCAAAATTGAACATAATGTGGTATGTATTATATAGTATTGTAGGTATGTATGTAGTAATATTTTAGTGGGTATGTATATTTTCATAATAGTTTATATATAAAGTATTTGTATGTATTATACCGATAGTCATTGTAGCTTTTTATTTAGCTTTTTTGCGCCGCACATTTCCTTTTTTTCTCTGTTTATTCCTATGGATGACTGGGAGAAAATGCTCTTAGCATTAACTCCGCCATTTTTTAAAAGTATATTTTTACTTTGCAACAATAAAGTGTTAAAATAAATAAATAATAATATTGTTCAAAAATAAACAGCGACTTACGTCTGGACTTGAAATTGAATTAAAAAAAGTTTACTCGTATCTCACCAGCTTCTCAGATAAATTCAAAACATCCTGTCTGCGGTCTTAGTTCAATTTCCTTTCTACAATATCAGGATCTTAAGACTACTACTTGAATATGACGATTAATTGTTGCTTGAATATGACTTGAATATGACGATTGTTTGTTGAGCTGTGCAAGTGCCGTTGCTGAGGTTCTCGGTCAGGCGATGGAGTATTATATTCTATTTTCTGATCGACCCTCTGGCATCAAAGCTGAACCCTGGTTCAATGCTGACTGTTTAAAAGCTGAGGCTATTAAACAGTCAGCATACCAGGCTTGGGCTGACGCTCGTAAGCGCAGAGCTCCGGATACGCGTAAAAAGAAGAAAGCCTTTAACTTTGCGGCCAAGTCCTGCAAAAAAACGCTTAAAAAGGCTCGCTTCGACCACATAGGCAGAGTTGGTGCCAAACTTGCTTCGTACCCATCCGGTAGTAAAGCATTTTGGTCTCTGGCTAAGTGCGTTGAAGCTAACTTTTGCCGCTCCTCACTTCCTCCTTTGCAGAAACCTGACGGTACACTGGCACACACGGCTTTAGAAAAAGCTAATTTACTAGCTTCACTGTTTGCCGAAAACTCACGTCTAGATGCTAGCAATCAAACACCGCCCCAGTTACCTCCTTGTGGATGTAAAATGCCTGAAGTCCGCATTCATCAAAAGGAGGTTCTCAAGACTCTACGCAACTTAGATGTGAATAAGGCCAGTGGTCCCGACGGTATTCCTGCTATTGTCTTAAGGAATTGCGCACCCGAGTTGTCTCCTGTTCTGACGCGCCTGTTTCGTCTATCTCTTCGGTCCGGAATCGTCCCAAAAATGTGGAAGCTCGCCAATGTTCAACCCGTACCTAAGAAGGGTAGACGTGCCGACCCTTCAAACTATCGCCCAATTGCAATCACCTCCATTCTGTGTAAGGTAATGGAGCGTGTTATTAACAAGCGCTTACTTGCGTACCTTGAGGACAATGATCTCCTCAGTGACCGGCAATACGGATTTCGCCAGAACCGATCTACTGGGGATCTTCTTGTGTACGCTACACATCTTTGGGGTGAAGCCCTTGAAAAATACGGTGAG
Source organism: Acrobasis repandana (assembly GCA_963576875.1). Taxonomy (NCBI): domain Eukaryota; kingdom Metazoa; phylum Arthropoda; class Insecta; order Lepidoptera; family Pyralidae; genus Acrobasis; species Acrobasis repandana. Next base: position 5,227,664 of record OY756215.1, read on the forward strand.
GCACTTGCTGTCTCACTTGACATTTCAAAGGCATTTGACAGGGTATGGCATGACGCTCTTATAGCGAAGCTTTCCGCTTACGGTATCCCTCCCACCCTTTGTGCTTGGATTTCCGATTTCCTGAGGGAACGGTTTATTCGAGTAACTCTTGACGGCTGCTCGTCTGACCTATTGGCAATTAATGCTGGAGTACCTCAGGGATCTGTTCTTTCCGCAACGCTATTTCTGCTTCACATTAACGATCTGCTAAAGCCCGGTATTTTTGGGTATGCAGACGATAGCACCGTTACGGAAAGATATTTTTCTAGTGCAAGGGCAAAAAAACCGGAAATAGACGAACTAAGAGAGGCAATGGTGCTCCATACCAATCTTACTCTGCAAGCTGTCTCCGATTGGGGTGATGCCAACCTTGTGAGATTCAATGCCTCTAAGACACAGGCGTGTCTCTTCTCTGCTAAAAAGAGCCCTCTCAACTTGGCTCCCACTTTCCGGGGTGTGCCTGTTCCTATCACCCGTCATCTCGAACTTCTCGGTATCGATCTCTCATCAAATCTTAACTTCGGTAGCTATATTGAGTCCAGGGCTAAGACGGCTTCTAAAAAACTGGGCATCCTCTCCAAGGTCCAACGATATTTTACCCCTGACCAACTGTTGAGCCTTTACACAGCTCAAGTCCGCTCATGTATGGAGTATTGCTCCCACCTATGGGATGGATCTGCCCGCTATCAGCTCGAAGCCCTGGAAGCTATCGACAGACGTGCCAGAAGACTCGTTGGTGATGAGTTGCTTACGGCAGGACGGCTCCACAGCCTCGAACATCGCCGACTGGTAGCAAGTCTGTGTGTCTTCTACAGGTTGCACTTCGGGGAGTGTGCGCAGGAATTACATAATTTAATTCCCCCTGCACCATTCCACCATCGGACAACACGACGTGGACAGGGATTCCACCCATTTGTGGTCGATATTCCTCCTCATCGTACCTCTCGATTCGCCTCCTCCTTCATTGTGCGAACCGCTAAGGTGTGGAATTCCCTCCCTGCGTCGATGTTTCCCCATACATATAATTTAGGGATTTTCAAGGCAAGAGTGAACAGGCATTTTTTGAGTCTGCGTGATACACCTTAGACCTCATCTTAGCTTCCCATCAGGCTAGATAGAGATCAAACGCACTCAAATTTCTAATAAAAAAAAAAAAAAAAAAAATTGTACTAAAACTACTTTGACTGTAGAATTATATTTGTGGAGATAATCGTTACTACAAAATATCGAAGGTTGATTTAAATCTCATATCTTGACTGCCATCGCAAAATTAAACAATGTTACTACTATACTTCCGTTCTTACATTGCAGTATAATACTTGGAATAATCTATAAATACATTAATAATAAATAATTAATTTGTTCCTACCTATAGTATTACATTATGTGAAGAAAAACTAGCCAGAAGTGGAATACGAACCTAATAATATACGTGTTCCATAGAAAAAAGTAAATAATAATTTTGTTGCTGAAAGAAACGCGAAACAGTAGTTGAATCGTTTACCAAAAATAATTTAGCTTTTGAAAATAGAAACATTATGACTATTAGGTATATAAATAATTTTTTTTATTCACGTCACGGTATCTTGAGTTCTTATCATTGTACCTAATCGTCATATTCATGTGAAATGATAATGATTTTGACTTACCTACTTGATTTTTGTTCTACCTCAATTCTACATTCTATTTATCAGTTTTTGCCACCTGCGAGATAGAGGTAAATCTTCAGGTAGTGTATATTTATAGTTTTTCTTGTAACAGGAATGGGATAAGTAGAACTTATTCTATACCCGTATATTTTGCCTTAAGCTTTTATCCAACAAATGTTCTGTTTGCATAATAGGACTTACAAGCTGCCGTGATGTAATTTCTTTGCAGATTAACGCGTAATAGGTATCTTATGTTTTATTGCAATTAATTCGAAATCAATTTAGAAGCACACGTATTGTGCGGATGCAATTTGGCGCGGGGACAAAAAACGGTCTCTCCTCGAATGGCTCTAACAAACGACCGACTGGCGCTAATGATTCTATGTGCCACATAGCCACACCTATAGGAGCTGTAGTCAGGACGTCCTAATGTATGTAGTGCTAGGGATAGGGTGTGATTCTTGTATTCTGGAAATTTATATAATTTGGTAGAATTAGGAATTTTGTAATAATTGACTTTTATAGTAGAATTTCAGATCAGTTGTAACTTACTAAGAACTTGAGTAGATACAATCATACAACCGTTTTTCTATCCCCAACTAATAACCCTAAGGGTTCTGTTCCAGTAACTTTTTCCAGATAGCTATAAATGTTCTGAACTTTCTGCTTCCAGATATAACGCCGATATTTTTTTGGTCCTGCTAGAAACCATCTAGCCCTCTAAACTGAGGTCTGGCTCGGTTCTATGACTTTCAGGCGAGCTCTACACTAAGCGATTCGGTACTCTGGACTTAGCTATTCTTACATTCCTTTCCTACCCATAGGCGTTGTTTTTGCTCCAAGTTCTGTAGTCATGTTTCAGAGCTCTCCCTTCACTGCTTTGGGTGCGCACTTGCCTTTTGTAAGTACATACTACGTACTATGTAGGGGTCGTAGGTAATTTATCCTATTAAAATACGACACTACTAAATCTTGTTTTCGAGTCATAAAGCCTTTATCAAGTCAGCATCATCTATTGCAAGATTCCAGAGCCGTCCATTTCATTGTCATTGAAAGATAACATTTATTATTTCTCCTAAAATTCTTTTGTAGATTTTCTTTCATTCTAGATTTCGTTATTTTCTCATCACCTACTTAAAAAATATTGCCTCGCACAACAGTAGCGGAATTGTACAAATATTTATTTCAAATAACTTTGTATCTTCAAAAAAGTAAAAATGTAAAGACTTTCTAGCACTCTTTTTTATAGAGTCCTCCTTAGCAACAGACGGATCGAAATTAAACGTGCTAGTTTTATTAGAAATAGCGTTGACATCTCTTGGTCTATTAGTAGCAGATAACGTTTTTTGTTGTCATAGAAAACAGATTAACTTCTTGTTCGGAAATATTAATAAATGTAAAGGGCCTGCGGCGCGTGATTTTCTAAATTAAATAACGTGTCCAAGCCGGCATGTCCGCGGTCCTGTGCGCAAAAAGTTGTCGGCACGCGCCTTCTGTTCTAATATCCAATATAGTAGTTGTACTCACGCGCTTTTTGCGCCTGTGTGGACGGCCGACGTGAGGCGAACGCTTGACCCTTTTATGACTGAGGGATTTTTCGAGGGCCCCGTTTTGGACATAACGAGTCGATTTCAGTTTCGGATTTCAGATTTCAGTTATAGAACATTGTACATACATATATACTTACGTAAGTAGCATTGAAATTCTGTTAATTTTTAGAGTTCTTCATTAATTATCAATTCATCACATGATAAGACTTTGTTTTAGTTCTGGCTCATTCCCTATTTAGAAATATTTTTTAAGGTTAGAACCTTAAAAATTATTAGCGTTTTATTTTAAGATTATGACTGATTAAAGAAGTGCAGATTTTGCAGATAACTATCAAATGTACCTATCAAAATAGGTACCTTGAAATCTTTTATTTAAGTATATTTATTTTATTTAGCATCTAAGTTTATATTCGGCCAGTATGATGCTTCATTTGATAACTAGTTCTTACTTCCATTATTTTTAATAAGTACTGTAATTTTCCAAATATAAATTCATTTCATAGAAATTTAAATTGAATGCGATTTTATAATGCTTCTTTTATTTATTCAGCTTACTGACCACTCGGACATGTAGGATAGATTAGACGAGAGTGTTTTAATAACACCCCTAGCGCGGCGATAACGAAGTTGGTCGACAGTGGCACCGCACCGCACATCCCTGCGGGTGGCTGGAGCGCGTGCGGAGCGCGGTGGTTCGGCCCGCCCCTGCTCTCCGCGTCTTGTTTTTGTGGCCCCGTCTGCAGCCCCGAGTCGCCGCCACTTTCTTCCCGCACCGCCCCCCGCTCCATCCCGCACCGCCGATGACAAATGGTCCCCGAACTCCCCACTCGCCCCCTCGGCCCGCTAATGCCCAGATAATTTTATGCCGCTCCCGATGCACAGACAAAGCCGGGATGGGATGACCGCGAGATTACCCCATCGATCGTCGACGCGCGTCAATGAGTGCAAGCCTTATTTTATGCCCAGCTTCACGGATCAGTGGCGGTGGAGACGGGTTTATCGCACCATTAGATGGAAAATTTACGATGCCCGCGATTATTATTTATTCGCTAGTCGCTACGTTTTCCTATCTTCTCGGATATACAGCCTGCAATTAGTCTTCGGACGAGATAGTAGAAATAGATAGTTGGTTCCGCATTTGGACGAGAACGTGCCTAGTTTCTTAAATAGTTAAGTTACATTAACAAAAATAAAACAAGACGCCAGTAAAGAATGTCAGCGTCACCCACCCAGCGCCCGACTCGGCGACCTCTCGGCAGCCGGCGGTCACACGCCATTGACTCTGCTGAATAGCCGGGCCCGCTCTACAACCGTCACATTATCTCCCGGCTTCAACTCTTTTGACAAGCCTTGGATTTAAATTGCTCGGGTGCTACGACTATCACTAATTGATATTATTTGTAGCTAAACCAGCGACTATCTATCGAGCGTCACTAATTTAAGTCTTTCCTATTTTGTTCAATGATTAGCGCAGCAAAATATTTTGCTTTTGCCAGGAGTCATTGATAAGGAGCAAACCTCACGAAGTGTCCAGTACACGTGCTTGTCCCATTACCGTGCACGGTCCACACATGTTGCGTTTTTTGCCGCTCCACTAACATCCAAGACATTGTCACACAAGATAGACATCTGGGATGAAATTTAATAGCGCCCCATCGCCCATCGCGCTACACTCATTTCTACATTGGCAGATTTAACGGATCAAATTGTAATTCAGTAATGCAAGCAACACCCACTTGCAATATTCATTGTCTGAGTGCTTAGACTGTGATTTAGTACAATTATGCTTTAGGTTTGCTAACACGGACATGATTTATTTTGAGTTAAAGCTGCTCTACGTACTTGCTTACATCCTTAATTATTGTTTGTGAGAATGATTTATCACAATTAAGACGTCTTTTAAAATTTTGACGTGACTCCTCATCACAACAGTCGGTCTTGACCTTTGGTATACCTACAGTATAAACTGTAGGTAAACGATACGGGAAAATAGAAAAAGATCCAAACAAGATTGTTAGGTAATTTGAGTAGGTAGTATTCACTGGTCTAATGTGATTTGAGAGGGAAATTCCAGACATAAATTTATCTTAAGGGGTTCTGTGCTCGAGATAACTCTGTTCATACCACATGCAACTTATTTGGGTACTTAGCGTACTTATTATCGTCCTACGCTTCCATTGCGTGGTGATCACAATTTTCGTCAGTCCGTGATAGCTCAGCCTTTTGTTTGGGCGTGTAATTATGTAGCTTGGTATAGAGCGGGCACGCGATTCGGTGGAGCACTGTCTACAACACTTGCATGACATCATCGAATTTGTCTCGTAGCGGCCTTACATGGTCACGGTGTATGATCTATTGGCTTGGTTCGCAACAGCTGATAGCAATCGTGACGCGGCTTTTCGTTCGGGATCCGGCTAAAAATGGTCACATTGGTGTCGGCATGTCTTTTTGCATGATGTTAGCGATTGATACTTGACATGTGTACAGATGTTGATAGATACCTATTCGTTTTACTTTTACATACTTATATGTATACCTACACCTGGATCAAGTTTGCTATGTATTTCTATTTTCTAGGAATTAGAAAACTCCAAGTTACTGATTTCAAATGCGTCTACGATTGGCATAATTTTCTGATATAGAAATTCTTTATCATTAAAAACTACATATTTTCATCATACACATAAAGGTGTGTGTGATGCTGAAAATCTTAGAAACTTATTATATACATATCTTTTGCAGTAAATTTACATAACCAGACATTGATTTCTGTAATTTGTTTGTGCATTATTTTATTGTAATTAAACTTACGGCGGTATAGACATTTTGTGCTGCTAATTCCTCTTTACATCGTCTAGATCCTATAAACTTATCAGACAATTCTAAACATGAAACAGCAACCACAATACCGTGAGGGCTGTATTTGTCTCCGAGATTCTGGTTAATCGGCTTATCTGGAGCGCGGGGTGTTTGTAAATTGGAGCTGTTAAGTCGCCACCGCAGCCCGGGGCGGAGTCGCCTTATTAATCGGCTGTCCCGAGCATCTGCGGACGCTATTTACAGCGGGCTGACCCGTGTCGCCGCACTTCGCAGGGAGTTTGTTGTGAGACCACTTACTTCTTGCCCTGCGTTTGTCTTTGTCCCGTCTTACCGATGGCTTTTATACAGACCTTAATTAACTACTCGCTTTAATTAACGACATTATGTTTCGCTATTAAACCCATGTGTTTGGCGAGCAAATGTTCCCCGTCTTTTATGATTAATTATCTCCTTGATGAATTTTGAAAGGCCTATAATTCTATTACGCAATATTATTAAAATTCAAATGCTTTGCCTAAAACTGGAGGCGTTTTAGATAAAGGCATTGGCAGCCAAAGCACAAACGACGCATATCTGATTGAATCAAACAAATTGCTATAATCCGCTATAATGTAACACTCGATTATATTAGTTATTTAAATTTCTAGTTGCTTATTTAAATAATGCAAGAACTAACGCCATTAATGTACTTAGACATGTGTGCAATATGCGAATGTATGTGTTATGTACGAGGAAGTGTGAGTCAGCCATCAATCAGTGAACATTTTGATTTTCTAAATTATTTTATAATTTGCTGGAATAATTGTATAGCTCTGCCGAGTCTGCCAACATAATGCTTCGATGATTGTAAAGGCTGATGAACAGACAATATAATTTATCATTTTTCGTATTAGGCAAGATACTCTTTCGATTTTAAAAATGTAAAAAATAAAATAACACATTATGAAAGCGAAATTCATTGTCATTTATTGTGCGTAATATTAGAAGCTTATATTTTGTTTTATTATACAATTTTCAAAAGAATATTAAAGGAATGTGAACTAAGAATTAATTTTGTAGGTTTTCTTTTTAGTCCCCTAAATTAATTCCATGACTTTCGTAACGCATTATAAATGGTCTAACCTCTTAATTTCGATTTGACCATCACCAGCAACTCCCAACGAAAAAAGGTTTCAATGGTTGGAAAAAGATTCCGTGTCTAGTCACTCATAATGTAAGAATTATTGCCTTGATCCCCTTGAGTAATAAGTCCCATTGACTTAGGGTTATCTTAGTAAAGGGTTATCTTAGTAATGCCGCCTCTGGATGGCACCTACGCAGGTTCCGTTACCTTACTTCCTCGAGAGTCGAGACGGCAGAGCAACAGCAGCTGTTGCATTAAATTCCCAGCAAACAAATCATAGATTGAAGTACATGACTTGTGAAATCACAGCATCTGTGCTTTAAGTGATCGAATCTCTAAGCCTGACAATGAGTTTATTGTTACCAATATCATGTGTTATGATAATCTCAATGTGAATTCAAACGTTAAACACCCACCTGATTACGAGTAGAATGTTACATTTAGATTTGCTTAAAAATAAAACACGCTTTTTATATTTTAACAAATTTTCAGTAAATGCTGCATTTTGTGTAAATCTTTAACAGTCCAATCATAAATATTTTATGAATAACATAACTGTCTACCATGTCTGTGGATTTTAATCAAATAGAACCTTTAGTTCATCCCTGATGCAAAAATACGGATGTTATAAGAGTAGGTTTAACATTAATGAGTCACGTGACAGCAGTGTCCAGGCTGACGGCTCAAGCTCAAGGAAGCAGCAACGGATCAAGGGTGCATATTTGGAATGTCGCCCTTGGCGTATGATACACTAGATATGGCATTGTATAACTACAAAGACCGATGGTGGATGGTTTTGTCTGTTTAAGTGTACCTACCTAAATTGTTACTCATGATGACAATTAATTTCTAGTACAGCTTTTTAACGGACTCCCAAATAGTGTTAGGGAATGGTAATTTAATTTTTGATGTGAAAACTTATTTAGGCGCGTTGGGCATTTTTTGAGATGGGAAAAAACCGCTCATCTCGCGACACTGTTACCGTGTAACCGACACCACCTTGTTCAAGTTTTTAATTTTTTCGGCACTCCTGGAGTGCCACTGTTTTTTTTTAAAGTAGATGTGGTTTAACAGCCTCAGCAGCAACAGCCTGTGGTCTCATATCAACTTTAAAAGAATATTTTGAGTAGTTATAGATTTATTCGTGTACATAACTCAGACAAATGATTTTTCTATAGTAGAAGATGTAGATTTTTGTTTTTCTTCAAATTACATGATCGTAAACACAAAGTTGGTGACGACGTGACAGCTATTATTTGACGATATGTGTTATATTTTATGCGAAGAAATGCCAATAAAACGTGCCTATTACTGTATATTTCCCTGCATATTGATTGCTTTTAAGAAACTTGTCCATGTTTCCAATGTGCAGACTTGACATTTCCAGTCCCTTCGACAGCGGGACATGTGCCAATGAACATTAGACCGACATTGTTTTATTTTCTTTCATCCACCTCCAAACGGACATCGATGCATTCATCATTATCATTTCAAACTTTCTATAGGCCAAATGTTGTCAGGAAGGCAAAATATTGAAAGAATAGATCTACATTCTTATGTAGAAATTGGCCCTTGCCAATTTGAGTTGTGTTGTGTGGCGCAGAAAATGAGTTGCGTAATATCTATCTCATACAAATATCCTGTTTGTGCCACAGGCCACAGTGCAACAGAAAATAAGTTGTCAATTACTATAGAGCAGAAATTGAGCACATCATATTCTGCGATTCAAAAAAATTACGATGCTTTGGCTTGGCCCTTAGTGTGTAGAGGTTGGCAGTTTAAAAATAAACATAAAATAAATTTTGGGAATGACCAAACGTGCACGTTTTAGTTGTAGCTAAAAATGTGGGAAAATTCAATGGGGGAAAATGGTGGAATGCCGCTGCAAATAAAAGTTCTGCTAGTCTTGACGACGTGTTTAATACGATTTTAGAATTAATACGAATTTAAATACGAAAAAAATTAAGTTCATTACAAACTTGCGGCCGTTATATTATAATACTCATTAATAAGTACATACAAGTTATAACCATTCAAATATTCTGAAGGTTGACACCTTTCCTCGACTATATTCATAGATCCGCTATAATTTAAGAAAATGATATGTACATACAGTACACGTTTTTTTCTATAGTTTTTACCGGAGTAAATTATGGTATTCTTGTTCTGGAATAGCAAAAACCCTTTTAATTAAAGTGCAGCTTTCTATTAGCTTTTTAAAAACAGTTCATTAGTTCCACAGATTAGACCCCTACAGAAAAACCTGAGAGAAAAACAAACAAATGGCACCTTTGTAATCTCCAAGAGACTTTCATGGTCACGCATCTGAAAAGATTACAATGCAAAATGGCAGGCACGCTGAGCCTCGTAATATTACACCATTTGGTCGTTCGGAATTAAAAATTAAAACTGTATCTTTCAACAACTTTTCAAGAGTTAATGATTGCTCACAACATTTTTAATGTATCGATTTCTTCGGCATTGACATTGTAAACATAGCTGATCCAGCCTTTTAATAGCGACAAATAACTGTTTATTTAAATTAATTGATCATAATTCCAGTGCAGCTTGGCTACTGGGCTAAATACTGGTTCCGAGTTAAAACAGTAGCGCTTTGAGGCTGTTAAAGTAATGCCATTCAGTTTAATGCCTGCCAAGTTTAGTGCCGCCAGTTCCATACAGGGTAATGATACACGTCGTCGACCGCGGCCTGGACCGTCTAAAACGTTTCTAATTAAGCCCCACCGTGTCTCATTGTTCCCGCGACCTTTAATTTGTCGATGCACAGTAGCTCTATCTAACTTGTCTATATTTTTTCCCTCGAACCAGTTTACTGCCTTTTCTTAATATGTCAAGCAACACGCTCAGAGTCATTAACTCGATAGCGCTCCAAATAGGTTCTACAGGGCTTTTTGCTCTTCCAAGTTTTTTTTTATAAGACAACAGGTTAAATAATTAGAGGATTCATTAACTATGAGGAAGGGTGTTTATTGAACGTCATTTTTTCATAATACATAGTTCTATTTTCAACTGAGTGGATGATTATTATCATCAACGTTTTTGCCCTGGATAAATGTTAATTTTTGCATTTTTTATTTATGGCATAGATTAATTGTAAAGTGAAAAAACTAGTTAATTTTATTGGTGATAGCATTGTCTTTAATTTACTACAATAATTTCCCGGAGACGCCCCGAGCGTATGTGAGCGCTGTTGCAATAATAATGAAAGACCATTCATGGGCATAACAGGTTACTAGCCTCTTTGTAATACTTTGCTATAGAGTAATTACGAAGTTATCGTTCAACGGCCTGCCATCGAGGCACATATTATGCACGCAGTGGAGTCTTACTTGGGGGATGCATGCCACGGCCGCTGCGAGAGTTTCGTGACAACAATGTTGAGAAGCGGCGCTCGTCATATTGCTTCAATGAGGAAAGTCTCCTCGAACAATGAGCATGAGAGCCGAGAAAATTTTGCGGCCCGTGCACTTTTTAGCGCAGTGTTTCTGAGGCGCTTAGTTGGCGTGGATTAGCTTTTTGTGAACTAATTCGTAAATTAATTGTGATTGACGATTGCAATTCTTTATTAACGTTCTTTTCAGTTGCATGGTTCACTGAATTCAAATTGATTTCCTCAAAATCTTTATCCTGAGGAAATGATTTAAAACCCAGCGTAGGAAAAGCTATTGGCTCCAAGGTATATTTATTGTCGCTATTTATCTGGCAGAGAATGGCGCGGAACGAGTTTGCTCGGTGGTAAAAACTCGCCCTTCTGCCGAAGCGGGAATGTATCGCTCGGCGACAGTTCAAGAGGAATTTCATCCGGAATCTCTAATTAAAAGTTTATCTAGTTTAGAAGGTTATAGTCGCGTGTCGCTTCTGATCATGCTCATCGTATTGTGATGCTGCTACAGTCAGCGCAGCTATTCTTATGTAAACAGGGTCTAACAAAATATACTGAAACTATTTTAGAGGTGAGTGCAGTGAATGATATAGATCAACTTTCCCCAAGGAACATATATCGAAATATGAAAAATATTTTTTGGCCTACCATACAAGTTGACCGATCAGCTGATCCGCGTTTGTTTGATAAGTCAAAAAATGTTTTTCATTTTTCGATATATGTTCCTTGGTGAAAGTTGTTCAGTATCATGGACTGAATTCACCCTTCAAATAGTTTCAGTATATTTTGTTAGACGTTATATACATATAAGTTGTAGAAGATATACGGCCATATTATAAAGGGTGCTACTGCTTAATACTTACTATACATTCTAATAGGCAGTGTTAAAGCCTATCTAACAGTCAATCTACAGGTGATGCCGACAAAAGGAAACTTTTCGTGGTATAATGTATTAAATATCGGCATAACTGAATATTAAATATTGAGACATTTAAATAGCATTAACTTTTAATGTATCCTTTCAAGCGTACACCTTTGCAGTTTCGCACTGTCCGTATCTTTATGGGTTACTTTTCCATGGACTTAATTATCGCAGTAAAGTTTACTGGTCGTAAACGGAATTAAGTTGCACTTCAATATACTCTTACATAGAAGCTGTGGGTAGAACTCTTATGTATACACTGCCATATAATGTACCTAAGGAATTACATGACAAAGTGTTTAAACGAATTACAATGTTCGTCCCCACCCCAGGCGACAAATGGTATTAAACGCGTGAAATATTCCTAATTCTTGCGTTTATTTATTAAAAAATGTACATCGGCGATAGTTACACGTAATAAAATTAGGTACAAAGGTAATTTTACAAATGCGTTTTGAATTTGATACATTAAGTAGGTACTGTTGCTCTACAGTAATTGAAGGTGATATTAAAAGCAAAAGTTTTAATGTAAATACATACAATTACAAAGCAGTTAAAATTAATTTTGCTACATTAATTTTGTCTTTTATCGTTGACGTAGGAATCTTTATAGTAATTTTTTTAAAGATATTTTACATAAAAAATGTGAAGATAAGATATATTTTAAATAAAGAGCATTAAAACAAACTTAAGTACTTATATTGTTTCATGGCATCAATGTTTTTGAATTGAAACATGTGGTCGCTGCTAACTCATAAAAAAAAAATTTATTAATTTAAAAAAATCGTGTAAAACTGGGGCGGGCGCGTCAACCGGGACTCACGTAATATCACAGAATACATAAGAGTCAAACAGAATAGTATCTCACAGCGTCTCCCGCAAATTAGCGTCCCCGCACCTCTCCCCCGCACTTTGTGAGCTTTGACGGCTCCAAAGCTACTACTGTACTACTGTTACTAGCCGCACGCAATACGCGACGTGTGTTGTCTTGAGAACTGTCAACCAATAGTAACCATCATGGTGAGAATGTGCGCGTATAATAATTGTTTATCCACCCAATACTCTAAAGAACGTATATTTCATACATTTCCAAATTATGAAAACAGGTAAGCAAAGCAACAATATAATTTCACGATATTACCCAGCAACCATCTTGATATATATACCCTTCTCGCTCTCTCGCATTGGCGGGAGATACACAAGAGCGAGATTGTAACATGACCGGATTGCTAATAAGCAATCCGGTAATGTTACATAGGCTCCTCGCTCACAGGTAATCACATACACGCAGATGCCAACTAGATTTCCGCGGGTTATAGTGCTAAATGCCATTGTTGACAATGACAACTTGACATGCTGTGTGTAAGCGTGATAAACATTTGTTTATTTTTATTGAATTTATTCATATAATTACCGTATAGTTTTGCGCCGAATATGCAAATTACTATATTACAATAGTGAATTAGTGAAATTAGTGCGTTACATTATAAATGACTCAATAATAATCAGTAAAGTGAACTATAGGTGACATGGACAATGGACATAATGAAAAATATTTGTGAAGTGATATTACGTAGTTGTTTCCGACTTTTCTGTAACATTTAATACATATAAAACAGAATATTTTTTACGTCATAGTGTTCGCAAATCTTCCGGTATGGAAAAATATAATCGTAAATATGTCGAACTCGTTAGTAGGTAAGTATTAAAATAATTCTGCGGTGCGACCCTAAGTATAAAACTCACACATCGACGTGTGTACAGATAAATTATTTCGTTTTTAGTAGTAGTAGGTATATATGTTACTCTGAATCAATGGCGAGTCATACCAGTGGTAATATAGTCGGAAGAGGCCGACCAGGTTTTGATTGATTTAGACGATCATCTTTAGGGCGTGTGTCAGAAACGGTGACCCGACGATGACGCTGTCCGCTCAGCATATGGCTTCAGCTTATGGAGTTATCTCACGTTAGTTTTAATCTTAATCCCAACCAATATTATTAATGGGAAAGTGAGTTTGTATTTTTGTTTGTTACCTACGCTTTATCTACTGAACCAATATTATTGAAAATTCGCATACACATAGTAAGGACTCCTAAAAAGGACATAGGGTACCTTTCATCCCGGAAAAATGTACTGTTCCCGTAGATTCGTAGATCCCGTAGATAGATTTGGGAGACGCGAGCGAAGCCGCGAGCAAAAGCTAGTAACACATACAAAATTATTACCGAAACCTGTTATGTGCTCTATGTTTCATCAAAATCCGTCATTCATAATATTGATAGGTAGAAATTAGATAGATAGGTAGGTGTCGCCTCAAGAATATACACAGGTTTAACCGTTGGTTTGATCCCATGTAAAAAGTAAACAAGCGCTGACAAAAGTCTGGGATGGGATTAACATTAACTCTGACTGAACTATGTAGATCTGATCGTCATTGTTGGAGGCGCTCCGTGTGAAATCGCCCGATCGTGTGGGAGATATGATTTATTTATCGCTTGATCGCAAAATAAGGAGAGCTTAGAACAATGTATCTTGCGTGCTCATTGTTATAGCGTTATCTGCCAAAATAGTGATACCTAATACATAATAGAATTTTTTTTTCTTATCCTAGACACCTCTTCGTATTCAATGAAGTGGTTGGACCAATTCTCTTTTTTGCCCAAACGTTGCTATATAATACTCGTAAGTGCCTGTTTTTCTATTTAGTAGCTTTATATGCTATAATTCACAGATAAATCACTTTCGATTTTGTTTTATTGGGCGATATTGTCTAGTGTCTACATTTCTCCATCCAACACAGCACAGAATTCACTACAGTTTTGGTCACCTCATTTGCAATAAAGATATTGTTACTCCGTCCCCACATATTACGGATAATGTATCAATTCCATATCCTCCATATTTTGGCTGTTAGTGGTCTGAGGCCAGCCAGCCTCGGGTAATGGGGTCGTTAATGAATATCCTTATTGGAACAAATAATTACCGTTTGTTCCGGGTCTTCGTTGCGCTCCCTGCTCCTCACGCGACGTATCATGATTATCCCATTAACTCCAGAATGATACACTACACAAAAAACTACTGCTGCACTTACGCTTTACCGCGAAACTGTTTTAAATAAAGCACGGTTTAAAAACAGTGACGAAATATATGAGTGTAGTCGCCCTATTTAATATTTTATATCAATTCGTTTAAAGAGAATCAAATGTTTATTTTGTAGTGATTTTATTTTTAGTTCAGGCAAGTAAGCTTCTGAAGGAGCGTTAAATAAAAACTACAACTTATATTTGGCCAGTCAACTAATTTTTATGGTATACGCAAGTTATTGTTTTTAAATTGTAAGGTTCTATTCTTCTAAATATGTCAGAATTGCTGGTAAAAAACTTGCCAGGTCAAATGTTGAGATTCTTATAAATGAATTTCAGTATTCTCTACAGAACTTGACAGCCATTTAGATCTCAATTCTTTTGTCGGATTTTGAGCTTGGCTCCAAATTTCACATTTATCATCAAGTGTTTATTTTGGAGTGATTTTACCTTTGGTTCCGGCAAGTAAGCTTCAAGATAGGATCACATGAATGTATTAATTTGATCGTGTTGTGTTGTTTTTACTTTAGTATCATATTTGTCTGAAATTCTACCCTTGTCTACTTTATTAAATATATTCTAAGTCAAAATTATGCCTTCAGATCCAGTATCAGGACTAAGCTAATTGATCCTGGATCTGATCAAAATAGCCAGGGATCATAATAAACTTTAAACTTCTTCAGTTATTATATTTATGACTCTCGTCATATATTATGGAATGCCACATATGCCGGCAGCGACTCACAACTTGTCGATGGCAGACTCTTTGACCGGCGGTGCGCACTGTCCACTCACGAACACCGAAATGCTAAAAATGGCATAAATAATTTATACGTCGCTTGCTTCGGCTCGGTTTTTGTCGCGTCCGACCTGTCCACTGATGCATTTATAATATAAGGGTGCTTTTTGCATCGTGCCCCGGCCGCGTTGGAATGCAACCGCTAAAATTGATCTTGTTTCAAACGTGAGCTGGTGCAGTAATGGTGCTGTAAGGTGCATAGGGTAGCTGTGGGGAATCGTTTCTACGTTGCATTGTAATGGCGCATCGGGATCGCTAGATCGAACCGTGTATTGAGCATTCGCCACGCCCCAGGTTATACGTATTCACCGGGAAATCTATAAATAAATATTATGCACATATTTGTGGTCTTGCGACGAGGCTTGTGTCTGTACTGAATCTGCTTGTGCGCCTTATATGTACTTCAGGACGGGCCGAACCAGCCTTCCTTCTCCAATAATCTAGAACTGTTTTTCGATATGCTCTGAATTTCAATCACTTTAAACCGGTTCTTTTCTATTTTGCAGTAAACAAGCCGTGTTCGACGGCAAACGGGCGATACGAGGAGGGATACCGTTTGTATTTCGTAAGTATTCAATTTATCAAAATTATTTTTTTTCCTCCAGAAGTCCTATGAGATTTGAAGCATTTCTTCAGTAAATTTGATACAAAACTAATTTCCCCTCTCGAATTTCAGTTAGCAAAAACATCATAAAATACTTTAGTATTTTAGGGTCCTGCTGAGTCAGAGCTCAGAGCAACTATTTGGTGTCCAGACTTGAGAATTTCCGGCCGCCGGATATTATCAGTGCATCGGATGCATTTGCCAGTGATACGATAGTTTGATTCCCATTTGCGACTTTAAAAACATGTTTTTGTATCACCTGCTACATATACTATTAAGCTATGAAAACGATCAAATTCACGTAAACTTAACTTGCAACGACGAATAATATTCTTATCTGTCCAGTTTCAACGGACTGTTTGTAAAGCCCATAACTATTCAATAAATAACATACTTGCGGTTTATAGAGTTGTTACTTTACATTGTAGCTAGCTACCACCGTCTACCACATAGTTGCTACTAGTTTATGATTTAACACCCAGAAGTCGAGTTTATACATAACCACCTACTGATTCTAGACCAGTTATACTGTCACAAATGCAGGTTTCTTCTAAAATAATAAATAAAGTATCTACTCGCAGAGTTGCTTTGACTGTAACAAATTTATATTTAAATTATAACTATTAGTTTCAAATGACCATCGGATTACTATGGGTCAATAATTGTATATCAGAGTGTTCTAGTTAGCCGTTTTACTAGGGTAAAACACTTTCTATTTAAAAGCGTTTTAATTTTGACATTTATTTTACTATTTAAAAGCAAAAAAAAAAATGGACAGCCGTCGTTGTAACCTGGACTGGGTATCGAAGATTGTATGTAGCTAAAATTAGGACCTATTGACTGAATCCTATGTTTCTTGCAGCTCAATTTGGACAATGGGCGTTCGGGCCACAGCACGGGTTCGCCCGGATAGCGCGCTGGCACGTGGACAAGATGCCCGAGCGACTGCCCAGCGGCGACGTGGAGGCGGTCTTCAGCCTCATGGATGACGAGTTTACGCGCTCCATGTGGCACTTTCAGTGAGTGACATTGAAACATATACATAGGCTTTGATCATAGGATTTAAAGAGGGCCAAAGTACGAGTTCGCCCGGATAGCGCGTTGGCACGAGGACAAAATTCCCGACCGACTGCCCAACGGCGACGCAGAGGCGGTCTTCAGCCTCAAGGATGACAAGTTTACGCGCTCTATGTGGCACTTTTAGTAACATCGATAAATGGAAACACATATCTAAAGGTTTTGATCCTAGGATTCAAAAAGTCCTCTCCCCATCTTCTTAGTTGCAACAGGTTTATGATAAGTACGTGTATCTAACAGTACCTACCCTTTGAAAACTGTCGCCAGATAGCAGTCTTGTATAGTCAAAAGCTAACCTACTTATTTAATTTTATAGCAACGATATTGTAATTGAACTATCTATTGTTAGCCATCTATAAAGGCAGATATTTTATATTTCACCGTCTTAGATTTATGTATTAGTTTGTATATGGTATTATGGTTTAATCGTACTTGTATTTTTACAGATTCAGACTAACTTATCGGCTTATCCTGCGCGAAAAGGAGCTCCACTTCAACATCGGCGTGTACAACCCCAGTAAAGAGCTCACCTTTAGCTGCCAGATGCTGCTGCACACGTACTTCAAGGTGCCTGACGTGCGCCGCTGCCAGATCACCGGCATGCACGGCTGCATGTTCATAGATAAGGTCAGTTGTGGTAATAAAGTTATTGGGCACTTGACAGTGTTTGATTTAATAAAAAAAAATATGATAAAAAAATTTACAATAAAAAGAAATCTTTTTCTGAAATCAGCAAGATAATTGGTTATTAAATGAAGCAGTAATTGGCATTTCAAATATTAGTATGAAGAAAAGTGGTAGCGTGGTGGGGACATCTTGCTATCTCTTTCGTACGCGCGAAAGCTAATAGCAGTGACGTCACATTTCTACACGTGCTTCCTTTTTCTGTTACTTAACAGTTTTCATTTCCATTAGATTTTAAAGGCTTAGAACTTAGTAATAATTTTTGAGCAGATTAAAAAATTCTTATTGATGTCGGTTTTAGATTAACTTACTTTTACATATTAGTATTTTTTTTATTAGAGTAATAATAATAAACCTGCCAAGTGCGAGTTAAACTCGTGTGGAGGGGGTTCCGTACAATTAATTGAGTTCTTATAGTTTTTCCTGTAAACTACAAGCAATTAACTATAATTTGTATTTTCTTCGAAATTTTACTTTCGAAGATCGGGGTGGGGGGGGGAATGGTTAATTTTCGTCTTCTTTCTTGAATAAAATCAATACTATTTATTTTACAATAACAACAAAAATATATTTGAAATCCTAATAATAAGCCCTTTCATTTGATATATAACATAGTAAGTTTTGCAAAGCTTTTTTTTATTTCCTACTTTTTCCCCCGAAAATGACCCTTATTTTAAAATAATATTTATTTACTTTGCACATATGTATTTGGGTCATAGGATTACACTATCCTACCAAATTTCACCTGATTCGGTCCAGTAGATTCGGAGAAAATTTGCTGTGACAGACGGACGGACAGACAGACGCACGAGTGAGGGTTCCGTTTTTTCATTTTTTGTACAGAACCCTAAAAATTGAGTCAAGTACCGAATTGCAGTTAATGGTCACAGATGTAGTAAAAATCTGACCTCTGCATGGATAATTCTGAGGTATAGGTATACAGAAACGATTAACTTTGCGACGCACTCAAAATATGTTTTTGTTTACTGATAATATCAATATGTAATTTATTTGGAAGTTTAAAAATGATTACTGTGTTCATGTAAATGTTGACTTACTGACTTATGGTCCTATGTCCCTCTGGGGTAGAGGGCGTCCACAAAAACTCTCCATCTCTATCTGTCTTCAGCTACGCGCTTAACTCTTTTTTTTACTTTACTCCAAGTCTTGCGGATTTCCTTAATTTCATCGAGCACGGTACGCCGCCAGATTTGTTTGGTGCGGCCGACTATTATATTCCTTGGGGATTTCAATCCATAGCCCTTTTAGGCATGTAATCTGGGCCCCTTCGGAGAGTGTGGCCAATCCAATTCCATTTGCGGCGTCTCATCTGTTGGTCGATTGGGGTTTCGTGACATAGATGTCGCAAGCGGTCATTTGATATAGACTCGTGCCAGCGAATGCCGAGAATCTGGCGCAGGCAACGGTTTACAAAACCTGGAGCTTCTGGGTGAGTTCCTTTGTGACTTTCCAAGATTCGCAGTCATAGGAGCACTGATTTTACGCTGGACCCCAGCTTAGCTCTTCGGGTTAACTTCCGTGACATCCATATAGGGCGCAACTGCGCAAATGTTGCTCGGGCTTTGGCAATTCTAGAAGCGATGTCCTAAAGCGATGACTGATGTTTTCCGTAAATGTAAATATCACCAAATCGGATTCTAAATTACCAAGGTTTTAATAAATGCGTCAAATTTCATGAAGGTTAAATATGGTTCAAGTTGTGTAGCGGTCAAAAGTAGCTCGAAATCCTGGCTGGGGATCGAACCCACGCCTTCGTCATCCTAAGTAATTATTTTCCCAGACGCGAGAAGGCACCGTGTACCAAGAGACGCGGGAGGTGGTGACGATCAACGAGTGGACGGACCGCATCTATCAGAACACGATGCAGGAGCACATCATCACCAACGTGGTCAGCGGGCGCAAGATGCGGATACAGAAGTACAACTTCCCGGATACGGGTGAGAGCCTCTTCTTTGATTCGGTGCTGTTGGTACCAAGCATCTTTTCCTTTGTTGGTATCTAGTGTCAGATTTTTAAGTTGCCCATACGCATCTGACATTGTTTAACGTGTTGTAATATCGCAGGGCCGTAGCTAGGGGGGGGGGGGGGGGGTAAGTGCCATGGAATGGCATTGATTTGACAAGTTTGTTTTTGCTTTAAATTATTTTGCAAATTGGTTTTAGGAAACTTTATAATATGAAATTGGTGAAGTTTGGTGTGTTTCATGCTTTAAAAAAAATATGTGAATAGTTAGTGGACAGTCTTCCGCCACTCGATCAGCTGTAAAAACCAATGGGCTCGTATAGATTATATCTAGGGCCGTAAAATTATTCTCAAAAAGAAAAGGCCTTGTTTTTGACTGTAACTTATTGTGATTCCAGTGATCTGGAACCCGTGGGCGGAGTACGCGAAGGAGATCCCCGACTTCGGGGACGACGAGTTCCCCAACATGGTGTGCGTGGAGGCGGGCCGCGTGGCCGCGCCCGTCGTGCTGCTGCCCGGGACCGCCTTCGAGGCCAGCCAGATACTGCAGGTGCCGTGTTGTTCATCATCAGGTCTTTTTTAGTCTCGACTGCAGGAGCATGACCCTCTCTGTACTACCAGAGCCATATATTAGCCAGAGCAGTCAGAGGATTTGGCCTACACTCTCCAACGCTGGCCAGACGGGTTGGAGAGGTCTCGTTGATGTTTTTAAGTAAAAAAGAGGACAAACACTCAAAAATTATGCTCCGGATTGTACCTGGTTCAAAGGTACCCATCACGCTAGCTGTATAGCCTCTCTGAATAGCAATGGATATCCTTTGGACCAGGTACCATCCTAATAAGCGTTCGTCATAACCGCGGTCCCGTAAACGGCGCTCTATCTTACTAATAAAGCTTTTGGCTTCAGGACTCCATGGGCCAGCTGTGTTATCCATTTATTTATTTCTGTCTGTTATGAAATGTACCCGGCGCGTGTACAGCGATTAAGAATCTCCTTACCCTAGACTTTCCCATACAAACGTAGTCTACGTTTTATTTCGAAACGACATGTCAGATTTCGGTAAAAATTTGTAACTTTAAAGAAATTGCATATATCTAGGGTTATAATTGGTTTTCACAGTCAAAATATGAACTTGAAAGAAAATATAAGGGTTTAAAAGTTTTCCATACTAATGGTCAAAAATGATATAATGCACTATATTCTCTTTCAAGGTCATATTTTGACTGTGAAAACCAATTATAACCCTAGATATGTGCAATTTCTTTAAAGTTACAAATTTTTACCGATATCTGACATGACGTTTCAGAATAAAACGTAGACTACGTTTGTATGGGAAACTCTGATTTTGTTTTGGGTAAGGGGACTCTTAATACCGGACTCTGACTATTATCGATATAAATTACAGGTGATGTAAGATGGTGGCGCCGCCTGCTCCCAGCCGTCCAGTCGAGATGTCAATCGCAAGGAGCTTCAGCGTGACATAGTACGTACGTCGGCCGTTTAGAGCGACTCTCAGTAGCGTCAATTCGATATGCACGTTCCGGTCATCTCAAACAGTAATAGACGCAACGGTTGATTCTAATTCACAACAACGTGCGAAAGAGATGGGTAGAACCCGTCGCGAATGCTATCTCTTTCGCACGTACGATTGATGACGGGCAGATTTGTTTCGCACTATCTTGATACGAAGCGCCCTGAAAAAAGTAGGTATCTACAATACTCGTAAAATATAGTCTTGTCATTACATCAACGAAAAAAATGATTTTTCAGATTTTAACGAAACATTTCGTGTACCTAGTGGTTTATAGCGACATATATTATCTTTTTTTTTTTTTTTACCCTACGAGTTGAAACTAATACACGCTCTGACCGGGACGTGCACATAAAAATCAGGTTGTGCTGATATTATTTTATTTTAGATGTAAATTTTCATACGCCACAAAAATGTTTTGACAGACATTAGGCAGAGTCTTGCCTTAAAAATTTTTAATCTTGCCTTTGTTTAGGTGTATAAATCGGCATAACTAATAATATTTGACGCTATATAATAATCTTTTCAATCTTCTGAACATAGACATTCCAAATAACTGAGATAATAGCATTATAAATCATTTTAACGAAAAATGTCCTCAAAATGTTTGAGTACTTGCTGCATCTTAACCGCCGTATTTAAAAAATGAATCTACCAATTTGAAGTGCAGATTTGTAATTAATTTTACAAAAGAAATAAGCGCTTCAAAAATCGATAGCATTGTACTATATAACTGATTTAAGGAGCACATTCTTTTATAATTTGACACTGTTTAAAAACCTACATAATATACAAAATGTCCTTAGGCGTAATAAATTCATATCATGTAACTAAATCATAGCATTAATCAAAAGCTGTTCAGTTTTGCAGAAAGTCCATTCATGTAATAGAATAAGATACAATTATATATCCAATACGATCATGTAGAGTGTGTAGTTGCAAATTGGTGCTCAAAGTAGAAAGCTGCTTTTTGGTGTTGCGTTCAGAAGCCTCAATTTAATATTAGTTTTTAGAGCTGTCAATTAAGCTATTGAAGCTAATTTGAAAGCGTTAATAGTAAAGTTTCTATTCAAATGCTAAGGAGATTTTCATACAGTAATCGTAGGTCTTATGCGATTGCACTTTCGAGATAGTCCTAAACTTGGTTGTGCTTATATTCCTTTAGGAACGTGCGATTTATTTGAGAGTAAATAATACTAATGCCAATTTATTGACAATAATATTTCGTGTGTGAATTTCAAATAGGTTGTTGTTTTATGTAATTGTATATACGTCTTCCCGGGCCAAAGTGGCCTTTTACGCCTACACTTGCGGAAAATCCCACTTTTTGTGGAATGGAAAATGTAAAATTGTTCTACCCTCTTTGGGGGCGTCCACAAATTACGTAACGCAAAATTCTTAAATTTTTTACCCCCCCCCCCTCCCCTCATGTAACAGGATCGTCACGCTTAGCTGGGACCCCCCCCCGCCCCCCACCCCTTGCGTTACATACAAATTCTTTGTAAAAATCTTTGGGGTAATATTCAGAAAAGAAAGATAGGTAGGTGGTAGTATAGATACTTTTTAATCAAGAATCTGCATTTTTTTAACAAAACATTAAAGTGTGGTTTCAAGGAATCAAGAAATTTAATCATCTAATTAAATATCTATCATTGTCGCGGTGCGCGCTCGGTGTTGCCAATATTTTCTTTGAGAAATACCGCAAATTAGGGATGTGAAAAACTAAAAAAACAAAATTATGTGCGTGACGTAACGCAAACCTTGACAACCCCCCTCCCCCAACGTAACAGGACCGTAACGCTTGGCCGGACTCCCCCCCTCCCTCCAATTTGCGTTACGTAATTTGTACACGATCCCTTTGTAAAAATATAAAATATTTGCTAAACTTATTAGTTGAAATATATTTTTTCTCGTTCTCTCTCTATGTCAAATATTGAATAGAGATGTATGGACAAAATTTTAACTAAAATAAGTTTAGCTATCGCTTGATATTTTTTTTTTAATAAGAGGGTTAACACTTTAGGCGGTGGTAAAGAAATCATCAGATCACACTTATCAACTCGGGTGTTTAATTGGGTACATGACTATGTTTGATTTTGTACAATATTTTTTATGAAACCACAATTAGCCCTTAAAAAAAAGAAAATTGGTTTTAAAATGAAGCAGTAATTAGAATTTCAATTATTAGTATGAAGAAAAGTAGTGGTGGAGACATCTCGCTATCTCTTTCGTACACGCGAATCCTAATGGCAGTGACGTCACATTTCTATACGTGCATACTTTTTGTGTTACTTGACAGTTTCCTTTTCCACCAGATTTTAAAGGCGTATCACTTATTTTTGAGTGGATTCAAAAAAAACCTTGTTTTTGGTTTCAGATTATATCACATTTTGATATTAATGATAAAAATATAAGTCAAGTACCGAATTCCTATTATTCTAGACATCCTTTACCGCCCTTGGTGTATAAATCAATTAAGTATTCGTTTGTTATACGAAGCATTCCGGGTTCATTCCAAAAACAGGCAGCAAATTTTTAAGGAATCTGACGTTCTCAGTTAATTTAATTGGTATGTTATTCATGTTTTATATTACGGCGCCGAAACTTACTTTGTTTCTAATTCTTCTTCTTCCTACTTTGTTAATCAAGGGCTTCTATAAGTAGACCCGTTCCTTTTGTTGACTATTGTAGTTCCTCTTACTTTGTCCAATGTTTCCAAAATATCACACTGAAGTTCTCTAGAAGACAATATCAATCTCTCGACTTTAGATTATAACCGGTAACAATACTCAGGCCACTTGTCTAGTAACTTATTGTTTTAACAATGGTATAAACTAAGCATTTTTATTACAATAGTTTTAATGTAGTTGCGATGTTGGATTACAATTAATAGTTTGTTAATATCATTTTTATATTTGTATTTTTGAAATCCGTCAAAAGCCTCATATCACTGGTGAAATTATTCCTGTAGAAATACATATAATGCCAGCCGCTATGTATACAATGCTTGAACGAGCAAAGTGATTCAACATTTGAAATACGTACAAACTAGCGCACAATTTTGTACAAATAATGTGATTTATAATTTTAAATTTATTTTGATTTTTTTATTTGGTACATTTTTGAGGCTTTTAAGGTATACGATTTGTAATTTAAGAATATGTACTTAGCTGTAATGAGTTCCTTGTTTTTTACTATACAGACAATGATTGGGTAGGTGTTTTTAATAATTATATCCAACATTCTATTATGTCATATCAGCATCAAAGATGTGTTATAAAACTAATGTTATAATGTTATGTAATGTATTTAGACATTTTCGTAGTATTTTGATGCTGTCTTGAAATAAGTAGGATGAAGTGATTGGATTAATAAATCCTCGGTAGAATACTATACGGAGATAATCACATCTGTAGACGTAAGTTAATGATACTGACTCTTTTTATAACTCCTTGATCTATGTCAGACGAGTCATGAAGCGCATAATAATTGTATACTAACTCGTGTACGAATAACGAACGGTTGCAGTGGCGATCGACATCGAAAATTAGCAACGAAGTGTACTTCCATAGGTGCAATAAAGTGAATAAAATAAGAAACGACTGTTTTATTTCTTTCCACAACTCTTGAGTGTCATACTGGATTTCGACAGTTAATTACTTCGACACAGTCCCAATTTCGAAAAGCAATAGTTCGACTACTCATTGCTTCGACAGAACTTTTATTCAGTTATCATTAGTCTGACAGAACATACTTCGACAAGACACATCTTCGAATACCATTTAGGCTCAATTTACATTGCGGCAGAGTCGCAGCGATTCGCCAAAATCGTACATAGCTTAAGACGAAACAGAAGGGCGGTTTTTCCATACAAACGTTGTCCCCTGTTTCCTCTCTGGATAATGCTGATAGGTTTATTTTTTCCTGAATATCTATAGCCACTATTAGCATGTCCCTATGTTTTCTTTTTTTTCATAAATTATTTATTAAAAGAGATATGAACGTTCAAAACCTAAAAAATGGCCGGATTTTCCGCTGTTCAAACATCCAGAAAACAAATTTGACTAGATTATATAAAAAAATTAAAACAGGAACATCGCTCAAGTCTTTGTTAATTTGTAATGAGAAAAAAGTACTTATATTGGTTAAGTTTTAGAGAACAAATCAGGGGACTACGAATCGTTGATTTTCTGTTCTTTTAATAGGTATTTTTAGTCCAAGCTGCAGTATGTCTATCGCACTTGCTCGGTTGTAGTTCGGGCACAGCGCGACAGCAATAGATTTTACAAATACCTATTTTTCATTTCTCTAGCCCTTGAGGTTTCCTCTTAAGGCGAAGATATAGGCAAATGGCCTTGAAGTGTGAAATAAATTGTTAACTCGTAAATATGGTAATAATTTCCATATTGCTCTTCGTCATGCACTAGATAGCCCTTTAAATTATTTTATGAACTGCCGTTGAAACTATTATTGGTGATCCGTCTAGCTTTAAAACTTGCCGTGGCCACTTTTGGCGGAAGCAAGTTTTAAAGCTAGATGGACTAATGTAAATACTTTCAACGGTAGTTCATAAAATAATTTAAAGGGCTATCTAGTGCATGACGAAGAGCAATATGGAAATTATCTCCATATTTACGAGTTAATAATTTATTTCAAATGAGGGCGCCACTTCAAGGTCATTTGCCTATACCTCCACCTTAATGAACTTTATGTCAATCGTATAATGTTCAAACCAAATTTGAGCTCAAAAAGTCGTCGCGCGTCAAGCGGCGAATTCTCGCAGTCACTGGAAGACGCCGGAAGTTTAGTTCGAACATTATACGATTGACATAAAGTTAATTATGCTATGTACGATTTCGGCGAATCGCTGCGACTCTGTCGCAATGTAAATTGAGCCTTATTGACAACAGTCATTTTCTCAACTGAAGCATACCTAGGTTACAACTTAAATAGGTTAGGAACCGATAATAATGAAAGTTAAAAACACACGTAAATAACTAATAACTATATTAAAATTCTACAAAAGTTTTACGTTGACGCCTCATTACTTTGCTTCGACTTCGAAGTGTCCCAAGCGCCAACTTCCTGCAACACATCCTTTTTAGACTCAAAATACTCCTTATACCACAGGATATGATCCTTCTTCTCCTTGACCGTGTAGAACGCGTTCTTAGATAGACCTACACACACGAGCTCCATGAAATGCCTGATGGGCCCTTTCTTTGGGCACCAACCTTCAAGATGCGAGTCCAGGAATACATGTTCTGTGAAGGGGACATTCTGTTCTTCTTCTATTCCTGTGAAATAATTTAACAATTTATAAACATGATAAAAGAAACAGAGATTAAAATGGCAACACACACAGACGAGATCTAATCTGCCTTGTGGCTAATGGAGTGCTGCTATGCTTAAAATTTTGGCCCTAATTTTCTAAATAAAGATTTTATCGACAATGCCCATAGAATATATTTAAATAGGGTGGAATTGAAATGGCATTGGCATCCTTTTAAATATCTACTATACCCATTATACAAAGTAATGTGAGCCTATTAAAACGTCAATCAGAATCGTCATTTTCATATTAAAGAAAACCTCTAAACATGCGAGACTCCTTGATGGACACCATTATTTACTGCAATTATAAATAAAAAAACTTATCGTCATAAAACTCATGAAAAGTAAATTAATAATAAGAGTATTAATTTAATTGCGTCGTCGTAGATTCCGTCGTACCTAACATTCGTTCCCTCAATCGGTCGCGTGACATCGCCTTTCCCCACTCGACTTTAAACCATAACTACGCAACATAAAGTCTGTTTTTGTATGCCGGCCGCCCGCGCCACAGCTGGTGAGTGTACTTACCAGCGCTGGGGTCATAGGCTCATAGCCTCTCGCAAGCGCGACGCGCGATGTTTTGATACTTTGTTTATTTTTCTTACTTTTCAATTACTGTACTAATTGCAGCAGTATTGTTACCGTAAAAAATATCCCTTAAGTGAGTATGTTAACAAGTTTAATTAAGGTGGTTCGATTTCCATACTAATTTAATTTCACATTTGGGGGCTAACGAAGCATAATCTAACATTGTAATAACATAAGTCGGCATTTATTTTGAATTCTATTTCCGGGGAGTTATGTTTTTCATGAGAAAATAGTGGTCTAATAGCTTAAATCAGAATGAAATTTTAGTTAACTTTGATCAATGTTTGAGTGAGCATTTATAGTATCATACGCTCAAATCGGTATTGTAGTGTGTGTGACTGCAACGTCACAGCGAGGCGAATGCGACGTTGCCAGTCTGTTCGGCCGAGTGTTGTCGTCGTGCGCTGTTACCGTCCTTCCTTGAATTTTAGTAAGGCAAATTAATAATAGAAAAAAAACTATACTGTACGGCAAGTGTTATGTTGCCAACTCAATAAAGTTTGGAATATTTATGGGAAAAAAATACTAATTAAAAAACTAAAAACTATTTATTGAGTATTAAAACAATAAAGTACACATGTGTTACATAACATTCTAAGTATGTACGATACAGTTGGTACAGAAGGACATGTTTTGTAGGGGAGGTTGTGAAGTAAAAACAACTTATTCGTGTAACTATTGAATTACAAGTTACAGTGTAACAATGTACTGAACTACATTAGAGAAATGATTTTTAGAATCCGTTAAGTAATTCACCCGATGTAAATTTAGGTAAAAAGATATTCTAGATGGCAACTCAAACTGATGTTAGCTACGGCGAGTCGGCGACATAAACTGAACCACATTATAACTACCTACAGTATTTATATACTTATATTTATATTTATATTGCGAAAATATTTGTACGCATATCACTTGTTTGTTTTTGTATTTCATGTGTGGAAGTGGCCAACACTGATGTCAGATTTCTCAAACTGCATAAAGGTATCTGACATAGCTTGACTACTGCCATATAATGAAGACCGGTTGCAGTTGTTCAGTGCAAACAAGCCGCCCCACCTTTATCATAACATTCGGTCCATCGGTTACAATAGCCACGATGTCAGTTTCTAGGGAAATGTCAAATTTACTTAGACGCTCTTGCAATATACGAAACCAATTTTCAGCTGTCATACTATCGTAAATAGGAACAAGTCCTAAGTCCCAAAATTGTTTATATGAATGAACGTTGACCGCCATGTATCATTTATTGGAAGTTGAAGTCCACTCGTCGAAAGAAAGACTAAATCTTTCACCTGTACTTTTCAAATGTTTTAATTCTGCAGTTACTTGCTTTCTGATTTTTTTACTGTAATTCATGAAACGTTTTCGAACAGTGACGGCTGACTTTGGTAAATCCGTGTATTTTGCTAAGAGCAATTTTCTCAAATCATCTGAGGTTATGAATACACTGAATGGAAATCCATCTAATGCAATCATTCTTCCCAAAATATCATCCAGGCTATCGTCGGCACTTTTAGTAAAATAATCATCTAACTTTCGCTTGGCTGGCGGCGGTGCTGTGTTCAGATTTTCAGAATCTTGACTTGTTGAAGCTGATATAAACTTGATGTTATGTTTTGATAACAAATGTGTATGTAATCCCTTAGTTGATCCACCCAAAGTCTTGAGGATGGCTGAGCATCGCTTACATTTAGCACTATTCCCGTCCTTCGCAACTAAATAATAACTCCACACTGACGTCGTATCACTGTCTTTTTTATGTTTAACAAAGTCTCCCGCCATTTAAAATACTTAATTTCAGATAATTGACTTTTAAATTTTATTGACGTAGCCTACGTAACCCGTCACTGACAGAACAATAAATGAAAAAAATAAAACCTGATTTGCATATTTATACTTTCGTACAGGGAATCCCAGACGGGAAATACCCGCAACAATATTATGATATGAGATGATCGGGTGATTCCCCTGTTGTGGTTCGTTAAGGAATTACCTTAAGAGTATTGTATTAAAGTATTCCGAGTGGGGAAGTCCCTTTTAAGTTCTACGACAAACATATTATTAGGCTGTACCTATGTAGTAAATAGTGGGTACCTACGTATTGTGCGCGTTGCTTTTTGTCGTAATGTATTAAAATAATCTAGGCAAGCTTATTTTCAAGGCGCAACGGACTACGGAATACAAACTAGACTTGTTTGTGGCAATCCCGAAAATCCCGAGATTAGCCAAGTACAGTCCCGGGATTTTCGGGGCCAGAAAACGGTCGGGATCCCGGGATCCCGAGATTTGGGATCCCAGGATTGTATTCTCTAGTCGGTACCAACGGCTTAACGTGCCTTCCGAAGCACGGAGCAGCTCTAGAATTTTTCGTGACACTTTTTGGTCACACATCCAAGTGCGGACGGACAGTCGGACAGACGAACAGTTGGGACAGCCGGACAGCTAGACATCCAGACAGCCAGTCAGATGGAGAAGAAGACGAAAAAACTTCAGTAGAATCAGATTAGCATGAATATAACTTTAATTTATATTATTTACATAGTAGTAATAAATTATAAATAAATAAAAAAAAAGGCTGATAAAATCCACCCTGGTTGAGAACCGAACTCGGAACCAAACAATCGCCAACCAAGACACCTTATCCGCTGGTCCAATTAGCATATGCCGTAGTAGACGAATTTAGCATTCTATTTTTCACTTAAAAGCCCTTTGTATGTGTGCGTGAAAACTCTAACCGGTATTAGAATTCACATTTTTAATACTATAGAAATTAAAATATGCACGTATTATAGTTGGGATATATTACAAATATTGCGTTATTTTCGTAAATAGAGTTTGTGGCACGTTTCATTAGTAAAAAATAATAATAAAAAAAACCACAAAAATAAAACATTAACGCCATCTATTGACGCTGAGGCTCCTAGCGGACCGAATCGCAGGCTCGAACCACCTTAATGCCAATGATTTCAAATGCTCCCTGTATAGACTAAGTTGTCTCAAAATAAATGATTTTATATTATATTATACATCTATACTAATATTATAAAGTGGAAGAGTTTGTTTGTTTGTTTTTTTGTTTAAACGCGTTAATCTCAGGAACTAATGGTCCGATTTGAAAAATTCTTTTTTTGTTGGGTAGTCCATTTATAGAGGAAGGCTTTAGGCTATATAACATTCCGACAACCACGCGAACGAAGTCGCGGGCACAGCTAGTATATGATATAAATAGCTACAGTAGTTTAAAAGAGGTAACTGCCTCCGTGGTCCAGGCGTTTGCCTTGTGATCCGGAGGTCGTGGGTTCAAATCCCACTGGGAAGCATACTTTGTGAAAAGTTGTTTCCAGTCTGGTTAGGATATTGCAGGCTCAAATCACCTGATTATCCGTGAAGAAAGATGAATCCATGATTCAAAAGGCGAGTAAAAAGCGGTGGGTCCTGAACGCCATCTAGCTTTTGTTTAAACCTATCCTAGGATTGGTTCTGGTCTGCGGAGGTCAGGCAGCAGTCGCTCTGTGTAAAAACCAATAACCTCGTCAAATCACCTAGGGTAGATAGCAGACCCAGGCTCTGAAGCGTTACCGCTGAGGATGCAACCGGGAAATGCTTAGATGATAATAATAGTTTTAAAGACACAAACTCCACCAAACATGAAAGATGAAAATATGATACATATAACTATTACAAATAAACAAGTATATGCTCAAGGTGCTACCTTGTTCGTTGTTAATCGGGAACTGCCAGACCTTCCCCTGTTCCGTCCAGAGGATCATCTTCTGGAAGTAGTTGGCAGGTGGTTGCGAGGTGGCCAGCGTCAGCTCCCGTTGGTTAAGGCTGTCCCACACATCCAATTTTGTGCCATAGTTGGCCTCCTTGGATTTAAAAATGCCCAGAGGCTCTCCACTGAATATGTTGACAGTAGATGGTTGTGGCAAGCTGTAAATTAACATACTTGTACAGGAAGGTAGTACCAAAAAGATAATTTGTTCACGGTGGATTAAAAGAAAAAGAACCGCTGTGGCGTAAAATGGAACCAACACTATGTTTTTTAGCTTTTTTTACATTGGTTTAGTTTTTTTCACAGAAATGGTTTAAGTTATAGGTACATTTTTTTGAGTTGTTGCATCTGCACAGGTTGCCTCTCCTTCCGCTGAGTGTATCGAGTCTTCAGTGCCTCTGCCTTGCTCTTGCTTACAAGTCCCTTAACTTGTTGCCCTCTGTCCCCTCTTGTGTCCTTCTTTTGGACGTCATCACCCTCCATCCGTGTGCGATCCACCTTCATTCCAATAAGTAGGTCACTGCAAGTATAATAAATGATCAGTTCCCAATGTAAAATGGGTCCAGATAATGCAGACCAAATTGTGGAAAATAGTTTTAGAGGGAAGAAGTATGTATAGAATGATCAAATAATCTTGTTTTGAGGGATAATTTTGTTGTGATCAGTTTATTTATCATTTGAAAAAGCACTCAATGGTTAGCCAGTAACTATTAAAAGGGCTGCAACACAGTTTAACTATAAGCATTTCAGAATGAACATGAACGAACACTGTTGAGAATAAAAAATTAAAGCAAAGTAGGTACCTATTTAGAAGAAACAGTCTTAAGTTTTAGAAGCAAGTGGTCTAGAATAAATAATTTGAATAGAATATAACTTTAACTAAAATTAGAATACAATACCTCAGAGTAGTGGAAGTCTGGTTAATTTTACCAAGCACTTTTGACAATAATTCTGCTTCAGTCTGCTTTACATCTCCACCAATAGCCTGTGCAACTTCTCCGGCCGCTTTTGTAATGTCTTCCTCTAAAATCCAAAGTAAGTATTTAAATGTCGAGCAGTCCATACCTATGTTTTTAAAAGAGATATTTTGGGAAACAGTGCTCTTGAGTCTAATGGGTTTTGTTTGTTACTAGACTGTCATTGCACTCACCAATTTTCTCCGTCTTCACTTCAATCTCATCTGACTTCTGTTTTCGTCGTCTCGGTATATTTGGAGCGGTAACGAACTTTTCTGTAACACTTTGCGATATTTTAGGTTCAGCCATCATTAACTTTAGCAATTCCTGGATTTTCTCTGTACTGGATGCTTCTTTTTTTTTATCCCCATGTTGTGATTCTTTATTTAACTGGGTAGTTTTGTCATCACCATCAGATTTGTCGGAAAAATACCTAGCGATAAATCTAAAATCTCGCCTTACTCGGAATCTGGAAAAGCGTTAGTTTTTATTGGGAGAATAGATATGAAAAATAGTAAAGAAAAGGATACAGTTTGTGAATTATACCTGCTTAACATTTTTAATGTTTATTATTGCGCAATTATGAGTTAAAAATGAAATTCAATTTGAATCAAGAAATTATCACATACAAAATTGAGGTTATATTCATGTCACAATGACATTAATAATGAAACATTAGTGTATGACATCTGACAGCATGAATAGTCGTCTAGAAATCTGTATGCCGTATTATGGTAGCTACATTTGTACATGGCTGTCCCAAAAAAAGAGTGTTATGCTTTCATATAGGTATACGAGTTTATTCCACCATAACTTTAAATGTTTGAACAGATTTTGATGTTTGCTGTTTCGTTAGAATCCTTATGTTATCCCAAGTAAGGGTTAATTCAACGGTAAAAATAAGGGTTAATTTGAGTAAAATCATTTCAAAAATATGCTGTGTACGTTTCCATATCATACAAACCAAACGAAATGATCAGGTCTTTATCCTGTAAACCCAAAAACCAAGCGTGATGGTGGGTGTGTAGATGGAAAAGGAATCTAGTGACGGGATGCTATCCGCATCGCCTATTGAAATAATTTCTTGAGACGGAATGCTATCCGCATCGCCTATTGACATAATTTCTTGAGATATTAATCTATCGATCGGCTTATACGATCTGCCCTGGAAGAGAAGCAACTGGTACTTTCTTTTCGCCCTTTCCTCGTAGAGCAAGGGCACATAATTACTAAGCATAGGGTGTAAAATAATAAATCTGCGAGTATAAATGGCACCATTTATTAAGGCACTTGAAAATCTTACCTAAGTACAACATGGTCATGTATTAATTGTAGGTAACTAAGTAAGACACAAATATTTATAATCTACATTGCTTCGGATATTTATAAACATTATGTAATTATCTATTAACCCTCTTATAATTATTCAATTACTCATACAAAACATATTGAATTCCTTAAAATTTGACTAGAAAGCTTAACTATAATTAAGTAATCATATGTACTGATACTTAGTAAAGAAAAATAATTAACAATGTCAGTTAAATTAATGAGAACGCAACTAATTTTCATAAGAAATATTATTGCAAGTGTATGATCATCATATTGTTAAATATCTTTACAGTTTGTAACAAACACTTTTTGATAATGTAACAGTAAAATAGTGGTTGTTATAAACTGTGAAGGTATTTCCTATCAAGTTACTCAAACAAAATATAAAACCTTAAACGTAAAAAAGAATTTTGTTGCATTGTTCTCCCAGTTAAAAATTCTAGATCTATGGCTCTGAAAATTTAATTCAGTAAGTGCCTAATATAATATTAATTCAAAATTGTATAATATATATAAACAAGTGCAGTCACTAAAGGAAACATTTGAGATATTGTGGTTTAAATTGTTTTGACCGAAAATTTTAGCTTATATTGCAATTTAGAATGTCTGTAACGTACTTAAGGACATTTTAGTCATGACACATTATTGTTCAATAAGTATGTTGCGGTTTATGTTCCCTAATAACTTTGGTATGAAATCATACGTTTTTTATACAACATCATATAGGTTTTAGTTGGTATTATATAAAGTGGAAGGGACATACCCGTAATAAATCGAACCTCGGGCTATACTAGATCACATAAGTATAATGAAATTAAAATAACAGCCAAAACACAAAAAATAAAATTGGCATTTCCATACAAATCGCACAGGCGGTGTGCAGCCGCCTGGGCGATTTGTATGGGAAAGTAGATTTTTTTTGTCTTTTGACTGTTATTTTAATTTCATTATACTTTAGTGAGCTAGTAGGTGTAGCCCGTAGTTCGATTTATTACGGGTATGTCCCTTCCACGTTGTATACTCTGTTTGTATGTATGTGTATGATAACTGTATAGGTACTTATAATATAAAAGATAATAACATTATCCTAGTGATAATGTAATCATGAACATTAATGTGATGCATGTTATTATTCTAGAGTGACCTACAATTATTTTGAGCACAATCTTCAATTGAACTTATTTGTAAAAACAGATTTAAAAAATAAAGACTATATAATACAGAAACCTTAACTAATTAAGTAGTCCCATAAGTCAGCACAGTACCTTCATGATAAGGCACTTATCTTTCCAAGTTTGAATGGAATCACACAGCCTTAATTAACTTAATCTATTTATGGAATTTTGGAAGACCACAATTTATTGCCTTTTATTCAATTCTTAGAAGGATCCTCAATCCTAAGTACTTACTTAATATTCCTTTTGAGCAAGTATTATCAGTTCTTGGACTGCATAAGTCTGCCATCACTTGATTGGTGTACATCTATACTTAGTGCAAATAGACTGTACTTATAAAATGATAGATATCATATATGTACATATTTAGTCATCCCAAAACTTTAATTTCAATTATACATCTACTTTGTCAACATTCTTCCTCTCTACTCAAAGTTTATTTTCCCTTGAAACATCAATCTTCCGATCAACCAACTCTATGTTTCTTGTGATAGAGTTGATTGCACTACGCTCTGTCATTGTGAAAAATAATTTGAGTTTTAAAGTTATGAATTAGAGTTCATTTTCAAATGTTTTACAATTGTCACTGTGAGATTTAACCCTCATTGATAAAAAATATCAAATGTTTTCTAAACCTATTTTATCCATATCTCTCTTTTAAATATTTGCCATAGTAAAAACGAGACAAAACATACGTCAACTAGAATAGGTTTAGCAAACATTTGATTTTATTTATAAGAGGGTAATCGTTGCATGGAGAGTAAGGGGGTAACAGTCAATGTTATCAGTAAAGATCGTTCACAGAAACAATTGAAAGAAATTAATCATAAAAAAAGTTGTGACAGACATTTGTTTCTAGATCAATATACCTACATAATTGGCACATACTAACTAACCCACTTAGAACGACATTTATCAAGGTTGGAAGATCACTCGCCTACTCAATTATCAGCTGCTATGAGCCGAGTACATAGCCAGGCCAAGCAAGGCTTGTTTTGTAGGCTACGAGGCTAATTTGATGAATCCAAATTAGTAGTAGTCTTAAAAACGCAACGACCATTGGAGGGACGACCAAGGAAGGCTGGCCCGCCTACCTGCCCCTGAAATAACGGGGCATGGGTACAAACCAATATAAGTACTGAATACAGAACGGAAACTCGCAGCGTCCCGCAATATGGCGTCCCCGCACCTCTCCCCCATTCTCGGGTGCGTATGATGGCTTTGAACACTGAAATTCACACATAGACGTGTGCACATATGCATACTCTCGTTTGTAGTAGTAGGCATAAATGTTACTCAGCTTGAAGCGCCATACCTGTGACATAGGGTGGCATATTTAGATTTCACCTCTCCTTACAAAAAGTCTACATCCAATACTGTTGGGGTGACACCCCACCGATGCGGATATGGCATCTGCACCGGGTGCCACCCATACTAGCTACGCTGGCTACGACGCCAACTTAACGAATCCAAAGTAGGAATAACCTGGTCTGAGCCACAGCGTCCTGTTGTGTTCTCTCTGCACGATGTTGACGACGTCTCCCTCGTAGAGGCGGGCCACAGTGTGCGTGGCGCAGGACAGCTGCGCGCGGCTGAGCGGGCGCTGGCTGGCGTCCGCGCCGGCCGAGCACGCCGCCAGCTGGCGCGGCGCGCCCGCCGGCTGCCGCGCCCACACGAAGTAGCAGCACGGCTCGTGGGTTAGGTACACTATCTGGAATTAAAAGATTTCTTTGTTAAAATCCCAATACCCTAATAGGAAGTAAAAGGAAAAAATATATAAACTACTTTCCTAATTAGGTAGGTACCTATTACATATGTTACAGGAAATGTGTTAAATTCAGTAATTATATACAATTCCTAGGAAATTTCCTAAATAGCGATCGGCATTGGTCCAAAAGCTTGAGGCAAGCTGAAAACTTGTCTTATACTTCTCCTATGATACCCTAACTCTACCCTAACTGCAGACCTGACTGAAAAGTAGCTGGGCTTTTTTTTATTGTAGACAATTTTATTTCCTCACAATATTGTCTATTGTTTTCCATTGAGGCTAGGGGCCTTGGGCCACGGGGGCCTGGGCTGCAGCCCAAAGAAGCAAACCGTAGATCCAGCTTAAGCTCAATAGAAACCTTCAGGACAACACTTCGTGTTTTGTAGGACCAACTTTCATTTTGAGAGTATATTGAATAGCAATGTTCTAGAGGATTTTAGTCATGTTGAGACCTTGGTCTTGCAACTTGCCTGAATGTATATCATATAGAGCCCCCCCTCTTTGATGACCACGTGCTTGTTCTCCAGCTGGATCTTGGCGTTGCTGTTAGGAGAAGAGACAGCGTTGTCACGCACCCAGGGACCAATGGCAGCTGGAAAGAAAAAATGTTTTTACTACCATAATAATTTATAATTAAATAAAAATATCATGCAACGACTATCCAAGTGTCAATGGTGTGGCAAATCTAAAGGCCTATTCAAACGGAACCATTTAGCAGTATTCACTACCGTCATGGGCAGGGGTAATACCGAAGCGTTATCCCACCGGCTATTTGGTATGGCAATTCCGCAGCTATCGTAAAACCAGAACCGCATACCGCAGTGGTACCCGATACGTACCGCATGTTCAGCGATACTTGGAAAGCGCGAGAGTCGTCGGAATACCGCTACCGGTTTCGGTAGCATATACCGCTAGGGTTTGAACAACGCCTTATTCGCGTCCATTGGGATATCGCTTTCCATGGCGGAAGGATACCGCTACGGTTTGAATAGGCCTTATCGCTACTATGACAGTGTAGTCACTGACATGAAAACAAAGGACCTAAATCTCAAATTCCATAATTTATATCTACTTCTCTACCTACTTGTACCTGGACTGGAGATTTTTCTTAATTATAGGTTTCATCTTTTTACTGCAGCTAAACAGTTAATGAGCATGACATTATCTAATGTAATTAAGATTGATCAAGTATTATGATAAATAGTTCTAGACAAGAGAAAGTAAATAAAATCAGGGGATCTCCCTAATATTCGTCATTGCCATTTACTAATTTGTACCAATTACTGAAACAGAACTCATTAAGTATATTAAATATTTGTTTCATGTTATCTTTCTAGATAAATAAATTCCAGAGACCGTGGTCTCTGGAATTTATTTATTTATTTATCTGGATTTTATTACTAATGATAATTCTCAGTATTATAATAATGGTAAAAATAATAAATAAATAAATATATAGGAACAAATCACATTGATTAAGCTAGCCCCAAAGTAAGTTTTAAACTTGTGTTATGGATACTAACTCAACAATACTATATTTTATGATAAATACATATATAGATAAACAGCACAGATAAACACCCAAGACCCAGGACAATTTGAAAAAGGCCATTTTCCAACTTGCCCTGGCTGGGGATCGAACGCAGAACCTCCGGATTAGCGGTCTAGCGTGTTAACCATTACGCCACGGAGGTCGTCAACAATAATAATAATTATATGAAAGATAAAAAGATTCCTTATGGGATAAGCCCGCCTTTGTAAAAATTTTTATAATTTGTAAGTAGGTACTATGTTATTTGTGCAATAAAGAGATTAAAAACAAACAAACAAAGATAGTACCTATGCACTCATTGAAAATATAAAATCATTAGGTACAGTGATTATCAGCACACTTATGTTTATCTGAAGTGAGATAGCCTACAAAGTCTGTTTTCTTCGTAATAACATAAGTAACAACAACATGACCTGTATGGCATGGCATTTATGTAAAAAATCGGAGACGTGATGCTCAGGCTACTTTTACAGGCTGGACTCAGAGTGACTTAAGACGATACACGGTATAAAAACGGCCACTTTTGGCAAAAATGCAAACTAAAGCTTAACATATTCACTTTAAACTGTAAACAGTGGTTCATAAAATAGTTTGAAGGGTTATTTAGGTTTTGCTAGCTCAAAATTTCAAATGATATCTCCGTTTCCTTACAAATAATTTATTTCAAATGGGGGCAACACTGGACTCCGTGTATCGTCTTAATTACAGAGTCTGATTTCATACTTATTGCCGTACATATAGGCAAGTTCTTGGAAACTGGCATGTAGGTAACTAATTTAGGTCAGTTTGAGTTCAGTTTCAGATAGACACTCGATGTATTTTAACGCTTCAAACCCCGCATGTCCCTATAAGGTAGCGGTCCATTGTTTATCTATTGTGTCTGGTTTTCTTGGTGTTCAATGGATTAATAAATAATAATCAGAACTAGTATTCCCCAGTAAGTGGCAGCACAGCCTGAAGTTTTTTTTAGTAACTAACTATCTACACATACAGATTTCATAAATGTTTGTGATACCTACTTGGTTCTAAATTGCTGGCTCCTATCATCATCATCAGGTCTTTTTTAGTCTCCACTGCAGGGGCACGACCCTATCTGTACTACTAGAACCATACTTAGCCAGAGGATTTGGCTAACACTCACCACGCTGGTCAGACGGGTTGGAAAGGTCTCATTGATGTTTATAAGCCTTGTTTAGCTTGTTTTCTAAGTCGCCTTACGAGAAGAAACTAGGAATGTGCTAGTTTGAGGAGGGCTTGGTAATTTTGGAATGTAGGTATTGTTAATATTAATCTGATACTCACTGTCAGTTCCCAGGTTCAGCTCCTTATGGGCGCCATTAAAGTGAGCAACAAACAGATCTGAAACAATAAACAAATGAGCATGAATCACTACCACAGAATTAATATGTATATAATAATAATTACATCACTGCTGTAAAATTTTGTCAGCTGAAACCAATATTAGAACATGACATGGCAGCACATATGTTTATAGCAACTTCAATTCTAGTGGTTTTTTTATAAGCAAATATTCTGTGTATGGAATATAATTATTTTGTTTATTCTTGCTATGGCCCCATTGTATTTTGTGGTCGCCAATCCTTTATTATCAGTATTTTATTACAATGTCAAAATAATATAGGTAAGTCTGTTTTTCTGTGGCCGACAAACTTTTAACATGTGAATCAAGTATTTTACTATAAAACAAAGAGGGTATATTTTACAGGACAAATAATGATCTTACTGAGAAAGTAAAAAGGGATGGGAGGGAATTCTTGGCATGGCTTATTATAAAATAAAGATACTAATTACCATTTGGTAGTGCAGCATTGTTATATCTTGATTGATCTGGTGTAGCAGTTGTAGATATAGCAGCTCTTTGGTTAAAGTTGACATTAGGAAGATCTTGACTGTAGAATATGCTGTGTGGACTGCCCATTTGAGCCTCCGCACTGCTGGAGGCCAAGCTTGGAAGCTCCGAATGCTGCCGGCTTGTGATGTTCTCCATTCTCATCAACAGGAAGTCCACTTGCTTTTGCAGTAAACTCATGTTCACACAGTGGTAGTAGGCCAGTGATATACTCAATATAGCACTCAAGGTGCTCACAGTAATAACAACTATCAACCCACATTTCAACTTCTTGGAATGTATCTCCACTGGTATTTTTGTATTTATTTCTACGTCCATTGCGGCGTCCTTTCCTGAAAATAAAAAAGTTTAAAATTAAATTTCTAACTTCGCGCCATAAACTTTGAAACATA
Organism: Acrobasis repandana; assembly: GCA_963576875.1. Lineage (NCBI taxonomy): Eukaryota > Metazoa > Arthropoda > Insecta > Lepidoptera > Pyralidae > Acrobasis > Acrobasis repandana. The sequence continues at coordinate 5,267,680 of OY756215.1, forward strand.
ACAAAGAAGCTTGTTAACAAAGAGACTTACCCGGCGTCCGGTCAGTACTTTTTCTGTTTAAATACACGGTATTTACAAAAACTTTGTTTGTTTGTCCGGGTTCCAGAGGAATATCTTCTCCAATTCTTATCTGGTTAGTTATTCCATTCATTGTAAAAGATTCAGTCCAATTTTTTAACAAAATAATAAGTTCAATTACACGTTGACACCTCACTAAACGCTAACAATTATTAATTTTGTCATTCTGCTGAAGTTCCATATAAATTATCACAAAATTAATTGTTTAAGTATATTAAACACAAAGCGCAAAATCGTCGTCGGCGGCACTCGCTTCTCACTTTTATTTTGATAACAATTTGATTGATAAATTCGCGAGCCAATCCACTTGCAGAACCACAAGTTGGCCAACTGTCACAACAAAAAATAAAAACAGAAGCAACGCGAAAACCGGACTTGCGAATAACAGGAACAATGCCAAGCGTTTCGGGGAACACGGGCCCGGGGCCCGGAGAACAAAACGCGATTGTCTCGTCTCGATCTCGGACGGCCGACTCTGGTGCTCTGCGAGTACCTACTGAATGAATGAGCTTGTAAATGTTTAACGTTAATAAAACAATCCCCACTAAGCCTTGTCAGCACCAGTAGCATTCAAATTAATAAAATTGTGGCTTGGTCAGCAAAATCCAATGAGCTCTTAGATTTTCTGATAATTATTAGTCAGCCGCAGATGTTCCGCTCATTTAATTTGCAACCGTTACCTAGTTTATTTGCTAGAAATTGAGAATGCTTATTCATTGTAGATGTAAAAAAATGTTTTAGTTAGAGATCCGGAATAAAAAGACTACAAAATCGTTCAGCTCGAAGGACCAGAGAAGTAGGTACCTATGCATGGTTTAAGTCGGAGGAGACTGACTGAGATGTTTTTTTGTGAAAAAGAACCTACCTACCTACTTAACTACGACCATAATAATTCTATTATCTTTGCTAGCCTACGACTATCTGCAGGCTGCAGGCTATATTTTATAGGTAGGTACTAATTCTACGGGCGGGACTGTGAATAAATAACTACTGTCTGTGAGTACTTTTACAAGAAAAATACATATATCTGAGTACCTTTTTGTCCTATAAGATATGAAAGATGCGATGTAGGTAGGTATATATAGTTATCTGTTAGATATTTTATCGAGTGTTTCATAAATAACTACTTAAGGATGACATAATTTTATTTATGTACAGAAGTCATGTAAGTATACCTAATACTTACTTTCTTTTGTAATATTGTCAAGTACCTATTTGCCTTTGCTTGAATAGGATTTTTTTATATAAAGATATGTAGCAGCTAGCTAGCGCGTAAGTACCAAATGAAGTACCTACAAATGTTTATTTGTAACCTTTTGGTCCCATACTTACTTATCTGGTACTTAAGTAACTGTAATTAATTAATTACTGTATCTAAGTTAACGAATAGCGAAGAGTACTTACCATGCAGTAAAAGTCCGAAGTTATTTTTGCATCAACCAACAATGATGAAAAAAAAAACACCACGGACGGCGCTGCGGGTCGCTTGCAACCTGCAGGTAGAAATCTAATAACAAGTCAAGGACTCCTCCCTAGAACCCTCGAGTAGATTGCGATCCTCAACCGAGGTGAAGCGAATAGGTCGATAAGTACGTTTTAATTACGTAGGACTTACTTAAGTATATTAATCATCATCGTTAAATTTCATCATCCTTACCTTTTCCCATTTTATATGGGGTCGGCGCAGTATGTCTTATCCCTCCATTTCCTCCATTAATTAATTAAATCTACTTATATTTATTAGGTATCAACATAACTCGCCTACAAGCACACCTTCTTCATCATATTCTGAACCATTGAGATATATGTACTTAGTACTTACTTCTGGACCTATCTATTTTCGTACTAATTATTAATTTAAAATGTAGTAACTATTAAGATATTTTTCAACACCCTTGCTCATAAAATCGATCTAATTTCACCGGTTTTAGATATATAACGCAGCCTATAAAACACACATGTGTCAGAAACGCAAATAGTCAAGTTATATTTCTATAACTCACAATTTGCTATTGCGAAAGAAAGGGACAGAATTAATGGTAAATCCAGTATGAATGAGAGAAAGTTTGACAGTTGTGTATGAGAGAGATTTAGATAACATAAGTTGAAGGTTAGACAAAGAAAAAGAATAGATTAAAATGATTTATTTTAAATGGGGGCAGCACTGGACCCCAGATAATTCAGGTACGTCCTTAAACGATATATAGTAATACTCTTACTGTCTTCTGTGACGAAAGAAAGGTAGAACCGTCGCGTCGGTCTCGCTCGGTTGTTATCGCTAGATGACAGGAGCAGAAAGAAATAACTAAGTTCAATTAACACTACAACTTCTTATCAAAGTGTAAGGTACTAAGTTCATGATCAGGATCTGCACTCTGATTTTTTGTACCAAAAAAGTAAGTATTAGGTCCTTACATATGAAATTGCCGATTTTCAATACTGGCAACTTTAAAATCAAATATCTTGCGTTTCATTAGGAATTCCAAATTCAAATTTATTTCGAAATAAAGCCAGAAAAATATTGTTTTAAAATTCGTATTTCATTTGTTTTAACATCATTTGTTTGAGTTTCAACATTGCTATAACAACAACTATGGACAAATTGAAAATTCGCGGTATTTACGAATACGAGTTCCACCGTGGCACCAGTGCTGCAGAAACGACTCGAAGAATTAACGACGTGTATGGACCAGGCACCGCTAACGAACGAACGGTGCGTTTTTGGTTTCAACGTTTCCGTGCTGGAAATTTCGATTTACACAATTAGCCTCGTGGACGACCTGATACTCAAGTGAAAAACGGAGAATTGAAGGCGATAGTGGAAGCGGATCCATCTCAAACCACTTCTGAATTAGCAGCAGCCTTCGGCGTAAGTGACAAAATGATACTTATCCACTTGCGCCAAATCGGAAAAATTAAAAAACTCGAAAAGTGGGTACCGCACGAATTGACTGAAGCAAACCAACAAACACGCGTTGCTTGCTGCGTTTCTTTGCTTAATCGCCACAATAATGAGGGGATTTTGAACCGTATCGTGACTTGTGATGAGAAATGGATCCTGTACGACAATCGGAAGCGATCATCACAATGGCTTGACCCTGGCGAACCGGCAAAAACTTGCCCTAAGCGAAAACTGATCAAAAAGAAGATTCTGGTTAGTGTTTGGTGGACCAGTGCTGGTGTTATCCACTACTGCTTCTTGAGATCAGGCCAGACGATTACTGCAGACTTGTATTGCCAACAATTGCAAACAATGAGTGAAAAGCTCGCCATTAAACAACCGAGACTGATGAATTGCTCTAGCCCACTGCTCTTTCAGGATAACGCTAGACCACACATTGCACATCAAACGATCGCCAAGTTAGAGGAGCTGCGACTGGAACCTCTGCGTCACCCACCATACTCTCCAGATCTTGCCCCAACCGATTACCACTTTTTTCAAAATTTGGATAACTTTTTACAAGGAAAAAATTTCAAATCTGATGAGGCAGTCAAAACCGCCTTCAAACAGTTCATAGACTCTCGCTCCCAGGATTTTTTTTCCAAAGGTATCAATGATCTGCCTATAAAATGGCGGAAGTGTATCGATAACAACGGCGCATACTTCGATTGATTAAATAATAATTTCATTAAAAAAAACTTGTTTCATTTTTTTGATACTGAACGGCAATTTCATATGTAAGGACCTAATATGTCGCATGCATAATTCAACTGCCTGCGAGAAAATGACCTCGACCCCGACAAGATTTCCCAGAATGCGTAGTAATACTGTATTAATCTGAATAAATCTTTATGCCAAGGTCACCTTGCCTTGTTAGGGCACCGTAAGGTCTGGAACCATAAGGCGTCGTCCTAATTGGCAGCGATCGTACGAGCAAACGATGCGATTTAGTCGCACGACGAAATTAAACACACACACTAAATAAGTGTGTCCTAATTAAAGCTCGCAAGTCATCGCACGAGCATAAAAATGCTTAATATCGATCGTACGATGGGTTTATCGTGCGATCGTGCAATCAAAGCTACAAATCTCTTTTGAGCGTCCTAATTGGTAACGCGACTCATCGCGCGAGCACTACAACGTGTGAAGGCGCATCGCGCGATGGGCATCGCGGGAGCTATTAGGACACTGTTGGACCATCGTACGATCATTTCCATCGCACGACGATGAACGCATCGTTTGCTCGTACGATCGTTGCCAATTAGGACGACGCCTAAGGCTGTCAATGACCCTATTACTTAATTTTCGAAGTTACAATGCTACCTACTTTCCTTCAATATCCTGTGGGATTCTCAACAAACTTCACGCAAGCAACTTGGTGTGTGTTGTTAGTTAAAATACTGTCAAGGAACACAGCAAATTAAAGAAATAACTTTCCACCGGTAAGTAATTTAATTTCATTGTTCGAAAACTAAACGTATGATGAAATTCACGCTGCCTTAAATAAAAAAATAGAAGGGCCATTGTTTGAAATAGCTGGTCTATATATTCTATGTCAATGTATGGGGCCATCCATCCATCCAGGGGCATATCCATCTCTTCCTGTGGATGTCGTAAGAGAGAAGAGTAAAGAGAAGAATGTATGGGGCTAAGATATTCCGGTATGCGTTGCAGTTGCCATAATCTTACGTGAGGGAACAGTAGAATTTCGATGAATGTTACCATTAACAATTAAGCAAGAAGTAAGTCCGGTCGCGGTAAATCCCATAAGGGTCAGTCAATGTGTGGAAACCAAACAAACATATAACATTTCATGATCTCGATTATTCATACCAGCATTACAATGTTTGCAAGGGCACCTCACTTTTGTTTCTCTCGAGCATCTGCCGAAAGTGTGTCATTAGCGAAGTTACGCGACCTTTGTTGTACTTACTTGGAAGAACGGTAGCGTCATACGCGGTAAAGAAATTTGAGCGTCCATGACTCATAAACTATCACGCGTTGGTCGTTTTAGAATCAGATTACTCAATAACATATCGCCTTCATAAAAAAACGTGTGAAGAGGATCCATATCACGTAATTATTGTTGTGTTTACTATAGGTAGGAAGTATTAGGGTCGTTACGGGTCATCAAGTTGTTATTGTAGAACAGCTTGGTGGGCCCATTCCACAGTTCGTATTTGTAAATATTTACCATGCTTGTATAGATAGATATTTATTACTAATTGTCTTTCCTTACTCTAGCTCGGGGTCCGTTTTTAAGAAATGAAATTACCATCGCGGTCCGCACAATATTTTTTAGAAAAATACTAGCTCGCTCGCGTATCCCATGGGAACATTACATTTTTCCGGGATGAAGGGTACCCTATGTCCTCCTCAGTATTCCTAACTATGTGTATGCGAATTTTCAAGAAGATTGGTTTAGTAGATAAAGCGTGAAGAGGTAACAAACAAATATTCAAACTCACTTTCGCATTTATAATATTAGTTAAACAAATGTAATGACGGAAATAACAAAGGTATTTTTTTACAAATCAATCAGAAAAATTTAATTTTTTGTTGCGGACTATCTTTCTGAAGATTGGAGTAAAATTAATGCAAGTTTGACATTAAATCCTGGAGATGTTCATCAGCAAGTTGAGATCGAGTTCATCTTCGAAAAAAAAGTGCAATTTGCTGCGTTCTCGGGGTCCGCACTTAATGGGTTCATGGTCCGGATGCGGACCGCGGTCCGCCATTCGGTGACCCCTGCTCTAGAATCGCAAAAGACAGTTTAAAATCCACCTAGGTACAGACGGTTAATCAGATACCTGTGCCACCGCGCGCGTCGCGTGCTACGAGAGGTGGCACAGGTATTTTGACACATATACAGCGCTTACATACGTCAAATTTGTTCTTCCATCCTGGTCTGGGAGTAGGGTTGCCAGGTCGCCAAACCTAATAGCCGGACAGACCAGCCAGTTTAACCGGACATTTGGGTAAAAAGGCCGGACTCGCCTGCGCTCGGCCACGCTCGGCGCTCGCTCGTTTGCAGAATGTAAAAAGCCTAACAAAAGCCGGACAAGCCGGACATCGTAAAAGCCGATCAAAGGAATGGGCGAAAATGCGAAACTTGTACAAATGGCTATCCATCACTATTTTTATTACATTTTCCGCCTTCATGCCCACAATCACGCTAAAAGTGGCCGTACATATATCTCGTTGCCTTTCGGTCTTGCAATCCGCTCTGTCTGCTTAGAGCCGCAAGACCCAAAATGCACTTTCTGTCCCATAAGGGATAAAGACGTGATAGTGTCAACGTGTTACTCTCCTTTTGGGTTAGAAAATATAATTCAATTTCAGTATGAATAACTCTGTTGGAATTTACTTCGATTCTACGAACCATCGCTATAGCATCAAGTTTACATTTCCGTTACCGGAAGGTATGCGTGGACATTGTTTTACTGAACTTTATACGAACCTTAGGCTAGGCAGGCACTTACCTATAATCAGTACTCACGTAAAGAAGTTTTACTTAGCAAAGAAATTCAAAGAAATATCTACTCAATGTGGATGGTTTAATTTAGCTCACTTCAGAACTCAGCACCTATTCGTTTAGATTAGAGAAATAGAAAATGGAAAGAGAAATTTAATTCTTATTACTCTAGACATACGATTCGAATAACTGAATTTACCATCCCGAGGGGCCGCTGCGCGCATAGTAATAATTTGGGTGTATTTTCGATACCTAAACGGGGAGTGACACAGGCTTGGTTCAAGTTCAATCAGCATACCTACTTTCTCTAAAGTAGGAGCATATATGTACTACACATTTAAAAATCTAGGGACAAAAGATACTGTACTGCCATACCTAATACAGCTATTGCTATATTATATTAAGGCGAGATGGGTTCACAATTTGCAAAACTGTGTATGTTTTTGAAAAATCACTGTTATTAAACTACTACAGTTTATTCCTCAAATAATTTACACAACAATCTTAAGGATTTTCTACAGACACCCACAATAGCCAAAACACGATTGAGAATTTTCGGATCGATAGAAAAAAAATCACAAACATACCTCTAAATTTGCCTAAATTAAGTCCGCCTATTGTGCTATACAAATTGTATTTTGTACAATAAAGTTAAAATTAATAAATAAAATTGCCTTTATAATAAATATTACTATTTTATACAATCACCTTTTTATATGAAAATTATACCAAAAATGTATTATCTAAATATCTATCCGTTTTGGCTACAGAAAAAATTATAAATAAAACACTGCGCAATATTGTCGAGCACGGCTCCGAGCCTTTCTTCCCTCTCGACGAATATTTCACTGTGTTTTATTTATTATTTTTTTGTATTATATTTATAATTTTTTAATTATGCTCAATCGTGTTTTGGCTATTGTGGGTGTCTGTAGAAAATATTTAAGATTTTTATGTAAATCTTTTGAGCAATAAACTGTAGTAGTTTAATAACAATGATTTTTCAAAAACACGCACAGTAGTGCAAAGTGTGAACCCACCTCGCCGGAGCACGCACCCAAAACGTAAGTTAACGGTTATTAAAAACACAATACTTTTACGAATTTTACAAAAAAGGCTGTTCCTATCTACTTAGGTACTTACCTATAAATGTAAAACGTTGCATACGCATTTGCACTGGCAGCACTGATTTTCTGGTTAAAATGGCCATGTGACTTATCGTGCCTACGTACCTAATGCATACTGTCGAAAAGTCCATAATGAGTTTATACAGGCTGACTTTTTATCCACCTGCTAAATTTTCTATAAAAAATTATTAAAAATCGATAAAAATTTTTCGTCGTCCCATACAAAATCCGTTTGGCTGAGCGCTGATTTGTATGGGAGAACGAAAAATTATTATCGATTTTTAATTACTTTTTTTATAGAAAGTTGTTCAGTATCATGGACTAAACTTGCTCCAAAAAATTTGCAGGTGGATAAAAAGTCACCCTGTATAAACTCAAAAACCTACCTAATTCATATGAAAATCATATGATTAAACGGATTTTCGCATTAAAATGGCCTATGTGACTCAAACTGCTGAAAAGAATTCCATAAACTCATCCATCAGTTATATGCTGAGGTCATATGATTTTAATTTAAATATGTAGAAGTAGAATTTTCAATAATCCGAGAAGTGAGCGGTGATTTTCTGCTGATAAATAGTTCACGACATAATTAGTGAAATATTTAATTTATTGAGTCATGCATGTCATGTCACGTAGAACAGAGGAAAAGTTGAATAAACTTTGTTTTGCTAGCGTGGTTTTTTTATGGTTTTCTTTGTATTGTTTGTGGGATGGATTAATCATAGCTTTTTAGGGTTCCGTACCCAAAGGGTGCAAACGGGACCCTATTACTGAGACTCCGCTGTCTGTCCGTCTGTCCGTCTGTCACAAGGCTCTATCTCTTGAACCGTAATAGCTAGACACTTAAAATTTTGACTGATTATGTATTACTGTGGCTGCTATAACAACAAATACTGTAAATTAAAAAAAGTTAAAAAATAAAGGGGGTCGCCATACAAAAAAAGTGTTTTTTCAGCTTTTTTAACTAGATCTTTATAATGACATTAACTAGAAACTTGAAATTTTCACAGATTATGTATTACTATGGCCGCTATAACAACAAATACCTACTAAAAATAAAATAAAAAAGTTAAATAATAAAGGGGGTCGTCATACAAAAAACGTGTTTTTTTTTTGCGTTTTAAAACATTGTACGGAGGTACGGAACCCTTCATGTACGAGTCCGACTCGCACTTGCCTGTTTATTGTTTTTTATTTTAAGTAGATAGGTATTCTTATAATTATGAAATATACTTGCTCAACGTGGTTTTTCAGTCGCTTGTCAAACTGGAGAAAGTTCATTCCACGATACTGAACTATCTTCTATAAAAACTTGAAGGAAAGAATGATTTATAACTGTCTTTCATAGTTTCGACGAAATTGTTAATCTTTACAATTCAGTCCATGATACTGAACAACTTTCCAAGGAACACATATCGAAATATGAAAATAATACTTGAATAATACAAACTCGGATCAGCTGATCGGTAAACTTGTATGGGAGGCCAAATTTTTTTTCACATTTCTATATACAGGTTGACTTTTTAGAAACCAGCGAAATTTTTGGAGCAAGTTCAGTCCATGATACTGAACTACTTTCTATAAAAAAAGTTATTAAAAATCGATAGAAATTTTCCGTCCTTCCATACAAAATCCGCTTGGCTGAGCGCTGATTTGTATGGGAAGGCGAATTTTTATTTTAGTTTTTCGTAAATTGTTTTTATGGAAAGTAGTTCAGTAAATATGGAAAGTAGTTCAGTATCATGGACTAAACTTGCTTCAAAAACTTGGCTGGTGGTTAAAAAATCAGCCTGTATGTTTCTTGGGAAAAGTTGTTCAGTATCATGTACTGAATCTCCGAAATCGTTTCAGTATATTGTGTTGGACCCTGTATATCTATTTATAGATTGAGAGCTGGCACGAATTTTGGGGAGGTGTTTGAGGCAAGTTGAAAACTTGTCACATACATCCAGTGCCGGTTTTAGCTCTACCAGCGCCCCGGGCGAGATTCCCCCCCCCACCCAAACTGCAATTCACTCTGAATGAGGCTTCAATCTTATAGGATTTATTTCGGGTGGGGGGGGGGGGGTGCAAGTACGATATAGGATTCTTCAAATTTGCCGCCCCATTGAAAACAAAGGGAGGGAGGGGGGGGGGGTGCATACAAATAAGAGTGAGTCTAGTAGTTGCCGCTATTAACCAGCCGCTATTTATATATTTATTATTACCTGTGCCCCCCCTTGCCCAAAAACCGCCCTCTGTCGCCCCTTTGTATCTGGCGCCCTGGGCGGTCGCCCAACCTCACCCTACCCTAACGCCGCTACTGCATACATCTCCTATTATCTTGCTCCAACATGTAACTGCAGACCTGGCTGGTGAGTAGCGGGGCTAAAGCAACCTATGAATTTTTAAAAGTTTTTTTTTTTTCAAAGATGGTATTTGAGGCAATATGCATGTTTTATATGTTGTAGTTTAGAAAAATCAATAAGCCAGACAATTTGGTCGGGGCTTTGATATTGCCAGGCGCGTGCAAAAGTATTTTTCAAAAAAATATTAAAATGGTATTTGAGGCAATATGAGGTATAATAGGAGATGTATGTGACAAGTTTTCAACTTGCCTCAAACACCTACCCAAAATTCGTGCCAGCTCTCGGACCATTAAGTGAGGTTGACTGGATAATGCAGCCTTTTGCACATTTCTTAGTTTTTAAGATAATTATGTCCTGTATTTTTTTTGTGGTATAAAGGTTATTGTATTGTACATCCTACGTATTACCTACAGGATAAAGGATATATCAGTTATTTACAAACAAAAGCAAAATGAAACTGCGTCTTATGTAAGAACAGAATTTGGCACATTTCCGCAAGCCTTGAATGACATTATGTAACTGCAAATTCAGCGTCTTTTCTCTGTTTATATTCATTTTAATGCACTTGCAGTTATTGATTCAGGTAATAGAAGCTGATATCGAGACATTGTTTACTATTAGAAAATGTGTACTTACTATTCAGGCCACCTTACGGCGAAATTCGAGAACTGCGTTTTTTTTTGGGTCGGAATGGTGAGGCCGGCATTTCGCTGACACAGAACAATGAGCATGCCTTCCACCTGTCCTACTTGGTAATCCAGTCTATTTTTAAGAACCCCAGAAATAAAAATTCCTTGAAGAATAACACATAATTTGCATTTGAGATCATTAACTTATACATCGTGTTAATTAAATAACGCAAAACCTCTCAGATGGTACCTCAGCCCATAAAACTAAACAACTTTTGTTCAACAAATTTCACAAAACCCAAAAAAAAATTCGGATTTTCATACAAATTGACTCGGTCAACTGATCAGTTTGTATGAAAATATAATTTTGGGCTGAGGTACTTACTATCTGAGAGGTTTTGCGTTATTTAATTAGGTAACACGATGTATATTAGCTTTGAGATATTTTGCATATAAGTAAATAAATAAGAATTAAATAAGTATATATGGACAAATCACACAGATTGAGCTAACCCAAAGTAAGTTCGAGACTTGTTATGGGATATTAACTCAACGATACTATATTTTATTTTATTTATTCATTTTATTTATTGAACTATAAAATAAATGTACAATAGGTATAATCTTAACGCTAAGCGCTGTCTACCAGAAAATACAATATAACAAATACTTACTTATATGACCTGACGGGGATCGAACCCGGGACCTCCGGTGTGTCAGCTTGGCACGATGACCACAAGGCCACAGAGATCGTCCTATAGTATAGTATATGGTATATAATATTGATATTTTTATAGAAATTGGTGGATTTTAATATTATCTACAAGAGAATTAAATTTTAATGTCTCCTCAGACGTAAATTCCTTGTTCTAAACTTTAGGGTACAAGAGTTAGGAGAACATAAGAGAAATACTTTCTATACAATTTAATACCTAATAGAAAATTAGAAAATGAGGTAGGTAGGTACCTATTCAAAGATAACAAAAATTGGTTCACCTAATTTAGTTGATTAAAATTCTCCGAAATTATAAATTGGTTGGAGAATTACTAATAATTAGGTTTTAAAATATACCTATTTGGTGTAAATAAATAGGTTGAGTGAAATAGATAGAATGTACGGACGTACATAGTAAAATAAGTCCACGTATTTCTATTCTCTAGTACCTACGAGTATTAAACAAATTCATACTTTGTTACATGCCTTTTCTAATCGGATTTTGTAAGTTCCTACCAGACAATATAAAAGGTATCACAGATAAATAATTATAGATTTATTAATTGGAAAAAAAAAGATTTATTAATCCCAAAATCAAGTAAGTAGGGATAGTATTCTAATTTCGTTCTTTTCACGTCTGAGTCATAGACAAGAGGGGAATAAAAAAAACAGTGGCACTCCGGGAGTGCTGACAGCTGTAAAAACTTGGTGGTGTTGGTAACAGTGTCGCGAGCTCAATGGTTTTTTCCCATCTCAAAAATGCCCAACGCGCCTTAATAAGTTTTCACTTCAAAAATAATCTCAGTGCTTGTGTATACGAGTAACGTAGCGTACGTTACTCGTATACACAAGCACTGAGATTATTTTAGCTAAATATATTTATTTATAACCGTTTATTCAAGGGGTGCAAGTGTAGCAGTCTTATTATTTACAATACAACATATAATAAGGTAAGTATATATTTCATATTAGGATTAAATTATAAATATTATTATTAGTTTAAAATATAATTAGGTAAGTACATATATTTAGCAAAAGTATATAGTTCCGGCTATTTCTTCTTGATTTCGCATGTTTTTCGGAAGCCTTTGGTGAGCATTGACACATGTGTATATTTGGAGAGGAAAAAGCGGGAAAGCGCACCCCGGGCTCCGAAGCAGTACAGCTGATGAAACCGGGAACACGCTAAGATTATTTTTTTAAATCCTATTGTACTTATTATATATGTAGACTACGTTGGAAGTGTCTATGGTAAGGGGACTCTTAGCCTGTTCGCCTACTAAATTTTAAAGTGCCCCAGTTGTTATTCGGAACTATAGTAAGTACCCGTGTACCATTTCCTGTGGTGTCCTACGACCACGTGTCCGCATTCCGCATTATTACACATACCTACTCGATGCGTAGAATTTGCAACTCGACACTGGTTTCGTTCGTATGATGTTCATCATAAGTGTCGTATTTGTAGATCTAGTGTCCTGGGCCGAAGCTTTACTTTGCCGCCCTATATTGTTGTAAAGAAATAACTAAACGTAGTATTCTAAGCTTTAGTTGGCTCTGAGAAGGCACCGACCTCATCTTTGGACCTTTTATAAGTTACAAAATGTGATAATAAAGGATTAAGTTCGAAGACGACTGCAGACAGCAGCAGCAGATACTTCGCGGCGACACTACTGGTTTATATTATGCAGAGGCGGATAGAAACGTGCCTAGGGGGCGAGGTGACAAAGGGGCGCGCGGAATTTTTAAACGGTTGTTTAAAACTACCAGCCATGCAAAGTGACAAATGAAAACCTCTAGCACACATGTAGTAATGCTAACTGTAGTCATCAATGTTTACTATTAACAGTATTACTTAGTTAAAAATAACATGGCTGCTACAGGGGCGCGCATAAGGTGCTTGCCTAGGGCGCTCTCTACATTTAATCCACCTTTGTCTCTGTGTATTTCTATGAAATAGCTTTCGCAGCTAGCGACATGTCGCACGACCGCAGACACAGAAGACATTGTCACATTGTCGTCTGGCCATACGAACTTGTACCATAGAGTCCCATTACCCTAGCTCATAAACGTATATAGTTTAGCTTTTATTTTGAAATGACATGTACACATGTCAGATTTCGGCAGTCAAAGAAATTCTATACCTATCTAGGCATATCACTAGTTTTCGACGGTCAATATATGAACTTGAAAGAAAATATAAGGGTGTACAAGTTTTCCATACTTATGGTCAAATATGTAATGATATGGTTGGTTATGATATAGGTAATACACTATTATTCTCATTCAAATTCATATTTTGACTGTGAAACCCAGTTATTTGCCTAGATGTATGCAATTTTTTTGAGTTTACAAAAAATTGCCGAAGTATGACATGTTGTTTCAAAATTAAATCTAGAATACATTTGTATGGGAAAGTCTGCTTTTGTCTAGGGCACAGATCACTGTGGTCTAGCTAGGGTAAGGGGACTTTTTAAGTATCTGTAAAAAAAAGCACACAAAGCCACGATGTTTATTTCTTTTGAGTGTGGCAGGTCTCCCCTCATTACACCGGGGCTTCTTGGCCATAGGTCCACCACTGGTCTTCACGCACACACGTGTAGGTAGTCCCTGAATTTACGGAAACGCTTATGTAAACATTTTTCAGGTAAGGCAGGTTACTCATGTTTGTCAGTGTCAGTGTTTTGGAATTTTTGAATTATGTCAATCGTTAAGTTTTGCGAATTAACTGTACTTAAGTACTTTGTTTTCAATGTAGTCTCAATGTAAACAAGTAGCTTTTTTACGATTGACTACAGAACAGTCTAGATTAGGGAGCTTTGAAAAGAACTAGTAGCCCTATGAAGTCTAGCTAGGTAGTGAAACTAGAGATAACTACACAGCTTTTGTAGGTAAGGAATCATTTTAACTAGCAAAGTATTCAAGTACTATATGGTAATTTAGGGTCAGTTCAAAGTGTTCAAACCGAGACGCAATGCGACGCGATGACGCTATGCGACCTAGCACGCACTTTTCAAGAAATATAGAACTTGTTTTCTATACAAAAATATACTAGACTAATTTCAGTAGTCGCTCAGTTCTCTGCGAAATCTCACTTAAATTAATATCTTTTTGTGTAGTAAATAAGTAGATTTTCTTTAAAAGTGCGCGTTACGTCGCATCGCATCACGTCTCGGAGTGAGCTGAGTCTAACGTTTTAGAAATCTTCAGAAATACGTACGAGTCAACGAGTCATCATCTGCCTCACCTTATCCCATCATCTGGGGTCGGCGCAGTAAGTCTTCTCCTTCCAAATTACTCAATATCCCACCATATTAAAAATATTTTTGAGCACCTACTTTTTTTTATTGCTGTAAGTGGTTTTTCATCATATCAGTAGGCGATGCGATTAGTAACCCATCACTATTATGATTTCCTTTTTCCACTTTCATGTCCACCATCACGCTAAAAGTGGCCTGGGCCTTACCGCCCTAGGCTCTGTCTGCCCCATTAGGGATAAAAAGGTGATAGTGTGTAAGTAGGTTTTTGGTTCTCTTTCGAGCTGCAAAAATGATTTTTGGGCAAATTTAATTCGTGTTTATTTACATGTTGTTGTTGTGAATGTTCTGTCATGCTCGTCTGGGAGAAAAAAACTTAGAATGTACCAGCTGCTTTTCTGGCCGCGCACATCGTATAAGCCGATCGAGGGAATGGGCAAGAAACTGAATCATGTTAATAGGCGATGCGGCTAGCAACCCATCACTATTTTGATTCCCTTTGTCCATCTTTACGTCCACTATCACGCTAAACGTGACCTTTGGGTCTTTCGGCACTGGGCTCTACCCGGTTAGGGATAAAAACGTGATAATGTACTTATCTGTATCTGTATTAAAGTATGCTAGAATTTGGTAATTGCAACGTAATTATTTCGTTGAAAGTAGGTACTACTTAGTTATGACATTTCTATCACAGCCATACCACAGAATACTTATTAGTCCAGCCATGGTACAGACATACTCTTAGGGAACATTTAGGTACCTATAGCTTAAATATATATTTGGCACGATGACTGACGCGTTGCGTCGCGCGCGCCGCGATATTGAAATGAATATCGGACTAATGAAAAGCTAATAGGTGTTTATGTTTCAATTCGTAAAACACTTTTTATTGAATCCACAGTTTACAAACGTCTGTAGATCATGAGAATCGATATGAGTTATGATTATGAGTATAGTAGCGTGGGCCGGTGGTGCCCCGCTGTCTGGTAGGATGTTTAGCTCTGGGAAAGCAAACAACTCTGTTTATCTTGATTGATATTGGATTGCCTATTATCAGGATACCAATTAGGACGTAGGAAAGTATCCGTTCGGAGAGTGGAAAGGTCAATATACTGTCCAAATATCGTTTGGTATAGGTACCTAATGTTATTATAGAAGTGCTGATAAGTGCTGTGCTTTTCATGCACAGACTATGGATGTTCATGTCCTACCTACCTACAACTAAGTATTTGGAAACCAAATAAAAAGAGATTTATTTCACTATTTTCGATCTAATACAAAGTATTGATCCGCAACATGCTTCGTCAATGGGTCACAGAAAATAATCCACAACATGCTTCGTCAAATAAGTAAACAAAAGAATATCCGCAACATGCTTCGTCAAAAGGTAAACAGAAAAATATCCGCAACATGCTTCGTCAAAAGGTAAACAGAAAAATTTCCGCAACATGCTTCGTCAAAATTCTTAATCTAAGAGACCGCTCCGCATCCTTCCCTGCCCAAAGGTTCCCATAACACTTGCTGCATTTCCACGCTGAATATCTATGGAAAGTCTTTGAGCCAGAAAAGATATAGAACGGTAGTCGTTAGTGCGATCACAGATACGTCGGCCCAATTTTCTGATAAAAGCCCTTGCTTTGTTTCCCCAGGTACCTGTGGTTATAACCAAATTATTTATGTAATGATTTCTATTTATTACATATTAATTCATAACTTAAGTAAAAATAACATTATTAAACTAAAATTAAAACTGACTCTATAACTACATAAGTATATAAAACTAAACTAGATATAAATACTTAAATAACATTAAATAATAAAATAAAAAAATGGTTGCCTGTAAAGTCGGTTTTACGGGCGAAGATTTTACGTGACAACGGCGGCAGACCGATCATAGTTGAGTGGGAGAGAGACGCAAGGCATTCGGCGGGCCTCTCTCTCGTTCGGTGACTCATCGTAACGTTACCGAGCGTTACACTTTTTCATAAGTGACTCCCAGCCGCAACCTAATTTAAGACGTTGTCACGTCAAAAATGGACCCCAATTCGCAGCGCTCACAGGGTAGGGTACCCTAGGCTTGCGGCATTCCCACGTCGAATGGCCAGGCTCAGCCTTTGACTAAAATGCGCGTCAGCCCTTGGATCCCCTGAGGCATCGATTAGGCGTGCGGAAATTTCCTTATGCAACTGACGGGCTTCCGCACACCAAGGCCCCAAGATCTCCACGGCAAAATGCGCATATACATATACAACGTGGAAGGGACATACCCGTTATAAATCGAACCACGGGCTATACTAGATCACTAAAGTATAATGAAATCAAAACAACAGTCAAGGAACCAAATACAAATTGACGTTCCCATACAAATCGCCCGGGCGGCCGAACACGTTAGCCGTGGTCGACTCTGTCCCGCTCTTCCTTTCACACTTACCTTATAAATATTTTTTGTTCATATATTTTCATCCATCCTTTCTAAATGCCCAAACCATCTAGTACCCATTTCACTAGATGCATTTGTTGGTTGTTGCTAGTACTTTTTCCTTGCTCAATAAAATATAGGATAACATTACATATCATAATTAATCCGTCACGCGTCCGGGGTCTCCTAGATTGTTGCATCTAAGTCTGTATTTTTTATATTACTTAAATATAAAACAATAGAACATTATTTATTTATTTATTTTACCTTCACTGAAATTTACTATGCGTATCGGTATCGGCATCGGTATCGCCGATATTTTTATAGGAGTATCGGTATCGGTATCGTATCGGCAAAAAGGCGTATCGATGCATCCCTAATACAAACAAAAAACATCCTCTTTTTATTAAGTCGGTTAATAAAATACTTACAATCTCACAATACTAGCTTGTGGGGTTCACGAACTTGTATTTTACCTTCTAGCCTACCATAGTTACTAATAGTTCTACGGCCAGTGCCGGTTTTAGCTCTACCAGCGCCCTGGGCGAGATTTTCCCGCCCCTCCCCCAACCAACTGCAATCCAGAGTCTGACTTAGGCTTCAATCTTATAGGATTTATTTCTGCCGAGGGGGGGAGGGATGCAAGTACGATATAGGATTCTTCAAATTTGCCGCCCCATTGTAAAAGAAGGGAGAGAGGGGGGGGGGGGGGGAGTGCATACAAATAAGAGTCTAGGAGTTGCCGCCATTAACCAGCCGCTATTTATATATTTATTATTACCTGTGACCCGCCTTTGCCCAAAAACGCCCCCTGTCGCCCCTTTGTATCTGGCGCCCTGGGCGGTCGCCCAACCGCGCCCTACCCTAACGCCACTACTGGGTTTACCAATAGCTGTAAGAGATTTTTTAGTCGCAAAAGACCTACCAGACCCTTTATTTTCAAAACAAAAAACCGACTTCTATACCAGAAAAGCTAAATATTCAAACAATTGTATTATTTTCATTTAAAAAACAAACCTTACAACCGATTTTCATAAAAATTATATGGGACCACATGGAAACAATACCCCTTCAAATAAAAAAGAATTTTCCAAATCGGTCCAGTCCGGGCGTCTCCGAGTAATCGGGGAACGTACTCGTACCTACATAAAAAAAAGGATTCCGACGAATTGGCAACCCCCTCCTTTTTTGAAGTCGGTTAAAAGCTAATAAATGGAAATCTTTACTGATTTAATTTGGTTTCAAAATAATTACTTGTTTCCAAATAGTTGTAGGCATACCATAAAGAGCACAGCACTTCTATAATACCACATTACTCGTATATCGAACTATATTTGGACAGTATCTATCGACCTTTCGACTCTCCGAACGGAAGTACTTTCCTAACACAGTTTCCTACGTCCTTAATTGGTATCCCAAATTTGCGATAGTAGGCAATACGAATATATCAATCATGATAAACAGAGTTGTTTGCTTTCCCAGAGCTAAACATCCTACCAGACAGCGCGGCACCGGCCCACGCTACTAAACTACTCATAATCATAACTCATGTCGATTCTCAGGATCGACAGACATTGGTAAACCAAGGATTCAAGGAAAAATGTTTTCCGAATCGAAACAAACAATAGTCGCCATCCGTCGCGCCCTTGCCTCGTCCGGTGTACCACCATTTCTTGAACCGGCTGGTATCAGTCGAGACGTGATGGGAAGAGGCCAGACGGAATGACGCTCATACCATACAATACAAATTCACTTTATTGCACCACAATAACAAAAATAAACGGGAAAGTGCGAGTCGGACTCGTACATGAAGGGTTCCGTACCTCCGTACAATGTTTTAAAACCCTAAAAAAACATTTTTTGTATGACGACCCCCTTTAATTTTTACCTTTTTTTTTATTTTTAGTAAAAAAAAAAGATCTAGTTAAAAACGCTGAAAAAACACGTTTTTTGTATGGCGACCCCCTTTAATTTTTAACTTTTTTTATTTTCAGTATTTGTTGTTATAGCGGCCATAGTAATACATAATCTGTGAAAATTTTAAGTGTCTAGCTATTACGGTTCAAGAGATAGAGCACTGTGACAGACGGACAGACGGAAAGACAGCGGAGTCACAGTAATAGGGTCCCGTTAGCACCCTTTGGGTACGGAACCCTAAAAAATAACAAACACAAAGAAAGTATAGGCACAAAGGCGGACTTATCGCTAAATGCGATCTCTTCCAGTCAACCTTTGGGTAGAGGAAAATTAGTAGTACCACAGAATAAATAATTGGTAGTACGGAATAATACCTTGGTGAAACGGGCGGCGGTCGCGCGTATGTGATGCCTGTGCCACATGCGTAGATTCTGTTGCTCCATCCCACATACGATACGAGCGACTGATGAAGCCAATAAGGTGCAACGCAAGTATGCGACTTTGGGAGAGCCGATATACAGAGTATAACAAAATGTACTAAAACTATTTAAACGGTGAATTAAGTCCATGCTACTGAACAACTTTCCCCAAGGAACAAATATTGAAATATGAAAAATAATTTTTGACCTCCAATCCAATACTAATTGCCCATCAGCTGATCCGAGTTTGTATAGAAGTAAAAAAATATTTTTTCTTATTACGGCATATGTTCCTTGAGGCAAGTTTTTTGGTATAATAGATTGGATTTACCCTTAAAATAGTTAGATAGATAGATAAAATGTTTATTTGAAAGATCAACACACAGTTTTCAGATTTCATAAAATAATAACATATCAACTAAAATATAAAATAAATATGTTCCTTGACGTTGATTGGTCAACGAGGTGAAGTGTATGTGTATGTTTCTTGTTAGGTACCTATTTTTTTTTCCTAATTCTTTCTTGAATACTTTCGACTATAAGATTATATCCTCACTGTTTCATTTTTTCCACTGACGTAAAGTAGAATGTTTAGAACTCTCTTTATCATGATTGATATATTCGTATTGCCTACTATCGCAAATTTGGGATACCAATTAAGGACGTAGGAAACTGTGTTAGGAAAGTACTTCCGTTCGGAGAGTCGAAAGTTCGATAGGTATACTGTCCAAATATAGTTTGATATAATGTGGTATTATAGAAGTGCTGTGCTCTTTATGGTATGCCTACAACTATTTGGAAACAAGTAATTATTTTGAAACCAAATTATATCAGTAAAGATTTCCATTTATTAGCTTTTAACCGAATTCAAAAAAGGAGGGGGTTGTCAATACGTCGGAATCTTTTTTTTATGTAGGTACGTTCCCCGATTACTCGGAGACGCCTGAACTGGACCGATTTGGAAAATTCTTTTTTATTTGAAGGGGTATTGTTTCCAGATGGTCCCATAGAATTTTTATTAAAATCGGTTGTAAGGTTTGTTTTTTAAACGACAATAATACAATTGTTTGAATATTTAGCTTTTCTGGTATTGAAGTCGGTTTTTTGTTTTGAAAATAAAGGGTCTGGTAGGTCTTTTGGGACAAAAAAATCTCTTAGAGCTATTGGTAGAACTATTAGTAACTACTCGTATGGTAGGCTAGAAGGTAAAATACAAGTTCGTAAACCCCACAAGCTAGTATTGTGAGATTTGTGAGATTGTAAGTATTTTATTAACCGACTTAATAAAAAGACGATGTTTTTGTTTGTATTAGGGATGCATCGATACGCCTTTTTGCCGATACGATACCGATACCGATACTCCTATAAAAATATCGGCGATACCGATGCCGATACCGATACGCATAGTAAATTTCAGTGAAGGTAAAATAAATAAATGAAAAATGTTTTATTCTTTTATATTTAAGAAATATAAAAAAATACAGACTTAGATGCAACAATCTAGGAGACCCCGGACGCGTGACGGATTAATTATGATATGTAATGTTATCCTATATTTTATTGAGCAAGGAAAAAGTACTAGCAACAACCAACAAATGCATCTAGTGAAATGGGTACTATGCGAGGCCCAAGCCGGCGAAACAATACACTGAATAAAGCGTGGGGATTTCCCAAGTATAGTTTGGGCCTCGTTTACAAAGAAATAGACGAATAGCACGCGCGTTTACATTACTTTCTTGAAGCGCAAAATTTAAAAAGTATCGTTGTATCGGCAATAAAATATCGCTGATGCCGATATATCGGGAAACCCGAAGTATCGCCGATGTATCGGCATCGGTATCGGTATCGGATGCATCTCTAGTTTGTATACATACAAACAAAAACATACAATTACGCGATATCTTGCTCAATGGTAAACCGATATTGATGATTCTTTTTTATTTGTAAGCCTTTCCTAGTTGGTCCTGTATTAATTTGGTGAAGGTAGGATGAACAACTTTGGAGATATGGAAGAAACTTCTCAAAGAAAATGAAGTCAGTTTTCTTTGTTTTTTTTTTGTGATTGAAAATGGTTAAAAAAAATATCTTCTTCGTAGTTGATACATTGTCAGACTCAGACGTAATAGGTATTCGGTCAACTGTATTAGCATTAGAATGAACTGAGCATAGATCTCGGCCTTGCTTGCCACATATCTATGCTACCCGATCTGATTCTTGGTACTTAGTACTTAGTATGGTGCTTAGTATGCTAAATACTGATATAGACAGTACAAGGCCGGAGGTTTGGAATGGGTACACGACACAAGGGATCTGAATCACAAACCTAAGCTACTTAAGACTTCAGCGAACATGTATCCGCTCTGGGTGGCTCTGGGTAGCCTATTTTGTTTACGAACTTACACAAAGCAATGGCTTTACTAAATTTGGATTTACGGATCCGAATTTTTTTTAGTTATTCATGTCAGACTGCAGGCCAAAGGCCTTCTTTCTTTGCTTCCAGTATTTTCTTGCTTTGGTATTTTCTATTCAATCCTTCTCAAATATGCTGTTTTTTTTGTGTATTTCCTTAACAAATTCTCCGTTTTTTAACCATTTATAAAAAAATATTTAAAGGGTATGTGCAAGACATTTTCATTTTCACAGGTTACGAGTATAGATCTATGATGATAAGATCTGGATAGGATGGATAAGATCTGATGATGGAATCCTTGAGAATTCGAGGAGCTTCTCTTTCTTATTTTGATGTTTTTTTCAATAAATCAATCTTTTGCATTCATAATGTGTTTTGGTAAGGAGCAATTGATAAAGAATACCAGAAATTCAGTCAGGTTGACATTACAATATAACGATATCATTTTGGTAAACTGATGGTAGAGCCGGGAGATCGCCATAGGAACTCAGTAATGAAATGACGAAAACCTATCGTGTTTGGGCTCATTTGATTTGTCTTGTCTAGCACTTTGGTCTCATAAAAGATTTTACAAAAAACTTATTCTTTTCTTAATTTGACGGTTTGAAATAAAATCTATTCAATCTAACCAAAAGGACTGCGAACTTTCTGCGATATAATGATATTACTTTTAGATTATTATGGCAATAAAATTTATATGCTCAAAGATCATGCTGATTTTTACATTATTGGTTTTGAATGTATGATAAATGAGTAGATGCCAAACTATTTTCTATGAAATGACGTTTCTGTAAACCGCTGTTATGCATAATAATAGGTATTATAACATAAAAAGTTCTACTATGAAGGGGGGACCCAATCTCAGTCCATCCGTATAACTAATTTTACGTTAGTTGACGTCTTTGGAAAAAGCGTGCAGTGCAGTTTGTTGCCGCTTCTTCTGCACTTGCGCCTAGGAAGCGGCATAAAC
Source organism: Acrobasis repandana (assembly GCA_963576875.1). Lineage (NCBI taxonomy): Eukaryota > Metazoa > Arthropoda > Insecta > Lepidoptera > Pyralidae > Acrobasis > Acrobasis repandana. The sequence continues at coordinate 5,290,385 of OY756215.1, forward strand.
TTAGCTGTAAGTAACGATTTGACGTCAACATTTGTGCAAAACAAAGTGACTATTATTACGTTTGTAATTATATTATCTTTGCTATTATTAAGAGATATTATAAATATCCTATGATAATAAAGATATTTTGATTTTTTTAATTTTATTATATTTTGTTGACCTTGTATATTAGCCGTATATTTACATCCTGTACGATTTTGGATTTATAAATCTACCTACATAGTAAGTATCGGCTTATTCTAAAGATCTTTCTTGCTTTCGCGTGTCACCACTTTGCTTGCTTTGCTTTCAAGTGGCCAACACTGTGGTCAGATTTTTCAAGCTACCTAAAGGCTGATGTAGTTTAGCGACTGCCATACAATGATGACAGCCGGGACCAACGACTTATGTGCCTTCCGAAGCACGGACGATCTCCAGATATATTTTTTGCTACTTGTGGTCACCCACCCAAGTACGGACCACGTCCGGTGTCTATTCTTAAGACATAGAACTAGGTACTAATAATAAAATTACAAGAGTTCATAAAAAGTATTTATTAACCTCTCCAACCCGTCTGGCCAGCGTGGACAGTGTAGGCTAAAGGCCCATTTACACGGTGCAAGTTTCTTGCCTGTTGCATACAATTAAATTGAAGCAATAGAAAACTTGCATGGTCTAAACAGAACGTCAGCCATACAAATCATTTATTGCTTCAATAAAATTGTATGCAACAGTCAAGAAACTTGCACTGTCTAAATGGGCCTTAAATCCTCTGACTGCTTTGGCTAATATACAGATATATGGCTTATAATACAGAGAGGGTCGTGATCCTGCAGTGGAGACTAAAAAAGGCCTGATGATGAAGATGATGAAATAATAATCAAGTCAAGAATTATCCCGGGGATTAAGACAGGGGAGAGCCATAATGAAGATGGAGTAGTGACTTTAACAATGTAGTTCAAAAATCACCTTGCAAATAACGTTTATATTTTTCTATATTCACGTCATTGCTATTTATTGACAAAAGGAACTTCATCAGTATCCAGAGATATTGGAGGTATATCAGTATCAGTCATTATTTAGCTTACTTGACACATGTACAATTCGCTATATGAAAAGAAGTCAAATCTGACAATTTTTTCTAAACGTCCCAACAAACATTTTCTATGGGATTTGTATGAAATACAAAATTGTGACGTCATAGATTTTTCAAATCAAATAACGCTCTTAATATCAGTTTTTCTGCATTAATAAGTCTAAAATCATGTTGAATATGGATGTGATCAATGCAAAGTGACACTATTTTGTGACTTTTTATTCTCTTAACACCAGGTAATTTATTTATGACCTAGTCATCTACCCAAATTGGGTCGAAATAGTTTTGATGCTGGTTTAAGATACAGGCAGAAGCATTTGCATTTTATTATTGTTTTATTAACGAGTAAGTACCTATTTATATTAATTCTGTGGTAGTATCTAGTGTTTGTGTATATGACGAGATTTACCCAGACGTGCATCGCTGTAGAGGTAGATTTCGTTGGTCCAACTTATGGCGCTTACACACAAACATTAGTAAACATTTTCAAAATTCAATTTAATAATATATTTTAATATTTGATATTATATTATACATTACTTTATATTTATAACTATAATATTTCTTTATTAATAATTAAATTTTTAACAAAAAAAACAACCGACTTTAACTTTTTTGTAGGAGTTTCTTCCATATCTCCAAAGTTCTTCACCAAATTAAAATGGGACCAACTTGGTAGTTAAGGCTTTCAAATAAAAAATTATCAAAATCGGTTCACAATTGGCGAAGATATCGCGTAACAAACATACATAAAAAAAACATACAGTCGAATTTATAACCTCCTCCTTTTTTTAAGTCGGTTAAAAACAGTAGGTATTTTATTTTTATGTTAAATGCATTTTTATTTTGTTAGAAATTTTTTGTAAACATTTTTTAACAGCAGTGTTCCCACACTGCTGTTAAAAAACGCACCATTACGGTATTAACCGGTGCGTCTATCTATATAAATCTGACAAAAAGTATATGAGGAGGGCAAGAGAGGAAGAGGCGCTTACCTACTACGTAAAGTCAAACCATCTCCAATGATATAAGAATATTAGGTATAAGCCCAGAAATGGCGCAAAACCGCCAAAAATGGCGTGAGAGTATTAGGGGGGCGACCCCGTATAGGGAAATCGTATCGGGATCAGGGGGTTACTTCATAAAATAATACGATAGTCGCACGATAGTGACTTCCTATTTATATGTCAAATTGCGTACCGCTTTTGGAGTAACCCTACCGCTTGGTTGTAGGTATGGCAGGCCAAAAATTATTTTTCATATTTCGATATTTGTTCTTTGGGGAAAGTTGTTCAGTGTCAAGGACTAAATCCAACAACGCTAATTTTGTAAACATAAATGTAGAGTATCAGAGTACCTATTTATCAAATATTTCTACCTATCTAGCGTCATTTAGGCAACAATGGCTTGTTTTCTATAAGAATATAATAATTGTACTTGAAAATTATATACTTTATTAAGAAAAAAAGAAGTGTATAAACTATAAACACTTTAAACTAAACCTAAAAACAAAACTTATTAACTTATTATAATCACTTGTGTAAAATTCATGATATAACTACGAGACGAGATTAGGTCAGGGCGAGGACGTTTTATCACGCCATCGCTTTCAGCGATGGAGATTCGAAAGCCGATAGCGTTTTCTCTTAAATCTCTCATCTAACAGATCCTTCTCTGATTTCAATCTTGAGTTGTATTTCTTCTTCTTCTTTACAGCCTATATCAGTCCACTCCTGAACTAAGACCTCTCCTAACAATGGGAAGGTTGCTCATAATCACCACCCTGGGCAAACGGGTTAGTGATCGCAGTACTTAGATGGCATACAGTCTTTGCACACAGACCGCTGCCACAAGTTCTCTGTTACATATATTATATTATATATTTCGATATTTCCTATAATCGTGAAGAGTGTAGGCCAAATCCTCTGGCTGCTGTGGAATATATGTATGTATATGGCTCTGGTAGTACAGAGAGGGTCGTGCTCCTGCAGTGGAGACTAAAAAAATACCTAATGATGACGATAAATCGTCTCTTACAAGAGCGAGAGGTAAGTTGAAAATCGTATGCTACTAATCCGTCACTAAACAGCAAACCAAAATATAGTAGGTATCTACTACTTTATATCAAATCTATTTCCGATTAAACGCTACAATTTATCATCATATTACAGACTTCAATAGTACATACCAATGTTCATTGTAACACACTGAATGCGGGCAAACAATTGGGCAATATACTCCCTCTTATCTGGTGCTTAGATAGCACAGACGTCAGCAGTGAAGCATCTTACCATATCGATGGCGGCGATCTTCCGTGCTAGAAAATCAGTGAACCGCACTCGAAGCTTGCGTCATGCTTATTTATTATGACTGAAAGTATTTTCACGTGTGTAGTGTACCAATGTGGAGATATGTCTTTTTCGATGATGACGACTCTGTTGTGTGATGCCAAAAGGATTATTAGAAATAATCTGAAAGGTGTAAGATGCTTAAAAGAATCAGTAACAGTTAACCAACGGCTTAATTTGCGAAATACGGAGGTTTTCTCGTATTTTCGGGTTACTTGTGGTCACCACCCATTTTAATCTCGTATAATGTACGTACCTGCCAGCTGCATCTCCGCCTAATGGCGTAAACCGTAAACGGCGTAGCACTATTTTTGATTCCCATTGTAACACCTTTTGTTAGAAAGCACCTGTTCAGATCAGGCAATGTCATAAAATCTCAACCTAAAATAGGTATGATAACTGGGTCATAAAAGTAATAATCTGTTTAGTCCGTCAGTATTTATCAGTTTATTAAATTACGAGTACCTTGTAATTCACAAAGATACTCGTACAGCGACTATCCAAGTTCCGGAGTGGGGACTTGTGACATCATGGCCCTGTAAAAATAGTACGAATCCGTGATGTAATGTGAAATTTAAATACGCTGTATCTTCGTATTTTTTGTTAGTCAGACAGAGGAAAGAAAGAATACGTGAAGTTTTTGAAAATTTTTCTGATGGGTCCAAAATATTATAGCAGTCATCACGCCTATTCAGCTTTGTGTGGAGCTGGGCAAAAGCTGAAAACTGACAACAACGCTAGAATCTTCGTTTCTTGAATTTGAGTACTCCTGCTTATAAAATATACGGACAAATCACACAGATTCAGCTAGCCCCAAAGTAAGTTCGAGACTCGTGTTATATGAGTAACCGAACGTGTAACTGAATTTATTATTAATTAACATAGTTTTATGAACTACAATGTATTGAATTAACGTCACAACAAGTAATACACGAGCAGGCGTTATAACCAAGTATAATATGTAATCAATGGCTTAACTAATAGCGTAGAGTAGGTATTCATATTCTACGTACAGTACAAATAATAGACATGGAGCAGTCATCGCAGTTTTATTTATAAAAAACGATATAATTTAATTACGATTCGGGTTCTTTGATCTGAGTTCGGGCCTTTGGGGGTCATATGTCCCTGTTAGTATGTTTTCAGAATAATAATTAAGGTTGGTGTTTATGTATTGATTAATATCGCTACATGATGAATATCTATACAAAAACACATTATTAGATGTTATGATTTACAACTTTATGACTAACATATGTATTATGAGGCATATATTTATGACATACTACAACCTAATAATGTCACAACACAACGACAGTCGTTCCTGAAAATAGGTCGCACATCTATTCTTTGCTCGCTTTTAAATTTGCAGCCAGAAATAAGTTAGTATTTTTACTGTGTGACTCTTGTACTATCGAGTCAATGGACTCTACAATTTATTGATATTCCTCTCTAAAATTTAACTAGTACGAGTAGTTCGCCCCAAACTGTGCACTCGTGATCTAAAGGCAAAAACATATTTCAATGGCGCCTGAATACATTAAATATAAAAAATTCTGCTATTCGTTAGATATCCCTATAGATTATTTTATAAACCACTAGCGGCCCGCTCCGGCTTCGCACGGGTATTACTACTCTATCTATTAAAAAAAACAACATAAAATCCGTTGCGTAGTTTTAAAGATTTAAGCATACATAGGGACAGACAGAAAGCGGGAAGTGACTTTACTTGTTTTATACTATGTAGATTGTAGTGATTGCGCTTTTACCTGGTGGCCATTTTTTGAGCAAGTGTAGGATCTTAAGGTACACATTACCTATACTTTTTAGTAACTTTATGAACGATCTTTCTAGTAATTGTACATTAAAATACTTATTTTATGATTCTGTTAAAATTAGGCTAAATACTCCATGGTTAAAATCTATTAAAATAGGACAGAATGGAAGAATACATTTTTTATTTTTTTTATTTACCATATAAAGATTAACAATAACATACATAAACCACGCAATATACAAGTTGCTATAAGTGTAAATGAAGTTTGCGGATAAACATACAAATGAGAAAAAAAATATGACAATCGTAGTAAAGTGGATACTCGTACTCTGCGAATGAAAAATATGCAACATTGCATGCAAGAATCTTACTTACTATTCATATAAGTGATGAAAATTCGTAAGCAAAGTTGATTTTCATTAAATGGACAATTTGACTACATCATATACAAATGGTCTGAGTAGAAATGGACTCAACATTTTTTATAATCTTTAACCATAAGTACCAAAAACCGGGGTTCTACAATCCTACGTGTAAAAAATGTCTGATAAATTGATTAACATTCGGCTCTACAATTTCAATGAATGAGGTTTATGCAGAAATTTTAATCATATACTATTTAATTATATAGTTGAAAACTACTGTAGATAAATACAACTCTCAGGTACAAGTCCCGAGTAGAGATAACCACCACCGCTTAAAAAAATAAAATAAAAAACAACACATTTCGGTGAAGAAGAGCGTGACTTGCACACATGCTTTTGGACTATTCAAAAACAGTCCTTGATAGTGATGAAAATTTCAACGCTTAGGGTACTCCCCTAAACGTTTTTACACCCCTGGTAGTACAGTAGATGGTGGTAGGTGGTACTTTGGGTCTTTGGTAGTGATTTCTTTGACACTGACTCTCTTGACATTTAATGCAGTGTTTCTGCCCTCAGTTTCTACCAACCGCTGGGAAAACAGGTGTATAGTACAGCGATAGTATGTTGTAGGCATCCATGTCAAATTTACATTCATATGGTTTTTGATTAAAGTCCTTAAATACTATTACGCCTATCGAGTTAATAATTCTCTAGAGATCTAACGCTCCTACATTCACTGCTTCGATTCTGATTCCATTTACGCAAACAAACGAACATTAATTACAACAAAACACTCGAACGCACACATAGACAAAGATGCATGCGATTGGTCGCGACAAGGTCACGCGTCGTCGTCGGTCGTCGGATGGGGCAGTCAACGCAACGAGCGGTGAGGAACAACGCGCGGATGCCTAATTCAGTACGCTACGCCAAAATAAATAACCTTGTTTACGTGTTACTTTTTTTTTATAACTAATTTTTATGTCTGTATGGCTTCTACACCACTTCACGGCACATGACGGCATTTTTAATGAATCGATTATCGCAAAAACACTAGATTACGGCCTTAGATTACTCCATTATTTAATAATTTATGGTGAATATGTTTACCAGATGTCAGTATATTTCCTATGGTCAGTACGTAGCTGGGTGATGTTTTGGCATCGCTGAACGAATGTGCTCTTTCGGTAAATACCTCATAAATCTGGTAAATATAGATCCGGGTTATTTCGAATTAGTAATATCGAGTAGGTTTGGAAACAACATGTCAGCTTGCATGGTAAGGTGACTTATAATTTGTGGAATCGGTCACAGCGTCATATTTTCCTTTTATGCTATTTGCATAAGTGGCACATATAAATAAAATGAAAACGGTAAAATTGAAAGGAAAACCAGAGTATAAATTTGGATGGTCTTATTATGACCAACCTTTGATCTAAACTGCCATCCTAAATAACAGCAGTCAGAACGAGGAAGGTCGATTAATCGTCCCGATTGCATTCCTGATAGGGATTACGCGGGCGAGAATGCAGCGGGCGCCGGGAGGTGCGCGGGCCCACGGTCCCTAGAGCCAAGTCTGACGTCGCGTCGCACGCGCACGCTGCGCGCACCGCACTCGTCTCTAGGCCGCTCCGCCAAGTAAGCGTGTACCCCTCTTTTCTAAACCGAGCTCCGCACGTGGACAGCTCGCTATCTCTTTCGCGACCAACCCCTCGACCCGGTCTTCCGCGAATCCGGATAATGTATCGATAACGGCTAATTGATCGTTACAACTACCGCGTCGGGTTACATCGCGAGTATAGTGCCGGCTGGGATGTCTGAAAAACACGCACTCATACCCGAACCCGTCACCATGTATACGCAGACGGACGCTATGAAGGAAATTAAGGACTTGTCTAAAAATTTAGTGAGCGGTGACTTCGAAAAACAATACAGGGATGGCATAGCTGAGAAAAGCAGGCGCAGGAGCCCCTGCTTGGTTTCTTTGGCCATTTCTGTCGGGGCTCTGGCAATTTTTCTGATAGTGTTGACAGTGGTGAGGGAAGTGCAGATCTCGCGGCTGCAGCAGGAGGTGGACCAGCTGAAAGTCAACATGATCGCGATGTCGGCCAACGTGAAAGCCCTGACTACCAGGATCAACAACAACGCGTTGTTTACCCGTTGGGAACAAGATGATGACGTCGAGGTTAGTGAAAATATCCGTTTTACACATTTCACGTAAATTTTCGGATTTTTCATTTTATATAAATAAAACATGGATTTATTACCGCTGATCAAAAATAAAAATATACTTACAACATACACTAAATATTTAAGACGTAAAAAGTTAATATTTTGGGTAAATTAAGTATTATGAAAGCGTAAAATCCACCTAAACGACAATTAACAACATAATTAAGAATCAGTATTCCAGTGAGCGAACAACTAAGTACGTGCTACGTGTTGTTAAGATCTTATATAACTATATAATATCTACTGTCTGTTGTGATCGCGTAGATAAATGGTAGATAAGGCACAGCCTGTGAAGCTCGGCCAAGGCCTGTTGACATACCGCATTATTATAGCCAATTGCTTCAACTACAAAATGATTGGCATGGAAACAATTTAATAGACTATGGGGAATACGTCCTTCACTAGAATAATGTCAATCAGGTCGTCTCTCAATAACAATTTATTGTTCATCGTCAAAGTGTTTCTCTGAAGTCCGATGTGCCGTTCGAGGTGTGTACTATTCCCACCGACTAATGGCAATGTGGATGAGAGTAAATAAAGATAAGTTCATTGAAGACAGTAAACAAACGAGTAATGATAATTATAATCACTGTACTAAAGCATACAATGGTAGAATAGATACAGACTTGTTTTTTAAAGAGTTTCAAGGTTATGTCCATACAAATTTAGTAAAAAATAATAGTGTTGATGCACCGGTATGGGCAAGGGAACAGGTTCTTCTCGCACACCAAACCAGTTATGTAATGTAAACAAAAAACGATCCTTACACGACACAGCCTTCGGTAGCGCAACCTCCTTAGAACTTGCAATCATTCTGCTAAAACTGCCGTGTGAATGTTGATAGATATAATTGATGTCTTTGACTTGAGAAACAAGATCAAACTTAATTTTACTTACAAACATCTTTTTTAAATTCAAGACTATCTTTTGCTCGCGACTCGGCTGAAGCGTCATAAATAATAATAAACATAAAATAACTGTCTACTGCATACATACTTACCAACTCGAACTATCAAATAAATTGGTATGTGAATCTAATGAATAAAATACTTTATACCTCCTAAAAACATTTGATGAGTTTAATACTCGTACCTAAGAGAACATAGACAATTTAAAAGTCAAAATAAAAGTAAAAAACGTATACATCATCATGATCTGGTCTTTTTTAGTCTCCACTGCAGGAGCACGACCCTCTCTGTACTACCCGAACCATATATTAGCCAGAGCAGTCAGAGGATTTGGCCTTCACACTCCACGCTGGCCAGACGGGTTGGAGAGGCCTTATTGATGTTTATAAGCTTTGTTTAGCTTGTGTTTCCTAAGTCGCCTTCTACGACATCCACAGGAAGACTTTGAGTGGTCCTATTCTACTCTGCCAGGAACCACACGGCATACAAAAACGTATACCTTCTTATTCAATTGGAATATCAATAAAGTTTAAAGTCTAAACAAACGATTAAAATGAATGGGGATCGTTAAGGTAGTTTAATTTAATAGTTTATAAATACCTATAAGAGGGGCGAACGGAATTCAAGGAGCTGTTTACGTTGTACGCTTTAAGATTAGGAAAGTTTTTAATTTTACAAAAATATTTTTATTGTAGGTTGTCGTTATAATAATTATTTCATTCATGCTTATCACATGACCTCTTCATTACTATCGATGAATTTTGAAGAAATACTTAATTTTTAAGGATGTACTATCGGTAATATTGGTACAGTACTAGGATCTTTAAGGTGAAGATATAAGCAAATGGCCTTGAAGTGTGAAATAAATTGTTAACTCGTAAATATGGTGATAATTTCCATATTGCTCTTCGTCATGCACTAGATAGCCCTTTAAATTATTTTATGAACTGCCGTTGAAACTACTATTGGTGATCTACTAATGTAAATACTTTCAACGGTGGTTCATAAAATAATTTAAAGAGCTATCTAGTGCATGACGAAGAGCAATATGGAAATTATCTCCATATTTACGAGTTAACAATTTATTTCAAATGAGGGCGCCACTTCGAGGCCATTTGCCTATAACTTCACCTTAACCACATGGTTATTATGATGATCCAAAAATAAGAGAGTAATAATGATTTGCAAAAAGGTTCCTAAATAGTGTAAGAAAATTTTTTTTACTGCTTATAGACAAAAACAAGATATGATGTCATCGCTGGTGGTCGCAACTAAGATATTAATACTCGTATTCAGTCGGTTCCTAGTCGGCTATCTTCAGTCACAGAGTCTACAGCATATCTACGAGAGGCCGAGGCTCGTATTTATTTACACTAGAGCGGATCGGTCTCTCGATAGTAGGTGGTCACGCATAAAATTGAACAAATATAGATCCATCTGACAAGTTTACAAACACTCGCATTCGTCGAATTTGGATTGACGCCAGTTTTGAGAGACCTTTCAAAGGCGGTTGGCCTCAGGGAATATCCACTAGGGAGGTACCTATATCTATAGATCTGTATATTTCTACTCAATATCCCTTTGGCTGGTTATGGATTTTTCAGTCTTCTAACATAAGTTAATACGTATTTTCACAAAGTAAAAATGCACAGAAAATATATGGAAAATTACGCGCAGGTATTTGGAGATCTAATTTTATTGCACGCCTCATAAGCGAAGCGCATGAGGTAGTGCTCTACTCTCGCCTTTCAAAAAAATCAAGTGATTTTTTTAACTAAATGTGTCTCTATTTATTTTCTATCGCACTTGTACAATAATATTTACACATAAATGTCAAGGAAAAACACTAGTTTCAACACTTATGACATTTTCAAAAGACTTTTTGCCTTTTAAATAAATAAAAACAATGTTTAATAAAATCATTTTGTGGACGTACGTGTGTCTGTATGTATGGAAACTGGCGTGGTCACGATAACTCCCGAAAAACTTATCTGATCAAGTCCATTTTTTTTTAACGCTTCAGTATTATCCAAAACTAAGTCCTTTCGAAGATCACGGTCTAATTCAATGTAGTTTAATCAAAATCAATTTAATTGTGAAAAATGAGATTATGAGGCGTGCAATTTTGGATTTTCCAAACTATTTACTACTAATTTGAATAAATAGACAGTTTTTGTCTATGTCATAGGTTTAAAGTCATAAACATAAAGTATTGTTGATTTCAATTTTTTTTTCAATTTAAATTATTACCTTGATGGTGATAGGAAAGGAGTAGGTATTAAAGATAGGCAAATGGAAGAAACTGACATAGATACTGTGCGTATACTACCATATATACATACTACGTAAGTATTAGTATTTATTCTGTGATACTACTGCCGCTAGAGTAGGACAAGGCCAGGAATTATAAGTCCCAATATAAATTTTATAAATGTAATATTCCGAGGTAATTACATTATAGCTCTTTGATTCCGAGGCCATTATTTCAAATACGAGGTTTTATCTTAAAATCTTTTCGTCAAAATGTTTTAATTTGAGCTCCGGTTTTCCCTAGATTTCTGGAGTCCTAACTCGCACTTCGTAGAAAATGACGGGACAGGATGTGACTAAATGCCGCTTTTAAGTACACCACTTTAGAACTAAGAGCCACTAAAGAATATCTTTGAAACAATCAGCGAACATTGTAGGAGGAAATACTTGCTCGACTGTGAAATATAAGTAGGTATTTCTAAAATTATAAACATAAAATGAAAAGTTTACATCAAAACGAAAATAAACTAAGCCTTTCAGATTTAAGAGGATTTAGACATAAAAAGGTGTATTGAAGATTTTCTTTACTAGATAAATAACAAAAATAGTTGAGAACTCAAATGATATCAAAAGCAGTCATTTCAAACAAGTTATTCCTGTCTATGAGGTATTTTAGGGTTTTTATGAGGTAGAGTTGTAAACAACTACGAGTAGACATGAACAATCATGTCTATGGTCTTTTTCTTCTTAACAGCAATCATTGGGCTTATTATTTTAAAGGCTAGACCAAGGTGTGGGTAAACGTAAATTCCTTCCAATATATTTATTTAAAATTAATACATTTTGATCAATAAGTACCTATCCGCGATAAATAGGTTTCGTATAATTCCTTAATCAGACGTGGTTTTACTTATTACAATTAAATCTAGTAAACACATCACAAGATAGCAATACCAGGCGTGAATCACAAAACAAATGGCATCAGCAGAAGTAACAATTAACGTGGACGATGACCCCAAGATTTCCTAGTGACCCCGGCCCACGCCTAATAAACCGTCCTCTTTACTTTATATGTGACTTTACACCGAAAAGAGGGTTATTCGCTTATACAACGACATCGGTCTAACTGGCTGGGAAATCTGACATAAATATTGGCCAGCAGTTATCGTCGAAGGCCAGTAACAAACGAGTAAATTCTTTGTTTATGAAAAATTAAAACAGCAATAAATCCGATGTTGAGTTCGGCAACTGGATTCAGGAAACGAATAAATACACTTCTCTTGATACGAGTAGTAATTGATGTCGTCGTGCCTACTTACAAGTACCACTTATAAATAAGGTATTCTTTAAAAGAAGAGAAAGTAAACTAATGTAATGAGGAGTTTTTGGCGGGAAGTCATGGGGTTCGGTTGGAGATTGCTTTAAATTATTTTGCAAATTGATTTTAGTGGACTTTATAATATGAAATTGGTGCTGTTTGGTGTTATAAATGCTTATGCTCATGAACAATATGTGAAATAGTTGGTGGACAGTCATAGTGTGTAGACTGTGTGAGCGTCTTCAAGCGTCGTCCGCCACTCAATGAAATGGCTATGAAAACCAATGGACTCGTACAGATTTGTCACCACAAGCCTTCGTGAAGCAATCAAAGGCCTACACCACCCTTTGATTGTAACTTGTTAGGAATAAAGAAGCACCAAAATAAAGATATGCTTTAAAGGACTTGTATCCAGAGCAGTAAATTATTCTCATAAAAAAAAAACTAATGTGATGACAAAAAAAAAAGTAGGTAGGTAATCTAAGAATTGTAGAGTCGATTGGTGACGACGAAGAATTATTTATTGCTAATGAAAAACAACGAATGTAAATTCATTTGACCATCTGTGTGTGTAGTCAATCTCACTTTATTGACTCCCATAAGAATAACCCGTTAAAGCTGAAGTTTAATCCATGACTAACACTTTGTGATTGTGACTAACCTAGTCATATGGACAAAAGGGATCATGCTTTTAAAATAAATTTGTTCTGTTAGTATGTTTATTATATTGACCACCCCGCACTACCTAATTTTCCATCACTCTTTCTATTTAAGCAAGGTTGCCTGGAACAAGTACATAGATCTCGCTACCTGGAACAAATTGCTTACGATAAGGCCGCCTTTTGCGCATTTCCTAGAGTTTAAGATAATTATGTCCTGTATTTATCTTTTGTGCAATAAAGGGTATTGATTGTATTGTATAAACAATACAAAACAGGATAGTACATATATTAAAACGATTAAAACCAAAATTTCTACCAATAATTTAGTAATGCGCAATACATGAATAAGCTAGGTATATAAATGAATCAGTCCCTATGAAGTTTCACGAATGTTAAGGAAAAGTTACTCAAAACTTTTGGCGACGCATCGACTTGTAATATTTTCATTTTCCGTTTCAATGCCTTTCAATCAGCGAGGCCCTTTTCATTCGTTCCCAGTTTCATTGTATTGTTTGGCTATTCAATTTAGGAACGGATTTTGTCACTATACAAAACTTTTTTGATTAATGTACATTATAGATATATTAAAAAGTTTTGAAACTTTGCCACCAGCCAGAGGCATAATACTCTTTTTTAGGGGTTTTTCCCTAAAAAGTTTAGCTATGTAGTTGTCTTCTTCTTCACAGTTGGTTCTTATTAATTGAATGTTGTTGGATCGTACTTATACACACTAATCTGCTAAATGTAGGTAGATAAATTAATGCATAACATAACGATAAAATGTGTATACCTCGTCCCCAAAACAAACGTTTGGTATGCGTAAATCAAAATAAATAGAGCGCCAAGTACAGTGGCGCCACCACAGCCATAACGGCGGATTGTCTCATGAGAGGCAATGCAATCGATGTGGCTAAAATAAGGTTAATTGTTGCACATGCTACAATTAATATTGGCAAATATGCGGCGCATCGTCTATAAATAGTGGCTAGACTAATTGGTGGACGGCGCTTTGGTCGTTCGGCTCAGTCTTATCAATCAAAATAATATCTACCAAATAAAAAACTTGGTAGTAACACTTTAAAACAAGCGACGCGTTAATTAGGCGAAAAAAAAAACAAGACAAGATAGTCGATAGTTTTTTAACATTTGGTGTTAATTTTGTCAAAAAGCAAATGGGAAAAAAGCGACGCGAAGCGAAGCGAAGGTAACGAAAAGAAAAACTAGAGAATGACCGTGTTGTATCTTTTGTTTAAAATTATTTACCATTTATTTATACTTAGAATTGTAGGTATATAATTAAATTTTTAACAAAAAAAAAAACAACCGACATCAATTTTTTTTAGGAGTTTCGTCCATATCTCCAAAGTTCTTCATCATATCTTCACCAAATTAAAATCAGACCAACTTGGTAGTAAAGGCTTTCATATAAAAAAAGAATCATCAAAATCGGTTCACAATTGGCAATGATATCGCGTAACAAACATACATAAAAAAAGTAAAAAAAAAATTTTAAAAATTATTATGTATATTTTTCCTCGTATTTATTTTTAATTTGAGCATAGGAAACATGTTTCGCAAACACAAATCGCTGCCGTGCTGGATGCGGGACACGTCTACCGTGCAGCTATTTCTATTTTGAAATACAATACAAAACAACACCCTTTATTCTATAATAGAAAAGTACAGGACATAATTATCTTAAAAACTAGAAAATGCACAAAAGGCGGCCTTATTGCTAAGCAATTTCTTCCAGGCAACCTCGCCTGTAACCTCGCTCAAATAGAAAAAGTGATGGAAAATTAGATTGAATTGAATTGAATTAGATAAAATAGTAAAATTAATTATTTTCCTATCTAGGTAATAGCCAGATTGTATGTTATTTAGCGTTCGTATGCTGGCTCTATCAGAATTGGTAATAAAAATATGTAAAATTCATCCGGACCGAAATGAAATATTCATTTGATTTCTAAAGGAATCCGTAAGCAGTTGTTTTAAGAGTTCATGGGCCCGCAATATAGGTAGGAACCTACCTACATTTTATATAACGCCTTTGTTCCAAATATTTCACAGGAAAGTTAAATAAAAGAAACAATTTTAAATGTACTTTTGAAGTTGTTGTGAAATTTTATTTTATTTACACTGATATTTCAAAGTAATTTTATATTTTCTTTAGAAGTCTTCCAAGCTTTTGCTAAAATACTTTTCTCTGTTTCTGTACGTTCTATTTTTACTTCTGAGATTTCAAATTAACTTTCTGGTTTATAGAGACCGCGGTAGGCCAACCTTGGCTAAAAACATCCTCTATAAAAAACGCGTTTTCCTGTCCTGGTCGTAATTATTAATAATTAAACAATAAGCTGATGTTTATGGGTGTTTATCTATATATGTATTTATCATAAAAATATAGTGTCGTTGAGTTAGTATCCCATAACACAAGTTTAAAACTTACTTTGAGGCTAGCTTAATCAGTGTGATTTGTCCTTATATAGTTATTTATTGAAATATGATTTGTTTTTGTTCTCGGTTCGGCTTCAACTTTTTTTCATTCAAGAATTTAAGGGAAGACAACTAAAGTATTTTTTTAACTTGTATTGTACACTATCACGTCTTTATATCCCTAACGGGGTAGACAGAGCCTCGGGCGGTAAGGCCCAGATCACTTTTAGCGTGATGGTGGGCATGAAGGTGGAAATAGGAAATCATAATAGTAATGGCCTGTGATGGGTTACTAACCGCATCGCTTATTGATATGATTCAGATTCTCGCCCATTCCCTCGAATAGCTTTTACGATCTGCGCCGGAAGAGAAGCAGCTGTTACATTCTATGTTTTTTCTTGTCTCTCAGACCAGCAAGGAAGTAACTTGTAATAAATATAATAAATAAAAACAGGGTGACTTTTTATCCACCGGCAAAATTTTTTGGAGCAAGTTCAGTCCATGATGCTGTACTACTTTCTATGAAAAAAGTTATTAAAAATCGATAAAAAATATTCGTCTTTCCATACGAAATCCGTTTGACTGAGTGCTGATTTGTTTGGGAGGACGAAAAATTTTTATCGTTGCTATATGTAGTTAGGGACAAATCACACTAATTAAGCTAGCCCCATAGTAAGTTTAAACTTTTGTTATGTAACTCAACGATACTATATTTTATAATAATAATATATACATAAACACCCAAGACCCAAGACAATTTGAAAAAGGCCATTTTTTCATTTGCCTTGCCTGGGGATCGAACCCAGGACGTCCAAGCAATGAAAAAACGTGTTAACCAATACGCTTCGGAGGTTCTCATAATAGGAAATGAGACAGTTTTTTTCTAATATAGACATAGTCGGCCGGTTCATGAAGCATTCCAGAAGAAGGCGGGGCTCAAGTCTCCAATTTTTCGTTTTTACGAAACATTTAAGATCGTCGTTACTAAGTACAAAGTAGACAAGTACATTAGCATGTAGCTGGTTCAAAGGTGACAGCCCGGCGGCAGTCTCATTCTTGTTTCTGCTGCTGCATTGCATGCCATTAGATCATTTCTGCGTACTATTTTCTACATTCGTGTTTATTTCAGGCAACTATCAGGGGATTGATGGCATACATAGATTGATAAATAGAATACCTCCAAGACTAGTTTGGAAAGTAAATGGAGAGACATGCTTATTTATAATATTCGACCCTCTTATACTTAGAACTATTTATTAAAAAATGCTGTATGCCAAAAAATCTTGGCTCGTCTAGTTTTACGAAGGGTCCTAAAATATACTTATTTTTTAAATATTAAACTAAAGTAACTTTACAAAATACCGTATTCAACTTATCTCTATTGTTATGACTCTCTTTCGGTGTTTTTAGGCAATAATTATAAATATTGTTACTAAGAAATAAAGACCTATATTATCTTTTAGATAACCTTTTTTACTTAAGTACTCGTTTACCTAAAACTGTTATTAAATTAACAAAGAAATCTCTAAATGAGTTCAGTACAGTAACCAGTCAACTAAACAATAGATAGGTTGACTTAGTCTAACCATGGCTGGGTTAGATTAAAAATGAATTACCTAATAAAGTAGCATAAATAAAGTCAAACATCAATAAACGTACTCGCATCGTAGTTGGAGGTTTCCTGTTGTATCGTAAAGCAAGCTCTGTGTACGGATTCCGTAGCGACTAATGAGAATTAAATTCAATTAAGGCGGCAAAGTGTGTCACCGCGAAACAATGGGTGTTTATGAACGAACAGGAGACCTATTTTTGAACGCCGAAGTCATACAATGAATAATTTACGCGAGCGCTTCCAAAGTGCTACATTTTGAATCGCTCCAACGCAAAGAATACAACAAGTGGTTTTGACTAATCTTTTGGGCTGCAAATGTTAAAGAAACTTTCTCTTTTTTTATAGAGATTCCGTTTCGTTTAACACTGTTTTTTTATGTTAAAATTTTTGGAAACGTCTTCTGCGTCATCATCATCAGGACTTTTTTAGTGTCTACTACAAGGAGCACGATCCTCTCTGTACTACCAGAGCCATGTATTAGCCAGAGCAGTCAGATGATTTGACCTACACTCTCCACGCTGGCCAGACGGGCTGTAGAGGCCTCATTGATGTTTATAAGCCTTGTTTAGCTTGTGTTTCCTAAGTCGCCTTCTACGATATCTACGGCAAGACTTGGAGTGGTCCTATTCTACTCTGCCAGGAACCACACGGCTATCATGTTTTCTGCGTAAAAGAATACTATTTCGCTGATGCGATGATTTTAAAAATATGTAATGGTGTAATGGTATTTCGTAATTTGGTTTACGTTTTTTGTTTCGCTTCGTTCAAAAATAGGTCGCGCAAAAATCCTCTTAGGTCGCTGCCTCCGGCGATCAACAACAATATTATTCGACTTTCTGAGCGTGTACATGCACCTGTACTAATGACCTATTTAATCTAAAAAGATAATATTAAAAGGTCGCAATCGTAAATATCCTACAGTAAGTAAAGGAACTCGTCTTAAATGAGTGTAATATATTCGTAACTGTCCATTTTCATAATCCGTCTTTTTTTTTTTCATTTTGCACGGTCTTTGGCAGCCTTGAGTAGCCGTTGTCATAATATCTTTGGAGGAAAAAAGCCAGAAAGCATAATTTCGATCTAAATTTTTTTTTGAGATCCTTCAATTTTAATAAAACTATCTTATTTATGTTGAGATGAGATGAGGTAGGTACATATGTGTATGAAATAATATGAATCTAAGTAGGTACATAATGCCGGCAGGTCCGAAAAGTTGAAGTGACAAAGTTAAATGGGAATTGTGCATTTTTAATAGACGAAAGAGAGATTTATATAAGTAATAAAATATGTATGAAGGGCGAACCCTTTTGTGAAATTGTAAATAAGCAAAAAAGAGAAATGACAGCTTTATCGAAGACAAAAAGCTTTCAGGTGATCCAGTTATAATATACATATAAATAGGAACATAACGAGTTTTCTCAAGACTGAGGGTGGGGTCTATTGTTTGGAGATTTTGTCTTTTACAATCCTTCGCCAGATATCGCGGTCAGAGCGTGGCAGAACTGTGGTCAGCTCTGCCACGCTCTGCTGCTGCTCTCAAACTCGACGTGAATGGGACTTGAACTAGAAACCGCATCCTTAGGAGCCAGGACGATATTACGTCACGTACCCAAAAAATAATATTCATATATCCGAACTTTTAATTTCATGTAACAGTTCCAGAGATCTTTAGTGTACGATTGTGTGAGTCATATAACATAAAATATTATTAGGATAGGAACACCTACGCCCTGGGAGTGGGCGATAGTATTCCTGAAATCAAAGCCAAATACGTTTCCACGTGTTACGACTTTACGAGTGTTCCCAACTATTTATGTGATGTAAGTTTTTTTTAAATATTTTTATTATAGATTTGAGTGCATTTGACCTCTATCTAGCCTGATGGGAAGCTAAGATGAGGTCTAAGGTGTTACACGCGGACTCAAAAAATGGCTATCCACTCTTATTTTAGTGGCATTTTGTGCTGTAAGCAGATTCTGGTTAGTTATGAGTTGACTTATGCCCATTGACACTAACCAAACCACAGCACCGACACATCACCTTCAGTCGCCTATTTCGATGTTTTGTGGCGTTGTCACTACATCAGCGTCTTTAACAAAGATTACTTAAAAGTATTTCTTTTTCTTAAAACAATCCTTTACGTCGACACGTGGCACGTGGTAATAAAAAAATAAACCGGTTAAGTGCGAGTTAAATTTACGTAAAGAACCCTCTTTACGTAAATTTATATAGGTGTCCATACTTTTCATAGGTGTTCCTGAAATAAGAAAGAACTATTTTCGTTCTGTATTTTAAGTAAATGGCCCAATAGTTAAAGATAGACTATTAAGGTGAAGGTATAGGCAAATGGCCTTGAAGTGGCGCCCTCATTTGAAATAAATTGTTAACTCGTAAATATGGAGATAATTTCCATATTGCTCTTCGTCATGCACTAGATAGCCCTTTAAATTATTTTATGAACCACCGTTGAAAGTATTTACATTAGTCCGTCTAGCTTTAAAACTTGCCTCCGCCAAAAGTGGCCACGGCAAGTTTTAAAGCTAGGCGGATCACCAATAATAGTTTCAATGGCAGTTCATAAAATAATTTAAAGGGCTATCTAGTGCATGACGAAGAGAAATATGGAAATTATCACCATATTTACGAGTTAACAATTTATTTCACACTTCAAGGCCATTTGCCTATATCTTCGCCTTAAGGTTTTCTTGTAACATATACCTTGGCAATTTTCTTAAATAACTTCAAAAATACTAAAAAATATATTTTATTTTATATATCACTCAAAATAGTTCACAAACTTTATTTTTAAATGTCTAATTTACCCCCGTGGCCCATATTTGAAATTAATTTATTTACGTCTATGAGTCACTGACTTACATAATGAGTACCAAATTTCAACTCAATCAGTCCAGTAAGTTTGTAGCAAATTGACCGTGACAGATGGTCGGCCAGACAAGTGAGTGATCCTACAATGGAGTTTTTACCTTTAGAGGTACGGAACGCTAAAAACCACGTTAAAACCCTTTGCATAATGCTGACGGATTATACTATTTCATAGGCCTTTTGCAATCCGCACCGTCATAACGCCCGGCGGTACCAGAAGGATCCATACAAAATGGCATTGTTTAAAAAAGTTTTCTCTACGCGTGACATCAGAAAAGCTGTGACGGTGACACGTGAGCGTGACGTCAATTGGACGACGCAGCCCTAAATAGATCCGGAATAGGGACGCGAGACGTGAAGACTTCGGGGCTATGTGAGAAATTTGAGTTAAAGGACGACCTTTCTTCCTATTTGGCTTGAGGCTAGAATTTCGGGTCATTCGAAGATACGCATATCTCCACGAATCCACGATTAATACGATAATTCGTGTAACTTATAACAGAGCAAGAAAAAACATTCTAATCTTGTCTGTCAGCGTATTTATCTGAATCTTTCGGTAGAATATAATACCAAGATAAAAATAAAATAACGTCAAGAAGTTGGTGAACCATTATCCACTTACAAGTTAAGTATTCATGGTGTTTAATTCTGCGATTTAAGTGGCAAACAATTCATAATCATCATTCAGTCTTATTAAATTAAAACTACTTCATTAATTTAGTTATTCAAATATTTCGCGGTACATATGTTCATCATCATCAGGTCTTTTTTTGACTGCAGGAGCTCAGCCCTCTCTGTACTACTAGAGCTATACTTGGCCAGAACAGCCAGAGAGGCCCCATGTTGGGCGCCAATGTAAAGTTCCACCTGTCCCAATAGGTGAGTGAGCCCTACATACTCGTATAAAGTTATTAAAAAGGTAGACGCTCCGAGAGCAAAGAGACAACTTGATAAAATATATGTACTGGTTATTTACTTCACTGATTAATTATAGTTATAGCATTTTACAAATATTATATTTTATATAAATAAGTCAAGCTGGGACCACGTTCGGTGAAACCCGAATGAAACGTCAGCAAAATAAATAAATAAAAGGTACGTTTCGCGTTAATTCCCGTATGCATTAATTTAATATAAATAACTCTCCTGATAAAGTGTTCCGGATGAGAAGTGAGTCAGATAATGAAGGGATGTGTGAAAGAAAAATGGAATTAGGAAATTAAATCTGAAATGTAGTTGACAGGATGAGATGGAGAAATGAGGTGAAAACCAAACGGGCTGTAAGGCCTCATTAGTTTTATAGTTATGCTTTGTTTAGCAAGTATTTCCTAAGTTGCCTTCTACGACACTTCCCGTGGTTGGAGTGATCCTAAGTGTTCTCTGCCGGAAACCACACATGTGATAACCTTGCTAAAATCTACAAAAATGCCGTATTTTCTTTTGTTCACTAGTTATTCGAAACTGAACACCACACTGCATGTTTTCCGCAGTAAATAAGCAAGGCTCCCATAACATCATTGTCCGCACTCAGGGGCTGATAAACACCATTGTTGTCACAGTCACACGTGTCACGTGACCTGACCCTCTTGAGAGCTGTATTGGGTTTCCCTATTAGCTCGAGCCCCCATTGACACGTTTATTAATATTGCCTTGTTTGAGTTTCATTTTTGTAAGAAATTGGAATGTTTAACTGGATGGGCTAATGGATGGATGAGCAAGCAGAGTTGTTCACATAGTGAAAGTTTTTCAGTATCATGGGTACGTAGTATTATTAGGAATTCTGTGTCATGGGTACTGTCACCCGGTATACCAAACTCTTATTTACCACAATACAAGCAGAGTTGCTTACTATGGAGCATACATACATTTTCTATCAAACCTCTGTATTTTCGTACCCACCGCTGGGCATGGGGCCCAGCAGTGGGATGCTGATAGTGATGACTTTCTTTACTCTTTCGCAATTTAGTTCATCGCAAATGTGTTGTTTCCTACGAACAATTTCATATTCATAGCAGTGGCGTTCTGTCGCACTAGCGTTCGTCGAAGAAGTATTCTGTCGCTACATAGTTCCAATAGGTACCTATTACTCATTCCTTAACTTTTCTATGGAATAAATACTGTTATCAAGAAAAACGATTCCGTAAAAATTATCTGATCAGTTGCAAAGCTTTGTATGATAAAGTGAAATTTTTTCGACACCCTTGTATTGTTGTACATATAGCACAAGTTATTTTTATCATTAGCAATGTGTCGATCAACAGTTTATCGTAACTACGATATTTCTAACCACAATTATTCGCACATTTGTATTTGGAAGTTCTGTTACGCACTCGAAAAACGCAAAGTTTTGTTTTCAGAAAGAAAACATGAAACTAACTTCGTTATTTCATCGATTTCTCAAATTTCAGGTGATGTAGGTTACTAGGTTTTTTTAAGATAAACTCCATAGAGTTTATCATTAGCAGTTGCAAGTAGCTATTAGTAATGGATATCCGGTGACCTGCATATTAAGAAATATAAAAAAAATTATAAATAAAACACTGCGAAATATTCGTCGAGAGCGAAGGCAGGGTCGGAGCCGTGGTCGACGATATTTCGCAGTGTTATATTTATATATTTTTTCAAAAACACGTACAGTTTTGCAAATTGTGAACCCACGTCGCCTTAACGTTCTCACTTTAAACTGTAAACAGTGGTTCATAAAATAGTTTGAAGGGTTATCTAGGTTCTGCTAGATCAACATTTTAAATGATATCTCCGTTTCCTTTAAAATAATTTATTTCAAATGGGGGCAGCACTGGACTCCGTGTATCGTCTTAATAGCGTGATATATGAGATGCTGTGCTTTATTTTGACTTTATAAAAAAAACCGCATTATCGAGTCTCGACGATCCTCAAAATCTGACTTGTTCCTTATAAATGTCTGCACGTACCTAGGCTGTTTGATAAGTACCCGTTTATGGAAAAAAAAAACATTTTTTTTTGTATATATGCGTTTATTTTTCTACGTAGTCACCTTTTAACTCTATACATTTGTTCCACCTATACTCAAGCTTCAATAAACCATCCAAAAAGTATGATTTTGGAAAGTCATTAAAATAGGCCACTGTGGCGGCAATGACTTCGTCATTTGATCCAAATCGCTTGCCACCGAGCCATTTTTTTAGGTTGGGAAACAAAAAGAAATCGCATGGGGCCAAATCTGGAGAATACGGGGGGTGAGACAATAGTTTGTAGCGTAACTGTGCTAATTTAGCTGTCACAACTCTGGACGAATGAGCCGGGGCGTTGTCGTGATGAAACAGTACTTTTTTCTTTTTTAAATGGGGTCGTTTGTCTTTCAACACGGCGTCAAATTCATCCAATAAATTGGCATAGTACTGCCCTGTTATTGGTTTTCCCTTTTCTAAATAGTCAATATGTATACCCTGCGAATCCCAAAAAACGGTCGCCATGACCTTTCCAGCCGATGGGACGGTTTTTGCTTTCTTTGGAGCAGGTTCACCGGTAAAATCCACTGCTTCGACTGCTCTTTCATTTCCGGGGTGTAGTGGTGGACCCACGTTTCGTTCACGGTCACGAAACGACGCAGAAACTCCTTCGGGTTACGTTTGAACACGGCCAAACACTGCTCCGAAGTAGTCAGTCGGTTCCGTTTTTGCTCCTCCGTGAGTAAACGCGGCACCCACCTCGCCGATACTTTCTTCATACCCAATTTTTCTTCTAATATGTGTTGTACCCTCTCGATTGAAACATTAACAGCATCAACGATTTCTCGAAGTTTAATTCGGCGGTCGGCTAAAACGATATTTTCAATTTTTTTAACCATATCGTCTGTAGTCACCTCAACTAGCCGGCCTGGGCGATCCTCATCAAAGACGGTTGTTCTCCCCTGCTTTAACTCGTTATACCAATATCTGACGGTTGTCATAGAAGGAGCACATTCATGGTAAACCGCTTGCATTCTTACTTTTATTTCATCACATGTTTTTCCTTCCAAAAATAAGAATCTAATTACAGACCGATACTGTTCTTTCTCCATTTTAACAATTTTAAGTTCACGCCTTCACTGAATCGTTGTCAAATGAGAAAAAAAACAAAAGAATGCCATTTTTTTTAAATTTTCCCGCCTCTGAAAAATGGCTTAAAAAGGTGGTATACTTATTTGCGGCCAGTGATATTAATATATTTAGAAAACGGGTACTTATCAAACAGCCCTCGTATTAAATTTTTTACAAAAAAAAAACAACCGACTTTATTTGTTTTAGGAGTTTCTTCTATATCTCCAAAGTTCTTTATCATATCTTCACCAAATTAATATGGGACCACCTAGGAAGTGCACTCTTTCGAATAAAAAAAGAATTTTATAAATCGTTCCACAAATGACGGAGAAATCGGTGAACATACATTAAAAAAAATATACAGTCGAACATAGAACCTCCTCCTTTTTGGAAGTGGGTTATTATTTTCTAATAATATATATAAAACATTTTAGAGTCAAAGCGGAAATACTAAACGAGCAGTTAAGTTATGTGAACAATGGTTTTGGAGGGAAGCATCTAAATAAGACATGGAAAAGTTTACGTACAGTTTCACGTATAAATGTATCAGAACTAAGTATATTTATACATATTATTTATACTTATAAAATCTTTAATGTCGTTTCGTACGTACTAATGGTACATAGATCACTGATCGGTATTGTTATCGCTAGATGACAGCCGTTTAGTTATGGCAAGTATAGGTAGTCAGATGCCTTTAGGTAGCTTCAAAAGTATGATGCCAATGGCTATTAACACATTTAAAAAAAGAAAAAAATAATAAAATCAGGCAAATAAACCGACATAAAAGCTTCATAAAAACAGTTTGGCCCCAGGATTCCCATAAATCGTCGGTTTCTAGATAATGTGTCAGACTATAAAATTACATTTACACGTAAGCGAAGCGAAAGCCGCCTCCTAAGGGAATATAAGCCTCGAGCTCGAGATCCTCGTAAATGGATTTGACGATTACGTACAGCTGATGCGGACGCATTCATCATCTCTTCGGACAAGTTACAGCTATGTATATCAACAGATAAATAAACTAATAGTAGATACCCTGAAGGAACAGGTACCTATTTATGTATAGAAATACAGTTGGTAAGTAGTCATATAAATAATATATTTTGGCATTTTATATATTTATCTATCATCTTTCATGATGTTTTCTATTTTGTAGTCTACTTACAATTTACTTTAATGACTGCCTCCGTGGTCCAGTGGTCATAGTTCAAATCCCACTGGGAAGCATACTTTGTGAAAAAGTTTTTCCAGTCTGGTTTGGATGTTGCAGGCTTGAATCACCTGATTATTCGAAAAAAGATGATACCGTGCTTCGGAAGGCACGTAAAGCTGTGGGTCCCAAACGCCATCTAGCCTTTGTTTAACCCTAGATAACTAAACTATCCTGGGAGTTACACAATGACTAAACATTCGTCTAGCGGACTACGCCTTAAAAAATCTTATATTATAAACATAATTTAACGTGAGGAAGAAATTGTTACATGATTCGTACAAAGGGCTCGTTGTGAATAGAAGTAGAAATAATTTTATACTATGATGCCACATACCTTTTATACATATCTACATAATGGGTGCCACAAATTGCATTTTTACATCTAAGGCATCAACGTTTGGTCTTCCTTAGCAATTTCGACGGTTAAACGTGTAATTTTTTTGTATTATTACATACATAAGGAAATGGAGCAGATTCTTCATATGATTCATGATTAATTCTTCTACCTTGATGTCACGTCTCAAAGTTACCGTCCGAACAAGTTGCCGCAAACAAGGCTCAATTAGTGGTTCGTCAATTTCAAAACCAAATCTCGCTGTGTTTCTATTTTTTTATTATTTTTGATGTTATTCGCGACGTATCATAACATAAGTAGGAGTAATCTTGGTGCAGATGACCATTTATGATGAGTTTTACTGGATACAAATCGAAGAGTTGCTAAAGCACATGTCGGTTGCTACCTGAAGTATGTAGTACGTTTCTTTCCATGTTTGACAATATAAAATCATCCGAATCAATAATTTGGGTTCTGTTGTCTTTTACTTGATACTAAAAAATCACCTTCAGAACCCAAAGATTGGCACGAGACATCAGTGTCAATGCTGATATTGTATTGACTTTCAACCTTCCAATTATTTGTCATCACCACAAAAGTTAAATTATCTTGTTACTTTTATCAGAGTAATCAATCTTTATAAACGTGAATTTCTACTTTCAGCCTAGGACATATGTTTCCATTTATAAATTCATCAATAATATTAGGTATATGAGAAAAAGTTGATAACAATTAGTAGTATGAATGACATCTTACTATTAAACCCTAGTCATTAAAAAATAACAGTTTTTATGAAGTTCATATTATTTCTTAGTATGCTTATGTATATTATCTAATTATAATACAAACATTTATTAGATTTATTTATTTGAAAATACTAATATAAAATAAAATGCAATTTAGATACCTTTGAAAATCTGCACCTGTTATAACTAAACTTTAGTCATCTAGACGACGCGTTGGTTATAAATCACAAATAAAGACAATTCAAAGAATCTTACCCGTGTGGTTCCGGGTTAGAATAGGACCACTCCATCTCTTCCTGTGGATGTCTTAAGAGGCGACTAAAGGACTAAGCACAAACATCTCGTGCTCGTACAATTGCATTCCCAACGAGGGGTTGACGTCAGGCAGGCGGCCGGTCGTAAAACTATAGCCAAATCATTTAAACTGTTCCGGCTATTTCTTCTCTATTTTGCAAGGTCTTTGGCATCCTTGGGTGACCATTGACATGCATGTTATATTTGGAGAAGAAAAAGCGGGAAAGTGCACCCCGGGCTCCAATGCAGCACCAGTGCTGAGGATGCAACCGGGAACGTGCTTAGACGAAGAAGACGGTATTTTGGAATCAAATTACATAATAAATGTCAGTGTTAAATAACAATAACGTCATTATATAGACGTCGAAGTCACGGCAAAGGCGCGTGCCGCGCATACTGAAAAGGTATGCGTTCCGAAGCTTTCAATGCACTTGGGTTAGGTATTTCAGGCGCAAAACTAGGCTAACGCAATTTCAGTTTGTGATTCATGACGCGTGAATATGCTCCTGCAGATTGCTTTATATGTATGTTATATCCAGTGGCTCGCATTGCATAAGATGTTTCCTTGAAATGTCTATATTGAATACTTGCAGAGTAGAGATACGGGGTGTATTTTCTTGCTAGTGAAATCAAGTAATATAAGATTATATCTCGATTGTTTTCAGCACGCCCCACCATCTCGGCAATGTTTCAAACTGGTTAGAGTTCTAACTCCCAACCCCCTTCTAGTATAATACAGATCTTGCCCAGCCCAGTAGTCATACGTACATACTTATATCGACTTGTTTTAAGGCCGTACTTGAATTTTCCGGGGTCCAGTGCTGCCCCCATTTAAAATAAATCATTTCAAAGAAAACGGAGACATTATTTAAAATTTTGCAACTACCAAGTCCTAGATAACCCTTTAAAGTATTTTATGAACTACTGTTTACAGTTTATAATGAGAACGTTAAGCTTTACTACGCACATTAGCCAAAAGTGGCCGTTTTTCGCAATTGTGCGTAGTAAAGCTTAACGTTCTCACTTAAAACTGTAAACAGTAGTTCATAGAATACTTTGAAGGGTTATCTAGGACTTGGTAGTTGCAAAATTTTAAATGATGTCTCCGTTTTCTTTGAAATGATTTATTTTAAATGGGGGCAGCACTGGACCCCGGAAAATTCAGGTACGGCCTTAAGTATCTATCTACATAAATTTATTTCTATTGTATATTGTTACATTCGTCTTCTTATTCGTGTAAAAAAAGCCATTTCGTGCTCAAAGGATCAGCTTATTTGCGTTACCGTTGTCCACGCAGATTGCCCAGGGTGCGCCGTACGTACTGGGGGCTCAGTACGTCCTTGCGGAGGCTCCTCCCATACATGAGTGCTTACGTCAAAAGTCGTGTCAGGAATTCCCTTCGTTGTCCATATATTTACTGAGAATGTATGACTGAAATATGAATAATATGGCAGAGTGATGACGTCAATGAAATGCTAATAATAATATGCCTACTTTAAGTACAGCCCTTCTGGTATAAATAAAATACAGTCTTTTACGCGCTATCTCTGTTTTTGTTTGCCCAGCTGTTAAAGGTGTACCTATGTAATAAAAACATATGTGTTCGTTTCATTGATTAAAACTTATCCTATATGGACCAATAAAGTAAAAAAAAAATCTAGACTACCTTTAAATGCTGCCAAAAAAGCGTTTATCCACGTTTTGCGTTCCTAGTGTTGGATTCCAAAGAAAAAACTTGTTCATGTAACCGATTCCCCAGCAGTTATGTGTCGATCGTACAAAACACCCGGGATGCAGTGTTTGGAATTTAGAGTACGCTTATCAACCAAATTACAAAAAGTAATTGTATATAATATATAATGGTGTCTGAAGACGGGCTCATTTTGATTAATAAAAACTTCTGCGTGCCATTAATAAAGCGTTTACTCACTTTTATTTTGAATATTGTAAGAATTTGTTTCACTTGCCAATCCATGGACGGGATTGACTGGGCTGTGAGCCAGTTTCTTTGACGACCTCCGTGGTGTCAACACGCTAGTCCGCCAATCCGGAGGATCTGGGTTCGATCCCCAGCCAGGACAAGTTGGAAAATGGCCTTTTTCAAATTGTCCTGGGTCTTGGGTGTTTATTGGACTAAATGGAACACCGCTACGTGTAGTGAACCAGTTTAAATATCTTGGCCATATGCTTACGGACCGACTCAACGACGACCTTGATATAGACAGGGAGCGCAGAGCGTTGACGGCTCGTTGCAATATGCTTGCTCGCAGGTTTGCACGTTGCACTAAACAAGTAAAACTCACATTATTTAGAGCTTACTGCCAATCATTTTACTCGTGTAGCCTGTGGGTGAGGTATACACGGGGGGCCTACAATGCTCTGCGCGTCCAGTATAATGATGCGCTGAGGATGCTGCTAGGGCTGCCGCGGCGGTGTAGTGCGTCAGGTATGTTCGCCGAAGCACGTATGGATGATTTTTATGCCATAATGCGTAAGCGGGCGGCCTCGGCGCTGCAGCGACTCCGTGGGGGTCGTAACAGCATCCTTAGTACCCTAGCAGCTAAAATTGATGGGCCATTTGTGAGGCACTGGGCAGATCTGCTCGTGCATAGAGGTGTACACCTCATAAATTAATTTTCTGTTTTTGTCTCGCAAATTACTAACACTAGGATAAGTACTTTGTTTTTTACTAATATTTTATGGACCATGGTCTGAAATAAAGAATTTATTATTATTATTATTATCTATGTAAGTATTTATTATAAAATATAGTATCGTTGAATTAGTATTCCATAACACAAGTTTAAAAATCTTACTTTGGGGCTAGCTCAATCAGTGTGATTTGTCCAAAAAAAAAGTTTCATACTCACACATAGTGAATACACACAATATATATAACGTGAAAAAGACATTGGCGTAATAAATGAAAGCACATACCTAGTACTTATATGAATATTTAATGTCGGTATGCAAAGAATCATTGAAATACACCCAGTAGTTTTCGAGAAAATCTATTTTGAAATTATTATTTCAGCTGCTTCGAACATCATAACGAAAAGCGATAAATTATTTTGTTTGAAAATTACGTTTATTAAACTTTACTTTTTATAATTGTATGGTCTAGTAAGTATAGCCTATCATTTATTACGCTAATGTGTTTCCACGTTGTGACAAATATAAAGATGGAATTTGGATGTTGTGACAATCTACGAAAACTGTATGGATGTCGCAGCGTAAAATTATTTTCGGATTTAAATATTTGGCGGTCGTTTTTGTAGCTACAGATTTTTTCTACGTCTCGAGAATGCAGTTGTCGTTTCAATCGGTTCTTTTTTTTAACGCGCCGCCTGTCCGTGGACGTTGCTTTAGGAGAGGTGTTCAATCGTAGAGTAACTAAAATAATGATGTTTCCAGATCTAAGCTTACGATCGTGCGTTTATTTATTTACAATGTTTATGTAAAATACAAACACAGATACAACAATTAGAAAATTGGTACTGCTTATTTCGAAAGAAATCTCTTCCAGCAATCCTCCTTATTATTCCTGTCTAGTCTCTACCATAGTAAGGGGTACTTCTCATTTGACTAAAGAGTGATAAGGGTGATAATGATAATAGTATTATACAGTGTCTAACGAAATATACTAAACAACTTTCCTAAAGAAACATATATCGAAATATGAAAAAAAAAATTGACCTTTAATACAAATTGAGCGATCAGCTGATCAGCATTTGATGGAAAGTAAAAAATATCATATATAGTAAAGGTTCATTTTGAAGCGCCTATCGCAATTAGTTTTTCTGTTTTTCGTAAGGGTTGACTGGTAGAGAATGCATTAGCGTTAAGACCACCTATTGTACCATTGTGTTTAAAAAGATTTAATAAATAAATCTATAAGACGTACTAATTTACAAATGGTATGTCGTAACAACCACAAAAATGAATAGCTATGTTTCTATATTGCATCAAAATAATCCACTCAATGTCAGTTACATTACCTCCTCCATATAATCCATTTGCAGCTAGAGCAACACTTTTTACCAACATAACCCAACTTACATTAAGCTCACTTAAATGATGTGGTGTGAAGCCTCTTAAAGTTTACGGGTTTCGCAGTCAGCTGAAAAGGCTTTGATGTGGAATTGAACTGCGGGTTACGATTATGTTCATGGGAGCCTTCAGGCGGGCGGGCACCCGCCCGGAATGGCTGCCGTCGACATTTGTTAATGCGACCCGGGATATATTTAGGGATGTAAAAGTACTAGTACTCACGTGAAAATTTAAGAATAATTTTTATGTTATCTATTCACCCACCGGCATAAAATTAGGTTACAATATAGTTTTAGTTATATTCCTCAATTCCATATAGCACATTTTTAACTTTACCTTATTTTTAGTATTTGTTATTATAGCGGCCATAGTAAAACATAATCTGTGAAAATTTCAAGTGTCTAGCTATTAAGGTTCAAGAGATAGAGCCCTGTGACAGACGGACGGACGGGCATACAGACAGCGGGGTGTCAATAATAGGGTCCCGTTTGCACCCTGGGTACGGAACCCTAAATAAACGGCCAAGTACGAGTCGGACTCGTACATGAAGGGTTCCGTACAATGTGTTAAAACGCTGAAGAAACACGTTTCTTGTATGACGACCCCCTTAAATTTTTAACTTTATCTTATTTTTAGTATTTGTTTTTATAGTCTCATTCTTGTAACAGTAAATAGGGATAAGAGGGAAAGAGACACAAGATGGGTTTTAAGTCAGGTTCTCTCTATAAGAAGGTAAATTCCAAGCTCTTTGTCTAACAGCTTACAGTACAATGTTTTTTTTTGTTTTGTGTAGTTAGCGAAGTTTCGGATGTTATGATAGGTACTTATTTTAATAAGCAATGTCCGATGATGGAACCGAAAGGTCACACCATAGATAAGAATATGTGTGAGGTGAGGTAACACTAGATAGGTACTTTAATTATTTTCTCTTAATGTCTGTAATACCTAAATATTATTCAGTTTTCCGAATTAAGATATGTTAGATATTTTTGTATCGTTTAATTTTCGTTTAAACATACTATCATAATGCCATGCCATGCTTATGTTATGATACTTATGTTATGATCTAAGGTTTCATGTCATGCATAAGTCAAATAACAATTCCAAGATTTTAGGCAAAACCACAAAGCCCATTAATAAATAGGCATGCTTATGTGTTTATTGAAAACAAATACTTACTCATATATTTACCTACTTAGTTTATATTTTAATTAATGTATCAATGGACAGTGGTCTGATGACTAATTGTTTCGATGAGTCGAGGCGTTATCAACAGTACCTACTTACCAATATAAAGTACCTACTTAGCTATTGTAAACAAAACAATACCGGGAACTCAATTAAGAAATATCTTCTGATGGATTTTAGCTTGAGAGGTGTCGCTAGATTCGTATTTATGGTAGGTATCAGAAATTAAAAAGAAAAACTAAATGGCGCTTTTTTGTTTTTAGCGGAGAAAAGAAATAACGTAGAATGTACCAGGTGCTTCTCTTCTCGCACAGATCGTAAAAGACGATCGAGGGAATGGGCAAGAATCTGAATCATTTTAATAGGCGATGCGGATAGCAACCCATCGCTATTTTGGTTCCTTTTTTCTATCTTCACGCTCACCATCTCGTTAAATGTGGCCTTTGGGTCTTACGACCCGAGGGCCCTAGGACCCTAGGGACAGGGCCTAGGCTCTGTCTACCCCGTTAGGGACAGAGACGTGATAATGTATCTGTACCTAACCTTGGTATAACAATCTGTGCAGATCAGCGTAGGATCAACATAAAATGGCAACATGGCTCGATGTTGCAGCTTATGGTTCCCACAATAAAGTTACACAATAAAGTTGGGTACCTTCTAAAAGCTTTACGTAATAAACTACAATGTTACAAAATACCGTAAAATCACAACTTTTAGTAGATACACGTTTCAGTCCAGCGGGGCTGATTTCGCATTGTAAAATACTTTGTTGCATCAAATATGTATCGTGGAAGGTTATTGTAATAGATTTGTAAAGTTTACGTTCTCTTAGCATCGAATTATTTTTGTGTCGTTATATTATTTTTTATTTAGTACTACAATAAAGTGTTTGACTGCCTCCGTGGTCCTCATTGGGACCCAATTTAAACACTTTTTGGGGTCACTGAATGAATTCTAGTAGTACCTTATTATATTATGTTCCAAACTTAATATTATGCATTCTATAAAGTATTAATAAAAACGCACAATTGAAATCATGCATTACACGTGAAAAGTACGCGGGTGGCAAACTGAAAGGACAAAGTTCATTGCGGAATGCACTCTTATAATTTGCTGAACGATAGATAGATAAGTTCAATCCGATGTAGGTATTGCTTTTAATTTTTTAATATTCTTTTATATAGATTGATTTTAATAGAACCCAAAACCGTAAGTGAAAAGAAGACTTACTCGTATTTTTATACTTGTTTACTATACGCCTTATTATACTTTACTATAAGTGCCTTGACAAAAGATAGAGGAAAATGGAAAAGACTCACATGCAGTCCCGACCTCACGTTAAGTGGAATAAGGTGAGGAAGAAGAAGACTAACTTTACTATACGCGCGGCCGTTGACGAGTCTGGTAACGAGCGGTTGACATTTAAATGGGAGATTTTTGGTGTGCATTTGTCGGCTGATATTTTATATGGTATGGTTTTTAGGGTTCCGTACCCAAAGCGTGCAAACGGGACCCTATTACTGAGACTCCGCTGTCTGTCCGTCTGTCAAAGGGCTCTATCTCTTGAACTGTAATAACTAGACACTTGAAATTTTCACCGATTATGTATTACTGTGGCCGCTATAACAACAAATACTGAAAATAAAAAAAGTTAAAAATTAAAGAGGGTCGTCATACAAAAAGCGTGTTTTTTTAGCGTTTTAAAACATTGTACGGAGGTACGGAACCCTTCATGTACGAGTCCGACTCGCACTTGCCCGTTTATTTTTATAAAACAAGATACATATGTATGACAGTTTACGTATTTTTTATTTCGGGTACAGAGTTCTTTCCTTGAATATAGCTACGAGGTTCAAAATCACCCTGCATCACCGCATATACTTTTATATTAGCTTAAAGCCCAATTACGCGTAAAGCACGCTTGGGCGGCAAACTGAAAGGACAAAGCTCAAAGCAGATTGCTATCTCACGTATGCCACTCATGGTCGTCATACTAAAAGGACAAAGGTTTACAGATTACACTCTCGCGCATTGTTGAATGATCAAAAGCACGAATCTACAGACCCGAATTTCGACCGTTTTCCGAAATTTTTTTCTACTTTTAATTACTGTCTATACAATAAATTACTTACCTATCAAATATATCACGGGGCGCACCCTCACGGCTCGGCGCGCGAGATAATATTTCTGAGAAATAATTGGAAAGTTTGGGAAGGATCCCGATTCCATATGGCATAACATTACTCGATATAATACGGCGGAGGTTGTTTATTGCGAGTTTCGGGTATTTGATCAAAGAACCTGCGATACGTAGCGAAGGTAGCAGATTACATTTTAATTGGATACTGTACACCTACCAGCTACAAGACAAATTTGAGCTGTATAGAGCGTCAACTCTCTTATGATAGGTAGGTAGGTGTGTAATTTATTTAATGTAGGTATGTAAGGTTACCTTTATACATTACATTATAAGCATATTTTAGACCAAGTAATTTAAGGAAATCACGTGAGTTAGCAATATGTATCTTAGTACAATTTTGCGACAGCTGAAATTCATATGATGCTTTATTGAACTGATTATAGAGAGTCAGTTAAAAGAAGCCTGTTTATTTTTTCAAATTAGAAAACTTCACAAAGACGAAAAACCTTTCTTAAAAATATTCTCGTAACTTCTACAAGTTGATTTTCATTTTTGTCGGCTGAAAATTGTAGCTAAAATGTTGCAACAGGTGGCCCGGAGATGTAGATGTAGGTTAAACTGATCTTGTTATGCCTGCTCCACGTTCGCAGGTCACTTGGGATTACTTCAGGAAATGGAAAGCAATTCAATTTGCTACTCAATTTCACCCTCCGGAATTATGGACTCTGCAATCTAGTCGCATTCTGTATGGATCATCGGTGTTTAGCCCCGTTTCTTGCGTGGGAGCAGAAACATTTAGGGTAATATTGACATTGATACATAATGTCGATGTTAGGTACCCTAAATGTTTCTGCTACTGCTAGGTTACTACCTAGAGAAAGGTTACTAAAGGTTACTACCTACCTACTATATATATAAAAGTAAAATATTGTTTAGATTTCTTCTTATGATGATCGTAGAGAATAGACACTAGAAATTCTTTTGATACCTAAACAAGATTTCTGATAAAGCTTAGATCGGAATCTAGAAACGGAATCTAGCAAAACTTTTTTTTTCAAGGTCCTGGGTCTACCTTGCCTGGGAAAGAACATTCATAAAAAAATTATAGGTCTATGTAAACATTAGCTACTGTATAATTGAAAACTACTAACCGTTTGTCAAAACGTTTAGGAATAAAGTAATTCAGTACATTAAACTAGTTACGTTAATAATTATATTATTTTTGGTACAGTTCAACGCCCCAGCTTGTCCCAAAAAAACATAAATCGGTTAAAAAATAACGCACTTGATTTCCGTTTATGCGAGTTGCCAAAATACGCGCTTTGATTTGATACCCATTCCAAATGAATGAACGCGTTCTTGGAAGCTTCACAAAAATTTATTGTTTTGATGGTGAGCTAAATATTTTCTTAACACCGTTCATCGATGGACTACCGAATGTTGTTTTTATTTAGGGTTCCTTATTTTTCTCTCTTATTGCACTGTTTACTTCGCAAACCTACTCTACCCTCCGGCCCATGTGTTGTTTTAGGTTCAGCTTCTATTAGCATTACAATAATTGCCCATTTAAAAGCCTGTTACGATAAAAAGTTTTCAATGTAAAGAAGCAAAGTAATAAAACTGATAGTTACGATCCATTTCACATCACAGCCATATGTTTCTATTACATAATATCTTTGCGAGTGCTTGTACCGAAATAGGACCGAGTATTCAGCATTCGCCGACTGTCAAATACAATTTAGCCAGCAAATTGATCGCCAACATAAATCTAAATACGTTTGATTCCCACTTCGACATGCGAGGCAAAATAAACGTAGGTGCATGAAGAACAACGTGCTCTTTTGTCTTTTAATGTTTTTATTGATTCGTGAGGATCACCAGATCAATTTGTAACTTACAAATTGCTTCAGTTCAAAGTTCATTTTTTTATACTCTTAAAATAATTAAGTGTTAATAGGTGTGTAAAATTTATAATTTACAATTCTTTAGCTTTACCAACCTACGAGTACAAATACAAATTCATCTTTATAGCTTACGTATGTATAAACAGGTCTAAAGATTGTTAATAGAGAAGCCACAGCTTAACACATTGTAGGATACACTACGTCTATAGACGTAAATCAGTTGTTATTTATATTTTGTCTGGCTTCGTGTATGTGTTAAGATAGATCTAAAGATCTGTCTCCAGATCTTAGGCTGTGGGTTCAAATTGGCATATAGAAATTAGCAAATATTTTTGGCTAAGACGTGAACACGACGTGTACCTTACAAAACGAAAAGTTCCTTGGCTAGCTTTTTACTTTTTTTGTAAATTTGCAATAAAAAAAAGCTCGTACAAATTTGCCTACGTTATTTATTTTCTTACGGAAGATGATATTTATATCCTTGAAGCATTAGACTGAATGTTTCTAATCTCAAAGTTAACTCGGCAAATATTTTACTTGTTTCTCGTTAATTGGGAAACTTTTGTGGGTTTCAAATTTCACTGGAATCGTATTTGGTGAAGCCGAGGGCGTTTGTAATTGATTCTCTAAAAATATTTCATTCATTCGAAACAATTTAAATTACTGTTTGCGAAAATATTGACGCGTTCTTGAACAGTGTAGGTAGTTATCAATTCTCTTCATAAATCTCGTTATGATATTTATTGTTTTCGATCAGAAAATAAAATCAATGAACATTTAGTTCCCGCTTGTTATACCTAATAATAACACGGCTATATTTTATTTAAATCGTTGTTTGTGTTAAAGGGAGTCATTTCATCGGTAAACTGGTACCTATAACATTGTCTGACTTCACGATTTATATTTTCAGAGGTTTGAATGGCTATAAATCGTTCAGGTACCGAGGTACGAGTGCCTGTAACTTGTTTGAAAAATCATCATACATAATATACAGATACATACTGATCACATCTTTATCCCCAAAGGGGGAGACAGAGTCTAGGGCTAGTTTTAGCATGATAGTGGGAGTGCAGATAGAAAAGGAAACCAACATAGTGACAGGTTACTAGCCACATCGCCTATTGACATGATAGATAGATATAGATAGATAGACACAATGATTCCTGGAATCTTCGCCTATTTCTTCAGACGATGGGCTTTAACGATTTACACGGGAAGCTGAAGCAGCTGATACGTTCGAAGTTTTTTCTTTTCTCTCAGAACAGAAAGGTTAGTTATAAAACAGGTAGCACACTTATGCAGACGATAATGCGTTTATTTTTGAATCAAACGCTTCTTTCAACCTGGCCATCGTCATCTCGTTTGCACATGGAATTAATTAATACGAGAGAATGGAACAGAACGATCATTATACGGTTACTCGTCAATCACATGCCTGTATAAAACACTCCGTTTCATATTTCAAGGGCTCGGTTAATTGCACACGACGCAAATGCGGCTACGTTTATTTTACTGATGACCACATCCACCATCCACATCGCAAGAAAAATATTTAATGGATTTGGGCATATCGCATGATGTAATATCGCATATTACAAATGAGAATCAAATCCGAAAATTATAATTGTTACGTATTTTAAATACATATATATACCTACATAAAGTGTCACGTCTTTATCTTTACATAACAAAAAGGTCGTAGAACCTCAGGCCACTTGGAGATGGTAGGCCTCAGATAGAAAACAGGATCAGAAATGGTAGGATGGTGGCCCATTACCCAAAAGGAGTAGTCCTAGGTAAACGTCAATACCATACCATACCATGATCAACAGCTGGTACATTTTTGTTTTTTCTTTGCCTGAAACCCAGACCAGCGAAGATGTTATTGAATATCACAGCATGAAATATTTTCCTTTCTCATTTCAGATTTACGGCGAAGACACTCCAGAGGACAGCAAAGACCTCCGCAGCAAGCTCAAGCAAGATGGTATCATTGTGGACGATGTCACCGAGGATATTGAAGATGATGATGATACAGCAAGAATCGGCTCATTTGACGATGAAGATACGTACGGCGATGATGATGGAGAGAGCGGATACTATGATTACGACTTACATAGGGATAAGGTTAGTGTTAATAATGTATTCGGATTTCACTGAAATGGGAATAGGAAATTTGGAAAGGAGAAATTTTCGGTTATAGCATGGTTGGTTATAAGAGCTCGCGAGGTCTACTGTTCTCACAAAACCACTACGGCGTGGCCTCCACGGGCAAGAGAATCGGGACGAGCCCGCACGCACTCCTATCGCCGGAGAAACTCCACGAGACGGTGATATAGTGTTGGATCTCATCTATCAGCACGGAACAGCACTTTCCTATACTGCTATCCTTTTCTGTCGCTCAGAAGCGTCATTTACTTGAGCGAGAGAGAGAGCGACGGAACGCTTCAGCACCGGCCCCGTGTTGCAGCGTTCCGTCGCCATCTTTCGCTCAGTAAAGTTGGTTAATAAGTCGTTAAAACTGACGATTTGCTAGGGTTGTTAAAGAGATTTATTATTTAGAAGACATGTCCATCCTTGCTCTCAATGCATATCAAGAACACAATCGCGAAAGTCACGCTCCACATCAGATTCTTCCAAATTAAAACAAATAAGTAGCAAATCTATTATAAATTCAATGGTAAGTTTTCCTATTGTGTTCCAATTCGATTGCTCTTGAAGTGTATCGTGTTACGCGACGTAGCGTCGCGATGCAACAATAGGGCTGAAACCACGTCATTAGGCAATCAAGACAGCGAGCAGCGAATAGGTAATTTGGGAATTTAATTCAGAGAACGTCCATTCCAAATTAACATTAAATTGGATGCTGTTCTGTTTAACTTGGTGGTTAGATAGGTACAGAAATACTAAAATATATCGTGGATATATTATTTACGGGGTATATACAAGTAGAGACAAACGTCACAACACAACACGCTTAGCTCAGCAAGTACACTGTAACTTACAAAAAGAGATATACTTACCTAAGTATTTTTACTATACCCATGCTGGTCTGAGAAAAAGAGGAAAAACTTAGAATGTACCAGCTGCTTTTCTTCCCAAGAGCGTAAAAGCCGATCGAGGGGCGAAAATGCGAAAGGTGAAGATATAGGCAAATGGCCTTGAAGTGTGAAATAAATTGTTAACTCGTAAATATGGTGATAATTTCCATATTGCTCTACGTCATGCACTTGATAGCGCTTTAAATTATTTTATGAACTGCCGTTGAAACTATTATTGGTGATCCGTCTAGCTTTAAAACTTGCAGTGGCCACTTTTGGCGGAGGCAAGTTTTAAAG
Source organism: Acrobasis repandana (assembly GCA_963576875.1). Classification (NCBI taxonomy): domain Eukaryota; kingdom Metazoa; phylum Arthropoda; class Insecta; order Lepidoptera; family Pyralidae; genus Acrobasis; species Acrobasis repandana. The sequence continues at coordinate 5,329,522 of OY756215.1, forward strand.
CTAGACGGACTAATGTAAATACTTTCAACGGTGGTTCATAAAATAATTTAAAGGGCTATCTAGTGCATGACGAAGAGCAATATGGCAATTATCTCCATATTTACGAGTTAACAATTTATTTCAAATGAGGGCGCCACTTCAAGGTCATTTGCCTATATCTTCACCTTAATAGGCGATGCGGCTAGCAACCCATTACTATTTTGATTCCTTTTTCCACCTTCTCGCCCATCATCACGCTTAAGTGGTAAATGAATCTTGCAGCTCTGTGTGCCCCATTAGGGATAAATACGTGATAGTGGGTCTATTCACTATTTAGTCTTGATACCTTTAGAGAATTTAAGATAGACAGAACGGTCATGTTTAGTACGGCAATGGGCTTATAGGAGAAATAATTAATGAATTTATTCAAACTTTATTGTTCCACAACACACATTGTTTTACAATTAACGGCGGACTTAACGCTAAAAGTATGAAATACTCTTACAGCCAACCATAGGGATAAACAGATAATTCGTTGCGGCGCAAAATATATATAAATATATAAGGACAAATCACACTGATTAAGCTAGCCCCAAAGTAATTTTTAAACTTGTGTTATGGGATACTAACTCAACGACACTATATTCTATGATAAATACATATATACATAAACACCCAAGACCCAGGACAATTTGAAAAAGGCCATTTTCCAACTTGCCCTGGCTGGGGATTAGCGGTCTAACGTGTTAACCATTACGCCACGGAGGTCGTCAAATCGTCAATTTAATCGAAAATAATTAAATACATAGGTATAACATACCAAATAATACATACACATGCATATACAATATACGTAATAGGGTCCCGTTTTTACCCTAAAAATGAGAAGTTGAATATAATTTTTTTTTTTTTTTCTGATGATAATTAAGATATTTTATTTCTATATAAACTACTTTATAATTACATGTACAATAAATAATAACTGAACTAAAACTAAGTAACTAAAAAGAAAACTTAATACAACTTAAATACTAAAAATAAATTACTCATAAGTATAAATTATTATAAATAAAAAATATCCCGCAAATTCTGCCCTTGCGGGAGAGTGCCCAGAAGGCTGGCAGCATTGCCACGTTGGATGGCAATGCTTAATCTTTGTGCTAAAAAATTGCCAGCTCTCTGGTCATCCGATACCTCGACCAGCCTTTTACTTATAAAATTAAATAAACTATGTGCAGAGGGCCCCCACGGACCCAACGTTTCAACCCCAAACGGCTCAAATATGTATGCCTCTCCTAGGCACGCATATTTGCACCGTTTGAGGGATTCAGCGGTAGCTGCCGCCGTGCCAGCCTTTCCACTTGTGCCATTAAGATGGGAAGGCGCCAGAGTGTCGACACATGTGGCGTCCCACACTAGCGGTCTTCCCAACCTCCAGGGCACAAGGGTCATTTCGTCCGGCCTCTTGCCATCATCTCGTGCCAGTCCGATTGGTTCTAAGACGGCTGGCATCTGAATGGTGACAAGAGCGCGGTGGATAATATTGTTAAGGCTGGCATGACGCGCCAAGCGGCCTGCGCTCCTGCAACAAGAAAGTCCGTGGTGGCCCTGCCGGTCGACGGTATCGCCGCAGAGGCAGCGATGCGCGGCGTTGGTAATAGCGCCGAGGCGCAGGCAAGACGCTATGCGGAAGGTACTGTTAACGAGAAATGTGCCTAAATTAAAAGATGGTAGGGTGTGTAACCACAAACCAGACTCCCATTCGGCGGTAGCAAGGAGACGAGCGCGCTCTACAGAGTTGTTGGCAGATGATTCTAGTAGGCTACTCTGTACAAGTCTGCAAAGCGGCTCGTCCCATTGTTTTTGTAAAGCTGGATGGTCTGGAAATTTTGAATTTGGAATTATTTCTGACCACCTGGTTCTGGCCTCCGTTAAATTTAAAATTTCGTAGGAAGGCTGTTCTAAAATTTTTGTAAAAAGATTTTGAATGCTGTGGACGGAAAGGCAGGTAGGGCTACACTAGAAATTTTGCGAATACCGAGGTAACGTGATTGGTACGGAGGCTTGGTCCCAAATAGATTGCTGATTCAAATCAATATTCAAAAGGGATGAAAGTGAATGTTTGATGATATTGTCCATTTTTGAAAGTAGGTCCGGGTACTTCCAGAAATGGCTACACCTTAGATTGTAAGTAAAATTAGGGACGAAAAGGCAATGTTTTAAAATCGAAAAAGCAAATGAGTATGAATGCTTGATAGGCGATCCGAAGCAGACTTAAATTTATGGATTTTTTTTTTTCAATAAAATTTGGAAAGGAATCTTCAAATACAGGGGAACCCAAAAGGAGAAGTGATGTTTTGTCAATAATTTTGATATTTGGGGCAAGAGTGTTAAAATTGGTTATTGTTTTAATTTTGTTCAAAAGAGAAATGTCTTTGTCAATATAGAGTTCACATTTTGAAAAATTTAGTTGAAGGCCAATTGCTTCCATTTCTAGTTTTATAGTCTGTAAGTCGGTCAGGACTGCAGTAACATCTCCTGATAAGCATCCATCATCGAGAAACCATGCGTTAAATTTGGAATTTAATTTTTGTATTACTGGATGGATAGCCAGACTGAAAATAACCGGACCAAGAGGATCGCCCTGTTGACACCCTACTTCAGAGGTGAGTAGGTGGTTTTGGTACATTAATTTTGAATTTTGACTGTAACATTGCCAAAGAAAATTGTATACAGACGGGATTTTTTCTTTGACTTGTGTCAACATGGCGCCTCGTTTCACCGAAAATTATTAAAATTATTAAACTAATTATCAAACATGACTTCATAACAATGCGACAACAGAACATAAAAACTGGCCCCACAATCCAGTCTCGTATAATGACCTATAAAAATACTGGCCCAGAAATAATATCTAGAGGTACTTCAGGTACTTACAAGCTTTCGAATGTCTGTAATCTGGCAGTCGAGCTCGAGAACTTATACCTACATAGCATTATTAAAACTGTTTAAAAAAAAATTGTACTCGTATGTACAGGACATTTTTTCCTTCTCATATTTTTGTAGAAACATTAATCCAATATCCTGTTTAGGTACATTCCCGAAGTATGAACAATATCCCTGTTCTTTAACTTATTGCTTAGCCAAAATGTAAAATTAATTTTATATTATAGATAGTCGACGACCTCCCGTAGTGCAATGGTTAAGTAGGTATCCCCAGCCAGGGCAAGCTAAGACGGGAAAATGGTATTTTTCAAATTGTCCTGGGTCTTGGGTGTTAATGTTTATCTATACACGGTGACTTTTCATTGGCTTTGGAGCCGAAGGCCACTTCATAGGGATCGTTGGTAAGACCTAATTAGCTAGTCAAAATAAAAATTCTGAAACAAAAAAATGTTGTTTAAAACTCGAAAGTAAAAACGTGAGATCAATTAGTAGCGTAACAAAGTTCGTCGTTCGTTCGCCGTGCAAGTACCTACTACGTATTCGTACTTAGGTATGATAAGACAGGCGTAACTACGTGGTCTCGATTGATAATCATTTTTGCAACTTTTTTATCTTATGTCTATTTATTATGTCATACACAAATTTGGATTACGTATATGGATAGAGGAATTTATTTACTATACTATACGACATTTTTTTATCCCAAAGCCAATGAAAAGTCAGTGTATATATTTAGGTATTAAAAATATTGTTTTGTTGAGTAAGTACGAGTTAAATGTTTGCCAACAGATCGGCACAACAAACATGGTGAAGCTGCAGCCTGACGACATGGTGGACACGGTGCTGTCTTTTGACAAGGAGCACCAGGACTACATGAGGAACATCGGAGAGATCAAGAAGAAACTCAATGAGAACCCTGAGGACCCTGACATCAACATAGGTAATATGGGAGATCCTGACCTACGATTCTAAAATATATGTATTAAGTGATAATAAATCTAAAAGATCTACATATAACGTTAAGCGAAAAACTCATGCAACGATAATTTATCTAATTTCGACTAATTAAAGAAGCCATTTAATAAAAGCGTTTTTGGACAGTCTAATATGTATAAAAAATTCAACTGTCTACGTACCTATTATGGTTTAATACCGTTGACAGACGTTCCAATAGCAAAACTGAATCCTTATTATTCTTTGGCTATCTTTGGGTAAAGAATCCTAAAAAAGGAAACGATTCTATGAAATGTTTTATGGAAATCATGAACCTTGAGACGAAGCATATTCCGAATTTGTATATCACAAAGAATAAAAAAATATATAATAAGAATGCGGCGGCTCCTGGTGAATAGGGATGATGCCTGTAATAATTATATTATGATTACGTTAGTAATTATATTATCTTTAATTATGATAAGTATCATTCTTATTAGCCCGTCTTTATAATCCAAAAATAATGGATCCACATTTATCACTTTATGAAAAAAGTAAAAATTCACGGATCAAAGATATACGGAGCATCAAATTTCCAGAGTGGGGGTTTGTGACATTACCGTTATTTAAAAATCGTACAAAGCCGTAGCGTCATGCGAATTTTAAATGCGCTTTATCCTCGTAATTTTTTGTTTCTCTGAGAAAAGAAAAATACGTGTACAATATTTTTTTATAAATAATCCAGTCATCATGCCTATTTGAGAAGCGCGTGTTGCTGTTTGATCATCGATATGAATAATATGACATTTTTTGTAGAACTATATCAATTAATGATTTAATATGGAACCAATTCATGTTTTTTTAATTATTTAACTTTATTTTAACTTTATACACGAATGAACAAAACCAACTTTATTATGTGAATGTGTGTACTGATTGATACACACAAAAGTAATGAGGGACTTAAAGCCTGAGGCCTTATCTACCAGTTAACCAACCATTTCATGTTGTATCATCAGACTTGCCAGCTGTGCCGACGTCCACGGAGCAGCAGTTGTTGCGCGACAAGCGGCATGTCTTCCCGGACGCGACATCTGACGCGGTGGAGCAGGTCGTGTCGCCGCGCGTCTTGGCCAAAGCTGACGAAAGGTAATGTAAATCTTCTTTGAAATTACAAATCTTTATTTGCGCCTTATAGGAAGAGCCAATATTTAAGAATATTATATCATATCTTAAAGAATCCGAGAGGGCTATGGTGTTTCCCTACGTGAATCATAGGAGCGAATTCGCCCTTGAAGTGGCAGTGGCTGGGGACTGTAGTTGCTGTAAACATTTGCGCACCGATAAAAATAATTCTGTATGATATTATTGACCTGTGTTATTGACCTGTGTTTTTGACTATACCCTCATCTAATTAAAGTATTTATTTATATAAACGGCTCTGTATAATTTTGCCTAGCGGAACGGAGCTTGCCTTTCCGATTATAAAGTGGCAGTGCATAGGGTCTGAAGTTGTTGTAAACATTTGTGCATAGATAACAAGTTTATTTGCTAGGCAAATTAAAAAATCCCCCGACTGTCAAAAACGCCAACGCCGGTACGACTTGATATCCGTAGCGCCATCTATTATTTGCTAGAGAAAGCCCTGATTTTCAAGTGTTAACCCCCAAAACCTTTTAAACGGCTGAACCTATTTTTATCAAACATAGCTAAGAACCACCGAAAGGGAACTTGCTTTCACGTAATAAAACCTCATCGAAATCGGTCCATCCGTTCGAGTTATGATGCCACGACAGACAGTGGTGTCAAACTTATGACACCCCTCTTTTTTGTCAGGGGTTAAAAAATATTTTGTATGAGATGATTAACTATGGGTTTGTATGTACTTACCCTCATCTAATAAAAGTATTATTTTTATAAAAGGTTCGCTCTGTAACGACAATCTCGAGTTATTATTTTATCAAGAACGAGACGACATTAAGAATACTCCATCGAATTATGTCGAAATAATATTGGAAGAAATGTTTATTTCGTATTGGCAATATACGAGTACTTATAGAGTGCGATGGTTATGATTCAATAAGTCGAGTCGACTACATAGCAAAAGTATTCACTAAGGGAAAATAATGTAAGAAGAAATTACTATTGGAGGTCCTAGCTTTGAGGATTTTACGTACATAGGTATATTGCATTTTTTTTCTAGTTAGATACTGTTATTTATTGATTACCATCACGTGACTACAAAAAAGTAATAATAAAGCATGAGGTTCTTTACAAACTTTACGAAATAAAATTAGACCGAGGGGTAGAGTTTTACGAAAGAATATTAGATTTGAGACATCCTACATGTTCTTATTTGAATATGTACCTCTAGATTGTTTAAGTATTTCAAAATGAATCATGATACCAAGAAATTACAAAAAGATCTAATGCCATATTTGATCTTTAAAATAATAATTCCTATAATCAAGTGCTATTGAATACATTTCGATTATACGAGTAGGTAAGTTCATTTTTTATTTCTACAAAAAATAACATTCCTGTGCAGGTACAACAACTTTAATAAAACGAGACACAGTAATATATTTCGGGCCACCGTAAGAAAACATTGCGGTACTTAATAACTTTAATTTTATCAAATTATCCGTCGCGAATCCGGCTTAATTAAATTAATAAATCTGTCCGTTTCCCGGCCTGAGTCGGGCACAATGAGACTGCCTTGAGCGACGCCTGTGTTTGCAAAGAAGACTCTATGATCTCCTTAAAATACGTAATAAAAGAACTAAAACATTAATTATTACTTAGTACTGCTGAGAGCTCATTAAATAAATGTTTCCAAATCTCCTATTATTTTTAGAATTCCTTTACTCTTAATAAGCCGTAATAATTTATCATATTACCATATCGTTCCCTTTGTCCTTGTGTCTTGCGTTGAAATGAATATTCCGTCGTTCCTGTGAAAAAACAAGCTTCTAGATCACTATATTTTCAGCAGTAAGGTGAAATACATTTTTAATATTAAATTAGTAATAACCTTTATGGATATACATACATATTACAATAATACACATCGGGAAGTGATGTTATTAAGCGCCGGTGAACACCTACTGTAAAAAATCTAGGTCTGTATGCTCAACATCATAACATCGTACTAATTATAAAGGGAGCAAAAAAATACGGAACACTAAGCGCGAGTCAATTTCATCTCTATCCTTTTTTCATTTAGTCATTTTTATCAATCACTACTTGTTTCCGGTGAAGGAAAACGTGAAGAAACTTGCATAGTAATTCACTACCTAGTGTGTTAAAATATTATCACTAGATGAGTCATTTAGCTACGTCAGACGCCTATATGAAAACTCAAAAAATCTGACAGCAGTATTAACTAAAGCTCTATCCACACATGAACGGAGCCCGGAGGCCGCCCGGACGCCCGTTCGCCCCTGACGGTGCCATCCGATTTTTACCTTATCGTCGTTATGAGCTTTTTCTTTATCGTCGACCGCTATTGCAATCATTGCCAATTCCTCAGTGTTAAATAGGGCCATTGTTGTGTACGTATCAGTCACCAACACAATTTCCCGGACACCGATTTCCCTGATATGTGTGAACACAGAACCCGGACGACACGGCCCGACCGTCCGGAAACCCGTTAATGTGTTGATAGCGCTTAAATAGGAATATACGAGTACTGTTGAAACTTGAACATCTTCAGCCATAGCTGTAGACCGCAAATTCTATCGCTAAACAACATGGACATTCCATTCCACGCGTATGATACGTAGCCACAAAATGTTCTCAGGTTTCGAATAGGTACTTTACGGTGGATCTTCACGCAATGGTTAAATTACAAAAAGCCTTATTTTTATTTATATCTTTATATGTATATTACAATGAGATTTCACTTCCCATAAAGATACAATAAATTTATTTGCCAAACATGTGAAGTTAAAATATTTCACGTTCCGTTTCGTCTAATGGCTATCGAAAGCGAAAGGCTATCTATCATAATACTATAAAAATATACTGAAATGTCCAAATTACAAGTTTGAACAGTGATGCTGACTAGAACAAAATTTGATCTCACGTATTAATCTGCGTTTATGAGAAGTCTGTTATATTTTCTTATCAATCATCAATAATAACTAGTATCTATCAAACTTCAAGGTATTTGTATTCCTTACTTCGTGTAAGAGTTTCCAATAGGCATTTCTAAGGATGATTAGCTATTTCAAAACGAAGACATACATAATAAAAAAAAACATAAATAATTTGTAATGAATCATTTATTAGGCAACATAATATTACAATATTAATATCTCAATATTAATGGCCCATAGTATAAATAAATACCTTACAGACTAACATATACATAACATATGTACGTATAAAAATACTATTTATTGTCTCATCTATTTATTTATTATTGATTTATTCGTAGAGTCAAAGGAAAAGTAACTACATATATGCAAAGGCGAAAATCCTTTGCAAATATTGTAAAGAAACTGCGCGTAATAAATTTCATTTTTCGGGAAGGTGTCACGTACAATATGTTCTGCTGAAAGTGTCTATTTCACGGGCGATCCTTTGACAAGCTCTCGTGTTCACGGTACACACGGATTCACAATATTCCGTGAAACACGACGTGTTTTGTTTCACAACAAAAAGAAAATACAGAATGAAGACTTGGTACAATTTGCGCTCTACATTATTTTAGTGCATCATTTTTTTTTATAACAAGTTTTTATTTAGTTTTACCTGTCCCATTTTCTGTGTCCTAAATCAGATCTTGCAAGCTAAATTAGACCCACTTTCCATTATTTGATTCAGCTGAAACTTGACATAGGTACGAGTACACATAAGTTGGGTGGAAAATTAACAATGTAATATTATGGTACCAATGACATGATCTCGATCGATTCGTCTTGAGAAGCATTTTAAACTTTTTAGTTTTAAAGCTTGTTTAAAAAAATACTTGTTAAAAATAAACAATTCAAAAATAATTAAACGAAGGCAGCGAACCAAATGAATTCAAATACGAAGCTATAAATCGGTGAAGTCGTTGCCGGGTTAAGGATTTATGAGTTTTTAAAGACAGTAGCGAGTTAACAATTTGGGGTAAACTTATTAGGTAGCACATAGGTATAATAGACTATTCATTCTTCTGTATTATCAATGTTTCTCGCTCGCTACTTAGTTCGGCGCCGCTTTTGAATAGAACAGCAGCTAATGAGCACCTCATTACAGTAATAAACCTACTTGTGCTTCAAAACAGAGGCACGTGCTCAAAATAATTATCTTTATATACTTATGTATATTTATTACGTAACCACACATCATTTTCAGAAGCAAAGCTTTTGATGGCCTTAGCCTTAGGAAGCTTTGACTGCAACTTGCCTTGTTATCTCAAACTGTTAAGTTTAAACGCAAACTACCAAAGTTGTGATCAACTACCTATATACTGGGGTAAACTAATTGAGGCCCAACTTTGATGAAACTGTCTGTGACCAACGGAATCACCTCTGGGTAAACAATATACTTACCGTAGCCGTGATAATGTTCACGTTTCAAGTTTTAGGTATATTTTTATAGTGGATATTTCTCTACAAATCTTAATACATTGCATGCTCATTCGTTTTAGCCAAACACTGAAGAATATGTCGACTAAAAGAATATTTTAGGCTCATCAGGTAGATTAAAAAAAATTGTATATGCATTTTTTCTTTTTTCTTATTAGCAAATAATAAAGGAGATACGGATACAGCGCTTTTAAATTTCGCATGACGTTACGATCTTGTACAATTTTCACTAGACAGTGTCGTTATCGCCCCCACTCAGAAACTTTGTGAATTTTTAATATTTTGATAAACCGAAAAATATGCGTCCCTTGTTTTTGGAAAATGTAACTGACGGACTACAATAATATTTTTCGGACCCAACCACGCAACACATAAATAAGTTATAATGTTTGGAGGGAGGGAGACGGTAACTTGAAGACCGAGGAGATAAAGTGGGAATGAGCATCATGACTAAAGCAGTAATGTTTGATATTGATGAAGGGGAAACTTATTGAAATAAAAAAAAATAAGATTAAATACCATACATATATTTAAATACTTAGGTTTTATACTAATCTTATTTTACAATGAATGTTAATTATTTTTTTATAATTTTTTTTTGTTCAATAAATTTTTTACGATGAAAATATATGATATACACAGAAAGGGTAGGTGCCAAAAGGTAAAATACTTGAATTACGAAATTAAACAGGATCATAATTAAAGTTATTATTAGGACGTTTTATCTCAGGAGATTAAAGGACTCCATTCTTATCAATTATAATTTTCTCCTGGTTGAAGACGCCTTCCTTTTATAAAGCTCTACTCTTTGATCAAAATACAACTAGATATCAGGTCGGCGCAAAAATTATAGCTCGTCAAATAACAGCGCACTCACGGCTGTGAGCTCTTATTTTGTTTAGTTCAGTCAAGGAGAAAAACACTTTATACGTATTGTAATAAGATTGGCTTTTATTCAAGCAGACAAAACTTTTTTTCTTTTATTACTATTTCATCCCATTCTTCTATGCTGGTCTGGGAGAAAAGAAAAAATGTTGAATGTTCCAGCTGCTTCTCTTCTCACGCAGATCGTAAAAGCCGATCGAGGGAATAGGCGAGAAAATGTATCATGATATTATATAGGCGACGTTATAATTTTTTTTTTATTCCTTTTTTTTATCTATACGCCCTTTGTTGTTCTGTGTATACACCCGCCTTCACGCTAAGCGTGGCTTTTGGGTCTTACGGCCTAAAGCACTATCTACCATGTTAGGGATAAATACGTGATAATGTATCTGTGTGTGTATCACTATCCCATTATTGTGTGGGGTCGGTACAGCACATATTAATGTTTTATAATATCATGCTTTGTCTCGGAAAGACCGTGGCAAGAGTCAAAACGCAAGAAGACCACGCTTTATAAGATGATGACCTACTTATTACGAGTATACTATATACACTATACATGTGACATAGACATTGTGACAGTATATTTCCTCATCACCAGTTTAAAAAATTCCCAAGGTTTGAAATCCCTTTGATCAACTTCTAAGATCTGTGCGTGAAAAGAAGCAAAGGGTAAAATAGTTTTTATTTATAAAAAATATTAAGCTCCGTATTTGCAAAGGATTGGGTAGTTGAAGGCATGTCGCTCGAGGCGAGATTGGAACCGTTTGACTGAGTTCTGGTAGGGCTTATAACTTTGATATTGGTTTACCGGCCCGGAACGGCCGTCAATAACAGCTTTCATAACAATTGCATGGAGAACAATGGAATAGAATTTTATAATTGAAGTGCATGCTAAGAACTACCTAACTCTATATAAAACCTCAATCTACTGCAAATCCTCATCTTCATGTAATCGCTGCCCTGAGATCTATATCACCACGCAACCAGCTCATTTAAAGCTAAACAAGATATCTAATGATCTTTGAAATATTTCCAGACGTAAAACGAAGAAATTCTCCGCGAACCTGGAGAGCTCCGCGACGAAGCCGCCGATGCATGCCATAGTGCGAACCGCCCGGAATAGCGACACCGAGGTATCTATTTACCAGACAGTAATGTGCTTACAATATGATATTATGATTTCCAGGTTAAACTGTGCACACAGCTTTAGTTTTTTTTTTCTGGTTGTCTTATTAACCCTAGCTTTAGGTTTTTTAAGCTGCACAAAGTTTCACCTAAGGGGTAGATAGTGAAAATTATCATACTTAGGTTCAAATATGGATTGCGTTTTTTGACCATCGCTAACATACACGCACCATAACAAGCCTTTTTTTCATGGAAAAATAGCCAACTTACCACTCACTCACGGGGATGGGAAGTGGTAGTGTGGGGCTCGTTCCCACTAAAACTCCATGGTGCCTCTATACGTCTTTGCCCGGTTCGCGTGGTAAACCCAACTTTTGACCCCCGGGCAGGCCAAAGCCTAAGTCAAGAACACCAGCTTAGGTCGAGAAGTGAATTAAAGCAGCAGTCTCACATGAAAGCGAAAGCTGTACTTTATTGTCTCCAAAAAATAGGTTGGGATAGCTAATAGCCCGAGACTACAGAATTAAATACATTACATAATAAGCACTCACTAATATACCGGGGCCCGGGCGTTAAATCTTAAAATACGCCACTGCTCGTAGCTATCGTCGCCCGCCTTAGATTTTCTTTCCTACCTGACGGCATGAAGGCTAGATCTAGCGAACTTTTGCGTATTATTTTCATGTTTAGTTTTAAACCAGTCACTGTTTTTACCTTTTTGCGAAGCTTCTATATTTATATACCTTTAATATAACTACAGAAGCTTCGCAAAAAGGTACCAATTTTCTAACGACTTCTACCAACTGTGGATGCTGTGGGCTGTGGGCTCAGAAGAGGCATTTTCCTAACTCTAACAAAATATACTGAAACTATTTTAAGGGTGAATTCATTTCATGATACTGAACAACCTTCCCCAAGAAACATATATCGAAATATGTTAAATAATTTTTACATTCCATATTATTCCGATCGGTCAACTTGTATAGGAGGCCAAACATTATTTTTCATATTTCAATATATGTTCCTTGGGGAAAGTTGTTTAGTATCGTGGACTGAATTCACCCTTAAAATAGTATCAGTATATTTTGTTAAACCAAAGTGGTATATCAAAAATATATTAAAAGAAGGTGGTTTTAATATATTTTAGATATATCACTTTTACTCTAAATATTTAAGGAAAATTATTTATTACACAATAATTTTATTATTAAGACGATTTCGGTTTCCAGGAGAGACGGCCTTTCATCGCGGCTCATTTCCACGGCAACACATCCCACCTAAGCCCAGAAATACACGAGCATTATAAAGGTAAGCCTCGCAATATATTGGTTAATAAGTCTTGTTTTTATACTGGTCTGGGAGCAAAGAAAAACAGAATATACCAGCTTCTTCTCCCACGCAAATCACAGACGTCGAACAAGAACGGAAGGGAATCCTAAATGTTAATATTTCACATGAAGTCTATGAATACCTAGAGACTTACTTATTCCCTCTGAAATATGGTATGAGTAAGTAATGAATATCATCTTATTATAAAACAAGGTATAGAGACACATAGGCGTAAGTATTACTACTTTTCCCATTATAGGGATGTAGATTGTCTTTGGTCCATCTGTTAGATTATCCAAAAATAATGGACCCATATTTTTCGGTTTATCAAAGTAGTATAAGTTCACAAAGATACAGCGCGTTGAAATTTCGGAATGGGGGCCGTCACCGTCAAGTGAAAATCGTACTTGATCGTGATGTCATGAGGAATTTAAATGCGCTGTATCTTTGTAATAATTCGCTAATCAGAAAAAAAGTAAAAATACGTAATACATTTTTTTTTATTATTTGTTATTATTGAAGATGATATATATATATATATATATATATATATATATATATATATATATATATATATATATATCATCTTAGCTAGAAAAATATCATATATATATATATGATATTTTTCTAGCTAGAGCGTCACCAAATATTGTACATTGCACATGCTTTATCGTGGGATCAAATGAACTTACGAGTACCATATCGATCAATATTAAATAAGTAAGCATGTACGCCTTATTCGGAGATATAATTTACATATTAGGTATTATTGAATCTGGCGAATGAACACCCTTGTTTGTAAATTAATGTGGAGCATTCCTAACGATTTTGCTTCTTAACCACTGCTCAGGTCTCGGGGTGTTTTTCAGATTGTCCTATTTCTTGGATATGGACGTTTTTATTAAAATAAGTAGGTATTTAAGTTGTAATATAATACGATGATTTATAGTCTCATAATAAAGACGAACAACTTACGTCTACCGCTCAAGGTTCTTTCTCTAGACATACATCAGTTCACATAGTGTAATAATGCCGCAAACTTTAGCAATCTAAGGACTTTAACAACTTGGATGTTTAATAACTTCAACCTGTACATAACTAAAACTAAAGAAATATTTAACGGGTGTCGGGAAGGAACCTGTTAGTTCAGATTTATTATTTTATTTATTTATATACACTTTCATCATCATCTTCCTCACCTTATCCCACTTTATGTGGGGTCGGGACAGCATGTGAGTCTTTTCCATTTTCCTCTATCTTTTGTCAAGGCACTAGTTACATTCTTTTTATCCATATCGTCCTTAATGCACTTCATCCACCTTTTCTTAGGCCTTCCTTTGTTCCTATTTATATACACTTTATTGTACAGAATAAATAATTTCATTCAAGCAACCAGTGTAGTAGGAAAAAAACACCATAAAACAGGCATTGGGCAACTAATATTAGTGAACTTTCTGGCAGCAGTTCATAAGTAATCTGTAGTATGATTAAAGTATTTTATATTCATTAACTACCTAACTGAGAAAGTCCCTAAATTAACTGAAAAGATCAATCAGTGGTAACACTTTTCGTGTCATTCGTGACGTAGTCTTGGGCCATCACGGGAAGAGAATACCATATCTTATTCCATGATTGGAATGAAAGCTACGTGGGGCGCACTATAAGTTTCCGGAATGAATATGAAAAAATACTATTAAAGGTACAAAATTAATTTATTGTTTTTCAAAATAATCTCCCTTGGCGTCTATGCACTTTTTCATTCGATGAAACCAGTTTTGAAAACTTTTGTGCCACTCCTCTGTGGTGACCTCTGAAACGTGTTTTTCATACTCCTCGACAGCCTCTTCTGGTGATGAAAATCGTTGACCGCGTAATTGGTTCTTAATTTTTGGGAACAGGAAAAAAGTCACAAGGTGCCAGGTCGGGACTGTATGCAGGATGACTCATGAGTTCTACATTTTTCGCCTTCAAAAAGTCGTTTGTCTGTCTGGCCGTGTGAGAACTAGCATTGTCGTGGTGCAGGATGATACGGCGTTTACGGTTATTTTTACGGAGTTCGTCAATAACTTCCGGCAAACAAATGGTCGTGTACCAGTCACTATTCACTGTACGACGATTCTCTAAAGCAACAGTAGCCACGTGTCCAGTTTTATTAAAAAAAGAAGCAATCATCCGCTTAGATGCACTTTTCACGCGCACCACTTTGGTTGGTTTCGGCTCATCTTGAAAGACCCATACGCTCGATTGCTGCTTTGTTTTGGGATCGTAGCAATAAATCCATGTTTCGTCACCTGTTACTATGTCCCACACCAAATTTGACGCACCTTCGTTGAATCTGGTAAGCATGGCACTGCACCAAGTGACGCGGTCCGTTTTTTGAGCCTCGGTCAAGTTGTGTGGGATCCACCGCGAGCACAGCTTTCTCACACCCAAATGTTTGTGTAGGATTAATTGTATTTGACTCATGCCTATTTCTAAGGATGTGCGAATTTCATGGTAGGTCACATGCCTGTCTGTTTCAATCATACGGCGCACAGCATTGATGTTTTTGTTGGTCACAGCGGTGGACGGCCGACCATCGCGAGATTCGTCACTGAGATTGATACGACCACGCTTGAATTCTGCAAACCAGCTATAAACAGTTGTCTTGCATGGTGCTTCATTGCCAAAAGCTGTTTCAAGCCGAGCGATGCTCTGTTGAGCTGTCAAATTACACTTAAAATCGTAGAAAATCATACTACGAAAATTTTCCTGAGTTAAATCCATGTTGATGCAGACACACAATTTTTTAAATGGCGCCACAAGGTAAAAACAAAAGACAGTCAGATGAAACAAACTGCATTCTACAGCCAAAGAGTTCTATTTTCAAATGTTGCAATAAATTTTTAAATATTGTTTATGTAAGTGGCCAGTTCCGGAAACTTACAGTGCGCCCTATGTAACTCTGTTAGCCAACAGTCGGTCTAATTATCCTGATTCCTGTCTGAAGGGTGGGATTTGGAGAACGGCGAGTCCATTGGATAGGGTATGAAGAGGTTAATGAGTGTATATAAAGGGAAAGAGGTCTGTCATGATTGTAGCAAGTGGAGGTCCATAGTCTCTCTTCTGCTGAAACAGGCGTGATAGTATGTATAATTAACTAATTAAGTAACTTATTTTGTCCCCTGTGAATTAGATCCAAAGTCATTACAAAAAATGTCTTCTAAAGTCTTCTATTACATAAAGGGTGAAGTCATCGCCTGTAAAATCAAAATTCTTTTACAGGAAACGGTCTAATCCGCGTGGCTCACGGCTCCAACCACGACGTGTGGTACCCGTCACCGTGGACGTTGGCGTCGCCCCACTCCCGTCCCACCCTGACTAGGAAAGGCCACGTCCACATTCACCACACCGGAGTCTACCTCGTCTATGTTCAGGTAAGGTTATCAGGTAATGTTTTCAAGAAATGGCCAGCCCCCGTAGCGTGGTACTGTTAATAAAGTTTATATCGCGCGACGGACTATTGCCATCTCGCTCGTTATTATTGCGTAAAGCGAGATAGTGATAGGTGATAGCGCTCGATAAAACGCTGTCGCCGGGTGCCGGTGCCATGATACGGGGAATGAATTGACAGCGGACAGAGCATTAAAAATCGCATTTTTCCTACAACCTGACAAAGGCCGCCAATCACGTATGTTATTTCTTAGATTTAGGGTTCCGTACCCAAAGGGTGCCAATGGGACCCTATTACTGAGACTCCGCTGTCTGTCCGGCTCACTCTCTATTCCGTGGTCCGGCTGTCCGTCCGTCTGTCATAGGGCTCTATCTCTTGAATCGTATAGCTAGATAGTTAAAATTTTTACCGATTATGTATTAGGGTTGGGACACATCTGTCAGCACGGAACAGCACTTTCCTATGCTGCTATCTGTCGCTCGGAAGCTTCATTTGCTAGAGCGAGAGAGAGCGACGGAACGCTTCAGCACCGGCCATGCTTAAGCGTTCCGTCGTTCTCTCTCGTTCTAGCAAATAAATGTTCTAAGTGACAGAAGAGGATAGCAGCATAGGAAAGTGCTGTTCCGTGCTGACAGATGTGTCCCACCCACCCCACCCAACCCTTACTGTGGCCGCTATAAGGCGGTGAACCCATTCATCTCGCACCGTCGCGGAGCGCGGTTCAACACACTGACGCCCCCGCGCTTTTACGCGTTTTCAGTGTGTTGGACTAGGCGTGGTTTCTATAAAAACTGAGATACTTGCATACAATGTTAAAATCTGCCGTCCTGCGCTCAGTGACGGTGCGCGGTGCAGTGGGATCTATACTCCTAAAGTCTCCTAATCTAAGCAATGTTAGCGAGTAGGTAATATAAATCAGGTTATATTTACCTGCTCTCACGCTGGCAGATCGATGTTGTTCGACATATTTTGGTGCCTTATTATCTCCACGTTCAGAACCACTGACACCTGTGGCTGTTTTACTAATTATTGGAGAGACGTCCCGTCGGTGAACTTTTCGTCCGTTAAGTAATTACGCTTAAGTACTTATACCACGAATATAATTGCGTAAACAGGAAGATTTTCATAGATAGGTACAAATGTAGAAGATATATAGTCGAATTAATAGGTATTTTTGCCTTGCAAAGGGGTGGAGTAAAAGCGATCTTAATTAACGTAATCAAAGAGACCTAGGGCCCCTAGGTCTCTTTGATTACGTACTAGGGGATATGTAGGCGCTAGCTGACAAAATTAGATTTTTATTTGGATTTTGTTAATAAATGAATTAATTGTGTAACAAAATGTTTATGGCAAGAATGAAGAAGATTTTTGGAAAATTGTATTAACAGATTTGTAAAACTAACTATGTATATATAAGTATATCTTCCAGCAGAAATTCATTCTGCAGTGACGCAACTAAAAGACAACGATATACAATCACGAGCAAGAAAACCTACATTGTCACATTTTCTAAAATATCTTAACTTCAAAAAATAAATGTACGACAATTACACATACTTATACTCGGCTTCGCATACCTACTTATTTTTGAGATTTAATTTTGCTACATTAATTTTAATTTTAAAGATGTTTCCATGTTATTGCTCGTGACTGTACACATATATGATAAAGTACTTCTAATATGTAATCGTGTGGGTAATGTAAATCTGTCTGTATATATATCGAGAGAATATAATCCTGCTCCAAGAATATAATAGCAACTAAGTGAGCCAAATCCTCACACTAATGCCTTCCTTACCCCGTTATTAGAGCCCGTCTGAAATTCCAAGATATTATTCACAGCGGAGGATAATTTATTCGCAGATTTACTACTTGGACAGCCACGACGTCGTATCCTGGGTGCTCCACCGAAATGGCGAGGAGACACTCATGCAGTGTGCCCAGTCCTCACACTCCGCGGAGCCTCTCGACAAGCCCAACTCTTGCTTCTCTGCCTCCGCTCTTTTCCTAAGAGCTGGTGACAGATTAACCGTCAAGAACACAGGAGGTGACCGCCACTCACTCATGCAGCCTGAAAAGAGTTTCATCGGCCTCATCAAGCTCGCAGATGCAGTAGACCCCGACCAAGAACTATAACAAACAAGTTTCATATTCTTAATTTCTTCTTCTTCGCCATTCAAGATGGTAGGTTAATATAGTATCCAGGAATTGATGTCCTTTATGTTGTAATATGGAGCTTTACAGAAAAGTGATATTTGTTGTAGTCAAACAAGTGCCATTGTTAAAACAGTATATTGTAAGAACAAATTAGGGTATACATAGGCTAAATGTAAATTTTCGCTTTATGAATTAATTCGACATTTACATGCGATGATCTTTCTTTCATAGAGCCGAATTATACAAAACTCAAATGGTATTTACTTTGGATTCTAAATCTTATAGGTTTTTATGTATAATATTTACTAATTTAATTAATACATTGAAGGATCTGCTATGCCATTGATATTATTAGCGTAGTACTAGGAACACTCACGTGGTGTAGTACATGACACGCGATGGAGTCTTATCCTAATTTAATATGGGCCATGTAATTTTTTACATGAGCTTTATATTTGTAGATAAGCAGGTACTACGAATGTACACTAAACTTAAAGTTTCGTAATTTATTGTTAAGTGCTACAGTTATTATAAGGAAATAAGTATGTTACTCTTATTTAAGATATATTTTCGACTTTATCGATATTGATGTTTTGTATGTGATCATTAAATATTAAAATTTAATCGTTATTTTATTTAATACACTTACGAATAATCATCATCATCATATCAGCCACAGGAAGTCCACTGCTGGACATAGGACTTCCCCAAGGATATTCAAAACGACCGATTAGATAACAACTAAGTATTTTTTTATGCTGTGTGGTTCTCGGCATAGTAGAATAGGACCACTCCAAGTCTTCCCTTGGATGTTGTAGAAGGCGACTTAGAAAACACAAGCTAAACAAAGCTTATAAACATCAATGAGACCTCTCCAACCCGTCTGGCCAGCGTGGAGACTGTAGGCCAAATCTTCTGACTGCCCTGGCTAATATATGGCTCTGGTAATACAGAGAGGGTCGTTCTCCTGCAGTGGAGACATTTTTTGTCTTTACTGCAGGAGCACGATTGATTGAAGTATAGTTTAGGTTTATACAGGGTGACTTTTTAAACACCAGCCAAGTTTTTGGAGCTAGTTCAGTTCATGATATTGAACTACTTTCTATAAAAAAAGTTGGTAAAAATATATAAAATTCTTTCGTCCTCCCATACAAAACCCGTTTGGCTGAGCGCTGATTTGTATGGGACTGAACTTGATCTTCATTTAATTTCAGTAAAATATTCAAGGACTACAAAAGTGACTCCGTAGTTTGCATTAACATTCGAGAAGTCAAGATTTCATAAATTATTAGTGCCTCTAGAAAAGTCCTGGTTTGAAATTATCCGAGGATCCCTCGGGTAGGTCTCTATTATTCAAGAAAACGACGTTGCTCACTCAAAGGTCATAGCGGGGGTGACAATAATGCCTTCAATTTCGGGACGTAGCTCTACCTTCATGGATATCCTGACGTAAATATTTGTCAGTTTGGTACCTTTGTACATAAATTTGACTGTCCTCATGGTCCAAGGGCCAATCGTGAGTTCAAATCCCACTGGGAAGCAAACTTTGTAAAAAGTTGTTGCCAGTCTGGTTAGGATATTTGCAGGCTTGAATCACCTGATTATCCAAAAACAAAGATGATTCCGTGCTTCGGAATTTAAGGCTCTCAAAGCTGTGGGTCCCGAATACCATCTAGTGTTTGTTTAAAACTATCCTAGGATTCTTGTGTGCGGTGTATCTTCGCAGCTTTCCGCGTCGTGCTTTAGTTACACCAGACGTGGAAAGCTGCGAAGATACACCGCATACAAGAATGAGAACCTCGCCGGTATCGGCGGAACTACCAGCAGTCATCGTTTCGAGTCGAGCACAGCGAGCGGAGGCGCGGGCGGTGACACGCGAGGCAGCTCTCAGCGCTGAGCGGACAGCGACATCGTCGGGTCGCCGCTGACACTCGCACTGAAGATGATCGTCTAAATCGATCGAAACCTGGTCGGCCTTTTCCGACTATATCACGTGAGTCAACCGTTTTAAATTAATCAATTACGGTTGCTACACACTTTCGAGCCGGCATTATCGGCACAGCCGAGCGGTAAAATCAAATAAGTATATACAACGTGGAAGGGACATAGTTGTAATAAATCGACCTACGGATATACTAGTATTAATAGTATTAATGAAATTAAAATAACAACCAAAAAACGAAAAAAAAATCGGCATTTTCATACAAAAGTGTGTAGCCGCCCGGGCGATTTGTATGGGAATGTCGAACTTTTTTTTTGTTTTTTGACTATTATTTTAATTTCACAATATTTTAGTGATCTAGTAAGTTCGTGGTTCGATTTATTACGGGTATGTCCCTTCCACGTTGTATATGTAGATGAATGTTAGGGGGAAAAGCCAATATAATTGCTTCGGGTCGGTTTTGTTGTTTGACAAATACTGCCAAACCAACAATTCCAGCCCGAATAAGTGTGTAGCAACCCTCACGTCTTCAAATATTTTGTATTTTTTTTTTTAAATTCGTGCGAGATCGTCATAATCGTGATCAGGTCTATTTTAGTCTCCACTGCAAGAGCATGGCCCTTTCTGTACTTCCAGAGCCATACTTGGCCAGAGCAGTCAGAGGATTTGGCCTACACTCTCCACGCTGGCAAAGAATACACTACGCGAAAAGAAACGACACATAAAATCGCTTGCGGCTATGTGGTTGGTGGCTGGATGTGCGCGGGGGCCTTGAGAGGTGCGCGGGGCGTGGAACGCCCCATCGCCGACTACATTGGCCGAGGGCTGGCACTCCCGTCACTTCACGTCTCTCTCACGCACCGCACGATATTCTATTTCGGTTCGGTATCAACCCTAGCGTTACGTTCTTCGGCTCTAGGTCACCGGCGTTTGAACTCTCACGTACAAGGAGTGTCGCCGCTGTGACGCTGGCCAGACGGGTTGGAGAGATCTTCTTCTTCATCTTATTGAAGTTTATAAGCTTTGTTTAGCTTGTGTAGCCTAAGTCGCCTTTTACCACATCCCTGAGAAGACTTGGAGTGGTCTTATTCTACTCTGCAGGGAACCACACGGCTAACGCACGTGCGAGATAATATTTTGTAATTTGTATGCTTGTGGTTTGCCCAGCCCTGGCACAGATCAATTAATTAAAGAACAATATAAAATCATTGCAGTAGTTCGTTTTCAAATCGTAAATAGGAAGTAGATTGAGTAGATTCACATTCATGTAAAATTAAATATCAATATACCGGGGCTTACGTTGTTTGCCCGTATATAGTCAACAAAGCTATTTATTAGCGGTTTGCCTTTATTTGTATTCCTTCCGCCCAGCGCAGGGCCGGCTTAAACATGTAGGGGGGCCCTACAGCGCCGGTCCTAGCCTTAGCCTGGCGTTTGATTAGGATTGTGCTTCGGCCCCTGTTAGGATGCAAACAGCAATGCTTGATTGCTTAATTAATGTACACGGGAATTAACGCGAAACATACCTTTTTAGGGTTCCGTGCCCAAAGGGTGCCAACGGGACTCTATTACTGAGACTCCGCTGTCTGTCATTCTATACGTCTGTCACAAGGCTCTATCTCTTGAACCTTAATAGCTAGTTTTCGACGATTATGTATTACTGTGGCCGCTATATTTTTTTATTCATTTATTAAATCTTTATTGAACACAAAGGCATAAAAGGTGGACTTAACGCTAATGCATTCTCTACCAGTCAACCTTTAGGAAAAACAGAAAAATCAATTTTATTGCGATAGGTGCTACAAAAATTATAACAAAAAATACTAAAAATAAGATAAAGTTAAAAATTAAAGGGAGTTGTCATATAAGAAACGTGTTTTTTCAGCGTTTTAAAACATTGTACGGAGGTATGGAACGGAATCCTTCATGTACGAGTCCGACAGGCACTTGACCGGTTTTAACTTAGTCTAAAGTGTTTAGTTATCTACCATAGCATGGACAATTTGTTATCTGTACCTTTGTAAAGGGAAATATATATATATTTATTTATTTTTTATTTATCGCGTGTAACGGTGAAACATAAAAGATGCTTCTTAGTAATTCCTATATGCATTAATTTTGTAATGATTCAAAGCTTATTATAATAATTGCTTGATTTTCCTCTTCGTTTACCGGAGTATCCGATGCCTACTCTATTAGCCAATTGCCTAATCCTTCTCCTAATATAAATAATCCGGCCCTGGCCCAGTATGGCCCGTCTAATAGGCCCCAAATTATGTTCAGTTCAGGGGCCATAGTCATGCGTCGCATAATTATGATGGCTGAATACTAGCGACGCCCTCCTTCAATTAAATACTTCGACAGAAGAATGGGAAACCTTATATACTAGCCAAAGCTAAGAACTTGTTTATACTGGATCTGAAATTATTAAACTTTTTGGGTACCTAAAGTTTTAATTACTTAATACAACTGCTTGAAGGCAGCCATATTACTTTTCATCGATAGCAATATAGGTAGTATCGCAAAAGATTCCGCAGAAAAGCTTAATTAATACCTAGTATTGTTCAAAATTATAAAGTAGGATTAGAGACTTTCTACGGAGGGAAAGGTTGATAAGTACTCTCTACAACAATAAAGTACATACTGTGGCATATTATTATGTCTTATGTAGGTAGGTATATAGGTGTATTTCACCAGCAAGCAGCAAACCGAAAGCGCAAATTGATGCAGACATGCAAGATTTTTATGGCAGCTCAGTTTTTTTTTACGATCATCAATAAGTGAAACAGGTGCGGTATCATATACTATATGCTCACCTATCAGGGGTCTTTCTTCTTTTCTGTGAAAACATTACACGCAAAGAGAAGCGGAACCTTTTAAGGCCGTACCTGAATTTTCCGGGGTCCAGTGCTGCCCCCTTTAAAATAAATCATTTCAAAGAAAACGGAGACGTCGTTTAAAATTTTGCAACTACCAAGGCCTAGATAACCCTTCAAAGTATTCTATGAACTACTGTTTACAATTTAAAGTGAGAACGTTAAGCTTTACTACGCACAATTGCGAAAAACGGCCACTTTTGGCTAATGTGCGTAGAAAAGCTTAACGTTCTCATAAACTGTAAACAGTATTTCAAAAAATACTTTAAAGGGTTATCTAGGACTTGGTAATTGTAAATAATGTCTCCGTTTTCTTTGAAATGATTTATTTTAAATGGGGGCAGCACTGGACCCCGGAAAATTCAAGTACGGCCTTAAACTGACTCTGTAGCGAAATGAAAAATCGAATACCTACGACAAATGAAATATTTAATCGGAACTAGAACATAGAACGCAATTAACCTATGCATAAAAAGTGCAGCAGTATGGCAGCATCGGTGTGCACGCCGGCCAGGCTCAGCCGGGCGCTATCGATCGCCACGTTATGTAACCCCCTCCACGCCTTCCACCCCCGCCCAGCATGAGATACCGTCACCAGGTTCCGTAGCAATCAGGATCCGCACCCGCCTGTGCGGAACCCTGCCCGCCGCGCAGCCATTCCGCGCAGTTTCCAAGTTCCCAACACAACGTTTCCAGTTGTTTTCCCTCGAGCTGGGTGGCCGGTCGACTGTGCACTTCCTACGTGTTTTGTTGTGTCGATCTCAATGCTTTAAGGTAAAAATACACTATAATTAATCCTATTTCATACTTAAAATTGAGTTTTCTGGTTAATTTTTTAGTCGCTTTGCCTGTTTTTCGTGTGTTTTCAGCAGGAATTTTCAGTTTCTAGAGTGCCCGATCGTTGCACTCACTGTTGTCCTTTCATGCATGTATTCATTGTCTGGGCAATCAATGCAAAATAGGTATGATGAAGTCAAATTATCGAACCAAGTTTTGAATAAGCCTCAGATAGTATTTTCTCTTTACGGATGTTTTTCTTTCGTCTTGTTTAGATATATACGAGTAAATCGTTCACTACGTCGTAGTAGATAAAAGATCCTAATTTTTGTTTATCTTACAAACTGTCCCAGGTATTTTCATCTTTGTCTATTTAGAAGCAGCCTCTATGTACTTTAAACACGATATGACCATGATGACCCATGGCCCCTCTACACTGAACGGAGACTGTAGCTCTTTTAATCACTTTAGTGCATTTGGTTTAACCAAAAAGAGATACATTATCACATCTTTATCCCTAACGGGATAGACAGAGCGCGTCTTTATCCACTTTTAGCGTGCTGGGAAAAACGGAATCAAAATAGTAACCGGTTGCTAGCCGCATCGCCTATTAAAATGATTCAGATTCTCGCCCATTCCCTTGATCGGTTTTTACGATCTGTACGGGTCTTTTCCTAAAGTCTTTTCTTTTCTCCCAAACAAGCATGGATGATAACCAAATAGATAAAAATAAAACTCGTTATTGGCCGTAGAATGACATTCTCATATTATTATCATATTATGCATATATATATGCATATGTGCATATTTGTAGTGCGGCGTCGGCGTATTCTCTGCAGAGTAGCGAAAAAGGCTCTACCCTGCAACACGTCGCGCCGGAGTTGACACACTATTTGAAATATATTTTATGCATGTATACTAGTTGATATATTCGACTACTATAACTCGAAAGTCGGTTAACTGTGTGGTCGACGGTGGCC
The DNA here is from genome assembly GCA_963576875.1 of Acrobasis repandana. Classification (NCBI taxonomy): domain Eukaryota; kingdom Metazoa; phylum Arthropoda; class Insecta; order Lepidoptera; family Pyralidae; genus Acrobasis; species Acrobasis repandana. Next base: position 5,354,466 of record OY756215.1, read on the forward strand.
TAATATTGACAAAGGAGCCTACATTTTAAAAGATATAGGTACGCAGATCTCTAACAAACTCAGAGAACGTTATCTTAAAACTTCGAGATATAAAAAAAAAACAAATATATTTATAGAAATTACTTAAGAGGGCGCCTGATGTTGATAATCTAAATTTTGCTCTCGCTTCCACGCACACAAATTTAATCTAGCCGAAGCGAGACAGCGAGCCATGCGGGGCGTAGGGAATCGCGGCAGGTCAATGAGGCTGGTTTACGCGTTTCTGGTTTTAGAAGTTTTTTTTAATAAGTTTAAAAAATTTAAAAGTAAGACATATGATGGCTGCTTTATGTTTAATACAATTATAATCCAAAGTTACAAGGGCTTATTTATTTATATTTCGTGAATACTTTCTGTTTTAATATAATTCTGAGGTGATTTGGAGGCAACTTCGCATTTTTTTTTTCATCGAGAAAATTTTTAGCGATTGTATTTTCGAAACTAGAGTTAGTCCTAAAGTTTGCTGTGTTTTTATTTCAAAGTAAGTATTTCATTAATATTGATAATATTTAGGATCGCTCTAAGTACTATCGCGGTCATACGGGCTCTTAACGCCTTCACGTCAATACATATTATGATTAGAGAACGTTACCCAAAATACGTGACACAATTTTTAACTCCATCCCCCCTTCGGTGACACCCCTCTCTCCCAATAGTTTTCACGTACTTCATAAATATGGTTTTTTACCATTTCTTGCAAACAGAAAGTTAAAATGATTATTGATGTCTGTATTAAAATACGGCGCTTGCCGCGTGATTTCAAGCAAGGCATACTTACATACTCACCCATCATATCCATGTAAAAAATAAGACAAATAAAAAAAAACAAGAATATTTAAATCAAAGATCAAGAAAGTTCATAAAGAGCATAATTTGCGCACCCTGTGAGTTAAACAAAGGAGAACGCTGCGCGATATAATTTTTAATATAGTTCGGAAAAGCGTGGGATTTCCCTAGCTAGAGTATATTAACTACGTGACGAAGACCTCCCCCCTCTGTGACCAAACATGGTATTTTGAAGATCCCCCTCCGAGAAACGGTCACCCATACCAACCCATACTAATTGGTATGGATGGTCCCTTAGATAAAAGTATTTGGATTATTAATATGTATGTCCTTGAGTATCGCAGGTCTTTTCACCCCTGTCTTTTGGGAAGTTGCGTGGATATAGATAGATAACTATAGATATAGATAGACAACACGTAGAGGCCCTTCGGCCAAGCTGATGTGGAGAATGGAGGATAAACCCTTGAACAGGTTGTTCGGGCATAGCGTGACAGCAATAGATTTTACAAATATCTATTTTTCAATTAAATAAATATATATATATATATATATATATATATATATATATATATATATATATAGGGACAAATCACACTGATTAAGCTAGCCCCAAAGTAAGTTTTTTTTAAACTTGTGTTGTGGGATGCTAACTCAACGATACTATATTTTATGATAAATACATATATAGATAAAAATCCAAGACCCAGGACAATTTGAAAAAGGTCATTTTCCAACTTGCCCTGGCTGGGGATCGAACCCAGAACCTCCGGATTAGCGGTCTAGGGTGTTAACCATTACGCCACGGATGTCGTCAAAAATTCCCTCGGCCTTAGTCATCATCATCAGATTATCAGGCCTTTTTAGTCTCCACTGCAGGAGCACGACCCTCTCTGTACTACTAGAGCCATATATTAGCCAAAACAGTTAGAGGATTTAGCCTACACTCTCCACACTGGCTAGACGGGTTGGAGAGGTCTCACTGATGTTTATAAGCTTTATTTAGCTTGTGTTTCCTAAGTCGGCCTTAGTGTTTCCTCTTAACAGCTGAGCAAAGGCTCGCGGCCGGCTTGTTGCATAAAAAGAGGTAGGCAAAGTCAAAGCAGGCCGCTAGTATAAGGTTAGACAACTATATAACCTTCCTGGTGTAGGTCTCCACTAATTAACAGCTGGGCCCAGGCCGGCGGCCGGAGGGTTACATAAAAAACCCTCGTTAAATCTCTAATTAAGGCGAAACGTTAGGCTGCGTGAAAAGAAACAGTTAACGTGGTATTTACCTACCGGGTTTTAGTGAATGTTTTGTTTTCAACATGTTTTCGTTTAACAGATGAATGTGTGTGAGTGTGAAACAAAAGAATGTTAAAAAATAGGAACTGTTTTAGTGTTTTGAAAAAAAACCTTTATTTCATACATTAAGAGCATGTGTCGTCAAGTTTACGATGTAGAGTTTATATTAACATGGATATTAACATGAAACTATAAAAACAGAGGGGTGGAATGTAGATAAAGCATAAGTCTACCTTCTAAATATAAGTCTTGATTTGTTAAAGCCCAAACTTTAGTTGAAATCTTGTGAACATACTCTGTCCGCCAACATACTCAATCACGGGAAAGTACTTTTGCCTTTCCTATATTAAATAAAATAAAACAGAAATCTTTTCGATGATTTTAAGTCTAGATTAAATCAAGACTGAGTCATATCACAAACAAACATCCAAATCACATTAGTATTGGATCAGTTTTGTATTTCTACTTTAGCATTGAACTCTATCCTTTGCCGGTAGAGCAAACTTTATATCCTCAATAAAGCGCCCGAGAAATATTTAATAATCAAATTATTATAAAAAGGCCGAGAGATTATCCCCGACTATGTTATGTTGGTACCTACATTCAAAGATTTGGAGGTACTTAGTCAAAATACTTAAAAAGGATTCCAAGAAACATTGATCTATATCAAAAATGCAAGGAAAAAAAATAGAAATTTCGGTTTGAAGTAACAAAATACTTACAGTAAAGTTCGTATTTTATGGGTTCCCCAAAAGAACCCAACACACTTCGCTAAACAGACACATCAATCTCAGCTTCAGACAGCTTCATGTGACACGCATTCGTTTTCATTAACGATTTATAGTCGATCGATGTGTTTTTGTCAAAACGGATCTTAGGTTTGTAAAGGAAAGGTCGTTAATATACCTGTATTTATAAATAGAAATATAATTTTTGAGTCTACAATATATAACTATATATGTATTTGTTTGTTATTTATATTTGGCTGTTTATCTATATATGTATTTATCATAAAATATATTATCGTTGAGTAAATATCCCATAACACAAGTTTAAAAAAAAACTTACTTTGGGGCTAGCTCAATCAGTGTGATTTGTCCTTATATATTTATATATTTATAATATTATTTATTATTATAACTATTTATCAAAACTACTAATATCTAGTCAATAATAAAATATCAACGAAAGAAACTAAAATAAAAATCTCGACGTGAATGATACTCGTAGCCATCAACTTGCAAAATTGTGGAAATTTCAAGAGTACTGCATCTTCAAAAATAAATCCCTGCAAATTATTTATTTTTTATTCTTTAAAATACTCTTGTACGTATGTCCACTTACAGTTAAAATAACCTCTTAAGAGATTTTATTGGTTACATAGTCCATTCGCTTAATTGAGGACGGGATTTCAACGCAGGCAGGCGCTAAGGGGCGCGGCGTCCGCTTTTTCAAATATGCGTCCTTGGTGGTGCGCCGACAGCATATACAAGACATTTTAACTGTACAATAAAATAACCTAATTGATTTTCCTAGATTGGGACAGTATGAATATCATATCATACCACCAGTTGTTTCGGTTCTCATGCATTCACGATAATAGAGTCGATGCTGTGCTATACCTAGATATATAAGTAGATACTTAAGTTTAATTGCCACATAACATAAGAAACCCCGACTTTCAACCTTATAACCCCAATAAATAACTTTTGAATGAATGTCTGAACCGACCTTCATCAAACATAGCTAAAAACCATCTCGACAGACAAGGCTTCCGAAATCGGTCTATTCATTTAGGACCTACTTACGATGCAACAGACAAACACACAGACACATCAAACTTTATAGTAGAGGGTTAAAAAGTATTACTTTTGAATGTACTCGTAGAACGTTCTGGAAATATAACATGCTGTATCTCGAGGCTTTGTGAAACGAGAACTTTCACGGGGTAAAATATAATGCGAAAAAGGGACGCTTTGTGTGCGGAGATAATAATATTATTATAAGCTTGAAGATATATCCTTTTTAGTATAAATATCTATTATATACGTATTAAATGAGATACTTACCTATTTCTTAGTTAGTGTTATCAAATTGCAGATCAAAGGAACTTACAAAGTGATGGTGAATCGAAATTATTTGAGTCTCAGCTTCAGTATAGAAGTAAAAAAATAGGTAACTATATATATATATATATATATATATATATATATATATATATATATATATATATATATATATATATATATAGTTACCTATTTTTTTACTTCTATACTGTAAAAATCCACTGGGCATTCTTGTTTGCAATGTTTTGGAAATAGTTAACATAATTTCTTTACAAAAAATATAATAATAACTTTCATTATATTTCATTGTAGTATGATTTTTATAACAGAAAATATGTATGTGTGATCTTGTTTAGCAATCCAAGTGAGACAAGAATACGATATTGCACAGAAGTTATTAAATGGCAGCATTATTTAAGTCACCACGCCGAGGCATCACACAGCTTGGCGATTATCATGTAGCGATAACAGTTAAAATCAATGGCTTTTCATGCCTTCCGAAGCCCAAAGGAGATTATTAAACACTACCCAAGTTTAGTCCAAAAGTTTATAAAAATATATCACATTATAATTAAGTACCTAAGTAGATGTACCTGTGTACATGTTACCTACCAAATAAATCATCTGGAATAATATAATATTAATAATGCTTAGTACTAAACACTGCGAGACGTAATCTCTCATGTTCTGACGGTGTTCATTAAATCTTTTATATACGAGGGTTAAATAAATATTCAGTAAATTACCGTGGGGTAGAATGTGTTACATATGCTAAGATATACATACATCTCAACAAGACTAGAATTTTATTTTCGCCTGATCCACTTAAGTATATTGTTTCGTAGACCATGACATCACCTACGTGGAAAGAGTGGTGTAGGAAGGTAATGTTACATAATTTAGGTTTTATATTTGTTACATACTCATACTCGGCGCATACTCCGCCGACAAGAACACCAAGCTCTTAAATAAGAAGAAGATTTGTTACGGCTAAAGGCCGAAATGCGGCTATGCCTAGTTTTAAGTTTTAACCGGCTAGAAATAGGTGCAGCCAGTGCACAGAATAAATAATACTAACGTACAGAAGTCTCACTCAGCAAAGAAATTCAAAGAAATATCTACTCACTGTGGCTAGTGATATGGTTTAATTTAGCTCACGTCAGAACTCAGCACCTTTTCGCATAGATACCTAGACATCCATTGCAAGCCAATTTCATTCTTATTAATCTGGACAAACGATTCGTATAACTGAATTTACCACCCGGAGTGGCCGCCTGGGGGAGTGACACAGGCCTGGCCAGTGTTAGGTGGTTACACTTAGATGTATCCTGTTTATCTTCGGCTTAACTAGGTTTAGCCTTTATTATACCAGCTTGAACTAGTTGCAGGTGGTCACGGGTGGTTAAACCTAGGTGTTAGATACTTAAAATATGGCAAACCTTATCTTACACCTAGGTTTACCCTGTGACCGATTTTTTCCTAACTCCCTAGAGAGTAAGTATAGGTATAAAGATACTCGTATATAAAGATCTATACTTACTTATCACTTCAAATCAACCGTTACGGACAGTCGTTGATTGTTTACATAAAAAAAGCTTTTATTTATATGAAACTCCATTAGCCTGAAACCAACGCTGAAATGGATTTGATGTAGTCACATCACATGAAAGGTGTTAATTAATGCAAAGGACTGTCCCTCGGCTAGAGGTCGGGACTTTTTAAAGCCCTTGAAATACTTCTATATTTTACATAACAAATAAGTACTGTTGAAAATAATGCAAAACAATAAAATACCCTTTATTGCACAAGAAAAATAAGATCTATTATCTTAACAATTAGCAAATGCGCAAATTGCGGCCTTGTAAAGCAATTTCTTCCAGGCAACCTCGCTTATGGCCATACATGAATTTTTCGGATTCCCGTGCTGCTCCCATTTGAAATAAATTATTTGAAAGGTACCGGAGATATCATTTAAAATTTTGTCTTAGTCAAGCGCTAGATAACCATCCAAACTATTTTGCGGATAACGGCCAATTTTGGCAAAAATGCTAAGAAAAGCTTAACGTTCTCACTTTAAATTGTAAACAGTAGTTCATAAAACTACTGTTTACAGATATCGCCGTTAAATTGGGCAGCACTGAACCCTGCAAAAAATTAATGTATCCCCCTTAAGATAAGACCTTACTTGATATAGGTACTTCATTTTGTTTAGTATGTCTGTGTAGTTGTGTATTCTAGAGAGAACAACGACGGGCAATATGGATCTGCTAGCAGCATCGATCAAATATTACTGAAGTACTAGCAGATATACATACACCAAATTTCTTATTTTTACATTGAGCATTGTATTCCAAATTTTTTTTTCTTGAACTCTGTGATCTGCACAGGAGGAAAAACAGCTACTATTTTCGTTACTACCGAATCAGCTGATCCTTTAACGTTTGTCATCACAGTGATCACACCGTTTAGGTATCGAAAATATACCTACATTATTACTATGCGCGCAACGACCCCTCGGAGAGGTAAATTCAGTTCTACGAATCGTTTGTATATTCAGTTATAAGAGTGAAATAGGCCTGCAATGGATGTCTAGGTATCTAAACGAAAAGGTGCTGAGTTCTGAAGTGAGCTAAGTTAAACCATATCGCTAACCACATTGAGTAGATATTTTTTTGAATTTCTTTACTGAGGGAGACTTCTGTACGTGAGTACTGGTTCTTATTCTGTGATATTACAAAATACCACTTTGCACTGACTTAGTCAACTGAGTAGGTATCTCAGGCAGTATTTAAATGTGTCCCTATTTCTATAAACTATTTACCGTAACGGGTTCCTCCGGGTAACTCGGTTAGGTTCTCCGCGGACGTAACGACATTACCGTCACGACACCCCGCCAGAACAACTTGATCACTACAGTTGATACCAGATTATATCGATTTAGCTGAGAACTGTTTACTTCAGCTTCGAGTCAATATTTACACTGCGAGCGCTCTTGGAAATTGGAAGATTGATGTTTAATACTAATACAAAATTCATTAAACATTTTATGCAAGAACTTTCAAAGTCAATTTAGCTAGAATCTTGCTTTTGCTTTTCTTTCTTTCTTGTTTTTGTTGTCGAATAACTCTATCGTTACTGAGAATGATAATTTCTAATCTATTTAAATCACAAAATAGTTTTTTTATACTCATAACTGTAACAAAATTACAATTTAAGTTCTATTCTAACAATCACGAGATATGTAGATTGTAGGAGCTAATCAAACTATTATACAAAAGCTTTATTTCATGATTTATTATTATTGCTGCTCGCATAATTTCGATCAAGCTTCTCATTTTTTGTTCGTTTTGTTCTTCAATTATTAAAATATTACATGGCACTTGATTTCAATTATTTTGTGTACTTCCGCCATTATTTAACTGTCGTTCTCGCGAAAGGTGTTTTACCTCTACACGAGGCATCCTGAGGCACAAACTACATGTTGATCGTTCGGCGGTCAAACGACGAATGATAAAAATACACTGTATTGCCGTCTTATTATACTGTATGAGAAGGGGGAGGTGTGTGAGGAGGAGGATCTGGTTTTGTGCCTGAGGATGCCTCGTGTAGAGGTGAATCACGTGTCGGAAGTACGACAGAAATAGTGGGGGAAGTACACAAAATAATTGAAATCCAGTGCCATATAACTTTGACTTCCGCAAGGTAACGCCTGAATCTATAATTCTATATAAAAAAACCGGCCAAGTGCGTGTCGGACCTAGCATAAAGTAGGGTTCCGTAGTCATTTTTGGCACCGCGCTGTTTTGCATTTCTTGCATTTCAAGCTTCATTCAGTCCTAACAGTAAAATATGTAAAAAAACTTTTTAAGTTTATGTTCTTTTGAAAAAAGTATATATTTTTATTCTATTTATAATTTCAAAAGTATTCATCACAGGATACCCGAAACAATTTTAAATAAGAGTTTCCGCGCCTGTTTCTTTACGTGAGTGATTTGAAATTTATAGGTCCAAGACTTTAGAAATTACAGGGGGGACGACGACACCGTGTAAACGACTTTGGGGGGCTATATCTCGCAAATGGTGAAGCTGATAAAAAAGTGTTGTATGGAAACCCTACCCTACCCCACACAAGGGGGTGCACTCAAAAAAATAATTCACTCCCCTTTACATGTATGGGGTACCCTTAAAAATGGGTAATTTTAATTTTTTGTATTTTTAAAAATGAGATCTATATGTGAAGTATTCTCGAACCAAGTTACATGCAAATCAGTTTATAAACGTAGAAAATCTTATAAGGGTTCCTTGTAAGTACCATGTTCACAAAAGATTTTACATTTCTAATCTCATAATGTACTTGCAGTGGTCTCCAAAATGAATGTTCGATGGTTTTGGGCGGTGGCTGCGTGCGCTATGGTATGCGTCAGCGCCGAACGCGGTGGCTCCTCCTTGCGTGGAGCCCTCGAGGCTCTGCAACGACGGCAGCGGGGCCGCATGCATCCCCCCATGGAAGCTATGCCTGAATATGATTCCCTCTACGAGTTTGTGCCTCCACAAGGATACCCAGGTACTTTGTTTAACTCTTCCACTGACTCCTAGCAAAAAAATAAAAAAAAATAAAGGATTGTCTTTTATCGTCATCATTACGGAATATCCATATTTATAATGAAGCTCTAATAATGGTTTTTTTCAGAACCGGATTATAACATAGATGTTGAAGATCTGGATGAAGATCCGAATACAAAATATATTATAAAGCTTTTGGAAGAGAACGACAGACCTCAAGAGGCATACGAATATAAGTTAATTAAGAAAAAGAATTCGCATGCTGAGCCCAAAAAGGAATCAGCTTTTCGTGAAAGAAGTCACCATCCCGATAACGATAGACTTCGAGACCTGTTTGTAGGTAAAGATGATATTGGAGAAAAAAATGAACTACAAGAGAAAGCCCAAAATGATAAAGAATACGCATTATTATTGGGTCAACTATGGTCAAAGTACAAATACGATAAGTCTAATGCGGAATCTGCTCCCCAAGAAGTGGTAAAATTGTACAAGGAAAAAGTGGTCAAGAAACGATATCCAGATAGTTGGGGACCAATTGTTTATAAAAGGAAGCGTAGCTCCGATTCTGATGCTGACCGACCAAAATCGCCAGACTCGGGAAGAAAAATCGACGATGCTCCACCTGATCCCAATTATAATAACTATGAACTGCCAGATGATGATAAGGATGATCTTCGTGAAGAGTATGCCATAGCGTTCCAACCATTAGATGATGATAACTTGTCTGACTTAGCAGACGATGACCAATACGCATACGGTAGCATGGAAAAACGTTTTCCGGTAGCCAAACGCAGCAGTGGGCCCTATAATTTCAATTCACAAAAGAAGAGATTTGCTATAAATCAAAATAAGCGTGAAACTTCAAAGACTTTTAGAGGCAGCTCTGGCACTGACCCAAAAATTATTAGAGATTTATCAAGGGTATTTGGAGATTCTGATTCAGATATCATTAAGAACCCGGTTAAGCGAAGCAGTGACAATCAAGACGGAAAACCGCCAATGCTACCTATCGCTACCCCTAACGTGACCCATGAACATCATAATTCTACTAATCTTGAAGACGATAGCCATGAGCATAATGATCATGTCATGCATCACCCTGGTATGACCGAAAAAGATGAAGAGCATAATCATCATCATCATGATCACAATGAAAGTGAAAAACCCATTGTTATTAAGAAAAAGTCGATTGATTGGTCTGATTACTTTGGTATAGACAAACGCAAACAGAATTCAAAAGCATTTGTAACTGATTTGACTCAAGATAGACTGCGAAAACAATACTTTGATACTTTCAACAAGGAAGTCGTTTACCCGTTGAATAATTTTCGGAAACATAGCAATGTTAAGAGAAATTATGTTCAAGCCCGACCAAATGAAGAAACTGAAATGGAGATCAACAGAGCACATGCTGTTGTTATTCGTAATGATGACAAGCGAGATACGTCCAAGGAGAATGATGCGAAACTAGACAGCATTGATAAAAAATTGAAGACTATGGAAGGTATGATTGTCGATGAAGCTTTACATTTCACTAATGTAGGCGACGATTTGGATTCCAAAGAGGAACAGGAAATGAAAGAGAAATTATTGTCACGATTGGCGGCTGCATACAGTTTAGAAAAAATGAGAAAAGCCTTGAAAGAATTTAAGCAGAGTCTGCAAACTCACAGAAGTGAATCAATAATGGCATCATCTCCTGTGCCCACTGATGAAGCAAAAGCTAAGAGAGTGGCAATTAAAAAGGAAAAGGTAGACATTGGCAGCAATGAAATACCTATTTATAACAAAGGCGAAGACAAATATAAGACAGATGACTTCGAAGGTGAGCAGGGCGCAGGACATTATTTGAATGGCAAGACTGAAGAACAATATTCTGAGGGATACATGGGAGGCAGCGGCAGACATCGTTCTCCAGTAATGGCAACGGGTTGGTATTTTATTATAACTAATAATAATTTAAACATAGTATTGTAAATATCTGGAATTAACTAAATAAAAATTTCAGGAGGCCCTTCGGGTGAATGTCCAGTGCTAGGAAAAATAGTGCAGCGATGCCGCGGAGTCGACTTACTGGCCGGAGATCGTGGACAGCTTTTCTTGCCTCTTTGCAGTTTGCATCAGATCTGCTACCTTTGCGTGAGTATACCTACTTCAATTTAATAAATATAAAATAATAAAGCAATAAAATAAAAATAACAATGTTTTGTCCTTAGGGTGAGGCACCTCCGACAACTTGCGACCTGGTATTCCTCTCAGAGGCAGACACAACATGTGAAGGCGATATGGGTTGCCAACGAGCTGCCCGATCAGCGCTAATGGCCCTTCGAGAGCTGCATGACAACCTGGCCGATGAGTTAGACGGCGAATGCGAGGCAAGCCCCTGTCTGCCAGCAACCCTCAAGTTGAACATCGGCTGGCAACGAGCTCTCCAACGATAAATTACCAAAACAACAACAATATAATGACGAAATCGTCGCAACGGAGAGTGAAGCCCGCCTCACGTTCCAAAGATGGGAACCATCTGAGCTTCTGAAGCCTGAACGTGAAACGGCCTTTCCCATTTACGTCGACAACTTTATATCTCTTTTGACATGAGTAATGATCATGTAACGTTTGAATAGTAACTAACTATTTTGCTGATCACTTTCGATGGAGCATCGTTTCACTAGGATTATGTAGCTGTAATGTTTCGTTGCTATATTGGTACGGGTCTAACCAGCCATAGACGCGTACGGATATGCGTTCTCACATCGATCTCAATAGGTTACATTCGCTAGCGTGTACCGCGCAAATGCTATGCTTTCATTGTTAAATGTAATTTGAATATTATATTGTATTGAAAGTTGTACGAACTTTTGCTTAATATGTTTTTGCGTACGTATTCTGATTGTTCATCTTTTTGATATTATAGAATTGGGACAGGACTAGATGTTATCGTGGGAAATGTTTATGGATGTAACGGGATGGTATTTTATCGTTGTTAAGTATTTACGTACATATATATGTATTTGTATTTAAGTGTCTCGGCTAAGTGTCGTAAACACAATATTAAAAGTGTTTTAAACGTAATTTCAAGTTTTCCTGCGTGATAAATTGATTTATCAAAGGTGAAATTTATACCCTGGGAAAAAAAATCATTTTAATATTGACTTAATAAAACTCATTTTACACATTCGATGTCTATATTTTCTTATTCTTTATATAAAAAAATACTTTTATTGTACAAGATATAATAAGGCATACAACGGTGGATTGATGCAATTCAAGCGCTCCATACAAACATGTTTCAAAAATATTTTAGACATTAGTAAATCTAATTCGGTCATATTTTTACTGAAACTCGTTTTTAAAATTTTCAACATCAAGAAATTAATTTTAGGAATAAGATGTTAAGGATTTTAAAACTCTGACCTGCATTAGTTGCTCAATATTATATCTACAAGTTTTACCGAGATTGATCAGTTACTGTCCAAAATAAAAACGGAAGTAATGGGAACTTTATTCTACTGGGAACTAAGAACGTTTGTACAGAGCTCGCAAATTGCGTCAATGCCCTTGGGGGACATTGTATCGCTTGTTCGCTTCGACAGTCACTGGGTGCGCTAGGTCCACAAACGTCAGACAAGCATCATCCGCGACTTAGCACTAGAGCGGCACTTTAGACTATACTAGGACAATAAAATAATTTTCATTTACACCCGACTATTGCATAGTCATAAGTTACGTATTTACGGAGTGTTTGTTGTACTCTGTTGACAAGTCTTCCGGTCCAATCGGCTTCGGGGTGTCCGCTGTTTCTGGAACACGAATGTGTCGCAATTCCCTGATTTAAAATATTGTATTAAATATTATATGAAAAAGTAAAAAAAATCATAAAACAAAACATTTAGATAGAACATTAATGAATGTATAAGATGTAAGTATAATAAGACGGTGAATATTACCGTTAATTTAAAACTTGAATGTTATCACTTTACTCGTAAAATGTTCAAGTACTCTAATTAACACACAAATATAAATGGTTTTCAATAGCGTTTTGTTTCATTGACCCTTTATTTTGAAACCTTATGATTAATAAATCAGATGCAATTAAACAGAGGATCTGTTCAATTTCATCAGAGAAATAGGTATTGCTATTGATAAAAATCAATATGATTTTATTAATTATATTAGCAGACTATTTAAAATTAATTTTAGTTTCTTGTTCTTTTTTAATTCGCCTAATGTTTAATTAGTGTTTAAGTATTAAAATATATGATAAACCAATTAGGGACTTCATTGTTTCAAAAGGCAACCTAATCATGTATTCTTATCAATAACATAATTACAAAAAAAAAACACAGGGTAGACGCCAGAACATTATTGATAAATCGTAATGATCATATCTTTCTGATAACCGATAAGAACACTCGACCATCGATATCTCAGTGTTGATACAAAGTGACGACACACAACACCACAATAACACAACCAAAACTAAATAATAAAAAAAATTGTGCTACAGTTCCATTTTCGGAGCATTAAAGTGATTTTTAAAACTGGCTAAGTATGTCTAATACACAAGGAAGCATGTACCTACAGGAAGGAAGCGCTAGTGGAATAGATAACCCGGCCGCTACAGCAGGTAAGTACAAGTTCACGATATGTATTTAGATATAACATTTGTTTGAGTGATGTTGCCTAATAATACTCACTCTTAAAATATAGTAGTACAGGTCCTCGATATCAAATGAAGAAGTACTTAATTTAGTTAATGAGAAAAGGAACTTAAAGGAAAGATGTTTGGTCATCTTATACGCCACAATCAATTTATTAAAAACATAATAGAAGAAAAAATAGAAGCAAGAAGAGGAAAGGGAAGACCAAGAAGAGCATTTATAGATCAAGTAAAGGAGAAAGTTGACGCCGTGTCGTATAGGGAGGTCAAAAGGATGGCTCAAGAGAGGGAGACATGGAAACTAATCCACCGACAGGAACGTAGTTCTTAAATTATAGATAGATAGGTCCTCGATCCACTGATTGAGAACCATGTCAATGACTTCGAAAACAAAAACGTTAAAGAGCATAAAATTATTAATAAGTATTGAAAGTTTCAAAGCTGAAGCACTCAAAGTACACGATCTGAGTGGGGTCGAACGCTTCATCTAGATATGGTCATACGAGTAGCTATTTTTATTTAGTCCATAGTAGATTTATCATATTTTTTGATTCGGTAAGTATAATATAATTTATTGTTCCGCATTAAATAATAAAAAGTTGGTTGATTAAAAAAAAAAGCAAAATTTAACAACGAGAATAATAAATATGTAGCCCGTTTCTTAAAAGTCCGCTAATATAATTAATCATGTATATGTTCAGGAACATATTTTTTTTAATAAAAATAAATTGAGCAGATGGCTGAAGGTCGAATTCTCTTTATAACGTAGTTGAAGTCGATCTTGTTTAATCGATGTCACTAATGTGAGTAAGTATCTTATTTTGTAGGAAACATTTTTATGAGATGACCATTACAAACATCTAACAAATCATGTCACTAATCCACACAAAAGTAGAAAAAGCCCTCTAGTATATGTAAATAAAATAACAGTTACAAATGTCCTATTATTTGTTAAAAAAAAACTGAAATGTCATCGAACTTGTCGTAGATAGGGTCTACGGCTTCGTAGACTGTAGCGATTCGTAGACCTCTACTTTGTAGCAACAAGCAAGTCAACGCGTGTAGCTTTCATGTTTGAGCGTAGTCTCATAGCGTTACATACGGTCTGTAACGCTACGAGACTACGCTACGCAAATTGTAACAAAGACGGCTTGTAAGTTTCTCAGTACAAATACTTTATTTATGTAGTTACTGTACTTTTGACTACTTAATACTTGTTAATATGTAACACCAATAACATTCATTAAGTACACTTCGCTTAGATAACATTTTGTAAAATGTGACGCTTTTATGAGCACTTTTGAAGAAATTGTAAAATCTAATCGATCTTCTTAAGCTTAGCTTAGCTTCCCTTCTTAGAAGGAACGAGGAAATGCTGCCAGCATAATGGGTACGTTGTCTCGATGTGGCGCGTTGGAAGAGATATTTTATTTGTAAAAATGTTTCTGTATAATTTTGTTTGTATAATTTGTTTTGAATAAAATACATTTGGAGAATATAAGAGTTGCTTTACACATAATCGGGCTGGCAGTAATCGACACAGCCGAGCAGTAAAATCAAATATATAAGAAGATGATAAGTTCGGGGAAAAAGCCGCTCAGCTTAAAAGGTAAAACGGATATATGCAACTAAAAACAAAAATAAATTTCGGCATTTCCATACAAAAGTGCAGCCACCCGGGCGATTTGTATGGGAAAGTCGATTTTTTATTGGTTTTTAGACTGTTTTTAATTTCATGATATACTATAGTGATCTAGTATAGCCTGTGGTTCGATTTATTTCGGGTATGTCCATTTTACGTTGTATATGGACGAATTTCACTGAAATAGCGTACTAGGCGTTTAAGAGCTAGCAAGCGACTAAGTGAAGTTTATAGGGATAGCTACAATTGAACAGGACAAAACAGTGATATATGTGGTGTTCCATCTCGTTTTACGTATTAGTTCTTTGCATTTGAATATTACAAGATGTTAAAATTATTTCAGATGATGAGTCTGCACTCAAACCTGACTTGGTTATAAGCGTACAGCCACAGCCTTATGGTAAGTTATGTTGGTTTTTTATGGTAAAATGTTGATGTATTTATACTTAGAATGTACAGTGTTGTCATGAAAGACGTTCTCCAATGCATATACTCCGGATACAGATAGATTATCACGTCTTTATACCTATCGGGGCAGACAGAGCCCAGAGCTAAGACCCAAGGGCCATATTAAGCATAATCACAGAATAAATAATACTAACGTACAGAAGTCTCACTCAGCAAAGAAATTTAAAGAAATATCTACTCAATGTGGCTAGCTATATGATTCAATTTAGCTCACGTCAGAACTCAGCACCTTTTCGTATAGATACCTAGACATCTATTGCAAGTCAATTTCATTCTTATTACTCTGGACAAACGATTCGTATAACTAAATTTACCACCCGGAGGGGCCGCCTGCGCGCATAGTAATAATCTAGGTACCTTTTCGATACCTAAACGGGGAGTGACACAGGCCTGGCATAATATACTGTCTGTCATTAATCTCTAATCTATGTCTCTCATCTTAGTGCGTTCTGTGATGCTTTGGAGCCTGAGATCCGCTACTGACAAGCCCGCCGACCGCTAGTCTAACTACTATGCCAGAGCCCTAACCCTAGATGGTCATGAGGTATTTTTGGGCAAGAAATAAAAGAGTGGACTGAATATTCATCGTCAAACGTCACATGAAGGTGGTGACCCCACTGCACCGCGCACCGTCGCGGAGCGCGGGGCGGCAGATTTTAACATCGTATGCAAGTTTCTCAATTTGTGTAGAAAACACGCCTAGTCCAACCCACTAAAAACGCGTCAACGCGCGGAAGCGTCAGTGTGTTAAACCGCGCTCTGCGACGGTGCGCGGTGCAGTGGGTTTACCGCCGAAAGTAAACATGGCGTTTTAACCGACTTTTATGCGCGTATTACCTGTTTGCTTGTGTGACGTCATCTGCAAGTCATCTGAAAAATAACTGGCGCAGTGTTAGAAATTTAAACTTCAACATTGTTTTTTATTGATAAATAGATACATACATACATATTATCACGCCTGGTTCCCTCAGGGGTAGACAGAGACTATGGACCTCTACTTGCTACGATCCTGACAAATAGATATCCCGGAAATATAAATTTATTGTGATTATTTAAATTCCCGTAGGCATTAATTTAATAATAATGCAACGCGATAGTTTAAAAGTATTAATTGTGATTATTATGTAATAAAGGCTACGTACCTAGTAGCACGTATTCAAAATCTCCACCCTGACTCAAAATTGGTCTTATTTGCGGACGACACAAATGCGGTAATATCTGATAACAATAGTTGAAATAGTAAATAATACAAAATTTTTAGGTATACATATTGACGAATTATTAAACTGGAAGAAAGAGCTAGGAGCACTAGATGATTCTATTTCATCGGCTTGTTATGCCATCAGAAGTCTCCGCAATGAAATTTCAATAATTAATCTAAAAAAAGTATATTACTCTCTGGTGGAATCGAAATTAAGGTATAGCATCAAGCTGTGGGGTAAAAGTTATCGCTATAATCAAGATAGAGCCTTTTTGATCCAAAAAAGGGCTATAAGAGCCATGGTAGGTATTCCGCCTTGGGAGTCGTGTGAAGAGCTCTTTGTCAAGTTAGGCATTTTGACTGTTCCGTGCTTGTACCTATATGTCCTTCTGACTGACTTCAAGAAAAAAATGACAACAATAGAGACAAATAAGGAGAAACAGTTACGTGAAAAAACTCGGAGAATGGATCTGAAACATGATACCATTCCCAAGTTGGAAATAGCGAAACACAATGCTTACTACCAAGCATATAGGGCTTACAACAAACTACCTAAAGAAATAAAATCTAGTCAAGGCCTTAAGCCCTTTAAGGGAAAGCTAAAAAAATATTTGTTAGAAAAGTCCTTCTACTCCATAGACCAATATTTTAAGTAATCTGAAATTATTATTTAATTAGATTATTAGATTGACCATTAATTATATTTTTTTTTTTTTGACATTGTTTTAAATAATTAAATTGTAGTATAAGTTATAACGGTGTTGACATAGATGTTTTTATATTTTATATGTTACATAATTTAATTTAAAAGATGTTAGTTTTAAGTTATTCCGACACAATGTATATTGTTTTATGGAAATAAATAATAGAAAGAATTATTTAAAATGATTTTTCTAAATTTGTCAAATACCGTATTAAGCAGCAAAACTACGATCTAGATATCAGAAAATATCGTACTAAGTAGAAATCGATAGCTATTGAGGTGATATAAGGAGGTTGTTAAAAGTTCCGGGACCTTTCACGCCTCTAACAAGTTAGAGCGAGCTTCAATTAGTTAAAACAAAAAGTGGAATATTTATTTAATTTTCCTTTTCTAATTAAGTACTCCCATTAAGAATCAGTTTCAGTTTGGCTTAGCGCTGATTCGTATGGGAAGGTGAATTTTTTTTATCGTTTTTCGTTGTTTTTATGGAAAGTAGTTCAGTATCATGGACTGTACTAGCTCAGAAAACTTGGCTGGAAAGGGGGACATGTGCACAAATCCATGTATTTATAGATTTCTTGTATAACTATGTGAACTTTTATTCTATTAAAGATAGCTCGCGCGCTGAGCTGCCTGTATCTACGGTAAACTGGCGCAGCACCCCTCGCGGACAGTTTATCCCCGTGCACGGGCTTGACTTCCTCATCGGCGTCACTAGCCTCGTCATCCAGCAGACGGTGGAACTCGACGACTGTGAGTAACTTGTAGACAGTCACTGAGCTGCCAGTGTCGACCGCGAACAGCAGCACTTTCGCGGACAGTTCACGGGCTTGACTTCCTCATCGGCGTCACTAGCCTCGTCATCCAGCAGACGGTGGAACTCGACGACTGAGTAACTTGTAACAGTCACTGAGCTGCCAGTGTCCACCGCGAACAGCAGCACTTTTGCGGACAGTTCATGGGCTTGACTTCCTCATCGCCGTCACCAGCCTAAAAAAATAAGAACAAATCACGAGGGCCGCGCCAATCCCGGCAGCGCCTGTGTGCGAAACCTGTGAAGCGCTTTTTACTTTTGTCGGCGTGTTTCTTTATTCATATTTTTATGGGAATAATCTTTAGAAAGGGGAGGCTAAGGAGGCTTTTGCCCATAGATCTTCCGACGAGTTTCTACAGTTCAAAACGGCAGATTTAGGTATTTTACAGTAGAGAATGAATGTCCGATCTAATCAATTGATTTACACGGACTAAAAGTGACGTACCTAAATGAAGTGAATTTGACTTCAGATTGACGTGCAAATTCATACAGAGGCTGTGTCTATCTTGATCCATGGTCTGTGCTTTTGCCCAACAATGGGACCTATACAGCTAATGAAAAAAATCTCTAGCGCCTGTGCGCGACGCACACTTTGCTCATTAGGGCAGCGCAGTCCTGCAAATTACCTAGGGTAAATTAGCCCCAAAGTGAAGTCAAACTTAACAATACAATGTATTTTGGTATAAAAACACAGGTATGTTATGTATACAATAACACCCAAAATGAAAAATACCACTTTCCAACTTGCCCTCCAACTTGGTTTGCGATCGGACCCAGAATACCCAGAGTGACGATCGCGTGTTAAATATTACGCTACGAAGGTCTTTAAGGTGAATCGTTAATAAATATCAATTAAAACTTTATGGTACAGTGGTGCGTTAACCCGTGTAAAGTACCGCTGTAAATTAACCCCTAATGCAAAATAAATTTGAAAATTTAAGTCCGACGTGACGTGACAAGTATAATATTAGTCATAGAAAATCTCATAATATATAATACCTAAAGTTAGCTAAAACTAGAAACAACCTAAAACTAAAAACCTTAAAAAATATAATATAATAACTAAAATATATTATTAAAAGGAGTCCCTTTAGGCAAGGTTCCGAAGATACTGGCAGCGTTCCCCCTTTGAATAGCTAGACTGATTCTTTGTCCGAGGTAGCTGCCAGCTCTTCGGTCTCCTGTGATGTCGACTAACCTTTTTTGCTATGTTATGTTTTACGTGACAAGTTATGTTTTTACTTTATATTTTTAGAACTTTAGATACTTACGTGATTTTAAAAAGATATAAGAGATAATTCGCATTTCCTTGTAAAAGAATATGTTTACAAAAACAAGTAAAGACCAAGCAATCTCATTACTTATAATAATTTTGCTCTTTGATATTTTCAAAAGAATTCTCGTCTTTACTCAATATACTGAAGTACGTACAATGAAATAAGATCAAAATAAACAAACATTAACGGGAAATGTGTCATTATAACCAAAATAATATTATTCTCATCTTCGTATCTTCGATGTTAAAAACTTCAAAGTCGTTTTTCATGAGTTTCTTGAATTGGCGTAGGAAGTATTATCATAAAAAACTTTATTGAAGCTAATTGGTTTTCAATAAGTCTCCCGGCACATAATTAATGTTGATCGCTTGATATCGGTCCCATCGGAACTGCGTGACTACGCAGTTAGTAGAAAGTACAAATTAAACAAAATGTAGAAAGTTAAAAATAAATTAGTTAAATGAAATTTGTATTTCAAAAACAGTAAATAATCATAGGTACCTACGTAGGTATTGTATGTAACGATAAGTTTTGATCTTATATCAAGAATTTTTCTTCGGTAGAATATATAGATGCTACAAAAGATCACCAAATAATTGGTGATTGAGTGGATGGAATCTATACTAATATTATAAAGCGGAAGAGTTTGTTTGTTTGTTTGTTTGTTTGTACGCGCTAATCTCGGGAACTAATGGTCCGATTTGAAAAATCCTTTTTTTGTTGGGTAGTCCATTTATAGAGGAAGGCTTTAGGCTATATAACATTACGTTCCGACAACCACGCGAACGAAGTCGCGGGCACAGCTAGTGTATTATAACTTCACTATTTGCGTTTATAACACACGCGTGTTTTATAAGCTGCTTTATAGTATCTAAAACCGGTGAAATTACATCTACTTTACGAGCAAGTATGTTCAAAATTACCTTACAAAACTATTTTTAATGTATATTCCAGTAACATCAAAAGTAGAGTCCGAGAACCGCTACATAGTACGCGTGCCGCACGGAGAGGCCCTGTACATCGCAAGCGAGACATCTTCACAGACTCAGCGCTGCCTCTGCGGCTCGGGACGCTCCTTCATGATGCACCTTCACGACAACACTCGACAGGTACATTAAATACACAATCTCGTCTAAATCCCTAACGACGCAGACAGAGCATTTTGACTCTTGCGGCTCTAAGCAGACAGAGCCCAAGGTCGCAATACCCGAAGGCAACTTTTAGCGAGCTTGTGAGCGAGAAGGTGGAAAAAGGAATCAAAATAATACGGGTGCTAGCCGCATCTTATATTAACATGATTCGCATTTTCACTTATTTGTCTCGATCGGCTTTTACGATCTACGCAGGAATAGAAGTAGGTGATAAATTCAAAGTGTCTACTTTTCTCCCATGCAGACCAGCTTGGTAGAGAAATTTATTTCGATGACATAAACGCTTATCGAGGCTGAATATAAAATCCTACTTATACAATGTGAAATCCCATCACAACTAATATTATAAATGCGAAAGTGAGTTTGTTTATTTGTTTCTTTGTTACCTCTTCACGCTTTATCTACTGAACCAATCTTCTTGAGAATGCGCAGTTATGCGCATACACATAGTAAGGTGTACTGAGAAGGATATAGGGTACCTTTCATCCCGAAAAAAGTAATGTTTCCGTTGGATTTGGGATACGCGAGCGAAGCCGCGGGCAAAAGCTAGTAAATCATCATTTCCTTTTATTTCAGGAGGCCATGGTGCTGAAGCGGAGGCTAGCGGCGGCTTCTTGCTGCTTCCCTTGTAGATTACAGGTAATCCCGTCAAAATGGCGTCACATTGTCGTTGTGCGAGTCGCTAATTGGGCGGCATGGTGCTACTTTCGTTGAGATCGATATGACCAGCCAACAATGGACGCGGCAAGGCCTAGGAATTACACTTTAGATAAGAGAAAGAAGATCCTGGGCAGGATTAAATTAACTGTTGAATTTGTAAACGGGTGAGTCGTAACAAAGTGAACAATTAATTATATCCCCCAAATCAAGTCAAATCAAATAATACTTAAAACATGGTATTCTCTTCCCGTGACAGCTGGTCACGTGATTAGCCCAAGAATTCGTCATCATTTGGGAGTGTTGCCATTAAATATATAAATGTATTAAAAATTAAACAGATGAATAACACGTTATAGTAACTAGTTCATATTCGTTGACTAATTGTTGCTGAAAAGAACATCAGTGGTAACACTTTTGTGACATTCGTGACGTAGTCTTGGGCTATCGCGGGAAGATAATATTTTGTTTTATTATACCATGCCCCAAATAATGTTACTAACCATTACTACTCGTATTTACCTCTATCCCTAGGAAATGAAGGTGATAACCCCACCTGGGGACTACGTGGGGCGCGTGGTGCAGCGGTGGTCGTGGGTGGTTCCGTACTACGTGGTGAGGGACCTGAATGATGAGGTGCTGTTCGTCATCGAAGGGCCCGCGGTCATGCAGCGGAGCGCGTTGATGCTGTCCGAGTTTAAGGTGACATTTCCAACCCATATCTTAACGAAATATACCCAAGAGATTTTAATTTTAATGCCTGAAATATTAGCCAGCTATAATATGTCACAAAACGAAACCCCAATCGACGAAATGAAACGTCGCAAATGGAATTGGATTGGCTACACTTTTCGAAGGGGCCCTGATCACATACCTAAAAAGACTATGGATTGGAATCCCCTGGCGACCGTACCGTGCTCGATGAAATTAAGAAAAGTGACAAGAGATGGAGAGTCGTTGAGGACGCCCTCTGCCCCAGATACACACAGGACCATAAACCATGCCTGAAATATTCATAAATAACATAGGTACTGAACTAAACAGCAATTCACATGGTAGCTTCGATAGGAATTACGTACAAGCTCATGTTTACTCGTAGTTAGTGGTTAACACTAACTCG
Organism: Acrobasis repandana; assembly: GCA_963576875.1. NCBI lineage: Eukaryota > Metazoa > Arthropoda > Insecta > Lepidoptera > Pyralidae > Acrobasis > Acrobasis repandana. Next base: position 5,376,897 of record OY756215.1, read on the forward strand.
CGCGTGTTTCATTCAGCTCCACAGTTCTAGGACAAGTTTGACTCATGGAATAATCTTTATTTAAGTACTAATGCAACTTCTAATGTATTTCAGATAATGACTGCCGACTCTCTTCGAGAAGTTGGCAAAGTATGCCACGGCTGGGACCGCGACTTGAACAGCTTCGCCACAACTCTGCAGATCCCTAACACTACCGTCCAGCCCAAACATAAAGCCTTACTGTTAGGAGCCGCCTTCTTACTAGTAAGTTTTCAATAAGTAATAAATAAAGCTTTACAGATCCGACAATCTTTAAAAAAATCTGCTCTCCTAAGTCAGTCACATTTTTAAAATAGTTTGAAAATCCAAAAGTGGACCCCTCATAATCTCATTTTTCACAATTAAATTGATTTTGATTGTTTTATTGCTAACTTAAAACGAAGAAAAGTATGTGTCGGCTTTAACGCACGACTGGAGATTATTTTTAACTTTTATTTTTAACTTCCCGCTGAGAAAGATATAGCGGGCACTGTGAAGGAGGACCCATTGCAAACCTCTTTGCCTACACCCCGACGATCTACGCGTGCGCGAAGAGCAGCTTAAGTTCTGTCACCCTGATTTGTTTTTGACAGTAAGATTTTGGTTTGTAACAAAATGGCGAGCTCACGCGCGACGATTTGAATTTTTTTGCTGCTCGCTATAACTAAACTACATTGAATTAGACCGTGATCTTCGAAAGGACTTAGTTTTGGATAATACTGAAGCGTATAAAAAAAATGGACTTGATCAGATAAGTTTTTCGGGAGTTATCGTGACCACGCCAGTTTCCATACATACAGACACACGGACGTCCACAAAATGATTTTATTAAACATTGTTTTTATTTATTTAAAAGGCAAAATGTCTTTGAAAAAAGGGTCATAAGTGTTGAAACTAGTGTTTTTCCTTGACATTTATGTGTAAATATTATTGTACAAGTGCGATAGAAAATAAATAGAGACACATTTAGTTAAAAAAATCACTTGATTTTTGTGAGGCGAGAGTAGAGCACTACCTCATGCGCTTCGCTTATGAGGCGTGCAATTGACAGAAAAAACAGTAAGTAGGTACTTACTACCTAAATAACTAGTGTTATAACATGGTATATACCTCAGAACATTATTATAATCCCATATCTCTGGTATATACTTCGCCTGGTATACTCTTCCCGTGACAGCTGGGTCATGTGACTGGCCCAAGAATACGTCATCAGTTGAGAGTGTTGCTACTGTTTTTGTTCACTTTACGTGACATTCGTGACGTAGTCTTGGGCGATCGCGGGAAGAGAATACCTTGTTATTATACAATACTTCTCATAGAGTACATTTTCAATTTTTCAATGAGTATTTACGTATTTACTAATTACATCGGGATAAATTATTGATTCCTTTGTTACAGGAATACACGTACTTCATGAAATCAAAATCAAGTTGCTCGCGGTGCAGCTGTTGGTGACTCACTGTGTAAGCCTGAAAGAGATTTTGTTTGTTTGTAATAAATATTTTTATACTTATTCTTAAAATATTGTTTTTTCCTTTTAGATTTTGCACGCGTCTTCCTCTTCCCCACATAGGTATACATATTCCCCGGGTGCCTTATCCTAATTTAGAGATAAAAATTACCGATCATAACGCGTTTACATATTAATATATACACACATACATATATCACTGATATATGTATATACTGATATATGTATATATATACATATATTTATGAAGGTATTTCTAAGAAATCTGCCAAAATCGCCAAATCGAGCAAAAGCAAAATACAACCAAAGGCACATATATTTTTATTTTATAGGTTTTTAGGCATTCTTGATGTGGCTAAAGTGCTCAAATTAAATAATGAAATAAGAAATGGTGAAAAACAAGTCCCGCTCACGTGGTATTTTTTCCCCATTTCTTATTTCATTATTCGCGGCACTTATGAGGAATGTCAGTCTTGCAAATCGCAAGTCAGTAGTCTTTTCAACCCTAAAAAGTTTTGAGAAATGAAAAATCAAGTTAAAAACTAAATTAAGTACTTGGTACTTCCACAGCAACATAATCACATTATGTGAGAAAAGCTTTGAGAGAAAAGTTAGAAATGAAAATACTTACCTTTACGGTGGAAAACACTGCTGACTTGCGATTCGTGAGACTGGCATTTCATAACAAGTAGTTATTGTTTTTGAGCGGATATATGCCACTCACTTCTATTTGTAGGTGATCGATCACCAAAGAGCAACAAAGTACCTTCTTTTATCTCTATCGATCACCGAACCACAAATTAGATAGATATGTCACCGAACAAATGACGAAAGCTTTGACATTTTGAATGCTCTAAGGGCATAGACATGCTTTCTACCGCAAGACAGAGTCTACGCTTTCTACCCTGAGATAAGGGTTATTGTTTTTTGTGACTGCCTCCGTGGTCTAGTGGTCAAGTCGTCTGCCTTGAGATCCGGAGGTCGTGGGTTCAAATCCCATGAATCCCATCCCGGGAAGCATACTTTATGAAAAGTTGTTTCCAGTCTGGTTAGGATATTGCAGAATCACCTGATTATCCGAAAAAGATGATTCCTTGCTTCGGAAGGTACGTAAAGCCATTGGTCCCGAACGCAATCTAGCGTTTGTACCTTTTCTTGGATTGGTTCTGGCCTACCCTTTGGGTTGCGGAGGTCAGACGGCAGTCGCTCTGTGTAAAAACCAGTAACTCGTCGAATCACCTGGGGTAGGTAGCGAGCCCCGGGCTCTGAAGCGTAACCGCTGACGATGCAACCGGGAATACGTTTGGATGATGATAGGGGTATTTGTTTTTTGTTTCTACCTTTGCTGTGCAATGTTACTGATCATTATGACATTTTGACTTGTTTGACACGGTTATGACAAACTGTATAGACATATTTTGGATTACAGTTATTGTTAGTTATTTTTAGTATGATTTTATTTAGATAGGTAATAATTTTAAGGCATGTCTTTGCACTGCTCTACAATAAAAACGAATGCTGATAAACATTGGCCATACGATGAGTATTACATAGGAGAAAAGGACAGTGAGGACAGAAAGGGTGGGGAAGGTGAACATCACTGGACTGGGGCAGAGGTAGGGTTTTTAACGATTTCTATATCGGCGTTCCTTTGCCTGGTACATTAATGGATAAGAATACACACCACGCACATTTAAGCTAACTATCCTTAAAATTATAGGATTGTTTGTTTTAACCATTGACTTATATATTACTAGCGGTTTTAACTCTTTATTGCCTATTTAAATACAATTTGTTTTTCAAGTTCAGAAAGAGCATGTGATTGAGCCCTAACCCTACACGGTAGACCCTGTGGTACTATTTGGGCTATAAATAAAAGATAATGGACTGTAAAATAAATGTAATAGGTACTAAGTAGTTATTTGAAAAGGACGCGAGTATCGCTTAGCGAGTCGTTTGGCCGAGTGAGGACCGCTGGCCGGCGGCCCAGTGAGGCAGCCGCCCCGCGCCCCGCGCCTCCCGCGATGATGTCGTCGCTTGTCCGCGACACATGTATAATAAGGATTTTATTTATATGTGATAAACGGGTAACTCACGGAAAGTTAGCTACTGGCCACATGTTTCGACCTCATCCGAAGGCCCTCCTCGGGGCGAATGTAACTCGTAACGCGTACACAAAGACGTCCCGAGCCGCAATAAGAATTTCCCATAGGTTAAGTCCCTAAGTTCCTTTAATAAAAGTTGCTACTAAATACAAGGTATATTAAATAGGTACGTAGCACTATTAAAACCGAAAGACTTGTTAGAACCGACTGCTGACAGATTATAGTAACAATATTCATATCAAAAGATTAAAACATGATTAAAATACTGTACATGTGAAGGATTCTCACACATTGCACATATTTATGAGTTACTTCTGCTTTCCTTGTGCCATAAACCCATAGTAAAAAAATCTAGGTCTATGATAAACCATATTTTCTCTATTTCTTTCGACAGTCCATAGAATGGTACACTGGCAGTTTTCTCCGCGACACCATGCACGGCTTGGGGGATTACCGGTGGCGGTACACGGGGCACAGCGGCCTCCACACTACTTACGAAGGTTATTTCTATAGCAACGACATGCATGGCTACGGCACTATGTCTTACCCTGACGGGATGGTGTTCACGGTTAGTCTTTTAACACCAAATTGAAAAGACTTCGCTTCATTTTATTGAACTTTTCCGGAATAATAGGTGTTTGCCCTAAATTTTTTTCCACGTAAGAGTCGACACGGTGCAAATTTGTTGGGATAATTCTAAATAGGCGATATAAATCTAAATCAGGCAATGCGAGCGTTCATTTTGATTTCCGTTTTTCACCTTCATCTTGCTAGGCCTATTTCATAAACTTCTTCACCTTTAACTAGGAAAATAAAGGAGTAAATATGTACTCAAATTTCCAAATATAATGTTACTTACCTCCGAAGCGGCCAAATTTGGCCGCTCCAACACAGACGAGTCTCAACCTTATAACATTAACATAAAGATATTGATTCCGTGACAAAAAAAATAGGAAGGAGGGGCCTTCCAAGGCCTATTTTTGTTCACAGGTATACCTTTATAGAAGAATATATTGTTGTAGGGTTTATACTTAAATAACATACGCTACGGCCCAGGAGTGGATACCGACTTCGTATACGAAGATGTCGGTCTCTGGCGCGGCTTTCAGCTGATAAGACTGGCGTGGAGGCCATCGTGCTTCAGCATCATCCCTGATCTGAGCCTGGGCGTGCTGGGCAGGAAGTACGTCGCGCCACACCGAGTGCTGCTCCAAACAGACTTAGTTATTGTAATAATTTTCATAATATTATTTCTTCTAACTGTAGTTTTCCATGTAGATCTGATAGCAAAAAAGGTAAGAATCTGCTAGCTAATTTGTCTCCTACATCCAGTATGGTAGCAGTCGATCGATGGTACTGACGTAAACATGGGAATAAATCATCGACATAAATATTAAGTACATGTTCGCTGGAATAAATAGACGGAACTTGTCTCTATTTTTGATTAGCGTATTCCTGCTATAATGAGTAACATCTTGCAAAGCATGGCTTTTAAAGTTGACTAGAGGTCAAACAAGCTACTTATATCAGCTAATAATTTTGTAGATCGGAGAAATAAACAGTGCTCTAGACATATTAAAGCAAAATGGCTGCGACCCTCAAAGAGCGGTGGATACCTGGATAAAACTATATCCGAACCACTGCACAGACCAAGCCAGCAAGCTGTGCCATGTCAAAGACTTCCTGCGCGATTATTACAAAGGAAACATCCAAGAATTGAAAGTAATAGATGCTCTGCCTCCACCTGACGAGGTATATTTATTAATTTTATTTTAGTTATTATCGTCTCGTTTTATATTGTTTTTTGGGATGCACGTGTTTATACTTATATATAATTTTTAGAATAGAATAGAATAGAATAAAATTTATTTTCCCAGAAAAATACAATACAACACAATAAATATAACGACAATGATAGGAGACAACACAAACAATAACAATTACAACAAGAAAAAAAAATAGACAAGACACGGTTAGGAATAATTTAACAATTATATGTATTTATTTTACTAGAACGCGGTTTTGTCATGCATACGTAAAGGAGTGTGTTGTGAATGCACTCCGGGAAAAAAGGGGATCCACTCAGCATTTGTCGTCGAACCCAAGAGTCCGCGACGCTGATTTTCAGTGGCACCCTGTTTTGTGATGTGACTCACGGGCGTGTGTGGTGGCATAATCTAGAGCAGATTTTTTGGTGTTAATTACTGGTGACCTAATCAATCAAGTGTATTCTGTGCTGTTTGGTTGAAATCGGTTTCGCAGTTTGAAAGATAAAAAGGGGGTAAAAGAGGTACTTATATTTAAAGATTAATTAGAATTTAGGAAACTATTATGGAAATTTATTTACATATTCATAATTTTTTTTCTCGCTCATACGTGGCAAGCCGTTTATACTTGTTTACCTGTAACTAGTTAACTATCTGACATGTTAAGACTGACCAATCTAGACCCATAACCATACTAACCATCTAACGGTTACTAGATTTAAGCAACGCTTTTAATACCGTAGACCTTGATATCATTTTGGAAGTATTTTAATCAATAACTATATCTCCTAAGGTTATTGACTGGTTTCGTTCTTACCAGTATAGGCATCGTCGCTAGCAGGTTAAGATTAAGGACTCTTTTCGTTTGGGTCCAGTACATTTTTCGGAGTACCGCAGGGTGGCGTTATCTCCCCTTTTATTCGCACTATTTATTAACACCATTACATTATAACTTCGCGCTTCCTAACACCTATATACAGATGATCTACAAATTTGCACACGATCTTACTTAGATAACCTTTTTTCTGCGATTATTTCTATATACTCGTATATAAAGAATGACCTTCATCGCATATTTGTCTGGAGAAAAATCATGGTCTCACTGGAATTCTCATAAAACTCAGGCGATAATTATAGGAAGTTCATGGTTCTATAGTAGAATGACTTTGAAGCAATTACTAAAATTATATTTGATGACGTAATAATTGAATATAGTAAATCTGTGAAAAATCCCAGCGTGTTATTCGATAACACTCTTTTTTGTCGCACTCAGATCTCCGAAGTCAGCAGGTAGATGCTTGCAGCAAGCTCCGATGGATATCAAGATTGCGCTTGCTCATTCTATAATACTTGACTTGACAATATCCTTGACTATGCGAACACTTACTATTTAGCCATTACTAAGGAGCAATCGCGCCTCCAGAATTTATGTACCTATGTAAGTAGTGTACGGTTCATATCTGGGCTTCGTAAATATGACAACTTTTCGCAATTTTGTATTCAACTCAAATGGCTCTCTATCCCTATTCATCTACACCTTGATTGTCATATCCTTTCTCTCTTATACTTCATCCTTTTTAATCGTAAATTTAGGATATCTTTTCTTTAAAACTCCTTCTAGAAGAAGTGAGTTCTCCTCTTCTACGCAGTGAAATTGTGATGCAGCACATGTACAAGCCCAGATCAAACCGTATTATTTAGTGGACAAATAAATGTTAAAAAATGTATAATACGGTAAATTTTGATGTAGCATTCAAGCCTAGATCAAAGCGCCTTGTTTGACAATAATAGTAATATTCCTGGATATTACTATGCCTGGAATAACGATGATCTGATAATCGACATGATGAAACATTGCTACAAACACGAGGATCAGAGAAAATGTCAAGAACTGTCTTTGGTGGATATATTTTCTATAATGTCTGGCCAGCGAAAGGTCTTCAAACGGCCTGGGAAATATGAAATAGACTGCAGGTGAGCCTCACTAATATTATAAAGTGTGTTTTGATTACTATCAAAATTAGCACACGCATGCAGATGTATTTTCATGTATATTTGGTAAGGTAATGATTATTTACCAGATAAAACATCTAATTTGAACTTTATTGTAAGTACATCAGCGATAGTTACACATAATAAAATAACAAAGGTAATTTTACAAATGATGGACTTATCCCAGAAGGTATCTCTTGCAGTCGACCAGTAGGGCAGAGGGCAGTTACATATTTAGTAGGAAGTACGTACAGAGCAATGAAATATCATTAAAATTCACCTAGTACCAAGTTTTCCAAAAATCTATTTTAAAATATCAGCTGCTTCAAACATAATGCATAAGCGATGAATATGTTTAAAATTCAGTATTTTTAATTTATTATAATTTTATATTAATAAGTGGTCTAGTATGGCCTGTGCTATCATTTATTTATTATGCCTTTCCACTTTTTATACACATGTCGGGTGTAGAATTTCAAGGAAACATCTTCATAGTTTTAAGCGACTTAAAAAAAGGAAGAGCTTTTCAATTCGTATGTACTTAGGTACTTCTGTTCTGAGTCCGCCCAGCCAGCAGTTACGCTGCAAGAGCATATGGATGAGGTCTACCTTGAAAAGTGCATCATCCCGCTCACAGACCAAAAGGCGATAAGTGTACTTCTCAATTCGAATGTACTTCCTTAAATATTTTTTTATAACTTCTCCGTTTCTGAACTGATTTAGAAAATTCCTTTTTTAAGATTTTCCTATCTTTTAGAACATTACTAATGGCTAGTTATTTGGGTGATGTACATAATGTAACTATACTAATTAACGATGAAGACGTTAATCCCGGTGTAACAGATAATAAAGGAAACTCAGCTCTCATGTACGCGACCGTAAGTATATAATTATACAACTATGTTGAACTCCTTAGCTGGTCAAAGGGCCGGACTATACATTAGGAAGAGTAGGCAACTGCCTAGGAGCCCCGCATCGATTAGGGCCCAACAGCCCAGGCGAGACCCGATTATATTTTTGGCGAGCCATTGCGACTTACACCGCCATAATTTTAGCCGACGGGGTGGGGTGCAAATAGGAGTTTTGACATCACACCCTTTTTTAAAAGCTGGAATCCCCTTAAAGACATAGGTTGTACCGCGTAGGACATAAGGCCCCTAATCATGGTTGATCTGGCCCTGGGGGCCTCCAGCCATGCATTGCCTAGGGGTCATATAGGACATGGTTAATCCACCCTCTGTTTTATTATAAAACCCGACCAACTTGATGACTTTCACCCAAATGAAGTCGACAGTGACAAATGATAGGGCCATCCAACAAGGGTCTTTAAAATATTTAATTTTTATGAGATACAACGTAAGTAGTCAGTAATTTTTACTACACGATTGTTCTTTTTGATACAACTTTCAGTGTGGGGATCATACTGACCTAATACATTTCCTGGTGGACGCCGGCGCCAACGTGGACAGTTTCAATGATTCGTGCTGCACCGCGCTAGGGCTGGCCATTCTAAGGTTCCTCTACAGCCAGAAAGACATCACGCCCAGCCAGATGATACAGGCGGTGACGCCACCGCCTCCTCCACCGTCTCCACCACAGCGTAAGTCTTGTACCCACATGCTTCTAGTGCACAACATGTTTTAACTATTCGTGCTGCACTGCACTTGGTCTGGTCATCCTTAGGTTCCTCTACAACCATAGAGACGTCACACCCAGCCAGATGGTACAGGCGTTAACGCCATCACCTCCACCACAGCGTAAGTTTTGTACCCACATACTTCTATTGCAGTAACACAACATATTTCAATTATTCGTGCTGCACTGCGCTCGAGGTCATTGTTGTCTGTGAATCCTGAGGTTTCTTTACCACCAGAGAGACGTCAAGTCCAGCGAGATGATACAAGCGTTAACGCCACCGCCTTTACCACCATCTCCACCACATTTACACCAATCTATCACGTCTTTATCCTTATTTATTTATTTAAAAAATTTTATTGTACATCAACGATAGTTACACATAATAAAATAACAAAGGTAATTTTACAAGTGGTGGACTTATCCCAGAATGGATCTTTTCCAGTCGACCAGTAGGGCAGAGGACAGTTACAAATTTAGTAGGAAGGCAGAAGTACGTACAGAGCAATGAAAAAAAACAAGTATAATATTAAAGCTTAAACACTACAAATACCTTACATACATACCTAAAGAATATTCTACATATAATATAAAAATAAATATTTTATATATAACTCAATTTATGACTCTGCAAAGAATTTCTGAACTCTTGATTTAAAGGAGCCTAGTGATTGAGACATTTTTATCTCCACTGGTAAAGCGTTCCATAAACGCGCAGCGACCACAGCGAAGGACTTCGCGTAGGTCTGTGAGGAATGAGAAGGGATCTGTAGAAGTAGCCTTAATGGGGCAGCGCATCAAAAGCATCCTAGTTAACGTTCCTTCAGATTAGCGTGTACCTACAAATATACAAGCAGACAAATGCACTCGCGTAAGCAGTACAGTCTTCTACATAATGGGGTAATGGGGTGGCATAATAGTACAGGATTCTTCACATGGGGCCCGTGCCCAGGGCCCCCATTCTCAGGGGGCCCCGAAGGACCGACAATTTCTCTCACACATTTATTCTCAAAATATTTTTATCACTTTTTTCACTATTCATTAATCTTATCAAAAGGTATTTACAAGGCATATACTACGCCATTATATTATATCGATGACTGCGCCTATTCCTACCGTACCAATTAATAATATTTCCGAACGCATCCTACCTAATTTACTAAGTACACCATCTAGCGATCACTCACGCAATCACTCCGATTACAAAGTCAAGGGCCCCAAAAGGGTCCAAAAGGGCCCCAAATTCTTGTGTCCCCAAGGGCCCCAGCCTAGTTTAAGACTGCCTTGGCCGTAAGTATAGGTATGCACTGGTAGACTAACATTTTTAAAAGTGATGACTAGATGATTTTTTTTCACAGCAATCCAAATACGGGATCAAGTCGAGGAATGGAATATGTCCCGGGAAGTTGTCTCAACCACAGCAAGTGTTCCCATAGCTCCTAATAAATTATTAAAAGGAGCAAGAAAGTCTGCTCAGTCCATTAATAAGGAACCGCCCAAGAAAAATAATGAGAATCAATCGAAATTACCTGATATACCAGAAGCTGTTTCATCCGAGTCTATATCAGAAATAAAAAATCTTTACAATTTAATCCAACTGGAGTACATTTCTAGAATTAATGATCTTTTTGGTCTTCCAAGTGCAACAACAACAGTTCCATATATTTTTGAAGTTGACGATATGACGAAAGGTATGGACCTCTTCATCGATGACGATCCAAAAAAAGTCTCAGACAAGAATACTAAGAAAATTGTATCTAATATCATAAAACAGACTACGAAGCCCAGCAAAGAGGCAATGTGGCTAAGTTCTGATAAAGATATTGTCACAATGAACAGCGCTGAAAAACTTAAAATGGACTTGTAAGTTTTTAAACAAATTTAAATCAAACTATATCAGGTAGTGACTCGAGATCAGAAAGATATCTTCCGCCTAGTTCCTATTAGGTGGAGAGGCTGTAACTGAAAGGTGTCAGACCAAAAAAATACAATAAAAAAAATACATTTGGTGGCATACAACCTACTCATCCGAGCGTGTTCCCAGTACAGTTGCATGCATCCTCAGCTGTAGAGTTTCGGAGCTCGGGGTCCGCTATTGTGACTGTAGGGAGGGCATTAATATGCTTAAATATTTAATAACAATATAATGACGTCATTTAGAGGTTTTTATGTTATCATTAAATACTTGTGGTAAACTCCAGTTGGTTAGTTCTTAGAATGCTGTCAAATAATTACTTAATTGGTACCTAAATAATTATTACGATGGTTTTTCAGTTTTTACCTTTTTCAGGCTATCGAAAATAATGTTCACGATTCTTCAACTGTTGTCTGTTGGAGCTAGCCCCAATTTAGTAAGGTGTCCCCAACCGGCTATTGTGATGGCTGTGTTCGCGGGTTGTCCTGATCTAGTGCTCCAGTTAGTGCTTAACGGAGCAGACGTCAACGAAAAATACCCTGAAGTATAAAGTTCCTTCAAAATATTATAATTCTCGTCACCCCAGAACCGCAAATGGTAGACCGAGCCTGAGGCTGTTAGACAAAGGCCTCGTTTAGCGTGATCATGGGCATGAGAGTTAAAAGAGGGAATCAGAATAGTGGTGTATTGCTAGCCGCATCGCCTATTGATAATATTAGTTTGATATGATTCAGAATCACACTCATTCCCTTGATGGGCTTGCTACTATCTGTGTGAGAAGAGAAGCAGCTGGTACATTCTACTACTTCTTTTATCCCAGACCAGCACGGAAGAATGAAAAAAAAAGAACCGCAAATGGCTTGTATGTTATGCCCACAATGGCACTTCCTAGCCAGGGAAGACGTCCATTGGTATAGAAAGCTTCAATCCAACTGCTTATTTGAAACACCTCCTATATTTCGCCGCTGTTTACGTGTTTAACTTACGTACGACACATTGGTTTTATTTAATTAGTTTTATGCAACGTCTCACAAAATATACTGAAACTAATTTAGGGGTAAATTCTGTCCATGATACAGAACAACTTTCCCCAAGGAACATATATTGAAATAAGAAAAATAATTTTTGATATTTTAATATAATTTTTGACTTTTGATACAAACTCGGATCAGCTGATCGGTCAACATGGTAGGCAAAAAAATATTTTTCGTATTTCGATATATGCTCTTTGGGGAAAGTTGTTCAGTATCATGTACTGAATCCATACTTGAAATAGTTTTAGTATATTTTATTTATTTATTTATTTAATCTTTATTGTCCATCAAATACAAATTGTACAGAACAATAGGCGAACTTAACGCTAAAAGCGTTGTCTACCAGTCAACCTTTGGGTTATACAGAAAGTCTAAATGTGGGTTGCAAGACAAAGTGATTTATGTAACAATGTACATACATTGTTACATAAATATATATATATATATACATATATATACTTCCTAAACATATAAATACATACACATATATATACGCTACATATACTATAAATATAAATAAATAGATAAATTTTATTAATTAATTAATTAATATAATTTTTATAATTAATTTATTTTAAACTACTTTGTTACACCCTGTATATTTTCAGATGCTTGGTTACACTCCTCTAGACCTAGCGATATCCCAGCCAATGTCGACCAATAATTTAGACTTGGTTCGTACGTTGCTTGAGTGCGGCAGTGACCCCAACCACAGACTGAGATTCGTAGAGCACGACCAAGAAGCGCCTGGGCCAACTTTACTGCACGTGCTGCTTACCAGGAAAATAGACACCGAAGCTGAATCTGAGGTACAGCAGATATATAGATATCAAACGCGGATCCAGGGTCTCACGGGGGTCTGAACAGAGCTCTGTAAAACCTTGCTGGCGACAGGGGGCGAGCGAATGAATGCTTGAATTTGACGGCCCTAGTGGCGTGTAACAACGTCCCCTCTGAACCGAACGCTGGATCCGCCCTTGACAGATAGGACGATCGGGCACTTGGTTACCTTGGTTTCAGGTATATTTTCCTACCTTTACCCAGTAGCAGCGTTAGGGTAGGGCGAGGTTGGGCGACCGCCCCGGGCGCCAGATACAAAGGGGCGAAAGGGGGTGTTTTTGGGCAAGGGGGGGGGTCACAGGTAATAATAAATATATAAATAGCGGCTGGTTAATAGCGGCAACTCCTAGACTCTTTGTATGCACCCCCCCCCCCCCCGTCAGCAGAAATCCTCAGTCAGAGGGAATTGCAGTTTGGGGGGGGGGGGGGGAATCTCGCCCGGGGCGCTGGTAGAGCTAAAACCGGCACTGCCTTTACCTATGTCACCTGCGTATGTAACCTTTGTAACTAAGTACTTACATTTTAGTTACCTATTATATTAATAGTTAGAAATTGATCCTAGTCTTACCAAATACTACTGTCGCGAATTAGATGAACGCAGTCGTCAGAATGGTGCAAACCAAACTAGGTCTTGTCATCCTACATAAAGTGTAGAGTTGTTTATCCAAATGTCTAGTTTCTTCACTCATACGTACGGGTAGGTATATGGGACTCCACATCGAAACATCGAGTCTCGAAAGTATGGGAAATATTGGAGAATAGTAGTAGATGTAGATATCTTTACCGGCGCATATAAATTAGGAACTGAGTGTGCGCCACGCCAGTTCAATACGAGCTACTAAAGTGACCACATCGAAGTGAAAGAATAGGAAGGTTATTTAGGTAGTGTGATACGTGGAAGTACCTATGAAAATCTTGGCGAGATACTACAAATTGGACCTTAGACATTTAGAAGAATATCCCTTGTCAATCTTGGGTTCCGTAGTGTAGCGAATACGAAGTTTGGCGTTTTTCTCCAAATTCGAACCTTAGTTCCGTAACACTATAATAATGAAATTTTTCTTCTATGTAGGTATATTCTATGATGATAAATCAGAACATTTTTCTTTCTAGTTACAACACCAGCTCCTAGAACTGTTATTACAATACAAATGTGATCCGATAGTACAATTCAAAGGACATTCCGCTGTTGACATAGCGTTGTCCAAAGAAGCTAATATACTGGACGTCTTTATCGAAAACCCAACCACCAATCTGAATGCTGTTATAAATCATTCCAACCAAACCATTCTAGTAAAAATGTTTTCCTGGAATTTCTTCAAAACTGCAAATTCTATGGAGCGGCTGCAAATTGTTAGTACCTATAGCTAACCTAAAGTCACTGTATTTTTGTGTACAATGATTTCTTTGGCGTATTTTCGTATTTCTCAGGTGGGTGAATCAACTTTTAAGCGACTCCGTGACACGCTGCATGGAAGTGGCAATCTTGTAGGAGTTACGTTATGGGGGAGTGCGATCATGTGAATGTTATAGTTTTGCACTTATTAATGTTAAATTAAAATGTGCTGCAGCTTATAATATACGCTGTAGCGGTTACATTATTACCCAGTAGCGGCGTTAGGGTAGGGCGCGGTTGGGCGACTGTCCAGGGCGCCAGATACAAAGGGGCGACAGGGGGCGTTTTTGGGCAAGGGGGGGGGGGGGGGTCACAGGTAATAATAAATATATAAATAGCGGCTGGTTAATGGTGGCAACTCCTAGACTCTTATTTGTATGCAACCCCCCCCCCCCCCCCTTCCGCCCTTCCTTTACATTGGGGCGGCTAATTTGAAGAATCCTTATCGTACTTGCACCCCCCCCCCCCCCCCCCCCCGGCAGAAATAAATCCTAAAAGATTGAAGCAGCGTAAGTCAGAGTCTGAATTGCAGTTTGGAGGGGAGGGGGGGCGGGAAAATCTCGCCCAGGGCGCTGGTGGAGCTAAAACCGGCACTGTTATTACCGCTACACTACGTACGGAAATTGTCTTGTATACGATCGAATTCTCTTTACTAGTGTAGAATACTTAAAAAATTAACAGATTGATTTTCTGAAATGTAGATATTTCATTTTACAGATCACGAATTTGCTTCTTTACGGCGCGGATCCATTAATAGAATGTCAAAATGATCTGGAAGTATATGACAATATATTTGGCTTTATGAAAAAGACAATTTTTGATGTAGAAAACCCGCATGGTAAAATAAACCCAGCGGGCAGTAGCAAGTCTATAGGTAAGTCTTTTATATCGTAATTCAAGTATAAGTCAACTCGTCAAGTTGTTAGAAGAAACTACGGTAAGTATATTCTTCATACCCCATAGTGGTAGAGAATGGGCAGACCACAAAAGTTGTGCTAACAACCCCCAGTGAGGCCAACATGGGCCAGTAGCAGTAGCATACCTATAGGATATGCTTTTTTACTTTTGTAAGATATAAGTTATTGATTTATACACAGGAAATGTAAAGGGCAAAAAGTCAATAGATAAGATAAAAGAAAAACCAAAGGAAAAGGGGAAATTAACAGAGAAGTCTTCGACGAGGACTGCCTTCAGCGAAATCGCAGACTACAAGCAGGCGCAGGAGTTGATGATGGACTGCGCTAGGATGCTGATCGTGCGATGGCTACAAGCTAAGCTCATGAAGGAACTCGTCTCCATTATCGATAGGTACCTAAATTTAACAAACTATTGCATTTTCATATTGTTATTATTTATCTAGTAAAATTAATCATCTTCTACACACTATACGAGTATTATTAAGTAAATGTTTGTTTTACAAGCAGCAAAATTAGAACTATCATCATCATTATCTCAGCCCTTCTTCCGCCCACTGCTGAGCATAGGCTTCCTATCCTGTACTGCTCTCATTCAGGTGCAACCCTTAACACTCTCACCGACACGATTTCAGACCCAATAGATTTTTTGATTGAAGGCCGCCAGCAGACCCCATTGGCAGAGTGCTAAATTAATATTTAAACTAACGTGATATAAATTCATTATGAATAATATAATATTTTGATATATAGGTAGCAGCAAATGTGTTGAGTAATTTCTTCTTTATTCTGTTTTATACGAAATTCTTGTTTGTGCCACACGCCGCCACAAAATGAGTTATTTATGAATTTATATAGAACAGAAATTGCGCAACAATTTTTCTGCCACTTACATCTCAAAAGGATACTCAGGCTGGGGGCCCTAAGACACCATATTTCTTTAGATTCCAACATCGTCAGTGGAATATGATACTAAAAGAACACAAAGATAAAAAGCCTGTTGGCCTTTGGTTGACTGCCGAGCGCTGTCTCGAAATTTGGGACATTTTAAAGACCACCAGAAACAAAATGTACAAGAACAATCGAAATTTGAAACATTTACTTTGTATCGTGATGTTTTATAACAAGAAGTACAGTGATGGAGACATCAAAGGGAAAACACCTACTGCTCCAATCAAGAATGCGATAGACTCTGATGTGGCCGCTCTTTTACGAGATTATAAAGCAGGGAATATGATGAATGATGATATGATGGAGCTCAAAAGACCTTATGTGAAACCAGAGCTGACTTCCAAAAACGTAAGCAAGTTCATTTGAATAGGTATTAGGTACCAAAAAAAAATATATACAATGTAGAATGCCTACGAAGTGGCAAAGCCGTTCCCATTGTAGGTGTAGGTACCTTTCTATTTTGTTGCACTGGCAGTTTGCGGGAAAGATATGCCTACAACTTTAGGACATTTTTTGGGAACGTTAGGTATAATTAGTATTGGGAACATTAGTATATTGGGAATATTAACTTTGTACATGGCATTCAGTTTAATTTTCAATGTTGTTCTTTAAGATTATTACTTGTAGTAATTCCAGATTGTATTCAATTTCTTTGGGCATTACACATTGGTGCTTACAGCATCAAATTCTCATGTTATCATATATGGTTACCTATGGCTCCAGTTCTAGATTCGGTATTCGGTATGAAAATTGGCACGCCAGGTTTTCATACAAATTGCAGGACTTTCTTTATATTAGGTCCTTACATATGAAATTGCCGATTTTCAATACTGGCAACTTTAAAATCAAATATCTTGCGTTTCATTAGGAATTCCAAATTCAAATATATTTCGAAATAAAGCTAGAAAAATATTGTTTTAAAATTCGTATTTCATTTGTTTTAACATCATTTGTTTGAGTTTCAACATTGCTATAACAACAACTATGGACAAATTGAAAATTCGCGGTATTTACGAATACGAGTTCCACCGTGGCACCAGTGCTGCAGAAACGAGTCGAAGAGTTAACGACGTGTATGGACCAGGCACCGCTAACGAACGAACGGTGCGTTTTTGGTTTCAACGTTTCCGTTCTGGAAATTTCGATTTATTAGGTCCTTACATATGAAATTGCCGTTCAGTATCAAAAAAGTGAAACAAGTTTTTTTTAATGAAATTATTATTTAATCAATCGAAGTATGCGCCGTTGTTATCGATACACTTCCGCCATTTTATAGGCAGATCATTGATACCTTTGGAAAAAAATCCTGGGAGCGAGAGTCTGTGAACTGTTTGAAGGCGGTTTTGACTGCCTCATCAGATTTGAAATTTTTTCCTTGTAAAAAGTTATCCAAAAGTGGTAATCGGTTGGGGCAAGATCTGGAGAGTATGGTGGGTGACGCAGAGATTCCAATCGCAGCTCCTCTAACTTGGCGATCGTTTGATGTGCAGTGTGTGGTCTAGCGTTATCCTGAAGGAGCAGTGGGCTAGAGCAATTCATCAGTCTCGGTTGTTTAATGGCGAGCTTTTCCATCATTGTTCGCAATTGTTGGCAATACAAGTCTGCAGTAATCGTCTGGCCTGATCTCAAAAAGCTGTAGTGGATAACACCAGCACTGGTCCACCAAACACTAACCAGAATCTTCTTTTTGGTCAGTTTTCGCTTAGGGCAAGGTTTTGCCGGTTCTCCAGGGTCAAGCCATTGTGATGATCGCTTCCGATTGTCGTACAGGATCCATTTCTCATCACAAGTCACGATACGGTTCAAAATCCCCTCATTATTGTGGCGATTAAGCAAAGAAACGCAGCAAGCAACGCGTGTTTGTTGGTTTGCTTCAGTCAATTCGTGCGGTACCCACTTTTCGAGTTTTTTAATTTTTCCGATTTGGCGCAAGTGGATAAGTATCGTTTTGTCACTTACGCCGAAGGCTGCTGCTAATTCAGAAGTGGTTTGAGATGGATCCGCTTCCACTATCGCCTTCAATTCTTCGTTATTCACTTGAGTATCAGGTCGTCCACGAGGCTCATTGTGTAAATCGAAATTTCCAGAACGGAAACGTTGAAACCAAAAACGCACCGTTCGTTCGTTAGCGGTGCCTGGTCCCTACACGTCGTTAATTCTTCGAGTCGTTTCTGCAGCACTGGTGCCACGGTGGAACTGGTATTTGTAAATACAGCGAATTTTCAATTTGTCCATAGTTGTTGTTATAGCAATGTTGAAACTCAAACAAATGATGTTAAAACAAATAAAATACGAATTTTAAAACAATATTTTTCTGGCTTTATTTCGAAATAAATTTGAATTTGGAATTCCTAATGAAAGATAGAGATTTTATTTGATTTTAAAGTTGCCAGTATTGAAAATCGGCAATTTCATATGTAAGGACCTAATATATCTAGTGTATGAAACTTAGATGTAATTGCGCCAAAGGCATAACATCCCTTCCAAAGCACGCATGTGCTCATTATATTGTATGCCACTAGTACCTACTAGTACTTAGTCAAGTATAAACTTTTTGCTACCTACACATTCCACTCCATATTTGACAGGAAAAGTTCGACGTTTGTTTCGAGTGCATGCTGCCAAATGAAGATGAAACTATAATTTGCCAGTCGTGCAAACAAGTGATGTTTTGTTCTTGGGACTGTATGAGAGAAAATGTCCAACGACCCCACTGCCATCCTTGCAGTGAATACTTAAAAGAAATGTACTTTCCACCAGGTTCCTCCGATGCTAGTGTACCAACGAGTAAATGAGGTCTAGCTTTGAAAATCTTGTTTTATTTAAAATTATATAAAGTTCGACAACTTGTGCTACGCGGTCCACCATTTGCCTAGTAAGTTTTTTCCAATGCTTGCAATGCAATGCCATGTGATGCAATGCAATAACGCAACGCAATATAATGCGAAGCAAAGGTACTTACCTACTGTCTTAAAATCAAATACTCATATACACTTCCCCTGTTTTGCAATTCTATCAGACAGTGTTCGCCACTAACCACGAATATCTGTACTTAAGGCCGTACCTGAATTTTCCGGGGTCCAGTGCTGTGCCCCCATTTAAAATAAATCATTTCAAAGAAAACAGAGACATTATTTAAAATTTTGCTACTACCAAGCCCTAGGCCCTAGATATAACCCTTCAAAGTATTTTATGAACTACTGTTTACATTTTATAATGAGAACGTTAAGCTTTACTACGCACATTTGCCAAAAGTGGCCGTTTTTCGTTTAGGGCCTGGTCCTTGTTTTTACTGATTTTGACTTCTTTTTAGGAGCTGATTAGAGCCAAACTAACTTAGTAACAATATATTAAGATATGTTAAATTGAAGTTTATTTAAGTATTAAAAAAGTGAATATGAGAATTTATTGATTTTCATTGTAATAGTTTATTTAATTCCAAATAACCGTGACGTGTTTCAATTTTTTGCGGTGCGCGACGTTCATGTCTTTGTTGTTTATACGGAATTTAAAACATGAAGTTGTGTATAAATTACAGAGAAATAAAGACAAAGGAAAATCCTAAAAAGTGAATGAGAAGATATTTAGTATTTTTTTTTTTAATTCATAGGAAAACTTAGTTACCTAAAAAAATGCCTAAAAAGGTTAAACTTTGAAGAAAATATAAGCGAATACGTCGTCGAATTTCTTGCGCGTACGACTGAAGTAAAAATAAAAAATATACATATATGAAGATTGATTCATGCTTACTTAAACCCGTACAATAAATAAATAAAAATAATTTGTCGTTTGTAAAAAGATAGAAAAATTAAAAGTTCTCCGAAATTCTCCGAAAGAAACAAGCAAGAAATTATGTGCCTACCAACGGACTTCCAGCTAGAACTAAGCAATAGGTTCAGTCAATTAGATGACGAGGTTGCTATGGACGTCAATCAGCTAAATGAAAATGTTTGCAATATATACAAATAACCTAATAACGGAAACAACTAAAAAATATATAAAGAGAACACAACCTAACAATAGTAAATTGACACCAGAGACAATAGCTTTAATGAAAAAACGAAGAACAATCAAAAACAGGACATTACGTGAACATAAAAAAATTGTAAAAATCAATAATAAAGTCCACAGAGCAATTCGAGAAGATACCAGAAAACACAACACAAAAATAGTCATAGAAACAATAGAACAATAGAGGGCCAAAAATTTTCAGAAAAAGTTATCAATAGGATAGCAATAAATTCTTAAACTCAAGGATAAAAATAGTAATATAATTACTGACCGAGAACAGCTGCTAAGAGTAGTTGAAGAGTTTCACAAGGATCTCTACTCATCTAAAACACCTGAGCCTGGTTGTTTTTCTGTAGGCCTTAGAGCGCCACCTTTGCAACATAAAGACGAGGATAATATTCCACCTATTATAATCTCAGAAGTAGAAAAAGCTCTTCTACTAATGAAAACAGATAAAGCTCCCGGTGAAGACGGAATAACAATTGAGCAATTAATAGCAGGTGGCGAACCAGTATTGAAGGTGATGGTAAAACTATTCAACGAAGTACTTTCCCGGGGTTAGGTGCCTCAGGTATGGAAAAATGAGATCGTAAAAATGATGCATAAAAAAGGATATCTCAGATAATATAAATTTTTTGCTAAGGTCGTCTGCAACCGCTTAGCTCGACTGTTGGACGAATATCAACCAGTAGAACAGGCTGGTTTCTGAAACGGATTCTCCACAATATACCACATTCATACTGTGAAACAGCTGATGAAGAAATGTTCAGAGTACAAGCGGCCCTTGTGCGTAGCCTTTGTCGATAGGCTTTCGACAGCGTAGAGCACTGGGCCGTGTTTAACACTCTCTCCATCGCTGTCACGTAGACGCACGCTATTTGGATCTGCTGAAGGAAATCTACGGCTCGGCAACAATGCAGGTACGCCTGCATACCCATACTAATCCCATACCTATCAATAGAGCGGTGCGGCAAGGGGACACCACCTCACCTAAATTATTTACATCTGCACTAGAGGATATAATAAAACCCTGAAATGGGAAACTGCGGGTATTAATATCAACGGTGTATATCTATCTCACTAACGATTGCTGATATAACTGTTTGTGTGTGTGACAGGAGGTTAGATGTGGTTGACAAATACATATATCTTGGACATTGCTTATCCTTCGACCAAGATCTTAAGTAAAGGTAAGGACTTGATTTTAGGTAAAGATTAGGTTAGGTTAGGTTACACGTTTAATCAATGAATCAGTACATGAATCATATAAACACACCCTACCTACATACCCGACCCTATAACCCAATTGATGGTTAAAGATTTCACACAACGGTGAATATATAAACGCGTCACACAATGAAATTACGTCATTCATGCCGCCGGAGCAACAGCCTAGCGGAAGTCGCGGACTCGTATTACCAGGATATAAATACTTGAGACCGGGAAATTCGTTAAACAGAGGAGTACCAGTGAATGAATTGGACAAAGCGGCTAAAAAACACGACGAAAAGTACCACAAAATCACCGAATATTACAAGAAGACGAAGAACAGAAAGGTATTCGAGCAACAAATCGCAGAAGCGGACGAAGAATTCGTGGAAGAAGTCGCGACTTTCGCTCCAGAAGGCACGTACGACACAATAGCCAAGTGTTTAGCATACGGAGGAATAGAAGCAAAACACGTGGTAGAAAAATACACGGGTATAATTTATCCTCGAGTATCAGCGGGTCAAGAACAAGGAAATATGGAAGGGCCAACGTAAGTTCTGTGATCGAAACGGGAGTGCAAAACAGTAAACACGTGCACGGATTTTAATTTAAAAAAAAAATACATTCGCGATCCCTTCGACAAAAGCGACTTATACGAAGGACTCGAGCCAATTACTGTACGACACTTACATCTACAGTCTACCATGGCAATACATATACTTTTACCTGACCGAAAAAGAATACGGAGTCATGACAAAAGTGTTTCACACTGCGAAAGTGAAAAAAGTGGAAATCAAAATTACCAATTTGGAAAACAGGACAACGTTCCTGACATCGGTGTCTAGCGTAAATTACGCAAATTTAAACTCACAAACAACGATAGGCATATGGGAGAACATGGAACTGCTAGCGCCGGTCGAAATGGGATTCGAACATAACGGCGGAGAGTCTATACGGCAAACAGCGAGGTTACGCGAATGGAAGCGACGCAGATCCCGATCTTTCGACAGCACAGGCGAAAATCATCGACAACAGAATCAGATACAGGTTCAAATTCAACAACACGAACAAGAAATTCCATCTGCCTCCGCTGATCATGGAATCGACCATCCTGTTCAACGCGACAAATCCGATCGGGCCGATATTCGAAAAATATTACGATCCACGTAGACAACGACGGATTCACAAATGACGAGACAATAATCAGAAACGAAGCGCCTTCGAACGTGATAAATCTCGAAAACGTGTCACTAAACAATATCGGGTACGTCAAGGCCAAAACAAAAGCATACGCAGAGGCGACCATAGACAACATAACAATCGGAGGACTCCATCAAAACGCGCAAAAGGACTTATTGGGAAGCATCGGAGTAGGAATAATTCCATTACTGAACAAAGACGGTTCACTAGAAGACTTGGTGTTAAATATCATGGTAGAAACGTGCATTGAACTGGAAGCCATCTCGCATGGGACCAATTTACTGATGGGCAAAAACGACAAGCCGCATCCGAACACGACGTTTACTAACTTGGCCATCGACAAATACAAATGGGCGAACAAATACACGGCAGCTGGAGCACCAGCAGTAGAGTAGGTAATAATAATAAATTTGAAGAATAATTAAAAATTGAAATAGAGTGTCGACATAAATCACTATCCTTCTTTTCAGTGCAAATGCCTCGAAGCCGACAGCGGTGGACCAGCAACAACCGATAACACCGCACCAAGAAGAACACGCAGCACCGCAACAAGAAGAACACGCAGCACCGCAACGTCTGAAAACTCCAGCGCAACAACCAAAACCAGCACCAACGAGACCAACAACACAAAGACCTGCAGCACCAACGAGACCAACAACACAACAAGAAAGACCATCCACATCGCGAAGACCGGACAAGAGAAAACAGAATGATGAAATCGAAGAACCATCAAAAAGACAAAAAAAAATGGTGGCACGAAGGAGAAAGAGCAACAGTAGACGGAAAAGCATGGATATTCGTAAGAGCTGAAAAAGTACCAGGCCAGAAAAAAATTCAAAAGGGAATGTCAAACGAAGAAAAATTAAAAATCGCACAACAAAACAAAGAAACGAGAAGAGCAGCAGTGAATATTGCCCAACGAGAAGCAGGTGCAGAAATTCATTTAACAGGAAAATTCGCAAACCTTGGAATACAAGACGGCGGATACTACGACGAAAACAATGCAGAGCACAGACAAGCGGTAATGAACAAAGCGACAGACCCACCCCCAAAATAACAAGCAAAAGGACCTCAAATACCACCACTACCAACAGAAGAAGAAGATGATGACGAAGAACCAATACCGACGCAGATAGCAGCACCACCACCATTACCAGAACCGGTGAAACCGTTGCACATAACAGTTGAAAATATTATGCGAAAGAGTAATAACAAAGCTCTATCTGTACGAAACGGACGAACAACTGAAAGAAAATTTCAAAACAAAGACACACGAATTCACCAAAGTGGAAAAACAACCGGAATCAGAAACCATAGAATTCAGAATACACGACGTAAACGAGATATGACCCACAGTAAACTTATTAAGGTTGCATAGCAGTACCTACACTAAATAAAAAAGTAAAATGTCTATTCGAAAAAAAAGGTGGTTGCTATGTTATCCAAAAAATAACAGTGTTGTCAATTATGTAAAAAATATGTGTCGCGTGAATTAAGACTTTAAAGAGATATAACTATACTATAGTGAAGTGCTTTTTCCAAGTGTCTAGCTAGAATCCTTGTGATACAACTTCCTTTCCACTACCCACCTGCCTGTCTGGTAAGACATAAACTTAATAGGTTCTGGGCCCTAGCGGAAGAAAAAAGAAATCACAATGGATTTTTCGACAAAAATTGAGCTCGGCAAATTAGCAGGAAAGGAAAATTGGGCTACCTGGAAATATAAAGTTTCTATATTGCTGGAAGGCACGGTAGGTGCCCTAGAAGCAGTTGAAGGTAAGCTCAGAAAGCCAGTTCTTGCTGAAGGAGCAGGTGACGCTGAAATCGGCTCCTATGATGCTGCAATGGCAAAATATAGGCGGACTGAGAGTAGCGCTCTACTCATGCTGACCACTAATATGACAGAGGAAACGCTCAAAAAAGTTATGAGATTCAGGACAGCACAAGAGGTATGGCAAGAGCTTCATAGGCTATTTGATGGACAATCGGATGACAGAGCATACAATTTATGCCTCGAATTCTTTGGTTTTCGGCATAGGATAGAGAATGATGTTCCTACACATATGGCGCACCTTAAGAATATCTGGGATGAATTAAAGGCTGAGATCGCAAAAATCGACGCTACTGCTAAGCTCCCCGAATTGTTATTCATTTGTAAGGTCTTAGATACACTTGACGATAGGTACTTTAACTTTAAGTCAAGTTGGCTAATGCTTAAACAGTCAGAAAGGACTATCGACAGTTTGACGACTCACCTTTGCACGTTCGAGAGAAAGTTAAGTAGTCAAGAGAACTCTCGGCAAGAGGCATTTGTGACTAAACCTTCTGAACGGCAAAATAAGAAGAATCCTGATGAGCAGCTGATCTGTAACTACCTTTCTGGAAAAGGACACAGAGTTCGGAAGTGCAAAAAGTGGATGAAAGATGGGAGGCCACCTAAACCAACTCCAGGCACATCAGCGTCTAGCTCAAAGTCCAAGCAAGTACAACAGATTTCTTTAATGGTAAATGCATGCTCAATCAATCAAGTACAAGATCGTGAGAGCTGGTTCTGTGATAATGGAGCGACTGTACACATTGCAGTAAGGAGAAATTTCTTCACCGAATTTCATGAATTTGATTCAGATCACACCGTGACTACGGCAGACGGGACGACCATATCTGCTTCTGGAATGGGTTCTGTAGTGGTGGAATCAAATGTCAATGGACAAAAGGAGAAGATAACCCTTAATGATGTGTGGCTAGTACCATCTTTAACGAAAAATCTGTTTTCGACACTTGCGGCGCAAGATAAGATGCAGAACAGCGTTTTCACTTCAACAACTAGAGAGTGCAAGTTAGATATTGAAGGAATGACTAGAGTTGTTGGAAGTAGGGTCCATCATGGCGGACTATACAAGTTGGATTTGAAGACAGTCAGTCCAACACAACATTCGACTATAGAGGTCAATGTTTTGACGGGTAGAAATATGCTGCAAGTATATCACGAGAGATTCGCACATCAGGACAAGAGACATATCAAAGCTCTGGTAAAGAGAGAGTTTGGGATTAATTTGCCTGAGGACAAATCTAAATGCGAGGCATGCATATTTGGCAAAGCGCACAGATTACCGTTCGGGAGGAGAGATAGGGCAACCAACCCTGGTGAAATAGTTCATGCTGACGTTTGTGGCCCATTTGAACACCCAAGCATACAGAAATACCGTTGAGTTTGATTTGAGTGAATAAAAAACCTTGTAATAAAATATTGTTTTATTAGGCTTATTAAAACTTGTATAAATATTGTTTTATTATTAGGCTACACAACATATATGAAACAAAGGCTTTGCACAAAATAAACAGTAGTAAACTTCGCGATATGCACTATCTCGATCTAAGGAAAAGAGATAATCAGTGAGCTGAATGTCCGTATAGTTAACACACACATTCCGGCAGCACACATAACACATATGTAATACTGGCATTGTAGGCAAAAGACAAAAAAGACAAAAAAGACAAAAAGACAAAAAGACAAAAAGACAAAAAGACAAAAAGACAAAAAGACAAAAAGACAAAAAGACAAAAAGACAAAAAGACAAAAAGACAAAAAGACAAAAAGACAAAAAGACAAAAAGACAAAAAGACAAAAAGACAAAAAGACAAAAAGACAAAAAGACAAAAAGACAAAAAGACAAAAAGACAAAAAGACAAAAAGACAAAAAGACAAAAAGACAAAAAGACAAAAAGACAAAAAGACAAAAAGACAAAAAGACAAAAAGACAAAAAGACAAAAAGACAAAAAGACAAAAAGACAAAAAGACAAAAAGACAAAAAGACAAAAAGACAAAAAGACAAAAAGACAAAAAGACAAAAAGACAAAAAGACAAAAAGACAAAAAGACAAAAAGACAAAAAGACAAAAAGACAAAAAGACAAAAAGACAAAAAGACAAAAAGACAAAAAGACAAAAAGACAAAAAGACAAAAAGACAAAAAGACAAAAAGACAAAAAGACAAAAAGACAAAAAGACAAAAAGACAAAAAGACAAAAAGACAAAAAGACAAAAAGACAAAAAGACAAAAAGACAAAAAGACAAAAAGACAAAAAGACAAAAAGACAAAAAGACAAAAAGACAAAAAGACAAAAAGACAAAAAGACAAAAAGACAAAAAGACAAAAAGACAAAAAGACAAAAAGACAAAAAGACAAAAAGACAAAAAGACAAAAAGACAAAAAGACAAAAAGACAAAAAGACAAAAAGACAAAAAGACAAAAAGACAAAAAGACAAAAAGACAAAAAGACAAAAAGACAAAAAGACAAAAAGACAAAAAGACAAAAAGACAAAAAGACAAAAAGACAAAAAGACAAAAAGACAAAAAGACAAAAAGACAAAAAGACAAAAAGACAAAAAGACAAAAAGACAAAAAGACAAAAAGACAAAAAGACAAAAAGACAAAAAGACAAAAAGACAAAAAGACAAAAAGACAAAAAGACAAAAAGACAAAAAGACAAAAAGACAAAAAGACAAAAAGACAAAAAGACAAAAAGACAAAAAGACAAAAAGACAAAAAGACAAAAAGACAAAAAGACAAAAAGACAAAAAGACAAAAAGACAAAAAGACAAAAAGACAAAAAGACAAAAAGACAAAAAGACAAAAAGACAAAAAGACAAAAAGACAAAAAGACAAAAAGACAAAAAGACAAAAAGACAAAAAGACAAAAAGACAAAAAGACAAAAAGACAAAAAGACAAAAAGACAAAAAGACAAAAAGACAAAAAGACAAAAAGACAAAAAGACAAAAAGACAAAAAGACAAAAAGACAAAAAGACAAAAAGACAAAAAGACAAAAAGACAAAAAGACAAAAAGACAAAAAGACAAAAAGACAAAAAGACAAAAAGACAAAAAGACAAAAAGACAAAAAGACAAAAAGACAAAAAGACAAAAAGACAAAAAGACAAAAAGACAAAAAGACAAAAAGACAAAAAGACAAAAAGACAAAAAGACAAAAAGACAAAAAGACAAAAAGACAAAAAGACAAAAAGACAAAAAGACAAAAAGACAAAAAGACAAAAAGACAAAAAGACAAAAAGACAAAAAGACAAAAAGACAAAAAGACAAAAAGACAAAAAGACAAAAAGACAAAAAGACAAAAAGACAAAAAGACAAAAAGACAAAAAGACAAAAAGACAAAAAGACAAAAAGACAAAAAGACAAAAAGACAAAAAGACAAAAAGACAAAAAGACAAAAAGACAAAAAGACAAAAAGACAAAAAGACAAAAAGACAAAAAGACAAAAAGACAAAAAGACAAAAAGACAAAAAGACAAAAAGACAAAAAGACAAAAAGACAAAAAGACAAAAAGACAAAAAGACAAAAAGACAAAAAGACAAAAAGACAAAAAGACAAAAAGACAAAAAGGCAAAAAGACAAAAAGACAAAAAGACAAAAAGACAAAGACAAAAAGACAAAAAGACAAAAAGACAAAGACAAAAAGACAAAGACAAAAAGACAAAGACAAAAAGACAAAAAGACAAAAAAGACAAAAAGGTCTGGCTTGAGCTTGGCGCGGGTCCCTCTTAAAGGTTTGTATACTTAGACATGTCATAATTTAGGTACATTGGTACATACTAAATTTACAAATTGACATTATTTTAAATTTCGTAATTCTTATAATTCAATTAAATTATGACATAATAAACAATGTAATCTCTGTCCATCTATATAACTAATTTTAAGTTTTTAGTTTGTTAGTTGACGTCTTTGGAGAAAACGTACAGTGCAGTTTGTTGCCGCTTCTTCTGCACTTGCGCCTAGGAAGCGGCGTAAACTTAGCTTTAAGTAACGATTTGACGTCAACATTTGTGCAAAACAAAACAAAGTGACTATTATTAAGAGATATTATAAATATCCTATGATAATAAAGATATTTTGAATTGAATTGAATTGTATATAAGGGCGTAAAAAAAGTTGTAGTAATTTTAACAACGCCAGGGTAAGCTTCTAAAACCTCATAAAAAAATTTCACCAAATCCCGGTCAAACTCAACAAATGTCACATGAGTCGTCGATTAAATGATCTAAGAGCAAGGTTACACCATCATTCTGGCATCAGTCAATTCCATCAATCTGATCAGAATTATTGGGGAATGATCGTGTAACCCGCTGAATGACAGACTGATGGTTTTGACTAATGAAAATTAAAATTGTTTTGAATGATGAAAGAATGATGGGAGACTGATCGCGTAATCCGCTCATATCATTCTCGCGTCAGTCACCCACCGTACTTTAGTTACTTTACCATACACCGTACTATATGTATATAAGGTTCATTTTAGCTCTTTGCCGTACACGTACTTTTTATCAGTCTGCTATAATTCTGGATTGACCGTGTAAACGTGAAAAACATCCATCATTCTAGCGTCAGTCACGTCATTCCATTCCTAACTGATGGAATTTACTGATGCCAGCCAGAATGATAGCGTAACCTACTTCTAAGGGACGCACGGAATCTCCGTCCACGTACGAATATCAGATTCTGATTTTTTCAGAAAGTTCTAGGAAAATAATACGAGCGAGATGCGAGGAACGTTCTGATTCTGAATATTCAGTCAGATTCTAATCTTTAGGACTTAGGATTGTTAGGACGCTCCTCTTATTTCTATACATTTCTATCATTCGTAAAATAACGAAACAAATCGGTAAAAATAGTAAACTAAACATACGGTAAACCGATAAACATGAGATCCATAAAATGTGGCAGTATGAATGTAGTTTTCAAAGATAATAAAAAACTGACGACTTGTCAGTTGTCGTTGACGTCGTTGTCAGCAAGTGGTTATATTCTCTTTGGTTGACAGTTTCATTCATGAATGGCGGGCAAGTGAGTTTTCTTTCTCGCAATATTTTTATTTTTAAAATCTTCAAATTTAATTAATGCTAATAATTAAACAACATTTGAAATATCTATCTTCTTTGATAAAAATGGCATCAGCTCCTAAAAAGGCTAAATTGTCATCATCATCAACAAGTGCCGAAAGTGAGACAAACACTGATGTCGAAGGGTTTATGAAAAGCATTCAATCCAAACGAGAGGAAACCGCTGAATCAATTTTGCCGTTCAAATTTAACAAGAAACGATTAAGAATTATATCGCAAGAGCAGCTTGTTCCAGACAAATGCGAAGGAGTTGTGTATTGGATGTCCAGAGACAGCCGGGTGCAGGATAATTGGGCCTTTTTGTTTGCACAAAAACTCGCTTTGAAGAATGAAGTTCCGCTTCATGTTTGCTTCTGCATTATAGCGAAATACCTGGATGCTTCCGTCAGACAGTTCCATTTTTTACTAAGAGGTAAATTTCCCTAATAATATTCTTTTGATACTAAGATGGCAAACAGGTATAAACAGGCCCCACAGCTGGTAAAAATCTGGTAATAATCTATATATCAAGAGCAATGCTCTTGTCAATGGAGTATTATTTCTCTTTGATTTATCTCTCATCTGCCAGCTGTTTTACTTCACTGTACGACACAATGTTCACCTTCTCCTTAATCTGTTTTATGTAGCTATGCTTCAGTCTTCCTGGTCCTCCTTTCCCTTCTATCTTGTCTTCAATGATAGTCTTTATGAAGTCATTGTCGTAGCAGATGACCCAACATCTTTCCTTGTCTTATACATATATAATATTACTTACAAAAAATATGTGTATTACCAGGTCTAGAAAAGGTAGCAGCAGATTGCAAGAAGCTGAACATATCTTTTCACTTGCTTGAGGGCAGTGGTGCTGATGCCTTACCTCAGTGGGTGGAAGAACACAAGATCGGGGCGGTTGTGTGTGACTTCAACCCCCTGAGAGTGCCCAAGGGCTGGCTGGATGGTGTCAAGAAGAAAATAAAGAAGGATGTGCCCTTGATACAGGTCTGTTATCATCCTCAATTATATTTTTGATGACTCTCCAGCATCTAGTATTGTTATTGGTTAATATATTCTTCTGCCTCTGATGAGTTTTTCGGATTGATTCCCAGTTTTAAAAATACTTGTACTTTATTTACACAATTTGCATATTATTTTTATGTTGTGCATGTCAAATTCCATGTACATTTAACCTGCAGTACAAACTTAGTGCTTAGTGTGGCCATAGAGCGTTATCCATTTAGTATTGTGTTGGAGTCAAACTTAGGCATTTTTATCAGTTGTTGTAGGTCTAGTTGTGCCTTCTACGAATCGGTAAATTTATATTTAATTATCCATTTTCAGGTGGATGCCCACAATATTGTCCCATGCTGGGTGGCTTCAGACAAGCAGGAGTATTCCGCCCGCACTATCCGCAACAAGATCAACTCTAAGTTGGATGAATACCTGACAGAATTCCCTCCAATCATCAAACATCCTTACACTAGCAAGTTTGAACCAGAGGTGAGTAAGCATAAAAATAATTTGTTTGACTAAATGTACTAAGGCTTTTGCCTCTGTCATTCACAGCGCTTCTCTATTTCACTGTCTCGAACTATGTGCTTTATATGTATAACAAGCTTTCCTACTACATTTTGCCTAGGAAGTCTAATGGTGCTTAACACTGCTATAAAAAAATGTTTACAAATATTAGTATGTAAATATTTTCAAAATTCAAATATAATAAGTTATTATTGTAATATTATAAGTAATATTATTTATAAATACAATCATTTAAATTAATAACAGTTTTATTTTTTATGTTATTATGTTTTTATTTTGTATGAAAATGTTTGTTAACATTTTTTAGGATGCCAAAAGTCTTTGACTTCTTTAGTCACAAAACCAACAGTTAATAATCGTCAGTTTTGTTATTATTAATTCCATAATAATCGTGCTGTAAACTGCCTACCATTTTTCATTTGATTATAAATTATAATTCAAAATAAATAATTTTAAAAAATATTAACAATTTTAGCCTATAGATTGGGCGGAGGCTATAGAATCGCGAGAAGCCGACAAATCCGTGGGGCCAGTAGACTGGGCCAAGCCAGGCTACGATGAGGCTGTGAAAATGCTGAAGGTCTTCCTCGACAAGAGGCTCAAATTATTCGCTTCAAAAAGAAATGACCCAACACAGGATGCACTGAGCAATTTATCACCATGGTTTCATTTTGGTAAGATTATTAAGTTTGTTATTAGTAAAAGAAAAAGTTTTTTGTTGTTTAAAGTATTTATTTAATGATTCTTCCATGTGTTTCAGAATATGTAGACTAGTATTTTATTAGATTTTTTAGATGAAGACATTAGAATGAAGAGATACATTGATGTCTCTTGTTGTCTCAATCATACATAAATCTTTCTTTTTATTAAATGTAGGATAACGTCTCTCATCTTTTTGTTTGTAAAGTTTGTTAAATTCTTAAATTATTTTTTGTGCATAACCTACAAACAACTAACTAAAAACATAACTACAAAGTAGGTTTTGCACAAAAAATAATTTAAGAATAAGTTCTTAAATTATTTTTTGTGCATAAACTACAAACTTCTAGCATTTCCGAACAACCACCACTGAGAAGTAAAAAAAAAATTATTGTGTTTCTGTCTTTTAGACTTGACTAGCTTTATAATATTATTACTTAGCGGCTGTTTCGACTATTCCAGTTACTAAGATACTGGCTTACATTAAACAACCTTTTTAATAATTTCATATCGGAATTTTCAGGCCAGATCTCAGTCCAGAGAGTGGCACTATGTGTCCAGCAATTCAAGTCCAAGCACACAGAAAGCGTCAACGCGTTCCTGGAGGAGGCTATAGTGCGCCGGGAACTGGCAGACAACTTCTGTTTCTATTCAGAGAACTACGACTCTATAAAAGGAGCAAGTGCGTGGGCGCAAAAAACGCTGGATGATCATAGGTTCGTAATTTAAACTTGGAAAACGTAATTTAACCTGCTTTTTAGGGTTCCGTACCGTTTTTAGGGTGCAAACGGGACCCTATTACTGAGACTCCGCTGTCTGTCCGTCTGTCATAGGGCTCTATCTCTTGAACCGTAATAGCTAGACACCTGAATTTTTTCACTGATTATGTATTACTGAGGCCACTATAACATCAAATACTTCAGCGTTTTAAAACATTGTACGGTGTTATGGAACCCTTCATGTACGAGTCCGACTCGCACTTGCCCGTTTATTTATTTTGTAAGCATATCTATACTAATATTATAAAGCGGAAGTTTGTTTGTTTGTTTGTTTAAACGCGCTAATCTCAGGAACTAATGGTCCGTTTTGAAAAATTCTTTTTTTGTTGTGTAGTCTATTTATAGAGGAAGGCTTTAGGCTATATAATATTACGTTCCGACAACCACGCGAACGAAGTCGCGGGCACAGCTAGTGTATTATACTAGCCACAGATATGTGTCCTTGGTCTGGGTACCATTTAATCATTTGATGGTAAATGCTATGGTTCACCAAAATGTTTTAAACAGATTTTTGAAAATTGATATTCAACATATCAATTTTATAAAATCCGTTTAAAACATTTAAGTGAATCATCAACATGCTATACAAAATTTGGTTAGAGTTTTGCCTTCTAAAAATTACTTATGCTTATGTGTTAATTCTACTTTCTAGCTAATGTCACATTTTTTGACAAGTCTTTATGCATCGTTTAGCCAGCTATAAAGTCTGATGCGCTAAGCCCGCATATTAGGTCAAGTTTAACAACAAGGGTATAAGAGTACTGACACGTAAATGTTTCTTAACCCTTTCACCGCGAGACTTCATATCAGTTGTCGTGCTCCCAGCACGAGGAATTGTGAATATCTATAGTTTTTGGCCCGATAAATCCGACGCTCGCGAAATAGTCACGAAAATGTTTGTCGGATTAATCCGACGTTCACGGTTAAAGGGTTAATTATTATGTTTTTCGATGTGGATAACACTAATGTCAGATTTTTCAAGCTGTCTTTAGGCATCTAACATAGCTTGACGACTGCCATTCAATGATGACACCCGGGACCAAAAGCTTTACGTGCCTTCCGAAGCACGGAGGAGCTCGATAAATTTTTATGCCACTTGCCACCCATCCTATTGCGGACCACGCCCGAAACTGATTAACTTGCGAAAGCGCCACCAATGCGGGACCCTGAGCTCCTCATGGAAATGAAAAACCATCAAATTTTAATATTTCAGAAAAGACAAAAGAACCCACATATACACATTAGATGAGCTATCAGACGCCAAAACACACGACGACCTCTGGAACTCTGCGCAACTACAA
This sequence comes from Acrobasis repandana, assembly GCA_963576875.1. NCBI lineage: Eukaryota > Metazoa > Arthropoda > Insecta > Lepidoptera > Pyralidae > Acrobasis > Acrobasis repandana. The sequence goes on from OY756215.1 coordinate 5,410,563, forward strand.
CTGGTTAAGGAAGGCAAAATGCACGGCTTCCTGCGGATGTACTGGTGCAAGAAGATCCTGGAGTGGACGCCCAGCCCCGAACACGCGCTGAAGTATGCCATCTACTTGAACGACCACTTTAGTATCGACGGGCGGGACCCCAACGGCTATGTTGGTAAGTTTATTTGCTAAATAATGGTCTTACAACCGAGAATGCTCAATACCGTGCTAAGTGACTGTAGAAGAAAAAGCCGGAAAGTGGACCGCTCTTAAACCACTACAAAAAACGTGTTTTATTTGTTGATATAGCGGCCACACACAGTAATGCATAATCGGTGAAAATTTCAAGTATCTAGTTATTGCCATTATAAAGAGCTAGTTAAAAATGCTGAAGAAAACACGATCCCCTTAGTTTTTAGGGTTACGTACCCAACGGCACAGACACGGACAAACAGTGAAGTCTCAGTTATAGGGTCCCGTTGACACCCCTTGGGTACGGAACCCTAAAAAGTATTAGATTTGACTTGTTGGAAACTAGCGGATTATTAGTTAAATATATTTTTTGTGTTTCAGGTTGCATGTGGTCTATATGCGGCATCCACGACCAGGGCTGGGCGGAGCGCAACGTGTTCGGGAAGATCCGCTACATGAACTACGATGGTTGCAAGCGCAAGTTTAACATCCAAGCGTTCATTGCGCGCTACGGCGGGAAAATGCACAAATACGTGCCCAAGAAAAGCAGCGATGGTAAGAAAAGCGAGAAGTAATTAAAAAGGTGGGAGGAATGTTTTCTCATTTAGGTATACTGTCTGTGTAAAGTGCACTCACAGTACAGATGTGAGGGGCATAAGTTTGAATCTCACTCGTGGCGAAATTTTTCATCACATCATTTAATTTAGATATTGTTCCGAGCATTGTATTTATTTATTTATTTAATAATTACATTGCATTGCACATGACTAATCAAATACAAAATATAGTTACATATTTAGTGAAACATCACATGCACCTTGTCAGGCATTGCAATGGGACGAGAGGGAGGGAGACTTATTTTTATCTTGTAAATATTCGGCGACTGAATGATATGGTTTTTTTAACAGATGGTTTTTTAATTAAAAAGGTTTTGTATTTTTCTTCATCTTTTATGTTTTTGGGCAATTTATTATATAATTTAACAGACAAAGTGTAAAGTCCAGACTTATGTAGTTCCAACTTTGATGGTATTTGTATTATGTCATTTGGTGTTTGCGATTCGTATCGACGCGGAACGTCAATGATTTTTTTATAAAAACTAGAATTCTTCCTAACAAATTTACACAACTCTAATATGTAAATACTTGGTAATCTAAATATATATAACTCAAAGGTGACTGACTGACTGACTGACATAGTGATCTATCAACGCACAGCCCAAACCACTGGACGGATCGGGCTGAAATTTGGCATGCAGGTAGATGTTATGACGCTAAGAATGGACAAAAGCTAGTATAATAATAATCCTGTAATGCTGTCACAGAAGACAGTATTACACATATAGAACGGAATCTCCCAAGGTCCCGCGCAATATACGACCCCGTTCCCCGTCCCTCTTCCCCGTTCTTGTGTTGCCGTGCACACGTCAATGGGGGTGTGTTCGCTCGCTCTCGCCCTGAGACAAGGCGAGAACGGGGTAGAGGTACGCATATTGCGCGGGACCATAGGAGATTCCGTTCTGTATGTAATACTCTTACTGTCTTCTGTGATGCTGTATAAATCAATAAGTATACAGTCTGTATTGAGATTTATTTTTGTCATTCTATATTGCACGAAGTTACGTCGCTCGGATGTAGCCCCGCGATAATATGAGAATACTTTTCTTCGACAGATGGTTACCCACGGCGGATTTCTGGTAAGAATCTCCTAATGCATAAAAACATGCAAACGTTTGCTAAACCTATTTTAGTTAAAATATGTCTTATATTGTTCTTGCAATGTCAAATATGGAAGAGTAATAAGGGGGTTAATACATAACGCGGCCTTCGCCTGGTGCAGCGCGCGCCCTTAGGCTCAATTTATATTGCCGCGAAATGGAAGCAAATTTTTAAAACTACAAAGCATATTGAACCCCTATGTCAATGTGGTAGTGTATAAAATTGTGTCAACAAAAAGAGTTCCGCGGAATACGTGGGTATTCTGGCGAAGATTCTTTTTTCATTCCAATTTGTACTGTAATATCCTAGAAGTCATTATTCCTCTGTAAATTTCTTAAAGAAATCACCTCGATACCGCGGCAATGGAAATTGAGCCTTATGATAAATTAGAAGTACACAGTAAAATTTATATATTCTGAAAAAGTACTTACTATAACTCACCGATCTATTTTCGCCTTTGACTAACGTGAAATAAGTTTCCGCCTAAATAAAACGAACTTACCAACAGCTTACCCATTTACAAGTCTCCTGATTATGTATATTTAAGTAGATAAGTGGCATTTATGCCATTGTGATTGCACATATTTTCTACCACTAATTATTTGTGTATAAGTTTACTTTTTATTTTACTTAGGTATAATAATAAGGTTTTTTTTAGATAAGTATATATCTAACTAGTTTCAAAAGAAACTTTGTTAAGAATGTTACAATATTTAAATCGTGTTTTTTTTAATGTTTCACTACCTCATTTTATTAACAATAAAATATTTGTTTTGAATATGAATCTCTCTATTTTCACTGTCCTGCCAGCAGTAAATAACTATTATAATTTTACCAAAAAATTCTGCATTCTAAACACCAAATGAAAAATGAAACATCAGTTGATTATAAATATTTTTATTTTGAATGTGACTGTTCCATAGTTACACAATCATATACTTCGATAATCTTCATAAAATTAGAAATAGAAAAATAATATCAAAGAGCTATTTTTCATTGGAACCGCCTTGAGTCAAAGTTTACATAATATTGCATAATAATGGATCTATTTTATCAGAATTTCATCAATAATTGTTTAGTCAAAGGTTGTAAATTTTTGAGTAACTGAGGCTCAGTACCTACTGCTTATGTTTATTTCTTCACGTTTTACAAAAGCACATTTTTGGACATAAAATGGCATCGAGTCTTCCGACAAATCATATAAATTGCTCTATTATGTCTCATTTTATTATAAAATTAAAATAATTAAGTCTCTACTAAAGAAAATAATATTTAGTTATAAAAAAATCATGATTTCATCACACATAAGTACAAAGTAACTCGAAAGAAATCTAAGAGCATACATTGACTGCATTGTATTTATTATGGATATTGAATTTATTATGATTTAAGAATAAATACCCGAGTAAGTAACTGTTTCAACTATGAACACAAATTGTGGCTCGCTTCTATTAACATATTCCACTAATACACAGTACAGCACAAGGGTTATACCTTTACTTTGAAAATACAAACATTAGCTTACAATAAGGCTCTCAATTAAACTTCATACAAAATTCGAGATAAACATGTCAAATACGGAGCGGAGATCGGAACCGAATCATCTTCTAGGAAACGAATAAAAATTTCCTGGTTGTCAAAAAAATGTAGGTGTCATAGCAAGATTCGATCGCGTCTCACGCTCAACAAAAGAAAGTTAAAGAAATAAAAACGGTCGTCAAAAATAGGCGACAAACTACTATATGAACTAATTGATTGTTTGCCTATGCTCCCCTGTGTAAGTGTGTGTGTGAAAGCAGAGCTAGATTCGCTGTCTCGCCGACGGCGGAGGCGGCGGCTACTGCACGCAGCACGCGTTCTTGTGCCCGTTCTTCTTCAGGCGCGACTTCGGCCGGTACTTCTCCAAGTAAGACAGCTGCTTCGCGTTGATCGCACCGCGTCTCTGACTGCAGACAAAAGAGGAAAATATTAAATTTGGTAAGCATATTTTAGATAACACTGTGGGGACTGAACAACTGAGTCAGTTTTTTCAAATTGGTTAACAACTACTAAGTAACTATGCGGCTCATACTTTCTAATACACAAAGGAGCTCAAGATTATCATCTCCCTAAGGGTTGGATCTCATCTATCAGCCCGGAACAGCTATTCTTAATAGTAATAATAACTTTCCTATGCTGCTATCCTTTTCTGTCGCTCAGAAGCGTCATTTGTTAGAGCGAGAGAGAGCGACGGAACGCTTCAGCACCGGCCGTGCTGCACTTGTGTTGCGTTCTTGCGTTCCGTCACTCTCGCTCTAGCAAATTTCTGTTCTGAGCGACAGAAAAGGATAGCAGCATAGGAAAGTGCTGTTTCGTGCTGATAGATGAGATCCAACCCTAATCTAACATTGTTTTCTATGTTGTTATATGAAGGCCATTGCACACCTAATAATGTAAATTCTTGATTGAAAATTCGTAAATTTCGTGTGGTCTTCCTACTGTTTCGCATGAAATGAATGCATGTGTAACAAATTACCAATATCACATTACATGGAACATTCGCGCGTCCTTTGTTATTTTTATTTTGAAATAACTTTATTTTGCCACGAAAGTGGACCTATCAGTCATCACTGCCACGCAACGTAAACAAATGGTTGACATTCACGACAATCACGACGCTTGTTGTCTGCGGCGCAATTTATCGCAATTGTAAGCATTTCACGAAGGACATTTATCGGAAACATCGAGCATTATTTTAGTAAGAGTTCAACAACAACTAATTAAAATAAGTACTTAGGTTTTATTTTTAGTTGAGTCACTGTAATAAGGACGCACTGTTTAACTAGCGTACAACGTTTAACTAGCATGTAACTTCTTGTTTTTACTACTTTAATTTCATTTGTAATTACTAATTATTAATAAGTCTTCTTATATTTAAAGAGACATGGAAAGCACTCCACCGACAAGAGCCCAGGCTCTTATCGGTGGAGTGCTTTCCACTAGCAACAACTATTAAAAAATTACAAATAACACGATCTGCGGATTTTCTTGCAATGTAATAATAAATATCCTGACGTTAAGAGTACACAACGTACGCGCGTGATCTTCCCCTTCCCAAACTGCACCCTTTAAATTTCTACTCCATGGTGGATCATATCATATCAGACATTTAGTAAAAATTTAAAGCGTCTTATATATACTGCGCAGTACTAACCGCGCAAATTACGATGTAGTGTAACTACGTACCCATATAAACAAATTAATTACCTAATACATTCTTCTGGTACTTTTACAGAAGGTACTTTAAAAAAGATCAATAAATAAGTAATAAAAAAGGTCGGGTGGTGAGTTTACAACAAAAAAGTAGGTACAAAATATTATATTTTGTAAAGTAGTGAATTTATTCCGAGTAATAATGTAGTATTCTCCGGGCTGTAGCTCTGAATAGAGATGAGTGGAAGGAAAAAGGGGAGGCCTTTGCCCAGCAGTGGGACACCAATATAAGCAAAAAAAAATGTGCAGTCCCTGGAAACTTTGGTAATATTCCCGTAAAATTTTCATAAATTTGGAATATTTCCAGCGTCACATTACTAACTTCTATCCGAGTGTATGGAATTTACAATTAGGTGGTAAGTTTACAACAGCCCAGAAAAAAATATCAATCCTTACTCTCTGATGGTCTCCACCGCCTCCTCGTACTTCATGCCGAGCTCGATGAGCGCGATGGCCACCATGACGGGCGCGCGGCCCAGCCCGGCCACGCAGTGCACCGCCACCGCCGCCTCCGGCTTGTTCTGAGCCCTGCGAACAAAATCATTCACATTAATGACGGATAGCCGTGTGGGGTTCCCGGCAGAGTAGAATAGGACCACTCCAAGTCTACCCATGGATGTCGTAGAAGGCGACTTAGGAAACAAACTAAAAAAAGCTTATAAACATCAATGAGACCTTTACAAACCCGTCTGGCCAGCGTGGAGAGTGTTAGCCAAATCTTCTGGCTAAATATGGCTCTGGTAGTATAGAGAGGGTCGTGCTCCTTGCAGTGGACACTAAAAAAGACCTGATGATGATGAATGACGACAACTCGATGATGCGTACAACTTGGTGTAGGCAAACAGGAATGCCAAACGCACATTGTCGACCCTGAACTTTTTATCGACCCGAAAATGGCTTTTTATCGACCCGAAAATGGCTTTTTTTCTGTTATCGGACGGCAAACAAACAATAAGCTTAAATTGTATTTCTTTAGACCAGAACCTATAGCACAGGCCGGAATCTCCTAAGGTACGCGCAATATGCGTCACCCAGGCGTCACCGTTTCCCGTCCCCGCACCTCTCCCCCGTTTTCGCCTCGATGACTCACGTTGGCCGTCAAGAACCGGGGAGAGGTGCGGGTGCGGGGAACAGGGACGCATATTGCGCGTACCTTAGGAGATTCCGTTCTGTTTACTCTTACTGTATTCTGTGCCTATAGCCACGGTGGTCGCCGTGGCTAGGTTAGGCATGTCATTACTTTTGGTTAAGTCCTTTGATTGCTTTTAGAGAGCTTCTGGCGACAAATCTATACGAGTCCACTAGTTTTCATAGCCGATTGAGTAGCGGACGCCGCCTATAGACGCACACCGCAGTCCGCTAAACAAATATAAAACTACAGCCGTACTATGACACTCCACTTTAACTGTTTCACATATTGTTGACAAGCATTAGCATTCATAACACCAAACTACACCTATTACATTTGATGAAGTCCACTGAAATCAATTTGCAAAATAATTATGAACCCCGCGATATGAAATACTCTAGTCTTCTGTGCCCGTGACTTCCCGCCAAAAAACTCCACCATGTCATTGGCCTCATTTAGATCTGCCATAGTACAAGGAGTCCAGTTGGGACATGACAAAAAGTGGTCCATGGACTGAGTGACCCCTTAGTCACAAACTATTGTCAGAATAACCCCAATTGCATCGACCCTGCCTGAAGGAATCTTTTTACGCCCTCATGCTTTTCAAGTATTTTCTGTTCTATTTCTTCAAGTGACTTACTGAGTACTTAACTGTATTGTATTCGTGAATGCAGAGAAATAGGGCATAATCCTAACAAATGAAAATTCATGAGGCTATGCCTTCCTCTATGGGAAACAGATATGACAGTATGTAAATGTAGCTATGAGGAATCAGTGAGTCACCGATCTATGTGAACTTTTAATTTTTGTGATTGTAATATAAATCAAGGAGCTACATGTATCTTGGTCAAAAAGGGGATAATTGAAGACCAGTTAATATTTACTCATCACGAGCCAAAAATCTTTGAACAGTCGTCCGTGCCAACAAACATTGAAAATCTTATTGTTTCTAATCAACCTTTACTCCCTAGATGAGAAAGTATTCTTAGGAGCAATTACAGTCTATTTATAAACAAAAAGTGTTTGTTTTCAATTCGTTTCACATCAGATATTTTGATTGACATGGTAGTGCCACTGGCTAAGTACATTGGTTAGATTGTAATGGATCTGTGCCAAAACTACAACGACGCATATACATCGCCACTTTCTACACGGGCTATAGAATACAACTCAGTATTGTTGTCAAGTACCTATATCATCTGTATTGAAATATAAACGCATTTACAAGGTTCTCTGCAAATGTAAGCGCTTATAAATAACCTAGGATCCAGATCATAGGTATTCAACTATGAGATGTAAGATGGATGTTGTATGTCATATACTTACATGATATATTTGCAAATAGTAGCCCATATAACGCAGAATCCGATCCCATATCGGATTATAAAACTTTAAAAACTGCCAATATAGATTATTGCTAATCTGTCGTACAGGCTCAAAACACTGGGCTTCTATACTGATAGACCAGACTCCTTACAAGGATTAATGTTCAACAATCTTGTCTTTACTGTATTGATAAGAAAAAAAAAATTTGAAAAATATCAATGATTTACTTTTCACGCAGGATCTCGAACCACTCTTCGACCACGTTGACTGGCGGGAAGGTGCCGTCGTCGTAGGCCAGGTCGCGGACCTCGATGCCCTCGGCCTTCAGCAGCGCAGTGTCGTAGCTGGGCTCGCACACGCGCACCACTGTGCACACGTTGTGCTTGCGCAGCTCCTGAAATTACACGGTTCGTTTTTATCCCTCTGGACCACAATCTTGCGTTTGCAAAATTATTGACGCACTTATCTTTCTCTTTTATGTACTAATCTAACTTTCTCTTAACTTTATGCATCCACCTCAATGTTGTTTAATTACCATTAGGCTCGCACTACACTGAATTGGCAGCGACGCTACGAGCAGTGAAATAACAAAACATTATAAACTTTATGTGCGAACGGGGCGCGACAGCTCGAGCAGGCGCGAGCCGCCGCTGCGCCGCGTACCTTATGACATTGTACATAAAGTTTATAATGTCTTGTTAATAAACTGCTCGTTGCATCGCTGATAATTCAGTGTAACGCGAGCCTTAGACATGCTGGGTTCCACATCTTTATACTTTATATTTTATCCATTGAAATGTCCACGGCGCAATCGTGCGCCGCGCATTTTATTGGGTAGAAAAAGCCAAGGGTCGAAAGACCCTTAGGCTGCAGCTGCAACTGCTGTTGCAGTATGAAAGACTGCTGAAACAAGTTTATTGAAAAAATTTAGAATGTACCAGCTTCTTCTGTGTAGACCGTACATATGTACATAGTAAAACTTGGTATTATTGACAACGACTATTCACTATTTCCTATTCACTACCTATAGACCTCACTATTTTAATGAGCGTGTTATTGCGGCTCTCAAGTTTATCCATCTCAGAAGTAAAATTTAATATATTTATCGAGTTGTCGAATTTCTAAAAGTAATAACTGGAGATAAATGTTAAGACAAAAAGATAGTTGATCCAAAGGCTGTGCACAAATGATTTGATACAAGATGAATGAGGTCAGTCAAAGACTTAATTTTGTGTTCTTTCGACCTTTGTGGTCTATTATGCTAAGTGGTCGTTTCCTAAACTGAGTTGCGTAGTATCCGACCGACAGTAGTAGATTAGCTAATAGCAGATTAATTGGGAAGCAATTGTGGCAAGTTATACATACTAAACTACTTTTCGCAATTTTCTTTTTAACAATTTTCCCCAAGGAACATATAATACCGAAACATGAAAAATATTTTTTCTTTCCATACAGACTTGGATCGACTGATCGATCAACTTATATGGAAAATTATTTTTCAAATTCACCCTTAAAATAGTTTCATATATTTTGTTAGATCCTGTATATACATTGGTTTTCATACAATAACAGTAACTATGTGCATTCTTTTTTTAGCGTGTAAACTGCATCAAAGTGGACCACACTATGTGTTCAGTGTCTCAAAACTACAAGCGAAAAAGATAGCAGAATATGTCGCGTGATGCCGGGTCTCTGTTGCACGTAAACGTAAATGACAGAGATAGATTGAACACCTCGTGTGGTCCAGTTTGACGCAGTTTACGGCGTTACGAGTATACCCAAATTGCAACTTTAATTTTATTTTTGACACTGCTGACAACGAAACACATTTCATTTCTAGCCGCTCTGTGTCCCATTGCTGAACAAAATCCTTCAGTCCGGTACTACTTTACTCCCTTATTATAAACTAGATCATATGTTGCGAAATGTCTTCTCTTTCATTACTTACTTTGGGGCTAACTCAATCAGTGTGATTTGTCCTTATATATATATTTATATATATATTTTTGTCAAAATGTATCGAAGTATCTTTAGACAATTCACCTTGATGTGCAGTATCAGTCAAATCACTTCACTACTAGTGCTTATTGACATTTAATATTGACGAAGATCAAGGATGGTCTGTATCATATCTTCAGTACATACAACTCGAGTGTTTTCTATCTATTATCAATTAATAGCATGGGAACTGTGGCATTAAACTTGTCATGTGGAGGTCCCAAGAGACCATATGAGTAAATTACCTAGGTAGAAATATGTACTTACTAGTAGTTAAAAGTGTAACAAAGGTTTTCTTAGACACGTATATATAGTTTCTGTACTTCCTACCGGTGAAAATCCGGTAAAAAAATATAGTAAGAAAACATGGATACTACGAGAAGATAGTGATAAAATTGGTAACAGTAAATATTGACCTCTCACATCCGAAGCTCGAACACAGACGAGTCTCCTTAACATTGACATAAAAATATTAGTTCCTTGACAAAAAAAAATTCCTTGGAAGGAAGGGTAAATAAATCTTGAAAAAATGCAATTACAATCATAAAAATCGCAACAAATTTACGATGATAAGATAACCTATAGCTTAGATTTTGACAACCTCCGTGGCATAATGGTTATAATGCTAGTCCGTCTGGAGGTTCTGGGTTAATTCTCAGCCAGGGCAAGTTAGCAAATGACCTTTTTCAAACTGTCCTGGGTCTTGGGTGTTTATCTCTATGTATATGTAATTATTTATTATTAAATAAGTTTGGTTGAGCTAGTATCCCATAATACAAGGTTAAAACTAACTTTGGGGCTAACTCAATGTGATTTGTCCCTATATTTGTATTTATAAAAAAAATATTTATTTTAAAGTACTGCTAAGGAAAGGGATTACGTTGCTAATCCTATTAATCTGTAGTGCGCTGTGATTACTCAGCCACCTGAAGCTGTACATTAGATACATTATACCGTGGTGGCCGTGGCTACACTATCGTATAACACCTGAGATATTTTAACTAGATTCTATTGTTATAATTTTTAATTTACGTCATCATCAGATAAAATGATTTATAAGTAGATAACTTATTACTGATACATAAAGTCGATTTGATAGAAACAGTGAAGCAATAAAATAGTTTTACCATCAATTTCATATACATTATACATACAGACAACTGCAACGAAAAGTGCCACGGGTTATAAAAAAAGGTTCAGACATGACAGCATTATCAACAATGAGCCATAACTGAATGTTATTGGGGAAACAGCGAAGGCGTCAACAATGGCAAGCAGGTAGTTTGTGTAACGTTCCCCGGCCTTTGTGGGCCTTTGGCATCTGAGCGAAATATACAGGCTCATTGTTATTCTAAACTTCGTCAAACCCAAGTTACGGGAAAGATGTTATAACACTCCATATAAGAGTCCATATTTTGCTATTATGCCTTGCAAATAGCCAATGAGATTTTACGCCGAATGTCGATGCGAAACGGCAAACGGAGGACAGACAGGAGTATGTATTTTTTTAAACAAAAATGTGAATTACATTTGTATATGCGTGAATCAATTAATAATTCAATTTAAAACGGTTGTTATAGTACAAAAATATTTAATCCAGAAGCTAATTCCCACGACCCTTAAACCTATATATCAAGACACGTTTCATTTTAGGTGTATTCCCAAGATAAATAAGGGAATCATGTCGGATTGGCCATAAATCTTTTGCGAATGCGAAATAAACTCGAAATAGATGAGTAAACTCGTGTACAATAGTTGTTTATTGAATAAGCGTATGAAGCTGGGCGGATTCGGTTTAATTGATCTATCGAATACACTCTATTTTTATAGATTGTATATATATACCTATTCAAATTAATAAAATAAAAAATACTTTCATCTCATCTATTCCAACGATGTTTTTATCCCAAAATATTTGGGACTAAAGTCGCGGGATTGAAAAGTAACAAATAATTGTCATGGGATTAAAAAAAATAAAACTGAACACGAATGTAATTTAATAGATTTTAAAGTAATGTTGAGTCTAGCAAAAAAAAAAAACAGAAATTTAATTAAAATTTAAAACAATGAAATATTGGCACAGGCATCGTTATTTTTATAAATTTGGAATATAACACGTTTGAAGATAAATTTGGTTCTTTTGCTTAAAATATATATATATAATATAAAAAAACGCGCAATTGTATTTGATTCAAATAGTTATTTAAAGTAATTTTTAATATTGTATTTTATTGAAATGTTAGATGTGAATGATTTCTTGAAAGTTAGGCCGATAGTGAATAAATATTAGTTCAAGTATAAGTATAAAAATATAAATTTATGCAGAATCACACACATAGAAAACGTCAAAACGATTTTAAGGACTGAAAAATTTATAAGTGGTGGTCCTCGAAAAATTATTTCTTAATATGTATTTCTTTTATGAAAACAACACCCAATTAAGGTTAGTAACTGCTTTTTAAACTTTAATTAGGTATATGTAGGTGTTCTACTTCTCGCTTCACTCTGGACTCAGGATTCAAAGTATCGCCCTCGCCTTAAAACATTGTGAACAAAACGAGTGCAAAAAAACCTTTACGCTTTGTAGCACAATCTACTTATATACGAGTATTCTATACTTTATATCAGCATTTTTGTGCCTGTCCAAAAATCCTGCGAAATCGAATATTCCAAGGGAAGGGGTCCCGGCAAATATTCGATTTCGCAGAGACCTTCCACTGGCCAAAACTCAGTATAATTGAATGGCAACAACAACAACAACATACTAATTTTATCTCTTACTTTTTTAATAAGTATAACTAAATACTTTTGTTTACAAAATATAATTTCGTAAACAGAAGCATTTGTTTTTATTTGCCTGTCGCCTGTCTGATGTTTCGCGGGAATTGTGGACAGACGGACTTCAAATTAAAATACATGGAATATCTATATGTATCGTAGATAATTTACCTGCAGGTAAGCTTGGATGTTGATATCCGAGGGGCGGTCGGTGATGAGGAACCGCATGGTCTTGTACTCGATGAGCGAGGGCGCCGGTCTGATGTCCTTCTGCTTCATGATGACCACGGTACTTCTTCCAATTACGCGACTCACAGACAGCTAATTCACACGCGTCAAAAGGTGTCACGGTCCGTCACAGTCTTAACAGGCAAACTGTCACTCTATTTCCACACAACACACGGCAGTTTCCTTGCTTTCTTTTCGAAAGGGTCCAACTATATCATGGGAGACACCCGCATGGATGGCGTTTTCAACCACTTGAGCACATTCGAAGACAATCAAACAAAAGTACTGAATGTGGAATGAAATTAAATTATGCTATAAACATAAGTTTTCTGTTTTCACCCCTTCGGCAACTGAATGATATGCTCCAATAAACTGCGGACTCCGATTTTAAGGTAACTGAAACAATAACAAGTTGTTATTAAAGTGGCGCAACGTGGAAGCCGCGACGGGTTCGCGAATTATCATTTTTTTATAAGGCGTGTTTGCGTCAAAGCCAGAGCAACGACTGAAGTGGAATAAAAAACGAGTGCTAAAAATAGACGTAGACGTTCTAAACTGAAGCGAAGTTTCGATCATGTGAGCTTGTGTGCGTTCTGCTCCCGATGGAGCGCAGAATGTCGAGCCAACATAGCGTCACAAGTTAGCACATTCTGATTACTGCTCACTCCGCGGCGATAACAAGATGGTAAACACTACAGCACAACATACTATTTTACTGTATTTGTTCGATAAATACTTATTTCGCGCGGCGAATGACGTAACGCTTGAAATATACTGCAATATGTAACTACTATCACGTCTTGTCTTGGTCAGGAATAGATAACGACTGATAGCTTGACGCCGGTGTATGGTCGTCGGCATTTAATCCCCGACTGAAAATATTCGAGATTTATTTTAGTCTTTTTTCTATAATATAGGGCAAACAGTAAGCAGTAATTAAGTTTGGCTTCTTGACTCGCACTGCACGGGTAAGAAAAGAGCAGAACGAATTATTTAATTTAAATAACTCAGCACTTTTGCAATCGTATTTCTTTGTCGCTGATGGCATTTCCACACCCGTCGAAGCGACTAATTGACCCTCAAGAAATTAAAGAAGAACATTGAGGATCATACCTGTGGGTGGCTGTACGTCGTATAGTGCGCGGGATGCGTATTGTCAGCGCGCGCTCCCGGCAGCATGGGTCTAGTTGAGCACGCTCCTGCTCCCTCGCGGCACGAAACGCCCTCTAGTTTATTTGTGTTGGGCCTGGCAGTACTCCGCGCTGTCCAAGCGGAACTCCATCAATGTCGCCACAGAAGAAATCTCCAGCTAAAACAAGCAGATACACGTCTCACGATTGATTGATTTATTCGTAACGGATTATAAAGACCCCAGACCCGTAAAAATCAAAGGCGTTTAGCATGATGGTGAGCTTGAAGGTGTTAGAGTGAATTAATGGGTTGCTAACCGCATCACACTATTCACATGGTTCAGATTCTCGCCCATTCCCTTAATCGAGTTTTACCATCTGTGCGTAAAAGAGAAGCAGCCCACATTCTACTTTTTTATCTTTTCTCCCAGACACGCATGGAAGTAAACAAATCGACACATCAACTGTCAATGTGTTTATTTTTCCGACAAATTCTTGGAAGCGTCAATCTGTCATTAACAAATAATTAATGAAGACAGGGTGCAGTTAATAGTTAAACGTTAATGGAATGATAATTAAAATATTTCAATAGATAACGCCTATCGGTTGTTCTTCGGTACATGGATAACGTCCGTTGCGGTTAATTATGATAGCATTCACGTCACTCACATAAGCCCGATATCTAAGTACTGATCAACATATTCCTGAAGAATTGAAGATCCTGACACTTGTGCAGCAAGAAAGGAACGATAGTGAAGAGCGTAAGAAGCACAAAACTTAATATTTTATTCATAATCCAGAACACTAACATATTTTAGACGTACTTTTAGAAAGTGTAAGTTTTATATTTCTCACACGAAAAACACAAGATACGAAGTCAACGTCGCAATCTGTACTCAAGAAGGACGGCGCAACAGCTTTTGGCAAGAAAAGATAGGCGTGGGATTAACGCTTCGTCACATGTTTACATTTAAAATGCTATTACGTACAAGTTTTAAATCCAAAACTTAACTAGAATGAGACCACTCCTCTTAATATTGAATTCTTAAAAGAGCAACATGAAATGAATAGGAAATATAGATAATTACACCTTTTAGTAACCTCTTACACCTAAATGAAAGACTTGGGGATAAGCCAAGAAACTGGACCGTGGAAGCAGAGAAAACACTCGAAATGAAATAACTCACGAAAGTTTATCTTATCCGTGAACAAAATATGAATTCTCTTTATCGTATGTTTAACCTAATTAATCGTAGGTAATATTAGCAACAATGAAATATAACAGTTTTTCGCAGTATGAGATAATAGCCCATTCAATCTATTATAGACTGAGTGAGATAAAAATATACATGACGACTTCTTCAAAACAGATTCAGTAACTAACACAAATTAACTTGTACGTGTCATGTTTTGTATTAAATGTTCTATTAATCTAAATTTAAATAAATATCCACGGTCGAAGTGAACGACTAGTGAATCAGTTATACTGGGTCACTAGAATTTGTAATGTTATTGTACTTATTATACTGGGTGGCGCAAAAGTAAAGACCCTATTTGGTTCAGCTATAACATTTTTTCTAAATTAGAAAACTAGATTTAGGTTTTTTTAAATGTATATTTGTGCCATTAAATTTCGTACCATTAGGATTTAAAGATGATGTCTTTTAAATGGTGACCTCCAGAGTTGATACACATTTGAGCCCTATTTATGACATTTTGCATAACTTGCCGTAACACTTCCTGCGATATGTTCGTTATTTCTTGACGAATGTTTTCTTTTAGAGCTACGAGAGTCTGTGGCTTGTTCACATACACCCGAGATTTCAAAAAACCCCAAAGAAAGAAGTCTGGACTGGTCAGATCGGGTGATCTTGCAGGCCAAGGCAAATCGCCAAAACGAGAGATAACTCGGCCTGGAAAAGCGTCCCTCACTAAGTCAATACAATTATTCCACGTTCTTGGGGAGTAAAACGGTCCATGTTTATTTTCAGTGTATTTTACATTTGTTCACTACACAATTTTCAACAACAGAATGACAGAAAATGTCATATAAAAAAAATAAAAGTATTTTCTTTAGTGCCAGTACTTTTGCGCCACCCAGTATAACGATAATAAATAAAAAAAACTACACAGACTGAAAGAGATTCCTTTGCTCCAGTCCGTACAATCAAAGATTTGTTAGTCATTTTCATTAAATATTTTTTTCATAGTAGCGAATTTTCACATCGCAGTTTTTCACGATTACAAATTAACGATGTAGGTACAAATTGTAAAATGTCAGCTCAAATGAAGTCCAACAACTACTCTAACAAATGGACTTAAGGAATAAATAAATATTGTTCAATTTCTCAAGTTGAAGCGGAAACAAGGAACAACAACGACGATTAAAATCCCGTCTGAGGCAATTTAAAGATAGGGCATCTCGTATTGTGACCGAAAAATGGTAGTTTGTATTCCGACTAGACGGGACGGTCGATAAACTCCAGACTACCCACACACGTGTGCAACAATGCAGACAATTTTACGTTTACTTCGTCTGGACCCCTAGACTGTCTCGACATTGAATATCAATTAGCATGACGAAAAACTTGCCATGTATTCCAGTGAAGACCACAGAGCAAGGGAAGGAGGATGCACGAATGTAATCATTCTAAAAATAGCGCTGGCAGCACTATCTAATGATAGGAATTCATTAGACAATTCGGTGCATCAACTCATAATGATTGATGTACTGTACACGACACGTGGCTAACAGAAACAGAAGTCACAAAGGACATTAAACCACATTATCCGCAACATACAATGGATGCCTGACATTCTATATATTTATAATAAAAAGAAAATCACAGAACTACCGATGACAAAAGAACAATTCGACTTGGACATCGATTATATTCGGCGCTATATTAACGCTAGCTAGAAACTGATGGACTTAAATAAATACAAAACGTGTTGCTATTGTTCCGGTGGCAAAAACCGAGCGAGGTCGGTCAGCTGCGACAATAGTATGCAGCCCCCTCACCAGTTTATTACTCGCAATTCTAGGAAGCCACATCCCAAATGTTTTTGTTGTTGCGAACACAAAAGTAGCTTTTCGCTATTATTTGTTATTATTGAAAAGAGCGCTTCTTTCGAAACATTTTATTGTACCAGTGATTTTTGTACTTTACCGCGAAATAAAATATCGCCACGACCAAAATTAAATATTCGAATCTACTCCATTCGACTTTCATATTGATTTTTATCATCATTCAATAACTTTTAACATCAGTATTACTTGTTCACTTCACAAGAGGACAATCGTTTTGTAATGCATTGTTTAAAAAAAAAAAATTCTAAATATCTGTATTATCATAGGATATTTATAATATCTCTTAATAATAGTCACTTTGTTTTGTTTTGCACAAATGTTGACGTCAAATCGTTACTTAAAGCTAAGTTTACGCCGCTTCCTAGGCGCAAGTGCAGAAGAAGCGGCAACAAACTGCACTGCACGTTTTCTCCAAAGACGTCAACTAACAAACTAAAAACTTAAAATTAGTTATATAGATGGACAGAGATTACATTGTTTATTATGTCATAATTAAATTGAATTATAAGAATTACGAAATTTAAAATAATGTCAATTTGTAAATTTAGTATGTACCAATGAACCTAAATTATGACATGTCTAAGTATACAAACCTTTAAGAGGTACCCGCGCCAAGCTCAAGCCAGACCTTTTTGTCTTTAAGATAGTCATCGGTCCTATAATAAGCCTTCTCACAAAGTACTTTCTTTACATAAGCTTTGAATTTTCTGTCTGGCATATCAAGGACCGATTCTGACAATTTGTTATAAAAAAGTATACACTTCCCCATAAAAGACTTACTGACTGTATTCAGCCTGTAATACGGGCTAACTAAGTCATTCTTATTACGTAAATTTCTATCTGTAAAATCACTTACTTTATTGAACATGGAAATATTTTTCCTTACATACATTATATTTTCAAATATGAATTGTGATGCAAAAGTAAGTATACCTATTTCCTTGAATAATTCCCTCAGTGAGTCTCTCGATCCTAAACCGTAAATGGCACGAATTGCTCTTTTTTAGGGTTCCGTACCTCAAAAGGAAAAAACGGAACCCTTATAGGATCACTTTGTTGTCCGTCTGTCCGTCCGTCCGTCCGTCTCTCAAGACCCTTTTTCTCAGGAACGCGTGGAGGTATGAAGCTGAAATTTATATCAATTACTCAGGTCTATTGTCCCTTGAAGCTGTGAAAAAATCAAACTTCTAAGCCAACGCAATCAAAAGATACAGCCGTTTATGCCGCAAATTTTCGACACTTGCAAGGGAATCAAAACCTACAGGGTGCTTCCCGTGAACTCAGAATCTTGAAATTTGGTACGAAGCAACGTCTTATAGCATAGATAAAGGAAAAATTACGAAAACCATAAATTTTTAGTTACATCACATAATATATATTTTTTTAATAATTTTAAACTTACTACCCATTTCCTCATAAACGCGTAGAGGTATTAAATTGAAATTCATACTAAACCTTGCAGGTTTGTACGGAACCCTCGGTGCGCGAGTCCGACTCGCACTTGGCCGGTTTTTTTTTTTTTAAAGAAAAAAAGTCTGAATGTCGGCTGCACTCCCCCATAGAAGTATCCCGTAAGACATTAGACTGTGAAAGTAACTAAAGTACACTTGTCTAGCAGTTGCTACATCTGTCAATTGTCTTATTCTCCTAACAGCGTAAGCCGCAGAGCTAAGCCTATTAGAAAGTTTAGTTATATGAGCGCCCCATTGAAGTTTCGAATCAATTGTGATTCCTAAAAAGGTAGTACTTTCAACCAGATCGAGTTTCTGACCATTAATTAGTATGTCAACGCAGGCTTGATTCACATTAGAAAGAGAGAATCGAATGCATTGGGTCTTGTTCGCATTTAACATGAGGTTATTGGCCGAAAACCAATCAGAAATTAAAGATAAGGTGCAGTTCACCGCGCTAGCATCACTGTTATGTCGATCTATTTTAAATATTAGCGAGGTGTCATCAGCAAACAGCACCATGTAAGCCTCTTTCGGCCTTTCACGTTTCAAGCACAAGCAAATCATTACAAAACAATGTAGTTGTACTTGAGCTAATCTCCAAGGATTACATTGAAGGCGACAGACATATACGTAACGCAGTAACTACGCGGAACGACCAAAGGCTGCACAGATAAAATATGTATAACAACTGCTAATTTGAATATCACGCACTGTACCTGCACTTTGCAAGTTTTATTGCATGTTTATGTTGTATTCATGGCTATTATTAGTCTGCAAGTAAGTATTTACGATTTCATGAAGCCTACGTTACTATCGACTTATGCCTACGACTCTGGAGTGAAACGTTGAGCTTATTTACTATTTTAGCTTTCGCGGAGAAATTCTTGGAAGGCAGGATGTCAAACGAAATATTTTTGGGGCGAATATTTTGAAGAAAAATTGGAAACCTAATCTGATTGATTCCTGTAGCTGTAGTTACACACATCTCTAAATCTCAAATGATCAAATGCTTCATAATTAGAAGTAGAATAATCTTACCCAGACGTAGCAGCAATTATCATATAAAATAACAACAAAGGAAAATTATTACATGCCTGAAAAAATTACGACGAACAAAGAATAAAAAGTAAATTATGCAAATATCATTGAACTATTTAAGATCTTAGCGAACGAGACAACACTGGTAAATGTTTGACCGTGATACTCTGACATCGACATTGACCAAACGAAGTCGGTGTAATCTGAGGTTATTATGAGCAGATAACCAGATTGCTCACGCCAAATGTATAGATAAAGCTAACAAATGAATTTAAATATTGTTAAGTATAGGAACAATACGATGGTATTTTATTCATAATCTATTGTAACCTGAGAAATAAATAGCCATAAGGAATATGAATTTGTTACACGATATTATAGAGTGAGCATGCAACGAAGCGCCACTAGCCGCACCCATAACACTAAAGTAAATTCGCTCTTAATTAAAACAACTAAGGCCAAACGAATGAATTAATCTAAAATTTGCCACCTACACGCCCACCAGCGCAATCAAACCGTTTGACAAAGGGCCTTAGGCGACACCACTTGTTTGTTTATAGCTGTATTTCCACAGAAATTGTTTCATTTTCTTGGAAACTTCAACCTTTTATATTTCAAATGTACGGTTGATTGAATTGAAATAAGTTTGTTTTAATGCGATGTACATGTAGTATATTAACTTTCTACGCGGATTAGTGGCACACATTCGAAGGAATAGGGCATGAATGAAGACATCAGCAAAAACATGGTTGTACCTACCTACTGAAAACTTGCGAGCATGTGTCAAGCCGGTCGAAACGCACGCCTGTTGATTCTTTAAGTTGCAAAAATCACCTACATATTTAAATTAACAATTTTCAGAAGAACTATCAAAACAAGTGCAAAATACAAGTTGTGCGACTCTAGCCCACACTGGTTTACGGTAGGTTTATTGACCATATCAACAACAAGGAAGAAACCTCGTCCATAGGTCCAGTAGGTAAACCGCAACGTTACTTTAGTCACGCTCGCACAGTACTCCAGAATTTGCTCAAAACGTGTCAGTAATGCAGGTCACCGAGGTTAATGACGATACAGAAACATTACTTACATTTATCCGGCACGGCGGATAACACGAAATAAAGTTGATCGCCAAGATAAAATAACCGAAACGATCGTGCACTGGCAACTGAAGCTGTCGTTGTAGACAGATTGGAAGGTTATGCGTTCACATCTCAACGGGTCGACACTGTCCGTGCCGCGGTCGTGCAAAGACTGGCGCGTTGGAGTTGGATTGGATTGGAGCGCCGCCGCCGGCCCTCGCCCTCGCCCGCTATACGTCATGACGGCGACGGCGGGGGCGTTGGCGTCACCGCAACCAGACGCTGTATGCCGTGCCGTCCGAGCCCGCCCGCACATACTCCACATTGTAATGTTTCAAACTTTTCACAACTTCACAGAAGGAATGACAGACAACGCCTGTTGATAGAACTCTTCTTTCGACATTTATGGAATATGCTCAGAGGAATATGTATGTATCGGAGACACCAAGACCAAACAATTTAATTGCGATGGAATGCCGTGGGGTTCAGATCAAACAAAGAGTAAAATAATATAACATAACAAAAAAATATATTTTGCAGCTGTCCAAATACAAGAGAACCAAAATATTGTCTACATTTATGGAACAGAAGTAATAACAATATCGAGGAGAAAAATACATGCTGTTTCAATGGTAGCGCTTACGTGCCGAGAAGATTCGATTAGTGCTCGTCTCTCGCTCTCGGTCACATTCTAATAATAGCGAGAAACGAGAAAGAATTCAAGCTGAGAAACACCCACGC
Source organism: Acrobasis repandana (assembly GCA_963576875.1). Taxonomy (NCBI): domain Eukaryota; kingdom Metazoa; phylum Arthropoda; class Insecta; order Lepidoptera; family Pyralidae; genus Acrobasis; species Acrobasis repandana. The sequence continues at coordinate 5,431,699 of OY756215.1, forward strand.
AGATGCGAAATGTTCATGCATGATAATGATAAAACATACTCTTCGCTAAAGAAAGCGATTTATAAAGTAGACGTATATTACTTTCATTCATGCATGAATATAATTTACAGGAAATAGCTCATAAGTTATTGAAAAAAAACAGCTATTGTCACCACTACGGAAAAACTTTCTACTAGCACCAGCGCAGATGTAGGAAGTAGTCACGATCATTTCTCATGATCACCATAGTAAAATTACTGTTAGAATTATTTACTGCTAATACTCTAACTCTAGCGCGAAAAATATCTGCCAATATCTATAGGAATATAAAACGCGGCAAAAATTAAAGCATGAGACAAACCTGTACAAAAAAAAACAATTAATGTAAAATTTGCACACAGAACTGACGTGCCAAATTAGGTATAAAAGTAGGCGGGACACATAGCCCGACGAACCGATGGCCGATGAGACGGAAAGGTTCTCGAATAGCGACCACGTAGTGGCAAGCGAAGCGTAGGACACCCACCGACAAGGTGGTCAGAAGATTTGACCAAGGTCTCTGGAAAGCGCTGGACGCAGGCCCCTCTAGATCGGTCATTTTGGAAATCCTTGGAAGAGGCCTTGAGAGATGTCCAACAGTGGACGTTATGCAGCTGCAATGGTGATGTTGACCATCTGTCTGTGTCCAGCTTGACATTTTGTGACTTGACAAACTACCAAAATTCTTTTGAATTCAGCCCCGGAGTCTAGTTAGGATAAATTTAGATACACCCACATAAGGCAGTAATTTTCTAGGTCATTTATTTACGAGGACAAAATAAATGTAGTGTGCAATAGCGAGGGAGGACGAGGGATGCTTTATTCAAATGAGACGGGATTCCATATTGCTTTTATATATTTAAGAAATTTTATAAAAAGGTTTTTCATGTATAAGCATTATCTATTCTCAATTGTCATGCATGCCATAGCATATAATATGAAAAAATGGGATGTAAAAATGGATACCTCTAACGAAAAAGATATGATTCAAAGTTATTAGGTACTTGTTTATACAATGTTTAAAATTACAATTAAGGCAAGAAGAGACAGCTCTGGTAGCTCATTTATGCTCCGAGCTCTGTGGATTAATATGATAGTGTATTTAACGTTTAAAAAAAAAAAACAAGAAAGCATTTCCAAATTTACTTTATTTTTAATAAGTATCTTTTCTAAGAAGCAAGAAAAGTATCAAGGATAAAAGCTTTCAAGACAAGAGCAAACGCTCTAAACTCAAAGTACCTATTTGACTGTTGATTGGAGTTTTAATGTCTTAAAGCAATAAACTACATTTAATTTAATTTAAAGTTTAACTATTTGTCTCTACCATAAGCAAAAAAAATATTTAAATCTTTGATATTTTGATAACATACTTATTAACTTTATTCTATCAAGGTGAATTATTAACAACAAAATGTTTCGTAACCAGAGAACACTCTGTTATTTGAGGTTTTTTTTATAATAAAACATTGTGAAATCTTCCAACTTCCAATGTTCTTTCCTTTCAAACTTGACCTTACTTGTTTTGAGTTTATTCTGTTTATATGGTTTTAAGGAAACGTGAAATTTCACAATATAAACAATATTTTTCATTACTGGGTCTTCGAAGGATGATTCATTCGAATCTACTCGAATACTCGAACTACAATTTGTGACAACAATACGCCTGCGACACTTTTTGAGTCATGTATGTCGTTAGCATGGAGTATTGGTCGTAAGTTTTAAATGTTATTTGTCAAATCTCAACATTATTCATGATTATACACGAATTTGACCATTCTTTACATTTTGCCACGTACCGGCAAGTGCAGCGTAGAACACCCACATATTAGGTTGGACTTGGACGACCTTAGCAAGGTTGCAGAAAAAACACTGGACGCAGGCCGCTTCCAATCGGGGTTTTTGGAAATCCTCGAGCGAGGCCTATCTCCAAGAGTGAACTTCCTGTGGCTGATATGATGATAATCGTATGAATGTGTATAATTAAATATGTATTTTTTAATAGAGCAGTGAAATGGGCTATTTTTAAGTCACTTGGTTGTTCGAATACATCATTGATTGCTTTAATGATAAAACGATTAACCTTAATTCTGCATTTACTAAAACTGTATATTTTACAGTAATTGATGCAAGAAGTAAAGTACCACAGCGTAGCTGGTACGAACTTGGGACAATCATTTTTCATATGATGTTCTGTAATAATTTCCATCTGATATCTAAATTTAGGAAATCGTATTTTGATAGCTATGTTATGATTAAATTAACAGTGATTTAAATTATTTACATAAGCATCAAGGTCTAATTTTACTACAATTGTTTTTCTGCCTTAAAATTAAATTGTGTATCTTCACAATTCATTGTATTTGTACCACTTTATATGAAATTTAGTTTTGATTATTGTTATACTCAGTTGGTGCAATAAAGAAGTTTTATCTTATCTCATAATTACAAATATATTTCAACTTTCACTTGATAGAAATTACAAACATAATTAAATACATAGTATCTAGATGCATACCGTTTACGAATCGGCAGTTTATCATTGGAAATTGAACCTTTAAGAATTTACGAATTCGGGATTGTTATGTGATTTATTTAGCTTATAGCGTTTGATGAAACGTGTTTCTATTCCAAGTACAATATTCAAACGTCCCACGTGACTCCGACACGTGTCATTCTGCAACGTGCAGAAACAAACTTGGACCATTGTTAGCTCACCTCCCACGATAAACGTGTTTATGGAAACCAAGTCCTTTCTGAAAATAAACATGGAAAACCAGCTAGTGCGATTGCAAGGCGATTAGTGTTGGCTTTATCAACTCCAATCTTGAGATTATTATCTGCGTTAATATCAAGTTATTAATCAGCATTTATTACGTTGCCGCGAATCGTAATATAATGGACGATTTATTAAAGAAGAATAACATATATTTTACAAGATTGAAATTTTCATGTATATATGGCGATTCTCACATTGCCCCGCACTACGCAGCGTAGCGCGTGAATGCGTGTTCTAACGTTGCTTGTAAGTATCTCCGTTTCTATAGAAAACACGTACAGTCCAACACACATAAAATGCATCCAGAAAACGCAACATGCAGCGTGATGCGTGGTAGTGTGATAATCGCCTTAATCATAATTCAACCAGTTAGTTTCAATAGTTCAGCTTTCTTCTCCACTTCATACGGTCTTCGGCATCTTTCGGTGACCAGTGACATGAATATCAGCTCAGCACAAGAAAACATACTTACATAGAAATACGAGACACGAACATACAAGATTCGATACGCGCAAAAAACATAACCCTTCCTTAGCAGTAGAGTAAAAAGCTTAATTATAAATTTTGTTGCTATGCTGGCTCCAATGTTGGAAGAGATAAACATTTTGGATATGACAATGAATTTGTGAATGATATGATAAGGAAAATATTTATGATAAGCAATATAAAATAGATTCTAATTTCCACTACCAATGAGGAAAAAGATCCTATCTTGCATTTGGGCACAGTACATACATACATAAGAGTCAAACAGAATGGTATCTCACAGCGTCTCCCGCAAATTGGCGTCCCCGCACCTCTCCCCCGCACTTTGTGAGCTTTGACAGCTCCAAACCAGGGTTTAATTACTAGCCGCACGCAATACGCGACGTGTGTTGTCTTGAGAACTGTCAACCAATAGTAACCATCATGGTGAGAAGGTGCGCGTATAATAATTGTTTATCCACCCAATACTCTAAAGAACGTATATTTCATACATTTCCAAATGATGAAAACAGGTAAGCAAAGCAACAATATAATTTCACGTTATTACCCAGCAACCATCTTGACATATATACCCTTCTCGCTCTCTCGCATTGGCGGGAGATACACAAGAGCGAGATTGTAACATTACCGGATTGCTAATAAGCAATCCGGTAATGTAACATAGGCTCCTCGCTCACAGGTAATCACATACACGCAGATGCCAATTAGATTTCCGCGGGTTATAGTGCTAAATGCCATTGTTGACAATGACAACTTGACATGCTGTGCGTGTATGCGTGATAAACATTTGCTTATTTTTATTAAATTTATTCATATAATTACCGTATAGTTTTGCGCCGAATATGCAAATTACTATATTACAATAGTGAATTAGTGAAATTAGTGCGTTACATTATAAATGACACAATAATAATCAGTAAAGTGAACTAATGGTGAAATGGACAATGGACATAATGAAAAATATTTGTGAAGTGATATTATGTAGCTGTTTCCGACTTTTCTGTAACATTTAATACATATAAAACAGAATATTTTTTACGTCATCGTGTTCGCAAATCTTCCGGTATGGAAAAATTTAATCGTAAATATGTCGAACTCGTTAGTAGGTAAGTATTAAAATAATTCTGCGGTGCGACCCTAAGTATAAAACTCACACATCGACGTGTGTACAGATAAATTGTTTCGTTTGTAGTAGTAGTAGGTATATATGTTACTCTGAATCAATGGAGAGTCATACCAGTGATTTGGGGTTCACATTGGGAAGCACGTCAAACCTTAGGGTTATGAGGATAAAGATAAGTCGACATTTTAACTCAAAAACAACCTCATAAAAACAAAAGAAAAAAAACGTGCAAAACATTTATTGAAGGAAAGGAAAACTGATAAAAAAAATAGGCTAATGTGAACTTAATCAATTTCGTTTTACACTGAAAACTAAAGAACAAAGGATTGCACTTCATGTCGAAGTGAAAAGGAACGTGCTGTTAGTGGGGGTAAGTACGTGCAAATCAACTTTCTCGCAATAGCTACCCGGCCCACGCCTGCCAATCGCAAATCTGTGCTCTATCTACTTAGTGCTGCTCCAGAGTCTATTCATGGAAGTTAGCCGGTCGTGAAAGGCGTTCTGCCGATACCCGACCTCATTACCTTACATGAATTATTTAAACTTTCTCCGTACATCAATATTAGCCAAGAACCAAGGTTTATGCCGAGGAGTTGAACCAAACTGTTTATCAAATTCCAACCGTTCTGCCCTTTTATTGCCCAAGTAATAAACGTCTTGCGAAATATTTCTTTAGTAATAGAGCCGTGCCAGTACCGAGGGATCACCATACTGACGTGACTGACATTTGGGAATCGGTACCTACGAATAATAAACAACTCAAAGGCCACGCAAGACTGCGATATTAAATAATTATTTGTACAAAGCACGAATTTTATTGGTTTTGGCTTAAATTGAAGAGTATTTTTAGCTTCGCTATCGGGGAATCTTCTTAAATAAATATGGCTGGGGGCGAGCGGATGTGACGGCCTCCATATTATATCTCGAGTAAATAAAGCTTTCTCTTAATTCAGTTAGATAAAGAGCGGAATAACAAAGATAATTGTAATAAATAACCGGAAGTTAATAGCATGCTCATAGTATGGTTTTTCCATTACTGATAAAGACTAAGGTCCACGACGCACAACGTCAACAGCGTTTGCGACATGCATAGTAATTGCAAGACCTCATTTGCATTGAGTGCATTCTAAAGCCCTAACGATAACATACGGCCTCCTGAGCTTCCCTCCTAATAGGTACGTTTATTTATTAACAGCAAGTCAGTAGATACCTGACGATAAGATGATAGAAAACCTATATGTAAGGTAAACTTCGGACGCCAGTCTTCGCTCAATATAACGGTTTTGTATGTTAAATTAGAGAGGTCACTATAAGTTTCGTTCCCAATCTTTGCAGTCAAGCTTTACTGGAATAAATATGTGAACAACTTTAGAAAACATCGAAGGCGTGTAAACGAAAATGTATTTTAAGTAGTCTGATTTTAAGAATAGACACGCTTGTAACTGTTTTAAAAAATCTTTTGTTGATCAATCCACTATCATGGCGTATACGTTTAGAGTAAGTATAGCTTATTACTGTTTTAAAATATTATTTCTACGTGGCAATTTCAGTTTCTTTCTTTGACAATCAATAGTATCTCGGATAGACTTCTTTCTCAAACGTCTTCCATAAACATTAGATAGTATGTCTCCCTTCGCAATAGGCTGTGTCGAGAGCAGTGCACCCTCTGTGGGCATTGCAACGGGAAACGGGTCGCGACCCATTTCGTTAGGATCAATACTCGGTCATCGACTCCACCCGCGCCTCTGCAGGGGCAGCCCTACCAACATCATGGTTCTATTTATTTTAGGGAATGTTCCTTTTCAAGGGCACTCACTTGGCATAGTAACATTGTATTTAGAAACTACAAGTCACTTTTTATTCTAACTATTTCGAAATTTGAATTTCTTTAAATACTTTTAAACTATCGCGTTGCATTATTATTAAATTAATGCATACGGGAATTAACGCGAAACGTACCTTTTATTTATTTATTTTGCTGACGTTTCATTCGGGTTTCACCAAACGTGGTCCCAGCTTGACTCAATTTCTTTGACATGATTCTTTGAATTTCTTTGAATTTCTTTGATGAAATTGAATTTCTTTTACAAAGTACCACTGATATGTTTGTTGACACGCTGAAACAATGTTTGCAAGTTCTATACGTAATGTGATAGTAATCAAATTAAGACCGCCTCGTACTTTCGGAAGTTGTGCGAGTATAACTGTATAGAAAGTTTGTTTGCCAATAATATGATGTTAGTGTAGACTAAATAAAACGACGAGATGCAAGATTGGTAAGTCAGATCTACAATAAAATTGGTATCATACATTTCAAGTCATTTCTTTTTTTCTTTCTTTACTACAAACGAAACTTGCATCTTGGCCTCAGAAAGCCTCGACATAATGTTGAGAGTAACCATTTTAGTAGCATACCTATTTTGTATTTTTCTTTTATATTCAAAGTCATTTGTTGTATTTTATGCTCTAAATAATGATTTTCTATTCATATTTCTAATTTTTGTAATACAGGCAGTTCAAGATCAAAATAAACCGTAAAACAAAAGTATGTACAATAGCATCAATAATTTATCAAAAAGTCCGCTGCTTTCAATAGGAAGCTATCCCCTTAAAAAACCAAGGATAAATGGCCCCTATAAACAGGAAGGTAAAGAGAAAATACATGTACATATTTCCAGTCATAAAATGGTAAAATATTATTATTGTGACCTATGCACGCACATAGTAGATTTAGATTGATGAGCGACATGCCGAGTCGGTCGATAATAGTTGAACCCGATACCGATGAACTTTGTGCATAGTGCAAATAAAGACGGTTACACACAGGATGCTTTACGACAGCCAGTTAAAAAAAAAATAGGCACCAAATCTGGTAATAGCTTTTTCAGCGTTTGTTGTATATACATTACATGATGTCATTACTTCTAAACTAACTTTTTTAAACCGACTATTTTAGCACAGTCATGAAACACAGATAGCAGCTGCTGCATCGGGTACTACCCAGGTGTAGCAGATTTTGTACAATGGAGACTTCCTGCGCTGCTGGCGTACAAGACTAATGACAGCACACCCCTAAAACTGCACGGCTGCAAGCGGCAACACAAAAAAAAGCGGCCAAGTGCGAGTCGCACTCGCCCATGAAGGGTTCCGTAGCAGCAAGTAACACAACAAAAGTTGTAAAGGTAAATTGCGGTTTACGATTTATGACGTATTAAAAAAAACTACTTACTAGATCTCGTTCAAACCAATCTTCAGTGGAAGTTTGCATGGTAATGTACATCATATATTTTTTTTAGTTTTATCATTCTCTTATTTTAGAAGTTACAGGGGGGGGGGGCACACACATTTTACCACTTTGGAAGTGTCTCTAACGCGCGTAAACTATTCAGTTTAGGAAAAAATAATATTAGAAACCTCAATATCATTTCTGAAGACCTATCCATGGATACCCCACACGTATGGGTTTAATGAAAAGAAAATTTTGAGTTTTAGTTTTAAGTATGGGGAACCCCCAAAATGTATAATTTTTTTTCTGTTTTTGTGTGAAAATCTTAATGCGGTTCACAGAATACATCTACTTACCAAGTTTCAACAGTATGGTTCTTATAGTTTCGGAAAAAAGTGGCTGTGACATACGGACGGACAGACAGATAGACAGACATAACGAATCCATAAGGGTTCCGTTTTTTGCCATTTGGCTACGGAAGCCTAAAAAGACTATTGAAGCTGCAATTTTGCAGCTGGCTTGAAAAAAGCAGTCATGTCTGTGCAAAACCAACATGATATCTAATATTTTTTTAGTCTTCTGGTGTTATAATAATGAAAAAAAATCACTAAGAATTTGCTGTAATAAAGATGAGATAATAAAACGTGGCTTATAACATCGAGTCCGAAAACAATAAGATGCTAATGAGCCAGAGACAGAAAAAAAAAGAATTTCAAACGAAATTGGAAAATACAAGAAATTTCCCGAATAAATAAATCAATAAAGCGATACACAGTTATCCAAGTTAGATGAGATAAAGGAACCAGAACATAAATAATGAGTTTTCGCGAATCTGATAAAAAGTATTGATATGCGCATTAACCTTGTAAACGCGGAAATGTTGCTTCCCCAAAAAAGAAAAATGTGTTTTTTGTGGTTTCTTCGCAAATTCTAATCGAGAAAATTTAAATTTCTTCAACTCTGCATAAAATTGGTCTTTTGATTTTAAATTGGGATAGTAGGCCTTTGACATCCACTCCTGGCTCATGCCCCAGACAATGTTTTTGTTCCATATACATATTAGTTAATGGATCTAAGCACTATATCTTGTTATAAACGTTATAATTAATACATATTTTGGTATACATATAAGTCAATTGTTTTATGTGCCACTTTACATTACAATAAAGTAAAATTCGACACCCCCAGTGAAACAAGGCCTTTTAAAATTGAATCAACAGCCAGCGCGGGGTGAAGACTTGACACGGTTACGTATCGACTGACGTCACATGACGTACTGCGCATGACGTCACCGCAAATATTGAATCCAGCAGACTAGGTAGACTAGATTCCTGGAAAGTAGCTCTACAGACGTTACGTAACATTGATGTAGGTCACCTTCACAAGAGCATTTTTGTCGGATCAACCGGTGCAAAAAATAAAAGTCATCAACAACAAATGTTTTTAAACTTTGACTCTTGAATGAAACCATTCTATTTTGTAAATAGCAAAAAACCTTTAGGATTACTATCTGCTATCTGTAAATCATTTGGACAACATTGACCCATTTAAAAGCCTGACTGATGAGCATTTCAAAATATGGGATAAATAAAAGTATCAAAAATTCTTACTGAAACACGTTTGCTATATCATACATAACATACACTCTCAGACGAATGATACACTACGAAATCAATCCATCAATCCGTCCCATTTAAATGGGTTGAACGAAATCTGTTTGTCGTCGTAACAATATCGTCATTAATCAAGATCCACTTTTAAATAGGAGACAGTGTGTAGCTGTGGTAGTACTGTTCTAATCATGGTGGAAGCAGACGTGGGTCTTGACCCGGCTCAGTGACCCGGTTATGGTCGCGCCGTCCGCGCCATCGCGCTGACCTGCTTTAACACCTATACCCTATAACTTGCTATAGGCTTCCTATGCGGCAGCGCAGTCAATTTGTACAGAAATAGATGAAAGATAAGGTTTCTTCTATTTTAAATCGGATCAAGCAACTGTTGACTGTCATTTCCAAGTGTAGTGTAGACTTTGCGGATGAAATGGTACCGTAGCGCAGGTAGCAACAATAAAATTCATATCTCCGAACGCTGACAGGTCAACTTTAGAGCTCATCAATCATATTATGCGTATTAGCGCGTCTCGAGCTAAGGGACGTTCTGGAGTGCGTCGCCCTGCGGGTTCGAAAACCTCAGACGAAGAGCATGGAGCAACGACCTTAGCCCTTAGGTACTGACTGAATAACCGGACAACTTTTTATATTGTATATCACCAGTCGGGCGAGAACTGGCGCCCCGTCCCCCTCGTGCAAAGGCGGCCATATTAGCGTGCTCTTCACGCAATGGACCGGAAATTCCTCGGGCATGAATGGCATGATGGCCTTTTCAAAGGCAAACAAACCGTAATTTTAGTTCGATGTTATGGCCGCTCATTAATGTAGTCGATATAAAAATAACGCCGAAGAGGGCGTCTAATCGGTTCGCATGGTAACACGCTCTTAAATTGCTGGTAATTTTGGAGTAACTTTTTCCTCTAAGATTAAAAAAATAAAGAGCTTATACACGTACAGTTCATGCGTACAGACAGTTAGCTTGGTTAGTGAAGACATCAGTAGACACACCATAATGATAATTAGTATTTAGTTCAAAATGGCGACGTTAGCCCGCACCGTTTCGTGTTCCATCGGGCGGGATCGAGTGTTCGGGGTAACGGACCATCGCCTGCGCAGGGTCAACAGACGTGAGACGCTTAATAAACAAACTCGACAAACATTGTGATGTGCGTTATGCGTAGTCTGTTGGCTACTGATGCACATGAAGGGACACTGTGGTGTCCCTTCATCAGTAGCCTCTCGGATGTTAGTCATATCATAATCATAACGATATTGACACGTGTACTTTTATTACACGAAAGTAACGTAGTGTTTCCGTGTTAAATTTCACGGTGCAGCGATATTGCGGCGCACTTGCATAACGATGCAATTTGCGACGGCGTCACGCGGCGTCGCGGTACCTACGATAATGCTGCAGTTGACGTCCTTGTCACAACATAGCATGTTGTTTATGGTATTGCGTAGGTACAATGCGACGTGACGTCAAAACTAAACAGTGGAATTACATTCTGAGAATATCTGCATTTGTAACATACTGTAAATCAAAACAAGAGTAGTCAATTAAATAAAAAAATATTTACTTACCTACCTATTCACTTATTTTGTGTCATCACAATAGTATCTGCTTTCACAATACAATATATACTTATATATTTACAGACCAAAGACCGACATAAATCAAAATGTGTTGAAAAACGGACAATGGCCGAAAAAAAATAACATCCTAGGGGACTACCTGTGGTATCCCAAGCAACTTGTTTGAGCAGGTAAAAATTCCAGGAAGGAAAAAGCTTTGCAAAGATAAGTAAACAAAGAATACAAAGATTCATAAGAACCGAAACATGAAAAGATTTTTTTTTTAATTCTTAACTAGACAGCAACATAGGTACTTAGGTAAGAATAATAAATATTTTAAGAAAATTACACTTCTGCTAAATAAATGTGTACAACCAATCAGTCTTAAATTAGACTTAACATCTTGTGTCTGTTCAACCATACAATAATAGATAGGTACTTAATAATATAGATAGTGTCTGTATAATAATTTAGATACTGTCTGTGGGTGTATAAACCTGATAAAGAAAAATATTTTTATGTTAATTATGTTCTATAATAGGTATTTAAGCATAAAAATAGATTCCTTGACTTTAATATTAGACTTCGCCCAAAACATAGGTTAGTTAAAAACACACATTACGGGGTAGACAGAGCTGATGGTCACAAAAGCTAAAGGCAGCCACACTTAGAAAAATGGCAGGCTGATTATTCATCAAAATTGCAGATTCTGGTTTTTCTCATCAACACTGATTTTAAAAGCTCTGTACACATGATGATAGATGTGTAATAAATTCAATGTCAATCAAATTACATCTCTGACTTATCTGAATCAAAACTCACTTGTACATGGACGACAATTGTAATAAGGACAATGGATATTATTGAACACAATGGTAAGTAGCACCACCTGTTTATAAATTTAAACCAAAACAGCACCATTGTTTTAAAATATACTGGCAACATTTGACAGATAAAAATGTTTTTAGGCAAAGAAATAGGTACATCTTATTATGCAAGAAAACAAGCATAGCTTGGTGGAAGTGGTTACCGAGAAGCTAAGAGTAAACTGCAGAAAATTTTTTTTACAAAACCCTTTTAAGAATCTTTTTGAAAAACCTTGACAAGAACCCCATTTTACAACTAAATGTGTATATGTGGGAGGAAATACCTATGGGAACCATTTATCCAAGTTGTGATTGATGATGTAAGTAAGATGGTAGAAAGTGATGTTAAATTTAAACTTATACAATCTAACTAAAAATTAAATGCCCATGCAACCAACGGAACCAAAATAAACAAAGGCCTTAACACTGACCTTTATCAAAGGCATAGGTACATAGAATAATTTATTTCATGATTATGATTCATATTACAGGCATTCCTCATTGAATGTGTAAGTGACCAAAACGAAATGCAATACTTGTGCAATAATCATCACAATCACAAATACCTACATTAAAATTAATTTAACAATGCGGCTGGCGTTTTGGGTACTTTTGAGCCCAGTATGCTCCGAGGTGGACTCTTCGATTAGCATATTTATTATTTTTATTATTATTTCTTCTTCTGTTTTGTTTTCTTTGTTTAATTTTAGTTTAATCAACAATTTAGATTAGGTTTTATTTTTAGTTTGTAGTTTAATCTCAATTATATTTATTTCTTAATATTATAATTATAAAAAAAAAATCGTTAGATTATTGTGCAATAAATATTAAATAAATAAATGATTTTCAAAATTTAGCAATATTAACAAAATAGGTATGATTTCAGTGGGTGGGTAAGTATGTCATTAATACAAATAAGTACCTACCTCCCAAAAATTGTAGAGGAATATTAACTGACTATACAAGAGTAGGTACCTACTTAGCTATAATTTCGTTGTGGATGTTATGATATGGAATTTTAAAGATTGCTTATTACCTACCCTCACAAAATAAACGAAAAAACCGCCTGACTAAGCATATAGCCTATTACAAAGAATTTGTTCTGAAGAGGAAGGATTCGATAGGCAACAAACTAAGAACAGCGGCATCCATCGCCACGCTACCTACATGGAGGCAACGAACTAGAGAATGAACGACATTTCCGCATATTTTTTCCAAAGGAAGGAATGGCGTCGTATTAAAACATGTTCATTATCACGTTTTGTTGAAACTGGGGAAATGTATTTATAACAACAGGCAGAAAAAAAAAGATTATTTCCAATCCAAGCGTGGTGACGTTTCCCTACGAGGGCACGACCTTCAGTGAAATATCTCGGATATATCGATTGATAGGAAATAAAATTTTTGATAGAAAAAGATGCACTTACCTCCACAGCCATACACATTGAATAGAAATTGAACGGTTGCAGCCGTGAGCAGCCAAGGAAATTCACCACACACGCGAAAAACGTGTGCTTCGCACAAAAAAACTGAGGAACTGACGATAATGTTGCCATAACCAAATATTGATGACTCAGGGTGTCGATGTTGCTAGTTAAAAAAAAGGAGTTGCAGGAAGTGAGGCAGGCTAGGGTGCCACCTTTTTGATTTTGACCGACTACGACTCAAGCGTTGATTATGTTAATTGCATTGCACCACCAATTTTTTCGAGGATTTGTATAGGCATTCTCAAAAACTCGGAACACAACTTACACAACCTAATAAGATCTAAGCTAATAGGTAGAGGCAGGAAAAAAACGACGGGTTGCACTCCGGGAATGCCGGCAGAAGTGAAAACTTGAATATTAACGTTGTGCATTTTTGATATTTTGGAATGGTTAGGGAATAATTTTGCATGAATTGCTTTAATTATCAGTATAAAAGTACTATCATTTATGTGGTAGAATACAATATTTATTTATTGCGCTATCGTACACAAACATGACAATTTATATTACATTAAAAAGTTTATCTCTCATACATTTTCGCCGCGCCGTAGAAAGAGAGGGGGATACTTCCTCTCCTACGCCGCGCCGGCTGTCTACTCTCCATCCGTCTTACGAATTTTCGATCAGGACACGTGTCCTGACGCGAGTTTAATATTTTTTACCCATTACAAAAAAAGTGCACAACGCCGCTAAAGAAGTTTTCACTTTAAAAAACTATATTGGTGTGGTCGGTAAGTGTTGCAATGAGTAACACTGGAACTCATCGGGAAGTTTTTTCCCCTTGAGTAACAGTGTTACTCATCGGGAACAAACGCAAACACGGAATAATCTTATGGGAATAATAGTCTCATTATTCCGTGGACACAAAGTTAGCCATCATCTCTGACTGAAATTTATTTTTATTTTGATAGAAAGCGATGTCATTTATAGGTAATGTAATGAGCTTAAAACTGATGTTTAACTATGGCTATGGCTATTTCGGCTATTTTACTAATTTTTAACATGAGTTTATAAGATGATTGTAATAGTATTTTTAGGTAAGTAGGTATCAGTAGCAACCGGGTTGTACTTACTGTTGTTCTATTTCAAGGATTTTTTGATTATAAACGCATACCAATGAAAAATAAATGTAAACAACAATCATAAATGTAGACTGCCGACCTCAGCCCCACAGCATACTGAAAGCAGTGACCAAACAGTCCACTGCGTATCTCATCATCAGGTCTTGTTTAGTCTCCACTCCACTGCAGGAGCACGACCCTCTCTGTACTACCAGAGCCATTTATATTAGCCAGAGCAGTCAGAGGATTTGGCCTACATTCTCCACGCTGGCCAGACGGGTTTGAGAGGCTCCTTGATGTTTTCTGATCATGATCATGATGTTTCCTCCTACGACATCCACGGGAAGACTTAGAGTGGGCCTATTCTACTCTGCCGGGAACCACACGGCTTCCACTGCGTATAGTGATCATTAAAGTAAAAACACAGGTAACATTAAACAGTTTATTGTATTCCCTCGTAAATTAAATGTTAGCTATATAACCGCAAAGTAGTACTGCATTGCTACATGAACATATTGTCGTTGAAGCCAGGGGGCGGCAGATGGTCCGCGTCGGGCGGTGCGGGGCGACGGCCTGGTCTAGGGCCCACACCAGGGGGGGCAAACGGGTCAAACCGCGCTCCAGGTGGCACGGATCCTCTGTAACACAATGAATAACAATTTATTTAATTTTCTTCTGTATAAGAAAAAAAATGTTAGATGATGAAGAAAATTCATACTCCACCGACACGAGCATAGCTCTTAAATATAGATAGATAAGAAAAAAAAAACACATGGCGAAAAATAAGTGTTATGCATGTAATACCAATCCAGCTCATATTTTTATTTTACAATTTCTATTAATACGTTACCACGCCTAGTTAATTATTTTTCTTATTGACTCTTATTTGGATTAGAAATAAATTATTGAAAATATGCAAATATTGCGCGGGAACTTTTGACAAACAAAAGGGAAATGACGACAAAGTTCACAAAAAGGAAATGACAAGTTCGGGTGCGTTCGGTAGGACTGTCCGTCCATGTAGTTTGACTATCGATGACATTCGAAATGTATGTACTTTATATAGAGGTTTAACAAACATCACTGGCTGATACGAGATATCGAAAGTACCCAAAAAAGAAACACATGCGTTGACAGCTTCTGTCTCTAGCGGATATTGCAGACTTTGACGTCATCTTTTAAAATGGTGTGTTTTAGTTGTTATAATCTACTTACTATTTTTAATATTTATTATTATTTATTATTATTTAATATTTATTAAAAAAAATGCATGCATACTCTCTATTGACATACACATACAACATATTGAGTTATATTGTCATATGGATGACAATAAGCAAAGTGGGGATAAAATATGACAATATACCACACCTACACTACGTGAAGCGCATGTGTGCGACGATGTAATATTGTTCATAATAGGTCAGCTGTCTCTTTCGCACGCACGGAAGCAGATTGGACGAAAAAATTTATCCGAAAGCGGCGTCAAAATACTAGTCCAAATATAAAAAGGCCTTTATATAGTTTAATAATATGTGATATAGCATTTAAGGATGAGTACTTACCTAGGTATTCCACCAGGAATGCCCATGCCAGGGTCATCAGGCATTCTTCTGTCAGGACCAAATGGGTTGAACAGCATTCCGCCAGCGCCCGGCGCGAAGGGATCCAGATCTGACCGACCCACGCTGCGTAAAGGAGATGGAGGCATATCCCTGGGAACACAATAGAAATATTTATAAAATATGTAAAATAATGATTATTTTTATTTTAGCTGATGATGTAACGCTCAAAGTGGCGATAAAAAATTAGGTGACCTAAAAGGTTTGTTATATTTTTTATAACATTTTTATTTTGTCATTTTTTCAGTCTTTAAGTCGTCAAATACAAAAAAAAAAACTGTAATAAAGATCTGAAAATATTGTAAATTAAGAGCTGCTCTTCACCTTGGTTAAAAGGTTAAAACGTTATATTATAAAAGTGAATTCATAATTCAAAAATATGTTCTTTGATTAACAAAATGAAAAAAAAATTACCATGGATGTGTGTCAGGCTGAACATTAGGTTGAGGTCTGGGCACCCGCAGAGGGTCATCTGGTAGAATCCTATTGTTTGATTCAGCTGCAAAGAATGTATATATGGTTTGTGAAAACCAATGTATAAGATTAAAGAAATAATTGAAAAGGAATTCCAGTGGCATTATGCAATTTATTGTCTAATAGCTTTACTGCCTAATTTGTTTTAAAAATAATATTTCAGTCTTTGGAGTACAAAGGCTGAAACATTATTCTCCCAATAGTTTTGGAAAAGAAGTAAGGAGTTCAAATAATCACTACTGGTCCATTGTTTCCCCTAAATGTGACAAATTAGTGACAAAATATGACATGACAAAATTTTTAATAGAAATTCATACCAGTATTTATGGAAGCTTGGTACTTGGCATTCTTCATTCTATATTCTTGACTATTCTATTCTATGTATGTGCAGGATGAGAAAGATTCTATGCCCCCTTAAATTACAACAAAGACAACTGCAGTGCTGGCTTGTGTATTTATGAATATCTTATATTTCTTTTGCAAAGTTTTATAAGTAAAGTACCTCTAGGAGTTTGGGTTTCAGTCGAAGTAGTTGTTTTTGATGTGATAGAGTCTATGAGGTCTCGTTTGATGTTGAACATCAAATCTTTGTGCTCCGGCATCATCTTATTTATAGCACCGCTTGTTTCTTTAACTGTGTCGTCAATTTTTACAGCTATGTTGGATACTTGCAAATCCTCAGATCTCTGTAAAATGGCAAACATTGATTGTGAAATTCAATATCTCCGAAGTCATTTCTTGACATTGTTACAAAAAATTATTGTGACAAAAAACATATTACATACTATTAAAAATGGATTTTGTTTTCTAGGAGGAACTGAAGATACAATCAGGCATCTGATACTACACAATGCAAATCCACCACAATTGTGTATAATCTAAAAGCCTCTTTATTTTTTAAATTGATGAAAATTCAATTAAATTTATTGATAAGTTTACCACTGTTATATTAGAGAGAGCACAAAATTTTATCTCTTAAGGCGCATACTGACCTGTGTTATGTAACATGTAATGTATCATTTTGCCTTTCATTGCATGTTCGTTGCAAGTTTGGACGCGTAACGCTCTCAGTCCGCGCACTCATTGACGCGTACAGACCGCTGTAATGTAACGTAACATGCAATGTATTATTTTGCCTTTCATTGCATGTTTGCTGCAAGTTTGGACGCTTAGCACTCTCAGTCCGCGCACTCACTACGAACCTCCCGCGCGCGCCTGTTTCCATCATTCCGCCGCGAACATGGGCCGCCGTATCGTCACGGCATAGACATCAACTTTGCGATTTCCGACCATGCATCATGTTTAAGTTTTCATTTTGAGTATTCCACAAAATTCCTCAGGATCGGTAGTCCTCTATCAAACTGAGTGCCTTATTCTCACTTCATGCTTCCTTGTCGTCTTGTTTTTCCATGTTGTTTTTCGTGCACGTGCGTCTATGGAACGACCCGTCCAAACT
Source organism: Acrobasis repandana (assembly GCA_963576875.1). NCBI lineage: Eukaryota > Metazoa > Arthropoda > Insecta > Lepidoptera > Pyralidae > Acrobasis > Acrobasis repandana. Next base: position 5,449,479 of record OY756215.1, read on the forward strand.
GCCGCTCCGCACCCCTTTGTGTTAGTCGAAAAACCAACAAATCTCAGATCGCTTCACGCATGGTTTTTAACGCTTGTAGCATGCGCGTGAAGAGCGCAGTTTGTGTGCTTCCAAACCAAGATAATTGTGTTACATTGCATGATGCATTGCAGCAGTGTGGATGGAAAATTCTCCCGCTCCACCCCTTTGTGTTCGTTGAAAAACGGACAACTCTCGGATCGCTCTGCTGACGGTTTGTTATACTGCAGCAAGAATTGTGTAACATTGCAGGGCAATTTCTTTTATTGCATAATACATTTCATGTTACGGTACAGCGGTCTGTACACGCCATAACAGAACCATATTTTCCATTGAACATAAATTTCTACCTACCATTAAATTAACAATCAAATTGCCATCAGTGTTGAGCCCATGCAGGATGTACAGCTTGTTGTCAAGGACATATCTCAAAGTGTAGTTCTCATTATCATTCCAACCTGTTGGAAGCAGTTCACTCTTATCTTCATCACCTGTCAGAGTGCGCTGAAAACATTGACAAAACACTTTAAAAGGTGCCAAAATTTGGTACGCTAAAATAACTTAAACTGAGTATTGAATAACTAAAACATAATTACAGTCGCATTTATATTTCACAAAACAATGAATACTGTAAAGCAACTGTAAGCTAACAGCCAGAATATCACAGCTGATATTATAGTTGCATAATTTTTACGAAAAAATATGGTAAGTACCTACATTGAATTGTGAAAAGAACGACAACACACAGGACTAATCATTTTTGGCAGGCAGGTTTTTTAAATAGAAATGATAACTTTCCATCCAAGACTGCAAACCCTAAAAAGATATTAAAATTACCTCGTCTCCAATTCCGATACTACGAAAACCTCTTTTCGTTAGATTCCAATGAATAAATGCTACTACGACATCTGATTTCTTTTTGATATCTCTTTCAACAGTCTTATAGGTAAGATCCCATCCATACAGAGGATCTGCAGCCATTGTATCAAGTTGAAAAGATATCGGTTGTTCACTATTATAAAGCTTACAAGGTTTTGTGAATATTATATCGGTATTTATTTGCCACTATTAGCCGTAATAATATCAAACTAAACAGCGGCCGGCTGAATCACAAATAAATAAATTGTCCCGTCATCTTGTTTTTATTTCTCTCTGTCACTTTGACATTGACATTAAACGTCAGCTGTGATTGATTCCAGATTGATTCGTTTGTATATTTTTTATTTGGTTGGCAATATACATTTTTGTCTATGATTTCCAGTGGTCCGTTTCGTAAGTCTAGTCCGGTCCGGCCAGTCCCATTTCTGAGCAAGCAAAAGACTGGAAGGACATCACTAAAAATCGGTAATTCGGTAGATTTCGATTACTACACTACGCTGCGTAAAAACAACATGGCGGGCAGTGTCAATTCGGGAACGTCGCGATCGTAACGTGAAATAATGAATATTGTTGTTTTAGAATATGGGTGAATATGTGCAATAATTTGTCTTACTCTAATGTGCAAAGTGTTGTGTTTTGAATATATTTGTGTAATTTAAGTGTTAAAATGGCCTCGGATAAGATAAAGGTAGCCGTTCGGGTCCGTCCCTTTAACAGACGAGGTAAGCTGGTTTCATTTTGCCAATAAATAAAAGATTTGATATCTTACAGGTGACTACGTGTATTCACAGTTTATCTACATTGTGTTTGTTCAGATAAAATGAAGGATATTTTACAGTATCGCGTTTTAGCGCACAGATTCGATAGTAATTTTTTGTATGATTTTTATCTTGTGAAATTGTACTTAGACATAAACAAAAGCTAGAATACACATGAAAAACTAGATATAATTCATTAATTTTTATACTACTATGTTATTTCTCTTTTAAAGAACATAATAAGATGCTTAGCATTTTTAAATCTTCTGTAGGTACTTACAAAGATTTCAGTGTTATTCTTTGTTCCATAATAATTATGTGCTTACAGTTTTCAAGAACTTGTATATTGGCACTTTTACATGCTACATTATAGTATTGATTACCAAGATTATTTCTGGAAAGCCTGCCTACTCATGTCCAAATTAATATGGCCTTGTAGAGCACTCAATGATTCAATAACAAACTAGTTTGGTACATATTTTATACATGTAACAAACAATGTCTTCATTGAAATTGCCACCATTTATTACTACTGGTACAATGGACTACTGTGCTTCAAAAGAGGTCTTTAGAGGTTTGCTTGCTCTCAAATTGAGATTAAACAAAGAAATTTATAAAAGGATTATTTTACTCCTTGGTGATTTGTTTTTTAGGTTGTGATCTTGCTCGCAAAATTTCCTAACTACAATCTGAGGCTGGAATCCACAAAGACTATCCAGATCTGTCTTGGATTTGCCATTCAATTTCACTGATCTTACTGTAAAGTGCTTGTGAGCTTCCTCACATACTAGACTAGTATTTCCTATGAATATGATTTGGGTACCTACAATGTTGACTGCACATATTATTATTATTGTGTCTTTCCAAATCCAAGCACAGTTTTTAGTGTCATCATAGAAATTCTATTATCCAATCACATGCTAAACGGGACGGGTACTCGCCTCAAGCCTTTTTCTTAGTCGTCACCCCTATTTGGTTGATGATTATTGAAACTTGTTTATTTCTTAAAAACTGCATTATATATTATTCTGTTTTTGTATTCTTTACTAAAGATAAGGCATCATATTTCACAGAATAAAAGAAACAACAATATTCACAACACTCCTTGTTACCTGCTATCAAATAGTGTTTGTGTTTAATAGTTGTAGCCAATAGGTGTACATATTTTTAACATACTTTGTAAATTATATCATATAATAAAGGAAGCTTTTAATGAAGGTAAATTTTCTAGACTTACCAATAAAAATAATGACATGGAATCAATGAATTAAAATCAGTTGTTGATTATAATATCGAATATATAGAACTTGATGAAAGTACCTATTAAAATAACTAATTCATAAGATGAGACTGTACTCTTCTCTTAAAAGAAAATTTAGTAGAAATTTCTTTGATGTCAACAGGTAAAGCATTCCAGAGCCATGAAGCTTGTAGGGTAAAAGAGTTAACCATAAAATTTGTGCGATGTAAAGGAATAGAAAGGAAGACAAACAAGTATGTGCAGAACAATCATAAGTGTCGGTTAGAAATTGAAATTTGTATTTGCGGTATTCCGAAGAATTGAAAAGTTATACATACAAGAATACAAATTATTAACGAGATAATGAAGCTTATTGAGAAAATCTACATTGAGATCTGGTTAACACACATCAGTGTAATCAATGATAGGGTATATGAATGTTTGAACAAATCTTCATTTTAAATGGCAGAAAGTTCCTTAGGCGGTAAAGTTTTTGAAGAGCAACAATGACCAAATGACATACTTAAAACACCTGAGTGGTCCAGCTAAGTGTAGAATCAATGTAGAAGCCGAAATATCAGTACCCTTTTATCATCGTTATCTTTCTCCATTTCTCCAATAAGGGAGCGTTCAAGTATTACGTAACGAATTTGGGGGGAAGGGGGGGGGGGGTCTTGTAAAACATTACGATGCGTTACAGGGGCGGAAGGGGGGTTTGCACTAAGCGTTACGTAATATTGTTTTTTTTACCCCTTCAAAACGGTCGCGAGAGAGATTATCTGACGCATTTTTTTAACAACGTTTTTTTCTCAAAATTTCAAAAGGAATGACCACTTGAAATTTTTTTACCTTTACAAAATTGCTTGATTTCTTCACATAAATCAATAATCATTGTTAAAAGCTCCAAATGTAAAGCAAAAAAAAAAATTTATCAACAGCTGTGATAGTTTTTCTTAACACTCCAGTAATGTAGGTAACAAGTTTATTTGCTAGGCAAATAAATAAAAAATCCCGACTGTCAAGAACGCCATCTAGTGATCTGAACCTGGCTGGACCGATTTTCATCAAACATAGCTAAGAACCACCGCAAGGGAACTTGCCATCACGTAAATAAAACCGCATCAAAATCAGTCCATCCGTTCGAGCGCTACGATGCCACAGACAGACAGACAGACCGACATTAGCGTCAAACCCCTCATTTTGTCGGGGGTTAAAAAATACCGCAATTTGAATGGCTTCGTTATACTTCGGCTGTCTCCGTAGACTCCAATCGCCATAATATTAGAAATTATATATTGTTATTCTAAATATAATGTTTTCTATGTGTGCGATTTTCTCTCATCACAACAGTCAAACCACCTACTACCAAAATCAACATTTTGGTAATTGGTCTAAAGGTTTAATACAAAAATGATAATAAATAATATTAACGCGATTAAAACAAAATTTTAGCGACTTTCCGGTACTTTACGCCACCTAATTGTGACTTTTAGGTAAAAATTGTCACTTGGTGGTTACGTAACGTTTTACTAGGGGGAGGGGGGGGTACAGAAAAACGTTACGGCGCGTTACATGGGGGGAGGAGGGGGTCTAAAATCTCCAAAAATTGCGTTACGTAATACTTGAACGCTCCCTAAGACATTGTGTTTTGGTAGCGCCAATCATATTCGCGAGATTGTTGGTTGGAATAAAATTAGTCTTGATGATTGTTTATCTGTTTACTTCACCTTCTAACTTCAGATAACCTTGAAAATTGGTAAGCATAAAAAAATTACTATAGTTGTTTAACGAAAATAATGAAACGCCGTGGCTAACATTCGTCACAGTAGCTATTTATGCAACCACAAGATTAAATTATCTCGAAATACACAATCAACTAAAATGCTACCTTTCGCAATTCTTTTCAAAATTCATCCACGTTAGTTATATAGAATATTATAGCTGAGTGTACTTATGTACTTTAGTAAGAAACACAGGCCTGTGTCACTCCCCGTTTAGGTATCGAAAATGTACCTACATTATTACATGCGCCCAGGCGGCCCCTCCGGGTGGTAAATTTAGTTATACGAATCGTTTGTCCAGAGTAATAAGAATGAAATTGGCTTGCAATGGATGTCTAGGTATCTATACGAAATGGTGCTGAGTTCTGACGTGAGCTAAATTAAACCATAAATCATCGCTAGCCACATTGAGTAGATATTTCTTTTCTGAGTGAGAGTTCTGTCCGTTAGTATTATTTATTCTGTGGTTAAGGTATTAAACAGTTGCTTGTTCAGTGTATCTTTCGTCATGGTAGTTGATTTTGTGGACACAGTAGTGTGATTGTCGGCTCTTGCTCCACTCTGTGGATATTTACGTAATTTATTATTAAATCGATTCTAACCGTTACGTAGAACGCAACTTTGGCCATTTTTGGTCTATTGTTTTGCAATGAGCCGTAAATTAGGACGCCAAATAGTAAAACACTGGTGATCTTAGTCTAGCCACAGAACAAATACTAGTACTTACATGTCTTGTCTTACAATCTTCAGAAGCTACAATTAAAACAATGATCTGTGTATGCGTATTTAGTGAATGTAATATAAGCATGAATGACGTATTATTAGATTCTAAGTAATATAGAGGTTTTATATACAGGGTTATTTTTAATTAACCGGCAACCTTTTTGATAGTTATAGCTAGTTATAGCAAGATAGCAAGTTCAGTCCGTGATATTGAACCACTTTCCATAAAAACAATTATTGAAAAACGAAAAAGAAATTTCGACTTTCCATACAAATCGGCACTCAACCAAATGGATTTTGTATGGGAGGACGAAATTTTGTTTTCGTTTTTCGATAATTGTTTTTATGGGAAGTGGTTCAGTATCACGGACTGAACTTGCTCCAAAAAGGTTGCCGGTTAATTAAAAATAACCCTGTATGTGTAATACTGTCGCGAACGAGATAGCAATACGTTGATAATTAAAGGCCTAATATAAAAAAAATACCACTCCAATCATATTAAAACATATACAACTCTTCATCAATAATATTTTTATAGACGTTCATAAAACGACCCTGCAAAGACCCAGCAGCCCGTTTAGACAGCAACGTATGTTTGTTTTACATAAGACCATGCACATAAAACCGTCTAGTAGAACCGGATTTGAAAGAAGAGCACTCGACGTCTAAAAATTGTCTAGACGACGCTTATTGAACTTTATTGTTACTCCATTACGAATCCAGAATCATTAAATTGTGTTAGTGTTTTATTAGACGTATGATACTGCCGACCTCCCTCGTGTTGAGTCACCACTTACGTAGGTACTTGTTAGAATTATATTTTGTAAACATGCAATCCATCTTTGTTTTTATTTTAGCGTAAAACGGAATGCGCTGTTTTGGGATCAGCAGAAAAGATATGGTTTCTTGGTCCACTTAGTTTTTACCTTGACCGCATTGTAATAATGGACTAACCTTATTTATATGCAAATCGTGTTCTTTTTTTGCTACTTATTTATTGTTTCGTCTTCTAATAGTGATGGATGACGCAGTTTTCCATGTCGGCAAGGCGATAATACAATCACCGATTTAAATAAAATATTCTCGTGTACATACAACACTATGTAACGTGATGTTTTCATTGTATTTCATCTCGTACAACTATTACACTTTAGTTGCAACTAGTTTTAGATATTGCTCCAAAAAGTCATGCATTTCTTCAAAATATTGGGTCTGAATAATTTATATTCAGACTTACGAGTATGATTCACCAACGCACTTGTTAACTCCGGTGGACATCTGTTCGAAACAGCTTACCTAATAAAAACTTCGTCCTTTAATGCATATGTACCTAACTGGAAAAAGACTACCCAACTACACATAATTTTTTGAAAAAAAAAGAAAGAAAGAAGAAAGAAAAAATGTTTATTTGGTACAAGTACTTATAACATTAGACACATTCAATACAAAAATATAAATTTAGCAGTGTACCAAAAAAGTCTCCGCTCAGCATATGTTGTAGCGTGAACTACAACGCTTTTGTGTTTCCGTTTCCATGAAGTTTTATTTCGCCCTTTATACCTACATAGATGATCCACTGTTTTAGGTGTCTTCCGAAAAACTATGAAATTGTATAGTGTAGGTACATCTTTCTCGGCCATTTTACGCATTCCCCTGGCCAGAAAGTGGCATTTTATTGCACACGCACTGGGCCTGAAGCTAAGCTTTATGCCCCGAAAGGACTTAAATGTCATTATGTTACGTCGCTGACAGACGCACCTAACCAGGTTCTGCAATTCAGCTTTATTTTACATGCAGTAAAGTTCCTGCTTCAGTGAGGGCCACGACGTCCTCCTTTATTATACCTCTAATTGTAATTATTAACCCACTTCATTCAGTAACATAACGTCAATGTTCTCGTCAGTCTTGCTGGATTCGATATCATTTCGGTATGTCGCTTGCGCTCTAACCCAACCGTGTCTAATGGCACTTGTTTCATGAGACAGAGTCCTCGTTACCTCTTCCGTCACGGAAACCACCTGAGCGTAATGTAGCATGCACTGGTGACATCAAATTCTTTTGATCCGTGTCTTGTGGTTATACATATAACCAGTTTTGTGAGAGTTATTATATTTGCGTAATATGCTGTGATGATACATAAACTGAATTACGTCTTACGGGGTAAGTATGACTTCAAGGGCCAATATACTCTATAGCCACATTTACCAGCATGTGGAAAGTCACAAGTATAAATTTTTTGATTGAATGAACTCGTGCCTAAAATTGCAACCCAAACTCCCAAACTTTTAATGATGTTATATTTTCAAACAATGTCACTTCAATATATAAATTTATGTAAATAGCCGTGTGGTTTTCGGCAGAGTAGGACCACTCCAAGTCTTCCCGTGGATGTCGTAGAAGGTGACTTAGGAAACACAAGCTAAACAAAGCTTATAAACATCAATGAGACCTCTCAAACCCGTCTGGCCAGCGTAGAGAGTGTAGGCCAAATCCTCTGACTACTCTGGCTACGTATGGCTCTGTAGTACAGAGAGGGTCATGCTCTTGCAATTGAGACTAAAAAAGATGATGATGAAATTCTTTCAAAATTATGAGTATTAGAGACAAGACTGGAATCCCACCAAAACAGTTTCATAACGCCAAAACGATTAGGTGCATGCATATTGCTTGAACTGTTAAAGTAATTAGATCTCATGGTAAGCCAAGCTCCTTACTACACGCCCTAAACTAATACTCCATTACTCAATTCATATAGCGTATAGCGTTCTTTGTGAATCCAAGTTATCTAGAACACCTTAGTCAAAATGTGTGGCCTGGCCGTGTCTTAAGAGTGACGTAGACACTCCTATTGACTTATGAACAAAAAGTAGTTCACTAACTAGGTGTTAGTGTTTTGCCAATAGGTCCTTAGTAACGAAATACATTTAAGAATACATTTGGAACTTGGCATGTTTAATATGTACCTACCCTAATGAAATTATATTCTGAGAATTTGGACTTCTAGCAGTATCCAGACCGAATCTACAAAGGGTACAAAAATACGACAAAACGCTTCGTGGAAAGGTAGGTAGTGCTCTGCGCTTCCGTTGTTTTGGCGGGGCGGGGCACTCCAGTGCCCCCAGAATACTTTAAGAATGAAAAAAAAGACAGGCTTTTATCAGTATTTCATCTGAATCGCATTCACGCTACGTCTCTCGCGACTCGACATAGATAGCATTATTAAAATTAAGATGAGAGATTTGTAAAGTTATTCTTAACACATTTACGTCTGTTGCAGAATTGGAGCTTGGAACACAATGCGTGGTGGACATGGATGGTCAGCAGACCATCCTGCAGTATCCGCAGGCACACGACAAAGAAAGGTTTGTTTCTCTATTACGAGTATATCTTATATATGTATGTATATTTTACGCTCAAAGACTGAAAACGCCCATTGATTAAAATTGCTCACATCGCGTTGTGGCCACTGTAAAAAGACCACAACGCGTTGTGGTAATGCAGAAAAGTCATGACGCATATTTTGGAACCATACATAGATATGCCGCATAGTAATTTGCATGAGGTTCTCCTAGTCAAGAAAACACAAAGGCATGACGATGATGTCTTTCACGCCTTTTTGCCTTTATACCTTTATGCTTTCATGACTAGAAGGCTCGGGATTATCGCAAACCACTGGGCGGCATATCCTTGTACATAGTTCTTACACTGCCCAAATCAAGTTGACATTGACCGATGTGTAATTTTACTAGATGTCAACTTTAGGGCGGATTATGGTTTAAACCTAGTAATTAAATTTGTCCATGTTTGTTTTATTAAAAACTTCGGCTTCAGTTTTATTAGGTACTATTTATCTGGAGTAGCTTATGTTATTATTACTACTATGCTACGTTTCCGGCAGAGAGTGGGCAAAAACGAGTAATTTGATTAAGTAATTAGTACTTAACTTAATAATATATTGAAGGCTAACAAAATGGTTTGTTTTTCGTGTGTGTAAGTGGCCAACACTGGTGTCAGATGTTTCAAGCTGCCTAAAGGCATCTGACATAAGACCAACGATTTAACGTAGGTTTAAGGTAGGTTCTGAAGGTTCCGAAGCACGAGTAGCTCTAGAAATCATAGGAGCATTTAATATATTATTAAATTCTGATAACTATATTTGCTTTGTTTATTTATCTTTGCAATAGGCGTGTCTTCAAACTTTATTTAAGTCTGATGAGGCGTGCACAAAACCGGTTTCTTTGCATAAACTCATAAAGAATACGTAATGACCGCAACCGTACGAAATAAGAAAGAACTTTGAAATGAGACACAAATGAGGAAAAAACTTTCTGCTAAATATAATATCCGACTTTCGGATAAAGCAAGCAATATTTGTTTGAGAAAAACAAATGAGTAAGCCTCATCATAATTATGTATGTACTTTTAGTAGGATAGGAAATATGTATCGATAAACGATCTAACCTTAGACTACTTCCGTGCCCCAGATTCGAGCGAATAAAGAATAGGAAGAGAAGTTTCCACGTTTGATTCCTTTTGTTCAAGGTAAGGCTTGTTATGCGTAAATAAAGCGATAAAACTTCATATACACTAAGGTATTATACAATTAATTTAACCTGTTGCACAGAATACAGTAAGAGTAAACAGAAGGGACTCTTCTAAGGTACGCGCAATATACGTCCCCGTTCCCCGCACCCGCACCTCTCCCCGGTTCTTGACGGCCAACGTGAGAAATCGAGGCGAAAACGGGGGAGAGGTGCGGGGACGGGGAACGGGGACGCCTGGGTGACGCATATTGCGCGTACCTTAGGAGTTTCCGGCCTGTGCCTGTTGTATTCAAGTTTCAATGAATCTGGATTGTGAAGAATGTTTGATATAACAATAATACATTTAATATAACTAGTAAAAGTTGATATTATATTGGTAGTTTTTCGTTATGTACTTTTTTTGTTGGGTTTTACTTATTCGGTTTGCATTACCAAACTGATTGGGCGATGCGATAGTTTGCCAAAACTGTCATATAGTATTATAGAATTCCTGGCATTATGACTTTGTGGACTCCATTTATCTCAAGAGCCCAAGTGCTATCCTTTGTATTCTGCGCAGAGGAATAAAAGAACATTTTTGAAAATCATCTTTACTCGGAGATCTTAGTGTCGAATAGCTGCGTTGCCAAATTAAATGCAGTCTTTTGGTCGCGATGCTCTGATTGGCGCGTTACCTCGACTGGTTGCGCAAGTGGCGCTTGCGCATGGTCCAACTAGCGGAGCCGAACATAGCCGGATATTTGAATGGACTCGCGGATTTAGATATTTGAGGCTCTTATTTGGCTTTAGCCGCTTTGAAGTTAAGTACTAAAGAAGGATTTAATGAGTTTCATTATGTCTTAGGGTCAGTTCACTCCGAGATGCGACGCGATGTGGCATGCACTTTTAACAAAATATAGAACATTACACATATGCAAATAATGTATGTAACGAAAGTTAATCGTGCATACAAAATTCATTTAAGTAAGTCAAAATAATTTATTTTGTTTCGATATCGAGTGAGGTATCAAATGAAAGGTCTTTATAGCACATTTCAAAGATATATATAGGTACATTCTTAGCTGTAAATGGCTGCTGAACTTGGATTAATTGGATAATTTTAGTAAGAATTTTCCGGTAGTCGGGTATTAGAACGTATATCTTGTTTACACAAAAATATACTAATTTCAGTGAGAGCCCGCTGCGCCGCGCTGCGCACGCGCACACTCTCCGTGGGCTCTCACTGAAATCTCACTCTTTTTGTGTAGTAAACAAGTCCTATAGTTACTTCAAAAGTGTGCGCCACGTCGCGTCCCGTCTCAGTGTTACTGAACTGAGGGTCAGTTAGTTCAGTATAAATAAAGTAGCACAAATGGTACCAGTAAGTGTGTATGGACATTTTATGTGTTTTCATCAACAATGAATTTCAAAGAACCTTAACAGTCTCAGGAGTAATCTCTTTGAATCGATTTTAAAGAGCTTTGTCTTTCAAGAGGTACAGAAACAGCCTCTGGCAACTTGAATTTCCATTGGGAATTTTATTGGACGCTGTAACAGGATCGTGTCTGCCAACGCTTTATTACGGTATTTAATTAAAATAGACGTTTATAAATTAAGAATAAGCGATCAAACATTGAATAGTCGATGCGCGCCTTCGAAGTCTCTAATAAGAGAGGATTATTTAGATCACAAAGAAACGTAGCTCCAAAAATAGACTTCACCAAAAATCTCTAGTTAATTATAGACGTAGTAGTAACTACGAAGGCCATAAAGTAATGCACTAACCGGCTGATATAAAAAAAATAGTGGCACTCTGGGAGTGCCAACAGAAGTAAAACCTTGAACATTATGGAGTCGGTTACGGTAACAGTGTCGCGAGTTCAATGGTTTTTTCCTTCTCTAAAAATTCCCAACGCGCCTCAGGCTGTGTTCACACGAGCGCGAATTTTTTCGGCGCGACGCAACGCGCACGTCGCATAAGCATCGCTCCCTCTTTAGGAACATTGGAATTAAATGCTTATCTATTGTAATATAAAGTTTAAAATATCTCGATATAAAATAGGCGACGCGGGCTCTGCTCGTGCGCTGTGCGATCGTGACGCGTGCGTGACGCTGTTACTACGCGACCGCTGAGTGAGCGCGCGTATTTTATATCAAGATATTTAAAACTTTATAAAATACGCGCGCTCACTCAGCGGTCGCGTAGTAATAGCGTCGCGTTCGCGACGCGATCCCGACGCGGACTCTTATTGAAAGCTGGCTCTACGCGATCAAAATATTAAATGAAAGAGCTTAAATAGCACATTAAAAAAATATATACGTTATTAGCTGTTCCTCACTGCTTTGCTAGTATTAACTGGATAAACTTACTTTTCAGTATGAATTTTTCCGTATACGGGTTCTAGTTTTTAAAACTATATCTTGTTACATTAAACAATAAAGTATTATTTATATATTATTTTATCTATGATAAAACTGGTAACAAGAAAAATGCTCCCAATCTAGGGTACCTATTCGATATACATATATATATATTTTAAAGCTATGTATTTTGACGATGGTTTTGACAGGCTATTTATTATCCTCGTGGTTTAGGTACTGGTTGTGCGTCTGTGAGGCACGAACTGATCCCCACGAGTTTGTACTCATATATACAGTCATATACGTTATTTTTAACTACCACCACAGAATAAGAACCAGTACAGAAGTCTCACTCAGCAAAGAAATTCAAAGAAATGTCTACTCAATGTGGTTAGCGGTATGGTTTAATTTAGCTCACGTCAGAACTCAGCACCTTTTCGTTTATATACCTAGACATCCATTACAAGCCAATTTCATCCTAATGACTCTGGACAAACGATTCGTACAACTGAATTTACCACCCGGAGGGGCCGCCTGCGCGCACAGCACCAATGTAGGTACATTTTCGATACCTAAACGGGGAGTGACACAGGCCTGCTACCACCACTGCACCGCATATGCGAAAGCGGCACTGTAAACTCATACTAAAAGTTTAGAAAATTCCTTCTCATCATAATATAGAATTAGTATATAACTATATAATATCTTGATATAAGTTGTTGCAATTAACTATAATTTTAGCTCCCTGCAAAAAGTGGTTGCAAGAAACTCGTCTCGTCGAGCGAGATACTTTCGAGATATTCGCCGTGGCCACATAAAAATTATTAAATTTAAAACAATAACTTGAGGAATCCTTCATTTAATTTCCTTGTGGTGCGCCAGGTGCTCAACACTCACCTGTCGTGTTATACATGCAAACATTGACGCCAAGGATAAACAAATGAACCTACTGAATAGGCATGATGACAGAAAAAATATTTTTGGCCCATTGATTAGATTATTAAAAAATATTGTACACATATTTTTTCTTTTCTTTGAGAAACAATAAATGACGAAGATACAGCGAATTTAAATTTTGCATGACGTCACGCTTTCGTACGATTTTTACACATCGGTGACGTCACAAGCCCCCACTCTGGAACATAGATACTCTGTATTTTTGTGAATTTTCACTTTTTTGATAAACTGAAAAATATGGGCACATTATTTTTAGATAATCTAACTATCGGACTGGAATGTGGAATATATTTACAGTTTCACATATTGGATAGTCCATGGAGATCTTTATTTAAGGCGAGGTGTACATAATAGTGATTTTGATGTTTTTGTCAAAAAATAAAGCATTTGCATTCAGAAAGTGAATTTTGGTAAAGTGGACCTCATGGAGAAGACCACATATTGAAGTCGCTTTGTTTTTGTTTAAAATTATCTTTATTGAATTGGTCTTAACTTTCAGGGATAGATTTCAGAAAAAAAAATTCTATACATTTATTCGCATATCATCCGGCTGGCTGGCTGAAGAATGTCCTTTGGTTCGATTATGCCGGGAAAACTAGTTATAAAAGGTAATCCGTTTCATATGTACCTAAATAACAGGCTTAGCAGCCATCATTATGCAAACTCGACCTCCTTGAAGTACATTTTATGACATACTAGCTGTGCCCGCGACTTCGTTCGCGTGGTTGTCGGAACGTAATGTTATATAGCCTAAAGCCTTCCTCTATAAATGGACTACCCAACAAAAAAAGAATTTTTCAAATCAGACCATTAGTTCCTGAGATTAGCGCGTTTAAACAAACAAACAAACTCTTCCGCTTAATAATATTAGTATAGATAAAAGCAGTTTAGAACTACGGTACTAGCGGATATGGCTTATATTAATAGAGTAGAATATGCAAAACATATTGTAAAATGTCTGTTTATATTTTGAAGCTCTTGAATTCTGTCAGCCGCAAATTACTTTATTATAGTTTCAGCATCATATTCTTAGGCATCTCATGTATCCCTGTCCCATTTCGCGTGAAATGTTTCATGGAAGTGAAGGCCAAAAAATTATGACTACAATTACTTAGTTGATGGTCTAACTAAACATCGAGGAATACTCGCCTATTCTGGGTATAATATGTGAGAACGATGAGGTTAGACAATTTATGCGGGTGTTATATTGATACATAATGTTCCAATACGTCACCGATTGGTATTTATTAAATCATTTAAGTTTTAATTTACATGTCCGTCCATGATTGACGATAGCGCTTATCCATGAAATTTTAATTTAATTTAAATTTTAATTTAATTTAATTTAATTTAATACTCTTTATTGTTCTAAAGTAAAAACATACTTTTAACAAATGGCGGACTTAATGCTAAGAGCATTGAAATGTACTTATACATCGAATATTTCTTTCCTGCACAGTTATAAACATTTCAACTTATCAAGGAAAAGATTTGCCAACACACTTAAGGTGAAGGGGTAGGCAAATGGCCTTGAAGTGTGAAATAAATTGTTAACTCGTAAATATGGTGATAATTTCCATATTGCTCTTCGTCATGCACTAGATATCCCTTTAAATTATTTTATGAACTGCCGTTGAAACTATTATTGGTTATCCGTCTAGCTTTAAAACTTGCCGTGGCCACTTTTGGCGGAAGCAAGTTTTAAAGCTAGACGGACTAATGTAAATACTTTCAACGGTAGTTCATAAAATAATTTAAAGGGCTATCTAGTGCATGACGAAGAGCAATATAGAAATATGTATATATATATCACCATATTTACAAGTTAACAATTTATTTCACACTTCAAGGTCATTTGCTTATCCCTTCACCTTAAATGAAGCTTTAGCTGAATACCATCAAAACTAACATAGTTCATAAAAACTGGAGTTAATCCTTGGTGAAACCAGTTAATGTCAGACGACGACACTCACGCGCCGGTCGTCGACCTTAGGTGTAGTGAGATGTTTAATCATGTTAATGTTTTGTTTAACGGTGCTGCAGCGTAAACGTTAAACATGGATGAAAAACGGTAAACGCGAGCGCATAGATATCATCTTTGGAAGATAACTTTGAATGCGTTTACGTGTGAACTGTTAGACGTAAAGTCAACGGGTATTTCCTTAAGTTATATATATTTATTGTTTGATGGAGGCGTTTATGATCATCATTGTCGACACCCCTTTTATGGTGCATATCCATCGCTCGGTTTTTTTTCTGAGTCAAATCTTAAACCGTCTTATTATAAAACCCAGACTAATTTTGTTACTAGGTTTAAACCATCACCCGCCCAAATCCAGTTAACACCTAGTAATATCACACTATCTCACATGTCAATGTCAACTTGATTTGGGTAGATAATGGTTTAAACCTAGTCACAAAGTTAGTCCTGTTTTTATAATAAGATGGAAAGAGTCGCTGGATAGCTCTTCGACAAGTATTCTTCGAAGTGGCGCCCTCATTTGAAATAAATTATTAACTCGGCGGACTTTTGGCGGAGGCAAGTTTTAAAGCTAGACGGATCACTAATAATAGTTTCAACGGCAGTTCATAAAATAATTTAAAGGGCTATCTAGTGCCTAACATTGAGAAATATGGAAATTTTCACCATATTTACGAGTTAATAATTTATTTCAAATGAGGGCGCCACTTCAAGGTCATTTGCTTCTAACTTCACCTATGAGAGAGCACTAAGATTTTCAGCTCAACCTGTTTTTATATAACCAATATCTTTTATTGTAAATATGATTTCGTGACTGATTCCGGATATAAAATCTTGCATTGTTCTCTACAGGACGCGTTTCTCCCCATGTCTAATAAGTATGAGTAAAAGCAATTTGTCATTCTATAGATACCTACATAATATTCCAATATTTTCCCGGTACTTAATGTGTTGCGTTGTGAATTCAAACGATCGATTAATACCTTCGCTTGATGAGTCATCTTTCCTTTTGGATGAGTCAGTATGTAATTAACATTTGTAAAACAAACAATATATTGCATAAATTAATACTTCAATTTCTGAAAATAGATACAACTATAAAATTAGGAAAGTGTCCATCCTTTATGTCAAAAGGAAATACCGATTAAGGCTGCCTGTCCACTGAAGCTAGGTAGCGGAGCGGTGCGTGAAAGTAATGCGGAGCGGAGCGTAGTTGCGGACTGTGCCTGTCCATACTCCATATAGTCTTAACATTCGAAGAGAGCCGATTTTTCTTCGAATGTTAGACTATGGACAGACCTTCACCTATCTGCTTACCAGATGAAAATTATATTTTATCAAATAAAATATGTTCCTGGACATAAACCAATAGGATTGCATAAAAAATATGGTCATGGCTATTTTTGAGTAAAGTTCGACCTCTCTTCGGATCCTCTAACAGCAGACGCGTAGCGGAGTTGCGGACTTTTTCCGAACTCCGCGTTAACCAGGCTGCGAGCACGCCAAGCGAAGTGTCTTTTTTTTGAGCTGAAATAAATTCCGCTCCGCGTTTATTTATATGAATTTTAAAACTAGTTTCCAAATCCCTGTCCAAGTATCCACTGAAACAGAGCGGAGATTTCATGCAATTCGATTGGTAGATTTTGGCACAGCTCCGCACCTCTTTTCTTCTCTCCGCTCCAGTGGACAGGCAGCCTTTAACATCATGCATTTTTTGAATGCAGATGTGGAGTTGAGACACCACCAGGAAAATCACACTGGCAAAATCTAGCGCACATATAGGTATATTTTATTATTATTTCGTTTCCGACCAGCTCCCTGTATAAATAAAATCCCGATTTTATTTATTCGTTAAAATGAATGTTTTTCGTCGCCCAAATTAAATTCGGTCCAAACAAAATATTCGACAAAAATCAATGGCTGAAATATGATGACATGTGTTCTTATAGTCAGTATAGGCTCCCGTCGCTGGATAATTTGCTCAGCCAAATTGATGTAGCTGTGTTACAAAAGCGTAATTGATTTTTTGTTAGCTTGTTTGTCTGATTATATAAGGCTTTTGAACCCAACGATTCTTTTTGCTGCGCTCTTTTTGTTCAACACAGCATGGTGTTAGTCTAATCCAACACCTAATAAACGGTCTATAAAATTATTATTTCGAAGTCGGGTGTGACATGAATTAATTACTAAATTCTGCATGTTAAGTTAAATAAATACTGAAGTATTTAATTAAACTTTTTATATTTTGGATGAATCCTGGGAGGGAAGCGCAGAGCAAGACAATAAACATGTACTTTTTTCAAAAGAGTACAATACAATACAATACAATACCCTTTATTGCACAAAAGTAAAAAACAGAACATAATTAGAGTAAACATTATATACAAAAAAATTAAAAACTTATGTATTTTTAGTTATGTTATACATAGTTTTTTGAAGTGAAAACTTCTTAAGGCACATTGGGCATTTTTTTAGGATGTGAAAAACTTTTGAATTCGCGACACTGTTACCGTTTCCGTAACCGACACCTCCTTCAAGTTTTCACTTCTGTCGGCACTCCCGAAGTGCCAGTTTTTTTTAAAATATCAATTGTAATTTTATACCATATTTGGTCAGCACGGTGTCAAAATAATGAATAATCTATTACTTAAAAAATAATATAAAGTTTCATTAAAATATTTACAAAAATATCTTTTAAAAACGGTTTATCTTTTAGCATCTCATCAATGGGTATTTATAGTTAATCGACATTGCGTGGTAGATATAGGACACGCGACAAGTCTTCATATTGATTGACCCAAAAACCCACTATTACTTATAGGCCTAGCTAATAACTTTATACTTGTTCACACAAGTAGCACATTATTTAATCTCTACACTGACAACCAAAACATGTGCCGAACACCTCCGTTTCCTTTACGCAGATGATCTCGTTTTGAACTGTCAAGCTAAAGAGTTTGAGGATATCCAAACCCTTCCGTCTACTGCTCCAGAAAACCTGCAGGAATTATATAAGGAAAACGCGGAAAAAGACCTAATCCAGTCAAGACTGAAAGATGCCTTTTCCACATACGAAATTCCAATGCAAATTAACTAGTGCGGGTGGATATAGCCCACAACAACAACCCAAAATACCTCTTCAATTGGATAGGTCTTTAACCTACAAAGCCAATTCTGTAAAAATATATAAGGGTAAAAGTTAATGCGCGAACATTCGACGACTGACCACCATGTCCACCACTGATTGACTAAGTGAAAGGGCTAATGTGGTGAAATTCTGGGCCAATACAAATAAAAACAATAATAACTGCCGTTGACACGATAAGAAGAAGAAGGAGAGTTGTTCATAAAAAGCTTGCTGTATCTGATAAATATATTCGCCATGTAGGTATGATTTTAAGTTAGTTGAGTTATAACTCCCAATTTAAAGGTGCTTTTGAGCTTGGGCTCCTCATCCATTTTATTAATTTTCAGTTTGCAAAGGAAAAGAAAAAGTTTTAAACTGTATCAAAATCAAGGTTGAGAATTATGAAAGTTAATGGAAGGATTTTATTCAAGAAAAATATTTAAGAAAGGGTAACATTTACGTCTTCTTTTCTAGATAAGAGTATTAGCCACAACATTTTGTGAGACTGATGCCATTGCGATCTTGACAGTTGTAGAAAAAAGTGCGTAGTATAACTAGTGATAAGATCGGAAGGAAATTGGAACGTCAAAGGAGCAGTATAATAGATGACTTGAAGTGGTTACTGAGGCATCGCTATTTAGTTTGCTCTATAACAGTATTCTATACATACGTAGTGTCTATTATGTGTTACCTAATAGATAACTTGGTGTGGATGCCACTTAATGTAACGATGATGATTCACTTTGATCGATTTTAACTAACCGACCAATCACAGCTTCAGCGCAGCATGTACGTACATTTATGTAAATCGCCACATTGCATAATGACGACATGCAAATCCTGCCGTTTAATGAAAATCAATAGTTGCCTCACTTTAGCCAGATTACGTTATTTAAAACAATCCGAAGGCCGCTTTGTATTCAGCTCTCGGATATCAATGAAATGATTCCATCCCCGCCAGCCTTCAATAAACTAATATCGTCGGATTTATCCACACAGCCGCCATCTTTCGCTATCTCTTAGTGAAAAGATTTTTATTCCGTTGACTGTAAAGATTCAATATCTGAATAGCTCGTACGTCTGGAACTGATGGATGAAAAATATTTTTTGCTCGAAAGTTAGTTTTTATTTTAGTGTCATAGGAAAATTCTAAACAGTTTATGGAGCATCTTGAAATTCTACCTACGCAATCTTAACCCACTTGCTGTTCATAAATAAAAAACAATAGTTAAACAATGATTATGAATCATATTAGATTCATGGGACAGAGAACCTGTTAAGTAAAAATGTAATTTTCCCACCTATCTGCCACGCGGGTGACATTACCACCACATTACTGATAACATTGACAAGGTACTCACGACCTTTCCACGTAGATACGTTACATATTATATGATATTATGCCTTACCTTATCTGCCTTCTTTCCGTTACAGCGAAAGGCTCCTCTGCTTCACCTTCAATTTTTCATCAAGTTTACGATCTAAAATAAACTCCGATAGCGGCTATAGCGAATCCCTATCATCAGGGTTTGCAGTTGACTAAAATATCTTCTTTGTTAAAATTGACCAAGTCCTTATCTATTCATTTATTTTAAATAGATCTCCACATAACATTTTGTCACACATTTTCATAAGTATTTACTAAATTAAGTTTGTACTAGCCTTGACTTCTTGTCTCAGTAAAGCGATTTAATTTTAGCCTGGCAAATCCGAAATTATGCCCCTAATCTGACTGAAATCCCCGTTCGCCTTTACTTCTCCTTAGTGCATTTACTTGAAAGGTTTCCTCGTGTCGTCGTGGCGCTAGTGTAAGAGGCTTAATGTTATTAAGCTACGAGCTTCGCTAACATAAGAAGTAACTTTTCTGTCTATTTTTTTATGCTTAGACCGACCATTTAGTAGCCCATTATAATGACAAGATGATATCATAACGATAACAGATTTTTTGATTTAGCGGCCGAACTAGCAAAGTTCCCACAGTAATTCCGAGTTTTTCGCCCCATAATCACAGCCCAAGGAAGTCTTGGCTTCGTGATTTCCCGAGACCCTAACAATCTATTTGTGCACGACCTCATTTTGCGCTGAATGCCGGTTTAGTCACTGTCGGATGAATGTCTTGTGATTCTTGAGTGTGTGTCGAGCTCGAGACTCATGATCCAGAGACGGCTCCGGAACGTCGCGGATTATCCGCCGTGTTCACTATCTATCCATTTATTCCAGAAAAACTATTTTGTGTAAGCGGCTTTGAAGGTATCATTGATATCTTTGCGAATGTTTGCGATTGTTATATCGGTCTAGTAGGGTCTGAAAGACTTGAGAGTTGACTCAGTAAATATGTGTATAAGTACATATACCTGTTTTTACTTTCACTCTCTGTACTTTTTACTAAGAACCTAAGTATGTTATTGTATTCTGGACAACTGGTGTCTCTGTTTTGATCATAATAAAATATAACGTTTTATTCAATCCAAATTAAAATTCATTGCTGGACTACGAGTACATTAAACAGATATCCTAATCCCTTGAGGGCCCATGCTGGTATCTTTTTCGAATATATAACGATGTGGAGTGTAAAAGGAATAAAGAGCACCATGTGAACAATAATCCTTGCGTCTCCCACAAGCTTTGTTCGATGATCCCTCGCCGTGAACGTGAAATTTAGTGAGTGGGACAAAAGCATTCGTTCAATTCGGGACTACCCAGGGGTTAATTACGTTTTGCGGATTCCAACACCGGCAATTCTGTGAACGTAACCACGTTCTGCGTACGGAGTCGGACACGCCAAATAATTTTACACCCGAATCAAACGTTCATTTCGCTGGGATTAAAATGGGAACTTGATTTCGGTTGCTTATTAGTATTCTGATCCTTTGGTCTGAATTTGTTTGTACATTAAAATTCTCTAAAAAGGTTTTGTGTATTTCATCTCGTCACATTTCTTGTAGGTAAAATTAGTAAAAAGGATGTTATGCCGTAAGATATAGCTGTACTACGATCGCAATAGAATTTTATGCACGAACTTCACCTATTCATAATAGTCCCTTGAAGTTTAATAAAGGTATTAATCATAAAGAAATCCACCTAATCCACGCTCATGTGTATGTTAATGTTGACTTGTCTCATTTAACGTTCGCGTTCTAAATCAAACCAATTACATTATAATTACGAACAGCTTATACTGCTGCAGCGAGCAACGCCGGAATTTCAAGTAGGTACATGCCAAGACGAGGAGTTTGCACGCGGAATTAATTACGCTAGAGATAGTAAACTGTACGTGAGCGCAATATCAGCGCACTTAGGGAGCACTTACTGAGCGAAAACATCCAAATTAACGCTTTCCAGGTCCATAGATTACGAAACGCCCGTCGCTTGACTGATCGCTTTACTCAAAGATACGAGTATTTTGAACGGGATTAACAGCTATTACGACAAGTCCTTAAGGTGAAGGGCCAATGAGGGAAGGGAGGGAGGAATAAGGGAAGTGCAAATGGCCTTGAAGTGTGAAATAAATTGTTAACTCGTAAATATGGTGATATATATATACATATTTCCATATTGCTCTTCGTCATGCAGTAGATAGCCCTTTATATTATTTTATGAACCACCGTTGAAAGTATTTACATTAGTCCGTCTAGCTTTAAAACTTGCCTCCGCCAAAAGTGGCCACGGCAGGTTTTAAAGCTAGACGGATCACCAATAATAGTTTCAACGGCAGTTCATAAAATAATTCAAAAGGATATCTAGTGCATGACGAAGAGCAATATGGAAATTATTACCATATTTACGAGTTAACAATTTATTTCACACTTCAAGGCCATTTGCTTACCTCTTCACCTTAAACGGAGTCTGCCCTTTAGTTTTTGACGAAGGTAAGACGTTTGACTATTATTTTCTTAAACAGATACAGTATCACGTCTTCATCCCTGAAGGAGTAGATAGAGCCTAGGGCCAATATGGTGGGCGTAAAGATGAAATACAGGAATCAAAATAGTGATGGGTTGCTAACCGTATCACCTATTGATATGATTCTCTTAAAGACGTCAAGTAAATAGTTAAATGTAGCCGTGTGGTTCCCAGCAAAGTATAATAGGACCACTCCAAGTCTTTTCGTGGATGTTGTAGAAGGCAACTTAGGAAAAACAAGCTAAACAAAGCTTATAAACATCAATGAGACCTCTCCAACCCATCTGGCCAGCGTGGAGAGTGTAGGCCAAATCCTCTGACTGCTGTGGCTAATATATGGCTCTGGTAGTACAGAGAGGGTCGTGTTCCTGCAGTGGAGACTAAAAAAGACCTATTAATGATGAATGATGAAATAGTTAAATACATGCCAGGATAGGTACTAACAGTTTACTTGTTCCATTACCAATTAAAAAAAAAAATGGGTGCAAAACTTCAAGGTGATGCTTTTACTGCTTGTTGCTATGAACTTACTCAAAGTTTACGACTACGCATACAACTATTCTGACATTTTGGATCACAAATTACGCGTCTTTATGACAGCCTACACTTAGTGAATTTAATTCGTTTGCTTGTTGAGCGATGTCTCTGTGAATCTAAGAAATGAATTTGTCAAATAACTATCTAGAGTTACTATTTGATTTGGTAATTGATTCATGCTGGCAATATTCTACTCAAGACTTCCGCTGACAACAGGAGATCTACGTGGTGTAACCTTTCGGAAAAAATCAAGACACGTTGTGAAGTTTCGTCGAAGTAGTTGGTAGATAAACGAATCTTTTGATTGATCTTAATATAGGTAAACAGAAAATTCCCAAACGAGAAAAAAGATAACCTGCCTGTCTTCTACCAACTTAATTATCCCATACCTACACCCTATACTTACTTTCGTAACGTAACCTGACTTGCTGAATGTTGTATTAACTTGTTGGGTCGATGCTCGTCTTCGGAGTTTGAAGTTCAGAAGTATTTGAGTTTCGGGAAAGTTCGATCCTATGGGATCCTGCTTATACCCAATTGCGTCGAAAATCTCAGCACCTTTCGGCATGATGCGAGTTATGTTTGAGTTTATATAAGTATTAGAGTAATAATATTTTTTTTCCTAAGAATGTTTAATAAAGTTAGTAAGAAAAAGTTCAATGTTTATTATTGGATAAAGTAAGTAAACTATATTGTATTCGAAAGTAGATCAATTGGTACGTTATTTCGATCAATTTTTTGTATGGAAAGTTCTTTTATATCAAACTAGCAGTCCACCCCGGCTTCGCCCGTGGTACACACATAGCCTATGTCACTCGGGAATAGTGTAGCTTTCCAACGGTGAAAGAATTTTTTAAATCGGCCCAGTACTTTTTGAGCCTATTTACAAACATACAAAAATAGGTACAAATCTTTCCTCTTTATAATATTAGTATAGAATCTTTCCTCTTTATAATATAAGTATAGATAATGTTTCTTGAATAAATAAATAAATTGTTTATGAATTAGGTAAAATAAATAAAGAAGCCTTTCCTAGAGATTTTAAAAAAATTAAAGAAAATGAGCGAGCGGCGTCATATCATACACAATATAATAGAGAAACGGAGGGATTAGTACGCTTTTAAATTAATTTTGGAATTATACATTTTCCGATGAAGGTCGCTACTGTTTAAATAAAACCCCATAAATTGAACCCTCAAATACAAAACTGAATGTAATACCCATTTCACGAGATTAGGAATCGTGATCCCGACCGATTCTCTCGAATATTTCGATTGCAAATCTCAATCGGCCATAATAAATCGAAAAGTTAAGATCGTTAATGGCGGACCCTTGTTTGCTTCGACTAGTATTATGGCTAAATCGCCTAAATGTAACCACAACGTAGTTTTAATGCCAGCTCGACCAATTTGTTATCATAATCGTTCGTTTTAAAAGATTTATGACGATGAGAAAATATCAAGTGCTCTTTCAGAACTATTTAACGTTAAATCGTTTAATTTATTATATTTTGTAGAAAATAATTAATATCTTGAACTATATTTTCTACATTGTAACTTTTATTGATAAATTGAAAGAAAAATGCTATAATACATTTATATATGTATTCAAAGCCTGAAACTGTGTCTGTCTGTCTACATTTAAGAGCCACGCTCTCATCGGTGTCATTTTATGGAAAGAGACGCACACAATGATGATATTGGCAGAGATAATGACGTTTACCATTGCCTTCTCCATTTCACACACTAGTAAACTTAATAGTCACTAGTGTGCAGGTTTCCTCACTATGTTTTCCTACACCGGAAACTGTATCCGTATGAAAATCATAACAAGTAAGTAACGACATTGCAGTTACGTGACGAGATTCAGAATTTCAGATTCATGTATCCTCATAATAACGACGCAAAATTATTAGTTGGAGTACAAATTACGAGCACATTCCATTGTATCATACATCCCCGCCAAGTTAATGAGTTCATGCGGTTATACCATTTGCTCACAACGGCTGCCTTTGTTGTTATTTTGCCTATTTTACGCTCCTGCAAATTTTATTTTTACCCAATTTGACCTAAAAACAACTTCTTCGGTAATTTTACGCTGACTTCCGACATTAACTCAATTATAAGGGTACAGCTCGCCGCTATTGCAAATTAATCTCAGATATTAACGTTTGTTTGAATCACCTCTTTATGTTATCCAGTCCCATTGTGTTTATTACGATTGCCGTTCCTGGACCCTTTTGAGAGGAAAATAAACGTAATTGCATTTCGCGAAGATCGCCCCACTTTGTGATGAGGATTTAGGGGTACTTGAAGCAAACTGTACGGTTTCGAAGGAGCAGCCTCTGAGGACTAAATGAAATTTATCGCTCGTATTTCTTTCCACTCTGAATTGACTTATGTAGGCTTTGAGAAAATAGCCGATGATATATGAATCTATCCCAAATTTCGCCGAATATATTTATGGAACAGGTTGAGCCCTGAATGATTTATAGATTGATTGACCCGTAGCCGTTACATTGATCGTAATCCTAAGATATCAATCATCTATTTCACGAGCTGATATTCATGGCTTACAAGTGGTGACGAACTACTAATAACTTTCTACTTCTTACTTTTCGTCTAATAAATATGCTTTTCCATAGTATATACTTACATATTATACTAAAATTTTAATTTAGAGTTTTGAAGACGTCTACAGCTCAACTCTTTAAAAATTATTTCGTTTGTATTGGGGACATTCTTTGTACTAAAGTGTTTAAAGATTTTGTTTGGTATTTGTAATGTTATTCTAAGTGGGAATTTGTTAAAAGATTCTTAAGTCTGCTGAAAGTCAAAAGAAAATCGTAGCAATTTGGCCACAATACGAAATGCGGGCTACATACGAAATCGGATAAAAGCGGCTTAAACTATTCATTAGATTGTTTCAGCTCTAGGAATTATTTATAAGGAGCCAGCAGGGCTGTAACTCGGGTTTGTAGTCTGGTTATTGATGGCGCGTCGAGGTAATGAAAATGTTGGGATGAGATGAGAGAAACCAGGTTGATTTGTACACCTAGTATAAATTCTACACACCAAGCCGGATTTATTGTTATCTAGCTGATTTGGTGGGTGTTGTTTTTATTTATTAATACTTTTACTATTCCCACCCATATCGTTCGCTGCATATCGTGTATTTAGTACATCCAAGCCATACCAAAATTCCTCGCGTAATGACACGAATCAGCAACATTTTATCATTTTTCAGTCAGAAAAATTAGAGCAACATTTTAATAATTTTTCAGCCCTGGCATTGGAAAACTAAAAGTAACAATGTTTCTTTTTGTACAAAGAGTTCTGTAGCCGCTCGAGTGGTTGCTTTTGTAACGTTTTTTTGCAATATCGGTTCATGCTAATTTAAACACAAAAGAGACGATGTAGAAATGAAATGCTCAGTTTTCCATTGCCTCGTTTATGCTAATAGTTTATTAGTTTCCAAGCTTGAGCATTCTCATTTGCCTTCTGAAGTTGTGAGTTGGCAGGATCGCAAACTTGTTGTATTTGAATATTATACGAGTACTTGAAACAATAAATAATAGGGACAAATCGGACTGATTAAGCTAGCCCCAAAGTAAGTTTAAATTTGTGTTATGGAATACTAACTTAACGATAGTATATTTTATGATAAATACATATATATAAACATCCAAGACCCAGGACAATTTGAAAAAGGCCATTTTCCAACTTGCCCTGGCTGGGGATCGAACCCAGAACCTCCGGATTAGCGGTCTAGCGTGTTAACCATTACGCCACGGAGTTCTTCGATCCCTATCTACCTCGACTTTCACAATTTTTGTTAACATCTTTATCTTATTTATTGTAAAGGGAACTAAAAGTGTTAGTTAAAATATTTAAGTGAGTAGATGACGACCTCCGTGGCGTAGTGGTTAATACGCCAGTCCGCTACTCCGAAGGATCTGAGATCTATCCCCAGCCAGGGCAAGTTGGAAAATTACCGTTTTCAAATTGTTCTCCTTGAGGAGGGTCTTGGGTGTTTTTCATTATATGTATTTATTAAATATAGTATCGTTGAGTTAGTATGCCTGATAAAAGTTTGGTTAACGAAACTTAGTTGGCTAGCTCATTTAGCACAATACTATTCTTTTGAGTACATAACATACGTTTAAATCACCTAAAAAAATGTGTTATGTTTATTTTTGATTGAAAAGACATTAGTTATTTCCATGGCTAGATTTCAAATCTATTAGAGATGCGCCTGGTCAGCAAACAACCCTGCCTAGGGGGGTACCCTTTTCTTATGGCCCTCATCAACGGCTGCCCAACCTCATACCACGCACGCAGACCGCCATACGGTGCGGCAGGCGGCAGGACCATTCCTCTTTATGACTGTAGAAATCTGCTTGGCTGTATTTCTCTAAATGAAACAGGATTTTCTGACTCGTACGAGATGTACTATTTACTATCCTGTGCATGAACTGGTGTAGTGTTACTCGTATGCTGTATTTTACATAAACCTACTTGATGATATTGTTACATGTGTTTGTCACAAGATTGTACTTTTAGCGTAATTTTTTTTGCTATCCATTGTTGTGACACCGCTGCGTTTCCATATATTCTATGCTCATATCGCTCGAGGATGAGATGTATAAAATACCAAAGCAGGTATATAAAAGAATGAGAAAATAGGAGATGTATTTGGATTTGTTTAAATATACTTTGTTATTGTGTAAAAAGAAGATGAGTTGAGTTCGCATGAAAAAACTTCTAAGTAATTTTTTTGGGTTTTTTCTCGCAGGCTTAGGGTATAACGATGTTACGGCTTGTTTCGTAACACTCTTATGAAGTTTCTGTATCGAATCAAATTTACGTAATGTCGCGTAGAATATTATCTATCTATTTGTAATTTAAGAACTACGTTCTTGTCGGTGAAGTAGTTTGTAGAATATTATACTGCGCGTTTAATTTTGCTTACTAGGTAGGTATTTGAAAAGTGTACTTTGAAGAAAAAAATCATAAGAAAAATCAATAAATCTTGGAGATACAATTATAACAGATATATTTAACATTTTAGTGCCTTTCAAAGAAGATTGTTTGAAAAAATAATTTTGCTTTGTATCATTGTCTTATCTTATCAAACGCTCTTGTTACACCCCTGGTGTTGCAGTTGTCCATGGACAGTGGTGATCACTTACCATCAGGTGACCCGCTTGTTCGTTTGCCGCCCTATAACATTAAAAAAAAAAAAATGACATTTTTGCTACTCGAAGTTCACTGCTGGACACATCCTGCGATCAAAGGTTCTATTTACATTTGGATGATAATTCTTCCTCAAAACGATATCAAAATTTTATTTTATATTGCTAGTAATGCTAGTTACATGTTACCATGCGTGACAATAGTCTCGCAACGGGATTCTTGGTTTCATAAAATCAAACGGGTAATCTACAACCTGTTATTAGCTTGTAACGACAGTGCAACATCAGTGTCCTAGCGGTAAATGCGTACATCGCTTATTAGGGTGACCAATCTACATTTAGCTATGCTATGATAACTGGGCTTTTAAATGCGTTGAATTGCTTTACGTGTACTAGTTTAGCTAAAATATGATTAATATTATAATTCCGCATTTATAATATTAATCAGATTTTGGTATCAACCGTAAGCGTGCATTTTTTCGGTAATTCATAGTATCTTTCTGATTTTCTGCCAATTTAATAAAGTTTTAGGGGTGGAAAACAGTTATCAATTTTACGAAAAATATAATACGCCTGTGCCCGGGAGGCAAAAACAAATACGAAACAACAATCTATCTAGAAACTTATTTTAACCGCGTAGCATATATCTTAATTGTTGTATTGAAACACACAGGTCACAGTTCAGAAGAATCATCTCCGACATGAATAACTAATAATAAAATGTCTTGAATTCCAATAAACAGACAATTGACGATCCGGAAATTAGTCGTATTTGCTTCTCAGGCATTTTGTCAATATATCGGCTCAGTCTTTACGAAGCATAGCTTGTTATGCGTGAATCGGCCTTACTTTCCAGTAGACAGATACCAGACGAAGCCATGCGTGTGGCGGAGATTATAGTTATAATATGTATGTCATTATGAGCTCTAATAAAGAGCTGTAACGTGTGTAATAACGGATCATTGCAGAAGAGCATTCCTAGACGAAGCGTAGACAAACAATAAAAAGTGGATTACTGTGATTAGCCAAACAGCCAGAGGTTTTGTTTGGTTGATTTAACGATCCAACTGCGATAAAGACACTATGTGAAGAAAATATACAGTAGAGTATTTCTTATTTCCAGCCATGTTCTACACTGCCACACTTGGCGCAACATCCTGTTACATTACAGTTCTCACATGTGTACTATTAAAGGACATTTCATTCACGACGTGGTTTCGCTGCAATACTAATTACAAGCATACTGTTTCTCTATTGTCGTTGCTTATAATTCCGTATTATGAGCAATTAATCAGCAGGCTTTGTTGAACGTGGACTTAACATTATTACTACATACTGCGAATTTTTAATTATTTTAATTCAAAAGAATTTGTGTGTGAGCCCGTTATGATTATGAGTATTATGAGTTTATGACCCACAAGGGACAAAGGTCTTTGTTTATTAAATATATATAACGTCTAAGAAAATATACTGAAACTATTTTAAGAATGAATTCAGTCCATGATTATCAACTTTCCCCAAGAAGCATATATGAAAAACAAAATGGTTTCCATACAAACGCGGATTAGATGATCAGTCACCTTCAGTCACATTTTGGGAGGCCAAAAATTATTTTCCATACTTCGATATATGTTTCTTGGGGAAATAGTTCAGTATCGTTAAAAGAATCCACCCCTTAGTCCCCAATTGTTTCAGTATATTTTGTTATGTACAATGTATGTGTATATGTGTATGTGTTATGTTGAGATAAGACCATTTATTACTTATTGTGGATATCTCACACTTACCAAGTGCCCGGTCGGGAGACCTAATTACGCAACTGTACATATAGATACAAGTATTCAACTGCCTAGTTTTAAAGACTTAGGCGGTGATCCCACTGCACCGCGCACCGTCGCGGCGCGTGGGGCAGCAGATTTTAACGTTGTATGCAAGTACCTCAATTTGTATAGAAAACACGCCTAGTCCAACATATTGAAAACGCGTCAACGCGCGGGAGCGTCAGTGAGTTTAACTTGAACCGCGCTTTGCGATGGTGCGCGGTGCAGTGGGTTCACCGCCTTATGCTAAGTTTTACCTGTGGTTTTACTGTAGTTATTTTCATGAATCTTAAAAGATCCACAATTTTACCTAACGATGTACAATTTTACCTAATAGGTTTTTTACTAAATTGAAAATGCAAAAAAGACATTTGGTAATTAGCATCCATTGTAACAACTACTCGTAGTAGCATACACGTTGCTTCTAGCAGCACAAAATTAAAGCGTTTTTACTCGTACTTCTACTTAAGTCTGAATTTGTCAAGAGTACTAGAGAACCATTAGGTCTCGCGATTAAGAGTGACGCCTACTGAATAGATAATAGAGGCCAATAAACCCTCATCTCCAGTGAACGAGATAGTGCCTATAAAAAGCTATGCTAATGGAAACGTGAGTGAATTTGAGGAGCGAACGATAATTTATCGCAATGTATTTATTTAAACTGCACTTTTTTGTTTTGTTTGGGCTTTGTTCAAGATGTAACTTAGATATTGTGTCAGTGTGATGATGATAAAATATGAACAATGTTTTAACGTTCTTTGTTAGTGTAAACATGGAAGCTAACCGCCATATTCATATAAAGCAACACTCCTTAAGTCAGCAATATAGTACAATGCTACCGAGTTTAGAAGCGCTCATATTCTAAATTCGTTAATAGTCTGTTCTCCTCAAATTGGCAGTATTCTCACTATACAACCGATTTAAGATGGCAAATTTTTATGAATACGGCGATAAAACGTTACAGGATAAAAGGCGACAAGTAGGTACACATTTGTCTCTTGATTTATTTGAATCCACCATTTCATAATAGTAATAGCATTTTTTCTAACAATATTGTCAGGACATGTGGTCCCTGTGTAGCGATATGTATTAGTCGAATAATATATTCATTGTCATTTTAGCCGGTACAACCAAGGGTAGGTTTTGGTCTGGTCAAGCAATCTCTTCAGCCGATTCTGTTTTTCTCTTTTCCTTTACAGCTCCAACTCATGTTCAACTATTGCTGTACTTTATCCACAGATCTGAATTGTGGTCTTCTTCCATCGAGTTTCACCATTTATTAATCTTCTGTTGACTATACACATATGTATATGTATAAAATATTGAGGAAGTATTACGATAAAAAACTCATGATGAGTTAATTTGTTGAATCATCATGACATCACAACAAGTGACATTAACATGACATGTACTCATTGCTGCACCACAATCGCGGTCACTTCCATATATAGAAATTAAATTCCGTGCAACGTGCAAGGTTATAGCTACTATACTAAATAGAATACAGATACTCTTGTATTTGCGAATAATTCAGTACCGTCTGTGCACTTATTTAAGTTTATAATGTTCTTTGCGCGTTAATTACTTCTTTGACAGGATCAACTAATTACTTAAAGGAATTGAAAGTGAAGACCAAGGATAGGGAATTGTGGAGGGAAGGAGGGGAGGCCTTTGCCCAACTGTGGGACATAAATGGCTAATAAAAAAATAAAAATAAAATGTTTTGTGAGTATACTGGGTCCTAAAAGCAAATCCTCATCCCACACAACGCACACGAAGAGTTTAATCTCAAAAGAGTTTCGATATCGCCTTCTTGATCACCGCATCTAATTCCTGAAAATCGCGTCATCACTCACTGTCGCACACGATCGGTAACATTCGATAAGTCGGCTTCACGGGATGAAACCGATTCCCATGAGAACAGCTTGCATGTGTGACGTTAATGTACTGTTATATCCACGGTGGGATACGCCAGATTGAATGTTTCATGTTGTGTTTGCCTGATACGCGATGTAAGACAAGATACATTTCTTTTTGATTTTGATGGTTTTATAAGAAAGTCTACAGAAATAAAATCACTGTTGACGAGATTTTCATTCTAGAAAAGTAATTGAAATTAGGTGGTCAGATGCATCGTGATATGATAAGTGATTACTGAGAAATTCTAGAAAAGGGTAAATGTTATGAGACATGAAGAGTTTTTCAAAATAATATTGGAGGGAAAAATAGAAGGAAGAAGAGGCAAAGGAAGACCTAGAGACAGTTTTATAAAACAACTGAAAGATCAAATCCATGTTTTAACCTACAAAGTTGTGAAGAAGTTGGCTTTGGACAGAGAAAGATGGAAAGGATTGGTTGCTTTACAAATAAGAGCTTAGCTGTTTAATAAGAGATACATGAGGTTTTAACAGAACTTTATGGTCCTAAAAGTATTCTTAAAGAATACTTACACGACCCGGGCGATTCAAGATATATTGTTCCATGTCAAAAAGTAAAACTGAAGTTTTTTTCAACAGATTGGTTACTTCAATTCCAATATATCGTAAATAGTCCCAAGAGCGTCACATTGCTCGTCAGTTCGAACTGTCCGGATTAAGTTTTGGGGCGCCGACCTTACACTTGTTTTATTTTGTCCTTCGTCGTTTGTGCTTGGGAACGGATTTGGTCCCTATTTCTCCAACAACTTCCCGAAGTTAATATTGCGCCCATGTTCTTTGCACTCAAGTATTCCGTTCATGTTTATTCGACAAAGTTGATGGAAGTATTGAATGTGTTGTGCTTATTTGAATCACGGCTTTTTGCTATAATTTGGGAATTTGCAGTCCCAAGCTACTTACAATGAGTATTTGGTGAAAACACAAATTAATATAAATCTAAACATATACATACAACACAGAAATCACAACAATGTAACTATACTTAACAGCTTATAAATTGTCAATAAAGAAAATATTTGCAAATTAATTAATTAGTGCTACCTTTTGAACACATTCAAAAAAATTTAAGTGTCAACAGGGTAAAACTCATATTTTATCGTTAATGATTCACAGTAAATGACATCATAATAGAAAGGATAAGGCGGCTATTCTTGCTGTATATTGATATCGGTGGAACAACCTAAAAACATGAAACAGAAACATTTGGTACAATTTTGCACTGGTTTTGACTGTAGGGAAATAGATGGATAATTAATGATTCTTGCTGTGATATTAATATCGGTGGGTTAACCTAAACAATATCAAACAGAACAATTAAGTGGCACTTTTTTTAATCAAAAATGCAATTTTACACTGGTTTTGACTGTAGGTAGGGAGACAGTTTGAATGGAGCAAGCACTTGCGGGATCACGCCCTTTCTAGAGTTCCGAAGACCCGGAACTCTTATAGTTTCAGTAAACAGTTAATGTTCAGTAAACAAGGTTTTTTAACAAAGAAAGTCATCCTGCGTCAAAATCTAACATAAAATGAACGATTCTCCCCGCCCGCAGACGAACGCGGGGAGGTTTTCCACAAACTCCGGCAAACATTTTCTTCGTCTAAGCGCATTCCCGGTTGCATCCTCAGCTGTGCTGCTTTTTGCCCGAGGTGCGCTTTCCCGCTTTTTCTTCTCAAAATATAATATGCATGTCAATGGTCACCCAAGGATGCCAAAGAAAATAATAAAATGGAGAAGAAATAGCCGGAACACTTTCAATGATTTGGCTATAGTTTTACAACCGGCCGTCTGCTTGACGTCAACCGTCTTTGGGAATGTATTTGTGCGAAAAGTTTTACAACCGGCCGCCGCCCGACGTTAACCCTCCTTGGGAATACAATTGTAGAACGCGATGTTTGTGCTTAATCCTTTAGTTGCCTCTTACGACATCCACAGGAAGAGATGGAGTGGTCCTATTCTAACCCGGAACCACACGGGTAAACTCCGGCAAACATGTTCATTTCAAGTGTATTTCCTCGACAAAATATTTAGGCCACGCCCCTTATTTGTTTTCTAACAATGTTATGTTTAAAAACAGCGGACGCGGCTACTTATAAAATATAGCTATTTGCAACATACATAACCCTTAGAAAACGATTACAAAGTTGTCACTTGTTTAAAATGGGTAGTAAATATGTAAAATAAAGTATCCATGTTGTAACGTGTAACTTCGGAACTACTCTGAGCGTAGCCCGACACGCACTTGGCCAGTTATTTTATCTTTCACTAGCTACCATTCAACAACAGGTTCTGTGTCTTCGTATTTCGCGTAAACATGTTTGCCATCGACCCTTTGGAGTCCCGGCTATCAGGGCGGAACGGAAAGCCTTGGCTTTATTTATGTTCCTCGCAATGCCTGCTCATTGCTTACTGCTCCTAACTGGTGTTAGGGGCGGCTTAGTCTGTATTATTATTCTAGTATAACCTTGTAGATTTTAGTAGATCGGCCAGTTACTGTAGCCTAATGTTAAAATGTTTGGTAGTTATATTTCGTGGTTATAGCCAATCGACTCGAAAGAAGTACAACTGGATCCGAAAGTGGCTTATATCTTATACATAAGCTCTGGCATATATTTTTTGAATTAATAATAATCAAATCAAGTAGAAAATACATATTTTAATTCCGTTTTTAACTGAACTGAACTCTGAATTACACTTAGTTTTAAAATAATTATCCTTTTGATAAACAAACTTTGTTTCAAATATGATATAAAATTTCTAGTGTCAATGAATAGAGGTGCAGCCAGTGACACAATATATATTAAAATAGAATATGTAGTATAGTAGAGATTATTGTGATATTAACCTGATTTAAAATGAAGTGTATGGTTGATATGATAACGTAAAAAACAACAGTTAAACCTGAGACCAACAAACTGTTCCACAAATGTAAATAAATGTGACACTAACAGACAGGTACAAAGTTTTATTATCCACTTTTGTATGCAAATGTTTGCATTTAACACCCATTTCTAGTAACTAGTACTTCTAAGCCAGTACTGCACGATACGTTATCAGGATCAACTGCCTTGGCCTTGGACTCTAGCGTCGTTGTCGGCCTCGTACTATAACGGAGGTCATTACGATGCGAATATTTATAAAGGTCACTGTTTACAACTTACTCGAAC
This sequence comes from Acrobasis repandana, assembly GCA_963576875.1. NCBI lineage: Eukaryota > Metazoa > Arthropoda > Insecta > Lepidoptera > Pyralidae > Acrobasis > Acrobasis repandana. Next base: position 5,484,383 of record OY756215.1, read on the forward strand.
TAGCTATTGGGTATAGGATTGGATTTCTACAGATACAGATACACTATCACGTCTTTATCCCTAACGGGGTAGACAGAGCCAAGGGCGGTAAAGCCCAGGCCACTTTTAGCGTATGGTGGGCATGAAGGTGGAAAAGGGAAATCATAATAGTAATGGGTTGCTAACCGCATCGCCTATTCATATGATTCAGATTCTCGCCCATTCCCTCGATCGGCTTTTACGATCTGCACGGGAAGAGAAGCAGCTGGTACATTCTATGTTTTTTCTTTTCTCCCAGACCAGCAAAGAAGAAATTGGATTTCTAAACACAAGTAATCTTGGATGATGAAGAATTTAAACTACATAATAACATTACCTTCTACCGTAAAATACTATATAAAATTTTCATTTTGAAATATTGTTGTAGGTATTTAATTTTATCCTCTTATTAGGTACGTAAGTACTAGAATTTATTCTGTGGTATCGGTTTTTTAAAAATAAACTAAACAAATGTGTATATTCAGTGTTCACCGTGTACGTATGGTTTTCGTAAAAGTCGTTTTTGCCAATGAATTTTTAAATATAATGTTAGTAAATATAATTCGGTATCAATATACGAGTATCACGGGTAGGTACGTCATACAAATTGGACAGATGCGGATTATTGTAATGATAATAAATATCAACAATATGCTGACATTACTGACTGAATATTATACAACCTGTTAATGAACTAACGCAAAACCTCTCGAGATGGCAACCTCAGCCCACAAAAACTGAAAAACTTTTATTCTACAACTTTCACGAAACCAAAATAAATATATTGGAATTTTCATACAAACTGATCAGCTGATCGAGTCAATTTGTATGAAAATCCGAATTTTATTTTTGGTATTTTGGAAATGTTATAGAACAAAAGTTATGAAGTTTCATGGGCTGAGGTACCATCTGAGAGGTTTTGCGTTAGTTCATTAACACGTTGTATAAGTGTTTCTAACTTCTGAGTCTTTGACAATTCTTGTTTGCCTTAACAATAAGTACCTACTTACCGATTGTCATGTTATATTTTTGTTACCACGTTATTCTTTATAAAGTTTATTAACTGTTTATATTTTTGTTTTCAGGTAAAACATACATCTTCTGCGTGCGTATCATTATGAACCAGACTACAATGCTTAAAAGTAAGTTTTATTTTTCCTCCTACGTTGTTTGTTACTAACTAATTATGCTATAAGTTCGGGGAAAGAAGTGAATAAGGACAAATGAAGTGTCGTTAATAAATTCATGAACTGTGAAAACACTATGAAATCTCAGCACCGTGTCAAATAGACATCTGCTGCTATCATCTACATATAAAAAATAAAATAAAATATTAAAATAAATAAACTTATTTAAACATTTTTGCTTAAATTCTTCGTACTAATCGTAGACAAAAATTCTATTTATTTTTGTTCGGTGCAGCTATGAGATTTTGTTCATCCTCTTTGCCCAAGTCGAAAAAAAAGTTTAAAAAAAAAACCAACGTCCGATATATCGGATTAAATCGCTGGACCAAATGTTTACAGTAAATATTTTTTACTTCGAGGCTTTGCTATCTACTTTATATTACTATATGTATCTGTATGTATACATTTACAAACTACACTACACACATGAACAGAACATTTCGGTCATGTTGATTCTGTAGATTGATTCGATTCCCATCGTACTGATTGACAAGCTCCATTCATGGTATCAACTCGACTGAGGTTGCCCCAGCGTGTATATCCTTTTTGGGAAAGGAATGCCTTTTGCAGTTATTAGTATGATGACGACCTTTTGCAGATATTGTTATGAAAAAAAAATAACTTCTATTAAATTTATTTAAGTTTTGTTATTTAGTGGTTTTAGTCAGAATATTTTACACAGAAATATTACGAGTAAGTTGACAAGACGTCGTTATAAAAGTTATTGCAGCATATATTACTAAAGTTAACGTAATTATAGTTCAGGAAACATCGTATTTGTCCGTATATATTTATTATATTATTATTATTATATCGTCATCCCATTGACAGTTAAAGTCTAGCTTATGTCAACAATGCCTTTCTTTGTGTTGTTGTTGTGTTATGTCAACACTCCGGAGATAGCTGTTTCCGACATTTTCAATACCCGTAGGAACGATCCCTAAGCGCACGTTGGTCATCCCGTGTCTAAAAATTATAAAGATGTCGTTCGTCGGCTATTCTTGCAATGTTTACTATTAATCTCACAAGCATCAAATATAATAATAAATCTCAGCATCTTGCTTTGCAAGCATAAACCAACCTAATTGTGTTTAAAATTTTACATAGTAAGGTAGGTACTTGTAAAAGAGATAGAATACATAATAATGGCAAGGCTTTGTTTTATAAACCTGTCATAACCCGCTGAAGGAATGCACGAGATTATGCGTAGGCTAAAACAAATCCTATTAAGACTGCAAACATAAACAATAAGAAATGTTCAAGTTTGAATGCAACACAAATAAAAACAACCGGATAAATGCGTTATTTCTCAATGGAGGTCGCTGGAATGTTGATCAGCTCCCGGTCTCCTGCAAGCAAACAAACTTCCTTCATGAATTACCAATGAGTCGTTGCAATGCAATGACTCGCTTGTTACATTTTTATTATCACAGCACAGGTTTTTTTACATGTGATGTTTTTAGTATTTTGTCTTTGTTCGTTGTACGAGTATGGACCCACTTCTGATATCGAAAATTTTCAATTAAAAAAATGGTTGCCTGTAAAGTCGGTTTTACGGGCGAAGATTTTACGTGACAACGGCGGCAGACCGATCATAGTTGAGTGGGAGAGAGACGCAAGGCATTCGGCGGGCCTCTCTCTCGTTCGGTGACTCATCGTAACGTTACCGAGCGTTACACTTTTTCATAAGTGACTCCCAGCCGCAACCTAATTTAAGACGTTGTCACGTCAAAAAAAACCTGATAGATGTTTAATTATTGATTAGTATACTTTATAATAGTGTACAATATAATACTCTTTAGATATTCGATTAGTTTTATTTGATGATTTGTAAATCTTGCCATAAAGCGGACCTAGAAGCGGTTTATTTTTAACACACCGTAAACTTGCCTGAAACACAACCCTCGTAAAATGACTGTACTTTTAATTTTTGTAGGCTTTGCCATTTACCGTAAATTGTTGCGATTAAGATAAGTAATTTTAGTTATGGTGCCAATTTTAGTACACATAGGTACATAGGTTTATTTTCGATGTGTCACTACTGCTCCTAAACATTTATTGCTCTATTGAGCGATGCTTGACTCCGTTGCTGTAGTATTTTTTTAAATATGACACACACAAGCGATAGTGATATATAACGTCTAACAAAATATACTGAAACTATTTTAAGGGTAGATTCAGTCCACGATACTGAACAACTTTCCCCAAGGAACATATATCGAAATATGAAAAATATTTTTTGACTCTCCGTACAGACTCGGATCAACTGATCGGTCAACTTGTATGGGAGGCCAAAAATTATTTTTCATATTTCGATATATGTTCCTTGGGAAAAGTTGATCAGTATCATGGACTGAATCCACCCTTAAAATAGTTTCAGTATATTTTGTTAGACCCTGTATAGGTCATGTGGTCTGAGTTCTTCTTCACCTCACCCGCACTTCATCGTTTTACGTTTAAGTACCAGTTTGTATTCCAACCTGACTTATGTACGGTCGTTTTAATCCGCTAGATAACAACACATTTTCTATGGGATTTATATGAAAAACAAAACCGTGACGTCTTAGTTTTTTCGAGTCAAATAGCGCTCTTAATATCAGTTTTTCTGCAATAATAAATCCAAAATCATGTTTTTTTTATTTGTAATTTTTATTTTATTAATTTGTAATGTGATGTGACCTATGTATTGACTTTTTTAGAAATAAATATATCCTCCAAATAAATATGTTGAAAATGAATATGATCAATGACAAGTGACACTATTTTGTGTCGTTTGATTCTCTTGGCAGTACCAAATGATTTATTTTTGACCCAGTCATCTACGTAATTAACGATCGCACACAACACATCTATGAATAATGTTTTGAGTAACCAAAGTGAACAGATTTAATAGGAAATAATTCAGTAAAGTTCGCCTCGTGATTCAGCCAGGCTGTCTCCGGTACACGTGGACGTGGGCAGGCGTAGATTGCGCAAACACAGTCGGAAACATTTGAAAACTCTACTTTCTATGTGGGCGGGTGCTGCTCTTAAATTTGTTAGAAATTTTAACTGCTCGTGTCTTTGCAAATTCCGTTGAATAGGGTATTATCGTGTGTCAAAAATAAATTATTTGGTACTGTTAATAGAATAAAACGTCACAAAATAATGCCACTTGTCATTGATCACATCATGAACGTGATTATAGATTTATTAATGCAGAAAGACGGATATTAAGAGCGCTATTTGACTACAAGGAACGATGACGTCATAAATCGATATTTCATACAAATCCCATAGAAAATGTTTGTTTTTGACGTTAAGAAAAAAGTATCTGATTTGACTTGAAGCAAAATAGCGTATTGGACTTGAAAAACGTATTTTTATTTTCATTTATGACGCATTTAGGATCATTAAAGGTAAGATTATGATAAAATCAGTAATACGTAGGTACGCGACCCTTGGTGAAAGGGTTTGCCAGGTTATGGAAATGAACTTCTATTTTACGGAACCTAATTTTAGGCATTATCCCTAAAATAAGTGTCAAAATTTTTCTCTAACAAACAATATTGGTTTGTATAAAATATATTAAAATAGATTTCATAAATCTTGAAAACAACCGCCAGCAAACAAAAAAGGTCAGCACATCTCCAGATTGCTATGATTTAAACCGACAGAGCACAAAGGCACTAACCAACCATGTCTATGCGTCGCCCACTTTTATGGATCTCTAGGGTTAGTTACCATTAAACCTATTCTTAAAACGCCGTCTTCTGCGTTACTTAGGAGTATATTTTTATATTAATATCGCGGCAAACAGAGTTACGACCTGCTTGGTGGTAAGTGTTTACTGTAAATTAAGGATTAGAGAAACATAAGCAGGGAGCCACATGCTTCATAGATACGCCTGCAACATTAACTGGGGTCACACGCTTTTCGCTCAGAACAGTTGTTTAGACTGTAGATAGTTAGTTAAAATCTTTATTGCACCAAAACAATGATACAGAATAAAAGATTATAGAAAAGAAATGTCAAAAGGCGGCCTTATCGCAACTGCAATCTCTTCCAGGCAACCGAGGTACTTGGAGATGTTTAACGAAAACAGAACAACAGTAATAAAACTAAGAATTTAAGGTAACACCCGACACAAAAAAAAACTGTAGCTAAGAATCATCTCGATCAAGTCAGCTTTCATACAAAAAAAAATTATCATAATCGGTCCATTTGTTTAGGAGCTATGATGCCACACTGTTTAAAAATGATACTTTTGTGTAGTGCATCATAAACATTTTTGCTTTATTATAAGAAATAAAACGCAGTTGCAGAAAAGAATCTCTCAATAAAAAGAATATCTTAGGCCGTTTTGCGAATGTTGTCACAATGTTTAGGAGCTATATATGATGCCACACTTTTTAAAAATGATACTTTTGTGTAGTGCATCATAAACATTTTTGCTTTATTATAAGAAACAAAACGCAGTTGCAGAAAATAATCTCTCAATAAAAAGAATATCTTAGGCCGTTTTGCGAATGTTGTTACAGCATCTGGACAACAGAGTAGGAGATACATTGTTTCCAGTGAATGGAAATGAAAATTGCATTATCCTTGGCAGTTCACCCGTATTGAGTGGCGTGGCATGCGATATTGCATTTAGCGAGGCAAATGTTCAGCCTTTAGATATCCCGAGTAGATTTTTAGAATAAAGAAGGTTTGCTCCAAATTGATGTTGTGGAATTCTCTTGTAGCATGAGTATTTAGAAATGGAAGCGATGGTAGGTTAGTTAGGGTCTTAACTTACATCAGCAATTAAATGAAAAATCTCGGTGAAGATATCGTTATGTTCGCATAATATAGACTGGTAAGTATATGTAAGTTGAGTACTATGTTACATTTTGTCGTATTTCAAATCGCTTATCGAGAGAGCACGTAAAAAAACAGAAGTATTGTTCGATTGCATTTATGATTCATATTTTTATGATTCACCGCGTCCTCAGCGTTAAGTTGACGCTAATCAATCGCTGGATTGGATTCGGTCTATACTTATTGTCCCGCAAGTGTTTGACAGTTAAGTTCTATACTCAAGTAAATTCGCACTCTATCATTATTCATATATAGATTACGTATTTAATTGAGTTCTAGCGGTTAAATTAGAACATTGCAGATCTTTGCTTCCAATAGAATGGTTCTTGAGAAATACATTGTATGAAATGTAATTATGAGTAAGTATACAGGGTGACTTTTTAAACAGCAGCCAAATTTTTGGAGCAAGTTCATTTCCAAGTTCCGTGATACTGAACTTTCTATAAAAAGTTATTAAAAATCGATAAAAATTTTTCGTCCTTCCATACAAAATCCGTTTGGCTAAGCGCTGATTTGTATGGGAAGGCGAATTTTTATTTTAGTTTTTCGTTAATTGTTTTTAACCACCAGTCAAATTTTTGAAGCAAGTTCAGTTTACTTATTGTTAGCGTATCTCTAGTCCTACCTGAGATGTAGTATGGGCTTTAGTACCCTGGTGCTGACAACTTCCTACGCAACCGTTGAGTCAACGATCTGAATATGCTGACACTCTCATTGCAACACCTACTTGCTTTGCCGGCTTACTGCAAATGTTTACCACACATAAAGCTTGCTTAGTATTCATTTGTATGCCACACACATAGATATCAACATCGGACGACGAGTCGGCCGACAACCATCTGCATTTATGTGTGATATTTGAGAAAAGTCTTTCTGTATGCATTTATTGTAATTATTGGAAGGCTACTACAGTTTGTTGTCGACCTCGATGCGAGTAAACAATCAGTGTACTCGTAGTGTACACTGACGCACGTGCCGACCAATTTGCACGCTACGTGTCACAACAAAGCCTCATCCCACGTATTGTTCTCGCGGGAGCGCGCATCTGCGACCGAGATTTCCTCGCTACCAAGGCTGCGTCCTCCATCCCAGTGATACGACAGTGACCTTCCAAGGAATTACGCGATTGTCTGACGCGCGATAAGCTTACGTCAGATAAACGAGAAAAATCCCTTTGTTGATCTCTGAACCCAGGCCGATTGAGAAATGAGAACTTCCGATTTGCTCCACGGCCGCCGAAACCCAATCGTATTCGGGATTGGATTGTATATCGAACTTTTTCTATTTACCCGGCGTACCATGATGGCAACGTAATTTCAATTCCGTGGCAACGAGGCCCGGCTATTGTAGTCCGCGTTCGTCTATATTCTATATAACTCGAAGGATCTGCCTACATCGCGCTCCGGGTATAAGGGGCGCATTTCGACGCGGCAGCACGTACTGTTTCCAAATAAAATTTCCAATTGTTAAGGGAGCGCGGCTGGAGGGACCGCGGTCCCTGGGGAGTGCTCGCTCCTTGCAGCTACTCTCGTAGCCTCGGTCATTGTATTTTCCTCCCGCAGACTCGACCAATGATGAATGAGGAAACTGGTTGCTTTTTCTACGAAGCCGAGACTTTATGTATATTACATGAATAACAGCCATAAATTATAATTTTCTTCTTGGGAAAATTTCGGATTCTCTCGAAAATTAGATCTTTTACGTCTGTAGTAAAATTTGGGCCAGCAGCAATCTACATTACATCCATTTTTCAGCGCTCACGGCGTCGAATAATTTATCACGAGAGGTATCATCAGGGAACCTGTACTAAAATCCCACTGCGTGAAATAAAGTATCGTTGTATGGAATTCGTTATTTGTCTGTTTGGTGTACCTAAACAGTTTGCATGCCGGACGTCAGTGTTTACACGGCCGAGAGCGAAGTAAACTTAGTTATCCATGCATTTCTACCAAACCAAAGCTCGTAAACGTTGCAAGTTGTTGTTACTGAGAAGTATGATTAGTTTATCAAATTCTAACAAAATAATTCAACTTTTTTAGTTCAAAAAAGTTTTGTTTTTCAATTTTGTCCGCCAACTACTTCTACTCAAAGGATATTGTTTCCTAGTTACATTATCCGCTTGCTATTTTAGTTTATCTATGTTTGGTCTTTGATCATCCAGTGCTATTCCTATATCTCCGGCTTGCTTGTAGGGAAGCAAGATTTCGACTTCCTTCTCCTTTATTGAAGTAAATGTAGCGAAGTAAATAAATGCGAAGAGCATTAACATGTTAAACGAGGGTTGGTTCAGTTCAGGTACTCTATAGAGCGGGTAACCGCGGGTTTATTTTTAGCCCGGCCGCAGATGTGAAGGTCGTTTCTGCCAGAGTATGTACTACTTATTTATTTAACGCGCCCCCACGCGTCTGCCTGTCTCTGCGCGAAGGGAGCAGGTATAACCCGTTACGGTTTACAGTTATTAACGACCAAAATTATACTTTCTTTTGGACAAATCACAAATAAGTACTTCAATTTCCATCAAGGTTAACTCACTAATCTTTGAAAACAAGTTAATTTGCCAGACAATACCCCGACTTCCAAGCGTTCACCCTTAATAACTTTTGAACGGCCGAACCGATTTTAATCAAACATAAACTAAGAATCATCTCGATAGACGAGGCTTTCAACGAAAAATAAAACCGGCCAAGTGCGAGTGAAACTCGCGTGGAGACGATAGGGTTCCGTACAATTGAATGAATTCTTATAGGTTTTCCTGTAAACTACAAGCACGAGTGATCCTATAAAGGTTCCGTTTTTTCATTTTTTTTACGGAACCCTAAAAACCGCATTGAAATCGGTCTATTCGTTTAGGAGCTACGATGACACACACAGACACGTCAAATTTATAACACCCTCTTTTTCATCGGAGGTTAAAAATTGTCTTCTTCTAAGTAGACGACCGACATGCAGCATGACGTCGCTCGTGGCTTAGATGAACATAAAACGAGATAAACTGTAACTATATTTTCGGTGGTTTGTTTTTCCTTTATCAAAAATCAATGGACTGAAAAGTTGAAAACTTGATAAAGAATTTATTATCGAAATAGCTTCTTCTTTGAAAGTTTTTATGAGTTTTGTTTGAGATTATGCCAAAAGTTAGCTACTAAAAGTGTACTGCAGATAATCGTTTATGTTTTATACAGATAAGTTAACCTTCTTTTATACCTACTTAAAAGTAGGTAATAATATAAATGGCGCAATGTCGTTGTTGTTAGTTACGTCGTCAGTCTTCATTATTTGCTACATTAGTTGCAAGCGTTGCAGCATCAGTATATTGCAAGTGTTGCAACTATTTGGATCATGCTGATTCTTTGACCATGTGCACACCGGCTCACCCTATATTAGTGTCGCTATACATAAGCGGACCGGCATTAAGGCGAGTTGGGTTCACAATTTGCAATAGGTACTGTGCGTGTTTATGAAAAATCACTGTTACAGTTTATTCCTCAAAAAAATTACATAAATATCTTAGCGATTTAGAGACACATAATAGCCAAAACACGATAGAGCATTTCTTGGCTCGATAGAAAAAAATCACAAAAATTCCTCTAAATTTGCCTAAATTTCCCTTTATAATACATATTACTATTTTATACAATCACCTTTTTATATGAAAATTATATCAAAAAATGTATTATCTAAATATCTAGTCGTTCTGGCTACAAAAAATTATAAATATAATACTCGTACAAAAATCTAAATATGTATAACTCAAAGGTGACTGACTGACTGACTGACTGACATAGTGATCTATCAATGCACAGCCCAAACCACTGGACGGATCGGGCTGAAATTTGGCATGCAGGTAGATATTATGTCGTAGGCATCCGCTAAGAAAGGATTTTAATCAATTCTTCCCCCAAGGGGATAAAATAGGGGATGAAAGTTTGTATGAAACTTTGTCAATTTTGAACCGATTGGGCTGAGATTTTGCATGCATAAAGCTACTACGACGTAGGCATCCCCTAAGAAAGGATTTTGATAAATTCCACCCCTAAGGGGATAAAATAGGTGATGAAAGTTTGTATACAAAGTAAAGCCGCAAAAACTATACTTCTTAACGCGAGCGAAGCCGCGGGCAAACGCTAGTAATAAATAAAACACACTGAAATATTCGTCGAGACCGAAGAAAGGCCCGGAGCCGTGCTCGACGATATTTCGCAGTGTTATATTTATTATTATTTTTCGTATTATATTTATAATTTTTTTTGTAGCGAAAACGACTAGATATTTAGATAATAAATTTTTTGGTATAATTTTCATATAAAAAGGTAATTGTATAAAATAGTAATATGTATTATAAAGGTAAATTTAGGCAAATTTAGAGGTATGTATGTTTGTGATTTTTTTTCTATGGAGCCAAAAATGCTCAATCGTGTTTTGGCTATTGTGGGTCTCTGTAAAAAAGCCATGATTGTTATGTATCTTTATCTTTTTGAGGAATAAACTGTAGTAGTTTAATTACAGAGATTTTTTAAAAACACTCACAGTTTTCTTGGCTCTGAACTGGCGGGGCCTTAGGCACAGCCGGGCGGTAAAATCGAATATATGTACTTAGATGAATGTTTGGGGGAAAAAGCCGATATAATTGCTTCGGTTCGGATTTGTTGTTTGACAAATACTGCCGAACCGACAATGCTGGCCCGCTTATATGTGTAGCAATCCTTACGTGTCTTTCGTTAATTTGCATTAACTATCAAAAAAAAATCACTTCTTTCCGAAACCCGCCTCTAAAAGTCTTCCCTCGACAAACAGTCTAGTTCCCACATAGGCGTACACTGTACAATAATGTGCCCCACCAAGAATGTCCTACTTTCGAACAAAGGCTGCCCCCATTACGGTCCCGTATTCACTTCACTTAGACATTCTGAGACGTCGCTGGTGAGTGGTGACTCGAAGAAAGGCACGTTTTAGTACAGTGTAAATGACACCCTTGGCGGAGTGGTGATAAGTCCTTTTACAGAAAGGGGGTTTTAAAGAAAGGGGCAAGTGAGTTGACATTCTCTCTAAAATGAAAATAAGTCCAGACAAAAAGGATCCCTGATTGAACAAGTTCAATAAATAAATTCAATTTATTTATTTGGCGTAAAACAGTGTTATATGTTATACATATCATATGAGAAAACAAAAAAATCTTTCAAGCAAAAAAGCCGGATCCTAATGTTGGCCCTTTTCAAAACAAAAGTAACTTTATAAACAAATTGAAATCCAGATAACAATATCATTGCATCCAGAAAGGGTTAATTCAGGAAAGCGAATAAATGTAAGCCTGTTTTTTCTTACCTATTATCCGTATTTCGAATTATGAGTCAAAGAAATGTGAATGTGGACCGTACGTTATATGAAAGTATCACAAGAATAAGCCATCTCGAGAAAATACGAGTATGCTTGTTTTTCGCGTTATTAACTTGTTTTTCCTGTAACTGCGTCCTGTCATGTGTAAGTAGTATGTTATTTTAATTGAAGTTCCCATGTTTTATTTTGAAGTAAACTAAATATTTTGGTAGTAGAGGAAAATTCCAAGTGAATCTTCCCCGAGGGAAACAAAACAAAACGCGTGGAAGCGAACAAATAGAAGCTTTCCATCAGTCCGTGTAGTGGTATTACGAAACAACAAACTCACAAAATAACCTTAAAAGCATATAAAAAGTTATGTTCAGTTGTGTACAAACTATCCTTCGGGATCACCGCAGACGACACTGGGAATTGGGAACGCGGCGTAGTAATTGTAATTAATAACGCTGGGCGGCGGCTCGCGTGTTTGCCTTTCATTACCGTCCACGCCCAGCCCTGTCATATAGTTATTGTGTTCGTGGCTATATTGGTGGTTCTACACGTTTGATGGGTTTTGGCGAAGGTACGAATCACGTATTATACGAGTAGTATCAGACATTGTACACATCGTTAAAACTTGTAAGTAACTTGTAACACACTGATATTCCTGATATTTGTATTATATGGTCCATATAAAGTGCAAATGTATATTTATGGAAGTTTTATAATTTGATTCATCATCATCAAAATTAAAGAACGGCGCTCTTATAGGTGGAGTTTCTTTCATTCTTTTCAATTTTCTTCAAATCTCTTGATGTGACACTGCTTTTCTATACATAATATCATCACACAACTGCATGAATCCTATATACTTAATGACTGGCTAAAAAACCTGCCATACATAATTTGATGCTTATGTTTAGACATTTGTCCACAAAACACACGTAGTATTTGAACTAGTCAATAATCATACTCCTTAATGAATGAAATTTCTTTTATAAATATGGATTTATAACAGAATTTTTATTCCATTAAAACTTGTCCCGTCTCTTTTGAACGAATTTACTCCACGAAAACCTTGCCTTGTAATCATAATAGCAACTTCTTTTCAGTTCACAAGATGGAAAAAGCTTCAAGTAGGTACCTTAGTTGTGAGGTCAACGCTTGACTGAGTATTTGTAGTAGTACTTGATAGGCAGCTCTCATAGCATCAATAACCTATGTTTAGGAAGCCCATAAACTTTACTACAGCTGTAACTAGACAAAACCAGTAAGGATTCTTTACGACGATATTGCAGACCTGCGTGATACGATTTTATGAACTCACGTTTCGAGCCCCTCCTCGCAGTGGGGTTGTATAAAATTATACCGTTTCCCCCTCACTAGTCATTTGCTTGAAGGCTTTTCCTTAATTTCAGATCGGATAGAACGCCCATCATGTTTTTTAATTAAAGGAAAAATTTTATTATCTGATAACGAAGCTTCCTTATGATATTTAAAATTAGACATGGCTAACTCCGGATTCGAATATTTAAATGAGCCGATTCATCAACAGGAGCCGATACCCGTACTGAATCCCGGTAATCGTTATCGGCTCCCGCGAGTAATTGAGTCCGCACCGATCTTGGTCCCGCCGGGAACCGGCGGCGCCTGTCAGGTCACGAGATGCGAGCCGCGCTTCGGCTCCACCGCGTCTCGGGAGGAATCGGGAGTCGGGAGTCAATATTATTCTGTATTGAAACCAGTACCAGAAAGGACGTCTGTATTCTGTGGATTCAATAGCGAAACTTAGCGGACCTCGGACCTGGAGCCGATAAGGAAGTAGGAATCATTAAAATGAGTTGGTACCGGATGCGGAATAAGATTTAGTGAGCCGAAACACTCCTCGGAGTTGAGATTACCCATGTCTATTTAAAATCCTGTGTTGGATTACAGTCTATTATTAAAAGAAATTTTGATGCCGAAAAATAACATGAAAATTATATTATCAAGCCAAAATTCAGTATCGCAGTCAAGTTTGGCATTCTCGTTGATACATTTTAAAATAAATTGTACTATTTTGTTCTAGTAATTTATTAAGACTATTAACGTCGACAGACGACAAATATGGCAGGATGTTGCATGATGCGGGATTTCTTTCTTTTCACGTTAATCTTTTGTGGAAAATCGGAATTCAGCATATTTTCCCAGGAAATAAGATGTTGCAGCAGGTTACAACAATAATAAGGTTTTAATCATTTTGAAGACTATGTGGTATGTAAAATGGTTTTTCCTTGAATTTTAGTTTTCGAGACATAATATTTGTAATGCCAATGATATGAAACAACATTAAACTTAAAAACATTTTCCTGTATTGCTAATTAAATATAGGAAAGGTAATGCTTCTTGCCATTATTTCTTATCACAAGGTTTTTAAATGTTAGTAATATTGTTGTGTACTGGTTCCTCAAGATTCCATCGTTGTCTGGGGGATCATTGATGGAATTAGTTTAGCGCTTCCTCCCCGTTTGGGCCTTAGGCACGTACGGAGAACGAGGTGCGATTTCTGTTATTACCCCATAGACTTAGATGTTTCCGCTACTACGATATTTCGTAAGCATAAAAAAATTTAAAGATACTTATACTTCACAAGTAAAGTTATTCTTACTGAAGTACGTAAAAAGTAGAGAGTAAGCTCTTAGAAACTAAACCAAAGATCGCGTTGATCTGTTGAACGGAATGTTTTGTGGGTCTACAAAAAAGCAGATAGCAGAAAATAGCAATAATATCGTGAATTCCTATCTTGTAAAATTGAAGGCGTTATTATGGCTTAGTTTCATAGATCACATAAAATTAAATTAAAAAGAAGTTTGCACCAATTAATGATAAGAACAATTCGTCTGTTCTTCAATGCTCGCCGACCTCGTGGATGGCCTTTGATGAAATAATTTCATTGTTGCCTCGTGGCCTTGTCTCTAATTTGTGCAATATAACACATCGTAAATTACGTGTTTGTACTCGATATTTGGTTGTTACGCATTTTGGATTACGATTGTATTCATTCGTCTCAACATTTATTGCTTCTTTCTATTTCTTTAGATCTTACTGATCAATCAAAGTTTGATCGAAAATATTTTCATGATCTTGGGCTTTACTTCTTTTTTAACAACTTAAATTTTCTAATGTGTACCACACAGTTGCATGTTCACGTATAAACAAGAAAATAATAGAAATGTTTACTTTTATGGTTAGCGTGATAAACTACTATTTATCTCTTTCAATTATTTTATACAACTAGATAATGGCTTGCTCTTGACTTACAGTGATTAATTGAATTCCAAGGAAAGTACAATGTCATTTTAATTTCTATATTCGTTAAATATTGTAAATGTCAACGAGGAGCTCGTGTTGATGAAGTTTCTACTAAATTGCTCAATGCTCCCTGAAGACAAAACCTTTGCCACAACAATGAAGCTCCTTTTTTCTGTGCAAAATAGTAACACAACCAAAGATACATTAAGTACACAAGCGACCGTGTGTGAGAAAAACGTAGGGCTACCGAATTCGACACATTTTATCTAGCTTTACTTATGCTGTCTGTCATTATTATATGGCAGTTCTCAAACTATGTCCGATTCAAACGTTATTTCTTATCTATCCATAGAATACTGATTTGCGGGGGATATTCAGAAACGACTTGCTGACGACTCGGACACGATATTATTCGGACACTCTGTCCGATACCAATAAAGACCAAGAATAAACACCAATAAAGAAAAATTGTTTTGTACAGTCAGAAAGAAATTTCCGACTATACTTTATTTTTTATGTAATTTTATTGTAGATTAACCAATATTTAAGATGTTGATTTTTATACCAAATATAACATATATTTGGTATAAGTGATTTTAGTTTTTTTTTTTTTCACCATTCAAGTACATGTCCAAGTATGTCCACAAAGCAATTTATTAAAGCCACTTTAAAATATTTTTTTCATCTGCTAACGCTTTTTTTCACATAATTAAAACTTTTTCTATCTGACTGTACCAAATTTGATGGTATCCGAATTGTCAGTGAAAAAATATTATAATTAAAAAGTGCCAATTCAGACAGTGTGTCCGAATAATATCGTGTCCGAGTCGTCAGCAAGTCTCAGAAACGTCATCTCGCGGAGGGGGTGATATTCCGTTCTGTAAGTAGTACTTATATTAAGACTGTGCCTTTGCGGTCCGTGGAGTTTGAATGCGGGACGTTAGATGGTCGTCGGTAGTCCAGTTCAGTAGAGTTACTAACTTAAGATTATCTGCAATATAGCACTGAATCGCGGGTAACCCAGCGTAAAACGCGATTTTGGGCATTTAGCTGCCAGCTATTGCTTGTTCCGACGAACCCCCAAATACGGCGCTGCATTTAGATTCAGTAGTATATGAATCTTATTGTTTGATCTGGCTTACTACCAGAGCTGTTCTAAGAAAATACTCAATTAATTGCTCTCAAAGCTCGTCATTGTTTGGTAAATCTATCACAAAACTCATAAAATATGCATAACTCGGTTTTGATTACGGCGTTTCTACCTCTTTTGCCATATTTGCTATGTAAAAGGGATGTGGACAAGGTCAAAAAAGTATTATTCTATTTAGTCCGTCAGTCATATTATCCAAAAATAATGGATGCATATTTTTTCGTTTATAGAATTAGTAAAAATTCACCAAGGTACAGACAGAGCATCGAAGATCTGGAGTGGGGCTTGTGACGTCACCGGACGATCGTATGGGTCAGTGACGTCATGCAAAACTTAAATACGTTGTATCTTCGTCAATATTTGTCAGTCGGAGAAAAGAAAAAATATGGGTATAGTATTTATCTACCTGGTGAGCCAAACACATTTTCTTCAGGCCACATGCGTATTATGGCTAGGTCCTGTGACTCTAGCACGACAAGCACTCAAGCACAGGTTTTCGTAATTCGGTAGCAGCTATGAAGTAAACCTGATTTACGTGTATACATTACTTTGTCCCATGATCTTGTGTTTTTGCTATTCGTTGTTCTTCTACTTGTGGTAGGTTTAGTACTTAACTTTTTTATTAAAACTAGAATAGTGTCAGTATTTTTCTTATTATAGGTAGTATATGCAAAACAAACTGTTTTTAATTTTAAATTACTGTGTTAATCCTGAAATGGAAATTCTAACCTAAAAGGACAATTCATTTTCTCTAAGCCAAATAGAATGGACAGTGAAAAGACATTAAGCCAAATTAGTTTTGGAATCCTGTACCATCCGCGCTGCTTAAAATGTCATTTTTAGGGTTCCGTACCCAAAGGGTGCAAACGGGACCCTATTACTGAGACTCCGCTGTCTGTCCGTCTGTCACAGGGCTCTATCTCTTGAACCGTAATAGACACTTGAAATTTTTACCGATTATGTATTACTGTGGCTGCTATAACAACAAATATTTAAAAAAAATAAAGTTAAAAATTGAAGGGGGTCGTCATACAAGAAACGTGTTTCTTTAGGGTTTCAAAACATTGTACGGAGGTACGGAACCCTTTATGTACGAGTCCGACTCGCACTTGCCCGTTTATTTTATAAGTACCTTCATTCCTACTTTTGTAATCATATTTTTTTAGTTTGGTGAAATCAACCTTTGTGAAGAATTAAAGATTCCTTTTGAAAATGATGTTCTTACAATGTTACAACACGCGAAATGTAATAAAGTTTGAGATGTATAACATGAATCTATGGCAGCGTTTATAATACAATTTAAAATTGGAATATTTGAAGAAAATGCATAATTCAAGTGTTGTGCTTGCTCATAAATAAATTTGCAATTTTAAATGTTGCAAATTCATTCATAAGACATTTGCGCAGTCCTCAAAAAGAGCAATATTTTCGCAGATTGCAGCCACAAGTAAGTAACCCAAGGATATGAACTACTTTATGCACCTTGTAATATTTATTCTTTTTAAAAGAAATTTAGAAAGAAGACTTATTTTGGCTACGCCATGATAAAGAAAAGCGCACATAACTTTGGATTATCTGAATCAAATATTTGTGCTGCCTCAGTTAGTGAGTCAGATGTATTGAGAATTGAGAGAAGCAGCGCTAAGGCCAGAACTGCTTCGCCTGCACTCACAGGCAGTTGACTCATGAGATCGTGTGGCCACTCCGAGGTGTCCACTCCCCGTCTGTCCCTCCCCCAGATGATCTTAAGGGAGACAAAATAGTCCTGTTCCTGGTGGAAAGAACAGGACTTTCCACTTCGAATGTTGCGAACTGCAGTGGTACATTCTACCTGATATAAAATGTCTTATTTATCTTTGGTAATTTCTGCTTCTCTTAAGCCTAAGTGCTAGATTAAAGGCGTCCAAATAAAGAAACAATTTTGTTTTAATCACCACGTTGAACTGGGCAAGTGGGTTAGTAATCGCAGTAGATGGTACGACTTTAAAGTCTTTGTACAGAGGACGCTGCTGCTCATTATGTTACCTATACCTCCCTTGCCCTTAGTCACCTCTTACGACACCCGACTTACGACAAAAGAGGAAAGGGGTGGTGACAATGGTATTCTACTCTGACGTCACTACATGGCTGAATATCTCTGGTACTCTTTTATTTCTTTGTGCTTCAGCCGAAGGCGGTATAATTTCTACAACGGTGACGTCTACGAGGTCTTTGCTCGCCGAATCAATACTACCATTCAACGTCAGTGGTGTTTACGTACCGTCTCCTTGGCGACCGATTCGATTCGTATAATGATCGTGTCTTACTATTGGTTCACGATTATTGTTCGAATTTCTGTCGATCAAGAATACTGGTGAAGTCACTCGTTTCGCGCTCTATGAGGAAAATACTTTTTGTTTTACTGTATAATGATATCCAAAAAATCCTTAATGATTTCAATACCATTAGAATTATGATCAATCAATGAAACAATCTATGATACATGTTTTCCCTTTGACCTTATTTTCTGTTTTTCTTTTTCTTATCACAATCGATTTAAAACTACCTCTAAAGTATGTACCTCTTTAGTTTTTTATCTTATTTCTATTATTAGACATCATCATTATCAGTATTCTTATAAATAAGAATCATAATTTATAAAGAGATTATAATTAATTATTTTTGCGTCTTCACTTCTCTAATAGAAATAGTGTAACTGTTTTCCCGGAAGGGTTCGCTCTTTTTTCCTAAAACGGGAAATGTGGATCGATAAATGTGGTGTAGTGAAACCCTTTGGAATTGTTTAACTTGCTAGTGACCGATTATATTGTTTCGAGAACAACGGAATCTTTCAAGAGTTAACTTCGCTAATAGATCTTTCCGTTGCCTCGCTAATATTTGCAAAGGTAATGATTTCAATTCACAAACTCAAACAACCCTTCTTTGTTTTCCTATGCTATTACGTTAATGATTTTATAACGGACATTTAAAAAAGGAGATATATCAAACGCCAGAGGATCTATTTTGAGGATACACTACCTTTCAAATATGTTTATATGTAGTTTACAGACAGATAATTCATGCATTGAAATAAGTTTACATTTTTTTTCCTTAAAACATCTGGCTAAATGGACAAAACTACGTGTTTTTTTTTTAC
The DNA here is from genome assembly GCA_963576875.1 of Acrobasis repandana. Taxonomy (NCBI): domain Eukaryota; kingdom Metazoa; phylum Arthropoda; class Insecta; order Lepidoptera; family Pyralidae; genus Acrobasis; species Acrobasis repandana. The sequence goes on from OY756215.1 coordinate 5,503,317, forward strand.
TAGCAGATAATAACTCTTACGGTCTCATAAATTCATTTCAAATATTCGGAATATTTCCTTTCATACAATGTCCATGATTAACATGAATAGAATTTCCCAGAATTCAGTATTATCACCGAATAAGAACCAGTTGGTATTATGTACCTACAATTGTACATATATGCGCGTATTATATAGATTGGAGTGTTCAACTTGATTTTTGTGGTACAGTTTCCTGGAAAAGTAAATCAAAAGCCATTAGCATTTAATGCCATACCTAAATTTTCCGGGGTCCAGTGCTGCCCCCATTTAAAATAAATCATTTCAAAGAAAACGGAGACATTATTTAAAATTTTGCTACTACCAAATCCTAGATAACCCTTCAAAGTATTTTATGAACAACTGTTTACAGTTTATAATGACAACGTTAAGCTTTACTACGCACATTTGCCAAAAGTGGCCGTTTCTCGTAATGTCTCCGTTTTCTTTGAAATGGTTTATTTTAAACGAGGGCAGCACTGGACCCCAGAAAATTCAGGTACGGCCTTAATTTACTTTACCAAGAATTTTGTAAGAACCGCTTTTCGTATTGACTAAAAACATGGGATAGTCACGTTGTAAGCTGTAGTATTTTTGAGATGTCTATTATAAGAGCGACCTAGTAAATTCATTCTGTTGCTTCATGGATTTTGAAACGTTTTGATTCTGGCATCCTATAAACACAAAATTAATCAATGGGATTATCATAAAATCATGTGATTAGTTTTAATTATAATGGTTCTCGTGAAACAAATAACTCTCAAACTTAGTAACATCAGGCCTGTGTCACTCCCCGTTTAGGTATCGAAAATGTACTACAATGTATTACATTATTACTATGCGCGCAGGCGGCCCCTCCGGGTGGTAAATTCAGTTATACGAATCCTTTGTCCAGAGTAATAAGAAAGAAATTGGCTTTCAATGGATGTCTAGGTATCTATACGAAGAGGTACTGAGTTCAGACGTGATCTAAATTAAACCATATCGCTAGCCACATTGAGTAGATATTTCTTTGAATTTCTTTGCTGAGTTAGACTTCTGTACGTTAGTATTATTTATTCTGTGGTAACATCCTGATATGCGCTTCCAGTCCTAACTGAAAACTAACGCGTCTATATACGATTTCATCAAACAATTTGAAAAGTCATAATCTGCTGTTACAGGCTACTCGTTACAAGCTGGGAGAATACTGAATCAATGGGAATTATTAACGGGTCAATATGCATGCGACTGTCCGTTCTGACTGTGAGGGCCTTTGTTCCGTGATGCTCTCTTTGTGTAATAAATTAGCCCTCGGACAACGATGGCGTTATTTGTCCAGTTAGAGCTGGATAATCTTGGTCGGTTAGACTCTTAAACTAGGTATGTTGGTAATAATATCTGGGTACTCTGTCGTAAGTAGAAATATCCATGATACTGCCAGTAGGGCAATTGGTATTAACACAGGTAAGTACCGTTCTCTAACACCATATTGACGACCTCCATGGCGTAGTGGTCACACGGTCAACACGCCAGTCCGCCACTTCGGAGGTTTTGGGTTCGTTTCTGTTTCCCCAACCAGGGCAAGATGGAAAATAGTCTTTTTCAAATTGTCCTGGGTCTTGGGTCTCTATGTATATGTATGTATTATGAAATAAAATATCGTTGAGTTAGTATCTCATAACACAAGTTTAACTTACTATGGGGCTAGTTCAATCAGTGTGATTTGTCCCTATATATTTATTTATAATGTTAATCCTGGGACGCTTAAGACTATTAACGTCATCATCATGATCATAATCAGGTCCTTTTTAGTCTCCACTGCAGGAGTTCGACCCTCTATACTGCCATAGCCATATATATGTACTAGCCAAAGCACTCAGAAGATTTGGCCTATACTCTCCACGCTGGCCGACGGGTTGGAGAGGTCTCATTGATGTTTATCTAAGTTTATCTTTTGTGTCCTAAGTCGCATTCTACGACATCCACAGGAAGACTTGGAGTGGTCCTAATCTACTCTGCCGGGAACCACACGGCTATGTAAGTGAACGTACGGCACGTTACTATAAACGTAAAACATCGTTATTTTTATTATGTAATGTTATAATGAATATGTATAAAGTAATGTTAACCATTATTACTTTTTTGTTTTAGGTAAATGAGATGTTGTCTGAAGACTTGATAACGAACGAGTATACAACATACATATCAGGTACAAGAGAAGAGTAAGATATTGTAGTGAGTCTAGAAATAAATAGGGGCGACACCGTGACACTGTTTTGGCTAAAGTGAATTGCAACACAAATCAAATGTCAATTACAATTGTTGTTTGGAGATCACTTATTGCCATAACTACTTCCGTTTAGCTAGAATGTACATCGCAGAAATAAAATGGTGACACTATAAACGTCTAACAAGATATACTGAAACTATTTTAAGGGTAGATTAAGTCCATGATGCTGAACAACAAAGAAACGTATATCGAAAATTTGAAATTTGAACTCACCCTTAAAATAGTATATTTTTTTAGACCTCGTTCTTTATTTTGAGCGAGACCTCGGAAATATAAAAAGAAAATGTACAATACCCGGCACATAAGTTGACCCAAAATGGCGGTCACTGTGCACACTTTTTCCTCTAATTATACCTGCGCAGAGCCGCCATTTTGGGTCAACTTATGTGCCGGGTATTGTACTTGAATTAATAAACAAAGTGATTGTAATCGTAACACATATTTATGCTATATTTTCGTTATTCTAAAATATACTTTAGTTATGCTCCAATAATTACTCATCATTCATCATCATCTTCCGTGCGTATTCCCGGTTGCATCGTCAGCGGTTACGCTTCAGAGCCCGGGGTCCGCTACCTTACCTAGGTGATATGACGAGGTTACTGATTTTTACACAGAGCGACTGCCGTCTGACCTCCGCAACCCAAAGGGTAGACCAGAACCAATCCTTGGATAGGTACGAACGCTAGATGGCGTTCGGGACCAACAATTTACGTGCCTTCCGAACCACGGAATCATCTTTCTTTACTATGACGTTATAATTACGTTTGATTCTCGATAACTATCGTAGCCATATAGAAAATTGTTACCAATTACTAGTTATTTATAACCGACTAAAATATTGTACATCGTCAATTAGATTTGAAAATTGAATGATATTAAGTAATAGACGTCATTTAGAAAGTAATTAATGGAATTATTAATAGATAGTAATTCAACGCTGTGAAAGTGGCAACCTTCTGGAGGGAAAAAAATGATAACTAACATGAAAATGATTACATTTTGAGCTATCGACACAAAAAAGAAGTATTTTTAGAAAAAAGAAATAAAATTAATTAGTATCAAGGACAGAATTCGAAAGATTTTTGTGTTAGGTTAGAGCGTTGACGCCGCGCCGTGTGAAAAAGCAGCGTTAAGTTCGGTTTGATTGTATTAAAGGTTACCATTTATGATAACGTCATCATCATCTTCCTCGCCTTCTCTCCATTCATGATAACAATACCTTTAAAAAAACACAAAAGACAGCCAGGCCCTATCTGTAAATATTTAATATGATAAACGATTGTATGAGTCATGACATGAACTCATGGCTCGCCCATAGACTCACCGGATCGATTTAGCGATATGGTGATAGCTGACACGATATGGGACGGGAGGTTACTTACTGTTCAAGTATATTGTTGAGTGAGGAATATATTATGTAAATAAAACTGATCGTGGTTCCGTATCAAAGTGAAAAAGAGCCCTTAGGCTTAATTCATACTGAATTGGCAACGGCCGGCAGCGCTTTTGCACTATAAAACCACATTTACTTGTATTTTCTATCCACGAAAGGCATAGTACAGCAAGACGCTTTTGGACGTTGACGAAATTCGTCTTTTTTAAGCTTTACTATGCATTTATTTTATTCAAACGAACGTAAGATAACTCCATAAATAATAATGTATAATGATTGACTCACGTAATATAGTCGGAAAAAGCCGAACAGGATACTATGCATTCCAAACGGTTTCGTTTAATATGTGTGGACATGTCCTCTGACACATGCCCAATTACTGATGGTCTGATGGTGTTTTCCATTTACGCCGTTTTCTCTTAGAACAAAAACAAAATTCAAGTAGAATATCTGAAAACAACACATGCAATCTGCAATTATATCCAGTGCAAGGTGCATCTCAGCGCCGCATTGCCCGACACCGACACTCAGCCCGGGGGAATTAAAGCACTCCACTCCACCTAACACCTCTGTTGAGAATTGAAAAAGATTTCAGTTTCATTTCTATTGTTGAGATTACACCTGGTAATGTCTCTTTTGTTTCACCAGATTGTTGATACGGATAAAGAACTTTTAACGAATCACGTTTTCAGAATTTATGTGGTTTAACAATAAGGTTTTCTATTATGGCAAAATTGTATATTTGGGTCAAGTCCATCACGTTTTTGAATCATAATAAGACTGAAAATAAAAAAAATCTGTTGTATTATACATAGGGTAAAAAAACAGATAACTGGTTGTGACGCAATTCGTCACTTTTGCAATATGTCACTTTCGCAACTGGTCATCAACAACTGCGAAAGTGACCAATTTTCGATCGAAATTGCGACAACTATAAAAACAGAAGAATAAACATACAGTGGCGGACATGCAAATCAACGTCTCATGACCATGGTTATTAAAACAGCAATAGGAAATTAGGAACTACACATTGGCATGAGTACTACGTTCTCAAAACAAGTAAGATGAGATGTGGCATTTCTTACTGAAATCGGCAGTGGCGTCCACATGCCAGAAGGGCCCGCTTTACGGTCAAAGGGTACTTACATTTCGGGTCTGATTGGGTGCGGAATCGTCAGATTACAAAGTAACTGAACCCAAAAAGATATATTAAGTTACGTTGTTTACGTTATTCCGAAAAGCATTGAACATTTGAACACATTCGCACGTTACCTCGATTTTATACGACCAAACATAAATATCCCGAAGGAAAATTGAAGTCGTTACCGTTCCGCCGTTCATACATCGTACCCCGAAACGTCTTCGGCGAGGTGGCTTAATTGAAAAACGGGCTGTTATCTGTAACCGAACTTTTACTTTGGAGTTAAAAATGGGTGTATTCGTCATTATTATTTTTGTTTACTATCGATTAATTATGGCTTCCATTTATTCTACTACTACGTTGTCAATTTATGTCATTTAAGAAATCTTTCTAAGAAAATATTTGTTTTAAGAGGATTGTGTAGTGCCGATACGTATCGCGAGGAAGAATTTGCAAAAATTATATCTGTTTCACGCCGTTCTTCTCCGCTTTCGTGCGATAGAGAGAGTTGCTATTCTTAGAGGCGATTGCCTACTTTTTCCTTCTGAAATATTGTTTCGGACGATAACGTTTCCACCCCCCTATAGTAGCGTGTGTTCGCTAAAAAATACGGCGATTGGTGATCAAAAGATTTCCTTTGGCTGAGTTGATCCTTATGTCTCAAATATGGATTTAAGAAGGGGAGCCATCTTAAATTTTTGTGCAGTGGGGGGTTATGACGTACCTAATCAATTTTTTGTATGGAACAAAATTTTCTTCTTCTAATCCTAGTCGTGTGGCATATTAAATGAAAGTGCTTTATGATGATGATGATGCTGATTCTAAAAATATACTACATCATTACATTTCAGTCACCTGTTTTCTGAAAAAAAACAAAAAACTTTTTTAAAACATACCAAGATTGGGCTCCTGCAGGTAGAAAACGGCTGAATGAATTTTTATAAAACATACGTTTAATGAATTGAGATATACTCATATCTAAAGTAATGGAAGAAATTTAGAAAATTTTAATATTAACTATTTTTTTAATATCAAAATTGGACTATGTGTAAGGTCAAGATAGGCCAATTTAGACAAAAGTTATCGCTTTTTGTATGAACATTTCCAGCTACACAATCCTCTTAACAATTGAAAAAGCGAACTAAAGAAGGAATTTTAGTTAAAATTACTAAAAAAATATCACAGTTACTGGGCTGAGTTTTATACAAAGCTTTTGTTTTTGTGGCGCATCTGGAATTCTGGAACACTCCGTTCCAGCGGTGTCTGCCGTTGCGCTAGTTACAGAAAAAAAATATATATATCAGTCTTCCACCCGGCTTACTGTGAGCAATCGTCCGATTGACCGAATAAAGCAGTCGGAATAAGTGTTCAATTTATGTTGATGGTTGGTAACACGCCCACAATGGAATATGTCTATTTACTGGTATTCATTTATATTTCCACATTCTTATAAATGGTAACCTACAATGATCCTCCTGGCTTTTATCCCAATTTTGATATAATTGTGTAATTTGTATAAAAATAATATTATAAAAACAACCCACAATTTTCCTTATTCAATAAATATATATTATATCCTTTCCCCTTGATTTCAAGAAGACGCGACATACTCGTACTTAAATGGGGTGTAGTCTTAGAGCATCCCGCCAAACAAACATAGACATCATCAACAATACTATGTAACTCTTTTTTACCGTTTCCATTTCTTATATTATATGGGGGACGGTCTGAATTTTTCTTTTACGTATTTTATATTATGTCATATACATATCTTCCATGACATTCGTTCTACACCCAACAAACCAACCCCAAATAAGTCCTAAATACACTTCACGATTCTTGGCCAATCGTGTAAAAAAGTCACGCATGATTTTCCATAAGTATTACTTGAACATTACATTCTTATTAGCTGGAATATGTTATAGCGACATATTTCTCAAGGCGAGCGTGCTGAAATATTAAATTTATGCTAATGTCTGAGGTAATGTGTATTCGCGAAGGCTCTGTTGCAGGTTTTCAAACTCTCGTTTCGCCGTTTTTACAATGGGATTTCCAATACTTGCCTGCGAAATGTTTTCACTTGATACCGTAAGGACCTATTAAAAGGTATGATACATGATGTAATGATATAATTAAATTGAATTATGGCTGCGCTGCGTCTCTGGACCTAAATCAATCGAACCCAATAAAAATTTGTCCTATTAACAAAGCGGTAAACAGGCCTGATTGACATAGATTTAGTAAACAGTATTTTACTCGTATCTACAAAATCACCACTTCAATTGATACCAGGTAACAGTAAAAAATTATGAATATAAGAGATATTTAAAAGAATAATATTATATTCTGTGACAGGGTCTGTTTATGTGAATAGCACTTCTTTACGTTTTCCGCATGAATACGTTTATTTACTCGTATGTCAATTGATATTATTGCGGTGTTTGCCTCTGAATTTTCTCGCTTCTGCTTTTATGCTAAGTACGCCATTATGAACGCGTTGTTGATTTTCTAGACAGGTGTGAGTAATGCCTTAAGTTTTCTGAATTAGAAAACTGTTCTAGGATTTTGACTAGATGTTGTTTATCCAGAATCTGCTGTTTCAGACAAATTTGCTCTGAAATATCTGTATTTAAGACTATTTCGTACTAAGCTGGTCTGAACGGTTCAATTCGCTAGATGGAATAGATTAAACCATTCTTGAATTTTACTTCTCCGTGGATTGTTTTATTTAAACTATTAGGCTTCTGCCAACGTCCTTCCCAGTAATAAAATTTTCATATCCAAGTTTAATTTATTAAAGAATTTTCAATCCAAGAGCCTGTATGTATATTTTAATGGAATTGTGCTAAAAATAACAAAGGAACAAGCTCTGCATTACGTTGCGAAGGAATCTTCCGTTATTTCGTTAAAAATTGTAGAATACTTCATTCCCAACACCTCTTGTATTCTTTACGGGTGCCAAATATCGAACATCATAATCATAAACCAAACAGGTGGTATTTTCCTCGGTATTTCCAAATTACATTCCTTGGAGGCTGGCGCGTCGGGATGGAAAATGAATGTAAATTCCTCACCGGCTGCTATTTATCCCTTTAATTTGTGCTGGTTGACAAATTGTGTCGATCGGACGGTAATTAGCGCTGACGCAAGTGTTGTGTAGTTTGTCTAGTCACGTTTTGTAATTTGCAAGTTAAATTGTAGGTAAGAACAGACGGGTTGGTGCCAGTCCCAGTTTGAAATTGATAATAATGTGGGAACGATGTTGTTACGGAATGCTCCGGAAAAGTCTGCTGAATTTTACAAACTTGTTGTTTCTATTTTTCTGATAAAATAAGTGGCTAGGCTACGGTTGTTACGTTGTCTGGCTGGTGTGACTCTTTTCCAATATCGATGATAGAATTGCTGCCGTTGAAGTTGCACTTTCTTTAGTAGCATGTAAAATGTTACTGAAAAAAGTGTTGTTGATGCACGTGTATGTCATTTAATCTTCATCATGCTAATGATCAGTGTTAATGGAAGCACCGATTATAATCATAATAACGTCAATCCATGATATTTATACAGGAGTTTGCGTGACGTAGTTGGTATTCATGGGTTATTCTTTACGCAATATATCACAGAAACAGATGTATTCTAAATGCGATGCGACGGTAACACGTCGAGCGACGGCCGTGATGGATGTCAGGTTTATCCACACCTGTACAGCCATATTATAACATGTTTATGTCATGTTTATATGACTTCTTCAAAGTAAGGCTTTTGCTTTATCTTTTTGGCAAATAAGCCAGAAGCGTGGAACAGGGGCGTGGTGGTCCTGTTCTTCAAAAAGGGAGATAACACCCTACTGAAGAACTATAATTCTATCACGCTTTTGAGTCATGTATAGCAGTGGACGTTATGCGTCTGAAATGATGATGATACCATGCTTGTACGTTTTCTTGTTTTCATTACAGATTTCAGTGGAGTCAGTCAGTCATTTCAGTCATAATGTCGCTCTTTTGACACTAGTTACCAGTCTATATCCACTGTTCTTTCTTTAGCTTATTTGTTCATTGAATAATTAAATAAATAATAATAACCTATCAAATGTTTGCTAAATTGATAGGAATGTATGGTCATTGTACGGTAACGGTATTAAACATAGTTTGTTTAATGGATTTATAAAAGTTTGCAAACTGTTTTGTGAAACGCGCCTTTTTTACACCTCAAGTTTTATCTGGGGCTGATTTCTATTGTGAAATCTAGAGCGGTGATTGCGTTTGCTAAATGCTTAGTGACATTGTCTGATATGTGGAAACAAGTACAAATAAAAATAATACCGGACAAGTGCGAGTCAAATTCGTTCATCGAGGCTTTATCGAAAGCTTTATGAACATAAAAAAATTATTCAATGATGTGGTAAAATTACCTTTTTATGTCTGAAAACAGAAAAAAAAATACAATTAAAAAAAAAGAATCATGATGTCGTGATTCGAATCGTTTAATTTGTTCAATCTGTGCTATAGATATAGTGACGGAAGCGGCCAAAATTAGCGTTCAATTCTAATAATATTGTTTGGAACTTTAAAAATACAAATCTAAAAAGTTTTTTTCAAATGTTTAATTTACCCCTCATTAGTGCCCCCCTATACTTATTTAAAATTCATTTATTTTCGTTATACGTTCGTCTTTGAGTCACTGACTTACATATGTGTACTACAACTCAATCGTTTAGTAGTATCGTATCAAATTGACTGTGACAGACGGGCCGACAGTCTCAAGTGAGTGATCCTATAAAGGTTTCGTTTTTACCTTTTGAAAAACCATGAAAAATAAAATACTTTCAAACAAACACATAGTTACTTCACTATTCAAAGTGTCATCAGTAAATATGCCATTTTAGTGTATGTTGTACGTCGTGTAACCGTCATCAACTCATCACTCTCTGTGACTATAGTAATTACATTGTTAACAAAAAAAAACTACTTTTTTTAGGAGTTTCTTCCATAACTCCAAAGCTCTTTATCATATCTTTACCAAATGAAAATGGAACCAACTTGATAGTAAAGGCTTTCAAATAAAAAAAAGAATCATCAAAATCGGTCCACAATTGGCAAAGATATCGCGTAACATACATAAAAAAATAACATACCTACAGTCGAATTGATAACCTCTTCCTTTTTTGAAGTCGGTTAAAACATGGTAGATTCATGTTCGATATCTTAATATTTTATGAGCGAACTAATAGATTCAGACAATATTGACGGATAACGATAGCTTTATCTTGTGTCTAAAGAATGGATTGGGTATTTATTTTTATACGTCATTCTGTCTTCTACGTCTTTTAGATCCGGCTGTTTGTATTTCTTAAATAAATAAAAGTGTTTAAAAATACTAAAAATACTATTAGATATATGTATGTATACTATATCGCCGTGTGTTTCCCGGCAAAGTAGTATAGGACCATTTCAAGTCTTCCTGTGGATGTCGTTAAAGTCATCTTTGAAAACACAAGCTAAACAAAGCAACATCGATGAGACCTCTCCAGTCCGTCTGGCCAGCGTGGAGAGTGTAGGCCAAATCACCTGGCTGTCATAACATAATGCTGCCATTGACTAAATATACAATGAAATTAAGAACAATACCCAAGTTGACATAACCGACTTGAGTCTCACTTTAATCCACAAAGCACGTCTCAACGATGACTTTCATTTTCACGCGCTAATCCAGCAAGAGTGCTCACATTTTGAGACACGCTGAAATATTTCCACAACAAAAGGCTGTTTAAAGAGACACATTGTGCCATGCGCATGGCGACAGATGAATTACAACCTTTCAGCGGCTGTCACGAGCGCAGCTTCTCTTTGTTCTGTGTCAATGCCTGTGCCTGTCATTGTGGCATCAAGAAATATTTTTACCCGATTACGGCGAAGCCAAAAGGGGGGTTATGTGTTTCGCCGCTATGTATGTCTGTATGGTGATCTGTTGCCTCTTATCTTCAAACATACTAATCCATTGATAATCTTAATGACTTTCTATTTCCTATGATTTGTATGTAATTTAGCGCTTTACATCCATGTTTACCTGGTGACGCAGCTAGTCGCTGTCTTGTCGTACGATGAGAAATATCGAAATACCCGAAAAATTAATTATAATATTTATTATGTTTGTGCGTGTTCCGCTCAAATTATGTTAATGCCATGTATGTTATTGCTCACAGGAGAACATTTGTATGACCAAAATTTTGTAAGTGTGTGTTAAGTGCGTAGTGTATTTTAACAATGCTAATTAATGTCGTGTATGCTCACAGAGGATCATTTTTGTAATCAAATTTTTGTAAGTACATTATTGTATAGCTATGGATTATTCTCAGTAAGTGAAATGTAATATTTCTTTATGAGAATGAATAAAGTTCTTAAACCACATTTGTATTTATAGCTGTAAGTCTTCCTAAAATGTAATAAATGAATAAATTGATACCTTCACAAATGGGGTATCATCGGAATCGTCTTGGCTGTCAGCTGGTTATAGACTATGTAACGTCACAGTAAATCCACTGTGGCCATCAAATAATGAACTAAAAAAAGAATCGATTCCTACCGAGTGGGATGAAACGAAAGGGCTTAAAAAGCACATTTAAAAAATTTATTACATTATTAGCTGTTGCTCCCTGCTGTGCTTACATTGACTGGATAAATGTACTTTTCAATATTTTTTTTTCATAGACAGGTTTTAGTTTTTAAAAATATATCTTGAGAATTTCGCTTTACAGAGACGCAGCTGGTGCAGAGTGAAATCGGCTGCAATGTAGTGTTTTACTAATAAGCGTCCCTTGATGCTTGCGAGTCAATAAAAGCGTTTATTGACATAGAAAATAATTAGAAATACTAGCGCAGATTTGTCTTATATTTACTTTGATAAAAACGCCAGTACAATTTTTTTCATAACGCGCAATGTTTGGTACTCAAATTCATGTCAGTACTTAAATGTATATGTTCTCTATTTGACGTTTGTTTCCACTACCCTTGAGAACTATTAGACGTCCTCGAGACTCGAGAATTCAATTTACTCTTTGAAGTCCAAAACAAATGGTGAAGATCCCGTATAAAAAGGTCATTCAGAGAGCAAAACCGTGTAACAAAGTTTGCAAGTTACCGTCGTTTCGGTGGCGTTCCGATCCCAGCTCAATCGGGGCGTCCCGAGCCTGCCCGGCGCCCCGTGACGTCAACGCGTCGCTAAACGGTAAACACGACCCCTTGTCATATTTACTTTGCTTCGAGCTCCTAATATTTGCTCGTCTACCGAATGTTTCGTGTAATTTTAGTATATTTTTTTCTTGTTTCGGCGATGGCGGTGATGTCGCGGCCGGTGTGGGCGGGGAGACGAATATAAACACCATATTTGGGGGACGACGCTGAGGAAGACTAGCATTAAGTTTGCTAGCCTTTGCGATGAGTCGCCTACATTACTATATATTATTTTTAATAAATTAAATTAGCATCATGTTATCTCCTTATTTGGCGTACTAAATAAATATACCAGGATTCCAATATAGTAGTTGGGAGGCATGGGAAATAATTATAATAATCAACTATAAACTACTACATTCCATAAACAATAATACATTCCATCCTGACTATGCAGGAATCATCTAGATTTAAGCACGAATGAAAAACTGTTACGTAAACCAAACAGACTAGCAAAGTATATATTCCACATTATTATCTTTATATTCGATAACTTCCCTGCTCCCTCAAATATAATAGGAGCCGGGAAACTTCATTCAAACACGCTAGAACTACGGTATCAAGTTGTTCAGAACACTCGCGGTTTTATAGGAAAATAAATGCGGGGTGGTACGCCTCGCTACCTATGTGTTATGTACTTATGTTGGAGAATCTAAATTCTTTAACAAAACGACATGAATTTGATCAATGCACGTTTAAATAGCGAATTTCATCTTATTTATTGATGACCTTACTTATTGAAACTTACGACATTTTTCTAAGGGTCTCCTATTATTTTCGCAAAAAAGAAAACCGAAATGTGAAACGTTTCTTTTACTAAGACTTTTGTAAAAATAATAGTCAGTGTCACATCTTTCCCTTGTTTTTCGTCAACGCCAGACTAGCGTTCTGCGTCGCAATCATTTGTATGCACGTCACTAGTTCAAAGTTATCCTATTACAAGTTTCCCTATTTTACTTACCATTATCATAATTGCTTCTGTATTTGTAGTGAATACCGGAATTGGTATTTTAATTTGTCGTGTTTTATGTGATAGATTATTTTAATTTGTCGTGTTTTATATGATAGATTTAATCAACCCATTCGTAAAAGGGTCTAACAACAAGTGCGTCTTTTCCATCCAGCAATCTAACCTTACTACACGTCGATTAAGATTCCCTCACGAAGGTCTCGAGGCTTTAACGACTTTACTATATTGCGAATCTCTCTAATCTATTTGAGGCTCAAAAAACCTCTTACAAAGGGTCTGCTTGGAGAGTTGAAAACATAAAGGGCTTACGCAAGCCTTTATACGCTGGATTATGGACAATGGTGACAGTGGCCATAAGTAGGACTTGGATTAAGTAGACTGAGAAGCGAAAGTGTTGCGCTAGGGAAATCTCTGTGGTTAGAAAATGGTAAACATTGGTTAAAATGATCATTACAGTTAAATAAAACACAAATATCATATATAAAGTTCTGTGCATATTTTAGCTGTACGATATTATTGTTGGCAAAAGGTATTGGACAATCTTCAGTATATTTATAAAGGTAAATAAAATGTGTAAGTCGGTTTAATGTACGAACTTACACACCGTTCAGATAAGTTTTAGCCTATTTTATTTATAGAGGTCTGCGAATAAATACTTTCTGTAATTTATACTCCAAAGTAGTTGGCTTAGAAATGTTATTTATAAAATTATCAATTAATTTCGTGTTTTGTTTATATTTCCTGCAGCTCTTAGCGATGTCAAATATACAGGTCTGGTTTTAATATTCCATTTGCAGAAACCTGTTAGGTTTGTAAATGAGATTGTGGCCAAGTGGGCGGCATACATTAATAAAAGCAAAGGACTGAATAAGTACAGTTTCTTTTATAGTCATTAGTAAAGACATTACGTAGTTCAGATATTTTTTTTTGCGTTGCAGTGCTCCGTGCACCTTTAAAAGAAATATCTAAGGTGCAGTAGATAAAAGGACATTCTCGTCTTTTAGTAACACTTACGTAATAATGCGTTTCATCACTTGCATCAAACTCATTAGAAAGTTTGTGTTTCTTCCGAGCTCCATTTGCATTTGCGTCATTTGTGTTTATGACCATTATATGACGTCTTTAAAACATAAAACATGAGTCGTAATCTTAAATATCGTGAATTTTACTTACCACTGTGATTTAGGATGATCTTCAGATATTGCATAAATTAGTAAATATAATTATTATGTTTGTGTATTTTTAGTTAATCAAAGTCAGTCTATATGACTACATTTCAGAAGTGAAGACTTTTTATGCAATTGACAGAAAAAGTAATGCTTCTAAAATCAGTAGAGTTATGCTATATAACTGATTTAAGGAGTGCAGGTTTTTTTATGAAAACAGCGGACAGGGTTTAAGCTCTTGCGAGGATCACACATGCATGACTTTTCTTGGAAGGTTAGTAAAATGGTTTACCTTTTTCATTTTTTAATTTACAATTTCAATAAGCAATCTAAAACTATAAAAACGAAATCCACAAACAAACTCAAATCAAACTTGGTTACCATACGGTCGAAGGAAGCTTAAATAGTCGAATGCATCAAGAACAAGAACTCATTTTTCAAATGATAACAAATATAAACACTTATTTCTATCTAAGTAATTAAATTTTTAGTAACTTCATAATAAACATTACGAGCCAATGTTTCCGACATTAATATTAGACGGGAAACTTCAAACATTCTGAACAGTATACATTCCAGACATGATAATCTTCAGGGGGAGGGGAGCAATATCACGATATTATGACGGCATAACTTCCACAAAATGACAGCTGAGTACTACGGTCTGAGAGGGTCTAAATCTTTTTGCTAAGGGCGCCTACCTGCCGAAATTGGATCCTTGGAATTCATAGGGTGAAGTTTGGACGTGGTTTAGAGGGGCTCTCGCTTGGTCCTTGGGTCTAATGCGGTGGACGAACTATGTCGAATTTCATTAGAATACTTTTTTTAAGGTCTCCCTGAAAAGATCTTGGGTCGATTTAAATCGCAAGTCAGTTGCTTTAATTTACGCAGTCTAAACCATTGGACTAAAGTGAAAAATAGGGAGTAATTTTATTCTATTCCTATCGCAAATAATATTCCTATATAAATATGACAAAGATGAAGATACGATATTGAGGTCAGCATAGTCAGCACTCAGCCGCCATCTCGCTTTGTGCGTTACTTTAATGTGCTTTAATCTGCATATTTCTACTTGTCTCTGTTTCGCCTTAAATTTATAAGCAGAGACATGAAATGTTCGTACAAAAGCCTCATATAAATTAAAGGAGAATGGGCGCTAATGTATGGACTGGGTACCCAGACTGTAACATGTTATGAGTGCCATGTATATATTCCTTATCATATTATATATCTAAATCTAACATATCAAAACTTAGTTCGATGCAGGGGCTGAGTTACAAAATGATAAATATTAAAAAAAATATTTTTACAGTACTGAGATTCTTAGGAGTTTTAAGGGAATATAAGTAAGTAAAACACATTTTCTTGATAAAAATATATTATAATAAAACTTCAGTAGTAACCGACATATTAACAATAAAAAAAATTAAAATAAAAAAAATAATTATTTAACAATTTTTAAAAGTGTAAATCGTCTATTATAATATTATCTTAAAAACTGCGGGGCTTCTTAATTTTTCATGTTTTTCAAAACCTAAGTACCATACAATGCTCATAACATGAGCGCATGTTCCAAGTGTACGGCGTCCTGTGAGACATGTGCAATAATATTGGGTGATACCCAGTCTTCCATTTGTTACAGCATTATAAATAATATAAGTATAATATATTTTAGTTCGTACATGTCTCGATTGTATTCGGCCCCGCAGCAGGAACTCATTTTCTCCCAGTATTTCTTGGGCTACTACATCATTAGCTAAATCAATGGTATAAACACCTTCTGTTTGTCGCATATGCTCTTTGCAATAGGAACGTGCTAGTTTTAATTGGTAAGAACCTAAAGCAAACAATTTAAGATCCACCTCATTTAAAATTGGAAATCGGGGTATTGATTGTGACGTCATTCTCGCGAATATGACTCTTTGTCTGTTTAAATTGTGACTTTCCACATAGTCTGCTAAATGGTTTGGTCCTTCTTTTCATTTATTATATTTATCATTTCTTGGGCAAGTGGAGAGTCTTGAATAGGACTTTTATGGGGATTAATCAAAGCTGCGGCTATTCGAAAATCTTTAAACATGTAAGGGCATGCCCTGTTAAAATACTCGTGTCTAAATATTTTGAAACAACCATTTACGACTTCAACTACCCAGCGAACAATCGTAACCGTTATAGAATGATTGGCTTGGACAGTGGTAAGCTAATGATACATGATATGACAGGCGACACGGTCAGAAAAGCAAACCATTATCTGTGTCAGTGACATAGACAATGTATTTACAATTATTAGATAAATTGAAATACTAAATATGTTTCTTATAATTAAAAGATTGCTGTTATCCATTTTAAACTATTTAAGAATGCCCATTAAAAAAACAGAAGCCCCAAAGCCCCAAACCTATAAAAATAAATAATTAGTTAAATATTGCAACTTTAAGGTCTCATAACTTTTGTCTTGCACGTCGTAGATCAGTTCGGTGAAAAACATACGAAAGTACATATTATTAGCTTTTTATTCATATAGGTTAAAAAGTGTTACAGCTCTGGGTACGTTGCGCCCATTCTCCTTTAAGCTTTAGCCAATCAAATAAACAAGTTGTCACAAGCCCGAATACAAATAAAGTGGCTGTTTGTTTGCAATGAACCGAATGCAAATCCAATTTATTGGTTGTATTATGAGCAAACATGTACCTCTCGTTCCGTTTTCTCTCCTCCTTTGACAGAGAAAGTTTCCACGTCGAGCAAATACCTACAAATCTAATTTTGTTGCGGAGCTTGATTGTATGGTTTTCGTTTAATATTTTTATTTTCTTCTTAATTTATTATTGTTCACTAATTTTACTAATTAACATGTCATATTATGTTTCCGAAATACTTACCTGAGGTTGTAAATAAAATGTTAAAAAAATAATTAAAAGTAAATCTTTACTAACAAGGAGCGACCTACCGTTATAAGAGATTGACCGTGTTACATATTGTCACACGGCATAGTTCTACTAGTCAGTATATTCCACTGATATTCAACATATAAGTTTTAACGTTATTTGAATCGTCAGTCCTAACGATCCCGCAGTGTGCCGGCACAAAACAGTCATTTTCCAGCTGGGTTAGCATGGCTACGCCGATAAGCTATTATCCTTGTTATTTGTCGTATATCGCCTAATTTACCTTACTAAAGATAGATAAAATTGAGCGACAAAAAATCTTTCATTTATAAAAAGTATTTTATCTCATACCTCACTCCCGTGTGAGCATGAGTTTGACAGGTGAAAGTAGACATTTTGACGGTTGGCAACGTAAAATTGTGTAAATTTATTGTTAATTTGCTAGATCCACATAAGACACAGTTAAACAATTTTCAACCGTATTTTAAACAACTGTTTCATTGTATTAATATTAAATTTATGTTTATACATATTAGGTCCTTACATATGAAATTGCCGTTCAGTATCAAAAAAGTGAAACAAGTTTTTTTTAATGAAATTATTATTTAATCAATCGAAGTATGCACTGTTGTTATCGATACACTTCCGCCATTTTATAGGCAGATCATTGATACCTTTGGAAAAAAAAACCTGGGAGCGAGAGTCTATGAACTGTATGAAGGCGGTTTTGACTGCCTCATCAGATTTGAAATTTTTCCCTTGTAAAAAGTTATCCAAATTTTGAAAAAAGTGGTAATCGGTTGGGGCAAGATCTGGAGAGTATGGTGGGTGACGCAGAGGTTCCAGTCGCAGCTCCTCTAACTTGGCGATCGTTTGATGTGTAGTGTGTGGTCTAGCGTTATCCTGAAGGAGCAGTGGGCTAGAGCAATTCATCAGTCTCGGTTGTTTAATGGCGAGCTTTTCCATCATTGTTTGCAATTGTTGGCAATACAAGTCTGCAGTAATCGTCTGGCCTGATCTCAAGAAGCTGTAGTGGATAACACCAGCACTGGTCCACCAAACACTAACCAGAATCTTCTTTTTGGTCAGTTTTCACTTAGGGCAGGTTTTGCCGGTTCTCCAGGGTCAAGCCATTGTGATGATCGCTTCCGATTGTCGTACAGGATCCATTTCTCATCACAAGTCACGATACGGTTCAAAATCCCCTCATTATTGTGGCGATTAAGCAAAGAAACGCAACAAGCAACGCGTGTTTGTTGGTTGGCTTCAGTCAATTCGTGCGGTACCCACTTTTCGAGTTTTTTAATTTTTCCGATTTGGCGCAAGTGGATAAGTATCTTTTTGTCACTTACGCCGAAGGCTGCTGCTAATTCAGAAGTGGTTTGAGATGGATCCGCTTCCACTATCGCCTTCAATTCTTCGTTATTCACTTGTGTATCAGGTCGTCCACGAGGGTCATTGTGTAAATCGAAATTTTCAGAACGGAAACGTTGAAACCAAAAACGCACCGTTCGTTCGTTAGCGGTGCCTGGTCCATACACGTCGTTAATTCTTCGAGTCGTTTCTGCAGCACTGGTGCCACGGTGGAACTCGTATTCGTAAATACTGCGAATTTTCAATTTGTCCATAGTTGTTGTTATAGCAATGTTGAAACTCAAACAAATGATGGTAAAACAAATGAAATACGAATTTTAAAACAATATTTTTCTGGCTTTATTTCGAAATAAATTTGAATTTGGAATTCCTAATAAAACGCAAGATATTTGATTTTAAAGTTGCCAGTATTGAAAATCGGCAATTTCATATGTAAGGACCTAATATGATGCCATCATCATGATTCCCAATGAGTTCAAAAAATTACCGCGTTGCTTTGGCAATTTGATCCTAACAACCCTAAATACAAAGGCCGTTCAAAAGGTCAAACAACAAGTACCATCAGAAAGGCGTACACTACAATGCCTGGCGCCATTTTTCAGCGCGCTTTATGGAGAGGCTTCAAGAGTTCGTTATCAACATTTCAACGTGCGAGCTGTCATAGCCATGTCTGTCGAGACCGCTCCTTAGGCTCTGTACTGTGTTTTTAACCGACTTCAAAAAAGAGGAGGTTATCAATTCGACTGTATGTTTGTTACGCGATATCTTCGCCAATTGTGAACCGATTTTGATGATTCTTTTTTTTTTTAAAGCCTTTACTACCAAGTTGGTCCCATTTTAATTTGGTGAAGATATGATGAAAAACTTTGGATATATGGAAGAAACTTAAAAAAAAAATTTAAGTCGCTTGTTTTTTTTGTTAACAATTTAATTATTGTCTAAATTATGCATATTGAACGTAACGGCCAATAAAAAAAAAATTTGCATTGAAATTGCAATGCAATCCTTCATCATCTCTAATGTTCTTTACAATAAGGCTCGCAAACCCGTGTTAAACAATTTGCTAACTAATCAACTTGTCATTCGTTCTCATTCAATCGCAACTCTTTTTGTGAAACGCCACAAGAGTGCAAATTATAAATTATTTTCTATTGCAGGCGCAAGAACAACCATCCTTATCCTTACAATAAGGCATACAGGATAGTTCCTGGAGAAAGCAATCCGCGAACTAATCAACTTGTTCATTCGTTCTCATTCATTCGGAATCCCCGAGAGTATGGCTCGGAACGTAATATTTTTCTCGTAAAAGGGAACTACCTACTCTATTGTTTCTCGGTACTGTTCTTTTCTCATATTTTTATGATAAATTGATCGATGGCTCTTTGTTTCCAGATGAGCAAATGATCACTCTTATTATCTTTTAGGAAAACAATAAAGAAAAGACAAGGAAATATTTGATGGTGAACAATATTAGGTCCTTACATATGAAATTGCCGTTCAGTATCAAAAAAGTGAAACAAGTTTTTTTTTAATGAAATTATTATTTAATCAATCGAAGTATGCGCCGTTGTTATCGATACACTTCCGCCATTTTATAGGCAGATCATTGATACCTTTGGAAAAAAAATCCTGGCAGCGAGAGTCTATGAACTGTTTGAAGGTGGTTTTGACTACCTCATCAGATTTGAAATTTTTTCCTTGTAAAAAGTTACCCAAATTTTGAAAAAAGTGGTAATCGGTTGGGGCAAGATCTGGAGAGTATGGTGGATGACGCAGAGGTTCCAGTCGCAGCTCCTCTAACTTGGCGATCGTTTGATGTGCAGTGTGTGGTCTAGCGTTATCCTGAAGAAACAGTGGGCTAGAGCAATTCATCAGTCTCGGTTGTTTAATGGCGAGCTTTTCCATCATTGTTTGCAATTGTTGGCAATACAAGTCTGCAGTAATCGTCTGGCCTGATCTCAAGAAGCTGTAGTGGATAACACCAGCACTGGTCCACCAAACACTAACCAGAATCTTCTTTTTGGTCAGTTTTCGCTTAGGGCAAGGTTTTGCCGGTTCTCCAGGGTCAAGCCATTGTGATGATCGCTTCCGATTGTCGTACAGAATCCATTTCTCACCACAAGTCACGATACGGTTAAAAATCCTCTCATTATTGTGGCGATTAAGCAAAGAAACGCAGCAAGCAACGCGTGTTTGTTGGTTTGCTTCAGTCAATTCGTGCGTTAACCATTTTTCGAGTTTTTTTAATTTTTCCGATTTGGCGCAAGTGGATAAGTATCGTTTTGTCACTTACGCCGAAGGCTGCTGCTAACTCAGAAGTGGTTTGAGATGGATCCACTTCCACTATCGCCTTCAATTCTTCGTTATTTACTTGAGTATCAGGTCGTCCACGAGGCTCATTGTATAAATCGAAATTTCCAGAACGGAAACGTTGAAACCAAAAACGCACCGTTCGTTCGTTAGCGGTGCCTGGTCCATACACGTCGTTAATTCTTTGAGTCGTTTTTGCAGCATTGGTGCCACGGTGGAACTCGTATTCGTAAATACCGCGAATTTTCAATTTGTCCATAGTTGTTGTTATAGCAATGTTGAAACACAAACAAATGATGTTAAAACAAATGAAATACGAATTTTAAAACAATATTTTTCTGGCTTTATTTCGAAATAAATTTGAATTTGGAATTCCTAATAAAACGCAAGATATTTGATTTTAAAGTTGCTAGTATTGAAAATCGGCAATTTCATATGTAAGGACCTAATATATTGAGGAGATCTATTGAGGAGACAACGAAAACTGACTAGCTATGGGTAATTATTATATTTTTGAGATTTTACATGTTCATGAAAATAAATCGTATTATAGGTTAAATATATCTAATATATAACAATTAATACGTATTATAGGTTAAATATATATAATATACTAGCTGTGCCCGCGACTTCGTTCGCGTGGTTGTCGGAATGTTATATAGCCTAAAGCCTTCCTCTATAAATGGACTACCCAACAAAAAAAGAATTTTTCAAATCAGACCATTAGTTCCTGAGATTAGCGCGTTTAAACAAACAAACTCTTCCGCTTTATAATATTAGTATAGATAACAATAAATCAATGCCAGGTAAGATGTCCATGTTAAAGTTATTTACTTCTAAGAAAAAGCCAATAAATTCACCAGTTTGGAAAATATCGTGAAAAGATTAGACAGATTTATTTGCAAAATTCTAGGCGTGGGAGGGAAAATGTGAGAAAAGCGCTATTTCCTCCAATTTATTGAACTGGTCTGCGGTGATTACGATAGTGTTTCTAGGCTACTTCAAGCTTCTAAGGCAAAAAGAGACTTAAATATATATTATTTGTGTTTGATGATTTTCAATAGAAGAAGATACAATTAAATCTGTTTTTTTCTAATTGAGGAAGACGGAATAAATGCCCTGCATGGCACAGTATGTAACTATCTACGAGTATTTTAGACCCTAACTATCTGTTCTGTTTGTCTTTTCCAAAAAGTTGACACGGAGAGAACGCTTTAAGCATTAAGTCTACCTATTATAGCTTTTGGCTCAATAAAAATTTTAAATAAAATAAAAAATACAGGTACATTATTAAAATATCCAGGACATGATGGAATTATTTAGCCTGTATAATTCTCAGAGTTGTTTTTTTATTAGCGCTTACGAATGAAGCTACCCCAGGCATGAGTTACAATGAATTTGGTGGCCACAAATAGCATAAAATCGAGAATGAAATCCGTTTCAAAATATAGCTTGCCTACAATATCATACCGCTTCTTAACTTATCAGAGCAATACGAGTATAATACCATAATCAGCTGGAAAACCGAATTGAATCTTTAGAAATTGTTTACTAAAATAATGCATATACTGAAAACATTCTAAAAGTATATATAGTTATATGAATAAATATTGTCAAAATCGCTTAATTTTTGTGTTCATAAAAAACAACATGTTATACAACATAGCGTTACGTATGGGTCGATGACACGGTACTTTTAACTCTTTTCATGAAATCATGAAGAAACTAAAATACTCATCATGAAGAAACGAAATAGACTTACGACAACATACCTAGATCAAGTGTGAAATCAGATTTTTTTTACGCCGTACAAACTTTTCCAAACAAAAGTAACACGTGCTACTTTTCGTGTGCTTGTGTCTTGGATAAAACAATATGATATCGGCGAAACTTTTCCGATACGCCATACGAGCCGAGTTAAAAAGTTATATGGAGTTAAGCAAACGATTCAATTTATGTGACGGCTAAAGTTCGATCGAACTGATGCGGTTAAAAAGATAACGTAAAGTTTGACAACTGAGTTTTTAGACCTGAAATGTTTTTGCCACCGTACATTTTTAATATATATTCTGGACGATGCAATGTGAATTAAGTGGCAGATTTTTTCCGCAATATAGAGTAGTCTATCAATTTTGTTGTAGACCTTTATAATCGAACAAATGATGATGAACTAGATGATCTGTAATAATACGAGATAGAGAATATGGTAAATAAGATAAAACTATCACAACTGCCTTACTTATTGTGGGTATTGTGAGCGTGGCTGATAAAAACTGTCACTAGCTAGCGATGGAGATAGCCTACTTATCGCAGGAAAGTTGTTGACAAAACATCGATGCTTAGATAGAAAGTGTACTATACGAGTAATTACGTGGTAGCGATACGCCTCTACATCGTCGGCCTATTTTTATGTTGTACATACAATTTAGATAATGGGAGATATGAACAAAGCATCAGGTCTTTTTTAGTCTCCACTGTAGGAGGACGACCCTCTCTGTACTACCAGAGCCATACCACAGCAGCCAGAAGATTTGGCCTACACTCTCCACGCTGGCCAGACGGGTTGGAGAGGTGTCATTGATGTTTATGAGCTTTGTTTAAAGCTCACAAACATACATATGTTTGTGACTTGGGTAACACAAGCTAAACAGCTTGTGTTACCCAAGTCGCCTTCTACGACATCCACGGGAAAACTTGGAGTGGCTATTCAACTCTGCCGGGAACCTCACGGCTAACACGCTTATGAACGAACATAATTCATATTTAACATCATCCCGATTTAAATTGACATGTAGGTAAGAGAACACTTGGCGCCACCAAATATTTTTTAATACGTGGTATATACTGATATGGAAAGTAAAAGCAGGTATTACATTTTCTCAACAATATGAAGAAGTCTTCTAATCGAGTGTAATAGCTAACATAGCATTTTCAAGCTGCCTGATCGATCTGTCGTAACTCAATGATTATGATCTAGTGACAAGTGTTATTATTACAAATAGTGAACGAGTGTACATGTTTCTTCACGACGACTTTCTTTTTAAATTTTGTTGCGATGTCTTAGTACTTGCAAGAAAAGTAATTTCAGTAGGTACTCTAAACCTCAGACCATTTAAAAATTTTCAAACTTTAATTTTTTCTACGTTTCCTGCGCTCGTATTCCCAAAGCTTTGCCAACTCGCAAAGTTTTGGTTAAATCGGATTGTTCGTAGATATACGAGGTGGTTCTTGGCCAATTTTGGCAACGCTCCGTTTATCGGAGTTGCAATTCAGCTATTGGCCATACATCATGGGGATCCAATTCAATCGGGCTCATGCTTCAATACGTATGAACTCAATCGTATTTTCTGCGTTATGAATTCATTCATGCGCCAGCAACATCATTGCGCACCACGAGCTAAGAAAAATTTTGGACAGTAATTACTACTTTCACTCGTCATCATCATTCGGTTAACGACATCCCTTTCAATTGAAAACTTAAATTTTACTTGAATACGGCAATTTTACACTTCAATAACAATAAACTCTTTTATCTTATTTTTTTGCAAAACTTGCTGAACATGGCTGGTTACGTTTCCGCTTGGATGACTTACGTTTATCGCCTATCTGTTAATGTATGAGTACTTTTCCATCTCTTTTTTAAACTTAAGGAACTACGACTACATTTACGTGCTGATTTTTTTGTTGATTTATAAAACCTATTGGTTTTATAAATCTTACCTATCTTTTAAAAAAATAGTACCAAATTATTTACATACACCTATTGGTGTATGTAAATAATTTGGTACTATTTTTACATCGAAGTTAACTTATTTTTAAGTAATTTTATTAATTAACATTAAATAACATCTTTAGCCCCTAGTAAAAATAAACAATTAATAAAAGTAAAAAGCACCATGATGATCATGATGATGATAAAAGTGAAAAACGACCATCCACAGATCTATATCACTACATAGTATAAAACAAAGTCGCTTCCCGCTGTCTGTCCCTATGTATGCTTAGATCTTTAAAACTACGCAACGGATTTTGATGCGGTTTTTTTTTAATAGATAAAGTGATTCATGAGAAAGGTTTATATGTATAATACATACCCATGCGAAGCCGGGGCGGGCCGCTAGTTTTTTTATAAAATCTTCGGCTTATTAATTACCAGCCCTAACTGAAAATCTCACAATAAATACGGTCGTTAAAGGCTTCAGTTTACAAACAAAAAAAGTAACAAAAATCTATTACATCATCAGTCTTGGATGAAACCGTTAAAGTATCACCAATTGCCAATTATTTTGGAGCCGACCCAATTTCCCAAGCAAAAACAAATACCTAACTAATTTCGACTAAAATAGCTCCATTAAGTTCATTGTGAATTTGTGACAAACATCACTTGTTTCGGGAGTGTATTAAATTAACTACAGTTCGTTGGAGTTTAATTTAACTTTGAAAGGCAGGCTTCCAAGATTTAATTTAGTATTTCCTTTACAAATTACTACTGCATGGCTACTTTTTAGGGTTCCGTACCCAAAGGGTGCAAACGGGATCCTATTACTGAGACTCCGCTGTCTGTCCGTCTGTCTGTCTGTCCGTCTCTCACAGGGCTCTTCTCTGGAACCGTAATAGCTAGACACTTGAAATTTTCACCGATTATGTATTACTATAGCCGCTATAACAACAAATACTAAAAATAAAAAAATTGAAAACTAAAGGGGGTTGTCATACAAAAAACGTGTTTTTCAGCGGTTTTAACTAGATCTCTATAATGGCATTACCTAGACACTTGAAACTTTCACCGATTATGTATTACTATGGCCGCTATAACAACAAATACTAAAAATAAGATAAAGTTAAAACCTAAAGGTGGTCCTCATACAAGAAACGTGTTTCTTCAGCGCTTTAAAACATTGTACGGAGGTACGGAACCCTTCATGTACGAGTCCGACTCGCACTTGCCCGTTTATTTAATAGTCTCGTGTATTTTTAATGTTGCCAACTTTTCACATCATTACAAAAGTTCGTTGTAAATTTATGTACACTTTATATTTATACATAGAGATATTATGATTGATTTAAATAAAAAGCAAAATTGGATTTTTATATCAAAGTTGAAATTGGCAAGCGTATGTAAAGTCACTAGAAATATTTAGTAAATGCCTTATTTTTGCCATTATCTTCCAACAGTTGGTAGGAAGTTAAGAATGACTAACTGACTACTAAAACACTGGTAGTGGCAAGTCACTAATTTCCATTAGAGCCATCAATCCTGAGGGCAACATTTACGTCACTGGTCGGTGTCGGTGGTACCAGAGCACCAAAGTCGGCTAGGGCTTCGATTAAAATTTTATGTTTTTTTTTAAGCGATGGGACTTTTGAAGCATGCAGGTATATTAAAATAGAAAGGACCGTGTCTTTCAAATAATAGTAGTATCTAGTGATCCTTATCAAGTTTAATACATTTTTAACCCGAAAAGTTATTGGCCACAACAACTTGGATTGGCTTTTCTTAATCCCAACAGAGGTCCTTGAATATATTTATATACCCTACTTACCTTATAGCTATAGATATTCAATATTCATTCATTTAATTTAAGAGTGTAGGCCAATTCCTCTGACTGCTCTGGCTAATATATGGCTCTGGTAGTACAGAGAGGGTCGGGCTCCTGCAGTGGAGACTAAAAAAGAGCTGATGATGATGATATATTATTTTCAGTTTTAATTTGGTACTATTTATAAACATTCCTACCTAGACGCTAGTTTAACGACCGCAGCCAATAATAATTGCTGGTCTCTACAACCCTCGTTACTGTCACTGGAATATTCTAAAGGACACGAAAATAGTAACCACCGAAATAAGTAGCTACGATACTTTCAAACCTTTCATTTTGAGTAGGTATAGCAATTTGTAAGTTACAAAGTTGCACTGTCACTATAGAATAAAATAAATAAATATATACGGACAAATCACACTGATTAAGCTAGCGCCAAAGTAAGTTATTTTAAACTTGTGTTATGGGATACTAACTCATCGATACAATATTTTATGATAAATACATATATAGATAAACACCCAAGACCCAGGACAATTTGAAAAAGGCCATTTTTAAACTTGCCCTGGCTGGGGTTCGAACCCAGAACGGATTAGCTGTCTAGCGTGTTAACTATTACGCCACGGAGGTCGTCATAGAAAAATGAAAGACTTTAAAAATTCAGATTCGGATTATAATAAAGGTTCGTTGTGAGTCTATATTAAAGAGAAATAAATATGTCAATATTAATATTTATGCGTGTAACGTTAGAAAATCAAATCATAACCCTCCTTTTTGCTTCGCCGTAGTAGGGTAAAAATAGATCTATATTGAACTTTTACTACGCTCGAAAATATAAGAGATTGTTTAAATACAATTAACAGTTACAACATGTCATACTTTGACTTTTAGAGGCTAGCTTAAACAATCTAACATAACCTGTCATCGGAACGTATAAAGCCCAAACAAAAGCGTCCATAATTAAACGGAGTCACCTCTGAAAGATTAATAGGCCTGGAAGCCGGTGGCCGATAAATTATTGCTGGCGTATCGATTACGTCGGGCTGACTCGTGACTGATCCAAATGGGCCACGGGACACCACTAATGTGTTTGTTTTATACCTACAAACATTTTAACGTATACATAATGCTTTCATAATATACTTGTCGTTCGCGCCGAACTGTGAACTCGCGATTTAAACGTGAAAAACATTATTCAGTGGCTCTAGTAATTGTGACCGCTAAACTCTACAATCATACATGCTCTATCATTTTTATTTGCTCCCAAACAAGAATTTAAGACATGCTTTTAGTGTGTGTTAAGTTGGTGACAAAAAATGTCAGAATGGTTCTGTAACGGTCAGACGTACCGTCATACGACTTGTAGGATATCCACCTGCCTAGGGTACCTGACCAACATCACAATGGATGCAAGTGACTTCGAGCTGGTCAATTTGGAAATGAATGTAGTCTAAAAAATCAGGTCAAGTGCGAGTCGGACTCGTACATGAAGGGTTCCGTACCTCCATACGATGTGTTAAATAAAACGCTAAAAAAAACACGTTTCTTGCATGACGACCCCCTTTAATGTTTAGCTTTATCTTATTTTTAGAGTGTTACAATAGCGGTTACAGTAATACCTAATCGGTGAAAATTTCAACTGTCTCAATCGCTGTTACGGTTCAAGAGTTAGAGCCCTCTGACAGACGGACGGACAGACGGACAAACAGCTGAGTCTCAGTAATAGAATTCCGCTGGCAGTGTTGCCACCTTTTGGGTACGGAACCCTAAAAAGGAGCTTTAGAAAGGAATATTTCGGGCGCCGTAAAATTTACTTGCAATAGCTATCTCGGTGAGACTGGTGAGACAGTGTCTTTGAACATAAACAGAAGATCTCTATGATCTCTTAATATCAGACGTCTGTGTGTTTACTACAGCAATAATCTGCCAGCAAATGCACAGGGTATTACACTGTCTCATCGTTACCGAGACAATCGTAAAAGGCCGACCGCAAACCTGCTATCACATTACAGGCACGGTTGTAAAGATGATTTCATATAGTTACGCAGGTCGCAGCCATTACGGGAAGGTCGCAGAACCCAATGCCAATCCCCTAAAGTGCTATCAGTAACCAACCAGTAACCGAGCAATATGCTAATTCAATTACATTAAAGGGACTAGTGTAGTAACGAACGCTTGTTTGTCAATTTGAACCTGTTTTATATCGATGAATTTCCATAATCATGCCTGTTTCGTAAAAATGTGAAAATTTAAGTGCATAAATTCAAGTGCAGTATCCAGAGAAAATTGTGATTTAATGCCTAATACATGATAAGTTAAATAAATATTCACAAATGAGGCGACATAGGAAAGACAGATCTAATTAAAATAAAAACAATACTCTTGTTGATAATGATTTTATTTAAAAACTAAAACAGGTTGAATTGTGTGAAAAAAATAAAATCTTCACTGTAGAAAGTACACGTAGCAGAGACACACGAACAAAGTGCCTTCCCCTTAATAAAGACAGTAAGAAAAGTGCCTATGGACACATTCTTAGTCTATAACGTATAAAACTAGGTCAATGTTAAATTACTTATTAGTCTAAGTTTAGGCTAGATTGTAATATTATTAGCGTACATGTTTATAGTAGGTACGTTAAGAAAGGGAAAAAAAAACTATAGAGAATACTTAAAATTTCACTGTAAACTACACATTTAGATAATCACAATTAATTTAAACAATTGCTTTTTTACATACAATAAATACATATAAATGACGACGATCTGTATTGCACGCCTCATAAGCGAAGCGCATGAGGTAGTGCTCTACTCTCGCCTCACAAAAATAGTGATTTTTTTAACTAAATGTGTCTCTATTTATTTTCTATCGCACTTGTACAATAATATTTACACATAAATGTCAAGGAAAAACACTAGTTTCAACACTTATGACATTTTTAAGACATTTTGCCTTTTAAATAAATAAAAACAATGTTTAATAAAATCATTTTGTGGACGTCCGTGTGTCTGTATGTATGGAAACTGGCGTGGTCACGATAACTCCCGAAAAACGTATCTGATCAAGTCCATTTTTTTTTTAAACGCTTCAGTATTATCCAAAACTAAGTCCTTTCGAAGATCACGGTCTAATTCAATGTAGTTAAATCGTAATTATTATTATAAAAATACAGGTGACATATTAAAAATAATTATGGATGTGAGGTTTGTTGAAAGAGTTAATACCTAATAGGTATTACCTATGTATGATGAGTACGAATGTGTAACTGGCAAGTAAGAAAAGAAGTAAAAAGAAATTTGAATAAAGAATATTGTGATTTTTTTTTTTTTATTAAATATGAAAGACGAATAAATGTAAAAGAAGCGATAAGTTAGTTAATATTTTATTTAATTTGCATTAACTAATTGAGAATGATAGAACAATCAGTGGTAACACTTTTCTTGACATTCGTTACGTAGTCTTGTGTCTTTTTCTTGTTTTTGCTTAGTTTTTTTTAAGATTTCTCAAAATCTACCGGTCCGAATCGGTTTAAATTCACAGGAAATCTGAGTTGTATAGAACTCTTTGGAAAGCTACTTGTTTGGTTCCGATCGGTTTAGTTGTTCAAAAGTTATAAGCGGGTCACATACACACCCACACACACATACGGATAGGGTGCATGACACTTGCTCGTGAGTGGTCAGGGAAGATTCCTGAGACCTTTAAACGTCGAGATCTGATGAAAACTCGACTTTTCAAAAACGGGGTGAAACTAATAACGTCCCGAATTTTGAAAATTTTCAATTTTCTCAGCTGGAAGTTAAAAATAAAAGTTAAAAATAATCTCCAGTCGTGCGTTAAAGCCGACACATACTTTTCTTCGTTTTAAGTTAGCAATAAAACAATCAAAATCAATTTAATTGTGAAAAATTAGATTATGAGGCGTGCACTTTTGGATTTTCCAAACTATTTAAAATTTTCATCTTGTTAATGGTACGTCTAGAGTCTAGACCAGATATTTCTAACAAAGATTTTTTTCACATGATACCAAGAGTTGAAATTTCATGTAATATTCAACAGGGACTGTAATACAACTGCAGAAAATAAAGTCAATGAATTATGGATTGGAATTGGCTCTCGGTCAAATGAAGACGCACATAACTACAATAACAATAAATGCAAAGGCTTCTGTGTCATGGTGCGGCGGCAGGCCGCCGGAAGGCTCCACTGTTTCTCTAGGCTGTAAGGGTTCGTATACATTGCAGAACGCGATGGAAATAGCCAAAACTAAAATATTTATTCAGAAATTCTGGCATTAGTGAAATAAAAACATCTACTTCATCAAAGTGAGTTAGCGCATTCACGAAGTCACATCCAATATTTTTCTATCCTTTTAGCTTTTAACACGGGAATATTTGATGTTCCCGTGGGATTGTCTATTATTCGAACACACGGGCATCAACTAGTTGTCAAAAAGGAGTAAGATGTAAACATTATCTCCAACTAACTAAGCCATTTACAAGAAAAGAAATAGAGTTAAATTATAACCTCCTTGACGGACGAAAATATAGAACTTTTATTCTAAGTCTTTTCTGCCGATAAATACAGACACCCGAAATGCATAGTGCATCTATCAATTGTTAGTTTACCGCTCCTGGGAAGCACGCGTGCATCCTACGCCCCGCGCGTGATTAGACTAGACTTCCAAAGAACGGCTACTTAGTATTCTAAGAGCTCATGGTCATATTTTAGTAGAGCAAACAAAAAACCATCGATTCGAAAGGACTGAACAAGTGACCAGTACTATTTCTAAAAATCTACATTCTACTCGTTATTGAAAATAATGTCCTAGACGTAAACTGCTAGTATAAAATGCGCGCTTGTCATATTATTAACAACAATGCGAACACATCCTTTGCAAGATTCGTTGGAAAGAAGCCAGATCCTCAAAATGTGCCTGAAAGGACTATGAAACTGTGGTTCCAAAACAAATTTTTATGAAGTCGCTTTGAAACGTCCACTGAAGTTTTACGAGACAAACTTCAGCTATGAACTACTCGTAGTACAAATAACTCTGTTGGGATAATCCTGACTTTTAACCTTTGACATCCGCACGTTAATACCATAAGGATTTATCTATATGACTCATATTTTCGTTACTTCTACTCTACGGTAATTGTATTTCATTAAAACAATGCGATATTATTGACGCGTTTCGATTTGTTTTAATATTATTGAGTACATAAAACAACACGTACCTCCTTACAAGACAATTATTTACCTGTCGCGTAAATTCATTAACGTAGGGTAGGTAATTTTTAATAATTAACTTGATTAATAAGTACTTTAATTGTTACCGGATTTACAATATCTTCCCTCTGTAAAAATGTAAATGACAATGTCCTGACAAGACAGATTAATGAATGGAAAATAAAATGAGTCTTTACACGCAGGGTGTTTTTAAACAGTGTTTCCGTTTAATAATTTTAAATTTAAACACATGTTTTGTAAAACTATTACAAAAAAAAACCACATTGTTTAAAGATGTCTATTTACATGTAAATATATTAGGTCCTTACATATGAAATTTCCGATTTTCAATACTGGCAACTTTAAAATCAAATATCTTGCGTTTCATTAGGAATTCCAAATTCAAATTTATTTCGAAATAAAGCCAGAAAAATATTGTTTTAAAATTCGTATTTCATTTGTTTTAACATCATTTGTTTGATTTTTAACATTGCTATAACAACAACTATGGACAAATTGAAAATTCGCGGTATTTACGAATACGAGTTCCACCGTGGCACCAGTGCTGCAGAAACGACTCGAAGAATTAACGACGTGTATGGACCAGGCACCGCTAACGAACGATCGGTGCGTTTTTGGTTTCAACGTTTCCGTTCTGGAAATTTCGATTTACACAATGAGCCTCGTGGACGACCTGATACTCAAGTGAATAACGAAGAATTGAAGGCGATAGTGAAAGCGGATCCATCTCAAACCACTTCTGAATTAGCAGCAGCCTTCGGCGTAAGTGACAAAACGATACTTATCCACTTGCGCCAAATCGGAAAAATTAAAAAACTCGAAAAGTGGGTACCGCACGAATTGACTGAAGCAAACCAACTAACACGCGTTGCTTGCTGCGTTTCTTTGCTTAATCGCCACAATAATGAGGGGATTTTGAACCGTATCGTGACTTGTGATGAGAAATGGATCCTGTACGACAATCGGAAGCGATCATTACAATGGCTTGACCCTGGAGAACCGGCAAAACCTTGCCCTAAGCGAAAACTGACTAAAAAGAAGATTCTGGTTAGTGTTTGGTGGACTAGTGCTGGTGTTATCCACTACAGCTTCTTGAGATCAGGCCAGACGATTACTGCAGATTTGTTTTGCCAACAATTGCAAACAATGATGGAAAAGCTCGCCATTAAACAACCGAGACTGATGAATTGCTCTAGCCCACTGCTCCTTCAGGATAACGCTAGACCACACACTGCACATCAAACGATCGCCAAGTTAGAGGAGCTGCGACTGGAACCTCTGCGTCACCCACCGTACTCTCCAGATCTTGCCCCAACCGATTACCACTTTTTTCAAAATTTGGATAACTTTTTACAAGGAAAAAATTTCAAATCTGATGAGGCAGTCAAAACCGCCTTGAAACAGTTCATAGACTCTCGCTCCCAGGATTTTTTTCCAAAGGTATCAATGATCTGCCCATAAAATGGCGGAAGTGTATCGATAACAACGGCGCATACTTCGATTGATTAAATAATAATTTCATTAAAAAAAACTTGTTTCACTTTTTTGATACTGAACGGCAATTTCATATGTAAGGACCTAATATAATAAAATACATCGTCATTAATTACTACTACTGGTGGAAGCGGTTTAGGAACTGGCTGAAAAAATCGTGAGGAAAGCTAACTAAAGACAAAGAAAAGCACACTAGTTCAGTAGTGTGCTGTTGTCAGTTGTTGTCACTAGATGACAGTCATAAAAGTTTTTCATCTGTAACCTAATAACATTCAACAAGAATGAAAGATTACTGCTGGACATGGCCTCCCAGAAATATTTCTAATATTAAAGTGAGTACGTCCGTAGTAGGTATAATCAGCTCACTTTGTAAACAGAACAGCATGTACCTTATCCCATATCTTAACATTTTAGCAATATGTCATACATGACACGCACTGGTATTTCTTTACACGCTTTGCTGAGCTCCGTTCCATATCTTAGAAAATATGTACTTTAAAAAAAAAAGTTTTTACTCAAGTAAGTACTTACACAAAACAGCATCAATATCGTGCCTTCGAAAAATATCTTGCATCATACAAAGTGTTGGTACAACATCTTAAAGTCTTTAAGATGTCTGTTGATCATATAACGACATTTCTGTTTACGTTTATCGTGTTTCCATCGACACATGTTATCATCCAGAATTTTTACGAGAGGTCAACGGCCTCGTTATGTAATGTTTTTTCACTTGTTTACATACTGAAGGACGTGCGCGCGACATGTCCGAAAATATCGGGTGGATTATGTGGATTTATCTTGAAATATACCAGCGGATTTGTAAGTTTTTATTTTTAGGTTCCATTCTCTAGCCGTTATTCCCTTTTCGGTACGTTATACTCGTCTCTACTACTACTTTTTCCAACATGAGTACATACCAAATGAAACAAACCATGTCCGAGTTTCAAAGAGCAAATAATACTTCATTTTAACACTAATTCAGGAGAGTCAACCATCACAGTTTACAGTAACGAAAGATTTTGCGTATTTAGCCCTAAGTGTCCCGGAAAGGGTTAAACTACCTCTAGGTTATAGGCGGATAACACATATAAAATTGTAGTTCATAAGCATCTTGCCACAGATACTTGTGCGTTACTACGCACAAGGATGCCACCATTCACCAAAAGTTCAAGAGGCTACTTGAAGCCCTCTGTAATGAGCGGTAAGCGTGCGTGTCGTTTAATTAAAACTTAGCTCATTAATACGCCCCTGTCACTGACCCAGCCAACGAATAAATGAAAACAAACTTAAATTCGTGTTACACATCTGAACTTTACTCGCACGGCTTTAATGAGTAGCATGAACTGTGATTGAACTGCCTCTGTAATGCAAATAGTTTCGCGCCAAATAAATCATGCAAATAAATGATTCTGTTCTATTCAAACATCCGCTAGTTTCCAACAAGTCAAAATATATACTTTTTCTTACGTCAACAAATATTTTGTATAGGAGTCAAATAGGGCTCTTACGAGTAATATAGGGAATTTTTGGTGAATAACATGTGACATTATTTTGTGACGTTTTATTCTCTTACCATTACAAACTATGTAATTTATTTTTAACCCTGGATACTAGCCTATTTGAATTACATGAAAAAAATTAAATGTAGAACGTAGGACTGAAAAATAAGCATACGAGTTTATATCATACTGGCTGTCAGGGAAATCATTTTTAATTGGTATTGAAATGCGAATAACGAACTCTATGTTCTGCCTAAATTTACCAATTTCGCTTCACGTCCTGTTCGCCGTAAGTTGTGTCGTTTGGGTGTGTGTTCCTATGGTCTGCATCGTACAGTCGTACAAGGACACATTGATCCAATATCTAGCCATTGTCTTCTTTTGGCCACTTAAAGATACAAAAAACGGTATATTGGCCGTCCGGTTTTTCACCAGCATTTGAAAATTTACAGCATATCCTGAGCAAATAGCTTATTAATGAATGTAACATAATAACACGAATCGATTTGTTCCAGGAAACAACCAAAGACGTTCGCGTTCGACCACTGTTTCTTCTCTCTTGAGCCGTCCGCGCAACACTTCGCCTCGCAAGAGACGGTCTTCAACTGCCTCGGACGCGACATCCTCGACAATGCCTTCGAGGGTTACAACGCTTGCATCTTCGCTTATGGACAGACGGGTCAGTAAATATCATCTTTTCACGACGCCACGCCTGGTTGTGCACACCACAATAGAATATGGTCGCGATTAGTAGTCTGAACAACTCAAAAATATGGTTTTGAAAGTCGGCTTCTACGAATTGTACGTAACATAGGATAATATACAGTTTAGTTTATTGTAAAGTAACAGTTCCGGTTTCAGCACGGGAAAGTACTGTTTAAAAAAAATGATTTCCTATTTCCTCGCCTTAAGTTTCTAAGATTTTTCCGTGCAGACGGACAGTACATATACACTATGACTTATTAAACAATAGCCAAATTTTTGGAGCAAGTTCAGTCCATGATACTGAACTACTTTCTGTAATAAAAGTTATTAAAAATCGATAAAAATGTTTCGTCCTTCCATACAAAATCCGTTTGACTGAGCGCTAATTTGTATGGGGAGCCGAATTTTTATTTTAGTTTTTCGTGGATTGTTTTTATGGAAAAAAGTTTAGTATCATGGACTAAACTTGCTCAAAAATTTAGCTGGTGGTTTAATAGTCAGCCTGTATGTACTTATAATATAATACTTGTCGGGAGGCTTTAATTTATAATTTATAATAAGTACGGAGGGTTTCCTAAAAATAGGTCGGAAAGTTTGTGAAAGTACTTAGTTTTATTATTTTAGGTCCTAAAAGGTCGATGTCCCCAGACTTCTTTCGGCGCTCTCCCTTACTATTTCAGTTCAAGAGATTGGTCCAACCCAAACTCTAATTTACGATTATTCGAGGACGGTACTTTACCCTTGCAAAGAAAAGATTCGCATAACCGAATTACTGGTAGTTACGAGTTCGAGAGTAATATATGTTGTTATATAAGTATGTTGTAATGTAGGTAGGTAGAGTATACCCACAAAACACCACTTTGCTAACTTGTAGAGTATTTTTTTTTTTTTATTTTTTTTTATTAGAAATTTGAGTGCGTTTGATCTCTATCTAGCCTGATGGGAAGCTAAGATGAGGTCTAAGGTGTATCACGCAGACTCAAAAAATGCCTGTTCACTCTTGCCTTGAAAATCCCTAAATTATATGTATGGGGAAACATCGACGCAGGGAGGGAATTCCACACCTTAGCGGTTCGCACAATGAAGGAGGAGGCGAATCGAGAGGTACGATGAGGAGGAATATCGACCACAAATGGGTGGAATCCCTGTCCACGTCGTGTTGTCCGATGGTGGAATGGTGCAGGGGGAATTAAATTATGTAATTCCTGCGCACACTCCCCGAAGTGCAACCTGTAGAAGACACACAGACTTGCTACCAGTCGGCGATGTTCGAGGCTGTGGAGCCGTCCTGCCGTAAGCAACTCATCACCAACTAGTCTTCTGGCACGTCTGTCGATAGCTTCCAGGGCTTCGAGCTGATAGCGGGCAGATCCATCCCATAGGTGGGAGCAATACTCCATACATGAGCGGACTTGAGCTGTGTAAAGGCTCAACAGTTGGTCAGGGGTAAAATATCGTTGGACCTTGGAGAGGATGCCCAGTTTTTTAGAAGCCGTCTTAGCCCTGGACTCAATATAGCTACCGAAGTTAAGATTTGATGAGAGATCGATACCGAGAAGTTCGAGATGACGGGTGATAGGAACAGGCACACCCCGGAAAGTGGGAGCCAAGTTGAGAGGGCTCTTTTTAGCAGAGAAGAGACACGCCTGTGTCTTAGAGGCATTGAATCTCACAAGGTTGGCATCACCCCAATCGGAGACAGCTTGCAGAGTAAGATTGGTATGGAGCACCATTGCCTCTCTTAGTTCGTCTATTTCCGGTTTTTTTGCCCTTGCACTAGAAAAATATCTTTCCGTAACGGTGCTATCGTCTGCATACCCAAAAATACCGGGCTTTAGCAGATCGTTAATGTGAAGCAGAAATAGCGTTGCGGAAAGAACAGATCCCTGAGGTACTCCAGCATTAATTGCCAATAGGTCAGACAAGCAGCCGTCAAGAGTTACTCGAATAAACCGTTCCCTCAGGAAATCGGAAATCCAAGCACAAAGGGTGGGAGGGATACCGTAAGCGGAAAGCTTCGCTATAAGAGCGTCATGCCATACCCTGTCAAATGCCTTTGAAATGTCAAGTGAGACAGCAAGTGCCTCACCGTATTTTTCAAGGGCTTCACCCCAAAGATGTGTAGCGTACACAAGAAGATCCCCAGTAGATCGGTTCTGGCGAAATCCGTATTGCCGGTCACTGAGGAGATCATTGTCCTCAAGGTACGCAAGTAAGCGCTTGTTAATAACACGCTCCATTACCTTACAAAGAATGGAGGTGATTGCAATTGGGCGATAGTTTGAAGGGTCGGCACGTCTACCCTTCTTAGGTACGGGTTGAACATTGGCGAGCTTCCACATTTTTGGGACGATTCCGGACCGAAGAGATAGACGAAACAGGCGCGTCAGAACAGGAGACAACTCGGGTGCGCAATTCCTTAAGACAATAGCAGGAATACCGTCGGGACCACTGGCCTTATTCACATCTAAGTTGCGTAGAGTCTTGAGAACCTCCTTTTGATGAATGCGGACTTCAGGCATTTTACATCCACAAGGAGGTAACTGGGGCGGTGTTTGATTGCTAGCATCTAGACGTGAGTTTTCGGCAAACAGTGAAGCTAGTAAATTAGCTTTTTCTAAAGCCGTGTGTGCCAGTGTACCGTCAGGTTTCTGCAAAGGAGGAAGTGAGGAGCGGCAAAAGTTAGCTTCAACGCACTTAGCCAGAGACCAAAATGCTTTACTACCGGATGGGTACGAAGCAAGTTTGGCACCAACTCTGCCTATGTGGTCGAAGCGAGCCTTTTTAAGCGTTTTTTTGCAGGACTTGGCCGCAAAGTTAAAGGCTTTCTTCTTTTTACGCGTATCCGGAGCTCTGCGCTTACGAGCGTCAGCCCAAGCCTGGTATGCTGACTGTTTAATAGCCTCAGCTTTTAAACAGTCAGCATTGAACCAGGGTTCAGCTTTGATGCCAGAGGGTCGATCAGAAAATGGAATATAATACTCCATCGCCTGACCGAGAACTTCAGCAACGGCACTTGCACAGCTCGACGGATCGCCAGAAGAAAAGCAGGCTTGCAGCCAAGGGTAAGAAGCAAGGAAATGTCGCATCTCTTCCCAATCTGCTGACTTGTACCGCCAAACCCGTCTATTGCCTCTAGGGCTGGAGTCAGGTGGAGGACATATGAGGACGGACTTTACCAGACAGTGGTCAGAACTCCCAAGAGGGGCTGAAACAGACACGTGATATCGGTCTGGTTCAGTCGTCAGCAGAAGGTCCAAGCAATTAGCTATGTGATTCTCAACGTCGGGTATCCTAGTCGCCTGGTCGACCAGCTGGGAAAGGTTCGAAGACAAGGCAAACTTGTACGCCTCTCTACCAGCATGGTCAGTTTTCTGGTATGGGAACAACCATTGTTCGTGGTGAGCATTAAAGTCCCCCAGAAAAACGATTTGCGCGGTAGGATACCTTTGCTGAGTCACATCAACAGCCTCACTTAGGTGACGAAAAAGCCTCGTTGTCTCCTGGTCACCGCTATGCGATCGGTAGACACCGACATAGACAATTTGTTCTGTGCCGGTGTCCACAAGCAGCCAGATTGAAGAAGAAGAGGGATCTTCCAAGTTACGGAGACGCTTACAGCAGATGTCATCACGCACATAGAAACAAAGCCCTGCCTTAAAGCGGAAATTGTGCTCCAGGACATATCCTGGGTAATTCAAGTAGGATGTATCAGCAGGGGTAGTAATTTGCGTCTCCGTAAGCAAGAGCAGATGCGGCCTTACAGTCTCAAGATGGTGGTGGACTGGGACGAGATTAGAGTGCAGACCTCGAATGTTAGTGAGGTGCACTTTTAGCGAGAGGCCGTGTATCCGCTGTTGATTCCTCAACTTTTTGTTTCTTTTATTCATTATTGTTTTTATTTTTGGGGCAAGAGGGAAAAAAGGCGAAGAGTGGCAGTTACGCGAGGCATCAGCCAGCCCCCTCCAGAAGTCACAGTACTGTTGCGCGGTAGGATATGACTAGTGCGGAGACCGCGGGGACGCCCGGACCCCCCCAAGGCCGCCTGTCGAGGCCTCTCGCCCGGTTGCCAACCGGCCCGACAGGGCCAACCTTAGGATTATGCGCGCGATGGCGGAGCAGCCTTTCACAGAAGGCTAGTCTGCAATTGGGCTCCCAACTATCGGCGGGCGGCCAGCGAAAAAACCGTTGCTCCGGATCCCGCTGCCCTCCGAAACTAGGCACCCCGCGCAACAACACTGTGAGTCTGAATTCGGTACATTGGCAGATGCAAAACTGCGTAGACCCAC
This sequence comes from Acrobasis repandana, assembly GCA_963576875.1. Classification (NCBI taxonomy): domain Eukaryota; kingdom Metazoa; phylum Arthropoda; class Insecta; order Lepidoptera; family Pyralidae; genus Acrobasis; species Acrobasis repandana. The sequence continues at coordinate 5,542,852 of OY756215.1, forward strand.
TCCTCGAACGGCTACTCAGGGAATGCAGGATGGAACGCGCGAACGCTTGGCACCCTGATTTTTCCACTGAGGGTGGTGACCAGCCGCGGCCTAAGCCTACCACCGGAGAGGGTGTCACTCTTTAGCACCACCCGGGGGTCACGTGTAGGGTCTCGAGGGTAAAGCCTACGGACGCGAGTGACAATCGACCCCCAAAAATATATATAATATATATACATGTGGTATACACTTACACTAGCAGCAATTCACTTAAATCCTGCTTAAAAAATTCCAACTCTTATTTTGCGGGAGATAGCGCGCGGTAAGCTGCCGAGTTACTGCCCCATTTTCCACCACTTGATTCCTGACGTAAATTGTTTATTTTTTAAACTAGCCGAGTCCGACGTCAAGATTAATGGCGCTACCCACTTTTGTTGTAATTTTAATCTTATTTATTACGCCTCCGAACAAATTTCTTTCATTACTTGGCGGAAAATCTCAAATTCAGAAAATTTTAATTTTTAACTTTTTTCTTCTGAGTTGTGTTATTTGGCAGTGTAAATGAATTCCGAGATGTATCTATATGCTGTGTTCAGCATAGGTGTAGTGTAGAGCAATGTTTGTGCAATGCGCACGTGCCGATTTGACATCTACGTTACGTGATCTTGTTGCTGTCAACTGGAATTTGTTATCCTCATATTCTTTTGCTGAAATGTGGATTGAACATAATTATAAATGAAAACGAACTACTATGCGATATCTATAAGGAGAGTTAGGAAATCAGGCATCTAACTATTACACAAACGTATAGCTTCTCTAAAAGTGATAAGTGTAAATGTTATGAATGATAACTAAAAGTGATAAAAATTATGCCAGATTTGAAAGAAGTGTAGCGTTATTTGGTGATGCATGTTATTAACATACATTTATAATAGCGATTCATAACCTCCGTAACAATTAATACTATAATTATGCAGCCAAAGTTTATTGATTGCATCGTTTGTTGCACAAATTTACCTAAATACAGTCAAACAGGTAGTAGATCTAGGTTCTGATTTAGAACTAGTTATTTAAAAATATATATTATGTCATGATTCGATTCTATTAAATATATTTGCTCGTTTATTTTGATTGCCACATTTTATGGCTTTGTGCCACGCACGGGTTTTTAATATTTATTTAGCATCTTTATAGCTTTAACATTTTCTAAATGTGGCTTTTCTAAATATAATAATTCAGATTAACTAATGCAGAGAGCCCTGCAGGCTGGCGACGAATATGACACTTTCGAACACGATGGACTGATGATCTTACGAAGATAGGTTTGTAGAAGACTAGGTGGGAGCCCAACTGTGGGACACTATGAGCTAAAAAATAAAATGCTTATTTATTAAAAACTTAGCATAAAGTAAAATCAATAAAGCAAACAATCAGTTTAAAAAACAGCTATAGAATCGACAGGCACGCACGCGGTTACCGCTTCTAAATGGATTTAGCATTCGTTCCGATTCCGGCCAGTGTCATGTCACCTCACTATTTATTTTGACGCTCAAAATTCACAAAGCTGACTTCGCTTTTTGTGTTCCATTCTTTTATTTCATTCGGTAGCCAATAGATTTTTTTTTATTCGGAACTATCACTCGTAACTTTTTGGGTTTTGTTAAAATGTACTGTTGCTAGAGTTATTTTGAAATACACAGTAAAGTTTAAAATGTTGCCTTATCTCGTGTATTTCAGCGAAGAGTGGGCGTCGGAAATAATTTAGTGGAGGCGGAGGCGAGTTGTTAATACGTACTTACGTACCTATTATGTATGGAGATTGGAAAACCTGCGGCTAGGATTTCTCGTATATTTTAGGAAAACCTGTGAAGCTGAAAGTATGGATTTTCCAGTGTAAATATTTAATAATTTCATCAAGAACGATCATACCATACCTGAGTTTATCCTTCTACTGACCAACACTACCAACTATATACAAACACTCAACTCAAACCAATTTTTTAAAAATACACGATTGTTTAAGTCATTACTTTACGAATGTACTCGTACATAATTCTAAATACTTCATAAGTTAAACTTACTTATTTGAATATTTCAGTTCCCAAACACGCAAACGTTATAAACTAAACTTTAATTAAAACTTATGGACATTCGGGTTTAACTTTCAGCTTTGGGCAGCGTACAGAAGCAACTTCTAGTACCCTAGTACTAGGTTAGCCGACCTCGATCCAGGGTAATAGAACTGAATTACGTTATTTCACCTATTTTCCTTCTCCTAGAGTTTTCTTGACCCATATACCATATTTCTGTTTCTACGATGAAAGTGTGTGTACGTCAAACATATAATCTTAGTTTGGAAGTATTTCATGTATTCCAGTAATATTAAAATGTTAAAACGCTGAAATAATAAATACATAAGATACCACATATAGGAAGTTGTGAAGAATCATCATCATCATCAGGTCTTGTTTAGTCTCCATTGCAGGAGCACCACCCTCTTTATACTACTAACTAAAGTCATATTTTAGCCTGAGCAGTCAGAGGATTTGGCCTGTACTCTCCACTGAAAGGTCTCATTGATGTTTATAAACTTTGTTTAGCTTGTGTTTCCGTCGCCTTCTACGACATCCACGGGAAAGCTTGGAGTGATCCTATTCTACACTGCCGGGAACCACACGGCAAATCAAAGGAATAGATAAATAATATAATACCTATCTATATGTTCTCAAAAACTTTTGAAAAACTGACTCCTGACCGACGAAACTTCAGATGGCATATTGATATTCCGAAAGCTCCGAAATGTTAGTAGAGTTTCAAACACGTGATCCTTCACCTACTTCATTTAGAATTTAGGAAATCATTGTTTGTAAAATCGTGACTAGTTTCCCTTTACCAATGGAGACTGCCTAAACGTTCTCATTTCTTTTAGAAAATCTACCGCCCCCCACTAAGGGTTACCATCCGCCCGGATTAGTCCGGACACGTACGGACTTTTAGACTTGTCTGGACTTTGTCCGGATTTTTAATTTTTCCGTTTATTTATCGTGGTTTTTTAGGGATAGCTTTCATTGGCCAGACTATAATACCATTAGAACTATGTAGGTAATGTATGCCTTTTGCGACAAAAAAGTCCGGTGTTTTATCGAAATGTTAGGCTTTATCTGACAATCCAATTCCCAAATTGTAACCCTACTCCCACTTAGGTCTCAGAGAAAAGTTTCAACGTATGACTTAATGAAGTACTAGCACACACAAGTTCATCTCGCATAATTTATACGCCGCCGTTTAATTACTGGGCTGAGTTAATTATTTGCGTCGGGCGACTTGCCTTGCGAACTATAAGGTTTATGTTACACTATCGTGATTTATTCAAAGCGCAAACAATGGTGTGGTACGGTTCATATTTGTTGTTTTATACAACACGGACGGCTAAACATGAACAAACGAGGAGGGATTTACTGTATTCATTTACAAATACTCAAATTTGCAAAAGGACTATAGACAGAGCAAGCGACGTTCGCAATTTATTTCAATATACAAGTTTATTTTAATTTAAAAACAAATATTTTAAGGGGTAATTCCCTCCATCATTTTGAACAACTTTTCACAATAAATGTATATCGAAATACGGAAAAAAATCTAGTTGCTATAGTAAGTAATTTTTTTTTTACTCAATTAAAAATAAGCTTGAACAAAGTTCGCCCTTAAATCTGTTTTGTGCTAATTTGGATGCTGTGACTAGTAAATAACTTTAAATTCATTATAATATCCTCGTAAATAAATGTATACGAGCGTGTACGTATGGCCATGCCCTAATAGAAGCAGGACGCTTTAGAATTTCTCACGTATACACGCTCGAATAATTCAAAGAATCATTGCTGTGAAAAGCTCAAAGGAAGGAGGAAACTCTTTCGCACACCGTTCCCATTAAGAATGTATTTAAAACACAAGTCTTCAACATTTTCCTTTACAGCACAACTTTTCTCAGTTTTATTTTGGCAATATGGAAGAATGAACATAATATATTCAGCTCACTCGAATTAGGTACATATTTTTTTTGACAATGTAGCTGATTCGATAACGATTTCGAGGAATTGGCTTCTGGAGCTATTTGCAGTAATCGAAAATTTGCATTTAGTTATTTTTTTATATGCGAAACTATGTGTGACCTTCATTTCATTTGACCTTCATCATATTGTCTCTGCTGGACGCTCGTGACGTAGTTCCTTTTTGCCGGAGAAATATCATAGTGTTACCAACTTTAGAGAAAATTCCTAAATAAAAATATGAATTATACTTAAATGCGGTTCCGATATTGATTCGAAAGTACAACCAACTTTGTACCTTTAAAATGCTGCGCAATCACAAAACTGCTTCCGTCACTTGGAAACCACATACATAAGTCTGAAAACCATAGCCTAAAACTGGATTGTGGCAGTGTGAATTGTAAGTCACAAAATTGATGAAATTAGAGGGGCAAAGGCATTGATCTAAGTATATTGTCGCTATGCTGACAAAAAATTGCATGTAAAAACAGAAAATACTTTTTTTTTTACATTTTGTGGAAAATAGTTGGGAATCTGGGGAAATTTGAGAAATCTCATGTGGCAACCCTGGTCTTGATGGCGAAAGATGGAATGACATTGACAGTTGACAGCACAGCACAGAATACTGAAAAGTGACTGACAGTTTTTTTTTTAAGAAGTCACATGCTAGTATTTATTTGGAATTTAGGAAATCATTGTTTGTAAAATCGTGACTAGAGTTCGCTGACGCACTTCCGGTAAGAACTTCCAAAACTTTAAAACTTAGATAAAAACGTAATTAAAGCACTTAATGTTTTTTTGTTCAAATTACTTCTTTGAAATGGTCTATTCCATCGGAAAAGCAGAAATTTGGAAGGTTTATTTTTTTTAGATCTAGCCAATTGTCTTTTGTATAAGAAGGTGAGAAAGACGACATGATATACAGGGTCTAACAATATATACTGAAACTGTTTTAAGGGTGAATTCAGTCCATGATTCTCCAAGGAACATATATTTTTTGCTTTCCATACAAACTCGGATCAGTTGATCGGTCAACTTGAATCTATATTTAAAAGCTATGCTCTTGTCGGTGGAGTATGAATTCTAGGTGGCCATAAGATATTTTTCTTATTTCTATATATTATTATGTTTCTTGGGGAAAGTTGTTCAGTATCATGGACTGAATTCACACTTCTCAGTATATTTGTTAGACGTTATAGAGGTATAGCTACCAAAGAACAATAACCATATAGCTCCACACGACTCTAGTCGTACTCGTGTTTTGAACAAAAAGTTTGACATACAAGTAGTTCGTAGCTAGTTCCGCTGTGCATTATGTGCAATGTATTGCAGTTTGCTCTAGTTCCTTGTCAGTTTACTAGACATTTCATGGCTTTACAAAAGGTTTTACATGACAGAACCACATCTTTGAATATTTAAGTAATTTTTTTCATGGTAATGTGATAGCGGGTTAGCATGTAGCAACATATGACTTGGGTTGGGACGCCTAGGATAATGATAACGTTTCTAATTTTTATTTTATTTATTAATATTAAATATTTATGTACCCTAAACAAAATTACACTTCCATGCTGGTCTGGGAGAAAAGAAAAAACTTAGAATGTACCAGCTGCTTCTCTACCCGCGTGGATCGTAGAAGCCGATCGAGGGAATGGGTGAGAATGCAAATCATGTTAATAGGCGATGTGGCTAGTAAGCAACCCATACTATTTTGTTTGTTTGTTTGTAATAACTTTATTGTACTTTGATTGAAAACACATAATTTAAGACAAAAACAACATATAGAGTAAATTGACAACGGCGGACTTATCCCATAATGGAATCTCTTCCAGTCAACCGGCGAATAAGTAGATAGGACAATTACTTACAAGAAGGGTAGAAGTGCGTACATAAAATAAAAGAAAGCATAATTTATACGAACTTAACTTAAACTAATATACAATGTGGATGGGACATACATACCCGTAACAAATCGAATCACGGTCTATACTAGACCATTATAGTTAATGAAATAAAAATAACAGCCAAAATACAAAAAAAAATTAGCAATTTCATACAAAAGTGTGCAGCCGCTCGGGAAATTTGTATGAGAATGTAAATTTTTTTTTGGTCTTTGGACTGTTATTTTAATTTCATTATACTATAATGATCTAGGCCCGTGATTCAATTTATTACGGGTGTGTCCCTTCCACTTTGTATACATGCAAACTTACTACAAGATATATACATACATACATATAAATACATAAACATATATATTGTACCTACATAAAAAACACTGAAATGAAAGCTTAAATATCTGAGGTGACGAGAGGATCCAATTTGGATTTCTTTTTCCACCTTCTTTCCCACCATCACGCTAAAAGTTTCCTTTAAATCTTGCGGCCGTGGGCTCTGTCTGCTTATATCCGCAAGACCTCTGTCTGCCCCATTAGGGATAAATACCTGAAAGTATGTATTAAGTATGTATGTACAAAATAACAATTTGGTAAATATTAATAAATAATCGGGATGGCGCGGACAAAGGGAGGCTTATGTCCAGCAGTGGGTTTTTGAGAGCTGATGATGATGAATAAAATAAAACGAACTCTTAGTTTTAATTGAGCCTTTGATATTTATTACCGGTGACGTTTTACTATCGGTGACGTTGTTTTATTATCGGTGACGTTGTTTTATTATCGGTGACGTTGTATATAGCTAATATTTGTTGCCAAAAATCTGTCAACATATTTTTTATTTTCACCAAAATACGAAGTTGCTATGATTTATTTTTATATCCACCGTGACTTTTTGCGTTGGTAAAAGTATGTTTGTATTAATTATAATTATCCAATTCAATATAATTTACCTTCGCCTTGCCTTCTGATCAAAACAAGAAAATTTTACGAGACGTGCTTTCGGAAAGGTCACAGGATTGTGTTCCCGTTTCGACTGCCTAATCTTGTTGGTTCGGGATTTGTTCTCGATTGTTGTTCTCCATTACCATAACTGAGGAATACTAATGCTCTCAAAACTTCCATTGTTATAGCTTTATTGGCCGTGTTTTGTTAAATCGGGTTCGACGCCTGTTTTCAATATTTAAGGCTTTTAATATTCATAGATAACCCTATTCATACATGTACTTCAATCAAAAAGGGATCAATTTTAAATGTGAAAAATGTAACGTTTCTGTTTAAATTGAAAACGACATGCTTCTTCAAAGTAATCTCCAGTAATATCAATAAAATTAAACTTGTAAACGAAAAAAATAACTTAGTCTTTTTACGTTACACTCGTAAAATAGGGATCGATTGATTTCGATAACAGTTCAACAACTCATTCATTCACGTAGGCACTCATACATTCAGTACGTGAGTGGATAGCCATTATCCTTTTTTCCTGAGTAATAAATAGCCCCTTCCCACGTCATTATTGCTCTGTATCGTGAAGCCATCACGGATATTTTTTTTGGCGTTTTGGGCAATCACAGCGTTAATAGCAATCATATAGACTATTTATTTAAGTATTATGTTAAACATATTGTGCATTAAGGTGCATTATATACTCTGAAACAAGTAATTATTTGAAAATATTTTTCAAAACAAGCTTTTATCTAAAACAATTAACTTAAAAAGTTTAAATTGCTCCTCGAGACGAATCAATTGAGCCCAAACTAGGTGGGTTTATGTTGTTTTATCATAGAGATCAGGCTTCATCATGATAATTGATGCATCTATCTATAATTTAAGAACTACGTTCTTGTCGGTGGAGTAGTTTCCTCATGTCTCCCTCTCTTGAGCCATCCTTTTGACCATTGACCTTATGATCATTGGTACCATAATATTGCACTGTCACCCAACTTACATACGAGTAAGTGAAGTTTCATATCAATCGAATAGAAGTGGGTATTATTTAGCATGCTAGATTGATTTCAGACACACTGACAAATGGGACAGGTGAAACTAAATAAAAGCTTGTAAAATACATATCCGTTGAACATCAATCATAGAATCTAACGCGTAACACAGACACTTCTAACAGAAACACAATCTTGATAATGTAAAAGTTTCTTTGTAGACAAGTTTTCTATAAAACCTACTGTGTTCAGGGCTCAGGCACTCGAATCTCGTGTAAAAATATGTAAACCATTTTCATGACTGTACTGTACGTGTACTAACGTAGTCTTACTTGTTCGCAAAACGTTTTCAGAAAGAAGTGTGCAATTTGCATCTAATGAATCAAGTAAATGGGAGGCGAAAATATAAGCGGGTGATATTACCGCTCCTAAGGTGACAGGTAATTACGGGTACGGGCGAAGCTTGCTAAAATGCAAAATGGATTAACAGCTCTAATTATGGTATTTGTTTACTGCTTCGAGATGACTAATTACACAATATGAGGCCGTGTTAATTACATTTTGTCAAAATGAAGTATTTCATTTTGACAAAATGTAATTAAGCTCGTGAAAGCTCTATTAAGGTAATTAAAATTTGATATAGTAATATTTATTTTTATTATTTATGGCCGCGTGTTGATGAGCACTTGAAATTTTGCATGAAGCTGTATGCTTTGTTTCTTGATTTTTACGAGTAAATTCGCGATTAAAAACCTAGTTGTATCAATGAAAATAAATTAAGTACTGGTTATTTTTAAACTACTCGTAGGAACCTTAATCATTCGGAGAAGATAGAAGAAAGAGAATATATCAATACGAGTATCGAAATTTTCTTCTTCTGCTTTGTTATTTAATAATTTCACTATTTACTGGCTGTTCGATCACTATCGTTTGTAAGCAAATGTATCCAGCTTGACCTTCATTAACCCCATTCTGTGCTGTTAATTAATTTTCCTTTACTAAACTACAGGGGTCAAATCTTATTAACCCGTTTGCAGCAATTATGTACGTATAACTCGTATATTATAATGAGATAAACCGTAGCTTAAAACTAAGCCGCCCCTAGGGTTTGTTGAAAATCTTAAGGGACGTCTTTGTATTAATCCTTAACACTGGCAAGTTAAGGTTTTGAGATAAATGTTCATATTAAAACTAGGGGTTTATGCTTGTTACGACGCGATTAACTGTTTGAAATAAAGACTCTCAGTCGCCCCTCGTTTCTGTTAACAAATATGCACATGGAGTTGCATATTTTTAAGAGGAATTTAGCTAAAACCTTAATTTAATGATTTGTCGAATTGTGTACATGTTAGTGGCAAGAAGTCACGAATTCCTTTCTATCTGAATCTATTTAGTTTGTTACGCTAATAGGTAACTTCATGAACAATCATTCTCCGCATATTACGAGTAGAATACTTAAGCACGTATAGATGCTACGCCGCAAAATAACAGGTTTTCAGAGAAAAATTCAATTAAATATTCTCTTTTTATGTTTGAATATAATGAAACCGTTTCGGAGGAGAAATCAGACGCACAATTAGAGATAACCGAAAGGTCCAGACACAAAATAAGCCGGAGATGGTCTGATATCAGAAAATTAATTAACAGTACCAGAGTCGAGACCGCGGCCGTGGCTGACGAAATTTTAATTGCGTTTTGGTCGGAAGGACCAATTTCGGGTCTAATTTGTTCAACTCTCTGTGTTCAAATAATATTGATTTAATTTGATATTTCAATGTTAAGTTTTGTATTTTAGATTTTTTAAATCTGAACTATAAAAATGCCGTTTTCGGAAGTATTTTTATTGTTATATTAACCCGTGAAGTCTGAAATATCATTAAACAGTAAACGGAAACTTGTTATAGACCTTTGACAATAATAGAATAATCTAGTTAAATAAAGTTATAATTAGTATAAGGAATTGCAATGGCAAACCACTCCATTATCTGCCAAAAATTGTCATTGTATGAGTCTATATCCATACAATGATACCGACGAGAGCTCTTAAATGTAAAGGAACGAAGAAGAGAAGAAATTAAGAATGTTTCTCGACCGGATTTTTTGATCGAAATCAAAAGTTTTAAGTAGGTAACTTTTCTAATACACAGTAGTAGAATAACTTTTGGTCTCCCCCCGTGGTCTCCCCCCAGAGGCGGTAGTGACAAACTCAAACTAATCAATTTCTTGCTCCCCCCTCCCTCCTGAAATGCGACGTGTTCTCTAATGAACTCGCAGCTGTCGACTAATCGCGTGATTATTCTAAATAATTACCCTGTTACATGAAATAAGTATGTTTAGGCTAGGGCGCCATTTACCTACATATTCTAGCAATATATGTTAGACTTATATAATTTTATAACATTCAGGTAGTGCCATTATGGCATTATTTGTTCTTAGAACAGAACAAGGGGAAGAACAGAACATATTATATGGACATAATTATACATATACATAAATAACTAAGGCAAGCTCTATCTATTATTACCAGGTAGAAAAGATTTGATTGTTTGTATGTTTGTTTGTAATTGATAAACACAAAAATTACCAATCCGATTTTAAAAATTCTTTTACCTAGGTATAGAAAGCTTAAAGCCATTATCAGCGAGTAACATAGGCTATATTTTACCTTTCAACACCGCCGTTCCGTACCACCGTATAATATTATTTTTAAAACACGTTTTTTGTATGACGACCCTCTTTAATTTTTTTTTACTTTATCATATTTTTAGTATTTGTTGTCATAGCGGCCACAGAATACCTACATAGGTTAATCGGTGAAAATTTTAAGTGCCTAGCTGTAACGGTTCAAGCTTCGATCATATATTCTATAGATGCACAGTTGCACACACACACAGACGGACGAACAGACGGGCAGACGGATAGACTGCGGAGTCACAGTAATAAACCTATTACTGCTGTCTGTCCGTAGTAAGACCCGTTGGCACCCTGTGGGTACGGAACCCTAAAAATTAAATAAGGCAACGCCAAGTTTGTTAGGAGTTAGAACCAATTGGAGCAGAGGCTCATCTAGACCGGCGGGTCTACCGCCGAACTCGATTGTGTTCAGTCTTGCTATTGTTTCTGACGTCATATCGCCATTTCGAACCGCCTAGCTAAGCCTCATGACGTCACATGTACTCTGTGGGCCAAGACAATTTCAGAGTGATGAACGAATGATACGGGCCTTAGTCCGCTGCGACAAATTGATGCTGACGCCGGCCGGTCGTTCCAGGTGAATTTACTATACTAGCGTAATGAGTTTCAGGTCTTAAGTGTAGCCGTAAAGATAAAAATGTTGCTAATTTTAACGTAGCAACGTAAGCTTAACGCGACCGTGGAATTATTTGGTGTACTTAGTTAGTAATTTCTTAGTCGTCCCTGGCACTAAATATGAGTTTGTAAATTTTCAGAATAAAAAGTAACTACACTATAGAGATCACAAATTCATAATAGAAAATCAAAAGAGGTTTATATTTCTAATCTGTTCACAAAACGTTTATTACAGTGCGAAACGAATCAAAATCGCCTTCATGAAACTATTGAATGTGATCAAATCATGCATGAATGAGGACTGAGATTAAATACATACGAGTGCATGCTAATCTCGTCTTTCGGATTAGTAAAATAAATTTTACACCTTGACCAACTTGTGTTGATTTAAAAAATAGTTCATGAAACGTGAGGTACATGTTTTTATCTTAGAACGTCACTAAATCGGAATAGAATTCATCACTCAATCGCAACTGCTAATTTAGACGGCGGCTGTATGTTGTAGGCAATTTCCTTGAATTGGCAGAACTGTGACACTCGGAAATTGATTCCGAACCGCTAATTCTGTTAACTGTGATGTTTGCAGTTCCCGGTATTCGTTTATTTAATGTACCTATCTGGAGTACGAACGAAGACAGTGTTTGTATTCATCTCGAATTAATGACGAGAAGACAAGGAATCCCATTCACTTAGATAAGATTCACGCTATATTCGCGATGGTTTAAATTACTCTAGTAAGTGAAGTTAATACTATGTTGTATTTATGCGTAACTCTTTTTTGCATTTTTCCCTTCAAGAGCTGTCTGTGGCTATCATAGAGTTATATTTCTACGGTCTCATTCATAAAAATTTTGCGCGACTTAAATCACACGTGAAACAGGTTGGTAACACAAATGTCAGAAAACGCTATTCATAAACGTCAAACATCGGTTAAAACACATTTTAACAGTTCGTTACGCTAAAATTGACCGCCCCCTAGTTTTGTACTCTTATGTATTCTGTGCCCTAGTATAACTCTATCGTAAACCTATGTATTCTGTGCTCAAGTATAACTATCGTAAACCTATTTTAACACGTATAACATTGTAAATATATCTTCAGAAAGATGCAGACTCTATAACATCTTAAAGTTGATCGTACTCGTACGAGAGTTACATTTCCACACGTTATCAATACGCTATTTTGCAAAAAGTGTATGTGATCAATGACAAGTGGCATTATTTTGTGACGTTTTATTCTATTAACAGTACCAAATAATTTATTTTTGACCCACCAAAATACCAAATTCCGATGTCAAATTCGGGCGATAAAGTGTTGCGAATGGAGAAATAAAATGGAACATCAAGGATGACATTGAACATGGAAATCCACTTGTGTAACGGACGACGAACGCATGACGTCACTTACAGTTGCATGGAATGTAAATGCCATGCATCTAATACCTCGTTCAAACCGCAGCAAAATGGCAACGTTTACGGGCGTAAAATAAGTTTTGTGGTTTCAAAAAACGCAAATACAAATTTCTAACGGTCTTATTCATAAAAAACGCAGTTTTCCCTTTAAAATGCATTTTGGTTAAATATCGATTAAGTCTTACAAAACACTGTTGAAACACTCGTTAAAAATTTATATTTATAAACGTGTATCAATTCAACAAATCAATAAAAAAGACTAATGTCTAATGTCAAAATTTCCATAGATAACTGGTATTTTTTGCGAAAACCTGTCAATGTAAAGCAACAACCATATACATATCTCAGAAAAATATCGAATTTTGTCTATGGCTATTGAGTAGTATCACCCAAGGTCAAAGAAATTATAAACAATCTAGAATGCCTACGAAATGGCAAAGCCGTTCCCACAAAAGATACCTAAAGTTGTAGAAGTTGTAGGTGTCCCCTTCTATTCTATTGCACTGTCAGTTTAGTTTACGGGAAACGGACGCCTACAACTTTAGGTACGATTTTTCGGAACGTTAGGTATTTCATCATTAGCTTTATGGAAATATAAACTTTATGTACGTCGCATTAAGTTTAATTTTGAATGTTGTTTTTTTGAGATTATGACTTGTAGTCATTCTAGATTGATTTTAATTTCTTTGCCCAAGGTACATTATTAGCTCTTTGGTATCACCACCGTGACGTGACACTGACATTGAAAATTGAAAAAGTTCGTGAAAACGCGCGATTTTTTTTTGCTGTTTCACTTTATCAATGTCGCCAATAGTTTTTAAATAGATATTTAATTTGATATGTTCTATCTAAAAAAGTGTGCATGTCTTGGCTGAAATATACGGAAACACAACACACGCATTTTCATCATCATCAGATCATCAAGTCTTTTTTAGTCTCCACTGCAGGAGCACGACCCTCTCTGTACTACCAGAAACTTAGCCAGAGTAGTCAGAGGATTTGGCTTTAAATACTTATTTTTAAGTACGATATTGTTTATAGGCGTTTACTTGTGCTCTAACCGCGGTATCCTACTGTTAATAAAAACATGTATGTCTATTGTCTATCTGCTATATATACTTGTTTATGTTGTAGTTGTAGCCTAGCTAGGTTGACTAAATTCAGCGAAGAGTTAGTTCTAGAAACTAGTGTTCATGTAAAATCACGTACTCTTTCGCCTTAGATTACCTACATAGGTAAAAAATGCTACTTTTTTCGCTGGTTTAGCGATTTTTTGAACGATCTTTTTTATTGATATGTTACATGAAATATGATATTTACGTAATACAAGCGTTATCCATTTCGCCGAGTCGCCCTGTAAAGAGAAATCGGGTTCAATGACGCGCGAAAATAATACGATTCCGATGCTCACTTCAGTATCCGATCGTATATTCTTAGTTCTATTGTAAATTATTTTCTTTGTGGCTCTTTATGCTCTGTAAAACCAAAAAAAACTTACGGTCTCAATTTTATGCTACTGAATTTGCTTGCTATTTCATATTTCGTTTCATCTGTTTGCTATTTTATTTATTTAACCTATTCGAAGCGAAGTTAAATAAATATATAGAAAAGGAAAATCACACTGATTTACCTAGCCCCAAAGTAAGTTTAAATTTTATGGGATACTAACTCAACGATACTATATTTATGATAAATACATATATAAATAAACACCCAAGATCTAGGACAATTTAAAAAAGGTCATTATATACCATACCCACTTTACAACTTGAAGTCCTACTAGCGTGGTTGCCTGTAAGAAATTGCTTTTGCGATAAGGCCGCCATTGTACATAACATATTGTTATCATTATTTACTCTTATGTATTCTTGGTGCAATAAAGAGTTTTTATTATTATTGTTATTATTATTATCCATCTTGCCCTGACTGGGAATCGAACCCAGAACCTACGGATTGGCGGATTAGCGTGTTGACCATTAACCATCGAGGTCGTTGACAAAGTTGATGATTTGTTTTTTGTCTTGCTTTAGGTGTTACTGTAAATAGTGGTCCATTCGAAGCTTATCAAATGATGTACATTACTATGCAAACTTCCACCGAAAATCGTTTGTCCCGAGTAATAAGACTGAAATTAGCCTGCACTGGATGTCTAGGTATCTAAACGAAAAGGTGCTGAGTTCTGACGTGAGCTAAATTAAACCATATCGCTAACAACAGTGAGTAGATATTTCTTGAAATTTCTTTGCTGAGTGAGACTTCTGTACGGAGTACTAGTATCCTATTCTGTGGTATTATATAGCATTTTTGTTTTTTAATATAGATCACAATTTCCTACCTGTCAGTACAATGCTGTATTTAAACTTTTGTCATTTGTTTCCAACAAATATGAATTAAGAGAATTGACCTAGTATTGAGTAGTAGTGTAAAATATTATAAATAATTGATAGCACACAGCTTTAGATATATTTCAAATATATCGAATTAGTAAAGAACAAGATATTATTTTAAAAACTAAAACCTGACTACGGAAAAATAAATACTCAAAAGTACATTTATCCAGTTGTTGCAAGTACAGCGGGAGAAATGTGCTATATAAGCCCTTTAATTTGATACCCTGCACGTTATGATGCGATTTATTTTATTTTTTAGTTCATTACTTTATGGCCTATAGAGAGCGCCACAGTGGATTTACTGTGACGTCGCATAGCCTATAACCAGTGGACAGCCAAGATGATTCCGACGATACCTCATATGTCAAGGTATCATGGATACCTTTGAAGCTACGAGAGAACAGATACATACATAGCGGCGAAACACATAACCCTCCTTTTGGATTTGCCGTAGTCGGGTAAAAAATAAAATAAGCCTCTGTGGCTCCAGTTATAGAATTTACTTTAAGTTTTTGCACTACGCGCTCATTCAATTGTGGCTAGGTTTTACTCTGTGCGAGTATTTATTTTTTATTTATTTAACTTTATCACAAACGTAATAGGCGGACTTAAAGCCATGCAGACTATGCAGACTTACAACAAAAGGTGGATTATACTCCGCATTCCACGTTGCGGTTTGTAAATGTGGTATGGATATGAAAATAAAATGCACATTTTGAAACAATGTGTTTGTTTATGAAGTATTGTTCTAGAAGTATATTTTTTGATTATTTCATTCAATGTTGTTATATTATTTTTAGAAAAGTGTTAAAATGTGTCAGATTTTTGCTGGTGACTAAAATCATCTTTTTTTGTTTTAACAACTGTCATCTAGAGATAAAATAAAATAAAGTTTGTATCTTATGGACATTTCGCTGTTATTCATTACTTATTTTCTGTAATATTTATTACAGTAACGTAATTAAACTACTGAATGTAACAGAAATGATCTCCTTTGAGGCTACGTTCTAATGAAGACAACTGCTACAAGGCATCAATTATCTACAAGACACACGGAAAACTCATAATAAACTTGCGTTTATTCACTAGCAAGAAATAAATCCTACTCCGAAAAAGTAAAATGTTACTTTAGATATTGCAAGAGCGCATCAGGTTTCCATAAAAATCCTTTAGCTTGCTATTATCGCCATAAATACAGTTTTCTGAACAAGGAACGCCTCTCCAGCAGACAGACGCACTGAAACAGCACTAGAATACGATACAAATAGTTATTGGCACAGGAGTATAAATCAAAGAAAAACAGATGCGACACTGCTCTTTTTTTTTAATTCATAACATGTGACATTATTCGTTGTTCATTTCAAGTGTCGATACTTAAATTATGAAACGCAAACATGCAATACGTAATAATTTCGTTTGATATTTAAATGATTAAACTTATATTAAAGCTATAAATAGTTACGATTTACCACATAAGTAAAGATTTCTTTATTTCAATTCGTCTCCCTCGAATTCAACTTAATTTTTGTATAGAAGGTTACACTACTCGTATTACCTAAGTTTAAGGCCGTACTTGAATTTTCCGGGATCCAGTGCTGCCCCCATTTAAAATAAATCATTTTGAAGAAAACGGAGACATCATTTAAAATTTGCTACTACCAAATCCTAGATAACCCTTCAAAGTATTTTATGAACTACTGTTTACAGTTTAAAGTGAGAACGTTAAGCTTTACAACGCACATTTGCGAAAAACGGCCACTTTTAGGAAATGTGCGTAGTAAAGCTCAATGCTCTCATTATAAACTGTAAACAGTAGTTCATAAAATACTTAAATTTAAATAATATCTTCGTTTTCTTTGAAATGATTTATTTTAAATGGGGGCAGCACTGGACCCCGGAAAATTCAGGTACGGCCTTAAGTGAACTGGCTATACTATTTTCTTGTTCCGTTTCCGTAAACATTTCATCACTTGGATAAAAAAAAAAGGTTTTATCCTGATTCATAAAAGCTATTGAAACGTTTCTCTAGCGTTCATTTGCTTGACTGCCAACATTATTTTGAAATCTATATAGATTACATTCGTGTTCAGTTTTATTTCCCTAGAACACTTCTTTTTTATTTACATTCAGTCTCTAGAGAATTATCAGTGCCTAGCCCCAATATTTGGGATGAAAACATAATTTTTCGAATAGATAAGATAATTTTTTTTTTCACTTAGAAGAGCAGATGCCAAATAAAGTGTAAAATAAAAATAATATTTTTACACGGCTTTTCTTTTGTAGAACTCTATATTTTACTTTCAGAGCGTATTGCTGGATCTCGATAGCAGGCGATTGTGTACATTGATGTCGTTTCTATCATCCGTTATTGCTTTTGTGATACTTTAATGTTCCGTCGCGAGCATTAGTGCGATTCTATTGATAGATAAAACTCGCGTATAGATAATTTTGCATATAAACATGAAAAACAAACATGAATATTGCAATATTTAGTCGTATCGTTTCGCTTGCAGTTCTGGAGAGCCTCTTTTTCCTATGTTCTAAGTTTATTGATAATAAATAATACTTGACTTAATTACGCC
This sequence comes from Acrobasis repandana, assembly GCA_963576875.1. Classification (NCBI taxonomy): domain Eukaryota; kingdom Metazoa; phylum Arthropoda; class Insecta; order Lepidoptera; family Pyralidae; genus Acrobasis; species Acrobasis repandana. Next base: position 5,560,405 of record OY756215.1, read on the forward strand.
AATGACGCGTTGAAGATTTCCATGTTTTGTTTTCTTCAGGGAATAGAGTGATACCATTTTGCTTTTGAAGATTTAAGAATAAATTATGCATATTGAAATGTAAGCTTTAACGGAAAGTCATAGAATGGAACTACGGCATGGAATATTAACAAGAAAACTTTAGATTAGGATCCTGGGATTCAGAGAGAAGCAGAATATTAAAGAATGAACGTATTGAATGAATTTTCTCGATCCGTTTCTCACTAGAGCTACTTTAATCAGAAATTTCTTTGTAGCTTCCAATACAATTTCAGAACGAGATCAAATATTTCCATGGCAATATTTTTGGTTGGTTCCCTTATCTACATCTATCTACATGTAAGTATATATTACTTTGAGTTCGAGGAGCTCGGTGGCCCAGTGGGAGTACGCATTGCTAGCGCTTTAATAAAAATAGCAATTCTGACATAGTAAATTGAAGTCACTACTCTAGCCGCGTATGCCTGTCTGTAGTCGATACACTCAGAATCTTCTGGGCCGATTTCAATGCGGAATGCCTAAAATGTAGAGCATTTTACTTGGAAGTTGGATGTTATAAATTCCCGTGCGAAGCTGGGTAGGGCCGCAAGTTAATTATTAATGTTCTTCTGGACTACATTCACATTCGTATTAAATCCAGACCCAGATTTCGTTAAATATCACCGAAAGTTGGTCGTATGAGCATCGCGCAATTCGTGTATTATCCAAATATTTTCACTCGTAGAGGGGCGAAGTTACCTGACGATTTTATGTAAATCCCGCCGTAAATATCCCACGGGGGCTTTCCCACAAAGCCTTATTGTGAGACGGTGCGGCTGAAAACTGTGCCTTAGTCGGAAGCCTTCTTTGTCCCAGTTACGTCATTAAGATAAAGTTTGAAATATAGGAGAATTTTTTAAAAATCGAGTTTTGATCCTTTGCTTTTTGAAACAATGACTACAGTTGAGCGTGTATTGTTTCAGTTACTTTATTCAAAATTCAAAAATCATTTATTTATCTTTCGCCCATTCCAAGGTTCTTACGCTCTTGCTGCGAAACGCTGGCTGGGTGGGCACAGAACTGAACTGAACTGAACTGAAGTCAAAATCATTTATCTTTGGGTGTTTGTATCACTTGATACGTCATGTTTTTCTTCCGATTCAATAAAAGTTGTTGACGTCAGATCATTTACTTACAGCTTAGTTTACTGTCGTTAGTTTAAATTATAACCCCCGGGCGTGGTCCGTACTTGGATGGGTGACCACAAGTGGTACAATAATTTCTCGACCTCCTCCGTGCTTCCGAAGGCACGTAAAAGCCGTTGGTCCCGGCTGTCATTGTATGGCAGTCGTTAAGCTGTGTCAGATGCCTTTAGGCAGCTTGAAAAATCTGACACCAGTGTTGGCCACTTACATACACGAAAAACAAACAAGTTTAAATTGCATGGGATTCAAGAAAGGAGACGTTGTAGTGCTAATCCCTTAATTGAGCACAGGTAGCTTACGAGTATATGTGTAGGGACACTGGGACACTATAGGTTTGTAACGTAAGCAGACATAGTATAAACTAACAAGATAATGGACTCAAAATATTGAAAGAAATTAATAAATCTTACGCTGCATTAAGGCGAGTAAACTATAAATATCTTACGAAAAATTTAAAGGCTATATGCTAGTGCAAATTAGGTCATTGGATAATGTCCAATACACCATGAATGTGACGGTTCAAATGTAAATATCCCAGGTCCCGGAAGTAATGTTTGGAAGTTTCACTATTTATGCCTGGCTTCAGTCCAACCCATACATATAAAGGTACAAGATACACATAGCGTAATGAAAAATATGACCAGAAATGAAATGTTTTGTGTGACTTTAAAGATGACTTAAAAATTAAGATAAGGTAAGATGACTTATAAATTAACACAGTTTACAAGTACAACTTGATAAATCCAATTTTTGTGTATGTAAGCAAGCATGTAAGCAAGAAAACTTCAGTCACAAGAAACTCGTTTCAAAGATATCGTGTCCAGAACGTAGATTTGATCATTTCATCATGCGGCCGACCATTTCATGAAATGGTTATATTTCATAATATGGAAAATATAAACGCGCTGATCACATCACAACGTGGTCTGGTGGTTTAATATGAATATTATACCAATATAAAAAAAAACTTAACTAAAATTACATACAGCTACTGATGTGAAGAAACGCCGTAAGAAACTCATAGAGACAGTGTCTTCTAACATCTACTGAGTTAGTTACCATTTTACATATCTAACAACGTAGGTAAACTGCTATGCTATGCCTATTTGACCAAACAACGAGTTTGCCAAACGCCAAAATATAAAACATAAATAAAGGTAAAAGCAGTTGGGTAAATTGACAACGAGTCCTTGTTTGCATATGAAAGCTTCATTTCGTCATTCGTCGCCGTTGTGTGTCCGCTAATAAAATATACATCTAAAGCCTACCAGATTAAGCCATCTGGTATGCAGGCTCGGCACTGTGTTCATTCATTAAATAATATAGTAGTGTTGTAAATCTAGACTTTCAAAAAAGATTGCTTCTAAATAGGTAAGTTCTTTTTGTTTAAAATAAAATATAAGCCAACAAATTATTGCATAAGACAACTTGGGAGGTCGGTTAAAAGTAACGTATGCTAATACTGCGCCAAAATGTTTTAAAAAGTTTGACTTGTCATCGATTCATGGCTTGATTATAAGATGAAACATAAATTAAGATAAATATCACTTTTTTGGATTCTCTAGGGATTAGTTATTAAGCATCATTATTTATTTATTTACAATAACGTTAATATTATAACCACAAGTATATTTTATTTAGAAGTAAGAAATTGCAAATACCTCTACATTTTTCCCAATAACCAATACCGACCCAACGCTTGGCAAAGGTTATATATAATATACATTACTTTATATAAATAACATTCATGAGACACAAAGTAGGTCTCCAATTTTCCAGTTCCTCCATTGTGTTTCTTAGAATTTCAAATATACATGTAAATGTGGAGAAGTTAGCCTTTCTAGCGCCTAGCATAGCATTAGACTGCATTGGGAAAGTTAGACAAGTTCTCTATTCCTGGAACTCCTAGATTGTTTCTGAACTATGTTTTAATATATAAAATAAAAGTAGTTTTCATTTTACCTGTCTTTGAACTGTTTATGATAATTGTTTAGTTTAAAATCCTTACCATAACGATTTCCAAAATGTCCGAACGAAAAGGTGTCGTAGCTCGTAGTCTAATCGTGCGTAGCAAAGTTACGAAGCACCTACGCCGCTGTGCTACGAAATGCCTACAAACTCTACAAAGCGTAATCCGCCCGCGTACCGTGTTGGCTGGTAGAGCGCGCTAGTTACGTAGTAACTTATTATTAGCAAAGATAATACAATTACTAACGTAACAGATAGCCAATGTCATACAAACTTTTGGAGGGCACGTAAATAGCTGAAACTTGGTAACAAATTATTAGTACCAGCTGGTAGTACCACAGAGATGGCATATATTACAAGCATTTCAAACCCGCGGAAGGTATATATATTACAAGCATTTTAAACCCGCGGAAGGTATAGTTAATAAGTAATATAGGTTAAAATACAAGGCAAGTAAATATGACTGCCTCCGTGGTCCAGTGGTCAAGGCGTTTGCCTTGTGATCCGGAAGTTGTGGGTTCAAATCCCACTGGGAAGCATACTTTTTGAACAGTTGTTTCCAGTCTGGTTAGGATATTGCAGGCTTGAATCATCTGATTATCCGAAAATAAAGATGATTCCGTGCTTCGGAAGGCACGTAAAACTGGTAGTCTCGAACGTCATCTAGCATTTGTACCTATCCTAGGATTGGTTCTGGTCAACCCTTTGGGTTGCGGAGGTCAGACGGCAGTCGCTCTGTGTTAATCCAGTAACCTTGTCAAATCACCTAGGTAAAGGTAGCGGACCCCGGGCTCTGAAGCGTAACCGCTGACGATGCAACCGGGAATGCGCTTGGATGATGATGACAAGGTAAGTAAATATTAAATGTTTTATTTTACTTTATTTATTTAAATTTTTTACAAATATTGTAAACTAAAAGGTTGTATGACAATGGCACCCACTGTTAATAGTAATCTGTGGCGCTAGTTGCTAGTGGTAGTGCGTTTTATGGTTACTGTGAATATACGAAATAGAAAAAGTACTTTTATTTCAATACCCAAGTACTTTTATAATTTGTTGTTCAAATCGTTAATCCCAAATAATCTTAACAGCATAATGTTGTTTGTCAGTGATACAGGCATTCATATTATCCTGTGGGAGACCCGTATATATGTGAATTCAGGACGCGTCACACCCTTGTAACTGTTGTGGAGGCGTAATTAATTTGCATTCAATACTAACGTAATTTCTATGCCTTAATATTGTGTAAGCTCTCACAGTATCGGCTTTGTTAACTAGGTTTTTAAAATAAGGATTATTTCAAAGGCTTGAGAAAATTTTGTTTTCTTATAACTATTTTGCATCTATTGAAGTATAAAGAATTTCAGAGGTTTTTAGGCAATTCATTAGCGAAATAAAAGCGCTGATGTTAAAATTTGAAAGACACGTTTTGACTTATCTAAATCTAATTTGTAAAAAATGTGAACTAGAAGGACTTTTAATTTAAGACAGTCTTTACTAAGACTCTTAATAAGTACGACCTTATACTTTTGACAAAAGTGTATTATTATATGTCACTGGCAATCTCTATAAACCGACGATAAAGGAGTTGTAGAATGTGAATAGAGTAAAGTTTTAAAGGTTTCTTCCGGATGTGGTTATGTAACGCAGTGCAGGGACAAAGACTGCGCCCGGGTGACCTGGAAGTGCAGGTGAGGTTTGTGCACTTCTGTGCCGCCCCTTACTGTGTGGTCCATCTTTGAGACGTAGCGTGAAACTTATTGTCCAAACGAGAATGACCTGTGTCCTGCATCAGTGTTTGGTCGTTTGACATGACGCGACGGTTCGAGATCAATTCGAAAAGGTTTTTTGTGTTCTATCATGTTGCATCATGGTGCGAACAGCTCGTGGTATCAAATGACTAAGGACCTTTAACATTTCGTCTATTATTTTATTTGTTAAGGTCACATAGTTGTTATACTTTAATTATTTAACAAAATACAAAATTATAACACTATTGCTTTCTTAGCTATCAGAGCGATATACGATGACTGGATGTCATGTAGCCTTCCTCGTAAACGCTTGTATCCAAGCCAAAATCGACAGTTCAGAAATCTCCTGGCAAAACCAATAACACGCCACTGGTAATAATTGGTGTGGTGCCATATCTTTAGATTTTACATTTATGAGTGGTCGTAAAAAAAAGCTTATTTAATTTAATGAAACCGCTTATAACAAAATCGAAAATGTAAAAGAAAATGCACTTTTCTGATCAGAAAGTCTAACCTCTATACTCGCGCTTCGCTTGTCGATAACACCACTTGCCCAACTTTTAACTATCTAGTGTTTGCGTTCGTTAATTGTCAGAAGTGCCACGTCTCTGTTTGCGCGAATTCGGATCGTTAACTCTTAATTTCCATCACATTTTCAGTAGCGTCGTTGGTCTTCTCATCGTGTATTAAAGTTCAGTCGCGCTGGCGATAAATATACATTGATAGTTTCGGCTTGGTATGCCCTTTATAGAACACATGAGTTCATTAAGTTGAAAGTGACAGGACTATAGGACATGCATTAGTCCTATGTATTCGTCAAAACTCTGATTTCTGGCACTTCTTAGCCTACTCGTATTTGAGCACCGTGATATAACCTTGAAAATGACGTCACGAACTGGCTATCTGCCAACGGTGAGCATCCATCTAAGCTCGTTGATGTGACGTCTGCAATTTTTGCAGATTTAGCTGACTCGCGAGTCGCGATACATAAATTCTCAACCGGATGAGACAGCGACTTTATTGTTAAATAAACAATAGTTATAAAATTACCCACGATTGAAGGGTTAACTACGTGGTTCCATTTATTGTGTTATTGTACTTGTAAGTTTACACATTGCTGCACGGACTTGACTTGGAGCCCAATATACACTGCAATCTATTCCATTCAATGCCAGTCTTTCCTCGTGAGATTTAAGCAAAGCCATTTGTACTAACTTCGTAGCAATCCGGCCGGGCGCAATGCCCTGGGCCCTGCGGATTTTGGCTTGGTGCCAATTTTTCTGAACTAGAGGGATTAAGTTTGACGAAGTGCTGTTTTTAATTATCGTCAATAAATGTGCCTCTGTGATAGAACTCGATGATAAATATACATTATACATTATTGATACAACCAGGAATGTGCTATGATGGGAGAGAGAGACTTTAGAGCTAGAGCTTATAACAGTATTCCATGTCTTGGTTAGACAGTCTTGGCAAAGCAATGTGTACTAGCTCTATAGAAATCTAAAAAAAAAGCAACGTGTTCTGTAGAAATCTTAGACAAGTGAACATCAACAAACCTAAAACATGAACAATTAAATGAACTTTGAAAACTTCACGTATGCACCCAATTCGCCATCTCGGGTTGTGGTATAGTTTGATGTAAATGCAGCCATTCTACCGGATCGCTATAAATTTTTCAAGCTTTAACAGAGAGTACAGCCGCCTGCAAAAGTTGAAGCAGAGCTGGGATTTCTAGGAACTTGCAATACAGTATTTCATGAAAAATTTGTGAGTTTCGATATGGCTACGTAACATCGATTGTGAGACTTGCACATAAATCAAACTAGGGACAATATTTCTTGTCGCACTTTATAATCGAGTATTCACAGTCGAGATAATGATTTGTTGCAAATGATGCAAATGCAATAATCATGAAGCGCGAATGGACTCGGTGGAACGTATGGTGAGATGATGAAAACCTATTATTGTACACAATAACACTACTGAGTAGGCGGTGTGATTTATGATATTGATGCTATAGGAAATACCGCTGGCAGAAGAGGTATAATATTCGAGTACATCAAATTGTCGAATCACCAATAAAGCTATTTTTAAGACAACTAAGAAAAGAAATATCCATACAAAATTAAAGGCAAATAAACGGGCAAGTGCGAGTCGGACTCGTACATGAAGGGTTCCGTACCTCCGTACAATGTTTTAAAACGTTGAAGAAACAAGTTTCTTGTATGACGACCCCCTTTAATTTTTAACTTTATCTTATTTTTAGTATTTGTTGTTATAGTGGCCATAATAATACATAATCGGTGAAAATTTCAAGTATCTAGTTAATGCCATTAAAAAGATCTGATTAAAAACGCTGAAAAACATGTTTTTGTATGACGACCCCCTTTAATTGCACGCCTCATAAGCGAAGCGCATGAGGTAGTGCTCTACTCTCGCCTTACAAAAATCAAGTGATTTTTTAACTAAATGTGTCTATTTATTTTCTATCGCACTTGTACAATAATATTTACACATAAATGTCAAGGAAAAACACTAGTTTCAACACTTATGACATTTTTAAAAGACATTTTGCCTTTTAAATAAATAAAAACAATGTTTCATAAAATCATTTTGTGGACGTCCGTGTGTCTGTATGTATGGAAACTGGCGTGGTCACGATAACTCCCGAAAAACTTATCTGATCAAGTCCATTTTTTTTATACGCTTCAGTATTATCCAAAACTAAGTCCTTTCGAAGATCACGGTCTAATTCAATGTAGTTTAGTTATAGCGAGCAGCAAAAAAATTCAAATGGTCGCTCGTGAGCTCGCCATTTTGTTACAAACCAAAATCTTACTGTCAAAAACAAATCAGGGTGACAGAACTTGAGTTGCTCTTCGCGCACGCGTAGATCGTCGGGGTGTAGGCAAAGAGGTTTGCAATGGGTCCTCCTTCACAGTGCCCGCTATATCTTTCTCAGCGGGAAGTTAAAAATAAAAGTTAAAAATAATCTCCAGTCGTGCGTTAAAGCCGACACATACTTTTCTTCGTTTTAAGTTAGCAATAAAACAATCAAAATCAATTTAATTGTGAAAAATGAGATTATGAGGCGTGCACTTTTGGATTTTCCAAACTATTTTTAACTTTTTTTTATTTTTAGTATTTGTTGTTATAGCGGCCACAGTAATACATAATCGGTGAAAATTTCAAGTATCTAGCTATTACAGTTCAAGAGATTGAGCCCTGTGACAGACGGACAGACAGCGGAGTCTCAGTAATAGGGTCCCGTTTTCACCCTTGGGGTATGGAACCCTAAAAAAGGTTGAGTTTACTTTTTTATGAGTCTGTGAAAAGTGGCAGTAACAATGCTCCTTGTTCATAAAATATTGCGAAATACCTGTCGTTCTATTGCCGAACAAGACTTTACATCGTATAGTTAACCACAAGTGGTAAATAAATGTGTATTGTACATTCACAGTCACCGTCCACCGATGTAAAGCTTCAATTCGATGTAATGTTCAATACCCATCTATGGCGGCTTCGCTTCAGGTATTTTGTGTTTCAAATACAAAGTACTTACACTATGTGCGGTCCTCGTTCTCAAATGCCATTAACGTTTTTGAATTTTGACTATAAGGACCAGTATTACTCGTAAATCTGTTTATATGAGATATTTATCTTCTTGAGAAGCATCTGAAGTGATGTCAAATAATGTTTTAAAGGAAATTACCTGTTTTTATAAAGAATTTTTCCTTTCAATCTAGCGCAGGTTGACTGGGAGAGATCCCTACATGGGATAAGTCCGCATTTGTATATTTGCTCTTTCTTATTATGTTGTCTTTTATACTTTTTTTGGTATAATAAAGTTATTACAAACAAACAAATGTTGTTAGGATAAGGTATTAAAGAAGCAGAAAGTTCCATAGTGTCGAGTTTAGAAAACGTCCGTGAACTACAGGCTTTAGGCTGTAGCAGTCGGCATCAGATGCTTTCCATTGTATAATAAAGCCATAAATCGAGAATTCGCCATTTCTTACCATTGTTTCGATATTTCGACGATATTGAATGTGCGTTCTTGGCTCACGGGGAACATTTCATTTGCATGTACGAGTACATTTGTAACGACCGATATTTCAATACTCACCGTTAAATCTTTATTTCGTTTGTAAATTACTTGTAAACTTCATTAGCATTATGATGTAGTCATTTCAGCTCTCAAAGTGTGATGTGCAAGCGTTTCGTTGGTCATTAGAAGAAACACTAAGGTCCAGAGATTTGGAAAATAGGTATTTTTAAAATCTATTGCTGTCGCGCTGTGCCCTAACAACAACCGAGCGAGAGCGATAGACAACGGCAGCTCGGACCGAAAATACTTACGAAAAGTGCAAAAAATCAACTTAGTTGATTTCTCCTCCAAAACTTATCCGATTTTGGATTATACGTACATAGGGCTGGATAAAGACTGTATCAATCAATACATAGTACGCAATTGCAATCAAAGTTTACTGCAAAAAATCAACGTAGTTGATTTCTCCTCCAAAACTTATCCGATTTTGGATTATACATACATAGGATTGGATAAAAACTGTATCAATTAATACATAGTACGCAGTTGCAAGCAAAGTTTACTGCAAAAAATCAACGTAGTTGATTTCTTCTCCAAAACTTATCAGATTTTGGATTATACATACATTTTTAAATAGGGTTGGATAAAAACTGTATCAATCAATACATAGTACGATTCAAGAGGAATGTTTATATGTATATTACAAACGCCTAGTACATTGTCACAGACCACGACACTACCTGTAAAAGTCTGCGCCGCGTGTGGCCCGTAGTTTCGTTTGCTACTGCGTATTTTTTTCCACATTTTCCGAGCTCTACCTTGTACCTGTCTAGCAGATGTCACATTTTCCTCGAGGATATAAAATGAACAGTCCAGAGTTGGTCCAGACTATACAAGTACCTGGTATGAAATATTTCTATTTCATGTTCAACTGGACATGTACTTCGTGTTCTTGATATGTTGACCGTTTTAGATTTATATCGGTATAGGTAGGTGTTGTCTGCATCCAATAAAATTCGCCATATTTGGACATTGACTCCTAACTAAAATGAGGTCAAATCGTTTCACAAGATATGTATAGAACCACAAATTCCTGTTTTGAAAACCAAATCTTCCGCTAAACCTCCCACAAGTCCATTTCTTAGATTAAACTAGTGAAAGAGTCCGTAGGTAACCGACACATTTCGTCCTTTTCGACATAAAAGTTTGATTAGGTTTCCTTTTGTACTTAACTAGAAGCTTTATCCAAATCTTTTCAGCTTTCAAGTTACATTTTGTGGTACAATTTGTTGCACATTTTAAGTGCTCTATTTCGCTTATGAAGCTTTGCCAGAAAAGTTATCTCTACAAATATGAGAGAGGATTTTCGTATTTTGTTTTATGGGAAAACTTTCACCTGGCGTTATTTCAGCACACTCATTTGTAACCTTAAAATAACCTAGTTTTAGTGTATTGTTAGTCATAATAACTGCTGTAGGCATCCCGAAGGGTTGAAGGTCATAGTTAAGAAAACTTAGCAGAACAAAGGCTGGCATTAGGCCACGTTAATGCGGCCTTTGTTTTTCTACCCCTTCGTAGAAGTTTTGGCGGAGCGGGCTTTTAAAGCAATTACATCAAAATTACTTGCGTTTGTTGAGGTTCTTTTGTTAACCCAAGATTTTTTCATCAAATGAATGGCTATTATCAGATTGTCTGTAATTTTTAGATCTTTATCTTATATCACAATTTTTTTATAAGCTTTGCCAGATTTTTTTAGCCCGTAGAGCCACATTGTTGGGGAAAGGGTTACTCATAATAGTACGATGAATAGCACGGTTTTAAAATAAATGTAATATCTAGGTATATTTGTATGCTGCCTGCTTGTACGCAGTTGCAAAGTTTAAACAAACATTCGTGTATGCTTATGTTTTGAATTTGATTTAAACAATAGGCATATAGATATTGATAGTATTCATAATCAAAAGCAATTATGTATTTTCGTTTGAGCTCACGCTGCGGTCGTGTTGGTCGCAAACATTGATTTTGATCGACCACACTCTGCGATTCCGTTTGATGTTCGTACTGTAATAACAACTGATTCAATGCACTGCATAAATTTGTTTACTTACGTTAAATTTATGAGTAAACGTAGCGTGAGTTTATGAGAATAAAGGATTTTCCTATTTTTAGGGTTCCGTAGTCCACAAGGAACCCTTATAGTTTCATCATGTCCGTCCGTCCGTCTGTCTGTCCATCCGGGCTCGTACTCCGCCGCTACTGCACTGATTGTCACGAAAATTAGTGGAGAGATAGATATTGAAGTTCCAGAAGTTGTTTTTTAAAATTATGAAAAAATTTTTTTTTCAGCCTCCCATACAACGAAAAGTGAATTTAAAAAAATAAATTGGACTAACCCCATCGTGTGGGGTATCGTTGAAAAGGTCTTGTAAAATGCAACAAAAACTGCTTTGAAACTATGTAGATCAAAACCCCCAGTCTTGAGATAATCTAATACAAAGTTAAAATTTGAGGTGTCCCACCGTAACTTTTGAAATATTACTAAAATAAATAATTCTGAAAAAAATGTGGTATATACCTCAAAGTATATACTTTCAATCAAAACTATAGCGGTCTCGTTATCATAGATAGTTATTTTTTAATACGTCATAAATCGTAAACCGCAATTTACCTTTAAAACTATTATATGTTACTTGCTGCTACGGAACCCTTCCTGGGCGAGTCCGACTTGCACTTGGCCGCTTTTTTATTATTTGAATCTTTTTATAAGTGAAAAGGGGTACTAAAACGATATTCTGATTAAATAGGGTAATAAGATACGACATATGGAAGAAGTCTATGTAAGTCCATATTAGGGAAAAATAAAGATGTTTTTAACCGACTTCAAAAAAGGAGGATATCAATTCGACTGTATGTTTTTTTTATGTACTTATGTTTGTTACGCATATCTTCGCCAATTGTGGACCGACTTTGATGATTCTTTTTAGGGTTCCGTAGCCAAATGGCAAAAAAGGAACCCTTATGTAAATCATGGGCGAAAAATTCAGTTATATTCTGTCTGAATGAGTCGTCTGAACGTATGTTACGTTACGACACAAACTATACTTCAATATAATTAAATAAATAAAAAAGCGACTTCAATTTCTGGTCTTCATCAGTTACACTTCACCAAAACACACTTTCTGAATGCAAATGCTCGATTTATTGATATTAAAACTTTAAGTATTAAGTACGTGTGCATAGAATATTTGAAGAAATCCCCCGATTTCTAGAGGATTCCGTCATCAGATCTTCACCTGGTGACAATAGGACCAACTTTCTTTCGCTTTGCTTTAGGACCTTTCAAATAAAAAAAAAATATTCTGAATCGGTTGAAAAAACGGAGATGTTATTAAAGAACATACACACCCAAAAACAAAAATAAATTTCGGCATTTCCATACAAAAGTGTGCGGCCGCCCAGGCGATTTGTATGGGAATGTCTTTTTTTTTGTTTTTTGACTGTTATTTTAATTAAATATACTTTAGTGATCTAGTATAGCCCGTGATTCGATTTATTACGGGTATGTACCTTCCACTTTGTATATAAAAAACATATTAAAAATAACATAACATTAAAAATACATCAAACACATTAAAATGAAATGAAGAAACAAAGGAAATGCAATTTCCTCACTCGCAAAATCAGACACTGTAACAGACATCTGATGTTTATTTCGATAAAACGCGCGTAAATATCTTTTAACAGTTTTTAAAATGTTAAACCGCTATTAAAATTTACTGGTAATTCTTCGTTCCAGTTTACTTTTATAAAATTTAAGATATCATAAAATTTTGTTTTAATATTTAATTATACTTTATTATTCGTCGCTGTGATTCGTCCAATACATTTACAATGCCACGCCACGTTTTTATCTCCAACGGGGCAAGTCGGGGCCGTATGACCTAAAAGCCACGTTTTGCGTGAAGTTGGGAAAAGAAACCAAAATAGTGATGGCTTGCTAGGCCCATTGGCATGATTCATATTCTTGCTGTTTCGCTTGTTTTCGAGTATTCGTACTTTACTACTATTTCTATGCTTTTAAGACCGCGTGATTTAAATTTATTCCTAATCTAACGTTGCGTTGCTTAAACGGAATCTTAAGGTTGGTTTAAAAACCAACATACAAGTACTTTTTACGAGTGCAAATATAACCCCTTGCTCCTTTTTATTAGACAAAACCTCGCTGGGAACTTTATCCTAATTATTCTGACAGAGAGTAATAAAATTAAATTTCAATGCAGCGCTCTTATTACTCAGACCTCAGTGCAGCCGAGCTCGCCAAATTAAAATATAGGATAGTAGGAGGTTCTTTAATTAAAAGTTTAGTAATAATCTGTCTGACGCAATGTACTCGTACGTTGTATGTCAAAACATTTCACATTCGCATTTATTTTTTTAAATTAAACCAGTAGATGAAGTCACTAAAATACTTCACAATTAATGCTCTACTGTATAAAATATTTTTTCTTCATATAACAAACAGTCAGAGCTTTTGTTGCATTATATATTTTATATTCTGGCCATGTATAGCTCTGGTAGTACAGAGAGGGTCGTGCTTCTGCAGTGGAGACTATATGCAGAGGAGAGATAATGATGATAATGACAAAAAGTAACTAAGTTTTTATATTGTATAAAATAAAATATATATTTTTGTTGCAGGTTCAGGCAAATCGTACACGATGATGGGCACGTCGGGGGGTGATGAAGGCGGCATCATCCCCAGGCTCTGCAACGCGCTGTTCGAACGGATCGCCAAGCAACAGTCGCCGCCCGCGCTCACATACAAAGTATGATCTTCTTTATTTGTTTCAATAGTGAAGAATATTTATTATTATTTAACATCTTAAAACCTTAGCAGTCTGTGGGCACCGATAACATGAGAAGTGGTGCAATCTATAGTATTGTGACCCGCATAACGTCCACTGCTGATCATAGGCCTCTCCCAATGATTTCCAAAATTACCGATCTAGAGCGGCCTGCATCCAGCACTTTCCTGCGACCTTGGTCAGGTCGTCTGACCATCTTATGGGTGGGTGTCTTACGCTTTATTTGCCAGTACGTGGTCGTCATCCGCGCTTGCTTACAGCGACAATGCGCCATATTGTGCCTACATCATTTTACCTCCGTTTGGAGGTGATTTATTAAATTTATATGGTACTTAAAACTTAAGTACCATAATACGAAAATGTCAACAATTCTTACATGAGAAGTTGTTACAGGTGGAGGTGTCATACATGGAGATATACAACGAGCGAGTCCACGACCTGCTAGACCCAGAGACCACGAGGCGGTCGCTGCGAGTACGGGAGCACGTCGTCTTGGGGCCCTATGTCGACGGCTTATCACAGCTGGCAGTTTCCTCCTTTCAGGTAAGATGAGGATCAGTTCAGCTGGTGGGTCCTTTGGTTATTTTATATTGTTAGTTTTACATGACAACGTTATGAGATAGATATAACTTGCATGAATTAGTTGTTTTACTCCCATGCTGGTATGAGAGAAAAGAAAAAACTTAGAATGTACCAGCTGCTTCTCTTCTCGCGCCGATCGTAAAAGCCGGACAAGGGAATGGGCGAAAATACGAACCATGTTTATAGGCGACGTGGCTAGCAACCAATCACTATTTTGATTAAGTGGTCTTTGGGTCTTGTGGCCCGCGTCCCTGGGCTCTGTTTGCTTAGAGCCGCAAGACCCAAAATGATCTGTCTGCCCCATTAGGGATAGCGCCAAAATGTGATAGGTGTATGTATGTATCTAATTTTACCCGTTAGCTATGTTACCAAATTAGATTTTTCAAAAATAAAGGGTTAAAAAAGAAAGGATAACAAATATTAATTTGTTCATAGCTTAAAAACCAGCAGGGCAAAATTTCCCTGGAATTCGCTAACTATTAAAACAACGAAAAATCCTACACGGCTCAAAGCTCTGTGCAACAAAATTCGTCATCATCTACATTCCATCGGCTTGGCCAGCCCGGCTGGCGCTCACAGCTTGGAAATTCCCAGCGAATAATTGCGGTCCTCCAACGATCATTACGCTAAGTCTGACCTTAGATTTAATTTGCGCCGCCGAAAATAAAAGGCTTTGAAAACATTGCGGCGCTAATGTCTCGTACACAACACTGCGGGCTTCTGGAAATTGTTCGACATATTTTCCTACCCCAAAATATTTTCCCGGCTTAAATATAAAATATCTTCTAGTATTAAAGCAAACGATGTCATAATAGGAAAGAGAACACCGAGTGCTGCTTTATCTTTTCGCCGGCCATTTTGAAGGTTCTAACGAGATACGTGGCCACTTTGACCCTCGGTAAATCTCCGAATGAAGTACAGCTATAACAGTATAAACCAATAGGCTGAAAATGAACAGGGATATTTATGTAAACTTTTAAAGTGGTTATTACTGAAACAAAATTTGTTTGGAGCTAGATGAAACCGTTTCCGCTGATTGGCCGCTCCGACGGGTTCATTATGGTAACTTAGCAGTGCCTGGGGGCTTAACGGCTGTCATTACTCCTTCGTTTTTGACGCAGGCCCGATCGTTTCCCATCGAAACCGTTTAATTTTGAGGCAAGGTTTTCTAAGTTATAACATCAGACATCGCGCCGTCTCCGTATCAAGAACTTCAGTATTAAAACTTAGTAATGGTAAATTACGGAGTTTTGAAAATGATACCCCAGCAAGTGATCGTATCGTTTCATTTAGTTAGACGCCTAATGGAAATGTTTTGTATGTACATTTTTCTATTCTTTTTATACGACCGCGCTTGTTCTCTCGACGAAACATTTTCCATTTAATTTTAAAAACTTTCTAAAGGCTTTTCTGGGAGCTGTTTCCAGCTTTTTTATTTGTTTCAGAGAGATTGTTTTTTTTTAAATGAAGGTACAGCTCTCTCTTGTATAAAAATATTGATATTGGTTAACATATTCACTGTTATAATGCATATAATAGCTCCTTTACTCAAAAGCTTTTGTGAGTTAAACATATTGGCGCAATGATGGCCCAACGTGTGGAGGAGCCGTAATAGAAAGTATACGTAATGTCATTGACTTTCGAACGTCAATTGCAGAACTGCACCAATCATTCACACAGGCGACTGGGCGCGGGATGCGACGGATTACAGTACAGGCAGGCGGCCGGTCGTAAAACTATAGCCAAATCATTTAAACTGTTCCGGCTATTTCTTCTCAATCCTTGGGTGACCATTGAAATGCATGTTATTTATGGAGAATAAAAAGCGGGAAAGTGCACTCCGGGCTCCGAAGCAGCACAGCTTAGGATGCAAACGGGAACGCGCTTAGACGAAGAAGAAAAATAAATGCATCAAACATTACCTAACAATCTAGTCGAAATTTTAAGAATCATTCATGAAAATCAGTCATCTGATGATTTGCTTTCGTCTCAATTCCACATGTAAATAAACCGTGCCGCGCCGCGTGATCGATGGGACGGGAACGAACGGAACGCAGGTCATTTTTCTCCTCACGGCGCGGTGTTTACTGTTTTTGGGCCCCGTGATAAAAACGTGGAACCTATGGTAATGCTGCGCCATTTATATTTATTGCCCCCTTTTTTGCGTCACTAGAGACGGAACAGGTGTTGTGTCCCAATTCCGCACGTTCACTGCATCATATTAGTATTGGCGTGATTTTATGGTAGCTTTGAGCTTGTTCTCCGACACGTTTGTATTTGGTTATTTACATTAACCAAACTGTGTGTTGTGTCCATGGTATACAGGGTCTTAAATATACTGAAACTAGGGTGGGTGAATGGATCGGATTCAATTCATGATACTAAACAACTTGCCTCGAGGAACATATATCGAAATATGAAAAATATTTTTTGACCGATCAGCTAATCCAAGTTTGTATGGAAAGACTTTTTCTTCATATTTCGATATATGTCCATTAAGGAAAGGTATTCGGTATCACGGACTGAATTCACCCTTAGAATAATTTTAGTGTATTTTGTTAGGCTTTATTATATCAATTAAAGTAAGTCCTTCTAAATTGAATCTGGAGTTTTTGCGTGATGATCAGCTAACAACTCAGGCTAACAAATGACTGTATGTATCATCATTGAGATGATCGAGAACGATATAAGTACATTTCATATATATATATATATATTATACTGATCTGTGATTATATATGAACATATGAAATTGAATAAATAATGATTCGTCTATACCGACCGAGCTTATCAATCAATATTAATTTAGCCTATCGAATGGTGCCAGTTTGATACACCGAGAGTTGGTAATGTATTCATAACATGAATATTCATATTCATTTAATAATGGGACCTATTTATGTATTATTTTCGCATTATCGCATCTCCGAAAATGTGTACCAAAAATATTCTTACATTTGGGGCGAAACACACAGACATTTGGGGACCGTTTCTTTTGACAATATTCATTTTTGCAAGGCCCAATGAGTCAATGTATTTGCGTCTTCAGATGAATTGTTACTATTTTTATTGTTAATATCAATTTAATATTTCTTATTAGGGTCATTATTATGTAGTCAAATGGCAACATTAGTAAACTTTTCTTTATGCAGGCAGGTGTTGTTAATTCGTGTAATTTTATTAATTGGGTTTCCACATTTTATTTTGTCATTATTCAAATTTATTTATTTGCATATCGTTATGCGCTACTATAACTTAAGCCGTGCAAAAAGCATAATTTTCCCTGCAGATTAACCTTCCATGCTCTTTATTAAGGCCGTACCTGAATTTTCCGAGGTCCAGTGCGGCCCCCATTTAAAATAAATCATTTCAAAGAAAACGGAGACATCATTTAAAATTTTGCAACTATCAAGTCAGTTTATAATGAGCAGATTTGCGAAAAGTGGCCGTTTTTCGCAAATGTGCGTAGTAAAGCTTAACGTTCTCACTTTAAACTTTAAACAGTAGTTCATAAAATACTTTGAAGGGTTATCTAGGACTTCATAGTTGCAAAATTTTAAATGATGTCTCCGTTTTCTTTGAAATGATTTATTTTAAATGGGGGCAGCACTGGACCCCGGAAAATTTAGTTACGGCCTTAATGCCATTCACGGGATGCAGCGTTCATGTTAATGCCAATATACATTTTAAATGCAATCATGAGTGGATTAAAAATGAATTTACCCTACTATGAGGACCTGTTTTGCATAATTTAGATAAGTTCAATTTTGTTACGTAGCTATTACGTACTTATGATACGCAGCATTCTTTGTAATAACTTTTATATTTGACTTTACAGAACATTCTAAAATATGAACCTTAAAATATTACGCCACTACAGTCTAGAGCTAACCCATCCGATAGCTTACGCAGTTGATCTTTCCCTAAATAATGGCAAAATGTAGGCTTAGGCTTCCAGAATGTTTCCATAAAGCCAGCACTTGCCCCGAGGTATGTTAGTCTCTAATATTAATGCCTAAAGCCGGCGTGTGATGGATCACGCAGAACACCAAGATGACGGTGCAATTTCGCCAATATATGGGATATTCAAGGCTTTGTGTGTATATGATAACTTAATATAGTGGATTCTGATGTTTGCGTAGTTATTTTCTGAGAGTAATATTTTTAGAAGCTACCACGTTGATAACCCGCTAGTATGTACCGACGCAAATTGAGTCAAAAAATTCAAAAAATTCAAAATATCTTTATTATCATAGGATATTTAAAATATCTCTTAATAATAGTCACTTTGTTTTGTTTTGCACAAATGTTGACGTCAAATCGTTACTTAAAGCTAAGTTTACGCCGCTTCCTAGGCGCAAGTGCAGAAGAAGCGGCAACAAACTGCACTGCACGTTTTCTCCAAAGACGTCAACTAACAAACTAAAAACTTAAAATTAGTTATATAGATGGACAGAGATTACATTGTTTATTATGTCATAATTAAATTGAATTATAAGAATTACGAAATTTAAAATAATGTCAATTTGTAAATTTAGTATGTACCAATGTACCTAAATTATGACATGTCTAAGTATACAAACCTTTAAGAGGGACCCGCGCCAAGCTCAAGCCAGACCTTTTTGTCTTTAAGATAGTCATCGGTCCTATAATAAGCCTTCTCACAAAGTACTTTCTTTACATAAGCTTTGAATTTTCTGTCTGGCATATCAAGGACCGATTCTGACAATTTATTATAAAAAAGTATACACTTCCCCATAAAAGACTTACTGACTGTATTCAGCCTGTAATACGGGCTAACTAAGTCATTCTTATTACGTAAATTTCTATCTGTAAAATCACTTACTTTATTGAACATGGAAATATTTTTCCTTACATACATTATATTTTCAAATATGAATTGTGATACAAAAGTAAGTATACCTATTTCCTTGAATAATTCCCTCAGTGAGTCTCTCGATCCTAAACCGTAAATAGCACGAATTGCTCTTTTTTGTAAAAGAAAAATAGTCTGAATGTCGGCTGCACTCCCCCATAGAAGTATCCCGTAAGACATTAGACTGTGAAAGTAACTAAAGTACACTTGTCTAGCAGTTGCTACATCTGTCAATTGTCTTATTCTCCTAACAGCGTAAGCCGCAGAGCTAAGCCTATTAGAAAGTTTAGTTATATGAGCGCCCCATTGAAGTTTCGAATCAATTGTGATTCCTAAAAAGGTAGTACTTTCAACCAGATCGAGTTTCTGACCATTAATTAGTATGTCAACGCAGGCTTGATTCACATTAGGAAGAGAGAATCGAATGCATTGGGTCTTGTTCGCATTTAACATGAGGTTATTGGCCGAAAACCAATCAGAAATTAAAGATAAGGTGCTGTTCACCGCGCTAGCATCACTGTTATGTCGATCTATTTTAAATATTAGCGAGGTGTCATCAGCAAACAGCACCATGTCAGCCTCTTTCTCAACCATGTAAGGCAAGTCATTGACATAAACTAAGAAAAGGAACGGTCCTAGAATTGAACCTTGGGGAACGCCCATTTTCACATTAGACCCGTGTGATTTTACGCCGTTTATATCAACAGTTTGAAGCCTATCTGTTAAGTAAGATTCTATTAATTTAATTGACTTATCATCAAAACCGTATTGACGAAATTTGAGCAAAAGTGTTGGATGATCAACGCAATCAAATGCTTTAGAAAGATCGCAAAATGATCCAATTGCATCATTTCTGTTTTCCCACGCGTCGTAGATATTAGTAATAAGTGCTACTCCTGCATCGGTGGTCGATTTTCCAGCAGTAAAGCCGTATTGTTGGCTATGGAAAAGATTATTGGTCTTAAAGTGAAGTAGCATTTGATTGAGCATTATCTTTTCGAACACCTTACTCAAAACTGGCAGAATAGAGATAGGTCTGTAGTTGCCAGGGTCTGTTTTTTCTCCTTTTTTGAATAAGGGGATTAGTTTACTACATTTCATTAAGTTAGGAAATATGCCTTCATCAATACATTCGTTAAATATGAAAGCTAAATCGGCAGCAATTATGTGTATAATATGACTTACTACGGCTACTGACATGCCCCAGTGATCTTCTGATTTTTTTAAATTTAACTGTTTAAAAGCATCTATTATATCGCTAGGGCTAACATGCTTAAAATTAAATTTAGAATCACAAGGGCTAACATTACTCTTAAGCAAAGCCTCAGCACGCTGGGCGCTAGAACTCACATTAGAAGTGAGTTCCAAAGGAATGTTAGTAAAATAATCATCAAATATATTTACTATTTCTTCAGTTTTTGAAGTATTTTTACCACTACATTTGATTCGGCAAATATTTTCTTTGGTTTTATTTTTACCTGTTTCCTTATTTATGACACTCCATGTTTCTTTAATTTTATTAGGAGCATTATTTATTTTTTTGCTAATACTATTCGACTTTGTGGTATATCCTTTAATATTGTCGGCTCTTAGACGCGCGCGCCCTCTCACTTCCGCCGCTCACAGCTTACTGAGCTGTTTACGACCGCACGTGCGCTAGAGATGACATAATGCTTCCTTCTCTTTCACTCACATACACTACATCCCTTCCTTATTTTATTAGTTTTTTTTTTTCAGTTTTTTCTTTTACTTCGTAAATTTATTATTATCACGACTTCTAATAACAAAATTAACAATCAACTTAATTTTCTCATTTTATTTTTATTCTAGTCTTCTGAGTGATATTCTTAAATATCTTATTCTAAACTCGCTTCTACTGCAATTTCTAAATTCCGTCTATCAATCCCTTTGCTCACAGATTTCCATTCTCCCTCCACTTTTTTTTATGTGTTGCGTACCCATTGTGCGTTTCCTTTTATATAGTCCAATCCATTTCATAACACATCGCCTTTTCCAACTAAAAAGACATTCACCTTTATTGCTTCCTCTTTTACTGACTGACAGATTTTATATATTTATATATATATATATATTTTTTTTGAAGCATCAACAGCATTCTTTAGTGAATAAACATAATTACAAAGCCCTGGGAGAGACCTTCAGTCCTGCAGTGGGCCGACACAGGCTGACAAATAAGGGAAGAAATAATTACCCAAGCCTACCAATGAAATCAAGATTAAACATCACACAATCTTATTAATAAGATTGTACCTAAGGGGACTCTATGCCTATTAGAAAACCTCTCAATTCTCGGATGCACTTCGATTCCCAAATGATCGCGGATAAATAATCGAGTGGTTACAATATTGAACGTTCAAAATGTTAAACCCCTGGTTCGTCCAGCCAGCCAGACCCATCAAATAATATATTTAATCCTGTTAAGCATAAAATTTTATCAAAAATGTATCATATGTCAGTGATATAGAGCGAGGCTATTGTTTTACGCAGCGGTTATCACGAACCATACGACGGCAATCCCTATTTCTTTCCTTTTATCACGCGTGGCATGAAGATAAAACCTCAATTCAACTTGTCACCATGTAATCCCGCCTCCGAAATCACAGAAACTAACAAGGAATGATACTCATGATATGATACTATGATGCTCGATTAAATTGGATTAGAACGAAGTGACCCATACTCCATGTTGGATATCAATATGTAGTAGATGCATTAATACCTCAATAGCGAAGCGGATTCTCACTTCACTTGTTCTACCCGCATTCCTCACTTGCCGAAAGGTGGGTGTCGAACTAATAACTTAGAAACCCAGCCGAAGGTCTGCCCCACTCTTCTCGACTACTTGCATCCAACATTAACAAACGATGTCTCCGATATCTCTCGACAAAAACAGCCCATTCTCTGAACGCGCAGTGAAGTCAGGTAGAGGTCAGCCACACAACATCAAACTCAGCAGTATAGCTCGCACGTAAACATCAAAGAGATGCCAACCGCCAACTGAACACGTCCAAGCCGCGTCAGGCTACGCTTACATACGTCAAATTAGGGTTGAAGGGTAGCATGTAACAACATCTTTAGACACCCCATGGGGCCAAATTATGGGGCTTATGGGGCCCTGTGTAGTATGTCTGAGAAATGTCAACACTTCAAATGCCATACGCCGTCATCGTGTAGCTAACCTTATGTCCAGGGTTACCATGCGTAAAAACAGCATTGTGCAATGTCTGGCAGAGAGACTTATAACCACCAACACCTACCGACATGGTTGGCTATTACCGCCAAGTTTTTATAACAATATTATCCTTATTACTTTCATCGTAAACACTTTCATTATATTTTATCTATGGATCTTTTGTGTCTGCAATACAGCTATTATTATTATTACTAGCATTAAACACCTACCTATATATGTATGTAATTATACTTTAAAATAAAAGACGGAAATATTTCCATTGATTTGACCGTCAATTCACTTACGTCCGTCCAAGATACATTTCTTGGACCATTGACAAACCCTAGCAATAACATATAAAATAATTTGCAACTACTTCGTTATTATAAGTCTCAATTGTTAACCAAAATGCTCAAAACTAAACATGGAATAAGCTTATAAACTTGATTACCGTAATCACTTGTACGAAATGCAAGAATAAACTACATAAGTATAACTGTCAGCTTAATGTCGGAAAGTTTGTATTGCAAGACTGACCTAGAAACTGGCTACACTAAGGCGTTTAATAATCGCAGAGTTAATTATTAATTATTATAATGTTATTAATAACACTGTAATTAACCATACAGTTTCGATACGCCTTCTAGAGCATTTTACAGTCTGCAGAATACGATTATAACATATAGCTTATATTATTTATCAAAATCATTCTTTGCCATCTTTATAATATTATTAACAATGTGTAATATTAAATGAAATTAAAATCTTATTACTTGTAAATGAACTTAATAATAACAATGAACATTTTCCTCACTTTTCCCTGCACGGTACATGGTACAATTACTAAACACAAACATTTAAAAGCGAACCGGCAGCTGCCTCACTGGACGCCCCGAGGCGACAACACAACCCATCAAAACACTCAATGAATGCCAACTCAATGTCGCCCCAGTGACAGCCGTTACAAGACTTCTAGTAATTGTTATCAAACTTCAGCAAACGGGCGCTACACATACAAAACTTCAGATTACGGGCGCTACCGGTACAAACCTCCAATCACGGGCGTCACCCGTATAAAACTTCAGACTGCGGGCGCCACCCGCATAAACCTCCAATCACGGGCGTCACCCGCATAAAACTTCAGTAAACGGGCGTCACCCGCATAAAACTTCAGTAATTAGGCGTCACCCGTATAAAACTTCAGTAAACGGGCGTCACCCGTATAAAACTTCAGATTACGGCCGTTAGCCGTACAAACTTCCAATTACGGGAGTCACCCGTATAAAACTTCAGATTACGGGTGTTACCCGTACAAACTTTCAATACGGCATTTGACTCAATTTATTTATTTCTTTGCATTTTAAAAGTGACATAATCTGAAACCGAAAACATTTTTTTTTTTTTGCACAAAAATAAGTAAGTTTCAGTTTGGAAAGGGAAACTATACTCGCATCGCACCATAGACATTGTACTCTTTTTCTTTTTATCTATTTATTTGTTTCATTATTTATTTTGTCAAGCTCATTGATTATTGAAATATAATTTATAATTAGATTAGATATAAGTAAAAATTTAATTTCCCAAAATCACAGTTATGCTAGTTTTGGGAAATTTGCGCACAACCTCCGAACGCATTTGCCAATAATGTTGGGCCAACAATAAAATTATGAAATCCATTCCGGAGACAGGTTGTCTCCGAGATACAGACCCCTGTCTAGTTCGGAGATGGCCTGTAGCTGGTTGGATGGACTAAAATATAACTACTCTATGTATCTATAAATGTACGTTTTTTTTTTTCTTGTAAATATGTCTATGTCTTTTTGGCTAAATAAAAAAGATTATTATTATAACTGTCAAGTAACAGAAAAAGGATGCACGTACTGCTGTGTGACGTCACTGCTATTAGGTTTTGCGGGTACGAAAGTGATAGCGAGATGTCCTCACCACGCTCCCACTTTTCTTCATACCAATATTTAAAATACTAACTACTACTTCATTTATCAACTAATTTTCGTGCTGTTTTCGAGATAAGATTTCTTTTTAGTGATATTTCTTGTTTCGAATTAAATATTGTCCAAAAACAAACACAATCAAATACCCTATTACGGGCGTTACCCGTACAAACTTCCAATTACGGGCGTCACCCGTATGACTTACATATATCACACACATCAGTAAACGGGCGCTACCCGAATAAAACTTCATATTACGGGCGTTACCCATACAACTTCTGATTACGGGCGTCACCGTATGACTTCCATATTTTATCACACTCTGACATATTTACATTGCATCACAACATGTACTCGTCTCATACAGGCATCACCTGTAATTTAGTCTATAAAACAGACCATGTTCTCCTTTGCATGAGCGTAATTTCTTGATACAATATTAAACAATCTACATTGGTCTAGTAGTATGTATTAAACCATCATGTAACTCACATAATGTACCAACCCATTTTTTATTTATTTATTTATTCTCTATTGCACAACAAAACAAACGTACAAGTGGCGGACTTGATTTTTTTCTTTATTTATCTTAATTAATTAATCTGAGATAGATACTTCATCATGAACCGACCCGGAATTGAACCTGGCCCGTAGATCCAATGCAATTTTTTTTTATTATACGTTAAAATATAAATGTATTAGTTAAGTCTTGGACATATTTTTCAATAGTGCTTAGACAACTTCATAAGTAAGTACTTATAACAATAACAAAAACAAACGCCGACCGTTTCTGCAATGTCCAACCTTAACCACAGAATAAGTACCAGTACTCACGCACAGAAGTCTCACTCAGCACAGAAACTCGATGAATCATACACTCAATGTTGCCAGCGATATGATTCAAGCTCACGAGGTTTAGCTCACATCAGAACCCAGCACCCCCTCGTTCAGACACCCAGAAATCCATTGCAGGCCAATCTCATTTCCATTACTCTGGACAAACGATTCGTATAACCGAATTTACCACTTGGAGTGGTTGCCACACGCACAGTAATAATGTAGGTATGTTTTCGACACCCAAACGGGAAGTGGCACAATGCCTGCCTTAACCTTGAATCGCTTAGGCAGTAAATAATAACCTACAGCATAAACAAACAGATACGGTGTGGTCAATAGGCAATTTTATGATTTTTCAAAATCTATTTTATTGTGGTCCTAATGTATCTTTAAGTCAACTGGTATTTAAATTTCCTTAAAATCATTATTTTAGCGTCATCCGCTAAATGCTAAAAATTAATTTAAAAATTACACAAAACATACTTGCACAGAAACAACAGCAGCCATGTGACATCGGCTCCAGCACCCCTCCGCCCCTCTCAGGCGCAGCGGGGGAGCCCATTCATATATATAAGGCGCGGCGGCCGGCGCTCGTCCTCTTTCGTCTACGGCAGCATCTCAAGCTAAGTAGTTCTTCTACCTAGAAGGGCTACTCAACTGATCTAGTGCCTATAACTCACGACCCTGACTAACTAGTCTGTACCTAGTGTTGTTGTGAATCCTTGTAACTAATGTAATAGTTGTTTATTATACTTATCTCATTTGCCGATATCTGGTCTTTCTTTTATCTCGTCTATCTTCCTAGATCCTAAATCTAGGCTTTACGGTACAGCCATCATGGTGACTTTATACCAGTAGTAACAAATGCTAGATTGTAAACTTTTCATCAGTAATGTCAGTATTATTTGTATTGTTTTAATAGATGTCTTTATAATGAAATGTAGGTACTTACTTTTGTAAAATATTTCTGCATTCAGCAGAAAATAAGTCAGTAATAAAAGCATAGAACTTTGCTACCATCACTGTGCCGATTTTTTCTTTCCACTTATAGTAAACGGACGACTAGTGTTATAAATCATGTGCAATGCCATCCTAAAGTCCAAATAATTAAATATATCTGAAGTCACAATATAAAGAAATATCACTTAATCACTGCTTACCTATCAGGTCCGATTCTGATAGTTTAACGTCACTTATAAAAATGAAATGGCAGTCAAAGTTTTTGTTTACTTGACATACAGATAATAAACGTCCGATTTTGTTTTTTAAATTTAAAAATCAACAGTATATTTTTGTTTAAAGCATTAACACTGTGTTCATGTTTCGTAAAAACTTTCTGAATAACATTATTTATTAAAAATTTTATTAGTTATTTTTTTTTTTTCAAAACACCCATTTACACACACTTTTTTTTTTTGTTTTTTTTTTTTTTATTAATAATATTTTAATACTATTTGCAGTTTATCCTCGTCGCCAAAATGTGGTATATCCTTTAATATTGTCGGCTCTTAGACGCGCGCGCCCTCTCACTTCCGCCGCTCACAGCTTACTGAGCTGTTTACGACCGCACGTGCGCTAGAGATGACATAATGCTTCCTTCTCTTTCACTCACATACACTACAGACTTGGCTCGTCTACAAACTTTTTTAAATATTTTAGAATAATTTCTAACATATTCTATAAAAGAAGGATTAAAGTTATATTGTTTTTGGGCATATAGATCATATAACCTGTTTCTACTTATGTAGATGCCGGTAGTAGCCCATTCACTAAACTGTGATTTACTATGAACTACTACTCTTTTTTGTTTCAATGTTTTAGAATACTCAGAGGAAACAGTACTAAATAGTTTATTATAATGGTCGTCAGGATTATTTCCTGTATATACCACTGATAATAATTTGTTATCTAAATTATTTTTAAGTTTTTTTATGTTTTTAGAATTAATCGGTCTACACAAGATCTTATCTTTTCTCAAATTACTGGTGGACTCTTTGACAAAAGCTACATATACACCAGAATGATCTGAAGGCAATTTGTTGATAACAGATTTATCACAATATTGAATATTACTAAAAAAATTATCAAGACATGTGCCAGATGTAGCTGTAATTCTGGTTGGCTCAAAAAATAAGTTTTCTAATCCATAGAGTTGATGGTCTTTTTCCAAACGTCACAACGATTCGATCCATGCTGATTTGGGAGAAAAGAGAAAACGTAGGTCATATCAGCTACTTCTCTTTTCGTGCAGAATTTGAATCAAGTCAATAGGCGATGCGGCTAGCATAGCAACCCATTACTATTCTGATTCCTTTCCTTTTTCCACCTTCACGCCCACGACCTCGTTAAATGTGACCATTGGGTCTTCTTATCTTACTTATGGCGTTGGGTTGGATTCCGAGCCTGGGCAAGTTGGAAAATGGCCTTTTTCAAATTGTCTTGGGTCTTGGGTGTTTATCTATCTATGTATGTAGTATCCCATAACACAAGTTTAACTTTGGGGCTAGCTCAATCAGTGGGATTGGTGCCTATCTATTTATATTTATTCTATTTTAGACTCCGTTTACTCCCTTAGGGATAAGACATGATAGAGTATCTCAAAAATTTTTTGGTATAGACTTTAATTCTTTTGAGTTTGCAATAATTATTTCGCATCTTTTCATCTGCGGAAGTCTGCCTCTCAGAGGCACTGTTACGAAGAAATTGTTCTTTATTCTGTATCCATTACGATTACGTTTGTTTTTTCAGGGTTGATTACATACAACATTTTATACATCTAATCTGCTATTTCGTTTGTTTCCTTTGTTGTTCAAGGCTCCCAACTCGCAACGAGTAGTCACTCGTACTAGCGAGATCGTTTTTCTTTCCTTTGTGCGTGAGGTTTTTTGTTCGACAGCTATTTCGATGTCGGCAGGCTCCATTGTACACAGCGATATTAAATTTCGATCGTGTGATCGTACAACAGCAGCCGGTGCGGTGCAGATGTAAAACCCTTTACCAGACATGTATTTGTATGTATAGTAGGTATATGGTGTGGAGATTTGCTTCTTATTTACGTGAATAAGATTCAATTCTAAGTTGCATCTATTTTACAGCATTTGCCGCAATTTGAATGAAGGTTTCAGTGTCGAGTTCGAATCAAAATTTTGGGTTGTAAGTATATATTTCAAGCTATATTTTTCTCCATTGATCAAAATAAATTCCTCTTTTCTTGCTTTATATCTTTGATCTCTACTAAGTCTTTAAACTGATTTTTATTCTCTTCTATAATTTATACCATATATCTTATTAAACTTATCTTTCGGAAAACCTAGGCAAGATATTATATGAATTCTATATTAACCCTCTCGACCACCCGAGGCGAAACTTCGCTATCCCCGTATCGGATTTGTTCCGCTTTATTTATTTTCACCTTTCACGTTGACCCCTTTTGTTTGTACATCTCGATCAAAAACACGAAGCAGAACAGTTCAAATAAAAAGAAAAACTGCCTTTTCCCCGTTCCGTTTTGGCGTTCTATTTTTATTTTTTCCTCTATGGTTGATTCGACGCTGTGGACTTATCTTTTTCAGTTTATTTCATTTTGTTAACGTGAGATAAATCCATAATTAATTAAGGTGAAGAGGTAAGCAAATAAATAAATAAATATAAATATATACGGACAAATCACACTGATTAAGCTAGCCCAAAGTAAGTTTTTTAAACTTGTGTTATGGGATACTAACTCAACGATACTAGATAAATGGCCTTGAAGTGTGAAATAAATTGTTAACTCGTAAATATGGTGATAATTTCCATATTGCTCTTCGTCATGCACTAGATATCCTTTTAAATTATTTTATGAACTGCCGTTGAAACTATTATTGGTGATCCGTCTAGCTTTAAAACTTGACGTGGCCACTTTTGGCGGAGGCAAGTTTTAAAGCTAGACGGACTAATGTAAATACTTTCAACGGTGGTTCATAAAATAATTTAAAGGGCTATCTAGTGCATGACGAAGAGCAATATGGAAATATGTATATATATATCACCATATTTACAAGTTAACAATTTCACACTTCAAGGCCATTTGCTTATCTCTTCACCTTAATGTGAAACGGATGACTCACGTATATAGTCTGTAAAGGGCGACCAAGTTTCGATCGATTTAGACGATCATCTTTTTGAGCTTTTCCGTACATAGAGTATAGTCAGTTTGAAATTAAGGTCGGATGTTAGATTTCACATACTATTTTGGTAATATCAAATCTAATAGTTGACATGTTTCTGAATACTGAAACATATATTATTACATTATTACACTACTTACTACAACCGTAATAAATCGAACAAAGATAAAGCTGAACGAACTGCAGCTTATTTGTGATATCCATATCGCTTCCGTTGCTCGATTGATATAGAAACAATTCCGGCGTTCGGAATTTATTGGGAAGGAAAATATTTCCAAGTTAGGTCTAATTTAAACGTATAGATCCTCCAATAAGCAGACGGCACGAAATATATCCGTAAATTGAATTTTCGCATCCGACCAATCGGAATACAACCTGCTTTGTATTTTGCCTGCTTAGCCTTTTTTCGTTTAAATAAATAAACGAATATTGTTTCATTGAATTTTCGTTTCAATGATTCGTTTGCGATTCAATTAATTTTGCATTTCTTATATATATCATATATATGTTTCTATCTCAAACTATCGCCAATTGTTCATTCGTAAATTCGCAAAATAAACCTATACCATTCTGGAAATATATATTGTGGTTTCGACAGCATTTTCCTAGTTTATTTCTGACACGCGTGTTCACTATTGGAAAGAAAACAGGTAAATAATTATTGTTATGACCAAGCAGCCAGGCAAAATACATTCGACTTTATAATAATTAGTTATATACTATTTTAGAGCAGCAACTGTAAACTTATAGGTACCTAAGAATATAAACTTTTTATAATTTGGAAAGACCTTCAGAAAATTATTAATGATCCGGTAACTTTCTCAGCTCCCTACATGAATGAAAACAAACTTCAATCACGTAAGAAGTTGTAGAAAAGCACACAATCTCATTGTAAATATCTCCTGTGTAAACATGTTGGCGCGTTGATTTAATTAATTTGACTCTGTTATGCCAACTGATAATTGGGGCATGTTTCTTGGGCGAGAGTTTCTTGTTTGTTCACGCTTACCTAATTTTCGGGAAGTTTTCTTTCTACGATGTATATCATGAAATACTAAATCAGTCACGAATAGTCGGGTCATGATATTTAGAAATAGATATGTTTAGGGCCCTACGCTACCTCCAGCGGTAGTCTTCTTTTATTCAAAATAAACTTATACCAAAATGTTTCTACAAACTATTCAATTACCCTAACAAATGGCTTACTCTACTTTAAGCGAGAGATAAGGAAATGATAAACACATAAAATTTATGCTTAATTGTAGAGGTATATACGTACATTCACTATACTATATTTACGTCTCATCCCTTGCAGGATATCGACAACCTCATGACAGAAGGCAACAAATCGCGCACAGTCGCCGCCACAAACATGAATAGCGAGTCCTCGCGGTCCCACGCTGTCTTCAGCGTCGTCCTAACACAGACGCTCTGCGACGCGGCCACGGGCGTGACCGGCGAGAAAGTCGCCAGGCTGTCGCTAGTGGACTTGGCCGGGTCGGAGCGCGCGGTCAAGACTGGTGCCGTGGGAGACCGGCTGAAGGAAGGCTCTAATATCAACAAGTAAGATAACCGTGACATTATGGCAATAATTTAGGGCTTAGGGTCAGTTAAGATGGACGACGTGAGGCGATGTGGCGTGCACTTTTGCAGAAATATATAACTTATTAAACAAAAAGAGTAAACTTTTTGTTTGCTTGTTTTAGTTTGTTTTTATCATAAAATTAATTAATTTATTCTGTCATTAACTATTAGACGCCTCAATCTCTTAAAATTAATATGCCACTGAGACGCTCTGACTTATCGTTTGATTGCTTCAGTTCGCAGTAATCGGAACATTCCTTGTAATCGAATAAAACAGTCCAGTTAAGCTCCCGCGAAGATGTGCCGCAATCTATAGGAATTAATGGCAGGAAATCACCAGATTAAGTGTTCAAGGAAAGGAAATTGAACTTCTGAACGTGTCAATACGGTGTTAGGTATATTAAAGATGTTTCTAACCATTACTTCAGAATTGCTTCCATTATTTAGTTAGTGGACGTTCTTCTAATTAAATTACAGTGTCTCTCAAACCATTGTACTGAAATCAAATTCCTACTTTTCATTAAACTATTTCTGTGAATCATTCCATTCAAATAGGCTTCACTTGTTCGTTTGTCTGAGCGAAGTCGTGCTTCGACGGTTTGGACAATAGATTTTCTTTTAATAAAATAGCTGGACTGGCTCTTAATAGAAGACAATATTCTTTATTGTTGCACTAAAGTAAACAGCAACTCAAAACTTAACTAGACTCAAAATCGGCAGAAGAGGCGACTTTATTGCTTACGCCATCTTTTCCAGACACTCTTTTAAGAGATAGACTGGAAGAGATTCCATTATGGGATAAGTCCGCAGCTGTCAATTTACTCATTATGTTGTTTTTGTCTTTAATGGTGTGTTTTCAAAGTACAATAAAGTTATTACAAACAAACAGACACATTCTCAAATCTTTGTATTGTGTTTGATCTCGGGTCGGGACAGCGTGTGAGTCTTTTATTACTCTCCATGCTGAATAAAGACTTGGCTGAAAATTTTAATTATATCTCCCTTAAATGTAGTTAGTATTAATATAAAAATAAATAAAAATATTGTATTACCTTTCAGATCGCTGACGACTCTCGGCCTTGTGATATCAAAGTTAGCAGACCAGTCTTCGGGCAAGCCCAATAAGGACAAATTCGTACCCTACCGAGACTCCGTGCTGACGTGGCTGTTGAAAGATAACCTAGGTGGAAACAGCAAGACAGTGATGGTATGTGGAATAAAGTATACTTTAATTAGCAATGTTCCAATATCTTATTAAGGTAAGCAAGTAAACATTGTTTTTGTATACTGGTGCGAAGTAATTTAACAGAAACTTTTTTGCGACAAAGTGTAGTTTATACTTGATTTCACCAGGTTGCCGAACCTCGATATACAATATCAAATAAACTGCCATCTGCAAATATTGACTGATCCAAAGATTTCGTCTCCTCAGCAAAAAATACTTTGAATACGCGGTCACTTGGTTTGATTGTTTTATTTGCAAAATAGACGCATTCATTCTTCAATTTGCTACTGTTCACTTTTCTAATATCTAAGTTGGTAAAACCACAAAAAAATTTATCTACTACGTAGAAGCATGAAAGAAGAAGGTAGTTTCGTTCTTAATTTTGTAAAGATGGTGGTATAATGTATAATATAAGCGTTCGTAGCGTTTCACTTTCTACACAAACAAACAAGCTCCATCTCTGATTTTTCGTGGATACCGTCAGCCTAAGTATCCAGCATCCATTGTATGACTAGCGGGCGAGATAGTAGTGACATCTAGAAATAGTACGGGATTTTGGCTTTCTAGCAGAGTACATTTTTTTATATGGGGTTGTTAGTCCTCTGATATTTGTTCCTCTATGAGATTTGTTGTGATTGTAGGTGGCAACTGTATCGCCAGCGGCTGACAACTACGAAGAGACGTTATCCACACTAAGATACGCAGACCGGGCGAAGAGGATAGTCAACCACGCCGTCGTCAACGAAGACCCGAACGCGAGGATCATCAGGGAGCTGCGGCAGGAGGTCGAGGCGCTTAAGGAGATGCTTAAATACGCCACGGTAAGGATATAACTAAGACCGCACCTTATAAACGAATGCTAATCATCAATAACAATACTGCTACATTAGACAATAAAATAAGCCAGGTTTTCAATACAATTTTCGTACATAAGTCATACATTGCTGCTATATACCCGTTTGAGATAGATAATCGCTAGACTGCCCGGAGTTCGAAGGAACTCGCGTCATCATCATTATCATCCGAGCGTATTCCTGGCTCCTGGTTGCATCCTCAGCGGTAACGCTTCAGAGCCCGGGGTCCGCTATCTAACCTAGGTGATTTGACGAGGTTACTGGTTTTTACACAGAGCGACTGCCGTCTGAACTCCGCAACCCAAAGTGTAGACCAGAACTAATCCTAGGATAGGTTTAAACAAATGCTAGATGGCGCTCGGGACCCACAGCTTTGCGTGCCTTCCGAAGCACGGAATTACCTTTGGTTTCGGATAGTCAGGTGATTCAATACTGCAATATCCTAACCAGACTAGAAACAACTTTACAAAGTATGCTTTCCAGTGGGATTTGAACCCACGACCTCCGGATCACAAGGCAAACGCCTTGACCACTGGACCACGGACCAAAGTACTCGCGTGTCTCTTTTTAAATTACATGAAATGCGACGGTCCATGTCGTGTTTCCAGCCCAATCGCGTATATATCAAGTTGTTTAGTAATTATTATTATGTGTACGTATCGTTACAGGGTTCACCAGTGGGCGAGGATGTGCACGAACAACTGGCACAGAGCGAACATCTCATGAAGGAAATGTCCAGGACGTGGGAGGAGAAACTTGTCGAGACTGGTATGGGTTTCGTACACTAAATAAAATCAAGATATTTTTTATTCCTTCAGTTGGTACGACACGTAAGCCTATGAGAATAATATAATATAATATAGTCAAATGTTTTTTTGACCTTAAACATTTCTCGTAAAAGTATGCTATGTATCCTTAAATGCTTCAATAGAAGACATCAATTCAAAAATAGTCAGATAAGTTAATTGGACTAATAGCTATTCCGTTGACATCTGGTCAAGTATAATATTTGCTCAATTTATTGAATTTATAATTACTTTAGGTTTTGAGCTCGGTACTTAGCTGGTATTTTTTTTGTTTCTAGGTCGAGTACAAAGCGAACGACAACACGCGTTAGAGAAGATGGGTATCAGCGTGCAAGCCAGCGGAATCAAAGTGGAGAAGAACAAATATTACCTGGTCAACTTGAACGCGGATCCTTCCCTCAATGAGTTACTCGTGTACTACCTCAAGGTACTCTTGTTCTAATCTCTTAAATAGCTAAAAATTTAGGATGATAACCATATGTGTTTGTAAATGTCTTACCCGCCTGTATTTCGTAGAAAATATTTGCAATTAAATTAAGCAACAATCAGGGTAAAAGCAAAAAATATATAAGAGTGAAACAGAATGGAATCTCACAGCGTCTCCCGCAAATTAGCGTCCCCGCACTTCTCCCCCGCACTTTCTGGGCCTTTCTGTGCTCTAAACTAGGGTTTAGTTACTAGCCGCACGCAATACATCGAGACATAGGCTTAGGCCCAAACTGTAACCCTCACAAAAAATTATATAGTGAGTATGCTCCAAAATTAAGGAGTGTAGACATTTTTCATTTGACTCTAAAAATAGTGCTCCTTATATCAGTTTGCGTTATACTACGAGTATACAGCGTGTCTTTTTAACTATCAGCCAATTTTTTGGAGCTAGTCCAGTCCATAATACTGAACTACTTTATGTAAAAAAAATATTGAAAATAGATAAAACATTTTCGTCTACCCATACAAATTCCCATACTTACAAATTGTTGCGTCGAATTTTTCGTTAATTGTTTTTATGGAAAGTTGTTCAGTATTGTTACGAAACTGGGGTTCGAATTTGGAGAGAAACACCAAACTTCGTATGAGGGTTTTTATTCACAACGGAACCCTAGGTTGACACGTGAAGATGGACTTCCAAACGTCCAAGGTCCAAGTCGCGTAGCAGCTGAGGTCCAGGTATCTCGCCAAGGTAGTCGCAGGTACTTTCACTTATCGCACTAAGGTAGGTTTCCTTCGCTTCGAAGTGGTCACTTTGATAGCTCGTATCGAACTGAACTGGCGCACTCACGGTTCGCTATTTATATGCGCCATCGAAGATGTCCACATTAATCTCGAATATTCTACATAGTCAACGAACATGTTTCGAAGCATCCAGGCGCCGGGTACGTGTGTGAGTGTAACATTGTCAAGCAACTCTAGACTTTATGATAAAAGGCATATGGGTAAATTTAGCTTGTAGTAGTTCGTAGTTCGCGGATATTGTTCGGGAAGATTCTATCTCTTTCGCGACAGTATCTAAAAAGTCAGCCTGTATAACAGATTTTAGGAGTGCAGGTTTTTTATGAATTCAGCGCTCCGAGAGGGACAAAAGGCTGATTCTGTATTTTGTATCTCAGGACCGGACTCTCGTCGGCGCAGACAGCTCAGCGGACATCCAGCTGTCCGGACTGGGCATACAACCTCAACACTGCCAATTACTCGTAGAAGGCGGAGGCCTACACATGGAGCCGATAAATGGGGCACGATGTTTTGTAAACGGGACCCCAGTAGTGTCGCGGGTGAGACTAGGTCATGCGGACAGGATACTGTGGGGCAACCATCACTTCTTTAGGGTCAACTGTCCGAAGCAAATGTGTAAGTATCTATATATGATGTATAACACTGTACCGATCATTTCGAAAGGTCTTGTAATGTCTTGACATGTTAATTATTGAATCCACAAAAGTGTTGTTGATGCATGTGATAGACAGTCTATCTCAGTCACACTAGGCGTGCAACAGAAATGGGCGCACGATTCAGCACAATTACCCCATATATGTATGTATGAATATTATGGCAATGCCTGTACAATAGGGTAGTAACCTGGGTCAAAAATAAATTATTCAGACTGATAAGAGAATCAAACAAAATAATGTCGTTTTTATGGATTATATTAGTTTATAACGTAATTTTAGATTTAATAATGCAAAAAACTGATATTAACACATTGTTGTAGTGTCCAACAATGTGTTAATATCAGTCTATAGACATTAATCAATTTGATATATCTATTGTGTCTGGATTATTGTCCAGCAATGTGTTATGAGCCTTAATTTACTCCAAGAAACTATATTGCAAAGTTATTCATACAAATCCCATAGCAAATGATTGTTTTGTTGTCAAGAAAAAAGTATCTGATTTGTCTTGTTGGACATTAACGGATTATTCTTGTATTGTAGCTGCTGCGTCAGAACCTCAAACACCAGCCCAGCCCATAGACTACAACTTCGCAAGAGACGAAATTATGTTGAACGAGCTTAGCAACGACCCTATCCAAACCGCTATCTCCAGGCTAGAGAAACAACACGAAGAAGACAAACAAGGTACTTTTACCCATTTCTTTCTTCTCCTTCTTTTACATACCTACGTGAATTTATACTATTTCTTCGAGTTCGGTTTTAAACGAATACCCTTTCTGTTTGATATTGTCATTTTATTTTAATTTTTCAGTGGCGTTAGAGAAACAGAGACAGGAATACGAAAGGCAGTTCCAACAACTGAGGAATATTCTATCACCGTCAACACCTTACCCGCCTTATTCATATGATCCTCTCAAATTAGGTGAGCACTTTCAAATAAGCATCTAATAGTAACTCTACGACTAATAAGTAATGTAGTAAAGTCATTTGGTAGTTTTACCTGAAAAGTTTTCCAGGAGTTTTGAAAGTGGTGGTCTTTTCGAATTTCAACTTTGCCATCTCGTATCGCCCGGGCCGTCATATTGGAAAAATGGCGATTTAT
Source organism: Acrobasis repandana (assembly GCA_963576875.1). NCBI lineage: Eukaryota > Metazoa > Arthropoda > Insecta > Lepidoptera > Pyralidae > Acrobasis > Acrobasis repandana. Next base: position 5,597,311 of record OY756215.1, read on the forward strand.
TTTACGACTAATATACAATGCGCAATCCGACATCTTTCAAAGTATTCATGACGTCGTGTCATACGGCCAGTCACTGACTGGCCCAGCATTGGCGTTAAGTAACGTCAATAACGGTATTGGCGCAAAACGAGATGTAGTTTTTAAGTACCTCTTACTAAAATGTACTTTTGATGGGGTAATTTTTTGCGCTTTATTATGTTTCGGTTTAGTATTATAGCACAGAATTAATAAGAGTATTTCATACAGAACGGAATCCCCTAATGTCCCGCGCAAAATGCGTCCCCGTTCCCCGCGCCCTGTTGAGGGGCGAGAGCAGGCGAACACACGCATTGACGTGTGCATGGATGTATAGTTCCGTTTGTAGTAGGGTAGGCATAAATGATACTCCGCTTTTATGAAGTGCCATACCTGTGATTATAGATCTATGTTCGATGTAAACAACGATCGATTTCCCTTCAGGCAAAATGACAGCATGTACGCCGACGACGGCGGCGCGCGTGGAGCGCTGGGCGGCCGAGCGTGACGACACGTTCAAGCGCTCGCTCGGCCGACTCAAGGCCGACATCCTGCGGGCCAACGCGCTCGTGCAGGAGGCCAACTTCCTGGCCGAGGAGATGAGGAGGAACACGAGGTTCAGCGTTACGCTGCAGATCCCTCCGCAGAACCTTAGCCCCAATAGGAAGGTGAGTTATTACTGTTTATTTATTTTACTTTATTACAAAAATTTTAAACAAAACAATTTTTTTTATTCATATCAAAAAGTAATAACCTGATACAAAAAACCAGAAAGGAATATTTACTCCGTTAAAAAATACAAAAATTTTAAACAAAACAATTTTTTTTATTCATATCAAAAAGTAATAACCTGATACAAAAAACCAGAAAGGAATATTTACTCCGTTAAAAAATTTGTAAGCCTTTAAAATCTGGTGAAAAGGAAAACTATCAAATAACAGAAAAAGGATGCACATTTAGAAATATTACATCACTGTGCATGAGTTTCGCGCGTACGAAAAAGATAGCAAGATAACCCCTCCCACCACGCTCCCACTTTTCTTCATACTGATATTTAAAATGCTAATTACTGCCTTTTCTATTAAATAAAATAAAAATAATATATATTAAAAATAGAAAAATGGCGGATATTTGACGCTAAATTATATCTTCATATTTTTTATACAAATTCTATCGAGTGGGGTATCAAAGTAAAGGATTTTATATAAGGATTACAAAAATATGTACCTACAAATGTTCCTGGTTGCATTCAAGGCATAGCTACTGCTGTTGTATTACGCAGTCAGGTTTTTTTGTTTTTTTTTAAACATTACTTTATTTTACAGCGAGGTGCATTCGTGTCCGAGCCAGCAATAATGGTGAGGCGACCGGGGCGTGGGGGTCAGGTGTGGTCCATGGAGAAGTTGGACAACAAGCTGGTGGACATGCGGGACATGTACGACGAGTGGCGGCGGCGGCAGCAGCGGGACGATGTCGTGGAGGAGGTACTTAACTAGAGACAGAATGTTATACGCGACACGGCTAGCTAACAGCACGTACGTAGGAGCTTCTACGTACATGGCTGGTAGTGAATAACGACGGTGACCGGTTGGTTATGCATAAAAAACGGTCAAGCCTTACAGTAGTTGCATATGATGTGTAACATCAGACATCTCACCGTGGTAATATAATAAGCATTTACTTTACTGGCACTGTTTAGATCTATAATATAAACTTTTATACATAATGTTATATATCTGTACATGACTGTTTATTGCCATAAATAAAAAAAAATAAGCAACCTCATTGGTCAAATCAAATAGCGTGCGATTCCCAGCTTCCTGTTACATTCTTCCGTCACCTCTCACGAAATCACTCCCACAGTTTGCCGGGAAGCGAGAAGAAAGATGTTACACATAAAAAATATGAAGTTTTATGCAGGTCTTGAAACATTCAAGACGCAGTAACTAAAGTTTTCAAACTAAATAACTAATCAATTAATAGTTATCCTATTTAAATTCAGCTGATTTTGTGATTTTTAGTTTATCTTTATATTATCTTAAATATGAACTATTGTTTCTCTAAAATTAAAGAACAATTCTCAATTCAATTCAAAATATCTTTATTATCATAGGATATTTATAATATCTCTTAATAATAGTCACTTTGTTTTGTTTTGCACAAATGTTGACGTCAAATCGTTACTTAAAGCTAAGTTTACGCCGCTTCCTAGGCGCAAGTGCAGAAGAAGCGGCAACAAACTGCACTGCACGTTTTCTCCAAAGACGTCAACTAACAAACTAAAAACTTAAAATTAGTTATATAGATGGACAGAGATTACATTGTTTATTATGTCATAATTAAATTGAATTATAAGAATTACGAAATTTAAAATAATGTCAATTTGTAAATTTAGTATGTACCAATGTACCTAAATTATGACATGTCTAAGTATACAAACCTTTAAGAGGGACCCGCGCCAAGCTCAAGCCAGACCTTTTTGTCTTTAAGATAGTCATCGGTCCTATAATAAGCCTTCTCACAAAGTACTTTCTTTACATAAGCTTTGAATTTTCTGTCTGGCATATCAAGGACCGATTCTGACAATTTATTATAAAAAAGTATACACTTCCCCATAAAAGACTTACTGACTGTATTCAGCCTGTAATACGGGCTAACTAAGTCAGTCGAGAACGACGTCAAGAACGATGTTTGAATTGACCATTTATAGGTGGAGCTGGTGGAAAAAGCCGTAGACCCTTTCTACGAGTCGCAAGAAAACCACAATTTGATCGGCGTGGCCAACGTGTTCCTAGAGGCGTTGTTTCATGACGTCACCTTAGACTACCACACGCCCATCATCAGTCAGCAGGGAGAGGTCGCCGGGAGGCTGCAGGTGAGAAATCAATCTGGTTTTGGTTTTGTTAAGAGATTACAGTAGGTCAAATATTTGGCTGAAAAATATTCAATCGACTAGGACATATATAGTTCTTAAGTTGCATCATCATACTATTACCGTCAGGTCAACTGTTTTCCTTCAATTGGGTAGGGTCTGGTACTCTGATATACAAGCTCTGCTTAGTTCAGATACCAGTCTCTTACAATCTATCTGCTAAATAGTACCTATGTTGTTGTTATCATAATGTTGTGTAATAAAATATTGTGGAGAAAAATAAAGAAATTTTAAATTTTGAATCATCTTGGACCACTATCTCTTCTGGGGAATAAAGGACTAAGCACAAACATCTTGTGCTACAACTGCTTTCCCAAGGAGGGATATCTGGGTTAGACTTGGTTATTTTTAAATTTATTTGCGTTGCTGTAGCATTTTTCGCTAGTTTAAATAAATTTGTGATTATGAAATGCTCGCAGGTTGAACTTAGCCGCGTAGCTGGCCAGTTCCCTCAGGACAGGATCTGCGAAGCGGCATCCGACAGTTCCAGCGATATGAGGGATGACGATGAAGTCTCGGATCCTGCTACTCAACAGGTGAGATAGAGAGATAGTTTTATTGGGATTTCTATAAGAGGAAATAGAAAAGAGTATCGTGTTTTGTCTCTATCACCGACCGAGCATTTATTCATGGTCGGGTTTTAGCTTCAAGTAAGCAAAGCAAAGTATATAGTAGTGTTTTGAATTGTCCAACAAAAAAAGGTTTTGTGGATAAAATAATAATTAAGAAACTAGGCGGGCGACGTACAAAAGAACGCCGGAACAAATTGGTTACAAAAGGCAGAGGACAGAACGGAGTGGAGACATCTGGAGGAGGCCTATACCCAGAAAGGGCCCTGATATATAAAAAATAACATATGTAGTTAATAGTGAAACAATGTCAAATATGTCAAGACAAAAGGCTTATTTATTTATTATATTAATATCATTAAAAAACAGGAAAAACCTAAAAATTATTTCCAAAATAACTTTGAAACATTTGACCTGCAAACTGTTCAAATTGCGTGTATAAAATAAACCTACGATAGAAGCAATCTTTCCCTTAGCCCGGTGTCAATCAATAACTTCTTGTATATACTATTTCTCTTACTCATAAAAAAATATTAAACATTTGTTAAAATATGTTTTTTCCTTATCTCTCTTTTCAATATTTGACATAGTAAAAAAAAAAAACATATTTTTACTAAAATAGATTTAGCAAATATTTCACATTTTTTTATGAATAAGAGGGTATATCTTTGTTTATTACAAACAAAGATAATAATTATAGTATATTCAAATTAAAATCACAGTCAATAACCAAAAACAAAAAATTCGACGTTACCATACATATCGCCCAGGAAGCTGCACTCTTGTATGGAAATGCCAATTTTTTGTTTGTTTTTAGGGTTCCGTACCTCAAAAGGAAAAAACGGAACCCTTATAGGATCACTTTGTTGTCCGTCTGTCCGTCCGTCCGTCCGTCTGTCAAGACCCTTTTTCTCAGGAACGCGTGGAGGTATGAAGCTGAAATTTATATCAATTACTCAGGTCTACTGTCCCTTGAAGCTGTGAAAAAATCAAACTTCTAAGCCAACGCAATCAAAAGATACAGCCGTTTATGCCGCAAATTTTCGACACTTGCAAGGGAATCAAAACCTACAGGGTGCTTCCCGTGAACTCAGAATCTTGAAATTTGGTACGAAGCAACGTCTTATAGCATAGATAAAGGAAAAATTACGAAAACCATAAATTTTTAGTTACATCACATAATATATTTTTTTTTAATAATTTTAAACTTACTACCCATTTCCTCATAAACGCGTAGAGGTATTAAATTGAAATTCATACCAAATACTAAACCTTGCAGGTTTGTACGGAACCCTCGGTGCGCGAGTCCGACTCGCATTTGGCCGGTTTTTTTAACTGTTATTTTAATTTCATTTTACCTTAATGATCTAGTATAGACCGTGGTTAGATTTATTACAGGTATGTCCCTTCCACGTTGTATAGGTATGTGTGTGTCATGTTAATTTTAACCAAAAAACTCGAAAATACTTTTCATCCCTTGCAGGTGACGATCCGCGTGGTAATCAAGCAGGCCACCGGGCTGCCCCCGTCGCTGTCGCACTTCGTGTTCTGCCAGTACACGCTGTGGGGCGGCACGGAGCCGGTGGTGGTGCCCCCGCTGGTGAGCGCCGACACGCCGCCCGCGCCGCCCGCGTCCCCGCGCCACCAGCCGCAGGTCACCTTCCGCTTCGACCTGAAGCAGGACTTCACCGTGCCGCTCACCGAGGAGTTCATAGAGCACTGTGCTGGTAACTTGGTTTAGTCGCACTTTTCTTGTATTTACACAATTTTTCATATGTGTGTACGTGAAATAAATTCAATTGTTTATTTTGTATTTTGTAGTTTGGGAATCATAGCAAAATCTTACAATGTTCCAATTTTTTAAAATAAATGCATATTTATTTAAAAGCTGCGCTCTTGTCGTTGGAGTGCTTACCATGTCTCTCTTTATTCGCTATGTTCTTAAACAACTTATATGTTTTCACTATATTTTTTTCTTTTATTTGATCGAAAAATCTTCTAGGTTTTCCTACTCAAAATGGAGAAAAAGAAAATAGTCTTACTAATTGCATCTTATATCCTTGACGGGAATTACTGAGACCGTTGTCACACTTAAATCATTACCCTTTCTTTTGGTTTAGCTGTAGTCGGGTAAAAACTAATCAAAAAACAATCTCCGGACGGGAATTTTTCATTTTCCACCTTCCTAATTAACATTGTCGCTGTTACTAATCACGTTACATCTCGTTTTATTTTACAACAGAGGGCGCATTGTCCATCGAAGTGTGGGGCCACCGGTCGGCCGGCTTCAGTCGGGCGCGCGGCAACTGGGAAGTAGAGCAACAGCAGCTGGCTAAGGCGCGCTCGCTAGCCGACCGCTGGGCCGAGTTGACTCGCAAGATCGAGCTGTGGGTCGAGATCCACGAGCTCAACGATCAGGGCGAATATGCGCCGGTTGAGGTAAGAAAACAACCAGCGAGCCTTACAGTGGTCGCACATGGTGTGTAACATCTGACATCTCACCTTGATAATGGTCAACTCTGATCAACTCTCGTTGGTCAAACAAAATAAAGCGCGCTTCCCCGGTTACATACACACTGTCGTAGCATTTCACGAAATCACTTCCCCAGATTGCAGGAGAGCGAGAGGAAAGATCATCATCATCATTTCAGCCGCATAACCTCCACTGCTGGGGATAGGCCTCTCCCGAGGATTTCCAAAATGACCGATCTAAAGCGGCCTGCATCCAGCGCATTCCAGCTACCTTTATCAGGTCGTCTGACCATCTTATGGGTGGGTGTCCAACGCTTCCCTTGCCGGTACGCGCCATTCGAGAACCTTTTCGTCCCATTGGCCATGGGTTCGTCGCGCTATGTGTCTCACCCACTGCCATTTCAAAGCGCTAATACGCTGGGCTATGTCTGTGACTTTTGTTCTACGAACTTCCTCATTTCTGATTCGATCACGTAAATTTTTACGTGATCTATATATAAACCTGAGAGGAAATATGTTACACATCAAAAACTCTATCATCATGGCAACAGTCAGGTCGAACTGCTGTCATTTATGAGATAAAACTTTAAGTGTACTTTTAGAAGGCGTTACTTATGGGCCTCTGTTTGTTGTGGGCAGGTACTCCAAAGGGCGGACATGGTGACGGGAGGCGTGTACCAGCTGCGGCAAGGCCAGCAGCGCCGCCTGGCGGTGCGCGTGCGGCCCGCGCTCAACTCGGGCACGCTGCCCATCATCTGTCAACACATCGTCAGCGTCGAAGTGGGCTCCGTCACAGTCCGGTAACATACTATGCCATATCTACAGTTTTAAACTACCATATTAAGATCTTAGCAATACTAATATCGTCTTATTATAAAACGCAGATTAACTTTAGGACTGGGATTAAACCATTATTCACCCAAATGTAGTTGACAGTGACAAAAGAGGTGACATATTGAGCGATGTCTTCTTCTTATGAGCGGATAATGGTTTAAACCAAGTTATAGAGTTAGTCCACTTTTTATAATAGGACTGATTGAGCGCTAGGGATACTTGCATCTCTCGTATTATACGAAAATAATTCACAGTATTACCAATCTATCTATTTATAGAGGAGACAAACAGATAAATCTTTCTTTATATATAGATCTTAAAGGTGTCAGTATGTGGAAGACCGCTTCTAAATGTGTTTTTGTTTAATATTATAAGACAAATCTACCGAAGGACGTTACTTACTTCATTATTTATTGGTTGTAGATCGCGGTTACAAAAGCCTCTCGATTCTTACCAAGAGGAGGATCTGGCCGTGCTTAGAGAGAGGTGGAGTGACGCGCTGGCGAGGAGGCGGCAACACTTACATGCGCAGTTACAGGTATTAAAAAAATTGTTTGTTTGTAATAACTTTATTGTACCAAAAATTTAAGTATAAAAGACAACATAATACGAAAGAGAAAATATACAATGGCGGACTTATCCCATGTAGGGATCTCTTCCAGTCAACCTGCGATAGATTGAGAGGATATTTACTTTATTATATATAAGGTAGAAGCCGGTACGTATAAATTTAACTACAAGATATTAACATATCTACACACATAAATATATACGAACATACTTACATAAATACATATAGCAATACACATAAACAAACTATACATAAAGTATATATCTGTATGTAACATAGGTATATATTTAATAAATATTAAAGATAAGTACTTAAGGACTGTATGCACAAATCCACGTGGTCGGATTTGGCTCTGAAATATGCAAAATTTTTCCGCTAGGGGGATAAAAATGTCAAGATGAAGTTACATAGAGTTAATAATGTGTAAACGGGACAATAGATGTAGGTAATCATAAATTGTAACGTAGAAGCTTACTTGTTTCTTTTCGTCAAGACTTCCAGTCCGCGATACTTATTAAAATTTTCAAATCAATCAAATCAAAGAATTATTTTGTTTGAATTATTATTTCTGAATTAAGGCCTTGGCAGACGTCATTATAATGTACTTAACACTTTAGTAGACAGGCTATCAGTAAAAAAAGGCTAAAGTCGAAAATACAGTAGTGTGCGTGAATGCAAGACGTTTATTTAAAAAGCGAGTTTAAATATATGTAAAATTCATATAGCACTTTCTAAAAAATCCAAGTTATAGTTATTCGAATCTTGCGTTAAATTTATTACTTTTTCAATTTATTAGTCGACCTCCGTGGCGATTCCTTAACACGCTAGTCCGTCACTCAGAGGTTCTGGGTTCGATTCCCAGCCAGGGCAAGTTGGTAAATGGCCTTTTTTAATTTGTCCTGGTTCTTGGGTGTTTATTTTATCCCATCAAAAACATAAATGTAAAAATGCCAAGTTCAAATTCCGACAAAACAATTGAAATTTAAATAGCTGCCAAGTTATGTAGGTAGAGAAAACTGAAATATATTCATAAGAATCTCAACATTTGACTTGGACAACATTAAGATTGAAAGCACGGTCACCCATCCTAACTGTGACCAAGCTAGAAGTTGCTTAACCTGTAAAAGCACAGTCATTCATCCATCAATTTTTGAATTTATTGTATGCAAAGTGGAGCGAAATATTTGCACAAGTGGTTTTGATTACTCGTATTTTGAAATTTGATAAAGCGCAAATGACAAAGAACCCTTAGAATAGAGAATCTTTTTAGTTTCACGCAGCTTTTTAGGGTTCCGTAGTTAACAAGAAAACCTTATAGTTTCGTCATGTCTGTCTGTCTATCTGTCCCCAGTTTTACTCATAGAATATTAGTACTAGAAAGCTGTAATTGGGCATGGGCATGGATATGTGGTAATAAAAACTTGAAAAAAAAATGTGTGGTGTGAGACGTCGTTGAATAGGTCTTTCAAAAATATTGTAAGATTATAAACACCCTCTTTCGTTTTAGCAATCCGTTTGTGAAATATTTGGTTTTTGATTGCAAATTTTTGTTAGAATCATGTGTCTTCCCTCTCTGTCAGTTAAACGGTTGTATATGGACACTTAAAAAAATTCACGGCAGTAGTATATAACGTCTCCCTGTACTTACGCTGTTAGGAGAATAAGACAATTGACAGATGTAGCAACTGCTAGACAAGTGTACTTTAGTTACTTTCACAGTCTAATGTCTTACGGGATACTTCTATGAGGGAGTGCAGCGGACATTCAGACAATTTTTCTTTTACAAAAAAGAGCAATTCGTGCTATTTACGGTTTAGGATCGAGAGACTCACTGAGGGAATTATTCAAGGAAATAGGTATACTTACTTTTGCATCACAATTCATATTTGAAAATATAATGTATGTAAGGAAAAATATTTCCATGTTCAATAAAGTAAGTGATTTTACAGATAGAAATTTACGTAATAAGAATGACTTAGTTAGCCCGTATTACAGGCTGAATACAGTCAGTAAGTCTTTTATGGGGAAGTGTATACTTTTTTATAATAAATTGTCAGAATCGGTCCTTGATATGCCAGACAGAAAATTCAAAGCTTATGTAAAGAAAGTACTTTGTGAGAAGGCTTATTATAGGACCGATGACTATCTTAAAGACAAAAAGGTCTGGCTTGAGCTTGGCGCGGGTCCCTCTTAAAGGTTTGTATACTTAGACATGTCATAATTTAGGTACATTGGTACATACTAAATTTACAAATTGACATTATTTTAAATTTCGTAATTCTTATAATTCAATTTAATTATGACATAATAAACAATGTAATCTCTGTCCATCTATATAACTAATTTTAAGTTTTTAGTTTGTTAGTTGACGTCTTTGGAGAAAACGTGCAGTGCAGTTTGTTGCCGCTTCTTCTGCACTTGCGCCTAGGAAGCGGCGTAAACTTAGCTTTAAGTAACGATTTGACGACAACATTTGTGCAAAACAAAACAAAGTGACTATTATTAAGAGATATTATAAATATCCTATGATAATAAAGATATTTTGAATTTGAATTTGAACTAAAACTAATTTAAGGTGGATTCAGATCATGATACTGAACAACTTTTCCTGAGGAACACATAATTAAATATGAAAAGAAAATGTTTGCTTTCCATTCGACCTCCGTGGCGTAATTGTTAACACGCTAGACCGCTAATCCGGAGGTTCTGGGTTCGAGCCCCAGCCAGGGCAAGTTAGAAAATAGTCTTTTTCAAATTGTCCTGGGTCTTGGGTGTTTATCTATGTATGTATTTATCATAAAATATAGTATCATTGAGTTAGTATCCCATAATACAAGTTTAAAACTTACTTTGGGGCTAGCTTAATTAGTGTGATTTGTCTTTACATATTCCATACATATATTACATAAATATTACATTTAGCCAAATCTTGTGTGTAAGAGATCAAAAATAATTTTTGTATTTCGTTTGTTCCTTGGTGAAAGTTGTTCAGTATCATGGACTGAATTCAGACCTAAAGGTAGGCAGTTGTTATTTACATAAAACAAGTAGGTACTGACTACGGAACCCTACACTGTACGTGACCCGTCACGGCACGTGACCGGTTTATTTTGGTTAAGTTGAAATTTTAGGGAACCATAGACAAATTTATGATATTTCTGTGTAAATCAATATTACTTATCGCTGACATGACGTTCTCAAAAATACAATCAAATACCTAGTATTTTACGCGAGCGGTGACTTGGAAAACTACACGTTTTGTGTTCCACTGACAGAAAATGTACACATTTGAATTTTCTTTGTGAAACAATACGTTTAGCGACCATCTGCAATCGTAACACCTTTCACTTCTATTCACCTTATTATGTAAGTACAGAGTGCACGTTGAACAGATCAACAGTCTTGGCGTAGCAGCTGTACGTGCTCAATCAATGACTTGACTGTTTGATTTTGTACAATATTTTTAACGAATCAACAAAGAGCACTAAAAAGAAATCTTTTCCTGAAAACAGCTAAAAAATTGGTTGATTAATGAAGCAGTAATTAGCATTGTTGCACCCTTTTATTTTTTATCTTCTAATAGGTTTTCCTGTAATCTATAGGTAAAGAACTATTAACTGTATATTTTTCAAAAGATTGGATTCAGTGGTTTCGGAGATAAGTGTATTTTTATTATTTATTTTCAAAAATAACTTCAAAAACACCAACTTAAAAAATATAGAAAAATATATTTAATATTATCATAAAATGCTCTTTCATTTGATATTTTACGCGATATAGTTCACAAAACCCTTTTTTTAATGTCTCATTTATCTCCCATAAAGTGGCCCCATTTTTTATTTATTTATTCATTTACCTACATTTTACTTCCGTCTTTGGGTCACAAACTTACATTATGTGCACCACATTTCAACTGAATCGGTCCAGTAGTTTAGTAGGGGGGGTAAATTTTCGCCCATTTTCTTAAATAACTTAAAAATACCGATCTAAGAAATAATAAAAAATAAATATATTTAAAATTGTCATAAAAAGTTCTTTCATTTGATATGTCACACGATTTTGTTATTAAAACTTTTTTTTTATGTCTAATTTACCCACACTAAGTGGCCCCCTTTTTTAAATTTCATTTATTTACATTATACGTCTATCTTTAGGTCACTAAGTTACATAAGTGTAGGTACTAAATCTCAACTAAATCATTCTAATAGTTTCGTAGCAAATTGGCTGTGACTTACGGACAGACAGACAAGCGACACCCTAAAAACAGTAAAAACACCGAAAAAATCGGTTCCTATACAAATTTCCCGGGCGGCTGCACACTTTTGTATAAAAATGCAGTTTTTTTTTTGTTTTTTGACTGTTGTTTTAATATCATTATACTATACTAGCAGTCCACCCCGGCTTCGCCCTTGGTACACACAAAGCCTATGTCACTCGGGGATAGTGTACTTTTCCAACGGTGAAAGTTTTTTTTAAATCAGTCCAGTAGTTTCAGAGCCATGTAATGCAAACAAACAAACAACCAAATCTTTTCTCTTTATAATATTAGTGTAGATAAATAGCCTACTATAGCCTGCCTGCCAAGCCAAGTATAGATCTAGTATAGCCTGTGGTTGGATATATTACGCATAATGTCAATTCGTATTTTGATATACATTCATGGGGAAAAGTTGTTCAAAATTTCAGACTGAATTACCCCTCAAAATAATTGTAAAACCCTAATTTAACAGCACCTTTTATTACAAAAACAGTTAATATGATTCCGCGACCCGAGAAAGTTCCAATCCGATTTTCACCCTAATCGCCAATTAAAAAATATGGGTAATAAATCAAACCAAATTATTTTTTTCATTGACTTAATTTTCAATCAAATTTAAAAAAAAAATGTGCGATGCCGTATCTGCGATAGCATTACTTCTTTACTTGAACGTCAACAAAATGTCAAAACTGTACCATAGTACACTATGGTACAGTTTTGACATTTTGTTTGCAATAATACATTTTGCAAAAGTATGACATAATTTGGCAGTTTGTACATAGTTTTTTATTGAAATATTTTAGACTGTAATGCAATTTTACGTAATTTGAAAATGGATTTTTTGAAAAATTCGACACGGCCTCCTTCCTGAACGCCCGGCGGGCAACTGAATTTGTATGGAAGAATCATGGCCGCCATTTCAGAGATTTCTGTCAAAAACGTTGCAAAACATCCAATTTTTAAAATTATTATTTTTATTATTGCGTGATTGCATTGTAAGCAAATATTAAGAATAATGTTTCAAAATAGCCTTTATTTTTATAAAATATATGCAATCCCTTGTTAGAATATTTCTTTACGCAGAAAAACAAGCCAGTTTGTAGCAAGATTTTCTAAAATATTTCTCTCAGGTTTCTTTACAATTATCTTAGTTTTTCTGAATGAAAATTAAAAAAATACGATTTTCGTCTACTGGCTAGTCTATTCACCTATAACTAGGTATGTAATTTTCTTAGTGGTCTTTTCTACTTAAGCCATAACTATTGCCCGCGCAAAGTGCGTTTTGCATGTTTTTGGGTAAATTCAATGCTTGTTTTTAGGAAAACTACAAAATATTTTAAAATATCCTTTTCTTCGTCTACTGTCCCAACTCTTCCTCTATCTATGTGTATACATTATTTGACTTAAATCAAACGCTTTCTGTACAAACTTGTTGCCCGCGCAAACCCAGTTTACATGGTGCCGACCCTTAATTCAAATTAATAATAATTGTATTTCTTTTATATACACTTTTAGAGAGATGTAAGTATAAGGGATGTGGCATAGTACCTATTGGTTTACAGTCTCCATACCATAGAATTTTCAGTTGTGTCTTGTGGCATCTTCTATCACAGAAGATGCGACTTTAAACAACTGAAAATTCTTAAGGTATAAAGTCTCTGTGGCATGCCACATCTGTTATACTTATAACTCTTTCAAAATTTATCTAAAAGAAATAAAATTACAAATTTTTTATCAACTATATGACTACAAATACATACGTATTCGCATCATTTCAATAACTGTTGTCTGACGGTGAACGGACCCGTTTAAAAATCAACTTTGATCCACATAGAATAAGACCTACAAGGGTTTCACTATTTAATGTTTTATTTTGCAGAAACTCGTCAATATGTCGCCGTCGATGAAGAGCGAAAGAGACATGGAGAGGGAACAGTCGCTTGTCGAGCAATGGGTGTCGCTCACTGAGGAGAGGAATGCCGTAAGTATCTTCTATTATGAAACATGTGATTTGTGGCATTATTTCTCCTGAATTCCTTTCTCTTCTTTCACGGAAATTCCGAACAGGTTTTGATCGACTACGACGATCAGGGCGAGTGTAAGGAGCGGCAACCTTACGGTATCGCGGCTCTCTCTGCACTTAAGAGTGCAGAGTTTAATAAGATGAATTATGGCCTTTTCGCACGTTAGTTTTAATAAAAAAATTGCTAATATTCATATTATCAAACGAATGATATAATATAACGTCTATATCCAGCAGTAGACTTCCTGTGGCTGATATGATTAGTGTCAAACGAATCAGCCAGTCATTTAACTTTAAGATGGCCATCTTTTGTTATATAGGTGCTAGTCCCAAGTCCCGGCAGCCCTATCCCAGGCGCGCCGGCCGCGTGGAGCCCGCCCGCGGGGATGGAGCAACACATACCCGTGTTGTTCTTAGACCTCAATGGTAAGTTAAAATAAACAATGGTACAAAAAGTTTAAACTCACTTTTCGGTCATCATCATCAACATGAACAAATTTTACTGTGGGATCAACCCCGAAATCGGAAATAAAATCAGTTATCATTTTTCAGTGTAAAGTAAAATAAAGTACTTAGCCTCTTTCGGTGTAACGATTCGACAAAATATCTACAACATATCAAGAAATAAAATATACATATAAGGACAAATCACACGACTGCCTCCGTGGTCCAGTGGTCAAGGCGTTTGCCTTGTTATCCGGAGGTTATGGGTTCAAATCCCACTGGGAAGCATACTTTGTGAAAAGTTGTTTTCAGTCTGGTTAGGATATTGCAGGCTACCTGATCATATCACCTGATTATCCGAAAAGAAAGATGACTCCGTGCTTTACCTGCCTAGGCACGTAAAGCTGTTAGTCCCGAACGCCATCTAGCGTTTGTACCTATCCTAGGATTGGTTCTGGTCTACCCTTTGGGTTGCAGAGGTCAGACGGCAGTCGCTCTGTGTAAAAACCAGTAACCTCGTCGAATCACCTAGGGTAGGTAGGTAGGCCCCGGCGGACAAATCACACAGATTGAGCTAGCTCTAAAGTTTTAGACGTGTTTTATATTATGCATACTAACTCAAGGATACTATATTTTATGATAAATATATGTATACACTCAAGACCCAGTAGTGAAAAAGGTCATTTCCAACTTGCGCTGGCTGAGGATCGAATCCAGAACATCCGAAAAAATGTAATCTTTTTTATTACCAGCCGACGACCTCACCACCCACCCATCCGGCGAGGAGGTCACCGTGGCGGGCCTGCACTCCATCCTGCCCAAAGAGCACGGCAACAAGTTCTACGAGCTTCAAATCCTGCATCATCACGACAAGGACGTGTCAGCCATAGCCTCGTGGGACTCCTCTATTCACGACTCGCAGTACCTCAACCGGATGACGGAAGGTGCGTACTGTATGTGCCGGTGTTAACCGAACATAGTACTGGTGTAAGCGATACGTAGCGCAGGCGGCGCGGGCGGCGCGATATATGAACTGATTATTTATTATTTGTATGTCTGGTAATTTCTCGAGCTCTCCGGTGCTTCGGAAGGCACGTTAAGTGGTTGGTCCCGGCTGTCATCGTTGTAGCAGTCGTCAAGCTATGTCAGATGCCTTTACAATGCAATTAAAAATACGGAAGATGATGCCGAAATGAGTGGGATCGAAGAATTGGCGTAGCACCATACATTGATTATACTCGTAAATATTTACTTAAAACAATTTTGAATTGTTATTTTATTTTACCCTATTTTTTTGCACGTACTGACGTCTACGTCGCTAAATGGCGGCGCGTTCGATCCTATTCTTATTGTAATCGCACTTATACGAAAAACAATACATACATTTGGGCGATTACAACAAGGATTTGGGCAAGGGGTATAATCGCTATAAAATATTCATAGTTCAATGGGACAGTGCCATCTCTTAATAAATATAACAAAATAAAATATTGTTTTCTCCTTTAATTGTAGCCAACGAACGTGTGTACCTGATACTAAAAGTGACAGTACGTCTGTCGCACCCAGCGCCCATGGATCTCATACTTAGAAAGCGACTCGCACTCAACATTTACAAACGACAGAGCTTAACCGACAGGATACGAAAGAAGATTGTGAGGTATCTATTAATTTTTAGTATTTTTCCACCATCAGAGATTCTTATAGACTTTCTTTTCCTTTCATACCTTATGCCACTCGGGATCGGGATGAAATGTGAATCTTCTATTTTTCTTTATCCTTTGTCATTTAACATTTTCCGTATTCACGCACTCTATTCATTTTTATTGGCTTTCCTCAGTTTCTGCCCGCCATTTTGTTCTATCCGTATTTTGGTACATTTGCCTCATAAGCGTGCAATGCCTACTCTAATGGGCATTTTTTTTGTGAGTGGCTCTGTTATTTAATAACTAAGCGACGAACTGACTTACATCGAGTAGTGATTTGTACAGGACCGACCAGCTGACTCAGACAGGCGTGACGTACGAAGTGGTGTCAAACATCCCCAAAGCGTCGGAAGAGCTCGAAGAGAGGGAGAGTTTAGCGCAGATCGCGGCTACCGGCGAAGAGGCCAGCGCTGCAGACGGAGAGACGTATATTGGTGAGATTCAGCTTTGTATTAGATTTGTACGGTCTGTCATCTGATTTTTAATTAATCAATAAAGGAGGAGGTTCCCAATTCGTCGGAATCGTTTTTTTTTTTATGTCCCCCAATTACGCCTAGACCGATTTATAAAATACTTTTTTGTTTGAAAGATTGTGTTTGTGTACTTTGATGTTGAGGTCGGTTTTTCGATTTGAAAAATTATAACACATGGGAAATCGTTGGTTGTTTTCATTTGAAATTTAAAAAAGAGGAAGTAGAGATTCAAGAATATATTACGACTACTGTCAGGCTCGGTCGTTTGTTTTTTTGTTTAACTATCAAACAACTTGTTCAGAGAAATACACCCGCGGCGTGAGTGCGGTGGAGAGCATCCTGACGTTGGACCGGCTGCGGCAGAGCGTGGCCGTGAAGGAGCTCGAGCAGGCACGCGGCCAGCCCATCACTATGCGCAAGACCGCTTCCGTACCTAACTTCTCGCAGGTGAGCTTGTCGCTGACTTCACTACGTCACGTGTGCCGCACATAGATTAGACAGGTTTGGGAATAGCGACGAAAGAGGGCTGACTTGTGCTGAATGAAAAACGGGGTAGGTCTTTATCGGGTCACAACACCCATACATATCTGCCTGGTGGATGTACTGTAAATTACGATTTTTTTTAATATTTTTTTTTTACCTACCGTTAAAAGAATTACACGAGAAAAATTACTAAAATAACATACATAAACTGCACAGGTTTGTGTTTATGTTATTAATCTGTTACATCGGTACCCACTTAGTATTAGAAAACTACTAGTGGGTCTGCGTTATCTTGTGATTGTTAATTGTATTTAACGGCATAATTTGTGAAGAGTGGACTTTGAACAGTCTTTTAGTATTTTATTCGGTTTATTTATCCAAGCATGACATTTATCAAGTAATAACAATATTGTACCGAGTCGCCCTCTTTTATTGTGAATTACTAAACCGAAGTCCATAGCAATTATACATTTTCCTAAAAATATACAAGACACTTTAAAAAGAAGTAGACAAGAAGTGAGATGGTTAAGTTTTCTTATTCTGATTTACATATTTTAGTTTGTTTGTGGCTTTTAAATCCCTGTGATTTATTGGAAAAGCTTAACTATATTTCACTATGTAACATAAGACCACTAAACAAGCACATAGAAACTAATCCACTGTTAACTAGATTAGTTAGCACAAGATTTAAACGAATTAAATTTGTATTATTTATTTAGATTTTCTGTATAATTTGAGTCAAATAAGAAGAAAAATTGAGTACTGAACAGATTGGTGCACTAAGCTCATCACAAATATTTAACTGAAAAGATGTGTAATAGACGACAAAAAATAAAAATACAGAGTTTTTTTCGGTAATTGCACATTTATTTTTGGTGGAAAAACAGTTTAGGCAGCTAATTTTTATATTTAACTGTTGTAAGCTTTACTACATTTGAGGAAAATATAAGCTAATCGATGTTGTCACCACTTTAGCAGGTTAGCGCCACAAAAAAAAAAAAACATTGTAAAATAACATTGTATAACGTACTGCTAGGTCGCTCACTAACACCTAGGAAATTAACCAAATTATTTGTTATTCAGTATCAATACAACATGGTAATTTTTATACATACAAAATTTTTTTGTGTTATATTTTTGCACCTAGTCCACATCCCTATTATTAGACGCGTCATTGACAATTTTTTTCTGAAAGTATAGCAGTACTTTTATTCCAAAAAATGAACTGCCGTGTTGTTAAATAAAATTGATACTGGATAGCAAGTGTTAGATGTCGCAAACCGCTTGCTAACATGTGTGTTGCTACGCCGCCAGCTGTCGCAGGCGCTGGAGGCTGCCAAGAACGGAACCAACGTGAGTCTTGCATGGCTGACACGCTCTCTGTAGACTGTACCATTAGTTTCTGTATTAGCACTACTATTTATCTAGACTCGAGGGCTTAGACTTGAAAACTACGTCAAGCGGACGCCCCGGACGGGTTCAGTCCGTCTCTGTCAGAAACCCTGTGTGCGATAGAGATAGCTGACACCGTCGCGGGTCACGGGTCTCTGTCGCACGTAGATTTTGTGACAGAGACGGACTGATGGTCCGAGAGCTGGCACGAATTTTTGGGTAGGTATTTGAGGCAAGTTGAAAACTTGTCACATACCTCCCCTATTATACCCCAACACGTAACTGCAGATCTGACTAGTGAGTAGCGGGGCTAAAGCAACCTATAGTTTTTAAGTTTTTTTTAATTAAAAAAAAAAGGTATTTGAGGCAATATGCATTTTTTATATGTTGTAGTTTAATGTTTAAAGAATAAAAAAATCAATAAGCCAGACGATTTAGTCGGGGCTTTGATATTGCCAGGCGCGTGCAAAAGTATTTAAAAAAAATATAAAAAAGGTATTGGAGGCAACTTGAAATTTTAATAGGGTATAACTTATAACTAAAAAATAAGATTCTCTAAAAGACAGGTCATTTTGATGGGACTTTCTACCTGCCAGGTCAATCTAAATAAATCAAAATGGTTTAGCCCCGCTACTCACCAGCCAGGTCTGCAGTTCCGTGTTGGGGTATATATAATAGGAGAGGTATGTAAGAAGTTTTCAGCTTGCCTCAAATACCTACCCAAAAATTGGTGCCAGCTCTCGATCTATGAACCCGTCCGGGGCGTCCGCTTAAAGTAGTTTCAAGCGTTGGGCAAAAGTGACTTCACCTGAGATAGCGCGAACAACGTACAATACAATTTATTTTTCTCTAGCCTCATGTTGTGTCTTGCTGGGCTGAAAGATTCCTTTCTCCAAAAGACCTTGATTCTTTGCAGTTATGATAGAAACTATTTTTTTATCAATTTTTGTAATTAGCCTTATCGGGGAGCACCTACTCAGCTGCAAATGTTACTTGACTCTGCTCTCTTGACAATCACTTGACGTATTAAAAATCAAAGAGGCGTTTTTTTAAAAAAAAATAGTACAGTAACCTATAATAGATGGCGCAGCATACACTTCAATCCCTTTTTTATTATTTTTTTATTAGTGATTTGAGTGAGTTTGACCTTTATCTAGCCTGATGGGAAGCTAAGATGAGGTCTAAGGTGTTACACGCAGGCTCCAAAAATGCCTATTCACTCTTGCCTTGGAAATCCCTAAATCATACGTATACGACAGAACGATTTAAAACTATGAAACACCATCTATTGAGAATGATTTTAACCTTGTTTTTTTCACTGGAAAACGCCTCATTACGAGAAAAGTTATATTT
Organism: Acrobasis repandana; assembly: GCA_963576875.1. Taxonomy (NCBI): domain Eukaryota; kingdom Metazoa; phylum Arthropoda; class Insecta; order Lepidoptera; family Pyralidae; genus Acrobasis; species Acrobasis repandana. Next base: position 5,616,833 of record OY756215.1, read on the forward strand.
TAGAGAATACTCTAAGTGCTTGTCAAATTTCGCAATTAGTAAAGTAGTCGTAATAGTTGGTAGCATTTTACTGTTGCTGTTGTACTTCTACATGTAGTTTCTGTGTATCAGCCCTGAATCTAGGGGGTCGGGGGGACAAGCCGGGGCCCACGCCTCGGGCGGCATAGTCGGAGGGGCGGCAAAATAGAAAAGTTGCACCCTTATTTCCGCTACCGATGCACAATGTGGCCGGCAAAATCAAATATTCATGTGTGCACTTCCTCCCCTCTCCCATTTTATGTACAAAAGCAATGTATCTACTGTTTTTCAAGGGGCGGCAAAACCACGCAAGTGCGCGATATATTCAGTATTAGGGGCTATGCTTTGTATTACATACTTTTTTGACAAAAACTTGAAGTGGAAACTTCGACCAAAAGTTTCTTACAGCTCTTCGTGTTTTCTGGAAAATATTGAGTTCAGAAATGCCATTTATGATAAAGTTTAAATTAATTTGCCATTGCGTAACAATTTATTTGGATTATTAGAATCTTCGTTTGTGTTGAATCCTGATATATTCTTATCTTCCCCCATATTTTTACATCATATGGTGTATGTAGTAGTTTTAGATTTTTTTTCACACTTTTATATTGTTTATTTTTTCATTTACTTATATTCTTCTAAAAGACGAGGATTTTGGGATTGGGGAAATGCAAATTTATGTTTCTTCTCCTAGTGCACAAAATGTCCTAAATTCATTAAGGTCATTGGTTGCAAATTATAATACAAGGTATGAGATTTCTTTGAGACTAAGCTTTAACAGAAATTATCTGTATTTTTTTAATTATTGCCGTTTGCATAACGAAAGGTAAATTCTATGATTGTACTATGGTGGTCCGACAAACCGTTCCCCGCCGAAGTTTGAATGAACCAGGCCGCAGGCCTCGGTCTCCGAAGCAGGCGAGGAATGGGATTCATCCCATTCCTCGCCTGCTTCGGAGCCCGAGGCGTAGCTCATTGGCTAAGAATATTTATGCTAATAGATAATAATTTTTAGATCATGCGCCTTGACTCGTCGTTCGAATCCCTCACGGGGCTCGGTTCGGGCCGCTCGGGCAGCGTGGCTGACCTCGCGGACGAGACTCCTCGCCGCTCGGTTCACAGACACTCGTACGCTGCGCCCGCGCACAACGACCCGGACATGCCAACTCCTACGAAACCATTTGGACTTGGTGAGTGCCACAGTTAGCCAGAGGATGGGTTGGGTAGTAGTTGAATCTATCAACAATTTGGCATAGCAAGCTATTTTTCCAGATACGACATCGCGCATTACGGTTGAAGTGGAGCTGGGCAGAGCGGCGAATGATTTGACCAATCGCAAACGCTTGTGGTGATTTGAGCATTGTGTTTGATCAATTGATACGACACTTAGCTTTGCTCCGTTTTAACCGAAATGCACTCTTGACAACCTTTTTCATAAAGTAGATTTTCTTAAATAATTACATTTGATCGATGCAACTACTATCTATGTATTAAATGTATAATTTGCACATTAAAAGACAAAATGTTCGTGTACATTATCCGTGATTGTAATAATATTTTTCCTTTACAGCGTTGTAAGCGACAAATTAAAAGATACATCGAAAAATACTCCTATAATTCCAATACATTCATTTTCTGATTTCTGTCATTCATACGAATCACACATTTTGTCATGCCTACAGTATCGTCAAGGCACTAGTGCGAGCAATGCATTCAAAAAGCACACAAGAAAAATTTACTAAAATCAAATAGTGCGTGAAATTTTGTAAACAGTTGACAACTGTATTTAGTACATTAGTGCACCACAGTAGCATAGGAAACAGACCGATTAGTAATTTGTACAAAATAAATCAATGCACGATAGATGCCTTAGAATAGTTTGTAATTACCAAAACGATATTGGGTTTGAGGACATTTTTTATAAAATAAATGATGTAGGTTCATTTCGACTCACAACGATACATCCACGTCTTCATAATTTCACAATTACATTTTATTTCGACTTGCTTTGTGGCAATGCTATGGCTCAATCAGACTATCTCTCTTTTCTCCCATTACTTCTCTCTCTATACCATAATCCCTATTGTGTTGAGTGATACTGCTCTATCGATATACTCATTTGACATTTGCTATTCTTTGAGAATTTTTTTATCTGAATGGTGTTCCCCGCACGATTTCTAAGCTTGCAGACTTAAAATTTTTTACTCTAATCTTTTTTTTTTACAAAATTTTATTATACCTAGTCGTAGAAAATCAAATACAAAATTTCAAAATCCCATTCAAAATAGAAACATCTCAAAGAATGTACGGCTAAGAAAAATATCCCGGCTTTAACTAACGTTGTATTTTCTGTATCTTCACCCCGCTACCTTCAGGCTCGTTCCTATCAGGTAAACAGTGACAATATGGTCTTGAATCGGAATGGCAATGTATGGCGAAATTATTAGACGAATGTTCATGCAACGATAACGATCAAAAATAGATGTGTTGTGATCATTGTTCGAACTGTTTGTATGTAACCCGTTGATTGGCTGTAATCTCAAAATATAACAATCTATTGGCTACCTTTCTAAGACAATCTCTTCACTGAACAAAGTCTCATTTTAAAATCTTGTTAAATTATAGATACCAAATTAGACCCTATGTATTGGCTGTTAGGTGCAAAACGAACTGCAAGCTTCGAGCATCAAGCTTCTGTCGTTGTGTTACGTATTTGTTGGTTTGCGTGTATATTTTCATTTGCATGAACCGAGCATGACCTGTTTTATTATTCCCTCTCCTTTCCTCTTCGTTACTATCTGCTGTGGGTTTCAAAGGCGAATATTGCTTTCGGAATAGAAATCAAGTGTACTATTGTTGCTTCTGACAGGCAGCCATCTGCGTTAGGTCGCCAGAAACTTGATACATGTCGGACTCAATAATACTATTGTATCTTGTACTGTTTCAAATGCAGAAATCGAATTTCAACTTTAGTAATATTCAAAAACTTGAAAGGCAGTTCTGTAACAGTAGAATGTTAACAGTAGAAATAGTAAAATACCAAATGTAGGATTGTGTGTGTACGTGTTAGGTCAAAGTGCATGTAACATGTAGCAAATTGCAATCTGTATTAATGACAAAGATGTTATAGAAAAAAGTATTGATGGCATGGTTTAGATTGTAATGTTATGTAGGTATGTAAATTATATGTGTGATGATGGATAACGATAACCTCGTCGATATTATGACTGAATTTAGTGAAATGTTTTTAATATCTTCATTGTGCGCATATAACGTATGTATGTATGTTTGTTTGTTGTTGTTTTCGTGATTATAAATTCGACGAACTTGTGCGATAACCTTTGTTTAATAATTATTTTTAGAGTAGTATCTTTATATTAAGAATTTAACGGCAACGAAGTTAATAAAAATATATTTACACAGGAAATAATTTTTGTATTGTATAATATGATAAGTAATATTTTTTACTGAGTTGATCAAATATTTTGAAATTGTATAAATTCTTGTTTTGAAATAGAATTGTAAATTTTCAATGAGGATGTGTATAATGAATTTGCAGCGGTTTTGTATTGACGTATTCGTTAATGTTTGTATTGCAGCTCGTCCAACGTTCCTAAACTTGAATTTGAACCTGAACTCACTGCGACTGCAGACGCCCAACAAGTGTACGTCCAGAAAATATCGTAGATCACTAGTTTGGCTTATTTCAGTTTTGTTTATATACGATTTTTTGTTTTTAAAAACTCTTTTTGCAATTGACATTTTCGAAATGTATTGTTAATAGGAGATTTAATGACAATGCGTGCGTGCACGCATCGCGTGTGCACATTGTGTGTTACTTTGCGTACACAAAGAACATATTAATAGCAAAATGCGTATTTCGCAACAGAATATGATATGATTACATGCTGTGGGGACATGTGATCATATGTGACAATATTTTAAAACTTTTTGTTAAAACTGTTGTATTATATATTGGTGAACTGAACATACTTACGTATGAGCTCAAAACTACGGGTGCTCAAAAATGGAAACTACGAGTATTTGAGCCCAGCTCTGTCTTAAACGTCTTGTAGGCTGACAGTTTACGCAGATCCAGCTGTTAAAGTACTTAAAACGTTTCGAATCTGCCAATTAAATTAACGATTGAACTATAGGTACAGTCGGCCGTGTGGTGTTTTAGTCGATTTAATTTTTTATTTGCAACATATCATCGGATTTTCATCGTCGACGACATTGGCATGAGTCATTGTTTGGCATGAGTTGGCTCAAGATATTGTGATTTGTGTGAAGGCTCCTCACGTTGGGCCATCATTGCGCCAATTCGTTGTACATTGCTGTTTAACTCACAAAAGTTTTTAAGAGTTTTCTATTTGACGTAGCAATGGACAAAAAATGTGTGGAATGATGGCCTAGTGTGTAAAGGAGCTATTAGCGATAATCATGATTTTGTTTCTTCATAAGTTCATGCGTAGTTTTAAGGTTGGATTTGTACGTCTAGCTACGTTATCATTTGCGTGGGCTGTAACATTGGTACGATAAAAATAATATCGTCTACAAACTTATGGTGCAGCTCGCAACACAACGTTTTCGTAAAATAATTGCACTGTTATTACACTTCTTATTTTTTTCTTACTCCTCATGCAGAGACATGCGTTCGACGAAAAGACTAAACGGGAACCGAATTTTTTCGGCTATTTCTTGTGTTAATAGACATTTAACGATATGTCTCTTAGTGAAGTTTTAAGATGTCATCAAATGCTAACCAGCTACATTTTTACACAGAGGCAAGCAAATGTTAACAAAAAGCAGTAGATAGCGTTATTTTGGCTAAGATTTTTTGTAATAGTGCTATATAAACTCTTATGTAGACTTATGATTTTCCACACTATTTTTCCATCATGATCCGTCGTAATATGAACTTTAAAATTAAGGTAATATGGTCGATTACAGCGTCTCCAGCGAGTGGCAAGCTAGGGCTGCGCATGACGACGCTGCACGAAGAGCCAGGGCGGCGTAACGACGAAGATTCACATTCGGAACCGGAATCGGCGCCATTGGATGAGCTTACTACGCCACGGTCACATGTAAGTAGTTCTTTGCATCTTTACAATTTTTTCTGACTACAGAGTGATATATTCCACGTTATGTATATCCCAGTCACAGAAATTCCACTGTTGGACATAGCCTCCCTCAAGACTGTCCCGCCTGACCATCTAGTAGGTGTATACATACACCAACATAGATAGCACATGTGCTACATTGCCGGATTGCCTTTCGACAACATTTCTGTCATATTTAATACAAGATATCTCAATACCGCTGCTTTTTAATTTGCTGTGTGGTTTCCGTCAGAGTAGAATAGAACCACTCCAAGTCTTCCCGGTGGATTTCGTAAAAGGCGACTTAGGAAACACAAGTTAAACAAACTTTATAAACATTAATGAGACCTTTCTAGCCCGTCTGGCCATCATTGAGAATGTAGGCAAAATCCACTGGCTACTCTGGCGAGGTATGGCTCTTGTAGTACAGAGAGGGTCGTGCTCTCCATACCGGTATCATAGGGCACTAGGATTGACTTGGAAACTATAGTTGAAAAAATACCAGAATTTATGTCTTATTTTTAGCGGACGCGTGCCAGAGCAACGCCTCGTGGTTTTCTGCCTACCTCGAAGACCCTCGACTCGCTACACGAACTCGCATGCGAACGGGTGCCCAACAAGAACTCGCCCTCGATATCGTCCAGCGGCTACGGTAAATATAAGTTTGTGTCACTAATAACCACGTGGCTGTTGAATCCCAAATTATGTGTCTTTTTTTCATTCGGGACATCTCTTCACAAAGAGTTATAAGTTGATATTTTAAGAAACATTGCTATGATTTTATTTAAACGAATGTGAGATAACCCCTTAATTAATTAATTTAAAACGGTTGACTCACGTAATATAGTCGGAAAAGGCTGTCCAGATTTCGGCGTCTGGTCGCCATTGCTGACACGCGCCTTGAAGGTGATCGTCTAAACCGATCGAAACCTGGGGGGTTACTCCATAAAATACTACGATAGTCGTACGATAGTGACGTCCTATTTCTATGTCAAACCAAATTAGACTTTATCATCATATAACGCTCAATGTTGCTTGACGTACGTCTTGCGTACTGCTTTTGGGGTAGCCCTACTGGTCGGCTTTTTCCGACTATATGACGTGAGTCAACCGTTTTAAATGAATTAACATTGCTGTCTTCTATTTAAAGCAAGGTTTTCACTTTTTTGCACATTTTCAATTATTATGTATATTTTACGCCAGGTTCACAAGCGGTATCATCGACAAACCTAACAAACGACGACACGCTGTCGATTCGAAGCATGTCCGTCGACGACACGCCCGACTTTGACAAGACCATGGAATACACCCACTTGAGCCGAACGAAAAACTCAATGGCGGGACTACGGAACGAAATCACCGAGCTCAGGAACGACATCAGTGAACTGAAGAACGAGATTGTTGAATCGAAGAATGAATTAGACGATTCTTCGTTTGAGAAAGTTAAAACGCCAGTGCTAACTCCTGGCTCGAAGAGGATCAATCCATTCTTAAGGGATTGTGAGGAAGCGAAGGAGGAAAAGGAACTGATGGTAGACCCCCTGGGGGCCATTCCCGTGGAAAGCCACACGGTTATGTCTAGTCAAAATAAAAGTAGCGACACTGTGCAAGTGAATGGGGAAGTGCAACATGAGTCGTCCTTCGGTAAGTGCTGCCATATAAAATGCCAGTTTGAAAGAATATTACCATAAAGGGGGTCAACGTACTAGTGCTCATACGGATAACTTTTACTAAGGGAAGGACAAAATGACAAAAATTATAAAAAGTTGTTTGAAGTCTTTCAGTCTTCAATCAAAATGAGATAATTTTTTTTGATTTATTTAATTTATTTGCTTTTTTAATACAAGAAATGTCAAAGTTTTAATGAATTTACAATGTTTCAGGCGAAGTAGAAATCGAATCAGTGAGTTCGGAACAGTCGAGTCACGACTGCGAGCGCAGTCGGGAGGCGTCGTCAGTCGGCGAGAGCGACTCAGCGTCGCCCGGACCCGACTCCGGACATGGCGTCGTCAAGACTCAGCTGCCGGCTGGCAAGGTGAGACACTAGCTGCAGTATTCATAAAGAATATGTTGTTCTTAAATGAGTTATACAAAGTGCTTTTTAATTAAGTACAAATATTTTTAAGGGTGATTCAGTTCATCATTTTGAACAACTTTTTCCAACTAATGTATATTGAAATACTATAAAAAAAAGTTTTATACACATCATAGTAGTCATGTGATCTAGTTACTACTGTAAGTGAATCAAGTTTTTCGTATTTTAATATACATTTTAGTTTTATAAATGATAGTTTTGAGAAAGTAAGAGTCAAATATGATTTTAAGTTAGTAGTGCCTGCAGATTTCCATTTTGGTCCATTTATAGTGAAAATCAGATAACTTTATATAAATCTTTTATTCTGGAAGTATTACAAGATGAGTTTTTTGGCATACTGTTATTTTGGATCATCATCATTTCAACCCACTGTTGCATAGGCCTCCCTTTTTTGCGCCATTCTTTGGTCCTGTGCTAGGCTTATCTACTGCTTTTCCGTTATTTTGAATATTGTAGATTAAATATTGATTTTGGTATGACAGGTCGTCCGCAGACGGGCGGGTGGTTCCCGGAATTCCCGCACGTCGGGCTCCGCGGCCCGGCCGCGTTCCGCCGTGGAGCTCACAGCACACGTACCCGCGCGCACGCTACACGACACGCCCGCCTCGTCCACAGAAAGGATCGGCGATGGTTAGTATTAACTCATTTTTTTTATTCATATCAAAAATTAACATAATCTAAAATCGAAAGCAAAAATTTTTCTTTAATCCGCTCGTAAATAAGTAATTATTAAGCCTTTGAAATCTGGTGGAAAGGGAAATTATGAAGTAACGAAAAAGGATGCCCGTATAGAAATGTTACGACACTGCCATTAGGTTTTGCGCGTACGAAAGAGATAGCGACATGTCCCCACCACGCGCCCACTTTTATTCATACTAATATTTGAAATGGTAATTACAGCATTTAATAACCAATTTTCTTGCGGTTCTCAAAAAAAAATTTCTTTATGATGTTAATTGTTATTTTGTGTAGAATATTATACAAAATTAAAAAGTAAAGTAGGTATCCAATTGATTTTTATTGATGTTTAATTAAACTTTACAAATGAATGTTCCTATCCTCAGAATAAAGATACGAGCTGTTTTTCTAACTTCGAGTATATATTCTACTAAATTACTACATAATATATACTGATACGTTACTTCAGCTTTGATCCAAATGTTTTCTAGCACGGGAATTTGTAAATTTTACCATTAAAACATTGGCTCTTATAAGTACTTACGTCAGGATTATAGACAATTATAGACATGGTCTGCAATGGAACCCACTGCTAAGAATAATAGAGCAAATACAAATAGTTTTCGCCCGAACATAGGAAACTAAATGTAATTTGCAATTCCAGACGAATCCTCAGAAAGCGGTTGCGGTCGGGGCGCAGTTGCGCCTGAATGGATGACAGTGGGCGAGAGCGTCCAGTTGCGACTAAGCAGCAGTACTGGTGTCGTCGCGTACATCGGACCCACGCACTTCGCATCGGGACTTTGGGTCGGAGTGGCCCTGGATGCGCCCACAGGTTAGACATACCGACTGAATTCCAGACGGACCTTCAGAAAGTAAATACAGTCAGGTCGGGTTGCAGTAGTGCCTGAATGGATGTCAGAGGGAGAGTGTTTGCAGGTATACAGAAAGGCAGAAGTCTCAATTCCTGGCTTTGGGTCCGAATTGCCCTAATTATTAGAAAATCATGACCATTCCGAAAACATATTAAGAGCGCAGTTACCTGGACACTTTGACAGGTACTAGGCAAGTGCCAACAACATACATATCATCACGCCTGTTTCCCACAGGGGTAGGCAGAGACTATGGACTTCCACTCCTGACAGACTTGTCTCGCTTCATCTACACTCATCATTAATTTCATGAATGCCCGCCGGTTACGGGTACATCTAACCTCTTTTTTTTTTAAATTTCTGTTATCTTGACCAGATTGCAGATATTTTTAAACCCTAACCCACTCTTCGACAAAATCATGAATATTGTTTGTGTTTTTTCAGGCAAAAACGACGGTTCCGTCGCTGGCACGCGGTACTTCGAGTGCCGGCCGCGGCACGGCATCTTCGTGCGGCCCGACAAGCTGGTGCACGACCGCCGCGGGCGCAGCGCGCGCGCCTTTCGGGAGAATGAGCTTAAACGAGCCGGCAGCAAGGGTAAGTGTCTATAGAAATAGATAGATAGGGACAAATCACACAAATTAAGCTAGCCCCAAAGTAAGATTAAACTCGTATTATGGGATACTATATTTTATAATAAATACATACATAGATAAACATCCAAGACCCTGGAAAATCTGAAAAATGCCATTTTCCAACTTTCCCTGGCTGGGGATCGAACCCAGAACCTCCGGATTGGCGGACTAGCGTGTTGACCATTACACCACAAAGGTCGCCAATATTTGTACAGACTGGCTAATTACTAAATGAAACTAAGTTTACTTGTATTTTAATAGGGTTTTTAGGCATTCAAGATGCAGAACTAAAGTAGGTACTCTAAGTAATGAAATGAGAAATGCTGAAAAAAAAACTTACACGAGAGTGGGAATTGAACTCGCGATCTTGATATACGATCATGCTCTAACCAAACTGAGCTATCACGTGTTCAACCCCGCACACTGAACTTTGAGTACCAGAAACGACAAAAATACGATAGCAATAGGGTATATTCATGACTTTTTTTATTTTTTTAAACGATTCTATAAGTTATTATTTAACCGGAAAAAAAATATAACACGCACAGAATATTATTAAATAAGCTTAAAAAAATATATTAAAACTACTATCATTTTCGGACGACTTAAACGCGGTGCCATTGAGCGCTTTTATTCTGTGACGTCACCGCACACTGTCAATGTCAGTGTCAATGGAAAATGAAAATCAAAAAATAGGAATACTATATATTAGGTTATAATTAATTGATTGACTCGTCTCATAAATACAAAACTGAAAAAAATGGAAATTTATCAAATATCTATAAACTATTTACCTCGCAGCTTTTACTCCTCTGAGTTCAGAGGATGTAAAATCGAAATGACTTGCGAAGTACGTGCCATAACAAAACCGCTTTCAATCATTGTAGCAAGTCTTTTTTCACCAGGAGTCAGGCTTTCAGCTAATAATATTAAAGAACACTAATAATTTTGCAAAACAATGAAAATAACCTTCAACAATCATACAAATTACAAACAACTTATTGACATTGACAGATAGTCTCCTTCTTTCTCTATAGTTGACAGTACAGACTATTTAGAAAATTAAGTTTGACAGTGTTTTGTGTCGTCACGTTTCGTTCCGTCAATAGCGTTGCGTTTCGGAAATTTGCGAGGGAATTTGAAAAATATAAATTTTAAATAATTAATTTCTCAATGGAAACAAGTTAAATTGAAAAAGTATATATATGGGTAATTTTCTTTAGCAATAAAGTTTACGCATAATTTTTATTGCTCGTTTCTGAATCACATGCATATTGTCTATTGTCATTTTTGCCATAGACTTCTGCGCTTCTATTTTTTGACTTATTAGAAGTCAGCAGCGAGCGGCTTAGACTGAATTACGGGATATGTTTCTCGAACAATAAGTCTATTTTTTATTTGGTGTACAGAGTTGTATCATTCAGAAGCTTGATCGCTTGATCTGAAGAAAGATGTAGCAAGGTTCGTTTACAAATCAATTGTTTAGGTAGATAGGCAATTATCTAGATTAAGTAGTCAAAGTAGTAGTAAATAGGAAGTTAATTAAGCAGTCCACTATTTTAATGGTTGTTTTATACTACCATCCGGTACTTGTACCGCCACTATCAGCATGGACGAAAAATACAAGACGACTGACAACCCCATACAAAGCCTACTCTGCTAGAAAGCCAAAATAATGTATTATTTCTAGATGTCGCTACTATCAGGTCTGTGTCACTCCCCGTTTAACCCGTCAAACACCTACTATCGGTCGAATCCGACCGGTCGTCCATTGTTTAACTATTGTGTCTGGTTTTTTTCGCGTTTTGTCCAGTATAATAAAGATGAAATTGGCCTGCAATGGCTGTCTAGGTATTTAAACGAAAAGGTGCTGAGTTCTGACGTGAGCTAAATTAAACTATATCGCTAACCACATTGAGTAGATATTTCTTTGAATTTCTTTTCTTAGTGAGACTTCTGTACGTGAGTACTAGTTCTTATTCTATGCATCTATCTTGCCCGCTAGCCATAAAAAGGATGCTAGGTACTTAGGCTGACGGTATCCACAAAAAAATCAGCCATGGCGCTTGTTTCTTCGTATATACCGCCATCCAAAATAAAGCGGCACCACTACAAAACTACCTTCTTTCGAACTAGTAGCTCCATCTAGCTACAACATTTAAACTCAAAATCGAATTAGGCTTCAAAGTATGAAGATTGGGAGTCCTCTTTTATTTTGTCTATCGTCATCCTAAATGGCGGATATCCAAGATGGCGATAAACAAAATGGTGACCGATAGCGACGGCGCTGTGCAGGATGAAACAATAAAAATAATTATAAATCATTAACATCTCACTTTCGATTAAGAAATTGGTTGTCTGCCTAGGCTGGATTTATAGTAGAGAGGTAAGTAGGTAGGTAGGTAAACTTTTTTTGCCAAGAGATTTCAAATGTATATCAACCAGAAGAGCGATATCGGGAATGTATTTTCAGACCCCTGTTCGAAAGTTCGAAACGCAGCCTTGTAGTAGTAGTACCTGAAGATAGATTATTTCGCAAATTTGAAATATGCAACGTGACTATAGCAATATTTTTTTGTTTCAGGTGATGGCCTACACAATTTACACAGATCAAGGAGTCGCGGCGAGAGTATAAACGTCGTCGGCACTAAAACTAGGAGCAAATAAATTCTCTGTTCGCATCTGTCCCGCACGGACCGAATTATACGAACGTCCACTTGTCCAGTCTGTACTTGTATAGTGAACCAGTTTTTTGTTGCAGTGGTGTAACGCATATGGTGCTTTGTATGTATTGTAGTGTTGCGTTTCGTTCATTACCGCCTCGGTGAAGCAATATCTTATGCCTTTTTGTTGATTTTGAGAGAACATTAACATTGCGCGCAAATTACCGCGAATCTCTAAACTTTATTAACTCAGTGTCATACAAAAATGTGTCACGAACTAAAAAGAATAGTGTTACAATTTAATACTCTAAAACGTTGATATAAAGTTCAATGCGTAGTATTTTTAGAATTTCGTGGTTATTTGGTCGCATTGTGAATGTTCTAAAGTTGTTGGGCCGCTGTTGTTGGGGAAGCCGCGTCTCCCGCTCGTTGCTCGCCAACGACGCGACGACGACGTGCGTTTCCGAACGTTCGCGAATGTATTATTATCTAGATATGAATCGACACTTATTTTATTCCTTGACTTAATAAATTTATTTCTATTCAATTTGTAAATAGAATTGATCATTGTGATTTTAATTTTTATCACTTTATTTCGATGTAAATATGTGAATTTTGTGTGTATTATTAAAATTATTTAATTTAATAATTTAGAACCAATGAAATTTTTGTGATCGGTGATGATAAGATTCGATGGATTATTTGTATAGGATTTTTTACTGTATAGTTTGTGGAGTAGACGCTATCGTAAATTATTTATATATTTAGCTCATTGACTATTTTATCTTGTTTACAACGTGTCAGACAGTTTTATATTCTGCACATGGAATATGAAATTTGTTGCGCTACTTTTCATACAACTCTCTGCTACAAGCATTTAATCAATCCTTTTACTTACAGTACTGTTTAGTACTTTATCGTATTGCTCAGTAGCATTTTGTGTTTTATACACGATTGCCGATTTTGAATGTGATAGTTTGTTTCTTGCCACGAATTCTATGAAAATATATTTTTTTATTTCGACTACGCTTTACCTTTTCACTGTCTCAAGTAGAGTTTTACGAAATCGTCCAATATTACATCTTCGTCCTTAAAAAGACTTGTACTTAGTGCACAACCATTTGACGGATAACCGACGCCTGTACCAGTGATTGACATTATGTTTGGCGCAAGTTGACAGCGTACTAAAGGTCGTGCCCTGAATTTCAGCCCGTCTTAGTTGCAAATTGATGCTTGCGTCAGAGATGGGCTGTCGCGGCTTCTTTCTCTCATACGCACGGTTTGGAACACCGTCAGGCTGGACTCAGTGCACGCCCTAATATTGACATTGTGTATTGCGCGGCTGTGGCATAATGCAACAAATAATTCCATAAAAATATATGTTGCTAAAAGTCGCATTCGCTATTCACTTGCGCCGACTTATCGATTAGGTTGTGTAGGTAAATCTAAATAATGATTATGTAAAATATGAGTAGTCATAAATCGGCACAATGTAAATTAAACATCACACTTAAATTGTCCTCAATTTAATATATCCATCCACTATCGAACAATAATAGGCGATCTGTCTGTGTATTAGAAGGAGGCGACTTCTTAGTCGTTTTTCGTTGAGTGGTAGTTGGTTTTAATATTGTCATTTTTGGTAAATTTATCAGACATAGCGGCGTAGGCGCGTATAATCAGTTAGAAGTCCACATCGAGCTCCGCGCCACGGAGCCATAGATATAGATCACCTAATGTATATTCCATCCTCTTAGAAGTAATTTCATAAGTACACTAAAGAAGTACACAAATAGTTTAATGCCTCGTTGTCTCTAGTGTTTGTAAGACACTTGAGCGATCATGTAGCCACTTGCCTCCATTCCTGTAAACATATGTATATTGACATTTACACTTAAGTTATTACGTATAAACGAAGTTATCAAATTAAATCTGCTGTTTAAAGTATGCACTCGAGAATTTAATGCCAATGTTAGTGGAGTCGCGACTTCACCGAGTCATATCCTCTTATAAATAAATACAATACAAAATCATCCTCGGCGATACATTTACATTGGATCGCTATTTCAAATAAAATTATCTACGCGGTGAAGTCGTGACCTGTATTACTTAGCATGAGTTCTGCAAACGGTCTTCAAAATATTGAATTTGCGTTTATTATACGTAGATTGAGACAGCGCCTCTAGCGGTACAAATAAAAAACTTTGAGCATCGTTTTCAATTTTACAATGAAACGTAAAAACTATTTTGATGTTTGGTCTAAAGTAGACTGTAGGACTCGTTCTAGGAATACAGTATTTTGTAAGCGTTGACTGACATCATATTTGTCACACATAGTTATCACATTTACATTTATCGAATGCTTATTAGACTGTCGTACTTAAACATTCCATTTTTTCTATACATTTATCTAGCAAAACTTATGTAGAATTTCTCAGATGATTAGTTATAATTATGAATGGACTTAAACAGCATTAATTTTGCATTTTAAGATTTTAACTTTGAATTTATATACCAGTAAACCTAACTAGGACAGCTCAATGTGTAGTCGAAGTTAAAGAAATAATGAATAAAATATTTTCAAATATTGTAGGATGTCTTTGAACTCTCGATGTGCTTATGTCCAGTAGTTGTAGAACATGGGCAAAGAACAGAGGTAATATCTGAACGGATCGCTTGGTCTGGAGCTGTGGTTTGGCGGCGAGGTATGCACTAGGGCTCCTAGTATTAGGCTTATAGTGACCTTACAAGGTGCGCGCTCCTTGGCACGTGTGGAATGCATCGAACCCACTTTGAAGAACCAATAGTCGTATTTGGTAGGTCACGTCCATTATGAAGTTAGTTACAATGTTTAAATCATCCATATGATGCGTGCGGGCCGTGCGTTGTGTTCGTTCTTCACGTACAAGTGAGCACGCACCAATGAGCAGCGTCAAGTAGGTCCTAAATTAATTTATTAGAAAATAAGCTGACCATGTGCTGTGCTTTTGTTTTAAACAAATAGTATTTAGGTAAATGAAATTATTTGTTTTATTATATTATAATTTTATTTCATGTAGATGTTTTTGTATTTATTGCAGTCAATTGAAACAAATTATGAGCTTTTACGACGTTAATGTAATTAGTTTTGTGAAGTCGTGCCGCCGCATGTTTAATTTTAGCGTTAGGACGAGTTATTTAGTTGCAGAGTTGAAATTGTGTATGATAAACAAATAAACATAAATCACAAATCATGTATTTCTTATTATTTTATGTGATAAGCGGATAGGCAGCTACTTGGTAGCATAGATGGTTGCATCTTCATAACTGTGTACACATTATAAGCATAAAGAGATTTTAATATTTAAATAATACAAAAATAGTTCACTTCTAGTGGAAATATTTTTGCCAAGTAGCAATTCGAGTCAACCATCGCTGTCATTATCAATAAATGTATTATAAATTATTCCGTTTTCTTCATTTATCCATCCCTATTAAGCATGCCCCTATTAGTTCAGACTTAGTTACATTACATCCACATAGAAACTGTTAGTTTTGAGGTAGATAATTAAAAAACTTTTTTATGAAGTATACCGCAGGTAACAGGATAAATTTTAGGATAAATGTTAATCTAGTAAGAGTGGGTACATAATGTCTTACAACTGTACAGCAAGAACAAGTTCATAGAACTTTTTAATAATAAAATTATTTTTTAGACTTAGCGATCTGCTGATAGTTTTTATTTGAAAATTGTACTGCCTGTGCCGTTTACAAGACACAATATATATTGATTAGGACCACTGAGAACCTACTTAGGCTCAATTACATTGTCGCGGAATCGAGGAGAAACATTAATAAAAATAATAGTTTTTTATTGACATAAATCTAGGAATACAGTACAAATTAGCAGGATGTTCTTTTTGTTGACACAATTTTATACATTACTACATTGACATAGGGTTCATTATGCTTTGTGGAGTTTTAAAAATTCGTTTTCATTCCACGGCAATGTAAATTGAGCCTTACTCATTTGGACATTAGCCATTAATTAAATCCGTCAACCGTTGCCACCGCTTGCTTTTAGTGGTGGTAAGGGTAGTATTTTTATAAAGTTTAGATACCAGTACTGAATTATTTATTAGTGAAGGCAAATGAGAATAAATAAATTCAATACTTTACGCCAAGCAGATAAGCCTTGGAAATTGTTAAGTAAATAAATAAAGTCGCCAATAACGTAGTCAAGTTATGGAAAATATATTCGATATGAAAAGGAAAATGAAAATTTTTAATAAAGAATAAAATCAATAAGCTCTCTTATTTGTTTCCTATTACTTTATTATTTAGCGAGGTCATTTATAATGTAAGTACACAAAATATATTGCGTTTTCTTTGTTTTTTATTGCCCCGTCTATTTGTAGAAAGAATTCACAACATTTCATATTTTATTGACTAAATGAATTATCGTGCTCAATGTCAAACTGTAAATGATCTATACAACATTCGATATAGAAAAGGTAATAAGTACAAGTCACAGGCGAAAGCGACAAAACTTATATGTACATAAAATAATATTGGGTCACTGGTGGATAGCAATTTCACTGTTAAGGTTCGTCAAGTTCAAATAGCTTCATTTAAAAAGGAACAACCAATAGATCTTCTTTAAACAGGCTTTACGCCTACTTGCCAGATACTTATTATTAAAAGTTATACACCGTGGAAGGGACATACTAGATCAATATAGTATAATGAAATTAAAATAACAGCCAAAAAAACGAAAAAAAAATATAATTTGACATTTCCATAGAAAATTGTGCATCCGCGCCGGGGCGATATGGGAATGTCGTATTTTTTTTTGTGTTTTTGACTGTTATTTTAATTTCATTATACTTAAGTGATCTAGAAAAGCTCGTGGTTCGATTTATTACGGGTATGTCCCTTTCATGTTGTATATTAATACCAATCAAATATAAGAATGATAAATATAAGCTCTATGTCAGTACAAAAACATTAACCATACATAAGTGGTATTATTGCTTGCTGAGTTGTCTGTGCCAATTCTCTTCCTAATCCCGCTACCTCTCATACCTTGCTCCACCGCTTGCAAAGGAGACAGTTGGCCTCATTCGCGACGTCGCGCGAGTGTCATCTTCGGGGGGCGCACGGGGCGGCGCCGCGGACTCCTGGCACGCGCCTTGCTCACTTACTGTCGCGTACCATCTGCAGAAATGGTATGACGACGAAAAAAGTTTAGGACGTATAGGCAGGACTGAATCTTTTTCGTATTCGTTATTTATTTTAAAAATTACAAGCGAACCGTTTCGGCTGTTTTATGAAAATCTTCTAAAGTACTCGTAGACTGCAGGAGCACGACCCTCTGTACTGCCAGAGCCATATATTAGTCAGAGGATTTGGCCTACACTCTCCAAACTGGCCAGACGGATTGGAGTGGTCGCTTTGATGTTGATAAGCTTTGTTTAGCTTGTATTTCCTAAATCGCCTTCCACGACATCCACGGGAAGACTTGGAGTGGTCCTATTTTACTTTTCCGGGAAACTCACGTCTTTGTAAAAACAACAACATATACAAATAAATAACTAGGTAAAATTTACCAACACGATGATGACTGGTCGCCCAGGATAGAGCGATGACGGTTTAAATAACAGAGGATCGCTGAAATCGACCCAGTGAATTAAATTTTTTAATTAATAAGCAACTAGGCCCTGGTAGGTCCGTCATTAAATAGGAAATGGCTATGTCCGCCCGCTTCAAATCATGTAGTAAGTATACGCTCTGCATGGATACATCTATGTTGTGCTAATCCTGCTGAATCGGTGTGTAAAGTCATGCATGAAACTTAGAGAATAAGCTTCATGTATGACTTTACACACACACTTTACGGAACTATTACTTTCAGTGAAGTTAAGCCTTTTTTACAAACTATAAAATACTTCAATTTTCATTTGCTATACTTAAAAATTATTTAATTTAGAGTTTTATATTGTTATCGCCGTTTTATCTGTACACGGTACAACATAATCTATTTTCGTATAGCAACCGATGCTCGTTACAAAGGAGACACCGTGCTATAATGGCCCGCTGGTGAACTTGCGTGACTTGCCTTTTGCTGGGCTCTGCTCAACGCAATTTGCTCAAAGAGGCTCTAACTTCCAACAGAACAACAAGGCTCGTAGAAAAATGTTGCCCAACATACCATAATGGATCAAGCCGGTCCGTCCTCGTCTTCCAACCACGACCCTCGCTTCGATTTCATAGGATCCTACGCTGTCAAGTCGCTAAAACTAAAGCCGGAGAAATGGATGCGTGTGTTGGGGCTAGAAGAACACCGGTCGACGCTCAAGGACTTCGTGGACCAGCCCTTGCCGCTTCTCTTAGTCGTAGTATTGACCCACGCAAATCAATTGGTTCCAGTCATATCATTCCCTTGTTACCTGAAAAATAAAGCCGTTTATTTTGTTAAGAAAAAGCCAGATGCCGTACCCAGGGAGAATTGCTCTCATATGCTGATTTTTGGTAAGTATTCAAGAGATATTGGCTCAAATTGATTTGGTTAATATATTTAGGGTAATAATTCGTATACCTTTTCCTCGTTTAGGTGACTTAGCACCAAGGCTAATAGATGAACTAGCTGCACTGGTCGACGAAGTTTTCGTTCCTCTTTTGTCAAATCCTCTCAACCACGAAGGATGGCCACTAGTCGTGTCACAGGACATCCTCAAGCAAATACACAATCTTAAAAGCACTGTATACGAGGTGAGTTGTATTTAAGAGAATAAGTATGGGCCATATTTTATTTATAGACATTGAGGCACTAAATGAAGGATTTTTCCTAATAACAGTCGTTCAGTGACTGTCCGTATGAAAAATAGGGTTCTAGAATATCTTATGGTGTACAAAATCTACACGTTGATCAACTGTTGCGGAATAAAATTATTGGTTATTTATTATAGATAAGTTGCCAAAAATACCTCAACTCAATCTCTTGGTCTATGTATACTGATGTAAGTAGGTATTGGTTGCATGCTTGACTGGTCACTTACAAACGCATTACATTCGACCGATGAGTTAGACATGGAAGTTCATTGTTTATTTACGAGTTACATCTGCGCATACATAAAAGATAATACTTAATACTCTTCCTTTTAGTAAAATTGGGTTTTGATAAATTTTGTGATCTTTAGGTGAAGGGTAAAGTCAATGGACAAACCGTGCTACCAATGCCCGTAGGAGTCGAGCTAGTCCATGATGCAGAAAAGGAACTACTGAAAGGCAAGGAGGTGGACTTATACCTGAAGAGCGCGATAGAAGGCGTGGTCATCAAATGGGCGCAGCAGATCAACGACGTGATGATGGAGGACTCTGCGCAGGCATTCGATAATGGGCAGAATCCGGTGCCGTCTGTTGGTTAGATCTTATCTATTATGTTGTTAATAACTCTCTCTCTCTCTCTCTCTCATCTTAGCGCATTCCAAGTTGTGTTGTGTGCTGTGAAACCTGGGGTCCGCTATCCGGATTTTTCTTCTTCGGCTTTTCTGAATTGATACTAATACCTAAGGATAAATTCAAACTATGATAGATACTTAAAAACATTCCCTAAGGAAATATTCCGAGTTATTTTTTTTGCCTCCCATAAATATTCAGATAAATAAATATTCCTTAAAAAAAATATATAAGATTTATTAGCAGCAGGCTAATAAATCTTATATTTTTTTTTAAGGACAAATCACACTGAGTAAGCTAGCCCCAAAGTAAGTTTGAACTTGTGTTATGGGATACTAACTCAACGATACTATATTTTATAACAAATACATATATAGATAAACACCCAAGACCCAGAACAATTTGAAAATGGCCATTTTCCAACTTGCCCTGGCTGGGGATCGAACCCAGAATCTCCAGATTGGCGGACTATAAGAGATGATATGTTCTTTGAAAAAAGTTGTGAAATATTTTTTTATAAAACACACGTTGTAGTGTAGGAAATGTACGAGTATATCTAGTAGGTAGTAGATGTACCGATGTGAAAATAATAACTTCAAATTGATTTTAATCTCGCCAAACTCCATCTATATAGCAGCGTGCAGTCGTGGACCTCAAACCATGTCCTTGTATTTTCAAATCATCACATCCATATTGGTTTGGAAAACATCCTGAAATGTATCTATTTTAATTATTCTCTTTTCCACGTTAATCGCAATAGCCTGGAAGTCGTTTATTAGTTTTGAAAAAATATCTAAATGAGAGTATGACAGCAGGTAATACGAATTAAAAAATAGACACATTTTACTTGTTATTTAATTATTCTCTAGAACTGCAATTCTGGAGGTCACGATTGAACAACCTGAACAACATTTATGACCAACTGCGCACCGAGCGCGTCCGGTGTATGGCCGTCATCTTGGAGAAGACTACTTCGGCTTACTACCCATGCTTCAGCCGGTTGTTCAAGAACATTGTCTCTGGTAAAACATTTTCGTAGGCATCTCATAGTTGTAGATAATATTTTGTAATGTAATGTTAGATGAAAGTAAGTTAGATGGTAATGAATACAGGTTATTTCGTTTGTTTCATAAATTCAAATACGTCAACCCAAATACAGTGATGGAATTGAAAAATCCGTCAGTTTAAAAATTTCAAATTTATTTACAATGTTAATTTTTATATCATACACCTAACAACCTGACAATAACCATAACCTAATAATGTGGACAAAGTTTAGTTTTTGGTGCTAATATTGTAGTTGTTATAGTTAATTCTGAAGCAACGCACTGACGCATTTCCATTCTACTGCTGTATAGGTACTAATTCTATGCAAATCCCTACTTCTCGATGACTCTAGTGTTGTAGCGATCTTGCATCGTGTTGAGTACAATTGGATTAAGTTTTGTCTACTAATGACTCATTTAGGGGGACAATATGACCCTTATATAAACGTTTAATTTTCAGCTCTGGCAGAAGCAAAAGAAATAGATCTCTATTTGAGAACTTTAGAAAGACATTTCCAGGCCTTAGAGGACACTGATTTCACAGAATGTCAGTCGTTATTTGGTCCTCTCTTTCATGTCATATGCATGATTTGGAGGGATTCCAAATATTACTGCAGTTCCTCAAAACTTATGGTTTTACTTAAACAAATTGCCAATTTGTTAATTTATCAGGTAAATTTCGTGAATATGTTATAATTTTCGATATTTTTTATAATGTAGAATATGTGATGACTAAAACAATGTTTATTGTCGTAGGCAAAGAAATGCCTAGATCCGAGCACATTATTCCACAGTGATATTGATGAAGCAACGCTTCGTATAGATCAAACTATAAATATACTAAAGAGGTTTCGAGCTACCTTTGACTACTTCAAAGACAAATTACCCGAGTATTTCGTCGACAGAAGAGTAATTCCCTGGACATTCCATCCGAATGTAGTTTTCGAGAGATTGAACAAGTTTATGGATCGCCTTAACACTATACAATGGTTTTTCAAAACGGTGCTAGAGTTTCAAAAGCTAGAAAAGATCGAAATTGGGGGGATGAAAGGGAGAGTCTTAGGAGGCCAAATAAGGGAAATATCAGCAGAATTTGAAGCATTCTTTCATGGATTTGCGTCCAAATCCTACGACGTTTTAGATCCTGATGATGACACTTTTAATTTGGACTTCAAAGATTTTCAAGAAAACATCGTAGATTTGGATTTAAAATTGTCTACAGTGTTAGTGGAATCATTCGATAATTGCTCAACTTTAGAAGCTATATTCAAGGTAAAGGCAACAAAATACGTTAACGTTAATAAATTTAATAACGATATAAAGAGGTATATACCTATAATGAATTTTAAATAATTACAGTTAATCGACATTGTTGGGTCCGTTTTAGACCGACCTCTTATAAAAAATGAATTTACTGCAAAATATTCCGAGATTATTGTCATGCTCGAAAAGGAGATCGTCACTTGCGAAGTAAGTGAAAACCTTCGGTTCTAGTGCTGTCATTATAAAATAATGTACTTTTTGTTTCTAATGTTATCCCTTGTTGTAGAGGTACAGTTTTTCTAAAATACTTCTGTAGCTTGAACTTTTCTGCACTTAATATCACGTGTAGATATCTCAGCACTGGAAAATACAATATCTCCTATTCTAGGATCTCTTTACGGAGCAGACGAACAGGCTCCAGAAATACGGAGTCATGGAAGTGGACACGTACCTGCCCCCTGTGGCGGGGGGGCTGCTGTACATGACGATGCTGGCTGCGAGGATCACGAAGCCCGTAGCTAGCTTTCGCAATTTGCCGCACCCGTAAGTCATCGGGGTGGGGCAAATTGCGAAAGCTGATTATGTGGCTTAATATCTTCTATACATTGCAGTATCATATCAGATCTAATCGAGTGAGGGTTTCTTGTGGTTTTTTCTCCACTTGCCACAGTAGTTTAGATGTAGAGATTTGGAGTAGTCAGTCGCAGGAGTCATATTTAATTATCATCATTAAATTGAATGTTTTCTAATATATGTATCTCTTATGAATTTAGGATAAAGGGTACGGAAGAAGCTCTAAAACTATTCGAAAGATATGATGTACTCATTAAAAAAATAAACGAGTTCAAGAAAAAATATTTCAATGAGTGGACAGAAACAATACCAAAAATTATTGAGTTGAAGACAAATAATAAAATCGTTGCTCGGCAAGGATCTGATCTCGTATTAAATTTCAGCCCTTTGGTAATATTCATATCAATTACGTTAAATTATTTGAATAAAATCGTGCACAAAATACTAATATTATGTACTCTTATTGACAGCTCTTAGATGTTTTGAAAGAAGTGCATCATCTACGCACTAATCCAGATTTTAAAGATATGATACCAGCCGAAGGCCTTAAAATATTTGAAAAGCAGGAAACTTTCAGACAATATAGAATCAACTTGGGAATCACTATTGATTGGTACAATCAAATTAGAAAGAACAGTCAAAAGGTGGAGTTTGATTTGGTTGAGGATGAGATAAAAGCTATTGATCAAAGGATAGAGAAGGCAATGAATCAATTAAATTGGAACTCACAAAGTACGTTTACTAAATGTATTTTCTTTCTTTTTTTAGCAGCCTATGCCTGTCACTGCTGGACTAAAGACCTCTTCCAATAGAGGATTGGCCTATAATTACAACGCTTGGTAGGAAAGTTGATGATTGGAGTAGATGGAACGAGTATAGTATATATAGTCGATACACAGAGGCCGCTGCTGTTAGCTCTCAGTTACTTTTACCTCCCTTTTAACTCTCTTACGACGCCCGTGGGAAACAAGCTAAACAAAGCTTATAAACATCAATGAGACCTTTCCAACCTGTCTGGCCAGCGTGGAAAGTTCTCTGTTAGTAAAGAGAGGGTCGTGCTCCTGCAGTGGAGACTCAAAAAGACCTGACGATGATGATGATGATACCGCTCGTGGTTGTCAATCGGTATTCTGTAAGATACTTTTACTGTTTATAGATCTATGGAATCAGTTACAAGAATTACACACACTAGTCGGAAATCTATATCAAAGAATGTCTAGAATACAAGACAATTTAAAAGAAATTAAACATGTGATGAAAGAATGGTCAGTGCTGCCATTATTTGAAAGGCGGGAAGGAAAGAAAGATACATTACTAAACCTAGATGATCGAGAAGAGAGAAAGAGTAAGCGATATAATGATATAAGAGAGACAGACAATCGCATCAAAGAGCTTCTGAAGGAGAACATGGAATTATTCAATATGCAGGAAAATCAGGACAGTGAGATTTGGGTCAACTATGTATCTTTTATAGACAGCCTGATGGAAGAATCACTGTTCAAATCCATTGCTTGCAGGTAAGAGTGAGATTTTTGATCAAATTTACGCGTGAATCGTTTGTTTACTGTAAAATAGTTCGTAAAGAAATATCCACTTATCTGAAACAGCACATTGGAACTATTTGGGTGTTTTTGTAGCTATGAAATATGAGATTTTTAACTGAAATGCGAAGTCACGCATGAATTATTTATATATCTTTTTGTTACTCACAGCATGGGATATATAGCAGAACATATGAATCCAAATAACAAGTTAGCTCCTTTATTCGAAGCTCAACTAGAACTGCTGGAACCAGATATGGTTTTCTCTCCAAGCCTCGATTCTACCCATGAAAAAGGATTTACAGCATTACTACAAAGTATAATCGACGATATTCTGCAAATGTCGAAATTAAGCGAAAGAATATATAAAAAGGATTCGGACACTTACGAAAACCAAATCGCTAATAGTGAAGATGTAACTGAAATGAAGAATGAAATACTTAACGCTATTGATAAGGTGACTATTTTGAATATTTATCAAAGTCGAGTACGCCTTCGGTCGGCCCATCTAACTACCTAGGTGTTAGTCGCCACTTTCAAAGCCTATATCAATCTACTAATAGACTGAGGACGTCTCCGATTAAAGTGAGGACCTTTACCTTGGGCAGGCAGGGCGGTGATCGCAATAGTTAGCATAAAGTCTTTGCACAGAGAATGCTGCTGGCCGTTCTGTCTACATCCTAATAAGTTGCCTTTTACAACAACATTGGAAGAACAAAAAAATGTTGTTATATCTTGCGTGGTGACATACTCTAACGTCACCACACGGCCAACGTTAGCTGCCACATGTATTTCCTAATGTATGCTCTTATTTTTTAGAGAGATGTTGGACTAACTCATAACATTGTGATATTTTAAGGTGATTGAAGATGCTAACGAGTTTTGCAAATCATTCGAAAACTACTCATATTTATGGCTTGAGGAAAGAGACGCAGTCATGGAAATTTTCTTGACCTACGGCCGAATATTACAGCCTGAAGAAATAGATAGAATCGGGGGTGATGATAAAGATAATCCTCCTCCTACGCCATGTCCGCCTAAAATGGAGGGCTTCAGGGAACAAATAGACAACTTCGAAAATCTTTTCATGGAAATTGAAGACATGGAATCGTTTAAGATTTTTAACTGCTGGTTTCAGGTAAGATAACTGGACAACCACCGAGCTTCCCTGCTGTCGTGAAACACCAAAGAGCGCATGTTTAAATATTGCGTTTGTGGTCTTACGCTTAGGCTTTTAAAAATGTTAAACTTGATGTCTACATACTCGTAATAAATAATATATCCAAATTGCTGATTTAATAAAAAGTACAATTACATGTAATTTTTTTCTAGGTTGATGTTAGACCTTTTCGCCAAGCTTTGCTGAATACCGTCAGAAAGTGGGGTAACATGTACAAAGAACATCTGGTACAGAACGTTACGTCAAGTCTCAGTGACTTGGCGAACTTCATTCGTAAAGCTGACGAAGGTAGGTCATAGATCTTTTTTGGTACATAAATTACTTAGTGTGGTCGAGAACAATATTGGTTAGCATGTGTCGGTTTATTCAAACTGGAGGATTCTATGGAAAAATCCTATTGGCAATTTAGCAAGGCTTAAAGTCATTCTCCTTCGGGGAAAGAAAGACAGATTATAGGTAAAACATATCATGGTGGTTATTGTTTATCATCTCCGAGGTCATCACTATCCAAATATGACATCTGCTTAATAAATATTTTTTGTTAGTCTTCTTTCTTCTATCCTTTTTACTTCTTGTTCTCTGCCAGTCACATTTTATATTTATCATAATAATATCTTATCCAGGTTTACTTCAACCCGTACCTGAAGGGGACTACGATGCATTGATTGCAGTGATGGGTTACTTAATGCACGTCAAAGAGCGGGCTCTCACCACGGATGAGATGTTCCAACCTCTGACAGAGACCATAGAGCTGCTTAAGTTCTATGACATGGATATTCCTGAGGAAGTAAATGTTTTGCTTCAGGTAACTTGCATATTCTATATCTTTATCTTTCTTTTTGGCTGCTGAAGTTATTTCTGCAAATTTATTGACCGACCGAGCGAAGCGTCTCAGTTTCGAGATTTGCCAAAAATGTTTTTGTCCGTCTGTCAGTTTTCGCCTACAGGTCACATTTTTCAACAATTTTGAAAATTGGCACACAGTTCCTTGATTAATTTAAATTTTTAGTCGATTTCAGCTGTAGCTTTATTTATTGACGGATTTCAATTAAATTTAAGAGGCATACTAAGGAGTTTATTATACACAAGATGTTGCAAAAATCATACAGCAGTCACTGATTGGCCCAGCAATTGGCGTGGAGTGACGTCAATTATGGTTTTGATTGAAAACAAGATAAAGTTTCTAAGTACCGCCTACTTCAATGTACTTTTTTGTAAATAATAAAAATTATTTTTGTTATACTGATACATACTGATACACTATCACGTCTTTATCCCTAACGGGGCAGACAGAGCCTAGGGCGGCAAGGCCCAGGCCACTTTTAGCGTGATGGTGGGCATGAAGGTGAAAAAAAGAAATCATAATAGTGATGGGTTGCTAACTGCATCGCCTATTGATATGATTCAGATTCTTGCCCATTCCCTCGATCGGCTTTTACGATCTGCGCGTGAAGAGAAGCAGCTGGTACATTTTATGTTTTTTCTTTTCTCCCAGACCAGCATGGAAGATGTTTTTGTTATGTGAAAGTTCTTTCACGTGGTATCTACCACTATCTGTGAAATGACATGCCCTTTAGCAAATCAAATAAAAATATGTATTTCAAGATTGATTTTCATTAGGATTTGGCTCAAATTATTTATAGTTGCTGGTATATATTATGCTGTGACGGACGGACGAACGTACTTAGCGGCATCATAAGGATCGTTTTTTGGCACGGAACCAACCTTATAAAAATGGCAGACAAAAGCGAAAAATTACCAACAGAAGAAAGTTGTGTTACAACCTGGTTCCTCTTTATCTGGTTGTACTATGAGTTGGTAAATTTTTTTTTTCCAGGAATTACCGGAAATGTGGCAAGCGACCAAGAAGCTAGCCGTTACTGTCAAACAGCAGGTAGCTCCCCTCCAGGCGGCAGAGGTCAGTGGCATAAGGAAGAAAATAGCCACATTTGACGCTCATGTCACTTATTATAGAGAAGTGTTTAAGAGATATGAGGTAATTATTTAATTTTCAAGTATAACAAATAGATATACAGTTGTGTGATGAGAAAAGTAGGGGCTCAAACAGACAACTTTCATGCTGGTCTGAAGGCCCTCGCTTTACTCAGGATTCCACTGTAGAATCCCTCGTTACGCTCGTGATTCTACTGTGGCATCCTTCGTTTCGCTCTGGATTCAAAGTAGCGCCCTCGCGTTTTAACTATTACCCTTACGCCTTGTAGCACAATCTACTATATTATATATATCTGGATATTGTATCTCTCTATTTAAGACGCCAACTATTCTTTCTGCTTTTTTTCTCCTAAAGGTTGACAGGGAGAGAATGCTTTAGCATTAAGTCTACCTATTGTAGCGTTTAGCTCAATAAAATTTTTAAATAAAATAAATAAATAGACGATCGATAGTGTGCTAGCGACAGCTCACGTCACGACCCTGATCGGCAACGGTTGGCGACTTGGTAACGTCTATTTTCCTTGACTTCTACGTTTTGACCAAATATAACTCCTTCAACAATTTCAGTTCTTCAAATATGACTGCGAAGATCCTTACGACGTAATGTCGAGGGTGGACTTCGAGATGTTACATTTAGAGGAGGAGATGAGGGGCATACAGGAGTCAGGCTCGTTGTTTGAGGTCAACGTGCCCGAGTTTAAGCTGCTCAAACAGTGTCGGAAGGAGTTGAGGATGTTGAAAGTAAGTCATTGTAGTTATTAAACTATTTAGCTGACAATGTTGAAAGTGTGTATTTTTGCCTTTCTTTATTGCATATTAAAACCTACATAATGAAAAAAAAAAACAGGAAATATAAAAGAAACACTTTCTTCCCGCCAATCCCACTCCTCATATTAGCTCGTTCCTGGTTGCATCCATAGGTGTGCTGCTTCGGAGCCCGGGGTACGCTTTCCAGCTTTTTCCTATACCCAGGGTGATACACATTGCAATGGTGATCGAAGGATGCCAAAAACCGTGTGTAGAAACAAATTGGAAAGCGGATCCTGATTTCCAAAGTACCATATATAATATTATACAAGGATGAAACTGGAAATACGCATAGGTAAAGATAATGCCTCAATGTTTCTAAATTTTCTTACTGTTAGTTCAGTTTCTCATGGTTTCTCACAAAGAAACTTTATGTCGCTGTTCAATTTTGTTTATGTTATTTAACTTTATTTTATAAATTTTAATAATTCAGTACTAATGTACTTATTTTGTTTACCCTTTGACCTATTTCCACGCCAGCGACCAGTTTCCCTCTTCTTAGATTTAGAGCTATATTTATTTACCTATTGACTTACCAATTTTTCCTAACAGCAACTTTGGGATTACGTATTCATTGTGAGGACAAGCATCGAGGATTGGAAGACGACGCCTTGGCGGAAAATAGACGTGGAAAACATGGACATCGAATGTAAGAAATTCGCTAAGGAGATTAGACTGCTGGACAAAGAGATGAGAAGGTGAGAAACCTAAAAAAAAATCTCATCATATTTTAATTTTGATTCGTAAAGTCATACCAGGGATATCTCTATGACTTCGTATTATTTAGGACTTTGTCCAGAGATATATTTTATGTCTCTGCGGGCCGCTAGTAAGGTTTTCCTTCCATGGCCATGGGAAGACGTTTAATTTCGTGAGTGTAAGTGGCCAACACTGGTGTCAGATTTTTCAAGCTGCCTTTCATAGCTTGACGACTGCCATACAATTATGACAGCCGAGACTAACGGCTTCACGTGCTTGAATAGAATAATAAGAAAATTGTATTGGCAGGGGCACTACCATGCCCCCAGATGTCGCTTGTGGTCACCCACCCAAGTGCAGACCGCGCCCAGGGTTGCTTAACTTGCGAAAGCGCTAGAAATGCGTACTCCCACCAGGCAATAAGCTCCTCGTATGGGAAGACGTAAAATAATAAACACTTCGCGCGTTGGTAAAGAACAGACTCAGTTCGCATACTTATCACTCTCACCTTCGGATCGGGTGGCTGAGTCACCGTCCACACTTTTATGTATATTATTAATATTATGTATAGTATTAATATTAGCATTGACGAATACTAGAGGATTGACAACCTACTACTTTGAAGTAGTAGGCTTAATACTTACTTTGAAGCGTAATACGATTTTTAGTTTAAGTGTTGTAGCTAGATGGCGCTACTAGTTCGATAAGGTAGTTTTGTTGTGGTGTTGTTTATTTCGGAAAGATGGTACATGGTAGTAATGTTCGAGATGGAGCTTTTATTTCAAAAGTGGTGCCGCTTAATTTTGGAAAGATGGTGGTATAAGCGTTTATTTTCTACGAACAAACAAGCGCCGTCTCCATCTCTCATTTTTCGTGGATACCATCAGCCTAAGTACCCAGCATCCATTGTATGAGTAGCGGGCGAGATACTAGTGACATATAGAAATAATACAGGATTTTAGCTTTCTAGCAGAGTACGTGTTTTTGTATAGGATTGTCAGCCTTATAGTACTTGTTCGGCCATGAATAGTTATTACATTTTTCTGTCACTTTATAGTTGGGACACCTACATCAGTTTAGAAGCGACGGTGAAAAATATGTTGACGTCGCTTAGGGCAGTGGGTGAGCTTCAGAACCCAGCGATCAGGGAACGGCACTGGGACCAACTAATGCGCTCTACTAAGGTGACATAGTAACTAAAAGCAATTGGTTGGCTCTGGTCTATAGATAACTCAGTAATACCTTAATTAGTCCCTAACGCTTATAGCTAGTCAAAATCAACAACTCAACTCAAAATAACTCAACAAGTCAAAAGTTAATGGTTATGAGTAAAAGAAAAACCTCTTGACTTTGACTTTGACTCCTGACTCCGGTTTCTGAGGTAACACAGTATGGATGCAACTGGAAATGTGCTAAAATAACAGAGAGATTAAAACTTTACCACCTTCCATTCAAATACTAGTCATTGGATTTAATATAGCTCGCTAGTCTAAACTTTTAACATAAATAATTATATTCTTAACAAATCCCAAAAGAATCTCTAAGTCTATTGGGATTAATAATATGTATTTCCGTTAGAACTACTGTTACGTCACAGCCAACCGGTAGATCTATTGGAATGAAAATTTCCATTAGACCTTCTGATTCCCTTAGTAGGACTATTGGGACTAGCTCAGTCTTCCAGAGGACTTTACAAGCTCCGGGGATTAGGTACTGTAACGTGTCCTCTACATTTCGGCTGTTTATACAACCTTTATTTAATTTTCTTAGAATTGTCTATCTCATTATTTTTCAAATTAGTTCCTCCAATAGCATGTGTGTCAGACAAAGAATATAGTGTAGGTATGTAAATTTAAAAATATTGTATATGAAATACTAAATATCATAGAATTATAAATAATCCTAGTTCTCAACATTACGTACTCATCAACTGACGACGTTTTATGTTACACTGGTCGCTGAAAACTTTTTGAGAGTAAAATGTTGTGCATGTCACGGCAATCTTATGGACCATAGCCAAAACTTGTAAATACAAATAATTGTAAATATTGTCATGTATGTATATGCACCTTGGTGTGTTCATCGGAATGGACTCGGGTTTGAATGTTTGACTATTTTGCATGTCAGCTGCATATGGTAGCATGTGTTCGCTTCTCGATGTTCACTAAATTGTATAAATCACAGTACAAGGTTGTTGATTTTGCACATCGGAGTTCGGATACTAAAAAACTCTTTCAAATAAATAAATTTTAGAAAGATCGTTAGTGCTTTTAAATAAGTTCTTATGCTTCTAAGCTTTACACATCGAAATTAGATTTTGTCTATGTAGTACAAGAAAAACAGAAAACATATATATGTTTCTATAATTGCAAAGATCTGTTGTAATTAAAAAAAAAAATTAAAGATGTGCAAAATAAACGACTGAGTCTGTACATAAATGGTTTAATTAAATGCCTGTTTAATATGATTTTGTATAAAATGAATGCTGTTAATACGGGTCTGCGAATGTAAATATGTTTGTGATCCACAGAGCTTAGCCGCATTGCCTGCCGAAATCACTGTGAGTATGTATTTATGGAGGGAAAATAATGTATACTTACTTATGTGTATTTTTATGTAAATAGTTGTTATATAACAGTGTAAATACTTAGTCACTTAAAGGTTAAGGTGATTTTGTTTTCACTATTGAACATACTGTAAGTACTTACAGAAGAACATATTAAATCACTCATATTCATGCACACACGTTAGTTAAGTATTCATGGTTTTTTATTGATTTTATTCGAATTGATTGATTGACTTAGTTTTTCTTTTTAATAACGAATATTAGACAGTAGTGCATGACCTGTAATAAAATATGATATTATATATTAAACAATAAACAAACAATATAAATAATACTTAATCAATTTTAAATTTTGATCCTAACTTTTTACACAATTTCATCATCGCATCTTGTAGAGTGGCAGTGAGTATATAATACGTATTTTAGCATGTATATTGCTCATAGATATTTTACCATTTACGTACGTATAAAATATAGTACCTACATACTATTCTATTAAAATTCAATATACCTATAGGTAAAAATAGTGATGGACACAAACACAACCCTGGCGGACTTGCTAGCTCTAAATCTCCACGAATGCGAGGAAGAAGTGAAGAACATAGTGGACAAAGCGGTGAAAGAGATGTCCATGGAAAAGGTCCTCAGAGACCTGGACACTACTTGGAAAGGACTGGAGTTTGAGCAAGAAATTCATCCTCGAACCAAGTGCGTCTTGCTGAGGGCTAGTGAAGAACTTATTGAGACACTAGAAGAAAACCAGGTAAATAAATAAATATTTCAGATGGGTATACAAATTAGAAGAAATAGATTTGGTTATTTTATAAAATTAAGGTTCTTATTTGAAGCTCTTTGTATTAGAATCAGTGTAGGATATACTCACATAACGCTACAACCAGATGCCTAAGGCAAAAAGTACAAGCTTAGCATCATCTACCAGTGACATGCACCTTTTAGATTTCCACCTAGAAGCTTAGGTCTTAGAAGAACGCGGCTTCTAACCGAATGATTTGAAAAATCTTATTCTAGGTGCAACTTCAAAATCTAATAACATCAAAATTCATCGCACACTTCCTGGAGGAAGTGTCAGGTTGGCAGCAGAAGCTGTCGATAGCAGACCAGGTGATCACAGTCTGGTTCGAGGTGCAGCGGACCTGGACGCACCTGGAGAGCATCTTCATGAGCTCGGAAGACATCCGGAAGCAGCTGCCGGAGGATTCGGCAAGGTTTGATCGGATAGACGCTGAATTTAAGGTAAGATGCTGAAAATTGTAGTAAGTTAATCTCTTAAAATAAGTTGCCAACAATAAAAAAGATTTTTTTTTCACTATATGCGTCCGACCTTTTAGAGCGAAAGACTACGGTAAAATTTTCTTTTTCCAGATCCTATCCGCTGATATGGCCAAGACTCCTAATGTAGTAAGGGGAACGAACAAAGAAGGTCTGGTGGAAACATTAGACAATCTGCAGACGGACTTGGTTATATGTGAGAAAGCCTTAGCCGAATATTTGGAAACTAAGAGATTGGCCTTCCCAAGATTTTACTTTGTATCTTCAGCAGACTTGTTGGATATTTTGTCCAATGGGAATCAAGCTGACCTTGTTATTAAGTAAGTAAAATATATAATTACTTACTGAAAGATTTTTATCCAGTGTGATTTGTTATAGCATACCTCAAAAACATATGGTGAAATAAGTAATTTTTTTTCGAGATCCCATACAAACTATCAGCTCATTTTGTCCGCGGTTTCCATATTTTTTCGTATTTCAGTAATGTTCCTTAGGATACGTATAAAACTACAACCAACTTAGATTAACATTGTTCATTAAATTTTTTGTAAAACTTGTTTATGCTTTCAGGCATTTAACAAAACTCTTTGACTCCATAGCGAAACTTAAGTTTAAAGAGAGTGATAACCCAGCAGAAAAAATCGCTTTGGGGATGATAGCCAAAGATGGGGAATACGTACCTTTTCACGGTACTTGCGACTGCACGGGCCCCGTGAGTATTTCATAAAAAAAACTTAAGTATTTTTACAGGAAACTACCCTATTAATCATACAATATATTTAATGGCATAAATTGTGTTTCAGGTCGAAATATGGTTAAATAGACTGCAAGATATAATGAGATCAACCATTCGCCATTATTTCGGGGAAGCTACAGTTTCCTACGAAGAGAAGCCTCGAGAACAGTGGCTCTTTGATTTCATGGCACAGGTAAGTTATTTCATGTAATAAAGTATATTATAATTATTGTCTTTATCTCATAGTTTAACTGCTTAATACAAAATTATTATGAAAACTTAACCTATGCCTAGGGCCACCGGTATCAAAATTAGGCTTAAAATACGAGTGGAGCCTTTAAGGCGAGGTGGGTTCACAATTTGCAATACTGTGCGTGTTTTTGAAAAATCACTGTTATTAAACTAAGTTACAGTTTATTCCTCGAAAAATTTGCATAAATATCTTAAGGATTTTCTACAGACACCCACAATAGCCAAAACACGATGGAGCATTTTTGGCTCAATAGAAAAAATCTATATTTATAATACATATTACTATTTTATACAATCACCTTTTTATATAAAAATTATACCAAAAAATGTAGTAGTTTAATTACAGTGATTTTTTAAAAACACTCACAGTTTTCTTGGCTCTGAACTGGCGGGGCCTTGAAAAGCACGTAATGCTAAGTGTTGAATGTAGATGTAGATACTGGTAATAAGTTGCTGCAGCGTTTAATTTTCCATAAGAAACCACCAGGGTGGACATCCAGTTTTCCCTCTGAAATGTATAAGGGAAAACTGGAGGTCCACCCTAATGAACTGGCGGCCGGGCTGACAACATGCTCTTATCGGAAGCGACTCAAAAGGAAAGACATATTCTTCCTGAATGATGAGTAGAGGCTCTTGCTGGAGGACCCACTCAAAAAGCCACAACAGACACACAACTAATTTGCTTAAAGCGAAACACCGCTGGTCGCAAATAAAAATAGAAGACGAAAAAAATGCTTATCTTACCAGGTGTCATTATGCGGATCTCAAATCTGGTGGACAACAGAAGTGAACATGGCGTTCGCGCGTTTAGAAGAGGGTTACGACAATGCTCTCAAAGATTATTACAAGAAGCAATTGGCTCAGCTGAGCACATTGATTACTTTGCTAATCGGCGAGTTGAGCAAGCAAGACAGGCAGAAAATCATGACCATCTGCACCATTGATGTACATTCTAGAGACGTCGTCAGTAAGATGATTCAGGGGAAAGTGGAGGCGGGGTCCGCGTTTCAATGGCAATCACAACTTAGACACAGGTTTTTAAGAGTTTTTATTTCTTCATTAAAGTATATAACAGAAAGAAATAGACATATAAAAAAGTTCTAAATAAATTGTCATCTCATTCTCATCATTCTTCATTGCATCTTTTATACTAATAAACATACCTAATTCGTTCCATATTTTCACTGTATTACAGAATCACATCACTGTCCTTACGGTGAAGTTGAGCATCACCAGGCACTTCCATTTCACTACTATATAGTGTACCTATCACTTTTATTATTAGGTAGTTATTACTTTATTTTTATAATAGTAGTTATTGTGTAGGTTTTAATGTGGTTTTAATTACCTCTTTCTGTAAATAATGTTGTCGTTTCAAAAGCACGTACTACGTTCAAAAGAATAGAGGTTTTATAATAATTTGATCTTTTTAGTCTAAAATGACGTCCATATAAATTTTCTTGTTCATATTTTTAGACATTAGACCCGGCACTGGAATGCTTGCATTCCAGTGCCGGGTTTCTGGCGAAATTTTCCTTCACCCACAGAAATATTGATGAAATATTTGTACATACCTCAATTATATTAAATGCAACCTCATGTGTTCAGACTAAAGTTTCTGTTTGTTAATGGTGATTATTCTGATCGATCTACTGTAATTTTTAAACTACCTAATGTAAATACTGAAATACTGTTTTCAGATGGGGTGAAACCGAAGGACACTGCTTCGCTAATATCTGCGATGCACAATTCCTGTATAGTTACGAGTATTTGGGGAACACTCCCAGATTGGTGATCACACCGTTGACTGATAGGTGTTACATTACATTAACACAGGTATTCTCAGCGTTCTTCGTTTATTTTAGAATTTGGACATAAAGGTTTTCAGGTGTTTTTACTACTTGGTACATACTTTGATGCCGTACGATAATTGATAAAACTTACCATCAAAATAATATATCATATGCTTTTTTGACAATAACAGCTATTAAAAACAAAGATTTAAATAAAAAAATGACAATGGGACGAACTAGAATGATAAAAGCAAAAGATTTTATTTTTGCTTATTATTTATTTTAATAGGCTTTGTTTGACTATTGACGCTCTCGCATGAATATTGTTTTTTGTCTGCAGTCTCTTCTTTGTTTATCTCTGTTCTTATTTTAGTCTCTGCACTTGATAATGGGCGGTGGGCCAGCAGGCCCTGCTGGTACAGGGAAAACGGAGACTACGAAAGATTTGGGAAGAGCCCTGGGGATTATGGTATACGTATTCAACTGTTCTGAACAAATGGACTATCAGGTATTACCGCCTTCAATCTTTTATTTATTTACTGATTTTCATATTCTGTAAAAGGCATCAAAGCAAAGATAATTTCCCTTTGTTTAGTGAACGTCACGATTCTTTTTTGCTTGTAGTCTTGCGGAAATATTTACAAAGGCCTGGCCCAAACTGGGGCCTGGGGTTGCTTTGATGAATTCAACAGAATCTCAGTAGAAGTACTATCTGTCGTAGCAGTCCAAGTGAAATCCGTACAAGATGCTATAAGGTAAATATACATATTTAATTATACCAATAAATTCACAGCAAAAGTAAAATGTAAATACATTTGATTGGTTTCTTTTTAATTTCTATATTCTTATAACATTTGATATTGGATAATTTCTCGCTCATATCGCAACAAGCAAGCATATTTAGGAATTGCTTTATGTTTAACATTTTTATTGTTTTTATTTATTTTTGCAGGGACAAAAAACAAAAATTCAACTTTATGGGCGAAATTATATCACTTGTGACGAGTGTCGGTATTTTCATCACCATGAATCCAGGATACGCTGGCAGAACGGAACTGCCGGAAAATTTAAAGGCGCTGTTTAGACCTTGCGCCATGGTCGTCCCCGATTTCGAGTTGATCTGCGAAATCATGTTGGTAGCCGAAGGGTTTCAAGAGGCCAAGATATTGGCGAGGAAGTTTATCACGCTGTACACCCTGTGTAAGGAGCTTCTGTCGAAGCAAGACCATTATGATTGGGGGTTGAGAGCGATCAAATCTGTGCTTGTTGTTGCGGGATCTTTAAAAGTAAGTTATTATTCAATAATATTTTGCGGTATCACGACAGAGCGGTTTTGTATAGTAGGTAGGTACACGATTAAGGTGACAACCTTGTATACTATCGCAACGTTAGAGATTGAAAAACCGCGTTTGGAAAATGCGCAGGTTGTTTTTATTATAGAAACCATTTACAGTTCTAAGATGTTGCAAAGTATAACATTTATTCCCTGGCGAAGTGATTTTTTTTTCATTGGCTATTTCCTTTTTCTTTATTTAGAGAGGCGATCCTGGCCGACCAGAAGAAGAAGTACTAATGAGAACCCTTCGGGACTTCAATATACCAAAAATAATAACAGACGACATGCCCGTTTTCATGGGCCTTATAGGAGACTTGTTCCCCGCCCTGGAAGTACCACGCAAACGCGACCTAGAATTCGAGAGAACTGTCAAACAAGCAGCCATGGACCTCATGCTGCAACCAGAAGACAATTTTATTTTAAAAGTAGTACAACTAGAAGAATTACTAGAAGTAAGACATTCTGTTTTCATCGTTGGTAACGCTGGAACCGGTAAAACCCAAGTGTGGAAAACGTTGTTTAAAACTTACCAGAATCTTAAGAAGAAGCCGATGTTTAACGATTTGAATCCGAAAGCAGTCACGAATGATGAGTTGTTCGGGATCATCAACCCGGCGACTAGAGAGTGGAAAGACGGGCTATTCTCAGTGATAATGAGAGACCAAGCGAATTTAGTTGGCGAAAATCCGAAATGGATCGTTCTGGATGGTGACATAGATCCGATGTGGATCGAATCACTTAATACGGTCATGGATGATAACAAGATTTTGTCGCTGGCTAGTAATGAGAGAATAGCGCTGACTCCTTCCATGAGGCTTATGTTCGAGATTTCCAATCTGCGTACGGCGACACCGGCTACCGTCTCAAGAGCTGGCATTTTATACATCAATCCACAAGATTTGGGGTGGAATCCGTGAGTATAACATATTAATAAATAAATAACATATAAATCAATACAGTTTGTAATGTTGCTTACATTAAATTAGCAATATTAGTAATTTTATTATTTCAGCTATGTTACAAGCTGGGTCGAAACAAGGAAGATACCGGCGGAGAAGTCAAATCTAGTCATGTTATTTGACAAGTACATCCCGCCATGTCTGGAAACAGTGAAAACAAGATTCAAGAAAATTACTCCGATAGTGGAGATGGCACACATCCAGATGCTTTGTCATTTACTGGAGTGTCTATTCGTGCCGGAGAATACTCCGGCAGATTGCCCGAAGGAATGGCACGATATCTTTTTTGTTTTTGCTTGTGTCTGGGCTTTTGGATCCGCTATGTTCCAAGATACTAACATTGATTACAGAGTAGGTGAGATTATTCTTCGATCTTTATATAATGTAGAAATATCTTGATTTTTAACCCTTTATCCCTGCCACGCCTTTTGTGCTAGTAATATATCTGCTAACTTGTAACGAAAATTATTTTCAGAATATACCAAATGGTGGGTGAACGAATTCAAGACTGTAAAATTCCCACCTGGGGGTACTGTTTTCGATTTCTATATAGACCACGATACAAAACAGTTCACACCTTGGACTGAAAAAATACCAAAATTCGAATTGGACTCAGATATACCACTTCAAGTTAGTAGTCAATATTGATTGTTTATACTAATAGACCACAAGTCTTATTCTATTTGACTATTTTCCCTACATAATTATTTTCTTTTTTACAGGCTGTGTTAGTTCCAACTGCAGAAACAATAAGAATAAGATTTTTCTTAGATTTACTTATGAAAAATAAACATCCTGTTATGTTAGTAGGAAGTTCGGGATGTGGAAAAACTGTATTAGTAAACGAAAAGTTACAGGGGTATGTACAATATTTTTAAAGCAGTTCCTGCATAAATTTTCAGAGCATCCTCTTAACAGTTTGTCCTCATATTTTTTTATTACCGTAATTTACAGAATGTCTGAAAACTATGCAGTACAATCAGTACCATTTAACTTCTACACCTCATCGGAAATGTTGCAAAAAGTCCTTGAGAAACCTCTAGAAAAGAAAGCGGGGCGGAACTACGGTCCCCCTGGAAACAAAACACTTATATACTTTATAGATGACATGAACATGCCCGAAGTCGACACGTACGGGACCGTCCAACCCCATACGATTATAAGGCAGCATTTAGACTACGGGCATTGGTACGACCGGACTAAGTTGTCCTTGAAAGATATCCACAACACTCAATATGTATCCTGTATGAACCCCACATCGGGCAGCTTTACTATCAACCCCAGATTGCAGAGACATTTCTGTGTATTCGCGATAAGCTTTCCTAACAATGATGCGCTAAATAATATCTATCATCTGATTTTGTATCAGCATTTGACTAATCCGGAATTGAGGATTAATCCGTTGATTACTAAATTGTCTGGTAAGTAAATTTTATTTTGCATATAATTCCATTTGGCATTTCGTAAATTTGTAGTTTTGATTTCATCTTTTTATTATTTATAGCAAGTGTTGTGACAGCAACAATAACGCTACATAACAAAGCGTCGCAAATATTTTTACCAACGGCTATAAAGTTTCATTACATTTTCAATCTGAGGGATTTGTCGAACGTGTTCCAGGTAAGACTACATTTGCAGCTGGCTGCTTTTTCTATTTTTATTTATTCAAATATATATAAATAATAATCTAACTATTTTAATACAAAAGGTACAACTTGCTAAGCATTGTCTACCAGTTCACCTTAGGGACGTATTTAGTAGTATATAGGGACTTTTTCCATCATAATGATAAAAAAATCTTTCTTAAATCAGTCATATACTGAGTATGCTACCAATTTAAGAAGTGCAGACTTTTTTATGCTTTTGACAGAACAAACAATGTTTCTTAAATCAAAAATTTTATACTTAATGACTGATTTAAGATGTGCATATTTTTTATGAATACAAGGGTTCAAGTTTACTTGACTAATAGAAGACTTTGCGGTGACGTGAATACCTATAAGATGTATACACATTTTTAACAATGTTTAAACTTTTTGTAGGGGTTCTTATTCAGTAGTAATGAGTGTCTCGTGGAGCCATCTGATATAATACGTTTATGGATGCATGAAACGCACAGGGTTTACGCAGACAAACTAACTGAGGATAAGGACATCGATGCCTTCCTCAAGATGCAAGTGGATATTTGCAAAAAAACGTTCGAGGTATTTATAGCTATAGAACAATGATCGTACGTTAGTTATAATAATAAAATAATAGCAGTTAATCTCCAAGCTCATCTACATGGACTTACGGTTTGTAATTTTTTTCGTTTCATAGCATTGGGCAGCATCGCCATAGCCATAGGCCTATCGCCATAATTTAATAACCTATCGAAATATAAGTTCCCACAAGGTCCAGTTTTCCTGCAAAATGGTTGATTAATAACTTTATATAACGATCAATGATTATTATTTTAGGAAATAGATGAAGGAGTTGTTTTTGAACGTCCAAACATCTACTGCCATTTCGCCGGAGGGATTGGCGAGCCGAAGTACATGCCTATAGCCAATTGGGAGCAACTCAACCAATTGCTGATTGAGGCTATGGCCAGCTACAACGATCTTATTGCTGCTATGAATCTGGTTCTATTCGAGGATGCCATGATGCATATTTGCAGGTAATAAATAATTTTAATTATTAAAATCATCATCCGTATCTAATTTCACTTGATGTTTTACTTGTCTATCGTTGTGAATAAATTTGAGGGGTCGTCTGTAACAATTACTTTTACAGGATAAGTCGAATATTGGAAAGTCCCAGAGGAAGCGCGTTGTTAGTAGGTGTCGGAGGCTCGGGCAAACAATCCCTCTCTCGCTTAGCAGCGTTCATATCTAGTTTGGAAGTGCTACAGATACAGCTCAAGAAAGGATATGGAGTATCGGATCTCAAGGTAAAAAAAACTAGTTAATCTTACATACATTCCTACCATATCAACTAATATAATAAAAATTCTTGGCTGACGTGTATTAACTTAATGAAAATATATTTATTTTCCTACATTTTCTCACATGTGACTATTTTTTATGCGGATTTCAGAACGAATTAAATGGCCTGTACATAAAAACTGGCCTGAAAAATGTTGGAATCATGTTCTTGATGACCGACGCTCAGGTAGCAAATGAACAGTTTCTAGTTTTGATCAACGATTTGCTGGCGTCAGGCGAAGTTGGCGATCTATTCCCGGATGATGAAGTAGAAAATATCCTAGCGGGAGTCCGGAATGAAGTATGATTCATTTTCTATTACTTTTACATGTTTTCGAGCAAAGTAATTTTAATTTTAATTAATGATGTTGATATT
The DNA here is from genome assembly GCA_963576875.1 of Acrobasis repandana. Taxonomy (NCBI): domain Eukaryota; kingdom Metazoa; phylum Arthropoda; class Insecta; order Lepidoptera; family Pyralidae; genus Acrobasis; species Acrobasis repandana. The sequence goes on from OY756215.1 coordinate 5,657,669, forward strand.
TTATCATCTCACACATGATTCCAGATTTACACGTTATGACATTAGTCAATTTTAGTTTACATAAAGGTATTATTTTTCGTTTTTTAATGTATACAGGTTAAAGGTGCCGGACTTCCAGATACGAGAGAAGTCTGCTGGAAATTCTTTATAGACAGAGTGAGGAAGCAACTGAAGGTCGTTCTTTGTTTCTCTCCTGTCGGCTCCACTCTGCGAGTGAGATCGAGAAAGTTCCCAGCCTTGATCAATTGTACATCGATAAATTGGTTCCACGAATGGCCACAAGAGGCGCTAGTGTCCGTCTCGATGAATTTCCTACAAGAATTACATGCCTTGCCTGTAAGTAGAAGCATAGATTAATATTGTATATACTGAAAGTAGAAGTGTATTTCGGGAAGTACACTCAAGATTTTATTTTGTGCGTATAGATTGAAGTTATTATACTTTCAAGACAATTTGACCAGATTTTGATGTTTTATAGTTTATATATTAGAATTTATGTATAATACATACTTATATAAAGTAATAGAAATATTATTTTTTAAATTTTAGCGATACTAGTGTAAATCAGATTTACCTGTAACTAAAACCTAATTATTACAATATTGTAGATCGCTCTCAGAGATTCCGTAGCAAGATTCATGTCATACGTCCACACCTCAGTGAATACAATATCTAAATCGTTTCTGGCGAATGAAAGAAGATACAACTACACTACGCCAAAGAGTTTCCTGGAACAGATCAGTCTTTATTCCAAGCTTGTGAATAATAAGACTGAGGAACTTCGTGCCAAGATTGTTAGGTAGTATTAAATAAAAATAATAAAAAAGCTTTAGTTGCTTAATATTTCCTTTTAATTAAGCATCACCAACGTCCAATATGTCACTATGTTTTTAGATTAGAAAACGGTTTAGAAAAACTGGCTTCTACAGCGACTCAAGTAGATGCACTAAAAGAAAAATTGGCGGTACAAGAGGTGGAATTACATGAAAAGAACGAAGCAGCTGACCGACTCATCGAAAGGGTCGGCATTGAAACTGCCAAAGTGCAGAATGAAAAGCAAGCTGGTTTGTAAAATTTATATTTCTATGGTATATATATTTCTATTAAATGTTACCCATTGTGGGATTTTTTACACTATAGTTTACACAAATTTATTGTTTAGTACCTATATTTTATCGTGAATATATCACAATGAGTCTACCACTGAATTCCGACAGACATAATCTCGGTGAACGTTAGACCGACAGTTCATTTACTTTTCGTGCATTAGAGCGACAGAAGACAGAATCGAAATAATTAATTTCGACTGTCAGTTGGACCGATACAGCATTTAGTCAATTAAGACAACTGTAAATTGTAACCTCTGGTTTACGTTTTTCCGCCGAGGCAAGAACGGGTTTCATTTTATATTCATCATCATTATTTTTATTAGAAAAGTAAATTCAATTATATTTGACGTATCCACAGCCGACGAAGAAGAAGAAAAGGTAGCAGTAATAACTGAAGAAGTGTCAAAAAAGCAAAAAGACTGTGAGGAGGATTTAATCAAAGCTGAACCTGCTTTAATTGCCGCCCAAGAAGCTTTAAACACCCTAAATAAAGCAAATCTTACTGAATTGAAATCTTTTGGGTCACCTCCTGGGGCAGTGACAAACGTCACGGCAGCAGTCATGGTACTTATGGCACCTGGGGGGAAGATACCCAAAGATAGAAGCTGGAAGTCGGCCAAGGTGACGTTCTTCACAAATCGTGATAGTTTTTTTTAAAATTAAGAATCATCATCATCCCGGCCTTTCTTCCAACCATTGCTGAGCATAGGCCTCTCGCAACCCCTTTACTATGTCATCAACGTTGCTTGACGTCCGATGCTTCTTACACCTGTTTTTGACTGGTTCTAGGCCACCATTCAATCAATGCGTTTCTCCAACGTCGTCGTCGATCTAGGTGACCTGTACAGGTTCATGTCCGTTTTTCCTGTATCCCTTGTTTTAATACTTACGTTGATAGTATAACTTGCGCGCTCGGTTGATCAGTGATGCTACATTAGCTTATTCACAAATAATAATTTTATATTTCATTATAGATCGTAATGGCAAAAGTGGACGTATTTTTAGAAGCTCTGATTAATTACGACAAGGAAAATATTCATCCCGACGTTATAAAGGCCATTCAACCATATCTAAAAGACGCGGAATTCGAGCCAGGTGCGTAATATTTAAAATACTTCTCAACGCAATATTTGGAGTTTATTAGGTGGTTCAAGTCTGTCGCAGATACCACAAATGAGAAAATGCGATGATTATTTTAGTAAAAGAATCATCATTAAAAAAAAAAATTAGGTGCGTGACAATATTAAACAAATTGGAAATAACATTGGAGTAGTGAATCAAAGCTGACCCGGACCCGTCCTGTAATGTCCTGAGAGTATTTAAATTTTCACTTTGACTCCTGAAAAACACACCGTATCTATGTATATTCGTTTTAGCATTTCAACAGTCGAAGTGAAAGTTTTAATTTGTTTTTTTCTCTACAAATGATAACCATTGCAGGGCAAAGGCTTTCGCCTTATCCTTACACACGATAACAACTTAAAATTAAAAAAAATATATCACTACATTTAAAATTTTCCATGTAGAGTTTGTGCGCTCCAAATCTGCAGCAGCAGCGGGGCTCTGCGCTTGGGTAATAAACATCATCAAGTTCTACGAAGTGTTCTGCGACGTGGAACCCAAACGGAAGGCGCTCCAAGCAGCAAATGCAGAGCTGGCTGCTGCTACTGAAAAACTCAGGCAGATCAAGGCTAAAGTTTTGGTAAGAAATAAGAACTATTCTGATGAACTCCGAAGTACAAACCGTGCTGTTAACTTGACAGCCATAGGAGAACTTTTTGAACAGCACTCTCCATAATGACCTTACACATTGTTGTGATAAGGCTACGCGCATTGTGTTTAGTGCCATCCACTATAGATTTGAGCTATCTATTCATCCGCATTTCTTTATATTTGTCTGGAAATTTCGCCGCTAACAGCTTGGTGGGGCATATTATGGTACCTACATGATGAACGGCCGATAGAACTAGCAAAGACATTCTACAAAGTTTTTTGCGATGGAAAAACAGAAACATATTTCTATTTTTATCTTTAGTCCCTAGAAGAACTGTTAGCGGGGCTGACAGCGGACTTCGAAAAAGCGACTTCGGAAAAGATGAAATGTCAGCAAGAGGCTGACGCGACGAATGCGACTATACAGCTAGCCAACCGATTGGTCAACGGGTTGGCCAGCGAGAACGTGCGATGGGCGGAGGCAGTGTCCAAGTGAGTATGGTCGAAGGATTTAAGATCAAAATCTATAAAAATCCATGTTGTTTTTTACACATGATTGCGTAGAAAAGGTGAAAAGTTCCAATTCGCTAACTCAGGAACATACTTCCCTCGCACGATACAATACGGCTTTATAGAGGACTAAATAGTAGATATGAATTAATTATTGTCGCAGATCGCTGAATATAAGCGCGCGAGCTGAAGGCGAGGGTAATAAATATGCGATTTAAACTTTATTTATAATCACTTGGGTTTGTATAACATACGAGTATTTCTTGTTGCCCTGGAAAGCTTCTAGCGCGTGTAAAATGCTTTTTGGCGCTTTAAAAACTAATTAATTGCTTAGATCGAAATACCATAATGGTTTATGTTTTTAGCGTTCGAAATTTTAATAAATAATGGTTTATGTTTTAGCGTTCAAAATTTTAATGTAGTGTTGAGTTTACTTAGTACTTTATCGACTAATGTTTTATCGATTTCTGTTAGTGCGATTAAATGACTTACGTCTAATCGATATCTTATATTCTTTTCAGTTTCATGCAACAAAGCACGACACTGCCTGGTGATATTCTTCTGGTGTGTGCTTTCATATCGTACGTCGGCTGCTTCACCAAGCAGTACCGACTCGATCTGCTGCATAAGAACTGGCTAGTCTTCTTGAAGACTTTAGAGGTACGATAAACAGAACTGTCGATAAATGGAACTGTGATCTCATTGCTGTTACTAGGCCTGGCGAATATCGGCAACTAGAAAAGTGAGAGCTAGATGGAGCTACTAGTTTGAAAGAAGGTAGCATCATAGTGGTGCCGCATAATTTCGGAAAGATGGCGGTATAACAAACAAGTGCCATCTCTGATTTTTCGTGGATACCGTCAGTCTAAGCGTCCATTGTATGACTAGCAGGCGAGACAATAGCGACATCTAGAAATAATACAGGATTTTGGCTTTCTAGCAGAGTACTTTTTTTTGTTTGGGGTTGTCAGTCCTCTAGTATTTTTTTTATGTCCTATGACGGAAAACGAACAAGCGGGTCACCTGAAGGTAAGTGATCACCGCTGCCCATGGACAACTTCAACACCAGGGGTGTAACAAGAGCGTTAGCGGCCTTTCAGGGAGGGAAGGGAAGGGGGGTGGAGGGGGAGGGGAGGGGGAGGAGGGGGAGGGGAGGGGGAGGAGGGGGAGGGGAGGGGGAGGTGGCTCCGGCTCTCTCACTCACCGAACGAAGCATAAAAGCGGTGAAGCTACTACTCAGACGTCGATTTTCTGTGAGAGTGTTGTACTTCCCCGGACGAGCCAGCCCATTCATGCTACTAGCAAAACTGAATTTTGCCGGTAGCGTGGCTCTACCACAACTAAAATTATATATAGTATTTGTTCGTCCATGGCTTTCCGTTATCATTATTAATAAATTGTCTTTGCCATTCGTTTGCAGCCACCGATACCGATAACAGAAGGATTGGACCCATTGACGATGTTGACTGATGACACCACCATAGCCATGTGGCAGAACGAGGGCCTGCCCTCCGACCGCATGAGCACAGAGAACGCCACCATACTGTCTAACTCAGACCGGTGGCCGCTTATGATTGATCCACAGGTAATGTAGCAATAAGTAAGATTGTGGTTGAGTATTGAATACAATAAATAATGGGTATTGTAGATCAGAAGTAGGATATAGTAAAATATTATAACAGCACAATTAGAGACTAAATAAGCAATAAACACTGCTTTATGTCAAAATAAGATTGGTTTCTCTTTTGATGTGCGCAGTGTAGCAGCTATGATGTGAAGTCGTAAGTCGTAAATTGTGATTTTCAAATTTGGGCCTTGAGGGCATTATAACTGCTATCTCAGACAAGTAGCCACTTGTCTGAGATAGACGTATGGTAAGTAACGTGCTTTGTGTTTATGCAGTTATAATGCCCTCAAGGCCCAAATTTGAAAATCACAATTTACGACTTACGACTTCACATCATAGCATCTTTATCCTTGATATTTAAGAAGTAGTTCGCTACTACGCAGTAGCGAACGTCATCAGAATTGGAACGTAATTGAATGAGGCAGACATTGGAATAGGGTTGTGGTAGAATGAGCCCAGACCGTTGCGAAATTATACGTTAGCAAAATGTTACATTGTTTGCAGTTACAAGGTGTGAAGTGGATCAAACAAAAATACGGAGATCAACTACGAGTTATAAGACTCGGACAAAAAGGCTATCTGGAAACCATAGAGAAAGCCATCATAAAAGGAGAAACGGTGCTCCTGGAAAACATAGGAGAAACCGTGGATCCTGTATTAGATCCGTTGCTTGGACGGAATCTCATCAAAAAAGGAAAGTAAGTGAAGTAGAATATTTAGTTAGTTGGTCCACTTTGGGTATAAAGTAGTGGTTATAATGTTAAAAGTATAAAGTTTTTGTACCTAAGTAAAGTTGTACCCTTGGTTTGATAATAAATTATTATCTGTGAAAAGGTATTTAATTTAAAAAAATCTATAGTTTTTATGATCATGCGTCTTGTAATCACATTAATGTTTAACTCTTATTTTAGAGCCATAAAAATAGGAGACAAAGAGGTAGAATACAGTCCAAACTTCAGACTGATACTACACACGAAACTAGCGAACCCACACTACAAACCAGAAATGCAGGCACAGACCACCCTAGTGAATTTCACAGTTACTCGAGACGGTTTAGAAGATCAACTTTTAGCAGAAGTGGTCAAAGCGGAAAGACCGGACTTAGAGGAGTTGAAAGCAGAGTTGACGAAACAGCAGAATCAGTTCAAGATTCAACTGAAGACGCTAGAAGATGACCTTTTGTCGAGACTGTCGTCTGCTGGCGAGAACATACTAGGGGACACAGCGCTGGTTGAGAATTTGGAGACGACGAAAAAGACTGCAGCAGATATTGAGAGAAAGGTAAGGCATTACGAGAATTTTCATTGTATAATTTGAGATTGTTCAGGTTGCATTGCCCTCTTTCAACCCTTGTAGATTACGTTCTTCTCTGATTAAAAACCACTACCCGTGGTTCGAACTTCTAACTTCTTCGAACCCCAATTTCGAACGCAAAACACAGTTGACATTGTAACGAATTAACATCGCCACCCACAGGTGCAGTACGTACAGTGCTTGGCTTTTCAAATTCTAGGTTACAACATAAGTAACCTGACCTCGTAAGGTTTTCTATTATTATATCGGCTACAAGAAGTCCACTGCTGGACATAGTTACAACTATACTTGCTTTAAAACAAGCTCGCGTATATCCCGTTCACGCAAGTATGCCGCTGAGGGGAGGGGACGCGCATTCCAGGGACCGGCTAAATTAGCGCGAACGGATGTGTTATGGAATTTCATCAAATTATATAATTATTGTAAATGGCATTGTAAGCTACTCTTCTGAATTGGCAACTACATTTCGTTCTTTAATTAACCCTGGAGTATTTTTAAACGATGCATTTTCTTTTTTAGGTGGCAGAAGCAAAAGTGACGTCTCACGAGATAGACCAAGCTCGTGAGTTCTATCGGCCTGCGTCGGCCAGGGCTTCTTTACTGTACTTTATTCTTAATGACCTGAATACAATCAATCCCATCTACCAGTTTTCATTGAAAGTAAGTTTTGTATGATTAAAAGACAACTAAATTATAAGACCTACCTAGTTATTTCCAAAAATTAAAGAATATTCATTGGGGCCATAATTCTAGGTCTACTAAGTTTTCAACCCTTAAATAAATGGTTAGTTAAAACGACTTTCTTCTTCGCCCTAAATCTATTCTCGGTCTCGGAGAAACCAATCGAGAGAAAAGAGCAGAGCTTTTTATTCCGCGTGATATCTTTGGCTAGTTATCAGCTTCCATCTTCTATGATAGGAGTCCTTTTTAGGGTTCCGTACAAAAAATGAAAAAACGGAACCCTTATAGGCGTCGTGCGTCTGTCTGTCCGTCTGTCTGTCACAGCCAATTTGCTCCGAATCTACTGGACCGAATCAGGTGAAATTTGGTAGAATGTTGTAATCCTATGACCCAAACACATATGTGCAAAGTAAATAAATATTTTTTTAAAATAAGGGTCATTTCCGGGGGACAAATTAGGAAATAAAAAAAAAAAGGTTTTGCCTTAAAACCTTACTGTGTCACATATCAAATGCAAGGGCTCATTATGAGGATCTCAAATATATTTTTGTTATTATTTTAAAATGAATAGTTTTGATTTTACTCATGATTTATTCAAGAAGACGAAAATTGACCATTCCCCCCCTGATCTCCGAAACTACTGAGCCTAAAATTTTGAAAAAAAATACAAAATATAGTTCATTAATTGTAGATTACAGGAAAACCTACGAGTAGCTTTGAATCATTGACGTCAATACAAGCTGGTTCAATTTTGTTTTACAGGCATTCAGTGTCGTGTTCCAAAAGGCGATATCTCGCGCCGAGCCGGCGGACGAGGTCGCCCAGAGAATAAAGAACCTTATCGACTGTATCAGTTACTCCGTGTTCCAATATACTTCGAGGGGGCTTTTTGAATGTGACAAACTTATTTTCGCATCGCAGATGACGTTTCAGGTCAGTCAACTTAGTTCTAATTTTGTTCCTTACACTTGAATCAGCGAACTGTAATACTATGGTAAAGTTAGTCAGTGAAGCCTCAAACACTAGGTTAGCATGGTGGGAAAATAGCATCCCTGGGCTGTCGTGGGCTGTGTTGGGCGATGCCACGAGAACTGAACAAAATGGGGTTTCTCAAACAACAATCGTTGTGACTGTGAAGCTGTTCAAACCATGGCCCACCTACCCACCCTTCCATGTTCAATAAAGTAAGTGATTTTACAGATAGAAATTTACGTAATAAGAATGACTTAGTTAGCCCGTATTACAGGCTGAATACAGTCAGTAAGTCTTTTATGGGGAAGTGTATACTTTTTTATAATAAATTGTCAGAATCGGTCCTTGATATGCCAGACAGAAAATTCAAAGCTTATGTAAAGAAAGTACTTTGTGAGAAGGCTTATTATAGGACCGATGACTATCTTAAAGACAAAAAGGTCTGGCTTGAGCTTGGCGCGGGTCCCTCTTAAAGGTTTGTATACTTAGACATGTCATAATTTAGGTACATTGGTACATACTAAATTTACAAATTGACATTATTTTAAATTTCGTAATTCTTATAATTCAATTTAATTATGACATAATAAACAATGTAATCTCTGTCCATCTATATAACTAATTTTAAGTTTTTAGTTTGTTAGTTGACGTCTTTGGAGAAAACGTGCAGTGCAGTTTGTTGCCGCTTCTTCTGCACTTGCGCCTAGGAAGCGGCGTAAACTTAGCTTTAAGTAACGATTTGACGTCATCATTTGTGCAAAACAAAACAAAGTGACTATTATTAAGAGATATTATAAATATCCTATGATAATAAAGATATTTTGAATTGAATCGAAATTGAACTAATATAATAATATTAGCCATTCCGACTCGCTAAGAAGAAGTATTGTTTGTCGCACTCTGCTATGGTTTTTTTTACATAGTAATAAAATATCAAGATTTATGTGTCATAATATGCTGCGCAGTAAATATGTTTCATATGATTCAGTAATTCGTTAATGTGCCGTATAGTTTCCGGCAGAGTAGAATTGGACCACTCCAAGTCATTTAGTGACTTAGGAAATAGAAGCTAAAAAAAGCTTCAACCCATACGCTACTGGCCACGTGTGGCCAGCGTGGAGAGTGTAGGCCAAATCCTCTGGCTACTCTGGCAAAGTATGGCTCTGATAGTAGTCAGACAGGGTCATGCTCCTGCAGTGGATACTAATAAGACCTGATGATGATGATGTAATTCGTTAATGGGTTGGATTAATTTGCAGGTGCTCCTTATGAGTGAAGAGATATCACCAGTGGAGCTAGACTTCTTTCTTCGTTTTCCCGTGAAGCCTCACGTAACGAGTCCCGTCGACTTCCTGTCTAACCACAGCTGGGGCGGGATTTGCTCCTTGGCGGGGAAGGAAGAATTCAGAAATCTCGACCGGGATATAGAGACGTCGCCTAAGAGGTGGAAGAAGATTGTGGAGGTGGAGTGCCCTGAGAGGGAGAAGTTTCCACAGGTAACTCTTTTCTCTCTTTTATTTATTTATTTATAACTCTTTTTTATTCCGAAGTAAAAAAAAACTATTTAACAAATAGCGGACCTAATGCTAAGAGCACTTTCTCCCAGTCAACCATTTTATACACTGATGTCAGATATTTTAAACTGTTGAGGCAGCTTAATGACTCATCTAGTGACAACAGTAATTCTTACACACTAGTGAACTAGTGTGCAGGTTTCCTCACGATGTTTTCCTTCACCGGAACCAAGTGGCGGTAGTTAAAAATTACCGTACATGAGTATAAACTTTAATAATATAGGTATAGCATAGGTAGTTTTTGCCGCTGGCCCACCATCGCTTCACAGGTAACTAAGTTTTTATTACGAAGTTACCCTTTAACCGCGAACGTCGGATTAATCCGACAAACATTTTCGAGCCTATTTCGCGAGCGTCGGATTTATCCGACCAAAAACTATGGATATTCACAATGCCTCGCGCTGAGAGCACGACAACTGATATAAAGTCTCGCGGTGGAAGGGTTAATAAAAGATTCCGAGGGATAGAGAACCTCCTCCTTTTTTGAAGTCGTTTAAAAAGGGCTTACATCGAGTGGGATACTCGTTGCAGTCGCCTGCAGCATAGAGTAGCATTTGATTTGATACGCGATAATTGCTAAGTAAATCACTCCATTCAAACTGTCAAGGAAAAATGAGGAATGAGATCGGAAATGATGAACTTGACAGAATTTCGTTCTGGAAACGTTCGTTTTTACTCGTAAGTGAGTGATTATTTTCAGGAATGGAAAAATAAAACGGCTCTTCAGAGACTGTGTATGATGAGAGCGTTCAGACCTGATCGAATGACTTATGCTGTTGCGTAAGTAACCTTTATTCATTAATTTTACCCAAAAGAGATTATATATTTATTTATTTTTATTATATTAATGACGACATCCGTGGCGTAATGGTTACACGCTAGTCCGCCGCTCTGACTGAGTTCGATCCCCAGCCAGGGCGTTTTGGAACGTGGCCTTTTTAAAATGTGTTAATTTAAACAACGTGTAACAAAAGGGGGGTATCAACCTGAAAGGGTGTTAACGTACTTACCAATGTGAACAACGTTTACTATGGGACCATTCCTGAAATCGCGAAAACAAATCTGCACCTCCATACAAAATTAAATACCTACACAGAATACATAAGAGTCAAACTACCGTCTCAAAATGTGTGGAGCTGCAGATTTTTTTAGCGATTTTAGGAATGGTCCCATTGTAAAAGTTGTTCACATTGGTAAGTACGTTAACAAACTTTCGGGTTGATACCCCCTTTTTGTTACGCGTTGTATACCTACACGTATTTATCATAAATTACGAGGTACAGTATTACTTTGGGGCCCGTTAAATCATTGTGATTGTCTTTATTAATTTTTAGCGCATACATTGAAGAGAAGATGGGTGCAAAATACGTAGAGAACCGTACGATGGAGTTCAGCAAATCATTCGAAGAGACCAGCCCGACCACACCTATATTTTTCATCCTATCGCCAGGGGTGAACCCTTTGAAAGACGTGGAAGCTCTTGGAAAGGTCATGGGCTACACTGCTGACACCGGAAATTTCCACAATGTTTCGCTTGGGCAGGGGCAGGAGATAGTGGCAGAACAGGCCATGGATGTGGGGATCCAGAAGGGGCATTGGGTTGTTTTGCAGGTGAATAAAAGCATGCATTTATTCGCAGTAACGTACACATTAAACCATCTAATACAGGGTGATTTTGACCCTCGTAGCTTCCTTTAGACATGGAAATCTGTAAATATGAGAATCTGTTAAAACGAAAATCTGAAGAAATGATAATATGAAGATATGAGTATAATCGGGTCACAGGAATACAAAATCGGTGAAAACTTCAAGTATTAGAGAGTCTCAGTAATAGGCATATGCACATAGCACGTCTGCGAAGGTGCCAACCTTTTATGTACGGAACTCTAATAAAAACCAAAGATATCAGCCGACAACTGCATACAAAAATCTTCTGTTTGAATGTCACCACCCGCTACGGTGCGCTCGTGGCGGGCAGCAGCCGGTAAATGAGGAGGGCAAAGGCCGCGCGTATAGTAAAGAAGTATTTTTTTATAGTTTTGTGTTCTATTGTATTCTTATTAATTGATTTCTAAGTCTCTAGCAGATATTTTGGCGTATGTTAATTATTAAACAAATAAAAATAAAAAAACTAACTATACATTTAACACATAACAGAACATCCACTTAGTGAAGAAATGGCTGCCCAGCCTAGAAAAGAAGATGGAAAGCTTCGCAGCAGGTTGCCATGGCGACTTCCGGCTGTTCATGTCGGCCGAGCCCGCCGCCACGGCGGACGCGCACATCATCCCGCAGGGCATCCTCGAGTCCAGCATCAAGATCACCAACGAGCCGCCTACGGGCATGCAGGTAACTGTAAGGCTTGAAACACGTCAAGCGAGACCCGTGAAAGAGACACGTGACCCGCGACGGTTTCAGCTGTCTCTATCGTACGTAGGGTTTGTGACAGAGATGAACTGAACCCGTCCGGGCGTCCGCTTGTCGTAATTTCAAGCCTAACACTGGTTACAAACAAGATATAGGTACCTAAACTAAAAATATGTGATGAAAAATTTCGCCACAAGTACAGAAGACAGTAAGAGGAACATAACGGAATCTCCAATATGCGTCCCCGCACCTCTCCCCCGTTCTTGTGCGGCCGCGTGCCGCCGTGCAGTGTGTGTTCGCCCGCTGTCGCCCTGAGACAAGGCGATAGCGGGGAGAGGTGCGGGGACGGGGAACGGGACCTTAGAAGATTCCGTTCTGTATGTTACTCTTACTGTCTTCTGTGCCACGAGTGAGATTCTGACTCACTTCGAATCACCTTGACGAAGAAGTATTCTGTTAACTCCTGGCGAAATTTTTCATCACATATTTTTAATTTAGATATTGTTCGGAGCATTGTAATGCTGTATAAATCAATAATATTTTGGTAACTTAACTTCCATTTTGGTTTTCAGGCAAACATTCACAAAGCGCTAGACAATTTCAACCAAGAGACGCTAGAAATGTGCGGAAAAGAGGCGGAGTTCAAAGCGATACTGTTCGCGCTCTGCTACTTCCATGCGGTGGTCGCGGAACGGCGCAAGTTCGGCCCGCAGGGATGGAACAAGATATACCCCTTTAATGTTGGTTAGTACAAGTACAGAGTGGTAATATACTAGTACAAGTGTACCTTATATCGGCCTTCGGATATAATTTATGTATGACCTAAAGGGCTACATGAATTTTCCGGGGTCTAGTGCCATTTGAAATAAATTATTTCAAAGGAACTTGTTTACAGTTTAAAGTCTTTTTGCGGATAACGGCCACTTTTGGCAAATATGCTAAGAAAAGCTTAACGTTCTCACTTTAAACTGTAAACAGTTCATAAAATAGTTTGAAGAGCTAGATACCTCTTCAAACTATTTTATGAACTGTTTACAGTTCACAGCAATACTGTTCACAGGCTTCACAAAGACAAAATTTTAAATGATATCTCCGTTCTCTTTCAAATAAATCAGCACTGGTCCCCGGAAAATTCATGTAGCCCTTTAATAACATGGACGAAATCAGTTGTAGCAGTGAACTTTAATATTGTGGAGGAGTAACTTCAAATATTATCATCGCTCAATACGAAATTAATTAAAAAAATTCTTTCACATGACACAGGTGTCAATTATCGGCCAATGTCTTTTATGAGCAGCTACCGATTGGCCCAGCAGTTGGCGTGAAGAACGTCGGTAACGGTATATGCGGAAAGAGAGATGTACGATTGATTTCTAAGTACCGCCCACTTGAATGTTTTTTTGATGAGGTATTTTTTTGCACTTGAGATACTTCCATAGTATTATATTTCGCTGAGTTGCAGATTCAATCTTTTTACACCGACTCCCATGTTTTTCTTTACTGTAAAGATTCTGAAATCATTACCAATGTTTACTTCACAGGCGATTTGACAATCAGTGTGTTCGTCCTCTACAATTACTTAGAGGCGAACTCCAGGGTACCTTGGGAGGACCTGAGGTACCTCTTCGGAGAGATAATGTACGGGGGACATATCACCGACGATTGGGACCGGAGGCTGTGCAACGCTTACCTAGAGGAGTTGATGCAACCTGATTTGGTACGTGCATTTTGATAAGACTACAAAACGAAGAGTCGCAGCCATCTAGTTAAATTTGCCAGCTAATTAGATTGTTAAGTCAAGTTATTTTTATAGAAGAAAATTATTATTATTTATTTTTATTTACCCCTTCATATTAGTCGCGCTGTACTGACTAAAGTAGTGATTACACTCGAGAGGAAAGAAAGATGGAATAATTTTTACTACACTGAAGGTGCGTTTTGTCATCAATAAGGGTCTGACTTTTTTATTTCTGAATTGATATGTTTGTTTAACATGTGTTAAATATCACCTCCTCAGATGGTGAAGGTTTCTTTTCTCTTTGCAGGTTGACGGCGAACTCCAACTAGCCCCCGGTTTCCCCGCCCCCCCGAACACGGACTATGTAGGTTACCACCAGTACATTGAGGACGCCATGCCTGCTGAATCTCCTTATTTATACGGCTTACACCCCAACGCTGAGATTGGCTTCCTAACCACCACATCGGAGAATCTATTCCGGACTATATTCGAGATGCAGCCCAGAGATGCGCAGGCGTCTGGGGCCGCTACAGTCACTAGAGAAGACAAGGTAGTTTTTAGCTTACACCCAACGTTTAAATCGGGTTTTTAACCACCACATCGGAGAATCGAATATTAGGTCCTTACATATGAAATTGCCGATTTTCAATACTGGCAACTTTAAAATCAAATATCTTGCGTTTCATTAGGAATTCCAAATTCAAATTTATTTCGAAATAAAGCCAGAAAACTATTGTTTTAAAATTCGTATTTCATTTGTTTTAAAATCATTTGTTTGAGTTTCAACATTGCTATAACAACAACTATGGACAAATTGAAAATTCGCGGTATTTACGAATACGAGTTCCACCGTGGCACCAGTGCTGCAGAAACGACTCGAAGAATTAACGACGTGTATGGACCAGGCACCGCTAACGAACGAACGGTGCGTTTTTGGTTTCAACGTTTCCGTTCTGTAAATTTCGATTTACACAATGAGCCTCGTGGACGACCTGATACTCAAGTGAATAAAGGAGAATTGAAGGCGATAGTGGAAGCGGATCCATCTCAAACCACTTCTGAATTAGCAGCAGCCTTCGGCGTAAGTGACAAAACGATACTTATCCACTTGCGCCAAATCGGAAAAATTAAAAAACTCGAAAAGTGGGTACCGCACGAATTGACTGAAGCAAACCCAACAAACACGCGTTGCTTGCTGCGTTTCTTTGCTTAATCGCCACAATAATGAGGGGATTTTGAACCGTATCGTGACTTGTGATGAGAAATGGATCCTGTACGACAATCGGAAGCGATCATCACAATGGCTTGACCCTGGAGAACCGGCAAAACCTGCCCTAAGTGAAAACTGACCAAAAAGAAGATTCTGGTTAGTGTTTGGTGGACCAGTGCTGGTGTTATCCACTACAGCTTCTTGAGATCAGGCCAGACGATTACTGCAGACTTGTATTGCCAACAATTGCAAACAATGATGGAAAAGCTCGCCATTAAACAACCGAGACTGATGAATTGCTCTAGCCCACTGCTCCTTCAGGATAACGCTAGACCACACACTACACATCAAACGATCGCCAAGTTAGAGGAGCTGCGACTGGAACCTCTGCGTCACCCACCATACTCTCCAGTTCTTGCCCCAACCGATTACCACTTTTTTCAAAATTTGGATAACTTTTTACAAGGGAAAAATTTCAAATCTGATGAGGCAGTCAAAACCGCCTTCATACAGTTCATAGACTCTCGCTCCCAGGTTTTTTTTTCCAAAGGTATCAATGATCTGCCTATAAAATGGCGGAAGTGTATCGATAACAACAGTGCATACTTCGATTGATTAAATAATAATTTCATTAAAAAAAACTTGTTTCACTTTTTTGATACTGAACGGCAATTTCATATGTAAGGACCTAATATATTCCGATATAACGGAATATATTCGAGATGCAGCCCAGAGATGTGCGGCGTTTGGGGCAGCTACAGTCACAAGAGAAGACAAGGTAGTTTTTAGGATTCCGTAGGGTTCCGAAGGGTGCAACCGGGACCCTATTACTGAGACTCCGCTGTCTGTCCTTCTGCCCGTCTGTCTGTCCGTCTGTCACAGGGCTCTATCTCTTGAACCGTAATAGCTAGACACCTTAAATTTTCACAGATTATGTATTACTATAACCACTATAACAACAAATACTGAAAATAAGATAAAGTTAATAATTAAAGGGGATCGTCATACAAGAAACGTGTTTCTTCAGCGTTTTAAAACATTGTACGGTGGTACGGAACCATTCATCCAACCCCCACAGTACGAGTCCGACTCGCACTTGCCCGTTTATTTTAACTTACACTCAACACGTTAAAATTGGGTTCCTAACCACCACATTGGAGAATCAATTCCGGACTATATTCGACATACAGCCTAGAGATGCGTAGGCATTTGGGGTAGCGGCCCCAGTCACAGCAGAAGACAATTTTTTTAGAAGGTAATGTTTTAGCTTACACCTAACGCTGTGATCGGATTTCTAACCACTACATCAGAGAATCTATTCTGGACTATACTATACATCTGGGGCCGCTACACACTAGAGAAGACTAGATGGAATTTATGCTTACATATCGAGGAAAACTGTTGCTGTAAGCACCCACTCTGCTGTCCTATCCAGCTAACACCTATTGTTACTTCCAGGTGAAACAAATGCTAGACGAGATCATGGAGAAATTGCCCGAAGAGTTCAATATGGTGGAAATAATGGGCAAAGTGGAGGAACGAACGCCATACGTGATCGTGGCGTTCCAGGAGTGTGAGAGGATGAACTACTTGACCGGGGAGATGAAGAGGTCATTGAGGGAACTGGACTTGGGATTAAAGGTAGTACTTACAAGTCGTTACTCCTTTTTTTTAAAATATTTCTCACATTCATTGCATTATTTTTTATATCTGCATTTAGTTACTAATCGATTACCCGGATGGGAACGAGTTGTTCGGATGAATAATCCTAAGGAAACCTCACATTCTCCAGGGCTAAAAAGTATCCTTTGTGTTTATCTAGGTAATTAGCTATTGACATGTTGAGTTTCATTCCAACTTGTAGCCGTTTTGGCGTAAAATACCTATATCCATACAAACTATAAGTATTTGTATAAACTATTTTGTAATATTCTCTTCATTATAGGGTGAACTTACAATAACATCGGTCATGGAAGACCTCGAGAACGCATTATTCTTAGACCAAGTACGTATCGACCTGTAACATTCATTTGCACCCCATTTTTGTACACACTAACATTGTATTTCCATGTAGGTCCCCGCGATATGGTCCAGCCGAGCGTACCCGTCGTTGCTCGGGCTGTCGGCTTGGTATGTGGACTTGTGTCTCCGTTTGAGAGAGCTGGAGACTTGGGCGACTGATTTTGTTGTAAGTTTTATCTATAAATACATATATATAAGGTGGTGGTGGTCTAGCGGTTTAACCCTTTGACTGCGGCACTTTATATTAGTTGTCGTGCTCCCAGTGCGAGGAATTGTGAATATCCATAGTTTTTAGTCGAATATAAATACGACGCTCGCGAAATGGGCACAAAAATATTTGTCGGATTAATCACGGATAAAGGGTTAAGCACTGGCTCTGCGTCGCTTAGTGAGGCACGAATTCCTCACTAAGCCGACTTGTACTTCTAAGTTTGTACGGTAATTTTCAACTACATCACTTGCTTCCGGTGAAGAATAACATCATGAGGAAACCTGCACACTAGTTCACTAGTGTGTAAAAATGACTGTTGTCACTAGATGGCAGTCATTGAGCTACGTCAAATCCCTCTAGGCAGCTCGATAAATCTGACACCAATGCTAGTAATAACATACTGGATAAGAAGAAGAATAAATAAAAATGTCTGGTCTCTTTCATGCTGGTCTGGGAGAAAATAAACAAACTTACGAAATACCAGATGCTTCTCTTCTCGCTCAGATCGTAAAAGCTGATCAAGGGTATGGGCAAAAATGCGAATCATGTTAATAGGCGATGCGGCTAGCAACCCATCACTATTTTTATTCCTTTCTTCCATCTTCACGCCCATCGTCACGCTAAAAGTGTCCTTTGGGTCTTGCGGTCCTGGGCAGACAGAATTCACGGCAGACCTATAGGGCTCTATCTACCCCATTAGGGATATAAACGTGGTTTTGTATAGTTTAATAATTTCTGTGATGAGCCTGTGTATGATTGGTTGGTAATCTAATTCTAATTGTTCCTCGCCTTATCCCACTTTACCCCACGTAAATCGTCGGGATAGAATGTGAGTCTTTTCCATTTACCTCGATCCTTTGTCTGTTCACTTATCTAACTAGTGATAATATATGCGGGCGCTTATTTACATAAACTTCATGAAGGTACATAACATCGAGTTGATACAACCATCAACAACAACTTTGCTGTTATGGTTCATCTAATCGCTAGATACTATCTTCTTGTACATAGAAAGACTATAAGTACCTAGTGCTGACATTGATAAAAATGTTACCTTCATAAAATTGAGGGAGATGACATTTGTTTTTATCATGTTGGTGGTTATATCAACTCTATGTTATGTACCCTCATGAAGTCTAGGTAAATAAGCGTCCGAATATCCGACCACTACTTATCACATAATTTTTACCCATATCCTCTATAACGCACTCCACCCATATTTTATATATAAGACGTTGTGGGAACCACAGGTAGGTTTTGATTCTATAAACTGCAACGCAAAAACATCGCACTTGTAACTTTTATACTTAAAAAAACATTGCTTTCTCGGTATGACCATCTTTTGAAATTCAGTATGGGAGATATATACTATTTGTTGTTTAATGTATGTTGTTGTTGAATGTAAATAATTGGAACTGGAATCATTGTAAATATTTGCGCACTTTACTACTTTTAAATCCACTGCTGGACTAAAGGCTCTCCTCATAAATGCAGGAAAAAATACATCCTGTATGTGGTATCTTCCAGCTCCCAACGTCGGTCTGGTTGGCCGGATTCTTCAACCCGCAGAGTCTTCTGACAGCGATCATGCAGAGCACCGCGCGCCGGTACGAGCTGCCGCTCGACAAGATGTGTTTACAGTGTGACGTCACTAAGAAAATGAAGGAGGAGTTTACGTAAGTATTACTCTTTCTCAAAAAAAAAAACATAGACTTTTGTCAAACTTAGGCTTGAAACTGCGTTAAGCGGAGAACCGCGAACGGACCCCTACGTGCGATAGAGATAGCTGAAACCGTCGCGGGTCACTTGTCTCAGTCGCACTTAGAGTTTGTGACAGAGACGGACTGAACCCGTCGCGGCCGTCCGCTTGACATACTTTCAAGCTTTAGGGCCGGTGCAGGTATGGCGAAGCGCTGAGTAGAGCAGTTTTCACTGCATTATCGTCTTTGTGAGCGTTGAAATAAGTTTAAAAATTGATTAACACAATTTATTTTTATTTAATACTCTTTATTGTTAGTAAAACATACTTTTAACAAATGGCGGACTTTAGGCTAAGAGCATTAGAGCATCGACGTACACAAAGACGATAACGCTTTGGCAGTGAAAAATTTTTGACGCCGCGCCTCGCCATATGCACAAATAGCCAGCCCTTAGCTCAGGGCGTCCGCTACGTTAAGCGGGGGCACGCGCAGAGTTCAGTCTTTCTCTGTCACAAACTCTAAGTGCGAAAGAGATAGCAGAATCCGTCGCGTGATGCCGTGTCTCTGTCGCACGTAGTTTGTGATAGAGATTAACTGAACCCGTTGCGAGCGCCCACTTAACGCGGATGCCCTTAAACTCAGAATTAGAAGATGGGCCAGGTGCCTTACTCCCAAGGTTACACGACATCAGTATGCAGCTCTGTGCATTGCAGTGTCAAGCGTGTTGATATCCTATAACTGTCAGAGGCACGCTCTGTCCAACAATCGTTTATTAAACAAATCTCAGAGTAATAGTTTTACATACATGATAGGACTTGAATGAGAAACATTTCAGTCTTTCTAAGTCGCCTAAAAATTAAGAACGGGTCAATTTTTATTTTTTTTGTTGTATGTAAACAACAGCGTAAAGTCGATAGCGTGTTGGATGAACCTTGTGGCGCTAACGATAAGTTAGGTGTAAATAAAGACAGCTATCTATAATTTGAGTTTGGTGTATGTAAAGTCAACCCTGAATTTATTGAAAGAGTTTTAATACAATGTAACGGCATTTTCAACTCGATAAGAAGTTGAGGAACAAGGCTGTACACGTACAGGAGTGCCATTTTTGAAACGTTGAGTCACTAAACGAATGGTTTTTTAACTTTACAAGTGTGCGCATGCTATTGATATTTGCAAATACAAAACTACTTACTTATGAAAATTTATATGAATGAAATGTTGTGATCTAATGTGGCATGTCCATGTCAATAGCATGGTAGCATGATGATGAAGCTTGGTTTTTACACGCATGACACGATAGTTTACCGTATTCGTAAGTCTAATGATGAAGCATTGATAATTGTGCATTTTATTTATCTTTTTAAGAAGCAGATTTTGAAGCCTTTAGAGTGAATAGTGAGGCTTTATTTAATTGTAACTTGTACTCCGCTCAGCTATATTAGGTATTTTTCAGTCATCAAATTTTTTTTTTGACGTGACAACGTCTTATAAATTGGTTAGCCGGGTGACACTTCAAGAAACTGCGTTACGCTCCGCTCACGTTATGCGCTCACAATGAGAGCGAGTGAGAGGCACGCGTGCCTCTCATTATTATTTTATCACTCAAAGTCGTTGTCACGTAAAACTTTCGCCCGTATACCGACTTTACAGGCAACCAAAATTTTTCTATTTAGGTTAAGGTTGTTGAAAACTAAATTGACACTGAATTTGTGTCAATTCAGTTAGTTAAAATCTTTCTTACTGCAAAACATTATCGCAGCCTTATCGTAACTGCAATCTCTTCCTTTTACTACCTACCTACATCAGCGTTTACGCGTAGTTTTTTTAAGCTACCATAACGAATAAATAGCAAGTCTATTATGCTTATTCTCTTTATCCCTTAGCGCGTTCCCAGTTTGCATCTTAAGCTATTCTGCGATAGAGCCCGGAGTGCGCCGGCGTAATAAGCTTCGAACTAGGCTTAGCCTCATTAAGTATTTGAAATCTGCCTTCTCGTTTCATTTGTGAAGCGTTTTTGGGCGTTGTATATTAGCTTTTCTTGAACAACTGGAGTTTTATCTAAAAACTGTAAGTATGCTTGACTTTTCTAGCCACCAGTTTTTGCTCGTTGCTATAGAACAAGAAGCATTTGCCAACTCAAACTAAGACCGATTTATCTTTGAATGACTTTCGATTTGAGCGCCATATCTGGTTTTTCGTGGATACCATCAGCCTAAGTACCCAGCATCCATTGTATGAGAAGCGGGTCAATCGGGCGAGATACTAGTGACATCTAGAAATAATACAGGATTTCGGCTGTCTAGCAGAGTACTTTTTTGTATGAGGTTATCAGTCCTCTAGTGCCTATTTATTCTTCCATGCCCGGATGGATCTGTTTAAATTTGTATAAGAATTCTTAGTTCCAACTTTGGCCTCTGGCGAATTGGATATTTTAGTCGCACTGTTACCTACACCGACCGTACGCAATCACTGCCTGCGCCATGTTATTTCACTGCATGTAATCTGTTTTTCCTCCCTATAACCTGACAGAATCGCTGATGCTAGGGCGGCGCCGAAGGACGGGGCGTACGTGCATGGTCTGCTGATGGAGGGCGCCAGGTGGGACGTCCAGGCGGGGATCATCATGGACTCGCGGCTGAAGGAGCTGTTCCCGCTGATGCCCGTCATCAATGTCAGGGTGCGTTTATATTATATTTAGAAAGTAGACGGCATTGCCCGAAAAGTTAAATGAAAATGAAAAATTCACACCCTACCAAATAAGGATGATAGTCTGACGACGGATTAACGTGCTTTCCAAGTCACGGAACTGCTCAAGATCAAAAACTATGACTTTTTACATTAATTAAATCTAAAACTTATCTATAATATAAAATCTAATAAGTACAGAAAACATTTGTCTTCGCCTGGTTGATTGTAAGTAATGTACCATTCCTAACCTTTGCTATGACTATTTCCTTTGTAACGCTAGTGTATAGATATGTATATCAAAATGAAGAAAATTAAAAGGAGATTTCAAAAATATATTCGTATTTTATAGTCATATGTTTAAATTTGATTATGGATAATCATCCATTCATTTAATTAGTTAAAAATCTGCATGCAGTTTGTTCGTTTTTTTATTTTTTTATTTTTTAAATAATTACTTTTACTGTAACAGGCTATAACTCAAGACAAACAGGATCTACGCAATATGTACGAGTGTCCGGTCTACAAGACCAGGACCAGGGGGCCCACTTACGTGTGGACCTTCAACCTGAAGACCAAAGACAAGCCTTCCAAGTGGACCCTCGCAGGTGTAGCTTTGCTTCTGCAAATATAATCCGACCATATTTTACGAGCAGTAAAATATCGTTACATTATTATTTGTAATTGTAAGCTAACATTTATTGCGACCTGAATAAGAATCAAAACACAATCTTTATATACATTTCTAGTTAATCCTTTGATTATAGTTATTCATCTTTTCTGCTAGGAACATAACTTTGACTTCCACTGTTGGACCTACCTAAGCCTACCGATCAAAAGCGCCCTGTATCCAGCGTTTTCCAGAAAGCTTGGTCAGGTCCTAATCACCTTGTAGTCCTCACAGCACCGCGCGCGTCGCGCACTACGTGAGGTGGCACAGGTATCTTATCTTTTCTCTGTACATACATACAGATTGAAATTGATTTTATTATGACATAACCAAAAAAAACATGATAAAAAAATTAGTAACGTCAATAGAAGTTGTGTTATCAGCACTTATCACAAAGGATGAACGACTAAAACAGTATGATCTCGTGTATTTGTGGGGTATATATCTATATATGTGACGGTCCACGTGTAAAGGTACCTTATGGACGGTGGCGCTTAGGACGTTTAGAAAAACAATTCGTACAATTAACTTAGCTTGAATAAACACAATGTCGTAAGTGCCACCGTCCACAAGGTACCTTTACCCGTGTAACGTCACATATAACGTGTAACAAAATATACTGAAATTATTTCAGTCCATGATACTGAACAACTTTCCCCAAGAAACATTATTATATCGAAATATGAAAAATATTTTTTTGCTTTACATACAAACTCGGATCAGCTGATCGCTCAACTTGTATGGGAGTCCAAAAATTATTCTTCATATTTCAATATATGTTCGTTGGGGAAAGTTGTTCAATATCATGGACTGAATTTACTCTTAAAATAGTTCCAGTATATTTTTTTAGACCCAGTATAATAAACGCGCTTTTATTCTTGGCTTCTCGCACCATCATATCAGTATTTTGAATCGCATTTTTCGCAAAGCTCTCATTATTTCATCATGGATAAAGTACCTAGATTTTTTCGTAGTCTGGGCGGTTACAGTTAGATTTTCTTGTAGTTTTATTTTTATGTAACACTCTGTTTATCAATCTTATCTTCTTCTTGTGTTGATTGTATTATAAAAGATGTTTTTTTTATATACAGATGTAATAAAATAACCTTTTTTCAACTGTGAATACCTAAAGTGTGAAACTTTTATTAGACGAAGCAATAGTCAAGAGTTAGATCGTATATGTGTATAAAATAATTTCCAGTTAAATTTGTTTTAAACAATATTTTTATAACATTGGTTATTTTGAAATGCTTTTGTATTGTTGTTAAATCTTATAATCGTTATTTAATGATACATTATATGATGTACTAAAATGATAGTTGTATAATGTTACGTTATTATTATATTTTATTATTAATTTGTTTACTGTTAGTGTTGAACCATTAAGTTATATAAAATCTGTGTTTGACAATTAATATTCTGATGTATGATAACGTATGATGAGATGGTACATAATACATGTACAACATAATACATAATACATTAATACATGCTTATATCTCTGACTGCGTTTCATTTATATCCCAGCGGTATAGACAATTTTTTGACATAACGTTTATGTAACATGGTAGCCTGGTATGACGATTAATAATAATTTTATGGTATCTTGACAGAAATAACACTTGTATCTGACATGTTGTGAAGTGTTATAAGGTATATCTTAAATACCTTGTAGATTGATTATTGAATGGTGAATGTAATGGAGGCATTTGAAAGTTTACTACGGTATTTCACTCATTTTTTTATTAATTATATCAAGAAGTAACATAATACGAAAACGTAAACAATATAATTGTTTTAATCCGCTCATAATTAATTAAGTTATAAGGCTTTCAAATGTGGTGAAAAAGGAAACTGTCAACTAACAGAAAAAGGATGCATACCTACGGCGCTTGTAACGTCACTGTCATTAGGTACCGTGCGTGCGAAAGAGACAGCTAGATGTCCCTACCACGCCCCTACTTTTCTTCGTACCAATATCACAGAAGACAGAGTATTACATACAGAACGGAATCTCCTAAGTAACGTGCAATATGCGTCTCCGTTCCCCGTCCTCGCACTTCTCCCCCGTCCTCGCCTTGTCCCAGGGCGAGAGCGGGTGAACACACCCATTGACGTGTGCACGGCGGCACAAGAACGGGGGAGAGGTGCGGGGACGGAGAACGGGGTCGCATATTGCGCGTACCTTAGGAGATTCCGTTCAGTATCATTTACTGTCTTCTGTGCCAATATTTGAAATGCTAATTGCTGCTTTATTAATCCAATTTTCATGCTGTTTTCAGAATAGGTATTCTTTTTAGTATTATTTGTGGTTTCTTATAAAATATTGTCCGAAAAAACAATGTGAAATACCCTATTTTAGTAGGTACCTTTATTGAGATATATTTTTTTGAACTCACGATCGTGATTTAAAAAAAAAGAAAGTTCTATATTTCTTAGCAGTAGTAAGTACCTAAGGTTACTACTGCCCTCGAAGCGATAGTGGAGAAGCAGCGACACACCTTTTTGCCAGACTTCAATTTCATAAATTTAGTTTAAAAAATCAGGTATTAAATTTATCAGATGACCACACTGTAGCCACTGTAGGTACTTATAAGCTTTAGACAAAGCTATGCGGCCTTCTCAAATCATTTAGTTAACTGATTACCTTGTAAATAATCCAGCAAGTGTGCAAATAGTAAACAGACAACTTTTTATAGGAATCATTAGTTTACAAAATCGATTGTTCTTTTATAAATTTTTCGAATCAATGGCCTTTAATTACCTTGACGCATATTAAGTTTATAAGTTAACAAAAAAATGTAGATGATGACGTGTAGAGATGGTGGGTACGCGAAATTGACCTCGGATTAACCCCGCGACCATAAAAAGCGTGTATAACCCGGATCCGAGCCACAATGGGGAGATGTAAAAAGTATTGAATGCCACTTTCACTATTAAAATCCACACCTAGATAAGCGTCGCTTTTATTTTCATTAGCACTGTGAATAGCTGAGTAAAGGAAAAATAAGGTTCTTTATTGTGGATTTATCAGACGGAAACTGATGGAAAATATTTGGCATAAATTAAATAACCTATCTGACTACTTGTTATTGGTTTTTTTTTAGTGGAAAAAGCAGACCACTGAAACTCTAAATTATAGCTTCTCTAGTGATAAGTATGCTTACGGAGGAAACTAGGATATTTTGTGATGCACTGGGCGCTTCGGAACTCTGTTACGAGAAGAAGACATCCAAACAAAACGAATTAAATTAAATGTGATTTTCTTTTTTTTGCCTGGGCATAAAAATAGTTACTGATACATATACCTAATGGTTTTCGTTCCTATTGCATTGATTCAAAACAAGGACATTCAGGCGGTAAGTACCTATAGTAACCAGTAAATCGAATAGGTACCAATACTATAGTACGGCCTGTAGCCTGTTCTTCTTCTTGTATTTTAAGAACCGCGCTTTTATCGGTGGAGTGCTTTCCATGTCTCTCTTTCCTCCACTAAGTTCTTTATAACCTCCATATAGGTATGTTTTCACATTTCATTTTACTTTTGTTTGATCAAAAAATCTTCCGGGTTTTTGTACTCCTCTTTTTTCTTGTATCTTTCCCTCTATTATTGTTTAAGGCGAAGATATAGGCAAATGGCCTTGAAGTGTGAAATTAATTGTTAACTCGTAAATATGGTGATAATTTCCATATTGCTCTACGTTATGCACTAGATAGCCCTTTAAATTATTTTATGAACTGCCGTTAAAACTATTATTGGTGATCCGTCTAGCTTTAAAACTTGCCGTGGCCACTTTTGGTGGAGGCAAGTTTTAAAGCTAGACGGACTAATGTAAATACTTTCAACGGTGGTTTATAAAATAATTTAAAGGGCTATCTAGTGCATGACGTAGAGCAATATGGAAATTATCTCCATATTTACGAGTTAACAATTTATTTCAAATGAGGGCGCCACTTCAAGGTCATTTGCCTATATCTTCACCTTAAAAGAACGCATCGTGTCGTATTAGATGATCGAACATTTCCTCTCTTCTAATATCTATGATTTGTAATATTTGATTTTTCTCTTCCACGTTATCTAATAACTTTACGTTTCTCTCCTCCAGCTGTAGAATGTACAAGATTTATCATTAATGTTTCAATATTTTTGTAAGTGAAGGTTTGTGGTAGCCCAATCTAAGTTACCTACCAAATCTTAGGTAATAAGCATTATTCTTCGAATAGTAGGTGAAAGGTAAGTCCCACAGTTCCAATTGACATTTCTTATGTCTGGGTGCGCCTCAGCTTGCAAAATGTCAGATGTGTTTAGTGAATTTAATATGGACATCGTTAATTTGTACATTACGATGCGTTTACACCCAAGCAGTGACTCAACGGTATAATCCTTCAAATAATAGCTATGAAATGTATAGAATAGAATTAATTTTCAATATCAATTTTGCGTCACGCAAGAGGACGACAGACGACTAGGTTGTTAATTTGTTATTCGATATAGTTTAATTTTAAACTATTGAACATGACATCAGTTCTACAATATTTACATGATATGACGCATAGATCAAAAGCTAATCGCCATTAAAATGATTATTTGAACATGTAAGATCTAACATTCTTTATTAACACATCAGTATATAACAATGAGGATGATGACTGGGTTAGAAAAGGAAATTCAAAGGCCTTTGCAGGCAATTTTACACATCAATAAGTGCACTAATGGGCCAGAATATTACGGAACCATTTTGAGTCGAAGATATTTTTTTGATGAAAAAGCTAATTAAATGAGATGCATGACATCATTTCTAACACCATAGATGACTTCACGAACCGGATTATCCGTCAGACGGAGCTTAAGCTTTGATGATTGAAATCTTTTAATAGTTAACACTGGTATCAGATTTTTCTAGCTGCGTAAAGGCATCTGGCTGTAGTAGCTCAATAACGTCATCAAGTGACAGCAGACATTCTTATGCACTAGTGAAACTATAGTTTGCATGTTTCCTTGCGATGTTTTCCTTCACCGAACGCAAGTAGTGGTTGATGAAAATGACTGTACATGAGTCAAATGCATCATCATCAAGTCTTTTTTTAAGTCTCCACTGCAGGAGCACGGCCCTCTGTACTACCAGAGCCATATATTAGCCAGAGCAGTCAGAGGATTTAGCCTATAGTCTCCACGCTGGCCAGACTGGTTGGAGAGGTCTCACTGATGTTTATAAGCTTTATTTAGCTTGTTTCCTAAGTCGCCTTCTACGACATCCACGGGAAGACTTGGAGTGGTCCTATTCTACTCTGCCGGGAATCACACGGCGAAAAGATGAGTTAGATTATTCTGAGGTAAAAGTCCGGTCGGGTAGGGATCGAACTTGGGACCTTTCGGTTATAGATTGCGCTCCTGAACCACTTCAGCATATTATAACAAGGCCGCATTGAAATTCCTTTTTTTAAACTCATGTGTTATGAATTGAGTCCACAGATCTGTATATTTTTTGGGCTAAAATCTTTTCCATGAAATAGCTACCTACATTATTTATTACGATTAGGTTTAATTAAAACACAGAAAACCTTGGGAGAGGCCTATGTCCAGCAGTGGACGTTATGCGGCTGAAATGATGATGATGATGATGATGATGATAACACATAAATTAAAAAAAGAAACGACTATTTACTTGTAAGTACATATCTATTACCTAGATATTTTTAATTACTACGAACTATATATCTTTATTTATACACTGAAATAATTATCCGTTAGTACCACTGTCGAAATCTATTCCAAAACAAAAAGCGGCAAATCAGGCTACAGAGCTTGTACCAGTAATTTTTTCAGTCTTATGAGAGTGCCGCATTAGCATACCGTTGTAAGCCAGTTAGCCCCTGTTAGATCCCAGGCCCACGCCCAGCGGTGGCCCATAGAGTTGTAGTAAAAAGGCGACACGACCCTCGTTAGGGACATTAATTAAAATTGATCCTATTTTCAGTATATCTACAAAGGTATCTGGACTAGCTGGAGCAATTACTTAGTTCAGTGTTTAAGGATAAATACAATGTTACGGAAAAAAAAATCTAAGAAATAAAAGGCAAACTGGTAGACAATGCATAGCGTTAAGTTTGACCCATTGTAATCAATCAAATATGAGATTGTGTGCAATAAACTAAAATAAATAAAATAAAATATATGGCGACTAGGTTCTTAAAGACAATTGAGTAGAGGTAATAAAAATATATTCGGTAAATTAATTTATTTATCTACATAATGTTAGATATACTATACAACTAAAACACTTGCTGTAAAGTTTTTCATGTACGTAGGTACTAAGGTACAAGCCTATTCGAATTACTCGAAAAAAAAATTATTCCAAATAATCAAATTATTAAGATGAAGGGAATGAGTAAATTTGCCAAATTACCACTTAGGCTAGGTTACCTACATAAGTAGTAATTTGTCAACAACCTAGTATGTGGTTGGTAAAAATTATAAGTTAATTACTAAAATAAACGGGCAAGTGCGAGTCGGACTCATACATGAAGGGTTCCGTACCACCGTACAATGTTTTAAAACGCTAAAAAAACACGTTTTTTGTATGACGACCCCCATTAATTTTAACTTCTTTTTATTTTTAGTATTTGTTATAATGACGGCCATAGTAATACACAATCTGTGAAAATTTCAAGTATCTAGTTAATGCCATTATAAAGATCTAGTTAAAAACGCCGAAAAAACACGTTTCTTGTATGACGACCTCCTTTAATTTTTAACTTTTTTATTTTTAGTATTTGTTGTTATAGCGGCCACAGTAATACATAATCGGTGAAAATTTT
This sequence comes from Acrobasis repandana, assembly GCA_963576875.1. NCBI lineage: Eukaryota > Metazoa > Arthropoda > Insecta > Lepidoptera > Pyralidae > Acrobasis > Acrobasis repandana. The sequence continues at coordinate 5,686,591 of OY756215.1, forward strand.
AAGTGTCTAGCTATTACGGTTCAGACGGACTGACGGACAGACTGCGGAGTCTCAGTAATAGGGTCCCGTTTGCACCCTTTGGGTACGGAACCCTAAAAATGAAAAATGAAATGTTCTTGAAAATCCTGAGCTATAGACGTATAGGTATAGGCCGAACGCTTTCTTCCTATAAGGAGCGCTTGGAGTATTTCCATGTGACTTCACTTAGTGTACGCCGTGATTACATTAATCTTGTATTACTGTACAAAATAATCCATGGTCTTCTCGACTCTCCCAATCTTTCTTTACTTAACTTTAATACGCGGTTTAGGTCTCGAATTCGTAACTATAATGCATTTACCCTACGAGTTTACTCGAACAACACATCTTATTATAATCCTGTGGTCAGAATGTGCCGCCAATACAATGAAATCCTAGTCTCTAACAGGGACATTGATATCTTTCATTTTCAAGTTTCGGCGGCAAATACTAATACACCTTAGTACTTAATTAACACTCCATAAGCATTTTTGTTATTGTTCGCTTTATAAAATATATAATAATATAATAATTTGTTTATTTCGGTCACACATACAACCATATAATTGTTAGTAACAAAACTTACAGTCTAGTGTTAGTAATGAGTGCGTCCATACAAAATAATTCATAATAAATAATTGGATTCACATTAATTAATATATTATTATTTAATTTTCTAATTTAAATATCTGGTGTTTATGATTTGTTTGATCTGTTTTGTTACAATTACTATCACTTTTATATTTAAAGCGTGTCCTAGCTTCTGTATCTATAACTAATTTAGCTTTTAGGCATACTTGTTTTAGGATTGCAGACTAGATCAGATCTTATATTTATATAATTAATTTGTGTTCTTTTTGTGTTTGTTATCTGTAAATAAATAAATAAACCAAGAATAACTTTCTTTAGATGAGAGATTTATTACTAAAGATACAACCGTTTTCTTAGGCTTCTCGCCAAAGTTTTCATTAATGAAGCCCACACACAGACAGACAATAGACAGCGGGTCAAGGTCGGATGACGAGGCGGTTCTGTCGAGCTGATGAGTTGATAGATTCCGTTATAAGTAAAAAGGTCACCTTAGTACCTATTTAAATTCTAGTAAATGGAAACTACAGAGATGACCAAAATTTGAGCGTCGTCGTCTAAAACGCCATATTAGGTGCAATTGACTGAGCGACCGCGAAGCGTCTCTGCTTGCGAAGCGTCTTAGCTTGTGCAAAAATTCGTTTGTATGTCCGGCTGTCTGGCTGTCTCGTGACCCGCTATTCGGATTTTTTTCTCTACAGACCGCTCGCATGAGCGTGCGTTCAGACGACACGCGCGCACGAGCGCCGATCGCGTAGAGCCAGCTTTCAATAAGAGTCCGCGTCGCGAACGCGCAGAGAAGAAACATTGGAATTATATATTTATCTATTGTAATATAAAGTTTAAAATATCTCGAGGTGTGTGGAGGCGACGCGTATTTTATATCCAGATATTTTAAACTTTATATTACAATAGATAAGCATTTAATTCCAATGTTTCTAAGAGGGAGCGATGCTTACGCGACGCTCGCGCTGTGTCGCGCCGAATAAAATCGCGCTCGTGTGAACACGGCCTAAGGGTTGAAAACCTAAAAAATTTCGTATAAGTATACCTAATCCAATTCGATTATTTCTGTAAATTGGATTTGACACTCGTTCGCAAGCTTTACATGTTATGTTGTTATAACATTGTATTGGGCATTTCCTTGTAAACTGACAAAGCCCTTCTGGCGCGTAATCGACCAATCTGTGCAAATGAGTTTCTTTCGGCGTTTCTTCTTAGCAGTGGTCGTTGCGAAACATTATTGGTACAGGTAGTTTTTTTTTTTTCAATTAATAATTTTAATATGATAAATAAACATTACACGTAATTTACACTAAAATTATTGACGAGTAAAAGTGCCTGCAAAGGCCTATTTACTGAATAAATATTTGATTTAGATTTTTTGATTTCAAAAAAAAATATATACATAGGCGTTTTTTCTTACCCTTGCAGATTGCTATTTCCCGGTTATGCACTTATTAAGACTCAACTTTTTTGTTAAAAAAATATTTATAATTTTTCATCCGTTAGACTTCAGTTTTATAATAGTGTAGAAATAGTCATAAATCTATTTGTATCAAATGTTTATCTTGATGGTTCTAGTGTTTGCGTGAACACAAAAATAGCACGTTACCTAATAAATAACCAAAACAAAGGTTTTTGCATTGGATCGTCTAGGTCGTGACATTGCGAAGGTCAGAAGCTTTTGATTGGGTTCGGAGTTCGATTTCAGCATTCTTGAGATTTTAAATCTTTGAGCACATCTGTGGATTAATTTTGGAAATGATGTCATGAAGTTCCGTCTTAGGCTTTAGGGTTATTGGAGTTTTATAAATCGTGACTAAGTATTGTATTACTGTACTACCTCTACAATCTAAAAGTCTAAACTGTCTTTTTTGATCTGGCAACTAAGGCGATTCACCCACTGGCAACGCGCCCCGCCGCCGCGGTGCGCGGAATCTGCCGCGTTTTTACGGAATCTGCCACGTTTTTACGGAGTCTGCCGCGTTTTTAGTGGGTTGGAGTAGGCGTGTTTTCTATACAAACTGAGATACTTGCATACAATGTTAAAATTTGCCGTCCCGTGCTCCGCGACGGTGCGCTGGGCAGTGGGATCACCGCCTTATATTATATGACATAAATGTATTTGTACTCGTAATGTAATGTATTTGAATATCTTTCTCATTTGCCAAATATTTCTTCGGGAATCTAAGTAATGTAATGTTATCACTACTTTTTAGGGTTCCGTACCCAAAGGGTGCAAACGGGACTCTATTAATAAGACTCCGCTGTCTGTCCGTCTGTCTGTCTGTCCGTCTGTCTAAGGGCTCTATCTCTTTAACCGTAATAGCAAGACACACTAAAAATAAAAAAAAGTTAAAAATTAAAGGGGGTCGTCATACAAAAAACGTTTTTTTTCAGCGTTTTTAACTAGATCTTTATAATGGCATTAACTAGATACTTGAAATTTTCACCGATTATGTATTACTATGGCGGCTATATTACCAAATACTAAAAATAGGATAAATAAATATAAATAAAAATATATAAGGACAAATCACACTTATAGTTAAAGGATAAAGTTAAAAATTTAAGTGGGTCGTCATACTTGTTTCTTCAGCGCTTTAAAACATTGTACGGAGGTACGGAACCCTTAATGTACGAGTCCGACTCGCTTTTATTTGAACCGCATGTAAAATTATACATACCTACCTACCTACTATAAAAACCTTCCTGTATACTTACAGATTAGTCCGAGAGTTTGGCACTGTTTTCTAAGCGCAAGTACAGAAGAAGCAGTAACAACCTGCACTGCACCGTTTTTACTAATCTCCGTCAACTTACAAAATAAGTACCTACTTATATATCTAACGTTCACGTTCCTATCAATAGGTTCCTGTAGTATTAAAGTGCAGTCTGGTTTATAATATCCATAAATACTTTCTATACTTAGTAAAAACCAGTAACCTCGTCGAATCACCTAGGTTAGGTAGCGAACCCCGGGCTCTAAAGCGTTACCGCTGAGGATGCAACCGGGAATACGCTCGCATGATGATGATGACTTTCTATACTTAATAGACATAAGGTAAATAACTAATAAAATGCAAGTATTGACACGAACTCCCACATAATTAGTGTATTCACCTATTGTGAGTCACGGGATCCCACGCCGTTAATACTCCATACTCAATACGAGTATTTTAGTGCAAACCATAAAGTACATAAGATAACAACAATACAATTTAAGAGTCTCCTTACCCGAGACAGAATCAGAGTTTCCCATACAAACGTAGTCTACGTTTTATTTTGAAATGACATGTCAGATTTCAATAAAAAATTGTAACTTAAAAAAGAAATTGCATATATCTAGGGTTATAATTGGTTTTCACAGTCAAAATATGAACTAGAAAAAGAATATAGTGTATTACATCATTTTTGACCATCAGTATGAAAAACGTTTACACCCTTATATTTTCTTTCAAGTTTATATTTTAACTGTGAAAACCAATTATAACCCTAGATATATGCAGTTTCTTTAAAGTTATAAATTTTTACCGAAATCTGACATGTCGTTTCAAAATAAAACGTGGACTACGTTTGTATGGGAAAGTCTAGGTTAAGGGCATTCTTAAGAATCGTTTTATGGACCCTGTCGGGCACAGCAATTTGGTAAGAGAAGAGGAGGTCGCACTCAAAAGGTAATTTAGATCGACTATTTTTTAAATTAGTTATTGGTACCTTTAAATTTGGTATATTAAACATTTTTGGACATTCGATTCATAGATATTAAAATTTGAAGTTATGCATTTAGTACGTGTTGAATTATGATTTACCTTTATAACTTACATCAATTATTTCCAGTTTCATATTCACTCATTATGTTCTAAATTTATTTTAATTATGAAATACAATCATTTATTTAATTAAAACATTTAGAGTAAATTATTATATTTTATTAGTTAATTTATTTACATATTTAATTTCACTTTATTAATATTTAATTGATTTAATTTCAATAAGATCTATTTAATATTATTAAATTATTATAAAATAAATTGGTTATATATTTTTACTGCGCTGGTTATATTTACTTATAGTTTATCCTTTACGAATTCTTTTATATCGTAATAGGCTTTGTTAATAAGAAATTGTCTTAATTTTTTGAAGAATATTTTGTCGTTTTTTTTCTTCTGTTAGTTTTTTGGGCAATTTGTTGCTGTGTCTATAGACATGATTAAAGTGCTCGTAGAGTTTAATTCCAGGCGGGCCCTCGGCTTTTGTAATCGTTTGGGGTATCCAGTAATAATATGTATAATATAGTTGGTAGTAGTGTTACCAATTGTTTATTTGTAGAATACGTCAATTATAAATATAGACTGCTATTTTCCGGCTAAGCAGTTATTTTCTACTACTATAAGGAAACAATTTAATTACGCTATGCTCTAACTGTACATGTAGGTATAGTTTCCTAGTTAATTTCACATGTTACACTTATAGTGTCAAATTTTGCAGTAAGTTTTTTCGTAAACTTTTTACACTATGTTTTCACACTGTTATTGTGACAAGTACCTAATGTAATGTAGTTTTGTTGGGTCTAAATTTTCGAAATGTTCGACCTAACAAAAAAGATTCATCGTTAGTCTTGGTTCCATACTTACAAAAAGCAAATATACCTAGTAGCCTTACTCTCGTAACCTATGTTTAATAGCAATTTATCTCTCTGTTTAGGAACTCTAAGTCAGGTGCATCAGAACCATTACCTTCTTTAGCCGACCACAGTTTATACTATCTATAATTTTTCGTCGTTATGAGGAGAGCCACGTTACTTTTGAAGGTTGTACAGTACAGGAATAGAGCAAGATCAAAGAAAAGGTGGATAAAGTGTGTTAAGAATGATATGTGGATAAAAATAATGTGACAAATAAGTGCTCGTACCATAAGAAAGGATAGAGGTGAATGGAAAAGACTCACATGCTGTCCCGACTCTACGTAAAGTGGGATAAGGTGAGAAAGAAGAAGAAGACTTATAGTCGTTATAATAGAGTCACTTACTTGTAGGAGTTTTAGCTAAGGATGTTTTTTACTTCAGCATTCATTATAAAACGTATGCTAGGAATATTTGATTTTTGAGGCACAATTCGTTCGAAGGTCGTCACTGGTTTCTCCAAAATACGTATAAGAATGCATAGCGGATGCCTGGTTGCCGACCTTGCACCTCAATATGCAAACTATGACGAGCTCTTATTGCTTTCGGAATAGAGGCAATACGCACAGATTTGAGAAATATATAAGAAGACGTTATATATATATATATATATATATATATATATATATATATAACGTCTAACAAAATATACTGAAACTATTTTAAGGGTGGATTCGGTCCATGATAGTGAACAACTTTCCCCAAGGAACATATGTCGAAATATGAAAAATAATTTTTTGCTTTCCCTACAAACTCGGATCAGCTGATCGGTCAACTTGTATGGGAGGTCAAAATTATTTTTCATATTTTGGTATATGTTCCTTGGGGAAAGTTGTTCAGTATCATGGACTGAATCCACCCTTAAAATAGTTTCAGTATATTTTGTTAGACCCTGTATATGTATAGTTATTGCAGTATTTAAAAGTGTCTTTTTTTTCCTAATAACATAATTACCAATGTAAAAATAAAAAAAATACCAAGTTTAACACAACGACGGTGAGTTGAAAATTAAAAAAATCGCGTAGGTAGGTAAGTGTTGACAGTAAGGGCAAATATTTTTTTCATGCAAAAAGAGATACCTAACAGTTTCCCCCTTTTCCCTACTCCGATTTTATCATGTTTTTGGAAATTATATAGATATTATGAAAACTGAGGCCATACATACGGTTTGATTTTTTTGAAGTTTTAATTTATTTAATTAATATTAATTTAAAAATCACAGAACCTCGATCAACTTTACTTATTTTTTTTTATTGAAGCAACCAAATTATAAAAAAAATCACAAACCTAGAGCCCTAGGGTATAGTATCATGAGTTGATGAATACCAAATTTGGCCAATTTAATAAAGTTCTAAGGGTGGAAAACAGTTATCGCCCGAGACAATAATTTTACAAAAATATACCACGCCTGTGTCCGGGAGGCACAAACAAGTATTTCATACCTAACAATCTATCTAGAAACCTCCAAATTTGTCAAACATTCACTGCTGAAAATAAACACCGCAGCTGCTTTCGGCGATTGTTTGACACGCGTGTTTTTTAACTTTTTAATTTATTTATAACAATACATCAGCACTGCTGTCGTGTTTTTTTTTGTACTGCAGCAGGGAAAGTGTTAATACATTATTCATTTATTACACTTCGTTTCATAACTATATTGTATTTGCTATTGTGTAGTGTAATACACGGCAGCTCGCATTTAATCCCACTAAACATTAAAACCTTATTCACGGTACATCCTTTATATTGATTCAGACAAAACAAGACAATAAATGAGTGCTATCTTTGCAGTCCAGTAAGCCCAGTGAAATTTCGTGAGAATTGGATCATTTTGTTAAGAAAGGTTCGAGGTTTAACCTGTAGGAAATGGGTTTGTAATTGCTAAAATATTTTTTAATATAAAGTTGACAATGTACTTTCACGAGTTTCACAGCATAGTTAGTAGGTAAATATTTTTTGGGTTTCATTAATATCTATCAAGAACCTACATAATACCAGTGGATCTGTGAACTGTAAACCTCGCGACTCACTCCCAACCTGTTGAAGTTTATCAGACAAAAAGTTGTTCAGACAAAAAAGTTGCGTCTCAATAAGGGTAAAAAAAATTTTTGACATATTTGAAAATTTTTCGAAATGGCTGCAATATGATTTTTCTTAAAGTTTTAAACGCCTTTTGAAAAATTTCCAAAAAGTGAATCGACAAAATAATGCTATATAAGTAACTAGCAGTCCACCCCGGCTTCGCCTGTGGTACACACATAGCCTATGTCACTCGGGAATAGTGTAGCTTTCCAACGGTGAAAGAATTTTTTAAATCGGCCCAGTACTTTTTGAGCCTATTCATTACAAACATACAAACATACAAAAATAGGTACAAATCTTTCCTCTTTATAATATTAGTGTAGATTATCGAACCTGCTTATTTTTACAAGAATCGAATGATAAATGCGATCTGTAGACGAGATCAAACCGACAGACAGACATTTTTGGCCAATATCGAAACTAAAACGCTTCGCTCTCTCGGTCAATAAGTATATTTTTTTGGTGTTTCGCCTAACATTTTCATTGAAGTAATTAAGAATGCCCTTACCCTAGACTTTCCCATACAAACGTAGTCCACGTTTTATTTTGAAACGACATGTCAGATTTCGGTAAAAATTTATAACTTTAAAGAAACTCCATATATCTAGGGTTATAATTGGTTTTCACAGTTAAAATATAAACTTGAAAGAAAATATAAGGGTGTAAACGTTTTTCATACTGATGGTCAAAAATGATGTAATACACTATATTCTTTTTCAAGTTCATATTTTGACTGTGAAAACCAATTATAACCCTAGATATATGCAATTTCTTTTAAGTTACAATTTTTTACTGAAATCTGACATGTCATTTCAAAATAAAACGTAGACTACATTTGTATGGGAAACTCTGATTCTGTCTCGGGTAAGGAGACTCTTAAGTACCATGGACCGGTCTTGCTCCAAAAAGTTGACAGATGTTTTTAAAAAGTTCTGTGTTATAATTATGTTTTAATTAAATGTGTAAATCTTTGCAGAAGGAATGTCAAGGGATGGGTTAGAAATATATTTGTTTAAATTGTTTGTTTTTCTTTTTTTTATTAAATTAAAATGGTGTATAAATCAATTACTTACTGGATTATCTAGTAATGCAATCTTGTGGGAACGCACTGAGAAGCGATTATTGAATGTAAACGTTTCTTAACTTCAAAATCGCCAAAATTAAACATTATCAATCAATGTCATACACAAGTAAAACAAGCTATTATTTTGTGAACAGCCTTGACTTCGCAAGCAAATGATGTGTAATTTCTTAGGCATTTACACACGGTCGAGCTGGCAACAGATGATAACATATCAAGGAGATGAGTACCTTATTATAACTAACAATCCACTATAATTATGTGAAAGTGCAGGCAAAATTGAAAACGAGACCAGCAAACCCACTCACTTTGAATTTCATGCGTTCTCTTAAGGCTGTACCTGAATTTTCCGGGGTCCAGTGCTGCCCCCATTTAAAATAAATCATTTCAATGAAAACGGAGACACCATTAAAAATGTTGCTACTACCAATTCCTAGATAACCCTTGAAAGTATTTTATGAACTACTTTTTACAGTTTAAAGTGAGAACGTTAAGCTTTACTACGCACATTAGCCAAAAGTGGCCGTTTTTCGCAAATGTGCGTAGTAAAGCTTAACGTTCTCATTATGAACTGTAAACAGTAGTTCACAAAATAATATGAAGGGTTATCTAGGACTTGGTACTAGCAAAATTTTAAATGATGTCTCCGTTTTCTTTTAAATGGGGGCAGCACTGGACCCCGGAAAATTCAGGTACGGCCTTAAGTTATCGTGTGGAAAGTGTCGCTTGTGGTACTTTATCTTTAGCATTTCCGTGCTTAGATGGTATATTAAATAATAATCAATAAATAGGGGCAATTACACTGTTTGAGCTAGCCTCAAAGTAAGTTTAAACTTGTATTATGGGATTAGCTCAACGATACAATTTTATAAATACATATATAGACAAACACCAAAGACCCAGGATAATGTGAAAAAGGCCATTTTCCAACTTGCCCTGGCTGGGGATCAACGTTAATTCGATCCCCAGCCAGGGCAAGTGGGCAGCTGGTCTCTGGAGTTATAACAAGATTAGACTTGTTAAGCTATGTCACATGCCTATTTTTCTCGTAGCCTATATTCCCATAACCGATTGTTCGAGAGTTTAGTCTAGTGATGTGTATAAACGGCCTAACTCTTCAAACGAGAGTATTGCGTGATGCGCATGCGCATGCGTGCTTCTGAATTGACGATTATCCAGTGAAAGTGGTCAAATGGCAAGAACTGAATGAATGAATCAGATAATGTTTCATTCAAGATTTTTTGGTAGTGTGGTTTTCAGAAGTAGGTTAGTATGGCTCGTTAGCGTAAACTGTAGTTTTGTAGATTTCATGTCTGTTTGTAGCATTGTAGTTATTTTACAAACTTGTTGAAATTCGAATTATAGTTGCTATTACATAATTTTTATGATAATTTCCACAGAAATATGTGTAGGTAACTTAGCAGAAAAGTGTAATATTAGCATGCAAATGGGAAAGGGCACGCTCTGCCGGTTTCTGCCGTTTAATATTTATTAAGCGACGCAGTGAAAGCCGAGATGCGATGTATTAGTTTGCGGCTAAACGTGTATAATAATCTTGCTGACGGTAACATTGTTGAGATAAAATCAAATTGAGGATTTAATTAGAATGCACCATACCATTGCGGCTGACAATGTCTATTCTCCTACAATATGCAAAATCCAATGTGCTAAAGAGTCCAGTAACCCATTACGTCCAGTCAGTCCCACAACCTCAAGTGTTCTAAAACGTCCAGTGTCAAAAGGTCCACTTCCCAATTTATCAGCACCATCTGTAGGTTTAATGGTAGATAAGGCAATGGGCATTTTTGCCAACAGTTTAAAGTGAGCATTTTTGCGGAATACGGCTACTTTTGGCCCAAAGGTGGTCGTTTTCCGCAAAAATGCTAAGAAAAGCTTAAAGTTCTCACTTTAAACTGTAAACAGTAGTTTATAAAATAGTTTGAAGGTTTAATTAGATAAACCTTCAAACTATTTTATGAACTACTGTAACTGAACTGTAAAAATAGTTTGAAGGTTTAATTAGATAAACCTTCAAACTATAAAGGTGTATCTAGGCTTCATAAAGACAACATTTTAAATTATATCTCCGTTTCCTTTCAAATAATTTACATATTTTAAATAGGGGTAGCACTGGCCCTCGAAAAATTCACGTATACGTCTGTCCTTAAGTTCGCCTCTTACAATTTTTGTAATAAAGTGAAATAAATAGAAAATAAATAATAAAATAAGATTCCAAACAAAACGTATTAATAGAATACCTCTGACAACCAGTCCATCAATGTGAATAAAATTATATGCCAAATAATTGAAATTTCCATCAATGATACGAGTAAATATCTAAGTAAATATTTTTTGTAAAAATAATTAATGAATTACAATTACCTATACGAAAACCTGCCGTGTGGTTCCCGGTAGACTGCCGTAAGGTTCCCGGCAGAGTAGAATAGGACCACTCCAAGTCTTCCTGTGGATGTCGTAAAAGGCGACTAAACGACAGTTCCGTCACTGCAACAGACTTCCGATGGGCAGCAGCGTCAGAAGTGTGATAGTGCCTACTGCGCTCGCCAACCCGCCTGCCAAGCGTGGCGAGTATGGCAAAACCCCTCAATGAAAGTACAAAATACGACCAGGCCCCCAGTACCCGGCAGCCCTGCTATTCCTGACTCCGGTAGCGGTCATGGTAACGGCAGGACAGGGGGTGCTAAGAATCCCCGGATGGGATCCGGCTACCACCACCGGCGAAAACTGACCCTGGTAACACACAACGTCTGCACCTTGAGGACAGACGAGAAACTGGCTGAGGTGGAAGAGGAGATGAGTAGGTTGCGGTGGGACATAGTGGGGTTGTCTGAAGTCCGAAGAGAGGGCGAGGGCACGACAACCTTAGAGTCCGGTAACCTACTCTATCACCGGGAGGGAGACGAAAAGAAGTCCCAGCATGGTGTCGGGTTTCTCGTTCACATGTCCCTCATAAATAACGTAGTGACCATCGACAGTGTTTCCAGCAGGGTAATATACCTGATACTCAGAGTATCTAAAAGATACTCGTTAAAGGTTATATAGGTATACATGCCGACCGGAACACACTCAGATGCGGAGGTTAAGGTAGTGTATGAGGACATTAGTAGAGCCATACACGCCTCCAAAACCCATTTCACGGTTATTATGGGGGACTTTAACGCAAAACTGGGCAAGGGACGCGATGGAGAGATCAGGGTGGGGCAATTTGGATATGGTAAGCGCAATGACAGGGGGTACAGGCTGGCTGATTTTCTGGAGGAAGAGGGACTCTTTGCGATGAACTCTTTCTTCAAGAAGCCGCCACAGAGGAAGTGGACCTGAATGGGTCCTAGTAAGAATAACCAGCCCCCAGTCAAGAAGAGATAGACTTCTTCCTGACAGCGAAGAGGCAGATATTCAATGATGTCTCCGTGATCAATATCGCTCCGACCGTCGCTAAGCCAGATCCAAAACCCCGAAAGCTTTCAAGTTGAACTCTCCAATCGCTTTGAACTTCCCAAGGATTGCGTTTCAGTGGACGAGATAAGTAACGGGTTTATAGAAACGGTCCAAGCAGTGGGATCTAAGTTCTTTAAGTCCCGCCCTAAAAGAAAGCCTCAAAAAATCTCAGCTCAGACCCTAGACCTAATGACACAACGACGATCCATGCCGCTTCAAACCTCCGAAGACGCTAAGTCATATCGAAAGCTCAACCGAAAAATTCAAAAGTCCTTGCGACACGACATTCGCTCCTTTAATACTAAATGTATTAAGGAGACGATAGAACAAAACAAAGGTTCCAAAGTGTTTGCAAGGGCCATGACTACTGGGCAGAGCCAATTGACTAAGCTAAAGACGGAGGGCGGAAACGTTGTGTCGACAAAGAAGAGGTGTTGGGAGAGATCGAGAGGTTCTATGGGCAGTTATATACATCCGTTGCAAAATCTAATACAAATACGGCAAGAGATCCAAGAGCCAAGTTAACCCGACACTATACCGAAGATATCCCGGACATCAGTCTGTACGAGATTAGGATAGATTAGGATGGCTCTCAAACAGCTTAAAAACAATAAGGCGCCGGGCGAGGACGGAATCACAGCAGAGCTTTTGAAAGCGGGCGGAACGCCGGTACTGGAAGTCCTTCAAAGGCTCTTTAATTCCGTTCTACTCGAGGGAGTGACGCCAGAGGCGTGGAACAGGGGTGTGGTGGTTCTGTTCTTCAAAAAGGGTGACAACACTATAGGCCCATCACACTTCTGAGTCATGTCTATAAGTTGTTTTCGAGAGTCATCACGAACCGTCTCGCTAACAGATTTGATGCCTTCCAATCTCCCGAACAAGCCGGGTTCCGAAAAGGCTATAGTACCATGGACCACATCCATACGCTGCGGCAGGTTATAGAGAAGACAAGGGAGTATAACCAGCCGTTATGCTTGGGGTTCGTGGACTATGAGAAAGCCTTCGATTAAATCGAAACATGGGCCGTGCTTCAGTCTCTCCAGCGGTGCCGTATTGACTATCGGTATATCGAGGTGTTGAAGTGTTTATACAACAAAGCCACTATGTCGGTCCGAGTACAGGAGCTCAGTACGAAGGCTATTTCATTGCAAAGAGGCATGAGACAGGGAGATGTCATATCACCAAAACTATTCACCGCTGCTCTGGAAGATGCCTTCAAGCTTTTAGAATGGAAAGGACTGGGCATTAACATCAATGGTGAGTATATCACTAACCTTCGATTTGCCGACGATATCGTTGTCATGGCAGAATCGATGGAGGACTTAACCACGATGCTTGAAGACCTAAATCGAGTTTCCCAACAGGTTGGCCTGAAAATGAACATTGACAAGACGAAGGTCATGTCGAACATGCACGTAACGCCTTTACCTGTTTCTGTTGGGAGCTCCACCCTCGAAGTTGTAGACCAGTATATCTACCTGGGTCAATTGATCCAGGCAGGAAGTTCCAGCTTCGAGGAAGAGGTCTTTCGACGAATCCGACTCGGCTTGGCAGCATTCGGGAAGTTACGCTGTCTTCTCGTCCAAAATACCTCAGTGCCTCAAGACGAAAGTACTAAATCAATGTGTGTTACCATTGATGACTTATGGCTCTGAAACGTGGTCCCTTACTATGGGTCTCATAAGAAGGCTCAAGGTCGCTCAACGGGCTTTGGAGAGGGCCATGCTAGGTGTTTCTTTACGTGATCGAATCAGAAATGAGGAGATTCGTAGAACGTAGTACAACAACAAGGTTGCAGGAAAACGCTGGATGCAGGCCGCTTCCGATCGGTCGTTTTGGAAATCCTTGGGGAAGGCCTATGTCCAGCTGTGGACTTCCTGTAGCTGATATGATGATGATGATGATACGAAAACCTGTTCGGCTAAGCGCTAATTTGAATGTATGGAGTAATATATTTTATTCGTAATAGGTTTGTGTAAAGATAGAGCTAGCGGTATATAATGTTTAACAAATTATACTAAATCTATTTTAAGGGTGAACTCAGTTCATGATACAGAACAACTTTCCCCAAGGAACATATCGAGACGAGGAAAATATTTTTTTTCATATTCCGATATATGTTCCTTGGGAAAAGTTGTTCAGTATCATGGAACGAATCTACTCTTAAAATAGTTTTAGTATATTTTATTTGACCCTGTATATTCAATATGTAGAGAAAGGTGTTATGATCCAAAAACATAGTAAGTAATTAATGATTATGTGAGTGTGAAAATACTTATACGTGTAAAACATATGTCCCAAATCACGTCATGTATGATTATGGTGATGTTATGGTGTGACAAACATAACAAGTGCTGTTGTTTTAAAGTGACAAATGAAACTTGTGAAGTCGTTCTCACTTGGACAACTTTCAAAATGAGCTATGGCGTTAATTGCTTACATAAGAAATATCTACCTACGTGCAATAATAGGTACAATAGGGACCTGTTTTTGGCCCAAAACAAAAGTGCGCAGCACGAAGTCTAATGGCTGTCATTACGTCTATTAGTCGTACGGTTTTTCTAGATGTACCTATGTCAGCAGCCTATACTTATGTTAGATTTTTCGATTGACTGTTATCGGTATCAGTTGCTTAAAATGACTTTTGAGGGATATGAATGTGCCATCACTGTTCCTGGTACCGCTAGACCCTAGCTGTATTGCTACGGAGCCTAGGTTGCGCTTTTTGGATTATTTTTATAATTCGCAAGGATTTCGGCTTCCTTGGTTGTGACTGTTGTGAGACCATTGGTTCGCATATCATTAAATGCGTCAAGCAAGACTTAAGCCAACTCTCTTGAGTTTCATATAAGCGTTTGCACCGTGGAGCAATCAAGGCAGATAGGTACCTGTATTTTATTACAGTGCAAAAGTTGAAAGCCTATTTAAATGCTAATTAATGTACCTACTCGTAGTTCGGAAATTTTGAAATATCCTGCCATCAAACCTTCTCGTAAATTACATCTATGAAGTAATTGGGCACATATAAAGTAACTACTACACACTAAACTTGCTAAGATATTTTAGTACCAATTAATGTAGATAAGAATATAAAGTTTAACAAAATATACTGAAACTTTTTAAGGGTAGGTAGGTTGAATTAAGTCTATAATACTCAACAACTATTCTCAAGGATAACTATATATTTTATTATTATGGACTCAACTTGAAATTGTTTCAATATATTTTGTTTGACTAATGTCAGTAAAACATGAAAATAAACTATAAAAAATAAACAAATTCAGACAGTAGTCATAGTGTCTACCTAGAAATTGCGTAAAAATAATCTTCTCTGTAAAATTTGTTACGATGCACCTAATAATTAAGTCTAACTAAAATAACCGCGCGTTGCTCAAGACAAGGCGAAATGGAGAAGCACTGTAGCGGCCCTCTGCCCCACCCAGGGGACATAGGAAAATAAGTCAAGTAAGTCAAAATAACCGCGCAAAACGAACACCGCCAGTCGCAAAATTCTGTGGGGCTCACAAAAGATCTAATTCCACCAAAACCATAAATGTGAAAATGGGAGACTAGTTCAATATTATGTTACGGTTGTCGACAAAATAATTGAGATCTAAATGGGTGCCAAGTTCTGTAGAGAATCCTGAAATTCAAAGAAAGGAATCTCAACATTTGACCTGACTAGTTTTTTTACCAGAAAATATGATACATGTTTAAAAGAATAGAACCTTACGATGTAAAATACTTAAGTTTACTAGTGTATAACAAAGATGATACGTACGTTAAATTAGCCAAATATAAAACGACTAAGTATGCGAAAATTAATTAGGCTAGAGGCATTGGAATCTAGACAAGTTAAGTGCCTTTAATAAATGTGCCAAATTTCATGTATGTAGGTTGAAAAAAATTTGTTTCGTAGAAGGGTCGTAGCTTGAAATGGTTCTTATATTTACGGCTGCTGCGTCGCCAGTTCCTATCTTTGAACTTGGCTAGACGCGCTTCCGCGCGACTAGATTTCACTTGCTTATAGGTAGATAGAGTCATCGTAGCAGTAAAGACATAACTGTACCTCGCCGGACCGGAACCTCCTTACTGGGCACCACCGATGACCAAACCGGTCCTATTTGGACTACGCTAAACCTGCACGGTAGTGGGTAGTATAGTTGATAAATATTTGAACTTATTTTTAAAACAATAAAATAAGAAAAAGAGTACTCAGTATCTTAGTACTGCCAGTACTTTAGTTACATTGTTAAAAATTATGTAATTTTACATGCAAAACAATTATGTAATTTTACATAAACCTGTAAAGTTCCCGAAAAATCTGGGAAATTTACGAAAAAATATGAAATTTGACATAATTTTTGTCATTTTTCCGTAAATTTCCCAGATTTATCGGGAATTTTACAGGTTTATGTAATTATTTGGATGTAAAATTACATAATTTTTAACAGTGTAGTACATCATGATACAGATACATTATCACGTCTTTCTCCCTAACGGGGCAGATAGAGGATTTTAGATTTTGCAGCTCTAAGCAGATAGAGCCCAGATACGCAAGATACAAAGGCCATTGCTAGCTCTATGGTGGGCGAGAAGATGGAAAATGAATCAAAATAGTGATGGGTTGCTAGCCGCATCGCCTGTTAACATGATTAGCATATTCACCCATTCACTCGATCGGTTTTTACGATCTGCGTAAGGAGAGAAGCAGTTGGTATATAGTTTTTCCTTTTCTTCCAGACCAGCACGGAAGGAATTATTTATAACTAGCTTTTGCCCGCGGCTTCGTTAGCGTTTCCCAAATCCCACGGGAACATTACTTTTCACGGGATGAAAGGTACCTTATATCCTTCTTAGTACTCCTAACTATATGTATGCGAATTTTCAAGACGATTGGTTCAGTAGATAAAGCGTGAAGAGGTAACAAACAAACAAATATACAAACTCATTTTCGCATTTATAATATTAGTTAGGATAAGGATTAGGATAGGATGTTTGGAAAAAATTACGAGTATTCGATAGGACAACTGTTAAATCCGTTGTAGAATGAGCGACCGAAGTAAGCGAAGTTCTCAAAGTCTACTTGGACGATACGGCGTTTACATGCATGTTTTCTGTTTGACCATAACTTTTCATCAATTGGTCTTACATCATTTGTGCCGTGTCTAAGCCACTCCATCTTTTCCTGTGGATGTCGTAAGAGGCGACTAAAGGAGTAAGCACAACAAACATCTCGTGCTACAATTGCATTCCCAAGGAGGGTTGGAGTCGTTCGGCGGCCGGTTGTAAAGCTTTTCGCACAAATGCATTCCTAAAGTGCGACCGGTTGTAAAACTATATCCAAATCGTTTATTATCTGTTCCGGCTCTTTCTTCTCCACTTTGCAATGGTCTTTGGCATCCTTGGGTAACCATTGACGTGCATATGAAATTTGGAGAAGAAAAAACGGGAAAGCGAACCCCGGGTTCCGAAGCAGCGTAGCTGAGGTCGAACCGGAAACTCGCTAAGATGAAGAAGAACAAGAAGAGTAGATCCTACATATATCATTACTACTGTCCAATCGTTCATTTCAACAAATGAACTTTACTTCGGTCGAATAAAAAACAATTCTGGCAAGGTTTTCTGGCAAGGACATACAGGCAGGATTAGAAAATTCAATGAATGTCTTGCAAACCTATCATGGTCGGAAGTTTATGGTGAAACCGATGCAAACAAGGCATTCAACAATTTCTATGAGCTCATAATCCTATTCTACAACTTATGTTTTCCAACTAAGAGAATAAAAGTGAGTACTAATCAAAAAAGTAAAAAATGGGTGACAAAAGGCATTAGTAGGTCATGTAGGACTAAACGATCACTGAGATTTACGTATTATAAAAAAAAGGATATAAATAGTAAAATAAAATACAGAAATTATTCAGCGATTCTCAAAAGATGTATGAATTACTCACAAAAAATTAAAAATATGAAATATTTACATAATTCTACTAATATAAATAAAGCAGCCTGGAATCTAATAAAAAATAATAATGTCATTAAAAATAAATTTATAAATAAAATTGTACGACATGGTGAGGTAATTACTAATCCTACTGACTTAGCAAATGCTTTCAATGACTTTTTTACAGACATACAGACAAAAAATAATATTGCAGAGACCACCACGAATTTGTGCAAACCAGTAAATGAAACTTTATTCTTATTTCCCACGGACAGTGATGAAATCGGTAAAATAATAACAGGGCTCAATAATACAAATTCTGTAGGTAGTGATAATTTATCTACATACGTAATAAAGAAATCTAAACATATTTTGGCACCTGTGTTGAGTTTTCTTATAAATTTGTCTTTTGAACAAGGACAATTTCCAGAAAATCTGAAGAAAACTGTCATAAAACCACTTCCTAAAGATAATAATGCAAACTGTTTGGAAAATTATAGACCGATAGCTTTGGTGTCTATCATATCAAAAATTTTTGAAAAAGCTATGTATTTTAGGCTTATTACATTTATAACTAAGTACAATATATTAAACATAAATCAGAATGGATTTCAGAAAGGTAAATCAACTGTATTAGCCATGTTCAAATTGGTAAATGAGGTGCTAAGTCATGTAGACAATAGTACTGAAGTTATGGCGTTGTTTATTGATATGACAAAAGCTTTTAATTATGTTTTACATAAAATATTGCTTGCTAAATGTGATAGGTATGGAATTCGGGGGAAGGGTAATAGCTGGATTAAATCCTTCCTTGAAAATAGGAAGCAGCAAGTAGTAGTGACTAATCTGGATAAGAATCAAAATGAGACTTCATTTATGTCTGGTGAGAAATTAAATAATATTGGCGTGCCTCAAGGAAGTATACTAGGTCCTTTATTGTTTTTACTATACATTAATGATCTTCCAAAAGCTACTGAACACTTCTGCACGTTATTTGCCGACGATCTTTCTGTAGTGATACCTAATTTATCAAATTCAATTGACGCATATAATACGGACATAAATAAAACGTTAAATGACATAATAAATTGGCTTGACAAAAATAATTTACAAATAAACACTAAAAAGACCAAATACGTACAATTTCATAATCAAAGGAATAATAAAAATGCAGATTTAACAATAACACATAATGGACAGACTATTGATGAATGTAATGATGTACAATTTCTGGGAGTTACTTTGGACAAAAACTTAACATGGAAATCTCATATCGATCAAGTATGTAGTAAATTAAATAAATTTTCTTTTGTTTTGTGGAGACTGGTCAATATAACAGAGCTTAAAACAGCCTTGTTGGCGTATCATGGGTACGTAGCGTCTGTATTACGATATGGAATTGTAGTATGGGGAAATTCGACAGAATTGGACAGAGCGTTTATGGCACAGAAAAACTGTGTAAGGTCTTTATGTAAGTTGCCTCAGAGAACTAGCTGTAGACCGCATTTCATAAAACTTAAATTGTTGACACTACCATCCATCTACATTTATGAAATGTGTCACTTTGTAAAGGTACACTCATATTTATTTCAAAGAAATTGTGAGGTAATTTCTAATTATCGTGGCAGATACCCCAACAGGCTTGTGTTATCTAATGTATCAACAGCTTTATGTGACCAAAATAGCTGTCGGATGGCTGTTCGTATCTACAACAGGCTGCCGGAAGATATCAAAGTATTGCCGTTGCCAGTCTTTAAGAACAGGCTGCGTAGTTTCCTGCTGGAGAAGGGTTTCTACTCGATACAGGAATATCTTTGGTCATAGAATTGTTACTTATAAAATACTTATTACTAATTAAATTTTTTAAACGTTAGTAATAACAAATTAGACCAAATACTAATATAATTATAGAATAGAAGATATGAATACAATAAATAATTAAATTAATGATACCTTAATTGACATTTGCATGCCTAGACAGGTTAGAAGTGTGATCTAAAAATTGTAATTAACAACTATTGTAACCACTTTTACAGCAAATAAATATATTATTATAAAAAAAAAAAAAAAAAGGACAAATATGTATATATCAAACTGAGGAGGATGGAACATTCAAGACTGGTCAGCCATTTGTAAAATCGTTTGTTTTTCTTAAACGGAACTTTCTTAAACACAGCGGTAAAACTGCTTTTAGGTAGACTGTTGTTTATGTTTATAATCGGCGACTGCGTCAGACAAAGCTAAAAAAAAATTGTAAATGATTAACTACTTTTCTCCATTTTGACTCCATTTGAGGGATTACAGTAAGGTGGTTTCCCCATTTTGCCTTTTATGAACTACTGTTTACAGTTTAAAGTGAGAACGTTAAGCTTTACTACGCACATTGCGAAAAACGGCTACTTTTGGCAAATGTGCGTAGTAAAGCTTAACATTCTTATTTTAAACTGTAAACAGTAGTTCATAAAATAGTTTGAAGGGTTATCTAGGGCTTGGTAGAAACAACATTTTAATTGATTCCCTTTGAAATGATTAATTATGATTTTTATTTAAATGGGGGCAGCACTGGACCGAACTGGAAAATTCAGGTACGGCTCTCCCAGAAACAACATTTTAAATGATATCTCCGTTTTCTTTGAAATTATTTATTTAAAATGGAGGCAGCACTGGACCACGGAAAATTCAGGTACGGCCTTAAGTTCGCCATTTGTTAAAAGTATATTTTAACTTTAGAAAAAAGGTAAATAAATAAAAGTAAAAAAAGATAGGCATGGAAAGCACTCCACCGACAACAGCGCAGCTCTATACAATAATTAAGTTTAGAGTGTTTAAATTAAGTTTAAAGTGAGAACGTGAAGCTTTTCTTTGCACATTTGCGAAAAACGGCCACTTTTGGCAAATGTGCGGAGAAAAGCTCACTTTAAACAGTAGTTCATAAAATTGTTTGAAGGGTTATCTAGGGCTTACTAGAACAAGATTTTAAATGATATCTCCGTTTCCTTTCAAATAATTTATTTCAAATGGGGGCAGCACTGGACCCCGGAAAATTCATGTACATGAAACGGAAGTCGGTGAACCAAAATTCGTGGAGTGCACAGAACAAGGATCAAGAGTGAAGTGGATATGCGAGGTAGAAATAATATGTGTAATGGGTAACATACTAGTCCGCCTCTCTGGAGTTTTTGGGTTCAATCCCCAGCCAGGGCAAATAGGAAAATGGCCATTTAAAACCCTGGGTCTTGGGTGTTTATGGTCTAGTTATATGACAACATAAACAA
Source organism: Acrobasis repandana (assembly GCA_963576875.1). Taxonomy (NCBI): domain Eukaryota; kingdom Metazoa; phylum Arthropoda; class Insecta; order Lepidoptera; family Pyralidae; genus Acrobasis; species Acrobasis repandana. Next base: position 5,707,725 of record OY756215.1, read on the forward strand.
CAGACATAAGTCCATTAATTTTTTATCAGGAAAACCAGTTTAGAGTTTTGTTCCACAAACTATTATATTGTGACTAAAATCAGTCATATATTTAAAAAATACAAATAAAATAAATAAATTAAGTTATGAATTTAGACTGACGCGCTTTTATACAATATCATCAGTTTTATCATTATATACTTTTCAAGCTGATTGATTGCCTGTCTCAGTAGGTATCCGCTCATTTTTGGAACAGGTCCGCAGTAATTAACTTTGCGGCAGTTTGTGTAACGTCCAGCTGTTTATGTGCACATTATAGTATGATAATGTAGAGCGTGAAATTTTCAAGATTTTCTCTTGATATTTTTGCTTTCGTTTTCAAAAATGTAGAAGCACAGTTGCTAAATCAAATTATGTAAGATCTGAAAAACTGGCTTACAGATCACAATACGTGAGTAAAATAAGACTGAATCACAATAATATGCAATAAACATAATTTGCTCCTGTTAAGCCGTGTCCGCTGTGCTATTTTTTTAACAAACATTGTTCATGAACCTCAAAACATTTCTCGTCCGCTGCGATTTTCAGCAATGTTCAGTAAACAAAGTTTTATAATAAAACTTCACATGTGAAACATCTTCATGCGTCAAAATCAGTTAGATTTTGACGTTTCAAATGTAAAGTTTTGTTAAAAAACTTTGTTCTTCACATATGAAACGTCTCCCTGCGTTCCAAATGTGATGTTTAAGTTTGTTAAAAAATTTTGTTAACTGAACATTGCTGAAAGTTAACAGGAGCAAATTATGTTTTTATACATACATAGTATCACGCCTGTTTCACACCAGGGTAGGTAGAGACTATAGATCACCTATTATGTCGGTAAAAATTCTAAAACTTAGTTTAAAGGGCGTGGTGAATTTAAAACAGTATCAATACCCGTTTCATGTAGGTACAAGAATTTCATAAACATGAAGTGCACGGATCGCTACGTACATAATTGGCTGTAATTGCTTAGCAATTAAAGAGCGACGAAAGCGTGATGGCCGGTGATGCGACGTCGAAAGTGTAGTGATTCCGGTGTTATACTAATTGCTGGTAATGGCTACCCCATGGTTTAATAAAACTAGGTATTCTCTCCCCGCAATGGTCCAAGACTACGCCACGAATGACACGATAAGTGTTACCACTAATTGTTATTTTCAGTAAATTTAAAGACTTTCTCAATAAGTTAATGAATATAAAATAAAATACTTACTAACATAAGTTCTACTCGAATTTGTATATCGCGTGATACGCCTCTTTATTCTTTAATAAATAAATAAATGGACTTATTAGTTCATAATTATTAGTTTCACACACAGTGGCAACACTCCCAACTGATGACGTCTTGGGCTAATCACGTGACCAGCTGCCACAAGAAGAGAATACCTTGTTTTACAATACCATGGTTAAAACTTACTTGGAGGTAAGTAGCTCAATCTGTTTGATTTGTCCGTATTTATTTGTATTTTTCTTAATGATTTGTTGTATTATTTGTATACTCGTATATATTTACCGAGTAAATAACGAAATCGCGACCCACAAAACATCGATGAATGCAAACCATACCTTACTTTATCTCTTTTTGTGGATGTGGAAAATAGTTTGTTTGTTTTTTTCTAAAGCTTTATTGTACACAAAAAAAAATTGGTTGCCTGTAAAGTCGGTATACGGGCGAAAGTTTTACGTGACAACGACTTTGAGTGGTAAAATAATTTTAATGTGAATATTCATTCGTATAGTAGGAAGAAGGATGAAAACTCGGGCATGGTTAGCCCGCCTAAGAGCGAGAGAGACAGACATAAAAAGTGAAAGGCACGCGTGCCTCTCACTCGCTCTCATTGTGAGCGCATAACGTGAGCGGAGCGTAACGCAGTTTCTTGAAGTGTCACCCGGCTAACCAATTTATAAGACGTTGTCACGTCAAAAAGAATCAGATACAAAAAAAAAAATTGGTTGCCTGTAAAGTCGGTATACGGGCGAAAGTTTTACGTGACAACGACTTCACTCCACTTCACTCCAAACTTGACTTCCACTCGGGCATGGTTAGCCCGCCTAAGAGCGAGAGAGACAGACATAAAAAGTGAAAGGCACGCGTGCCTCTCACTCGCTCTCATTGTGAGCGCATAACGTGAGCGGAGCGTAACGCAGTTTCTTGAAGTGTCACCCGGCTAACCAATTTATAAGACGTTGTCACGTCAATAGAAAAGTAAACATACAAGCGCGGACTTATCCCGTATAGGGATCTCTTCCAGCCAACCGGCCAGTAATCGAGAGGAATGTTTACTTAATATGCGTTTGGAGTACCTATAGTTGTAAGTTATCGTTTTTAAATATAGGTAAGACTATGTTGTGTTCTCTGTAGCATGTCGGATCGCATCGATTGCTGTTTGCAAAACGTTTCATAACATGTTTCTTCCAATTAAGTAGATCAGATTATATCTAGCACAGCCAAGGAATGTGAAAAATATATAATTTACAATCTAGCGTTAGATGCTTGTACTTAGTATTTTAGTCGCCCATTACGACGTCCACAGAAAGAGAGATTAAGTGAAAAATATTCTAGATTGGAACCAGAAACAATACGGTATCTTCATACTATTTCAAAGATATTTTTGTAAAGATTGGTCATTATTTGTTTGAGATATTTAGGGTCAGTTGGAGATCAGATTATCAACACATAACACGTAAAATCATAACAACATTTTTGTCTAAAAATTTATCTACAATACAAATAAAATTACTACATACTGCGATGAAAAACGAAATGAACAAGTACCTACATTGGCTTGAGCTTGGCGCGGGTCCCTCTTAAAGGTTTGCATACTTAGACATGTCATAATTTAGGTACATTGGTACATACTAAATTTACAAATTGACATTATTTTAAATTTCGTAATTCTTATAATTCAATTTAATTATGACATAATAAACAATGTAATCTCTGTCCATCTATATAACTAATTTTAAGTTTTTAGTTTGTTAGTTGACGTCTTTGGAGAAAACGTGCAGTGCAGTTTGTTGCCGCTTCTTCTGCACTTGCGCCTAGGAAGCGGCGTAAACTTAGCTTTAAGTAACGATTTGACGTCAACATTTGTGCAAAACAAAACAAAGTGACTATTATTAAGAGATATTATAAATATCCTATGATAATAAAGATATTTTGAATGAATTTTTTGAATTGCTAAATAATGTTTCTAAACACATAAAAAAATCCAGGAAATGCACCATGTCATGTGGATTTCAACATTAAATGTTCTTGCATATTAAATTTGCATTTTGCATTAGTATGATTGAATACGCTTATTTATATTCACTTCGCTAATACTTATGAGCTTTTGTGGGCGTAAGTTTGGCGGAGACGAGGTCAATGCTACAACTTGTGAAAGATGAGCCTAGGTAGCTATGGTGTGACCTATTTTGAGATGAGTAATACTTGCTTTTGTTTGCGACTTTGTTTGCGTGCATCCGGTGGGAATAAAATGTATGATATGTCACTCCCCAATTTTTAAGTATCTATACTATACTAAATGCAAAAAATCATGTCAATCCGTTGCTTTCTCTCAATATGAATAATGAGCAAACAAACAAATAAACAAATACCATTTCCCTTTCACGTCTATAAATAGTTATTTAGTAACAATAATAAATCTTAAATGCTAAAAACTTATTTTAGAGAAAAATATTGGTTTTAATTGCTCATTCCTACACAAAATTCATATCTTTCCAATTAATATATAAATGATTAATGAATATAAGCTTTCTGCAGAGATAAAGATGATTGTTAGGTATGGCTTTGAATATTTCTGTTAATGATCTTTGAATCGCCTTCCGATATCAAACGCGATATTTACCTGGCTGCAGTCCCAAAAAAGAAAAAAACAAATGCCTGCCTTAGCCCATTGTGTTCTTAACCCAAAAATATTAACGATTTTTCTTCCAAAATTCGAATTTCGAATAACAGTATGTCACCCACTTCGACGCCCGCGGTGGGCGAGCTAAGCAGGTGCGCACGCGCAAAATCGCGGCATACACGGAGCCGCCAACACGCGTCGACCGGGGACCATCTTTACGTCACTCTGTACGCAAATTGCGACGCTATTCACAAGCGATAAAGTCTAATTTCATGCTTCCAATTGACGTGATAATTTTTTAATTTTCCTGTTTTTTTTTTTCGAACTAGTGATTCGTATTTTGACTAGTGTGATAGTGTACGAATATTGACGGTGAAGTGATTGTTTGCCAGCCGAATTTTCGTGGATTATTATTTTTGAAAATTAAAGGTAAGTTTAATTTAGTAAATATTATTTTCGAAATATAGGAGAACGAAGGTTAAAAACAGTTTGCTGCTCGCTCTGTCCTTCAATTTATATGATTTAAAAAAAAATTTGGCGTTTCATTTTATGATATCCTGATTGATAGTTAAAGGGCATAAAAGTCCCTATGACGCGTACCCACGCGAACATACCGATGTATACAATTTGTACATGTATTGTTTATAGAAATCTAAGTCTACGTGTTCAATTTTGAATTCCGTACGTAGGACAATTGGTATTTAAACGTTTAACTTATTCTACTAACGTAACACCCAATGGTGGAATAATTTTAATTAAATTTAAGCATCAAAGCGAATTAGTAATTTGTAATTTTCACTATATTTAGACACGTCTTATATTTAAATTTAGAAGTTTGATCTTTATCTAGGATTCTCCGCTAAACTCCACTGATGAGAACAAGTTCTAAAATAAAAAGAACATGTCTTTATATTTCTACTCACTAAATAATTTCTCTACATATGTAGTTTTTTACACACTTTGTGGCCATGTGTTGCCTATTACCCTTATTATATTATTATTAGTTATACCCTTATTGACAGTGTATGTACAAATAGTACAATTGTAATTTTTTTTTAAATGTGCGTCATGCGTTGACTTCAAAATTAAACTTATTGTCTCAATCGATCACATTACATAAATTTGGTACAACTATGTTAACTGACTGAGCAAGCGAAGCGTCTCAGTTTCGAAATTGGCCAAAAATGATTCTGTCTGTCTGTCTCTCTGTCTGTCTGTCGGTTTGTTCTCGCCTACAGGTCGCATAATTTTAAATAAGTTATGTGTATATAAACGTTACTTTAAAGTAGATTCGAGCTAGATTCATTATTAATGCACATACGAAGTCGTCAAGGACCCCAAAAGTAGGTTGACATCTGAAGTGACCTCGCGGCATCCGCGTTATGTCACGTATATTCGGCTTAATTTACACGATAAAATATAAAAATCACCACGGGACAGCAATTTATACATGTAGTTGATGTATGCGTAATAAATCGAACCACGGGCTATACTAGATGACTATAGTATAATGATATTAAAATAACAGTCAGAACATAAATAATCGACATTCCTACAAATTTCCCGGACGGCTGCACACTTTTGTATGGAAATGTCGATTTTTTAGTTTTTCGACTGTTATTTTTAATATCATTATACTATAGCGATCTAGTATAGCCCGTGGTTCGATTTATTACACATATGTCAGTCACAAGTTCTATAATGACCATTTTAATTTAGCGCAAACTTTTATCACAATTAGATCGAAGAGCGCAAAGCTATTTTAAAAGCAAGTATTGTCTACCGTGTTGGAAGCAAAAAATATAAAACGTAGCATGTACAGTTTATCTTTCCACCCAGATCATAAGCGCTGATCAAGGAAATGGGCAAAAATATCCAGAAATCGTTTCGGTTAGCTACCCATCACTAGTTAGATTCCCCTTTTCCGCCTTCACGCCCACCACCACTCTAAACGTGGCTTTTGGGTCTTTCGACGCGTGACTCTGTTTATTTACTACATTCTCTTTTAAGTTCATATTTTGACTTTGAAAACCAATTTTAGCCCTAGATATATGCAATTTCTTTAAAGTAACAAACTTTTACCGAAATCCGACATGTCGTTTCAAAATAAAACGTAGACAACGTTTGAATGGGAAAGTCTAGGGTAAGGAGATTCTTAAGGCTTTTCTACAGACACCCAAAATATCCAAAACACGATTGAGCATTTTCATCACTCTAAACGTAGCTTTTGGTTCATGGTGATACACCATCACGTCTTTAGCTCTAATGGGGCAGACATAGCCAAGGATGGTAAAACCCAAAGCCTACGTTAAGCGCATTGGTGAGCGTGAAAAGTTAAGTATATACTTATGAAATTACTTATATCGACATACAAAACAACCTATAGTAACCAGATTAAGTAACACTTGTACGTACGTATATTATTACTCTGTGGTAACACATACAGTAATTAGAATAGGTGTCCCAAAAAATTAAGTCATCGCTAAAAATTGAGGTTCTATTTTTTAGGGACACTATTTCAAATAAAGTATATTGAATAGGAAAAGTTGTATAAATTGACAAACTGATCTGCCCTTAAAAATATTTGTACCTACTTAATCTAAAATGTCATTATGAAAAACAACTTAAACCTTAGATGGGACACACACGATTTCGGCATTTTATTGCAAATAAAAAAACAATAAATCTGCATAAGATTTAAGTTACTGTTAGTCATCAGATCCGTGTCAAATTTTTATGATTTTCATATAGCAAAAATATGTTTTTTTGTTTAAGTCTGTCCTCTTTAATCGAAGGTTAAACTACTCGTTCATGTTCTTACAACATTGATATGCGTCGATGCGCAAATAAGTATTTTTTTCTTACAATGAGAATCTAATTTATCGAAGGTTTTTAGCAATTCTCCATAAAATTCAAACTTCTATGTTATTATGGTTGTATTACACAAGAAAACAGAAAATCACGTTCCGTGCATACTACTGCACTGATTTCCAAAAATACATTTAAAATTGGACACTTTATATACAACGTGGTAGGAACATACCCGTAATATATCGAACTAAGCGCTATACTAGATCACAAATTAAAATAACAGTCAAAAAACCAAAAAATATTCGACATTCCCATACAAATTGCCAGGCGGCTGCACACTTTTGTATGGAAATATGGAAATTTATTTTTGGTTTTTGTCTAGGCTGTTATTTTAATTTTATATGTACTATAATAAGTTACTATATACCGTGGTTGGATTTATTACGGGTATGTCGCTTCCACGTTGTATACGTATATATACGGCTTTACATATATGTATACTACAATTTACATAATAAGACTGCTACATTAAGGTAATTTTTAGTTTGAAATAAACAATAGAGTTGAAAAATAAAAGTTGAGTTTTGATTAGCGCCGACTATTTCTCATTTACTATATTCCCATTTGCCACTATACCTCATTAAATACTGGCTATTTTTATACATTACATATACATTATATTTATAATTTTTTATATATACTTTACTCATGAGCTATTTAGATTTTAGATTTACTTTTATGTATGTTTATATTACTTAATTATGGTTCTTTTATATTTAAAATTATGTACTACTTTTATTTAATTGTAAGTATATATTTTTTTACACTTTGACTTGTTTAGTACTAAAACTGCGCCAACTCCCCGTACATTTACCCAAAGGCACAGAATACATAAGAGTCAAACAGAATGGTCTCCCGCAAATTGGCGTCCCCGCACCTCTCCCCCGCACTTTGTGAGCTTTGACAGCTCCAAACCAGGGTTTAATTACTAGCCGCACGCAATACGCGACGTGTGTTGTCTTGAGAACTGTCAACCAATAGTAACCATTATGGTGAGAAGGTGCGCGTATAATAATTGTTTATCCACCCAATACTCTAAAGAACGTATATTTCATACGTTTCCAAATGATGAAAACAGGTAAGCAAAGCAACAATATAATTTCACGTTATACCCAGCAACCATCTTGATTATATACCCTTCTCGCTCTCTCGCATTGGCGGGAGATACACAAGAGCGAGATTGTAACATTACCGGATTGCTACTTGACATGCTGTGCGTGTCAATTTGTCATCATCATCAAGCATGATAAACATTTGTTTACTTTTATTGAATTTATTCATATAATTACCGTATAGTTTTGCGCCGAATATGCAAATTACTATATTACAATAGTGAATTAGTGAAATTAGTGCGTTACATTATAAATGACTCAATAATAATCAGTAAAGTGAACTAATGGTGAAATGGACAATGGACATAATAAAAAATATTTGTGAAGTGATATTATGTAGGTGTTTCCGACTTTCCTGTAACATTTAATACATATAAAACAGAATATTTTTTACGTAAATCTTCCGGTATGGAAAAATATAATCGTAAATATGTCAACTCGTTAGTAGGTAAGTATTAAAATAATTCTGCGGTGCGACCCTAAGTATAAAACTCACACATCGACGTGTGTACAGATAAATTGTTTCGTTTGTAGTAGTAGTAGGTATATATGTTACTCTGAATCAATGGAGAGTCATACCAGTGCCAAAGGTTGGCTGGAAGAAATCGCATAAGTGATGAGCCCGTCTTTGTACCTACTTATATAAAATTTACTTTTGATTATTGTTTTACTCAGTTGGGGCAATAAAGAAGTTTTATCTTATCATACCTCAAAATAAATTTAAGTTCTGCATAAAAAAAGTCATCATCATCATCAGGTCCTTCTAGTCTCCACTGCAGGAGCACGACCCTCTCTTTACTGCCAGAGCCATACTTGGCCAGAGCAGCCAGAGGATTTGGCCTACACTCTCCACGCTGGCCAGACGGGTTGGAGAGGTCTCATTGATGTTTAGCTTTGTTTAGCTTGTGTTTCCTAAATCACCTTCTACGACATTTACGGGAAGATTTGGAGTGGTCCTATTCTACTCTGCCGAGAACCGTACGGCTTATATAAACAAACGGGCAAGTGCGAGTCGGACTCGTACATGAAGGCTTCCGTACCACCGTACAATGTTTTAAAACGCTGAAGAAACACGTTTCTTGTATGACGACCCCCTTTAATTTTTAACTTTATTTTATTTTTAGTATTTGTTGTTATTGTGGTCATAGTAATACATAATTGGTGAAAAATTCAAGTATCTAGTTAATGCCATTATGAAGATCAAGTTAAAATCGCTGAAAAAAACACGTTTCTTGTATGACGACCCCCTTTAATTTTTAACTATTTTTTATTTTTAGTATTTGTTGTTATATCCGCCACAGTAATACATAATCGGTGAAAATTTCAAGTGTCTAGCTATTACGGTTTAAGAGATAGAGCCCTGTGACTGACGGACAGACAGACGGACAGACAGACAGATAGACGGACAGACAGCGGAGTCTCAGTAATAGGGTCCCGTTTGCACCCTTCGGGTACGGAACCCTAAAAATTTATCCCCTTATATTTATATTATGTATTTATGTACCTATCAACACTTGCATTAACATTACGATTTTAATTTTACTTGTATTTAAATAAAGTGAATCCACTTAGCATTTGCAACACCTGTCTCTTTAGAACACGGAAGAGTATTTTTATCGTTTATTATTTATAAAGGTTATCGTGTTACGGAAAGATTCACTAATTATTTTCTATGAATGGGAATAAACGCTGCGTATTTATATGTATAATTTGGAAGTTTTTTTAAAACAAACAAAATAAATGCATTCAAAGATCCAATTTGAATTGAATATGTCAAAACAGGAATGATGGTTTATATTTATTTGATCTTTTTGTTATTCGGTTTATTAATGACGTAAATCTTCTTTTGTATCCATACTACCCTAAGGTTGCCTGGAAGAGATTGCTGTGCGATAAGGCCGCCTTTTGTATGCTAAAATTTAGCTCTATTATTTGTGTCTAATTTGTTAAATTTTGTGCAATAAAGAGTAATAAAAATAAATAAATAAAATAAATCTGATTGATCAATTGATAAATGCGGCCGACACACGGCCTGGGAAAATTTAAGATCTTTTTTTTTTTTAAATTTATGGCTTGACGCTAAGCTGCGTATTTAGCCAGGAACAAGTTAATAAAACGTGGGAAATTCTTTTTTCCTAACAAGTTACAATCAATGGTTGGTGTAGGCCTTTGATTGCTTTAAGGGAGCTTCTGGCGACAAATCTATACGAGTCCACTGGTTTTCATAGCCGATTGAGTGGCGGACGACGCCCGAAGACGCCCACACAGTCCGCGAAACACATATCACTACAGCCGTACTATGACTGTCCACTTTAACTATTTCACATATTGTTCATGAGCATGAGCATTTATAACACCAAACAACACCAATTTCATATTATAAGGTCCACTAAAATCAATTTTCAAAATAATTTAAAGAAAACCCCAACCAAACACCTTGACTTCCCGCCAAAAACCATTTAAGATCTTAGTGTATATATGGTCTTACAAAATATATTAAAACTATTTTAAGGCTGAATTCAGTCCATGATACTGAACAACTTTTCCTAAGGACATACATCGAAATATGAAAAATGATTTTTAGCCTCCCATACGAGTACAAGTTGACTGATCAGCTGATCAGAGGTTCTATGGAACGAAAAATTTTTTTTCACATTTCGATATATTATATGTTCCTTAGGGAAAGTTGTTCAGTATCATGGACTGAATGTACCTACCCTTAAAATAGTTCAAGTAGGTATATTTTGTTAGAAGTTATATACTTACTAAGGGATGTACGGGGCGGGAATCGACTTTGTTATATGTACTAATTGATCTCAAATCGACTTTCTGTAAATACGCTTAGTAAAGCAACTTCTATTCCTCCGGAAGATTAGTAAACTTGATTGAAGCATAGACCTTACTGTCCTCAATGCACTAGACATTAGCGAGGGAGCGAATGTCACATCAGAATCCATTAGGCAGCTTTCTATGCATTATAGCGATAGGAAGTATTGTGAGTGATCTCGTGGACGGTTATGCAAATGCCGGACTCCGGACACACGCAATGCATTTTATATGCGATACGTTTTATAGGTACTTACTTTACGTTTGATATACGAGTATGTATACACCCAGTATATACTGGGCGTGTGTCTTACAGACGAGCTAAAGTATACCTGCGACCCGGGTCGGCAACCGTCGCCATGATAAATTTCCGGCCGCCATAATTAATGATTCGTCTGTTCTCTTAGCAAATCTAGCGCTGCGTTTTTGAAGGACGCCTAAAAACGATTCAGTGCTGTGCTGCAGCACGATTGGTCTAAATTACCAAAAATAGAATAAGGCTGTTCCTGACAGCTCCTCTTGGTTCATGGATCTTGATGTCGCTGTTGGGCTGTAGTTTTGCTCCTATGCCTACTTGAGGTCAGTTTTACAACCGAGGTTGTTATAAAATATACTTTGGAATGCAATTATTGCAAAAATTTTATGACATCTACAGGAAGAGATCAAGTGGCTCTGTCTTTGGTCGAAAACCATAACTAATTCTAAGTGTTCAATTTAATGTAGCATGACGTAATAGGAAGACAGCCATTTTTAATATAATTCAATAAAATTAGGTCATTCGATTCCTTTTGTAAGAGTTACAAAACCAAACCATTGACTAGACTAGCCAATACGCTAACATTCTAGCACTACTGTGCAGATGAAGCGAGGAGAATCGGTAAACGCCAGTTGATTACTCAAATTGTTTGTTGTGAAATGAGAATCACATGTTTTGTTCTCAGAAAATGGATGGCCTCCATTTTAAGATTCATTGACAAAGTTATTCTTTCTAAAGGTGAAGATAAATGATTTTGCATTCAACTGCTATCCTTATGTTACCATAATCATCGTATATTTTTTACTATCAGTCTTAAATCAGTCATATAGTGAGTATGCTACCAATTTAAGAAGTGCAGATTTTTATGTGCATTGTGCGTGATCTATACTAATATACTAATATACTAATACTAATAATATTATAAAGCTGAAGAGTTTGTTTGTTTGTTTGTTTGTTTGTTTGTTTGTTTGTTTGTTTGTTTGTTTGTTTGTTTGTTTGTTTGAACGCGCTAATCTCCAAAACTACTGGTTCGAATTGAATAATTATTTTTGTGTTGGATAGTCCAGTTATCGAGGAAGGCTATAGGCCGCCGCTAGGCACACTACGACCAATAGGAGCAAAGATATAGTGGTAAATGTGTAAAAAACGGGAGAAATTATTTCATCTTTGAAGCCTTCCGTTGCGTGCGCCGTGAAAACGGTTCAAGATACACAAAAAATATGTATTAAAGAATAATAGCTCTTTTAATGATCTAAAAAACAGTCCGCGATAGTATATGTCTATCTTTTAAGATTAACTCACAAAAACCGTTTTTATGGTACCTAATTTGGTCGAAATAATTTGTTTAAGTTGTATCAACATAATAATATTAATCTTTATTCAAATAAATATGTTGTTGGTTAAGAGTACTTCATCTTTACTAATATTATAAAGCGGAAGAGTTTGTTTGTTTGTTTGTTTGTTTGTTTGTTTATACGCGCTAATCTCAGAAACTAATGGTCCGATTTGAAAAATTATTTTTTTGTTGGGTAGTCCATTTATAGAGGAAGGCTTTAGGCTATATAACATTACGTTCCGACAACCACGCGAACGAAGTCGCGGGCACAGCTAGTTAGAGATAAGAGAGATAAGAGAACAGATTAACGCGGTGAATCTTTGCTGGTTTGAGAGAAAAGACAAAAATCACAAATTTTTCAGCTGTTTCAATTTTTAGGCAGATCATAAAATATGAGAAACTTGAGGAACATGTCAATAGGCGACCTGGCTTTAGTAACACATCTTCTTCTTCGTCTAAGCGCGTTTCCGGTTGCATCCTCAGCTATGCTGCTTTGGAGCCCGGGGTGCGCTTTCCCGCTTTTTCTTCTCCAAGTATAACATGCATGTCAATGGTCACTCAAGGATGCCAAAGACCCTGCAAAATGGAGAACAAATAGCCGGAACAGTTGATGATGATTTGGCTATAGTTTTACGACCGGCCGCCTGTCTGTCGTCAACCCTCTTTGGGAATGTATTTATGCGAAAAGTTTGACAACCGACCGCCGCTCGACGTTAACCCTACTTGGGAATGCAATTGTAGCACGAGATGTTTGTGCTTAGTCCTTTAGTCGCCTCTTACGACATCCACAAGATGAGATGGAGTGGTCCTATCTATTCTAACCACATCACTGGTGTAATTTCCTTTCTTCATAGACGAAAATTATTTAGAAACATGTTCTTTGGGATATTAGACCAAGACGAGGCTCTGTCTGCCCTGCCTCTGTAAGTCGTAAGCGATAAAATCGGATTTACTAATCCGATTTTATTTAATCGGAAATAATAAGATCGGATTTACTAATCCGATTTTATTTTATTTGCATATTGCCAATATGAAATAATTGGGAAATAAGTTGATCTACTTTTAAGTGTTCACGTAATCGACTTGAAGAAAATAGGTTGTTATTCAATGACATATACAGGATCTAACAAAATATACTGAAACTATTTTAATGGTGAATTCAGTCCATGTACTTGAACAACTTTCCCCAAGGAACATATATCGAAATATGATTAATATTTTTTGGCCTCCCATACAATTTGACCGATCAGCTGATCAGGGTTTCTATGGAAAGAAAAAAAATATTTTTGATATTTCGATATACGTTCCTTGGGGAAAGATATTCAGTATCATGGACTGAATTCACCCTTAAAATAGTTTCAGTATATTTTGTTGGACGTTATATATATAACTTTTCCTTTTCATCTTATGTTTAAATTACAAGATCATAGGAGTAACATGATGGGACTTTAGGTGGAGAAGGCAATTAGAATTTGTTAAAATTGTTAAGTCATCGCTTTTTCTTTCTTTCTAGCTTCGATAGAACGGCAGGAGAAGCAGCTGGTAGATCAAGAGTAAAATAATCTAATCAAATATAAAAATATTCACTTCATTCACTAAAATAATCACTTCCCACAGTAACCAGATCAATTGGTAAGGGACACCAATTTTTTTCCTATTACCTATAGTATATATAAAAGTGCATTCATAAGAAATAATGGTTCAAAATGATGGATTATAATTTCTGAAATATTTGTCTGAGTACATATATTTCAGAGAAATTATATGTAGTCCGTTAAAAAAGGAAAACAGTTTCCGTGGCAAACTGGGTGTTTAGTAGCGAAGCTAGGTAACAAAATGAAAATTATCTAAGAAATAGAAATCGGTCGCTTGAGGTAATAGTTTGCGGCTGGTTCGTGGTTTCGACTATGCAATGCCTAATCGCATTACACAGTAAAAAAATCTTGGTCTTTGCATTACACCATGATGGAATAGACATTACATTCCTATTACCTACTTGGTAAATTTTTATTAAATAAATCTTCATCATCATCAGGTCTTTTTTAGTCTACACTGCAGGAGCATGACCCTCTATGTACTACCAGCGCCATACTAAGACAGAGCAGCCGCGAAAAAAGAGCAGAGAGGATTTGGCCTACACTCTCCACGCTGGCGAGACGGGTTGAAGAGGTCTCACTGATGTAAATAAGCTTTGTTCAGCTTGTGTTTCCTAAGTCGCCTTCTACGACATCCACGGGAAAGCTTGGAGTGGTCTTATTCTACTCTGCCGGTAACCATAAAAAAATTACATTATATAAATGTTTTTGTTGGTTGTGTGGTGACGGCATTCAACATATCAGCACCTTTGTCGTAAGAGGCGAATTTTTTCCATCTACTGCGATTGCCAAGCAGCCTGCCCAGCGTGATTATTACGTTATATTATTATTTAATTATTTATAGTAAAATCCTGCCTTTATTGGGATAGGCCAGTTCAGCAGTGGGATCAGTCAGGCTGTTGAAGAATGTTTGTCCCGCATGCCCGCACTAGGATGGGAGACTACCAGTGGCATACAAAAAAATTCCGAGCTTCTCCGTGCTTCGAAAGGCACGTAAATCCGTTGTCATCCCGGCTGTCATCATGATATGGCAGTCTTCAAGCTATGTCAGATACAGTAGCCTGAAAAATATGACACCAGTGTTGCCCATACGAAAATCAAACAAACTTTGCCCTGGGTGTATAATGTATGAATCCACTTTATGTGTATTTCGGGAAATATGGGGAATAATGTTTGTTCAAACTACCTAACTAAACGATGCAACTCTCAGCAGTCTATAGTCATAGTTAAGCTAAAAGCAGGCAAAGTATTGAATAAGTCATTAATTTGCGTTAACATTTCAAAAGAGTATTGTTGGTTTGTTAGCAGCAGTGGTTAGTTAAATCACTGAATAGTTTGACAACGAGTATGTTTACTTTGACTGTTTACTTTACACTCGCTCGGAATGAAACGCCCGTAGGGTTGACAAAATTAAAAAATCAAAATATCTTTATTATAACGATAATTATCGATATTTATAATATCTATACTAATATTATAAAGCGGAAGAGTTTGTTTGTTTGTTTGTTTAAACGCGCTAATCTCAGGAACTAATGGTCCGATTTGAAAAATTATTTTTTTGTTGGGTAGTCCATTTATAGAGGAAGGCTTTAGGCTATATAACATTACGTTCCGACAACCACGCGAACGAAGTCGCGGGCACAGCTAGTCTCTTAAAATAATAGTCACTTTGTTTTGCACAAATATTGACGTCAAATCGGTAATAACAGCTAAGTTTAGTGCCATTTCATAGGCGCTAGTGCAGAAGGAGCGGCAACAAACTACATTGCAGCGTTTTCTCCATCTTTACATATGACAACTTTACAATCGATGAAAAACGCGGAGTTCTTTAAAAACTTATGATAGAGTCGTTTGATTCAGATGGTGATTTGCTATTGCATGGAGTATAATAACAAATTGATCCCATTTATACTTATACTTACGGCGAACATGTTAAAGATATAAATTAAATTTTCACATCACCGATTCTACAACACATTTAGTAAGTAAGTACTTCATAACGACTAAAAAAATATACTGAAATTATTTTAAGGGTGAATTCAGACCGTGATAGTAATCAACTTTCCCCATGGAACATTATAAGTCAGAATATGAAAAATATTTTTTTGGATTTCCATGCGAACTCGGATCAGCTGATCGATCAACTTGTAAGGGATGCCAAAAAAAATATTTCGATATATGTTCCTTAGGGGAAAGTTTTCAGTATTATAGTCTGAATCCACCCTTGAAATAGTTTCAGTAGGTATATTTTGTTAGACCCTGTAAAAGTTTCCGGTACAAAGCTATATTTTTTCAATATTGAATATTTACAAATTTTATTCTTATTACCGGAAAATACTGAGTGAGTACCTCATTGCAAGTGTATGAATTGCTTTATTACAAGTTAGATTCTAATCGGTAACGGAAAATCACGAGATCTAACACTTAGCTCCATCATAAATACTTCAACGCATACTTATAAATATCTAAGCACCTACCTAGTTATTTTTTTTATGAACCTACATTGTCCCACTGCTGGGCAAAGTTATGAAAAGTAAAAAAAGATTGTGTATTATTGACATTAATAAAAAGTAAAAAAATTAAAGGGAGACGTCATAACATAAGAAACGTGTTTTTTCAGCGTTTAAACACTCTACGGAGGTACGGAACCCTTCGTATACGAGTTCAACTCGCAGTTGACCGTTTTTTTCAGACAATAAATTGGCATTTATAAAAAATATTGATTTGGCTTTTCAGACTTCGGCGCTTTATCTATGAAATAATGACAACCGGGTCGTAATTCTTTTAAATTTCGACAGCCCTATGCAATGTCAACCTAGACTATAGGCGCGCCAGCAAACACGTGGAGTAGAGAAACCGAGGCCCCAGTAGTTTTGACATGCTGCAGTTTTCCCAAGGTCAACAGATCTCACACAGAAGTGTCATACATTTAACATACCTTATGACTACCTTGTAAACCTAGTAAATACTATCCCAAGTGCTTCAGCCGTGTGATTTTCGACCTAGAACATTTTAACCTCCTTTGGATGCCGGAAGAGGCAACTAAAAGCGAATGAACGCCGCGGAATCGGCGATGTTGCCGCGTTTCGTCGCTCTCTCTCGCTCTAACAAATGACGGTTCTAAGCGACAGAAAAGGATAGTAGCATAGGAATATGCTGTTCCGTACTAACAAATGTATCCCAACCCTAAGACTAAGTACAAACTTCTCGTGCAACAACTGCGTTTCCAATGAGGTTTGACTTCAAGCGACAGCCGGTGATGAAAACCTAGGAAAATAGCTTAAGGCCGTACCTAAATTTTCCGGGGTCCAGTGCTGCCCCCATTTAAAATAAATAATTTCAAAGAAAACGGAGACATTATTTTAAATTTTGCAACTATCAAATCCTAGATAACCCTTCAAAGTATTTTATGAACTACTGTTTACAGTATAAAGTGAGAACGTTAAGCTTTACTACGCACATTTGCGAAAAACGGCCACTTTTGGCAAATGTGCGTAGTAAAGCTTAACGTTCTCATTATAAACTGTAAACAGTAGTTCATAAAATACTTTGAAGGGTTATCTAGGATTTGATAGTAGCAAAATTTTAAATAATGTCTCCGTTTTCTTTGAAACGATTTATTTTAAATGGGGGCAGCACTGGACCCCGGAAAATTTAGGTATGGCCTTAAATGGTTTTGGCTTTTTCTTTTCCACTTCCTACAGTTTTCGGCATTAAAACCCCGGCTTCAAAGCAGCACAGCTAAGGGTGCAAACGTGAATATCTGAGCTCTAGTTAGGTACTGTTAGGATGGCACTCCGTGGGTCCTTTTTAAAGAAACACTTTTATTTAACTGAAAGAGAACTGCTTTATTACTGGCAATTATTACATTAAAAATACACGATGTTAGTTACGGAGGTTTGGGGCTGACTGACTCGAGTGCCCGGTGACATATGGTTTTATGTAAAATAAAAATGAGGAGTCAGCATTTTACTCCTATTAAATAATACATAACAGTACGTTGTAAAATAGCAACTTACATATACAGATAACTTTTTAACCACCAGCAAAATTTTTGGAGTAAGTTCAGTTTATGATACTGAACTACTTTCCCTAAAATTAATTAACAATAAAAAAAAATTGTCTTCCCATACAAAACAGCGCTCAGCCAAATGTATTTTACATTTCTTGCTCCAAAAATTTGGCTAGTGGTAAAAGTCAACATGTATACACGTTTGATAAAAAAATGTATGTCAAAATGATCTATAATGAGATGAGTTAACGCGTAGCGAGTTCACACAAACCCACTTTTCGAATAAGGAACGAAATGAAAACGCATGGAATGCAGTCTTGCAGATGAGGCGATTACGCAACGATCATCGAAAGTGGTCAGGCTCACTCGATTACTGTATCGAACATTTTAATTAATCGATTAGCACCTTATAAACATTAAAATTTTAGATTACAAATCAATAATTAAATTTGCTCACGCTTCTCAAAATATTGATCGATGTATCGATGTTAGTACAGTTATATCGTTATTTATTATCGAATCGTTGTGTAACTCTGTTCAAATCGGTAGAACCGATTTATTTGCCATTATAGTGGATGGTTGTCTCGAAGTGGTGACGAAAGCGAAATCGCAGCTTCTGTGTGTCTGTCTGGTCGTTTATCTATTAGGGCATTAGGCTTTTAGTGACGGAACGGTAATTCTGCTGCCACAACAATGGATGGCATAGACTTGCATAGAATCTTCGGATAAGTGGCTTCCGCCGCAATGCTGGGAAACATTTTAAGGAAATTGCAAACAAATGGAGTAGTAATGTCTTGATTTTTTTCTTAACTTTAGACAGTCTAAGCTAGTTAATTTTTAACAGTATTTTTTTGCATAGGATCGAGTTATGTTTTTTATGGAAAAATAGTTTAGGTAAAAAGCACCGACCACAGACGACATTTATTGTGGTGATGCGACAGATTGCATAAAATAAATAAAAAAACAAAAAAATAGTAAAAGACTACAAATATTTAACTATCTACGAGTATCTACGAAGTATTATTTATATAGAAATAAACTATTATCCTTCCTGATTCTAGTTATAGCTTAAACCTTGAGGAGTTCGTTGGCCTGGTGGAAGTACGCATTGCCGCTTTCGCAAGTGAAGGAACCACGGGCGTGGTCAGCACTTCGATGGGTGACACAAAAAATTCTCGAGCTCCTTCGGAAGGTAGTTAAGCCGTTGGTCCCGGCTGTCACCATTCTATGACAGTCGTCAAGCTATGTCAGATACCTTTAGGCAGCTTGAAAAAAATCTGACACCAGTGTTGGCCACTTACATACGCAAAAAAAACTAAAACCTGGTATAAGTAGTATTGCTTGTAACGACTCGATGTGTTCTACCAATCACACACACGTTTGCATCTAAAATTTTTTGGGTACAGCTTGACTAGTTCCACCAAATTACATTATTCATGTCACGCTAAAATATTTTATTCATACTGTACTATTTTGTAAATGTCACTAGTTAACATGACCTTCAAACTTTTAGTTTCAACCACCACTAATATAAGATGCATAATTTAATCAAATTATCAAATATACACTTCTATTATTTTAGTAGGAACACCAACAGCTGTCTATTAAAAAAATAGGTAACAGTCTTAGATTTAAGAAGTCAATTACAGGTCTTTACTAATAGACTGTATAGGCTTACAATAAAATTTGAATATAACAAACACGGTACCTTTAAAGTGATTCATGAGGTCCAGTGCTGCCCCCAAAGTGGCCGTTTTTCGCAAATGTGCGAAGAAGGGCTTCACGTTCTCACTTTAAACTACGTTCATTAAATAGTTTGAAGGGTTATTTAGTTTACTAATACGAAATTTTAAATGATATCACTGTTTCCTTTCAAATATTTTTTTTCAAATGCAGGCAGCACTGGACTCCTTGTATCATCTTAAATGATAAAATTATAACAAATGAAAAATAACAGTATCGAAAAATTCAATAATCGATAATATTAGTAGATTATCGGCAGTTCATAAATAAAGGGTATAAATAAGCCTAAGTAGAAATATAAAACTAAACATGTAGGAGCCTTATAAAAATAAGTAAACCTTAGCTTGAAAAAATGCGTAGTTTATGTGTAATCTATTAAGAATCAAAATACTAGTCTGGTAATGACGGCAGAATAGAATACAATTTGTCGCTACCCCTTATCTTTCCTATGGGTATCGTAAAAAGCGATTAAGGGAAGTATAGGTAACAAGAACAGGCAGCAGGCAGTTAATGCTATAAAGCTACTTTACTGTAGCGTCCTCCATGGAAAACTTTATAGCATCTATTGCGATCGCCAACCCATATATGATTTGCCCTTCATTAGGAGGACCCGTAAGGCTTCCCCAGCTAGTCCCGCGATGGTTTCAGTCCGTCTCTGTGACAAACTCTACGTGTGACCACAGAATAGGAACCAGTACTCACGTACAGAAGTCTCACTCAGCATAGAAATTCAAAGAAATATCTACTCAATGTGGTTAGCGATATGGTTTAATTTAGCTCACGTCAGAACCCAGCACCTTTTTGTTAAGATACCTAGACATCCATTGCAAGCCAATTTCATTCTTATTACTCTGGACAAACGATTCGTATAACTGAATTTACCACTCCAAAAGGCCGCCGCGCGCGTAGTAATAATGTAGGTATATTTTCGATACCTAAACGGGGAGTGACACAGGCCTGGTGTGACAGAGACACGTGACCCGCGACAGTTTCAGCTATCTCTGTCGCACATAGGGTTTGTGACAGAGACGGACTGAACGACGACGTAGTTTCAAGCCTTAATCAGGCCTGTGTCACTCCCAGTTTACCTACATTATTACTATGCGCGCAAGCGGCCCCTCCAGGTGGTAAATTCACTTATACGAATCGTATGTCCAGAGTAATAAGAATGAAATTGGCTTGCAATGGATGTCTAGGTATCTATGCGAAAAGGTGCTGAGTTCTGACGTGAGGTAAATAAAACCATATCGCTAGCCACATTGAGTAGATATTTCTTTGAATATCTTTGCTGAGTGAGACTTCTATATGTTAGTATTAATTATTCTGTGCCTTAATCCAGTTAATAGCGAGAACCAACAATTTTAACTACATATTAACGATTGCTAATTATGCGAATCGATTTCGACTAAATTAGAATCGATTTAACGCTTGACGAATCAGTTCATTGCTGTTTTACATATCGAAGCACAGCTGCTGACACTAAATATTTATCAGCAACCAGTTTCGAAATATATGCCCTTAAGACGGTATCCTTTAATTTCAACCTTCATTTCCTTCTGATGCAACTGTTAAACAATAATCCACAATACCTAGACCCCCAATACAAACTCGAAATCAACAAACCAAAGACCAGTTAACTTTGGATAATAATGAAATTCTAACCACGGCTTCAGGATGCCAAACGTCGATTGCATTTCAATCGCGACACACAAATATGACCTTTATTGCATTAGTATACAGGCCCACAAGTTTATTTATATTTCTAGGTACTTTAGTATGGAGTATTGTCTCTTGGCCCTTTTATGTCGTTCCGTTATTGTACTTATTGTTGAATGGCATTTCTATTACTTATGAATCTTGATGGAATACATCTATGATATATGTACAGTCAACGTCAAATCAAGCAACTCAAATTCTTTGCAATTCTGCCACTCTTAGGCTGCGTTCCCACCGAAGATGTGCGAGAATGCGTAGCGAGGGATGTGTTTGTAGATTGTTTACAATCGCTTCATTTACCTAGCCTCGCTCATAGGTATTTACAAATATCGTTTATAAACTCTAAGGCAGAAATGTACCAGCTAAATCTTGTCTAAAAAACCAATCAAGTGCGAGTCGGACTCGCGCACGACGGGTTCTGTACCATTATCTTTGTTGTTATAGCGGCAACAGAAATAGTTAGTTAAATCTTTATTGCACCAAAACATAATGATACAGAGTAATAGATTAAATATAAATACATTATTAGAAATACATCATCTATGAAAATTTCAACTGTCTAGCTATCACGGTTCATGAGATACAGCCTGGTGAAGGAAAGACGGACGGATGTACGGACAGGGAGTCTTAGTAATAGTGTCCCGTTTTTACCCTTTGGGTATGGAACCCTAAAAATTAACAACAAAAACGTTTACTTACATGATCACGTCAAAACGGAATTTTGGAAGATTTTAACCACGGTTTTCCTCATGGACAATGTAATATGAATATTTATACAAGTAGTTACATTCTCGACAAATCTGGTAAGTGACTCAGAAGCCAAAGATCTGACCGCTTTCAGTTGCGAAAGCATTTACTCATTGCTGAGCAAACAGTTAGCGTAATGTGGGCAATTCAATTGTAATAGTTTGTAATTGTGATAAATTATATTGTAATACTGCGATTTAAGGTGACCGTCGCGGTCCGTCGTGCGTTTCAGTGTCTTCATATTATTATGGTGAATGAAGAGGTTGCGGCATTTTGAAGTTCAAGCGGTTTTAGACAATGCAATACGCATTTTTGATGTAACTTCGTGGTTTATTTCAAGAAAAATCTTGATTTTTTTTCATACACACTATCACAGAGAGCTAGGCACTAGGCAGAGCATTTAGAATTTTTCGGCTTTAAGCAGACAACAATACATTATGATACAGAACAATATAAAACATAAAACAGATGTCTAAAGGCAGCCTTATCACAACTGCAATCTCTTCTAGGCTACCGAGGTACTTGGGGATGTTTGACAAAAACAGGTGAGGCGTAAAGTTAAACACAATTAAAAAAAAATATTAACAAATAAATTCTAAGTACAGCTAATAAATATAATAAAATCCCTTACAAAAGAGTACATATGTATATAAAATGACATATATACATACAGGCTGACGTTCAGTCCTTGATACTGAACTACTTTCCATAAAAACAATTAACGAAATGCGAAAATAAAAATTCGCCTCCCCATACAAATCAGCGCACAGCCAAACGGATTTTGTATGGGAGGAGGAAAATTTTTTATCCACTTTTAATAACTTTTTTTATTAAAAGTAGATCAGTATCAAGGACTGAACTTGCTCCAAGAATGTGGCTGGTGTTTAAAAAGTCACCCTGTATGAAAGGTGGAAAAAGAAATAAAATAGTGTTGGGTTGCTAGCTGCTTTGCATTTTCGCCTATTCTCCCGATCTGCTTTTAAGATCTGCGCGGGAAGAGAAGCAGCTAATTGATTCGGTAATCAGAGGTCTTTTTTAAAATTATACTGTACAATTCATCGGTGCAATTTCCAATATGGCCAATCCAGGCATTCATAACATTAGGTACAAAGTTATCGTCTAATATGGACTTAGATTGGTATCGTAAAAACCTAGACGACCTAGGTCATTACGAAATACTAGTTTATGTACCTTGTGTTAAATTCTCTGCCTTATTTGCTGTAACTACTTATGATTCAAAGAAGATCTAGTATGTCAAACATCACGGTCAAATAGAAGCTTGTGATTATAGTGAGTCAATATTAGTCTAACCGACTTGGTAATCCTTTTTTTCATGGTTTCGTAAGCTGCAATCATTGTACATTTATTGTACAATGTACGGTTTCTAATAGGGTATTTCACTGTGTTTGTTTTTGGACGATATTGTGTAGAAAACCACAAATAATACATACCTCTATCCTGAAAACAGCATGAAGCAGCAATTAACATTTCAAATATTAGTATGAAGAAAAGTGGGAGCTTTCGTACGCGTGATACCTACCTACATTTTTATTTAATGTATGATAAAAATATCACTTATTGAAGGTCATTATTATTTTTAGTGCAAAAGCTACAAACTACTAACGTTTCGGAACGATACTCTTACTGTCTTCTGTGCCACTGCTGGGAAGAATACGCAGAAAGAAACTCAGTTCAGTATAGGTCCCTACCCAGCCTGATGGGCTATAATGCATTACAGATTTACACTTATTCTTATCCTGTACTTACATTATATTTTACACTAGTAGTTCGCCGCCAACTTAGACCTCGCGATTTTTTATTCATATTTCAAAAACTACTGAATCGATTTTGATGCCCAACGAACTTGGAAATTCTATTGATATTTCCTACATGCCTACCAAATTTCATCAAAATCGGACCATCGGTACGGCAGTTATCGCGGAACAAACATACATACATACATACAAACAATGTGTTTTCGCCCCAACTTAAATTATAGCCCTCGATCGCTTCGCTCGTTCGGTTAATTATATGTTTAAAATTGCAACTATTCTAATGGCAGTTAGGTACGTCTCAAGCGCAGAACGTACATTCTTTTTCTGTTAGTTGACAGTTGCCCTTTCCACCAGATTTCCACTTAATTAAATAGGAGCTTATAAAAGTACTTATTTGTTTTTGTTTTCGGTTTCGGATTATGTTACTTTAAAAAAATTTTGTGAAATACCTTATTATGCTTTTAAGCTAGTAAATATTTTCAGTATATTTCAGGGATCAAGCTTCAGCCGATTAAGATGGCTACTTCAGTAGAGTATCGGCCAATCCACAGTCTTAAAGCTTCTCTACACGATGGGCCATCATTGCACAGATTTTTTGTCCATTACTGTCATCATCATCCAAGCGTATTCCCGGTTGCATCCTCAGCGGTAACGCTTCAGAGCCCGGAGTCCGCTACCTAACCTAGGTGATTTGAACCAGAACCAATCCTAGGATAGGTACAAACGCTAGATGGCGTTCGGGACCAACACCTTTACGTGCCTTCCAAAGCACGGAATCATCTTTCTTTTCGGATAATCAGGTAATTCAAGCCTGCAATATCCTAACCAGACTAAAAACAACTTTTCACAAAGTTTGCTTCCCAGTGGGATTTGAACCCATGACCTCGGGATCACAACGTTGGATGGAAAATTCAAAAGATTTTATGACTTAAACAGCAATGTACAGTGAATTGGCGCAATGATGGCACAATATGTGGAGCCGTTATGTATCACTAGAATCACAGTACGTAAAAAATAATAATTGTAAAGTCATCTACAAGCTTCATAGTTTAATTGATCGCAAAATCTGAAGGCTGCTGCAGAAATTCCATAAAAAAACCGGTTTCGGTTTCGCAACAAGTCAGCAAAATCTTGGTGGCCGGATTCGAGTGTCGCAATGATACCAGGTTTTTCACCCTGCACGCATGTTTATGAATAATGCAGTGTGGGTATGGAGTGCTCGTATGTAGGGCGGTGAGGTTGGTCATTCGGTCGAAACCAGATTGCTTTAATAAGATATGGCAAGTTAATAAAGGCCAATTTGCTATCACTCCTTCTTCTCCTTCGTCTAAGCGCGTTCCCGGTTGCATCCTCAGCTGTGCCGCTTCGGAGCCCGGGGTGCGCTTACCCGCTTTTTGTTCTCGAAATATAATATGCATGTCGGTCACCCAAGGATGCCAAAGACCTTGTAAAATTTTACAGCCAATTTGCTATCATACGCAGGAATAAATAAATTAGACTTGAGATTAGCATTTAATAAGGTATCTACTTTGGGCCAGTTAGAGTGGGCTGTGGCTTTTTATATTTTTTGTGTGTTGGTGCCCAGTTACACTTTTTTTCACTAGTTCTGATAGGTATCTGTAAATGCATACCTATCTTTAGAATGTTTTGTGACTTTATATGTCATAGTGGCATAGTGGTTATTTGTCACTGACAATTTCTAAAGCAGTGTTGCTATAATAAAATTGGCTTCTACCTTATATATAACAGAGTAAATATCCTCTCAATCTATCGCAGGTTGACTGGAAGAGATCCCTACATGGGATAAGTCCGCCTTTGAATATTTGCTCTTTCGTATTATGTTATCTTTTATACTTAAATTTTTGGTACAATAAAGTTATTACAAACAAACAAAATTGCGTGGACGTGGAATGTATGAAACGCACAAAATTAATTCAAAGACTGACTTGATTGACTACTGATGGTTGTATTTCATAACGTAAACGGCAATTCACATAGCTAATTGTATCTATTAACATTGTTGCACGTTTTTAGAACTTTTTTGCGGTTGGAAAAACTTAATTTACATTATTTTGTGTAACACAGAACAAAGTGAATGTGTTTATGTTTACTTCGGCAATCCAAGTTGCAAAATATTATACCTACATTAAGTAAATACGGACAGAGACAAATCACAGCGAGTTCTGTACGATAACACGATTAAATATTCCAAAAAAAATTAAACTTATGTTTTTGATCCGCTAAAAGTTACTCGTTGCTTCGTAAAGAAAATATAAAATGATTTTTTTACAGCCTATAGTATCAGTTCACTGCTGGACCAAACACCTACACCCTCAAAAAAATATTGTTGTTTAGCAAATTCAAATATATAAGTATATCCTTGGGGTAGGCCTATGTCCAGCAGTGGACTTCCCGTGATATGATGACGAATAGTCACTTTTTTTTGATAGATTTTCGAAATTGTTGATGTTAAATATACGAGTACAGTCTGACTTTTTAACTACCAGCCAAATTTTTGGAGCAATTTCAGTCGGTGATACTGAACCACTTTCCATAAACACAAATGATGGTAAAAAGTCACCCTGTATCTATATATATATATATATAAAGCTATCTTTTCTAATAAATTGTATTGGTAGATATTTTAACATTTGATTTCACCAGATATAGGTTCGGTTGAATTATTTGCAGTTCAATTTAAGTTCAAAACCCGATGTCGAAAGGTCGGGTAATCAACGGACCTAAGATGTAGTGGTGGTCGAAGTGTGATTCTAGAAATAACAACACAGGTGCGCTGCGGAATGTTATCTAAGTAGTACTAAAATATTTATAGCTAAAAATCTGTTATGAATTGGTAATATTTGTATAGGTAAATTACTGGTCAGTAAACTTTATACATAATAGGCT
This sequence comes from Acrobasis repandana, assembly GCA_963576875.1. Taxonomy (NCBI): domain Eukaryota; kingdom Metazoa; phylum Arthropoda; class Insecta; order Lepidoptera; family Pyralidae; genus Acrobasis; species Acrobasis repandana. Next base: position 5,734,493 of record OY756215.1, read on the forward strand.
GGCTTATAAAGTGACAATTTTAAAGAACGCGATCAAACAAAAAGTGTCATAATATCTATAATATGTAATTCTGAGCCTCTGAACGGATTTTTTTATTGCCGTGTCGCGTAGAACATTTCTTAGACCTATACAAATGATCAGTCAGTAGATCAGAGTTTCTATCAAGTTTAAAAACTTACTTTGGGGCTAGCTCAATCAGTGTCATTTGTCCTCATATATATATATAACTACCACATATATATATATATATATATATATATATATATATATGTGGTAGTTATATATATATATGTACATATATATATCAACTTTCTCCAATTATTGATTGGAGGAAGTTGGTTAATATCATTGAATCTGCCCTTAAAATACTCGTAGTTCCATAAAATTACCTTACTTTATATAAAGACGGGGTAATGGAGCCGGTTATGTAAAGTGGCTTATGGACCAAGATACTCGGCTAATCAGTGCAATGAAATAGACGTATCAATTCTCGGCAATTAATTTGTGTTACACAAGCAGCGAGTGATATCCGCATGCGGACTACATTTCTTATTTACCGACTTCAAAAAAGGAGGAGGTTCTCAATTCGTCGAAATCTTTTATGTTATTTTTTATGTATGTAACCAGTAATTAGGGAACGCCTAACAGACGAACAAAGACGCCTAGACCGATTTGGAAAATTCTTCTATTGATTCTAGTGGTCCCATAATATTTTTATCAAATAAAGTTTAGTGTTTAAGTCGGTTTATAGTTTTAAAATTATTTAAACAAAACACACGGCTGATCCAGAAGTTTAAAACTTACTTATATTATGGCACATTTAATTATCAATACTATATTTTATAATAAACTCGCGTGGTCAAAGGGTCGGTACCATTGTGTGTCAATCACTGCGGACAATCGTACGGACCTAACATTTTCTTCGGGATAAAAAGTATCTTATGGTATCTTATCCAGGTATTAAGCTGACTTATTCCAATCTTATCATTTTTAAGTGATTGAGTAACAAAGATTTAAACTTAAAAACATTCAAACATCAACACTTTCACATTTAGGATACCCAAGAAATGAAAGGGAAATCATATTAGGTCATTTCTCTACTTGCCTTTGCTGGGGATAGAACCTAGAATCTCCAGAGGCGGACAAGCATGTCAATCATTACGCCACGGCCACGGTAGTCATTAACGATACTCAAGTGTTTATTCAAATCTCTGATTGTTATGTATACAGCGCTAATCATGAATATTCTATAAGAGAAAAGCGTTAGTATTGTGCTGTAAATGCTTAATATATTAGATGATAGGTAGATATATATACATAATATGTTTATTTGTTGCTATCGAAGTATCGACACACACACAAAATAAAATTATACACACACACACTTAAACATGTTTAAAATAAAGACATAGCAATAATTAGTTGCATGTGCACATTTTCCGTTAGGTGGTGGTATGTTATTCCAACATTGAATCGCCTTTACCGAAAAATAATTATTTTTTATAATTAATTTTTACGGCGTTTGGCATTAGCCTTTTAGCCAGAAAAAAAATGTTCTAAAACTCATAGTGCGGTCGTAGTTAAAATTTTGTGAGCAATAAATGTTCGGCTAATTGTTGCTAAGTGTTCGGTTGGCTTCCGGCTTACAATAGGACTACTCTATATCTTCCTTGAATGTCGTAAAAGTTGACTAATAGACTACAGATAAAAGTGATGTAAGAAAAATTACATTCTTTTCCTCGTACAGCAATACACTTTCTTTTGCCTTAGGCTAATTATTCATGCAAAAAAAGTAAACCACGTTTTAATTAGCTCTTGTTTAATTGGAAAACATTTATTAATTCTAAGCGGCTTATTAAATTCTAACTTTCGCTTTTGAGTCATATTAATTTTGTTAGTGCAATATCGGATCGGTCAGTGTGCCAGGGGACCGGTTTGGTCACTTGGTCTAGGAGAAATGGACTTATAAATAACAGAGTGTACTATCGGCGGGACATTCAATGACAGACTCCTTTATTGCTACTCGTTTCACCTTCAGCGTATTTTGTTAGAAGTTTTATTCCTACATAAATATATTTATAAAATAGTAGTATAGTAAAATGCATAAAAATATGAGTAGTCATATTGGCCATATTATCGGCCATTATCAGAAAAAGAACTGCGTCTTTGATGCGGCGTATACGGGGAGGGGTACCTAGTCTAAACAGCTATATTAAACTTATAGCAATTAGGATGGATGTTGACGGTGTACTCAGATTCACGAACAAATATAATAATTTGTGTAAAGAATGTGCACTTACTTATTATTATTATTAAAATTTCATAACTATTCTCCATTGTTGATATAGATATGAGTAAGGCGATGATCCCATGGTGATCCCACTGCATCGTGTTCCGTCGCGGAGCGCGGGGCGGCAGATTTTAACATTGTATGCAAGTATCCCAATTAATATAGAAAACACGCCTAGTCCAACACACTGAAAACGCGTCAACGCGCGGGAGCGCAGTGCGTCGACTCGAACCACGCTTCGCGACGGTGTGCGGTGCAGTGGGTTCAACACCTTAAAGGCACTATACTTAGCAGTAAATTAATGATTTGACGCAACAATCATAACATAAAGTTGAATTTTGAATATAAAGATGTCGGATTGTGAATAGTCGCTTTATCTGCTACCAGATACTTCCCGTTAAGTTTTGATACATAGTAGGTACGAGTATCTGTTTCTGAAACAATTTGCTATTGAGTGCGATTGTAAAATCGCCAAGGAATGAGTAAGCCTAAACACAATATAGTAGATAAGTACTGGTTTAGTGTATCGTAGCCCGGTCGTCGTTTGTTTATCTTCCGATATATATCATGAGTCGGGTCGCTGAAGTTCAGCGATAGCTGATTCACGTGTCAATTCGTGAACGGGTGTTCCCAGTAGGGACTAGTCAGCTCGGCCCCGTTTTCTAAGACTACTCACTCAGTATTACTTATTTCTGTTAATTGGATTTGGCACTCGTTCGCAAGCTATATTGTTATATTGTGATAACATTGTATTAAGCATAATATCTTTGTAAACTGACAAAGCCCTTTTGAACCCATATTGTGTAAATGAGTTTATTTAAGCGTTTCTTCTTAGCAGTGGTTGCTAAACGCTAGTACTGGTACATTGTAAATACACTAAGAGCCTAAAGAAAAAATATTGTGCAGTGAATCAGAGTTGTATCCAGTTGTATCCGGTATTCAATATTTACTTGTTTCAAATAGTTTGTTTCAAATTTGCAATATCTAATTCCTAAGTCATTAGAAAGCTTAATACCTATACAAAGATAGGTACTATTATATAATAAAGATATGCTATCAGGGTAAGGAACGACCTACTTAAAAAATGTTACGAGGCATTCGGTTTCCTTTCGTCATCTTAAATTTTCTTCCTATAACTTCTACGTAACTCACGTTAACTGCATTCCAAAGTAAAGAATCGCGACAGCTAGGGATGGGCAAATAAACAAAATGTTTTTTGAAAAAAAAAATTAATTTCGTGCAAGCTTTAATTGTAAGGCTATCAAGACAAATGTAATAAGCCCAAACTCGATGGGGTTGCGTCATTTTATTACAGGGTTTTTAGCCACCTCCCGGCTCCGCATAATAATATTGCATTATCAAAATTTCATCTCACTCAGAAACCGGGAAGTGGCTCAAATTTAAGGCCGTACCTGAATTTTCCGGGACCCAGTGCTGCCCCTATTTATAATAACTCATTTCAAACGTTAAGCTTTACTACGCACATTTACGCCACTTTTGGCGAATGTGCGTAGTAAAGCATAACGTTCTCATTATAAACTGTAAACAGTAGTTCATAAAATACTTTGAAGGGTTATCTAGGACTTGATAGTAGCAAAATTTGAAATGATGTCTTCGATTTCTTTGAAATTATTTATTTTAAATGGGGGCAGCACTGGGCCTCGGAAAATTCAGGTACGGCCTTAAGTAAAATTTTAACCACTTCCCGGGTTCTAATTTGATGTCAGGGCAAGCTAAAGAAAAGCTTGTAATAAAAGTTTTTAAAAAGATTATATGCCGCGGTAGGCCATTGTTGAAAGCTGACCATTCGTGCCTTCCTGCGACAGTCTATAATCTAATAGCATGAGAATATTTAGCGTGTACAATTAAGATTGCGAATGACATGAGCAAGCCATATAATAATGTAAGTAATGTTTACGAATATTGTATGATTTTAAGTATCTAATGTAATAGTTAATGAGTTTACATGCTATAAATATATAACGCGGAAAATATTCTGTCACGCTTCGAACAATTTCACGCTTTCGTAGTTTTCCCAAGTTTGTGGATTGAACCATATTTTAACAAGTTAATTTAAGTTTAATCATTATAATAACTGAAATAGACACTTGACTGGGTAGTACTACTTAAATGGTTGTTACATTTTTTTGTTGGCAATTAAAAACTTAAGGTATAAGTTTGTAGCCGACTGCATACAGCAGCAGCAGACGACACGTCGCCCGTCGCTGCCATCTGCAGTCGGCTACGAACTAGTACTCTACCTGTACTGATCTGCGGTCGAGCGACGTGTATATATTCGGGCGACGTGACGCTAGCTGCGAAAGCTATTTTAAAGAAATACATAGAAACCATTATGGTCCAAGAGCTGGCACGAATTTTTGGGTAGGTATTTGAGGCAAGTAGAAAACTTGTCACATACCTCTCCTATTATACCCCAACACGGAACTGACGACCTGGCTGGTGAGTAGCGGGGCTAAAGCAACCTATAAATTTTTTAGTTTTTTTTTTTTCAAAAAAGGTATTTCAGGCAATATGCATTTTTATATGTTGTAGTTTAATGTTTAAAGCATAAAAAAAATCAATAAGCCAGACGATTAAGTCAGGGCTTTGATATTGCCAGGCGCGTACAAAAGTATTTTTCAAAAAAATATAAAAAAGATATTTGAGGCAACTTGAAATTTTAATAGAGTATTACATATAAAATAAGATTCTCAAAAAGACAGGTCATTTTTATGGGACTTTCTACCTGCCAGGTCAAATCAAAATGGTTTAGCCCCGCTACTCACTAGCCAGGTCTGCAGTTCCGTGTTGGGGTATAATAGGAGAGGTATGTGACAAGTTTTCAGCTTGCCTCAAATACCTACCCAAAAATTGGTGCCAGCTCTCGATCTATTAGTGTCGCCGCGACTCGTCGTCTGCTGCTGCTGTCTGTAGTCGGTGGTACTACTTGTCTGCGGCCGGACTATACATCGTCCGTCTGCGGTCGAGTGACGTGTAGTCGGGCGACGTGTCGCTAGCTGCGAAAGCTACTTCATAGAAATACATAGCAACCAGTAGTGTCGCCACGACATGTCGTCTGATGCTGCTGTGTGCAGTTGGTGATACTATCTACGGCCGGACTACACGTCGTCTGCGGTCGAGTGATCGTTTAAGTTCATAATGTCCAATTCTCAAAATGTCTAGTGGTTTGAAAATGTCCAGTTCTCAGAGTGACCTATCATTAAAATGTCCAAGTCTCAAAATGCCCAGTCTATAAAATTGGATAGGCAAATAAATAAACTCACAAGAGATAGAGATAGAAATAGTTTTAAATTTAATTTTTTTTTAAAAACTAAATTTCGATTCGATTCGAATTGCGTTATTTTTAAAATACTGGACATTTTGAGATTTGGACATTTAGAGACTTGGACATTTTAATGATTGGACATTCTGAGAAATGTTTTTTGAAATTTTGAGAATTGGACATTATGCGACGTGTTGCTAGTTGCGGAAACTATTTCATAGAAATACACAGAAACAAGTTGTGTCACCGCGACACGTCGTCTGATGCTGCTGTCTGAAGTCGGCTCCGTACTTGTACCTTTACCGTCCAATATTTTCCCAACTTTTCCCAAATAGATATAATATTATAATAAGCCCAACCAAGACACAGCAACACTTTCTATTCGTAAGTGACATGACGTGAATATAATTTGAAAGTAGTGACCTCTCAACCCTAGGCGAATTCTTCTTACGTGATCGACTTTGTTTTACGTGTGGGTACGTGTGTCAGATTTTTCAAGAGCTCGACGACTGCCATCTGTTGGTGACAGCCGGGATTAATGGCTTAACGTGCCTTCCGAAGCACGTTGATACTCGAGGTAATTTTAGTACCATGTGAGGACACCCATTCAATTGGCGACCAAACTCGAAGTTACTTGACATCCGAAAATGCTGCTATTCCGTAAGCTCCTCGTGATAGAGTAATTATAGGTGCTTTTATTATTTTTTAAAAATCAAAACATAGTAACTACTTGGAATAAAATAAATATAAATATATAAATATAGTATAGAGACAAATCACACTGATAGAGCTAGCCCCAAGGTAAGTTTAAAACTTGTGCTATGGGATACTAACCCAATGATACTATATTTTATGAAACAAGAAAGAAAGAAAGAAAAGGAAAAAAAAAAGATAAAAGAAATGATAAAGTAAAAAGAAGTTATACAACAATCGTTGCCGATAGGGTTCCGGCAGAGTAGAATAGGACTCCAAGTCTTCCTGTGAATGTCGTGGAAGGTGACTTAGGACACACAAGCCAAACAAAGCTTATGAATATCAATGAAACCTCTCTAACCCGTCTGGTCAGCGTGGCCCGAATCTTTTGACTGCTCTGACTAATATATGGAATTGGTAGTATAGAGAGGGTCGTGCTCCTGCAGTGGAGACTAAAAAAGACCTGATGATGATGATGATGGTGGTTATTTTAACAGATTTTATTTCTGTCTTTTCAGATTAATGAACGGCGGTGAACAAGAGTGAATGGTGGAAATACAAGTGTCAGTGAAAATGTGTCAAAATCTATAAAAATATCTACGTTTCTTATATAGTGCAAGTGTGTTTAGTGTTGTAGTGATTTCTCAAGATGATGACCTTATACAGAACCATCAAGGGGACGAGTACGACGAAAAGGAAGAAAAGGGAAAGAAGGTATGTATCAATATGTAAGCTTATTTTTAGGGTTCCGTACCCAAAGTGTGTCTACGAGACCCTATTACTGAGACTCCACGGTCTCTCCGTCTGTCACAGGGCTCTATCTCTTGAACCGTAATAGACACTTGAAATTTTTACCGATTATGCTTCGATCATAATATTCTATAAATATTCTAGAATATATGATCGAAGCGATTATGTATTACTGTGGACGCTATAACAACTAATACTAAAAATAAGAAATTAATAGATAAAGGGAGTCGCTATACAAAAAATGTGTTTTTTTCAGCGTTCTAAAACATTATAAGGTACGGAACCCTTCATGTACGAGTCCGACTCGCCACTTGACCGGTTTTCTAGACTTACGGCCACGATTAGACTCTTCCAGATTGTCAATATGCCTCACCTTGTTACACAGATCTAAAATGTTTTTTTTTAATACGTATTTCAGTAAATAATTCAGTCATTCATTCAATATAGAACCATAAATAGAAATACGAAGAAAGATTTTTAACTTCCCATAGTAACTAGATCACGTGACTACTTCTATTTTTATGAGAACCTAAAAAATATTTTCCGTATATATCTACGAATTTTTCTTCCAGACCAGCATGGTTTGTAATCTTACTTTATTCTTATTGCATGGCAATAGAATCTATACATATATTAAAGTTATATACCGCCGGTTCACTGCAAGAAACATGCGCCGATGCGCTGTCACTAGCGCCACCGAAAGTGAACGGCAAGCAACGGTAACTAACGACACACAACAGTTTCACTTTTACTTTGCTACCTTGACTACGAATTTCAATAGTTCACTAATGTTGTAGCAGATGGCGCTAGTAGCCTTAATGTAATAATTAATTGATATTTTTTCAAAACAAAAAACTGACTTTAATACCAGACAAGATAAATATTCAAACGATTGTATACTAAGATATTATATTTTTTCTAGTTATTTTCATTAAAAAAACAAACCACACAACCGATTTTATTAAAATTTCTATGGGACCACCTGGAAAGTATACCCTTCCAAACAAAAAAATATTTTTCTAAATCGGTCCAGGCGTCTTCGAGTAATCGGGAAACAGATATATATAAAAAAATAAAAGGTTCCGAAGGATTGATGATAACCTCCTCCTTTTTTGAATTCAGTTAAAAAGAAGTAAGATTTTTATATTTCCGCATATCTTTGTGATATTAAATTTTACGATTGAAATACAACATAATGGAAGGCCAGCGACATTGCAAAGTACATTTACTTATTTACATAATTTTATACATTATACAGTAATAATAAGAGTTCAAAAAAACGACAAAACTTTTCGAGAAATGGTAGGTAGTGGCCCTTGCGCTCCACTTGGCTTGTCTTGGAAGGGGGCACTCCCGAGCCCTCAGATAACCCTTCAAACTATTTTATGAACTACTGATTACAGTTTAAAGTGAGAACGTAGCATTTTTGCCAAAAGTGGCCGTTTTCGCAAAAATGCTAAGAAAAGCAACATTCTCACTTTAAAGTGTAATATAGTAGTTGATAAAATAGCTTGAAGGGTTACCTAGGGCTTCACAAATACAAAATTTTAAATTATATCTCCGTTTCGTTTGAAGTAATTTATTTCAAATGGGGGCACCACTGAAATCGAAAAATTCATGTAGCCCCTTAACGGTAGACAGAGCCCAGGGCAGTAATTTACTCGTTATATCCTATTATATTCAAACAGTACACGGTCAATAACACCGGCTAATCTTTGTAAAACGAAATCAGATGAGTTTTAATTGGAAGACATACAAACGCAACAGCTCAATTAGGTTTTTGCTAAGATCACTTAGAACAAGCGATACTTCAAACGCTTAGAATACATTTTTTATGGACAGGTTGTTTGACCTATGCAATTAGGAATAAATAGGTTTATGACTATTGACGCAGATATTATGAGTAATAAAAAAAATGGACAACAAATGGCTTAATTTTTATAATTAATTATAAACATATTATAAACTTAATGTTATTATTATTTAACGTTTTATAAATGATTAAAATATACTTGAGATTCCTATTTAGTTTATTTCGGTTTAAACTAAATAAGAAAGAAAAGTCTGCTTATACATACACAATCTAATACCGTAGGTTAAAAGACAACAACGCGTTCAAATGTACATTTTAAATTATAAACAATATTTACGTAAAAATATAGAGTATTTTTTATTTATGTGCAATTTTGATAGTGTTCCAATATGTTTTTCATTACTTTGAGGGTTTCGCCAACCGAGCGTAATTTATGCTGTAGAAAATGAGTTGCTGAATTTCTGTTGCATTTAATTTCAGACAAAATCCCTATTTGTGCCACATGGCGAGAGAAAATGTGTCATGAATTTATATAGAATAGAAACTATGCTCGCTAACTCATTTTCTGCAACAGAAATTACGCTCGTTGCTCTAAAAAAACATATTTGCTCACAACAACAAGAAAATATAATGTCACAGTTATTTACTTATACATTTTAATTGGCGAAGTCAACAAAACAACAACAACAACTAAGGCCTTTGCCCAGCAGTGGGACACTGAAACAGGCTAATAAAAAAAGTTAACTACATGATTACATATGTGACATCTCTTCCCAGTTGAGATATTCCATTAGAAAATTATATGGTTTTACCACAAATATACGAACAAATGTTATGAGGTACCACTCGATTAAACACAATAAAATCGATAACGACACGAGCTCGTATCGAGATTTCGAATAGTTCAAGGCGGTAAGGCCTGGCTAATTACTTTAGCTATAATTAATCAATTGTTACAAATTATCAGATCGTTTCTACCGGTATACTGATCGTATGATAGTTTGTATGCTTATTTGGGTGCAAATAACATTTGAGATCTCAATGATACAACGGTCTATAAGCTTTTGGGTTAACGTATTACGGTAGCTACACACATAAGCGGGCGCCCGCGCAGGCCCGCTTATGTGTGTATAGTGGGTTCGGCAGTATTTGTCGAACAACAAAGCCGACCGAAGCAATTACTGCACTTGTTCGGCTTTATTCAGCTTGTGCCAACCGGGTAGTTCATTCGGGTCGACACTCGATTCGGCAGTATTTAAATTTATCTGCATATATTCGTATATTACCGCTCGGCTTTGCCAATTAACGCCATCCCGCTGTTGTTGCCCGCCTAGTGAAAGCTTTTTCCCCGAACATTCATCTACATATATTCGATTGTACCACCCGGCTATGCCGATTAATGCCGGCCCGCTTATGTGTATAACAACCCTAATGCATCTTCAAGTGTAGGTTTAAACTACATTAGCGATAGTGGCACATCATATTAAGGTCCTACGTGCCTCGATGGTCGCGTTATGCCTTTGCGTCCGGTTCTGGGTTCGATCCCCAGCCAGGACAAGTTGAAAAATGACCTTATTCTATTGTCTTGGGTCTTTGGGTGTATTTATATGTATATGTAAAATATAATATCATTGAGTTAATTTTCCATAACACAAGTTAAAAAAGTCTTACTATTTGGCGTTAGCTCGATCACTGTGATTAGTCCCTACCAAAGAATTTATAATATAACCTAGAATAACAACAAGTAATAATCTCAAAAAAAAATGTTTGTATGTTGTGTACATGAATTTTGTAAATAAAATAAATAAATAAAAAACAGCATTGAAAATTAAACTTAATGCCACGCACATAAAGCTCATATTTTCATAATGCTTATATTACCTACGTTCCCAAAAAATGAACCTAAAGTTGTAGGCGTCCCTTTCCCGCAAACTGTCAGTGCAATAAAGTAGAAGGGGAGAGCTATAACTTTAGGTATAATTTTTGGGAACGACTTTGCCATTTCGTAAGCATTCTAGATTTGTGTACATATTTATTTATAATTATTGCCGTCATCTATCTCGCTCTGTCCTGTGCTACTTTCATCTAGTTGCGACCCGCGGCTTTGTCTATGGCGTCTATGAAACTATGTCGTCATTGCTAGACTTACCATGTTGTAAAGGTATTAGAAATCATAAATTACATTTCCAATATGCAATATCTAACATAATAATAAATTTTTCACATTACTGAACAAGGTTGATGGAAAATTATACTTCTCAAGTTGACCGAAACCTTAAGAGTATGATCATGGTCTGTCATAGCAAAGTAATGTTTTGTGTCGTTCATTTATTGTCTTACTGCCTGATTGACTTGAGGGCGTGTGATGAATTATACCAGAAGCTTTCAACGGCATACGTACAAAATAAATAGAGTGCAGAATGAACATACAACCCGCAGAAGTTAACTAGGCACCTCGCTCTGATGGAAAGATGTAGGTACTAAACTTCGTTACAAGCCGCTCAGCCGTTTTGGCATGACAGTGCAACACACATCTATATACATATAGCGTCTAACAAAATATACTGAAACTATTTTAAGGGTGAATTCAGTCCATGATACTCAACAACTTTTCCCAAGGAACATGTATCGAAATTTGAAAAATAATTTTTACCTTCTCATACAAATTGATCAATTAGCTGATCAGTTTGTATGGAAAGCAAAAAAAATATTTTTCATATTTCGATATATGTTCCTTGTGGAAAGTTGTTCAGTATCATGGACTGAATCCACGCTTAAATAGTTTCAGTATATTTTGTTAGACCCTATATACAAAGTGAAAGGGACATACCCTTAATAAATCGAACCACGGGCTATACTAGATGACTAAAGTATTATGAAATTGAAATAAGAGTCAAAAACAAAAAAAAAATCGACATACCCATACAAATCGCCCGGGTGGCCGCACATTTTTTTATGGAAATACCGAAAATTATTATTGTATTTTGCTGTTATTTTAATTTCATTATACTATAATGGTCTAGTATAGACCGTGGTTTGATTAATACGGGTATGTCCCTTCCACGTTGTATACAAAGCGTTACTGTCGGCCAGGTGTCGAAATGATAAATGTTCGCTGGATAAAAACGTCGGAAACCGATACCTACTACAATTCCAAATACCAACTAGCTTCGCTCGTTTATCCGAATATTTAATGGGATATTCACGTTAATATGCAGCTCGGGTCAAGCCAGGTTCCCCAATTGATTCGAATTCTCAGAACAATATAATCTGTCTAAGTCCGTATATTTTAATTATATTTGCACTAATTATCGAGAAAACAAATATGTTAATCGAAATTCCCTTCTGTGAATATTTAGGTAACCATTTTTTTTTATTATTCGTATAATGAAATGAAATTAAGGAAAGTGTATGTCATTACTCATTAAACACTTTTTTGCCATCATTACGTTGTCCTTCTGTACACTCGTTATTCTTAAGATATGTTGGTACTAGCTGCAATTAATATTGTTTCGTCGGCATAGGTCGCAGGTCAAAGTCAATTTCATTTGGAGGTGACGTAGGCTTTTTATTTAAAATCATACTGTTATCTTTTAATGATATAAACATAGCACGGACAACTTCCGTGAATAATTTCAATTACACTTTATGGATATTAATGCCATTTATAGGCCTATTACTTACGGCAGTAATATATACGGTTTTCCTGATGGTGAGTGGTTAGGTTACCGTACCCTATGGATCCAATAAACTACTCTTGTTATGGAACCTCATATTGTAGAATAAAGTTTCATGCAAATTTGTCCTTTGTTTTAAAGATACAATATTTTTTCAAATATAGATAGATAAATATTATCATGCCTGTTTCCCACAGGGGTAGGTAGAGGCTATGGATCTCCATTGGTTACGATCCTTAAAGATTTAGAAGAGATATAGAAAAGTTGATAAATTGACAAATTACATTGATTGAGCTAGCCTACAAAGGAAGTTTTAAACTTGTGTTATATAACGTCTAAAAAAATATACTGAAACTATTTCAAGAGTGAATTCAGTCCATGATACTGAACAACTTTCCCCAAGGAACATATATCGAAATATGAAAAAAAATTGTTGGCTTTCCAATCAAACTCGGATCAGCATCAAACATCAATCGGCCAACTTATATGGGAGCCCAAAAATTATTTTTCAAATTTCGATAAATAAATATAAATAAATATATAAGGACAAATCACCCTGATTAAGCTAGCCCCAAAGTAAGTTTTAAACTTGTGTTATGGGATACTAACTCAACGATACTATATTATATGATAAATATGTATTTATCCAGGGCAAGTTGGAAAACGGCCCTTTTCAAATTGTCCTGGGTCATCTATATATACAATAGAAAAAGGCCGTTTTCCAACTTGCCCTGGCTGGGGATCGAACCCAGGTCCTCCGGATTAGCGGTCTAGCGTGTTAACCATACGCCACGGAGGTCGTCAAAGTATGTTCCTTGAGGAATGTTAATCACTATTATGGACTGAATCCATCCTTTAAATAGTTTTAGTATATTTTGTTTGACCCTGTATATATTTTACCATCGAGAATATTATTTAATATTCCATGTACAAAGTTTTTTTGGTATATTAATGATATATAAAGACCGTGTAATGTAATTTGCAATTGTAATATTAATTTTTGAAAGTAAAGTATTCAACTCTCCGATACCAGTAGCGGAACAGCTAATATTTTTATTTGAGTATGTAATCGCTCAATCATTTGATTTGTAGTCGTATGAATTGCATATTGTATGTGTAATGGGCTAAATTAAGCGTTATTAAAAATGATTATGTAAAATCGAAGATGTTCTATACGCAATGTGAAAGGAAGCTTTGATTCTAATAAGTTCAGACAGCTAGCATTTAGTATGATTAATTCAATACGCCAATAGTCAAATGTCAAATTGCATTAGAATATGATAGAAAATTCCCATGGGAATAAACAAGAAGTTTTTGTGCCCATAATTTTTAAGAGCTATTCCCAAGAATGAGATGGGCAGACGAGTTGTCGGTTTTTGATAAAAATTGGACAGAAACAGCCGAAAATAGAAGTTATTGGTAACAAAACGGGGAGACTTTTGTCCAACTATGGGACCTATATGGCAAAATAAAAAAAATCTCAAGAAACAAAATAAAGTCCTCTTATTCATCCTTGCATTTCATCCATGATACTAAACAGAATTCGGTGTTTTCTTTTAACCAAAATTTTTTTGCAAAATATGCCTTTTCGCAGACGACATTTAGAATTTAGAATTTAAAATACATACTACCTGACGGTGTTAATTAAGTCTCGGGTGAAACATTTATCACTTAAATTCTATGATTTAAGCCGTTCTTTATTTTACCGCCCTGTATTGACCAAATTGTAGTGACCAAACATCTTCTAAACTCAAAAATTATTTAGCCGGGAGTACGAGCGCAAGCGCAATATGAGGTTATTTAACTTAAATTTGTATGGCTGATTTTTATATATATTTTGTAAAATATTATTATGAAGTAGTATCATAAGTGTCAGACACTTTTGGTCACTATAATTTGTTTGACAGATAAAATATAACTTTGTAAGAGTTAGATTAATAACATATTTAAAAGTCAGACATGTAAAAATAAGTTGATTTATTTTTTGTGCAGCTTTAAAGCGTCTGACAAAAGTTCTGGCCCATGAAAAGTGTCTGACACTTATGGATACTACTTCAGAATCTATACTAATATTATAAAGCGGAAGAGTTTGTTTGTTTGTTTGTTTGAACGCGCTAATCTCAGGAACTAATGGTCCGATTTGAAAAATTCTTTTTTTGTTGGGTAGTCCATTTATAGAGGAAGGCTTTAGGCTATATAACATTCCGACAACCAAGCGAACGAAGTCGCGGGCACAGCTAGTAATATTATATATGTATATAAAAATCTCTAGAGCTCTAGATCGGTCGTTTTGGAAATCCCTGGGGGAGGCCTATGTCCAGCAGTGGACGTTATGCGGCTGAAATGATGATGATGATGAATTAAATTATTACGTGGAGTTCGTGTTTATTCTACTGATGCACTGATCCTACACATACTGTGTACATACAGTTTTATGTAGGGCTCATCTAACAAGCTAGGACAGGTGGGTCTTTCGCTGGACATAGACCTGGGGTTACAGGTCTTTGACCAGCGGAATACTTCCTGTGTCTGAATAGATGATGGTGACCCTAATCACAAATTCCGGCGTGGAACTGTGGCTACTTGTACCGTTTTCAATAATTTATTAAGATTTGACTCGCGTTAAAACAACGAACTTGATTCTATGGAAAAGTAACTTCATACATCATCATCGCGCAACGTTTTGCACCACGAAATTTATATAAAATTACCGTCGCATAACGCAGCATCATGCAGTAGCCACTGATTGGTCCAGCAATAGACGTGAAGTATCGTCAGTAAAGAAATTGGCGGAAAACGAGATGTAATTATTAAGTACCCCTTAAATTAATGTTTTTTTGAGAGAATCATAGCAATGTCCTTTCGGTGAATGGACGTTCGAACTGGCTGTCGAAATCGTGGTAGAGACGGTTAATCAGATACCTGTGCCACCTCACGTAGTGTGCGACGCGCGGTGGCACAGGTATCTGATTAACCGTCTGTACATCGATGATATGGAATATCGGTAATTTGGACGCTCGATCTAATGACTTCGGGGAATCAGCCATCGGGCTCATGGCATTCGAGATCAAGTAGTAAACCTATTTTAAGGGTTCGGTACCTAAATGGTGCTAACGGGACCCTATTACTGAGACTCCGTTGTCTATCCGTCTGTCCGTCCGTCTGTCACAGGGTTCTACTCTTGAAATTTTTACCAATGGCCGCTATAACAACAAATACTAAAAATAAGTTAATAATGAAAAAGGTCGTCATAAAAGTAACGTTTTTTCAGCATTTTAAAACATTGTAATTATACACTTCAAGTACGAGGCCGACTCACACTTGACCGGTTTTTTGCACTTGATTATGCTTTCATAGTATTATATTTCGCTGCGTAAAAAGATAAAGCCAGACAGTTATCTGTGAGTAACGACCCCGAAAACATTCAAATCATTAGTAGTCCACTCGCAAATCCGCCATGATCGAGAGCCAGCCATCTTGGATGCAATACTTGTACTGTACAGTTTATTGCATTGCCCGCTATGCCACTATGGGAATATGGTGATATCATTCAGAGGATTGGTGATGCTCTTGTAATGGTAATTAGTTGATATACAACGAGTAACAAAAAGGAGGTATCAACCCGAAAGGAAGTTCGTACTAACCAATGTGAACAACTTTTACTATGCGACCACACCTGATAACGCGAAAAAAAAACTAGCAGATCCATACATTTTGGCACGATAGGTATTTAATTTTGTATGGAGCTGCAGATTTTTATTTCGCGATTTCAGGGATGGTCCCATAGTAAAAGTTGTTCACATTGGTTAGTACATTAACACCCTTCGGGTAGTTTTGTAAATTCATCAAGTTTTTGAAGTTTTATACCTACAACGTGGAAAAGACGCAGTAATTATGGAGAAAATCAATTTTACAATAGCTGGTAATTGAAAAGCAATTAATTATTTTATTTAAAAACTTCGTGTTTAAACCAATAATTTTACCCTTTTTATTTTATATATATATAATTTTATATTAATGCAGTAGTTCAGTATAGCTTGTGCTATATCTATTATTACGCTAATGTATTTCCCACGTTGTACGTAGTCTGTGATTTTGGATGGGTTACACCAGAAAACAAACAAACCGAATCGGCCGATCAAGTTTCTACGAAAAAGGCTTTGGATACTGAATTAAATACGCGTTTTATAAAAAGCATAGGTAATATATAATACTAATCAAAGAGTTATAATGTACCTTTCCCCCAAAATCTCTGATACTAACCTATGACATGATAGGAAAAGGAAACCGGCCAGTACTTGCCAATTTTGAATATTCTTTTCTGTGTAACCTGTTCATTGGACTAAAATACGAGTATTATTTCGCATTTCTGATACAACCTATACAGGGTTATTTTTAATTAACCGGCAACCTTTTTGGAGCAAGTTCAGTCCGTGATACTGAACCACTTTCCATAAAAACAAGTATCGAAAAACGATAAAAAAATCGACTTCCCATACAAATCGGCGCTTAACCAAATGGATTTTGTTGTTAATTAAAAATAACCCTGTATATCAACTGTCACATGAATTTACAGTAATATTAGGTCCTCACATATGAAATTGCCGTTCAGTATCAAAAAAGTGAAACAAGTTTTTTTTAATGAAATTATTATTTAATCAATCGAAGTATGCGCCGTTGTTATCGATACACTTCCGCCATTTTATAGGCAGATCATTGATACCTTTGGAAAAAAAATCCTGGGAGCGAGAGTCTATGAACTGTTTGAAGGCGGTTTTGACTGCCTCATCAGATTTGAAATTTTTTCCTTGTAAAAAGTTATCCAAATTTTGAAAAAAGTGGTAATCGGTTGAGGCAAGATCTGGAGAGTATGGTGGGTGACGCAGAGGTTCCAGTCGCAGCTCCTCTAACTTGGCGATCGTTTGATGTGCAGTGTGTGGTCTAGCGTTATCCTAAAGGAGCAGTGGGCTAGAGCAATTCATCAGTCTCGGTTGTTTAATGGCGAGCTTTTCCATCATTGTTTGCAATTGTTGGCAATACAAGTCTGCAGTAATCGTCTGGCCTGATCTCAAGAAGCTGTAGTGGATAACACCAGTACTGGTCCACCAAACACTAACCAGAATCTTCTTTTTGGTCAGTTTTCGCTTAGGGCAAGGTTTTGCCGGTTCTCCAGGGTCAAGCCATTGTGATAATCGCTTCCGATTGTCGTACAGGATCCATTTCTCATCACAAGTCACGATACGGTTCAAAATCCCCTCATTATTGTGGCGATTAAGTAAAGAAACGCAGCAAGCAACGCGTGTTTGTTGGTTTGCTTCAGTCAATTCGTGCGGTACCCACTTTTCGAGTTTTTTAATTTTTCCGATTTGGCGCAAGTGGATAAGTATCATTTTGTCACTTACGCCGAAGGCTGCTGCTAATTCAGAAGTGGTTTGAGATGGATCCGCTTCCACTATCGCCTTCAATTCTTCGTTATTCACTTAGTATCAGGTCGTCCACGAGGCTCATTGTTTAAATCGAAATTTCCAGAACGGAAACGTTGAAACCAAAAACGCACCGTTCGTTCGTTAGCGGTGCCTGGTCCATACACGTCGTTAATTCTTCGAGTCGTTTCTGCAGCACTGGTGCCACGGTGGAACTCGTATTCGTAAATATCGCGAATTTTCAATTTGTCCATAGTTGTTGTTATAGCAATGTTGAAACTCAAACAAATGATGTTAAAACAAATGAAATACGAATTTTAGAACAATATTTTTCTGGCTTTATTTCGAAATAAATTTGAATTTGGAATTCCTAATGAAACGCAAGATATTTGATTTTAAAGTTGCCAGTATTGAAAATCGGCAATTTCATATGTAAGGACCTAATAGTTTTTTTAAATGTATATTTGTGCCATTAAATTTCGTACCATTAGGATTTAAAGATGATGTCTTTTAAATGGTGACCTCCAGAGTTGATACACATTTGAGCCCTATTTATGACATTTTGCATAACTTGCCGTAACACTTCCTGCGATATGTTCGTTATTTCTTGACGAATGTTTTCTTTTAGAGCTGCGAGAGTCTGTGGCTTGTTCACATACACCCGAGATTTCAAAAAACCCCAAAGAAAGAAGTCTGGACTGGTCAGATCGGGTGATCTTGCAGGCCAAGGCAAATCGCCAAAACGAGAGATAACTCGGCCTGGAAAAGCGTTCGTAAGAACATTGACACAATTATTCCACGTTCTTGGGGAGTAAAACGGTCCATGTTTATTTTCAGTGTATTTTACATTTGTTCACTACACAATTTTCAACAACAGAATGACAGAAAATGTCATATAAAAAAAATAAAAGTATTTTCTTTAGTGCCAGTACTTTTGCGCCACCCAGTATTTGACGTGGTCAAGGTAAAGAAGAAAAGACCAGAAAGATAACGAGGCTGTTTGATAAGTACCCGTTTTCTAAATATATTAATATTACTGGCCGCAAATAAGTATACCACCTTTTAAAGCAATTTTTCAGAGTAAAATAAAAAGCGGTAAAATTAAAAAAAAATGGCATTTCATTTGTTTTTTTTCTCATTTGACAACGATTCAGTGAAGGCGTGAACTTAAAATTGTTAAAATGGAGAAAGAACAGTATCGGTCTGTAATTAGATTCTTATTTTTGGAAGGAAAAACATGTGATGAAATAAAAGTAAGAATGCAAGCGGTTTACCATGAATGTGCTCCTTCTATGAGAACCGTCAGATATTGGTATAACGAGTTTAAGCGGGGGAGAACAACCGTCTTTGATGAGGATCGCCCAGGCCGGCCAGTTGAGGTGACTACAGACGATATGGTTAAGAAAATTGAAAATATCGTTTTAGCCGACCGCCAAATTAAACTTCGAGAAATCGTTGATGCTGTAAATGTTTCAATCGAGAGGGTACAACACATATTAGAAGAAAAATTGGGTATGAAGAAAGTATCGGCGAGGTGGGTGCCGCGTTTACTCACGGAGGAGCAAAAACGGAACCGACTGACTACTTCGGAGCAGTGTTTGGCCGTGTTCAAACGTAACCCGAAGGAGTTTCTGCGTCGTTTCGTGACCGTGAACGAAACGTGGGTCCACCACTACACCCCGGAAATAAAAGAGCAGTCGAAGCAGTGGATATTACTGGGTGAACCTGCTCCAAAGAAAGCAAAAACCGTCCCATCGACTGGAAAGGTCATGGCGACCGTTTTTTGGGATTCGCAGGGTATTATACATATTGACTATTTAGAAAAGGGAAAAACAATAACAGGGCAGTACTATGCCAATTTATCGGATGAATTTGACGCCGTGTTGAAGGACAAATGACCCCATTTAAAAAAGAAAAAAGTACTGTTTCATCACAGGCCGGAAACTCCTAAGGTACGCGCAATATGCGTCACCCAGGCGTCCCCGTTCCCCGTCCCCGCACCTCTCCCCCGTTTTTTCCTCGATTCTCACGTTGGCCGTCAAGAACCGGGGGAGAGGTGCGGGTGCGGGGAACGGGGACGTATATTGCGCGTACCTTAGAAGAGTCCCTTCTGTTTACTCTTACTGTATTCTGTGGTTTCAGCACGACAACGCCCCGGCTCATTCGTCCAGAGTTGTGACGGCTAAATTAGCACAGTTACGCTACGAACTATTGTCTCACCCCCCGTATTCTCCAGATTTGGCCCCATGCGATTTCTTTTTGTTTCCCAACCTAAAAAAATGGCTCGGTGGCAAGCTATTTGGATCAAATGACAAAGTCATTGCCGCCACAGAGGCCTATTTTAATGACTTTCCAAAATCATACTTTTTGGATGGTTTATTGAAGCTTGAGTATAGGTGGAACAAATGTATAGAGTTAAAAGGTGAGTAGAAAAATAAATGCATATATACAAAAAAAAATGTTGTTTTTTTTTCATAAACGGGTACTTATCAAACAGCCTAGGTAGTGAAGGAAAGAACCGGGATTGTGTTCAGATGAGTCCACTCATACGTATTAATTTTAAATTTATACCCTGTTTAATTTAAAAGGTCAAAACAGTAAACCGAATGAAACTAATAAGAGCATCTGCCCTTTAAAAATTTTATTACCCACATATGTTGGAAAAGTATATTAGTATTGTTGGTTTATAATATCACGTCTTTATGGCCCTAATGGGGCAGACAGAGCCGCAAGTCCCAATAATGGCCAATTTTAGCACGATAGTGGGCGAAAAGATAAATAAACCAGCCAAGTGCGAGTTAAACTCGCGTGGAGAGGGTTCCGTACAATTGATTGAATTCTTATAGATTTTCCTGTAATCTACAAGCAATGAACTATATTTTGTATTTTTTTTCAAAATTTTAGGCTCAGTAGTTTTAGAGATCGGGGAGGGGGGGGGGGGGGGGATTGGGAATGGTCAATTTTCGTCTTTTTTCATGAACAAAAGCAAAACTATTCATTTTAAAATAACAACAAAAATATATTTGAGATCCTCATAACGAGCCCTTTCATTTGATATATGACACAGTAAGGTTTGCAAACTTTTTATTTTATTTCCTAATTAGTCCCCCGAAAATGACCCTTATTTTCAAAAAAATATTTATTTACTTTAAACATATGTGTTTGGGTCATAGGAATACAACATACTACCAAATTTCACCTGATTCGGTCCAGTAGATTGGGAGCAAATTGACTGTGACAGACGGACGGACAGACAGACGCACGAGTGATAAGGGTTCCGTTTTGTCATTTTTTGTACGGAACCATAAAAAGGGATTCGAAATAGTGATGGGTTGCTAGCCGGATCGCCTATTAACATGATTCGCATTTTTGCCCATTCCCTCAATCAGGTTTTTACGATCTGCGTGGGAAGAGAAGCAGCTGGTACATTCATTTTTCCCAGACCAACATGGAATAAATTTATTTAAAATTAAGAAATTTTCAGACATACATTTTTTAAATTTATTATTTAATTTATTATTAATTAATGATTGAATAAATTTATAAGTTACATGAGTTGCAACTTTTGAAATTATAACTGGGAATTTCAAAGATTACTTTCTAATTTAAGGGTCGGCCTGATGTGGATAATTTAAGTTTTGGTCCTACTTCCTCGCACACAAATTTACTCTAGCCGAAACCATAGATTATCGTAATATTGTATTACTGGCCGAAACGAGACAGCGAGCCATACGCGGGGAAAAGATCGAGGTAGGTCAATGAGGCTGATTTTGGTTTTGAGTTTTTTTCCGTTTTACTAAGAATATTTAAGAGTTATTTAAAAAGTTTATGACTGCCTTATGTTACAGTTATAATCCAAAGTTACAAGTGCTTATCTATACTAATATTATAAAGCGGAAGAGTTTGTTTGTTTGTTTGTTTGTTTAAACGCGCTAATCTCAGGAACTAATGGTCCGATTTGAAAAATTCTTTTTTTGTTGGGTACTTAGTCCATTTATAGAGGAAGGCTTTAGGCTATATATTACGTTCCGACAACCACGCGAACGAAGTCGCGGGCACAGCTAGTTTATTGTATTTCTTGAATACTTTCAGTTTTAGTATAATTCTGAGGTGACTTGGAGGCAACTTCGCATTGTTTTTCTGTCGAGAAAATTTTAAGCAATCGTGTTTTCGAAACATATTATGTACGAGTATAGATAGTCCTGAACTGAGTCGCTCTAAGTACTTTTAGGGTCATAAGGGCTCTTAACTAATAACCATTTATAACCCCCGACGAAAATAAGTTTGACGTGTCTGTGTATCTGTCTGTGGGTCTGTCTGTGGTATCACCTAAACGAATAGACCGAATTTGATGCGATTTTTTAATCAAAAGCCTAGTGTGTCGAGTTGGTTCTTAGCTATGTTTGATAAAATCGGTTCAGCTGTTCAAAAGTTATTGGAGGCTGGAAAGTCGAGGCTTTTTTACTTTGTCTGGCAATTCACACCCAAACACTAATTTAATCAATTGATTATTACCTCACCACACTATTTTAGTGGCCTATTTCTCTCAAAGACGACAAAATTAGGTGCCTACCATGTTGCGTGGGCTTTATTTGCCCAGTTTAGGGCCTGTAGAATGTTTCACTACAATGCTAACCGAGTAATTGGCTTTAGGACTCATTTGCGCCGCCCACGCGTGGAGATAGTTAGTTATTGTGAAGAAAAACAACTTCATTCATGCACGGTTGTTCGTAGACCATGTTCTTGGGGCTATGAGAAGGTTAAGATAAGGTTATTGGTCGTCTCAGTAGAATTTTGCAATGAAGATAGCATTTTTGATGTTTTTAAGTACGAATAAAATAATTTAAAGACGTAAGTACTTAAATGTCAACCATGAACAGCGATTTTATTCTGAGAAAAGGTCTTCATTTGCCGTTTCTCATGATGTTTCGCGTTATTATTTTTATGTCAGTAACCTGGTAGCTACTATTTCATCTTCATTTACTACTTATCCAATAAAAATGAGTACATTTAATTTTATTAAGCTCATAAAATATGAGTACATTTATGCACACAATTATATCTTGAGTTCTTCCATGTTTTGGAATACACATGTGTCAGAAAATGCCTTAGGAATCTTGAAAAACCTGAGACATCTAACAAAATATGTAGGTACTGAAAATATATGGGTGACTTCTGTCAATATTACTATACAATTTTCCCCAAGGACCTAGAGAAATACGAAAAACAATTTGATTTCGTGTTTTTATGGGAAGCCATTTTTTTTAAATATTTCGATGTATGTTCCTATACATCGAAATATTAAAAAAAATTGCTAATAAGGAAAGTTCTTTAGTGACATGGACTAAATCTACCCTTAAAATAATTTCAGAATGTTTTAATAGGCATTATATAACGTCTAACAAAATATACTGAAACTATTTTAAGGTTGTTTTCAGTCCATGATACTGACCAACTTTCCCCAAGGAACATGTATCGAAATATGAAAAATATTTTTTTGCTTTTCATACTAACTCGGATCAGCTGAGCGGTCAACTTGTATGGGAGGCCAAAAAATATTTTTCATATTTCGATATATGTTCCTTGCGGAAAGTTGTTCAGTATCATGGACTGAATTCACCGTTAAAATAGTTTTAATATATTTTGTTAGACCCTGTATACAGGTTGATTTTGCATCAGGCTAATATTGAGATCTTGATGGAACACAAAAATGTGAGAAAAATACAGTGGCACTCCGGGAGTGCCAACAGAAGTGAAAACGTGAACAAGGTGGTGTCGGTAACAGTGTCGCGAGTTCAATGGGTTTTTCCCATCTCAAAAAAATGTCCAACGCGCCTAAGAAGCTTTCACTTCAAAAAAGACTTACTTTTTGTCGATTTTTTGTTTCCCCAATTTCTAATAAATGGCTAACCTACTAATACATGGGGCCGCGGCCCTCCTAGCTCGCCGGCCGCGGCTCGCCACTAGCCAGCGGTGACATTCAAATATGGGAGATTTTCGGTATGCATTTGTCGGCTAATATCTTCGGTTTTTATTATTAAACATAAAACATATGTATTTTTTATTTCGCTGTACTTTCCTTGAATATAGCTACAAGTTTCAAAATCCTGTACACAAAAACAAACAATAATGAATTCAGCATGTGTCGTCATTATTTGCAATCTATTACAAAAAATACTGCTGGTATGGGAGAAAAGAAAAAAACATAGAATGTATCAGCTGCTTAGCTTCCCGTGTAGATCGTAAAAGCCGATCGTGGGAATGGGAAAGAATCTAAATCGTATTAATAGGCGATGCAGTTAACAACCCATCACTATTATAATTTCATTTTTCCACCTTCATGCCCACCATCACGGTAGAAGTGGCCTGGATCTTGCCGCCCTGGGCTCTGTATGCCCCGTTAGGGATGAAGACGTGATAGTGTATCTTTATAAAAAAAAATATACTTGTTTGCTCAACCAAAGTCAATTATTTTCAAATTGGTCGTAAAATTAGCGCACACCAAACCTACTCGTACATGTGCAAATTTTCAGTTTATCAAGCCCTTGGTATTGCGACAAGGTGCGTGGGATGGTGCCTACGCCGCGATTTCATGTGGGGTGTCCCATTTACACCGACTATTGTGTAATGTAGGAACACGCTTTCTTGAGAGCTTGTGACGTCATAATAAACTAGAAAGTCAATGAAACCTAACTTGGGAAGTACAAAGTTTTGTATAGTTGGTAGACGTAGGCTTATGTACTTTTGTATGCCCTTTTGGTTTTAATGCGAAATTGAACCTTTTGGGCCGTTTTGTTTATTTATCACAAGCTTTTATTTAGCTTGCCCAGTTTCTTGTTTTTTGGGTCAAATCAAGATTTGATTTAGATTACAATGCAATATTATTAGGACAAAAAGTTGATCTGATGATGCGGAGCCGGAAATTGTCTTGATAAGTTTCTCCTCAAGCCTCATGTTTAAATAGGCTCAAGGTTGTTAAGGTGCAAAAATGTCTTTTTTTTCTTCAAAAAACTTATCTACTTTGGCTTCATCAAATTATTTATTCAGAAAGAAGATTAACAAATGAATGTAAAAAAGTAAGAAAAAACTAACTGAAACTATTTAACTATTTATTTGGCTCTTGCTAGCATCCACAGCCGTTTCAGAACCTAGCGGCCTGGTTAGGGATGATGGCAAGAGACCGGATGGGATGACCCTTGTGCCTTGGAGGTTTGGACGGCCCCTTGTGTGGGACGCTACCTGTGTCGACACTCTGGCACCGTCTCATCTCTCAGTCACAGGGTCTAAAGCAGGGACAGCCGCAGCTGCTGCAAAAACCCTCAAACGGCGCAAATATAGTAGCGTCGGCAATAATTATTTATTTGAGCCGTTTGGGGTTGAAACTTTAGGGCCGTGGAGACCATCAGCACACAAAATATATAATACTGTCGCCCGGAAATTGACAGACGTCACACATGACCAGAGGGCTGGCCTCTATCTGGCTCAAAAGATTAGCATTACCATACAACGTGGCAATGCTGCCAGCCTTCTGGGCACATTACCACGGGGCAGTGATTTGCCTGGTCTTTTTTATTTATAAGTTAAGTAGTTTTAGTTAAAGTTTTAGTTAGTTTTTTCTTACTTTTTTAACTTCATCAAATTATATTCTATCATCCTTATTATATGCGAAAGTTTGTATGAATGTTTATTCCGCTTTCACTCCAGAGCGGTAAAATGGATTAGAATGTTTGGCATGTTATTTTTATCGCGAAAAATGTGATGTAGTTCGTGGGATTGGTAATACCTTTGATTACGTGGGCAACGTCACGGGAAACAGCTAGTCAAAAGTATTTTTTTGACTTTCAATTTAAGGTCGATTAGAAGAGAAGAAGATAAGTGCTGATTTTTTTTCATATTTCCGTTTGTTTGTTTGTTTATAAAGCTTTATTGTACACAAAAAAGAATCAGATGCAAAAATAGAAAAGTAAATATACAACGGCGGACTTATCCCATATAGGGATCTCTTCCAGTCAACCGGCCAGTAATTGAGAGGAATGTTTACTTTATGCGTTTGGGGTAGAAGTGGTTGGTACCAAAATAGAGTATAAAAAGGTTAACAATATACATATAAAAATATAAACTTACACATATACAAACAAAAATAAACTTACATAGAAGTATACATAAACCTACATACAATATAAACTAAGAACATGAAAAAGAAATTAAGTAGCTAAGTTCCGTTTATGTTCTTTCTTCTTCTTCGTCTAAGCGCGATCCCGGATGCATCCGCAGCTGTGCTGCTTTGGAGCCCGGGGTGCGCTTTCCCGCTTTTTCTTCTCCAAATATAACATGCATGTCAATGGTCACCCAAGGATGCCAAAGACCTTGCGAAATGGAGAAGAAATAGCCAGAACAGTTTAAATGATTTGGCTATAGTTTTATGACCGGCCGAATGCCTGACGTCAACCCTCTTTAGGAATGTATTTGTGCGAAAAGTTTTACAACCAGCCACTGCAAGACGTTAACCCTCCTTGGGAATGCTAACGTAGCACGAGGTGTTTGTGCTTAGTCCTTTAGTCGCCTCTTACGACATCCACAGGAAGAGATAGGGTGGTCCTATTCTAACCCGGAACCACACGGGTAATACTCCGTATATGTTCCATAGCAAAAGTTATTCAGTATCATAAACTGAATCTGCTCTTAAAATAGTTTCAGTATAATTAATTCTTAACATACATTTTTAAACCAAAATACAATTGTTTTATTCATACAAAGCCACAAATAAATAAAATACCTAACAACAATTTCTGCTTTTCTGAAAGACCGATACGAATATATATAGCTTTCACTCGCAGTCTTGTAAGAGATGTATCTTAAAACGTGTAATACAATTTCAGATAGACTGTGGCCGACCTTACCCACTGTCACGGGTACACGCTTGACACCCATATCACATGAAAACCTAGTTTGGGGGCCATGCATCTTACTTTACAAAGGGTGCCATTTATTATGGCGCACAGAAAAAGCCATTACAAAGTTCATGTATAAAATATTAAGAGAACAGGAAAGAACTGCGTTGTTCTATTTAGTGTTCACTGAACATTCACTATATGTTTTCCTTATTTTTTTACATATATAATTTGTAAATTTTCAAGTGTGCTTGAATCAATAAAATAAAATAAAATTCACTGAACACAAAAATTCTGTAAGACCATTAACACATTATGGCGCCAAATTTAAGTCATAATTGGATTGTTAAGGGGTACATGAATTTTCCGGGGTCCAGTGCTGCGCCCATTTGAAATAAAATATTAGAAAGAAAACGGAGATATTATTTGAAATTCTGTCTTTGTCCCCTAAATAATAAAGCCCTAGATTATTATCTAAAATTTTAATATTATACCCTTCAAACTATTTTATGAACTACTGTATACAGTTTAAAGCGAGAACGTTAAGCTTTTCTTAGCATTTTTGTCAAATGTCTGATCCTTCTAAGTTATTTATTTTATTTCTTTGTACCTCTAGATTCGTAGTCAGACTGGTTCAAAACATAGATGGCAAGTGAAAGATCTGTCTATGAAAAAAAATATTTTTTTACTGTTCCTGATCTTAATAAACGAGTATGTTCGTTCTTGAATAGTTTTTTTCAATACTTATAGATTTTATTTTTATTTAGTAACAGCTCCTGCGACATAGATAGGTTTACTTAGTTTACATAACGTAGCTTACAGACACACTAGGCAGTAGAGCACAGACATGTTTTCGTGATATATTTACATATATCACAAATACATGTCTGTGCTCTAATTTTGAATATCTATACTAATATTTGTTTGTTTGTTTGTTTGTTTGTTTGTTTGTTTGTTTGTTTGTTTGTTTAACGCGCTAATCTCAGGAACTAATGATCCGATTTGATAAATTCTTTTTTTGTAGGGTAGTCCATTTATAGAGGAAGGCTTTAGGCTATATAACATTACGTTCCGACAACCACGCGTACGAAGTCGCGGGCACAGCTAGTACTCAATAAACGGGCAAGTGCGAGTCGGACTCGTACATGAAGGGTTCCGTACCTCCGTACAATGTTTTAAAACGCTAAATGAAGACCCCCTTTAATTTTTAACTTTTTTTTATTTTTAGTATTTGTTTTTATAGCGGCCATAGTAATACATAATCTGTGAAAATTTCAAGTATCTAGTTAATGCCATTACGAGGATCTAGTTAAAACCGCTGAAAAAACACGTTTTTTGTATGGCGACCCCCTTTAATTTATAACTTTTTTTTATTTTTAGTATTTGTTGTTATAGCGGCCACAGTTATACATAATCGGTTATTACGGTTCAAGAAATAGAGCCCTGTGACAGACGGACAGACAGCGGAGTCTCAGTAATAGGGTCCCGTTTGCACCCTTTGGGTACGGAACCCTAAAAAGGATACAAAACGCGTCACGTATGCAAACAAGGGATATATATGTACGTGAACTAAACTTCTGTAGTTTCAAGATCTCTATAATTTATAGTTCAAGCACTGTTCTTTTTCTTAGGATAAAAGGCAAAGATAAATCTTGTTTTGCTTTCTCACTTGATTTAAATGCATAAATAGGAACACCGTTTTTAAAAGCATCTCAGATAGCGACGCCTTTTAATTCAATTATAGGTCTTACAAACTAATTTTTAATTGCGTAGGTTTATCTAACTGATAACGGGACAAACAATAATGGTGGAAAGACGGAGTTAAGTGAGAATTTATGTTTTATTAGGCATGTGCAGTTTTTTGTTTGGTTGGTGCATTTAAATGCCACATGTTGCGCTTTAAGCAAAAAGTGTATGGTAATTGTAGCTGAGATGCAGAAATAATTGAAATAGCACTAGCCCACAGGCACAGAGGACAGTAAGAGTATACAGTATACAGAACGGAATCTCCTAAAGTACGCGCAATATGCGTCCCTGTTCCCCGTCCCCGTACCTCTCGGTTCTTGTGCGGCCACGTGCGCCATGCAGTGTGTGTTCGCTTGCTCTCGCCCCTCGACAAGGCGAGAACGGGGACGGAGAACGGGTACGCATATTGCGCGTACCTTAGGAGATTCCGTTCTGTATACTTGAACTGTCTTCTGTGCCACAGCACTAGCTTTTCATACTTTGCATTATGTGATAACACAAATATTTTGCTGATAATACTTATAAGTAATTTGAAATAAACGAAATGGTTTAAAACGGTTGAAAGGCTGAGTTGAAATGTTGAAGTATTAACTTTCAACTGTCAATTGGTTGAACACAAAAATAAATAGACGATTTTTTGTGGATTAGAAATTAGAATCAAGAAGAATCAAATATTTTTCAGTAATTAGGCTTTCACAGGCACTTTAACACGTGTATATTCCGTGAAATGTTTGTTTACATTTACTAGCGTTTTGCAATGACAACTGCTGAGAAGAAACACCGAAAGAAACTCATTCAAACACAGTATATATAGTAGCATTTTCGGGAAACGAACTGTCATGCAATAATAATATTTTGTATTTTATTATTTTTTAATTAGTTCAAACACTTTCAATCAAAACAAAAGACAGTCGAAAGGTTTTATGAAGATGTTATTGAAACGAATATGACTTTTCCATTCACACTTTGAGCGGCAAGATTAGACTTATAACCACAGCATCACGATATCGTTATTTTATAGCCACTGTATATGTTTTTTTAGGCACTGCAATATTATATTAACACCTCCATGAAATTGATCCACGATCTTTCTATTGTTTTTGTTATCATGCGCCTACGCACGCCACTTCGTGACGTATTTGGTAAGTAAGGCAAACAAGAGAATAGTCTATTAGTTCATTTAATATTTTACGAACAATTTATGGCATGTTTGTAAAAGTAGAAATATACATTTAGGTTTTAAAATTTTTATATTAATGTCTCAACGAAGGTTTCAAACAGTGGATGGTTTGTAACAGATACGCTTTGGTTATTGCCAATTTTTTGAAGCTTTTACGTAGGTATATTTAGCTTGCCCTGTAGGGTTACTCCAAAAGCGGTACGCAAGACGTACGTTACTGCGTACCCGTGTTTCACGGTAAAGCAACATTGAGCGTTAATACATAATGATAAATTCTTATTTGGTTTGACATATAAATAGGACGTCACTATCTTACGACTTTCGTATTATTTTATGGAGTAACCCCCTGTTGTTGTTTGTTTTTTGGGTCAAATCTTGCAAAGTTAATTGTAAGCCACTTCCTGGTTTCCGATTGAGATAAAATTGTGTATGCTAATGTAAATCAGATGACAATGTAATATTATTATAACAAGAAGCTGATCTGATGATAGAGCCGAAAGGTGGCTATAGGTACATGAGGAACCCTGTAATAAAGCGACGCTACCTCATCGAGTTTGGGCATATTACATTTGTCTTGATAAGTACTTAGGTGCCACAATAAAAGCTTGTACGAAAAAAAAAATATTCGAACATAATAATAAATAAATAAATATAAATATATAGGGACAAATCGCAATGATTGAAGCTAGCCCCAAAGTAAGTTATAAACTTGTGTTATGGGATACTAACTCAACGATACTATTTTTTATGATAAATACTTCTTCTTCATCTAAGCACGTTCCCGGTTGCATCCTCAGTTGTGCTGCTTCGGAGCCCGGGGTGCGCTTTCCCGCTTTTTCTTCTTCAAATATAACATGCACGTCAATGGTCACTCAAGGATGCCAAAGACCTTGCGAAGTGGAGAAGAAATTGCCACAACATTTAAAATGATTCGGCTGTAATTTTACGACCGGCCTGACGTCAACCCTCTTTGGGAATGTGTTTGAGCGAAAAGTTTTACAACTGGCCGCCGCCCGACGTTTACCCTCCTTGGGAATGCAGATTTTTGTGCTTGAGTCCTTTGACTAAAGGACTCGTAAGAGGCGACTGCCTCTTACGACATCCACAAACCTAAAGTACCCGTGTACCAATTGGCTATCCTGTACATCGATTTGCGGGTTTTTTGTCAATTTTTGCTTTGAACACCGTTTATACGCTAGTACTCTTTATTATACTGTGACAACGTCCACTATGCTTTAAGGCATCTGACAAAGCTTGAAGTCTGCCAAAAAATTATGACAGCAATTTAGTTGTCACACATGTAAAGTCAGCAAAGTAATTTATTGGGAATATTTTTATAATAACACCTGCCCGTAAATCTTGATATTAATTGATATTTTGGAATGCAAAAGCAAGTACGTTCACCTCGGATTCGACTTAAATTCTCGATAAGTTCGGCTAATGAAAGGATTCAATAAAAGCCTCAAGATGATTGCGGGCCCATATACCGCACAGGCTGCCTCATATTCAATTTGTATGCGAAATTAATAATTAATGTTATTACGAAATACGGGAATCATAACTTGTGATAACAACTTTAACACTTTGAATTTTTATGAGAATGGCAGGAGATTGCAGATTATATGGATGTGTGGAACAATACGTACTCGTATGTGTGGAACATCATGTATCCAACAGTGTAAAATTACACAAATTTTAGTGGTGCAGTGAGAACAGTAGATCTCGCAAACTCTTGTAACCATGCAATAACCAACATTTTTTCCTGTCACCTGGCTAAGCAAAGCTATTTCTTTTAGTGAAAGCCATCCATATATAATGCTACGGCAAATAACTTCCCTTTTCCTCCCTCTACTCCCCCCTTATAGTTTTTTTTTGCAGCATCTTGTGCAGAATGAAGTTCTCAGTGTGCCTCTCAAATTTGATTGAAATCCGTCAATAAACGCAACAGCAAAGTTCCCCCCTATTTCACCCCCACTCAAAAATCGCGATTGATTAAAAAAATATATAATTCACTTGTGTGCCAACTTTCGTCAAAATCGGTTGAAAATAGCGTAATTTTTGACCAATCTTGAAATGACGCTTCGCTCGGGCCTTTTATGTCGCCTATTTTCTTTTTTATTTGTACACTCCTGGAACATTGATCTACGATATGGTGAGCCCCGTATCTTCCCGTGTTTTATCTTGTGGTAACAGTACTAGGACTCTTTGGGTAAGTATGTCTTTTTAGGGTTCCGTACCCAAAGGGTGCAAACGGGACCCTATTACTGAGACTCCGCTGTCTGTCCGTCTGTCCGTCTGTCCATCTGTCCGTCTGTCCGTCTGCCACAGGGCTCTATCTCTTGAACCGTAATAGCTAGACACTTGAAATTTTCACCGATTATATATTACTGTGGCTGCTATAACAACAAATACTGAAAATAAAAAAAGTTAAAAATTAAAGGGGGTCGTCATACAAGAAACGTGTTTTTTTCAGCGTTTTTAACTAGATCTTTATAATGGCATTAACTAGCTACTTCAAATTTTCACAGATTATGTATTACTATGGCCGCTATAACAACAAATACAAAAAATAAAAAAAGTTAAAAATTAAAGGGGGTCGTCATACAAAAAACGTGTTTTTTTAGCGTTTTAAAACATTGTACGGAAGTATGGAACCCTTCATGTACGTGTCCGACTCGCACTTGCCCGTTTATTTATTTACATACACACTTCGCGCAAGAATTAAAATGTTTCGTCCGGATTCAAAAGTCATATCTGGAGAATTAAGCGGATACCTACACAAAAGAATTCCCGCAAAATTCGTGACAAAAATAAAAATTACTTTTTCCAAAGAACATTATGCGAGTGCACATATTTATTTACTGCTTCAATAAAACGTACGAATTTTTATTATGGGACGTTTTATAAGGTCTAAATTATTAGTAACGGTACCAGCGGTTCTTCCAAAAATTTGAATGCGCTTATTTTCTTGCGTTTTGTTTGTTTTGTAAAATTGGCTGTCTGAATATACATTTATAACCGCGATTACATATAAGTTACTAATTACCAGATTTTAGTAAAAAACAGTTATGAAAATAATTACGATCAGGTGACTTTTATGCATTTATTTTTCATTCATATCGATAAGACAGTAACAAGACCTGCTTTGCTGTATAAGGGGGAATTTTGGGCTGCGAAGAAGAAAGTAGAACATAAATGTAGCAGAAAAACGGACAAGGTTGATGTGTAGGGTGACGAAAATGGATAAGATCAGGAATTAAAATATATGATGGAGTTAAAAGGTAGCACCATTGTAAAGAAAATAAAAAGCCAAGAGGCGATATGATGATGGCCACAGAGATATAGGACGGCCTAAAAAGACGTAAAAGGAATGTGTGTAGTGAGACATGAAGGAGAGGGACACATATAGTACAGATATGGTAAATGAAAGAAAACGATGGAGGGACCGACCAAAAATAGGGAGAAGGCCAGGATGATGATGATGATGGAATAAGTAAGGTAATAAGTCCAAATCTAAACGTATAAACTAAAGATACCTTATAAGTACCTAATGGTCTGAAAATCTAAGCCATACAGAATGCCTAGTGATCGTTATGCCTACAGATGCTTAGCGTCGATTGTGCTGCACCCAATTTTTGGGTTTGTCTAAACTAGTACTATTTTCCTGGTCATCAGCATTCAGATGAAGTTCTAGATATCGACCACGATAAAAGTTCCAGATTTATTTCGACTTCCAAACACTTTTTTGTGAAGATACGAGTACACATACTGAATATTAAGTATCGTTCGGTATTTTTGGAATGTTGTCTGCCTTTAAAATATGTATGTTTATTTTTACAGTATGCTCAAAAATTTATATGTTATTTTAAAATACATTTTTATTTGATTAATTTTGATTTATTTATTGCCACAAAGTCCACAGCTCTTAAATAATTTACAATATTAATCTTAGTAAGTACAGCACTGACAGCCGTTATTGGATTTACATTGTAAGTTTCATCTTAAGTGCCCCGGAGACGATCAATCGTCAATCGTCAATCGTTACGTGATTTACCGATTCAATTGAAGGTGAGATTGATGGAGTTTATTCGATGCGTCAATTGCTCGCCCTCATTTGCTTACTGGCTGCGGCATGTCCGCCACGTTTCACTAGCGAGTAGTAGGGAGCAAATGACCAAGACGTTCAATTGGTCGCGTCAATCGCGATTGTCAATGGGCTTCAATCAAAACTTCTGTCAATCACCGTCAATCACGTAGTTGTAATTGACAATCGCATCAATTGCCTCTGTAGACGATCAATTGGTCCTTCAATCACGTAAATATTGTCAATTGCGATTGATCGTCTCCGGGGCACTTTAAATACAAATACGAACATTATTATTCAAATATTATTTACCTTACTTCACAGAGCGAAAATTATTTTTACGAAAGCGGGTAAACAATGACAACTAACAAACAAACATACCGTCTGTCTCTTTGAAGCGCGATGATATTAGTACAGAAACTTTTTTTACGCTTATACTAGTATTAAATCTTTATTTGCCAAAAACGTTTAACAACAAAAAGAATTACAATAGTGCAATGCAGGTAATTAACACGTATATATTTTTATGAAGGGTACAAAAATAAATATTCTAGTAGGTACTAAGTGCGCCTTTCATGCCCCATCCAGAAGTCCATCCCCGAACTAGACGTTGGTCTGGTATTGATATTTCCTTGATTTTCTTCTTTTTATAAAGTCTTGGCTTTTACTTTCGACTGCAATAGTCTAGTTGGTACGTAATAGGTATAATTATAACATATTTTATGTTGATAATTTCCTGGGAAACTTTAAAGTTAACGTCGCTATTAAAGCTAACGATATGAATTACTGTGTGTACTAATAATTATACATGTGAAAGTGTGTTTGTTTATCCGTCCTTCAGGTCGAGACAAAACAACAGATCGACGTGGTTTTTATGCAGATATGTTTCGGATACTTTTTTGCAAAGTCGCGGGTTAAAGCTTACCTTTTCTCTAACTTCACAGCTTCTAGCTTTTATTTACCTTTCCTGTTTGTTGTTGTTTACTTGTTTGGGTCAAATCTTGCAAGTTAAATTTAAGCCAGTTCCCGGTCTCTGATTGAGATGAAATTTTGATCATCACCAGTTCTTCTTTTTAGTCTTCACTGCAGGAGCACGACCCTCTCTGTACTACCAGAGCCATATATTAGCCGGAGCAGTCAGAGGATTTGGCCTACTCTCTCTACGCTGCTGGTTAGACGGGTTGGAGAGGTCTCATTGATGTTGATAAGCTTTGTTTAGCTTGTGTTTCCTAAGTCACCTTTTACGTCATCCACGAGAAGACTTGGAGTGAACTATTCTTTTCTGCCGGAAACAATACGGCTCTTAATAATAGTTTCAGTATATTACGTTAGATGCCATATAATTTCATTAATATTCCACTCGACCTGGTAAAATTCTGAAATATCACACGGCAGTCTGCCGGGAACGACACGGCAGAATTTTGATGCAATTGTAGACAATGCAATATTATTATAACAAGAAGCTGATCTGATGATGGAGCCGGAAGGTGGCTATAGGAACCCTGTAATAAAACGACGCAACCCTTTCGAGTTTGGGAATATTACATTTGTATTGATAAGTACCTATTAAGGCCTCACAACCTTTTTTTGCTAAAAAACATGTGAATTTGAATGAAAATAAAAAGGTCGTCGAACGACAGGTCAACACATTTCTACCTGCTTAAATTCTGCGGTAACATTGGGGTTTTATGGCTCTTTCCAACAAACCAAACCAGAATCTGCCTATTTTTTTTTATTTTCTCTTACACTTCGTAAGCATCGCCTACAGGAGAAGCCATTATGACAAAGTTTTCAAAATAATTGCTAAGATTTAGCACATGCTTTATGTTATACATATAGCAATGTCAGAAAAAAAACTAAAATAAGCTTTCATACAGATAGTGAAATAAGCAACAGGAAGTACGTAGTTGTTTCTATGAAAAGCCTTTTATTTTCTTTCCTTTTCAAACTTATTCAGTTGTATTAAGAATAAAAGGAACTTTATTTACGCATTGAATTAAATTTTATTTCTTATGGATCTTTTAGATACCAAACCTCAAATTTACTCGTTTATTTTACACATATTTAGATGTACGTAAAGTTTACTATATTATTTAAATTTAGATTAGTTGTTTTTCTCTTTTATTTATTTATTTATTTAATATTATATATTACAAATTGTACAGAACAATAGGCGAACTTAACGCTAAAAGCGTTGTCTACCAAAAGCGTTGTCTACCAGTCAACCTTTGGGTTATACAGAAAGTCTAAACGTGGGTTGCAAGATAAAGTGAAGTATACATAAAATACACAATGTACATTGTTACCTAAATATATATATATATATATATATTTACTTCCTATGCATATACCTACACAAATACATACATATATATACGCTACATATACTACACATATAAATAAATAGATAAATGCAGCAATTCTTAACGTCGGGGGTTAAATCAACTTTTATAACTCTTTTATAGGCTTTATCCTACTATATCAATAGGGATGTCATAAAAATATATCAAAGTTGTTCAAATGTCGCCGACCTACTGTGTTCGATGCACATTAGATTAGGATATAACTGATAACAAAGCTAGATATCGTCTGCATGCGTTTTATGTCCCAAGCTTGTCTTCTTATACAGGGTCTAACAAAATATACTGAAACAATTTTAAGCGTGGATTTAGTCCATCGTACTGAACAACTTTCCCCAAGGAACATATATCGAAATATGAAAAATAATTTTTGGCCTTCCATATAAGTTGACTGATCAGTTGATCAGAGTTTGTATGGAAAGCCAAAAAATATTTTTCATATTTCGATATATATTCCTTGGGGAAAGTTGTTCAGTATCATGAACTAAATTCACCTTTAAAATAGTTTCACTATATTTGGTTAGACGTTATATAACATACTGTTGGTCAAGTGTGAATAAAGTGCTGTACATTTCATATCGGGTAATCTTCTACTCCATTGACAAAAATATAGGTATATATTGACAATACAACATAAAGGTGATGCTCCTATGAGTGGAATGAAATTATATAAATAGGTACGCACTATCATCATCAGGTTTTTTTTAGTCTCCACTGCAGGAGCACGACCCTCGCTGTACTACCAGAGTCATATATTATTAGCCAGAGCAGTCAGATTGGCCTGCACTCTCCACGCTGGCCAGACGGAAGTTAAACAACCCCGGGCGTTGTCCGCACTTGGATGAGTGACTACAAGTGGTACAAAAATTTCTCAAGCTCCTCCGTGCTTCGGAAGGCACGTTAAGCCATTGGTTCCGGCTGTCATCGTATGTATGACAGTCGTCAAGCTATGTCAGATGCCTTTAGGCAGCTTGAAAAATCTGACACCAGTGTTAGCCACTTGTATTCCTAAATCGCCTTCTACGACATCCGCGGGAAAATGAAGAATTTTGCTGCAGAACTATTGTAGTCGAATATATAGGGACATTACAGCGTGCATGCAAAGACAGTAGATGAACCAAATTAGTAATGATTTCCGCCCACCAGCCCTCTGATCACTTAGGATAGATAACACTGTGCCGCCAACGGCAGCAAACAGTGGATGAGATTGGCACAGAACCTTAAAATACGGTGCGTAGACCTATGCTCAGTACTGGAATGTCAGCTGATAATTATGTATATATCACTATCTCTTCATAGCAATGTGTTTGATGTCGTCGTTCTAACACTCCATTTCCTTGCGTAGAGTACGTACCATTTGGAGACAGTTTTACCCTATCATCGTTCCTTATATCCAGTTCCATACTCAATATTTTCCCCAAAAACAAAACAAAAATTAACAAGTGCCGTTAAATATAACGTGTTACTCCATAAACTAAAAGGATTATTCCCGTACGCATAAAATTTTAATCTTTTTTTATTTTTCACCGCCTCGTAATCTTAAATAAAGACCTCCAGGTCCTCTCAACGTGACGGTTCGTAAAATATTGAACCTCTGAAGTATTGCTCGTGTCAAAATAAATAACTATGGTACAATAACTTTGGCGGATCTGTATGTTCATTAGTTACCGTTGCGTACAATTGTTTTAATACTTTTTGTCGTCTCAACATTTTTAGCTCTTATTTTTTGGACACGGTCCTTTAGGCCAGTTACTAAATTCATTTCAATTAGTTCTTTTTACCTGAGCAATAAGGTTCAATTTTATTTTATTATTTGACATTCACATTGGACAGTTTTTGGGTAGGTGTACGTACATATTGTCGTCTGTTACAGTAATCTCGTTCATTTATCTTGAAGGATGGAGGCTCCTAAGTTATTTGTTCGTGTTTCTTCTTTGTTATAAATGAATTTGTATTTAGAGATGAAAACGTGTGTAGGTATAGATTGATCAATGTTAGGCTAAATAGGTATATCATCTTTTATTCACAGTCTTAATCTTTCTCTTTTTTCTTTGAGTGTTGAAACGCCGTTATGCAATTTAAATCTCTACAAGTTTATTAATATAAAAAATAGAAATTCTTTTCCAAAAGTAAATCCTAAATTACAAGTTTGGGTAGGTAATTGTTTTGTTATTTTTGTCATATTTATTTTATTACCGTAATTTTTCGGATAGTTAATTCGTTTAGACACTCAATTTAAAATTTAATGCAAGTTAAACTGATATATTTTCAAGCAAAAATAAATTGCTTAAGTAACTAATCACTTCTGAAGTAGTACTTTACCAGATGAATATTTTATTCCTTTTAACTGGGTAGCATCATTTAAGGGTAAACGTATCCACACTAAATCCCAAGTGTCGTAAAGAGGCATAGGATCTCTTCTTTAATCTGTAACTGAATAGTCCTCAGTCCTCTCACCCTCCACAAACACGAGTATTTAGTATCGTCCTAATAAATATACTCTTTAAACAATATCCACTGAAAAATTGGTCTATAACTAACAGAGTAGCCCACATCATCTATTCAAATGTAAATTTTATTGCAATAATTTTAGAGGTTACTTTTGTTTACTTGAAATTAAAAGGAATACGAGTGTAAATAAGATCACAAAAGTGCATCAAAACGTTTATTTTTCGCATTACTTTCAGTGTTTATCACTTTTATTGGCCATAAAGAGCACTTTAAGGCCAGTTTAAGGCAACATACGCTACTATAATTCTCTTCGTCGCATTGTGAGGATAGATTGTTATGCTTTAGTTGTTTAATCCTATCCCAAGAGATGTAAGTGATGGAAAATTTAAGGTAGCAATTTGAGACTCGAGTGTAGTCACAGTAGTAATACACTCGCATAAATTGTGTCTACATTTCATAAACATATCTGCTCTAAAAGTTATTCTCTGGTATAACCTCGTTTCTACGTCAAAATTCATTACAATTGCTTGAGGTACTTGAACCTTTCAGGATTTATATTCATAATAGGACCCTTTATTTTAATTCATTACCTGCCATAATCTTCTTGTGTTAAAGAGCATTAGTGCTGCCCTATGCGCTTCTTGTAGCTAATAAAGAAGCATACTTACAAATATAAAACTTCTTATTTGGCATAAAGTATTATTATATATTACGAAACTGGGGTTCGAATTTGGAGAGAAACGCCAAACTTCGTATGAGGGATTTATTCACTACGGAACCCTAAGATGACACGTGAAGATGGTCTTCCAAACATCCAAGGTCCAAGTCGCGTAGCAGCTGAGGTCCAGGTATCTCGCCAAGGTAGTCGCAGGTACTTCCACTTGTCGCACTAAGGTAGGTTCCTTCGCTTCGAAATGATCGCTTTGATAGCTCGTATTGAACTGCCGTGGCGCACCCAACGTTCCCTATTTATATGCGCCATCGAATAGGTCCACATTAATCTCGAATATTCTACATAGTCGACGAATGTGTTTCGAAGCATCCAGGCGCCGGGTTTGTGTGTGAGTGTAACATGGTTAAGCAACTCTAGACTTTATGATACAAGACATATGGGCCAATTTGGCTTGCACCATTCTATCGTAGTATTCGTTCGCGAATATTGTTCGGGAAGATTCTATCTCGTTCGCGACAATATTATAAATATGCGATGTACGTGTTATTCACGTAGAAAGTTAGCTACTGGCTGGCGTGTCAACCTCATCCAGAGGTTTTCTTCAGGGCGAATGTGACTCGAAACGCGTGCACTTAAAATAAATATTTATTCTAAGATTCGAACTAAACGTCGATCTGCACCCATCTGTTTAATGGATGAAAAATAGTTTATGTGAAATTTAGAACGTTAAAAATCGCGAAATATTGTAAAAAAAATCTAACTAAACTAACACAAATTAATGTTTAGTATAGTAAGACCTCCTGTTGGTTGGTAGTCGAATACTAACGAGGGGTCTTAGTTTGGTCGTTGTTCAATAAGAAAAGGTCGCACATACATCAAATCATAGGCCATAATGCACTCGAAATATATTTTTTAACATACAAAATATGATATAAAATACTTTTCATCAATAAGGAATATGCATGTAATACCAATCCGGCTCATATTTTTATTTTACAATTTCTATTAATACGTTACCACGCCTAGTTAATTATTTTTCTTACTGACTCTTATTTGGATTAGAAATAAATTATTGAAAATATGCAAATATAACGCGGGAACTTTTGACAAACAAAAGGGAAATGACGACAAAGTTCACAAAAAGGAAATGACAAGTTCGGGTGCGTTCGGTAGGACTGTCCGTCCATGTAGTTTGACTATCGATTACATTCGAAATGGATGTACTTTATATAGAGATTTAACAAACATCACTGGCTGATAATATTGAAAGTACCCAAAAAAGAAAAACAAGCGTTGACAGCTTCTGTCTCTAGCGGATATTGCAGACTTTGACGTCATATTTTAAAATGAAGTGTTTTAGTTGTTATAATCCTTGCTTATATATACTTGCTATTTTTAATATTTATTTTCTACACCATATACATGTTTTTCAGCACTGATTTATTTTTTGCGACTATTTCTCGACGAGGACTATCGATTAAAAATATAAAAAAAATGCATGCATACTCTCTATTGGGTATTATGGTGAGTCAAAAATAAATTATTTGGTACTGTTAATAAAATAAAACGTCACAAAATAAAGCCACGTGTCATTGATCACATCCACTTTGACCGTGATTTTAGATTTATTAATG
Source organism: Acrobasis repandana (assembly GCA_963576875.1). Classification (NCBI taxonomy): domain Eukaryota; kingdom Metazoa; phylum Arthropoda; class Insecta; order Lepidoptera; family Pyralidae; genus Acrobasis; species Acrobasis repandana. The sequence continues at coordinate 5,775,441 of OY756215.1, forward strand.
CAGAAAAACGAATAGGAACTATGACGTCATAAATCAATATTTCATACAAATCCCATAGAAAATGATTGTTTTTGACATTTAGAAAAAAGTATCTGATTTGACTTGTTGCAAAATAGCGTAGTAAACAAAAGGTTGAAGATCGACGTCCTATTCAAATCTTAGACCATCAAATTAAAAAGTACTTAAGTTTAAGTATACCGTGATCGACTTATCTTAACACAATCAGACATAAAAGAGAGAGTGTCCTTTGACCTCAGTTACGGTTACGTGAATGATGTAAATTTTATTATGTACGTAACATTGCTTACGAGAATAACAATGCTCACAAGTCTTCAAAATATTTGAAGATATCAATAGGTTGGTTGTCAGTATCAATCATATTACAGGATTACTAGTAAGTACAATATAGTTGAGACTTGTAACAACGAACTTATATTAATAGACTTGTGGTCTACCATGTTATAGTTATAGTAAAGCCGTATGATATATATTTTTTTATTATATACGGACAAATCACATAGATTGAGCTTGCCCCAAAGTAAGTTCGAAACTTGTGTTATGGGATATCAACTCAACGATGCTATATATAATAACAAATACATATATAGATTAACATCCAAGACCCAGATCAATCTGAAAAAGATAATTTTCCATCTTGACCTGACCGGGGATCGAACCCGGGACCTCCGTTGTGACAGCTTGGCATGATGACCACTAGGCCACAGAGGTCGCCATGTAATATAATGATACATATAGCCGTTAAGATATAAAGATATAGTAGATCACATATTAAGACGATACACGGTGTTCAGTGCTGCCCCATTTGAAAACGTTAAGCTTGTTTGCATTTTTGCCAAAAGTGGCCGTTTTTCGCAAAAATGCAAACTAAAGCTTAACGTTCTCACTTTAAACTGTAAACAGTGGTTCATAAAATAGTTTGAAGGGTTACCTAGGTTTTAGTAGCTCAAAATTTTAAATGATATCTCCGTTTCCTTACAAATAATTTATGTCAAATGGGTGCAGCACTGGACACCGTGTATCGTCTTAACAATAGTCGGTCAGTATTAACTATTGTCAATGCACAATCACGCAGTAGGTCAACAGAGTCGAACAATCGAACATAATAGCACTAATTGATCGCCGTAATCTCACATCAGGCGAATTGTGAAATCGCAGTGGAATGCCGTAATTACGCTAAATGCTTGATGGATTTGGCTAGTTGTGGTTTTCGTATATTTTTCATTTAGAGTTAAGAGATTGACTCCATTATGATTTTGAAACTTATTTGATGTAAGATTTGCAAATTTCCATTGATTTTTCTCGTTTGTTTTTAGGGTTCCGTACGCAAAGGGTGCCTATTACTGAGTTCCACTGTCTGTCCGTCTGTCCGTCTGTCACAGGGCTTTCTCTTGAACCGTAATAGCTAGACACTTGAAATTTTTACCGATTATGTATTACTGTTGCCGCTATAAATAAATACTGAAAATAAAAAAAAATGAAAATTAAAGGGGGTCGTCATACAAAAAACGTGTTTTTTTAGCGTTTTAAAAAATTGCACGGAGGTACGGAACCCTTCATGTACGAGTCCGACTCGCACTTGCCCGTTTATTTGGATATGTAATTGCAAAACTGATGTCAGATTTTTCAAGCTTCCTAAAAGCATCTGACATAGCTTAAACGGTTGAATGATGACAGCGGGACCGACTTTAAGTCCAAAGCACTAAGGTGCTCAAAATATTGTTACTTGTCATTACCAATCTAATTGTAAATTACTTAAGAATTGCAGTATGTCGAAGATACCTTTGACACCAGTGTCGATCTCTGTCTCGCTCTCAACTCAGTGTATTTATTGCGTAATTCTGCGAGGCCCGGGGTCCGCTTCCTGGCTTTTTCTTCTTCACTTCGCACGGTCTTGAGCATTCTTGGTTGTAAGACATTTTCAGTCACTTATATGTACCCCAAATAACGCATCCGAGAAAGATAACCGTATAGAAAGTAACAATGTACTTAGTATTCCAAACAACCGACTGGTCTTTATAATACTACTATATCTATAATAACGTCATTTACCAAATGAATAGTCAATCATCGGTTCTAAACCCATAACCTATGATTAAAAACGTTAGCGCTTTACATAACCAATGCACTAGGTCATGCCATTTTCGTGATACCTACATGTTGAACTTTTCAAAACAATCTTCCTAACCTAAATTCATCCTTAAACTTTAGTTACTAAGATCTAATTTTAATTGTTACAGGTGAGCGACTGGAACGTGACTTATGATTTCATTATTTTAGACGCGTGCGGCGCCTCCAATTGCGACATTGGAATAGCACCCTTATAATGTGTAAGTGCACGTTTTTATTAGTTAATACTATTCCTGAACTATTTTAATAACCTGGTTAAAGAAATACCAATATGCTTTTTAACCGAATTTATCAGTTCGACGGAATCTTTTCTGTTTCCCCGATTACTCGAAGACGCCTAGACCGATTTGGAGAATTCTTTTTCGTTTGAAAGAGTACTTTCCAAGTGGTCCCATAGATTGCGTGGTTTGTTTTTAAACGAAAATAACTTGAAATATATGTCGTCTAAGTATACAATTGTTTGAATAATTAGCTTTTCTAGTATTGAAGTCGGTTTTCTGTTTTAAAAAATATCAATAATTATAAATTCACTCGTTTGGTTAACTTTTTGAATTCAAAAGAGATTCGTGGTGGGAGCACGGATAAACACATCTCGTAAGGTCCATGAGCGAGCAAGGGGGTCCGGGCTCAATTGACAATATAATAGGTGACCGACGAATGGCTACTTGTGGATTTCACTAGAGTTTTCGTCAACTTAGGGCAGGCGTAAATTTTAAAGTAATAGTGGGTCAAAAGTTTTTATTATCTACGTACAAGTAGATAGATAAACCGATATATTTTAATTTTTATCGTTAGGATAGAAGTGTAGGCCTTATAGGCTTAGGCCGTAAGACCCAAGTCATTTTAGTATATGATAAATGATATTTTTTTTTATAAACCTGTAGTGTCCCATAGTTTGGCAAATGCTCCCATCTAGTTTCCACAAACTTCTATTAGTGACGATAGTTTACCAGCTCTTTTCTTATGCCCTTAGATTGTCTGCCCACCCAGTTCGAGTGCGGCCTCTATTTTATTTGCCAGCCTGCAGGGACCTCATCATCATCATCTTCATCATTTTAGCCTCATAACGTCTACTGCCTGGACATAGGCCTCTCCTGCAGGGACAATAGGTCCCTGTTGTTATTCTAGCCCATATCCGGGTGCATCCAGCTCACATGACCAGCTCAGTCCCACTTGAGCCCGGCTGCTTTTCTCCCTACATCTTTTATTTTGGAGTGGAAGGCGGTATTGTGTATACACGGTGGAATAATATAAAAAAAAATATCGCCCTATCTACTATCGTCGGTCGGCTGATAAAATCTAGATGTTTACAATTTTTATCGTTCTTTGCCATATAAATAAATAAATAAATTTATAGGGACAAATATGTTTTTTGATGAATGTGATTAGTATGATGGACTTAGTTAGACCAGATATAATCAACTTTTTAATTAAGTAGGTACCTATTTACCTAAAAAACCCAGGTTACAAAAATTTCGAAAAAAAGTTGTACTTATTTTATGTAAATATTCAAGAAGAATCCAAAATCCAAATCCAAACCATTTCAATCCACATTAACGACAAGCCAGGTCGACTAAGTAGCGTAAACAAATTGAATATCGTAATCAATTTGACTAGTAGCCGGCGACCAACCCTGGATCATTTGTATCTGTAACTCGACAATGCCGCCCATCCATTTGTCGAGAAAAACGAAAAGCCGGGTATTTCGTCATTTAAAAAAACAAGCGTCCATTGTCCATCAGGGCTGAGCGCGCAATGAATAGTTACACGTATGCAAAACAGCGCAAGTGACAACGCAATGCATGCACTCATTGTATGCAGCCTTCATTGAACTGCCGGCATCAGTGAGTTTGCCGCGAAACCAACGTAGGGCTGTAATGGCGATAGTGTGTCGATATCGATTAGTATCGTTGAGTTAGTATCCCGTAACACAAGTCTCAAACTTTGGGGCTAGCTTAATCTGTGTGATTTGTCCGTATATATATATTTATCAATTGAGAGAGAGAGAGAGAAAGAGAGAGACCTAATATACAGCCACATTCAGTCTCATGTTAGGCAAACGCCTCTCCCAATTATTAGCTTGGTCCAGTGGTCAAGGCGTTTGCCTTGTGATCCAGAGGTCGTGGGTTTAAATCCCACTGAAAAGCATACTTTGTAAAAAGTTGCCTCCGATCAGGTATTGTATCAGATATTGTAGGCTTGAATCACCTGATTATCCGGAAATTGTCTATCCGTTGCGCTCCTTCTCAGCATTATGTCAGACACTTTTGTAATTAATATCGTTTTAAGTTTTCCTGGGTTTTGTTATTCTCTTCATGAATGCCAGTTGGATATTCTCTAGCTCTACATATCTTCTGACTGAGCATCCCGTTAAGGGGCCAAGACAGAAACCTAAACTATAAACTTCATGGATAGTTAAAACGTACTAAACCTTACATTTTTAATCACCACTTAACTATTAACTTGTTAATTAATCAAGCAAAGTTTGGTTCGAAAATTTTTCTAAAAGTAACACACATATCTGGAAAACCAACATGGGTTTTAAATTTCTGATATATAACTTTATATAAAGTACACGATTTACTTGTAATTAAAAATATTCATTACATCACGATACTATTTATTCATCAATATCATTATATTATCGATTTTATCCCATCCCTACTATCCCCGGACTTGCTTCAGACATCGCGGCTCGTGTTAACAATAAGTTATAGTACTGCTATCGAGAATATTGAATAGTACGTGTTTCTATCAAAACTTATTTATTTTGGTACGTTTGTGTGAAATACATGATTTGTACCCTTCCATTGTATACAACTTTGTAGTACCTACTGAGTTTTATTAGGACCTACCACTTTCAGAATATATTAAAAGTTTAATTTGCTTAATATACTGGCTGTACTAGCATACATAATAACAGGAATTTTCTAGGCAGTTCTAGTTATCTTCTAGGTAGAAACTGCTTAGATAGAAATATTTAGACCAAACTGTGTAAAAAAACCTTGCTTTACACAATTTTGGTTTAAATATTTACCTCTGTCTTATTTTATAGGTAACTCAATATTGAATTTTTACTTATATTGCATGCTCATGATCCTTCGATTAACAATACAAGATATCGGGACGGCGCAAAAAATACGGCTCGCCAAATAAGAGCGCTAATAATACCTGAAACAGTTTGAGTAACTTCATGACTTTAAAAACAGTGAAATAAAACTTACTCCTTCGCCTTAACTCGCACACTCCTAATGTTTCAATTTAAGCAGGCATAGATTTTCCCTTTCTATTTCGCATCGTAGGTATCCCGACACCCACTCTGGGGTGCCTTGCGTTAGACCTCTCAGATGCACCCGAGGCCCCATACATCACGACCTACACCCGACGACAACACAGTTCGCATAAACAATCTTTGTAGAGTCGGTAGCCATAGCCAACTTGGTATAGTCTCCGGAGGTACAGATCTCACAAATAGCAGTTATGTCCACGCCGTCCACTTATACTTTTTTTTAAAGAGAAATTACACTAATTAAGTTAGCCCTAAGCCCTAAACATCATCATGTAATTTTTTTAGTCTTTACCGCATGAGCCACCCATATATTAGCCAGAGCAATCAAAGGATTTAGCCTACACTCTCCTGGCTGGCCAGACGGGTTGGAGAGGTCTCGTTGATGTTTATAAGCTTTGTTTAGCTTGTGTTTCCTAAGTCGCCTTCTACAATATCCACGGGAGACTTGGAGTATTCCTATTCTACTCTGCCGGGAACCACACGGCAAACTTGCGACTTACATTCACCAAAACTGAAAAGTTAAATAAACGAATAACATACATACTATCACGTCTTTATCCTCAATGAGGGAACATTTTGGATCTTACGGTTCTAAGCAGACAGAGCCCAGGGCCACAAGATAACATGATTTGCATTTTCGTCCTTCCCTCGATCGGCTTCTACCATCTGCGCAGAAAGTGGTATCTGGTACATTCTAAGTTTTTTTTCTTTTCTCCCAGACTAGCAAGGAAGGAAACTAATTAATATTTATTTCCATTTGCAGTTTGCGTGACATTCTTTGTAACTGTAATCGCAATCAACATATACAATCAAATCTCGAAATTACTGTAGCAATATTTCGTTGAAAAGAAAATGAGAGGTTGAATTTCTACATGACAAGGTTGTAAACTAATAAAATAAAAAAGTTGGATCTGTTGCAAGACAACTATGGCTGTGAGCTTGTGAGAGACGATTTGAGATAGATATCTTTCATAACACAATAAACAACTCGATATGTGTCGACACCCAGTAACTTACTTTTTGTTAAACGATCACATCTTAACAAACGGTTGGCTATTTCTGCTCTGCGAGTGTAAAATTGTGTTTTACCCCCGTGAAAAACATGCTGTAAGCTGTGGTGTGTGCGTACCCCTGTGGGGAACAGGCGTGATAGTATGTCCTTATATATTTATATTTTATTTTATATTTAACAAAATATACAGAAACTATTTTACGGGTGAAATTTGTCCGTGATACCGAACATCTTTCCCCAAGAATCAAATATTGAAATATGAAACATAATTTTTTGGCCACCGATACAACTTGACCAATCAGTTAATTTGAGTTTAAGGGCAGATCGAGACCATGATACTGAACAACTTTCCTCACAAAACGTATATCGAAATATGAATAGTTTTTGAATAAACTTGGTTAATCCCGCAAACAAAAAAGTTGCACGGTTAAGTTTTCTTAGTATTACATTGATATCTTTGAGGAGTCAGCATTGTAATCTTTAAGGAAAGTTGTTATGTTGTTAGACAAGACCTTATCTGTATTAAAATAGCTCCCGAGACTATTTTGAACGTAGTTTTCCTTACTCATTCCTTAAGACGATACACGGAGTCCAGTGTTGCCCCCATTTGAAATAAATAATTTGTAAGGAAACGGAGACATCATTTAAAATTTTGAGCTAGTAAAACCTAGATAACCCTTTAAACTATTTTATGAACCACTGTTTACAGTTTAAAGTGAGAACGATAAACTTTAGTTTGCATTTTTGCGGAAAACGGCCACTTTTGGCAAAAATGCAAACTAAAGCTGAACGTTATCCTTTTAAATAATTTATTTCAAATGGGGGCAGCACTGGACTCCATGCATTGTCTTAAGATGGATATGCTTGTGTTAGTGATACCCGCTCTCTATACAAAAGTTTTAACTATTCATAAAACTGTATTCCATTACATTAAATACTTAAATCAATTGATTCCAATTTAAACATTAGTATTAATTAGTATTAGCTATTAACCTGAGATAAGTGCTCTGTGATTAATGTTCTTAGCTAATAATGCACTCGAGAAGAAGAAGAAGTATTGATCATACCTTCACACTCGGCATTCTTCCATGAAATATTTCCCATTGAAATTCCTCAATATCAGTCAATATTTCACTTCACCATTCAATTTGGCGATGAAAAGATTTAACTTAAGGCGCTTTCAAATTAATCAACCTCGGAGCCCGTGAGTTAAGGGTGGGTTATTTATATCTCAAAGAAGCCGTCGATAAATACTTAAGGTACCGTAACTGTTGCATCACTGGCGTTCGGTTTCGGGAGGATATTCTGTAAGAACGAATAAGTTAATTATTTGCGTGGTTCTACTTTGTTACATAGAAGATTAACATGAAAAATGTCAATATCTGCGCAATTTTACGCAACCCTCATTACAATAAACTTAAAAACTGAGTTACTTGTGGTAATTTTTTTTAGTTTCTTTCTAAAAGTCTGTAAATGCAGTCTTTTGTTTGCGGCTACTTCGACATGTGCCAGGAAATGGTCTACTTGTGTGACAAGATTCATCTAAAATAATTTAATGGTTACTGGGATGTAGTTAATAATTGTTTGCTAACTATGTTATACTGCTGGGCAAAAGCCAGGGAGGCTTTTGCCCAGCAGTATGACATAGTTTCTGCGCTTCCAAATATCTCTATTCTTCACTTTCTCATTTCAATCCCCTTCAAAACTTCTCAGTTCGTCCGACTACCTCGTTCTAGGTCTGCCTCTCTTCCTCTTGCCATATAACGGAGACCAGACAGTAGCGATATGAGCCCATCTTTCCTGTGGCATACGGCAGACATGACCAGCCCAATCTCACTTCAACCTACCCGTCTTTTTGCCAACTTTATTTAATTTTTCGTAAGGTTCACGCAAGCAGTGAATGCATGTTCCGTTCAACGTTCGAGACAGCATTCCAGAATAAGCGCCTAAATGGTAACGCTTCGACTCCGACGCCTCACATACTGTTACGTTCCGGGGAAGGCCTGGATTTACGACTAGTCTCTCGGGAGCCGCAGCGGGTGGTTTGACACAATTACACTGACCGACTTTGCTGTTACGGTACCACACGGTACTTATTACGATTGGCTGTAAAGTTATTTAATTAGGCCGCGTTACGAGTATCATAATAAACTTAATTACCTTAGGTCGAATTTATCAAGCTAATTTATAAACGTTGACCTACATCATGTCTAGTCAATATTATATGATAGAAATTTATTAGGGCTATTAAAGCTTTACATTACAAGTGAATATAAATACGAATCAATATCGCATAACTAGTATCTGGGATAAGTTCTTTACTTGCCTTTACAGATCAGTAAGACATAAAGGCAGACATTTTTAAACAAACCACACAGGATGAATTACTAAAAGTAGTTTCAAATTTACTTGTGTTCAAAAAATCAACGACGCACGAAACGCGTCCAGACCGTGTTATAGGACACTTACTTAACGATACTATATTTTCTGATAAATACAGAACCATATATAGATAAAAAAAAACCAAAGAACCAAGACAATTTTTCAAGACCATTTTCCATATCTTCCTGGCTGGGGATCAAACCCAGAACCTCCAGAGTGACATACTAACGTAGTAACCAATATGCCACAAATGTTGTCCGCAATTATAAATTAACTTTCTTAGGTAAAATTGATAATTACTTGAGGCTTTTTCTGTCCGTTGTTTTCAATCTTCATAAAAAATCTACACTCGTTTAATTGGTAGCATACGCTCTATACCTAAGTATGACTGATTAGGACAGATCTTTTATGAATGTTAGTGTAAAACATTATTCTGTAAACTATTTATGTTATTGAAATATCTTTTGCTCTTTAAAAACATCGCGTATTCTGCTAACAAAATATCGAATTTTAAAATTGAAGGTAATATGCAACAAATGATGCTGCACTTATAAAATAAAAGAATGCCACCTCACGAGTATTAAAACGGAGTAACGGAACGTGTCGAAATAATATCGCGAAGACTCACAGTGCCACATACTTGTAACCAAACACTTCGCTTCCTTATACAAATAACATGAAAATTTACAAATTTTGAACTCTATGGTTTTAAAATTAAAGTTCAAAGCAATTGTAGAGAAAAATTCCCAAAAATTTGCCGCCTACGTCTCGCCAAAAATGTTATTTGTCTCTTCCATTGTGTGAACAATGGAGTGGACCGTTAAATACACACTGGTGCTTCCATATAAATCCGTCCAATACAACGTTTTCCAGCCAAAATCGGGATTCGTGGTATATCTGACAATTAAATTACTGACAAATCTATTTAAATAAAAGAAGAAACTGACCAGCTGACATATTAACTGATTGATCAACGCACAGCTGAAACTACTGAGTCTAGAAGCATGAAATTTTGCACAAGCTTTCCTTAAATGACGAAGTGTGCACTAAGAAAGGGTTAAAATGAGAATCGGAAGTTTGTATAAAACTTGGTCAATTTAGAAGTTAGAAATGTAAAAAAATACATATAATCTCAGAAATAAAAATGGATTTCTCTCAAATTCTTTTGCCGTCACGGCTGTACGACTTTGGAATGCCCTTCCCGATAACATCATGAGAGCATAGACGCGGAATCACTTCAAAATGCTGGTAATTCGACAGTATCGCGAAAAAGCTTTGCTGCAATCATTTAAGTAAGTATATTTATTTTATGCTTCTGTATTCATATTTATGTAAGTTTATTTTAAGTATGTAAATATGTATATGGATTAATGGAATTTATATATGAATGTATGTATAGTGTATATATCTTATGTAATTATACGAATTATATATGTTTTATTATTTGTATATCTCTATTGTATATTTGTATATATCTCTTCTTTCTTTATTTTAAGTAGTTAATCTTGCACCCCATTACTACCTTTTCTGCTACGTCCCGAAGGTGAACTGGCAGACAATGCTTAGCATTAAGTTTTACCTTTTGTATTATAATCGTTAGATTATTGTGCAATAAATATTAAATAAATAAATAAAATAAAACAAAGAATGAAAGTTTGTATGAAACTTCGACATTCTTTACTTGCAAGTTATTTTTATACTGGATACACATAAAATTAAGTATTTTTTTGCCTTTCCAATTTTTAATTGTATTTTCTCTCTTATAAAAAATACAAGTGCCTACCACCAAACATTTTTAAATGTTGAAAAACCATTTTTCGTGCACCAAATTGCAATATTTATTTGCATATCAAAGAGTGTTAACCGATGATTTGTAATCATAAGTTATTATTTATATCTCAATTTTACAAAACGCTAGTATTAAGGGCTTTTACGATACCATAAATCTCGGGATGTCGTCCATAAATATTTATTTATGATTAATATAATAATAATTAATTTATTGGAAGGCTTTCGTTTCGGCGGTTGTATTTCTACGAACTTGATTTCAATTTGTTCTGGTACGTGTACTGGGGCGGTTCTGGGAGGGTTGCCAAAAGAATTATGATAAATTATAAAAATAACAAACAGTCAACTAGAACTAAATATGAGGATATCCTATAATATTAGGTATTTTTCGGGATAGACGTTCAGTGGGCAAAAGCCCCATTAAGATCTAACTACAAACTATCAGGTTTTTTTTGACAAATCATTTATCGTAATCATTGGCTATTTAGACAAAATACATAAAAAAGATTTAAAAAAGTTTCCTTATATATAAAATAAAACCACCGTGCCAATGGTTTCAAGTGTGGTATATCTGAAACCTTTATTAATGCAGATTTTTTTTTATAGATTATTTATTTTGCTACCGAGCTTTCATTTGGCTTTCTAGCAGAGAGCAGAGAATTTAGTTTCTAGAAATTGAAGTAGAAGTAGTAGTGTCCAATACCATATTCACTCTGTATGAACTAGACATATCCCCCTAAGGATTTTCAAAGCGACTGTTCGGAAGCGACTTGCATCCAGCTTTTTCTTGCAACCCTTCTCAGGTCGTCCAACCTCCTGTTAGGTGGGTATCCTACCCTCTGCTCGCCAGTACGTGGCTGCCATTTAAAACCTTTCCGCCTCATCAGCCAGGCATTAGTTACAGCTATATTTCATTTCTATAACTTCTCTATATAATGTGAAAGTCTGATTTGCCTGTTCTACTCCTTGCATTCCTGTATTGTAGATTTGGAAGAAGAGAGAGGTGCCCATGTCCTCTATCCTGCCGTCTGTGTTGCTCCAGCATTTGACCTTGGATTGTACCCATAGTGCAAACACTGTTGTTAAGGCAACGCAGGAACAACATTTTATTTTTATTTAACATTAACTCTATCAAATCAGTAGTAAAATTCCGTACGCTTTTTCTTCTTCATATCCTTGACAGATACTAGTAAATACTTTTTCATTCTATTTTTACTTACTGTGCTAGTGGCATGATAACTAGCTTCGGTTTTTCGTGATCTCGTAGTAGGTATATAAAGTAACTACAATCTCTAACTTCATGCAACTGAGTGCATAAAAAACCATATTTTAATTTATATTACGAAGCCACATCTTTTAATGTGACAAATTTGCAATCAAATGGAATGTGAGTAAAAATAATTAAAATATGTGGGTACTTTAAGAGCTGTCCTCTAATGGGCACTGCGGGCGTTAATGGGTTAACTGGTGATTTACGACTTTCTAAATATAGAAACGAAGCTTCTAAATTATAAAATAATCCTACGTATAACAAAATATTTACCTATTTCACTTTTATAAAATGTGTAGAAATATGAGACTATTAGGAATTGTGACAAAAGTTTTCTTTTATCTTTTAACCACAGATAAATTAAATGAATACCAAATGAAAGTATACTATGATAACGAATATGTTATATTCCCTTATTTTGTCATTAAGATAACTGTATAATGAAAATATTTGTGGTTTTTACTCCTATCGTCTTACGTAATTTTTTTTATACATAATGTTGCATGTATGTGACTGTCTCCATAGTTCAGTAGTCAAGGCGATTGCCTTGTGATACGGAGGCCGTGGGTTCAATTCCCACTGGCAAGCATATTTTGTTTTTAGTCTGGTTAGGATATTGCAGGCTTGAATTACCTGATTATTCGAGAAGAAAGACGATTCCGTACTTCGGAAGGCACGTAAAGCTGTGGATCCCAAACGCCATCTAGCGTTTGTTAAACCTATATCCTAGGATTAGTTCTGGCAGTCGCTCTGTGTAAAAACCAGTAACCTCGTCAAATCATCTAGGTTAGGTAGCGGACCGGGCTCTGAAGCATTACTGCTGTGGATACAACCGGGAATATGCTCGGATGATGATGTTGAATGTATGTAACTATGATTATATACTTTTGTTATGACGAACTTCTATATAATTTATTGTACCTAAGTTATATTAGATTCTTTTAAAAAAATGTATTCATAAAAAAGAACCAAGAAAAAATAAAAACAAAGTAATTCATAAAAAAAATTGTAAATGTATACTGTACAACCCTAGCTCGATATACATTTGAGACAAAGACAGATGAATCGCGGAAGTACTGTACAGGCGATGATGAATTCGAGCTTAAAACTATACTTGTTTTATTTATTTATTGGAACTAACGGTCCTTTAGGCTGTACCTATATATATCGATTTTTGAGGCAATAAAATACACAGAAAGTTTTCTGATGAAATTTTAGAAAACAAAGTAAAATAAGTACTTACATGAAATCATAGCTATGAATGGAAAATTATAATTTGTATTTAGAAATCCTGAAAGCTATTTCATCATAAGATTCATGAAAACCTTGTAAAATTATATTATGCATTTTCCTCTAAAGACTATATAGAACTATTTAAAAAAACAACCGACCAACGATACTGCTCAAATTGTATTGGAAATCAAATAATTGCAAATGTTTGTGTATAGGTACGTATTTGTAACCATATACAACTATTGTTATAGGTTATATTGCATATCAACATCATTATGTCAGTCGCACAATATCTACTGCTGGACATAGGCCTTTTCCAAGGATCTCCAAAATATATATACATATGTGTATATCGATATACTTACTGCAATTTCGAAAGCTCCCTGCTATTCCAAAATCAATAAACAAAATTTCAATAACACGAAATCGCTTCATCGCAATCGGAAATAAGTGCGAATTTTATTTGCGATCGATTAAAACTAATCGGTTTTAAACATTCGATTAATTTTGGACTCGTGTTAAGAGTAATAGGATTTTAAATGCACCGCGGATGCAGTAATGCATCATGCAAGTTTAAAACTGAATAAAATTACCATTAGTATACGACCTTTGATAAAAAGTAGTAGATGTAGCACCAGTGCTCAAAAAACCTCTCGTTATCGAAGACATTTACTGTGGGACAATTTTAAGTAGTAAATAGCACTTTTGTTTCATATCACACTCAGTGCTAAATGTGCTTTGTGTAAAAAATTCGTTGTTACCATTTGGTTTAATTCAATTTAAGACGCATGTTATTTTAACGTTTTACTCATTTGTCACTTTTCTATTGTTAATTTTTTTCTCTAGGCCCTAGAGATAAGTTTTGTTACGAGTTTTTATGTAATAAACTAAAAAAGTACAATTTGTAACTCGTACGCTAACCAATGCTAAATATTGCTAACATTGGATAAAAAACTTTTTGCTGAGAATTTGTATGTAATGCATGCGAGATCTATGGGAAATGTAACATCACTGATCACCACACGTAATTTTATTCGCATGGGTATATATTAGGTAAAAATCACTTTCACCAGTTGGATATTTTTTTGAAATAGTAGTGAAATTAATATATAGTTGTATGGCTGACTCTATATTAATTTAGCTACATAGAAATTCATCTACAAAATTTGTTGATTTTAAAATGCCTTCAAAAAAGAACTTTGTTTCTTTTTGGCCATTTTACAATACTTTGGACAACTACACGTCTAGCCGTTGAAGATAGTTTAATTTCAAGCTAGTTCTTGTTTGTAAATTAGCTCTTGGGCTGAAGAGGTGTCGCTTTTTTTTCTTAAGGGTATTCCACTGTAGGAACTCTCTTATTTCCTATAAGTTTTCTGTCTTTGAAATAGAAATACTAATTACTTATGAAAAAATAAATAGTTCCAAGAAATGAACAATTGAAATGAAACCTACCCTGAATTAAAATTCTGCAAGGCCACGCTCTTAGTCACAAGTGTCAATGAATTCAAGTTCAGTTTGGGTGTAGCCAAGTGATGTCATATGCTCATTTGAATCTCTCAGTGTCACAGTGCATTAAACAGTTATGTAAATAAAAATCCTCACTGTTTAAAGATTTTTTTTAATTTTTTATTAATGGCTTGACGCTACTGCGTATTTAGCCAGGAAAAAGTTAATAAAACGTGGGATTTTTTTTTATTAGAAATTTGAGTGCGTTTGACCTCTATCTAGCCTGATGGGAAGCTAACAAGTTACAATCAAAGGTTGGTGTAGGCCTTTGATTGCTTTAAGGGAGCTTCTGGCGAAAAATTTTTATGAGTCGACTGGTTTTCATAGCCGATTGAGTGGCGGACGACGCCCGAAGACGCCCACACAGTCCGCGAAACAAATATCACTACAGCCGTCTATGACTGTCCACTTTAACTATTTTACATACGAGTATTGTTCATGAGCATGAGCATTTATAACACCAAACAACACCAATTTCATATTATAAAGTCCACTAAAATCAAATTGCAAAATAATTTAAAGAAAACCCCAACCGAACCCCTTGATTTCTCTTGAATGATTTCCCTTAAAGCTCTTTACAGTTGATTTAAACAATTTGAACCGGCGAATGCATTTAAATTCAGTAGTCAGTTTATTAAACATTTTAAAAGCTTGGTACTTTGCACAATGTTGTACTATGTTAAGGTGAAGATATAGGCAAATGGCCTTGAATTGGAAATAAATTGTCAACTCCTAAATATGGTGATAATTTCCATATTATTCTTAATTACTTTTCTAGGGTGTTTGAAAGTATTGTATATGAACACATATATAATCATATTAAAAACAGGCTCAACACTAATCAGCACGGTTTTGTATCAGGACGATCAACTAACTCTAATTTACTTGTCTTTACCAGTTATTTGTGTAAATCATTTAATGATGGTGGCCAGGTGGATACTGCTCATACAGATTTTACAAAAGCATTTGACCGAGTCGATCACATCATATTATTAAAGAAATCGAATAGATATGGCATCCATGGTAACCTTTTTAGGTGGTTGGAATCGTATTTACTTAATCACACCCAGTTAGTTGCTTTGTATGGATACGGTTCTAGGCCATATGTGTCATACTCTAGAGTCCCTCAGGGATCTAACTTGGGCCCACTCATGTTTTTGATATTTGTTAATGACCTTTTGGAAATGATTGATGGTGAGTGTCTTGTTTATGCCGATAACATTAAATTATTTACTCGAATCCATGATATAAGTGACTATGAAAGATTACAGAATGATCTGTATAAGATTCACGAGTGGTGTCTAGACAACAAGATGGAGCTTAATATTGAAAAGTGTTCAACAATTACTTTTACTAAGAAATGGCGCCCAATCATATTTAGTTATACAATGGACCACCACCCTCTAAAACAAGTGAATAATGTGCGTGACCTTGGAGTTATCTTTGACAGTGAACTTTCCTTTAAACTTCATTATGACTACATAATCAGTAAAGCTAAAAAACGCTAGGTTTTGTGACACGTATAGCAAAGCCGTTCAGAAACACTAGATCATGGATCATTTTGTATTCGTCACTGGTGCGTAGTACATTGGAGTATTGCTCATCTGTTTGGTCGCCTATTTATCAGGTCCACACGGATCGGATTGAACAAGTTCAGCGTTGCTTTCTGAGAACGCTTTGCGGTAGATTCGGTTTAAGGCGTCAAATACCTGAATATGAAGATAGACTTCAAAAATTTAGTCTCAAAAGCCTTGAATTCCGTTGCTCAATAACAGACCAATTTACATAAAATAGCTAATGGGTCAATGGGTTCCCAGTTACTTGAACAATTGGGTTTTAAGATTCCACATCATTCAGCCAGGGTTCCACAGCTGTTTAGCGTGCCTTTTTCCAGTAACAATGTCGGTCATAATAATCCTTTGATTAGAATTTGTGAATTATATAATAATATGAGCACTAATGTCCAACTAGATTTATTTGCTGATAGATTGTCAAAATTTAAATATTCTGTTTATCAACATAATTAGCAGTTACATTTATTGATTCATGTTTGATTGATTGTTTATTTGCTTGCATGTATCAATATTCTCAGTAGTGTCGTGTACAGTCTTTTGTAGGATTTCAGAATAATAATGGTCTTAGATATAAGTACCATAGATGAAGTAGTTCTGTTATCTGTGATTGTACCTTAATAAGTAAAAAAAAAATATGCTTTTCGTCATGCACTAGATAGCTCTTTAAATTATTTTATGAACTGCCGTTGAAACTATTGTTGGTGATCCGTCTAGCTTTAAAACTTGCCGGGGCCACTTTTGGTGGAGGCAAGTTTTAAAGCTAGAAGGATTAATGTAATTACTTTCAACGGTGGTTCATAAAATAATTTAAAGGGCTATCTAGTGCATGACGAAGAGCAATATGGAAATTATGTCCATATTAACGAGTTAACAATTTACTTCAAATGAGGGCGCCACTTCAAAGCCATTTGCCTATACCTTCACCTTAAGTCTTGGCATCATGTCATGCTTGAGATCTTTTCGCCTCGTGGCCTCACGTGCCTTTCTTTCATCCACTGTTTCTAAGCCATCTAGATTTTTAAAGAAGTCACATAGAAGTACCAATAAATAAAGGCAAGGTACAGTAAGTATTTCTAACTCTTGAAAGTGTTCTTTGCATGACTCTGGAGAAAAAATGCGAACCATAGCTCTAACTGCACTCTTCTGTACAACAAACGCTTTATTTATGTTATATAGATAACTACCACCCCAAAAATTATACAGTAGCTTCCCTTCAACCAGATCTTACTTTCCCGGTTGCATCCTCAGCGGTAACGCTTCAGAGTCCGGGGCCCGCTACCTAACCTAGGTAATTTGACGATTTTACTGATTTTTACACAGAACAACTGCTGACTGATCTCCGCAACCCAAAGGGTACCATTTGTTAAAAGTATGTTTTTTTTTACTTTGAAACAATAAAGAGTTATAAATAAATAAATAAACTAGAACCAATAGGTTTAAAAAACGTTTAGACGGCGTTCGAGACACACAGCTTTATGTGCCTTCCGAGGCACGGAATCTTCTTTCTTTTTGGATAATCGGGTGATTCAAGCCTACAATATCCTAACTAGACTGGAAACAATTTTTTACAAAGTATGCTTTCCAGTGGGATTTGAACCCACCAACTCCGGATTTTATAGAATTGGAAAAATTATGTAATATTGTGAATCAGACTTATTTTCCAACATAACGAGGATAACACGCCTAGCGTAGCACAAGTTCTGTGTAATCTATTAAAACTTTTTGCATTGTAAAAGTATGTTAACCTAATACTATATAACCAACATTGCATATCCCTTGTAAATGACAGATTTTTTGGATGGAAATTAGTCGCCATTTATACTTTGTACGATAAATATTTAGCAAAATACACTGTAGTTATAATTTACTTAATTTTTTAACGTGGTCACTATTGACTCGATAAACATTTTCCCAACAGTATTCTGCATACGATACAGTTCGTAAACATGTTTATCAGTGTCAAATTACTCGTATAACATTCGCATTGCAAATATGATGTCACACGTAAGGAAAATCTCTAAGGTAAGGTCGCTGAACTGCCGTAAAGCCTTAAAAGGGAACTGTTTGTTATCTGCTACTTTAATTTGTGGGTCTAACTTGAGAGCAGAATTGTTTTAAACGTAAATGGTTATACTAATTATTCCTAAAAGGAGTATAAAAAGTCTGTTTTGGTTAAATATTTTTTTTCTTCTTATTATTTTTGTCTAGGACAAAAGAAGCAACTTAGAATGCGCTTCTCTTCTTACGCAGATCGTAAAGGCCAATTGAAGAAATGTGCGATAATCCGAATCGTGTTAATAGGCGATGCGGCTAGTATTCGACTAGGGGTGGCGTTACCTATAGTGCCCCGAGTCCCAGTAAGGTGAGCTACTGTCAAACCCTGCTAAGCCTGGTACCTCAGCCCAGATTAGAAAAATAGGAAGGTTGATGTCTGGTTGGCAGCCGATTGTAAAAACCAATTCCAAATCTTACATGTATGTCCCCCGGAGGCGACGCGCAAGTGCAGCACCCGGCACATTGGCACTTGTGGGAAATGGATCAGGGTTGTCGCACTTACATGGACGGGGGCGACAAAAGAAGAGAGTTCAGGAGATCAGATATGGGAGAACGGGGTAATAGAATAGATGTTAGCACGAGATGGCGCAGAACAGAACATTATGGAGGTAGTTGACATACAGAACCGACCCCAAATAGGGAAAAGGCGAGGAAATAAAAAGAAGAAGAAGGCGATGCGGCGAGCAACCCATCACTATTTTGATTTCTTATCCACCTTCTCGCCTACCATCACGCTAAAAGTGGTCTTTGGGTTTTGCGGCCCTGGGCTCTGTTTACTTAGAGCCGCAAAACCCAAAATGCTCTATTTGCCCCATTAGAGATAAAGACGTAATATTATGTGTGTGTGAATTTTTTTTATTGTGCAACTGCTGTGCAACGTCAGTACTGGGCAAAAGTTTTGGCTACTTCTTTCTATTAGTCTCTAACCAGAACTGCTGCTTGAAAATGGTTAATTACATGTCGCTCGCTAAAAATGACTTTTCTTTATTTAAAATAGGCTAACCGAATATTCGTAAAAATCCTCAGTGATGTTTTTTGTATTTCATGCAATGACCTTCCATACACATTTCATGTATTTAAAAAAAAATCAATTTATTTCCAAAAAAAAAAATTATAATTATTAGATAATTAATAGTTAAAAAAAATTGATTTAATTTACTTAATACTTTTTTCAGTTGATAACAACTTATTCATATTGATTTGTGATATAAATATATATTAATTATTCGGTACGATACAGTAATGATTATCATATTATATGACGAGAATTGTTGCGGTCAAGATTTGTTAATCGATTCATTGTAGTTAAATCGCCTTTTGAATTAATTTTAAAAGAAAGAATAGGTTCTTAGGCACTTATTTATAAAAACAAAATGATTTTAAGATTTTGAGAGCAAAATACCTACCAACTAAATTCGTCATCCTAACATCTCCTTAGCTAAAACCACTAAATCGATCCTAATAGGGTCACCACACATTATTTGCATAATAAGACTATGACGAAGTCATTGCTTTCTTTGCTTAGTTAAGTTAGCCCCAAGGTCACTTCCTTTGCTAAGTCTAAATTATAGCACATATTTTCAACCTTAGCACCTTGTAATAACCGGTCATTATCTGGTAGATATAGGCCTCGTCACAGTTTCTGAATGGGTTTTACCCATCTCGAGATATCCGTGACGTAGAGATGTGTCAGATAGGCGGCAAATTCGTATGTTTGCCTTGTCCTTAATTTGGTGAATTATATGTATATGTCTACGGAATTTCAAGATGCCAAGTGTTGGCTGTAGAAGTAGTGTCATAACCGTAATGATGATTTGATGACTGATGGGTATCTGAGACGAGATTTGGAGAGCTTGTTTGGTTACTTCTGTGCCGAGAAATATAGCTCGACCTTTTTGGCCTAGTTGTCATCATGCCAGGCTGTCACACCAAAGGTTACGGGTTCGATACCCGGTCGGGACAATATGGAAAATGATCTTTTTCAGATTGACCTGGGTCTTGGATGTCTATCTATATATGTGTTATGAAATATAAATACAAGTCTCGAACTTTGGGGCTAATTGTCCGTATATATATTTTATATTTTTATAGCTTTATTCATGATACTTTGCTTCCATGCTAGTCTGGGAGATAAGAAAAAAACTTAGAATGTACCAGCTGCTTCTCTCCCTTGAAGACCGTAAAAGTTGGTCGAGAGAATAGGCGTTAAGAGTCGCAAAGCCATAAATGTTCTGTCAGCCTCATAACGGGTAAAGGCGTACCGTGTTAGTGTATTGTAAACAATACAATTCTCTTTATTACTCTTAAAAAATACAGTTGATGAGTGTAGATGAAGCGAAAGAGGTCTGTCATAGTAGCAAGTGGAGGTCCATAGTCTCTGCCTACCCCTGTGGGAAACAGGCGTGATAGTATGTATGTATGTATGTATGTAAAAAATACAGGACATAATTATCTTTAAAACTAGGAAATGCGCAAAGGTGGCCTTTATTTCTTCCAGGCAACCCCGTGCAAATGAATAAACAAAGTGGAAACAAGGATTTCGTACCAATATTACGTGCATATAAAAAGTGTGGGTTGTAATTATATCTACCTTGCTGAATTCCGGCTTATTTTCCTTATGAAAATACCTATACCTGGTTTTGTTATGATTAGTCAGTCGGTCATTCCACAACGGAAAGATGGGGCTCTCCCCCGATGATATGACACATTATTCCCAATCCATTTTAAAACTAAGTATAATCGGACACCCATAACACTGTAATGCCCTAAATTAAACCCTAAAATATATAAGTCCTGTGACTAACGCATTAAATCAATATGACCAAACAAAAATTACGAAATAAAAAGGCCTTTGAGACCAGATGGGTAATCTTTGTTTTTTTTATGGAAACCATTCTTATTCTTTCCTTGCCTTTTCCCTATTTGGGTTCGGCTCTGTACGGCAACTCCCTCCATAATTTCCTGTCCGACTTGAAAGTAGACAGGTATATAGAAAACGGAAGACCGAGAAAGACGTGGGAAGAATGCGTGATATCAGATATAGGGGAACTTGGAGTTAGTACACAGAAAATTATGGAGTACATAATCTTCCGTTTTCTATATACCTGTCTACTTTCAAGTCGGTATTTTTTTCCAGATGTTCGGCATCCCGTCACCCCTTTATGGAAAGCATACGAGTATCTCCTCAAAATTGATTCAGACAAGTGATTTATTATCATAGATTCCTATTATTACAATAGTTTTGGTTACTTACTCCCCTGTGTCAGCGGTCCGAAGTGGATCTAGAGCTGCGAGATGACAGTCCGAGTTTTCGATTCAGTGCGATATCTTAGTTGTTGTCATGCTTCCATCTTACACTGATCAGCCTTCACCGTAATGCTTCAGCGATATCCGGGGCGACATAGTGTTTGTTTTTTTTTTGCTTTGGCATTATTTATCTAAAACTGATTAAAATCATACACCACGTACATGAAGACCAGGTTTTATTATGTCTTGCCAGACTTGTCAGATTTTGTTATAAGAAGAGAGTGACGCCCACTATACCAAATAACAAACCTTCCTAAACTCATCTCGCGACAATAATGTCATGGCCACAGACTAAAGTTTAATCACAACGCGACAGATTAATTATAATGCGACGATCGCAGGTTCATCGCTGGCGCAACCGAATATCGACACTTTTGGGTCAATGTCGTAAGAACCATTTTCACTTGTGCGGGCCTCGAGGCATGTGTTGAAGAGGTTATATTTTATCTAAGTGATAATAAAGTGCTACTATGAAGAATTATTTCAGTTTTAACAATTCCTTGTTCTTATGGCATCTGTATCAAACCAATGATAATATTACAAGTAGATTAGAGTCGTGCTTACTTAGTGATACTGTAAACATTTATTTGGTTGTAATGTGATTATACTAACTATAAAGCTGGGATCAAAATTTTTAATTATTTTTAAGACCGTACCTGAATTTTCCGGGGTCCAGTGCTGCCCCCATTTAAAATAAATCATTTCAAAGAAAACGAAGACATTAATTAAAAATTTGCTTGGTAGTAGCAAAATTTTAAATGATGTCTCCGTTTTCTTTGAAATGATTCATTTTAAATGGAGGACCTCGGAAAATTCAGGTACGGCCTTAATATACGTGATTTTTACAAAAAAAACATTTTTTTTATTTCCCAACGATATGTACCTAAAGTTAACTGCTGGATCAAAATGTGATAGTAATAATGTAGGAAATTTTAAAAAAGCAATTTCGTCCCGGTATTTATTAAAAATACCCGGTATAAATGGGAATTTATTAATTTCTACATTTTCTTCCCTTTCCTTCCAATTTTACCCTTCCCACCTTTTCTTCCCTTTCCTTCCAATTTTACCCTTCCCGAATATTTTCCCGCCGCCCATCTCCACACTTTTATTGTAATCGACCAACAACTTGATTTGTGCCTGATGATGCCTCGTGTAAAGATGCTGATGATGCTGCAGTCAACTTTCCCCAAGGAACAATCGAAATATGAAAAATAATGTTTGTCTTTCCATACAAATTGGATCAGCTGATCGGTCTACTTGTATGAGAGGCCAAACATTTATTTTTCATATTTCGATATACGTTCCTTGGTGAAATTTGTTCAGTATCATGGACTGAATTCACCCTTAAAATAGTTTCAGTATCTATATTTAGTTAGACCCTGTACTGTGACCCTGTATATAAATCGCGATAGTTTAAAAACCAATAGAATGAAAATAAGTTGATAATATTATGGAACCCGCGGCGAAAAAGCGAAAAGAAAAGGTTACCATCAAATACGCAAAAGATGAGGCTCATTCAACCTACTCGTATACAGGCAGACGATGAACTGATTTTGATTTGTCAATTTCGAATTATCACAGACGATATTTCTTGTATCGGCTACGCTTGACCACTCGTTGCGTATCGAGTGCTGACACTGGATAAATATCACATTTGATATCACAAGAATACCGAATGTCGGGATTAGTTGATATCCGCCATGTTTTTCCGATAAATATCGAGTTTGATATTATATCAAAAGCGTGAGAAATGGCTCCGCCATCCCTGTGAGATGCGTGATCCGTTGACACGTTGACACCATCGTAATGACACATTATTAGTACTAGCTGCTCACAGAGATGGCAGCACAGCACACAAATTACTCGAAAACCTGCGAAAGTAGGTAATATAGGTTCAAATACTAGGCAAGTAAGAATGAGATGTGTATCTCTGTCTCAGTGTGATTGTCTGCAGTTTTAATGCATTAAAAAAAATTGATGGCCTTGTTTGTCGTGATGGTTCTTAGTTCAAAAGTTTTTGGGGTGAACGCTTAAAAGATGGGGATTATTCAATTTATCTGGCAAATAAACTTGTTAAGGCCATACTTGATTTTCCGGGGTCCAGTGCTGCCCCTATTTGAAATAAATTATTTGAAAGGAAACAGAGATATCATTTAAAATTTTGTTTCTACCAAGCCCTAGATAATCCTTCAAACTAATTTATGAACTACTGTTTACAGTTTAAACTGAGGACGTGAAGCTTTTGCCTCGACCTATGGCCTCGAATATTATAAAATGTTTTACACACCTGATCATCCTACAATCTAACAAATGCGTGTAAGTGTACATCAAGTAATTGCCAGTTTCTCCGACGACATGTGGGTTGCTGACGACTCAAGGTTCAATCACAGAGACGTCGTCTTAGTCATCTTAATTAGATGGATTTGTAATTAATGACGTGACTTTATTAGATAGACAGATAAAGCCATTTATTTGCTGCTATAATACACTAATTTAATTGAAACTTGACACAAAAAAAAACATAATGTGCAGGTACGTACGCCGCACCAAATTATTATCTGTTTATCCCTATATTTGACTGGGAGAGAACTTGTGTACAATTTGTGGAACAACAAAGTTTTAATAAATAAATAAATGCAATATTATAGAGGATCCAACAAAACATTCTGGAACTATTTTCCCCGAGGAAAATATATATAAATAAAAAAAATATTTTTTGGCATCCCACACAAGTTGACCGATGCCAACCTCACATAAAGAGTGGGATAAGGATAAGGCAGAAGATAAAAGTTGACAGATCAGCTGATCCGAGTTTCTATGAAAAACAAGATGTTGCACAACGGGCTAGGTCATGAACACTTCCCCAAAAATCAGAAAAAATATTAAAAACCGATTAAGACCATCATATATTTGTTTTTTCGTGACCTTAGTAGTGTACAAAAATAAATTTAAATCGCTTATTATCGTATAATGGCTATACTGAAATGGCGCCTATACGTATGCAACCTGATTTAAACGTCACTGGCAGTTACTGTCAATGTCAGGTCAGTTGACATAATGGGTGTCGGCCATTTTGGCGGAACTCACCTAACTTTAAATTACGACATTTTGATCCAAATCTATACTAATATTATAAAGCGGAAGAGTTTGTTTGTTTGTTTGTTTGTTTAAACGCGCTAATCTCAGGAACTAATGGTCCGATTTGAAAAATTCTTTTTTTGTTGGGTAGTCCATTTATAGAGGAAGGCTTTAGGCTATATAACATTCCGCTAACCATGCGAACGAAGTCGCGGGCACAGCTAGTGTATCATAGAAATGCTACGAATTTATCGGATTTACTTATTAGGCATTGATACCGATCCAAAAACGCAAATTTCAGGTAGGTGTTCAGTGACCTAGCCGGCTCCCCATACATTTGTGCATCAACTTCTTTATTTAAGTTGAACACCACGCTTCTAAATAGTAATGATGAATTACGCATGCTTTAAATGCATAAGTACTTAATATGTGATGAGGCAATTCGTCAGAGGGATTCGAAGTCACGGTTGAAAGTTCACTTACATTATCTGTACTGTGAGTGCGTATATAAATAAATAAATAAAATAAATATATAGGGACAAATCACACTGATTAAGCTAGCCCCAAAGTAAGTTCTAAACTTGTGTTATGGGATACTAACTTAATCATACTATATTTTATGATAAATACATATATAGATAAACACCCAAGACCCAGGACAATTTGAAAAAGGCCATTTTCCAACTTGCCCTGGCTGGGGATCAAACCCAGAACCTCCGGATTAGCGGTCTATCGTATTAACCATTACGCCACGGAGGTCATCGTATGTGAGGTGCGTCAGTTCGAATCCCACGCGTGGCGAAACTTTTCATTACATATTTTAAATTTAGAGCAGGCATAATTTTCAGTCATAATTAAAGTATAATTTACAGTACTTTATTGTTTTAAAAAGTAAGAGACACTTTCAAACATCGCACTAACTAACCGTTGCGACCCATATCTCCAGAGAATATTTATCTTAAGTGTGCGTATTTTACTGTTTCTTATCTCGAATCGTAATTAATTCGGAATTTGTTTTCGTTTCGGTCAGATGACACTTTCACTCGTACCGGTTTATTTCTTCAAAACTAGGCTGTCAACCCAAAACCTCACGATAACACGCGCGTTTGAAACTCGTTTTTATTTAGTCTTTTTGTCGCATAATTTTAGGCCAGGTCGATTGATAAATTGATTAATTTAACGAGGCGAGCATACTTTTCTGAGTCTTTGACAATCCGGCGTTTGATTGACTCTTTTATGGGAATTTAATATGAGAGTAATAGAATTTTTAAGTTCAAACATGTGTCAAATCATTATAGCTGAAGTTGCGATTGGGAATAAACGACCTCCGTGGGAGGTTCTGGATTCGATCACCAGCCAGGGCAAGATGAAAAATGGTCTTTTACAAGCTGGGTTTTAGGTTTGGGTTTGGGTTTAGGGTTTGGGTTGGGTTTGGGTTTAACAAAAAAAGTTGTTCAGTATCATGGACTGAATTCACCCTTAAAATAGTTTCAGTATATATTGTTAGACCCCATAATATATGTAGATTTATGGGTGACGTTGCTGCGTGGTCCTCGAACTTATTTTGATTGACTTCATGAAAGCCCTTTTGAGCTTTTTCCATCGTATAAACAAACAACAAACAAGGTTTGTAGGGTTTTCAAAGCCGTTTTGTTGATGCCATAGAAAAATGAAATTTTTGATGAAAAACTGTAACTTGAATTTGCAATATACATGTATAAAGTACAAGTACGTATGTAATTTATGCCAATTTCTGCTAAAGATAATCCTAACAAACAAAAAAGTTACTAAAAAAATATAATAATATTTACATAACTGCAAGTTAACTAATTTTAATTAAGTATACGGGAGATCGGTCCTCGATAACGTCAATCATTGTATCGTTAAAATCTGAACTTATCTGCATCGAAGGCTTTGGTTCCAAGACAAATAAAATAACTTTAACCTTAGTATTTGGGAGTTCCCTTTACAATTAGGACTTAGTCACATGAGCTCACTTTTTGAACATCCTGTTGTGGAATATTTTTATGACAGTCTGTATTTTTATAGATCCTTTTAGGGCTGGGCCTGATGTGCATAATCTAAGTTTTGCTCCCGTTTTCATGCACACAAATTTACTCTAGCCGAAGCGAGATAGCAAGACCATGCGGGGTGAAAAGATCACGGTAAGTCAATGAGGCTGGTTTTGGTTTTGAGGTTTTTTTCGTTTTACAAAGAATATTTAAGAGTTATTTAAAAAATTAGACATGCCTTATATTTAATACAATTATAAATCCAAAGTCACAAGGGCTTATTTATTGTATTTCTTGAATACTTTCCGTTTTAGTATAATTTTGAGGTGATTTAAAGGCAACTTCGCATTTTTTTTCTATCAAGAAAATTTTCGGGAAAAATTGTTTTCGAAATATATTATGTATAGAGTTAATCCTGAACTTTGCTGTGTTTTTATTATAAAGTGAGTATATTTAAGATCGCTCTTAGAACTTTAGGGTAGTACGGGCTCTTAATATCCAGTTTAGGCTCCGATTTCTTCAATATTTAATAAACTAAAGTTTAATTAACAGTTCTGATTGAAGCATTATTCTTAATACGAAATGGAAACGTTCATTCAGAACCTGCAATTAAATTTATTGTGAAAATTCAAAGTCAATTTACATATTATCTGTTATCATAATTAACTAGATATTATTTATATTGAGAATAACTCAAATTAAATAATGAAATAAGAAATGGTGAAAAAAAACCACGTGAGCAAGATTTGAACCCGCGACCTTAGTCTCAATACGACTATGCTCTTACCATCTGAGCCATCACGTGTTCAACTCCGCACGCCGAATTTCGCCACCATTTGATATTCCTACACGCACTAGTTGAATTTGATAGTACTGCATCTTGAATGCCTAAAAAACCCTATTAAAATATTGAGAATAACTGCCACAAATGGAATATGAACCTACCACTTTTTACCTCTGTACTGTGGTTTTGATGACGAAATCTTCAAATTTTTGATAGGTTAATTATTATTATTGGCGAATAGTTGTCTAAAATATGCTGCAAAGTTAAAGGGTGAATGCTATTAATCCATTTAGTAACGTTGCAATCGGCTTCGTGTATTTTTGGTCAGTTAATGACGATTTGCATTGGAAGTACTCTATTCTTCAGGTCATGACAACTTCCCAGCTTCAAATGGTCGTTTTTGTGTTCTGTGCCTTGACAACTGGTTACAATATGTTTCATCTAGATCCGTCATTGACCTTAGTTTGTATTTTATATCATTTTAGTCACATTTATTCTAATGATGTTTTCTAAAATATTTTGATTCGATAGTGACGAATTTGGCATTGGAAATAGACTCTCCTCTACGTCATCACTGTCTGCTGGCCTCAAATGATCATTAAAATTGTGGCCTATGCTTTGATTATTAGGAAATATATGTACCATATATGTAGGTTCGTAGTTGACCTTATTCTAAGTTGTTTTTTAAATAGTTTTAGTCACATTTGTTTTGATGACGTTTTCTAAAATGTTTTGATTGGATAGTGACGAATTTGGCATTGACAATGCTCTCTTCTTTATGTTATCACTGTCTGCCGGCCTCAAATGATCATTAAAACTGTGACCTTTGCTTTGATTATTGGGAAATATATATGTTCCATCAAGATTCATCATCGACTTATGTATAAGTTGGATTTTTAAATACCTTTAGTAGGTAACATTTATTTAAAAGACGTTTTCTGAAATTCTTTGATCAAATAATGATAAATTTACACATATACTATCACGTCTTTATCCATAACGAGGTACACAGAGCCACAGAGCTTGGAAGTTAGGCCCTAAGGTCACGTTTAGCGTGAATGTAGAATAAGGGAATCAGAATAGTGGTGGGTTGCTTGCCACATCGCCTATTGACATGATTTAGATTCTCACCCATTCCCTTGATCAGTTTTCACTTTTTGCTTAAAAAGGGAAGTGGCTACAGTTTAAGTTTCTCTGTTCTGCCAGACTAGCATGGAAGATGACAAATTTGGCATTGGGAATGCTATCTTTTACGTCATCACCGTCTGCCGACCTCAGATGGTCATTTGTGCCTTGCCTTGATTACAGGAGAAATATATGTTCCATCTAGAACCGCGTTGATCGTATGGTATGAATGATGAACTGAGTCACATCGATTATTTACAGAGTAGTGATACGTAAAGTAAAGAAATAAACATGAATTTTTAATATTTTATTCGCTTAGCTGTTTAGTCTAGGTATATTCTAAGGAATCTGCCAGAATATATTTTAAGTTTTGTATTTTATTTTGGGACTACTTTTAAAAGTTTTAAATATAGTTTTAGTCTGATCTCCCTATTACAAAGTTTTCGAATTAAGAAATTGAATAATAATTTTATAATGTTTTGTTATAATAAAATAGTAGAGTTTTTCCATAATATAATAAAATAAAGTAGAGATTTCGCAATTTAAAATTGATTGATTGCACCATTAATCTTATAACACAAAATCAAATGGTTGTAAAGAGGCTATGTACAGGAACTTTTTGTTAGTTTAGTTTCCGTTTTATTAAGATAAAACGGAAACTAAACTAAACTTTATAATTTTCAGCTTCGTTTAAATTTCTGAGGGTGTATCTTTTTTAATTTTGTTAGTTAGGTTAGGATATAAAATACTTTATAGTTGACTTTTAAAATATTAAGCTTTTCAGAAGTTGACAGAAGTTTTTATTATGTCAAAAATTGATTAACTTTAAAAATATTTCACCACATTTTTAGATATTGCAAAAAATTTTCTCCACGTCAGCAGAGCCTTGACCATGTTACTTTGGAGAGTTTTCGCTTAAGTCATCCATCCTTGACCATGCAATTGGAAGTATCAGTTCGTCATCCGCTTCATCTCATGACTCGCTACCAAATGAGTGTCTCGATAGCAAGGTGATTAGTATTTCGGGCTTCGATGGTGGGAGTCGCACGCGCAGTCTCTTGCCGCCAGCCGTGTCGCGCGCCCGTTCCGTGCCGCAGCGCGCAACGTACTGACGCGCGAAATTTGAAAATTCCACGAACTATCCGAATTTTCAAAAACCGAACCCTGTGTTTTTATTGATCTAGTGAAACTCTGTGTTATGTGCCAGGTGCCTAAGTGAATCCCGCTTGCCAATAGCTCCGTATTTCGGACCAACTTTCACTCCAGAGTTTTTGCAAGCGGTGAGTGTTTTTCGCTTATTTTAATCAGTCGCGTAATTGTCCGCCGCTGTTACACAATTTTGTGTAGTCGATGTGCGGAAACCGTTTCAAAATTTTTGGAAAAAAGTGACAGTGACTGTCTTATGAATGCGTGGCTAATTATAGACTTAATTTGCGGAACTAGAATAACGCGTATAATAATGTTTTAATGTGTAATGTAATTAGGTAAAATTTTTGTATGGTGAATAATTTGCGGCTATACGAGTATAGTGATTAAAACAGTTGCGTAAGAGAATATTATTAAATAAAACAGTTGTTCGTTACGGGCGCGTTGATGTCGTTTGTATGCACGCTAGGAAAGCGGAGCGGCTGCCGAGTTTTGCGCGTGAGTCGCGTCGATAGAGTTTCTCTTATGAGGAAAGCATTGTACATCAAATTAGACAATTGATGCTAATCACCGAAGAATGATGCCTTTTCTCAACTGTGGGACAGATCATAAGAAAAGAGAAAAAAAGAGTACCAGTACTATTATTGACAAAACAGGACTTATAGAGATTAATTTTGAGATGAACCTGATGTTTCGACTGGTCTATCTAAGACCACCACGCCTGTAACGTCATCAAAAATCAGGCTCTTCTCAAATTTAATCGCGGCAGGTCCCATATGTATAATGGCCTATAATATGTTACAGCGAAAGCCTAAAATCAAATAAAATGTCAGTATATTATACGGTAGCACCCACTTCATATTCGAGTTATAGCTGGGTGGATGCCAACTCACCACAGGTTGCAATCAAACAAGAATGCTATACCCGGGTTTGCATAACAGTTTTTGGCCAGATATTAGACGAAAAAACTAGTGAAAAAAATAAAAACAAAGAAAAAAAAAAGAATAGGTTACAAAGTACAGTATGAAAAGTTTATCACAATTTTGGTCATACTTTAAATACAAATGGGGAATAAAATAATACCACTTAGTGTGGAAAAATTATTCCACAACGTGGTGTGATGATCTGGCGTTTTTAGACAAGACCTAGTACCTCCATCACGTTCTATAGAGATCAGTGGCGTACTAGATGAGAGGCCTTTGCTCAGCAGTGGGACAGTCCTCCCATACAAGTTGTATCTGCTGATCGGAGTTTGTATGGAAATCCAAAAAAATATTTTGTCATATTTTAATATATGTTCCTTAGGAAAAGTTGTTCAATGGACTGCATTCACCCTTAAATTAGTTTCAGTATACTTTGTTAGGCGTTTTATAGGGTAGAAATAAAAATAGCATTAAAAATAGGGCTTACTTCAAACCTTTAAACTTTTTTATATTTTTTTTCATCCAATGCGGAAAAGAAAAACGCATTTTATATCGACCTTGGCCCGGTTGGTAAGGCTTTGAAAGTAATGATACACATAGCGCTGACACGAGAGGCATTCGCTTGCATGGACGTGAATAAGGGTAATTACAAGTACTGGTATTACTTCGTACGCACGTAAGGCATCCTTGAGGCTGCTGTGCAATGACTACTCAGTTCTAAAGGATTTTTAAAAAGTAGAGTTGTAATTTAACAATATTTAAAATATATATATCCTATCCAAACTTCCTAATCCTAATCCTACCTAATATTATTAATGCGAAAGTGAGTTTGTATATTTGTTTGTTTGTTACCTCTTCACGCTTTATCTACTGAACCAATCTTCTTGAAAATTCGCATACACATAGTTAAGAGTATTGAAAAGGACAGAGGGTACCTTTCATCCCGGAAAAATTTAATGTTCCCGTGGGATACGCGAGCGAAGCCGCGGGCAAAAGCTAGTATATATGTATATAGAGGTAACAAACAAACAAATATACAAAATTACTTTCGCATCTATAATATTAGTTAGGATAAGTTGGGATTGGGATATAAATAAAAATATTATATAAAATATGTTGTTAGTATCCTATAAAAAAGTTTAAACTTACTTTGGGGTTACTAGGTCAATATGTGTGACTGGTCTTTATCTATTTATAAGAAAAAATAAGAAAATGGGTAACTTTAATTGTGCTGTAACTCGTTTGTTTTATGATATATAGCTATATAGCTATATCTATGATATATGGATTAAGGGCTATTAATTAGATTACCCATTAATCTTGAAGAACTTGTTTCAAAATACAGAAGTTCAAATCATGTTATACGTAATTAGTAACTTAACAAAAGTAGTAACATAAACTGCAATTTAAAATGCTGACAGATCTTTACCCACCCCTTATAAAAATTAGGTTCCATGTTAGATAACATTTAAGAACTCTAGAAAAAAAAAATTATTGAATGATACAGCATTACAATGCTCCAAAATCGTCTAAATTTGCTTTTATCTGCACCACCTGTAGGTTGACTGGTAGAAAAGGCCCTAGGCCTTAAGTCCGCCTGTTACATTGTTTGTAATAAAGTTAAATAAATAAATGCTTACAACAATATGTGATGAAAAATTTCACTATGAATGAGATTCGAACTCACGTCCCTCACATCTGTACTGTAAGTGCACTTAAAATTGTGCTACCGTGATATCGAATCATCCTGACGAATTTTCTCATCACACATTACTTACGCATATGAAGCATGCGTATTTCTTCATTACTATCCACTATATAGAAGTATTTTTAACCTACACAACATTGATTGATTTTGCCTAAAAATGTATTTTATCTTAACAAAATATCTTGCGACTTATTGGAAACAAAATAAAATATATTCAAGGCTTCCCAACACGGTGTTACGACATCTCCAATATTAATTTGTTGAAGCAAAACTTAGAGATTATGTCATCATACCTGAGGATGAATATTGAGCATGTGAAATATGTTTAACCGTATAAAAATAGTTTATTATCACTATTAGTGATATGTCATAATTTATCGTTAACTGACACTCGCAAAAATCTATATTTTTTGCAAAAACTTATGCCTTACATCTTAGGAGTAAAAATATTTCTAAATACGTAAAAATCCTACAGGGTTTGAGAATAAATCATATTTTTAAAAATATTGTTTAATTTAAAATTTATATTTCTATAATATTTTCTATTACTACATGTATACTGAAAGATATAATATTAGAAAATATTCCCTGTTTTATAGTGTTTCGTATATTACAAGGTTTAAGTGTTTTTTGCCTTACTCATTTTATTAATTTATGAGCAATAAAATGTTGCATAGAAGGTAGTGCCATTTGTCTTTAAAGATGAAGGTACTTTTGCGAGACTCTCTCGTTAACACAACAATAACAAGTAGAAAACATTAAAGCAATTCTCATGTAAATATTGACATTAATCGTTGACCAGCCTACGGCGAAAGTAGCACACGCCACGCCTTCCAAAACACCACAATACAAATTAACATAAAAATACAAAAACCTATTCATCTATCCATAACCTCTAAATCGCCAGCGTAAGGTCGAAAATCAAGTCAAAAAGAAGGATGCCACAATGCCAAAATTCCATGAATGAAAAACTAATGACGCGTTAAACCGTTGTTAATAACAAAGTAACAGTTATCCGTTATTGTTAACGTTGACAATAACATGTTGGCAGGTGGTTGCGCAAGCGATCGTGTGTGAACTCTTATTGTTGGTTATCTGTGCCCAGTAGCGTTATGACGACATCGAAAGGGCTATTCAGTGGTTTTTCAAACGCCCATATCAATTCTGGAAGCAATTGCTTAGGGCTTTGATTTATTGATACCTTTAAAACAACAATCAAAATTCATAAATTTTCTAAATTTTTAATTTTTTTTTCCCCAAAATCTTACATTACAGAACATAATGATAACAACGACATAGGTACATGGTTACCAGAAGATTGTGAGAGACTAGTATCTGAACTAAGCAGAGCTTGTATCTCAGAACACCAGACCCTCCACAGTTGGAGGAAACATTAGACCAAGTACTCGTAATTGAAAAGGTTGGAGGAAAAAAAAAGTTTGGAGAAGTTATATCTAAAATTAAGTTCTTTATAAAAGGAAATTAATAAATTTTAGCGACTGTATGTGTGA
This sequence comes from Acrobasis repandana, assembly GCA_963576875.1. Classification (NCBI taxonomy): domain Eukaryota; kingdom Metazoa; phylum Arthropoda; class Insecta; order Lepidoptera; family Pyralidae; genus Acrobasis; species Acrobasis repandana. The sequence goes on from OY756215.1 coordinate 5,809,291, forward strand.
GCGTTTATGTACACAATGTGAATAATATAAATAAATAAATATATTCGGACAAATCACACAGATTGGGCTAGCACCAAAATAAGTTCCAGACTTGTGTTATGGGATACCAACTCAACGATTCTATATTTTATAACAAATACATATATAGATAAACATCCATTTATGTAGAAACCTAATTTATAAATATTTATTTACTGAAATAGGTACTTAAGACTGCAGTCTTCGACCGTGGGAATTTTTGATTGAACATCCGAATCTATATTTTCTATCTACACATACGCATTGTGCTGTATTGTAGATGCACCCTGGAGACTAATTTAGACGAATTCAAATGCGCAGCAAGCGGTCTGCCTTATCAGCGTTTACGTCCCCATATTTATTTGAGAATTGCGGAGAAATTTAAATTTTTCTATCTTTTTACAAAAGACAAATTATTTTTATTTATTCATTGTACGTGTTTAAGCATGAATCAATCTTCATATATGTGTATTTTTAATTTTTTTACTCAGTCGTATGCGCAAGAAATTTGACGACGTATTCGCTTATATTTTCTTCAAAGTTTAACCTTTTAACTAAGTTTTTGAATGAATTAAAAAAAAAAATCTTCTCATTCACTTTTAGGATTTTCCTTTGTCTTTATTTCTCTGTAATTTATACACAACTTCATGTTTTAAATTTCGACAACAATGACATGAACGTCTTGCACCGCAAAAAATCGAAACACGTCTCAGGTTATTTGGAATTAAACAAATTATTACAATGAAAATCAATAAATTGTCTCATTCACTTTTTTAATACTTAAATAAACTTCAATTTAACATATCTTAACATATTGTTTCTAATATAATTTGGCTGCAATCAGCTCCGAAAAAGCAGTCAAAATCATTAAAATAAGGACCGGGCCCTTAATATTTAAGTTACATAATATACATGCCATTTGTATAAACTACTTGAAACTAGCCAATAAAATGTAATACCTACATTGGTAATACCTAAGTACAAGAAATAAATAACATCCTAAAATTAATTGTTAAAAGGTTTCTCATACCTTGAATATTTAAACACAGTTATAGGTATGACCTATAACTGTGTTTAAATATTCATAAAATCTACCTTTTTAAGAACCGGTTCATTGTATCATAAATCATATATCTATCGTTTCGTTTCGGATTAATTACTTATAGTAAATAATTAAGCATTCCTATAAAGAGATACATGATGCTAAATATTTTTCTATGTAAATTGAAGGTCGACTAATGCTAAAAAACCTTTAATTATTTTACCTATTTGCTTTAAGTAAGTACGACTTGTTTACAGGCTAAACCTTCGTGATTCTTTAGAAGAAACTTACCTTAAAAGAATAAACAAGGTTTTTGGTCGCAATTAACTAAACTACGTCCAAATTAGACGTACTCGTATTTGTTACAACGCGTTACTATAATATCTATTCTTACATTTTGATCTGGAATGTAAAAATCTACAAACTACTAGGTACGTTAAAAACGTGCGATCTAAATTAATGCAAAATTTTATTCATTTTGTTTATATATTTTATTTTGGGAAGTCTAGACATAATCAGACTATCACATAGTCTAGCTTTTATTTTGAAAATACATGTCCGATTATGCAATTTCTATAAAATAACAAATTTTTTCCGAAATCTGAAATGTCGTTTCAAAATAAAATCTATACTACATTTATATGGAAAAGTCTGGTTTTGTCTATATAAGGGGCTCTTAAGGCCGTACCTGAAATTTCCGGGTTCCAGTGCTGCCCCCATTTAAAATAAATCATTTAAAAGAAAACGAAGACATTATTTAAAATTTTGCTACTATCAAATCCTAGATAACCCTTCAAAGTATTTTATAAACTACTGTTTACAGTTTATAATGAGAGCATTAAGCTTTACTACGCACATTTGCGAAAAACTGCCACTTTTGGCCGTTTTTCGGAAGGTTTTGAAGGGTCTAGGAATTGGTAGTAGCAAAATTTTAAATGATGTCTCCGTTTTCTTTAAAATGATTTATTTTAAATGATGGCAGCACTGGACCCCGGAAAATTCAGGTATGGCCTTAAGGTACGTTCTAAATGTCCATGCGTAGATACATAGTTATACATCCAGACTTTGATATTCTTTATTCTATTCTATAGGTAGATACTAAGTACATTACATTTTTTTTTGTTGTTTTCTAAGACAAAAGTTTCGCCCGAGTAACGCTCTTAGGAACGCAAGGACTTCAATTTTTTTTACGAGTTTCTTCCATATCTTCAAAGTTCTTCATCATATCTTCACCAAATTAAAATGGGACCAACTTGGTAGTAAAGGCTTTCAAATAAAAAAAGAATCATCAAAATCGGTTCACAATTGGCGAAGATATCGCGTAACAAACATACATAAAAAAAACATACAGTCGAATTGATAACCTCCTCCTTCTTTGAAGTCGGTTAAAAATGAGAAGCAATTTTATAGGCTGATAAAATGCAACAATGTGCGGCTACTTTATTTACTTATGTAACAGCGATAAGTTTATTCCGATGTGGTACAAGATCACGCCGCCGCCGGGTTACTCGCATTTCCGAGTTCTGAGGCCATCGGAAGTATGTAATTTTTGAGTATCTTTGCAACTATTATCTTTTCCGATCCTAGAAACGCGTGTTCCGGTAGCTAAACCGCAAAAATAACGTGAGCCTTGTGTTAATAATAATATGGTACAGAATTGAAGTTTATCAATACCTTTCAATCGATCTTACAAAATTACTAAATTGGTTTGTTCTCTGATAATAATATGTGAGTATGTGTTGGCTTGTAACTGAACGGATTATTAACACATTATGTTTACGTACGTTTTAAATTTTTTTAAGGTATTATAATTAAAGTACTCATCATAGTTCATCAATCATACATATGTCAAGAATCAAGAATCATTTATTTGCATTATACAATAGTTGTCAATGATGTTAGTAAATGTTAGTATGAACATTGAATAAAACTGCAGACAGGTAGGTATGCAAACATTTTTAGTAATCAGATGTATGTCTTTTTGTACGCCATAAACTCGGCCATTACTTCTGGCTATATTAATGCGGTTTTAACTAACATATAGAGTATTTCTCTGAGAAGGTTTACAGGTACTATACTTACATATCGGTGCAAAGCCGAGGCTGCTAGTTCCTTTTGTAAAGATTTTTTACTATATGCATTTTCCAAAAAATCCTTAATTCTGACGGATTTTTTATTTGTAAATATTAGTAGTAGTGTAGCGAGAAGTCTTTATTTTAGTTTTTAATAAATTTAATATTTATATATTTCTATTCTTTAAAAAAATGGAAAAAGCAATCACTGTCAAATGGCCACATTGACGTACATTTCTAAATACCAATAATTTAATGTTTTATTTATTCAGAAAGACTGTGGTACTCATAATTATGTTTCAGGATTAAGTATCTTATTTGAATCTCTGTGAGAATTAAAAAATTTAAAAGATTAAGAAGGATATTGTTCCAAGCATTTTAGTGCTGTATAAATTAATAATTAAATTAAAGATTTAATTATTTTGATATTTTTATAATAAAATTTGCACACCATCTACTTTTTCTGCTATATCCCAAATGTTAACTGGTAGACAATGCTTTAAGGCGAAGATATAGGCAAATGGCCTTGAAGTGTGAAATAAATTGTTAACTCGTAAATATGGTGATAATTTCCATATTGCTCTACGTCATGCACTAGATAGCCCTTTAAATTATTTTATGAACTGCCGTTAAAACTATTATTGGTGATCCGTCTAGCTTTAAAACTTGCCGTGGCCACTTTTGGCGGAGGCAAGTTTTAAAGCTAGACGGACTAATGTAAATACTTTCAACGGTGGTTTATAAAATAATTTAAAGGGCTATCTAGTGCATGACGAAGAGTAATATGGAAATTATCTCCATATTTACGAGTTAACAATTTATTTCACACTTCAAGGCCATTTGCCTATATCTTCGCCTTAAAGCATTGTCTACCAGTTAACATTTGGGATATAGCAGAAAAAGTAGATGGTGTGCAAATTTTATTATAAAAATATCAAAATAATTAAATCTTTAATTTAATTATTAATTTTTACACCACTTCAAGGTCATTTGCCTATATCTTCACCTTAAGTTGTACTTTAATCTTAGGATTTTAAGTGCAAGAAACATTAAATAAATAAATAAAGAAATACAGTTAACTGAGCAATATGATATCTTGAGCTACACCTAAGGATTGCATCATTGCAATTAGACGCTTGCGGCACTGTAGTTACTGCACACGACCGGGTTTGAAAGTGTACTTAAACTTATATTCTATAGCGTGGTATTACTATTTTATACAACTTACTAGTAGTAGAGGCGTACGGCCTCCTATTTGTTAACCGATACATGTGTCTTAATAATCACGTTTTTATGCTTATAAATGCGACGTATATAATTATTATTTTAGTAGGGTTTTTTTAGGCATTCAAGATGCAGTACTAATGTACTCAAATTAAATAATGAAATAAGAAATGGTGAAAAAATACCACGTGAGCAGGACTTGAACCCGCGACCTTAGTCTCAATACGACTATGCTCTTACCATCTGAGCCACCTGTAATAGTGGGTAGTAGTGTTGGTGACGCAAGCCTAGTGCGTGTAGGAATATCAAATGGTGGCGAAATTCGGCGTGCGGAGTTGAACACGTGATGGCTCAGATGGTAAGAGCATAGTCGTATTGAGACTAAGGTCGCGGGTTCAATTCCTGCTCACGTGGTATTTTTTCTCCATTTCTTATTTCATTATTTAATTTGAGTAGGTATATATTTATTGTCCGGGCGAGCCAAGCGTCTCAGTGTTGAGATTGGCCAAAAAAGCTTTTGTGTGTCTGTTTGTTCTCGTTTACAGGTACTATTTTTCAACCGATTTTGTCGAAAATTGGCACATTAGTTCCTTAAAGTTTTTAAGTCGATCGCGATTTTTGATTGAGGGAAAAATAAGGGGGAAAAGGGGGGAACTATGCTGTAGCGTTATTTATTGACGGATTTCAGCCAAATTTGAGAGGCACATTTAGGACTTTATCCTACAAAAGATGTTGCAATAAAATCTAAAAGCGAGTGGAGGGGGAAAATGGGGGGAGTTTACTGTAGCGTTATATTTGGCCGGATTCCACTGAAATGGCTTTGCTTAGCTAGGGGAAAGGGGAAGGTGTAGGTTATTACATTTATACACATATTACGTCATATTGCATGGTTATAAAAGTACGCGAGGTCTACTTTTCTCACAATACCACTATATTATATACAGGGTGGCCTAGGGCCATAAATCAATCAAAATATTGACAGGTTGTTGCTGGCCGCATCGCCTACAGACATTAATCCTTAGATTTTTACATATTCTTATGCGCTTTTTAATTAAAGATTAATTTAAATATTAAAAAAGGTGAAAAAGCACTACGCGAGCAGGATTTGGCATTCCCTCTGGCTGCTCTGTTCAAGTATGGCTCTGGTAGTACAGAGAGGGTCGTGCTCCTGCAGTAGAGACTAGAAAGACCTGATGATGATGATGAGCAAGATTTGGACCCTTATTTCTTTAAAATACTCTAGTAAAGCGTTTTGAATGCTTAAAAATCCTTTATAAATTATCTATTTTATAGAGGATCTATTTGGCAAATAAACCGTTGTAAAGAATCATTATTAAATTACATGAATTAGTAGACTATCTCTACTGAGATCTGTGCCACTATTATAATATTTATAATTCACAGATTTCTTTCTAAATCAATAGATTATTCGGTTTAAACAATGAATTCCTGAGAGGAAATTACTCTGAGCTGGTCTTAAAACTCGTTTCGATTGGCTCGGTAAGGTCGATGGAAATTAATATTACGATGTTAAAGCTATAATCAGTAACATTAAGACATTTTTACACAGTCATAAGACGTCTGTTCAACTCCTTATAAAAAAAGACTCTTGACATAAATATAATAACACATACTTATCATGTTTTTTTCTATTACACGGTAGAAATTGAAGATCTCATAGTTTGGCTGGAGTACGCATTACTAGCGCTTTTGCAAGTTAAAGGACACCGGTCGTGGTCCGCGCTTGCATGGGTGACCACAAGTAGAATAAAAAATTATCGAGGTCCCGGCCAACTTGCAAATCATCCACAGTTTAAATCTTACACCAGTGTTGGCCACTTACACGACAAAGCAAAATAAATAACTAAGATAGACAAAGGCAAAGGTCACAAAACTTAAAAGTCTTCAAGAAAGAAAGAGCATAATAGATATCTGGTGAATCCTTTATATCAATTGATGTATTTTTTAGAGACTTGGAATGTAAATGTTTTTCCACGTTTTCTTAACAGTTACTTTTTAATGTCGCAATTCACACTTACGTGGTATTTCACATACTAATTCTCCAACATTTTTAGTCCTTATTGGAAGACTGAATAAAAAATACTTTTACCATGCAATTTGAGGGTCAAAACGCTACATCTAAAAGCTTTCTATGTCAGTCAATGAGATAGTATTCAAGTTACAACATTATTTTATTGTTAATGAAGTCTGTACAGTTAAAATTACATCAGAGGACACCCACAACTTTGCCAAATCAGTGTCAAACGTTTGAGACCCGCTCGTTCTGCCACTATTGACATAGTGGATTGACAGCGGCTGCCAGCTGTCAACCGCTCGTGTATGACCGCCTTTATGTTCAAAGGTGTTACATTATACATGAGCTTAAACGGAGCAAGGTTTCGATCAAGCATGTGGGCTGAACGTGACTTCTGATACGTTTTCTTAATTTTACTAATTTAATATAAACCATTTAAAAAAAATATAAATATATATACCTACGGACAAATCACACTGATTGAGCTAGCCCCAAAGTAAGTTCGAGACTTGTGTTATGGGATATATAGATAAACATCCAAGACTCAGGTCAATCTGAAAAAGATCATTTTCCATCTTGACCTGACCGGGGATTGAACCCCGGTGTGGCAGCCTGGCACGATGACCACTACGACCACACGAGGGCCACAGAGATCGTCGAATAAAATACATATAATTTTACATTTTCGTTTTTAATTTTTACAAAATCAATCTTATCAACATATATAATAAAACTAAAAAATAAACAAAAAATATCTCACAAATCGTTTCCCTGTTAAAGTGTGTAGTGCAGTATTGCTTCGTTAGATGACAATGCTTTTCCAAACAAAACAAAAAAAAGCGGCCAAGTGCGAGTCGGACTCGCCCATGAAGGGTTCCGTAGCAGCAAGTAACATAATATAAAAGTTCTAAAGGTAAATTGCGGTTTACGATTTATGACGTATTAAAAAATAACTATCTATGATACCGAGACCGCTATAGTTTTAATTGAAAGTACATACTTTGAGATATATAACCTCGTCAAATCGCCTAGGTAAGGTAGCGGACCCCGGGCTCTGAAGCGTAAGACGATGCAATCGGGAATACGCTCGGATGATGATGATGACTTTGAGGTGTATACCACATTTTTTTCAGAATTATTTTAGTAATATTTCAAAAGTTACGGTGGGGGGACACCTCAAATTTTAACTTTGTATTAGTTTATCTCAAGACTGGGGAGTTTGATCTACATAGTTTCAAATCAGTTTTTGTTGCACTTTAAAAGACCTTTTCAACGATACCCCACACGTTGGGTTTAGTCCAATTAAATTTTTTTAATTCGCTTTTAGTTGCATGGAAGGAGGGCAAAAAAAATCATTTTTTCATACTTTTAAAAACCAACTTTTGAGACTTCAATATCTATCTCTCCAACAATTTTCGTGACAATCGGTGCAGTAGCGGCGGAGTACGAGCCCGGACGGACAGACGGACGGACGGACGGACGGACATGACGAAACTATAAGGGTTCCTTGTGGACTATGGAACCCTAAAAATTATAGGAATTTAGATAAATGTAAAAAAATACATGTAGTAAAATAGAGAATATTGAACACTTAAAAGCGTTTCTTCTATGTATCAACGTAATAAAAAAAATCAAGGGCTATTACGATAACCAAGGATTTTCTTTTGTTTTTTTAAGCAATATTACGATTACCAAGGGTTTTCTTTTTTAGTCATGCTTTTATTTAAATTCAAAGTAGTAATTTATTTTGGTGGCCAACTCGATATGAAAATAAGGTACATCATTAACCTTCCCTTTCTATCTATGGGATAAAACCATTAGCTTCATCTTGTGAGTTCTATGAATTCTAATAGCGCCATTTAATCGAAGTATATCTCAATTAAAACGGGTAATTTATATTATAAATTTATAATTAATGTGTTTTGGTATGCATATTTTATCATATTTACATTAAACATCAAATGTATTCAATTGTGTATATATTTATACAGATATAGTTAAAATGTTCTTAAACTTTACAAGATAAATGTGGGATGTCGATACATTTTACTAGATATTATTTAATAATATCTTAATAACAAAGAAGAAAGTTTATTATAAATATTAAAACATTTATTAAAATTCTGATAGTGATATAAAACTATTTCCAACAAGTCAAATCAGATACTTTTTATTAACGTTTTCTATGGGATTTGTATGAAATATCGGACTGTGACTTCATAGTTTCTTGGAGTCAAATAGTGCTCATAATGTCCGTTTTTCTCCATTAATAAATCTAAAATCACGTTCAAAGTGGATGTGTTCAATGACAAGTGACATTATTTTGTAACGTTTTGTTCTCTTAACAGTACTAAATAATTTATTTTTGACCCAGTAAACTACACAATTCATCACTATTTTGATTCCTACTTTTTCCACCATCACGCTAAGAGTGGCCTTTTGGTCATGCAGCCAAAAGTCTGTCTACTCCGATAGAGATAAAGACTTAATACTGTATATATTTTACTAAAATTTGCCAGACGTGTCACTTTAATACAATACAATATCCTTTATTGCACAAAATAAAAATACAGGATATAGGTATGTAATTATCTTAAAAAGTAGGAAATGCGCAAAAGGCGGCCTTATCGCTAAGCAATTTCTTTCAGGCAACCTCGTTCAAATAGAAAAAGTGATGGGAAATTAGGTAGTGCGGGGTGGTCAATATAATAAACATACATATACACAATAATTATAATAAACATACATATTATATCTTATACTTAAATACATACAACTTACACAAAGAAAATATGAAGGACAAAATGAAGAAACTAAGTGGAAACAAGGAAAGGAGATTAACGTTTTATAAGGATAGAAAATGCGATTTTACTTGAAACTTTAAGCTGGCTAACATTTGGGCGCGTCGGATAGTCACTAATATTATGACTGAATATTATAGTCGAAGTTTTATGTAATCGTCCTTGCTGACACCGACAGCTACGCTCACTTGTTTGTCTTAAAAATAACAACGACATTGAAAGGTGTCAAACAGTCGATTGCAGAGATTTCTCTTTTTATTTAGACAATACTTTGAAGAAGTTATTTTACTGATAAAATAATTATTGGTGTACTACAAGTAAGCAAATTTAATTTTGCAAATTGAATTAGATTACATGAAGGAATTGATTAGTGGGATGTATAGTTTTAATTTTGAATAAAGAAAGAACTACGTTATATTACAAAACGTAACTTTTAAAATAGGTCTAAATGGACATATGGCGGTATATTAGTAGAAGTTTATATAGATACTTAGTATATAAGATTGTATATGAAATTAATTTTCAAACTTGTATTTAACTTCACATGTCCTGGTGTGTCTGAAATTAAAAATCGGGCAAATCGATTTTGACCCACTTTCCGGTTTCCGGTTTTGGTTAAGTTTTTGATACATATGTAACAGATACATTATCACGTCCTTATCCCTAACGGAGAGGATAGGGCCCAGGGCATAAGACCCAAAGGCCACGTTTACTCGTAGCGAGATAGTGGGAGGGTCATATAATAGCTAAAATACAAAATAATAACAACTAAATTAACATATTACGTAATATAGGATGTTTCTCTTTATTATTTGTGTTACTATCCAAAAAATTCTAATTTACTCCTCAAATGTCGGCGCCACATTTTTTTACAACCTGTCATCTTTTCCCAACAAATAAGGCAAAGCGCCTATTTATGTCAACTCGTTATTCGAGCCGGATCTCGGAAACCAGTCCACATAAATCGGATGACCTAATCAGAATGCTTGTTATGTCAACGAGAATAGGAAAACCCTTTTGTTTGAATGTGGTTCTGTATATATGATTATATATTTTTTTGTTTTATTTTATCACATGATTCGACGTAAGACTGAATAATTTGAGTATTATTTTAATTTATTACGTTTTATACTTACCTTGGTTAGAGCAATAAAATTATAATACTTAAAAAATATGTAATTTATTCCAATAACAAAATACATATTGCTTTATTTTTGCATGTCATGATTTTTTTAATCATTATGGCGTCATGATAAGACAATATAAAAATAATTATTAAAAAATTAAATAGTCTAAAAATTTAATAAACTAATGAAAGTACATACCTTGGGTTAAAAGAAAAAAAAAATAGATTTAAATAAGTACTTACCTATACAAATATTGTAAGGTGTTATTTTAAATGTATTATTTTTATTTTATTTTTGCAAACAAATTCATGGTAAGGATACAGCTTTTACAATGCCAGTTTTTTAATTGTTTTGTTAAAGTGCGAATTTATGCTAATCACATTTTGAATGATAGATAATAAACATGTCTATCTTGTTCATATTACTATAAAATTCTGTGTCATAAAGTTTATGGTTTTGAAACTTTTTAGGTAGGACTTACGTGAACAATGAATTTTAGACATAATAGTAATGATGTGACATCCACTTTGGGATTGCCCAATTCTATTTATCATTTATATCAGATGCTCAAGTGCTTATTTAAATATCCAAGACAGTTTAATTATATTAAGCCTTTCAAAAAATCACAAAAGAGTTAAAAAAGATATATCAAAGCTATTTTAAAGGCCAACGTGTGATTTACTTAAATTCTAGTATTTTTTAATAATTAAAAAAAAAAGAGCTGTGTCTGTTGTTAGAGAGTTGTATTTCCCCAAACGACTTACCATAGATTACAAACCATAAATCATGCATAATAGATAGCCTCATTTATACTAAATAATTAATCACAAGAGTAATTAAAATAGTTTGTATTCTATTCAGAAAGTTGTTGGAGATAATAAGTAAAGTTAGGTTGCTACTAAAGATAATAAAATACATAAATATAAAAAAATGCTGGATTATATTAATGTAGACTTGTAAGCATATGTGTATAGTATATTTTTAAGTATATAGCAATTAAATAAATTTTTGTTTTTCCTAAAGTTGTCTGGTACAGAATGCTTAGCGTTAAGATCACGTTTTGTACAATTGTGTTCAATAAAGATTTTAATAAATAATAATTATTGTTTATCTAACTAACTTTCATGCGAAAAGCTGTAAGTACTCACATTTACTAATTTTTCATTTATTGATAATTACTTTACACATTTTTTGAGGTTTTGGAGCAGTTTTGATCAAACTGCATACAAGTCTCTAAAGAAGAGTTAAAAGCAAAAATTAATAAATAAATCAAATCTTTAAAAGCAGGAGCCAAGGCAGTAGAAGGAGTAGGAACGCAGATGTAAGATGTAACAACTATATGCCAGCAAAAAAAAAAAAAAAAGAATGGCCTTATAAATTCTTTTGACACAAACAAGTATACAACCTTAAATTTTCGTCGCCAAGTGGCACGTACCAATACGTATCACCGAAAACGGTGACATTTCAAACTCGTTATTTTACCCGGCGACCTCTACTACCTTCACGGTTGTCGATGAACAACTTAGTGATTATGTTTCATTCATGTTACATTGAATATCGTTTATCACGATATTTTTGATTGAATTATTATATCTGTGTTAGATTAAGCGCAATTATACAGACTGACTAGCCATGTTGTCGCATTAGGTAGTTAATGTTGTTAATTAGAATCCCCTTGCCCTAGACTTTCCCATACAAAATGCAAACATACATACAAAATAAAACGTAGACTACGTTTTTATGGGAAACTCTGATTCTGTTTAGGGTAAGGGGACTCTTAATAAGCTGACATTTTTCAAGACTTCAGAGTTTTATTAGTATACTAATTACGCTCAGTGCGGCTCGGGACGTCATCGAGTACGCGTCGCGAGTCACATCCGCCCTGAGGAAGACCTCCGAATGTGGTCGAAACATGTCGGCCAATAGCTGATACTTCATGTGACTTACAGTTTTATCGCATATTGATAATTACTGTGTTTACCGTTAGTTTTTACAGAAAAATTAAATATATGTAGTTTATACGTTCACGTTTAATATATTAATGATTATAAGTATTTGTTTATTTTATAGAGATTATTATTATTATATTTTCCGCTACGCAATTATTGCTAAACCACAAACTTAATAAATGTGCAGAAAACTGTGCTAGGAAATTAGTATCAGGTTAATACTAGGCTTTCTCGGGCATCTAGGGTATAAGGCCATTATAACATATTGCCATTAACACAGTTATTAACCACTGACATTAATATAAACCTTAGGTACTTAAAATAAATAATCATAACCTATACACACCACACACTCATACTCTTTCTCACCTATTTTCTTATGTTTGGGTCATAGGATTACACCATCCTACCAAATTGCACCTAATTTGGTCCAGTAGATTTGGAGAAAATTGGCTGTGACAGACGGACGGACAGACAGACGCACGAGTGATCCTATAAGGGTTCTGTTTTTTCATTTTTGTACGGAACCCTAAAAAACCAAAAAAAAAATCAACATTCCCATACAAATCATTCGGGGGGCTGCTTTTTGGCTGTTATTTTAATTTTATTAAGTAATATAGACCGTGGTTCGATTTATTACGGGTATGTCCCTTCCACGTAATAAAATATACTTTTAATATTTTGAGGATACATTCATTGAGCAATTTTCGTTGTGGACAATTCATCAAAATTAAAAATAATTGATATGTAATAGCATGTCGCATTGGGTCTTGAGGCCGGTAAAGACAATTGTTTGAAATAAATACAATACAATACAATAAAATACAATATATTATCCGGTCAGCTGATCCAAGTGTCCAAAAGCAAATTTTTAAAATGTGCAATTAAAAAAAAGCGACGGGTTGCACTCCGGGAGTGCCGGCAGAAGTGAAAACTTGAATATTAACGTTGTTCATTTTTGATATTTTGGAATGGTTAGGGAATAATTTTGCACGAATTGCTTTAATTATCAATATAAAAGTACTATCATTTATGTGGTCGAATACAATATTTATTTATTGCGCTATCGTACACAAACATGACGATTTATGTTACATTAAAAAGTTTATCTCTCAGCTAAACGAAACAGCAGGCGCAGGCATACATTTTCGCCGCGCCGTAGAAAGAGAGGGGGATACTTCCTCTCCTACGCCGCGCCGGCTGTCTACTCTCCATCCGTCTTACGAATTTTCGATCAGGACACGTGTCTTGACGCGAGTTTAACATTTTTTACCCATTACAAAAAAAGTGCACAACGCCGCTAAAGAAGTTTTCACTTCAAAAATCCAATCATGTCACTGAAAATTATAAACATAGTTTTATATGCAAATTGTTTTTTATTACAACACAAATATTACCAAAGACAACATTCAGAGTTCTTTTCAAAATTACCTAATCTGCGTCTGAGATATCAATAAACCTATCAGAACACTTCATTTGAAATTAAACTCTACTACAATAGCACAAAGTGCTAATTTGATAACACATCTAGCGTCACGCCTCTTGGTTCGATAGCTCAATAAAGAAATATGAATGCGAATTTCTCTGCATTTCTCCCGCTTTCCAAGTTGAATAACCCAGTGTTAACGCATCTCTATTAATTACGTCAGTAGATAAGTTTTTGCGGGTGAGATTTATTTGTTACATATATACTTGTGGTTGATGTGGTGTTACTTTGTAACGATACCAAATGGTGCAACATAAACTTAGATATATATTCGCTGATATACAAAGTGGAAACGACATAGTAGTTATAAATCGAACCACGGGCTATATTAGATCACTAGATAGTGGTTCGATTTATTATGGGTGTGTCCATTCCACGTTGTATATATTACTTTATTTATTTCATTTTGTAAATGCCTTGATTGCGTAATTTACTCCGACTAAGCTGACGAATTTTAAGACAGAGTAACAGAGTCTAAAGCCACATTTATGGGTTGCTTGGCGCATTGCCTATTTAACTTAAAAATTCTTGCCCATTATGGGAAGCTGGTACATTCTGATCTTTTTCTTTCTTCCCAGATCAGCATGGAAGATCCTGGATAACAGAGAACAAGGGAAAAAATATACCCTAACTACAAACAAAAGCCTTTAAGTGTGCGAACCGTCTGAAGGCGACAGGCATGTGCCATTAAGCGTCCATCTTCAAAGATCTAGATCAGTGTAGCGACTTATGCAAAGTCACTTTTACTACCAAATATGCCTGTGAATTTGAAGTATTTGCATACAATGATATTGGTTTTTCTGCTGCAGCTACTACTCATATTGACAGCCATATAAACGAAAGTTTTACACGGTTAAGTCAAGTAGTGTAGTCAGAAAAGGCCGACTAGATTTTTTTATTTATTTATTTCTACAAACTTTATCTATCTTTACTGGGGTTCCCCTAATGCGATAGAAGTTGCTTAACCTAGATAACACATAACAATCATTTTGATTTGGTTTACACGATCATCATCAGGCCGAGTGTTAGGAGCGACGAACCGATTTTTGGTTTCGCTGGCCTCAAATCACTGTCGTTCTGCCTTTTAAACAGTTATTTACGACAAAGAAAATAATATATTATACACATATATACAGGATTATTTTGAACCTCGTAGTATTATTCAAGGAAAGTACTATTTAAGCGAAATAAAAAATACATCTTCTGTCATATATATCTTGTTTCATAATAAAAACCAAAGATATTAGCCGACAAATGCATTCCAAAAATCTTCCATTTGAATGTCACTGCTCGCTACCGGGCTCGTGGTGGGCGGCGGCCGGCGAGTAGGGAGGTCAACGCGTATAGTAAAGTTAGTAGCTTAGCCATTTATTAAAAATTTGATAGATTTTTTCAAAGAAAATAAGTTTTTTTTCTTACGGTGGTGTGGTGACTAAGATTTCAATACAGCTACGGTTGCAAAATCAACCAATATGTTTACCATTCTAAAAGAACAGAAAATAAAATTCACTTCACACATGATACTCGTAGGTACCTTTATGACAGGCAATCCATCTTTGTGCCTATACAGGGTGTCAAGATTACAATCGAAATCGTGGATATTTACATTGTCATCCTCATATGTCCTCCATAGCCTACACTTGCTGTGATTTCTTGATATCAAAAAATAGTACCTACAATTAGAGAACCAGATTACAAAATAATGGCATAAAGTTTTTTAAAAGTTTTAGTTCAGATAAAAGGTAGCTTTTAATTTATCTTAACTTTAAATTTTAAATGTACCAGCTGCTTCTCTTCCCGTGCAGATCGTAAAATATAATCGAGTATTAATAGGCGATGCGACTAGCAACCCTTCACTATTTTGATTCCTTTTTCAATTGTTTAAAAGTGACCTGGTCTTGCTGTCCTGGGCTCTGTCTGCTTAGAGCCGAAAGACCCTAAATGCTCTGTCTGCCCTTTTAGGGATAAAGACGTGATACCACAGAATAAATAATACTAACGATATACAGATATATAGTGATACTTAACACTTGAAAAATGGCTTATGCGTTATCGTTATCAATAATTATTGTATCGATCATATACCTAGCTACCAATCTACAAACAAATGTTACATAATGTGTACCTAAATAAATAAATAAATATAAATATATATCATACTGATCGAGCTAGCCCCTAAAGTAAGTTTAAACGCGTGTTGTGGGATACTAACTCAGCGATAAAATCCTATCCTAATCCTAACTAATATTATAATTGCGAAAGTAAGTTTGTATATTTGTTTGTTTGTTACCTCTTTACGCTTTATCTACTGAACCAATCTTCTTGAAAATTCGCATACACATAATTAGGAGTACAGAGAAGGGTATAGGGTACCTTTCATTCCGGAAAAATGTAATGTTCCCGTGGGATACGCGAGCGAAGCCGCGGGCAAAAGCTAGTATTTTATAATACTCGTAAATACAGAACAATTTAAAAAAGGTCATTTTCCTACTTTTTAATTTCAATATTTTCGGGCACTTTCTTTTGACATCCACAATGATTAATTGCTTTCCTTGCTATTAAGTAAAACTATCGTTTCGAAACGTGCTAATACAGAAAGTGTAACTAATACTCGGCCCAGCAATTTGTCAATCCCGACCACAAAAATGTGGATCCGCGTGTTTTTAATAGAAAAATGCTGTCACTTTAACCGCAAAGCTTGACGAAGATGACAAAAGACTGGTTGTCACGATGCCTTTATAGTCAGTTTCCACAGATGACACTGTTGACACGGTTAGTGATGAAACTGGGGAATTAATTTAATGTTTTTACTAAATGGTAAAGTTCAGCTTAACAAAAATGAAACGAAAATTAAAAAAGTAGAGTTTACTATGATTATTAGCTACGCTCGGTGTTCTCTACGTAATCGAATCAGAAATGAGGAGATTCTTAGAAGAACTAGGGTTACACGCATGAAAATAGTGATGGGGGGAAAAGGAATCAAAATAATGATGGGTTGCTGGCCGCATTGCCGATTAACATGATTGGCATTTTCGCCTTGATCAGCTTTTACGACTGCGTGGGACGAGCTGGTACAGTGTGATTTGTCCCTATAAATTTATTTACCAGAAAGCCATGTGGTTCCCGGCAGAATAGAATAGGACCACTCCAAATCCTTCCGTGGATGTCGTAGAAGGCGACTTAAGAAAAACAAGATGAACAAAGCTGATACATCAATGAGACCTCTCCAACCCTTCTGGCCAGCGTGGAGAGTGAAGGCCAAATCCTTTGACTGCTCTGGCTAATATTTGGGTCTGGTAGTACAGAGAGGGTCGTGTTCCTGCAGTGGAAACTAAGAAAGACCTGATGATAACGATGATTTATTTATTATTCTAAGTTTTTTCTCTTCATCCAGACTAGCTAGGAAGATTATGATTTACTACCTTTTTCTTTTCACACCTACAACATTTCACATGACCCACACTACAGTCCAAAGGCAATTTCGTAACTTGATAAATGCATTCCATCAAGAGGATGGCTTGTCGTCGTCGGCAACAAATCAATGCATGTTTTGTACGGGTGAAAGGTGCATCCTATTATGTAACCTAACACCAAGGTTCTCAAAGTTTTACGTGGTAAGAAGTCATTTAAAAAAACTAAAGTCACCGATGTGTTCTCTACTCTAGGGTTGCGATTCTAAAATGGAACTAGGCGAGACACTCGAGGGAACGATGTTAGGTGGAGTAAGGCCGTTGCTGAGTAGTACCTATCCCAGAAATGGGAAACGTTAGTGTAGGACGTCCGGCGGCTAAGTGGGTCGACGACGTCAGGCAAGCCGGAAAGAATTGGAAATTTTGCTGGAAAGAATTGGATTGCGATGGCCAGGGATAGAACAAGATGTTGCCGACAGAAGGAGGTTTATGCTGAGCAGTGGGTCCATAATAGCTAACGATGATGATAATGACGATGAAACAAAAAACAGGATTGATAAAAAAAGAAAACCAGCCAAATGCGGCTCGGACAAGCGCATTGAGTTGATATCTTTGTTAATTTTTATAGAGTTGCTAAATTGGAAAATATGGGTTCAATATTTTTGGATAATTGATTGACTAAATAGATTAATACATTTTAGACCCAGTCATCATCCTTACTGACACAATTTAACTACTTTACTTTAAAAAGAAATAAATAGATATACGGATACCTTACCGGTTACGGGACACCGGTAAGGTTATGTGGTACTACTACTATAAACTCCGCGGTGTCACCTCTCAGCCGCTATCGGCCGGGGCCGTGTGCTTCTCTATGCTCCACAGCCCCGGCGCGGCCGGCAGCTACCTAAGCGGCCCCGGCTCGCCAACGGCCTCACGGCACCCTCTGCTAAATCAGAGGGGCCGGGGAGGCCTTAGCCTCAACCCGGGCAATGGGTTCCACTTAGCTTCCCCGCGGATGCCCAGCCAGTCCGCAGGTACTGAGCCCTCCCATCGCGACAAGATGGGAACCCAGGCGGGGGCAAATTGAGTTAGCCCTAAGCTAACTATGTTTAAACTTGTCTTATGGGATACAACTCAACGATACAAGATTTTATAATAAAAACATATAGACAAACATCCAAGACACAAGACAATTTGAAAAAGGCCATTTTCCAACTTCATCTGGCTGGGGATCTAACCTAAAGAGCCTCCACAGTGAAAGACTAGCATGGTAACCAATACGCCAGAGGTCGTCTAAATTGAGAACCACCGGTTCCTTCAACACGTTATTTATTACTTAATTATAAAACAAAGGATATGTTTACATTACAAGTTTGGGCTGGTGACGTTGTTGTCAATTTTTTTGTTGATTTGAACAATGGACGGGAAAATATTTGGAAGTTTCGTAGTTCTATTACTTCATAAAAATATCATGCCCAAGACAATGAACACATTTATGACTGCCCAAAACATTACTAGCGCTTTACAGTTGTCAAGTTATGTCAGATGCCTTTAGGCAGCCCAAACGGGGCAAACAGAGCTCGAGTCCGTTAAACTGTTAGTCCGTTAGGCCACGTTTATTGTGATAATGGGCGTGAACGTGAAAAAAAAAGTGGTAGGTTGCTAGTCACATCGCCTATTGACATAATTCAGATTTTGCCCGTTCCCTTTATAGGCTTCTACGATCAGCACGGGAAGAAAAGCAGCTGGTACATTCTAAGTTGTTTTTTCTTCTTTCCCACACCAGCATCGAAGAGCTTTGTCTTAGACCGTACACATTATAAAAGATATAAAAGTTCATTCATTGATCTTTAAATCTCTTGTCAGAATATAACGTAATACCACGATATAAACAAGACATGTGTGATGCAACAGACAGACCGACAAGTCTACAACTAATCCCCAGTGAACCAGCGAGGCAAATGTGATTATAAATCATAAGATGATTTGTGATGTGCCCGTTTTGATTGTATAATTTTGACGCTTTTTAACGCTTTCGGAAGTTTAGAAATGTTTATTGCTTGTTTATAGGAAGGAATAAACATTTCGAAACGAAAGAAATGTTGTGTAATTTCTATATGGAAATCAAATAACTCATTTCCTGATTCTCTTATAACTTAGTTTGTAAAAGTTTATTATGAAAATAAGTATAAACGTACTTATTGACCAAGCGAGCGAAGCGTCTCAGTTCCTAGATTTGGCCTTTGGCCAAAAAATGATTTTGTCTGTCAGATAGACAGAAGCCTGAGATATTCCAGCCTCGAATATTATTAATTATGAGACTAATTTGACCAAACACCCTGGTCTTAAATAATTTATTGTTAAAAGAGGCTGCAAATAACCGGAAAGGGTGATGAATCATACTGAGGGGTCAGTGTCAATCATGATGGCTGCTGCGGCAGACGGAAAAATGTTGCCACCATACCTATGTGGTATGCGAACCTTTTAATTACTTGGGTTGAAAATGGACTAAATGATGTAAGGTATAACCGTAGAAAATTCGTCTGTTTTGATGGAGAAATTTTCGCCGACTGGGTTTAAATGACTGTGATACGAATCTAACGGGCAAAAAAATTCTTACAGGAGATAAATTTATCTTCACATGTATCAAACTATTCAAGGAAAAAGACATTAATTTCATTTTCCTCCCTGCAAATTCAACCCACATAACCCAACCATTGTCTTCTCGCCTAAAGGTAATTTTTCAACCGATTTCGATGAAAATTGGCACACAGGTTCCTTGATTTATTTTTTTGTAATATTAGAAATAAGTCAAGTATAGTAAAGAATATAAAAGTATAAATCAATGTTAACCGCTCTAGTGACTTACCATTGATTTCTCTATCCATAAAATTTAGGTGCATGACATTTAGGCATTCCGAAAGAAGGTCAGAGCAAGAAAAAGGGGCCACGGAATATAACCTTTTTTATGTAGGAAGTGGCGCCATAGTTACCGGAACTAAACTGGAGTCATGACAACGTGACTTTAGACATGCTATTTCAATCTGGCACGTAATTGTGGTTCACTTTGCTTCAAGCTGTGAGATGGCCTAGTCCTGGCCTGGCGAAATGAGTTCATGCATAAGTCAAAGATATGTTTAAAGGTTTAACGAAAACTGTAAGTTTAGGGCCAAGAGTATCTACTGAAGTGAAACAGAAAAATATAAAAACTTACAAAGTAAAAAAAATTAGACAGTTCGTTTTTCCATGTAAATGATAATATTAAATCATTTATTTTATGCAACATAATATTACAATATTACGTCTATAGGCCCATAGCATAACTAGGTATATACCCTACTGACTAACATACATATAAAATATAAACAACCACTTTTTATTTATAGTCTGTTTATACCGCAATGCATTTGCAATATCCTAACCAGACTGAAAACAACTTTTCACAAAGTATGCTTCCCAGTGGCATTTAAACCCACGACCTCCGGATCACAAGGCAAACCCCTTACTACTGGACCACGAGGGCAATTATTTCCTATCAAAAGTATTGGTGTTTTACCGCTTCTCATAAAACTGATTTCATACAAATCAAATTTAACCAATCCAAATTTTATCATTACTTTACACTACAAACAATTCCTATCTCATTCAGGCCAGTTCTTACCTAGTCATTTTTTAATTCTTATAAGATCATTATTAGTTATATATTTAATTACTATGCATCAATAGATACTGAAAGTGTAACATATAACTTCCTTATCATGCTAGGTGTTGTTTCTAAAGGTTAAACTAATTAAATTGTAATGGTTCGAGATGCTAATGCCATAGTCACTTTCTATTCGAATCAATCAAGCCGTCAAACGTATCTCTTCTTTGAATCTTAGTCTTAGACATAGAACAGTTCTTAGAATTTAATGTGACCTATTTTCTGTGACTTGAACTGTATAAGAAGATTTTGAAACTCTAAAGCCCTGCTCCACTAAAATTGAGTGGAATTGTGTGGTTTTTTAACAATCAATATGATTTCGTTATATTAACACATCGAGATATATAATTAGTTAGTAAGTTAAATTTGTGAAATTTATTGTCGAAATTTCACACAAATCCATGACTTTACATTTTTAAATAAAAAACATAAATCCGAGCGGAAGAAATCAAGAATTCTATAAAGATTTTGATGTGTGTAAGATTTTCTTTCGATTGAATTCAACATTTGACCTCCTGGACACGAGACTGCTTGGCGAGCGGCATAAAAATAAAGATCTGCATTTCATTATTCATTTGTTACTGATAACCAGAATATCTTTA
This sequence comes from Acrobasis repandana, assembly GCA_963576875.1. Lineage (NCBI taxonomy): Eukaryota > Metazoa > Arthropoda > Insecta > Lepidoptera > Pyralidae > Acrobasis > Acrobasis repandana. The sequence goes on from OY756215.1 coordinate 5,830,763, forward strand.
GGGTAAGACAAGCAATGTATAAACACATATACCGGTGCTGCTTGCCGTGCTTAGATGTGTATTGTGTGACATTTGTTGCCATGCCCATGGGGCTACACATGCAATGCACCATTATTTTCATTCTCTTGCCGTAACCTATCTTATACCTACTTATCAACGTTCGGTAACATCAAAACAAACCAATTAACAAATCTCAAACATATTTAAACCTTACCAAGATTAATTTAAAACTCATAATCAATTGATAACAGAGATAATAAATCATTGACTCAAGGCGTGACGGCCGTTTGACGGACACCGTTTCGGATAAAAAGTGGCCAACTTGAGATGAGACTAGATTACCGCTGTGGATGGAGGATAAGCTGTTTATCTTAAATTGGCTGGCTTGTAAGTGACCGGCTAACGTCCAGATATGTAGGGTTGCCAAAAATGTAATATACTTAGTCGTCAATGTCTTTTAGAAATATAATATTGAGTGTACTTACTTCGATAGCTATTCATTTACACATTAGGAAATTATATTAATAAAAAATTATTCCAAGAAAAATTATATCACAATTTAAAACCAGAACCATACTTTTTTTTTCTTAATGACATTTTGGAATTCTTTAGGCATGCATGCACTATCACGTCTTTATCCCTAATGGGGCAGACAGAGTATTTTGGGTCTTACGGCTTTATGGATGTGTATCTACTCATATATATGTATTTGTTATAAAATATAGTATTGAACTTACTTTGGGGCTAGCTCTGTCTGTATGCTTTGTCCAAAAAAAATATTTAAATAAGCAAACAAAGCCTAAGGCCGCAAGACTCAAATGTCACTTTCAACGTGACGGTGGGCGAGAAGGTGGAAAAAGGAATCGGAACAGTGATGGGTTTCTAGTCGCATCGCCTATTATCAAGATTCGTATTTCCGCCCATTCCCTCGGCTTTTACAATCTACGCGGGAAGAATAGCAGCTGATACATTCTAAGCTTTTCCTTTTCTCCTCGACCAGTCTAGAAAAGGAATCCTTTAGGGATGTCATTATTTCATCAATGATCTTAACATTTTCGAAATTTTGAAAAGAACACAACATTAAATATTTTTAGCACAGATAATATTGTCGTACAACCAGGCCTGTGTCACTCCCCGTTTAAGTATCGAAAATGTACCTACATTATTATTATGCGCGCAGGCGGCTTCTCGGGGTGGTAAATTCAGTTATACACATCGTTTGTCCATAGTCATAAGGATGAAATTGGCTTGCAATGGATGTCTAGGTATCTATACAAAAAGGTGCTGAGTTCTGACGTGAGCTAAATTAAAACGAATCACTAACAACATTGAGTAGATATTTCTTTGAATTTCTTTGCTGAGTGAGACGGAGTATTAGTATCTATTCTGTGGTACAACCCTATACACATGTAACGGAGAAAGTATAGTATAATCGATTCGAGTGCATACCCATTTTATAATATGTTGCATCGTTGCATAATGATTTATGGTACATCTTACCGAGTTTTATTAATACCATGAAGCTATTAGATCAATCTATCGGCTTCTGTTACGTGACCTTGTGGTGTTAAAAATATAAAAGTTACTTTTTGATTGGTCGTTTCCGCTTACTTTGACACGCAGTGTACAATAAAATGTAGTATGTTTTATGTCATATGCCAGTAAACAACAGTACTGCATATAAATATGGGGTATGCGTGTGTGGCATTGTTAGTGTTGTAATCGTTCATAGGCTACAGTAAATACTCGATATTACGTGGGCCGTATGCCTATTTAGTTAAATATATAACGTCTAACTAAATACACTGAAACTATTTTAAGGGTGAATACAGTCCATGATCCTGAACAACTTTCCTTAAGGAACATATTATATCGAAATATAAAAAATATTTTTTGACTACAAACTCGGATCAGCTGATCGATCAACTTAGTCAATGGGAAGCCAAAAATTATTTTCCATATTTAGATATACGATTCGACTTCCTACAGGAAAGTTGTTCAGTATCATAAACTGAATCCACCCTTAAAATAGTTTCAGTATATTTTGTTAGACCCTGTATAACACGTACAATAACATTTGAATATACAATACGGTCATTGGAGCATGTTATTTTGATAAGATTATATATATATATATATATAGCTAAAAGTAATATATTTTTTGTATTGATATAAATCCTGCAAAATCAAACCGCAGAGGTCGGCAGGCGTATACAGCAGGCGTGGTCAGCTTTCAGAGCAAATAAGCAGATCCTCCGATCAAGGAACATCCCACAAAAGCTGAAAAGTAAAGTTTTTGATCAATGTGTCCTGCCAGTTTTCACCTATGGAATGGAAACGATTACCTTGACCATAAAATCTGTAGAAAAACTCAGAGGTGCTCAGTGGGCAATGGAGAGAGCAATGTTAGGAATAACATTGCTCGATCGCAAACGAAACGAGGTGATTCGAAGGAAGATCAAAGTCAGGGACGTTGTTAATACTATAAAAAGACAGAAATGGAAGTGGGCAGGATACAAAGCGAAAATAGACGCAGATCAATGGACCAAAAGTGTAATGGAGTGGTAACCATGGGCCATCAAGGCAAGCGAGGTAGACATAAGGGTAGAGGACACCCAGCACTGCGTTGGGTAGACGATATTAAGTCACGCAGGCCGCAGCCGGATGCAGGTGGCAAGGGAGAGACTCAAATGGAATGATATGGAGGAGGCCTGAAAAGGATAACATAAAGATTGCTATGGATGGATGGATTAATATTATTGCTTTAATATTTTTTAAAATATGCAAGCTTTTTACATTTTAAAAAAATGGGGTATATATTTCTTTTTTTGTTGTCTCTTTGTATATATTCTTATACATTTTAACTTGTAATAGGTACTTAAAATGCGCTAACTCCCCCAATTCTTATAATAGTCAACATTTACCCAAAGGTTGGCTGGAAGAAATTTCTTAAGTGATAAGTCCCTTTGTACCAACTCTATTTCTAATTTACTTTTAATCTACTTTGGATTCACGGGGCTTTTCACCCCCGTCCTTTAGGAGGCTTGCGTGAGGATACAGATCTAACAAGTCGAGGCCCTTTGAAGAAGTTGATGTCATGTGATCTCGCTAAAACCCGATCTTGGATATACCTTACTTTTAATTATTGCTATACTCAATAAAAAAAGTTTTATCTTGTCTTATCTTAATACTTCTATATTCTACGCATTTCTTATGACATATATTTTTAATAACCAGATAAATCGATGTCTGTCTGATTGATGTTTTGGACTTATTAACGTTACGCAACTTCGTAATGGAGTATTGTTTGCCAGCCATTGAACCTAATAGTCAATGACATAAGATGACATTAGTGTGCCAACGCAAAATGGCTAGTGTAGCTTTGTTATAAAAACAGCACACGTTCTAATTAAAGTGCTCACAGTTGTCGTTCGGATGTGATAGTTCATTAAAGGTTCATACATACATATTTACTGGTTTACCCTTTGGGTTGCGGAGGTCAGACGGCAGTCGCTCTGTGTAAAAACCAGTAACCTCGTCAAATCACCTAGGTTTAGGTAGCGGACCCCGGGCTCTGAAACATAACCGTTGAAGATGCAACCGGGTATACGCTCGGATTATGATGACATACATATACATTAAGTAATCTAATTACTTCTATATATATTTCTAGACAGACATGACGAAAACAAATAAACTAAATAAACATCAGAGATCCAAAAACAAAAATCACGAAAGTATCCCGATTTTATCATCATCATCTTAGGCGATTCTCACATTGCCCCCCGCACTACGCAGCGTAGCGCGTGAATGCGTGTTCTAACGTTGCTTGTAAGTATCTCCGTTTGTATAGAAAACACGCACAGTCCAACACACAGAAAATGCATTTAGAAAACGCAACATGCAGCGTGATGCGTGGCAGTGTGATTATCGCCTTAACCACAATAAGCCCACTGCTAAAAATCTGCCTCATTTTATTTTTATTTTCTTATTTATGATAAAATAACTAATTTTTTTTCCTTACATTTACATGTCGAAACATTATTTGTATTGTTAATTCCTATTTAGAATATAAGTAATATCGTTCTTTTTATTTGTATGTTTTAACTGTTTATGCTAATGTTTTTGTTATTTTTGTTACAGGTACTTACTTTTAATATTATATCTTCTACATTAAAACCACAAAAAGGAGTCTTTTCGGTACAGTAAGTTGAAAATACTCAATAGGTTTCCCCCCACATAACAGACAACAAAAAATTAATTTCTGAGTACATACTAGGGGAAGGCCTTTTTATTATGTGAATACTTTGATTTATGGGCGGATTAAAATAATTATTTTTGTTTTCTGTTTCGTATTATGTTACATCTTGATATAATTTATAAAAAAAAATGAGTTAAATACCGCATTCATAGTAATAAAAGAACTACTGATGTAAAGCAATTTATTGACTTATCATTATTATATACAGCTACCTGCTAAATCCAGCAAAATCTGAAACTCTAGTTACTCTCCATTATTGTTTGCACTTTTACACAACTTAATGTCAACCTTGACAAGTCAATTAATAAGTGCTAGAGGATATCAAACTCAACAATCTATTGACTATCAGAGACACCTAGGTCATCACCCCGCGAACGTGTCAGCAACCGTAAAGTGCATATTCCTGGAACGGGTCCGTCAAAAGTGACCCATTGTGTATATAGAACGGAACTCGCGATCGTACGGCTTTGATGACACCATAGACTAAGTGATCAATAGACGCGGCTTTTTTTAGTAAAAGGAACATAATCATATTTTTTTTCTTTTCCTCACCTGGGTCTGCTGGAAGAGATTTCTTAGAAAATAAGCGGTAGGTTCACCATTTTCTTATTTTGTTCTTCAACGTTCGTACGTCTCTTTAAGTAGATAAATTTTGATAATAAATACATCAAGAGATTTTTAAAGTCACAACGGTACGAACATTTATATTCGTCTATATTGTTCCATTTATATGTTGCGAATGTCAGGCACGGCCATTATTTATTAAGACATAAAAATATCAGTTCAGTACCACCAATAATGCACACACCTACTACAAAATAAAACTGTTTGATCGGAATTAAATATACAGGTTTTACTGCGTTATCATCGGAGTTAATTTGTTTGCTTTAATAAGAGTATCAATTAACCTAGTTTAAATTATTCTCTAAAAAATAAATAAATAAAAGATGCTTTATATTATAATGTAATACATTATTAAACAAAAAAAACTAACTAAAACTATAAAGAGTAACTAATGGTTACGAAAATTAGTATGTACATAGTTACTTGCTTAATTATGTTGTACCTTTATTTGCCAAATAAAGTAGCAATCAAATAATTAACAGATGTACAACGTAATACGACCGGATGCGTAAGGTTACAGTGGCCATTACAGTAGCGGATTACAAAACTAATTCTTACCTAATTGTTGCTGCGTAGCTCTGTGACGTAGCCGCTGTGAGGGCGTGACGTGATGGGCATAAAACATATCGGTCGGTGCCGCTTCTGAATGTTAATCAGGAGAAATTGGCCGTCGATATAAAATATAATGGCGTCCAACAGGATACGGTGATCTAGAACGTTCGAGTGATATATTGAAATTTATTTTTTGTTAAAAGTTAACTGGTCTGTTGACCAACTGTGGTTAATTTGTCATGCCGTATATGGAAACTAGAATCATAAAATTTGGTAAAATGTTTTTTAATACACCAGTTTTTTTAACTTCATTGATGTATATTTTCGAATAGTTCCACGTATACCATTTAGGTACTATCTCAATTATTAAACTTATAATAATTTTAAAATCTATACTAATATTATAAAGAGGAAAGATTTGTACCTATTTTTGTATGTTTGTAATGAATAGGCTCAAAAAGTACTAGGCCGATTTAAAAAATTCTTTCACCGTTGGAAAGCTACACTATCCCCGAGTGACATAGGCTATGTGTGTACTACGGGCGAAGCCGGGGTGGACTGCTAGTGTTATATATAACGAAGTAAAATTAAATTTATTAAATATTTATTTGAAATATTAAGGCGATTACTAGCATTTCATGCCTGAATAGAAGCCGATAAAAGAACGTAAAAGTCGATAGCGCTACCGAAATCAACATAAATCAATGAAAATCGACACAGGTACGTACGTACTAGCGTGCCACAGATACAATCTTTCCAAATAGGTAGTATCGTGCAATATATCTCCAGAACGCTTTCTATTTAGGTCGATACGTCACGCGCAGTGTCGGGAATCCTTAAGGCGCTGTGGGTTCACAGCTTACAATACTGTGAGTGTTTTTGAAAAATTACTGTTATCAAACTACTACAATTTATTTTCCAAAAAATTTACTTAGAAAACTTAAGGTTTTTCTACAAACACACAATATTCAAAACACGATTGATCAGTTTTGGCTCGATATAAAAAATTACAAACACACCTCTAAATTTACCTTTAACAAAATTAATTTTTTTATACAATTCGGTACCATTTTATATGAAAATTATAATTACCAAAAAAATAAGTAATCTAAATTACGAGCGCAATTGGCTACAATTAAATACATAAAAATAATATATAAAACAGTGAAATATCGTCGAGCACTGGTTTCGGCCTTTATGCACTCTCGATGATATTATGCCACTCCAGCCCTCGCTGGTCACGCGACTTTTAGTCAGGGTTACAAAAAAGTGCTTGACATCTGTGGGAGGATTGATTGAGCCATTTACTTAGAATTCTTGGAATAAAGTCTCATTGAAATGTATGTCGACTAGCAGCAGGACCGTAACCTGTTTGTATTTACTAGGACGGAATTTACATAGACGAATAATAGACTAGGTACACTCAGAAGTCATTGATCACATCCATTTTAAATGTGATTTTATAGATATTAATGCAGAAAAACTTATATTAAAAGCGCTATTTGACTCCACGAAACTATGACGGCCCAGTCCGATATTCCATATAAATCCCATAAAACATACCTATCTGTTTTAATGTTAAAAAAAAAAAAAATATCTGATTCATTGACTTATATACAACGTGCAACAAAAAGGGGGTATCAACCCAAAAGGGTGTTAACGTACTAACCAATGTAAACAACTTTTACTATGGGACCATCCCTGAAATTGCAAATATTTTTTACATCATAGTTTTCGCAAATCTCCCGGTATGGAAAGATATAATCGTAAATATGTCGAACTCGTTAGTAGGTAAGTATTAAATTAATGCTGCGGTGCGACCCTCAGTATACATTTCACACATTGACATGTGTACAGATACCTATATTTTTACGTTTGTAGTAGTAGTAGGTATATATGTTACTCTGACTTTAGGAAGTGTCATACCCGTGTCGTTGTCTCTACAACGAATGTCTAAATACGATTCAAATTATCACTTAACGTAGACAGTTACGTAATTGCTCTTATTTTTTCACTTGATTTATTAGTTATTCTCTGAACTAGATATATGCGTTCCAATTTAATTTTTTTTTTAAAGTCGTATCTTAATGAGTGGAAGTACTAGTACATATGTTATTTATTTTGTATCTAAAGTAGGTATCCAATCAGATATTTTATTTTATATTGTGACATTTACATCGCTTAATTGCATAGCTTAGAAGAGAAAATAATAGAAAACCTGATGAGTTGCGTGCTCGTGCAATCGTCGATCTAGCAAGAATTTTTATATTTTGTTTTAATTAATTTCACTTTAAAATATATCCATTTCACCGATTGCACCGATAGTGGTCTCAACCTGACTGAGACTGACCTTTATTTAGTAATGATGCAACACGATAGTTTAAACGTAGTTATCAATACACCAAGTCACCATATTCAGATTCATTCATGTTTACTAATAGATAAGCTGGTACCTATTTCTTTATGGGATATTGCACATGAAATAAATAATCACCCATCAATTTAATCTCATCATTTATATACTTTTTTACATCAAATAAATCAACAATCTCATTACACGTTTAAATACTAGGTACCCTTATTCGTTCAGTAAAACAGTTCTGCAAATACGTACCATTAAACAGTATACTAAATTTAATTTTTTAGTGTGCATAAATAGTGTGCAATTCAGTATTTTTGGTAAAACTTTAAAATATTTTGTTCGAAAAAAGCTTAGGGTATATACAGATTTCGATTTAAATATATGCCTTTATTTATCCCTTGACTAGAAGTTTCTAACAGTCTTTCCTCAATAAAACCAATGAGTAAAAACTAACCAATCAGTCGCATGGGAAATAGCCTCCCATACAATTTTCCCAAGCCTCATGACACGGCGTGTGTGTGTGTATGTGCGCACCAAACATACCGCGAGTTGTATTAGTATATTGTCATCATATTACTCAACTATATGATGGATTACCGATGTAATAAGTAGTTAAGAATGTGTCCTTTACTCAGTGTATGGGAAATTTTACGATATGCATACTTACATGAGTCTATATGAGATATAATACAAAGACAATATTAGAGCAAACTTAGAAAGTCTTTCTTCTCGTAGCTATATTTAAGTATGGTACCTCTTTAAGAAAAAAAAAACTTATTACCTCATTATATCGTGTTTTATAATAAAAACCAAAGATATCAGCCGACAAATGCATACCATACATCTCCCATTTGAATGTCACTACCCGCTTTATTAGAAATTTGGGAGAAAAAAAATACAAAACATCAGTCATTTTTAAGGTTCCGTAGTTCACAAGGAACCCTTATAGTTTCGTCATGTCCGTCCGTCCGTCCGTCCGTCCGTCCGTCTGTCTGTCCGTCCGCGCTCGTACTCCGCCGCTACTGCACCGATTGTCACAAAAATAGGTGGAGAGATAGATATTGAAGTTCCAAAAGTTGGTTTTTAAAATTATGAAAAAATGTTTTTTTTTTTCAGCCCCCTCCCATACAACGAAAAGTGAATTTAAAAAATTAAATTGGACTAATCCCAACGTGTGGGGTATCGTTGAAAAGGTCTTTTAAAATGCAACAAAAACTGCTTTGAAACTATGTAGATCAAACCCCCCAGTCTTGAGATAATCTATTACAAAGTTAAAATTTTAGATATCCCCCCACCGTAACTTTTGAAATATTACTAAAATAATTCTGAAAAAAATGTGAGATATATATCTCAAAGTATGTACTTTCAATTAAAACTATAGCGGTCTCCGTATCATAGATAGTTATTTTTTGATACGTCATAATTCGTAAACCGCAATTTACCTTTAGAACTTTTATATTATGTTACTTGCTGCTTCATGGGCGAGTCAGACTCGCACTTGGCCGCTTTTGTTTCTTGGGGTTTGTGTTCTGTTAGTGATTCTAATTACAAGATTTCAATATAGCTAGGGTGCAAACTCAACTTAAGTATTAATAACTATATAGAATAGAAATGGCTTTTCTCTAAGTGTAATTTTTTTTTTGTTTGAGTTATCGGTGTCTTATCGTATTATATTTTTTCTTTTTTTGTTTTCTTTTTTTCTTTGAATGTCACCAGTTACTTGCTTGATTTATATGTGACAGTACCGTAGAATGCCAAGAATGCCAACCGCCACAAAACTATATCAATTTATTCAAATTCAAATTACAGTTACATATAGCAACCATTGATGCCAGATTGCACATAAGGTCCTTGAGTACCTGCAATAGAGGCTTTATTGCAATGGCAAAACGTTAATATTAGGTGGTAAATACATATAATTATTATTCGTAAGACGTACGCATGATAACGGTGCGGCTCTAAAATGTTAGGCTCGGTCAAGCGACAGTATTGTTCTGTGAGAATCGTTGGTCTGTTATATAATGTCTATGGTTTCTCTGTTGATTGACAGCAGGATACAAATAGTAATGAGAACAGGAAAAGCCAAGAATCATTCATCTTCTTCGTCTTGCATCTAGCTTTGCCTCCTTGTGTGTCACTACGATTTTCTATTATTGCAGTATAACGACTAATAAAATATACTGAAACAATTTGAGGGTGAATTCTCCATGATACTAAACAACTTTCCCCAAGAAACATATATCGAAATATGAAAAACTTTTTTGGCTTTCCACACAAACTCTGATCAGCTGATCGGTCAATATGTAATGGAGGCCAAAAATTATATTTCATATTTCGATATATGTTCTTTGGGGAAAGTTGTTCAGTATCATGGACTGAATTCACCTTTAATATAGTTACAGCATATTTTGTTAGGCCCTGTATAGTATCTTATTTTCTCGCCACTTCTTGTCCTTATTTCTTTTGAAGTTGTGTATTTGTTCAGTACTGTGTTCACCTCGTTAGTCCACTGTCAAATTTAGAAAAATATATTTTGCAGATTAGCTATATTACTCGTAAATACCCGAATTTGCAGAAACGAATGGAAATTCTAACATAAACAGTATCGTATATTATCCCCAAAAGTAACCCATTTTCACCCTTATCTATAACTGAGAATGATTGGCTTAAGTTTAATATGTAAAGTATGTCCAAGTATAATATATAAAGTTGTTTCTTTATATTATTGAGTAATATTAGGTTGGCGATGGCAACACAATCAGATTAACTATCTAAAGAAATAAAGATTATATAAAGTCTATTCTTGATTATTATAAAAATTAAAGACTTTATCAAATCCCTTTATTGACGTGACAACGTCTTAAATTAGGTTGCGGCTGGGAGTCACTTATGAAAAAGTGTAACGCTCGGTAACGTTACGATGAGTCACCGAACGAGAGAGAGGCCCGCCGAATGCCTTGCGTCTCTCTCCCACTCAACTATGATCGGTCTGCCGCCGTTGTCACGTAAAATCTTCGCCCGTAAAACCGACTTTACAGGCAACCATTTTTTTATTATAACATTTACCTTTGATACTTGACCCTTTCGTGACATGACACCAGATGTCGTAACCAAACACTTAAAATAATTATTCACGAAAATATCACACACGCAAACGTTAATGTCAAATGTCGTGTGACATTTGCGGGGCCTACTTTTATGACATTTGAATCATGGTACTCATCTATGGGCGTTCTAAAAAGTCTATGGTCCTCACTTGATTATATAAATATTTATCGAGTATCAACTTATTGCAGTAAATAAGTAAATATATGTATAAAAAGGTAACTATTAAAAAAAAAATCCTTTCTGCTGTCTGCCTTCATGCTGGTCTTATATGATATGATGTTCTAGGAGCAAATAGATACAAAAGCTTTATTTTGTGATTTAGGTATGAACGTTGATATGTGAGGTTAAGGTTGTTACACACTTATTCGGGCCGGTAATATTTGGCACAGCCAGTCGGTAAAATCGATTACATGTAGATGAATATTCGGGGGAAAAGGCGATTTAATTAATTTGGGTTGACTTTGTTGTTCGACAAATAGTGCCGAACCGACAACTCCAGCCCGAGTAAGTGTGTAGCAATAACCCTAAGAAATGATAATGCTGTGCATTGCAAAAAAGGTTTTTTTTGTAACTTAGTACTTATCATAATTCTTAATCCTAACTAATATTATAAATGCGAAAGTGAGTTTGTATATTTATTTGTTTGTTGGTTTGTTTGATTGTTTGTTACTAATTACCACTTCACGGTTTATCTACTGAACCAATCGTCTAGAAAATTCGCATATACATAGTTAGGAGTACTGAGAAGGATATAGGGTAACTTTCATTCCGAAAAAAGTAATGTTCCCGTCGGATTTGGAATACGCGAGCGAAGCTGCGGGCAAAAGCTAGTAACTTTATATACATCAAAGTTTATTAAGGACTACTTACGTGTGACAATGTCTACAAATCAAAACTCCGTTTTGATCTATTAAAACAGCTGCGCTCGACTTGCTTTCTAGGTAAAATTAGATTAGAACCTTAAAGTAAATCACCTTTTTCCTTTTTAGACTAAGTTACTCAAGTTACACAATTGATTTCATGGAAAGTTGGTGGCCAAAAAACGTAAAAATGATCGGCTCTTGCGTAGTCTTTTGTACTCGTAACAAATATTTTTGTTTCTGTTCTGTTGCTTGATCAGTGCGGTCTTACAATGAAATGTTGGAAAATATTCGCTTGTCGAAATACTTTGCGAAATTAAGTTTAAGTTTAAGCCAATTATTAAATAAAATATTTCAAAATTATATTTTACCCTACTTGAAAACGCAGAGTAAGTGAATAAGTAAATATTACAAAAATAAACGGGCAAGTGCGAGTCGGACTCGTACATGAAGGGTTCCGTACCACCGTACAATGTTTTAAAACGCTAAAAAACACGTTTTTTGTATGACGACCCCCTTTAATTTTTAGCTTTATTTTATTTTTAGTATTTTTTGTTTTTGTGGTCATAGTAATACATAATTGGTGAAAATTTCAAGTATCTAGTTAATGCCATTATGAAGATCAAGTTAAAAACGCTGACTAAAACACGTTTCTTGTATGACGACCCCCTTTAATTTTTAACTATTTTTATTTTTAGTATTTGTTGTTATATCCGCTACAGTAATACATAATCGATGAAAATTTCAAGTGTCTAGCTATTACTGTTCAAGAGATAGAGCCCTGTGACTGACGGACAGACAGACAGACAGACGGACAGACAGCGGAGTCTCAGTAATAGGGTCCCGTTTGCACCCTTTGGATACGGAACCCTAAAAAAATTGATCCCAAAAGGATCTTACCCAGTCCTTGTTTTGTTATTACTTAAATATAAATGTATAGTAAAGGTCTCAATTATGACTTTTAGGAGAAGAATCAAAACAGATAAAGAAGTTAGTAAGTGCTTACTTCGTTTATAGTTTCTATAAGACAAGATCGTAGTTTCTATAAGAGAATATCTCCAATTAAATATTATGAGATCAGAGCAATAATAAAAATTAAAATGAACAAGTAGTAAAACTAAGTGTCAACTTAAGATTCTAGTCTTATTCGCGCATTCTCTGAAATTCATTCTTGAATGCCGTGAAGTTGAATACCCAGCCTAATTGAAAACTAGGAAGCGTCTAGTCAGAGACGTTTTGCTCAGAAATGGAGTTAGCTGGCGATCCACGTCCGTGATACCAGCGGCTTGTTTGGTGCCACTTGATGACTTAGAAATACTGCAGATTTTGAGATCTGAAACGTGGTATGATTTATTGTCGGTTAGATTATGAAATCGTTTAGGATTTATGGAATATGGCACTTACTCGTAGAATGAAATTAAAGCTTTTTTCCTTATGTATCTTTTTAGTATTCTTTTTTAGGGTCTAGTCAACGTTTTCACTGCAAAAATGGAGAATGTATACAATAATTTCAGGTAGTTTTTATATTATTATTTCAATGCAATTAATGCCATGTGCGAAACAAAGAAGGTTCCAATAAGTCTGGATATGAAAGTTACAAGTCTATAAGCTAAAACATTATTTTATTTATTTGTATTTGATAATAGTCATAAAAGGACTATTTCTAATTATTTTTAAGCATTAAATGAACCGAAAAATAATGGCATATTTGATTTTGAAATCAATGTTATAGTCATTACTCACAATCGATTTATTTTGAAAGCTATGCGTATTCAAAAAGTATTCTCTAAAAATATCCCATTAGAGAAGATTATAAAGGATTATTTCGTAAATTTTCAGACGCTAAATCGCTTGGCATTTAGTATTAGGCAAATTCGTAGGCAAGTGTTAATGACAATGGTTGCGTCCTCTGTTCAGCATAACAATGTGTTAAAAAAACAATTACAACAAAATCCAAGTTTTAATTAACAGAAGCATGTACTTACGACATTACATTTCGACAGTGCAAACCTCGCCTTTCTCTTTCGCGCACGTGTAACTTGCTGTACATCAAAGCAGGATAGAGAATAGTGTAGTTACTATGCAATTTTACCTCTAACGATTTAACTAAGGCTAAAACCTGAAATTTTTATGTTAATTAGATTTGCAATAGTATGTTCCAATTAATGCTAGTCGCCAAACTTGATGGGCAGTGAGTGGTCGTGTAGTGGATTGTCAGTGAGGTTACAATGGATTTGAGGAACCATAGACTGTTCAGGATGAACAGGAAACTCAGCTTGATGAGGACTCCATCGATGTCGACTCCGAGGTAATTCATTGTACTCAAACTCACATGACCTTGATAAGCCAATGTTTATTTCTTTAAACTGTGTCTATCTGTTTAAAAAATGTTACAAAAAAGTGTAAATTAGTAAGTCTTCAGTCATCGGAATTTTTAAAGGGTTCAACGAGTGACTCGAATCATTGAATGTACACCATAGAATATATAGACCTCAAACATTATCCTTAAACATTGGCTCCTGTTATATTTTTGAATATACGACAGCGTGAATTTACGTATTTAATGTTCAAACAATGAAATCAGGTACCTTACAGATCGAAAGTTTTTTTCTTTACACTTTGCCGTGATCCTTGAATTATTCTTACTGTATTGTCACACACACATAGGGATTTTTAATTATATTTACCATGTTTTTTTTTTGTTTTTGCTTATAAACTTTATAATAATAAGCGAGCGACTAAGTGAAGTTTATATCTGGTGTCTCCTTTAGTTTTACATAATAGCTCTTTGCCAAGAATATAGTATTTAAAAGAGGAACATAATTAAGGATATATATATAGGGAAAGGAATATTTCAAGTTTGTATTACGCTGTCTTGGAACCGTAACGTCATTGCCGGACGCTTACATGCTAGACTATTTAAGTAAATATAGTTAATCCTTTCCATAACATTTACACCTATTTAAGTAAAACCATTGTTATTTGCAAAGAGAATGTAAAACTAAAGAAGACTACATATCATTGTTTTGTCCCGTTCAATTGTAGCTATCTCCATTAACTTCAATTAGTCGCTTGCTAGCTGCTTAAACGCCTAGTTTTTTCGATAATATACAAGCGAAAACTTGGTAAACATAATTAAAAATATCTTGTTATGTGTTCAAATACTGTAAAAATTATTTAAGGCACAGAGCAAAGTGTAAAGAAATAACTTTTCATCGGTAAGTAACCAAATTTCATTGTTTGAAAATTGAATACTTATAATAAAATTCACGCCGCCATATATTCAAAATTAGAACAGGGTTTAATGTTTGAAATGGGTTGTCTAATTGTCTATCTATACTAATATTATAAAGCGGAAGAGTTTGTTTGTTTGTTTAAACGCGCTAATCTCAGGAACTAATGGTCCGATTTGAAAAATTCTTTTTTTGTTGGGTAGTCCATTTATAGAGGAAGGCTTTAGGCTATATTACATTACATTACGTTCCGACAACCACGCGAACAAAGTCGCGGGCACAGCTAGTATATTATATGTCAATGGTTAATTGTTTATTTGTTTGTTACATAACACAGATTGTTCATATCCAAATAAGTGACATTAATAAGCTCGTAATTTCTTTTCCTTTTGCCGTATACTCAACCTACTATAGTTCGGTAATTAATCTTGTTATTATAATAATAAAAACTTGTTTTATGCGACGTATGCAATATCCAAATTTTATAATTCGACAAAGATTATAAAATTATATATAACTATGTAGTATGAATACTCGTATAGTTTGCAACGTTTTAAATACGGATGTTCTACACATTTTTTATTTTGTAACAAAAACATGACGGCAAGGTCAAAAACTTTAAATAAAACAAAGATGATACGAATGTGACTAGGTATAGGTAAATCACATGTTTATATAATTTAATTAATAATGATATATATGTTAATATGTAAAGAGATGTCATATCAAATTCGCCAAGAGAAAAAGGTCCGAAAAAAAAAAGCCGGAACAATATTGAATTATGTCAATAGGCAAGTTAGGAACCCATCACTCTTTTGACTCCCTTTTTCCATCTTCATACCCACCATCACGGTGAATGCGGCCTTTGGGTCGAACAGCTTTAGGCCCTGTCTATCGCATTAGGAATTAGGACATGTTAGTATATCTGTTTCTGTATCTATCTGTTCTGTATGTGTTCTGTAAAGAGATCATCATCATTATCCGAGCGTATCCCCGGTTGCATCCTCAGCGGTAAGCGATAACGCTTCAGAGCCTGAGGGCCGCTACTAACCCTTCTGTAAAGAGATGTCATCATCAAACTAGCGATAAAAAAAGATAAAGCCGGAACGTCGATCCGGGGCTCCAAATCTCATTACTATTGTAACGCTCTTGTTACACCCCTGGTGTTGCAGTTGTCCATGGACAGTGGTGATCACTTACCATCAGGTGACCCGCTTGTTCGTTGGCCGCCCTATAACATAAAAAAAAGCCGGGAATGCGCTCAGATGAAAAAAAGAGAGTTAATCTTGTTACTTTTGCAAATATTTACGAATCTCGGCTTTCTCAGCCACTGCCGGAGATTTGCCCGAGGCGACGGACGTGTTTGCATAACGCATCAATTTGTAACACTCATCACTTCAACAATGATGTAACTTATCACCACCTGTACGATTATTAATTATGTTTATTGCAAATATAAAAACTTTTTGGAATTTGTTTTCTATATGTAGTATGTTCTATTCATCATCATCAGCCGAGCGTATTCCCGGTTGCATCCTCAGCGCCTCAGCGGTAACGCTTCAGAGCCCGGGGTCCACTACCTAACCTAGGTGATTTGACGAAGTTACTAGTTTTTAAACTGAGTGAACTCTACAAAAAAGGAAAAAGATATGCTGAAAAGTCGTTAAAAAGTTAGGAATACGTTAACAAATCATGCATCAAATAAACGCAAGTGCTAGTCGGACTCGTACCTACATGAAGGATCCGTACCTCCGTACAATATTTTAAAACACTGAAGAAACACGTTTCTTGTATGACGACCCCCTTTAATTTTTAACTTTATCTTAGTTTTAGTATTTGTTGTTATGGTAGTCATAGTAAAACATATTCGGTAAAAATTTTAAGTATCTAGTTAATGCCATTATAAAGATCTAGTTAAAAACGCTGAAAAAACACATTTTTTGTATGACGACCCCTTTAGTTTTCAACTGTTTTTATTTTTAGTATTTGTTGTTTTAGCGGCCATAGTAATAAATAATCGGTAAAAAATTCAAGTGTCTAGCTATTACGGTTCAAGAGATAGAGCCCGGTGACAGACGGACAGTCAGACAGACAGACAGCGGAGTCTTAGTAATAGGGTCCAGTTTGCACCCTTTGGGTACGGAACCCTAAAAAGTACGACCCTCCTTTTTTCATCAGTTAAAAAAAATACCATTAATAGCCCAATAATGGTAAGCACAGCGTTGATCCTCCGTTAGCAAGATAAATTGACGACGTCAGAAAGTTCGCAGGTCGAACGTGGATGAGAATAGCTCAGGACTGAGACTGAGATAGGCCTATTCCCAGCAGTGGGAGATTCAGGCTGCGAATAAAGATAAATTAAAAAGAAAATTATAAACAAAGATAAACATGAAATTATATATTTCTTTATCTGGAAATAAATATAACAACGTCTACAACCGTGCCCAGTCAACTGCCAACCCACCATCTCATATTAACAATATGTAACTGTTACGTCAAACGTCTACTACAGAAAAGATCATTTTCATTCACAAATTAGCGAGAGAGAGCAAGTCATTGTACCCTCGTTGGATAACTCTAAATGGTGTTTTTACATGTTTATGCAACGTAAATGGTCAGTGTTGTGTTTTAAAAAGTTAATAGTATTAACAGTCGTGTGTAGACGTGAGAAGTATCATTTTTTATTTCTTGAAATGTGTTCGACTTTCTATTATGAAGTCTTTATGATCCAAGGTGTCAGTTGAAAGCGGCTAATTTGTATCAAGATTTGAAATAGTATAGGTGTATGACGTTTTTGTCTCTTTTAGAGTAGGCGCAGAGCTAAGGATCATATTTATTTATTTATACTTTGATTTTACTTTACTGCCAGACGGAGTGATGGCAGGTGGAGCAAAGCACTGACTGAATCGAAGCCCGGGTGAGGAAAGCGTCGGGCGTCCGGGTATGCGGTGGGTCGATGATATAATCAAAGTCGCGGGTCGCACCTGGATGAGAGCATCCATCAACCATTATTATCATCATCATATCCTAGCCCTTCTTCCGCCCACGGCTGAGCATAGGTTTCTCTTCGTCGACGCCACCCATCTCAGTCCTATGCTGCTTTCATCCAGGTGCGACCTGTGACACTGATAGTCGTCAACCTCGACGCTTCTCTTACCCGTTCTAGGTACAATAAAATAGTATCAACTTTATTGAACACATATACAAATGTAACAAGTACAACAGTAGCTAAGGGTTATATTTGTATAGAAGGTTTTATGTACGTTCATGGAAAATAGAAGCCATAAAAAACGACGCCTCAACCCGTCGCCTATATAGAGGGAACCGTATGTAAGCCATTCCCTTGATTAATTATTTTGTAATTAGTTCATTTATGCCTATGTAGCATCTGTTGACATGACATACTATCTAATAGCAAGACCTATAAAATAAACCTGATGTCACAAATATGATTAACGATCACGTCTAACACTATTTATCATCAGCCCTAATACAAAAGCTATAAAGTTCAATATATCACAAAATTGGCATATTATTCGACTCTGCAGGTTCTCACGAACGCAGATTGCAAAAAATTATAACTTGAAAACACCATTTTAGGTGCAATCCGTGTATGGTGTTGTAATTGTGGGACGTAGGCCGACCCCTTTTGGAGCCTTAACGTCTATTACCTTATGTAGACTGCTGACAGTTAATACAGTAGTACACAGGAAGTGGCTCGCAGTTTTATTTTTTTTTATTTTACAGTGAATGATGATGATGGTGAGTGTAGAAGAAGCGAGAGAAGTCTGTCAGTCAGGATCGTGGCAAGTTGAGGGCCATAGTCTCTGCCTACTCCTGTGGGAAGTAGGCGTGTATGTTCTTTTAAAGTGTCAGCTTGTTCATGCATGTAGAGCTTACCGTATTTGCTTTATCGATGAGTTTTATTTCTGTATAGTAGTTTTTTTTAGCTTATAATGTATAATTTTTCTTCTATTATTATAAATGGACAAATTGCGATATCGTCGGGTCGCCGTTCCTGACACTCGTCCTGAAGATGATCGTCTTAAACTATCGAAACCTGGCCTTCTGCGACTATAATACGTGTGTCAACCGTTTTAAATTAATTAATTTATTATCTGGATACACGGGGACATTTGTATCCTAAAATAATTAATAATTTCCGTAGGAGTGCATTGAATTATAAAAAGTAGGAGTGACACAAAACTTAGACTAATGCCTCTTTCAAAACGCGGGTGTCGCGACGGTTAACAGCTGATTAGCCCTTAATTGTATAACAGACATACGAATATTTAGCCCTAATAATTTCAACAGTAAGAAACTCCAGATGGGACAGAGGAAAACGCTCAACCATATTTTCCCAACAAAATATAGCAGTGAATATTAATAAAATACTTGCGGTAACTGATACGAGCGTACCGTTAGAGCTCGTGCGTGCGCGCATGTCCTTGCGCCAAGTGATAGGCTGCAGCGGAAATAAGGTTATGTGGAAGACATTGAGTTATCACTGGAATAGAATGATACTACTTAAACTGTTCCGGCTATTTCTTCTCCATTTTGCAAGGTCTTTGGCATCCTTAGGTGACCACTGACATGCATATTATATTTGGAGAAGAAAAAGCGGGAAAGCGTACCCTGGGCTCCAAAGCAGCTCAGCTGAGGATGCAACCGGGTACAGGCTTAGACGAAGAAGAAGAATGCTACTGCCACTATTTTGACTAATCAATCAAATATACTCACTTTGGTTTGGGAGAAAAGAAAAAACGTAGAATGTACCAGCTGCTTCTCTTTCCGCGCAGATTGTAAAAGCCGATCGAGGGAATAGGCGATAATGTGAATCATATTAATAGACAATGTGTGTAGCAATCCATCACTATACTGATTCCTTTTTCGATCTTTAAACCCACAATGCAAAAAGTGTCTACCACGACAAGTTAAATATCATTTACACAATCTCGCCTTACAAACCAGTAAAGAGCGAGATGGTTATATAGATTTAAATAATCCGAATTTTTTGTTTCATTGCGTAATGCGATTCGGAATGTGATAAAAAGTTTCTGAATTTTTGAAGTGATAACTTCATTAGGCGCGTTGGGCATTTTTTGAGATGGGAAAAAACCATTGAACTCGTGACACTGTTACCGTTACCGTAACCGACAACCCTGTTCAAGTTTTCACTTCTGTCGGCACTCCCGGAGTGCCACTGTTTTTTTTTTGATGTTAAATGACGTTAATTTCTTATAATTCTGCAAATCGACCACAGTTCATAAGTTGTACCAGTACTTGTCAAATAAGGATGACTTAGACATTGTGGTCACCTGTTCTACATTGCAGCGATACTTATCAGTAAAAAACAGAGTTGTCCTGTATACGACCTTAGAACAAGAAGCACAATTTTGGGGGTCAAGACCGTTTGTTGGAGTTAGGGGATCTAATTACGCATATAAAAACAGGTAAAAGATATAAAGAAAGTGGTTTCCTAGAAGTCTGTCTTTAGATTTTATAGTGTAGACTAGACCTTATTACGATGAAAGTTTGCATTCATAGTGTAACTGCAGGTTATCGCTATTAGTGCTGAGCACTTAAAAGATAGTAATCCTAAAAAGTATACAAATAAATTAAAAATTAAAAATAAAAATAATACAAATATTTTCTATATCACTTTATAGGACAGAAATATATTTAACAAATAAAATAAAAATGGTATGTAAATTATTTTTGTGAGGAAAATATTTTTTACTACCATTATTCGGAATTGTGCAAAAAAATCAAGCTAACTTTAACCATGTGAGTAATACATTTTTTAGATATGCATACTCATCTCTATATCGTGTCTACTTTATCATACTTAAAGCCCTTATCCTAGACTACCATACAAACGAACTCTACTTTTTATTTTGAAACGATATGTCAGATTTCGACAAAATTTTGTAAGTTTAAAGAAATTGCATACTTATATATAAGTTTTAACTGGTTTTCCATTAAAATATGAACTTGAAACGAAAATATAGAGTGTTGTTTTCAATTTTGATGCTTAAAAATTATTGACACTAAGTATATTTTCTATATCACTTCAAAACAAAGAAATAGATTTAAAAAGGTATTTAAATGGTATGTAAATTATTTTCTATATTTAAAAACCAGTGTAAATATAAGAAAAATGCTTTTGCAAGTTTAAATCTTAGATAACTTCTAAAATTACAAAATTTTGCTGAAATCTGACATGTCGTTACAAAATAAAAGTCTATGGTAATATCATCCTTCTGTCCCGATTATATGACAGACGAACGTTTATTATACTAGTAATGATCACTTCCGTATTGCACAGGCGTACATAATCGCATCCCAACAATGGCAGTAATTTCTTCTATTAGCCAGACGTTTGGCTAACCACCCACTTTATTATGACCTTTACTTTGCGCAACTCGTGTGGGCATAATGATATGCTACTATATGAATTACGGCACCGCATAAAATTATTTCCAAATTTTAAAATTTGTTTATATATTTTATTTTATCTGAACATTCAACAACCATCATCAACTAGGAACGCGCAAAGATAAGGTGTTTATATATGTACATACTCGTACATACGTACACAATCACGTTTTTATTCTTAATATTGCAGACAAAACATAGTAAGTCTTGTGGCTCTAAGCAGTCAGAGCCCAGGGCCGCAAAACTCCAAGGAAAGTGGACTTTGAGTGATGGTGGGAGAAAAGATGGAAAAAGAAATCAAAATGGTGATGGGTTGCTAGCCAAATCGTCTATTAACATGATTCGCATTTTCGCGGAAGAGAAGCAGCTGGTATATTCTAAAATTTTTCTTTTCTCTCAGATCAGATGATATGATTTCACAAAAGCAGTGTCAATAGGAGGAGCAGTTAGTGCAGTTACGAAAGAGACTGCGAGTCAACAAGTTCATATCTTGACAGTTGAATTAGACATAAACATACATATTTAAATGAAGGACATATAACATAGTGTTTGCAAATCAGCGTTACTCTAATTCTGTCAACAGGTGATGGGCAGATGGCGACTTCCTATTATACTCTGTTTGTATTAACATACTGTCTGTTGATATTGTATGTGTTGGAACGCCCTTTTCTTTATTGTTTATTTCCTGTTTGCATTGGGATCTGATCAGTTCCTATGTAACTTCTTTTTTGCGGAAATATTGCAATTCAATATCTACCTACGTCAATTAATAATGTAACAAGCCCTTATAACTCCAAGTACTTCTTGTTATTTTATTTTTATTTAGCAAGATTTATTATTTTTATCATTGCGAAGTTGTCTAAAGTGGTCTTTTACATTAGGGATTAATTTTCAATAATCTTTCAAACTTTATAACAAAGCGAGAAATCTCTACCACAGAATAGGATATTAGTACTCTGTACAGAAGTCTCACTCAGCAAAGAAATTCAAAGAAATATCTACTCAATGTGGTTAGCGATATGGTTTAATTTAGCTCACGTCACAACTCAGCACCGTTTCGTTTAGATACCTAGACATCCATTGCTGGCCATTTTCATTCTTATAACTGTGGACAAACAATTCGTATAACTGAATTTACCACTTGGAGGGGCCGCCGCGTTACGCGAACCTAGTATTACTTTAGTTAGTTTAAACTAAGAACAAACCAACGAAAAAAATATATTTTCAAATCGACAGAGTTAAGACAAACGGTTCATGTCAAAATGAAGAAAGTTAGCCTAATGGCTACCATGCTATTATAATAAATTAAGTGAGAGCGAAAATTATACGTCCAAATAATCCAAGTACGATTGATCTGTTTTGAAAGTGTAATACAGATCACGCCTTTGTATGCTAATGTTATGTTTAATTAAACAAGTGAGAGTGTTAAGGTATGACTCAGAACGATGCTACGTATATAAAAAACGCAGCGACTGATGATGGCAAATTAGTAGATTAACTTTGTGCTATAAGCTATATCATCGGTATCGCGCTTTAATGGTAAGCGCAGCGTAGGACATCTACGAGTATGTCAGACGACCTGATAAAGGTTGCAAGAAAACGTGAATGTTGGCAGTTTTCGCTCAGTTATTTTGGAAATTCTTGAGGGAGGCCTATGTCCAGCAAATGACGTCATAATAAATATTGAGGGTGGGAGGGTGAAATAAAAATTTAGAAGATTACTAATTATCGTGTCAATAATTGTAGTTTCTGCAATCTTTAGTTTGTATGCATAAAATTGCACACGAAAATTATTAAACTTGCAGTAATAGGCGTTATTGTATGCACCTAGTATTTTTAAAAGTAGCATAATGAGTCATACTATTGACAACATGTAATTATTTAGAATGTTTTACATCATCACGAATTAATGAGCATATGATTTATTTAATATCGCCCAAGCAACTATATCTAAAAGTCAATTAAAACGACACTTACGTGCCAATTACTATTAAACTCACAGTTCGTGGAAAAGTCATAAAATATTAATTACTCTCATATAAACCGCACTAAATTTTGTCATTTCTAATTCATTATACAAAATAGTGACAGGACACATTATTGCATCAGCTTGCGATTAAAGTTTTTCATTCTGTGGTCACGTTCGGAGTCGACCCTTTATATTTCTGCCCTTTAGTCCTGGCGCCTCTGGGTTATTATTCTTTGGTATAGAACTGTTAAGTGTCTGCACTATTTTAAATTCAAATACTGATTTTATGTGCATTGCTTCTTTTGTTAGGATCAATAAAATCTAATTGTAATAAAACAGGCAATGTAAATAAAGTCGACACTAAATTGAAGACGGTGGGAGGCAGGTTGAACAGCATGGGCGTATCTGAATATTGTCTGATTTCTGTCGGACAAATTTACTGCTTTACAGGTCTTGTTAGGTATGTTTGTGAAACAACAAGGCTGAACTTTTGATGACAGATATTGGAGGATATTTTTATCCATGGATTATCATATGGATTTTGTAACCATATACTATAGGAGTACTAATAACCAAACGAACAATTATGATTGGTTACCCTTCTAAACAGATTGAAATAGGACTTTTATTAGGAATAATCATAGATATATAAAGAAAAAAACTTACAACACTAATCTAACTATAAAACTAAATTATATCTTAAATTTAAAACTTAAATTCAAATACTAATATAAAAAGAAAATTTTACCTAAAGCGCCGCATCAAAGCAACGTGCTCAAAATGCTGGCAGGATTCCCCCAATCGGAAACACCGACTTAAGTGTCAGAATCTACATGAATAAAACCTTAAGAGTTGCTTATTGTATAGGTTAATGTTATAAAGAATACCTGCTCATTTTTTTAATTATTTTTTTAATCTGACATCAATAAAATACCAATAATCTGATATCAATAATTCTATACCTTTAGTTAATACAAACATCTATAATAAGTATAAAAACACTAATATGATTTACAAATCACAAACCGTTTTCGAAACACACACATACATACACTTATAGTACATTGCGAAAAACGTTCCGTTGAACAAAAACAAGTTTCAAGAAAATAGAACACGACCAATTATCAAAAGGAGCGTCTTTTGACTCCAATCGGTGACGAAAGGATTCTCCAAAAACATATCACTTGTATTTTGAACCTTCCCCTATTGTAGATACAGATCAAAATTGCTTGTAGATTGTATGCTTTCAAGTTTCAGTACAAAACATAATGCAATTAGGATAAAAACCACGTTGTCATTTGAATTGGTAAATAGTAAGAAGAATGCTCTTACAATTTTTGAATTTTTAAACATTTCGTAACGTACTGTAAGTACGTTTGTACTTGTTTCGTTCTGGTAAATTTAATTAATAGCGTTTGCGTGTATACTAATGTTATATTACGACATAGCGTGAAATTTTAGAAAGTGAATAAGCAGTCATCTCTGTAACGTGCATTATTGATATATTTATGTGTTTAAATGACAATTATCGTACAATTTACTGTGTCTTCTACTTCTTTGACTAATCCAGAGCTATAATATATCAATATGCAGCTATTTTTGATTATACTATATTATATATATATATATATATATATATATATATATATATATATATATATATATATGTATCAATAGTAAGTTTTCTATATTAAGTGGTTGTAAAAAACACATAACAATTAATACAAAGTTTAAATATTTCATTTAATGCTTCAACTAAATAGAAAACATACTACATACAAACAATTTGCAGGTTCAGTCCATGATACTGCAAACTGAACAACTTCACTGATAAGCTGATCAAGTTTCTAAGAATTTTTTTTTATATTTCAAAATCTTAATTCTATGTTTTTTTTATCTAGGTACATAATGTTTAATGGGGAAAGTTGTTTATAACCAAAGAGTGAAGATTTTTGTTTTTTTTTAACTAATATCAAATCACAACAAACCTCCGCGATAAAACTGTTATCCTTTCTATCCATAAAAAGATAATAGGCTATAAACCGATTACAACCACGTGCTATCCCGGTAATAATATACCGTAGTAATTGCTGGGATGCCGACGCGTACAACAAGAAAATAAAAGTAAACCGGCTCCGTTAGTAGTTCCCGTAATGACTAGTCGTCTAGGCTTGTCGTTGCCGGGATGTCGATAGTCGATAGCGGGACTCGATAGATTGTCCGGGAGAAATGTCGACAAATACGTTGAATATAACCTTTAAACTGACCAACGTGTCTGTCAACTGTTATTTCATCTTAATTTGATTGAGATTTTATAATGTTTTAAAAAACAACACTGCACTATATTTATAATTTTGTGCCGTGTGTGCCTAGAATAGGACCACACTTTCTAAGGCATGTAAAGGGTGGATCATCATGAGACATCTGGGTTGTCAAACATAAATGTCGATTAAACTTTTGTCATGTTGCAGGTTTTTAATACTACTTTTTTGTAGATCAATCCTTAGGGGTTTTATTATCCGGAATATGTTGATAATAGTATTAAAATTGATCCAAGTTGACGCTTTAATAGTTCCATTAATGCGTTATGAAGTCCATTCAATAATATTGAATAACTTTCACATCTAGAGTTTGGTATTTCAATAGCGTGTTGTACTTGTATTTGGAAGTTTAATGGCTATTACGAAAAGTAATGTTTTTGAAGCAAACTGTTTATTGATGGTTTTTCAAATATTAATAGCAAGGTTACACTAGCAATCAATACTAGTAGTTTATGATATGATAAAATTTCATAGACAATTCCCATGATTTTAATTGAATTAAATAGTTGTTAGGGACATAATTATAAGGTTAACTTTTGACAGTATTACCAAATGTACTTATTCTTATTCTAAACACACTAATAAAATTGTGCAAAAAGTGAGAAAAATACTTCCACATTTCTTCAGTAGAAAATAAACCCATCACTTCGATAAGTGACTTCGAGTGAGTTAATCTTAATTAAGGTATATATAACATACTGTAACAAAATTTATAATAAATTAATTTATTAAAATTTTTAGCCTTAATTAAACCTTATTTTGATAACGGCTACGAATACTCGATATCGATGTCGACGGACACTACCCAGCCCGTAAGTTGTGATACGTTCACCTCTCTACGAGTATATAGGTCAACGTGCCTTAACGTACGAGTTAACGGGTCCTGTGACGTCTTCACTATGTGTAGTCCTTGTAGAAACAGATCTGACAGCTAGCTCTGCTAGTATTTTGATAAATTTATAATTTGATAATCTACTGAATTTCTAAATAATTAAAATAGAAGGGTTATGTTATTGTTTGTAATATTACTGTACAGGTACAGGTTTTCTACAAAATGTTAGTATAGATATACGAGGACCTGGGTACTTTAATCTCTGAGCTGGAAGTAATCGAAACAGTCTCGATAAGACGATGCCTGAAAAATTTATGAACTTTATTTGTTAGTCCGTCTTTCAAAACGAAGCAACAAATTAAGTTAATTTGTTGCAGGCTACATTTTATTTCAGAATAGTGTTTCAGAAGTGTTCAAAGCTAATAACATTAATTGATATACTCACCGTTAGAGTATTATGTTCACTTACTTTACTGGCTCTGCATCCCAAAGTGGTTCTTGGTCTCTAAAACAAGACACGACAGTTGACAGCTTCTCGCTCGCAAATCTTACCACACTCGGTGTAGACACTTTATTGAGTGGCATAAAACTATTTTTATTTGCTTAACAAAAGAAATCACTGAATGAAACGAAACTCGCCAGATCTGTTTCTACGATAATCTGGATGCATTTGTAGTAATTTTAATGCGTTTTATGGCGGCATCTTTGCGTTCACTGTCTATTGTGTTAAGAAATTATGTTATTTAGTTGTGAAATGTCACGGAACAGCAGTCACAATGTTCCAACATATTATTATTATTGTTTTTTTTTTGTAATGTCCGGAAATTATATTGATGGTTGATGTACCCTACGGTTTATGTAGCTACCAAGTAAATAAAACTTTTTATTATCTGAAAACGGGCAACTACAAACACATATTTTTGATGGGTTTGTTTACTTGTATTTGTCTTCTTATTAATTTGATTTTCATGTAGGTATGTATGTGGCCAATACTGGTGTCGGATTGTTTAAGCTGTCTAAAGGCATCTGACAAAGATTGACGACCAACATACAATAATGACGGCCGAGACCAACGTTTAACGTGCGCGAAGGAGCTCTAGAAATTATTATGCCACTTGTGTTAACCCATCTAAGGGCGGACCACGCTTGGGGTCACCTTACTTGCGGCTATTAATGCGTCCACCCACCGGGCCACCGATCTGCCTTCTTTACTATTTTCGGTAGACAACACTAGAACCAGAAAATAATCCAAGGTTAATGATTGTGGAAGTGTCCTTAGTCATCAATTTCCACTACTGCATGGTGGACTGAAGATGAATCCTGTAAACGAGTACAAGTGAGAGGTAGCTACCAACTAGTATAGCTACCACTTACTCCCACTTGTTTACAAGCCTTCACCGCACTGGAGTAAGCATTAGGATAGGTGAAAGGCTTATATTCTCTAAAATAAAGTATCCAACAGTATTTTCATACAATAAAACTTTATCTATTTAATTGTATTAATGCTGTCGGTACTCCGTACATTGGATGATTCTGAAAGGATCTCTGGAAAATATTATTTTTTACCGACAATATTTTTATAATATTAAACAGATAAAGTTTAATTGTATAAAAATACTGTCGATACTGCGTACACTGGATGATTCTGGAAGGATCTCTGGGAAATAAACCTCAATGCGGAGGCCAAATAGAGAAATCACCATAATTTTCTATAAAAATGGACTATTTATTTTCTTAATTGTATAAAAATACTGACGTTCGTACATTGGCTGCGGTGCAGGCACGCGACCGACCAACGACACTGCAAGTATGCGCTCTCCAGCGCGTGCGCAGCATTCAGACACGTCGCCGTCTAGCCGTGATTTATATCTAGTTTATGTTTAAACGTAATTTTTCTCCTTTTGTTATGTCGCCACTGAGTTTATTTAAAACAAGCGATTCCAGATCGCTTGTGGGTGTTATCGAGACGTGATGTATTTTATTTAGTGGAATAAAAACGTAATTGGTTGGAGACGGAAAAAAATATGTCGTATCCCAATCAGTCGATCTGGTTACTTTTACACTTAACACATTCCGGACACTCGGCCAGATACAATAGTACGTCTAACTATTACTTCTACAGCTATATTAGTGTCCACAGCTATATTATAATAAGTGTACAGGAACGTACATAAAAAGCGAACAAAGTTTTTGACTGTCATACAAATTGACTGATCAGAGGTTGATCAGGAGGGGTTTGTTAAGCAAAAATATCATAAACTATTCCTTGAAAAAGTTGATCAGCATAATGGACTGAATCTCAAGAATCAGTTTCATTGTATACAATGATAGAGTCCATATAATAGGGGTCACGACAGGGTCAGAAAAGTATTATTCTAATTAGTCCGTCTTGTAGATTATTCAAAAATAATGGACCCATATTTTTCAGTTTGTCAAAAAAGTAAAAATTCACAATGATACAGAGCATCTAAGTTCCAGAGTTTTTGACGTCACTGCTAGGTAAAAATCGTACCTAGCCGTGACGTCATGCGAAACTTAAATGCGCTCTATCTTTGTCAATTTTTGTTTCTCAGAGAAAAGAAAAAAAAACGTGTACAATAATTTTAATAATCTAACTGATGGGCCAAAAATATTCTTCCAGTCGTTATGCCTGTTAGTTTCTAATATCTAAAACCTATTTCATCTTAAATTAAGAAATGATCTAGAGAAGAATTATGAACTAGTCCTGAATAAAAAAATAAATGTCAATTTTTTAAACTAATACGTTCTAACTTGTTCTAAAAGTAAAAACAAAATCGTAGCTGTTAGATCCTACACAGATATCAACCCACGAAGTGTCACAAAACGTTGTTGAAATAAAAACGTAAGTATCTGAAAGGAATAGTGCTGATAGCGCATCGGTTGTTACGTACTCGTATATAGAGTACATTGTATTAGAGAAACTGTGAAATCGCATGCCGACGATATCTCGAGATCGTTCGTTGAAATCAAACAAAGCTATCTTGATCTCTGCGGTAACAGATAAAAGGCGTAACAGGTGGTATTTATTGGTGGCTAAAATCAGCTGATCAAGTGACCTACTAAGAAAATTATGCGACATTAATACTTTCCCTCTGGCAAATATAGCCTACGCAGCTGCTTTAAGAAATGTAAATATAAGGCCTTGTTTACGGATACGCGAGGCGTCAAGCGATTCCCTATATCCCGGTCCTTCTTAAAGGACACAACAGCTGAACAAACTTGTCACTAATATCATACCCAAATAATGACCTACTTAATGTATTTATTTTTTCTGTAAAATAGAACTGGTCTAGTCTGGCCCTAGCCATCTTAAAGACTTACAAATTATTATCGAACGGAAAAATAAACATGTATTTGAAAAGTCTTAACAAAATTGCGGACTGACGAACAAGACTGCGGATTTTAAATTTATTTAATTTAAATCTGTTCATCCCATTTGCATTCAGAAAAAAATATTCAAATTCACAAAAAAAAAAAATGAAAAAAAAAAACAAATCAAATCTCAATTTGCATTTCCCGACCACCCAACACCCACCAATCTATTTTATAACGCATTATACTCGTAATGAACATAATCACACCTAATCTAACAAATACGCAAACGCTGATGATGTGGTTTTGAAAATTGCCTAGTTGAAGAAAAGCCACTTTCCACTTTCCAATGATTGATATAAATGAGTTGGAATGAGCTACGTTTCTATATGTTAGCTTCAACACGAGTAGAAAATGCAATTTCACACCTGTGCTGTTAACTGCTGTATAGTATAGTCCAAGAAAATCCCACTATTGTCAATAAATTTGTTTATTTCTATGCGGGACAAGATTTCATTTCTCTATTTAAAACGCTTAAGGGAAATTTTCTATAACAGCATTCAGCAATAAGCCAAAGATGAAAACATGTTAATAAAGTGCCTCTTTAATTATTTTACATGGACTTTACATTACAGTTTTATTTATACAATTTAGTTATAAATTTAGATTTTTGTTAAGTTTTAATTAAGAACATAAATATCTATTTACCTTTTCATAACAAAAGATCGTTTTTAAGTTAAAAACATAGTTGATAAAACATTTTTCAAACTTTTTAATTTAACTCAAAATTGTCACTTACGACCATTGACATATACACTTATGGAGTAGACAGTGACTAGGGCCATAAGATCAAATGCCACATTCAACGTGATGCTGGGCGAGTAGGTGGAAAAGGAACCTAAAATTTTACAGTTTGCTTGCCATTTAGCCTATTGACATGATTATGCAGACTTTCAGCTGTTCCCTTGATCAGATACGGTCTGCTTAAGAAAAGAAGCAGCTGGTACATTTTACTTTTCTTTTCTTTTCATACTTCGTATTTAGACCAGCAATATTAACAAAATTTCGTCACACTTCTTCTTCTTCTTGTATGTTGCACTCTCTCTTTTTATGTCTCTCTTTCTTCCGCTAAGTTCTTAACCTCCTTATATGTTTTCACATTAATTTTTTTAACCGACTTTATAAAAGGAGGAGGTTATCAATTCGACTGTATGTTTTTTTTTATTTAAGTTTGTTACGCGATATCTTCGCCAATTGTGAACCGATTTTGATAATTCTTTTTTTATTTGAAAGACTTTCAAGTTGGTCCCATTTTAATTTGGTGAAGATATGATGAAGAACTTTGGAGATATGGAAGAAACTCCTAAAAAAATTGAAGTCGGTTTTTTTTTTTGTTAAAAATTAAATTATCTTTTATTTGATTAAAAATCTTCTGGGTTTTCCTACTCCTCATTTTCTTTCTATCTTTCCTCCAGTTATTGTTTTAAAAAACTCATCGTGTCGTAGTGGATTAAAAACATTTTCCCTTTTCTATTTTGCTATCATCATTATCATCATATCAGCCAAAGAGAGTCCACTGCTGGACATAGGCCTATATATAATATTGTAATATTTGTCTTTTCTCTCCCACGTTCTCTAATACCTTTTAGTTTGTTACATTTTCTGTCCAACTTATTTTTTCATACTCTATCCATTTTGTCACACACATAACGCTTATATTAAATAAACTGTGGGCTACCCTATCATGTTAAGAAACACCCAAGAGACCATCGAAAGAATGAGAGGAACCGGCGGCGGTCGTTAGATACGCACCGCGAGCCCAATGTCGAATCCAATGCCATACATTGTTGTTCTCGGAAGGAAGCGCCTTTGTTGCCTTTGGTAAAGAAGCTACCCACGCTGGGAGATAACCCATGCATTATCCGCACGTTAATTTGGATATAATTACGATGGATGAATATTTGATACATTCATTAAAATTTAAAAAGCTCATTGAAATCCTCAGAAGCGCGTAGTATTATTGATAGAGTAATAAAATGCAAATCGAGTGATACTAGATGATTTAATGGCTGAACTTATTGATATATCTCGGAGGTTAACGCTAATCTCCATCGTGTATTGATAGCCATGCTAATCCACCACTTGGTTCAGGGTTCGGTCCCCGGCCACGATAAGTTGGAAAATGGCCTTTTTTAAATTGTTCTCGGTCTTAGTTGTTACATCTATATGAATTTATCATAAATAAAATATAATCTTGTCGTGGAAAACAAAAAAAAATCGTTGAATAAGTATCTCATTAAACAATAGACAACTAGTGAGGCAGTTCTTAACTTGTTGTTAAGCAGTTTCATATTTTGACTATAATAGGAAACATATTCTGAATCTTATACTTTCTCCGCGGGTGTCGTAAGAAGCGACTAAGGGAGGTATATAAATATTATAGAGAACGGACAGCAGGCAGTAGCGTCCTCTGGGCAACCTAACACCAACCCGTCTGCCCAGCATGGTAATTATGGGCATATTGTCCCTTTATTAGGATAAAAATAATACAATATAATACAACACCCTTTATTGCACAAAAGAAAAATGCAGGACATATTTAAATTAAAAACTAGGAAATGCACAAAAGGCGAAAACTAGGAAATTCAAAACATAATCTATGAGTTTTAAAAGTATGTATGTATGTATATGTTACAAAATAAATGGTCTAGAAGAATTCAGTGAAAATGAAAAATATTATAGTTACAATTCAACAGAAATAAAAAACAAATATAAATAATAAAATAGGTAACGTATTAATCTCTCACAATTCTCAATGGCCTATTTTGATGAATGGGATCCAATTACTTCTGAATGGTTAGCTGATGAGGAGCTTAAAGCTGCACAAACGAACGGCAACAGAGCTTTCACCGAACTATTGTTTCGTTTCATAATAGTTACGTATAACTTAATCTATAGAAAGCTGCACAATTGTATCAATAACATTGATAGTAGTACAAAGTATGCCATTGACAGGCTTGGACTTTATTTTTAAGAAGTACTAGTATGACATGACTATTCTATTATTTAGTTCAATAGGTGCATTACCTTAAGAGTCCCCTTACCCTAGACTTTTTTATACAAATGTAGTCTAGCTTTTATTTCAAAATGACATGTCAGATTGGCAGTATTTCTACTATATTAATCTAGGCTAGGTATAACTAGGTTTGATAGACAAAATAGAAAGAAAATAGGGTGTAGAAATCATCCATACGGATGGTCATATATGGTATGATAAACTATATTTTCTTTCAAGTTCATATTTTGACTGTGAAAACCAGTTATATGCCCAGATAAATGCAATTTCTTTAAAATTACAAAATTTAGCCCAGTTCTGATATTAGTCGTTTTAAAACCAAAGTTTAGACTACGGTATGGGAAAGTCTGATTCTGTCTAGGGTAAGAGGAATTAATTGAGATTATAAATGGCGGATGGTAAAGGTGGAAAAAGAAAATCAAACTCCCTAAGCGCTTCGCCTATTACATGCTTCACATTTTCGCTCATTCATATCTTTTTATCAAGAATACAACAACTAACTTAACATTCTATCCCTATTATAATACGACTTTCTTTATTTCCTCACTTGTTTGCATTATCTTTTTTGTTATTGATACATGTATGTATTTATGTATCTTTATTAATTACATTTTTTTTCTCTCTTGCTTATAACTCCGCACCTCACCTGTTTTCGTTTAACATCTCCAGTACCTCGGTTGCCTGGAAGAGATTGCAGTTGCGATAAGGCCGCCATTTGTCATCTGTTTTCTATAATCTAATAATCTGTATCACTATGTTTTGGTGCAATAAAGATTTTAACTAATGGTTTTTTCTGGTTGTTCCAGCCTAGGCCCGTTTGAGGCGGTGTCAGGTGGCGAGATGGTGTCTCGAAGGCGCATTCTGTCTCGATCGCGCGACGACCTTACGCTAGCCAATCAGGTGGAGGAAGAAGAAGACGTCTGGTATCAAAAGGATAAATTATATAAGGTAAAACCTATTCTATCCATTACATTGCTAGCCTGCCTAGATTTATACGATAATGACAACCCCCGAGGCGTACTGGTTACCATTCCTCCACACCGGAGGTTTTGGGTTGGATCCCCAGCCAGGGCAGAACAGAAAATGGTCTTTTTCTATTTAATTTATTATAGAAATAAAGTTGTTAGTGAGGAAATAAGCAATTAGGATATAATTTAGGACTATGAATGAATTTACGAAAAAAATATGACTAAGTTAAATAGGTGCCTTTATACCTAAACTAACTATGACGGGATTTTATTTCTTTTTATTGTACTTTTACTCTACTTAGTGGGAGCACTACCTTACCCCCAAATAATAAAAACATAATATTTTAGACATATATAGTCCCAAGATCATTCTCCATCCCTAGCCAGAGATTGAACTCGAGGCCAAGTGGTATAGAGAATACGTTGTACCAATGCGTCACTGAGACCGCTATTGTACCTATAGATATCAAAAACTTTAGGAATAAACAATTAAGTTTATTGTATTTGGCTTTAGTTCGATGCTACAGAGTTAAGCAGTAAATTTAAATACCTACAAACTTAATAAGCAGACAGTGCACTAATATTTATGCAGAAACTAATGCGAACACCTTTCAGTAAGTTAAGACTGACATAAATTCTTATGATGCATCTTAACTACTTCCCACGCTTCGCGTTTTGCAATATACATATATAATACAACAGTAAAAATATTAGTAGATATATCAATAATATGATTGTATACAACATGAAACCAATATTTTAATCCGTTATCATTAATATAATTAAAAGTAAATTCCTCACCATTAACATTTTAAAACACATAGTACCTTGCACTATACTAACACTGATTGCGAAAGAAAAAGGTTATATGTCAAATAAAGTTTAATAGCATGCATAATTTGATATATGATCTCTGACATAATTTAATATGATGTTAGGTATAAAACTAATGAAGTGTTAGTTACTGTAGATAACTTGATTGTGTATTATGTGAGCAGCTACATAATAATATTAATTTATACAATTAATTTATATGCTTTCATTAAAACTGCAGAAAAGGACTAAGAATAAAATCACTTAAGATGACGCTGCAGGCATGTTTATGTATATTAAATATACCTCATTTTAATTGCTTTAGAAAAGACTAGGTAAATATCCTCTTAAGCTGGACCCTTACTCCAATAGCGTATTTGTCCGCGTTTTAGTGTCAAGCAAGATTGAAAATTACGCAATGACGATAAACTCTAATTTGGGTTGGCTTAACGCTTTTTTGACAATGATCTGTTTGAAATTTATACCATGGCCAATTTATTGCCTTTATTTGTCATTTTACTGCCTTTATTTGACATTAGTACATTTTTTAAATCGCGTCTCATATTTAAAAATGTCAAAGCAATAACCAGTGAGAGGTAAAACGAAGATATACAAAACTACAATAATTTGTCAGATTTATTTAACATTTTTCTTTTACATCGGCAATTATATATGCCACTAGTAACTGATGACCTCTTTGGATGATACATATTAGGCTAATGAAGTGTTAGCAACTGGTATAACATGGCACTATCATAAGTAAAACTTTCTAAACATCAATCACTTGCTCGCTGAGGCGTTGTAAGTGACGTCTGCGGATCAGTTCACACAGATAACGTACCACAATAGTAAATGATAGATTATCGCAGAAATGGGCCCCAACCATGACAACATACGGAACATCGAGGAGAAACTTGTGATAAATGCTTGTATTTAAACTACCGACGATATTTTTACGAAACACAATTCTAAACGGCCGTGAAAAGTGTTGTTATAACTGCTTTTTATCATCATCAACCATATTTTGACGACCTCCGAGGTGTATGGTCAACACGGTAGTGCGCCAATCCGGAGATTCTGGGTTGGTTCCCAGCCAGGGCAAGTAGGAAAATTGCCTTTTTCAAATTATCTTGGTTCTTGGGTGGACTATATTTTATAATTTAAGTATTTATTATAAAATATAGTATCGTTGAGTTAGTATCCTATAATACAAGTTTAAACTTACTTTGGGGTTAGCTCAATCAGTCTGATTTGTCCTTATCTATTTATTTATTAGTGCCAGTGTATGTCACCTTAATAAGTTGGATGACCTGAGCAAGGTTGCAGAAAAACGCTAGATGCAGGCCGCTTCCAATTAATCGTTTTAGAGAGTCTCGGAGGAGGCCCATGTCCAGCAGTGAACTTAGGCCTCCTCCGTTACTGATATGATGATGATAACGATGACCTTTGTTAAACTTTTGTGTACTAATGTATGCCATTCGCTGGCTTACTATGTAACTGAACTAAATGCAGTTTAAAAATTAAAATAGATTACCGTTGAAATGAAAAAGAAGGACATCGAAAAGAAACTTATGACGAATCTACTCAATTACCCATGATATATTAAATATGCGCTCAAACCACGCAACGAATATTATTTAACACGCAAAAACGGATATTATAAAACCATTTCGACAGTCAGTGAGAACTTTTTTGTCGGTAACGATGCCACTATCAACACACTTGTTCTAGTTTCTGTCAAAATGATGAGGTCGCTACTAAATTCATTAACTTGATTTGCTTAGATACTGTCTCCCATAGCTGTTCCGCGTGTTACGTTTCTTTCCTTTGTCTATAGTTGCGTTTTTGTAACAGTTTCCGACTACTTACCGTTATTAAGGACGTGAGAACTTGCACACAAAGCGCTGGCAGCTACAATGTTTTATTTAGCTTCAATAACTCTATCACTGCTTGTTTGATTTTCTCCATCGACTGTTTCTTTGAATTTTAAAGCAGTTACGTCAATTTGTTTATTATTTTGTCAACTCACAACTGTTTAACGAGTATTTATTTAAAACAATGCATGTGTGCCTGTTTTTGCATAAATAAAATATCTAGCGTCAAGGACAGATTATGTAAGGTCATAGTCGTATATCTATAAAACTAGTTTATTAGTTGCTTCTATGGTAAAAAGTCATAGTTCAAGTATTGTTTTTTTTGTGCAAGTTGGTGCCTAGATATAGGTAAAAGAGAACTGGCAACAATATCTGCGCAAAGACAATTAACCATCAATGCACCAACCTCTGCCCAGCGTGGCGATCATGGGAAAATATTTCCTTTATTGGGCTTCCATAGGGTCTAACAAAATACACTGAAAGTATTTTTAGGTTGAATTCAGACCATGATACTAAACAACTTTTCCCGTAGAACACATATCGAAATATGAAATATATTTTATGGCCTCCCATACAAATTGACCTGATACGCGTTTCTATGGAAAGCAAATAATTCATAATATCTATTTTATTTTATGCATGTTAGTATATATGTATAGTTATTATATGTTTAAAAGTATATTTGTGTATAAGTATATGTGTTTTTGATTATACATATTTTATTTATATTATGTTTGCTTATTTTTGTGAATTTTATTACGCCAGCCACACATATTTTCTGCTTGGTCTAAAGGTTGACCGGGAGAGAATGCCATATGGCATTAGGTCCGCCACTTGTACGTTTATTTTATTGTGCAATAAAGATTAAATAAAAAGAATTAAAAAAATATTGTGTTTTAAGGAGTGAAAGTTTTATATCCAACCGCTAAAGAAGTTGACAAACGTTGAATCCACAACACAACTATCAACAAATGAAAAGCAGTCCTAATATTTAACTAGGCGTCGGCATCTTTTGTTCTAGCACATTTTGCTTGCAACTTGAACCTTGCAGCACAATCAAGAGGAAGGAATAAGATATGTCTTGTCCTGGCGAAACTTTACGAGTAACACTTTGATACTTTACAGCGTTTAGTGTTACGAATTTTACGATTGTTTTATCAGATTTTGTAATGTTTCATCCTTAAGGTTGAGTAATCAAGGTAATATTTGTGATTGACTTTCAAATTCTTATTATTCGACAATAACTGGGTTTTTTAATTGTATTAACAAACACTAATTTTATTTAACCAAAAATTAAATAAAGCACGATGGCTCAATTGATCATTTCTGGTTCTATTTTCATATAACTGATGTTTAAAACTGAAGAATCTATCTGGGTTAAGAAAAAAATCACAATTTGCAGTGAAAGAATTGCGATTGAAAATTATTTTAATATTTTTGTCAATGTGATACGCCCAGACATTTATATTTTTTTAATCCTAATTATTTAAATTTAAATTTTGTTAATGTCTATTGACCTTAAAATCAATCTCTTATCGATTTTTTTGTGACGTCATAGCTCTCAAAATTTTCAAAGTAAAAGTACAGGCCAGTGCCGTTGAGGAGTATGTATTTTTTATTTGTTTATATCATGTAAGCAACAGAACCAAAAAAATTAATAAGCATTACTTGTTAGTCCAATTTTCTCGCAATGGCTAAATGGCATTGTTTTGTCTCAAGTGGCCAAATCGCAAAAGGCGGGTCAGCTGTGACCTATTGGCGATCGTGACCGGCTAACAATGCTATTTCAAATCCTCCAGAAAGCATCTGTTGTACGACCTTACTTACTTTGCAATGTCAATAATAATTGTACTGTTGTTGTTTGTGGTTAGACTTGTTTGCGATTTTTATGTGTCTGTGATTATTAAAACGATCAAACTGGTGGCGGCGTCGTGGGCAGATCACTGGATTCCCTCTAATATAGTAACTTGTCAACGAGTATCGTCAAAGGGACTGTTCTGCTCAGCTCACTATTAGATATAAACTGTTCGCGCTAAGTTTGGCGGTCCGTAAAATTCGCGTCCGCTCCCGTCAGCGGCAAACTTAGCGCGAAAGTGTAGTTAGTAGCATTTTTTTATTGTCTGCTTACCAATATCTTACCTAATTCGCTATCCCAATGGTTTAATAATAAGAAAAGAAAAAATACACATCTACAAAAAAGTACAAAAATTACAGTGTACGAACAATATAACAAATCGTAGTCAAATTTAAATTCTTGACACAAACAAATTAACCAACAAGATAAAACAAATTCAAATAATTAAATACGAGACTAAAGTTCAGTGTCTTCTAAATGAGGAGCACTTTACTATCGGAACGACGAAACTAAAAGGCGGAACAAACCAACTACAGGTTATTCAAATCACTTTGCAGCTGAATTAGGATTGGTTTTGTAATTCCCAATTGCTCTGAAAGAAATTGCTAAATGCAAATGGAAATTTCATATTTAAAATGGCTTTATTGAAATAGAATGAAAATGAATAAATGAGCATTAAATTAGTTTAGAAGGGAAAATAAAGAGAAGAAGAATGAGGAAGCCTTAAGAAAGTAATCTTGAATTAGTAAAAACCTGGATTTATGTTATTACAGGATTTAAACAGGAACTAGAGTCTACAACAATGATATTTAATAAAGAACCCAATAAAATTAGTTAAAAGTTACAGTTAATGGATTTATAATTTTAAATCTCATATAATCAAGGACGAATATTAGGTCCTTACATATGAAATTGCCGATTTTCAATACTGGCAACTTTAAAATCAAATATCTTGCGTTTCATTAGGAATTCCAAATTCAAATTTATTTCGAAATAAAGCCAGAAAAATATTGTTTTAAAATTCGTATTTCATTTGTTTTAACATCATTTGTTTGAGTTTCAACATTGCTATAACAACAACTATGGACAAATTGAAAATTCGCTGTATTTACGAATACGAGTT
This sequence comes from Acrobasis repandana, assembly GCA_963576875.1. Classification (NCBI taxonomy): domain Eukaryota; kingdom Metazoa; phylum Arthropoda; class Insecta; order Lepidoptera; family Pyralidae; genus Acrobasis; species Acrobasis repandana. The sequence continues at coordinate 5,870,365 of OY756215.1, forward strand.
CCACCGTGGCACCAGTGCTGCAGAAACGACTCAAAGAATTAACGACGTGTATGGACCAGGCACCGCTAACGAACGAACGGTGCGTTTTTGGTTTCAACGTTTCCATTCTGGAAATTTCGATTTACACAATGAGCCTCGTGGACGACCTGATACTCAAGTGAATAACGAAGAATTGAAGGCGATAGTGGAAGCGGATCCATCTCAAACCACTTCCGAATTAGCAGCAGCCTTCGGCGTAAGTGACAAAACGATACTTATCCACTTGCGCTAAATCGGAAAAATTAAAAAACTCGAAAAGTGGGTACCGCACGAATTGACTGAAGCAAACCAACAAACACGCGTTGCTTCCTGCGTTTCTTTGCTTAATCGCCACAATAATGAGGGGATTTTGAACCGTATCGTGACTTGTGATGAGAAATGGATCCTGTACGACAATCGGAAGCGATCATCGGATCAGATAAAAAAGAAGATTCTGGTTAGTGTTTGGTGGACCAGTGCTGGTGTTATCCACTACAGCTTCTTGAGATCAGGCCAGACGATTACTGCAGACTTGTATTGCCAACAATTGCAAACAATGATGGAAAAGCTCGCCACAACAACACAAACAACCGAGACTGATGAATTGCTCTAGCCCACTGCTCCTTCAGGATAACGCTAGACCACACACTGCACATCAAACGATCGCCAAGTTAGAGGAGCTGCGACTGGAACCTCTGCGTCACCCACCATACTCTCCAGATCTTGCCCCAACCGATTACCACTTTTTTCAAAATTTGGATAACTTTTTACAGGGAAAAAATTTCAAATCTGATGAGGCAGTCAAAACCGCCTTCAAACAGTTCATAGACTCTCGCTCCCAGGACTTTTTTTCCAAAGGTATCAATGATCTGCCTATAAAATGGCGGAAGTGTATCGATAGCAACGGCGCATACTTCGTTGATTGATTAAATAATAATTTCATTAAAAAAAACTTGTTTCACTTTTTTGATACTGAACGGCAATTTCATATGTAAGGACCTAATATTTAATAAATATTATACAAAACATCTACCTACAATACGAGTACTTCAAAATTAAAATTACTATCAAATTTTCAAAATCTAATAAGTACTTTCATTTCAACAGATTCATTAACATTACAGACTTTTTATAACGGTCACGATTCGTCTAGGTTTAGCATTTCAGTTAATATCAAGGTTTAAATATGTTTTGGATTAAGAAATAGATGCAACGGTTAAATGTAGATCGAGGTCGCGTTATTCCGCTAAGCGCTTCTTTCAGTACCGTTGTTGTAAACTCAAATTCGGTACTTAGTCTTTTTTTTTAATGATTACAACTAACATTTAAGAGCCAAGCTCTTGTCTGTCTCATTGTATGGATAGAAACGCACACAATGACTATTTTTTGGTAGAGGTAATGGAGTGGTTTGCCATTGCCTTCTCCAAGGACTTATCAATAGCTATAATACTATTGTTCATGTTTACTATTTACATGTACGTACAGTGTACAGTGTACTTATCTATTTAATCGCTTATTTCATTCATAAATTACTCATCAACATCATCCGAGCGTATTCCCGGTTACATCCTTAGCGGTACCGCTTTAGAGCCCAGGATCCGCTACCTAATCTAGCTGATTTAACGAGGTTACTGGTTTTTACACAGAGCGACTGCCGTCTAACCGCTGCAACCAATACTAGGATAGGTTTTTAAGCAAACGCTAGATGGCGTTCGCGACCCAAGCTTTACGTGCCTTTCGAAGCACGGAATCATCTTTCTTTTCGGATAATCAGGTATTTCAAGCCTGCAATATCCTAATCAGACTTGTAGAGATTTTATATTTCAGTCTTGTAGAGAACTTTTTGTAATATTTATTAGCGCTGAGTCGGCTGTTGGTTTCTATACAATTTCGGCAGGACTTCCATATCAAAACCATTGAGCCACATTGAGTGACAAATTGCGTGGTGGACATTATACAACCTTATTGCACCGGTGAGGCGAGGTGACCGACTCACGCACTGTTTCGCAACGATACTTGACACCAGGTTGACCAACTTGTAGTTTGTTTTATATTTCTTTTATATCTCCAATGAATTTTGAATCTTATTCTGAAAGATATAAGTAATAATGCTAGTTGATGTTTGTGGGGAAATTGTGTTATTTTCTTAATTTAAGTTGACCTTGAACATCAAATGTGTTAAAGGATACGTTTTATTTGTTGTATAAATTTAAAAATAACATAAAATTGACGCTAATATAAATAACGTTTTGCGTGAATATTCGTAATAAGAAATTTTTAAATCTCGAGCAAGTTTCTAAGCTAATAAATATTTGTTTGTTCTCTTGTAAATAATCACACTTAAGATTATATCAAGTATAGTTGTATCTGACAAACTTCGGCGGTCACACGAACCTGCTAAGTCACTTTATTTCATTGAAAAAACATGCATGCAAGTGTATGCAAATAAGTTATTCATTTCACAATATTTACAAGTCTGACGAACTTGGTTCATCACGTGATATTTTACCAAGCTGGCTGATAAATAATAATCTCAATGTATCATAGACAGCTTTTACTTTAAGGCCATACCTGAATTTTCCGGGATCCAGTGCTGCCCCCATTTTAAATAAATCATTTCAAACGAAACGGGGATATTATTTAAAATTTTGTTTCTACCAAGATAACCCTTCAAACTATGTATTTAATGAACTACTGTTTACAGTTTAAAGTAATAACGTTAAGCGGCCACTTTTAGCAAATGTGCGTAGTAAAGCTTAACGTTCTCACTTTAAACTGTAAACAGTAGTTCATAAAAAACATAGTTTGAAGGGTTATCTTGGTAGAAACAAAATTTTAAATGATATCCCCGTTTCCTTTGAAATTATTTATTCAAAAGATAAGGTACGGCCTTAAGACCGACACTTAAATCGGGAAAAGAATCGCTTCGCCATTCATTTTCTTTTTTTTTTTCTTTTTGATGGTTGATACCTAAAAAAATGCTGTTTATGTTTATAAGTATGTATACAGGGTCTATCATAATATACTGAAACTATTTAAAGGCTGTATTCAATCCATGATACTGAACAACTTGAAAAATGGAAAGCAAAATTTTTATTTTCATATTTTGTTATGTTCCTTGGGAAAAGTGGACTGAATCTACCATGAAAATAATTCCACTATATTTTGTTAGACGTTATATATATATATTTAGGTTATATAGGTTTTTTCGTATTGATAGACAGAAAAGAACATGTTCTGCAGAACTTACTGTAGTTAAACAGTTTCCAAAAGAAACATTTCAAATTAAATCAATTTAAAATGTTCAACATAAAGTAATTTACTTTACAACCAATTCTACAGCAATAAAAAGACATTTCCCTATCGTTTTATTGCTAAGCGAAAATTTGAGTCATCTAACCTAATAATTTAACATGGAACATTGGGTACGTAACAGGCGGAAAACAAAACTATTATTACGAGTTCTAGTTTGCATAAGACCTAAGGTAGGAGTAGACAGTCTAATTGGGGACAAGACCGATCATAGACAGAGCACGTGGTACCCCAGGGGACAGGGAGATCACGACATGTGTACCATGAACATTCCATTGTAATTATATGTTCTAATAACTTTTGCTTGTGAATTCGTGAGTTGGAGTTACTCCAGTGAAAGTATTTTGTAAACGACGTTTAACATTGGTACGTTTTGTTAGTATTATAAATGTGAACAATGACTACCTCCTTGAAGTATTGGTAACCACGCTAGTCCGCCACTCGGAGGTTCTGGGTTCGATCCCCAGCCAGGGCAAGTTTAAAAATTGCCTTTTGCAAATTGTCTCGGATCTTGAGTGTTTATCTCATACTCGTATGTTGCGTTATATGGCTGCGAGGCATGGATTTTGACTGAGAAAGAAAAGAAACCTGAAAAAAAATAAACTTGGAGAGACTTAAAAAAAGAAAAGAAACAAATAGAAGCATTTGAATGTGGTGCTGGTGTAGGATGGAACGGATAAGCTGGGTTGAAAAAATATCAAATTAGGAGGTTCTGATGAGTGTAGGAGAGAAAATGTGCTTTCTGGATATAATAGAGAATAGACGAGGAAAGCTGTTGGGTCATCTGCGACGACATGACGACTTCATAAAGACCATCATGGAAGGAAAGATAGAAGGGAAAAGAGGACCAGGAAGACCGAGGCATAGGTACATGAAACAGATAAAGGAAAATTTGAACGTTGTGTCGTACAGCGAAGTAAAACAACTGGCAGATGAGAGAGACAAATGGAAGAGAATTCATACTCCACCGACAAGAGCATAGCTATGAAATAAAGACAGATAGATATAACATATAGTAACGTTGAGTTAGTATCCCATAACACAAGTTTAAAACTTACTTTGGGGCTAGCTCAATCAATGCAATTTGTCCTTAACAAAATATACTGAAACTATTATAAAGGTGAATTCAATCTGTGATACTGAACAACTTTCCCCAAGGCACAAATATAGAAATGTGAAAAATAACTTTCGGCCTCCCATATAACTTGATCCTCATGACATATTACTTACGCATCAAAAATTCGTCGGGGTGATATTAAGTTTCGGTAGCATAATTGGAAATGCACTCACAGTACAGATGTGAGGGGCGTGAGTTCGAATCTCACTCGTAGCGAAATTTTTCATCACATATTTTTAATTAGATATAGATATTGGTCCGATCATTGTAATGCTATCCTAATCCTAATCCTAACTAATATTATAAATGCGAAAGTGAGTTTGTATATTTTTTTCTTTGTTTGTTTATTACCTCTTCTCGCTTTATCTACTGAACCAATCGTCTTGAAAATTCGCATACACATAGTTAGGAGTCTGAGAAGGATAAAGGGTACCTTAAATCCCGAAAAAAAGTAATGTTGCCGTGGGATTTAGAATACGCGAGTGAAGCCGCGGGCAAGAGTGATAAATCAATAATCTACTTACTTACTCGTAAATCAACATCTCCCAACATATGCACTACACTGCTCGTTAAACAATTTTCTATTATTTCCCATTCATTATGTTAAAACGTTACGCCACTTCAAACTCCGCAATTTTAACAAACCCGCGCACAGTACTTTTAGTTCGTACTCGGAGGTCATCTAACTTGGCTGGTTAATAACAAGACAGGTGGCATCTTGGTGTCATGGGTCAATATTTGACATTAAAATGGTCGGCAAAAGTAATGACGTAATGTTGACTATTGCAAGCCTTATGAAAGGTTAACTAAAGTCCTCACTTGTATGGTAGTTAATATTTGGATGCGACATGTAATAGTTGTAAAGGTTGAAAATGACAGATCCTATATTATTACAAGAAACGTATTCAGAATACTCCGATACAATAAATTACACAAGAACATTAATTAGACTATTTCATTATTTTGTGTATGTATATATTTCACATTTTTATAATTTTTTTCTGCTTATATGGGTCTTGTAACCTGAAATAAACGTATTTTATTTGTTTTTTAATACACGTATGAACTGTTGATGCAATTTTCAATATTTATAGAATTTTAATACTATCATGGTGCATAATGATATATATCTTTGAACATAGAATCTTGAAATATGCAAGCGTTTAGAAAAATAAATACACCTTTTCTAATACTGACTTCCACAAATTGAGCCAACCCCAAAGTACCTAAGTTGTCTATGGTAAATAGTTTAAAATTTTGAAGTTTATGCTAAGGCATATAACTTGTTCTATAAATTTGTTAAGTTAAACATTCAAATTAAAGTAACAAGACCTGTTGCTTTAATATTTAACCACAAAAAGTACATAAAACTTACGACCCAAGTCCCGCAGACATTAATTTTGTGGGAACGGTAACGGAACGGAGACGGTCCCGACAGACATCCGCCTCGAAAACGCTTTAATAATTAAAGAGGACTAAAGAGGACAAGCAAAACGTGTTTACACAGTTACTATAACAATATCATTCAAGCTTTCTGTGCTAATGTAGAAAGTTAATAAAAACTTCGAAAATATTTCTAATCGTGTAATCGGAAAATTTCAACAAATGATATCAAAATTTAATTTAAACCAGTTACGTCGCCTCCGCGAATATCGTAAAAGACAATCGAAGGAATAAGTATAAACTTGGTGATCATCCCATCTATAATAAAGGGTTTAACAAAATTTGATAAAACAATTTTAAGAGTGAATTTAGTGTATTTAACTAAACAACTTTCCCAAAGGAACATGTATTAAAAAATAAAAAATATTTGTTTTTTGCCTTCCATACAAACTCGGATCAGGTTATCAGTCAACTTGTATGAGAGGGATATTTTCATATTTCGATATATGTTCCTTGGGTAAAGTTGTTTAATATAATGGACTGAGTTAGTACTTATTTATATTAAACCCTGTATAGACATTTCATATTCCCACTCCCCGTTTTACACCTATGTGTTCACCATACTGCTATTTTCAGTTTTGCTCTATCTATTCCTGAAGAGACAAGACATCAGTGTATCTGTAATATAATTTATCATGTAAACATTATAAAATGCTTACTTGAAATCAAAGGTCAGACTAAAGAAAAATAACAAAATTCTCGGTAACCTTGATTGGCCCCTCCTTTCATCATTGAATCTCTGCATGATAAGCAAAATTTGACTGCAAACGTTCAAGACGTCAATGGTCTTGCAGTTTCAAATCTCATCTCATTATAAGTATGTTATTACGAATCGAAATTTGGCGAAGGTTAAAAAGAAATGAATGACGCCGGTGACTTGAATTTTTGTGGGCAATTTTACATGGATGACCTTGCATGTACATGCCGTATCGAATTTGAAGTAAAATACTATCATACTGATCATTCTCACGAAAACTCCATTTGAGTACATTTAAATGGCCCTTTAACATGGTATTGGGGTTTGTGTGTTATCGACATTTAGTCGAAGACCACAATAGTTCACTTGATATTGATACTATCAACCTTTGATTCTGAATAGGGTGTCGACATAATAATTCAATGTGATTTGTTTCTGTCTAATTTATAATTGTTGTAAAATTAGATTAAGAATAAAAATTAAAAGTTGTGTAAACTTAAAATTTTTTATTTTGCAATTTTTGGGAAATGCATCAGTGGCTTACCCATTTTATTATTTTTTATAAATAATGCCAAATATCAAAAGCCTGGTCTATTGAATTGTAGAGGCATATGTATTTTTAAAATGACAATACAGTTTTATCACAATAAAATACAATATGACCAAGGAGTCACTTTTGCAATTGATTCCTGATTCCACCGCCAAATGGCAATGTAAGAAAAGTTGTAAAAATTTAATGATGTTGATCTTCTATCAAAGCATTCTTTTTATATTAGTACCGTCTCGAATTGCATGATGTGCAGTAATTTGACCCTTATGCCTGGTTTTCCGTCCAGTCATTACACCTTGTTGACCTCCAAAATCCCCTCCGATCATTTCTTGTCTTTTGATATCACTTCAAAAATGTAAATACTCGTATTTAACTGTATGTTTCTGATTACATGTTTTACTTAAAATATCTTATTTTCTGGGTGGTCCATTGGTGGTTATGGTTGAATTTTTACGTTATGCATATATTTATTGGTAATCATTAAAAAAAACTAAATTTTACTGATTTGTTTTTTTTTGCTCTTTAAAACTTCTGCCTCTTGTTATTGTAACCAACAATCAAGATTTTCACTACTGCTATAATAATAACAATTTCCATTTGTCGCCAAGTTTTTGTCGGCTATCAAAAACTCGTTTTCCATTGACTTCTTAACTATTGTCTAGTTATCATTATAGTTACCGGCATTCGTCTGCTTATGATGACTCCAGTTTCACTTTTTAGCGTCTGCGAAGTGAAAGTCAGGCTCCCAACTCTTGGTTTCATCTCGCTCGTGGTGCATAATAAACTCATAAAGTTAACCTGTTCGATGCCATAATAAACGTTTTGAGGCCATTAAAATTTGACTGCGAATTGTGATTTATGCGGAAGCGACTGTATTTTTAGCTGTGACATTATTTTTATCTAAAATACCATCGTCGTTGTCATTTTCATCTAATGTTTTATTATCAAGTCCTATTTAAGTTACGGAGCTATATACAACGTGTTTGTTTCGTTTGACACGTAAATTGACGCGAAACGTACCCATTTTTATTTCTTTCCGGACGTTTTATTTGGATTGCACCGACCACGATCTCAGCATACCTGACGCACGTTCACGTTTGGTGAAATCTTCATCCAAATAAATCCACAAAAATTTAATAATTATGCAACGCACTAGTTTAAAAGTAGTTGTTACCTTATCGTTCAATAATATAGATACAATATTACCTCACTATCCTTAGCGGGGTAGAGAGAGCCATGTGCCGTCAAACCCAAAGGCCACGTTTAGTGCATTGTAACGATGGAAAAAAGGAATCAAAATCCAGCCACATCCCTATTGATATGATTCAGATTGTCGCCTATTCTCTCAATCGGCTTAAACAATCTGCTCGGGAAGATAAACAACTAGAACATTCTTAGTTTTTTCTTTTCTCCCAGAAAAGCATGGACGAATAACAAGAAATAGTTCAATAAAGTCTACAAAAATGGTGTTTCACATTGACCTGCCATTCTTATTCACGCGTATAGCACGTGCGAGTGCTAATAGCTTCATTTCAATAAGCATTCGATCTTATTAGTGCATTCTTGCGGCGTCCTTGCATATCAAACTCTAGATAGACACCGCGCCGGGTGTCGTCGAGGCGAACGGGTAAGCAGGAAGAGAACAACTTTCATTTTCACGCACCTGTCCAGTCCAGCAGCTTTATACTCGTTTCTGCATCGACACACCGATATCTGCCCTTTTATCTGCATCTTTAAGTTTAATTTGGAGTGTTGCGCCAATAACTGAGAATGAATAGTTTTCTAGTACTTTACCTGTTATAGTTCCATCAACTGTAACAGTAGTTTCTTGATGAATTCTTACAAGATGTGTAAAAGCTACTTTTCTGCTTTTTCCAATATAGACTGCTGCTCTGAGAATAAAAAGGAACGTAAAATGTACTAGTTTTCTCAAGAAAAAAGGTCCTGACTTATCTAGACAATCTGTCACATTTTTTTATAATACACAGATAAATGGATACAGCAAAATTAAAATATTTACCCGAATAATAAAAAAAAGTATGGAAAAAGAGCATAGAAGAAAGGAACAAAATTGGTCTAGGAGAAACGTAAAAACTTAGAATGTCCCAGCTGCATCTCTTCCCACGCAGATCGTAATCGAATCATGTTAATAGGCGATGCGGCTAGGAATCCATCACTATTTTGACTCCTTTTTCGATCTACTCGCCCACTACACACTAAACGTGGCCTTTAAGTCTTGCGAACTTGGGCTCTGTTTGCAAGACTTAAAATGCTCGGTCTGCCCCAAGATGTTATAGTGTAAAAAATAAAAATGAAAAAAGAAATATACCCATTTCGCTAAGCGAAACCTTTGAATTATTGCACGCCTCATAAGTGAAGCGCATGAGGTAGTGCTCTACTCTCGCCTTACAAAAATCAAGTGATTTTTTTTACTAAATGTGTCTATTTATTTTCTATCGCACTTGTACAATAATATTTACACATAAATGTCAAGGAAAAACATTCAACACAACAACAAAGGAAGGACATTTTTAAAAGACATTTTGCCTTTTAAATAAATAAAAACAATGTTTAATAAAATCATTTTGTGGACGTCCGTGTGTCTGTATGTATGGAAACTGGCGTGGTCACGACAACTCCCGAAAAACTTATCTGATCAAGTCCATTTTTTTTATACGCTTCAGTATTATCCAAAACTAAGTCCTTTCAAAGATCACGGTTTAATTCAATGTAGTTTAATCGTAATTTCAATTTAATTGTGAAAAATGAGATTATGAGGCGTGCACGTTTGGATTTTCCAAACTTATTTGTTCCTCCACTCTGTTTACCTCGCAAGGGATGAAGAAGTAGTAGTATATCTCATACGTGAGGAGGCATGTTATCAGCCCTAAGTTTACGTAACTACTCTCACTTTCGCTCACGACTCTGCGTGTGCATAATGCGTGCACGCTGATTTTCACACGATGTAAAATTGTGGACTAAAGTGTAATCTCCAACATCTTTACTTCTGGCTTCGCAACTTTGAACATAACAAGTTTTACTACGTATTTACATTACTAACCTTCCGACCCAAAGAGGAAAGTTACAAGCATGACCTGGTATGTGTAAGTTTCTTGCCTTATTTCTTTCAAAAGTTTTTGTTTGTTTTGGGTATTATTTGGAATGATAGTCTTTATAGGGTGCCATACCAGAAGGATGCCAACGGAATCCTGTTACTGAGACTGCGCTGTCTGTCCGTCAGTCCATCTGCCCGTCTGTCACAGGGCTCTATCTGGGTCGTCATTCAAGAAACGTGCTTTTTTTTCATGATTTTTACTTAACTATTTTTAAAACATTTTACGGAGGTGCAATCATGTACAAGTCCTACTCGTACTTAAACGGGTTTTTTTTTGTAAGTAATGAATCTGGTTTTTTGCTACATTTGAAATAATTTAGCTAACTTTGAATACCAAAAATCAGGGGTATCAAACTAAATGTTGTGCATTTTACACACAACCTCACATAACACCAACTAAACAGCCCATATTTAGTATGCAGTATAGAGCTTCATCTTCCAATAAATATCTATTTACATTAAGTAAATCCTTCCTATAAGTAAATTAGATTAGTCTAATAAGAAACACTAGTATGTACATCTGCAACGCCTGACAACAAGTATTCCGAAGGAGCAGCCTAGTTACCTGTAGCACAGGTCCCCATGGGACCTATTTCAGGATCTAGTCTCTTCACAAGTCTACTATGTTAGAAGTAGAGTTGACACGAAAAGAAGAAGAAGAAGTAGAGTTGTGAAAAAGTCATAAGCAGTTAGTTATTTGTTAATATTCTGTTGTGAAGAGAAAAATAAACGTTATTTTTTTTATTATAGCAGAGATACTTATACTGACAAAAGTTACGACTGAAATGCAAAAAAGTTGGTTAATGCATTATAAAAATTTTAAGAAAAAGATTTTGTATAATCTAGTATTGGCCACTTTCACACACAAAAAACCGGCCAAGTGTGAGTCGGACTTGCGAACCGAGGGTTCCGTACAAAACTGTTGGTATAAGTTAGGTATTATGTTTAAAATTATTAAAAATATTTTTATGATATGATGTAACAAAAAATGTATGCTTTCCGCAATTTTTCCTTTATCTGTGCTTTAAAACGTTGCTTCGTACCCAATTTCAAGATTCTGAGTTCACGGGAAATACTCTGTAGGTTTTGATTCCCTTGCGAGTCTCTAAAATTTGCGGCATAAACGGCTGTATCTTTTGATTGCGTTGGCTTAGAAGTGTGATTTTTCACAGCTTCAAGGGACAGTAAACTTTGAATATTTGATACGAATTTCAGCGTGATACCTCCACGCATTCCTGAAAAAAAGGGTCTTGACAAACAGACGGACAACAAAGTGATTCTATAAGGGTTCCGTTTTTCCTTTTGAGGTACGGAACCCTAAAAACCAAACTAACAATAATGAGCGTGGCTATGAGTAATGCATAGGCATACTTCCGACTAATAGGCATCAAATTTTTCCTCATCAGTCATTGTAAACTAAGCACACACGACAACGCAAGTGCGTACGATGATAAATCAACGCGTTTCTATAGGACGACAGGGCAGACCAGTTGAACATTGCTAGCTGTCAAAATTGGACGAGCTTTGGCTATTTAGAATTAGTAAAAGTTGTTATTTTGTATTTTCTTCTTCTATGCTAGTCCGGAAGAAAAAAATCTTGAGAATGTAACAGCTGCTTCTCTTCCTGCGCAGATCGTTAAAGCCGATCGAGGGAATGGGTAAATCGCGAATCATGTTTGTTCATATATATTCATACATTCTCGGTTACCATTAAGCTAAAAGTGGCCTTTAGATCTTTCGGCCCCGGGCTCTGTCTGCTTAGAGCCTAGGTAATAAATGCATATACACACGTGTAAAAGATAAGTAAATAAACGAATACAAAATATTCAAATATTGAATTAAAGAGACATGTCGGTCCCTTTTTTTTATTTACTTAAAATTCACTTCCGTGCATTGCGTCCTCCTCCTTTCTATATTCTGAGATACGAGGAAGGAGGTATGGGATTTAATCTGCATATTTTTGTTTGGTATAAGTAAATCGGCCGCGATGCACGGAAGTCAACCATAAGTAAATGAAAGAAAGGGCCCAACATTACTCTTTAGAATAAACAATGTTAGATTTAAAAAAAATGTGTAGGTATATAGTTAAACCATTATTTAAATCACCTTAAACCTCTTAGTTCCCAAGTTATAAATTGGCAAAGTCATCAACCTTTTATTAAAGCTATTCAAACGAAGCCATCTATTTCCGGACATAACTGATGTCCCTCGGTTAAGAGGATCAACGTAAGGTTAGTTATAAGCTGGTCAGCCGGCAAAAAACTCCTTCACCTACAAATTCTTAATGGTTGCATGCTCACTTAACTTTGCATTAAACGACGCGAATATTCTGGCGACAAGGTCGCAAGGTTTCTTCAGTTTCGGCTTTTTAATGCATTTTAACATATTAAACCATACTTTGTAACAATGAATATAAGAAGTTTTGCTTGTAATCACAACAAAATATAGACCATAATTTAAGGAAAACTTAGGGTAAGTCTCCGCTTTTCGGAGATTATTTGTCAAGTTTCTTTATACCTAACTATTTTTAAAATATCACGTTGCATCATTATTAAATTAATGTAGATCGAATAGGAGACGAAGATCACACCAGGCAGGAGGAGACCTAACATCGCTGCTTCAGTCAGGCTGAGACCACATTCGGTGCAACCAGGATGAAACTTCAGCGAAAATAAATAAAAAAATGTATGTTTCGCGTTAATTCCCTTATGCATTAATTTAATAAGTTTTATTATACTTACAATTACATACAATATCGATGATGATAGGCGAGAAGGTGGAAAAAGAAATCAAAATAGTGATAACTAACCGCATTCCTTCTTTTTGAAGAACCCTTATACTACCTAATACTATAAAGCCTATACTACAGACCCTACATAGACTCCCACTTTAGTCATGACAGCTAGATAAATCATTTTATTGGTAACAAAAACCGTTAGTGGTTGCTTCAGGCATAACTATACATATTACCAGGCCTGTGTCACTCTCCATTTAGGTATCGAAAATGCACCTACATTATTACTATGCGCGCAGGCGGCCCCTCCGGGTGGTAAATTCAGTTATACGAATCCTTTGTCCAGAGTAATAAGAATGAAATTGGCTTGCAATGGATGTCTAGGTATCTATACGAAAAGGTGCTGAGTTCTGACGTGAGCTAAATTAAACCATATCGCTAGCCACATTGAGTAGATATTTCTTTGAATTTCTTTGCTGAGTGAGTAAAGTTATGTTTATTTATTTTAAATTTTAAACTGAACTTAAATGGGATTGGCCGAATATATTAACACGATGCACCCTGATAAGATGGCAAAAATAGCCACGTAATAAAAAAAAGGATTATTTGTTTCCCATCATTTCCATGTATGTAATTACAACGAACGAAGTATGACAGTTACATATTTTTTCTATTGATATAGTTTTCCTCGTTGAAGGTATTCTAAATATTTATTGCAAACCATCACTCGCAATCCGGATGTACTTTGGATTGAATCATTTGTGCAATGAACATTACCACATGTGTCACCGTGTACTATCATTACAGACGCCTGGACAACACCATTGTCTACAAATATACATTTGCCGATAGAAAAGTCCTCATTGTTCTTTATTCCGTCTACGTTAAGATCAAAATTCTTTAACATTTCATTATCTTAAGGAACTGGAGCATCACTTAAGTTTAACACTTGTTCACAACAAGCTTAGATTCTGAATGACTTTGTATTATTGTGATTCTTAGATAAAGTGATTACGAAATTGCTACATGTGACTACATAGTGTAGTACGATGGTAGTGTGTGATTTTGTCCTTACAACAATAGAACAGTCGTCGTACAGCTCACAGCTGGACATTGCTTCGACACCAAAGGGCCGAGGTTGTGACTGCTTGTGATATTCATTTCTACTAGAATCTAAAGAGGAAATTTAGTAGGGTTACTCCAAAAGCGGTACGCAAGCAAGACGCACGGTACTGCATATACGTGTTTCTGTGTCAAGCAACATTGAGCATTTATACATAATAACAAAGTCTAATTTGGTTTGACATATAAATAGGACGTCACTATCGGACGACTAAAGAAATATTTTATGTTGTAACCCCCCAGTTCTGTTCTGTTCTGACCCTCATTTTTACTATGTTTAAGACTATACAGTATAGTGTAAAAAAATCAGAGTCAGAACAGAACAGAACTAAATTTCCTATATTAAGTATGTATAATCTACAGGGTCTAACAAAATATACTGGAAGTATTTTAAGGCTGGATTTTATTCATATTACTGAACAACTTTCCCCAAAGATCATAATATCAAAATGTGTTAAATATTTTTTTGCCTTTCATACCAACTGGCCAATCAGATGATTAAGTTTCTACGGAAAGCAATTTTTTTTTCATATTTTGCTATAATTATGACCCATGGGGAAAGTTCTTCAGTATTATGGACTGAACCTACCCTTAAAATAGTTTTAGTATATTTTGATGGGAAAAATAAAATAATTACAGACTCCTGTTAACTTTTATTTCTTAAAAATTCTCATAAAAATGACTCAATAATCAATAATAATCAACAATCATTTATTTGCCAAAATATAGACTGCATTAAGATGTTATTAATATTTATTTTATCACTTAAACTATATAAGACATATCGAAGATTCTATATTAATATATAAGACTATATATTTATATTTGACAACAAAGCGGCGTCGTTAAGCTTTAGACTTGTTCTTATTTTCATTTGCTTACAAGTGAAGGGACAGGTGTCGTTAAGCCAATTACAAATCTATGACGTCAGAACGTCAGAGCGCAAGTAGATTGAAATCGGTCAATGAGACAACAGAACAATAAACTACCCATTGCATTTTTGCCTTTATTACCGCTGCATAAAGCTGCATGTAGTACTTGATTTGCTATTGGCTGTACATGACACAACAGGCGCGGGTGGAATGCACCCACGGCATAACGATGAAGAATAAAAGCTGGGTATACATTGTTAACCTTCAATTAAATGGTCCCACTGTAGGATTTCCATGTTCCAATCCTTAGCCTTAATAGTTAGTACCTTAAGTTTTTATTTACGAGTAGTCTCACCCGTCCCGTTGTCTGTGTGTCCGTAATTAAATCTTGCAAGCTAAATTAGACCCACTTCCCATCATTCAATTGAGCTGAAACTTCACCTAGAACTGAAACCAAAAGGTGGCATGGCATCTATGTGATAAAAAAACATAATCCCACCGGGTTTGGGCCTAATTGATTCGTCTTAAGGAGCACTTTAAACTTTTTAGTGCATTGTTTTAGATAAAAACGTTTTTTAAAATATTTTTAAATTTTTACTTGTTTCACCTACTATATGAGCTTTTACACATTACACTGCCGCGACATGTTTGAAATGTTTGTGACTAAGGTATGATAACTTACAATTTCTTCCGACATTATAAATTTTAAGAATACATTCCTATTATATATACTGACACTATTTTCTGACGTATTAACTAGTATTTACTTTTACTGTGATCTTGTTTTAAACGTTTTTTTTTCTGTATTGTTTTCGCCTGTGTTATTTATCTATCTATCTGTATTTAAGAGCTATGCTCTTTTAGGTGGAGTATGAATTCTCTTCTATTTGTTTTTTATCAGTATGTGCTAAAGAACCTTAAGAAGTGTTTGTTTGTTTATAAAGCTCTATTGTACACATGAGAGAAATAGATACAAAAACAGGAAAGTAAGCAAACATGGTGTAATTTTTGTTACATTTACTAACGATATTGTGGAATGACTTTAAAATATTTTGTATAAGTTGTTGTATAATTATAACGACATTAATATATTTAGTACTCGTAGATATACACGTTTATTTTATTCGTGACTTGCTTAAGCTTTGTCAAAGGTCAGTGGGTCTGACTGCAGTCGCTTTGAAAGGATCGTGGTAGATCACTTACATTCTTTGATAGTATTATATTATATTTGTTATAGATAAATAGATAAACACACACACACACAAACTATCACGTCTCTATCCCTTAAGGTAGGTGACATGGGTTCACAATTTGCAATACTGTGCGTGTTTTTGAAAAATCACTGTTATTAAACTACTACAGTTTATTCCACAAAAAAATTATTTACATTAAAATCTTAAGGATTTCTACAAACACCCACAATAGCCAAAACACGATTGAGCATTTTTGGCTCGATAGAAAAAAATCACAAACATACCTCTAAATTTGCCTAAATTTGCCTTTATAATACGTATTACTATTTTATACAATCACCTTTTTATATGAAAATTATACTAAAAAATGTATTTAAATGTAAAAATGTATAATAAAATCATTAAGCTTTTTATGTAAAATTTTTGAGGAATAAACTATAGTAGTTTAATAACAGTGATTTTTCAAAAACACGCACAGTATTGCCAATTTTGAACCCACGTCGCCTTAAGGGGCAGACAGAGATTCAGATATAGCCCAGGATCGCAAGACCCAAATGCCACTTTCAGCGTGATGGTGGGCGAAAGGTGGAAAAATGAATCAAAATAATAAATAACGGGTGATTAGCCGCATCGTCTATATAAGCAACTTGATTTATAAAAGCAGCTGGTACATTCTCCGAAAAACAATATAAAAGCTTCGCCAACACGTTACATAAAATTAGAATTCTTATCTGTTTTTCTTTTTATTTATTTATTATATTATCAATAATTACAATGATGTACTTACATACATGACTGATGAACTTATAGCCTAAATGTTGCTATATTTGGAACTACAGGTAACCGTCGACCGTTGTTACAGTTGATTGGCGGGCAAATTAGGATTTTAGGGCTCCTATAAACGCGGGGATTTCTGCGAAAACGCAGTGGACCGAGCTGAATGGATAATGAGAAGTTAGTGTTTATCTTGAGGGAAGGGAGTAGTCGCATCTTTGTTGTATCTTCTTATTATATTAAAAGTTTCCTTCTTGTGTTATTCCGTAGCGTGGAGGAGCTTTATACGGCACTGACACGTGTTCATCCAGGTTCAGTATACTAAGCAATACTTTGTACTAGGGCTGGGCTCGATCGAAGCTATAACTAGTGGTTCTATGAGAATACTAGACCTTGCGAGCACTTATAACCATGCAATAACCGACACTTTCCCATTCGTGCTTCGGAAGGCACGTAAAGCCGTTGGTCCCGAACGCCATCTAGCGTTTGTACCTATCCTAGGATTGGTTCTGGTCTACCCTTTGGGTTGCGGAGGTCAGACGGCAATCGCTCTGTGTAAAAACCAGTAACCTCGTCAAATCACCTAGGTAAGGTAGCGGACCCCGGGCTCTGAAGCGTAACCGCTGACGATGTTACCGGGAATACGCTCGGATGATGATGGAATAACCGACACTTTCCACTTATCCCATGGCTTAGCAAAGCTATTTCAGTAAAATCCATCCATAGCAAACTTCCCCCTTTTGCCCCTTCACTTTCCTCTTTTGTTTTTTTTTTGTAACATCTGGTGTAGAATGAATTCCTCAGTGTGCCTCTCAAATTTGATTGAAATCCGTCAATAAATAACGCTACACCAAAGTTCTTCCCATTTTCCCCGTATTTCTCCTCCAATCAAAAATCGCGATGTTATGTGCCAAATTTTGTTAAAAATCGTTGAAAGATGCGACCTGTAGGCGAGAACAGATAGACTGACAAAAGTATATTTTTTTAAATCTCGAAACTGAGACGTTTCGCTCGTTCGGTTAATAATGAACTATATAATGAAATCAGCTCTAATGAAGTCTAATGCTTAAAGTAACTAATCCACTAGTTTCCAACAAGTCAAATCAGACACTTTTTTCTTAAAGTCAAGACAAACATTTTCTATGTCATTTATATGAAATACTGGACGCTTTTAATATCAGTCTACATTGATATTGATTACTCTAAAATCACTTTAAAATAAATATGATCAATGACAAGTAACATTATTTTGAGACATTTAATTTTATTATCAGTACAAAATAATTTATTTATAATCCAGTCCACATCCCTATTGCACGCACCTTTACCTACAAATCAACTTTACGAGTACTTAATTATTACATTCATCATCATCACCATCAGCTCTTTTTATAGTTTCCACTCCAGGAGTACGACCCTCTCTTTACTATCAGAGCCATATATTAGCCAGAGCAGTCAGAGGATCCGGTCTACACTCTCCACGCTGGCCAGACGGGTTGAAGGGGTCTCATTGATGTTTATAAGCTTTGTTTAGCTGGTGTTTCCTAAGTCGCCTTATATGACATCCATGGGAAGACTCGGAGTGGTCCCATTATACTCTGCCGGAAAACACAGCAAATTATTACATTAACTACTCATAATAATAAATTAAAGTTAATCTTAAATGCATTCTAAAGCCCGTAAATAAGAACATAGCTTTATTAGAAAAGGATTGCCCTTCTACAAGTGATAAAGGTCAACTAGGATGACCGAGGCTGCTCTACTTCGCTACGTGAGACAGGTTGAGTCGAGTTTTATGTATCCTAAACTATATTGGTGCATAGTTAAAGAGTACTTACAGTTTACATGTCGTACACACAACTTTTGTAAGGGATGATGAGAAGAAGCGCCCCCACCGTGTTTTGTTTTGGGGAAAATGATTTTTGTTTAAAAATAAATATTTTTTGCCAAAAAGTTATTTTTTTATATAAGTAAACCCTTTTTGGGTACCAATAAAAACATTGACACGTTACCCATGACTGTTGTAGGGTAGGGACGGGGTTCATACAAAATCCCCCATGGTCTTTTGAATAGAACATTGCTTGGTTATCTACACAATTTATTACTGTATCAAAGTAAATTTATGTCTTTTTTCCTACTGTTAATTTACAAAATAATATTTAAAGTTATAATATATTTGTCGCTGATGTCATAATCTATCATAATATACAAAAAATTAAATGCTCATTACCCATGTGCGTAAATTATATCGAACCTAATTGGTTATAATGATAGATGCCGAATGATTGTGATTTGATATACGTTTCTGTACGTCTCTTTTAGTATCAAAATATAAATAAATAAATGATTATGTAGTATCAAAATAGCCATGCAAAATAAAAATATAACAAAATAATATATATGTTTTACTGTATGTAAATCATTGCTTGCCTCGATTATTATTAATCCCTAGTGGATCAAGAAAGGCGTGAAAGCAGAAGATAAAGTTCATTTAAATAGCTATTTTAAAAATAAAAATAAACAGTCGAAAAACAATCTCAATGATATTTGCAGCCAAAATCAAATCTGCCGTGTAAAACAAAAAATAATTTTTTAAATTTCATATTTTTCCATTTCGCATTATATAAATCAAAAGCAGCAAAATAATTTGTACCTCTCCTTTGAAATTAATGGTTCCATCGTGTTTTGAAATGGCTGAGTAAAATTTTGTGACAAAAATAAAAATACTCAATACCCTTGTCGCTTGAAAAGTAAGATTTATTATCTGTATTATTAATGAGGATTAAAAAACTGGCTCCAATAAAAAAAGGAATTTGCCAAAACCTGTATTTCGAAGGATAACAAGGTCAAACAAACTTTGTAGGAATATATTTTATTTATTTCAGTATAAATAATAAAGGCCTTGACCTTTTTTCAAATAATAAACAGTGGATGCTTTTTTTTATGTAGCGTAGAATTCAATTCATTCAATCAAAATCAAAGGTAATTCAACCACATATAGTGGCAACACACGCAACTAATGACGTATCCTTGTTCTAATCACGTGAACAGCTATCACGGGAAGAGAGTTATCTTATTATACCATGGTGGTTTCGAGACAAATGCATTACCAATAAGTATCACACAGAGTCTATTCAACAGGTTCCCTGACTTATAATTATAAATCATAATAATTAAGAAAGAGTTAAAATAAATGCGCAAGTAACATAATTAGAGTAGCTCTATAAAATAATTATAAATAACGTTATAATTATTATGTAAACGTCCGGCCTAGGAATGTAGCCACTAATTACGGCAAGTCGACCCTGCAAGGCCGTCTGCACACTATTACCTGGCCACTAGAGTCATATCAAAATAAATACTCCATTTTGAACTCTAAAACTGGTAAATTAAAAGTCCACTTTCGGGTGCGTTTCATGTATTTCGGGCATGCGGAAATATTGGCGAAAATAGTTTTGATACTTGGCTGATTTGATTTGATAACAGTTTAATTATGTGTCAATAAAAGTATAAAATGATTTCTTTAGTTTATTGCAATATAGAAAATTAAATCCTTGGTAACTGTTGACTTGGATCTCTTAGATTTTTTTTTCATTAGTTATCCTTTACAACTAACTCCTTGAAGTGTTGATAACGTTCTTGATTATTCTTATAACTACTTACTATTTACTTGTCTTTGAACTCGTTTTTTCAATTTGGTACTTGATTTTGTATAAAACTAAGCCTGTGACACTCTCTTAAAATCATTTATATTACTAAATTCAACGGTAAAAAAAAACCAATAACAGGACTTAGTAAGTTAAAAACAAAAACGTTTTTTTCCTCAAATATCTCAATGGAAAAAATCTACTTGATACTTATATCGTTTTGAGCAAAGAGACAAAGCAAACAAAAATAACACATTTACATTATATCTAGCATCTATAGATTGTACCTGTAATTGTAACAGACCAAATAAGAGCTAACTAACCGTTACTATTCCGTGACCTCTACCCGCAATACTTCTCGTATATGGTCCGGTGCATACATATGCAACTGTTATGAGAGTTGCCCAACAGTTCGTGATGAACAACGTTGGGCAAGCTTATCAATTTCATCATTAATTCACACATCATTTTGTATTGACGAGTTTTTCTGAGACGAGGTGCGCGTGCTTGTTTTTCGGGTGCGCATTGAAACTAGAGTAAGATTAAATATACCTATGTCCAACAGTGGACTTCTTTTGGCAGCAATGATGATGAAGGTTTGATTTGCCTATTTATGATACTATGGATTTTTGTTTAAGATCTTAGCAAGAAATAATAAAATAGTATCGGATCTATTCAACTTTTATAATATTATAAATCCTTCTTTGCTGGACTAGGAGAAAAGAAAAAA
This sequence comes from Acrobasis repandana, assembly GCA_963576875.1. Classification (NCBI taxonomy): domain Eukaryota; kingdom Metazoa; phylum Arthropoda; class Insecta; order Lepidoptera; family Pyralidae; genus Acrobasis; species Acrobasis repandana. The sequence continues at coordinate 5,891,689 of OY756215.1, forward strand.
CATAGAATGTACCAGCTGCTTCTCTTCCCGTGCAGATCGTAAAAGCCGATCGAGGGAATGGGCGAGAATCTCAATCATATAAATAGGCGATGCGGTTAGCAACCCGTCACTTTTATGATTTCCTTTTCCACCTTCATGCCCACCATCACGCTAAAAGTGCCCTGGGCCTAACCGCCCTAGACTCTGTCTGCCCCGTTAGGGACAAAGACGTGATAGTATATCTGTATTTATGTAATTATGTTGAAGTTTCAGTAAAAGGATTAGAAATAGTAACCTACTTATTCTAAACATTGATTATACAGGATCTCACAAATTTATTACTATTTTAAGGGTAAATTCAGTCCATGATACTGAACAATCGAAATATGAAAAAATATACTTCCATAGAAACTCTGATGAGTTAGCGGCCAAATTGTATTTAAGGTCTAAAACTATTTTTCCTATTTTACTATATCGTCCTTGGGGAAAGTTGTTCAGTGTCATAAAGCGAATGTACCTTTAAAACAGTTTCATTTGTTGGACGTTATGTAAATGGGAATCAAACATGTAAAACAATAAAATATTTACTCTTTTGCTTGCTTCGGATGTCAGGAAACTATAATAGACAGAAAATTATTTCCTTGAACTATTCAATTATAATTACTCCATCTTAGGATAAAAACTGACAAGTCTGAGTTCAAAATAGGAACAAAAACCACAATATATAACATTTTTATTTGGATGAGTATATTATTATACTATCAAATAAATCACAATGACAGCTAGCTTATTTTAATGACGAAGTTAAAATTATATAAATACTAAACATTATAATTAATTTAAATGTATGTTATTACATCAAATAACTTTTTATTTATTAATTTTAAATATTTATGGAACGCAATGGTACAAAAAGTAGACGCATATATCACCTTACACATTAACCAACCAGTCAACCTTTAGGAAATACAGAAACTCAAAACATCTCTCTCTGTCTAACCAACTCCTACATCTTTGTTGGTTAAAACATGAATATGATATTTCAGATGTTGTAAAAAACTATCTTGTTCTTCCTTTGTCTCTCCTTCTATTTTTCCCTCCAATATAACTGATATGAGTGTAAAAAATAAGCATGGTTTTTAGGGTTCCGTGGTAAACACGGAACATTCATAGTTTTGCTATGCCTGTCTGTCTGTACGCGGTTTTACTCAGAGACGAGTATGAGTACTAGAAAGCTATAATTTGGCATGGGTATGTTTATTAAGTAAGCTGACAAAAATATTAAGCATTTGTGATCACCATTTTTCGGATTTAGGAATCCGTTTGTGAAATATTTGTTTGCAAATTTTTGTTAGAGTCAAGTTTCCTCCCCCCTCTGTCAGCTATGGACACGTTAAAAAAATCACAGCAGTAGTATTTATAACGAAATTAAATGAAAAAAGGTTTTTTTTATTGATAAATAAGCTTGTCAGTATGAACCAGAGCGTCAAATCTATTCTAACAAATCCGCACGTGTGTGAACTTTGCTGACATTACATTGATGTAATACATAACACCATTAGACAGCATCCACATTCACTGGAGCAAAGGTTGACGGCTGCCAAATCAGGTTATACGCTGCAATGTTCAGTTCAGACTAAGCCTTGAGCGTTGATAAAAATCAAGAACATAGTGATTTATGCTCAAATAAGTGTAATGTTTAAATTACCAGAATTATTTTTTTCAATCTTAGGGCACGGCAGTGCTCTCGTCAAGTCGAGTGAAAGCAATCAAAGGTACAGCCGTAAAATACTTTTTTTGAAGCAATTCAAAATACTTTTGGATGACCTCCGTGGCATAACGGTCAACACGCCAGCAAAGAATATATACACTACGCGAAAAGAAAATACACGGCATGTGTGCACGTAAAATCGCTTGCAGCTATGTGTGGGTGGCTGGATGTGCGCGTGAGAGGCGCGCGGGGCGTGGAACGCCCCATCGCCGACTGCATTGGCCGAGGGCTGGTACCTAGTTCGCGTCTCTCTCACGCACCGCACGATATTCCATTTCGGTTCGGTATCAACCCTAGCGTTACGTTCTCCGGCTCAAGGTCACCGGCGTTTGAACTCTCACGTACAGTGAGTGTCGCCGCTGTGACGCCAGTCCGCCAATCCGGAGATTCTGGGTATGATCCCCAGCCAGGGGAAGTTGGAAAATGGCCTTTTTCAAATTTCCCTGGTCCGGTGTTTATTTATATATGTATTTATTATTAAATATAGTATCGTTGAGTTAGTAACCCATAATACAAGTTTAAATTTCGTTGTGGCTAACTCAATTAACGTGATTTATCCTATCTTTAAAAAATATACTTTTGACAACCCTGTAACTTAATTGTGAAAGAAGCTAGAATATGATAGATAGATAGATAGATTTTTAGTGACCAAAAAAACGTATTGTACCTTGCTATAAATTTGCTTCAATATCACACATTCTTTGAACATGAATAATTTTTTGTGAACAATCGCCAGCCAAAGTTATCTCACTTCTAGCAGACCTAGCAACTTGAAATTCGGAATTAAGTTAGTATGTTATTTTTTAGATGACCTCATTTTTAATGCAGATTATGATATTACATTCCTGAAGGACAAATAAAACAATCAAAAATAAATGTATGCTGGAAACTAGAACTTGGTACTACAACTAAATAAATAAAATAAATATGACAAAATAATGTGTTGTAACGTACGAGTAACAAAGCGCGTTGATGTCTTTTGTATGCAAAAAACGCATACAGAAGACATCAACACGTTTCGTTAGAGTGAGCGTATTATAGATGTTTTTGTTGTATTTTAACCCTTAATTATCTAATATAGAAGTGAAATTATATATTTTTTGACGGTAATACTAACGAATATTATTTAAGCCGGTTTCTTTTTTAAAAATTAAACATTTTTATTTTTTTGGTACAAAGAATGCTGAACTTTACGTAAACAAACAAAAATTTTTTTATCATAAATGTTGATAAATCATGATTTCTATTATAATAGAATAAATTCGAAAGTTTAAAGGATGTCTAAATATCTGGATGTGTGGAGGTTTGTTCCGCTTTCACGCCAAAACGGCTAAACGGACTAAAATAAAATTTGGCATGAAGATAGCTTATTACCTGGATTAACACGTAGGATACTTTTGTCCCAGGAAATTATGAGGTTCCCGTGGGATAAAAAAAATTACCACTAAAACAACGCCGCAGGCATCAGCTAGTCAATAATAAAATATGAATACTAAACACTTCAAAGCAAGGCTGACGACACCGATTTGCCTTTTCGGTAAAACATTCATTCTCCATTACCACATACACAGCCTAATAAGTACCTACTCGGTATGTCAAGATCAACTTTTGACTTAATTAAGGCTAAAATATTGAAAGATCATCCATTGGAGATGTGGTATTCGGCACGCATAGATTAAATACAGAATTCTGACGACTAATTTAGAACATCTGCCTTTATGTATTTAAACAATTTGCAGAAAAAAAATCATTTATTTGCGTTTTTTTTAATATAGGTAATTGAATCTAATTTTATTATTTCAGCATTGGACGGACTTTTTATGGCTGAAATTATGATTTTGATTTGTTTGTCCTTATTGATAGAAAACTGCCTCCGTGGTCCAGCGTTTGCTTTGTGGTCCGGACGTCATGAGTTCAAATCCCACTGGAAAGCATACTTTGCGAAAAGTTGTTTCCAGCCTGGTTAGGATATTACAGGCTTGAATCACCTGGTTATCCGAAAAGAAAACAGTTTCCGTGCTTTGGAAGGCACGTAAAGCCTTGAACGCCATCTAGCGTTTGTTTAACCTATCCTAGAATTGCTTCTGGTCTACCAGCGGCAGTCGCTCTGTGTAAAAACCTGTAACTCCGTCAAATCACCTAGGGTAGGTAGCGCACGCCGGGCTCTGATGCGTACCGCTGAGGATGCAACCGGGAATACGCTCGAATGATGATGATAAATTAATTTAAAAAAATATATATATATTTTTTATTTCATTTATTTCGATCAACTATGGATCATAATATTATTACATTTTAACTGTTAGTAACAGAGGACAGAAGTTAAGACTAGTGTTAGTATACTATACCTAATTCCTTGATCTTCAGTATATGAATCATGATGAAACTATACATTATCGTTAATACAACCTAATGTTAGCACTTTAGGGCGTATTGCTTAAAAAAATTGTTGTAAACACGCGCTTCCTGTTCTTAGTGACACATTTCTACCAAAACAACTGGGGTTTGGCATCAAAGGGGGTTGCGAGGCCGCAGTCCATGCGGCAAGAACTTTTTTGGATTCGGATGGAGGCGAAGTAATACTCAAAGTGGATATCAGAAATGCTTTTAATACCTTGGACAGAGGAGTCTTGTTGAGGGCGACCAGTGACCACATACCAGTTATTTATCCCTACCTCTCTGGCAGTGTTAGGCGTCACCCAAAAATCTGGTCTACAAAGATCACCTGGTGAATTCCTCCACGGGATGCCAGCAGGGAGATCCGCTGGGTCCCGCCATTTTCAGCCTGGGCATCCATCCTATTATAACTTCCCTATCCAGTTGTTTTAACGTTTGGTACCTAGACTATGGTACTTTAGGTGGTGACGCTGCTACAGTAGTGGCGGATTTGGAATTTTTGGGAAATTCTTTTGCGGCAATGGGCCTGGAACTTAATTATGGGAAGTGCGAACTGTATATAAAGCCATCCGTTGATCTGGTAGCTAGAGATGGCATAATTTCTAAGTTTAATGCATTAGCTCCTGGTATCAAAATTGTAGAAAGCGATTCTTTGCGTTTGCTCGGGGCCCCAGTACTAGATGAATCTATACCTTCATACATTAACGAGCAAATTAGTAGTTTCCAATCTTCATCTGAGCGTTTGCATAAGATAAATGCGCACATGGCTCTCTCTATTATCCGTTCATGTCTTTTTGTGCCTAAATTTACTTATGTGTTACGATGTGCGCAATTTTGGAAATATCATAACCTCCTTCAAGGCTTAGATAATATTATAAAAGATACACTGATAATAATATTAAACTGTCAACTAGATGATAGATCTTGGATACAGGCAGCGCTGCCCATCCGTTTCGGTGGATTGGGAGTCAAGAAAGTGTCGGAGGTCTCTTTGCCAGCGTTCTTGTCCTCAGTCCATGCTGGTCCTCTATGCGGTAACATTCTAGGCCCTTCATTGGGTGCCGTGGGGATCTGTGGACTGGCGGGGGCTTTAGATCTGGCTGAGTGTCTGTCCCGGCGTACCATTTTCAGCTAATTTACATCACAAGAGAGGATGGGATGAGCCTTTATGCAGAAAAACATTACAAAATCTGCTCTCTCGAGCTACTAGTCCAGCAGATCGCGCTAGATTAATTGCGGTTTCCGAGCGGGAATCGGGTTTATGGCTGCAGGCGCTTCCTTCCGCTAATTTAGGCACTTTATTGGACAATTATAACGGGTGGCGCAAAAGTACTGGCACTAAAGAAAATACTTTTATTTTTTTTATATGATATTTTCTGTCATTCTGTTGTTGAAAATTGTGTAGTGAACAACTGTAAAATACACTGAAAATAAACATGGACCGTTTTACTCCCCAAGAACGTGGAATAATTGTGAGTGAGGGACGGAGGGACGCTTTTCCAGGCCGAGTTATCTCTCGTTTTGGCGATTTGCCTTGGCCTGCAAGATCACCCGATCTGACCAGTCCAGACTTCTTTCTTTGGGGTTTTTTGAAATCTCGGGTGTATGTGAACAAGCCACAGACTCTCGCAGCTCTAAAAGAAAACATTCGTCAAGAAATAACGAACATATCGCAGGAAGTGTTACGGCAAGTTATGCAAAATGTCATAAATAGGGCTCAAATGTGTATCAACTCTGGAGGTCACCATTTAAAAGACATCATCTTTAAATCCTAATGGTACGAAATTTAATGGCACAAATATACATTTAAAAAAACCTAAATCTAGTTTTCTAATTTAGAAAAAATGTTATAGCTGAACCAAATAGGGTCTTTACTTTTGCGCCACCCAGTACTTTGTCTCTAGCGGTGGGACTTAGACTAGGTTTAAAAGTGAATCAGCCCTATCAGTGTGTCTGTGGTAGAACGGTAAATATTATAAGTTGGGCCACCACGGATTAGCCTGCCAAAGGAGCGCTAGTAGTTTATCCCGACATGGTACATTAAATGACATCACCCGAAGGGCCCTTGTCTCTGTAACCGTTCCAGCCATCTTGGAACCAAACGGTTTACTGAGATCAGATGGCAAAAGGCCTGACGGAATGTCACTGATACCGTGGAGGCTGGGCAAATGCCTGATTTGTGGTGGTGCGGCTGTTTCGGCGGAAGCCCTGAAACGCAGGAAGTATGAAGATCTCCTTGGAAATTATATTTTTGTGCCCTTCGCCGTAGAGACGATGGGTCCATGGGGCCCAGAAGCAAAATCCTTTGTGACTGAGATTTCAACGCGTCTCCGCGATGTTACGGGCGATCCGAGGGCGGGCAGCTACTTTGCACAAAGGATTTCTATCGCGGTGCAGAGGGATAATGCTGCCAGTCGTTTGGGTACCCTGCCTCGCGGCGAGGCGTTGGAGTCTCTTTTTTATTAGTAATTTTTATTTTATTTTATTAATTTGTAATGTGACCTATGCATTGACTTTTTTAGAAATACAGATTCAGGACCTAATGTTAGTATATTTTAGACCTTACTGAATAAGATTTAAAAGGATAAAGCACACGTCACACAAAATGGCAACATTATATGCATTTACCCTTTAAATTCAATATTTTATCACCCGCCTATTCAATCAAATCAATTCATACAATCAACCACAATGCCAGATGTAACAAATCAATCTCCACCCCACAATGAGCAAATCAGCTTTCTAACGCATTATATCAATTTCTAACATAATAGTGCATTTCTGACAAATACTTTCGCTATTACGGCCCATGACGGCATTGGGGCTTCGTTTAAGACGTTCACAGTACGCTCTACACATAATTTTTAGCTTCCCATACAAAGTGACCGATCAGCTGATCCGAGATTGTATTAAGAGCCTACATTTTTTTTTCATATTTCGATATATGTTCCTTGGGGAGAGTTGTTTAGTATCATGGACTGAATTCACTCTTTACGAGTAAATAGTGTCAGTATATTTTGTTAGACGTTATACAGGGCTTAACAAAATATACTGAAACTATTTTAAGTGGTAGTCCGTGATACTGATTAACTTTCCCCAAGGAACATGTATCGAAATATGAAATTATTCGGTATGATAAACTGAATTCATCCTTTAAATAGTTTTAGTGTATTTTGTTAGATCATGTGTAGAGTTTCTTATATAAGTAAATTTAAAATGTAAAAGAGGACCGTAAAGATCTTTATAACTAGTCCGCCGTTGTCAATTTACTCTATATGTTGTTTTGTCTTTAATTATGTGTGTTCTTAGTACAATAAAGTTATTACAAACAACGAACAAACAAACTATTTCCGGCACACTTCTATCTCTTCTTCTACATTTAAGAGTCAATCTCTTATCGATGTCATTGTATGAAAAGAGACTCACATAACGACGATTTTTGGCAGAGATAATGGAGTGGTTTGCTATTGCCTTCTCCATTTTACACACTAATAACGAGATCAGATCTATATCTAGATCAGAAAATAAACATTGCCAGCAATAAATGTTGCCAGTCTTCTGGGGACGTTGCCGTAGGGTAAAATACTACCCAGCTATTTTTATTTGTAAATATTAGTAACTAATAAACTTAATAGTCACTAGTGTGCAGGTTTCCTCACGATGTTTTCCTTCACCGAAAGCAAGTGGTGGTAGCTGAAAATGAAAATACAATACACAATACAAATTTACTTTATTGCACCATAATAACACATAAAAAAATAACAAAAAGCAAAGAAAATATGGGCAATAAGGCGGACCTATATAGTGAGAATCAAACTCCTGCCTCGCAGACGCACAGCTAGTAAATGCCTTAATGATAGGTTTTAGCGGGCTTTGAGACAAAAACAAAGAAGATTTAACTGAATTATTGAATTTATTTTATATGACACAGCAATACAAATGGTTCATGACAGCACACGGAAGTCAGTCAGACAGAGCAGAGAGAACAAACATAGATAATCAAGAACAGAAAAAACTTAACTGTCGCTTTGACGTTGACATAAGACAGTTAAACGTCATTCACGGGCTTATAATCTAATATTGACTATGTTTACATTTTTTTTAAATCTTGGCCACCACACCACCGCTTCCGCAGCGTTAGATGATACATTATAGCGCAGTCTGAACGGTCCTTTAATCTGTCCGTCTGTAAGTCTGTTCGTGGACATGAATAGTCCTCGTTAGGGTTTTGTATTTATTTGCGAATGCCTTGGACAGTCAGTCATGCATTCATGCTTGATCATCGCACTGATTTATGGCAAATAAAGGGCGAATGTTGACTTAAATCGATAAGGTTAAAAAAATGTTACTTTTTGTATTCCTAGAATAACATTGAAGAAGCTGTTTTGTTTGAATTGCTCAAAACAACAATACTTTTCTGTATCTCTAAATATGTAAACTATTTTATCTTCCTTTATTAAATAAACTTTTTTTGAATCAGGTGTAAAATTACATTATGGGAAATTTCATTCTAAACATTGTACGATACTGACAACTTTCTTTCGTAAAAAATGCCTAGAAGTTCTAAATTGTAAACATGTGTACATAAACAAAGTCTATTTAGCTCATACCGATTTCATCGATTACATTCAATACACTCATCTCTCAATTATGTTAAACTGTTACCCAATATCTCCTGAACGATGCAACAGTTCGCGTGCGTGGTCGGCAGAGGTAGCGTGCAAATGTATGATGTTACCAAATCAGAATAGGGCCAAATTGCCGTTAAAATATTAGTTCGTAATAGACAACTTTATACGTCCAAGGTACAATAAAACACAATAAACTCTTCCTGTGACAGCTAGGTCACGTGATCGGCCCAAAAATGCGTCATCAGTTGGGAGTGTTGCCGCTTGCCACTGTGTGCGATTGAATTACCTGAGCAAATTGCACTAATTATGAACTAATAATTCAATATATAAATTTATTAAAAATTACATAGATGAATCAGATGATAAACGAAATAGTTAAGTTAGTTAGTACCTATTTTATTTTATATTCATTGACTAATTGAGAAAGTTATTAAATTTACTAAAAAGAGCAATCAGTGGTAACACTTTTACCTGTGTGGTTCCGGGTTAGAATAGGACCACTCTATCTCTTCCTGTAGATGTCGTAAGAGGCGACTAAAGGACTAAGCACAAACATCTCGTGCTACAATTGCATTCCCAAGGAGGGTTAACGTCAGGCGGCGGCCGGTTGTAAAACTTTTCGCACAAATACTTTACCAAAGAGGGTTGACGTCAGGCAGGCGGCCGGTTGTAAAACTATAGCCAAATCATTTTAACAGTTCCGGCTATTTCTTCTCCATTTTGCAAGGTCTTTGGCATCCTTTGGTGACCATTGACATGCATGTTATATGTGGAGAAGAAAAAGCGGGAAAGCCCACCCCGGGCTCCGAAGCAGCACAGCTGAGGATGCAACCAGAAACGCGCTTAGACGAAGAAGAAGAACAATCAGTGGTAACACCTACGTGACATTCGTGACGTAGTTTTGGCTCGCGCGTGGTAATGGTAAACCGCTAGTCTGTTTTATTACAGAGTCATCCTAAATCATCTAACTTTTTCTGCGGAAAGCTCTCGGTTTCGTTTGGCATGAAAGTAACAATTTGATTACAGTTATTTAGTGTCAATTTGACCGAAGGCACACAGTAATTGACTTTCAATTTCTTTACGACCATTATTTAGCCAGACAATGCTTTTTTCGTGGGTTTTATAATACTATTAAAACATAGAAAGTGTAAGTGTATAATTTGTAATAAATATCATTGGATTGTGGCGTATTGGTTGCTAGTCCGCCACTCGGAGATTTTGGGTTCAATCACCAGCCAGGAAAAGTTGGAAAATGGCTTTTTTCAAATTATATATATATAGAAATATAGTATATAGTATTGTTGTATATATATAGAAATATAGTATTGTTGAGTTAGTATCCTATAACACATGTGGCTAGCTAAATCTGTGTTATTTGTCCTTGTCTATTTATTTGTGACTGGGACTGTGCGAAGCCTTACAGTTCTTCGATGTAATTTTTACATTTTAATTAAGTTTTACCAACCTTTTTTATACTAAAATGCAACATTGTAAAAGGATATTTCAAAATCAACTGCGGGACATTTCATTTCCAATATTATTTTTGTAACGAGCCGCCGTTTCTGTCCCAATGCTGGACGAAGGCCTCTTTCTCTCGCTTCCATTCCTGTCTGTCCGTCGCTTTTGACCTCCACTCACTGTCATGACAGTTAAGCTCGTCGCACCATCTTGTTCTTGACCGGCCAGTTTCTCATGTGATATTGGGCCTCCAGTCGGTTACTGTCTTTGCTCAGTGATCGTCGGGCATTCGAGGAATATGTCCAGCCCAGTCCCAGTTTAATCCGGCTGCCCTTGACGCAACATCGACTATACGAGTCTGGGAGCGCAGTGTGGTGTTTCGCACTCAGTCGATAGGTTTCACCCCGAGCATCTTCATCATCCGGGCTTTTTTAGTCTCCGCTGCAGGAGCATGACCCTCTCTGTACTACCAAAGCCATATACTAGCCAGAGCAGTCAGAGGATTTGCTCTACACTCTCCGAGCATACTCCGCTCCATATCGCATTGACAAACCTTCAGTTTGTGTTTCTGGACCTCCCTAAAAGACCATGTTTAAGCCCCGTACGTGAGAACGGGAAGTATGCACATAAAAATTAACAGTAGAAATATCCAAATGTCTTTATAAACACGCTAAACAAACTCGATTACTAGAGCGAAACGTTGCAGGTCCGATGTCGCCTTGCGCCACGCGTTGCTACAGTGGGATTAATATCTACTGTAATCTCGGCTTACAAAAGAAACACCCTATGGGCAAGGTCGCCTTTGGGCACGGCAAGGCCGGTTTAGTAACAACAATTAAAGCCATTTGATATTATGATAAAGTTTATGCTTTTAAAGTGTGTTATATGTTTATGTGGATAACTGTTTGGCAATTGATTTCTTTATTATTGCCTTGGGCAAGGGAATGCCAATTTGTTATACAGTTAATCCATACTCTTTAGTGTGAATGTATGTTCTTTTGTTTCTCGATTGATATTTCGGAATTTTACCAGGTCGAGTGGAATATTCATGAAAGTTTATGGCATCTAACGTAATATACTGAAACTCTGAAACTATTATTAAGAGCCGTATAGTTTCCGGCAGAGTAGAATAGGATCACTCCACGTCTTCTTGTAGATGTCGTATAAGGCGATTTAGAAACATAAGCTAAACAAAGCTTATAAACATCAAAAAGACCTCTCCAACCCGTCTGACCAGTATGGTGAGTGCAGGCCAAATCCTCTGGCATACTCTAGCAGTATGGCGCTGGTAGTACAGAGAGGGTCGTGCTCCTGTAGTAGAGACTAAAAAAACCTGGTGATGATAACGATTAGGTATTAACTGCAGTTTCCCTTAAAAAGTAATTTCATCTTTGAAATAGTTTTAGAATAGTTATTTTGTTACGTTATCTATTCTAGCCTACGTATCAAAAGAACAGATTTTTCAAATGTTTCCAATACTGAGCTGAGCTAAGTTTTCAAAATCAAAAGAAACTGATATGCATTCTTGTTATTTCAACGTTTGCGACAGATAACACGCTTGTAAGACTAAATAATGATTTTTAACTGACTTAAAAAAACGAGGAGGTTCCCAATTCGTCGGAACCTTTTATTTATTTTTTATGTATGTTTCCCGATTACTCAAAGAAGCCTGGAATGATTTAGAAAATTCTTCATTTATTATTCTGTTTGAAAGGGCATACTTGTCAAAAGGTCCCATAGGAATTTTCCCAAAATCGGTTGTGTAGTTTGGTGTTGAAGTCGGTTTTTAGTTTTGAAAAATCAAACTTATAATATATTTTGTTTGTCCACAGGAACACATACAAGAAGTGCTAGACAAGTGGACACAGATAGATGATGAGATTTGGGCCAAAGTAATCGTGTTCGAAAAGAATCGCCGCGTCGCGAAAGCGTATGCGCGGGCGCCGGTGCTCACCATCAACGGCTCCGATGACGGCTTCGACGGCATGAGGTAAGCGTTCATTAGGCTAGTTATGATCACTAGATGCTTCAACACACTTCGGCCAACACGCATAAATTTTATATGGCATATTAAGCCATTAGTAAAAGTGTGGCTGTAACTAGTGGCTTAGACACTGCTACTAGTGGTGGCAGCAGCCGTACTTTTGATTGTGTTTTGAAAAAATAAAACAAATAAACGGGCAAGTGCGAGTCGGACTCGTATATGAAGGGTTCCGTACCACCGTACAATGTTTTAAAACGCTAAAAAACACGTTTTTTGTATGACGACCCCTTTAATTTTTAACCTTATTTTTAGTATTTGTTGTTATTGTGGTCATAGTATACATAATTGGTGAAAATTTCAAGTATCTAGTTAATGCCATTATGAAGATCAAGTTAAAAACGCTGAAAAAAACACGTTTCTTGTATGACGACCCCCTTAAATTTTTAACTGTTTTTTATTTTTGAGTATTTGTTGTTATATCCGCCACAGTAATACATAATCGGTGAAAATTTCAAGTGTCTAGCTATTACGGTTCAAGTGATAGAGCCCTGTGACTGACGGACAGACAGACAGACAGACGGACATACAGACGGACAGACAGCGGAGTCTCAGTAATAGGGTACTGTTTACACACTTTGGGTACGCAACCCTAAAAATCAGGGTCTAAAACTATTTTAACAAGAACAACTTTCCCCAAGGAACATATATCGAAATATGAAAAATAATGTTTGGTCACCCATACTTGTTGTCCGATGGTCACCCATACAGCTGATCCGAGTTTGTATGAAAAGTCAAAAAATATTTTTCATATTTCAATATAAGTTCCTTAAGGGAATTTGCTCATTATCATGGACTGAATTCACTCTTAAAATAGTTTTAGTATATTTTGTTTGACGTTATATATTAATAAAATAAACGGTATAAACAATGCTCCCAATGAACGCGTCACGTAGAATTTAAAAACTGATTTTTCTCTGGTTTGCACTTAGCAAGTTTAACGCATACACAGAAGTCTAGTAAGCCTTAATATTGAAAGAAAGAAAGAAAGTTTTCCTATGAACATTAGCTGTTTTACATGTGGCAAGATTTTAAGAGGAAATCGATGGGCCGTTTTTCAACACAAGCGTAGTCCCCTGATTCCTCGCCGGATAGTGCCAGTACATCAATGATATTTTTCAAAAAAAGAATCAATGGATATATTGGAATGTCTCTGTTTTCAATATTTTTTCATAATTTTATTATTGAAAGAGATATGAACGTTTGTAAACCTGAAAAATTGATAAGATTTTCCATTCTGTTCAAACATTTAGCAAACATAGTCGAGATTATATTATAAAAGGAAAACAGGAACACAGCCGTAGCTTTTCTTAATTTTTTTATAAAAAGAAATTAAATCGTATAAGTTTTGGAGTGAGTAAAATAAGGGGACTACGAAACGTTGATTTTGTGTACTTTTCATAGGTAGGTATCCAATATAGCAGTTGTTTCTATTGCTCTCAATCGGTTGTTGTTTGGGCACAGCGCGACAGCAATAGATTTTACAAACACCTATTTTTCAATTCTCTCGACATTAATGTTTCCTCTTAAGCTTCATTTAAAAACTCACGTATTCAGTGCGCTCATTTAAATAGGCTTGAAAAAGATACAATAAGACAGTCGCGAAAATATCGCCTTTGTCTCTAACATGTCTCGACCGCTTCATTCTAATTACATAGCTTAATTCTAAGTACATAACTGTTCCATGTTAGTTTGCACTTAATATGTCTTAAGCAAGAGTTATTTTATAAGCCTATTACGGCGCGTGCTGCCCCAGTTTCTATCACATTTATTTGTCTCTAAATTTGTTGTATGAACATGACAATCAATCTATGTCCAATTAAGGGCCATGTCTTTGTCTACTGGCTGTTTGGTTTGCCTAATAGCACAGAAGACAGTAAGACTATGACATACAGAACGGGATCTCCTAAGGTCCCGCGCAATATGCGTTCCCGTTCCCCGTCCCCGCACCTCTCCCCGCTCTCGCCTTGTCGAAGGGCGAGAGTGGGCGAACACACATGCATTGACGTGTGCACGGCGGCACAAGAACGGGGAAATGTGCGGCGACGGGGGACGGGGACGCATATTGGGCGGGACCTTAAATGATCCCGTTCTGTATGTAATACTCTTACTGTCTTCTGTGTTAATAGTTATAGATGTGGCGAATTTCTGAGCCAAAACACTTTAGATCCATTGCCATTGACACGATAGAAGAAGAAGCGAAAGCTTGACAAGATTGTTGTCAGTTAATCGAAGTTATTATTTGTGAATAAAAATATGTCTGTTAAAATTTATATTTATATTACACACAGTTTATTCTTAATACACCCATACATACACTATCACGTTTTTATCCCTAATGGGGTAGACAGAGCATGTTGGGTCTTGCGGCTCTGAGCACACAGAGCCCAGGGCCGCAAGACTCAAAAACCACTTTTAGCGTGATGGTGAGCAAGAAGACGAAAAAGGGAATTAAAATAGTGTGGGTTGCTAGACGCATGGCCATGATTCGTATTTTCGCCCATTCCATCATATTAAGAGAAACTATGCTCTCGCTTAGTCTCGAGTAGTGGTACTCGTAAAACGGATGACCTTTATTTTAAGACGCCTCGCTTCTGACTTACATAAAAAGACTCATATTTATTTGCTTTTTGCAACCCAACCCCGTCGTCTATATATTCAGATTTTGCCGCCTTTTGTAAAAAATCTAGAGCTAGACTCCTATTTTCGACACTGGGTAGATCTTGGGAACAGAAAAAGGGTCCTCGTTGACTTTGTCCACTCTACACGCCTAAATCCTACGCTACGTCACTGCCGCAGCGGCGTATCAAATCCTGACAAAATCCAATATTTACGTAATGTGTAATTTTTTTTTAATAACTTCTAGCCCTGTTTTCTGTAGTTTATTTGTAGTGCTGTCGTCGGTTCGCTACATGTTCGACTGGTCCCAGTAAATCATTTCACAATAGCTCCTGGCTTATAATTGCCATTGTGAAATGTAAATCACGAGTGAGCCAGATTTGCTTAGAACGGTAAGCAGTGTACGAGTACCTTAGTACTACCACTGACAAGTTGCAATGCACACCTGTCTAAAGCGCAAAAACTAAATGGGTAGCGAAATTGATCATTATACAACTTCAGTCGAGAAAAATCTTACGTTTCATTTAAATATCTACCGCATAAGACTTAAATTTTGATTGAAAATGTTGTATATTATTCGCTGTTTCAGGATTGGTATAGAGAAAGTAGTTTCTTTGAATGATCTCATTTCAGCTTGATTTAGATTCCGACTATTTTCTGCTAGGTTTGGATGAATAAGATAGAACTCTTATATTGTTTGGTGGGCGATGTTTGGTGTCATCGCCCACGTAAATTATTTTAATAAACATTTCATAAAAACATAAGTTAATGTTTTAGTGGTTTCTGATAAAACGAGTCAGATTTTATCAATATTTTCAAAACTGTTTTTTTAAGTCTCTAGACGGAACTCGGTTTGTCCGTCAGTTTATCCATAGCTTAGCTAAGAGACTGTTAATACTAGAAAGTTGTAATTTTGCATGGGTATTTATTACGTATGATGACAGTAGTAAAATAAAAAAGGGTTTAGCCCCCTGTTCTTAAAGTGGTAATGATATTTTTTTCGGTGATAACCCAAGTGATGGGTACCTATCGTTAATAGATCTTTTAAAAATCTTGAGGGTGTGCAAAAACAACTTTTCGATTTATCGATCCGTTTTTGAAATATTAAATGGGTAATAAACATATTAAACTCTAGAAAATAGAGTTTTCATGTTGTAACATGTCACTTCGGGACTCTAAGCGTGGCCCGACATGCACTTAGCCGATTTATTTTCTATTATTTTCACAATTACTTCGGTAAAAATAATTTAATAGTATTTAGAGTAAAAAAAAATTCTCATCGGCCCATAACGTTATATTTTTATTTAATTGCCAATAATGTAGAATTTGATAGCAATTTACAAGAAAAGATACAGCACCAAAGTAAGTGTTAAGGTAAGTACGTGGTCACCGGAGCGTGCCAGACGCAAGGTTACAGTGCCGTAACTACGGTTTCACTTGCTCATAGCGGTTAGCCATGTTAACGTCATCACTTATTTGAAATGAACTACAATGGGGTAGTTTTTTTATACTGTTAAGAGAATAAAACATCACAAAATCATAATCATATCCATTTTAAACGAATTTTTAAGATTTATAAATGCAGTAAAACTGATATCAAGAACGCTATTTGACTCCAAGAAACTATGACGTCACGGTTTGGTATTGCATACAAATCCCATAGATGATGTTTGTTTTGAAGTCAATAAAAAAGTATCTGATTGAACTTGTTGGAAATGAGCGGATTAGTCCGACTACTTCAGTGAATAAAATCTAAACTCATTTAAGATCTTATATATAAAATAATGTAAATATTGAAATAAAATCGAAATAGAAACTGTTAAAATTAAAAAAATATATATGTTGAACAATCTAGTAAGGTCGTGGAATGTATTGATTTATCATTTCAGCCATATGATATATTAGCAATCATTCTCCCAATCCTGACTCATATCATTAATTTCTCATTGGTTACTGGAACCTTCCCATCACTTTGGAAAAAAGCCTTTGTTATAACTCTCCCTAAAGTCCCGACTCCTGCTGTCTTAAATAACTTTAGGCCAATATCTATACTTCCCTTTCTTTCCAAAATACTTGAAGCTGTAGTCCACGCTCAAGTATCTTCGTATATCTTTTCCAACTCCCTCCTTACTCCTTTTCAATCTGGTTTTCGTCCTGGTCACAGTACCGCTACTGCTCTTCTTAAAGTCACCGAGGATATTCGGTTGGGCATGGAGAATACGTTGGTCACCATTTTAGTTCTTATTGACTTCTCAAACGCTTTCAATATGGTGGATCATGATATCCTCCTTGCTATTCTTGAGCATCTTCAATTCTCGTCTTCAGTAGTTGGATGGTTTTCTCAGTATCTCTGTGATCGGCAACAAGCAGTTCGTATGGACCGCCTGTTGTCGGACTGGAATAATTTGTTTAATGGTGTACCTCAAGGAGGTATCTTGTCGCCTTTGCTTTTTTCCCTTTTTATAAACCTTCTTTCTACTTCCATTGGCTGCTCTTACCATTTTTATGCCGACGACCTGCAAATTTACACTCAATCGTCAATCGATGAAATTGATTCGGGAATAGCGCGCGTTAACTCGGCTTTGTCAACTATCCTGACATGGTCCAATGAATTTGGTATACAAGTCAATCCGTCAAAGTGCCAAGCGATAATAGTAGGTAGTTCAAGACAAATCTGTCAGATTGACTTTGAGGTTATCGCACCTGTCACATTTAACAATTGTAGTATCCCGTACTGTAAAGCTGTGAAGGACCTTGGCTTCCATATCGATTCTACACTTAGTTGGATCACTCAAGTGGCTGAAGTCAGTCGTTCTGTCACTGTTGCCCTTCAACAGCTTAACCGCCTTCGGAACTTTCTGCCAATTAAAACGAAGATACTGTTAGTCCAAACATTAATATTACCTATTATTGATTACGCTGATATGTGTTACCCTGATCTCAATGCAGATCTTCTCAATAAGCTTGATCGTCTAATTAATAATTGCATTTTGCATTATTTTCTGTCTTCGCAAATATGATCATATAACTTCATTTCGCTCGGAGCTTAAATGGCTTCCCATCTGTGAACGCAGACAAATGCGAATTCTGTGCACTCTCTTTTCTTTTTTTTCTAATCCAAAATCTCCTGAATATTTTAAATGCAAATTTCAATTTCTTTCCGACACTCATGATCGGCAGCTTCGTTCTACTGATACCCGTCTCCTTAGTATTCCTTTTCATCGCACAAATTTTATGGCAAACTCTTTTACTGTTCAAGCTTCACGACTCTGGAATGCTTTGCCCGTTGACATCAAAGAAATTTCCACAAAATTTTCCTTCAAGAGAAGATACACTGTCATCTTCTACGAGTAAATTAGTCTCATTTTCTTATCTACATCATCATTCATTGTAGTTATGTGTGTATTTGTATTTATTTAATTATGTATATGTATATATATGTATATTTTATATGTATGCGTATATATATCTTTATTATGAGCATGTATGTGATTATTATATATATTATTTGGTATAAGTATGTAATTATTTAATTATTTTGCGCCGCAACGAATTATCTGTTTATCCCTATGGTTGACTGGGAGAGAACGCTTTTAGCGTTAAGTCCGCCAATTGTAACACAATTTCATTGCTAAACAATAAAGTTTAAAAATAAATAAATAAATAAATGATGTACACTGACTGTTGGAAATTGGCTTCCAAAACAACCAATAGAAAGCGGCCTTAATGAAGCTTTTTCCAGTGGAATAACTCTATTTATTTATATAGGGTTTTAGCCATTCAAGATGCAGTACTAAAGTACTCAAATTAAATAATTTATTCTATTCATTTATTTATTCACATATTTATACACATGTCAAGCAAACAACTGCACTCTTCAAATAAGTAAAGATTTAAAGTACCTTTTAAAAATCAAATCTTTTGCAAAACATATCACAATAGTGTATATTATTATTTTTTATTTAAAATGTTGATACATTCACAAAATATACAAAGATAAACGACATGTGGTGTACGAGTATTTTTGCAAAAATAACTTTCTTTTCCTTAATTCCCAGAAACTTTATAAAAGCATTTTATAACACCATTGCCAGAACGACAATTGCCCTCAAACGACTTATATCAACATAATCTAGCTTAATTCGTGTCTCTGATAGTGAAAGTTACGTGTCGTACGGCAACATTGCTCAAACGTGCGTGCGAATACGCCGATAAGTGATTTAATTATGGCAAAATTGCCCAACCCGCAACACTGGGTCAGTTTGAGGTTAAATAGAAAATTGACATGTTTGGTAATGGTTATTGACATGTTATTACGTTTTATTCCGTTTTGTAATAGTTAGGGAGCTAATGGATAAGTTAATAAGTTTGATACAAAAGAAGAAGCTTATAAGTGATTTAATTATGGCAAAATTACCCAAATCGCAAGACCGAGTCAGTTTGAAGTTAAATAGAAAATTGACATGTTTGGTAAAGGTAATTGGCATGTCGTTATGTGTTATTCAGTTTTGTAATAGAGAATTAATCGATTAATCTTACTCATTTTTAACTTTTAAATTAACTTGAAAATAACTTGCTTTTGATACAAAAGAAGAAGCTGATAAGTGATTTAATTATCGCAACATTGCCCAATCCGCAACACCGAGTTAGATTTTGAAAATTTACCTACATGTTTGGCAATAATGATTCACATTTTAATATATCAGCGGTACTAAAAGCTTAATTATAAAATGCAGCAATCATAAACAATTCTTCTTTAATTTATTCCTTTCCTCGTGAACTCGTGTTTCCTCCATTTTCCTATATCCCTTGTCATTAATTTAGACTCATATGCTTCCTTAATTTCTACTCCCTGTCCCAAAAAAGTATCAAATATGGCTTTCATTCCTCCTAAAATATAAATAATAAAAAGTAGCAGTTAATAAATTTAATTCACAGACTCGAAAAGTGTAAAAACAAGCCACAAACGAAGCAGTGATTGTCGTAATGACGGGTTCACAATCAAATAGAAAATAATTCACTGATATACCTATTTAGACGAAATCGATGGGTTTTATTTCCATACAAGAGTAGACCCCTGATTCCTCGCTGGATAGTGCCAGAAGTTTAGTTATTTTAATTTTTTCTTGTTTTCATAATTTAATTATTAAAAAAAGAGATGGGGACCTGAAAAATGGGTAAGATTTTTTTACTTGTTTAAACATTTAGCGAACAAGTTATTTCTTTTTCTTTTTGTATTAAATAACGTACATTTGAATGTAATTTTTGTGCAATAAAGAAATTAAACAAACAAGCAAACATCTTTGACGAGATTTTATCATAAAAAGAAAAATAGAAACACAGCCATAGCTATTCTTAAATTTTTAATAAAAAAGTATTTAAATCTTTTCAGTTTTGTAGAAAAAATCAGGAGACTAAGAAACGTTGATTTTGTGTAATTTTGAAAAGTATTTTCGGTCTAAGCTACAGTTGTCTCTATCGGACTCACTTGGTTGTTGCTCGGGCCTATTTTTTTATTCTCTTGATAGTAGTGTTTCCTCTTAATAATTTCATTTTATACCATCTACACTCCGTGACAAGACAACAACGCGACATTTCTGCCTAAACATAGTAGCAGTCAGTAAATCTAAATTCACAGACACGAAAGGTGTGAAAACCAGCCACTTCAAATGCAAACGAAGCAGTGATCAGACAAGAAGCGATGTGATCACGTCGTCGTTATGACACGGAAGCTGCAAACACCGGCGGTTCGCTATCGGACTACTGTACTGTAAAGCAGATTCTATTTAACAACAGCTGCACTTTACTGTACTGTGTACTGTCGATGAGAACAAGGTTACATTTGAGCCTTTTGAATTTTAGACATTAGAATATATTATTTCAGATAAATTAAATTACAAAAAAAAACACAAAACTTAAACAACACTTTAACAACAAATTAATCCAAACTAAATATCTTTTAATTGTAAATTTCAGACAATGTGTTTTAAACAGTCACCAAACTCACGGAGATACTACTGAAATAAATAAAAATCTTACTTATAATTTATTTAAAATAAAAAACGAAAATGTACATCTATTTTTATCCATATTTACTTTGGCATTTTTTCCATAACTGAAATGACAGCCACAACTTAATTCTATAGGACATAGGACATTTCCAATACATATACAGAAACATACACTATCACTACACGTCTATAAGGTAATAGATCAAGGAACAAAATACCTAAAATTTCAAAAGCAGTAATTTTCGAATAAGACTTTTCCGTCCCCCTGTACAGAGCACACGGAAGTGTCGCCTCTGCTTATCAGATGAGCATAAAATCAGCATTTACCAGAGCCAAAGAAGCCCCTCTTTAATTAGAGTCTAATTCAGAACATCGAACAATATAGATCCTACATTCTCGTGCAATAATTAGGAGTTGTTCGAGGCGATAGTGCGCTGGAGTTAATTTTAAGTAAAGTAATTGGATTTTAAGTGAATTAATTGGATCTATCGGGTAGGAAGTGCACTGAATTTGCGTTTCGAGGCTCGTGTCTACTGCTTAGGAATTGATTTATCTTTTCGTGCCTGGAACATGCTCGGGTTTATTGCAGCGTTTAGGTTTTGTTTCGAGTTAACAAGAAGAAAATGTATGAAAATGTTTGTGTGAAAAGTTAGTTACATTTTCTCTTTTCTCAATGTACTTTTGACGATAAAAAAAATTCTTTTAACTATTTTTCTTTATTATTTGAAAAGAAAACTTTTTAACTTTTATTTAAATTGAAACCACAATAGAAATACTATAAACAATTATTAAAGACACTCTATAAACTCTAGATTTTGTTTTTTTTTTAGAATAGAAAGAAGCAAATATATTCTACTAGAGCCTGCAAAGGGGTTACTTGTTTAAAATTCCTATAAAGGCTCAGAACAAAGTAGTACACCGCATTGTTTCGTGCATAAAAATAATAAATATCGTACAGAATTGGTCGGTTGTCGTATTAAACAGAGGGAAATGGAGAAAAGATACTCTATAAATAAAATCAATGCCACTTCTTAAGGTGAACAATCGCTCTATTACAAAGGTCCTTTGTATCTGGTTTATTTTAAACGAAAATAGGGTAAGATGAACTGGTTTACATATTATAAAGGACCTAAAAGATCATTAACCTACTTTAATTACGATGAATAATGTTTCAAGTTTTTCAACTTGTACCATTTCAGTACGACTTATTCATAAATTAATCCAATTTAATATGAATTGTGGCATGTAAGTCGTATTGAAATTACATTTTCTTGATATTACAAGAACGAACGTAGGTATCAAATGGATAAGAAATAAGAGACATAAACAACGTAGGTACATTCTGGGCTCGCTCTTGCTTACAAAAATTGTGAACTTATGTACTTGTACATAACTCTTGTACTTGTACTCTTTAAAAAATATATAAATAAGTATGTTTGGAACTCAAAACGCAAAAACGTACGGATTCGAATAAAACCTTATTAGGTACACAACTTAAAATTACCTGGTTAAACAAAGACAATACTATTTTTAGTCTTTGGCTACGTGGGAATCATCTAGTGACTAATGTAGAATAATATTAACAAGTATTTCCTAGCACAATTATTCTCATAAGACTTTCTACTGCACGTGTACAAAGCTGTCTGCGAGCCTAATTCCGAACGGGGCCAGTCTATGATTCATATCAAGCGACAATAAGCCAGGTGCTCGGCGTGGCCCAATTCCTGGCCCAGCCCCGTCGATATTGCCTAGAAATCTCTGTAAATCTGCCCACGCGACGATTGGCGGCACGAGCCTTTTAACTTTACACTTGACGACTTTTAGGATCTGGAGATGCATTTTTAAAATCAACAGTCATTGGTTTGCGCGAGCGTTTCCAAAAAGGCGCATTTTTAATTGGTCGTATGCGAAGGATTTGCACGAGTGGTCTTGACCACTCATATTTTTGACATTAGTAGCGTACAAATGTCAAAGAAACCTTTCATAGAGAATCCGTTCCGATTCGCGCTGCTTTTTTTATCTATGCTGGAACTTTTAAATTGACTCATTTATAATGATTTCTGCGTACAACAATACTTGTAGCTGACACGATGATTTCCAAAATACGATAGAATGTGGCGGAAAGCGAAGAAGAAAGTTAGAAAACTTCAAATTTTGTGTTTCGGTGACAGATAAATAAGCATGCCTTAAAACTAAAACTACAAATACCCAAGTCTCTCTATGAACTCTGTAGTGTTTTCGTTTTGTTCTATAATAATATTTCACTGCTCTGTGGTCTATTTGTCAATCCATGAATAAATGGCCGCTGTAGTGCAAAACACAAATTCAAGTTCTCTTTCATCTCGTGCTCATTTCCTATGTTCTATAATAACGCTAAATATAAGTATGTCAAATGACATACCATTCAAAATATTAAATCGTCGAAACATCAATCATTTTAAATAACCTGACTTTCAAACTAAGAAATCAGCAGATAATCAAAAAGACTAATTTACTCGTACATGTTCACAATTACATGTTGCTACCAAATTACATTTTTAGAATGTTAATAACTAGTTGTCAATATGCATGGACGTTGACGGATTAACTGCTTACGAAATGGCTAAATGACATTCTAAAGTACGCAAATGTAGTAATTAGATAGTCAATTGACATCACACAAAGGTACCGTGGCCAATGATTGCATATACGAAACTTTTGTTAGTTAACTTATGTTGTTGTTAACTTTTACTTTACGTAAGGGATATGATAATGTATATGTATCTATCTATTGATATGATTTTCAAACCACATCATTAGGTCCTTTTTAGTCTCCACTGCAGATGCACGATTGTCTCTATACTATCTTCCAGAGCCATACTTGGCTAGAGCAGTCAGAGGAATTGGCTACACTCTCCACGCTGGCCATACGGGTTGGAGAGGCCACATTAATGTTTATAGGCTTTGTTTAGCTTGTATTTTCTAAGTTCTTCTACGACATCCACGGGCAGATTTGGAGCAGTTTTATTACACAAGACAGTTTTTCAGATCAGAATCATATCAAAGAGGCGCATCTATACGCCAATCATCAAGCTGACTGTGATCTTTAAGTGTTGTGGCCCAAGACTCCATCTACACCGTAAGTAAAATAGTAAAGGATACACGATTAGTATGCATAAGTATATTTTATCGCCCTACAGTTTTTTCTGCATAACATCAGATGTTAGGATTTTTCCACATAACAAACGTGGCGTGTAAACGCACCTTGTCCTCGGTCGCATGAGTGTTGCAACTGCAACCAGAGTGTTATTGTTTATTGTCTTCTTATCGATATCTTTGTTGACTGCTGTGGAGTCTACGCACAATAGGTCGTTGGGACCGGCCTTGGTTTTTGTGGAATCAAAGCGTAATACGGCTGCGGTGGAACGTCACTGCTTTATTTGCTTTGTTATTATGTTAATAACTTTATGTGGTGATGTGCAAATAATGTCTTAATTAATGTTTGTTTTCATCTTAGTATCAAAAATTCTCATCATCAAAATTTAAAAGCGGCGCTCTTGCCGGTGGAGTTTCTTCCATTCTTTTCTATTTTCCGCCAAAATTATAACTATTTCATATATCATATTATCTTTATTAAAAATATTATATCAGTATTCATACCAAGATTATATAAAATTATTGAAAACTATTTCAGTTGATTTTTATTACGTTGAAAATATTTTTATGATACAATTATAAACAAAAATAATTTATAGATCCTAATGGTATTGTAGTTTATGTCAGAAACAGAAAAGCGATACTCTTAAAATTCAAACTTATTTAAAAATAAAATAAATCCTAGTCAAGAAATAAATATCTATTTCACACTCGTATTACTCACTAGATATCTAGGTCTAATATACCGTAACTGAGAAGTTAAAGATTATAACATACTATGGTTTAAATTAAATTCGTACTGCTAAAATGCGTAGGCTTTTTGATACTTTGCTGCACTCAAACAAAATAGTGACATTAGCGCCCACAATAACCGTAATAAAACTAAATATTAAAATAAGATTGTTGTAAACTTAATTTAATTTAATTCAATTTCGGTTCACTCAATTTTATATAGATACAACGTGGAAGGGACATACCCGTAATAAATCGGACCCCGGTCTATACTAAATCATTGTAGTCTAATGAAATTAAAATAACAGACAACAAAAAAAAATACAAAAGTGTGTAGCCGCCCGGGCGATTTGTATGGGAAAGTAGATTTTTTTGTTTTTTTTAATTTTATTTCACTATATTGATCTAGTATAGCCTGTGGTTCAATTTATTACGGGTATGTCCCTTCCACGTTATATATAAATGTGATTTTATTATGTGCACTCAATAAGTTTTATATACATTAAAATATCCTCAACACGCTTTGTTATAATTAATTTTTTGAACAAAAATAAACAATCGACTTTATTTTTTTTGAGGAGTTTTTTTCTATATTACCAAAGTTCTTCATCATAACTTCACTTCATGAATATGGGACCAATTTAGTAGTAAAGCCTTTAAATAAAAAAAAGATTCACCAAAATCGGTTTACAATTGGCGAAGATATCGCGTAACATACCTACATACAAAAAAATACGGGTCAAATTGATAACCTCCTCCTTTTTTCGAGTCCGTTAAAAATTTTCCTAGTTAGTAATCCGAAACGTGCTTTGACAGCAAAATTATCCGCAACATGCTTCCTCATAAAAAGATCTATTTAGTAATACATGTTTAACTAGGAATTAAGAGTGTGTCTATCTGTATAAATAATATACCAGATTCATTTTAAGATTGAAAAGATAAGGTTATAGTAATTTTAGATACATGTAAACTCTAAACAATACTTTACTACACTATAATACTTAGCCATTGCGTCAATCTAGATCGTAAATCCGACTCCCACAACCATTTCGTAATTGTCCTGCTAATGGCAACTACCAAAACCTTGGCGCCTGTGATTGTATCCTGATCCTGGACCTATAGTTCTAATTTAAACTCTATGTTAGTACCCTTTTAGGCCAATGTAGATTACAGCTTATCACGATACAAGTCGTACAGAACGAGTCTACTCTCGATTTGTCTATTGTCTCCAACGATAACTAACATAACATTTGCTGGTGCCTTATTAATATCTTCTGAGAATTTAAACTTTATATCTTTGTCTTAAGAGATATGTTCTGAGTCAAAAACAGCACGATATAGTGGTGTATTGTATGATATAATTGCATGTTGGTTTCTCGTATTGTCCACATAATTGTATCTAGAGATAATGTTGGAAAGTAGGGCGGCATTGAGGTAGGCTTTTGTAAGAGATCGGTGGTCAGTGTCAATGAATTTGTCTCAGATATTATGCAAGCAATAATTTCGGCTGTTCTGCGGTCTTGTTTTCAATTGCTAACAGGTTTTGATTAATCACTTATATAATATTTATGGTCACTAGGGTCAATTTTGGTATCAAGTGGGCAGCCGTAATAATGGATTTGTCATTATTATTTCATAATTCAATTTGTAGTAGGTACCTACTATCTTAGGTACCTCTGTTTGTACTAAGGTACAGTTATTTTCAATTACCGTCACATGCTTCCGGTGAAGTAAAACATCGTGATGAAAGCTGCACACTAGTATGTTTGAAATGGAGAATGCAATGGCATACTACTCAATTATCTCTGGCAAAAAATCGACATTGCCTGCGTCTCTTTCCATACAATGAAACGCTAAATAGCTTGATTCTTAAATGTAGTTAGTATCCTAATAAGTCACTGGCATAGCCCGGCGGATTAGCGCGTTGCACTGTCAGTGGTCAGGACACATAGCGTGGTCAGACGACCTGACCAAGGTCGCTGGATAGCGCTGGATGCAGGCCACTCTAGATCGGTAATTTTTGAAATTTTTAGGAGAGACTATGTCCAGCAGTGGACATTATGCGGCTGAAATGATGACTATCTAAAATAAACTTTAATTTTGAATAAGATTACAATAAGATACAGGTTGAACAAAACGATTTAATGAATTTTATGGCAAAGACATTGAAATAAAAATTACTAAATTTTAACTACTTATTTGCGTGCTAGATCTAATTTACAATAACGGCAACAAAAATGGCGATTCCAATTCTAACAACTCGTAAAAGTCTATTAAGATTTAAACAGTTTTGCGCATGCGACGCTTTCGTGACATTTCTTGAGTCAATTGCTTCACTTAAAAATGCATTAATTTGGATCTTAGTGGGAGCTCTTATTACAAGGGGTTAAGGACGGAATTAGAAGAATGAATTAGTTAGACAAATGCATGTGGAGACGACTGGTTCTTCGAGATCTAAGTCGTCAATGCATGCAAATGTCGACAATCTGATGTTTTCCGCACGTGGGTTAGGGCTCCTGTCGTTTTAATAAAAGATTAGTCGGTTCGATTCGTCCCACGGAAGAGCGTCTGTTTTTACAATTGATTTGCTGTGAGAGGGTTTACATGCAAAATTTCTCTAAACACGGATATCTGGCGTGTCTTTATATGTAATGTCTTCCTTATTGTTAATATTATGATATTTAGATACGCGGTTAAAGCGTTAATTCGGTGTAAGTTTGCGCAATGTATGTATGTACTTAACTTTCATCAAAATTTATATACATAACTTATTTGTATGTATTACGTCATACTTAGTGAAGTTTTCAAAAATATTTAATGTAAAATAGAAAATATAAGGTACTGATTACAGCAACTGTAAAATTTAAATTTTAAGTTTAACACATTTGATTTTATTATGCATAAGATTTTGTTGCGATTAAAACGACTTCTCTACCTAATTGATTAAGTGTATCAATAATTAAATATTATACATATATTCCTTACAATAATTCTGTAATCGTCCTAAATCCGAACTTTTATTTCTCGCTTAGAAACGCCATCCTTTATAGTCTCAGATAATGTTAACATAGATCTGTATCTTCTCTTTTCTTTAAAACATCATGACTTTACATGCAATACAATATTTCTAGTTTCTGCTGCGTTTATTTTAATATTTTATTTATTTTCAATTTTGTCTAACTTTTTGTTACCTACATAGCATTTTTCATGTATTATTTCTAGTAACTTTGATTAGATAATTAAAGTTTACGTTTTCTTAAAATTCTGTTGTAATAAATACTTTTACAATATTCAAAGATGTAGGTGTTACATCTAGTGTAAAAAGCATAGGTTTAGCTGTGACTTATACATTTACTATACCTAACCGCCTACTCTTTGTACAAGCCAAATCTAAATAGGAATGTGGTGTGAGCAATATACCTATGAGAATCATGTCACATAATTATCAATTCAGTTCTTTTTTTCTTCAATATATACTTACTTCGATTAAAACTTATAATCTATTAGAATAGAGAATACAATGCTTTTAATACCTCACTAATTTTTCATACATTTCAATCGGTACTTACTTACGATACCTTCTCTCTGGTATTTCTTCTAATAATAACCTGCAATAATTTAAATACTTATTTCACTCCCCATTACAGCTTCAATTCGCTTGTAAATTCTCATAACTTCACAATACCATTAATTACCGATTACAAACATTACCTACAATCACGATCAAATTGTATTTCTGACCTACATCAATCGAGATCATCGGCACAATAGTTTTCTGTATCGATACATCGATTCCTTGATCGATTAAGTACTGTATCGATTGTGGCCTTGTTTCATGAATGGGCAGAAAGTGTATTGTTTCACGCGGCTATCAATCATTAGAGGTTATTTGTGTTCTGTGCTCGTGTCAGATTTTCGTAATTCTTTTAACGAGACCCGTTTTTGTAATTAACTAGGTACACCAGATATGCACGACGTGGTTGTATCTACGTATTTACAGTATGTATTTAACGACTTTTCTTCTTCCTCACCTTATCCCACTTTACGTGGGGTCGGGACAGCATGTGAGTCTTTTCCATTTTCCTCTATCTTTTGTCAAGGCACTTGTTACATTCTTTTTATCCATATCGTCCTTAACGCACTCCATCCACCTTTTCTTAGGCCTTCCTCTGTTCCTATTTCCTGTAACCTTCAAATTTAGCACCTTTCTGGTAACGTGGCTCTCCTCCGTCCTCATTACATGTCCATACCATCTTAGCCTATTGCTTCTCAACTTTTCCGTTATTGGGGCTACCTTTGTACTTCCTCTTACATACTCGTTTTTAATTCTATCCTTTCTTGTCACTCCACTCATCCATCTTAACATTCTCATCTCCGCTGCATGCAGTCGTCTTTCATCCGTCACCTTGGTAGCCCAACATTCTGAACCGTATAAAACAACTGGTCTTACTACGCTTTTATAAATTTTTCCTTTAAGTTTAAGGGGCATTCGCGCGTCACAAATAACCCCTGTCACTTGCCTCCACTTTGCCCAACCTACGTTAATGCGATTTTTTACGTCTCGGTCTATATTGCCGTCGTTTTGCAAAAGAGAACCGAGGTATCGAAAATCAGAGCAGACTGGCAGGGATGCACCATTTAACGCAACGGAAGTAAAGCTGGAGGCACCACCAAAATCAAAAAAGAGCTGTTAACGACTTTTGAGGTAGAAAAAATAGTAGGAAATTCAAAAAACGTTCAGATCAAATACGTGTTTAGTTTGTTGCCGCTTCTTCTGCACTTGCACCTAGGAAGCGGCACTTAGCTGTAAATTCATATTCATATGATCAATCGATATGATAGAAAAAATAGTAGGAAATTCAAAAAACGTTCAGATCAAATACGTGTTTAGTTTGTTGCCGCTTCTTCTGCACTTGCACCTAGGAAATGGCACTTAGCTGTAAATTCATATTCATATGATCCATCGATATGAAATCGATACAAAATTGACAATTATCAAGCGATGAAAATATCCAAACGTAGATACCTACATTATTTTACCTATATATTTTATATTTTTACCTATATATGAGATTATATGGTGTCTATCCATATTATCCTTTAAGGTATGGTGGGATACACTGAACTACGTGTGCGGAGAGACTTATCCCTGGCTTTGCATATCTACAATATAATTCGCGGGAAAAGTCACAATCCAGAATTGTTAAGTTCGTTAAGGTTACAGGTTCCTGACGGGTACGTAGGGCGCCGCCGCCGGCCGCCGTTGCTGTCTGTGCCCCGTGCTCGCACTGAGCTCCTCAAAAAAGCCCCACTCACGCGCGCGCTGCGCAACCTTAACCAGATTGCAGAAAGAATAGACCTGTTTGCCTGTTCTCTGAGCGAATTTATAAAAACAGCTTTGTATATAATATGTTACAATATTTGATTGCTTCTCTGTCGTATTGGTTCCCAACTGTAATGATAGATTTAAGCTATGTTGAAATAAATAAATAAAAATAAAAATTTTGACGGTTATTTGGTCAATTTTCACGTATACATATTTGAATCCAAATTTTTTTTTAAACTATAAAACCTTGCTACATCACAAAAACATGAGACTGAATAATTATAAAATCTTCGGTACTAACTACTGTGTTGAAAGTCGATCCACTTTGCTAAATGGTATGTTTATTTTCTTTTTTATTTAATGAGACTTTTGCCTAATAATAGGACCTAATTGGCTAACAAAAAAATTACTTTTATTTTTGATGTTTATTCTTATTATTAGAATCATTTGATTCTAATGATAAGAATAGGGTAGGTACATAAGTATTCAGATAAATAAAATTAAAGTTCTTTAGAGACGTGCATTTTATATAACATAATAATTTACCCATCGAAATATAATTCTCTAGAAACCTAACGCTCATACATTCACCGCTACGATTTTGATTCCATTTACGCAAACAAACGAACAGTAATTACAACGAAACACTCGAACGCACACATAGACAAAGATGCATGCGATTGGTCGCGACAAGGTCACGCGTCGTCGTCGGTCGGGTGGGGCAGTCAACGCAATGAGCGGTGAGATACAACGCGCGAATGGTACCTATTATACAGTACGCTACGCTAAAATAAATAACCTTGTTACGTGTTACTTTTTTTTAAAATAACTATTTTTCATGTCTGTATGGCTTCTACACCGCTTCACGGCACATGACGGCATTTTTAATGATCGATTGACTATCGCAAAAACACAGCAATATTCTCAAAGGAAACTTCTTGCGACGCAACCGCACGACTCGAGTGTCACGGCGAACTGTCGCGCCGCGCTGTACATATCGCGTGGAAGATTTTTCGGGATTACTTACGATTCTAGGGAATTATTGTTCGTAGAATTTACCGCAACCAGCAGCGTAGGTATAAAGAATTTGAATTCTTGAATCGCACTTAGTTGGGAAACTTGGTTGCGATGAAAGCCGGAGGGACACAATATCGTGCTGAAAAATCAACATTCACGGCATTTGTGTTCATTTTGCAACGTTATCCTAATGACAAATTAATTATACATCGTCTGTAAATGACAAGGTAAGTATACCACAAACAGAACAGGTAGATTACAACAGAGGTCATTAAGAAGTATTCGGTGATAGCAATTAAAGGCACATAAAGTGTAATAGACTACAATTTGTTATGAATCTAAAACGACCTGTGTGATTTTATTAAATGCAATCTCGGTAGCCTGAGGCACAGAATACATAAGAGCCTGAGGCTTTAAACAGCAAAGTGAATAAAGTTGTAGCAGATGCGACTATATGTATGTCTTTATTTTTACCCAACTACGATGAAGCCACAAGGATGGTTATGTGTTTCGCCGCTATGTATGTATGTTTATCTGTTCCCTCTTATCTACAAAGATATTCATTGTACCTTGACAAATTCGGTATCGTAGGAAGCGTCTTGGCTAAACGCTGGTTATAGGCTATATGACTGTAGCGTGCTCTATAGGCCATAAAGTAATGACTTTAAACCATACCGAGTGGGGTATCAAATGAAAGGGCTTAAAAAGCACATTTCAAAAATATATACATTATTAGCTGTTTCTCTCCATAAATGTAGTTTTAAGTATGAGTTTTTCCGTAGTCAGATTTTAGTTTTTAATATTCTCTCTCTCTCTCATCTCAGCGCATTCCCAGTTGCATCTACAGTTGCTGCGACGAAGCCCGGAGTCCGCTATTTTAGTTTTTAAAACTATATCTTGTTATCAATTTTCTTTCTTTTATAAATTGTCAGTCTCCTCAAATGCTATTCTCTCTGATTATGAACTTATAAGCCATTTGTTCGTATTCGTGAGTCCCGGAATAGATATAAAATCAAGAAAAAGATTCTAAATTGCTTACATAGAACAAGTTCGATTAAATGACTATTCAAACAAAAAGATTGATTCAAAATCTGTCTTTCCATTTAAAAGGTTTGATGACACAGACAGACATACAGACCTACACATTCAGTAATATACAGATAATCAGACTCACATGTAAACACGTCAAACTCACAATACCGCTCTTTATGCGTCGGGGGTAAAAAATAACTCAACACCCTTAGATTTGAAATCCCTTGTCAATTAACGTTTTTTTAAAAAAAAACACAAGTTATTCTTCTGCTATTATTGTCATTCAAGGAACATCGAACGACCTTAGCCATCGCACCATATTAGTGAAACAAGCGGTTAGCGGAGCGGAAAGCGGAAAATTGACTAATTTCGTAGCACGTACGAGTATGTATGTGCGTAGCTTTCTCTAAGATTGTTTGAAAGTGGCTTTCGGAAATCACATTTCAAATTATGTTGCGTCTTTGCATATCATAATTACTTGCTGTTTCGAAGAGTTTACTTTGTCTTATTTATATGCCAAATAGTAATAAGATATAGCTAGAAACGCCGTACGGATAATGAGTAGTTTGCTACTTTATTGCTAAACTAGCTTTTGCCCGTGGCTTCGCTAGTTCTTGCACGATACTTGGTCAAACAGTTAAAGATATACTTTGTTTATTTTTTTTATTTTTTAAATACATTTGTCTATACTTTTTTACACGGAATGAAAATTATATATAATTATCGACTGACAGTGAAAGTTCAACACATACAGACCTTTATTTCATTATCATCTCAAATGAATTTGAACATAAATTAAATGCCTAAATCACTTGCGGTGAGCCCTTTCATTTCGTATACAAATTGTTTCGGCTATTCTGTGAAAATTAACCTGATGGACATAAAGGGCTTCTAAGTATAAATTTTGTTTTATCTTAGGGAGATATCCCCTGCAATAGTCACTTTCTATCTATAAAACGTTAACTAACTTTAGGACTTGCCTTTTTATTACAAGCGTTTATTTAGCTTGCAAACAACAACAAATAGTGTTGTTTATTAGGTTGGATCAAATCTTGCAAGTCAAATTTGAGCCACGGTTTTCGATTGAGATGAAGTTTTGTATGCTGTATGCAATATTATTATAACAAGAAGCTGATCCGATGATGGAGCCGGAAGGTGGCTATAGGAACTCTATAATAAAATACAAGTTTTATACTCGTATAATGGAATACTAACTCAACGAAACAATGTTTTATAATAGATACATATGTACGAGTATATAGATAAACACCCAAGACCCATGACAGTTTGTAAAACACCATTTTCTATGTTGCCCTGGCTGGAGATTGAACCCAAAACTTACGCAGTGGCAGACTAGCGTGTTAACCGTTATGCCACGGAGGTTTCTTTTTATTTTATATATTTATATGCTATATAGAGGTATATATAACGTCTTAGAAAATATACTGAAACTATTTTAAAGGTAAACTCTGATCAGCTGATTGATCAACTTGTATGAGAGGCCAAAATGATTTTTCATTTTTCGATGTAGACTAAATTCTGCCTTAAAATAGTTTTAGATATTTTGTTAGACCGTGTATTTATACAGCGACCTCTCATTAAGGAGAAGCATTAAAATTTCGTAACTTCGCTGGTCCTTCTTAAATTGGTCAAGTAACCTTTAGCCGACCGGTCGTCTAGTCTAATTTGCACAACGCGGTGATGTTTATATTGATGATCGTCTAAGTGCAATATTATATAGACGTTGCAAAATGTTTAGGACATACAGACCCACTAATAAATAATAAGACATTATTTAATTTGTTCAGTACATAAATACGAACAACCTGTACTGCGAGCATTAGAAAATACACTATCGTGCCTAATTCCTAATTACTAGACATAGTATGTTGGATTTTGCGGCTCCAAGCAGACAGAGCCCAGGGCCGCAAGACTCTAAGGCCACTTTTAGCGTGATGGTGGGCGAGAAGCTAGAAAAAGGAATCAAAATAGTGATGGGTTGCTAGTTGAACCACTCTAATTATGAATACTGAATTAAAATGCGTTGCATAGTCTAAAGATCTTAGATCTTTAATTATCGTAAACACGGAGAGACACATTGTCACAAGTGACTTTGTTTTATACTGTGTATTGATATACTTAATCAGTCCCCGTGTGGTTCCGGGTTGAAATAGGACCACTCCATCTCTTCCTATGGATGTCGTAAGACGCGACTAAAGGACTAAGCACTAACATCTTGTACTATAATTGCATTCCCAAGGAAGGTTAACGTCGGGCGGCGGCCGGTTATAAAACTTTTCGCACAAATACATTCCCAAAGAGGGTTGACGTCAAGTAGGCGGCCGGTCGTAAAACTATAGCCAAATCATTTAAACTGTTCCGGCTATTTCTTCTCCATTTCGCAAGGTCTTTGGCATACTTGGGTGACCATTGACATGCATGGAGAAGTAAAAGCGGGAAAGCGCACTCCGGGTTCCGAAG
Source organism: Acrobasis repandana (assembly GCA_963576875.1). NCBI lineage: Eukaryota > Metazoa > Arthropoda > Insecta > Lepidoptera > Pyralidae > Acrobasis > Acrobasis repandana. Next base: position 5,926,319 of record OY756215.1, read on the forward strand.
TAGCACAGCTGAGGATGCAACTGGGAACCAGCTTAGACGAAGAAGACGATATACTTAATCAGTCACAGTACTATTAACACACAGTGATACTTTTATTATGCCTCAGTGAAATCTAACAAATTATAACAAGCCAGAAACAAACAACCCTATAATTACTCAGAATTACGGCTTTAACAGCTCGTTAGATTTAATTACAAGTAAAACCTTGCAATGAAATTGCAAACTGAATTTGACTAGACCATTTTTCGAAACTGTTTTTATTGAAAGTAACAAATTAACTTGCATAAAATTTTACGCATTATGACTTTTATTACGAAAACAATAAGGTTCTGCGTTTATATTTATAGATGTTGTTGTGTTTTACTATTTTCAGTTTCGTCTTTACTGTGAGAAAGGCCTTGAGTATTTTGACAAAGAACATGGAGTTGAAGTGAAATATAATTATGCATCTAGAAATAATAATAGGTATAATTGTGAGTTCACATGTTTTTAATTTTATTTAATTATGGACTTAATTATTACTTTACAAACAGTATAAAATAATGAGCACAGCAAACTACCTACTTAAACATTAGTTTTCTCGTTCAATTGGATTGGATATGATCATTGATCAACCGGCCTTAACATGTTAGCCAATATTTATTTATTTTTTAATATTTCAAAAGTAATTCAAGCTGACACTCCGGAGGTTCTAGATTCGATCCCCAGCTTGGGCAAGTTAGAAAAAGGCCTTTTTCAAATTGACCTGTGTCTTAGGTGTTTATATAAAATAAAGTGTCTTTGAGTTTATCCCATACCACAAGTTTAAAAACTTACTTTGGGGCTAGCTTAATCTGTATGTTTTGTCCCTGTATAGGGTCTAACAATATATACTGAAACTATTTTAAGGGTGAATTCACTCCGAAATATGAAACATAATTATGTAAACCTAAAATATTTTTTATATTTCGATATATGTTCCTTGGTAAAAATTGTTTATAATCATGGACTGAATTCATCCTTAAAAAAGTTTCAGTATATTTTTTAGACGTTATATATAAAAAAAACTCAAACAATAAATACATGTAAGTAGTAATTAAATTTATACTACGAAACATTAATTTATTTTTACCATATACTTTACAACAAGAAACTTCAATTATGTCTTAATTTAACGCCAATAAAATACTAATTAGACTAGATAACTGCTTAGCAAAAACTTCCTACCTACATATATATTAATTCCACCTCACGTTACTAAATTTACTAATACTATTATATGCATATGAATAAGATCTTAGTTAAATAACGATGTATAAAAATAGTACTCATAAAAGCACGAATCAGCTTCATTTTCATATGTAATGTATATTTACATAACAAATAGTTATACATGACTAGTATCCCACCACTATTAAATTATCATAAAATCTACAATAGTAATAAGGTTTATATTATTTACTAAAGAGAAACAACGTGATGTCTCAATTGAACTGATCACAAAAAATAAGATCTTATCACATAAATACCACACGAAATGATTTCATATACGCTCAAATAGATGCAAACAAGATGCAAAGTATGGGTTCACGGTCAACATCATAGGAAAAACAATCTACTGTAAAACTTAAATAAAATAAGTAAATCATACTCCATGCAACTCTTCGTGTTCTTCCATGTTGGTCTGGGAGGAAAGAGAAATCTTAGAATATAGCTGCTCCTCTTTCCGCGCAGATCGTAAAAGCTGATTGAGGGAATGGGCGAAATGTGAATCATGTAAATAGATGCTGCGGCTAGCAACCCATCAGTATTTTGATACTGGTTACTTACAATAGTAATTCAATGGCCGCAAGACCCAAAAAGTCTTAATAGTGTATGTATTTTTATATATATATACATATGTAACTCTCCCCTAGTACTTTATATTGTAATACTTTCTTCATGAGAACTTTTCCCATTGTAAATTAAATTTTCTAGTTATTCTCCTTATGTAAGAAATATAAATTTTGCTGCTCCTAAAATTTATTTAGGAACAACATTATTCTCTGTGTTGATCTGAATCAATGAAAACACTTACCCTCTTCTTCTTCTTTCGAGTCGATTGGCCATAATATATATACAAATTAACATATATTTTTACCCTCTTATTCATAAAAAAATATCAAATGATTGCTAAATCTTTTTTTGTTAAAATATGTTTTGTTTCGTTTTTACTATGTAAATTATAGAAAAGAGAGAAAAAGACAAAACATAAAATACCAGCTGCTTGTTCTTTCGCACAGATTGTTAAAGTCGATTGATAAAATGGACTGAAACCGTCGGGCTAGCAACCAGACGCTACTTCTTATTTCCGTACACACACTATCGTCTTTATCCCTAATGGGACAGACAAGCATTTTGGGTTTTACTGCTCTAAGCACACAGAACCCAGGGCCGTAAGGCCTAAAAGCCAGTTAGCATGATAGTGGGCGAGAAGGTGGAAAAACGAATCAAAATAGGGATGAGTACACAGTAGTAGATAAGTAGCTGATACTATTTTCTAAGTAATTTATTTTATTTTATTTTATTTAACTTTATACACAAATACAAGTGTAATGGCGGACTTAAAGCCTAAGGCCTTTTCTCCCAGACCATGGAAGAAGCACCTACTAGTATATCTTGATAAACGTGGCATTTTGCTTTTGCCACATATTTTACCTATTACCTCATAAGGGATAAATTAAATGGTATAAGTAATTTTTTTAATTATCTCAGGGCCTTCTATTTGATAGGGCATTGTTATTGTGGCAAGAAAACAAATCAATCAATTTATAAACATAGTATATGACAATACGGAATCAGCCATTACATGTTGAAATGCAAATACGAGTAGCATACCAAAATGTCGTGACGTATATATCCTGTTTTCGAAGTGGTGTCGAAGGCTTAGTGGGAGGGACGAAGGCTGACAACTTCGAACTCATTTGGTTGAACTCTAATGCGGCTTAATAAGTTATTTAAATTCAGAGATATTATTGTGACGTTGTTCAATGTTAAATATAATTTTAGAACAATTTTCATGGCATGTAAGTAATAACGCTCAGGAACTAGATGGCGCAGTGGGAATATACAGGTCTAAAAAATATACATACTGAAACTATTTAAGGGTGGATTCAGTCCGTGATAATGAACAACTTTCCTCAAGGAACATATATTGAAGTAAGAAAAAAAAATGTTTTGCCTCCCATACAAGTTGACCGATCAGCTGATCTGAGTTTGTATGGAAGGTCAAAATATATTTTTCATATTCCGATATTTCATATGTTTTTAACCCCCGACAAAAAGAGGGGTGTTATAAGTTTGACGCTTATGTCGGTATGTCTGTGGCATCGTAGCGCTCGAACTTTTTTACGTGATAGCAAGTTCCCTCGCGGTGGTTTTTTGTTATGTTTGATGAAAATGGGTCTAGCCGTTTAAAAGTTATTGAGGATAAACGCTTGAAAATCAAGGCTTTCTCTAGCAAATATTATATAGATGGCCCTATCCGTAGCGTGCATGTAGCGCCACTTGATGTCCGTATCAAGTCGTATCAATAATTGCAGTTCACATTACTAGATGGCGTTTTTGACCGTCGGGGTTTTTCTTAATTTGCCTAGCAAATATACTTGTTTGGGAAAAGTGGTTCAGTATCATGGACTGAATTCAGCCTTAAATAGTTTCAGTATATTATATATACAGTAAAGTATATCTGTTCCACACTTGGAATGGTGACCGCAAATGACATTCAATATTTCCTTTACTTATATTTTAAGCTTAACTTACTTTACTTGCTAAGAAAATCGCGCTAACACGTTGTTACGCCATCATGAAAGAGAAAAACATTTTAAAAAATCACGTTCAATATAAAAAAATTAAGAGATTTTCTGTCAGTTAGTTCATCGTTGAACAAAATTACTTACCAAAAATATTAACTACATATTTCAAAATCACTTCCACAATTGCTGTTTTATAAAACATCTGATAAAAAATAAAAATAGGAGGCTTCGGGCAGACATTTATGTAACAATGAAGCAAGTAACAAAACTCTGGAAATGTCTCTGTGAACTTTTTTAATTACTAACGTTTTGTGATGTTTTGTTTTACAATTACGTAAAGTACTTACCTACTTTTAGGCATACAATTGGGCATTTCAAAAAAATATCTTCTACAATGTTTTTATAGGGTTTTTAGGCATTCAAGATGCAGTAGGTACTAAAGTACTCAAATTAAATAATTCGGCGTGCGGGGTTGAACACATGACAGCTCAGTGGTTAGAGCATGGTCGTAATCAGACCGAGGTCGCGAGTTCAAGTTCCGCTCACATGGTATTTTTTCACCATTTCTTATTTCATTATTTAATTTGAACATCTTCTACGTTTGGACTATATTCTAACTCTATGCCTTCATTTAAGATTTTGTGAAGTTAAAAATTATACAACGTGGAAGGGACTACCCGTAATAAATCGAAAGGCGGGCTATACTAGATCACTAAAGTATAATTAAATTAAAATAACAGTCAAAAAACCAAAAAAAAATTCGACATTCCCATACAAATCGCCCGGACGGCTGTACACTTTTATATGGACATGCCGAATTTTATTTTTGTTTTTGGCTGTTATTTTAATTTCATTATACATATACTATAGTGATCTAGTATAAACCGTGGTTTGATTTATTACGGGTCTGTCCTTTCCACGTTGTATATTGTTATTGAACTGTTGGGTTATATAAACCGTATCCATATGATATCACAACTTGATTCAATATGGGTATAAAAATGATCCCAGCCCTTTTTTTAGTAAAATTTATTTTAATAAATGTTGGCGCCGAAGACATGCTACAATAATAAATTGCTTGTTTGTTTATCTTATGAGATACATGTGTGTGTGTACGCGTTGATGTCCTTTATCCTAACTACGAAGAAGTTGAATCTGCAAGCCTTAGTGAACAATGAGCATACTAAAATTAAGCAAAGCCACATAATACAGTAAGAGTAAGCAGAACGGAATCTCCTAAGGTACGCGCTATATGCGTCCCCGTTCCCGCACCCGCACCTCTTCCCCGGTTCTTGACGGCCAACGTGAGTCATCAAGGCGAAAACGGGGGAGAGGTGCGGTGACGGGGAACGGTGACGCCTGGGTGACGCATATTGCGCGTACCTTAGGAGATTCCGGCCTGTGGCAAAGCTTAAGATACCATGACATTTGAAGAATCGCTCGAGGATCTATGATCCAAAATAGGAAAGAAACGATTGTTTTCTCGTAAATCACCAATAACTGGGTGCAGTTTGCAGAATTTATAGCAATCCTGAACTATAGCCAAACGGGCTGTCGAAACTGATAGGAGTTACTCGAAAGTACAATGAGATATTGAAGCATTATTCATAGTTTAAAGGAGCCATTTTGTTGATAATGTCAAATTGTGCAACCTATTGATTTCGTGTTAGTATTGGGCTAGCTAGTGTCTAAATTGAAGCTATTTACTATGTCTAAGGTTTTGCCTTGTGGTTTCTGGCCTAGATAGGGCCACGCTGTCATTCTATGAATGTCATTAGAGACGACTGAGGGGCTAAGTACATACATATTCGCATAACCGCTTAACAGTCTTTGGCATCTTCGATGACCGTTGGTGGCTATCATACATCACTTATAAATGGTTAAAGAAGTTAAAAAAACGGAAAGGAGACTTGTTCCTCTAAAATCACAACCTAAACGAAAAAATCAAATAATAACTCTAAAGAATCTAAGGATACGATTAGGAATTTGTTAGTAGCAAGAATTTTGTATATAGTATTAAAATTTTAGAACATCTCTTGTTAAGAAAACGCTGATGATTACATCAGGTTAATGAAACAGCATTTTGCTCAAACTACCAAACGTTTTACTTAGATATAAGTTCAGCTAAAATTACTTTTAAAAACAAACATCAGATTATTCTGTTTCCATACTCGCCGCGCCGTTGTGGTTCAAAATCAGCCTAAGCTCTTACATCAATATTAAGTAGAACTAGACTAGACAGGACCTAATAAAAGCATTATCGGGACCTTTGTTACTGTTTCGAAAGCTAAGCAACACTGCCCCGCCTCGAGCGTGGCACGGCGAAGCCAGGGTATCGCCACACAAACTGAACGTTGCCTCAATGATTTATTATGCGACTACTTCAAAAAGCAGTGTAATGTTTTTGGGTTCATGTATTTATATGAGTTTTTAGTCTGACATAACTTCGTAATACCTGAACAGATTTAGATGTGTTGTAAAAGAATGCCACAGTCTAGTCTAGTCTTAGACCAAGACCCCACCAAAGTTTCATTAAAATTTGATCAAAGGTTAAGGCATGCGCCGCATTAAAGACAAAAATACAAACATTCATTTTACAAGTATATATGTGGGTCTAACAAAATATATTCGTAGGGTGAGAAATATTTTTTTGCTTTCCATACCAACTCGGATTAACTAAATGGTCAAGTTTATGGGAGGCCTAAAAATATTTTTCATATTTCGATATATGTTCCTTATGGAAAGTTGTTTAGTATCATGGACTGCAGTCACCTATAAAATAGTTTTAATATATTTTGTAAGATGTTATTTAAAAATTACGCGAAATAAAAGTTGAATCTATATTATACTTATATTTAGTATGTACATTTGTAATCTATATCATCTAGAATGCTACAATATAATACAAAGACGATACATCTAAGATACCATGCTCCGACTACCTCCGTGGCGTAATGGTTAACACGCTAGACCGCTAATCCGGAGGTTTTGGGTTCGATCCCCAGCCAGGGCAAGTTGGAAAATGGCCTTTTTCAAAATTTCCTGGGTCTTTGGTGTTTATCTATATATGTATTTTTCATAATATAGTGTCGTTGAGTTAGTATCCCATAACACAAGTTTAAAACTTACTTTGGGGCTAGCTTAATAAGTATGATTTGTCCTTATATATTTATTTATTTATTTCTAGAACTAGTGTATATTGCACTGAACTTTCTGCAGGAAAACGTATGCGGCTGTGGCGAGACCCTACTATAAAACCACAAAATGGTTTCAAAACATTGGAACGTAAAACGTGTCCGGCGTATCGTTAAATGTCGGCGTATAAATACATCAATATCGATCGTAGGCTATATTGTTAGCTGACAATCCCGACATCAAACAAACTGGAACCCTTAACATTAGAAAATATTATAGAGGACACACCTACTAACTTAAAAAATCGCTTTGGAAGTCGTTGATCTACAACGTGGAAGGGACATACCCGTAATAAATCGAACCACGGGCTATACTAGATCACTATATTGTAATGAAATTAAAATAACAGCCAAAGAACAAAATTAATTTTTGGCATTTCCATAGAAAAGTGTGTGGCCGGCCGGACGATTTGTATGGAAACGCCAAATATTTTTTTTGTTTTTTGACTGTTATTTTAATTTCATTATACTATAGTGATCTAGTATAGCCCGTGGTTTGATTTATTACGGGTATGTCCCTTCCACTTTGTATACTACGAGTATATTGTTATTTATAGTTAGATGTTACTATAGTTAGTTTTTTGTTTAACTATATCCAAATTGTTTAAACTGTTCCAGCTATTTCTTCTCGATTCCACATGGTCTTTTATTATCATTCATTTTTTTTTATCTCTTAAATAACGCTTGAGGTTAATTTAATGTTCCTAAAATTCGATTCTAAAATCTGTAAACTTGATATCGTGTCATCTAACTGTTTAAAGTCACTTATTTTACTCAGAATCAATAACTTTAATGAATGTCTATGACAATTAGTAGAAAACAAAGAAAATTGTTTACTTAATCCATTAAAAATCAAAGAAAGTTTTATTGAACTACATAATAAATGGAGCAACAATAACAACATTAAAACCAGGAATGAAAAGAAAGTAAAACTAGTGAGGCGGCTAAATCGATTTAACGCGTCGATAATCGATTCATCGACCATTGGAATACGGAAAGCGAATTACGGAAACACTTGTATATTCAAAACAAAACACATTGTGTGTTTCTGCTTTACTTTCAATTTTATTAATGATAGGTCTGTTATTTATGTTTGTTTTAGTTTTTCAATAATTTATTAAGAATTTCTTTGAAGTTTTGTGATTCTAGCGCACGATGTTAAGAGCGTTTAGATAAGAGTTATTAACTGCATTCACAAACGTGCCTGCACACAATTAAGTATTAAATAAAACATCTAACCGTTTACACTTATGAAATCTGTATAAAAAACGTAATAAAAAAATAAATAAATAATAAATAAAAAAACATCTTTTATTTAAATTATTTGGTTCGCTAACTGGCTATTCTTTAAACCCTCAAGAACCTACCAGAAAGTACCAGTAGGAAAAAGTGTCCTATCATGGTCTACCCTGCTCAGTCACAATTAAATCCATTAAGTGTCTTACGTTACGTGTTTGAACAAGAAACACTCTTCTGCGTCTATACGTAGAAGCGTGTTTCTTCATCATACTTTTATTAATACTATCATTAACCCTACATTATAGCATTTCTACACATAATTTACTAACATTACTATGCCCTTATACGCACGTCACATTCACGTGAAATATTGAGCATGAGTACTAAACCTGCACACGAATCGTCTAACGATATTACTCGGGTCGTGCACATCTCGATCTCGGTTCAATCGACCTAATTTGAATCGCAAGGTGACAGAGTGGAGTCTTCGCATCCGCGGACAATCACCGCGGTCCTTGGCACAAAATTTATTTGTATACATCGACTCAGTTTCACGGATCACATCACTAGCTATTGTGTTTTAATAATGCGCTGTTGACCTATACCATCTTTATGACGTATGGCATTCCTTTTTTGAATTATAATGAGATTATTCTGGTAGCTATTATCTCTATTCTTCTTGACCGTTTGGGGAATGATACATGTTCTCTTTACGGTTTCAATGTATTGTTATGATTATAATTTGACTTCTCATATCTCTTCTTTATACTATTGAAATTAATAAAATGGTTGGTGATATAAGAGCAAATAAGAAATTAAATAATAATAATAATACGAGCCATCACGTGTCCCACTGCTGGGCAAAGGCCTCTCTCCACTTCTTCCATTCAGTCCGGTCCTGCGCTATCTCCTTCCATTTGCCATCAAATTTATCCAGTTTATCGCGCCATTGCGTTCTTGGTCTTCCAGGTCTTCTGGTATTAGTAGGGATCCAGCAAGAGGTGACCTTTGCCCAGAAATCGTTTGGCCTGCGGTACGTGTGACCAGCCCAGTCCCACTTCAAAATTACGGCCTTCAAAGCTACATCCGTGATTCCTGTTCGGGAGCGTAGTTCAGTGTTACGGATTTTGTCAATTAATTTGACACCCAGGATGCTACGCTCCATCGCTCGCTGGCAAACCTTAAGTTCGGACTTTTAATTAAGAAATTAAATATTAAATTTAAAGTTTCTTTAAAGTTAAAGCTTCACTCAGAAACTACAGTTACGTAGGTACCTAATGCCACCTTCGTTAGCATCGTTTTATAAGCTATCTCAGATCAAAAAATAAAATCATTTTTAATGTTATCAATACATTTTTATGCGATATGTGTGTAATGTAGTGGAATTTATATTGTCGCTTTAAGCTTAAGTATCACAACAACATAACAAACTATCACATTACAAAACAAACAAAGGAGAAACACGGCTATCAAACCACACAACCAGATTGTTTCATAATAAAACTTGTATACTTGTTTTTTGCTAATTACAGAGATCCATAGACGTCTTGTCAGTTATATCGTATCAATTTGTTGGACGATTGATTGTAAACATGACATTAGTGTTACGCTTTCTCCTGGAAAGCGCTTTTCTACAGGTTCTCGAAAGCTTATTTAGGTCTCCTCGTTGCGGTAAAGACTTGATAGGTGATTTGATATACGGGTATATATACCGTCTAGCAAAATATACTAAAACAATTTTAAGGATGAATTCAGTCCATGATACTGAACAACTTTCCCCAAAGAAAAACATATATCGAAATATGAAAAATATATTTTTGCTTTCCATACAAACTCGTATCAGCTGATCGATCAACTTGTATGGGAGGCCAAAATATATTTTGCATATTTAGATATATGTTCATTGGGGAAAGTTGTTCAGTGTCATGGACTGAATCCACCCTTAAAATAGTTTCATTATATTTTGTTCGACCCTATATGTAGCGTGAATTTGGAGATACGTATATTAGATTGTATGAAAGAAAATCTACGACTGAATAAAAGATAAGAGTTAATAGTATAGGTACATGATATTCTTCATTTAAATACAACTTATATTTTAAATTTTAATTGTAATCAGAGTGTTATAATTAACTGAGATTTTTTGTAATTCGTCGATTTTTTATAAATACGCAAGTATAATAGACAGAAAATGCTAAGGTACCTTATTAGCCATGATGAGTTTTTCAAAGAAATATTGGAGAAAAATAGAAGGAAGAAGAGGCTTCTTTGCCTCTTCTAGACCTAGAGACAGTTTTATAAAACAACTGAAAGGTCAAGTCCATGTTTCAACCTACAATGTAAAGTGTTTAAATTGACAGATGTAGCAACTGCTAGACAAGTGTACTTTAGTTACTTTCACAGTCTAATGTCTTACGGGATACTTCTATGGGGGAGTGCAGCCGACATTCAGACTATTTTTCTTTTACAAAAAAGAGCAATTCGTGCTATTTACGGTTTAGGATCGAGAGACTCACTGAGAGAATTATTCAAGGAAATAGGTATACTTACTTTTGCATCACAATTCATATTTGAAAATATAATGTATGTATGGAAAAATATTTCCATGTTCAATAAAGTAAGTGATTTTACAGATAGAAATTTACGTAATAAGAATGACTTAGTTAGCCCGTATTACAGGCTGAATACAGTCAGTAAGTCTTTTATGGGGAAGTGTATACTTTTTTATAATAAATTGTCAGAATCGGTCCTTGATATGCCAGACAGAAAATTCAAAGCTTATGTAAAGAAAGTACTTTGTGAGAAGGCTTATTATAGGACCGATGACTATCTTAAAGACAAAAAGGTCTGGCTTGAGCTTGGCGCGGGTCCCTCTTAAAGGTTTGTATACTTAGACATGTCATAATTTAGGTACATTGGTACATACTAAATTTACAAATTGACATTATTTTAAATTTCGTAATTCTTATAATTCAATTTAATTATGACATAATAAACAATGTAATCTCTGTCCATCTATATAACTAATTTTAAGTTATTAGTTTGTTAGTTGACGTCTTTGGAGAAAACGTGCAGTGCAGTTTGTTGCCGCTTCTTCTGCACTTGCGCCTAGGAAGCGGCGTAAACTTAGCTTTAAGTAACGATTTGACGTCAACATTTGTGCAAAACAAAACAAAGTGACTATTATTAAGAGATATTATAAATATCCTATGATAATAAAGATATTTTGAATTGAATTGAAAAAAAAAGGAATTAGGTGATGCGGTTAGCAACCAATCACTATTTTGATATCTTTTTCTAGCCTAGATAGTGGAGATGGTGGGTGAGAGCCCACCGTCACGCTAAAAGTGGCTTTGGAATTTTGAGGCCCTGGTCTCTGTCTGCTTAGAGCCGCATGACCCAGAATGTTCTGTCTGCTCCATTAGGGTTAAAGACGTGATTGTATGTATGTATGTAACAAATGTGTGGCGAGTTCCAAAAAAAATTTTGCTTTGGGATAAAATATAAGTATATTTTATCCCAAAGTGCTTTGGGATAAAATATAAGTATATTTTATCCCAAAGCAAAATATTCTTATATATACAGGGTCCAACACAATATACTGAAACTAGTTTAAGGGTAGATTTAGGCCATGATACTGAACAACTTTCCCCAAGGAACGTGTGCCGAAATATGAAAAATAATTTTTGACCTCCCATACAAGTTGACCGATCAGCTGATCCGAGTTTGCAGGGAAAACCAAAAAATATTTTATATAATTCGACATATGTACCTTGGGGAAAGTTGTTCAGTATCATGGACTGAATCCACCCTTAAAATAGTTTCAGTGTATTTTGTGAGACGTTATATAAAAAATATCGATTCGTCATCTAAGTAGATGACAAATCGATATTTTTGAACTATGATTAGATAAGAATATGACAATTATTAGACTATATTTAATCAAAGGCGATAAAACAATATCTGGTCAGCCCACCAACAAAGTCGTGATTAGATCATAACTATATCTTACCATAACAAATAGTTCAATAAAATCATTAGGCATTATTTTAACACCTCTACAAGTTATTAATGACGACGTAGATATCACGAATATGGTGAGGTTTTTTTTTATTGTGGCCATATGGTAGATCTATAGTCACATTTAACATTACAATAAGTTTTTATAAAAAAAACTTTTTTTGTGAGGCCAAAGGTCTTGTCAACACAAAACAAATAAGCCCAAACTCAACGGGGTTGCTTTGTTTTATTACGGAGTACTTATATCCACATTTCAGCTCAATCATTAGACCCCAGATACCATCTGAGGACAAAGTACTCGTCAAGACAAATCCAACGAGCGCAAAATCGATGGGATTGGGTCGTTTCATTATAGAGTTCCTATGGGCACCTTCCAGCTCCATCATCAGATCAGTTCCAAGTTATCATAATATTTCAATGTCACGCGATATACATATGTGCGCAAAATTTCAGCTTAATCAGTTGAATATATCTGCTTCAAAATTGAGTTGCAAGATTCCACCCGAACAAACATAGTTACATACATTGCAAGTTAAATAAAAGCTTGTAAAATATACAGACTTACTTTTTTTAAACAATTTTCCCGAAATCGTCAATTTTGCTAATATTTTAAATGACATTAAACCATCAACCTAACCAAATGTATATGAAAAGCAATACGTTAGATACATAGATAAATATATAAAAGATAAGGACAAATTACACTAAATGAGCTTGCCCCAAAGTAAGTTTAAACTTGTAAAAATAGTATCGATGAATTATAATAGTATCCCATCTATACATATAGATAATATAGATATACCCAAGAACCAGAATTTTTTAAAAAGGCCAATTTCAATATTTTCCTGTCTTTGGCGTGTACTTTATTTTTAATCTATAGCAGTTTCATTCTCAGTCCAGTCCAAACATGTACTTATGTATACTTAATAATTTTAAGAATATCCTGAGGAGAAGCAAGTTCATACAAATATTGTTTTACTATCAGACACCACAATATGCATAATAATATAGCCTTTCAAAACAAAAGGTGTGCAAAACTTAAGTATTGCAACATTTGCAGCACGCCTCTTTATAACTATTGTAAGATGTTAATTAGGAAATCCTCAGCAGCAACAAGGATTTCGGTACTTGACACATATTTTTTTTAATTTGGTACAAACAATACTTCTTACTTCGTATGATAAATACACAAATAACTCGTAGGTATATTAAGCATCATGAAAGAAAAATAAATTAGAAAAGGAAGGAAATACACGCAGTACTATGCATCTTTAGTAATAGTACTTTACTATCTGCAGTACTACAAATGATTATTTACGTACCGGCACCCAGCAATCAGCTTTTACTTTCGATGAGGCTGCGCTGCGACCGCTTCCGCGAATGAAAGTATTTCCACTAGGGATTGACTATCTTTTGCCGATATCGAAATAATTTCTATATTATCTTTAATATTTTAGAAAAGGGTTGTGTGTGTTCTCTTTTCTTTTTATTCCTATTACAATTTACTTACGTGGCTTTATTGCAAATCATTTGAAATTTTTTTCATGAGTTTATTTTTATTATCTATTTGCACGCCACATTATTTTTAGTAGCTAAAGTAATGAAGTGGATATACAAACGGATATGTAATTTTTTAACTTTAAAATAATTAAAGCAGTACGGTCAGCTTCTTCAAGTATGTAATCAAATATCGTAAAAATCATTCGGTGATATAAATAAAACAATAGATAAAACCTTTTTGGCGTAGACACAAAAACATGGCTCCACTTCAGCCGATAGTATCTGCTATGAATAATTGATCACGATATTTTTTGTACACCTCGTGTAGTTCCGCCTTAACAAACAAAAACTTGTAATGCCAAATTGTTTACACGATTTACACCTTAAAATAAACATTAGATCACAAACGTCGATACTTTATATCGATAAAACAAATTCACAAGTCTCGCCACTTTCATCTGTAATGACTTTTTGGAAAATGTTATTTTACTTCAGATAAAAATAGTCGATATCAATTTATCGGGTTAACGTCGTAAAAATATTGCATACATATATACATATGTATATTATAAACATAGGTTTTTAATATTTACAGTATGTTTATTTTAATAACCTCAGGCAACATAAAAAAAACATTATAAACTAGTTTTTGCCAGTGGGTTTGTACTAAATCTTAGAACTAATAATTCCAGGATCAAAAGTAGCAGAGGCATATAATGTCACTATCTGGCATCTTCTTCTTCCTCTCCTTATCCCACTTTATGTGGGGTCGGGACAGCATGTCAGCATCTACATGCATAAAATCCCGTCTGTTAATTTGGCGTATAGAACATAGAAAAAATAATTTTCATAAATTACCTAGAATGAATTAAAAAAAACCGGTCAAGTGCAAGTCGGGCTCATACCTCCGTACAATGTTTTAAAACGTTGAAAAAAACACGTTTCTTGTATGACCTTTGATTTTTAACTTTATCTTATTTTTAGTATTTTACGGTGAAAATATCAAGTGTTTGGTTATTAGGGTTCAAGAGATAGAGCCCTGTGACAGACGGACGGACAGACGGACAGACAACGGAGTCTCAGTAATAGGGTCCCATTGGTACCCCTTTAGGTACGGAACGGAACCCTAAAAAGTATTTCTAATAGCGTGACACTATTTACACCAATATATTTTTCTTTATTTATTGTTTATGTTTGCTTTTCTCCTTACATCCTGCATCTTGAAGTACACAATACCTTGAAAGTGAGAATTTAAAATGAACTACCGTTCGAAGAAAGTCCGACGCAAATTAGTATAGATTTGACCAATTTGAGTGAAATGAAGCAGAACTCTTTCAATAGAACAGTTGGCGGATTTCACGGCTTTGGTCAAGGGTTCAGGCACCCTGGTTCCGGCCACACTTGAACTTGGAACTTTCCAGGATAACCTATTGTTTCTAATGCCAGAAAATTGGCACTTGAAGTTCATTGTCTTTTGATTAGCAAGCTAATGACCGTGTTGCCGTAAATAGTTAGATTTATATTTAGATTATATGAACCAACAGATCCAACACTTTCAAAATGACAAAGATTAATGTACACGTAAACTACGTGACGAAAAATGGTAGTTGTTACATATATTTGTACCCCCGGATACAGGCGTATTATATTTTTTGTAAAATATTGTTTCGGGCGATAATAGTTTTCGATAGTAGATTATTAGATCATAAAAACCGAACGAAGGAATGAGCAGTAATCTGAATACTTGTAATGCCGATAGGCTATATGGTTAGCAACCTATCTATTTTTATTCACTATTTTTACCTCCACTCCCACCATAACGCTAAAAGTGGCCCTGGTCTTACGGCCCCAGGCTCTGTCTACCCCATTAGGGATAAGAACGTGATAGTGTATCTGTGTTTATCTTTTTATCAGATATATTTTATCCAAGCACTCATCTATTCAGTTTAATTACTTATTACTTTTTTAAATATCCATTAAAATTGTATTATAATAGGGATGATGACTGAGTCAGAAAAGTATTATTCTAATTAGTCCGTTAGTTAGATTATCCAAAAATAATGTACCCGTATTTTTCAGTTTATCAAAAAAGTAAAAATTCACAAAGATACAGAGTATCAAAGTTTGAGTGGGGCTAGTGACGTCACCGATGTGTAAAAATCGTACGAAAGCGTGACGTCATGCGAAATTTAAATGCGCTGCATTTTCGTTATTTATTATTTCTCAGAGAAAAGAAAAAATACGTGTACAATATTTTTTAATAAGCTAACTGAAGGGCCAAAAATATTTTTTCAGTCATCATGCGTATTGAATTCTTCTCACCTTAGTATTATACCTACTACAACAGTAATAAATAATGATCATTCAGCTCAAAACCATTATTAAACTAGACATAAACTACACGACAATTCAAGGATACCAGGGAAATCTTAATTCCTTTGTTAGCCACGTCCTGATCGAAATTCCTAATAATTTACATACCTTTCATTAGCCGGTCGTGACTGAGCCGGTTAATGACCAAATAACATGTAATTGAATTAGATAAAACAATATTGAATTAAGGCCCTATTTTTACTGCATTGGCTTCATTTGAAAATAGTTGTTACCCGGCAACAAACTTCTATGCTTTTATTGTTTAGTTTAGTGAATTTTTAGATAACTTTCAAAATTATACCAAGCACACCTAGTTTTTATAAATCCTTTTTTAAAAATGTACAAAAGATTTAAAAAATCACCTTTTTGTTTCATCAAAGTTTGATGTTAAAGCAGTATTTTACAACACTAATAAAATAATTTTCATATACACTATTGTTTGGTATGAAAATAAATGTTTAGAATTGGTACGCCACCACACTTGAAGTAGAGCCTTAAGGCTCACAGCGCCGCTGTTTAACGGCATGAGTTGGCTTGACACATCCTTGGGCCAGTCACGCGTGGGTAAGAAATTTTGCGCTGCACTGTTCTATGATTATAAAAGCAGGTCATTGATACACATAATTAAATCGGTAAAGATATATAATTAAAATTTAACAAGCTCTTTATTAACTTCTCTTTATGTTTGCATGATCTCCCGTTTAAAACATTTTTAATAGTACAGGTCGCTCACCATTGGGCCCAGAATATATAACTGTACATTGACAGGCAAGGAAGAATAAATAGTAGATTTATGATAAAGTCACCGATATAAATATAGTTATCCATTTTTTGTACTCGAATATATACTTATAAACGATATATAATTACATATATGCTAGTAAACCAGAAGTGAATTATAGCACTTACTTATAATGACCTACATATTATACTTATCTTGTTAACAGCGACATGTAGTTCCAAGATGAATGATTTAAGTGCATAATAATTTAGTGGAAATAATGGCTGAAAATAGCCACTCCAGAAAATATCAAGTTCACGACTTACTTAAAAATATAATAACAAAGAGAAGCCGTGCACTTTCGTGGTATAAAATGTAGCTTATATGGGTATTATCTACTATCATTTTTTAGGGTTCCGTAGCCAAATGGCAAAAAATGGAACCCTTATGGATTCGTCATGTCTGTCTGTCTGTCCGTCCATATGTCACAGCCACTTTTTTCCAAAACTATAAGAACTAAACTGTTGAAACTTGGTAAGTAGATGTATTCTGTGAACCGCATTAAGATTTTCATTTTTTTTCATCAAATTCATACGTGTGGAGTACATATGGATAGGTCTTCAAAAATGATATAGAGGTTTCTAATATATTTTTTTTCTATACTGAATAGTTTGCGCGAGAGACACTTCCAAAGTGGTAAAATGCTGGTAGCCCCCCCCCCCCTGTAACTTCTAAAATAAGAGAATGATAAAACTAAAAAAAATATATGATGTACGTTACCATGCAAACTTCCACCGATATAAGTGAGTACCAAAATAAGTGAGGCGAACATTCAAGTCAATAGTATTTATGATTTTGCTTGCATGTCCAGCTACGTAAGGTTTTGGATCAATTTAAAATTATATTTTGGGAAAACATGGTGGAAGGATGGAGAAGTAGAGAGCGCCGGACCCTCACCACCTCACCTCGCCTGGATCCAGTACCCTTAAAAAAAGATATGAAGGCGAAGTGGAGTACGTACACAGGGAATAATGACGCAAGAAGTGAAGAACCGACCCCAGAACATGAACATTTTTTAAATTATTTTTTATGAAGGTTTCTTGTGAACTCTTTGCATTTACTTACCAGATAATTTAATTTGTTTTGTATTGTTATAATGATTACACAAATTACTTGAGAATCATTAAAAGCATTATGAATGAATGAGTGCGCCTGCAAGTGACACTTACATACCGGACTGATTTTTTTATCCACCGGCAAAGTTTTTTGTCCTTCCATACAAAATCCCTTTGGCTGAGCGCTGATATGTATCGGAGGGCAAAAATTTTTTATCGATTTTTTAATTACTTTTTTTATAGAAAGTAGTTCAGATCTGATCATGGACTGAACTTGCTCCAAAAATTTGCCAGTGGATAAAAAATCTGCCTGTATATTGACCTTCTTTATGCTTCAAAACGCATGTAAAGGTATTAGTCCCGATGGTTCTCTCTCTCTCATCTCAGCGTGTTCCCAATTGCATCCACAGCTGTAATGCTGTGAAGCCCGAGGTCCGCTAGTTCCGATGGTTCTCTGTGTATTCTCAAAAATAATTTGTTTATGGCTTCACATAATGTATCCTAACTTACGTAGTAACTATTTATTAATCTATGTCTTAACCTTATTTTTATTTCTCGTAATATTTTTGTATCATATCTTTTTTTATATCATTTTATTTCACATATTTTTAACATACCTACGATTAATTCACATAAATACAACGAAACGTAAGATTATTAAAAAAATACACATGCAACTTAGGGGTGGCCTAAGTGCTTAAGGGCCATCCACACCGCACCTTAGCCTATGCTATAGTTTCAGTCATATCATATTATATCATGTGTTAAAATATTATTAGTAGGTACCTAAGTAGACTCAAAATTATGTCAAAAGTAGAAGATTATGACTACAGAAACATTATGAGAGAAGACATTATGCCAAACTATGGTTATGACAAACAATATTATGAATTTAAAATAGGAGAGTCAAGGGGATCCCGGTTTCATTGTCTCGATGTCAGTTTTTAATTGGGAAAGAAAAACTATTGGCTTTTAACACACACAAAAACACAATAACATGTCGTATCAGTGACCTAAAATCGTTTGTCATCTTTCCGAATTAGCATGAATTACTTCACAAAAACTATATAGAGGGCGCCGTATGACACGGTAGCGAGTCCGCCAAGGTCTCCGCTCACCGGGGGCCTAGTTCGACGACCGTTCGTTAATTTAATGCCGACTCTAATAACTTTACTCGATGATTTTATAACAAATAGTGCGTGTTATTTGTTGCCAGTTCGGTATTAATGAGTTGTATTTTGTTGGTACGAATAGGTAGTTACATGCATTGATGAGTAAGTAGTTACTAATAATTGTGCGTAATTCGTGGGATTATTTACTGTTGCTATCAACGCATTTTTACATATTTTGACACTTTGTAAAGGTATATGATAAGAACTACTAAATTAAAAATATGTGATAAAAATTTAGCTACGAACGAGATTCGAACTCACGCCGCTCACTGTGAGTGCACTTCCTGACTTCGAATCACCCTGACGATTTTTTCATCACATATATGCGTACCTAAGTAACGCATTTAAGCATGCATATTTCTTCATTACTGCCCAATATTTAGAAATGTGGTAAGTATTAAACTAAATAGCTACGGCTATATAGTGGCGAAATTTTTCATCACATATTTTAAATTTAGATATTGTTTCGAGTATTGAAATAATTAAAAGAACAACTGTTGAGTGAACATAAAATAATTCTGCATAACTGGCTTTAAAAAAAACTTCTTTACTGTCTTATGTAACAAATTTAGGTTGAATACATAAATAAAATTTATGTATACAATTGACATTGGTACCTACTGTATTTATGCAATAAATTATTTTATTAGATATGAGGAAATTTTTCACTTTAAAATCAGAAAGTATAAATCTCAATCTATATGCTTTTTAACAACGTACCTACATTATACTCTTACTGTCTTCTGTGCCTACATGTAAACGCAAAGTCAATAATCACTTTTAGTTGAGCTATTCGTGCGCTCAAATCAACAATGGCTCAAATTATTCAGAATTTACTTTACAAAGTCCAGACAAAAAATACAACACAAAGGCTTTATGCAAACTTTATTGAAATATCAAAAACTGCAAGTTCAAGGAAAACATTGCGAGTTCAATCCCAGTTTATTGCAAGACATGCCTTTATTTCCATACAATTTTGCAAACAGGTGTCATTGACGTGTCAAATGCGAATCACAAAAAATAATAATAATAAAGACCTGTCAGTACCGTTTCTCTACACAAATAAAACTTGACCTAAAATAGTATTTTTAAACGCCATGATGCAAAGGTCAGATAAAATTGATACTTTTGATTCGTAATATGACGTTTGCTCGCACGTAGGTTGGTATTGTTATGCACAGATTAAAGGAAATTAACATTTTTGCAAGATATGCGAAAATAAACTATAATGAAATTACACAAGACTTGTTGCGACAATTACAAAACAAAATTTGAGATTGTAAAGCAATTTGGGATCCTTCAAGCCTAACTCAGTAAACTTTTAAATATTTTTTTCTCAATTCATGCATCGTCTATGTAGATAAATTCTGATAAGAATATATGTAATATATTCAATTTATCAAATACATATATGAACATTGAACATCCTAACAGTCCTAACACAGCTTATTCAATTTCAAGGAATTCAGACCAAGTTTTGGCTGTGTGCATTTGGGATTTTAGAAAGCTTTGGAAGGTTTAAAAAATAATAATTTTGATTAAAACATTATGTGCAGCTGTTTGAATGCACATCTTTTTTTAACTTATTTAGTTTTTATTTATACTTATAAAGTATACAAGCATATACACCTTTGCATTTATTTTTAATGTTATGGGACGGCAAACGAACAAGCGGGTCACCTGATGCTAAGTGATCACCGCTGGCCATGGACAACTGCAACACCAGGGGTGTAGTGTAACAAGAGCGTTACTGGCCTTTCAGGAAGATATAGACTCGTTTTTTGAAGGTTTCAATGTCGTATCTAATTAATGAAAAATGTGACAATAAAAGAAAAAAATATATATTCAATTGCCTCGATACTATGAAATACACAACAAACACCGCGACATAACTTTCAAATGTTCACTTTCGCCAAATAATTTTAATTCAACGCGCAGCCGCCATCCGCCATGCCATCAAAGTACATATTTTCACTTGTTGCACAGACGATGAAACCCTTAACATAAAGCTGAATTTAGATTGTTAAATGAAAAAAAAAGATATACTTAGGTACTAATAAATAAACAAGCAAGTCAAACCCTGCAAAACTTATCTAAAAATGAGTGCATATAATATTCAACTGATTCTGATTTAAGAAGAGTTTTTTTACAAAACTGCATTTTAGTAAAGTGAATCACTTAAAAACTCTGTTGTAATAACCGAAAGTTTATATGAAAAAAATTAATATAAATGCTTCTCCATTTTATTTCTTGCTAAATTTGGTCCAGTATGCAGTTAAAATAAATTTTTACTTAGTTAAAAAAAATATTTTTAAAAATAAATTTATAATAATTACTCGTATTGTATGTCCAATTAGGAAAGAACATGGAGGCACTTTAATAATGTTAAGACCTATGTATTTTTTTTCTATATATTCAACAATAAAGATGATTTATATTTTGTATTAAGTTTGTCGTTACCTTCGCTCTCCTGTAAATAAACTTCCATAAGTTATTTACCTAAAGCCTGTTAACTATACGTAAAGAACTTCGATAAAAAGGATGTTCCTCGTATCTTACATTGTGTACATGGCTTTATAGAATAGGTGATCAGTAACCGAAGACAGAAGTAAACGCCGCAGTGGAATACCAATGATCACTGCATTCCCAGGATAGAAGGAACGGTTTTAAAACAATATTCCGATCGTCGACAAAATACAAATGTCCACAAATTCCTATGCCATCACTGTTCAATTTGTTACATGAGAACCGAACAACAATGTTTTATTCTACGAAAAATTATTTTATCAAGAAATCACATGTCCATATTGCCCATCAACAAAAATAATACAGAAAATGTCAATTACATTTAATCTAACATAGAATATTTATATTTTTACTAAGTTTATCTGTCATAAAAATAGTACATTATCCTCTCAGGGCGACAAGAAAATAATAAATTCGATGTGTTTTCGATTTTCCACCCCGTATGTCCGTTAATTCACTTCGGAGCCTGGGTGCACTTCCCCGTTTTTTCTTTTCCAAATATATATGCATGTTATTGGTCACCCAAGGATGCCAAAACCGTGGAGAACAATGAATTGAAGAAGAAATAGTTTAGTTGAGTTGACGTTAACTATAATTTTATAAAAGATTGTTCTTAATTACATCACAAAAAAATTAATATTATTCTGCTGAATGTCTTCTACGTTACTGAATCGTGGTTAGAGTATTCTGTAGTATTGTGACCCTACCTTAGTGAAAAACATGTACATCTAAAGTAACTCGTCAAATCAATGCAAACAAATAATACATTTATCGTAACTTACATGTGATATATGTAAATAAATTTCGTGGTTATTCTACACAATAGCATTTTTCCAAAATGGGTTTTTACACCCTGGCTAGCCTCCAAGTTATGCCCATCAAAATGGACATTTTTTACTATAAGAGAATATGAATGGTAATTTAACTAAATTTATGTTTTCTTTGTTCACAGAATTGGCCTTTGCGGATTCGACAACCCACACAGAGATCAAAAGACAGAAGAAATAAAAAGACATATAGGACAGGTAATTTCTAAATAGGGTCTTATAAAATATACTGGAACTTTTTTTAGGCTGAATTCAGTGAATGATACTGAAAAACTTTCCTAATAAACATTTATCCAAATATGAGAAATAATGTTTGGCCTCCATACAAGTTGAGCGATCAGCTGATCCGACAATTTTTTTTTTCATATTTCTGTATATGTATGTTCGTTGTGGAAAATTATTCATTATCATAGACTAAAAATAGTTTTTGACGTCCGATACAAGTTGAACGATCAACTATTCCGAGTTTGTAGGTATAACATAGTGGAAAGCTAAAACAATTTTTTTCATATTTCGATATATTTCCCTGGGCAAAGATTTTCAGCAACATGGACTGAATCCACCCTTTAAATAGTTTCATTATAAATACAATTCAAAATAAAAAACACTGCGATATATGAAATATCGTCACGTCAAAGCACGGCTCCGGGCCTTTCTTCGCTCTCGACGAATATTTCACTGTGTTTTATTTATACATTTTTTGTAGCCAAAACGACTAGATATTTAGATAATACATTTTTGGTATAATTTTTATATAAAAAGGTAATTATATAAAATAGTAATATGTAATATAAAGGTTTTAGAGCTTTAAAAAAAAACACAAACATACCTCATGTTTATGTTTTTTTTTTTTTCAAGCCAAAAATGCTCAATCGTGTTTTGGCTATTGTGGGTAGTCTATAGAAAATCCTTAAGATTTTTACGTTAATCTTTTGAGGAATAAACTGTAGTTGTTTAATAACAGTGATTTTTCAAAAACACGCACAGTATTGCAAATTGTGAACCTATCTCGCCTTAAGTACGAGTACAATTTGTACCTTATCGTACTTAAATATTTTATTATTTGTAAAGAAGATTTAGACAATACACCATTTAACAAAATTATAACCTTACCAAAACATCATAAGCATCCTTGCTTATGTTATTTTGGTAAGGTTATGATTTTGTTTATGTCATTCACCATCAGTTCCCATCACACCCACGCGAAACAAAACGATGAGTTCACAACACAATCATCATCTAGGCCCATACAGGTATTTAATTTTTTATCAATTACTCGAATGACGTAATGATGAACTGGCGCCGGATCTATTGCATTTTTTTTTAATTATTAGTCAAGCGCGCCCACCTAAGCGATGACCAGCACGCAACTAAAAATAAATTAAGAAAAATTTGAGAGTAACATGCACAACGCAGATTAACTTTCAATGAAAACATGATGTGATGTTAATAGCGGCATTATGAGAACTTCCTGGGCGTCTTGAATTAAATTCCGTCATTCAGTATAGGTGTGTCTGTCTCTGTGGTCTAGAGGTCAAGGCGTTTGCCTTGTGATCTGGAGGTCATGGGTTCAAATCCCACTGGAAAGCACACTTTGTGAAAAGTTGTTTCTAGTCTAGTTAGGATATTGCAAGCTTAAATCACCTGAATATCCGAAAAGCAAGATGATTCCGTGCTTCGGAAGGCACGTAAAGCTGTGGGTCCCGAACGCCATCTAGTGTCTGTTTAAACCTATCCTAGGATTGGTTCTGGTCGCTTAGTGTAAAAACCAGTTACCTCGTCAAATCATCTAGGTTAGGTAGCGGCCCCCGGGCTTTGGAGCGTTACCGTTGAGGATGCAACCACGAATACGCTCGGATGATCATATCTTGATGAGAATTGAATTCTTTACTGAAATATTAAGCGCATTCGTGATCGATTCCGCAATAAAAATGCCTTACCCTTCAATAGAGATGTCTGGGTCCGAAAAATATTATTTTATTGAGTCCGTCAGTACGAGTATGATTATAAAAAAGTAATGGACCCATATTTTTCGGTTTTTCAAAGTAGTGAAAATTAACTATGATACAGCGTATCGAAGTTTGGGAGTGGGGTGATTAACGTCACAACTGTCTAGTGAAAATCGTACTAGAACGTTACGTCATGCGATATTTACATGCGCTGTATCTTCGTTATTATTTGCTTATTAGAGAAAAGAAAAATACATAAGTATACAATATTTTTAATAATCTACCTGAGATGACCCAAAAATATTTTTTTGTCCACATTTGTATTATGAGATTAACGAATCCTTTACCGAAATATGCAGTGCATTCGTGATCGATTCCTCAGTAAAGATGCTTTACCCTTCAATTCAAGACCCATGTTTTCGTAATAATTATTATTTGTCATTTATATCTAAATCTGCAATCTGTATCTCGGATGATAAAAGGTCTTCTCATTTTTTATTCACGGCTTCTTTCATATAAACATATTCAGGGATATATGTCAATCCCTTATTTGATTTATTGTATTTATAGTATGTTTATAATACGGTTCATACAATTGAGGGATCGGATGATCTATCAAGCAGTAAGCTTCTGACATCACAAATTTTTATACTTTTTTATATTATGATATCATCATCCAGGTCTTTATTAGTCTCGACTGCAGGAGCATGACCCTCTCTGTACTACCATCGCCAAATATTAGCCAAAGCAGTCAGAAGATTTGGCCTACACTATCCACGCTCGCCAGATGGGTTGGAGGGGTCTCACTAATGTTTATAATTTGTTTAGCTTGTGTTTCCTGAGTCGCCTTCTACGACATCCACGGGAAGACTTGGAGTGGTCCTATTCAACTCTGCCGGGAACCACACGCCTAATTTATATTATGATATAAAAAATTACAATACCGCAGCCACATAATCAGAATAACATTCTAATATCAACATTGTTCCAAGATTATCATACAATAGAATTTGCTACAAGGAAGAGAATTACATCAAGAATCTTGTTACATGAAACAAGCACTGTTTATTCAGATAAATTGCGAATAATACACAGACAATGGATGAAATACTCTTGACATTCAAAATGATGCGGTAACGAGCTGTCGAATTCAAGGGAAGATCGAAAAGTGTGATCGATTGAAAGATAGAAAGATCAATAAATATACATTGTAGTTAGTGTTTGTTTATACAATTGAGGCGCTGTTTTATGTTCTGGATCTTCTTTGTCCGTCCAGCTATTACCATTACGCGAAGATGTTAACTTGTATAATGAAATAAGATCTGTTATTGGCTTTTTGTTTGCTACTTTGTAACCTATACTGTAATTGTAGCTGTGTGTGTGTAGCATCCAAATGTGAAAAGTAACTTAAGTAAATATTAAAATAACGTTAGTACTGTATCTTTTATGCCTAAAACCCTATAAAATTGTTAATCTAAATCAATTCCTTTTTTCATCTTCGCCAAAAGTGGCCTTTGCGTTTTGTGGCCTCACTAGGCCTAGAATGAGTCTATCAAGTTAGGTTTATATAATGAAATGATAATATGTTAACCTAAACTTGGTGTATGTCTTACGACCCTTGACTCCGTATATCCTGTTATAAAGAAATGAAAGTGTGTACTCGTCGTTCTTTATTTTTCAATTTAAATAATAGTATAATTACAAAGAACGATTTTAAATATCCTAGTAGGGAGAACGTCTTTCTGTTTTTTCATCTATTTGTTCAAGATTTTGTTTGGTATCGCAACTCTTTGTTCTATCAACCTCATAAGGGATAAAAACGTAATATTATGTATGTCTGTGTTATGATTGTAGTAGGGAAAAGTAGATGTCCAAATTGAATAATTTTGTCATAGGAAGAAAATTAAATCATAGACAAAATGTTTCTGCGTACAACAAATACTGCAGAACTTTCAAAAAAACATTTGTTTAAATTCATTCAATTTCCGATCACGTAGACAAGTTTTATTACAAGATGAATTGTGGTTTACTATAGCATTATAGGTTAACGAATCACTAATAAAAAATAAAGGCCGGGAGCTAATGAGAAATGTTCACAATTTTTATAATCCGTGTCTAATGGGTGTGTTCTTGAATCAGATTGAATGAGTGTATGATTAAATTTTGTAAGGCCGTTTTACTCGTAATGCAAGTTTTGTGTTAGATTTATTACTTTCAAAACCAGTTGATTCACTTTAACTGATTCATAATTGTTTGTGTTTTTACTTGTATTTTTTTAACTGCTCATTACATATTTAAATAATACCTCCGTGACAAATGAATAACCTATTCATTTAATCTTAGTCTACGAAACTTATCTTAATCCAAAGTTCGTTATGAAATAAGAAAAATAATTTTATCAAGATACTCGTACTATAAGTAATTGCGGTGTGGTTCCCGGCAGAGTAGAATAGGACCTCTCCAAATCTTCCCGTGGATGTCGTAGAAGGCGGCTTAGGAAATACAAACTAAACAAAGCTTATAATCATCAATAATACGTCTCCAACCTGTCTGGCCAGCGTGAAGAATGTAGGCCAAATCCTCTGGCTGCTATGGCTATGTATGGCTCTCGTAGGTAGTACAGAGAGGATCGTGCTCCAGCATTATAAACTAAAAAGGACCTGTTAAGGCGAAGATATAGGCAAATGGCCTTGAAGTGTGAAATAAATTGTTAACTCGTAAATATGGTGATAATTTCCATATTGCTCTACGTCATGCACTAGATAGCCCTTTAAATTATTTTATGAACTACCGTTAAAACTATTATTGGTGATCCGTCTAGCTTTAAAACTTGCCGTGGCCACTTTTGGCGGAGGCAAGTTTTAAAGCTAGACGGACTAATGTAAATACTTTTAACGGTGGTTTATAAAATAATTTAAAGGGCTATCTAGTGCATGACGAAGAGCAATATGGAAATTATCTCTATATTTACGAGTTAACAATTAATTTCAAATGAGGGCGCCACTTTAAGGTCATTTGCCTATATCTTCACCTTAATGATGATAGCTGTAAGTAAAAAAATCTGTTGAGTTTATTTTCTATTGTCAAAGATTAAAACATTTATAACTTCATCATAACGACTGTTTGGAGTATGTTGGACATGTCACATCTTTAAAACTGAACTACATTCAGTCAGGGATTACCTAATCGGAATAATAGATTGAATAAATCTAATAAAAAAATCGTTTTATCTAAATATATATAACTCAAAGGTGACTGACTGATTGACATAGTGATCTATCAACGCACAGCCCAAACCACTGGACGGATCGGGCTGAAATTTGGCATGCAGGTATGACGTAGGCATTCGCTAAGAAAGGACGCGAGCGAAGCCGCGGGCAAAAGCTAGTAAATTTATAATTTTCATATTGAAATTGTTCCTATGATTTACCAAAACGTTCATTTTCTTCATCTAAGCGTATTTCTGGTTGCATTAACGCAGCTGTGTTGATTCCGAATCCAAGATTCGCTTTTCCGCTTTTTCCTGTAATAGATTACATTGAATATGCATTCAATAGTCACTCAAGGATGCTGAAGACCGTGCGAAGTTTAGATGAAGGCGGAATCGTTAAAAATATTTAGCTGTGGTTTACCAAAATGTTAACAGATAGCTACAATTTCAAAACACAGTGTAGCTAGAGAACCGTAGTCTGAATACATTATGCACGGACCAATGCACCTCCGGTATTCGAAGCCGTCGCGACAATTAAAGGTTTCATCAAACTTGCTACACTTCCCATACCATCGTTCATTAGTGATGCGATGTTCGATGATGATAAGGATTTGTTAGGAAACCTTTTTTAAGTAGATAAAGGTATGGAACATATGAAACATAAAACACGGCCGGCCGATGACGGAGAATTTGAGAAGCGCATGGCTTTTTGGTATTAAAGGTAGCTGTTTCTTTGATAAAGTTGATATTTTCAACAAGAATAAAATAAAGATGTGTATATTTATTACGAATCGAAAAAGTAAATAATTGTAAAATGCATGGTAGTGGTCAATATCTTATCATATAAGCCACAGGAGGTCCACTGCTAAACCGTCCTAAGGATTTCTAAAATGATCTAATGGTCAATGTTATATTAATTTTACTATTTCAAGTGTCTTCCAAATTTAAATTTAAACGATCCTAATCGGTTCAAAGTAAAAGATCAAATAGGTATTCAATTATTTCATACAACATACCCTTGTTAGTTGGATTAAAATTGTGATCCCTTTGGCATTCATATCATTCCAAATTAAAAGAACACAACCAAACCTTTGAATGACAAGGTCTCACACAACCGAAAGGCCAACTGTCATTCGGCCGAAGATATTGTTACAACTATATACGATCCTATTAAAGTGTAATCGATCATAATAAGCAGTGCGATAGATAGGTCAGTAGTAATTGCACTTGTTAAAAGCTATGCTGTTTGTATAGCACAGGTGTGAACTTTAGATTTCAAATGTCATATTTTAATTTAAGGTAGTAAACAATACACTAGTGAAATACCTGTAGTCTAAAAATATTTCAGTATATAGTCATCGCAAAATTTTTGTAAAACACATAAATACATACTATATATTAATATCTACTTAATACGTGAAATGACTTGGTTATTTACAAATACAAAAGCCATTTGTGTTTGACGACCTCCGTGGCAGAATGGTTAACACACTAGACTGCTAATTCGGAGGTTCTGGGTTCAATTCCCAGCCAGAGCAAGTTAGAAAATCGCTTTTTTCAAAATTTTCTGGGTCTTGGGTGTTTATCTATATGTATATGTATTTATTATAAAATATAGTATCGTTGAGGTAGTAACACAAGTTTAAAACTTACTTTGGGGCTAGCTTAATCAGTGTGATTTGTCCCTATATATTTATTTAAAAGTAAGTGTCAGGCAATTTGGTGGATTTGAAATTAAAATAATACAGTATTTAGATAGAGAGCTATTATTTAAAATATAATACTCTGCGAACTCACCCAAAAATACAATATATAAAAACAAGAAACAAAGTCTATATTTTTGTGTCTATGTTTTTTTTTTTATCTCGTATGAAATCACAAAACAAATCGAATCTTACAAAACATTGACATGAACCACCAAATCTAATACATCTTCCGCGTAGGTTTTAATACAGTTCTCAAAATTTAAATATCTGGAACAATAGCCATAATTCGATATGCTCCAACAAGTATAAGGTCACTGATGTCATAGGTCAGAATATTGGGACCTATTCCATTGTTGAGCAGCTCGCTCTTGTCATAAATCATAATAAGATGGATGGTGTTAAGATAATATAAAGTGTACCGTCTCGAGCCATTGACCTTGTACCTGTAGATGTTGAGATAACTGATTGTGATGTCATCGAGTAACGGTTTTTGTGGTAACATCAGTATTTTGGTTGTGATAATCTGTTTACTATAAAAAGAAAGATGGAGGATCGAATAGTAAGATCTTGTTTACTTCGTGATGAAAACCAATCAACTAATTGATAAATATCAAAAAACACTAAATTTCTACTAGGCCTATAGCATTAGGAAGCTTTGGTGTTGTTGAAATTTCACTTTACTTAGGTACTATCAGGTATATCCAGTTTATATTTTTATGCCACACTTACGTAAAAAAAGCAATATCAAAAATAAAATTGAAAAGGATCATATCCCTCTCTACGGTTTTTAGATGAAAAAATGTATTCAATACATACAGCTACCTAGTCTTAATCAGCAACAGGCTAGAAAAAGAAATAAATCAGAAAAGAGCTTATAAAGGGTGACTTTCCAATATCACTAAAGTGTGGACTCATTTGCATGTGAATCTTGTCCATCTTAACTTAAGGTGCACAGACTTGGTAATTTACTAAGGAGCAGAAGTCATAGCTCATGATTTGCCAAAGAACAGTGGAGCGAAGTATCGGCGTCCCAAGGCTGGATAGATTGTCAAACACGGAACTCCGTTCAAAACAGGTGTTACCAACGAAAGACGCAAAGCCGCCAAATTAAAGTGGGATTGGCCAGGCCACGTTTGTCAGATGTACCCAGGTCGATGGGCTAATCTGGCTAAAGGTGGATTTCCACTGGACAAAATAAAACCGGACAGGCATTGTTGGAGTGTTGAGTTTAAAATTTTGAAAACAATTAGTAGCAGGTGTGCACTGGACAGGGATAGTTACAGGTTCTTAGGAAACCTAGCATGGGCACCAGTCCTCCACTATCACATAGTACTTATATACGAGTATTACTTAATTAAGTCTTTTTCTTTTGGATATTTGTTGTATAAAATTGTAACAAATTTATTATATTTAATTTATTATAAGTGGAAGAAGATGAAGGAGACCCTATGCCCAGCAGCGGGACAACAAAAGTTAAAAAAAGAGATAATAGTACATATTAACGTGTATGGAAAAGGTTACTTGCACAACTTCCATACACCGTCTCTCAACGTCTTTTGGTTCAATCAAAAATCAAGTATGGTTTCTTCATATTTTTTTTCTTTGTCACCAGGGTGTCAAAATAAAAATGGACGATGCCGGTAACATACTCATCAGACGCTATTCCAAGAGTAGCGTGTTTGTGAAGAGTACGGCAGCCACCAGCAATGAGGAGACGGCTATTGGGCAGGACATCGTCAAGCTACCTGGATACTCGCTGGAACAGGAAAAAATATTTAAGGTAGGTAAAGTTCATCAACATAATCAACATCAACAACAACAACTTTCAAGGACCTGTTGCTAGGTATAAGCCTTCTTTGTGTCATTGTAAGGTAGGGTTAAATGATCACAATTGGGTAGTTTCCTGGGTCAAAACAAAATATTTGGTACTGTTAAGAAAATAAAACGTCACAAAATAATGTCACTTGTCAAACGAAAAAACGAACGAGATTTTAGATTTATTAATGCAGAAAAACGGATATTAAGTGCGCTATTTGATTTAAAAAAATCTATGACGTCACAGTCCGATATTTCATACAAAATCTCATAGAAAATGTTTGTTTTGACGTTTAGAAAAAAGTCTGATTTGACTTGGAAACTAGCGGATTATCTGTATGTGAATGTGAAGGTCTACCAGTCAGTTTATAGACCTAAAGTATTATTTTTTTAATTTGGAAAAGTATATACATATACGTGACCCAACAGAATACCTACTGTTATTAGTAACAAATTAAAAGTAAATATTTAATAACTACTTATCTACTTAATTTCATGCACTATATTGGCCCTTGCATATCAATTTCGTGTCATAGACAAAATTACGTCATCCTTCTCTCAACTAAATGCTAATATAAAATGACATCTATGTCAATGGTCATAAGGATTCGTCGCTGCCTATTTACGTTTCTAGACGATATATAACTGTGGGCCTTGCCTACCAAATGGATGTTTACTACTAATAATTTCCGTCGAGATGGAAGCATTTACAAAGTGAGATGTCGAAACTTGGCTCTATTAATTTCATGGTTGCCCACTAGCATAAAATATGCATAGTACAAAAAGAGCACGAAACAACTACTTTATGTTTAACAACTTTAAATCCATCGTGTTGGCTAACATATAATTAAATTTTGTATTCGGGTATTTACGCGAAACGTACAATTAATTTATATTTTTCGCTAGCGTTTCAGTCGAATTGTCTTTTTTGTATTATTATTTTTTGCTTATATGTTTAGAAAAAAACAACCTTTAACTTTTTGAACAAGGGCGGATCCAGCTTTGGTGCCAGGGGGTCACAGAGTCGTGATCAAGTCACAAGAAGTTATAATTTGATTTTTATAATCATAGATACGAGTAATTAAACATTGAAGGTAGTTACATAAATCTATATTGTGACAAAAAAATATTTAAAAACATTATGTTTAACAATTTTAATTAGTGGTCCACCTAGGCCCTGGACCCAGCCCAGGGGGGTCATGACCCCCATGACCCCCCCCCCTGGATCCGCCCTTGCGAGTAGTCTCATCATGCTAGGAAAACGTCAGAGCAGAATTAAATAAAAAAGGTACGTTTCGTGTTAATTCTCGTGTATAAAATTTAATACTTTATGTTTTTCAATATTTGTATGTTTACCTGTGTTGGTAGACAAAATCTGAAGTCTAATCGCTGCTATTATGTCTAAGGGTGTCTAAGGCTTTAATGTTTTATTATACTAACATGGCGCCTAAATAAAAACAGACATTCGTTATAGCTTGATTGCAGGTTAACTGTATATATACGAGTATGTTACGGCTAAGATGGGCGTGAACATAATACTAGGATTAGCTGACTAAACCAAGGTTAGGTTAGGTTAAACCTAAGTTTATCCGGCTAATCCTAGGATTGTGTTTACACCCATCTTTAGCCATAACATATATCATCATCATCATCATCATTTCAGCCGCATAACGTCCACAGCTGGACATAGGCCTCTCCCAAGGTTTTCCAAAATGACCGATCTAGAGCGGCCTGTATCCAGCGCTTTCCAGCGACCTTGGTCAGGTCGTCTGACCACCTTGTGGGTGGGTGTCCTACGCTTCGCTTGCCAGTACGTGGTCGCCATTCGAGAACCTTCTTGCTCCCTGCCACTTCAACGAGCTAATCCGCTGGGCTATGTCCGTGACTTTTGTTCTCCTACGAATTTCCTCATTTCTGATTCGATCATATATATATTATACCACGTATTTATCCTTAATGGAGCAGACAGAACATTTCGGGTCTTACGGCTCTAAGCAGACAGAGCCCAGGGTCGCAAGACCCAAAGGCCACTTTTAGCGTTATGGTGGGCGAGAAGGAATCAAATCAGTGATGCTTGCCGCATCGCCTATTAACATGATTCGAATTTTAGCCAATTCCCTCGATCGGCTTGTATGATCTGCACGGGAAGAGAAGCAGCTGGTACATTCTAAGTTTTTTATTTTCTCCCAGACCAGCATGGAAGTGCAATTACAATGATATTATGTACATCTATGTAGTTGTGTAGAACGAAGTTTAAATTATAAGTGTCAATTCTGAACTTTTCATATTTTATGCAACTTGAGACTAGCTAGTGAGACATGGTAATTTCGAGTTAATCAATCAGAAATTTGCCTTTTTGGGACGAAACGGATGAACGTGATCTTCTAATGACTATCTTATAATTTTGAGCCAATGATGACTCTTATGTCCTTTAAAGTCTAACTGCTTACAAAATTGATTGCGAATTGAACTTAGCTTACAAGATTTATTGTGTCCATTTTGCTGTTTTAGCAGCATAACTCCTACTCCTTTTTCGACTTATTATTGTAGTTTAAACGAGAGAAAGGAAACAAATAATATATTTACATGCAATGCTATTATATACAACCACACCAAAACTTTTAATTTCATATTCTTTATCTTGCCCCATTGGCTTATATGTTTGTTTATATAAATATATTTTTTTTATTTCGCCCTATCATTTATTATTCTATTTGACACTCCGTAGATGGCATGATTTGTCGTATATTCTACGACAAATCATGCCATCTCTACCTCCGAACTTCAGACGGTTTCGCCCATAAATTGTTTGATGGCTCCTGAAACGGGAAATATACAACCTTATAACGAATCTTCTTATTTGCTAATAATTCCTGAAAAGCACAACAAATTCTAAGCCTTCTACAGAAAAATTCATCGCTTGGTGAATTCGAAGAGAAAGGGTAACTATCTGTTCGGGAAAAAAGCACATCAAAGATAGCAAGATAACCGTCGGAACACCATAATTAAAGTGTTGCACCACGTTGCACCATTTGTATAATTTCCTCTGTTTCGTCATTATTAAAGACAATGATCGGCGGAGAAAAAAATTTAAGAGCCTGAACATTACTCTAATGCGTTGCTTTGTGCAGTGGTCATTTAAGACGCATCACGACTGCATAGAGTACATCAGTGCACGATCTAAGATGACCATGACATTGCCACATAATTTCTTTTGGTCGTGCTTACGAAATTTAAGATCATCTTTGAAAATGGTTTTTATTAGGCGGAACGTTGCAACATTTTCTTGAGATACCATTATCCTTGAATTCGCAATCGCGAATGCTTTCCATTGATAAATTTCGGTAAAAATGTAAAACAGCTGAGGTCCGCTTAGATTCTGTGTTTTTAAAAACATTTGTGGACCGCTTGGGGTTAAGACACGAAATTATAATATTCTTCTAAAAGCAGTGAGGGACATTTTTTAAATAAAATATTAGGGAATAGTTAAAAATAGTTTAAATATTTCTGACGTTGTAGTTTCAACAAATATTTGTAGAATAAAACTCAGGAAAGCGCACCCCTTCCTCTCCCTGCTCCGAAGCAGTACAGCTGAGGATGCAATCTGGAATGACATATGATGAAGAAAAAAAAATTAAAAAAAATTAACAAATATTTTTTTATCCACCTTTAAAAGGTTAGGATATTTTAGTAGTAGTAGTAAATGGACAATATAGACATGAACAGTTTTCGGCCATAATTTTTGCAAAAATCCATAGTTTGTCAAAGTAGGTCCATTTTGCAAAATAAATTGTTAATAAATTAGTATTTATAAATAGCTAACCTCAATATTATAAGGACTTTATGAAAAACAATAGGTGATCCACTTCCTAGAGAACGAGGCAGACTACACCTAATTCATTCACCACCGCCGACGTTTTACGTAAGGAGGTTGCAGTGAACAATGCGAAAGATAGCAACATTAAGTAACCAAAAGAATGGTCATTGCTTCACTTATTTTGTTTGGATGTTTCTATTTCCTTGGGAGCAACGAAAGCCAATTTGCAGAAAGCCATTGTTTTTGCGCAGAACAATGTCAGGTCATGGATCAAATTAATGGTCTTTTGGTATCGACTACATTATTTCTAACTACTTCTTCACCTTAACGCACTGTGAAGTCGAGACAGCATGTGAGTATTCTGTTCTTGCTACTGGGTGCAAACTTTTTATAGTTTTTATTAACATGGATCTTCTCCTCTTCATTATACATATGTATAATTTAAATCATTTATTGCTCCTTAGCTCATCGGAGTTACTTACTAGTTAGTTAGTTCCGTACTACTCACATAATCGTTTTAATCTTTCCTTTCTTCTTACTCCTTTGAATAATCATTAACTATCTGAATTCTCTCAACTAAGAGCAATATTTTTATTACTTTTAATGTATCAATTTGCATCTTCACTCGTAAATCAAATTTTCTTAGACAATACTCTGTTGAAACTTAGTTGATCCCTGAGATTTTTTCCATGCGATCCGTCTTGTTCCCACACCAAATTCCCTTGCGACTAATTCAATAAGTTTAGTAACAATGTTATCTTCATTCATGTCAACTTGCAAACGTGTTTTAAATCAGTTAATACCAAGGAGGTTCCAAATGATAATACTAGCATATAGGAATATGGAATGCAATGCAAAACGCAAAAAAAAATCAAACGAATCTTCATACATCATGATACGAGTACTACCATTACTCTGGCTAATGGACATTGAAATTTGTTCAAACGAGACATTGCCCTAAATTAATGATAAAAATATATGGCACCGTCAGTTTATGATGCCAAATACAAAATTATTAATATGGTTTATAACGTTAGAGGTTGTGTAAAACGCAATTCATCATAACTCCAATTAACGAAGAAGCTGGTTTCATAACAATGCAGCTGCAACCAAAATACCAGCAATAATTAAGATTCTCAAAACCACATCAATTTGAAACTCTGATGAGAGAATGTAGGCGGCGACTTTTTTGTAGATAATATCAGATGTCTACTGCGTTTAGATGGACAGCTTGATGCAAGAACTGTGACGTCTTGGAAGTGCATCGGTTGTGTAACAACTTTATTGGCCTCATTCAATTTCGTCGATGCATCTGACTCGGCGTTGTCGTCTTTGTTTTTTAGAGTTCCGTGTTAACAACAAAAGTTCGGCTTTACAATAGAGGCAAATTAAAAAGGCTGATGTTTATATCATCCACGATGTTCCATCGAATTCTTATTATCTTTGTTTTGACAGCTGTAACACCCATGTTACATTACACTACATGTATACCAAACTGTGCCAGAATACTTTTTTCGAAATGCGTAATTTTTAGAGGAAGAAACACCAAAAAAAAATCGACTTCTTATATAATATGAATTTCACAAATGTAAGCATAAGGTATCTGGTATATTAAAATAAAAAATAAAAATATCACAAGAAAACGATTAAGTATAGATGACAAGAATTTATAATTCTACCAATTCTATAACGATAACATATCTAGAAAACCAATTTTAAATATTTACATCATTACCAAATATAGAGACAGAAGATATATTACTTACTCCATCGGTCCTATTTTAAGAACACCAACAAAGTTATTGACTTGTTGTTTTTCATCATCGGACCAACTCGTTTTATTTGTAATTATTTTTGAAGCGTCATCCTTATCTAAATTATTATTTCAAAGGGGCGTAAGAAGATGTCGGGTTTCATTGTTTGGTCTACAATTGTCTCTTCATCATTGCCCTCTTCTCCGTTGTGTAATATTAAATCGATAGCATCTAAACCATTGATTCGTCTGTCCGTCTATTTGTTTAGATTAACATCACTTGTTTGATTAAATTGGTTAATTAAGATAAAAAATACGCTTCACTTTTTTGTCATACAATCGATCGTGTTTGCTACTTAGTCCGTTTGCTTGCTTTTTTACAAATGATAAACATCTTAAGCCTGTTATGAATATAAGTTTATCATTGTCAAATAAAATATTATGAACCTTCATGTCAGGAAAAAAATGCTAAACCGCTTACATTATGCCAATTTTAATAGACTTGTTGTATATACATCATTCAGATAATGTTTGGAGTATTTAAGTATACTGAATCAAATATTATTTATGGGTCTTAGTACGTCTTATACAGTATACTATATTTATTCAGTAGGCATAGGATCTAAAACATTCACTGTAATCCATTAATTGAAATAAGCGCTTGGTTTATTTCGATTATTTTATCATGTCGTTCGACTTGCTTAAAAATTCTTCCGATTTCCTTTGGAGTCAGAATACTATCTGAGATGTATTTGATGCGAATTTCTACTATTTGTAGATATACCTATGCTTTACAGTCCATGAAAATTAAGTGCCAATTATTACGATTACCCTCAAGGGTCATATTTTTAAGATTTTCTATTTATAATCACATGCACGCACATAAATCCTAATATTTTTTTCTCCTTCCAGCTATTCGACATGAAGAAGTTTCAATCAAACGTAAACCGAGAGCTGCGGCGCGCATACCCTGATCGTAGGAGGCTGGAGACGCAGTGCCTCAGCGCAGTCGCCTTCGTCAAGTCAGAGAGTGATCTGCTGGAATGCCCCGTCTGGGTGCTGGTCATCAATGTAGTCGCTATGGATATGCTCAAGTCCAAATTACCTCCAGGTATGTACCTTAGATTTGTATAAAACTATTAAGTCTAACCTTAGTAGCCTACAGGCTAGAAAGGTTAGACTTATTAGTTAACTCTCTCTGACTCTGTTACAATAGAGGAAAGTTACTCCCTAGAGTATCTGGGTGGGTAGTATCTGGGTGATGGTAATCAAAAGTCACAATGGATGGCTGAAGTCCAAATAATTACCTGCGTAAACTTACCCGTTTATAGCAGGCCTTTACTCCTGAGTGCTAGACAGCGCCTTTTTCATATCTTATTCATCATCATTTTAGACATCATTTTTATTATTCATCATCATATTAGACACTAAAGCCGCGTAGCGGTCTAGTTTAGTATTTTATTCTGGATAGTTCTATTTTAGGCTTCTCTCCTTCTTGACGACCACCGTAGCGTATAAGTTAACACGCTAGTCCGTCACTCAGAGGTTATGGGTTCGATCCCCAGCCAGGGCAAGTTGGAAAATAGCCTTTTTAATTTGTCCTGGGTCTTGCGTGTCTATCTATATATGTATGTATTTATTATATCGTTGAGTTAGTATCCCATAACACAAGTTTAAACTTACTTTAGCATCAATCAGTGTGATTTGTCCTTATTTATTTATTTATTCTTCAGCCTATGGTGTTGATATTCTTCAACACTTAGTGTGACCTATAAATTCAATAAGAAATAAATAATGTGAAATAAATTCAAGTGAAGTAATCGAATCCATATAATAAAAGGTTTTTTGGCACCAAACATTATAACCGTTCCTCATGGAAATAAAATAGTTTCTTCAGTTAAAATGTTATAAATTTAGGCGAAATAGGCAGTATACTACAGGTTAATAATTTGAATAAACAGTAAAAGTAATACAGCCAATATTAATTCAGTACAACCATAATGTTTGTTTATTAACCCACTTGTACAATATTGAATTAAAGCAAGTCTTGTAAATCACTAAAAGCCACAAAATCAATCACAATACTACTATCAGCTGCAATAAAATTAACATAGTTCTGTGATACTATATCCGCCTGAACGACCTTGCGAAACACTGTTGCTTTCTACAGTACAGAGATAAAGAATAGAGTGTGACACATAAGGATAACTTGTCAGTTCAGTGAATTTGAGTAAATTGATTAATCCATACAAATACTTTGAAGTTACTACTCAAAGATGAATAAATAGTATATACGCGGGAATCTAATAGCAGAAAGTATTTTAAATGGCAATCATGTGTAAAAGTTAAAAATAAAATGTCTAAAAATAAATGCGCCGAATTAGGTCTCTTTTTTCGAGTTGGGTATCAAAATAAAGGAGTTTATAAAAGAATTACAAAAATGTATAATACGAATGTAAATTGGAAAGAGAAATGCTAAAAAACAACATATAACACAGGGCATAGGTATACTGTTGTTGTGTCTTTATTTTATTTTCACGCATCTGTTTTTTTTTTATATTTACTTGTTTATTGGTTACTGTGTGTATTATTAACGGGGTCTTATTCTCAGCATGGAAATAATAATAGCAATGTTTCTTTACGTTATAGAACATTGTTTCTCAAAGATGTCGCATCTATACCCTCTTCAATTAGCTATAAAGTTCTATTCGTAGCGCTTTATCTAAGATCGTAAGACTTTGTCACAATCAGCCGCTAACAAGATAAATCTGGAAAATGGTACTGTTTTATCGGACAGACATCTTATCTGGTCCCCATGTGTGAAACAATCTTTTGCCCTATTTTTAAGATTAAGGTGATTTATTTAGCTAAAGAAACGTTCGGACAAGTCAATGGGCTGTTTTCTAGTACCATCGTGGCAGGAACATGCACACACTTAAAAATAGAATATTTTATTTATTATTTTATTTTCAAAGTCGATTTCGCTTTTGGTGGATTTATTGGGTGACCATTGACATACATATTACATTTGGCTAAGAAATTTTGGAAAGGATTTGGACTTCTGTTTAGTACTTAGTAATAATTGGGTAGATAACTGGGTCAAAAATAAATTATTTGGTAAACGTTTCAAAATAGTGTCCATTGTCATTGATCATATCCATTTTCAACATGATTTTATATTTATGAATGCAGAAAGACTGATTTTAAGAGCGCTATTTGTCGTTTTTAGGACAAATCCTATAGAAAATGTTTGCTTTGACGTTTTGTAAAAAGTGTCTGATTAGTCTAGCGGATCCGTGCAAAATTTAGTTTCTTAGTATCCATGACTTGCTGAATTAACAAATTATTTTTTTAATAAGCTCCAACATCTCTTGCTACTATTGCATTCCCAAGGAGGGTTGACGTTGACGAGGGAAAGCGCACCCTGAGCTCCGAAGCAGCACATCTGAGGATGCAATCATGAACGCGCTAAGATAAGAAGAAGTAATTAATATAGTACTTTTCTCCGAATTTGTTAAATTTCGGAAAGGATATGGACTTCTATTTAAGGCAAGAGTGAATAGGCATTTTTGAGTCTGCGTGTTACACCTTAGACCTCATCTTCCCATCAGCCTAGATAGAGGTAAACGCACTCAAATCTGTAATAAAAAAAAAATAACGAATTACTTCGTAATTATTACAGGGTCTTGTTTTTGATTGATGATTTTTTCGATTTTTGTTTAGTAGTATGATTATATAAGGCAATAAATCTTGCTCGTAACTAGTTATGTGCCACTGGAAATA
The DNA here is from genome assembly GCA_963576875.1 of Acrobasis repandana. Taxonomy (NCBI): domain Eukaryota; kingdom Metazoa; phylum Arthropoda; class Insecta; order Lepidoptera; family Pyralidae; genus Acrobasis; species Acrobasis repandana. The sequence goes on from OY756215.1 coordinate 5,966,813, forward strand.
TTCCAAATAATTTTTCTCATTGTAAATTTACGGGAATATTACCAATATTTCTGTAATATTCCCCTAAATGTCTATTTTTAGGAATATTCCCTAATTTTCCAGGGCATGTCAATACTCATAACTCCTTTCAGGTAGCCATTAATTTTATGATGCAACACGATACAGTTTTATTATAGTAGACATCTTGTCCAATAAATTTTTGATAAATTAGAATTAATTTAGAGTTAGAACTAGTTCGACAACTGTCCATAAATATTTAAGTACTTAAAAACAATAAAAAAACTGCCAATTGATTTCAATAAATTAACATTGAATCTGAATACGTAGGTACTGGTTTTACTTTGACAAAAAGTGCTACAAAAACGAATGAATTGCAAATCAGTGAATCGTGAGTATTTTGTTGAAATGTGTATCATTACCCACGTCTATTTTATTAAATAATTTATTAAAATACAATTTTATTACGAATAGAAATTATTAAAATATTATTTTATTTGCTTCCATGCTGGTCTGGGAGAAAAGACAAAACCTAAAATATACCAGCTGCTTCCCTTCTCGCGCAGATCGTAAAAATCAATCAAGGGAATGGGCGAGAATCTGAATCATGTTAATAAGCGATGCGGCTAGCAACCCATCACTATTTGGATTCCGTATTTCCATATTAACGCCCACCATCACGCTAAAAGTCTTACAACTCTGGTCTGACTCTGTCTACTACGTAGGAGATAAGGATGTTACAATGTATGTGTATCTCTATTTTACTTGCTACAGAATACTTTTTTTCAACGGAATTGACGCCAAGCTTTGGTATTATTTAAGTTTTTATTTAAAATTTTAAATAATACCAAAGGTTGGCGTCCCTTAATAGCTATTAGCTTACTACTTGTATCTTTTTACTTTTTACACTTTTTGTCTTTTTACACCAAGTGGCAAAAGACAGTAACGGATACCTAAATATCGTAGGAATCTATTGACTCATAACTTTTTATTTACATTTATTTAGAAAAAATATTTAAAATCGATGTATTTTGCCTGGAATACCAATCATGCCTAAACTTCAATGATGTAAGAATTTCAAAGTGGTACCCGTCATTTGCTTGCTTCACTGTTTCATAACAAACACAAAACATAAGCACATCTTCAAATTTGCATACAGATTGTAGTATTTATTATAAATAAACGCGAGATGACCGAACATTACTTCATAAGCATAAAAAGGTTTCCGCGCTAAAAACTCTGATATCATACAAGTTCAATGGTAACTAGTGGACCAGCCACGAATATGTGAATCAATGTTTTGATTTTTTTATTGTTAATTGGAAAAATAGATCACACATACAGAAAACCTAAACCCTAAACACATTTCTTAATCTAATACTGTATATGTAACACTGTAAGCGTAACTTTTTTATATAAATAAATAAACCTGTAACCACGTCAAATCACCTAGGTTAGGTACGTAAGATGTGTACCACGCCTTGAATGAGTGCGTCCGAATCGAAAATGAAAGAAAAGATTTTATAACTGAATTTAATGTAAACCTCATAGATGTAGGAGTTTTTAATAGCATACTTGCCAGTCCGTCGTCAGAGGCAGCAAGGGTAATTTATAAAATCATTAAAAAATTAATAAGCCGGAGATGATATTTTTGTTTTTTTCGATGCATCTATGAGGGTGGCATAGTCTTTGTAGATAAAACACTCTATAATAAATAAAGATAAAAAAAAACCTAGGTTAGGTTAGGAAGTTAGCGGACCCCGGGCTCTGAAGCGCTACCGTTGAGGATGCAATACCGTGAATACGCTCGGATGATGATGATTTATTTATTATTGATTTTATGATGAATTATTAATAGTTACATTGTATTGCACCTGAATAATTCAATACAAAAATATAGTTATATTTAATGAAACATCACATGCACCTTGTCTGGCATTGCAATGGTACGAGAGGGAGGCAGACATATTTTATTTTTTATCTTGTAGGTATTCGGCGACTGAATAATATAATTTTTTTATCAGATATGATGATGATGATGAACACATACAAAACCCTAATCATAGTTTAACAGGCAGTTAGGTACTAACCTTTATTTGGTGTCGTTTATAGTAAAGAAATAATAAGATAATCATTTTTCGAGGATCATCAACGTGTTTATACATTTTCCACTCATTACTCAATATTTTCATGACATTCTCTATGGTTCTGTATATCTTTATATTTTTATACGAAAACTTGATATTCATTATCGACTAAAACTTTTAAGAAATTATTCACATTTACACTTGTGCCAATGCAAAATAACTTAATTAGGGGATCGGACAGGTCTTACCAAAAAATCTTTATTGTAATTAGAAATTATGTTAATTAAATAAACTGACCATTTAATGAGTATTTTTGTGAAATAATAATGATTTATATTTTTAAATCATAAAATAAAATGCGTTAATTGCAATATTTTTAATCTATTCGCCACCATGAACGAAACACCGATCACAGCGCGTTACGTCATTCGTTTGTAATTGTCATTTTTGACGGCTGGGGTAACCTCAAAATGTCAACCATAGATGTCAACATTACTATGTGAAGTTGTGGCCTTCGCTACTGCCATCCTTTTCTCCACTTGATTGTTTGATGTTTACTCAAAAACAGATGACGTCACGCGGCCAAGGTGACAAATGGGAGCGTTTACGCGGCATTTTTACGCATTCAAATTTTAAATGTAATTTATGTATATTTACAGCCTTATTGAAATAAAATATAATTTTTTATAGTAATAAATAACCATTCTTATTACTTTTAAACACTTTGTGAAAAGTTGTCCGATCCCCTATTATAATTAACTATTTCAATGAAAAACAGCAATTGCGAGTTTTTAATCACATTACTTTTCTGTAGCAAAGAACTTAAAAATGCTTACCTACATTCAACCTTGTGAAACGTGTTTATGTATTCCAAATTTAACGATGCCTGTGCCAACATTTTCTTTATTTTAAAACTATACTTATACTTTTTTTTTGCTGGACTGCCAACATTATTTTGGATTCTAGATTATTTATATTCGTGTAACTTAGGAACTCTATTCTGAACGTGGCCCGACACGCAATTGGCCGATTTTTTAAAATGTAAATATTATGAACAATTCAAAATATCTTTATTATCATAGGATATTTATAATATCTCTAAATAATAGTCACTTTGTTTTGCACTTGTAATCAGTGTACGAAAAAGTATTTTTTGTAATGTTTTGAAAAGTAAATCTTAAAGATTATAAAATTATGTTACATTTAATAATTTAAAATAATCTAAGAGTTCATGACAACAAATAAAAACATTAGACGCTGATATAATTACAGTCCCAAAAATATCTAGCCCACATCCAGACCACTAAAGAAAACAAGATATATGTAGTTAACAAAGATATTCGGACAAACGTTAATAACCAACAATGTCTGATAAATTCGCACTCAATAAAATATACAAATGTATAATTATCAAGAAACCAAATTCTACGTAAAATACAAAAAGTATCTAGGAAGTTATTCTGTCCTACTGACGCAAATAAAACATTCACAGATGCAACAATAGGATAGTACATCATAAGTGCAAATACTTATATTCAAGAATTAAATAAAACCGGTCAAGTGCGAGTCGGACTCGTACATGAAGGATTCCGTACCCCCGTACAATATTTTAAATCCCTGAAAAAAACACGTTTCTTGTATGATGAGGATGACCCCCTTTAACTTTATCTTATTTTTAGTATTTGTAATTATAGCAGCCACAATAATACATAATCGGTAAAAAATTTAAGTGTTACGGTTCAAGAGATAGAGCCCTGTGACAGACGGGCGGACAGACGAACAGACAGCGGAGTCTCATTAATAGGGTCCCGTCAAAACCCTTTGTGTACGAAACCCTAAAAAGTAACGAGAAAAGCCTTATTATTTTATAATGTACCCAAGTAGGTACCTATTTCATTACGTACTATAGGTTACAATATTAAGTCACTAATAAATTATAATGAAATGAGTTGACCGAATAAATGCATACTTATAGATGTTCTAAAATCGTTACTGTATGTAAGTTATATTTCTGTAACGTCTATGGTTTTTGTACAGAGCAACTAAATTAGACATAACTTATTAGGAATCGGCTATGTTTCCGCGTGTTTTAATTATAAAGCCGGCCATAATGGAAGTGGTAATAGACTCGCTTTATTTGTGTAATTGGACTGTGCGAAGCTATGTATGTAAAAAAATTTAAACAGATATGACGCAAAACAGTCCGAATGTGAGGTCAATCTTTTTTCGAGCAAGACATGAAATGAAATCGTCGTTTTTGTACAAAACGAATGGCTACAATTACGAACTAGGTATTTGAAATATTACGAGTAATTTAATACGCATTTGGCCTGAAAAAATGCTTTTGGCTCATCAGGTATAGTATTAAAAATATTATACAGGCATTTTTTCTTTTCTCTGACTAACAAAGATTGACGAAGATTCAACATATTTAAATGTCGCATGACGTCACGGACCTATACGATTTTAGGTAATATTAGGACCGCTTGCAATATAGTGCATTCAAATAAATAAAAAAAGAAAAGAAACAACATTAAATAGACCATGAAAGCCGTGTCGTTCCCGGCGTAGAATAGGACCACTCCAAGTCTCCCTGTGGATGTCGTAGAAGGACAGTAGACTTAGGAAACACAAGCTAAACAAATCTTAAAGACATCAATGAGGCCTCTACAACCCGTCTAGCCAGCGTAGTGTGTAGAGTGTAGGCCAAATCCTCTGACTGCTCTGACTTATATATGCTCTGGCAGTACAGAGAGGGTCGTGCTCCTGCAGTGGAGACTAAAAAAGACCTGATCATGATGAAGATCATGAGACCGTGGAAGTATAATCCATCGTGCCTAATACGGTGGATCCGCGCTTGCAGCACTTACAGAAAAAACATCTGAAGTAATACGAGTATACCTATACTACAAATCAACGAGTGTGAAATAAATATCTGAAATTATAATACTAATTCTATATCGTATTGGAAATCCTTGGGATAGGCCTATGTCCAATGGACATTATCCCGCTGAAATTATGATGATTAAATTACGAATTATCTGTTTATCCCTATGGTTGACTGGGAGAGAACACTTTTAGCGTTAAGTCCGCCAATTTTAATACAATTTGTATTGATTGTGGTACAATAAAGTTTTTAAAAAAAATGGAAGTCCTATTAAACTCTATGTAAGTAACTCTAATTAACTCTATGTAAATAATTAACTTGAGTTAGGTGCAGTAAATAATCAAAAACATATATGCCTTAAGACAGACCACAGTCCGCATCAATACAGCCAACTATGACTGTCCACTTTAAGTATTTCACATATTGTTTACGAGTATGAGCATTTATACCACCAAACTACATCAATTTCACATTATAAAGTCCACTGGAACCAATTTGCAATATAAGTTAATGCAAATCCCAACTGAACCCCTTGGCATTCCGTTAAAAGCTCCTATTAACAAAATGAAAATTAGTGTATTTTCAATATTATCGATAAGCTCTTTATATCCCTAATCAAAATTCTAGAAGAATCTTTGAACATACTACTTAATATCATTATGACCATCGACATTCAACCTCTCACGATGGGACTATGTTCGACACACGATCTTTTTAATGTCACCGACATCAAACAAGTAGGTATCGCACTAGAAAATTACAGTCACAAGGTTAGTCTGAAGAAATCATAACTTCTCAGAACGCTTTCTAAGTGATACTATAGTTATAAAGTGCATTAACTGACACTCACGACATATCAAACATATAAATATCAATTTAGCTCCTTTAATAACGTATAGTTGCTGATTAGCAAAATACATTGCTATTTCGTGCACTGACACTGCCTTGATTTACTATTTGAAATACGGGCGGAACCGATTGTGACTCAGCCAGCTTATTGAATTAGAAATATTTGAATTGAATTTCAAATTAAATTTATCCTAACCACAATAATAGGATATAAACTGGTTAGAATATTGTTCTAAAATAAAATACATTTACGTTAGAATTGCATTTGAGAGCGATTAGGATTAGAATAACTAGAAGCAATTTGTAAACGTCTGAAATTGTAATGAACTAGATTTTTAGACTCCGAATCACGACGCAGCATCATTACAGTCTACAATGGGAGCGCAGCGATCTCATGAACACAATGGCATAGAAACGGCGAATCTAAGGAAAAATCACGAAAGCACTGGCGACACAATACATGTCATAGAGAATAAATTGCCTAACACCACAAGACAGGGATACATAGCTGAGGCTGCTCCTTTTATCAAAAATGAGTTATCAGAAAAGAATACGCCATTACAATGCAATCGAGAGTTATCAAGCAAATGACAGTTCGAATGGATGGCTTTGAGTGCTGTGTCCTTTTATTTTTCACTAATGCTACTATGCAGTGCAAAATATTGACTCAAATGATAGCTGGGATGAGTAATATGAGTCTGTGAAAAAAAGACATGATTATCTTAGAGATTTATTTTTAGAATATAATTTATTATGAACTTTGATGACCGCCTCACGAAATATGTACTAATCATCCGTATGGCTACCAAAATATCATAAAAATAAGAATTATAGAGGCGTGATAGAAAACTTTGTTTCTTCCCGCTTAGATCGTGAAAAAACCAATGAAGATCCTTAAAATATGCTTTGGACTAGTAACCAACTACTATTTCTGATTCCGTCTTCGACCACCAATTTGCTTAATATGTTATGAAAGATGCAGTACATGCATACTTTAGTCTTTACACTATACATGCGAATATCACAAGGTCTTGTAGAACCTCAGTCACGCGTCATCAACGAATAATTACCATTGAATGAGAGGTGCCTGGGCGATGAGAGCGAAACAATGATACAGTTGCCTTGTCTCCGACCTCCGCCATCGCCACTTAGCCCCCGCGCCTCAGTGATCGACCTCTAAATTTATCATTAACAAACTTACTAACAAATTATATTTTATAATGCACAGTTCTCACGCGAAACCGCGTATGAACCGTTTAATCAAAGTCTTCGTAACCTTGACTTTATTAACAAAAAAATTGAGGTCCACTCAAAAATGGATCGCAAAGTAAATAAGACGACCTTAAGACCAGGATCATCGGCGTAATGAAAGAGGTAATTACAGATACTAGCAAAAGTGGACTGGTTTTTGTTGTGCAAGGTGATCGACCAGAAATACCCGATGAGACTACGCTTCCGTATGACACGCGAATAGCAGCTGATCAGTATTGGGACCTGTATGTGCAACTAAAGCAATTAATACGAACCAATTCATTAAATACAAATAGCCCTCAAATAGCTTTTTGTTCAATTGCTTCTACTTTATTTTAAAAATATAAATTGAGCAAATAATAAATGTTCACAACATCAAGTTAAAATATTTTCTTTAAAATCTACGGCTAAAGCAAGTACATTAAATAGCATTTTACAAATCACAATCCTGATTTAGTTCTCATAGCACGCAACCGCATCAACTATGCAGTACTTCACTCCTCGGTAGCCTTATTGTTACCTACAACAATATAATCTTCGATCTCATGATGTGCGCCACATTTCACTCGGCCCCGGTAAATTTCTAACGCAATATTACAACTTTTCTCAATTCAATATTGGTTTGCTCAAATCATAGAGCTATGGGAAACCGCATTGCAAGATTCCCGTGATTTGCCATGGATAAGATAAGTTCCTAGATTTTCTGCAGCGGTTTAGCGGTTTGGTCAATGTTTATCTATTACAGGAAATAAAATAAATCTATTGGTAAGGTAAATGTTGTGTAGGAATCGTGACAATTTACCGTGGGGACCCGTTTTGATATTAGCTAAGTACCTGTGTAGTTTGGTCGTCTTATCTTTTTGATTTGTTGTATTTGTTCCTTCCGTGTGAGCTTAAGAACTAACATTAATTCTTTTAAATGTTCTATTTTACTGTCATTAATGATAATATCATCAAAGTGTTACAGATCTAATAAGTCACGCTGCTTCTCGCTATTTAATTTCTCACCTTATTTTTATCAGACACTATCAAAAGTTTATCTATTGCATTATTCTGCACCATTCCAAATGACGACATATCTAGTTTATCAAGATTTTATATCAGGAATTTAATTATTGCGTACAGTACAAATACGTAAGTACCAATTAATGCTACCTAAACCTATTATTTCTTTGCCTTGTTAACATTGACTTCGCAATGCAGTTAATCCTAACAAGTACACATTGTTAGAGTAACGAACATCATCGCGCCGTCAATTTCGATTTCGCAACGAAGGTCAAATCACACATTCGTGACTGGCTGTGGCATAACTAGATCGCTGACACAGAATGGCACAGTTTCCGAATTCCCATTACCTCTGAATTAAGTCCAAGCAATTGGACTTGCAAAGGTTACTCGTACATTGTCGAGTTGTCTAGAAAAATGTTTTAAACTGGGCACTGTTCGATGAAGTGTGGAGTCGATTCATTTGATTTATGACCTCCGTGGCGTAATGGTTAACACGCTAGACCGCTAATCCGGTGGTTCTGGGTTCGATCCCCAGCCAGTGCAAGTTATGGAAAATGGCATTTTTCAAATTGTTCTGGGTCTTGGGTGTTTATCTATATATGTATTTATCATAAAATATAGTATCGTTAAGTTAGTATCCCATAACACAAGTTTAAAACTTACTTTGGGGCTAGCTCAATCAGTGCGATTTGTCCCTATATATTTATTGTCCCTATATATAAGTATATTTATTCATCAGTGATGATTAGTCACTCATGACATGAGGTATAAATTTCAAAACTATGTATGCGCATGTACGTATTATGTGGTTTCATAATTATCTAACAGAAGTAGTTCGTTCTTATCAATTTTTTTGTGGAGATAAAACCACTATTGCCTGAACATTCGGGATTAACGGCCTCAATATTTTATTTGTACGTATATATTACAGATAAGGCTTATTATTTTCAGTAATTTTATACCTAGTTAACATATTCGTGCCTGCAATTATGAAAATGTTATATCATCGTCATCATGTAGAGTTTTGTCATCCATACAATCTAAGTGAACCAATGTAAACTGCGCTTTACCGAATTGAATTTGAGCAATTGGGTTTTTAAAGGCTCCGTCGTGACTTCGGTTATGCAAAATACGGTATTCAATGACAATAGGAAGCATGCTGGGTTCGATACGAAAGTGATCCGATTGCGTCACTCGGTAGTCCTAAACTAGAGCAGGGACGTGTTTCGAGATAGCATTTCCATCGATATCACTGTCATTATTGGCAATCGATTTGTAAATCTGAGATACTATATATTTTCTTTTGCTATAAGTATCTACTATGAATCTTGTTCCAAAGATCATTATCATTGAAATTTTGATAAGTATTTAGATCTACTGATCAGATACTATACTAGTCACTAAAATTTTTATTTGTGTTCTTTTTCTACATTTAAGAGTCTCTTGTCTTACACAATTACAATTTCTGGCCAAGATAATGGAGTAGTTTACTATTTATTTCCCTTTCCAATTTACATACTAGTAAATTAATAGTCACTAGTGTACAGGTTTCCTCAGAATGTTTTTTCTCACCGGAAGCAAGTGGTGGTAGTTTAAAATGATCGAAAATAGGAACAAACTCAAGGTTACAAGTTGCGCCTAGCGAGAATCGATCTATTTTTTTTTTAAATAGAGAATACCATCGTGACTAAGTATCAGATATTTTCTGTAGAATTTGCTTTTACTACATTGTGAAATCCGTTCAATATATTATCAATATTTAGATTCTCATCTACATGATTCCTGTCAATCGGTATCCCTAGACTGATACCTTAGTCAATTTCTTCAGTCGATGCTTCAGTTTTAATTGAAATGTTACCACAAAACAACTTTGTTTAACATCATCTTGCGTCTTCTCTAAGTATGATACTCGTAAATGCAAATTCTCTAAATTAGTTTCCTTTTTGTTTTCTTTGAACAATATTCCCGCGCAAAAGCAACACGCACGCTTTATCGCGCGCTCCTCAAATTCTCTCGACGGCGTCGTCGATGCGCTGTGTTAATAGGAGATATTACTCCAGTTTTCTGCCGCCAGAATGCAGCATTAGCGCAGACCGTAAACAAATGGTTGACAATGACAAGTACATCAAACTCGCAATAAATTTGTAAAATTACTAGCACAGCACAGGTTTTAAATAAGTAAATAATAATAAACTATCACAATTAAATACTTTATAATAAATATTTGTTGCGAAAAAATATTACAGCAGATTGTTTACTGTATGTGCTATAGCCGCCATCTGCGCCGAAATTTGCGTAATATGTCCTATTAATATTACTGTGAGTAAAAATATCACTAATTTGCAATAGCAATATTCAAAATGGTTACTAGTTTTATTATTATATAACTAGTGTAGTCACGTGACGAATATGACATTGTTTTGACGCTCAAATACACAATACAATACAAATTATCTTAATTGCACCATAATAATTTATAAAATAAAAATAACAAACACAAAGAAAATATTGGTACAAAGGCGGCGAAATACCTAATTTAAGGTGCAGCATCTCATTCTCAAAGCAACAGACGCTTACAGCTTAGATTTGTATTCCAGACGTAATGTCTATTCTAAATTCTAACCCCGTTGCGACACAGCTCTGTAGTTTCCAGACAAACATCTTCGACTAGAAATATGTGCGAAGATCTTACGCCATTATCGTTTTCTACGATCTTAAATTTATTAACCATCGGTCGCTGTAAATTCTACAAAACAATAAATATCTACTAAATACTTAATACATTTATGACACATTAGATCAATAAAATTTATTAAGCGATTCTCAAAATAAACAATATGTTATTTTTCCAGGCAAAAATAACAAAAAAACCAATAGGGAAGGGATGGAAATTTTAAAGACACTTGAATATTTTTCTGCTTAAGGAATATCAGAAAAAAATATCAGATCAATATCATTTGGGCAGCTTGAAAAGTTATGGTAAAGAGGAATGTAATTCCCAACAGATAACATAATATTTATTCTGAAAATCTCTGAATACATTTTATTGATCTAATGTGTCATAAATAATTTATATTGACGTGACAACGTCTTATAAATTGTTTAGCCGGGTGACACTTCAAGAAACTGCGTTACGCTCCGCTCACGTTATGCGCTCACAATGAGAGCGAGTGAGAGGCACGCGTGCCTTTCACTTTTTATGTCTGTCTCTCTCGCTCTTAGGCGGGCTAACCATGCCCGAGTTTTCATCCTTCTTCCTACTATACGAATGAATATTCACATTAAAATTATTTTACCACTCAAAGTCGTTGTCACGTAAAACTTTCGCCCGTATACCGACTTTACAGGCAACCAATTTTTTTTTTATTTATCACTTTTGATTTATACCCTAATTTTCCAAGTCGGTCCAAGCGTCTTTGAGTAATCGGGGAACATACATTTTAAAAAAACCGGCGATATTGATAACCTTATCCTTTTTTGAAGTCGGTTAAAAAGAGTATTAAGTATACTTACTCGTGCTTCCGTATTTTTTCGGCACAATAACTAAATCAAGTCAATAAATCACAAATTATAGGTTGAACGCGTAATCATGAACTACTTAGCCCACATCATTTAAAAAACAATTTATATATCAAGTAAATATTGTCCTTCAGTTGAACATTAATAATAATGTTTTAAACTACAAATGCGTTTGCTAATGACAAGACCAGCCAATTACTTTATATTCGATTGTTTAAATTACATATCAATAATTTGCTATACCTAACAGTAGTCGAGCCGTACCTGTTCGCCATTAAGATCTTGCCCCCATAGCCTTAGTAAGATACTAACCTCCCCCTGAAAGGTAGAACTTTTGTTTATTTAATACAATTTAAAAAAAAAAAAATTTTTTTATTCATATTAAAAATGCTTATTTTATTTAATAATTTAATCTTTATTGTCCATCAAATACAATATGTACAGCACAATAGGCGAACTTAACGCTAAAAGCCTTATCTACCAGTCAACCTTTGGGTTATACAGAGAGTCTACTAAATGAGAGTTCCAAAATAAAGTACTACTAAATACTTATCTTAATATTACAAAGAATTAAGACATGGTTTGAATAATTATTTAAAGATACAGATACAGATACACTATCACGTCTTTATCCCTAACGGGGTAGACAGAGCCAAGGGCGGTAAAGCCCAGGCCACTTTTAGCGTAATGGTGGGCATGAAGGTGGAAAAGGGAAATCATAATAGTAATGGGTTGCTAACCGCATCGCCTATTCATATGATTCAGATTCTCGCCCATTCCCTCGATCGGCTTTTACGATCTGCACGGGAAGAGAAGCAGCTGGTACATTCTATGTTTTTTCTTTTCTCCCAGACCAGCAAAGAAGAATATTTAAAGATATTATACTTAATAAGACTCCGATGAAATTTATGATCTACTTGTGTGACAAGTCCGTGTTCACGTTTGCGCTTTACGTGATAAAGTTAAAATTAATAAATCTTGCTTTCTTTCGAACCTTTACGCAAAAGAGGACTAGGCAAACGTGGCTAGGGTGAAAATAACATTTTAAACAGGAATAAGCGAAGACAAGAAACTATATGGGTGCGAGACCCAGTAATCACTGGCTTGTCTCCGATTGTTCGAAGGGTCAGTAATTAGGACTTCATTTTGAAATAATTACCAATTGCAGCGAGTTTAAATCACAGAGTAAAGCTTAAAGGTTGTTTGGAATAGTTTCCGCATTGTCATTCGCTTTAATTTGACGTAAGAAGGAAACATAATTCTATAAACAGACGTTTAGATATTAATAGATGTGAAGCGTGTCAAGTGTGTAATATGGAATTATTACGGACAATTTGATTTTTATATGATTTTATGCTTTTGTGAGCTGGTTTGATACTTGGTGATGGTGAAATTGACAAGGCTTATACTTATGCTGACAACATACGAGTAGATGCCAGATTCCTTTGGACAGTTTTAAAATTTGAACAGAAATTATTTTTAACGTACACACAAACAAAAATAAGTATTTTGATTACTCATTTTGAAATAAAAATAATTTAAAATAAAAACAAAAAACTTAATTTATTTTAAACTGATGATAAAATAGACCATTGTTTAGTTATCAACACAAAAAAAACTTATTTCGCTACCGGGATGAATAAAAAAATATCACCGAAAAATAAACTATCATTCTGAAGAACTCAAACAGCATATTCACCACACCTTCGTAAAGCTACATCGAATCTCCATTTTAACAATTTTATCCGAACATAATGAGGCAATTACTCTTTATTTTGTCAGAACCCATTTTCTCAGTTGAACCAGCTCAATCCGTTCATAGCACCTGAATTGCATTTTTTTTTATTATTTTTACTCAAATTGCTGTAACCTTTAGCTATAAAATTGCGAGCTAAAAATACACATGCAATTAGGCCAAATCAAGAACGGGTACGGTTGCAATCTGTCTATTGTCCGCATTTTCTCGATTAGCTGGTGTAATGGCTGTAGGTGTAATGAAACCAGGGTTTCCATAACTTGGATCGTGAGTGGAATGATTGCCAGTCGATCCTCACGACTCATCAGGCATCTGTTTCACAATCGTCGCTAAATGTCTGTGAGTGGCCCTAGTATTGCTCCTTGAGGTATCTCTATACGGAGATTTGTAGTTATAATGATTTTATCATTAAGAAAATTATCATCACGATGTTTGATTCTGTCTCGTGGATGACTAAGATTTTGTATTTTCGATTCCTAAACTTCTAGCTGGCTATTTGCTATAAAGTTTAGCCAGGTTTATGTATTTTAGAAACCAAAATTTCATGAATTGCTCCTTCATTTACAACATAGACATGCAACACCAGATATATAAATCGTTTATCATTTAAACTTAGTTGTTTGACGTCAACATTTGTGCAAAACAAAGTGACTATTATGAGATATTATAAATATCCTACAATAATAAATATTGAATTTGAGAAACACTAAAGTGTAATACTTTAGAAATTCATTGCAGAAATGTTGTAATTTATGTTATGCATAATGAATCCTTTTAATTTGCATTCCCAGTGCGAAAAAGACTTATTAAATGTATTATTCCATACTCAATTTTAAGACAACATACCAATTAAAGAATTTCTTCCACAGTTCTAAGACCGATGGACATCAAGAACAGACCTCGCATCCCGATCCCCGACGAGGACCCCTACAGCATCGCCAGCTCCAACGCCAACGGGTCCGGTTCCTCCGGGAGCTCGGGAGGCTATGGACATAATGGGCATGGTGTGGTGGCCGCAACCAGAGAGCAGCTGATGATGCAGATGGGCCAGCGGAGAGGAGACAAGCCGCCGAAGCTGCCGCCGAGGGAAAATGGATACGGACCCGCTGATATTCCCAAGGTAAGATGATACATACAATTTGTAAATACCATCTGTACTTAAAAGTAAAGTCAACATACTCTTTAAAGGGCCTGAATTGAAAATCTTGTCCTAGGGCCCAGCATTGGTCACGTAGAAAAAAAATGATCAGATTTACGGGCTGAGTCACTGCTTCAAGTATGTGTGTCCATTTTCACCCAGTATTTTATCTGTCAGATGGCTTATTAACTTTTTTCTGTCGCAGATTTTTAAGCCATCCTGTTTTCTCCATTGAATTAATTAAGTTGTCCTATCTAAAGCTAAAATATCTAAAATGTTTTTGACATTCCCATAAAAAATTCCGGATGACTGAAGACTTTTGTATTAAAAGATGAAAAGAAAACCCGGGAGCCCAGTATTGGTCCCGTGGGCAAATATGATCAAATTTACTGACTGAGTCAGTGTGTTGTTTCATGTATTTACTTATTTACCTTTATTTACCTGTCGCACATTTTTGAGCTATCCTATTTTTCTGACAACTGTACTAATTATTTATACAGCAACAAAGTTTTATCTAAGAGGGTCTAAATTCGGTGCTTGGGTCCTTAAGATGCTTTTAAATACTTAAAGCAAAAAAAATATTTTATCCAAGTTTATTTTTGTCTTCGATCAAATATGAGTTTTATACTGATAAAAAAAACATAATCGTATCACATTATGGGGCTTCAGACATGCGGAAAGATTACGTATGTAAACAACAATTTATAAAAGCCTCCCAACAAGACTAATCTCATACTTTGCAAAAAGGCTTTACAACAAGACTAATCTCATACTTTGCAAAAAGGCTTTACAATATCGTATTTTAATCCGTAATGCACCCTTTAGATGACGCCGAACAATCAAGTAATTTATTTCGTTGAGTTAAAAATAGAATTAATTCAATAATTTCTTTAAGTCAAGATCTTATTAGACCATGCTTAATGCAAGGTTCCGCAAGATTAAGCATGATGATGATCAGGTCTTTTTTAGTCTCCACTGCAGAAGCACGACCCTCTCTGTACTGCCAGAAACATATATTAGCCAGAGCAGTCAGAGGATTACACTCTATCTTAATTGAAAAATGTGACAAGATATAATAATACGAAAGTGTCTCATTTAAAAAAGAAAATTAACGAAGTGCCAGCACAGAGGAGTTGAAAATATTAGCCGCTTTTATGTAACCCATGTAAAAGTGAACCACGCCTATTATTATATATATTATATTGTTTAAACTAATTAGTTTTATAGGTACTTACATCAACAATCTTAAAACAAGGGTTCCGTCTTAAATATTTTTTCCATTACCCTAAAAACCAGTAGCTACAATTCAATTTGTGTATTCTCTGATTGAACAAGAGTTTACTAGTCAATTTGTGGTTGCCATTGACGCCGCAATCTCAAGTGAAAATTGCGTTGAAATCATATGTTATTGATGTTAAAACATTTATTTTTTCCACACCCATATCATCTCTAATACAATTTGTTGAGTAATACACGATTCGCTGTAAAAGCAATATGATTGATATTACATTTCGTATGATTGACTCATCATTGTGCACTTGCAGTTTACGCCGCGTTCTAACTTTCTAAGCCTTAGATCAAGTAATATCGACTCTATTTCCGAGATGTAACATTTTTAGTTTTGGAGATATAATATCTTTTTAATCTCGAAATTCAATTGTTTTTTTTTTTATTCACACTCGTTGAAGAATATTTTTAAAAATATTAAATCGATATCTTGAAATCCGTAATATTATAGTTTGTTTAAAAAGTTAAATAATAGGTACACCTCGTATTCATAAAAAAGAGAGGTGACCTCAAGTAGGCAGGCGGCCGGTTGTAAAACTATAGCCAAATCATTTAATCTGTTTCGGCTATTTCTATTTCACTTTGCACGGTCTTTGGCATCTTTGGGTGACCATTGACATTCATATTATACTTATTAGGAGAAGAAAAAGCGGGAAAGCGTACCCCGAAGCAGCACAGCTGAGGATGCAACCGCGAACGCGCTTAGATGAAAAAGAAGACTAGTTAAAATATTTTTTGTCACTTTCTTTTTTTTAGCATAACATATTTTTGCAAAATTAGGTAAGTATGTAAATTACGCAAACGTTTGTTAATCACGAATCTTTTAAGGTGAAGGTATAGGCAAATGACCTTGAAGTGGCGCCCTCATTTGAAATAAATTGTTAACTCGTAAATATGGAGATAATTTCCATATTGCTCTTCGTCATGCACTAGATAGCCCTTTAAATTATTTTATGAACAACCATTGAAAGTATTTACATTAGTCCGTCTAGCTTCAAAACTTGCCTCCGCCAAAAGTGGCCACGGCAAGTTTTAAAGCTAGACGGATCACCAATAATACTCGTAGTTTCAACGGCAGTTCATAAAATAATTTAAAGGGCTATCTAGTGCATGACGTAGAGCAATATGGAAATTATCAGCATATTTACGAGTTAACAATTTATTTCACACTTCAAGGCCATTTGCCTATATCTTCACCTTAAAAAGTAGGACATTAATAAAAAAATGCAACAGCTCTTTATTAGAAAGGTAAAAGATTTACCAAAACTAAACATCAATAAAGGTTGTTAAAAAGTGACAATAAATAAAAATAAAAAACTCTGAATGTAATAAATGTTCGAATTATGAATTTATTGCTTACAATTAGCAAAAAGGAACAACAACTTTTTACTGTCACTTTAATTAATGACCTCTCATGTAGGTTTGCAAAGTTACGTAATCCCTAAAACATTGTTAAAACAAATGCTTTGATCAAACGAAACCACTAAAAGCTTTTAAAGGAGACGGTCAAATTTAAGGACCAAATGGGTTTTAGTGATAAAGGTCTTATTTATGCAGATTGAATTCTCAGAATATTGTCGAAGAATATCACCCTTATACTTCCTAGTGAAGTACCTACAGGGAGTAAAAAGTAGATAACTACTTTGAAGTTAATAGTCACTTAGAAAGTTCGTCTTAGGTAGTTTAGTTAAGATAGCTACCAAGTAATATAGTACACTTCATCCTGGCGCCAGCCCGGCTTGCTCTTTCACGCTTTTTCTTCTCAAAAATATGCATGTCTTGGATCATCTGCGTGTTACGTTACCCGTGTGGTTCCGGGTTAGAATAGGACCACTTCATCACTTTCTGTGGATGTCGTAAGAGGTGACTAAAGGTAAAATAGCACTTAAAGCTCGTGCTACAATAGCATTACCAATCTAAGATTACCAAATAGAGTTGACGTCAGGCAGGCGGCCGGTCGTAAAACTATAGCCAAATCGTTTAAATTGTTCCGGCTATTTCTTCTCTAATTCGCTAGCATATTATATTTGCAAAAGCGCACTTCGGGCTCCTAAGCAGCATAGCTGAGGATGCAACCGTGAATGCGTTCAGATGAAGAAGAATAGTCATCTGCCAAGGATGCGGAAGACCAGGCGAACTTGGGATGAAATAACCGGAAACAGTTCACTTAACCCTGTTTGGGAATGTACCAAGTGATAACTCACGGCAGAATCACTGTGATACTACTACTACTATAGATACTGTGGAATCCTTCGTTCTTTTATCGATTTAACTTTCAACAAGGTATTATGACCTTGTTGTTATCAAGAAGTAAGTCGACGCTATCAGTAATAATGTACCCCGTTTCCGACTTTTGGTTATTTTTAATTCCTTAAATCTAGAACATCAAACCATTAAAAAATAAGTACTTTTACCGAACCTTTTAATATTTCAATAAGGTTATTGTCCAAAAGTTTCACGCTTTTGAGTTCAAAGGAAACCGTAGCACCGAATAACAGACAGATCAGTTTTGTATCACAGAATCTCGGTTCGCCGCTTTTTATGTCAGTAAAAGGGCATGCCTTTTCATTTTCTTGAGACATGTCTTTAACGTTTTGTCACGCTGCGTTTCGGACTTTTTTTAAGAGCCTCTAAGTATAATAGATTTCTTTTGCTGGCTGAAATTGAATTTAAGGAAAAAAAAATATGAAACTGTGGTATTTTTCGTGAGCAAAACACCAAAACAAGGCCTCAAAGTTGGAACCTGAGTAGGTATTTCTTAAGATTTATTAGAAATAGTGTAACAAATAGTATGTTTTTGTGCTTACAACAATGTTTATTTTATAACTTATTAAGCAAAGACCGCTCAACGGATTTAAAATATTCTTTGACTTCAGGTAGACCAAAATACTCATGGTCTAAGCAGTGGCGGATTTACAAATTTGCCGCTAGTAGGCTATTCAATTTTTGCCGCCCCTACTGACCTTTGAAATTCAATACGTTAGTTTAGTTCACAATCATATTAATTACATTTATTCTGAAATTGCAACTTTATGATTTGTGTTCTACCATCCTCATTACATCGGCTTTTTCCCGTTATTAGTATAATTGTGAACTAGGTGATAGTTCTGTCAGTTACTAAATTATTTTTGCAACCCACTATGTAGTGACGAGTATACTGTTGACCTAAAAACAGCAGCATGTACTAATCATAAGGTGGGGAAAGACGCCGCAACCCAAAAACTACTACGCAAATACATACAATACAATACAATACAATTCCCTTTATTGCACAAAAGTAAAAAACAGAACATAATTATCTTAAAAACTAGGAAATGCGCAAAATACATACATACATACGTACCTAGTAGAAAATAAATATTCAAATGTTGAAACATATTACACGTTAAATATCATTTTCATAATTAGGGTAAAAGTTACTAAATTTAAATTGAAATTAATATTGAAACGCTATTGGAATATTTTTAAAATTCATGATCGCATAAGTACCTATATTTTACAGTGCGTTTAGTAATCTTTTATATACGGATTACGGACGTAATGTGTATACATATAATTTTAAGTTTTTTTTTATTTCTGTAAGATTTAAAAAAAAATTGGGCTAAATTTGCCACCCCTCTAAATCTGCCGCCCTAGGCTCCAGCCTACTTAGCCTATTGGTAAATCCGCCACTGGGTCTAAGGATATATCTACTCGTATTATGCCTTTATATCCCCGTTTTTTGCTAGCCGTACATGTCCCCTTGCCGGGTAATGGCTCCCTTCTTTCCTTCCAGTACTCTTATCTTGGGTCTTTTATGTCCAATCCTTCTCAAATACTTTCAGTTCATCAGCCCATCTCGTTCTTGGTCTTCCTCATTTCCTGTAGCCAACTGATGTAACCCATTAAATAATAAAATTTTCTCAGAGAAAGAAAACCGTAGCACGGGTTAAAGTAGACGATGAATACTAAATTAAATCTTATTTATTTATAAGTCAGTCAATATGATAAATATATACGCATTCCCACTAATAATATACTTAGTGAAACACAAATCATTAGGTCAGTAAATAAAGAAAACTGGCACACAAAAGACATTGTGTTGTGTACCGCGATTAAGCTTGCCTTTAGGTAAACTTATGTGATTCTACCTTGAGCGTAACTAGGTGGGGCAAGGGTGGCCAATATAATATATCTTTTAAACCTTTACCAAACTTTAAGGTAAACTTATGTGATTCTACTTTGGGCGTAACTAGGTGGGGCAAGGGTGGCCAATATAGTATAGCTTTTAAACCTTTACCAAACTTTAAGGTAAACTTATGTGATTCTACTTTGGGCGAAACTAGGTGGGGCAAAGGTGGCCAATATAATATAGCTTTTAAACCTTTACCAAACATGAACCAATAGCCTCTCCCAATGAATAAATATTTGCTTATCAATAACACGCTGGGCAGATGTGAAACATTTTTGTATAAAAAAAGTTGAAGAACTACAACATTTTAGAATATGTTTTAATCAATCATTGTAATAATTCTCACTCAATACAATGTGGAAGGGACATACCCGTAATAAATCGAACCACGGGCCATACTAGATCGCTTAAGTATAATGAAATTAAAATACCAGTCAAGAAACAAAAAATAATTTGACATTCCCATCTGTCAGTGGCTGCACACTTTTGTATGGAAATGCCATTTTAAATTTTTTAGTTTGGCTGTTATTTTAATTTAATTATACTATAATGATCTAATATAGACCGTTGTTCGATTTATTACGGTTATTTCCCTTCCACAGTCACATTCGTTGTGAAGTTGCAAAATTTTTTGGAAATAATTTCATAAGTAGTTAAAAAGACTATTTATAACCGGTTAATTGTCTACTCGTAGGTTTTTACGATTTGCGCGGGAAGAGAAGCAGCTGATATATTTTTTCTTCTCTTTTCTCCCAAACCAGCATGGAAGATAATGTATAATAATATAATAACTGTGCTTAATTCAGCTGGACGGCTACCCGCCCTAGTAAATTTCCTATCTACGCCCATGTATTCGATATCTTTTATCTGCCGATGTAGTATGAGATAAGATTGCATTCAACTGTGACAATGCACATGCATTATTTGTACAAATAGTCTAGAACAGATAACGCAAGTTTTTTTTTTGTAACTTTCCGAGTTACTTAGTTCTTTCTTACATTTACTTATTTGAAATGTTAGATTTTTTTGTCAATAAGTATTTTGTGTCGAACTGCTCTTTGGTAATCAAATGCTGAGCTCATGAGTAAAGCTATGTATTTAAATGCTGTATTAAAGGCAGACTTATCATTAATTGGTTTTATCAAATTAATTAGGGTTCCGTACCTCAAAAGGAAAAAACGGAACCCTTATAGGATCACTTTGTTGTCCGTCTGTCCGTCCGTCCGTCCGTCTGTCAAGACCCTTTTTCTCAGGAACGCGTGGAGTTATGAAGCTGAAATTTATATCAATTACTCAGGTCTACTGTCCCTTGAAGCTGTGAAAAAATCAAACTTCTAAGCCAACGCAATCAAAAGATACAGCCGTTTATGCCGCAAATTTTCGACACTTGCAAGGGAATCAAAACCTACAGGGTGCTTCCCGTGAACTCAGAATCTTAAATTTGGTACGAAGCAACGTCTTATAGCATAGATAAAGGAAAAATTACGAAAACCATAAATTTTTAGTTACATCACATAATATATTTTTTTTTAATAATTTTAAACTTACTACCCATTTCCTCATAAACGCGTAGAGGTATTAAATTGAAATTCATACCAAATACTAAACCTTGCAGGTTTGTACGGAACCCTCGGTGCGCGAGTCCGACTCGCACTTGGCCGGTTTTTTATTTTTAAATAAAACAAAATCTGTCTTTTGGTGTCTGTTCCCAAGGCTACTCGTAGTGTGCTTCTGGAAATTTTATTATTATGAGACTTACCAGTAGACATCTGTTATAAATAAGAAATTAATGTGTTAACACTTGTCACTAATGGCACGATTTTCCCTCAGTAAAATCACACATACCTGCCTGCCTACTTACGGTTGCACCTAATTTCGATTTAGGTAGATAAGCCTCTATATACGACAATATAGCTAACTAAATAATAAAATAAGACATTGTTGTACCTATTGTTTTAAATTAGATTTTTAGTTTCAATAGTTCAAGGTTCAGATTAACGGGCAAGAACAAACAGCACACATAATAATATGGATACGAGTATATCACTGCGATATCAAGATTTTAGCCATATATTTTTTTAAACGGATATCCTGTGTAATATTATGATATAGGCATAAGTGTATTATTTTATTGACGAATGAACTAATAACATAGCAAGCAAGGTCGTGGGAGAATTCTTTATAATTTTATCGTATCTCTGATGATGACCTTTTGAAGATATAAGAAGAATATTTTGCAATGTCTGTCCACTTAGAGATTAATAAGGCAATGATATCTACAAATACTTTATCTAAGTTAGTATTAAGTACTGATCCAAGTTAAGTACTAAATATAGGTAAATGAGGATAAATAGGCATTACACTTACCTTCTACATTTTAAGGTCGTACTTAGGTCTGGGACAAAGGAGAACTTGTAAAGCTTTCCCTCACGGAGAAAATTAAGTTAAAGTTCTCAAAAAAAAATACAGACGAAGAAAGAAAAGATAAAAAGCAAAATTGAAATAAATAAAATGAAAAACCAAAAGTGCATTTGTTAATGTCTCTCATTATTCGTTTTTATCGATAAGAACAACACTCATGTGAGTTCACACCAATTCCACGTGCATCTTGTGTCTTTGAAAAGGATTAAAATATCTTTTGCACATCGTAAGACCGTATCGAGTGTCTTTCAAGACAACAGGCGAAAATTCTAGTCTAAAACATTAGAACGTTTGCCTTTTGCCACGGCTTTCTTACCTCTAAAATAACAATTAAATTCGTTATAAACGAAATAAACATTTTTATCGTCTTTGTAAAGATCTACTCGTCTAGTTAAGACAATCCATTTCGTTGTGAACGTAAGATAAAATCGTACTCGCCCACGCATCGCAAGTATGCCTCGCGGCAATCTTTCTTTTATGTGTATTTGCTTTTTGCACTTTACAGGCGCTTCGAGATAACTTGACCAAGATTTTTACTTTTTATTGGCTACGCGTGTGTTCTAGTTGTCTAAGTTGCATTCTAGAATAGGGATTTTATTTTGAAAATAAATGCTAGTTACAAACGCTTGGACTTAGGGTCGTGTTTAATGTTATGTTGTATGTTTGTACTCTACTTCTCTGATTATTTAAGCTCTATTTGTAGGTAGTAAGCTTAGCTAGAGCCTGTAAAAAAAAGGTATCATGATAGAGTGAAGTATCACATATTTGCTTTATATTAGAATAGGGAGCTACCTAAGTTCATAATCAAAGTTATTCTATAATTGTACTTAGATGCTAAAAAAACAAACCCATGCTAATCCACTGGATGACAACAAGTCAAATCAGGCACTTTTTTCTAAACGTCAAAACATACATTTTCTATGGGATTTGTATGAAAAACAAAACCGGGACGTCATATTCTTTTCGAGGCAAATAGCGCTCTTAATATCAATTTTTCTGCATTAATAAATCTCAAATCATGTTGATAATGGACATTATCAATGACATGTAATACTATTTTGAGACGTTTTATTCTTTGGCAACTCCAAATACCTAATTTATTTTTAACCTAGACATCTACCCAATCTGTATGTCTTATTTATTACTATTTAAAATAGGTCATCCTTATAATAGAAAGTGGGTTTATGAAAGTTGAGATGTAGTTTGCTGAATTGGGTTTGCAAATTAATATCTTATTTAAACAATGACGCATCTCTGCTAACAAAAGTTCAAGGATAAAATCAAACGAATTAATCTTAACAAGCGTGTCATTCCAAGAGGTGTAAATTATTGTGTATGACATGACATCTTTGTATGACATGTGTCTCTACTTTATTTCGACACAGGTATTTGACACTTGCATGTGAGGCTGAGGTTAGCACGAACCGTCTTAATTCAATGACATTGATTGGTATTTTGATTAACTTTAAGGTCACATTTTTTCACCTTTGACCTACAGTGTTTTCATGAAAGAAATGACCTAAGTAGATACATTAATATTTTTTTGGCTTCTGAATAGCCATAGGAATTTTATTTACCTATTGACTTTTTATGTTTCAAATTCAATACGGGAAAAAATCCTTTGTTCTTTGTTTTAACTTTTCTGCATTGACTACAGTTTTTTTACCGCAGTATTTTATTAAAAAAATGAATTGTATTGTATAAAGCTGATTTTAAAATACATATTTCTTTTTCTGTCAGTTGCATAAAATGTCTGCACTCCTTAAATTCGTAGCATACTTAACTCACTATATGACTGATTTACGAAGGTGTATGTCTTTATATGAATATGATGGTAAGCTCTGATAAATGATGAGATCACTTCAAAATTTCGTTGCCGATAATAAGATTTTCGATGAAAGAATCTCTTACATACTTTCATCGATAAACCTAAAATCATCTACAAAAGTACAAAAATGGGAAAGATGACGGATGTTCTGTTTGCGTTACTTTGGAAGAAAATGTTCATATAATAAACATCGATGATTGTTCTTATTATAAACACCTAACCCTGGAAGAGTGCGCTTGCATTAAATCTTGATCTCCGTACTTCGGTTAGAAATACACGTAAAGCCGAGGTCCCAGTAGTTTGTGTGGGTAGTAAGTAAAAAATGTCGATCCTCTAAAATAACGAATAAATAGAAATTAATTGATTGCTTTTTTTTCAGCCGGACTACGATGACATAGAAGTGAATGAGCGCGTCCCCACACAGTTCCCGAGAGGAAAGTCCGACAAGGGCAAAGACAATAAGAAATATGGTAAGTTTCACTTCAACTAACTTTGCAAATAATCAAAACAAAAATCTCTAATATCTGAACTCCTCTAATTGCACAATTTTGCTATAAGTTACCTAAGTATATACGATTTTTTACTGTGTATACTATAGATAGATATGGACAAATAGATAGAAAGTCCGA
Organism: Acrobasis repandana; assembly: GCA_963576875.1. NCBI lineage: Eukaryota > Metazoa > Arthropoda > Insecta > Lepidoptera > Pyralidae > Acrobasis > Acrobasis repandana. The sequence continues at coordinate 5,991,641 of OY756215.1, forward strand.
GAAACGATAAGACTATTAAATAAATAAATTTAAATTAAGTTAATTAAAAACACATAAAAATTACGTATAAATAAACCTACTAATACATAGGTTTATTACTTATTAGTTTACTACCATTACCTGGGCGACCGTGCTTTGCTCGATAAAAACATGAAAAAAAAGGTTCTCGAAAAATTAATCGTCTTTCATCCCCCAGACCCTCTACATACCAAATTTCAGAAAAATCGTTAGAGCAGGTTCCGAGATCCTCACTACCGACAAGAATTGCTCGTTTAAAGTTTTTTTTTCTTCTCCTAACCTTCAAACATTTTAAATTATATTTCTCCTATATGATCCTAATTAGGTACGTAGTAGTAAATCAAAATAACCTAGATAATATAAACTAAGCAATTAAAAGTTGTATGTTTTGCCTTGCTGTTATCTCGTACTCAAAATAGATAAGTAAAAAGAACTAAGCCCCATAATCGTTTGAACCAATCCATTCAATCGTGCAGTCGATTGAATGGATTGATTCAAATGATTTTAAATAAAGAATCAATCGCGATCAATTAATTTTTTTCTTTATTTGCCATTCCGAAAGCCAGCATTTTTAGAAACCCTATTTAAATAAAAGCAAAGTTGTTTATGCGACGTAATGACCAAAGACAGCAGTCTTTATTAACTGTTATAGCCGATCAGTAGGACGGTCGACTGATACCATTCCTGTTTTGGAGAATTTATGTGTTTCCAACAATGAATGCCGCAATTGTTGGCACTCTTTGTAGGGGTCTGTAGAGAATTGTAGTAACCCTTGGTTTAATTAAAACGTTCAAGTATACGATTCACGAGTAGATAAAGTTTAACAAATAAGTTGTAGATTTGTCATACAGGGTGACTTTTTAAACACCAACCAAATTTTTGGAGCAAGTTCAGTCCATGATACTTAACTACTTTCTATAAAAAAAGTTATTGAAATCGATAAAAATTTTTCGTTCTCCCATACAAAATCCGTTTGGCTGAGCGCTGATTTGTATGGGAAGGCGAATTTTTGTTTCAGTTTTCGTCAATTGTTTTTATGGAAAGTAGTTCAGTATCATTAATTGAACTTGCTCCAAAAGTTACCCTGTATGACAAATCTACAACTTATTTGTTAAACTTTATCTACTCGTGATTCGTATACTTGAACGTTTTAATTAAACCAAGGGTTACTACAATTCTCTACAGACCCCTACAAAGAGTGCCAACAATTGCGGCATTCATTGTTGGAAACACATAAATTCTTAAATTCTCCAAAACAGGAATGGTATCAGTCGACCGTCTATACTATGTAACTAATATTAAAAACAAGAAAAAATAGAGAAGAAAAGAAAAAACTACATAAGGAACCACTAAATATATACAATACAAGCTTGGCGCATTTTTCCCTCTTTCTTTAAAATGTAGCTAATAGGATCATTAACGTAGGCGTAGTTTAAGATTGCAATTAGTGCTTCTAATTAACGGTGATAATTAGGCTGACTAAATCTCTATGCCTTTTTCTAGACTTAAGGAACCAATAAGTAAAAATCTACTAAATATTTTTTTTAAATGTAAGTAACTACTCGTACTTATCAAAAAATATTCTATAGTTTTTTTTTACGCAAGAAAAATACTTATGTCTTTGCATACTTAATTCTATAATTAACTAGTTGCATATATAAATATTTGAAAAAAATGCAGCCACATGAAGTCCACTGCTGGACATAAGTATCGATTGGAAGCAGCCTGCATCCAGTGTTTTCCTGCAACCTTGCTATGGTCATCCGACCACGTAGTAGGTGAGTTTCCTACGCTGTACTTGCCTTCTTTTTCTTCGTTCTTTCTTTTTTTTGCATATATTATTCAGTACATGCTTATTGTCTTAGGTACTACTTTACTAATAAAATAAATATCTTTTAAAAAAAATGTTGATACTGTAATAGAGTATTACCACGGCAGATATTGATTAAATTTTCCACATTTAAATGACATTGCATGCTTGGAATATATTTACCTATCCCCATATTTATCCATTCGACGCCCATGCCTAATGTTTTAGTCAAATACAGGTGACAGAAACGGATTTATGGCATGTACGGAACCATGTTCGAAGTGTGAACATTATATCAATAGGTGTCGACTATCATTTATACCTCAGCTGAGATTTATAACGATTCAGAGAAATATATCGTAGGAAATATAAGTTATAGACGTTCGATGAAGATTGAAAGGAAGAATTTTTTTTAAGAATTAATTTAGGTATATTTTGTTTTTATATTAACTTCATATTTTTCTTAGTGTCAATGATGTCAATTAGTATGATCATAGAGTAAGATAATGAAAGTTACAAAAAAATTGCAAACTGTATCATTTGTTAAAATAACTATTTCTAAACCTTAAACCAATAATTTTCTTTAAAAACGACTGAGACAAGTTTTTAATAATTAATAATATATTTAGGTAATATAAAATCACCAAATAAAAATTTTTTAGCAAATTAATTGTTAGTCCATAAGCACAGACCTACCACTACTAGACTTGCAACGATATTGCTAGAAAGAGACTGTCAAATACAGTACAACGTGAGTGTGAAAGAAACGCTGATATGTTTTTTAGTCTCTATCGGCGTGGCTGGTATAAGCTGATCTACTGTCAAAATCTGGGCCAAACAAACCACAAAACGATTGAAGAAAGTTATTAATTATAGGGATTTTATCATTTAAAATGTAATTTAGGTTTTTATTTGAGCTTATTATAAGTAAGTAACCATAGTGTGTTCTGTGACGTGTGCAAAATATGAAAGAGACACTAAAGTGGCCACGCTCTATGCAGGTCTAGTAGTAGTAGGTCTGTGTCTATAAGTCTTTTTAATTATCTAATGACATTGATAATTGATTGATAGATTAATTTAATACTGTAAGTCAACGAGATCTAATGTCAATGCTGTAAGTAGTATTATCACAATTATTGTTATATAAACTCAAGTACCTTTAACTTTGCAATACCCTGCCAGGGTTCATGTACTTATCTACTTACCTTACATAAAAGTGCATGTAAGCGAAAAATAAAGAAATAAATAAATATTTTCAAAAATTAACCTCATGTCATTAAAAAATCAAAACAATAATGCTACACTTGCTAGAGTAAATCTTTATTGTTAACCTTCACAATACAATCAAGCCTGTGTCACTCCCCGTTTAGGTTTCGAAAATGTACCTACATTATTACTATGCGCGCAGACGGCCCCTCCGGGTAGTAAATTCAGTTATACGAATTGTTTGTCCAGAGTAATAAAGATGAAATTGGCTTGCAATGGATGTCTAGGTATCTATACGAAAAGGTGCTAAGTTCTGACGTAAGCTAAATTAACCCATATCGCTAGCCACATTAAGTAGATATTTCTTTGAATTTCTTTGCTGAGTAAGACTTATGTACGTAAGTATTATTTATTATGTGATACAACTGCAGGACATAGACCGGTAAAGATGCAGTCGAGATAATGATCAATTTTTAACCAATGAAATCCGCTGGGTATCAAAAGCTCGTACATCACTCGAGAAGTCGAGACAGTCGTTCAAACAACACATGATAAATCTTAAGTGGGTTTTGTGAAACACGCACTATCATGGCGAAAAAGATCAAGAATGTGCCGCGTAAAGGTGGGACCTACCCACTGTCAAAGTTTCAGTCTTTAGGTTCTAGGAAAAAAGCAATCTTTGTTCACTTTTTTAACGTTTGTATTTTCCTTTTATAAATGCTTTCTCATTTAGACAGTTCAAGAAAAAACTTCTCTGGGAAAAAAATAATATAAGGTAGTAGGTACTTACTTTAGTTTGTTTTTATAATTACTGTATATACCTACGTGGTTATTTAGCTTTGTAGCGAGAAAAGACTTTAGCTCAAAAAAGGGGTTTACTTTAGAAAAAAAATATCAATGTAGATAAATAAAATAAATGTCTACACACTAAAAACACCTCAGGCTTTTTAAAGCCTTAAAATATTGAGTTAAAAAATTGCAATTTATTTTAGACTACCTATGTACCTACCTATTATTACGTGACTTACCGCTATTAATTTTGAGTTGGATCTAAATCGCGGTTTATGCACATGTATGTAAGACCCTCCAATTAGGTCATTATGTGACCGTGAAACATATTATTTGAGAACTTCCTTGCTAACACCACCTTATTTTTTAAAACATTATGAATAGTTTAATAGGTAATCAGGTCAATAAATCTCTTTAGCATTCACCCTTGCATTCTCGTGACGTGTTTAGTTCATTCACACGTCAGGAGCAGAGGTGAGCCGACACAATGCCGGTGGCGCAAGCGCATGGCATTTGGGCATCCTTGATATTTGCCGGTATTCCGAACGTAGGATGCGGATGAGGCATTCCTTTGCCTGTTCCGAGTCTGCAGTCAATTTGAGGATTTAAATTAAGCCCGGAATTTGAGAATGGGAAATTTAAATACGTTTTATACTGATACATTTTACGGTCTTTATCCTTAACGTGGTAGACAGAGCCCAGGGCTGTAAGACCCAATGGCCACTTTTAGCGCGATGGTGGGCCTTAAGATGGAAAAACGGAATCAAAATAGTGACTGACGCATCGCCTATTAACATGATTGAGATTCTCGCCCATTCCCTCGATCGGCTTTTACAGTTTGCGCGGGAAGAGAAGCAGCTGGCTAAGTTTTTTCTTTTCTCCCAAACCAGCATGAAAGCATCTCTCAGACGACTATGGAAAATACATTTTAATATATTTAATTTTAAGATAAACGTATTTTATTTCATAAGTATGTACGAGTACCTACATTATTTTGTCTCATAAAGCCCAGGATACATATTTGGTCCATATCCAAAATATATTGTTTTATTATACTTTGTTCTTAAAGTTGTCTTCTTTGTGTATTCCAGATGACCCCTACTACTGCGGTCTGAGAGCTCGCGTGCCGAACTTCGTAAAGACAAACGGAGCGAAAGTCCTGCCAACGATGGCCGAGCGACTCACCCTGAAAGAAGTCCCGGTCCCCAGCAAGCGCTACAGCGTAGCCCACGCACACCCAGGCCCCTTCCCCCCTCACATGGTGCCCCCATTCGCACACGCTCCCATGCCACCAGCAGCTCTATGGCACGCTCGCTCCTACGAAAGCGGAATCGGTGCGTACGAACGGCCCCCTAAAAAGGAAAAGCTCATGTACCAATTCTATCCTAACAGGGACCAGCGGCTGAGACCCCTCGTCATCCAGCAGCCCCGCTAATGTACAGATTAACCCATCACTTTATTCCACGCGGCAACTTCGCTACAATCTTGGTATTTAATCTTTCTTTATTTCGCTTTGCTTAGCACCTTCTTGCTTGTAACTCTTCTTTTTGACACTCTTTACTTTGACACACCTTTGACTTTGATGTCTGTCTTCTCTTTTCGTGTTCAGCTTAGCTTGGTCAAGAAGGGTTAACGAACATCGCGTGGTATTGCCGCGTTTGATCGATTTTGGTTTGAATCTAAGTGTGACTCGAGGATCAAAAAAAAATTCGTAGTCTTACATTTTTTATTATAGTAATTCCGAGTTGATTATACACATGAGTACACCATTTTATAATTATAATAGAAATACTTTCTGATACTCGATCACTCTTTATTGGTGTTATAATAAGACCTACCCTCTAAGTCCTCGTTATGAAGTTACCTTGTAGATATTTCTCTCCACTAAGTACGTATCCTTTACGATCATCATTCCCAACTATATACTGTTGACAACTTTTAGTGTATTATTTAGTTAAGAACAATAATGTTTGATATAAAATACTCTTATAACATATTGGCATTTTTGTTTATAACTTCACTAAATAAGAAAAAGTTCTTATTACATATTAGGTATATGATGGGAATTTTATTACCTATTGATCAGAACGTCATTTGTAGTAATATTGACTATTCACCTGGCTCTAACATCAATTCTATAACGATTGAACTTTTATTGAAAGACTAGCCCGGACAAGTATTCTAGAAGTACTCTTTAATGGAACGCTATTGCTGTAGCGTTCCAGCTTAAAGCAATAACAGCAAAATCTAATATCACACACGAGTGAAGCAACTTGCCACGTCAAATCCAAATAAAGCACGTCACTTGTACATGTAGCACTATGAATTAACCACCACCATATTACAGATGGCGATCCGTACGATCCGTACGCGTTGTACGGGCGACTTCCCATGCCTGGGCGCGGATTCCCTCCACCACCAGCGGCCCATGCACGCCATATGTTCATCGGGGAGTGGGACTAGATCCCGGGACACGGCTTTCTCACTCAAGATACTGTCACATCACTAGAGTAGGAGTTTACCATGAAACTGACTGCGATTTATGGTCACACTCAATTTTAAAACTCCTTAATTCGTTTTCAATTCGATATACATTACTGCCAATGTTAATAAGTATGTTGTAAGTAAAATATAACTTCTAACAAAATATATTGAAACTATTTAAAGGGTGAATTCAGTTCATGATATTGAACAACTTTCCCCTAGGAACATGTATCGAAATTTAAAAAATTTTTTTTTGCTTCATCAACTTAGGCCAAAAATTACTTTTCATATTTTGATATATGTTCCTTAGGGAAAGTTATTCAGTATCATGGACTAAATCCACCCTTAATTGTTTCAGTATAAGTATTTTGTTAGAACCTGTATTTTTTTGACATTTATTGAGAGCTTCCGATTGCTTCTAACATGGATACAAAATCGTCGTAAATGAACAAAGACTGAATCACATTTATATGCAAATAGTAGATATACCCTTGAGAAGCAGGGATTATATACTAACCGACGATATAGCAATGATTCGAAAATATTTACGTTTACTTAAATGTAATCAAACGCCTGGAGCTAAGTCTAAAATGATTTTGTTGATATAGCGTACCAGACTTAGCTTAGCTCCCAGGACTGGTGTAAAATCCACAGACCTACCGTCATATTCATAAATGAATCTGCTTTCCTAAATCAGTCATATAGTGAGTAAGTACTCGTATGCAAAGTCAAACACAAAATTATTTATTTATCTTTGGATATTTGTATCACTTCAATACCTAATTGTCAAATATCCTATCAATTTTAAGCGAGTGGATTTGCGACAAAAATCAGCGCGCCTTGCATTGTACAATGTACAAATAAATAATAAATAAATATATACCTAAGGACAAATCACAATGATTGAACTAGCCCCAAAACCCAAAGTAAGTTTAAACTTGTATTATGGGATACTAACTCAACGATACGATAATTTATAAAAAATACATGTATACACCCAAAACCAGGACAGTTTGAAAAAGATCATTGTCTATCTTGCCCTGGCTGGGGATCGAACCCAGAACCTCCGGAGCGTGTTAACCTTTACGCCACTATATAACTGATGATTTTTATGAATATGGCGGGATTTTATTATATCTATGGTAAAAGTATAGAGAATGACACTTTAAAATAAAAATAACTAGAATGTGACTGTATCTTCATTATTATAATATTGTAAATATTATCGATTTGTAAATTATACCGATATGAATACAGTTGTCTGAAAAAGCAACTCCGAACAAATGTTCTGTAACATTTTGTATTTTATGATGAATCTGTTATGAAAAGTTATGTAAAATGTTTTGTGCGAGATATATTGTAGCTAAGATCTTTTTTATTCAATAATAAATTAGACTTTTTAGTGTGTATTATGAAAGTTTACCAATATTATAACTACATTTTTATAGTTTTCTGTAATATAATAATGTAATATTATGAAGTAAGTAAGCGTACACTGCCACTATGAATAAACATGACGTGTTCAATTGATGCGTTTGTCTTTTTTATTTAATTAATGTGTCAATCCTAGTCATACTGGGTTGGGAATAAAATCTCTGGATAAAAATCCAGGTTACTATTTATAAATTGAGGCAAATGATTTTGTACATATTTCAATACCAACAAGTTATTTTTTTATGTTTAAGATTACTCTTGGAGTAAAAATAATTGGTCAACAATAAAAGTACGCAAATTTTCAATTGTAAAAGATAAGTTATGACAAAATGTTGGTCCAAATCGCCCGAGTCCTTTTAAAAAAGGCCAAGAAATGTACTACATTTTAAAAGGGATGATGATGTAATTTTTTAAAACTGTACAGGACCATTTAGAAAGATACTAAACCATTTAGAACTTAACTTATAAATTGTTAAATATATCTTGTATATGCTATTTTCTTTATCTAAGTTCTCAGATAGATTTGGTAGTAATATAATCCATTGACTATATATATATAAATCACTTGTTGACTACCATCAATAGCTTCTTCGTAGATTTTATAAAGAAATAGTTTATACACGTAAGTGCGTAGAAACTTAGATATAATTCTAAATTACCACTTTATTAGGTAAATTTTATATTTTTGTAGCATTCATTTGTAAATATACTTTTCTTACATTACAATAAAATATAGAATAATTATAATAATAAAACGATTATGTGTATTCATTATCATTGTAATTCTATTCAATACTCAAACCATAATTTTATAAGTATAGTTATCTAAATACTGTACAATTAAGACGAAATGTTAATGTAATTTATTACTATATTATGTAGTACTTACTTATTTGATTATTTTTTTACCGTATAGTTATTGTATTTTGCGAACAATACTTAGGATATTAAATTTAGTTGTTTAGTAGAACGTCCTTAAAAGAACTATTCTTTATATGCTAAATATAGTTTAGTTCTTTTTAGAACAAAATTTCTTCCTTCAAACAACTGTACATTCAAAATTTATATTTTGCAGGTGCTACTTACGTTACCATTATATACATATTATATACAAATTTTATATTAAGTTGAATTGAATTAATTAAATCTGAAGAAATATTTTTAATAATTCCAAGAAAATTACTGTTGTTAAGTATACATAAATAAATTGGTTTCTCATTTATATACTTACTTTTGGAAATGAATCAAAATATTCTTGATTATTTAAAATTATGCAATGCAATCATCATTCAAATAATAAAATATTTAAAACTTTCAATCAAGTTGTGTAAAATATCATTGGTGTTAATAATTTGACAATAATAACACCTAAAGCTAATTATTACGTAGGTATACTTTTGATGTAAAAAGCGAATTCAATTGTAGATTTTATTGAATTTATTAATGAAATGTATCAACATCCGTATGTATTGTTAAAGAAGGGTGTTGGATAACGTAACCTACTATAAGAAAACACGTGTATGAATAAAATATATCTTTTTTAATTAAATATTGTTTTTATTTTCTACAAAATTCATATTAACCTTCGTTATTTATATACCTAAATAAATTGATTTACACAATTTTTTTATAAAAACCCTTTAATGTAAACAATATAAGTTGTATGACTCTGATTCCAGTGTATTTGAGTACTAAAACTATATACAAATACAAAAAATATAGAATGCATATTTTATTTTCAATTGCGCAATTTTTTTACAGCAAGTTTTGTTTGTGAAACTGACTTTCCCAAAAATCGAAATATAAAATAAATACTTCTTATAAAAATGCGCGATTAACTGATTTAATTAGTATGTGAGATGTAAAAATATTCTCATGGTGTTTTCAAATTACTGATAAATCTACCTGTATAATAACATAAACACAATGATGTCTTAAACAAAATAGTCCTCAGCTCCTATCCAATCTTTAATCAAATACCTGATATATCGTCTAGCCTCCTTCAGTTCTTCAGGGTCTTTCTTTCTGTCAGAAAATAAATCTCTACAGTGCGAAGATCTAGGTATTATAGTAGCAGGAGCTTCATATGAAACATCTTCGAGAATACCCAGCTTACTCCACGGATCCATATCACCGTTTACAAAAACTACATGAGTCACATTAGGATTTAAACCGCCATAGATTTCGTTTGACTTTCTTACACCTTTTTCTACTCTTTCTTCATCAAATTCCACTCCAAATAATTTTGCACAATATCTGTAGTATAACTCGATAGGAATGTTTCTCGTAAAGGGATGGTTATCGGAATTACTCGTTTGATAATAACCAAATTCAGTACATGTTTGATATAACCAAGATACCAACCAATCAATATCCCTTATTTCTTCTATCATTTCATCAAAGTCGTAACTGATGCATTGGTTTTTCTCATCCCATAAAACGTTAGGCTCATCAACATCATTCGCAAATATATACTTCTGATCGCTACATAATCTTCTTATTGTTTCTGGACTACCATATTGTGCATGAACCATGTATCTTGAGGCATTGTCTAAGAAAAACAGCTGCCGGTTTTCGTCTTTTCTGAAATCAGTATCACGACAAATATTTTCTTCTTCTTTCAATTGTTTGATGCCTTCATTTGTTTTAAAAAGTCGTTCATATCTTTCAAACTTAGCTGCTATATTGTCCCAACAGCCCTTAGTTCCATGTTGTTCAAAATCGTCACTGACAGTTTCTAGATATTCGAAAAAATCTGCTTTCGCTACTACTGGTGCGCTGCTCGCAATCGCTGCATCCACCAAATTTGGATACAGTAACTTCATCCACGCAGCTAAATTTCCAGCGTATGAACCTCCAACGACTACTACTTTTGAGCTTTTAAACTTCGGCATAGATAAAATATATTGCAGTAGATTAGCATCATCTGCTAATGCTTGTCTAGAGCTTAAATATGCTAAATTTTCTGATGTGAAATTTTCAAATGGTTTACTATCTCCGTAATATCTATGCTCAAAGAGATACATAGCTCCACCAGTTTCTTTAGCTAAATCGTACAACATACCTGTTTTTAAAAATATTGAGCTTGCTGGACCTTCTCCGTTGATAAAAACATAAATAGGTCCATCCTTTTTCCAATAGTCATGTCTCTCAAAATACTTCATCTGCCATGTCCTGGTATCGTCTTTGTCGAAATGGTCCAATGGTTGTTCAAACCAGTTAGTTTTGATCGTTGATTCAGCAAAGACGCTTCCAACAGCGTTCATTTCTTTGATGAAATATCTGTACCAATTTCCAGTAAAACTGAAACTTGTAACTAAATGAATGTAAATCAGTGAAAATATTAGCTCTATGACTTTCATTTTGTCTGTATAATAAATAAAGTTGTTTGATTGTAACCGTGTACTGTTTGCAGTTTTTAAATGATGTTCAGCTTTTAAAGGTGTATAGGTCCAATTCGTTATCTCTCTAGCATCCGAACTATGAATGTTTTTGATATGAAACTGACGTATTTGTATCTTTATGCGGGTCATTATAATAAGTATTTACCTAACACAGTTTTCCATATGAAATTGACAAAATCGATGAATCTGTACATAAGCAGAAATACAGTTCGACATGAATATTTAGGGGAAAATGGGGTAATGGGAGTCAGCGGGCAATGGCAATCACCCACATATCTACAAAACCGAAAACACTAGTGACGAATATACGATCGCCCCACGACGCTCTTGACCCCTTGCTGTCGGTGTAAGTCGCTCGCGCCAGTATGGCTGCAACAGCGGGAATGAGATAAGTATTTTGTTTTTGCGCCGCGTCGATGTTATTTTTCAACCACTGAAAATAAACGGTGTGGCACATTTGTTGAACTATTCGCTTGTATTGTTTTATACGTTTAGCCGGACATTCAAAAGTATGATGCGAAATCATGTGTGTAACTAATGTTTATTTTTCTATAATTTTTGTTCTCATTTTTGTTGTTGTGGGTAAAGAGAGTCAAGTGACCACCAGTACTTTCTAAATCTGAAACAGAGGAAAGCACTGCAAAACAGTGTATATCCACTATTTCGCAGCTATAAGTATACCACTTGGTATATTTATAGCTGCGAATTTTCACTGTTTCAGTTGTAGAGAGTACCCACAAATTAAAATGCATCTAGATTATATAACTTAAATAATTTATACTGTTTTTATTGTTTAGATGCCGAAAGTACGTTTAAGAACTACTAAAAGTCAAGTCTGCTAAAAGTTATATCTGCGATTTGTGCTAGATTTTCTTTCACTTTAATTGTTATTTGCTTTGACCACAATTGACCTCACCTCGGTGCAATGAGAGTCAAATCTGTTTATTTTTCTTCTTTTGTATTTTCCAAAGTTGATTACCAAAGTGATTACTATTGATCTTAAATGATAGCTAATTAAGTAGATTTTGTTGTGAGGTGGTTGCAATGAAGATTTTATTTTGTAATAATTTTTTATTTGCATTTTCGCTTAAGTGACTCCCATTACCCCATTTTACCCTAATAAATAACGTAAGCACAAGAGTCCCCCATCTTAAATAAGTATAGAAGAGATAATGCAACGCGTTTCAGGATGATTGCTGCATTTACCTTTAAACCTTAGCAAACGACTGTAATTTCTAGCTAACAACTTTAAATAGGTAGGTACATATGTGTTTTGGAGCTTATACTAATTTTAAGATACTACTAGATTCTACCTCTAAATCAAATAAATTTAACAAAGTAGGATGTTCATTAACAAGTTTCCTAGTGCAACACAGAGAACAATATACCTACTCGTAATACTCCTAGAGGTATAAAATGATAATATTTGGCCCATACATACATATAAATATACAAGATACACATATCGTAATGAAAAATGTGACCAGAAATGAAATATTCTTGTGTGACTCTAAAAGGGTTGTATTTGTTTAAACGAGGTTGTCTGGAAGAAATTGCTTAGCGATAAGGCCGCCTTTTGCGCATTTCCTAGTTTTTAAGATAATTATGTCCTGTTTATTACTTTTGTGCAATAAATGGTATTGTATTGTATTGTACGTAGTAGTAAGTAAGTACTACACGAACCCTCTCCAACCCGTCTGGCCAACATGGAGAGTTTAGGCCAAATCCTTTGACTACTCTTGCAAATATATGGCTCTGGTAGTACAGAGATGGTCGTGCTCCTGCAGTGGAGACTAAAAAGGACCTGATGATGATGACGATGACTACACGAACAATCGGTAGTGCAGCACGATACCATCTTTCCGAGGTAAAACTTAACTTACTAAAATAACACGGTGTACTTTTGTACAATTTGAAAGATCCAATTTTTGTATGACAATGTTTGTGCCCAGCCGTGTAAATTCCGGGTTTGAATAGGACCACTCCATCTCGTCATGTGGATGTCGTAAGAGGCGACTAAAGGACTAAGCACAAACATCTCGTGCTACAATTGCATTCCCAGGGAGGGTTAACGTCGGGCGGCGGCCGCTTGTAAAACTTTTCGCACAAATACATACCCAAAGAGGGTTGACGTCAGGCAGGCAGCCGGTCGTAAAACTATAGCCAAATCATTTAAACTATTCCGGCTATTTCTTCTCCATTTTTCAAGGTCTTTGGCATCCTTGGGTGACCATTGACATGCATGTTATATTTGGAGAAGAAAAAGCGGGGAAGCGCACCCCGGGCTCCGAAGCAGCACAGCTGAGGATGCATCCGGGAACGTGCTTAAACGAAGAAGAAGATGTTCGTGCCCAGCCGACAAAGACACGTCTTGTACCAAGACTAGCCCCATGTCACTATAATCGCTATCTCATTGCTCTTTTTATATTACTATCCCAAGAACCTAACAAAGCCATACATTTTTTGCAGAATTTTGTTGGTTTTATAATGGTCACACGCTAGTCCGCCAATCCGGAGATTCTGGGTTCGATCCCCAGCCAGGGTAAGTTGGAAAATGGCCTTTTTCAAATTGTCTTGGGTCTTGGGTTTTTATCTACATATGTTTTTATTATAAAACTAGCAGTCCACCCCGGCTTCGCCCGTGGTACACACATAGCCTATGTCACTCGGGAATAGTGTAGCTTTCCAACGGTGAAAGAATTTTTTAAATCGGCCCAGTACTTTATGAGCCTATTCATTACAAACATACAAACATACAAAAATAGGTACAAATCTTTCCTCTTTATAATATTAGTGTAGATATAGTAGGTATCGTTGAGTTAGTATCCCATAACACAAGTTTTAAAAAAACTTACTTTGGGGCTAGCTTAATCAGTGTGATTTGTTCTTATACAGGTTCTTATATTATATATTTGACTTTTTGAACCTCCAACCAACCACCAGCCAAATTTTTGGAGCAAGTTCAGTCCATGATATTAAACTACTTTCTATAAAAAAGTTAGTAAAAATAGATAACATTTTTTAGTCCTTCCATACAAAATCCGTTCAGCTGAACGCTAATTTGTATGGGAAAGTGAATTTTTATTTTAGTTTTTCGTTAATTATTTTATGGAAAGTAGTTCCGTATCATGGTCTAAACTTGCTCCATAAATTTGCCTGGTGGATAAAAAGTCAGCCTGTATATTTATTTATTTGTTATGAGAATAATTTTATGGCCCTGGATACAAATCCTTAGCCTATCGAGCGAAAGATTGTCACACGATTGAACGAAAGTTGACTGACCAACAGTCGCCATGGCAACCCAACAGTCAACATTGCGTGAGCGTGGCTACTAGCGGGTGATTTGTGTTAATCTTGACCCATATAAAAGGTGAAAAACACCTATTTATTATGGATTTTTCCGAGGACGTCCCATACGTAGGGGGCAGTGGGGTGAGACGGACCGACGCAAGGCCAGTTTCCAGACGGGGCTTTCGCGAATATACTAACACTGGCTCAGCAGTGTCAAGGTAGGTTTAAAGTAGTTTCTTTAGATTGTACTTTCTTATTCTGAAATCTACCATTTGTGGGTACTTATACTTATCTTACTTTCAATCGTAGGTATGTTAGTAGTGTCATGAAAATGCTAAATTATTCTGAACTTAAGATCTGTGAGGTAAACAAGTAGGTACTACTTATTTTCCCTTTTAATGTGAAAAAAGTTTCTTAAGTGCTATCGAATCTATTGGGTTAACATGAAGGTTTATATAGATTAGGAAGGTATACATTTATTATAAGTATATGCAGTAGTAGATGTTATCACAAAAAAAATTGCCTAACTTTTCAAATCAGATACTGGTCAACAAGATTTTGTAACAAGCATACTTGCAGCGGTTTCTAATAAAATTTAGTACAAAAAACATGAATCTAGTTATAAACAATGTGTTGGACGTCGTTTTTAAATATATTTTTTTTAAGTTTTGTTAATTTTAAAATTATACCATTCATTCAATAGCTGCTTTTCAATTTTCAAATACCAGTTTAACACTGTGCAAACCCTACTTTTTACATCATTTCTAAACTATTAAATAAAATGGACTTATTAAAGATATTGTGCGAGTCGGTATAACGGTATACAAGACGCGCAGTACACAATGTATGGGAAATATTATAGTAACTTAAATTTTGTATAACTCTTTTAATAAAAATGGTATAATGGTAAAACAAATTTTGTTTTGATTTCGATGAGTGATTTGATTAGGTACATTATTATATGTGGCAGAATTAAATAACCTACACAGAAGCTATTTACTATAAATAATTGAAAATATCAGAAATTTGGGAAAATCGGATCTTTGATAGGTATAACATTATTCAAAATTCTGACGTCCTAGGAATAAAAGTAAATTATGTCCATATACACTTTACAAAAATCTATAAGAGGCAAAAAGGCTTATTCCAGTGACAAAAAAATTACAAATTTTGTCGATCACGCGAAATCCATCACTATTTTGATTTCCTTGTCCACCTACACACCCACCATATTGAAAGTAAAAGTGGCTTAGGATCTTATGGCCCTGGGATCTGTCTACCACGTGAGAAATTAGTATGAACATGTATGTAGGTAAGTATCGTATGTATGGGAGAGGAAGGTGGTGGTCTGGGTTAAAAGGGACGTGGACTGGGTCCAAAAAATATTATTTTATTAAGTCCGTCAGTAAGATTATCCAAGTTTCGGAGTTGGGGCGATTGACGTCACCCTCTAGTTAAATTCGTACTTGATCGTGACGTCATGTGAAATTTAACTGCGCTGTAGCTTCGTGTAAGTATACAATATTTTTTACTGATGGGCCAATATTTTTTTTTCCTATTATTCTTAGTCTTCCTCAGATATATGAGGACTTATACTTATGCATGTTTAACCTTCAGGAGCGGAAACATGAGGCCGACATCTGCGTACCGTGGGGGCACAGCCTCCCGCCTGTCCACAGCTGGCTTTGGACCGGCTCCACCTACGGCCAGTCGCCAGCCAACTGCTATGACCGGGTTTTCTATGGTGAGATTTCCTTCTTCTTCTTCTTTTTATGGTGAGGTTAACCTCTCGAATCCCGGATGTGATTTCCAAATGCCATCTAGGTATTGCGAGGTAACTATAAAAAATCAGCAGATCCCGTGAGGTTCATTAGGGTCTTTAGTCTGGGTGCAAAGCACAAACATAGAATGCACTGCACTGAATGAATGCAATTTTCTCGAGTCGAAGTCGATAATGGACATCAACCCTCAGCAATGGAAACATGAGACCGATATTAGCATAATAGCCAATAGACGGCCAATGTCAGGATACTTTTGTTCTCTACGCTGATCTGGGAGAAAAGAACAAACATATAAAGTACCAGACATTTCGTGTACTTTCTTTTATAAATTCGATCAAAGGGTATTAATGATGGATGAAAAAAAATTATGAAAAAATTAATGAATTAATGAAAATAAAAATTGACTTATCAAAGCTTCTAAAAACAATTGACTTAGTTTAACCATGACTTAACGTGCCTACCGAAGCACGAACCTCGAGGTATTTAATGGCACTTGTCCAATTCAAGTGCGGGCCACGATCGGAATTGCGGAATATATAGGAAACAAAAGTTAAACAAAGCTTGTAAACATCAATGAGACCTCTCCAACCCGTCTGGCCAGCGTGGAGTGTAGACCAAATCCTCTGACTGCTCTGGCTAATATATGGCTCTGGTAGTACAGAGAGGATCGTACTCCTGCAGTGAAGACTTAAAAAGACCTAATGATATTTTTATAGGGTTTTTTAGGCATTCAAGATGCAGTACTCAAATTAAATAATGAAATAAGAAATGGTAAAAAAATACCGCGTTAGCAGGACTTGAACCCGCGACCTTAGTCTCAATATGACTATGCTCTTACCATCTGAGCCATCACTTGTTCAACTCGGCACGCTGAATTTCGCCGCCATTTGATATTCCTACACCTACTAGGCTTGCTCAAGTATATAAGTATAGGATGAATGCCTAAAAAGCCCTATAAAAATATATTATGACTTTTCTACACTGTAATTGATTTTCAACTTCATTGTAACATGGGTTAAATCAGATACCTTACTTGTAATAGTGGGCAGTAGGCTCAGATGGTAAGAGCATAGTCATATTAAGACTATGGTCGCGGGATTCAAGTCCATTTCTTATTTTATTATTTAATTTGAGACCTGATGATGATGAGATGTTTGTACGAGTATGCTAAAATGCCGGTATTCTTTCAGATTGACAGACCAATAACTCAGCAAGGCATATCTGGCCTACGAACGGGCACAGCGAGGGGTTTCCGTACGCGCCAGCTCCAAGACAAGAGGTACTGGGAGGAGCTGATGCAGGTCAAGATCAGGGAGATGAAGGCGGAGATCGCCAGGCTGAATGAGAAGGCAGACGCGGGGGAGAGGGAGAGGTCGGCGAAAAAACATTATGAGAAGAGGGTGCGGGAATTGGCTCAAGAATTAACAGGTATGTATTTCTTATGTAAGAATGGCCAAAAATAATTTATTTTATAATAATATGAAAATAAAACGTAATAAAATAATGCCACTTGTCGTTGATCATATCCATTTTCAACGTGGTTTAAGATTTATTAATGCAGAAAACTGATATTAAGAACGCTATTTGACTCTAAAAACTATGACGCCACGATGTGGTATTTCATACAAATCCAATTGAGAATGTTTGTTTTGACGTTAAGAAATAAGTATCTAATTTGACTTGTTGTTAATTTTTAAGCTAATCTGACTTAGGTCGTCAACTATCACTTTGCGATATTAAACCAGGACCAGCGTCTAGACTTCCGTCCCCAGATAAAGTACTACGTACTACTAGCAGACGCATCCATCTACGTCCAGTCTGCACTAGGAACTTTCCTCTTCTACTTAGAACTTCTGATTCCTTCCGTCTTTTCAGATCTCCAAGGCCGACTAGCAGACTACAACACGGCCATTCGCATCGCCAACGGTGAAGCGTCGAAGCAGTCAGTGGAAGAGCAAACCAGGGAGATGGAAGCTAGCAATATGAAACTCCAAGAAGAAGTGGAACAGGTGTTTTTGGAAAAGCAGAGGAAGGAGAACCAACTGAGGCAATTGAGAGAACAAATGGATAAGGTAAGCCGAGCAGGCGCAGGGAGACTATAATACACATTGAGAAACAGTGGTTGGAAATGGCACAGAATCACAGGTAGGAAACTTCATAGAAACGGAGTATTATTCATGCCTACGCTACTACAAACGAATTTATACATCCGTGCACACGTCAATGCGTGTATATGCCTACTCTCGCCCCGCGATAATGCGAGAACGGATGAGAGGTGCGGGAATGAGGAACAGGGACGCATATTGCGCGGGACCTTAGGAGATTCCATTCTGTATAATACTCTTGTTAATTTCTGTGACAGAATGGAGTTATTTGAAGGAAGATTTGGGAAACCTTTGCCTTTGACGGTATGAGTTAATTGAAAAAAGCTATTATTTAACTTGCAATATTTGCATTTTAGTTTATTGTTCAGGCCAAACTTGCAAAAGCAGGCTTTAATTTGATCCACTTTTAGGTGTTTGACTGAGCTGAAATGTTCCATAAACAAATAAATCAATGCAAGTGTTATAAAGCAGATCTGATGACATGAAGCTAAAAGGTGACCATAGACACTGGGGTTTGTCTTACTTGTCTTCTTTGGTTTTAGACGATATCCAAGGTCTAATGATGAAACTGATCAATGAGTATATTTAGACTTTTATTTATATCTAAATATATATAATTCAAAGGTGACTGACCAGGGCCGGATTAACCATAAGGCGGAGTAGGCAGCTGCCTAGGGGCCCAACGGCGCAGGCGAGTCCCAATAATTTTTTTGGTGACCCATTTTTATTTATTTATTTATTTATTTAACTTTATTACAAAACATGTAATAGGCGGACTTCAGGCCCAGGGCCTTTTCTACCAGTCAACCTACAGGTGGTGTCTCCTGATTATTTATTAAGGGGCGCCAATCCAGCTTGTAAATGGCCCAAAACCAAGCATTTTGTTTGTCTTCCTCAGCTCTCTGATCAAAGGCTAGGGCCGACGTTGGCCTCATCATCATTAGTCTTTTTTTGTCTCCACTGCAGGAGCACGACCCTCTCTGTACTACCAGAGCCATATTTGGCCAGAGCAGCCAGAGCATTTAGCTTACACTCTCCACGCTGACCAGACGGGTTCGAGAGGTCTCATTGATTTTTTTGGATTGGTTTAGCTTGTATTTCCTAAGTCGCCTTCGAGTGGTCCTATTCTACTCTGCCGGGAACCACACGGCTAGTCGTTGGCCCAAACATCATTAATTGCCTAGGGGCCCCGACATGGTAAAACCGGCCCTGTGACTAACTGACTGACATAGTGATCTATCAATGCACAGCCCAAACCACTGGACGGATCGGGCTGAAATTTGGCATGCAGGTAGATGTTATGACGTAGGCATCCGCTAAGAAAGGACGCGAGCGAAGCCGCGGGCAAAAGCTAGTTATATATAATAGGTATGATCATCAAGCGCTCAAGCGTTTCAACCACGTTCCAACTAGACATGTTTTGAAAAACAATCATAAATGTTTTGATGCAGGAACAATCAACAATATCCAAGATACTATCGGAGATGACACCCGAACAAAAAGTGCAGTACAACGAGTTGGAAGCAACTGCTGCAGCTTTGCGGGAGGAGGTAGAGCAAGCCAGGACTCAGGTCGATCATCTGAATAGGGAGAAAGAAGAGTTCAGCAGAGAGATATCTGGATCTCAGGTAAGTTTATGTATTACCTCAGTACTGCGTTCGTAAAGGAGCAGTAGGTACGATGAAATATACATAATCAAACACAGATTTCTTTCATTTCAGATAAAAGTACACCTCTTGGAATTATACCGTCGGTTGGCCACGGCTGAGGAGAAGCGAGATAATCTTAAAAACGAACTGAACAACAAACAAGACCCACAAGAAGAAAGGGAGAAATTACTGCTTCAAGTACGTTAATTTTCATAGTATTCACTCCACGCCCGATAACCATATCGGGTGTGGTGAAATGGTCAAAAAAATGCCGCATTCTTCATCAAGCAGAGCATTAGCCAACTCATCAGCCTCTATACAACGTGTTAATGATCTACCGCAAAACCTCTCAGATGGTATCTCAGCCCATGAAACTGAACAACTTTTGTTCTACAACTTTCAACCAACCCAAAAAAAAATTGAATTTTCATACAAACTGATCAGCTGATCGAGTCAATTAGTGTGAAAATCCGAATTTTATTTTTGGCATTTTGGAAATGTTATAGAACAAACGTTGTTCAGTTTCATGGGCTGAGGTACCATCTGAGAGGTTTTGCGTTAGTTCATTAACACGTATATAGTCTAGTAGTAATATAGCTAGTGGGCCTAAGGCCCATTTGCTTTCCTCTATATTACTTTGTTTCCGCCACCAGCTGGCGAAAGCACAGAAAGCAAATAGTATGTAACTTTGAACACAAAGATCAAACAGCATGTAACTTAAACTTCCGCAAAATAACACCTGAATCTAGTAACTATCTTAGAAAATTTGATTGACTAAAAGCAACTTATCGGTAATACGTGTGATCTATTTTTAGGTTCGAGAAGACAACGCTGCTATAGCTTCTTTGGATAGCAATGCAGCCAACATTAAAGAGCAAATTCGCAAAGTCCAAGAACTAATTGAACAAGCAGAACAGGTTAGTCACTCCAAACATAAAAATACGGAGAAGACAGAGACACAGGATAAAATAAGGGTTTTCCTAGAGAAGAAACACCACGTGTTGTTGCAGGGTAAAACAAAGCAAAAAAACAATTGGAATTGGACATTTTGTCAGCATTAAATTTTTGTTAGTGTCTATAGGTATTGGACCGTACCAAAGAAATTATATATAATGTAGAATGCATACGAAGTGGCAAAGCCGTTCCCATAAAAGATACCTAAAGTTAAAGGTGTCCCTTTTTATTTTATTACATTGCTAAGTTTGCGGGAAAGGGCGCCTTTAAGTTTAGGTACGTTTTTGGGAACATTAGGTTTTTGTTTACATCATCCTAATGCCATCTAATGTTGCAAAGGTAAGTTTTCATTGATTGCTGATAATGAGCATTTATTTTTGTAGGACTTAGAAGAAGGAAATTCGGAGCGCCATCAAAAATATCGAGAACTAAAGAAAAGGGAGGAAACAATGGACACATTCATGTCCAATTATGAAGAAAGCTTAAAAAAGGAACAAGATAAAATCGAGCAGTTGGAAAAAGATGTCGTTTTTGCACTAGAACATAGCAGTTCCAACATTGACTTGGATTTGAGTGAAATCGACAATTTGAAGCAAAAAGAAGGATATACTTCAACCTATGATGATAATAAGCGGTCTGTTGAGACTCTCACTAATGATTTTGAGAGATTTCAAAGTAATTTGAAGAAGGTATTTACACTTAGTTTATTAGTAGCAAACCTAATTTTTTCGAAGTAAGTGGATATGACTTAAACGACGTTTTCCTAAAGAAACGTGCTTTACCTGTGACTAACCCTTTTGACATTTATCATTTCAGGCTGAGTCAACTCGAGAACGCCTTGCTACCGAACTACAAACATTGCCAGAAAAAACGAGAGTTATGAAAGAAGAACTTGTCACACTTTCCAATTTAGAGAAGCTAAGAGATGAAGGTAATAACGCAAAATGGTAGGACCAATAAATTTCATTATTTTTTTCATAATAACGTTGGTACTGTATTAAATTATTTGCAGGCGAAGAACAAAAGAAGGAGTTGGAAACTGAGCTGAAAGTCCTAAAAGACAAATTGACGCCAACTGAGAGTGCTGTTCTAGAAGCATCCAACAAATTGAAGAAATTGCAGGTACTTATGTAAAACTTAAATATTTATTCATCATCTTCATCAGCCAAGGGAATTCCCAAAAAATTCTAATAGGACCGATTGGAGGCAGCGTTTTCTTTAGCCCGTGTAAACTTGATTCTCTATTAAAAGGTTGACTGTAAGATATTGCTTTTAGCGCAATATCTTCCAGCCTTTTATTTGTAAAAGATTGATTCGCTAGAATGTGACACAGTCATTCTTGTTTGTCATTTGAATATAAATATTTTTTTTAAATTTCTTTCAACAGGCTAGTTTAGAAGGCAACGAAATGTATGCGAAGCTGAATAGTTTGGAAGAGCAACTAGCGCAGTTGGAAAGCAGGAAAACTGTACTGGAAGAGGATATAGCTTCTATAACCTTGAAGGCTGACTACGAGCCTCTGAAGAAACAGGCCATGGAAGAATTAGCGACTCTGAATAAGAAGATTATTGAGGACTTAAACAGCTCTAAATCTTATTAACTCTATGATTGGTATCTCAAGTATTTATACATTGACAAGCGTAACTCTATGATTGGCGCCTTTACCACTTCGCCTGCTGAAAAATGCACCGTGTGTGTTTTGCGAAAATGAAAACACATACGGAGCGTTTTCAGCAGGTGCGTGCGAAGTGAGTATTTAAAGGCTAGCGTAACCCTCGAATGGTAGTGACATTATTGTAATACTTTTAATACGTTAAACGAAAAAATATTTTTGTTAAAGCGTAGAGGTAAATTCTAAATATGATATCGCTAAACAATACCATATTCGAATTTACCTTTATCATGGTTAATTGAAAGTCACTCTCTATTCCTTCATCTTTCTTTCTCTGTCTCTCTGTATCTTTTGTGAAACAAAAAGGAACAGGAAAGAGTTTCCGAAAGCAGAGTCGATGGTGATGGTTTTTGATGGTTTCACAATCCCCATTATTAGGTTAAATTAGTTTAAAAATAAAGATTTTCACAAAAAATGCAGTATAATTTAAATCAACCAAATATAATTATGTCAATGTTAACAATAATTTAATATCACAGACTTGACAATATCACTACATACATTCTATCCTTATAATTTATCAAGTGCTTTTAACATCAACACACAAATGACAAGCGTTTATTTACAGACATCTTATTCTCTGTCTCGTTTGCAAGACATGAAAGGAACATTAAATAATTTTATTTACATTTTTACATTTCATACTTCTTCATCACCTATGTTAAAAGAGTGCCATGAAACAGATGACGTTTATTTTACGCTGACTTGATGGTTGCTCGACGCCATTACTATTGACAGCTAGGGCCCAAGAAAACTAGCGTAATTTTTTGGCTTGTAAATCGTGTACCAGGACTGAGTCACGTAATTTACGCTGCATTTGGTTACATGCGAAAGTCACGTTTGGTCTACACAGCGACGCGAAATGAGTTACGCGACTTACAAAATTACGCTCGTTTGCCTGGGCCTTAAGGCGTTAACTCTACAGGTGAAAATAGTGAAGATATTTCCGTCGTGTGCCACCTAATTCCATACTGGCGTTATGGACTAATCTCCAACACAGCGATATCGCGCTGTCAACGAGTCGCCTTGCGCTAGACGCGAAACTAAGGCTTATTGCACACGAAGTACACCAAAATAATAACACGTGGTCGAGCGCTATTTTGTATAAAAATAAATAGCAGATTTTACACGGATCACATTTTGCCGTCATTATCGACCAGTGGACCAAAACGCAACTGCAAGAAACTGCAACTACACTATTCACACGTAACCACTGCTTGACTGCCTTTTGTCGCTGCGATGTGGCGTGGTTGTGGTACGTGTGAAACAAGCCTTACGTCGAATGTCACTCGTATCGCCGCTAATCTCCCCGTGGAGGTAACGCCTAAGAAACTAATAACAAAAATTGAACGCATAAAGAACTTATGAAAAAATATTATTGCTTAAAAAATTAAATTACGCGTCCACGTTTGCGGAAACAGATGTCTTGTATTCCAATAAGAAAACTGACAGTTCCGCGGGTATCGGAGTGTTATTCGCTTTGAGTAGCGCGCATATGTTTCGTACGAACTTCTGTGAGGGTATGACGTCAGATTCCTGCATTCTGTTGAAGAGGGAGATAGCGCCGTGGCAGTTGTCCTCGCGTTCTGGAATCAACGAAATAATCTTCAGAACCAGTACAAGCTTAATCAAATGTAACTTACTAATAGTGGCTACTTTTGTTGTATTTTCTAATCGGTCTATTAGGAAAGCCTGGCCATATATCCAGGACTGGTCTTCATGTGGCCGATATGATGACTTGTTGACAAAATATATACAAAGTACGATGTCGGATTAAATACTCTGTCATGTTTTTTTACGCGTGAACTTTCTTCTCGTCGGCGAATCAAACACAAGAGCGTTATAGTGCTTAACATACATAATAAATAAATACTTACGGTAAATATGAAGCATCATTTCATACAACTCATCAACATCAATGTGCCTAAGGTCTCGCACACACTGCGCGATGTTTTCTAAGGCGTGAACTTTCTTCTCGTCGGCGAACCGCTCGCAGCGGCGCAGGAGAGCGTCTGGATGGAACTTTACAGACGGGTCGAGGAACATTTTGCGGAGGGTCTTCTTGTAGCCCACATCGGCTAGCGCTGCTATTAGGGTGAGCTGCAAATAAAAATTACATAAACAAAACCCGTTATAAAACTAGGAGTAACTTTATAACTTACTTTAAACCATTATTACGTTCTTCAATGCTGGTCTGTGAGGAAACACTAGTGTAATCTAGAATTACTAATATTAACACCTAGACCCTTTAGCTAATTCAATCAAATGTAATTAGTTTTTATTTAAGTATTAACTAAATAGTAAATATAAGCGCTCTCTACTATTATATAGTCTTAATGTAATGAAGCTATTAGGCATACGTCCTTTGGATAATAATTTAGAACAATATTTATTATGCTTAAATACTGATCCTATATTAAATAGATGAGAACACACAAAACAGATTACAATCAAATAGAGTCTATTTGATTGTAATCTATTAATTTTGTGTTTTAATAAATAAATAAAAAATAAAATAAAATCTTAGAATGTACCAGCTGCTTCTCTTACCGCGCAGATCGTAAAAGCCGATTGACGGAATGGGCTATAATGCGAATCATGTTAACAGGCGATGTGGCTAGCAACTCATCACTATTTCGATCCCTTTTCACATTCTCGCCCACCATCACGCCAAAAGTGGCATTTGGATCATGGCTTAGAGCCACAAAACCCAACATGCTCTATCTGGCCCATTAGGGGACGTTAAAGACGTGGGATTTTTTGTTAGAGTGTCTAATCATGAAACAACATAGCCAGTGGCCATTGGCCACGAGAGTACACTGACCTGCACATCTCCCACGCCATGCACCTGCCGGTCGACGCTCAACACGTTTTGTGCCAACTTATTCAACCTGCCATTATTCTTTTCATTAGTTATGAAGTTGTCCTCCGACTCCCCTCCGCCCATAGAGCGCATTATGGCGCACATTAACTCGTGTTTCAGCGGCGTCTTGCTGTATTTGCCGGCTAAGCGAGTGAACTCATTTACAGATTCTTGAAGGTTGTTACTGCAAAAGAAATAATTTCTTTTCCACATTTTGTCTATGCTATAAGTTCATCATCATCATCATCATCAGGTCTTTTTAGTCTCCACTGCAAGAGCACGACCCTGTCGTACTACCAGAGCCATATATTAGCTAGAGCAGCTAGAGGATTTGGCCTACACTGTCCGCGCTGGCCAGACGGGTTGGAGAGGTCTCATTGATGTTTATAAGCTTTGTCACAGAATACATAAGAGTCAAACAGAATGGAATCTCACAGCGTCTCCCGCAAATTGGCGTCCCCGCACCTCTCCCCCGCACTTTGTGAGCCTTTGACAGCTCCAAACCAGGGTTTAGTTACTAGCCGCACGCAATTTGCGACGTCTCTTGTCTTGAGAACTGTCAATCAATAGTAACCATCATGGTGAGAAGATGCGCATATAATAATTGTTTATCCACCTATTACAACAAAGAACACATATTTCATAGATTTCCAAATGATAAAAACGGGTAGGTAGCAAAGCAACAATATAATTTCACGGTATTACCCAGCAACCATCTTGATATATATACCCTTCTCGCTCTCTCACATTGGCGGGAGATACACAAGAGCGAGAGGGATTATCAATCGACAGCAGTTTAACCGGTAAAAATACATAGGCTCCTCGCTCACAGTTAATCACATACACGCAGATGCCAAGTAGATTTCCGCAGGTTATAGTGTAGTGCTATAATGCCATTGTTGACAATGACAACTTGACAAGCCGGGCGTAGAAGCGTGATAAGATAAACATTTGTTTATGTTTATTGAATTTATTCAAATAATTACCGTATAGTTTTGCGCCGAATATGCAAATTACTATATTACAATAGTGAATTAGTGTATTTAGTGCGTTACATTATAAATGAGTCAATAATAATCAGTAAAGTGAACTAATGGTGAAATGGACAATGGAAATATTTGTGAAGTGATATTATGTAGCTGTTTCCGACTTTTCTGTAACATTTAATACATATAAAACAGAATATTTTTTACATCATAGTGTTCGCAAATCTTCCGGTATAGAAAGATATAATCGTAAATATGTCGAACTCGTTAGTAGGTAAGTATTAAATTAATTCTGCGGTGCGACCCTAAGTATAAAATTCACACATCGACGTGTGTACAGATAAATTGTTTCGTTTGTAGTAGTAGTAGGTATATATGTTACTCTGAATCAATGGAGAGTCATACCAGTGGCTTTGTTTAGCACGTGTTTCCTAGTCGCCTTCTACGACATCAACGGGAAGACTTGGTGTGAAGAAACCACGCGGCTATAAGGTATTAATAGCAAATCGACATTTGTTATAAAAGACGATATGCTGTTGCCAATGGCTCATTTTCATTGTTCATTCTTGCTCGCATTCGAGGTGCGGAAGATTTCTGAAACGCATGCCATAGGGCTCGCATTAGGGTAACTGTTTTCATTGGTCGATATAGCCTGTATTCGGGGTGCGAGAGATATCCGTAACGCATGCGGGGAGCCGTTTTCACTAGTCGATAGAATGATGAACAGTCGATGTACAGCATGCAGGGAATATCCGCAGACAGTGTAATGACCACTGTATTGACTTCTGGCTTTCATTGGTCGTTAGCCCGCATACGGGGACTCCCCGCATACTGTATATCGACTGAGTTATCGACCAATGAAAATGCGCCATATTCTTTCTTAATACACTCTATTAATAATGTATAAGTCTATATATAAGAAATCATATGTAGATGACAGTCCGTCAGACAGCTACGTCAGATGCCTTTAGGTAAGTAGCTTGAAAAATCTGATACCAGTGTCAGTTCGTTATGTCAAAAAAAAAACCATCGACACGCAAAGAAGAAGAATAAGTGTGTCAGCTATTACCACACTCGGTAAGAGAGAGTCGTGTATACTATTTCACGTCCCCCGACCAGGAAGTGGCTTATCAAGCACGCGTATTGGAAATAAATCTTAATTTTTCATCCAGAAGTAAATAGGTATACTTACTTCTTCAAATGCACTCGTATGAGCGGTCCTAGGATCACGTTACTAGGCTTGCAGTAACCCAAAGAGGTTAGAAGCTCGAACATCTTCTTAGTTTCGATATGGGTACCTTTGGCGGCGGTGGCGTCTAGCAGTCGCCAGCAATTCATTTGTATACTACGTCCGCCGAACACGTGCCTGTAATAGGACATATATATTTGTCAATTTATGTACTCTTTGATAAAAAAAAATGTAGATTCACGATTCATTTGCTAAAAATGAGTGTGTTTACTTGGCCTAGTCATTAAGTCCTTCGGAAGTAACATTTATAAAGGTCACAAAAGTCAAGCCACGCTTAATAACATGCTGAGTCTAAGATCTCTCTCTCTCTCTCATCTCAGCGTATTCCAAGTTGCATTATCAGCTGTAAGGAAGGAAGTGAAGCCTGGGGTGTGCTTTCCGGCTTTTCCTTCTCCACTTAGCACGGTCTTGAGCATCCTTGGTAGTCTTGAGCACCATTGGCAAGCATAATCATAGTTTAGTTATTAGGCCGCGTTTCTACCAGACATCTGAGCGGTGCGAGGATGCGTAGCGGGTCTTGTTTCACTTTTCTCTCATGCCTAGCACACATACATCCCTCGCATTCTTTCTCACTTGTTTTGTACGTACATAAACCTAGCTTCGCTAAGCCGTTTTTACAGGAGCTACGCTGATCGAGGCCAGGTAAGGCGATTCTATTGATTCTTAACAAACATATTCCTCGTATCCTCGCACATCTCTAGTG
Source organism: Acrobasis repandana (assembly GCA_963576875.1). Taxonomy (NCBI): domain Eukaryota; kingdom Metazoa; phylum Arthropoda; class Insecta; order Lepidoptera; family Pyralidae; genus Acrobasis; species Acrobasis repandana. The sequence goes on from OY756215.1 coordinate 6,020,039, forward strand.
GAAACACAGCCTTAGGATCCTACTTGGATCCTAAGAATGCTTTTACCTTTTCTTAGACTGCTCATTGATCAAATCTATAGCTTCATGTATCTTATCCCTATACACCATCAGCGTGGCCAGGTCTATGATCTTGTACTCGTCGAGCGTGAAGTTCGGTGTGGTTCTGTTCAAGTCTGCTAGCGACATCTCTGCTAACTCTAACTCGCCCATTTTAACGTGGAGATCAAAGATGGCGGCTTTCATGCCCGCTGACAGGAATACCTAAAGAGCATAAAACATAAATTATCCTGCAACTACTTTAAAACTGTCCCCACAGGTATGGCGCTTCATACAAGCAGAGTAACATTTATGCCTACTACTACTACCAACGAAACTATACATCCGTGCACACCCGTACACACGACAATGTGTGAGTTTTAGTGTCCAAAGCCATTAAACGCACCCGATAGCGGGGGAGGTGCGGGGACGCCATACTGCGTTCTGTATATTATTATTTATATTAATTCTATGCATTTTTTAACCAATAATTCAAATTTTGTTCTTACGAATCTTAAGACAACCCTTCTAATGGCAACAATCTTTGAAAGTATTACTTTTTGGAAACCCATTTACTAACAGCTAAGTATATGATTCACAGAAGAAGACATTTGCTTATAAAATAATTTAAAAAAGTAGAATTTTAATAATCACTTTTGATTAAATAATTTTCTTCAAATGTTAACTGGACCCGATTTTGGGTAGTTTAAATAGCGGACAAACTAACGCGGAAAGCTACTTTATTTTGTAATATATAACACTCACCCCTTCTTTCTGGCATCTATCTGCCATCTGCCTAGCCGCTTGCAAGTTTCCCTGTCTACAGTACAACTGCAACAACTTTCTCAACACGCCCCGTGTGTTCATGCCCTTAGCTTCCAGTTCGTTCAGATGTGCACGTAAAGACTCTTCGTCCATTTGTTTCTGAAAAAAATCAACTCGTGAACGGATGCCGTCAGGGGGGACTGGCTAGCTCGGCTTCGCTTTTTGACTACTTAGTATTTCTTATTTTGTTATTTGTCCACAAGTTTACAAGCATTACATGTTATAATGTGTTAACAATGTGTAATATTATATTTGTAAACTGACGGACGTACGATAAAACCCTTCTGGCGAAAATGACCAATACTGTCTTAATGAGTTTTTCGGCGTTTCTTCTCAGCAGGGATCGTTCCGAAACGCTAGCTTATACAACGTGTTAATGAAATAACGCAAAACCTCTCAGGTTGTAACTCAGTCCATGAAACTGAACAACTTTTGTTCTATAACATTCCCAAATAGCCAAAAATAAAATTCGGATTTTCATACAAATTGACTCGATCAATTAATTTTTTTGGGTTACGTGAAAGTTGTAGAACAAAAGTTGTTCAGTTTGGCTAGGGGGACTGAAGTCATCTGAGAGGTTTTGCGTTAGTTCACTATCACGTTGTATATCGGAAGCTTTTATTTAAAATAAATAAATTAGTAATTTAAATGTTTGTAAACATTATACATAATGTATTATTTTAACTTATAGACTAAACTTATTGCCGTGTAAAAGTGCCCGCAGAAGCCTATTTACTGTATAAACATTTGATTATTGATTCCTCTTGAAATAAATAATAAAGTTAGTCAGTTCCATCTTTCGAAGTCATAATTTCTGTATTTTTCAGTCCCCGCAATCTCCATCGTCCACGCACCATCCTGTCATCAGTAATTACGATAAGTTTGATTCTGAACGATTTCACCGTTTTTTGTACCTGTTTCCAAATAAAAGAGACTATAAAAAATCTGCTATACTCAAAGGAAAACGGACACTAGAAAGACAATAAAAAGAGCAAAGAGACAACAACTAGATAGAATGGTAATGGATATGGGAACACTGATACGGTAAAACAACTCCAGAAAATTCTATCAAGAACTTAAGTCATGCAGGAAAGGCTATCAACCCCATACACAAACCTTGCAGAAAGAAAATGGAGACTTGGTGACTTCGGATGAGGAAATGAAAAGTATGTGGCGCAATTATTTTGAACAGCTGCTTAATTGTGCACCCATCCAAGATGATATACCCGTAGAGACAAATGACAGCGACCAGGATGTAGAACCACCTACATATGAGGAGGTTCATACAGCTATCAACAACCTGAAAAACAACAAAGCTCCGGGAATATACGGCTTACCATCAGAGTTGTGGAAACACGGCGGAAGAGCTCTTCATTCCAAGTTCTACGAATTAATTCTGAGGATATGGGAAACCGAACATCAACCCCAGGAGTGGAACGTAGGAGTCATGTCCCATTCACAAGAAAGGATGCAAAAAGAAGTGCGAAAATTATCGGGGGATAGCGCTGTTACCCACAGCATACAAAATTCTTGCGTATGTGCTACTCAGAAGAACGAGTCTCACTCGGAAAAAAATCTCAGCGATTATCAGTGTGGATTCCGATCTAATCGCAGCACAATAGACCAAATTTTCCTGGTAAGACAACTCGTGGAGAAGAAGTGGGAGTACGCGCAAAGCATTCACACATTGTTTGTGGACTACACCAAAGCCTATGACAGCATAGACCGGCAGACCCTCTATAACATCTTGAGGAGCTTCAAGATCCCTGAAAAACTCGTTACTATGATCCAAGTCGCGACTAGCACGAGTCGAATGAGAGTCAGAATCGGCAGTGAGTTAACGGACGAATTTGCGGTGATTACCGGTCTCAAGCAGGGCGACGCCCTGTCACCAATGCTTTTTAATTTGGTTCTAGAATATGTCGTTAGAAAGGTTCTAGCACAATGTTCTGGTGTGGAACTAAATGGGAGTCATAAAGTGATAGGATACGCGGATACCTAGCTCTATTAGGGGAAAATCGCGAAGACGTTCAAAAGTCTGCAAAGGTCCTGGAACTAGAAGCTGCAAGGGTCGGTCTCAGGATCAATCAAGAAAAAACGAAATACCTTCACATGAAGCGGTATAAGAACACCCGTGTCAAGCGAGCGGATCTCCATGTGGATGGCACCGTTTTTAAGGGAGTAGCGAAGTTTAAATACCTAGGATGCACTATTACGGACACAAACACGAGAGAAGACGAGATTAACATCCGCATCCAAAATGCCCTTCGATGCAGTGCAGCCCTACATAAGGTGTTGACGTCCAAACTTCTCAGCAGAAGCACAAAAATACGGATCTATAAGACGATCATCCGTCCTATACTATTGTATGGATGTGAGGCGTGGACGCTAACATTAAAAAAGGGAAAAAAGGCTTCTCGTAGCGGAAAGAAAGATACTTCGCAAGATCCTGGGACCAGTGAGAGGAGAGGATGGTGTATGGAGGATTAGGAGCAATGCCGAAATACAAGATCTAGTGGACGAGCCTAACATTATGGGCGAAACTAAAGCGCACCGCCTTCGATGGCTCGGACACGTCAAAAGAATGGAAGAGGATCGGGGAGTGAAGAGAGCATACCAGGGCCGGCCGTTCGGTCGCAGGCCGGTGGGCCGTCCCAGGTATCGCTGGAGCGACGTGGTGATGGCGGACCTGCGCGAGCTGCAAGTTGGGGACAACTGGCGAGAGCTAGCGCGGGACCGGGAGCGCTGGCGTGCTCTTGTGCTGGAGGCCAAGACTCACTTTGGGTCGCTGAGCCAGGATAGTAAGTGTAAAAAAAATGATTTCCTTACCGGATGCGGCATCTGATGCGCAAGCACTTAACGTCAGTTATAGCAATGAGTTCGTTCATGAACGCTTGCACTGTTTTCTTGTTATAATTGGCTAAATAAAAACTATAACTATCTTAAAAATCTTGCGGTTAATCCAACTAAGTGTAAAGCCATTATTGTGGGAAGCTCAAGACAAATACCTCAGTTAGACTTCAACTCTATGACACAAATAATATATAATGGTGAATGTGTTCCCTTTTCTAATTCAGTAAAAGATCTTGGTCTCTTTATAGATGACAAACTAAATTGGGATACACATATTGCTGAGGTTAGTCGAAAAGTGTTTGCCTCAATGCATCACTAAATCTTCTTAAAAATTTTCTTCCTTTCAAAACCAAATTGATGCTGGTCCAATCTCTAATACTTCCAATCATCGATTATGCTGATGTGTGTTATCTGATCGTAACTGAAGCCCATTTCAATAAATTAGATCGCCTTGTTAATAATTGTATAAGGTTAATTTTCTGTCTACGTAAATATGACCACATCTCTGCTTATCGCTCGGAGCTTAATTGGCTAACTATCTGACAGCGCAGAAACCTTCACATATTGTGTCAGCTACACGGTATTCTTTATAATTTGTTTGCTCCTAACTATTTAACTTCCCAATTTCAGCTCTTATGCTCCACTCATGATAGGGTTCTGCGCTCTTCTGATAAATTAACTCTTTCGATTCCTTCTCACCGTACTAAGTTACTCTCTAATTCTTTTGCCGTTATGGCCGTACGACTATGGAATGCCCTCCCTGACAACATTATGAGAGCACAATCGCGGGATCATTTTAAATCACTTGTACTCGTATTTCGACACTTCCATGAGCAAGCTATGCTGTAGTAGTCTATGTATGTTTATTTATGTAAGTATATATTTGGAGATATTAAGTATATTATACCTATGTTTTATATATAACTTATTATATGTTATTTAATTTAATATGTAGGCGTAGTTTATGTATCTTAGCTAGTAAACAGATTTTTTTTCTTATTCCTGTTTTGTATACGCTTGCACCCCATTTATCGCCTTCTCTTATACGTCCCAAAGGTATTTTCTGGTAGACAGCGCTTAGCGTTAAAATTATACCTATTAACTACATTGTACATATATTGTACATTAATTTTATAGTGCAATAAATTAAATAAATAAAAGAAAATAAGTTTTTAAGCTATTGCATAGCTTTTATCGCGGGCTTTGAGCGCGGCGACCGAATCAAGAAATTCCGTAACGGAAATAAAACCTAACACCCCCCACTCCACCTACCGACTGGCACAGCGGCGCGGCGTTGAAAGCCGTGCATCGTCTAACGTCGTTTCAGTTCGGTAGACTTCGGCACGGTGTTTGTGTGCGTGCGACTAGACTTAATTATTATTATTATTATAATTGCATAAGTTGATAAAAAATGCTATGCAATAGCTTTACCGCGGCAGTCCCCGAGTGACACACGTTTTTCCTTACCGGGTGCGGCATCTGATGCGCGAACATCTCTCCATCGTCCACGGTCCTATCGTCAGTTATAGCGATGAGTTCATTCCTGAAAGTTTCCACAGTTTGTTTGTCGTATTTGTCTGGTAAGCGACCCACACAGTAGTCCACCGCTGCATGCGATATCTTCAGATTGCGTTTTAGTATCGTCTGGAAGGATTATACATCGTGTTAATGAAAGAACGCAAAACCTCTCAGATGGTACCTCAGCCCATGAAACTGAACAACTTTTTTTCAACAATTTTCACGAAATCAAAATTTAAAAAAATTGGATTTTTATACAAATTGACTAATCAGCTGATCAGTTTGTATGAAAATTCAAATATTCTTTTTTAGTTCTCTTCTTTTTTCTTTTTTAGTTCTTCTAGTTTAGATTCTCTTTATAACTCAAAGGTTGATTGGTAGATAAGCTATAGCGCTTTAAGTTCACTTGATCTGTACAATTTGTATTTGATGGACAGTAAAGATTAAATGAAAAAATATATAAATATTGATTTTTAAACTGTCGCGTTTTGACATGACATAAACGGGACTTAGCACGAACATTTTTTGTTGGGTCGTTTAGATTAGGAATTACATTATTATATCCTTCGTGATCGCAGACACAACAACAAAGGTTCGTGCTAATTTCCGTTTATCATCATCATCATCATATCAGCCACAGGAAGTCCACTGCTGGACATAGGCCTCCCCCAAGAATTTCCAAAACGACCGATCGGAAGCTGCCTGCATCCAACGTTTTGCAACCTTGCTCAGGTCGTCCGACCACCTAGCAGATGGGTATCTAACGCTGCGCTTGCCGGTACGTGGCCGCCATTCGAGACCCTTTCTGCCGTTTATATACATAAATAATTAATTAGTTATTAAAGTCAACCCTTTTTTTATTTTTCAATCTCATAGGCCCTTTTCAAAGGCCATTTGGCGAACTTTCTTAGGATAGCCCTACCTATTCATTAAAAAACCACTTACATTAACCAATATCTTGATGTCTGACAAATCTTCTTGGACCTTCTTATGCTGCATGAAAACACACAGGAACCGTCCCACCCAATCCTTGCTCCTGTCAGTAGCCTTCCTCGATATATCTTCCAATATATGAACGGTGCTTACGTCATCGGAGCTTATGAGATAGCCTTTGAGCAAGGGTTTCAGGAGTTGGTCGGCATCTAACTTTCCTTTGAACAGCTCACCTAGAATAACAACAAGTTTGTTAGACAAATTAAAATACCCCTGTTAAACACAGCGCTATCTAGATGGCATGCTTTTTATTATCTATAATGCTTTACAAAAGCAACAACCATTTGAATGATTCCAAAAATTGTCACCAGGTGACAAAACAGTATACTATACATCGAGTTAATGAAAGAACGCCAAACCCAAAACCTCACAGATGGTACCTCAGCCCATGTAACTGAACAACTTTTGTTCAACAACTTTCACGAAACTAAAAAAAAAATTAATTTTCATACAAACTGATCAGCTGATCGAGTAAATTTGTATGAAAATCCGAATATTTTTTTTTTTGATTTCGTGAAAGTTGTTGAACAAAAATTGTTCAGTTAAAAGGGCTGAGGTACCATCTGAGAGTTTTTGCGTTTTTTCATTAACAAGATGTATAAGGCTGCTAATGCTGCTATGCAGCCATTTTTTTTTTAGCCATTCTCTCTGTTTCAACGCGCGCCTAACCTTATGGCTTTGCACCAAATGAATAGAGTATCCCGATTTTACAACCCCCGACTTTCAATTGTTCACCCTAATGACCACCTACCATCAGATTGGCCATACAGATAGATTTCGCACCTCCTAGCTATTCCAAGAGTACAATTCTTGGAATCAGAATCACTAATAGAACATTTTTTTTTCTTTTTCTCCCAAATTTAGGAGGTTCTAAATCACCATGTTTAAGACATGTTTGCCTACATACTTAGTTGTAGGTCGTAAGAGTCGATTAAAGGACTAAGCAAAAATATCTCGTTCTACGTCTTCTCGCTTTCTCGACCTATTTAAAGAATAGGGATGTTGACTGTCCGAAAAATATTTCAAAAATTATTATTTTATTTAGTCCGTCGTTGGTTAGATTATTCAAAAATAATGGTCCCATATTTTGCGATTTATTAAATTAGTAAAAATTCATTAAGATACAGCGCATCGAAAGTTCGTAGTGGGATTAAATACAGGATTTAAAATAAATCATTTCAAAGGAAACAGAGATATCATTTAAAATTTTGTCTTTGCGAAGCCCTAGATAACCCTTCAAACTATTTTATGAACTACTGTTTACAGTTTAAAGTGAGAAAAAAATATTTTTGGCCTATCGGTTAGATTATTAAAAAATATTGTACACGTTTTTTTTCTTTTATCTGAGAAATAATAAATAACGAAGATACAGCGCATTTAAATTTCGCATGACGTCACGCCTTCGTACGATTTTTACACATTGGTGACGTCACAAGCCCCCACTCTCGAACTTTGATACTTTGTATCTTTGTGAATTTTTACTTTTTTGATAAACTAAAAATATGGGTACATTATTTTTGGATAATTGGATGTGTGTAGCAAACCTGAAATTGATGAATTTCACTCACTTATCTCGCTAGCCGCTCGCACCTGCCCCGTGTTCAACAAAGTCTCCATCATAGGTGTCAACACTGTACTTATAGACAATCCGGTTTCTTGGAACTTTTTCATCAGATTCTGCGGTGATGTAAAGCTGACGTATGGTAGCGTGTAGTTCATTATAGTCTCATAGTCTGGCTTGACGTCCATTTTTACCATTGTTGAGATGGTCTCCATTATGCCTGCAAAAAACGAAAACTATTAATTTTCAAAAATAATGGATTTACTATGTATTTAATATATACAATGCAAAAACTGGTTTGACGGATAAATGCCTGGTACGGTTAAGTCCTGTTCAACTAGTAAAAAGAATTTAATTATTTGCGGTGATTTTAATGTTGATATTTTAGTACATAATCCAAAGAGCACACAATTCCTAAATCTTTTTAAGTGTTATGGATTAGAAAACTTATTTTTTGAGCCAACCAGAATTACAGCTACATCTGGCACATGTCTTGATAATTTTTTTAGTAATATTCAATATTGTGATAAATCTGTTATCAACAAATTGCCTTCAGATCATTCTGGTGTATATGTAGCTTTTGTCAAAGAGTCCACCAGTAATTTGAGAAAAGATAAGATCTTGTGTAGACCGATTACTTCTAAAAACATAAAAAAACTTAAAAATAATTTAGATAACAAATTATTATCAGTGGTATATACAGGAAATAATCCTGACGACCATTATAATAAACTATTTAGTACTGTTTCCTCTGAGTATTCTAAAACATTGAAACAAAAAAGAGTAGTAGTTCATAGTAAATCACAGTTTAGTGAATGGGCTACTACCGGCATCTACATAAGTAGAAACAGGTTATATGATCTATATGCCCTAAAACAATATAACTTTAATCCTTCTTTTATAGAATATGTTAGAAATTATTCTAAAATATTTAAAAAAGTTTGTAGACGAGCCAAGTCGAATAGTATTAGCAAAAAAATAAATAATGCTCCTAATAAAATTAAAGAAACATGGAGTGTCATAAATAAGGAAACAGGTAAAAATAAAACCAAAGAAAATATTTGCCGAATCAAATGTAGTGGTAAAAATACTTCAAAAACTGAAGAAATAGTAAATATATTTGATGATTATTTTACTAACATTCCTTTGGAACTCACTTCTAATGTGAGTTCTAGCGCCCAGCGTGCTGAGGCTTTGCTTAAGAGTAATGTTAGCCCTTGTGATTCTAAATTTAATTTTAAGCATGTTAGCCCTAGCGATATAATAGATGCTTTTAAACAGTTAAATTTAAAAAAATCAGAAGATCACTGGGGCATGTCAGTAGCCGTAGTAAGTCATATTATACACATAATTGCTGCCGATTTAGCTTTCATATTTAACGAATGTATTGATGAAGGCATATTTCCTAACTTAATGAAATGTAGTAAACTAATCCCCTTATTCAAAAAAGGAGAAAAAACAGACCCTGGCAACTACAGACCTATCTCTATTCTGCCAGTTTTGAGTAAGGTGTTCGAAAAGATAATGCTCAATCAAATGCTACTTCACTTTAAGACCAATAATCTTTTCCATAGCCAACAATACGGCTTTACTGCTGAAAAATCGACCACCGATACAGGAGTAGCACTTATTACTAATATCTACGACGCGTGGGAAAACAGAAATGATGCAATTGGATCATTTTGCGATCTTTCTAAAGCATTTGATTGCGTTGATCATCCAACACTTTTGCTCAAATTTCGTCAATACGGTTTTGATGAGTCAATTAAAGTCAATTAAATTAATAGAATCTTACTTAACAGATAGGCTTCAAACTGTTGATATAAACGGCGTAAAATCACACGGGTCTAATGTGAAAATGGGCGTTCCCCAAGGGTCAATTCTAGGACCGTTCCTTTTCTTAGTTTATGTCAATGACTTGCCTTACATGGTTGAGAAAGAGGCTGACATGGTGCTGTTTGCTGATGACACCTCGCTAATATTTAAAATAGATCGACATAACAGTGATGCTAGCGCGGTGAACAACACCTTATCTTTAATTTCTGATTGGTTTTCGGCCAATAACCTCATGTTAAATGCGAACAAGACCCAATGCATTCGATTCTCTCTTCCTAATGTGAATCAAGCCTGCGTTGACATACTAATTAATGGCCAGAAACTCGATCTGGTTGAAAGTACTACCTTTTTAGGAATCACAATTGATTCGAAACTTCAATGGGGCGCTCATATAACTAAACTTTCTAATAGGCTTAGCTCTGCGGCTTACGCTGTTAGGAGAATAAGACAATTGACAGATGTAGCAACTGCTAGACAAGTCTACTTTAGTTACTTTCACAGTCTAATGTCTTACGGGATACTTCTATGGGGGAGTGCAGCCGACATTCAGACTATTTTTCTTTTACAAAAAAGAGCAATTCGTGCTATTTACGGTTTAGGATCGAGAGACTCACTGAGGGAATTATTCAAGGAAATAGGTATACTTACTTTTGCATCACAATTCATATTTGAAAATATAATGTATGTAAGGAAAAATATTTCCATGTTCAATAAAGTAAGTGATTTTACAGATAGAAATTTACGTAATAAGAATGACTTAGTTAGCCCGTATTACAGGCTGAATACAGTCAGTAAGTCTTTTATGGGGAAGTGTATACTTTTTTATAATAAATTGTCAGAATCGGTCCTTGATATGCCAGACAGAAAATTCAAAGCTTATGTAAAGAAAGTACTTTGTGAGAAGGCTTATTATAGGACCGATGACTATCTTAAAGACAAAAAGGTCTGGCTTGAGCTTGGCGCGGGTCCCTCTTAAAGGTTTGTATACTTAGACATGTCATAATTTAGGTACATTGGTACATACTAAATTTACAAATTGACATTATTTTAAATTTCGTAATTCTTATAATTCAATTTAATTATGACATAATAAACAATGTAATCTCTGTCCATCTATATAACTAATTTTAAGTTTTTAGTTTGTTAGTTGACATCTTTGGAGAAAACGTGCAGTGCAGTTTGTTGCCGCTTCTTCTGCACTTGCGCCTAGGAAGCGGCGTAAACTTAGCTTTAAGTAACGATTTGACGTCAACATTTGTGCAAAACAAAACAAAGTGACTATTATTAAGAGATATTATAAATATCCTATGATAATAAAGATATTTTGAATTTTTTTGAATTTTGTACAAAGAAGTTTTGATGATCTAACGGTGATATAAACTCTTTACTACAAATAGAAACCTTAACCCTTTATTTTGTATTTTATGTTAAAGGCATAATGTTCAATTTAATGTGGTAACTATTCTACTATTGCCCTATTATATGTTAAGGCCAAAAATGCCATATCCGCAAAAATGCATAGAAAAGCTTAACTTTAAACTGTAAACAGTAGTTCATGAAATAATTTGAAGCGTTATCCACAAAGACAATTTTTTTTATGATATCTCCGTTTCCTAGGAAATTATTTATTTCAAATGGGGGCAGCACTGAAATACCTAAAATTCCCGGTTGAATAAGTGTCTTTGCGATGGCGTTAAATGGCATATCTAAATGACGTTGACTGTTTGTACAGTAAATATATTGGAAAACAACACCGGAGCACACGTGCAGACTTTTTCCTACTGATTGATTTTGTAAAATACAATGCGAGCACGAAGAAATAAAATAAAGTTCCAAGCAAGTATAGCCGTACCTTTTTCTCCATAACTCTTAGAGTTATGCAACAATACAGGCCAGAAGAAATGCGGTCTGAGGGGCATTCCTAGCTGCTTCATTCTCATGAACATGTCCAATGCCAGCGGTACCTTCCCCTGTTGTAAAGCAGCCTCGGAGGCATTCTGGATGGCGATAGGGTTGCGGCCGGACGCCATGAGCTCTTGCGTTATAAGGCCTATAACGCTGGATGGCTAAAAATTTTAAAAGAAAACAATATAATTACTACATATATAATTTTAAACAAAAAAATGCGACTTCTATTTCTTGTATTGTTCATCAGTTCCATTTCAAGTTAATACACATTCTGAATGTAAATGCTTGATTTATTGACAAAAACATCAAAATCACTTAATCTGTACTTAGAATATTGGAGGAGTTCCGTCAATTTCTCGAGAATTTCATCATTAGATCTTAACCTAGTGACAATGGATGGGAACAACTAGCATGTTAAAAAAAATCTAAATTGATTAAAAAACGGAGAAGTTATTGAGGAATATACACAAAAAAAAACATAATATAAGTACATACGAGATTAACACCGGAAAGGGACAAGTGGAAGAAGATGGAAGAGACCTTTGCCCAACAAAAACAATGGGACAAACAAGGTTATAATTTTTTTTTTAAAGTACATTCTAAATAAGAGAAGCTTCTCCTTTTTTAAGTCGCTTAAAAATATAAAATATCACAAAAAAAAGTTCAAGAGGTGTAACACAGTCACAATTTATTTTTCCACATTTGAAAATTTCAGAAAACTAATTATTTCTTCCAACAAAAAAAAGGTCCGGCAGATAATGAAAAAAGTTAGAATGTACCAGTTGGTTCTGTCCCCACAAAAAAACCAATCACGGAAGTAGTTGACAATCTGAATCATTAGGCGATTTAGCTGTCACTACTTTAATGCCCTTTTTACACTCCCAACAACACTAAAAGTGGCCTTTAGATAAGGCCCGGGGCTTTATCCCCTGTAGTGAATGAAGAAGTGATTAGTAAGTATGTACTACATATGCATGTTACTTACAATAGAAGCTTTAACACAATCCCTGACTAAGCTTCTCCCATGTAACCCCTGGTCGTCCTTAGGTCCGAACGAGGGTAACGGTAGACATTTGTAAATCTCCAGAGCTGCCAGCGGCTGGTTTTGGAAGACCAGTAAAGTGCACACACTTTGCATGTATGGAGATATTGATGGAGTATGGAGTGTTTCTTCTGGGAGGTAGCCGAGAATCTAGAATCATAAAAACTGAATATGTAATACTATAAGATCACACTGTGCCATATGGTTTACGGCCTTGAATAAGACCACTTCATCTCTCTTTGTGAATCTCGTAAGGCGACTTAAGCTTGAAACTGTGTTAAGCGGAGACCCGCGACGGATTCAGTCTGTCTCTATCACAAAACTCGCGAGAGAGACTCTTACGTGACCCACGACGATTTCAGATATCTCTATCGTACGTAGTTTCAAGCCTAAAGGATTAAGCACAAACATCTAGTGCATTCCCAACAAGGGTACACTACAGGCGACAGCCGATTGTATAACTTCTTCCCATAAAGAGTTACAAGCAAAAACCTACCTTAGGAATGCACTCATAGAGTCCAACTTCTGCTGCAGTCTTCAAAATCTCCATGATATGTTTTTCTCCGAACCTCAGTCCACTATTTACAGCTTTATCCAGCTCGTTGAACATTATACGCGGTTGCTTATTACAAGCTAACGCGCGGGCGACTGTGGTGTATGTGTCTACTGTGCTCTCGATCTTTAGGGACTTCATCATTGTTAGTACTTCTTGAATGTTGTTTAGGTTTCTGCAAAATAAAATAGTTAGTCGGTCAGAGTGATAGTGTGATTTAAAAGCTTAAATTTAAAAGCGTAACAGATACAAATGTGGATTGTTTTGCTAGAGCAATTTCTTAAATTCAACCTGATCAAACACCTACCCTTAACTTTAAAGGTATAGTACACAACATAAGTTAACACTACGGCAACATATTATACAAACGTAAAAGTTAATTCCATATCCCTTACCCAGCCCTTCCTTGACAGATGATGAGTGAGTGGAATATACTCTCAGTGGCTGGTAGACCATGTGCCTTCATGTTGGATATAACTTCTGTAGCTTGGTTCAAATCTCCAGCCTGAAACATATAATTAAAATATGGCATTAATAATAACTGGAGGATTTTGTTCTTTTCAGTGACTCAGAGAGAGACACACTCAATTGTACAGGTCCCTTACTCCAAAAGTGGCACGATATACGTATGTAGCTAAATATCCGTGTTTCAGTCATCATCATCATCATCATTTCAGCCGCATGACGTCCACTGCTGGACATAGGCCTCTCCCAGGGATTTCCAAAATGACCGACCTAGAGCGGGCTGCGTCCAGCGCTTTCCAGCGACCTTAGTCAGATCGTCTGACCACCTTGTGGGTGGGTGTCCAACGCTTCGCTTGCCAGTACGTGGTCGCGATTCGAGAACCTTTCGACCCCATCGGCCATCAGTTCGTCGCGCTATGCGTCCCGCCCACTGCCACTTAAACGAGCTTGTGGGCTTCTCCCACTTGTTTTATTTATCTGTATTCATACTTTTTTATTTATACTTCTTTATTGAAAGCGATGGTCTTTACCAGTCGACCACGGACTTTGCGTTGCGCGCGCATGTTGCCTCGCGGCGTCATGTTGCGCGCGCATACTTTTAGTACTGAGTTTTGGTCGACTGTCAATGACCATCCTTCAAAGCTCTCATGTCTTGTCATTTGTGGTAACAGCATTTTTCACTGTTAATAATTTAAATTAATTTAATATTTACTTTGTGTTCAGTTCTTTTGTCTTGACTATTCTACTTCTACATTTTTCTACCTTATTTTCCACTGATTTTATCGCTTGTGCACCTTCTGTTTTGCTTATTTCTTTTTACTCTTGTGTGTACATAAAAAACTATTTACATCTTCCATTTGTTTGTTTCTCCTACTTCCCTATACACACAATCTATCTGGGACGCTCTGCCCAGGAGCTCCCACACTTCGGGGCTACCCTTGCCCCCCATAAGCCAATCCGCTGGGCTATATCAGTGGCTTTTGTTCTCCTACAAATTTGCTCATTTCTGATTCGATCACATAGAGAAACACCGAGCATAGCCCTCTCCATAGCGCGTTGAGCGACCTTGAGCCTTCTTATGAGACCCATAGTAAGGGACCACGTTTCAGAGCCATAAGTCATCACTGGTAACACACATTGATTATACACTTTAGTCTTGAAGCACTGAGCTATTTTGGACGAGAAGACGCTTCATAGCTTCCCGAACGCTGCCCAACCAAGTCGGATTCGCCAAAAGACCTCTTCCTCGAAGCTGGTACTTCCTGCCTGGATCAATTGACCCAGGTAGATATATTGGTCTACAACTTCGAGGGTGAAGCTCCCAACACAAAAAAGTAGGGGCGCGACATGGACATTCAACATTAATTTCGTTTTGTCCATGTACATTTTGAGGCCCACCTGTTGGGAAACTCGATTAAGGTCTCCGAGCATGGTACTTAAGTCTTCCATGGATTCTGCCATGTCAACGATATCGTCGGCAAATCGAAGGTGAGTGATATACTCGCCATTGATGTTGATGCCAAGTCCTTCCCATTCCAGAAGCTTAAAGGCATCTTCCAGTGCAGCGGTGAACAGTTTCGGAGATATCACGTCTCCCTGTCTCACACCTCTTTGCAGTGGAATAGCCCTCGTGCACTGCTCCTGTACTCGGACTGATATAGTGGCGTTACTGTACAAACACTACAACACTTCGATATACCGATAGTCAATACGGCATCGCTGGAGAGACTGAAGCACGGCCCATGTTTCGATCGAATCGAAGGCTTTTTCATAGTCCGCAAACCCCAAGCATAACGGCCGGTTATACTCCCTCGTCTTCTCTATAACCTGCCGTAGCGTGTGGATGTGGTCCATGGTACTAAAGCCTTTACGGAAACCGGCTTGTTCAGGAGGCTGGAAGGCATCAAACCTGTTTGCGAGACGATTCTTGATGACCCTCGAAAACAACTTATATATATGACTCAGAAGCGTGATAGGCCTATAGTTCTTCAAAAGGGCGTTATCTCCCTTTTTGAAGAACAGGACCACCACGCTTCTGGCGTTACGCCCTCGAGCAGAACGGAATTAAAGAGCCTCTGAAGGACTTTCAGTACCGGCGTTCCGCCCGCTTTCAGAAGCTCTGCTGTGATTCCATCCTCGTCCGGCGCATTGTTGTTTTTGAGCTGTTTGAGGGCCATCCTAATCTCGTACAGGCCAATGTCCGGGATATCTTCAGTATAGTGTCGGGTCAGCTTGGCTCTTGGGTCTTTAGCCAATTGTCCACTCGGTTATGCAACTGAGGTGTATAACTGTCCATTAAACCTCTCGATTTCTCCCAGAACCCCTTCCTTTGTCGACACCATGCCACCGGCCTCCGTCTTCAGCTTCATCAATCGGCTTTGCCCAACCAACATAGCTCTTGCGAACACTTTGGAGCCTTTGTTTTGCTCTATCGTCTCCTTAATACATTTGGTATTAAAGGAGCGGATGTCGTGTCGCAAGGACTTTTGTTTACGTCTGTTGAGCTGCCGATATGATTCAGCATCTTTGGAGGTCTGCAGCGGCCTGGATCGTCGTTCTGCCATCAAGTCTAGGGTCTGTGCAGAGATTTTTTGAGGTTTGCGTTTGGGGTGGGACTTGACACCTTCGATCCCACCGTTTCGACAGCTTTTACAAACCCTTGGTTTATCTCATCCACTGTAACGCAATCCTGATTGGCTTCCGGCTTGAACTATCCAATCGCTTTGAAGGCCTTCAAAGCGATTGGATAGTTCAAGCCGGAAGCTTTCGGAGTTCTCAATTTGGACCTGTAACGGTCGGAGCGTCGACTTCAGCAGTCGCGACCTTTCGACTTTGAGACAAATATTCACGATGCCTCTTAATATTCGGTGATCGCTCCTGGTTTTAATCCGATTGATCACTGAAACATCGTTGAATATTTGTCTCTTCGTCGTTAGGATGAAGTCGATTTAGTTTTTAACAGGGGGCTGGTTCTTCTTTCCTGGACCCATCCAGGTCCATTTTCTTTGCAGTGGCATCAGAAAATCAGCCAGCCTACGTCCCCTGTCATTTCGCACTCCGTATCCGAAGTTTCCCAGCCTACACTCCCCATCGCCTCGCTTGGCTAGTTTTGCGTTGAAATCCCCCATAACAACCGTTAAATAGGTTTCAGAAGAATGTATGGCCCTTGTTGGCGCAGATAGCTAAGATTACGTTCTGATACCAAAGATGTTACTAATACGCTCTTGGTACGAGTCCGGCAATCCCACCGGCAACAAACAAACACACAAACAAACCTACGCAGTCTGCTACCACCCTGGATAAGGTCCAGGGAACCTCCTAACCTAATTATGAGTTAAACTTAATTCTAATTAAAAGTAATTACACTAATTACAAATGGGAAACGATCAAAGATAAAACTTACCGCTTCCATGTCGTCTTCAGGCAACCTCGCCTGGCCTTCGCGTCGAGCCCGAGGTCCTCCTCAGGGCTGGCGACGGCCTTAGGTCCCACCATGGGTCCCAAGTCAGTGGTGACGAAAGTGGGGTCCCTAAGCGAACCTCCCCATGAGCTTATGTATGTCGCCCCAAACGAATACGTCGTATTTATAACACCACTTCAACACAGCACAACAAGTTTCTTCCTTTTCTTGACACTTCAAGATTATTCACATAACCTAACAGCGGAACGTAACATGGAATGTCCCTCGCTCCGATTCAAACACTTATCACTGTTTATAGATTTATGGGCATTCACGCCACCAAAATTAGTTCCTTTTATAGTCAATTTACAAATACTTCCGTATCACACGGGAAATAGGCAAAACCAACAATTTACAATGCCGCGTGGCACGCGTTTTACACTTGACACAAATCACTGTTCTTTACGTAATATAAATAATTTCGGCTCCACGCCGTTCCAAACAAATTGGGCAAACAATCAAACAATAATTAGCGACAATTCTTCACGAAATATTCGCAATATATCAAATACAAAATAATGCCGGCCTCCGGCTTTTATCGCGACGGGAGAACGCAAGCTGTCATTCACAATGGCGCCAGTCAAGACCGGCGCGACCCACAGACAAAGATTACCTCCTGGCCGGGCAAACACAATTCGCGCTCGACAGCCGGAACATCGACAAATCGATAATCCTGCCCGTGCTTGCGGAGATCACACGCAGATGGCGCCAGTCTCCCAACAACAAGTACTTTTATCCAAAACAGCCCTACTAATGTCCTCATACAGCTAATCCACCTCTTCATCGGAGTGATCCTCAGTTGGCATATATACCTGGATGACCTTCAGCGAGTATCTTTTCGATACTCTGAGTATCAGGTATATTACCCTGCTAGAAACACTCTCGATAGTTATGACGTTGTTTATGAGGGACCTGTGGACGATAAACCCGACACCATGCTGGGACTTCTTTTTGTCTCCTTCTCGGTGATAGAGTAGGTTACCAGACTCTAGAGTTGTCGTGCCCTCGCCCTCTCTACGGACTTCAGACAACCCCACTATGTTCCACCGTAACCTACTCATTTCCTCTTCCACCTCAGCTAGTTTCTCGTCTGTCCTCAGAGTGCGTACGTTGTGTGTTACCAGGGCCAGTCGTTGACGGGAGTGGTAGCCGGATCTCTGCCGGAGATTCTTCGCACCCCCTGCCCCGCCGTTATCATGACCGCTACCGGAGCCAGGAACAGCGGGGCTGCCGGGGACTGGGGGACCGTGTTTCAGTATCAAGAAACATTGAACATTACGAAATGATCAAGTTATCCAGATTAAAAAATGGCTTAAATTCTGCTTACGTAATACATGAAAAATCCCTAAGACTCTGTCCTGCTACGGAACAGATTACAACAAGTTGTACATACCTCACCAAGAGCTGTCAAGATTAGTTCATACGTAGTCATATCAGGTTTAACTGGGGCCATTTGTGAGATAAAGCTACTAGCTGTAAGGGTCCTCTTGTTGGCGATGTATACTCTGAGTAGTTCATTGTAGTGGTCTACTTTAAACTCAGTGTGAGCTCTGAAAACAATTCGTATATTTGTACTTGTTCAAATCAGCAGATTAATTGGACTGCCCATGCCATTGATCCAACGAAAAGAACTTATACACATACATAGGATACCCGACACATGGGCAATTAAAAATAATTTTAATTGAGTAAATCCGGCAATGTAATAATAATAGGCATGATCCAAAAAAAACAGTCATCATCAAAGAAATTATATACAATCTAGAATGCCTATGAAGTGGCTAAGCCATTCCGAAAAAAGATACCTCAAGTTATTGATGTCCCTTTCTACTTTATTGTACTGGCAGTTTGCAGGAAAGGGCTGTCCATAACTTTAGGTAAATTTTTCTGGAATGTTAGATATTTAAATATAAGCATTATGAAAATATAAACTTTATGTATGTGGCATTAAGTTTAATTTTTAATGTTATTTTTTTTAGATTGATAATCATAGTCATTCTAGATTGTATTATAATTTGTTTGGTCATCATATTAGATCAGTAACACTAAAAACAATGTTACACACAATTATTTTTCTCATAATAAGAAAAATTATGAATATAGATGTTTATTTTCTTATTCTTATACAGACAAAAATCATGTTACAACACAAGACATTTTCAGACGGACAACTATCAAAGTAAAAGACAATTCAAAGGTCTCAGTACTCTAACACTGTTAATCATCCCCATAGGTGGTAGGTTATATGTATAGGTAAATCTGTTCCACAGTTAAGACTTACTTAAGGACATTCCATACTTGCTCAACCAAAGCCATCCGTACCGACGGCGACTCATCTGGCAGCAATTCACCACAACATCTGATCAACAGCAACCCCTGTTTCAATGATGAGAATTTCAAATCCTTCACTTTATTTAACACTTTCACCAAGTCGTTCTTGTAGACCCTATTTTTTCGATGTAAGTCACTTGACAGGCCGGCAATAAGCTTCTCTAATAAATCTTCAGCATTCTTTGGCTCTTTTAAAACAGTCGAATATCGTACTACATTTGCACTTAGATTTGGATAATAGACAACCAAATCTTTACTTGACTTGCTAGATATTGTATGTGATCTGCAAATAAAAAAATAATGCATAAATACTTATTAAAAAATAAATCAATTTGGAAATCATATGCAGTTAATATTTTCTAACCTATATAACTTAATATTTTCACAAGAACATGGAGCTATTGCAAATTTTGCATTAGCTAAAAATTTTCGGGATGAAAATAATGTAGAAAAGTTGGGTATTTTAATACATTGTCGCGACAAAAACATTTTAAATTTTAAATTATCTAAAATTCACGACCAAACAAAACAAATTCGGTTGACTGCAGAACGGAACTGTCAATGTCATTGACAATCAAGTCAAGTCAAAAAAATATGCCAATGCCAATGCCAATATGGCCAATGTCCAGCCGTCAAATATGGCCATTAATTTGACAGCTGCGTATGACTTGTGCTATTTTTCAACGAGGGAATTAGCGAAACACAAAACGTGTAGTTTTTCAACTCACCGCACGTGTTCCGAACTTCCGCGACTAGTTCCGAGTTTCCGACACTTCCGATCCAACGCATTGCATTGCATCAAATTTTTGAAACAAACCTAAGATTGCTATTTTCAAAAGAATGAGACTTCGCTAAACGCGCACGAGTGGTCTTGATTGACTTGACCACTCGTAATTTTGACGTTTGTAGCGTACAAATTTCAAAGAATTATTTAATTAAAACCGTAATAGCAAGTGTTTTCGACGCAGTACTTCGAGCGCGACATCTGTTAAATATAAATAAATTTGCATGAATATACTTTATATAATTTTGAATATGATTATACTTGCGCTTCGTGCGCTAGTAGCACTTGGAGCGCTTGAATAACGCCACCATAGTGCGCGTCAACTGCGCGCTTTGGGAGGAGCGACCGAGTGACAGAGGCACTCGGCGCTCGGAAAAACTCACACACATGCAGTCCCGCCAGCCTGACCTTGAGAGCAAATGTCTAGGTTAAGTACCTATTAATATTCTTTTTGATGTTGACACCTCATACAGAAAGCACTCTCCGGTCGCTTATCAAGCACACTGTAAATGCTCATCTGATCGGAAGCGGGTTTTTTGATGACAATTATGTTTGACACCTGTCACGCTCGGAGAGCGATGGATGCTCTGCGCTTCTCTGACGCAAAACTTAAAACTAAAACGTAAAATCAATACTTGGCCCTAAATAACAACACCCAAAGAATAATAACCATTTCAATGTAGATTTTTGAGTATCGAAAGCGGAGAGTATCAGTTTGGTTACTTCATAAAAACTTTTGTTTATCTTTTAACTTCAATATATTTTACATTCACACATAAACTATTCACTTTTACACTTCTATATAAAAACATTATTTATAAAAAATACTTGAATTCTTTTTATCAATTGCATTTTCAAAACCATTTTCATCCAAATTTCAATTCAAGAATCGTCTTTTGATTTTTACATTCAAAAACACGAAATAATTTTTAACAGACCATAAACTAAAATCAGTCAATGAAATTCCTAGACAAACCTCTTTAACACCGACCACCTCGGCCAACAAGTATCACTTAACTATCTCAAGCCTCACACCCCTCGACCTATCACTTGCAGGCCTATCACTAACAAACGTAGAGTCCGTTTTCGAGAGTGTGTACAAAATAGGTTACCTGCACTAGATCCTACTGAAGACCAGAATGACCACTACCAAAAAATTTTTGACACAGTGGAAGACGGGTTTAGAAAAAAATTTCCTCTTATATCTTTTGAAGTTGAAAGAAAACCTAAATTTTGTGATTGGGCTACAACAGGTATTTATATCTTCACTATCATAATCCTCCTTTTGTCTGCGCCATCCTGCTCTATCACTTGGCCATCGTAATCCAGTTCCTCCTCAGTATTATTTATATAGTAGTAAAAAAATATATGAACTATATGGTGAAAAGAGATATAATTTCAATGCAGAATTTTTGCCATACCTACGTAAAATAATATTCTAAAATGTTTTGAAAAGTGTGTGCAGCTGAGAAACATTTAATCAACAAAATTAAAAATTCGAAAGACAAAGTTAAGACAACATGGTCAATTATTAATAAAGAGTCAGGGAAAACTAACTCAAGAGATTCTACTTTTACTTTAAAAATTGGAAATAAAACTGTTGACTCTGATATGTTTTTTAGTTTTTTGCTAATATTTCTAAAGATATTAGAGAGACCTTACTTTTATGCCCTACTGCTGCCAATGAACTGTTAAAAAGAAACGCATCTAAGCCCAACACAAATTTTAACTTCAGTAGCATAACTCCATACGACATTATCTTGGCGTACAAAGCTCTTAACTCTTAAAAAACTGAGGACCTGTGGGGTATTTCTATTTCGGTCTTGAGTAGTATTATTGATCTGATCTTGAGTAGTAGTATTATTAACCAGTCACCTTACTTTAATATTTAACAAATGTATTTCAGAAGGTGTTTTCCCTGACCTAATGAAAGCTTACTATTATTTACACAGGGTTCTAAGCATGACCCGAACAATTAGACCTATTTCTATACTACCTGCCTTAAGCAAAATATTCGAAAAAAAATTACTAGACCAACTAGTATCACATTTCAATATCAACAAACTGCTTCACAGTCACCAAAACGTTTGGCGAAAGGTCGTTCTATAACTGACGCAGCTGCGACTTTATTTATTTATTTATTTTATTTGTTATAGACGAGCAGCTCAGAGCTGATATGTCTATTTCACACAGTGCTGAGAGTCCATAAAGTCTTTTCACAGTTCATATATTTATTAACGACACTTTATTTGTCCTTGACCACTTGTCGAGTCTATTTTTAAATGCATTTATGGAAGGCGCAGTGACCACTTCTTCTGGTAGTCTATTCCAATTATTGACCACTCTGTTACTCAGAAAGTGATTATGTGCAGCTTTGGTTTTAGACGCTGTACGAGTTAACTGGTAGTAGTGTTTTTGTGATGGCTTTATGCCTTGTCTCATGTTGTAGATGCAAGTCAGATAAGTCTTAGCTGAGAGTCAGGATCTTAAATGTCTCAATTAAGTCACCACGAAGGCGTCTTTCCTCGAGGGTAGTGAGGCGCAGGGCTTCAAATCTGTCTTCATATGACTTACGTCGGAGTCCTTGAGGTATTTTGGTAGCTCTTCTTTGAACATTTTCCAGTAACTTGATGTCTTTTTGAAAGTATGGGCTCCAGATCTGGAAACCATATTCCAGTAAGGGGCGTATATAAGTTTTATATATTTTTCTGAAGACTTCAACAGTCATATTTTGGAATGATCTGCGTATTATGTAGAGAAACGCGTTTGCTTTTTTAACTATAGAAGTGTGAATATGTTCCTCCCATTTTAGGTTGGCAGCAATATGAATACCCAGATCTTTTTGAAGGCTCACTGATTCCAGATTGTTGCCGTCAATATTGTACATGGTCTTAGGGTTTGTTTTCCCTAGATGCAGAATACAACACTTGGAGATGTTCAATGAGATGACCCATTCCTTGGTCCAGTCATGAATGCGGTCAAGGTCTTCTTGGAGTTGGCCACTGCCCGTTGAGGGATTAGCAAAGAGCTTTCCATCGTCTGCAAAGAAAGCCGATTGACATTGTACAGTCTCTATCAAGTCGGTTATGTATATACCGAAGAGATGGGCCGAGAGCACAGAACCCTGAGGTACACCACTTAGCACCGATTTACTTTGTGACAGGCAATTACCCACTCGTACTTGAAATGTTCTGTCAGTTTGATAGTTTTCTATCCATCTTAGGAGAGATCCACGTATCCCGAAGTGTTCGTGTTTTATCAGCAGGCGTTGATGAGGAACTCGGTCAAAAGCACGTTCGTAGTCGTTTTTTGAACAAATCCATGCTGTCTTGTAGATATGATGCATTCTTTTTTCAGTAATTGAGTCAGTTTCTTGCTGATAATTTTTTTCATAATCCTTACAAAAATACTTGTGAGACTGATGGGACGAAAATTACTAGGTAGAGTTTTATTACCTTTTTTGTAAATAGGTGTTACCACTGCATGCTTCCAGGCTTGTGGCATATATCCACTTTCAAATGACATATTCATCAGTTCAGCAAGCACTGGTGCAAGCGTCTCAGAACAGGTGATGACTGTAGCCTAAATTTGAGATCGCCTCTTTCACATCTTCAGCTGTGTGAGGTAGTATTGTTGGTAGATGACACATCTTTACTCTTTAAGGTTGACAGAAAGTGCAAAAACTATGACGATGTAAGCAATTCAATGTCACAGGTGCTTAATTGGTTTTCAACTAATAATCTGGCCTTGAAATCACAAAAGACTAAGTTTGTCAATTTTTTACTTTTAAGAAAACGTTACACACACTTACCTCTGATAATCAATAATCAAGCTCTAGATTGGGTACCCAATACCAAGATTTTGGGCTTAACTGTGAATAAAAAGTTACAATGGGACAAACACATTGAGGTCAGTGCCAAGAAACTTAGTTCGGCAGCTTTTGCGGTAAGGAAAATCAGACGATGTACTGACGTTGAAACGGCTTGTATATTTCAGTTACTTTCATAGTATATTATCTTATGGTTTCCTTTTTTGGGGCAAAGCGGCAAATATAAATGCAATTTTCGTATTACAGAAGAGAGAAATTAGGTCTATATACGGTCTAAAACCAAGCGATTTCCTAAGAGAGTTATTTAAATGTGGCATCTCAATTTATTTACGACAATAGTGGTTTTGTTAAATCTAGGCTAAATACTTATCAGAAAAATAGTGATGTTCACAGATTTAACACTCGGAAAAAAATAAGCTTCGTATGCCTAAATAATCTGTTCTCATTTGGGCCCTCTTTGTTGCAGTGCCATGTCGCAAAATGTGTACAGTGGCCTAAAATTAATTTAAACAAGCCTAGTGCTATCACTATATTTGGTAATAATATTTTTAAAACATATTTTACAATTAAAAA
Source organism: Acrobasis repandana (assembly GCA_963576875.1). Classification (NCBI taxonomy): domain Eukaryota; kingdom Metazoa; phylum Arthropoda; class Insecta; order Lepidoptera; family Pyralidae; genus Acrobasis; species Acrobasis repandana. The sequence goes on from OY756215.1 coordinate 6,044,606, forward strand.
ACTACAAAGTCCCTACGTTTTCTATACTTAGGTTTTTTATAATTTCCCATATGATAATCCATTTTTTATACCGCCATACTTACTGAACGAACGAGATGTCATTAATCATTCCATGCCTATGAAACTTAGAACATAGCAGAATTTTGATAAACAAATTCAATAAAACGCCATCTAGTCAACAAGTTCCGACCTAACTCTTAATGCGTGTTATAGAATAGGAATATCAAATGGTGGAGAAGTTCGACATGCGAGGCTAATCACTTAATAGCTCAGTTGTTAAGAACGTGGTCGTTTTTGAACCGAGATCACGAGTTCAAGTCCATGTCCTTTTATTCCTTTGGTGTTGCGAAACCTTGCTACCAGATGGAGCCACTGGTTTGAACTTATGTTAAATCTACAGTTTCTTATGAATCATTCATGTTCGTTCATTTCATTTCTCAATCGCGTTTTGTTTTACTGTCTGTCACCAAACCTCTTGACAGCCAATCACTTTAAATAAATGCATGATGCAAGATGTGAAGTTGTTGATTTGTTTTTATTATATTTTTAAGAGATTTTATACCATACACTTTTTATCGTATTGTAAAAGTATATATTTCAGTGAACAACTGTAGTGAACAAAATGCTCCGTCAAAGATGCATTACCCATCGTATTGCCATTATTGCCAGATAGCGTCACTGCTATTTCCCAATGTAGAAAATGTAAAATACTTTTTTATATAGTGTACACGTCCATAAAATCTAAAAATAATCTTTTTGTAATCTAAGCATTTTTTCCTACAAAATGACGTAAAAATTCTTGCTGCGACACGTAGTGCAACAATGAGGGCCCAAAATGTATGAAGCGATCTAACACATTATTTCGACTTACTAGAGCCAGGCATTCAGTGCTGGGTATAGGTATAAAATTGGGTGCCCCTTGTTTCACAGACTGAAATTTCATAGAATTTCGATTCACAGAAAATTTTTCATAGAATATTTAATTCTTATATTATTATTTCAAATATTATTGTTTCAAAGACTATTTACTTGAATGAAACACAATTTATAGAAACACAGTTCAATGAATTTTAGAATCTCATATTTTCATTTAACAAACTAATCAAACAGTAGAATATTTCTTTAAAGAATATTGTTTGTTCGGTATAATCTTTCATGGAATTTTATTTTACTGAAAATTATTATTTAAGGAAGTATTAAGTGAAAACATTGTTTAATGCAATTAAATACCATATAATAAGTTAGAATACATTATAAATCGCTACCACAATGTAGGTTAGGGAAAACTTATAGGTTAGGTTAGGTTAGAACTGCGACCAACACACGCACGAGCCGAGCGAGCTAGGAAAGTTTTTTCCATTTTACTAGAATAGGGCAAACTTATAGGTTATTAATAATATTTAATTTGATATTCTGATATTAGAAACATCGCAAAAGTAAATGTTATTTGTAATAAAATTCTATGATTTCAAATTATTCATAACAAACATTCTAATTATTGATTTTCTGTGCAACGAAAATCTATTATTAAAAATTCTTTATACTGAGTAACCTACATATTGATTATTCTTTGACATGATAATCTTTATTATATCTCTTAAACTTTTGTCTGTATAAGAAAGTACAGCCGTATAAAATTATTTAACAAACTTCCTAAAACGGTTACAAACCTACCCATGCAACAATTAAAAAAAGAAGTTAAAAAAAGTTTTGATGGAAAATATGTACTATATGGTAAATGATTATTTAAAAGACTAAAACGCGTGGAAAATTATATTGAAAATATCGTCACTTCACTCCACACATGAAACTCAACTGTTGTTCAACTGTTTTTCTTAATGTAAATATGTAAGGACTGCGATCAATGGGTGACAGCCAAATTAACCTAGTATTCCGTCTTAGTAAGCTCTGTGAACCGGGCCTGGCATGCTCACTAAAATGTCCAGACTGGTGGGGGCGTTGTGGGTCAGGTCGCTGGATTCCCTCTAATATGGTTGAGTTCAGCGATGGCTGATCCAGGCGTCAACTCGTGAACGGGTGCCGCCAGTAGGGACTGGTCAGCTCGACTCCGTTTTTTAAGACTACTCAGTGTAACTTAATTCTGTAAATTGGATTTGGCACTCGTTCGCAAGCTTTACATATTATGTTGTGATAACATTGTATTAGGCATAATATCTTTGTAAACTGACAAAGCCCTTCTGACGCGTAGGCGACCAATACTGTGTAAATGAGTTTCTTTCGGCGTTTCTTCTCAGCAGTGGTCGTTGCGAAACGATATCGGTAGCTTTTGATTAAAGAAAACATAATTTTGATTTAAATAAACATTACACGTAATGTACACTATAATAATTGACGTGTAAAAGTACCTGCAAAGGCCTAATAGGGTATATTCATGTTATTTTTTTATTTTTTTAAACGATTCTATAAGTTATTATATAACCGGAAAAAAATATAACACTTACAGAATATTATTAAATAAGCTTAAAAAAATAATTAAAATTACTATTATTTTTGGACGACTTTAAACGCTGCCATTTTGCGCTTTTTTCTGTGACGTCACCGTGCATTGTCAATGTCATAGAAACACTTATATGTCAGTGTCAGTCAAGTGCAAATTACAAATTCAAAATATTATCAACAAAACAACGAAGTTTTGGATTCACAGTTTTATTTTATAAGTAATACTATCTAATTTGTGATTATAAGTGAGTGATTAAAGCTTTTAATATCAATTCATTACAAATGGAAGGGCGCACAAAATCTTATTACAAATATTGTATGGTTCCTATGTGCAAAAATAACATCGTAACTGCACCTGACAAAATATATTTTCATATGCCCAAATATGCAAATGTAAGGAATCATTCCGCGTATTAGGGTTCGCTGTTTTACAAAACCGAGCTGTAATGCCAAATAGCTAGAGGTTTAGTAAATTAGCTGATTATACCATTCAACTGCAACTGTACATACCTAATGTGAACAAAAAATACATATTGTGAGCAAAATGAGTAGTGTCATCCTTTGCAAAACTACACAGTAGTATTGTAAGTACCTACTTCAATTATTTATAATTTAATAGGTAGTAGACTAGCTGCCTGCTACTATAAGCTATAAGATAATGTACTACCTACCGTAATTAATTAAACAAATTTATATTATTTAAGAAAAAAAATACCCAAAATTCTCCAAAAGATTTATTTTTTTTCTCTAAAATTTCCCATTTTTCCCAGAATTGCGAAAAAAATACCCAATCTGGTAACACTGCAAATTACAAATGACTTATTGACAGTGACAGATAGTCTTCTTCTTTTTAATTTGTGATTGACAGCACAGACTATTTAGAAAATTAAGTTTGACAGTGTTTCGTGACGTCACGTGGCGTTTCGGAAATTTGCGAGGGAATTTTAAAAATACAGCTTTTAAATAATTAATTTCTCAATGGAAACACGTTAAATTGAAAAGATATATATATGGGTATTTTTCTTTAGCAATGAAGTATACACATCATTTTTTTTGTTCGTTTCTGAATCACATGCATATTGTCTATTACTGAATAAATATTACACAAGGTCTTTTATGGATAATTTGTTTCGTTTCACGCTGCTTTTTAATTTATGTTGAAATATTAAGAAAACCATTGACAAATTCACAATATTTGCTGCTTAAAATTGTTATTTACTCAAGCTAACACGCACGACGGTTTCAAAAATACGATGATGCGTAGGATCGGAACGCGAGCGGTGAGTTGGAAAACTACACGATTTGTGTTTCACTGACTCCCTCAATGACAAATAGCACTCCTGCTGCCTGCCTGCCTGAGTTTACACATGTGTGTAGGCCACGCCACTTATTGGCAGAATTTATTCCTTTATATTGGTAAACCTACTTGATCTTGCAAACTTCATTCACTTCACTTCACTGGTGTTTTCATACACGTGGCGCTAGTGTTCGTTCTGTCTGTCTCCCTCCTGTCGCCCTCCTGTCGCTGTCAATTGTGTTGGCAAAGAGGATATAATAACTTACGTTTTAGTGTCGATGGGCTGTGTGTTGGTGGATGTGGGGTGTTTTGTGTTGTGTGTGATTGTTGAATTTTTTACGATTTATCGGTGTCATGTGGTAAGTTTATTATATTTCATTGCTAATAAGTTGTCTAATTGTGCAACGTATACGGTACACGTAACAATTTTTTAAATATAATAGCCACGACGGTAAAAAAGGTAGTCTCATTGGCCGTTACTTGACCGCCATCGCCCAAGCTGCTTGCCGTTGCCGCTCCGGCTATCGGCACCGCCTTTTCCGCGGATCGTGATTCTTGTAATTTCAAGCAATTTTTTGTACTTTGAATGAGTAAAAAGTGCTGTCTAGCTACCGACCGACGCTTTACAGTCTGCAATGCGTTCGGTGACCTAACCTTGCAAGTCTCAATTTCGCCTTTTTTGGGCGCTTCGGCAATATTTGGCATTTTCCTGTGGATGATTCATGTAATGATTTGCGTGTTTGTAGGGCTTGTCTCTTGGCAATCAATAAGCACTATTTTCAGTCTATTCAAGAATTATGATTAAAGCAATACTTTGTAAGTACTCTTGGAAACTACAAACAACTTGATAATTTCTACAACAGCTCTACTTCTTAGTACTGACTTTTTTTATTTTTTCTATTGTTCTGGCCTTGTAATATATATGCCATAATGGCAATATAAACTAGTCACCTATTTCAAGTTTGTCTAGTCTAGACATAGTTACTAAGATTTTATTAAATTTAGGTAGGTACATAAGTACCTATTTCAATAATTATTAAAATGATAACAACCAATGCTACTTTGATAAAGCACTAGCTACACTATCTTATCAATTAGTTATTAAGTAATTATACAATAGTTACATTATTTTAATTTAAACTTTCTGAGTTACCTAGCATTGATTGGCATAAATGAAAAAATTGGATGTGTGACTGTTCATTTCCCAAACCCATTGCATGTAAGGCTTGACTTTAGGTCTTAAGGCCCCCAGGTGGGGCAGAAGGCTTCAACAATGTTTCTCCACCGCCATCGGTCTTTGGCTATGCAATCTTTCTTTGCATGGAAGAAGTAGACAAAAATAATTTTAAATTAGGTATTTAGGTATTATACCAAAATTAGAAAAAGATTCCTAAACTAGGGAGACCCTGAGTCTTGGGAACATGAGCACCATTAACAAATTATGTGTCATTATGGACTCTCAGCACTGTGTGAAATAGACATAAATCAGCTCTTAGCTGCTTGTCTATAATAAATAAAATAAATAAATAAAGATATTTGATTGACATGTAGTTAAATGATTAGGGTTGGGACACATCTGTCAGCACAGAATCTCCTAAGGTACGCGCAATATGCGTCCCCGTTCCCGCACCTCTCCTCCGTTTTCGCCTCGATGACTCACGTTGGCTCACAAGAACCGGGGGAGAGGTGTGGGTGCGGGGAACGGAAACGCATATTGCACGTACTTTAGGAGATTCCGTTCTGTTTACTCTTACTGTATTCTGTGATGGAACAGCACTTTCCTATATACGCAAATGACGCTTCTGAGCGACAGAAAAGGATAGCAGCATAGGAAAGTGCTGTTCCGTACACTGACACATGTGTCCCAATCTTTAATAGTTAATACTTTGTACCTTCTGTACTTCTGTACTTCTGTACAACGCAGGAACCAACATATTCTCTGTCAACTATACAATGTTTTAAATAATTCCCAGGCCCCTGAGTATCTCAAAACATGTTTCCAACTTTTAAGTTCTATTCATGAAAGGTCCCTGCGTTCTTCAAATACTCTTACCCTAGTCACTCCTTCTCACCGTACAGGTTTTTTCCATAACTCTTTCTCCGTGACTGCTGTACGACTTTGGAATGCTCTCCCTGAATCCATTAGAAGGGCCCCTAGTCGCGACTCCTTTAAACTTAGAGTTTTTAGGCACTTCCACTTCCAATTAAACATAGGACAGACTTGATTGCATAATATTTATTTATGGTTATGTATTTGTATATTTATTTTTGTATATATTTTAATGTAGGTATATATTTTATGAAGTGGTATATATGTATGTAAGTAATTGTGTATATGTAATAATAATAATAGTATGTTTTATAGTATGTGTTGTGATTGTTATCTTTTAAATTTAGTTTAGTTTAAGTTTTCTTTATATATTCACACCCACATAAAACTCTCCAATCGACCCAAAGGTTTGACTGTTAGAGAATGCTTTTAGCATTAAGTCCGCCTGTTGTACTTTAAACATGTATATGTGTGTACAAAAAGTATAAATAAAAAATACTTTTTTTTCTGTTTTGTTCCTATAAGAGTTCTAGTGGAATACACTGGGCCCATAACCTAATGAAAATGTATATTGTTTTCAATAAACAAATGTGGTTGTTAATGTATGTATACTATATTAAAAGAAGCCAATGCTCAGATGGGTGTCCTACGCTTTGCTGGCCAGAGTGTGATTGCCATTCGAGAACCTTTTTGCCCCATCGGCCATTGGTTAGTCACGCCATGTGTCCTGCCACTGTCACTTCAACGAGCTAATCCACTGGGCTTTGTCAGTGACTTGTTCTCCTACGAATTTCCTCATTTCTGATTGGATTATGTAGAGAAACACCGAGCATAGCCCTCTCCATAGTGTGTTGAGGGACCTTGAGCCTTCTTATGAGACCCATGTAAGGAAACCATGTTTTAGAGCCATAAGTCATCACTGGTAGCACACATTTACAAATTTCATCTTCAGGCACTAAAGTATTTTGGATGAAAAGACGCTGTATAACTCTTAAACGCTGCCCAGCCGAGTCGAATACATCGAATACCTCTTCCTCAACTTTCGGCCTGGTTCAAAAACAAGATCTTAGAATGACATATTGATCATCAAAGTAATTCCAATAACCATAGATCTAGAATTTTTTCCTTCTAAATTTATGCCATTATCAGACCAACAAGTTTATTTACCAGATAATTTAAAAAAAACCCCAACTTTCAAGTGTTCATCCCCAATAACTTTTGTACGGCTGAAACGATTTTCATCAAACATAGCTAGGAATCATGTTTACAGACAAGGCTTTCGTTAAAAATAAATGCATCAAAGTCAGTCTATTAGTTTAGGAACTATGATACCACATACAGACACACAGACACGTCAAACTTGTTACACCCCTCTTTTTCATGGGGGGTTAAAAAAACAAGTTAAATAAAAATATTTACCTACTTGCAGTTAATTTAAATAGGTAATAAATACATTAATACAGTTTCCTGAACTGTTTATTTATCCATATAATAAACATTTATATGCATTCAAGTAGCTGTAATATGTGTTTATTAAGTGTCATGACAACTCCAAACTTGGTAAGTAATTATTTAGGCCCATTACTGATAACGAAACGTGCATGTGTAAGTTATGTTCTCAGGTTTGCTTGTTAACTTAGATAAGCTAAGTGCTAGTTAAGTGACACGTGTTTGAGTTGTAAAGTAGCAAGTTTAGTTTTTGGGAAAAATGCATTATGGATGGCTGTAATTTCATCTGTGGTCCACATATTGTATACAGATACACACGTCTTTATCTCTAACGGGGTAGACAGGGGGTCCTCGGAGACGCGGCGCGGCGTGCGACGCGGGCTGCCAGGCGGGCCATCTGGCGGACCGCCGTAAAATTTTAAAAAAAATTTTTTGCTTTATCGAGGCAGCCCGCGTCGCATGCTGCGCCGCGTGGCCGTGGACGCGGCCTTACGTGATGATGGGCGTGCGAGTGAAAAAAGGGAATCAAAATAGTGATGGGTTGCCTATTGACATGATTCAGATTTTCACAGAACATAATTTGATTATTTTAAGTCTTTCGATTTAACCAATCACTTTTGAAAAAAGCGATGGTTTGTTGTTACAAATAGCTGACTAATCGTCCATGTGTACAATACAACAGAATGATAATTTTATTTTCAAGGTCACCTGGCGAATATTGATATTATATGACTCATAGATGTTTCAATAGGAGAATTGATGTAGTTGACCCGCTCCAATCGCCCAATATACTAGATACAAATTGACCCCCGACATTGCTCGGTCTGAACCTCACTTGTACATGCAGTAGTAAAAGAGGCAAAAGTTGGTAATATTTCCTCGAATTCATCATCATTATCTTTAGCTTTCAACTGCCCACTATTGGACATCAGCCTCTTTGTCTGCGCTGTTAATGATTACGTAAAAATTTGATTAAAAACACAGATCATGGTTTTTGTAGAATAGCTGGTATTGAATTCATAATCCTGATTGTAGTGCCGCGATATGTAAGCGCACGGTCTCATTTGTCATGCGCGACGGCATGATTGTAGCGGATGGCAACATATTCAAAGAATGTGTTTACAAGTTATAAGTCACAAGCGGGAGGCGTATTGATCTGTTTTTACCGCCTTTCGTCACTAAGGGCTCATACAGACGAACGGCACTTTATCGACGGCAGCCGTTGCGTCCCCACCTGTCGACGGCAGATATCGACGCTTAAGCCGTAGCCAGCAAAGAGTCGACGGCTGTGATATTGTTAAAACTATAAATAGTGGTGAAAGTTTTGCTTTGTAAGCCAAATAAAATTGTTTGTGACATCTTTAATCACTGAATAACGCGGCTTTTGACTTGGATGCACTGAAAAAAAAGATGAACACGTTTATAGTTTGACAGAAAATGGAAAAAAGATTCAGCCTCAGCATAACCCATAAAATAATAAATAATATTATCCTAACCTGGCAGTAAGAATAGAGAAGTGTATGACGATTTTAGAAATAAGATATCTTTCGTCTGTAAAAATTATGAAATTTCGAGGATGCCTAAATCTAAAAATCTAAATGGGCAAAATCAGCATTTTAAAACCAAAAAGGAAAATCGAAAGATTTGTTCCAACCAGACGGCTTCTTTGTATACAAGCAAGCAAAATTTACAAGTTTGTACTTTCACAAGTGATAATTGGTAGTTTCGACACCCACCCAACCCACTGCACACATGGTTCCGCTCGCGCCTGTAACTTGTCACTCGTTCGCCGGCGGGTGTGCGTTACGGACGGAAGCCTCGCGTGCTCTCGCGCAGACAGATTACTGTGGGCACGGAGCATAGACCTGTGATTGCCAGGGGAACCAAATGTGGTGCCGGTTTCACGTATCTTGTATGAGTGTGCTGGTGACTAAGTGCTGTTAATGAGTTTATAAGTGAAGTGGATATCGGTTTGCATTCTTGGTGTATCGGATTTTGTGTTCTGTCGTAGGTAAGGTCACAAACTTTCCGTCATCTTTCCATTCGATGGATTTCATGCCAAATTCCGTATATCAATAATATAATATATCAAAAATATATCAATACCAATACTAGCGAGCTCATATAGGTACTCGTACATACATACTATCACGCCTGTTTCCCACAGGGGTCGGCAGAGACTATGGACCTCCCCTTGCTACGATCCTGACAGACCTCTTTCGCTTCATCTACACTCGTCAACCTATTCATTTATCCATGCAATAAACGACACTTTCACCTTTCCCCTGGCTTAGCAAAGCCATTTCAGTGAAATCCGTCAATAAATAACGCTACAGTCACTGAGTCTGTGGCTAACAGTACAGCAAAGTTCTCCCCTAATCAAAAATCGCAATCGTTTTTTTTTTTTTTTAAATAAATCAAGGTACTGCCAATTTTCGACAAAATCGGTTGAAAAATTCGGCCTGTAGGCGAGAACAGACAGACGGACAAACGCATTTTTGGTCAACTTCAAAACTAAAACGCTTCGCTCGCTCAGTCAAAACTATCGTTTTATATTTTGCTGTTTGTATTTTATGATGGGGTTAAATATAATGATCACCATAAAATGCTTTGATACCCTTAGTTCATTTACCAAAAATAAATACTTAACACCAGAAAAATAAAGTCTAAAATTACAATATAGTATAGCTATTTTAGACACGACTGCAATTCAAATTATATTCAAACACCAAATGATCACCAAATCTTAGCGAGCAAATTAATGCGCTAATTGTGCCTAAATAAACCACTAGATTGGCATAAAATGTAGTTTGTATTTCAAATAAAACTTTCCATAATAAAATATTTACTGCCAACATAAGAAAAACTTTTTTTAAATATAGACACTAGCTTAATCGTCAATTTTTAAAAAGGATACTATAGATACCTAGCTGCCAAGCATGTGTCAAATATTTTCATATTTTTCCTTGTATTTTATTTAGTAAATATAGTCGTAGAAAAAGTATTGTATGCAACGTTGTATAAGTACGTCAGAAAATGCTCGATGGCGTCTTACGATGCGAGCCTTTCGCATTATTTGACCCTCCTTATACAACTGTTGCATAAAATACTATAATCGGATAGCGAGATGTTATTTTTTTGCATGTCATTTTAAATTGCATGTCATTTTGAAGATATAGGCAAATGACCTTGAAGTGGCGCCCTCATTTGAAATAAATTGTTAACTCGTAAATTTGGAGATAATTTCCATATTACTCTTCGTCATGCACTAGATAGCCCTTTAAATTATTTTATGAACCACCGTTGAAAGTATTTACATTAGTCCGTCTAGCTTTAAAACTTGCCTCCGCCAAAAGTGGCCACGGCAAGTTTTAAAGCTAGACGGGTCACCAATAATAGTTTTAACGGCAGTTCATAAAATAATTTAAAGGGCTATCTAGTGCATGACGTAGAGCAATATGGAAATTATCTCCATATTTACGAGTTAACAATTTATTTCACACTTCAAGGCCATTTAATTTGGTTTTCATTAACTATTTTTGGGTTAACAATGATTTGTTTTGGGTCAGTTTGCTTAAATAGAATAGCGAGATGTTAAAACTTTGGTTATAATTTTACATTAAAATGCGGGTTCAATTTTGGTGATCATTTACTATTTTTGTCTGCTATATGTTATTATAACTGGTGGTAAGTTAAACATAAGCCTTTTATTATAAACAAGCTTTTGCCCGCGGCTTCGCTCGCGTATCCCACGGGGACATTACTTTTTTCCGGGATGAAAGGTACCCTCTGTCCTTCTCAGTACTCCTAACTATGTGTATGCGAATTTTCAAGAAGATTGGTTCACTAGATAAAGCGTGAAGAGGTAACAAACACACAAATATACCAACTCACTTTCGCATTTATAATATTAGTTGGGATAAGCGTGATTATATTTTGAAATACTTAAGACGTGGTTAATAAATATAAACTAAGAGCTATATTTTATCATCAGCTAATCATAATCTAGAGTTTGAAACAGAAGCAATAAATTCGCGAAACAATTTACAGACATTCCGTTTTAATTTTTAATGTTTCAATTGCGAAGTCATTTAAATAAATCATCGGTCGATTTCTATTAGCCGAAAGATTTCTTTATCAAAAAACAGGGTCATAGTTCACCCAATAAAATGCTATGACCAAAGAAAATGTATAGGTACATCTAGAATGCTTACGAAGTGGCAAAGCCGTTCCCAAAAAATATACCTAAAGTTTTCTCCCCTTCTACTTTATTGCACTGACAGTTTGCGGGAAAGGGACACCTATAACTTTAGGTACATTTTTGGGAACTTTAGGTATTTAAACATAAGCACTATGAAAATATGAGCTTTATGTGCGTGGCATTAAGTTTAATTTTCAATGTTGTTTTTTTTTTGAAATTATTACTCGTAGTTATACTAGATTGTATTATAAATTATTTGGCTATGACCTCACAGTAAAAACATACATTCCTCAGCATAAAACAAACAGAAAAATGTACGCCATCGTTATTTTCATGCTTACACGACATCAATATCGTAATGACCCGTATTTCGGTTCCGTGAGGCCGTGAGTGCCTCAATTTACTTGGTCCACGATACCGGTGTCAAGCGGGTCATAAATAGAATATTCCCACGGCCAAATTCGTGTCAATGACTTTATTTGAATTACCTGTCGACTGAAATATATCGTCCTCATTTTATTTTGAAAGTGAGTTTGGGTAGTTACTTTTAAATTATATGCCTTAATATTAGGCCTACCATCCGTCTGGGTTTCCCCGGGATTTGTCCTGGTTTGAAGGGCGTCCGGAGAGCGTCATTTAATGACATTATTTAATAGCTTTTTGTAACTTTATCTAGGTAGACTAGCTTTTCGGGCGCTGCGCGGGCTGCAAGCAGCCCGCGGTTTTTCGTGCAGCTGTTGAAGTTGGTTGGAATCTTATTTCCAGTTGCGAGAATAGGTAAGGTGCTAAAGACAGTATAAAAAAAAAAACGTATACGGGCCGCCATCTTGGAATCAAATTTTGTTTGCAGTTTTGAGTTCCGCGGGGCGCTTTACCCCAGCATACAAAAATTTAGACCCCTTCGATGTTTCAATAGGATGTTATGAACGAATAAAGTTAAAAAAATTAAAATCCAGACGCCATCTTGGATTCCAAAAAAAATGTCAGATTTGGATTCCGTGACGCAGAAAACCCTTGCATTTTGAATTTCAGTCAAATCGGAAGCAGTCGAGTATTGGCGGCCATCTTGGAAAATTAAAAAAAAAACGCTCAGCGCTTGGTGGGAGTGGCTCGGCCTACGGCCTCGCCACGCAGCTCGGCCTGCGCCCTCGCGGAACATCTCAGCCTTCGGCCTTCGGCCTCAGGCTTCGCTTAGTGACTTGGGGGGGGGGGAGGTCAGGAGGGGCTCGGGCTTTGCCCTCGCCACGCAGCTCGGCCTGCGGCCTCGCGGGAAGCTTAGTTTTCGGCCTTCGGCCTCAGGCTTCGCTTAGTGACTTGGGGGGGGGGGGTTCTGGGGAGGGGGGAAGTCAGGAGGGGTTTGGGCTTTGCCCTCGCCACGCAGCTCGGCCTACGGCCTCGCGGAAGAGGTCTGAGTTTGGCCTATGGCCTTAGGCTTCGCTAAGACACTTGGGGGGGGGGGGATGGGGGGAGGAGGGAGGTCAAAAGGAACTCTGCCTTCACCCTGGCCACGCAGCTCGGCCTCCGGCCTCGCTTTCCGCTAGACCTACGGTCTCGCGGTACACACCCGGAAATTGTCCTTGTATGGCGGCCACCTTGGATTTTGAAAAAAATTAAAAAACAAATGAATATCGTCAAATTGCTTACAACCCCCTACATTTTGGAAAAAAAATCACACCCCTAACCCTAACCGTTTTTGCAGGCTGTACCTCGTCCACATTAAGATCTGATGATCTTCAACATGTCCGATTTTTCTGGTACTCACTGGAGCACCCTCTAAGCGACCAGCTTTTCGGGCGCTGCGCGGGCTGCTTACAGCCCGCGGTTTTTCGTGCAGCTGTTGAAGTTGGTTGGAATCTTATTTCCAGTTGAGAGAATAGGTAAGGTGCTAAAGTCAGTGTAAAAAAAATAAAAACGTATACGGGCCGCCATCTTGGAATCAAATTTTGTTTGCAATTTTGAGTTCCGCGGCGTGCTTTACTACAGCATACAAAATTTCAGACCCCTTCGATGTTCCAGGAGGACGTAATGAACGAATCAAGTTAAAATTCTAAAATCCAGACGCCATCTTGGATTCCAAAAAAAATGTCAGATTTGGTTTCCGCGATCCAAAAAACCCATGCATACTGAATTTCAGTAAAATCGGAAGCAGTCGACAGTTGGCGGCCATCTTGGAAATTAAAAAAAAAACGCTTACTGCTTGGTAGGAGTGGCTCGGCCTACGGCCTCGCCACGCAGCTCGGCCTGCGGCCTCGCGGGGCAGCTCAGCCTTCGGCCTTCGGCCTCAGGCTTCGCTTAGTGACTTGGGGGGGGGGGGGAAGTCAGAAGGGGTTTGGGCTTTGCCCTCGCCACGCAGCTCGGCCTACGGCCTCGCGGAAGAGGTCTGAGTTTGGCCTTTGGCTTTAGGCTTCGCTAAGACACTTGGGGGGGGGGGATGGGGGGAGGAGGGAGGTCAAGGGGGGCTCGGGCGTCACCCTTGCCACGCAGCTCGGCCTTCGGCCTCGCTTTCCGCTCGACCTGCGGTCTCGCGGTACACACCCGGAAATTGTCCTTGTATGGCGGCCATCTTGGATTTTGAAAAAAATCAAAAAACAAATGACAGTCGTCAAATTGCTTACAACCCCCTACATTTTGGAAAAAAAATCACACCCTTAACCCTAACCGTTTTTGCAGGCTGTACCTCGTCCACATTAAGATCTGATGATCTTCAACATGTCCGATTTTTCTGGTACTCACTGGAGCACCCTCTACACGACCATCAATCATTACCCCACCCACCCGGGAACAGGTCAAACAACTATGTCAATCAGTGAGTCAGTCAGTCAGTGGTAATGTAGGTTTATATATTATAACTAGCTTTTCGGGCGCTGCGCGGGCTGCAAGCAGCCCGCGGTTTTTCGTGGAGCTGTTGAAGTTGGTTGGAATCTTATTTCCAGTTGAGAGAATAGGTAAGGTGCTAAAGTCAGTATAAAAAAATAAAAAGTATACGGGCCGCCATCTTGGAATCAAATTTTGTTTGCAATTTTGAGATCCGCGGGGTGCTTTACCCCAGCATACAAAATTTCAGACCCCTTCGATGTTCCAGTAGGACGTAATGAACGAATCAAGTTAAAATTCTAAAATCCAGACGCCATCTTGTATTCCAAAAAAAATGTCAGATTTGGATTCCTCGGCGTAAAAGACCTTTAAATTTTGAATTTCAGTCAAATTGGAAGCAGTCGAGTATTGGCGGCCATCTTGGAAAATTTAAAAAAAAACGCTTAGAGCTTGGTGGGAGTGGCTCGGCCTACGGCCTCGCCACGCAGCTCGGCCTGCGGCCTCGCGGGGGAGCTCTGCCTTCGGCCTTCGGCCTCAGGCTTCGCTTAGTGACTTGGGGGGGAGGTCAGGAGGGGCTCGGGCTTTGCCCTCGCCACGCAGCTCGGCCTGCGGCCTCGCGGGGAGCTTAGTATTCGGCCTTTGGCCTCTGGCTTCGCTTAGAAACTTGAGGGGGGGGATTCTGGGGGGAGGGGGGAGGTCAAGAGGGGCTTGGCCTTCACCCTGGCCACGCAGCTCGGACTGCGGCCTCGCTTTCCGCTCGACCTACGGTCTCGCGGTACACACCCGGAAATTGTCCTTGTATGGCGGCCATCTTGGATTTTGAAAAAAATCAAAAAACAAATGACAGTCGTCAAATTGCTTACAACCCCCTACATTTTGGAAAAAAAATCAAACCCCGAACCCTAACCGTTTTTGCAGACTGTACCTCGTCCACATTAAGATCTGATGATCTTCAACATGTCCGATTTTTCTGGTACTCACTGGAGCACCCTCTACACGACCATACATCAATCATTACCCCACCCACCCGGGAACAGGTCAAACAACTATGTCAATCAGTGAGTCAGTCAGTCAGTGGTAATGTAGGTTTATATATATATAACTAGCTTTTCGGGCGCTGCGCGGGCTGCTTACAGCCCGCGGTTTTTCGTGCAGCTGTTGAAGTTGGTTGGAATCTTATTTCCAGTTGAGAGAATAGGTAAGGTGCTAAAGTCAGTGTAAAAAAAATAAAAACGTATACGGGCCGCCATCTTGGAATCAAATTTTGTTTGCAATTTTGAGTTCCGCGGCGTGCTTTACTACAGCATACAAAATTTCAGACCCCTTCGATGTTCCAGGAGGACGTAATGAACGAATCAAGTTAAAATTCTAAAATCCAGACGCCATCTTGGATTCCAAAAAAAATGTCAGATTTGGTTTCCGCGATCCAAAAAACCCATGCATACTGAATTTCAGTAAAATCGGAAGCAGTCGACAGTTGGCGGCCATCTTGGAAATTAAAAAAAAAAAACGCTTACTGCTTGGTGGGAGTGGCTCGGCCTACGGCCTCGCCACGCAGCTCGGCCTGCGGCCTCGCGGGGCAGCTCAGCCTTCGGCCTTCGGCCTCAGGCTTCGCTTAGTGACTTGGGGGGGGGGGGGAAGTCAGAAGGGGTTTGGGCTTTGCCCTCGCCACGCAGCTCGGCCTACGGCCTCGCGGAAGAGGTCTGAGTTTGGCCTTTGGCCTTAGGCTTCGCTAAGACACTTGGGGGGGGGGGGGGATGGGGGGAGGAGGGAGGTCAAAGGGGGCTCGGGCGTCACCCTTGCCACGCAGCTCGGCCTTCGGCCTCGCTTTCCGCTCGACCTGCGGTCTCGCGGTACACACCCGGAAATTGTCCTTGTATGGCGGCCATCTTGGATTTTGAAAAAAATCAAAAAACAAATGACAGTCGTCAAATTGCTTACAACCCCCTACATTTTGGAAAAAAAATCACACCCTTAACCCTAACCGTTTTTGCAGGCTGTACCTCGTCCACATTAAGATCTGATGATCTTCAACATGTCCGATTTTTCTGGTACTCACTGGAGCACCCTCTACACGACCATACATCAATCATAACCCCACCCACCCGGGAACAGGTCAAACAACTATGTCAATCAGTGAGTGAGTCAGTGGTAATGTAGGTTTATATATTATAACTAGCTTTTCGGGCGCTGCGCGGGTTGCAAGCAGCCCGCGGTTTTTCGTGCAGCTGTTGGAGTTGGTTGGAATCTTATTTCCAGTTGAGAGAATAAGTATGGTGCTAAGTCCGTATAAAAAAAATAAAAACGTATACGGGCCGCCATCTTGGAATCAGATATGGATTGCAGTTTTGAGTTTCGCGGGGTGCTTTACCCCAGCATACAAAATTTCAGACCCCTTCGATGTTTTAGTAGGACGTTATGAATGAATAAAGTTTATATTCTAAAATCCAGACGCCATCTTGGATTCCAAAAAAAATGTCTGATTTGGATTCCGCGATTCAAAAAACCCTTGCATACTGAATTTCACTCAAATCAGACGCAGTCGACTATTGGCGGCCATCTTGGAAAATTAAAAAAAAAACGCTTATCGCTTGGTGGGAGTGGCTCGGCCTACGGCCTCGCCACGAAGCTCTGCCTGCGGCCTCGCAGAACATCTCAGCCTTCGGCCTTCGGCCTTCGGCCTCAGGCTTCGCTTAGTGACTTGGGGGGGGGGGGTTCTGGGGGAGGGGGGAGATCAGGAGGGGCTCGGGCTTCGCCCTCGCCACGCAGCTCGGCCTACGGCCTCGCGAAAGAGGTCTGTTTTTGGCCTTTGGCCTCTGACTTCGCAAAGACACTTGAGGGGGGGGGGGTTCTGGGGGAAGGGGGGAGGTCAGGAGAGGCTCGGGCGTCACCCTCGGAACGCAGCTCGGCCTGCGGCCTCGCTTTCCGCTCGACCTACGGTCTCGCGGTACACACTCGGAAATTGTCCTTGTATGGCGGCCATCTTGGATTTTGAAAAAAATCAAAAAACAAATGACAGTCGTCAAATTGCTAACAACCCCCTACATTTTGGAAAAAAAATCACACCCCTAACCCAAACCGTTTTTGCAGGCCGTACCTCGTCCACATTAAGATCTGATGATCTTCAACATGTCCGATTTTTCTGGTACTCACTGGAGCACCCTCTATACGACCATACATCAATCATTACCCCACCCACCCGGGAACAGGTCAAACAAGTATGTCAATCAGTGAGTGAGTCAGTGGTAATGTAGGTTTATTTATATATAACTAGCTTTTCGGGCGCTGCGCGGGCTGCGAGCAGCCCGCGTTTTTTCGTGCAGCTGTCGAAGTTGGTTGGAATCTTATTTCCAGTTGCGAAAATAGGTAAGGTGCTAAAGTCAGTATAAAAAAAATAAAAACGTATACGGGCCGCCATCTTGGAATCAAATTTTGTTTGCAGTTTTGAGTTCCGCGGGGTGTTTTACCCCAGCATACAAAGTTTCAGACCCCTCCGATGTTCCAGTAGGACGTTTTGAACAAATAAAGTTAAATTTCTAAAATCCAGACGCCATCTTGGATTAAAAAAAAAATGTCAGATTTAGATTCCGCGATTCAAATAACCCTTGCATACTAAATTTCACTCAAATCGGACGCAGTCGACTATTGGCGGCCATCTTGGAAAATTAAAAAAAAAACGCTTATCGCTTGGTGGGAGTGGCTCGGCCTACGGCCTCGCCACGCAGCTCGGCCTGCGGCCTCAGGCTTCTCTTAGGGACTTGGGGGGGGGGGGGGGCAGGAGGGGTTTGGGCTTTGTCCTCGCCACGCAGCTCGGCCTGCGGCCTCGCAGGGAGCTTAGTTTTCGGCCTTTGGCCTCTGGTTTCGCTTAGAAACTTGAGGGGGGGGGGGTTCTGGGGGAAGGGGGGAGGTCAAGAGGGGCCCGGGCGTCACCCTTGCCACGCAGCTCGGCCTTCGGCCTCGCTTTCCGCTCGACCTACGGTCTCGCGGTACACACTCGGCAATTGTCCTTGTATGGCGGCCATCTTGGATTTTGAAAAAAATCAAAATACAAATGACAGTCGTCAAATTGCTTACAACCCCCTACATTTTGGAAAAAAAATCACACCCCTAACCCTAACCGTTTTTGCAGGCTGTATCTCGTCCACATTAGGATCTGATGATCTTCAACATGTCAGATTTTTCTGGTACTCACTAGAGCACCCTCTATACGACCATACATCAATCATTACCCCACCCACCCGGGAACAGGTCAAACAACTATTTCATATTTCATATTTCATTTATTCACCATTTGTAAACAATATACACATTCACTGTCATGCACTTAACAATTAGTGTTCTTAAAACTATTTACAAAATTGCCTTCTTAGGCATTGGGAATTGATTTTAAACAACATTACAATTCATAAAATTCCAAAAATTTTTAACTGGGATATCATTATTAATATTAAATATAGATAATTTTAATATAATTTAAATTAGGTATATAAATGTCGTTAAAATGTCCTTAATTACTAAAGTTTGTCCGTCCAATATTCCGTCATACTGTAATAACTTTTGTCTATCATAAGTTTTTTTAATTCAGTGTCAAACTTTTTTCCCTGAAGGTCTTTAATTCTTTTTGGTAGGTGATTGTACACCTGAATTGCCATATAATACGGACTATGTTGGTACAATGCAAGATCCCATGGGGGTAGGATTAAGTCATTACCGCGGCGCGAGGTGTATCGCCTAGGCCTGTCCTCGTATTTTTCAAATATGTGTGGGTGTCTTGTCTACTCTACTATGTCAATCAGTCAGTGAGTCAGTGGTAATGTAGGTTTATATATTATAACTAGCTTTTCGGGCGCTGCGCGGGCTGCAAGCAGCCCGCGGTTTTTCGTGCAGCTGTTGAAGTTGGTTGGAATCTTTTTTCCAGGTGGGAGAATAGGTAAGGTGTTAAAGTCAGTATAAAAAATAAAAACTTATACGGGCCGCCATCTTGGAATCAAAATTAGTTTACAGTTTTGAGTTCCGCAGGGTGCTTTACCTCAGCATACAAAATTTCACACCCCTTCGATGTTCCAGGAGGACGTTATGAACGAATAAAGTTAAAAAAATTAAAATCCAGACGCCATCTTGGATTCCAAAAAAAATTTCAGATTTAGATTCCGTGACGCAGAAAACCCTTGCATTTTGAATTTCTGTCAAATCGGAAGCAGTCGAGTATTGGCGGCCATCTTGGAAAATTAAAAAAAAACGCTCAGCGCTTGGTGGGAGTGGCTCGGCCTACGGCCTCGCGGAACATCTCAGCCTTCGGCCTTCGGCCTCAGGCTTCGCTTAGTGACTTGGGGGGGGGAGGTCAGGAAGGGCTCGGGCTTTGCCCTCGCCACGCAGCTCGGCCTGCGGCCTCGCGGGGAGCTTAGTTTTCGGCCTTTGGCCTCTGGCTTCGCTTAGAAACTTGAGGGGGGGGGGGATTCTGGGAGGAGGGGGGAGGTCAAGAGGGGCTTGGCCTTCACCCTGGCCACGCAGCTCGGCCTGCGGCCTCGCGGTACACACCCGGAAATTGTCCTTGTATGGCGGCCATCTTGGATTTTGGAAAAAATCAAAAAACAAATGACAGTCGTCAAATTGCTTACAACCCCCTACATTTTGAAAAAAAAATCACACCCCTAACCCTAACCGTTTTTGCAGGCTGTACCTCGTCCACATTAAGATGTGATGATCTTCAACATGTCAGATTTTTCTGGTACTCACTGGAGCACCCTCTACACGACCATACATCAATCATTACCCCACTCACCCGGGAACAGGTCAAACAACTATGTCAATCAGTGAGTCAGTCAGTGGTAATGTAGGTTTATATATTATAATACATATTTTTATTACATACTTTTTTAAATCATCGACATTTTCTCCTCTTTCATATTATACTCGATAAAAAAAGCAAAATCATTTTTTTTTTACACTTTTTTGTATTTAACATTTATTGTTTACTATTTCTTGCATACAAAATGTAGCCTATGTCACCCGGACTATAATGACGAATCGATTGACATCTCTTGTAAAAATTGGATAAGTATGTAGATGCTGCGGTGGAACACACATACATATCCACATATTCAAAACATAGACTGCTCATTACCCTTCTTTTTGGCTTTACTGTAGTCGGTTAAAAAAACACATGATGCTTCCCATATGTAACCTTTATTTATTATGATAACAAAACATGAGTGAGTGTTACTACACTGTATTTGAAAGCAAATGTGTCTGCCTAGGTATACATATAACCTGTGCATACGAGTATAATTGTACGTAGGTAGGCTTCTTCCGTCTAAGCTAGAGAAAGTCCAGATTGGCAATTTCCTGGTGGCACTAACTTTCTTGAGTGTTCTTGACAGTTGAAAACTACCACCTACATCAACAATGCAAACTTTTTGAATAGATGTAGTGAAGGTATCTTGAAATTCAAAATTTCTTGAGTTCTCGAGTTGACTTCCTTCTGAAATTATTAATTTTAGGGGATATTCAACCTTTCCCTAAAGATTTTATATCGAAATATGATTTTTAGGGTTCCGTACCCAAAGGGTGCAAACGGGACCCTATTACTGTGACTCCGCTGTCTGTCTTCCTGTCCGTCTGTCTGTCTGTCTGTCCGTCTGTCTGTCACAGGGCTCTATCTCTTGAACCGTAATAGCTAGACACTTGAACTCACCGATTATGTATTACTGTGGCCGCTATAACAACATACTAAAAATAAAAAATAGTTAAAAATTAAAGGGGGTCGTCATACAAGAAACGTGTCTTTTTCAGCGTTTTTAACTTGATCTTTATAATGGCATTACATACATTATACATAATTGGTGAAAATTTCAAGTATCTAGTACTTGAAATTTTCACCAATTATGTATAAATTATGTATTGTCACTGGTATGACTCTCCATTGATTCAGAGTAACATATATACCTACTACTACTACTAACGAAACAATTTATCTGTACACACGTCGATGTGTGAGTTTTATACTTAGGGTCGCACCGCAGAATTATTTTAATACTTACCTACTAACGAGTTCGACATATTTACGATTATATTTTTCCATACCGGAAGATTTGCGAACACTATGACGTAAAAAATATTCTGTTTTATATGTATTAATTGTTACAGAAAAGTCGGAAACAGCTACATAATATCACTTCACAAATATTTTTCATTATGTCCATTGTCCATTTCACCATTAGTTCACTTTACTAATTATTATTGAGTCTCTTATGTATTCTGTGGTATTGTAACAAGAAATACTAAAAGTAAAATAAAGTTAAAAATTAAGGGAGGTCGTCATACAAGAAACGTGTTTCTTCAGCGTTTTAAAACATTGTACGGTGGTACGGAACCCTTCATGTACGAGTCCGACTCGCACTTGCCCGTTTATTTTGTTTTGTATGGGAGGCCAACATTTTTGAATTGAAAACTTTAGGCTTTTTGGACATTTTTTGAGATGGGAATAAACCTTAACTCGCGTCTCTGTTACCGTTACCGTAATTGACACCACCTTGTTCAAGTTTTTACTTCTGTCGGCACACCCGGAGTGCCACTGTTTTTTTTATAATCTTTTATTTTTCAGCCAGTGCAAATTTGCCCCGGTTGTTTTTTATGTCTTTCGCTACCAAGTTATGTAGTTACATATTAATCTGTGGTTAGGTACTTATCATGGGACGCTTAGTACATTTTGAATTTCGCTATCCCATTGGAAGCCGGCCAACAAATGGTAAAGCACAAAAAAAATCAAAGTTGCTTTAAATTATTTCAAAATTAGAATTTACTTCAACAAAATTTTACTGTTTCCGAAATCATATTCAAAATAAGAAACGGTTCTAAGTTCCCAGGACGCAATCTAATAATATTGAACACATTGTAGGAAAGCAATTTTGTGCCAATAAAATGTTATTGGGGATCGCACAGGCGCTGGCTCGTGAGATTTTATTCAAATCATTGAGCTGCTAATTCGCATTTGCGTTTTAATACTTAGCTTTTAGCTGCCGATCGGCGATTTATACTAGTCCCAATTTTTTTCTTGCAAATTAAATCTACCTACATATATTGGCTCTGGAAATAATATGTCATTCAGTACTTTAAGTACAAGTATAGGTAGGTATATAAAAAATATAAGTATTCTTACTCAAACACCTACAATTTATAATTGTAAATACACCACAATATTGTTATAATTTAAAAAATGTTGTACTCTACGCTTACATTATAGCGAAAACAAATATTATTATAGGAAAACGGGGTTTTCCTTTCCATTCTTTTAAGTATTAATTTTTTTAAATGCAACGCGTAAAAAGTCAGCCACTATGTCCTATGTCCCGAGCCGCGAGAGAGTGCGGCTCGGTACGTGTCGCGAGTCACATTCGCCCTGAGGAAGGCCTCCGGATGAGGCCGAAACATATCGGCCAGTAGGTGACTTTTTACGTGTGTTACACGTTTATCGCATATTAATAATTGTTTGTGTCTAAACCAAAAAAGTATAACTTTATTCCAATGAAAATGCTTTATCTATTTGCAGTCTACTAGATCGATACATATTTTTTGTTCTAAAGTTAATTTTTGGCCATATTACTGGTACTAATATAATACTTATACTTATTATTAATTGTGTGCCACTAGTCTTATACTTACCACCCAACTAATACTCTACATATACCATATCATAGATTACTTAGTAATATCTTAGATATAAAAGTTTAATCTGACGGCATATTTAAATCTGTTTTGGTTATTGGTTTAAGCAGGTTTTCATGTCAGACACGTTTTTTGAGGGCAACCTAAGTAGGCTATGTTGTATCGAATTATATGGTTGCCCTTGAATTATTTGGGCATAGCAGTGAACAGAAATAGTACCCTTGTTTATTAAAGTTACAATAGCTTCACGAAAAGTTCCGTCTTTATAAATAAATAAGTGCTATCATAGCACTAATCCTATATGTCGGCATAAACAGTAGATTTTCATACAAAAACTTGTTACATTTTAATAATAAAAAAATATTTATATTTCTATATATATACAATATTAGCGACATGTCGCTATATTGTAATATAATATAAAGTTTCCTTTTAATTTTTATGTAATCCGAATAATACAAATTAGACAAATTCTTACATGAATTATTCGAATAAGACATTTTTATGTGACAAGAATTGTTTAAGTATTATCTCTTGGCCTAAGTTACCTGGTAAACATAAACAAAGGAAAATTTTACCAAAAAAATAATACACTGGAGTGGAGTCGAAACTTCAAAGTCCTTCAAACCCTTGGCTCGGATTAAGGACTTCTGTTTTATCCCTCACGAAAATGAATGACACAATTAGTGATGTGCCGTTCCCGTTCCCCAGATTTCCGGGAATGTTCACAAAAATGGAAATGGCAGGGAAAGTTATAATTTTATTTATCAGACATATTTTTATCACTGTAAATATATTTTACTAACGTAAATGCATCACTTGATATGGTTATAATACAAATATCCAATTTTCCGTAACATTCCCTAGAAATAAGGGAACGGTCCCGGGAACGGCACATCACTAGACACAATGAATAAATTTCAGGACCCTCATAACGAAAAGTGTTAGGTATATTTTGTCTTCGGAAGATGGCGCCAGATCTATTTTATTCCCAGAAAGTTCCCTAATAATATTACAAATATAATTTACAAGATATATCGTACAGAGGTAATATTTTAGTGCGTTAGTTTAGTTCGGCGATCCGCAATAGCATAAATCAGTTTTGTTTGGTATAGAATTCATGAATTGGCTATCTGACAATAACCGTTAAACAAGGGCATAATTTAGGTTTTAGGACCACAAAATTATTTCAGTTAGCGGGGCAACAATGGCTTTATTCAATTTCAAATGCTATTCAGGCAAGATTTCTAATTTGTTTCAATGGTTTAACTTGGAAAATCTCATCAATGTTAAGTAATTATCGTCACAGTTTCTGCTAACAAAACTGTTCTCATTGTTAAAAATCTTTTCATTTAAATAAAAATATGGTTACAGTACAGAGATGATACACTATATCTATGATACTGATTTACATCCGATTGTGGCGTTATCCTTTTCCGTTAGAAGTTTTATTTTTCATATTCCGGCAATACACAACACATAATGCTTTATTTGTTAATTCTTATCAAGTGCTTCGGCTAAAAACTGAAATAATGTGTTAGATCGCTTCATACATTTTGGACCCTCATTGTTGCACTACGTGTCGCAGCAAGTATTTTTACGTCATTTTGTAAAAAAAATCCTTAGATTACAAAAAGATTTTTTTAGATTTTATGGACGTTTGTACAGTATATAAAAAAGTATTTTACTTTTTCTACATTGGGAAATAGCAGTGACGCTATCTGGCACCAATGACAACACGATGGGTAATGCATCTTTGAAGGTGCGTTTTGTTCACTACAGTTGTTCACTGAAATATATTTTTTTACAATGAGTGTATGGTATAAAATCTCATAAAAATATAATAAAAACAAATCAACAACTTCACATCTTGCATCATGCATTTATATAAAGTGATTTGCTGTCAGAAGGTTTGGTGACAGACAGTAAAACAAAACGCGATTGAGAAATGAAATGAACGAACATGAATGATTCATATTGTAAAAGAAACTGTAGCTTTAACATAAGTTTAAACCAGTGGCGCCATCTGGTGGTAAGGTTTCGCAACACCAAAGGATAAAAGAACTTGGACTTGAACTCGCGATCTCGGTTCAAATACGACCACGTTCTAAACAACTGAGCTATTAAGTGATTAACCTCGCATGTCGAATTTCTCCACCATTAGATATTCCTATTCTATAACACGCATTAAGAGTTCGGTCAGAACTTGTTGACTAGATGGCGTTTTATTGAATTTGTTTATCAAAATTCTGCTATGTTCTCAGTTTCATAGGCATGGAATGATTAATGACATCTCGTTCGTTCAGTAAGTATGGCGGTATAAAAAATGGATTATCATATAGGAAATTATAAAAAATCCAAGTATAGAAAACGTAAGGATTTTGTAGTTTTTTAATTGTAAAATATGTTTTTATAAAATGTTATTACCAATTATAGTGCTATGCTTGTTTAAATTAATTTTAGGCCGCTGTACACATTTTGCGACATGACACTGCAACAAAGAGGGCCCAAATGAGAACAGTTTTTTTTACGTAAAGTTTTGCTACAAATTAGTACTTCTTTTAATAATGAAATAAATCAGTGATTGATAATATTCGAAATCAGAAGTGGGATCGGTTCATGTAGATACATGGACTGATCGATTCATGTTACATGAACCGATCCCACTTCTGACTTCGTCTGACGTTCCTGCAATACACAATTAAAAATAAACTTTTCTTTACAACTGCATCAACAACACAATTATTAATCATGTTTCCTTTGTTGCATCTTATCGAAATACATGTTTCGGCTAATAAAACCGAACTTTGCGTCAAGTTGCGTTACAAAGTAGTACTTTATGTCTGCCTCAACCGTTCCCACTTCTGATGTCGTCCGACGCTCCTACAATACACAATTACAAATAATGTTTCTTTGTTGCAGGTTATGTGCGCGTATCGTTAGATAAGCAGCAACAGTACTGTGATAGGATTGTGGAAACGATCCAACAGTGTGGAATGGTTCCGGTGTGCTGGCGAGGTCTTGTTGATGTAAGTAACTCTTCGATATATCCTGATCCTTCATGGAATTAGAAGTTTCGAATAAACCAACAAATTGTTCGAAATGCTTGAAATGTGCTTTGCATATTTCTATGTATACATTTCATTTAAAATATGAAATCTAACGCGAAATCGGGTCAGTCATACAATTTCTTCCAATGAAGCTGAACTGAAAGTCCATGTAGAAACCTTAGTCGATGGAAAACTTTTATGGTGACATGACGTGGTTTCATATTTGTCAGCATTATCTACTATTTATTATAGGAATTGAATGTTGCCACAACAGGTAAATTATTAAACTATATTTAGGTATTTTACAAATTACATGGTATGCTAATGTAATATCGTATTTTTGATGACATCATTTACGAGTTAGAAGTTTTTTTTTATAAATTTTATTTTCAACCCAAATAATACAATGCGACATATGTTACGCAGGCCCGTAATACTCTCTGGCTATCTGAATTGTTAATAGTCTACCGCACTACGATTCTTTTCCTTTGCCCATAAATGCCAAATTCGTGCGTCTAATCTAGATGTATGTATGCGATATCCTTTGGATACAGTTCTACGACCGGGTTTGTCACTTTGACATAGTGATCGGACTCAGTTTTATTTGAAATCTTGTAAGTATAATTTGTTTTTACACTGATTGCCCCTGGCAACTAAAGATGTGCGGTTTCTTTTTCTGTTATTAATTAATTCTTATACATTTTAACTAGGTATTTAAACTGAGTATTTGATGCGTTTCGTTAATATTATTCGTAGTGGACAAAGATTTGTTAAGAGCGTTTAGTTTCTATTGTCTCATGGCACTAGTGTACAACTCCTAGGCAATTTACGATATATCTCTTCTAGTCTACCTTTTGTCTTATATCACCATCCATCATCATCATCATCACCAAAACCCTTGTCACCGACAGCCAATTCAAAGAAACGATAATCAAGAAGAATCAAGAATCACATTACAACAACGCAAAGAACAAACAACTATATAGGTATTTATTCAGCTGCAGGTTGCAGGCACTTTTACAGTTAATAAGTTTAGTATACAAAGTACACGTGCCGTGTGGTTTTCGGCCTAGAATAGGACTACTCCATCTCTTCCTGTGGATGTCGTAAAGGGCGACTAAAGGACTAAGCACAAACATCTTGTGCTACAACTGCATTCCCAAGGAGGGTTGATGTCAGGCAGGCGGCCGGTCGTAAAACTATAGTCAAATCGTTTAAAGTGTTCCGGCTATTTCTTCTCCACTTCACAAGGTCTTTGGCATCCTTGGGTGACCATTGACATGCATATTATATTTGGAGACGAAAAAGCGGGAAAGCGCACCCCGGGCTCCCAAGCAGCACAGCTGAGGATGTAACCGGGAATGCGATAAGATGGAGAAGAGAAGTTTAGTATACAAACATTACGTGTAATGTTTATTTATTTTTAAATTATTATTTTATATACAAGATACTAGCTAGCGTTTCGCAACTACCACTGCTAAGAAGTAACTTTAATGACATTAGTTATTTATTTTTAAATAAATTCTCTCTTATCTTAAGAGATGACTTACGAGTATACTCTAAAGATCACAAGATTTGTGGATAAAGCTTTTTTCTTTCATAGACTGACTGACTGACATTGTTAGTATAGAAATCTTATGAAATAAAACATTGAAATTTTTATCCCGGTACTAAAATGTGTTACATCAACTTTTTATGTACTGCCCGTATCAACAGCTCAGGTGTTTCTCAGTAAACCAATTAGTATGCATCGCTCAGAAAGGCCGTTTGATTTAATTCACATTGGTTAAGTTTACCGTGCGAGTTGGCCACGCTAACTACGAGTGGATAGCTATAACTGCTGTCCATTACTCTTGATAATAGCTTACGATAAACGAAACGATACGATGTTCACAATCTTTTCGTTTCATCTACAATATTAAGAATGGTTTGTTTTAATATTGATATACTTATTAGAAATACGAGATAAATGTTTACAGCGGTAAAAGCGCTTACTTGTTAGTTGACTGCCTCCGTGGTCCAGTGGTTAAGGCGTTTGCCTTGTGATCCGGAGGTTGTGGGTTCAAATCCCACTGGGAAGCATACTTTGTGAAAAGTTGTTTCCAGTCTGGTTAGGATATTGCAGGCTTGAATCACCTTATTATCCGAAAAGAAAGATGATTCCGTGCTTCAGAAGGCACGCAAAGCTGTAGGTCCCTAACGCTATCTAGCGTTTGTTTAAACCTATCCTAGGATTGGTTCTGGTCTACACTTTGGGTTGCGGAGTTCAGACGGCAGTCGCTCTGTGTAAAAACCAGTAACCTGGTCAAATTACCTAAGTTAGGTAACGGACTCCGGGCTCTGAAGTGTGACGCAACATGGCTAGGGATACAACCGGACGCGCTAAGATAAGAAGACAAATTATACGCTAAATGCAGATCACATGCTCGCACAATGTGAATATTAACTTCGGACCTTGTTGACCCGCGGTACAAAACAATACACTCTGAACAATACACCTTCATGTAGTTTCATGTTAAACTTCACCTGGTCATGTTGCTAGGCTACCACCGCGTCGATATTTCTCCATTTCACGATATTTTGCATTTGAAATGTATTGCAATGCTCATGTCAAATAGCGCACGTAAATTCCTTGTTAGTAAATGTAGTATCGCTATCGCAAATACGTGCGCTTAGAGTTCATGGCCCATAAGCCCATAACATAGTTTATTTCATTGTTTTTTTATTTTTATTGCTATCTAATCTACTCTTACTTCTTTGGCAAACAGAACTTCACGTATTTTAAGTAAAGATCGAATTGACCGAGTCATCGAAGCGAACGAAGGTCTCCGCTTCAGCTCATTATAACTTCAGCTTCGGCAAAAATTCTTTCGTGTGTCCGAATTCCAGTTTTCAGGTTGTTCTCGTCTACAAGTCGCAGATGCTTGTGATATTTTGTGAGCAGATTCGATAAATATAGAATTCGATAAATGTAGAATTTTTAGAGCCATTTAAAAAAAAAATGTCGGAAATATGGGGGTTGAAAACTTAAATAATATCATATTTTAGCCATTTTGTAAAATATTCAATAATGTCATTAAAGTTTTTTGTTACCTTCGATCAAAGCTTGTTACCTTTAATAAGACGCAAATTTTTGTCCGAACTTTTATCCGATAAACTTCAAGGGGTCTGTATGTGAGTGCTATGCAAATACAGACTCTCGAGGTCTACAGCTCACAGAGCCACTAGTAGTAGGTACTAAGTATCTAAAAATGATTATAAAAATATAAATCTCCAAAATTTGGTCTGATTGTTTACATACTTGAAAAATCTATATTTCTGTAATTATAGAGAAATATCGAGTTCAAGACGTTTTCTTCATTTTGTTTGTCGACTTTGTAAGCGTATCTCTGAAATTATCTTTGTGTAAATTACCCAAACTGTTGAAACCTCATTTCATTGCTTCATCCAATTCGCAAGATTACAAATTTCGCTGAATGGTTGTGTGAATAGAGTTTTGTTACAATAAATACGTCGTATATTTAGTCATCAGTTTTGATTTCAGATAGGTATTGGGTTGGTGAAGCTGCGAAATTGAGGCCTTGGCAAAATATATTTAGAGTGTATTTGATTTTGTGAAATTAATTATAATATTTAAATTCTCTAACTTACATTACATTATTTGCTAAGAGCTTCATTTAGGCGTATTTTTTTCAACAATACCAAACAATGGTCGACAATAAATATGACTTTATTTGAGACTAACTTTTTGTTAACGCGAATTTACACACTAAATTTTAAAACTCAGAATTCATTTTCGATTCGATATACCTTACTGCTAGTGGCACATCTCTCCGCAAGGTGTTTGGCATCCTGGGTTGACCATTGATGTGTATATTATATTTTGAGAAGTATAAGCGGGAAAGTGCTCCCAAGGCTCTGAAGCAGCACAGCTAAGGATGCTACCGTATACGCGTTAAGATGAAGAACAATGGAACTAGTGAAACTAAAACAAATAAGTGAAGAAGTTAAATAGGAATACCATTTATTTCCCATTGAAATACAATCACATTCAGACCAGCTTCGCGTGAATCCAAAAAAAGGTTAGCTCTTTTCTGTTCAAAAGTAACATAATCAATTATTAGCAGAGATCCTTTAATTAATCCGATGGAACACATTTGTTCGCAGAAATTCAATAAACATTCCGGAATGCAAAGCTGCCGTAATGGACTCGAGGATTTACGATGTATTGAGTTATAGTAGGAGTAAGCGGCTTAGAATTTGATTGAGACTACAAGTTCGTTAGTTTACTTATATCTGCTTAGTTAGATCATCGTGGTCCTATTTTCTATCAGGCAAGTTATGAATCATGTTCAAACGATACACATAAGTCAACCCATAAATATTCCACCGCTGGGCTGTATGCCTCTCAACTTAATTGTTTGGGGTTTGAGACTTATAGGCAGGGCAAAATCAATAATTTTGCACCCTCGCAAAGTATAATCGTTGATTTGTGTCAGTATTTTTGTCCATTTAGGTAAGTACCATAACAACATCTTTACGCGTTAGTTGCTATTAACACACACGCTTATCTTACACATCAGTTGTTTATGTGCTTGATTTTCCAAACACAGAGATGCTCAAGTGCCACTTATAACTCATCCGGATCCAATGTGCCATGCCATACTTGATCGATCAAAACCAGCTCATCGTTGAACTATATACAAAATCAAAACAAGATACTATATTATTGTAAAGAGAAACTTATTCCCTTGTTCACAACCACAAAGCTGTTTGTTTGTGGCGTATGTAATGTTTTCTAGCCTATTGCTGACTATTGCGGTTAGCCTGTTATGAACTTGCTTGAAATGACACAATTTCTAATACGCCTAGCCTAGACGACACCTTGTAGTTTCTCTTCTGTTCCACTACTGGTGTAACCCTACTCGGAAATTGAAGTTTTGCAACGTGTTGCCATACGTTAAACTAAGTAATATTAAGATTTTAAGAATAAGCATCGAGTTGATTTCATCAATTTCAAGAAAGAACTTACAATTTTTTTTATTTATATATATCATAGCAAAATATGCAACGTTTACGTATTTGTTTGCTTCATTTTCCCAGCCAGCTACATATAGGACGAACCACTTTTCGTCTGTACAATCAGCTTTGTCACGGACGTTTCTCTCAATCGCTATATTTATAAAATACAGTACATTACAATACAAAAAACTTTAAATAGTTAATATAAAATAAGGCAGGAAACAGTATTACAGTTAATTCCATGTTAGGATCTTATTTATTTACTCAGTTTAAGCAATTGTATTTATAGTAATTGTTATTGACTCATTCAGAACAACAGTTAGCAGGACGCTGCTTGAATATCGATAGGCTCGTGTTAGTAGGGACGGTAAGGACAATACACCGGCGTCGATATCCTGGAAGGTCGGCGCATTTGTTCTTCAAAGTATTCTTTTGTGACACGGATGTATGCTTAGGAAATTAATGCAAACAACGGTCTATACGGGGGGCTTGATTATAAATCGTTTAGGTTTTCTGGATTACTCGAATTTACTTGGAAAAGATTCCAGATTTTATATTTTCTGACACAAGGTTTGGCTTGAAAAAAAAAGGAATACTGTCAGCTCAGTTTATATTTCATTAGAACCTAGGAACAATAAGAATTATATTTCGATGATTAGAACCAATAAACTCCAGAAACGTTGTAGCAATCTTAGCTGCTCAAATTAATTATCTAGAGGTTACCAACTTTGGGCTGTGGACCTTTTTGGTATTTTTATATTTTATATTTGGTATTTTATATTGGCCCTATAAAAAAATTTCTTAAAATTCTGCAGACTCATTGATATTTTTTAACAGACAATTTAAAAAATGTTGATGCGATACTTCTAAAATTTTCGTTACGTAGGTCGAAATTCTGTCGGCTCAACCTTTCGCTTCGCATGCAATTAATAGTTCTCTGTTCGGACCACCCATCACGTTGTGTCCAATCTAAAAAGCCTTCGTATAAAATCAATATAGTTATCTGGTGTCGGCTCGTCTATCTCAATGAATCAACGAGGTGTCGCTTTCCGCTGACCCGACCGCTGTCACCAACTGGTCTCCACTAGCCGAGACTGGGAATTTAGCGTCCATTATCCCAGGTATTATTACATACATCACTGAAAAGATTTGTCTTCGCAATTTTGCAAATTTTCTGTTTTGATTCCAAAAAGTTAGGTTAGGTTTGAATTAAATAAATAAAAAAACTTTGCCTTGAGGAAAGACGCCTTGTACGAGGTTAATAAAGACGTTTAATAAAACATTAACTGAAGGTAGCTTTCAATGGTTTGTAAGCTACCGGGATTTGATGCTTACCCAAGATTGAAGTGCGGTTAGCAAGAAAGTTAAACCAATATCACAGAAGACAGTAAGAGTACATACCATTATGTAGGTAGACCATAAAGAATTATGTTTTTCATTCCGAAATGAAACAACCAAATTAAGTTTTCTCTTGCTTGCTGCGCTATGTACTTCCTTTTAGGGTACGTTGGTAAAAAATAATAATTACGCCGAACATTCTCATCGAGCTCGTCGTAATTCTTATTTTTCCTTATAGTCTATATATATATAAATATATATATAAATATATATATATGTTTATAGCCTTAGTTTTTATTTGTTTAATTGACTATTTGATCACAGTACAGCTGAAGTTCACATTATAGGATAAACATCGAGGGACGCTTAGAAAAGAGTTCAGCCTTACACGCACGTCTAAGTCGTTAAATATCCTTGTCCTCACGAGAACAAGGGGTCGTTGGCACAAATGAATGAGGCATTTTAAAATATTGGAGACGATGAGTTTCCGGCTTGTATATTTGTTTTCTGTCCTCTAAGTGGAATTTTCCCTATTGCTACATTCCGACTAATCAAGACAAATATATATTCCATATCCTCCTTCTTCTCCCACCAAGATAATACTGATTCTTGCAAATTTTGGGAATATTTAAGCTAGGCAAGCTTAGATATGTCGTTGAACTAAGGCAGTGTGTCCTCATTAGGATATCAATTGCTGTCAATTATTACATCAGTATAATTAATTTTGTGTTAGATTTTTTAATGTTGTAGTTTATTTATTCTCTACGTTATTAAAAAGCTTGCCGTTCAGTACATTATGGCAATTACAGCAAGTGTTTACATCATCTGCTCAGTCTGAGATGAGGACATGCTTTTAGCGGAGTTTATTCACCTCGCAAACATGGTGTCGAGTTGTCGACTGAAGTCTTGGTTGTAGAGATAAATTAAGTGGTTTGACCGTGGATAAGATACAAATTTATTCAAACAATAATTAGCGGCTCCACACATTGTACGTACACTTTGTAATGCAAAGTAATTATTAAGAAGTGTATACTACACTCCTACTGTCGTTTATAAGAAATACCTAGGTACTACAGTTTTTCTTATAATTTCTTATATTTCGTTCAAATTGCCCTTTAAGACGAGACACAAGCTTTTTAGAAAATCTAATTCAACTCAAATGTAATAAAGCGGCTTTTCCGTATAAAGTATCTAATGTTTTTTGACTCGACTACTGGAAAAGAATGATAACAAATATTGTTTTGTTAATAAATAGATGACAACAATCACACGGGTTGAAAGCTAGCCTCAAAGTGAGTTTAGACTTTTAAAACCAGTAACCTCGTCAAATCACCTAGGGTTGGGTAGCTGACCCGGGGCTCTGAAGCGTTACCGCTGAGGATGCAACCGGGAATACGCTCGGATGATGATGGAGTACAAGTTAATAATTCATTGGAAAAAAAATTACAGTAATATTAACAAGCCATATTGATAACACAGCTCAAGAATACTTGAGGAAAAAATCAATGTTTATTGTGAAATATTTTAAAAAAATCAGAAATCAAGGCACTAAGTACGCTTTTTTATGTTTTGCAAATCAATTCAACTAGATGCTTTAAAAAAAAACCTACATCAAAAAATCAAGTAATTATATACTTTGTTTTACGTAATTGGTTCGTTTGAGATTTGAATTGTATAATTTCACGTGAAAGTGGTTCTTACTCAGAATTTTGCTCCACCTTTAGAGTTTAACGAGATGCGCAATCATCCGCATAATTAAAAGTTCGATTATGTTTCTACGTGGATAGAATAAGACCAAAAACAGACGCGTCATAATGAAGCGGTTTAATGTTGGAGTACTTACATATTAAATGGCGTATGAACTCGAATTGTGTAATAGGCAAGGCATGACAATTTTAAAATATAAATAAAAAATATCAGATTTATCTGTTGTAACTCCCATACAGTTAGCCGGCTGTCGTAGCCATTTCTTACGTTTAAAAAAAAATGTCATATGACAGTTGACTTTTTAACTGTAATTTAACCGCCATAGTTTTCAAATTATGGCAGTTAAGTATAACAGTTGACATCTTAACTGTCATAGTAGTCAAAATATGGCAGTTAAGTTGTCTATTATTTTAGGTAGCAAATAAAGTAGGTATAATTCCACTATAATAATTGATAAAGGCAAGTAGTATCCACTCTAGAGCAAGGGACGACTGACCTTAATTGAAGAATGTACAGGAAGTCAAGAATGCATGGCTCGTCTCGTGAGCAAGGGTCAAGACTTGATCGTTGCAAAATAGGTGGTATATTTTTACTGTTCGGTACTTTTCAGTTGAATCTCAACTACAGATTTGGCTACTACATTATATGGTATGATAGCATATTCTATCAGTCTAATTGGCCTTTTTTGTTCGACCTACTTTTTAATTATGTAACACTGGCTGTTAATACTATTTTATTTTTATATGTCTTTTCAAATATGTTTGTCAATAAGGAATATGCATGTAATACCAATCCGGCTCATATTTTTATTTTAAAATTTCTATTTATACGTTACCACGCCTAGTTAATTATTTTTCTTATTGACTCTTATTTGAATTAGAAATAAATTATTGAAAATATGCAAATATTGCGCGGGAACTTTTGACAAACAAAAGGGAAATGACGACAAAGTTCATAAAAGGGAAATGACAAGTTCGGGTGCGTTCGATAGGACTGTCCGTCCATGTAGTTTGACTATCGAAGACATTCGAAATGTATGTACTTTTATATATAGGTTTAACAAACATCACTCGCTGATAATATCGAAAGTACCCAAAAAAGAAAAACATGCGTTGACAGCTTCTGTCTAGCGGATATTGCAGACGTTGACATCATATTTTAAAATGGCATGTTTTAGTTGTTATAATTTATTTATTTATTTAATTTTATTG
The DNA here is from genome assembly GCA_963576875.1 of Acrobasis repandana. Classification (NCBI taxonomy): domain Eukaryota; kingdom Metazoa; phylum Arthropoda; class Insecta; order Lepidoptera; family Pyralidae; genus Acrobasis; species Acrobasis repandana. Next base: position 6,079,869 of record OY756215.1, read on the forward strand.
AGCCAAAAGCTACAATAGGTAGACTTAATGCTAAAGCATTCTCTCCCTGTCAACCTTTAGAAGAAGAGAAACAGATAGAATAGTTGGCGTTTAAAATAGATAGAAACAATCCAGAAATAATAAGTACTTTTAAATGATCATACATAAATATCGTATAAAATAAATACTATATTTATACATACAACATATTATATACATACATATATACATATATATATTTGAAGATCAGAAAGAAAAATAATCTACTTGCTATTTTTAATATTTATTTTCTACAACATATACATGTTTTTCGGCACTGATTTATATTTTGCGGCTATTTCTCGACGAGGACTATCGATTAAAAATAAAATAAAAATGCATGCATAGTTTCTATTGGTGTTAATGTCTGTAAGCAAAATATACCTCTACATCTCAGAAAAACGAAGCTCTACAGGCAGTGATATAAATGAATTTTATTTCTCAAGAAAAAGTAATTTCCATTAATTATCAGCTTAAATAATCACCCCCTACCCCTTATGAGGAGCTCTAAAAAGCTAGCAGTGTAAGGTGGGCAAAAATTGAAAAAAAAATGGTTAAAAATTTGTTGCTAATTAGTTGCCAAAAAATCGATTATTTTGCTCTTGCCGATTTCGGAAAATCGTCAACAATGCCAGCTTCATCATAAGCTGGCATGGATAATAAGATAAAAGTAAAAGGGAAATTAACAAAATCACTACAAATTTGTTGCTAATTAGTTGCTATAACATCGAACTAAAAATTATGTGCAAAAAAAATTTTTTTGCAAATAAAAATTTCCATTTGCTTTGCTTGCTTAAATTACTTCGGTGACGAGCAACAAATTTATTTCGTATTTTTTTATGAAAAAATCGACATATAAGCAAGCAAAGCAAATGGAAATTTTTATAATTTTTTTTTGCACATTACTTTTAGTTCGATGTTATAGCAACTAATTAGCAACAAATTTGTAGTGATTTTGTTTATTTTGCTTTTACTTTTTTTCTTATTAGCCATGCCAGCTTATGATGACGATTTTCCAAAATCGGCAAGAGCAAAAAAATCGATTTTTTGGCAACTAATTAGCAACAAATTTTGACCATTTTTTTTTTCAATTTTTGCCTACCTTACACTGCTAGCTTTTTAGAGCTCTTATGAAGGGTGTAAGCGTGTAGTCGACACATAAGCGAAGAGGTGTCTTTTAGCCTGTTAATATTAAAATTTTACAACTTTATGAAAACAATACTGGCCTCCCGAAAAATGCCTTTCTCATACTCAAATGGGGCAATTTGTATAGCAATATGATCACCGTACATTTACATCGGGCGTAGAATCTATTTTTAATATGAAATATTTCTCAAAATACTTAAAATTCAATTTTGATTTTTATAAAATAAAGTAACTTTCCTCAAAACTCGCTGCTCTACTTCAAACATGGCGACCGCATAATTTATGTATCCGCATATAATGTATCAATTATTTTACACATGGCTTCAATTGTTCAATTGTAAGAACGGTTGCTCATCATTGTTATGCTTCTCTGGGAATTGGATCAAGGTTACTTCGATAACTCCACGAGATAATTGCCGAATTCTGTATTACAGACGTTATTTCGTTTAGTGTTTGCTTTTGTCAGAAGTTTAATTGGTTTATATGGAATATTTTTATTAATATCTTTATGATATTCGTTGGAAGAGGTTGTTGAATCAATTAAAATTATGTCCTTATCGTGTTCCATTTACTTAAATGGTACTTACCTATTCGATATTCAGTTTACCCAAGTTTCTTTCTTACTTCACCCTAAGTAGGTAGTTGTCAACATAAAATGAGTGACTAATTCAAAGGAATTTAAAGAAAACTAAATAATCCTACACAAGTTTTGGTTATTTAAGTAGGTCTTCGTCTTGTAGCATTTGCTATCAGACAAGTATAAGACAATGCAGACAATTGAAACTATTGGTCAAGAACGATATGATTTTTAACTTTCTAATCGACCTTTCAGTCCGTGAGATGTTCGATCGTTTCAGCATTTGTCCCAAAGCCCGGTTTCACCGCGGCATAAAATTCTGTGGTCGCCAGATATTTGCGGTTTGTCGCAGGCCTGTCCCAAATTCCGACCCAATCGGCAACCATTGCTTAAATCTATTTTGACATTTGTTAAATTGAATTCTAATATGGTCAGTGCTTAAGGTGACGTGGGTTCACAATTTGCAAAAGTGTGCATGTTTTTGAAAGATCATTGTTATTTAACTACTACAGTTTTTTCTATCGAGCCAAAAATGCACAATCGTGTTTTGGCTATTGTGGGTGTCTGTATAAAATCCTTAAGATTTTTATGTAAATTTTTTGAGGAATAAACTGTAGTAGTTTAATAACAGGTGATTTTTCAAAAACACGCACAGTATTGCAAATTGTGAACCTACGTCGCCTTAAAGATTTCTGCGAAATGGATAATCAATTTCATTATCATTCAAGGTTTGAAACATAACGGATGCCATGTTAATGGTCCGATGCGCCAGTCATGTAATTTGTAAAATAATAAACGGGCAAGTATGAGTCGGACTCGTACATGAAGGGTTCCCTACCTCGGTACAATGTTTTAAAACGCTAAAGAAACACGTTTCTTGTATGACGACCCCCCTTAAAATTTTAACCTTAACTCTTTTTTTAGTATTTGTAATTATAGCGGCTAAGTAATACATAATCGGTGAAAATTTCAAGTATCTAGTTAATGCCATTATAAAGATCGAGTTAAAAACGCTAAAAAAAACACGTTTCTTGTATGACGACCCCCTTTAATTTTTAACATTATCTTATTTTTAGTATTTGTGGTTATAGCGGCCATAGTAATACATAATCGTTGAAAATTTTAAGTATCTAGTTAATGCCATTATAAAGATTCAGGTAAAAACGCTGAAAAAAGACGTTTCTTGTATGACGACCCCCTTAAATTTTTATCTTTTTTAATTTTTAGTATTTGTTTTTATAGCGGCCACAGTAAAACAATGGTTAAAAAATGGTCTAGCTATTACGGTTCAAGAGATAGAGCCCTGTGCCAGACGGACAGACAGACAAACAGCGGAGTCTCAGTAATAGGATCCCGTTTGCACCCTTTGGGTACGGAACCCTAAAAAGCATGTTCCGTGATACTGTGATAAAATAATTCGACAATTTCATTATTTAAGTATTGAGTTTGAGTTTCAATTCAAATTACTGGCTTAAGCTTTGAATTAACTGCACTGCATATATGTATTTCCATATATAACGTAGGTTCTGGTCCGGTCCGGAGGTTCTGGGTTCGATCCCCAGCCAGGGCAAGTTGGTAAATGGCCTTTTTCAAATTGTCCTGGGTCTTGGGTGTTTATCTATATATGTATTTATGATAAAATATAGTATCGTTAAGTTAGTATCCCATAACACAAGTTTAGAACTTACTTTGGGGCTAGCTTAATCAGTGTGATTTGTCCCTATATATTTATATTTATATATATAACGCTTAGTTGTTACTTTATGAATGAACCGAAATAATATCGCAAAATAATCATTATTCTTATTCTTCTCCAGAAACTTCCGGTTTCCAAAAAATACCCAAATTATATCCTCCTCGAATATATTAAATTGATAGCGTGCTACCAATTATTTACATTTTGCATTCAGTTTTTGCTATCAATAATTTACATTTTGCATTCAGCATTTGGTTTTAACATCGACATGAATATATAGACTCGGCGTCTTCCTACACGGCCATGTCCCAGATTCGATTATTCATTCATTCTTCATTCTCATAGACTAAACACGAGAGTAGTACAGAAAGGTCAATATATTTTTACCTACCTACGAGTACGTGGTTCAAATTAAATCCTACATATATTTTAACAAACGCGAATGTTGGTAAGTATGGCTGGATGTACGGATGGGTGTATGGATGGTTGTATGGTTATATAGATTTTTAGATTGTAGACCCACGACTAGCTTTTACGATCTTCACGGAAGGGGAGGCGGCTGCATTCTTAATGTGTTTTTTCTTTGTTTTTTTTTCTTATCATATTTATAAAGGTAAAAGTTAAACTGCACATATCTGTTTCATTGGTAACCTTTTATTATTCTTACTTAAATTCTTTACATAATGTTTTGCACTAGAAGAAGGTGATTTCTTGTACTTGTATACCTATTAGTTTTTTTTTCTTTGTTAGCTATCTATGTATTTAATGTATTATATAATCATACACGTATGCTGCGCAATTGGGCGCCAAAAATCCGCCATTATGCTTTCCAAAAATTTTAATATAGCCTATGACTACTACTGGTATTTATTCTGTGCTATGACACTCAAGTGATTAAGATGAATCTAACCACATATAATTTATCAAAATCTATTTAGCCGTGTAGTAGTTACGAGGAAACAGAATTATAGGGACAAACATAATAAAACATCAAAAATGTGTAAGCAGCCATCTTGGATCCAAAATCTGATAGTAGTTTCAAGTTGCGCGGGGCACCTCAAAGGGCTCAGAAATTTTGTAGGTTTTTGTAACAGAATGTAGGCGTACAGCCCCCACATACAAAACTTTTGAGCCCTCGGAGGTTCTAGTGAGACGTTACGAGATGTGACTTAATTTTATAAAGGATTTATAGGATTTTAGGAAACTTTTGTAAAGCATTTATAGCATATGTAGATAAAAATTATAAATATAAACATTTTTAAACGTTTTACAAACATTAATAACTGAGTAGCAAACAAATAGTTTTTCGATGCATCCATGAAGAAAGTGAAATGTAGGCATATTTATGATGTCTACATTTTACTTCTGTTTTGTTACTCTATGACGAATTATTCAATCGGTTGACAGGTCATTCACTCACTTCATACATTATGGCAGCCGAAATTTGGCAGTCCGTATTTAATTTTCAATCAATGATATCTAGTTACTTACAGATGGAAAGTTATTCCTTTATATTTTGCTTTATTCTTTGAATTACTAGTGCAATATCTCAACACACACCAAGGCATTTTTGACTAAGTTGACAGTGTTTTCTTTAATGAATCGTGGAGTGTATTATGCGCGTATTGCTAGCGAGTGACTAATGTGAGGTGAACAGTGATAGCCTATGATGAATAGAACACTACTGTTGTATGTGGCGTCTTCTCTAGTACGTAAGTACATAGATCTCGTTGGGTTTTAATTACTGAAATGGAGCCGACGGCGACGCCAATAAAGTCATCAATTTCTAAGAAATATTGTATTATTCACTTACTAAGCCAAATAACATTCGCGTAATTATATGAGCGAATATTTTAACTGATGACGTGGCTTAATAAAACTTCAAATGTTACAACTTAATTCTATTTAAGTACAGAAACGTACAAATGTATATATAACTTTGTTTTATGTTTATAAAACAAAGATATAATATACATTTAATTGAATATCTTTACTGATTTATCTCAAGGTCATTGCCTAATCGAACCCGTGACTTTTGTTTTATTTTCCAGTTATATATCATATCGTCTTATTTCATTTCATAAGGACCAGGCTCTTGTTGTCTGTGTATTGTTTCCTCGTTTATTAGATCCTTCATCCATCATCAATTCATCAACATATTGTATAAAATTGCGAAACCTTCATACAGTCATTAGGCGCTGACTAGATGTTGAAAATTATCTGTTGTAGGGTTATCTTAGCGGATGCTGACTGCTGTGCGAAAAACTAGATAAGCGTAACCGTTTTTTATACTTAACTAGTAATATATTATTCATTGTCATTATAACTAACTAATGACTATTTTATATGTATGTAAGCCGCTGATATATTCAATCATAATTCTGTGAGTTGTTTATGACGTTTTTACTTTACTACTACTCATCATCATCATCATCCCAGCCCTTCTTCCGCCCACTGCTGAGCATAGGCCTCTCTTCGTCGACGCCACCCATCTAGTACTACTCACTAATATAAAAATAATGAAAGTACATTTTTATTTGACGACCTCCGTGGTGTAATGGTTAACACTCTAGACCGCTAATCCGGAGGTTCTGGGTTCGATCCCCAGCCAGGGCAAGTTGGAAAATGGCCTTTTTCAAATTGTCCTGGGTCTTGGGTGTTTATCTATATATGTATTTATCATAAAATATAGTATCGTTGAGTTAGTATCCCATAACACAATTTTAAAAAAACTTACTTTGGGGCTAGCTTAATCAGTGTGATTGAAATTTGATGAAAATAATGAAAGTACTTACATTTTTATTGAAATTTGAAGAGAATTTTACCAAAACGTATAGTAATTGACTAAACTCCATACGATAGCTACAATTACAAGCCATCGCGATATGAATATCTCTCAGTACAAACTACTACACCACATCACGTACATCGACATAGATAATAAAACTAGGCCAAACTTAACCAATTTCGTTTCTCAGTTGTGGTTATAGATAAAACTAGAAACAGGGTTTGGATTCCTTGTAGCTTTGGACCAACGATAAAGGATAACATTTGCAGGAACACCTGAAGTGCAGGCACTTACTCGTAATCACAAATGATTAACAGAAGAATTAGAAGTTAATAAAAACTACTAAACTCATCATCATCTTCCTTTACTTTTCCCATTTTATTTGGGGTCTGCGCAGTATGTCTTATCCCTCCATTTCCCTCTATCACTCGTCATTCCTTCATCCACTTCAACTATATCCATGTCATGCTTAAAAACTAAAAACTACTAAACTATGCCGAATTAATCAACCCTTGTTCCGTTTACTCGTCTCCATAAAGGTTAATAAAAAAAAACACCTATATTACGATCTGGCCCTCTATCCATGTGATTTCAAATCAACTTCATAAGGACATAGTTAAAGAAATATTGCAAATGCGTCGCACCAGTCAAATAATCAATTTGTATTAATTATCTCGTTTTATTAATAAAGCGACGAAAACAGCGATAGAAATTGACAATTTGACATGGGCCGACCTTATCGTGGTCAAGTACGACCCTACGACTACACTGCACATTAGGTACCACTGAATAAAGATGCGTGTATGCTGTTGTTAGTACATCATCCATCAGTGTTAAAGTTAGCAGTGAAAATAGCCCGCCCTGACACAAATTCCCTAATCTGATTATGTAACGTCGGAATGCGTTCTGGCTTCCCATAACGTGATCGAGTTAGAAGATCGTGACGACTATTCGAAGGAACCGATGTTTTTATTATGCTAGAACTACTTTCAGACTTTCAGTATGGCATTTGGATTTAAATTTTAGAAACTTACAGCTGAAATGTTGCATACAGATTCATAATTATAACTTGAAGTTTATTCTGGATCTTCATTTAGCAAACTTAGTCGTCTTCATTTGACGTTAATTTTTAAAATATGAACATACTGAAATTTATTTATTTTTATTTTATTTATTTATTTATTACAACAAACTTAACATAATGAATTGTATTCGTTTCTTCCGCTTCTTCTTCTTCTTCGTCTAAGCGCGTTCCCGGTTGCATCCTCAGCTGTGCTGCTCTGGAGCCCGGAGTGCGCTTTCCCGCTTTTACTTCTCCAAATATAACATGCATGTCAATGGTCATCCAAGGGTGGCAAAGACCTAGCGAAGTGGAGAAGAAATAGCCGGAACTGTTTAAATGATTTGGCTATAGTTTTACGACCGGCCGCCTGCCTGACGTCAACCCTCTTTGGGAATGTGTTTGTGCGAAAAGTTTTGCAACCGGCCGCCGCCTGACGCTAATCCTCCTTGGGAATGCAATTGTAGGACGAGATGTTTGTGCTAAGTCTTTTAGTCGCCTCTTACGACATCCACATGAAGAGATGGAGTGGTCCTATTCTAACCCGGAACCACACAGCTATTCGTTTATTTCGCTAAGACCTCCTATTTGGATCCCCTGGCGGCTCATGTGGAATCACATTAACTTGAACTCCCACTAAATCTGAGCCTCTATACAAAAAAGATTATCTTATTTATATATCGTAGTTTTTTCGAACCCAGTACACATCAACATTACTTAAATAAAGTTATAATATAACTTACCATGTTGTAACGTGTAACTTCTACTCCGAGCGTAGCTCTGCTCGACACACACTTGGCCGATTTATTTTTCATAATAACTAGTCGATTTCAAGAACTTTTGTAACAATTGAGTTATTGAAACGTGTCAATCTCTAATTTCATATACATAGTTTATAATAAATGAAGGAAAATTGCAAGCTTCGATACTATCTTTATTACGTCAATCAATCCACCAAGACCTTATTTCTAACTAAATTCTTTTCCCTTGTCATCGATTTTAAATACACGTTCCTACAATCTAAAAGCTTTTTTACCTTACAGTATTTATGCCTTCTGTGGTTCGGTTACGTAAGATTCCGTGAGCGCTATCTAAGTGCAGGGAAGTTAAACTCTTCCGCTTCAGTGCGGGCGGTGTCGTCAAGTGGCATTGCATACCATGTTGTATTAGATTGTTTATGCAGTGACCCTAGAAAATGCAACTTTTAAAATAATGAGTTATGACTTAAGGCGAGGTCACGATTTGCAATACTGTGCGTGTTTTTGAAAAATCACTGTTATTGAACTATTACAGTTTATTCTTCAAAAAATTTACATAAGGATCTTAAGGATTTTCTACAGACACTCCCAATAGCCAAAACGCGATTGAGCATTTTTGGCTCGATAGAAAGAAATCACAGACGGAAAAATTAAAATTATGCTATATATATATATAAATACTACTATATTTGTCCGAAATTTTACCCTTGGGAGCGTTTCGTATGAAATATACTATATAATCTATGATACTCGGTATCTACTTATAATTTAAGTAAAGACACATTTGTTTGGTTCATGCCATATCGTATTTTCTTTACTCTTAACAAAATTAATTAAAATCCAGCAAACCAAGCTTTTCAAAACAATAAGATTGGCTTGATGAATGAAATTAAGTACTTAATCGTAGACATACTAGAACTTTCTACTAGTTTTTCAATACTAGACTAGACTAATTAATGCCTATGCTTATGTGCATAAATAATATTGTAGATCTGTAAGTGAAATTACGGGATTAAAATAAATCTCTTGAATTGTGTCATTGTTATCCTACATTGTGACGTCGTCCAGTTGATAGAGGTCAGACTGGCTCATATTCAGAATTTGAGATTTGGGTTGTTGTTTCTTTCAACTGTCACTCACAGGTTCGTGGCTCTCCAAATGTGATCGTATTTTTTTTATTCTGGTCAGCCAGAAGCTGATTTTATTATATATTTCATTTAAGTCCATCAGTCGCACACATTTAATTAGTCAATCAATACATACTTTAAACAAAGTCGCTTTTGGCCGTCTGTTCGTCTGAATACATGTATACGTGTATCTTTATTGTCGCGTAACTACGCAACATATTGCAGTTTTCATCAATAGATAGAGTGATTCAATAGGAAGGTTTATGTGCATGCAGGTGGGACACATTTTACCACTTTGGAAGTGTCTCTCGCGCAAACTATTCAGTTTAGAAAAAAGTGGTCAAGTGCGAGTCGGACTCGCCCATGAAGGGTTCCGTAGCAGCAAGTAATATTTTACGATTTATGACGTATTAAAAAAAACTACTAACTAGATCTCGTTCAAACCAATTTTCGGTGGAAGTTTGCATGGTAATGTACATCATATATTTTTTTTAGTTTTATCATTCTCTTATTTTAGAAGTTACAGGGGGGGGGGGGGGGACCAACATTTTACCACTTTGGAAGTGTCTCTCGCGCAAACTATTCAGTTTAGAAAAAAATTATATTAGAAACCTCAATATCATTTTTGAAGACCTATCCATAGATATCCCACAGGTATGGGTTTGATGAAAAAAAAAATTTTGAGTTTCAGTTCTAAGTATAGGGACTAGACATGGGTAACTCCGGATTCGAATATTTAAATGAGCCGATTCATCAACAGGAGCCGATACCCGTACTGAATCCCGGTAATCGTTATCGGCTCCCGCGAGTTGATAAGTCCGCACCGATCTTAGTCCCGCAGGGAATCGGCGGCGTCTGTCGGGTCGCGAGCCGCGTTTTCAGCTCCACCGCGTCTCGGGAGGAATCGGGAGTCGGGAGTTAATATTATTCTGTATTGAAACCGGTACCAGAAAGGACGTCTTTATTCAAAAGCGAAACTTAGCGGACCTCGGAGCTGGAGCCGAAAAGGGAGTAGGAATCATTAAGATGAGTCGGTACCGGATGCGGAGTAAGATTCAGTGAGCCGAAACACTCCTCGGAGTCGATATTACCCATGTCTAATAGGGACCCCCAAAATTTATTGTTTTTTTTTTCCTATTTTTGTGTGAAAATCTTAATGCGGTTCACAGAATACATCTACTTACCAAGTTTCAACAGTATAGTTCTTATAGTTTCGGAAAAAGTGACTGTGACATACGGACGGACAGACAGACATAACGAATCTATAAGGGTTTTTTGCCATTTGGCTACGGAACCCTAAAAATGAATAGTTACCCTATATTAACCTACCCTATATTAATTACCCTATATAAAATTTTCTCATGATGAAAATACCAAGTTATAAAATGACAGATACCTAACAGAAAGAATATGTTCTGTTGGTGTAGCAAAGCTGTCATCCGCAAAGCGAACTGCTGCAAATGCACAGGTATTTTTGAAATATTCAGTACATTTCGAAATTAATTTGATACGAGTCGAGAGATAATAAAACGTTGCTGCATGGTAGCACACTCGGTTGTTTTATGCAGTTGCTTTTTAATTACCTCTAAATTTCAATTTACTTTATTATGGGTGATGCAACTGAATTAAAGGTTCCGGTATTTGGGTCTTACAGCTCTGGACTCTGTCTACCTCGTTAGGAATAAAGACGTAGATAGAAAAATTGGTGGCAAAATAGGTGTGAAAAAGGAGGTGAAGGTATAGGCAAATGGCCTTGAAGTGGCGCCCTTCATTTGAAATAAATTGTTAACTCGTAAATATGGAGATAATTTCCATATTGCTCTTCGTCATGCACTAGATAGCCCTTTAAATTATTTTATGAACCACCGTTGAAAGTATTTACATTAGTTCGTCTAGCTTTAAAACTTGCCTCCGCCAAAAGTGGCCACGGCAAGTATTAAAGGTAGACGGATCACCAATAATAGTTTCAACGGCAGTTCATAAAATAATTTAAAGGGCTATCTAGTGCATGACGAAGAGCAATATGGAAATTATCTCCATATTTACGAGTTAACAATTTATTTCACACTTCAAGGCCATTTGCCTATATCTTCACCTTAAGTAAATTGAAATGTAAAAATATCAAGTACTTACGTTACGAGTTTTGCTAGCTGTGCCAGCTCCACATAGAGTAGGATAGATAAACCGGTTCCTTCCTTCGCATAGGTTTTCATGAAATCAATAGGTAACTACTACTATTTTTGTATTTGTTTCAAAATTTTAGGCCCCTACTGTAACTAAAATTTTCATGTTTTTGGATGATGAAGGAAGAAGCTACAGTGATACCATTTCGACTTGATAAGAAAGTGTGCGTTTCAAATTTGCAATCCATTTTTCACCTACTTGATTAGGCTAAAATTATACACTTTTAAATTGGATGACCATGCAATATAATGGTGTCATAAAGCGGGTCTAATGATGGAACCGGAAGGTGGCCATAGGAACTCACGCCTTACCTCCAAGTAGATGATAACATTATTATTTTCAGTGTTCGTTGTAGAACTTCAGATCCAAGATGCTAGATAGCTAACGAAGTCTCCTATCACTGGGCAGCAGGTCATAGAACCTTATAATGGACCTTGTAATGCAACTAGTGATATTAAAATGTTCTGTTCATCAATATGAGCTATGCTGCGTTTCGTCTGGTTCTCTGTTCTTATTACTATCATTAACAAATGTTCCAGTCCGATTAATGGAATTTGCAGCACAATATTTATCATGGTCTAATGAGAGTTACTGACGCGTTACAAAACATACCGAGGGGGAGGGTTTAGCAGCTGCTGATTTTTAAATGTTTTTTTTTAAATGTTTTTTTTTAAATGAAATGTATGGAAATTTTTAAAATTGCAACTGAATTGACAAAATGTTGATCTATTAGGTACATAATTTGAAGCTTGAGTATTTTTTTGTTAATAATCAATATTAATCTCTTGCAATTTCCTTTTTATATACCGTACCATCAGATATACGTAAAATCAGATTTTTTTCTACTAGCTGTTGCCCGCGGCTTTGCCCGCATTCGATAATCTCACGGGAACCCCAGATTTTCGGGATAAAATGATCCTGCGTTTTATTCTAGGTATTAAGGTGACGTGGGTTCACAATTTGCAATGCCATGCGTGTTTTTGAAAAATCACTGTTATTAAACTAATGCAGTTTATTTCTTAAAAAAAAATACATAAAAATCTTAAGGATTTTCTACAGACACCTACAATAGCCAAAACACGATTAAACAAATTTGCCTAAATTTAAAAAAATAATAAATAAAACAGTGAAATATTCGTCGAAAAAGAAGAAAGGCCCAGGGCCGTGCTCGAGGATATTTCGCAGTTTTTTTTTTTTTTTTTTGTAGCCAAAACGGATAGATATCTAGATAATACATTTTTTTTGTATAATTTTCATATAAAAAAGTGATTGTATAATAAAGTTATAAGTATTATAAAGGCAAATTAGAGGTATGTTTGTGATTTTTTTCTATCGAGCCAAAAATGCTCAATCGTGTTTTGGCTATTGTGGGTGTCTGTAGAAAATCCTTAAGATTTATATGTAATTTTTTTGTGGAATTAACTGTAGTAGTTTAATAACAGTGATTTTTCAAAAACACTCACAGTATTGCAAATTGTGAACCCACGTCGCCTTAAGTTGCAAGAAAAATTGTATCCCAATCAAACAAACATCCATATAAACTTTCGCGTTTATAAGTAGGATTACGTTAAACTTATAAAAGCTGTTGTTAAAATTAAATCCACTTTCAACGCGTAAAGCTTTAATATCCACCCAGTCGCTCATAAGCTCCTTTATTAAAACGAAGAGAGTTTGATCTTACGGAATAATAAAACTCTGAAAGTGCTTATACTTAAGTACACACTAGGATTCTAAATCTAAACCTTGCGATAGGAGATAAAGAAAGCGCAATTTTCTTGTTAAAAGTCTGCTTTTCTTATTTTTTTTTCTTCATCTTCAATTGTTAGATAATAAAAATGACTGGTATATTACTTATTCTCTCAGTTGTTAATGGTAAAGAGAAGTTTAAAAGTAGTTACAGATATAGCAAGACATAAATAAACGCGTTGACACATTTATGTCCTCAACAACAAAAGGGGAAGAAACAATTACCACTCCGGTCAAAATCTATGGGAAGTTTCCCGAAAATCTCCCCTATCAATATATCGGCGGGCTATCGGGATGCCGCTTCAAGGGGCTGGGAAGCCATAAAAGACAGTCGACGATAGTATTAGTGCTTATGTGGCGTAAACCCGAGCAGATCTTGTGAATGGATGTTTAGTGCCGTCATATATGACGCCACCACGACACCTTTATCGGCATTGATAAAATGATTTTGGATTCTTTGGATCGATCTTGATCTTTTCATTAGTTTTGCATGGACGATAGTTTGACGTCTGTCGATTTCTTTGGAATCGTGTCTGACTCGGGTCTGAAGTTAACATTCTCGTACTGATTAAAAGTCCGTTATAATACCATCCTATAATAAGTCTGTAACACAAAAGTGGTTTACGTATTAACGTAAGAATGTGTAGTCTGTTTTGCGGCTGCGGCCGCTTAACGTAGGCCGAAGCACTCGTGTTATAGCATATTATTTCACATAGAGCCATCATTTACCTTAAGGCGAAGATATAGGCAAATGGCCTTGAAGTGTGAAATAAATTGTTAACTCGTAAATATGGAGATAATTTCCATATTTCTCTACGTCATGCACTAGATAGCCCTTTAAATTATTTTATGAACTGCCGTTAAAACTATTATTGGTGATCCGTCTAGCTTTAAAACTTGCCGTGGCCACTTTTGGCGGAGGCAAGTTTTAAAGCTAGACGGACTAATGTAAATACTTTCAACGGTGATTTATAAAATAATTTAAAGGGCTATCTAGTGCATGACGAAGAGTAATATGGAAATTATCTCCATATTTACGAGTTAACAATTTATTTCAAATGAGGGCGCTACTTCTAGGTCATTTGCCTATATCTTCGCCTTAAGTAAATGGTATTGGAAATTTCAAGCTATATTTTCAATTAATTTCCGCGTATTGTTTCACATAGAGCCATCATTTACCTTAAGTAAATGGCATGGAAAATTTCAAGCTATATTTTTGATTAATTTCCCGGTTTTTTCAAAGGATACAGTCGTTTTTTACGTACCGATAACGAATAAACCACAGGAGCAGCGATAAATCTTGGGATCCCGTGACGTAGATTAACGTGTCGCACATAACGAAATAGAATACGAAGTCGCTGCGCCGTGAAATAATATTATGTAGGATAAAACGTATGTTAGGATAAAACGTATGTTAGGAATCTTGGCCCTAAAATTTTATGTGGCGTACGATAAATTTCATCCTTATTCGCGGTCTACATGAAAATATAGAAATAACGTGAATTTTACTGTAATGAAAGACAGACATGGATATTATTTCCTTATCCTACCGACTGCGCCATTTAAGAAATCGAATACTGCACAAGATTATTTATTTCTTCCTTCCTTACCACTGCCGATTTCAAAACAGTATTGGTTTGGATAGAAGTGTCGCCTTTAAATAAAAATTGCGTCGTTTTCACTCGTTTCCTCTCGTAAAACACGCGTCAGAAAAAATTGTTCCCATTCGAATAGTCAAAGGGAAGTTTTATGTCTTCATGTACGGATTTAGCATCGAGAAACATTGCGACACTGTCTAGTACACGCTTCTAAATGTCAACAGGGACCGTGAATAGTTAAATTAATTTATGTCGTTCTAAGGCATTCTGTTTATTACAGAGATCCGAGTTAAAATGTCATGAATATGTTGGTTTTCGAAATGTCTCTGTCTCATTATTATTTTTTGTAGTGCTCGTTCTTTTGATGATATTTATACTTGATTCTATTTTATTACATCGTCATATTGTTTTTCCTCGAAATATTTTTATTTCGGGCGTTGCTATAACTGCCTTGCTTATACGAGTATCTTAGTAATTCGCTTTATATTATTACGTCTATGTTCTAGCAAAAATTCTATGTTCCTTTCTTAAGCGGTAAAAATAAATCCCTTGTAGGAAAATACACATTAGGTGTCTTCGCTCGTAAAACCCGGAATTTTACTTGCAAGACCACTTCGAATGGATCGTAAAACGGGTGTATTCGGTCTAATAATTGATACAGAGCCTTAGATAAAAGTATAGCGGTTTGCATGAAGTGCTATCAATTTGCCTTTACTTCTGTCCAAGACAAATTCATCACAAACGCTTTTACAACCGTTTGTGATACTTCCGATGTATTTTCGCTATGAAATTATCCACGTATGTCTCAAACATTAAACATGACAGTATTTCCATATGAGTAACTATGTGGAAAATTATTATATCACGGAAACCAGGAATTCGACGTTATATCGCTTTTTCTGTAAGTAGTTCCTTACGATAACACAATTCATTTCCTGGCTAGACCAGACGTCGCCATGTAACGGTGTTGGTGGAAATTTGTGCTGAAATAGAGCTCTTAGATATCAAACCGTAACTTTGTCAATACCTCATCGTTATATAGAAAATTTCGAATTTGTAGCCTAATCCAGAGTATTAACTTCAATAAGATATTTCCAACGTGGTCATAGGTACATGTAACTAAACCACACAAATCATACATCACTATCATAATTTGGAGCCGTGATATTAGTGTTTCCGTATTAAATTAATTATCTCCATATGTCGCGTTTCCGCCGGGTGATCGTACTGGATATTGCTGCTGTATAGTGTACAGTAGGCAAATATTAGAGTGGTTTGACAGAGACTGTATTTCAACGTACTAAAGCTTAAACATACAAAAGTAAATCATGTTTGCTATGTGGTTTACTGTAAATATACGCCTCCTAGTATTGCCAACATTAAGCATAATACTTATCAAGTTCGTGTTTAGGGATGGATGAATTGAATATATTTGTTGTAAATTAACGCTTAATTTAGAATAGTTAGTTTTTAGACAACTTAAGATAAGTTGTCTAAAAACTAACTATTTATATTACTATAATATATTATAATTATTATATTATGTTCATGATACAGTCTTTTGGGATCAGATCATACATCATTATATTTTATTATTATATTAAGTTAAAGAAAAATTCTCTAGATTTTGTACTTACATATCTTTTTAATATTTTATTTCTAACACGATAAGAAATATGTCTTGAAGCTAAGTGAGACTTTCTGTTGTGATAACAACCAATAAGATTATGTAGCAAATTTCTATAAAAGGTTTCTCTTTTAAATATTTTTAGGGGGCTGTAATTTTATTGTTTGTTTTAACTTCGAAGAATATTTTTGACAATATTTAATGAACCTGAATGTGCTATGATGATTAATGTAGAGATTTTCATAGCTTTGAACTAATCCTTTATACTTACCATAACTAATAACGGGACTCGCAATACTGGTCGTATATTAATTTGATATCATTCGAAGGATAAGCCTCGATTCTATGAATATTAATATATCTATATTTCTGTTATTTTAAATTATGAATTAGTTACTATCAATCCTTCCGTGGCTTTTAATTTATATTGCTGATTATTTCTTATTGAAAGTTGGTGGAGTATTTTCCATGTCTCCCTATTTTCAACCAACTGTTTTTAGTAAAGTTAGACGGAAATCTGAATTATAGTTTATTACTTTTTTCAGAGCATTGAATTTCAACGAATTTTAGTATATTGATACTAAAATTCGTTAAAATTCAATGCTCTGAAAAAAATAATAAACTCATAGTTCTCTCAATCGATTGCCTTAGTCACCTTGTCAAGTCTGCATGCCAGACAGCTGCCATGGTTCGTTTGGCATTGTTTCCTCTCAACTTGTTAATTACTATCTGAAACTACCTGAAATCTGCAAAAGACAAGTAGATTCTTACGTATACGTTAATTGTAGTTTTACTTTCTATATTTTATTCCATTTGAATGTTAAATTCTCCATCTACTTATCTGTATATTTTGTGTCTTCGCTGCTGAGAAAATGCCTACATTATTATGTATTGATTTATTAATTTTAAATTGAATTGTAATTGATTTTGAAAAAATTGAAATATTATTTAAAGCATGTATGGCCCTTAGTTGACTGAAATAAAGATTTATTTATTTATTATTTATATATCTTATGATTTTTCGCTTTTTATGAGATATTTGACTGTGAATGAAAGCGGTTCATAAACAGTTACACCATAGTAGTAATGTTTACTTCCATTAAAATTAACATAAAATAAAGTACCTCGTACTTTTTATGATACACCCTTTTTGTATATTAAGTATGCCTAGTTGCCTTCACATTATTCATAGTATCGATATTAAAATTCACAGTATTTTTTTTTTATATATTTTTTTATTTGTACTAAGTTTTTACATCGAAACTATTTTTCTATTTACGTTTATATTATAATTGTTAGATGTCGAAGTCCTTAGTTAAATCTTTTCCTTTGACTAAACTGTTGACTATTCATTTGTAAAAGTTAAGGGTATTGTTCAAAACGTCTAAATGTCACAGGTTCACTCGAACTGTTAAGCCCCAGGCAGACGTGTTCGCAAAGTTGTTGAATTTTGTACGGCTCTGTTTAGCTTTTAGTTATTTTCGTCGATTCTACCGGTTCTGGATGTGGGTTAACTGTTGAGATAAGCTAAATATAAACCTTGAAAGGTGAACTCTGCCCTATTTCATGTTTGCATTGTAAATGTTATTTGAAGTTGCTCCGTCAACCAGTTACTACGGTACTATTATTATATCTAGAAAAGGAGCATCTACATTCATATTATCAGGTGATACTCCCTCATGTTTACTCACTTTACCTTTCTTCATAATTATTCTGATGTATGACTATGATATTGATGTTCGTATTGACATTGTAACTCAACTCTACTCGCGGAGCGGTGCAGTCTTAACTTGCAAACTAGTCCTCTCAGAATCTGATTTACCTACCTCTTATTAGATACATAATAAATGTCACTTTCAATTGTTTTATTCTTGATCATCTCAATCAGTTTATAACCATAACGTATGTTTCCTTCAGGTGGCACATGCCTTTAGGCAGCTTGAAAAATCTGACACCAGTGTTGGCCACTTACACGTACGAAAAAACCAGGTGGCACATAGTTATACTTATTTAATATTACTCTTTTATATTGTACATTTTAATTTACTGATGTACCTATAATAGTTAGGTATAACGTCTAATAAGGCGGATTGCGTACCGTTATCGAACTGGCCGCCATCGCGGTCATGGCCTGCGAATCACTTTTTTAACCTACTAAGAAATTGTGTTACTAGACAGGTTTGAGACGGTCATTACTACCTCCATTATGAATTGGTAAACTTGTACCAACGCTTTTCTAAAAAGTAAACACGAGTTCACGGTTCAGTTAGCGCTGTTGGCTGATTCGGTATAGAAGACTTTTTCTTTTGTGCACTTTTGTTTCATATTCATATTTCATATTTTACAGTAATAAATGAAAGATTTCTTCTGTCCTGCTTCAGCAGGTCTAAATTTTCAGAATTCTAGAAATCGGTACAAGAAAGGTCTCTTGTCGAGTGTGTTAGTGTGACTAACACTGGTGAGAAACATGTCAATGTCAAGAGACGGTATAGTCGTTTTTTGAGAAGATATTTGCTTACAATTAGCTTTTGAACACCGCTTTGGGATTTGTGACGTAGTTTTACTTATACTTGAATTTTATAGAACTCTACAATAGGTACCTAGATTTATCAAAAATATTATGACTAATATTGGTGCCAAAATTTATTGGTACCATCATAAATTCACGTAAAAAATCGCTTATGCACGAAAAGCGATTTGGCACGATACTGCACACACCTATACTTACCACATTATAAATGGCAACGTTTTATGTTTTAAGATGAAAACCTTTATTTTGTCATAGCCAGTTTTATCTTAAACAATTTAGACATTTTGTTGATTAGAAAAGAACATTATGTTACTTCTGAGTTCGGATCGTAGGCTACGATATTGACCTCTGATCTGACACAGGTGGCTTCGATTCGTAGCCACTTCTGTCAGAGGTAAGTACCTACTACTTAGGTATGTGTATGTAATTTTCATATATGTATGTTGTTATTTGGAAGACAATATCTTATAGAAAAAGGTTAATAAATAGCCTACTTTAACATGTTCGGCCTAAATTTTAATATGAAATAATCTTTAGACTAATACTAGCTAGTGCCCGCAACGCGCGCGTGCGCGTGTTTAAAAATGATGATAGCTATTTACTCTGACATCGGATTGTCGTGAAACAATGTCTTTATGTTGCTCCAAGCTGAGTTTAATCTATTTGTATAAACCTAAAAAAAAAAGGAGACATTTTTTTCTGTTACTATTTTGTCACCTACACATATTTTTTGGATAAATTTAATGTCCGGACAGTTCTAATTGCTTTTTGTATGACGATATAATAAGGGTTCTTCATATACTTAAAAAAATATCACAAGTATTAGGTACATAGTTAGGATAACAAACAAGTACAATGTGTAGAGGCGTTTTTGTTTATCAAAGACTGAGAATTTATAATATATCCAACTAATCATCAATATTCAATATTGTATGAACCTTTATCTTTAACCCTATCTAATACTTCCTCTTCACCTCATCGATCGCTACCCCAGTATACTTGCAGTGCTCAAAATAGAGTAATCCCCTTAGCGATATCAAAATCAACAGCAATAAACGGCAGAAACCCTTTACTGGATTCGGAGCCCTCACCGCCTACGGGTATTGGATCAGCGCCAATCACTGGGACTTGACGATATTTCTATTCATTCGTCTCGTTTCCAGTTCCACTATTATGGTACGAGTTACATAAATTTCAGTCTCCTTTTTTTAATAAAATATTATAAATTTGCGCCTGTATATAATGATAAAATCGCTATCATCACCATGAACATTATAGTCACAATAGCTTGCGTCGTAGCATAATATTCTTGCCTAATAATACCTAATATTAATATACTTTATTTCTACTATGAGGTCTATGAGTCTAGAAAAAAGCGGCCAAGTGCGAGTCGGACTCGCCCATCTAGATCTCGTTCAAACCAATTTTCAGTGGTAGTTTGCATGGTAATGTACATCATAAATTTTTTTTTAGTTTTATCATTCTCTTATTTTAAAAGTTACAGGGGGGGGGGGGGGGACACTTTTACCACTTCGAAAGTGTCTCTAAATATTCAGAAAAATATTCAGTTTAAAAAAAAATTATATTAGAAACCTCAATATCATTTTTGAAGACCTATTTATAGATACGTATGGGTTTAATGAAAAAAAATATTTTGAGTTTGTTCTAAGTGGGGAGCGTCAGTTCTAAATGGGGAACCCCCAAAATTTATTGTTTTTTGTCTATTCTCTCTCTCATCTCAGCGTATTCCCAGTTGCATCTGCAGCTGCAACGCTGCGAAGCCCGGGGTCCGCTTTACCCGTGTGGTTCCGGGTTAGAATAGGACCACTCCATCTCTTCCTGTGGATGTCGTAAAAGGCGACTAAAGGAAAAATAGCACTAAAAGCTCGTGCTACAATAGTATTCCCAAAGAGGGTTAGCGTCAGGCAGGCGGCCAGTCGTAAAATAAAGCCGAATCATAAAAAAATGTTTTTTTTTTCTATTATTGTGTGAAAATCTTAATGCGGTTCACAGAATACATCTACTTACCAAGTTTCAACAGTACGAGTATAGTGCTTATAGTTTCGGAAAAAAGTGGCTGTGACATACGGACGGACATACAGACAGGACGAATCCATAAGGGTTCCGTTTTTTGCCATTTGGCTACGAAACTAAAAATGCATAGATATATACTTTATACCTGAGCTAAAAACTACAATTATTTTAATTTGCCTAACGACAATGGAAAAATACCTCAAAACGCCCAAACGAGTCATTGTCATTGACTCGCCGCAACGGAACAATGATGTCATGAAGGGAATATCTTAAACGCAAACTGTTTATGTAACTTTATTTATAACTCGAATCACGTGCTACCGATATGGGCACAAATATTTCACTGAAGGTAGGCGAGGCTTGCGAGGC
Source organism: Acrobasis repandana (assembly GCA_963576875.1). NCBI lineage: Eukaryota > Metazoa > Arthropoda > Insecta > Lepidoptera > Pyralidae > Acrobasis > Acrobasis repandana. The sequence goes on from OY756215.1 coordinate 6,101,127, forward strand.
GAGAGTAGGTGGCTTGAATTCATTACGCTCTAGAAGTAGTCATACATAGTAATGATTCTATACCTAGTATATTAGATTCAAACGGAACATGACCTAACTGGAAACGTTTTTTATCAATTAGATAAAGATAATGTTGTGAATGTTGATTTGCACTACTGTGATTGTGAATATTATGTCTCCATTCAAATAAGAATAAAATAAACTTGTAGTTGAGGGACTTCTCAAAATCTTTTCTCTTGTCGTTTAATAACAGGATAAATACACGATATCCGATGTTCGGAAAAATCGAACCTGGTTCATGCAACATTGTTCAATTGTAAAAGTATTGTAGTTCTGTTGTAAGAAAATAAATTAAAAAATCAACTAAAACATGTACGTACAATAGCAATATCTGTTCCGCATCGTCGCATCTAATAGAAGCCTAATATTTATTGATAATCTTAGCAGTAACTAAAATATAATAAAATGTCTCATTCGGAATCACCATCTCCTGTAATCCTCAATTGGCTTTGCCAAGGCAATCGTGTGGAAATGGTTACGCCCTAGGCGTTAACCTGTCGGAAATTGCACGGGTGACCCTTTGATAAAACCATGTTGTGTTTGATGTCACCGTCCAGTAGAGTCCTAGTCACGCGTAGTAAAAAATGCTTGCCTGTATTACACAGTAAAAAAGGAAACGGAAACTAGGTAATGGAAATAGTTTCATTGTTATTTAGTTATTAACAATTTTCCAACAAACTTTACAACTAAAAAATAATATTTTCCCGTCAGTGAAAACATTTTTAGAAACAGTTCAATAAAATGCCTACTGAATACAAATATTTATTTAATATACTTTGTGACTCTGCTAATAGTGATATTATAATGTTCATGAATAAACAACTTTTTCCCTTTCGACGTGGGATATAATATATATAAGCTATTTGTGTTGTACCACAGAATAGGAACCAGTACTCACGTACTTACTTGTACTCACCAATTTTCTACATTGCAATGTGATTGAAATAATAAATTACGTTTCGTTTGAGATTAATTCATTTTACTCCGATTGTTATTCAATTGAAACTCAAATTTCAAATTAGATCTTGTTAATATGTCTACGTCAGTCGATTCTGCCGTTTTCATTCAGCCCAATTTGTTTATCTCATTGAGCCAACAAAGGCACCGACCATCAGTTCTTAATTGTGTATTAGCACGGGTATAAGTCGGCCAGATTACCCGTTGCCAAGTCGCATTTTGTTTCTGCAAACTCTGCTTGGTAACAGCTTACGTAAATTGATTACATTGCACGCTATCTGTTGTATGCTAGGAGTAATATTTTTGGTTGTCTCGTAACTGTACAAGACAAACGATAATACGGACCACTATTGGTCCACTGGGCCAAATATCAATCGTAATGCTATTGAAATGACAATCTAGTTAACGCAAACATTTAAGACTAGTAGAGTCACAGATTCCTTAATAAGTTACTACGTACGAGTAAGTAGAGGCGTCCTAGCAGGTGTTCTAGTGATCTTATGATCTACTACGTAAATAAACCCTACTTTGTATAAATAACATTTATCTTTTACATCAGTATCATCAGCAACAAACTTCGGCAAAATGTGTACAAAAAGTATCTAAAACATGCCTCGTCAAAAGCTGTAGGTACTTACCTAGTTACAAATAAATATCCGCAACATGCTTCGTCAAAATTGGCAGTCTAATAAATCCGCCCCGAATCGTCCCTGGCCCAAAGGTAGCAGTATTTCCGCTTTGTTTATATATATTTTAATGGTATGACAAATTCATGATGCAATGTATGAAACAACGTTTAACATCAAGGAAAATAACAGGAATGTAATGATATTTTACTGTTAGCTCGCAAGTCCTAAATCCACAATTATGACCTTACTTTGACATGTTATCATCGTTAGGGAGATTAAGACTGTAGTCTTAAGTAAATAGTACTTAAACTAGTGCTAATGTAGACAGAAGCTTACGAGAATTTTGAAATTTAATTTTTTCTTAGGATGTTATTTTTCAATGAATTAAGGCTCTTAGAAATAAAAAGAGTCAAAAAAGTAAGCGGACTCTGAATAAAAAACAAACAAATTGAAATGAATGAGGTATTTTGCCTTCTTCTTCTTCATCTAAGCGCGTTCCCGGTTGCATCCTCAGCTGTGCTGCTTCGGAGCCCGGGTTGCGCTTTCCCGCTTTTTCTTCTTCAAATATAACATGTATGTCAATGGTCACCCAAGGATGCCAAAGACCTTGCAAAATGGAGAAGAAATAGCCGGGACAGTTTGAATGATTTGGCTGTCGTTTTACGACCGACCGCTCGCCTGACGTTAACCCTCTTTGGGAATGTATTTCTGCGAAAAGTTTTAGAACCGGCCGCCGCCCGATGTTAACCCTCCTTGGGAATGCAATTGTAGCACGAGATGTTTGTGCTTAGTCCTTTAGTCGCCTCTTACGATATCCACAGGAAGAGATGGAGTGGTCCTATTCTAACCCGGAACCACAGAATACATAAGAGTACAAACCGGAACCACACGGGTGAAATGGTATTTTGTCTTCTATCGTGACTTATTTTATAATAATTGAATTCTAGCTCAATGAAAGGAAGTCACAGTAATTTAATCTTACGCATAATAACTTTGATTAAAACAAAATAGCGGTTTTTTTTGTTTTAATCACCGCTATTTTGTTTTAATCAAAGCATAATAAATAATATTATGTGACATACAAACTTCTGCTATAAAGGGTCAACCCTCTTTAAACCCCCTTTTCAGATCTTTTAAATACAGGAAACGTTAAGTATATTTTTTTTAGTTTTTGGTAAAATTATAAAGCGCTTTTGGTGCAATGAGTATTTTTACTAATTTAACGTTATTATTTGTGGTACAAAACAGTATACCAACAGAAAACCGATGACGTACGTGATTTTTGCAATAGTTTGCTGAAGACAGTTGAGATTCAAAATTGGACAAGCTTAATGGTCAACACAACCTGGCTTTCCTACCTTTAACTGTCAGTAAATTGCAAACATTTGCCAATTTTTCCACATAAAAGACTAACGATGTGGTCGTATACAATAGATGCCGCAGTATCACTCTGATAAACAAAATAAAGCTTTAACGGCGTGCCTCGGCGTCATAAAGGTGGAATGGCGGCGTGTCGTCGGTTCGAACACGAACCGCGAATTGGGTCGACTGATCACGGCGCATTTGGGTACAAAATGAAGAATATATGCTTTAACGTCGTATTCATAAAGAACCTCTTTTTTCTAAATCAGTTCAATCAGTAATACGAGTATGTTAATGCTACTGTATATAGGTAAGTGCAGATTTTTCTGTCCCAATATGTTAAAAGTCTGCGTCTCTTTTTAGGGTTCCGTACCCAAAGGGTGCCAACGGGACCCTATCACTGTGACTCCGCTGTCTGTCCGTCTGTCTGTCTGTCTATCCGTCTGTCACAGGGCTCTATCTCTTGAACCGTAATAGCTAGACACTTGAAATTTTCACCGATTATGTTTTACTATGGCCGATATAACAACAAATACTAAAAATAAAAAATTGTTAAAAATTAAAGGGGGTCGTCATACAAGACACGTGTTTCTTGAGCGTTTTAAAACATTTTACGGTGGTACGGAACCCTTCATGTACGAGTCCGACTCGCACTTGCCCGTTTATTTCAACATTTTATTTTACCATTTTGTCGGCGTGATCAATATACATACCCATGTCAAATTACAGTTTTCTAGTACTAATATAGTATCTGAGACTGAGTACAACCGCCGACAGACAGATATGGCGAAACTATATAATAAGGGTTCCTTGCTTACTACGGAACCCTAAAAAATTAGTCTGTGTTTTTATAATAAGACGGAACATGTTTATTGCATTGAAAATACAAATCTATTAGGTACACACTTATAAGCAAAATTGTAGTTGCATTCCCCTGACCATAATGCGGTAGAGTTGACTTAGTAGTTTTCTGTGCAAGTCTAAGGATAATCACTTGGAGGAAATATGCAAGTGTCATGCTAGTCCGGGAGAAAAGAAAAATCTTAGAATGTAGCCATAGTAATTCAGCCGTTAAAAAGTTATTGGGGGTTAACGCTTGAAAGTCAGGGCTTTCTCTTGCAAATAATAGATGGCGCTACGGATAACAAGTCATATCGGTAGTTCCGGTACTCATCACTAGATGGCATTCTTGACAGTCGGGGGTTTTTTTAAATTTGTCTAGCAAATAAAGTTATTTAGATACCCTTTCCATCTCGCCCATCATCACGCTAAAAGTGGTCTTAAGGTCTTGCGGTCTGCTTAGAGCCGCAAAACCCAACAAGCTCGGTCTGCCCCATTAGGGATAAAGACGTGTTAGTGTATAGTATAGTACATGCAAGTGGCTAACATTTTATTTTGGAACATAATGTTTGTAGAGATTTACAGATCTGTGGTTTGTACATTGTACGTAATTATTTGACGGAAAATTCAGGTAATGGTTATTTGCAAGTATAATACGAAAAGGTATGATACTAGAGTAAAACCTTCTGTGTGTAGTCGATATACCCGTGGGGATGCGAATACGCGTTCGCTGACTGATAAATTGATATTGTAATGATAAATGCGCCAATTATATCGCCACAGGAAGCAAATATTGATACTAAAAGTACACAATGCGGGTATTTTGGGTTATAATATAAGTCATACTAATATGACTCAGCATCAGCACATCATTTTGATAGGTATAAATGAGGTGTTACAAAATGTACAAACTGTTTAAAATTCGCTATCAATCCGTTATTCTTTTTCGAATGAAGTGGCCAACACCTAAAAATAAAAAGGATTTTCTATTACTATCCATAAGTAGAGCAGTGATTTTTATCATACTTTTCCTTGCATATGTAACTCTAGCTGATGCCCGCGGGATCAAATTTTTGACAATCCCACGGAAACTTCACATTTTCCTGGGATAAAAAGTATCCCTTAGAAGTATCCAGTCATAATAGGATTCTGTGCTTCTACTAACATCCTAAGAAAAAAAAAAAAAAAAAACGTATGTAATCCAAAATCCAAGACTGAATCTACTAAGTAATAGTTCCAGTCCAGCATATTTTGTTAGGTGCTATATTATTTTCCCCTAGTGACCTCATACGAGTATTTGGGTTTCGTGTTATTTATATGCCCTTTTAATTATATCCAGCCTACTTTTGTGTAATAGGGACAGTGCTGGCCTCAATAATTAAAATAAAGGTTAGCTTCTTCAATAATAACAGACAATTTCGAATGCCTATTCTAGTTTTGTGTCAAAATGAATTACTATTTGTATTGTTAGTTATCTTATATTCGCTTCTCTCATCTTGGCGATTAACATTGCTGTATGGGGTTGTCAGTTCTCTTGTATTTGTTTGTCTATGGTAAAAGGTCATGTAAATAAATAGAGTCAAGCCAAAATAATACCTATCAGTGAATGGATTTTTACTCGTCTTTAGGTGTTGTATGTCAGAGAAATGTCCTCCCTTATTTTCAGGACGTCTAATCTTTCATTTGGCCCTACCGACTTCTGCGATGCCATTCGCACAATAAATGTCCAGGTCGTCCCACGTTTCTTGTCTTTGGTTTACCCTTATCCTAAACGTCCGTCTGAAATCCAAAATGTAGATATTTGGACCCATTCTTCTGAACGTACTCGGCAGACATGGTAACAGATCATATGTGTAGATAAATCGGTCAAATGCTAGTCGGACTAGTAGATGAAGGGTAAGGGAAAAAACGTATTTCTTGTATGACGACCCCCTTTAGAATTATTTTTAGTTATATTTGATGTTATAGCGGCAAAAGTAATACCACAGAAGACAGTAAGAGTATTTCATAGTAATACATAATCGGTGAAAATTTCAAGTGTCTATCAAATACGGTTTAAGAGATAGAGCCCTGTCACAGAGGGACTTAAAGACGGACAGTCAGTCTCAGTAATAGGGTCCCGTTTGCACAATTTAGGTACGAAACCCTAACAATGAAGACCAGTCTTACATCGGAAGACAATGATAAGAGAGACGGTGAGGAACTAATTACCGATTTACCTAGTGCATGCTGTGCATATTGCTGCGATGGCGACAGAGATTGTCTCTCCTCTATTTTTAGCTCGATGCAGCGTATCTAGGGCGGCGCAGTCGTAGGTAGACCGTGGGATGTCTATGTTATAAGATTTCCTTGTCTCTATGACGTTAAGTCTTGTGTTTACTCTTGCCATTTGCTTAATTTGTTTTGTTTTTACCCGATTAAGGCAAAGCCATAAGATGATTATATCAGTCTGTGTATCTGTGTATTTTAGCAGTGTATGTGATGATTTTAGCAGTCTATGTATGTATATACCTATGCCGAGCTTGCATTAATTGGATAATTCATACTTTTAATTAAAAATATTCCCGTATTCGGGTTTAAGTTTTTGAAACATATATCTTGTGTAGTTTTATTAAAACATTGTTACCTAGAACGTCGCTGGGTGTGGTCTACTTAATTTGGATGGGTGTGCCTGCTAGTGGCTACTCTGATGGCATGCCAAACTTTAAATTCTGTTTGTTACCGTTACATGACTCGTGCAGCTTGAAAAATCCGACACCTGTGTGGACCACTAATACATTCATAATAAAAAACCAGTAACCTCGACAAGTCACCTAGGTTTAGGGAGCGGGCTCTGAAGCATAATCGCTGAGGACGCAGCCGCTATACGCTCGTATGAGAATGATGATGAATAAATAAGATAATAAATTTTCCCTGTGTCAGATATTTGACATAAAAATTATTCTAAAGTTCAATCAGAATTCGCAAAGCAAAAAGAAAAAGATCTACTTGTCTCTGTGGTTTGGAAGCAAGATTTATTGAAGCGAGATAAAATAAAGCTCAGACATGACCTTTAAAGGTGAGGTGAGGCAGACTTATCCTATGAAATGTTTTAAGTTGTTTCCAAGAGCCAAATTACCGACTAGATTCGAGTAGGTAGATGTCATCATTATCATTTCAGCCGCATAACGTCCACTGCTGGACATAGGCCTCTCCCAGGGATAGGTAGATGTGATTTTGTGTAATTTTCTTTTGCCCACTCCAAGCTTTATCGAAACATATAATTTTTTCAGAGGCAATGAAACGGTGTTTTTTTTTGTGTAGGCTATGGTTGCCAATTACCATCAGGTTGTTAGTATGCCTGTTTGCCTACTTCATTTTGTAGTAGAGTAAGTATTTCACCCATTGTCGAAAAGTGTCTATTAGATTCCATAGTGAGACTAAAATCCGCTTCGAATCGTCCCTGGCCTGGCCCAAAGGTTCCATAATGCTAGCAGCATTTCCGCGTTGATATTTTTTAATTTTATTTACGTATAATATGTTTGAAATTTTATAACGTATGTAAAAGACATAAAAATCGAATATTTAATCGTAATGGTCCTACGCCGAAAAAAATCTTTCTGTTCTCGATAAAATACTCGGAGAAAATGTTAGCATGAATATTGATGTTCTTTCACATTACGAGACGTGTGAGTGACGGTTCATAAATTATATTGAATTTTATAGCGTGAGGCATAATGTATAGAGCGGAGTTGAGTTTGTTGATTAATTGTTTGTTTGGGGGTTGTTATCTGAGGAACGTTTGCGGCGTTGTTAATTAAATCATTCATAACATAAACAAAACATAAAAGTTGATCTACATTTAACTTTCTGTTACCCTTGAATGGTGTATTGTTGTTGAGGATTATTACGGTTTTCAGAGGATAGGGATGATGGCTGGGTCAGAAAACTATTATTCTTATTAGGCCGTTTTTTAGATTGTCCAAAAATAATGAACCCATATTTTTCAGGTTATCAAAACTGTAAAAATTCTCAAAGATAATTAAATCCTATCTTCTGCCTGCCTGTAAGACTAACTTTTAGGAAATTATTTTCTAAGTTTCAGCTCAAAGGCGTTTGGTCGATGTCGTGAACTCGTGACCGACTTTGGAAAGCGGGAGTTTCAAAATTTTGTAGTTACTTAGAAACTGCAAGCTGCTTAAAGGGAAACTTAATTTTCACACAGCGTATCTTCTTAAATTGTTGACTAATTTGCCTATATTTTTCTTTGGCTAATTTTATGGTCCTTAACCTTAGATGGTGATTCACCTGATTATACGAAAAGAAAGATGATTCCGTACTTCAGAAGGTACGCAAAGCTGTGGGTCCCAGACGCCATCTAGCGTTTTTTAAACCTATCTTAGGATTGGTTTTAGTCTTACCTTGCCTTTGGTTTGCGCAGGTCAGACGGCAGTCGCTCTGTGTAAAAACCAGATACCTTGCGTCAAATTACGTAGGTTAGGTCGCGGCCCCAGGCTCTGAAGCGTTACCGCTGAGGATGCAACCGGGAATACGCTCGGATGATGATAAATATTAATAAATATAATAAGGACAAATCACACTGATTGAGCTTGCCCCAAAGTAAGTTTTAAACGTGTGTTATGGGATACTAACTCAATGATACTATATTTTATGATATAAATCAGGGATGCATCGATACGCCTTTTTGCCGATACGATACCGATACCGATACTCCTATAAAATTATCGGCGATACCGATGCCGATACCGATACGCTTAAAAAAATATGAAAATGGTAAAATAAATAAAAAAAAATGTAATTAATATAAAAAATACTGACTTAGAATGCCATTATTAGTTATTCAAATTAATAATTAAAATTAGAATTATTAAGGTTTTTGTTAAAAAGACAAAGTATTCTCAAGTTATGCGGGGAAAGGCGATTTCGCAAGACTGTTTGAATGAGACCTGCAGTAGAAAATAGTCTTTCAGATGCGACAGAACTCATTTAAAAACTAAAGTATTTCTGTGCAATTTTTTTTAAGTTTGGTTATAAGACATTATTGCGCCAGAAAACAAACGGATCTGCATCACTTGATATATTAGGAGACCTTAGGTATCTTTCGACTTATTCTTTGAGAGAATTACAGTTTAGAGTGGACAGGGGCTCATCTTCCTCGGGCTCTCTAATAACATTTTCATAAATGCTCCTAAAACGGATTCATCTTAGAACTTGTACTAGGTATAGAGGTATAGGTGTGTCTGAAATATTTTCAGAATGCAGAGCCACATCGAGATTGAGTAGCTCTTCAAGACGCTTTTTTGTCTTAGAAGTAGTAAATTGTAATTGAAATATTAGGTCCTTACATATGAAATTGCCGATTTTCAATAATGGCAACTTTAAAATCAAATATCTTGCGTTTCATTAGGAATTCCAAATTCAAATTTATTTCGAAATAAAGCCAGAAAAATATTGTTTTAAAATTCGTATTTCATTTGTTTTAACATCATTTGTTTGAGTTTCAACATTGCTATAACAACAACTATGGACAAATTGAAAATTCGCGGTATTTACGAATACGAGTTCCACCGTGGCACCAGTGCTGCAGAAACGACTCGAAGAATTAACGACGTGTATGGACCAGGCACCGCTAACGAACGAACGGTGCGTTTTTGGTTTCAACGTTTCCGTTCTGGAAATTTCGATTTACACAATGAGCCTCGTGGACGACCTGATACTCAAGTGAATAACGAAGAATTGAAGGCGATAGTGGAAGCGGATCCATCTCAAACCACTTCTGAATTAGCAGCAGCCTTCGGCGTAAGTGACAAAACGATACTTATCCACTTGTGCCAAATCGGAAAAATTAAAAAACTCGAAAAGTGGGTACCGCACGAATTGACTGAAGCAAACCAACTAACACGCGTTGCTTGCTGCGTTTCTTTGCTTAATCGCCACAATAATGAGGGGATTTTGAACCGTATCGTGACTTGTGATGAGAAATGGATCCTGTACGACAATCGGAAGCGATCATCACAATGGCTTTACCCTGGAGAACCAGCAAAACCTTGCCCTAAGCGAAAACTGACCAAAAAGAAGATTCTGGTTAGTGTTTGGTGGACCAGTGCTGGTGTTATCCACTACAGCTTCTTGAGATCAGGCCAGACGATTACTGCAGACTTGTATTGCCAACAATTGCAAACAATGATGGAAAAGCTCGCCATTAAACAACCGAGACCGATGAATTACTCTAGCCCACTGCTCCTTTAGGATAACGCTAGACCACACACTGCACATCAAACGATCGCCAAGTTAGAGGAGCTGCGACTGGAACCTCTGCGTCACTCACCATACTCTCCAGATCTTGGCCTAACCGATTACCACTTTTTTCAAAATTTGGATAACTTTTTACAAGGAAAAAATTTCAAATCTGATGAGGCAGTCAAAACCGCCTTCAAACAGTTCATAGACTCTCGCTCCCAGATTTTTTTTCCAAAGGTATCCATGATCTGCCTATAAAATGGCGGAAGTGTATCGATAACAACGGCGCATACTTCGATTGATTAAATAATGATTTCATTAAAAAAAACTTGTTTCACTTTTTTGATACTGAACGGCAATTTCATATGTAAGGACCTAATATTCGTGCTTTGTAACGAGGATTAATCTTTGTAGGTAAGTAATATATTTCTTTATTTTCCAAACTATCAAATAGACGAACAGCAAGCGCGTTTACGTTAGCGCAAAATTTAAAAAGTATCGTTGTATCAATAAAAATATCGCCGATGCCGATATATCGGGAAATCCGAAGTATCGCCGATATATCGGCATCGGTATCGGTATCGGATGCATCCCTTATATAAATACATATTAGATAAATACCCATGACCCAGGATAATTTGAAAAAGGCTATTATTCAACTTGCCCTGGCTAGGGATCGAACCCAGAACCTCCGGAGTGGTGGACTGGCGTGTTAACCAATACGCCACAGAGGTTGTCATGATGATGATGATTAGATGGTGAGTCAAGTAGATAACATTTTATCTACAAGTACGCTAAGGTCATGGTTTTATATTATATGATTAGAAAAATTATGATAAGATAATATGCACCGTTCTATACATTAATGTAAGTATGTCACGGAAATGTATGAGTAGTTGTTACTTATGTACCTACTTATCCCGTGACATACTTACATTAACGACTGACATAATCAACTTGCGTATGACTCTTACACATTTTACATATTATTCCTCTTTTGCTTTATCAGTCCATCAGTCCACTATTCAAATAAAGGCCTCACCTAATCTCATCTTCAGGGGTCGGCGCAGTATATCTTCTCCTTCCACATTCCTCTATTTCCCGTATATAAATGTACTCTTACTATCCCCATATCCTGCCTTACGCATCCACCTCTCCTTTGGTCTTTTCCTTCCCTTATTTTCATTAAGAGGAAACCTCAAGGGCTAGAGAAATGAAAAATAGGTATTTGTAAAATCTATTGCTGTCGCTCTGTGCCCGAACTACGACATACTGCAGCTTGGACTGAAAATACCTATTAAAAGAACAGAACATAACATAGAGACATGCTAATAGTGGCTATAGATATTCAGGAAAAAAATATAACTCTACCGGCATTATCCAGGGAGGAAACAGGGGACTACGTTTGTAGGGAAAAATGGCCCCTTTGTTTCGTCTTAACAGACAAATTTAAAGTTCTTTTTGTTACGTGGTGATCTGCTCTTCTCATCACATGCCCAAACAATGACAAACGATTGCTTCTTACTTTCCCGTTTATTGGCGCCACCTTTAAAAACTTCCCCTCACATAAACATTTCAAACTTATCTATCCGTGAAAGTGAGAATTTTTACATAATTACTTATTACGTCTTGTGATTAATTTTAACATGTACTGCTATAAATACTATTATTGGCATCATAAATTAGACTCGACCGTAAGTCCTTATCAAACTAAAATGATTCCACGAAACCCAGGCTCAACTTGGTTAATTTAACTTGGTCTACGACTCCACGCCGAATAAGACTGACCGCGTCCAAGCAACTTTGACAACATTGGGATTGTGTCGCCTATAACTTCGGTAACGCAAATCTGAGAAGTTATGTCTTTTGTGATTTGATAAAAAGGGACGTCGTACGCAGGGGCCAAGGTTTGGGCGTAGATATTTTTTATGGTCAAGCCCACCAAGCCGGTAGTGCCACTTTTTGTTTTAAAAAGCTGCTACGTAATGTACTAAATTCCGAAAAAAAGTTCGAAGTGAAAGTCAGAGAAAAGTTCCGAGTGCCGGAAAAACAAATTTTTAACATCGAGGACGGGCCGGCCGTGGACTAACGGCTGGACCTATTTTTTATGCCTTTAGATTATTAACCCTAGATAACTAAACTATCCTGGGAGTTACTCAATAACTAAACATTCGTCTAGCGGACTACGCATTAAAAAATCTTATATTATCAACATAATTTAACGTGAGGAAGAAATTGTTACATGATTCGTATAAAGTGCTCGTTGTGAATAGAGATAGGTAGAAATAATTTTATACTAATGATGCCACATACCTTTTATACACATCTACATTATGGGTGTCACAAATTGCATTTTTTACATCTAAGGCATCAATTTTTGGTCTTCCTTAGCAATTTCGACGGGCAAACGTATAATTTTTTTGTAATATTTCATACATAAGGAAATGGAGCAGATTCTTCATATGATTTCACCAAGGATATCTCCTATCATGACCTTGATGTCACGTCTTAAAGTTACCGTCCGAGCAAGTTGCCGCAACCAAGGCTCCATGAGGTGGTTTGTCAGTTTCAAAACAAAATCTCGCCGTGTTATTTGTTAATTATTTTTGATGTTATTCGCGACGTATAATAACATAAGTAGGAGTAGTCTTAGTGCAGATGACCATTTATGATGAGTTTTACTGGATAAAAATCGAAGAGTTGCTAAAGCACATGTCGAATGCTACGTTGTAGCATCTGACGTAGTATGTAGTACGTTTCTTTCCATGTTTGACAATATAAAATCATCCGGTTTAATAATTTGGGTTCTGTTGTCTTTTACTTGATACTAAAAAATCATCTTCAGAACCCAAAGATTGGCACGAGACATCAGTATTAATGCTGATATTGTATTGACTTTCAACCTTCCAATGATTTGTCATCACCACAGAAGTTAAATTATCTTGTTTCTTTTATCAAAGTAATCAATCTTAATAAACGTGAATTTCTACTTTCAGCCTAGGACATATGTTTCCATTTATAAATCCATCAATAATATTAGGTATATGAGAAAAAGTTGAAAGCAATTAGTAGTATGAATGACATCTTACTAATAAACCCTAGTCATTAAAAAATAACCGTTTTTATGAAATTCATATTATTTGTATATTATCTAATTATAATACAAACATTTATTAATTTTTTTTATTTGAAAATACTAATATAAAATAAAATGCAATTTAGATACCTTTGAAAATCTGCACCTGTTATAACTAAACTTTCGTCATCTAGGCGACGCGGTGGTTATAAATCACAAGTAAAGACAATTGTTTGCGCAAACGCCGCATTTGTGCAACTTTTTACTCTAATTATGAAGGTATACAAAGGCGTGCAAGCAGGGGGTACGCGAAAGTATGTGAACTAGACTTATGCAAGGGGTCGCGTAGTCTGCCAGACGAATGTTTAGTTATCTAGGGTTAATTAAAATGGAAATACGGTAAATATTGCTTTTGGTAATTATTTATCCAACGTTATCACAAGTACCTAGTATATTATTAAAAGTACAAACATAATATGTTAGATAAAAGAAAGGTGAACAATTATAGTAGGGGAGCTCATGACATGATGCTAAATTGGGATTTAAACGAGTGTCGTCATGTAAAAAGTACTCGTAAGTCATAGTAAGTAAATAAATAACCGTAAAAATGCTACGCCTTTCACAGTAACACAGAATACAGTAAGAGTAAACCGAACGAAATCTCCTAAGGTACGCGCAATATGCGTCCCCGTTCCCCATCCCCGCACCTCTCCTCCGTTTTCGCCTCGATGACGCACGTTGGCTCACAAGAACCGGGGGAGAGATGCGGTTGCGGGGAACGGGGACGCATATTGCGCGTACCTTAGGAGATTCCGTACTGTTTACTCTTACTGTATTCTGTGACAGTAACCTGAATTGATGTTGAATTAAATCAATTAGTTTACATTGTTAAATTTAAAAAAAAAAAACCAATCTTGATTGCATTATCATTTCCCGGTTGAACATTGAGCATAGTTTTACGAGAAAAACTGTCCCATATTCTCTCGGTGGAACAACTGGCAAACAGCAATCAATAGGCATTCCTGTTTACTAACGATTGTAACTCTGAATAGTTGTATTTGTATGGTGTTGTTTATGTCTCCAAACTCTTAAAGTCCTTTGGTTGTTAGTGATTGGATTACATTTAACTCTTATGACCACTATTTACGTATGCTCTTTAAGTTGTAATTAAGGTAAGGTACGCTAGGGACTGATTGGACATTGAATAAGATATGACAGTCTCTTTAAAATAATAGTAGAAAGAAAACTATAAATAAATATATAAATATATAAGCACAAATCACACTGATTAAGCTAGCCCCAAAGTAAGTATTTTTAAAATTGTGTTATGGGATACTAACTCAACGATACTATATTTTATGATAAATTCATATATAGATAAACACCCAAGACCCAGGACAATTTGAAAAAGGCCATTTTCCAACTTGCCCTGGCTGGAGATCGAACCCAGAACCTCCGGATTAGTGGTCTAGCGTGTTAACTATTACGCCACGGAGGTCGTCAAAACTAAAGGAAGTCGAGGAAAAGGAAGACCGAGGATGAAGTTTTTCCAACAAATTAAAGAAAAGTTAGGACTAAGTATCATGGATTGAATGTACTCTTAAAATAGTTTCAATATGTTCAATGCGAATAACATAAAAAAACTTACACGATGCGGCGTGTTGTAGCAGTTTCGAGTTTTCGCCACAATAAATCACCTTTTCAATACTCAATCCAGTTATTTTCAAAATGTCGTTTAATCGAACCTATAGGGGCAGCCCTAATGCATTAGCCTTCAATCGATGTATTACGTACCATCAATCAGCTGGTAAGGGCGACGCTCTCGGAAATAATCTATCATGATGAATCACTACAGACTACCTGTCAGCAGAAATCGTAAGGTAATTTGTTTCTTTGTATTTCCAGCATCTTTTGTAATAAATTAATAATCGCTATGAAGATCAATCATCATCTGTCTGCTTTGCGAAAGTGGATGACAAATTGGGATACAGTCGTATTTTCGTTAAGAAACGCAATGAAATGGCGATACTGTAAAAAAAATGATTTTCCAAAGACAAAGCTTAGCTCTCTTATCAAGACAAATTTTATATGCTCAAACTTGATGGATTTGCGTCGTTTTATTACAGTGTTGCTATAGCCACCTTCTGGCTCCATCATCAGATCAGCTTCCTGTCATAATAATATTGCATTGTTATCCGATTTACATTGCCATATAAAATTTTACCTCAATCAGAAACCGAAAAGATGATCAGAGTTACCTTGCAAGATTTGACCCAAAAATATTTATTTACTTTGCACATACGTGTTTGGGTCATAGGATTACAACATTCTACCCAATTTAACCTGATTCGATCCAGTAGATTCGGAGCTAATTGACTGTGACAGACGGACGGACAGACAGACGCACGAGTGATCCTATAAGGGTTCCGTTTTTTCATTTTTTGTACGGAACCCTAAAAACAAAAAGCGGCAAGCTAAATAAATGCTTGTAAAAAAAGATGAAGATCTTACTAGGTCTAGTTTTCCATTTTCACATCGATCATACTACAGAGTAAATTAACAATAAACTATATAGACCGAGAGAATGGTCACTTTATTCTGTCATGGTGTCGAATTGGTATACATGTGTGTGTGGCCCACAGTCCGCAATGATATATATATATATATATATCGTACCTATTGATTTAATGACTACTTACTACCTTAATTTATTAATGTTTTCCTTTCTTCTATTCCAGTTGTGCGGTTGAGGCGAGGTCGGCACGATGGGGAAGCTGTTATCGAAGATCTTCGGCAACAAGGAGATGAGAATACTCATGCTGGGGCTAGACGCTGCTGGAAAGACTAGTATCCTTTGTGAAAATATAAAAAGCTTAACAAGTAAATTAGTAAGTGTGCTGTCTTCAGGATGCATACGTTGAATAATCATCATGTTTCTCATAGGGTAGGAAGAAACTACGTCCCTGACACATCTTGATTCACCTTGGCTGTATCAGTCTTTATTGATACATGCTCTTTAGGTATTGGGTACTCCTGACTTCTCCTTTTTAGGGTTCCGTGCCCAAAGGATGCAAACGGGACCCTATTACTGAGACTGTTCTGTAGCTGCAGTCCCGTTTGTCGTACATTCCGCGCCGTGTTTCGTCTTAACCGATTCTGAATTGATTTCATGTAATATTTTCTGGATTTCTAGTATTACACACAGCACAGGCAATACGCAACATATCTCACAGCCATTGAATCACACATGCGTCCATTGAAGCAGCGTCGTTTCACGGTCGGCTGCGTCACGCTGCATGCTGCACAATCGCATCAGTACTGTTGCATAAATTAGTGCAACGACTCAATCAATATGCGCTTCCATTGAGCCCATGACACGGAGAACTTTGATGATTAGTTCTCACGTGCTTATCGAAATTGCTGTGTATACCGTGGAGTTGTTAAATTTATTTAAAATTTCGTCTTAGCTTAAAACTTTGAAACGCGTACTCTGTGTTCTGTAGCAGCACAGCTAAGGAAGCGTTCGGGAATGCGCTTAGATAAAAAAAAACCTGTGAAATATCCTAGTCTAATTTAGGGAGTTTATGTTAACAGTATGAATATTGTATCTCATCTTCTATCCTTATGAAAGGTAAATCTCCTTCCCTTGTTTCCACTTAATTCTTCATTTTATCCTGTAATATCTTCTTTCGTTGTATGTATTTAAGTTTGAGGTATATGTACAGACCTACCACTACTAGACCTGCATATTGGGTGGCAACCTTAGTGCATCTCTTTCATCTTTTCATCTTTGATTGTTGCCTCCACCCATATTTTGCACACGTCACAGAACACACTATGGTTATTAACTTATAATAAGCTCAAATAAAACCCTAAATCACCTTTTAAATGATAATCTCCCTAAAATTAATAACTTTCTTCGATCGTTTTGTGGTTTGTTTGGCCCAGATTTTGATAGTAACTTGGCCAGCTTATAGCAGCCACGCCGATAGAGACAAAATAACATATCAGCGTTTCTTTCACACTCACGTTGTACTGTATTTGACAGTCTCTTTCTAGCAAGTCTAGTAGTGGTAGGACTGTGATAATTATTGTACTCGTATACGTATGTTTCTTATATTGACCACCCTGCACTACCTAACCTAACCATCACTTATTCTATTTGAGCGAGGTTGCCTGGAAGAAATTGCTTAGTGATAAGGCCGCCTCTTGCGCATTTCATAGTTTTTAAGATAATTATGTCTCGTATTTTTGTTTTGTGCAATAAAGGGTATTGTATTGTAAACTTTTTAAATGATTTGATTATCCTTAACACGATCTCTCAGCTATTTTATATAAGTTAAAATTAGGTCAGTCAGTCACAACGATACCCACAGTTGGCTTCAATGTGGAAACCGTAACGTATAAGAACGTCAAATTCAACGTCTGGGACGTCGGGGGGCAAGACAAAATACGACCGCTCTGGAGGCATTACTACACAGGTGAGGATTGCCATAACAATATATTGTACATACTTACAGAATTTCTGTACATGAAACTTAACAACATTTCCAAAGTAACCACATTATCCTGTGTGGAAAGAGATTTTATGTTTAACGAATTATATTTTTCTTAAAATTCTTCTTCGGCTTGTCTTCTTCAGAAGATATCAAGGGTGTACTCATCTCATCAATCTTTCTCTATGATATCTTAGTTACTCATGTTTTACAAACTGGTTCCAGGCACTCAAGGTCTAATATTCGTGGTGGACTGCGCGGACCGAGACCGCATCGACGAGGCGCGGCAGGAGCTCCACAGAATCATCAACGACAGAGAGATGCGCGACGCGATCATACTCATCTTTGCCAACAAGCAGGACTTGCCCGAAGGTATCGCCTCTATATAAATGTAGCTAAGGTCTATATTCGAGTGACTGAGTGGGCCGAGACCGCATTGTCAAGGCGCGGAGCTCCACAGAATCATTAACGACAGAGAGATACGCGATGCTATCATACTCATCTTTCCCAACAAGCAGGACTTACCTGAAGGTATCGCCTTTATATAAGTGAAGTTAGGGTCTATATTCGCGGTGACTGCATGGACCAAGACCGCGTCGACGAGGTGCGTCAGGAGCTCCACAGTCATTAACGACAGAGAGATGCGTGACGCGATCATACTCATCTTTGCCAACAAGCGGGACTGGCCCGAAGGTATCGCTTCGATACAAATATCGCTAAGGTCTATATTCGTGGTAGTTAAATAACAACTACGCACGGCTTTCGGCATTTGTGGATGACCATTGCCATTCATATCGTCTTAAAAACACCGACGAGTGCACCTCTGGCTCTGGCTCCTAAACAGCATACCTATGGATTCAACTGGGAACGCGCTAAGACCTTCATGACCGATTCCACTTAATTCCTCAACTTCCCTTAAAAGCTAAAAATAGGGTAGGGGTACCCAAGGGCTGGCGCGCATTTTGGCCATTCAACGCGGGAATGCCGCAAGCCTTTTGGGTACTTAAGTTATGAATAAAGTTTACTAACTGAATACTTCACCCATTTCAGCAATGAAGCCGCACGAGATTCAAGAGAAACTAGGATTGACGCGCATCCGCGACCGCAACTGGTACGTGCAGCCGTCGTGTGCGACCACGGGCGACGGCCTGTACGAGGGGCTCACGTGGCTCACCAGCAACCACAAGTTATGAGCGGCGGAGTAGGCGGCTGTGTGCGCCGCCAACACGCCACGGTCAGAATTTAATACACTATCTTCTCCTGCCTTATCCTTATCCCACTCTTTATGTGGGTTCGGCACACTATCACGCCATCTATTGCTTATCCTCATCCCACTCTTTATGTGGGTTCGGCACACTATCACGCCATCTATTGCTTATCCTCATCCCACTCTTTATGTGGGGTCGGCACACTATCACGCCATCTATTGCTTATCCTCATCCCACTCTTTATGTGGGTTCGGCACACTATCACGCCATCTATTGCTTATCCTCATCCCACTCTTTATGTGGGGTCGGCACACTATCACACCATCTATTGCTTATCCTTATCCCACTCCTTATGTGGGGTGGGCACACTATCACGCCATCTATTGCTTATCCTTATCCCACTCTATGTGGGGTCGGCACACTATCACGCCATCTATTGCTTATCCTTATCCCACTCTTTATGTAGGGTCGGCACACTCACGCTATCTATTGCTCATCCTTATCTCACTCTTTATGTGGGGTCGGCACACTATCACGCCATCTATTGCTTATCCTCATCCCACTCTTTATGTGGGGTGGGCACACTATCACGCCATCTATTGCTTATCCTCATCCCACTCTTTATGTGGGGTCGGCACACTATCACGCCATCTATTGCTTATCCTTATCCCACTCTTTATATGGAGTCGGCACACTATCACGCCATCTATTGCTTATCCTTATCCTACTCTTTATGTGGGGTTGGCACACTATCACGCTATCTATTGCTTATCCTTATCCCACTCTTTATGTGGGGTCGGCACACTATCACGCCATCTATTGCTTATCCTTATCCCACTCTCTATGTGGGGTCGGCACACTATCACGCAATCTATTGCTTATTCTCATCCCACTCTTTATATGGGGTCGGCACACTATCACGCCATCTATTGCTTATCCTTGTCCCACTCCTTATGTGGGGTCGGCACATTATCACGCCATCTATTGATTATCCTTGACCCACTCCTAATGTGGGGTCGGCACATTATCACGCCATTTATTGCTTATCCTTATCCCACTCTTTATGTAGGGTCGGCACACTATCACGCCATCTATTGCTTTAATTTAATACGGTATTTGATAAATTTTGAAACTATTTATTACATAAATCATCATCATCATCTATCTAATTAAATAATGAAATAAGAAATGGTGAAAAAATACAACGTGAGCAGAACTGGAACCCGCGACCTTAGTCTTCAAGTTCTGTTCACGTGGTATTTTTTCACCATTTCTTGTTTAATTATTTAATTTTAGTATTTTAGTACTGCATCTTGAATGCCCAAAAACCCTATAAAAATATCATCTATCTATTTATATTTATGAGCTATCCTCTTTTCGGTGGAGTATGCATTCTCTTCCATCCGATATATTAGATATTGTAATGTTATTAGTATATTGCGCAAAATTACAATATCTAATATATCGAATGATTGTTGATTGATGAATTATTTATACAATAATTAAGTAAAATATTTTTCTATACGCCCTTTTCTCGCCGTGTGGTTCCCACTAATAGGACCACTCCAAGTCTTCCCGTGGATGTCGTTAAAGGCGACTTAGAAAACACAAGTTAAGAAAAGCATATAAATATCAATGATACCTCTCCAACCCGTCTGGCCAGCGTGGAGAGTGTAGGCCAAATCCTCTGACTAATATATGGCAAAAAAGTTTTTAGTATATTGATACAAATTTTTTTTTTTGGTGACCCTCTATACTACCAGAGCCATATATTAGCCAGAGCAGTCAGAGGATTTGGCCTAAAGACCTGATGATGTCTTTTAAAGACCTTAGGATGATAATGATGATGATACGCCCTTATCTGATAAGATGACAACAAATTATGGTTTATTTTAAATGTTGTCCAATAGCCTATTGTTTGCAACAGGCAAGAAACTTGCACTGTGTAAATGGGCAAATTCATAGCAAAAAAAAAGTCTATGTACCCAAAGTTTTTGAGATTCTTCTTAAAAGGTGTGTTAACCCTTTCACCGCGAGACTTTATATCAGTTGTCGTGCTCCCAGTGCGAGGAATTGTGAATATCCATCGTTTTTGGTCGGTTAAATCCGACGCTCGCGAATGGGCACGAAAATGTTTGTCGGATTAATCCGATGTTCGCGGTTAAAGGGTTAACTATACCTTATTTTGTTTTCTCTTTTATTTCCAGGTGAGGTTATCGATGCCATTTAATTTAAGTATGGTGCGCCGCGTCGGATCAACGAAACGCTTTGAGACGGCGACGCCGTGACTGTGGCAGTGCCGGACTATCGAATAGCTAGAACAGTGAACAACCTGACCTCAATTACATGAGTATGCTGGACTGAGGACAGACGTCTAATTCATACATACATACTTATTATCACGCCTGTTGAGGTGAGCAGATAATTTCAAATTGGTATAACCCTTTTTGCAAGCACTACAATCGTACTAGAAAAAGGTTAACCTATTTCTAGTACACTTGTAGTTCCATGCAGTTTTCTGTTGTATCGTAATTATTTTTTCATTCTTTTTATGATTCTCTATTTCAAAGATGAAAAAACGATACCACAAGAACATAAATTTTTATTTTAAGCACCATTAAATGTTTTAGTAACTGATTATTTCTTTATGTTATCGACTGCTTTCTGAATGTCGTCATATAATGGTTTTGCTTGGTTTTTCAAGCAGCAAGTAAAGAAAATGCCGAGTAAAAAGTTTCAATCAATGCTAGTCGGTAAGGAAAGTGGTCTAATTCTAGATGTGTCCACATTGTGTTTTATTATTTTTTTCGTCTTATTTTGTGATAAATAACGAATGAGGTCCAGTGCCTAATATGGTCTCCAACAAATAGTAGCGGCACATTTCGTCACATTAAGTTTTAAATTTTATGTCATGTTCGTTCAGTCCAGCTTACTGAATCATTGAGGTCAGTAGTGAATGATTCAAAAATGATGAATCAATTATTCCATTATTTAAACAAATTAGCCGTTTGTTGTATCGAAATATTTCATTATTTTTTTATGTTATTTGAAATGAATGATTACATAGAGTAAATGATTTTTTATTATTATTATGGTTAATTTAATTTTTACCTCCATTTTGTATAGTAATTAGGAGTTCGGAGTTTATAAATCAATTATTTGTAAAGTTCTAAATGTTGAATCACATTTAAAATCCACAAGTCTTATTGGATTCCGATTCAATAGAAATTTAATATTTTTGGATGTTCTAAGTGTTGGATTTTACATTTAGAGCTTCTAAATGAAACTAATGAATTAAATCAAGGTGATTAAAAGTGCGAAGTATGTATTCGTAACGCAATATTGATTGTAATTGCTTTAGATAGACATTGCACGCATGTGGACGGTTAGGCGAGTATTATAAATGTATTGTGGCTTGACTTGACTATTCAAATGTTAATTTATCTCAAAATTTTTTGTTATATTCGATTCATGTTAATGGCTGTTATCCTAGTAAGTCACAAGGGAATTTTTGGTGCGTCGAACGCGTCTTCTCTCGTTTTTTCCTTAAAAAATGCCGAGTCATCGCGTAGCGTACTTTCTCGCATAAAAAGGTCGCGTAATTTGCTAGCTATCTACGAGTATTATATCATACTAATGCTTCAGCCCTTGCAGCAGCAGTAAACAGCAACGCAATGTGCAATTAACGCATTCACTGCTCGCTTGTGACTTAATTCTTACTGAACTGGTAGAATTTGTCAGCGCACTTTTGCTGTCCTACCATATTCACCTCTATTCTTCGAAACGCATAATATAACTTGAGAAAATCTTGGCGCGCCTCATATGCAACCTTACAAGCATACAATTCATTTCAAAAAAAGCATTATTGCTCCTTATGGATGAACATATAATTTGACAGTAAAAGTATGCATTCGGTCGCTGCCACTTTAGAATGAATTAAGCCCATGAAATGAAATAGCTGTAGGTACAGTGATTCACGCCATACGTCGCGCCGCATGACCATTTTTTTTCTTATAAAATTTTGGCGCGCAATCCTGAAAATGTTGTAAACAGACCTAGAATTTTTTACTGTGTAAAAAGACCACCATAGCCGAGTGCGACAAATAATGCGATAACTGTCACTCTCATGAGCACAAAATGACGTGTGGCAAGACAGGTCGGCATAGTCGGCGGGGCACGAACATCGTCACACGAAAATTGGATTTTTCAAATTGTAAACTGTGTTAATTTAGTTATCTTACCTTTGAAAGGTTGTACCTTGTGGCATTACCGATTGTTCGTGTAGTAGGTAGAAATACAATCCTTATAAAGTCGCACAAAAACGTTTCATTTCTGATCACATTTCTCATTACGCTATGTGTATCTTAAATCTTTATATCTGTGGCTGTTAAGGACGTGTTCAGAAATATAGCATGCGGTGCGTACGTTGCTCACAGGTGCTGTCAGATTTATAGAGGCAAATAATATGTCACAAAAACAAGCGTTACGCCTCCTATCTATTGGCTAAAGCCTTATTGTAACACATCCAGTAAAGATATGTACTTTATATTCCATTGAAGAAAATTTATTATTTAGGCTTAATTTATATTCAAAAGTAATTTATTGTATATTTAGATTTTTTTAAGTCAAGCTGCATTGCGAGTGAAGCTGTACATAACGAAGATTCTCTATGTACATAATAATAATAGTTGATTTTTCAAATTCAGTGATACAGTAGCACAGAATACAGTAAGAGTATACAGAACGAAATCTCTTAAGGGACGCGCAATATGCGTTCCCGTTCCCCATCCCAGCACCTCTCCCCCGTTCTTGTGCGGCCGCGTGCGCCGTGCAGTGTGTGTCCGCCTGCTCTCGCCCTGAGACACGGCGAGAACGGGGAGAGGTGTGGGGACCTTGAACGGGGACGCATATTGCGCGTACCTTAGAAGATTCCGTTCTGTATACTCTTATTGTCTTCTTTAACAATAGTACGAACACGTTGGCGAAAATTAAGCGCGGTTCCATAACCAGATTTTGTTTACTTTCTTCATGTCATCACAAAACTGTTGATTTTACAACTTATGTTTAATTTGTTATCGTTAAAGCGAAAAGTGTGATCTAGAATTTTGAACCACGGGGTTATTCCATAAAATAATACGACAGTCGTTTAATAGTGACGTCCTATTTCTATGTCAAACCTAATTAGACTTTATCATTATGTATTAACGCTCAATGTTGCTTGACACTGAAACGCGGATAGGCAGTTACGTTCGTCTTGC
This sequence comes from Acrobasis repandana, assembly GCA_963576875.1. Taxonomy (NCBI): domain Eukaryota; kingdom Metazoa; phylum Arthropoda; class Insecta; order Lepidoptera; family Pyralidae; genus Acrobasis; species Acrobasis repandana. Next base: position 6,125,253 of record OY756215.1, read on the forward strand.
GTATCGCTTTTGGAGTAACCCTACAGTTCTGACAATTGGTACAGATTTAATGCTACGTTGAAATAGTTGCTTTTGCTTGTTATTCATCCAAAGACGTGATTCTTTATTTCGAAACAAATGCCACAAATACAGCAACTAACTCCTTCACATTTTATTTTTATTAGAAAAAGGCAAAAAAAAAAGAATTAGCGCCGATTGCCACTAACACGGCAGCGGTTGAAAATGCACTTAACTATCAAACTAATCCTGAAAGGCCGTTAACGCTGTTGTTACACCCCTGGTTGCAGTTGTTTATGGGCAGCGGTGACCACTTACCATCAGGTGACCCGCTTGTTCGTTTGCCGTCCTATAACATAAAAAAAATATTTACCTTTATTTTTATCTACAAAATGCTTAGAATAGCTTGAGAAAAACTTGGCCGCTTGTGGATGCGCAGACTTTGTTTTTCTCAAGCTATACTATGCATTTCGTAGATAGGAATTGACAGTTCGCTGTAAGCCGCTGCCATACCAGTGTAGCGGCGTTTAAGCACAGGACGTGCTCAGGATACTTTAATTCGAAATAGTTAATACGACGATGACATTGCTCACTAAGCTATCGCTGTTGGAGGCAGCATCGTTGATCTATCAGATGAATAATAAATCTGCATATCTTTTTGATGACTCTAAAGAGATGTTTGTCAATTTTGATGAGAAAAGGTGCTCCTCTAAGCTCAAACAAGTTTTCTCTATAATTATGACATTGCTGATTCTAGATATCATTTGTCGAGGCATATATATGTTGTATTCGTAATAGAAGAACACGTTGGTGATACCTTTATATCTTTCATCACATTCCTTGTTAAGGCTTAGTTTACACTAATGTGTTTGTCCTTACAAAACACATAGTTGTAACGCAACTGTATTATGCTTTCAGCTTTTGATGTGATTCGGTAGTAGTTAGCGTTAGGTCTGGGACCATCTGATTTTGATTGTGTAATCCTGTGTTTATTGCGAATGACAATATATTTTTATTATTAGTTGGGCGGAGAGCGTATATTACAATAAATCATAAGACTACAACAAAACAACGCTTGTCACTGTAGAGTATAGATCGTCTAATTTAAAAATGCTCGCCCTACGTTTCGTTTTACGCTCACAAGCAAAAGGTGTTTATTTTCGTCATAGGTCATTCATTTACTGCTCGTCATACATTAGGCACGTACTTCGCCTTTCAATGACGGTACACTGATTGATCGCACGATTAGTTGACAGATTAGAGCGGCCGACGAGTCTATTTAACAAATTGCCGCACTTACTCAATTAACAAAAAAAATTACAACAAGTATTTACACCCATAGTTAGTGGATAGGAGTTTCTTTTTTGTGCTAGATGTTCTATAGAATGCTAGGATGACGTATCAAGAAAACTATAGTCCCGCCAGCCGACACGGTGATGATCCGTGGCCGTGGAAGAGTCGATAGCACATTGTATGGTATCTCTCTATTCCTCTCTCACTTGAAAATTTTATCGTGCCATCCTGCTCACACAATTCAATACGATTTGATAGTGACACGGGGATAGTAGCGTAATTGCGTGTGGTTGAAGAAATGTAGATTACAGTCAGTTCTCTTGTTCTCTCATTGGTGCATTTTATACCCTCAAGTTAATTTATAAATATATTGTCATTCGCAAGTATTAACATGTTATTAACAGTAACTTAATTGTTTTAATTGTTCTTGCCTAAAGAATGTACTTGACTGCAAATTCATATGGAGGAGTAACTCTGTCAAATCTCACCTATTCTTTGTGATATAAATATTATTTCTGTACTTTAACCATTGTTTACGTATTTACTAATTATTTTTGGATTACGTTTTGAACAAATACATTGGAATATGACAATATGAGTAGTGCGCCAAATTGGTACTGATGTATGTATATACCAAATGTGTGTTACATTTGTTTGTTTCGAATGTGGCAAAACGTTTGTAGTGTAAATTATGATTGCTTCCAAAACGAATGTAGAAGGTACCATCTTTAGACTTATTCTGTCTTTTCACGAATCAAATACACATTTGTATATACACAAACGGTGTCAAATCAAACTAAGCTCTATGCTGTAATGATTAAGCTCAATTTGGCCTGTGATCTTAAATTGGATGTCAGATGTGCCGTTTATAATGTGTTGTCTTATTTCGTTTCAAGTATGTTTAATTGTGAATTTGGGGTTAAGCTAAGGATCATCACACACTTTACATACGTGTCATAATTTACACTGCAAACTAACGAAGACAATTTATGCTATCCAATAGTTGTACGAACACCGGTCGAGTTCTTAGCAAGCTTTAATCAGACTATATTTCTACAACGCAGACTTGGGCTTGAAACTGCGTTAAGCGGAGATTCGCGACAGGGTCAGTCCTGTCCCAAACCATGTGCGATAAGGATAGCCGTATTCGTCGCGCGTTGCCTGTCTCTGTCGCACATAGGCGTCGTACTAACAGAACGCGAATGCGCGAATTTGACGAAGCCCTAGAGTTTGTTATAGAAAGGGACCGTCGCGGGTCTCCGCTTGATGCATTGTACGCCCTTAGGATATAAAAAAAGTGCAATTAAAGTTATAGCAAATATGCACTGATGTAAAGAATGAGTTATTTATGATTTTGGTTCTGTCCAATGTTTATAATATGTCTTGTATGATACTCGGGAGCGTGGGAGTGATTCAGTCCGCTGTATAATATTGTAGAAAGGTTATTCAATATAAATTCACACTTATATTTTTTTTGTTTTATTCGAAAACCAAGTTTTTTTTTATAGAAATATTAGGAAACGCATCCTATCATCATCTAAATAGAAACTAATCGGCGCCGCCTACCAATGACTGCTATAAAAGCCAAATCAGTCGGTGTGGCTGAGTTTCAACTGCAGACCGGCCGCGACTCTTAAGCGTTCCGTCGCTCTCTCTCGCTCTAGCAAATTATTGTTCTGAGCGACAGAAAAGGATAGCAGCATAGGAAAGTGCTGTTCCGTGCTGACAGATGAAATCCGACCCTAAATCCGCTAGTTTCCAACAATTCAAATCAGATACGGTTTTCTTATTTTTCTTAGCGTCAAAACAAACATTTTTTTCTATGAAATACCAAACCGTGAAGTCTTGTTTCTTTAAATAGTTCTCCAAAAGGGATATGATCAATGACAATTGATAATATTTTTTAAAGATTTATTCTCTTACTAGCTGTGCCCCGTACTAGAATTTTTCAAATCGGACCATTAGTTCCTGAGATTAGCGCGTTTAAACAAACAAACAAACTCTTCCGCTTTATAATATTAGTATAGATCAGTACAATACAACATAATTGTGTGTAAACGCTATGACCGCAACTCAATTTTTTCTTCAATTTATAAAAACTGTTGTAGTTAAATGAAGACACCATGCGATTTAGTAATTGAAGTGAGACTTGCGTGAGTGAGGGTGTTCTTGTAATCTCACCTACTTGCAAAGAAAGCCATTCTAGTTTTTACTTAGTTTCTGTTTATTGATATCTAAAATAGTTTTAATTCGAGAGGAAGTCTCCTATAATCCAGCCGAGGTACATAGCGAACCGCGCCATTTGCTTCCTGGTCATTTGTTTCAGCTTCTTCACTTTGTTCTTCACGTTCAGGCCCACACGTCTTCTTTTAAGGTTAAATTTCATTAATTTTGTGCCTCTACTCAATAATTTACGTTAAATGGGCTGACTGCTAACTTGTGTTACTGTCTTGCGAGTTGCTTTTGGAAGATTCTGCCGTTATGTCGTCGCATCGTGGGGGGAGAATGATTTGGAGGTCCTCGGTCAGTTGGATTTCATCTTCGGGGATAATTTCGTCTGGTACGTGGATGTCGTAGTCTTCGTTTGTCGATTGATTGCTGAAATAGAGAAGGTTGTGTTAAAAGGTGCATTGTCAACTCAAGAGTACTATTGCTAAAGAAATAAAATCGGCAAGGGGCCGAAGAACTATGAAAGACATTTTCCTATTCAGGAGTGATGTAAATATCATTTACAAAAGGACACTTACATAGGCTAGTTAGTTAGTTTACATTAGTACCCGCCGGAACAGACGTGCACAGTCGGGCTCTCATCATCATTTCAGCCGCATAGCGTCCACTGTTGGACATAGGCCTCTCCCAAGGTTTTCCAAAATTACCGATCTAGAGCGGCCTGCATCCAGCGCTTTCCAGCGGCCTGGTCAGGTCGTCTGACCACCTTGTGGGTGGATGTCCTACGCTTCGCTTGCCAGTACGTGGTCGGCATTCGAGAACCTTTTTGCCGCATCGGCCGTCGGTTCGTCGCGCTATGTGTCCCGCCCACTGCCACTTCAATGACCTAATCCGCTGGGCTATGTCAGTGACTTGTGTTCACCTAGGTACAAATTCCCTCATTTCTTATTCGATCACGTAGAGAAACACCAAGCATAGCTCTCTCCATATCGCGGTGAGCTACCTTGAGCCTTTTTTTACCTAATACCCATGCCCATAGTAAGGGACCACGTTTCAGAGCCATAAGCCATCACTGGTAACACTACCTGGCTCTGGCTTTGTGTAATCTCATCCCGGCAAGGATATCTTAGATCGATTGTCTTTAAAGGGAGAAAGATCAAGATACTCGTGTTAACAAAAGGACACTCACTCTAGCTGGTCTCCAGCTTTAGCGCCCGCCAGAACAGACGTGTACAGCCTGGCCCGGGCTCCGTGTAATCTCATCCCAGCGGGAACATCTTCGGCACCAAAGCGCCTCTCGGGAATCGGGTGTAGTGTACTGGCAGCGCCTGTACAGTAATTTGTAACCTTTAACTAGCAATGTGCTGTTTTAAGAACAAATTACATATATAGGTGACTTTTTATTAACTGGCAACATTTTTGAAGCAAGTTTAGTCTTTGATACTTTCTATAAAATAAGTTATTAATATCGATAAAAAATTTACGTCCTCCCATACTAATCAGCTCTCAGCCAAACGGATTTTGATTGGAAGGACGAACATTTTGTATCGATCTTTAATAAATTTTTAATAGAAAGTTACTGACTGAACTTGCTTCAAAAATATTGCCAGTTAATTTAAATTTACCCTGTATACTTTATATCTTTGCAATCCCAATTGCAAAGATTTGTTTCATGTTTGAACTTAATACCAAAATTCATTAATCAAAGAAACTCTAATTATCTTCAAACATACTGTACATACCGTCAGATTGCCCAAGTAAGTAGATGAATATTAGGGAACCTGGATCCAACCATTCAGTTGGATCCAGGTTCCCTAATATCCTCTTTTCAATCTCACTTAAATACCTGATCCAGTTTCCTTATTAGGTACTCTCTTTTCAAGCTATCTATTCGAACATCATGTTTATTGAATAGAGCCTTAAACTTCACTCAGGAATATATGATTTCCATCTATTACACGAACTTCCAAACGACTTTTAGATTGTAATGTAGTGCATTCTTGTAAAGGTATTAGAATAGCATTATATTGTTCATAATTTATAATTTTAACTATGTGAAGACCAAATAGTGTCTCAGAAGTAATTATTATATCTACATAATCGCCAATATTCAATGGCATGTCAACTGATCCAGTGATAAACATTTCCACTACGTGTCCACTATTACGAAAGCTACATAATTTCTTAGAAGTGAATACTATATCCATGTAATCTCCAATATTCAGAGACATATGTCAATTGATCCGATGAACAGGTAAATAAATTTTTAGTATAACTAATACCCTGTTTTCCGAACTGCTTTACAATAATCAATGATTAAAATTGTAACTAAATTACTTACTTATATCATCTTGCTCGAGTATAATAGGTGAGAATGAGCTAATCAGATCAGAGTTTTCATCTATGTGTTTCGAATTGCGCAATAAACATTTTCACTGTGCGAATGCCATAAAGATACTTAGAAGTGATTAAATGTTATATCTTCGTTATTTCCAACACTCAAAGACATGTCAACTGATCCGATGAACAGGTAAATTGTTTAAAATAATGGATACCCTATTTTTTGAACTGCTTTACAATAATTGATCAAAGTTGTCACTTATATCATGTCGCTTGGGTTTATCGATTGGATAGTATGAGTTAACTGCTTTTATATTTTAAACCAGGTGTTTTAAGTTTATCCAATCATTTTATTTCATTTAATTCATTGATTTTAACATTATTTGGAAAATAATACAAGGTATTACATTTTAAATATTTATTTCGATTTTATCATAATTTTCTTTACACCATTTATACAAACAATGCACATTTTTATAAGCACAGATATTGTTATGATAGATACAGGTTTGAAGATCCGAAAAATATTTTTCATACAATGTTTCAAAATTAGGACAGCCAACTCCTTCTAAGTTATATACTTTACTAGTATCTAACATATCTTTAAGCCATACTGTTTTCTCATTACCTTTAGTAAAAATATTTTTGCCTTTGAAAAAGTTGATTATACTAGACTTATAATTATAGTAAGGTACAAAGCCTTCATTCCATAAAATTCCTCTATTTCTTTCAATCCATGCTACATTTGAACGTTCCTTTTTTGTTAAATCATAAAATGGGTATGGCGGCTTTATTAATATTATCATAACATGCGATTTTGATAAAATTGCTATTTCTTTGGGGATGAATTGGTTTTTCTCATTTTTGAAACCTTGAACATCAACAATTACATTCATGATATCTTCCGGACAATGTTACTCAGGGGTTTATACTCAAAAAGCCGATCGTTAATAATCAAACAGTATCCTGTTGTATCTTCAGGTATGTCTTCAGAACATTCGATTTCTAAACGCACATCTACTGGTCCACTTTTTAGTGAATCGTTTTGTCTTGAACAATCAATAACAAAAAGTGGTGCTTTTTCTTTGAATGACAGCAAATCAAGCAGAGGGTCTGGACTGAAGCCGTAATACGACTGACGGAAATTCGTATACATTTCATATAATATACTGTACTTTCCTTGATCAAATTTAAGATTAAGTGATTCATAAGGAAAATATTGTGAATTTAAAAATAGTTTAACATTGGTAACATTACAATGATCAAACACAGAAGAACTATTAAGTGAAACATCTTTTCTATTACTTTGCAAACCAAATATAAGAAATCTTGGTTTTTCTAATTGAGAAGCAGTTTTGATAGACCATGAATGTTTTGTTGTTTTGGGTAATAATGGATATTCATACAAATCCCAATTTCTGAATGCAAGTTGTATAGGACGATCTTTTTCTAGATGTTTAAGTAATAAGAGTCTACTACGATCAGAAACTTTTATTTGCGGCACTCGCCATTGTACCTTCTGTATATCTATACGGATATTATTTTCTTTTTCAGTGATTACACAATTTACATTAGAATTGCTTCTTTGTAATATAAGTTCATGTCTACAATTAATAATGATTTTATTATAATCTTCTGCGAAACCCAATACTTTGTTTAATGGGAGAACTACGCAGAAGTTTCCATTTGTTTGCTTTATTCCATCCACTTTCCACCCCCACACCTCAGCAGCTCTATTTTCTCCTTCATTCATTGAAATGTATGATTTTATTGTAGTGGTGATTCCAGCATTTTTTATACGATCTATTTCAATACCATTCAGTTCATATCTTATATCTTGAAATAAAAATGGTATTGCATTGTTAATAAAATTTACTTGTTTTTTAGATATTTTTCCTGTTGCATCAGCAGCACTTATATTAACACGACCCTCTATGTAAATTGAACTAGCAGATGGTAGCACATACACATCTTGCTGATGAATAGGTATTCTAATTTCATCATTGTCTTTAAAGCTATTGTAATAAGGATTATAGCTATGTATTTCATAGCTTTCTATTGAATGATCATGATGGGGTAAATCCGTAACTTGAAGCATTTTATAATTTAAATCCAAGAGCGCAAAGAAATTTTTTATTTTTCAGAGTAATAGATTTTTTTTTACCTAACCGCTTCTCCGATAGTAGTCTTCTTTCTTTCGATATAGGAGGTGAAATGTTATGTGGTTGGTTATGAATAGCTATTTTATTAAAAACCAACATGACTAAAATGTTATTTCTTACTTAATTGAATTATAAATTAATTTACTAATTCTTCAAGAACAGAATATTAATTGACCTGACCAGCTTAGATTCTTTCACTTCGAACTATTATCACTAATTGAGTAAAAAAACGTTAAGTAAGTTTTTTTATTTTATATTATGAGATGTCCAAAATAACTTAAGAAAATTAAGACACAAATGTCCACAATTATATAAATTATTGCCTTGTAGATTATCATAGTTGTACTGAATATTTGGTCCTACATAATTAATTATTTCTTTAGGAGGCCTTAAATTACCGTAACTGTCAAAGTATTCAATATAGTTGTTTATTTTTGCATATGCTACCCAATGAGTACCAGAGTTTGTCGAACTATCCAAATTAATAACACCACATTCTTTTTGGTGTGGTTTCTCAGGTAGTTCATCTCTCATAAACACACCGCGAAAAAAAGGAATTTGTTTTGAGTGTTTTAATATATCAATGTTGGTTAAAGCTCTTTTGGGTAGCCGAGTAATCAGTTTTTTGATTTTGTTACATAAATTCCTAAACCATCTTTATAGGGCTTGAGATGTAATCCTTTTCCTACACAAATAGATCGCAAAACTGGTAAATCTCTGTCAGATCTTTTTAATGTTAATAGATTTTTCTTAGCAGTGCTGTAATCATTTATAGCTTTTGTGATTCCTGCGACCCCGCCAGCTATACTACCGGCAGCTGACAATCCTGCAAATATAGGAATCAAAGGAAGAAAACCTTAACCTATTCACAATCCACAATTGATCAGTTATTGAATAGATATAAAGTATAAAATCAGCTAGAACTGATGAATTTATCTAGATGAATAGATGTTAAGCGAGATTGAAAAGATAATATTAGGGAACCTGGATACAACCTGAATGGTTGGATCCAGGTTCCCTAATATTCATCTACTCAAGTAGTCTGCTTGCTTGTTTAATAGGAACACCTAAGAAGTCGATACCTCTGGTCTGAGTAATTATCAAATGTGGGCGCGCAAAAACGGTCCACCAGGGGTATTGAGTTAAGACGAGACGCGGTATCTAGATTCAATTAATAATAAGGATTTAAAAAATATTCAAAAACTGGCATGACTCATTTGAAGTTGGAAGTGAAAAAGTTAGATTTGAGCATTTTCAGTTTAAAATGATATTAAAATTAAATTAATTTAGAATTTTTGGTACTTAAAAACATCATAGGTATAAATAAAACATCATTTACACGCTTACATTAGGTACATTTACACTTCTCTCCGCATCTCCCCCGATCTTGTGCCGCCGTGTACATGTCAATGCGTGTGTGTTCGCACACTCTCGCCCCTCGACAAGACGAGAACGGGCGAGAGGTGCGGGGACGGGGAATGGGGACGCATACTGCGTCCCGCGCAGTATGGAGGAGATTCCGTTCTGTATGTAATACTCTTACTGTCTTTTGTGCCTGTGCTTAGCATGCACTTATGACATTCTTCACACGAAACTACGCTCACTGGCAAAGTCACTTACTTATAAGATTTTTGTGAAACGTATCGTAATCATACACATACAAAACGCCGAATTGCCCAAGGAGATTTTCTTTATTCGCCCAATTCAATTAGGAACAACAGTCCTCTAGGGAAGCCAAAAACTATGGAAAGGAGATAGGTACCGCAGCCACGTCATCTCCGCCTGCGCACAGAATACAGTAAAAGTATTACATATATTAACAATCAAAGATAGGGGGCAACGGTAGGAGACGGCGTTAAGTGTACCTAACCCTCAAGTCCGAACGGCCCCATGGGGCCAATATAACATAGACGAATCTCAACCTTATGTACATTAACATAAAAATATTGGTTCCTTGACAAAACAAATTGACCTTGGAAGCAGAGGCTAAAAATGAGAATTTTTGCGAAACGTACCGTCGTCATTGCTTCTAGCTTCCTTATCTTTGAGGTCGCGGGTCTGTATGTTTTCGTCTGGTGGCAGCGTCAAACGGGGAGGTTCATCTTTGCTGCCTGCAAAATAATTATTGGAAAACATTCAATTTCATTCAAGACTATATGGATATGATAATTTATAAATCATACCCTGATAGAGAACATGCAATAAAAATTTCAACTATGAATGAAAGGGCACAGTCATGGTCAAGTCGAAATTGTGATTCCTGATTAAGAAATACGTAGTACACACAAAGTTACCTACTAACTATTCTTTTTCCCTGCTGGACTGCCTAAAGTCTAGTAAAATTCCTCGTCACCCCATCGTGTCCAGCCCTGGCATGGCACTGGCGATAGCGTTTATCGAGCGCTATCATTTATGTCTATCTCGCTCTACGTAATAATAAGGAGCGGGATAACACTAGTCCGTCGCGCGATATAAACTTTGTCTGGGTTTATCAACGGTGCTGATCAATATAGTAAGGTAATTTATGGCCACATACTCGAAGCCCAGTTTTCTCTTGTAGGCCGACATCATGAGTCTCATGATGACCGACCCAGTTCCATTTGAGCGTGCGCCCGTCTGTCTCCCTTTAGAGGTAGATCCAGGTCTGCCTATATTGTCCAATACGGATAAATCAGAACAATATTGTTCTATTTAGTCCGTCAATTAGATTGTCCGAAAATGATGGGCACTTATTTTACGGTAAGTATATGAAATGGACAAAACTTGTGACGTCACATGTCAGTGAAAATTGTACGCCTTGGTACCTACCAAGGCGCGACGAAGCGCGAAATAGTATCTTTTTAATTTTTTGTTAGCCAGAGAAAAGAAAAAATACTCGTACATACATACAATATTTTTTTATTAATATCCCATCTGGTGACCTGAAAAATTTTTAGTCATCATGCCTATTAGTAAATAGTGAAGCAAAATGGATGCGTCAAGTTTACATTCACCGTTGTGTGCAGCGGACCGAGGCAGGTCTGCGTACCCTCGGAACAGCATCTCGATCTCGTCAGGCGTCATGCGGCGCAGGTACGGCACCCGCTTCAGGTCAGGCCGGTGCAGACAGCGGAACGAGTTGCGATGCTGAAATTTATTTCACGTAAGTATGTGAAACGGAAAACCGTATGTAATTTTAATGGTAACCCAGGACTAGGTACAATGAAAGAGATACGTGTCGTGGTTATGGTTTAACATGTACCTAACTACTTGCAGAAAGCCTCATTGTAACATATATTTCTTTTGATCTGCCACTGGAGTTTGGCAATATCTATTCTATCTGGACCTCCTGTGTGTTACCTGACTAAGTTTTGTCCGCTTACAGGCCGAATGCAGTGACTGTAATTGTACTAAACACCTATTTTGTGATGTATTCTGGAAAATAAAGATTTCTGATTTCCGATTTCCTGTTGTCACACAATTAATAGTACAGACGCACAGAACAGCTCACCCCCTCCCCGGACATGATGTTCCTGGGTGTCCCCCGTGGATTGGTATAGATAATACGGATAGATACGAAACAAAGTTTGTCGCAACAAATCTGACATAGCTTGACAACTTCTAAACAATAATGACAGAAAGTTTAGGTAAAACGAGTCGATTCGATTTACGATAGCCCTGCGTTTCACTCACACATGGACGCGTGTGTGCAAACGTTGTTGGAATGGTTGTTTGACAATTTTGTACAAAATGTATCAAAGTTCACAGCCGTGCTGTTGTCACACTTTCATACTCGCCTCGCATTTTGTCCTTGCCGTAATTAGTACATACCTATCCATTACAATAAGAAAATCTAACCTTGACAAGCCCAGGTAGGACTTGCATCTTCTCACAAGCACGAGACATGCTCTGGCATTGTATCACGCCGTCGTGCTTCACTGATATCGCAGACAAACCACTTTTTACGAGGTCTTCACTTATCTGGAACATTGAAACGTTGCAGCGATACATGGTACAGATAATGGATTTAGGTATAAAAAAGTCTTGGCAAAAGTCAAATGCCACAATAGGGCATACATAGATACATACCTACATCACGTCTTTATCCGTAATTGGGCAGACAGATAATTTATGTATTTATTATTATCAACTATAGGTATTTATCAACTATTGCTAGCAGGTAAGAGAGGACTAACAGCAGGGGTTGGGTTCAGACCGACTTTAGTTTGCATATACCTACTAACTGGTGGCGGAAGTACACAAAGTAACTTCGAGCATGTATCGGATAGAGAACTTAGGAAAGACTAGTTATTTATTTGTTAATGTTTAGTAAACATTTTTTTTTATTCAGGGTGTATACTTAATGCCAAATAAATAAAGTTTATATTTCCATAATGCTTAAGTTTAAATACCTACCTAACGTTCCTCAAAATCGTACCTAACGTTGTAGGTGGTAGGTGTCCGTTTCCATTTTATTGCACTGGCAGTTTGCGGGATTATTATCTCTTTTGAGAACGCCTTTGCCACTTCATAGGCATTCTAGATTGTTTATCATTTCTTTGACCTGATCCTTTTGAAATAATTTGCACACATGTTCACCAGCTATCTTAGTAGGTTCTGCAAGATTATTTTTAAAAGTAACAAAATTGTTCTGTTCTAAGTTTTTTAATTTTGGGCTAACCTCATGACGTCCTGTCAAAATCAGATGCGTCTAGCCACCTATGTAAAATATTGATTTTAGATAGGTGTAGTTGTTTTTTTTACATTTTACACCATTTAAGAATTTATTCTGTTTTAAGACGCTAAGAGCAACAATTAAACATCTGAGAATGCTGGAATACGATTCAGAAGGAGTTAAATATTCATCGTCAATTAGAAATTGAATTAATTTGGGAGTTCATGAATAAAGATGTAGGTAAGTATCTGGGGATCAGGTGATTCGTTAACAAACAGCCGTTACACTTAATGTTACGACCTTATTTTGATTGTATGTACCTAACATCCTGATTATTTTGACGACCTCTGTGGTGTAGTGGTTAACACGCCAGTCCGCCACACCGGAGGTACCGGGTTCGATCCCTGGTCAGGTCAAGATGGAAAATGATCTTTTTCAGATTGACCTGGGTCTTGAATGTTTATCTATATATGTATTTGTTATAAAATATAGAATTTGAGTTAGTATCCCATAACACAAATCTCGAACTTACTTTGGGGCTAGCTCAATCTGTGTGATTTGTCCCTATATATTTATTTATTTATTATTTATTTTGAAATGTACACACTTAACTGAGAAGTTTCGCTACGAGAACAACGTTTTTTAATATTTTAATGTGATCCAAGACGAAAAATCTTAAGTATCTTGTCTTAAATCTGCCCTAAAAATACTTCTGCAAATGTTTTAAGAACACTATGAGGTATCAATAATAAAAGCTGGAATAATCTAAACAGTAAATTTCGAAATGGAGCATAATTAATGAAGTTTAGAGAACCTTAATTTCTTATGACGTCTTCCAAGAACCGCGAACTTCCAACGCGTGATCGCGAGAATCTATTTAAGTAATCTTCTAAGTTTATTATTCATACTGAATTGATTACTTAAACCGTCTTTTCTAATTTAATCTAATTTTAATCTAATTAATTAATAATTTCTCAGTAATCAATTCCCAACGCGGTTAAAACATTAGTAACATATTTATCACAGGCAATTTTTATGTCAAAAATTATGTCAACATTTTTTCTGTCAAAAAATATGCCGATGCTATCAATTTATTTCACATTAGGCGCCACTTCTGCATGGTATTCGCCTTAAATTGACTAAATTTGATTATTTTTCTGAATCTGAAACCAACGTCTAAATTGAGTCTAGTGATTTTTTTCAATATATTTTTTTATATTGATAACTAATAACTTAATACTAAAACATATTAAAAACACGCATCGCCGGAAGCCTTCCCAGATATTATTTATTCAAATTTCGTATGGGCCGTCCCGTCCTAACATCGGTCCGTCAGTCATGTTAGCTTGATCGATGCGAGCCAAAAGTTTTTGTACTGAAAAGGTCTATTGAAAATGGACTTGATTAAACGCAGCCTGGTAAAGGCACGTTTCAGATACTGCCAACATAAGTCATTGGAGTGAATAATACTGTAATTTAATAGATATTTGCTTTGATTTTGAACTGTGGCCCACCGCAGTTCAAAATCAGCAGCACATCGACAATCAATAAATAGATAAAGAAAAATCACACTACTAATTTATCAAAGCCACACTCTATCACGTCTTTATCCCTAATGGGGTAGACACAGCATTTTGGGTCTTGCGACTTTAACCATAAAAGTTAAATGACGTAGATATTTGACAATCGTATTTTTCATTGAGTTAAATAGTCATAAATAATAAAGGAATTATTATAATGATCTGCCTACGTGATACCATGGAAGCAGGGCCCAAGATCACTTTTAGCGTTATGGTGGAAAAAGTAATAAAATAGTGATGGGTTGCTACTGTTGCTAGCCGTATCGCGTATTAACATAATTCGAATTTTTGCCCATTGCCTCGATTATGTTGGAAGAGGAGCAATCTAAGTTTCTTTTTCTCCCAGACCAGTGTGGAATAACTATAGCTATCAATCAAAACATCAATATTTTTACCCGATTTAAAAAAGGAGGAGGTTATCAATTCGACTTGTATGTTTTTTTTAAATTTTTGATTGTATGTTACGCGATATCTTCGCCAATTGTGAACCAAGTTTGACGACTCTTTTATTTATTTGAAAGCCTTTACTACCAAGTTGGTCCCATATTAATTTAAGACATAATGAAGAGCTTTAAGGTGAACGTATAGGCAAATGGCCTTGAAGTGGCGCCCTCATTTGAAATAAATTGTGATAATTTATGGAGATAATTTCCATATTGATCTTCGTCATGCACTAGATAGCCCTTTAAATTATTTTATGAACCACCGTTGAAAGTATTTACATTAGTCCGTCTAGCTTTAAAACTTGCCTCGGCCAAAAATGGCCACGGCAAGTTTTAAAGCTAGACGGATCACCAATAATAGTGTCCACGGCAGTTCATAACGGCACTTTAAAGGGCTATCTAGTGCATGACGAAGAGCAATATGGAAATTATCACCATATTTACGAGTTAACAATTTATTTCACACTTCAAGGCCATTCACCTATATCTTCACCTTAAAGATATTAAAAAAATATTATTATATTATAAATTAAATAAATACATAATAATACATTAAATATAGACCAAAGGCTCAGGGCATTTATCACTAGCCTATATTGAAAGAAAAGCTATCGATAACGACCTAGCGTTTGACAACGACCACAGCTGAGAAGAAACGTCGAAAGAAACTGATTTACACAGTACTGGTCGCCTACGCGCCAGATGGGCTTTGTTTTTGCTGAGGTCATTTTACCGTTTAACACTTTTACTGCTTCCAACTGACTCTAATTTAATAGTGGTGTTTCTTTGTGTGGTCGAAGTTAGTTACCACGACGCTATAATAATTATGTTGTTATTTAAAAAAATATATTTACAAACTAGCTTTTATCTAAAACAACGAACTAAAAAGATTAAAGTGCTTCTCAAGACGAAACTATTGAGCCTCGGTGGGGATAAGTTGTTTTATCACAGAGATGCTGTGGCTGCATCAGGGGATCACATTAAATAAATCAATAAAATAAATATAAATACATACATAAAAAATACATACATATATAAATACATTGGTACTATAATGTAAGAATATATAAGAAGTGGGTCTTATTTAGCTTGCAAGATTACGGACACACAACTAAATAAAAGCTATAAATTCCTACAAAATTTTAAATTTAACGGAGGCCAGAACCAGGTGGTCAGAAATAATTCCAAATTCAAAATTTCCAGATCATCCAGCTTCACAAAAACAATGGGTCGAGCCGCTTTGCAGACTTGTACAGAGTAGCCTACTAGAATCATCTGCCAACAACTCTGTAGAGCGCGCTCGTCTCCTTGCTACCGCCGAACGGGAGTCTGGTTTGTGGTTACACACACTACCATCTTTTAATTTAGGCACATTTCTCGCCAACAGTACCTTCCGCATAGCGTCTTGCCTGCGCCTCGGCGCTATTACCAACGCCCCGCATCGCTGCCTCTGCGGCGATACCGTCGACCGGCAGGGCCACCACGAACTTTCTTGTTGCAGGAGCGCAGGCCGCATGGCGCGTCATGCCAGCCTTAACAATATTATCCACCGGGCTCTTGTCACCATTCAGATGCCAGCCGTCTTAGAACCAATCGGACTGGCACGAGATGATGGCAAGAGGCCGGACGAATGACCCTTGTGCCCTGGAGGTTGGGAAGACCGCTAGTGTGGGACGCCACATGTGTCGACACTCTGGCGTCTTCCCATCTTAATGGCACAAGTGGAAAGGCTGGCACGGCGGCAGCTACCGCTGAATCCCTCAAACGGCGCAAGTATGCGTGCCTAGGAGAGGCATACATATTTGAGCCGTTTGGGTTTGAAACGTTGGGTCCGTGGGGGCCCTCTGCACATAGTTTATTTAATTTGCTGGCCGGTCGAGGTATCAGGTGACCAGAGGGCTGGCAATTTTTTAGCACAAAGATTAAGCATTGCCGTCCAACGTGGCAATGCTGCCAGCCTTCTGGGCACTCTTCCGCAAGGGCAGAATTTGCGGGATATTTTTTATTTATAATAGTTTATACTTATAAGTAATTTATTTTTAGTATTTAAGTTGTATTAAGTTTTTTTTTAAGTTACTTAGTTTTAGTTTAGTTATTATTTATTATTAGTCTTGTACATGTATTTATATTTATCAGTAATAAAGAAAAATAAAAGCTTGTAAAATAGATTTAATAACAACTCTGTAGACACAGTGTAATAAATTTGGCGCTACAAAGTTACAGTTTCGTAGCATACCGTCCTCACTCCTTTATAGACAGTCATTAATTTGCTGCTATGAAGAAGATTTCGTATCTGCCTCGTAGACATTGATGCAACTATGCAAATGAAGTTGCGATTTCGTCAGGCAGGTCGTTAAACCACAGTAAATCATGTTAATGGTCCCAGATTTTTCTTTTCCACTTTGTTCAGTATTAGGAAGAATTGTGGTGCCACTGACGTGCATATTTTTGGACAAAAAAACTGGATAGCGCACCCGGAGCTCAGAAGCAGCAAGTAATACACAGAGGAACATGCTAACATGATAAGATTTCGTTACTTCTCGTGAGGTTTAAATTACTTTCTTCGTGGCGATGCTAAATTTATGCTACAAATTTTCAATTTCGTAGCTGCTTTGTCGCGATGCTTAATTGCTGCTACGACGTTTAGATTTTGTAGCTGCTTCGTAGCGACGCCAAATTGATGGTACGAAATTTTCATTCCGTAGCTGTTTCGTTGCTTGCGGTGCTAAATTGGTACTACGAAATTCAGGTTACGTAGCTTCTTCGTAGCGATGCCAAGTTGATGCTACAAATTTTCAATTTTGTAGCTGCTTCGTAGGACGCGCCGCCAAATTGGAGCTACGAAGTTTAGATTTCGTAGCTGCTTCGTAGCGACGCCAAATTGATGGTACGAAATTTTCATTCCGTAACTGCTTCGTAGACAGGGTTATCGTAGTGTATAGACCAAATTTAGGCATACTTTTTAAATTGAAATGAAATTTAAAAGCTTACCTGCAGTTCCTTTCCCTCGCAACAGGGCACGAGCGGAGGTAGCTCCTCCTTCAGCTTATGCAAGGAGTTGAGGTTCGCCACGTTGTCTCCGCTGGCCACTGGATTCATCAACCGCAGCGAAGCATCTGAAGACCGCTTCTCTTTCACCTCGAAGTTGTCGCAAGATGCCTGCAATGTTAAAATCAAGTAAACTTTTGTTATTTATTTTTCTGTTTATGCATCGGTTTTTTTTAATTGCATTGCGTGCCCCATCTGTACTACCAGAGCCATATATGAGTATAAGCCAGAGCAGTTCCAGGGTTTGGCCTACACTCTCCACGCTGGCCAGACGGGTTGGAGAGGTCTCATTGATGTTTATAAGCTTTGTTTGGCTTGTGTTTCCTAAGTCGCCTTCTACGACATCTACGGGAAGACTTGGAGAACGGGACGATTTTTCTGTGTGTTAGTAGCTACTCGTAACTCAAGTGACAGTTTTCTCGAGCAGCTTAAAGGCATCTGCATCATTGTGTGTGCAGTAACAGTCTTTCCCGTTTAGGGAACAGTACATATCAATTAAAAGAAAGGCTGCCCTAAAGTCACTATCCAAATACAGGGATTCCTAAAGATATTTTTCTTTACCCGTAGCCTGTGCGTAAAAAGTTCATTTGATACTTAAAGTAGAAGAAACTGTCCTCGAAACAGGCCAATTAAAGCATTGAATATTTATAATCGTTTAATATACATTGCGTGTTTTGAAAAATAACGTTCAGATTGTTCATTACACGACAGGCAATGCATATCAAATCGCATATGGTTTGGATGTTACTTTGCGTAGTACTTACTCTTACTTCACGCTTTTCCCAGGGCGGGATACCACTAGCACTGGTGTGAGGGTTTTCGAGCTGCCTAAAGGCATCTGACGTAGCTCAATGACTGTCATCTAGTGACAAGTCATTCTTGCACACTATGTGTACTAGCGTGCAGGTTTCCTCAAGATGTTTCCCTCCATCGGAAGCAAGTAGTGGTCGAAAATGATCGTACGTGAGTCATTATTTTGCAAACTCAGTGGTACAAGTCGGGGACGGAAACTGGGAACTTTCAGTTTTAGCACAGAATACAGTAAGAGTATACAGAACGGAATCTCCTAAGGTACGCGCAACATGCGTCCCCCCGTTCCCCGTCCCCGCACCTCTCCCCCGTTCTTGTGCGCCCGCGTGCGCCATGCAGTGTGTGTTCGCCCGCTCTGAGACAAGGCGAAAACGGGAGAGCGGTGCGGGGGCGGCGAACGGGGACGCATATTTGTATACTCTTACTGTCTTGTAGCTTTAGGTTGTGCTTTTAAACCTACTACACCACTACAGCTTCAAAACTGCTACGACCACGAATAACATTTTATCTGATAGAGTAGAAGATAGCTGCGGAGTACGTAAGTGAAGTAGGCACCTACAAGGTACCTCGTAATTTTACAAAATGTGACATACCTTCTTCATAGATATACTAGCGCTCATGGTGAAGTCTTTGACGGCCACTGGGAGTTTATGTTCACGTAACAACTGCATAGCTGAAGGTTTGTGAATCGGTTCGAGTTTTTGGTTGTTTGATTTTTAGATTGTATGGGTGTTTTGGTTTGACAACTGTCTTCCGATTTTGAATTTAACGTTTCTTTATTTTATTGCCTTTGGTGTGACATTGTCATTTGCAGTGAGGCTTTGAAAAGGTTTACGGAAAAAGTTTTAAGTAAATAAATATGAAGACAAATCACACAGAAGTACAGTCCGCAGGATGCAAATCACGATCCGCTGTTTGATTTTGATAAGAAGGGTGAATGATGAACAAAAAAACATATACATTTATGAACAAACAAAAACATATGAATTTATGAACACATAGAAGTATGTGTTCATAAATTTTATTTATTTAATTCAATACAACATTTCACTATATTATATCGAAACATAATTTCACAAACTAAACATACTTACATTTTAACTTTATATACAACGTGGAAGGGACATACACGTAATAAATAGAACCACGGTGTATACACGATCATTATAGTATAATGAAATTAAAATAACAACCAAAAAACAAAAACTAAATTCGGCTTTTCCATACAAAAGTGTGCAGCCGAAAAGGCAATTTGTATGGGAATGTCGAATTTTTGAAATGAAAACTTCTTTAACGGCGTTGTGCACTTTTTTTGTAATGGGTAAAAATGATAAACTCGCGTCAGACGGATGGAGAGTAGACAGCCGGCGCGGCGTAGGAGAGGAAGTATCCCCCTCTCTTTCTACGGCGCGGCGAAAATGTATGTCTGCGCCTGCTGTTTCGTATAGCTGAGAGATAAACTTTTTAATGTAATATAAATCGTCATGTTTGTGTACGATAGCGCAATAAATAAATATTCTATTCTACCACATAAATGATAGTACTTTTATACTGTTAATTAAAGCAATTCGTGCAAAATATTCCCTAACCATTCCAAAATATCAAAAATGCACAACGTTAATATTCAAGTGTTCACTTTTGCCGGCACTCCCGGAGTGCAACCTGTCGTTTTTTTTTTGGTCTTTTGACTGTTATTTTAATTTCATTATACGTTAGTGATCTAGTATAGCCCAAGGTTCGATTTATTACGGGTATGTCCCTTCCACGTTGTATACTAATTACATAAAAAACATACAATTAAAACAAATACCTACAAAAATATGTTTTAAGCATTTTTGTCACTATGTGCCTTACAATTACTTAAGCTAGGCGTACATTGGCCTGAGATTCAGATGCTGATTTCATTTACTTTGCCAGTTTTGCGATGATCATCATCATTTCAGACGTATAATGTCCGCAGCTGGACATAGGCCTCTCCCAAGGATTTCCAAAATGACCGATCTGGAGCGGCCTGCATCCAGAGATCTTGGTCAGGTCGTCTGACCACCTTGTGGGTGTCCTAAGCTTCGCTTACCAGCGCATGGTCGCTATTCGAGAACCTTTTTGCCCTATCGGCCATCGGTTCGTTGCACTGGGACACAGTGCAACGAACCGATGGCCGATAGGGCAACCACTGCCACTTCAAGAGCTAATTCTTGGGGCTATGTTAGTGACTTTTGTTCTATGAATTTTCTCGTTTCTGATTCGATCACGTACAGAATCACCTGTCATAGCGCGTTAGGCGACCTTGAGCCTTCTTATGGGATGGGACGTAAGGGATCACCTTTTAGAGCCATAAGTCATCACAACACACATTGATTATATTATAGACTTTCATCATCATCATCGTCAGCTTTCAGGGACCCACTGCTGGGCATAAGCATCCTTGACTAAACTCCTCCTAACTTATAGACTTTAGTCTTAGGCAATGTATATAAGTAAAATCAATACCAGTAAAAGTATTTTTCTAATATATTTTAATTATAAATATGACTTATTTCCACAGATATAATAAATATCAGACTCATAAATAACAATTATCTACAGCGAATAAAGATTAACGAAACCCCTCATGATTAATAGATCGCCTTAAATATTCTAGGGATCGAAGTACCGTCGAGAGATATTCTGCCTTCGTGAGGGCCGATTGGCTTCGTTACGACTTTTTGTTCAATACATTTCAGTTTCTTTAATCTACCCTCGAGAACTGGAGAGGTACCCGAGTGTAGTGTTCGAAGGCCGATCACGTAGGAACTCTCGAGAAAAATTACATTCTTCGACGAAAGTAAGGGTCAGCCGAAAATTAAGTGGCCCGCTTTTTTTTGTTAGAATGCTGGTCAGTAAATAGCTATAAGAAGTTTGAGGCTTTTGAACGTTTGGTGGTATTACCTATACATACCTTCATACAATCCCGAATGTTTACACATGGGTACAGGCCGCGCGCATGGCTTTGTATGCATTTTTACTGCCCTTACACGTAGTGCTCCCGCGGTGGTTGTGTGCATCTAAAGAAAGGCATACAAGTCCATACAAAATTACAAATGGGCCTTTAGGGATACTTCTCTACATCAGTATTCTAAAACACACAATGTGTCACTTCTGTATTTTGGTATTTCGATCCGTTTGTATACAGGAAAGACAGTCGTCTCCTGCCTGTATGCTTATAAAGACTACATTCGTTAACCTCTCATACACTTGTTTCAATTCAGACGAAAGAACACGCAGTGAATACTCAACCTACTACAATCTACATACTGTACCTACCTCACTACACTAATACCATAACACCAGGCCCATTTGTAATTTTGTATGGACTTGTATGGATGGACCAAATTACAAATAGGCGGGGCCGCGACTGCTGCGGCGAGTGTAAAAATGCTCTTACGGGGTAGTAGATAATAAGCCTAGGCACCTCTTCTTTCAATATACTACATGATAATATGTTAAATATAATGTAAAAGCACAAACAAGGGCGAATCCAGCGATTCAGGGGTAAGAATGAAGCTTTTTGTGCTCTCCACACTCCGCAGTTTAGGCTATCCAAGGTAGTTTGCGCCCTCTAGTATCAGTAGTTCCATGATTTAGTCTTTAGTCCGACGAACGGACTTATGAGACTTTTTAGTATCATCAGTCCGATGATGCTGATCAATAAAGATCATCGGACCACTGAGCCTTTTAGTCCGATTTTTATACAAAAAATATTTATTGTGATGATTGATGATGATTGATGATGATTGATTATAATGATTGATAATGATAGATGATGAATTATAATTATGATGATGTTTGCGCGGCGTGCTAACTAAATGGAAGTACCTAACACTTTAACTGGGTTTAATTTAGCAAGATATTCGAGTAATTCTTTTGTACTTTGTTACGTAGTATATTGTTACTCTGTGCTAATATCTATTCTGTAGCACTGCACCCTTGTTCAGGTCGTTTGGATCGTAGAGGTAACCATGTAAGTATAGTGCGTTTTGATAAAAATAAAAAGAAAACATGATAAAACATCAAGTTTAATCTACATCAAGACGAAACAAGTTGATAAAACATTTAAAAAATATTTAGAAATGTGTGGAAAAATCATCTTCCCAAATCAACAACAACAGATTTCCGCCTGTTCTTCGTTATTCTCCGTATTCCTCAGATTATTCAGTTGCTCCTCCTTTGCTCTTCTTCCTTGTTTTCTTCTTGGATCGCTTGTACTTGGCCCGGGATGTAGAAATCTGACTGTGGCTCAGGTTCGGTGCTATGCTCAATGTTTTTCTGTAAATAATTAAATTATACATTATATTAACGTATAGAAACATAACACACAGGTTGATCTTTTAGCTTGTGCTATGGGATACTACCTCAACGATACTATATTTAATGATAAAAAAATACATATGTAGAAACACCCATTTTCCAACTTGCCCTGGCCTGGTATCGAACCCAGAACCTCCAAGTGGCGAACTAGCGTGGTTACTAATACGCCAAAGAGGTCGTCTTATATTTTTTATAAGTAATTTTTTTTTATTTACCTATTTCGTCCCACTGCTGGAATATAATATTATATTAGTAAAATTAATTGGTGTAGTTTGGTGTTATAAATGCTCATACTCATGAACAATATGTGAAATAGTTAAAGTGGACTGTCATTGTACGGCTGTAGTAATATTTGTTAAACGGACTGTGGATGGCGTCCGGTACTCAATCGACTATGAAAACCAGTGGAATCGTTGTCGCCAGAAGCTCCCTTGAAGCAATCAAAGGACCTACATCACCCTTTATTGAAACTTGGTAGGTTATAGGTTAGGAATATAGTAACGAAAAAATTAAGATAGGCTCTACTACTACTATAGGTACTCGTATCCAGGGCAGAAAAATAATTCCCAAACAATTAATTATTTAAAAAATATTTTTAAAACAAGCTTTTATCTAAATAAAACAATGAACTAAATCAATTGAGCCCAAACTCAGTGGGGTTATAATGTTTCATCAGAGATGCCGAGGCCACCTTGCGGCTTCATCATGAGATCAGGTCATTGGTACTATAATGCATTGTCACCCAACTTACAAAAGTGTGTGAAGTTTCCGCTCAAAATAATAAGGGAACTAATTTTTTGAGCTGTTATTTAAATATTCGAGATGTTATTATGATCAGTTGGAAAACATATTGAGCAGTTATTTAATTTAATGGCATTTGATTAATTATTGCTACAGTAAAACATGAACAGTATTAAAAAATCAATAAGTCGGTTATTTTAACATATTACTAGTTCTATTAATTTCACTAGATTAGGGAAAACCTATAGGTTAGGTTAGGTTAGAACTGCGACCAACACACGAACGAGCCGAGTGAGCGAAGCGAGCGTGCCGCGGTAGCGGCCGGGGAGTGCTAGGTCGGTTTTATCCATTTTACTAGGTTAGGGAAAACCTATAGAACAACAACATTTAATTATTTTCCTGCTCAATTATATATTCACTGATCCAGTTCATTATTTTTTATTACTCATTTTTGTTTACTTAACTGCTTAGTTTTAACTGCTGAACTAGTTATTAAACATGCCATTTATAATTTTTAACTTACCAAAACTGCTATTTATAACTGCCTCTTTAAATCAGTGCCTTAATAGGCAGTGGGTCTAATGTAGCTTGCAAAATTTGATACGCAGACAACGGGACAGGTTGTAAAAAGATGAGTATAAAGAACAAACCTTCTTCTGTTTCTCTAACTTCATCTCGTGCTGCAAGGACGACAGGATGCGATGGGCCAAAAACTCTCCGGTGCGGCGGACATCGGCGCAGTCCGGGTGAATGCGGTTGTTCACCACCGCTGCTGCAAGACCTTCCACGGCTTCGCCCCATTCCACTGAAAATTTCAAATCCTGTTTAAAAACTTCCTTCAAATGTGATTAATATTACGCTGTATTATGTTCAATTGAGTTTATGTTTCTTATATTTAATCCAGCTAAACTGTGAAAGTTATATCGCGCTATGTTATCTGCGATCACATAGCGCGACGAACCGATAGCCGATGGGGCAAAAAGGTTCTCGAATGGCAATCACGTTGGCAAGTGAAGCGTAGGACACCCACCCACAAGGTGTCAAACGACCTGACCAAGGTTTGCTGAAAAGCGCTGGATGCAGGCCGCTCTAGATCGGTCATTTTGGAAATCTTTGGAAGAGGCCTACGTCCACTACTGTAGTGGACGTTATGCGGCTGTAATTATGATGATGAATCTGCGAACACGCTCAGACAGGTATGCACCTTATGACATCAATTACAGTATGTATTTGGAAAAGATAATTATCTTCTGTGTTTGTAGTAATGGTTGACCGAGGTCTTCTGGCCTTTCTTCTTCATTTTACAACTAGTAAATTTAATATGCACTAGTTATATGTGGTTTCCTCGATACGTTTTCTCTAACTCAGAGGTACAAATCACGCCCATTGATAGATTTACCACTTTTTTAAAATATCAAAATTTGCTTCATTTCGATCCTTGAGTTTTTCTTACATGCCTCACATGTATAAAACCAGTGGCTTATATTTCAACTCTCTCTCTTGAGTTATGACTTAAACACACGGGAAGCTGACCTAGACTGATTGGCTACCCTACCGCCACACAGTCAGTGGCGGATTTGTAATCCTCTGCCGTAGCATGGCAGCGTTGATAAACCCAAATAAAGTTTATATCGCGCGGCACACTAGTACCATCCCGCTCGTTATCATGACATAGAGCGAGTGTTAGATGATAGCACTCGACAAACGCCGTCGCCGTGCCATGCTAAGGGGGCTGGCCTAGGCTGTATAATATCAACCGCCCCTCTCTATTCATTATATTTTTACAATCATTGATTGGCCGTCCCTGATATCTGGCCGCACTAGGTCTGGGCCTATAAGGACTAAGGAAAAAGCCGCCACTGCACAGTGATGGCTCATATCATTTCACAGACTTTGTAGCAAAACTCCGCTGATACTTACTCGGGTGTCTCATCACCGGCAGCGTGACCTTTCCGATGGCGACGTCCAAGCCTTTGTGCACCTTTTGACTGACGTTCTTCGACAGCAGCTTAGCCGCTGCGTTCACCATCTATAATGTAAGAACTGACTGCATTGACTGCGAATTCCCGATTCCCTGTCTGCTTTATACAATAATTTTTTTTGAATCATAGCTAAGAAGGAGAGAAATTTAACAAAAATAACGGGATTAATTCGGGAGCTGTGATGTCACACATAGACTCAGATCTACAAATGAATACGAGTATATTTAGAGAAATTATTAGATACTAGCTTTTGCCCGCGGCCTCGCTCGCGTATCCCAAATCCCACTGGAACATTGCTTTTTTCGGGATAAAAGGTACCCTATATCCTTCTCAGTACTCCTAACTATGTGTATGCGAATCTTCAAGACAATTGATTTAGTAGATAAAGCGTGAAGATGTAACAAACAAACAAATAAACAAACAAATATACCAACTCACTTTCGCATTTATAATATTAGTTGGGTTAGTTAGGATAGGATTACGAAAAAGTTTTATCAAAACATTTGTTGGTGAAATGTGGACAATGCACAAAAAGGATGAAGCTAGATTAGAAGCTATTGAAATGTGGCGCTGGAGGAGAATGAAAAAAAAAGTTGGACAGAAAAAGTAACAAACAAAAAGGTATTATATGTGGGTGAGGTTCGGTCGTCTACTACGACACGATGCGTTTTTTTAAACAATAATTAAGGGAAATGTAGAAGGAAAAAGAGGAGTAGGAAAACCCAGACGAAGATAATTTCATCAAATAAAAGAAAAAGATAATGTGGAAACATAAAAGTCAGGAAATAGAGACATGGACCACCACCGACAAGAGCACAGCTCTTAAATATTACAAGATCAAGATCTTATTACAAGAAAAGGATAGATATTAGGTCGCAGACGGGGTATTTCATATTGTTTTTATACCTCTAGCAGTCTTCTTCTTTCCGGAAGGAAGGTGGGTACTGCCACTGGAGACGGCAGGTCTTCAACCCTGTCTATGAACGTCACTTCTGCTAATTTGGTTTTCGACGGCTGTGGAAAATCATAATTTATGGATATTTAAATCTTAGATAAAATGCTACACACTAATAAAAATTAACAAATAAAAAAACCCGAAGCTTGAAACGACTTTTAAGCGTTCACCCCAAATTTTTAAACGGCTAAACCGATTTTAATCAAACAAATATCAATCATACAAACATCTTGAAAGACAAGGCTTTAAATAAAAAAAAACTTAATCGGTTTATTCGTTTAGGAGCTACGGTGCCACAGAAAGACACACAGACACGTCAAACTTATAACACCCTCTTTTTCATCGGGGGTTAAAAAGGCCGAGTCGTTTTTTACGCTGCGGCAACAAGCTAATGCATTGCCACGTTGGATGGCAAGGCTTATCTTTTGACCTATACATAGACCAGCCACAGATCTGTATATACTACTAGATAAAGAAAGTCCTTCAATTGGTATGAAAACCCTGGCGTGCCAATTTTCAGTACAAATATTTGATAAAAAATTTACTTACAAACGGAAAAAACCTTTTTTATTACTTCCTCCAACGTTTTCCGACGAGTTTCTACGGCTCAAAACAGCTGGTTTAGGTATTTTACAATAGAGAATGAATGTCCGATCTAATGAGTTGACATACACGGACTAAAAGCGACGATCCTAAATGAAGTCAATTTGACATCAGATTGACACGCAAATTCATACAGAGGCTGTGTCTATATTGATCCATGGTCTGTGAGACCAGCCCTCTGGTCACGGTAAACTTCCAATGAGTTTCCTAGAGACAGATAATCTAAATTGAACATTGAACTCGTTCATGATATGATGTCACGCGGTTTCATACATACATAGGTTCAAATCAAATCAAATTCTTTATTTGCTTAATAAGAGTACCATGTTGTCTTACAATTAAAATTAAAGTCCTTCTTATTAACCCTTTCGGGTATAGCAAAATTTTAACATACTTATCTATTTTCTCCTAAAATATTAACAATATTATTTATATTAAGTACATATTACTTTTTTATTTCTGTGGAATATTATACATTTATTTTGGTCTTTCTAGAATACCACTTATATGGTGAAAACTTTTAATATTTTATTTTATTAACTATTTAGGTACTTGAAACTAAATGCTATATAATAAATCAATAATTTGTAACTTAAATACTATTACTGATATCTTTTTACTTACATGCTATAATAGCTATATTTTAATATTCAGATGAGATCATATTTATAACAAATATGTAGGTATTTATGTTTAGGGCAGGTGACAATAATATCAACATAGGTGCAATATCACGTCTTTATTCTTATTCGGTCAGATAAAGCATTTTGGGTCTTGCGGCTCTAAGCAGACAGAGCCCAGGGCCGCAAGACCCAAAGGCCACTTTTAGAGTGATGATAGGCGAGAAGGTGGAAAAAGGTATCAATGTAGATCAAGCGGTTTCACCTAAAATATGTCGTCAGAGACGTATAATGGGCTGGGCACAAAACATCAACTGCATTCACAGGGAGACGTCGAGCGACGACCGACGTCGCATTGTGAATTCACAGATTTGTGCGAGTAAAACTTTTAGCACAAATCTGTTTTCAAGGTGGCTGACGTCTTGCAGGCAGTAGTTTTAAAATCACCACCAAATTGTTTAAATCAAATTGAAAATCAAAGGAAAATAATTATAAATTATAAACTAATCACACTTGATTGAGCTAGCCCAAAAGTAAGTGTAAGCTTGTGTTATGGGATACTAACTCAACTATACTATAATTATAATAAATACATACATATAAGGATAAACACCTTAACCCAGGAAAATTTGAAAAATACCATTTTTAAACTTGTCTGGGCTGGGGATCGAACCCAGAACCTCCAGAGTGGCGGACTGGCGTTACCACTATTCGTCACGGTGGACGGAAAATGCCCAAAAGCGGACCTCAGACTCAGAAGCAGCGTAGCTAATGATGCAACCAACATACCACAGGGGTCGGCGGCCTGTCTTTGACACTCTTCATCATCTGGTCCGTGGTCTCCTCCGACTGAATGTTGGTGATCTCCCCGAACAGTATGGATTGGCTTTGCACGTTGGCATACTGCTTCGCCAACTCTGCCGTGAGTTGGATTGACCAGCGCTTTTGTTTCTTTGAACTGGAAATTACACACACAGTCAGTGACTCAATGGCGTAGCTGGGACGACGACGATGACGAACCGCCCCGGGTGACAACAGTCTCCTGTTCGTATCATCTCTAGAAATAACTAGACATGGGGCAGCATATGTAGATTTTGCCCCTCCTAAAAAACTCTACATCTGTTTTCAGATTTTTATAGGAAGCTTGGAAAACCTGACACTAGTGTTGGCCACTTATGCAACGATGACAAACAAACTGTCTTACATAACTTGACACCCTTGACTTGACCAAAACCCTTAGTCCCGGCTGTTCTCATTGTATGACAGCCGAGACCAACCGCTTAACATGCCTTCCGAAGCTCGATACATTTTATCCCACTTGTAGTGCGAACTAAGCCCAGTGTCACTTAACTTTCAAAAGCGAAAAAATGCGTACTGCCACCAGGCCACCGAGCTCACAGATACTATAATACTAGCCGTAACCGAGCTCCTTGGATCTATCGAAAGATTAATAATTAAAGAAGAAGAGGAGTTTATAATAACACTTACCTCTTCTTCGATGGTCGACGGTAGTCCACGAAGAATACGTCGGCAGCTCGGTTCCTCACCACCCGTTCCACATCACGGAGAAGAAGGTTTACTCGTCTTCTAGCAAACTCCATCACTACGGTTTCGAGTACCTGAGGAAAAACGGCAAACATTATTCTAAAGTTTCTTGCCTATTTACATTTAAGAGCAAAGTTCTTGTCGGTGTCAGAGGAACTTGAACCACAAAAGACATTAAGAGTATTACACATACAGAATGGAATCTCCTAAGGTCCCTTGCAAAATGCGTCTCCGTTCCCCGTCCCCGCACCTCTCCCCCGTTCTCGCCTTGTCGACGGGCGAGAGCGGGTGAACACACACCCATTGACGTGTGCACGGCGGCACACGGCGGCACAAGAATGGGAGAGAGATGCGGGGACGGGGAACAAGGACGCATATTGCGCGTACCTTAGAAGATTTTGTTCTGTATGTAATACTCTTACTGTCTTCAGTGCTTGAACGTGAACCCTTTCGATTAAGTTGGGCACTTAAACCACTACGGAGTATTGCTCCCACCTATGGGATGGATCTGCCCGCTATCAGCTCGAAGCCCTGGAAGCTATCGACAGACGTGCCAGAAGAGTCGTTGGTGATGAGTTGCTTACGGCAGGACGGCTCCAGAGCCTCGAACATCGCCGACTAGTAGCAAGTCTGTGTGTCTTCTACAGGCTGCACTTCGGGGAGTGTGCGCAGGAATTACATAATTTAATTCCCCCTGCACCATTCCACCATCGGACAACACGACGTGGACAGGGATTCCACCCATTTGTGGTCGATATTCCTCCTCATCGTACCTCTCGATTCGCCTCCTCCTTCATTGTGCGAACCACTAAGATGTGGAATTCCCTCCCTGCGTCGATGTTTCTCTATACATATGATTTAGGGATTTTCAAGGCAAGAAGTGAATAGGCATTTTTTGAGTCTGCGTGTTACACCTTAGACCTTATCTTAGTTTCCCATCAGGCTAGATAGAGGTCAAACGCACTCAAATCTCTAATAAAAAAAAACTACCGCTTCAGAATTGAGATAAGTTGATGGTTTTCTAAGATACGGCAACTAGCATTTACCGTATTCCATGCTCAACATACAATACTGATATATTCTCACGTCTTTGTCCCAAATGGAGCTACGGATCACAAACAAAGGCGTAAATTGATGGATCCTGAGACGTAGATCCGGAATGATAAATAGTAACAGGCTATTATTATGCTTTAGACTCACTCCATTTCTTTAGTTGCTTCGCGAGACTCTTCTCTCAAGTGGTTTTTACGTTTTTTAAGTCTCAGGGTTACACACATAATCGGGCCGGCATTGTCGCTTCGGCAGTAAGTATTTGTCGAACAACGAAGCAGATTCGAAGCTTTTGCACCGAATATTCATATTCATACTCGTATATTCGATTTTACCGCCCGGATTAAAGCCAGCTCACTTATGTGAGTAGCAACCCTCAGACCAGCATAGATGATAGATACAATGTTAGAAAAAAAAATTACATTCATACTGGTTTTTTCGTGATATGTGAAATAGTACTAAAACTCTTTTTCTTTACATAAATGTTTGTATTTCTTTTCTTCAGTTAAATAATTTACTTTATTTATTTACTTCAGTTAATATTTTACTTTAGTATATTAATACTGGCTAATATATGGCTCTGGTAGTACATAGAGGGTCGTGCTCCTGCAGTGGAGACTAAAAAAGACCTGATGATGATTGAGTTCAGAGCCAAGGGAACTGTGAGTGTTGTGTGTAATACATATTACTATTTTATACAATCACCTTTTTATATGAAAATTATACCAAAAAATGTATTATCTAAATATATATCCGTTTTGGCTACAAAAAAATTATAAATATAATACAAAATAAATAAACAGATAAAACACAGTGAAATATTCGTCGAGAGCGAAGAAAGACCCGGAGCCGTGCTCGACGATATATCGCAGTGTCTTATTTTTTTTTTTTTTTGTATTATATTTATAATTTTATTTTGTAGTTAAAACGGATAGATATTTAGATAATACTTTGTTTGGTATAATTTTCATATAAAAACGTGTTTTTATAAAATAGTAATATGTATTATAAAGGTAAATTTAGAGGTATATTTGTGTTTTTTTTCTATCGAGCCAAAAATGCTTAATAGTGTTTTGGCTATTGTACCCACAACAGACACCCGTCTGTAGAAAACCCTAAAGGTTATTATGTAAATTTTTTGAGGAATAACCTGTAGTAGTTTAATATCAGTGATTTTTTAAAAACACGCACAGTATTGCAAATTGTAAGCCCATCTCGCCTTAACACTTAAATATTTATCTAAAAGTAAAATTCTTTAGTTACAAAGCCATCGTTTTAATTTAAACTGCAATCTAAAATTGCTTTACCAACGCAGCCTGGTTTGATCTGAATTCAAGAAGACGTTTTGTCATTAAATCCATTGGCTTACGTCGAGAACGCTACGTTCAAAGCGATTGTACGATTTCAATATAATTGTCTTTCCAGAATGCAAATAGCTGTTGAAATACCAATATTGAATTCGTTTGTTCATCAATTGCTCTAATATTATTGCAAGTTGGATGCGATTGATGCAAAATATAGAAAACAAATGCGTTTATATTAGGATGTTTATTATTTTATTTGACTTTGAGACAAGTGTATACAAAAGGCGGCTTTATCGCACAACAGTCTCTTCCAGGCAACCTTAGGGTAGTTATGGAGGGATACTCAGAAATTTAGTCAAGTTATAGGTGAGGTGCAATGTTTTGAGGATACGAAAAAAATATAAACGAAGAAAATATTAGGTATACCTAGGCGTTGCCTCCACGGGCGAGAGAATCACGACGAGTTGATGTAAGTCATTACATCAACTTGCCGCGATGGTATCGCCGTGTGGAGACACGTTCATAAAACCAGTATGGAATTAGGTGGCAAACGTGAATCTTCTTCATCCAAGCTCGGTCCCGGTTGCATAATCAACTGTGCTGCTTCAGAGCCCGGGGTGTGCTTTCCCGCTTTTTTTTCTCCAGATATTACATGCATGTCAATGGTCACCCAAGGATGCCATAGACCTTGCGTTGGAGAAGAAAAAGCCGGAAGAGTTTGAAGATTTGGCTATAGTTTTACGACCGGCCGCCTGCCTGGCGTCAACCCTCTTGGGAATGTATTTGGCCAAAAATTTTTACAACCAGCCGCCGCCAGATTTTAACCCTCCTTGGGAATGCAATTTGTAGCACGAGATTTTTGTGCTTAATCCTTTAGTCGCCTCTTACGACATCCACAGGAAGAGATGGAGTAGTCCTATTCTAACCCGAAACCACACGGGGAGGCGGCAAACGTGAATATCGTCGCGATTTTCCGTCCGTGGAGTTAACATCTTAGATCTTAGAAATTTGAGAAAGTTTTACAAATCATCAGTCTCAAAATAAGTAAAGGCAAAAAGAAAAAATCATGAATTATTCTTATAAAATTTATAACTGACGCACAACGATAGGCGGCAGCAGTTGGCTGCGTATATCTAATGAGAGCCTTCATACATTATTTTTGACGAGACAAAGTTACGAAATAAAACATCATATGGAAATTTTTCGAACAAGTTGCTTCACTTTTTCTTTCGGAACAGTTCGGATCAAACCTTTCTGTTGACGATTTATATTAAAGTATTGTACTCTGAACAAACGTTAAAGTGTATGTAAATCTCTATTGTACAATTAAAATAAAAGTACAAGTGTATGTTATTTATATATGTAACTTTATATCTTAATGGCAGCCTGCCCCGGATTACTGTACTGTTGTGTAAAATACATGTAAACTTTCCCGAAGAAATGCTCTACATTTTACTGAAAACTGCATCAAAATTGGTCCAGCAGTTTCAGAGTATATCGAGTAAAGATAAACAAAACAATAGGCATAAACGCTGGGGGACTTAATTTTAAAATAAGTATGGACGATCCATAGGTGTACTCAAGGCATCAATAGTGGAAGTCTTGTTGCATTAAAAAATACTGTATAATTTACTGTAATAGCAACATGTCAACTATCTATGTACTTATATCTGTCAGTGAGCTGTCTATGTCTACCACATCCAACTAGTGTTATTTTTTACATGGACATACTCAAAAAAAAGCTGACCTGGGTACGTCTATGGACAATCGCCGCGTTTCACTGTTTGTCGATCAGCTTGTTTGTCCGCTTACTAGACCTAAACTTCGGAACAGATTTTCATGCCATTTACACTATCGTGTAGATAATTTCGTTTTCTAGTTCCTCCTATTTCTAAATTTTTGATTATTGCTTAGACAATACAATCAAATATCTATTCAGTAATTAGGCCTTTGCAGGCACTTTTACACGTCAATAATTATAGTGTACATTACGTGTAATGTTAATTTATTTTTATTTATTTTTTTGTTCAAAAGCTACCGATACCAGCGTTTTGCAACGACCACTGCTGAGAAGAAACGCTGAAAGAAACTCATTTACACAGTATTGTCGCGCCAGAAGGGCTTTGTCATTTTACAAAGATATTATGCCTAATACAATGTTATCACAACATAATATATAAAGCTTGCGAACGAGTACCAAATCCAATTTACAGAAATAAGTTACACTGAGTAGTCTTAAAAAACGGAGCCGAGCTGACCAGTCCCTACTGGCGGCATCCGTTCACGAGTTGACGCATGGCTACATTTTATCTTGGAATTAGATTCTGACAGTAGCGAAAGGACCGAAATTCGTCAGCAAAGCAAAGTAAGTATATATTTAATAGGTAATGGAGAGTTGGAACTCAGGTGTTCTATCTATTTTTACGAGAGATCATCAATAAAACAGAGTGCCAGCCAATAACTCAGCGACTCTACATTTTCCAGAGTAGGCAAATGAGTAGTTTACTTCATTAGAAAATACGAAACTCTTTAGGCCCTACCTAATTCCTTAAGAATCCCCTTATCCTAGACTTTCCTA
Source organism: Acrobasis repandana (assembly GCA_963576875.1). Taxonomy (NCBI): domain Eukaryota; kingdom Metazoa; phylum Arthropoda; class Insecta; order Lepidoptera; family Pyralidae; genus Acrobasis; species Acrobasis repandana. Next base: position 6,159,474 of record OY756215.1, read on the forward strand.
TACAAACGTAGTCTACCGAAATCTGACAAGTCGTTTTAAAATAAAACGACTTGTCAGATTTCGGTAAAAATTGTAACTTAAAAGAAATTGCTTATACCTAGGGTTATAATTGGTTTTCACCGTCAAAATATGAACTTGAAAGAAATTATAAGGGTGTAAAAGTTATACATACTGATGGTCAAAAATTATATAATACACTATATTCTCTTTCAAGTTCATATTTTAACTGTGAAAACCAATTATAACCCTAGGTATATGCAATTTCTTTAAAGTTACAAATTTTTAACGAAATCTGATATGTCTTTCAATATAAAACGTAGACTACGTTTGTATGGGATACTCTGATTGAAAGGGACTCTTAATGCTAACTATTTTTATATTACCTATGTGATATTAATTTATCTCCCATTGAAAATATTTTTTTTAAATTATTTTTAATTAAAAGCTATAAACTATTAGCGTATCGGAACGATCATTGAAAAGATACACACATAATAATCGTATAAATTATAACGGTATAGACCCAGCTCTGCTATCGTGCCCTGCTATATTTATAAGAACTCGTATCTTATCACACTCTACCTTTACACTCATCATTACATCATGAACACCTCACAAATAAATTGATCGGTACTGAACATGAAAGATCAATACTCACATGTAAATTAATCGGTACTTAACATGAAAGATCAATACCTCACAAAGTAAATTGATCGGTACTTAACATGAAAGATCAATACCTCACAAAGTAAATTGATCGGTACTTAACATGAAAGATCAATACTCACATGTAAATTGATCGGTACTTAACATGAAAGATCAATACCTCACAAAGTAAATTGATCGGTACTGAACATGAAAGATCAATACCTCACAAAGTAATTTGATCGGTACAAAACATGAAAGGATTACACGACACGACGCGTCAACTCGTTCACTTAGTTGTGTTCCTGGCTTTCCACACACGGCCTAATTTTTGAGCTTCCTGCACTTTTAAAACTTTGTCATTTTTCTTTGTCTCCCCTTTTATCAACATATAACACGTCACGTCAAGTTTTTTCTTAATATAAAGTCTTACAATATATGTATACCTACTGAAACTATTTTAAGCGTGGATTCAGTCCATAATACGGAACAACTTTCCTTACAGAACATACATCGAAATATAAAAATAATTTTTGGGTTTCTTGAGGTCAAAAATTATTTTTCATATTTAAATGTATATCTTATTTGGAAAAAGTTGTTCTGTATCATAGACTGAATTTACCCTTTCAGTTAGATTCTATGTAATAATATAAATATAATCATACCTCGTCAAGCAGCCTGATTGGTGCTGAAGGCAATACGGTCTCCATGTCCATCCTAGCCCGAGCTTGTCCCAGAGTCATCAGGGTATCTCCCTGCGTGGACAAGGCTTGCGCCATCGCTTCAGTCGCCATCTTGTGCGCTAGCTCCGGACTCATTCCTTTAGCTCCGCGTTTGGACTAAGAAAGAGATAAATAAATATAATTCATAGTTTAGAATACTCAAGGTCCAGTGGACATAGTTAGATAGAATTGGACAGGTCTCGAAGATCTTCGAGCCACCTACTACCTACCCAACAAGCATTCTACTAGTTAGGTCCTCTATGAAATGTGGCATTGTTGTTCAAAAATTGAATAGTCTTTTTCTTTGCCTAGCTTTTATTTTCAACTGTCCTTCAAATTCATGTAACAATTTTTTGGAAAAAATAATGAACTAATATGTTTGTTTATCTATGGTCACCCAAGGATGCCGAAGTCCAAAATCGATAAGAAATAGCCAGAAGTTTAAACGATTTGACTTTAGTTTTTCGGCCGGTCGCCGCCCAATGTCAACGCTCCTTGAGAAAGCAGTAGCATGAGATGTTGGTGCTTAGTCCTTTAGCCTACGGCCAGCTAAACGGCCAGGCGTTGCCTCATTATAATTGAAGTAATTTAATCAGTCCTGACTGACCTTCTCGAACTCCACTCCCATCTTCTTGACCAGCTGGGCCGCCTTGGCGGTTCCACCGTGCATGAGCTTCCAGTTCGCAAGCCGGATCCTCTGCAGTTCTAAGTCCGTATTGTAAGCGTAAATCTCGGCTTTCCTAAGACATAGTAAGTAATAATATTAGTAAAAAACTAAAAATCAAGACTGCAATAAATAAATAAAAAATAAATTAAATAAATAAAAAAATATAGTCTGTCACTCAGGATGATGTAAAGATTCCAACGATAAATCTGTTCAGACATTTAGAAGTTGTGGCCGAATGAACTGACATACATGAACCCTGAAAACATTATACTCCTTATGGGGCAGTCGTGTTAAAGTTAGATGTATTTAATAGGTTTTGGAATTTGGCTGGATATGTTCTAATGTTGACGTAAATGGTGCGAAACACAGGTGCTAAGTAGATAGAGCCCAGGGCCGCAATACCCAAAGGCCACTCTCAGCGTAATGGTGATGGTGGCTAAGAAAATATAGAATAATTATTAATATTTTGCAAAAAAAAAAACAGACTTCAATACCAGAAAACCTAAATATTTCAACGATTGTATACATAGACGACATATTTTACAAGTTATTTTCATTTAAAAAACCAACGGATTTTAATAAAATTTCTATGGGACCACCTGGAAAGTATATCCTTTCAAACAAAGAAATAATTTTTTAAATCGGTCCAGGCGTCTTTGAGTAATCCGGGAACATACATAAAAAAAAAACAAAAGATTCCGACGACTTTATAACCTCCTCCTTTTTTGAAATCGGTTAAACAGGGATCAACTAGTTAATGATTTTTTCTTTTCTTCAGACCAGCATGTTATTTTTATTATTAATGTTTTATTAGTTTATGGTGAAGGTATAGGCAAATGGCCTTGAAGTGGCGCCCTCATTTTAAATAAATTGTTAACTCGTAAATATGGAGATAATTTCCATATTGCTCTTCGTCATGCACTAGATAGCCCTTCAAATTATTTTATGAACCACCGTTGAAAGTATTAACATTAGTCCGTCTAGCTTTAAAACTTGCTTCCGCCAAAAGTGGCCACGAGGTCATTCCAGCGAACATGACACCCCAGGTCAAACATATAAATTACATAATTTGTGCTTGAATCTGTGACTAAAGTAAAGCCAATAAACTAATTCAACATGAATCGACAATTTATTTTTATAATTTTAAGATTTTCATAATTTTAATTGTTCATGAACGCAGCCATAGTGTGGTTGTATTTGGTAGCAAATTTTTTCTTTAAGTTGGCGACACTTTTCTCCGCCATTTATAGGACCAGTGTAGTAAGTGATTATCTTGAAAGAAAATACAATTAAAGGAGTGTAAAACGGTACCACCGTTATTATTTGTTATTACATGAGAATATTTATCGTGGAAAGTTGTAAGAGTTTGCCGAAATGATTACCTCATGTCCCACCCGTTACTGCAAAACATGTTTTCTTTTATCCTAACCTAAGGGTATCTAACTTATTGTTTGTTGGCTTTGCAATAGTAACAATTATGCCATGGGCAATAGTTTTGGCTTGAAAGGACATTGAACAGGCGAATATGTACGGAAATATTGAAATTTGAATGTATGTCCCACCCGTCACCGTGACGGGTGGGACCAAATAAAGTTTTTATGGATTCGTGTTTTTCGCAGTGTTTTGCTTGTTCATTTATTACTTTATGTACATGCACGTAATTTGCCAGTTTGCTTTTATGGGGCTTATTTTGGTTTTGGTATATATTTATTTTCAGAACTTGAATCCCGCAGGGAAAAAGAAAATTTAGAGAAAAATTTAAAGCTAGTGTAGAAAAACGGGAAGAATTTTTAGCAAAGGAGAGGATAAGAGATGCCAAAAGGAGGAATAAAAATAAAGAATTAACGAGTCAAAATAATGAAGCAAAAGCACTTTGGAGAAAAATGGAAATAGTAAGAAAAAGGATAGCTAGGGAAAGAAAAAAGTAGAAAATTATTTCATATTGATGAAGACGATGCATCATACATCAATATAACACAAATTTAAAATATTTATCCCGAACCTACTATGAAAACCACCGGGACAGATTGTGTTACGAATTCCAAAATCCCATTGACATTTTAGAAAAACAAATAGGTATTTCTTTTACCAGCAAGTTGTTAGGTTGACTTTTCTTTAAATCTTATTTAATTTAATAGTTCTTTAATTCAAAATATAATAAATTGCATATCTAAACAGTTATGTGCGTTCTATTTAAGAACTATTACGTCGTCTAAAGTTACTCGTCCCACCCATCACAAATTGCTGTCCCACCCGTCACACACTATACGAGGCATTATTTTGAATATTGGTTAATGTAATAAATGTTATTTACATATAAAATGGGACCTGAATATTTTTGTTACAACATATGAAAAACCTCCTTAACAAAAATATTCATGGTTTGTCTTTTGTCTCCGAATTTGGAAAACAAAGCCATCCACTCAGACAAGGCGGTGTCATGAGTGTCCCACCCGTCACACTCATAAAAATCGATTTCCTGGGTTAATGATGTAGATTAAGATTTTATTTTAATGGTTTCTTTTAAAACTATAATCTGGCTTTCTACTGTTATTATTTTGATACAGATTACACATTGCTAGTTAAAGAAATTGATTGGAGTTTGAGTAAAAAGGAGTTAGAATGTCCCACCCGTCACTTTGGAATGGCCCCACGGCAAGTTTTAAAGCTAGACGGATCACCAATAATAGTTTCAACGGCAGTTCATAAAATAATTTAAAGGGCTATCTAGTGCATGACGAAGAGCAATAAGGAAATTATCACCATATTTACGAGTTAACAATTTATTTCACACTTCAAGGCCATTTGCCTATATCTTCACCTTATATCATTTTCCTATACCAGGAATTTACAGGAATTAATAGTCATTCTTACTTAGCTCTTCTCATTGCTCCAGCGTTCATATCCTCACTGTACAGTTTCAGCAGCAAGGTTTCTTCATGTATCTTCTGGTTTTGGGCTTCCACTCGCGCCAACCATTTACTGTTTGCCTGAAAAGTGGAACTTTATCAGTATATAGAGGAAGAAGAATGGCTACAGCAAATGTATTAGCCTACCATAAATTGTAGTGGGAGTGTTATCTTATTCAGATAGTGCTAACCAATCACTGTCCAGCAAAAGTAAAAGAAGAAGAATGGCTATAGCAAATGTAATAGCCTACCATAAATTGTAGTGGGAGTTTTATTTATTTCTTTACCTTTATTACAAACGTAATAGGCGGACTTGAAGCCGTAGGCTTTATTTATCTTATTCAGGTAGCGCCAACCATTTACTGTTCGTCTTAAAAGTAGAAGAAGAAGAATGGCTACAGCAAATGTATTAGCCTACCATAAATTGCAGTGTAGTTTTATCTTATTCAGTCAGTACATTTTTCACCTGCTCCTTACAGTACAGTGAATGTGTTAGATGGTCGATACGTTACACGTCTGCCTGCATCATCATCATCATCATCTGAGCGAATTCCCGGTTGCATGATCAGCGGTAAAGCTCCAGGGCCCATGGTCCACTACTTACCCTAGGTGATTTGACTGCCGTCTGACCCAAAGGGTAGACCAGAACCAATCCTAGGATAGGTTTAAACAAACGCTAGATAGCGTTCGTGATCAACAGCGTTTCTTGCCTTTCGAAGCACGGAATCATCTTTCTTTTCAGATAATCAGATGATTTAATCCTGCAATATCCTAACCAGACTGGAAACGAGTTTTCACAAAGTATACTTCCCAGTGGCATTAAAAACCCACGACCTTTGGATCACAAGGCAAATGCTTGACCACTGGACCATGGAGGCAGTCTGCCTGCATCCTTTGTGTGTTACCTATTTGTTTGTGTAATTAGTCAACACTGGTGTCAGATATTTCAAGTTGCCTAAAAGTTAACGACTTCCTACTGCCTAATGCCGCCTCCGCCGGGGCCCGGCAGACGTGGAAGACCCAAGAAATGCTGGCTTGTCGTCGTCAGGGTTGATATGCGTGCGAATGGTCTTACAATGAAGGATGCTCAAGACCGTGCGAAGTGGAGAAGGAAAAGCCGGAAAGCGGACCCCGGGCTTCGCAGCATTGCAGCTGTGGATGCAACTGGGACCACGCTGAGATGAGAGAGAGATAAAGAGAGACTTCCTACTAATGATGACAGCCCTTATGTCAGGAGAAACATCGTTCTTCCTTTAATACCATATAAATAGGCCTAAGCACACCATGAAATTGAGTTCCCATTCGGAATTGCCTTAAAAACCTTTGGCGAGAGTAAGTAATTGTTCTATTAACGCCGCCTGATAACGAATATGGAGACTTAAGGCCTGAATTTAAATGGGGCATCTAGTGGGTGGGAGTAAAAACGAAGTACTCATTGCACGCGTCGGTGACCCAGTGTCTTACGAATTAGGTTCGGGTTTAAAAAAAAAATATAAAATACGTAGTACTATACTACGTAGACTAAAATACAAATAAAAAATTATTACAAATTTTGGGCCGAATCGTGCCCCGCTTAAAAGTTTACATTACACTTGCTGCGTTTCCTCTTTGAATGGCAATGGATATCCGTCCCGCATGGCGGCGCCCTATCTCACTGACCTAGTCCTTAGCTTCGGGACAAAAAAATTAACTACTTGGCAAGATGACCGGAAAATCTGGTGAAGCTTAACTTTAGTTTGATAAAATGAGTGTATCTGCTGTCATGACATGACTCATGATCAGGTCTTTATTAGTCTCCACTGCAGGAGCACGACCCTCTCTGTACTACCAGAGCCATATATTACCCAGAGCAGTCAGAGGATTTGGCCTTCACACTCCACGCTGGCCAGACGGGTTGGAGAGGTCTCACTGATGTTTATAAGCTTTGTTTAGCTTGTGTTTCCTAAGTCGCCTTCTACGACATCCACAGGAAGACTTGGAGTAGTCCTACTCTACTCTGCCGGGAACCACACCGCTTCGGTATCTGCTTTCATCATCATAATCATTCAAGCATATTCCCGGTTGCATCGTCAGCGGTTACGCTTCAGAGCCCGGGGTCCGCTACCTAACCTAGGCGATTTGACGAGGTTACTGGTTTTTACACAGAGCGACTGCCGTCTGACCTTCGCAACCCAAAGGGTATACCAGAACCAATCCTAGGATAGGTACAAACGCTAGATGGCGTTCGGGACCAACGGCTTTACTTGCCTTCCGAAGCACGGAATCACCTTTCTTTTCGGATAATCAGGTGATTCAAGCCTGCAGTATCCTAAACAGACTGGAAACAACTTTTCACAAATTATGCTTCCCAGTGGGATTTGAACCCATGACCTCCGGATCACAAGGAAAACGCCTTGACCACTGGACCGCGGAGGCAGTCAGTCTATCTGCTGTATTCTGTCTTTTATCATTGTATAGACATTGCTAAGCAATGTCAGATTTGTAGCGACAACGATGACAAAGTCTTATTTGGTTTGACATAGAAATAGGACGTCACTATCGGACGACTATCGTATTATTTTATGGAGTAACCCCCCAGGAACCTTATCTCGCTGAAGGAGGTGAAGTTCCGTTCAGTACGTTAGTACTTAAATTATTTCTGTGACATTGTGGATAGTGGGAACATCTCCCTCGAGAGCCCGTTGAAAAAAAGATAATCAGTCAATTCGAGACTTACGAAAAGTTCTAGGAGCTAAATCCTACACGAAATTAGGTATTTAGATACCTATTTCGTTTAGGATTTAGCTTTTAGATTGAGTCTTTAGGGATTCAATTCATGAATATGTAATGAAAAATGTTATTGATTCGATTGCAAAATAATAATTATACAGAAAGAGATGTATCGTCTTACGACGACTATCGAAGATTTTCTCATTTAACAAAAACATTATCATTACGAAAAATAATAAGAAAAAAAAATTAAGAGGGGTAAGGCGAGTCGCATTGTAAAAAAAATATTTCCATCATATAATATGGCCCGACGCTCTGTGGCCTGCCATTCTGTGACGAATTAGACGATATTGCGTCGCCGTGCGTTTCATAGTTTATGACGCCTATGACAGTCACGTTATTACAAAAATTGAGATACAGCAGGTTCTAATAGCTAAGTACGCATATTCTGTAATGCCACCTGGCCTGCCCCGTTATGGCCCATCCCAAGATTAATTTGAATTTCTCCTCTGATACTGCTGCGTGAAAGTGCGCGACGGGTAACTTTACATGTTGTTTTATCCAGGAACTATTCTGTTCCTCATTAATTTATGCCACAGTGGTTGTTTGCAGAGCCAACCTGTGGGTAATATGGAGTGACGTATGAGCCACGTAATATATTGATAAATGTGGGTAAATGGAGAGAGCGTGAAGGAATTGAAAAGCGGGTTTTTACATACCTTTGAAATGATTAAAGCGTGAAATTACGTGGAATGCTTTTACACTTTTAAGATCCATTATCTTTTATCTTATCTTTGTAAGGTAAAAATAAAAAAATAACCAGTGGAATCGTCAGAAAACTAATAATAAAATTGCAAAAAGTAATGCGGGATCACGGATTGAAGCGACTGTTGTGTCCCATAGTTAGATAAAAGCCTCTCCTCTAGTTTTCCACAAACTTCTATTAGTGGCCATTAGTCTCTGCCCACCGAGATCGAGGGCGGCCTCTTTTTCATTAAGCTACCTTCTGTCGTAAAAAAATTGAAAATATTATTTTTGTTATTGATGGAGTCGAAAGTTTTAACTAAGTTAAAACTAAGAGTAGGGTGTACAAGTCGGCAGTCAGACCCGCAATGCTGTATGGCTCACAATATTGGCCTATTAGGACAAAGGACACCCAGAAGCTGCATGTTACCCAAATGAAAATGATTCGTTGGTCTGGTGGTGTAACACGCCTGGATAAAATAAATAAAAATAAGTACATTCTCGGCTCATTCAAAGTTGCTGACATATCCAGAAAGATCAGAGAAAATCGCTTGACGTGGTACGGGCATGTAATGCGTCGGGAGGAAGACCACATGACTCGGAAAGTGATGGACATACAGGAGGGCAGGAGAGAGGAAGAGGATGCCCACCTATTACATGGAGTAGAACCATCTCCAATGATTTGAGGACGTTGAGCATAAGCCTAGAAATGGCGCAAATCATCAAAATGGCGTGAAACTATAAGGGGGCCCGACCCCGTAGAGGGAAATGGCAAGGAGAGAAGAAGAAGATAAAGTGGAAAGTTTTGTGAAAAAAATATTTTCAAACAAAGAGACGAGTAGAAAAGACGGAGTCTCTAGCCCCCCTGGCTCAGTCTAGAGTCTTGGATATATACTCTTATCTATAAACTTCTACTTTTATATTTATGTAGGCGCATAAAGGAACCAGTTGATATAGCTAAATGACAGTCGTTATGTAGGCAGCACGATAACCCTGGTCCTAAAACCTTAGAGACATTCTAGAGCTAGGTAAACATTTTTGAAGAGACAGATGATTTACAAGCCTTTTCACTTAACTCGACTTTCAATTCATCTAATATTAATTAAGTTAAATATTATACGTCAAATTGTGGGTAGTAATGAAGAAATAGGCATGCTTAAAATGCGTAAGTAATATGTGATGAGAAAATTCGTCAGGGCTATTCCAAGTCGCGGTAGCACAATACGCTATTTTGCAACAAGTCAAGTCAGATACTTTTTTCTTAAAGTCAAAAACAAACATTTTCTATGGAATTTGTATGAAATATCGATTTATGACGTCATAGTTCCTTGGAGTCAAATAGCGCTCCTAATATCCGTTTTTCTGCATTCATAAATCTAAAATCACGTTCAAAGTGGATGTGATCAATGACAAGTGATATTATTTTGTGACGTTTTATTCTATTAACAGTACCAAATTTTTTTTAACCCACCAAAATACCCAATTGGAAGTGTGTACAGATCAGGCAAATACTAACAATTATGAAAAAAAGGAGAGGGAAAATGTTCGGCCATCTTTTGCGTCACGATGCGTTTTTTAAAACAATAATGGAAGAAAAAAAAATAGAAGAAACAAGAGAAGTTGGAAAACTCAGAAGAAAATTTTTCGATCAAATAAAGGAAAAATTAAATATGAAAACATATGAGGAGGTTACAAACTTGGCGGAAGAAAGAGAGACATGGAAAGCACTCCACCGACAAGAGCCCAGCTCTTAAATATAACTATAAGAAACAGATCAGATGTGAGTGAGTTGAGTGCGTGAGTTGGAATCTTACTCGTAGCGAATTTTTCATCACATATTTTTAATTAAGAGATGATTTTTAATTACATCGTTTTCCAATTTGGTCTGCTTAGCCTCTTTCTCTTGCTTCAGCCTGTTCAGCCGCTTCTTCTCGTTCGCCCTCCACTGCCGCACCATGGTTATTTTCCTCCTGAGCTCCATTTCCGCTGCGGCCTGCACTCTCTGCTTTATTCTGTTCTGCTTCTCGTAAGCCCTTGCAGCTCGCTCTTTCCGCTGTTTTTCATTGTACTCTGCTAAATATTTCATCCGCGCTTGGATCTTCTTTTCTTGTTCTTTTGCACTGTAAATAAAGATAGTTTCATTAAATAACTGGAATCAGGATATGATGATAAATAAATGTGAATGTAAGAACTACTAAGATCTCAATTTACTTGTTCTTAAAATGAGATGAGGTTAAAGCTTTAATTTTCATATTTTAACATGTTTAGTCAAGTCACTAAGAAGTCACTTGACTAAACTCCGCAATATCTGCCTTAATTATAACCCATAATATGTTTAGGTACCTTATAAGCGTAAATATCAACTAAATAGGGATTAGATTCTTAATCTAAGTTTAAAAAAAATTAAAGCCTCCAGTGATCTATGTATTTATGGTTAGAGGAATAAATACATTTATTATATTCTTATTATTAATTTGCCTAATTAGTAATTGCAAAATCAATTAGAGAATCAAATATTTATTTAGTAATTTGGCCTTTTAGACGTCAGTAAAAATTTTGTATACATTACGTGTTACGTACATGTACGTAATGTTTATTTAAGTATATTCAAATAAAATGCTACTAATAAGTTTCCTTACGACCTTACCGGGTACCAAATTTAGGTGAAAATCCAGCGCTAACCGTTACAAATAATTTGTCTCGCAAGTTTAAAGAACTTTGCCTGCGATACGTCCAACAAATAAGGGTTGTATAAAATGTCACTCGTCGGTAATGGGTATCATAAAACAAGCCGTTTTCGTGACGCTCCACCGATTGGGAGCCGATATAGCGGCGTCTGATCGCTTTGAACGTACGCCGAAAAATGTTTATCGCTGGTATATGACTGTAATCCGATCTTTATGTCTTAATACAGCCTGTTCTGAATTTGTGATACGAGCGTGCAGTGATTCTAATTAGCAGAAGATGTTTGTTACACGTTTGTAACTCTATGACAACTAGGCACGTGTAGAAATTTTCTCTGAAAAAAATTACTAAAATTTATTATAGCTAAAAAAATTACTTCACTCATACATATAATTTGTATGAGTGAGTTATGTGGAAACCAAAAACAAGCGGTTAAATTTTTTTAACTATGAATGGACTTTTGCACTTAACAGCGTTCAGGAGTGCTATTTTTTAAATCGGGAGACACACAACGAATGATTTACACGAGTGTTTCCACATAGGCACATTTTCGAATTGATCGTATGCGTAGGATTGGCACGAGTGATCTTGTACTACTCGTATTTTGACGTTTGTAGCGTACATTGTCAAAGAAACCTTTTACGGAGAATTCGTTCTGTTTCACGCTGCTTTTTTATGTTGAAATGTTAAAAAACCATTAAGAAATTTAGGATATTATCTGCGTAAAATAATATTACTTATCGCTTACACGACGGTTTCAAAAATACGATGCAGTGCGTCGGAACGCGAACGGTGAATTGGAAAACTACACGTCTTGTGTTTCGGTGACTTCCTCGTTGAAAAATAGCACTCCAGCTTATTAGTATGTAGACTAGAGACGGCATACAAATAATTGTCAAATTGTCAAATATGTGTCACCCCCAAAATCTAGAATAAGCGTTACGGTGAATACCTTAATTGTAAACTAGTAATGCGTGATGATGGCTTTTACTCTAATAACAACGAATTCAGTGCTGTTAACTATTAAAACACGAAGTAATTACGTTGAAACATTTGCCGCCATTATTAAAACGGTACGTGGAAAGTCGCAGTGCAGTTTTCACCGCAGAATCAAAGAGCTCCAACACGTCTTAATTAAAAGAACCCGCGCCGTAAAAACCTCACACAAACTCACTTCAGGAATAACGCGCTAGGGCTGACACGACTACCTAAAACTGGGACGCGAGCATTTTTTTTGCATTTTCGTATTTGATGTCAGCGAACAATTTTTTTTTACTAGCCTATTTCAGTGTCCCACTGCTGAGCAAAGGCCTCTCCTTTCTGTTTCCAATCATTTCTGTCGAGGGCAGTAGTTTGCCACACGCCCATGTACTTGTCCAAGTCATCACGCCATCTTTTTCGAAAAAAAAAGCGAATTATTAAAAAAAAAAACAAATTTCCCGACTGCTGCATAACAGCTCACTATGCTTAGCGAAGCGATGTCATAAACATAATACATAGGTACCTACATCGAAAACCCCAAGGGCCATGAAAAATAACGTACTCTAAAATTGTATTCTTGCCGCAATATACAATTAAGTTAGTTTGACGAAGCATGTTGTGGATTCTTTTCTGTGACCCATTGACGAAGCATGATTGATTTGGTCTTTTTTAGTCTCCACTGCAGGAGCACGACCCTCTCTGTATTGCCAGAACCATACGAGTATATTAGCCAGAGCAGTCAGAGGATTTGGCCTACACTCTCCACGCTGGCCAGACGGGTTGGAGAGGGTGATTGATGTTTATAAGCTTTGTTTAATTTGTGTTTCCTAAGTCGCCTTCTACGACATCCACGGGAAGACTAGGAGTGGTCCTATTCTACTCTGCTAGAAACCACACGGTTTATTATGAAGCATGATTACTTGTATACTATTAATATTTAAGAGTTGTTTAATAAATAAGACATATAATCCCTGCCTTATGTTTAAAACAATTATAATCCAAAGTAAAAAAAAAAAATTTTGTTTGTTTGTAAAAACTTTATTGTACCAAAAACATCAATACAATAACAATATTCAAAAGTAAAAACATACAAACTCGGACTTATTTCGTGTAGGGATCTCTCCCAGTCAACCTGCGATGTTATACCTGCATTATATACATTTCGCTGGTAACCCTAGAAATCTCTTATTTTCCACATTTTAATAAATTGCGTCAGGCCCTTCAGAGGTTTAATTTTAATGATGACGATTAGCGACTGTTTTACCAAAGGATCACAACAAAACTTGTCTTCCATAGTAGCTCGGAAAGTTAAGACGCGACAAGTCAGATTCGCAAAACGTCATGAAAACAGCAAATAAACATTTACAACTTTCTTTTATCTGAATAGTGATTACCTCCTTTAGCTTCAAAATTTTACGAGTATGTGCAAAGTGTCTAGCAAATTAAAGTCGAATTGTGACTGAGAAACATCTAAGAGCTGGTCTGGGATAGGGGAACGCAACTGCTGAGTAGTGCCGACGTGCTAAGAACAAAGAGTGTGAACAATAATACTGAAAGATCACACGCTATTTTATCGTATGTATGTATACTTACTACGTACATACATAATATCACGCCTGTTTCCCACAGGGGTAGGCAGATACTATGGACCTGACAGACCTCTTTCGCCTCATCTACACTTATCAATCTCTTCATACTTCTTACTCCTCCTTTTGTTTAGAACGTCTGCAATCTGATCGCAAAATGTTCGCCGAGGCCAACCCTGCCCTGTTCTTACATTCACATTTGCCTTATAAATATTTTATTATTATATTGTATTAAAGTATACTTACTATTATATAATATTAATATTAGTATCCATGGACAGTATAAACACTCATTTGACTTTTGACTTTGACTTGACCTATCTATCTATAATTTAAGAACTACGTTCTTGTCGGTGGAGTAGTTTCCATGTCTCCCTCTCTTGAGCCATCCTTTTGACCTCCCTATACGACACGGCGTCAACTTTCTCCTTCACTTGATCTATAAATGCTCTTCTTGGTCTTCCCTTTCCTCTTCTTGCTTCTATTTTTCCTTCTATTACGTTTTTGACATTATCTACTTGCATGTAAATAAGCTGCAAATCAGTAGATACATTTTACGAATCGAACGTTTTGAGAATATGACGTTTTTGCGAATTAGATATTCGCGGCAAAACCTTTAGGAGTTAGGGGTAGGGATAATCCGGTGTAAAATATAATTCGATTGTCCTAAATGGGTAGATTAATCCGTATCCCGCGCTTTTCAATCCCTCATAAAAGAGGTTTCCCCGAAAGGCGGTTTTACGTACGAGCACAAAAGGTGTTTTGTTTGGATTCGTTGTTAAATTCCCATTTGTTCGAGTGAGCAATTGTATTCCCGGGTTGAAACTCAGCGCGATATTAATGCAAATATTTAGCTACTATAACGTTTGGATGATATTTAAAAATCTTAAATGGGTTCACAGTTTGCAATACTGTGCGTGTTTTTGAAAAATCACTGTTATTAACTACTACAGTTTATTCCTCAAAAAATTTACATAAAAATCTTAAGAATGCCCTTACCCTAGACTTTCCCATACAAACGTAGTCTACGTTTTATTTTGAAACGACATGTCAGATTTCGGTAAAAATTTGTAACTTTAAAGAAACTGCATATATCTAGGGTTATAATTGGTTTTCACAGTTAAAATATAAACTTGAAAGAAAATATAAGGGTGTGAACGTTTTTCATACTGATTGTCAAAAAGATGTAATACACTATATTCTTTTTCAAGTTCATATTTTGACTGTGAAAACCAATTATAACCCTAGATATATGCAGTTTCTTTAAAGTTACAAATTTTTACCGAAATCTGACATGTCGTTTCAAAATAAAACGTAGACTACGTTTGTACGATTGAGCATTTTTGGCTTGATAAAAAAAATCACAAACATATCTCTAAATTTGCCTTTATATTACATACTAGCTTTTGCCCGCGGCTTCGCTCGCGTTAAGAAGTATAGTTTTTGCGAACGTCTTTCTCTTTCTTTAATTTCAGTTCAATGAGTCGAAAATCTAAGAAGATTTACCTATACAAACTTTCATCACCTATTTTATTCCCTTAGGGGTGGAATTTATCAAAATCCTTTCTTAGGGGATGCCTACGTCATAGTAGCTTTATGCATGCAGTCTCAGCCCAATCGGTTTAAAATTGACAAAGTTTCATACAAACTTTCATCCCCTATTTTATGCCCTTGGGGGTAGAATTGATCAAAATCCTTTCTTAGCGGATGCTTACGAGTGGTTTGGGCTGTGCGTTGATAGATCACTATGTCAGTCAGTCAGTCACCTTTGAGTTATATATATTTAGATTACTATTTTATACAATCACCTTTTTTATTTGAAAATTATACCAAAAAATGAATTATATAAATATCTATCCATTTTGGCTACAAAAAAATTTAAATATAATAGAAAAAAAATAATAAATAAACGAAATATTCGTCGAAAACGAAAAAAGGCCCGGAGCCGTGCTCGACGATATTTCGCAGTTTTTTTTTTGTATTATATTTTTAATTTTTTTGATATAATTTTCATATACGACGCCTCTTTACAGCTGGAAATAGAGTTAGTTATACTCGTATATAATTTGCTATATTAAAACCTTTGTAAAATTTTTTGAATAATGGCAAACATAAGTTTTTTTTTATATGTAATCAAATAATTTTAAATTGATTTAACATTTCTGATGAGTATGTTTATAAAAAAAAAACCGACGAAACATTTTGTCTACAACATGCATATTTAATTGGTATATGAAAATGTACGTTTTACAAATTGTTAATAAAGATATTCTATTCTATAAAAAGGTGATTGTATAAAATAGTAATATGTATTATAAAGGCTTTAGGCAGATTTAGAGGTATGTTTGTGATTTTTTCTATCGAGCCAAAAATGCTCAATCGTGTTTTGGATATTGTAGGTTACTGTAGAAAAGCCTTAAAATTCTTATGTAAAATTTTTGAGGAATAAACTGTAGTAGTTTACTTAATTACAATTATTTTTTAAAAACATTCACAGTTTTCTTCGCTCTGAACTGGCGGGGCCTCAAACACAAACCGCGTTAAGGCGTCGTCGCACCGCATCGCAACGCAACGCGGAGTGCAGTGCCGTGAAAACACAACTTCTAGACAATGCGTACGTTTCAAGCGGGCGCACGCGACGTGTCGGTCTATCTCTGTCACAAACTATACGTGCGAAAGAGATAGCAGACTCCGTTACGTATTGCCGTGTCTCTGTCGCTCTTAGAGTTTGTGACAGAGATAGACTGAACAGGTCGCGACCTGTTCGCCCGCGCCCGCCTAACGTAGCGGTTAGAACGGTTGAGTGCCTGAACACTTTTGACTTGCGGTTTGGTTGCAAACCGGACAGGATTCAAAAATTTAATTCTAAAGCGTTGAAACATGGTTACATCTCAAGACAAACTCAATGGAGCTGAAGACAGCTTGACGAATAGCCGAACTAAATGGGTTATGCAAATTTCCAGCCGCGTTCGCAACTTCGGCGAGGTTTATGCTGAGATGCACCGCTCAAGTACCTAGCAACGGGAACAAACTTCAGATACCTACAGATATTGGTTTGCAGTTTATCCTGCATTGTTGTTATTTGATTAAATCTGGATATCGACCAAAAATAGCAGTTCACTTTCATCTTAACGCATTCCCGATTGTATCTTTAGATATTTTGCTTTGGAGCCCGGGGCTTGCTACCCAGCTTCAAATACAAAGTGGAGATTAAAATAATTAATAGTTTTCAACAGGCCGCCTACCCAATGTCTACCCTCCTTGGGAATGCTAGTTATGATGTTTTGCTTAATGTTTTATTCGCCTCTTACGACATCCACGGAAAGAGATGGAGTATTCGTATTTTAGCCCTGGAACCACACGGTACCTAATAATAAGTTACTTAACCGAATTTAATGACACCTTATTAAGTGTTAATTTAATCCTTACTTCGCCATCAACGTGAAATAAATATATGTTGGCAGATTACCATTTGTAATTCGGGCAAATTACACGTAAAGTGAGTGATAAATTGGCAAATTGCTACTTAATAGACATTTGAGATACTGTTAACGTGGAGACATGCATGTAATGATAATGAACTAAGTCGGCTTCGTTTATCACATACTAATTGTGAAGTTAAAGTAGCTATGTACCTAAGCAATCGAAATATCGTATGTATTAGCGCACTTGACTGGAAATTGCCGCAGAAAGCGAAAAAAATTTGACCATTTTTCTATAGATCGACATGAATAATTGAAAAAAAAGTTGATTTTTAGGGTCCCGTACAAAAAATGAAAAAACGGAACCCTTATAGGATCACTCGTGTGTCTGTCTGCCCGTCCGTCTGTCACAGAATCAGCTTCGAATCTACTGGACCGAATCAGGTGAAATTTGGTAGGATGGTGTAATCCTATGACGTAAACACACATGTGCAAAGTAAATAAATATTTTTTTAAAATAAGGGTCATTTTTGGGCGACAAATTAGGAAATTAAAAAAAAAGTTTTGCAAACCTTACACACATATATCAAATGAAAGGGCTCGTTATGAGAATCTCAAATATATTTTTGTTATAATTCTTAAATAAATAGTTTTGATTTTATTCATGACAGAAGATGAAAATTGACCATGCCCCCCCCCCCTGATCTCCGAAACTACTGAGCCTAAAATTTTGAAAAAAATATGAAATTTATTTCATTGTTTGTAGATTACAGGAAAACCTATAATAATTCAATCAATTGTACGGAACCCTCTCCACGCGAGTTTAACTCGCACTTGGTCGGTTTTTTATAAATTGTTTTATCAACCATTAGCTGTGCCCGCGACTTCGTTCGCGTGGTTGTCGGAACGTAATGTTATATAGCCTAAAGCCTTCCTCTATAAATGGACTACCCAACAAAAAAAGAATTTTTCAAATCGGCCCATTAGTTCCTGAGATTAGCGCGTTTAAACAAACAAACAAACAAACTCTTCCGCTTTATAATATTAGTATAGATAAAGTGAAGTAATAAAGTAAGTATAATTGAAGTTGTAGGTAGGTTGCAGATTGAGACGTTCTGAAAAAGGGAGAGGTAAGAAGTACACGTAACCGAAGGGCATGTATGAAGAGGTTGATGAGTGTAGATGAAGCGAAAGAGGTCTGTCAAGATCGTAGCAAGTGGAGGTCCATAGTCTCTGCCTACCCCTGTGGGAAACAGGCGTGATAGTATGTATGTATGTATGTAGGTAGGTTATACGCCACGGAAATCGTCACTTCTATATTTCTTTAATATTTGTCCTCAGCAACATGATTCGTCAAAAAAGTACAAATGTAATTGTATATCCGCAATATACTTTGTCAAAATTATTTGTAGCATTATGATTTAATATTTTGTTAATTTAAAATATATACATTTAACATTTAAAAAAATAATTCATTTCAGCAAATTTAAATTCATTAACATATTCAAACGTTACGATAGTTTACCTTGAGCAAGTTTAAATGGTTAGTCCGATCCCTTTTCCTGTTATCATTTAATTAACAAACTCACATACTGTATTTTAACTACATAAGTTTAGTTTATACTATTTGAGTTAGAAATGTAGAATTAACATCATTTTATTTGTTTCCTCGGACCTATACAACCTTTTAAACTCCAAACTTAATATTTACCCCCTCCACAAATACTCATCGAAAAGCAGTCGTCAAATTCTTAAAAATCCTAGACTACACAGAAACGGAAGATTTACTTGACCCATTGCCCATGACCCATTTAAGAAGAATGAAAACAATTATTGAAAACAACCCCTAAACATCCATAAAACTGTTACCTCCCTCCACCATTTCCCTTCGGACTATAATACCTCAGCCTTCCCTTTCTCACTATCACTTACTACAAACAACTACAATAAATTATCGTCTTTTTGTTTGTTACTTGTTTGAACACAGTGGAAAATCTTACCCTATAGTTTTATGAAAATTTGTATCTCTGTTAATAATTAAATTATATAATAAAAAAGGAAAACATAGGAATATGACAATCCTACATAGATTTAAAAAAAAAATACATTACTCTACTGGCACTATCTTTTTCTTACTCTTACTCTCACTGATCTTTGAATAGAGTTTCTTGATTAACAGACACGGCACATCTATTTATTCGTGCTGTGTAATTTCGGGCACGTGACACTTAAATTTAATCTTAAACGTTGTCGATTAGGGAATATCTAATTGTAGATACTATCGTGTAATCAGAATTGGTCGCCAGGTGCGTATCACAGGAAGATGACAATTAAGTTTGAGAACAGCTGGAGTTCGAATGCAAGCGTGATAGGACTCTGATTGAATTACTAAATCAGTTGTTACTAAAAGTAAAAAAAAAATAGCATAAAATATGCAGTAACAAGTAAGTTCGTATTATGTTGTCTTTTATACTTAAATTTTTGGAAGAATAAAGTTATTACAAACAAACAAACAAACAATCTGGTGCTGTAAGATTGTTTTATGTGTAGACGTGTTCTGGGCCACAACGCGTCTGCACACATTACAATCTGCTGTACGGCGACAATAAATGAGTAGCGAATTTCTGTAAAACGTAAATTCTGCAAATTATCTTCTACGACTCATAACTAAAAAAAATTACGGGGCTGCGCACTTATCAAGACCTCCGTCAACAAGATTTGATAAAAAAAAAATGCAAACCGTCAGACAATAAGAAACAATACTTACGCGTGCTTATGCTTACTGTAGTTTGTGACTTTAAACCAGATCATTATACACTTCTTATTCTTATATTTAAGAGCTGGGCTCTTGTCAGTGGAGTGCTTTCCATGTCTCTCTTTCTTCCGCCAAGTTCTTAACCTCCGTATATGTTTTCACGTTTAATTTTACTTTATTTGATCGAAAAATTTTATTCTGGGTTTTCCTACTCTTTTTTTCATTATACTCTATCATACATTTATCCCTAGACAGAGCATTTTGTATCTTGCGGCTCTGGCAGACAGAGCCTAGGGCCGCAACAACCTAAGGCCACTTGTGGCATGATGGTGGGCGAGAATGTTGATAAAGAAATCAAAATATAGGTTTCTAGCCGCATCGCTTATAACATGATCTTTCTCGCATTTCTTCCCGCCCTCGATCGGCATTTACGATCTGCACGGGAAGAGTAGCAGCTGGAACATTCGAAATTTTTCTTTTCCAGGTCAGCATAGACCAAAAACGTTAGCCGTGCGGTTTCTGGCAGAGTAGAATAGGACAACTCCAAGTCTTCCCGTGGATGTCGTAGAAGGCGACTAAGGACACACAAGCTAAACAAAGCTTATAAACATCAGTGAGACCTCTCCAACCCGTCTGGCCAGCGTGGACTGTAGGCCAAATCCTCTGACTGCTCTGGCCAAGTATGGCTCTGGTAGTACAGAGACCATTGAACTTATAAATAACGTAAATGTAGTTAATTTGCAGCACCTGTGACACCTGTTTGCATATTACGAATATTAAGTGCAAACAGCTTGTAGTCCGTGACACAAAACACTAAAACCCACTCGAAAAATCATGTGACTAAGTGAATGAACTTTACGAAACATGAATTGGATACAGCTTAATATGCTTCGCGTAAAACAGCTGTTGTTTAATAATAATTTGCTATTTATACCCGAACTAACTGCACTGCGAAGTACCTATGTGGGATGTAATCTGCCAGTTTCCAACAAGTCAAATCAGATACTTTATACTAAACGTCAAAACAAACATTTTCTATGGGATTTTAATACCACGTCGTGACGTCATATTTTCTTGGAGTAGAGTCGAGTAGCGCTCTTAATATCAGTTTATCTGTATTTTTTTAAAAGCCCATTATGTCCTAGTTGGGCAAAAGCCTACTCTCTAGTTTTCCATAAACTTCTATCAGTGGTGATAGAGATGCCAGCTCTTTTTTGCAATAATAAATCTAAAATCATTCTTATTCTTATATATCAGAGATCGTCTGGTGTCATACACTCCTATTATATTAATATTTTGTTATAACACATATAAATTCATACCTTTGCCATGTTTTACTTCTTTAAAAAAATGGCAAAAAGGGCAAAGTAATAAATATTATAAAACGACTAGATGGAATAGAAGTCATGTGACTGTGAATGAACTCCAAGAAAAATGGATTACTCACACTCGTAATACTTAGCATAAAACGGTCGAAAGCCATTTGTCGAAAAAAAAGTTTGTTCTATTGACGCGTATACTGGAGTAAATGAAGAATTATTTGTTAACACAGCTAAACAAATGGCGTAGGTATGAATACAGGACAGAATATAACCCGCCGGAAGGTAATCACAACAACAGCAGGGTATAAATAAATAAATACATTTCGATAAATAAATATATAGCCGTGTGGTTCCCAGCAGAGTAGAATAGGCCTACTCCTAGTCTTTACGTGGATGTCGTAGAAGGCGACTTAGGGAACACAAGCTAAACACAGCTTATAAACATCAATGCGACCTCTCCAATCCGTCTGGCCAGCGTGGAGAGTGTAGGCCAAATCCTCTGGCTGCCGTGGCATATATGTATATGGCTCTGGTAGTACAGAGGGGGACGTGCTCCTGCAGTGGAGACTTAATAACACCTGATGATGAAAATTAATATATGAGAACAAATTAGACTGATTGAGCTTGCCCTATATTAAGTTTTTAACTTTGTTATGGGATACTAACTCAACGATACTATATTTTAATAATAAAATAATAGATACCCAAGACCCAAGATCATTTCTCAATTTGGGTTGTTCCTCAAACATCCCACATAATCTCATTTGTATATATATATTTACTTACTATCCTGACTCTGCGACCCAAAGTGAGTCTTGGCCTCAAACACAAGAGCACGCCAGCGCTCTCGGTCCTTTGCTAACTAGTTGTCAACTTGTTACCAACTTTTGATATTTCCGCTCTCAATTTTTATTTTATTAATAATACAAACCAGTCAACTATTATACTTCGAAAGTATAATCAAGCGTTTATTACAATTACTTACTACTTTCTTTATTTTTAACCGACTTCAAAAAGGAGGAGATTATCAATTCGACTGTATGTTTTTTTTATTTTTATTTATTTTATGTATGTTTGTTACATGATATCTTCGCCAATTGTGAACCGATTTTGATAATTCTTTTTTTTTGAAAGCCTTTACTACTAAGTTGGTCCCATTTTAATTTAATAAAGATATAATGAAGAACTTAGGAGATATAGAAGAAACTCCTAAAAAAATGAAGTCGGTTGTATTTTTTGTTAAAAATTTAATTATTAAAGATACCTAGTAGGTATTTACAGTTCTCACCCAAAACTCCAACAGATTTTCTCGATTGCTGTTTGGGATACACACTTGTGACTTCACTATAAGGACGTACAACCAAATTTTTTCAACAGCGTTCTTGAAATTTAGAATTTAGGAACGTCCCGTACAAATATAGGAACATGACTTTCTGTTCATCTTTATCCTGTGACATAGCGACACCAAAACGGTGTACTAGGTAAATTAAAATAAAGTGTAGCCATTAATCAGCACGAACTCGCGTATTGCTCGAGTTTGTTAAGGTTGTACACGAATAAAAGTGGCGCTCTATTTTCTAAGAAACAAGGCGAAATAGAAAAGCTTAGATTTTAGACTTAGAACTAACTAACTTAATCCGTTTATAATATTTTATGAACTCGCGGTATTTTTACAAGCTTTTATTTATGAGTAACTTGGCCTGTTTGATGTTTTTTGGGTCAAATCTTGCAAGTTAAATTTGAGCCATTTTCCGGTTTTGGAGTTGGATGAAATTTTGTATGCTCATGTAAATCAGATGTTAATGTAATATTATTATAACAAGCAGTTGATCTGATGATTGAGCCAGAAGGTGGCTATAGGAAACCTGTAATAAAACAACGCAGCCCTATCCAGTTTGGGCTTATTACATTTGGCTTGATGAGTTCTTAGACATCACAATAAAACCTTGTACGAAAGATAAAATGTACGTGTACGAGTAGACTAACTTTAAAATCAGTTTTCGCTAAAAGTCTCTAAGTGGAAAAACTCAAAACTCCAAGTGGAATCGCTTTTGAGAAATCATTCATATTTTTCTTGTTCCGTCCGCGTTACAAATATCAAAGAGGACACCACATTATTTCGAATACCACCTTAATTTACGGTTTATTCTGCCCGGGGATTAAATTCTTTAGAAATAATTCCACGTTAAACTTGGTCTAAATAATGATAACCACTCAATTATTTCTACAAAATTTGTCGCTGTGGGCTTTTCGTGTACTCGTAGAGTGTGCTCTTAGACATGAAAACCGAGAGATGGGTAATTTCGTTTTACTTAAAGATGCTTATAACGCAAAATACCTATAACGTTGGCAAATTAGGCTGTCTTCTTCTTACCGAGAGTGTTTATGACACTGGTGTCAGATTTTTCGAGCTGCTTAAAGGCATCTGACGTAGCTCAATGACTGTTCATTTAGTGACAACAGTCATTTTTACACATAAGCACTAGGGTCACAATGTTCCGAAGCAGATAAGTAGACTTTGTGTTCAATGTTATTAAAAAATCCCAGGCGTCAACCGTTGAACGCGGAGCTGAGCTGACCATTTCGCCCTAGAGGTACTCTCCAGGTGGAACGGTCAGCTTGGCTCAGCTTTTAGATTAGGTACTCTTTATTCAACGAAGCTTAAATATTTTATATAGTGTGTTTTTGTATAAAACTATATTCTTCAACTGATGACACATTTAGCCGTGTGGTTCCCGGCAGAGTAGAATAGGACCGCTCTAAGTCTTCCCGTGGATGTCGTAGAATGTGACTTAGAAAACACAATCTTAATAAAGCTTTGTGGGCACAAATTAGTTAGAGACTAGGCAGGATAGGCAGTCCCAACCATCAGTCTGTCAATCCGTTGGTTACACGATCATTCTCCGATCACTCTGACCAGACTGATGGACTGGAATGATGCCAAACTTAGCGTGTAACCTTGCGTAACATTTGGTGGTGTAGTGGTTAACACTATGGAATTAATAAATTGTTACATGTTGGGTCTTTTTTTTATGATAAGCTTTTTTTTATTAGTGGTCAACATTTTTGAATTCAACATGCTAGTTTTATAGTGCTTAATGACTTATTTTAGTGATAACAGCCAAGACCAATGTCTTACTTTTAATTAATAAGCACATAATAAACAAAAAAAAACATATTAAAAAAAAAATATATATATCAAAACTATACTTACCAAAAAATAACTAGTCAAATTCGCTACAAAAAAATTAAAAATATAATAAAAAATAATAATAAATGAAACACAGCGTAATATCGTAGAGCACGGGTACCGGCCTTTGTTCGCTCTCAACGATATTTCGCTGTTTTTTTTTTGTATTATATTTATACATTTTTGTAGCGAATTTGACTAGTTATTTTTTGGTAGAATTTCCATATAAAAAGGTGATTGTATAAAATAATTATGAGTATTTTAATGGTAAATTTAGGCAAATTTTGAGGATGTTTATGATTGTTTTCTATCGAGCCAAAAATGCTCAATCGAGTCTTGAATATTGTGGGTGTCTGTAGAAAAGCCTTAAGATTCCTGCAGTAATGTTACACTAACGTCAGGAAACGGAAAGTGTTATTCTAGTTGAAAGTAAATCTTTATCAATAAAGAGGTACACAGCGGTTACTAAGTCCCTAAGCAATCCCAAGCGAATGGGCTCAACAATTGATCAGCTACGTCGTGAATTAATGAGTCGGAGTGGCTCGGGCTGCTTCCTATTGGTACTCCAACATGAATACATTAGAGATGGCTTCTTGACGTTCTGTAGCATGTCGTTTTGCTTACTGAGGTTTCAATCAACTTCCCTACTCGCAAATAGCTGTCATATATAGTTTTGTTTTTACAGCAAAGTTTACATACTTTGCTTGACCGGAATATCTGTGACATTAAGGGCTTTGTAGATAATGAAAACAATCAATTTTTAACTGAAATCCTAAACAAATCATTCGTTCGTCGGGCATATTAACTTTTGACTGCTTCCGTGATCCAGTGGTCAAGACGTATGCCTTGTGATCCGGAGATCGTGGGTTCAAATCCCACTGGGAAGTATACTTTGTGGAAAGTTGAATCGAGTCTGGTTATAGCATATTGCAGGCTTGAATCGGAGGCTTAATTGCGGATTATCCGAAAAGAAAGATGATTCCGTGCTTCAGAAGGGACGTAAAGCTGTGGGTCTCAAACGCTATCTAGCGTTTGTTTAAACTTATCCTAGGATTGGTTCTTGTCACCCTTTGGGTTGCGGAGGTCAGACGGCAGTCCCTCTGTGTAAAAACTAGTAAACTCGTTAAATCATCTACGCTAGAAGGCAGATCCCGGGGTCTGAAGCGTTACCGCTGAGGATGCAACCAGGAATACGCTCGGACGATGATGATGATGTCGGGCATATTAACTTTTATGGGACGGCTCACTTGTTTTTCGCGTTTTGTTGTATTGAAAGTATGATACCTATCCCTACCTGATTGAAAAGTGACAGTACCGAGTGAGTATAAATATGTATACAACGTAGAATGGATATGCTCGCACCAGTAATAAATCGAACCACGGGCTATTCTAGATCACTAAAGTATAATGAAATTAAAATAACAGTCAAAAAAAAATATCTTCATTTCCATAGAAATCGCCCTGGCGGCTGCACACTTTTGTATGGCAATGCTGATTTTTTTTTGTTTTCGGCTGTTATATTAATTTCTTTATACTATAATGATCTAGTATAGACCGTGGTTAGATTTTACGGGTATGTCCCTTCCACGTTGTATATATAAATATACCTATATGATTTACTACTTTATACATATTTTACTATTTTATATGTATTATTGTTCTCCCATAAAAGTTGATCGATCAGCTGATCCGAGGTTGTATAACAAGCAAAAAATTTTTTTTATACTTCGACAATGTTCCTTGGGGAAAGTTTTTTGTATCAAGGACTGAAACCACGCTTAAAACTTTCTTCTTTCATTTACATACGAGTCACGCTCTTGTGTTACTTTGCGATCAGTCACTATGCATAAATATGCCCGTGAGTGTTAAGTGTTTAAAAATTAAGTACCTATACGATTGTTGAGAATATCAGATTGTCATCTACATATGTGTATCTACTTACAGCCTCTTCTTCTCCTCCCATTCGTCTGCATGCTCCTGTGCTATCTTCTCCAAGTGCTCTCTGGCTCGCTCTGCTTTCGTAAATACTTGCAACCTCCTCGCCACGTCTACCTCCACTCTTCTGAGGGTCAAATCGTCGCGAGCTCGCTCATCCTTTAAAAGACCATGTGCATTGTGCATTTAACTCCCTATTGTCTATTTGTATTAGTGAGCATATTTAAGGTAACCAAACGTGGAATCCCTAAGTAGAACTAATCGAGAAGAGAAGACTATTTTATTATACAAATTATTAGGCAAACATACAAAACACCCGCAAAATAGTAAGTGGTCACCGTAGTGTACTCGTATAGACGCCTGCAGATAACAACACTTGTTGTACTTATAGGTCCATAAAGGAATCTTTCCACGCCCATAAAGAACCCTTTTTTATTTTATTTTTTACATTGAGACAGATATAGGCAAATAGAATCCGCGATGACGTCTCAAAAGTAAAGCCTGTTCTGAAATGTAGTGGTCACATTTTTGGTAGGCGCGTTACGCCAGGCCGTGTATGGCGCTACTTAAGAGCTTCGCTTTTAGCGTTAAGTCCGCCAATTGTAAGACAATTTAATTGTGGAACAATAAAGTTTAAAAATAAAAAAATAAATAATAATAGTATGACGGCGATAGTACTTAAAACGATATTATCAATCTTAACGAAATACTCACTTTGAAATAAAAACACAGCAAACTTCAGGACTAACTCCAGTCATTATATGTTTCGAAAACACGATTGCTTAAAATTTTCGCGATAGAAAAAAATTGCGAAGTTGCCTCCAAATCACCTCAGAATTATATTAAAGCAGAAAGTATTCAAGAAATACAATAAATTAGCCCTTGAAACTTTGGATTATAATTGTATTAAACATAAAGCAGTCATCATATGTCTTACTTTTTAAATAACTCTTAAATATTCTTTGTAAAACGAAAAAAAACCTTAAAAACCGGGAACGCGTAAACCAGCCTCATTGACCCACCGCGATTCCCTACGCCCCGCCCCGCATAGCTCGCTGTCTCGCTTCGGCTAGAGTAAATTTGTATGCGTGGAAGCAGGAGCATAATTTTGATTATTAACATCAGGCGTCCTTTTAATAGAATTCACCTAAACAGAAGTCAATGTCATTTAAATTTTGTTGTATTATGCAGCAACATTATTATTTTGTCGTATTAACAGATAACATTTTAATTTTTGAAGTTTGGCGAAGTCTCATTCTTGTAACAGTAAATGATGATATAAGAGGGAAAGAGTCACAAGATGAGTTTTAAGTCAGATTATCTCTATAAGAAGGAACATTCCACTCTTTGAGTATAGGCATCTATGCAATATCAAAATCTACTTGAATTATGACGGAGGATATGTGTACTAAGCCACAGACTAAGGTTCGAGCGAATAGGTTTTGCTTAAATTGGTTACTCTGCCAATATTGTCGGCATGCATAAAATCTGGATATTCATGGAGCTACCGATCTACTCGTTGCATGCATGAACTAATTGGAAATGGGAGGGAACCATGCATATCACGTCAGTTGAATCGAGTCTCCTCGTCGTTAGATTTCCTTAAAATAACTCGTACGAGTTTAACAAGCAAGTAGATTTTTGCATAATGTCCATAATGGTTGGAATATACGAGTATATTCCTTTTTATCCTCATTAAACCGTCATTGCAAGGTCATTTTTTTGTTAAAAAAACAGTATGCATGGATGAAAAAATGTTAAATTAAATAAGAAGTAGATTCTTTAAGTTTCAACACAATTAGGTATTTTTTAATTATTGTTTTTGTAGCTGTTTGTGTGCCACTGCTGGTCAAAAGCATTCCCTATCTGCTTCTATAATTCTCTATTCTGGGTCTATACTCTCCAATCCCTGTCGTTACTTCTGAAATCGTCTGACCATCTTGTTCTAGGCCTTCCCCTCTTCCTATGCCCATCGGTTGATATCCAGATAGTTAAGATGAAATATATATCAAATAATCTGATAATCTCCCTGAAGATGATAAGATTGATACCTGATCGGCCCGAGATGACTATTTAAGGCAGATATACTTACCAATTAAAGCCGTGTGGTTCCCGGCAGAATAGAATAGGACCAATCCAAGTCGTAGAAGGCTACTTAGCAGACACAGGCTAAACAAAGCTTATAAACATCAATGAAACCTTTCCAACCAGTCTGGCCAGTGTGGAGAGTGTGGGCCGAATCTTCTAACTGCTCTGCCTAATATATCGCTTTGGTAGTACATAAAGGGTCGTGCTTCTGCAGTGGAGACTAAAAAGATGATGATACTTACCAATCTTTTCATCTCCTGATGTATCCTGTCCATAAACTGATTGTATAGATACTTTCTGTACTGATTGAACTCTTTCAGCGAGCACACAGCCCTCCCATCTTTGGTGCAGAAGCCGAGGATCTTCATTCTGTTCCTTGCTGGTTTCTGTGCGAAGTGGTGCGCCAGGTGTGGGTCGTGCATGGGGACGTAGTCGTAGGATACGTTGTGGCAGTAGGGGTCGGTGAGGTCAAAAGTCGGCTGAGGGCCTGTACCGCCAAGGCCGAGGCGTCGGACCTGAAATACGTAGAACGTAAATTACTTTAAAACAACACATTTCAATAAAACTAACTGAGCTGAAAATAGCACGTAGGTACATATCTAAAACTGCTATGTAGTTTGCGGCAGACTAGAATAGGACCACTCCAAGTCTTCCCATGCGGATGTCGTAGAAGGCGACTTAGGAAACACAAGCTAAACAAAGCTTATAAACATCAATGAGACCTCTCCAACCCGTCTGGCCAGCGTGGAGAGTATAGGCCAAATCCTCTGACTGCTCTGGCTAATATTTGGCTCTGGTACTACAGAAAGGGTTTTACTCCTGCAGTAGAGACTCAAAAGGGACCTGATGATGATCTAAAATTGAAGAGACACTGAGAGTCTTTCCTGTTTCACAAAGTAGTGAGAAAGAGTATTTAGACTTCGTATTCGTTGGCATGCAGGAATGTGCTTTAGAAATTAAAAGAAAATACAATAAGATATCTCGAGCATCCTTTCAGCTTGGCGCCTTATTTTGAAATGCGAACACAATCAATCATATTGCATTTTAAAAACCATTTTAATAATATATTTTTTTCTTACATGCCTGTAGCATATTCGTACTTGGCCGACATACAACCTAACCTATTTTATGAATAGGCACCTCTCTCACATCATACATATTATATTATTACAAGAGATCTAGGTATTAGTTAATTACCACATTTTATTTCGACCATGGTAAAATATGCAATATGTCACTATAGTGTATAGAAATATAGTAAAATATGTAAAGCGATATATCAAAGTCAAAAATGTATTTAATCATTTTAATATGTAATTTCGTTTGTTTTTGCATTTTACAAATTAAGCAGTTTCAAAATATTGTTAAAATTAATATTTACATAAATCCGAAACGTATGCATAATATATATATATTAACTTACCTAAATATTTTAGTAGTATAATGACCAAAGTAGTTAAATTGTGACTGCATCCGTGAACCAGTGGTCAAGGTGTTCGCCTTTTGTAATTAAGTATGTAGACGTAGTTCATAAACTTAGTTTTCAAGATTTATTCCTCTGATTGGGAAGGATTTTTTTCCTAGCATACAGGTTTTGCCTAGTTTAGGAGACAGGTCTGTAATTGATATTATCTATGTAAAAATTGTTATGGTCTATAAAGACTATCTTATTTTTTATTTTATTAAAATATGGAAAATATAATCAAAATAATGATGAGTTGGAAGCCTCGCATCGCCTATTAACATGATTCAGATTCTCGCCTATTTCCTACACGGGAAGAGAAGCAGTTATTTTTATTAGTCATTCTAGTTCTTATCTCCCAGACCAGCATGAAATTGGACGTGCGTGCAAGGCATCGTCAATTAGGGTTGGATCTCATCTATCGGCACGGAACAGCACTTTCCTATGCTGCTATCCTTTTCTGTCGCTCAGAAGCGTTATTTGCTAGAGCGAGAGAGAGAGCGAAGGGATGCTTCAGCGCCGGCCGTGCTGCAGCGTTCCGTCGCTCTCTCTCGCTCTAGCAAATCAATGTTCTGAGCGACAGAAAAGGAAAGCAGCATAGGAAAGTGCTGTTCCGTGCTGATAGACTGACGACCTCCGTGGCGTAATTGTTACCACGCTAGACCGCTAATCCGGAGGTTCTGGGTTCGATCCCCAGCCAGGGCAAGTTGGAAAATGGCCTTTTCCAAATTGTCCTGGGTCTTGGTTGTTTATCTATATATGTATTTATCATAAAATATAGTATCGTTGAGTTAGTATCCCATAACACAAGTTTAAAAAAACTTACTTTGGGGCTAGCTTAATCAGTGTGATTTGTCCTTATATATTTATTTATTTATTATCCAACCCTTATTGTTTACCGAACCTTCCACGGACCGATATCCCGTGACTATATAATTATAGTGCTGTCCAATAGCTCTCCGCTGGCGGTTGAGAAGATTTATTGGCAACCACTTGTAATATAATGAGTTTTCCAGTTACTAAGCGAATACTTTACTAGAAATTGTAGATGGGAAAACTGGTAGGATAAGGTAACTGTGGTAATTATGAGTTTCCTACATTATAGTGTTTGCTATTAGGGGGCGTTGATTAATTACGTGAGACGTTCAAGGGGGAGGGGGTCGAGCCAAATATCATCTAATCTCACTTTGGGAAGAGGGGGTCTCGGCTTTGCGAAATCGAAATTGCGAGAAAATAGTATTCAATTAAGTAAAAAAAAATGTTTATTTACTTAAATATGGCCAAATATAACACAATAATATTTACCCTCTCAAGTGGTTGAGCCAAATCTCACTACATCTCATCTCGACAGAAAAGAGGGGTTCAAATAAATTCTAAAAATGCCCCACGTAAATAATGGATGCCCTATGTTAGTGTTTTGATTTATTTTTCCACTCTTCTTCAAATCAAATCAAATCAAACATTTATTGCTCTCCATAACATTACAGATCATAAATTCAATACAATTATTCTTGCCTACCATCACCCTAAGAGTGGCCTTTGGGTCTGTCTGCTTAAGGCCGTACCTAAATTTTCCGGGATCCAGTGCTGCCCCCATTTAAAATAAATCATTTCAAAGAAAACAGAGACATTATTTAAAATTTTGCTACTACCAAGTGCTAGATAACAATTCAAAGTATTTTATGAACTACTGTTTACAGTTTATAATTAGAACGTTAAGCTTTACTACGCACATTCGCCAAAAGAGGCCGTTTTTCGCAAATGTGCGTAGTAAAGCTTAACGTTGTCACTTTAAACTGTAAACAGTCGTTCATAAAATACTTTGAAGGGTTATCTAGCACTTGGTAGTAGCAAAATTTTAAATAATGGCTCTGTTTTCTTTGAAATGATTTATTTTAAATGGGGGCAGCACTGGACCCCGGAAAATTCAGGTACGGCATTAAAGCCGCAAGATCTAAAATGCTTTGTCTGTCCAATTAGGGATAAAGTCGTAATAGTGTGTATATGTATAAAAATATACCAGCTGATCTCACGGTATAACAAAAACTGGAATACTATACTTACCGCTACACAAAAGACTTATAGACGTAAAAAAAATTATAATACCCTGTATACGAGTAATAATCCATTGCATGAAAATGATAAAGGATCTTACCCGTGTAGTTCTGGATTAAAAAAGAACCACTCCATCTCTTTCTGTGGATATCGTAAGAGGCGACTAAAAGACTAAACACAAACATCTCATGCTACAATTGCATTCCCAGGGAGGGTTAACGTCGGGCGGCGGCCGGTTGTAATACTTTTCGCACAAATGCATTCCCAAAGAGGGTTGACGTCAGGCAGGCGGCCGGTCGTAAAATTACAGCCAAATCATTTTAACTCTTCTAGCAATTTCTTTTCCACTTCGCAAGATCTTTGGCATCCTTGGGTGACCATTGACGTGCATGTTATATTTGGAGAAGAAAAAGCGGAAAAGCGCACCCTGGGCTCCGAAGCAGCATAGCTGAGAATGCAACCGGAAACGCGCTTAGATGAAGAAGAAGTTATATAGGTACTTATGTAGGTTTATCTTTTCATCAAACATAGGTTGCTAAACAATTCATTTAGTTCTGGGGATAAAGTTCAGAGGCCGCCACATCAAGTGTTAGTTTGAAAAGTATGCAAGGGGGCATTCTATTTCCTCTATATTACTTTACTTTTTGCATCTCGCCATGGGTTGTGCCACTCGTCGTGTCGCTCGTGACCGATGACGTCATCAGTCACGTCGAGTGGCGCGCCACGCCTTTCCTATCTGGCTCGCACCTTAGATACTCTGTATCTTTGTAAATTTTTACTTTTTTGATAAACTGAAAAATATGGTTAAGTACATTATTTTTGGATAATTTAACTAACGGAATAGTTAGAATAATACTTTTCTGACCCAGTCATCATCCCTATTCTATTTGGAACTAGAAATTGTCCACCAACAAGCAAGAAGTACAATAATTTCCTCTAATCTCTTACACGTGCTACACCAATATAAATTAATTTCCGCCGGCCACTTTCCGAAATGAGCAAATAGACGACGCTACTAATTAATTCCGGAGAGAGATAGTCGTAAAAGTTGTGCGATTCTTCGTTGTCTGCGTATGTTTAATGATATCGAAATGTTGTAGTTTAAATTTTTGCTTTAGTGAACGTTCCCCTTAAACCTAAATTCAAAAGATGAATATAAAACAAAATATAAAAAGAGAGGTTTTGGCGGGAAGTCAAGGGGTTCGGATAGGGTTTTCTTTAAATTATTTTGCAAATTGATTTTAGTGGACTTTATAATATGAAATTGGTGTTGTTTGGTGTTATAAATGCTCATGCTCATGAACAATATGTGAAATAGGTAAAGTGGACAGTCAAAGTACGGCTGTAGTGATATTTGTTTCGCGGACTGTGTGGGCGTCTTTGGGCGTCGTCCGCCACTCAGTCGGCTAAGAAAACCAGTGGACTCGTATAGATTTGTCACCAGAAGCTCCCTGAAAGCAATCAAAGGCCTACACCAACCTTTGATTGTAACTTGTTAGGAAAAAAGAATTTCCCACGTTTTATTAACTTGTTCCTGGCTAAATACGCAGTAGCGTCAAGCCATTAATAAAAATAAAAAAATATATATATAAAAAGAGAAAGGTGGTTGTTACAGTTACATAGTTACCAAGCAATTTAGCTTTGTTAATTGTTAATCTTAGCGTGTTTCCCCGGTTTTCCCGGTTGCATCCTCAGCTGCGCTGCTTCGGAGTCCGGGGTGCGCTTTCCGGCTTTTTCTTTTCCA
The DNA here is from genome assembly GCA_963576875.1 of Acrobasis repandana. NCBI lineage: Eukaryota > Metazoa > Arthropoda > Insecta > Lepidoptera > Pyralidae > Acrobasis > Acrobasis repandana. The sequence continues at coordinate 6,193,095 of OY756215.1, forward strand.
AATAAAATATGCATGTCAATGATCACCCAAAAATGCCAAAGACGAAGTGGAGAAGAAATAGCCGAAACATTTAGCTATAGTTTTACGACCGGCCGCCTGTCTGACGTCAACCCTCTTTGGGAATGCATTTGTGCAAAAAGTTTTACAACCGGCTGCCGCCCGACGTTAACCATCCTTGGGAATGCAGTTGTAGCACGACACGTTTGTGCTCATTCCCTTAGTCGCTTCTTACGACATCCACAGAAAGAGATGGAGTGATCCTAAGGCTGGAAGCCATGTGTGAGCTATGTGATTTGGTAAGTATTATGTAAAAAATGTGCATCCAAAGTTACATAATTGAGATCTTTCGTAGACTAATTATTTAGCGTAAGAATTTTACCCCCTAATTTCTATGAAGGTTTTTGAAATTGTTTGATCATGCTAATTAACATAAATATCTCCTTTCGCTATCATATCCTATGTGGCCTTAAAACCTTGAGGGGAAAGATGCGAGTTAACTCACTCCGATCCCTAGGCACATAATTCCTCCTAATAAGACGACCTCCGTGGCGTAATGGTTACCACGCTAGACCGCTAATCCGGAGGTTCTGGGTTCGATCCCCAGCCAGGGCAAGTTGGAAAATGGCCTTTTTCAAATTGTCCTGGGTCTTGGGTGTTTATCTATATATGTATTTATCACAAAATATAGTATCGTTTAGTTAGTAACACAAGTTTAAAACTTACTTTGGGGCTAGCTTAATCAGTGTGATTTGTCCCTATACATTTATTTATTTAGTCATAATTAATATAAGTACTAAAGTACAGAACGGAAGCTTACCCCTGCGAGATGATTATTTTTTATATATTTAAATTTTTTAAAGTATAAGTACAAATAACATAATAAGGATCGTAAATTCATAAACAAACGCTATATTAATAAACTGTGTTGCAGTTGTTTTTGGAATGGAAAAAACAACTTTTAAATTTATACAAAATATGTAAAGTACTTAAAGTATCTGTGAATCACGGCAAAATAGATTGTGTAAAGCTTGGTGAGTGGGGGTTAATGGTGTGTGTGTGTGTTATCTATCACTAATATTTTGACTATTCGATTAGTTTTTCAGTCTCATAAGAAATTCCCGGTAGCCAATTTATGATGTCCCTGAGTGCCTCCCGTAAACCGGAATAATATGGATAGATAGGAAATAAGTTTTGTCGCTACGAATCTGTCACTGAGTCAGAGCTGAGATAATGTTTCACATACCAGTTTCCATTATTTCCCTAATCGGCTGTCACTAGTGGCTCGAATGACAGCTTATATAAAGTATTTTAGCTGCGGCGTTGCCCGGCGACGATCCCGCAATTCCATGGAAACCTCACATTTTTCGGGATATAGTATCCTATGTTATAACACTGTACTGGCAGCTTTTGCACTAAAAATAATTAAAAATAATGACCTTTAATAAGTGATATATCCTAATGTGAACAATAAAAAAAAATTACTTTGACTGGTTGTAAACTCTGTCCGGATAAAAGAGGAGGGTTCATCGGTAGGCCAACCACTTGTCATGTTGGAAAAAAACTCTCAGTTTTCTTGGCTCTGATTTGGCGGGGCCTTAATAAGCTATCTACCTATATGCAATTTTTTTTAATATTCCGCTTAGCTTAGCTTGAAAGCGGAAAAAACATCCATACATACACCCTACACATTTTCGCAATGTAACATCAACTACTGTACATTTTAAGAACAGCCTACAGGATATGGCCCGGTTTAAACTTGGGCGGTACCTTTTAGCGTCACTTAGCCTCCTTCCGGCAATCTCGAATAACCTTCGGAAGTCGGTATAGCTATGTTTAGGCCAATCCAGAGATATTGGAGGTATATACTCGTAATATAGATTCCGCGATGAAGTGTCAAAAGTGTTGTAACCTGTTTTTAAACGTAATGGCGTATTTTTTCAACGCGGCACCTACGCCGGAACGTGTATAACGCCCCTAAATAGAAAAGTCATCTAAACAGAAGTTAATGACATCAGACAATGTCATTTAAATTTTGTCGTATTAAGCAGAAAACAGGCTACATTTTACGAGAATAAAACTGAAAAGAATTAAACGTCTCATTCTAGCAATAGTAAATGCCGATAAGAGGGAAAGAGACCAAAGATATGTTTAACCAGATTATTTCTATAATAAAGTACCTACCTTTTTAGGGTTCCGTACCTCAAAAGGAAAAAACGGAACCCTTATAGGATCACTTTGTTGTCCGTCTGTCCGTCCGTCCGTCCGTCTGTCAAGACCCTTTTTCTCAGGAACGCGTGGAGGTATGAAGCTGAAATTTATATCAATTACTCAGGTCTACTGTCCCTTGAAGCTGTGAAAAAATCAAACTTCTAAGCCAACGCAATCAAAAGATACAGCCGTTTATGCCGCAAATTTTCGACACTTGCAAGGGAATCAAAACCTACAGGGTGCTTCCCGTGAACTCAGAATCTTGAAATTTGGTACGAAGCAACGTCTTATAGCATAGATAAAGGAAAAATTACGAAAACCATACATTTTTAGTTACATCACATAATATATTTTTTTTTAATAATTTTAAACTTACTTGTCGTAATGAACGAACTTTGTAAACCTTGCAGGTTTGTACGGAACCCTCGGTGCGCGAGACCGACTCGCACTTGGCCGGTTTTTTTTGCTCTTTGGACCATTGAGTAAACGATAAAATCAATTAATCAATTAGGTAAGTATGTAGTTATAGACTAGGTAGTCTGTCCCGAACTGAAAACTTGCGACTCCTCTTTGCCGCGACCCTTACCACTTTAATATAATAAAGTAGTAGGCTGGTGGTGGAAAGCATAAATAAGGTTTATCACTGTGAGTGTGACATAGCGAGTCGAATATCTACTAGTGGTTTTTTGAGAACAGTAGATCTCGCGAGCTCTTTTACCATGCAATAACCTACAAACAATAATTCTCTAGAATTGTAAGTAATCCCGAAAAATCATTCCACGCGATATGTACCGCGGCGGGCGGGGCTTAAAATATGAACAGCGCGGCGCGACAGTTCGCCGTGACACTCGAGTCGTGAGGTTGAGTCGCAAGAAGTTTTCTTCGAGAATATTGCTGTGTTTTTGCGATAATCGATTCATTAAAAATGTCGTCATGTGCCGTGAAGTGGTGTAGAAGCCATACAGACATGAAAATTAGGTATTAAAAAAAAAGTTACACGTAGGTTATTTATTTTAGCGTAGCGTACTGCATAATAGGCGCCATCCGCGCGCATCTCACCGCTCATTGAGTTGACTGCCCCACCCGACCGACGACGACGCGTGACTTATATTTTTTTTATATTATATATATTTATTTATAGAAATATATTTCGATGGCAATAACCGATACTTTCTCTTTCCTCTGGCTTAGCAAAGCTATTTCAATGAATTCCGTCCGTATATGACGCTACAGCAAACTTTCCTCCGCTCTTTTCCCCCTCCACCCTCACCGTGTGGAATTTTCTTACAACATCTTGTGCAGAATGAATTCCTTTTATTGTCGTCAAAATTGGTTGAAAATGCGACCTGTACTGTAGGCGAGGTCGGCGAGGACAGACAGACGGACAAAAGCGTTGTTGGTCAATATCAAAACAGTCGCTTTGCTCGCCCGGTCAATTATGTCAGACAGTATATAAGACGGTAGGTTAAAATGAGTCGTTCTATGCCAGACCTAAGCATAACCACAGAATACATATTAGTGAATTACTCACACATAGACGCGTGTGTACAAATGTACTGTTAGAACTGCCACTAGTCGTGCTGGCTTTGAGGCCTTGTTGTTCAAGCATATGCTCGCTCAGTCCAACCAAGTGTAATACGTAAGTACTTAATTGCTGCATTTGTAATATCGATAAGAGAAACTATTATTTTTTAGTAGTGTATTTTATAGATGAATATATATAGTATGTATTAATAAAGTAGTTTATGTGGAAATTAAATATATATCTAAATGCTTATCAATATATCTTTTGTACCCATTTTAAGTTTTATAACAATCCAAAGGTTGGCTGTCAGATAACGCTTTAAGCATTAAGTCCGCCTATTGTGCTATACAAATTGTATTTTGTACAATAAAGTTTAAATAAATAAATATTTTCCATTGTATGAAGTGTCAGAGCTGTGCCACTACTCTTATCTACAACCGACTCATCCACTGTCCTAAATTTCATCAAGATACCTTCTCTTGGTCTGAGTACTCAAGTTAGAGTCAACACACATCTCTAAATCCATAGAAAAGATGTAAGATTAAAAAACTAAAGCCATACGAGAAAATTCTTCCCAAAAAAAAATTGATTAAAATTCGCAAAGTACCTTCCATGCTGGTCTGGGAGAAAAGTAAAAACTGTACCAGCTTCTTCTCTTCCTGCGCAGATCGAAGAAGCCGATCAAGGTAATGGGCGAAAAAGTAAAACATGTTAAAACGCGATGTAGCTAGAAACCCTTCCCAATTTTGATTATACATTTGATTCCTTTTTCTACCTTCTCCTCCACCATCGAGCTAAAAGTGGCCTGGAATCTTGCGGCCCTGGGCTCTGTCTACTTAGAGCCGCAAGACTCAAAATGCTCTATCTGCCCCATTAGGAATAAAGACGTGATGGTATGTACATGAATAAATAACTTACACATTGCGACATTGAAAATGTTATAATATCGCTCGAAAGTTGCGACCACGTATCAACTAACTCTCTCCTTCGCACTTAACTTTCGTGATTTCTCTAAGGGTTGTCTGGAATAGATCGCTTTAAACGATAAGGCCGCTCTCTTGTACTAATTAATTCTAGCATATTGTATTGTAATTCCTTTTAAAAATACGGAATGTATGAAAAAATTCCCACACACTTTTAGGAACAGCTAAAAATAGACAGGCATTTGAAGCGTCGAGTCCGGATGTCAATTATGTGAGTGTGCAGTCTGATGGAATAATAGGGACTTTATCTTTCGGTCAGTGATCTTAACGCTTTCTTTCTGAGTTTAATCACAGAATACTAACGTACAGAAGTCTCACTTAGCAAAGAAATTTAAAGAAATATCTACCCAATGTGGCTAGCGGTATGGTTTAATTTAACTCACGTCAGAACTTAGCAACTTTTTGCATAGATACCTAGACAACCATTGCAAGCCAATTTCATTCTTATTACTCTGGACAAACGATTCGTATAACTGAATTTACCACCCGGAGGGTGCGCGCACAGTATTAATGTACTCGTAGGTACATTTTCGATACCTAAACGGGGAGTGACACAGGCCTGGTTTAATGTAACTACACCTTTATTTTAGAAGACTCCCATAGGAGAATAATTTACTTCGGCGTATGCATGTGGACTTGTAGGCTGCAGACTGCTTCCGATCGGTCGTTTTGGAAATCATTAAGTAGTTTTTGTGCAAGATTTGAGTTAAAGTATAGACACTAGTGTTCATCATCATCATCGACCTCGGTGGTGTAATGGTCAACACGCTAGTCCACCAATCCGGAGGTTCTGGGTTCGATCCCCAGCCAGGGCAAGTTGGAAAATGGCCATTATAGGGTTCCGTGCCCAAAGGGTGCAAACGGGGCCCTATTGGGGGGCCTACTGAGCCTCCGCTGTCTGTCCGTCTGTCTGTCTGTCCGTCTGTCACAGGGCTCTATCTCTTGAACCGTAATAGCTAGACACTTGAAATTTTTAAAAATTGGCCTCTTACATACACGAAAAACAACAAATTGAAATTTTCACCGATTATGTATAACAACAAATAATAAAAATAAAAAAAATAAAAAAATAAAGGGGTTCGCCATACAAGAAACGTGTTTTTTCTGCGTTTTTAACTAGATCTTTATGATGGCATTAACTACATACTTGAAATTTTCACAGATTATGTATTACTATGGCCGCTATAACAACAAATACTAAAATAAAAAAAAGTTAAAAAAACGTGTTTTTTTAGCTTTTAAAACATTGTACGGAGGTATGGAACCCTTCATGTACGAGTCCGACTCGCACTTGCCCGTTTATTCAAATTGTCCTGGATCTTGGGTGTTTATCTATATATGTATTTATTATAAAATATAGTATCGTTGAGTTAGTATCCCATAACACAAGTTTAAAACTTACTTTGGGTGCTTTGGGGCTAGCTCAGTCAGTGTGATTTGTCCTTATATATTGATTTATTTATCATCATCCGAGCTTATTACCCTTGCATCCTCAGCGGTAACGCTTCAGAGCCCGGGGTCCGCTACCTAACCTAGGTGATTTAACCAGGTTACTGTTTTTTTTTTCACAAGCGTCCGACCTCCGCAACCTAAAGGGTAAACCAGAACCAATCCTAGGACAGGTTAAAAACAAACGCTAGATGGCGCTCGGGATTCAAAGCTTTAGCTACGTGCCTTCCAAAGCATAGTATCTTCTTTCTTTTTAGATGATCATGTGATTCAAGCCTGCAATATCCGAACCAGACTGGAAACAACTTTTCACAAAGTATGCTTAAATTCCCAGTGGGATTTGAACCTCCGGATCAAAAGGTAAACGCCTTGACCACTGGACAACGGAGGCAGTCAGGTCTTATAATTATTCAATTAAAACTACAAACACAATCAAAACCGACCTAAAACTCCACACCCATATACGTCATTACCGCAGAATTAAACAAACACTGCAATATGCGCGAAGGAATTTATCATTATAAAGCCTCGAATACACGGTATTCAAAACCTACATTTGCATAATGAGCATCTTTAAAAGGATTTCAAGTTGTATTTTCAAGCTTTACACCATTGTATTGACCAACTTTTCTTGTAGATAACACAAGTGCCAAAGAACATTGGCATACTGCATTAGGAAGTGTTGATTTTCAGCCAAATTCATGAAAAGCCTGCACTCCTTAAATTGACTGAGGTTTTTATTTTATGAGTCTCGTGAGAAATTGACCAAAGAGTTTCGTTACTTTCTGGTTTTGAAAGTTTATACAATAATGAAATCAAAATTGTTTAAGATCGAGTGGTATAATAAAGCCATTCATTTATTGTGGTTATTGATATTATTGGTTGTGTCATCAGTTCACTGCTCTTCATATTGGAGTTGATTAGATCGGGCATGGTTCAAGATGGTCAGCGTCAAAGCATCTCAATTTATTTTTTATAGGGAATCAAAGCTCTTATGATAAACTATTTGGTGTTGCATAGTTATTTGGTGTTGTACTCTTTATAATCAGTTAATTGATAAACACAGCCCTTCACCACGATTTCCGAAATGAGCCTAAATAAAGGTTGGAATCTGCTTATTCATTTCGATATTTGGATACGATGTTGAATGTCAACTGTGCTATTTTCCAAAAAATACAGAGTTGCTATCTGATAATACCTGCGCATTTAATGCAATAGAAGATTTTAAACCTATTCAATTCCAATGTACGAGTAGTAAATTCTTATAATATTCTAGAATCAAATATTTTTTCAGTAATAAGGCATTTGCAGGAACTTTTACACGTCAATAAATTATTGTGTGTAACATTACGTGTAAAGTTTATTTATATTTCAATAATTGTTTTTTTTAATTTATGGGTTCCCTTTTTTTCATTTTTGTACGAGACCCCAAAAAGGCTACCGTTACTTGCGTTTCGAAACGACCACTGAGAAGAAACGCTAAAAGAAACTCATTTACATAGTATTGGTCGCCTACGCGCCTGAAAGGCTGTGTCAGTTTACAAAGATATTTTGCCTAATATAATGTTATCACAATATAACATGATAAGCTGCGAACGAGTGCCAAATCCAATTTACAGAAATAAATAATACTGAGAGAGTAGTCACAAAAAACGGAGCCAAGTCCCTACTGGAGGCAGTTCATGAGTTGATGCCTATTTCACTCTTTATACCTAATCTAGATATTCGTTTTACTACTTATCTACGACTGACGGGCGACCGAGTTTCGCTCAATGAAAAACTTGAAGTATACTAACACACCAAAAACTCAACATAGCTAAATTGATTTTTCGGCCCCGAAATCCTCTATAATCACTAAGTTTTATCAAGTCGTTGGATCCGTTTCCAAAATAGTCATTTTCTTCTTCTTGTTCTTCTTCCTCACCTTATCCCACTTTATGTAGGGTCGGAACAGCATGCGAGTCTTTTCCATTTTCCTCTATCTTTTGTCAAGGCACTTGTTACACTCTTTTTATCCATATTATTATTCCTAATAGCCTATTGCTTCTCAAAGCTTCCAAGATAGTCATAAAGTATTATTATTTACGTTTATTATTATTATTATCGTTCATTGAAATTATATAATATAACTATTGTGATGACATTAGTAATTACTGTAGACTTACGTATTTAAACGACAGGTTCCCAAATAAAATATTTAACGATAGTCAAGAGCCCGCATACAAAGGAACAAAGTAGACGAAATAAACAATGATTTATGGCTGACTGAGCCTTATTCACAGATCTTTAGAGCTACGCATGAATTTGCATAATGTTTACCTAAGACTCGACGGCGGTGTCAAAAGCAGCATTGTAATTTCTTTGTGAAAAGTGCTTAGTTTCGTGACATTATAAATATAATACTCAATTTAAAAAAATCCGAGAATTTATATTCAGATTTTGTTAAGAATTGGAGTAATAAGGTTACGGGAGCAATAACTTAAAAACATTTTCTCAGCTGAAAGTCATGACTAGCAATTACTCCGATGATTTTCTTTTCAATTGAATCCTACCAATCAAAGGTAATCCTAATTCTAAGAAACTGAGCATCGTCGAAATAGGTCTTCTAAACAAAAATATTATTTTTAAGTAAGAAATCTCCCTAGATAGCTAACTCTCTACGTAAGTATTATCCGTTTATCGCATAAAAATCTTTATTTTTAAATTTCGGTAGGAAAACAAACAAAAAGGTGTGTTAATTTCAAATTTATAGTTTCTATAAACTGCATACCTACTTCTAAAGAACAATAACCATAGAGGCCTACTCCAAATACAGTAAAAACAAACGTCTAGGTCTATGATTCAAATCAAACACGTCGAATTAAAAGTTATTCAGTAAGTACTTACATCTTCGCCGATCTTTCCGCGCGCGAAAATGATTTTCCCCACGGGCATTTTCGGCACAGGCAGTTTACACTCCAGGCCCAGCCTGTACCACAATGGCAAGCCATTCTTGGGAACAGCTCGCACCGGCTTGGGTATGGAATCAATCACTTTCTTCAACTCAGTTGGCTTCCTCAGAGTCATCAATGTAACGTCTATATCTGATAAATCATCTACTGCCAAAGTTGACGTCTTTGCCGACGACATGATGGTGTTAAAATTAAAATATAAAATAAATTTCGCGAAAAAACCAGCAGCCCACGCTGACGGATTGGACTTACTGAAATTTTGATTGATGTGACGTTTCGTTTTTTATTTTTTTCTATTCGGCCAGTAGAGTTCGGAATGTTGTTAATTTACTTTATGGTTTGTATTAAGTTCGTATACGGTCAAAATACGTTACGTTTATACGTTAGGATTACATTTATACGTTAGGGTTACGTTTATAGGTTAATTAAATTGGGCATCTGTGGTTTATAGTGGAAATTTATGAAGTTATTTATTATTAATGTTCTGTAATAAGATATGTATTAGGTATACAAGTTATAACTTAATTTCGGGCTAGATCAATATGTGTGATTTCTCCCTATATATATGAGTAAGTAAATCAAAATCAATCACATTTAGAAAAGTGACTTATCTTTTTCCTTTAATTAGATGATACTTTATCATTTTAAAAATAAATATTTATCTGATAAACTTTTGATATCTTATTTTTTTTATAAGCAAATATAATGTCGTCATTGCAGTATTAAAAATGACATCTGCATTGCACTGATTCTCCATGGAACGTTTCTTCGACATTTATTCGCTACAAATGTCAAAATTACGAGTGGTCCAGACCACTCGTTGCAAATCCTTCGCCTGCGCCCATTTGGAAACACTCGCCCAAACCATTCGTGATGTGAGTCCCTGAATGAAAAATAGCACTCCTTGTCTTTTGGCGACATTGGTTTCTTACATGCAAAGTGCATATTTAGTTTTCGTCATTATATTGGCATATTGCATTGGCATAATATACAATCCACATAGCGACAAATTATTAAATAATTGCACATAGAAGAAACAATTCAATAAAAAATCACCTTTTTGTGCTGTTAGATATAGATTCGTTGGCTACAAAATATAGATAACAATCACATTGCCCTTGGTTTGAATAAAATAAGTAGAGTCTGTGCGAAAAGAAAACTGTCGTTGAATTTACAGATTTCATTGTTTGTAAATTAAATAAACGGGCAAGTGCGAGTCGGACTCGTACATGAAGGGTTACGTAACACCGTACAATGTTTTAAAACGCTGAAAAAACACGTTTCTTGTATGACGACCCCTTTAATTTTTTTTTATTTTTAGTATTTTTTGTTATAGTGGCCATAGTAATACATAATCTGTGAAAATTTAAGGTGTTTAGCTATTACGGTTATCAAGTATCTACTTAATGCCATTATAAAGATCTAGTTAAAAACACTGAAAAAAAACACGTTTTTTTTCCGCGTTTTTGTGTGTTCACGTGTGTTCACGTGTTATAGCCACAGTAATACATAATTGGTAAAAATTTCAGGTGTTTAGATATTACGGTTCAAGAGATAGAGCCTTGTGACAGACGGACAGACGGATAGACAGCGGAGTCTCAGTAATAGGGTCCCGTTTGCACCCCTCGGGTACGGAGCCCTAAAAAGTAATAAAAAAAGCAAGTCAATGGGAAGAAACTGTTCTGTGCATATGTATGTACTGTCACTATAATCCAAAATATATCCTCGTATTTGACGATAGACCACAAGGTTCGCTAAGCCGTCCCTTCAATTTCATGGTTGAAGGAATGAAACAATCGCTATTGTATGAAACGCTCTATTGAGAAATATGACAGATATCTGTTTATATTATATCGAAATATGCGTAGCTCTGTCTTTCAATTTACTAAATAGATTTCTTTGCGAAAAAGAAAAACTTAAGCGAATATTTTTGTCTAATACAGGATTTTTTTTAACTGCAATTTTTAATAAGTTCATGGGCATTTGACTCTAACAAAATTTTGCACTTTACAACCAAATATTTTACAACCGGATCCCTATATCGAAAAATGTGTTAATATTTTTGAAAGACCTATTCAACGACAACGCAGACCATCGCATCGGTTAGTCGAAAAAAAATTATGCCTAAAGAAAATGTTGAAAAAACTTTTTTTTTTAAGATTTTTTTTTCACCATTTTGTCGGTGTGATTAATATTCATGACAAATTACAGCTTCCTTATACTAATAGTCTCTGAGTAAAACCGTGAACAGACAGACATGGCGAAACTATAAGCGATCCTTTTTTACTACGGAACCCTAAAAATGGACATTAGACTTGCTCCAAAAAATGTGAGCACAGATCTAAAAAATCCTAACGCTAATAAAATTTACAGAAAACTCTGTGAAACGGTTTTTCACAAAGGCTTATCAAGATGTTACAAATAAAAAAAACATAATGCAGTTACCATTGCGGCAGGTCAGTGCACTTTGCGTTGCACTTCATGACGTGTGCATGTCCACAGTTGCAATTATGTGACCGCTGACCACGTAAACTTACCCTGTGTTATTTCAATAGCTCTCTACATGATGGGCCATCATTGCACAGAATTTTTGTCCATTGCTGCGTAGGATGGACAACTCTTAACAGCTTTTGTGAGTTAAACAGCAATGTATAGTGAATTGACGCAATGATGGCTCAACGTGCGGAGGAGCCATAAAACGCGGACTAACTTTATTACTTGTTTTCTTCGATCATCAATAGAACAAGATATCAGGTCGGTTGGCGCAAAAAATACGGCTCGCCGAATAAGAGCCCACTCCCGGCAGTAAGCCCTTATTTTCAAGGAGAAAAACACTTTAGGGTTGGGTTACATCTGGCCACACGGAACAGCACTTTCCTATGCTGCTATCCTTTTCTGTCGCTCAGAACCGTCATTTGCTAGAACGAGAAACAGAGCTAATGCGGCCGCATCGGCGATTGAACTTAGTCTAAAAATTTAGCTGGCGGTTAAAAAGTCGGGTGACTTTTTAACCGCCAGCCAAATTAAAATTAAAATATTTAAACTTATTATTGTAATATTTATTATTATACATTGTTATAAGTATTTATAATCAACTAGTTTTCAACAAGTCATCTATGGGATTTGTATGAAATATCGGACTGTGACGTCATAGTTTCTGGGAGTCTAATAGCGCGTTTTTCTTCATTAATAAATCTAAAGTCACGTTCAAAGTAGATGTGCTTAATGACAAATTACTTTATTTTGTGATATACGATATACGTTTAATTCTTTTAACAGTACCAAATAATTTATTTTTGACCCAGGATACTACCCGATTATATTTATGTAATTTATTATTTTTTATGTTTTTATGCATTTTTATTTTGTTAGAAAATGTTCGTGAACATTTTTAACAGCAGTGTGGAACCCGCATACATATTTTATGCTTCTATAATGAATACTCGTACGTATTCGTATCATGTTATGTCATGTCAGAGCGGATGTAGCTATTGTAAAAATAAACTACTGCAGGATAGCATGAGGATACTGATAAAAAACTCTATAATACAATCATTGACACAGAATACTAGACTAGCTATCTCAAACATTGGACCCTGTTCTATTTTTGAATATGTGGCGGCGTAAATTTTATCATACGGTTGCCAAATGAAAGTTAGTTCTTTACACTTTGCCGTGTTCCATGAATTATCCTTACTGTATTTTAACATAGACCAAGGCATTTTTAATTATGTTTACCTTGTTTTCGTATGGTTTTGGTATATAAACTGTAGAAAGTACTAGGCATATAAGATCTAGCAAGCGACTTAGTAAAGATTTTTTTAAAATGTTATATTAGTATATAACATATATACATATGTATAAAATAAAGTTATATGATTTTTTTCGGTAAGATTCACATGTATCAATAGACATAAATCTATAAAATTAAGTTACTTTTGGCTTTCTCTGTGAGTTCGTTACTTTAAAACTACTCAACGGTCTTCGTTGAGCTCTTCACTATCCCGTAGAACGTTTATTATAGGATTTTTCGTATGTATAAAACGGGACCATGCGTAGACGGGCTAGTAATAAATTCACTAAAGTAGAAATAGTGACTGCTTTCGGTAAACCATATTTCGAACGCGTTGCGTAACGAACATACGCTAGGTCAGCGTCTTCCACCTCTTTGTATGTAAACAAACTCCTTTGCAATATCATGTACAGTCGACCACGAACAGTGTACAGTAAAATTGCGCAGAATACCGGCGCGGTTCCATGCTTCTCTCCACATTTCAGTCAGACGATTCTGATCCGTCGCGTGGCATACGCGTCCGTACTCGACCCTACGCGCGTTTCCTCGAGTGTTGCTTCACTAAAAACTACAACAAAACTAGGAAAAACAGTGGTTTATTCAACGTATGTTGATGTGTTATTAAGTTATGTTGAATGTTGTGTAGTGTTTTTGTTGTAATTTATGTCGATAAAGTTTGTTGAACTTTTTTTCGCGGCACACGCCGGCTTCGTCGTGACGTCAAGTTGAGTGCAATACTAACTAGATTAGATACGCTAAGCCAGTGCTGAGGTAAGGCTCCGAGCTCTAGGAGGATGATATGTAAATAACAGTGATAAAGAATCGTTCATTCATACACGCTCAAGGTCTAGGTAAATCGATGGAAGTATGAGTATCAGTGACTTTCGATAACCTATATTTGCATAATAGGTATTGATAGTATTATTGTTAAAATATTGCAAGTCTGCTAATTGATGTCTTTCATAATATGCAATACATATTAACAATCAAGTGCTGACTCACTATCAAAAATTTGGAAATGTGACAGTAAAATTGAAAAGATTTTCTATTTCGGAAATTGAAATAATATTTCCAAGTATAAATATTTTTTATATCTATCGTTAGATAGGTATCTCTATTTTTTGTATAATTTCAATGTAATTTTTTGCCGGTTACCTGGCAAAAAATTACATTACAATAATTTTAACAGACAAAACGTTGACAGTTGGAGAAGTTGAGTATATTTATTACATTTCGCGTCAAAATAAGTTTCATATTGAATTTAACAAAATATCTAATATTTTTTTTCCTTCTTCCGTTAATCTCACTCTCCTTCAATTCAATTAACTTAGGAACTACATTCTTATCGGTGGAGTATCTTCAATTTTCCTTAGGTATATTTTTCCCGATCTTCTTTTTTCACTCTCCCTACAATCTTATTAATTATTAAATAAATACAAACAAAATCATGTCTTCATCCCTAACGGGGTAGACAGAGTTCGGGGCTGTAAGATCCAAAGGTCACTTTTAGCGTGATGGTGGGCATTATAATAAAAAAACGGAATAAAATGTATAAATAAATAACTAAACACATAAAACACAATACACCTAAGTGTTTTTAAAGCATAACTCATAATGGATAAATGATGTAGGTAAATGAGCAACAATTTAAGCATTCTCTACGAAGACAATGAAATTTCTCGCAGTTAAATTTATAGCACGCCAGTTATAACATAATGCGAAAGAATTCAAAACATTCGTGTCGATCCGGGACCTTTGTTGAACTTTTTTAATTCCAGCCCTAATGAACACTTCTTTTGATTCGGATTTAATACAATAAAAAAGTTAAAAAGAACCTCTATTGTTTGAGAGTCCTGTAAACAATTAAACACTTATTTAGCGATTATAATGAGAGAGTATTGTTTTGTTTTTGACACTGATGGATGTACGTACTTCTCGAGTTAGGACTCTTGAAAAGATCATAGACAGAAAAATACATAAATTCTCTATGTAAAGTAGAAATATTTTTAGGGTAGATTAAGACTATAATACTTACGTCATCGCCATAGAACGTAATTAGTTGACACTTCTTTTGATTCTGATACAATACAATACATTAAAAAAGTTGAAAATTCTCTATTATTTGAGCCCGAGCTAAAATGTCCAAACTCCTGACTGGTGTTGGTGTCGTAGTAGGTCGGGTCGCTGGATTCCCTTTAATATGGTTGAGTTCAGCGATGGCTGATCACGCGTCAACTCGTGAACGGACGCCGCCTGTAGGGACTAGTCGTCAGCTCGGCTCCGTTTTTTAAGACTACTCGCAGTATTACTCATCTCTGTAAATTGGCACTCGTAAGCAAACTTTACATGTTTTGTGATAACATTGTATTAGGCATGATATCTTTGTAAATTAACGAAGCTCTTCTGTGTGTCTTCTGTGCAAATGAGTTTTTTTCGGCATTTCTTCTCAGCAATGGTTGTTGCGAAACGCTTGTAGCTTTTTTCTTTGAAAAAAGAACCTAAAAATTATTTAAATACAAATAAACATTACACGTAATATTGTACACATAAAATATTGACGTGTGGAAAACCGTCTGCAAAGACCTAATTACTGAATAAATATACAGGGTGACTTTTTAAACACCAGCCAAATTTTGGAGCAAGTTCAGTCCATGGATACTGAACTACTTTTTATAAAAAAAGTTACAAAAAATCGATAAAAAAAATTGTCCTTTCATAAAAAATCCGTTTGGCTAAACGCTTTGTATGGGAAGGCGAATTTTTATTTTAGTTTTTCGTTAATTAATAAAGTTAAAGTTAAAGTTAATGGAAAGTAGTTCAGTATCATGGACTGGACTTGCTCCAAAAATTTAGTTGGTGGTTAAAAAGTCAGCCTGTATTTAATTCTTGGGAGGTTCCGTAAAAAAATTAACAGAAAATAAACGATTATAATGAGAGATTATTGTTTTGTTTTTGACACTGATGGATGGTGTACCTACTTATAGAGTGTACCTAAACACAGTGAAGAGGGTGAATATTTTGCTAATTCATCATGCAGAGGAAAATACGTAAAATCTCGATGAATGCCCGGTATTAGTGCTATAAAATGTTTTTTTAATCCCCCCCGGCAAAAAGTATGGTGTGTCTGTCTGTAGTGTGTCTGCGTGTATCGTAACTCCCGAATGGGGTTAAGTCATTTTAATCATGGTTTCTAGGGTTCCGTACAAAAAATGAAAAAACGGAACCCTTATAGGATCACTCGTGCGTCTGTCTGTCCGTCCGTCTGTCACAGCCATTGCAATTTGCTCCGAATCTACTGGACCGGATCAGGTGAAATTTGGTAGGATGGTGAAATCCTATGACCCAAACACACATGCAAAGTAACTAAATATATTTTTTTAAATAAGGGTCATTTTTGGGGGACAAATTAGGAAGTTGAAAAAAAAAAAGTTTTGCAAACCTTACTGTATCATATATTAAATGAGAGGGCTTGTTATGAGGATCTCAAATATATATTTGTAAGAATTCTAAAATAAATAGTTTTGATTTTATTCATGAAAGAAGACGAAATATTCTCTGAAACTAATGATCCTAAAATTTTGAAAAAAATACAAAATATAGTTCATTGTTTGTAGATTACAGAAAAACCTATAATATTTCAATCAATTGTACGGAACCCTCTACGTGAGTTGAACTCGCACTTGGCCGGTTTTATTTGATTATGTAACATCTTTCCTCTCGCTTTCCTGCAACCTATGGGAGTCATTTCGTAATATGCGACGGAAGTGTGTAACAGGAAGCCGGGGAAGCGCACGCTATTTACAAATATTATATCACCAAGGTGAGGTGTCGGATTTTACAAATCATGTGCGACTACTGTAAGAGCAGTTTCGCACTACGTCCGATCCGAATCCGATCCGAATCCGTGAAGTAGTGCGAAACCGCTCTTTTATGATGTGTGAGAGCGGTTTCGCACTACTTTCACGGATTCGGATCGGATTAAGGTCGCATTTTTTTTAGTTTCACCTGTCCCATTGTCTGTATGTCTGTAATCAAATTTTGAAAGCTTACTTAGACCCACTTCCTGTTATTTGCTTGAGCTGAAACTTCACATACTTATGTAAGTTGGGTAACAATGCAATGTTATTGTACCAATGACATGGTCTTATGATGAAGCCGATCTCATCTCTGTGTTAAAACAACATAACCCCATCGTGTTTGAGCTCAATTGATTCGCCTTGAAGAGCATTTTTATCTTTTTTTTTACCTCAACCTTTTTAGTTCATTCTTTAAGATAAAACCTTTTTTTATATATTTTTAATAATTACTTGTTTTTAAGGTGACTAGATCGACTTAGCTAAGTTTGGTTGAAATATTTTTAGACATTTCCAAGATAGGTAATGTAGTTGCTCAAAAATTTTTAAGTTTTCATTTTGTACACACTCAAGTATTACAAAGCGTTCGTATTAGAATAATAATAATTAATTAATTATAATAAATAATAATTCGTATTAGATTCCATGCGCTACTGTAGGTATTCATATAATGTTCCTCTCCCTCGTTCAGTTTTAGAGGTGAGCTATTTTCACGATAGCCGTGAACTTCTGTTTCCAATATTGATGACTAAGTTTGTTTGGGTAGCTGGTGTTTCATCTGACTTCTTCAAGAGTACCTATACACTGCAACATTTATTGATATTTAGTTTTTACAACCACATTTTATGTATAAGATATCTAATAGATATCAGGTTATCATAGCTAATTAAGACAAATATAGAAATATATTTCTGTCAAACCTAGATTTGTTTTTACAAGCTTTTATTTAGTTTCCCCTGAGGTTTCATACGTGATTCGTTGATAATTTAGACTGTTGACATATTGAACCGTTTATCTTGTATACCAGAATGGTGTTTTGATTCTTTGAAATATATTAAATTGTTGCTTATATGGTGTTCACATTTTCATTGTTGATATTTTGCTTGTTGACTTTAAGTACCCCACCGGGTAGAAAGAAGTACCCTGTGAAAATTCTATGTAAATATTTTTTTAACGAATATTATGAACGTTTTTTTCAATTATGCGTGTTTGATATTGGAAATTAGTTCGAAATGTACTGAAAACGTATAAAAATATATACGTTTTCAGTCACAAAGAATAAACCAATGTCGTGAAGTTTATATTTTGTAAGTAATTATTATAATCTCGTATATGTATTTATCTTTTCACTTGTATTTAAGGGTTATTTATCTATCAACATGCTTAACTACCCTATATAAACACACACGTTCAAGTTTCCTAACTAACTTTCTATCGAATATCTGAAGTTACGTCTTTGATCGAGTTTCTCTAGATTAAATTCTTGGTCCTCGTTCATTACTTAATAGGTGCTATTGGCTGTACTATACTTATTTTAAGAGTTCTAAAGTCATACAAGGAGCTCTTATTATTTAGATACCTATGTCCCTTTGTTCCTCCGCGTCTTAGCTCAGAGATTTTTAGTACCTACTAGAAAGTTGTAGTGTGTAGCGTATTCCAAGTTGCATCCCCAGCTATAATGCTGCGAAGCCCGGGGTCCGCTTTACGGCTTTTTCTTCTCCACCTCGTACGGTCTTGAACATCTTTGGTTGTTAGACCATTGGCACGCATATCATTCTTGACGACGTCAAGGCAGCATTTCTTGGGTCTACGCCTGCCAGGCTCCGGCGGAGGCGGCATGACTATACGTTTGTTTCTCTTGGAACTTGCCGGTTTCCGCAAGACATGACCCTACCAGCGTAGGTAACTCTCTTGCAGTTTGTCTGCTATGTCACGGACAAGAAGGCTCCCGCTGTGTTTCTCACACAGTCTGTGCGTGATACTCAGCATTTGCGGAGCTTTGCTAATCGAATGATTAGATTCGACTTAAACGCTATTAATGTTATATTAAATATTGTTTTATTTTTAACTAAAATATGCTAAAATGTAGTATCGTAAGAAGAAAAAAAAACATAAAAAGCCAATTCACAGACTCGCCGGGAGTTTTTTTTTCTGTGAAGAATGTTCTATACTCTACTTATGGGGCTGACTCTCGAATATCAGGAAACGTCAAATAAGGCGTATTATTGATACAAATTGGGCGTAAAGATGTCTTGGGCTAAAAATAGAGTCGAACGGAATAAAACTTTTATCAGACATCTAAGGGCCTGTGTCGACGAGCACGTTGCTACCCGGCACGACGCCTACGTGGCGCCGCCGGTCCGATGTCAGTAATATATAGAGATCCACACAGATCTGTACACGAAGCCGGCATTAGCGCTGCCGCCCGCCGCCGGCCCGACTCGGCACAGGTTAACTGGCACCAGCCGGCGCCGGGTCGGCGCCGTACCGTGTAGAAACCGTGCTCGTGGACACAGGCCATAAAGGAATTTTGATTTGTAAATAGGTTACTGCGTCTCTATAATAACTGTTGTCTTACATAGAGTAACTACGTAGAGTCGTACAAAAACAGACATACCTATGTCTGGTTGTGAAATTTAACAACAGTCTCTTTTCTCTACCACTTGTTGCCGCTCTACTGTTCTAGCACACAGGAATCTTAGATAAACGTTTCAAGTTTCAACCAATCAATATCAAGATTGATTACTGATTGGACATACATATTTAAAAATCACGATTAATAAAGATTTTGGAATTTTATTTTCATATTTGTTCTTTGGAGAAGTCGCTAAGTATCAAATGCAGGAGTGCTATTTTTTAAATCGGGAGTGACACAACGAATGATTTGCGCGAGTGTTTTCAAACGGATTTTTTTTTGAATTGATCGTATGCGGAGAAGATCGTATATTTTAGGCGGTGATCCCACTGCACCGTCGTGGAGTGCGGGGCGGCATATTTTAAGACTGTATGCAAGTATCTCAATTTGTATAGAAAACACCCTTAGTCCAACACACTGAAAACTCGTCAACGCGCGGGAACGTTAGTGTGTTGAACCGCGCTCCGCGACGGAGCCCGGTGCAGTGGGTTCACTGCCATATAGTTAAAATGGCAGACAGTTTAAGTTGTACTAAAAGGAATTGGGGTCAAAGCCACCGGTCACTCGAAAGGGGCGCATTGTTGTGACCCTTGGAATAAGACAGCTTTGTGGCCAGACTGGATAACGTGTCTGACTGTCTGATTCTCAATGCATATAGTTTTAAGAGTATTTTGCCCGACTATAAAAAATGGAAGAGTTCTTGCAAATATCAGGCAGATATAATAAGCTGAGTGTATAAATTCATATATACAGGTTGACTTTGTAATCACCAGCCAAATTTTTGGAGCTAGTGTATATCATACTGAACCTCCATAAAACAATTAACGAAAAAGGAAATAATATTTCGTCTTCCCAGCCAGCGCTCAGCTAAATGAATTTTATATGCCAGACAGAAAATTCAAAGAAAATTCAAAGAAAGCTCTTTGTGAGAAGGCTTATTATATGACCGATGACTATCTTTAAGACAAAAAAGTCTGGCTTGAGTTTGGCGCGGGTCCCTCTTAAAGGTTTGTATACTTAGACATGTCATAATTTAGGTACATTGGTACATACTACATTTCAAATCAAATCAAAATCAAATTTCGAAGCTGCAAAAAATCAAATTTGTTGCCGCTTCTTCTGCACTAGCGCCTAGGAAGATTAGAGAGATTAAAGAGAGAGAGACGATTTGACGTCAACATTTGTGCAAAATAAAAGAAAGAAGGATATTATAAATATCCTTTGATAATAAAGATATTTTGAATCGAATTGAATTGAATAGGACGAAATTTTTTCTATCGATTTTCAATATTTTTTTTATTGAAAGTAGTTCAGTATCATAGACTGAATTTGCCAAAAATTTGGCTGGTGGTTAAAAAGTCACCTGTATAAATGAATTTATATATCTGCGTGATATTTGCAAGAACTCTTCCATTTTTATAGTCGGTCTCGAAACAATATCTAATTTGAAAATATGTGGTGAATAATATTTTCACTGGTGACGAATATTATTCATTATATATTTTTAATAGGTTAGTATTCTGGGATGAAAATAAATTATTTTGTCATTGTGACAATGTCATTGTCATTGACCATATACATTTTAAACGAAGTGTTAGATTTACTAATGCAGAAAAACTAATTGCACCAGTGACCAGCCACACATATTTTCTGCTTGGTCTAATGGTTGAATGGCATTAGGTCCGCCACTTGTACTCTTATCTTAATTGTGCAATAAAGATTAAATTAATAAATAAAAAACCTGATAGGTATTATGATTTATGAGCGCTCATTGACTTCAAGAAACTATGACGTCACGAAGTGGTATTATACAAATCCTATAGAAAATGTTTGTTTTGACGTTAAGAAAACAGAAGCAAAATATTTAACTTATTGGAAACTAACTTAGTAACCACTATAGTTGCGTGTCTATTGCAATAGCTATAAATATTAATTTTTAAAAAGCTAGTAACCTATCTATCTATCTGGCGACACAGCAAGGTTGGCAAGACATCAGACGGCAAGACAGCCTTGTGCGCGTTTGTCTCTTGTTTTTCTTTTTAGCGTTTTGTTCGTACCAAATTAATAATAAAGGTATTGAAGCCGCTATTAAATCGGCCTTCTTTCATTGTGTTCATAACAAGTTTTAGAGCCGTGGTTATAAGGGCCGTGTGGTTCCCGGCAGATTATAATAGGACCACTTCAAGTCATTCCGTGGATGTCGTAGAAGGCGACTTAAGGCCCATTTACACAGTGCAAGTTTCTTGCCTGTTGCATACAATTTTATTGAAGCAATAAATGATTTGTATGGCTGACATTCTGTTTAGACCATGCAAGTTTTCTATTGCTTCAATGTAATTGTATGCAACAGGCAAGAAACTTGCACCGTGTAAATGGGCCTTTAGGAAATACAAGCTAAACAAAGCCACAGATACTATAATACTAGCTTATAAACACCAACCCGTCTGGCCAGCGTGAAGAGTGTAGGCCAAATCCTCTGACTGCTCTAGCCAAGTATAGCTCTGGTTGTACAGCAAGGGTAGTGCTCCTGCAGTGGAGACTATTAAGACCTGATGATGATGATAACAAGTTTTACAAAACAGGCAGGCAGACATTAATAAACGGGCAAGTGCGAGTCGGACTCGTACATTAAGGGTTCCGTACCTCCGTACAATATTTTAAAGCGCTGAAGAAACACGTTTCTTGTTAGAAGACCCCCCTTTAACTTTTTACTTTTTTTATTTTTAGTATTTGTTGTTATAGCGGCCACAGTTATACATAATCGGTGAAAATTTCAAGTGTCTAGCTATTACGGTTCAAGAGATAGAACCCTGTGACAGACGGACAGACAGACGGACAGACAGACGGACAGACAGACGGACAGACAGACGGACAGACAGACGGACAGACAGACGGACAGACAGATGGACAGACAGACGGACAGACAGACGGACAGACAGACGGACAGACAGATGTACAGACAGATGGACAGACAGACGGACAGACAAACGGACAGACAGACGGACAGACAGACGGACAGACAGACGGACAGACGGGCAGACGGACAGACGGACAGACGGACAGACAGCGGAGTCTCAGTAATAGGGTCCCGTTTGCACCCTTTGAGTACGGAACCCTAAAAATGCTTAGGTACAATACTTAACTTGAAACAGCGACTTTATGGTGATTCTCAATCCGTCACAGATTAAAAACGTCTCGCAGTTACATAGAATATAATGAGTCTACAATTCTACATACAAACATTGAAAGATTTAATGTGTAAAACAGGGTAAACAAACAATTTCAAACCGAAACCAATCAATTCGTCTCATTCGTAAACCGACATTCTGCTCGGTATTTCACATCGTAAAGCAATTAAAATGTGTGTTACAGTTTATTGAAATTATAGCAAAGAATGGGACGTTTTCTTTAAAAATAATACAGTAAAATGGGATAAATGGCGCAGCAATCACTTATATCGAGCTGTCAATGTAAATTCATTTAAAATTTTCATGTAAAATTTAATAGAGCAGGTGTAAGACTTTATTTTAGCTATAGTTTAAAATGGCCTGTGCCGTCGTGACGTGCAAAAATAAAGGAGTGCTTACTTTTCCTACTACCTAATTTATCACAAAACTGATGTGACGAACGCGATTTTATTCACACTTTTTTTCCATGACATGACAGAAAGGTACGGCCTAGTACTAATAGGTATTTGAAAATAAGTTTCGGAAAAAAAACATATGTATGATTGTACGTCCTATTCAATAGAATGTACTTAATTACCTATATAACTTACTTAAGGAGCTCGGTGGTCTGATGTGAGTATGCATTACTAGCGCTTTTGCAAGTTAAGCGACACTGGGCGTGGTCCGCACTTGGATGGCTGACTTGACTTGAATTTCTCGAGCTCCTCCGTTCTTCGGAATTCACGTTAAGCCGTTGGCTCCGGCTGTCACCACTGTAAGGCAGTCGAATCGTCAAGCTATGTCAGATGCCTTTAGACAACTTGTACAATCTGACACCACACCAGTGTTACTTACGAGTAACTTAGCGAATTAGCTCATTGAAGTGGCAGTGGGCGGGTCATATAGCGCGACGAACCGATTGCTGAACGGACAAAAAGGTTCTGCATACTGGCTGCGTACTGGCAAGCGAAGCGTAGGAAACCCACCCACAAGGTGGTCAGACGACCTGACCAAGTTCGCTGGTAAGTGCTAAATGCGTCTTTATATCGGTAATTTTGGAAATCTTTGGGAAAGGCCTATATCCAGCAGTAGACGTTATGCGGTTAAAATGATGATGAATGATAAGTATAATATTGTTCCCACTTCCCACGATCATCAATTTATTTGTACTTGTAGCAATCAACATTAAAGGCATGCCGAGAACTAAAGAGATCAGCATAATACTTCAAACACATTCCTCGGACCTCGATTTAAGAGATTTACTTCAAAAACCCGGCCTTATTGAAAGTAAATTCCTATTACAATAAATAAGTAGGTTAAGTGCCTACTTAATTTGGTCCTTATATACTCATAATATTATTAACTTAAACTATAAATAATGTGAAAACTAAGAGTCGTTACCCTAGACAGAATCAGACTTTCCCATACAAACGTAATGTAACGCTAAACGTAAAGCTAGACAGCTTTAAGATATGCAATTTCAAGGTCAATTTTCGATTGTCAATCGAAACCAGTCTCGATAATTGAGAAAAAATAATTGTATGACATTTTCATATCTCCTCAGACGTAAATTCCTTGGTTAAGGGTACGATAGGGCTGACATATCTGTTAAGATAAAACCCGTAAAAAAATAAAGAGAAAAAAATAAATAAAGAGAAAAAAAATAAAGAGAAAAAAAAAAAGAAAAAAAAAAGGTCAAATTTTAAACGATTGGTTTTGCCCCAATTTTTATTCAGGGATTAAAATGTCATTAAGTATTCAAAGTATAATCTACGGGTGTGCCAGATTTAATCTAATTACTACTAGGTATTTAGCATTTTTTGCACAATGCAATAAAACTCCTAGAAGCATGCAATAGCTACACTGTTGCACATTAATATGATAATAATTGCATTCCAATTCAAATACCTTTCAGCAAGCTTCAAGGTCTTTTTTATTTGTTTTCTAAATATATTTTGCTATTTTTCAGCTGTTATCTTCTATATACGCACTAATAACTCATTGTTCTAATTATTTTTCATCCAATAAAGTAAGGTCACTCGGGGCCACTTATTTTTTGAAATTACATGTTACATAAATACATATATTACGCCTGTTTCCCATGGGGGTAGGCAGAGACAATGGATCTCCTCTTGCTACGATCATAGCTCTTTTATTTTGTAGTTTAGGTAGTTTCATGTAATTTATTAATTTAGTACTTACCTTTATTCTTCTTCCTGCTATAAATATAAGTACTTAAAACTTTTATTGTTTTAGTGAATGTAAACATTTTTATTATAACATCATTATCAGATCTTTTTTTAAGTCTCCACTGCAGGAGCATGACCCTCTTTGTACTACCAGAGCCATATATTAGATAGAGCTTTTTATTTTTTTATATATAAAAGAATATAACTAATACCGTATTTTTCTTTCTTTATTCTATGAACACGCCTGTATGCCTTTCTTACTGCCACTGGAAATCTCTTTGAGATAAATAGTGCCTTTGTACAACTTTTATTTAATGTATTGTAAGGTCTTACACGTGCGAGCTTGAGTTGAGCCCTACATATATAAAGTTATTAAGCAGGTACTAGACGCTTCGAGAGCCATAAGACAACTTGATAAATAGGTACTGGTTATTTACTTCACTGGCACTGGTTATTTACTATATTTATAATTCTGTTACAAATATTATAATCCTTCTCCACTTCTCATCCTGAACACTCGTTCAGGATGAGAAGTGGAGAAGGATTGAGTCAAATGATGAAAGATTCGGAAATGGAATTAGAAAATGAATTTTAAAATGTAGTTGTAAGTGAAAAGGATGAGATGGAGAAATGAGGTGAAAACCAACATGCAGCATGAAGCATCATTACAGTATTTTCTGTACTAGTATACATTTGCCGACTATATACATTAGTAAATATTTTTTTCTCACCTGACTGAAACCTGCAGAGCTTCTGATCCTGAAATGTGGGCTAATTTTCTCTTTACACATCATCATCATCAGGACTTTTTTAGTCTCCACTACTGCACGACCCTCTCTGTACTACCAGAGCCATATATTAGCCAGAGTAGTCATAGGATTTGGCCTACACTCTCCACGCTGGCCAGACGGGTTGGAGTGGTCTCATTGATGTTTATAAGCTTTTTTTAGCTTGTATTTCGTAAGTGGCCTTTTACTACATCCACGGGAAGACTTGGAGTGGTTCTATCCTACTCTGCCGGGAACCACACGGCTAACTCTCTTTACACAGTAATAACTAATTTGTTCTAGTTATTTTACATGCAACAAACTATAAGGACACTAGAGGCCACCAACTTTGCTGAGGTTGACGCAACGCTCATATAGGTAAATTAATGTCTCCGGTAGTTTACTTGTTTCGTTAATTGGCTTGACACATATGCGTGTAGGGTAGTAGGTACGAACATAGTAAAATAATCCTGGTATTCTCTTTCCGTAACAGCTGGGCAACGTGATTGGCCATAGAACTACGAATAATAATCCCTAGAAGCGTTACTAATCCCGAAAAATCATTCCACGCGATATGAACCGGGGCGGGCGGGGCTTAAAATATGAACCGCGCGGCGCGACAGTTCGCTGTGACACTCGTGTCGTGCGGTTGCATCGCAAAAAGTTTCCTTTGTGAATATTGCTGTGTTTTTGCTATAATCGATTCATTAAAAATGCCGTCATGTGCCGTGAAGTAGTGTAGAAGCCATACAGACATAAAAAACACTGCACTCACCTTTCATAAACATTTAAATAATCCATACTTGACATCTGTGGAAAGTGTTATGCAAAATGTACCTAAGCCACGCGTTGTACCTCACCGCTCGTTGCGGTGACCACCCCCACCCAACGACGAAGCGTGACCTTGTCGCGACCAATCGCATGCATATTTGTCTATGTGTGTGTTGGAGTGTTGCGTTATTATTACTGTTAGTTCGTTTGCATAAACGGAATCAGAATCGAAGCGGTGAATGTAGGAGCGTTACAATTCTAGAAAATTCATTCTTTGTAGCCATAGAATAAGTTATCAGTTAGGAGTGTTGCCACTGTGTGATTGAATTACCTGAGCAAAATATATTTTTTAACAAAACAAACCAATTATGAACTAATTCAATATATACATTTATTAAAAATTAAATAGATGAATCACACGCACATAAGTACGAAATACTCGTTAAGACGATACACGGAGTCCAGTGCTGCCCCCATTTTATTTTTTTCAAATGTGGGCAGCACTGGACTCCGTGTATCGTCTTAAGCTATTAATTGTTTTATTAGAAAGTCCTCAAATTTACTGAAAAAAAACAATCAGTGGTAACACTTATGCTGCCGTCCTCAAGCTAAAACGTCTTTAACCAACATCTGTAAATACGTTTAATGTTGTAATCATATCAGTGGGTAATCACTTAAATACGTTTCAAAATTTGCTAAATCAAAATCTACACCACATAGGAGAAAACTAAATAGATAGATCGATAGATTTTTTTAAAGTAAAATGGCATTAAAAACTCGAAATTTGGTCAGATGTTGGTCAAAGACGTTTTAGCTTGAGGACGGCAGTATGGTGACATTAGTGAAGTAGTCTTGGGCCACCGCGGGAAACCCCAAATTAATATGTATAATACTAGGTTTTGCCCGCGGCTTCGCCCGCGTAGATTCGGGGTATGAAAAATAGATGTTGGCCGATTCTCAGACCTACTCAATATGCTCACAAAATTTCATGAGAATCGATCAAGCCGTTTCGGAGGAGTACGGGAACGAACATTGTGACACGAGAATTTTATATATAAGATAATGCCTTTAATAGAGTGTTGTATTGTGTAAATGATAGGTCATGTTCAGCGAATACAAGATGAAAGAGTAACTTCAAACATTATCATCACGTAAAACGGCCCTACTAGGATCATTGGTCTGAGGGCCCCACAAAATTTAAATACCTAAAATGACTGTTGCATGACGTAGTGCCTACTCAGTTGACTCAACTGTCGGCTTATGTCCGCTGCGTCATACAGCAGTCACAGATTTTTTTTAAACACTGATTGAGCTAGCCCCAAAGTAAAGTTTAAATTTGCATAATGGGATACTAACTCAACGATACTATATTTTATAATAAATACATAGGTATATAGATAAGCACGCAAGACCCAGACAATTTGAAAAAGGCCATTTTCAAACTTGCCCAGGCTGGGGAAGAAACCCAGAACCTCCGGATTGGTGGACTAGCGTGTTAACTATACCCCACAGAGATCGTCATTGGTTCAACAATAAGCGTGAAGTAACTTATTTTTTTAAATTATCCCAATAGATATATCCCATTGCTAGGAAAAGCAAATCTCTTTCCGAGATTCAAAGATATTACCTATTCATTTTTACATCATCAAAACATGAACAAGAATGCAAAAATCAAACAAAGCATCAACGCAAACAACATTCCCTTTATCAAATTACTGCGTCTCAATGGCTTTTCCAACAAAAACACCTATTGATTGGGCCTGAAGCCTGGAGCACGCCCTGGAGGTGAATAGACTAATGATAATGATGTTTCGTATAATGTGCTATCTCATCTCCGATAGTATTACAGACATATTCCGAAATCAATAAGGCTTTTTAAAATCCTGCTTTTTAGAGTTCCGTAGCCAAATGGCGAAAAACGGAACAGTTATGGATTCGTCATGTCTGTCTGTCTGTCCATCCGTATGTCAGAGACACTTTTTTCCGAAACTATAAGATCTATACTGTTGAAACTTGGTAAGTAAATGTATTATGTGAACCGTATTAAGATTTTCACACAAAAATAGAAAAAAAACAATAAATTTTGGGGATTCCCCATACTTAGAACTGAAACTTAAAGATATTTTTTCATCAAACCCATACGTGTCGGGTATCTATGGATAGGTCTTCAAAAATGATATTGAGGTTTTTAATATAATTTTTTTCTAAACTAAATAGTTTGCGCGAGAGACAGTTCCAAAGTAGTAAAATGTGTGTCCCCCCCTGTAACTTCTATAATAAGAGTATGATAAAACTAAAAACAATGTATGATGTACATTATCATGAAAACTTCCACCAAAAATTGGTTTGAATGAGATCTAGGAAGTTGTTTTTTTAAAACGTCATAAATCGTAAACCGCAATTTACCTTTCATTCAATCAACTCAAATATAATTTATTTTTATATTTGTTACGTTATGTAAAAAATACATATGTTACTTGCTGCTACGGAACTCTTCATGGGCGAGTCTGACTCGCAATTGGCCGCTTTTTAATATGTGTGCTTTTTGGATGTTTATCTATGTACGTATTTATTATAAAATATAGTATCGTTGAGTTAGTATCCCATAATACAAGTTTGCATTGTTGTTGTTTTTTATTTGTTTGGGTAAATTCTTGCAAGTTTTTGAGACAGCCGGTTTCCGATTAGATGAGATTTTGTATGCTAAGCTAATGTAAATCAGATGACAATGCAATATTATCATAATAAGAAGCTGATTTGATTGTGGAACCAGAAGGCTATGGGAATCCTGTTATATAACGACGCAATCCATAGATTATGGCTTACATTTGTCTTGTTTAGTATAATATCACAGCACAACAAAAGCTTGTACGAAAAATGATTCTTATGCAGTAGAATGCTAAGAAAGCAGCAATGAGCATAATTCGCTAGATAACAACAAGTCAAATCAGACACTTTTTTCCAAACGTCAAAACAAACATATTCTGTAGGATTTGTATGAAATACGAAACCGTGACTTCATAGATTTTTCGAGTCAAATAGCGCTTTTATTATCCGTTTTTCTGCATTAATAAGTCTAAAATAATGTTGAAAATGGATATTATCAATACAAGTGACACTATTTTGTGACGTTTTATTCCCATAACAGTACCAAATAATTTATTTTAGACCCAGTCATCTACCCAATTGTTAAGACACTGATTTAAGTACTTCATTCACCGACATTTACATTATTGGCTATAACATAACAATAGGGTATATTCATGTCTTTTTTTATTTTTCTAAATGATTCTTTAAGTTATTATACAAACGGAAAAAAATATCACACTCACAGAATATTATTAAATAAGCTTAAAAAAAATAATTAAAACTAATATCATTTTCGGACGACTTAAACGCGGTGCCATTTTGCGCTTTTATTCTATGACGTCACCGCACACTGTCAATGTCAGTGTCAATGGAAAAAGAAAAACAAAAAATAGTAGTACCATATTTTAGGTTATAATTAATTGATTGACTTGTCTCATAAGTATAAAACTGAGAAAATAGAAATTTATCAAATATATATAAATTATTTACCTCACGGCTTTTAATCCTCTGAGTTCAAAGGATGTAAAATTGGAATTACTTGCGAAGTACGAAGTCATCATAAACACATCAATTTTAGGCAGATTATCTGACTGTATCTGCCACAACAAAACCGCTTTCAATCATTTTAGCAAGTCTTTTTTCACCAGGGGTCAGACTTTCAGCTAATAATTCTCAAAGAACACTAATAATTTAGCAAAACAATGAAAATAACCTCCAACAATCATACAAATTACAAACAACTTATTGACAGTGACAGATTCTCCTTCTTTCTAATTTGTGGTTGACAGTACAGACTATTTAGAAAATTCAGTTTGACAGTGTTTGGTGTCGTCACGTTTCGTTCCTCCAATAGCGTTGCGTTTTGAAAATTTGCGAGGGAATTTGAAATTTACAACTTTCAAATCATTAATTTCTCAATGGAAACATGTTAAATTGAAAAAATATATATATGGGTATTTTTCTTTAGCAATAAAGTTTACACATAATTTTTTTTGTTCGTTTCTGAATCACATGCATATTGTCTATTTGACAGTACACAAATATCTTTTATTTATTTGAATGAATCAATCTGAATGAGTCAAGATATGAATTATCAAATGTGTCATGAATTTGAAAATGATTGAATGAAATGAAGTTTCGAAAAGCGAACAGGATGAGATGATAAAGAAATGAGGTTTATTGCAACACCGTTAGAGCTGTAAGCTCTATGTCTACCACGTGAGATATAGTCATACTTATCACTTACGGTATGAGTCGCCAACACCGTAGGCAGATTAGTATTTATGTGTGTTTGTCTGATAATAACAAGGCTTTTTGCCAAATTTCGATACATACATACATATTGATGTAACTTTTGTATAAAATGAGTTGAGTTAAAATGCAGTGGAACCACAAAAGTGGAACGGTGTTGCAATTTTGTGATTTTGAGAATAAGTGAGCATTGCACGAGCGTCATGCATTATAATAAGGTGGAAAGGAACGGTGAGTTAGTGAACGTAATTTTATACTTTCTTACGACAAACCATCCACATCAAGTTTTAGGGTGAGATAGTTTATTTGTGCATTTATATACTTTTTAGGGTTCTGTAGTAAATAAGGAACTCTTATAGTAACGCCATGTCTGTCTGTCTGTTTGTATGTCTGTCTGTCTGTCCGCGATACTATAGTTGTAATTTGGGTACGCCGATAAAGTGGTAAAAATAAAAGTGATAAAATCCTAAGAAAAAAAAAAGAATTTTTTTTTCTTAGGATGGCTCCTATGTAAATTGAAAATTATTTTTTTCGACTAATATCACACCTACACAGGGTGTGGGATGTCGTTGAATAGATATTTCTAAAATATTAAAAATATTGTGAGTTTACACAACTTTTCGATTTAAGGATCCGTTGGTAAAATAAGCAAATTTTTGTTAGAGTCAAGTACCCCCCGCTTTATTAGCGAAACGGTTGTATATGGACATGTGAAAAACATCACGGCCGTAGAATATATAACGAAGTTAAAAGGAAAACTATTAGAGCAAAGAAGGGTTAATAAATTAAAAAAATTATAGTCAACCAACTTATTAGGCGTTTTTAGTCGTTAAACCGTGAGGCTTGAACTCTAAGTCGGCATTCGCAACTACGTAACCCTGCACTGGTCGTGGCCTAACACGCACTTAGTTGGGTTTTCTTTTTTCCATCTTCTCGCCTACCGTCACGCTCAAAGTGGGCTTTGTGTCTTGCGGGCACAGATCTATAGCTGTGCTTGAGGGTCTGGGCTCTGCCTTCTTAGAGCGTCAAGACCCAAAATGCTCTGTCTGCTTCATTAGAGATAAAAACGTGCTAGTATATGTATGTAAGTATATATTTTTACACGACTGCTCAAAAAAGGAGTGTAATGTTTTCGAAGTTACATGTGAGTTTCTTTATTCCACTATAACTTCTTCTCAGCTCTTTTGCCGCCTACTGCTGAGCATAAGTTAGTACTTATATTGATTCTGTGTCAATTTTTCTTAATGCCACTTATCTCGGTTGTACTTATTACACAAACTATATATAACTCGTATAATATAGGGCAAATAAAACTGGTAAAACATATAAGTTATGTGCTTGTTAAAACGTACCAACGCTAGAATGTAAATATTGGACTCTACATTGTGTGACTCAATTGAACTATGAAATATTTGTATTGCTTTGCTTGTTGTTGTAGTTTATGGAGTTAAAAAAAAATTTTCGAACACATAACATCCAAGTAATGTACAAAAAAATTAAATTAATTGAATCATACCGTATAGGGTATCAATGAAAGGTTATTTTTAACTCATTGAGTACTCACAACTCATTGAGACTAACTCAACGAGTTAAGTACCATGTTGCGGTGCAAAAAAAAATACAAATTATATGTCTACTTAACACTATGTAATGCAATATATAATAAACAAATGAATAAAATATTCCTCTTATAATATACCTACATAAGACATATACAACATCCAAAAATACATTTATCAAATAAATATATACAAACATACAATATACATAAATAATGAACTACTATCGTTTAATAAGTGATTAAATGCAGATATCACGAACCTAGTGCACACTGACACGATCCGGTATGCAATACGGTCAGACAAATGACACCCAATTGATATGTATTGAAAACAAGCGATTGTGAGCCACGGCCGAACGCTGCAAAGCAAGGAATTGTTATAAAGTACTGCATCGATTGATTGAAAATACAATACATCTACCTCATACCTACATTATATTTGACTGAAACATACATACATTCATTATGTCATACGGCGAAGTAAAAGAGCTGGCGGATAAGAGAGACAAATGGAAGAGAACTCATACTCCACCGACAAGAGCATAGCTCTTAAATATAGATAGATAGATTTATTGGTTTTCTGTAACACACAATATACAAAATTTAAGGTACACAATTACAAATTTAAATACTTAAAACTAAGCATGCATGCATTTGTGTGGCACAGTGCACAAATAGGCTACAGCTCAGCTAAACGCTACTCACTAGGAGTAACAGCTGATTTTCAGCTGGCGCCCTTGAGAATGCGCGAACGAGATTACAAAAAAAATTATATTTATCCTAATGGTTTTAAAATATAAAGCAACAAACGAATATAACTTGAATTATGAGAACTGAACAAATATATAAAAATATTAAAACAAATTAATACATGCTATCACTGGCTACATGGGTAATTTTTGAAATTATCAAGGGACGCTTTTTAGTTTTATGATATCAATTTTCAATGTTCTTGGCACCATGCCGCATGAACAAAATTTAGATTTTTAATTTAGATTTTAGTTTAGTTTTAGTTAGATTTTTAGTAAATACTTAAAATAAAAATAAAAATAAATTCTTCTGATTTACCTACATGTCTTGCTAAGTCTCGGCACAGAATAAATAATACTAACGTACAGAAGTCTCACTCAGCAAAGAAGTTCAAAGAAATATCTACTCAATGTGGCTAGCGATATGGTTTAATTTAGCTCACGTCAGAACTCAGCAGCTTTTCGTAAGGATACCTAGACATCCATTGCAAGCCAATTTCATTCTTATTACCTCTAGACATACGATTCGTATAACTGAATTTACCACCGAGAGGGGCCGCCTGCGCGCATAGTAATAATGTAGGTACATTTTCGATACCTAAACGAGGAGTGACACAGGCCTGGTCTCGGTACGATCTGATTTCAATCAGCTTGCGAGATTTACAAAATAAATATGCATTAAAACAAAAACTCTGGTTTACTAGTAATAACATCATACAGCACGTAACTGTAAAAATACAAGAAAGCTATTCCTGAAAGTGAGCATAATAAATGCAAAAATAATTTCTTTAATGCAGTCTATAATTTCGTTCCTGCATTAAAATGTTTACTACAGCGAAACAGTTATGTTTCTTATGAAGGAATAAGGTACTTAGTTAGGTTACTTTCTTTTTTTAATCTTTATTACTATTTAAAATCTGAATTGCTGCTTCATATAATAATAACCAATTCCTTTATTGTTGTTTCAGAAAAAGATTTCCTGTTAGTCTTCACTACATAGTATAAAACAAAGTCGCTTCCCACTGTCTGTCCCTATGTATGCTTAGATCTTTAAAACTACGCAACGGATTTTGATGCGGTTTTTTTTAATAGATAAAGTGATTCATGAGAAAGGTAGCGGCGGGCCGCTAG
Organism: Acrobasis repandana; assembly: GCA_963576875.1. Taxonomy (NCBI): domain Eukaryota; kingdom Metazoa; phylum Arthropoda; class Insecta; order Lepidoptera; family Pyralidae; genus Acrobasis; species Acrobasis repandana. The sequence goes on from OY756215.1 coordinate 6,227,169, forward strand.
TATCGTATAAAATATTGTGCAAAAACAAACACAGTCAAATACCTTATTACGTAGGCTTTCCAAGTGCTTGAACATTATCGGCATCATATCAGTAAAAGATACTCGTAGTAACTAATTTTCCGTATCGATTTTCAACGTAGAAGTATATCATCATGATATGAGTATAAAATTATTGCAATAGTTACAAAAATATAAACCGAAGGTTGGTAGAGAATGCTATTAGCATTAAGTCCGCCTTTTGTACCATTTTGTTTTGGTAAATAAAGTTTAAATAAATACAAATATATGATTTTGTTGGTGGTGGCGTCGTGGGTCAGGTTGCTATATTATCTTATATAGTGCTAAGTCCCGTTATATATATATATATATAAATCATATAGATTTGTCGCCAGAAGCGCCCTTGAAGCAATTAAAGGCCTACACCAACCTTTGATTGTAACTTGTTAGGAATTTACTAGACACTGGCAAAATCAGCTTCGACGAAGTTTGATCGCCAATATCAAGAAAAAAAAGTATTTGTAAATTGACGGACTTACAAAGCCGTTCTGGCGAGTAGGCGACCAATATTCTGGAAACCAGTTTCTTTCGGCGTTTCTTTTCAGCAGTGGTCGTTGCGAAAAGCTATCGGCACTTTTTCTATAAATTATAAATTACAATATTCAGCAGAACACCGAGCATGCGTATTCTTTTTGCAATACATAAATTCAGCCTTAGAACACATCTTTATAAGAGTGATTATTGTATGTATGTACGAGGGTGTGTTCAATCGTATTACAATCCATTTATTTCCTCAATTCCTGTGACTTTGAATTTGTCCGACTTGTTTATTCGAATGAGAAATAGTTCTGTACGCTCAATCGAGGGAAGGTTCCTGTTCTCTTTATATACAATTTAGTAAACGAGCATACGTCCATTTTAAACACGTTTTTTTCCCTTACGGTGTAAATAGAGCTTAGGGCCACAAGACCTAAAGGCAAATAATGGATGTACTTATAGTTTAACCCTCTTTCTCAAAGCAGCTTCTTTTCCGATTCCGAATTCTGCCATTTGACACTACCCTACCAATGACATTAGTTCCGCTGTTCGTCCCTATGAACAGTCGATAAGTCGGTTACATAACCGTAAAAACAGTGTGCCATGTTGTTGTATTTTAAAATATCTAAATTAAACATATTAAAATAAAATTAGAGCAACACACATGTCGCGGCCGCGTACATATTTTCCGCATGATGCAATCTTATGTATATACAACGTGGAATGGACATACCCTTAATTAATCGAACCACGGTCTGTACTAGATCACTAAAGTATAATTAAATTAAAAGTCAAAAAACAAAAAAAAAATCGATATTCCTATACAAATCGCCCGGGCGGCTGCACTGCTGCAATTTTTTTGTTATTTGGCTGTTATTTTAATTTCATTATACTACAGTGATCTAGTATATACTGTGGTTCGATTTATTACGGTTATGTCCCTTCCACGTTGTATATTATTAATGAACAATATTATTATTCATTTATTATTATATCTGGCTTGTTACGTACGTTCTACGATATATTGTGGTGGGTAATAGTAGCATTAGCTTATAAGAGCACCAATTAATTTTTTTTGGAAATGAAAAAACTAAAAGAACGTCTCAAAATCTTATGCACTTGACTTGACGTTATATTTTTGAAATTTTATGAATATACCAACGCAATACAGGGTCTAAAAAATATACTGAAACTATTTTAAGGTTGAATTCAGTCCATGACACTGAACAACTTTCCCCAAGGTACATGTATCGAAATATGAAAAATATTCTCTCATACAAGTTGACCGAACTTGGATCAGCTGGATCCAAGTTTCTTTAGAAAGCAAAGATTTTTTTTTCATATTTGATAATATAAGGTTTTCAACATCATGGACTGAATTTACCCTTAAAATAGTATATTTTGTTAAAGGTTATATAAAAACCAATTCACTAAAATTGTATTTTATTTGCAGGAAAATGGATGGAAACTGAACGAGGCTTCGTGACTTAAGTGTTAACATATCTAAAGTGCATATCTACTCCTATAGTGTTCAAATAGTGTAAGTGATATCAATTAACAGTGATTTAGTATAGTCAATGTTATCGTAGTTAAAGTAAAGATACTTTTAGTGACTAAAGTAAGTATACAATCAGTAAGTTGTATACAGTCAGTGAGTGATTACTAAAGTTGAGTGTACACTGAGTGCGTGAAAATGTCCGAACGGTTCAAGGTGACCAAACACGAGGAGCCAAGTGGGAAGACCTATAAGAACTACGGGGCGACGTCTGCGGAGGCCGACGTCGAGCTGAAGGGAAAATTACTCCCAGATTCAGGTTAGTGGATTTTCAAGTTGAATTGGGCAATTGTTACTTGAAACATTAATTGCATTTTTACCCGAGTACGGCGAAGGCAAAAAGAGGGTTATGTGTTTCGCCGCTATGTATATGTCGCAGTTTTATGGTATAAACAGTTAATTCACTAAACCTCCAGCTGTTTGGCATTACAGCTTGGTTTTGTTAAACAGCTGATTATCGTTCAGCTGGATTGTTAATGTGTCACGTTTAACAAACAAGCTAACCACGTTTAGACCGCAAAATAGATTATTTGCAGGCATGTTATAAACAAACAAATTTATGACGGGGCATCAAAATTAAACCTCAATTCAACTACTTACTATGTAATCTAGTCTCATCATAGAATACCAATAAAGAATTTTACTAAGTTCGATGCAAGTGGATACAGAAAAGTTTGTTAACGCGACATAATCTCAATGGCGGCGTAGCGGTGTCTCTCGGCCTTCCACCAACCAAGCTGGAGATCTGCTTTATTTTTCCTAACCATTTGCAGTCCAAAATCATAAACGATGTCTCCGTATCACTCGATGAAAACAGCTTACTCTCGGAACGCTGTGAAGAATTCCGAACTAAATCTACAATCTTACGTCTTGCGCCGCGGCATTGATGAATACAAATCGTTTATGCCATTCTGCGTATGAGGTGTCAGTTATTTAACGCTGTTTTACGAAACCGAGATGTAATGCCAAACAGCTAGAGGTTTAGTGAATTAGTGGTTTATACCATTCAACTGTGATATATTTTTATTTATTTATTAAATCTTTATTGACCACAATGGTACAAAAGGTGGATTTAATGACATTCTCTACCAGTCAGCCTTTAGGAAGAACAGAATAATTTTAATTAGCGATAGGCGTTTAAAGATAAGTATGTATTTAACTACACACACTATATACATATAAACATACATACATACATACCTACATAAATATAAAATACAAAACAATTTACGATAATGATTAGTTCTGCAAATGTATATTCATCTGTTTCTTCGTTTCAATAATATCCTTGACACCTTGATAAATGGGGTATTTTTTTTTAAATTAGGTATGTCTTGTTCGATACTCTGTTTTAGATGTTTTGTCACTTGGATTTTTTTCTTTGAAATATTTTTTCTTATTATCTGTTAAATATTTAAGATCTATGCGTGGAGTTTCTTTGGAAAATCCACTTAATAATATAATTTGGAGGTAGATAACTGTAGAAGGGTAGGAAGGCCGAGAAAGACTTGGAAAGAATGTGTAAGGAAAGATATAAAGGTACGGGAGGCTGGTGCAAATATGGTTAATGACAGAAGAAGTGGAACAGTTGAGGTACAGAGCCGACCTCAAATATCAATTCAATTATCTTTCAGACACTCATGACAGACAACTACGTTCCAATGAGACACGTCAACTCTTTATCCCTCTTTTCCGGAAAAAAATTATGTCTAACTCCTTTTCTCTCCAAGCTCCACGGCTCTGGAATGCTTTACCCGTTAACATCAGAGAAATTTCTACCAAATTCTCTTTTAAAAGGAAAGTTCACGCTCATCTTTTGAACTCCCTTCCTCCGTAAAGTAATCATCATTCAGTTCTCAAAATTGATTATACATGTAATTATATATGTAAGTATAATACTGGGTGGCGCAAAAGTAAAGACCCTATTTGGTTCAGCTATAACATTTTTTCTAAATTAGAAAACTAGATTTAGGTTTTTTTAAATGTATATTTGTGCCATTAAATTTCGTACCATTAGGATTTAAAGATGATGTCTTTTAAATGGTGACCTCCAGAGTTGATACACATTTGAGCCCTATTTATGACATTTTGCATAACTTGCCGTAACACTTCCTGCGATATGTTCGTTATTTCTTGACGAATGTTTTCTTTTAGAGCTGCGAGAGTCTGTGGCTTGTTCACATACACCCGAGATTTCAAAAAACCCCAAAGAAAGAAGTCTGGACTGGTCAGATCGGGTGATCTTGCAGGCCAAGGCAAATCGCCAAAACGAGAGATAACTCGGCCTGGAAAAGCGTCCCTCACTAAGTCCATAGTGTCGCGCGCTGTGTGTGCCGTAGCGCCGTCTTGTTGAAACCAGATGTGCTCCAGCCCCAATTCGTCCAAACTGGGTATCAAAAACTCTCGTAACATGGTTCTGTAGCGTTCTCCAGTGACAGTTATCGCATTGCCTCCAGCGTCTTCGAAAAAATAGGGTCCGATCACTCTGTCAACACAGATGCCACACCATACAGTAACTTTTAGTGGGTGTAGAGGTGTTTCTTGAATAATGCGCGGATTATCAGTGCCCCAGAACCGAGTATTCTGCTTATTGACATGCCCTGAGAGATGGAAATGCGCTTCGTCACTCATAACCAATTTTGAAGGAAAATCATCCTCTTCAAGGTTGAGGTTTATGACGCGCTGGCAGTAATCTAGACGAGCTCGGTGGTCAGCAGGCAGCAGCTGATGAGTCATTTGAGTTTTATACGGGAACATCTTTAAGTCTTTCACCAAAATACGCTGCAGGGTCCGTCTGGAAATGCCCAATTGCGTGGCACGTCGCCTCGTTGATGTTTCTGGACACTCTTCCACATCTTCGCGCACAGCATCGATATTTTCAGCTGAACGGCCTGTTCTTGGTCTCCCAGACTTAGGTCTATCCAAAGCGTCGAATTGTGCGACCAATCGGTGCCGGACGGTGGTGAAATCGTCGACGAAATTCACGTTGTGTTCTTATCACTGATGAATTATTCCGTAAGAACATTGACACAATTATTCCACGTTCTTGGGGAGTAAAACGGTCCATGTTTATTTTCAGTGTATTTTATATTTGTTCACTACACAATTTTCAACAACAGAATGACAGAAAATGTCATATAAAAAAAATAAAAGTATTTTCTTTAGTGCCAGTACTTTTGCGCCACCCGTTATAATAGTACGTATTGTATAAGTAGATATTTATTCTGATATATATTATATAGTATGTAGTGATGTAATGTTTTATGTATATGTTCTTAATATGTTATATAAAGTATTTATTGAATCTAGTCATAATTGATTATTTTTGACTTTTGCGCCGAACAAATTATTTTTCTGTTTATTCTTATGGTTGACTGGGAGAAAATGCTCTTAGCATTAAGTCCGCCATTTGTTAAAAGTATGTTTTTACTTTAAAACAATAAAGAGTATAAAATTAAATTAAATATCTAGTGCTGCCCCCATTAGAAATAAATTATTTGTAAGGAAACGGAGATATCATTTAAAATTTTAAGCTACTGAACAGCATTTTTGCGAAAAACGGCCACTTTTGGCAAAAACGCAAGCTAAAGCTTAACGTTCTCACTTTAAACTGTAAACAGTGGTTCATAAAATAGTTTGAAGGGTTATCTAGGTTTTAGTAGCTTAAAATTTTCAATGATATCACCGTTCCCTTACAAATAATGTATTTCAAATGGGGGCAGCACTGGACTCCGTGCATCGTCTTAAGCTATGTCAGATGCCTTTAGACAGCTGGAAAAATCTGACACCAGTGTGGCCAACACACACACACGAAAAACAAAACGAACTCAATGGAGAGAGAGAGACCGATGCTTTAATGGCGTCAAAAGGAAGAAAATTTAATTAATAGTATTTGGGTTCTGCAATAAATCACAGAGTAATAATATACTACGTACAAATACGTCATCAGCAACCATCACTATACAACTGCGTAATAAATCGAACCACGGGCTATACTAGATCACTATAAGTATAGGTAATGAAAATTTTGGCATTTTCATACAGAAGTGTGTCCCCTGCCCTCGGAAATTTGTACGGAAATGTCGTTTTTTTTTTTGATATGGTGATCTTGTATAGCCCATTGTTTGATTTATTACACATATACATATTACACGTTGTAGAAATAAACTAATTGACACGAATAGTTCGGAGAGCGGACGAACTAATTTAATAGCATGCCACAGCGCACAGGCTGTTTGCCAACAATAAGCCAATGTTTGAACACTCTGTATTTGCTTAACCGGAAATTCGGCGTAGGTTTTATTGAGCTATAGTTTATGTGATCGTAAATTTATTTTCATAGGTGTAGTGTAAGTAAATGAAAGAATATTTGTTTTTTCTTCGTCTAAGCGCGTTCCCAGTTGCATCGTCAGCTGTGCTAATTCGGAGCCCGGGGTGCGCTTTCCCGTTTTTTCTTCTCCAAATATAACATGCATGTCAATGGTCACCCAAGTATGCCAACACGAAATGAGAAGAAATAGCCGGAACAGTTTAAATGATTTGGCTATAGTTTTACGACCGCCCGCATGCCTGACGTGAACCCTCTTTGAGAATGTGCGAAAAGTTTTATAACTGGCCGCCGCCAGACGTTAACCCCCTCCTTGGAAATATAATTATAGCACGAGATGTTAGTTCTCAGTCCTTTAGTCGCCTCTTACGACACTCATAGGAAGAGATGGAGTGGTCCTATGGAGAACACAAAAGGGTCAAAATATTACCATTATATACACCTTAAATTGGAGCGTAGATCATGTACATTCACGGGATGAAAGAAAATTTAATTATTTGGTAGAAATGTATTATACAAAGTGGATGTGCGTAGTAAAGCTTAACGTTCTCACTTTAAACTGTAAACAGTAGTTCATAAAATACTTTGAAGGGTTATCTAGGGCCTGGTAGTAGCAAAATTTTAAATGATGTCTCCGTTTTCTTTGAAATGATTTATTTTAAATGGGGGCAGCACTGGACCCCGAAAAATTCACGTACGGCCTTAAGGTATGACTACCCTGTTAGGGATAAAGACGTGATAATGTATTTCAAATAGTCTGTCAGTAATAAAAAAAATATAGGTATAAACAATAACCACTTAGTGACTAAACTATGCTCATTGTACATAATAATAAAAGAACCACGACACAAATCACTTCAAGTTAAGGCCCTAGAGCTGGAAAAATAAGATTTCCCGCGGGCTTACGCCATTTTTCACACTCTCCCTTGTACTTCGTATTTCATTGTCACCAACTTGCGTGGGAATAAATTGTGCAATAAAGTTGTATTAAACCCTTGTATAGTCAAACTATCTTGGAAAACAGTTGTGGTCTGAGAGGTGATATAACTTCAACTGCCTCCGTAGTCCAGTGTCAAGGCGTTTGCATTGTGATCTGGAGGAAAGCTGAAAGCATACTTTGTGAAAAGTTGTTTCCAGTCTAGTTAGGATATTGCAGGCTTGAATCCTCGCTATGATGAGTGCCTAACTTTTCATTCGTCTACAAAGCAAAATGCCTAAAATTAATGATTATCCGAAAATAAAGATGATTCCGTGCTTCAGAAGGCACGTGCTGTGGGTCCCGAACACAATCTAGCGTTTGTTTAAACCTATCCTAGGATGTATAAACTTAAATAAACTATGGAATCTCCTTGCTTGTCCAACTCATTTGAGCTTCAAATTAAATGGTCAAGGTGTTCATGACGTGGAAGGGACATACCCATAATAAATCGAACCACGGGCTATACTAGATCACTTAAGTAAGTATAATGAAATTTTAATAACAGTAAAAAGACAAACAGAATCGACATTCCCATACAAATCGCACGGGCGGCTGCACACTTTTGTATGGAAATGCCGATTTTTTTTTCGTTTTTTGGCTTGTATTTTAATTTCATTATAATGATTATAATGATACTTTAGTGATCTTCCATAGACCGTGGTTTGATTTATTACGGGTATGTCCCTTCCACTTTGTATATATTTGATAAAATGTCTTTGATCCTAGCTGCTGCTATAGAATTTTTCCAATCGAACTATGGCAAACTACGGTCAAGAATCATCCCCGATAAATTAATTACACTAGAAAATTAGCAGGTACTTCTTTTTTGCCGTGTTAATGCGGACAAAAGGTCATCATAAAATAAATTAAAAAGGTATAGATTAAAGGTTAGATATCAAAGGTAACGTAAGGAGTACCCAAAACCAAAAAGCATGCATGAATAAAATAATGAGTGAAAGAGGTTTGCAAGGATCGTAGCGAGTGGAGATCCGTAGTCTCTGCCTACCCCAATGGGAAACAGGCGTGATTATATTATGTATGTATAGATTAGATATATTTTACATTTAATTCTGTGCGCAATATCTAAGTAATAAGCAATGTAAAAAAATATGATGAAAGTAAAATAATTTACTTAAAGAAAATTACTTCTAAGTCAGATAGACCGATGCACATAAACATAGGCGTGATATGTATAACACTCTTTGGGGTTATAAATGCGGTTTTGGTTTTAAATCTGCGGTTTTCTTATTAGTGGAAAATTTAATAGGAAAGGGACGTAAATTTTGAAAACGTAGGAAGTTTTTTCTTCTCCAGATTTTCCTGTTCAGTCAATTTAATGTAAAAAATGATTCATTTAAAATTGAAAGAAATGGCGACGACAGCTGAATGGGAGTTAGTTTTACGTCTAACTCCCATTCAGCTGTCGTCGCCATTTCTTTCGCCCTGATCGTCTAACCTATTAAGGGGCTACCACGACCTAAACGAGAGTGTTATTTTGCGTAAAACTATATGTTCCACTGCAATGAAACAATAAAAACAAGTATATTATAGTTTTCAGGATATGCTACAGAAGTAGTGCTCTCAGAACATGATACTATTAATTTGATTCGATAAAAAAATATCACGAAAATACCTATAACTTCTTTTTCAACGAGTAGGACTAAGAAAATGTATGAGAAAACTATGGATTTTTTGTAGGATTCTATTTATCAAGATACATACTAACGAAGTAGTGTTTTCTTTTTTTTTTGTAAAATCCTAATCCTAACTAATATTATAAATGCGAAAGTGAGTTTGTATATTTGTTTGTTTGTTACCTATTCACGCTTTATCTACTGAACCAATCTTCTTGAAAATTCGCATACACATAGTTAGGAGTACTGAAAAGGACATAGGGTACCTTTCATCCCGGAAAAATGTAATGTTCCCGTGGGATACGCGAGTGAAGCTGCGGGAAAAAGCTAGTGTATGTATATATTGTGAGAAAATATAATTTCCAGCATAAAATGTCCACTAAGACGCGCGTATCGCCCGTGTGTCTATTGTACCGGCCCCGGCCGAGGCCTGCTATATTTATTTATTTATTTATTTATTTAACTTTATTACAAACGTAATAGGCGGACTGGGTGGACTATATGTGGGTGGATGGATGATGGTGGTGGATGCTATACGACTCGTACGGACATCTCGCTCTCCCCTTACTGTAATGAAAAAATATGACTAAGACAAACAAAGGTTTCAATGTGTGCGAGCATTTCTAGCTGATGTAAACCTTTTCAAAATTTTCATCCCTTCATCCATACTAGTGCTATTGCTAGATAAAATTGACATCTTTTCACAAATGTATGTAAATGTGCATTGTGCATAAAAAAAGGAAAAAGAACCAGGAAGCAAATTCTCTGAGTGTCATTTGGCTTCTGTGACTTGGTCAGTTCATTGTTATGTCTATGTTTGTTCTATATTCAATTCAATTCAAAATATCTTTATTATCATAGGATATTTATAATATCTCTTAATAATAGTCACTTTGTTTTGTTTTGCACAAATGTTGACGTCAAATCGTTACTTAAAGCTAAGTTTACGCCGCTTCCTAGGCGCAAGTGCAGAAGAAGCGGCAACAAACTGCACTGCACGTTTTCTCCAAAGACGTCAACTAACAAACTTACTAACTAACTAACTAATACGCTCTTTTTACCGACATTTTTGAATGAAACTTTATAAATGAAAGTGTATTATAATTAGTATCAAACTTTCAAATACAACTGTTGGGCATAAGCCCCTTTTTGATTGCACCATCCTTTTCTGTACCTGGCTAATGGGATTTAGTTTTTCCAACTTGCTTAATGTCGGCGATGTCAGGAAAGCAAAGAGATGAGAAAAATATTTTGAATTCGAACATGAGACAAGTCTGAAAGGGGTGCTGACATTTATGGGGATAGAAGGGGTAACAACGTTCACAGTTCAAAAATTACTTTTAATAACGCATATTTTAAATAAAAAGATGGTTTCTGATGGCACAAGACCGAGACAGATGGCATACATTGAGAGAAGGCGTATTCCCTGCAGTGGGATGTGGAAGCTTGTTGATGATGATGATGATGATTAGACTTACAATATTGTTAAAACTGTAATAATGGTTTGTTTCTCTCAGATATGATTCCTAGAAATATTGCAATATTGCATTTATTTTCTCAAAAATAGCATTTTTATTCCCCTCCAGATCAGCGTGGAGAATCTTAATCAAATAAGTAGTACCATATGAAACTATTTTATTTTCCTTTGTAGCCTAGCACGCTACTAAATAATTCAATATAATTCATGTTTAAACTGAGTACCTCATAGTAAAAATGCAATAATTTCCTCAAGTACAGTATAACACAGTTTGGAATAACAAAAGCTGCGCCGGCCTTGTTGTGTCATAGCTTGAATGAAGCTTAAAAGAAAGCTGTAGCGCGGGAAGCTGCTTTGTTATGCATTCAAAGCTGCACAGATACTACTACGAGCACAGAACAACAAAGATACGAGTATACTACAGCCAACAGGATTGTATTAATAGATTTATTCTTTTTTTCTTTCTTCTTTTAAATAATTTTTATTTCAACCGCATAGTCCACTGCTGGACATAGACCTCTCACAAAGATTTCCAAAATAACTGAACATCTTGTGTGTATCTTACGCTTTGCTTGCTTGTGCGTGGTCGCCATTCAAGAACCTTTTTGCTTAATTTCAAACTCGATTGAATTAAATTAGCGCTCGATGCTGGATTCTTCTTGTCGATTCGAAATGGTTTCACTGTAGCTTCAATTTCAAATCAACTTTGACCAGTATGTGGCTACAGCGATCCCTCTGTTGTTAGCCACATTAAGGTCCTCTATGGTACATAACGTAGGGCAGCTCGGACATGACAGGTGGATTGATGCAGGATGTGTATCTGGATCGAGGGCCCAAATGAGACTCATAGGAAAATTTGTAAAAATATCTGGTTCTGGATGCAGGCCGCTTCTAATAGGTATTTCGAAAATTCTCGGGGGAGGCGTGAATCGGATAATAATATGACGATGAATTGAATCAGTACCATAATCATAAATCAGCACTTCTTCGTTTATCTTTTTTTTTATTAGAGATTTGAGTGCGTTTGACCTCTATCTAGCCTGATGGGAAGCTAAGATTGAGGTCTAAGGTATAACACGCAGACTCAAAAAATACCTATTTACTCTTGCCTTGAAAATCCCTTAACCATATGTTTGGAGAAACATCGACGCAGGGAGGGAATTCCACACCTTAGCGGTTCGCACAATGAAGGAGGAGGGGAATCGAGAGGTACAAAGAGGAGGAATATCTGAACTTGGACCGCATCTACTTGATGTCAGATTTCCGCATTTCCCATCAAGCACGTGTTGCTGTGTCTTCCTTCAGATGAGTGTCCTATTTTACCGTTCGCAATTCATAAAGCTCGAATTATTCTCTATTGTTGGTTTGGACACGTAATGCGAAGGGAAAGACAACATGTAACGCAAAAAATACTTAATATGAAGGTTAACGGACATAAAGGTAGGGGAAGACCAAAGAAGAGATGGATGGAGTGCGTAAAACATGATATGGTTAAAGTTGGAGTAGGTGAAGGAATGACGGGTGATAGAGGGAAGTGGAGAGATAACACATACTTCGCCGACCCCAAATAAAGTGGAAAATGGTAATGAAGATGATGATGTTACGTCAGTATCAATGGACAATAATCCAAACAAAATCAAATTTATCACGTCTGTTCGCGGTCGGCCAAATTAGTAAAAAGTCCACACAGGTTAAAACATGAAAGTGTTTAATTACATATGCACGGTAGGTACATGTAAACCTTTGAATACATTATATTTGATGTCCCAGCTTTCATGAATCAAAATTTGCGGTTAAAAATCGTTAAAACCCTTTGCTAGTATTGAAAGCTGAAATTGCGCGGTGACACGAAAGCCACTGCTAAGCTAGGTCGAGCACATTGCGAGCGGCGGCGGCCCTAGCCATTATGAAGCTTAGGGCGGCAGATTTTTGCGAGGCCCTTGTCCTTTGTGCAAAGTATGAATTCAAAAGTAGCTTAGCTTAGATGTGATAGATAAGAAAGAAATGAAGCCCATATTTCATTTCTTTCTTCGTTTTCACTTTCATTCCTCGAACACTACACGATGAAAAAACCGTTGAAGTTAGGTTTTTCATTAGATACGAGGTGCGAGATTTCATTAATATGCGATACACGGGTAACTCATGGTTTGAGACGTCTTCGTGTGCGCTTCGCGAGTTTTATTCGCCCTGAGGAAAGCCTCCGGATGAGGTCGAAACATTTTTACGTGAGTTATGAATTTCTGCACATATTTTAAATTAATGAATTAACCATTACCTACATATTTTATTTATTGTAATAAAACGAATAGCTAAGAAACATAATAAAACCTGCTCGGGTTGTAGCGCGAGGCCCCTACAAGAGCGAGGTGCCGGGCGAGTGTCCTGCTCGCTACCCTCTAAGGCCACCACTGATTCCGAGCGGCATTTTGTAGTAAAATGCGAGAAAATGAACGACTAAATTGCCGTTTAAAAGTCCTGCGACTGTTTGTGGCTTAGAATTCCACACATCGTGGATATTTATTCCTTCATGTTCTTCCATGCTGCTTCTCTTTCCGCGTAAATAGTAGGTAGAAGCCACACGAGGGAATGGACGAAAAAAAGGTGTTGCGGCTAGCAACCCGTCATCATATGTAGATTACAATTCCCTTTTACATGCTGCCTTAAAAATTTTACTTGCTTGCTTATCTTTTCAATTTACCTTTCATAATAGCATTTGTCAATTAATAATTCCATTTTATCGTCAGGTCTTTTTAGTCTCCACTGCAGGAGCACGACCCTCTCTGTACTACCAGAGCCATACATGGCCAGAGTAGCCAAAGAATTTGGCCTACACTCTCCACGCTGGCTAACGTAATAGAGAGGTCTCACTGATGTCCAAGCTTTGTTTAGCTTGTATTTCCTAAGTCGCCTTCTACGACATCCACGGCTTGTGATGACTTGTGTGCGACTTGAGTGATTCTATTCTACCCAATACATCCTTTATTGCTCTTTGATTCTACCTTCCGGGAACAAAACGGCAATAATGCGCTAGTTGATAATACCTAAGTCAAATCAGACACTTTTTCTAAATGACAAAACAAACATTTTCTATGGGATTTGTATGAAATACAAAACCGTGACGTCATAGATATTTGGAGTCAAATAGCGCTCTTAATATCAGTTTCTCTGCATTAAAAAATCTAAAATCATAATTGATTAATTTAAATTATTAATTTAAAACGGAGGTATTTTCGTGTTTTTTTTTATCGAATGAAATAAAGAGTACTTATCGTGTTTTGAGAACACTACTTCGGTAGCATATATCATGGAATGCCCTCCCTGACAACATTATGAAAGCACAATCGCGGGATCATTTTAAATCACTTGTACTTGTATTTCGACACTTCCATGAGCAAGCTATGCTGTAGTAGTCTATGTATGTTTATATATTTTAAATATTTATGTAAGTATATATTTGGAGATATTAAGTATATTATATCTATGTTTTATATATAACTTATTATATGTTATTTAATTTAATATGTAGGCGTAGTTTATGTATCTTAGCTAGTAAGTAGATATTTTTTTTTTCTCATTCCTGTTTTGTATACGCTTGCACCCCATTTATCGCCTTCTTTTATACGTCCCAAAGGTATTTTCTGGTAGACAGCGCTTAGCGTTAAGATTATACCTATTGTACATTAATTTTATAGTGCAATAAATTAATTAAATAAAAAAAATATATACTGAAGAATATAATATTTTTGTTTTTATTGTTTTATTGCAGTGGAACTTATAGTTTTCGCAAAATAAAACTCTCGTTTAGGCCATGTGAGCCACTCATGTGACTCACGTGATATAGTCGGAAAAGGCCGACCAGGTTTCGATCGATTTAGACAATCTATGTCACGTGAGTCAACCATTTTAAATTAATCAATTATTAATTTATCTCACGTTAGTTTTAATAAAATAATCTAAAATCATGTTGAAAATGTATATGATCAATGTTAATTGACACTATTTTAAGGTGACGTGGGTTCACAATTTGCAAAACTGTGCGTATTTTTTAAAAATCACTGTTATTAAACTACTACAGTTTATTCCTCAAAAAATTTACATAAAAATCTAAAGGATTTTCTACAGACACTTACAATAGCCAAAACACGATTATGCATTTTTGGCTCGATAGAAAAAAATCACAAACATACCTCTAAATTTGCCTAAATTTGCCTTTATAATACGTATTAATATTTTATACAATCACCCTATTATACGAAAATTATACCAAAAAATGTATTATCTAAATAACTATCCGTTTTGGCTACAGAAAAAAATATAAATATAATACAAAAAAAATAATAAATAAAACACTGCGAAATATCGTCGAGCACGGTTTCGACTCTTCCTTCGCTCTCGACGAATATTTTACTGAGTTTTGTCTATTATTTTGTTTTGTATTATATTTATAATTTTTTCTGTAGCCAAAATGGATAGATATTTAGATAATACATTTTTTGGTAAATTTTCGTATAAAAAGGTGATTGTATATAATAGTAATACGTATTATAAAGGCAAATTTAGGCAAATTTAGAGGTATGTTTGTGATTTTTTTCTATCGAGCCAAAAATGCATAATCGTGTATTGGCTATTAAGATTTTTATGTAAATTTTTTGAGGGATAAACTGTAGTAGTTTAATAACAGTGATTTTTCAAAAACACGCACAGTATTGCAAATTGTGAACTCACGTCGCCTAAAGACATTTTATTCTCTTAACAGTACCAAATAGTTTATTTTTGATCCAGTCATCTACCCAATTCCATTTGTTGTTTCTTTCCTAAATTTAAACTTAACACGTTGACTGCAAATAAAACTTATTGTGTGTGTTTTGGGAGAATGTAAACACACATGGTGTATTTTGAGACCTTATTAGGTGCCTATTTACTTCATTAGAATTTACACAGTGTTATTGATACAGCGGCAGGTACCCTCGGTATGTTTTCGTAGTGTTATATCGCGCTCGACAAAACTTGTGTAAGTCCACACTCTCACCTCCAGACACGTTCTCGTGTGTACACTCGCCTCGGGAAACATTCGGAAGGTGCGAGAGTAAACATTATGACCTGTATCGAAAAGGGACTACCTTGTTAGTTGGTGTTAACTCCAAAATTGTGTAAGAAAAAAAGAAAAACCGATCAATGTGAGTCGGACTCGTACATTAAGGATTCCGTACCATACAATGTTTTAAAACGCTGAAAAAAAACACGTTTCTTGTATGACGATCGCCCTTAATTTTTTTTTTACTTTATCTTATTTAAGTATTTGTTTTATTTATTTATTTAATCTTTATTGTCCATCAAATACAAATTGTACAGAACAACAGGCGAACTTAACGCTAAAAGCGTTGTCTACCAGTCAACCTTTGGGTTATACAGAAAGTCTAAATGTGGGTTGCAAGATAAAGTGTAGTATACATAAAATACACAATGTACATTGTTACATAAATAAATATATATATATATATATACCTGCTATACATATACCTACATACATATATATACGCTACATATACTATACATAATCGGTGAAAATTTCAAGTATCTATTACGGTCCAAGAGATAAAGCCCTAGTGACAGACGGACGGACAGACAGCGGAGTCTCAGTAATAGGGTCCCGTTGGCACCCTTTGGGTACGGAGCCCTAAAAAAGAAAAAGAAGCCAGTCTGGTTTTTTGTTTATTTTAATAATTACTTGTTAGGTCACTATATCTTTGCCATTGATTAACGCCGACTAAAAATTGAGAAGCGTGCAGCTCGCACACCCCTTTAGCTTTTTGATCTCAGGGACGTCTTCCCCTGTTATCTTAGCAATCCTTTGATCGAACCGGTTAATATTCGTTTTAAAAAAGTCCACTACTGATCTTTCTTATTGATCGAGTGATCGAAGCGTCTCGGTTTCGAGACTGGAAAAAAATGCTTTTGTTCGTCAGTTTGTCCGTAGGTTTGTTTTTATCAACCGATTCTCGTGAAATTTATAAGCAAGTTCGTTAATTATATAGAATGTTTTCGTCGATTCATTTTCAAAGTGACGGAGATATGGAGGTTTAAAACTTTAAGAAAATCATATTTCAGCCATTTTGAAAAATTTCCAAACACGTCATAAAACTTTTTGTTACCCTTATTAAGACGCAACTTTTTTGTCTGAACAACTTTTTTATTCAATAAACTTCAACGGGTTTGGGGTGAGTTGCGAGGTTTACAGCTCACAGAGCCACCTAGTAAAAAAACAATGACAAATAAAAATATAAGTAATTTACACTTCCCTTCCTATTTGTCATTGATTTTTCAATCAGTTTGAGTGTTACTAACAGATATTTTTATTAATACATCACCTTTATTAATTCAACATCTGTTCTCTACCAGGGGGTACGTTTTAATTAAAATTAATGATTGAATCTCATTTTGCTATGCGCCAGAATTTTCAACTCATTAGCGAATGGTGGCCATTTCATTTTCTTTTTTCTCGAGTTCTGTAGAGGATAAATAAATATAACGTGCAAAAGCATGACCTGTTATTAAATTTTTGTATTTTTTTTTATTATGGATACCATCAACACAAACCTAAAACAATCACGAATCGCTCTAATACAGACGAATCACAACCTTATTCATATTGCGAAAGATCTATATTTCCTTTATCAACAATTTGAGTGTTGGCGATTTAATGGGTTTGCGTCGTCGTTTATCTTCAAAAGAAAATAATACGTCTCCTGCTTGTTGGTGTAAGATTTTTAAAACGATTATAACACACACTATCACGTCTTTGTCCCTAACGGGGCAGGCAGAGCTTACGGCGGCAAGGCCCAGGCCACTTTTAGCGTGATGGTGGGGCATGAAGGTGAAATAAACCGGCCAAGTACGAGTTAAACTCGCGTGGAGAGGGTTCCGTACAATTGATTGAATTCATATAGATTTTCCAGTAATCTACAAGCAATGAACTATAATTTGTATTTTTTTTTTAATTTTAGGCTCAGTAGTTTCGGAGATCAGAGGGGGGGGGGGGGGGATGGTCAATTTTCGTCTTCTTTTATGAATAAAATCAAAACTATTCATTTTACAATAATAACAAAAATATATTTGAGATCCTCATAACGAGCCCTTTCATTTCATATATGACACAGTAAGGTTTGCAAAACTTTTTTTTTTAATTTCCTAATTTGTCCCCCGAAAATGACCCTTATTTAAAAAAAAATATTTATTTACTTTGCACATATGTGTTTGGGTCATAAGATTACAATATTCTACTAAATTTCACCTGATTCGGTTAAGTAGATTCGGAGCAAATTGGCTGTGACAGACGGACGGACAGACAGACGCAAGAGTGATCCTATAAGGGTTCCGTTTTTTTGTACGGAACCCTAAAAAGGAAATCATAATAGTGATGGGTTCCTAACTGCATCGCCTATTGATATGATTCAGATTCTAGCCCATTCCCTCGACTGGCTTTTATGATCTGCGCGGGAAGAGACGCAGCTGGTACAATTTATGTTTTTTCTTTTTTCCCAGTCCAGCGTGGGAGAACTTACCATTAACAATATTTTACATATGTTTAGACAAAAGAGAAAAAGAAATTCTCTAGCCTAAATTCTGCTTACTTATTAACATCTTTAATCGATAGATCCAATAAAAGTATATATGTAGGTTTTCCCAGAAGACTAGCGCATTAGTACCGGAATATTGACTAGGCAACAGCGAATCGTTACTCCCTAGGGAATATGTATATCTTTTTAGTCTTCTTGGTACGACAGACAAACTTTATTTCAGTAATCTAATTCTATTAAATTCTGGTCTGGGAAAAAAAAACTTAGAATGCTTTTCTTCCCGCGTAGACCGCAAAAGCTGGTCGAGGGAATGGGCAAAAATTCGAATTATGTTAATAGGCGATGTGGATAGCAACCCATTATCGCCCACCATCATGCTAAAAGTGGCCTCTGCAATAATTTCAACTAAGAATAAGCCCATCAGAACATTTTGCTTAAAATTTCTTCATACAACCAAACCAGCTCAAGGCCAGCTCCAACGCTGTCCTGGCGATGATTGCTGGTAGTGTAAACTGTCCCTATGTCTGGCATTGCTGTAAAAGATACTTGAGCAGCAGTGCTGGATGGAGGGGCAGAACATTTTAACTATACTTACCTACTATTTCATTATTATTTTGTTATTTTTTATTATTTTATTTTGTGTATGTATTATTCTCGTATTTCATAGTTTTCAATAATTATTTGGTCTTGTAACCGTAATAAATAATAAATGTTTTTTATATTTATTTTATTTATTTATTATACTACGAAGAGTGATGAAGTGCATGTCGCTTAAACAGCGCAACCACAACACATGGTCGCCATTACGGACTTCGGTTGTAAAATTATCGCTTTTAAAATTCTTTAAGTATTTTTTACCCTTTGCATCGTAGTTTTTGCAGCCTTTAAATACGCAGCTAGGCATTTCTATGGCAATACAATGTATGTAACAAAAACGAGTAATATATAAGTAAATGGGCCTCTGGGTTTTGCGGCCCAGCTTTGTCTGCTTAGAGTCGCAAGACCCAAAATGCTCTGTCTACCCCGTTAGGAGTTAGAGCGTGATAGTGTTTAGTATAGTATAAAAACATGATTGCTTTTGTCAGATGATGAGTTTTGATCGTCTAATTGTTGTTTTATTTTAACAATTTTGGCCTAATCAATGTAATAAATAAATATTTAATAATTATATTACTTTTAATGTATATGAACTTCAAGCAAGAATCTTGATTCTTGTAAAGAACATATTATTATACTCCTACAGACCTAGATTTATTCTCACTCTATATCTTTTTCCCTCATGCTCAACAATATTAACTAGGTTAATAAAAACAAAGTATTTTGTTTTTGTTTAGATACAAATTATGTCATGGAAAATAATTACTGTCAGTTACAATTCGGAGCAAGTAAATTCGTTTATTATATTCTAAGAAATCATTATGAATTGTGATTGGGAGCGCGGTTTTCAATTTATTTCAATCACATATACAATTTGTATTCAAATATTGGAAATGGAGTAATTGATACGACGTCAATATAGCTATACGTCGACGTTCATTAGGTATAATTTTAAATTTGTGATTAACGAATCATGTCTACCAATAATAATTATATATTAAGTATATTTATTTCTAAATAGACATATGTATTTATTTAAATATGTATGTAACATATGTATGTGTATGTTTATCTGTAGTTTCATACTACGTTAATTTCTTCTTCCTTTATTTAAGGCCGTACCTAAATTTTCCGGGGTCCAGTGCTGCCCGAAAACGGAGACATTATTTAAAATTTTGCAACTACCAAGTCCTAGATAACCCTTCAAAGTATTTTATGAACTACTGTTTACAGTTTATAATTAGAACGTTAAGCTTTACTACGCACATTTGCTAAAAGTGGCCGTTTTTCGCAAATGTGCATAGTAAAGCTTAACGTTCTCACTTTAAACTGTAAACAGTAGTTCATAAAATACTTTGAAGGGTTATCTAGGACTTGGTAGTTGCAAAATTTTAAATAATGTCTCCGTTTTCTTTGAAATGATTTATTTTAAATGGGGGCAGCACTGGACCTCGGAAAATTCAGGTACGGCCTTAACGAACACGCCTGTATGCCTTTTATATATGAACATCTCCTCTTACTGGAAGAGATCTCTTTTGAGATAAGTAGTGCCTTTGTACAATTTTTTGTTTTTGTTTTCTCTGTATATATTGCCGTGTACATAAATTGCTAAATAAATAAATAAATAATTGACATTGATGATAATAATTATTTTAGTCAATTCTGATAAGTACTTGATTTCAGCAATATCTCAAGATGCTAGCTCATCTTTTATTTAAAGACGTCCATGGCGTATTGGTCACCACGCGGCCTCGGAGGTTTTGGGTTCGATCCCCAGCCAGGGCAAGCTGGGAAATGGCCTTTTTCAAAATCTAAGAATGTACCAGCTACTTCTCTTTCCGTACAGATCGTAAAAACCAATGGAACAAATGCGCAAAAATGCGATGCGGCTGAATAAAAATACGCTCATAGACCTAGATTTTTTTATGATCACGATAAAAATGCCCTTTGGGTCTTGCGGCATTGCACGGGCTCTGTCTGCTTAGAGCCGCAAGACCAAAATGCTTTGTCTATCCTATTAAAGATAAAGACGTTATAGTGTATGTATATAATTTAACTTAAAAATTTCGAGCTCCTTTACCTTTGTGGCAGGGATTTTTGGATGCGCACTCGCACTTGACAGGCCGTAGCTGAAAATCAGTGAGCTGCTCTCTGAGTAGCACTAAGCACTGAGCTATGACCTTTTTGGGTTGCTGTAGCACACAGATACGAATATATTGTTATATGTTTCCGTCTTTCTTGTGTTTTTTATTATGTTCTTATGTTGTATATTTTCTGTATGTGTGTGACTAAAGCTACAAATAAACATCTTATCTATCTATCTATATATCAAAAAATATAAATACATTAACTAGGTAAATATTAAAAAAACATCTACGTGATAAAAAAATGTTATTTAGGGATCGTCATAATATAGTTTTTTGAATAGGTACTCGTTTTAATATGTATTGATTTTCTCACTTTGTGGTATTACTGGATTTCATGGGTTCCACCGTGACTTTGACCTTGCTTTCGCTAATATTTACTTTCACAAATACGTCTGACTATTGGCAAAAGTAATTTATGGCGACGCGACGATTGGTTATGTAATAAGTATCGTGAGCTAGTCTATCGAGTATAATAAGCCAAATTTTCTTTTCTGAATCAGTGTTCGAAAAAAAGGTTCCATATTTACTTACTACTTACTTCGTCTAAATATCTTCTCATCATCATCTTTCTTCTTTTCAGCCTTTTTCGACCGCTAGGGTGTAATATCCTCCTCCAGACAATGCCAGCGATCTCGATCTTGAGCAACTTCTATCCACTTCGATCCTGTTGTCCTTTTAATATCATCATACCAACACATCTGCGGTCTTCCTTGTAGGCGTTTTTCTCCCCACGGTCTCCACTCTACCAACGCTTTGCACCGCAAACCTTGTTTCCTGGCGACATGACCAGCCTATCGCGATTTAAGCTTCGTGACTCTTTTGATGACGTCTGTGACTTTGCTTTGTTCTCTGAGCCACTCGTATCACTTCTTTAAAACAAGGGACTACTAAGTATTTAGAGAGGTCAAATGTTCCTAGATATATTAAGTTCTGTTATTTGTGCTAGAAGAGAAGCACCTGTATCTTTTACATATATCATTTAACTAGTCAACTTGCACCTAAATATTTCAAAGCTAAAGAAAATATGCTGATCAAATAAGTAACAAAACTAGAGTTACTAGTGAAATAGAGTCACAGCGTAACAATTTACAAAGGACTCTCTACGAGTACGTTCTCCCGGTTCAAAGGATTTCGACACAATAAAGTCTGCGGATTTCTGCCTAGTAAAAGCAAAACATGCGTATCAACTCGGTTTTTATATATGCTCGTCTTACTTTTTAACCGACTTCAAAAAAAGGAGGTTATCAATTTTCTTCTTTTTTCTTTTCTAAAAAATCTTTTTTTTTATGTATGTTCCCCAATTTCTTGAAGACGGCTGGACCGATTTTAAAAATTCTTTTTTTGTTAAAGGGTATACTTTTCAGGTGGTGCCATAAAATTTTTATCAATTGGATTAAAAAGTTTTTAAACGAAATTAACTGAAAAATATATCGTCTAAGTATACAACTGTTACCGCCATTCGAGAACCTTTCTGTCCCATTTCTTTCTGGATGCAGGCCGCTTGCGATCAGTCTGTGTGGTGGACTTCCTGTTGCTGATATGATGATGATACAACTGTTGCGTATTTAGCCTTTCTGTGACTGTCACTTTTTATACGAGTAAAATTAATACATAAATATACAGAGAGGCCAAAAGTGCCTACACATATTAACTTATATTATTTGTGCGTGAAGAAAAGCACCTGTACCTTTTAAGGCCGTACCTGAATTTTCCGGGGTCCAGTGCTGCCCCCATTTAAAATAAATCATTTCAAAGAAAACGGAGCATTAAGCTTTACTACGCACATTTGCCAAATGTGGCCGTTTTTCGCAAATGTGCGTAGTAAAGCTTAACGTTCTCACTTTAAACAGTAAACAGTACTTCATAAAATACTTTGAAGGGTTATCTAGGATTTGGTAGTAGCAAAATTTTAAATAATGTCTCCGTTTTCTTTGAAATGATTTATTTTAAATGGGGGCAGCACTGGACCCCGGAAAATCCAAGTACGGCCTTAATATATATCACTTAACTAGTCAAATATTGCTCAGCTAAAGAAATATGTTAATAACTTTACTAGCAAAAATAGGGATACTAGTGAAATAGACACAGCGTAATGATTTACAAAGGACTCTCTCTACGTTTTGCCGGTTCAATTAAGAGTCTCGATGTAAAAGCCTGCGGGTTTTTTATCAGTAATAACACAAAATTACACAGTTTAGTTTATATTCTTTTTTTTTGCGGTACGGTAAGTATTACTTTATTTCGTAAAAACATATTAAAATAGTTTACATTTAGTTTATATTCTTTTTGAAATATTGTATACTTAGATTAGGAAAATGTACAATTAGGTTAGGATCTAGTGGAATGGGCGAGAAACTTGAGGAAATTATTGAAACAAATATTTTTATAATTTCAAAGAATAGTTTAGTAAAAATAATAATATTGGAGATTATGGATAAAGATATATTTTTTCTTTGAAGTTTGTTAAGAAAAATCTTAATTTTGGCTTACCATATCTGTAGGCGATGTGGCTAGCAACCCATCACTGTTTTGATTCCTTTCTCCACCTTCGGTCTCATGATTCTGGGCTCTGTCTACATCGTCAGGGATAAAGACGTGATTGATCAGTATGTATGTACCTACCTAACTTTTTTCACACATGCAGATTGAAGGAGATTTAAGCTTGTTATTTATTTACAATAAGCGTAAAATCTGTATTTGATTGTGATATACAAGGTTAGTCGAAAAAGTATCAACTTCTGTACCTATATCATGCCAATTAAGTAAAGTTGTTTTTATGTTCCATAAAAGAGTTTTTTTAATGTTTGTTTCGATATCCTGATCGAACTGGTACTCATGTATGTCATTGATTTATTAATGTAAGCGACTGCATGAATTGCTAATCTTTTAAAGCTAATAGAAATATGCTAATCAAATTCAAATTCGAAAATATATTTTTTATCATAGGATATTTATAATATCTCTTAATAATAGTTACTTTGTTTTGTTTTGCACAAATGTTGACGTCAAATCGTTACTTACTGCTAAACGTTTATAATTCTATTACCTAGTCAATTAAATAACCGACAAGTTTCTCTAAAACCAAACAAGAAATAAGTTACAAAAATAAAGTGACTGATAAAATAGAAGTACACAAAGGAGAATTCTGCCGCTTCAAAGCGCTTCAACACAATAAAGGCAGCTGATTCTGTTGTGTAAAAGTGAAAAATTGTAGCAAATAGTTGTTCCACGATATAGCGCCGTTGACGGTGGTCTTTGATGTTTGGGCGGAATGCTTTCAGCGTGGTTGGTAGGTTACGTCGGATTTAGAAAACAAAACTAACAATGCTGGTCTTGTAAAAAGAAAAAACTTAGACTATGAGCAAATCTTAGCTTTCACACTAAATTTCAGCTTTTTCAGTGAGTGAGTCAGTGTGTCAGTGAGTGACGAATTAATAAAATAAGTATAATAATAATAATAATAATAAAATTCTTTATTCAAGTATTTAAAACTCATAAATGTTAGTAAAATGCTTATACACTATGTTAGTAATAAAATTAATTTCACACATAATATATTATTTAAATTTCACATGTCACACCCGTGTCACCCCACTGGATATGGCACGACAACGATTTACGTAAGAGCTGTCTAATCTGCTCACGAACATGCTTAGGATGCCATTGGTGCTCTCCCGCACCCTGCGCACCAGGGATGCGCACCTTTTACGCATTGTTGCGTAAAAGCAGTCTACGTGAGCCTCGGCGAACATCCCTGATGCACTACAAAAGCGAGGCAACCTCAACAACACCCTAAAAGCATTGTTGTATTGCACACGAAGAGCATTACAAGATTTTTTAGTATAGTTAGTCCACAGGCTACACGTATAGAAAGAAGTGCAATAAGCTCTGAATAGAGTGATTTTAACATCACGTGAGCAGCGTGCGAACCTGCGTGCCAACATATTTGCCCTTACTGACAACGCCCGCCTCTCTCTTTCTATATCATCATTGTCTTTGAGGTCGGGCGTTAACAGATGTCCAAGATATTTAAAACTGTACACTCTAAGGAGCTCACATTTGTTGAGGAAAACCGGTGGGACCTTGTCAATCTGTCTACTCCCGGCCTCAAAGACCATGACTTGGCTTTTTTTGACATTGTAAATCAAACCGTGGGAGTTGGCGTACTTTTCACATATTAAAACCAGCTTCCTCAAACCGCAAATAGACGCGCTCAGCAACACAAGATCATCAGCGTAACTGATGTTATTTACGCTAACACCGTCGATGAAACAACCTACTCTGGTGCGGCTAAGCTCGCCTATCAGCTCATTCATATATAAGTTGAAGAGCGTGGGCGAGCTGAGTCCCCCCTGTCTCACCCCGCACCCCAACTCATATGATTTAGACAGAGCTCCATCCCATCTTACATTATTGACTTGGTTACCATACCAATATTTAAACATATTTATGAGCTCAACTGGTAAACGACTTTCTTTAAGTTTTCTCCATAATATGTCGTAGGAAACCAAGTCAAAAGCCCTGGACAGGTCCAGGAAGCAGGCAAATACTGGGGTTTTTCGTTTCGTATAGTAAGTTATAGCCTGCTTAACACACAGAATAGCACTTTCTGTTGACAGTCCCTGTCTGAATCCAAATTGGTTATCGTGCTGTCTAATGTATTTATTTAACTGTGTATTAAGCATGCTATCCAATACTTTCGAAATAACAGTGGCCAGCGAGATTGGCCTATAGTTGTTTATATCAGCCAAATCTCCTGTTTTATTTTTAACAATGGGTACAACGACTGTGCGGATCATATCTACAGGCATATAACTATGTCCGAGGCAAAGATTGAACAATAGATATAGTACTCGTGGCAGATGCGGGCCGGCATACTTAAGGTGCTCAATACTGAGCCCATCATGGCCTGGGGATTTGCCTTTGGACATTGACTGAATCACATAAGCAATATCTTTGATTGTAAAGGTTATCTCTTTGACTAATCCGGGCACAGCCTCCAGCACCGTGTGTGAGGGCCCAAGAGGCGATTCAACTGCAAAGTGGTCCATAAAAAGATTAGCTATTTTATCGGGCTCACTCACACCGCACACGCTCACAGGAAGCCTAGGCCTACCTTGCAATTTATTGGTGTGCTTCCAAAAGGAACGAAAATCATTGTTTGATTGGTGAAAGGCCAAAATGTCCATCTTAATTTGATCCTCGTTACTTTGGCACCATTTTAAACGCGATTTAAAAATCCTTCTGGATTCACTCATTTCATCATAAACATTACCTGAAGAAGGTCTACCATACCAAATCCACCGGTGAAATTTCAGCCTAGCCTCCCTATGAGCCTCGGCCACGTACTTGTTCCAACCCGCAACCACTTTCGGTTTTTTATTCATACACTCACGTCCTACTTTCGAGGATGCCATAAGGGCATCCACAATATTAGTGTAAAGTGTATCTATAACAATTTTATGGCGAGGATTGCTACACATTTTATCACTACAACTGCGACTAACTACGTATAGTAGCTACACATTTGAAATAGTTGTTCTACGATGTAGCGCCGTTGACGGTGGTCTTTGATGTTTGGGCGGAATGCTTTAAGCGTGGTTGGTTATGTCAAATTTAGAAAACTATACTAACAATAATGGTCTTAACAAACCTAGACTGTGTGCAAATCTTAGCTTTTACACCAAATTTCAGCTATCTATCACTTCAGGAGAACCCTAAGAATTTTGAAAAAGAAAAAAAAGAAAGCATCTCAAACAAACTACTCAAAGAAAAGCTAAACATATATAAAATACTTGGATACCTGTTACATACTACCTGTTTTCTTCAATTTTCCTGTCCTGGGTCTGCTGGAAGAGATTTCTTATGAAATAAGCATTACCTATGTACTATTTTCTTACCTTGTTTGTTCCTCTGTTGTATTTTGTGTACATGAATTTCGTAAATAAATAAATGGAAAGCACTCCACCAAAAGAGTATGGCGCTTAAATATAATAAAAAAAATTAAACACTAGACAACTTGTGAATCTTCACACTTTTTTTTTCGTCTGATAAAAAACATTTTTAGACTGTCGGTATGATTCACGAGGTAGTCGACGTTGTCCCAGATTACATAATAGTTATGACAGTGTTAAGTACGGATTGGAAAAGATTAAAGTAGGTACTTAGGCTATCGGTTTTCCATCTTAGTATAAATTCAAACTCAGAATCTTTGTAAAAATTTGTTCGTACTACATAACATACTTTAGTAGATTGTTTAATGCAGGGTTTCCCAACCTTTTTTTACGTCGAGCCCCCCTGAATTAAAAATAATATTTTCATGCCGCCCCCCCAATAAATTTTTCAATATTTTATTATTTTATGGATTACAATCATCTTCTACCGGTAGATTATTGAAGAGATTGGAAAGCTCAAGGTTGAATTTGTCACTGTAGTTCAAAAGAAGTTTCTTACTATGTTTTTTTATTGTACAAAATGTTTTTGCCCTATAATCCTTTAAGGCCGTACCTGAATTTTCCGGGGTCCAGTGCTGCCCCCATTTAAAAAAAATCATTTCAAAGGAAATGGAGACATTATTTAAAATTTTGCAACTACCAAATCCTAGATAACCCTTCAAAGTATTTTATGGACTATTGTTTACAGTTTAAAGTGAGAACGTAAAGCTTTACTACGCACATTTGCGAAAAACGGCCACTTTTGGCTAATGTGCGTAGTAAAGCTAAACGTTCTCATTAAAAACTGTAAACAGTAGTTCATAAAATACTTTGAAGGGTTATCTAGGACTTGGTAGTTGCAAAATTTTAAATGATGTCTCCGTTTTCTTTGAAATGATTTATTTTAAATGGGGGCAGCACTGGACCCCGGAAAATTCAGGTACGGCCTTAAATCTAATTTCACCTTACGAGTAATGCGGAGTCGTTTATGATCTGAACTGAGTTTAAATTGGTTTAATACGGTTACATCTTTTATATTATAGTTATGAGAAAACAGTGCGTAATCGATTTCATTTTTATATTTTCCATCAGGCTTTACCCATGTCCACTGTCGATGGACTAGTTTCTGGAAGTAGCTATTAGATATTTGGAAATTTTGGCCAAATGCAAAATAAAGTAGCCTAGAGCCTCTTTTATTTCTGATTCCTCCTCCATGAAGACCAACATCTTTCGGTTATCAGTGTCTAGAGGTACACCTAATTTTGCGTTAAAGTTTACCTATTACGTACACCTATTATTACGGTCCAGGTCCCTCTATGTTCCTCGCAAACTTCATCTATTAAATCATAAAAGTCTTCTACTGCTCGATCGCTGTGGTTTTTGGTTGGTGCGTATATTATACTTGAATTATAGTGAGAATTGTTTTGTCTGTAACTTTAAACTTTAGTACAGTAACGCGCTCCGAGTATCCTACAAATTCTATTATATAATTTTTCCATTGCTTATTTACTAAAAAGCCTACCCCATAAAGTCCTTTTGTTTATCCTATATAATAAAATATATATTTATCTGTTTCTATAATGTTTTTCCCTAATCTTATAACTTCTGTAAGTCCCATTACGTTTTAAAGCATTTTCCAATTCTACGAGTATTAATCTGCTATCTTCCCTAAGAGTGTTAACATTATAAGATATTAAATTTAGCAATCCTGAGTCTTTTTTGGGGTTCCGTACAAAAATTTATAAACGAATCCCTTATAGGATCACAGCCAATTTGCTCCGAATTTACTGGACCGAATCAGGTGAAATTAGGTAGAATGTTGTAATCCTATGACCCAAACACATATGTGCAAAGTAAATAAATATTTTTTTAAAATAAGGGTCATTTTTGGGGGACAAATTAGGAAATTAAAAAAAATAGTTTTGCAAACCTTACTGTGTCATGTATCAAATGAAAGGGCTCGTTATAAGTATCTCGAATATATTTTTGTTATTATTGTAAAATGAATAGTTTTGATTTTATTCATGAAATAAGACGTACATTGTCCATTCCCCCTGATCTCCGAAACAACTGAGCTTAAAATTTTAAAAAAAATACAAAATATAGTTCATTGTTTGTAGATTACAGGAAAACCTAAAAGAATTCAATCAATTGCACGGAACCCTCTCCACGCGAGTTTAACTCGCACTTGGCCTGTTTTTTAAGTTAGCCTGTGTCGTTTGAAGATCAATCAATCGCAGTCGGAGATTCTTCGCACTTCTAACTCCAGGGCAGACGGAGGCACCGTCTTCACCAGACCTGTTCCTGGAGTCGCCGGGCACTTGTTGTGTTACGTCGTAACGCCATGAAGGGGTTTGGACCTTAAACCCGCCGTGCTGGTCCAGTGCGAGTTGGTGGGTTGGTGAGTCGTCAGAGCCTCGTTTGTTGTTTAGCAGCGAGCACCGCGTGCAGGTAAGGTTGACTTGAGCGTTAATTGTATAGGTCACACTCCAAGCCCGCCTCCGACTCATTATTTTAATATCATATTTTTTTTTTTTTTTTTTTTTTTTTTATTAGAAATTTGAGTGCGTTTGATCTCTATCTAGCCTGATGGGAAGCTAAGATGAGGTCTAAGGTGTATCACGCAGACTCAAAAAATGCCTATTCACTCTTGCCTTGAAAATCCCTAAATTATATGTATGGGGAAACATCGACGCAGGGAGGGAATTCCACACCTTAGCGGTTCGCACAATGAAGGAGGAGGCGAATCGAGAGGTACGATGAGGAGGAATATCGACCACAAATGGGTGGAATCCCTGTCCACGTCGTGTTGTCCGATGGTGGAATGGTGCAGGGGGAATTAAATTATGTAATTCCTGCGCACACTCCCCGAAGTGCAACCTGTAGAAGACACACAGATATTTTTATTGTAACGGGTACACAATTAAATTTGACTAAATTTAAAACGTTTTTATCAACATAATTGATAAAAGTACTATGAGAGTAAGGGAGATAAGCACTAGGCCTTTTTACTTTTTCATTTGAGCTTGTATTATCTGTATCAGTTGGTTGATCTTAGGTTCAGTTTTTGCCAGAGCTATCATCTGGTCATAATTAACGGCAAAGGCGATATCGCTGCTTATTTTTTTAATTAAAACCAGAGCTGAGAAACCAGTCTCGACTGAATTACTTTGGTATTTCACAGCGTTTACTTATGCGAGACGATTGTTTTCGTAAGAAAAATTAATTCAATGTTTTCGCATTAAATACTTTTTTCTTACGAAAACACAAACGTTTCGCGCTCCCCTTGTCATCTCTTCACGCCCCACGGGGGACATGCTCCCTGGTTGGGAATTCCTGGTTAATGCAGCTATGTTTGACGACATAATTGTGGCTCAATGGTACTCGTAAGCGTAAGTTACGCCCCTCTACGGATGTATTTATTTAGTGACTCAATATATAATGTATACTTATATGCAAAATTTATTGTCATATCTCAATTCTATATATTATGATTAGATCAGGTAATGACAAAGTACTCATTGATATAGACTTTGTTATAAATTTATTTCTAAAAAAGTCAATACATAGGTTACATTATAAATTAATAAAATAAAAGAAAAATTACAAATAAAAAAGAGATTCCAACGCCTCACCGCGAGGCAGGGTACCCAAAAGGCTGGCAGCATTACCCCTCTGCACCGCGATAGAAATCCTTTGTGCATATTAGCTGGGCGTCCTCGGATCGCCCGTAACATCGCGGAGACGCGTTGAAATTTCATTTATCTGGGTGGCGCAAAAGTACTGGCACTAAAGAAAATACTTTTATTTTTTTTATATGACATTTTCTGTCATTCTGTTGTTGAAAATTGTGTAGTGAACAAATGTAAAATACACTGAAAATAAACATGGACCGTTTTACTCCCCAAGAACGTGGAATAATTGTGTCAATGTTCTTACGGAATAATTCATCAGTGATAAGAACACAACGTGAATTTCGTCGACGATTTCACCACCGTCCGGCACCGATTGGTCGCACAATTCGACGCTTTGCCACACGCCTTGAAGCAACTGGCTCAACATTGGATAGACCTAAGTCTGGGAGACCAAGAACAGGCCGTTCAGCTGAAAATATCGATGCTGTGCGCGAAGATGTGGAAGAGTGTCCAGAAACATCAACGAGGCGACGTGCCACGCAATTGGGCATTTCCAGACGGACCCTGCAGCGTATTTTGGTGAAAGACTTAAAGATGTTCCCGTATAAAACTCAAATGACTCATCAGCTGCTGCCTGCTGACCACCGAGCTCGTCTAGATTACTGCCAGCGCGTCATAAACCTCAACCTTGAAGAGGATGATTTTCCTTCAAAATTGGTTATGAGTGACGAAGCGCATTTCCATCTCTCAGGGCATGTCAATAAGCAGAATACTCGGTTCTGGGGCACTGATAATCCGCGCATTATTCAAGAAACACCTCTACACCCACTAAAAGTTACTGTATGGTGTGGCATCTGTGTTGACAGAGTGATCGGACCCTATTTTTTCGAAGACGCTGGAGGCAATGCGATAACTGTCACTGGAGAACGGTACAGAACCATGTTACGAGAGTTTTTGATACCCAGTTTGGACGAATTGGGGCTGGAGCACATCTGGTTTCAACAAGACGGCGCTACGGCACACACAGCGCGCGACACTATGGACTTAGTGAGGGACGCTTTTCCAGGCCGAGTTATCTCTCGTTTTGGCGATTTGCCTTGGCCTGCAAGATCACCCGATCTGACCAGTCCAGACTTCTTTCTTTGGGGTTTTTTGAAATCTCGGGTGTATGTGAACAAGCCACAGACTCTCGCAGCTCTAAAAGAAAACATTCGTCAAGAAATAACGAACATATCGCAGGAAGTGTTACGGCAAGTTATGCAAAATGTCATAAATAGGGCTCAAATGTGTATCAACTCTGGAGGTCACCATTTAAAAGACATCATCTTTAAATCCTAATGGTACGAAATTTAATAGCACAAATATACATTTAAAAAAACCTAAATCTAGTTTTCTAATTTAGAAAAAATGTTATAGCTGAACCAAATAGGGTCTTTACTTTTGCGCCACCCGTTTATTTCCAATGTTATATGCATGTCGATTTTTTTCTTATTAGGGTTCCATACCCAAAGGGTGCAAACGGGACCCTATTACTGAGACTCCGCTGTCTGTCCGTCTGTCCGTCTGTCCGTCTGTCTGTCTGTCTGTCTGTCCGTCTGTCACAGGGCTCTATCTCTTGAACCGTAATAGCTAGACACTTGAAATTTTCACCTATTATGTATTACTGTGGCCGCTATAACAACAAATACTAAAAATAAGATAAAGTTAATAATTAAAGGGGGTCGTCATACAAGAAACGTGTTTCTTCAGCGTTTTAAAACATTGTACGGTGGTACGGAACCCTTCATGTACGAGTCTGACTCGCACTTGCCCTTAATGATTGATGTGTAATTTTTATGTAATTTGACCTTAAAATTTTATTGTATTTCTTGGCTACTGTACAGATGTTTGGTGAGTAACTGTCAATCTATATGTGATTTATGATTAAATAATAACTGGTGGTTCTATGAGAACAGTTAACCTCTCGAACCCTTATTATAACTATGCAACAACCGAGACTTTCCCCTTTCCCCTGGCCTAGCAAATTCACTTCAGTCAAATCCGTCTATACATAAGAGTTTGCATTAAAAGCTACATACGAGTAATGTAAAATATTGTCTGTACTTCTATTATCAAGTGTTATTTTAAAAAAATTTAACGGCCCTAGATACGAGTCGAATCTTTAGTTCGTTTCTTTTTTCTTTACTCCTCTAACCTATCAAGTTTCAATCAAAGAGCGGTAAGTTCTTTGTTTGCTTGAAGGGAGCTTCTGGCGACATATCTATACAAATCCACTGGTTTCCATAGCTGATTGAGTGGCGGACGGCGCCTAGAGACGCCAAAGTCTGCTTAACAAATATCACTACATCTGTACTACTATCTGTCCACTTTAACTATTTCACATATTGAGTATGAGCATTTATAACACCAAACTACACCATTTTACATTATAAAGTCCATTAGAATCAATTTGCAAAATAAATTAAAGTAAACCCTAACTGAACCCCTTGACTTCCCGCCAAAAACTCCGAGAGCGTTCAAAGCTGAAAGCTAGTGTCAGATTTTTCGAGCTATCGAAAGGACTACCATTCTGTGACAATAGTCATTATTACACACTAGTGAACTAGCGTGCAGGTTTCCTCACGAAGTTTTTCTTCACCGGAAGCAAGTGGTGGTATGTGTTCAAACTCAGAAGTATAGTTGCGCCTGAATCACCTGAATTGAGGAACATTATTGCCCCACAGACGTATAGTTGCCCTAGTGAGGAACACTATTGCCCCACAGACGCTACGCCACTTGTTCATTACCGCTTCGCTCTACTGTTTGTACTAAAAATACATTTTATGCAAAATTATCGCCAGCTATTATATATATCGCCGTTTGACCCCCTTTGCAATGAGGCACACCAGCTGTGCCAACGAACAACAAACATTAGAAACGGCGCGTGTTCACTGATAACGTATCAGTCATGTCGCGGTCATACACTACGCGGTCATGACCCCTATCGTGTTTTCCTGTGAACAATAAATTAATATATATTGATAATCTACATAGAAGCCTTTCAGATGTCGTTGTTTTATGTAGAAAGTTCAATATTAGTTACCTACAAGTACTTGAAAAAGTTGAAAACTGAAATTGATTCGAGGACGTCGGTGAGATATTATAATATGGAAACCATGTCTTTTTAACCGATTTCAAAAAAGGAGGGTTATTAATTTTTCGGTATCTTTTTTATATAAATAAATAAATATATACATATAAGGACAAATCACACTAATTAAGCTAGCCCCAAAGTAAGTTTTAAACTTGTGTTAACGGATACTAACTCAACTATAGTATATTTTATGTTAAAAATATATAGATAAACACCAAAGACCCAGGACAATTCGAAAAAGGCCATTTTCCAACTTGCCCTGACTGGGGATCGAACCCAGAACCTCCAGATTGGCAGACTAGCGTGTTGACCATTACACCAAGTAAGTTTTTAGAATGAAGTTCTTTTTTGCAGGTTACGTGAATAGACCCTTATCCACGATTGGCGTTAGATACACGTTACAGGTCATCATCGAATTTAATTTTAAGTCAAGTGTTCATAAAGCTTTCGACTTTGTAGGTGTTCTTGTCGCTTCCGCCATGTTTTTTTGGTGTTCCAGAAACCTTCTTCTTATGTGTACGAGACCATTACACTCGAGGAAGAGATGACTCGCAGTTCCATCAGCTTCCATGCAAGCTCCGCACAGTGGACTGTCTGTAATACCTAGGGTGTAAAGGTGTTTATTTAGTGCAAATCTTGACAATATGAATGACTTTCTTTATGGGACCAATGCTGGGGTCACGAAAATATTTTTGACACACCCATACAAATTGTGTGGTCAGCTGAACACTCTAATGAAAAAGTCTTACTTTTTTCCACGTCCCTTAGAAAAGTTGTACATTCTGACGAATTGTTGCTGCTTCAAGTATACGTCAACCACGTATTTAAACCCTTTATACTGCTGCATTAAAGTCAGAAGCATTTAAGTGCTTTTGGCATTATTAGCATCTCGTATTCTGCATAATGCACTGCCATGAAATGGCACTGCACAGCGAACAATAAAATACTGAACGGTTTTGCGTAACTGTGTTACGATACGATTTAATGTTGAACTACTTTTTGCTTATTTATTAAGAACTTTACTCCCTCGTTATAGCAAAGTTCTCCGAGTCTACTTCAATAATCGGACGGCATGTATGTTTGTCTGTTATGGTTCGTACCCGTGTGGTTCCCGGCAGAGTAGAATAGGACCACTCGAAGTCTTCCCGTGGATATCGTAGAAGGCGACTTAGGAAACACAAGCTAAACAAAGCTTATAAACATCAGTGAGACCTCTCCAACCCGTCTGGCGTGGAAAGTGTAGGTCAAATCCTCTGACTGCTGAGACTTGTATATGGCTCAGGTAGTACAGAGAGGGTTGTGCTCCAGTAGAGACTAAAAAAACCTGATGATATATATTTAATGGTAACTCGAGGAACTTTGATCGTTATTTTAGGAAATTCGGTAGGCGAGTAAATAAGACCGATTTCATTCACGAGCCCAATCGGTAGCCCAGATATCGGGTAAGACGACGGGCTTCAATGATTTGAAAAATTTCATTGAATTTTAAATTCTGCGCATCATACATACACACAGAACACAGAAAACTAGTATATACACATACTTATTTAGTTCTAATGGGGTAGACAAAGTCTAACTGTGTATGGTGGTTGTATAGGTGAAAAATGTAATGAAAAAAGTAAATAAATAAATATAATAAGGACAAATCATACTTACTTACTGCCACAGAAGACAGTAAGAATTTTACATACATAACCGAATCTCCTGGTCGCGCAATATGCGTCCCCGTGCCCGTCTCCGCACCTCTCCCCCGTTCCTGTGCCGCCGTGCACACGTCAATGGATGTGTTTTTGCCTGCTTTCGCCCCTTGAAAAGGCGAGAATGGAGGGGAGGAGCGGGGACGGGGAAAGAGGACGCATATTGCGCGGGACCTTAGGAGATTCCGTTCTGTATGTAATACTCTTAGAGTCTTCTGTACTACTGCCTTAACCATTACGCCACGGAGGTCGTCCTGTCGTCGGTTGTCATAGTGACGGGTTTATGTATGGCCTTTCTATTAAACATGTCTGAAAAATCTTTGCATTTGCAATTTAACACTTACTAATAGTCGGAATTGAAACAAAACTTCAACAAAAGCTGTCGGTTTCAGTTACTTCGCGAGCATTCCTTTGCACTTTAAGCTCAGAGTGCGAACAAGTTGTGAACTTTAAATTGATCAAACAAAAACTTTAAAACAACCATATTTCTTAAGTGAAAATATTGTTTGTTTTAAACCATTCTTGTTTATTTAATCTAAAATAAAAACGAAAATGAAAAATATATGTGTAGGGACTACCTAGGAATACCTAGGGACAAATCACACTGATTGAGCTAGCAAAAGTTTTTAAACTCGTGATGGGTTACTAACTCAACGATACTATATTATATGATAATACGTATTTAGAAAAACACCTACTACAATTTGAAAAGGCCATTTTTTTGGGTTCCGTACAAAAAATGAAAAAACGGAACCCTTATAGGATCACTCGTGCGTCTGTCTGTCCGTCTGTCACAGCCAATTTGCTCCGAATCTACTGGACCTAATCAGGTGAATTTTGGTAGGATGGTGTAATCCTATGACCCAAACACACATGTGCAAAGTAAATAAATATTTTTTAAAATAAGGGTAATTTTTGGGGGGACAAATTAGGAAATTAAAAAAAAAAAGTTTTGCATACCTTATTGTGTCATATATCAAATGAAAGGGCTCGTTATGAGGATTTCAAATATATTTTTGTTATAATTCTAAAATAAATAGTTTAGATTTTATTCATGAAAGAAGACGAAATTGACCACCCCCCCCCCCTGATCGCCGAAACTTCTGAGCCTAAAATTTTGAAAAAAATACAAATATATTTCATTGTTTGTAGATTACAGGAAAACCTATAATACTCGTAATTCAATCAATTGTACGGAACCCTTTCCATGCGAGTGTAACTCGCACTTGGCCGGTTTTATTCATGTCTAGGATCGAACCCAGAACCTCTGGATTTTAATAGTTTCTATGGTTCCCTTGTCTCATTTTACATGCATATAATATAATATTTTATGTGTTTAATATAACTTTTTGGCGACCACGTACGCTTCGCTTAGCGTTGTATACCCACCCAAAAGGTGGTCAGACGATCTGACCAAGGTCGCTGGAAGGTCCAAAAAATATATTTTTTAAACTACAAAAAGCTATCCCATATTCAACTTCAAAAATGTTTAACCAACTTTGAACATCTAAATATTTTTTTAATAACGTTGCTTATCTTTTTTCATTGTTTTTAAATCTTATAGAAAGGGATGCGGGTAAAATCTGACTCGGAACGTAACGATTTATAACATGATTAAAGAACTCGGTGGTCCAGTGGGAGTACGCATTGCTAACGTTTTCACAAGTTAAGCATCCCCGGGCTCGGTCCACATTTAGATGGGTGATCACAAGTGGGACAAAAATCTCTCGAGCTCGAAAGGCACGTAAAGCTGTTGGTACCGGCTGTTATTATTGTATGGCAGTCAAGCTATGTCAGATGCGTTTAGGCAGCTTGAAAAATTTAACACCAAGGTTATAATTAAATAAATATATACGGACATATCACACTGATTGAGCTAGCCCCAAAGTAAGTTTTAAACTTGTATTATGGGATACTAACTCAACGATACTATATTTTATGATAAATACATATATAGATAAAGTGTTGGCAACTAAGGTATATACCTTAAAAAAAACACACGAAAAACAAACAAACATTATTCTTTCTACATCTCAAATGCAATTTATTCCATTGGCAACCAACATACTCGTATAAAGATAACTTCGTGGAATACAATGATACAAAAAGCTTCCTCTGAAATCTATTTGCGGTTGCAATATTATGATATCGTTATTTTGATGTAGCAATTATCTCGCTTCACTTGATGCTGGATACGTGCTTCTTATCATCATCCTCATCCGAGCGTATTCCCGGTTGCACCCTCAGCGGTAACGCTTCAAAGCCCGGGGTCCGCTACCTAACCTAGGTGATTTGACGAGGTTACTGGTTTTTACAAAGAGTGATTGCCGTCTAATCTTCGCAACTCAAAGGGTAGACCAGAAACAATCCTAGGATAGGTTTAAACTCGTAGGTTTAAACAAACGCTAGATGGAGTTCGGGACCCACAGCTTTACGTACCATGATGATGATGATGAGATGTAGCACTAAATCATCTTTCTTTTCGGATTATCAGATGATTCAGGTCTGCAATATTTTAACCAGATTGGAAACAAGTTTTCACAAATATGCTTCCCAGTGGGATTTAAACCTACGACCATCGGATCACAAGGTAACCGCCTTGACCACTAGACTACATCCTCGTAATAAATAAATTTGGTCTCTCAACTCAATAAAAGCTTGTACAATTTTTTTTTCCTAAAAAAATATTTAGTTTATGATACGCTAATTAAATATGCAAAATCTCATTAATGAATCTACTGCAAGAGATTAAGGTGAAGTGGTAGCATAAGTGGCGCCCTCATTTGAAATAAATTGTAATGTAAAATATAATAAATTTTATGAATAACCTTTGAAATTATTACTAATAGTCCGTCTAGTTTTATAACGGGTTTTCGCCAAAAGAGGCCACTTTTGGCGAAAACCCGTTTTAAAACTAGACGGACTACCAATATTACTTTCAAAGGTTATTTATAAAATAGTTTAAAGGTCTTTTAGACATTGTTACAAATCAAATTTTTAAATATCACCATATTTAGTTTTAAACTATTTATTTCAAATGAGGGCGCCACTTATGCTACCATTTCACCTTACCATAAATATAGTTTGAAGGAATATAGTTAGGTATATAATAGAGACTATACATTATAAATTCATAAATGAATGAATGCACGTCGAAGGGCGAATCTATTGAATAGGATGTTGGTGCTAAATCATATCATTATGAATGTGGGACAACATTCCATCTTAAAAATCACGGATAGGTACCTACTGTTTTTCTTATTGATCGTCAGATATATTATTTAGGTATGGCACTGATTTAAAGAGGCAGTTGTAAATAGCAGTTTTGGTAAGTTAAAAATTATAAATGGCATGTTTAATAACTAGTTCAGCAGTTAAAACTAAGCAGTAAAGTAAACAAAAACTGGATCAGTGAATATACAGGGTTATTTTTAATTAACCTGCAACCTTTTTGGAGCAAGTTCAGTCCGTGATACTGAACCACTTTCTATAAAAACAATTACGGAAAAAGGAAAAAAAAAATTCGACTTTCCATACAAATCGGCGCTCATCCAAATGGATTTTGTATGGGAGGACGAAATTTTATTTTCCATTTTTTATTTTAATTTCATAGTTACATAATAAGTGCTTTTTAGAATTCCGTACCCAAATGGCAAAAAACGGAACCCTTATAGATTCGTTATGTCTGTCTGTCCGTCCGTATGTCACAGCCACTTTTTTCCGAAACTATAAGAACCATACTGTTGAAACTTGGTAAGTAGATGTATTCTGTGAACCGTATTAAGATTTTCACACAAAAATAGAAAAAAAAACAATAAATTTGGGGGTTCCCCATACTTAGAACTGAAACTCAATTTTTTTTTTTATCAAACCCATACGTTTGGGGTATCTATGGATAGGTTTTCAAAAATGATATTGAGGTTTCTAAAATTTTTTTTTTCTAAACTGAATTGTTTGCGCGAGAGACACTTCCGAACTTCTAAAATAAGAGAATGATAAATCAAAAAAAATATATGATGTACATTACCATGCACACTTCCACCGAAAATTGGTTTGAACGAGATCTAGTAAATAGTTTTTTTTTTAATACGTCATAAATTGTAAAATGTTACTTGCTGCTACGGAACCCTTCATGGGCAAGTCCGACTAGCACTTGCCGCTCTGACCTTGCCGCCCGGGGCATAGGCCCCGGCTTAAACCCCACCCCATTGCCCTGAGCCCAGGATCTCTGAGTGATGGACTAAAGTATTAACCCATACACCACCATACAAAATTTTTAATAAATCAAGGAACTTATGCGCCAATGTTCGTCAAAATCGGTTGAAAAATGCGGCCCACTGAGGCGGCCCAAGATAGACAAAATTATTAGCTTGGCCAATCTAGAAAAAATATGTGAGACGCCCTTTGCTCGCACGGTCAATCATAAAAATCAGGGCAAAGTAAGAAATTGATTAGGTACTATATTTCCATCATTCGATATTTCAGTTTCTACTAGTGATGTGCCGTTTCCGTTCCCCAGATTACCGGGAACGTTCCCGGGAATGTTCTCAAAAAATGGAAATGTCAGGGAAAGTTGTAATTTTATTTATCAGACATATTTTTAATCACTGTAAATATGTTTTACTAACGTAAATGCATCACTTGATATGGTTAGAATACAAATACATATATCCAATATTCCGTGACATTCCCTAGAAATACGTTCCAAAATTCCCCGGAAACGTTCCCAAATTCCCGGGAATTTAGGAACGTTCCCGGGAACGGCACACCATTAGTTTCTACCGTGAAGTTTTCAATCACTTACACGAAGATTGCTTTCTGAAAAATCTTTAGGGTTTCTCTTCCAAAAACCCCTATATACTTATATTCAGTCCACGAAACTCGCTGAAAGACTCCTCTAAACCCATTACGTCCGCTCAGTCAGTTTGGCTCCGTTATTTGACAGAGTACCAGTCTGAACCAGTTTAGTTTACACTTTAAACATGATGTAACGTTTCCTGTGCTATTAAAGTGAGATGTTTGTTTGTTATAACGTCGGAGTGACGTTAGTTATTCTTAAATCCTTTGTTTTTAAATATTTATTTCATTGCATAAATATAAAATTAACTTTTAGGTTTTATATAACGTGCAACAAAATATATTGAAACTAGCTTTTGCCCGCGGCTTCGCTCGCGTACCACGGGAACATTACTTTTTTCCGGGATGAAAGGTACTCCTAACTATGTGTATGCGAATTTTCAAGAAGATTGGTTCAGTAGATAAAGCGTGAAGAAGTAACAAACAAACAAACAAATATACAAACTCACTTTAGCATTTATAATATTAGTTGGGAAGTTGGGATTGGGATATTGAAGGGTGAATTCAGTCCATAATACTGAACAGCTTTCCCTAAAGAACATATGTCGAAATATGAAAAATAATTATTTTTGCTTTCCATACAAACTCGGATCAGCTGATCGGTAAATTTGCATAAAAAGCCAAAAATTATTTTTCTTGTTTCGATACGAGTATATGTCCCTTAGGGAAAGTTGTTCAGTAAGTAAGTAGGCTAAATTAGACCCACTTCCCATTATTCGATTGGGCTGAATCTTTACATAGTTAACAGGGTTACTCTTTAAACACCAGCAACGTTTTTGGAGCAAGTTCAGTCCGTGATGCTGAACTACATTTCAGAAAAACAATTATCGAAAATCGATAAAAAAATTCGTCCTCTCATACAAAAATCCATCTTTATGGAAAAGTACTTCAGTATGTTCGATAATAATATGGTCATTTTTGTTGTTTCAGTTTTTGGAATTATTCAAAATGAGTCATGTGGTTTTAAGGTGCGCGGCGAACATTTGAGTTTTAAGCTATACGAAAATAGACTTGCGAGGTCTAAACTACTACGTAAGTATTACTTATTTTGTGATACTGAAGCTTACAGAGCCATTAAGTATATAAGTTACGTGACACACCGCACACAACTTAATTAAAGACGTGCATTGTTCTCACGCGGATAATAATAGACGGCGATACAATTATGTATATATATTAGATGTATGTCGCATTGGAATGCATAAGAGCATGTACATAAGTACAGGCAACAGAAGGTCAAGTCACCCTACATGCACCTTCGGGAAGCGGTAATAGAGGTGAAATCGCTGTGAGTTTGGGTCGTTTAATGTGCTGTTGTAAGCGTATGAACAAACCGAGCTTCGAGCTTGTTTACCGACTCGGAAGAGAAGCTAAAGCCAATCATTTCGACTTTCACAATATTTAAGTTATGAATTCTCTGTTTTGCGATCTCTTCCAAACTTTTCTGGGAGAAAAAAAGATGAATTGTCCCCCCATTATCTAAACTTGTCTCGTTATGTGTTACCTACACAAGTTGTTATGTTAACATATTAATTTAATAAGTTAAAAAAATCGTACAAGCTATTAAGGTGACGTGGGTTCACAATTTGCAAAACTGTGCG
The DNA here is from genome assembly GCA_963576875.1 of Acrobasis repandana. Lineage (NCBI taxonomy): Eukaryota > Metazoa > Arthropoda > Insecta > Lepidoptera > Pyralidae > Acrobasis > Acrobasis repandana. Next base: position 6,268,852 of record OY756215.1, read on the forward strand.
TGTTTTTGAAAAATCACTGTTATTAAACCACTACAGTTTATTTCTCAAAAAATTTACATAAAAATCTTAAGGATTTTCTACAGACACCCACAATAGCCAAAAGACGATTGATAGAAAAAAATCACAAACATACCTATAAATTTACCTAAATTTGCCTTTATAATACGTATTACTGTTTTATACAATCACCTTTTTATATGAAAATTGTACCAAAAAATGTACTATCTAAATATCTATCCGTTTTGGCTACAGAAAAAATTATAAATATAATACAAAAAAAATGATAAAGAAATCACAGTGAAATATTTGTCTAGCGCGAAGAAAGGCCCGAGCCGTGCTCGACGATATTTCGCAGTGTTTTGTAAAATGTTTGAGGAATAAACTGTAGTAGTTTATTAACAGTGATTTTTCAAAAACACGCACAGTATTGCAAATTGTGAACCCATGTCGCCTTAATTTAATTACTTAAAAATATCGTGCATCTTCTTATTACAGGGTTCTTATAGCCACCTCCCGGTTCCATCATCAGATCAGCTTCTTGTTAAAATATTATTGCATTGTCATTTGATTTACATTAGTATTTAAAAAAAATTGACCCAAAAACAACAAACAGTGCAAGCTAAATAAGCTTGTACCTTATAAAAACTGTTCTGTTTATTTGAAAGATTTACTTCTTTTATTTAACGACTCTTTCCTTTAACGTCATAAAAATAGGTTCATATTGCTATTATTTCAAATTCACGTCAGATAATTTAAAAGTACCGAGTACTTCCACACTTTATTCAAAAGAAGAACTCTAAGCTCAAACCACAAACTTTACAACCCTACTCGTTTCCGAAGCCGTATTTTCAATCTGAAAATTGAATATCTAGCAAAAAGCTGAATATCGACATTTGTTCGTTGCTGGCGGGCAAAAAGACCAGTGGATACTGAAGATTAATTTAAATGTACCAACAGCTTCATTGGTCTAATTTAGTAACATCATTTCTTTATCACGCTAAAAGTGGCCTTTGAGTCCTGCAGCCCTGGGCTCTATCTACTTAGAGCCGCAAGACCCAAAGTACTCTGTCTCCCCCATTAGGGATAAAAACGTGATAGTATGTATATACTTTATGACTTCGTAAAATAAATTAAAATACTGATTTTGTAGATACTAATACTACACGAATGAAAACTAAAACAATTAATTATTTAAAAAAAACAGGCTTTTATCTAAAACAATAAACGAAACACTTTAATTCATTCATCCTGCAGGTCTTTGGCATCCTTGGGTGACCATTGACATGCATGTTACCTATATTTGGAGAAGAAAAAGCGGGAAAGCGCACCCCGGGCTCCAATGCAGTACGAGTACAGCTGAGGATGCAACTGGGAACGCGCTTGGACGAAGAAGAATTAACGAAAGTGCTCCTGAAAACAAATCAATTGAGCCAAAACTCGGTGGGGTTATGTTTTTTTATCAAAGAGGTGCCTTATAACCACCTTCCGGTTTCATTATGAGATCAGGACATTGGTACCATAATATTGCATTGTCACTAAACTTAACTAAGTATGTGAAGTTTCAGCTCAATCTAATGATGAAAAGTAAGTCTAATTTAGCTTGCAAGATTTGATTACGGAAACACAGACAACGGGACAGGTGAAATTGAATAAAAGCTTGTAATAACCTACTAATAAAAAAACTTAAGTAGGTCGCTATGCACTGTCTCCAAAAGACTGGCGGCATTTCCGCACTGACATCTTATCTAATTCGTCGGGGTGATTTGAAGCCACGATAGCACAATTGGTAGTGCACTCACGGCGTTAACGTGAGGGTCGTGGGTTCGAATCCCACTCGTGGTGGATTTTTTTTTTACATATTTTCAATTTGGAAAAATTTCCAAGCATTATAATGCTATTAAAAATAATAATGAAGTCCCAACATATTGCTTCGCCTATTTCCGATTACCTAGAGTATGTGCCTCTTTTCACCTAAGTAGTGTAAACTAAGCGACCAAATAATAAACATTTTTCCTGGAAAACTTCTACTTTATCTTTATTCTACGAAGTACAGGCCAGTTTTCCTGAATTTCTTCACATGTTCAAATTTTATCATTTTATCACAGCACAATGTTATATTGCTTCGTGTATCATGTTGGAAGTCGATAGCTTATCTCTTCATTCAGAACACCCATGTAAATAAGTTCGTATGTGGATAAATGTGTATGTTGATTTTTAATAGATAGTATTTTGGAACATTTTATTAAACGTGCGAACGGAGCAAGCGAAGTTCTTAAAATTTACTTGGTTTATGTTTATAGTATAGTTTTATATTGTAGTATTACATATTGTAAATAAGTTTTTTTTATGTTATAGGGCGGCAAACGAACAAGCGGGTCACCTGATGGTAAGTGTTCATGGACAACTGCAACACCAGGGGTGTAACAAGAGCGTTACCGGCCTTTTAGGAAGATATTGACTCGTTTTTTGAAGGTTTCAATGTCGTATCGGTTCGGGAACACCTCTGCAGAAAGTTGATTTCGCAATTCGGTCGTATGTGGCAGGAAGTTCCTTTTAAAACGTATGGTGGTTGATTGCCAACTATCCAGGTGGTGTGGATGGCATTTTAATTTCAGGCAGGTGGTGTGGATGACATTTTAATTTCAGGCAGGTGGTGTAGTGGTGAAATTTTGCAGCAGGTCGAACAATTCTTCAGAGCATTTCCTATGATAAATGCGATAAAAAATGCACAAGGATGCAACATCCCTACGTAGAGCCAAAGGATCGAGACGGCCGACGAGAGTCTCATCGTCGATTATACGAGTTGCGCGATTTTGAATACAGTCAAAAGGAAGAAGTTGGTATTTAGGTGCCCCGGCCCAGAGATGTGAACAATATTCCATATGCGGCCTAACTTGTGCCGATGTGAAATATCGCCTTGCTCTACCAGTCTTCTAGTAAGTAATAAAATGTTTGTAGCGGACAGAGATGAGTGGAGAAAACAGGGGGAAGCCTTTGCCAGCAGTGGGTCATGAAACCAACTGGCAAGAAAAAAGAAAAAAAAACCGGCCAAGTGCGAGTCGGACTCGCGCACCGAGGGTTCCGTACAAACCTGCAAGGTTTACAAAGTTCGTTCATTACGACAAGTAAGTTTAAAATTATTAAAAAAAATATATTATGTGATGTAACTAAAAATTTATGGTTTTCGTAATTTTTCCTTTATCTATGCTATAAGACGTTGCTTCGTACCAAATTTCAAGATTCTGAGTTCACGGGAAGCACCCTGTAGGTTTTGATTCCCTTGCAAGTGTCGAAAATTTGCGGCATAAACGGCTGTATCTTTTGATTGCGTTGGCTTAGAAGTTTGATTTTTTCACAGCTTCAAGGGACAGTAGACCTGAGTAATTGATATAAATTTCAGCTTCATACCTCCACGCGTTCCTGAGAAAAAGGGTCTTGACAGACGGACGGACGGACGGACAGACGGACAACAAAGTGATCCTATAAGGGTTCCGTTTTTTCCTTTTGAGGTACGGAACCCTAAAAACAAGTAATAGTACCTTATTGTACTCAAAAAAAATGTAATATTTATTTTTGTACAACAGTACTTATTTCATTATTCGCACATCGCGTGCTTATAATTCGAAGCTAAAAGTCTGTAGATAATTAATAAGTTAGTTAAAAACTATTTCTTTTTAATTTTTTTCCCATTTATTAATTCATATACACAGATACACTATCACGTCTTTATCCCTAACGGGGTAGACAGAGCCTAGGGCGGTAAAGCCCAGGCCACTTTTAGCGTGGTGGGCATAAAGGTGGAAAAGGGAAATCATAATAGTCATGGGTTGCTAACCGCGTCGCCTACTCGTATTTATATTAATCAGATTCTCACCCATTCCCTCGATCGGCTTTTACGATCTGCACGGAAAGAGAAGCAGCCGGTACATTCTTTTTTTTTTCTTTTCTCCCAGACCAGCAAAGAAGAAATATATTTATTCATATATTTAAAACTAAATTCAACAACAATATACTAAAAGCAACAAACAATATAGATATATACAACAAATAATTATATAAAAAATGGAACCCAAATCGCCTACGTCAGCAGGCAAGGTCCCCAAGCGGCGGCATTCCCACGTTGTATGGCCAGTCTAAGCCTTTAAAGTTAGACCACTTGTGCTGGCCGCCAAAGAACGGAAAATACCTATATAATTAATTCAAATATCAATTTAAACAGCTGATTAAAAAACAATATTTCTTTCCCAATTTTAGAATAAATTAAAATAGACAAAGGATTTTTCATCAGATAATCACATGACTTAAACCGCAAATGCTAATATTTGTTCAGTTGAACCTGAGAGTTGGACATAGTCATGTGAATAATGTTTAACGAATAAATAATATAGAGGAATCGTAGTTTCGTATAGTAACAGTTATTTTAGGCCCAAGTTATAACATTGTTAAGTTAGTTACTGTTGCTAGATATATTCCTAATGCTATTTTGATTGACAGTGTTCAGCAAGCAATGGAATGAAATGGACATTATTATTTAAAAAAAATAACTAAGTACTGAGGCAAGAAACGTAAAAATTTATCTTTATGTAATGGAAATGCAATAATTGCACGAGTTTGTGCTATTGTATAATAACTACAAGTTGAGCTACTTACTTTACTATAAACGAGAATAAAAACTACAAATTGCATTCATTACTTTGTGCCAGCGTGTTTGTTCTAACAAGTTGAACTTAGTTTTATTGCGATTTTATTGTCTTATAATATACTTGGGTAAGTAATTAAAAATTAAATTAAAAAGCCTGTTGATTGTGAATAGCAATGAAACATGTTCTTGTAGTAGCTATATATGTTGTTTTATTATGCCTGGCGCTCAGGCCATTCGGTAGTGATTGATTCGGTATAAGCACATGCATGCTTCAATAATATGTATCCTGGTTCTTTTATTACGCATATTTATATGAATTGAACGAATTTCGCGTCTATTTCCAGAGCCACATTTTGAATCGCGCTCAAAGGACTTGACCATTAGTTGCTATGCTACTAATAATTTCAAAAAAACCTTCTCGCTTGTCCTGCGATTCCGTTGTGCTTCATGCTGCTTTTCTTTTTTCATTATTCTCAGCTTTTTTTTACATGAAAAATGGCCTACGGGAATGGGAAGTGATAGTGCGAGACTCTATCGAACCCTTAAAACTCCATGGTGCCTCATTGACATACAATATATAGATCAAACATTGGCCCCAGTTCTATTTTTGAATATATGGCGGCGTGAATTTTATTATAGATATTTTATTTTCCAACATTGAAATCTGGTTACTTACCGATGGCAAGTTATTTGTTAACGCTTGCTGTGTTCCTTAAATTATTCTTACAGTATTTTAACACACACCAATGCATTTTTAATAATGTTTCCGTATGATTTTCACTTATAAACTATCGAAAGTACTAACTAGGCCTATTGCTGTTTGTGGTGCCTATACTTGTCTTGGCTCAGTGGCGATGTGGTCGCTAGGTAAACCCAACATTCATCCGATCCGATCCCCGAGCAGCTCGCTTTATATATCCACACTTGTGGAAGGAATTATTCCTGTGTTATCAACGAAAAGCGCATGGGCGCATATGCAACCAATTTCAAAAATAGAGCTCCCAATTACCCAGCGCAATCGCTGTTACCTGTAACAAAGATGCAAACACTTATATGTATAAGGTAAACAATTTACGTTTGACGGTAGTTATTTGCAAACAACTGCATATTGCAATAATAGTGTCATCGCCCTTATTAACACATGAGATGCACAAGTATCTTTGTTTATCTGCACACTAGCGGCCCGCCCCGGCTTATTACGGATATTTATTAAGGTAAATATAGAAGCAAATGGCCTTGAAGTGGCGCCCTCATTTGAAATAAATTGTTAACTCGTAAATATGGAGATAATTTCCATATTGCTAATCGTCAGGCACTAGATAGCCCTTTAAATTATTTTATGAACCACCGTTGAAAGTATTTACATTAGACCGTCTAGCTTTAAAACTTGCCTCCGCCAAAAGTGACCACAGCAAGTTTTAAAGTTAGACGGATCACCAATAATAGTTTCTACGGCAGTTCATAAAATAATTTATTAGTCACCAGTAATAGTGAAATATTTTATATAAATTAATGAGTTTGGATCACATGTGTTGGTGACTACTACGCCGCCGCAGTGTAAAAAAAAATATAACTAAATTTAAATCCCTTGGCTGAGTTGGTCAGCCAAATTCAAAGGCAGACTTTAAATATGCCAAGTTAAGTAAGTGATTCCAGTTCCATCAATTATCGGCCTAGGCATCCAATTGGGTGCTGGCTTTGAATAAACCCCCTAGACCGTCCAGTTAGCTGGCTAATCTGAGCAGATGTCTACAGCATATTAGTACTATTCAGTACATACACACAAACCCACTTAAAGAAACATTCCCTGACCATTTCACTTTATTGCGTTTTCTTTTCCCCATCTCGAAAGTTTCCAAATAAAACTGGACCACGCTTGTCCAAATAGCCCAATAGTTGACCTATTTAAGTACGAGTATACGCGAAGCCATAAGCAGCTGGCTAACGGATAATACTGGTATTGACAATGTATTGTTCAATCGTTCCAAGGTAGTTTTGTATGCAACTAAGAAACACAATCCGCTAGATGACAACAAGTCAAATGAGAGTCTTGGGACTTGGGACGCACTCAAATTTCTAATAAAAAAAAAAAAAAAAAAAAAAAAAATGGAAGTTGTATGAAAACCATAACCGTGACGTCATGGTTTTGTGGAGTCAAATAGCGCTCCAATATCAGTTTTACCGTATTAAAAAATCTATAATCATGTTGAAAATGGATGTGATAAATGACTAGTGACACTATTTTATGACGTTTTATTCTCATAACAGTATAAATTAATTAATTTTTGACCCAGTTATCTACCCAACACAATTGAGTAATTTTTGATGTGAGTACAAGTAAAAAAGAAATAGCTCAATTCATGAGATGCACGGGTTTAACTTGTCGATTATTTTACAAGTTTCTTTACAAGCTTTTATTAAGCTTGCTTGTTTGTTGTTATTTGTAGGAGGTAAGGTTCAAATCTTGAAACTTCAATTTGAGTCACTTTTTGGTTTCTGATTAAGATGAAATTTTGTAAGCTAATGTAAATCAGATGACAATGCAATATTATTTTAATAAGAAGCTGATCTGATGATGGAGCCGGAAGGTGGCTATAGGATAAAACGACGTGACCTCATCGAGTTTGGGCTTATTACATTTATCTTGATATGTACATAAGTACTTTATGTCTCTCAATAAAAGCTGGTACGATAAAATGAATTTCTTCAAAAATACTTATTTCCATTATTTATTTAAAAGTCAGCAAAGAAAACATCCATGTAAAAGTACAAGGAACTTATCCCACTATTATATGAGGTTGGCACATCACGGTTTTTTAGGTTTCCGTACAAAAAATGAAAAAACGGATCCCATAAAGGATCACTCGTGCGTCTGTCTGTCCGTCCGTCTGTCTCAGCCAATTTGCTCCGAATCTACTAGACCAAATCAGGTGAAATTTGGTACAATGGTGTAATCCTATGACCCAAATACAGATGTGCAAAGTAAATAAATAGTTTTTTTAAATAAGGGTCATTTTCGGGGGACAAATTAGGAAATTAAAAAAAAAAGTTTTGCAAACCTTACTGTGTGTTCATCATGTGTGTATCAAATGAAAGGGCCCGTTATGAGGATCTCAAATATTTTTTTATTATTGTAAAATCAATAGTTTTAATTTTATTCATGAAAGAAGACGAAAATTGACCATTCCCCCTGATCTCCGAAACTACTGAGCCTAAAATTTAAAAAATAAATACAAAATATAGTTCATTGCTTGTAGATTACAGGAAAACCTATGGGAAGTAAGTAACCCTCTTCACGCGAGTTTAACTCGCACTTGAACAGTTTATTTATTTTGTTTCTTTTTAAATCGTACATTACTCCCTTTCAATATCCTTTATATTATATTAGTGTCGTAGTTAGCATGGGTGGCACCCGGTGCGGTGATACAATATTCAACAGTACCAGTTCTAGACATTTTTAGGAGGGGCAAAATCTTAATATGCCGCCTCATCTCCAAATAGTTCTAGAGATAGGGTGGAGGTGCAAATAGGAGACTCGGATGTCACCCCTATCAGGTGACACCCGGGTTGATCGTCTCCTCGCCCCCCTCGCCCTCCCCCCTCCCCTCTGGCTACGCCAGTGTTTTATATATATGTCTTTCTTTCCACATTCAATCCACGGTTTCTTCGGTCTCCGTGAGTCTACCTCCACTTTGATTTCTGCTAACTCGCATGTCTAAGACATCAAAACGTGACTTTTCTCATAACATGCTCATATCTAACCTTACCTGACTAAAAAGTACATTAGTATTCGTGCAAATAGTTTCACGACTCCCGCTCATTTTCATAGAAATATTTCAACACTGCGGCTCATAAATACGACATCCAGGAATAGATGGTTGACAAAGTCTGTAAAGTCGTCGTAAAGAAGTGCGATAAGGTAACAATCAGTGCCGTACCGCAGTAGGCCGTACTAGGCGTACTAAGGTCAAGGACTTCATGTTGCTAGGCTTATAAGGGGCGATGGCCATAAGAACAGCGGATTTAGTAACCATAAAAACTCATTTATTAAGCACCAGAAATATGAAAGTTCACAAAGATACTAATCATTCCTGTCATATTTTGCCGACAACTTAGCGGACCGAAGACAGTAGTTTCTAAATTCTGAAGAGACTTATAGCTGTGGAAATAGATATAAATAAACCAAAAGAGGTCAAGACTGTAGTAGGTGAAGGTCAATAGCCTTACTCCACCCAATACATTTCAGTAAGCCGTTCTAGACGTACTAAGTACTTTAATCTTTTTTTTAATATTGTAGGCAGGTCACAGCAGTATCTTTTATATATTTTAAGATCTTTTGTAACCTGTGCTCCACAATAAAGATATTTGATGTGATAAGTTACAAACAATTATGGCCATAAAACAGCGAATTACTTATTTGTACCGCGTTGGCCATACCGTAAGTCATGGTATTCAAGTTTAAAGTAACTTATTCCAGTTGTGGGTATAGAAGACCATATTGTCACAGTTCAAGAGTCAAACTGTGACGTATCAAGTGATGGCCCATAGTCTCTGATCGCTCCGCACAACTAATTCATTTCATTTACTACTCGCATATTTTGATATTTTTTACTAAATTCAAGTACGGGTCATTTTTTTAAAAACAGTTTGTTACTCTTGCTGCGCACTCGATATTTATTGCAAAGTGATCAAGTGTAGTGAATTGACGCGAAGAAATCCGATCCGACTAAACATGTGATGTGACTAAACATCGAGTGCTAAAATCGCGCGAATTAGCGTTGAAACAGCGTTTTTAGTGGCCACACCAATTGCGCCGTATAGCTATTCCTGTTGTGCCATCGAGTGTAATGAAGTGGCGTTGTGTTGATCATGTCACTAGTAGTTACAATACACACTCCAATGCGAGCCATTATCAAAGTAATCAGTGAATGTATTTGTATCACACTGTTTAGTGTAGTTGGAATTGCTGAGTGTGTTTGACCACGTGCGTTTAATTATTTATGTATTTCTATTGGAATTAGCACGAAACTGTATCAAAATATAAAAAATAATTTCTGGCCTCCCATAGTAGTTGAGTGATCAGCTGATACGAGTTTGTATGGAAAACAACAAAATATTTTTCATATATAGGACTGAATTCACCCTTAAGGTGGAGGTATAGGCAAATGACCTTGAAGTGGCGCCCTCATTTGAAATAAATTATTAACTCGTAAATATGGAGATAATTTCCATATTGCTCTTCGTCATGCACTAGATAGCCCTTTAAATTATTTTATGAACCACCGTTGTAAGTATTTACATTAGTCCGTCTAGCTTTAAAAGTTGCTTCCGCCAAAAGTGGCCACGGCAAGTTTTAAAGCTAGACGGATCACCAATAATAGTTTCAACGGCAGTTCATAAAATAATTTAAAGGGCTTTCTAGTGCATGACGAAGAGCAATATAGAAATTATTACCATATTTACGAGTTAACAATTTATTTTACACTTCAAGGCCATTTGCCTATATCTTCGCCTTAAAATAGTTTCAGTATATTTTCTTAGGTTAGACGTTATGTAGTGATAGAAATGGAACTTAATTGGTCCCGGCAGTCCTGCAACGCTGTATCGCGATAATTGACCGCGACACACCGTGAAGCCCCGCAGTGCTAGTCACGGCATTTGATTTTAACCGACTCCCAAAAGAAAAGTTTTCTGACTGCATATTTATAAAGCCTATTTACATCGCTCAAGGCCCTAGTAGATACTAAATAGAGTACCTCTGGTAAGTAAATTTGCCTTTAGCCTAGCTTTCGTATATATGTAAGTAAGTATACATCTATCTATCTATATATATAATAATAATATTGTACCGTTTCGGTTAGTAAAGCCTAGATTTAGATTTAGAAAGACCAGATATCGGCAAATGAGATAGGTATAATGAACAACTATTACATTACATTAGTTACAAAGATTCACAAGAACACTAGGTACAGATTAGGTAGTCAGGGTCGTGAGTTATAGGCACTAGATCAGTTGAGTAGCCCTTCTAGGTAGAAGAACTACTTAGCTTCAGATACTGCCGAAGACGAAGAGGACGAGCGCCGGCCGCCGCGCCTTATATATGGGCATGGGCCCCCCCGCTGCGCCTAAGAGGGGCGGAGGGGTGCTGGAGCCGATGTCACAATATAATAATAATTGTTTATTTCAGTTAACGAGATCCATACATTAGATTAAGAAAACTCAAAATAAAATTCAATCAAATCAAAATACAAGTCAAAATAGAATCAAAATAAAGTCAAAATAAATATAAAATAACAAGTCACAATAAAATCAAATAGACGTAAATAAAATATATATAAAAGCGAAAATCACTCACCATCACGAAATCTCGAAAACTACTGCCAATGAAGATGAAATTTAGCAGGAAGGTAGATTGTGACTAGGAGACGTCCGCTAAGAAAGGATATTAGGAAATTCCATCCCTAAGGGGGTAAAATAGGGGTTGGCAGTTTTGTATGAAACTTCGTAATTTTTAAAGTAAGACACATGAAATTTTTAATGTATTTTAATAGAAAATAATAATGCATTTATTAGATTTTGAAAATTAGATCCCTTTAAGGGTGAAATAGGGGTTGCCACTTTGTTTGAATCTTCGTCATTTTTGAAGCGAGACACATGACATTTTAGAATTAGTGGTTAGTAAAAAATAATAATCCATTCATTGGATTTTAACAAATTGCAACCCCAGTATTAAAAAAAAACTTATTTGTGTAGTCTACGCGGGCGAAGCCGCGGGCAAAAGCTAGTAGCTTATATAATCGTTTTTCTTATCATATTCATGACAGCCAAAACTATGCTGGTAGAGTAACTCTCGACTCGTAACCGAAATGGCATGGCTTTTGTAGATTTGTAGACATTATAACACTAGCACAGAATACAGTAAGAGTAAACAGAAGGGAATCTCCTAAGGTACGCGCAATATGCGTCCCCGTTCCCCGCACCCACACCTCTCCCCCGGTTCTTGACGGCCAACGTGAGTCATCGAGGCGAAAACGGGGGAGAGGTGCGGGGACGGGGAACGGGGACGCATATTGTGCGTACCTTAGGAGATTCCGGTCTGTGACACTAGTGGCTCTGTGAGCTGTAAACCACGCGACTCACCCCTAACCAAAAAGTTATTCAGACAAAAAAATTGCATCTTAATAAGGATAATAAAAAAGTTTTATGATATATTTGAAAAATTTTCGAAATGGCTGAAATATGATTTTCTTAAAGATTCAAAGCCACATATCTCCGCCATTTTCTGTTCTGTTCTGTTCTGTTTTGAGTCCGCCCAGCCATCAGTTACGCTGCAAGAGTGTATGAATGAGGTCTACCTTGGAAAGTTCATCATCACGCTTACAGACCAAAGCCGATATGTATACCGACCTTAGCTCCGCCATTTTGAAAATAAATCCAAAACCTGGATCGATACAAAAACTCTATATAATTATCTAACCTGCTTATAAAATTTCACGAGAATCGGTTGAGTAAGGCGAGAACAAACCTACAGACAAACTGACAGTCAACAAATTTAAGAAGACTGACAACCCTATAAAAAATGCGGCTAAGTACGAGTCGGACTCGCCCATTAAGGGTTACGTAGCAGCAAGTAACATAATATAAAAGTTCTGAGGTACTCGTATTAAAAAAAACTACTAACTAGATCTCGTTCACACGTATGGGTTTAGTAGCGTACGTAGTAGTTTAGTACGTAGCCACATTGAGTAGATATTTCTTTGAATTTCTTTGCTGAGTGAGACTTCTGTACGTTAGTATTATTTATTCTGTGACGTTACGTTTACGTTTAGTTGAGCGTACTCACTGATGAGTACAGCGACCTCCATTTGGCTTAAAATAGGTACTTACTCGTTCGATAAAGATAAATAAAAAACTTTTAGAAAAAATGTTTTATTTGTATGTGAAATCCATAGGAATCCGTAGAAATATCCGTATATTCTCAGTAATCCTATTGATATTTTGGATACTACTGATAGGTCTATTGGGTCAGAGAGTCCCAGTCAGATAAATAAATCTATATCTATACTAATATTATAAAGCTGAAGAGTTTGTTTGTTTGTTTGTTTGTTTGTTTGTTTGAACGCGCTAATCTCCGAAACTACTGGTTTGAATTGAATAATTCTTTTTGTGTTGGATAGTCCAGTTATCGAGGAAGGCTATAGGCTATATAACATCACGCTACGACTAATAGGAGCAAAGATATAGTGGTAAATGTGTAAAAAACGGGAGAAATTATTTCATCTTTGAAGCCTTCCGTTGCGTGCGCCGTGAAAACGGTTCAAGATAAGACACAAAAAATATGTATTAAAGAATAATAGCTCTTTTAATGATCTAAAAAACAGTCCGCGATAGTATATGTCTATCTTTTAAGATTAACTCACAAAAACCGTTTTTATGGTACCTAATTTGGTCGAAATAATTTGTTTAAGTTGTATCAACATAATAATATTAATCTTTATTCAAATAAATATGTTGTTGGTTAAGAGTACTTCATCTATACTAATATTATAAAACGGAAGAGTTTGTTTGTTTGTTTGTTTGTTTAAACGCGCTAATCTCAGGAACTAATGGTCCGATTTGAAAAAATCTTTTTTTGTTGGGTAGTCCATTCATAGAGGAAGGCTTTAGGCTATATAACATTACGTTCCGACAACCACGCGAACGAAGTCGCGGGCACAGCTAGTTTAAATATATAATGACAAATCACACTGATTGAGTAGCCCCAAAGTTACTTTAAACTTGTGTTATGGGATATTCAACGAACTCAACGATACTATATTTTATATTCAATACATGTATAGATAAACAGCCAAGACCTAGGATATTTTGAAATAAAGGCCATTTTCCAACTTGCCCTGTCTGGGGATCAAACCCAGAACCTCCGGAGTAGCGGCGGTCTGGCGGGTTAACCACTACGCCACGGAGGTCTTCAAAATGTTCATCTATATCTGTGGTCCCAGTCCTACTGTCGGGTCCATTGGGTCAAAGAGTCTCATTGTTTCTAATGTCGGGACGAAAATTTCCATTAGACCTACTAGTACTAACTTGTTAGATCTGTTGGGAATAAATATAAATAAAAGTGAAAAAAATGTTTTGGAAATCCTTGGGGGAGGCCTATGTCCAGTAGTGGACTTTCTGTGGCTGATATGATGATGATGATGATGAAATAAAATAAACTTTATTGTCGTCTCTTAAAATCTTGTAACATACAGGTTGTTGCAAAGTTACATCATAGACATGTGTTGAGTCGAAGTGAATAGCTCAAAATTAAGCATATTGTGTGCCACTTCTAAACATTTCTTTTCAAATCATCGTAAGGCGGTTATCCCATTGCACCGCGCACCGTCGCGGAGCGCGGTTTCTACATACTGACGCTCCCGCGCGCTGCCGCGTGTTCAGTGGGTGCGTAGGCGTGTTTTCTCTGCAAAAATCTGCCGCATTCCGTGGGATTACCGCCTAAGCGTCACACCAACGCTTCCTGGGCCTACACAATCGAGATGTTTGAAAGAAGATACGGGATGCCTTTGCCCAGCAGTGCGACCAGTCAGTGTAGGTTTAAAAAAAAAGTATACTCGTATTGTTAGATACCAGAGACAAAATTAAAACTAGGTAGTTTCAAAGGGCGATGCGTCGCCTCACTTCACCCTACTTTAGTACAGCTAATCCAGTAATTGGATTGCTCCAGACCACTAAAGGCCTCTGCACACACGTTCCTGTGTATTTTGACCCAGTTCACAAGCATATTGGCTTGTTGTTTTCACTCGATTGTCATTGGGTTATTGTAATTAGGGCGGTTGAACCGTTTGAGCCGACTTTTTATTTTAAACAAATCTTAAATTGGGTTAAATAATATCTAGAGTCAAAAATAAATTATTTTATTTTATTAATGGTAAGAGACATAATCGTCACAAAATAATGTCTCTGGACTTTGATCATATCCTTTTTGAACGTCATGTTAGATTTGTTAATGCAGAAAAATTGATATTAAGAGCGCTATTTGACTTCAGGAAACTATGGCGTCATGACTTGGTATTTCATACAAATCCCATAGAAAATGTTTGTTATAACGTTTAGAAAAAAGTGTTCGATTAAAATTTTTGGATACGAGCGAATTCTTCAATTAAATAAAAAAAAACGACGGGTTGCACTCCGGGAAAACTTGAATATTAACGTTGTGCATTTTTGATATTTTGGAATGGTTACGGAATAATTTTGCACGAATTACTTTAATTATCAGTATAAAAGTACTATCATTTATGTGGTAGAATACAATATTTATTTATTGCGGTATCGTACACAAACATGGCAATTTATATTACATTAAAAAGTTTATCTCTCAGCTAAACGAAACAGCAGGCGGCAGGCATACATTTTCGCCGCGCCGTAGAAAGAGAGGGGGATACTTCCTCTCCTACGCCGCGTCGGCTGTCTACTCTCCATCCGTCTTACGAATTTTCGATCAGGACACGTGTCCTGACGCGAGTTTAACATTTTTTACCCATTACAAAAAAAGTGCACAACGCCGCTAAAGAAGTTTTCACTTCAAAAATTGAATGTACTAACTAGTCTTTTCGCTCAAACGAGGGTCTGGGCAAAATTTAACGATTATTTTCACACGGCTGCCCCTAAAAAAAATTTTTTTTTTTGGAAATAGGTATAAGTTATTTTCATCGTGTTTTTATTTTAAATAAAAACGTTCTTATATATTCTTCTTATTATATGATATTCTATAATATTCTTCTGTTTTAGTCGTAAAATATAAAATAAATTACTATATAGGTATATTAAGATAAGCAGAATTTCCAGGAAGTTATTTTGACTTTAGAAATCCGAAATGATGATAATAAATGAGTTAACAAGTTGTACGACGAAGACTAATTTGGGAATTCCATTTTAGGATCGACGAAAACAAATGAACATAATACCTATCCTAAAATACCTACCTAATCTGTTTTGGTTTTGCTAACATTACTGTAGGACTATAGGCACAGAATACAGTAAGAGTATACAGAACGGAATGCGGGGACGGGGAACAGGGACGCATAATGCGCGGGACCTTAGGAGATTCCGTTCTGTATACTCTTATGTATACCGAAGAGTTTTTACTCATGTATGTTCATTTTCAACTAAGTACCACCTCTTGCTTCCATCGCGATTATTTTTACTATCTGCGCGGGAAGATAAGTAATTCGTTAATTCTACGTTTTTCTTGTCTCCTAAACGAATGGAAGATTAGCTATAGGCTTTGCACACCTGCTTATTACAAGCATGAGTGTGAAGGGTCTTTTTCTATGCACGTACAAAGGTCAGAAACAACACATTACTTAGCTGATAAGTGATGTCAATGTAAGTGTTACTCAACACCGTTGTTTTGTTACCGAGTGTATTCTTACGTTTTCTTTACAGATATAACTACATAAATACATACTATCACGTCTGGGGCATGGGGTAGACATAGAATTTTGGGTCTTGCGGCTCTATAATCCTAAGATCTGCGTGGGAATAGTAGCAGCTGGCACATTTTAAGTTTTTCTTATTTTTATATTTTTCATTTTTCTTTCTCGCAGACCAGTGTATAAGATTATTGACCAAGTGAGCGAAACGAACGAAGGTCTCCGTTTCAGCTTCGGGAAAATTCTTTCGTGTCCGAATTCCAGTTTTCCGGTTGTTCCCGCCTGCAGGTCGCTCTCAACTGATTCTCGTGAAATTTTGTGAGCAGGTTCGACCACTATTTTTTTTTTGCCGAACCAGCTTTTTTTTAAAGTGGCGGAAATATTAACTTTGAATACGTAAAAAATATCATATTTCAGCCATTTCGAAATTTAAAAAAAAATGTCATAAAACTTTTTTGTTGGCTACCCTTATTAAGACGCAAATTTTTTGTCCGAACAACTTTTTCATTTAATAAACTTCAAGTCAGTTCGTAATGGGCTATGCAATGAAAGACTCGCGATGTCTACAGATGACAGAGCCACTACTTTTATAATGATTAAATAGAATAGAGTAGAAGATACATCCTCGTATAAATTTTAAAATAAAATAAGCCGTGTGGTTCCCGGCAGAGTAGAATAGGACCACTCCAAGTCTTCCTGTAGATGTCGTAAAAAGCGACTAAGGAAACACAATCTAAAGAAAGCTTATAAACCTCAATCAGACCTCTCCAACCCGTCTGGCCAGCGTGGAGAGTGTAGGCCAAATCCTCTGACTGCTATATGGCTCTGGCAGTAAATAGAGGGTCGTGTTCCTGTAGTGGAAACTCAAAAGACCTGATCATGATGAATGTTAAATAATAAAAGACAGCTATGAAGCTATCTTCTAATAACAATTCACAGCTGTATCCTTTAACTGAATCAAGAAAACGTAAAAAGCATCATTTAAAACGCCGTCCCAGCGGAGGCGAAGAAATCTTTTTCTTGAAGATAAAAGTATGTGGCGAATTATATTTGAACACGTTCGCGTATCAGACGCCAGTAAATATGTTCAGCGAGATGGAAAAAGGATTAGAATTTTGAAAGTGAAGGTTCCGTATTCATATATGTCTGTATTCTCCATTAATTTTTTTTTTTTAAATAAAATAAATCCGGCCAAGTGCAGGTCAAATTCGCGGGGAGAGGGTTCCGTACAATTGATTGAATTCTTATAGGTTTTTTTCAATTTTATAGGTAATCTACAAGCAATGAACTATATTTCGTATTTTTTTCAAAATTTTAGGCTCAGCAGTTTCGGAGATCAGGGGGTGGGGGGAATGGTCAATTTTCGTCTTCTTTCATGAATAAAATCAAAACTATTAATTTAATAATTATAAATAAAATATATTTGAGATCCTCAAAACGAGCCCTTTTATTTGACACAGTAAAGTTTGCAAAACTTTTTTTTTCAATTTCCTAATTTATCCCCCGAAAATGACCCTTATTTAAAAAAAATATTTATTTACTTTGCACATATATGTTTGGGTCATAGGATTACACCATCCTACCAAATTTTACCTGATTCTATTCTATTCTATCTAGTAGATTCGGAGCAAATTGGCTGTGACAGACGGACGGACAGACAGACGCACGAGTGATCCTATAAGGGTTCCGTTTTTTTCATTTTTTGTAAGGAACCCTAAAAAACCGACTTCAATGCCTTAATTATACTAACAAGTTGGTCCCATTTTAATTTGGTGAAGATATAATGAACAACTTTGCAGATATGGAAGAAACTCATAAAAAAATGAAGTCGGTTGTTTTTTTTGTCAAAATAATGTCACACAAGTGATCGATGGATCACATCCATTTTAAACGTTATTATAAATTTATCAATGCTGAAAAAATTATATTAAGAGCCATTGGCTTCAAGAAACTATAACGTCACAGTCCGGTACTCGTATTTCGTACAAATACCATTGATAAATGTTTGTTAAGACGTTAAGTAAAAAGTATCTGATTTGACATGTTGGAAACTTGCAGACTGTTGTTTAAACTTGTATTATGGGATATTAACTCAACGATCTATACCAAGACCAAGACCCAGGACAATTTGAAAAAGGTTATTTTCCAACTTGCCCTGGGGATCAAACCCAGAACCTCCGAGCGGCGGACTAGCGTAGTTTCTATTATGTACATCAGAAAGGTGGTAAAAATATATATAAGAAGTCAACTTTGCTGTGAAGCCGGGGTACCGCTTACCGGCTTTTTCTTCGCCTTTTTTCATTATGTATATCAGAAATTAGAAAAGCAAACCCTTTGCAAACAAAATTTTATTTCACTGCCATCAAATATAAATATCGTCGGAACCCTAAAACGAGATAAAATGAGCAGAACACTTACGAAACACGCCTCCATAAGGGAGCGTCAATTACGCATGCTGGAAATGGGGAAATTTTGTTATAAATTATTGGAATTACTTATATGTAAGTTTTTTTTTTCCTGTAGGTATCTATGTAATTTAAAAAAAAAACGACAATAAAGACTTAAAATCAAACTATAAAATAAAAATAATTGAACTACGTAAAAAAGATATTCACTTTCATCATGCGGCATGGTAGCAATAACGCTGGCTGCGTTCCCTCATTACATAGCAATGCTAATCCATTGAGTAAAAAAGCAAAAAGCCCTCTTTTTTCAGTGGCACCTATCAGTCGCGGGGAGATCTCCTTAAAAGTCTCCACGCACTAATGGTCAATATTTCGACACCAAACGGCACAAATATATTATCTCCACGAAGAGATAATTTGCACCTTTTGGCAGTCTCAGTACAGCAGCCTTCTTTCTGCAGCCGTCATGGCTCTCAAGGCAGATCCCCTGAGATGGGACGAAGCTAGTGTGACAACGAATGTAGCGAACACTCTCTCACGTTCCCAGGGGATCAGATTCATATCATCCAGCCTTTTGCCATGATCACTCGCTACACGTAGCTACTTTTACTTCAGTTTCTTTTACTCAGATGCTCTCTATCTTTGTGAATTTTCACTACTTTGAAAACCGAAAAATACGCGTCAATTAGTATTGGTTAATCAAACTGACGTACCAAATATAATAATGTTTTTCTGACCCCGTCATCATCGCTATTGATTAATGTTTATTATTGACATTTCGGGAGTTTTAACAGCAAAGGTTCATAAAGCTGTGTCTCTGCGTGTTTCGCCACTACACACTACACTACACAATGGTCCGAGAGCTGGCACGAATTTTTGTGTAGGTATTTAAGGCAAGTTGAAACTTGTCACATACCTTTCCTATTATACACCAACACGGAACTGCAGACCTGGCTTATGAGTAGCGGGGCTGAAGCAACCTATAAATTTTTAAAAGTTTTTTTTTTGTTTAAAGAAGGTATTTGAGGCAATATACATTTATTATATGTTGTAGTTTAATGTTTAAAGAATAAAAAAATCAATAAGCCAGAAGTTTTAGTCGGGGCTTTGATATTGCCAGGCACGTGCAAAAGTATTGTGCAAAAAAATATAAAAAAGGTATTTGAGGCAACTTGAAATTTTAATAGGGTATTATATATAACTAAAAAATAAGATTCTCTAAAAGACAGGTCATTTTGATGGGACATTCTACCTGCCAGGTCAATCTAAATAAATCAAAATGGTTTAGCCCCGCTACTCACCAGCCAGGTCTGCAGTTCCGTGTTGGGGTATAATAGGAGAGGTATGTGACAAGTTTTCAGCTTGCCTCAAATACCTACCCAAAAATTGGTGCCAGTTCTCGATCTACAAAAACCTCTACACAAAACATTGTTTCGCTACATAAAATTTGTTAGTGAATTTTTTTTTGTGTTATACCTGAGCTGGAGTCGTCTTGTGTCTATAATATAAACAAAAGATGTTTTGTGTAGACGTTATTGTGTAGTGTGTACGGCGAAACACGCGCAGGAGACACGGCTTTATACAACGTAACTTAAAACAATGCCGAATATACTCGTAAACTTACTAACTACCTAACTTCACATTGCGTTGCGGGAGAGCACTAGAACAATAAGGTTGTCTAGAGTGGCCACTAACAAACAGGTCGAGCGAGGTAGCCACACAATAGCAAGTTTCAGCGATAAATACGAGTAAAAACTAATTTTACTAGCTTTTATTTAATAAATGAAATGGTAAAAAAATTACCACGCGAGCGGGACTTCAATGGCGACCATGTTCTTCCAACTGAGGTATGATATGGTGGAGAAATTCTACATTTTTTATTTTTATTTTATTTTTCTCCAAACTTATTCTATTTTTACAGGTTTATACCTAAGATAAGCAAGCAGGTAGTATTCTATATTTTCTTGCTGAATTTTTTTTTGGAATTGTTTATCTGATCTTAAAGTTCAACACGGGCTGCATTCAAAGAATTTGCCTAGATTTCTAGTAAAGGATTGTATTGTAGAACAGATTCCGTAGAGCTTTCACGCTAACCCTTTGAAACCTTTATCCTTATCTTTCTGTAAGTCCTCTTTGTCTACTGAACTGTATTCACATTTTTCTGCCTTTAAAAATACACGTAAAGAGAAAACGGAATATTATTTTTACCACAAAGACTGTTATGTATGTATAAGTTAAGCTTTTATTATATATTACTCTTTCATGCTGGTCTGGCAGTAAATAAAAACTTAGATTGTACCAGCTGATTCTCTTTCCTCACATATGCATTGATAAAAAGCCGTGGGGTCGAATCCCACTTGTGGCGAAAATAATCAGAAATATTCAATTTTTAAATCCAGAAATTTTCAACATGTATTGGTGTCCCACTACTGAGCAAAGGCCTCCCTTTGCTCAGTAGTGGGACACCAATACAGGCTTAAAAACTCTGTTTAAGAATTGTAGATTTGAAAATTTCTGATTATTATTACTGATAATAGGGACGAGTAGAAGTAGGAAGGAGAGGTCCTTCCTCCTTCTACTCGTCCCTGTTCAGAGCTGCAGCCTACCAGACAGTCATGTACCTATCCAGATTCATTTTACTCGTAGCTGCGCTGACTTTACACCTACGTCCCTTAGGTATTGGAGCACTGTAACACAGGTTTCTACCTTCATCAGGCTCCAGCCTCCTCCAATCTGCATTGGCAATCACTCTAACTTTTTGTTTTTTGTTGATTTATCCTCATCATCATCTTCCTCGCCTTCTTCCTATTTGGGGTCGGCTCTGTATGCCAACTCTCTCCATCGTTTTCTATCATTTACTGTAGCTAGCCCCCCTCTCCATCATGTCCCGCTTAACACATTCCCCCCGCGTCTTTCTAGGTCGTCCTTTATCTTTGTGGCCATCCACCTTCAAGTTAACCATTTTATTAGCCAGATGTTCGGCATCCCGCCTATATATATGACCGTACCATGTTAAACAATGGCATTTCTGAGATAAAACAACATAACCCCGCCGAGTTTGGGCTCTATTGATTCGTCTTCAAGAGCACTTTAAACTTTTTAGTTTATTGTTTTAGATATAAGTTTTTTTTTAATAATTACTTGTTTGTGTTTTGGAGCTCAGTTTTTCAGTGTTTCTTATCCAATCTATGTGGCTTACGCCGAGTATACCGCGCTTCATAGCTCGCTGGCAAACCTTGAGTTAGAACTTCTGATCCTCGGTTAGTGACCAGGTTTGTTAATCCTAAGTTAGGTGGACTTTAATTAAGTGGTTCTTACGGAACTAATAGCTTGAGTTAAAGCCTGAACCTTCGATAAACTTTGACCTACTATGTCCAAACTATCCAGAGTTGAACACCTTATTAAACCGTGTAAGGTCAATATTGAAAGGTAAGATCGATATTGAAAGTTTATCTTCGAATTGGAGGTAGCTTAGAACGTATTATGCTGTTAATAAATTAGAACTCGAGAGTTACCAAGTTGGAAGATAGTTAGTGTTATAAGCAAACAGACATACGGCTCATGATGGTAAGTGGTTGCCGTAGCTT
This sequence comes from Acrobasis repandana, assembly GCA_963576875.1. Classification (NCBI taxonomy): domain Eukaryota; kingdom Metazoa; phylum Arthropoda; class Insecta; order Lepidoptera; family Pyralidae; genus Acrobasis; species Acrobasis repandana. The sequence goes on from OY756215.1 coordinate 6,290,918, forward strand.
ATAGACACGATGTGCCAGACCAGAAGATTATATCTAAGGCCGTTTTTAAAAAATCTTTTGCTGTAGTCTCTCGGTCCCTTTCAGTCGTTTTTCTTTTCCGTTCCAGTCAAAAATCAATCAGTTAACAGTCAGTCAACAAGATCTTATTAGGATAAGCACCTTTAAGCTTAGCTTTTTTATAGTATAGTAATTATATATATGAATCAACAATAGTTCTTGGATCCTATCTCATAATAGATTTAAATGTTTCTGTTGATGTATACTGCATGCTTCTCCGTTATCCAAGCAACTAAGGTTGATTTTGGATATCTAAAAGTAAACATTTATAGCGTTTTTTTTTAAATTTGACTTTGAATTTCTTAAGTAATCCTGGGGGGATGTTATAAAGTTTACATCACGCGGCAGACTAGTGCCATCCCGCTCGTTATGATTACGTAGAAAGAGATAGTGATAGATGATTATCATTATTAATATATTAAGAACTATATGTTCTTGTCGGTGGAGTATTTTCCATAAGTGATAGATACTTGACCTTTATCAGAGGTCGATAAATGCTGTCACCGGTGCCATACTATAGATAGGTGCAGGGATAGATACGTAAAAGTAAGTGTGTATGAATAATAAATAAAATATCTAGGTACTAGAAATTATGATACCTAGTACAATAAGTGGGAAAATCGACGTCTGGCTGCCGATAGGTATATCAAATGGTTTTACGCTCTGCTTGTAATGGGCTATTAAACCATAATAGCTCTCGGCTCTCGACGATGTGGCAGAGGTTGATATTGATATTGGCATTTAAAATTACACTTACTCATGTGTTTCAATATAAATACCTATTATACTCAGCACTGTGAAGATAGTTGTAGGTACTTTGTATTTTATTCGTGTGTCAGAGTACGTCGAGGTAGCATTAAAGTTTCGTGAATCGAAATAAGCTTCCTTATATCGTGAATTGTGGGAATAGAAAGATAAATTGCTGTTCGACAATGGAACGAAAAAGTGTCTTGGGTAAAAAAGGTGAAAAGTAAATGATCCAAAAATATTTGAAAATTACCTTAACTTAACCTTAAACTTAAAGGTGGTCAGACCTGACCAAGGTCGCTGGAAAAGGCTGGATGCATGCCGCTTTACATCAATCATTTTGGAAATCTGACAAAAAACTTCTGAATATTTAAAAAAGCCTACAAACCTAGTAAAACTTAACTAACTTAAAAAATTTTTTTTCAGGTAATATCTTCAGAAAAACAGGATCTAAGAATTTAAACGTAAGTACCTTCTTTTATGGAAAAAACTAGAGATAATTTCGCTTGTCTTTATAATTTAATTTGATTTGGTTGCTATTCCGACTGCCTCTGTGGTCCAGTGGTCAAGGCGTCTTCCTTGTGATCCAGAGGTTGTGGGTTGGTGCAAGTTGACTAGTTAAATGATATATGTAAAGGATACAGGTGCTTCTCTTCTAGCACAAATAACAGAACTTAATATATCTAGGAACATTTGACCTCTCTAAATACTTAGTAGTCCCGCTAGTGATACAAGTGTATATGAAAATCTTGTAGTATTTTTTACACATTTTGCGTTTTTACTGGGCAAAAATCCGCAGGCTTTATTGTGTCGAAACCCTTTGGACCGGCAGAACGTTAGAAAGTCCTTTGTAAATCGTTACGCTACGACTTTATTTCACTCGTAACTCTATTTTTGTTACTTATTTGACTAGAAGATTTCCTTTTACTTTGAAAGATTTGTGACAAGTAGGTAACAATATTTGTTTGTTTAATGTATTTTCATTATTTATAACAGAACCAAGAGCACTTTGCAATACAATTTTTTTATTTTATGAGCTTTTGTAGCTTTCGTAACTTAATATTAAAAATTATGTTTAAATAATATTTTACCGTCTCAAATGTCAAATGAGCTTTTGTCAAGGATTCGAGACATTTACACGGACTGCCTCCGTGGTCAAGTGGTCAAGGCGTTTGCCTTGTGATCCGGATGTCGTGGGTTCAAATCCCACTTGAAATCGTTCTTTGCGAAAAGTTGTTTCCTGTCTGATTAGGATATTGCAGGCTTGGATCAGGTCGGATAATCAGGTGATTGATTATCCAAAAAGAAAGATGATTCCGTGCTTCGTAAGGCACGTAAAGCTGTTGGTCCCGAACGCCATCTAGCGTTTTGCATGAAATATGTTTTTGTTGGTTTTCGTGTAAGTGGTCATCACTGGTGTCAGATTTTTCAAGCTGACTAAAATCTGACATAACTTGACCACTGCCAACTAATGATGATAGCCGAGACCAACGGCTTAACGTGCCTTTCGACCTATGAAAAAGTTCGAGAAATATGCCACTTGCGGTAACCCATCCGAACCACGCGTAGATTTTCTTAACTTGCAAAAACGCTAATAATTCGTACTCCCACCGGTCTACCGGAGCCCTCTCCTTAATCTACCTAAATTGTAAAATGACAAATTTCTATTATAATCATAGGATTCGTCATCATCAAAATTTAAGAGCGACGCTCTTTTAGGTGGAGTTTCTTCCATTCTTTTTTATCTTCCGCCAACCTCTTGACATCTTCACTGCTATGACCTTTTCCTTGACTTGATTGCTTAAATAGATGTGCCTTGGCTTTCCTCTTCCCCTTGTTTCTTCTATTTTGCCTTTTATTATAATTCGCATAAAATTATCATGCCGTATCAAGTGTCTTAACATATTGCCTCGCCTTCTTCTTCGTCTAAGCACGTTCCTGGTTGCATCCTCAGCAGTGCTGCTTCGGAATCCGGGGTGCGCTTTCCTGCTTTTTCTTTTCCAAATCGAAAACATGTTGCCTTGCCTATTTCCGATTATCTCGAATATGTGCCTCGTTTCACCTACTCTATTTAAGACCTCTACGTTTGTTACTTTAATCTTTCAATTAGTCCTCTCTAACATTCTTCAGCACCACATCTCATAGGATTAAGACACATAATTTAGACCCTACGGTAGGGTCTCTAAATTATATTCTCATTTAGTAACTTACATACACTGGGTCTGACGGATTTTATTTGTTTTGTTGTAGTTATTTGTGTTTTGTCGGGTACGAAGGTTTCTTTTCAATGTGCAAATATTCTATTATACTCGTACGAGTATATTTTTACAAGCTTTTATGTAACTTGCCCTGTTTGCTGTTGTTTTTTGGGTAATGATGAATATTATTGTCATGTTGCAAGTGAAATTTGAACAACTTTCCGGTTACTGATTGAGATGACATTTTGTGTGCTAATGTAAATCAGATGACAATGCAATATTATTATGATCTGATGATGGAGCCGGTAGGTGGCTATAGAAACCCTGTAATAAAACGACGCAACCCCATCTAATTTGGGCTTATTATATTTGTCTTGATAAGTTCTTACCCCTCACCATAAAAGCTTGTACGATTTTTTTTAAACTTATTTCAGTGTTTTAACTTTAAGGCCGTACCTGAATTTTCCGGGGTCCAGTGCTGCCCCCATTTAAAAGAAATCATTTCAAAGAAAACGGTGACATTATTTAAAATTTTGCTACTACCAAGTCCTAGATAACCCTTCAAAGTATTTTATCAACTACTGTTTACAGCTTATAATAAAAACGTTAAGCTTTACTACGCACATTTGCCAAAAGTGGCCGTTTTTCGCAAATGTGCGTAGTAAAGCTTAACGTTCTCACTTTAAACTGTAAACAGTAGTTCATAGAATACTTTGCAGGGTTATCTAGGATTTGGTAGTAGCAAAATTTTAAATGATGTCTCTGTTTTAGAATGATTTATTTTAATTGGCAGCACTGGACCCCGGAAAATTCAGGTACGGCCTTAACAGCAAGTCCAATCCATGATAATAAACTAATTCTATTCTCTATGAAATAAGAAACACGAACTCGCTGTCGGATAATCAAGCGTGTGGAATGTTCAAATGCTTATTCATAATGAGTAATATATTCTAAATCCTGTATTTACTGGATGTTAATGAACCTTTCCTGAATGAACGCTATGTAGGTATGAATTTGATTTTGTTTTTATTTTAAACCTGCTGTAAAATCTGTTTAATTTCCGTAATGACACATCCCGTGCCGCTCGGAATTGTTTGAGGAAAACAAAACGTCGTCAAAAGGCTGATGATGCTATTGAGAGAACATTATCGGCCATTTTGGAATTAATTTTATTTATTTCATTAAGGTACACTTAATAATTCTATTAAAAATTCACTTTTAAATAAAACATATCGTTCTTTAATGCTAGTCTGAGAGAAAGGAAAAAAACGTAGAATGTACTAGCTTCCCCTCGTTTCTCGCGCAGATCGTAAAAGCCGATTGAGGGAATGAGCAAGAATCTGAATCATGTAATGAAGCGATGCCGTTAGCAACGAAACACTATTTACCCGACTAAGGCAGGAGGAAGGGTAATGATTTTTTTACGCTAAACGTGACCTTTGGGCCTAGGCTCTGTCTACCCCATTGATAAAGACAAGATGTGTTTGTTAAATTATCATGTTTGTGTTTATCTAAATCATACTCATATACCCACCCAAGTATTACAAATGAAGTATTTGATTTAACCCATACTGTGAGTTTAGTTTAGACTTTGTAAGTAATATTATATTCTTAGTATTAACTATTTTATCGAGAACTATAGTCAGTGGAGTTAGTCTAGGACCTACTCTAGGATAAAACTATCCATCCTTCTTAGACATCACGCCAAGCTGGCAGCGTCGGGCTTAGCTTTGTTATCGTAGCTCAAACAGCTAATGCCTTGGTCGGATTAAGTAGCCTGCAGTGATAGCAGCTAATCCTAATCCTAACTAATATTATAAATGCGAAAGTGAGTTTGTATATTAGTTTGTTTATTACCTCTTCACGCTTTATTTACTGAACCAATCTTCTTGAAAATTCGCATACACATAGTTAGGAGTACTGAAAAGGACAAAGGGTACCTTTCATCCCGGAAAAATGTAATGTTCCCGTGGGATACGCGAGCGAAGCCGCGGACGAAAGCTAGTATGATAATAATTTGTTTAGGTACCTCTTTTATTTTTTGGAAGTTGATAAACAGTTATGTTTCTAAGTCATAAGAAACTACTTCATATAACAACTTCCTATAAGACTGATAACAACTGGACGTTAGACTAGGCTTCATCATCATCATCATTATTGCAGCCGCATAACGTCCACAGCTCCTATGGATTTCCAAAATGACCGATCTAGAGTGGCCTGCGCTTAATCGCTTTCCAGCGATCTTGGTCAGATCGTCTGACCACCTTGAGGGTGGGTGTACAAAGCTGCGCTTGCCAGTACGTGGTCGCCAATTAAGAACCTTTCTGTCCAATCGGCCATCGGTTCGTCGCGCTATGTGTGTAAAACCATAATAAAATCCAGAACGTAAGACTACGCTTCATAAGGAAATATTAATATTTATTTAGGAAGCCCAGTATTGTCTGTCGGCAGACATTGTTCAAAGAGAGTTATGGACATATTTTATGCTGTTTGATTAGCTCGCGCATCACGAATTTGTGACAAATGAGTTGATTCAATATTCGTAACTATACAACGTGTAATTTAATATGCGTAATAAATCGAACCACGGACTATACTAGATCACTATACGAGTACTATAACAAAATAAAAATTACAGGAAAAAAAAGTCGGCATTTCCGTACAAAAGTGTGCAGCCCGGGTAATTTTTATGGAAATGTCGAATATTGTTTTTGGTTTTTTGACCGTTATTTTAATATAGAGGTATTAAAATATCTAGTATAGCCCGTTGTTCGATTAAGGCCGTACCTGAATTTTCCGGGGTCCAGTGCTGCCCCCATTTAAAATAAATCATTTCAAAGAAAACGGAGACATCATTTAAAATTTTACAACTACCAAGTCCTAGATAACCCTTCAAAGTATTCTATGAACTACTGTTTACAATTTAAAGTGAGAACGTTAAGCTTTACTACGCACAATTGCGAAAAACGGCCACTTTTGGCTAATGTGCGTAGTAAAGCTTAACGTTCTCATTATAAACTGTAAACAGTATAGAATCAAAACAAATATATGAAGAAAAAGATACAAATGTGTACTTTCCATTCTCATCGTGTAACGATGGATCGACATGATCATTTTGAAACGAAATATTTATTTACCTGAAGAAATACTAAAATACCTTTGAAATGAAATCGCCTGGGTATCAGTATGAAATGAATGCGGCATTGAAAATAATGATCCACGGCGGTGCTGGAATACTTTAGACGCGGTGATAAATTGTGGAATTTGATCAGCGTGGCACGCGCGCGTTTGTTTGATTTTGAAATTATTTTAGAACTGGTGGCCTGGCTTTGTACGGGTATGAATTCTTTTTCTTTCTCTTCTCACCTTATCCCACTCTACGTAAGGTCAGGACAGCGTGTGAGTCTTCCATTTCTGTTTATCCTTTTGCGTGGTATTTAAATCTTCCTTAACTGTGCGTGTTTTTGAAAAATCACTGTTTTACAATACTACAGTTTTTTCTTTAAAAAAAATTACATAAAAATCTTAAGGATTTTTTACAGACACCCACAATAGCCAAAACACGATCATTTTTGGCTCAATAGAAAAAAATCACAACATACTTCTAAATTTATATTAACATAACATATTAACTACTATTTTATACAATCACCTTTTTATAATATTAGGTCCTTACATATGAAATTGCCGTTCAGTATCAAAAAAGTGAAACAAGTTTTTTCAATGAAATTATTATTTAATCAATCGAAGTATGCGCCGTTGTTATCGATACACTTCCGCCATTTTATAGGCAGATCATTGATACCTTTGGAAAAAAAATCCTGGGAGCGAGAGTCTATGAACTGTTTGAAGGCGGTTTTGACTGCCTCATCAGATTTGAAATTTTTTCCTTGTAAAAAGTTATCCAAATTTTGAAAAAAGTTGTAATCGGTTTGGGCAAGATCTGGAGAGTATGGTGGGTGACGCAGAGGTTCCAGTCGCAGCTTCTCTAACTTGGCGTTCGTTTGATGTGCAGTGTGTGGTCTAGCGTTATCCTGAAGGAGCAGTGGGCTAGAGCAATTCATCAGTCTCGGTTGTTTAATGGCGAGCTTTTCCATCATTGTTTGCAATTGTTGGCAATACAAGTCTGCAGTAATCGTCTGGCCTGATCTCAAGAAGCTGTAGTGGATAACACCAGCACTGGTCCACCAAACACTAACCAGAATCTTCTTTTTGGTCAGTTTTCGCTTAGGGCAAGGTTTTGCCGGTTCTCCAGGGTCAAGCCATTGTGATGATCGCTTCCGATTGTCGTACAGGATCCATTTCTCATCACAAGTCACGATACGGTTCAAAATCCCCTCATTATTGTGGCGATTAAGCAAAGAAACGCAGCAAGCAACGCGTGTTTGTTGGTTTGCTTCAGTCAATTCGTGCGGTACCCACTTTTCGAGTTTTTTAATTTTTCCGATTTGGCGCAAGTGGATAAGTATCGTTTTGTCACTTACGCCGAAGGCTGCTGCTAATTCAGAAGTGGTTTGAGATGGATCCGCTTCCACTATCGCCTTCAATACTTCGTTATTCACTTGAGTATCAGGTCGTCCACAAGGCTCATTGTGTAAATCGAAATTTCCAGAACGGAAACGTTGAAACCAAAAACGCACCGTTTGTTCGTTAGCGGTGCCTGGTCCATACACGTCGTTAATTCTTCGAGTCGTTTCTGCAGCACTGGTGCCACGGTGGAACTCGTATTCGTAAATACCGCGAATTTTCAATTTGTCCATAGTTGTTGTTATAGCAATGTTGAAACTCAAACAAATGATGTTAAAACAAATGAAATACGAATTTTTAAACAATATTTTTCTGGCTTTATTTCGAAATAAATTTGAATTTTGAATTCCTAATGAAACGCAAGATATTTGATTTTAAATCGGCAATTTCATATGTAAGGACCTAATATATGAAAATTATACCAAAAAATGTATTATCTAAATATCTATCCGTTTTGTCTAAAAAAAAATATATATAATACAAGAAATAATTATTAATAAAACACTGCGAAATATCGTCGAGCACGGCTCCGCGCCTTTCTTCGCTCTCGACGAATATTTCACTGTGTTTTATTTATTATTTTTTTTGTAGCCAAAACGGATAGATATTTAGAGCGCGAGATGGCGACGAAAACCTTCAGCACTGGCCATGCTGTATTGTATCCAAAATAAACTCGCAGTCATTAAATAAAATTACCTTTATTACGAAAGTATAATTTAGGCTAATAAACCTTCACTTGCGTACACATTTCTTTTTACGTACTCCTGTATAAGTAATAAGCACAGAAATAGATGAGATATAAGTAGGTTACTAGTATTTTAGATGGATTTAGGCAGTAATGCACTCGCATAATACTTTAATTTACAATTTTTCGCTGTATTCAAATTACATGAACCGCTCCATGATAAAATTATGAGTGCTGCATTCACTAAGCGCATAGTAACTCAGCTTCAGTAAACTAAGCACTTTTCTATTCAGAAAACTAGGTCATAAGTTGGGTATCTGGATCCTTGAAATACAACGCAATTTCGCAGTGTTATTGAGTGACGTAATAAGTTGGGAACTGACTTCAAGGCACAATGCATTTAAGAACTAGGTTTTATGCAGATTGTTTGTACAAGGTTATTTTTAAGTGCAACTATTTATTCAAAATTACTTAGCTATGTATTATTCAAGTATTTTCTGTAGTTACAGGTATGTAACAATGTAATAATATTGGTACATAATTTGACATGGCCTTATTATTTTTCTTGATCAGATACCTTTTGCATTTTATAGGGCTGGTCTGGGAGAAAAGAAAAAGCTTAGAATGTACCAGCTTCTTCTCTTCTCGCACAGATTGTAAAAGCCGAACGAGGGAATGGGCGAAGATGCCGAAGATGCAAATAATGTTTATAGGCGATGCGGCTAGCAACGCATCAATATAATAATTTCTTTTACCACCGAATTGTTGAAAGAATTGTTATAATGATTTTTTGTGCTGTAAATATACAGGAAATACCAATAATCCTGTATATGATCCATCACTAAACATTTTTCAATATGGCCGGTAACGCTCTTATTACACCCCTGGTGTTGCAGTTGTCCATGGACAGTGGTGATCACTTACCATCAGGTGACCCGCTTGTTCGTTTGCCGACCTATAACATAAAAAAAAAATATGGCAGTAAATGGCTTTATAGCCATCTCGAGATTATCACACAGATTACCTAATAATTTTAACTGAATAAGCTTTTTTTACAGTAGTTAAAAGAAAAGCAGATTATGCACCTCGCATTAAGTAATTTATATAGCACTCATGCTTTTAGAATAACTTACTTTCTGCTCGGTGCAACAATGTACTATTGTTATCAGGGGTCTTTGCAAACTGACCACATTGAATTTATAACGTGTCTTTCTACTGTCTATCCTATTCTAATATGTTTTTAACAGAGACATGTCATGTCGTTAAGATCCTTCAAGCGAGGGTGACTATAAATATCTGCCTTAATGAATTTATTTCGGTGCTTTTCGCAGCAATTGTCATTCGGAAACTTCAATTTTTGTTTTAAATTTCAGTGCACATGTTGTTTCAAGTAGTAACTCTCTCTCTCTCTCATTTTAGCGTATTCCCAGTTGCATACTCAGCTATGATGCTGCAAAGCCCGGGTTCCGCTTTCCAGCTTTTTCTTCTCTACTACGCACCGCGGTCCTTGTAAGCAGGTTGTAAGACCATTGGAACGCATATCAACCTTGACAAAGTCAGCAGTTCTTGGGTCTACCACGCCTGGCTACCCGACTTTGTAAAGAAGTACCTAAAGCCTCCTAAATTGTCAAATTTTTTAACAGTTCGGTCTTAAAGATTGGCAAAATACAGCACAAAAGTTGTATTTCTGGTTTACATTTCTCTTGCTCTATCTTTTCTTTTAATCAGACCGTATTAGGAGTAATAAAACACGCTATAAGAGCCCGCACTCACTATAGCGCGCACACGCGAAACGACCTATAAAGTACCTTTTACGACCCCCCTACTTACTTTTATTTGCATTGAACAATGAACATTAACTTTACGAGAAATAAATCTCTACCTAAATTAGAAGGCCGCCTATCAAAGGCTTGATTACTTTAATCAAAACAATTTCTGGATGTTACGATTGGCAATGACAAGTTTATAGAAAATGGTATGAAATAAAAAAGCAATGAGTGTAAAAAGTCTTCTAAAATTAACTAAGTACCTACTTGTTGATTCACTGATACTGAACTTTTATTTATAACCTCAAAAGTCACGTACCTAGTATGATATCATATACATTTGAGTACATATGCTATCGTTGAGTTAGTATCCCATATCACAAGTTTAAAACTTACTTTGGGGCTAGCTCAATCAGTGTGATTTTTCCTTATATATTTATTTATTTATAGATTGACACCATTACTGCAATCATAAATAAAAAAACAAATCGTCATAAAACTCACGTAAACAAATTAATTATAATAGTATCAATTTCAAGGCATCGTCGTAGATTCCGTAGTAAAAAATTACCTGCTATTCTCAAACGGTGGTCGCGTGAGGTCATCGCCTTTCCCCACTTGACTTTAAACCTTATCCACGCAACTTAAAGTCTGTTTTTGTATATACTTAGGTACCTAACAATAACAGAACAATTTGGATGTGAAACTAAAATCTTTTCACTAAAGATTTTTTCTAATACGATTTCTACGGTGAAAAAAAATCCGACGAGATGGTAAAGTGATTGCAGGGGAGTCACATGGATGTGTGTTTTCGTTCTGGTTTTTCACCGTTGTCTTAGTTTTTTTCGTAACTGTTTTAGGTTAAGTTATAATCTAAGAAGGCATTGTTCTATTTATTTTCTAAACAAAGTGACGATTATCCCTCGTCACCTGTCAAGTAAAATACATTATATAACAATGGTAAGATAAACTTCCTAATGCTCAGCTTTCAGATTTAATTCTAATTATTCTACGGCAGAGAAATATGATATTAAAATGGCGCATTCGGTCCATTTAATAGAATCCAAACACAATCAGCGGGAGGTGTCCCTTAAATCCAAACTGGAATTAATGCCAGTTTAATTTGTGTTGGACGGGTCGGCTATTAATATACGCAGGATTTTTCAGTGCGGTTTTTACAGATAAGTCAGTGCAGAAGTATTACATGTACGATACAGAGTATGAGCACAGAATACAGTAAGAGTAAGCAGAACGGAATCTCCTAAGGTACGCGCAATTTGCGTCCCCGTTCCCCGCACCCGCAACTCTCCCCCGGTTCTTGACGGCCAACCTGAGTCCTCGAGGCGAAAACGGGGGAGAGGTGCGGAGACGGGGAACGGTGACGCCTGGGTGACGCATATTGCGCGTACCTTAGGAGATTCCGGCCTGTGGTATGAGTCTACGATAAAAAAATAAATTTCTCCCGAAATATGAACTCATGTGATTACCCTTATAAGTTTATAAGTAACCTTATAAGTCAGCAACATCTTGTTTGACTTGCAAATGTAATCAAAACAAAAAAAACATGTGTTAGTTTTATTCAAACATACTCGAGGTAAACAAACAAATACATACAACTCTAGTACAAGCAGAGTATACCTACTTGGATTAAGTCTTGGAATTTCGCTGGTCTTACTTTCGTTATCCCGGTTGTCAAAGTAAATTCAAAGAACCTCGCTGGCTTCGCTCGCTTGATCAACTAACGATTCAGATGAAAACAAAATTAAACTATGTTTAGGAAAATATCCGAATTTCTGAAAATTTAATGCTGCAAATCGGATAACAAACTGCCAACCTGTTGGCAATCGGCGACGTGGAACACCGCAGCTGGCTGGACCGCTCACGTGATCACGTCACCAGTTGGTGGAGTTTAATTTAAATCAGAGTCATTGGTACTGATATAGCTACTATAATATAATTTTTATTTAAAGTACATTTATTTTAATACTAACAATCTACGAACAGTATTTTATCCTAAACTTTTGTCTTTCACTGCAACAGCAACACCTATAGCATCTACAAAGAAATAAGGTCCAATAACTCCTCCTAACCAAATTCCATACCAAAAGGTAACTCGACGTGGATACAGTGATCGTTTCTGGATCAATGAAGGTACACCTTCGCCCCAATAGCAAGAAATTTGTTTATTAACAAATTCACTGTGGTCGAACTGAGCTTCGTCACTCATAATGATTTGTTAATGAAAATCTGGGTCTGTTTCCAGCTGGATAAGCATGACACACAGAAATCACGACGGCGTTCATAGTTTCGAGGCACAGGTTCTTGAGTTATCTGGAAACAAACCAAGGTCTCTTATTAGAATTATGCGCATTTCCGCCCATTCCTTAGATTGACTTTTACGATCTTCATGGGAAGAGAGCAGCTGGTACACTCTAACTTTTTTTTTCTCCCAGACCAGTTTGCTTATTGCTAATATGTTCACTTAGCTTCAGTAATCTATAGATGCTACTCGTAATAAGGATGCTGAGCTACAAACTCGCACACATGTAAGCTACATAGGCCCGTGGAATTTAATATGTCGCGAACCGTAATGACAGCAGTACAATAAACGTTTCTTTGTACGCAGCTGTGCTGTGATGCCACATGACATTTATATTGCATTCTACGTGCGAATGAAGGACGCTTTATGTGTGAAAAATTGAAACTAGTGGTTCGCGAGGCCTACCAGGTCGCATTTTTCAACCGATTTTGACGAAAATTGGCCATAATCTCAATTTTTGTTTAGTGAAGAAATAGGGGAGAAGAGGGGAACGTGAGGCGTTATTTATTGACAGATTTCAATTAAATTTGAGGGGCACACCACACTATGGACTTCATGTACACAAGATGTTGCAGAAAATATATTTTTAAAAAGGGTTAGTGGAGGGAGGAAAAGGAGGGATGTTTGCTGTAGCGTTATTATATGGACGGACTTCACTGAAATGGCTTTTTAAGCCAGGGGAAGGAGGAAAGTGTCGGGTATTGCGTAGTTCTTAGAGCTCGCGAGGCTACTGTTCTCAAAAAACAGCTAGTTTATTTGGTTTGCTTAATTTTGAATGCAGTAGTTAAGATTCACCGAAACCATAGAAGACATACTTGTTGTGCTACTAAGTATTTTAACCCGCTTCGGGTTGAATGTCGTTTTAAAAACGGTTCAATTGGTATGACACGTCCAATGACGACCTGCTGCTTAATTCTTAACTCCGAAGTGAATGAGGGTCAACCTTTAAAAAGACGCTAAGGTTGAAACCTAGGACATGATGTTGTTTTTTTAATTGTTTTTTCTTTCCTAAGTTATCCTCCAAAAGAGATTGTTTAAAATTAATTAATTTACGTTACACATCCATTTTAGGGTCAACGATTTACATATACTACTGTACTACAACGATTTACATATACTACTGTACTACAACGATTTATATATACTACTGTACTACAACGATTTACATATACTACTGTACTACAATGATTTACATATACTACTGTACTACAACGATTTATATATACTACTGTACTACAACGATTTACATATACTACTGTACTACAACGATTTACATATACTACTGTACTACAACGATTTACATATACTACTGTACTACAACGATTTACATATACTACTGTACTACAACGATTTACATATACTACTGTACTACAACGATTTGTATATACTACTGTACTACAACGATTTATATATACTACTGTACTACAACGATTTACATATACTACTGTACTACAACGATTCACATATACTACTGTACTACAACGATTTACATATACTACTGTACTACAACGATTTACATATACTACTGTACTACAACGATTTACATATACTACTGTACTACAACGATTTACATATATTCTATCTCTATCGGTCCAGTACTTTAGGAGCTGTGATGAAAATAAAGAAAGACTGATCCTATAAGGATTCCGTTTTTCCTTGTTAGGTACGGAACCCTAAAAAATTGTACCTAAGTTGCCATCTGTCTTAAAATTGCCCTAAACGTAAGTAACAGTCATAATAAGCAGTGCAATACGGGATAATACGCGTACATTTAATAAATGAACGCCATTCGAGGCTAAATGGCGTTAGCAGGAGTTTCGGTAGCTACGTGTGGATGCTTCCTTGAATTAAACATCTGTCCCGGTGTTCCTTAATCCCCTATATGAACCAAGTAAGGAAGGTGATGGCTAATAGCGATCTATAATATTCTACTGAAGAGTACCTTCAAACATTATCATCTCGGAAAACGACACTACGAAATTTAGATAATATTATTGTCGCATGACGCAGCGTCAACTGTCAGCCAATGTCAACTATGACGCAGCATCATATAGATTGCTCCAGCAATTAGCGTGAAATAACGACAAACGAGATTAAGTTTTTAAGTACCGCCTTGAAGGGTCATTTTTTTGCGCGTGATTATACATTTATTAATTTCAGGTGCATTACGTCCACTGCTGGCCATCGGATTTAGAGCGGCCTGTATCCAGCGCTTTTCAGCGACCTTGGTCTGGTCGTCCGACCACATTGTGTTCGATCATATAGGTTCTTAATTGAAATTAAGACATTAGCACTGTCTACCTACAAAAAAGATTACTTTTCATAGGGCACCCTGAAACAAGTTGTCTATGATAGCGATTACAATGTATATTAACTGTAAAACCTCCTACTACGTATGTATTTAATAACAGAAAGAAGATAAGTCATCAAAGCGGACTACCGGACTAAGTTATACTTGTATGTTGTAAAATCGAATAACATTTACACTCAGTAGGCAGATTACGATGGGGGGCGTAGATGCCTATGCTCAGCAGTGGGCTGAAGAAGGGCTGGGATAATGATGATGATGATTAATTTACCAATCATATCCCATTTCCTACTCTAAAGAGAGACTTTTTACCCTTGATGGTGATTCGGTCCAATAGGAATTATTTAAAACGGATTTTTACGAACTTCTACAAAGTTATATTTGTATTTGTTCAAATGTTACTTACTTACTTTCTTCCACGTTTGTCGTAGGTTAAAATATCGCTCTTCTTTTTTTTACGAGTGCAAATTGATTGAAGGGTGGTGAAAATAATTGAAAGTCGTTTTACCAGCAAAAGACATTGACAAAAGGCATTAAATTGATTTTAGAATATTTTTCCACAGGGCTTTAGGTACGACCTGAATTTATTAACCATTCGATAGCGATTCATTTTTAAAAGATTTAAATGCGATTGAATTATTCTAGTCGATATTTTACGTGACAGGAATATTTTTTTATGATTCATTTTCAGATAAAAATACAGTTTTAGTATTGGGGCTTAGAACATAGACATAGACAGATTTTTATTTCCAGAAAAACACAACACATACAATACACTAAAGGTAACACATAGAAGAAATACAACATAGGATTTTGAATAGAATTATTAAAATTAAAACAAGAATAAAACCTAGCCAATTTTATCTGAGAAAGTAGATGTTAAATGTAGGCTAGGTTCATAAAGTTTTAAGTAAGTATTTTTTTTTCGCATATCTTCTTCCACTTGTCTTGGGAGCCGCCGTCTTAATTGCCGCATGTTCTACAAACTCCATGTAATCCACTAATTACTAACAGAGTTTCCAGTAAAAGGGCAACTAAACTCTTAAATTACTAACTAACTGAATTTTTAATGAGCGTGTATCTTTTACTTAAAACGTCCATTTGCAGCCATTGACATAGAATGTACAGACCTGCTATCTCAAACATTGCCCCCTGTTCTATTTTTTTATGATTCAATCTGGTTACTTACTGATGGAAAGTTAATTCTTTACACTTTGCCGTGTTCCTTGAATTAATCTTATTGTATTGTAGCCACACATATCAAGCCATTTTTAATTTATGTTTACCATGTTTTCTTATGAACTGTTGAAAGTACAAGGCGTGGCTAGCAAGCAAGTAGAGCTAGCAAGCGACTAAGTTGTAATGAAGCTGCATCCACCTTTATGCTGTATGTTTATTTTTATACCTCATTTCCTCATTTAATCCTGTCCGCAAAAATTCACTAATTCCGTTCTCGAATCATTCACACTTTCCTTCTCATTTTGACTTAAACACTTCTATCTCTCATCCTGAACAGATTCAGGAATACAAGTGTAACTATCATTTTATACCAGTCTGTACAATGTTGTAACTAGAGGTATATCAGTGAAATAAATAAGTTATAAATAAGTTTCTAATTTTTGAGTCTCTAACTGCTCTCTAACTGCCTTCTCATCTACTCATCTGCCTGCATCGGGACAGGTCGAAGTCCCACAAAGTGAAGTATAAGGAGACAGCTACAATTGAACGAGACAAAACAGTTATATATGGTGTCTCCTCTAGTTTTACATACTTAATAGCTCTTTGTTTGCAGTAATTTAAATTGTATAAGCTGTGATTGCCTATTGGATTACGGAGGACTATTACATTAACAGGTCCTGAATTAATTAATTTTGTTTGTTAAATTTTATAAATACACTTTCATCACGTCTTTTTTTCTAATGGGCCAGCCAGAGTTATATGGGTATTGCCCTGAGCAGACATAACCCAGGGCCGCAATTATTAGCGTAATGATAGGTGAGAAGAAAGGAATGAAAAAGAAATCAAAACAGTGATGGGTTGCTAGCCACAGCGCCTGTTAATGATTCGCATTTTTAACCCATACCCTGAGGGAAGAGAAGAGAAGCAGCTAGTATATTCTTATTTTATTTTCTTCCAAACCAGTATGAAAAAGATGTTAATTTTAGATTAATTGAAAAGTCGCACTTTTTTGTTGTACCTATCTTTCAGCATGAAATTTCAGCTCTATGCGAATTAACGTAATTTGAACTAAATTGAGCGAAATTGCATGAAATATGATAAATAAGTTTGTCAATTCAATCAAGGAAGAATTTACTACAAGTAAGTAAATTAAATATGTATTAAATAAATTGTAGTAACGTAAACGAATATCAAGGTACGCTCTCCGACGTGATCACGTCGTGACAAACGTGACAGATTTATTATACAGAACTGACGCAACCTCGTGTTAACATTCCGACGGCGGCATGCTTTACGCGACGTAAGCATATCTTACATTTGACAAGTATGTGCTGAACACAATCTTCCATACAGAATTAACTAGGTACTATATAAAGATAATAATAGCCGTGTGGTTCCCGGCAGAGTAGAATAGGACTCAATAGCCAGTTCTGGGTTCGATCCCTAGCCAGAGCAAGTTGGAAAATGGCCTTTTTCAGATTGTCCTGGGTCTTTGGTGTTTATCTATATATGTATTTATCATAAAATATAGTATCGGTGAGTTAGTATTCCTACTATGTGATTTGTCCCTATATATTTATTTATTTACTTGTAATTTTTAAGGTTATTTACTGTGACATATTCATCAGCCGTGGGTGGGCCTGATAAAGTAATTTGTTCCAGATAGTTCGGTTTTGGGCTTTCTTTCTCCAGCTTTGTGACGCCGACGTTTTTAAGATCTTGTTCGACGTCATCCAGCCATCTGTGTTTGGGTCTGCCTCGGCTTTTACGACCCTCGGGTTGACTTTCCAGTAAGCGTTCCATCCTAGCAACATGCCCATCCTAGACGTCCAATTGACATTAGGCTCTTTGTACAAATGGTACCGCTCGTGGTTGTAACGCGAACGCCACCGCTCATGCTCAAAAAACTTTACATAATTTTTGAATACTAAAAAGCAAAAAAAATCCATACATCCAAGTACAAGTATGTGCTTTCTTACCTTTGACTGTCTCCATGGTCCACTGGTGGAGGCGTATGCCTTGTGATCCGGAGATCGTGGATTCAAATCCCGCTGGCAAGCGTACTTTGGGAAAAGTTTTTCCAGTCTGATTAGGATATTGTAGGCTTGAATCACCTGATTATCCGAAAAGAAAGATCATTCCGAGCTTCGGAAGGCACGTAAAGCTGTGGGTCCCGAACGCGTTTGTTTAACTTACACCTATCCTAGGATTAGTTCTGGTCTAACCTTTGGGTTGCGGAGGCCATACGGCAGTCGCTGTGTGTAAAAACCAGTAATGTCATTTTAAATCACCTAGGTTAGGTAGCGGACCCCGGGCTCTCAACCGTTACTACTGAGGTACAAGTATGTGTTTTGTTTATTATGCATATATCTTTTCCACATTGTATAACACAATACTACAGATTTAACGAGTACTGACTTTGAATAAGTGTTTTTGGCGGGAAGTTAAGGGGTTCAGTTGGGGTTTGCATTAAATTATTTTGCAAATTGAGTTTAGACTGGACTTTGAGTTTATAATGTGGAATTGGTGTAGTTTGATGTTATAAATACTCTTGTTCATAAACAATATGTGAAATGGTTAAAGTAAATAGTCGTGGTACGACTGTAGTGATATTTGTTTAGCGGACTGTGTGCCTGCGTCTATGGGCGCCGTCCGCCACTCAATCGGCTATAGAAACCAGTGGACTCGTATAGATTTCTCGTTAGTAACTCCCTTGAAGCAATCAAAGTAGTATTATAGTATCTGTGCATACACTAAACTTTAATTTAAACTTATTAAGAATAAATCTGGGTCTGCTGGAAGAGATTTCTTATGAAATAAGCAGTTCCTAGTAGGTGAAAAAAAACACATACTCGAGGTAATCGGAAATAGGCGAGGCAATATGTTGGGACACTTGATACGGCATGATAATTTTATGCGAATTATAATAAAAGGCAAAATAGAAGGAAGAAGGGAAGAGGAAAGCCAAGGCACAGCTATATGAAGCAAGGCAAGGAAAAGGTGACAGCAGTGTCGTATCAAGATGTCAAGAGGTTGGCGGAAGATAGAAAAGAATGGAGGAAACTCCACCGACAAGAGCGATCACCTATGTACCTACTCTTTTTTCTTACTTTGTTTGTAATTTGTGTTCATGAATTTTGTTAATACATAACTAAAGAAACAAAAAACTAAAGATAAGCTCTAAAGGAATTGTATCCAAGTTCGTAAAATAATTTAAAATACAGCACTGATGTTGTGTGTTAAATTCATTTACCCTTACCCTGGCATCTCGTAGATATAATTTTTTCATTGGTTGTAAACTTTATGTCAATGGCGTAAGGTTTAATTAAATGTGGTAACTATTCTACCATTAAAGGTAAAAGTTTACATATCTCGATTATAACGGTACATCGCTACAAGAGTTTGAGGTGAACTACTAGTTTATAGTAAAGAACAAAAAGGTACCTCAGATTTGGTACAAGTGGAATCATTATTTCTAAAGATCAACAGCTCTATTTCAGCTTGTAACAAACATTCAGTTCTTGAATCACGCCAAAAGCATTTTCTAAGTAATCCTCGAAACTCAACTGGATTTTCAACTTTTATCCTGTGCTGTAACTAAACTGGTTTTGCACTCCGCCACCCTAGGCACCCCAAGGGTGTCAATTATTACGCGGCGCATGAAAGAATTTCGTTTAAAATTGTTGCACCGGATTTTTATTTATGTGAAACCGAAACACTGACTTTTTACTCTATGTTCGGAAAATAAAAAATAAAAAAGGTAATACATAATAATGCAGGTAAAAACGGTGTGATTCCGGGTTAGAATAGGAACACTCCATCTCTTTCGGTGGAAGTCGTAAGGCGACTAAAGGACTAAGCATAAACATCTCGTGCTATAATTGCATTCCCAAGGAGGGTTAACGCCGGGCGGCGGCCGGTTGTAAAAGTTTGCGCCCAAATACATTCCAAAAGAGGGTTGACGTTAGGCAGGCTTCCGGTCGTAAAACTATAGCCAAATCATTTTAACTGTTCCAGCTATTACTTCTCCATTTTGCAAGGTCTTTGGCATCCTTGGATGACCATTG
Organism: Acrobasis repandana; assembly: GCA_963576875.1. Taxonomy (NCBI): domain Eukaryota; kingdom Metazoa; phylum Arthropoda; class Insecta; order Lepidoptera; family Pyralidae; genus Acrobasis; species Acrobasis repandana. The sequence goes on from OY756215.1 coordinate 6,310,772, forward strand.
ACATTCATGTTATTTTGGTGAGAAGAAAAAGCGGGGAAGCGCACCCCGGGCTCCGAAGCAGCACAGCTGAGGATGCAACCGGGAACGCGCTAAGAAGAAGATAATATAATAAAAAATGTATTATCCACAAATACCACAGAATACCTACATATTAGTAATACCAAGTTAAGTTAGAAGAAAAAATATGTAATAAGGAAACGGATACCTAGGTATATCACTCACCTTCGATTATCTCACTTCAATATCAATGGCGAGTATATCACTCACCTTCGATTTGCCGACGATATCGTTGTCATGGCAGAATCGATGGAGGACTTAAGTACGATGCTTGAAGACCTAAATCGAGTTTCTCAACAGGTCGGCCTGAAAATGAACATTGACAAGACGAAGGTCATGTCGAATATGCATGTAACGCCTTTACCAGTTTCTGTTGGGAGCTCCACCCTCGAAGTTGTAGACCAGTATATCTACCTGGGTCAATTGATCCAGGCAGGAAGTTCCAGCTTCGAGGAAGAGGTCTTTCGACGAATCCGACTCGGCTGGGCAGCGTGCTTAATCAATGTGTGTTACCAGTGATGACTTATGGCTCTGAAACGTGGTCCCTTACTATGGGTCTCATAAGAAGGCTCAAGGTCGCTCAGCGGGCTATGGAGAGGGCTATGCTAGGTGTTTCTTTACGTGATCAAATCAGAAATGAGGAGATTCGTAGAAGAACTAAGGTCACAGACATAGCCCAGCGGATTAGCTCATTGAAGTGGCAGTGGGCGGGACACATAGCGCGAAGAACCGATGGCCGATGGGGCAGAAAGGTTCTCGAATGGCGACCACGTACCGGCAGGCGCAGCGTAGGACACCCACCTGCTAGGTGGTCAGACGACCTGAGCAAGGTTGCAGGAAAACGCTGGATGCAGGCCGCTTCCGATCGGTTGTTTTGGAAATCCTTGGGGGAGGCCTATGTCCAGCAGTGGACTTCCTGTGGCTGTGGATGATGATGATGATGATACCTAGGTATAAGCAACGATAATTAAGTCTTCAAAATATGTAGATGAAGGAATGATTGTTGATAGAAAACTCTAGAGAAATAAATAAGTAGGAATCGATAAGGCAAAAGAAGAAGAAAAAGAAAAAGAATTTAATAATCTCATTACAACTCGCACCGCAACGGATTTGCTGACTTTGAAGTAAAATGATTTACTTCGACTTTGCTACAATTATTGTACAATTTAACTTTTACCTGGAAGTGCCAATAAGGCACCAATTTTCTGCGAAAAACGTTGTTTGTATGCTTTAAGTTACGTTACTAAACTCATTTATTATTTCTTAACGTTTAATTGTGGTTAAAATTGCAAGTTGAAAAAATAACATTTGAGAATTTTGAAAAGGCTGCTCCAGTGTTAGGCATATACTTCTTTGACATAATAAGTATAATTTTGACATAACGTGTTAGTTAATTATACGGCCTAAATTATCTTCAAAATCAGTAGTTAGTAGGGTTACCCCAAATGCGGTACGCAAGACGTACGTTACTGCGTATCCGCGTTTCAGTGTCAAGCAACATTGAGCATTAATACATGATGATAAAGTCTAATTTGGTTTGACATAGAAATAGTACGTCACTATCGGACGACTGTCGTATTATTTAATGGAGTAACCCCCCTTCATAGAAGGAACAGAGGAGCTATGGGCCGGTGGGAGTACGCATTGTTAGCGTTATCGCAAGTTAAGCAACCCCAAGCGTGGGCCGCGCTTAGGTGAGTGACCACAAGTGCCACAAAAAATTTCGAGCTCCTTTGTGCTTCCAAAGGCACGCTAAGGGTCAGTTCAGACAAAGAGGAAAAATGCTCGCGGAATTGACTAGTTCCATTAAAATTACAACCGTATTACCATTGTATGAAAGTATAAAATTGTATGAATAGACGACGCTTGAAGTCTCCGCCGATATTAATACAATTTTATACTTTATAGAATGGTAATACGGTTGTAATTTAAATGGAACTAGTAAATTCCGCGAGCATTTTTCCTATCTGTCTGAACTGACCCTAAGCCGTTGTTCCTAAGTAAAATGATAGTAAAACTAAGTATTCTCTTCCCATGACAGTTGGATCACGTCATTGGCCCAAGAATACGTCATCAGTTGGAAGAGTTGCCACTATGTAGTCTAGAAGTTTGTAGCTTTTGCATTAAAAATAATTAAAGATAATGAATGACCTTCAATTTATATCTATACTTCTATACTAATATTATAAATAGGAAAGATTTGTACCTATTTTTGTATGTTTGTATGTTTGTAATGAATAGGCTCAAAAAGCACTGGGCCGATTTAAAAAATTCTTTCACCGTTGGAAAGCTACACTATTCCCGAGTGACATAGGCTACGTGTGTACCACGGGCGAAGCCGGGGTGGACTGCTAGTAAGTTATATAGTTCAAAAATAAGACCGAGCAAAATGCAGTTTTTAACGTAACCAACCAATTATAAACTAATATTTATTAACAAATAAATAGATGACATCGAAATAGTCAAGTTAGTTAGTATATTTTATTTTATATTCATTAACTAATTTTATTGAGAAATTTTTCAAATTTACTGAAATCAAAAAATCTGTGAAAAAACACTTAGGTGTCGTGTCATTCGTGACGTAGTCTTGGGCCATCGAAGGAATAGTATACGTTGTGGTATACCATGGTACCTTGATGTTAGCCGTTGCAGTAACTTATTGCGCGTCTTCTCACCTTGTTTAGTCAATGACTAGTACTATATGTAAGCTATTTGTCTAACGAAACGTCCAAGTATGATGTCCCGCAGTGGCGTAGCGTGAAAAAAATGACAAGTGAACCCGGACCAAAAAACGGACATAAGTAAAATATAGACATGCATATTACCTTATAACTAGTGTTAGTGTACCTTTCCCAAAAACATGCCGAAGTGCACTAATTGCTTGCTGCTATTTGCACTAAAGCTGCCATTTTTTGCCTAAGCGACGACAAAAAACAAAAACAAAACAAACAGACCTCGAGATAACTGAAAAACACTACACAATAATACACACAACACTTGGCAAGCCAAATTACACTGATTTCGACTCTTTTAAATCTATTTATCACAAGATATTACAATAATTATCAATAATCATATGCATCCGTGACTTAGAGCGCGCTGTAATGAATGGGCCAATGGATGCATCACATGGGGAAAAGTTTTCATATTTTCGCCACGGCCAATTACGCGACACTAGCGACAAGTGTGAATTATTCAGGGCAATTAAAACTTTAACGTCATGCGGATAAAGTTTATTTTTTATTATTACCAAATTATCACAAGCCGCTGGACTGCCGGCTTATAGGTCCCTATATTTCGACGAGTGTTTCTCATGTGTGAGTGTTGTGGCTGTGTGCGTGTATTTCATACTGGCAAAATATTTGTATTCCTTTTATGCGTGAACGGCTTGTTGCAGATTTCATATGTAGGTGTACATTGTGTGTGAGTGCGTCTGTTTATGTGGACATAAGCGAGCTGTAGGTAATGCCGCTTTGTTCCGGGCTTACGATAGTAGAATTTGATATTTATAATTCGCGGAGGCGCGAGGGTAAGCTATAATTGTTTATAATAAAAAAATTGTATATATTAGGATTCGCCAAGGCAACTCCATGTGAATCGTGTTATATGGAGACGACGCCACTGAATTGTCCCGGCTGTTCATCATTGTATGGCAGTCAGCAAGCTACGTTAGATGCCTTTGGGCACCTTGAAAAATCTGATACCAGTGCTGGCCACTTACACACACGAAAACAAACAAAACAAACAGAACAGATTCAAATACGGTAGATCTATTTTCGTACATAGCACGTTATAGAGAAAGCGGATCTCTTTGCTTGCAAATTGATACGTCGTCGATAGCTGAATAACAAAGTTTTCCGTAATCCAACAAGCGCTGGATCACTTTTTTATTACGTTCCGAGCGCCTTATGAAGGCATTTTAATCCAGTAGTCGGATTTTTTATTATTGTATACGCCTTTAACTTTACACTTTACATTATCCGCTTTATTTCAAAGTGAAGTGTAATTTTTAGGGTCCCGTACTTAAAGGGTGCCAAAGGGACCTTATAGGGACTAAGACTCTCTGGCTGTCTGTCCGTCTGTCACAGGGCTCTATCTCTTGAACTGTAATAGTTAGAAACATTAATTTTTTACTGATTATGTATAAATGTATTAATTTGGCCGCTAAAACACAAAAAAAATGTAAGTTAAAATTAAAGGGGGTCCTCATACAAGAATCGTGTATTTTTCAGCGTTTTAAAACAATGTACGGAGGTACGGAACCCTGAAATGTTCGACTCGCACTTGACCGGTTTTTTCTTTTTGATGTTTATACATAAATACTCGTACTATCACGCCTGTTTCCCACAGAGGCAGGCAGAGACTATGGACCTCCACTTGCTACGATCCTGACAGACCTCTTTCGCTCCATCTACACTCATCAACCTCTTCATATATGCCCTTCGGTTACGGGTACTTCTTACCCTATGATGTTTCTAAAAACTTAACTAAATAAAATTATGTGATAGGTAGAAGTATTAGCCAGTTTGAACCCACCATCGCATATTGGGGTTCAAATCCCACTCCACTTACACAATAGGAAGATCCTGCTAGCCTCTACCAGGTAGAAAAGTTGTCAAAATAATTCAGTATTCATCATCAGGTCTTTTTTAGTCTTCATTACAAGATCACGACCCTCTCTGTAGTACTAGAGTCACACTTAGCCAGAGCGCCAAAGGATTTGGCCTACACTCTCTAAGCTAACCAGGCGGGTTGGAAAGGTATCATTGATGTTTTATAAGCTTTGTTTAGCTTGTATTTTCTAAGTTGCCTTCTACGATATCCACCGACTTGGAGTAATCCTAATCTACTCTGATAGAAACAACACGGCTAAATTCAATATTGCTAAAGTTAAAATCGCAACAAAACAAACGAAACCTACGTTAAATGATATTTTTATCATCAACTTTGCATTGTTAGCCTCAACAATCAAAGGCATTCGATCAGTTAGATAGAATCAATAAAGGACAGTCCCATTTAAACGGGCCGGGTTAATTCAGCAGCGTAACATCTGTCCGGCAAACATGCATCCAAACACAGCATTTGCGTAATGAAGTGCCTGTTTGCAGATTGCAGCATTTGCAGCGTTATTGAGCGGAAATAGTGATGCGACGAGTTGCCGGGACGTTGATCAATCGAGCTATGGCTTATAGAGAGATATAGATGAGTATGGCTTCGTTTAGCTGCTACTAGTAGTTCGCACCAAACTGTGAACTCTGTTATTTATTCTTTGCGTCTTTTTTAAGGTTCCGTACCCATATATTTTAAAAACTATTGAAAAAAAGAGGGAAGATGAGTGGACAGGTAATAAGACATGACATGACTATTCAGAATAATATTAGGAGAAAAAATTAAAGGGAGACGAGGAAGGGGAAGACCAAGGATGAAGTTTTTTCAACAAATTAAGGAAGGGTTAGGAGTAAGGTCCTACCAAGACATTAAAAATATGGCAGAGAGAAGAGAGGAATGGAGGCATCTCCACTTAACTCCACCGACAAGAGCAAGCTCTTAAGTTAAAGACGAAGACCCAAAGGATGCAAACGGGACCCTATTATTAAGACTCCACTGTCTATCCGTCTGTCACAGGGCTAGATCTCTTAGCTTGCGACCTCCGTGGCGTAATGGTTAACACCCTAGACCGCTAATCCGGAGGTTCTGGGTTCGATCCCCAGCCAGGGCAAGTTGAAAAATGGCCTTTTTCAAATTGTCCTGGGTCTTGGGTGTTTATCTATATATGTATTTGTCATAAAATGTAGTCGTTGAGTTAGTATCCCATAACACAAGTTTAAAACTTACTAAGTGTAATTTGTCCGTATATATTTATTTATTTAAACCGTAATAGCTAGAAACTTGAAGAACACTTGACATTTTCACCGATTATGTATTACCGTAGCCGCTATAACAACAAATACCAAAAATGAGTTAAAGTTAAAAATTAAAGGGGATCGTCATACAAGATACCTACGTGTTTTTTTAGTGTTTTAAAACATTATAAGAAGGTACGGATCCCTTCATGTATGAATCCGACTCGCACTTGACTGGTTTTTTATATTATAAACTTCATTACGACCGCAAGAGTGTAGGCCTCCACCAGACAATGCCATCGTTCTTGTTGAGCAAAGTTCAGTCATAATGACGCCACCTTTATGCAAAAGCTTTTGAATAACTGCTGCAAAATGTCAGACACAGCAATTTTTTTGGGTTACAAAGTTTCAAAGTTTTTTGTCAAAGTTCGTGATAGCTACTATTCTTTATTTCCGATAAAACAAAGGGAAAAAATATAGCAGGGTCTTAAAGTTAAAATTCTCTCTAGATATTTACGTTCTCCTTTTAAAGTCTAAAAACTTGATCTTTTTTAACTCTTTTAATGGTACACGAGCGCCAGTGCTGCCCTGATTTGAATTAAATTATTTTTAAACTAAAAGTTAAAAAAAAAGTTACCTCCATGTATTTTTAGATAACCATAATTTTTGAATTATTGCATCAGCATAATATGAAAACCTAGCTTAAATTTTATTTCCTCATCCTACATCCTATTGTATTTTTAGATAACCATAACTTTTAAATTACTGCATCAGCATAATAATATGAAAACCTAGCTTTAATTTTATTTCCTCATCCTTTATCCTATTTAGTGGTAATCATGCCAGACTGTCAAGCCGTCCCACTGTGGAATATTTGGGTATGTTTCGGATCAAAAATCTGTAACTCCGTCAATTTTAAAGATAGAGTTTTCAAATTTTGCAGTAATATAAAGTGATATATAAGGATTAAAATTATATTACTGTTGCAGAAATATAAAACCCTACAATATTTTTTTTTTAATAAAGAAAAGTCACAATATTTTAAAATGGTATATATTTGCCGATATGCATACTTTTTCATTTTTTTTTTTGTATATATGATTCTTAAAACTAGTTCAATTGAATTATGATTACTCTAATATAATGTTAAAAAATATTAAAAAAAATGTTACATTACCATTACACTAAATATAAAAACTTTATCAAAATTACAACAAAATATTAGATTAATTTGTTAAGTATTAAGTAAGTTTACATTATAGTAAATGTGATTACTGGTTTACTTCTAATTATTTATATATATTCATCGATTATATCAGTTTAATATTTTTGATGAGCAGGATTTACTGCTGGCTGGTGTGCCTCACACAGTTCGTTGACTTTGAGAAGATGTAGAGCATCTTCATCTAGCTCTTTAACGTTTTTAGTATATTGTTTTCTTATGCTCGTTATATAAGGATCAGATGCATAAAGTAGTGTATGAAACACATGTTCGTTAGTAGCTATTCGAGTGCATTTCCGGGCATGATGCAAGCGAAATTTTTTGTAGTCCTTATTTCGAGACTCTTGGGCATCTTCCGATAGTTGTCCAATTGGTAGGACTGCAAAATGATTTATTATACTCTCTCCATGTATTAAAATTTTATGGACTGAAGATGGCATGTAGTACCAACTATATTTACTAACGTATATTCTCGCAGTTTCTAATGCATAATCACCAAATTTCTTAGCATCATTACACCAGATGACAAAGCTTGCAGAATTATATTTAACCGTTTAATCAAATCAATGTCAAGTAGCCATTTTAAATAATGAAATAGTCGTACTTTACGAAGCGCTCACTGATTTAATACTGAAAAAATATTCTTTCGGCCCTATTTATACTGTTTCAGAGCATGTGAATAATTTCAAATATCTATTTCCTCAAAGAAAATCACCGCAAAATTGATAAAACAATAGAATATAATTAATTGGCAGCATTGCCATCCAACGTGGCAATGCTGCCAGCCTTCTGGGCACTCTCCCGCAAGGGCAGAATTTTCTGGATATTTTTTATTTATAATAGTTTATACTTATAAGTAATTTATTTTTAGTATTTCAGTTGTATTAAGTTTTTTTTTAGTTACTTAGTTTTAGTTTAGTTATTATTTATTGTACATGTAATTATGAAGTTCTGAAAAAAAGTTAATAAAGAATTCACCATAATTAACATAAAAAAAATTGATAAACAACCAAAGTATTGATAAGAATAATCTATGAAACCGCAATCAGTAGTGAATTCCGTTCCCAGACTTGTATTAGATTTTTCTATATATCTTTGTCATTAGCAAGAACTAGCAGCTAATTTTTTTATATGCTTTTTATGAATACCTAAACTTTAAATTAATGTTAAATTCAAATCATCGGCAAACGTCGGTAAGTGTTAAAAGCTTCGACGAAGTTCGGAAATACCTTATTTTTCCCTTTATATGTTGTTTACCATTTTATATATATGTATATATGAAAAAAAATATTATTATATATTTTATATACATCTCAAGTAGATAAGCCTTACAGAAATATATAATAACCTATACTTTTTACTTCAAGTTTTTGAATTATTTCACTTTGAAAGTTGCTAAAAAAGAACTTTAAATTTGCTTATTACAGAAACGTCTAACCTCCGTACGTAAAAAAAAATACTATCGCCGTATAAAATATGAATTACTTTACAGATAATATAAGTTTGACTTTCGAACTATTAAATAAAAATTATAGAATATCCTATTTCAGTAATTGGTAAAAAGCATTTATGATATGCGTTTGTTCTACCATATTCCACAGTGGCGGAGGTCCCGGGTTCGATCCCCGGTCAGGTCAAGATGGAAAATGATCTTTTTTCAGATTGGCCTGGGTCTTGGCTGTTTATCTATATATGTATATGTATAAAATATAGTATCGTTGAGTTAGTATCCCATAACACAAGTCTTGAACTTACTTTGGGGCTAGCTCAATCTGTGTGATTTGTTCGTATATATTTATTTATATTTTTTATTTATTTCTTTTTGCCTTCTATTTATCGAGTGTGTTAATAGCTAACACTGTTGTCTGATTTATTAAGCTGCCTGAAGGCATCAAACATAACTCAATGACTGTCATCCAGTGACAACAGTCATATTACACACTAATAAAGTAGTGTGCTGGATTCCTCACGATTTTTGTCACCGGTAGCAGATAATGGTAGTTGAAATTGGCTGTACATGAGTAAGTACCTAGATGAGTACAAACTCAGAGATACAAGCCAGTACGCTTAGTGAGGATTGAAGTTATGCCACTGGTATGACTCTTCATAGATTCAGAGTAACATATATACCTACTACAAACGAAACAATTTATCTGTACACACATCGATGTGTGAGTTTTATACTTAGAGTCGCACCGCAGAATTAATTTAATACTTAGGTACTAACGAGTTCGACATATTTACGATTATATCTTTCCATACCAGGAGATTTGCGAACACTATGACGTAAAAAATATTCTGTTTTATATGTATTAAATGTTACAGAAAAGTCGGAAACAGCTACATAATATCACTTTACAAATATTTTTTATTATGTCCATTGTCCATTTCACCATTAGTTCACTTTACTGATTATTATTGAGTCATTTATAATGTAACGCACTAAATTCACTTATTCACTATTGCAATAGTAATAGTAATTTGCATATTCGGCGCAAATCTATACGGTTATTACCTATATGAATAAATTCAATAATAATAAACAAATGTTTATCACGCTTCCACGCACGGCTTGTCAAGTTGTCATTGTCAACAATGGCATTATAGCACTATAACCCGCGGAAATCTACTTGGCATTTGCGCGTATGTGATTCTTTGTGATCGAGGTGCCTAGGTAATTTTGCCGGATTAAACTGCTACGACGTCGTGTGATCTTGCGAGAATGCGCCAATGCGAGAGAGCGAGATGAGTATATAATATCAAGATGGTTGCTGGATGGGTAATAACGTGAAATTATATTGTTGCTTGCTTACCTGTTTTTATCATTTGGAAAACTATGAAATATTATGTGTTCTTTGTTGTAATTTGCGGATAAATAATTATTATATGCGCATCTTCTCACCATGATGGTTACTATTGATTGACAGTTCTCAAGACAAGACACGTCGTGTATTGCGTGCAGCTAGTAATTAAACCCTAGTTTAGAGCACAGAAAGGCCCAGAAAGTGCGGGGGAGAATTGCGGGGACGCCAATTTGCGGGAGACGCTGTGAGATTCCATTCTGTTTGACTCTTTTGTATTCTGTGGTTATGCTTCAAAGACACACACACACACATAGCCAGTGCCTAAACTGCTTGGTAACTACAGCTTCTGTGTGTTTCCGCCAAAAGTGATCTATTTAGGCGAAAACTGTGTCAAATCAAGACGCCTATACACCTACAACAATAATTTGATTCGTTCTCAAAAATATAATTTATTTCAAATTAAGGCTTGTTCTAGCGTTTATGCATAGCTTAAAAAAAACAGTGGCACTCCGGGAGTGCCGATAGAAGGCAAAACTTGAACAAGGTGGTGCCGGTTACGGTAACGTTAACAGTGTCGCGAGTTCAAGGGTTTAATATATTGGTCTAAAAAAATGCCCTACGCGCATGAAGAAGTTTTCACTTCAAAAATAATTAAGTACCTATGTCTCTGCGCATTTGCTAGTTTTGTAAGTAATGATGTCCTGTATTTTTCTTGTGTAAAAAGTTATTGTATTGTAAAGTTTATTTTATTTCAGCACGGATCTTCGTTTAAATTTCAAATTAATATAAATATAAACCGATAACAATAACAGCTTGGTGATTTATTTCTCTTTGCCAAAGGGCGTCTGCGTGGAATACTGATTACTTACATTAATAAAATCATATTTCAGGCACGTAAAGTATACGAAGGATAGGAATTACGTCGCGATTCATAAATAACTAACTAAAGGAAAACTAAGTCGGCATATTAATGATCTAAATACCCTTTTATAGTTACGAACGGGCGTATTTTATCCAATAAATATAGTAAAAAACCGGCCAAGTGAGAGTCAGATTCGCGCATGAAGGGTATACCATTATCTATAAAAAATCACATTTATTATATGGGAGCCCCAATAAAATATTTATTTTATTACATTTTTAGTATTTGTTGTTATAGCGGCAACAGAAATATATCATCAGTAAAAATTTCAACTGTCTAGCTATCACGGTTCATAAGATATAGCCTGGTGACAGACAGACCGATGGACAGTGGAGTCTTAGTAAAAGGGGCCCGTTTTTACGCTTTGGGTACGGAACCCTAAAATCTATTGGCAAAATTTTATTGTAGCGTTATTTAGATATTGACGGATTTCAATCAAATTTAAGAGGCTAACTAAGAACTTCAGTCTATACAAGATGTTGCAAGAAAAATTCCAAAAAGGGGCCGGGAAGTGGAGGAGGAAAAGGGGGGAAGTTTTCTGACCTATTAAAAATTATGTAATTTTACATGCAAAAAAATTATATAAACCTGTAAAATTCCCGAAAAATCTGGGAAATTTACGGAAAAATATGAAATTTTACATAATTTTAGTCATTTTACATATTTTTGCGAAATATTCCCAGATTTTTCGGGAATTTTACAGGTTTATGTAATTTTTGCATGTAAAATTACATAATTTTTAACAGTGTGTAGCGTTATATATGGATTTCACTGAAATGGCTTTGCTAAGTCAGGAGAAAGTTTCGGTTATTGCATGGTTATAAGAGCTCGCGAGGTGTACTGTTCTCACAGAACCACTAGTTTTTAAATGTTTTGATAAATAGGTATTAAAAATGCAGTGAGTTCGATCCTCTTTTAGATAAAGTGGAAGAGTGGTTTCACTCTTCACTTGGTTTTTACGATCAACACTCAAAGATTTGCACATTTTATCACGATACATCGATGCTGTACTGATCAAGGTCTTAATACATCACCAGCGTCGCGTCGGATGAGTAACTAGGTAGTTGCTAGGTGAGGTAGTGTGCTGGGTCAATAATAATATTTAAAACTGTTAAGAGAATAAAAAGTTACAAAATAATGTCAATTGTCATTGATCATATCCATTTATTAACGGGACTTTAGATTTATTAATGCAGAAAGAAGTCTGCTAGATTTAAGTGAGACTTGGTGGGTCACGTTTGCCGCATGATGCCCGAAAGATAGGTCCACACAACAACAAAATGGGTTCCTACAGATTGAAAGAGGTCCAGAGGAAAATCTAGGACGAGATGGAGAGACGAGTTGTTCGTTTTGATGAAGAATGGAGGAAAACAGCCGAAGATAGAAGTAATGGGAAACAAAAAGGGGAGGCTTTTGCCCAAATATGGGACCTAAATAGCTAAAAAAAATGCAGATATACTTATATTAAGCGCGCTATTTGACCCCAATTTGTATTTCATACAAATACCATAGAAAATGTTTGTTTTGTCTATAAGAAAAAAGCATCTTATTTGACTTGTTAGAAACTACCGGATTGCAGGATCGAATGTTCGGTTCTCTTATGAAAATCTGTCGTTTATTATAATATAAAGGCAATCGCCACAGTCGTCTCGTGAAGTGATTAAGAAAATTGGACGGAATAGTAAAATAAGATTTGTCCCTTACTCCAAAGGGTATTATTTAGTAAGGTACAGTTAACATAAAACGGGCAGCAGCGTCCTTTGTGCAACGATTTTATACTATATACTGCGACCCCCGTCTGCCCAGCGTAGCAGAGGCCTTTAGTTCAGCTATGGATTGATATAGACTGTAGAAGGAATACAAAAGAAGCTTAGAAAACGCGTGCTTCTAGTTCTTAGGTTAGCCTCCTTTATATTAAGTGCTTTGCTTTTTATAAGGTTGTGCAGTTGATAGTGCACAGTCGTAAAGTTCAGTCTCCACTTTATTTATCACCATTTTATTACTTTCCTGCAAATAAACGCGGTGCTACAATAATACTTTTATGTATTTGCTCGGTTTCTCACCTTCAAGGAGTGAAATCTTTTTAACTGAACTTGTGACAACAGCAGTATGATATTATGTCAGCTGAAAAAATAAATATATATATATATATATATATATATATATATATACGGACAAATTACACAGATTGAGCTAGCCCCAAAGTAAGTTCGAGACTTGTGTTACGGATTCTAACTTAACGATAGTATATTTTGTAACAAATACATCAAAAACAAATAAATCATAAAAGATCATTCTCCATCTTGAACTGACCGGGGATGAAATACTAATGTAAGGTATAATTAAAGTTGAATCATAAGTATTTATAACAACCATAAGTATTTTAAGATATATTTTAAGACTTGTGTGTACGCAAGATCTGCGGCTAAAATAAGTAGTTTCTACACATATTGCTGTTTAATATTTCTTTGTACCCCCCGGACACAAGCGTATAAAATATTTATCCTTAAATTATAGCTACGGGCACTGTTTTACCCCCTATTTTTTTATTGTTCAATTTTAAAAAAAATATATATGTTGTACTAATAATAAAGCTATGCAAAAAAGTAGGTACCTAGCTAGATTATGCGAGTATATTATTAAAAAAAAAAAACAAACTGTACTCAATTTTTTTACTTCATCATCAGTTGTTTTTTAGTCTCCACTGCAGGAGCACCACCCTCTCTGTACTACCAGAGCCATATATTAGCCAGAGTGGTTAGAGGATTTGTCCTACACTTTCCACGCTGGCCAGATGGGTTGGATAGGACCTGGAGGAGGATTTTTTTTACTTATCTACAATATTTTGGAAAATTATGAAATCGGAGTATAGGAAATAGGTATCACTTTTGTATGAAAAATATCAGGTACACAATAGTCTTAAGTATAGTTTTGTCTTTTCTTTCATGAGAAAAATATTGTATTCTCTAAAAATGGTAATTTTCTTCTCAATCCAAAGGCTCTTCATTAACCTATCGCTGAGCGAATTTGATAATACTATTCAGATTACCATTAACCAGAAGCCGCTATCCGATTGCATCTTTGAGAGTTATCGAAATTCATATTTAAGCGAATAAACCGACTTTGGAGAAAGAGAGTTAATCCAACTGTAGCTTTTGTTTATTAGAATTAATCAGAAAAAAAATATACGTAGGTATACAATATTTTTTTAATAATCTACCTGATAGGCTAAAAATTGTTTTTGTCCACATGTGTATTGTAGAGATAGATACTTAATTTGTATTGTGGACCAATAAAGTATTAATAAATAAGTGATAACAGTGTTTCATAGCCAAAGTCGAAAAGCTAGTTTGCTTTTATACACTATCACGTCTTTATCCCTAACGGGGTAGACAGAGCCTAGGGCGGTAGAGCCCAGGCCACTTTTAGCGTAATGGTGGGCATGAAGGTGGAAAAGGGAAATCATAATAGTGGTGGGTTGCTAACCGCATCGCCTATTCATATGATTCAGATTCTCGTCCATTCCCTCGATCGGCTTTTACGATCTGCACGGGAAGAGAAGCAGCTGGTACTTTTTTCTTTTCTCCCAGACCAGTAAAGAAGAAGTCAGCTTTTATGTTAGAACTTAATATATTTTTCGTAATATTTTATTAGTAAACCTACGTTTTTCAGAATTTTTGCTAAAATATCTTTTATTTGGTATCACTTTCAGTACATTTTCTTGGCCAAAGTATTCGTAAATGCCTCGTTTGACATTCGGAATCATACAGGCAGTGGGTGATTTATTGCAAAAAGATTACATGTAGATGTAGGCTTTTCACGACGCAACGTCGTTACGTGTTATTGAAGAATGGTGTAATATTTTTTTGTTTTTTATGTTAAAGAAAATATACTAATTTGGCTTTAGAAAAAAAGTACAAACAACAACATTATATATTCATTTCATCATCATCATTTTCAGCCCACATCAACCCCCTGCTGGACATACACCTTAATTTGCGCCATTTCCTTTGGTCCTGTGCCATTCTCATCCACCACATTCCCGTCAACCTTACAATATCGTCTGACCAATGGCCGGTGGTTTCCCTACTGGTCTGTTCTCCTGTCTCAGCCACTACTCTGTTAATGCTTTGGTCCAACAAATATTAATAAATTTATATTTTACTACTAGCTTTTGCCCGTGGCTTCGCTCGCGTATCCTAAATCCCACGGGAGCATTACTATTTTCGAGATGAAAGGTATCTTATATCCTTCTCAGTACTCCTAACTGGTTAAGATAAAGCGTAACAAACAAATATACGAACTCAATTTCGCATTTATAATATTTTTTAGGATTAGGATAGGATAAGTGTATGATTATTATTGGTTCCCGGCCTAATTTTATTTCTTTTTTAGTGGTTCTACTTTGCAGCGTATATCAGTCCACTACTGGACTAAAGGCCTTACCCAATTAAGGAGGGACATGCCCATTATCACCACGATAGGGTGATGATTGCAGTAGATGGCTAGTCTTTGTACAGAGGGCGTTGCTGCCCGTAATACAAAATACGTCGTTATAACTTTGAAGACATTTTTAGGATTCTGTAGTAAACGAGAAACTTTCGCCACATCTGTCTGTCTATCTGTCCGCGGTTTTACTCGGAGACTATTGGTACTAGAAAGCTGTAATTTGGCATGGGTTATTAATCACGCCGACAAGGTGGTAAAAACTAATCTTGTAAAAAAAAAATGTTTTTACGGTAGCTCCCATACATGTCAACTGAGAAGCATTTTTTTTCTCGACTAACCTATGGTGTGGGTTGTTGATGAATATTTTTATATACATTTGGTATTAATAAAATTATTTCATCTTCTCAAAATATGAGCTAGGCATGTTCTTGTCTGTACACTATTCTAGTCCTTTTCTCTTCTCTGTGACTTAAGCTATTTCTTATATATATAGGTGTCATCAAATAAATAATCAATTTTATTTCTACAATTCTCCCTAAAGATTTAAAACTAACGACAGAGAAATGATTAAGTACGTTTCGAAAGTCAATTTTATCGGTAGATCGACTCCCCAATCTGGCTTGAATCCTGCTAATAATCTCACCTAACCCCTGCCTGAAACACTTCGCAATATTAATTATCTCTTTCAATAAATGTCTTCAATCAAAGTGCTTCAAACGTTTCCAAGAAAAGCTTATTTGAAATGTTGTACGTTTTGATTGATTTAAAATTGATGTTCATTTTGTTTGGAGAAAATTGAATTCAAATCAACTCGACACGAGTTAGCGCATTCTCTGGACCCTTCCTCCAAAAGCTGCACAACAGACGTACGTAGCTACGTGTCCGTGTTTCAGTGTCAAGCGACATGAAGCTTTATACGTAATGATGATAAAGCCCAATTTGGTTTAATAAAGAAATATGAGGACACTCTCAGAAAACTGTTGTGTTATTTTATAAAGTAAAATGGCCCTGTTGCAACCTGTGTTGTATTGCTTCGGAGCCCACAGTCTTACCCAGCTCACCTATTAAAAAAGACATTTAGAGAAAGCCGTCTCTCCTCTACATGTTTTTCAAATAGGTCGCTAGACGGCGTTTTTACTGATTTATTTTTTCAACTGTATTAGAAAAATCGTA
Source organism: Acrobasis repandana (assembly GCA_963576875.1). NCBI lineage: Eukaryota > Metazoa > Arthropoda > Insecta > Lepidoptera > Pyralidae > Acrobasis > Acrobasis repandana. The sequence continues at coordinate 6,327,242 of OY756215.1, forward strand.
AATGGTCAATCGAAAGGTCAAGGAAAGAGACAAATAAAAAAAAAGTAGGAGCAAAAATAAAATTGTAATACTTACTTAACATAGTGTTTGAAATATTAGTTCAAACACTAGTTAAATAAGTATTAAAATTTATGTGCCGCCATCTCTGTCAGCAGCTGGTACTTATAATTTGTCTACAAGTTTCTGCTATTTATCTCTAATAGTTTTTACGACGCTGGTTATCTGTTACGTTAGTAATTATATTATCTTTGTTCAAAGGATGTAAAAAACTGGCATTTCATAAATGTAGCGTGAAAGGCATTTCATAAAATGTGGTTAATTTGGCACGGCCATGTGGCAGTTGTTTGGCTTCTATGTTTCCTCTATTAAGGCTAATTGCATTTTCAGTTTGGGATATTTTTGAAGAATGTGTCATTTTTAACTAATTATTAGATTTAATTTTCTTATGTAATTATGACTTTGGTGGTATGGTGGTACTTGCTTGTAAATAACAGGATTTTCGGTTCGATGCCTGTATAGTGGAAAATATTTTATTTTAGATTTAATTATTTTTAAATGATATTAGTTAGGAATGAGATGTTTATCTATATTTAATATATGAATTTTAGTACCTATCTACTTACTTTAGAACTATATCGATGTGTCTTTTGGTTTTAATTCAGTTTTATTAATGTATTAAGGTTATCAAAGTTTATGAAATTCCGAAGTCTGTCAGGATCGTAGCAAGTGGAGGTCCATAGTCTCTGCCTACCCCTGTGGGAAACAGGCATGATAGTATGTATGTATCTCTCTTATCTCAGCGTACAGCATCCACAGCTGCAACGCTGCGGAGCCTGGGGTCCGCTATATTACCGGGGTGATAGTATGTATGTATGTATGAAATTCCGAGTTGGTATTTTTTATATTTACCAAAATATGATCCAAATTTTTAAATATGCTAAGTTATTAAACTTTTTCTATGTGAACCTACTTAAGTATGTCGTTGTGTGTATAGTACTTAATCTTTTTCTTATCCCACTTCTACCCCGAAGATGTGAGAGTGATTGATTGACCAGTACGTTACCCGTTGAAAGGTGTTCCCGAGTTAACCAGAAAATCAATAGTTGCTTTATAAACTAGAACAAGAAGATGGACTCATTTTGGTCTCCTTTGTAATTTTAGGTTTTGGGATTTACAAAATAAATATAGAAAGAAAGAATAAACAAAATAAACTATATCGTAGCTAACAAGTTAAGATTTAGACGTGCGAAACGAACTAAGTCTCTGTGTACAAATATACACAGAGACTTAGCTGGTTACGTCACACTAATTGAGCTAGCTAAAGTAAGTTTAAACTTGTATTATAGCTCTAGAATACTAACTATACTATACTATACTTAGTTTTATAATAAATACCTACATTCATATATATATATATATATATATATATATATATATATATATGAACACCCAAGACCCAGAACAATTTGAAAAAGACTTTTTTTAAACTTGCCCTGGCTAGGGATCAAACCTAAACAAAAATAAGCGGCCAAGTGCGAGTCGGACTCGCCCATGAAGGGTTACGGAACCCAGCAAGTTACATTTTACGATTTATGACGTATTAAAAATAAAACCTGCCATGTGCGAGTTAAACTCGCGTGGAGAGGGTTCCGTATTTCGTATTTTTTTCAAAATTTTAGGCTCAGTAGTTTCGGAGATCAGGGGGGGGGGGGGGGGTGGTCAATTTACGTATTCTTTCGTGGATAAAATCAAAACTATTTATTTGAGTTTTTTTCTATTTTTGTGTAAAAATCCTAATGCGGTTCAAAGAATACATCTACTTACCATGTTTCAACAGTATAGTTCATATAGTTTCGGAAAAAAGTGGCTGTGACATACGGACGGACAGACAGACAGTCATGACGAATCTATAAGGGTTCCGTTTTTTGCCATTTGGCTACGGAGGCCTAAAAACGTTTTATTTTCCGTTAGGAAAAGTAGTAGCCTAAGTCATAGGCTAAGCCTAAGACTTAGGCTACTACTTTTTATTGTGCTTATATTCGCATCTGCAAAGAGCAAGAAAACTAACTTCATCAATTGTCTTTGTAGGCATGTATTTTTGATTTTTTACAATATACTTTTCTAGTTTCCTTTTCAGAGTTCTTCGTTCTTTCTCCTTCTTGATGTGTCTCGCTGTCGGAGTGGGTTTCTGGAACATTCGTTCGTGTCGTGCGATATCTATCTAATTTGTGGTCGTGCGGGAGTGCAACACTACATCAACTTCTCCAAAAGGCCTCTACGTGTTGGATCTGTCCCCCCACGCAAGCCTCCCAAAGGAGTGGGGTGAAAAGACACGTGATCCTCTAGAACCTTTTAATATGTTATATTAGTTTTCTGGTTTCATAACCTCATTTTTATAAGGAGTTTGCTGGCCCGCTGGGAGAACACTTAACGCTTTTACTAGTTAAGTGGCCCCAGGAGTGGTCCATAATAATTTGGTGGCCTCCGTGCTTTGGAAGGCACGATAAGCCGTTAGTCCCGGCTGTCATCATTTTGTGGCAGTCGTCAAACTATGTCAGATGCCTTTTGGCAGCTTGAAAAATCTGACATCAGTGTTGGCCACTTACACATAAGCATCAAAAATGAACGAACTGGTTATAAAGAATGTCAGCCATGTTATTATTATCACATTCACTTCATCTTATCTTAATCTCCACTTAACTCCACCGACAAGAGCAAGCTCTTAAGTTAAAGAAAAGAATTATCATCAAAGCAAAGTCAGTTTAAAAAGGATACACTATCACGTCTTTATCCCTAACGAGGCAGACAGAACCTAGGGCGGCAAGGCCCAGACCACTTTAAGCGAATGGTGGGCATGAAGGTGGAAAAAGGAAATCATAATAGTGATGGGTTGCTGACCGCATCGCCTATTGATATGATTCAGATTCTTGCCCATTCCCTCGATCGGCTTTTAAGATCTGCGCGAGAAAAGAAGCAGCTGGTACATTCTATGTTTTTTCTTTTCTAAAATATGTTTAAATCTAAGTTAGACCTTTTACATATGGATTCTCTTTGAAACTTAGTAATAAAGAACATACTGATAGAAGACAGAATCCCTAAATCCCTTGAACATTCGGGCCCGACCTTTCACTTGTATGGTAATCAGCATAATACTTGACCACGTGACGCCCGACCCTTACGTACATCGATATGGGTAAATTAAATGGCTAGTGTTCGGGAAACTTGATATAGTTTCCGATAACTTATTTAGTAGTAATATAACAGTGTACGAGTATGTCATAATACTTATAATATAAGGAGTACAACCTATTTTAAAAATTTCACTTTTTGGTACTTGATAGTCTTGATACAGACTAAAACGTAGGGTAGTATCGAGGGCAAAAACAAATCTATGGCTATGTTATGAGGCTATGTTTTATCCAGACTAAGTATCTAAACATACTAAGCCACAGTTTCCCGACCGAACTTCGACATGATTACGCCTGCAATGCTATTTGAATTACTATGTCGAACTTACGTCACGTTTACGTTATAAAGCTTCTTCGGCCTTCGGTCGCGCAACTTCGGCAGTGTGTTTAAACACTTAAGTTGCAACAAAACCAACTTAAAAATAAATTGCAAAAATAACCAAGATTAAACGTGTTAACATGACCGTCACGATCCTGGCAACCTTTGAAAGAAAAGCAATAAATCTAAAGTTTATAAACAAGTGCGAGTATAAGTCGCGCTATAAGTTGAACGGCCAGGACAAAGCGTTGTAATATTATGCCTTAAGGCCGTACCTGAATTTTCTGGGTCCATGGGGGCAGCACTGGACCCCGGAAAATTCAGGTATGGCCTTAAAAGCAATTATGTGTTTATTGAAAATTCAGAAAATCCATTGTAAAGTATTTACGTACCAAAATCACGTTAATAGGACATATTACGTAAAACTCGGCGCAGATGGTGGCACTAGCACATGCAGTAAACATCTGCTGTCATACATGTCATATTTTTTCGAAACAAATAATTACTACAATTATCTTATTCAAAACCTATGCTGTGGTGCTATTGCTTGCTACGGCCATTTAAATACCTCATACCTATATAATTTTACAAATCTGCTTCTCCGCGCGGAGCGGCAGAGAACGACGGCCCCGCGCCAAATATTTACTTTACAGTCGATCGTCGTGAAGAATGGATGTCGAACTCATTCAAGATGCTTTTTTGAATGAGTGCGGTAGAGTTGCTTTTTCTTTGTCCTTTATACATAAAAACACGCGCGGTACCTGCGGAGCAGTGTGATAAATAAACCCTGCGGATGCGCTCCTGCGCCTTAACGAGTTGTCAGTGTTGGATTAGGCATGTTTTCTATACAGATTGAGATACTTGCATTCAGCCTCGGATCTGGGGGGGGGGGGGGGGGGGGGGCAACCCCCTGGCGGCAAAGTCAGAGACCCCTCGGCAAAATTGAATATTTGCACCCTTCCTAAGTTTGCCATATCCGAAATTTTTTACTGGACATGGGGCGGCATATTTACACTTTTCCCCTCCTATAAAAGTGTAGATCTGGGGCTGCTTGCATACAATGTTAAAATATGCGGCCCTGCGCTACGCGACGTAGTTGTAGTGTAGCCACAGTGTAGCACACATTCGTAGCCTGCTGTTACGAAAAAGCTACGCAGAATAAATAATGTGCACTACGAACTGCTACGAAATTTTCAAATTAGTGGTTTTTTGTAAGACTGCAAAATGTATTTTTAAAATACTAGGGATTTATTTGGTTAAAACTGACGTGAGACGTAAGCATAATTAATACCGGCAGTCATCATTAACTAGGGATACTATTTAAATCCATAGGTACTTTAAATGTATCTGATTTATGTTAAAATGAAGTAATGTAGGTATGGTAAAGACATAATACAGAGGTATTTGGGATACCAGAGGGTGCCACAGGCTTCAGTTTTTTTAGGAATTTTGAGGGAAAATTCTGAGGGATATGCGTGGTTGAAGTTACGGATAAAAAGTATAGTAATTGTAAGTATAGATTAAAAGAGAAAATGCAGCTAATAGCGTTGTTTGTACCTACCGTACCGTACGGTCTTATAGATTTTTATATCAATCATTTAGACTTTAGGTATAAAGATGGAAATGACGAAGAAAGTCTAGTTTCATTTCTAAATAGGAATATTAAATTGTATCTCATTTCTAAATTGTAACAACAAAATAAATTACAAATTTCATATTTTATTACCATATTTTTTTATTTTGTAAAAAGCTTTCTATTTGTACATTAATTACCCGCCCGTCACACGAGAGTGTCAGCATGTGTGGGAGCTTCTTTCTGTAGTCGTGTAAAATTACGAATCACAAAGAATCATGTCACGCCAGTAAAGTTATTATGTAAAATGTAAAATTATATGATAAGATTATCAGCTCACAACAATTTAATTTAAATGTCTGTATATAAATTGTTTATTTAGATAGATATTGACGTTATGGTTATTTAGGAATATAAAGTAACTTAAAACTTAAATTTAAGTCTAGACTTAAAAACTACAAAAACACTCTAAATATAGATTAAAAGAATAAAACAGGGTGCCCAAAAGGCTGGCAGCAATGCCTCGTTAGATGGCAATGCTTACTGATTGAGTCTGATTGCGAGCCCTATCCGACCCGATTTTTGTTAAGAAAATTGATAAGTTTATAGGTTTATGGCCCACTATGTCTTTATTATCGTAGGATATAACACAAACACTATTTTACTCCCGTTTCTGTATGAAATATACTTTTGATGTCTTTTGTTGTGGCCAAATACGAAAAGAGCTAGAAAATATTGCCACAGAAGATAGTAAGAGTATTACATACAGAACGGAATCTCCTAAAGTACGCGCAATATGCATCCCCGTTCCCCGTCCCCGCACCTCTCCCCCGGTCTTGTGCCGCCCCGTGCACACGTCAATGGGTGTGCGTTCGCCCGCTCGCGACGAGGCGAGAACGAGGAAGAGGTGCGGGGACGGGGAACGGGGACGCATATTGCGCGTACTTTAGGAGATTTCGTTCTGTTTTCTGTACTATTGCCACTGATAGAAGTTCGTGGAAAACTAGAGGGGAGGCTTTTCTCAACTATGGGACACTACAGGCTTATAAAAAAAGTGGCCAACACTGGTGTTAGATTTTTCAACGTGCCTAAAGGCATAACATAGCTTGACAACTGCCATACAATGATCACACCCTAGATCAACGGCTTAACGTGCCTCGTGAAGTTCAGAGGAGCTAGACAAATATTTATGCCACTTGTGGTCACCCATCCAAGTGCGGACCAACCCCGGTGTCGCTTAACGTTCAAAAGCGTAATGCGTACTCCCGCCAAGCCACCGACTTGCTCGGTATTCAAGCTATACAATTTTAATGTAGTTTCCTAGAAAATGGTGGGGCGCATACTTGTGTTCTGAGAAAATGTCACTGCGTCCTTTAATAATATTTAATGCAGTATCGATCATTGTTGTCAAGCGCTACATTCTGCTTTTCTTTTCGATTATTTACCATATATTTCTATTTTCATTTTCGCTGCTACCGACCATCGCCAAGCCTGCTTTGGTCGACCACACTTCATACTTCTTCCTACAAACCATAAAAGGAGGATAAAAAGATGGCTGGGGATAGGAAGACGTGGAAACTACTCCATCGAAGAGAACGAAGTCTAAGATCTATTAATTGTAAAAAAATAAATATCAGGGCATTATAAAAATATACCCTCTTTTGTAAGTTTTAATAGGTACAATATAGACGAAAATAATGTAATATTGCTCCGGAGCCCGACCCCAGAGAAACGCTGGGTCACTACAATTGAGTTTGCGACCAGTTTCCAACATGACTTTGTCAACATTAGACCGACCAAACGGCTATTCAAGGCTTTGTGTAACAATTGCCTTATTTTTTATCCGATTTAACGAAGGTCCTAATAGTTTTCCCTTTTTATTACAGAAAAGAAATAACAGTTGGTAGAATTTACTTCATATCGTTCAACATCTAATAATAAATGTGCAAGTTTTTCCTTTACGTATATTAGTTTGCATTTTTCAAATGTTTTATTTACTTTCTAAATATTAAAAAATAAAGGGGAAGTGCGAGTCGGACTCGTACATGAAAGGTTCCGTACCACCGTACAATGTTTTAAAACGCTGAAGAAACACGTTTCTTGTATGACGACCCCCTTTAATTTTTAACTTTATCTTATTTTTAGTATTTGTTGTTATAGTGCTCATAGTTATACATAATTGGTGAAAATATCAAGTATCTAGTTAATGCCATTATAAAGATCTAGTTAAAAACGCTGTAAAAACACGTTTTTTGTATGACGACCCCCTTTAATTTTTTTATTTTCAGTATTTGTTGTTATAGCGGCCACAGTAGTACATACCTAATCGGTGAAAATTTCAAGTGTCTAGCTATTACGGTTCAAGAGATAGATCCCTGTGACAGACGGACAGACAGCGGAGTCTCAGTAATAGGGTCCCGTTTGCACCCTTCGGGTACGGAACCCTAAAAAGCATAATCAAATATAAATATAAAGGTTACATTTATTGCAAGAAGTGATTCTTCATCTAAACGCGTTCCCAGTCGCATCCTCAGGTGAACTTCGGATTTTGGGATGCGCTTTGCCACTTTTTTTTCTCCAAAATATAATATTCAAGAAGCGATTAGTGCATGTTGATTGTTTATGTTAGTGAAAATTTTCCTATGTTTTTTGTGTATTTTGTAGATAATGATTTGAATATATGTAGGTACTTATAGTCAAATTACATTAAGTTCTTAAATATTAGTAAAAAACATTTAATTAAATTCACACTTAAAACAAAGGACCATGTAGGGTTGAGTATGAACCCCGTCCCCACCCTACAACAGTCATGGGATACGTGTCAATTTCTTCAATGAGACCTAAAAAAAAAGACTAAATTACTTGTGTTAGTTCCAAAAACTATTGATTTTATTTATAAAAGACGCTTCAAATGACACCTATTTTAAATCTGTTGAATGGTGGGACGTTTCATCTCATCATCGTTTGTGTACAATTTTTAGTTTAGTTAGTAGTTTAATATAAACTTCAATTGTATTTTACTCTTTTACTGTCGAATTAACTTTTGTGTGCCTATTAAATTATATTCTTTATATCAAATATATCTAGGCAGTATCTTTCAAAAACTGCTAGAACCTAATAATAATTACGGAAACCTCGCGTTTCCTGCGCCATCTAAATCATAGAACAGCTCAAGCTAACATAAATTCACAATTACTTTAAACATAATAAAGTGCTCGCACTACTGATCCACATTATCCCAACTCAAGCCATGTAATTTCGTAACAATGGTTAAATTTAGGCGGTCATCTGTTCATAATTAAAGGGGCAATTAGTATAAGGTCCCAACCCGCATACACCCAAGCTTACGTCTTGTCCAGTATAAATACACAGATAGACAATTAACCCTCCAGAGTAGTAAATGCCGTCATGCCACGGTCCGTCAAGCCCGGAGAATGGTGCTTTGAGCCGCCTTAAGACATCATTAGCACAAGTTTGGACTGGACACTTGTGTTCATTTACATTACAAATAATTCTGCTCGTATAATGTAGATTGATCTGATACCATACCGAGGCGGGAATCAAACCCCAGCCCATGTGGTAAAAATGTTACCGCTGTGCTCTAGATATTCTCTGTGTGCATTTTATTTTACAGCAATTTCAGTTCATGATTAAATATCAGTCTGAAAGCCATGACCGTGAGCTTCGCTCCAGTCATACTCTTCAAATTTATCTCCCGTTATTTCGGTCTGAATTTATGGCTAACTCTTTTACTCTTCAAGTTACGCGACTCTGGAATGCCTTACCTGAAGACATCAAAAGTATCTCAAACAGATACTTATTTAAGAAGAAAGTTCACACGCACCTTTCTTTAAAATTTTCGCAGCAGAATTAGTCATTATCTTAAACATTTGTAGTATATATATGTGTATGTATATTTATATAAGTATTTATATGTATTAAGTGTATTATATTAATGAATTTAAGTATAAATGTAAATAGTAAATTATTAAGTTCATCTTTAAAGCGCCTATCGCAATTAAATAATTTCTGTTTTTCCTAAAGGTTGACTGGTAGAGAATGCATTAGCGTTAAGTTCACCTTTTGTACCATTTGGTCAATAAAGATTTTAATAAATAAATAAATAAAGGGTGAAAAAAATTACGTTTTTCTTCGATAAAAATATCATAGATGCCATAAATTGGTAGATACATTTATTCCGCGTTTTTAAGTACATAGAAACCGAATTCAGAGTATTGTTAGAATACCAACCTCCACAAATGAAGGTAAATGTATTTTAAAATTGATAATGCACACAGAGACTCGAAAATTAAACATTTTCTTATTCGGAATAACGTAGTCGCAAAGTTATTCCGACGATGTAGCGGCTACATGAATATTTAGAATGTATCTCATTACTTCTAGTAATTCTTGGAATATTTTACGTCTTATATTTTAACACAATTACGTTGGAAATGAAGTCCCGAGAGTGTTGAAATTAGGCGTATTTTGATGAAAATCTCGTCCAAATAATAACGTGATAAGTGACATCAAAGGAGCACACCATTTTTATTCAGGCGTACATTATTATGTCACCAGTTAAAGCTTTTTTTAGAATATAAGCCAGAGCGAATAACGCTTCTCCAGTCGATAAAGACAAAATAACAGTTCAACAATAGACTTGGGTATATGCCTGCAGTTAACGGGTGAACGGAAAGTCTAAAGTAAAACCACTGCCTATATCAAAAATTTTAATTGCAATACTATATTTTGTCATTTCTTGTAATGGAAAGCGTACATATATATATATGTACATATATATGTAAAGCATATGGCTAGAAAGTTACGAAATAACCACATTTATAAGCGGAAGGATACCCAGTAATCTGTGACCCTTAGCCAGGAATTGCGTCAAAATTCGCCAACATGGCGTTGGCGTATCGTGATTGGGCTTTGATTGAATACTGATTAATTATAACGAATCTACATGTAACGTTGCAATAATATAATTGCGGGTATGGTAGCAATAATTAATTTTCCTGTCATCGTTGATATATTACTACGAATTTTATTTTGTTTTATAGGATGAATTTATAACCACCAGTCAAATTTTTGGGGCAAGTTCAGTCTATGACACTGAACTAGGTACTTTCCATAAAAAAATATTGAATATTGATAAAAGAATTTCGTCGTACCATACAAAATCTATTTCGCTGAGCGCTCATTTGTATAGGAAGGCGACATTTTTTTGTTTTTTGCTAATTGTAGAAAGTAGTTCAGTATCATGGACTGCACTTGCTAGTGGTTAAAAAATCACTCTGTATATCGTATAATTATAAAAAGTTTTCAAACATCGAGTTACATTTGTCCATTGTAATTTTAACTGATAGATAGGTAACAAAAAAATCGTAGAAAATAAAACAACCTACATAGTAAAGTTTAGGCATAGTTTTACATAGAGCGTAGGTAATGTACGTACATTTGCAACCGAATGCCCAGCGACCCGTATGCAGGAATTGCGCCAAAAGTCCGCCAATATGGCGCGGGCGTATCATGATTGGGTTTTGATTAAATGCTGATTGCAGCGAATCTGGATGTGCCGTCGAAATCAAAATCAAATATCTATTAAGACTGGCCTTTGCCATATTATTGCATAAATTGTATATTAAAAGGTACGCATTTTGCTTGTAAAAAATAATCTGGTTCATTTATTATGAAAAGTTGATACGATTATGTATAGTTTATTTTAGTTATAAGTAGATTTTTTTCGTTTACTTACATTTCAAGGTTCTATTTATTGGTGTAAAAATTACGTAATTTCGTACTAGCTAGTAGTTTACCGTGAATTGTGAACTTACGACTCGTTTACAACCCGTATCAAGGCAAAACATTCTATTTATCTAATCGACTGAAGATACATAGGTAGTTACTTCTTATATCGTTACACATGCATACATACAAACGCCGGATTGTTCAAGCGGACTTCGCTAGCTACGCTCGCTTGTTCAATAATTTTCCGGATCGAATGTACAAAGCCAGTCAAGCTCGCTTGTCTCCAGACATAAATTGCAAGTCCCTTAATACCAATTTTTAATAAGTTAATTTTAATATATTAAGGAAGTAATATAAACTCAATATCATCAGAATATCTAGAAAAAAGTAGCTTTAAATTCATTTATTCAAATATCAAATAATACATTATTAATACATTGAATAAAAATTAAAAATATTATTAATATTATACCTCTTCCAACGCACCGTATTGAGGCAACGCACCTAGAATACTGGCAATGCGCTCTATCGCTATACTTATTCGCTGAGCTACCAGCTCCACGTTCACCAGTTGCCTCAATGAGGCGCGTTGTGGTGTCCTTTAGAAATTGTTTGGCTCATCTTTCTCTTTCAAATTTGATATTTTATTTAAAAACATGAGTTCTAGTTCATGAGATTAGATTAAGTAGTGTACGAAATTGCACATAACTCGGTATTTTCACACTCATGTGATACCTACTATTAAAAACCTCGCCTGCACAGTGTCATAAACTACTATTACGATATCATTGAAATAAAAGGCATATTTTTATTGTTGTATTTTTCTGCATAGATAAAATGAAATTGGACTATATATCTCACTTTAAGAAGTCGCCTTGTCTGAAATGTAATTATGTCCCCAGTTCGAGGACGATTGCGAGTTTTAGGGACATTTCACTTCAGTTTTAAGAATTCATTGTTTAATGGTGTTGATAGAAATCGATTGTTATACCTGACTTGGGGCACAATCTAAGGCGTTGCCTCAACGGGCAAGTTCATTGCGGTGATATTATCGTTGTGACTCTATGAAAGTTTAATCTCCACATCGCGCCTGTATGGCTGCAACACCAGAGGTGCCACACGCTTGTTGCCGACCCTTAACTAATCTTTTTAAGCTTCTTTTGAAGAATCTTACTGTATAGTAATTTAATTAGAGTAAACGGAAAAGAATTATAAAATTGTTATTTATAAAAACTTTGCTTATTTATAAAACTTTGAATGATTTATAAAATTATAAAACGGCTGCTTTAGAAATTATGTGGTAAGCATCTACAGTTTGTTACAATTTTTCTAAAGTAAAATAATGTAATTATCATATAACGCTAAACTTAACTCGTCTTAACGCGGTCTAACTTTGTACTTGGTTTAAACCATTATCCGCCCAAAACAAATAGACCTCGTGCAGTATGCCACATTTGATTTTATTACTGTCAACTTCATTTGAGCGAATCTGTGTTTTATATTAAGGCCGTAACAAATTACAATTCCGGCAATATGGATAATACACGTGCATCAAATGACGTGAGAAACTGCTATGGAGTTGGAGACTAGATTAAGAAGTCTAATAGAATTTTTATTTCCATACCACGTGTGATAAAAATAAATGAAGAACACTCATTTCCCCGTCATATTTTATAATACATTTTGGCATTTATATAAAAACAAATCAACGCAACTGAAAACTGAATAACACTAGCTGTGAATATTTCGATCACTATTATTAAATTCGCATTGATCATGTATCCGTACTGATCTGCATATTCGATATCAGCCGAAATTCAGTAATTGAACTGCCAATTGCCCCAAAAAGCTCCACTATCCGTGCTATAAATTTTTATTGTAAGTTAAATTAATTATAATTTTTCTATCTTTGAACAACCGAGCGAAGCTCTTTGATGCCTATAAACCAAGTAGACTCTTGATTTGTAGTTATTTGTATATAAAGTGTAATAAAAATTTTTTTAAGGGTCCCTTAAGTGGGCAAAAGATACCCTCTAATTTTCACAAACTTCTATCAGTGGCGATTGTTTGTAGTTTGCCAGCTCTATTTGTATGCCTTAACATCGAATACACAAACTAAACCTATATTGAAACTATTTTAACGCTTTTGGATCTATGATTTATATTTAAAACCACTTCAAAAAGTTGAAGGTTGTTTATTATTTTTTGACTTTTATACAAGTTAAACCCTGAAGTTATGAATTTAGGAACTAATGTTTCAATCGAAATCTAACCAAAATCAAAACATAATAACTTTAGTTTTTAGTCATTGAATCTCTATGACTCGACCAACATATATGGCACATTGACGTCAATATCCCATAAAAAGTATAATTATTATTTGGAACACACATTATATACATTTGAATGGTTTACCAATTTGGGATAAAAATCTTTAGAAATTATTTACTTTGATCTTTAAAACACGTCTTTCAAATAGCTACCATTAAAATATCAAAGGTTGTTAGCAATACAATGTGCTCGTTCATTAAACATTGTGTACAAAAACGGAGTGGCGCAAAAAAGGCTCGCTAACTAGAGGTAATTAGGGCCTGCAACCTGTAAACAACCGCACGAACTAGTAACAACTGTTATTAATCAACTTATCTTGTCATCATGTATCTGCTGTGTTTTGAGCGATTAATAACAATAAAATACTTTTATTTTGAACCATTGCGTGGCGAAAGGTTCAGCCAATCTGCGTTACTCACTGAGACGGTGATCCCACTGCACCGCTTAGCGTCGGAGCGCAGGGCGGCAGATTTTAACATTGTAAGCAAGTATCTCAGTTTGTATTGAAAACACGCATAGTCTAACCCACTAAAAACGCGGCAGATTCCGCGCACTGCAGCGGGGCGCGTGTGGTTGCCTGAGTATCCACGCTGATTGCCAGAGTGCGCCGGACGTACAGGGGGCTCAGTACGTCTCTCGGGAAGGCTCCTCTCGTGCACCGCTCCCTAAAACAAACACATTTGCTGTGACCTGAAGTTTTACAGCTCTATATAATTCACACGGAAATAAAAAAACAAAACAATGATAAAGTATTTAGTCCTGAATATTATTTCTTTATTTATATTGTAAAAAAGTTAAAGCTAAAATCAAACTAAACTATAAGTGACCAAAATAGAAAACTAAATTAAAATTAAACAAAGAAAATAAAACAGAAGAAGAAATAATAATAAAAATATTAAATATAAGGCTAATCGAAGTGCCCCCCTTGGAGCATACCGGGCTCAAAAGTACCCATAACGCCAGCCGCATTGCCACGCTGAACGGCGAGGGCAATGTGTTGCGTCAGGTATGCTCCGGAGCGAGGATCGCCTCGTTTGTCACGCAGGCGTCGCCCTAAATGTGCGATAAATTTTTTGGCCTCCTCACACCAGGGCCCGCCAGTTTCAACAACGAATGGAATGAAATGGTATTGATTTAGTTCCGCGTACTTAACGTGTTTTGCTTTAGCGGCACATTCTGCAGCGGATCCTGCTTTCTGGACTGTACGAGATAAATGGGACGTGGCGAAGGTACTCACGCAAGTGGCGTCCCAGAGTAGGCATCTGCCTTTTTCCCACGGTATTAAGGTGAGCCCATCTGGACGTTTAGCGTCCGTGCGGCAAAGTCCGGGAGGCGCAAGGACGCAAGGTACGATTGCCGACACTAGGGCTCTGCGGATGATATCATTGAGTGTATGGTGTCTAGGAAATCTTCCGGCGCATCTTAAGCAGCTGAGGCCGTGGTAGCCGTTAGCATCAACGTGATTTATATATACCGCATGGGCAACGGTGTGGCTCACAGACGTTACAACCTAGCCTGAAGGCGACTGCAACCCGTAAAGATCTAGATGAGTGCCTAGTTGAGGTGAGGGCAACGCTTGGAGCCAGGCGCCTGACTCTGTACAAGTTGCGGCTTTTATTTGTGCTAGGTTTAAACCATCAAGTGACTCCTCTAGCTCTTTTAAAAAGAGTTTGAAACTTAAATCATCCCATGCTCTCTGAGAATGGAGATTTTCAGGCGGCAGTATGTTCGGACACAGTTCTCCAAGCCTCTAAAGCAGGGGTTTTCAAAGTGGGGGGCGCGCCCCCCTGGGGGGGCGCAACCACATCGTAAGGGGGGCGCGAGGCCTCGGAAAATTTAAATACGATTACCTAATAGTTCTCAATAAATCACGAACAAAACATGCATATTCCTTTTATAATTAAGTAAAAATTAAAAATTATAGGACCTAAGCCCCAAATTAAATAACAATTTTCAAATTCAATCACAATCAAAGAAGAATTGCTGTTTTCTAAAGATTTGGCGACAACCTCGAAAGCAGTCGATATCATGGCAGTAATGTCAAACTTTTTTGCTGAATATGAAATCTCATGGCAAAATTTAATCGGTGTATGCACAGACGGTGCTCCCGCAATGCTCGGGTCTCGCTCGGGCTTTGTACAGCTGGTAAAGAAAAAAAATTCGAATATATTTGCTATTCACTGTGTTATACACCGCCAAGCCTTGGCGGCAAAGACGCTTCCAGACGGCTTCAACACTGTCTTAAAATTATGTATTAAAGTTGTGAACTATGTTAAAAGAAGTGCTTTGAATACTAGACTTTTCACGAGCCTTTGTGAAGATTTGGGTGCCGAACACAAAACACTTTTATTTCACACTGAGGTGCGCTGGCTCTCAAAAGGCAATATGATGGCGAGGTTATATGAGCTTCGAAATGAAGTTATTCAGTTCTTGGAAAGACAGAAACAAGGCGAATTATTAGAAGAGTTTAAAAAGCCAAGGGTTCAGGTTGTATTTGCCTATTTATCCGACATATTTGAATCATTGAACTCCTTAAATATGAAGCTGCAAGGAGGAGACTCGAATATAATTAACCACCGAGATGCCATCAAAGCTTTCACTGATAAGCTTCAATTGTGGCAAGGAAAAGTTTTAGCAGAGAATTATTCCTGCTTTCCAAGGTTAGCTGCAATTTCAGACGAAGAGTGTTTTAAGGAGATTTTTGAGGACAAGTTAACCAACACAAAAACTGAAATATGCAGCCACTTACAGCACCTTTATGACGAGTTCCAGCGTTATTTTCCTAACTCCTGCGATAAAAATATATATCGACTGGCGACGAATCCATTTAATGTTGACGTAAACGTGTTGCCAGAACATCTTCAAGACCAGGCTCTTGAAGCAAAAAATGATTCAGCCGCCAAGTACGATTTCGAGAAGATGGAGACGCCGTTATTTTGGATAAAATATGTCAAAATTTATCCAAATTTAGCTGACGAGGCACTAAAATTATATTTACCTTTTTCCAGCACGTATTTGTGCGAAAAAGCTTTTTCAGCCGTTGTAAGCATAAAAACAAAGTACCGAAATAAGCTAGATATCGCGAGTGACTTACGTTGTTCACTTTCATCAGTTCAACCTAGAATTGAAAAACTTGTGAAGAAAATGCAAGCCCACCCATCACATTGACTGTAACTTTTATATTAATAAATAAATGGTTATAAAAACTTGTTTTATTTAGAAAACTCGAACAAAGGTACGAAATGTTATTTAATATTTAATAGTAGTCGCTATTCGGTGAACAAAAACATCGTGAGGTCTAGAGTCCTAAGAGCCGTGGCGCTAACTGCAACGCTAAAAAGAAGATTATGATAATTTGGCTAGCTAACCCTTCGAAGGGGGGCGTGGGCACCTCATTTTAGGTAGCAGTGGGGCATGCCTAAAAAAAGTTTGGGAACCCCTGCTCTAAAGCATCATCCTGTAGGGGAATACTACAACTGTTACCTTCTTTATGTAAAATCTTAGTGACCAGCTTAGTAATACCATACGAGGAGGCGAGGAATGCTGGTAACACCACAGTCTGGGCACATCTAATGCCTAAACCACCGTACCTAACAGGTAGCACAGCTTGTTGAAATTGATGTTCGTCTAATGTGACATTGATTATTGTTTCTAATATGGTTTTTATAGTGCTATCAAAAGCAGAAATAGCGTTCGGGAAAAGCCAGGTTGGGGTAGTTCGGATTAAATATGTTACCTTTGGTAACGAGAAGCATGCTCTAAAAAGTACTAACGCGACGTGAGCTGATAGTTTAACAAAATGCTCTTGAACGCGTTTAAGCATTTGCGTCTTAGAGTTTAAAGCTGCTGGAGTGGCTATAGGGAAAATAGGAGCCCCTAAAAGTTCAAACGTATTGTGGTCAATTATTCTAATGTTTGAAACCATATTATCAAAGGATGTTATACTTTCCTTTGCTTCCTCTCCGCATGGGTAAAATTCACACTTGGATTAGTTTACTGTTAGGCCAATTTGCTCCAAGCCCGTTAAGAGAGTATTAACGTCCTTTATAACAAACTCTGCTGGTCCGCCTATGGTAGCATCATCTAAATACCAAACGTTTAAAGGTGACTATAAGTAAACGATTAAAGGATGTATTGAAAGACTAAAAATAAGTGGACCCAAAGGATCTCCCTGCTGGGCACCTACTTGTGATGGAATTCTGTTACCATTGAAATATAAATTACTTGGTTCCGAGTAGCATTGATGGAGAAAAGGATATAATGACGGGATTAACTCCTTAGTCTCTGTTAAGAGAGTATCTCTTTCCACGCTGTTAAAAGCATTCTTGAGGTCTAATTTGATGATGACACAACCTTCGTTTGCAGGGTCTATGGCAAAAGCTCGTGTTGAGTGGATGGCCGCCTCACAACCTAAGGCTGTGCCAAAACCTAATTGGTGTGGTTGCAGATATGTGGCCATTGAGGAACGTAGTGCATGGCAGCCAAGCTTCGCTACGAGACGACAAAAGGTGCAACCTACTGCTATTGGTCTAATGCCGCCATCTTTTTTTTAAGAGCGCAAAGCGAAGCTCCGTTTAGAAAAGGTGAC
This sequence comes from Acrobasis repandana, assembly GCA_963576875.1. Lineage (NCBI taxonomy): Eukaryota > Metazoa > Arthropoda > Insecta > Lepidoptera > Pyralidae > Acrobasis > Acrobasis repandana. The sequence goes on from OY756215.1 coordinate 6,344,992, forward strand.
ACTTCGTTGTTAAGGGAACCTTTTAATAAAAAGTTGCAAAGGCGTGTAAGGGCCTCAAGTAAACGAGGTGGTCCATTACCACCAGCTGTGTGAGACGTCAGTTCCTTAAGATGCTGTGGGCGAAGCCCATCGGGTCCAGAAGAAGATGAGGTAGGGAAAGTATTTAGGGCAGAGGAAACCTCGTCAGACGAGATCACGAGAGTACTTGTTAAACTTTCACGAGTAAGAGATGGTATTGAGAGTGGGCGCGAAGGTATGGGATTTTTTTCCCTCAGTGATGACAAATATCTTATTGTTTCGCGCAATGTTACAATCAGACACTAAGAGGCGAGCTGCACCACCTAAGTCACCTTCGTGTACCTTGGCTTCTACGCGTTTGTAAATGTCAAACGAGCGGCTGTTGAAATCCTTCTCTGGGTTAAGGCACATACTGTCTATGTTTTTTTTAACTTTTGTTGTGAGTGAGGCGTTACCGCTCTTATCTGGTATTTTTAGGGCAGACATGGGAATGAAAGCAACTTGAACCAGGAATCTTTTGTGTTAATATTAACGCTATCATTTATCAGGTTAATAAGTCTCTCAGCTGCGAGGTTTCTAGCACCTTTAGGTATGTGTTTAAGAATGCGAACTGACCTTTAAATTTGGGGAAGATTTTCAAGGTCAAAAGTGCTAATACTAGATGATTGTGAATACCTTAATTCTTCTACAACTTCTTGGGATGAGGATTCAGAAAGATGTGGAGATATGTGTTTGTGTATACGTCTTATATGAGTTTTTATACGAACGTATAGTCGAGTTGAGCCAGGGCAATGTGGACAGGCGACACCTGCGTTGGAAACTCTCGTTGCCATTGTGACGACACTTAAATGAGAAAGGTTTAAAAGACAATGTTTATATAAAAAGAGACTATAAATGAAACTTAACTAAAGAAACATATTAAAAACACACAGACACAGGGCACTAGGGAAGTGTAGACGGCATACACATATCTTAAATTTAGTAAACATTGTAATTAGGGTTTATGAAATTTTCTTAATAAAAAAAAAAACACTAAACTTTATCCAGCTGACACCTGTTTAATCTTCCTTTGGTATACTTAGGAATGGGTTTTGGTGGGAGTACCACATTACATCAGCTTGTCTAAACGTTGGGCGACTTCGTGATAGATCTGTTTGATATCCTCAAGAAAAGCAGTCCTTAAAAAAATCCCGTGATCCTCAAGGATAGGCACCAAAACGGGTGATGGGGATTTTATTTTCACTCTAAAAGCAAATTTCTGCACTTTTATGGGCCTAAAATAATTAATATTGGAAAATATTTGTAATATTTTTTGCTGACATCTTTGACGTTGTCTATTTTGTCAATGTCAATGTCCTGAATTAAAATTATTATTCACGATAAATCAAATAATCGACAGACTATGGTAAATAGCATTCGTTTGTAATCGGCAATGCGATGATTGGCGAGGGACATAAAATTCATTATCTGTATCTCCTAACTTTTGCAAAGATTAATCACCTATAGGCACATAACCTACAAGTACATGTAGGTACATCGACAGTGTTTTACTGTGCTCCCTCGGGCAATGTTTCCGTCCAAAGTTATCAGTTTGGCGCCTTGCCTGTTCCAGGCATTCGGGCTGGCAGATTGGCGAGGTACACGGTTTTACTCACAGAGTATGAAGATATGTTCTTATAGTTGTATTTTGAAGTGGCCCGCGGCAATATTGAAACTTTGTTCGTCACATAATAAATTAAACATTTAATTAACTTCTAAATAGGTGGTTCTGTATTCGAAGTGACAATTTGTTAAAAGAAAATTATTATTTAAGTAAACATATTTCATGTAGTTCCATCTCCACAGAGTTGTCGATTTTTGTTTTTGCACGCCTCATAAGCGAAGCGCATGAGGTAGTGCTCTACTCTCGCCTTACAAAAATCAAGTGATTTTTTTAACTAAATGTGTCTCTATTTATTTTCTATCGCAATTGTACAATAATATTTACACATAAATGTCAAGGAAAAACACTAATTTCAACACTTATGACATTTTTAAAAGACATTTTGCCTTTTAAATAAATAAAAACAATGTTTAATTAAATCATTTTGTGGATGTCCGTGTGTCTGTATGTATGGAAACTGGCGTGGTCACGATAACTCCCGAAAAACTTATCTGATAAAGTCCATTAATTTTTATACGCTTCAGTATTATCCAAAACTAAGTCCTTTCGAAGATCACGGTCTAATTCAATGTAGTTTAATCGTAATTTCAATTTAATTGTGAAAAATGAGATTATGAGGCGTGCACTTTTGGATTTTCCAAACTTATTTATGATTCCGTGTTTCAAAGACACATAAAGCTGTGGATCTCGAACACCATCTAGCGTTTGTTTAAACCTATCCTAGGATTAGTTCTCGTCTAGCCTTTGGGTTGCGAAGGGCAGACGGCAGTCACTCTGTGTAAAAAACAGTAACCTTGTCAAATCACCTAGGTTTAGGTAGCAGACCCCGGGCTCTGAAGCATAATCACTGAGGATGCAACCCGGAATATGCTCGGATGATGATGTCATAATGCCACGGCCAGTGCAACGTTTGAAACGTATCGGAAAAAAATCGTATCTTTCTTTCATAAGAGGAAAAACTTAATACTTAAATAATAAAAATAAAAATACGTTCAATCTCCGTTTTACGTAAAGTTTTGATAATTAAAATTATTTAGTACCTACCTATAGGTATTAAGTACATGACATTATTCTTATAGTTCTAAACAAAACAAATAAACAAAAACAGAACCTTTTAATGTATCTACGGCCTACGCCTTTTAACTTGGTCACTTCTACATGCTTTTTTAATAGTACCAGTATAATATAATATTATTACTCTGTGTTAATATAATTATTCTCCAAGCGACTTTCATCCTCCATTCGTACTTGCAAATTTTATTTCATACCAAAGTGTGTTATAATGAAGGAATTATCTTATGCAAAAATCCTGTAAAAATTAACTTTCCTCATGCAAATTGGCGTTGTCGTAACTTTTGACGAATATAATAAAAGATGGATTCTACACGAGACGCCGACGCGGCACGTTACGAAATGTAATTAGCAACTTGTGTGGTTGCATAATTGGTTTTGTTCTTGCTATCCTCCCGTGACTATCTATGTTGGTGAAAAAAAACTAGTCGCTTACATACTGATCCCTTGAAGTTTATCAGCTGAAAAAGTTCTTCGGACAAAGAAGTTGCGTCTTATTAAGGGTACAAAAAAGATTTACGACATTTTAAGTATTTTTCTAAATGGCTGAAATGTGATATTTCTTAAGATTTTTATATAGGTATTCCTGCGATTTTTACGCCAAGACTGGCTCGACAAAAAAATGCTACTGTAATTATCGAACCTGCTCACAAAATTTCTCGAGAATCAGTTGAGAAATGTGACCTGTAGGCCGGAACACTGGAATTCGGACATACGGAAGAATTTTTGCTCAAGCTGAAACGAATACCTTCGCTTGGTTCGCTTCGCTTACTTGGTCAATTAATAAATAAATAAACAACGTGGAAGGGACATACCCGTAATAAATCGAACCACGGTCTATACTAGATCATTATAGTATAATGAAATTAAAATAACAGACAAAGAACAAAAAAAAATTTCGGCCTTTTTATACAAAAGTGCACGGCCGCCCTGGCGATTTGTATGAGAATGTCAATTTTTTTTTAGTTTTTTGACTCTTATTTTAATTTCATTATACTATAGTGAGCTAGCACAGCCCGTGGTTCAATTTATTACGGGTATGTCCCTTCCACTTTGTATAAGGATAAATCACACTGATTAAGCTATTCCCAAGGTAAGTTTAAACTTCTATTATGGGTTACTAACTCAACGATACAATATTTTATAATAAATACATAAAAAGATAAACACCCAAGACCCAGGACAGTTTGAAAGTGGCCATTATCCATCTTGCCCTTGCCTTTTATGAAAAATATAAGAAAATCGATTTCTTGACGATCTCCGTGGAGTATTGGTTCGATTCCTAGCCAGGGCAAGTTAAAAATTGGCCTTTTCAAATTGTCCAATGAGTCTGGGGTGTTAATCTACATAATATGTATTTATCATATAATATAGTATAGTTGCATTAATATATCACAAGTTTAAAAATTTACTTTGTTGCTAGGCTAAATCTGTTTGATATGTCCGTAAGTGTATTAAAATTATATTTTTTGTTAAATTATTATTATTCTATTCGGTTCAAGAAGCTATAGTTAGAACTGCTGATTAAGATTGACAAGGCGATGCCAAATATCTGTCTGAAAAGTTTTAGATTGGTGCCGTTTGGACCGTGAGGCCTTTTTGTTAACCGAATTGATAAAATTGTTTTCCAATTTATTTTATACTAGCTTTTGCCTGCGGCTTCGCTTCCCACGGGAACATAACTTTTTTTAGGTACCCTATGCACAGCCTTATGTCCAACTCAGTACTTCTAACTATGTGTATGCGAATTTTCAAGAAGATTGGTTCAGTAGATAAAGCGTGAAGAGTTAACAAACATACAAACTCACTTTCACATTTATAATATTAGTTGGGATTGCGATAGTTAGGAGTTAATTTTTATGTTTGCAACGAAGTAGTTATTAGTAGGATATTTTAAGGACGTCTCTTTGCTCCAATCTAAATCTTTCTGCCATATGAGTTTAGGTAAATATTATTTATGAACATTTCGGAGTACTTATGTATGAAACGGCCATATTTTTTATCAAATTATTTAAAAAGTGCCTACTGCAATATGTAATAAGGTAGGTATATAAGACAAAAAATAATTAAAATTTAAAAATCCATAAAAATAATGTAAAATAATATTTATCATATATATTGAAAGGACTGAATAAGAGTATTTGCGATACATATTATACTACGTGGAAGGGACATACACGTAATTAATTAAACCATGGTCTATACTAGATCATTATAGTATAATGAAATTAAAATAACAGCCAAAAACAAAAAAAAATATTCGGCATTTCCATACAAAAGTGTGGCTGCACATGCACCCGGGCGATTTGTTTAGTAATGTCAAATTTTTTTTGGTTTTTTGACTGTTATTTAAATTTCATTATACTATAATAATCTAGTATAGACCGTGGTTCCATTTATTACGGGTATGTCCCTTCCACGTTGTATAACAAAGTCGCTTTCCGCCATATTTCCCTTAGTATGTAGGTATGTACGCTTAGATCTTTTAAACTACGCAACGGATTTTAATGCGGTTCATCTAGAGATAGATTGATTCAAAAGAAAGGTTTACATGTAGGTATACCCCTCCGCCTTTGTAGGGATATTTGTTATAACACCTACCCCTACGAAGGCGGAGCGAGAATTAAATAAAGTCATTTACTTGTGTAAGCCATTTTTTATATTATTTTTCGTATAGATATAGTAGGCAAAATTCTGTCGCTTCCACAATCTTTCATGACTTATATTCATTAAAAATCCACACAAAAATCCAGTAGACAACGTAGTCATCTGCCACGACACTATGATTTCATAGAGACTATCATTGAAGGAAAGATATAGAAGATAAAAGAGGACCAGGAAGACCGACGATAGCTACATGAAACATATACAGGCTGACTTTTTAAACACTGTCCAAATTTATGGAGCAAGTTCAGTCCATGATACTGAACTACTTTCTATAGTATCAGCGCTCAGACAGACGGATTTTGTATGGGATGACGAAAATTTTTTATTGATTTTTAATTACTTTTTTTATAGAAAGTAGTTCAGTATCATGGACTGAACTTACTCCAAAAATTTGGTCAGTGTTTAAAAAGTCAACCTGTATAGGAGAAGGTTAACGTCGTGTCGTACAGTGAAGTAAAACAGCTGGCGAATGAGAGAGATAAATGGAAGAGAATTCATACTCCACCGACATGAGCATAGCTCTAAAATATAGATATATAGACTACGTAGTAGTGCATATTTTGATATGCATAGTAGTACATAATAACAAATATACTATTTAGTAGGAAGTTCGCAAAAACCCATCGCATGCGAACCAAGTACAATGCGATTAATCCAACCGGTTCCCGACCCCGTTAAGCTGATGGATCAAGGATGGACACCGCGATGATTGATGACCTCTGGAACTTACATGGTGAGGTTTTATTGGATGGCGAAGTCAAGGCGAAGTGTTTGAGATACCCTTGAAGTCGACCGTTCATTTTCTCCCTGTAAAGATTATCATATATTCTGCCAAAAGTGGCCATTTTTAACAAAATTGTTGATTACATAATTTAAAAGTGTTAGGCAAAATATAATTAACTACAAATTAACAATTACAATTACAAATTGTATTTGGAGACTTCAATTATAAATTACTTGAAATTATTTAAAAGAGATAAATTACAATTATAATTTGTAATTGTAATTGGTAATTTTAATTACAGAATCACATTTTAAAATTTGGTAAATTAATCATAGTAGTATAAGAATAATCTCTCAACAGGGCTGATGATAGAATTAATTTATTATACTTAATAAACACACACAAATAACACCTACTTAATTTCTGAATGTCGACTGGGAGGATTTAGAATTGAGATGTCTTTATCCGAATCAGATATTTAGGTACGCGGACAAAATAATTTTAGGTTTTCTAGAACTGAGTGATTCTGCAACTTCGCCGCCGCTTTTAAGTAATTGAGTAGTAGTATTACAAACAAATGCTATTAAAATTAGCAGTTACTTATGTAATTGAATTCAAATAATTTCAATTTCATGAAATTTGAATTAAAGTAGTTCAATTAATTATTGAAATAATAATTAAATTAAAAAGTAATTAATAACGCCCAACACTGCTATTGAATACCTGATGTTTCGCAAAATAAATTAATGATTCAACAATTTATTTCCAATGAGGGCGCCACTTCTGCACAAACTTCGCCTTAAGTAGATAATGTTGGTATGAGCCTGACTATCAGCTTATAGGGTTTATGAGGTGACTGCCAGTTGACTGAAAAATACAAAGATCAGCTATTTGTAACTCTCATTATTATTGCATTGTCAGCAGTAAAATTACCAAGGTAAAATACGGTAAAAAACGAAACGAACGGTAAATATTTTACGTAATATTTTGTATTTTACGGTAAATTACGGTAATTTTCAGTAAAAAACGTATTAAACGTACTAATACCTACTAAGACAATAAATACTGTAATTAGTGTGTTTGTATGTATCTTACTCTTACTATTGCACTCCTAAAAATAAGTCAGCGAAGCGAACGAAGTGTCTCCGTTTCAACTTTGGCAAAAATTCTTTCGTGTGTCCTGATTCCGGATGTCCAGATGTTCAGTTTTCCGGCTGTTCTCGCCAACAGCTCGCATTTCTCAACTGATTCTCGTAAATTTTTATGAGCAGGTTTCGATAATAGAATGTATAGAAATTTTACGACGATTAAGTTTTTCGAAAATTAAAAAAATATGAGGGTCGAACCTCTAAAAACTCATATTTTAGTCATTCCGAAAATTGTTCAAAACGTTATAAGACTTTTATGTTACCCTTATGAAGACGCACTTTTTCCGGATAACTTTTGTATCCGATAAAATTCAAGTGGTCAGGGGTGTGATGCAAAGACAGACTCGCGAGGTCTACAGCAGAATAATCAGTTCTCACAATCAACTATTTAAATAAGAAATTATATGTATAGTGACAGTAAAAAAAAGTTGCCTCCTAGAGTGCCGACAGAAGTGGAAACTTGAACATAAAAAACAAATGTATTACAAAAAAAAACACAAAAAAATTAAAATTTTGAATGTTTAAAGTCACCAGTAATTTTACCGTAATTTATATAAATGACCGTAAAATATCCGTATTTTCCGAGGTTTTCGGTAAAATTACCTAATTTTGCAAAGCTAATTGTCACCTACCGAGTATCCTTTCAATCTACAAGCAAGTGGGTGAAAATATTTGTGGATATTTTGAAACTGACAAATTACAATGACAATAACTAATAAAGTTTGTATTTATAAAAAATAAAAAACGGTAGCACTCCGGCAGTGCCGAAAATAGTGAAAATTTAAACAATGTGGTGTCGGTTACATGGTAATAGTGTCGCGAGTTCAACGGTTTTTTCCCATCTCATCTCATCTCAAGTGCCCAACGCGCCTAAAGAATATAGAGAAAAACAGAAATTTTCACTTCAAAAAATCTACTTTACAATTAATAGGTTACAAAGTTTTTTAATGCATTTTTCCTTTTGTTACAGGTAATTTTATTTTCAACTCAAAGCCGAAGAAGTTGTTTACGCCAACTGTAAGATCGCTACTTGCTTTTATTGTATTTTCAATCATTTTAAGTAATTTATAACTGATGCCTCCAAATACATTATGCAATTATAATTGTTAAGTTGTAGTTAATTACATTTAAGTTAATTGTATTTATGTGTACGTAATAGTTTATTCTCCTACTCGACGCTATTATTATTTTATAATTATTTAGAAAATATCAATAAATATAGCAAATGGCCGCGTGTTTCCCGGCAGAGTAGAATAAGACCACTCTGTCTTCCCGTGGATGTCGTAGAAGGCGACTTAGGAAACACAATCTAAACAAATCTTATGTCATCAATAAGACTTCTCCAATCCGTCTGGTCAGCGTGGAGAGTGTAGGCCAAATCCTCTAGCTGCTCTGGCCAAGTATGGCTCTGGTAGTATAGAGAGGGTCTTGCTCCTGCAGTGGAGACTAAAAAGAGCTGATGATGATAATGATGATGAAATATAGCACATGTCCTTATATATTTATATTTATTTGTATTTTTAAATAAATATCAAAATGTATTTCACCTTGCCCAGATGTCCCATCAAAAGCTAAGTTAACCCCTGAACATCTGTTCAGCTCCGAGGTCGTCTGTGACAAGATTTATGGAGACGTGATGACGCAGGAAATGGACAATTTGACAGTGGAACGGTGGGGACTTAATGTTGGGGCTAAATGTCTTTAATACGACTTCCGGTGCAAGTACTAAGTTTTATGATTTTAGGATGAGTTGCATAATCGCGCAAAAACCTGCCTCTTTCTATGACATACCGTTTCGTGTTTCATGTCATGGATAAATGATTTTGCTCTAAATAAAATTTAAGGCGAATACAATGTGGCGCCCTTATTTGAAATAAATTGTTTGATCGTAAATATTATCGTAAATATGATTTGATCGTCAGGCATTAGATAAATAATTAAATTATTTAATGTACAACCATTGAAAGTATCACGTAAGTTCACGTTTTAAAACGTGTTTTAGCGCCATAAGTATTAGAAGACAATGCGAAGGTTGGGAGCCGGAAAGTGGACCTTCAGCTCCGAAATAACACAGCCACAGAACAAGTTTACATGATATAGAGACTTATTGGTACTATAGTTAAGTTGTTCATTTTATGCTAATAAGCAAGTACCTAAAATGTATGAATTCAATGAAAAAAGAGCCAATGTATCAGTCAGCATATGTTGACATAAACTAGTAAAACCTAATTTAAACCACCCCTTAACATCTGTTCAGCTCCGAGGTCGTCTGTGACAAGATTTATAGAGACGTGATGACGCAGGAAATGGTCAATTTGATGGAGAAACGGTTGGGAGTTAATGTTGGGGCTGAATGTCTTTAATATTAGTTCCGGTGCAAAAAGTGAGTGTTATGGTTTTAGGATAGTCATATTTTTTTTGTATTTTAACCAACTCTTCTAGCCCAGGGTAAGATTTTGGGAATCGTCCGACTAAAATATTGTAAAATCAAATAGTGTCATGAGAACATTTTTCTCGAAATTAAATTCTAACAAAATTGTAGAGTTTTTTTTTTAATGAAATAGGTAGTAAGGCCGTGTTTTTACACGAGCGCGAATTTTTTCGGCGCGACACAGCGCGCGCGTCGCGCACGCATCGCTCCCTCTTTACAAACATTGGAATTAAATCCTTATCTATTTTAATATAAAGTTTAAAATATTTCCATATAAAATACGCGCGCTCGCTCAGCGGTCACGTAGTAACAGGATCGCGCACGCGTCGCGATCGCACAGCGCATGAGCAGAGCCCACGTCGCCTTTTTTATATCGAGATATTTTAAACTTTTTATTACAATAGATATACAATACGACATGACTCCTTATTTAAAAACATACTAGAAGGAAAGATAAAAGGTAGAAGAGGTCCAGGACGACCAAGAAAGAGCTATGTAGACCAACTGAAAGAAAAAGCAGGGGTCATGTCGTATCAAGCACTAAAAAGTAAGGCAGAGAACCGAGATGTTTGGCGCATACTCCACCGACAAGAGCCACTAAGCTCTTAAATAAGAAGAAGAAGATTACAATAGATAAGCATTCCAATGTTTCTTCTCTGCGCGTTCGCGACGCGATCGCAACACGGACTCTTATTGAAAGCTGGCTCTACGCGTTCGGCGCTCGTGCACGCGTGCTGTCTGAACGCGCCCTAACATCAGCATCAGAACAGCACAGTTGCCTAGAGTTACCAACTTAAAATATTTAGGTTCGATAATCAGTGATGATGGCAAAATTGATGACGATGTTTCTCACAGAACGATCGACGGCGACAACTCACAGGCGTAATATGCGACAAAAAGATGCCACTTAAGATCAAAAGCAAAATATACAAAACTGCTATAAGATCTGCAGTTTTGTATGGATCAAAATGTTGGGCAAATAATAAACAACACATAACAAAACTACACACAACAGAAATGCGCATGTTATTTTTTTTTTATTAAATAATTTTACGGCTCTGGATACAAGTCCTTAAGAGCCTACCTTTAATTTTGTTCTTTATTCCTAATCCTAACCTAACAAAACAATCAAAGGGTGGTGTAGACCTTTGACTGCTGCAAGGGAGCTTCTGGTGACAAATCTATACGAGTCCACTGGTTTACATAGACGATTGAGTGGCGGACGACGCCCGAAGACACCCACACAATCCGCAAAATAAATATCACTACAGCCGTACTATGACTGTCCACTTTAACTATTTCACACATTGTTCATGTCATGAGCATTTATAACACCAAACAACACCAATTTCATATTATAAAGTCCACTAAAATCAATGTGTAAAATAATTTAAAGCAAACCCCAACCAAACTCCTTGACTTCCCGCCAAAAACTGAAATGCGCATGTTACGCTGGTCAGCGGTTGTCACCTTACTGGACAAAAACCGAAACAAGTACGTAAGAGGGAGTTTTAAAGTTGCACCTATATCAGAGAAACTTGTTGAAACACTCAGATGGTATGGACACGTGCAGAGACGTCCAGACGACCATATAGTTAAGCTTGCCCTTAATTTACCAACGATGAAACGAGGACCTTGAAGACCACCTTCCAGCTGGATGACGACGGTCAAAAATGACCTGAAACAAGCTCAGTTGGACGCCACCACAGGTCAGGACAGTGCAATGTGGAAAAGTAGGACAAGGAAGGCTGACCCCAATTAATGGGATAAGGTCTAGAGAATGAAGAAGGTAGTCTTAAAAAGAATTAAATCTGAAATCAGCCTTAAGATATTATGTAACCAGGAACACGTTTAAACTATACAGATCAAGAAAGGGTGGGTAAAAAGTATGGACTACATTATGGACTACTTTACGAGAATAAAAGTAGTCCATAATGATACGTACCTATCTAATGTAGATTCTTAATATTGTAGTAATAGGTATAGACAGTTGATAATATAATCAACTGACTATTATTACTACTGACTAGACCTAGACCTATTACTATTGACTATCTTTTAGTTTAATAAATGACCAAGGTACAAACTTTTGTCATATTTATCGCCAAAATAGTATATTTATTAACACTGACTATTAAAGTTCAGTTAACCCATTTACTTTAAGTTTGACTCATTGTAATCAAACAAATGTAAGATTGTGTGCAATAATCTTAAATAAAACCCAACACTGAACATCTCTTTAGCTCCGAGGTGGTCTGTGACAAGATTTACAGAGACGTGATGATGCAGGAAATGGACTATTTGACGGTGAAATTGTGGGGAATGAAATGTTGGGGGCTTAATGTCTTTAATACCACTTCCGGTGCAAAAAGCAAGAGAACCTTTTCTCGTATTGTAAGCAAATGCACTAAATTGTTTCTGTCAGGATTTCTACCGAATGAATTCTAACTAAACTTAATGAGTCAGGCATTTTCACATAGTAAAAGGAAGGAGGAAAGGTAGACGACTTAAGACTTGGAAGAACACTTTTAGTCATTGAGGCCGAAAATATCTGAAAGTTCATGAGATATGAGAGAAAAGTCAATTGTCAATAAAATGTTAACTTTTTTCGTATCAGGTCTTCATTTCTTGCAGGGCAGATAGAGCCCAGGGCATAATGGCCGAAAAGCCACTTTGAGCGTGATGTGGGGTGTGTAGGTGAAAAAGGTAATCAGAATAGTGTTGGAATACCAACCGCATCCTCTATTAGAAGGATTCCTCTAAATTTCGTTTCTTTGATCAGATTTTATTTTCTGCGCGAACAAAAAGCAACTGGTACATAAATATAAATAAATATATATAGACAAATCACACTGATTAAGCTAGCCCCAAAGTAAGTTTTAATTTAACTTGTGTTATGGGATACTAACTCAACGATACTATATTTTATGATAAATACATATATAGATAAACACCCAAGACCCAGGACAATTTGAAAAAGGCCATTTTCCAACTTGCCCTGGCTGGAGATCGAACCCAGAACCTCCGGATTAGCGGTCTAGCATGTTAACCATTACACCACGGAGGTCGGCATTCTACGGCATACCTATTTTCCCAGACCAGCACAGAATAATTGTACCTATTTACTTAAAGGTTAATTTGTCGTTTATTTACTCAACTTTAACCTTTCTATTTCGATACCAAACAGGAAGTTTATCCTCCGGAAATTAGATTTAGAATGTACTTCCAAGAAATTATTTTTGGGACAAGATTTACTAAGAGGTTTATAAATAACTAACCAATCCAAAAGCATTATACATTATACTTTTTTGTTAAGGTCAAATCAATTTCTCGGATTTTCTATGAATTTCCGTGCGGTGAGATTATTCTATCTCACAGTTGAGACAAACATAACAACGAAGCAGGATATTAAAAGGAAAATCATAATATTTTGCCATGCTCTGATTTTATTAAAAATTGTAAATAGTTCTTTTTTACCCAAGTATTTGTTTATAGCATACAAATATTAGAAATTTCCACTTTGAAAGCCGAGCGTTTTATAGCACGCCCTGTCTGGTACGCCGGCGATTTTTGCTGTTTTTCGAAGTGTTATAAAAAAATAACTAACGGTGTAAAATGCATTATTATTTTTTATTTATTGGTTGGTTATATAATTTTGAGGATAAAATTAAAAAACATAATAAAGTTATTTATTTTTATGAATTATTTAACCTACGAATAGGGTCCAAAAGCGAAAATATAAAAACACAAAAACTTTTTTAACTATTTAACAAGTATAATCCTTACGTGTGTGGAATATTTTGAAACAGGGGTAATAACATAAAGGTACAATACAGTCTGGGCAGTAAAAAACAGTTTAATATTTTATTTTATATGTAAAAACATGCAAACGTGCTCTTGCGTCAGCGGCGTGCGGCGTGGCACAGCCAGCTGTATTATCTCGCCCTGCCTACACCCCGCCCCGCACATCGATGAATTTTACATGTGCGAGTAGCTGAAGAATAACACTAAAATAGTTACACGCGGATGCCGAGCTAAGCTCGTGCTTTCAGAAATGTTAATTATGCCAGTGATCCGATTCACTAGGTATCGCAAAAGGGCCCGAAATCCATCCGGCACGAAGGACCATTATGTACGGCGCAGGCTTCGGATTTCACCAAGGCCTACGCCATACACCAAAGAGATGTTGATTTTGAGGTCGGTCGATGATTTAATGGAGACACAAGGCTACGTCACTTTTAAACTGATTTATTGTTGATGATTTACATGTTGTTGAGTGTGATGGGTCCTTTCTCGATCGCTGTTCGATGGTATCTCAATTGTTTGTTTTATTAGATTTAAAACGTTAAGTAATAACAGTTAACATGCTACCTACATTGTACGTAGCCGCATGCAGCCGAAATGTGCGAGCATAGCTCGTATGGAATATGTGACGAAATGGTTTGTGGGTTCAATTCCTATTTGTTTATTTACTTACATCATCATCCAGGTCTTTTTTAGTCTCCACTGCAGAAACACGACCCTCTCTGTACTACAGAGCTATACTTTTTAATTTAAAAAATTAAATTTACTGGTCACAGGTGATTTGAAATTGAAGCTACAGTGTAACCATTTCGACTCGATAAGAAGAAGAAGCTATACTTAGCCAGAGTAGCCAGAGGATTCGGCCTACACTCTCCACGCTGGCGAGACGGGTTGGAGAGGTCTCATTGATGTTTATGGATTTATAAGCTTTCTTTAGCTTGTTTCCTAAGCCGCCTCCTACGACATCCACGGGAAGACAGAGTTTTACTATTCTACTCTGCCGGGAACCACACGGCTTACAAATTTTCAATTTCAAAAATATTTCTATCACCATTTGTTGGTAGCAATATTTAAAAATGTTTTTTACTCCCTCCTACGTGGTACAAGGCGCAAGTTTGAATTTTTTCGTCCGTCGAATCTAACAAAGAGCTTTTGTTTAGCGAGGGCTCTCGGAATATTCTTAGAAAACTCCCTATTATTTCACGAAATAATAGAGAAAGCTTCTTACGTGTCATTCATTCCCATATAAATTGAGTAATTAATTTGCTTGCCCATTGTTTTTGCACTTGCGGAAAATTGGCTTCCTCGCGCGGAAGTGTTTATGCAATTGTTTAAATTAAAATTTCACGAAAAATTAATTAAGGACGACACTACATACATACATACTATTACGCGTGTTTCCCACAGAGGTAGGCAGAAACTATGGACCTCCACTTGCTAGGATCCTGACAGACCTCTTTCGTTTCATTTACACTCTTCAACCTCTTTATACATGCCCTTCGGTTACGGGTACTTCTTACCTCTCCTTTTTTAGAACGTCTGCAATCTGATCGCAGAATGTTTGCCAACACTAAACGGCCAAATGTATTGATGAAGTTTTCTCTAGGTAGTTCCTACTACTTATTGGTGGTACTAAATTGAACCTTAGTTATACAGGTTGAATTTGAATCCTCTAGCTATATTGAAATCTTGTTATCAGAATCAATACAATACAATACAATACCCTTTATTGCACAAAAGTAAAAAACAGGACATACTTATCTTAAAAATTAGGAAATGCGCAAAAGGCGGCCTTATCGCTAAGCCAGGCAACCTCGTTTAAATAGAAAAAAAAATATGGAAAATTAGGTAGTGCGGGGTGGTCAATATAATAAACATACTTATATACAATAATTATAATAAACATATATACACCTAATACTTAAATACATACAATTTACATAAAGAAAACATAACAGGACAAAATGAAGAAAATAAGTAACTAAAACTAAGTTCATAGGATTTACAGGCCGGAATCTCCTAAGGTACGCGCAATATGCGTCACCCAGGCGTCACCGTTCCCCGTCCCCGCACCTCTCCCCTGTTTTCGCCTCGATGACTCACGTTGGCCGTCAAGAACCGGGGGAGAGGTGCGGGTGCGGGGAACGGGGACGCATATTGCGCGTACCTTAGGAGATTCCGTTCTGCTTACTCTTACTGTATTCTGTGGTAATGCTTATAATCTGAGACTTTTATATTTTCACCTCCGTCTTTATACTCGTAATCTGCTATTACGCTTTCTCGAACTGCCAAAACTTATTATTTTCCTCATTTATATACTGAAAGGTATGTGACATAGCTGGACGTATATTTTCATTAGAGGACTGGAGGAGGAGGACCTCACAGAAATGTCTTAGTTTATTCCTTACCTGGACTCAAGACCGAAATATAATGTCAAAACACTTTTAACAAAGATTGAACATTTTTAACAGCCTAAATATACTTATGACTTTTCGTGCAAAAATTAATTTCTTACAGGTCACGTCACATAATTTTTGTGATCTGTAGATAATTAGAAGTTGCATTGCGAGTATAAAAATGTGTATCCTTGTTTACAATTTTATGTTTTCTCTTGACTAGGAAGTGTTTTATTTCGAAAGTGCGGCATTTCGGCATCTGAAGAAGGACCACTAAGGATGCGATGACGGGAGTTTGCTAAGATGAAAAGTTATCTAAAAGCAAATAAAGTTTATCCTGTCATTCATTAATCCTACACATCGTCATCATCATCAAGGTCTTTTTTAGTCTTCACTGCAGGAGCACGACCCTCTATGTACTACAGAGCCATACTTAGCTGGCTAAGTATATATAAGTATATAAGTATAGCCAGAGTAGCCAGAGAATTTGGCCTACACTCTCCACGCTAGCCAGACGGGTTGGAGAGGTCTCATTGATGTTTATATGCTTTGTTTAGCTTGTGTTTCTTAAGTTCCCTTTTACGACATCCACGGGAAGACTTGGAGTGGTCCTATTCTACTCTGCCTGGAACCACACGGAAAAAAAAAACAAAAAAGAAAAAACACGCACACAATTAATTCTACACTCTAATGAGTATTTATCCCTAAGGGGGTAAACACAGCCTAAGGCCGTAAGACCCAAAGGCCACTTTTGAATAAAAGTGGAAAAAGAGAATCGTAAAAGTGATGGATTTCTGGATCTGTGTGGGAAGAGAATGAGCTGTTACTATTATTTTAACCTCAGTTCTTTTCTCTCTTCCATGCCAGTCTGGGAGATAAAACTTAGAATGCACCAGCTGCTTGTCTTTCCGATCGAGGGAGTGTGCGAGAAACTGAATCACTATTTTGATTTCCTTTTTTCATCTTCAAGTCCACCATTTTGTTAAACGTGGCCTTTGGGTCCTACGGCCCTGAAGTCTGTCTCCCCGTTAGGGATAAATACATATATGTATCTGAATAAATCTGTATCTGTAGGATTTTTTCTTTTCTTTTCATGGAAACAAAAATCAATATTTCTCGATAACTCTCCTATTAGGTAAATCGATTTAATTTATTCACAGACTTGATTGTTCACTGAACAGCTGACCTCAACACTGAACTAGACCTCTAGTAGCTTAATTATGAAATTGGAGGCCGGTCTAGCATGGATATATCCGTCCTTGGCCGGTCAGGGGCAGTTGGCGCGGTGTTCAGGAATAACACTAACACTTTCAAGTTCACTGTGCATTTTTAATGAACTCTACATTTTTGTAGAAAGGTCAGTGAGAGTATTTAGGTTTTAATTTTTTGCCTATTAAATCTGATCGATGGAATAATACATAAAATATTATATATATTATATAATATAATACATATCGATACACCTGTTTCTCATAGGGTGAATTGTTCACAACAATTCGTTATTTCCGCATCTTTATGCACACCGTTACGCTAAACGTGGCCTGTAGGTCTAACGGTCCCAGACTCTGACAACCTGTTAGGGACAAAGATGTGATAGAGTAAAAATAAAGTTCATCTAGTCTCTCAATTAATTATATATTTCTCGAAAACTCTTAATAGTAAATCGGAGGCCGGTCTAGTATGGATATATCCGTCCTTGGCCGGTCAGGGGCAGTTGGCGCGGCATTCAGGAATAAATAACACTAGTTTCAAGTAAATTGTGCATTTTTGACGTGACAACGTCTAATAACTCGATACTACAGGCTGCATCTCAGAATATCCCTTATCTCAGGGCTGCATGAACGAAAAAGATGACGTCATTGTCCCGTTACGCTCATTGTCGCATTCCGCAAGCAAGAGCGCGGCACGAACGAGAGAGAGGCATGATAGGCTCGAGCGATCGGCTCAGTTCGGAATGTTTGACGTTGTCACGTTAAACCTGAGCGTCAAACCAGAGATATGGGATTTATTGTTCTGAGCGTCAAACTACCGTCCGTAAACCTGCCGTAAACTGACTTTACAGACAATTAATTTTTATTTAATCAACTCTACATTTTTGTAGAAAGGTCAGTGGGAGTATGAAGGTTTTAATCTATTACCTATTAACGCCAATCGAGGGAATACATACATATCAACATGCCTGTTTCTCATAGGGTAGATGTTGATAGCGTTACAGCTAGAAATTCACTATTTTGTTGTTGCTGAATGCTCTCATTATTGAGCTTTTAATTTGTCACCTCCTATATGTATTTTACCTCATGTTATTATCGGTACATAGTATAAAATAAGGCTTTATAAAAAACAAGTATATACTTTTATTGTTAGGCCTTAGTAGTTATCAAGACTAATGTAATATGTAAGGTATGTAAGTAAGACCAAACTCGATGGGATTGCGTCGTTTCATTACAGGGTTCCTATAGCCACCTTCCGGCTCCATCATCAGATCGGATTTACATTAGCATACAAAATTCATCTCAACCGGGAATTGGGAACAGGCTCAAAACTTGCAAGATTTGACCCCAAAAACATATTTAACAACTACAAACAAGGCAAGCTTAATAACAGCTTGTGACAAAGTCGCTTCCCATCGTCTGTCTCTCTAATGTACTGTGATCTTTTAAACTATGCAATGGGTTTTATCAACGGATGAAGTAATTCAATTCAATTCAAAATATCTTTATTATCATAGGATATTTATAATATCTCTTAATAATAGTCACTTTGTTTTGTTTTGCACAAATGTTGACGTCAAATCTTTACTAACTGCTAAGTTTATACCGCTTCCTAGGCGCAGAAGAAGCGGCAACAAACTGCACTGCACGTTTTCTCCAAAGACGTCAACTAACAAACTAAAAACTTAAAATTAGTTATATGGATTGACTGAAATTACATTGTTTGTTATGTCATAATTAAATTGAATTCTATGAATTAAGAAATTTTAAATAGTGTCAATTTGTTAATTTAGTATGTACCAATGTACCTAAATGATGACATGTCTAAATATACAAACCTTTAAGGCCGTACCTAAATTTTCCGCGGTCCAGTGCTGCCTCCATTTAAAATAAATCATTTCAAAGAAAACGGAGACATCATTTAAAATTTTGCAACTATCAAGTCCTAGATAACCCTTCAAAGTATTTTATGAACTACTGTTTACAGTTTATAATGAGAACGTTAAGCTTTACTACTCACATTTGCCAAAAGTGGCCGTTTTTCGCAAATGTGCGTAGTAAAGCCTAACGTTCTCATTATAAACAGTAGTTCATAAAATACTTTGAAGGGTTATCTAGGATTTGATAGTAGCAAAATTTTAAATAATGTCTCCGTTTTCTTTGAAACGATTTATTTTAAATGGGGGCAGCACTGGACCTCGGAAAATTTAGGTATGGCCTTAATATTCGTATGGATGACGTATTTTCAAATCATATCTATCAGTCTGTGAATATCAGTCGGTGAACTGGTAGACAATGCTTAGCATCAAGTTTTACCTTTTGTATTATAATCGTTAGATTATTGTGCAATAAATATGAAATAAATAAATAAAATAAATATAAACAACTTTGCACATGTCTAATGCTGAAAAATTAATTTTTCAAACAAGTGTTCAACCGACTAAACATTCTGTAAATAAAAGTGTTTTTATTTTTCTTGAGACACATAATATCTACACCCCATAGATCAACTCCTCATAAAATTGCGTGATTTGCCCTATAGTAACTTCTTATATAATCGCGTAATTTGCCGACTAAGTTTCAGACGCAGTCGCGGGCCTTGAAAAAGTTATTACAATATAAAAGAAAAACTCACTAGTAACTCATAGAAGTAACAAGAACCTAGGTTTTCATGAAAATTAATTTTTCCGCCATCTATTGGACGCTAATCAAAATAATTTGTATAAAAGTAGAAAATGGGTTGGGAAAATTTCTAATCCCGCTTTTCCCGTGACCTGTGCTTTCCCGTTTACGGTGCTTCGCACTAGAGGGCGTTAATAAGTATTGAGCAAATTAGAGAGATGTCGCTAGTAGTTACACTAGGATATCTTTCCATGGCTTCATACTTTATAGATCTTTATATCAAAGTAGGTAAATATTTAAATTAGTGCACGCTAAAAATGTATATTACGCAAATTAGTTTTGCTAGGTTTGTTAGACAGTTCGGCAATCTCACGAACGCTCCTGAGACATGATTGTGTCTGTTTAAAATGATATGCAAATTGTCTCTGAATACGTCTATTCAAAAGCGGTCAAATTGTCTCAAATTATTAAATTTGAACTACATGAATTTTCCGGGGTTCAGTGCTGCCCCGAAACGGAGATATCATTTAAATTTTATCTCTAGCAAGCCCTTATTAAAACAGTATAATGAAACTGACTATTTACTCTTAGTTATAATTCCCGATATTCTTTTGATTAATTTATACCCACAGAATTAGGTAGGTACAATGTTCTTCTTCTTCTTCGTTCGTCGTCCCGGTTGCGTCCTCAGCTGTGCTGCTTCAGAGCCCGGGGTGCGCTTTCCAGCTTTTTCTTCTCCAAATATAACATGCATGTTAATGGTCACCCAAGGATGCCAAAGACCTTGCAAAATGGAGAAGAAATAGCCGGAACAGTTTAAATGATTTGGCTACAGTTTTACGACCGGCCGCCTGCCTGTCGTAAACCACTCAACCCACTTTGGGAATCAATATTAGGTAGGTACAATGCTCGGAATAACATCGAAATTAATTTAGATATTAATAATATCAATCGGCTGTGACAGAGGGACGGACAGACAGACGCACGAGTGATCCTATAAGAGTTCCGTTTTTTCATTTTATTGTCCGGAACCCTAAAAAAGTACTTGGAATATTTTCAATCTTTAAATTTAGGGCATTGGTCATCAGCGGAAACGTTCCTTCTGGAATATTTCATTCAACATCCCTCCAATTTGATCGGTCCCGTCGATCCCGGATTTTAAGGTTTATTTATTGTTTCCCTTTATACGCTATTTCGGGATACTTTGCATTCCAAACACCCTTTTGATATAAAGTTCTCGATGTTGATTAAAACAAAAGCTGTTGCCGCAAAGTTAAGGTACTAATGTGATTCGTTTTTTTATGTGAATAAAGCTTATAAGGAAAAACATTTTTACTACTTAAATGAAGTATTTTTAAAGTAATTAATATACTTAATATTTTAATTACAGTGTATGTATATGTTACAGTCAAAACTCATAACCGGTCAAAACCACTTATTTGGGTAATGGCTTATATTGGGTTTGTGACCAAATTGTATCGGCTAAAAGTAGTTCTGACTGAGAATGTTAGTCAAAACTGTTTTGACTGGAAATTTTTAATAAAAATCATGCGTATTACTTAAATCGTTTAATAACCTATTTATTTACCAATTAAATTTTGTATGCACAAAGCACGTAAACATTACAACAAAAAATTGTTAAATAACACTATTACTACACTATTGATGATTTTCCTTGTAATTTTCACTAACCACCTTAACTTTTTATGAATTTTGACTGATAGTCTAAATTTTAAATCAGGCTAAACCACTTTTGACTGGTTTTTGCAGTCAAAACTGTTTTCAACTAAGGGCATCGGTCGAAACAACTTTTGACTACAAAAATCAGCCAAAACTGCTTTTAACTGAAGGCATCGGTCAAAACCCCTTTTGCCTGATTTTTGCAGTCAAAAGTGGTTTTGACCGGTTATGAGTTTGGACTGTAATATATATATATATATTAAATAAGTTTATATTTTTTTAACTTACAGTACTTAATCTATGTGATATAAAAAAGAGTTCAATAACAGAATAGCACTTAAAAAATGCAACCGAAAGAAGTCTTTGTTTAAGGTAAAAATTATATAGGTATTGTCTCATCTTTCGATCAAATTATCGTAGAAAATACATACCTACCTACATATATCTGTTTCTTCTCTTATTTAAGAGCCGCGCTCTTGTCGGTGAAGTGCTTTCCATGTCTCACTTCCATTTTAAGGTTCCGTACCCGATCCGTAACTGTACTGTTTTATTACTGAGATTTTTCACTATTACTGAGACTCCGCTGTCTGTCCGTCTGTCTGACCGTCTGTCACAGGTCTCTATCTCTTGAACCGTAATAGCTAGATACCTGAAATTTTCACCGATTATGTATTACTGTAGCCGCTATAACAACAAATACTAAAAATAAAAAAAGTTGAAAATTAAAGGGGGTCGTCAAATAAAAAACGTGTTTTTTTCAGCGTTTTTAACTTGATCTGTCACAGGGCTTCTATCTCTTGAACCGTAATAGCTAGACACCTGAAATTTTCACCGATTATGTATTACTATGACCACTATAACAACAAATACTAAAAATAAGATAAGGTAATTTTTAAAGGGGGTCGTCATACAAGAAACGTGTTTCTTCAGCGTTTTAAAACATTGTATGGTGGTACGGAACCCTTCATGTACGAGTCCGACTCATACTTGCCCGTTTATTAAGTTCTTAACTTGCATGTTTACACATTTAATTTTTCTATTTTTTTTTGATAAAAATATCTTTTGGGATTTCCTACTCCTCTTTTTTACTTCAATTATTGTTATAAAGAAAGCATCGTGTCGTAATAGTAGTACTCGTAAATAACCGGACATTTTTTTCTCGAGCACCGTGCTTCGGAAGGCACGGACAAGCCGTTGGTCCCGGCTGTCATTGTATGGCAGTCGTCAAGCTATGTCAGATGCCTTTAGGCAGCTTGGGAAATCTGACACCAGTGTTGGTCACTTACATACACGAAAAACAAAACAAAAAAACCGGACATTTTCATTTTTATATTTTTTACTTACTTGTCTTTTCTACTTACTAACTTGCATTTTTTCTAAATATAATATATAGAAATGTGAAAATACTTTTTTATAACAGAAGCGCGCGAATAAAATCGCGAACAAAAGGTTGAAAAGACAGAGTAAGGTAAGTTACTCTTCATGCAGTGTTACCTAATTTAGTAGACAAGTTTAGTATCAATACACTTTGCAAAAATATTTGAAATTGTCAAATAATTTTACGTTACCTACATATATAAGCTGTGTTATATTTTACGATCCATACATATAAGAGCTACGTTAATAATTACAACAAATAAATACTTCACGTTAATTCCCCAGACATCTAACCGTTATTATAACAAAGTTCAAGTTCACACAAACCAGGTCGAGACCTTGGAAATTCAGCCGGAGATTCGGCGCTTAGCCGGCTAGGCCTCCCAGCGGTCTAGCCCGGGCAGGCTCTATCGACCCGCCTCGCACAGCGAGCAAGACCTCATTCGTGAAACATTGCGTGGTTGTTTTTTGATACATACAGCGGCTGTGTACAGGATTATACTAGTAAGTGGCCAGTATTAGTGTCAGGTTTTTTTAAGTTGCCTGTTGGAATTTAACTGATACAGTTACTGTCATCGTATGATTATAGTCGGGAACAAAGGCTGTCGTTAGTACCTATAAGTTTATTACAGGCCTTTGTTACCGGCACATTTAGTTTGAAAAGTAAACACCAATTTAAAAAAAGAAAATAGTAAAAAATATTACAAAGAAGCTAGGTGCTTTATTAATTTTACAGCATTGATTTACACATACATACATATATAATATACAACGTTTTATAAAATATACTGAAACTATTTTATGGGTGAGTTCAGTCAGTGATAGTGAACAACTTTCCCCAAGGAACACATTGAAATATGGAAAATAATTTTTGACTTTCCATACAAACTAAGATCAGCTGAACGGTCAACTTGTATGGGAGGCCAAAAATATTTTTTCATATTTCAATAGATGTTCCTTGGGGACAGTTTTTCAGTATCATTGACTGAATCCACCTTTAAAATAATTTCAGTATATTTTTTTAGACCGTGTATATAATAATTTACTTCTTTTTTATATGGAGTACACAGAGACTTGACCCGTAAGACCCAAGGGCCACATTCAACGTGATTCGACGTGCAAGATCTTTTTTCATTACTCTCAAATTAACAAAAATCACAGAAATATTCATAATGATCTGTCTACAATAATGCCTTCACATATCCGAGACCATTTACACGAAAAGATGTTCCACATCCGAAATTACTTTCCGAATTCCTTTTTCACCTCCACGGGAACCGTCTTGAAACTTTAACAATAGTCTGACTCTAAATAAAGAAATCATAGAAGAGTACCCCTCGCCCACGGTGACTTTTTGTAGCAATTCTGTCGCGCGTTCGCAGCGATACAGTCACGATGCGGTCGCAAGCTATGTACCCTCGCCCACGTAAACACTATTCAGTCGTGTCGCGATGCAAACGCGATCCTGTCGCCCTTCTGTCACGATGCAAACGCAATTTAGTAAATCGGTTCTCCTCACGCGCCACCCTCCCTCCGTTCTCTCCCCGATGTCGTCCGATACGGTCGCGCGTTTGCATCGCTACAGTCGTGATGCTGTAGCGCCTTGAAAATGCGACTAACTCGCGTTAGTATTGATGTTGTCGCGCGTTTACGAAACGCGCGTCAAAAAGTCGTCGTGGGCGAGGGGTCTATCACTGTAATTTTGATGAGTAAATTAACTAAGGCACTGAGTTATAGGAATGGGTGTTGGGCCTTAAAGGTTTCTAATTGAGATGAGTTTTTCATAGACCACCTCTGTGGCCTAGTAGTCATCATGCCAGGTTACCACACCAAAGGTCCCGGGTTCGATCCCTGGTTTAATTGATTTGACGATCGTCATCAAGGCAAGTGTCAGAAGCGGCGACTCGAAGAGATGGCTTCACTGCATCCGAAGTACTACTACGGGAGTAAACCATATACAATATTGATAATGAATTGTAGCTTTATCACTTGCCACGAGTCAGGGAAAAAATCCGGTTGGTTCTTAAAACTCTGCACAACTCTGTTGAGCCTCTGTGGAGCCTAGCTTATTTGCTAACGATTTTTTTGTATTTTTAAAAAACGAGTGCTATCGTTCTGTGATACTCTTTCATTTGTTTTCCGGCGCTTCGCGGATTATCTCTGAGTTCTCGCCATCCCGGGAAGATCATAATTTTTCTCAGCTGTACGAAAGCGAGTGATTTATTATATTTGGCCGCTGAATGGTGAAGGCTATTGTGCACGAGTGGCTAAATTTGTAGCAAGTCTCCCGGCACATCTGTCGGAATGTTATTAAATTGAATTGATTCATTTCATAGCATTAATAAATTGATAAAGACAAGTTACACAGATTAATAGTTACACAACTGATAGTAAACAAAGTTAGTTTTAAACTTATGTTATGGCACAGAAGACAGTAAGAGTATTACATACAGAACGGAATCTCCTAAGGTACGCACAATATGCGTCCCCCATTCCTCTACCCCGTTCTTTTGCCGCCGTGCACACGTCAATGCGTGTGTGTTCGCCTGCTCTCGCCCTGACAAGGCAAGAACGGGGGAGAGGTGCGGGGACGGGGAACGGGGACGCATATTGCGCGGGACCTCAGGAGATTCCGTTCTGTATGTAATAAGTACTCTTACTGTCTTCTGTGGTTATGGGAAACTTTAATTAAGTTACAACTCAATGATACTATATCACAAGCTTTTATTTAGCTTGCCCTGTTCGTTGTTATTTGTGTCGTGGGTCAAATCTTGCAAGTTAAAAATTTGAGCCACTTTCCGGCTTTCGATTGAGATGAAATTGTGTATGCTAATGTAAATCAGATGATGATGCGATATTATTATAACAAGAAGCTGATCTGATGATGGAGTCGGAAGGTAGGTATAGGAACCAAATTCGAAGGGGTTGCGCCGTTATATCACAATATAACGACGCAACGCTTTCGAATTTGGGCTGGTATTGGTATTGTACGAAAAAAAATCTTGTTTTCGATATACCTATTGTGATAAATACATATATAGATAAACACCCAGGACAATTTGAAAAAGGCCATTTTACATCTTGCTCTAGGGATCAAACCCAACAAATCCCAGTGACAGTCTAGCGTGGTTATCAATTCGTCACGAAGGTCGTCTCATTGTTCTTTGGGTGGAAGAATAAAATTATAGTCTATAATTATACTAGTTCTAAAAATTGACATCTGACAATCGACTTGAAAAATGACACCAGTGTTGACCAGTGTTGTACACACAATAACAACATAACAAACAACAATTTTATTATTGATCTAGGTACCTACATTATAACTAATTATTCGAAAATAACAAACCACATAATATTTCCTACATTGAATATTTAGTTTCAAATATTGCCTTACATTTAGGTAATATAATGGAATCAGACATAATTGCAATCATTATGAGTGCACGCTGAGTACGAGAATATATAAAATATGTTAAAATGATTCCTTTTGACCTTTGAACACGGGAGTTTATTAATATTAGGACACTCGTGAATATTTATTAAGGATTAGTGGAAGTTGTCAGACAATACGCTACTTGACTCTTTTTTAAAGTATGCATTAAGTTATTAATTATTGTTCAATCAGAGAAAAAAAAACATATTTTTTTAGAACCTTAGAAAAACCGCAAAAAGATTACTTTTCGTAAACAGGCGAAATCACTGTCATCCATATAGTCTATACATTATCGGTAGTGTGACGTCATACGAGTCGAAAGCAAACATTACGAGTTGAAAACATTTATCAAACATTCTTCATTGTATAAACATATAAGTTATATACCTACCTAAAGTACCTGCTATATATCGAATTTCACTCATCTATTAAGCCGACATAACACACATAAAGTTTGCGTAGAACATGGCCGACAACGTTTTCAGAGTTCAAAATTAGAAATAAAAAATCTATTTTTAAGTTAAAAATAATTATGTAGCCATCATAAATATCTGAAATCTATAAATATTAGTTTTAAGTCAATTACTACCGAAAATAATCATTAATTTCGCCATATTTGATATGAGTCTAGTAGCCTATTTATAAGATAAAGCGTTTGAATTTAATTAAGAATGAATAAAAAGATTCTTTACGTGATCGAATCAGAAATGAGGAAATTCGTAGGAGAACAAAAGCCACTGATATAGCCCAGCGGATTAGCTCGTTGAAGTGGCAGTGGACACATAGCGCGACGAACCGATGGCCGATGGGGCAGAAAGGTTCTCGAATGGCGACCACGTACTGGCAAGCGAAGCGTTGGACACCCACCCACAAGGTGGTCAGACGATCTGACCAAGGTCGCTGGAAAGCGCTGGACGCAGGCCGCTCTAGATCGGTCATTTTGGAAATCCTTGGGAGAGGCCTATGTCCAGCAGTGGACTTTATGCGGCTGAAATGATGATGATGAATGATGAATAAAAAGATAAGTTTGATGTGTCAATCAATTCTGTGTGAATAACTAGAATCAAACTAAACACCATACCTACTGAAAAAAATATAGAATATACAAATAGCTTATTATTAAAAAGAATAGGTGTGGCAGCAGCTCAACCTGACGTAGTAACTGAGCTACGAGTACACCTGAAACAAAACAAACAGTCATAACAAGTCCGTATTATTTTAATATTTTTGCTTTCATTTACATACAGACTTATCATACCTGATAATACACATAAAATATCACCCTCAAAGAACTAAAAACCCAAACAGTTTTATAGGCCATAAAGTCAAAATCCCTTCTTGTTTATTCTATAGCGCGTAGCCTGGATTGGCTACTGGATAGAGGACCACATCAATATCCCTTTTGAACGACATCGATTTAGTTGATGGAAGCACTAAAAACCGCTTTTATCTGAAGAGGCAACCCTATCTACGAGTATCACTCACAATGTCAGTTTCACACCTGTCATCAATTTAAGGACCAGTCGAACTAGCGGAATTTATTGAGTTTTGAGTCGCAGAAAATTAGTTGTGTTTGGTGTCATACGAAAATCATGTTTGTGCCACACGGGAACAGAAAAAAGTTGTACGGCGTATTTTATACGCGTAGACGAGGCGCGTTTTCAGCGCCGTTTGTTGCGTTTGTATCAATTCAAACGCGCGTAAAATGCGATACAAATGCGCACGTGTAGCGCGTATACGCGTGTTTGAATTGATACAAACGCGCGTATGCAGTGTTGTCTCAATTGACACCATTGTACAACTAAGGAAACACTCTGATTAAAACGTGAAAGCTACGCGCGACTACAGCGCGTCAGTATCGCTGTATCTGCGTTTCAACGTGCAATAGACGTGCATTTCATGACCTTTAACGCAACCTTGTAACCTAAGCTCGATACGCGCGTCTTTTGCGCGTCGTCTGCGCGTTTAAAATTCGCCGTGTGTTCAGGGTCTAAATTTTTATAGAACAGAAATTGCGGAACTCATTTTCTGTCACTCACAACTCATTAAACTACCTTTGTTTAGGAATTTTTACTTTTTTGATAAACTGAAAAATATGGGTACATAAAATTATAACTAATTAAAACTAAAAAATAACTTAAAAAAAGAAATACTAATAGACAACCTAAATAACTATTTAAAAATGTAAAAATTAATGTTTAGAATATAATCTTCAAACAGGTACATAGTGAAAAACTAAATTTAATTTACTTAACTGGATGTATCTTATTCTTACCCAGATTAGTTTAATTAATTTTATTTCCTTAATTTACAACGTAATAAAGAATAATACCCGGCCAAATGCGTGTCGGGCCACGCGCGTGTAGAGTTCTGTAGTTGCGATTCTTGCGAATGCCGACTTTGAGTTCACGTAGAAGGGGACGGGGAGACACTAGACTTACAAAAATTTGCAAATAAATACCATTTCCAAATATTTCACAAACGGATCCCTAAATCGAAAAATGGTGTTCACAAACTAACAATATTTATGAAAGGCCCAATCAAGGGTTCCTTGTTTACTACGGAACCCTGACAATTATATAATAATCATGATGCAGCAAGTTATGGCTGCAGTTGTAAAAAGCATTAAATAATAGATTGGATAGCTGTACCTATAATAATAGATGATGTATATAATTGACATAATACGGATGTAGACAAATTTTTTTATGGCTAGGAGGTAGATTATTAAAAAATATGTATACGTAATTTTTCTTTTCTTTGATAAGCAAATAATAACAATGTAATGCACTGTAGCACATGTAATTAGTAATTCCGCATGACGTCACGATCAAGTACGATTTATTTTTACTTGACGGTGACGTTAATCACTCCCCCTCCGAAACTTCGACGCGCTGTATCTTTGTGAATTTTCACTACTGTGTTAAGGGCCCGTACTACCCTAAAGTTCTTAGAGCGATCTTAAATATTATCAATATTAACGAAATACTCACTTTGAAATAAAAACACAGCAAAGTTCAGGACTAACTCTAAACATAATAAGTTTCGAAAACACGATTGCTTAAAATTTTCTCGATAGAAAAACATTGCGAAGTTGCCTCAAAATCACCTCAGAATTATACTAAAACAGAAAGTACTTAAGAAATACAATAAATTAGCACTTATAACTTTGGATTATAATTGTATTAAACATAAGGCAGTTATCATATGTCTTACTTTTTAAATAACTCTTAAATATTCTTTGTAAAACAAAAAAACCTTAAAACCAGAACCAGTCTCATTGACCCACTGCGATTTCCGACGCCCCGCATGGCTCGCTGTCTAGCTTCGGCTAGAGTAAAATTGTGTGCGTGAAAGCGGGAGCAAAATTGAGATTATTGACATCAGGCGCCCTCTTAAACCGAAAAACATGGGTCCATTATTTTTGCATAATCTAGGTAATATAAACCTAGGTAATTGACGGACTAAGTAAAATACCATTTTTAAAACCCCTTCTAATGTTTGTTTTTTAGTGATAATGTTATCATTAATCACTAAAAAACCGATCACAAAGTGAGTGCTTATTGCATCAAACCAAAACAGTGCAATAATGGTTGTATGAAATCTCATTGTTGCACTGTTTTACTTTTTAATTTCTCATTATTGTACTGTTTTACTTTTTAATTTTTCATTATTGCACTGTTTTACTTTTTAATTTACCATAGATGCCAGGCACATATGTTTAAGTTTTAATAAAAATGTATGCATTCAATGCATTCAAATGTATGCAAAAAATTGGCCGACGAAAAAAGACCTTGTTAAAAAAACAAAAATCGTGCATTCTGTACCATTGTAAAAGTTTTAAAGTCAAATTATTTTACAAAAGAAAATATTTTTAAAATGGAAAATGACAGCGAAAGTGATAAATTCAATTTGCACGACAAATTCAACTATAGAGAGCATATACACAGCTGCAAATGATATTATTAATAACCTTTAACCGCAAAAGTTCCTGGTAAAATAAGTAAGTTAAGTTAGTTTTGTTTATAATTTGTATTTTTTTTTTCGTACGTATATTTTATACTCAAAGAATATAAGAAGTTGAAAGAAAAGTAGATTACGCACCTTGCTGAAGTGAGTAATTAATGCACTCGTGCTAATTTAATGCCCTCGCTGTCGCTCGGGCAAAAACATAGCACTCGTGCAATAATGACTCACTTTGTGCTCGGTGCAGTAATCTACTATTCGTACATCATAGAGAGTACTTAAATGCTAAAATGCATTTATAGTGTAAAATATGAAGACAATAATGCTTGTTAATTGACTAAATGACAAGTATCTTGATGTTATCTACATGGTAAGAGAAGGACCTGGACCATTCTAAGATAAGATAGAATAAAACTTCTTTTCAACACCCTTGCTCGTAAAATGGATCTAATTTCACCGGTTTTAGATATATATAAAGCAGCCCATAAAACACGCGTGTGTTAGAAACGAAAATAGTGAAGTAATATTTCTATAACTCACGATTTGCTATTGCGAAAGAAAGGCACAGAGTTAATGGTAAATCCAGTATGAATGAGAGAGTAAGAAAATTTGACAGTTGTGTGTGAGCGAGAAAGTTAAATAACATAAGGTGAAGGTTAGACAAAGAAAAATAATAAATCAGACATCGAGCGTCATCGTTGTTTCAATATTTATCTTTGTATCTTAGATATTATTATCTTTTTAATTTTTTTACGGCGTTTAGCATTTGCCTTTTACCCAGTATGCTTCAAATTGTTTTATTTTTTTTCAAATTACGAATTCGCATGCCGCGCGGCGCCCCGTACAGTAGGCCGCGCGCCGTGCTGATTTTAAAAAGTAAAACGGCGGGAAAGTAACAGTGTGCATCACAGTTTTATGGTTGACTTTATTTTAAATCAATAATATCAGTTTATTAGGTATTTTATATCGCAAGTATGTTGAAAAAAGGCGCACGATATACGAGCGTATATTGGTTAAACTCACTCAGCTCCTAACGGCCTCGCCTTCGGCTCGGGCTGATATTCCGCTTCGTGTGTTATAACCACCATAACGCACTTATATCGTAATGTACATTATTGCACCAACTTAGTAATATAATAATATAAATAATAGTAATAATTAAAAATAAATTTGAAATAGAGTAGGTACAAAGGCGGACTTATCACTTTCGCTATTTCTTCCCGCCAACCTTTGGGTAAATGTAGACTATTAAAAGATGGTACAGTTTGAGTACATATTACCCTTACCCTTACCCCCTTACCCACTACCCAAAGACAAAACAAATATTTATACAAATTATTCTTTCTTCTATTTATTGATACATAATAGGTACACTGCGTACAAACAAATGTGTAGTAGTTGTCATGATCAGATGAATAAGAAACCTCTAGTAAGTAGGTTTTAAACTCCCTTTCTTCAAAATGTCATCATCATTCAGTTCTTCTCTTCATAAGCTATTTATATGTATCTCCTTACACAATACCTACCTACGTACCATCAATGAAATATATTGTGTAAGGAGATATTGATTCTGATATACATATATAGTAGGTATGTAATTGTTTCTATATCTAATACTAGGCATTTAATTTTGCCAAGAACCTTCAGGTCCTTGGCAAAATTAAAATTAAATTGCAAAAATGGCACCGGAAAAACAAGGCATAAAACAGTATTATGCCTTGTTTCGCTGTCATTTGCTCGTCCGTCCTACGTCAAAGATGACCAATCTAACCAGAAGGGAATATGTAACGAATTGAATACGGATTTATTTCCACGCTTATCTCAGATACTTAAGGTTTAAATTAGATTAAACTGTTTTCGCAATACTTGAAATGGTAAACATCTACCTATGTACGTATTGACACGGGTACAATATTTTGTTTGATTTTGCAAGGAACTGTGCATCTATAGAATATATGATCGAAGCTTCAGAACAATAAAGTTTGACTCATAAATACATAACTTAAAAACTGGATGCTCATTTTGTTATTCTAGTTATTGGCCTCGCAATTATCTGGTTCGAACTAGATCTAAGTAGCTACTTTACAGCTTATATCGGTTTTATTCGGATTAACAGACGCGTCCGCAAAAAACGGAGTTCGGTTTGATAAATACCTAATTCCGTAACGGTTTTTGTTTCTTTTAAATAGACGCATTTAAGTTTTGTGATTGTGATAAAGTTAATTTAAAATTGTACCTATTATATTGCCAAATCTGTTCCATAAAACAATTTATTTATATACATAGGGCATCCAAATGTTCAGCGGAACAGCTCGTACTTTTACGCGATTTAAATGTTGGTCCCATAGCAAAAATTGTTTATAATGACCAGTACAAAATGAGGAGCTCAGTGGATCGGGAGTACGCATTACTAGCGCCGGGTGTGATCCGCACTTGGATGGGTAGCAACAAGTGGCATTAAGTTTTAGCTCCTTCGTGATCCACTATCCGGAAAAGAATCTGGGCCTACGCTTGTATGGAAATAAGGCCCATCGATTTCCTCTTAAGGGGATACATGAATTCAGGGTCCAGTGCTGCCCTCATTTGAAATAAATTATTTGAAAGGAAACGGAGATATCGTTTAAAATTTTGTCTCCAGTAGGCCCTTGATAACCCTTCAAACTATTTTATGAATTAATGTTTACAGTCTAAAGAGAGAACGTGAAGATTTTCTTCGCATATTTGCTAAAATTGGCCGTTTTTTGCAACAAGAGGAAAGGGAGGGCCAAGAAAAGGATTTATAGATCAAGCAAAGGAGAAAGTTGACGCCGTGTCGTATGGGAGGCCAAAAGGATGGCTCAGGAGAGGAAGACATGGAAACAACTCCGACAAGAACGTAGTTCTTAAATTATATAGACACATAGATACCTCAAAAAGTTAAATTTGTTTGCCCTAAAGAAAATAATTTGAAACATAAAAAAATCTAGATAACTTTAAGATGTTTACTTCAAACCTAGTGGTTTTTATAACGCAATGCCCTGTACAAATATATAATAAAAACTTGGGTAAGATTGATGTCGATAAAACTTTTGCCGAGCCAAGATTTCTGAAGAGCCACTAGTGGTTAGATATATCGATAATGTTAGACAAATATCGATAGTTGTTAAAAGTCACCATATCACTGTAGTTATTTTAAAATGCTGTAAGGTAATGTTTTGGGGTTTTTAATGTACTTACCTCCAAAATACTATTTCATAGCATCACTTGTTGGTTGCCTGATATAAAAGACTTTTGACTCTAAAGTCCGCCATTTATATGTACCTATTACGTTATTACGTCAATTAAACAATCTGTATCCAGTAGGTAATGGCTTGAATTTAATAGTTGTAAATTATAATTTGGATAAATTTCCGAGCATTGTAATGCTAATGTAATTCTCTCTTTCTCTCTCTTTGCCTCGCCTTGTCCCATTCTAGTTGGGGTCGGCTCTCCTCGTCAATCTTCGCCAAACTGTTCAGTTTTGGGTCGTCGTATCGTTTATTTGGGCTTTCTTTGTATCTTTGTTGATGACAAACATTCAAGTTTGTAATGCTATTAAAAATAATAATTAATAGTTGTATGTAATATACAATTTATTTAATGAATTTCTCATCAATCAAGTGTAGTTTTGTATAGGTACCTTATTCGTTAGGTATCTACCTATGTAGTTTTAAAATATATACAATGTTTTAAACAAGTAAGTTATACATGTAATTGAAAGTATATTATGAAATAATGGTAGTAAAAGAAATAAGATATATCTTTCTACATATGAACAAAGATGACCCCTCAGACACAGGCCGGAATCTCCTAAGGTACGCGCAATATGCGTCCCCGTTCCCCGTCCCCGCACCTCTCCCCCGTTTTCGCCTCGATGACTCACATTGGCCGTCAAGAACCGGGGGAGAGGTGCGGGTGCGGGGAACGGGGACGCATGTTGCGCGTACGTTAGGAGATTCCGTTCTGTTTACTCTTACTGTATTCTGTACCCCAGATTAAATATAGGTCAAGGATTACCCATTGCTTTATATTAGACTAGCGGCCCGCCCCGGCTTCGCACGGGTATGTATTATACATATAAACCTTTCTCATGAATCACTTAATCTATTTAAAAAAACCGCATCAAAATCCGTTGCGTAGTTTTAAAGATCTAAGCATACATAGGGACAAACAGTGGGAAGCGACTTTGTTTTATACTATGTAGTGATACTTTTTCTTTATCGATGCGATGCATAGCAACTCGAAAAATCATAGTAACCATTTTGTATATCGACATTTTTTTGTCGACTTTATATCGATACTATAGCTCTTATCGACGTTCAGCGCACGCACCGATCTACGTGCCTAATAATGACGCCCTTCAACGGCGCTTCGCAATATCGCACTAACTCTGAAAAAGCGACCGTTATATTTTACCGGGTATTTTCGTAGTAGGCTTTGGTAAATAAATTGTTATAGCTGAAGAAATGACCTACGGTTTTTTACTCGCCGTAAGGGACAAAAGCTCTTTTTTCATCTACACGTCCACTTCACGCTCAACGTTGTCTTTTGATCTAAAGGTCTGAGACTCTGTCTACCCCGTTAAGGATAGACACGTTGTAAATTGTATCTGTACCCACAGACCAAAATTATGAGTTTTCATATAATTTTGTAATTAGTAATAATTGCATTTAGTAAGTACACTTATTTTATATCTCTTAATGAGTATTATATTATACGTAAAATCTAACAGTTTATTGTTATATTTCAGTTTATTAAAAAAAATAGAGAAAAATGTTACTTTAATATACAAACAACAAAATACTTAATTGTTGAACAATAAACGGCCAGAGAATATTGTAACCAGTTTATTAAATCATAGTACAAGTAACATAAATGTTAAAATACTTTATAAATTTTTGAACAACAGTATCTTTTTGGGTTCCGTACCCAAAGGGTGCAAACGGGACCCTATTACTAAGACTCCGCTGTCTGTCCATTTCTCACAGGGCTCTATATCTTGAACCGTAATAGACACTTGGAATTTTTACCGATTATGTATTACTGTGGCCGCTATAACAACAAATACTGAAAATAAAAAAAAAGTTAAAAATTAAAGGGACTCGCCATACATAAAACATGTTTTTTCAGCGTTTTTAACTAGATATTTATAATGGCATTAACTAGATACTTGAAATTTTCACAGATTATGTATTACTATAGCCGCTATACTAACAAATACTAAAAATAAAAAAAGTTTAAAATTAAAGGGTCGTCATACAAAAAACGTGTTTTTTTTGGCGTTTTAAAAAGGAGGCACGGAATCCTTCATGTACGAGTCCGACTCGCACTTGCCCGTTTATTTCAGTACACTCGTCGAGCTTAATAGCTCCTTACTACATAACATTCCACTATGTTACAATAATAATAAGGTTGACCTTTGGCCTACTGTTCCAGTTGTATACCTTGTTAAAATGGGTAATTTAATGAATTTTCCAATACTACTGGTAATCTTATGTTCACAACTTTCTTCTTATATTATATTCGATAGCCCAAAATATTAGGCAGGGCAAGCAGCAAACCGCTAAAGCGTAGAATGCTGGCACGTAGTCTTGGTATTCATCTTTTAAAATTCCTGAAAACAAAATAAAAATAGTGAATAATGGAACATAAAAATATATAGAGTCTAGCGGTAGAAATTGACAGAAAAAATATATAATAGAATAAAAAAAACCGGCCAAGTGCGAGTCGGACTCGCGCACCGAGGGTTCCGTACAAACCTGCAACGTTTAGTATTTGGTATGAATTTCAATTTAATACCTCTACGCGTTTATGAGAAAATGGGTAGTAAGTTTAAAATTATTAAAAAAAAATATATTATGTGATGTAACTAAAAATTTATGGTTTTCGTAATTTTTCCTTTATCTATGCTATAAGACGTTGCTTCGTACCAAATTTCAAGATTCTGAGTTCACGGGAAGCACCCTGTAGGTTTTGATTCCCTTGCAAGTGTCGAAAATTTGCGGCATAAACGGCTGTATCTTTTGATTGCGTTGGCTTAGAAGTTTGATTTTTTCACAGCTTCAAGGGACAGTAGACCTGAGTAATTGATATAAATTTCAGCTTCATACCTCCACGCGTTCCTGAGAAAAAGGGTCTTGACAGACGGACGGACGGACGGACAGACGGACAACAAAGTGATCCTATAAGGGTTCCGTTTTTTCCTTTTGAGGTACGGAACCCTAAAAAACCGGCCAATTGCGAGTAGGACTCGTACATGAAAGGTAGGGTCCGTACCAACGTACAATGTTTTAAAACGCTGAAAAAAACACATTTCTTGTACGACGACCCCCTTTAATTTTTAACTCTATCTTATTTATAGTGTTTGTTGTTATATCAGCCACAGTTATACATAATCGGTGAACATTTAAGTACCTAGTTAATGCTATTAAAAAGATCAAGTTTAAAACGCTGAAAAAAAAACCACGTTTCTTGTATGACGATTCCATTTAATTTTTAACATTATTTTATTTTTAGTTTTATTTATTTGTCTAGCTATTACGGTTCAAGGGATGTAAAAGACGAACGGACAGACGGA
The DNA here is from genome assembly GCA_963576875.1 of Acrobasis repandana. Taxonomy (NCBI): domain Eukaryota; kingdom Metazoa; phylum Arthropoda; class Insecta; order Lepidoptera; family Pyralidae; genus Acrobasis; species Acrobasis repandana. Next base: position 6,381,801 of record OY756215.1, read on the forward strand.
TAGACAGCAGAGTCTCAGTAATAGTAATGAGCCTTATTGGCACCCTTTGGGTACGCTTGCCAGTAATCGAAAGGCTTTTGCAATCTGCGCTAGAGGGGATAAAATACATTCTTCATTTTCTTTTTGAAGTGAAAACTTCTTTAGCGGCGTTGTGCACTTTTTTTGTAATGGGTAAAAAATGTTAAACTCGCGTCAGGACACGTGTCCTGATCGAAAATTCGTAAGACGGAGCGGAGTTGGCACAAGGGGCCTAAGCGCCTTTGGGGTTTATGACTCTTACGACCGTTTTGTGTTTGTAGTGACAATAAAATAACAAAGGAATTTTATTTTCTATTATGACATACAATAGACGGATATTTTCACTAGCATTGTCAAAAGATGAATACTCCAGTTGGTTTATAAAGAGATCAGAATGACTTGAGCGTCTAGAGTTCGAATACCACCGGAAGGTGTTTACTTTTTAGTTCAATGATTTTTTTATTTTATTTTTTTATTTTACAAAATTATTCCCTAACCATTCCAAAATATAAAAAATGCACAACGTTAATATTCAAGTTTTCACTTCTGCCGGCACTCCCGGAGTACAACCCGTCGTTTTTTTTTCCCAGACCAGAGTATGACAAGATTACATAGTAAATAAGTAACCAAAACTCATTAAAGTTCCATTCATTGCTTGAATTAATCAACAGCCTCAGCTGTTTTACCGGTTTCGATAGACTTTTTTTTTCAGTAATAGCAATTTAATCAAAGAGTCATATGTAGCACAGACACAAGTGATAAATTACCCTCCATCTTAGATGCGGAGACAACGTGACCCGTTTTCATTGAGCCAACGTGTAACCTACATTCGAAGCGGTTCCGATTAACTCCAAAAGTCAAGAAAGGAATAAATGTCTAAAATAAAAAGATCAATAAACTGAAAAAGAAGTATTTTTTTTTATATTGATTGAATATTGCCCGATATATTGTTTATCGAGCCTTTTAGTGCATGAGATACTTTATAGACAGATCAAACAGAATAAGCATGTCCTAAAAAAGTTTTAACTTTTATTAAGGGATAAAAGGCAATAATACTATAGAAATCTTGCAATAAGATTGATCCAACGGCACAGCTTGTAATAGAATAAGAACAGATTTATAACAGAAAATTATATTGTGCATTTTAATATCCTGAAAGGTTTAGAGAGCCGTCAAGCGCCGACACATTATCATATTGAACGAATTGAGAAACTTTCACGAAAACATGAGTTTACAGCTTTACAGACACTTTTTTTAATAATTTTGTTATTATAAGAATAGACTATTATGATAGTTTGAACCTACATTTATGCAAATAAAGAATTATGATTATGAAACACTTTTTTGGTCAGGTATTCAGATGTTCCGTTCTGCGCGGGTAGACAGGTAACTGGCATATTTTGTTTTAATTTTTGTTTATTATTTTTTATACAAAAGTCAAGGTAATAGATCGAGAGCTGGCACGAATTTTTGGGTAGGTATTTGAGGCAAGTTATAAACTTGTCACATACCTCTCCTATTTTACCCCAACACGGAACTGCAGACCTGACTGGTGAGTAGCGGGCCTAAACCATTTTGATTTATTTAGATTGACCTGGCAGGTAGAAAGTCCCATCAAAATGACCTGTCTTCGAGAGAATCTTATTTTTTAGTTATAAGTAATAAAATTTCAAGTTGCCTCAAATAACTTTTTTATATTTTTTTGAAAAATACTTTTGCACGCGCCTGGCAATATCAAAGCCCCGATTAAATTGTCTGGCTTATTGATGTTTTTATTCTTTAAACATTAAACTACAACATATCAAAAATGCATATTGCCTCAAATACCTTTTTTGAAAAAAAAAGACGGGTTGCACTCCGGGAGTGCCGGCAGAAGTGAAAACTTAAATATTAACGTTGTGCATTTTTGATATTTTGAAATGGTTAGGGAATAATTTTGCACGAATTGCTTTAATTATCAGTATAAAAATACTATCATTTATGTGGTAGAATACAATATTTATTTATTGCGCTATCGTACACAAACGTGACAAAAAGTGCACAATGCTGCTAAAGAAGTTTTCACTTCAAAAAGGTTTGGGCTCGCCGGGATTTGAACCCGGGACCTCTTGCATTCTAAGCGAAAATCATACCCCTAGACCAACGAGCCGGTTGACAGCTTTGTCGAAATTATAGTATAAATACTTCCTCTCCTACGCCGCGCCGGCTGTCATTCCGTCTTACGAATTTTCGATCAGGACACGTGTCCTGGCGCGAGTTTAACATTTTTTACCCATTAAAAACACAACAATGCCGCTAAAGAAGTTTTCACTTCAAAAAAAAAAACTTAAAAATTTAAAGGTTGCTTTAGCCCCGCTGCAGTTCCGTGTTGGGGTATAATAGGAGGTATGTGACAAGTTTTCAACTTGCCTCAAATACCTACACAAAATTCGTGCCAGCTCTCGGACTATAAATATTGTGACAGGCCAGTGTTTTTACATATTTTAAAACTACATCCCTACTCACTCCTTACATTGTAAACATTGTAGTAGCGGCTTTCTTTACTATCTAGATTTAAATTTAAAAAATGTCAATTTATAGGAACTTTCCCTTGGCACTGAGTAATGAAAATTTTACAGTTGGACTTGTGAATATTAATGGCGAAGATTTCCTTCCATCTGAGCGTTCAGCTGCAGCGGATGCAAGTTTGCAGACGTTCATTACTCATGCAAAACTCTGTTGTGATTCTGATTTATTTTATTGGCTTTTGAGTTTTTCTGCCCGTATACGACATTCTTTACAGCTAGATTTTCTAGAAAATATACAAATGCCGTGTGGTTCCCGGCAGAGTAGAATAGAACCACTTCAAGTCTTCCCGTGGACGTCATAGAAGGCAATTTAGAAAACACAAGCAAAACAAAGCTATAAACATTAATGAGACCTCTCCAACCCGTCTGGCCAGCGTGGAGAGTGTAGGCCAAATCCTCTGGCTGCTCTGGCGAAGTATGGCTCTGGTAGTACAGAGAGGGTCGTGCTCCTGTAGTGGCGACTAAAAAAGACCTGATGATGATGATGATGAAATTTAGCACGAGATCCTCATATGTCCAGTAAAATAAGAGGTACCTAACCAAAAAGTTTTTAAGGTCTTACCGATAGTAGGTGCAAACGCCACGTTGACCAGGCCAACAGAAAGAAGCAAGACTGCGTATGCTCCAGGGAAATCTTTGTGAGGTACATAGTTTGATATGACCAGCGGACTAGCGACGTGAAGCCACGCACGGAGCACCCCCAATGCTCCTGTTACTGTAGCCACCCAGAAGAATGACCGCACTTGAAGGATCACTGAAAGCAGTGTTATTAGAATGTGCATGAGGTAATAACATACAAAGGCATCACATACAAAGGTGCTTATATCCAGCAGAGGCGTTAAAGACTGATGATGATGCATCAGTCAGAATTAGAAATTTAAATAAAAGTGGTATTCTACCATTATTATTAAAATTCTAATCAGTTCAACACGTTTTCTCATAACTGATTTTATCAGTTTATTTTATACGAGTACATACATATTATACAGGGTTATTGTTAATTAACCGGCAACCTTTTTGGAGCAAGTTCAGTCCGTGATACTGAACCAATTTCCATAGAAACAATTATTGAAAAACAAAATTATAGGTTTCCGTAGCCAAATGGCAAAAAACGGAACCCTTATGGATTCGTCATGTCTGTCTGTCTGACTGTCCGTCCGTATGTCAGTGTCACTTTTTTCTCAAACTATAAGAACTATACTGTTGAAACTTGGTAAGTAGATGTATTCTGTAAACTGCATTAGGATTTTCACACAAAAATAGAAAAAAAAACAATAAATTTTGGGGGTTTCCCATACTTACAACTAAAATCAATTTTTTTTTTCATTAAACCCATACGCGTGGCGTATCTATGGATAGGTCTTCAAAAATGACATTAAGGTTTCAAATTTTTTCTTTTTTCTAAACTGCATAGTTTGCGCGAGAGACACTTCCAAAGTGGTAAAATGTGAGTCCCTGTAAATTCTACAATATGAGAATGATAAAACTAAAAAAAATTAATGTACATTACCATGCAAACTTCTACCGAAAATTGGTTTGAATGAGATCTAGTAAGTAGTTTTTTTTAATACGTCATAAATCGAAAACCCCAATTTACCTTTAGAACTTTTATATTATGTTACTTGCTGCTACGGAACCCTTCATGGGCGAGTCCGACTCGCACTTGGCCACTTTTTATTTTATCATTGATATATTATAGTAACGAATGATCTATTGTTTTGGTTTTTTTACTAAGCGAGTCAGAATAGATTTTTTATAGGGTTGTGGATCAGTGTATGGCCACACTTCCCTTTCATTAGCTGAGTTTAAGTTATCTAATGTACAAGAGGTTGGACAGTTGGGGCATGTTACGAGGTGGGCCGTGGTTTGAACAGCTCCGAAATGGTCGTTGTTTGAAGAAACCCCACTTGACTTGGTTCTCGTCACATCTCCCAACACCAGCCCGGAGCCTATTTAAGGATTTTCAAACTGCCTAAGGGAGATCACTATCCGGTTGGAGCTTCTCAGCAGGTTTTTTGGATTTAATGTTTTGTTTTGTTTCCAGGTACGGAGCTGATAATGCATTTTATCTTGCAAGACTAAAGAAACTGAAACTACTAGCTACGTAAGTACATTTGCGTGGACGGACCATAAGAAGGAATATTCTGATAATGTCTATTTATTTTCTTAAACCTACAATGGAACCTAATTAATAAATAGCTAAACTTTAAATTAACACTATAAAAACACAAATACAATGCATCTTTTTCATATTAAACCTACTTCCTTAACTCACTAGCTTACAGAATGTTTGGAGTATTAAATTTATATATATTTTATTTATTTATTTATCAAACTTTATTGTTCCCAAGTAAAAATATACTTTTAACAAATGCTGGGATAAGCAGCGAAAATTGTGCGGCATAAAAGCAATAATATATACTTTTCAATAAAAAAATAATACTTCATAAATATATCAGATATAAATATATCAGAATAAATACACAATACATACAATAATAAATATACTAACAAAGAAATAGCTAATGAAAAGAAGAACTGAATAATGATGACTTTATGAAGAAAGGGAGAAATATAAATCATGACCTAATTCTTATTTTGTCACAGAACGTAAAGTAAAATATATGTGATACACGTGAAAGAGACCCATAATAGTTCTATATTATGTTACATTATTGCCGAATTCCTGCGACCTATATTGTTCGGCATACAATAGGCTTTGGTATGACGCGCACAAAACGAGAGAATGTAATCTTAAAGGTACACAGTTATAAGTAACTTTTATTTATTTTCATTTCAGGAAATCTTTGAATTCTGCTGTGTAATATAACTCTAGCTTTTGCCCACGACTTCTTTCGTTTATAGAAGCTCAAGAACCTGATTCCTACATAAAGTATAGCTTTTTTTGTATCATTATGTTACATACATGCTTACTACGAGCATAATAATAGGTACCTAGTAATATCAAACATAGATTTCATTTTATTCTCGGATAAGTATTCTCAAAATGCGTGCCTGGTTGCATTCTCAGCTGTGATACTTTGGCGCCCGGGGAGTGCCAAACAAATGTTGAAGTATGAAGGAATAGTTATACCTAAAGGATCATCTAATTAAGTCTAAAATCTTACCTATTCTTAGCAGCAACGTGAAGAAAGTTGTAATATAGTACAAAAGTCGTATGTCTACGTGTATGATACTGCTTATAGCAGCTAGGGCAAACCGGCCAGCCACGTCAGCGCCGGCGCATATTGATATACACATCGCCACTTCTACCTAAAATATATTAAATTGTAATAGAAAAGAATATACTAAAGAAAATACAAGCCAAGTATGAAAGTAAGGAACTACTGGTTGTGTGACAATAAACTTTACGTACCTAGGGCGGTAACTCCATTAGCGACACTTCTAATTCTTGAGGCTTTTAAAGCAGTTAATATGTTGACGAAATGTCATACGAATTTAAGTAGCAAATATAGAATTTTGCAACTTGGTAAATCATACAGTGCTAAATCTTATTAAAACTCTTAACTAACTTAAAAGGTTAAAAATCTGCGTGACTTTTTCGGTCGCAATATCACCTCGCTATTTTGAGCAGCGGCTTCAAAAGTGTCTGATTACAACCGCCATTATACTTTTCAACCTCCGATATGAGAGAAACGCTAAGAAAAAACGACTTTATTATCAAACTTTCCATTAAAAGTATTACTCACTTTGTTGAAGCCATACTGGAACAATAGCATTGGTTGTAAAACAAAGAAGGTAACATCGGAGAAGTTGACAAAGCTCTGGCCAATACAGATATTGCAATATACAGGATCTTTCAAGATTCTCAGATTTAAATAATTTTGCAGCACGGACCTGTAATGAAAAAAAATATATTTTAAAAGCATTATACTCTTCTTTCATGCTTTGGTGGTACCACCTAATGAAGGATACATTAGTTAATATCTCATCATGCCAATCTTTATGAAAAAATCACGTCGCTCTGTTACTTTATGCTAAATGCTCTTAGCATTAAGTCCGCCATTTGTTAAAAGTATGTTTTACTTTAGAACAATAAAGAGTATTAATTAAATAAATACTTTATTCAGAGATTATGAATGGACAAAAATAAATACCCTTTCACATTTAGAATATTGCAGGTCATTTAAATTAGTATGAATAACTTCATTGCTATATTACCCGTGTAAAACATATAGTAATGTCTGTATCTCACGTTAGTTTCAACCAAAAATGTATAACTTCAGTTGCTAGATCTCACCCAACTTTATCAACGACGTTTTCATGTTCCTTCTTATGATTTGCATTCATCATTTTGCTACAGTTTTCATTTTGGTTTAACAATTCAATGTTCTCGTCTCCTTTTAAACCACATTCAACATCTGCAAATGTTAAGTAGGTATATGCATTCCCACATATTTTTCTTCCAAACAAATTGAAGATGATAAAAATAGATCCGTACTTGTTTGGTCTTTAGTTTTCTTTGCTATAGAATTATGAGTATTCATTGCTAATATGCCAGGAAAAGTATGCAAAGTTATTCCGCTTATAACAAGCAAAGTTCCTCGAAAGCCATAATGCGATAAAATATTCTTAATAAACTGAGGGTACCACATTAATATGATTCCTTGTACAGCTTTACACATACTCATCACAGTAGTTCTCTTTCTTACAAAGTAGTGATTGAGGGTAGAATAACATACTGGTACAATCATTCCAAAGCCAATGCCTTGTAGAGTTCCGAAAGTCAGAGGCAATTGGCTAGTATTTGATATGAAAATTGTGGAGAATGATCCAAAAGATAATAATGTAGCTCCAATAAAACCTCCATATTGTATTGAAACTTTCTTAGATAATATGTTGAGTATTATTCCTGCAACAAAGGGAACCAATGTTAATGGAAACGAACTTATAACAAACGTATGTTTACCGCAAACAGATAAGGTGTCAACATATAAATTATTATTTACTAGAATTTACATTTTTAATACAGAAAACACTAAAATAAAAAATTTAGATAAGATAGACGAACTGAAGATATTGACAAACCTCCTATGGCAAGCATGATGGCGAAAACTCCATGAGCGGTAGTCAAAGACTTGGCAGTTGAATGTGTAGAAATAATGAAATCATTGTATATGAGTCCAAATGAATTTATGTGACCAATTCCCGCAATCTGAAAAAAATCAAAACAAAGAGTTACTTTACTTAGTTTACACCTATATCCATCCACTGCTGGACTAAAGGCCTAATAGATATACAATAAAGGAAAAATTTACTAATAATCGCTACAGTAGATGGGTTGGTGATCACAGTAGATGGGTTGGTGATCACAGTAGATGGGTTGGAGATCACAGTAGATGTTAGTTAAAGTCTTTGCACAGAGGAAGCTGCTACCCATTCTCTTTTATCTATACCTCTCTTGTTCGCCTCTTAGAACGCCAGTGGGAGATGAAAGGTTTGGTGGCATACCGTATTCAACCGTGCTATCACCACACGAAAATAATGAGTGAAGTTTTAGTAATTGGTTAGCGATATTCAACGAATGGAGTTGGACTAAATGCGACTGAAACGATGGTAATGATGATATTTTTTCAAATACAAATAAGTAAATTACTTTGGTCCCAAAATTATCGTACAATTAAATTATAGTTTCAATTGATTAATTGAAACTTAAATGACGTTTGTTTATTTTTACCTACGAACACAATAATATGACCTTCTAAGACAATGCAGCTATAGTATGATGAATATAACAAAGGCAATAACAGATGAAATAAATAGAGCAATTATAATCATTGATTAAACAGATATCTCATGACTTGATGCTCGTTTAACTTGCAATAAATGCCACATTATGAAAAAAATATGTAATACTCACGAAGCATATGATAGTTCCAAAGCAGACAACATATCCCCAGTTGTCAGTATTATTGTTTTCCATAACACTTGTCACATTTTTTATATCTTTATTTTCCATTTCCTATCAACACGTGCGCTACAAATTGTGTGACAATTGTGACTGAACCGTCCATGTAGGTACCTACATGCCGGATAGTAGTAATAAGGACTATGATAGGGTTATCAGTACATAAGGGAATCAGAAAGGGAGCGTATAATTTGCTTTTGTATAGCAATTGTAGGTTACAGTGCATTTTAGCCGTGTGGGAACCACACGCCTAAAATAGGATAGAGTAGAATAGGACCACTCCAAGTCTATCTGTGGATGTCGTAGAAGGTGACTTAGGAAACACAAGTTAAAATAACTTATAAACATCAATGAAACCTCTCCAATCCGTCTGGCCAGCGTAGAGAGTGTAGGCCAAATCCTCTGATTGTTCTGGCTAATATATGGCTCTGGCAGTACAGAGAGGGTCGTGCTCCAGCAGTGGAGACTAAAAAGACCTGATCATGATCGTGATCACAGTGCATTATGTGAAATTTGAGAGGCACACAAAGGACTTTATTCTACACACACAAGATGTTGCAAAAAATATCCTAAATTGGGGAGTGGAGGGGGGGGGGAAAGGGTGGAAGTTTATTGTAGCGTTATATATGGATCGTAAAATAATAGTCATGTGCGGTAATTGTTTTCCACACCTAAAACTTTATCAAACTAGCCAATTTTGCTTTTTATTAATCGAGTCATGACATTATAAACTAGGTTGGTACCTACATTTATTTATAATTTGCTTTTATTTAATAAAAATATAAAGATAATTAAGTTTTTTCAACAAAAAATGGATGTTTAAATATAAATCAGATTTAATGTATTTAAAGTTTTAAAAAAATCTAAACGTGTGTACCATAGTTTTCATAATATTTACAACATGTCTAAAATCGTGAAAATTGGTGTAGGTGTAAGAGGTGGAAAATTGTTCTCGCTATTTGTAAGGAAAATGTGGAATGAGGAAAGATAGATATCAGACATTTTAGTTAGTAATGATTTATTTTAAATGCAAAGGATGGTTTATTTGACAACCCTACAGAGAGCGTACGTCTTAACATATTGCGATAACAATTCTTTGTTCTGCGCTTGTGTCATAATACCTATCTACTTTTATATGTACATAGGTTTGTGGCATAGTCAAACAGCTACCTATTTGCACGAGACATTGAACTGAACCATTGACCCTTTTAAATTAATCATTTACTTGAGTGACATTTATTCCTACGAATACCTTAAATTAAACGTTAAGAAAATAGCCGCCTTTTTTTTAAAGTATGTGTAGTGATGGCACCGTGAGTATTCCTAGTTTTTTGCAATATTCTCTTCCATTCTACCTATTATTATTATAGCTTTCTTTCTGGCTATGAACACCTACTCATCAAGTACTTTTTCAACATTATGAAAGAATCATGAACTGAAATATAAGCAATTAATCAAGCCTATTCTTGATCATTCCGTTTTGTATATTACCTATTAGAGAGTACCTAGTTCGGTATAAGGAAGACTTTTCCAGTATACAAATATTTACCACAAGCACAGATACTATAATACAAGCGTATCGCAAGTTAACACTTCTATCTATCTATCTATAATTTAAGAACTACGTTAAATCAAAATTAAACGTTTTGCGAAAATGAAAACACATACGGTGCGTTTTCAGCAGGCGAAGTGTTAAGTTAAGACTTGAGAAGAAGACCGCAAGTTTAGTCCGTAATACTGATTACATTCCCTATAAAAAGTTGGTAGAATACGTAAAATACCTCCCACTTTTCATCACATACAGCCGCGCGATTAGCAGCTTCAAAAGGGAGGTCAATTTTTTTAGGGTAGGCCACAAGGAACCCTTATAGTTTCGTCATGTCCGTCCGTCCGTCCGTCAGTCCGTCCGTCCGTCTGTCTGTCCGTCCGGGCTCGTACTCCGCCAATACTGCACCGATTGTCACGAAAATTGGTGGAGAGATAGATATTGAAGTTCCAAAAGTTGGTTTTAAAAATTATGAAAAAATGTTTTCTTTTTTCAGCCACCCTCCCCCATACAACGAAAATAGAATTTAAAAAAATAAATTGGACTAACCCCAAAGTGTGGGGTATCGTTGAAAAGGTCTTTTAAAATGCAACAAAAACTGCTTTGTTACTATGTAGATCAAACGCCCCAGTCTTGAGATAATCTAATACAAAGTTAAAATTTGAGGTGTGGGGAAGTTACGGTAGGGGGCTACCGTAACTTTTGAAATATTACTAAAATAATTCTGAAAAAAATGTGGTATATACCTCAAAGTATGTACTTTCAATTAAAACTATAGCGGTCTCGGTAGCATAAATATTTATTTTTTAATACGTCATAAATCGTAAACCGCAATTTACCTGTAGAACTTTTATATTATGTTACTTGCTGCTACGGAACCCTTCATGGGCGAGTCCGACTCGCACTTGGCCACTTTTTTAACGTATTTTACTTAACCTTTCAAGACCCGATGTTACGATATTATTTGTATAATGTAATCAGTATCATGGACTGAACTTTCTGTAACAATTTGCCTCATCATTTCTATTGAATAATTGATTTATTTATTTGATTATTATATGTATAATATTCATTATGAAAATTAATGGTAATATAGATTTAGAGGTGTCAAATCATACATTTTATTGAATATAATAAGTAAATAGCAACGTGTATAATTGATGATAATATAAAATCAAACTAACTTAATAACATAATAGTTATGCTTGATAATATCTTAAAAATAAATATACACTTTTTATGTAAACAAGTACTTAAGGTGAAAACCAGGCAGACGCGGCACCTTCATTTAAAATAAATTGTTTGATCGTAAATAAGGTGAAAAATTCCATATTGTTAAGGTCAGAAGTCAGGCACTAGATATCTCTTTAAATTATTACATGATTTATCGTTAAAAGTATTACAATAGTCTGTCCTGTTTTATAACGTGTTTTAGTCAAAAGTTTGGCCATATTTGGCGAAAACGAGTTTTAAAAATATACGGACTTTTAGCAATATAGCAATTTTCACCATATTTACGATTAATAATTTTTTTCAAAAGAGGACGCCACTTCTGCATGGATTTCACATTAATAATAATGATTGATATATTTGGAGAATCGTTCTGCTTCCGTCAATTGAACTACTTTGTGAATTATTTATACTTTTTTGTGAATTTGGATGCTTGAATTGTAATCATCATATTATTATCTTCTTATCGAGCTATTTTCACTGGCGTCAGATATTTCGAGCTGCCTAAAGGCATCTGACGTAGCTCAATGACTGTCATCCAGTGACTGTTGAACGCCTAACCTTTTTAATTTAGATGCCAAACCTCTATGCATCGTTTTATGTTGGTTACAGTTTTCATGTGTTACACACATGTACCAGATATAAACCCGAATTTTTTTATTTTTATTTACGGAACAATTACCAACTTCAAGGATAAATGTAAGCCGACCGTTTTTATAATTCTGGAGTGGATTTTACAGGTCCAATTAATTTGAGAGTAACAAAACGGCGTGGTCACCATTCTTAAAAGGGTTATATTTGCATATTCATTTGTATGGCAACCAGACCAGTTCATTTGGAAGCAGTTAATGATATGACTGGTCATATCAGTAACTGCTTTCAAATAAATAATTAAAGATAAATAATAAATAAATATATAGGGACAAATCACACAGATTAATAATAATTAAAAGATAAGGCACGTCTTGCTGTTCATAAAGAAGTACTAATACCTACTTTAATGTACGGTAGTGAGAGTTGGGTATGGCAGAGAAAGCATGAAAGCAGAATAAATGCAGTTGAAATGCGAGCGCTGAGGAGTATGTGTGGTGTTACCTTGAAAGACCGAATAAGAAATGATGTTATAAGAGATCGGTGTGGAGTGAAAGAGGACGTAGTGACAAAAGTAGAACAAGGGATGTTAAGATGGTTTGGGCATTTAGAAAGGATGGATGAAAATAGATTAATAAAAAATATTTATTAGGTAAGTGTGAAAGGAAGAGCGGTACAGGGTCGACCTCGGCGAACGTTCTGCGATCAGATTTCAGACGTTCTGAAAAAGGGAGAGGTAAGAAGTACACGTAACCGAAGGGCATGTATGAAGAGGTTGATGAGTGTAGATGAAGCGAAAGAGGTCTGTCAAGATCGTAGCAAGTGGAGGTCCATAGTCTCTGCCTACCCCTGTGGGAAACAGGCGTGATAGTATGTATGTATGTATGTAAATCACACAGATTAAGCTAGCCCCAAAGTAAATAGTAAAAGAGGTGGGCTTAAATTATTTCAAACATAATACACTTTCAAAATGTCGAGCAAATAATGCGCGAAAAAATGAGAAGAGTGAATATTTCGGGGTTTTTCAGGTATTACGCAAGTAGCCTAAATTTTTTTTGCTTTAAGGCGAGATGAGTTCTCAGCTCGCAAAACTGTGCGTGTTTTTTGAAAAAATACTGTGATTAAACTACTACAGTTTATTTCTCAAAAAATTAACATAGAAATCTTAAGTCTTTTCTTCAGACACACACAATATCCAAAACACGATTGAACATTTTTGGCTTGATAGAAAAAAAATAAACAAACATACCCCTAAATTTGCCTAAATTTACCTTTATAGTATTTATAATTATTTTATACAATCACCTATTATATATTATATAGAAAATTTAAGGACTTCCTAAACTATTTCATCGATTTAATAAATTAATATATTGAATTATTAGTTCTTATTTGATTTGTTAAATTAAAAAATGCATTTTGCTCAGGTAATTCAATCACATACAGAGGCAACACTCCCAACTAATGACGTATTCTTGGCCCAATCACGCTGTCACGGGAACAGAATACCATGTTTTACTTTATACCATGGTTTAGATTTCTAACTCTCATCATAAACTGATAAATAATGTCTCGTGGGAAATTTTACATGACCCTTTGTCGACAGCCTATAAACATATGAAAACAACTGAAGCAAGAAATAAAAACGAATATGAATTAACTAAACTAAATTAAGGATATGCTAAATGTAGCATTACTGCCTGCACTGCCTAAAATTTGCGTTTCTACGCGTTGTTTAGTTGTAAAGTATACTAGCAGCATGAAAAAAGTCTGAATAAATTAAAAAAAAAACCAGTTGCTCGAGTTCCTATAGTCTGGTGACGTGCCACTTCACGAGAACCGGTGCAGCAATAAAACTGAAACAGGCTGAGTCGTACTGGTTTGTGAATTCGTGTTACCAATTTCATAATTATTGCGCAGTTTTTATATCTAGACAAGCCGATGCCAACGACGTCGGCCGCGTGGTAAATAAAAAAATGACGGAGTTTAATACAAAACATTGTCTATTTTACCCTTTTAAAGAATATATTTTTTTTAAATAGTGATACAATAAACTTTCGTTTTGAACCATGAGCTCATATGTAAATATTAACATTTCTAACTTAAAAATTGACTAAGTTTCATCCAAATTTTCAACCCTCATTTTTAATCCTTTAGGGAATTATTTACAAAAACCCTTCTTAGTGCACATTTATGTCATTTAAGGAACGCTAGTGCATAATTTTATGTTCCTAGACCCAGCGATTTCAGCTGTGCTTTGATCGATTGGTCAATATGTTAGCCAGTCAGTTTTTTCTTTTATATTTATATATAGAAGATGGGTATTTATATATCTTACGTTGCAGTCGACACTGCTACTCGTTCATCGACCTTCCAAGATGTACCTATTTACTTATTTTAGTAAAAATGAACTTCCTCAATTGACATAACCAAAGATAATATAATTACTAACGTAAACATAACTAACGGCTCGTAATTGACTGTTCATCACCTATTTATAAAACAGGTTTAACTGATCCGTTACAGTAGGTCACCTATGAAATTGTTACTTGAGTTTTTATCGTAACTTCTATAAAATTAGAGGAACCGGTTAGTTAAAAATATAAACATTATAAAAAATAAAAAATTATTTGAGGTGTCAAATCACATGGCACAAATTAATTTTTAATAAAAAAATAATTACACAATGTTTTAAAACGCTGAAAAAAACACGTTTCTCGCATGACGACCCCCTTTAATTTTTATGTTTATCTTATTTTTAGTATATGTTGTTATAGTGGCCACAGAAATACATTCAACATGCAGGTCTTTTTTAGTCTCCCCTGCAGGATCACGACTCTCTCTGTACTACAGAGCCATACTTAGCCAGAGTAGCCAGAGGAGTTGGCCTACACTCTCCAAGCTGGTCAGACGTGTTGGAGACGTATCATTAATGTCAAAAGCTTTATTGTGCCTGTGTTTCCTAAGTCGCCTTCTAAGACATCCACAGGAAGAGTGGTCCTATTCTACTCTGCCAAGCACCACACGGCTTGTAGTACATAATCGGTAAAAAAATTAAGTGTCTAGTAGCTATTACGGTTCAAGAGATAAGAGCCCTGTGGCAAGACGGACGGACAGACGGACAGACAGCGAACTCTCGAGTAATAGGGTCCCGTTGGCACCCTTTGGGTACGGAACCCTAAAAATGAAGACGAAATAAAAAATATATATTTTGCTTCAATCATTTTATTTTATGTTTAATTTGAGCAGTTGTGTTTGCCTTATTAAACTAAAAATACTTAATATAATTAGACCCAACGGACCTATAGTTTAAAAACAGAGACTATTTAACTTTATACATCTTATTTACTATATTGTACCTCTATGATCTTAACTATACAGTAAACTTGATCAATAGGGATGGACTACGTCGAAAAATTGTAGTTTATTTAGTCCGTCAGTTAGATTATCCAAAAATAATGGACCCATATTTTTCGATTTGTCAAAGTAGTGAACTTTCACAGATACAGCCTATGAAGGCAGCGCGTCAAAGTTTCGGAGTGGGGGTGATTGATGTCACCGTCAAGTGAAAATCGTAAGTGACGTCATGCAAAATTTTAATTCGCTGTATCTTTGTTATTATTTGCTAATCAGAAAAAATAAAAAATACATTTACAATTTAATAATCTACTTGATGAGCTTAAAAATATTTTTAGTCCATATCCTTATATAAGTAAATTGTGGTACTTACATTTGTAACCTTTTCTCATAATGCAACGTCCCACATAAATCCACATTTTATACACTTAGACCAAACTAACCAACACGGTCTACCACCGACGTCGTTTGACTAAATTTGACTTCGGTTTGACCATACGTTATTTTTATCTAGATTTATTTCAGATAAAGCATTGTAAAAAAATATAAATAAACACATGTTCTTTGTTTGTTTATATTTTTTTACAATGCTTTATGCTAAACAAAGGTCAAAAACAATTAGGATTACACAAACCCAACCATAGAAATAATTGTTAGGCTCAATCTACATTGCCGCGGAATCGAGGCGAATTGCTGAACTGCTTGACCATAAAATAGTTAGATACAAATGTACCCTACATTTATACGGTTTATTTATTGCAATTCATACATTATTCATTTTAAAATTTTTTGAATAAGTTGAAATGTATGTAAGTATATTATTATTTATACAATCGGTAAAGATATATTAACTACTTAATATTTATGTTATTCATCAGTCAAATATTCCTAACTCGAAGTACACCTATTGAAAATTCAATTATACAATTTAAATACAAAACAAACTTAATTTTCAGCCTCATCAATATTCATAACTTATATCATCAGGTCTTTTTTAGTCTCCACTGCAGGAGCACGACCCTCTCTGTACTACCAGAGCATATATTAGCTAGAGCTGTCAGAGGATTAAGCCTACACTCTTCACGCTCCAACTAAATAACTTATATCTATTAACATTTATTATTATAATGTTGATGTTTCATAAAACCTCAGATCAGGAACTTGGGTTACTGCTTGAAATCAGAACACTTCGAGTATACTCGTAAGTACTATTTTAAACTTAATTGCCTTCGATTTGTTACTATATCAAACTTAGTTTGGTGGATGGTTTTTAATCCGCTAGTTTTCAACAAGTCAAATCAGATACCTTTTTTCAAACGTCAAAACAAAAATTTTCTATGAGATTTGTATGAAATATCGGACTGTGACGTCATAGTTTTTTGGAGTCAAATAGCGCTCGTAAATATCCGTTTTGCTGCATTAATAAATGTAAAATCACATTCAAAATTGATGTGATCAAGGACATGTGACATTATTTTGTGACGTTTTATTCTCTTAACAGTACCAAATAATTTCTTTTTGACCCGGGAAACTACCCAATTAAGTTAAGATTTAGCCACACTGGTCGAAACGTTTTTTTTCGATCTATCTGTACTAAGATTCATGGTCCTATGCTATGCGCTTTCAGGTGCATAATCTTATATTGTTGCTACAGGTGTGTTTTCTTAAAATTATAATATGGCACAAATTATTTGGCTAGTCAATGCAATGTCTGTCAATATACGACATGGACTCATTTTCGTTAAGTGTATCTACACTAGCGAACCCATAAGGAAGCGCAAAAAAGACACCATTACCTAAAACAACATCTCATTTTCCGCCAATACTAACGTTACTTCACGCCAATTGGACCAATCAGTGGCTGCTGTACGATGCTGCGTCATAGCACTCATAGCGGACATTGGCCAACAGTTAACGGTGCATCATGCGACAGTCATTTTAAATTTCGTGGTCCCATTTGGCACAATGATAATAATTCAAGATCTATAGTATTATAGTTCACTGAACTACACACTATGTACTTAACTGTTTGAAGATTCATTTGAGCGTACTATAAACTAATTTGTTTGCCAGACATCAATAGTTTGATAAGTGTACGTGCAGGTGTCCTTAATTCACGTTTGGAGGGTTTTTGCCCGAACTTTCTTGTACCTGATGGCAGCTTCTATAGCCCAGGGTATAACGCAGCAGAGATTGCAGGCTGTGAGCATGTTGAATGCTATGACGTAACTTCCGGTGTAGTCGCGGATGAAGCCTGGAAGTTTAAAAGAGATGTTGTAATTGACAACTTCTACGTTACTAATTGTAATATTTTGTGAGTTTCATATCCATAATTAAATATTTGTAAGTTATTATCTACCCTAGTAGAAATATATATATATAAAATGTGAATTCACTTTTAGGCACCAAGATTTTTCAGAAATAAAAGAAAAAATGTCATCATTATCAACAGGTCTGTTTTAGTCTCCACTGTAGGAGTACGACCCTCTCTGCTACTACCAGAGCCATACTTGACCAGAGCATCCAAAGGATTCGGCTTCACTCTCCATGCTAGCCAGACGGGTTGGAGAAGTCTAATTGAGCTTTGTTAAGCTTGCGTTTCCTAAGTCGCCTTCTACGAAATCCACGGGAAGGTTTGAAGGGGTCCTATTCTGCTCTGCCGAAACCACACGACAACCAAAAAAAAACTTCTAATCAGGAAATACTCTGGAAGAATACATTTCCCAAACAATCTATGTTTTTTTTTTCTTCTCGAAGATTAATACTTTTATAAATCTTTTTGATTCTGTTTCTGACTTCTTCTCGCCAGCTCCCATGTTCTTATATCTTGCTGCAGTGGTAATGATCCCAAAGCTGATGTTAGCATAAATCTTACCTATAGCAGGCCCCACTGAGAGACTCAGTCCTCCAGCCAACAGCATGTACAGGCCATAAGCGGGCGGGTACCTCTCTATCGGAACATGTTCAGCCATCACTATAGGCTGGGCAATGTGGACTAGTGACCTCAGAGCTCCTAATATGGCTGTCAGTATTAGGAGTGGGAGATAGGTTGTGTACTGGACGAATGCTGCAAAAAAAAAAAACTTCGGTACAGAATTGATCTGAAAAGAGATATTAATGCCCCTGGACACTGGCACTAGCTACGTAGAAATAATTTTGTAGATAGTTTGAATTACTTTTCTTTGATGTTAGTTTTCAACCAATTAATTCCTGGTTAACACCAATAGATACCCACTACCATATTCATAAAAGTTCTGCACTCTTAAAATCATTTCTTTTGTCTGATTGTTCTGTCAAATTCGTTAAGATGAGGTGTATTTATCAATATTCGGGCAAGTGCGAGTCGGACTCGTACATGAAGGGTTCCGTACCAGTGTACAATGTTTTAAAACGCTGAAGAAACACGTTTCTTGTTTGACGACCCCCTTTAATTTTTATCTTTATCTTATTTTTAGTTTTTGTTGTTATAGTGGTCATATTAATACATAATCTGTAAAAAATTTCAAGTATCTAGTTAATGCCATTATAAAGATCTAGTTAAAAACGCAGAAAAAACACGTTTTTTGTATGACGACCTCCTTTAATTTTTTATTTTT
Organism: Acrobasis repandana; assembly: GCA_963576875.1. NCBI lineage: Eukaryota > Metazoa > Arthropoda > Insecta > Lepidoptera > Pyralidae > Acrobasis > Acrobasis repandana. The sequence continues at coordinate 6,400,635 of OY756215.1, forward strand.
AGTATTTGTTGTTATAGCGGCCACAGTAAAACATAATCGGTAAAAATTTCAAGTGTCTAGCTATTACGGTTCAAGAGATAGAGCCCTGTGACAGACGGACAGACAGACGGACAGACGGACCGACGGACAGACAGCGGAGTCTCAGTAATAGGGTCCCGTTTGCACCCTTTGGGCACGGAACCCTAAAAGTTAGTGTATTCATATGTATTTTTTCTTTTCTTTGATTACTAAATAATGACTGCTCTGGCTAATATATGGCTCTGGTAGTACAGAGAGGGTCGTACTCCTGCAGTAGAGACTAAAAAAAGACCTGATGATGATACAGCGCGCATTTAAATTTCGCATGATGTCACGATTTCACGATCTAATACGATTTTCGCTAGACGTCCGTTACGTTCATAACGTCAACGTACAGTCGATGGGCTGTACGAGTATGTTTGTGAATTTCTACTACTTTGATAAACCGAAAAATTATGATCACTCATTTGTGGTTAATTCAACTGACGAACTGAATAAACTTATATTTTCCGGACTTAGTACTTAAGTAAAATTTAAACTTCTTTAAAATGGGTAGATTGTAAACATTTAAAATAATGGAAAATAAAGTTTCCATGTTGTGACGTGAAACTTCGGAACTCTACTCTGAGCGTTGCCCGACATGCACTTGGCCGATTTATTTATGAATACGGCGGTCAATCTTTAGTAATCACAATAATTAGTGAATAATTGTTACTAAGTATAAGTAATACTATTTTTACCTACACTGCATGTTATTTCATTGACTCTAAGTTATGTAGATATTTTACACACACTGTATGTATGTGTGTGCGTGTGTAGGTATACATACATACACACTATCACGTATTTATCCCTAATGAGGCAGACATAAAAGTTCTGCACTCTTTAAATAATTTCTTTTTTTTCTGAATATTCTGTCAAATTCATTAAGAGTCAGCACTCCTTTAAGTTTTTCCAAAAAATTAAGGAAATGTTAGGAGTAAGGTCCTACCAAGACATTAAAAAGATTGCAGAGAGAAGAGAGGAATGGAGGCATCTCCACTTAACTCCACCCAAAAGAGCAAGCTCTTAAAGAAAGAAAACGGCGTTATGGTGGGCAAGAAGGTGGATATTGTATCGCTACCTAATAATTTACTTCCTTGTATCTGCGAATGAAGCGAGTAATATGAAAATGATCGAACTTCGCTGTTTGATCATCCACTGAACTTACCAATTCTGAATATAGACGCGAAGAGTGCACCAGCGAAGAACATGTGCCTACTGTTGATCCTGAAAAACTGGCCGGCTACCCCCAGCAGCAGGCGAGCAGTCATGTCTGTGGCTCCTCCGAGAGCTATTATATTTGCTATTTCTGGCTGAAAATAATAATTAATGGCTATGATTTGACCGATGTCATCGTCAAAACTATTCAATAACAAAAAAATTTGGTATTGTATTTGACAATAAAAATTAAATCACAGTGATATTCTACCTACTACTTTTTTTATTGACCTTTCAAATCAGCAAGCTTCCGCGCCGCACCCTGTATTTAAATCTTGAAATAGTCTTTTATTATTTTGTAGAATATAACCCCTCTAACACAAGAATGTATTATATGGAAAAAAAGGTTTATGTTTAATATCATCTTAAAATATATTATACTATATTTTTACAAATGTATTCTAGTTCCACTTTATGTGTAAATGTCTGGTAAATGTCTAACACATTACGTTTATATGCAAATATTTAAACCCATTCGATTTTATTAAGTAGATTTATCGATACAAAATATGAGTTAATAAATTTATGGTAATGGATGCGAATTATTCAGTTTTCATTGCTGAACCACAATCGAATGCATTCCTTAGTTTAATGAAATAAAATAATACTATAACGAGATTATAAAATGAAACCAGTTATGCTTCGTTTTGTTTGAAATAATTTCAACTAATTTGTTTTGTTGTATTTAAACGTTGTTTCCTTTCTTTAAAGTTTATTGATATTTACCAATTTCAAAATAATACCTATAAACTTTAAGTTATTTGTTATTTCTCTTATTTGTATGTAAAAATAGCAGTATAATAAATATAAAAGGCTTTTAATACAAAAGATTCTTATTTAAGATTTTTATATCTACGAGTAATTAACAACCATTTTAATACAGGCACAGCTATTCTCGTAGACATCTATGTATCTATATGACTTTTCTCGGTGGCTTGGGAGAGTACGCATTTCTAGCGCTTACGAAAGTTAAGCAACTCCGGGCGTAGACGCATTTGGATACGTGACCACAAGTGGCACAAAAATATTTCGAGATTCTCCGTGCTTCGGAAGGCACGTACAGCCATTGGTCCCGGCTGTCATTATAATATGACAGTCTGTAAGCTATGTCAGATGCCTTTACAACACATGAAAAACAAACTAATTCTAAACTTAAAAGTTTATTCTTACATTTCATGTAAATCTAATTTATCTTGTAGTATGACCAAACAGATCATTTTTGGAATACTTGTCTTATTTTGATGTTTACCTCAAAGTGACATTTGGACAAAGGTCTATAAGGGTTGGGACACATCTATCAGCACGGAACAGCACTTTCCTATGCTGCTATACTTTTTTGTCGCTTAGAACTGTCATTTGCTAAACGAGAGAGAGCGACGGAACGCCGCGGAATCATCAATGCTGCCGCATTCTATCGCTCTCACTCGCTCTAGTAAATGACGGTTCTGAGCAACAATAAATGATAGTAGCATAGGAAAGCGCTGTTCCATGCTGACAGATGTGTCCTAACCCTAAAATATTAGTAAAACTCACCCGACTCAAATTATGCCTGTCAAGAAATAAAGGCTCCAAGGTGAAGAACGTCAAATCAGCGAAGAAAGTTAAAGCCATTCCAAATATAATGTTGTCGTATACCAAGTCTTTTAGCAGTGATAGGTCCAAAAACTCCGTAACTGTTTGCCTGCAAAATAAAGATAGGTACTTAGGTAATCATCATCACCAGGTCTTTTTTAGTCTCAACTGCAGGAGCACGACCCTCTCTGCCTCTGTACTGCCAGAGCCATATATTAGCCAGAGCTATATCAGTCAGAGGATAGTTAGATAAAATTACACTTTTTTTTATAATTTTCTCAGATCAGTATTTTTGAAGTAATAAATTAAAAAACCGCAACATGCTTCATCAAAATGGTCACAAAAATGTATTCGTTAGGGTTGCTACACACGTAAGTGGGCTGGTAGTGTCGGTTCGGAACTATTTGTCGAACAACAAAGCCGACCCGCAGCAATTATATCGGTTTATTCCCCGAATATTTATCTACATACCTATGCCTATACAGGCTCTAACAAAATATGCTGAAACTATTTTTAGAGTGGATTCAGCCCATGATACTGAAAAACTTTTACCAAGGAACATATGAAAATATTTTTTGGCTTTCTTTATAGCGATTTACCGATTAGCTGATCCGATTTTATATGGAAAGCAAAAAATATTTTTCATATTTCGATATGTGTTCCTTGGGGAAACTTAACTTGGGGAAGTTTAACACAGTATTATGGACTGAATTCACCCTCAAAATAGTTTCAGTGTATAATGTTAGTTAGACGTTATATAAGATTGTATCGCCCGGCTGTAGCAACACTAACATGCTTCTTCAAATTTATTAATCTAAGAGACCACCCGTATCATACCCGGCTCAATGATACTGGCGGCATTGCCGCACCGTATAGCAATAGAAATTCTTTGAGCCAGATAAGATAAGAAGCGTCTATCATTTGCCCGCTTTGATGTTCTGTCCAAGCTATACTTTCTTTTTACGGTTTTGTGTTCTACTAGTAATTCTGATTCCATGATTTCCAAGCCGTGTGGTTGCCGGCAGAGTAGAATAGGACCACTCAAAGTCTTCCCGTGGATGTCGTAGAAGGCGACATAGGTAATTCAAGCTAATAAACATCAATGAGACTTCTCCAACCCGTCTGGCCAGCGTGGAGAGCGTAGGCCAAATCCTCTGGCTGCTCTGGCTAATATATTGCTCTGGTAGTGCAGAGAGGGTCATGCTCCTGCAGGGGAGACAAAAAAAAGCGGAGTGCGAGTCGGATTCGCCCGTGAAGGGTTATATAAAAGTTCTTGTAGTTCGTTGTAACTTTGATCCTACTTACTAGATCTCGTTCAAACCAATTTTCGATGGAAATTTGCATGGTAATGTACATCATATATTTCTTTTAGTTTTATCATTTTCTTATTTTAGAAGTTACAGGGAGGGGGGACTTTTACCACTTTGGAAGTGTCTCTCGCGCAAACTATTCAGTTTAGAAAAAAATTATATTAGAAACCTCAATATCATTTTTGAAGACCTATCCATAGATACCCCACAGGTATGGGTTTGATTTATTGTTATTTTTCTATTTTTGTGTGAAAATCTTAAGGCGGTTTACAGAATACACATACTAACCAAATTTTAACAGTATAGTTCTTATAGTTTCGGAAAATAGTGGCTGTGACATACGGTCGGAGAGACAGACAGACATGACGTCCCGTCCATAAGGGTTCCGTCTTTTGCCATTTGGCTATGGAACCCTAAAAAGACCTGATGATGATGATAAAAAAATGCAACTCGAAATAAAAAATATTTACCATTTTCCATCCTTATTCTTTATAATCGGCATAGGCTCCGCGGCAATATTCCCGAAAGTTCCAAGACTAGACACAGAGGCAGCTTTGTATAAATTCTCGAGGTACACATTGTCATTGGAATTAAACCTGCTATCTGTCTTCCCATCAGCCGGGATCAAAACCACAGGAATGCTCAACCTTCTTGAGTCGCCTAGTTTCGGTACCACAAGCAATTCCGATCCCTTTCTCGTAGTATTTATGTTGGTATATAAATTCTCAACAGATCTCGTGTTTTCTAATTTGTTTACGGTTAATCCTCCATTTTTGAATTCAAATTGCTTTTCTTCGTCAATTGCTGGTGTAGGTGGTATTACTGTAACAAATAATATAGTATAATAGCGTCTACGAAAAGAGTTAAATATAAATGATTAAAATTCAAAACTAGGTTCCACCGGACTTATTTACTAACCATTATTTTGTACAGCTTTCCTCGTATATAGGCTGAGGAAAGCAGTTTTTAAATTGTCAGCTCAAACGTCAAATCAAATCTAGAGTTTACGAGTATATTTGATTCAAAAAATAAATATCGAGTAAATAATTTTATAGGCTATGCTCAGCAGTGGGCGGAAGAAGGGCTGGGATGATGATGAAAATGATGATGATGAAATAATTTTATAACCTAGAATTCAATTATGTTTTCATTGTTTTTAAATAAAATAAACCAAATAAATATAAGTGGATAATGTACACATATGATAAATAATTAGGTACTGTAAACTTAATCTAAATCGCAATTAGACATTTTCAGACATTTTGCCGTTTAATAAGAAATATTATATGTTTTACCACCCCTTTCCTCTCCTATGAGGAGTATAGGTAACAGAGAATAATTATTGGGAGAGGCCTTAAGTTCAGTCAACTGATATAGGCAATCAAGAAAAGAAAAATAAAACATAAATAAAAAAAAAGAAAAAAAAAATTTGACAAATTGTAGTTTGTGCTTCTGGTTTTACGGAAACAAAATAATTTATTTACGTATATACTCGTAAATACGTGCGCAATAACAAGCACAATTACAAGAAACCAAATAAAAGATTAAGATTTTCCCAACACTTATTGTGACTGGAGAAACCCGCGTCTGAATTTGATATGGTTTGATTCAATGTATAATATTTGCACAAGCATCAAATACCTACGGTAATATTCCGCAAAGCAAGCAAACTATATTTGTTTTAGCTTCGCGATTCAATTGGTTTATCTATATTGTGCTAGTTTTTACTACAATTTGTTTGCTTCTTGTGCTGTGGAAAACACAGGCCTTTTAGAAAATTTTAAAGCCTCGAGTAAATGGGTAAATGCTACGAAAAGCTTCAAGAAAAGATAGGTTATGTGCCCTGCGCTTCCGTTGCCCCCAGATAATAGCGCGTTAAAACTAAATTTAAAATATTAAAAAAATGTCACTACTGTCGGCCATTTGCTTCACACAGTTGAAAACAACCTCTTCACCACCCATGTCTCGCAAACCCTTGATCGATTAACTACCTACATTTATGAGCAAAATGAAATTATACTTCTAAAGTTTCTAAACTTTGCATGATAAAGTTGTAGAAATATTAAAAGCTGATAAGTAGTATTCATTGACTTTGACTGCCTCCGTGGTCCAGATGTCAAGAAGTTTGCCTTGTGATCGGTCTAGGGTTCAAATACCTCTGGGAAGCATACTTTGTGAGTAGTTGTTTCCAGTCTAGTTCAATTTCAATTTCTTTATTGCTTTTCACATTGTACATGTCATTGTCACATTGTCATTTCACTACATAGTTAAGATATTGCAGGCTTGAATCACCTGATTATCCGAAAAGAAAGATGATTTGGTTGAGGAAGCACGTAGCGCTGTGGGTCCCGAACGCCATCTAGCGTTTGTTTACACCTATTCTAGGTTTATTTCTAGTCTACCTTTGGGTTGCGGATTTCAGACGGCAGTCGCTTTATATAAAACCAGTAACCTTGCCAAATTACCTATAGTTAGATAGCGGACCCCGGGCTCTCAAGCATTACCGCTGAGGATAAAACCGGAAATACGCTCAGATGATGATAATGAAGTTAGTATCTATTCTATACTTACACACAATTTTCTCACACGACTTTGGCTGCTTGACCATATGCCACTTCACTGGGTGCATCACCAATGCTCCAAATATACTATGCGCTGATATTGCACATATAATAGCTAGGGTGCCTCTAAACCCGTACTCGCTTATTGTAAACTTGATAAAAAGCGGATAAACCATCGTTATTAACCCAATTGAAGCCTTACACAGACTGAGATAGAGCACTTTTTTCTTCGTAAAGTAGCTATTAAAGCTCGTATAAGAGACTGGTATCAAAAGGCCCATCCCTAGGCCTTGTAGGAAACCATTTGTTATGATTAGTTGTGTCGTGGACACCACGAATATTGCCAGAAATGACGCCGTTGTGTATATAAAGGCTCCTATAAGCCCGACTTGCCTTAAAGTCAACTTTTTAAGGGCAATATTTGCTGAGAATCCTGAAACAAAGATAACATTTTTATCGCACAATCGCAAAATGGATGATAGAAGCGTTTTTTTACAAAGTAAATAATGTTTTAAGAAATAGTAACACTATTGTATTTTGTACTGATACTGATACACGATCACGTCTTCATCTCTAATGGGGTAGACAGAGCATTTTGGGTCTTGCGGTTTTAAGCAGACAGAGGCCAGGGCCGCAAAACCCAAATACCACTTTCAACCTAATGGTGGACGAGAAGTTGGAAAAAGGAATCAAAATAGTAAAAGGTGCTATGCTGGCCGCATTTTTCGCCCATTCCCTCGATCGGCTATTATGATCTGCGCGGGAAAAGAAGCAGCCGGTACATTCTAAGTTTTTTCTTTTCCCCTAGACCAGCATGGAAGACTTTGATGGATGAAATGATTTTAGACTTTCTTTTATAATCCATTAAAATACATCGTTCACAATATTCTGGAAAGTTTTCATTTTGTTAAAATGTCGTCGTGTCTGTTGGTGTCCATTTATATTCACGTGCCCCTGACCAGACATAATAGAATTTACTGTTAGACTTTCCGGGTCAATTAACTTACTATAAATATATGTCTACATTCTTACTACGACTCGCAATTAGCTATGAGTAGTTTTTTATTCATTAAAAAACCGGCCAAATGCGAGTCGGTCTCGCGCACGAAGGGTTCCATACCATTATCTATGCAACTTTACACACCAAAAAAATGACGTTTGTTGTGTGGGAGCCCCCTTAAATATATATTTTATTCCGATGCACTTAAGGACGAAGCTGATGTAGAAAGGGAGCGAAGGGCTTTAGCGATCCGAGGTAATATGCTGGCCCGTAGATTCACCCGCTGTAGCGACCAAGTCAAGTAAACTTTATTTAGGGCTTTTGCCAGGGTTTCTACACGGTTGGTCTGTTGATCGCTAGATGCTATCCGTGTCCAATATAATGATATTTTTAGAATGTTGCTGAGACTCCCTCGGTTCTGTACTTAGTGCCTCTAAAATGTTTGCGCAGGCTAGAACGGATGAAAATGGCATCATTGTTAAGGAGAGTGAGGTCGAGTCACAACAGCATTCTAAAAGCTGTGGCGGATAGATTAGACTCGCCGATAATGGCGATAATGGGACACCTTGTGCAGGGGACCATGCTGGTGGGCTTATATGGTCAAATTTGAAGGCACGTCGGGCCCTCTGTACACAGAGGTTCTTATGTGTTTATTAAAAACTGTATAGCTATAAGTACTAACACTAGTTTTAAGTTACTGTATACTAACAAATATTGGATCATTGTTATCCGAAAATAAAAGAATTGATTGATTGATTAAACTGAATATACCCTATATCTAAATATTCTGTAAATATTTCAAGCGTCTAACTGTTGCCGTTATTAATATCGAGCCATAAACGGCAACGATCACGAATGTTATACGGGTGTCCTGCTTAAATATTTATTTTATTCTGTTTTTAGTATGTTTTGTTATAGCGCCAATAGAAATACATCATCTGTGAAAATGTCAACTGTCTAGCTATCACGGTTCATGAGATACAGCCAGACAGATGGACGGACGGACAGTGGAGTCTTAGTATCTATGTATGTATTTGTTATAAAATATAGGCAGTATCGTTGAGTTAATATCCCATAACACAAGTCTCGAACTTACTTTAGGGCTAGTTCAAACTGTGTTATTTGTCCGTAGGTATCTTTTCTATTCTTATTCTATTAGTAATAGGGTCCAGTTTTTACCTTTTGGGTAGGGAACCCAAAAAACAAGCTTTCCAACTAAGCGGTAGGCAGTAGGTAAACAAAAACAACTTTAACCTTCCGGTGTTGATTTCACAAGCGTTTCGCATCCTTGGGTGTGTATCTGGCCCAAACATGTGATTTGCATAATGCTACAAACAAACACTAGTAAACATTTTTTAAGTGTTGCCAAAATAGTGGAATATTCCAAATAATATCCTAGAAACGTTACAAGGTTTATTACTAATCAATGCAGTTTTGTATTTATTGGTTACATAATTCATTTATTTTATTCACGTTTTGTCGAAAGTGTACCGTCGTAATATCTCATACGTATTTTTTTTACGTACGTATACATAGGTAGTAATCATGTTTTAATTCCTCGCAAGGAGACTAAAAAATATGGGGTTGCTAGCTGCATCGCCTATATAGGAGTACAAATATTGTCATGATTCGTCCGATTTTAGCCATTTTTTCCATTAACATTTACGATTTGCTACAGAATAGAAGCAGCTGGTACGTTATCACTTTTAGGGTTCTGTACGCAAAGGGTGCAAACGGGACCCTCTTACTGGGACTCCGCTGTCTGTCCGTCTGTCTGTCTGTCTGTCCTTTTGTAACAGGGTTCTATCTCTTGAACCGTTATAGCTAGACACTTGAAATTTTCACCGATTATGTATTACTGTGGTTGCTATAACAACAAATACTAACAAGTAATTATTAAAAAAACAAAAAATCCGACTGCGTGATACAACAGCACTACTTACATATGCCTAGGCACTAGACGCAACCAGAAATGCGCTTGCGGCGAAGCGATGTTATATGTTGTTTTTTAGCATTTCTCATTTCAAAATTCATTTAAACATATAAGTTGTATATATTTTTGTAATCCTTGAATAAAATCCTTTCATTTGAAATCCCACTCGATAGGTTTGAAAAGATTTTTTATGCCGTGCAATTTGGCGCCAAAAATCCGCCATTTTGATTTCTAATAATTTAAATATAGCCTTTGACACCCTAGTGGTTAAGACAAATCTAACTACGTATAATTTATAAAAATCGGTTTAGTCTGACATTGAAATTAGCCAAAAGAAATTCCTACTAATATAATTATAAATTTGAAAAATTGTGAGTCTAGATATTTGCAATTTAACAAAATTGCAAATATCTAGACTCACAATTTTAACAACTTCAATCACGCAAAAACGTAACAACTTCAATCACGCAAAAACGGCTAAATGTTTGATATGTATACGGTATACCTTATTTCTGCATCTATATAAAATATGATTGCCAAATAACGAAGTATTTCCGCGGGCAACGCCACATGTAGGTATAATAACTATTCTATTTACAATTTTTTTGCCTATGCTGTGCTACTGCAGGGCAAAGACCTCCCTTCTGCTACGAACAAACCAAAAACAAACACTAGTAAAAAAAATTAAGGGTTGTCAAAATAGTGGAATATTCCAGATATTAACCTAGACCGTCACAAGGTATACAGGTAATCAATGCAGTTTTGTATTTATTCGTTACATAATTCATTTATTTTAGTCTCGCTTTGTCGAAAGTCCATCGTCGTAATATCTCATACGTTATTTACTTTTTTTACGTTTGTACCTACACATAGGTATGTGTACATACGTAAAAAAAAGAATTACGTAATTAGTACTTACGTTCTTATCCCACGCGACCCAAAGCGTAAAAAAGGTAGAGTTGCTAGCTGCGTCATATTGACATGAAACTTTTACGATTTACTCCGGAACAGAAAGAAGAAGCTGGTACGTTATCGTTTTTTCTGATTTCCCAGATTAGCATGCAAATATTCTTCTACACACTTTAACTGACATTAAAATTGTCCAAAAGTTAATCCTTATAATCTAATTATAAGTGTGAAAGGTTGTGAGTTTGGATATTTGTAATTTTGTTAGTTTTTTACAATCATGCTTAAATCAAGCAAAAACGGCTGAACATTTGCTTTGTGAGTAGAAGATATATTTTTACCAGAATTAACACATAGGATACTTTTTATCCCGTAAAAATATGAAAAATATGAGGTACGTGTAGAATTGTCACGTAGTATCCATTTTTTTATTTTTTTTTTGCCTATGCTATCCACTGTAGGTCAAAGGCCTCCTTTCCTGCCTTCTCTCGCGTTTGAGACCTCTTGAGGCCCAGAGTCTGCAAAAAGTGTCAATGTCTTCTCGCTATCTCTTTTTGGATTTACTCGGCTTTCTTTTTTCATTGAGTGGAATTCACGTTGTTGTGGGCCTAGCCCCGATATCATCGCACAAACGGCAGATATGGCCTGATAGTATAACAAAAATAAATACATAAAAACTCACCTGCAATAGCAAGTGTAACCTGAAACACTCCGTAGACGACAGTCACTGCGCCCGTACCAGCTCCACATTCGTTGAGGAATTCATTGTAGATGAACCCAAATACTGGCTGATGGGCAGTTCCAGCTATCTGCAACAAAGTTGTAAAATATTGTAATCAAAGAATCAAAAACGTCACTTAACTCTTTTAATTAAAAACTCCTTAGATCTTCTGTTGTAACCTTAGATATTTTAGTTTACATTTCAGCATTTTATATGTATGTTACTGTGACTGAAAAAATTTTTTTGGCCCGTCGGTTAGACTATTAAAAAATATTGTACACGTATTTTTTCTTTTCTCTGAGATACATTAAATAACGAAGATACAGCGCATTTAAATTTCGCATGACGTCACGCTTTCGTACGATTTTTACACATCGGTGACGTCACAAGCCCCCACCCTGGATCTTGGACACTCTGTATCTTTGTGAATTTTTACTTTTTTGATAAACTGAAAAATATGGGTACATTATTTTTGGATAATCTAACCAACGGATTAATTAGAATAATACTTTTTTGACCCAGTCATTATCCCTATTGTCTTGTAGTAAGAATGCATGTATACTAAATAAATAAAATGGAGTGTTTATTTTTCTCTTCACACACTTTTACAGAATATTACTAAGTACTTATCACTATTTCACAACTCTTGTTATGATAGACTTGTGAACAGGTTCCTGAAATAGGTCTCATGGGACCTGCATCACTTGTATGACTCCTCATTGATTCAGAGTAACGTATATACCTACTACTACTACAAACGAAACAATTTATCTGTACACACGTCGATGTGTGAGTTTTATACTTAGGGTCGCCCGCAGAATTAATTTAATACTTACCTACTAACGAGTTCGACATATTTACGATTATATCTTTCCATACCGGAAGATTTGCGAACACTATGACGTAAAAAATATTCTGTTTTATATGTATTAAATGTTACAGAAAAGTCGGAAACAGATACATAATATCACTTCACAAATATTTTTTATTATGTCCATTGTCCATTTCACCATTAGTTCACTTTACTAATTACACTAGTTTACAAAGTTTATGCCCTTCGCATACTTGCAGCGGTTTCATAAAGAATTCAGTACAAAAAACACATATCTGGTTATTAAAAAAAATTAAGACGTCAAAGTTTTAAAATATCTCATGACAAAAATTAAATTTTCGTAAATTTTGCCAATTTAAAAATTTTACTATAAATTCAATTACCTACTTTTTTGGAACTTTTTAATTCATGTTTATTAAAGTGCAAGCCTTCTATTGTACAATTCATTTAGATCAGAGCTGAATTCTTTTACGAATTTGAGTTATTTGCGTTTTTGTATAGGCCGGTATATTGCCATACAATGCACACGGTGCTCAAAGTATGAGAAATTTCATGGCAACTTCAATTTCATATATCTGTGTACATAAGAATGATAGAAGGATAAATCAAATTTTATTTTAATGAAGAAGAGTGATCTTTTATTTTACAATATAAAAGTAAATTATATGCATAGAAGTTTATTTTCTAAAAAAAAATAAAAAAGGGGAAATTGGTAAAATTTGGAAATTTGTTATAACAATACTTCCAATTCTGACGTCCTAGAAAAAAATCATAATCAGATCCGTATTTAGCATACAAAAATCTAAAAGAAACAACAAGTTTCAAATACTGGGCACAAAAAATTAAAAAATTTGTAAACTAGTGTTATTATTGGGTCATTTATAACGTAACGCACTAAATTCACTAATTCACTATTGTAATATAGTAATTTGCATATTCGGCGCAAAACTATACGGTAATTATTTGAATAAATTCAATAAAAATAAACAAATGTTTATCTTATCACGCTTCCACGCACGGCTTGTCAAGTTGTCATGGTATATAGACAAGTCAACCAGTCATTAGGCGATGAGCAACATGGCTTTAGACCGGGTCGTTCCGTGGACACCAATTTGCTATGTTTAGTAGACTATATCTCGAGTGCCATGGAGCGAGGGCTTCAGGTGGATGTTATGTATTTTGACTATCAAAAAGCCTTTGACAAAATCGATAACGACATATTGCTTGATAAATTTTCCATCATCGGTTTTTCCCCCAATCTCTTAAATTTTTTCGCAGACTATATGAGAGACCGCAGTCAGTATGTTAAGCATGGTACATACGTATCCGAGCCTTACCACACTAGATCGGGGGTGAGTCAGGGTTCAGTTCTTGGCCCACTTCTCTTTCTAATCATGATACACGACCTGCCTGGCGTACTGACGACCGCCAAATGTCTCTTATATGCCGACGACCTTAAACTCTTTTTAAAAATTGAATCGCATGAAGATTGTATCAGATTGCAAAATGACATAAATCTTATCCACGAATGGAGTTTGACAAATAAAATGCCTTTTAACATAAATAAATGCTATGTAATGACTTTTGACCGAAAAAAAAACCCAGTTCATTTTAAGTATTATTTAGATGACACCGAAATTAAGAGAGTGAGTAGTATTAAGGACCTCGGTGTGTTGTTTGACCGTAGTTTGACTTTTCACGACCACGTGTCTAGTGTTTCTAAAGATGCCTATCGCCGCCTAGGCTTTGTGCTGCGAAATGCCAAGGAGTTCCAAAACCCGCAAGTCATTACAACACTATATAATGCCCTTGTCAGAAGCAAACTAGAATCTAGTGCGTGTGTCTGGAATCCGTATCATGTTACATATACACGGATGCTTGAAAAGGTACAAAAAGCCTTCCTAAGGGCCTTATACAAAAAATCATATGGCTATTACCCATACTTGTACCCAACTAAGTTCTTGCTCGGTCACCTGGGATATAACTCATTGGAGGTGCGAAGAATGGTACAACAACTCACCATTTGCCTCAAGGTTCTAAGAGGTTCCGTCGACTGTCTTCTTTTACACAATCTTTTGTGCGCGCTGTTTGTGCCTAACGAACTCGAGATCCCAGTGGATAGACATGGTCGTAGCCGGCCTCATGACATCTTCCATGTTGACAGGGGCCACACGACATCGCGCGCGATGTCACCATTAGTACGACCTCTGGACAACCTCAATGCACTACGTCGCGCCAACACTAACTTTGATTTTCGTTTTGACAACTGGTCAACCATTGTAAAGGCTATATTGACTTATTGTGAAAATCTGTGTGACCAGTGGTTTAACAACAAAACTGCTGATAGCGATGATAGTGAATAAGTGACATTTAGTACGGACGGACAAACATGTATTTTGACTTATTTTAATTATTATTTCTTTTTATATTTTATTTTTATATTGATTATTTTTTGATAATAATAGATTGTAATGCATGTACGTATATTTAATTGTAATGTGTGATAAATGTAATTGGTGTAAATCGTTTTTATCACAATAAAATAAATAAACAAATAAACAAATGGTCAACAATGGCATTATAGTACTATAACCCGCGGAAATCTAGTTGGCATCTACGTGTATGTGATTACTTGTGAGTGAGGAGCCTATGTAACATTACCGGATTATATCTCTCTCACTCTCTCGCTCTTGTGTATCTCCCGCCAATGCGAGAGAGCGAGAAGGGTACATATATCAAGATGGTTGCTGGGTAATAACGTGAAATTATATTGTTGCTTAGCTACCTGTTTTCATCATTTGGAAATCTATGAAATACGTGTTCTTTGTTGTAATCTGTGGATAAACAATTATTATATGCGCATCTTCTCACCATGATGGTTACTATTGGTTGACAGTTCTCAAGACAAGACGGCGGCTAGTAACTAAACCCTGTTTTAGAGCGCACAAAGGCTCACAAAGTGCGGGGGAGAGGTGCAGGAACGCCAATTTGCGAGAGACGCTCTGAGATTCCATTTTGTTTGACTCTTATGTATTCTGTGCCTGCACTACAGGTCCCCTCCCTCAGAATACAACAAGTATTGTCAGGCGTTGCAGGTGTACATACTAGTTGTACTTATGGAGTTATAAGTATATAATACTTTAATAATATGTTCTTTGTACGCACTACTCTTTTTGTGTTGTCCCATCTTATTCGCCGGTTTGTTTGTTTGTTTTTCGTGTATGTAGGCCAACACTGGTGTCAGATTTTTCAAGCTGCCTTAAGGCATCTGACATAGCTTGACGACTGCCATACAATGACAGCCGGGACACACGGCTTTTACGTGCCTTCCGAAGCACGGAGACCGGTTGACTTGAAGAGATTCCATTTTGAGATAAGTCCGCCGTTGTCAATTTACTCTTAATGTTATTATTGTAAGTATATTATTGTAGGTAGGTATTTAATTGTGTTATTATCAAGTTTTTACAATACAATATTTATTCAGGAACTAGGACTTTTCAAGACAGAGTCTATTAGATACATTGTTCTTTCAGGTACGTATGATCTTGGATATTTAGATTTATTAATTTTGTTGTTTGAAAGAAAAAAGCTAGAAACTTCTAGCGTTTCAATATGGTATATAGGTTCAAGTGATGCGGAAATCAAAGTAATTTCCTCTTTAATTTAAGGCTGCGCCTGATGTAAATAATCAAAATTTTGCTCCCGCTTTCACACACACAAATTTACTCTAGCAGAAGCGAGTCAGCGAGTATGAAAAGATCACGGGAGGTCAATTTAGCTAGTTTACGCGTATCTTGTTTTTTAAATTGTCCTTATATATTTAAATGTTTTTCGTTTTACATAGAATATTTAAGAGTAATTAAAAAATAAGACATATGATCCCTATCTTATGTTTAATACAATTATAATCCAAAGTAACAAGGGCTAATTTATTGTATTTCTTGAATACTTTCCGTTTTAGTATAATTCTCAGGTTATTTAGAGGCAACTTCGCAATTTTTTTCTATCGAGAAAATTTTAAGCAATCGTGCTTTTGAAACATATTATGTATAGAGTTAGTCCTGAGCTTTGCTGTGTTTTTATTTCAAAGTGAGTATTTCGTTGATATTGTTAATATTTAAGATCGCTCTAAGTACTATCAGGGTAATCATGATCAGGTCTTTTTTAGTCTCTACTGCAGGAGCACGACCCTCTCTGTACTGCCAGAGACATATATTAGCTAGAGCAGTCAGAGGATTTAGCCTACACTCTCCACGCTGGCCAGACGGTTTGGAGAGGTCTCATTGATGTTTATAAGCTTTGTTTAGATTGTGTTTCCTTAGTCGCTTTCTACGACATCCACAGGAAGACTTGGAGTGGTCCTATTCTACTCTGCCGGGAACCACACGGCTTCACTATCAGGGTCATACGGGCTCTTAATTACTTTGTGCGCTTCTGCCATGCGTTAGTTTAGGTACGAGTACTTTACAGTACAGAGTGAGACAGCTGGCGCCCACCCAATTTATATTAGTGCCTTTCTGCTACCAATTTGTTGACACAAGACATATTGACACTAAGGGCCTGATAGTGAAAATACCCTCTCTCTCCTCTCTCTGTTTCTTCTTCTTTTACTTTGTATCATTATGTTTTGGTGCAATAAAGATTTTAACTAACTAACTAACTCTCTCTCTCTTTCTCATATTAACGAGTTCTCGGATACATCTAGCTTTAAATGTGAGTCTTTCATACTATTTTTTTCTACGATACTAACGGTCTTCTATTCAAATAGTTTTTATGTTCCAATATTTGTAATTAATAGTATTGAACCCAAATTAACACTTTCATAAATTTATGTTCCGAAATCAGTAGACTACCTATGTGTGATCTGAGAAATTTCTGATACAGTGATTGCCATCTTAATGTGGTCTTGATTGATATATTAATGTGGTCTAGTGTTAATTTACAGACAGGAAACACAGGTATTCTAATTTTGTCACGAATGAACAAAAAATATAAGGTATATAAACTTTCATAGTACAGTCAAGAGTTGGTTTAAAACATGTTTGGAACTACTATTTGTAGGTTCAGACCAAAATTATCAAATAAAGTAGGTATACGATTATATAAAATGCGATGTTGCGTACCCTATCTATCTATAATTTAAGAACTAAGTTCTTGTCGGTGGAGTAGTTTCCATGTCTCCCATCTCTTGAGCCATCCTTTTGACCTCCCTATACGACACGGCGTCAACTTTCTCCTTCACGTCTCCTCCTCTTCTTGCTTCTATTTTTCCTTCTATTATGTTTTTAATAAATTGCGTACCCAAAGAGCTAAAATGTACCTATACCTCCAATATCTCTGTGCGTACCTATAATTGTTTCCGTTGACACCTGCAATAACACCTGCAACGCCTAATTGTATGTACACCTGCAACGCCTGACAATACTTGTTGTATTCCGAGGGAGGGGTCTTTTATCTGTAGTACAGGTCCCACGAGACCTATTTCAGGATCCTCTTCATAATCTTCATCTATCATTTCAAAACTATTGATTAAGAACGGTAATTAACAATTCTGTTTAGTTTTAAACGAACAAAGTAGTTCCCATTTTTTTTTTATAAAACTGGTAACGCAGAAATATTATTGTAATGAACCTTGTCGAATAAACGAGTAGGTACAATAATTTCAATCAAAGAAATATTTTATTATTATGTGATAGGCAATGAATGGCAATGACATTATATGTATCTATATAAAAGATGTCTATGGAAATATATGAGTAAAGTCAATCCGAATAAATGCCATAAATCTGATAACCGAGGAAAAAAGTGTAATAAATTAAAATAAATATATCAGCCAATTGCTGTATAGTGCTGTATTAAACAATAAATTACTTTATGATTGAAAATCTTACCTTATGAGCTTATGACCGATAGTTATACAAACAATTATTTGTTGTTTTAGTCTTTAATTCTTTATGTTACCTCTATATATTGTATACTATTTACTTTAAGTTTTATGATATTCCATTGATAAATGAGGTTATTTTAAGGATAAGGATTTCTTATGTTATTATTTTTACTATTTTATGGTAGATAATGCACTTCAATGTAAGCCGTGTAGTTCCCGGCAGAGTAGAATAAGACCACTTCAAGACTTCCTGCTGATTTCATATAAAGCGACTTAGGAAACACAATCTTATATAAACATCAATGAGACCTCTCTAACCCGTCTGGGCAGTGTAGAGTGTGTAAGCCAAATCCTCTGACTACTCTGGCCAAGTATGGCTCTGGTATACAATTAATGATGATGATGCATTTCCCTGTCTACGAATCTACTAATCTTTTCTTCAATCTACGAATGAAATTATATCTACAAATAAATAAACAGGAGGACAATCTTATGGAAAAATCTTGCCTTATATTTAAACATATACAATTATTAGAATATTATTTATAGCTCAATCATAAAGACCTTCGGTACCTACAATGTTTGTAATGAAATTATCTAACAAAAACGTTAATACTTTTTCCACAAAATATTTAAATAGCAAATACTTTTTTGCTCATATTAATCTCCTATGGAACCAATTCAGTCAAAATCAAAATGAATTATTTATTTATTTTTGGATATTCTCATCGTCAATTTCGTTATTGATTTTATAATTGACGTAAAATCATTTACTTACAGCTAAGTTTAGTGCTTCCTAGTGCAAACGCAGAAGAAGCGGCAACAAACTGTTTATTTCTTTATAAATGATTTTAAATAAACTATGTACCTTTAAAATGAGAAATTTTCACAAAACCATAATTATTCGCCAACTTCTGTAGTTATAAATTTGAAATTGGTATTATAGAGAGACCTAATAAGACATGAAAATATGTTAAGGTCTGTTTTTGAGTTATTATAACCAAGGTAAAACGCAGCCCAACTACCGCCAGTGCGTGATTCCGTATAAAAGATATAAGTATTTATATAAGGACCGCCAATACATTGTCGTTCTGCGAACTTTGGCTGCCACACTGTACTGTGTCTCTATAGGCATTGACAACAACCTCATACTAATAATTGGCCTTAGATTTGAATGCTTTCTATTCTATTTCCGTATGTTTGATCGTATGAAACTATTAGAACTAAGTAGGGTTACGAATTAAAGGGGTATAGTTAGGCCTGTGTTACTCCCCGTTGAGGTATCGAAAATGTGCCTACATTATTACTATGCGCGCAGGCGGCCCCTCCGGGTGCTAAATTCAGTTATACGAATCGTTTGTCCAGAGTAATAAGAATGAAATTGGCTTGCAATGGATGTCTAGAAATCTATATGAAAAGGTGCTGAGTTCTGATGTGAGCTAAATTAAACCATATAGCTAGCCACATTGAGTAGATATTGATTTTCTGAGTGAGAATTCTATACGTTAGTATTATTTATTCTGTGGTATAGTCGACCAACTTATTTGACTTTTGTAGTCGTTAAAACGTGAGGCGTGTATTCGCTACTACGAAACCTTACACTGCGCGTGTCCCGACACGCACTTAGCTGGTTTTATTTATAGAGAAGAAAGATCCTAAGATCACAAGTTCCAGTGACAACATTGTAAAACTAACATTACTCTATGGTAAATTTACAATAGAGATCGCTGAGTGACAGGTTGCTAAGAGTATATTCAGAAGGATCTCTAAGTTGAAGCTTTTGAATTGTTAATTCACAAATATCTATGTCTGCGGAATGACCGCCAAACTTTTAGTTGTAGCACAAAAAGCTTAACTAAACGGGTTTAGGTTCAACGTGCTAACGTAAGATTGCGCAAGATTCATTAAAATTAAAAATTCAAAAAATATGCATTATAGTGTTTATTTGATTTTGTAAATGGAAAATATTTGAAGTTGGTACATAAGTCGATAAAATATATAATTAATAAACTGCTGAAGGTGGCGATTTGAGTTAAATTTATATATAAATATATTTTTTTTTTGTTTTTAGTATAAGATTTATTGCTGTTTAAATTAGTTATAATTAAAATATAGTTACATTTAGAATATTGCAATGTACTGTGCCTATACCAATAATAAATAATTATATATTAATATACATATCACTCGTATTGTTTTATTATTATCTAATTCTTTGAAATAGTTTTGCCTGCATTTATCACTTAATTTCATTAAATGACATATTTAAAGTTATCAAATTGTTGCGCAACAAACCGTGAACTTTCAGCATCTACAATTTTTTCAATGCCAAATCGTGTTTATTTTTTTTTAAATTATTTTTTAATTTAATGCATAATTTGAATTTTAAGGAATATAAATTTTGCAAATTTACCTTATAAATTATAAATATGCGAATGGAAATGCTTTTCGAAAAATATAAAATAATAATATTACAAGTTAAATACTTACAAATATCACAGACAAGCCAACGCACACCACATACCCCCAACCGCCCTCCGGCGGCACCAGTTCATATTTATCTTCATCCCCTTTGCACAACCCTTGCACCTTTACACCCATTTTCAGGTCAATATGCACTAACACTTTATCAATGAAATTAACTCTTTTATACACTCGGCTGGTGGTCTCAGTAATACTCTTATCTTTTACAGTTGTAGTGTTTATTGAAAGGATAACAGTTTACAGCACTTTAATTGAGGATATACTATGTACACTGTAAACAAACTCTGGTTTATCGTATAAAACAAAAACGAACGTGTTTTCCACACGTTTGCAACACTATCTTCGGCACATCACAAAAATTTTACCTTTTTTTTTTTATTTACACCTCGATAATTTAAATAATATGTTTGTCTATCACACACGTCTAAATGAATGGACGGAGCGTCAGCAGATGACCCACTTATATCTACGAGACCGGCTGAACCAAAGAGGTTCAATACACTAAGCTCTGCGCGCTTTTAGATAATTACAGTTTTTATGAATGAGACTTTTTGTATCTTTTTGTTTTGTATAATTTATAACTTAATCATTGCTAATATTGTATGTTTCACTTTGCGATTACCTGGTATTATTAGAAGCATTGATTCAACTTTAAACGTTTGTATATAAGTATGTAGCTAAGAAGTTCGTTGAAAATTTTGCAAAGAATTTTTCCCCCACTTGTTAATAATATATAAATAAAGCCACGGACCTCACACTTTCTCGGAATAAAAAGTATTTTATGTTTTAATCCAGGTAATAAGCTGTCTACAGGCCGGCAAAACAACAACAAACATCCACACATCTATACAAACTTTCGCATTTATAATATTAAATAGGATTTACCTACGGTTCACTAAATAAAGTTTATATTGTCTCCTTAGACTAATAAAGGTCAGTTCACACCGAGACGCGACGCAACGCGACGTTTGTATTTTTTTGACTTTTTGTCGTGTAATAAACAAGTTCTATAATTCTTGAAAAGTGCGCGCCACATCGTGTCTCGTCGCGACTCGATGTGAACTGACCCTAACACTTGGACGCGGTACCACGAAAATGCACATTTTTTTTTGTCTTAATGACGAAAGTTTCAGAATAGAGTTATTTTTAAAAGACATTATCAAGTGGAACATTTTGTTCCGAGAAAGTATTCTACTTTACAATTCGGAAACAAGGTAATAAAAATTGAATTACAAATAAGGCTAAAGAAAGTTGGTCAAATTCTATTTGAGGCCGTTGTAGTGAAATAAGTCGAATACCTATATAAAATTGTCTTTAAATAATAAAACTATGCTATTAACAAGTTTTCGTTTATAACACAAAAATGCTATTTTATTATTCGACTAGCGATCCGGCTCGGCTTTGCACGGGTACGTATCACACATGTAAACGTGCTCGATGAACGGTCTACCTTTTAATGAAAACCGCATGAATATCGACTAAGTAGTTTCCGAGATTATCAAGTTATATTGAGTTCTGCAATTTACGAGTATAATAAATATTATGGATATGGAGACTCATCAATGAGACCTCTCCAACCCGTCTGGCCAGCGTGGAGAGTGTAGGCCAAATCCTCTGACTGCTCTAGCTAATATATGGCTCTGGCAGTACAGAGAGGGTCGTGCTCCTGCAGTGGAGACTAAGAAAGACCTGATCATGATGATGATGATGATTATGATGGATATGGACGAATATAGAGATGTCTGAATCTATAACATTTTAAGATATTGGCTAATGTTTTTGAGAAATTATTAACTCTTTCCACCTGCCTGTGGTTTCCGGCAGAGTAAAATAGGACCATTCCAAGTCTTCCCGTAGATGTCGTAGGAGGCGACTTCGGAAATACAAGCTAAACAAATATTATAAACATCAATGAGACCTCTCCAACCCGTCTGGCCAGCGTGGAGAGTGTAGGCCAAATTCTTAGGCTACTCTGACCAAGTATAGCTCTTGGAGAAGGTACAGAGAGGGTCAAAATCAAAATCAAATATTTGTTCAGTAATTAGGCCTTTGCAGGCACTTTTACACGTTAATAATGATAGTGTGTACATTACGTACGTGTAATGTTTATTTATATTAAAAATATTTTTTTCTCTGTTCAAAAGCTGTACTAGCGTTTCGCAACGACCACTGCTGAGAAGAAACGCCGAAAGAAACTCATTTACACAGTATTGTCTTGTCGTGGTCGTGCTCCTACAGTGGAGACTAAAAAGACCTAATGATGTTGGACGAGAATAGGTGAATGTCTGAATCCACAACGCCAATGTTTTTGAGAAACTCTTTCCAATAAGAATTTATAATTTATCATAACACCGTAATCCGACAACGTAGATGCTAAAGTCTAAAGTACGACATGCTAAAACATCGGTCATGCACTTAAAATGGAACTGGACAGGGCATCCGGCTCGAAGGAGTGTTGGCGGGTGGATGGCCTAGAGCAGTGGTAAATATTATTTGTTATTTTCCTTAAACTATCGAATACTAGGGAAATGTTGTTGACTACAGTAACGACGACCTCCGTGGCGTAAAGTCCACCACTCTGGAGGTTCTGGGTACGATCCCAAGCCATGGCAAGATGGAAAATGATCTTTTTCAAACTGTCCCGGGTTTGGGTGTTTATATTTCATATTTATTATAAAATGTTTTACCGTTGAGTTAGTATCCAACAATACAAGTTTAAACTTACTTTGGGGCTTGCTCAATTAGTGTGATTTGTTCTTATACAGGGTGACTTTTTATTAACTGGCAACATTTTTGGAGCAAGTTCAATCCATGATACTAAACTACTTTTTATAAAAAAAGTTATTAAAAATCGATAAAAAAAAAATTAATAACTTTTTTATAGAAAGTAGTTTAGTATCATGGACTGAACTATCTCCACTTACGTTGCCAGTTAATTAAAAGTAACCCTGTATATAACGTCTCACAAAATATACTGAAAATATTTTAAGGATGACTTCAGTCCATGATGCTTAACAAGTTTCTCCTAAGAACATATCGACATGTGCTAATTTTTTTTTTGCTTTACAAAGTATACCGATAAGCTGATCGGTCAACTTGTATGGGAGAATTGGGAGGCTGATTTATTGTTCATATTTCGTTATATGTTACTTGTAGGAAGTTGTTCAGTATCTTGGACTGAATTTAGCCTTAAGATAGTTTCAGTATATTTTGTTAGACGTAATTGTACGGGTTGATTTTTTTACCATAGGCATCTTACTGTCTTCTGTTCCATAAGCCATATTGTTGGAGCACGTTCAGTCCATGATTTATATAGACCATATATTTATATCTATATATTTACAGCAAGCAACTAGTCGCAGCACCTACTTAGTTCAGATAGGCATAGAAAAATAATGACTGGCACTGTCCGTGATAAGGCTAGGTCATTGAACAAGTAAATCACTCACACGTATCGCTTGATGTGTCTCACCCTATTGTGGAGAAAGCTTAACCTATTATTTACTTCACAATTTTATTATACTTACTACTAAAAAGAAAAATTGTGTGGTTCCGGGTTAGAATAGAACCACTCCACCTCTTCCTATGGATGTCGTAAGAGACGACTAAAGGACTAAGCACAAATATCTCGTGCTACAATTGCATTCCCGAGGAGGGTTAACGTCGGGAGCTAGCCGTTTGCAAAACTTTTCGCACAAATACATTCCTAAAGAGTGTTGACGTCAGGCAGGCGGCTGGTCGTAAAACTAAAGCCAAATCATTTAAACTGTTCCGGCTATATCTTCTCCATTTTGCAAGGTCTTTGGTGTGACCATTGACATGCATGTTATATATGGAGAAAAAAAGCGGGAAAGCGCACCCCGAGCGCCGAAGCAGCACAGCTGATGTTGCAACTGGAAACGCACTATCGATGGGGTTGCGTCGTTTTATTACAGGGTTCCTATACCCACCTTCCGACTTCATCATCAGATCAGCTTCTTGTTTTAATAATATGCATTGTTATCTGATTTACATATAATAATTTGCATACAAAATTTCATCTCAACCCAAAAGAGTAACTTTATCTACTGAGTTGTTTTTAGGTAGGTGTTGGTATTTAGATTTTTGAATTGAGTCGTTTGAGACGCATTTTAAGATGATAGGAGTTGATAAAGACTGTGAAATCCCTGATATATTACAAAATGATATACGTATTAAAATTGCGTAAACTCTACAAATA
Organism: Acrobasis repandana; assembly: GCA_963576875.1. Classification (NCBI taxonomy): domain Eukaryota; kingdom Metazoa; phylum Arthropoda; class Insecta; order Lepidoptera; family Pyralidae; genus Acrobasis; species Acrobasis repandana. Next base: position 6,425,338 of record OY756215.1, read on the forward strand.
TGTTATGAATGAATGTTAGCTAATACGACGTGCTAAATCCATTTTATTATTTATTTACTTATATATAGATGAGGTAAATATAACATATTTTGGTACTTTCCAAGTTTCATTATCTACTATTACCTTATACTATCTCTCTCTCTCTCTCTTAGTTTTTGCAGAATCATCTGACTGTGATCCTTCAGTCTGGGGTCCACTTTCCGGCTATTTCCCCGCTTCATTTGTCTTGACATCATTGGACCTAGTTATGTGCCGTCCCTGGAAACTTTAGGAATATCCCCTTAACCATTTCTGGCAATATTCCTAACAATGGAAATTAAGGGGAATATTTATGGAAATATTGGGAATTTTCCCATAAATGTACAATAAGAAATTTACGTAAATTTGAAATATTTTCAGCGGTACATCTCTATTAAATTAATGCATACGGGAATTAACGCGAAACGTACTTTTTATTTATTTATTTTGCTGACGTTTCATTCGGGTTTCACCGAACGTGGTCCCAGCTTGACTGAAGCAGCGATGACGCCTACGCCTCCCCCTGCCCGGTGTGATCTTCGTCCACCGTCATATTGTTCATTTTCCAAGTACCGTCACACACTACACTCACAGTGTCCCTATTCCGTAACGCAACCGTATTCTGGTGGTTAACCGATTGTGCACCAAACCGGGGTTGTGTTTTGTTAATCACTGGATTCCACACTGCTGACAATTTAAGGCCATCTTCTCGGTTGAAATTGTTAGGATGTTTCTTAATTTCAATCGCCTCACGTACCATCCTAGTGCGATAGTGGCAATCGCCAGCGAGGACTTGCGTACGATGAAATTCAATCCAGTGATTAGCGCCTGCTTCGAGTAGATGTTCTGCGATGGCCGATTTGGTGATTTGTCGGTTCTTTACAGCGGCGATGTGCTCCTTGATCCTCTCAGCTATAGTCCGCTTCGTTTGACCTATATAGGAAGCACCGCAGCTGCAATCCACCTTATAGACGCCTGGAGTTTGTAGTGGCAGCACATCCTTCGGAGTGCCTACCATGTTGATTACTTTACTACATGGTGTGTATACTGTAGGTATAGAATACGCTCTCAACATGGTTCCGATCTTATCTGTTACTCCTCGGACATAGGGCATGTATGCCGGCTGCCTACATACATCCGGGTGCTTGCGTCTCCTTTTCGGTAGTATGTGCGTCCTGTTCAACTTGTAACCGTTGTTCCTGAGTACCTCCTGAACATGATTCAGCTCGCTTTCCACATGCTCAGGGTCACAGAGGTCAAGTGCCCTGTTTTTAAGTGATGTCACAACGGATTGCAAGTGACGCGGGTGGTGATGTGATGTGGCATGTAGGTACCTGTCTGTGTGTGTAGGTTTCCGGTACACACAGTGAGACATGGACCCATCGGGTCTAACGGTTATTTTGACATCCAGGAAGGACAACGATCTGCCTGTTTCCATCTCATAAGTGAACTTTATCTTCGGGTGGATTGAGTTAAGATGTTCAACATATTGTGATTGCAGCTGCGGTGCTTCCTATATAGGTCAAACGAAGCGGACTATAGCTGAGAGGATCAAGGAGCACATCGCCGCTGTAAAGAACCGACAAATCACCAAATCGGCCATCGCAGAACATCTACTCGAAGCAGGCGCTAATCACTGGATTGAATTTCATCGTACGCAAGTCCTCGCTGGCGATTGCCACTATCGCACTAGGATGGTACGTGAGGCGATTGAAATTAAGAAACATCCTAACAATTTCAACCGAGAAGATGGCCTTAAATTGTCAGCAGTGTGGAATCCAGTGATTAACAAAACACAACCCCGGTTTGGTGCACAATCGGTTAACCACCAGAATACGGTTGCGTTACGGAATAGGGACACTGTGAGTGTAGTGTGTGACGGTACTTGGAAAATGAACAATATGACGGTGGACGAAGATCACACCGGGCAGGGGGAGGCGTAGGCGTCATCGCTGCTTCAGTCAAGCTGGGACCACGTTCGGTGAAACCCAAATGAAACGTCAGCAAAATAAATAAATAAAAAGTACGTTTCGCGTTAATTCCCGTATGCATTAATTTAATAATAATGCAACGCGATAGTTTAAAGGTACATCTCTAATTGGACCATCGGTAAGGCAACGATTCATGATATTGTATTCTATGAGGTTTGGTATATCCGACCCTTAACCAAACAGATGCTGCCAGATGGCAGCATCTGTTGGAGAGATGGAGAGATCTCCATTGGTTCCCAAAATATTCCTCACAGATTTCCATCAGCATTCTACATCATTCGTACGTCTTGCAAGCCTCTTAAGAACTCTAAAGGGCAGAGCTCATGCCTTAGCTTGTGTGCACTATCTTATAAGTAGTAGTAGGTACGGAACTTGCATTTATTTATTTAATTTATTGCACTATAAAATTAATGTACAATAGGTATGTATAGGCATGTAGCTGTTCCTTTAATGAGATATAGAAAAACAAATTAATAAAAGATCCTACTTGAGCAGTGTCTCATTGGCACAAAAATGTTTCATAGAGCGAGAAAGAATCATTACATATTATATTATGAAGATTTATAATAGTTAGTTAGATTCAAGACGCATACCAGTCAACCTATAGGCACTATAGGCTCAATCTACATTTCCACGGAATAGAAGTCAATTTTTTATACTCATCAAACATTTTGGACCCTATGTCATTGTAGTAATCAAATGGTGTCAAGAAAATGAACGTTCGTGGAATACGCGGAAATTCGCGCGAAGTTTCTTTCTTCATGCTACTACGATATTCTCCTAGATATAGAAGTCCTTCTACTCTGTGAATTTATTCAATTTCGCCTCGATTCCAAGGTAATGTAAATTGAGCCATATTATGCCATATTATAAACCTTAAAAAGTGACTAGAATAGTGGTTTATACTGATTAAAGTTATTTGTAGCTTTTTCACCTAACACTCTCCTTTAATCAATCTTTAAAAAGTTTTGCAAACCCAACAAATTACATAAGTACTCATATGTAATGAATTTTTGTAAATATGACTTTTAATAATAGGCTTTATGACTACGATTTGAGAAAGATAAGCATAAGTTAAAAAAACCGGGCAAGTGGGAGTCGGACTCGTACATGAAGGGTTCCGCTTCTCCGTACAATGTTTTTTCATACACCATCACGTCTTTATCCCTAACGGGGCATACAGAGCCTAGGGCGGCAAGGCCCAGACCACTTTTACCGTGATGGTGGGCATGAAGGTGGAAAAAGGATATCATAATAGTGATGGGTTGCTATTGATATGAACCGCGTCACCTATTAATATGATTATGATTCTTGCCTATTCCCTCGATCGGCTTTTACGATCTGCGCGGGAGGAGAAGCAGCTGGTACATTCTTTGTTTTTACTTTTCTCACAGACCAGCATGAAATAATGTTTTTAAACGCTGAAAAACACGTTTCTTGTATGACGGTCCCCTTTAATTTTTAACTTTATCTTATTTTTAGTATTTTTTATTATTGTGGCCACAGTAATACGTAATCGGTGAACATTCAAGTGTCTAATTAATGCCATTATAAAGATCTAGTTACGAGTAAAAACGCTGAAAAAAACTCGTTTCTTGTATGACAACCCGTTAAATTTTTATCTTTATCCTATTTTTAGTATTTGTTGTTATAGCGGAAACAGAAATACATCATCTGTGAAAATTTCAACTGTCTAGCTATCACGGTTCATGAGATACAGCTTTGTAACAGACGGACGGACAGTAGAGTCTTAATAGGGTCCCGTTTTTTACCCTTTGGGTGAGGAACCCTAAAACTACTCACGTGTAAACGTATATGATAATGTTTTAGTGCAATAAATGGAACAATAAAGCAATGAAGTACCGTTTTGATAAAAAAAACTGTTGTTAGGGTAGGTACTAATGACGCGCAGCGCTAAAAAGTTTTGTTGTTGTTGTTGACGTGCTTTGTTTTATTTTATTCATGTGATTACCATTTCTTTTTTTGTTAACACTAAAGTACCGTAGTATTACCTACTTTCCAGAAAAGTGGACCATATAAAAATTACTTGTACAAAATGTTGGATTTTCAAAAAAAGATTTAATCGAAAATAACTCGCCATGTCGTCAAGGTGCAAGTTAAACTCTTTCTTTTAGGTTTTTTCCTCGAAAGTGACATAAACTCTTCGGTCTTTGCTAGAACCGAATGTCAGAACAGAAACCAAAATAGATAAAATAAAAAATAGTTAGATACTACTTACAGTAGAAACTGAAATAATAGAATACAAAAATACTTTAATTAAAAGAGGTACTTATATTAAACAGCTGTTATATAAGTGTTTGAAACCGTGCATGTAACCTTAAATGCAAATTATGCAAACAGATCGTCATAGCAACAAGATTTAGCCAGACATGCCTAATCTTAGCGCGTGACTAAGTACTATGTGCAATTGAACATGTTAATCAAATCAAATTTTTAAATGAAAGATTTTAAAAATTTAAAATGAAAATGAAAAAAATACTTAGGACCCCATGAATTATGATTGTTTTAGACCTACCTACTTGGAATAAAATTTACACAGAAATAAACTCGTAGGGATATATTCCTTTTGAAAAGTATTTTTGTTAAGTTAAAATACTTACCTACGCTGTTTATTTTTGTCGTTATCATGTAGGGCCACCTACCCTGAACAGTTAAGTACCTAGGTCACCCTTCATAGTAAGGTTCTACTTTGAGCTTTTAGATAGACGTGGATGCCTACAGAGGACCTTTCTGTCTGTCGGTATGCCTGTCTGTAGGTTTTTTATTTGTTTAAAAAGTACATGACCATACTTTCATATAGCAGTTTTATTATAGAAATGTTAATAAGTGGTCGCTGTCTATATACACGTTATACAAGTAGGTAGGTACTCAAGTATGTATAATTGTATAAGTATGGATTAATGGTTTTCTGAATTGTGTAAAATAAATTTTCCGTTCCGGTCTGAGAGAAAAGAAAAAACTTGATGTACCATAGATCTTCTCTTCTTGCGCAGATTGTAAAAGCCGATCGAAGGAAAGAGCGATAATGCGAATCATGTTAATAAGTGACGCGGCTAGCAAACCATCACTATTTCGATTCCTTGTTCCACCTTCTCGCCCACCGCCACGCTAAAAGTGGCCTTTGGGTCTTGCGGCCCTGGACAGAGCTATTTAGGTCTTGCTGCTTATCTGAGCAGATATGTCTGCTCAGATGAGCAGCAAGACCTAAATAGCTCTGTCTGCCCCATTAGGGATAAAGACGTGATAGTGTATTGTATATGTATATATTGTGTGACGTATAGTGTACAGTCAATAGCAGGATTTGTTGCCCTTCATGCAAATTTTTAATTAAAAGTGTTGTAAATATTGTTGGTGACAAGATGCTGTCGACTATACTCAATGCATCCATTATTATACTCGTAATATACCTAATTGTACCTATTTGAAGATGCAATGTAGCATTCTTAGATAAGGTATCTAAAGAAAAGACGTCAAACTAAGGTTATCTTTCATTAAATGCATGTTCTAATTGGCAATTAATAAAACTATTACTAATTATGCATGTGACCCAAGGAGAGAGTTCACGTCATCCGGATGTTAAAGGTTTTGTGGAATATGTTACGTATAGTAGCTACTAGTGTTCCCGAGGACTATAGGCTATTAGCCTTTTTTTTGAAGGCCTATAAAGGCTTTTAGTCCTTTAGGCTAGGCCTGTTGAATAGTCCAAGCCTAAAGGGCTAAGTCTTTATATATAGGCTTTTGGTTCGATGTTGCTTTGGCGATACTTTAGGCGGAATACGAAGAGAATCTGAGGGGATGTGGTGCTGTCGATCCGCAAAGCACCCCGTATGCTTTTACATATTACGTTTGACTACTACGACTACGGGGAATGAACGCGGAATGACGCGGAATGTAGATTTTATCGTTTTTATGAATTATTTTGATAACTAATTTTTTGTATCGAAAATTAAAAAGGAATCTTCGGAATCACAATAAGTACCTACTATTTTTTTTGAGTAAAAATATTTTTTCCTCAATTTATGTTCTTAGAGTTTTGGAAGAAAAATAATTTTTAGATATCATTTCTTAACATTTTTTTTAAATGGTATATTGATTTATTTTAACATTTTAAGAAGGCATAGCCCTAAAAAAGGCTGACAGGCTAAAATTACGGGCTAAAAGCCTATAGTCCTCGAGAATACTATAGTAGCTACTCACCTGGTACAAGAACATACGTATTTGAACAAAAAGGGAATGGGTAGCGTGGCACACCGATGGGAACGAAGTTCTTTTCTGCTAAAACAAAAAAAAAGTTAAGTCTTTAGTGGAAGTGAATCGGTTTGCGGCCTCGCGGGGGAGCTCAGCATTCGGCTTTCGGCCTCAGACTTCGCTTAGTTCCTTCAGGAGGGTTCCACGGGGAGGGGAAAGTTCGGGGAGAAGGGGCTCGGGTTTCACCCTCGCAGTATACACTCGGAAATTGTTCTTGAATGGCAGCCATCTTAAATTTTGAAAAAAAGTTAAAAATGGTTGACTTTCGTAAAATCGCTTACATAATGAGAAAAACATCACGCCCCTAACCCCAACTGTTTCTGCAGGCCGTACTACTTCAACATTAAGATCTAGTCATCTTAACTTTTCAATTTTAAACTAAGCCATGTAAATATTTATAATAGGTACCTACTGATACCGTTACCCAAGAATGCCCAATATATAGGTAAATACGAAAGAGTAGTCGTCGTTTCATACAAGCGGGCGATCACTCGATCAAACTTGACATGAGAGGATGTCGACATTTTGCATTATTTTTATCGGATATTGCCTAGCATTTGCATTTTACTAAAATTGTTGTTAAATTTCCCGCACTAGAAAAAAATATGATGTATGTTCCTGTGGAAAGTCGAAGTATGATAGACTCGGACACCCTTAAAATATTTTTGGTATATTTATACTAATATTTTATAGTTTTTAATAGAGCAGTTCAAATACCTAATATATAAGTGTCATGTTTCATGATAATTTATCGTATAATTAGTGTTTCAAACCACGAGAACATCATTTAAAATAACGTATGGGGTTACGAATAACTTTTAATGACTGAATGATATTATTGATTTATTTCATAGATTTTTATCAGTTATAAAATGCTTCCTTTGAAATAATACTTAAAAAAATAATCAAATATCCACGTCGAATATTTAAGTTTTTTTCAATGAATAAAATTAACTAATATGTAAATTAATTTTACTAGTAGTTCGCCACGAACTTAGACCTCGCGATTATTATTCGCGTTGTTATTGATATACTCGTATGTGCAGTGCAGGCAATCTATGTTGCTATCCAAAGTTAGAACGTAGCGCTTTCTAACTTTGGATAGTGGTTTTATTTGCTACATAATCGCGGACATTTTTATTAATATTTTAAAAACTACTGAACCGATTTAAATGCCCAACTAACTTGAAAATTCTACTGATATTTCCTACATGCCTACCAAATTTCATTTACATCGGACCATCTGTTCAGCAGTTATATCGGTACAAACATACATACATACATACAAACAAACAATGTGTTTTCGCCCCCAACTCGATCTAGAGATCTCGCTCGCTTCGCTCCCTGGGTCAATAAAAACTATAATGGCGTCTCGGCTAGAATACCCTTCAGAGTTTATACAACATTCAGGTGGTACAAAAGCCATTAATGCAGCTTACGTGTTTGTTGGGCTGCGATCACCAACCCACCTGCCCAAGTGATTGTAGCCAAATCCTCTTCTTGTCTTGAAAGGACTTTAATCCGGCAATGGATTGATATAGTTAGGCGATTATAGTAAGAAATAAATGTACTTTATAATTGACCAAGCGAGCGAAGCGTTTCCGTTTCGAGGTTGGACAAAACTGTCTGTCTGTTCTCGCCCACAGGTCGCATTTTCAACCGATTTTGACGAAAACTGGCACACAAGTTCATCTTTTTAAATTTTTTAGTCGATCGCGACTATTGATTGGGGGAGAAATAGGGGGAAAAAGGGGGAACTTTGCAGTAGCGTTATTTAGTGACTAATTTAAATCAAATTGTTGTAAGATGATGTCAATTTTAAAAGGGAGGAGTAGACGTGGAAAAAGGGGGAAGTTTGTTGGAGCGTTATATATGATCAGATTTCACTGAAATGGCTTTTTTAAGCCAGGGGAAAGGAAAAAGTGTCGGTTATTGCATGGTTTTAAGGAGATCGCAAGGTCTACTGTTATAACAGAACGACTAGAATATAATATGTCGATTTTTCATTTGGTATCGACCGGAATCCTTCAAAATGGAGTTAACTTAGTAAGGACAAGGTCCTAATACTGCTATAAACATGAATGACGTCTACTCTCAATAAAAATAAACCAACATTATCTATTTAAGTGTCTTATTCATTAACGTTTGATTAATAGACATCACTTTATTCACAGAATTTGATAATGATTTTATTACTCACTCAGAATAATTTGGAATCATTAAGGGTCGGCACCATGTAAACTGGGTTTGCGCGGGCAACAAGTTTGTACAGAAAGCGTTTGATTTAAGTCAAATAATGTATACACATAGATAGAGGAAGAGTTGGGACAGTAGACGAAAAAAAGGATTTTTTAAAATATTTTGTAGTTTTCCTAAAAACAAGCATTGAATTTACCCAAAAACATGCAAAACGCACTTTGCGCGGGCAATAGTTATGGCTTAAGTAGAAAAGACCACTAAGAAAATTATATATCTAGTTATAGGTGAATAGACTAACCAGTAGACGAAAACCGTATTTTTTTAATTTTCATTCAGAAAAAGTAAGATAATTGTAAAGAAACCTGAAAGAAATATTTTTGAAAATCTTGCTACAAACTGGCTTGTTTTTCTGCGTAAAAAAATATTCTAGCAAGGGATTGCATATATTTTATAAAAATAAAGGCTATTTTGAAACATTATTCTTAATATTTGCTTACAATGCAATCACGCAATAATAAAAAAAATAATTTTAAAAATTGGATGTTTTGCAACGTTTTTGACAGAATTCTCTGAAATGGCGGCCATGATTCTTCCATACAAATTCAGTTGCCCGCCGGGCGTTCAGGAAGGAGGCCGTGTCGAATTTAAAAAAAAAATCCATTTTCGAATTACGTAAAATTGCATTACAGTCTAAAATATTTCAATAAAAAACTATGTACAAACTGCCAAATTATGTCATACTTTTGCTACACTATGGTACAGTTTTGACATTTTGTTGACATTCAAGCAAAGATGTAATGCTATCGCAGATACGGCATCGCACATTTTTTTTTTATTTTATTGAAAATTAAGTCAAATAAAAAAAATAATTTGGTTTGATTTATTAGGTCCTTACATATGAAATTGCCGTTCAGTATCAAAAAAGTGAAACAAGTTTTTTTTAATGAAATTATTATTTAATCAATCGAAGTATGCGCCGTTATATCGATTCACTTCCGCCATTTTATAGGCAGATCATTGATACCTTTGCAAAAAAAATCCTGGGAGCGTGAGTCTATGAACTGTTTGAAGGCGGTTTTGACTGCCTCATCAGATTTGAAATTTTTTCCTTGTAAAAAGTTAACCAAATTTTAAAAAATGTGGTAATCGGTTGGGGCAAGATCTGGAGAGTATGGTGGGTGACGCAGAGGTTCCAGTCGCAGCTCCTCTAACTTGGCGATCGTTTAATGTGCAGTGTGTGGTCTAGCGTCATCCTGAAGGAGCAGTGGGCTAGAGCAATTCATCAGTCTCGGTTATTTAATGGCGAGCTTTTCCATCATTGTTTGCAATTGTTGGCAATACAAGTCTGCAGTAATCGTCTGGCCTGATCTCAAGAAGCTGTAGTGGATAACACCAGCACTGGTCCACCAAAAACTAACCAGAATCTTCTTTTTGGTCAGTTTTCGCTTAGGGCAAGGTTTTGCTGGTTCTCCAGGGTCAAGCCATTGTGATGATCGCTTCCGATTGTCGTACAGGATCCATTTCTCATCACAAGTCACGATACGGTTCAAAATCCCCTCATTATTGTGGCGATTAAGCAAAGAAACGCAGCAAGCAACGCGTGTTTGTTGGTTTGCTTCAGTCAATTCGTGCGGTACCCACTTTTTGAGTTTTTTAATTTTTTCGATTTGGCGCAAGTGGATAAGTATCGTTTTGTCACTTACGCCGAAGGCTGCTGCTAATTCAAAAGTGGTTTGAGATGGATCCGCTTCAACTATCGCCTTCAATTGTTCGTTATTTACTTGAGTATCAGGTCGTCCACGAGGCTCATTGTGTAAATCGAAATTTCCAGAACGGAAACGTTGAAACCAAAAACGCATCGTTCGTTCGTTAGCGGTGCCTGGTCCATACACGTCGTTAATTCTTCGAGTCGTTTCTGCAGCACTGGTGCCACGGTGGAACTCATATTCGTAAATACCGCGAATTTTCAATTTGTCCATAGTTGTTGTTATAGGAATGTTGAAACTCAAACAAATGATGTTAAAACAAATGAAATACGAATTATAAAACAATATTTTTCTGGCTTTATATCGAAATAAATTTGAATTTGTAATTCCTAATGAAACGCAAGATATTTGATTTTAAAGTTGCCAGTATTGAAAATCGGCAATTTCATTTGTAAGGACCTAAATTATATTATCTATATTTTTTAATTGGCGATTAGGGTGAAAATCCGATTGGAACTTTCTCGGGTCGCGGAATCATATTAACTGTTTTTGTAATAAAAGGTGCTGTTTAATTAGGGTTTTACAATTATTTTGAGGGGTGATTCAGTCTGAAATTTTGAACAACTTTTCCCCATGAATGTATATCAAAATACGAATTGACATTATGCGTAATATATCTAGTATAGCCACAGGCTATACTAGATCTATACTTGGCTAGGCAGGCAGGCTATAGTAGGCTATTTATCTATACTAATATTATAAAGAGGAAAGATGTGGTTGTTTGTTTGTTTGCATTACATGGCTCCGAAACTACTGGACCGATTTAAAAAAACTTTCACCGTTGGAAAGGTACACTATCCCCGAGTGACATAGGCTTTGTGTGTACCAAGGGCGAAGCCGGGGTGGACTGCTAGTATAGTATAATGATATTAAAATAACAGTCAAAAAACAAAAAAAAATCTGCATTTTCATACAAAAGTGTGCAGCCGCCCGGGAAATTTGTATAGGAATTGATTTTTTTGGTGTTTTTACTGTTTTTAGGGTTTCGCTTGTCTGTCTGTCCGTAAGTCACAGCCAATTTGCTACGAAACTATTAGAATGATTAAGTTAAGATTTAGTACCTACACTTATGTAACTTAGTGACCCAAAGATATATGTATAACGTATTTAAATTAAATTTAAAAAAGGGGGCCACTTATGGTGGGTAAATTAGACATTAAAAAAAAGTTTTGATAACAAAATCGTGTGACATATCACATGAAGGAACTTTTTATGACAATTTTAAATATATATATATTTTATTATTTTTTAGATCGGTATTTTGAAGTTATTTAAGAAAATGGGCGAAAATTGACCCCCCCCCTACTAAACTACTGGACAGATTCAGTTGAAATGTGGTGCACATAATGAAATTTGTGACCCAAAGACGGAAGTAAAATGGAGGTAAATGAATAAATTAAAAAAAAAATTGGGGCCACTTATGGGAGATAAATGAGACATTAAAACATGGGTTTCGTGAACTATATCGCGTAAAATATCAAATGAAAGAGCATTTTATGATAATATTAAATATATTTTCTATTTTTTTTAAGTTGGTGTTTTTGAAGTTATTTTTGAAAATAAATATTAAAAATATCCTTATCTCCGAAACCACTGAACCCAAACTTTTGAAAAAGATACAGTTAATAGTTCTTTACCTTATTACAGGAAAACCTATTAGAAGATAAAAAATAAAAGGGTGCAATAATGCTAATTACTGCTTCATTAATCAACCAATTTTTTTTGCCGTTTTCAGGAATAGATTTCTTTTTAGTGCTCTTTGTTGATTCGTTAAAAATATTGTACAAAATCAAACAGTCACGTCATTGATTGAGGACATACAGCTGCTAAGCCAAGACGTTGATCTGTTCAACGTGCAATCCTTTTTTACTCTCCGAATTTACATAATAAGGTGAATAGAAGTGAAAGGTGTTACGATTGCAGATGGTTGCTAAACGTATTGTTTCACAAAGAAAATTCAAATGTGTATATTTTCTGTCAGTGGAACACAAAACGTGTAGTTTTCCAAGTCACCGCTCGCGTAAAATACTATTTGATTGTATTTTTGAGAACGTCTTGTCAGCGATAAGTAATATTGATTTACGCAGAAATATCATAAATTTGTCTATGGTTCCCTAAAATTTCAACTTAACCAAAATAAACGGCCACGTGCCGTGACGGGCCACGTGCAGTGTAGGGTTCCGTAGTCAGTACCTACTTGTTTTATGTAACTTACAACTGCCTAACTTTAGGTCTGAATTCAGTCCATGATACTGAACAACTTTCAAAAAAGGAACAAACGAAATACAAAAAAATATTTTTGATCTCTTACACACAAGATTTGGCAAAATGTAATATTTATGTAATATATGTATGGAATATGTAAGGACAAATCACACTAATTAAGCTAGCCCCAAAGTAAGTTGTAAACTTGTATTATGGGATACTAACTCAATGATACTATATTTTATGATAAAAACATACATAGATAAACACCCAAGACCCAGGACAATTTGAAAAAGACCATTTTCTAACTTGCCCTGGCTGGGGCTCGAACCCAGAATCTCCGGCTTAGCGGTCTAGCGTGTTAACAATTAAACCACGGAGGTCGAATGGAAAGCAAACATTTTCTTTTCATCTATACTAATATTATAAAGCTGAAGAGTTTGTTTGTTTGTTTGTTTGTTTGTTTGTTTGTTTGTTTGTTTGTTTGTTTGTTTGTTTGTTTGTTTGTTTGTTTGTTTGTTTGTTTGAACGCGCTAATCTCCGAAACTACTGGTTCAAATTGAATAATTCTTTTTGTGTTGGATAGTCCAGTTATCGAGGAAGGCTATAGGCTATATAACATCACGCTACGACCAATAGGAGCAAAGATATAGTGGTAAATGTGTAAAAAACGGGAGAAATTATTTCATCTTTGAAGCCTTCCGTTGCGTGCGCCGTGAAAACGGTTCAAGATACACAAAAAATATGTATTAAAGAATAATAGCTCTTTTAATGATCTAAAAAACAGTCCGCGATAGTATATGTCTATCTTTTAAGATTAACTCACAAAAACCGTTTTTATGGTACCTAATTTGGTCGAAATAATTTGTTTAAGTTGTATCAACATAATAATATTAATCTTTATTCAAATAAATATGTTGTTGGCTAAGAGTACTTCATCTATACTAATATTATAAAGCGGAAGAGTTTGTTTGTTTGTTTGTTAGTTTGTTTGTTTAAACGCGCTAATCTCAGGAACTAAGTAATGGTCCGATTTGAAAAATTCTTTTTTTGTTGGGTAGTCCATTTATAGAGGAAGGCTTTAGGCTATATAACATTACGTTCCGACAACCACGCGAACGAAGTCGCGGGCACAGCTAGTATTTAATAATGTGTTCCTTAGGAAAAGTTGTTCAGTATCGTGAACTGAATCCACCTTAAATTAGTTTTAGTACAGGGAGACGTTATATACTACTGCCGTGAATTTTTTTTTATATGTCCATATACAACCGTTTAACTGACAAAGAGGGGAGACACATGATTCTAACAAAAATTTGCAATCAAAAACCAAATATTTCACAAACGATGTTAAAACGAAAAAGGGTGTTCATAATCTTACAATATTTTTGAAAGACCTATTCAACGACGTCTCACACCACACATTTTTTTTTTCAAGTTTTTATTACCACATATCCATGCCCGCCCATGCCCACTTACAGCTTTCTAGTACTAATAGTCTATGAGTAAAACTGGGGACAGACAGACAGACAGACAGACATGACGAAACTATAAGGGTTTCTTGTTTACTACAGAACCCTAAAAAGTTGCGTGAAACGAAACAGATTCCCTATTCTAAAGGTTCTTTATCATTTGCGCTTTAACAAATCTCAAAATACGAGTAATCAAAACCACTTGTGCAAATATTTCGCTCCACTTCGCATACGATAAATTCAAAAATTGATGGATGAATGACCGTGCTTTTACAGTTTAAGCAACTACTAGCTTGGTCACAGTTAGGATGGGTGACCGTGCTTTCAATCTTAATGTTGTTCAAGTTAAATGTTGAGTTTCTTATTGAATTGAATAAATTTCAGTTTTCTCTACCTACATAACTTGGCAGCTATTTAAATTTCAATTGTTTTGTCGGAATTTGAACTTGGCATTTTTACATTTATGTTTTTGATGGGATAAAATAAACACCCAAGAACCAGGACAAATTAAAAAAGGCCATTTACCAACTTGCCCTGGCTGGGAATCGAACCCAGAACCTCCGAGTGACGGACTAGCGTGTTAAGGAATCGCCACGGAGGTCGACTAATAAATTGAAAAAGTAATAAATATTACGCAAGATTCGAATAACTATAACTTGGATTTTTTTGAAAGTGCTATATGAATTTCACATATATTTAAACTCGCTTTTTAAATAAACGTCTTGCATTCACGCACACTAATGTATTTTCGACTTTACTTTTTCTACTGATAGCCTGTCTTCTAAAGTGTTAAGTACATTATAATGACGTCTGCCAAGGCCTTTATTCAGAAATAATAATTCAAACAAAATAATTCTTTGATTTGATTGATTTGAAAATTTTAATAAGTATCGCGGACTGGAAGTCTTGACGAAAAGAAAAAAGTAAGCTGTATACTAATTCTACGTTACAATTTATGATTACCTACATCTATTGTCCCGTTTACACATTATTAACTCTATGTAACTTCATCTTGACATTTTTATTCCCCTAGCGGGAAAATTTTGCATATTTCAGAGCCAAATCCGACCACGTGGCTTTACGCATACGGTCCTTAACTAAAAAAGTTAACCTTGCAACTGGTTTTGTGTTGGACAAGCTGATATTACACAATATGACTGTAATTATTGTGTAATAGTTAGCTTTGTGGCGTGGTGGTCAACACCGTCTCTCGTAATGTCAACGGTTTTCTGATTTGAAAGATTCCTTTTAGTTGTAATGTACTGATTAGCCTTCTCCTAAATATTTCCAAAACGACCGATTGTAAGCAACTTGCATTCAACGTTTGAAGTATGAAGATAGTTATAAAAATATTTTTGAACTGAAAACTTTTTTAGGTGCATTGGGCATTATTGAGATGGGAAAAAAACCATTGAACGCGCGACACTGTTATCGACACCACCTTGTTTAAGTGTTCACTTCTTTCGGTACTCCCGAAGTGCCACTGTTTTATTTTTGATTGTCAAATCTTTCTTCTCGCTTTTCTACAATCTGTGGGATTGATTTCGTGAAATGCGACGGAAGTGTGTAACAGAAAGTCGGGGAATCGTTATTTTATTTGACCAATGAGCGCGCGCGGTGGTAGAGTTGGCCATTACCAAGGTGAGATGTCAGATGTTGAATACGCATAATATTCGACTACTGTGAGGCTCGCTCCTTTTTTTTCTTAAGACTATTAGTTGGTCCTGTAAGCCTTTCATTAGGACATTTATCTTTTAACGATACGGATTTCATCATAATCACCATTTAAACTGTAAAAGTCCATTGCTAGACGTAAGATGGCGGCGTGCATATATAATATATTATGCAATCTTGAAAGTTATCTACTCTAACCTCTCAGGAATGTTACTAATTAATGAATTAGAAAAAATATAATTTATGCCGTCAATTAGACGCCACGTCGCCAACACTTACCGATTATTTTCGATCCGAATATTAAATCCTTTTAATATATCAAGTGCAGCTCATAACTCGTCTCCTACAGCCTTTATTTTTATATTTTACAGTTGTTAATTTTTCAATAGGTCCCGTATGTGACTAAGAAAAGGAACAGCATCAAGTACTACGTCCTTTTTAGGTTAAGGTATAAATGTTGTAAATAAACAAAATAAAATCTTTCGCTTTTACAAAATAATAAATATTAATTGCTCAAACCGCTCCCGTACGTATCTTAACTATGTAGTTAAGTTACGTACTCGTAGTTTCCAGTTTGTTGTTGTTTTTCTGGTGTGTGAGTCAGATTATTCAAACTGCCCAAAGGCAGTATTATATTATCTGACGTCTAAGTAGTATAGCTTCACCGCTACTATAGTGTACGAGCCCTCTGGGGAGGGCCCTGAAAAGCCGGTAACGCTCTTGTTACACTCCTGGTGTTGCAATTGACCATGGGCAGCGGTGATCACTTACCATCAGGTGACCCGCTTGCTCGTTTGCTGTCCTATAACATATAAAAAGGCATTTGACGCAGCTTGACGACTGGAATCTAATGATGACAGCCAGGACTAGGACCTCTTAGCGTGCCTTCTAAAGCACGGAGGAGCTCAAGAAATTTTCATGCCACTTGTGGTCTTTTCCGTTTTACTTACCTTTCAACTGTTGAGGTGTGGATCGTGTGGAGTGAGACGGGTCGGCAGCAGACTATTCCAACGCAATAAAAGACTGGATAGCTTCAATGGTTGTGTATTTACTTTTAAAATACAGCTATTGTTCCATTGTTTTGTCCATGGATATTTATAGAAATTACACAATAGTATGTACATCAATAATGATATTTGCAGAGAGCGAGCACACAGACCGACATTGACAATGTAAGAAAAAAACGGGAGGATATATATATAGATTAGAAACCTCAGTCATTGACAAAAATATATAGTGTTGCTATAGATAATAATCATAGTGCACACTTTACATGATATAAGTTAATCGTATAGCCATAGACTATCCAACATCAACTACATATAATATTTGGTAGGTCAATCAAAAATGGCTTAGATGGCTTATTTCAGTACTCAATGTAAGTTTTTTTCGAGGCAAATTTGTTTTATTTATATGCATTGTTTGTTGTTACTTTTAATTTTATATTGGCATTAGATACAGATCTCCCAATTTCTTATTCAATTTCGAACAGAAAAACTGACCTTTGTCTTCTTTTGTTAAATAAATTAATAAATAATAAATAAATATATAAGGACAAATCACACTGTTTCAGCTAGCCCCAAAGTAAGTTTTAAACTTGTGTTATGGGATACTAACTCAACGATACTATATTTTATGATAAATAGATATAGATATCTAAACACCCAAGACCCAGGACAATTTGAAAGAGGCCATTTTCCAACTTGCCCTGGCTGGTGATCGAACCCAGAACCTCCGGATTAGCGGTCTAGCGTGTTAACCATTACGCCACGGAGGTTGTCAAAGGTTGTTGAGGCGCTACCTATGTTTTAAGGAAGCGCCTTGCCATTTTGCATTTGCAGTATGTATGAATTAGGTACATTTATATCATTAAGTGTCTTTATCGAGTAGGCGCTCATAATATTTGCCACTTACCATTGCCTTCCTTAGTCGTTACCTTACAAAAATAAATAAATTACATTTTTATCATAAATTCATGTATACTTAGATAAACATTCTAAACCGAGGACAATTTGAAAAAGGCCAACATTTTCTAACTTGACCTGGCTGGGGATCGAACCCAGAACCTTCGAGTAGCGGGCTAGTGTGGTTACTGGTTATCAATACACCACGGAGGTCAAAATTAACTAATTAAAAAAACTTTTTCTGTTTGAAAAGATTTCAGATTAGTCACATTAAAATTTTATTACCGATAGTTGTATTATAGTAGTGGCTTTAAACCAAAATAGTAGATTTTCTGTGGCTGTCACTGGTATAGAATTCAGTTTTTTTGACCCCATACAAAAAAGCGTACTCTGCTAGAAAGCCGAAATCCTGTATTAATTCTAGATGTTGCTACTATCTCGCCCGCTAGCCATACAAAAGATGCTAGGCACTGATGCTGACGGTATCCATAAAAAATCAGAGATGGCGCTTGTTTGTAGAAAATGAACGCGAAGAAAATATACCATGTGCACATATAATCATGTCGATATATTTCATGAAAAATTGGGTAAATTCCGTAGACTTATGAATAATTAAGTAAAATTATCTTTTTCTTTTTAAAAAGTATTTAGTTTAAAGAGCTTGTAAAATCCGTAATCTATTACGGTTTTATTACTAAATAAGTGTTTTTTTCTTAGATTCATTAGTTATATAGATTTACTGTTAATACTAATCCCACCAAAAACATTTTCATGTAAAAATGTTGCCAAGACGAGTCTACATAGCTTACCCTGTGAAAAAGTTATCAGATCTCGTATAAAGCCAAGCTCGAAAGACTACACGCTCTAAACCTACAAAAGATTTCATAGGCATTCGTTCATCGTGTAAATAAAACGGCCAAGCATCACATACGATGAACGAATGCCTATGAAATCTTCGTAACGGTAGCAAAACGGCCAAGCATCACGTTTTGAATAAAATGTAGAGTATGTAAAGTTAGGCTTGGTAAAGTAAGGGCGCGTAGATCAAGAGTCTTGGCTCTACATGAGATCTGACCAATTTTCAAAGATTTTGATTAAGGTGTAGTGTAGAGCTTGTAGGTTTAGTGCGTGTAGTCTTTAGAGCTTGACTTTATACGAGATCTGATAACTTTTTCACAGGGTAAGCTGTGTAGACTCATCTTGGCAACATTTTTACATGAAAATGATTTTGGTGGGATTTCATTTATTTTCGTAAGTTGGTTAATACATTAAATAGAAAAGAAATACTTAAAATAATTTGGACCAGTAACTGAAGTAACAAATAATACGAACGAATTATAGAATTATTACGACGATACGATACGACTACGAAATTATGAATATGAATGCAAATATTTTTGAGCAATCGAACAATCGCTCATCATTCGTAGTAGAAAAATGTCGATAGCGCATTTCCAAATACAATCAGCGCCATCTAGTGACGTTGACTGATGTCACTGTCATCACTATTAGCATGATTATATAGTTAGTGCAAATGTATTACTGCAAGTCTCATACAAACTTCCACCTCCTATTCCGAGGGGATAGGTTAGGTTAGGTTAGCTTTGGTTTTTAAATTTTTTTGTTGTCTTTGTAGTAATATTAGCTTACATACCAAATTTCAGCATTCTAGGACTTTAGGAAGTACCTTAAGAATTTTGATGATCAGTGAGTGAGTGAATCAATGACGAAATCGGGGGTTTTTAGACAATAATAAAATCTAAAGTATAATAGTTACGCCATTCAAACTTTGTATGTTTAATGATTGTACTAGTATCATTATATTTTGAAATTTTTAACTATTTAACATCATCCAAACCAAAGTTATGAGAGTCCAAAAAAACGACGAAACGTTTCGAGAAAAGGTAGGTAGTGCCCTTGCGTTCTGCTTGGCTCGTCTTGGCGGGGGCACTCCCGTGCCCCCAGATTAGGTAACTCTCAATGTCATTATAAGCTAGTAGTAGAAACTTTTTGGGCAATGTTTAATTTATAAATCATAAGCCTGAAATATTTAAGCCTGTTGTTTATCTAAATATTTTTTTAAAAAAATCCTACATTTTTCCCAAATTAAGCGGCACCAGCACGGACTACCTTCTTTCAAACTAGTAGCTCCATCTAGCGATAACAATTAAACTAAAAATTAAATTAAGCTTCAAAGTATGAAGATAGTCAGTCCTTGTATGTATTCATCCATGGCTTTAGGAAATATTTTAAATATAATATCACTACATTACTTACTATGATTTTTCGAGTTGCTATGCATCGCATCGATAAAGAAAAAGTATCACTACATAGTATAAAACAAAGTCGCTTACCGCTGTCTGTCCCTATGTATGCTTAGATCTTTAAAACTACGCAACCGATTTTGATGCGGTTTTTTTAAATAGATAAAGTGATTCATGAGAAAGGTTTATATGTATAATACATACCCGTGCGAAGCCGGGGCGGGCCGCTAGTATTTTATATATAACAGGACCGAGATGGGTGTCATCTACAAAGAGTGGTCTATGCTCAGCAATGGGCGGAAGAAAGGCTGGGATAATGATGATGATGATAATTTTTTTACTAAATTTGCCCTATAAATCTTACAAACATTTGGGTTTTAAAACTTAACTTTAACCACAGGCCGGTACGCGCAATATGCGTCCCCGTTCCCCGTCCCCGCACCTCTTCCCCGTTTTCGCCTCGATGACTCACGTTGGCTGTCAAGAACCGGGGGAGAGGTGCGGGTGCAGGGAACGGGATGCATATTGCGCGTACCTTAGGAGATTCCGTTCTGTTTACTCTTACTGTATTCTGTGCTTTAACAATGTTCATTTTATAAAACCTGAATGCTATAGAGATAAATCTGTGAATTTTTCTGATTTATTGTTATGAAAGTGCTGAAATATGGCTGGAATCCAAACACAGCCGACCGTGTTCTTATAAGAACACTTTTCATTTAAAAATAGATTTTTATTCTACTGACATTTACTTGCTTACCCTTTAGAAAAAATAACAAATGTTTGTGCTTAAGGCGACGGGGTTCACAATTTGCAATACTGTGAGTGTTTTTGAAAAATCACTGCTATTAAACTACTAAAGTTTATTCCTCAAAAAATTTACATAAAATCTTAGGGATTTTCTACAGACATCCACAATAGCCAAAAAACGATTGAGCATTTTTGGCTCGATAGAAAAAATCACAAACATACCTCTAATCTGCCTAAATTTGCCTTTATAATACATATTACTATTTTATACAATCACCCCTTATATAATATACCAAAAAATTTATCCCAACTAATATTATAAATGCAAAAGTGAGTTTGTATATTTGTTTTTTTGTTTGTTTGTTACCTCTTCACGCTTTATCTAATGAACCAATCGTCTTGAAAATTTGCATACACATATGTAGTTAGGAGTACTGAGGAGGATATAGGGTGCCTTTCATCCCGAAAAAAGTAATATTCCCTTGGGATTTGGGATACGCGAGCGAAGCTGCGGGCAAAAGCTAGTTATCTAAATATCTATCCGTTTTGGCTACAAAAAAAAATATAGTACAAAAAAAATTATAAATAAAGCACTGCAAAATATCGTCGAGCACGGCTCCGGGCCTTTCTTCGCTCTCGGCGAATATTTCACTGCGTTTTATTTATTACTAGCTTTTGCTCGCGGCTTCGCTCGCGTATCCCACGGGAACATAACTTTTTCCGGGATGAAAGGTATCCTATGTAAAGTACACTACAATATACATACACACTAGGAGTACTGAGAAGGCTCAGTACTCCTAGTGTGTATGCGAATTTTCAAGAATATTGGTTTAGTAGATAAAGCGTGAAGAGGTAACAAACAAACAAATATACAAACTCACTTATAATATTATAGTTGGGATTTTTTTGTATTATAATTATAATTTTTTTTTGTAGCCAAAACGGATAGATCGGTATTTAGATAATACATTTTTTGGTATAATTTTCATTCTTCTTCTTAGCGTGTCGATACCATCGTGGTGAAAGGATTGGTCAGCCTAGACACTGCGTTACCGTACTCGTATCTAGCTGCTTCCAGAGTGCGCCGCCGCGGGGAGGCTCCTTCCATGTACCCCATGCAAACCCCATGTAATAAAAAGGTTTGTATTATATTTATAATTTTTTCTGTAGCCAAAACGGATAGATATTTAGATAATACATTTTTTGGTATAATTTTCATATAAAATGGTGATTGTATAAAATAGTAAGACGTATTATAAAGGCAACTTTGGGCAAATTTAGAGGTATGTTTGTGATTTTTTTCTATCGAGCCAAAAATGCTCAATCGTGTTTTGGCTATTGTGGGTGTCTGTAGAAAATCCTTAAAATTTTTATGTACATTTTTTGAGGAATAAACTGTAGTAGTTTAATAATATTGATTTTTCAAAAACATGCACAGTATTGCAAATTGTGAACCCACGTCGCCTTAACTTACCCTTAACCTATTTTACATACCTACCTAACCTAACATTCTATCGATAAAAACAAGACAAGGAGTGCTATTTTGCATTTAAGGACTCTTAAGTTAGAAAACACTCGCAAATCATTCGTAATGTGACTCCCCGAATGAAAAAAAATAATATATATACATAAGGACTATAACTAACTCCAAACATCTCGTGCAGCAACTTCATTTCCAAGGAGGGTTGACTTCAGCATGGCGGCCTGTTGTGAGACACCCAGGTGATCCCTTTTAAAAAAGGGGTGTTATGTTTATGTGTGTCTGTGTATCTATGTGTCTACCTGTGGCATCGTAGCTTCCAAAGGAATAGACCGATTATGATGCGGTTTTTTTAAATCGAAAGCATTGGCTGTCCAGTTAGTTTTTAACTATGTTTGATGAAAATCAGTTCAGCCAAAGTCGGGTGTTTTCTAATTTTACCGACGACTAAATGTTGGAATAACATACCACCTTCAATAAGACTTTATGTGTAAACTTCAACTTAAATAAAACTGTTGCTCTTATTTGTTAGATACACAGAAAATTAACAATCCAACAAGTCGCCGGTAGCTGTTGCTGCCACTGATACTTACTCGTATCCCCCACTATATTCACTTTCTTATCCTTGTTTAAAGCCCTGTATTCTTCTGTGTATCTGTGAAATATGTAACTATATGTAATAACATTGAGAAATTTTAAGCTTTTTTACCTTTTTGTGACAAGAATTCGTAGATGCGCACTCGCACCTGACAGGAGAAAGCTGAAAATTAGTGAGCTGCTCTCTGAGCAACACTAAGCGCTGAGCTATGACCTTTTTGGATTGCTGTAGCCATGGAAGCTGTAGCACACAGATAAAAATATTCTAGATTGGGTACCCAATACCAAGTTTTTGGGCTTAACTGCATGTGGACAAAAAGTTACATTGGGACAAACACATTGAGGTCACTGCCGAGAAACTTAGTTCGGCCGCTTTTGCGGTAGGAAAAATCAGACGATGTACTGACGTTGAAACGGTCAGGCTTTTATGTTTCAGAAACCACGGGATTTCTTAAAAGAGTTATTTAAATCTATAAATATTCTTACTGTAGCATCTCAATTTATTTACGAAAATCTTATTTTTGTTATATCTAGGCTGAATACTTATCAGAAAAATAGTGATGTTCACAGATTTAACACTCGGAACAAAAATAAGCTTCGTATGCCTAAATTTCGACTTACTAAAGCCAGGAATTCAGTGCTGGGTCTAGGGATAAAATTATTTAACAAACTCCCTGAAACGGTTACAGACCTACCCATGCAATAATTCAAAACAGAAGTTAAGAAAGTTTTGATGGAAAATGCGTATTATACGGTAAATAATTATTTAAAAAACAAAAACGCGTGGAAAGTTTATATTGAAAAAATCGTCACTTCACTCCACACATGAAACTCAACTCAACTGTTGTTCAACTGTTTTTTTTAATGTAAAATATGTAAGGACTGCGATCTATGGGTGACAGCCAATTAACCTAGTATTCCCTCTTAGTAAGCTCTGTAAGCCCGAGCGTGGCATCATGCTCACTAAAATGTCCAGACTGGTGGTGGCTTCGGTGGTCGGCTGGATTCCCTCTAATATGGTTGAGTTCAGCGATGGCTGATCCACGCGTCAACTCGTGAACAGGTGCCGCCAGTAGGGACAGGTCAGCTTGGCTCCGTTTTTTAAAACTACTCAGTATAACTTATTTCTGTACATTGGATTTGGCACTCGTTCGCAAGCTACATATTAAGTTGTGATAACATTGTATTAGGCATAATATCTTTGTAAACAGACAAAGCCCTTCTGGCGCGTAGGCAACCAATAATGTGTAAATGAGTTTCTTTTGGCGTTTCTTCTCAGCAGTGGTCGTTGCGAAACGCTAGTATCGGTAGCTTTTGAACAGAGAAAAAATAATTTAAATATAAATAAACATTACACGTAATGTAGGTAGGTACTCTATAATTATTGACGTGTAAATGTGCCTGCAAAGGCCTAATTACTGAATAAATATTTGATTTTGATTTTTGATATATTGATATAATGTTCCTGTGTGTTCATAATAATATGTTTTGTATTATGTTCTTATGTTGTTTATTTTCTGTATGTGTGTAACTATGACACATGTATTTTTTGAAGAAATGAGTGAAATAAAGCTGACTTCGAGCTCTAAAGCAGTTAAACTAAGTATACAAGAAGAAATGCGTTTACCAAGATAAGAATCGGATTCCCATAACGATCAAACTATCGACCAATATTAGAAATCACAACTGTGCACTGGCTCTTAGACTTCAAGACAGTTTTCTGAGAGTATGTTTAAGCTGTGTTGGTTTGCAATTTAGTTTGGTCCTTCTTCTTTATATTTAAGTCTATAATACAGACTATTACTAACACTAAGAATGTTGCGTTGCAAATCCAAAATACGACTGCGTAGCTGTCGGTTAAATCTCTGATTGCACCTGTAAAATAGAAATATCAATATTAAAGCGTCAATTTTCAAACAAATATTCCTAGAAGAGTTTTTCTTTTTTCATTATTTCTATTCGCTTAATTGGGGATTATCCATCGGTACCTATCTTCCATGCGGGTCTGGGAGAAAAGAAAAAATCTTAGAATGTACCAGCATCTCTTCTCGTGCAGTTCGTAAAAGCCGATCAAGGGCATGGGGGAGAATCAGAACCATGTTATAGGTGATGCAGCATCCAACATTATTTTGCTTCCCTTTTGAAACGTGGCTTTTGGGTCTTACAACCCTAGGCTCTGTTTACCCCGTTAGGGTAGACGTGATAATGTATCAGTAGGGTACTCAGTACTCCAAAAGCGGTACGCAAGATCCGCGTTTCAGTGTCAAGCAACATTGAGCGTTAATGCATGATGATAAAGTCTAATTTGGATTGACATAGAAATAGGACGTCACTATCGTACGACTATCTTATTATTTTATGGAATAACCCCCCTGTATGTGTCTATAGATATTTATGAAATGAAGATAAAGGGAATTGCAGTAAAATATGAGAGAGAACTGAATATATGGAAAGAAATTGACATCCCATTGCAGAGCGGTATCATATCGAAAGTTTCATACCATAAATTGGTCCCAGAATTAAATTCAAAAATCCTATGGTCAGCCCATTTATCCCCATCGCTCCTGGATACTTCGTTACATTAACTGAGTCTGCTATCACAATGGGCAGAAGTACTGTGAGAAAGCAGCGGCCCACACCAATCAACGTAAGAAATACAAGATTAGCTAGATAATTGGAAGTTAACTGAAATCCTGAAACAGATAAAATATAAAATGGGTTATATTTTTATAAGAGACATGACGACTGGAAGAAAAATTTAGGCCCATCGGTAAGATTATTAAAAAATATTATACATGTACTTTTTCCTTTCTCTGAGAAACAAAAATTGACGAAGATAGATAGAGCGCATTTAAATTTTGCATGACGTCACGGCTAAGTACGATTTTTACATAGTGGTGACGTCAGAAGCTCCTACTCTGGAACTTAGATGCTCTGTATCTTTGTGAATTTTTACTTTTTTGATAATGTAAAAAATACGGAACCATTATTTTTTTGATAATCTACAACATGGACTAATTAGAATAATACTTTTCTGACCCTATTGTCACCCCTATTATACATTTTACAAAACATGCCAAAATTACATTCTCTTCCTCTCTCTCTCTCATCTCAGCGTGTTCCCAGTTGCATCCACAGCTGTAATGCTATGAAGCCCGGGTTCCACTTTCTGGATTTTTCTTCTCCACTTCGCACGGTCTTGAGCATCCTTCATTGTAAGACCATTGGCACGCATATTATCCCTGACGACGTCAAGTCAGCATTTCTTGGGTCTACCACGTCTGCCGGGCCCCGGCGGAGGCGGCATGGTTATACATTTGTCAAATTTACATTATCATGGTAAAAATCAAACAAAATAATATAAAATAAAAAAAATCACAACCCGCCCCTTAGCGTTTCTATTGCAAAGGTGCCCAAAACGCTTGCCGCGTTACCACGCTGGATAGCTATGCTTGCCAGCCAGCAAGAGTGTCGGGCGCACTCACGACATATACGAGTACATCAATTTCCATACCTCAACTTAGTTTTTAAGAAATACAGTGTTTCCGTTATCCATCAGTGACTTTAACTTTATTTAATCCATATCATCAGTCTGTTTTTTCTGCGATTCGTTGAAGATATAATTAAATTTTGCTTTATTTTGTCTATGTTCTTAATAAAAACGTATATTAGCATAATATAATTCAAAACAATATAATTAAATTTTTAACAAAAAATACAACCGCCTCCATTTTTTTAGAAGTTTCTTCCATATCTCCAAAAGCTCTTTATCATATCTTCACCAAATTAAAATGGGACCAACTTGGTAGTAAAGGCTTTCAAATAAAAAAATAATCATCAAAATCGGTTCACAATTGCCGAAGATATCGCGTAGAAAACATACATTTAAAAGAACATACGGTCGAATTGATCACCTCCTCCTTTTTTGAAGTCGGTTAAAAACTCAAACACACAATAATACAGGTTTTTTTAGTGAAAAATCTTCTTTTGTATAAGTATTCTATAACTTACGATCGGGCGATCAGCTTTAGATTTTGTTTTAAGTGTTCTTGAAGAAAGGAAAAAAATATTGACTGCATACAAATACATTATCACGACTTTATCACTAACGCGATAGACAGAGCCCCAGGGCCGCAAGACCCAAAGGCCACTTTTAGCGTGATGGTGAGCGTTAAGATGGAAAAACGGAATCAAAATAGTGGTGGGTTACTAACCGCAACGCCTATTAACATGATTCATATTCTCGCCCATTCCCTAGATCGGCTTTTACTATCTGCGTGGGAAGAGATGCGCTGGTACATTCTACGTTTTTCTTTTCTTCCAGACGGGCATGGACTGGATCCAGCAGTATAAGGTTATATCTATCTTAGGTGTACTAATATGTATTCTGTGCTCAGGTTAAAACGTAATAAACTTATCATCATCATCCGAACGTCTTCCCAGTTGCAACCTCAGCGGTTCCGAGCCCGGGGTCCGCTACCTAACCTGGGTTATTTGACAAGGTAACTTGGTTTTTACTAAGAGCGACTGCCGTCTGACCTCAGGGTAACCAGAACCAATCCTTTTTTTTCACGCGGAGTTAGTCCCTTCGGATACCTTACTGGTTACGGGAGACCGGTAAGGTTATGTGGTGTAGCCACTAAAAACTCCGCGGTGTCAACGTCGATACTGCTATTGCCAGGACCGTGTGCTTCTCTCGCTTCACAGACCCGGCACGGTGGCCGCTTGTCAGCGGCCTCGGCAACCAGAACCAATTCTAGGTAAACAAACGCTAGATGGCGTTCGGGACCCACAGCTTTGCGTGCCTTCCGAAGCACGGAATCGTCTTTCTTTTCGGATAATCAGGATTCAAGCCTGCAATATCTTAACCAGACTGGAAACAACTTATTAAAAAGTATGCTTCCTAATGGGATTTGAACCCACGACCATAAAGGCAAAAAGGCAAACAGCTTGACCATTAGACCACGAAAGCAGTTGATAACACAAATAGGTGATGACTTATATTATTATACTTTGACTCTTGGTTTAAACCTACGAATAATAAATTCCCTAGAAATGTAACGCTCCTACATTCACCGCTTCGATTCTGATTCCATTTACGCAAAAAACTAATAAAAATAACAACGAAACATCCAAAAACATACAAAGACAAATATGCATGCGATTGGTTGCGACAAGGTCACGCTTCGTCGTCGGGGGCGGTCACCGCAACGAGTGGTAAGGTACAATACGTGGCTTAGGTACATTTTGCATAACACTTTCCACAGATGTCATGTATGGATTATTAAAATGTTTATGAAAGGCGAGTCCTGTGTTTTTCATGTCTATATGGCTTCTACACTACTTCACGGCACATGACGGCATTTTTAATGAGACAATTATCGCAAAAAAACAGCAATATTCTCAAAGGAAACTTTTTGCGACGCAACCGCACGACTTGAGTGTCACAGCGAACTGTCGCGCCGCGCGGATCATATGTTAAACCCCGTCTGCCGCGGTACATATCGCGTGGAATGATTTTTCGGGATTAGTTACGCTTCTAGGGATTATTATTCGTAGGTTTAAACACATAGTAAATTATATTAAGGCCGTACTTGAATTTTCCGGGGTCCAGTGCTGCCCCCATTTAAAATAAATAATTTCAAAGAAAACGGAGACATTATTTAAAATTTTGCAACTACCAAGTCCTAGATAACCCTTTAAAGTATTTTATGAACTACTGTTTACAGTTTATAATGAGAACGTTAAGCTTTACTACGCACATTAGCCAAAAGTGGCCGTTTTTCGCAATTGTGCGTAGTAAAGCTTAACGTTCTCACTTTAAATTGTAAACAGTAGTTCATAGAATACTTTGAAGAGTTATCTAGAATTTTATAGTAGCAAAATTTTAAATAATGTCTTCGTTTTCTTTGAAATGATTTATTTAAAATGGGGGCAGCACTGGACCCCGGAAAATTCAGGTATGGCCTTAACGTACAGAAGTCTCACTCAGCAAAGAAATTCAAAGAAATATCTACTCAATGTGGCTAGCGATATGGTTTAATTTAGCTCACGTCAGAACACAGCACCTTTTCGTTTATATTCGATACCTAGATATCCATTGCAAGCCAATTTCATTCTTATGACTCTAGACAAACGATTCGTATAACTGAATTTACCACCCGGAGGGGCCGCCTGCGCGCATAGTAATAATGTAGGTACATATTCGATACGGGGAGTGACACAGGTCTGGTTTAAATAAGATTAAGTCAAGTCAACTCTTCATTCAAGGTAGTGAATATTTTTTGATGTATTATTCAGGTAATTACCTATTCTCGAAGTACCAGCTATGGTTATTCCAACTAAGAGCAACTTTTTGCTTTGAATTTTTTTGAACAAACTATTTAGAAATATAAATGATATTTTCATTCCCAAATCTCCAAATCCGAATACGGACAACGCCAAAGCCACATCATTCTGTAAAAATAAAAAATAGAGCAACAAAATTAAAAAACCATAAAAATATCTGGAACAAATACATAAACTTTATCCGTCTTATTATAAAAACAGGACTAACTTTGTTACTAGATTTAAACCATTATCCACCTAAATCAAGTTGACATTGACAAGTGAGACATGTGATAAATTATCTAGTAATATCACACTGTCTCACTTGTCAATGTCAACTTGATTTGGGCGAATAATGGTTTAAACCTAGTAACAAAGTTAGTCTGGGTTTTATAATTGGACGTTTTTTGTCTTTTTAGGGTTCCGTACAAAAAATGAAAAAACGGAACCCTTATCACTCGTGCTTCTGTCTGTCCGTCCGTCTGTCACAGCCAATTTGCTCCGAATCTACTGGACTGAATCAGGTGAAATTTGGTAGGATGGTGTAATCCTATGACCCAAACACACATGTCCAAAGTAATTTTTTTTTTTTTTAAATAAGCGTCATTTTTGGGGGACAAATTAGGAAATTAAAAAAAAAAGTTTTGCAAACCTTACTGTGTCATATATCAAATGAAAGGGCTCGTTATGAGGATCTCAAATATATTTTGTTATAATTAAAATATAAATAGTTTTGATTTTATTCATGAAAGAAGACGAAAATTGACCATCCCTCCCTGATCTCCGTAACTACTGAGCCTAAAATTTTGAAAAAAAATACGAAATATAGTTCATTGCTTGTAGATTATAGGAAAACCTATAAGAATTGAATCAATTGTACGGAGCCCTCTTCATACGAGTTTAACTCGCACTTGGCCGGTTTTATTTATCACACGAATTGAACATTCACTGTCTTTATTTCACTAACTTACCGATTTGAATGGATCAAGAGGATATTGGTCCCAAAATGTAAGAGCATCAGAGTTAGAGTTTTCTATTCTGTATAATACGAGAATCTTGCCAGATGTGAACTTCATTTAGCAGCAGTATCGTATTGTTCCAGGTATATCTAATAGGCGACCGACTGGTCTTCGATCCTATATCTTTCCCATAAAGCCTAGAACACTACGATCCTTTAATTCATTCTAGGTAACTGAGCAATCGATGGTCGAACTCTTTTGCCAGCTCTCATACTTCTATAAGCTCTTTCGGATTCTCCCGCTTCTGGCATTGTTCTATATTGGTTTAAAGATTTTCTAAATATTTAACGTTCTGCTATCAAGAGTTGGTTTTTGATAGCCATACGTTGTTAGTATGAGCTTTATGACCTTATCTAAATATATAAAATTACTTACGCGACTTTTACCTTCAGCGTAAAGAGCTCGTGGAAGCATCACAATATAAAAAATACTAGTAAACGTGGATAAACTTAAAGTCAAATTTGGTACAGATATCAGAAATTCCTTAATAAGATCAACATCAAATATTTGGTTTAAAAAGTTTCTGAAATAAAAAAAAACAATAGAGAGTATGCATGCATTTTTTTGTATTTTAAATCGATAGTCCTCGTCGAGAAATAGCCGCAAAAAATAAATCAGTGCCGAAAAACATGTATATGGTGTAGAAAATAAATATTAAAAATAGCAAGTAGATTATAACAACTAAAACACGCCACTTTAAAATATGACGTCAAAGTCTGCAATATCCGCTAGAGACAGAAGCTGTCAGCGCATGTTTTTCTTTTTTGGGTACTTTCGATATTATCAGCCAGTGATGTTTGTTAAACCTCTATATAAAAGTACATACATTTCGAATGTCATCGATAGTCAAACTACATGGACGGACAGTCCTACCGAACGCCCCCGAACTTGTCATTTCCCTTTTGTGAACTTTGTCGTCATTTCCCTTTTGTTTGTTAAAAGTTCCCGCGCAATATTTGCATATTTTCAATAATTTATATCTTATCCAAATAAGAGTCAATAAGAAAAATAATTAACTAGGCGTGGTAACGTATTAATAGAAATCTATCTATATAAATAAAAATGAATTGCTGTTCGTTAGTCTGCTTAAAACTCGAGAACGGCTGAACCGATTTGGATAATTTTGGTCTTGAAATATTCATGAAAGTCCAGGGAAGGTTTAAAGGGTGAGAAATTATGAAAAAGGGAACGGGAAAGGGCGAAACGAAGTTCGCCGGGTCAGCTAGTTGTAAAATAAAAATATGACCCGGATTGGTATTACATGCACATATTCCTTATTACCTAATAATTATTATTTTTATTAATCAACAGATTTTACATCCGCTACGCACCTAAAAAAGGCTTCTTCTTACATTTCTAAAAATAAAGCTTTAAATTACGTTTGGAGCTAGCTTACTCTGTGTGATTTGTACGCTATCTATTTAATTATTATAATTTAAAAAATATGTTATATCGCTCACCTGATTCCCGATTGTTTGTCTGATTTCGCAAAAAAATCTTGTTCTTTCGCATTTTTCTCTTTAATTTCAGAAACCTCAATTTCAGTTTCCGTACTGGGCAATGTGACAAATTTGCCATTACTTTCATTATTTAATAATTGCTTCATTTCTGTAAATAAAATAATATTTTTTTCTTTGCTTATTTTTTCTCTACAATCTAAAGTTACAAAGTAAAACTTTTTTTTTAATTTTAAATATAAGAAAAGGAATTGAACCTTGTTGTAGAGGAGTTTAGACGGAAAGTCAAGGGGTTCAGTTGGGGTTGGCTTTAATTTATTTTGCAAATTGATTCTAATGGACTTTATAATATGAAATTGGTGTAGTTTGGTGTTATAAATGCTCATGCTTATGAACAATATATAAAATAGTTCTAGTGGACAGACATAGTAAGTTTGTAGTGATATTTGTTAAATGGACTGTGGTGGGCGTCTTTAGGCGCTGTCCACCACTCAATCGGCTAT
Source organism: Acrobasis repandana (assembly GCA_963576875.1). NCBI lineage: Eukaryota > Metazoa > Arthropoda > Insecta > Lepidoptera > Pyralidae > Acrobasis > Acrobasis repandana. The sequence continues at coordinate 6,457,227 of OY756215.1, forward strand.
GAAAACCAATGGACTCATATTGATTTGTCGCTAGAAGCTCCCTTAAAGCAATCAAAGGCCTACACCAACTTTTGATTGTAACTTGTTAGAAATAAAGAAGCGGCAAAACTAAAGATAGGCTCTAAAGTTCAGTAAATAAGTAAGTAATACTTTATTGTACACCAAAAATAAAAAAATACACAATAAGAATAAAAAGTACATTAAAATGTACAATGGGCGGTCTTATCGCTAAAAGCGATTTGTTCCAGACAACCGTTGGATGGAGAGAATATAAAGATACGTTAGCAGACGGGGTGTACATGACTAAAATATAATAACATGTTCATAATAATATATAAGTATAAAAAAATCATACATGCATATATATATAATATAAGTATACATATAATTATAAATAATGTAAACATAAATATATATTACAGATATGTAGGAATGACGAAACAAGGGTTGACGAATAACATGGATTTACTTTCCAAATGTAACTGAAAGAGAAAGTGATTGCGCACGTTTAATTGATTTCAGGCAAGTTATTCCACAGTCTTGCCGCTTGTACAGTGAATGAATTAGCGTAAAAGAAGGAACTATGAACTGGTATAATCAGTTTGAGATTAAAAGATGATCTTATTTCACGAGTATTTGAATCTTTATAGAAAAGAAAACGTTCCGATATTGTGGAGTATTTGGGTTAAAAAGATTAAAAATGAAAGAGATGTATTGTGGAGGAGCTAGTATCCAGGACCGTAAAATAATTCTAACAAAAAAACAAATTGTGTGAGGTGACAGCAAAAAGTTTAAGTTCTGTTAAGTTATATAGGATATAATACAAAAAGTACCCACCGACCATAGTCTCCTTCTGTACCTCCACCTTTTTCATATGCCACGCAACAGGCTGGAGCAAGCTGGCCCCAATGAATTGGTGTAAAGAAATTGACGCTAGGATTATTAGCATTCCTCGGTGTCCATAGTAATCTGTTAAATATTTTATTATCATCGGGGCACACATTACGAATAAAGCTGAAAAAATAATAAATGTGTAGGTACGCATTATAATAATTAAACCCACCATTACTTATTTATAATTTGCTTAGTAAACACCAAAAGTAGACGATGATTTTTTTTTAATAGCCTGTCGATGTATCCCACTGCTAGGCCAAGATCTCCCCTTTCTTTTTCCACTGATTCATAGCCGCCTGCTGCCATTCTTTCATGAAGCTGTCGATGTCTTCTTGATATGCCTAATTTTAACTATGTAAGGTTTTTCAAAGGTAGTGAAAATATGTCTACAGGTTTGACAACGCGTGTAGCACTCACGGTGTTCAACATTAGAATTAGTATCTATCAAGTACAAGTAGTACAAAGTAAATAGTCACAGTAGGAACTTGTCTAAACGCTCAGTCTGAATCATATTTCATCATAATAGGAATTATTTAGGCTACGGTCATATATATAATGTCCAACAAAATAAAACTCGGATCAGCTAATCGGTCAACTAGTATGGGAGGCCAAAAAATATTTTTCATATTTAGATATACCGGGTGACTTTTTTAACACCAGCCAAATTTTTGGAGCAAGTTCAGTCCAAGATACTGAACTACTTTCTATAAAAAAAGTTATTAAAAATCGATAAAAAAAATTTGTCCTCGCATACAAAATCCGTTTGGCTGACCGCTGATTTGTATAGGAAGGCAAATTTGTATTTTAGTTTTTTGTCAATTCTTTTTATGAAAATTAGTTCAGTATCACGGACTGAACTTGCTCCAAAAATTTGGCTGGTGGTTAAAAAGTCAGCCTGTATGTTCCTTGGGGAAAGTTGTTCAGTATCATGGACCGAATCCACCCTTGAAATAGTTTCAGTATATTTTTTTAGACCCTTTATAAAAAGTACCTGATGTATAAATACGTATATACGTAAATACGTATATACATACGTATTATTTTAGATGTACCAATTTATTTTATCAATTTTATATTCGGAAATATTTTTCTGTTAATTTACGAGTATGAAGTAAATAAGTAAATACCTATTGTTGTCTGTACAACGCTTACTGCAAGTAATCGGTTCTTCATGAAATATCCCCTTATAGACGTGTACGATAAATTAAATATGAGACCAAATCCAGAACTCTAAAAAGAAATAAAAAAAGGGTTAAGTTATTTGTAAGAACGCAGAAAGTGTTTTATATAAACAGACTCTTTAACTTTAATTAATATTGCATTTCTTCTGCGTGACCTTGCTGCGTTCCCAGTTGCATCCTCAGCTGTGCTGCTTCGGTGCTCGGATGCGCTTATGGTTCTCTAATGATATTCACAGCAAGATAAAGAATAAATATAGAGTGGTGCATTCAATATCTATTCTTTATCGTTAGAATAGGTTCTAGATCGAAAACCATACAGCATACTATATTATATTTATTATATGTACTTCATAAGAAAATATTTAAAATAGCAGGTATTCACCCTATATAGGTGTTGCAGTCAAAACTCTTAACCAGTCAAAAGTACTATTGACTAGCAAAATCAGTCAAAAGTACTTTTGACCGTATGCTTTAGTCAATAATTCTTTTGACTAAAATAACAGTTAAAAGTACTTTTGACTGAGTGATTCCGTTAAAAGTGGTTTTGACTGGTTGTATCAGTCAAAACTCTTAAAAAGTTAAGGTGGTCGCTAAAAATAATGACAAACGCACATATAAACTTTTATATTACTCGTTATTTGTGGAGAACGTGCTGATATAAGAACAAAAAACACTCACGGGCCTACTGGAAGAGATCTCTTTTGAGACAAGTAGTGCCTTTGTACAACTTTTTAGGGTTCCGTACCTCAATAGGAAAAAACGAAACCCTTATAGGATCACTTTGTTGTCCGTCTGTCCGTCCGTCCGTCCGTCTGTCAAGACCCTTTTTCTCAGGAACGCGTGGAGGTATGAAGCTGAAATTTATATCAATTACTCAGGTCTACTGTCCCTTGAAGCTGTGAAAAAATCAAACTTCTAAGCCAACGCAATCAAAAGATACAGCCGTTTATGCCGCAAATTTTCGACACTTGCAAGGGAATCAAAACCTACAGGGTGCTTCCCGTGAACTCAGAATCTTGAAATTTGGTACGAAGCAACGTCTTATAGCATAGATAAAGGAAAAATTACGAAAACCATAAATTTTTAGTTACATCACATAATATATTTTTTTTTAATAATTTTAAACTTACTACCCATTTCCTCATAAACGCGTAGAGGTATTAAATTGAAATTCATACCAAATACTAAACCTTGCAGGTTTGTACGGAACCCTCGGTGCGCGAGTCCGACTCGCACTTGGCCGGTTTTTTTGTTTATGTATTCTCTGTAAATATTGTCCGTGTACATAAATTGGTAAATAAATAAATAAAAATGATTGACTATGAAGAGAAAGAACGCTTCTTGCAAAGAATTTTAGCGATTGAAGATATGAAAGATAGTCATTTCAATGTGATGACAAAAGAAAATTTTTTAAAGTTTGCAATGGATGTGGAAGACGCGAAATTTGATGAAAAGAAAACACCATTACAGTATAGTAGACTAATTTAATAAATATCTTTTTTATTCACATCTAATGAGTTAATAGTGTTTTTGACTGATGCTTTATTGCAGTTAAAACTACTTTTGACGAAGAGCGTCAGTCAAAAGTACTTTTAACCGCCAATTTGCAGTCAAAAGTACTAATAACCAATAATTTTCAGTCAAAACCACTTTTGACCAACCTGTTCAGTCAAAAGTACTTTTGACTGATTTTGCTAGTCAATAGTAATTTTGACTGGTTAAGAGTTTTGACTGCAACATAGTCATAGCAACTCTAGTCTTGTATACACTTGGTCTAACAATAGAAAAACATATTTTAGTTTTAAAACGTACCGCAACTAATGTCTGCGACAAGAAAAATGTGATACTTGAGTTCGAGAAAGGCACAGCTATCGTCCCGATGTTTATTAAAGTGGCAGCCAAAAAAGCGCTCTGTCGCATTGACAAAACTTTGAGTACGGAACTTGCAAGGAATGCTGAAAATAAAATTTAAAAATGATATTTATAAGGCGATGATCACACTGCACCGCCCTCCGTCACGTAGCGCAGGTCTGCAGATTTTAACATTGTATACAAGTATCTCAATTTGTATAAGAAATACGCCTAGCCCAACACACTGACAACGCGTCAAAGCGCGGGAGCGCATCCCGCGCGCATTTTCCGGAAAGGTTGGTTGCAAAATGCTTCCCCATATGGTTATTAAGGGCAAACCCTCTCTCTATCGGAATTGGCCTGTAGTCCAGCCGTGAACTAGAATGTAAAAAAAAAAACTAAGATTTTATGATTTTATGAATAAAATAATCATTTTGCGCCTGTGTCACAAAATATACTTAAGGTGAAGAAATAGGCTAATGGCCTTGAAGTGTGAAATAAATTGTTAACTCGTAAATATGGTGATAATTTCCATATTGCTCTACGTCATGCACTAGATAGCCCTTTAAATTATTTTATGAACCACCGTTGAAAGTATTTACATTAGTCCGTCTAGCTTTAAAACTTGCCGTGGCCACTTTTGGCGGAGGCAAGTTTTAAAGCTAGACGGACTAATGTAAATACTTTCAACGGTGATTCATAAAATAATTTAAAGGGCTATCTAGTGCATGACGAACAGCAATATGGAAATTATCTCTATATTTACGAGCTAACAATTTATTTCAAATGAGGGCGCCACTTCAAGGTCATTCGTCTATACCTTCACCTTAATGAGGATGTGTGTTTGTGCTGATAGGAATAAATACCTGAGATAGCCGAAATCATAATGGTTGCTCCGGTGCAAAGCCCCATAGTTGTGGTATCCATGCCTATTTCCTCCCACAAGTCATGGTACATCATACCAAGTGATGGTCTGAAACCTGACGTTGGAATCTGAAAAGGCAATTAAGTATCATAGTATACAAATATGATAAATTTTATTTGTAAATGAAATCATTTACACCATGATGCAATTGTTGATCTGAATGATATTTAAAATACTTAAGTTAGAATATATTATAACTCATATTCATTTAGTTATTTACTAACCCAAAGATGAAAGATATTGACCAATTATACGAACTTACTCTACCTCTCTCTTTCTCTCTTATTTTATAGTCTTCTACTGCTGCGATATGGATCCCTTCAGGCTAACATGCGTGCCATGACAACATTATGTCACGCCATTTTCCCATGTTGAGACGACAAATCTCTATGTGTCTACTGTCAGTAACTGGCAGTAGCCAGGCCATCGCCAATAAGAAGGCACCATTACGTCATGTTTAACTGTCAAATGAATTTTGTCTGTCTACAAATGCCCAACAAATGCCAACATGCGCGTTATGTTTACTTGATAACGTGAAAACGAGAAAGAGCTGATAACAACAATAATCTGTCTCCTCATATTTTTTGACGACGATATAAGAATATTATTGGCTAAGAAAGAATCATTTTGGAACGTGTAATATGCTAATTCTGTAACAGTAAAGGTCTTTGGCATCCTTGGGTGACCATTGACATGCATGTTATATTTGGAGAAGAAAAAGCAGATAAGCGCACCCCGGGCTCCGAAGCAACACAGCTGAGGATGCTACCGGGAACGTGCTTAGACGAAAAATAAGAGGTGAATCCTTAGCAGTCTTCTTCTGCTCGTTTTAAAAGCTCAAAATGAAATTAGATTTTTTCCCTCCAAAAGGCTACTTTCACAATGATGTCTGTTGCTTCGCATAAGCTGTGGGCGGGATAAATATTCAACATTTTTAAAATACGTCTACTTCATATCTGAACTTATTAACACTGTCGCTAAGTGTAATATACCTACAAATTTAGAAGACAAGTAATAGTGAAGTGACATTAGGCGAGCACATATCAAACCACTTGAGATATGTTCTCTTTTTGAATGGACGGACTCATAAACTTTTTAACACTTCGAAAGTACACCACCTATACACAATTTTTGCAAAGACACTGCTTACGTACTGGCTTGGAAAACCACATCATTAAAAACGTTCAATTTATTTATTTATATACTTTTCTCCTTATCTTTGTGCATAATTGTGAAAGAGATGGGTTGATTTTGCCATGTAGAAAGTATGGCACACATGTTAACCCTGCAGGATATTACAATAAAATATATTTTTCATACCCTAACTATAAAATTTAAAATACAACTTACCAACATAGTAACAGCGGCAAAGCAAATAGCATACCCCCATCCTCCATCGGGAGGTATTAATTCAAATTTCTTTTTCTCCATTGTCGCACACACATAAGTTTAAACTTTCTTTGGGGCTAGTTCAATCAGTGTAATTTGTCCCTTTATTCTATTTATTTATCTATTTATTATTTACATAACATTAGGTACAAACTAAGTAGCAGTGCTGGATACACTTCACTTCACATGTATTCCAAACTACATTCAGAAGTTTCGTTTACACCAAAGGTTCTGGCAAATAGCGAAAATGAGACGACGACAGTTTGGAAAAAATATCAGCTTATCATCTAAAGATAAGTATGAACAATATCTACATAAAGCCGCTATCAAACAATTCCAAGGCAATAGACTCCGGCCAAGTGTGTTTAAGTCCACGCATAGTAGCATCTACAATGGGATCCCCTAGGTTCTCCAATGTTTAATTCATAATATTGCTTTTCATATTTTTTTGTATTAATCATAATTTCACATAATGTTTTTTTCGTTTCTATAATCATAATCATCATTAATATAAAGTTTTTTAACATAATTCATAATGAGTCACATTGTGTCGTTGTTATTATTGTTGACGTCAGATCATTTACTTACATCTATAAGTTTAGTGCCGCTTCCTAAGCGCAAGTGCGGAAGTGCAGAAGAAGCGGCAACAAACTGCACTGTAGCATTTTCTTCAAATACGTCAACTAACAATAAACTGATATTAAAATTAGATATTTACTGTACTGAGAATACATTCATTCATTCGTTCAAATTTAAGAGCGACGCTCTTGTCGGTGGAGTTCCTTACAATCTTTTTGACGTGACAACGTCTTATAAATTGGTTAGCCGGGTGACACTTCAAGAAACTGCGTTACGCTCCGCTCACGTTATGCGCTCACAATGAGAGCGAGTGAGAGGCACGCGTCCCTTCCACTCGGGCATGGTTAGCCCGCCTAAGAGCGAGAGAGACAGACATAAAAAGACTTGTCACGTAAAACTTTCGCCCGTATACCGACTTTACAGGCAACCAATTTTTTTTTGTCTTCAGTACGACACCACTGCACTCTCTATCCTTCATTTGCTTTATAAACCTGTGACTGGGTTTATTCTGGGTTATTTCGCCTTCTATTGTCGTTCTCATGAATACATCGTGCTGTATCAAGTGTCCTAACCTAAAATATTTCCTCGCCTATTTCCGATGGCATTAATAAATTGTTTCTTTTTGCCTACTCTGTCTAGGACGCCTAGGACTCTACTTTTAAGTTTTAAAATGTAATCATCGGTACCATAATAAGCCTTCTCACGTAGAACTTAATTTAATTAAGCTTTAAATTTACTGACAGACATATTAAAGGCCAATTCTGGTAATTTATTGTAAAACTGTTTACATTTCCTATTAACGACTTATTGGCTGTTTTCAGCCTTTAATGCGGAACAAACGTCCATATATAAATACATACATTACATACAACTTTTGCATTATTAAGTAAGATAATTCAAATTCTATCTTTTTTAACAAATGTACTTTATCAGATTTAAAAGTAAAGGTGAGGAGGAAAAGTAAAGGGGATGGTAGAATGAAGTAGTAAAGTATAACGTAAAATCAAATTTATTTATTTCACAGTCAAACAATTTGGAATAGTTCCTGAGGAAGTAGGTACATCTATGTCTGTAGAATTGACACTTACCCCCACATAGAAACACTTAATATTATCCCTTTTGGGGGTAAATTCATTCATCTCAGCTCTTTTTTCGGCCACTGCTGAGGATAGGCGTCTCTTCGTCGACGCCACCAATTTCGGTACTGTGTTATTCTCAACCAGGTGTGCTTTGCGACTTTGACTGCATCGTTAACCCTTCTCATTCCCAGAAATATTTCACTTATTCTAAACCAGCCTACTATGGGAGTAAAACCTAATCAAAAAATATCAGGCTCCGATGCAAGTAATTTTGCAAAAAACAGAAAATATTTTTTAAAATGAGATTCTCTGTTATTGTGTGTAATTCTCTTGGTATTGTCATAATATACTTTTTTTAACTTAAGTTTTTATAATCTAGCTTATAATATACTTTTTTAACTTAAGTTTTTATAATCTAGCTTATCAATATTATTTATTTTGATTTTCATGTTTTTCTGCACTGTCATGTGTTTTCGTCTTTTTAATTTTTAATTCATAAATCCATAATAAAATCACACCCAAAAAAATTATTGTACAAATCCAAAAGACGATTTCGTAACTATCAGTTAAATCTCTGATTGCACCTGAAAATAAACACAAATGTAAACATAAAAATCAAAGTAAAGAAACTTTTAGTAAATACCCACAGCATTAGGCCTTATATTATTATTGGATGCGGCTGTTTTGTTTGTCAATAATGTACTAATAAACGTATTTTAGATATTCTTATTGCAGATCAGTCGCCAGACCTTTTCTAAGACATTATCATTCAATTTACAATACTTTTAATTTTAGCTCAATGGACTCACAGACAAATATTTTGATTAGACGGACTAATATACAATAATTGTAAGTAAAATCTTTCTTTTTCCTCTTTACCAGCCCATAATATTATTTCACACACATACACTATCAGGTCTTTATCCTTAATGTGGCAGACATTTTGGGTATTGCGGCTTAAGGTAGAAACAGCCCAAGACCGCAAGACCCAAAGACCACTTTTTGCATGATGGTGGGTTAACATTATTTCAGAGCTGGAGGATTTCCGTATAATCTAGATGCTGGGCAAGCTGGTCGATTGCATTATCGTTGCATAGATGATGCTGCTGCCCAAAACGTTTTCTACTCTACCGTCACTACACGATTTAAAAATTTGGTGGCTAAATTCTTCTTCAGCCCATTGTCACCCAATGCTGAGTGTATGCCTCTAACAATGCACGTCATTTTGTACGATCTTTAGTTTTCCTCATCCTGGTGGTGGCTAAATTAAATAAAGGTAATTAATTAATACTTTAAAATTACAAACCCATAAGTGGTCCCAAAGCTAAATTTAAGATCCCTATCACGAGCATGGATATTCCCAGCGCTCCTGTGTACTGGTCGGACCTGACAGAGTCTGCGACGACAACAGGGATCAAAATAGTGATGAAGCAACGTCCGATACCGATGATAGTGAGGAACACTAGTATAACTATAGGGTTGCTTGAAAACAGCATGCCTGGAATATGTTTTGTTTCATGCATTTTAGAAAATAGAAGATAATAAACCGAGGGCGGAGGAAGATTTCAGATCAATTAAATTAATAGCCTTGGGGATGTCCTATGTCCAATAATGATCTTTCTATGCCTGATATATGATGACAGAAAATAAGCACAGAAATTAGGTAAATACTACATTATGCAATATACAATAAGTACTACTTATATTGTCTTTCTTTGATCAAGAAATGACTATAGTAGTAGTATATCGTAGAGATCGCAAAAGGCCGATTTTTACCGTTTTGACGATATTTGCTAACACATTGTTACAGATTATTGTTGAAAACAAATTGTTTTTTTACCTATTCTCGCACCAAATGCTACTCCGGTTCCCATTAAATGTAATCTTTTACTTCCTATTTTCATCAGAAAACTGCTAAAAAATATAAATATTATTCTCGTAGTCAAGTCTCCAAACGCTATTAGAGAAAGTGACCATGCGACATATTGCTGAAAGAAAGAAAAAGTTTTTATTATTTATTCTTCTCATTTTAATTTACTTGCCTGATAAAAATATTACAATAAGAAGAAAAAAGAATCAATTTTTTAACTAAAATTCAAGGATGGTCAAAAAGGGAAATCTGCATAAATAAAAAAATATATATTAGACACAAATGTACTTGTAACAACAAACAAAATGAAGATAACTGATGATAGCAGTGTTTTGTATTCTTGACGGTAAGTAAAAAGATGAAGAGCGAGAAAAGAACTTAGTTGACTTACCCGGCTTTTTCCTTCAGCATAAAATGCTCGTGGTATCATCACAGAGTAGATAAAATCTGCAAATATGGCTACACCTAATATGAAACAGACTGTTGACAGTAAGAATTCTTTCAAAAGTTTCACATCAATCACCTCGTTGAAGATTTTTCTGTAATAAACAAGATATGAATGAATATATGGAGTTAGTCAAAAAGGTTTTATCAATCTAAAAGAGGTCCCTCGTTCCCACCAATACTAATTAAAAAAACCCTCTTGCTGAATTTCTACCAATACAAGAAGACCCGGTAAGCCAAGAACGCGATGGCACGATGAACTAGATAAATGTATACGAACGGAAGGAAATATCGCAGGATCGGACTGAATAGAAGAAGTAGAGGGAGGCCATTTCCCAGCAGTGGGATACATAAAAACTCGAAATAATGTTCTTTTTATTTGTAATACCGATAGTTGTAGTCCCTGGGTGGAGCAGAGGGCCGCTACAGTGCGTGTCCATCTAGTTTTGTTTCACTTCGGGCTAAAACAGCCCGATTATATTCATATCCACCACTACCGATCGCCGCAATGATAGATGGAATGGAGAATGAAAGTTTGATAATAACGTAAACTGATATGGCCTGATTGGAAGGATGATAAGGCTCAAGGCATGTCACTGAGCAGCACCCCAGAAATAGAACGTAGTATAGGATGCCAATATATCATATATCTAAGCCTTCGATCATATATTCTATAGATGCACAGTTGCCGCCTAAAAAATGGCACCGGAAAACCAAGGCATAAAACAGTGTTATGCCTTGTTTTGCTCTCATTCGCTCGGTGGCCGCGCGCGTGACGTTACGTCAAAGATGCCAAAGTGCGTGGTGAAAATACGGATTTATTTCCACGCTTATCTCAGTTACTTAAGGTTTAAATTAAATTAAACTGTATGATACTTTAGAATTTTTTTCACAATACTTGAAAGGTAGATGTATACCATTTCAAGTATTGTGAAAAAAGTTCTAAAGTGTCAAACAAAATAACAAAATATTGTCCCCGTGTCAATGCAAGGAACTGTGCATCTATAGAATATATGATCGAAGATCTAAGCTGATATAATCGCCATGTGCTTCCCGGCAGAACAGAATAGGATCACTCCAAGTCTTACCGTGGATGTCGTAGAAGGCGACATGGGAAACACAAGCTAAACAAAGCTTATAAACATCAATGAGACCTCTCCAACTCCTCTGACTGACGGAGAGTGTAGGCTAAATCCTCTGAATGCTCTGGCTAATATATGGCTCTGATAGTACAGAGAGGGTCATGCTCCTGCAGTGGAGACTAAAAAAAACCTGATGCTGATAGGATGTCAATAGGCTAGATGGTTAGACGATATCAAGTAAATTTATTTGGAAGAACTATATACCTATATTACGATATATATGGCTAGAACTTGGACAGAACGTTCTACAAGTTGGCGTAGAACAAGGTAGGGTAATTTCTAATGAAGGGTTTTTGAAAGCTTATGATGTTCAAGTTTGCAAATTATGGCAAACATGGCGAGTAAACGATTTTATTAGTAAGTAACTATTATCATCATCATCTTAGGCTCTACAGCTGCAAGAGGGTCTGGGCCTGGTAAGTAACTTTACTTCTGAAAAAATTCAAGTCATAAAAATTTCATTTTGAAATACGGAAACAGGATTAAATTTATTGCTTACGTGATTGCTGATGTTTTATTGGCCTGTGTTACAGTTTCATCTAAGCTTTTCTTAGTATTATGAGGAGATAAACTCTTTATATCAGTCATTTCAATTGCACATTTTTTATCGTTGCCAGCATTTATGTTGTCTTCAAGCAGCGTCTTTTTTTCTACAATGAAGTAAAATCAAATAATGGCAATACTAGCAGTATTATATACGAGTAGCTTTATTATATGTCCTTAGGACTAGAAGCGTAATAAAAGGCTTGAACCAAACTAAATAGAGTGTAAAGGCTCATTGACTACTTTGGCAATCATTTGTATAACATTGCCATTCATAACTGATCATGTTCCGAGCAGCAGTATTCAAGGAACCGCCCAAAAGATGGATTGATGTGATCAGGAATTTTGTGCAGACATAGATCCAAGGAGCCAGGCAAAAAAAACGCGCAGCTTAGAAAGTCTAAGAGCTATTCCCGACTCTCAGTCAAAAGGATACGACCAAGAGAAGCCTCTATTTATTTACCTACTATGGGTAGGTGAATATCAAGAGAGGCTTGGTAGTGTTAATATGTATGATATAAATTCTTTATAAATTGCACTTTGGATGCCTATTTACCAAAGTTGTTCTCTTCTGGTATTCCCTCTTTCTTCATATGCCAAGCAACTGGCTGAAGCAGGGCTGCTCCAATAAACACGTGCATTCCAACAGAAGAAATGATGATCAGCATGCCACGATGGCCGTAGTAATCAGTCGCTATTTTAATAACCATTGGTACGCACATCGTAGCAATTGCTGCAATTATAAAATATATTGGTAAATAATGACTTCCATTATGGTTCGGATTCGGATGCAAATAAAAGTGATGTAGGCAATAGGCCAAACCATCGTTTAATTGACGATGTGGCTAACAACCTGCAAATTATGCCCTACCATTATGCTGAACTTCGATCAACAACACCACTAGATATCAGGTCGGCGCAAATATACGACTCGCCAAATAATGAGCTCTTATTTTGTTTAGTTCAGTCAATGACAAAAACACTTTATATGTAGTGTCATAAGGTTGACTTCATAGTGAATGATGTTTAAGCGGACAGATTTTTTCTTTTATTTTGTAGGTATTGTATTGTTGATCGGAGATGCTGGACCATAGTACTTTATGATTTTATAGTTCTTAGTTCTGTCTACCCCGTAAGAGATAAAGTAGTAGGTAATATGTTTTTTGAAAAAAAAATCCATAAATATTAAATAATATACAGTAAATGTACCTACTCTATTTTCTTACTTTGTTTCTTAGTTTGTATTTTGTGTAAGTACATGAATTTTGTAAATAAATAAAAACTAAGATGTTGCTGGCTGCTTTGCCCTGTATTACTACAGAACATAAGTAATAATATTATCATAAGCACTTTTAAAAAACAGTCTTAATAGTTTTTATTTATTTATTAAATCTTTATTGCACAATAAAATAAAAGTACAAGTGGCGGACCTAATGCCATGTGGCATTCTCTCCCGGTCAACCATTAGACCAAGCAGAAATTATGTTTTTAGGGTAGTAACAGGTTAAATTTAGTGTTGTTTTCTGTTGACTGTGTATGGTACCCACTCTCTACCCTGTGTTGTAAAGGTTCCTTTCAATTCTAGGTTGACTGGAAGAGATCCCTATCTGGGATAAGTACCTACCTTTGGATGTCTTAATGTTACGTGTAATTTTGTATTTTTTCTTTATTTACAATAAAGTTTTAACAAACAAAAACTCTGTCTACTGTCAAATTTCACTATAATTCGTTCATCCGTAAAACATTCTTACAAACTTTCGTATTCATAATACGTAGGAAGTCGAATTTAACATCAGAATCTGTCTTACCGTTAGAAGTTTGTACAAGACTTATTGCAAATAGTCGCTTCTTCAAAAAATACTCCTTAATTGAAGTAAACGCTAAGTTGTATAAAATTCCGAAGCCAGTATTCTGAAACAGGTAATTTTTTTTAACTAAATATAATTTAAAAAAATATGAAATTGAAGTAGGTAACTATAGCAAAATACGAAAACGTAATTACACTTCGCCTGCTGAAACCGCACCGTATGTGTTTTTAATTCTTCGCAAAAACACACGGTGCATTTTTCAGCAGGCGAAGTGTGTAGGTATGTCTTCCTTTATTTACGAGTACATATATTTGATCAGCTGATCGTGTGTGTTTTTCCATTTTGACATGACTTTTTAGGAATGTCCTACCTACTGTAATCATTATGAAAAATCAGTTCTGGATAATGACTACGAACATGTACATTCCTCAAGAATCATGTTGACTTCGGCCAAACTTGTCATAAAAAATTTCATGCTTTTTTTGTTACTCAATAGTGTATGATAAGCTTGACGACTGCCTTACCATTATGACAGCTCGAGAAAAATCTTTGCCACTTGTGGTCATCCATTTAAAAACAAACAAGGCTCGGGGTTGCGCGAAAGCGCTGGCAATGCGCTTCCAACGGGCCACCAGGCTCCTCACTTTAATGCTGCTTGAAAATCATATATTTAGCATGACAAACCTACCTGTAACAGTGTTTGACAGATAAAGAAGGTAGCCACTGAGTTTGTGAAGGCGACACAAAAGGCACCAATGTTGAACAACGTTGCGGCTATGAAGGCCAACTGACGGAGAGACAGAACTTTGAGCAGCGGGCTTGTCAAATATCCTGAAATTGAGGTACAAGATTATAGAATACTCTTCTTTGTCGGGGAGAAAAAAAAACTTAGAATGTACCAGATGCTTCTCGTTTCGTGCCAATCGTCAAAACTGATCGAGAAAAAGAACTAACGATGCGGCTAGCAATCCATCACTGTTTTGATTCCTTTTTCCAACTTTTCGCCCACCATCACGCTAAAAGTGTCCTTTGGGTCTTGCGGCCCTGGGCTCTGTCTGCTTAGAGTCTCTTCTTCTTGTACCTACTTTAAGAGCTTGCTCTTGTAAGGCCCAAAATGCTTTGTCTGACCCATCAAGAATAAGGACGTGATAGTGTATAGTATAGTTCGACTGCCTCCGTGGTCCAGTGGTCACGGCGTCTGCCTCATGATCCGGAGGTCATGGGTTCAAATCCCACTGGGAAGCATACTTTGTGAAAAGTTGTTTTCAGTTTGGTTAGGATATTGCTGGCTGATGCCATGCCATTTCTTTTCAAGAAAGATGATTCCGTGCTTCGGAAGGCACGTAAAGCCGTTGGTCCCGAATGCCATCTAGCGTTTGTACCTATCCTAGGATTGGTTCTGGTCTACTCTTTGGGTTGCGGAGGTCAGACGGCAGTCGCTCTGTGTAAAAACCAGTAACCTCGTCGAATCACCTAATAGGTAAGGTAGCGGACCCCGGGCTCTGAAGCGTTACCGCTGAGGATGCAACCGGGAATACGCTCGGATAATGATGAGTGTATAGTATAGTATAGTATAAGATTTAACAGACCTTTTGGCTTGCCCTTGAAAATGTGTGAAACTTTTTTCGCACGCGGGCGTAAAACGGTTTTGGATATCCTACAATATTTTTTATCGTCTTTATCTGCATTACTTGTGCCAGAAACGTCGTTGTTACGTTGTTTGTGTCTAACAAACAGCCTTCCCTTTATTATTACAAGCTTTTATTTAGTTTCACTTGGCCCGTCTTATGTGTGTCCGTGATCAAATCTTGCAAGCTAAATTAGACCCACCTTCAATTATTCGATTAAGTTGAAACTTCACATACTTATGTAAGTTGAGTGACAATGCAATATTATGGTACCAATTTTGTTAAAAAGTTTGGGCTCGATTAATTTGTCTTGAGGAGTTCATTGTTTTAAATAAAAGCTTAATTTTAAAAATATTTTTTTTAATAATTACTTGTTTTTCTACCTTGTCTCTGTCGCTATTTCCTGCTATTCAGGTAAAAAGATAGTTTAAAAGTTAATAATTTAGATTTTACAACCTGATATTGCTAAGCTCATGATATTGCATCCAGTGACGAGGCCCATGGCAGTGGTACCCATTCCCAATTGCACCATTATGTCATTGTACATCATGCCAAAGGAAGGTGTGAATCCTCCAGTCGGGGCCTGAAAGTTGTTCAAATCTTATAGGTTTTAAAGATCGCTATTTTGATGAGGTACATACATACATAGTTACTAATCACATCTTTATCTCTTACCGGTTGAAACGAGGAGCACGGTGGCCGGGTGAGAGTATGCATTATTAGCGTTTTAGCAAGTTAAGTGACAGTTGGATGGGTGACCACAAGCGTCATAAAAAATTCTCACGCTCCTCCGTGCTTTGGAAGGCTCGTTTAGCCCTTAGTCCTGGCTGTCGTCGTCAAGCTATGTCAGATGCATTTAGACAGCTTAAAAAATCTGACACCATCCTTGACCTTGACGCACACGATATACAATCTGGTCGACAGACCAAATCCCAAAGGCCACGTTTATCGTTACAGTGGTCGTGTAAGTGGCAAAAGAAATGTAAGTAGTGACGTAAGTAGTTGATAAATGTGACCTGTAGGCGAGAACAAACCGTCAGACATACAGACAGACTAACGGACAGAAGCATTTTTGGCCAATCTCGAAACTGAGGTCAATTATCACTATCTCGCTCTATGTAATGCTAACAAGCAGGATGGCACTAGTCCTTCGTAGTTTAGCCCATCGTGCGATATAAACTTTATCTGGGTTTATCAACGGTGGCATGCTGGGGGTTTGATGTAAGCTAAAAAACTATTTAATTGATAAAATAAAGTTGCAGTCACAAAAATACTTACCATCATGATAACAGATGATAAACAAATAACATAACTCCAGCCTCCGTCTGGCGGTACCAGTTTGTAATTTTTTCCGCCAACATTTTCATGCATTTTTTGTCTATAAACGCGTGTATTGCACTTGAAGAAATGATAAACTTAACCTTAGATACATTGTTGATATCAAGCATGCCTTATCTACAACTCTATCTTTATAAGTGTCTGTAGGCATAATTAATGTTTTATCATCAAGGCAAATACCTAATAGGTAGCTTACGGATTTAAAATGTATTGAAAAAAGGTGCGTTAGGAATTTGTTTTCGTTGTGATTCTAGAGGCAAGTAAGTATATTATGAAGATTTTATAGGTTTAAAAATCTTTATTAAGGTGAAATGGTAGCGTAAGTGGCGCCCTCATTTGAAATAAATTGTTTAAAACTAAATATGGTGATATTGAAAAAAATTATATGTATCAATGTCTAAAAAGACCTTTATACTATTTTATGAATAACCTTTGAAAGTAATATTGGTTGTCCGTCTAGTTTTAAAACGGGTTTTCGCCAAAAGTGGCCACTTTGAGCGAAAAACCGTTTTAAAACTAGACAGACTATAAGTAATAATTTTAAAAGGTTAATCATAAAATAGTTTGAAGGTATTTTTAGACATTGATACAAATCAATTTTTTAAATATCACCATATTTAGTTTTAAACAATTTATTTCAAATGAGGGCGCCACTTATGCTACCACTTCACCTATTATAAGAAAGACCATTTTTGATTAAAAACTATTAGATTAGAAAAAAAACTTAGATACAGTATAAGACAATCTAAAACAACCAAAAAATACTTAATATGCAACAACTGCTTCCAAATATCTCCGTTTCTAATTAGGTACTTACCTCTTTATTGTTATCATTTTTTATACTTACCTATTTTGGTATTTTTTTGTTTTAGTTAAATAATACATTAAACTAAAACAAAATACGTAATAATCACGTATTTATATCGCTATTAAGTTCTGAGAATCTTAGGGTAAGTATGCAGATATACCTACCTACCCCGTATGTGCAAAATCATACTAAAGTCAAATTGAAATTCAAAATAATATTAGTGATTGCAATATTTAAAAATATATATTTTTGCATTTTGTGACATCATGTGTTTATCGATTTAGATTATGACAAAGCAAAATGTGGGTAGTTCCCACAGGTTGTTCCGTATGTTTTTCGATCTTCTTTTCATGGCGATGGTACTTACTAGATTTTGTCACTCCAGTCACAGCTCCAGTATCGGGCCACTTCGATAGCTATGCCATTTGCGGCCATCAGGTCTTCCCAAATGCCGGTGTTTGGGCACCTGGGACACGTAAGTACTTACGTGTTCCATAGTTTGTGGAGAGAAACCACACTAGCTAATGTTTTACGATCTGTCTATCATCATTCACCTGACTAAATTATCTTTACAAAGGCCCACCTGCGTTCTTAGTCTGTTTAAAGATTTCCAAATGGACCAGGGCTAATCATTGCCAGGTGGAAGTTTCTCTCGCGTGTTCATAAAATTGGATACAATATGTTCTTTCTCCTAAAGCCTTAATGTTTTTCAATACAAAGTTGGCATAAAAACCTGAGCTTCTTTAGTATAGAACATTGATTCTTCATTCTTCTATAACAAGTTTTACTTTCTTAGGCCGTACCTAAATTTTCCGGGGTCCAGTGCTGCCCCCATTTTAAATAAATCATTTCAAAGAAAACGTTGACTATATAGTATGACGACAGAATCTTTGCACTGTATTCTGTGCTGTAGGCTGGTAATAATATCTTATTTTATATATTACTTTGTAACCTATAGGTACTTGTACGTACTCTCTTTTAAATGCTCATTCTAGTATCCGACCGAATGTTCGGTTTCGGTCGAGTTTCGGCAAAAAAACGGGTTCACGTCCCTAATCATGGTGTGACTGGGTTGTGTTTGCAATTTGTTTTATTTGTTATGAGTTTTCGTGTAATTTATTTTGAATTCAGTAAGTTTTATCAGGTGATATAGCATAAGAATAGGTAGTAAACATTTATAATAAGTTTTTCTTTATTTTTCCCTCAAAACAAGATCCTTGTAAGGAAGTTTCTATTTCGGCCGAAACTGGCACCCTTGCCGAAATTCGGTTTCGGTTTCGGTCGTAAAAACCAGTTTTGGTCGGACACTAGCTCATTTATCTCTTCATATATATTAGTTATAATATAACCGAACGTATGGAAATGAAATTTGATTACTTGATGATGAATTTTCATTTCGAATAAGTTATTTCTTAATAACTAATACCAACTTTTGCCCTGTCGATCCTTGTGTCGTGTCCGTTGCTATAGACTCAACATGTACCTACTAATTGATAATAACAAGTAATAAAAATAAGTAATTGGGCCATGAAAATTGATTGTTTATTAAAAATGTACTGCGATGCGAAGGTTATCATAGTTCAGGGCATTTATCAGTATAACTGCCCATTTAAATTTAATAAATCAGTTTTAGAATGATTAATTAACATAATATTTACATAGAAGATCCAATTTTTAATAAAACAATGTGACGTCTTGGAAAAAAACTTAAGATGATTTATGTTTTCTCTGAGTAAAAAAATATCCATTTACATCATAAGGTCTTTTTTAGTTTTCACTGCAGAAGCATGACCCTCTTTTGTTCTACCAGAGGCATATGTTAGCCGGAGCAGCAGAGGATTTGGCGTACACTCTCCACGGTAGCCGTCACGGGTTGGAGAGGTCCCATTAGTTTATAAGCTTTTTAGCTTGTTTTTTCTATGTCGCCTTCTACGAAATCTACGGGAAGACTTAAAGCAGTCCAATATGCTATTTTGCAACAAGACAAAACAGATACTATTTTCTTAACGTCAAAAACAAACATTTTCTATGGGATTTGTATAAAATATCGATTTATGACGTCATAGTTCCTTGGGGTCAAATAGCGCTCTTAATATCCGTTTTTCTTCATTAATAAATCTAAAATCACGTCAAAAGTGGATGAGATCAATGACAAGTGGCATTATTTGTGGCGTTTTATTCTATTAACAGTACCAAATAATTTATTTTTGACCCACCAAAATACCCAATTCTACTCTGCTGAGAACCACACGGCTAATCTATTTACATGTTGTTTATTAATATCGGAAGAACTTCCGAAAGAGTGCAGAGAATCCTAAGATCAACCTTTACCTTACAGAAAAAGAGGTGTCAATGTGGTTCAGAATTGATTACTAATTATACTAACTAGGCTTATGAATATCAATAAAAAAAGACAATTTAAAGAAGAATGTATGATTTTATTATACTTAAAATAAATATAAAATCAAAATAATAAAAAAAAACCCTACTCGTTTTACTAATAACTGATTACCCCTATGCCATTGCTTTTACAAAAAAATAAGTACAATTGTAAATTCTAAATTATTATTAATATTTGACCAATAATTTATTATATTTTTCACACCGTATTTTTTATTTATTTTTTATATTTCTTTTTTTATTCCTTTTTATGTTTGCTTTTTTTGCTGCTTATATCTACAATCAACAAACCAGCGACTGCCAAAAATAAAAGACTGATGGAATACAGAACGACGTCGTAGCTATTTGTATAATCTCGGATAGCACCTGCAAAAAAGCATAAAGTATTCAAAATAACATTAAAATAAAAAAAGATCTATATATAAAAAGCTATTTTAAGGACTAATAGACATAATAATAAGACTAATATAAGGCATATTCATAAAAAAATCTGGTTTTCTAAATCAGTTATATAGTGAGTACTCTATTAATATAAAGAGCGTAGGCTTTTAAGGAAATTGGAAGAAAAATCAGCGCTCTAAAAATTTATAGCATAATACTATTCCTTATTTTTTAAACGATAATATAGGTATAGTGGTTTCGGAAAAGAAAAATGGATCTAATAAGGTTTCATTCTTAGAGAACCACTTTTTCTTGGCATTTTCATCAAGCGAAGCTCGGTTGCTCAGGTACTAACAATACAATACAATACCCTTTATTGCACAAAAGTAAAAAACAGGACATAATTATCTTAAAAACTAGGAAATGCGCAACTAACTATTTTATTTTGAGGGTAAGACTGTGTCGTTAGACTTAACAAGTTAAATAGGTAAAGGGTACTTTTGTGAGACTCACCTACAATGGGCCCAAGCGACAAGTTCAATACTCCAATAATGAGCATAGTAATACCAAGAGATGCAGAATAATCTTCAGGAGTGACGTCATCCGCAATCACTACGGGGATAAGAGTATTACCAAATGACCTAGCTATTCCAGTAATAGTTAGAAAAACTAAAATAGTGGTTTCATTGTTTGACAGGAGCATCCCTGAAATAAAATAGATTGTGGTATCAGAAGTGTTTTTTAAGCCAGTATCGACGGAAAAACGTAAAATTGTAATATTATAACAAAATGCCAAAAAAACCGAAAATGTCTAAAGAATTATTTTATTATTAAAAAATAATAAAATAATTCTTTAGACATTTTTGGTCTATTTATTAGTTATTTTTAAGGATACAGGCTACCCACATGTGTCTAGATATGAATTAATTGTAAACACATAATGAGTATACTAAGTATATAGAAAAACTGATCGCACTCAACACATTATTTAAATTAACATTTTGGTATGATCCATTGACGTTTCATCTCCAGGGGACATATGGCAATGAGTGAAGTAAGGCATGTCATTTACCTGATCTAGCTACAAAAGCTAAAAGAGCTCCCCCAGCAAACAATCTTTTACTTCCCAGTTTTTTCAGCCGTTCACTGAAGAACGTGAATACTATTCTCATAGCCAAATCGCCAGATGCCATCAAAGACATGGATGACGTTACGTATTCCTGAAAAATAAAATTTCGATGAGAGCTCAGTAGGAGCCTTGAGGACTCGTTGGGATAAACATTTAAACTTTCCGACTTATGAGTGCAAGGCTTACCTTACCTTGTTATTAACCATTGTGGAAGGTGGGGTGAATCTTGATGGGATTGCTTTTAGTGAAAATTTATCAGGAGACAAGGTGGTTATGGAACTTCAGATGTTATTGCTAAGTTATATTCGTTGGAGGTTGAAAATTTTGATTCGAGCAATCCGCTAGTTTTCAACCAGTCAAATCTTAATTTTTTTTTTTAATAATCGTCAAATTAAACATGTTCTATGAAATTTATATGAAATATCGGACTGTGGCGTCATCATTTCTTGGAGTCAAATAGCGCTCTTAATATCTGTTTTTCTGCATTAATAAATCCAAACTTCACATTTAAAGTGGATGTGACATTATTTTGCGACGATCTTTTAATCGTATGTACCAAATAATTTATTTTTGATGCAAGAAACTACCCGATTGGGCACTACTAAAGTAAAGAATTAATAAAAATGACTTTTACTGTGACTGTAAAGAACAAATATTTTTTTTGATTTGTAAACCTATACAGTTACATTCCGATACACACTTGAAAATGTGATTCAGCTGATCAATACGAACATCCCTAAATTTGTACCACGGAAAATGGTTTATTTGGTGGACTAAGTCTACCATACACTCAAAATACAGATGTATCGTCGAAATATTATACTTGAGGGGGTCATTCAGCCTGTCAATATGATCAACTTTACCAACTAACCAATGCTTTTCATCTAGGTATAGTGCCTTAAAAATATTTTTAGAATATTTCAACAGGATACTTACTCGGCTCATGCCTTTGGCAAAGAAAGCCTTCGTAATCATCACCGAGTACAAGAAATCTGCTACAAATGCTGTACTCAGTGCTATACAAGTCAGAGAAAATCCAAATTCCTTCAAAATCTTCACATCGACGAGTTCTTTCATGAAAACCCTGAAACAATTATAACAGTTATCAACAAAGCAAATAATATATCTTTTAATTTTTTTGCGTCTTTTTGTCACAATCAGACCAACAAGAGTGTCCTTTGCTCAGGCTCTTACGAGCGACAGTATGCCCACGACCAGAGCCCACGGCTAGAGGGCCGACCCAGGGCCGATCAGAGGGTCGGCGATGGTCGGCAACAATCGACGACGTGACGGTTGGCAACTGTCGCCGACTATCACTGTTGTCGCGTGACAATGGGGCATATTACGCAAAACTCGACAGCGCAGATGGCAGCTAACAGTATACAATCTGCTGACATTTAATATGTCATGTTTTTTCTTAAGGTGAATATATAAGCAAATGGCCTTGAAGTGTGAAATAAATTGTTAACTCGTAAATATGGTGATAATTTCCATATTGCTCTTTGTCATGCACTAGATAGCCCTTTAAATTATTTTATGAACTGCCGTTGAAACTATTATTGGTGATCCGTCTAGCTTTAAAACTTGCCGTGGCCACTTTTGGCGGAGGCAAGTTTTAAATCTAGACGAACTAATGTAAATACTTTCAACTGTGGTTTATAAAATAATTTAAAGGGCTATCTAATGCAGGACGAAGATCAATATGGAAATATATATATATATACATAGGGCACACTGTAAGTTTCCGGAACTGGCCACTTACATAAACAATATTTAAAAAAATATTGCAACATTTGAAAATAGAACTCTTTGGCTGTAGAATGCAGTTTGTTTCATCTGACTGTCTTTTGTTTTTACCTTGTGGCGCCATTAAAAAAATTGTGTGTCTGCATCAACATGGATTTAACTCGGGAAAATTTTCGTAGTATGATTTTCTACGATTTTAAGTGTAATTTGACAGCTCAACAGAGCATCGCTCGGCTTGAAACAGCTTTTGGCAATGAAGCACCATGCAAGACAACTGTTTATAGCTGGTTTGCAGAATTCAAGCGTGGTCGTATCAATCTCAGTGACGAATCTCGCGATGGTCGGCCGTCCACCGCTGTGACCAACAAAAACATCAATGCTGTGCGCCGTATGATTGAAACAGACAGGCATGTGACCTACCATGAAATTCGCGCATCCTTAGAAATAGGCATGAGTCAAATACAATTAATCCTACACAAACATTTGGGTGTGAGAAAGCTGTGCTCGCGGTGGATCCCACACAACTTGACCGAGGCTCAAAAAACGGACCGCGTCACTTGGTGCAGTGCCATGCTTACCAGATTCAACGAAGGTGCGTCAAATTTGGTGTGGAACATAGTAACAGGTAACGAAACATGGATTTATTGCTACGATCCCAAAACAAAGCAGCAATCGAGCGTATGGGTCTTTCAAGATGAGCCGAAACCAACCAAAGTGGCGCGCGTGAAAAGTGCATCTAAGCGGATGATTGCTTCTTTTTTTAATAAAACTGGACACGTGGCTACTGTTGCTTTAGAGAATCGTCGTACAGTGAATAGTGACTGGTACACGACCATTTGTTTGCCGGAAGTTATTGACGAACTCCGTAAAAATAACCGTAAACGCCGTATCATCCTGCACTACGACAATGCTAGTTCTCACACGGCCAGACAGACAAACGACTTTTTGAAGGCGAAAAATGTAGAACTCATGAGTCATCCTGCATACAGTCCCGACCTGGCACCTTGTGACTTTTTTCTGTTCCCAAAAATTAAGAACCAATTACGCGGTCAACGATTTTCATCACCAGAAGAGGCTGTCGAGGAGTATGAAAAACACGTTTCAGAGGTCACCACAGAGGAGTGGCACAAAATTTTTCAAAACTGGTTTCATCGAATGAAAAAGTGCATAGACGCCAAGGGAGATTATTTTGAAAAACAATAAATTAATGTTGTACCTTTAATAGTATTTTTTCATATTCATTCCGGAAACTTATAGTGCGCCCCACGTATATCACCATATTTACGAGTTATTTCAAATGAGGGTGCCACTTCAAGGCTATTTGCTTTTATATTCACCTTAACAAATAATTATTATTGTGGTAGGTATTTGATATTAATAGGTTGGTTTATTATTATTTACTTATTCAAAACCTGTGCTGTGGTGTTATAGCTTCCTACGGCCATTTGAATACCTAAATAATTTTACAAATTTATTATGACTTTGGAGAGAGGCCTATGCTCAGCAGTGGGCGGAAGAAGGGCTGGGATGATGATGATGATTATGACTTTGATGTACTTGTCATTGTCAAACATTTGTTTACGGTCTGCGCTATAGCTGTACTCTGGAGGCAGAACGTTGCAGTAATGTCTCCTATTCACGACACAGGTCGGCGACAGTCCGCGAGCTGTCACTGCTGTCACTGGCACGCTGTCGCTCGTCTTCTTGAGCTCTTAAATATCAAAGAGGCGATGAAACAAAAAATCAACAGTTCTTACTTAAATGTGGATTGCCCACTTTGGTCCGTTGCGCTTTTGTTCTTGTCAGTTATTGAAGATGAATTGGCTTTACAATTGTCCGTTTCATTCCTATTCGAAGTGAATTTGGTTTCTGTAAAAAATAAAATACTTTTATATTTCTCTCTTTAGTTACGAGTATAACGCGCTGCCCAGATGCATCCTTAGCTTTCGGGTCCGAGGTGCGCTTTCCTTTTACCCAACTGCGACAAAAGGAGGTATGTTTTTCGAGTGTATATTTCTGCTTTGCAGCCTAAACGGCTTGATGGATTTATTAGCTCATTAGTGACACTGGGTATATTTAAAAATGAAAAAAAAAACCAAATGGTACGATTCAGATCAACCGGCTCGCACTGGCCCTGGCCGGAACGGCTGCCGCGGTAGCCGACCGGAACCGACCGGCGCTGACCGGAGCCGTACGGCAGATTTCAAATTTCCTTTACCGCGGTATACAATGCCGGCCGGCCCGGGCCGGTGCGAGCCAGTTGGTCTGAAACGTACCTAGTCCTCAATTTTTTTTTAAAAACCTGTCAAATTGAGTATCAAAAATTTTATATAAAGATTACAAAAAATATACACTATAAAAACAAAATATTTACCTCTATATTGCCTCACTCATCTAAGCATGCTGCTTTTGTATCACGCAGTCGAGTTTTTGTTTTTTTAATAATTACTTATTTGTTTTGTTCGATTTGGTAAAACGCCTATTTTTATGTTTCTTTAATTGATTTTTTTAATTACAGTAAACAAACTTACCCTCATTATGTTCTTCTAGAACTTCCTCCTTTCTCATATGCCATTTCACTGGCTGTAGTAAACTTACTCCAATAAACGCGTGTAAACTGACAGCGTTTAGTATTATTAACATCCCACGGTGGCCATAGCTGTCTATAGCACCTTTAATTACAAATGGTATGCACACCGATGCAATTGCTAAAATAAATTAAATGGCTGTATGAGTAGAATAAAAAAAAAATTTCACTTACCAATAATAAAAAGAGTTAGAGTCACCTTACCCTAGATAGAACCAAACTTTTCCATAAAAACGTAGTCTAGCCTTTATTAAAAAAAAACATGTCATATATTTGTAATTACGAAGAAATTCCATATGTCTAGACAAATAACTGGTTTTCACCGTAATATTATGAACTTGAAAGAGAATATAGTGTATCATACTGATGGTTAAATTCACATTTAACTAACAGTATAGGAAATCTTCTCCACCCTTATATTTTCAAGTAATTTTTTATTCAGAAAGAAGATATTAACAAATGAATTAAAAAAAAAACTAACTAAAACAATTTAATTAAAACTACGAGTACTTATAAATTCATATTTGACTGTCGAAAACTAGCAATAGTTAAATGCCTATATATATGTCGAAAACTAGCAGTAGTAGGTATATATAGGCATTAAAGTACTGCTAGTTTTCGACAGTCAAATATGAACTTGAAAATATAAGCGTGCAATTTCTTTGAATTTACAAAATACAACCGAATTTTTATGTGATATTCAAATGGGAAATTTTTGGTATGTATTTGTCGGCTGATATCTTTAGTTTTTATTATGAAACGAGGTACATAAGACAGAATATGTATTTATATTTCGCTTAAAGAGTACTGAATTAAGCTACGAGGTTCGAAAACACCCTGTTTCAAAATTCAAAATATATATATTATATATTGTAAATATGCTATGATATATCTATATATCCTATAATAAGAAGCGGCAACAAACTGCACTACCTATGCGTTTTCTCCAAAGACGTCAACTAACAAACTTAAAACTTTAAATTAGTTATATACGGATAGACTGATTGTACGTGTATATATACTGATGTGTTTATATTATTACCGTTACAGGTCTGCACAATGCTCACAGCAAGCAGTCGCTTCTTTGAAAAGTAGTCCTTCAGAACAGTAAACACCAAATTATACAATATGCCGAATCCTGCATTCTGAAAAATATATTTTATATTAGATCTTCTCTCTTGCAATAAATAATAAATATATACGGACAAATCGAACAGATTGAGCCGCCCCAAAGTAAGTTCGAGACATGTGTTATGGGGTACTAACTCAACGATACTATATTTTATAACATATAAATATACAGATAAACATTCAAGACCCAGATCAATCTGAAAATTATCATTTTCCATCTTGACCTAAACGGAGATCGAACCCGGGACCTCCGGTGTGACAGCCTGGCATGTTGACCACTAGGCCACAGAGGCTTTCAAAAATTTTAATATGATTCATTCCTTGTCTCTATAAAAATACTAAGAACAACATTATAAATGTGAACTAGGTCAAAAAAGTATTTTTCTATTTAGTCCTTTAGTTAGAGATTTATCCAAAAATAATGGACCCATATATTTTTCAGTTTATCTATATAGTAAAAAATCACAAAGATACAGCGCATCGAAGTTTCGGAGTGGAGGCTTGTGACATCACCGTCCTGCAAAAATCGTACGAGCCCGTGACGTCATGCAAAACATAAAAGAACGAAATATGAATTGAAATTTTGCATACTGTTTGAAGATTCCTCCATGCTGGTAAGTAAAGAAAATCAGCTGCTTCTTCTCCCTTGCAGTTTTTGAAGTATCTTATGTGGTATTAAAAATCTACTTACCTGTAGTAACGATTGGCAAATGATGAAAGCAGCAACTGAATTCGTGAATGCAGAACAGAATGCGCCCAGATTGTGCAATATAATTGCTATTAGCGCTAGCTGGCGAAGACTCAGCACTTTTAGTAATGGTCCGGTTAAGTAACCTACAAGATATATCTTTGAATTATTTACTATACTTAGAATAATTAATACTAACTAGTTTGCATCACACCCCTAACCACATGAAGTTTAACGGATAAAAAATTGCGTATTTATAAGGGTAACAAAAGTTTTTGAACAGGACCGATTTGGAAAATTCTTTTTTTGTTTAAAAGGGTATACTTTACAGGTGGTCTCATAGAAATTTTCTTAAAATCGGTTGTGTGGTTTGTTTTTTAAACAAAAATAACTAGAAAAATATGTCACCTAAGTATAAAATTGTTTGAAAGTGTGACATACTATGAACGGACGAAAGGTAAGCCGGAAGAGCAACGCTATAAAATTTTCTAATGCCGATGCCACCAGATTGAATAAGTAAAGAGGCTTGAATCCAGACGCGGTCTTCGAGGTTTAAATTTATAATCTTGTCTAAAATGATTTTGAGAGAGGCATCTAAGTTTTTTAAAAGAACCGAGAGTTTCCATATTGGGCAAGCTCTTAATCTACCTACAGAGTCTAACAAAATATACTGAAACTATTATAAGGGTGAATGCAGACCATGATACTGAACAACTTTCCCCTAGGAACATATATCGAAATATGAAAATTCGTTATTTGCTTTCCATACAAACTCGGATTGGCTGATCGCTCAACTTGTATGGCAGGTCAAATATTATTTTTAATATTTCGATCTTTGTTCCTTGGGGAAAGTTGTTCAGTATTATGGACTGAATTCATCCTTAAAATAGTTTCAGTATATTTTGTTAAACATGTTATATGTGAATTTTGGAACAAAAAGGCAATATTTTAGGATGGTAAAGACGTTGTGATTTCTTATAGATGGAGATGTAAAGTATGCTACTCGGTAATATTTGTACTTCGGGAGATACACATAATGATTCAACCGCAGACTCTTTCGTTTTGATCCAAGATCAAAGTAGCGCCTTTCCTTAAAAATATACCTTTCCGCCTTTTAGCACAATCTACTAATTAATTAGAGGCCTCTGTTAATCCATTTTTTTAAATAATCTGTTCTTCTTTTGACTTATTCATTTGACAGGCAGAAAAACCGGTCAATTGCAAGTCGGACTCGTACATGAAGGGTTCCGTACCTCAGTACAATGTTTTAAAATGCTGAAAAACTTCCGTTTCTTGTATGACGAAAAATAAGATAAAGTTAAAAATTAAAGGGGTTTAATTTTTAACTTTATCTTATTTTTAGTATCTGTTGTTATAGCGACCATAGTAATCGGTGAAAATTTCAAGTAACTAGTTATTGCCATTATTAAGATCAAGTTAAGAACGCTGAAAAAAAAACACGTTTCTTGTAAAACGACCCTCTTTAATTTTTAACTTTATCTTATTTTTAGTATCTGTTGTTATTGCGACCATAGAAATCGGTAAAAATTTAAAGTGTCTTGCTCTTACTGTTCTTGAGATAGAGCCCTGACAGACGGACGGACAGTCAGTAATAAGGTCCCGTTGGGAATCTTTGGGTAATGTGCATGTCTAGAACGACATGCGAATATGTTAGGTAATCTAAAAGTATCAGAGGAAAGATAGATATTTTAAACTAAGTTATTTTTTAAACTCACCTGTCAATGAAAAAGTCATAACATTGCAGCCAACGACAAACCCCACCTTTGTACTGCCCATGCCTATTTCTTCCATCAAATCATGGTACATCAAAGAGAAAGATGGCCTGAATCCACCAGTAGGCAGCTAAAAGGTCATAAAATAATGTAGTATAATGTCTCTTAGGCATCCTGCCCTGCGACCGTAGTGATCTGGGGTATGTTTTTCTATAATTTAATGTTTTATTTTTATTTAGTTTTAATTTGAGTCTATAGTTTTCTATTTATTTAATTTTTATTTTAGGTTTTAGTATAATTATTTATGTATTATTATAAAATATCAATAAAATAAAATAATTTGCTTATGTTTTTTTTACATTTTTGTTTCTTTGTATTGCTGTAATTTTGAGGCTGTTATTCTCTCTACACCTTTACCACAATTTTTTGCATCTAACTTATATAAATAAAATTAATTTACATCTTCAATATTGTGTTGAAATATCGTAACATTTCAAATGAAAAAAAAAACAAAAGATAACTCGAGATGAAGTTTCTTACATTGAAATATATAAAGAAACTCAAAGTATATTTAAACTTTATCTAATATTGGGACTTTCCTCAGTCATCGTAACATAAATATTCAACAATTAGGAGAATTCATCGTTTCTTTCTGATCTTCAAATATATATATGTATATATGTATGTATATAATATGTTGTATGTATAAATATAGTATTTAATTTATACGATATTTATGTATGATCATTTAAAAGTACTTATTATTTCTGGATTGTTTCTATCTATTTTAGACGCCAACTATTCTATCTGTTTCTCTTCTCCTAAAGGTTGACAGGGAGAGAATGCTTTAGCATTAAGTCTACCTATTGTAGCTTTTGGCTCAATAAAAATTAAATAAATATGTAAAAAAATTACTTACAAGTATTATAATACAAGCAAAACAAATAACATACGCCCATCCTCCATCTGGTGGCACTAATTTGTATTTTTTATTATTTTCACTTTTAACTTTGACACTCATTTTCATGCGAAATACTTGTATCAAGTGTATCAGAAATCAATCCATATGATCAAGTTAACTGATTTTGGTTCACATTGCGATTGCGTATTATTTATACTCCTAAAAACTCATTTATATTATATAGTCTTAACACCGACTGTTTTTTTTATTAAATATTTAATAAGTTTGTGTCTAATCTTTGATCTTAGTTAATGGTGCATAATTCATTTGTACAAATTCTGATATGAATCAGGAATATGAATAAGGGGAAGAATGGTAAAACCGAATAGATTCGGTTTTACCATACTTCCCCTTCTTTTTCTTTTTGTCAGTCTAATTCATCCACTGCAGGATTACGTCTTCTCCATTGCGCACCATTATTTAAGATGTTGCGCAGTCCCCTTTTCTATAGTGGGTCGGCTGTTTTGAACGATGCCATTGTGACACTTATTTGCCAAATGTTCTGCGACCTAGCCATGATCTCTATTATACTATTGTTCAGCTTAATCTTCCGTCCCCTGTACAACTTATATGACTTAATCACTTTAGTATAGCTAATTTTTATAAAAATTAAAATGGACATGGATAGACCATCCTCTCAGGATAGCCTTCACACATCCCGAGGCAAGCCCTAGAGTGGACTCCCCAAAGCAAGCGAAAAGTTGGCCGTCCCAAATAGACCTGGTGACGCACAGTTGTGGCGGAGATGAAGACATTCGGGCTAACCTAGCCCGAAAGCGCGCAGCCAAAGACCGATCGCGATGGAGAAACACTGTTGAAGCCCTGTGCCCCACCTGGGGGCCTAGGACCTTAAGTCAAAGTAAGTCATAGCAAATTTTCGCTACATAAGCAACCACCAAAAATTACAAATTTCATCTATAATAGGACATAAAATTGTTGTACAGAAATGACATCAGCGCTTAGACTATAATCGATAATACATTATCAATAAAAAGTTCACATGTCTTCTTCAGAAGTCAAGTTAAGCGCGGTCACACACCCAACGAGAAAATCTGATTTGAATATCAAACTGAAAATAATTACAGAGTATTTAATATCGTTTGTTCTTAACATCAGTACAACCCTATTTCTATTTATTTATTTATTATTTCAATATTAACTTTAATTAAAAAAAACATGTCGATTATTTTTGGATAATCTAACTGAGGAACGAAATAGAATAATATTTTTCGGACCCAGTCGATAGCCGTAAACATGTAATGTTATGAAAAATGAAGCTTCCATTTGTAACATGTACTTTAGGACTTAAGAGCTATAACTCTGAACTTGGCCCGACATGCACTTGGCCTATTTATTGATAAGTTATCTATAATAATTTTTAACATTTAAGTCTTTGGAATCTTTCCAATATTGAAATTAAGCGATATTGACCACTTTTTATTAACTAAATATCTTCTAACCAATGTTGGCTATCCACATCCGGTTTTACCGTTGCATGTGTAGACAAGCTAGTTGATAAAATAATTTAAATTTCATTATATTTTAATTATCATATTAGATTGTTAGGTTAAAAGTGTATGTTTAGCTTTTGAATCTAGTTAAATTGTAAACTTTAAGTGTAATTCAATTTATTATATGTATATTATATACATATGTATACATATACATTTTCATTTTATTATTAGAGCAAATTGATGTAAATAATATAGATACAATTCATCAGATGAATATCCTCTAGTGTGCGATGCAAAAAGTTGCAATATTCACATAATCATTAATAAGATACTTACAGGTAAAATGTTAAGTTCAGAAATAAAAAATAATTTACCCTTAGAATGAGTGCAAAAATCAAACAATATTAAAACTTAGTCTTTATTTTTTCTGTTTTTATTGAGATTCTTACTTAACAGCTATAAATATATTCACACCATACATATTATAATAATATATTAAGGTGAATACGAAACAGAAGTGGCGCCCTCATTTGAAAAAAAAAATGTGAACTCGTAAATATAGTGAAAATTTCCATATTGCTAAATGTTTGGCACTAGATAGCCCTTTAGATTATTTTATGAACTGCCGTTGAAACAATTATTATTGGTGATTCGTCTAGCTGTAAAACCCGTTTTCCGTGACCTTTTTTGGCGGAAACGGGTTTTACAGCTAGACGGACTAATCTTATACTTTTAACGGTGGTTTATAAAATAATTTAAGTTAGCTAAAATCTTTATTGCACCAAAACATAATGATACAGAGTAATAGATGAAAGAAAACAGATGTCAAAAGGCGGCCTTATCGCAGCTGCAATCTCTTCCAGGCAACCGAAGTACTTGGAGATGTTTAACGAAAACAGGTGAGGTACGAAGTTATATGCAAGAAGAAAAAAGTGTAATTAATAAAGATACATACAATACATACATACAAATATAAAATTTATACATAAATACATATATACCTATATCAATATGTACACAAAAAGAAAATCCGAACAAGATAAGTGAGGAAATAAAGAAAGTCATATTATAATAAGGATAGAAAGTGTGACTTCACTTGAGATTTAAAGCTGGCTAGGGTTTAGCACACCGGATGGACGGTGGTAGTGCATTCCAGAGTCGAACTGCCTTGACCATAAATGATTTTGCATAAAATTCAGTGGAGTGTGTAGGCATTTTTAAAAGTAGATTTACAGCACTACGTAAGTTGTGACCTTGTGACACTGCATCACGGAAAAAAACGAAGCGTTTCCTTAAATACCTACGAGATTTGGGATTAAAGAATACGGTATATAACTGGGAAAGGGTATGCCAATCTCGTCGAAGTCTGATAGGTAACCACTTGAGTTCAGAGCGGAATTGAGACACATGGTCGTACTTGCGAAGACCGTAGATAAACTTAATGCACATATTTTGGAGACGTTCAAGTTTGTCAAGTTGCTCCTCTGTAATATTAAGGTAACATGTATCAGCATAATCAAGGAAAGGAAGAAGAAGGGAGTTTACAAGCATAACTTTGGTGCGCATTGGCAGAAATTTTCTAAGCCCCTTAAATGAACTAAAAGCACAGAAATTTTTTCTACTAACTTCAGCTAATTGCGGTGCCCAATTTAGTTTATTATCCATCATAAGTCCCAAATTTTTTACTATCTTACTCAGGCTTATAACCACACCATTAAAAACTATCTGGGGCATGAGTGACATATCGATATTGATAGTAAGGGGGTTACCTATAATAATGGCCTGGGACTTGGTTGGGTTAACTTGGAGGCCATGGGATTTGCACCAGACAGATATGCATTCCAAGTCATGATTGATTGTGTCAATAGCAGATGCGAAGTTTTCCACATCGGCTTGTGAATATATTTGCAAATCGTCTGCATAAAGGTGGTAGGAGGACTGAAGCTGTGATGTTATGGAATTAATAAAAAGTGAAAATAAAAGAGGAGATAATACGCCACTCTGCGGTACGCCACAAGTCACCTCGCACCAAGAAGAATATTTATCCTCAATGCAAACTCGTTGCCGACGACCATACAGGTAAGATCGAAACCACTCCACTGCCGAGGCAGATACACTATCACGTCTTTATCCCTAACGGGGTAGACAGAGCCAAGGGCGGTAAAGCCCAGGCCACTTTTAGCGTAATGGTGGGCATGAAGGTGGAAAAGGGAAATCATAATAGTGATGGGTTGCTAACCGCATCGCCTATTCATATGATTCAGATTCTCGCCCATTCCCTCGATCGGCTTTTACGATCTGCACGGGAAGAGAAGCAGCAAAGAAGAAAGAACTGAACAAACCGAGGCAGATATGTTGAGAGAATGCTGGATATCTAATAGTATATCAAGATCTACTGCATTAAAAGCATTGCTGAAGTCTAGAAGAGATATAACAGTTATAAGCTTATTATCCATTCCCCAGCGAATATCCTCCGTGACTTTCATAAGGGGAGTAGTCGTACTATGACTAGGACGGAAACCGGATTATAAAGGATTAAGCAGATCATTTACGTTAAGCAAATCATTTATTTAAAGGAGTATCTAGTGCCTAACTAAACTAAATTTTCACCATATTTACGAGTCAACAATTTATTTCAAATGAGGACACCACTTCTGCTTGTTACACTCCTAAAAATAGTAATATATATTGAATATAATAAACTAGTAAATATGGCGTGTTTGTATTTACATTCTATAAATTTATCAAACAATTAGTGTGGGCGATAAGAAAAGTGTAACTGAATACTACAAATACTTTATTTTTGTCTGTCTTTTTTATGTTATAGGACGGCAAACGAACAAGCGGGTCACCTGATGGTAAGTGATCACCGCTGCCCATGGACAACTGCAAGACCAGGGGTGTAACACAAACATTACTGGCCTTTCAGGCCCTCCTCAGAGGGGGAAGAGGGGGCTCCGGCTCTCTTACTCCCCGAACGAAGCATAGAAGCGATGAAGCTACTACTCAAACGTATATTTTCTGTGCTTATGCTACACTAATCTCCGAAAGTTCTTTACGAATTTTGACGCGGTTTTCAACAATATATTAAGCTCAGCTTGGTACAACATATAGGATATCAACCGATCAAATAATCGATTGCTAGGAAGATTAGGACAAATTGAATTTTGTCAATAAATTAATGAACTCTGGAGACTTTATGGACTCTCAGCACTGTGTGAAATAGACATATCAGCTAGCAGCTGATATGTCTATTTCACACAGTTGTGATGATGTTAGACGTTCTATAAAGTTTGTATGAAAACAATATCTTCTTAATATATTTATGTACTTAATGTACAATACATTCAATAAAGCCTTTATTTGTAATATACGTGTCATTTAACCCAAATGAATCACTACATCACATTTGCTTAGTTACATAATTAAGAAAATACGAGTTTGTTCACGCTTTCATTCCTCAATAGATTTATTTTTTGTCTTTTATGCCAAAAAGTTTCTATTAGCCCCTGGGTTATAGTTAGAATGAGGATTATTATGGAGATCCAAATGGTTGTGTCGTAGGTGCCAGTTAAATCTCGTACAGCGCCTGAAAAGAAATGAAAGCAAATTAATAAATATGATTATTGTAATGAAGTTATAAAATATATAACTTTTTTATAGGCGACGAAGAGTTAATTGTCAAGGACACGACCGTCTTAGACAATTTACTATTCGTCTTGTGAGCGAAGCTAAGGCGTAACATGGAGGTTTAAAGAAACGCAACCATTCTTCGCACCTGTGTTTTTTCGCGCCAGTGTTCTTTACAATTTTTCAATTCAATTAATTTTATTTCAGGCAATAAAAGTTTACATACTATATACTTATACCTCTATAGGGAAAAGCAAAGTTCGAAGAACGTTGTCCCGACGTTCTCCGAACTTTGCTTTTCGCATTAAATTTTTTAATCCTTTTTCTTTACCA
Organism: Acrobasis repandana; assembly: GCA_963576875.1. Lineage (NCBI taxonomy): Eukaryota > Metazoa > Arthropoda > Insecta > Lepidoptera > Pyralidae > Acrobasis > Acrobasis repandana. The sequence continues at coordinate 6,492,879 of OY756215.1, forward strand.
GTCTTATGTCTACTGCTGGAGTAAAGACCTCTCTCCCTATAAAGGTATAAGTATATAGTATGTAAACTTTTATTGCCTGAAATAAAATGAATTGAATTGAATTGAAAGGGAGGGTGATCACAGGTAGGTATAAAGTTATTGCATAGATGACCTTCAACTATTATTTATACCTTCAGGAGTCGGAGTCGAAGGCTAAATTGAGTCACACCCGTGGGAGAGAAAGGGTGACAATTTATTGTATTCAATTCTGCAGTCACTATGTACCAAATCTTTGAATATGTCCTTGAAAATTATTGAAATGCAACAGGGTAGTATACCTACCTGCCGAGACGTGTGGCTTCCAGCTTAGAATAGGAACACGCCATCTCTTATAGTGAATTTCGTAAGAGGCGACTAAAGGAGCCAGCACAAACATCTCGTGCTAAACTTGGATTCCTAAGGAGAGTTGATATCGAGCGGCGGCCAGTTTTAAAACTGTTTGCACAAATGCACTTCCAAAGAGGGTTGACATCAGGCACGGCCGGTCTTAAAATCATAGCTAAATCGTTTATTACATTGTTCTGGTTATTTCTTCTCCACTTCGCATGGTCTTTGGCATCCTAGGGTAACCATTGACATGCATATTATATTTAGAGAAGAAAAAAACCGAAAGATAAACCAAGCTCCGAAGCAGCACAGCTTGGGAAGCAACTGAGAACGCGCCAAAATGAAGAAGACTTCATTTTAGCGCGTTCTCGGTTCTCAGTTGCATCCTATGCATGGGCAGTATACCTGCAGCTGATCCCAAGGCTAAATTGAAGACACCCATCAACAGCATGAACATTCCCATCGCTGCTGTAAACTTTTCAGCAGGGACAGCGTCTCCAATGATGAGAGGGAGGATGGTTGTTAAGAAACAACGGGATAATCCTATCACGAACAACATTACTAGGACGGCTATACCGTTTTTTGTTATCAAAAGACCTGAAACACCAGAAAATACAAAATATTGACTTAAATGTAATCATCAACATTATCCTAAAGCATTGGGTTTTCACTATGTTTTCAAATATGAAAAGACGATATAGGTAGACACAATTTAACAAAACGTTAAAAAACATACGAGTATGTACAATTATTCACTTTCATCACATAACCTACTCGTCTCTGTATGTGCTGTTAAATGTATTTTACTCTTACCTACTCTTGGTAGAATTCCCATAACCACTCCTATCATATGCAGTTCCTTACTTTGTATCGTTATATGTTTACTACATAATATAAAGACGACTCTGGCAAACAGATCTCCAAAATTCATCAAAGAAACTGCAAACGCTGTATCATCCTGAAAAATGTCAAGTTGTACTTTTTCTAATCTTATTTTCAGTTGCATCCTTGTTATGTTGCTTTACAAAAATAATTCAATTGGCTTTGGAACCCGCTGTTAGCTTTTTCTTTTACATCACCATATTGAAGGTCCTTGGTAAGACAAAGATCAAATTTGGCAACATAGTATTTTTTTGTGTTAAGTTGGTCATTTTAACTTGAAGCTTATATTACTCTCTTTGACTAGTTCACATTAAAAGTAAGCAAGGTAGTAAAAGAAGTAAAAAAATGTTTCTTAACTAACAATAAAATATTTTATTTCCTTCTACTCAGTTTTTTTAGTATGTATGAAAAAATTATAACTCTTTTCTTTAACAAAAAATTAAACCTATGAAAATTGTTTTGGCTATACGATTCAAAAAATAATGTGCAGATTTTTAAATTATGTTTATTTTAAGGTTCGTACTTACATTAGACCAATTAGCAGCATACAGAGTTTGGGGTAACAGCAAACATGTTAAGAAGTCAGAAAAAAGTGCCATCACTAAGCCCAAAGACGCATACGATGGCAAATACGTTTTTATCAAATAAACATCGAAGACTTCTTTGAAAATTTTCCTTAAAAAAAACATCTAAAAAATTACATAATAAAGGTAACCAAGCAGATACTCAGACCGACTGGTTACGTGTTTATACTAAAAATATTCCAGGAGAAATTTAGAAGTCAAAGAAAAAAGTTGTTCAGTAGAATCATAGGCAGATAGCTGATCAGGGTTTTAAAGGAAAGCAATTTTTTATGTTCCCTGGGAAAAGTTGTAAAAAGTAACTTAAAAACATTAATCTGCCCTTAGTCCAAATAGTATATTTTACGTCTGCTTACATAATAGCTGCATCTTCTTTTTGTTTCGTTGGTTTTTTCATATCATCGTTTACATTTTTATCAAGAGGAGTAGATACTGAATCAATATCAATCACTTTGACAGTAGGTATTCCATCACCATCGGTATCCTTTACCAGAAGAGATTTCATTTCTGTAAAAATGACAGGATACATACTTATACCATGTAAAATAAAAAGTAAAAAATGAAGAAATATTGTTATTAGGCAATATAGTCTTACATTATCAAATCGAGCACGTATGGTCCTTAAGTTTAAAATGAGTTTGGATGCGTTTTCATAATTAAAATTACTTTTATTTTTAATCATTTTGTAACGCTTTTGGAGTAAACCCAGTTGTATTAGAGACTTACCACTTTCTGTTTCTGGTAACACAATTAGCTTCATGTGCCATTGAACTGGTTGCATCAGGGCTACAGCTACGAATAAGTGCATGCTCGAAGCCGATATTATCATTAACATTCCCCGATATCCATAGTAGTTATATATTGCGTTCAAAAATAGAGGGATTCCCATTGATAAGATGGCTGGAATATAAAAAAATCTCAATTAATTGAATTCCTAAATTATCACGTAACCGGTTAAGATTATATCTACTAACGTTAGTCAGAAATAATGCTTTTATCAAACCGAAAGGAGCTCCATATTATCAATACGAACAATTTTTATGATGTTATTTGGGGTTAATACGAATGTGAGTTGGTACATATAAGGTACAGAATGGCTATCTGAAATATTTAAAACATTCATATGGAATAGTTGACTTAATTCGTAATTTTACAATTACGCCCAAGTTTGAAAAAAAAAAAAGTACAGAAGCAATTGGATGTCAAAATCGCCGTAAAAGATTTGTTATCGAGTGTAGGAAGATCATTTGAACCCCGCCGCTTGACTTCGTATTTGAAATTAGAAAATACATCTTACCTGTGGATGTCTGGACTACACCAGTAGCAAAAAATCTCTTTTTGACGAAGTATTCGTTTAAAATGGTACACGTTAAATTGTATAGTATTCCAAAACCTAAGCCCTGAAATCAATATTTAGGTATAAGTAAGTGTCACAATACATTTGTAATTGTATAATATCTCATATTGATAAGTAAAGATAACCTGGAAGGAGCTGATACCTACTTACTGCGCCGACCCCACGTAAAAAGAAGGCGACGGGGTCCAGTGCTGCCCCCATTTAAAATAAATCGTTTTAAAGAAAACTGAGACATCATTTAAAATTTTGCTACTACCAAGTCCTAGATAACCCTTCAAACTATTTTGTGAACTACTGTGTACAGTTTATAATAAGAACGATAAGCTTTACTACGCACATTTGCCAAAAGTGGCCGTTTTTAGCAAATGTGCTTAGTTAAGCTTAAAGTTCTCACTTTAAACTGTAAACAGTAGTTCATAAAATACTTTGAAAGGTTATCTAGGGCTTGGTATTAGCAAAATTTTAAATGATGTCTCCGTTTTCTTTGAAATGATTTATTTTGAATGGCGGCAGCACTGGACCCCGGAAAATTCAGGTACGGCCATTTACTTGATGTACTATTTACTTGATTTGCCATGGCCCGCTTGGAAAGCGCTTAATAGACTGCGAACCCAGGTAGGGCGCAGCAAAGACAATTTGGTCAGGTGGAAAATCCTGGACAGTATGCATGACAAACAGTGCGAGTGCGAATTTTCTCTACAAACAATGTCCCACCTTTTGTCATGTCCGAGGTGTCCAAACATCTGCACCTTGGATGACCTATACACCGCTTCCGAGAATGCAATAGAGGTAGCCCGTTTCTGGTCTAATAAAATATAACCATCGACACGATAAGAAGAAGTCATGAATACTTTGTTTTTCAGTCTAGTGTAAATAATTTATCTCTAATTCAGACAAGATTATGTACACTTATGTGATAGGTAAATGTTTGAGGCCCTAAGCACACGGCGTATTTTAAACGCGTAAACGCGTTTTTGGTGTTGCGGCGTTTGTATCAATTCACACGCCCGTAAAACGCAATACAAACGCGCGATTGAAGCGCCACGTGCCTTTGAATCGATACAAACTCGCGTTCAAAGAGGCGGAGGAGGGGCAGAAGAGAAGCGTGCGCTCACGTCACCGCACCGTTCTTGATGAAAAACGTAGAAGCTACGCGCGACTACAGCGCGTCCGTATCGCTGTATCTGTGCGTATACGCATAGTAGACGCGTATTTCATGATCGCCCCGTGTCACAGAATACAGTAAGAGTAACATACAGAACGGAATCTACTAAAGTACTCGCAATATGTGTCCCCGTTCTCCGTTCTTGTGCCGCCACGTTTCGCCGTGCAGTATGTGTTCGCCCATTCACGCCCTTCGACAAGGCGAGAACGGGGGTGAGGTGCGAGGACGTGGAACGGGGACGCATATTGCGCGTGCCTTAGGAGATTCCGTTCTGTATGTTACTCTTACTGTCGTCTGTGCCCGTGTTTAAGTTACAAGGTTGCGTTCGAATCTCGTTTGAAGCATCTCGTGTGCTTAGGCTCCTATACGCTCAAGTTACGCAAAACCAAGACGTTATGTAGAAGTTATGAATAAACCACTGTATGTTTACTCGTAATTAATTTTTATTTGTACTGTTTTAGGGGATCTACGAGTACGCATACTAGATAGCGATGTGTTGCAATTCTATCACGTGTCGAATTTTTCGTAAATTTCTTAATTTTTCATTAAATTTATTTTAATATGTAAATTACACATAATCATGAGACGTTTTGAACTTTACTTGTAGCAATAACAACAACACTGGACGTTTTTTTTATAAGCTTTTATTTAGTAGTAGTGGGACAGCCGCTGTTCTGTGTGTCCGTAATCAAACCTTAATGCACTTCAGATAATTCGATTGAGCTGAAACTTCACTATTTATGTAAGTTGGGTGACAATGCAATATAATGGTACCAATGACCTTATCTCATGATGGAGCCGGAGGGCGGCCATGGCATCTCTGTGATGAAACAACGTTACCCAGCCGAGCTTGGGCTCAATTAATTCGTCTTGTGGAGCACTTTTCATTGTTTTAGAAAATATAAAGCTACTATAATATACCTATGTTTATAATTGTATATGTATAAGAATTAGTTTTAGACAGTCATACAAGTTTTTAGTGTAGTAATAGTTAAGTTAAATTTAGTGTTGTTTTCTGTTGACTGTGTATTGTAACCTACTTTTTACCCTGTGTTGTTAAGGTTCCTTTCAATTCAAGGTTGACTGGAAGAGATCTCTATCTGGGATAAGTCCGCCTTTGTACCTTTGGATGTCTTGATGTTACGTGTTATTTTGTATTTGTTCTTTGTGTACTATAAAGTATTAACAAACAAACAAAGCTACTAACTTAATAAATAAATGCTTGCTATAACATATTATAACATTTCAATAAAATATGTCATACATTTTGAGCTCTCTTCGCTCAACCTGATGGTTTACCTGTAAAAGTGACTGGCAAATGAAGAAGGGAATGATAGAATTAGCAAACACGATCCCCAAACAGCCAGCGTTGTAGAGGAGACTTGCTACAAAAGCTAAGCGACGAAAACTCAGCACTCTTAGTAAGGGGCTTGTTAGGAATCCTGAAAAAATACATAAGGTTTAAGTGTTAAAGTACGGCCAAATAAGAGGGATGCTTGAATGGCGACCTGAATAAGGTCGCAGGAAAACGTAAGATACAGGCCGTTTTCAATAGGGGCGACAACTGGCTCAGTCACTTGACGGACGTGACGTGACGGATTAATTAATTAGTCCGTCTTGTAGATTATCTAAAAACAATGGACCCATATTTTTCAGTTTATTATATAAATTAATTTGATATAGTTTCTTCATTACCACCAGACATGCCATATGCTAATACAATTTTTAGGGTTCCGTACCCAAAGGGTGCAAACGGGACCCTATTACTGAGACTCCGCTGTCTGTCTGTCTGTCCGTCTGTCCGTCTGTCCGTCTGTCCGTCTGTCCGTCTGTCCGTCTGTCCGTCAGTCCGTCTGTCCGTCTGTCCGTCTGTCCGTCTGTCCGTCTGTCCGTCTGTCCGTCTGTCCGTCTGTCCGCCTGTCCGCCTGTCCGTCTGTCCGTCTGTCCGTCTGTCCGTCTGTCCGTCTGTCCGTCTGTCCGCCTGTCCGCCTGTCCGTCTGTCCGCCTGTCCGTCTGTCCGTCTGTCCGTCTGTCCGTCTGTCCGTCTGTCCGCCTGTCCGCCTGTCCGTCTGTCCGTCTGTCCGCCTGTCCGCCTGTCCGTCTGTCCGTCTGTCCGTCTGTCCGTCTGTCCGTCTGTCCGTCTGTCCGTCTGTCCGTCTGTCCGTCTGTCCGTCTGTCCGTCTGTCCGTCTGTCCGTCTGTCCGTCTGTCCGTCTGTCCGTCTGTCCGTCTGTCCGTCTGTCCGTCTGTCCGTCTGTCCGTCTGTCCGTCTGTCCGTCTGTCCGTCTGTCCGTCTGTCCGTCTGTCCGTCTGTCCGTCTGTCCGTCTGTCCGTCTGTCCGTCTGTCCGTCTGTCCGTCTGTCCGTCTGTCCGTCTGTCCGTCTGTCCGTCTGTCCGTCTGTCCGTCTGTCCGTCTGTCCGTCTGTCCGTCTGTCCGTCTGTCCGTCTGTCCGTCTGTCCGTCTGTCCGTCTGTCCGTCTGTCCGTCTGTCCGTCTGTCCGTCTGTCCGTCTGTCCGTCTGTCCGTCTGTCCGTCTGTCCGTCTGTCCGTCTGTCCGTCTGTCCGTCTGTCCGTCTGTCCGTCTGTCCGTCTGTCCGTCTGTCCGTCTGTCCGTCTGTCCGTCTGTCCGTCTGTCCGTCTGTCCGTCTGTCCGTCTGTCCGTCTGTCCGTCTGTCCGTCTGTCCGTCTGTCCGTCTGTCCGTCTGTCCGTCTGTCCGTCTGTCCGTCTGTCCGTCTGTCCGTCTGTCCGTCTGTCCGTCTGTCCGTCTGTCCGTCTGTCCGTCTGTCCGTCTGTCCGTCTGTCCGTCTGTCCGTCTGTCCGTCTGTCCGTCTGTCCGTCTGTCCGTCTGTCCGTCTGTCCGTCTGTCCGTCTGTCCGTCTGTCCGTCTGTCCGTCTGTCCGTCTGTCCGTCTGTCCGTCTGTCCGTCTGTCCGTCTGTCCGTCTGTCCGTCTGTCCGTCTGTCCGTCTGTCCGTCTGTCCGTCTGTCCGTCTGTCCGTCTGTCCGTCTGTCCGTCTGTCCGTCTGTCCGTCTGTCCGTCTGTCCGTCTGTCCGTCTGTCCGTCTGTCCGTCTGTCCGTCTGTCCGTCTGTCCGTCTGTCCGTCTGTCCGTCTGTCCGTCTGTCCGTCTGTCCGTCTGTCCGTCGGTCCGTCTGTCACAGGGCTCTATCTCTTGAACCGTAATAGCTAGTCATTTGAAATTTTCACTGATTATGTATTATTAGCCGCTATAACAACAAATACTAAAAATAAAAATTAGTTCAAAATTAAAGGGGGTCGTCATACAAGAAACGTGTTTTTTTCAGCGTTTTTAACTTGATTTTTATAATGGTATTAACTAGATACTTGAAATTTTTTACAAATTATGTATTACTATGACCACAATAATAACAAATACTAAAAATAAAATAAAGTTAAAAATCAAAGGGGGTCGTCATACAAGAAACGTGTTTCTTCAGCGTTTTAAAACATTGTACGGTGGTACGGAACCCTTCATGTACGAGTCCGATCGCACTTGCCCGTTTATTACTAACCTCTTCTCAAAATATTATAAATATATGTATACCTATACGAACCTGAGACTGCTAGACACATAGCATTGGCACCAGTAATAAGCACTACCGTGGCAGATCCTATTTCTAACTTATTTATAAGTTCCTCGTATAGTATACCGAAGCTTCCCATTAGGCCAGCTATCAGTGTCTGAAAGAGAAAACACATAAGTTTTGTAAGATAAGAAGTACCCGTAACCGAAGGGCATGTATGAAGAGGTTGATGAGTGTAGATGAAGCGAAAGAGGTCTGTCAGGATCGTAGCAAGGAGGTCCATAGTCTCTGCCTACCCCTGTGGGAAACAGGCGTGATAGTATGTATGTAAGTTTTGTAAGTACACTTAGTATACTTTTTAAGATGACGCACAAAAGATTTTCAAAATTGTTTCGCTACTACTGTTCCGCAGCCAAAGGCGTTACAATATGGCAGTTGCAGCGGTTTCCTTTTTAGGGTTCCGTAGTCCACAAGGAACCCTTATAGTTTCGTCATGTCCGTTCTTCCGTCCGGCCGTCTGTCTGTCCGTCCCGGCTCGTACTCCGCCGCTACTGCACCGATTGTCACGAAAATTAGTGGAGAGTTTACACTGTTTACAGTTGATATTGAGAACGTTAAGCTTTACCACGCACATTTGCCAAAAGTGGCCGTTTTTCGCAAATGTGCGTAGTAAAGCTTAACGTTCTCACTGTAAACAGTAGTTCATAAAGTACTTTGAAGGGTGATCTAGGGCTTGGTGGTAGCAAAATTTTTAATGATGTCTCTGTTTTCTTTGAAATAGTTTATTTTAAATGGGGGCAGCACTGGACCACTGGATGGGGGCAACAAAAAGAGAAGAAAATAATTAGAAAAACGAAAGAAAATAGTAAGAACCGATCGAGAGAATGGGCGAGAATCTGAATTATATCAATGGGCGATGCGGCTAGCAACCATTGCTATTTACATTCTCTATTTCATCTACACGCCGACAATCACGCTAAAAGTGGCCTTTGGACCGGCCGTGAAACCCTAGATTCTGTCTACGTCGTTAGGATATAGAAGTGATAGATAGTGTGTAAATATTTAAAGGGCGAGGCAAGGATATTCTATTATAAACGTGCATCTTATATCAATATTGTCAACGCAGAATGAGCTTGACCCTGAATTCAACATTCACGTTAAATAAATCATCATAAACTAACAAATGTTATCTAATGTGACAGTGGAAAAAAATTGTTTTAACATATTGAATCACTTATTTACAAACAACTTTAAAATGCGTTACTAGTCAAGAAAAAAAATACCTACAATACCAAAGGATATAAATTCAATATAAATTACAATATTTTAAAACAGTTTCAAATATTTTCTTTATTTGCTTTACCTTTTTACTTTTTATAATATTTTTCATATTTGTTTAACAGTTTAAAACTATTGAATACTTACTAATATTTTCTCTTTTCTTACAGGTACTTTCACATATTTAGATATTATTGGGTGAGTCAATAAATTAAAACTTCTACAAAATCAAAGCACATCGGTTATTATCGCTAAATTGATATTAAATGTACCCTTAATCGGTTATTTTAGAAATGCTTAAAGGCCCACGTGCAGCTGTGGACACAAACTCATCATTACAGAATAGGTATAAGTATGAAAAACACTTATCAATGATACCTAACTAATTGATCATACCTCCCACTTTGAAAAGGGCTGTCCCTTTTCTCGGTCACTTATCCCGTTGTCCCCAATCAAAGTTCCGGGACTCAAAATATTACTAATTGAAAATTTATTTTTACCACATCTATTCGAAAAACGATGTTTGAATCCCTAATTATTAGTAATATTTTGTCAAGGGAATAAATTCTTCAATAAAGCTAGGGGTTGACTTTGATTTTCCACTTTTTACTATGAAAATATTATTAATTATTTAATATGAATATAAGTAGTTACAGTGAACACTATTTGTATTAATTTACACTTTTCTTAAATGAAGATCATTAAAAAATTGATTTCTTTTCATGAACCTATATTATTACTAAAATAATATACGAGTACACCCATGTCCGTTTTGAGTTAAAAATAAATGGTAATTTTGATCATAACCTAAAACAAGGTGAAGTTAAATTTCTTTATATGTATTTCCTCGTTAAAACCCCTGAGTGCTATTTTTAAACGAGGGAGTGTGTATTTTTCCAAGTCATCGTTCGCGTTCGAAGACTAATGCATAGTTTTTTTTAAACCGACGCGTCAGCGATAAATAATATTTTTACACCGAAAATTTAAAAAGATTGTCAATATCATTTAAAAAAGCAGCGTCAAACGGATCGGATCGTAATAAAACATAATACCTTAGGTTTAGTTAGATGGGTACTTACAAAAACTAAAATACTAGCTACACATATCAAATATCCCCAACCACCTTCGGGAGCTTCTAACACCTTTTTTTTGTGTTTTTGAGGTTGTTCACCCATCTTTACAGACTGTTACACTATTACTGCAAGAGTGATCGTTATCGTAATTTTTTTCTTAGGTATTACAATAATTTTATCTCATTGAGCACACATTTACATGAAGATTTGTAAAACACATTATATCATTTCCAGTATGTGTACGCATTAAATAAAACTATCATTTAGTTATAATGCCATTACTCCGTCCGTTTTGTGCTTCGCCAGCCTGACAATGCATATTTTTATTTGGGCCCGTCAAAATATGCCCAGTGTAATGTTCTAAAAAATATAGAAAGACGATTAAGTACACAGCTTGGCTAATGGTTTTTGCTATATTTTAAATGAGATATCAACATACTTGTCATTATGATCCGGATGACATAGGCTACATTTTGTATATATCATTGGAAATGTGTAATTTAGGAATTCTATACAATTACGAGCTCATCTAGGAATTTTTTGAAATATTGTTGAGACAATATACAATTTCTAGTCAATGTGTAAAATTCTTAGTCATTGTATAGAATGCACATGTTGCAATGGTAACCTGTTAATATTTACCCCAAATAGTCACAGAAGGTAGATTAGGTTATGAAATGACCATCACAGGAGCGAGCGACCGTCGAAGCTTGCTGGGTAATATCCAATCGCTATTTAGGAAATGTATAGATTTCCTAGGAATTGTATACAATGACGGATTTCATCCGGTAACATACATATAAAATAAATATGACGAATGTTACATACAAAAAAGTGCAGGTCTTAAAAAGTTTTTGCTTCCGTATCGAGCTTCGGTATTGGTTGACACCCCACCAATCAATAAAAGGTCTTAATTTGCAAATTTCAAAAATATAATCATTATGGCTGTTGAGCTTTGATAAATCAGTAATCCGTATGTATTCGGGTTTTAGTTTTTTTAAACTTGGGTATATCTTTTTTTACTTGGTCTAAGAACGTAAAAGTGTACCTTAATGTTTATGAAGTTAGTTACAATGCTATAATAACTAAATTACTAAATGTTACCAATCACTATTATGACTCACCTTTTCCAATGCACCGCGCCCGGAGGTGTGCCCAGTCGTTTGCCCTATATTCCAACCTTATCGTTTATTTTCTCTTCCGTGGTTGGTACATACCAAAATACTTTCAATGAATGCTTTAAAACTATGGATAAATAGTGTTTCAAGAGTAAAAATTATAATTTCGGAATCTTTGGAAGTTTTAGACGTTATTTAGTTAGAAAAAAATTAAACTTGCGACATCCTAGGCTCACAGTTTTAAATTCAGATGCTGATTCTACTATGCCATAGCTTTTCTTTAATTTTTAATAAAAATATAAATTAAATCGTTAATGTTTAAGAGGAGAAATCAGGGGACTACGAAACGTTGATTTTGTGTACTTTTCATAAGTATTTTCGGTCCGAGCTGCAGTTGTCTTTATCGCACTTGCTCGGTTGTTGTTCGGGCACAGCGCGATAGCAATAGATTTAATAAATACCTATTTTTAAATTCTCTCGACCATAGTGTTTCCTCTTAAGGCCTCACGTGGTTAATTCGACCCGCCATAATGTTATAAATAATAAATATGAAAGTGTACAGTTAAATAAGTTACGATAATTTTCCTTCGAAAGTTACTCTAAGTTGGGTCGTGCAAATTAAGTTAGAATGACGAGGGCCCGGAATAGGAATTTGAATCATTTATCTTGTAATTACAGAGTAACTAAAGTAATTAATCAAATAATGTTCCAAACTTGCTAATTTTATGTCTCTATTAGCCCTAAGACGTTTAATATTATATTACTTTATCCCCAACGCCACATAGCGTTTGTTTAAACCTATCCTAGGATTGGTTCTGGTCTGGTCTGTCTGGTCCCTTTAGGTTGTAGAGGTCAGACGGCAGTCGCTCTGTGTAAAAACCAGTAACCTCGTCAAATCACCTGCGTTAGGTAGCGGACCCCGGGCTCTGAGGCGTTACCGCTGAATATGCAACCGGGAATACGCTCGGATAAGGGTGATGATGATGTTTTTATATTACGTAAACTCTAAGCCGGCATTCGCAACTACGGAACCCTACACTGCACGCGACCCGACACGTACTTGGCCGATTTTTTAATATAAATTTCTACAAAAGCTAGTTAAATACATAAATAAAACTATATTTTCCAGTTTGCCCGGATAACATTACGCTTTTAAATAGATCAGTACCTATTTAAAAGCGTAATGTTACGTTACACTCTCTCTCTCTCTCATCTCAGCGTATTCCCAGTTGCATCCACAGCTGCAACGCTGCGAAGCCTGGGGTCCGCTTTCCGGCTTTTCCTTCTCCACTTCGCACGATCTTGAGCATCCTTGGTTGAAAGACAATTGGCACGCATATCATCTTTGAAGACGCCAAGTCAGAATTTCTTGGGTCTACCACGTCTGCCGGGTCCCGGCGCAGGCGGCAGGGCTATACATTTGTTTTCCACGTAGCTTTCCGGTTTCCGCAAGACATGACCGTACCAGCGTAGGCGACTTTCTTGCAGTTTGTCTGCTATGTCACGGACATGAAGGCTGCCGCGGATGCGGGTGTTTCTCACGCGATCTCTCCGTGATACTCCGCATATCCAGCACAACATTTGCATCTCCGTGACACGCAGTTCCTGCTTGTGTCGCTCAAGCAATGTTATGTTACACTATCACGTCTTTATCCCTAATGGGGCAGACAGAGCATGTTGGATCTTGTGGCTCTAAGCAGACAGAGCCCAGGGCCGCAAGACCCAAAGGCCACTTTTAGCATGATGACGGGCGGGAAGATGTAAAAATGAATTTAAATAGTAATGGGTTGTAAGCCGAATTGTCTATTGATATGATTTGCATTTTAGCTTTTAAATAGACTTCCTTAAAATTGTTATAACGCTTTCTACATCAAGTTCCTTATAAGTATACAGGATAAATAATAGAATAAAGAAAAACATTTATTACTGCACAAAGAGCACTCAAATTCACTTGGTCGTTGTCGAGCTGACTTGGCGTTTTTATTCACACAAATTTTCTTTCAGTGACAATAGTCACTTACCATCTAAACTTGAAAAGCTCTTAATAAAGCTTTATAATGCAGCATTCTCTTGAGTAATTAAATAAATTGGCCAAGTGTGTATCGCGTCACGCTCAGAGTAGAGTTTTGAAGTTACACGTTAATACATGGAAACATCATTTTTCACCAACATAAAAAGCTTTTATTGTCACTTCGTTCATGTGCTTCAGTTTATTTCTGGAGTTTTTAGGCAGTCAAGGGGTTCGGTTGTGTTTTCTTTAAATTATCTTGCAAATAGATTTTTATGGACTTTATAATATAAAATTGGTGTTGTTTGGTGTTATAAATGCTTATGTTCATAAAACACAAGTCTTCGGGCGTCGTCCGCCATTCAATCGGCTTCCTATGAAAACCAGTGGACTCGTATAGATTTGTCGCCAGAAGCTCCCTTGAAGCAATCAAAGGCCTACACCAACTGTTGATTGTATCTTGTTAGGTTAGGTAGGAATAAAGAAGCAACAAAACTGAGGATAGACTCTAAAGAACTTGGTATCCAGGGCCGTAAAATAATAAAAAAATAAAAAAAAATCTGTTTATTTCTACTTCCCTATGGGAAGATAGAACTAGTAGATATTTCTGGTTTGGAAGCAAATGAAAACCAGACACTTATTTTCCCAAGGTAATCGTAAAAGCCGGTTTTATAACGGTGTAGACAGAGTCTAGGACCGTGAGCCGTGAATCCCAAAGGCCATGTTTAGCGTTATGGCGAGCGTAAAGATTATAAAATGAAATCTCAATACTAATGAGTTTCAAGCCACATATTTGCATAATTCAGATTCTTTATCATTCCCATGATCGGCTTTTGCGATCTGCGTGGGAAGAAAAGCAAACGGTAAATTCTAAGTTTTTTTCTCCCAGACTCCAGCCAATAATACTTTTCTACCTATACGTGTATTATCACGTTGAAACTGGAATTTGATCATATAGTCCTGGGCTATCTCTACTTATCATCATCCAAGCGTATTCCCAGTTGCATCGTCACCGGTAACACTTCAGAGCCCAGGCTCGCTACCTTACCTAGGTGATTCGACGAGATTACTGGTTTTTACACAGAGCAACTGCCGTCTGACTACCGCAACCCAAAGGGTAGACCTGAACCAATCCTAGGATTAGGGTACAAACGCTAGATGGCGTTTGGGACTAACAGCTTTACGTGCCTTCCAAATCACGGAATCATCTTTCTTTTTAGATAATCAGGTGATTCAAGCCTGCAATATCCTAACCAGACTGGTAACAACTTTTCACAAATTATGCTTCCCAGTGGGATTAGAACCCACGACCTCCGGATCACAAGGCAAACGCCTTGACTACGGAGGCAGTCACCTATCTCTACTATGACAGGGATAAAGACGTGATCATTATCATTATCCCATTTTAACATTTATATTTTTGGTAGGATTATATTTACACATACAAATGGTCTTAGTAATGCAAAAAGCTTGTTAATAGCTGTGCAATTTCCACGTCGCTGTGTAGATTATCGCTCGACCCTTCATCCGGCCGGCCTTCCTCTATTAAATACAGAAAGTACAGAAGTTATTTAACAGGTTCCCTGCCTCATGTATCATATATGAACAAATCAATTGTTTCACTATTGTTCTTTATTCACGGAAAGCGAATAGGTTAAAATTTCCTACAGAGGTTACTACTCATAGACAGTCACAATTAACCATATAGACCTTACGTGTAAGTTGGTAGTAAGGTGATCCAATTTTCTTATTTGTTTTTTGTACAAGTTCTTTTTATTAGATTAGATCTGTATACGGGGCATTCGCAAAATTTGCATAAACTCGAGCAATATATTTAGTGGTCGCTTTTATTAGTCGATTTTAAGAATAATTACAAGTGTAATAGGCGGACTTATCTATCAGTCAACCCACTGTCCATGCCAAGAGAAAAAAACTTTAATAAAAATATGATATACTCGTAATAAGCTTCAATTTTGCTCTCTCTTCCTTTGTACTTCCGCTCTACATTCAGCAATGTTTTATTCAGGGCTTTATTTAGAACCGAACGAAAGTAAAACTGACGAAGTTTTACTGAAATAAGAAAGTACTATCTTTATTAAAAGGATAATTATTAGAAAAAGCCCCTGAAATCCGAAAAATAATATGGTTGGTACCGTAACGCCTGGCTAAAATAAATAGCGCAAGACTCATTCGGAATACTTTTCGGATAAATACTGTGTGATCAGATACTAAAAGAACAATTAAATGTGTAAACATATAAGGAGGAAAGAGATACATGGAAAACACTCCACCGACAAGAGCACGGCTCTTAAATACGATCAGAATTTTATTATAATTATAAAGCCAACTCGTATTTGCTACTGATTTTACCTTACTGACCGGATGAGCGCAGCGTCTCAGTTTCGAAATTGGCCAAAAATTGGCACACGAGATCCTTTATTTATTTGATCGATCGCGGTTTTTGATTGGGGGGAGAAATAGAGGGGCAAAGGGAGGAAATTTGCTGTAGTGTTATTTATGGATTGGTTATTGATGGATTTTAATCAAATTTGAGAGGCAAGCTAAGGACTTTATTCTACAAAAGATGTTGCAAAAAATCTAAAAGGGGGGAGTGGAAGGGGAAAAGGCGAAGTTTGCTGTAGCGTTATATATGGACAGATTTCACTGAAATGGCTTTGCTAAGCCAGGGGAAAGGGGGGAGGTTTCGGTTATTGCATGGATAAAAGCTCGCGAGGTCTACTATTCTCACAGAACCACTAGTAAAAAGAAAAAACTCAAAGTTCACAAAAATGCATAGTTTAAATACATATAAGGCTCAAAAAATTATAAAAAAATATACCTACACGCGTCTATCATGCTGTAACTTTTCTGTAACTGTTATATACTTAAATTTAAATATTCAAAGAATAATTACTACCACGGTTTATCCTTGCTTCGGCCTTGGTGAGTGTACTCGTAGTTCATATACGAAGGCTAATATGAAGGACAGTAAGATAATAGAAATAATAGGTATCCAATGCATGTGCTATTGTTTCAATTACAACATAAAAACACGCAACCTGTTAATTTCAATCATATATTGCGTTAGCGTTTATAATAATTAATATTTGACCAACTTGGCAATAAAGCTTTATTCACATCATCATTTACATTAACACGCTATTCCACCACTCCGGAGCTTCTGGGTTCGATCCCCAGCCAGGGCAAATTGGAAAATGGCTTTTTAAAATTTTCCTATGCCTTGGGTGTTTACTATTTATCTATATATGAGTATGTATTTATCATATAAAAGTACCATTAAGTTAGTATCCTTTATTACAAATTTAAAAAACTTTCATTGCGATTTTCAGAGACATTGATCAGGTCGTGATCTGTGGGTCGTCTGGCCTTTGAGGGTCAACAAAGGATTTGTTGCGCTTGTTTATACGTGGTCGCCATTCAAGAACTTTTTTGCCCCATCGTACATCGGTTCGTTGTACTATGTGCCTCGCCTACTGTCACTCTAACAGAGCTTAATAATTAGCGTTGTATAACCTCAGTTTCCATCTGTCAGGACTTTTATTAACAACTTGAGGGTTAATATTATCTGGAAACAGGCGTGTATAAAATGATATGCGCAAACAAATACATTCTAGCTTAGGCATAGTGTCTCACTGCTGGGCAATGGCCTCCCACGTATTTTACCGAACGTCCCTATCTTCTGTCTAAATAAAAATCTGCCTAGGTCTTCCTGCCATATTCTGGGTTTAACCTTTGTCTACCTTGCCCGTCTGGAATCCAGAATGTAGACAATTTGGCCCATCTTTCGGAACACATTCGGCAGACATGTGCCGTCCAGTTCCACTTCAAATGGACAAAAATACAAGTACATGTACATGGCAGAGCATTTTGAGTCTTCATACTCATACTGAACTCCGACTTTTAAAATAACGATGTACTGTATTCATAATGTACAGAAGGTAGATTTACATGAGTTAGAAAGTATGCTGAGGCGAATTACTTAAGGGCCCGTCCTTATTTTTAATGATTTTGACTACTTTTTCGGAGCTGATTGGAGCCAAACTATCTTAGTAACAATATGTTAAGATGTGTTAAATTGAAGTTTATTTAAGTATTAAAAAGTGAATGAGACAATTTATTGATTTTCATTGTAATAATTTGTTTAATTCCAAATAACCTGAGACGTGTTTGGATTTTTTGCGGTGCGCGACGTTCATGTCATTGTTGTTTACACGGAATTTAAAACATGAAGTTGTGTATAAATTACAGAGAAATAAAGACAGAAAAATCCTAAAAAGTGAATGAGAAGATTTTAATATATATATTTTTTTAATTCATTTAAAACTTAGTTAAAAAGGTTAAGCTTTAAAGAAAATATAAGCGAATACGTCGTCGGATTTCTTGCGCATACGACTAAGTTAAAAAATAAAAATACACATATATGAAGATTTATTCATGCTCAAACACGTAAAATAAATAAATAAAAATAATTTGTCTTTTGTAAAAAGATAGAAAAATTTAAAGTTCTCCGAAATTCTCAAATAAATATGGGGACGAAAACGCTGATAAGGCAGACCGCTCGCTGCGCTTTTGAATTCTTCTAAATTCATCTCCATGGTGCATGTACAATACAGGGCAATGCGTATGTGTATATAGAAAATATAGATTTAGGTGTTTAATCAAAAATTCCTACGGTCGAAGACTGCAGTCTTAAATGAGAATACCTTTTGTATTTATTAAACAATCATGTTTCTCATTGGTAAAACATAATTGAGTGTACAAATGATCTTCAATGGGGATGATTGGTATTAAGGCGGATCGATAGGCAAAGCAAGGACGAGCGGTCATGGCCGCATGCACACAGTCAAGAACGAGCCCTTGTCACGCAGGTGAATCGGTTATTTGACAAATATATCGACAAAGTAAACACGGAATAGTAGATAATTGCACCGAGCAACAAGTAAGTTATTATATAAATTACTTAATGCGAGGTGCATAATCTGCTTTTCTTTGAACTACTGCAAGAAAAGCTTATTTAGGTAAAATTATTAGGTAAGCAATTGCACATATCACTTCACACGCAAACTGTATAACTCGATATGGCTGTCAGGTTGGCCAACTGAACAAATCGTATAGGCTAGTCTAATCTAGGCTAGTCTTATGATAGATGAGCTTGACGTCCATCAGCGGTATGCAAAGCAATTGTACCAGGATAGCATAAGTCTGCAGGAGTTTACTTCCGTAGACCTATACTATCCTGGTACTTTTCCTTCTCGTTCACCCAGTGCTTAGAGTAAGCGAAAGAGACAATATCACTCTTCTCTTTCACTCCCTCTCCATCGATACATCGATTAAAAAAACGACGGGTTGCATTCCGGGAGTGCCGGCAGAAGTGAAAACTTGAATATTAACGTTGTGCATTTTTGATATTTTTGAATGTTTAGGGAATAATTTTGCACGAATTGCTTTAATTATCAGTATAAAAGTACTATCATTTATGTGGTAGAATACAATATTTATATATTGCGCTATCGTACACAAACATGACAATTTATATTACATTAAACAGTTTATCTCTCAGCTAAACGAAACAGCAGGCGCAGGCATACATTTTCGCCGCGCCGTAGAAAGAGAGGGGGATACTTCCTCTCCTACGCCGCGCCGGCTGTCTACTCTCCATCCGTCTTACGAATTTTCGATCAGGACGCGTGTCCTGACGCGAGTTTAACATTTTTTACCCATTACAAAAAAAGTGCACAACGTCGATAAAGAAGTTTTCACTTCAAAAAAAAACTAAACAGTGCAGTAAAGGATTTTCATATTTTTTTTCTACTCTAGAGCAACTAAGTTCCGCTTTGTGCGGCATAATGATAGAATTGCATTGCAGCCTTACTACGCTGCAATATCGATTTATTAAAAAAAAATAGAAACGAAAAAAAAAAATAGAATCAATAATCATTTATTTGCCAAAATACAGAGTTACAAGTTGTTGTCATCATAGTTTAGTACATGTATTAGTCTGAGAACAGACATGCAAATATTTTACAATCAAAAAATATCTAGGTATTTATATTTACTTCATTAGATAAATTTAAATGTACAGTTTACATTACATATAGTTGCACACAGTGAAATAAGTTAATTGAATTTTAATACATATTAAGATTAAAGTAAGTATGTCATATTTATATTAATTAAAATGTCACAGTGCATAAATTAAAACAAATTACTATATAGGAATTAAATGAAATTATCTAGTATTTTTTTTTTGACTCACAATGTGTCAAATATTCTTTTACGGAATAAAAACAGTGTTCCAGAAGCCATTCTGTCAATTTAGTTTTAAAGGCTTTGCCTTTTAACTGCTTGATATCTTTTGGCAGAACATTGAAAAGTTTGATGCACATGTTATAAACATTTTTTTTATAAATGTCTTTATGGCTCATAGGTTGATACAATCTGTTCATAATGTTTTCTCGTGTTTGTCTTATGATAACCTCACTTCTTTTTTGAAAGAAATCATGGTGCGTGTTAACAAACACACAAACATCTCTAATATATAGGCATGGCAGTGGTAAAATATTTAATTTCTTAAAAAGCGGCTTACAACTGTCATCTATCCAGGCTGTACTGATGGCACGTATACATTTTTTTTGGACTTTAAATACTTTATCAATATCTACTGAGTTTCCCCAAATGATGAGTCCATAACTAAGAACAGATCCAACGTATCCATGATAAGCCATGACTGATGCTTCTGAGGAGATTATTTGTCTTAATCGCTTTAGAGCAAATACGAAGCGGTTTAATTTACTACACACTTCTTCAACGTGCGCCTTCCAGTTCAAGTGGTTGTCGACTGTAATACCCAAAAATTTGAAAGTATTGACCTGTTCAATTTCATAATCATTATATTTTACTAATAGAGAAGTCTGTTTTGAATTATATGATGAAAATTGCATGAGTTTGGTTTTTTCTAAATTCAATTTCAAGCCATTTGTATTCATCCACTGAGCTATATCTTGAAGCGCTTTGTTTATATTTGCTTCATATGAATCTACATCATCACACTTAACAATAACTGTTGTGTCATCTGCAAATAGAACACATTTATGTGTAGTAGCATTAGGGAGATCATTGATAAACAGTAAAAATAATAATGGTCCTAAAATGCTACCTTGGGGAACACCTGTATCACAATTTCTATAATAAGATCTATACGTTCTCTTAGTGGGTAGTTTACCTGATTCATCAAATTTCGTAATTTCCGTACATTGCCGCCTATTTTTTAAATAACTATCAATCCAGTCAAGTGCTTTGCCTCTGATGCCATAATGTTCCAGTTGTTTTAATAGTCTATTATGATCTACAAGATCAAACGCCTTTGTCATGTCAAGATACATTGACATTACAGGTATAGGATTCTTATCATTAATGTTCTGTGTTATCGTTTTTATAAATTCAAAGCATGCCAATGTCGTAGAACTTCCCTTGCGAAAACCATATTGATTTGGGTGCAATACATTATATTTATCAAGAAAGTCAATTAATCTATTATAGAATGGCTTTTCAAAGACTTTAGATAGAACAGAAGGTAGACTAATTGGCCTAAAATTATTAGGATCTTCTTTATCACCTTTTTTATGCAGAGGTTTAACAATGCTAGTTTTGAGTTCCTCCGGGAAAACACCCTGGCTATTTAGCCAGGGTATAGGAATAGGTTAGAAAAGGTAGGTAAGGGATAGGTTTATCAAATAGGCAAGTACATGACATAGAAAAGGAGCGCTTAGTTTAATAATCCTAGTGTCAATGTTGTCGTAACCAGTACATTTACTATTTTTTAAAGATAAAATTATTTTGTAAATTTCCATACTGGTCTTAAAAATATGGTTTGAGGATTGCTATTTGTCAAATTTGTTCTTAATCTTATGTCATTCTTTTTGTTTTCATTTTGTCTTTCATTATTTCTTAAATCTATAAAATAGTTATTAAATACATTACATATATCATTAGGGTTAGAGTATAATTTATCTCCAAACTTAACTTTGCCTACGTTATTATCAAGTGTATTATTTGAAATGGTTGATGAAATAGCATTCCAAGCAGCCTTACATTTATTCTTGCTATTTTCAAAATATAATGAATGTTCCAGCACTGCCAGCTGCTCCTCTTCTTCAGTAGAATTTGAATCCAGCAAATAGGCAGTACGGTTATCAGCCCATCACTATTTTAGTTTTCTTTTTCCATCCTTACGCCCTTAATCACGCAAAATGTGGCCTTTGGGTTACACAGCCCTAGGTCCTGCCTACCTCTTTAAAGATACCTTTCTATCGTTAAGACATGATATTGTATATGTATTCAGAGAGATACAAACCAGTTCCTTACGAAAATATAAAGTTTTATTCATACAACATAAGCTGAAGTTCCATTACCTACGATTTACTTGAAAGCGGGACCCTAAATTGAACTTTGAAAATATACGGAGTTGTGATTTTGTTTGTCATGCCTTGCCTTCGCCAAGAAATGGTCTCAAGTCACGTAGACGAGAAATCACGAAGTTGGTGAATGAAGGAAGCGAACATTGATGTTTGAAGTTTCAATTGAGATAGCGATACTAAGTGTACCTAATATAAATTCTTTGTGTGGAATCTTTATTGTATTTCTTAAAATTAGGAAACAAAAGAATGATTCCAAATAAAGGTGAATTTAAAAGCAAATGGCCTTAAAGTGGCGCCCTCATTTGAAATAAATTGTTTACTCGTAAATATGGTGATAATTTCCATATTGCTAATCGTCAGCCACTAGATAGCCCTTTCAATTATTTTATGAACCTCCGTTGAAAGTATTTACATTAGTCCGTATTGACGGATCACCAATAATAGTTTCAACAGCAGTTCATAAAATAATTTAAAGGGCTATACAATAGTAATAAGCCCGCAGAGCAGCTTGTGGCGAGCTGTTGGTGAGTAACGACACCACGGACCCGAGTGCTCCAGAGAGTAGATCAGAGTCTTCATCTCCGGTACGTCTTCATCGGTCGGGGTGAAGATTAATGAGGGCTCACAGGACTCATCAGCTCTGCATTGCCTTAATTGGCTGTGCAGAGAGGAGTCATTGGAGATGTTGCTCTAGGGGTGGAAGTGTTACAGAGCGTAACGGGCACAGCACACCTCTCGACACCTCTGAGTTACCCACACCGGTGTTGCCCCTTTGCTGGCAACAATCGTTGGCTCATTTGTGGGGATCTAGTGGGCGGCAAGCCACCACAAAAATAGTCAGTTATCAAGATTTTGGCAAGTGCCAGAGTCACTATTGCAACAGCCCAGTATCAACCTCTCCTACCCCACCCTATTACCCATTTAATCTTTTCATTTTGTTGCAATAGAACCTTCTTCTGCCAAAACCAGTTCAAGGGTATATCTTACATTGGTTTATCCAAAAATGAGTTTTGGCGGGAGCGCCAAATCACAGCAACTTCTCCTAAGGGCCTCTACATGTTGGATCTGTATCCTCACGCAAGCTTTCCAATGGATCGGAATGAAAAGACCCGTGAATCCAAAGTAAATACAAATATTTTTCGGCGGCCTTTTTTCGTCGTCAGCCTGCAGGGACTCTATTGTTATTCTAGCCCACTATTCGGGTGCATGCTGCGCACATGACCAGCCCAGTTCAACTTTACGCCTGGCTGCTTCCCTCCCCACATCTTCTATGTTGGTCTTGGAGCGAAAAAGATCACTGTTGGTTTAACGTAAAACACAAAATATTGGAATTTGAAATTGCAAAATAATGGAAGCCCTATCCAGTGGCATCCGCTTTCATGACTCATGTCGTTAACCTAACCATGAGCGTGGTGATGGGGTGGGTGGTGCTGGGGTGGTGGTGGGTGGAATGGAGTCGGCTGGTGGTTTTAGTGGCGCGCTACCACCAACCCCGACCCGACGTGCCGGGGACGGGCATTCGCGAATTGAAAGTGGTGTTACGTAAATTAACCAATTTTACAAGTGGTATTTTCCTTTACTACACAGAGTTGATTTCGTATAAAATTCTTATGTAAAAATTTATGTAGACTGCCTTGAAATGCACCGTTATTGATAGATAACATAAATATTTCGGCTGGAAGTAATAGCTATATGTGTCAAAGATTACCAAAAACATTATATATATATTACTCGTACCTACCTCATTATATTTTTATTTTATTTTATTTGGGAAACAAACAGTTAGATATACAATATTAATAAAACATAAATGAAATACCTAAACCAATAAAGTTTCCTCAGATTACTACTACAGAAATAACGAACAGACAATGTTAAAAAATTAAAAGAAGAGTAAAAATCAAAATTTTGATCGAAAGATACACAATAACAATAGTTTGTAACAAAATTAAGTATAAATAGGTAGTGTAATTATAACATTGCTAGTAACCTTTGTGTCACATCATTGAATAAAAGAACTTCATAGAAACCAGATCATACCATTCTATTGTACGTGTTAAACGATGTACTGTTTATGTGAAACAGTATATCGTTGAATACGTAGAATGATATCTCGAAGGCGACTATACTTACTCGTATTTATTAGGAGAGATAAGTCGCTAATTAAACATTTAATTACTTTTGAAAATAAGAGGAACTCAATTTATTTACTGTTACACATAGCTTTTCGAAAGAAGAGAAGAAGGGAGGCCCTGCCCAGCAGTAGGACATACATGACTAATTAAAAAAAAAAAAATTTTTAATTAGCTTTTCGAATACTTTTTCTCATTCAAAGCCATTCATTTAAATATTATCCCACCACATATTTTTTTTACTTCATAAACCTATTAATGAAGAAGTAGCTACTGACTTCAGGCAGAAAAGATTTTGAAAGTAAGACGTTGATGCAGTAGTTATAAAATAATTTCAATCGTTATGCAAATATTTCTCGAAAACAAAGTTTAAGTAGGTACATCTTTGTTTGTTTGTTTGTAATAACTTTATTGTACTAAGAAAACACATAATTAAACACAAAACAACATATAGAGTAAATTGACTTTGTTATCCGAAAAATTGTTTATTTTAAATGAGAGTGTCCTTGTAACGCTGACTAAAACAAGTGGGTACACAAGTTTTATTACAGCTATAAGAAATTAAGCCTGGCCTAAAGCCGTTTCGTCTTAACTGTAGCAAATTCTGAGTGCTCCATTTTCGTATGATTTATGAGACCCTTGTACCTCTGGGGGAATGAAACTCCTGAGCTGTAATTTATACATATACCTACTTACTGAGGTATAATATGAACAGATATAATGTCATTCCCGTTTTAAATAAAATTAAATCAAAGAACAAAAAGAACGAGCTTGTGCCATGTGGTTTCCGGTCTAGAATAGGACCACTTCATCTCTTCCTGTGGATGTGGAAAGAGGCGACTAAAGGACAATAAAACACTAAAATCTTGTGCAACAAATTAAATAAAATTTTATTGTCTTTGGTTCACTGCATTCGAGTACATTCCATAAACACAAAATATAATCACTTTTTTTCTCGTTTTACTTTTCGTACGTTCCTTTTTACTCCCAGCATAACGCCGCAGCATTAATATATTACGAGTATTCTAATATCCATTGAGCGATTATTCAATGTATATTAACAAAATTATAATAACGGTAATGGCTATTCAATGGTCCTCATTAGTAATCAACGCATCATAATGTGGGGTCTATATGTGTTCGCAGTTTCGCACTGACCTCGTATGCTGAATAGTAATATAAACACAATAGAAGCGCATTAATTTGCCTAACATTGTTCAATAATCCATTTTAATGTTTACCTCCATTAATTTGGATGAGTTACACTAACAAAATACAAAGTAGGCTTTTACAAGCTTTTATTTAACTTGCAATATAAATAGTTAAATACTTACACTATCACGTCTTTATCCCTACGGGGCAGACAGAACCTAGGGCAGCAAGGCTCAGGCCTTTTTTAGCGTGATGGTGGGCATAAAGGTGGAAAAAGGAAATCATTATAGTGACGGGTTGCTAACCGCATCGCCTGTAAATCATATAAATTCAGATTCTTGCCCATTCCTTCGATCGGCTTTAACGATCGGCACGGGAAGAGAAGCAGCTGGCACATTCTTTGTTTTTTTTCCTTTTTCTCAGACCAGCATGGAAGTAGTAAATACCTATGTAAGTCCTTTTTAGTGTTTCGTAGTCCACAAAGAACCCTTATAGTTTTGTCATGTCCGTCCGTCCGTCCGTCTGTCTGTCCGTCCGGGCTCGCACTCCGCCGCTACTGCACCGATTGTCACGAAAATTGGTGGAGAGATAGATATTGAAGTTCCAAAAGTTAGTTTTTAAAATTATGAAAAAATGATTTTTTTCAGCCCCTCCCATACAACGAAAAGAGAATTTAAAAAATTAAATTGGACTAACCCCAACGTGTGGGGTATCGTTGAAAAGCTCTTTTAAAATGAAACAAAAACTGCTTTGAAACTATTTAGATCAAACCCCACAGTCTTGAGATAATCTAATACAAAGTTAAAATTTGAGGTGTCCCCCCACCGTAACTTTTGAAATATTACTAAAATAATTCTGAAAAAAATGTGGTATATACCTCAAAGTATGTAGGTACTTTAAATTAAATCTATAGCGGTCTCGGTATCATAGATAGTTATTTTTTAATACGTCTTAAATCGTAAAATGTTACTTGGTGCTACGGAACCCTTCATGGGCGAGTCCGACTCGCACTTGGCCGCTTTTTTTTTCAGTTGCATTGCTTACCTTGATCCGATGTGTTGAAGTTGCATGATGATGAGTACTCTGGTCTTAGATTATCTTCGTCTAAGATTTCTAGAGTCTGATGGTAAGGCCGAAAAGTCATAAGGAAACATAATTAAAGCCTGTACATTTTTTTATAAACAAATAAGTACGTTAAATTGTAGAACTTCGATGAGATAACCGAAGTTACTCCCTAAAACACACAGCAATAAAAACAGTATTTTATGTCTTAGAAGGTCAATCTTGAACTTGATAGATTCTTGATAGATTGAAGGTCAATCTTAAAATCGTGAACCAAAATCAAATAAATATCCACAATCAATTTCTTGGTCATCCCATAAGCAGGAAGTAGAGCATTGAGGGCTAGCTATCCGATACACAATGTTAGTATACAAAGATTTACGTAGAGCCAAGGAAAACCTGTTTTTTTCATTGGCTTCTACTCAATTCCACGCTCTAGTAAACATATTTATGCCAGTTTAATAGTTTAGAACCTCCTAAGGGACGGTTTATAAGGTGTGACACCATTACCATTAATTGGTTCAATACAAATTGATGTTGAAACATCTATAAATAGTGCAATTTGATAGTGAATTCATCAGGATTTTAAAATAAAAATGCAGAAAGAAAGTGTTGTTTTAGAATTTAATTGATTTCAGTGTGAAGTGTATTGGAATGTGATTTTATTCTTCGGGGAATGCTACATTGAGTTCAACCATGTTCAGCGCTGGAGAAACGCCCCTAATGACCCCGGATGGGTACAGCACTATATCAGCAGGTATGTCCAATTTGTCCATGCTATATAGATCAGGTTTATACAAACATACATGCTGTGTCTGTCTGTGTTAATTTAAGAGCCAAGCTCTTATTGATGTCATTGTGTGGGAAGAGACACACACAATTAATTAAAGTGAAAACTTCTACAGGTTCGTTAAGCATTTTTCAGATGGGAAAAAACCATTAAACTCGCGACACTGTTACCGTAACCGACACCACCTTGTTTTAGTTTTAACTTCTGTCGGCACTCCGAGAGTGCCATTTTTTTTTAGAGATAATGCAGTGATAGTGTATTAGACAGAGATAATGTAGTGTTTTGCCATTGCCTTCTCCAATACATACATACTATCACGTGTTTATGCCTTCCACCTGCCTTTAATGCATAAACTACCAGTTTCCCTTTAAGACCTGTCAATAAGTTGGTCGAAAGTTTATATATTGAGGTTCCTAGGTAAACAGTAACTCAATAATTATTATTTTAATAGCATTACAATGCTCGGAAATTAATTCAAATTGAAAATATGTGATGAAAAAATCCGCCACGAGTGGAACTCGAACCCACGACCCTTACGTTAACGCCGTGAGTGCACTAGCAATTGTGCTATCGTGATTTCGAATCATCCCGACGATTTTTCTTATTACATAGTACACGCATTTCAAGCATTTTCCATCACATATTTTCAAATTGTCTAAATATTTGACTTGCTGATTTAAAAAAAAAGCGGCCAAGTGCGAGTCGGACTCGCCCATGACGGGTTCCGAAGCAGCAAGTAACATAATATAAAAGTTCTAAAGGTAAATTGCGGTTTACAATTTATGACGTATTAAAAAAAAACTACTTACTAGATCTCGTTCAAACCAATTTTCGGTGGAAGTTTGCATGGTAATGTACCTACATCATATATTTTTTTTTAGTTTTATCACTTCTATTATTTTAGAAGTTACAGGGGAGGGCCCCTGTAACTTCTAAAATAAGAGAAGTGGTAAAATTTGTGTCCCCACACACATTTTACCACTACTTCCAAAGTGGTAAAATGTGTGGGGACACACAGTCTCTCGCGCAAACTATTCAGTTTAGAAAAAAATTATATCAGAAACCTCAATATCATTTTTGAAGACCTATCTGTAGATATCCCATACGTACGGGTCTGATGAAAAAAAATTTTTTGAATGTCAGTTCTATCTAAGTATGGGGAACCCCCAAAACTTATTGTTTTTTTTTTCTCTGATTCAACAGTATAATTCTTATAGTTTCGGAAAAAAGTGGTTGTGACATACGGCAGATAGACAGACAGACATGACGAATCCATAAGGGTTCCGTTTTTTGCCATTTGGCTACGCAACCCTAAAAAGCTAGCCATGTCAAATATTGTGGTTCATATAAATAAATTCCAGTTGTCGACAAAACTTAGCACCCATTTAGATCTCAACTGTTTTGTAGGTGAAGTCGACAACCCCTTTTTTTATTACTAGGTATGTACTGATATAGATATTTACATCACTGGGAAAACCAGCAAATTTAAAGGGATTTAATTCGATTACGCCTTCGAGAAATAGTCATAAAACATGATAGTGTCTTCGTGAATTAAGAACTGCAATGGCAGGATTAATACTTATCGGTATTTTGTCATTGTGCCATTATCTGGTGAATTTTATTGAACGTGACCTATTTATTACACATTGATTCAGAATAACTTTAGGTAGGTATCTGCCTATATTCATAAAGACCACCATTTAAAAATGGGTGCGAGATATTACTGCAGTGACGTAATAAACAACTTTACCCAAGAAACATATATCAAAATATGAAAAATATTTTTTGTCCTCCCATACTAGTTGACCGATCAGCTGATCAGAGTTTGTATTGAAAGCCAACTTTTTTTTTTCATATACTGAACTATTTTAAGAGAATTGAATTAAATTCATTCCATGACACTGAACATCTTTTCCCAAGCAACATAATATGTTATGTTATGTAACATATTATGTTGCTTGGGGAAAATAGTTCAGTGTCATGGACTGAATTTAATTCAATTCCCTTAATATAGTTCAGTATATTTTGTTAGACGTTATATAATGACTCTACATACGAGTACAGGTATAAAACGATGGAGGAATAAGAAATAAATAAAACTTTTATTAATTTATTTTTAAAAGTTATTTAATTCATTTAAAGGCATATCAAACTTCCTACCTATAATTTTTATCTAAGCGCGTTTCCAGTTTCATCCTCAAATGTGCTACTTCGGAGCCCGAAGTGCGCTTTCCAGCTTTTTCTTCACCGAATATAATATGCATGTCAATGTCACCCAAGGATGCCAAAGACCTTGCGAAATCAAGAAAAAATAGCCGGAACAGTTTAAACGATTTGGCTGTATTTACCACCGCCTGCGTCAACCTAGCTTGTTTTTTTTTTATTTACCATATAAAGAATAACAATATTTTTTTTGCATAAATAACATACATAACCCACGCAGGTTTTTCCTTATGTTATTAATCATTTACTTCGATACTTAAATAACCTTATAATAGATACCTACTTAGGGACCAGATAAACATCAGATATTCTCCAAGAAATATTTCTTTAATTTTACTTTAATATTTTTAGGTTGAATTTGTTACATCCGTTCGCCGCCAATCTCAACCATCCTTGGAAATGCAGTTGTATTACGAGATGTTTGTGCTTAGTCCTTTAGTCGCCTTTTACGACATCCACAGGAAGAGATGGAGTGGACCTATTCTAAGCCGGAAGCCACACTGCCAACATATCAAAATTCCTATATTCACATATAATTGTTTTTATTGGTTGATTGACACTAAAGTTATTACTTAATTATACACATTAAAATTTATAATCTTTTTTTTTTTATTAGAGATTTAAGTGCGTTTGACCTTTACCTTACCATCTATTTATTTTATTTATTTATTAAATTTATTGCACTATAAAATTAATGTAGAATAGGTATAATCTTAATAGGTATATTTTAGGTAGGTATTTAGCCTGATGGGAAGCTAAGATGAGGTCTAAGGTGTAACATGCAGACTCAAAAAATGCCTATTCACTCTTGCCTTGAAATTACCTAAATCATATGTATGGGGAAACATCGACGCAGGAAGGGAATTCCACACCTTAGCGGTTCGCACAATGAAGGAGGAGGTGAACTCGATGGGGTTGCGTCGTTTTATCACAAAGTTCCTATAGCCACCTTCCAACTTTATAATCAGATCAGCTTCTTGTCATAATAATATTGCATTGTCATCTGGTCTACATTAGCATACATAATTCCATCTAAATCGGAAACCAGCAAGTGGCGCAAATTTAACTTGCTTGAAAAGCTTGTTATAAAATAAAGATGGCCAAATTCTAGTGCTATTTGTACTACTTATTATTACTATGCCGACCTACTTTTATAACCAGAAGCTGTAAAAAGTCCCGCCTTTATTGTCTGTATTGTCATACTTTGGCACTTTTATGTGTATGCAAACATTTCTCCTCGGAATGTTTTCCTGTTGTGCTTGGAATAACTCTCGAGAGTCACGTAATCACCACTGAGCTCCTTGATGAAATGGTTCAGAAAACAATAAATCAGATTGTTGCTTTATAGTTATAGGTAAGTAGCTGTTATATTCGTCTTCTGAAAAATATCAAGAATATTGGTATGTTGCAGGCTGTGTAGTGAGGGCAGAGTATATGATTTGTCATCACCACTCTCCTCTCCCACGGGCTTCGTAAGAGGCGACTAGGGATGAACCTCGTAGTATTCAATAAAAGTACTCAAATGACGATTAAAATAAAACAATAGTTAAACAGTTCACTATAGCGCATATGCTTCCGTTGACAGGCGAAAGGATAGAATAACCAATACGTTTGTTAAAAAAACGTTCTTGTATGACGACTTTATCTTATTTTTAGTATTGGTTGTTATAGCGGCCACAGTAATACATAATCGGTGTAAATTTTAAGTGTCTAACTATTGCGGTTCTAGAGATAGGGGTTTGTGACAGACAGACGGACAGACAGCGGAGTTTCAGTAATAGGGTCCCGTTAGCACCCTTGGGTAAGGAACCCTAAATACATACAAACTACATCTAAGCTTTCCTATTTACAATTCATATAGTAACAACCTCAGATCATATAAAGGTAACAACATACAGTGTACGAGTATACCATTTTGCTAGTAATATAATACTTTGATTCTACTACCTATAAAATTGTCTGTGTCCCGGAAGTCCTTCCGGTACACACGGGAAGCTCGTGGTAAAAGTTAAATACCGATGGCTCCGATAGATTGAATAGGTCAAAACTTTGAAGAGGCATTTGTATGCTGTGATTAGATTTTTTTATAACCTTAATTGTCCCATTGTTGGGCAAAGGTCTTTCCCATCTTCTTCCACTTGTCCCTTTCAGGTGTTAATCTCGACCATCCTTAAGTTTGGTTAAATAAAAAGTAAATATTTTTTTGAAAAGGAGCAGCTTTCTAAATAGTCCTAAATAGGTATCGAAACGTCTTAATTTTAAAACAAAGAGTCTTTTCCATTGTATAGGGCGTTATTAATATCGTAGGTAAATTAGGTAGTAGGATTAGTATTTTAGCTGAAGTTAAATATTTGTTTAAACTTATATGTATGCAATAGACAAATGCTTACTATAATTTAAGTATAATTAATATAATTGTATAAACTATGGATTTAGTACAATGGATACACTCTTTTACAAACATAAGTTGTGATAAAATTTTGTCACCTCAAGTTAATACCAACGACTTTATTCAAATAAAATGTAGTACCAATGTAACTTTTGTTGACACCCTTTAAGTGTGCAATTTCAAATAGCGTGTTCCATTTTACCCCAAATGCGAAAACTCGTGAGCGTAAAAAACGGCGACTGAAACTAACAACAAACTACTTTGTATTAGAGCGAACATGCCCTGTGGTTAAAGTTACAGGCGGAGGCGATTTTTCACTTGAAGGCTTATGTATAATAATCTTAGCGTCAATACACATTTTTTATTATATTTTATTTTCAAGTGTTGCAGAAAAAAAAATTGTTTGTTTTAACTTTATTATACAAAAACATAAATACCAAATACAAAAATTTGAAACAGCAAATATACAAAGGCGGGTTAAGCTCGCCTTTGTATATTTGCTCTTTCGAAT
The DNA here is from genome assembly GCA_963576875.1 of Acrobasis repandana. NCBI lineage: Eukaryota > Metazoa > Arthropoda > Insecta > Lepidoptera > Pyralidae > Acrobasis > Acrobasis repandana. The sequence continues at coordinate 6,524,946 of OY756215.1, forward strand.
AATGTTAAGCTGCGATAGATTAAGAGGATATTTACTGTTTCAATTTTACTTTCCAAGAATCGGAGGGTTCACTTTGTTAAGCTTAAAGATAGTGTCTTACTTATAAATATTGTCTTATATATATATTTTTAGGTACATAAGCCATAAGCAATATTTAAGTATATACTGAAGATATTACTATATTGGGAGCAACCATAATTTAAGACTGCAGTCTTCGACCGTGGGAATTTTTGATTGAACACCAGAATCTATATTTTCTATCTACACATACGCATTGCACTGTATTGTACATGTACCATGGAGATGAATATAGACGAATTCAGAAGCGCAACGAGCGGTCTGCCTTATCAGCGTTTTCGTCCCCATATTTATTTGAGAATTTCGGAGAACTTTAAATTTTTCTATCTTTTTACAAAAGACAAATTATTTTTATTTATTTATTTTACGTATTTAAGCATGAATCAATCTTCATATATGTGTATTTTTTTATTTTTTAACTCAGTCGTATGCGCAAGAAATCCGACGACGTATTCGCTTATATTTTCTTCAAAGTTTAACCTTTTTACCAAAGTTTTTAAATGAATTATTTTTTTTTTTTATTTAAATCTTCTCATTCACTTTTTAGGATTTTCCTTTGTCTTTATTTCTCTGTAATTTAAACACAACTTCATGTTTTAAATTCCGTGTAAACAACAATGACATGAACGTCGCACACCGCAAAAAATCGAAACACGACTCAGGTTATTTGGAATTAAACAAACTATTACAATAAAAATCAAGAAATTGTCTCATTCACTTTTTAATACTTAAATAAACTTCAATTTAACATATCTTAACATATTGTTACTAAGATAGTTTGGCTCCAATCAGCTCCGAAAAAGCAGTCAAAATCATTGAAAATAAGGACTGGGCCCTTAAGTAAAACATAATTATTATGTCTCTTATTTAAAAATTTGAGATTGGTATTGGTTTTTTCTTACTTAGATTTTTTAACTTTACTTTTTACAACAAACTGTTTGAAAACGAACAAGTATTCCCATCATCCAATAAAACTTTCATCGAGTATTTTTCCAGGATTAATACATAGATACTTTTAGACTAAAAATCAGTGCAATCACTATAATCGCTTACTTTCATGACTTGGATCTCCTTAAACGAGCTATTGGTGTAACGAGAACGTAGTAAATTGCAGTTGCGAACTGTGGTCCACACTCACTTTCGGATTGTTCCGCACAGATGCTTTTACTACGGAACCGTCCAATCTGAAATCAAGCTTCTCTTTAAACACTTTATAGTTTAACATCGTATTTAAGTCGCTATTAATCTAGACTACTTGTTGTGTGCGTTTTGATGTACATTGCCTGCCTTATATTGTAAGGCGGTGAACCCACTGCACCGCGCACCGCCTCAGAGCGCGGTTCAACACACTGACGCTACCAGCGTCAGTGTGTTGGACTAGGCGTGTTTTCTAAAAAAATTGAGATGTTAAAATCTGCCGCCCTAAAATGTGCTCCGCGACGGTGCGCGGTGCAGTGGGATCACCGTGTAATAAACAATCTGAACGTCATCTTTGAAGACATGCATTGTACGTGAAAGCAAACACTGAAGGAAGACAGCGGTTTCATGCATGCCCGTTCACTATTCGTCTCGTTACTCGACAAAACTTTCGGAGAAATATTATGACTACTAAAACAAAGTAACTACTCGTACCAACTATTATGACTACTAACGCGAGCACGTACGCGAAAAGGCGAGTCCTAAAGTCTAGACATGCGTGCTCGTGACTCGCCTCGTCATTTGCCTCGCTATTCGCGCTCATGTTTGTTTAGTCTCAATGTTGCCTCTACAGGCAAAAATGTCACGACAAACTCTATAATTTAAGGTAATTTCCACGAGAAGTCGATGTATTCGCCAACGACTATTAATCTATAGTAATATTATAAAGCGGAAGAGTTTGTTTGTTTGTTTAAACGCGCTAATCTCAGGAACTAATGGTCCGATTTGAAAAAAACTTTTTTTGTTGGGTAGTCCATTTATAGAGGAAGGCTTATAACATTACGTTCCGACAACCACGCGAACGAAGTCGCGGGCACAGCTAGTATTTCTATAAAAGGTAACTCCAGAGAATTTAAAGGTAATAACGATTTTAAAAATAAATAAGAGATTTTAATTTAAATTGGTCCAGTCCCTTATTTATCATCATCATCAACATGTCTTTTTTATTCTCCACTGCAGGAGTTCGACCCTTTTTATACTACTAGAGCTATACTTGACCAGAGCAGTAAGATGATTTGGCCTACACTCTCCACGCTGGCCAGAGGGGTTGGAAAGATCTCATTGATGTTTATAAGCTTGTATTTTCTAAGTCACCTTCTACGATATTCACGGGAAGACTTGAAGTGGACTACTTCTACTCGATTCTACTCTGCCGGGATCCACACGATAGTAAATAAATTATTATTTTTAATAGCATTACAATCCTCGGAAAATTATCCAAATTGAAAATATGTGATGGAAAAATCCGCCACGAGTTTAATAGTAAATTAACTTATGAAAAAATATCAAAGTTTACTTAATCGTTACTTACTCTTAGTACACCTGATTAGAACGTCTACATGTACCACGATTACGTTTTTGGTTTGTAGTATCCCCCTCCCTACCCCCCCCCCCCCCCCCCCCCCCAAGTGGCACAGGAACTCAACAAATAGGAGGTACTGCCCCACCCCGAACCCTGACAGGTGTACTTGCCATACCAACCCCACTGATTAATTAATGGCAACCTTGTCCTTCTACCCGCTATGGAGTGTAGAATAAAGGAGAACCATATAGTGTATCCAAATTAGACAGTCAGAAGGCGGCCACAGTACCTGGTCTGGTGGGTAAATAAAGGAAGTACAAAAAAGTAGCATTTATGTTGCCGGCCTTTTAACAGGTCCATGCCTTTTGTCATAAATATGTAAAATATTGTAAAATAAACTGTCAAATTCGATGGATTGATAAATTCTATTTTCCTCCAAAATCGCAGTTCAATGCTTGTTCAATATTGATTTTTTGTTTCAGATTATGTATTCCATTCTTTTGTTACAAGTGTTTTTATAATTAGTATAAAATGAGTATGTTTCCTGAAACCTTAAAAGTTAAATAATCCTTATGATTCGAATACAAACAACCATTGTTGTCAGATTGCGTGGTTTAAATTCACTATTGAAGCTCCAGAAACAACCAACAAACTAAACAAAGAAAGTTCTAAAAAAAATACTATTAGGTATTTTACTTTGTATTTAGCAAATTTTTTATAGCACAAAACTCGCACACTTTATATTTTAAAAAGCCTTTTAACAGTTTAAAATTTGAAAGGTATGTTAATGTAAAAAGGTCACAGAATTAACACATACTGTTCTGGTTCTAGCACCAGAGATTATTAGAAGAGATTTGGAACAATAACTGCTTTAGTTGGATATTTTTACAACTGTTTCCCATATGCAATGGTCCTCTTTACCTCTACCTTCCATATACCCGACCTAGAAAACATTATCGGATAGTTTGGTCGTCAATGACAAGTGACAAAATAGAACGAGGTCCCGACCTAGAACAGATTGAGTGTCATGGACAGCACCACTTATTTTTAGATTGGGATTCGATAGCGGAATTGGATCGTTACTTTATACTCGTAGACCGATAGCGGTTTATAAGAGCTTCAAATATTTTAGCACTCTAAAGCTGACGGCACACTCGTATCAAATTAGCTAGGTAGGCACGAACACAAAAGCTGCTGTAAAGTAAAGGTACTTTTTGCACAACTAACGCAGAAGGGGGTTAATGCTTTTCGCACATATGTATGTATGTCCGTTTCATTATGAACTCCTGTAGCCTTAACAGCGTATCCGTTTTAAAATAGTACTGTATCTTTAGTAAAAGTGAGAATGTTATAAGTCTGGTATACTTAGTTTTGGTAGAGCCACGCTACCGGCAAAACTCAGTTTTGCTAGTAGCATGACTGACTCTCACAGAAAATCGACGACCGCTTCTAGCTTCGTTTGGTAAGTGAGAGAGCCGGAGCCCCGATCAGCATTGAAGTTAATAAATGCTTTGTCTATTTCACAGAAAACTTGATACCAAATAATTTTGCTAGTAAAAGCAAACATTGTGAATATTTCCACTTCACTGCGCCAGTATCAAAGCATCTTTATGGTTGCACTACGGAATCTTGCCAGCTAAGCCGGGATTTATCAAACTCAAGAGAACTTTCGAGAGTTGATTTTGAAAGTTTTGAATTTTTGATGCTCGTGAGCGGCCATCTTTAAACAAACAGCTGTTACGAGGAAATTAATGAATTGTCTTTTTTAGCCCGTAGTGTCCCAAAGTTAGCCAATGCCTACTTGTTTTTCTTCTTCCTCACCTTATCCCACTTTATTTGGGGTCGGGACAGCATGTGAGTCTTTTCCCCTTTCCTATTTCCTTTGTCAAGGCACTTGTTACTTTCTTTTTATCCATATCATCCTTACCACACTCCATGCACCTTTTCTTTGGCCTTCCTCTGTTCCTATATCCTATAACCTTCAAATTTAGCACCTTTAGTACTAATGCCTACTTAATTTGAAAAATCATACTGTTATTGAAATTTTATCTAAGAAACCCCAGAATCACAGTAGGGAGACACAGCTATGATTATATGTATATGTAGGTAGGTGCAAGATATGATTCGATTTATTTTCGATTTTGGCTTATTACTGTGACGTCATAAAGCCTATAATAACCAACGGACAGCCAAGACGCTTACAACTATAACTCATTTGTCAAGATATCATGGATATAAAGATATGAGTAAACAGATAAACTTACTCGTATATATATATATATATAATGGCGAAACACATTTTCCACCTTTTGGCTTCGCCTTAGTCGGGTAAAAAGTAAAGACCGGACTCCTATGACTCCCACTCTTTATACTATCCTCGAAACCATATTACGGGGTAAAGAAAACTAAATGTTTAATGTCAACCGAGGACGATAAAGGCAGACGATTTTCGTGCATTTGACAAAGACTGGAATGTGAAGACCAAGGATAGAGAATTGGAGAAGGAAAGAGGGATACCTTTGCCCAGCAGTGAGACATAGATGGCTATTAAAAAATGACAGAATATGGAGTACTTAAGTGTTTTTATCTCCCTTACCTGCTACAACGAATGCAAACCTTCGCGTTGTAAACATTTTTTACCAAAAAAATTATCACACATATTGTGTCATCATGATTTCATGAACGAGCAAACAAAAGTATTAAAATATTTAGAATTTATGTTTTAAATATTGAATACTGGCAGCATTTAATATAAAAGACTTAGTGACTAAGTAATATTAATAGTGTAAGTACAAATTAATACGTAGAGGCAACAAAGGTAGTCAACATCAAGTAAATGTCAATATTGTTCATTTATACCAAACAACCTGCTGATGGATGGAAGTCGAGTTATGCCTAGTTAAGTTAAGCATAACATTAGTTAGTGTAACATGAATACACAATCACATACGTGCTCGTAAGTACACTATTTCCCTTCATAGGGCAGGACATAGGGCAAGCTATGCTACGAGTATAACTTGCTTTGCGCTTCGATGAACCGAAGTTTAATGAAGTTCTTTACCAAAAATATATCTGTTAAGGTGAAGATATAGGCAAATGGCCTTGAAGTGGCGCCCTCATTTAAAATAAATTGTTAACTTGTAAATATGGAGATAATTTCCATATTGCTCTTCGTCATGCACTAGATAGCCCTTTAAATTATTTTATGAACCACCGTTGAAAGTATTTACATTAGTCCGTCTAGCTTTAAAACTTGCCTCCGCCAAAAGTGGCCACGGCAAGTTTTAAAGCTAGACGGATCACCAATAATAGTTTTAACGGCAGTTCATAAAATAATTTTAAGAGCTATCTAGTGCATGACGAAGAGCAATATGGAAATTATCACCATATTTACGAGTCAACAATTTATTTCACACTTCAAGGCCATTTGCCTATATATTCACCTTAAGTTTTGCAAAGAGTTAGTACAAGTAGTAAATGATTTCTGAATATGTATTACCTATGAATAATGTGGCTAAATCAGTCATAAAGTAAGTTTGGTGTTAAATAGAGGAGTGTACTTTTTTATTAAATTTACATAAAAAACAGTATTCCTCAAATCAGTGAAACGGTAGTAGATAAAAATAATATATTTATAAGTGATTTTGATTCTTTTATCAATAGAAACAGCGGTTAGAATAGAATGTAAGATAATTTTTATAAGTATGCTTATCATAAGGTGAGGTAAGGCATGACAAATCAACACTTACAATAAATCGTTAGCATGGTACTGCACAGATCCCGATTTTTATGAACTTGAAGGTTAGTACCGAAACCTTGTCACGGTACGTCCAACTTAAGATAGCATATCTCACAGCATTACCCACAATAAAACCTGCCACAAACGTAGCTATAATTTATTTCAATATACTGTGCCATATATTATATTATAGCAAACTTCCACACACGGCAGCTTTACTATAATATATATTAATATGCCTTGCTATATCTTTCCAAATATTTTGGTGACGTTATCCTAATCCTAACTAATATTATAAATGCGAAAGTGAGTTTGTATATTTGTTTGTTTATTTGTTACCTCTTCACGCTTTATCTACTGAACTAATCTTCTTAGTCGCTTCCCTTAAGTTCTTATAGGGTCCAAATAGTTTTTTTGATGAAACCAGCAGCACATTTTAGTATGTTGTTAGGCATGTTATTCTGACTAAATAACCATCGGGAGACAAGTTCTAGCGTGGTTAAGTCACTAGTTATGACGTCATCAAAATGGCCGCCGCCGCGCTCAGAATATTGCGTATACTTCAGAAAGCATGTAACATATAAGCTTGTGTAGGGTGTCATAAAAACCAAAATTAAATGCGCTACAATATTGTTCCTACTTTTGACCTTGTAAATACCATAGTTTGCAAGAAATTTTAAGATTTATTAAAATTTTCGTAAAAAACTTCAGATTTTTTGTTTCTATCAACTTAACTAGTAACTTTACAGTAAAACTTTGTATGAAGATATGAGTGCTATTTTCAAAGGCTATAAAACGCCATTAACATTTTGAAAATCGGTTCAAAAACAAGCAAAATACACTACTTTTTTTATATGTCGGGTGTGAATACCAGAAATCCAGATACGCACCGAAAGTCGGATAGGCTGTTTCAATACAATTCGCAAGGCAAATTATGTTTTATTGAAGGTAGATAACTTGCTAAACTATGTTTTCAAAACAAAACTAAGAGTACTGAGATCGTTTTATTGTAATTTACTGTGGATCTAAGTTAATTAAAGTTACACACTATACCTAACACAAATATTATTTTTTTACATATCTTGCCTAGAGCATGCACCTTCGCATGCGCAAAGCAGAGTGCATTTAAGTCCGTTTTTTACGCACCGACACCTTGTGCACCGTTCTTTGCACTTGCAAGACAATAGCTCCTTGCAGCTGAGGCTAGCATCAGGAAGGGTTTTCCACAAGGGGGTGTACGCTGGTCCATCATTTTTCTTTTGCCAACCCCAGTTGCTCGGATCTAGCAGTTGTGGGTCGCTATTCAGGCAATTGGTCCAAATGTGGGTCTGGTATGCAGCCCTTTTTATATGCTGGAGGAGAGCATCTTGTGTTGGAGGAATATTCTCGATCGCTCTGTTTTTTTTCATAAACAACATCCTCCTCGCAGTATTTACGTTATTTGTGTCACCACTAGGATGGTACATGTGAACTACAAAAGTTTCAATGAGCGCAAATTCGTTACTGTTTTGGAATGGTTCTATCCCACAGGAATATGCTTGAAAAGCGGCATCTACTTCTCTGAATGCATTCCATGTCTTCCAGGCACTTTTTTTGCCTATTCCACAGAATGATGATACAGTGTCGCATCCTGTTAACGAGTGGAAAAAAGGCATCAACTCAGGCATCCCGCTCGGCAGCTGCGCAACAAAAGTATGGACTGGTAGGTATTTCATAGTTTTTCCTGTTCCGAACTCGATCCATAACTCTTGCAAATTTGGTATTTTACTGAATGCAAAAAGTGCTATTACTAGCACGTCTGAATCCACTGTCTTCACCAAAATACGATCATGACCGTTTCGTGCTGCGTTATCAGCGTGCAATAATAATCTTGCATCAGCTTCCTCGTGAGATGATGAAGACATTTCCGTAGAAGATGAGGAAATAACTTTATCCTTGCAAGTACAGATTACAATCTTTCCTCCTTCTTGTATTTTTACTACATTTTTCGCTATCATAATGAACAACTGCTCTTTGTTTTTATCATTTGCCAAAAACTTCTGAAAGTTTCGAGGTATTTTTATTGTTTCCTTGACTGCTATCTGCTGTCCTGAACCTCTTGACTCTCTGGTGTCTGATTTTAAACTACCCTCTATATACACGTCAAAGACAATATCCACTCTGTCGAACTTTCGCAACTTTCCTTTGATGTATTGAACTAAAACATCATCGATGTATTGTTGAAATGTTTGGTTTGTTTTAGGTGTGAGGATGTGCACAAGGGCAGCACCGTCGAAATGATAAAAACAAAGAGCAGTTGTTCATTATGATAGCGAAAAATGTAGTAAAAATACAAGAAGGAGGAAAGATTGTAATCTGTACTTGCAAGGATAAAGTTATTTCCTCATCGTCTACGGAAATGTCTTCATCATCTCACGAGGAAGCTGATGCAAGATTATTATTGCACGCTGATAACGCAGCACGAAACGGTCATGATCGTATTTTGGTGAAGACAGTGGATTCAGACGTGCTAGTAATAGCACTTTTTGCATTCAGTAAAATACCAAATTTGCAAGAGTAATGGATCGAGTTCGGAACAGGAAAAACTATGAAATACCTACCAGTCCATACTTTTGTTGCGCAGCTGCCGAGCGGAATGCCTGAGTTGATGCCTTTTTTCCACTTGTTAACAGGATGCGACACTGTATCATCATTCTGTGGAATAGGTAAAAAAAGTGCCTGGAAGACATGGAATGCATTCAGAGAAGTAGATGCCGCTTTTCAAGCATATTCCTGTGGGATAGAACCATTCCAAAACAGTAACGAATTTGCGCTCATTGAAACTTTTGTAGTTCACATGTACCATCCTAGTGGTGACACAAATAACGTAAATACTGCGAGGAGGATGTTGTTTACGAAAAAAAACAGAGCGATCGAGAATATTCCTCCAACACAAGATGCTCTCCTCCAGCATATAAAAAGGGCTGCATACCAGACCCACATTTGGACCAATTGCCTGAATAGCGACCCACAACTGCTAGATCCGAGCAACTGGGGTTGGCAAAAGAAAAATGATGGACCAGCGTACACCCCCTTGTGGAAAACCCTTCCTGATGCTAGCCTCAGCTGCAAGGAGCTATTGTCTTGCAAGTGCAAAGAACGCTGCACAAGGTGTCGGTGCGTAAAAAACGGACTTAAATGCACTCTGCTTTGCGCATGCGAAGGTGCATGCTCTAGGCAAGATATGTAAAAAAAAAATATTTGTGTTAGGTATAGTGTGTAACTTTAGTTAACTTAGATCCACAGTAAATTACAATAAAACGATCTCAGTACTCTTAGTTTTGTTTTGAAAACATAGTTTAGCAAGTTATCTACCTTCAATAAAACATAATTTGCCTTGCGAATTGTATTGAAACAGCCTATCCGACTTTCGGTGCGTATCTGGATTTCTGGTATTCACACCCGACATATAAAAAAAGTAGTGTATTTTGCTTGTTTTTGAACCGATTTTCAAAATGTTAATGGCGTTTTATAGCCTTTTAAAATAGCACTCATATCTTCATACAAAGTTTTACTGTAAAGTTACTAGTTAAGTTGATAGAAACAAAAAATCTGAAGTTTTTTACGAAAATTTTAATAAATCTTAAAATTTCTTGCAAACTATGGTATTTACAAGGTCAAAAGTAGGAACAATATTGTAGCGCATTTAATTTTGCTTTTTATGACACCCTACACAAGCTTATATGTTACATACTTTCTGAAGTATACGCAATATTCTGAGCGCGGCGGCGGCCATTTTGATGACGTCATAACTAGTGACTTAACCACGCTAGAACTTGTCTCCCGATGGTTATTTAGTCAGAATAACATGCCTAACAACATACTAAAATATGTAGCTGGTTTCATCAAAAAAACCTTTTTTCCGTTAAGGGAAGTGACTATCTTGAAATTTCGCATACATAGTTAGAAGTTCTGAGAAGGACATAGGGTACCTTTCATCCCGGAAAAATGTATTGTTCCCGTAGGATTTAGGATACGCGAGCGAAGCCGCGGGTAAAAGCTAGTAGAAATATATATTATAGCTAACGTCTGTGATGGGCTTAAAGGGCAAGTAAATCAATGAGCAATGTCAACACACCTACTCGTATGCTACAAGGACAGGGTTAAATCGATGAGTAGTGAACTAGCTCTCGTACATTATTGATGCAATGTTATCGTTATTGTATTTGAAGTGAGGAAATACACAAACGAGATTTCCTTACTTCATATCATTGTTACAAGGATTTTGTTGTCTTGGCTTTTGTTAATTTTTTTAAATTCTTTTGAACGTAGAAAAATTATAATACATTGATAATTAACAGCAAATTAAAGGGGACGTTGCAAAACAGGCTAGGTCATCAACACTTCCCTAAAAAACAGAAAAAATATCAAAAACCGATTAATACAAAAAAAAAACGACGGGTTGCACTCCGGGAGTGCCGGCAGAAGTGAAAACTTGAATATTAACGTTGTGCATTTTTGATATTTTGGAATGGTTAGGGAATAATTTTGCACGAATTGCTTTAATTATCACTTATAATACCACACGAGCTTCAAAATTATCGGGTATTTCCCGATAGGTTCGTTGCAAACAAATGAAGGAGTCAAGTTTTTCAGGTTAAAAAATCACGAGCGCGAAGCGCGAGTGATTTTTCCTGAAAAACTTGACGACTTTATTTGTTTGCAGGGAACCTTGAGGGAAATGCCAGATAATTTTGAAGCTCGTGTTGTATTCGGGGGATTATTTTTCCGTCCCAAATGTCGGCCAATAGAATTGCACCATTCGACGTCACGTGGTACAACAGAGAAAATAATCAAAAAATTATCAGTATAATACCATGTAGGTTGTACCACGTGACGTCGAATGGTGCAATTCTATTGGTCGATATTTGGGTCGGAAAAATAATCAGTATAAAAGTACTATCATTTATGTGGTAGAATACAATATTTATTTATTGTGCTATCGAACACAAACATGACAATTTATATTACATTAAAAAGTTTATCTCAAAGCTAAACGAAACACGAGTTTAACATTTTTTACCCATTACAAAAAATGTGCACAACGCCGCTAAAGAAGTTTTCACTTCAAAAAGGTTTGGGCTCGTCCGGGATTTGAAGCCGGGACCTCTCGCACCCTAAGCGAAAATCATACTTCTAGACCAACGAGCCGGTTGACAGCTTAGTCGAAATTATAGTATAAATACTTCCTCTCCTACGCCGCGCCGGACGAATTCTTACGAATTTTTGATCAGGACACGTATCCTGATGCGAGTTTAACATTTTTTACCCATTACAAAAAAAGTGCACAACGCCGCTAAATAAGTTTTCACTTCAAAAAATTAAAATAAAAAATCGCTTAATATCGTTTAATGACGATACTGACATGGCACCTATACGTACGCAACCTGATTTAAACGTCACTCGCTTTTACTGTCAATGTCAGGTCAGTTGACATAATGGGTGTCGGCCATTTTGGCGGAACTCACCTAACCTTGATCAAAATGTAACATATAAAGGCTACTAATTTATCGGATTTACTTAGTAGGCATTTATACTGACCCAAAAATGCAAATTTCAGGTAGGTGTTTAGTGACCTAGCCGGCTCTCCATACATTTGTGCAAGGACCCCTTTAATGAAATATTTTATTTAGCAAACTATATATTGCTTGCTATAATCAAAAACTGAATAAAGATCAGACAAAAATATTTGTACAAATTATAGTTTAGTTATAGGTAAGTATTAAAAAGTCTAAGTAAATAGGTATTCAGGTGACACGATTATCTAGAATGCTCTGTAAACCCTTTTATCGCGAATCATTATCCAAATAAAATTCAATTAATGTTAAAAATATGAATTCGTATGCAAATTAAACATATCGAGAGCTACGTATTATGGAAAGAAAAGCCCAAATTAACGTGAGAGTCTAAGAACATGTGCAACATTCAATATTAATTGAATTAAAATGTATGGGTACACCTATATTTATTTATAAGTATTGTGCAGTTGCATGATTAAATAAAACACGGTATTCTCTTCCCGTGACAGCTGGTCACGTGATTAGCCTAAGAATACGCCATCAATTAAGAGTGTTGCCACCGTGTGTGATTTAATTACCCGAGCAAAAAGCATTTTTTAACTTAACAAAACAAATATGAGCTCATAACGTATTTAAATTTATTAAAAATTAAACAGATAAATCGCACTAAGTATATACGAAATAGTTAAGTTAGTATATAAGTATTACATTTTATATTCATTAACTAATTGAGAAAGTCCTTAAATTAACTGAAAAGAACAATCCGTGGTAACACTTATCGTGACATTCGTGACATAGTCTTGGGCCATCGCGAGAAGAAAATACCTTGTTTTATTATACCATGTGCAGTTTTTTTTAAGTAAGTGAAGTCAAGCTCAAGCAAGACAGCGAAAGCCATCATGAGGTGCAAATGTCCCGCTCTGGTAGAGTAGAGTCATGCATATACCTACAGAGTGTAACAAACAATACTGAAACTATTTAAAGGCTGGATTCAGTTCATAATACTGAACAACTTTCCCTAAGGAACATGTATCGAAAATTCGACACATGAAAAATATTTTTTGCCCCTCATACAAGTTGACTAATCAGCTGATTCAAGTTTGTATGGAAGGCAAAAAAAAAATAATATTTAGATATATGTTTCTTGCAAATAGTTGTTCAGTTGACTAAAACTGAAACTACCATTAAAATAGTTTCAGTTTATTTTTTTTGACGTTATATATTCGTACATACTTCTACCTTGGACACCAGCACGTTAGGTCATAGGCCTTTGGTTAAGACCCGACAGCTGGCGCGGATTTGCAGTCGTAAGTTTAAGAGTCTGCTTACCCTAGACAGAATCAGAGTTTCCCATACAAACGTAGTCTACGTTTTATTTTAAAACGACATGTCAGATTTCGGTAAAAATTTGTAATTTTAAATAAATTGCATATATCTAGGGTTTTAATTGGTTTTCACAGTCAAAATATGAACTTGAAAGAGAATATAGTGTATTATATCATTTTTGACCATCAGTATGGAAAACGTTTACATCCTTATATTTTCTTTCAAGTTCATATTGTGATTGTGAAAATCAATTATAACCCTAGATATATGCAATTTATTTAAAGTTACAAATTTTTACCGAAATCTGACATGTTGTTTCAAAATAAAACGTAGACTACGTTTGTATGGGAAAGTCTAGGATAAAAGCATTCTTAAGTCTTGCATTTTAGCATTGCTTTCGTCAGTCTTTTGGCTAATTTCTTGTGACGGCAGCGTCTTATTATATGCTCGATTTTTTTAATACAGAGTATTATTCATTGCCGGCAAGCCGTCAACACTTAGTTCAAAAGAACTACACTTAATATTTACACTAAATATTGGAGTATGAATGTAAATAATTGTAAAATGCAATAAATTCGTTTTTGCTTTGTTTAATGACGCGCGTCTGATAAGATTGCCATTTGATAAAATGAAAGGTCATTAACTAACCTATTGTTATTATCGATTTGGCGTGTTGTTATTTTAACTACCTATCAACGATTTATCATAAATGAAGATATATTGATTACATTAAAAATACGATAATTTTTAATTTAATCTTTATATATATATTTTTGTTTTCAATAAGTAAGTACTGGAATTTACATTTTACCAACCACAGTATATCAAAGACGTTGATATAGATTTATGATATTTTACTCTTTGGTTTATGAGTATTGTTCCAAAGAGCAAAATGGTACCTTCTTACAGATATAATCTGGTTAGAATTATTTTGACTCTTTCCCTCTTATTGGTTTGATTACTGTTGCTAGAATGAGAAGCCAAAAGATTTTTTTTTAAATTTAACCTGATTCTGTCTGGTAGATTCGGAGAAAATTGGCTATGACAGACGGACGGACAGACAGACGCACAAGTGATAAGGGTTCCGCTTTTTTAATTTTTTGTACGGAACCCTAATTAGGTCGGGACTATGAACATTGAACACCAATAATTTTATAAATACATTTAAATTTTAGGAATTGTTTGATACTACAACAAGTACGACAACGTCGCATTCTGAACTCATTTTATCAGTTTTTTAGTCTTCAAATGTTTTTACTTAGGCATTGCCCTCCTACTCTCTAAACAAAGTCCATGCTACCAATTTTAAATAGTTAGGTTTGGTACCTATAACTATAGCCAAATCGTTTAAAATTTTCCGGCTATTTCTTCTCCAACGCAAGGTCTTTGCCATCCTTGGGTGACCATTGACATGCATTATTTGGAGAAGAAAAAAGCAGGAAAGCGCACTCCGGGCTTCGAAGCAGCACAGCTGGGGATGCAACCGGGAACGCGCTTCGATGAAGAAGAAGAGGTCTGGTACTATAAACTATTTTAGTTTTTAAAAGCTTGCGCCATCTATCTCTTGACTTTAAAAAAAATATTTATAGTAAATGATAATAAATAAGCATTAAAAAACACAACGGAACCCTGTTTTCAGTTGCTACTCGTATTTACACACTTTCCTGATTACTGTCTGTTATCTGTAGGCTGGATTAAAAAGATAAAATATTTTTTTACACGTTGACGATTTGCTGTAATTTTTTATACAATTTACAATACAAACTAGAAGTGTAAGTATGAATTTCATGTGGATCATATTATAGTCCACTTACAGACGGTTATTTTGGAAATCCTTAGGGGAGGCTCATGGCCAGCTGTGGACTTGCTGTGCCTGATATCTTTTAGATTCCAATTAATCTATATCTTATCATATCTAGCAGATTTATATTACCCGATGTCCTATATAATACGTAATATTGTCTAATCTAATATTTTTATCACTATATGTACACATAAATATAATTGGATATAAATCATTGTCGATAATTTTACATTGCTTTGTCTATAAATTATAATATAGTAAATATAGTATTTGATATACAAAAAGATAAATACTGACAAAATAAGACCTTGGTTTTACAGTACGGGTATCGTGTTATTATAATCCATACTTATTATAAAATGAATGGCCCTGGCTCGTATATCTGTCGTTCTGTACTTCAAATTAAAAGATATCTTTATTATCTTAGGATATTTATAATATCTCTTAATAATAGTCACTTTGTTTTGTTTTGCACAAATGTTGCCGTCAAATCGCTTAAAGCTAGTTTAGTGCCGCTTACTACCTTATAGGCGCTAGTGCATGCATACATAAACTCTGATATTACCTATAGGCCGATGTTATGCAGTTTTTATTAGCAGGTAGAGCATTTCTCCGGGAAATTTAACATGTATAATATCCGCGCGAAGCCGGGGCGGGCCGCTAGGAAGTAGAATTAAAAGTATTTCAACTTTGGTTTTTAAACTATCGCGCTTTGAACAGTATACAACGTGGAAGGGACATACCCGTAATAAATCGAGCCACGGTCTATACTAGATGATTATAGTATTGATATTAAAATAATAGCAAAGAAACAAAAAACAATCGACATTCCTATACAAATCGCCTGGGTGGCTGCACACATTTGTATTGAAATGCCGAATTTTTTTGTTGTTTCTTGGATGTTATTAATCTCATTATACATAAGTGATTAAGTATAGCCCGTGGTTTGATTTATTACGGGTATGTCCCTTCCACGTTATATATAGGGTCTAACAAAATATACTGAAACTATTTTAAGGGTGGATCCAGTCCATGATACTGATCAGCTTATCCGACTTTGTATGGAAAGCCAAAAATAATTATTTGTATCACGCTATATATCGTCTTACAAAATATACTAAAACTATTTCAAAGGTGAATGCAGTCCGTGATACTGATCAACTTTACCCAAGAAACATATATCAAAATATGAAGAATAGTAAATACTTTTAAACTATCGCGTTGCATTATTATTAAATTAATGAAACGTCAGCAAAATAAATTTTAAAAAAGTTACGTTTCCCGTTAATTCCCGTATGCATTAATTTAATAATGAAAAATAGTGTTTGGCTTTTTATATATCAGCTGATCGGAAAAAATATTTTTCATATTTCGATATAGGTATGTTCCTTAAGGAAAGTTTTTCAGTATCATAAACTGAATCTAAGAAAAACCCTTAAAGTATCCAAATTGAAAATATGTGATGAAAAAATCACATATTTTCAATTTGGATAATTTTCCGAGCATTGTAATGCTATTAAAAATAATAATTTAAATTAAGCCTTCTTCACTTTAATCAGCTTTCAATTCATCGAATATGAATTAAGTTGATTACCACACTTTTGAATAGTGGGTAGTAATGAAGATTTACACATGCTTCAAATGCGTGTGTGTGATGAGAAAATTCGTCGGGGTGATTCGAAGTCACGATAGCACAATTGGTAGTGCACTCACGGCGTTAACGTGTGGGTCGTGGGTTCGAATCCCATTCGTGGCGGATTTTTTCATCACATATTTTCAATTTGGATAATTTTCCTAGCATTGTAATGCTATTAAAAATAATAACCCTTAAAGTAGTTTCAGTATATTTTGTTAGACCCTATATGTCCCTTGGAGGAAGTTGTTCAGTACCACGGACTGAATTCACCCTTTCAATAGTTTCAGTAGGTATATTTTGTTAGACATTATATGTTACGGGTAATAATAATAATACACCTTATTGCACCAAAACACATGAAAAAAAAATTCTATACAAAAAAGAAATCAACGGTGTACAATAGGCGGCCTTATCGCCAAGGTAATGCTAGAAGATAGAGTAAACCTAGGTTTTCTCGGGTTTACCTAGGATTACCCAAGCGTTTTGGATAAAGTCCGAATATTTATTTATATTCGGCGTTTACCCGTATACAATTAAGTTTACCCAACACTGGTTGAGTAATGATCGGTGTTGGTCTGAATAATAATTGAAATAAATTTTATTTCGTAGTATACCCATACTCACCTAGGTCTACCCAATATTGGCTGGGTAATGTTGAATATTAAATGAAATTAAAAACCAAGTGCATTTATAGCTTTTGTTTAATTGAATAAACGTACAAAAATAATCATTGCTTTTCTTATCATATGACATATACTTAATGTACATGGAGGCAAGTAAAAAATTAAACATTAATAAATTTCTAATGATGTCATGCATGATAGAGACCTTCATAATATTATTTATTTAAGCAAGACAAACTACTGTTGGACACATGGAATTGCAGATTTTTCCTGCAGCCTTGCATGTACACTTCTTTGTAGCACATTTTGTTTTACAATTACACACCTAACATTACCCAGCCAGCATTGAGTAGACATAGGTGAGTACGGGTAAACTACGAATTAAAGTTTATTTAAATTATTATTCAGACAAACAGCGAACATTACCCAACCAGAGTTTTTTTTTTTAATTTTCTTATAACAATCTTAGTTTCTATATTTACTTACGATTTTATGTTTATATGGTGTACATTAATATTCTACTGATATTATGTCATCATTGTTACTTGCTACTTATGTCTATTGTTTACTATGTTTACAATTTTTGTGCAATAGCTCAGAAACTTATGTCTATCTTTGCTACATATTAATGACGGTAGATTTTCTACCCAACCAGTGTTGGGTAGACTTAGTTGTATACGGGTAAACGCCGAATACGAATTAAAATTCGGACAAAGCTTGGGTAATCCTAGGTAAACCCGAGTAAACTTAGGTTGAATCTATCCTCTAGCATTACCCGTAACATATACATATTAACAGGATACCTTTTTATTAAGTCAAACGTTTTTAAGGACCCCGGAGGAGAACCTCCTTCGTGGTCGAAGACAGACTAGATGAAGCTCCTTAGAAACATTAGACTGAACAAAAAAGTTCATGTCAAGTTCCGTTAATATACACTAGTGGTCTGTGAGACCAGAATACCTCTCGATTCCTTACAACAATGCAATAACCGACACTTCACCCTTTCCCCTTAGGCTTAGCAAAGTATGTTTTCACCATCATCATCAACAGGTCTTTTTTAGTCTTCACTGCAGGAGCACAACCCTCTCTACCAGAGCTATACTTGGACAAAGAAGCCAGAAGATTTGGCCTGCACTCTCCACGCTGGCCAGACGGGTTGGAAAGTCTTCTTGATGTTTATAAGCTTTGTTTAGTCGCCTTCTACGACATCCACGCGAAGACTTGGAGTGATTCTATTCTACTCTGCCAGGAACCACACGCCAATATGCTTTATTATAATGAAAAGTCCAAACATAAATGAATTATCAATTGCCTCAAACTGTAGAATTATACACGTAGCATTGTCGTTGAAAATAGAGGACCTTTACCGTAAGTGGCCATAACCTCGCCCTAATGGCTCTATAAACGTACCAGCCATTGAAGTATCATGGACAAGTTCAAGTCGCATCGATCCAGGTGCTCGGCTTGGCTCGCCAGCGCTCGGCCGCGCCCGGAGTATCTCTACAGCTGGCTTAAAGTTAAATAATTCATACCACTATTTATACTGTAAAAACTCTTTTATACTGTACGATTTTAAATTGGTTTGCCGTGTCGTTTCTGACCACTACATCTCATCTCATAAAAGGCTATAAGTGTTGTACTGCAGATTGTAATGTTTGTAGACGTGTTGTACTACAGATTGTAACAAAACACGTCTACACACATTACAATCTGCAGTACTGCATGAGATTGTTTGTACAGATTGTATGCCATGTTGTGTCGTGTGTAGGCAGCTTTATATGATTAAAACATGTATATGTCGCAGTTGAATGGTATAATCCGTTAATTCACTAAACCTCTAGCTGTTTGGTATTACAGCTCGGTTTTGTAAAACAGCGAACCCTAATACGCGGAATGGAATGAACGACTTGTATTCATCCATGCGGCTAGAGAATTTGTTGAACATTATATCCAAAGAAATTATATACAATTTAGAATGCCTACGAAGTGGCAATGGCGAGCGAGCGAAGCGAGCGTGCCGCGGCAGCGGCTAGCGAGTGCTAGGATGTTCTATACATTTTACTAGGTTAGGGCAAACCTATAGGTTAGGTTAGGTTAGAACTGCGACCAACACACGCACGAGCCGAGCGAGCTAAGCGAACGTGCCGCGGTAGCGGCCGGTAAGTGCTAGAAAAGTTCTATCCATTTTACTAGGTTAGAACAAACCTATAGCAATAAAAATCGTGAATAGTTTTCTGGGAAATGAAATTCGATGTCGAAATAATCTTATCAAACAGCGGATTACCGCTACTGTTTCACAAAACCGCTAGCTGTTTGGAAACATGGTTAGCGGTTTCAATGAACGTAACACGTTGCGCAATCTTAGACAATCCAGCTGAACGATATTCGGCTGTTTAACAAAACCGAGCTGTAATGCCAAACAACTAGAGGTTTCGTGTATTAGCGGTTTATACCATCCAACTGCGACATATACAAAGCGCAACAGTTTAACACTCTGAGAACTATGCACGCTTCGTTTGTTCGTTCAAAAAATATTTTTATCGAATCGAATCGAATGCAGTACAAGCACATTTACTGACGTCAGGACCGAACTTTGTTACATTAAGATGCAATTAATTCAACCACTTTCGGAAACAAGCTGTTATTGTAAATCTGAACGGGACTGTTGTTTACCCTTGGTACTCTCATTAAGTAATTTGTCATGTTTTTTTTTTCTTTTCCACATATTTTATCAGGCATACATTTTTAATTATATTTTAGGTATATTTAACAAAATTAAAATTTTAATAGAGATATTTGAATAGAGGTATTTGAATAAATTATAATACTTATTTATAAATAATTATAGTACAATTTATTCAAATAAAAACAATCTCTATTAAAATAATAAATTACTATTCATAAAAAAAATATGTCTGCCGCACTTTCACCTATACTATGAATTTATTTACAAAATTTATGTACACAAAATACAAAAAAAGTAAGGAAATAGAGTACATAAGTACTGCTTATTTCATAAGAAATCTCTTCCAGCAGACCCAGGAGCAGAAAGTTGAAGAAAACAGGTAGTAGGCGTGTACAAAATAGACTTCAGTTACAAATATATATAAGTACTTAAGTATCTTAGTACTTAAGTATACTACTGTTTCTGTCATAAATTAAGTGCTGTAAAATTTTCTGCCCGACGACGTCAGTCCTTAGAAATACCGATTTTGAACAAAATGTTTGTGCTCATCCTCTAGTCGTTCCGTCATGCTGATCTGGGAGAAAAGGAAACGCTTTTAATGCTGGTACATTCAAAGCTTTTCCTTTTATCCCCTGATTACTCCTAAGGACTAACGTCGGGCAGCTCCCGGTTGTCAAACTTTTTGCACAAATACATTCCCAAGGAAGGTTTTAATTCATCATAATTTTTTTAATTCCCCTTTTCCATCTTAACGCTCACCATCACGCTAAAAGTGGCTATTGGGTGGGTCTAACGGCCTCAGCTTAAGCTTCCCCCTTTGGGCCTTAAAACGTGATAATGAATCTGTATCATATTTTTTTTTTATGTTTAAAACGTGAAACCAGGCCTGTGTCACTCCCGTTTAGGTATCGAAAATGTACCTACTACATTATTACTATGCGCGCAGGCGGCCCCTCCGGGTCGGTAAATTCAGTTATACGAATCGTTTGTCCACAGTAATAAGAATGAAATTGGCTTGCAATGGATGTCTAGGTATATAAACGAAAAGGTGCTGAGTTCTGACGTGAACTAAATTAAACCATATCGCTAGCCACATTGAGTAGATATTTCTTCGAATTTCTTTGCTGAGTGAGACTTCTGTTCGTTAGTATTATTTATTCTGTGGTGAAACGCATTCATTATTACTTTGCGTCGTCACTTACGACATACACAGGAAGAAATAGAGTAGTGTTCTCCTACCCGGAAACTACATAGCACGATAAATGAATACTTGGCTATAATTGGCCATGCTCTACTTGAGTAAATTATTATCAGAGTATTATTAGACAACATTCCTTTAACAAATTGAAGTATGAGAAGCATAAATAAATAGATAATTATGAAAAGCCGTAACATTTACATACAATTTGGGTACAAACCTGTAAAAATAGAATAAGTTAATTAAAGTATATCTATCTATATTTTAGAGCTATGCTCTTTTCGGTGGAATATGAATTCTCTTCCATTTGTCTCTTACCTGCCAGTTGTTTTACTCTCTTCCCTGCCCTTACGAGGGACATTGAATTATAGGGACTAACATACAGGTCAAACACATAACCCTCCTTTTGGGCTTTGCCGCATTCGGGTAAAAATCCACACTTGTATACAGATCCACTATTACGTCTTTATTCCTAATGGGGCAGACAGAGCATGTTGGGTCTTGTGGCTCTAAGCAGATAGAGCCTAGGGCCATAAGACCCAAAAGCCACTTTTAGCAAGATGATAGGAGGGAAGATGGAAAAAATGGAAAAAAGTGATGGGTTGCTAGCCGCATCGCCTATTGACATGATTCGTATTTTCGCCCATTCCCTTGATCGCCTTCTACGATCTGCGCGGGAAGAGAATCTCGAAAATCTTTGGTTATCCAGTATACGCGGGATCCGAGAGGTATTAATACATTACACATAATGGGCGAGACTCCATTGGAGATGAGCGAGAATGCATAATGTTTTAACCACAGTAAACAAAGTTCTTTTTTTTTAAGTTCGATTTTTTTATTAGCTGACTGGCTCCGTCGTCTGAGCTAGTAGTCAAGGCGTTTGCCTTGTGATTCGAAGGTCGTGGGTTCAAATCCCACTGGGAAGCATATTTTATGAAACGTTGTTTCTGATATTGCAGGCTTGAATCACCTGATTATCCGAAAAGAAAGATGATTCCATGCTTCGGAAAGCACGTAAAGCTAGGGGTCCTGGTGGTATCCTGGTGGTTTTTTATCTATTAAAGTTTCGGATTTTTTCAAAATGGCAGAACCATGGGGCGGTTAATTTTTTTTCCGTTTTAAGCTATGCAAAGACAAACTTCCAAGGTCTACAGCTCACAGAGTCACTATAGTACTATTTTTTTTTCAGGTAAGAGATCACACGGGGAAATGTTGTAGGAGTAAGTATTTTTTAGTATCTGATATTGATTAGCTTTATTTTCATACTTACTCATAGTCAGATTGTAGGAATTCTATCTTCTTCCTCATCTTAGCGCGTTCCCGGTAGCATCCTCAGCTGTGCTGGTTCGCAGCCTGGGGTGCGCTTCCCCGCGTTTTCTTCTCCAAAGACCTTGCGAAGTGGAGAATAAATAGCCGGAACAGTTTTAACTGTTCCGGCTATAGTTTTACGACCGGCCGCCTGTCTGACGTCAACCCTCTTAGCAGTTTATCCCTATGGTTGACCTCCCGGTCAAACATAGGGATAAACAGATAATTCGTTTTTAGCGCTTTTAGCGGTAAGTCCGCCAATTGTAAAACAATTTATATTGTGGAACAATTGAATGAATGAATAAATAAATTATTACAAATTCCTTTTTCATCCTTTTTAGATGTATTTTACTTCAATTATTGATTTATACAGCATTACAATGCTCGTAACAATATCTCAATTGAAAATATGTGATGAAAAATTTCGCCACGAGTAAGATTCGAACTCACGCACCTCACGTCTGTACAGGTGCACTTGCAATTATGCTGCTGTAACTACGAATCACCTGACGAATTTCCTCATCACATATTACTTATGTATTTAAACCATGCGGTATCTTCATCTTTATATCCACTATTATGTAGTAGGTATTGAACTTATTTCATATTAGAAAAATTTTAAGTCGAGGCTTTATTTTAGATTTTAATTATGATTTATACAGCATTACAATGGTCGAAACAATTCTTAATGAAAAATAATGCTACCGTGACTTGCAATCGTTTCTTCAATTTCCTCATCACATATTTTTAATTCCATTAAAAGAAATCTTTATTTCGTAAAAACATATTAAAATTTTAACAAACTAAAAATACAACGTAAAACTAACAAGTAACTAAATTAAAACTAAAATATAGCCTAAATATTAATAAGTCTAAAATTGATGTCATAGAAAATCTCATAATATATAATACCTAAAGTTAGCTAAAACTAGAAAGAACCTAAAACTAAAAACCTTAAAAAATATAATATAATAACTAAAATATATTATTAAAAGGAGTCCCTATTAAAATATATTATATTCTATTAAAATATGTGATGAGGAAAATTTATTAAAAATATTCGATTTTGCTACCTATGAAATTATAAAAAAACGGTAAGTGTGATTTTTTGGTATACTTTTTAATTGTTACTATAAATATTAATACCTACAATATTAAAATTTATTATAAGGTGCATACATTTTAATCAAACGATTATAACATATTATCACTATCAAGTATTATCTTTTCTGTCTCTGTCGTGTCTCTAGATAATGTAGCTGGAGTATTTATACTTGTGCAAATGATTTATTACTACTACGAATAATCTTTTGGATATAAACTGATTTCTGTTTAAGGCCGTACCTAAATTTTCCAGGGTCCAGTGCTGCCCCCATTTAAAATAAATCATTTCAAAGAAAACAAAGACGTCATTTAAAATTTTGCTACTACCAAGTCCTAGATAACCCTTCAAAGTATTTTATGAACTAGTGTTTACAGGTTAAAGTGTGAACGTTAAGTTTTCTACGCACATTTGCGAAAAACGGCCACTTTTGGCTAATGTGCGTGGCTTAACGTTCATCGAGCACGGCTCCGGGCCTTTCTTCGCGCTTGACAAATATTTCACTGTTTTATTTTTTTATTTTTTTTTTGTATTATATTTATAATTTTTTCTGTAGCCAAAACGGATAGATATTTAGATAATACATTTTTTGGTATAATTTTCATATAAAAAGGTGATTGTATAAAATAGTAATACATACGTATTACTATTTTATACAATCACCTTTTTTACTATTTTATAATACTATAAAGGCAAATTTAGGCAATTTTAGAGGTATGTTTGTGATTTTTTTCTATCAAGCCAAAAATGCTTAATCGTATTTTGGCTATTGTGGGTGTCTGCAAAAAATCCTTAAGATTTTTATGTAAATATTTTGAGGAATAAACTGTTGTAGTTTAATAACAGTGATTTTTCAAAAACACGCATAATATTGCTAATTGTGAACCCATGTCGCCTTAATTGTAACGTAGTTACAGTCCTTTTTTCTTTAATTGATTTTGCGAAGTGAGACTTCTGTACTTGTACTAATATGTATTCTGTGCTAATGGTAACCGTCATGGCGTAATGGTTAACACGCTAGACTGCCACTCCGGAGGTTCTGGGTTCAATCCCCAGCCAGGGCAAGGTAGCCTTTTTCAAATTGTCCTGGGTCTTGTTTATCTATATATGTATTTATCATAAAATAAAGTGCCGTTAAGTTAGTTTAAAACTGCTTACCTTGGGGCTAGTTTAATCTATGTGATTTGTCACTATATATTTATTTATTTATAGAATGGTAAAAATTTATTGCTTAACTTAAAACTTTTATTTAAATTTAGCTTTTAAGGGTGAAAAAATACTTTATTTTCATATCAAATGAATTCATACTTTTTTATTCAAAGATTTATTTACTTCAAACAAAGAGTCTTTAAAATATTCTTGATAAAATCATAAGAAAATAATAAGGAATATATACAATTTCATAGCAACATTGACGGTTAGTTATGTTAAGTATTATCAAGTAATCCTCCACCAGTTTAAAATGTAATGTGAAAAAGTACTGATTTTAAGAGTTGACCTGAATCCAATTTGCAAAGCGAGAGAGACGAGTATACACGCTAGGATAAACAGTGGTAGTGCATTGCAATTGCCAAGAGTAAAGACCGACGACCAAATCTCCGCGGATCAGGGGCCCGCCGAAATCACCATAGCTGCACGGGCCGCTGCCAGCCAGTCTGCTGGTACATACCATATTGTCGGTGACTGTATACCCGTTCTGAGAATATGTGCTCTTGCATGCAGTAGTGTTGGCTGACAGGACTTGCACTTCACGCAATAATGTAACAGTTGATCCGCCATTCTATAAAAAAGAAACAATGAATTATTTAAAAAAAATATTTTTAGAAACAAGCATTTATGTAAAACAATGAACTAAAAACTTTAAAGTGCTCCTCAAGATGAGACAGTTGAGCCCAAACTCGGTGGGATTTGTCATAAGTACCATAATATTGCATTTTCACCCAACTTACATAAGTTTGTGAAGTTTCAACTCGATCGAATAAGTGAGTTTAATTTGCGATGTTGGGCGTTGAGGACACTAGTAAAACAGGTACGGGTTGCCGTAGGCCGTACCTGAATTTTCCGGGGTCCAGTGCTGCCCCCATTTAAAATAAATCATTTCAAAGAAAACGGAGACATCATTTAAAATTTTGCAACTACCAAGTCCTAGATAACCCTTTAAAGTATTCTATGAACTACTGTTTACAATTTATAGTGAGAACGTTAAGCTTTACTACGCACAATTGCGAAAAACGGTCACTTTTGGCTAATGTGCGTAGTAAAGCTTAACGTTCTCATTATAAACTGTAAACAGTAGTTCATAAAATACTTTAAAGGGTTATCTAGGACTTGGTAGTTGCAAAATTTTAAATGATGTCTCCGTTTTCTTTGAAATGATGTATTTTAAATGGGGTTGGCACTCGACCCCGGAAAATTTAGGTACGGCCTTAACTGAACTTTTTTGGATTATAATAAATCTTATATACTAAGAATACACGTCACCCTTCTAAATGGTTGGATGTTTACATTACTATAAATAAACATAGAATATTAATTACTAATAGCGGTATCTTCAAAGGGAACCTTCACATTCCGATGTAGGGTATCGATCTATAAACAATAACTATTCCTTAAGGTGAAGATAGAAGCAAATGACCTTGAAGTATCGCCCTCATTTGAAATAAATTGCTAATCGTCAGGCGCTAGATAGCCCTTTAAATTATTTTATGAACCACCGTTGAAAGTATTTACATTAGTCCGTCTAGCTTTAAAACTTGCCTCCGCCAAAAGTGGCCACGGCAAGTTTTAAAGCTAGACGGATCACCAATAATAGTTTCAACTGCAGTTCATAAAATAATTTAAAGGGCTATCTAGTGCATGACGAAGAGCAATATGGAAATTATCACCATATTTACGAGTTACGAGTAACAATTTATTTCACACTTCAAGGCCATTTGCTTCTATATTCACCTTAAAAGGACTTGCATTCCGATCCATGACATCATAATATAAACAATGTTTTCATCCAATGATTTTAATATTTATCTATTTTATATTTATTGATACCCATACCACAGAATACAGTAAGATTAAACAGAAAGGAATCTCCTAAGGTACGCGCAATATGCGTCCCCGTTCCCCGCACCCGCACCTCTCCCCCGGTTCTTGACGGCCAACGTGAGTCATCAAGGCGAAAACGGGGGAGAGGTGCGGGGACGGGGAACGGGGACGCACATTGCGCGTACCTTAGGAGATTCCGGCCTGTGCCTATACTACAAATTTAACTTGCAAGATTTGATTACGGACAACGGGACAGGTGAAACTAAATAAAAGCTTGTATAAAATAGCTCAGCTGAAACGCAAAGCTTTTTTACGCATTCAAGATGCAGTACCTACAAAATTGAATTATTTCATAATTTAGTATCAGAAAAATCACTAGATAAAAATTTTGCGTCTACTTTGTTCATTATTATACAACGTGGAAGGGACATGCCTGTAATAAATAAATCGAACCACGGGCTATACTAGATCATTAAAGTACAATGACATTATATTAACAGAGAAAAAACCAAAAAAAAAATTTGGACATTCCCATACAAATCGCCCGGGCGGCTGCACACTTTTGTATGGAAATGTCAATTTATTTTTTTATTGGTTTTTAAACTAACGCGCTTTGAACACATGATTTATATATATATAACGGGACTTAGCACGAACCTTTTTTATTGTTTTGTCTAACGTTTCGAAGAAGAGTTACATCTTTCGTAGTCGCAGAAAGGTAAAAAAGGTTCGTGCTAAGTCCCGTTATATATATATAATTTTTGTTTTTTGTTTGGCTGATATTTTATTTTCATTATATGATACAGTTCGATTTATTACGGTTATGTCCCTTCCACGTTGTATATTATTTATTTAATCTTTATTGCACAATAAAATAAAAGTGCAAGTGGCGGACCTAATGCCATATGGCATTCTCTCCCGGTCAACCAGTAGACCAAGCAGAAAATATGTGTGGCTGGCGTAATAAAATTCACAAAAATAAGCAAACTTAATATAAATAAAATATATATTAAAAAAACACATATACACATAACACATATTATGTACTTCTTTATAACCCCCGACAAAAAAGAGAGGTGTTATAAGTTTGACGTTATTATATATAAGGTTAACGCTTGAAAGTCAGGGCTTTCTCTAGTAAATAATAGATGGCGCTATCCGTAGCGCGACTTGATATCCGTATCAAGTCGTATCGTTAGTTCAGCTACACATCACTAGATAGCGTTCTAGTCGGGTTTTTTTTAAATTTGCCTAGCATATAAACTTGTATAAAGTTTACATAGAATATTGTATTACATTTTACTTGTACTACTCATACTGCGCTAAATCCCTCAATTCTTTTAGTAGTATTTTGAAGGTTGGCTGAAAGATATCGCTTTAGTGATAAGCCGCATACTTCATTCTAAATTTACTTTAGATGGTTGTAATATTCAGTTGGTGCAATAATAGCAGATTGTTGCACCGAGCAGAAAGTAAGTTATTATCGAACCGAGCGCCTATTTGGAGCCCGAGCGCCAACGAGGGCCATAATAAGTACGAGTGCAATGTGGATAATCTGCTTTTCTTTCAACTACTGCAAGAAAAGTAGGTAAAAAATAAAACTGAAGAAAAATTACAATAGTAGATAAGCAAATGCACTTTCATATTTTTCTGTGAAAATTAGCTGTTGACATTCCCGCCTTTTTTTTTGCCCGACTGCGCCAGAAGGAGGGTTATGTTTTTTTGATTGTATGTATGTATGTAAATTTCTTTGGCACGCTCTACAGCTTAAACGGCTTGATAGACTTTAGCTTGAGAGATGTCGTTAGATTTGTCCTAACTCTGAGAGTGACACTGGGTATATAAAAATTGAAATAATCCAAAATGGCGGATTTTCGCGACAAATTATGGGTCTTCGAATTTTTTTATTCCTGTTTTTTGCTATAATCATCATCATCTTCTTTGTCTAAGCGCATTCCCGGTTGCATCCTCAGCTGTGCTGCGTCGGAGCCCGGGGTGCGCTTTCACGCTTTTTGAATTTTTTATCGATTTTTAATAAGTTTTTTTTTTTGGAGAGTAGTTCAGTATCATGGACTGAACATACTCCAAAAATTTGGACAGTGTTTAAAAAGTCAGCCTGTATATCAACTTCAACTGTTCATAAATGAGATAATAGAATATAAAAAACAACTTACAGAAGTAGCTCCCCATCCGGCTGCCGTAAAAACAGTATTATCGGGTATATAGTAGTCGCTTCCAACAATTGTTGCAGGCTTAATAACATCGCTGTAAACGATGGGATAGGTTGGCCGTACAATAGCTATATCACTGTCATGTGACGCGTAATCTATGTGCCAAGAGACGGCAGAAACAGAATAGAGTACGCCTTCAGTATTAGAATAAGATGAACCCGCGCGGATTCGCCATTTTGATGCAACTGGATCACTTCTGTAAATAAACATAATTTTAAACAATTAAGTGACTTTAATTTCTAGTCTTCTTCATCAAAACTCACTTTCTGAATGCAAATGCTTGATTTAATGACAACAACATTAAAATCGCTATATGTGTGCATAGAATATTTAATTATGAGGAGTGACTGCCTCCGCGGTCCAGTGGTCAAGGCGTTTGCCTTGTGATCCGTAGGTCATGGGTTCAAATCCCACTGGGAAGCATACTTTGTGAAAAGTTGTTTCAAGATTGTTTAGGATATTGCAGGCTTGAATCACCTGATTATCCGAAAAGAAAGATGATTCCGTGCTTCGGAAGGCACGTAAAGCCGTTGGTCCCGAATGCCATCTAGCGTTTGTACCTATCCTAGGATTGGTCCTAGTCTACTCTTTGGGTTGCGGAGATCAGACGGCAGTCGCTCTGTGTAAAAACCACAGCGGCCTTATCGCTAAAAGCGATTTCTTCCAGACAACCGATGGATGGAGAGAATATAAAAATGCGTTAGCAGACGGTAAGTTATCGGGAAGCAAACATAAAAAAAAAAATTACACTCGGATTGAGAAGCTCCTCCTTGTTTGAAGTTTATAAAGTACGTACCAGAGTAACAGAAAACGAGCATCAGTGTCCTCTGTGCGAAGACATTATTACACGGTGATTTTTCATCGGTTTTGGAGCCGAAGGCCACTTCATAAGGATCGTTAGTAAGACCCAATTAGCTAGTCCAAATAAAAATTCAGAAACAAAAAATGTTGACTAAAACTCGAAAGTAAAAACGTGAGATCAATTAGAAGCGTAAGCAGAGCTTGTCGTTCGCCGCGCGAGAAGTACGTATTCGTATAAAAGACGGGCGTAACTACGTGGTCTAGATCGAAAATCATTTTGCCAAATTTTTAGGGTTCCGTAGCCAAATGGCAAAAAACGGAACCCTTATGGATTCATCATGTCTGTCTGTCCATCCGTATATCACAGCCACTTTTTTCCCGAAACTATAAGAACTATATTGTTGAAACTTGGTACGTAGATGTATATTCTTCGAACCGCATTACGATTTTCACACAAAAATAGAAAAAAAAAATTTTAGGGGTTCCCCATACTTAAAAATACTTAAAACTGAAACTCAAATTATTTTTTATTCGAAACCATACATGTGGGGTATGGATAGGTCTTCCAAAATGATATTGAGGTTTCTAATATATTTTTTTTCTAAACTGAATAGTTTGCGCGAGAGACACTTCCAAAGTGGTAAAATGTGTGCCCCCCTGTAACTTCTAAAATAAGAGAATGATAAAACCAAAATAAATATATGATGTACATTACTATGCAAACTTGCACCGAAAATTGGTTTGAATGAGATCTAGTACGAGTAAGTAGTTTTTTTTAATATGTCATAAATCGTAAACCGCAATAATTATGTTACTTGCTGCTACGGAACCCTTCATGGGCGAGTCCGACTCGCACTAGGGTCGTACAAAAATTTGGATTACCTACGTAAAGGAACTTTCTGCCATGTACGACCGAATTAACTTCCTGCAGCGATGTTCCCGAACCGATACGACATTGAAACCTTCAAAAAACGAGCGAGATATCTTCCTGAAAGGCCGGTAACGCTATTGTTACACCCCTGGTGTTGCAGTTGTCCATGGGCAGTGGTGATCACTTAATACCATCAGGTGACCCGCTTGTTCGTTTGCCGCCATATAACATAAAAATCAACGGGCAAGAGCAAGTCGGAATCGTACATGAAGGGTTACATACCACCGTAAAATGTTTTAAAACGCTGAAGAAACACGTTTCTTGTATGACGACCCCCTTTAATTTTTAACTATATCTTAATTTTAGTATTTGTTGTTATAGTGGTCATAGTAATACATATTTGGTGAAAATTTCAAGACGACCCCCTTTAATTTTTAATTTTATCTTATTTTTAGTATTTGTTGTTATAGCGGCTACAATAATAAATATTCGGTGAAAATTTCAAGTGTCTAGCTATCACGTTTCAAGAGATAAAGCTCTGTGACACACGGACAGATGGACAGACAGACTGACAGACAGACGGACAAACAGCGGAGTCTCAGTAATAGGGTCCCGTTTGCACCCTTTGGGTACGGAACCCTAAAAAGGATAGAGGAATTAATTTACTATACGACATTTATTTTCCAAAACTAATGTAAATTCAGCGTGTATAATCTACTGCGATCACCAACCCGATTACGGGAAATCCTACCTTTATTGGGAGAGGACTTTAGTCCAGCAGTGGGCTGTTATAGGCTGTAACGATAGACGATAACGAACGTAGGTAATAAAATGTAAAACAGAAGCATGTTAGCAATCTTCCATGCTCGAAAATCTAAATTATGTCAATAAGCGATGCGGTAGCAACCCATCACTATTTAGATTCTCTTTTTCCATCATCACGCCTTTGGGTCTTACCACAGATATAGATGTATACAGATATGTTAATCTATATCTGTGGGTCTTACAGCTTCCTTTTAGGGATAAAGATGGGATAGTGTGTAGCATTTTAACCTTTGTGTAGAAACATAAACAAACGACTTCTTTCTTCCGCGCTGTTCTGATGTCTTCTCGCGCACATCGTAAAAACCGATCCGGGGAATGGGCGAGAACCTCTCCGTAGAGAGCGAATTTTATGAACTCAAAAGGCTCAAGTAAGTCATTAAGTGTTGTTATTGATGTTTTAAAATTAATCTTTCAATATTGTAATAGGTATCTGTGTTTCATTGTTTATTATTTTATTAATTCTAATAATTTTAATATAATTAATAATTATTTACTCTGCATCCGCGGAAGACCAGCGTCGTGGCTCGTACAACAGTCCACGACACATGCTGAGCGAAGGTCGTTTTGGTGCATGCTTGTGTAGTATGTAGCAAAGTTATCAATTTTTCTTTGCTTTTAACCAGAAACAATTTGAAAGGCGGTCAGGCTTGTAACCCATCACTATTTGTATCCGCTTTTTCTCCTATACGCCCACCATATCATGCTGTACGAAGCAAGGGTCTAATGGCCTACTGTCAGGAATAAAGATATGGTACCTATGTTTATTTATGCAGTTTTCTTTCCTACGCTTTAGTGAGTGTACACTGTAGGTACACTTAATGACAGGTCTTATGTGGATTACCCACAGATCTGTACTTTGGTCTGAGGTATTTATTACCGTAAAAAATTACACATACAAAAAAAAATTACTCACATAACACAGCGGGCTGCTGTCAAAACAGTTCTGTAGTTGACAATTGTTCCAGCACAAAGTATTTCGTAACTAGCCCACCACCACCAGCCCTGATAATGCAAAAGAGATACAATATATGGGTACTTGGTCACTGAACTGGCGCTACCGTTTGTTATCTTCCCTGTAGGAGTCGCTGTGAAAAGGAAAAATGAATATTATAATTAATAATCAATAAATAATTAGCATTGCTATCCAACGAGGGAACGCAACCAGAGTTTTTTCTACTTTTTCTTGTTTAATTACGTTTGTTTTATAGTTAAATTAATGTACTTTAACTTTATTTATGTTCCATACGTATCAGCACTCAGCCAAATGGATTTTGTATGGGACGAAATTTTTTTTTCGTTTTTCGATATTGGTTTTTATGGAAAGTAGTTCAGAGTCATGGACTGAACTAACACCAAAAAGGTTATGCGTTAGATACCAGTAACCCTGTATATTACAAAAAAAAAATTCAGTACACATTTACTAATTAATAAACTTTATTATTCTATTATATATAACACTAGCAGTCCACCCCGGCTTCGCCCGTGGTACACACATAGCCTATGTCACTCGGGAATAGTGTAGCTTTCTAACGGTGAAAGAATTTTTTAAATCGGCCCAGTACTTTTTGAGCCTATTCATTACAAACATACAAACATACAAAAATAGGTACAAATCTTTCCTCTTTATAATATTAGTGTAGATAGTGTAGACTACTGCTGACCCGGCGAACTTTGTTCCGCAGGCTGATTTGTAAATCTAAATCATCCAGGGCGCCACCCAAACGCATACAAAAAAAATAATTTACACGACTTGGGTTGACAACGAAGGTCAAAAGAAAAACAGCAGCTGCTGGTCGAAAAACTATAGCCAAATCGTTTATCGGCTATTTCTTTTCGACTTCGTATGGTTTCGGTATCCTTGCCTTGCCATTCCTTCGGAATGCTTGACATGCGTATTACATTTGGAGAAAATAAAGTGAGAAAGCGTACCACGGGTTCCAAAGTAGCGTAGCTGAGGATGCAACCGGGAACGCTCTAAGACGAAAAAACTATTAAATAGCTAAGGAACTCGATTAAGTCACCGTTGATACAGATAATACATAAATGTTATCTTATTGATCTATCACTTAAAAGCTACGATGACATACCTACCTACACCAGATTCACAGATACACTACTCTATTTGTATCGGGGGTTAATCCATATATTAGCCAGAGCAGTCAGGTGATTTGGCCTACTCTCTCCGCGCTGACCAGACGGGTTGGAGAAGTCTCACTGATATTTAAGCTTTGTTTAGCTTGTGTTTCCTAAGTTGCCTTCTACGACATCCACGGAAAGACTTGGAGTGGTTCAATTCTACTTTGCCGGGAACCACACGGCGAATCGGGGGTTAATAAGAGGATTTAAATACGTACCTTTAGATGTATTTACAGCTACAGCACAGGCTGTAGCTACCCCTAGAGCCAACAGAACCAAAGCGTGACGCATCTTGTTGTTTTAAAGGAAATATTATTATGTTATTGTGTAATAGTTTCTAATGAAACTTGGTATTTATATCTAACATGTCGAGTCCTTTTATCTGTAATACACTATTCAATATAAAAGGACTTAATTGTAATGATAATTCACTTACAATGTTGAGTGCTCTTATTTAACAAATCGACAGTATTCAATATTATAATAATAATATTTTGACTTGGTAGCTAAGAGCACTTAACATTGCAAGTGAATAATATATTATAATAAAATAAAAACTATAATTTACAATCCCTGACTTCCCACGGGTAGATCATGAATATAGGAAACAATTGACTTGACTGTTTCCCACGTCCTGTCCAAGTGGTCAAAGGATGGTTCTTCTTTACAGCCTATTTCGGTCCGCTGTTGGACTAAAGTCTTGCAATTTTTTTTAAGAAAAAAAATTTATTCTACTCTCCCGTCACGGCCAGTCAACACACTTATTGTTGTTTCACTCAGTTTCGAGATAGCTCAAAAATCCGTCTGTCTGTTTTCGCCTACAGATCGCATTTTTAAAACGATTTTGACGAAAAATGGCACACAAGTTCCTTGATTTTTTTTTTGACGATATTGATTTCTAATTGGGGGAGAAATGAGAGGGGAAAGGATCCCTCCTTTACCCTCTCTTTTTTGTAGCGTTATTTATTGACGGATTTCAATCAAATTTGAGAGGCACACTAAGGATTTCAACATAAGATGTTACAAAAAAAAAATCCAAAAGGGGGGAAAGGGGGAGTTTGCTGTAGCGTTATATATGGACGGATTTGACTGAAATGGTTCGATAAGCTAGGGGAACGTGTCGGATAATGCATGGTTATAACAGACAGAACCACTAGTTTAAGAATCCCATGAAAACGTCACATTTTTCCGGGATAAAAGTATGCTATATCAAGCAAGCGCGAATCGCAAGCGGAGCCACTCCATTTCAGCTTGGTAAAATGCTTAGGGCACACTTGAATTTTCCGGGGTCCATTGCTGCCCCCATTTGAAATTAATCATTTCAAAGGAAACGGAGATATCATTTAAAATTTTGTTTTTACCAAGCCCAAGATAACCCATCAAACTATTTTATGAACTACTGTACCAAAAGTGGCCGTGGCACTTTATCTGTGTAACAGTAGTTCATAAAATAGTTTGAAGGGTTATGGCTTGGTAGAAATAAAATTTTAAATAATATCTCCGTTTCCTTTTAAATAATTTATTTTAAATGGAGGCAGCACTGAACCCGGAAAATTCAAGTGTCCAGCTGATCGACTATTCTCTTCTACAAGTCGCATTACTCAACCGATTCTCGTGGAATTTTGTAAGAAGGTTCGATATATTTTTTATTGATGCATTTTTGGTCATTTTTTCTAACTGGCAAAATGACAGCCATGGATCTTGAAAACGTAAAAAATGTCATGTAGCTCTGCAAAGACAGGCTCGCGAGGTCTACAGCTCTCAGAGCTATTTGACTAATTAACTAGTCACTCTACTTCTACCTCTCTTCTACTTGTACCAAATAATCATTTTTTCTTTCTATCTTTCTTTCTTTCTCGCAAATTTGTCTTTACATAGCTTAAAACTGAATAAATGTTCACCGGGCACCTGAAAACTTTTATGGTTCCGCCATTTTAAAAAAATTCCAAAAATGAAATCGAAAAACAATCTATATAATATTGGACCTGCATACAAAATTTTGCGAGAAACTGGTTGAGAAATGCGACCTGTAAAGGAAAACAGCCGGACAACCGGCAGATTTTTTTTTCGTTAGCCTATGGTGTTCGATTGTTGGGCAAAGGCCTCCCCTCCAGCCTTCCATGCATCTCTGTTAGTGGCCACATGCATACGAAAGCATGTTTGTTGCTAGTAGTATATAAATATAAGAAGCCGGGCCTTCGGCCCGCTCCTCAAAACTTATCCGGTGGAGTAGGATGTGCCATCTGGGGCAACCTATATTTGTCAATTCAAAAAAACAAAAAAAGAGGCCCAAGCTGAAGCGTTTCCCCCTTGGGAGCTCTTTGCGCTGTTGCTAGCACTTAGTATATAAATATAGGAAGCCGGGCTTTTGGCCCGCTCCTCAAACCTTGTCCGGTGGAGTAGGATATGCCGTCTGGGGCAACCAATATTTGACAATTCAAAAAAAAGAGACGGTTCAAGCTGACTCGAGTACTAATTAAGATATTCCAAACATACTCATCCCACAGCTTCTCATGTCACGGTACATATTCTGATGTCTTCACCCATCTCAAAATTTAATTCCTAACTCATCCTTTTAGTTTTTATCCCATATAATTTTATTTGTTATTCCTAACCTAACTAATCGCATTTTTTTTAGGCATTAAAGTTGCAGTACTAAATAAAGAATTTAAAGTAAATAACTAAAATTAAATAAAAAATGATGAAATTTCAAATTTTGTAAGTAGATTGCGGTACTGACCGCTGACTTGAGTGAGTGACATGAGTAAGCGTCAAGTAAAAAGCTAAAATAAAATGTGTTCAATTAGGGTAAATTAACGTTATGGTGATTGATTTGTTAGGGCAACAGAACATTAGAGCAACTGGTCGTTAGATAAAATAAAATTAGGGGAAACGAAATTAAGACAAATTAACGTTAAGTAAAAGTTATAACAAACCTTATATGTGGTTCCAAGTGACGTATCGTATATATTAGGTCCTTACATATGAAATTGCCGATTTTTAATACTGGCAACTTTAAAATCAAATATCTTGCGTTTCATTAGGAATTCCAAATTCAAATTTATTTCGAAATAAAGCCAGAAAAATATTGTTTTAAAATTCGTATTTCATTTGTTTTAACATCATTTGTTTGAGTTTCAACATTGCTATAACAACAACTATGGACAAATTGAAAATTCGCGGTATTTACGAATACGAGTTCCACCGTGGCACCAGTGCTGCAGAAATGACTCGAAGAATTAACGACGAATTAACGGTGCGTTTTTGGTTTCAACGTTTCCGTTCTGGAAATTTCGATTTACACAATGATCACAATGGCTTGACCCTGGAGAACCGGCAAAACCTTGCCCTAAGCGAAAACTGACCAAAAAGAAGATTCTGGTTAGTGTTTGGTGGACCAGTGCTGGTATTATCCACTACAGCTTCTTGAGATCAGGCCAGACGATTACTGCAGACTTGTATTGCCAACAATTGTAAACAATGATGGAAAAGCTTGCCATTAAACAACCGAGACTGATGAATTGTTCTAGCCCACTGCTACTTCAGGATAACGCTAGACCACACACTGCACATCAAACGATCGCCAAGTTAGAGGAGCTGCGACTGGAACCTCTGCGTCACCCACCATACTCTCCAGATCTTGCCCCAACCGATTACCACTTTTTTCAAAATTTGGATATTTTTTTACAAGGAAAAAATTTCAAATCTGACGAGGCAGTCAAAACCGCCTTCAAACAGTTCATAGACTCTCGCTCCCAGGATTTTTTTTCCAAAGGTATCAATGATCTGCCTATAAAATAGCGGAAGTGTATCGATAACAACGGCCCATACTTCGATTGATTAAATAATAATTTCATTAAAAAGAACTTGTTTCACTTTTTTGATACTGAACGGCAATTTTATATGTAAGGACCTAATACTTACCTACGTCAATAAATAGTGATGCGATTTAATCATAAATATGCGCCCGGTAATCTAATGATTATATGTAAAGTACGAGTACAGTTAAAATAGGTCAAAACTAGTGTAATTTTTACGAATACCAACTCAGAGGAAAGGCAAGAGGTTTTAAATCATACTAGCTGGTGCCTGCGACTTCGCCCACGTGAAATTTTGTTTTATTGTGCAAATTAAAAATTTGGTTACTTAGTGTGTAATTTACAGTCCGAGTTTAAAAAAAATCTGACACCAGTGTTGGCTACTTACACACACGATAAACAAATAACAGTCCGAGTTTTTTTATTGTATTTCGGCACATACATTCATCATCGGGTCTTTTTTACTCTCCACTGCAGGAGCACGACCCTCTTTGTACTGCCAGAGCCATACTTGGCCAAAGCAGTCAAAGGATTTGGCCTACACACACTCTCCACGCTGTTTAAATCATATTTAAAACTGAACTACTGACCCAGTAGCGGCGTTAGGGTAGGGCACGGTTGGGCGACCGCCCAGAGCGCCAGATACAAAGGGGCGACAGGGGGCGTTTTTGGGCAAGGGGGGGTCACAGGTAATAATAAATATATAAATCGCGGCTGGTTAATGGTGGGAACTCCTAAACTCTTATTTGTATGCATCCCCCCCCCCCCCTCCCTCGCTTCGTTTACAAATCGGGCGGCAAATTTGAAGAATCCTATATCGTACTTGCACCTCTCCCCCCCCCCGTCAGAAATAAATCCTATAAGATTAAAGCCTAAATTAGAGTCGGAATTGCAGTTTGGGGGGAGAGGGGGAGGGGGAATCTTGCCCGGGGCGCTGGTAGAGCTAAAACCGGCACTGTACTGACCAGAGCTTAAGAATAAACTGTCAAATAGAAAGAAAAAGCGCCGTTGTTATACATACATACTATCACGTCTTTAACCCTAACGGGGCAGACAGAGCATTTTGGATCAAGGCCACTTTAAGCATCATTGTGGGCGAGAAGGTGGAAAAACGATTTTATGATCTGCGCGGGAAGAGAAGCAGCTGGTACATTCTAAGTTTTTTTCTTTTCTCCCAGACCAGCATGGAAGCATGTTATACAAACTGACTTTATCTACAAACCAAATTAACGGAGGAAGTACAGTCCATGATACTGAACTACGAGTACTTTGGAAATAAATAGAAGATAAAAAAACGTTACTTATCAAGTTATCTACTTGCCCATTTGCATTTTTTTAATGAACCTATATACTCTGCCCCCCCCCCCCCCCCCCCCTTTGGGAAAAGGCCTCGCCCCATCGTCATAATGTATTGCAAACGTACGCGTACCTAGTTCGATTCGGGAGAGCTGTTATTAAAATAAAATTTAAAATTAACAAGTATGATTCTGTAACTCGTAAAAAAATATCTTTAGTAACAGAGGTTCTTATAGCTCTTCTTTGTCTTAGCGCGTTCCCGGTTGCATCCTCAGCTGTGCTGTTTCGGAGGCTGGGTTGCGCTTTCCCGCTTTTTCTTCTCTAAATTTAGGATGCATGTCAAAATTGTCACCCAAGGATGCCAAAGATTTTTCGAAGTGCAGGAGAAATAGCAGGAGCAGTTTAAACGACTTGGCCCTAGTTTTACGACCGGCCGCCTGCCTAACGCCAACCCTCTTTAGGAATGCATTTGTGCGAAAAGTCTTACAACCAGCCGCCGCCCGACGTCTATGTTCCTTGGGAATGCAATTGTAGCACGAGATGTTTGTGCTTAGTCCTTTAGTCGCCTCTTACGACATCCACAGGAAGAGATGGAGTGGTCCTATTCTAGGCCGGAAGCCACACGGCTCAACAGAGGTTCCTATAACTACGGCGTCATAACTAATAATGGTATTTGGTCGCAGTTCATATATTAATAGTTTATATAAAAAAATCTAAAGCGTCTAAAAAGGAGATATAGGTTGCCCTCGATATACTTAGAATAAATAATAGATACCTATCACTAATAATAAAAATAAAAAAAATTATACAAAGTGGATCCCCGTAATAAACCAAACCACGGTCTATACTAGATCATTATAGTATAACGAAATTAAAATTACAGTCGAAAAACCAAAAAAAAATTACTTTCCCATACAAATTGCCCGAACGGCTGCATACTTTTGTATGGAAATGCTGAAATTTCTTTTTGTTCTTTGGCTGTTATTTTAATTTCATTGGACTAATGATCTAGTATAGACCGTAGTTCGATTTATTAGGGTATATCCCTTCCAGGTTGTATACTTACTTAAATAAATAAAAAAAAATATAATGCTTACATTACAAGACTGTCAGGTGTGAGTTATGGGCTTATGGCCATTGTCAAAAACAGAAAAAAAATTACAGGTTCGAATATGTTAAGTGTGCGTTGCCTTTTATTGACTGATAGGTATTTGCAATATATAAGAACATATATACAGCATATGATATGAAAAATTACTTTGGGGCTAGCTTGCCCGCTGTGATTGTAGTTTGTTTTATTTTTTTAATAAAAATACCATTTGATTAAATCTAATACAGTGTATTTCCCATCACCACGATTTTACAACAATTTTTTTTGTAGATTTATTAATGTTAGATAAAGCACAAGATCCAATTAACAAAGTACCCTACACAAGTTGCAGCCATCTAAGCGTTGGCTTGAATCCAGGGTGTGAAGCGGGAGACACGAGTGTTCACACCAGGGTATTCAGGTAGAGCACACTGTAGTCCCCAAGAGCAAATGCCTACGACAACTTTATTATGAAACAGTGGACCACCGGAGTCACCCTGGCACTGGTCGCGACCGCCGACGTCCAACCAACCAGAGCACAACATGTTGTCTGTAACGGTGTAACCACTTCGAGCATAACGACTTTTGCATACATCTGCGTTGACGGACCAGATTTGCACGTGACGCAGTTGCTCTACAGTGGACCCTCCGACCTGAAAAACGTTTAAAAAATATTAACTCTACAATCTCTCGTCTATCAGTCTACTGTTGCACTAAAGGCCTTTCTCAATATAGGAAGAATTTGCCCATAATTACCGCGATGATCAAGCAAGTTGTTGATCGCACTAGAAAATATTATATTAACACAGAATAGGTACGCTGTTGTCCGTTCTCTCTGACCTAAACCTTCACTATAAAAGGGAGTCGTAATAAATTGAATGAAAAGGGATTGTGACGTATTGTTTCTAACCACTGCCATCGTCACTGACTGATCGAGGACATTCCCAAAGTTGAGCTGCAGTTAATGGGGCCAACTGAAGAAACTTACATAATCAATTTAGATGAATCTTAAAACACATTCAGAAAATTTTCTGATATATAGAATTATTATACAACTATTGCAGTTTACCAAAACATATGCATACAGAGAAATGAAAGAGAAACGTTAATTTCTTTTTCTATGTCATTTTGGATCGTTCGCCGTCAGTAGCTGGATGATAGTAACGAGCTATACGATATAAACTAAATAAATATCGATGTTTTATCGTCATGAGTTGTAACATTTGCTGTAGTTGATTGTAAGAATTTATGGAACAGGACATAACTTACAGAAGTAGATCTCCGAATCACCGCCCAGCCCAATACTTGATTATCAGCCAGGTTATAGTTGCTCCCAGCAATTCTGGCAGCCTTTACCACACTGCTGTACAAAATGTTTGTAGACGTACGCAAGATGGCGACATCATTATCATGGGCCACGGGTTTGCTGTAGTTGGCTTGGGAGATGATAGTAGAAGAAATGGAGTGTTCAAGTTAAGATTACTTACAGAAGTAGATCCCCAGCCAGCCGCCCACAATACTTGATTATCAGCCAGGTTATAGTTGCTCCCAGCAATGCTGGCAGCCTTTACCACACTGCTGTACACAATGTTCGTAGACGTACGCAAAATGGCGACGTCATTATCATGAGCTACGGGTTTGCTGTAGTTTGCATGGGAGATGATGGTGGACACATCGTAGATGGTACCACCGCTGCTGGAGTAAGAGGATCCGGTGCGGATACGCCATTGGGATGGAGAGTCGCCTCTGGAATGAAGTGTTTATTTAGTATTTTATGAAAATGGATGGATGGATGGAACAAAAGACGCATTTATTCTACGAAGAGTTATTTTCCATTCAACATTCGATTGAAACTAATTCGATTTACTTTTTATATAACATTATAATAAATTTAAGTCATTTTAGTTTGACTACTATATTACTTCTGTAAAGTTTTAGTCTAAACTGCAAAACATAAGAATCTGATACATGTAAGTGCACTTTGGTAGAGCATTCTTGGGGTTTGAATAGCCTAGCTGTTATCAATCGGGTCCCATCCAAGTACACTTGTAAAAGATAAAAAT
The DNA here is from genome assembly GCA_963576875.1 of Acrobasis repandana. NCBI lineage: Eukaryota > Metazoa > Arthropoda > Insecta > Lepidoptera > Pyralidae > Acrobasis > Acrobasis repandana. Next base: position 6,566,674 of record OY756215.1, read on the forward strand.
TATATTATAATGCCGAATCTCTATATTTTTCAATAAGAAAAATTTCAATTTGAAAAAGGCCATTATCCAACTTGCCCTGGCTGGGGACACTCGGAGTACACTCGAAGGTTCTGGGTTCGAACCCAGACTACGTGGTGCGTGGACTAGCAAGTTAACCAATACGCCTCGAAGGTCATCATAATAGTGATGCGGCTACCAAAGCCACATCGCCTAAGTTATTAGGCGATTCAGATTTTCACTTATTTTTCGGTCGTTTTACTCAGAAGCAGCTAGTACAATCTAGGTGCTTTCTTATACCAGACCAGCATGAGAGTTTAAATATCACAAATAAAACTCACGCAATACAGTGAGCCGCAGTCAAGATAGACCTGACATTGAGGATCGTACCAGCACACGCCTGATAGTACCCAGACCTCCACCAAGAATACAGCAGCGCCAACTAAGAAGCAGCTGGTACAATCTAGTATGTTTTCTTTTCCCAGACTAGCATGGGCGTTAATATATCGCAAATAAAACTCACGCAACACAGTGAGCCGCAGTCAAGATAGACCTGACATTGAGGATCGTCCCAGCACACGCCTGATAGTACCCAGAGCTCCACCAAGAGTACAGCAGCGGCACAATCTCTGGGTACTGACTGATAGTCGTGGCAGAACCGCCTATTATCCTCTGAGAGTTTGTAGGAACAGCTGTGGGGAAAAAAATGTTAATTAAAATAAAAATATTCATATTTTCCAGTGATAATATTGCACCACAAGTTACGTTTAATATATAATAAATTTTTGAAATGTGCTAATTAAGACCTTTCATTTGATACCCCACTCGATATCTCAACAATTGTTTTGAATTGAACATTTTCGTATGTAACATTCATTAATAATTTTTTTGCATACAAATTGTAGTTTATGCCACATACACACACATAAATATCCACATACTGCTACTGCACTACTGCTAAAATCATATTCTTCCTTTTGGTTTTGCCGTAGTAGTCGGATAAAAAAGGATGCACTGTGTGAAAACTTAACAAAACCCTAAATTTGACACAGGAGGCCTTATATCTTATTTTCCAGTCAACATTTGGAGTGGTAGAAAAATTACAAAGGTAGATCATAAAATACTTTTTTAAATTTTTGTTTTTTTTTTTTTATTTAATTGACTTGCCAGATTATTTATTGGTCACATCTTATTGGTTGTAATTTCATTTTTTAATAACTAATTTTAAGATTCTTAAAGCTGATTTACGTACCTGTCACGACAGCGGCTCCTAATGCTAATATAACCACTATGACACGCATTTTGATAACTTCTAGAGAATGATAATGTTGTAATAAAGGTATTTATAGTTTCTATCTCAAGTCCTTTTCTATTGAATACGTTTCTAAGAGCACTTAACGATATATAATCAAATGAATATCAAATACTTCAACAATTACTTTGAAATCACTTACCATCAGGTGACCCGCTTGTTCGTTTGCCGTCCTAAGACATATAAAAAAACAAAAAAAAAAACATGGAACATAATTTGCCGTGTGATGACGGCAGAGTAGAATACAATATGTCACCACCCCTTTCCACTCCCACGGGTGTCGTAAGAGGCGACTAAGGGAGGTATAGATATCGGAACGTGCTGCAGTATTCCGTGCAACGATTTTATTCCATCTCGTGATTATAGGCATATCCTCCCAAGGTCTTTAGTCCAGCAGTGGACTGTTGTAGGCTGGTAAAGACATCTGTCCGTAATCTGTTTGTGTACCTTTAAAATGAAATAAATATTCAGATACTTTTCTTAATTAAAGGCGTTCACAATATAAACACATTCTAGAAAACAAATATGTACAGAGGAAAGTTAAGATACCTGTGCCACCTCACGTAGTGAGCGATGCGCGTGGTGGCACAGATATCCGGAGGTTCTGGGTTCGATCCCCAGCCAGGGCAAGTTGAAAAAGGGCCTTTTCAAATTGTTCTGGGTCTTGGGTGATTATCTATAAGTATATGTATTTATCATAAAACATAGTATCGTTGAGTTAGCATCTCATAACACAAGTTTAAAAAACCTTACTTTGGGGCTAGCTTAATCAGTGTGATTTGTGCTTATATATATCTCCGTCCGTACTTAGCTGAAACTGAAATTATTTTTAGCCTAAATCTCTTAGATAATGGTACCTTCGCGTAGCTTAGAAATTTTAAATATCACTTAGATCTCGAGCTTACATAGATGGTATCATCGCAAAATGTCCCTTACGCAAAATGTCCCCTAGTCGCAAAATGTCCCTTCCACAAAATGTCTCTTTCGCAAAATGTCTCTTTCGCAAAATGTCCCTTGCGCAAAACGTCCCTTTCGCAAAATGGTAGCAAAATGTCCCCTGGTAGCAAAATGTCCCTTTCCCAAAATTTCATTATTTTTATAAAATTACTATTAAGTGAGTTTGTTTGTTGTTTATTTGTTTGTTACGCCTCCACGCCGTAACTACTGAACCAATTATCACGAAACTAGCTTTTGCGGCTCCGCTTGCGTTAATATCGATCCCCAAACAGTAACTTTTTCGGGATAACAAGTAGCCTATGTGTTAATCTGGGTGATAAACTATCTATGTGCAAAATTTTATCTAAATCCCTTAAGCTGTTTAGGCGTGATGGCGTAACAAACATCCAAAGTGAATTCGAGAATGTTTTATATTTATTACGGGTATGTCCCTTCCACATTGTATAAAAAACATGAAATTTTGAGAGGGATATTTTTTTGCCACCAGGGGACATTTTGCTACCAGGGGATATTTTGCTACCAGGGGACATATTGCGAAAGGGACGTTTTGCGCAAGGGACATTTTGCGAGAGGGACGTTTTGCGAAAGGGACATTTTGCGAAAGGGACATTTTGCGACTAGGGGGCATTTAGCGTACGGGACATTTTGCGACGATACAACATAGATCACATCTTTATTTAACGGACTAGACACAGCGTAAAACCCAAGGAACACGGGTATTTTTAAGGTTTTAAATATTATTTCAACTTATGTATTTTAACCGACTTCAAAAAACGAGGAGGATCTCAATTCGTCTTAATCTTTTTTTATACATAAAGCTTTCCCGATTACTCAAAGAAACTTGAACCGAATTGGAATATTTTTTTTTACTCGAAAAGCTACTTGTCATAAGTGGTCCCATAGAAATTGTTTTAAAATCGGTTGGGAAGTTAGGTTTTTAAACCAAAATAACTAGAAAAAATATGTCATCTAAGTATACAATTGTTGCGTATTCAGCTTTTCTGTGGCGGTCACTGGTGTTGAAGCCGGTTTTTAGTTTTGAAAAGTTACAGTAAGTAATTTGTTTAATTTGTTAATTATAAAGTAGATAGTTAGGTAAGTAATTCTTTTTCTGTGTTTCACCGTAGATTTATAGGGTAAAATTATCAATCCAATGGACTGAACTTGCTGTGAAAAAATGGCACGCTGATAAAAATAACCTGTTAAAAACACTAAAAACCTACTTATTTCGTCAACCCTAAAGTACTAACATGAATTTGGTACCGCTTAAAGATACATTTTTTCCCCAAAAAATACCATTAGGCGATCTAAGCGGCTAATTATGTTTAATATCCTTTAAACATAAATTTGCCGCTTAGATTGCCTAATGGTATTTTTTGGGGAAAAAGTGTATTTTTAAAAATTTAAGGGTTGATTTTTAGCTAGTATTATAGGAGAGGAGGAGTGTCGTGTAGTTTCCGGTGGAGTAGAATAGGACCACTCCAAGTCTTTCCGTGGATGTCTTAGAAGGCGACTTAGGGAATACAAGCTAAACAAAGCTTATAAGACCTCTCTAACCCGTCATGCTGGCCCAGTATGGCCCTGATAGTACAGAGAGAGAGTCGTGCTCCTGCAGTGGAGACTAAAAAGACCTGATGATGATGATTAAAGGAGAATTATAACACAAGTTTTCGGCTTGCCTCAAATACCTACCCAAAAATGTCTTCCAGCTGTCGCAATATGAGAAAATAGCAAACTTGCTATCATCCGGGGCACGAAGAGCTATAATTTGCCAAAACCGCAGGAGCTATTGAGCTCTAGGATTAACGCATTTATTGCGTTATTAGATAATAAATAACTTACTAAAAATAACAACTTATCAAAGACGTATAGATATATCGTTATGAAATAAAAGATAATATTATAAAAACACAAATTAAAGACACAAGGAAAATAGATTTATTTATAGTTAGTTTAATTTTAAGTTAGTTTTAGTTAAGTGTTTAATTTTCAAGTAAATTAATGTTATTTTTGATTTGTTAGGAAATCAATTGATTTATTGTCACACACACACACAAGATTATAATTTAACGATAAATCGATGACTGGGTTCAAATTCATTAAATGATGAATGAAATATTTAGAGGATCATTTCATCCATAAGTCAAAAAATTCTTCTCCTTTCTTCTTCTTCATTTTAGCGCGTTGCCGGTTGCATCCTCAGCTACGCTGCTTCTGAGCCCGCGGTGCGTGATTCCGCTTTTTTTCTCCATAAATATAATATGCATGTCAATGGTCGGTCACCCAAGAAAATACCAAAGACCAAAAAGACCTTGCGAAATAGAAATTAAATAGCCGAAACAGTTTAAATGATTTGGCTATAATTTTACGACCGGTCAACTGCCTGACGTCAACTCTCTTTGGGAATGCATTTGGGTAAAAAGTTTTACAACCGGCCGCTGCCTGACGTCAATCCTCCTTGGGAATGCAGTTGTAGCACAAGATGTTTGTGCTTAGTCCATGAGTTGCCTCTTTCGACATCCACAGGAAGAGATGGAGTGGTCCTATTTAAGCCGGAAGCCACACTTTTTTTTCAAGATTTTATTTTACCACTTTGTCGGCGTGATTAATATACCTCTACGAGTACATATAGTCATGTCAAATTACATCTTTCTAGTACTAATAGTCTCTGAGTAAAACCGCGAACAGACATACAGACAGATATAGCGAAACTATAAGGGTTCCGTGTTTACTACGGAACCTTTAAAATCAACGGTTTTATTTGATTTTTATTTAAAAAATTATTGAGCCAAAAGCTTCAATAGGTTTCTCTCCCTGTCAACCTTTAAGAAAAGAAAAACAGAAAGGATATTTGGCGACTAAAATAGATAGATACAATATCCAGATATAATAAGTACTTTTAAATAATCATACATAAATATCGTACAAATTAAATTATGTTGAGTAATGTAGAGACTAGGTAAATTACATGTATATGTACATATGCACGTATGAAAATGAATTTAAATTAACAAAAAAATTACTTTACATTTTAAAAATAATATGTAGAGACTAGGCAAATTACATGTATATGTACATATGCACGTATGAAAATGAAGTTAAATTTACAAAAAAAAATACTTTACATTTTAAAAATACTGTTGGGAATAGGCCTCCCTCAATGCATGCCAACCACGTCGGCCTAGCGCCTTACTAAACCAGTTTCGACCCGCGACTTTCCTTATGTCATCGACCCATCTAGCTCTTGGACGACCTACACTACGTTTACCATCTAGGGGCCACTAATCTGTCAGCACTCTACTCCATCTATCATCGCCTCGTCTTGCCAGGTGTCCTGCCCAACTCCACTTGAGATCCATAAAACATTTTCCGACATCCTGAACTTTCGTTCTTTGTCGGATCACAATATTGGGGATTCGGTCTTTAAGTTTGAGTTCGAGCATGGCTCGCTCCATGGCTCTCTGTGCAACTCTCACTCGGTGCACCAATTCCTGAAAAATAAGTTGAGAGCATTAAATATGGAAGAGAAACAGTTACTTTGCTAAGAAAAAACTTTCTTTCGGTGTTTCTTTTCAGCAGTGGTCATTGTAAAACGTAGCTTTTATTGAAAGAATGAATAATTTAAATATAAATGACAAATTATGCAAAAGATGAAAAGCTAATCTTTAATTTAAAAAAAAATGATAATGCACTTACGCGATAACGAAAAGTAATCTATAGCATGATTTATTCAAAAAAGATAACGCTGATTGTGTTCTTTTCTGACTATAAATACTGACAAATCTTAGTGCGTCCTCACTGACAACCGAATCGGATTACAATGCGTGCTCTGGTATTTTTGGCTTTGGTCTCCGCTGCCTTCGCGGGTAAGTATTAAGTACCTTATTACTGATAATTTTTACCCGACTACGTTATGTGTTTTGCCGCTATGTATGTATGTACGTTCATTGGTTACCTCGTATCTTCAAAGATATCCATGATACCTTGACAAATGAGGTCTTCGCTGTTCGCAGGCTATGTGTCGTAGTAAATCCACTGTTATGCCCTCTATAAAGTAATGAAGTATGAAACAGTGGCACTCCGGGAGTGCCGACAGAAGTGAAAACTTAAATAAGCTGGTGTTGGTAACAGTGTCGCGAGTTTAATCGTTTTTTCTCAACTGAAAAATGCCCAGCGCGCCTACGGCGATGATCCCACTGCAACGCGCACCGTGGCGGAGCGTGGGGCGGCAGATTTTAACATTGTATGCAAGTATCTCAGTTTGTATAGAAAACACGCCTAGTCCAACCCACTAAAAACTCGGCAGATTCTATAAAAACGCGGCAGATTCCGCGCACCGCGGCGGAGCGCATTGCCAGTGGGTGAATCGCCTATAGAAGTTTTCACTTTAATAAAATAAATCGAATCATACCGAGTGATGAAAGGGCTTAAAAAGCACATTTCAAAAATCTTTACATTATTAGCTGCTTCTCCCTGCTGTGCTCGCATTAACTGAAAAATGTACTTTCAGAAAGAATTTTTCCGTAGTCGGGTTTAAGTTTTTAAAACTAATAGTTTTGTGGTTATTTCTGTGATTTTAAAAGTACTAATTAATTGAATACTTCTATGTAGCTAATCTGGACCTTCCAGAAGACCCTTATCCCAATGCCCAAAGGATCGTTGGAGGGTCGGTAACCGACATCTCCAACTGGCCTGAAATGGCCTCGCTGTTGTTCTCCTGGGCTACTTCCGGTCACAGGCAATCTTGCGGAGGTGCTATCCTGAACCAAAGGTCCATCCTCTCTGCTGCCCACTGCTTCATGTAAGTGAATTTAAAATTTATTTATAAAGCTACAATTTACCCTTCATAGGTAAACTTGAGAAAATCATTTTATTTTAAGCATTCTTGACCTCCATAGTCAAAGTCAAGGTGATCCGGAGATCATGGGTTCAAATCCCACTGGGAAGCATACTTTGTGAAAAATTGTTTCCAGTCTGGTTACGATATTGCAATCAATTTGATTCCGTGCTTCGAAGGGCACGTAAAGCTGTGGGTCCTAAACGCCACCTAGCGTTTGTTTCAACCTATCCTAGGTTTGGTTCTGGTCTACCCTTTGTGTTACGGAGGTCAGACGGCAGGCACTTTGTGCAAAAACAAGGAACTTCGTCAAATCACCTAGGTAAGGTAGCGAACCCCGGGCTCTGAAGCGTTACCGCTGAGCATGCAACTGGGAATACTCCCGGATGATGATGATGAAAAGACTCAACATAGTCATGTGCTACTAGCTGCATCGCCACATATACGATTCCTTAGATTCCAACAACCATTCCACTAACATTTACAATCTTTGTGGGAAGAGTGACTGCAGAACTTATCAGACCGACATGGAAGATTTAAAACCGTTAAGATTATTTTTCTAGTGACCACCCTAACTGGAGATGGCAAGCTCGTGTGGGCTCCACCAATGCCAACAGTGGAGGCAGTGTCTTCGCCGTTGCTCAGCTGATCAATCACCCCAGCTACAATAGAAACACCCTCGACAATGATGTGGCTGTCATGAGGCTTACTGGCACCATCAACTACAATAACAACATCCGTCCCGCAAGCATCGCTGGCGCCACCTACAACCTCGGCGACAACCAAGTCGTCTGGGCTACTGGATGGGGAACAACTTCTGTGAGTATATTACAGATACACTATCACGTCTCTATCCCTAACGGGGTAGACAGAGCCTAGTGCGGCAAGACCCTAAGGCCACGTTTAGCGAGATGGTGGGCATGAAGATGGAAAAAGGGAATCAAAATAGAGTTGGGTTTCTAGCCGCATCGCCTATTAAAATGATTCAGATTCTCGCCCATTCCCTAGATCGACTTTTACGATCTGCGCTCGAAGGGAATCAGCTGGTACATTCTATGTTTTTTTATTCTCCCAGACCTGCAGGGTAGGACGTGAGTAAGGCTAAGATTATAATGCACATTGCCAGCTTAAGGCGTGGACTCACTTGTCTCGAAGCCTTTGGATTGAACCTATGACAGGTTCAATCCTTAGTGTAGACAAAATAAAAAATGTTTTTTAGATGTTGCTATATTAATATAGGTATTATATCCTGGAAAAGGTTCAGGAAAATGTAGGCTGTCATTTCTAGCAAAAATATTTTAGTGATTCATTAGGGAGTTAAGCGATGAAGACTATCTATCAAGTCAATGTCAGCTACCTCTAGCTTTCGCAGTATACGAGTGATGTCTTAGGTCGTAAATGTACCCGAGTGCTACTCTACTTTTCATCTCCACATATGAAAAAAATAAGTATTATATATACCTATATAGAAATGTAGAATTCCCTAAAAAAACATGCTAAGGAATGCCGGTCTCGCAAAATCGCATCTCAGCTTTTCCACCGTAAAAAATATGAAGATCACAATCCACATAAAATACTAACTTAAAAATTAAATTAAATGTTTTTATGTGCTTTTATTTTTACTTTTCAACTACGCGATCAACAAGTAACTTGAGTCATACTATTTAGGGATAAATACATCTTTTTTACCTAACAACAAGTACTGGTTTTTCAAAAATATCGTGAAGAGAAGTGTTTTACTATTAAATCACAATACCTTTTCAGACCAACGGTCCTGCTTCTGAGCAGCTGCGTCAAGTCCAAATCTGGACTGTTAACCAGGCGACTTGCAGAACCCGCTATGCCACCCGTGGCGCCACCATTACCGACAACATGTTGTGCTCCGGTTGGTTGGACGTCGGCGGTCGCGACCAGTGCCAGGGTGACTCCGGTGGCCCTCTCTACCACAACAGAGTCGTCGTTGGTGTGTGCTCCTGGGGCTTTGGATGTGCTGACGCCTTCTTCCCTGGTGTCAATGCTCGCGTATCTCGCTTCACCGCTTGGATCCAGTCCAACGCGTAAACAACTTATTTTCTGTGATTAAACGTGAGTTAAGATCCTTTTAAAAGTATTGTTTTTTTTTTGCCTTATATAGTCGGAAGAAATCTGAACTTTCTGAAACCATAATTACTTTTATGAGCAGGTTTTCAAACAGTTCCATTTTATTAAGACGGTCTTGATTACTTACTATACGATAACCCATACATTAAGGGTCGGCACCATGTAAACTGGGTTTGCGCGGGCAACAAGTTTGTACAGAAAGCGTTTGATTTAAGTTAAATAATGTATACACATAGATAGAGGAAGAGTTGGGACAGTAGACGAAAAAAAGGATTTTTTAATATATTTTGTAGTTTTCCTAAAAATAAGCATTGAATTTACCCAAAAACATGCAAAACGCACTTTGCGCGGGCAATAGTTATGGCTTAAGTTGAAAAGACCACTAAGAAAATTATATACTTAGTTATAGGTAAATAGACTAGCCAGTAGACGAAAACCGTATTTTTTTAATTTTCATTCAGAAAAAGTAAGATAATTGTAAAGAAACCTGAAAGAAATGTTTTAGAAAATCTTGCTACAAACTGGCTTGTTTTTCTGCGTAAAAAAATATTCTAGCAAGGGATTGCATATATTTTATAAAAATAAAGACTATTTTGAAACATTATTCTTAATATTTACTTACAATGCAATCACGCAATAATAAAAAAAAAAATTTAAAAATTGGATGTTTTGCAACGTTTTTGACAGAATTCTCTGAAATGGCGGCTATGATTCTTCCATACAAATTCAGTTGCCCGCCGGGCGTTCAGGAAGGAGGCCGTGTCGAATTTTTCAAAAAAATTCATTTTCGAATTACGTAAATTGCATTACAGTCTAAAATATTTCAATAAAAAACTATGTACAAACTGCCAAATTATGTCATACTTTTGCTACACTATGGTACAGTTTTGACATTTTGTTGACATTCAAGCAAAGATGTAATGCTATCGCAGATACGGCATCGCACATTTTTTTTTTATATTGAAAATTAAGTCAATGAAAAAATAATTTGGTTTGATTTATTACCTATACTAGCTTTTGCCCGCGGCTTCGCTCGCGTATCCCACGGGAACATTACACTTTTCCGGGATAAAAGGTACCCTATGTTACTTCTAGTACCTCCCAGGATATGTGTACAAAGTTTCATGATGATTCGTCAAGTAGTTTTTGCGTGAAAAGGTAACAAACATCCACGCTTTCACATTTATAATATACTAGCTTTTGCCCGCGGCTTCGCTCGCGTATCCCACGGGAACATTACACTTTTCCGGGATAAAAGGTACCCTATGTTACTTCTAGTACCTCCCAGGATATGTGTACAAAGTTTCATGATGATTCGTCAAGTAGTTTTTGCGTGAAAAGGTAACAAACATCCACGCTTTCACATTTATAATATACTAGCTTTTGCCCGCGGCTTCGCTCGCGTATCCCACGGGAACATTACACTTTTCCGGGATAAAAGGTACCCTATGTTACTTCTAGTACCTCCCAGGATATGTGTACAAAGTTTCATGATTACCTATTACCTATTACCTATTACCTATATTTTTGAATTGGCGATTAGGGTGAAAATCCGATTGGAACTTTCTCGGGTCGCGGAATCATATTAACTGTTTTTGTAATAAAAGGTGCTGTTCAATTAGGGTTTTACAATTATTTTGAGGGGTGATTCAGTCTGAAATTTTGAACAACTTTTCCCCATGAATGTATATCAAAATACGAATTGACATTATGCGTAATATATCGAACCACAGGCTATACTAGATCTATACTTGGCTAGGCAGGCAGGCTATAGTAGGCTATTTATCTATACTAATATTATAAAGAGGAAAGATTTGGTTGTTTATTTGTTTGCATTACATGGCTCCGAAACTACTGGACCGTTTTAAAAAAAACTTTCACCGTTGGAAAGGTACACTATCCCCGAGTGACATTAAAAAGTGATATTAAAATAACAGTCAAAAAAAAAAAAAAAAACTGCATTTTCATATAAAAGTGTGCAGCCGCCCGGGAAATTTGTATAGGAACTGATTTTTTTTTGTGTTTTTACTGTTTTTAGGGTTTCGCTTGTCTGTCTGTCCGTAAGTCACAGCCAATTTGCTACGAAACTATTAGAATGATTAAGTTGAGATTTAGTACCTACATTTATGTAACTTAGTGACCCAAAGATAGACGTTTAACGTAAATAAATTAAATTTAAAAAAGGGGGCCACTTATGGTGGGTAAATTAGATATTAAAAAAAAGTTTTGATAACAAAATCGTGTGACATATCAAATGAAAGAACTTTTTATGACAATTTTAAATATGTATATATTTTATTATTTTTTAGATCGGTATTTTTAAGTTATTTAAGAAAATGGGCGAAAATTGACCCCCCCTACTAAACTACTGGACAGATTCAGTTGAAATGTGGTGCACATAATGTAAATTTGTGACCCAAAGACGGAAGTAAAATGTAGGTAAATGAATAAATTAAAAAAAAATTGGGGCCACTATATAAATGAGACATTAAAAAAAGGGTTTCGCGAACTATATCGCGTAAAATATCAAATGAAAGAGCATTTTATGATAATATTAAATATATTTTCTATATTCTTTAAGTTGGTGTTTTTGAAGTTATTTTTGAAAATAAATAATAAAAATATCCTTATCTCCGAAACCACTGAACCCAAACTTTTGAAAAAGATACAGTTAATAGTTCTTTACCTTATTACAGGAAAACCTATTAGAAGATAAAAAATAAAAGGGTGCAATAATGCTAATTACTGCTTCATTAATCAACCAATTTTTTAGCCGTTTTTAGGAAAAGATTTCTTTTTAGTGCTCTTTGTTGAATTGTTAAAAATATTGTACAAAACCAAACAGTCAAGTCATTGATTGAGGACATACAGCTGCTAAGCCAAGACGTTGATCTGTTCAACGTGCAATCCTTTTTTACTCTCCGAACTTACATAATAAGGTGAATAGAAGTGAAAGGTGTTACGATTGCAGATGGTCGCTAAACGTATTGTTTCACAAAGAAAATTCAAATGTAAATATTTTCTGTCAGTGGAACACAAAATGTGTAGTTTTCCAAGTCACCGCTCGCGTAAAATACTATTTGATTGTATTTTTGAGAACGTCCTGTCAGCGATAAGTAATATTGATTTACGCAGAAATATCATAAATTTGTCTATGGTTCCCTAAAATTTCAACTTAACCAAAATAAACCGGCCACGTGCCGTGACGGGCCACGTGCAGTGTAGGGTTCCGTAGTCAGTACCTACTTGTTTTATGTAACTAACAACTGCCTAACTTTAGGTCTGAATTCAGTCCATGATACTGAACAACTTTCACCAAGGAACAAACGAAATACAAAAAATATTTTTGGTCTCTTACACACAAGATTTGGCAAAATGTAATATTTATGTAATATATGTATGGAATATTTAAGGACAAATCACACTAATTAAGCTAGCCCCAAAGTAAGTTTTAAACTTGTATTATGGGATACTAACTCAATGATACTATATTTTATGATAAATACATACATAGATAAACACCCAAGACCCAGGACTATTTGAAAAAGACCATTTTCTAACTTGCCCTGGCTGGGGCTCGAACCCAGAATCTCCGGATTAGCGGTCTAGCGTGTTAACAATTAAACCACGGAGGTCGAATGGAAAGCAAACATTTTCTTTTCATATTTAATAATGTGTTCCTTAGGAAAAGTTGTTCAGTATCATGAACTGAATCCACCTTAAATTAGTTTTAGTACAGGGAGACGTTATATACTACTGCCGTGAATTTTTTTTAAGTGTCCATATACAACCGTTTAACTGACAAAGAGGGGAGACACATGATTCTAACAAAAAATTGCAATCAAAAACCAAATATTTCACAAACGGATTGCTTAAACGAAAAAGGGTGTTCATAATCTTACAATATTTTTGAAAGATCTATTCAACGACGTCTCACACCACACATTTTTTTTTTCAAGTTTTTATTACCACATATCCATGCCCGCCCATGCCCAATTACAGCTTTCTAGTACTAATAGTCTATGAGTAAAACTGGGGACAGACAGACAGACAGACATGACGAAGCTATAAGGGTTTCTTGTTTACTACGGAACCCTAAAAAGTTGCGTGAAACGAAACAGATTCCCTAAACTAAGGGTTCTTTATCATTTGCGCTTTAACAAATTTCAAAACGAGTAATCAAAACCACTCGTGCAAATATTTCGCTCCACTTCGCATACGATAAATTCAAAAATTGATGGATGAATGACCGTGCTTTTACAGGTTAAGCAACTACTAGCTTGGTCACAGTTAGGATGGGTGACCGTGCTTTCAATCTTAATGTTGTTCAAGTTAAATGTTGAGTTTCTTATGAATAAATTTCAGTTTTCTCTACCTACATAACTTGGCAGCTATTTAAATTTCAATTGTTTTGTCGGAATTTGAACTTGGCATTTTTACATTTATGTTTTTGATGGGATAAAATAAACACCCAAGAACCAGGACAAATTAAAAAAGGCCATTTACCAACTTGCCCTGGCTGGGAATCGAACCCAGTACCTCCGAGTGACGGACTAGCGTGTTAAGGAATCGCTACGGAGGTCGACTAATAAATTGAAAAAGTAATAAATATTACGCAAGATTCGAATAACTATAACTTGGATTTTTTAGAAAGTGCTATATGAATTTCACATATATTTAAACTCGCTTTTTAAATAAACGTCTTGCATTCACGCACACTACTGTATTTTCGACTTTACTTTTTCTACTGATAGTCTGTCTACTAGCGTGGCTTTGTGCATACAGTCCTTAAGGACCGTATGCGTAAAGCCACGTGGTCGGATTTGGCTCTGAAATATGCAAAATTTTCCCGCTAGGGGATAAAAATGTCAAGATGAAGTTACATAGAGTTAATAATGTGTAAACGGGACAATAGATGTAGGTAATCATAAATTGTAACGTAGAATTAGTATACAGATTACTTTTTTCTTTTCGTCAAGACTTCCAGTCCGCGATACTTATTAAAATTTTCAAATCAATCAAATCAAAGAATTATTTTGTTTGAATTATTATTTCTGAATTAAGGCCTTGGCAGACGTCATTATAATGTACTTAACACTTCAGTAGACAGGCTATCAGTAGAAAAAGTAAAGTCGAAAATACAGTAGTGTGCGTGAATGCAAGACGTTTATTTAAAAAGCGAGTTTGAATATATGTGAAATTCATATAGCGCTTTCAAAAAAATCAAAGTTATATATATATTATTCGAATCTTGCGTAAAATTTATTACTTTTTCAATTTATTAGTCGACCTCCGTGGCGATTCCTTAACACGCTAGTCCGTCACTCGGAGGTTCTGGGTTCGATTCCCAGCCATGGCAAGTTGGTTAATGGCCTTATTTAATTTGTCCTGGTTCTTGAGTGTTTATTTTATCCCATCAAAAACATAAATGTTAAAATGCCAAGTTCAAATTCCGACAAAACAATTGAAATTCAAATAGCTGCCAAGTTATGTAGGTAGAGAAAACTGAAATTTATTCATAAAAATCTCAACATTTGACTTGGACAACATTAAGATTGAAAGCACGGTCACCCATCCTAACTGCGACCAAGCTAGAAGTTGCTTAACCTGTAAAAGCACGGTCATTCATCCATCAGTTTTTGAATTTATCGTATGCGAAGTGGAGCGAAATATTTGCACAAGTGGTTTTGATTACTCGTATTTTGAAATTTGTTTAAGCGCAAATGACAAATAATTAGAATAGAGAATCTGTTTCGTTTCACGCAGCTTTTTAGGGTTCCGTAGTAAACAAGAAACCCTTATAGTTTCGTCATGTCTGTCTGTCCCCAGTTTTACTCATAGACTATTAGTACTAGAAAGCTGTAATTGGGCATGGGCATGGATATGTGGTAATAAAATCTTGAAAAAAAAAATGTGTAGTGTAAGACGTCGTTGAATAGGTCTTTCAAAAATATTGTAAGATTATAAACACCCTTTTTCGTTTTAGCAATCCGATTGTGAAATATTTGGTTTTTGATTGCAAATTTTTGGTAGAATCATGTGTCTCCCCTTTCTGTCAGTTAAACGGTTGTATATGGACACTTAAAAAAATTCACGGCAGTAGTATATAACATCTCCCTGTACTAAAACTAATTTAAGGTGGATTCAGTTCATGATACTGAACAACTTTTCCTAAGGAACACATAATTAAATATGAAAAGAAAATGTTTGCTTTCCATTCGACCTCCGTGGCGTAATTGTTAACACGCTAGACCTCTAATCCGGAGGTTCTGGGTTCGAGCCCCAGCCAAGGCAAGTTAGAAAATGGTCTTTTTCAAATTGTCCTGGGTCTTGGGTGTTTATCTATGTATGTATTTATCATAAAATATAGTATCATTGAGTTAGTATCCCATAATACAAGTTTAAAACTTACTTTGAGGCTAGCTTATTTAGTGTGATTTGTCCTTACATATTCATTTATATATTACATAAATATTACATTTTGTCGAATCTTGTGTGTAAGAGATCAAAAATAATTTTTGTATTTCGTTTGTTCCTTGGTGAAAGTTGTTCAGTATCATGGACTGATTTCAGACCTAAAGTTAGGCAGTTGTTAGTTACATAAAACAAATAGGTACTGACTACGGAACCCTACACTACACGTGGCCCGTCACGGCACGTGGCCGGTTTATTTTGGTTAAGTTGAAATTTTAGGGAACCACAGACAAATTTATGATATTTCTGCGTAAATCAATATTACTTATCGCTGACAGGACGTTCTCAAAAATACAATCAAATAGTATTTTAATAGTAATAGTAAAAAAAATAGTAATTTATAATTATATATATATAATTTATAATTTTATGGCTTAGCAGCTGTATGTGCTCAATCAATGACTTGACTGTTTGATTTTGTACAATATTTTTAACGAATCAACAAAGAACACTTAATAGAAATCTTTTTCTGAAAACAGCAAAAAAAATTGGTTGATTAATGAGGCAGTAATTAGCATTATTGCACCCTTTTATTTTTTATCTTATAATAGGTTTTCCTGTAATCTATAGGTAAAGAACTATTAACTGTATATTTTTCAAAAGTTTGGGTTCAGTGGTTTCGGAGATATGGGTTTTTTTATTATTTATTTTCAAAAATAACTTTAAAAACACCAACTTAAAAAATATAGAAAAATATATTTAATATTATCATAAAATGCTCTTTCATTTGATATTTTACGCGATATAGTTCACAAATCCTTTTTTTAATGTCTCATTTATCTCCTATGGCCCCATTTTTTTTTAATTTATTAATTTACCTACATTTTACTTCCGTCTTTGGGTCACAAATTTACATTATGTGCATTACATTTCAACTGAATCGGTCCAGTAGTTTAGTAGGGGGGTCAATTTTCGCCCATTTTCTTAAATAACTTCAAAATACCGATCTAAGAAATAATAAAAAATATATATATTTAAAATTGTCATAAAAAGTTCATTCATTTGATATGTCACACGATTCATTTATTTATGTTATACGTCTATCTTTGGGTAACTAAGTTACAAAAGTGTAGGTACTAAATCTCAACTAAATCATTCTAATAGTTTCGTAGCAAATTGGCTGTGACTTACGGACAGACAGACAAGCGAAACCCTAAAAACAGTAAAAACACCAAAAAAATCGGTTCCCAGGCGGTTACAAATTTCCCAGGCGGCTGCACACTTTTGTATGAAAATGCAGATTTCTTTTTGTTTTTTGACTGTTATTTTAATATCATTATACTATACTATCAGTCCACCCCGGCTTCGCCCTTGGTACACACAAAGCCTATGTCACTCGGGGATAGTGTACCTTTCCAACGGTGAAATTTTTTTTTAAATCGGTCCAGTAGTTTCGGAGCCATATAATGCAAACAAACAAACAACCAAATCTTTCCTCTTTATAATATTAGTATAGATAAATAGCCTACTATAGTCTGCCTGCCTAGCCAAGTATAGATCTAGTATAGCCTGTGGTTCGATATATTACGCATAATGTCAATTCGTATTTTGATATACATTCATGGGGAAAAGTTGTTAAAAATTTCAGACAGAATCACCGCTCAAAATAATTGTAAAACCCTAATTAAACAGCACCTTTTATTACAAAAACAGTTAATATGATTCCGCGACCCGAGAAAGTTCCAATCCGATTTTCACCCTAATCACCAATTAAAAAATATAGGTAATAAATCAAACCAAATTATTCCTTTCATTGACTTAATTTTCAATAAAATTTAAAAAAAAATGTGCGATGCCGTATCTGCGATAGCATTACATCTTTGCTTCAACGTCAACAAAATGTCAAAACTGTACCATAGTGTAGCAAAAGTATGACATAATTTGGCAGTTTGTACATAGATTTTTATTGAAATATTTTAGACTGTAATGCAATTTACGTAATTCGAAAATGGATTTTTTTGAAAAATTCGACACGGCCTCCTTCCTGAACGCCCGGCGGGCAACTGAATTTGTATGGAAGAACATGGCCGCCATTTCAGAGAATTCTGTCAAAAACGTTGCAAAACATCCAATTATTAAAATTATTTTTTTTATTATTGCGTGATTGTATTGTAAGCAAATATTAAGAATAATGTTTCAAAATAGCCTTTATTTTTATAAAATATATCCAATCCCTTGTTAGAATATTTCTTTACGCAGAAAAACAAGCCAGTTTGTAGCAAGATTTTCTAAAATATTTCTTTCAGGTTTCTTTACATTTATCTTACTTTTTCTGAATGAAAATTAAAAAAATACGGTTTTCGTCTACTGGCTAGTCTATTCACCTATAACTAGGTATGTAATTTTCTTAGTGGTCTTTTCTACTCAAGCCATAACTATTGCCCGCGCAAAGTGCGTTTTGCATGTTTTTGGGTAAATTCAATGCTTGTTTTTAGGAAAACTACAAAGTATTTTAAAAAATCCTTTTTTTCGTCTACTGTCCCAACTCTTCCTCTATCTATGTGTATACATTATTTGGCTTAAATCAAATGCTTTCTGTACAAACTTGTTGCCCGCGCAAACCCAGTTTACATGGTGCCGACCCTTAACAATCTTAACTTTATTTCCTAAAGTGGATCTCTTTCTCAGTAAAAAATAAAATAAAAAAATAAATATAAATATGTTACCATCATGACATTCTGTCTATGGTATGTAATCTACGATTGAAGCAGAGCTTTTGAAATATGTATCCCTTTCCTACCTTTCCTATCTTCCTCTGTCTATTTTTCTAAATGAATCTCGGTTATACATATAAAGTTTACAACTGTCTGCCGGGCGAGTATCCATTTAAATGACCAGTGTTTTATTTCCGTCTGTAATTTTGAAAATCGAAGTTAAGTTGTAGTAAGTAAAAATGCGTCACTAGTAGGGATACAAATGTTTTGATTTCTCTAATACTTTTCTGGTCAACTTAATTTTTTATTGAATAATAATAATAATAAATAAATATAAAAAGAAATCGCACTGGCCAGCCCCAAAGTGTAAACTTGTATTATGGGATACTAATTCAACGATACAATGTTTTATAATAAATACATACGAGTACATTGATAAATACCCAAGACCCAGGACCATTTAAAAAACACCATTTTCCATCTTGCCCTGGCTGGGGATCGAACACAGAATCTCCGCAGTGGCGGACTAGCGTGTGAACCATTACGCCACGGAGGTCATCATAAAAGGGAAGTTTGTTTGTTTATGTTATTCATTTTTATGATAAAACATACATTTGTCGTTATTATCAACAGAGCATCTGAAACATTTATACCCCCTACATAGTCTGCTAGCATCTGGCGGGCTTTTTGGAACCTTTCGAGGAAAAAGGCTAATTGGAAGCACTTGTAATGTTTCTTATTTTTAGTATTTGTTGTTATAGCGGCCACAGTAAAACATAACTGGTGAAAATTTCAAGTGTCTAGGTATAACGGTTCAAGAGATAGAGCCCTGTGACAGACGTACAGACAGACAGACAGACAGACAGCGGAGTCTCAGTAATAGGGTCCCGTTTTGCACCCTTTGGGTACGGAACCCTAAAAATGATAAAGCAGTAAAAGTGGGCACAACCTTGTAATGTTCATAAGATTGAATAATATGACAGCCAAGGAAAAAGTCAGACAAACCAAAACCAAATCACTAATATTTGCACAATTTTTTATAGATTGTTAAATTCAGACGCAGATCCTGAGCATCAGAGTATGGATACATATATATTGTGCCGTGTGGTTTCCGGCCTAGAATAGGACCACTACATCTCTACCTCTAGATGTGCAAGAGGCGACTAAAGGATTAAGCACAAACATCTCGTACTACGTCTGCATTCCCAAGGAGGGTTGATGTCAGGCAGACGGTGGTTGTAAAACTATAGCCAAATCGTTTAAACTGAAAACTGAAAAAAAAAGAAAAAAAATTGGGGGTCCAGTGCTGCCTCCATTTCGACACCTCCGTAGCGAAATGGTTAACACACTAGATCGCTAATCCGGAGGTTCTGGGTTCGAACCCAGGGCAAGTTGGAAAATGGCCTTTTTCAAATTGTCCTGAGTCTTGGGTGTTTATCAATAAGTATATGTAACACAAGTTTAAAACTTACTTTGGGGCTAGCTTAATCAGTATGACATGCTTAAAGTACTCGTATGATTGTAAAAATGTTTCACTAAAACAATACCTAGTTAACGGAACGTCATACATGAACCACGCAATAGGGTACTACACCCATTCAAAAAAAAAATCTCAATAGGATTCCATGGTGCCAATAAGACACTTAAAATAAAGAATACAATTTTTGAAGTGAAAACTTCTTTAGCGGCGTTGTGCACTTTTTTTGTAATGGGTAAAAAATGTTAAACTCGCGTCAGGACGCGTGTCCTGATCGAAAATTCGTAAGACGGATGGAGAGTAGACAGCCGGCGCGGCGTAGGAGAGTAAGTATCCCCCTCTCTTTCTACGGCGCGGCGAAAATGTATGCCTGCGCCTGCTGTTTCGTTTAGCTGAGAGATAAACTTTTTAATGTAATATAAATTGTCATGTTTGTCTACGATAGCGCAATAAATAAATATTGTATTCTACCACATAAATGATAGTATTTTTATACTGATAATTAAAGCAATTCGTGCAAAATTATTCCCTAACCATTCCAAAATATCAAAAATGCACAACGTTAATATTCAAGTTTTCACTTCTGCCGGCACTTCCGGAGTGCAACCCGTCGTTTTTTTTATTTAATCGATAAGTGCAATATTGCATTTAAATTTTACATTTTTAAATTTCGCGCGTAATTTGCCGAAAATTTTGCAACAGTAGACGCCATATTGCTCTGTGGACATGACGTCAATTATGCATGTAAACAAATGCATGATGTATGTATTTTGTTAGTTAACACGTTTTAGTTTACACGGGCGTATGACGTAATAGTATGGTGGCTATTATTTGGTGTTTCGAAATAGATTATTTTGTTATTTTATGAACTAAAACTTACTTTTTCCGACTGTTTTAGCCTAAGCTTGTAACAATGCTGCAAGCTGCATTATGTTCCAAACCTCATTTCTTCATCTTATCCTGTCCGCTTTTCGAAACCATTTTTTCATTCTTCATTTCTTTTCAAATTTCGTCTCTTTTCATTTTCAAATCATGTCTCTTAATTTTTGACTCATTCCACCATCATTTCTTACCCTGGAAATATATCCAGGACTACTTTTTATCTGCTGTATATAAATAAATATTATTTGAAGTCTTTATTATAATGAAGTTGTGTCAGTGCAATAAATTTGAATATATCTGTGTTCAGTTTCTATTATTCTTTACTCCACCTATCTTTTACCTCTATCTTCATCTGAACTCGCCTAGAGTGCCGGGACGGGACACAAGCTATCTCAAGATTATTATTTTTTCTTTCTATAGACTAAAATACCGTATTATGCCAACATGACCACGGCGGCTGACCAAGCACTCCTCTGCATTTGGCAAAATTATTACTTACTTGTTCCTAAATTTCTCAAATGATAGCCATAGTTTCGCAATTAAAGTACATTTCCTTTTTATTTGGTATTTTAAATTTCATTAATACATTCTATAGAGGAAAGTACATTTAAGTAGTTATAATTACATAAATACCACAATTGTTTTGAATAAAAATAATTTTTTTTTGCTAACATGCGAAAAAAGAACTTTTTTTCCGTTTTTCAAATATCATGCAAATATAAATAGAACAATCACCCAAAATAAATCTGAATTAAATTTAACTCCAATTAATTAAAATATTTCAAATAAGTATTATATTTAAACCAATTTTTTATTAAACTGATCCAATTAGAATATTGTGCCAAAAAGATGATTTTTTAACCAAATAAAGTGCGAATTGCACGTTGTCCAGCTGAAAACGAATGCGATACTGACAAATCTCGGACGACAACAATATCTACGTCTATATCATGTACAAAACTAAACAAAGATAAGGTAATTTGGCGTATCCAAAAAAATTAGAAACAACAAGGATAATATCGAAATTATTATCTAAATTAGAGATTATGTTGATAGATAAATTAGTATAAATACAGAAGGGACGTAGTAGCCTTGTTAGTGGAAAATAGATTGGATTCACCATGCGTACTCTTATTGTCTTGGCGCTGGTGGCAGCTGCTTTTGCAGGTAAGACTACTGTGTTACAATTTTTACCCGACTACGGCGGCGTGGCGTAGCTAAAAGGAGGGTTATGTGTTTCGCCTTGATCTGTTACCTCATATCTTTAAAGATATCCATGATACCTTGACAAATCAAGTATCGTTGGAATCGTCTTGGCTGCCCGCGGGTTATAGGCTATGTGACGTCACAGTGAATTCGCTGTGGGGCCCTTTATAAGCCATAGAGTAATGAACTAAAAAATGAAAGGGTATTAAATCATCATCATCAGGTCTTTTTTAGTCTCCACTGCAGGAGCACGACCCTCTCTGTACTACCAGAGCCATATATTAGCCAGAGCAGTCAGAGGATTTGGCCAACACTCTCTACGCTGGCCAGACGGGTTGGAGAGGTCTCATTGGTGTTTATAAGCTTTGGTTAGCTTGTGTTTCCTAAGTCGCCTTCTACGACATCCACGGGATGACTTGGTCCTATTCTACTCTGACAGGAACCACACGGCTGGGGTATCAAATAAAAGGTCTTAAGAAGCATATTTTAAAAATATGTAACATTGTTAGCCGTAAATGGCTGCCGAGCTTGCATTAATTAGATAATAAAAATAATATCCGTTTATTTCAGGCAACTAAGTTTACAAACATGGTTTACAAACAAGGCCCATATAATATATACCTTAAAAACTAACATACATACATATAAATTGTAAAAACTAAAATTAAAACTATTTATTGTTTTTGTGACGCATTGCACTGTGTACTGGTGTCAGGTAACCGCCCGCGATATCTCCGGAACACGACACCCTTCGGCCAGAAATCTTCCTTGGTGAAGGTCGCCAGCTGAGCAGTTGGAACTCGCACCACATACGAACTAAAATTCACGCTGTGACGCGATTCCACTTTTACGACCCTCAGGGTGTAATGAGTCTTTACTCTTATGTACTCCACCAACTCCTCGATCTTAGTGGAGTGATGTAAGCGAGACACATAGAGCATGGTCGTAGGCACGGCAGCACGCAGGAGCATATTTGGTCCACTGAGCGCAGTACCGCACTTGTTTTGACATGGACTGGGCTTCTTCCTCTTCCGTTCTACCTTGATGAAGCCATCCTGGTCAGCAGGCCCCTTTTGAGGAGTTGATACGGGAGTAGGTCCTTTTTTTTGAACCACCTCCATCTTGCGTTGAGTCTTATATCTACTTTTCAGTAAGGATCTTTGTCGGGTTTTAGATTTTTAAACGTATATCTTGTATCTTTACTAAACGATGACCATCGTGGCGTATTAGTCACTATGCTTATTTGTGAGCTGGAGATTCTGGGTTTTGATTCCCACCTCGGGTATATGCACTAGGTATACTCATTTTCTTATATTTGCTTTCTGCGGTTCTAAATGTTTTGTACAAGTTAAGTGCTTAGAGTGGGCCGTTGATTTTTATCCATTCGTTTATTTACATATTAAATTAGTAAACCTGATATATAAAGCGCTAAATCAAAGACGTGCAACTAATTACGATTTTGATTTATTATATATGTATTTTTTTTATTAAATATAGTATTGTTGAGTTAGTATAACACAAGTTTAAATTTACTTTGTGTCTAGCTCAGTCTGTGTCATTTGTCCCTATCTATTTATTTATTTATTATTTCTTTTTTCACGTCCACTATCATGCAAAAGACGGCTTTGATAATGATTTATGGCCCTACACTGCTGCTCTCTATCTACCCTATAAAATTAATATGTACATATATATTAGTTATGTACTATAATTTAATACTAAATTTAGGAGTGACTTAATGTTAAATAAATTAGCTTTGCAAGTAATACTAATGCAAACCTCTGTTTCCTGTAGCGGAGCTTCCCGCAGATCCTTATCCCAATCCCCAGAGGATTGTTGGAGGGTCAGTGACCGACATCAGCCAATGGCCTGAGATGGCCTCGCTGCTGTTCTCATGGACCACTACCGGACACAGACAAGCGTGCGGAGGTTCCATCTTGAACCAGAGATCCATCTTGTCTGCCGCTCACTGCTTTGTGTAAGTGATAAAGAAATAGATGCAAATTTTACTACAAACTCTTCAAGATACGAGGTTTTTTGAAAGATTGGGTTTCACGGGAGTACCTTTTGTGTTAGTGCTCTGCTTAGGCTCTCATTTAAAATATATGTATATGGTACCTAATAACCTATTTTTAGGATTCCGTACCTCAAAAGTTAAAAACGGAATTCTTATAGGATCACTTACTTCTCTGTCTGTCGGTCCTTATATTACAGCCAAGATGCTACGAAACTACTGAACCGATTGAGTTGAAATTTTACACATATGTAAGACCCAAAGATGCACGTATAACGTAAAAATAATTTTAAAAATATATTTTATATAATTTTTAGATCGGTATTTTTGAAGTTGAACAACCTCCTTGCTCTTATCTCCGAAACTAAAGGGCCTAAAATTTTGAAAAAAAAAATACAGAAATTAAAGTTCTTTACCTATAAATTTTAGAAAAACCTATGAGAAGTACGGAACCCTATTCACGCGAGCTTAACTCGCACTAGACCCGTTTATTTTTAATTCACATAGGTAACACATTGTTTATATAACTAAACAGAATCAAATAACGTCATTGACATAACGTCAAATCGCTAAGATAAACATATACCTTGTTATCAAACTGTTAATCTTTTTAGGAACGACCCCGTCACTAGATGGCAATCTCGTCTGGGCTCCACCAACGCCAACAGCGGTGGAGTAGTTTTCACCACCCAGCAACTAATCGTGCACAATCAATACAACTTCCCCGCTCAATATGACAACGATGTTGCTATCTTGCGTGTCGTTGGTACTATCTCCTACACCAGCAATATAAGTCCCGCAAGCATTGCTGGCGCCAACTACAACCTCGCCGACAACCAGGTCGTCTGGGCTACTGGATGGGGAACAACTTCCGTAAGTATCGTAAAAAGCCCTAATTCACTCACATAAAAAAATTGTGCACTTACAACCTCAACTAGGTATTAAAGATGAATTCCCCATACATTTATTTCCCTGCATTACGATAAAGATTTATCCATTTCAAAAACTTGAAAGGATGAACTCATTTACAAGTAGGTACTGGTTTTTTTTTAAGTGCAAAGAGAATGGTTTTACTAATAAAACACAATATTTTTTAGCCCGGCGGTGCTCAATCTGAGCAGCTGCGTCAAGTCCAAATCTGGACTGTCAACCAGGCGACTTGCAGAACTCGCTACGCCACCCGTGGCTTCACTGTTACCGACAACATGTTGTGCTCCGGTTGGTTGGACGTCGGCGGTCGCGACCAGTGCCAGGGTGACTCCGGTGGCCCTCTCTTCCACAACAGAATCGTCGTTGGTGTGTGCTCCTGGGGTCTGGGATGTGCTGATTCCTTCTTCCCCGGTGTCAATGCTCGCGTATCTCGCTACACCGCTTGGGTCCAAGCTAACGCGTAAACGACTGATTTTTTGGGATTAAATGATTTTAAGTCCTTTTGAAAGGTTTGTTTTTTATTTTTTGTTACTAAAAGTCAGATAATATCTGAACATCCTAAAAGCATAATGACTGTCTTTATTGACCTATATTTACATGGTCTTTATTGCTTGCTGTAACATGAGCCCACATCAATATGTAACCATTATGGTATTCTATTTTAATATCTATGGTCCATTATCTACGATTGAAGCAGACTTTTGCTACGTATATTACCTTTCCTATCTTTCTCCATCTACTTTCTAAATGTTAATCGGTTTATATGTATAAACGATCAGTTTGTATGTACAATATTTACCTGTAGTACCTACCCATATTTGGGACTCCTTACCTTATAAGTATCTCATATATAAAATAGTTTATGAGGCACATACTCGTATAGACTACAAATGCCTACGAGGGCTGTTTGATAAGTACCCGTTTTTTAAATATATTAATATCACTGGCCGCAAATAAGTATACCACCTTTTTAAGCCATTTTTCAGAGGCGGGAAAACTAAAAAAAAATTGCATTCTATTGTTTTTTTTCTCATTTGACAACGATTCAGTGAAGGCGTGAACTTAAAATTGTTAAAATGGAGAAAGAACAGTATCGGTCTGTAATTAGATTCTTATTCTTGGAAGGAAAAACATGTGATGAAATAAAAGTAAGAATGCAAGCGGTTTACCATGAATGTGCTCCTTCTATGACAACCGTCAGATATTGGTATAACGAGTTTAAGCGGGGGAGAACAACCGTCTTTGATGAGGATCGCCCAGGCCGGCCAGTTGAGGTGACTACAGACGATATGGTTAAGAAAATTGAAAATATCGTTTTAGCCGACCGCCGAATTAAACTTCGAGAAATCGTTGATGCTGTAAATGTTTCAATCGAGAGGGTATAATACATATTAGAAGAAAAATTGGGTATGAAGAAAGTATCGGCGAGGTGGGTGCCGCGTTTACTCACGGAGGAGCAAAAACGGAACCGACTGACTACTTCGGAGCAGTGTTTGGCCGTGTTCAAACGTAACCCGAAGGAGTTTCTGCGTCGTTTCGTGACCGTGGACAAAACTTGGGTCTACCACTACACCCCGGAAATGAAAGAGAAGTCGAAGCAGTGGATCTTACCGGGTGAACCTGCTCCAAAGAAAGCAAAAACCGTCCCATCGGCTGGAAAGGTCATGGCGACCGTTTTTTGGGATTCGCAGGGTATTATACATATTGACTATTTAGAAAAGAGAAAAACAATAACAGGGCAGTACTATGCCAATTTATTGGATGAATTTGACGCCGTGTTGAAGGACAAACGACCCCATATAAAAAAGAAAAAAGTACTGTTTCATCACGACAACGCCCGGCTCATTCGTCCAGAGTTGTGACGGCTAAATTAGCACAGTTACGCTACGAACTATTGTCTCACCCCCCGTATTCTCCAGATTTGGCCCCATGCGATTTCTTTTTGTTTCCCAACCTAAAAAAATGGCTCGGTGGCAAGCGATTTGGATCAAATGACGAAGTCATTGCCGCCACAGAGGCCTATTTTAATGACTTTCCAAAATCATACTTTTTGGATGGTTTATTGAAGCTTGAGTATAGGTGGAACAAATTTATAGAGTTAAAAGGTGACTACGTAGAAAAATAAATGCATATATACAAAAAAAATGTTTTTTTTTTCCATAAACGGGTACTTATCAAACAGCCTAGGTAGTTATAGGCTTGTAACATGTTTGCTTGTCATTGGATCAAAGATACATATTATCTTCTATAATAATCAACAAATTTTATACCATTCGCGGTAAATTAATTAAAATCTAGCTTATAGGCATGTGAACTTTATATTCTAAGCAATGCGAGGGATTCTGTGCACTAGGTCACTAGTGTGTAAAACTGACTATTGTTACTAGATGACAGTATTGAACTACGTCATATGTGTTCAGGCAGCTCGAAATTTGAAAACATTAATCGTTTATGATTCTCGTAAGATATAATTAACGGGCAAGTGCGAGTCGGACTCGTACATGAAGGGTTCCGTAACACCGTACAATGTTTTGCTGAAGAAACACGTTTCTTGTATGACGACCCCCTTTCATTTTTAACTTTTTTTTATTTTTAGTATTTGTTGTTATAGTGGCCATAGTAATACATAATCTGTGAAAATTTCCAGTATCTAGTTAATGCCATTATAAAGATCTAGTTAAAAACGCTGAAAAAAACACGTTTTTTGTATGACGACCCCCTTTAATTTTCAACTTTTTTTTATTTTTAGTTTTTATAGTATTTGTTGTTATAGCGGCCACAGTAATACATAATCGGTGAAAATTTTAGGTGTCTAGCTATTACGGTTCAAGAGATAGAGCCCTGTGACAGACGGACAGACGGACAGACAGCGGAGTCTCAGTAGGGTTCCGTTTGGACCCTTCGGGTACGGAACCCTAAAGACAGCATACATTATAAATGAAAATCTTCTTCTTAGCCGTAGACTTTTGACAGAGTGGTTGTGATCATGGATTCGGTTGTTCGTCCATAGCAGCTGCTTTTGCTATTTTTCTCCACATAACTCTGTCTGCATAAAATTAATATACGAGTAGTTCACGTAGTTAACCGACAATTGGTCATTGATGACGTATCTTCAGTTATCTTTAGTGCTTAGAAAATATTAAATAGAAAAAAATACTTACCTATCAATATATAGGTCACATTACAAATTCAATAAAATAAAATAAAAATGACAAATAAAAAAGAGACTCCAACGCCTCGCCGCGAGGCAGGGTACCTAGAAGGCTGGCAGCATTACCATTCTGCACCTACTGACTTTGCTGAATTTGCTTTACTTACCTATCTGAATTTGCTGGATTGAAATGTAGACGAACAATAGAAGCTAATCATGAATATAGCTTAAAGTCTGTGGTTTGCAACAAATTTAATTACGTTTTATATTTAATTACAAATTTATTTATATATGAAAAATAAACAAGATATATTTTTCAAGCGAATTACAATCATGGCGGAAAATACACAAATAACATTTAAACTATATTTAATTCGAAAAAAATATGAATCATGGACAAAGGATTATTGCCATGTCACATGAAATATATAAATGACTGGTAAAATACTAATAATCCGCATCTTATCTAAATCATTTTGATAATTAATTACGTTTAAGCTATAAAATAATTATCACATTAAAAAGATATAATCCACAAAAAAATTACCTAAATTTTAAAATGAGGAAAGGAAATATTATCATATTATACAGCAGACGTATGACATGTTTATCTTTATGTGACGTTCCACGGGTAAAGGTACATACCTTATGGATGGTGGCGCTTAGGACGTTTAGAAAAACAACTCGTACAATTAACTTAGCTTGAATAAACAGAATGTCGTAAGTGCCACCGTCCATAAGGTATTTACCCGTGGAACGTCACATGTGTATTTATCATAAGATATACCTAGTATCGTAGAGTTAGTATCCCACAACTCAAGTTTAAAACTTACTTTGGGGCTCGCTCAATAAGTGTGATTTGTCTTTATCTATTTCTTTACATGAATAAAAAATCTTCTAAATCCTTCTAGTTTTCTTCTTCTCGGCATCATCACACCAGTGGGTTGACTGGTAGATAAAGTCTATTAACTTTAAGTCTGCCTTATTAAATATTACATTTGTAATAATGTTAAAAAAACTAAATAAACCTGATTTTTTTTATTAGACATGTATAGTAAGAAAAGGAAATATGGCCAAGTGAAAAGTGGCAATGGTTAAACGTGCAGAAACGTGAAGCGTGAAGAACCGATACAGAAGAGTACTAGGATGGTTCTAGACACGGCACGTGCAGCATAGGAACCACCTACTAGGTGGTCAGGTGCCCGGAGCACAGTTGCAAAAAAACGCTCTATGCTTCTAACCGGTTATTTTGGAAATATTTGGAGGAGAGTTGTGTCCAGCAGCAGAGTTTTCCAGTAGTTTCAATAGTCATTTTGATAACGTATGATGATCCAATGATGAACCTTTTTTAGGAGGACGAGGAGGAAGACGAACGAGGTTCTGGGTTCGATCCCCAGCCAGGGCAAGTTGGAAAATAGCCTTTATCAAATTGTCTTGGGTGTTTATCTATACTCGTATATGTATTTATTATAAAACATCGCATCGTTGAGTAAGCATCCCATAACACAAGTACAACTTTCTTTAGGGCTAGCTCAGTCAGTGTGATTTATATCTAGACTCTATATATTTATTTATTTACTATGTAATTTGTCAAATGAAAAGCTTTCTATAATTTTTGTCATTTTTAAAGACTTGACATCCAGATGTAAACAGATAAATAGAATTAATTATTGACTCATATCGTTTCCGGAATCAACCCCGTATCAAAATGTAGATAAATTTATTACGAATACAATGTTGATAAAAAATATATACAGAGTGATTTTTTGCCCACCGGCCAAATTTTTGGAGAAAGTTCAGTCCATGATACTGAACTACTTTTCATAAAAACAAGTAACGATAAACGAAAAAATCGCTTTCCCATTCAAATCAGTACTCAGCGAACCGGATTTTGTATGGAAAGACGAATCATTTCGAATTTCAATATTTTTTTCATGGAAAGTAGTTCAGTATCATGGACTGAACTTGCTCCTGGTGATTAAGAAGTCACCTCGTATAAAAATAGCTGGAGTAAATTTTACTGACAATACCCATTACTCGTATTATCTATAATATATATATTTTCTACTCCTGTACTTTTATCTGTCTTTCACATGGTTACGAACAATAACTGAACAGAGATAATATGATTACTATACCATAAAAAAAATATTGATACCAACTTAAAAAAAACTAAATTCATGTGGATTTTATTAAATATAAAACTTTCCGAGATACTGCCTATATGAAAAAACTGCTTTTGTCATAGTTTTTATTTACGTTGTAAGCCGCCTTTTGTTTACTTATTAAATTATTTATTTATTTTGTTCTATTTCATTACCTATTGCAAGTTAATTTTATAATTTTACTAACGAAAAACATACACCGTGGCAACAAAGTCGGTTAAATATACGATTTATAAATAAAAACTACTCTTATTTTGAGTACTGACAACCATCGCGTGACGGTAAGTAAAATAAGAAAAATACTATAATACCTGCCGCCCTGCCGCCTACCAAGTATGCAACGTCGTTTAACACTTCCACTACTGAAAACGCACCGTATGTGTTTTCCTCTTTGGAAAAACACACGCGTTGCATTTTTCAGCAGTGGAAGTGTGTACCTACGTCAAAAATACTCGTGGTGCCTTTTTTATGACGCTCGCCTATGTGCTCGTATCATAACCCGCGTTACTCATCTTTTGAACACTCTTATACAACTGTTGCACAAAATACTATTATTGACTAAAAATCCTGTAAAAAGAATGACGCCCGACCTAGGTTGGGATATCCGAGTACTCGTATATCTAGTCTAGAATAATTAATCATTATTTTAAAGTTTTTCTTTTCTTTTTCAGGTACCACTTAAGTCATGGAGGCCATCATGTACGGCGTCTAGTGTAATGGTATGACCGAAGAAGAATAATTTATTTACATTGTACATAACTGATGATTCACAGATGCTATTCCTATCTATAGCTTAAAGGAGGATTATCCACCACAACCAATAGCGTTTATTTTTTTGTTGTATCATCCACCATCAGGTCTTTTTTAGCCTCCACTGCAGGAGCACGACCCTCTCTGTCTACAAAGCCATACTTAGCCAGTGTAGCCAGAGGATTTGGCCTACACTCTCTACGCTGGCAAGACGGTTTGGCGAGGTCTCATTGATGTCTTAGCTTTATTTTGCTTGTGTTTCCTAAGTCGCCTGCTACGACACCCGACATCTACTCTGCCGGGAACCACACAAAATATATTAATACAGTCCAATTAACGAAGTCCATTCTTTACCGACTTGTGAAAGTTGTGGACACCCTATGTCCTACTGATATGATGATGATGAACCTAAACTACACTTATAGATAAGTATTACCTATTATTATTCTTAAATAAAGAAGGATTGTAGATCGATAAGTTTCTTTCTACTATAGAAAGGAAATCAAAGATCTTTATAAAAACTTCTATATTAAATAACTACTATATCGAGATACTTATCTTATCACACATACATTATCACGACGTTGACTGCTTCCGTGGTCCATTGGTCAAGGCGTTTGCCTTGTGATCCGGAGGTAGTGGGTTCAAATCCCACTGGGAAGCATACTTTGTGAAAAGTTGTTGCCAGTATGGTTAGGGCAAAGCAGATTTGAATCACCAGATTATCCGAAAAGAAAGATGATTCCGTCCTTTGGAAGGCACGTAAAGCTGTGGTTCCCGAAAGCCATCTAGCGTTTGATTAAACCTATCCTAGCAGTGGTTCTGGTCTACCCTTTGGGTTTCCGAGATCGGACGGCAGTCGCTCTGTGTAAAAACCAGTAACCTCGTTAGCGCTGGTTTGGTAGCGGACCCGGGGCTCTGAATCGTTACCGCTGAGGATGCAACTGGGAATACGTTCGGATGATGATGATATTATCACGACTGTTTCAGGGGCAGGACCCTGTGAAGGCGTGATACATACACTATGAACCTCCACTTACTATGATCCACCTACACTCATCACTCTCTTCATGCATGCGCGTCAGTTACGCGTACTTCTAAACTTTCCTTTTAAGAATGTCCGTAATTCGGTCGCATTACGTTCGTCAAGATAGTTATCAATTCTATAAAAAATATTTCGTGAGTCATTACTTACACGTAATTGATACGAATTAGTGGATACAACAGTATCCCAATCGCAAACACTTAATTTTTATCTTCTATAAGTATTATAACCTGGTATAGGCGTACCCAGGCCTATTTTTCAAGGGGCAGGAGGGGTTTTGGTTTCTTTTTAATGTTATTTTTTTTATGAACTTAAGAACTTTGAGACACATTACCACTTTGCAATTACTGTAAATACGTAAAGAAATCCACGTTTTAATTATTTGTTACAATTACAGGGCCCACCATAAATATTGCTAACTTATTCTCTTTTTTTATAGAAAAATCAATAAAAAATTCTTCGGGTTTATAGCTCAGGTTCATAAAAATTAGTCGTGAGTGAGGGCATTTATTAAGATCAATCCGGTGTCTTTCCTGAGATATCGTGATCCCATCCTCCCGGGAGTTGTGGTAGTAACGGTCAGAGTTGCCAATATTTTTTAAAAACCGCAAATTTTCATTTCGCGGGGTATTTGAACCTTCAGATCTTCAGCTTATCGTTCGAAACGGAGGAGCATTCCAGCGCGAAATGCGTTTCTTTTCCAGGATAACGCGCGCCCTCATACCACGCGTCTTACGCTCGATACAATATCACAATTGAGGTGGGAGGTACTAAAATCACCCCCCCTACAGTCCGGATTTATCAACCTGCGACTACCACATGTTTAGACCACTGAAATACGCCCTCGGAGGTCAAAGATTCAACACCGACGACGAGGTATAGGAGTTCGTGCGCACATGGCTGCCCAAGTTGCCCAGGGAATTCTTCGATACCGGCATCAGAAAGCTTCGGGGGAGGTGGCAAAAATGTGTAACTAGTGAGGCGAATTACCTTGAAAAACTGTAAATTTTTGTTAATATTTTCGATGATAAATAAATGTGTCAGAGCGTTTGTTTGTATCGATCATATTTGAACCACCCTCGTAATAAGTTGAGCAAATTCCGTTCTATAAAGTTCACAACTATTTTTTTTTATCTTGCGGCAAAAACAGGACTTTTATTTGAAACCTAATGAAAACCATTTTCTGCAACTTACAACTCAAACAAGTAATTTTTTTTTTTTAAACCGTGAATAAACTTTATAAATGAACTGAAAAGATACAATAGCAGTATGACGCTCGGATGAGCGAGATTATAACTATGTTGATTTTAGCATACTTATCAAATAATATTAAGACATAGTCTTGTACTAAATATGTATTCTGTGACATAATATATATTTTTTTAATCCATTTATTAAATCCTTATTGCAAAATTTGTATGAAAATTTTCAGATACGCCTGTAACAATTTAATAGCTAATCAGACAAAATTGAAAACACCGCATGTAAGCCGTATGGCGTGCTGTCGTGTCGATTCGAATACACTGCGTTCGACTTGGAACTCTATTTCCATTTATTCGAAAATTAAATGGAATTAAAAGACGTCCACGCCACCTCTCTGCCTCTACCATTTCCAGTAAGATTTCCTCCTAAATACGAATCCAATGGCACCTTAGTGAGCGGCGCACTTGGTTGTTTTTTGGGTAGTAGTAGTTCAGTAATCCGAAATAATGAGTACTTAATTTCCTAATTTCAATTCCATTACCAACGCACCGAAAACCACCTCTGTGACATATATCCGGCCAAAAATAGGTATTTACCTATTTTTGGCCGGATATATGTCACAGAGGTGAAAATTATGGTGGTATAAATTATGGTGTGATTGTCGACTTTTCGACAAAAGAATTGAGATCCAAAAAGGTGCCAAGTTCTGTAAACAATTTTGCAATTTATATGTAAGAACCTCAACATTTAACCTGGCTAGTTTTTGGATGCTAGTCATAGTCATCAAAATCAGGTCTTTTAGTCTCCACTGCAGGAGCACTACCCTCTCTGTACTGCCAGAGCAGATCTTTTCATTAAGATAATTATTTTGAACAATAGGAACAACAAAATGCAAGCTTTATTTAATTTATTTAAGACAATACATATGTTAGAGTGAAGCTTGTGTATATCGATATCGTTATTTCAATCCCTAAAACTATTACGTTATCACTTAAAACTCGCTTTGCGAGACTATCGCAGTACGCTAGAAGTTCGGTACTGGACCGGACATTATAAACGAGGAAGGCTTGAAGTAATCATTCCATTTTTCATGTCTTGGTTTAAGTAGTTTTGCTGACAATCCTCGCAAATGTTCATTACCAACAATATAAATGGTTTTAGTATTCTTTCTACCAGTAGCGCCCTCTTTTGGTGGACTCGGAAAATAATTAGAATTCCGATCATGATGATTAATCGATTTATTTTCTAGGGCACGTTTAAAAGCGCCATGTATTTCAAACCTAGGTTGAAGTGTTCTTCATTTGCCAAGTCCCGCTTGATCGCGTTTGAAGGTATGCTCAATAAGTTAGTACTTACTTTGGCTAAATGTAAAAAAATATGCGATGAAAATAGATGCAGTCCATGTGGCAGTAAAGATGAAAAGATATAGATAATAGAATAAAGTTGAGAATGAAAATAATGGAAGATGAAAAGATCCACAAACCCGTAACAACAGCTACCAGTAATCCGATACCAATCAGTCAGTACACGCATGTTTTCGGGTTGAAAATTGTCGTCTAAATTTGAAATTTAAAGAGGGCGCATCACTTGTCATAAAGTTTCAGTCAATTTTGAACCATTACATATGGTAGAGCATATAGGCTCTACTCTACCATATGTAATGCTTTAAAGTTTTTGGTGCTTAATAGTTTTATACCTAATACTTAATCGTTTACGTTTCATTAAGCGTAGGTTTACAACTTTATTTTTTTTCTTTCCTCGCCTTTTCCCTATTTGGGTTCGGCTCTGTTTGTTAAATCCCTCCATAATTTTCTGTCCTTCGCCATCGTACTAACACCCCATTCTCCCATATCTGATCTTATGCATTCTTCCCACGTCTTTCTCGGAATGAAGTGATAAAATAAAACACCACAAATTATCATCAAATAGGATACGGGATTATAGATTTTCAAGTGTGGTATTTCCCAATACTTTTGGTATTTCCTAATACTTTTTTTAATTCAATGTCAATTGTATAAAATGTTTATATCAATGTACTTACTGAAAGTACACTTGAAAAATTTCAAATTTATAGAGGTAGAAATTTCTGTCTCTAAAATGGACTTGACTCGGCCTCGTGCATCAAGTTAGGGTCCCGAACCTGCGTACAATGTTTTAAAATGCGTTTTTCTAAACGTAAAAATACGTTTCTTGTATGACCTTTCATTTTGTTGTATTTGTTGTTATAGCGGCCATGGTAATACACAATCGGAGAAAATCTCAAGTGTCTTAGAGTTGTTACAGTTCAAGAAATTCGAGCCATGTGACAAACGGACAGACAGCAGAGTCTAGTTATAAGGTCACGTTGGCATCCTTTGGATACTAACCCCAAAAATGCACTATAGGTAGAAGGAATGCGTAGGAATTGCGTATACACATTATATATTACACATACACATAA
Source organism: Acrobasis repandana (assembly GCA_963576875.1). NCBI lineage: Eukaryota > Metazoa > Arthropoda > Insecta > Lepidoptera > Pyralidae > Acrobasis > Acrobasis repandana. Next base: position 6,602,268 of record OY756215.1, read on the forward strand.
TACACAAGATATAATAGTTATTTATGCAACCGTGATATAATAAGGGGTATTAAAACACGAACGTGGGTTTATCACACGAGGCGAAGCCGAGTGTGATAATAGTATCACATGAGTGTTTTAATACCTAATTATGAATAGTTGCATACAATACTTTATCTACACCCATGATATGAATCCTCTATAAAAGGTGTAACCTTCTGCTTTACGTTTTAGCAAGGCAATTAATTTTGAATATTTTAAGATATCCACGTTGTGATTAATACTCAGCGTTCTTTTGAGCATTGAATAGAAGGTCCATAGGGATGAAGATTTGAATTTTTCGGATAATTCTTGAAAATATACTATTATCACATCTTCAGAAAATGATATAATAATGTTTTCTCGACTTTTCTGGTAATAATTGGTTAGAAATGTCCTTTGCTGCATTAGAAATATCTGGTGGTGTAGGTATTATCAAAGCTTCATTTCACTCATTTTTGTAAACAACAAATTAATAATTTTTAAAAATGCTATTTACGAACAAAAATGGCAGGATGCGACGTAAATTCAAATAACATGTTTTTTTTTTAATTTCGTAACTATGGTATTAAAATGCGCGTGCAAGACAATTGTGCCATTTTTCAAACGAGTCACTAATTAAACGTTTTTTTGTAAGAAAAAAATCCAGAAAAAATCATTCGTTTACGTGAATCCGCGTTTTAAAAATAGAGAAGATAGAGCCTCGATCCCTCTATCTTTATGAATTAAAAAAAAGAACCATAAGCGGCTTAAGCGCCATACAATTGACATTGAATTAAAAAAAGTATTAGGAAATACCAAAAGTATTGGAAAATACCAAACTTGAAAATTTATAATCCCGTATCCTATTTGATGATAATTTGTGGTGATTATTTTATCACTTCATTCCGAGAAAGACGTGGGAAGAATGCGTAAGATCAGATATGGCAGAATGGGGTGTTAGTACGATGGCGAAGGACTGAAAATTATTGAGGGATTTAACAAACAGAGCCGAACCCAAATAGGGAAAAGGCGAGGAAAGAAAAAAAATAAAGTGGTAAACCTACGCTTAATGAAACTGATGAAAAAAAAAAGATTTGCGTTGCGTAATGAAATTTAGTACAACATTATATCACGTGTTTGGATGATATTATGGTTACTATGGCACTGGTTGTTATAATGTTGGCAATAAGCTAACTTTTATAGAAGATTTATAGCATGGGTGTAGATAAAAACATATAATGTAGTGTTCATTATAAAAACTTTATTATTATCACAATAGTTTACAAATGCTTATATTACAATTACACTAATGATAACTTTAATGAACTTCTCATAAAGTCCTCGCTTTTTAGGGTTCCATACCCGAAGGGTGCAAACGGGACCCTATTACTGAGACTCCGCTGTCTGTTCGTCTGTCCGTATGTCCGTCTGACCGTCTGTCCGTCTGTCCGTCTGTCTGTCCGTCTGTCTGCCCGTCTGTCACATGGCTCTATCTCTTGAACCGTAATAGCTAGACACTTGAAATTTTCATCGATTATGTATTACTGTAGCCGCTATAACAACAAATACTAAAAATAAAAAAAAACTTAAAAATTAAAGGGGGTCGACACACAAAAAACGTGTTTTTTCAGCGTTTTTAACTAGATCTTTATAATAGCATTAACTAGATACTTGAAATATTCACAGATTATGTTTTGATATGATCACTATAACAACAAATACTAAAAATAAGATAAAGTTAAAAATTAAAGGGGGTTGTCATACAAGAAACGTGTTTCTTCAGCATTTTAAAACATTGTACGGAGGTACGGAACCCTTCATATACGAGTCCGACTCGCCCGTTTATTTAATTTATTACGCGTTGGAAGTAATCCAAGCAGTGAAGCTAGAAACACGAGCGTTGACTCCTGGGTACAGGGGATGAGCGCAGGACAGTCCCCATGAGCAGATTCCGACCACGACGTTAGTGTGGTACAGTGGGCCTCCGGAGTCACCCTGGCACTGGTCACGACCGCCGACGTCCCACACACCGGAGCAGAGCATCTCGTTGGTGATGGTATAGCCGGCAGAGGCGTAGCGAGAGGCACACATGGCTTGGTTGATAGCGAACACTTGAACGTGGCGAAGTTGCTCTGAAGCAGAGCCTCCAGCCTGAAAGACATAATTTTTCGTCAAACATATGGCATAATAAACCACGGTATTCTCTTCCCGCGACAGCTGGGTCATGTGATTGGTCCAAAAATGCGTCACAGTGTTGCCACTGTATGTGATTGAATTACCCGGGTAAAATGCATTTTCTAGCTTAACAAAACAATTCTTCTTCTTCTTCTACTTCTCTCTCTCTCTCTCTCATCTCAGCGTGTTCCCAGATGCATTCACAGCTATAATGCTGTGAAGCCCGGGGTCCGCTTTCCGGCTTCTTCTTCTACTTATCGAGTCAAAATGGTTACACTGTACCTTCAATTTCAAATCACCTTTGACCAGTATGTGGCCACGGCGATCCCTCTGTTATTGTCACGAACCAATTATGAACTTGAACTTATTTAATGTATTTTATTAAAAACAATAACAGATGAATCACGCGTTAAATGATCTAAGATCACGCGATATATAAAATAGTAAGTATTTTATATTCATTAACAAAAAGTCCTTAAATTTACTGAAAAGAACAATCAGTGGTAACACTTGTCGTGGCATTCGATACGTAGTCTTGGGCCATCGCGGAAAGATTAAAACCCTATATTTTTGTACCATGGTCAGACACAATATAAGCTACAAAGAGTATACTGTACATAGCACGTTGTTCCATAAGTCTTGCAAAAATATAACTTCTTTTTAAGCTTTTTCAAAATAAAAACGATTACTGTTAATACACTTATTCCACTGCTTCTTCGCGACACTGGCGCAGGCCTCATCCCATGCACTCCATAAAACGTCATCAGTCGCAAACTGTCGTCCTTTTAAATATCTTTTGATTAGCGGGAAGAGACCAAAATTGCACGGCGCAATGTCTGGGCTTTAAGACGAGTGGTTCAGGACAGTAAGCCTCGATTGCTTCAAAAAGTCTTGAGTTATGGTCGTTTGATGAGCAGGAGTGAAAGTGGCAACTGCCCAACCGCGAGTTTGGCCGCAATTTTCTCAGCTCGCAGATGACTTGAGGCAAGCAAACCTCAGTATACCAGGTAGCTTGTTAACAATGTTCTCTTTGTTTAATACAACTTCTGCTAATATATGCCTTCCACTCCAAAGAAAACTTGTTAGATTCCTCCCATTGCAAGACTTATAGCAGCCTATGTAGATAAAAGCGTCAATCTACTTTGAAGAAGAATAATAAACGAGGTTCCCTGGAAAAAAATTGCTTAGCGATAAGGCCGCCTTTTGCGCATTTCCTAGTTTTTAAGATAATTATTTCCTATTTTTTTACTTTTGTGCAATAATGGGTATTGTATTGTATTGTAATGTGCATACAAGTATTCATCTCTGTACATGATGAAGAAATGACACTCACCGCGGTTGTTCCCCATCCAGAAGCATAGACATGAGCGTTGTCAGGCACGATGTAGCTAGAGCCAGCGATCTGCGCAGCTTGAACCGTGTTACTGTACACAATGGTGGAGGAAAGACGGAGGATGCCGACGTCGTTATTGTATGCCACTGGGGAGTAATAGTTGGGGTGATTGATGACTTGGGCTACATCATAGATTGTGCCGCCGCTGGTGCGGAAGGAGGACCCGAGACGGACACGCCATCTCCATGCAGGGTCGGTGCTACCGCCGTCACTGTAAAAATAAATATGATTGTCAAATCTCAAAGTTAGACTTGTCCCATATTATTTGAATTATATTATACATATAATAGAAAAGATTTAAGTTTGCTAAAAACTATTTTATTTCGCCTACTCAACAGTAACTTTTTTAATCAAAATAATCCTCAACAACGACAACTCAATTGTTCATAATAAAGGTAAACTCATACGCTTTAACATTATATTTAATGGCTTTGCAGACTACATTTAGTCACATACTGTTCTTATCATCATCATCATCATCAGATCTTTCTAATTTCCACTGCAGGAGCACGACCTAATCTTATTATAGAGAGTGTGAATAACTAACAGTACAGCATAGCTTTTTCGCAATAATGTCGAATTACAAGCATCTTGCAGTGATCCCTTGTTTGTGCTCTCATAATGTTATCGGGCAGGGCATGTCAAAGACGTACGGATCTGACTGCAAACTTTAAATGTACATGACATGACTTCGTTATTATTTGCTTATCTGAGAAAAGAAAAATACCTATACAGTATTTTTTAATAATCTACGTTTATGATCAAAAATAAATTTATTTCCACATCCGTATTGCTGGTAGGGTACTTACTCGAAGCAGTGAGCTGCTGAAAGAATAGATCTATTGTTGATAACCACTCCACCACAGGCCTGGGAGTGGCCGGTGGTCCACCAAGAGAACATGAGGTTAGCCATTGTAGGGTACTGCTCGATGGTGGTCGACTCTCCACCGACGATCCTTTGGACATTGCGCGGCACAGCTGTACAGGAAAAGATCTCTTAGAATATGATTTGGGTTTTACTAACTTATAGTATTTTCTAAAATACCTTTAAACATTGTATTGTAGGTACTTACTAATGATTTTCATTTAGTGTCAATAAACTTTAGATGGAAATATTTAATATTTTTATCATTCGTTTATTATATTAGTTGCTGTTGTATTATATATTTGATTTAATATTACTTATTTTTGTGTACATTTTGACTGTACTCTATTAAAAATTATGTGTCCCTTTACAATTTGGGTTGACTGGAAGAGATCTCTTCCTGAGATAAGTCCGCCTTTGTGAAAGTTTTTTTTTCTATCTGTATTTGATATGTACTTGAATGTGCAATAAAGATAATAACAAACAATATTTAAATTATAGGCTCACCATCTTACATTACAAATTACATAACCCTCAATAAAAAAGCTTAATTCGCGAAGACTTTTAACAGAAAAACTAAAGCAAGTTCAATGTAAAAACAAGTAACCTCGTCAAATTACCTAGGTTAGGTAGCGGACTCTGAAGCATTACCGCTGAGTATGCAACCGGGAATTACGCTCGAATGATGATGATACAAGTTCATTTTAAATTAACATTTTCCCTGTCCCATGAATTGTATATGATTCATGACCATTATTTTACTATTGTCTTTTATTTATGAACATCGAATGGGTTAAGAAAAAATATCTTAGGGACACTTCAGTCTATCGTTCTGAATACTTTTCCCAAGGAATGTACCTATACCGAAATACGATATGTTTTGCATCCGTTAAATATCGCAGCTGGGTCACCATGGTCTGGTTCCCATGGAAAGTCAAAAATAATCATATCTGGATATATATAAGTTTAGTCGAGATATTGATTCAGTATTATGTACTGAATAATATTTACACTTAGTAAAAATGTATATGCGTAATAAATCGAACCATGGGGTATACTACATCACTATTATAGTATAATAAAATTTGGCATTTCCATACAAAAGTGTGCAGTTTTTGTATGGGTATGTCGACTGTTTTTTGGTTTTTTGACTGTTATTTTAATATCATTATAAGAAGGTGACTTAGGAAATACAAGCTAAACAATGCTTATAAACATCAAGACCTCTCCAAGCCGTCTGGCCAGAGTGGAGAGTGTAGGCCAAATCCTCTGGCTATTCTGGCCAAGTATGGCTCTGGTAGTACAGAGAAGGTCATGCTCCTGCAGTGGAGACAAAAAAAAATTGATAATGATAATGATCTAGTATAGCCCGTGGTTTGATTTATTACGCACATGTCAGTTAGGGTTGGGACACATGTCAGTTAGGGTTGGGACACATGTCAGCACGGAACAGCACTTTCCTATGGTGCTATTCTTTTCTGTCACAGATGTGTCCCAACCCTTACACGTAGTATGACAATAAATGACCTTACCTGCCACAGCAGCGACGGCCAAAGCTAACACAAAAAGTATACGCATCTTCGATTCTGAAGCTCACTAGCGACAGAGCGGACGGGTTTATATTTATATAAAATGTTCTATCGTTTTCAAATTAATTGATTAGATTACGGGGTTTCGTTTAAAGATTAATTGATTGCAATTGTTATTATGACGAGAGGGAAAACCAGTGTTCTTTTTTATCCCGTTTCGTTCATTTGCTGTCGTAAAATATAAACAATATCTTAATATGGTTAAGATATTGTTTATATTTTTACAAATACCTACTTCTAGCTTAGTACATATTTTATTGAATTTTTCAATAGATATCTACTTTTTTCATGTACTCATTTTCACCCAAAGTCCTCTCCAAGGTTGGTTCTTACATGTACTTCGGTGATAGAAATATAAAATTACTAGTCGTTAACTTAAGTCAGGAATTACTTATTCGTTCGTTGTTTTGTTTGGTTTCGTATTTACTAAACCAAACAAAACAACGAACGAATACACTAACTTAATACGAACTTACACCCACATACACGTGTGTCAGTCAATTCAAATGTGTTTATAATTTTAAAATATTTTTTACTATTTTTATTTCTATTTGCATTATTCCCCAAACGAGTGTGTGGGAAGTGAGTAAAAAAAGCCAAATCAAGGCAGAAACCACAAAACAGCTATGGTTGGGTATGATTGTATGGCCAACCACCTGCTTGAAGTCAAGCCTCCTTGAAAATGAAATTTGGCTCTAATAAAAGTCTGTCTTAATTTAAAACTATTAAAAATTGACTTACCCAGTTATGGGGACTCCACTAATTTCGAAGTATGAAATTCCGCAGTTTGTGAGATGTAAAAAATACGATTACGATGTATGTCAGTTCGAAAGTACACTGTTACGAAGTTTGAAATTCCGCAGTTTGTGAGATAGACGTAAAAAATACGATTACGATGTATGTCAGTTCGAAAGTACACTGTCACGAGGTTTGAAATTCCACAGTTTGTGAGATGTAAAGAATACGATTACGATGTATGTCAGTTCGAAAGTACACTGTTACGAAGTTTGAAATTCCGCAGTTTATAAGATAGACGTAAAAAATACGATTACGATGTATGTCAGTTCGAAAGTACACTGTCACGAGGTTTGAAATTCCACAGTTTGTGAGATGTAAAGAATACGATTACGATGTATATCAGTTCGAAAGTACGAGTACACTGTCACGAGGTTTGAAATTCCACAGTTTGTGAGATGTAAAGAATACGATTACGATGTATGTCAGTTCGAAAGTACACTGTCACGAGGTTTGAAATTCCACAGTTTGTGAGATGTAAAGAATACGATTACGATGTATGTCAGTTCGAAAGTACACTGTCTCGAGGTTTGAAATTCCACAGTTTGTGAGATGTAAAGAATACGATTACGATGTATATCAGTTCGAAAGTACACTGTCACGAGGTTTGAAATTCCACAGTTTGTGAGATGTAAAGAATACGATTACGATGTATATCAGTTCGAAAGTACACTGTCACGAGGTTTGAAATTCCACAGTTTGTGAGATGTAAAGAATACGATTACGATGTATATCAGTTCGAAAGTACACTGTCACGAGGTTTGAAATTCCGCAGTATGTGAGATGTAAAGTATACGATTAGGATGCATGTTAGTTTAAAAGTACAAGACATAATAACCACAGGCTAGCAAAAAAAAAAAAGATTGACTAAATTAACAAGTTTAAAAAGAACACTTTACTTTTACGGGTTGTCGGGAACTTGTGCCAACTAATAAAAGCATACGCTGTTTGTGGAAAACAAGTGAAATCACTTAGCACCATGACAGGAAGTTGGGTGAAACTGGGTAACTTTATGATCTTTGTTTATTCTTAGCTGATAGTAATTAAATGAAGTGAACATGAATAAGGTCCTTTGAAGGGCATTTAATCTGCATCCATGGTAACCTAATCACATTATATGAAAAAAATTATTAATGTTGAGTGAGAAACTAATGTTGCAGTGGTACTGCCAAGTTATATTTATATTACACATAGACATGATTGATCATACTTGATTTATCATGTGATCCCACAATTTCTTATAGAGCTAGCCTCAAAGTTAGTTTAAACTTGTGTTATGGGATACTTACTCAACGATACTATATTTTATAATAAATACATATAAAGATAAGGTGAACGTCGTGTCGTACAGCAAAGTAAAACAGGTGGCGGACAGTACGAGTATAGCTCTTAATATAAATGAGAGGTATATAGATAAACAATTAATAAAAGGCTATTTACAACTTGCCCTGGCTGGGGATCAAACCCAGAACCTCCGGTGACGGACTAGCGTAATAGCCAATACGCTTTTACTTATCGCATATTAAATCTTGGAAAATCCTTGTTAGTCATCGAATACAAATATTGAATTAAAAGATTAATTTAATTTAATGATAAACTTATTAATATATGTATGTACGTCATATCTCAGTTGTACGAAATATCCTGATATGGGTAAGAAATGCTAAGATATAGAAGGTTCGGAGACAAGGTAGACCGAGGAAGAGATAGCGAGATGCAATCGGACGCTGTCTGAGTGGATAGCAGCAAGCTGGCACCTGCTTTAGATCAAGAACTATGGAAGCAGAAAGGGGAGGCCTTTGCTCATCAATGGGATACTTAGCAGGCCAAAATAAATCACACAATGTAAAATTTCTTACATGCTGGTCTAGGAGAAAAGAAAAAAGTTAGAATGTACTAGCTACTTCCCGCACCGATCGTAAAAGCCGATCAACGGAATGGGCGAAAATCGTGATATTAAGGCGATGCGCCTAGCAACCCATCACTATTTTGATTACTTTACTTTATTACTATAATATTATTTGATTACTTTTTTCCACCTTCTCGCCCACCATCACGGTAAAGGTGACCTTTGGATTGCGGCCCTTGGCTCTATCTGCTTAGAGCCGCAAGGCCCAGAATGCTATCTATGCCTGCCCCATAGGGATAAAAACGTGATAATGCATGTAAAGTATAAACTTTAAAAATCTATGTATTCACTTATGTGTTTCGGTTTTAGATATAAGATGTCTTTGGTTTAGCAGTAGGTTTAGTACTATTTAATATTTATTTAGTACTATTGTACGGTACTTTGGTAGTACAAAAGTATCGTTTTTAAGAATTATTTTACTGCACTGGAGAGCTTATCTTTAATTTTGTTGCTTCTTTATTCCTACCGAGTTACAATGAAAGGTTGGTGTCGGTCTTTAAAGGAGCTTCTGGCAAAAAACAGTACAGTACAGTATAATATTGTATCTGAGGTATCAATATGGTTCACTGGTTATATAGAATATAACATCATGGACCTAAATACGCTATAATAAATTGTCAGTTATCGTATGTGCAGCATATTTTTCTAGACAGATATGGATTTTCACATTTTAAAGACTAAGTATTATGACTGACATGTATCTCAAGTACAGCTTATTGCACCAGATAATACTATGTTTAATGTCAGCAAACTAACTTTCCAACCAGTATTGCTATTCAAGTCACCGACAACGGTAATTCACACGAGATAAAAGTTTATTGCATAGTGCTGTTAAAATACATATTAAACGTACATTGTGATACAATGAACGGTGATAATGAAAGTGTGAAAGGAAACTCTTACTCGCCGGTTGCGACGGAAGGTAAGAGATATTCCAATAAGTCGAACTAGATCATCATTTCAGCCACAGGAAGTCCGCTGCTGGATTTTCAAAAAGACTGATTTGAAGCGGCCTGCATCCTCACCTTCGTGGCGTAATTGTCAACACGCTAGACGTCAATCCGGAGCTTCTGGGCTCAATCCCCAGCTAGGGCAAGTTGGAAAATGGCCTTTTCAAATTATTCTGGTCTTGGATGTTTACCTGACCAAATGGAGTACAGACAAATTATTCATATAAAATAATAAATAAACCATACAAAAACTAAAGGTGGTTTCTATAAGCGCACTATTTTAGGATGCCTTATTTTAGAAATACTATAACCGAATTTATTTATCACATAGGTAATGAAATACCCAACTGTATCCAAGAGAAAGAGACAAATTAACACGAGTTAACCTTGTTCCGTGAATGCCAATAAATAAACTATCCTCCAAGGCACAATACATTTTATTTAGAGATAGGGTAACGATAAAGCTTAGTTCAGCCATATCTCGCTACGTAGGTTTGCCTTAAGATTCAATTCTTGATATTGCACGTAAACGACGATTGCCGAATATATGCGAACTATAGAAGAAAGGTTTAATTAGAAAGGATTAATTGGAAGGATAAAGTAACAAATTTAGAGGTTTTAAATAGAGTAGGTGAAAAGAGACACATACTCGAGGTAATCGAAAATAGGCGAGACAATATGTTAGGACACTTGATACGGCATGATAATTTGATGCGAATTATAATAGAAGGCAAAATAGAAGAAAGAGAGAAAAAGGAAAGCCAATATGAAGCAAGTTAAGGAAAAGGTGATAGCAGTGTCGTACCAAGAGTCAAGAGGTTGGCGGAAGATAGAACAGAATGGAAGAAACTCCACCGACAAGAGCGTCGCTCTTAAATTTTGATGATGATGATGATAGAAGAAAGAAGGGGAAGTGGAAAGTTAAGGCATATCTATATGAAGCAAGTCAAGTAAAGGGGGAAAGCAGTGACGTATCATGATGTCAAGAGACTGGCGAAAGAGAACAATGGCAGCTACTCCACTGACAAGAGCACCGCTCTTAAATTATAATGACTCAAGTTCATCTTGAAAGGGTCCCGTGATTATCAGTTTACGGCTGTGACAAGCATTAACATAGAATATATAAAGCAGCTTTCTCAAACATTGGCTCCTGTTTTATGTTTTGAATATTATGGCGGCGTGAATTTTATCTTACGTGTTTATTTTTCAAACAATGAAATCTGGTTACCATGTTTTCATATGGGTTTCGCTTATAAACTGTCGTAAGTACTAGGCATATAGAGCTAGCAAGCGACTGAGTGAAGTTTATGGAGATAGCTACAATTTAACGGGACAAAAATACTAACAGTGATTATGTGGTGTATCCTCTAATTTTAGTCCCCCATTTTAAATAAATCATTTCTAAGAAAACGGAGACATCATTTAATATTTTGCTACTACCAAGTCCTAGATAACCCTTTAAAGTATTTTATGAACTACTGTTTACAGTTTATAATGAGAACGTTAAGCTTTACTACGCACACTAGCCAAAAGTGGCCGTTTTTCGCAAATGTGCGTAGTAAAGCTTAACGTTCTTTAAACTGTAAGCAGTAGTTCATAAAATACTTTAAAGGGTTATCTAAGACTTGGTAGTAGCAAAATTTTAAATGATGTCTCCATTTTCTTTGAAATGATTTATTTTAAATGGGGGCAGCACTGGACCCCGGAAAATTCAGGTACGGCCTTAAATGAAATTGTTATTTGTTGGATCATCATTTCAGCCGCATAACGTCCACTGCTGGACATAGGCCTCTCCCAAGGTTTTCCAAAATGACCGATCTAGAGCGGCCTGCATCCAGCGCTTTCCAGCGACCTTGGTCAGGTCGTCTGACCACCTTGTGGGTGGGTGTCCTACGCTTCGCTTGCCAGTACGTGGTCGCCATTCGAGAACCTTTTTGCCCCATCGGCCATCGGTTCGTCGCGCTATGTGTCCCGCCCACTGCCACGAAGAGCAGAGCAGTAAACATGTAAAGAAAATCATTCGCCATGTTGTGACTTTGAAACCCAACGTGTACGTACGTGGCCTGAACCCGACAAGCTCTTGACCAATTATTTTTACTGCGGTCAAATATATCGAAGATTATCTACTTGTTTATATTTTGACATCGCTTTCTCCCGTTATCTAAGCCCCTTTGTCCAATGCCGATTGCATATCAGTCACATGGTTGATAACACAACCTACTTTTATTAGTATATATTTGAAGATCACGTAGAAAATTGGGCAGTTATTGTTAATCTCAACTTGGTAATAGTTTCAAAGATGCGACTTTCGTCTGGACAAGACAAAGATGGCGGTGCCGCTTCGTCGTCTCTTATGGGCCAATCAGGTCAGTTTACTGATTTAATTTGTATGCATTATTAAAAAGTATTCGCCAAAAACCTTAAAGAAAATTTAAAAAAGAATTAGCTTACCCATAGATTAAAAGAACAAATATAATTTATACGGTACACCACTTGCCACGGTTTTCCACAGAATACAGAATGAAATTGTTTTTAAAAGGATTGAAAAGATTTCTTCATGGCCGGAAAGTGGACCCTAAGATCCGGAAAGCGGACCCCAGGCTTCATAGCATTACAGCTGAGAATGCAACTGGTAAAACGGTGAGATAATAGAGGGGTACGTGTGGCAGACATAGTGTTGCAAGCCGCATAGGTTACGGTAACCACTTACCTATATAATATATATAATATGATCGGCTACTAAGTTGTAACAATAAAAAAATGCAGTTTAAAATCAACTAAAATAGAAAAAACGCAAACTGTTATGAATTTATTATTTTCTAAATCGTTTTAAGAAAGAGAGACAACATGACAGGAGGTACTTCCCTATCTAAAAAGTTATACGTACAATTCGAAACAAAATGTTACAGAGAAAAGGAAAATAATCCTTAGGCCATGTTCTAATACGGCTCAGGATATAAAACAAAAGTAATATTTAAAAAATCCCATACAAAATTGAGCAGTTACGTGGTCGAGATTCCATGAAAAGATACAGATACAGATAACACACGTCTTTATCGCTAATGAGGCAGACAGAGCATGTCTTGCGGCTCTGAGCAGACAGAGCCAGGGCTGCAAACCTCAAAAGCCATTTTAGCGTGATGATAGGCGGGAAAATGGAAAGAATAAATCAAAATAGTGATGGGTTGCTATGCTAGCCGCATCGCCTATTCATATGATTCGCCATTTCACCCATTTCCTCGATCAGCATCTACGATCTGCGCGGGAAGAGAAGCATCTGGTACATTCTAAGATTTTTCTTTTCTTCCAAACCAGCATGGAAAAATAAAATTCCATGGAAAATTTCTCGTTCTTATTTTTTCTGCATAAGCTATTCAATAGGATTAAGACGATACACGGTGTCCAGTCCACCTTTCGCAAAAATGCAAACTAAAGTTTAACGTTCCCACTTTAAACTGTAAACAGTGGTTCATAAAATAGTTTGAAGGGTTATCTAGGTTTTACTAACTCCAAATTTTAAATGATATCTCCGTTTCCTTACAAATAATTTATTTCAAATGGGGACAGCACTGGACATCATGACGATACACGATGTCCAGTGCTGCCCCCATTTGAGATTCGTATTAATTTAATAATTTGATATTTCGTCTTAATTTGCCTTTTTATTACATTGAATAGTTTGCCTTTGATGATTTTCTGTTAAACGAGAAAGAATATTTATCTTATACCATATTCTCCTTTATTTTTATCTACGAAATGCACAGAATAGCTTGAGAAATACTTGGCCGCTTGTCGACGACGACGGCGCCTCGGACCGCCGCGTGACTTGTTTTTTTATGCATTTTGTCGATAGAAATACAGGTGAATATAGCTTGACAGTGAAATTGCGCTGCCGGCCTGGACATATGTTATCTAAGTGATTTGTGTTCAATTTGCGGATTCCGTTATCAGTGCAACAACCCGCCGAACAGATAGCGCTGCACTATCCAACAGACATCAATGTGACCGATGTTATCATATCATTTTTATTGAATCATGTTTTTGATAAATCAAGATAAAAATTTAGGTTTGTCATATCTATTATAAATATTATGATAGAAAATAGTAATCACGTCTTCATAGATTTCTGTGCTTCAGAATTGGTCCCAGAATTGTCATCAGTACGACAGTCGTCTTGTCAGACGCTTAAAGGCATCTTGGAAAATCTGACACCAGTATTGGCCTCTTAAACACACTAAAAACAAAAAAAATTACAAAGTCTAGCCAGAACCTAGGGCCCTGGGGCCACAAGATCCAAAAGTCAAGATCAGCATGATGGTGGTCTTTTCACGAGATTTATCAGACTTTCCCATTCCCACGATCTACGCGGGAAGAGAGGCGGCTGACATTATCGAAGTTTTTATTATACTACCAGACCAGCATGGAAGATGGTTTCAGTATTATAACCTTTGTTGTGTATTTAATTCTTTATTGTACAAAAAGATAACAAAAATACAATAGATAATTACAAAGGCGGACTTATCCCTGTCAAGAATCTCCTCCAGTTTGCTTCCAGTTAACCCTAAGGGTCAGCGCAGACCAAGAGGAGCGCAGCAAAGAGGATTTGTTTATGACACTCGAAAATAAACTTAAAGCTATTGGTTTAAAGTGCATAAATGTTTGAACATGACAAAAAATGCTCGCGCGGCCTCTAGGCCACGCGAGGATAGCCGCATGCACCTTATACCAATAGTTTAAAGTTTATTTCCGAGTGCCATAAAAAAATCCTCTCCGCTGCGCTCCTCTTGGTCTGCGCTGACCCTTAATCCAGAGCCTACTCTTACCCTAATGATAAAAGTTGAGTGGAATGTTGTACTACAAAGTTAGTAGATATAAAATATTTGCCGTATAAGTAGTTTGTAGATATGAATGAAATAACTTTGTACAAAGTTATAAAATTAGTGATTTAAAAAAAGTTTTGTAAACTATATCGTGTGCGCTTTTATAAGAATTTTAAATACTTTTTTAATAAGTTATTAAGAAAAATAGGCGAAAATTTACCATTTCCTCCTTATCTCTGAAACCACTGAGCCTAAACTTTTGAAAAAATACAGATAATAGTTCTTTACCTATAGATTACAGGAAAACCTATGAGAGTACGGAAAGCTCTTAACGCGATTAAACTCACACAAAACAATGGAATTTGTGATCTGATAGATTTTTTTTTTAGATCTTCGGTTCACATTGAGGTTTTTTTACTATAAATGAAGAATTTTTTATTATTACTTCCGTATATTTTACATAAACACAATAATTTGTCAAATATCCATTAGCAACATAAACAGAGAGGGCATTCGCAACATGACGATTCTTTTCGTACTTAAAAAATAAGTGTGGTATGATGGAAAATATGTATTTTACGAAGTATTTTGGAGTAAAACTTCTCTAACATATTAAAAACTATTGATATTGATAGATTGTTTAAAAAAATTGTCTTTCTTTGTCTATTCTAACAAAATAGTGTTCTTTCAAAGTCATAGGGGCCCCATTATCCTAATATACCCAGGGCCTCCAATAGGTTAAAGACGGCCCTGTGTATACACATGTAATCTGCACATTACTCTTGTTTATAATTGCTATTTTTGTGCAGAGGAAATAAACTATTATATATTATTATAACAACACTATATAAAATGAAATATCTTAATACGAAAAAAAACATAAAAAAGAATAGCTTTCTTAAGACGATACACGGGGTCCAGTGCTGCCCATTTGAAATAAATTATTTGTAAGGAAACGGAGATATCATTTAAAATTTTAAGCTACTAAAACCTAGATAACCCTTCAAACTATTTTATGAACCACTGTTTACAGTTTAAAGTGAGAAAGTTAAGCTTTAGTTTGCATTTTTGCGAAAAACGGCCACTTTTGGCAAAAACGCAAACTAAAGCCTAACGTTCTCACTTTAAACTGTAAACAGTGGTTTATGAAATAGTTTGAAGGGTTATCTAGGTTTGGCTAGATCAAAATTTTTTAATTATATAATATATAAATAACTAACTTCGCCTGTTGTACTTAAAATATGTATATGTGTGTACAATAAAGTATAAATAAATAAATAAATAAATAAAAAACTACTATCAAATCAGATAGCAATCATCAAGCTACGCCAAGCTCCTTCAGACAGCTTCAAGGATTAAATATATTAAAAGCACTAGTATTGACCACTTAGGTACACA
The DNA here is from genome assembly GCA_963576875.1 of Acrobasis repandana. NCBI lineage: Eukaryota > Metazoa > Arthropoda > Insecta > Lepidoptera > Pyralidae > Acrobasis > Acrobasis repandana. The sequence goes on from OY756215.1 coordinate 6,618,162, forward strand.
TGAAAAATAAACAATGTACATACATACTCTCTCTTTCTCTTTCTATCTTACTTTAGCGTTATCCCAGTTGCATCCTCAGCTATAATGCTGTGAAGCCCGGGGTCCGCTTTCCGGCTTTTTCTTCTCCACTTCGCGCGGTCTTGAGCATCCTTAATTAGAAGACCATTGACCACCACGCATACGTACCTCATTAGATATGGATGAATTCTGCCCCATTAGGAAGACGGAGCATTTTTGGTCTTGCGGCTCTAAACAGACAGAGCCCAAGGCCGCAAGACCCAAAGGCCACTTTTATCATGGCGATATATAAGATTGTGTGCAATAAACTTAAATAACATGATAAGCATATTCCCCATCCCCCATTCCCTCGATCGGCTTCTACGATCTGCGTGGGAAGAGAAGCAGCTGGTACATTCTAAGTTTTTCTTTATTCCCAGACCAGCAAGGAAGATAATCTATAATATATATAGTAGGGTATATTTTTTTCATTTGTTCATGATGTTTTATACAAGGACCTTGGATACAACAGATGATTTGAATATCCTGAGTGGCTCTGCGCAGGCTAAATTTGGCAAATATTAGCTGCCGGCGGAATTACACGCAAAACAAATACAGTGAGACGAATCCCAGTAATCAAACGACATAGCGGCAAGGAGTCACTGTGACTCATAACAGCTACTTATGAAATAGGAGTAAGCAGGTAAAAGTTCTACAAAGTATCAGCTGGTTTTTTTTTCCGTGAACATCCTAAAAGATCAAGGGAATGGGCGGGAATCTGAATCATTTTAATGATTCAGATTCGATGCGGCTAGCAACCCTTCACTATTTAATTCCCTTTATCCATCTTCACCCTCATCATCACGCTTAACATGGCCTTTGGGCCATATTTATCAAATATTTATTTAGTAATAAGGCCTTCGCAGGCACTTTTACTCGTCAATTATATACTCATCCACCACCCATCTAGTCATGGCATGGCTGGATGCGGATTGAAACTAGATCATCTAGGTTTAATACGCATCCAGACATGATTTACGCGCGATATCGGAACAAATCCAAGCTCAAACATCCAACTCAAAATCATAAGAATATTAAATAATCAAAACTAGCTCGTGTGAGTGAAACCCAAACAAACTCGGTCTCATAATAAGGGTGTAAAAGCGGCTGAAATTTACGTTCCTACCTAAGTGGATTCAGCTGGCTTCACAAAAGTTACTGTTTGCCCTGTTCTCGCTACGACTGCGTCAGAATCGGGAAACTGTCATCACTGTTGATTAAAACCCATTATAAAACTATCTGATAGACGTCGACATAGGAAATACAAGCTAAACAAAGTTTAAAAACATCAATAAGACCTCTCTAAGTCAAAGGCAAAATCCTTTGGCTGCTCTTGGACAAGTATGGCTGTGGTAGTACAGAAAGGATCGAGCTCCTGCAGTGGAGACAAATAATGATTGTTATGATAAAACTATAAACGTCACGAAAACAACCATATTTGAGCGTAGCGTACATAATTAGTATAAAAAGCGGCCAAAATGGATGCAAGTACCTTAGTGGACTCAGCCCACTTTGCAGAAGTGATTGTTTGCCTGCTCACGATTTACGACTGCGCCTGAATCGGGGAACTGTCGCCACTGTTGATTAAAACACACCAGGAAACTATAAACGACACGTAAGATAACCATATTTGAGAGTAGCGTACATAATAAAGATAAAACGGCTGAATTGTAATTAGGTATCTAGATGGACTCAGCTGACTTTGCAGAAGTTATTTTTTGCGTGCTCTCGCTTTACGACTGCGCCAGAATCGGGGAACTGTCGCCACTGCTGAACCGTGGAACTGAACACACAAAAGGGTTAAAACCATACATAGGCTAAAAATGTACGATTGACACATATCTAACTTCTTTCAGAACAATACTATAGGTTTTCGCAATTTTAATTGGCTTTGTTGTTATTATGTACTTCACATTTTCTGTTTTACGCAACGGCTCTAAGATAATCGTTCGTCACAGGCAGCTACGAACGACAACGGTCTTTAGTACCCGACGCCTAGCTTCTACGGGTTAATGATCGAGTTAACCCTTACAGTAAATAAAAGCGAGTAGCCCACTGATTGCTATGTCGTGCCTGGGTTGAGAAATAGCCCGGCTTTGTAGGGTTAAGCAGATAATCAGCGGAGTGCTCGTTTTCATATTCCTTTTTATTTCATGACTGATGAAATTTAGAACACGCTGAAATGAGGTTAAACGTTTCTTTTGTAGTTATTTGTTCAACTGCATTTAGCTTTTACTTTACACTCATTTTTGAAATGTAAGTTACGGTGTTACTAATTTAAAATATAATAAACTGCAAGACACATACATTTATTAAATAAAATATAAGTCATACGTTAAGATTTTTAATTTGGGCTTTTATAACTTTTCTTTGCACTGGACGTTAAAGCCAGTACCTGATCCATTGGCATTTGAAAATTTAAACACAAACAAAAACCACAAATATAGGTAGTGGTAAATGTTTAGAAAAATATTTAATTTATTTTGTGAACAAACTTTTAAAGTATTATTATAGTACTTACCCGTCGAAAGTGCCCACTTTATAAAACTAGATGACTAAGTTTTCAGGACAAGACAGTTACATGTAAAACACTTTTATTTTGGCTGATAGCTTTATTCACAAAAAAGACACAGGGGGTCAAAATTGCCTAAATAGCTTTGACCAAAGGATGGCACGCGATTATGCTTGACTTGGCTGAGTGTGCCGCCACACTCTAGATGTTATGACAAAACTATTTCCCCACGGCCCACTTAAGCAAAATTCTCTTAGCCCCGTAAAAATTAAAAAGTTTTAATTACCTAGCCCTTTGTGCTCCCCGAGGTGCATAAATAATAAACTTTTGGCTAGAGCGAACATCAGCCAAACAATTTTTAATAAAGAGAATATAACGGAACTCTGGCCATATTTTAAACGCGGGCATAATAGTTACGTATTCTGATATGGCCTGACGCTTTGTTTAATATTTTATAAGGCTCTTTATACTTATGAAGCTCAAGTTTCGGATATACGATTCCAGTGTGGAGTTACTACCGAGGTAGTTAGCTTCATCCAAGGTGAATAATTTAGAATAAATTCTTATTATAATATATTCGTTAAAACTTCTTTGTAATTTTTTCTTTGTAATTGTAATTGTAATAAAAAATATAGCGATATATATGTGTGACAATCTCACACTAGAGTGTTAAAAATCTCGTTAAGCGAGAGAGCAATATACAATACAATACAAATTTACTTTATTGCACCATAACAACACATAAAAAATAACAAAGATAAAGAATATATTCGTTAATTTTATCAGATTTTTTAATAGAAAAATTGATAAAATCTAAGTCTATATATAATAGTACTCTTTAATAGATCCATAGAATTTGGGTAAAATATATTTTCGCTATCACCAATAGAACCTCTAGTATTTGTTATTTTTATCACAATCATAGGCATAATACAAAACGCATCATAAAAATAAAAAGTAATGAGTTTAATCTTTTCTTTCTTTGCCATGCTCCCGTTATCTGGGGTCAGCTCTCTTCGTACCGCGGCGCCAGGACGCTCGGTTCCGGGGAGTCTTAATATACGAATAGACTTGATAATTGAAAGAACGTTAAAAAAAACCGATAATAACAGTATTAAAAATTTAAGCTCTGAAATAAGAACAAGAAGAAGACGGGTGATACAAAATTTTATCTATTATATCAAACGTGTCCTTTTTAAAGTACCTACATGATTCCCATGGTTTTCACCAAATTCCCCAAGCCATTCTAATGTAAACTGTTACACAAACAACAACACCGAATTCAATCGATCTCATCAAAGTCTTTCAGAATATTCATGAAAATCCACAAAAAAGTAATCCGGAGATTACATCCGACGACGAATAACAAAGGGATGCTCCGTGGCGAAATGAGGGCTTTGTACGCAAATACGAGTAGACGAGTCGATCGTACGAATAGTGGTTCTCATTAGGTTGTGCTACGTTCCATAACCCATTGTCCACACCATAAGTATATCATATTTTTTTGATTTTAAGTACCTACAAATATCTGATCTTTCATGCTGGTCTTTGGGGATAAAAAAAAACTTAGAATGTACCAGCTGCTTCTCTTCCCGTGAAAATCTTAAAAAGCCGATCGTGGGAATTGGCGAAAAGATGAATCATGCGATGCTACGCGAGGCTACCTACCATCACTATTTTTTTCCTTTTTCCACCTTCTCACCCACCATCACGCTAAAAGTGGCCCTTGAGTCTTGCGACGCTGGGCTCCGTAAGACCCAAAATGCTCTGTCTACCCCATTAGGGATAAAGACGTGATGGTGCATCAACCCGTGTGGTTCCGGGTTAGAATAGGACCAGTCCATCCCTTCCTGTGGATGTCGTAAGAGGCGACTAAAGGACTAAGCACAAACATCTCGTGCTACAATTGCATTCCCAAGGAGGGTTAACGTCGGGCGGCGGCCAGTTGTAAAACTTTCCGCACAAATACATTCCCAAAGAGGGTTGACGTCAGGCAGGCGGCCGTTTGTAAAACAATAGCCAAATCATTGAAAGTGTTCCGGCTATTTCTTCTCCATTTTACAAGGTCTTTGGCATCCTTGGGTGACCATTGACATGCATATTATATGTGGAGAAGAAAAAGCGGGAAAACGCACCCCGGGCTTCGAAGCAGCATAGCTGAGGATGCAACCGGGAATGCGCTTAGACGAAGAAGAAGAAAAAGATGTGATGGTGCATCAGCACCTACATTATTTAATTTTCTTACAAAAAATTCTTTTTTTATCCTTCATTTTAAACGTGTATTTTTTGTTAATAATATTTTGACGTGACAACGTCTTGGTATGATTGATAATATGATAATTGGATAAATTGGTTAGCCGGGTGACACTTCAAGAAACTGCGTTACGCTCCGCTCACGTTATGCGCTCACAATGAGAGCGAGTGAGAGGCACGCGTCCCTTCCACTCGGGCATGGTTAGCCCGCCTAAGAGCGAGAGAGACAGACATAAAAAGTGAAAGGCACGCGTCCCTTCCACTCGAGCACAGTTAGCCCGCCTAAGAGCGAACGAGACAGAGCGAGAGAGAGAGAGTGAGAGAGATAGGCATACACTCAAAGTCGTTGTCACGTAAAACTTTCGCCCGTATACCGACTTTACAGGCAACCAATTTTGACGTGACAACGTCTTATAAATTGGTTAGCCGGGTGACACTTCAAGAAACTGCGTTACGCTCCGCTCACTTTATGCGCTCACAATGAGAGCGAGTGAGAGGCACGCGTCCCTTCCACTCGGGCATGGTTAGCCCGCCTAAGAGCGAGAGAGACAGACATAAAAAGACTTGTCACGTAAAACTTTCGCCCGTATACCGACTTTACAGGCACCAATTTTTTATCATCAATAATATTTTCCAAACCATTATTGAATTATAATTTGAACCGGTACACGACGATACCATACCAATCGATCTCTTACAAGTCTTACGGAATATTATTGATTATCCGCAGAAAAAGTAATCCGAAGATTACATCGCACGAGGAGGGGTTTTATACGTAAATAGACGAGTCGATCGTACACATAGTGCAGCTCAATAGGTTGGTGCTATTTTGATCCATAACCATAACCCACTCTGCTTTATCTTTGTTATATTAACTTTATAAAAAAATATAAAACAATATGGACGTCCGAAAAATTGTATATTATTTAGTCCGTCAGTTAGGTTATCAAAAATAATAGACCCATATTTTAAGGTTTACCAAAGTGGTGAAAATTCACAAACATACACGCGTCGAAGTTACGGAGTGGGAGTGATTGACGTCACCGTCAAGTGAAAATCGTACTTGATCGTGGCGTCATGCGAAATTTTAATGCACTGTATCTTTGTCATTATTTGCTAAAAAGAAAAAATTGTCTACAATATTTTTTAATAACCTAAAAATATATATTTTAGTATTGATAACCCTGAAAGAAAGAGTTTTAAAATCGTTCATAGTACTATATATCCTACTCCTTTTAATCGAAACTGGTACACAAACAACGACACACAAGTACTCAGGAATATTCATGAAAATCCGCAAAGTAAACTCAAACTATGGAATGGTGATGGCACTCCAAGCCTAATGCAAATAGACGAGTCGAACGTACGAGTAGTGCTTCTCTTTAAGTTGTGCTAGTTTGCTTCATAACCTTTTCCTTAACCTTAGTTAATCTTTTCATCCTCTTTAAATGAATATAAAGAAACCGGCCAAGTGCGAGTCGGACTCGTAAATGAAGGGTTTCGTACCTCCGTACAATGTTTTAAAACACTGAAGAAAAAAAAAACGTTTCTTGTAAGACGATCCCCTTTGGATTTTAACTTTGTTTTTTGTGTTTGTTGTTAAAGCGGCCATAGTAATATAATAATAATGTCATTATAAAAATAAAGTTAAAAACGCTAAAAAGAACACGTTTCTTGTATGACGACCTCCTTTAATTTTTAACTTTATCTTATTATTAGTATATTTTGTTGTCATAGCGGCCACAGTAATACAAATAAGTGTATAGCTATTAAAGTTCAAGAGATATAGCCCTGTGACAGACGGACGGACAAGCGGAGTCTCAGTACTTAATAAGGTCCCATTGGCACCCTTTGGGTACGGAACTCTAAAAATGTCAACCCATAAACACAGATATGACTTTAAATCCTTTATATCCTTTATTATAAATGTAATATACTAATTTTTACACATAATTTTCAGAACGATTGTATGTTGTCTGATTTATTCTACAATAAGGTTTCGTATAGAAAGAAGTTTTAGTCTCGAGTGTCATACGCTTCATTAGTAATCCAGTAGCACTCAGATATTTTTACTTTCCCATCTATCTTCATTTGCCGAGATTAGTTCAAACTCATTTGCATATCAGTCACGAACCACATAACGCTACATCGGCTAATTAAGTTTTACAGAGCAGAGTAAATTACTGATATTTTTCTCATCTTTCCTTTGAAAATATAATTGGCTGATTAGTTAATTTAGGATTAATTTATTCAGGTCAAGGAAAATTATTTTCATTAATTTTTAGGGTTCCGTAGCCAAATGGCAAAAACGGAACCCTTATGGATTCGTCATGTCTGTCTGTCTGTCCGTCCGTATGTCACATCCACTTTTTTCCGAAACTATAAGAACTATACTGTTGAAACTTGGTAAGTAGATGTATTCTGTAAACCGCATTAAGATTTTCACACAAAAATAGAAAAACAACAATAAATTTTGGGGGTTCCCCATACTTAGAACTGAAACTTAAAAACTTTTTTTTTTATTAAACTCATACCCAAACATATCTATGGATAGGTCTTCAAAAATGATATTGAGGTTTCTAATTTTTTTTTTTTTGAGAGACACTTCCAATGTGGTAAAATGTGTATCCCAAACTTCTAAATAAGAAAATGATAAAACTAAAAAAAATATATGATGTACATTACCACGAAAACTTCCACCGAAAATTGGTTTGAACGAGATCTAGTTAGTAGTTTTTTTTTAATACGTCATAAATCGTAAACCGCAATATACCTTTAGAACTTTTATATTATGTTACTTGCTGCTACGGAACCCTTCATGGACGAGTCCGACTCGCACTTGGCCGCTTTTTTTACGAAAAACAATTAACCGATAGGCAGTTATTTTTAGTTCTTGTCCTATAAATATTTTTCCGATGACCTAGATGCAGCGTGATGAAAAAATACGTTGTTTTTATTGCCTTGAGCATACTCAAATACATCGTACGAACCGTAGAATAACACACATTTATCCTCTTATTTGTTTGCTATTCTGTTGAATTTAGAACAGGCACATTATATGTATAAATAATAAAAAAAAACAATTACAATGATCATAGAATAAGAAAAGAATAAAGAAGATATTAGTTAAATAAAAAGTAACAAGGCAAATATTCAAAATATTGCTTTTCTACATACTATAACGTCCAATCGACAAGGGAAATGCTAAGCTTTTCGGTTTAGACTAATACACCATTAGTAGGAAAGCCATTAGTCTAGCAGTGGCCCGATAGAGACTGGTAAAAAACCTAGAGTCTTGTTTTTCACACCACATTTGGTTACAATAACGCGCAATTACCACCAATAAATGATTCAAATGATTGTTGTTTATTTGCTATTATTGGTCATCTTTTGCAATCATTAATCAATATTTTAAAAAATCTTGGTAGAAAGCAAGCGACCGAAACAAAGAAAATTAAATAAAACAAATTTAATTAAAATTTAGGAACTCACAAACGTTTACCGAAGAAAGTATTCGGTTCCGCCTAAGAGTCAGCCCACACTGAGACGCAACGCGAGAGTGGCGCACACTTTTAACGAAATATAGAACTTGTTTGCTGAGCCTTTAGCTGAGCGGATACCTTTTTGGTACTCTGCAAAATTTATATCTTTGCATTGATTTTACCAAATAAACATTTTTTCTTTCTTACTTTCTTTCTTTTCAAACAGATACTAATTTCAGCGAGAGCTCACTGCGCAGCGCGCAGATCTGAGCGGCAACTGAAATAAAGTGTAGTTTTGTTTTAAAAACAAGTTTTATATTTCTTTAAAAGTGCGCACCAAGTCGCTTCGCGTCGCGTTTTGGTGTGAACTGATCCTAATGAAATCATAATGAACGCTAAGTCGCCGCTGATCAATTGTTGAATAAAATTAATGTCGCTGTCGCGACGTTTAGCCTGTAGCTTAAGGGAGAGGACATATTAAATAAATAAATACAGTGAGAACTCTTAAGAGTTGTACATAATATTAGAATTACAATGAACGCTAAGTTTCTGCGGCTCAAACTTACGCCCAGGTACTACATCATTATAAAACAAACATATCAACATGGTCGCATGTTACAAATTGACAAAGCCACTGGCAAAAATGTTTTCAGCTAACTCAAATAACAAGAACACGCGGCGATCGTGTCAATTTATTGACACTTCATAACCAATATTTACATCGACCATAAGTGTTTGTATTAGTTATTTGAGCAATATTAATTTGATTTCAAATAGGGCGATCGTAAACGTTCTACGACGTCCGCCTCGTAGCAAGTCTATGAACGGAAGCTACAAAGCGATTATTTAATTCTCACCTTTTGCCTACGAACAATAATTCTCTAGAATCGTAAGTGATCCCGAAAAATCATTCCACGCGATATGTACCGCGGCGGGCGGGACTTAAAATATGAACAGCGCGGCGCGACAGTTCGCCGTGACACTCGAGTCGTGCGGTGGCCTCGCAAGTTTCCTTTGAGAATATTGCTGTGTTTTTGCGATAATCGATTCATCAAAAATGCCGTCACGTGCCGTGAAGTGGTGTAGAAGCCATACAGGCAGGAAAATTAGTTATTAAAAAAAAAGTAACACGTAAACAAGGTTATTTATTTTAGCGTAGCGTACTTCATAATAAATAGGTACCATCCGCGCGTTGTACCTCACCGCTCGTTGCGTTGAGTGCAGAATCGAAGCGGTGAATGTAGGAGCGTTAGAATTCTAGAGAATTATATTTCGATGCCTTTTGCTAACAAAAAATTGGAACATTTAACTATGATTTTAAAACTGAAATCTACGGATGACAACACGTAGCAGATAAAGTCTTTCAAATTCATCAAATCCAGATTTTTTAAGGTGCTTCGTGTCTTCGTCATTTTAGGCGGTGATCCCACTGCACCGCGCACCGTCACAGAGCGCGGGGTGGCAGATTCTAACATTGTATGCAAGTGTCTCAATTTGTATAAAAAAACACGCCTAGTCCAACACACTGAAAACGCGTCGACGCGCGGGAGCGTCAGTGTGGTGAACCGCGCTCCGCGAAAGTGCGCGGTATAGAGAGATCACCAAGTGCGTTCGACAGCGACTTACGAGGTCAGACGGCAATCGCTCTGTATAAAAACCAGTAACCTTGTCTAATCACCTAGGTTAGGTAGCGGACCCGGGCTCTGAAGGGTTACCGCTGAGGTTGCAACCGGGATCATACGCTTGGATGATGAATATCTTGTTCGTGTATTAGTAATATTTCGTGTTAGGGTTATTTGGATGATCCTGAACAATAGTGTGTCCTAGACCTTAATCTTATTATGACTCAATCGAATTGGTATTTTCAGACATTACTGATTCCGTAAACCGACCGTCTTTGAATTGTAATTGACCTATTTAAGATTACGTTTGAAGTAATCTGAAAGCAAATTCTATGATTAAATTGGCTCCGTGATTTGGAGCAAGATTAATCAATTTTTGAATTGAAACATTTTACTCTAAATTAAATATCAACATAAGATGTACGGAACCCTTCATGCACGAGTCCAACTCGTACTTGCCGGGTTTATGTACATATCTATACGTCCGTGAATCAAACTATTCCCAATCCCGATACCCAAGTATGTTTTAATTATTCGTCATTTTTCCATTTTTGTGTACGTTAGGCAAGTATTTGCATACATGCAGAAAAATATCTATGAAAATGAATACTTAATATTATATAATTTTGTTGTCCGGGGAATCAAAGCCACAGCCATTAGACGTCATACTAGTAGGGCGGAGGCAGGGTTATTACGGTTATTAAATCCCTAAATAAAGCAAAGCTGGCTACACACAACGAATACAATGGGTAGATAACCCTGGGAAAATAAAAACATAAGACTTAAAACTTACTTTGCGGCTAGCTCAATCAGTGTAATTTGTCCTTAGATATTTATTTTATTTATTTATAGACGAAATTTTTCAGAAAGATTTGCAACGTTGACCTCATTTAAAAACTGGTCGGAAATCTATAATAGTTTTCACCACAAAGCCTTGACGGCGATAACAAAAACCGTACATTATCCAACCCTATTTTTATGATAGAGAAAAAATTATCTGATTGAACTATCGCAATAATCAGCCGCACACAGATGACTTAATCGAGAACGCACACACGCGCCGTGGAGGGGTTGCGTTGTGACGTCACGGGGGAAAGGGATGGACAGCTGAATTACTGTGGTGCTAGAGAAGGAGGAAATATAGGCCAAGCACCGACCTACCTTTCCTGATACAGTGGCAAGTCGGGCCACCTACCTACGGTATACGTAGCTCGGTAATAAGATCGTTGCCTACTGGGAACAAACTCACACAAATTATAGATAGGGCTTATATTTTATTCACATGACGCAAATCGTTAGATATGTTATTCATATGTCTGACACAGAAAGTGCGGTAGAATAAAGAGTGCGAAATATTCCTTTCGGAGGCTTTCGTATTAGGTCATATTATTTGTTTGTAAAACATTTTGCTACAAGTCTGAACAGCAAAAGTCAACAAAATACACGTACTATCTTCCACAGGGCATGTAATTCATAGGAGTAGTATGCATTGCCTTTAAAAACAAAAACGATTGGTACAAAATTTTACGAATAGGAATTTTTTTCTGTAAAACAAGAAACAAATATATCTATCGAACAATAGAGATAAATATATTGTAGTTAATCTGATTTGTATTACTTGAGGGAGGTACTTCCGTGTACAGTTTTATTTAAGGAAAACATTTTTAAATACAAACTGATTCATTATTATTCTAATTTACATAAATAATTCCATTTCAAAAGAACCAAAATTATCGGATATCAATTACTTATCTTTATGTCTAGTCATCATTATATACATTAAAAAACTTATTTTTAATTAATATACGCATAAAAAATATGAATGATTTATTTCCTTTTTTCAATGATTCATAACAATTATTACTGTTGACTAATAATCCGTGTAAAGGTAATCTTATCTTTACAGTTTGGGTTTTTCTTTTGATTGACTCAAGATGGAGTGATAAACACGATAAAAAATATATTATATTTATTAACATGCTATTTAGTTATATATCTGACGTCAAGATCTTTTTACATTGCGCGTTGCAAGTCAAATCAAATGATTTGACTTGCAACGTTTGTATGAATGAAAATAAGTTGTGTTGGCCATGTAAATAGTGGGGGCAGATTAGAATACAATTTGTCACTACCTCTTTCCTCTACCACGGGTGTCGTAAGGGGCGACTAAGAGAGATATAGGTAACAGAGAACGGGCGGCAGGGTCTTCTGTGCACCGACTTTATGCCATTTTCTCCGATCACCAACCCGAATGCCCAGCGTGGTGATAAGATGACAACCTCCGTGGTGTAATGGTCGACACGCTAGACTGCCATGCCGGACGTTCTGAGTTCAAGCCCCAGTCAGGGCAAGTTGGAAAATGGCCTTTTCAAATTGTCCGAGGTCTTGGGTGTTTATCTATATATGTATTTATTATAAAAGATACTCGTAGTATCGTTGAGTTAGTATCCCTTATTACAAGTTTAAACGTACTTTGGGGCTAGCTCAATCAGTGTGATTTGTCCTTATCTATTTATGGGAAAGTCCTCCTTATATTGAGAAAGGCTTTTAGTCCAACAGTGGACTGATATACAACGTATTAATGAACAAACGCAAAACCTCTCAGATGGTACCTCAACCCATGAAACTGAACTACTTTTGTTCTACAACTTTCACGAAACCCAAAACTTTGTATGAAAAATCGAATTTTATTTTTGGCATTTTGGGAATGTTGTAGAACAAAAGTTGTTCAGTTTCATGAGCTGAGGTACCATCTGAGAGGTTTTGCGTTAGTTTATTAACATGTTGTAGAGCTGTAGAGGAAATAAGTGGTCCGTCTCATTTGCAAATCATTTTGCACTCACTGATATCCGATTGGGCTGTGTGCATGCATATGAAAATTGGATGCAGTATAATATCGTAGACTTGGTCTTATAAAGATTAAAAGAAACTTAACATAATAATTAGAATTTGGGTTTATTTTATTTGTCGTAACGAGTACGTTGGCCTTAAATAATAATCAAGAAGTGAAGTCTGATAAAAAAAAAAATATTCGTAAAAGAAAAGAAACTCCTAGCTTTCTTTTCTAAAATTACTTATTTACTTATTGAATTCATGCTGAATTCAGCCCATGATACTGAACAACTTTCCCCAAGGAACATATACATACATGTTGACCGATCAGCTGGTCCGAGTATTTATAAAAAGTTTAAAAAAATCCATATACGTATAGTATGCAATGACCTTCCATACACAATAGTATGTTAATATAAGTATGTTCCTTGGAAAAAATTGATTAGTATCATGAACTGCATCTAGTCTTAAAATAGATTCAATAGGTATATTATGTTACACGTTATAAACATTAGTTATAGGTACCCTCGAAATGTTTGAACTGCTTCATCTCAGAATGCAGGGGTGCGTCGAAAGGAAATATTACTCTCGATAGCGGAAATTGAACTCGACGACAAATATAAAATGACTTCTCAAATTGAGCTATAAAAGCTGAAATCACTCTTTTGTTTTACTCAATATCCATGAAATTCCATTCGCTAATCTGTCATTAAATACGAGATATACAGGGTAACTTTTAATTAACTGGCAACATTTTTGTAGCAAGTTCAGTCCATGATACTGAACTACTTTCTATAAAAAAAGGTATTAAAAATCAATAAAAATTTTTCGTCCTCCCATACAAATCAGCACTCAGCCAAACGGATTTTGTATGGAAGGACAAAATTTTTAATCGATTTTTAATAACTTTTTTTATAGAAAGTATTTCAGTATCACGGACTGAACTTGTTTCAAAAATGTTGCCAGTTAATTAAAAGTTACCCTGTATTGTATATATAACGTCTAACAAGATATTATACTGAAACTATTTTAAGGGTGAATTTAGTCCCTGTAGTAGTTAATGTTAGACCCTGTATATGATAACCCGCTAGTTTCCAACAAGTCAAATCAGATACTTTCTTCTAAACGTCAAAACAATCAATTTTCTATGGGATTTGTATGAAATATCGGACTGTGACGTCATAGTCTCTTGGAGTCAAATAGAGCTCTTAATATCCCTTGTACAGCATTAATAAATCTAAAATCACATTCAAAGTGGATGTGATCAATGACAAGTGACATTATTTTGTGACGTTTTATTCTCTTAACAGTATCAAATAATTTATTTTTAACCCAGGAAACTACCCAATTATTTTGATGACCTCCGTAACACACAAGTACGTCACTCGGAGGTTCTGGGTTCGATCCCCAGCTATAGGGCAGGTTGGAAAATGACCTTTTTACCCGATTGCGGCAAAGCCCAAGGGTTATGTGTTTGACCTTATGTACTCGTATGTCTGAATCTATGTTCCCTCGTAACACTAAACGGCTAAACCGATATAAATAAATTATACGTAGTTAGATTCGTCTTAACCACTAGAGTTTCATAGGCTATATTAAAATTATTCCATAGTCAGGTTTTAGTTTTTAAAACTACATACATATATCTTGTTCAAAATGTCTATAGCTAAGCCCTTGTCGGTGACATTATGTGGAAAGAGACGCACATAATGACTATGATTTGGTAGAAATAATGGAATGGTTTGCAAAATGCCTTCTACATCAAAATCTTACATATTTACGTAACTAAGTAGATGGTGTATATTGGTTAAAATTCAAAGTGAAATCAAGTGTAAACATCTGAATAGCAAGTAGGTATGACTGTCGGCGACGCCAGAGGAGGCATCCGTCGACTCGAATCAGTTTATTTAGGGCATCTCTGTAAGTCCGCTCAACTTTGAAGATATTTCGCATGTTTGTGAAACAAAGAGCTCTATTCACAAACTTCCAATAATAGGTACACTTACTAACTTTTTATCGCGACTTTGCTGGTCCTCTTCGTAGAAAAACATTACCTAAAGACTGGGGTTTTATTTACAATTTACAATTAATACTCGATAAGGCCGGCCATATTAGTCATGGTTCTTATGGACACTTTTTGCCCGAAAGCTGCATTTTGAGATGAAAGCAAGGCATTTTGCACAGTGATAGTAGGGACTAAAATAAACAATTTGACCCGAGGATACAATTAATTACCAAAACAGTCTCTCTTTGTATACAGAAAATAAAAATAATACGTTTATTTGTAAATATTATAAAAAAGAGGTATTAATATGGTATTTTCTTATCTCATTTAAATGTAAAATAATCAATAATACGTACAATAAAAAAACTGCATGTCAATATCTCTAATAGTTAAAGAGATAATTAAGATGCGCTGGCGTGCCGGGGTTATCCGCGACAGGTTTCAAAGTACAGAGCTACCCCCGGCCCTCAGAATAAAAATTCTGCCGGATTTGTTTGGACCTTTGAGTCAAGTTTGGTGTCGTTTAAAGGTAACTAGATCATGCCCAGTTCTTTTCCTATACCAGTTTTTTAGGGTTCCGTAGCAAAATATGACGGTTAAAACTTAACAAACATTTAGTAGTAACATAATGTAAACGAACCCTTATATTTTCGTAATTTTTTACAAAACTCGGTTTATAAAAAATACTCCCTGAAAGCTTATTTAATAGAAATTTGAAAAACATTAACAATAAATATAAATTTGACTATTTTCAATTTAAAATAAAATATTGAAATCACTGCGACGTTCGTCAGCGCAGCGCAGGGGAAGGCAAAAAACCCCAAAAAACAAGTACTACTAACAAAAAATAAGATATCCATAGCTTTTATAATATCCATAGATTAAAGTCCTTACAATAATATCATATTTGTAATAGAATATTCTCTTATTCATTAAGTAAAACGAATTAATTAGTTTTTTCTCTCTTTACCTATGTCCTTCCTCTTTTTAATATTATATTTTTAATCATCTTCAATTTATAAACGATCATTGATAAAAATAAAGACAAATATTAATAGTACGTTCCTGAATTTTGTTTACGACCACCTTGACAATTACATAACTCAGTACATTTGAGCTGGCGTTTGAAACAGTTTCATTTTAAACTGAAAGATTTCACACACTGACATCTTATTAATACTAGGCATGTTTGAGCAGCCATTGGCTTAAGGTCCACAGTGGCACCCAAGCTTTCTTCTTTTTTCTGCCAACCCCATTCAGATAGACAAGGAATATTTTGCTTCTTTATTACGCACTGCCCTTAAACATAAACAGCTTGTAAAACTGTAGTTAAGGTAAGTATGCTGTTTAATTGAGTTTAAATAAAATTGTAAATCTTGTCAACAAATTCATTTAGGTACTAAAAAGTCATCATCAGGTCTTTTTAAGTCTCTACTGCGGGACCACGACCTGCACGACCCCTCTCTGTACTACTAGAGCCATATATTAGCCTAAACAGTCAGGGGATTTAGCCTACTCTCCACACTAGCCAGACGGGTTGGAGAGGTCTCATTGATGTTTATAAGCTTTGTTTAGCTTGTATACACCTAAGTCGCCTCGCCTTCTACGACTTCCATGGGAAGATTTGGAGTGGTCTTATTCTACTCTGCCGGGAACCACACGGCTAAACATGAACATATAGTGTGATACCCTAGGTATTGATGATTTCGTCCTTTTTCGATGTGCACCCATAGTTCTTCTAGCTTTGGAACACTTTTAACATTACTTTGAAGTGTCCTTGCATCAGCAAGATGAAGTTTCTGAAGCTATTTTAGATTAATAAGTGCTAAAAACATCAAATTTAAGTTAAAAATCAACAATATATTACAAGAATGACAAAGAATTACCTCTATATTCAAAACAATATTAATAATACACACGGTAAAAATTAAATAAATTGAAAGAACCATGAATAAATGTTAAGTGGCATTTTAATACGTGAAATGTCTTCTGGGAATAAACGTTGACCTGAATATACTGTTAAACTTCCTGTTAAACGCTAAATGCCTAAGGGATCTAGCGTCTGTTGTTTCTGTAGTTGTATGTGTCTGAATTGCTCCGTGCATTTTATTCCAAACAAATATTTAAACGATCGAGCTAGTTGTCTATCACCTTGTTTGACTTCTTTTTCAATTCTGAAAGAAGGCCCTATTTTGGCATCTAGGAAATTTTATGGATGCAGTGCTGTTGGTGTATATTTTATGTATAGCTGATTAATATTCTGATTATGGAAGGCATTAAAGAAATCTGTATGATTTATGATACGAGATCAAACGTTTTCGTGTAATCCAAGAATTTGAAATAAATGGAAATATTGTATTTAATATGTTTCTCTTTTATTTGGTTTATTGTCTGTAGGTGATCTGTAGTTGAGAGTACAGATCTAAAACCGGCTTGTTCTAAAAGTTGTTCTCAGTAAATCAGTTCCGTTTTGCGATTTTCTATGATTTTAATGAAGAGTTTATACAGAGGGAAGACCAAACTAATAAGAATAATTTACATAAGACTAAAAAACTTAAATTACAATATGAGCCTGAGAGAGAATCAAGTGTTTATCCCTCAGCTCTCTCGTCAATACAAAAAAGCGGGTTATAATCTTAGTAGGTATATCAATATTGGCTTGAGATATCGCTGGTCAGGAGTAAAAAGTTATTGCACTCAGTAACAATAAGATAAAAAGTCGAGACAGTTCAACGCCCCATTATTCCGATTATACTCGTATATATAATATTATATTGCATGATAATCTAGACTATCTAGAATTATATTGACGACCTCCGTGGTGAAATAATGGTCAACACGCTAGTCCGTCAATCCGGAGGTTCAGGGTTCGATCCCCAGCCAGGTCCAGTTGGGAAAATGGCCTTTTTCAAATTGTCCTGGGTCTTGGGTGTTTATTTATAGTCGGCGAGAGGGTATATTGACAACAATTACAATCCAAAAATATTGCGTGATATACAGAAATTAATATTTTTATCGTTATTATTATATTATGATAACATTGATTCTGGCAATTTACTACCACGTAAATAAACTTTCAGATATTATCAAAGATAAAGTTTATTTAATTTAATTTTAAATTTTGATATCTTATTATTCAAATGACATTCTAGAACGCTGATTGTATTTAAAGTAGTTGTCAAGTCCCAATGCAAACTAAATAAAAAACTGTCTAACTAATTTTCAATTAAATTTGTTTGAAATTTTCCTTTTCCGAGTATATTTTATAAGTTGGTCGACTATAACTCTTTAAATTGTAAATCCTACTTATGTAGCTTTGATAGTTTTCCTTTTAACTTCGTTATATATAATTATATATATTATTCATTTTATTTTATTTATTACAGACGAGCAGCTAAGAGCTGATATGTCTATTTTACACAGTGCTGAGAGTACATTAAATTAAAAAAAAAAAATACTTTGTTATATTAACTACTGCCGTGATTATTTTCACAAATCCATAATACAACCATTTAGCTGACATAGGGGTGGGACAATTGACTTTAACAATTTGCACTCGAAATCCAAATAATTCACAAACATTTCCTTAAATCGAAAATTGGTATTCTGAAACTCACAATTTTTTAAAGACCTATTCTGATCTCTAAATAGTTTCTGCTTTTTCCTACTACGGGGATCGATCCTTTATTATTATTTTTTACTAGCCTGTGTCTGTTATGTCCCACAACTGATCGCCCCTTATTCTTTCACTCGTTTGTGTCCGTCGCTACTTTCTGCCATTTATGTTCCTGTCATCTAACTATCTGGTTCTTGGTCTGCCTCTTTTGCGACCCTTCTGATACCCAGATGGTCGCTATTTTTGCCGATCTATCAGCTCTCAATCGACACACATTTCCCCATGACAAGATTCCCCACAAGACAGCTTGTGAAAAGTTGCGGAGAGATGTCATTCTGCTTTAAACCCCTCTCTACACTGAATGCAATACCTGGTTTTATTATTTTACTTGTCATATATTCTTTACTATGCACAGTGCGTGAATCCACTTTTTTTACACTTTTTCATACATCTTTAAAGGAAATAATCTTACTTTAACTACTTAATAAAGTAATAGAGTAAAATTGAGTACAATCGGCCATTTGTTAGTGAGAGATCCGTTACATCCGTTTTATAGAGCTACTTAATCCGTATCAATAAATTTTAACGCCATATTTATCTTAACGGGCTATCTTGTCATTTTACGAGTGTAATAGGCGGAACATGGAGGCAATTGTTAGATACACCCCGCCACTCCAAGGGTGATTTGTAACTCTAAATAAATAGTATATTGTGTGGATAAGAATTCTATTAATCTTAGAACGTATTAGTAAAAAAAATAAAAAGAAAAATCTCGTTTTCAATTTTACAAGCTTTTATTTAGCAAGCCCTGTTTTATTTTACTTTATTTCAATAATGGCGGACTTAAGGCCAAGGGCATTTTATACCAATCAACCAACAGGTGATTCCCAGTAAGCAATCTCTTTGTTGTTTATTTGTTTGGGTCAAATCGTGTAAATTAAAGAGCCACTTAGAGCCACTAATGTAAATCAGATGACAATGTAATATTTATAACAAGAAGTCGATCTGATGATGGTCCTGAAAGGTGGCTATAGGAACCCTGTAATAAAACGACGCAATCCCATCGAGTTTGGGCTTATTACATTATTAGTACTTAGGCCTTACAATAAAAGGTTGTACGAAAAAGCTTCTTTATACCACAGAATACGTACTAGTACTACAGCAATACTCTCTTACATTGTTCAGCCCATGATACTGGTTACATTCCGCGAGAAACATTTGGTGTGATTCTTCTTCTTCGTCTAAGCGTGTTCCCGGTTGCATCCTCAGCTGTGCTGCTTCGGAGCCCGGGGTGTGCTTTCCCGCTTTTTCTCCTCCAAATATGACGTGCATGTCAAAGGTTACCCAAGGATGCCAAAGACCTTGCAAAATGGAGAAGAAATAGCCGGAACAGTTTAGATAGATAGATAAGATGTTTATTTGTAGCTATAGTCACACACATACAGAAAATACACAACATAAGAACATAATAAAAAAACACAAGAAAACACGGAAACATATATTTGTTTCTGTGTGCTGCAGCAATCCAAGGTCATAGCTCAGTGCTTAGTGTTGCTCAGAGAGCAGTTCACTGATTTTCAGCTACGGCCTGTCAGGTGCGATTGCGCATGAGTTTAAATGATGTAGCTTTAAGTTTTACGACCGGCCGTCTGCGTGACGTCAACCCTCTTTGGGAATGTATTTGTGCGAAAAGTTTTACAACCGGCCGCCGCCCGACGTTAACCCTCATTGGGAATGCAATTGTAGCACGAGATGTTTGTGCTTAGTCCTTTAGTCGCCTCTTACGACATCCACAGGAAGAGATGGAGTGGTGTGAGTATGTGATACGAAAATAAAACTGCGGCAGTATTTTTTTTTCTTTTCATCATCATCATCATTTCATCAGCATGACGTCAACTACTGGAAAATCCCACCTACCAAGAATTTTAAAAAATTACCGGTCTAAAGCAGCCTGCATCCAGCAACCTTAGTCAGCTCGTCTGACCACCTTGTAAATAGGTGTCATTATTTCCTACGCTGCGCTTGCCAATATGTGGTCGCTTTTCAAAAATCTTTTGCCCCTTTCCATTGGACATTGATTCTTCGCGCTGTGTCCCGCTTCCACTTTATTGAACTAACCAGCTGGGCTGTCAGTGACTTTGGTCTCCTTCGAATCTCCTCATTTCTAATTGGATCACGTAGAAAAACATCGAGCATAACCCTCTCCAAAGCCCATAAATAGCATTTATTTTTGTATTTTATTTATTTTGCACTTACAACTGATCTTTAGTATGAAAGGTCGGATCAGAAAATAAATTAGCATGTTTTATTTTTAACGGATATCTTATTTTTTATCTCTAATTGAATTTGTACAATTACCCAACGTTTTCACGAGGGAATTAAGTCGGCCAAGGGTCCGAGGACCGGCCTGAATAAATGGGTTTTCTTATACATTCAAATTCTAAATTGTCCATTATCGTTACAATTTTGCTTACAAAGGTCGCGAATATTTGCTCAGTGAAGATGTGGATATCCAAGAAGGATAATTGCCCATTAAAACGTTATGCTATCCATTCCAACTTTTTCGGGATGGTCAGAGTAATTAAATTCTGTAGCGTCTACGAGACAGCTGTATTTACTTTGATTCTTTTGCCCCGGAAAATTATAACAAAGAATAACAAGAGGTTCTATCCCATCATAACTTTTTGAAGATAATTAAGAAACGTTAGCAAAGTATTAATTAGTTAATCGCTTCCTTTGTTATTTTTTTCTGTTTGGTACCTATCTTCAGTGGTGACCCTCTTGATGTCCTTTAAAATGGCTAGAAATTTATTAATTCCTATTGTTTTCTTTTCAGGTAAGATTCCAGTAATTAAAAGTACTACTTTGTAAGTATTAATTAACCGTTTTTGTTAATTTCTGAAGTTAAGTTGCTGAAGAGTAGGCAATTTTATTACAAAGACTCAAAGATATGTCTATGTACGATATTTATTTTAGAAGGTGTCGTTATCTTCAACCCTGCATATAAATCGTTTGCTTCTTCTTCTTCTGCATTTAAGAGTAAGGTCCTTGTCGGTGTCATTGTATGGAAATAGACGCACACTGTCGACGTGTGGTTCCCGGCAATCCACTCCAAGTCTTGCCGTGAATGTCGAAGAAGGTGACTTTGAAAACACAAAGCTAAACAAACCTTATAAACATCAATGAGACCTCTCTAACCAACGAGATCTATGTATAACTTACGTACTAGAGAAGACGCCACATACCACAGTTGTGTTTTGTTCATCATATGCTATCACTGTTAACCTCACATTAGTCACTCGCTAGCAATACGCGCATAAAACACTCCACAATTCATTAAAGAAAACACTGTCAACTTAGTCAAAAATACCTTGGTGTGTGTTGAAATACTGCACTAGTAATTCAAAGAACAAAGCAAAATATGAAGGAATAACTTTCCATCGGTAAGTAACTAGATTTCATTGATTGAAAACTAAATACGGATTGCAAAATTTCGGCTGCCATAATGAATTAAATGAGTGAATGATCTGTCAACCGATGGAATGATTCGTCATAGACTAACAAAACAGAAGTGAAATGTAGACATCATAAATATGCCTACATTTCACTTTCTTCATGGAAGCATCGAAAAACTATTTGTTTGATACTCAGTTATTAATGTTTGTAAAACGTTTAAAAATGTTTAAGTTTTATTTTTATTTCTTCTCAATTTTACAAGGTCTTTGGCATCCTTGGGTGACCATTGATATGCATATTATATTTGGAGAAGAAAAAGCGGGAAAGCGCACCCCGGGCTCAGAAGCAGCACAGCTGAGGATGCACCCGGAAATGCGCTTAGACGAAGAAGAAGTAAACTTTAAAGTCTCTAAGATTTGTGCAGGTTTTCTCAAAAGTTTTCCTTCACCGGTAGCAAGTGTAGTGAGGATCAAACTCGTTCCCTGCAGACGTACAGCCACTGCCTAAACCACTTGTCTACCACCGTTTACAACAGAACTAATACTTCCATCACATTTGAAAACAGTACCTTTAAATAGCCGTGTGGTGACGGCAGAGTAGAATACGATATGTACTCTCGCACGGGTGTCGTAAGAGGCGACTAAGGAAGGTATTTGATAATAGAGAACGGGCAGCAGTGCCCTCTTTGCAAAAACTTTATGTAAACTACTGCAATCACCAACCCATCCAGATGATATGGGCACATCCTTCCTTTATTAGGAGAGGCCTTTTAGTCCAGAATTGGACTTGTAGGCTTTAAAGAAGGCGTTTAAAGTATAAACAACGTACGCTAAATCAGATTCAGTGCTCACTCATATTACCCCCAAACTAATAGGTACATTTTACTTTTTCCTCTTATTATATTGGTGTACTTAGATAAGCGAGGTAATACAACGCGGACATAATATAATATATGTTCTTTCATATGATTACGCAGGAAATCGCGCTACTAGCCGGTTTTCCGGATTCCCTGGTTTTGATACCCGTGTTATGTTTTCCTGTTACATGATATGGAACTTTATGATATCAAAATCGTATTTCAGCAGCTATTGAAGGTTTTGTTGCTGAAATATTTTTTTATTGATTTCTCAACTTGAATAAAATTAATAAAAACTTAGATCAAGAAACGTACATATTTTTTGCGATGGACAAAAATGTAAATGATGTATGTTACTCAAAATGAAATGGATCATATTAGTACCTGGTATTGCAATTGGTGTTAATTTATACTTTTATAATAAGTCTTTGGTTTGTGGTTCCGGGTTAGAATAGGACCACTCTATCTCTGCCTGTGGATGTCGTATGAGGCGACTAAAGTACTAAGCAACATCTCAAGCTACAATTGCATTCCCAAAGAGGGTTGACGTCAGGCAGGCGGCCGGTCGTAAGTCATGATTGGGGAGACCGAATTTTTTCAAGACTTGTTTTTATATCATTTCTATTCGAAAGTCTGTGTTTTCTCTTCTATGTGTTAACTTTAGTGTATTGTATGCGTTGTGTTTTTCTGGAAATAAAAATCTATCTATATCTTTGTCTACTTGATGACGTCATGACAAAATCTAAATATTGTTATTTTTCGACAAACTCGTGTTGACCCTATATTCGTCTGGCAGCTTTGAAAAACAAAGGTGTTTATTCCCGCTCCAGTTATCACAATATTTGTCAATTCGAGAGCGTAAATATGGAGTTTTCGTATGCGCGTTCCCGGACAAAATAAAACTCAGAGGAATTGTTGAAATATTGCTTTGTTTATACATGAAGTCGGCCTAATGGTTTCCATTATGTTTACGAGTTAATTGGTACGGTGCAAACAAATTCCAACGGAACGATACAAATAAATAGACTACAGACCTTGCGCACGGTAATGTTATTAAATACATATTTGAAAATATAATGTATGTATGGAAAAATATTTCCATGTTCAATAAAGTAAGTGATTTTACAGATAGAAATTTACGTAATAAGAATGATTTAGTTAGCCCGTATTCCAGGCTGAATACAGTCAGTAAGTCTTTTATGGGGAAGTGTATACTTTTTTATAATAAATTGTCAGAATCGGTCCTTGATATGCCAGACAGAAAATTCAAAGCAATGTAAAGAAAGTACTTTGTGAGAAGGCTTATTATAGGATCGATGACTATCTTAAAGACAAAAAGGTCTGGCTTGAGCTTGGCGCGGGTCCCTCTTAAAGGTTTGTATACTTAGACATGTCATAATTTAGGTACATTGGTACATACTAAATTTACAAATTGACATTATTTTAAAATTCGTAATTCTTATAATTCAATTTAATTATGACATAATAAACAATGTAATCTCTGTCCATCTATATAACTAATTTTAAGTTTTTAGTTTGTTAGTTGACGTCTTTGGAGAAAACGTGCAGTGCAGTTTGTTGCCGCTTCTTCTGCACTTGCGCCTAGGAAGCGGCGTAAACTTAGCTTTAAGTAACGATTTGACGTCAACATTTGTGCAAAACAAAACAAAGTGACTATTATTAAGAGATATTATAAATATCCTATGATAATAAAGATATTTTGAATTTTGAATTTTTGAATTTTGAACATTTACATTGGTAGTTAATAAATGTGTAATTATGTACCATTCACATTTTTACCAATAGAGTTTGTGTAACAAAAGCTTGTGTTGCTCTGTAAATAGAGTGTATCCCATTTAATATTATAAATGCGAAAGAGAGTTTGTATGTTTGTTTGTTACTCCTTCACGCTTTATCTACTGAACCAATCTTCTTGAAAATTAGCATACACATATTTATGAGTACTGAGAAGGACATAGGTACCTTTCATCCCGGAAAAAAGTAATGTTCCCGTGGGAATTGGGATACGCGAGCGAAGCCGCGGGCAAAAGCTAGTTTATTATAAAGATATAATGTTTTATTGTGGGACCTCGAACTTTCCCGGCGCTCTAGGCGAGTTCCCATAGAAGATGAAGATAGAGGTGGAAGAATAGAGAGACTCAACGACTAATATATTGAATTTATTGTACTAATACTTTAAAACACACTGATATCAAAGTTATATTTATATAATATACAAGTAATCCTGGATGTATTTCCAGGGTAAGAGAGGATGGTGGAATGAGTCAAAAATGAGAAGAGGTGTGTAAATTATTTAAAAATGGAATGAGACAAAATTTGGAATGAAATGAAGAATGAAAACTGGACAGAATGAGATGAAAAAATGAGGTTTGAAAGATGCAGCATGCATGTGGCATGAAACATCGTTATAAAGATAATTACAACTTACCTGTAAATAGAGAAAGTACATTGAAATGCTCATATGTCATTCTTACAACAAACCAAGAAACTCTATAATAAACTAAAATAACTTTTTAAAGCACCAAAGAGGATGCACAAATACAAACTTAATGAAGCATCATAGGTTTCGTTTACATTCACATTGGTAGTTTATAAAAATTGCAAACACTTGAATGTCTGGTATTATTATTGTATAAGCAAAACTTAAAATATTAAGAAGGTTGATTATATACACTCCGCATTAGACTCGAAAAGATAAGACGTAGGTACTTTTCTGTATTTTTTAACTTTTTATCAAATAATTCAAAGAATTTGTCATTACTTCGCTTCAAATTCAGCTATTAAGCACTTCATAAATCATCATTTAAAGTTTTGTGCCGACAGTTTAAAAACTTTTAGAAGTTTCGTGAAATCGACGCCAAAGTCGCTATTTAAAAAAAAACTGTTTACTTAGGGGAGTTCTAATAGATTCAAACGGACATTAGGAAGAGAGTATATAATAGGCGAGTTTCAATTTATCTGTTTTAATATTGATGTCGAAAGGACCAAGAAAGTGGCCGATTCCTACAAATTTGGATCTTGTATAACGTATACAATAAATAAATCCTTTGATATTTTGACATACCTATCACCTACGTTATGATTATGTGATAATCTCGAGATATTTTTTCAATAATATTTCAAGACAATAAGACTAAAAGAACAGGGATGCCGAGTACAATATTTACCGAGTACAACATTTATTTTTTTACGTTAACAATCACAGTACTTTCTTTAAATAATATTCACTTGACACGCAAAACAGGGAAACTAGTGAAAAAAAAATAACTCCTTTTGTGTCTTTGTTACGAAGATAATGGGTAAGCAAGGAGACAGGGCAAGGCCGGCCATTGTTCGCAGTTTGGAAACAATGAGGGTATCATTAGGCAGTTGCGAATTTCCAACACCAAAATAGCTCAGTTATCTGATTTGGATGTTACTGTAGACTTTAGGAGCATACAACTAATATTGAGTGACAACATTGTAACGTCTTCCTTTCGTGTCGATAGTTTAAACTTCATTGGCCTAGATCACCTCTCGAGCACTGTCTCAGGGATAGGTATCATATGTGCAGGTTTTTGGACACCTCGCTGACACATAATTGTGGAGGGAAAAAGAACACAAGTGAACTAGCATTGTTTTAACGAATTTAAAAAAAGGAGGTAGTTTTCAAATCGTCGGAATCTTTTGTTTTTTTATGTATGTTTCTCGATTACTTGCAGACTTCTTGACTGACTTGGTTTTTTTTTTTGAAAGGGTAAACCTACTTGTCAAGTGGTCCCCATAGAGTTTTTATTAAAATCGGTTGTGTATTTTAGTGTTGAAATCGGTTTTTAGTTTTGAAATATTATTATTCATGCGAGCTGTCCAGTACTTTCAATATTTGTAGCAATAGATAATTATAATTACTTAATACTTACATACAGGATTACCTACTGGTAAATCATGTGACATACTTTAGTGGAGTGTTCACTGTTCAGTCTATTTAAACGAACCACTTTTAAATTATTATTTTTAATAGCATTACAATGCTAGGAAAATTATCCAAATTGAAAATATGTGATGAAAAAATACGCCACGAGTGGGATTCGAACCCCCGACCCTCACGTTAACGCCGTGAGTGTTCTACCAATTGTGCTATCGTGACTTCGAATTACCCCGATGAACTTTCTCATCACATAGTAGGTACACGCATTTCAAACATGCGTAAATTTTCATTACTACCCACTATTCAGAGGTATGGTATTTAACTTAATTCATATTCGATGAATTTTGCTGTGGGACAAACGCTGTAATCACACAATAATCATCACACTGTTCAAAGAAACAGATAATACCTGTTTTTGAATAATCTGTTAATTGAAAATCGAAGAGGTACGTAATGAATTACAATTCGCATATAAAGCCCACAAAATGCAATTCGAAGCCTCTCTTCGAACTCGGGCTAAGCGCCCGTGAAACTGTGTCGATATTAATTTCTGTTAACGAGGGCCTCTGGCTGGCCCCAGCCCGGCCTCGGGGTCGCGTAGGAATGTTAAGCAAATGTTTGTGTACATCTGACATCGCCTGCTTAATTAATTGTGGATATAGACATACGAGAGTTGCACCACATTCGATTTTCAAATCGATATTCAAAACTGTATACATTATTTAATCTCGATACGTTATGAACTTTGAATATTATATTGAACACACATTGCCGCTGTCAATGTCAATGTCTTCGTTATTGCTTTATACGATCGCCTTCCGAATTTGAGAAGAAATTGGTGCTTCTGCACCTATTTTAAAGAACATTATGCATGTTGTAGTCTCTCGGATCAAAACTATTCAAAAATAAGGTCCAATTTTGATATCAGAATCGCGAAAACAGAAAATTTTAATATAGGTAAAGATTTTCACATTTTATTAAAAATGTGATGACCAATGGAGGCATCTCATCTCCACTTATCTCCACCGACAAGAGCATAGAAGTAAAGACCAATAACTTATATAATTGAAAGAACCTTTTTTTTTAGTAGGTATTCATTACCTTTGCAATTTTTTTCAGATTCTCAACATTTAATTTATAAAACTTAACGGTCCAGGCAGCAAAGTAGGATATTGAATTACGTTTTCCCCAATTTAATACCTATCTAAATAAGAATCAGGATGTCCTCTTGCTGGCATTGGATAGATATATATAATTATATATATTTCGTTATAAATATAGTTCGTAATGAGAGAAATATATTTTCAGAGCACTAATAAAAGAACTTTATCGTCCATGATAGTAAAACAACTTTCCCTATCAAAAATATGTTAACAGTGTTCACATAAATGCGTGATTAAACGTCGAAATTGATATGGAAATTCTTAGGGCTATTTTGACATAGAACTAGCTTTGACGTAGACAGTTGTGCCCTTATTTTTTCTTGACGTTTTTTGTACCTTTGTACTTTGTACAAAAAATATTTATAAGAACTAGGAAAAACTTTAAGGCTATTTTGACATAGAACTAGCTTTGATGTAGACAGTTGTGCCCTTATTTTCTCTAGACATTTTCTGTACCTTTGCACCAAAAGCAATATAAAAGAACTAGGAAAAACCTCCATCATAACTTTCCCCTTTTTATATTTTCTCCAATACCAACATCATCTTTCACGTAATTCTATTTTAGACTCGCTATGTTTTCGGTCCCAGGGACTATTATATCAGTACTCAACGACTGATATAAAATTTTGTGCATAAACTAGGCAAGGCCAAGTTTAGAGATATATAATTAAATGTAAAGCACAAAATACTAAAGGATATTAAAAGTACTTGCTAAAATATAGCTTTCGAGCCTCTGATGTTTAAGGTGGATTTTCTACAGACACTCACAATAGCGAAAACACGATTGAGCATTTTTGGCTTGATAGAAAAAAAATCACAAACATACCTCTAAATTTGCCTAAATGTGCCTTTATAATACGATATAATATAAAAAAATAAAAAAAAACACTGCGAAATATCGTCGGGCACGGCTCCGACCCTTCCTTCGCTCTCGACGAATATTTCACTATGTTTTATTCATTACTTTTTTTTGTATTATATTTATATTTTTTTTCTGTAGCCAAAACGGATAGATATTTAGATAATACATTTTTGGTACAATTTTCATATAAAAAGGTGATTGTATAAAATAGTAAGACGTATTATAAAGGCAAATTTAGAGGTATGTTTGTGATTTTTTTCTATCGAGCCAAAAATGCTCAATCGTGTTTTGGCTATTGTGGGTGTCTGTAGAAAATCCTCAAATTTTTTATGTAAATTTTTTGAGGAATAAACTGTAGTAGTTTAATAATAGTGATTTTCAAAAACACGCACAGTATTGCAAATTGTGAACCCACGTCGCCTTAAATCGTTTCTCATTTTGTTATCGATCAATTTCTAACTATATGAATCAAGTGTCGGAAATTTTGATTTGTTTACAATAGTTATCTGATTTGGTTCTATGTATCAAATGCTACCTACACATGGAATTAATCGACTTGGGTACGAATACGAACTTCCAGGTCACGCGCGTATTGCCGTTTTTAGTTTTTTTTCTACAGTGAGGTGTTAATCGCGTATATCTATCTTATACCTATCTAGTTATAGGTATGGTATAATAATAGCGCCGTGTGACAGCACAGTAGAATAAGATTTGCCACCACACTTTTCCTCTCCCACTAAGTAAGAGGTGATTAAGGAAGCTATCCCTCTCCCTAACAGTTCCCTAACAGAGAACAGTCCAGCCCCAAATCTAGGAGGAGGGGGGCAGCCGGGGCGCATCTATATTTGATACTGGCAGCGACCTCTGTGAAAAGACTTCATACCATCTTCTGCGATCACTAACCCGTCTGCCCAGCGTGATGGGCAAATCCTACCTTTATTGGCGTTTATTATTAGAGGCCTTTAGTCCATCAGTGATGTCAATATTTCTTGATTACAATATAAGTTAGCAAAAGCAAATTAAACGAAAAATAGAAGTGTTGGTTTGTCTATTTGCATAGTTGGTCTATGGGCGGGCTTCAGGCCCACTGCATATTTTATGGGGCCTCGTTTACGCGGAATATTTCATGGCTGCAACATTTTATGTGAAGTTCGAGCAGGGATGTGCCAAACTGTGATATAAATTGTTTATTTTAGACCTAAATGTGGACGTAGAGGTTTTTCATGATCGATTGATGTTAATCTCCGGTATTTACTTTTAAACTAATTAAAAATACTACTATTTTTCTAAAAAAATCTTTGAAAAGCGAAATTATTATTTTCACGTAAACCCACATACAAGTTTCGATGCACTTTATTTCAGAGTTCCTAAATTTCCTAAAGAGTTTTAAAAATATATTTACGCTTACAATGTAACACACATAATATACAGTATTAGATTAAAAAAATTATTATATATAATAAAAGCTTTATATTTAGAAGGCAATTAATAGCATACTTACACAGTTTTGCCACTATACAAATTCGCTACCGTAAATAGAAAAATTATAAATACTCGTTAAAATTAATTAAATAAATAATCAATACCGTTCTGTAAGATTTAAATGTAATAAAGTATTATAACAGTCTGATTTAGAGACGTAAAAATTACGTATTTGATAGCCAAAATGAAAAAAAAAACTGTGAAGAATATACAAATTAGTGTTAAAAAAAAATTGACAATATACTCGTAAGTTTTTTTTTTACTTTAGTACTAGAACATAATTAATTACTTGGGTACTCGTGTAAACAAGAATTTTAAATCATTTTGTCCCTCTTTTGACCCACTTTGTCTCATCGTATTCCTTGCTTAAAAGCGCTCTAATTAAGTAGCAAGTCTTTGAAGAGACTGCAAAACTTCACTTTAGTGGACAGCGCTCAAACTCACAGCCCTTTAATTAAGCCAAAGCACTCAGAAGCCGAACCAATAGATAGCCAGGAGGAAATCGATAGGGGAAAGGAAATTAGAAATAGACAAAATACATTGAATATGTTACACGATAAGGTACGAGATTAGAACGAATTGTTTTTTTTTTGACGAGGATGGGCGCTGACCTTACCGTCATTCTGAATAATGTACACCTAACCCTCTTTCCGACATATTCATAACAGTAAACAAGAATTGTAAACAGTGTTTTGCGATACTTCGTGCTAAAGTTTTATATCGTAGGTATTTTCCCCATTTGTTAGTTTGTATATTTTCAATTGTATCGACATTTAAACCGAAATGTTTAGCTAATTTAATTATTTCCATGTCCGTCTCTGGTTCTAATACATGATCAACGCTCATAATATTTATGCTTATAGTAGTAATTACGTGACGTCAGCCCGCACGTGTTTACTACTATACCGACATATTTATATTTTGAAGTATTTTTATATTGTCAGGAAGCCGTTGCTGCAATTTTGGTCAGCTTGGCTGTGAAATAAATAAAACGTTTTCTAATAATAATATATCGCTAAAATATTAAAATAAACGGGCAAGTGCGACTCGGACGCGTACATGAAAGGTTCCGTACCTCCGTACAATGTTTTAAAACGCTGAAAAAACACGTTTCTTGTATGGCGACCACTTTAATTTTTAACTTTTTTTTTATTTTCAGTATTTGTTGTTATAGGGCTACAGTAATACATTATCAGTGAAAATTTCAAGTGTCTAGCTATTACGTTTCAAGAGATAGAGCCCTATGACAGACGGACAGACAGCGGAGTCTCAGTAATAGGGTCCCGTTTGCACCCTTTGGGTACGGAACCCTAAAAATAACTTTTATAGGTCAGGTCATCGGATCAAAGTAATTGGCAATATTGTCTTTGAAAATATTGACAAAGTGGCGTCTTCCAGGAGTCACAACTTTTATCGCATCTCTAACAATTTCACTAAAAAGTGCAGCAGTTTTGTAGGTCACATGTTTGTCCTTCAAATGCCTTTAACGCGTATTGTACTTGTGCAAGTTTAGTTCTATACAAAGTTGCCTATTTAATTTCGCAACCTATATTGAATCTTACGTATTACAACAACAACGTAAACTTTTACCTAATAGTACTTTTACTTTCTTATAAAAAGACTACTTCGTAGAACTTAACTTTTTTGTTTATCTACAGTGTATTCTGACGTGTACTTCAGTATATGAGTCAAAAATAGAAGCTGATGATTTACCTATTTAAGATATTAAAAAATTACCTAAACGTTCATTAACGTGCCATTTCATAAAAATCATACTAAAGGAGTGATTTGGAGCGAAATAATGTCGAAATTTCAAAATTAAAATGTCGAATGGAACATATTTTCAAAAAAGCGGCCAATTGCGATTTGGACTCGCCCATGGAAGGTTCCGTAGCAGCAAGTAACATAATATAAAAGTTCTAAAGGTAAATTGCGGTGTACGATTTATAAAATAACTATCTGATACCGAGACCGCTATAGTTTTAATTGAAAGTACATACTTTAAGGTATATACCACATTTTTTTCAGAATTATTTTAGTAATATTTAAAAAGTTACGGTGGGGGGACACCTCAAATTTTAACTTTGTATTAGATTATCTCAAGACTGGGGGGTTTGATCTACATGATTTCAAAGTAGTTTTTGTTGCATTTTAAAAGACCTTTTTAACAATACCCCACACGTTGGGGTTAGTCTAATTTAATTTTTTAAATTCACTTTTCGTTGTATGGGAGGGGGGCTGAAAAAAAAATATTTTTTCATCATTTTAAAAACCAACTTTTGGAACTTCAACATCTATCTCTCCACCAATTTTCGTGACAATCGGTGCAGTAGCGGCGGAGTACGAGCCCGGACGGACAGACAGACGGACGGACGGACGGACATGACGAAACTATAAGGGACTATGGACTACGAAACCTTAAAAAAAAGATATGCAACTATATAAGTAAATAGACACGTTTCCTAACGCGCCATTTTGATATCTTACGAACATCAGTGCTAAGCGATTGCCCTGCGGCGCGCCAGTGATTGGGAGCGAAATAAGCCGGCAACATGTCGTTAGGAAAATCATTTTCTCGTCTGTGAACGCGAGTGATGTTATTAGAGATCCTCTCAGCCACACAAACATGATTCAATGCGGGACATCACGTCCGTAGCTAATGCTCGTTTGTGGAGGGTAAAGGGAGAAGAATATTCGAAAGTAGGACCACTTCATCTCTTTTTTATGGATGTGTAAGAGGTGACTAAAGAACTAAGATGAAATATCTAGAGCAACAACTGCATTTCCAAGGAGAATTAATGTCAAGTTCCAGAGTCAAATCGTTTTAATCGTTCCGTATTTTACTTCTAGGAAGATACTCTTGGTGACACAAACATGATTCAATGCCTTGTTTTAGATGAAGAAAATGATGAATAAAGTAGGACTTAGACTTAAAAGTTGACCCTGCTAGGGGGGGTTGTTTTATGGTTCTATGGTTCGTTATTTGGGGCAGAGGGCGTCGGGGAGATACGCGCTTAACTTCACTCCAGGTGTTGCCAATTTTCTTAATTTCATCGAGTGAAAAGGTAGCCACTATTTTTTACAAACATCCAGATTGAGTTAGGCCCAAAGTAAATTTAAACTTGTATTATGAAATACTTACTCAATGATATTGTATTTTATAATAAATACATAAACATACCTACCTATAAATAAACATTAAACACCCAATTTGAAATAAACAATTTGAAAAATGCCATTTTCTGTATAGAATCCGAAACCTGGAGAATAGAATCTAGAGTGTCAAACTAGTGTGTTAACAATTACACCGGGTAGTATGTTGATGGTACGAGTATTAGTATTTGTAGATAACATTGAAATTGACAATCATTTTTTATAAAGTATAATTTATCTACGTCGCTATCGTTTTCACTAGACAACTGACATCCCTAAGCCGTGTCCTCATTGGTCCATAAGAAAAAACAAGACCAACTAACGTGTCAGAATCATTTAGTCGAACACAATGTAAAGTATAGGTCTTCTTTCAGGAGATAGGATAGACACATCCTCCTCGTCTAAGCAAATTCCTGGTTTCATTTTGTGCACTTACCGGTTTTTCTTCTACAATTATAATATAAATTTCTCTGTCCATGCCGAGGACCATGTAAAGTAAAGAACAAATAGCAGTAATAGTTCAAACGACACAAAGACATAGAACACGAATCCTCTGCCTGTATTCGGACCTGCAAAGCATGCCTACGCATATAGTCTACATTGTCAAAGGCTTATTAGCTCGGATGCCTGCCTGTGTCTACATATCGTCGTTGTTAATATCGTTACGCTACAATTCCCCGCGGGCAATTCGCTCGAATATCTCAGCGTCCTGCTTGTATTAGAGTGACAATGTCAAGAGCGGGTCCAGATATTTTTCTGAGAGAGGCATAAAGTTTGAAAAGAGTATAATGTTCTCGTTTTTAAGTAATCATAAGAAGCTAGACGATTGATTCACACACAAATTAATAACGCCTTAAGCCCAGGCTCCACTCAAGATGAGTGAAGCGGTTACTGTGTTTTAACAACCGACCATTTCGTTTTTGACACATCGTAAGAGATGGCAATAGTATATCTGAATCAAAATTGTGATGGTAGTC
Organism: Acrobasis repandana; assembly: GCA_963576875.1. NCBI lineage: Eukaryota > Metazoa > Arthropoda > Insecta > Lepidoptera > Pyralidae > Acrobasis > Acrobasis repandana. Next base: position 6,652,418 of record OY756215.1, read on the forward strand.
AAGACACAGCCCTAGACCTTACATCATTGTTATATGTGATATTATATATAATTCTATATATATTCTGATTATACCACGGACTAATTACGGGAAAAATACAATACTTTTGAGGCAGCACAGCTGTATGCCAATTTGCCAAATGAACTGAGAACATCTAAGGCATTAGGAGAACGTCTAACGTCTAACGCATAAATATATTAAAAAATAAACTAAAGTCACATTCGTGTCTATCTATACAAGTAATCACTGCAGTATGTAATATCTCATTTTAAGTGAAATGTAAATTTCTTATGAGAATAAAGTCCTGTAAACCTTATTCAAACTGAGTTCAGTAGATTGAACTAGTGGCATTTGTATTTCAATTATTCCTACGAACAATAATTCTCAGAATCGTAAATAATACCGAAAAATCATTCCACGAGATATGTACCGCGGCGGGCGGGGTTTAAAATATGAATAGCGCGGCGCGACAGTTCGCCGTGACACTCGAGTCGTTCGGTTGCGTCGCAAGAAGTTTCCTTTGAGAATATTGCAAAACACAGGACTCACCTTTCATATGTAAGTAAATAAACATTTTAATATTGTACCTCACCGCTCGTGGCGTTGACCACGGTCGTGTCGGTTGAGCAGCCGGCTTCGGGGAGCTGCTTGACCGACATGACGCGTACGTGACCTTGTCGCGACCAATCGCATGCATCTTTGTCTATGTGTGCGTTCCAGTGTTTCGTTGTAATAACTGTTCGTTTGTTTGCGTAAATGGAATCAGAATCGAAGCGGTGAATGTAGGAGCGTTAGGTATCTAGAGAATTATATGTCGTTGAATTATTCAGATGAAAATAATACAAGAGTTCTCAGTTTAATGACTTGATATGATGCAGTTGGCATAAATGTATTTTATTTGTAAATGGAGGAATCCATTTATCAATAAAATACATTTATACAAAGCCGCTCGGATCGCTATAAAAAGAGGCCATACCAATAATCATTTTTAGGGTTCCGTAGCCAAATGGCAAAAAACGGAACCCTTATGGATTCGTCATGTCTGTCTGTCTGTCTGTCCGTCCGTATGTCACAGCCACTTTTTTCCGAAACTATAAGAACTATACTGTTAAAAGTATATTATTATATGTTGAGACATAGAAGAAAACCAATAGTACACAGTTTCGAACATTCATATCCCCATTTGTTATCAGTAATGTCACAAGTTTACACGACATCACACAAGTCATCGCACAAAACGAAATGTTTCTCATTCAAAGTAATATTTACTGGCGTATTTCATTCGGCTAAGTTTGTGAGCGAAATTACTGGGACGTGCGCTTCAATGCTTTTAGTTATGAATGTTATATCATATGAGTTGCTGGAAATATGAATTTGCTAGCTGTTTTCTTTTTATGTTATGGGACAGCAAACGAGCAAGCGGGTCACCTGATGGTAAGTGATCACCTGCCCATGGACAATTGCAACACCAGGGGTGTAACAAGAGCGTTACCGGCCTTTCAGGGTCTTCCCCAGAGAAGGAAAGGGGGGGAGACGGTGCTCCGGCTCTCTCACTCACCAAACGAAGCATAGTAGCGGTGAAGATACTACTCAGACGTCGATTTTCTGTGAGAGTGTGGTTTCCCGGGACTATGTCCGCATTCTGTATAGCAGGAAATGGTACTGAAAGGGAATTGGAATAGTTATGGGATGATAGCCTAATCGCGTATTAACATAATTCGGATTTTGCCCACTTTTTCTGCTACTGACGAAAACCAGTGCGGTATTGTCTCCGAGTGTCCTTCACTCAGCAGAAAACGCTTTACTTGGACTGTGTAAAAAAACTCCTAGATCACACACTTCTTATATATTTGTTCCCAAAAGCTAGTAGGTACTCAATCCTATAATTTTACTATGTACTAGAATAAATACTTCCAATTGTTTCATACGTATCGACGCTTATAAAATGTAACGGAGTAATATAAAATTACAGCTGTCGTAAATCCTATGTCTTCAATAAAAATAACTCGGGATATTTTATCTTCAGCTTTATCTTTTTATTTGGATTATATAGCATGTGGACTACTGTTTTTACTGGTCTTTCTTATCAGGAGTGCTGGAATGTGTGCGGTTGTGTATTTTGTTATTTTGTACTCTTTTTGTCCTGTTTAATTTTCTGTCATGAAAGTTATACTGCCGTTTTCCTTTTTTGTGGTCCTGAAACCTGTTAACGTCATTATTTAAATAATATACCACAAGAAGTTCACTACTCCATCGGTTGTCTGAAATAAATTTAGCGAATGGGCGGCATTGTACATTTTTATGTTTTTTTTTGTGTGTATTTAAAAAAAACAGCTACACTACTAACTGTAAAATAACTACTCACAAAGTAGGTAATTCAAATACATGACAAAAGTAAGTACTTGTAAGTTTAAATGCAAAATTCACGTGTTAGTTACACCTTCACAAAGCCACAATACATAACATTTTTAGTTTTCCTTACCTCGATAAGTAAAACGAATTCCTTATAGGATCACTCACTTATCTGTCTATCCGTCTATCACAGGCAATTTGCGGCATATTTGACTTCTTATCTCCGAAATTATTAGGCCTAAAATTTTGAAAAAGAAATACAGAAAGTAGTTCTTTACCTATACATTTCAGGAAAACCTATGAGGAGTATAGAACCCTCTTCACTTCACTTCACTTGACCTGTTTTTTTAGTTGTGTTTTAAATTTTACTGGATATTTAAAAATTGATTTAAGGATCCAACTAACATCTCTTCTGTGATATAATTTCTTATTAGATAGGTCTAAAATTTTCTGATATACTTTGCATTTCAAAATGTACAAGTTATATATTATTGTTACTTTGAAATGAAGTTGCATAAACTTTGCTCTCAGCAGTGGTTGTAACTTCAGTTCTCTTTCCGATTCGACTTCCGCTCACCTTATCTTATTAAGAAATGTTGAGGGAAGGGTAATGATTTTGATTAACTGAAAGGGTTTGCTTGGATGATACATTTTAGTTATCCAGTGCTGCGTTGTTATACTCGTACGAAGTATCATCTTACAAGCGTCAGCTATTTTACTTAATTCATTTTTCACTTAGTAATTTTTTCGAACAGACAAATTAACATCGCCACGCGTACTTATTTTATACATTGTATTGTTATAATTTTCCAATATTTAGTGTTAAAAACAGTATTATCAATATAATTTTAGTATCGGCAGACCGTACACATAAACTTGAACTGATTTTGAAAAAACCAATATCTTATAACTTTGCCATAGAGCAAATTTCAGCTTTATCCGAACATAGCCTGATCAACTCAAAGATGTGGTAAAAATGGCCCGAAACACATAAGTCATTAAAATGTTTTATAAATGCCATAGGTACTAGGTACTTGGTATACAGCAATCACCTATTTATACAATATTTATGCATTACTTATAAAAATCTCATGTGAGATTAAGGTGTACCAAATCATCAAATCTTACTAGGATATCTAAATCGCAAAATATTTCAATCGCAAAAAATCACGTATATTGAATAGTGAAAAGGTGAAGTAAACCATTATGTTATTCGATACCTTGCGGCTCAAAGGGTGTAACCACCAAAACATGACCTTTCAGGAGAGCCAAAAAACTAAAATTAAAATTTTGTATTTGTCACAACTTGGTTGTTATTTATCTTTATATAAACATGATTCATACACCAAAAGCCGTTAATTTTTGTTGTTCATAATATTCAAACACAACGTTTTAAGAAATATTTATAGTTTAAAATTTTGCTGGTGAATACGCCTTACAAAATCAAACTTTTATATGTTTTACGCCCCATAAAATGATTGCTGCGTTAGCCTGCGACTGCCCTTTGAGCTGCAAGGTATCGATATAATGGTTTGATAAATGGCTTGATTTTAAACATTATCCCGTTAACCAAAACGTCGTTAAGTGAAATATTCATGACCAAAATTGGAACGATTCATCAAGCTGTTACAGCACTGGTTACAGTGCTCGATAAAACGTAACTAGTAATTACGTACGTCGTGTGTTTCATGAATATACATCACGCTGATGGCGCGTATGACAGCAGTTTAATTAGAAAAGGGGCCATCTACGTCCCGCAGGTCACGTCTGGGCAATGTTGGCAGTGCTGAAATGTTCAAAATCAGCTTGAAGATATACGTTGATTATTATTTAATGTAACATACATCAACGAGGCTCTCTTTTCGTGGTGGTTTCAAATCTTGGTAATATTGGCAGTGCTAATAATTTTGTTCAAAATAAAATATGATTAGCTTAATGACACAGCTAAAGTAGGCATTACTAGTAATTATGCATATTACAGGCGTGGATTGGTGATCACAAATGGTATAAAATATCTAGAGCTTCGCCCTCGTTCGAAAGGCATGTTAAGCCGTTATGTCCTGCTTTCATAAAAACGCCTAAATAGTAAGACCCAACTCTACTACATAGAAATTTTAGCATTATCCAAAAATGACTTTGCTGGCTAGTAATTACCTACGTCGCATGTTTCATGAACATATATCACGCTGATATAGCGCGTATGACAGCAGTTTAATTAGAAAAGGGGCATCTACGTCGCAGTCCCGCCGATCACGTCTGGGCAATGTTGGCAGTGCATATGTTCAATATCAGCATGGAGATAATGGGCATATTCAACAATAGTACGAACAACGTTATCTTCGTTTAAGGGCCATGGATTGAATGCACATTGGTTCTGTTATCCTTGCATCTCTCATTACAAGACTAGAACATATTTAATTGTTTAAAAACTGGAATTTCAATCCGCCCCGTAACAAAAATATAAGCATCCATATTCACCAAAAACTTGAAAAATTACATCCTACGCAGACCATAATGGTATTAATGGCGCCGGGTTCCTTCATACACACGCGTTACATTATATTGTGTCCACAAATCACAGTGACGCTAATGTACGTAATATCTTTGCTGCCTCGTCTCCCAAACTTGTACGATGATCTTTTGTGTTTGCCCCAGGCTGTAGCGGCTATAGGATATAGGCGCCCACGGTCGCCATCGCCACTCATAAAGGGCTGCTGGCTTAAGAATTTAGAAACGCTCCAGGACTTTTGCCTTCAATCCGTGCTTATAATTTGTTCAGCCAGAATCTAGATTTTTTATATATATTTAGATATATATATATATATATATATATATATTGTAAAAACAATTAGTCCAATGTTTTAAATAGGTATGGATATTTGAAATAACCTTTATAGTAGTTGGAAGTTCTTAATTTTTACAATTATATTCAGTATATATATACTCTCTCAGGATTTCTGACTGCAGTCTCAAAGTATGTCTTTAATTTTAAATCGAACAGTATTTTCCTTAAGGTAGAGTTGGCTATATAAATAGAGCTTGCCCTGGGGCGAGTTTAGTGCTACAACCAACACTGCCCCTGAGGATGCTGGCGTCGATTAACCTCATTTTTTAGAATAACTTGCGATCAGCCGCTCGATATACTAATGTAATCAGAGCTGATAGATGCCAGAGTCTAAAATTACCGCTGAGCGACCTTATTACGCTCTAGCTTTAAATTTCTGATTGAAATCTTACTCTAAATTGAAAATATGGGATGATAAATTTCGCCACGAGTGAGGTCCAAACGCCCCTCACATCTGTACTGTGAGTGCACTTCCAATTGTGCTAGTGTGCCTTCGAATCACCCTGACGAATTTTCTCATCAATTACATATTGCTAACGCATTGAAGCATGCGTATTTCTTCATTACTACCCATTATTTAGAAGTGTGGTATTCAAATTAATTCACATTAGATGAATTGAAATTCGATTAAAGTGAAGAAGGCTTTATTTTGATAATTAATTTATACAACATTCTCTTCGCTTCCTACGTCCCCCTGTCGGGGCAAAGGGCAGATACAACACGTCGCCAATCCGATCTGTCAACCGCTACTATATAATATACAACATTATAATATGAGTTTTTGGCGGGAAGTCAATGTGTTTGGTTGGGGTTTTCTTTAAATTATTTTGCAAATTGATTTTAGTGGACCTTATAATATGAAATTGGTGTTGTTTGGTGTTATAAATGCTCATGCTCATGAACAATATGTGAAATAGTTAAAGTGGACAGTCATTGTACGGCTGTAGTGATATTTGTTTCGCGGACTGTGTGGGCGTCTCCGGGCGTCGTCCGCCACTCAATCGGCTATGAAAACCAGTGGACTCGTATAGATTTGTCGCCAGAAGCTCCCTTAAAGCAATCAAAGGCCTACACCAACCTTTGATTGTAACTGGTTAGGAAAAAATAATTTCCCACGTTTTATTAACTTGTTCCTGGCTAAATACGCAGTAGCGTCAAGCCATAAATATAAAAAAAAAAACATTATAATATGTATAATTCTCGGAACAATATTTAAATTAAAAATGTGTGATACATACAATTAATTTTGTTTCGATCTTGATGGATTTTTGCAGTTGGGACCACTTTGATATCCGTGTGTTCCACAATTTGTTAAAAATTACATTGAATAAGTAAATTCCTTGATCATTTAGATCAAATTGAAAGGACGCAAAGAATTTTCTTTGTACACTAGTACTGCCTAATTTATTATAGCTCCCAATATCTTATCACTTTAACTAATATAACGACTTCCGTGGCGTAGTAGTTAACATGCCAGTCCGCTAATCCGGAGGTTCTGGAGTCGATCCACAGCCAGGGCAAGGGCTTTTTAAAATTGTCCTGGCTGTTTATCTTTATATGTATTTACTATAAAATATAGTACCGTTGAGTTAGTATCCCGTAATAGAATAAACTTAGTTTGGGGTTAGCTCAATCAGTGTGCTTTGTCCTTATCTATATCTATCTTTATCTATTTTATTAAGATAAGGGTGTGGACAGCATTTTTATCACCATCAAGAGAGCAGAATTAAGTACTATTGAGAACTTTACTTTTTATGATTTATAAAATCTTTGCTAATAAACGATACGCTGCCTTAAGTTATTATCCAAGTTCATAAAAACGTAATTTGACAATACAGATAAGCGGCGGGTGTGGTGTACGTTCATTCATAAGTCTCAATGTCATACGTTATCTTCTAACATTTTAAACATCAAATAAGATATGTATCTTGATAAATTATGTCTCTGACTACACAACACGCTTTGACTAAATGTTGTCAAATATTTAAAAGAGAGTGAATTTGGGCCGCAGTACCAGTAAATCGGCCCTTTTAAAAAAAATAACGAGTACTTAATCGCACACAATTTATAATTGAGAAAACAAGTAAAGCCTGGCACTTCTACAGCTCTTGGTCCAAAGTACGAAGTGAAATGCACTAAATTCTAGTCTGTGTTAACAATGAACGCCAACACCACAAATTAAGGTCAGGCAATAAAAAAACAGCAGTAAGTTACACAGACGGAAACAGTAGTTCCTTCCCACTCTGTTTGAACTTCATTTCTTAATGAAATTACGTTGCCTCGGTCTTTCGAGCCATGAAACCAAGCTATATTCAGAATCAGAACTTCTTTTGTTAAAGTCGGTTTATATTATTCTCAAACTCTGGCAGGTAAGCGGTGGTTTGAGGGGAGCGGGTTAGTTAAATGAATAATTTGGTCCCAAAATCGTAAATATGGTAAATCTAAATTAACTTGACTCACATTTTAAATGTTTGACTACCACTGAGAAAATTTTTAGAAATATGCGTTATTATTATTTTATGTGAGTGGTCTCACCAATAAATTAATTATATTTTATTAATAACAATTGTGTTTTTAATTTATTTATTTATGATTGTATTTTTAACAATAATATTGAGTTTATTGTTATTAATTTTTCCAATAGAGAGTATGCATGCATTTTTTTTACATTTTTAATCGATAGTCCTCGTCGAGTAATTGCCGCAAAAAATAAATCAGTGCCGAAAAACATGTATATGGTGAAGAAAATAAATATTAAAAATAGCAAGTAGATTATAACAACTAAAACACGCCATTTTAAAATATGACGTCAAAGTCTGCAATATCCGCTAGAGACAGAAGCTGTCAACGCATGTTTTTCTTTTTTGGGTACTCTCGATATTATCAGCCAGTGATGTTTGTTAAACCTCTATATAAAAGTACATACATTTCGAATGTCATCGATAGTCAAACTAAATGGACGGACAGTCCTACTGAACGCACCCAAACTTGTCATTTCTCTTTTGTGAACTTTGTCGTCATTTCCTTTTTGTTTGTCAAAAGTTCCCGCGCAATATTTGCATATTTTCAATAATTTATTTCTAATACAAATATGAGTAAGTAAGAAAAACAATAAACTAGGCGTGGTAACATATTAATAGAAATTGTAAAATAAAAATATGAGCCGAATTGTATGCATATTCCTTATTATTTCTACTGTCATACTGAAACACTACAACGTATAAATTACACAAAGTTTCCAAGAAATACTTGGGGGCATGATTAAAACTCGTAAAATGTGTTTATTCTCTCTTAATAATACGAGCAGTGGCGGATTTGCCCGATGGCCTTGTAGGCTCGGGTCTAGGGCGGCCAGATATGAAGGGCGGCAAATCGTGCCAAATAAAATCACTGATGATAACAAGATTGAAGAAGAAATAACTCAAATGCAACTTTTTTGTTGCGGATATTTTTCTGTTTACCTTTTGACGAAGCATGTTGCGGATATTATTTTGTTTACTTTTATGACGAAGCATGTTGCGGATCAATATTTTGTATTAGATCGTAAATAGTAAAATATTTGTTTCAATAAACTCAAATGCAGAGTATCTTAATGTATTCTATTTACTAACTACTTAATGTTATTCTATTCTTTCTGTATCGTCTCAGGTCTCGGAAAATATTATAAACGAGCAGCTTTTAGTTAACGTTTACCACTGAATCTATCACGGTGCTGAGAAAGGGGCGGCACATGGCCTGGGGCCTAGAGCGGCTAGGACTGCGAATCTGCCACTGAATGCGAGGAACCTATTAAAACCGCAAATCATTGCCGTGTTAGCTATTTTATCACAAACATAGCGCGCCCCAGTCATGCAATAAACAAACTTTCCTCAAATTTCTTCGTACCTTCTTTGAGACATTTCCGGAAAATATTTTCTATTGCATCGTCATCAAAACTAGGTACCTACTCACAAATTAGGTGTACATAATAAAATCTTCTTTTAGTGCTTCTTCATTACTGAATGTTGGCCCATAGCTTCCCAAACTCCTCTCTGTCCATTGCTAAGCGAAATCATCATCATCATCATTAAAGCCACATAACGTCCACTGCTGGACATAGGCCTCTCCCAAGGATTTCCAAAATGACCGATTTAGAGCGGCCTGCGTCCAGCTCTTTCCAGCCACCTTGGTCAGATCGTCTGACCACCTCGTGGGTGGATGTCCAACGCGCCAGGCGGAATAATCAATGATAATGCTGAATTTATTTTTAAAAGTGTTTGTCCACTTTAATACAAAAGTACCTAGTCACATATTTCATGAAATTTCTTCAAATACCTACTGAGGCACTAAAACTCGTGACAATTATATTAAAACTATATCAACAATACAATTTCATCACAAACTCGTAGCGCTTCAGCCACGCAATATAAATGAAAAGAATCATATCGCTGTCACACGAGAGTATTTCCCTCGGAACGCCCCCATTTCGCGGAAATGTTTGAGAATCTCTGTGCGTTATATTTTGGGTGGTCTTACAAAAAATTCAATTACATAGTAATCGACGATAATGTGGTGGTTTATTCTATTTATATCTTTAATCATCTTGGAACATGTCTGAAAACATTTACCTACTTCTATGACAACATGAGCAGTATGTTGACCAGTCAGACTTGACCCTAAATCTATAAATACCAATAAGTTAAATATCGAAAATGTTATATGCTTCTAGTTACAGATTTAAACGAATTTGTATTTATATGATTAAAAGATTTTACATTTTCTGTCTATCTGGACTTGTTGGTTGAGGTTGAAAAGTAAAATCCATTGTCTTCCGATGTAAACAAACAGACAATACGAGGTTTTCTAAAAATAAAACCTAGCCAGATCGATTTTCCAGCCCAGAAATACTGAGTTTCATCCAAATCTTTGGAATCGTTTCCCAGACCTAGCAAGTTTTATAAATATTGTTCTTTTAAAGTAATAAGATTTAATTTAGTTAGATTAATTTTATAATTATTATATTGTATCCATTTTATTATTTGTAGTCATTGAAATAAATAAGTATAATATTTTGCTGAAATGTAAAAATAAGTTTGGAAAATCCAAAAGTGCACGCCTCATACCGGTCCCTCAATTTTCACAAAAAAAAACAGAACTTGTATATTGCATATTTATCGGTGTATTATGAACAAAATAAAAAAATTACTTTTAAATCTTCGCGCCATTGCCCACACAGAAAAGAAAGGTACTGCGCATGTATTGTCAATGTCAAGAAGAAAAGAAAAATGAAAAGATTAACATTGTATCCAGAAAAAGAATGGAAATTAAGAATGGCTAAAAGGCAGATGCTTAACGCCGTAAAAAAAATTAAAAAAAAAATTGGCAATGTCAACGAACCTTATTTACATAGATTTAGATATACCAACGATAGGTGGATTTCAGTTTATTGCTAATTATAATTAAACTAATTTTAATTAGACCGTGATTTTCGAAAGGACTTAGTTTTAGATAATATTAGGTCCTTACATATGAAATTGCCGATTTTCAATACTGGCAACTTTAAAATCAAATATCTTGCGTTTCATTAGGAATTCAAAATTCTAATTTATTTCGAAATAAAGCCAGAAAAATATTGTTTTAAAATTCGTATTTCATTTGTTTTAACATCATTTGTTTGAGTTTCAACATTGCTATAACAACAACTATTGACAAATTGAAAATTCGCGGTATTTACGAATACGAGTTCCACCGTGGCACCAGTGCTGCAGAAACGACTCGAATAATTAACGTCGTGTATGGACGAGGCACCGCTAACGAACGAACGGTGCGTTTTTGGTTTCAACGTTTCCGTTCTGGAAATTTCGATTTACACAATGAGCCTCGTGGGCGACCTGATACTCAAGTGAATAACGAAGAATTAAAGGCGATAGTGGAAGCGGATCCATCTCAAACCACTTCTGAATTAGCAGCAGCCTTCGGCGTAAGTGACAAAACGATACTTATCCACTTGCGCCAAATCGGAAAAATTAAAAAACTCGAAAAGTGGGTACCGCACGAATTGACTGAAGCAAACCAACAAACACGCGTTGCTTGCTGCGTTTCTTTGCTTAATCGCCACAATAATGAGGGGATTTTGAACCGTATCGTGACTTGTGATGAGAAATGGATCCTGTACGACAATCGGAAGCGATCATCACAATGGCTTGACCCTGGAGAACCGGCAAAACCTTGCCCTAAGCGAAAACTGACCAAAAAGAAGATTCTGGTTAGTGTTTGGTGGACCAGTGCTGGTGTTATCCACTACAGCTTCTCAAGATCAGGCCAGACGATTACTGCAGACTTGTATTGCCAACAATTGCAAACAATGATGGAAAAGCTCGCCATTAAACAACCGAGACTGATGAATTGCTCTAGCCCACTGCTCCTTCAGGATAACGCTAGACCACACACTGCACATCAAACGATCGCCAAGTTAGAGGAGCTACGACTGGAACCTCTGCGTCACCCACCATACTCTCCAGATCTTGCTTCAACCGATTACCACTTTTTTCAAAATTTGGATAACTTTTTACAAGGAAAAAATTTCAAATCTGATGAGGCAGTCAAAACCGCCTTCAAACAGTTCATAGACTCTCGCTCCCAGGTTTTTTTTTCAAATGTATCAATGATCTGCCTATAAAATGGCGGAAGTGTATCGATAACAACGGCGCATACTTCGATTGATGAAATAATAATTTCATTAAAAAAAACTTGTTTCACTTTTTTGATACTGAACGGCAATTTCATATGTAAGGACCTAATACTTAAGCGTATAAAAAAAGAAGGGTTCGATTTGTTAAGTTTTTCGGGCGTTATCGTGATCACGCCAGTTTCCATACGTACCGACACACGGACGTCCACGAAATAATTTTCTTAAACACTTGTTTTATTATTTTAAAGAACAAAATGTCCTTTAAAAATATCATGACTGTTGAAACTAGTGTTTTTTCTTGACATTTGTGTGTAAATATTATTCTACAAGTACGATAAGAAATAAATACCGACATTTTTAGTTCGAAAAATCACTTGATTTTTGTAAGGCGAGAGTAGAGCACTACCTCAACGCTCCGCTTATGAGGCGTGCAATAAGATATTTAAAGTATTATCCTACTATTTTTTGGTCGGGAATTAATTAGTACCATTGAACTAAACAACACATATTACAAATTCGTCCACAACAAAACCTACTAAGGGATAATGTTTAAACTGTTTATGAACTCGCCACAACCACGAACTTGTGATGTCCATATCTCGGTAATCCCTTAACAGATTTGGCGAATGGTCTTATCTATTTGCCAAGGGTAAGAGATATACACATTATTAGTACCTATATACCTATGTGTCTATTCATCAAATAATAACTCGAGTCATCTTTGAACATAAATTATGTACAATTACATACTCGTATCAACATCCGAATGTTAGCACGCCGCTCTGTACGGGTAGATGCTTAAAACTTCGCTTTATATACATTTTAGAACAGGTTCATAAGTTCAGCACAATTTAAGTGAAAATAGTCAAATTAATTTCCTTGCTTATAAAAATTATATTTTCCTGCTAAATTGAATAGTTTTTAAGCATAGATTTCTTTAGAATTACCGCCCCATTGTGACCGACCCTCACCTTCAAACCCCGCCATTCTAAAGCAGAACAGAAAGGGTTTTTATTGTCTTTCTGTGCCATTTTGATAAATGAGAATTATACGCTTTGTGGGCACTTAAATGTCTGTTTTATGGCCTCCATTCCCATTAAGTTACTAAGTACTAATTTCGAAATATAGCCAGCCAATTTTATTATATTTCCGAAATAGATCCTTACATCGATTCTCAAATCAAAGAACAGTAATTTAATTTTTAGGGATTTATTTTGGTGCTCATCAACTAAATCGTATATTTCCGGCGCCTTCTGGGAAAAATACGAAATTTAATCTCGAAACGATCCAAGGAAATTTCTTATAAAGACGCTGTTTATAATGAACCTGCTTGTCTGTCCATCCGAGTACCGACGCGGACGCTGACAAGTTAATTGCTTGTACAATAAAGGCGTTAGTATTTTTGGCGGATCGTAACGCAAAAGTCTATTTATTTAATAAATTGTCCCCCGGCCATAGTATCATCATCTTTCCTATATGTTATCGTTTATTTACACTAAACAAACAGTTTTTGATTGTTTGTTTGTTTGTAATAACTTTATTGTACTTTGAAAACACATAATTAAAAACAAAAACAACATATAGAGCAAATTGTTTTTTGTATTGAAATTGGGAAAAACCATTCGTTTAGTGACCCAGCGTTTCCAAAATGGCACTCCGGGGTTATTATCCTAAAGAAAAAAATAGCCATATAATTCATCGGAAACAACGTGTAGGCAAAGTTAACGTCAGGCGGCGGCCGGTTGTAAAACTTTTCGCACAAATATGTTCGCAAAGAGGGTTGACGTCAGGCAGATCAGCAGGCAGGCACTTAGACGAAGAAGAAGAAGAGGAGAACGTGTAGTCAAAGTTAATCAATGATTGATTGGTAACGTATATAGGTTCTGTAGTTTTGTACAATAAAACAATTTTCAATAAATAGTTCACTCCACAATAATCCACTCCAAGTCTTCCCGTGGATGTCGTAAAAAGCGACTTAGGAAACATTCAATAAGCTAAACAAAGCTTATAGACAGCGTGGAGAATGTAGGTCAAATCCTCTGGCTGCTCTGACCAATTAAGGCTCTGGTAGTACAGAGAGGGTCGTGCCCCTGCAGTGGAGACTAGAACGGCCTGTTCATGATAATGATTATTATGTACTCTTTTATGTATTTATGTATTTATTTAAACTTTATTGAGCCAAAAGCTACAATAGTAGACTTATTGCTAAAGCATTCTCTCCCTGTCAACCTTTACAGAGAAACAGACATGTATGTATGCGACATACTTAAATTGATATCACGTAAGTAAAATACTACTTTTGTACCTTCGAAATCGAATTCGACAGGTCGACGGCAGTCATGCTCCTGGCGATAATTTCCCTAGACAATGGTGAAACCAAAAAAATAAAGACGATCCTTTATTCCCTGCGAATACAAGTGTCTGACGGCGTGATTTTCAGCAGAGTGGGATTTCTCGCCGGACCGCCAAAGCCGCTTTGTCTGTCATTACTCCCTGTGCACATTGTATTCGCTGAGGGCACTTGTCATCTTTATTTGTCTTCTTTTCAAAGGGGTCAATGCAACTTCTGATTTGTAGAGCAAAAGATGAAAATGCCTTCGTTTCGACTATATTTTGTCACTCCAGTATCGGACCACTTCGATAGCTATGTCATTTGCGGCCATCGGGTCTTCCCAAGTGCAAATTTGAGCACCTGGAACACGTAAGTACATGCTCCATAGTTTGTGGAGGGAAACCACCCTGGCAAATTTTTTGCCACGACTGACGATCTATTTATCATCTTCCACCAAATTATCTTTAACGGCCCTCCAAAAATGCCTTTAAGCGTACGATACTTGCAGGTCCCGTCGGCGTACGTTATTGCGGCGTGATTACACACTAGCGGGACTTCACCTGGTGACAGTGTACTTTCGAACTGACGTATACGCTTTTTTTTCTCTTTTCCCTTCTTGTTTTGTTACACCACCGTCATTGTCTTTCTCATAGTCCTCTCCATCCACTGGTTGTCTGGAAGTGATAGCTTTAAGCGATAAGACCGCCCATTGTACTAATGTTATTTTAAGTTATTTGTTTATATTGTTTTTTCTTTTGGTGTACAATAAAGAGTTTTTCTATTCTATTCTATTCTTTCTATATCGTAATCATATACTTTCGATCTCACAAACCGCGGAATTTCATACCTCGGCACATCGTACCTAATCATATGCTTTCGATCCCGCAAACTGCGGGGAAACTTCGAAATTAGGTAGCAGAGTCTTCTCCCTAGACCACTAAAGCCAATGCGGCTTACTATTACTCCGAATACACATTGTACTAGAAGAGAATACGCGCTAGTCACATTTATTGCTAAAAATTAGATTATTAAAATAAATTCGAATCTTTTCAGTTTTCAACCTTTAAAATAGATTTCTTAATAATATACCGAGCGATATTTCTCGCCGAACACAGCCGCTTGGCGTGTTAACTCCGTGTGTTCATTGTGCTCGACGAAAATACTCATTTCATTTATTATCTTATTACTTGAAATAAAGAAATAAAGGTAAATTCTTTATTCCCTATGAATACGTCCAACAGCGTACAGCAGTGCATGATTTCAGTCAAGCAAGATTTTTCGCTTTAGCACAGGCTTTAGATATAAAACGTGGCCTTGCGGCCCTAGGTTCCGTCAGCCCCGTTAGGGATTAAGGCGAATTAATGCATAAATATGTAAAATTTTCCGCTGAATATCGCCATGGCCACTTTACCAGTCATTACTCCGAGTGTGCATTGTATTCCCAGAGGGTACTTGTCACCTTTATTTCTTTCATTTTCTTCTTGATCCGATTTCAAAGGTAGGTGATAAAAGACTGCGGAAGCCTTTACGAGTACAAGGCTTCCGCCTTTTTATCACCTTCCAATATATTTTATCATCAACATATGTACGAGTAGGTACATGTTAGATACAACTGCATCAAAAGTTGCATAGGTAGATTGATAGTCAGACCTGCATGAGAAAAACATTTCTTTAAAAAAGGTTTTTACTTTATTTACCAAACATGATGGTTCATGTGAGTTCAAATATAACCATAATTTAACAATAACATTACAACATTAAAGCGCAAAGAGCAATAATAATAATAATAAGCCTCTTTATTTCCAATAATCTTACAATTATACAAAATAATTCATATAAATTTATGCTATAACTTCATCTGTTATTTGAACCCCGCTCTGGGTATAGGCCTCCTCTAGCTGATTCCATTTTTCCCTATTCTTTGCTATGCTTTGCCAATCTTTTCCTGCTATTATTTTTATTTTGTCGCTCCATCTGTTCTTTGGTCGGCCAATTCTTCTTTTTCCTATTGGTCCTTTCCATTTTGTTGTTTCTGCTGTCCGTCTTTTTTCTGTATATCTTGCTATATGGCCTGCCCAGCGCCATTTCTGTGATACTTTGTCTTTTTTCTTATGTGTTCGCTTCTTATCTTTTGTATTTTCCTCACTTTCATTATACTCCTTTCCATCGCTTTTTGGCAGTTTGCTAATTTTGTTTTTATTTTAGTGTTGTATGTCCATGTTTGGCAGCCATATGTGAGGGTTGGTAGGAAGCTGGTGTCCATAATCGTCTTTTTCAGATGAAGAGGAAAAGATCCTTTTAGTATTTCTTTTAAACTCTAGAAGTTTTTCCAACTCATGTTCACCCGGCGTTCGAGTTCCTCTTCCTCGTTGTTATCTCCAAATGTCATCAGTTTTCCAAGATATACATAACTGCTCACATATTCCAATGTTATACCAGACAGAGTAATTTTGTTAGTATTGCTGTTTGTCATGACCTTGGTTTTATCGTAGTTCATCCTAAGTCCGATTTTCTCACTTTCCACATTTAAGAAGTGCATCATTTTTTCCAGGCTATGGCTTGTTTTGGCAAAAAGGACAATGTCGTCGGCGAATCTAAGGTGTGTTAGCCGCTTCCCATTCACACTGATTCCATACTGATGCCATTGCAGATTATCAAAGACTAGCTGTGCCCGCGACTTCGTTCGCGTGGTTGTCGGAAAGGTTGTCGGAACGTAATGTAGTTTTTCCAACTCATGTTCACCCGGCGTTCGAGTTCCTCTTCCTCGTTGTTATCTCCAAATGTCATCAGTTTTCCAAGATATACATAACTGCTCACATATTCCAATGTTATACCAGACAGAGTAATTTTGTTAGTATTGCTGTTTGTCATGACCTTGGTTTTATCGTAGTTCATCTTAAGTCCGATTTTCTCACTTTCCACATTTAAGAAGTGCATCATTTTTTCCAGGCTATGGCTTGTTTTGGCAAAAAGGACAATGTCGTCGGCGAATCTAAGGTGTGTTAGCCGCTTCCCATTCACACTGATTCCATACTGATGCCATTGCAGATTATCAAAGACTAGCTGTGCCCGCGACTTCGTTCGCGTGGTTGTCGGAACGTAATGTTATATAGCCTAAAGCCTTCCTCTATAAATGAACTACCTAACAAAAAAAGATTTTTTCAAATCGGACCTGAGATTAGCGCGTTTAAACAAACAAACAAACAAACTCTTCCGCTTTATAATATTAGTATAGATTAGCTGGAGTACTGCTATAAAAAGTTTAGGTGATAGAGGATCACCCTGTCTTACTCCTCTGCGGATTGGTATGCTTGCTCCTCGTTGTTCCAATTTAACTCTGCTGGTACTTCCGTTGTAGATGTTTTTTAATATATTTATATACTTATGATGAATTTGGAATTTGTGCAAGGCCTCCCATATAGAATCATGCGAAATAGTGTCGAAGGCTATGGCATAATCTATGAAGGCTATGTATAGTGGTCTATTAAACTTCTTATATTTTTCTATGACCTGTTGCATAACATGTATATGGTCCGTTGTGGAATAACCAGAACGGAAGCCCGCTTGTTCAATCGGCTGGTGTTTGTCTATTTCCAAAGTTATTCTACTTTGTAGGATTGATGTGAACAGCTTATACACAATCGAAAGCAAGTTTATAGGTCTGTAATTACCTATATCCTTTGGGTCTCCTTACTTGTATAACAAGATTATGTCAGACTTTCTCCATTGATCTGGCACCTGACCAGTATCTAAGATTTTATTGAAAAGGTAGGTAAGAGGATGTACAAGAAGGACAGAACCAATTTTTATAGCCTCAGCCCATCAGGTCCAGGACTTTTGTCAAGTTTCAGCTTTTGAATATGTTATGTGATTTCCTTAGCGTCGATTGGTGGTATGTCAATTTTACTCAGGTTGGATTTGTATTCTTTAGAACTAGTTGCGTTTTGAGAGATGTCAGTTCCTTTATCGTATAATAGTTTATAGAATTCTGTAGCACAACTTATAACATATACTCTGGTATTAGTTTCGGTTTTATTTGTGTTTCTTTTTAGGTTTTGAATCCAGTTTTTATGTGTTGATAGTTGTTTGTAAGCTCTTTTTGAACTTCTATGTTTTTGTAAGTTGTCCTCTATTATTTTTTTTCTATAGTTTCGGTAATCCTTTTTGATAGCTTTGTTTGTTGTTTTGAATAAAGCGCTGAGTTTGCGTTTCATATCTTTTGTTTTATGTTTTGTCTTTACTAGTTCTTTTCGTTTTGTGAGCATATCCAGGATCTGTCTACTGAGAATTTTTCCAACGGTATCTGTATTTAATTCTTTATGTTTTGATAGTATACTTTTTTCAATTATGTTTTCTAGTTTATTGTAAAACGTCTGAACGTCGGGCTCGTTATTGAGTGTATGTAATTCTTGTAAATTATGTTTTAAGTTCATTAGGTTAATAGCTTCTGTTGTTTTAAGTAACTTGGGCTGTGATTTAAATGTCTTTTTGCTTTTTTTTATTCTTCTATCATGTATGTAGCTCTGACTAGACGATGGTCTGATCTGAAGCCTAAGCCATGGAGAACTTCTATGTTTTGTATCCTTTTGGGTTCATTTGACAGGATAAAATCTACCTCGTTTTTAATATTTCCATCTGGATGTAGCCATGTCCATTTTCAATTTTTTCTTGCCTTGAAAAAGGTGTTCATAATTGATAATTTATTTTCCAAGGCGTACATGACAAGTTTTTCTCCTCTAGGTGATCGCTTTCCATATCCAAATTTTCCATGACTAAGCTTTCATTTGTACTTATTTGGCCGACTTGAGCGTTAAAGTTACCAATAAGGAGGACATGTTTACCTGCTTGGCTTAGTGCTTTGTCTAAAATTTCGTAAAATGAAACGATATCTTCTTCTGGTGCTCTTTCTGTAGGAGCATATGCCTGTATTATTGTCAATATCTCTTTGTTGTATTTCATTTGTAGGATAGCAACTCGTTCGGATAGGCCTGAAAAGTATTTTGTTTTTATGCTCTTTCCTAACTAGAAAGCCCACTCCGTATAAGCCTGGCGTTTCACCTTTATAGCAGAAGATGTAGTCTTCGCGCGCTTCGATGTTGCAGCCCATTCTCCTGACTTCTGCTAAACCTAGTATGTCTATTCCTATTTTCTGTATTAAATAAATCAGTTCTATGATTTTCTCTTCCGTTCCTATGGTTCTAACATTGAATGTTCCAATTTTTAATGACTTATTCTTTTCCTTTACTTTGGCTAAGAGCTATAATGTACCTTATATAATAAAGCGCTTGTTTAATGAGCTTTCTATCAGACTAAACAATGAGGTTCTCCAAAAAGGACGTGAATAGATTTCTTCATGATCGCCAAAGCGCGCGTGGCACTGGTGTATGGCTTTGCAGTCAGCGCTGAGCAAGATCTATGGTCAAAAGTAAATGAAGATGTGTGGATTCTTGACAGTGGAGCATCAGCTCACGTGTCATATAGAAAAGAGATTTTTTTACATATATAAGCATGTGGTGAATAGAACAATGAAATTGGGAGATGGTAAAGAAATTGTTGTGCAAGCTACGGTAACCACTTACCGTTCGGTGAGCCGTATGCACGCCGTATGCTTAAAACATTACCTTTTCATAATGGCTATAGTGTAAACTCAAGCTTACACTGCCATGTTCCAGCTAGAACAAAAAGCCACGCAGTTTTTTTTTCTCATTTTCCATCCCGTACGGAACTAACAAACGAAAGCGTGCGGTTTTTTTGAAGTCATAATAACCGCAAACATTATCCGAAGCAGATTTTAAATCTTCTTTGTTTTCCGTTTTCAGCTATATTTTAAGGTTTATTATTATTTGAGTTTGGTGTTGTATTTTTCTCACTGATTTTAAGAATAGTAATGTACTTATCTAACTTTTTTATAGTTTTTATTACACATTGCTTAAAAAGCTTCATTTATCAAATGCTTTCAATTTTAACATACTTGAAGTAGAAACCTACTTATTAGGAAATTAAGTAATAGTTATGTATCAAACAGTACAGTTTCAAATCTTCATAAAAGTGGTAATATAGAGTTCACTCACTGAACCCCTTATAATCTGTGCCCAACTGATAATCTTGCTTGTTCGGTAACTAATATTAACAAATATTTTTCCTCTTTAAATGTGATACCAATATATCAAATATCACTTGATACCCGCCTTATCGGCATAAAGAATCGGCTTCTGGGATCTTTAGAACATCATCGACCCACTTTGTGAAGTATTGGAGATTACACGTATTTTTATCGATAAGCTGTAACAAAAAATAGGTAGGTATTTAGTACCTATTTACCCGACTGCGTCAGAAGGAGGGTCATGTTTTTCGAGGTACACTCTGCAGACTAAACGGCTTGATGGAGTTTAGCTTGACAGGTGTCATTTGATTCGTCTCCTGGGGGTATCAAAAATAAAAAATAATTCAAAATGGCGAATTTTGGCGCCAAATTACACGTCAAATTGTTTTTATTTAAAACCTATCGAGTTGGGTATCACATTATAGGATTTTAAAAGAATTAAAAGGATTAGGAGTGAGGTCCTACCAAGACATTAAAAAGATGGCAGAGAGAAGAGAGGAATGGAGGAATCTCCATTTAACTCCACCGACAAGAGCAAGCTAAAGAAAAAAAGGATTACAAAAATATATATAACTTGTATGTTTAAATGTAATTTAGAATAAGAAATGCTAAAAAACAACATATGATCTCGCTCACCCGAGTGAGCGTGTTCCCAGTTGCTTCTAGGCATACTTCTGTTGTATCGAGCAGTCGAGTTTTTTTTTTTTTAATAATTAAGTACTTGTTATTTTCGACAAATAAGCGTTTTTGAAATTAGCAACCCCTTTTAATATTTTAACTTTCTTCATAGCATTAAAAAGAGATCAAAAAATTACAAAACGCCATAATATTCTTTACCAGTCCTAACATTTAAACTACTTGTGCTCGTTCGTCTTATTTGAATAGAATTCCGATTATAAACACCTTATACTTGGTTTTAAATAAATAATTCTCGAAGTTTGCAAACTGATCGCTGGCTCTCCTTGTAAATAATTACTGGAACTCGTGAAATGTTATTAAGTTTAGTCGACGAGGCTCAAAAGTGCTCATGGAAGAACGCCTTATCGGCACAACTTTCGTACAGCGCCCAGTTTATTAGACTTTTTGCTGGAACCGTACTTTTATGGAAGAGCTTTATTAAATAAGATCTATTTTTAATCCCCGAGAAAAAAGAGAGGTGTTAGCTTGACGCTAATGTCTGTATGTTTGTCTGTGGTATCGTAGCGCTGGAACCGATGGACCGATTTCGAGGCGGTTTTTTACGTGAAAGCAAGTTTCCTTGCGATGGTTCTCGGCTATGTGTGATGAAAATTGGTTCCGCCGTTCAAAAGTTTGGTGGGGTTAACGCTTGAAAGTCAGGGCTTTCTCTAGCAAATAATAGATGGCGCTACACATATCAAGTCGTATCGGTAGTGCCGCTACTTATCAGTAGATGGTGTTTTTGACAGTTGGGGTTTTTCTAATTTTCCTATCAAATTAACTTGTTTGTAATTTCTTGCGCATCAGTGTTTATAAAATGAGATAGCGTTTTAAATTATTCCTGCTATTTCGTTTCCATTTCGCATGGTATTCGGCAGAAGAAAAAGTCGGAAAGCGTACCTTGGGCTCCAAAGTAGCTAAGGACCGGGAACGCTAAGATGATAAGGCTAAGAGCGAAGATAGTATCGTTGAGTTAGTATCCCATAATAGTTTAAACTTAGTTTACTTAGTTATTATCTAAATAATTAAATAGGTAAGGACAAATCACACTGATTGAGCTAGGCCCTAAACTAAGTTTAAACTATTATGGGATACTAACTCAACGATACTATAATATATATAAAAAATATATATACCTCTAGATAAATACCCAAGAGCCCAAGACCCAGGACAATTTGAAAAAGGCCATTTTCCAACTTACATTGGCAGGGATCGAACCCAGAACCTCCGGATTGGCGGCACGTTAACCATTACACGGATTACACCACGGAGGTCGTCATATGTGTAACAAAAATTAAAAAGTGATTGCAAAAGAGTTTGCGACTGACTCTTCTGACATGTGAAGAATCACATGTCCGACATTTTGGGCTCTCAACAATCTAATTTAAAACTATAGCAAGCGCCAAAATAACAAAATTTATTTTGCAGTTGAAAATGTTTGCAACACATTGTCTTAACAGCTTTTATTGGCATCCTCCTTCATTGTTTCACTTATTCTTTTGTCACATAAACTTGAAAACATGATACATTTCGGAATACCATTCTACTACACGTATAAGACCAGAGGGATTATATTTTCTCTTCATACAAAGTGGTTTATTGATATATGGTACAGTCATGGCATGCAATTTCTCAAATGTGATAAGATAAGTGTACTTATCTTGTGTGTGATGCATTGTGCAATATATTTGATTGATTCACGTTAGTATTTAGAATTGAGTTCATTTTATTCTAAACATTAGTACCTAACTTTCTAAAACAACTGTCAAATTATAGTGACTTCTATCATTATCCTTAGAATATTATTCTAAGTCATTATCATCACTCATTACAATCATCTCACACACCCATAAACATACACACAAACGTTTCACATAAAACGTGCTCATTTAAATTGAGCATTTTTATTTATCGCACTTTAGTAAGTATACGTAAACACAACACTTACCCTTACACTACTTCACCATAATTATCATATTCGTCGTAATCATAATAAATGCATCATGCTGTATGTGCTGCGCTCTGTCATTTTTTACCGATGTGATTATAACCGAGATTGTTGGAGTGATGGTAACCTGATCTGGGCCCGTTGCTCTTTACACTACCGTGATTGTGAAAAATATTTATCCACCCTCACCTCACATAAGAATAAAATAACTTTGTTTAGTGACTTGTATTAGTTAAAAGTTCCAGCTCATTTTGTGATTGCTTATTTAGCTTATTTTAACTTCGTTTTAATAATTAAATATATAAATTTAACGACCGATAACGGTATCCGATGTTCGGAAAAACCAAATCTGGTTTATGAAACATTTTAAAGTGCATATATATATATTGTAACTTTTATTGTAAGAAATAAATAAATAAAATAAAAATAAAATAAATAAATAAACATGAACAACGATACACAGAACATCAATTACAATACCTAATAAAGCCAAGCTGTTTTATACAACCCTAAACTTTGTGTGGGCCAGTAGTGTAACTCGCACCATAACCATAACACATACATTCATACTGAAATTAAATATTTTACGACATTAATAAAATTTACACGCATTAATAAACACATGTCACCTGAATTTCGGTTTAGCTTTTGCTATAAAATAGCCATTAACTGGTGCCCCTTACCCAGTAAGTCGGCGGGCTTTGGGAGCCTAAATAAAGCTCAGAACATAATACACTGTAAGATAAACATTTATCACTAAATGTTTTTTCTAAATGTTTTTTAAATATGTCACTAGATGGCGCTTTTCTACTTTTTTATATATACAACTTTATTACAATAATTGTAAATGGTTAACCAATAGGTGGTGCAGAGACTAATGAGACCAAAGTAGGAGTAAAAATAAAATTTTAATGGTATTTGAACCTATATCCCTACCTTTCGCAGGTTTGCTAGTAATTTGTGTGCTGCCATCTCTGTGAGCAGCTAGTACTAATAATTTTTTACCAAGATTGTTTGACGTTGTAGTGTATTATCTTTGCCTTAGGTTTCTTATCATCCATTTCATATACTCGTATGGGCTCGAGTCTTTTTTCCATTTTCCGATTGCTCATGTGGGTTCGGTCGACACACACACACTAGCATTAAACAAACAGTATTTAATGTTAGTTTTTATTTCTGTTGTATTTTTTTTTAATCTTGCTGCACAAACTGTTAAAAAATATTTCTTGGGCCTTTGTTTTTTCTTGCCCTCATTCTCAAAGGTCTGCAGCAATTCTGGCTATGTTTGTTGACTTCAGAGTCATAACCATTTCTATGCATTTTCCTTCATCATCATCACCATCATCATCCGAGCGTATTCCCGGTTGCATCCTCAACGGTAATGCTTCAGAGCCCGGGGTCCGCTACCTACGCTAGGTGATTTGACGAGGTTACCGGCCTCCCGTAACCGGTAAGGTATCCGAAGGGACGAGGTAACTGGTTCTATGCATTTTACTTGTTTAAATATTAGGTAACTAGCTAGTTCGCAGCTAGTTCTCTGCAGTTTGCAGTGTGCCCTGCTCTTTACGCTTTATGAACCCACACGTCATTCGGGCGCTGCGTGTGACATATTGTTGCTATTTCTATACTTCGGTCCAGCAAGGTGAGGCTCCAAAGAAGTTGTATGGACATTTAACTACTCATTTATTGTATGGTCTAATTTTATTGTATAGTTGTCTTTATTATGCCTTGTCGTTTTTTTATTGAATAAAGTTACAACTAATAGGATATTTTTATTGACTGAACTGATATGACTGAAAAAACTCTTATATTATTCTCTAGAACTAATAGACCACTCCTCTTCATCCTTATCATTATCGCTAAGCAATTTCCTCCAGGTAACCTCGCTTCATCATCATCATTCGAGCATCCTGGTTGCATCCTCAGCGTAACGTTTTTACATAGAGCGACTGCCGTCTGACCTCCGCAACCCAAAGGGTAGACCATAATCAATCCAGGGAACCTCGCTTATGGGTATAACAAAATATGGGAAATCAGGTAATGCGCAGTGGTCAAAATAATAAACATAGGTATATTTACACATATTTAAATACATATATAAAACTTACACAATAAAAACACCCTCATTACTTTTGAACAATATATAAAATGTATTGTATAACCTTACCTACTTATTGTGAAGTTATCTAGTAAGAAAGGTCAGGGATAATTGGATTTCTACATTGAATAAAAGGATGCGAAACTATGTGAATTAACATTTCCCGCAAGTAATGACGAGGGAGTCCGGGGCAACCTAAGCTCACAGCTTACGAATAACCATAACAAGATTAAAACCGCTGCCTTTTTACTTACAATATCTTTTTAGGGTTCCGTACCCAAAGGGTGCAAACGGGACCCTATTACTGAGACTCCGCTGTTTGTCCGTCTGTCCGTCTGTTTGTCTGTCCGCCTGTCACAGGGCTCTATCTCTTGAATCGTAATAGCTAGACACTTGAAATTTTCACCGATTATGTATTACTGTGGCCGCTATAACAACAAATACTAAAAATAAAAAATAGTTAAAAATTAAAGAGTGTCGTCATACAAGAAACGTATTTTTTTCAGCGTTTTTAACTTGATCTTTATAATGGCAATAACTAGATATTTGAAATTTTCACCAATTACGTATTACTATGACCACAATAACAAGAAATACTAAAAATAAAATAAAGTTAAAAATTAAAGGTGGTCGTCATACAAGAAACGTGATTCTTCAGCGTTTTAAAAAATTGTACGGTGGTACGGAACCCTCATGTACGAGTCCGACTCGCACTTGCCCGTTTATTTGCTTTATAAAGTAGACCTAGAACACGTTAGGTCACGTTTGCCGCGTGATGCCCGAAAGATGGGCCCACACAACAACAACATGGGTACCTACAGACGGAAACAGGTCGAGAGGAAGACCTAGGATGAGATGGAGAGACGAGTTGTCCGCTTTCGATAAAGAATGGAGGGAAACAGCCGAAGATAGAAGTAATTAGAAAAAAAAAGAGGAGGCTTTTGCCCAACTATGGGACCTAAATGGCTACAAAAAGGAGGGCTGTTTGGTCATCATCGTGGATACAGTACAGTGTTTATTACATACATATTGTCACGTCTTTATCCCTATGCGGCTCTAAGCAGATAGAGCCCAGGGCTGCAAGACTCAAAGGCCACGTTTGGCGTGTTACTGAAAAAAGAAATCAAAATAGTGATGGGTTGCTAGTTGCATCGCCTAATAAGATGATTTGCATTTTCACCCGTCCCTCGATCGGCTTCTACGATCTGCGCGGGAAGAGAAGCAGCTTGTAGATTCTAATTATTTTCTTTTCTCCCAGACCATTATGGGAGGTTTTTATTTGTCAAGCAGTTAAAAAGTAATAATTTGACAAGTCGTTCATTTGTATCCCATTGGTCCCTTACTTTTGTGTAAATTCGTCAAGTCTTTGCAAATTGGTATTGTTGCGGACAGGGGATGAGGGCTCTTGAAATAATATAATAAACGTTTCGTGGTGAACTCGTCTTGTATTTTTATCAAGTTCAACGATGGCTGGCCCGTGCGTCAACTCGTGAACGAGTGCTGCCAGGGACTGGTCAGCTCGGCTTCGCTTTTTGACTAAATAGTATATCTTATTACGTTATTTATGTTTGTTCGCTCGATCGCAAGCATTAAATGTTATAATGTGTTAACAATATATGATATTATAAGTATTTGTAAATTGACAGACATATATCAAAGCCCTTCTGGCGCGTCGTAGGCCACCAATACTGTGTAAATGAGGATTTTCAGCGTCTCTTCTCAGAATTGGTTGTTGCGAAAATACTAATATCGGTAGATTTTCTTTAAATAATTAAATATTTTTACACGTAATGTATACAAAACAAATTGACGTGTAAAAGTGCCTGCAAAGGCCTAATTAATTAATAACATTTGAATTTTGAATTTTATCTAGTTTTTAAATGACAGTGGATTTTTATAAAAGAACGTTGAATTAAAATTATTGTTCTTATGACAGCTTATATAAATGAGGTCGGTTTCTCCCAGGTATTATCTATACTAATATTATAAAGCGGAAGAGTTTGTTTGTTTGTTTGTTAAAACGCGCTAATCTCAGGAACTAATGGTCCGATTTGAAAAATTATTTTTTTGTTGGGTAGTCCATTTATAGAGGAAGGCTTTAGGCTCATATAACATTACGTTCCGACAACCACGCGAACGAAGTCGCGGGCACAGCTAGTTTGTAATAAAGTATTCAAGAACTTCAAAAACTTTATAAAAGTTTCAAATGTGTCAAAATAACTAACAAATAACAAAGGCTACTTCATAAAATCGTCACTACAGTGACGTAATGAAATTGGCTTATACACTTGTCAAAGTGAGAGCGTACAAAGGCAGCCGATATGACACGCCAGCTTCACAGTTATCGTCCGATGAATTGGCAGTATTCCACGATGCGACCCCAAATCACCCTGGACGAGGTCCCACTAACATTTCCAACTCCTTGCCTGGTCTCGCACTGTATTTAAATTCACCTACTTGATTTATACTGGGAGTAACTATTTGAAGGGGTGACTCAATCTGACAATCTGAACAACTTTTGCTATAAGACCAAAGCTAAAAAAAGTTGATTTGTTTTCCAAAATCTCAACATTTTGTCGCATTGTAGAAGATTTACTTTATATAATAATGAGCTCAAATACCTCTTCAAGTATGTGCCAGTGGTACATTTACAGCTGATACCATGCCGGTTAAGTAATTATCGGTCAGAATGTAAGTATTAACAAGCAAGGTACAACTGATATTAAATTAGCATCTGAATTTAAAAAGACTAGAAATGTGAGCACATGCTCCTTTCATGCGTAATCACCACCTCGCACGACTTGGCAACTCACAAAAGTTGTCAAACTTGAGGTTTGTTGAAAAAAGTGTCTTTCAAATGCTAACTCAAATAAATTTTATTAAAAAAGAGCCCTTTTTACTTTTGTACGCGGGCTGTTTCAGTCGCACGACTTGTTAACTCCCACGGTTTTTGGAAAGTTAATGCCGGTAATGTGTGTAAAAATTAATTCAGAAAGAACTTGAACAATTGCCGCTGTTTTTAGATAAGAAATCATCATTATCCGAGCGTATTTTCCCGGTTGCATCGTCAGTGGTTACGCTTCAGAGCCCAAGGTCCGCTACCTTACCTAGGTGGTTTGACGAGGTTACTGGTTTTTATACAGAGCGACAGCAGTCACTGCCGTCTGACCTCTGCAACTCAAAGGGTAGACCAGAACCAATCCTAGGGATAGGACAAACGCTAGATGGCGTTCGGGACTCATCTCAGGAATCATCTTTCTTTTCGGATAATCAGGTGATTCATGCACCTGTGTGGTTCTGGGTTAGAATAGGACCACTCCATCTCTTCCTGTGGATGTTGTAAGAGGCGACTAAAGGACTAAGCACAAACATCTCGTGCTACAATTGCATTCCCAAGGAGGGTTAACTTCGGGCGGCGGCCGGTTGTAAAACTTTTCGCACAAATACATTCCCAAAGAGGGTTGACGTCAGGCAGGCGGCCGGTCGTAAAACTATAGCCAAATCATTTAAACTTTTCCGGCTATTTCTTCTCCATTTTGCAAGGTCTTTGTCATCCTTGGGTGTTATATTTGGAGTAAAAAAAGCGGGAAAGCGCACCCCGGGCTGCGAAGCAGCACAGCTGAGGATGCGACTGGGAATGCGCTTCGACGAAGAAGAATCAGGTGATTCAAGCCTGCAATATCCTAACCAGACAGGAAACAACTTTTCACAAAGTATGCTTCCCAGTGGGATTTGAACCCACAACCTCCGGATCACAAGGCAAACGCCTTGACCACTGGACCACGGAGGCAGTATAGTCTGTTTTTAAATAAGAAATGTCTAGTAATAAAATAGATTTTTGTTTAGGCAGCGCGCGTAATTCGATCAAGCCCATAAAGCTGCCAATGTCTCGCAAAAATAAAAAATAACATTATAAGATGGAACGTATCGTAAATCAGTACGGGATGAGGGAATTGAAACGTCGGCGGGCAGCTTCGGGCGTCGGGCGGGCGGCGGCGGCCAGAGCGGCGGTGCGGCGGCGCGGCGAGCGCGGGCCCGGTGAGCTAGAGGGCGCGTGCGCGGCGCGCGGGGCGGGGCGGGGCGCGGCGCAGCCTCCCAGCTGCTGCACTCCGCCGCCGCCCGCCATCCGCATCGATCCCGCCCGGGCCGCAGCATCCGGCGAGCCGGGTCTGAACGCGCGCGGCAAACGCGCGCTGCACGCGATTCCCACGCGTTCCGAACTACGCGCGTCCGCCGCCGACGCCTGCCCACACAAGCCCGCCCTAAGGTCCATATCCCTCATCCGTCATCCGCGCTCACAACAATAACAGTTATCGACAGTGTTGCAGGTTATAATCGTGCCCGCTTACGTAACATTTGAGAATTCGTGCGTACGTACTGACAGGTTATGAGTGAGTGGTTGCCGTCCGATTTACAGGTTATACTCAAGATTCACCTCAAACAATTCAAACGTCAAGCTATCACATTCACTCTCTTTGTCATAGAACGATAAAAAGTTAGTTACTATGACTTGTTTTGAGATTATTTCCTATTATTATTGTACAAAAGTATGACAATCGGCGCTTCATAAACACACATAGCCTCAAGATTTCAGAGACGTACGCCAGCATCGTAGTTTTTAGAAAATATTCATGCGAAAACCGACTTGACTCACTAGCAATACAGTCGATATTAGATTGTGTGGCTTTGTAGAGCGGGCTGAATAGAGCCAGGCAGTTCCAAACGTAAATCACCCCTCACATTCTGTAGTACAACGTATTCCAATGTAGTTTTTTTATCTTGTCTATGTAGTTATGAATGTAGATAAATTTCTGTAGAATGTAGATAAGTTTGTGAAGTAAGTTGACTTCACTCATGTTGAAATGTATCAACAAATCATCCCTCTTTTCATTGAAAAATACAAGCATCTTGTACTTCCAGTCATGTGATTTATATCATATTAGGTATTTTTATCTGATAGGTTTTTGAAAGAAGATTTATTAGAAAAAAAAGCATCTCCATTACGTACATGACAAATTTATCACTTTCATACAATACCTCATAAAGTAGTGTGTTAGTACGGTCGACATTTACTTGAAGGGTTGTTTCAGTCTATCTACTACTGGAATCCATAAGTGTTCGGCTGACCTGACAAACTGTATGAAAATGTCAAGTTTTTTCGAGATCCAAGCGTTGGTCCCATAGGAAAAGTTGTTCGTAATGCCGTCATTACGTGACTTGTCCGAGCAAGTCACCCCCTAGTAATAATGTGTCGAATATTGTATTAATTAGTTATGTGCAGTTTCTTACAACACTATAAATATCTAATATCATAAATTGGGATTGAAACTACTAAATAAAAGCTTCTAAATGACGCCAAAACCTGGCACATCACTGCCATTTTCAAAAAATCCAAGAATTTCAATGTAGATTGCATTGGAAGTTTCCGTTATAATAACGATGAAATCTCGATTGTGACATTAACTTCTTACATTTCCCTGGTATATGCCCGGGTATGGGGTTCAGAAGAACTTGTATTGGCTCTATCAAATTTTTACCCCGTAATGTTAACAAGACTGCTTTATATTATTATTTTGTTAGAGAAGAAGTATTATAATATGATTATATTTAAAATTTTAGTATTGTAATCACAAAGCATATGTAGGTATCAAGTTTAAATCGGGTAAAAGCTTATAATTCGAATTTTATGATATAAGATTAGATAAGTTTATAATATTACCTACCCATTATTTTATTCTGAGTAATATTCACTGGAGTGGTGTAATAACAGCACCTATATATAAAGCAATTGCCAAAACTCGATAATTCATTAAATTAAAGATTCAGTAAAGATTCAAAGATTCAAACATTTATTTGCTAACTATGAGTCATATATAGACATACCCAGTCGTGACGCCTCGTTTACAAGAAACTTCCCAGTTTCGGTTATTATTTCCTAGTAATGTTACGAGTTTTGTTATGTCCTCCAAACAAAGTAACACGAAATTCCTCCGACGGCATCCCACCAAAGTTTTGATCGATAACTGAGTAACAAGATAAAGAAGTTAGCAAATTTGAGGGAAGCTCCACTATCCGATAATTCAATTCTCAAGTTCACATGAAAAATAAATAACGAAAAATATTTCGTGAGGGAAGCTTATTTACTTCGCACTTATTCCGGCGCGTAGATTTACGGTGACCTCATGTCTTAGTCGCTAATAAGAATCTATTTAATTTGAAATTAGCGAAGATTAATAGAATTAGCAAGGTGATTAGCGGCGGCAGTAGGTTCTTAGCTTGACAGAGTCACGGCGCCGGCGCACCGTGCTCCGTCGTCAATTAGTATCTCACGTACCAACTAATACATAAAAAGCTACATCAACTAAGAACAGGTATTAAGACGTTTACACTACGACGCCGAGTCAGGATTACATTTTTTTTACTATAGATCCGTGTTTATTTTTTGTGAGTAAAAGTAAATAAAGTGTTGGTTGGCTATTTGCCAATGTTAGTCATACGAGTAGGTAATCTGTCATCGCTCATTATCCATTAAAATTGTTTATATGGTCCTTGGGATCGGCCGCGTGCGCGCCTAACGAACATTTTTATTGGTGGCGTAGAGAGGGATGAGAGGCAGCGTTTTCGCGTAAGTTCGGAAGTGTCTTCGTAACCCGTAACCATGGCTTCCGAAAAAGAGAAAATGGCAGCCGAGACGAAGTCGCCCACCAACAAGAGCAACTGCACGTCGCCAGGGAAAAAAGGTAATTTGTTTTTTGCCGCAACGCATTTACCTTATTAGCACACGCAACAATGAACGAGTTAATCTCTGAGTTATTAGTGGAGGCAAATTGTTTGTTGCATTGCAACCGGTAATATCAACTGACAGTCGTGACGGAAGCTGGTCGTATCTCGAGTAATTTCATTTTTAATACTTGTACTCGTATGTCGTCAAAGCGTAAATACATTCTTACGTTATCGTGAAAATGTATTAAAGGAATACTTAAACTACATGCTTTATACCTCGAGTGTCTTTGGGACTTTGCTTGAAAGGATCTTCAAAAGATATACAACCGAAGTGGTAATTCGATAAGTCGGTTGACGCCTTTTCTGAATTATTCACAATTAAGGCATAAAATACTCAAAATCAAGAATGAAAAAGTCTTTTGTATATCTTCCGGGTGGATACTAACTTAGTACCTACGCTTTTTTTGGCCTAAACTTCGAAAAACTCTTATCCTATATATCCTGTCGTGATAACGAATTAGTTTTTTTTTACAATACCAACGAATATGGCACAGAAGCGAACAAGTATATATGTACTAACGTACATCAAATTTCATAAAGAAACTATTAGGGTCAAGCCACTTTAAGCTGTAGTGATTAAAATGATGATGAGATGATGCATAAGGCATAGACGGAATACGCCAGTGTAGTACGGGTATAAATATATTACTTATTATATTACTGCATGCGTAGTGTAAGCATATTAAAAGATATAGGTATACAGTTTAAACCTCTGTTGTGGACAGACAATCTCGTAACCCCTAAGCGGATTCACTGGCTTCGACACCAAGGCGGGAAGCCTTACAATGACAACTTACTGTGTATTTCCGTATGCTATTCCTTCACCTTGCCTCTTGGTAGCTGAGGTTAAGGACATTGCCTTGTAAGTTTGCCTTTTCATGTTTGTTTTAATTTATAAAAAGGAAGTTGATTAATAAATCTAAAAATATTTACTCAGATAGAAAAAGAAAAAAAACTTTATTGTCACATAAGATAACATGTTCGTGGTTTTATTAGAATAAGGCAAGAAAGAGACTTTTAGATACAAATATAGGTACTATATTGCAAGTGATAGCTCTTAATTCTTGTTGAATTCATTTTGTTGCAGAAATGTTGATGTTAGATTTATATTAATTTTATACCAATTACAGCATACTGATAAAATTTTGCGGCACTAATCTTAGCTGTACTGTAAGTAAAACAAATTTTATGAAATTGAAAGAAAAAATGGACAATTATCAAGTGACACAAATATCCAAAGATAAATAAATGATTTTGACTTTCACTTGAGGATTTCTACATGTACAAAGAACATACGTTTTTTGCACATGTAAGTAATGGTCGTAAATCGCCACCTGAAGCCCGGAAAGGCGTAAACTATTATAAAGTTTACGGCTGTAACAATCTTAGAAATCTCGAGAAAAGATTCGGCCTACCAACCTTTTTAATTCACGTTTCAATTTAAAACAATAAGTCAAAATAGAGGTTAAGTACGTGCCCGATGCTCTTTGTTATAAGAAGCTTTACTAGAAAGCTAAGAAAAGTAGAAATAAAGAATAACGCAGATTTCAGATCCCAAGACAATTTCGCAGGCAGTTACGTACTCTGTATTCTATTGTATTAGACAATTTTCAATATTCGTGTTCGCGAATATTTTATTATATCGTGAATGTCTTACGTTATTTTACATATTTTTTTTAATTGCATTTATTAAGGTGAATATAGAAGCAAATGGCCTTGAAGTGTGAAATAAATTGTTAACTCGTAAAAATGGTGATAATTTCCATATTGCTAATCGTCAGACACTAGATAACAATTTATTTCAAATGAGGGCGTCACTTCAAGGCCATTTGCTTCTATATTCACCTTAAGAATTATTAAGTATTTCACTATTAGTAAAGCTATAAGGAAATATTTAAGGGAACACAAAACTGCCACAATAAACAACGTAATCAAAGTTTACAAAACCAGGCCACGCATTTAGGCTAAGGTGTAGGGTTTGTAGAGAACTTAGACTAGGATTCACGTAGAAACTATACGCTATGATGAGATTAGAGAGTGTTAGATTAGGGCGTGTACAGTTAGGAGCTTGGCACTTCATTAAATCTGATAGTTAAAGTGCAAGCAATATGTCCCTACTCGTCTTGGTATTACTTTACATGAATATTTATTAGTCGCGCTAAATCCAAATCGGCTTTATTTTATTAATTTATTTATTTTATTTATTGATTTTCAAGGGGAGCCATCAGCTTTTACAATACAAAACAAAAATTGGAATGGATATCGGGG
The DNA here is from genome assembly GCA_963576875.1 of Acrobasis repandana. Classification (NCBI taxonomy): domain Eukaryota; kingdom Metazoa; phylum Arthropoda; class Insecta; order Lepidoptera; family Pyralidae; genus Acrobasis; species Acrobasis repandana. The sequence continues at coordinate 6,686,495 of OY756215.1, forward strand.
AGCCAATAAAAGGTTCCCACGGATAGCATTATACAGTAATGTCTTAATAAATCGGAACTCAACGTCAACCTGACCATAAACAATTTTATACAAATTAACCATAAAGCTCTGTAATTTGATCTTGTTTTTATTTTTAGGCACATTTTTTTCTTTGTATAAAATTTCTACAGATAACAATATACCTACGGACCAGCCTAAGGCATTTTGTACCCGTCAACTAACTAGGTTTTATAATATTACAATTTTAAAGGAGTTTCCTCAAAGTTAAAGTCAAATGTTTTATTCAATGTAGGATAAATATATAATTTATTCAATTCAATTCATTTTATTTTAGGCAATAAAATTTTACATAAAATAAAAATTCAGAGGCCCATATCAATATATACCTTAAGCTAAAATACATACAATATATTATAACTTAAAATCTACGACACACGTTGAAGCTGCGACGTCTTTTTTATTACAATTATTGAAGGTCATTATTTTTAAATCACTTTTAGAAAAAAGAACAAAATCTTCAAACTACTAACGTTTCGGAACGACCAATACTGGGACACGCCAAAAGAAACTCAGTTCAGTATAGGCCCTACCCAGCCTGATGGTGGACTTTATTGCAAAACAGATTTATACTTATTCTTATCAAATACTCTATCCTCTCACTTAAGTTAAATTTGTGGAGCGTACTCTCCTTTTCCAAGAGACGGCTTTTATTTATTTACTAGCTTTTGCCCGCGGCTTCGCCCGCGTATATTAGGGGTATGAAAAATAGATGTTGGCCGATTCTCAGACCTACTCAATATGCTCACAAAATTTCATGAGAATCGGTCAAGCCGTTTCGGAGGAGTACGGGAACGAACATTGTGACACGAGAATTTTATATATAAGATTTATTTTACTCTTTATTGCACACAATTTAACAAATTAGACACAAATAATAGAGATAAATTTTAGCATACAAAAGGCGGCCTTATCGCACAGCAATCTCTTCCAGGCAACCTTAGGGTAGTATAGATACAAAAGAACTTACATCATGATGTTTCTCAAAAAGCACCTTAAAAAAAGTTGAAAAAGCTTACAAAAATCCGAATAGACTTAACAGAACACTTGCTTGTAATATTTAAATGTTGCTATCGAGGCGACGCTGGGTTTTCAGTTTAGCTGCAAGTTGCGATGTTGCGCCCTGGCTTTTTCATTTAGATAATGCAAAGCTGCGAGTTGCAGACTCAGCTGAATTTCTAGCGCATTCAGAACGAGATCTGAGACAATTTGCCTACTCGTCTCGGCTAGGTCGACATTTTTGTAGCAGTATAGGTACTTAAATGTTGCAATGTAGGGAAAGCTCTCCTTTATTTAAATGTGTAGATTTGCTTAGGAAACGATATTTTTTTAAGATCAATAAGGTTATTTTACTGTATTAATTAAATCTTAAATTAACTTGGCCTCGTCAGGGTGATTCGACGTCACAGTAGCACAATAGACTCCGGGCTGGTGTTGGGAGGTGTCGAGAAAACCGAGTTAGGTGGCGTCACGCTGATAACGATCTTTGCGACTGCGGTGCCGTTCAGTCGATGGAGCACCTTCTGTCATGTCCGAGCTGCCCTACGTCATGTACCATAGAGGACCTTAATGAGGCTAACGACAGAGGGATCGCCGTGGCCACATACTGGTCAAAGATGATTTGAAATTGAAGCTAGAAACCATTTCGACTCTCTAAGAAGAAGACGAGAAGAAGACAGTAGCACAAATAGAAGTTCACTTGTGGTACGAGTACATATTTGAGGGGTATGAGTTTGAATCTCACTCGGAACGAAAAAGTTTTCTTAACATATTATTCATTTAGATATTGTTTCGAGCTTGTAATGATACTTAAATCAATAATTATCATGTGTTTGTAGAATAAGAAAGATCAAGTATTATAGTATCTGTGATGATAACCAAGTTAATTTAACCTTATATTATTACTTATGAAATTTAAATTCATATGTAATTAATTATTAAAATTTAACTCTACACCCTTTTCTCTATTCTGAAAAATCATTTTTCTATCAAATACTTGAAGAGTAAATGTCAGTATCAGCATACAGTAATAATATACTACGTACAAGTAACAGTGAGTCCCACAGCCGAGAACGTCGCTCTAGTCATTCACTTCGTTTAGATATTTAATTGTTTCGTTTCAATTTTATGTATTGGTCGTTCACTCTTTTTTTTTAAACTTTATTGTTCCACAATCAGTACAAATTGTCTTACAATTGGCTGACTAAACAGATAATTCATTGCGACGCAAAATAATAACATACCAAATAGCAAGGAGATGGGTATCAGCAGAAAGAAGTTGCCGATCATGAGTATCGGAAAGAAATTGAAATTTGCATTTAAGATATTTAGAAGATTTTGGATTAAAAAGATTAGAAAAGAGAGTGCACAGAATCACATTTGTCTACGTTCACGGATAGGAAGCCATTTAAGCTCAAAGAGAAAAGGAGTTATATGATCATATTTGCGAAGACAGAAAATAAATCAAATACAATTATAACTAGATGATCAAGCTTATTGAGAAGTTCTCCAATGTGTTGGAACTACGAGTGTGTTCCTTTTTACAACTGAATTTGTAGTATAATATTTGTACGCCTACCACGAGAGATTTTTCTACTTATCCCAAAGGAAGATAATAAAAATATTAGAGATTGCATCTGCTATAAGCATTAAGTCCACTATTTTACCATTTTATTTTGATAAATAAAGTTAAAATTTAAATAAATAAAATAATTTAGAAACATATGATAGGTACTTAGTTTAAGAATAAAATCAGGTCAATACGAATCATTATCTCTTATTATTATAATAATATTTTAGTATAAGCAAGAATAAATACACTTCAAAGATCGCAATGATACCAACCGTAAAACATTTCTCAGTATAACAGCTATCATGGTAGATTGAAAATTAACTTTCAATTTCCAAGAATTGGAAAGATTCGTGGATATGAAATTTTTCTTTTTAATAAGATGAAACCTTTCCATCTAGGTTATGATACGGAGGAACTTTCGAAAGAACTTGTGTGGTACCCGCAAAGTTGGAGCAACCAACTTTGCGGGAAGCGCACCACATGCTAATACAAAAAACTCTTCGAGCGTAATCGATCGGGTGTTTCTTTTTAAGCGTTGAAAATTCTGTTAGTATTTTTAAGGATATCTGCAACTTACAATACTGCTGAGCGTTTATGGTAACAAAAAGCGTGAGATATTATCTTGAATTGTAGGTGTTACGGCTTAATAAAAATATATTTTGTAATTTTATTTAAGGTGAGTCGTAGGAAGGAAAATACTTACCCGTATAATAATAAATTTAAGATAATAGCAACATAATGCAGGGTACATTTTTGAAAGAGGATGTCATAAGGAACAATTTACTCTAGGTTAGGGTTGCTACACATATTCGGGCCGGCATTGTCGTTTCGGAAATATTTGTCGAACAACAAAGCCAACCCGAAGCAAATACGAGTATATCGGCTTTTTCCCCGAACATTCATCTACATATATTCGATTTTACCGCCCGGCCGTGCCGATTAAAGCCGGCCCGAGTAAGTGTGTAGCAACCCTGACGCAAGATTTAAGTATATATATATATATATATATATATATATATAGTATACATAAAATACATATATATATATATATATATATATATATATATATATATATATATATATATATATATATATATATTGTGTATTTTATGTATACTACACTTTATCTTGCAACCCACATTTAGACTTTCTGTATAACCCAAAGGTTGACTGGTAGACAACGCTTTTAGCGTTAAGTTCGCCTATTGTTCTGTACAATTTGTATTTGATAGACAATAAAGATTAAATAAAAAATAAGATTTAAATGTAACAAGGTTTAAATATCTTTCCTTGTTTAAGCTGCTCTATATTATTTTGACGACCTCCGTGGCGTAATGGTTAACACGCTATATAGTCCGCCAATCCGGAGGTTCTGGGTTCGATCCCCAGCCAGGGCAAGTAAGAAACTGGGTTTTTTCAAATTGTCCTGGGTCTTGGGTGTTTATCATAAAATATAGTATTGTTAGGTTAGTATCTCATAACTCAAGTTGAAACTTTCTTTGGGGCTAGGTCAATCAGTGTGATTTGTCCTTATATATTTATTCTTGTTCTTATCGATTCTAAAATGGTTTCACTGCAGCTTCAATTTCAAATCATCTTTGACTAGTATGTGGCCACGAAGATTATATATATTTATTTATTTATATCTCGGATTGAGCATGCCCTTCAAAGGTTATTTCGCCTTTCTGTAACACCCTGTATATTTTGTGCTTACTATTAAAATTCCAAAAGGCCTACGCACCCCAAAGTATCGCCTTATCACGGCGTCGATTAGTTCAGAATTTTAGATATCTGCCCCCACACTTAAGGTCACATTAACCTTACGTGGCGTTACATAATGTTCGTGCTTGTTCTTGCCGAAAAAGTTATCTTCGGGAAAGGCAGAGCGTGACTTGGTGTAATTGGAAAGTGTACCCTGTTCTTGGAAAGTTTAATTCTGGAGATTATACTCGTATTAAAAGCAATAAAAAGTGTTTTGTGAAATATATTGTAATTTAAATGGTCGTTTTTGGTAAATGAGGCATTTGGAGGAGCTTAATGTCACAGGGAGCTTTTGCATTATGCATCCACCCGTGTGGTTCGGGGTTAGAATAGGACCACTCCATCTCTCCCTATGGATGTCGTCGACAAACATTTCGTGCTACAATTGCATTCCCAAGGAGGGTTAATGTCGGGCGGCGGCCGTTTGTAAAACTTTTCGCACAAATACATTCCCAAAGAGGGTTGACGTTAGGCAGCCGGCTTTATATGCGGCTATAGCCAAATCATTTGAACAGTTCCGGCTATTTCTTCTCTATTTTGCAAGGTCTTTGGCATCCTTGGGTGAACATTGAAATGCACGTTACATTTGGAGAAGATAAAGCGGGAAAGTGCACCCGGGCTCCGAAGTAAACCCGGGTGTGTAACATATAGCATGCCCGACTTACGCTTATACGTGACTATTTGCGCGTTTTACGAGCATCCCGACAACGACCAGCGACTGGCTGTTCAAGTCATGAGGTTCCAGGGTCAATTATAAGGTTTAAAGCACCAAGGGCCCCGGGGACGGTTGCATACATTCACGAGTACATACATGCGGTTACAGGTACATAGATAATTATAATAACCTAAATACTAGATACTGATAATTTGGTGATTCTTCAATAAAATTAAAAAAGAAACAAAAGCTAGCCTAGCCTTCTTTTGATAATGATTAAATACTATTAACATCTTTCCAATTAGTTTACTAACAAAAGCCTTAATATATTTTCATAAGAAATTCGAGTAAGTGAATAAGTGTGTAGAGAGTGACTAAGGATAAGATTCAATGTATGCGGTTTACGGCACCCTAGCCTAAGGATATTATTATACACAATAAGGGACCCAGGGCCGAATAACATTAAACTATAGCTCCTTTGTGCTGAGAGAGAACGGTTTCGGATGGCTTTTTGGTGCGTGGGCACGATAAGCTTCGCTGAGGCTTTGTTGGACGTAGGTACTTATTACGAGAAATCAGCCACAATTTGTGTAATTCAGTTACGTTAATTGCAAATGCCAGATGATGGCTACGTTCTACATTTACGTGAGAGTAAGCATGAATTTGTTTGTTCATATATACGTAGGTATATGACACTATCTCCCCTAGCGGAACGAATGTGTGAACTCTGCACGAAATCTTGCACAAATTTAAGTATATGTACTTAGCTACCCATGAATCCGGGCTCCGAAGCAGCATAGCTGAGGATGCAACCGGGAACGCGCTTAGATGAAGAAGAAGACTTAGCTTCCTATGAATGACTTCCTTTTTCTTGTTATATTTATCTACAAAAACTCAAAAAAGGAAAATCATATTCCAAATTTTACTTAAGTCTATGTTCACTTTGTTCATCATTTATTTTTAGATTGTTTATTAAAAATCCTTACATCCTCACTCTAGCGATTATAGACATTCAAGAGTGAGATTGTACAGCAGGTGGAACAACTATAATAAAAATTATTTTTATTTCTTCCACGAAATAACAATTTTACATCACAGTTAAAAAGTAAAACTGATGAGCAGTATTCTTATTTATGCTAAGTATTACACGATCACTTTAATACAATACGTAGTGGGAGACCGATGCCTAAGCTAGGCAAAACCTCCGGTCTCCACCATAGATTAATATTCTCCACCCCAAGGAAGTTTTACGACTATACAACGTGTTAATATACTAACGCAAAAGCTCTCAGCCCATGAAACTAAACAACTTTTGTTCTACAACTTTCACGAAACCCAAAAAAAGTTTTAATTTTCATACAAACTGATCAGCTGATCGAGTCAATTTGTATGAAAAACCGAATTTTATTTTTGGCTTTTTGGGAATATTGTAGAACAAAAGTTGTTCAATTTCACGGGCTTGATGTACCATCTGAGAGGATTTTCGTTAGTTCATTAAAACGTATATCTACCAACCAAGTGTAAAGAATAATTATACAATATGAGGTAGTCAAACACACCTATTATGTATTATGAACAAGAGTAATTTGTAGTACCGGTGGGAGTACGCATTGCTAGCGCTTTCCCAAGTTAAGCAAACCCGGTCGTGGTCAGCACTTGGACGGGTTACCACGAGTGACAAAAAAATCTCGAGCTCCTCCATTCTTCTGAAGGCCCGTTAAGCCGTTGGTCCCGACTGTCGTCATTTTATGACAGTCGTTAAGCTATGTCAGATGCCTTTAGGCAGTTTGAAACATCTGACACCTAATGTTAGCCACTGACACCCACGAAAAAAAAATTAAATAGGTTTACAAAAACTTATATTTTTAAGAGAATCTATCTAAATGTTTCAGTGTCCTCATAATTCAAGCCTAATAGCTAATCATTCACTGTCTTCTTACAAGCTATACCTACGCTATACATCATCATATCAGCCACAGGAAGTCCACTGCTGGACATAGGCCTCCCCCAAGGATTTCCAAAACGACCGATCGGAAGCGGCTTGCATCCAGCGTTTTCCTGCAACCTTGCTCAGGTCGTCTGACCACCTAGCAGGTGGGTGTCCTACGCTGCGCTTGCCGGTACGTGGTCGCCATTCGAGAACCTTTCTGCCCCATCGGCCATCGGTTCTTCGCGCTATGTGTCCCGCCCACTGCCACTTCAATGAGCTAATCCGCTGGGCTATGTCTGTGACCTTAGTTCTTCTACGAATCTCCTCATTTCTGATTCGATCACGTAAAGAAACACCTAGCATAGCCCTCTCCATAGCCCGCTGAGCGACCTTGAGCTTTCTTATGAGAACTATAGTAAGGGACCACGTTTCAGAGCCATAAGTCATCACTGGTAACACACATTGATTAAGCACTTTCGTCTTGAGGCACTGGGGTATTTTGGACGAGAAGACACTGCGTAACTTCCCGAACGCTGCCCAGCCGAGTCGGATTCGTCGAAAGACCTCTTCCTCGAAGCTGGAACTTCCTGCCTGAATCAATTGACCCAGGTAGATATACTGGTCTACAACTTCGAGGGTGGAGCTCCCAACAGAAACAGGTAAAGGCGTTACGTGCATATTCGACATGACCTTCGTCTTGTCAATGTTCATTTTCAGGCCGACCTGTTGGGAAACTCGATTTAGGTCTTCAAGCATCGTACTTAAGTCCTCCATCGATTCTGCCATGACAACGATATCGTCGGCAAATCGAAGGTGAGTGATATACTCGCCATTGATGTTAATGCCCAGTCCTTTCCATTCTAGAAGCTTGAAGGCATCTTCCAGAGCAGCGGTGAACAGTTTTGGAGATATGACATCTCCCTGTCTCACGCCTCTTTGCAATGGAATAGCCTTCGTACTGAGCTCCTGTACTCGGACCGACATAGTGGCTTTGTTGTATAAACACTTCAACACCTCGATATACCGATAGTCAATACGGCACCGCTGGAGAGACTGAAGCACGGCCCATGTTTCGATCGAATCGAAGGCTTTCTCATAGTCCACGAACCCCAAGCATAACGGCTGGTTATACTCCCTCGTCTTCTCTATAACCTGCCGCAGCGTATGGATGTGGTCCATGGTACTATAGCCTTTTCGGAACCCGGCTTGTTCGGGAGGTTGGAACGCATCAAATCTGTTAGCGAGACGGTTCGTGATGACTCTCGAAAACAACTTATAGACATGACTCAGAAGTGTGATGGGCCTATAGTTCTTCAAGAGAGTGTTGTCACCCTTTTTGAAGAACAGAACCACCACACCCCCGTTCCACGCCTCTGGCGTCACTCCCTCGAGTAGAACGGAATTAAAGAGCCTTTGAAGGACTTTCAGTACCGGCGTTCCGCCCGCTTTCAAAAGCTCTGCTGTGATTCCGTCCTCGCCCGGCGCCTTGTTGTTTTTAAGCTGTTTGAGAGCCATCCTAATCTCGTACAGACTGATGTCCGGGATATCTTCGGTATGGTGTCGGGTTAACTTGGCTCTTGGATCTTTTGCCGTATTTATGTTAGGTTTTGCAACGGATGTATATAACTGCCCATAGAACCTCTCGATCTCTCCCAGAACCCCCTCCCCCGTCGACACAACGTTTCCGCGCTCCGTCTTCAGCTTAGTCAATCGGCTCTGCCCAGTAGACATAGCCCTTGCAAACACTTTGGAACCTTTGTTTTGTTCTATCGTCTCCTTAATACATTTAGTATTAAAGGAGCGAATGTCGTGTCGCAAGGACTTTTGAATTTGTCGGTTAAGCTTTCGATATGACTTAGCGTCTTCGGAGGTTTGCAGCGGCATGGATCGTCGCTGTGTCATAAGGTCTAGGGTCTGAGCAGAGATTTTTTGAGGTTTACTTTTAGGGCGGGACTTAAAAAACTTAGATCCCACTGCTTGGACAGTTTCTATAAACCCGTTGCTTATCTCGTCCACTGAAACGCAATCCTGGAGAAGTTCAAAGCGATTGGAGAGTTCAACTTGAAAGCTTTCGGGGTTTTGGATCTGGCTCAGCGATGGTCGGAGCATAGACTTCATAAGCCTTGACCTTTCAAGTCGGAGGTCGATATTCAAGATGCCTCTTACAATTCGGTGATCGCTGCCGGTTTTAATCATATTGATCACGGAGACATCATTGAATATTTCCCTCTTCGCTGTCAGGAAGAAGTCTATCTCGTTCTTGACTGGGGGCTGGTTATTCTTACTAGGACCCATCCAGGTCCACTTCCTCTGTGGCGGCTTCTTGAAGAAAGAGTTCATCGCAAAGAGTCCCTCTTCCTCCAGAAAATCAGCCAGCCTGTGCCCCCTGTCATTGCGCTTACCATATCCAAATTGCCCCACCCTGATCTCTCCATCGCGTCCCTTCCCCAGTTTTGCGTTAAAGTCCCCCATAATAACAGTGAACTGGGTTTTGGAGGCGTGTATGGCTCTACTAATGTCCTCATACACTACCTCAACTCATACACTACGCTATACATGGTTATTTTTAATTAACAAGCAACCTTTTTGGAGCAAGTTCAGTCCGTGATACTTAAACCACTTTCCATAAAAACCAATTATTGGAAAAATAAAAAATTCGACTTTCCATACAAATCAGCGCTCAACCAAATAGATTTTGTATGGGAGGATGAAATTTTGTTTTCGTTTTTCGATAATTGTTTTTATGGAAAGTGGTTCAGTATCACGGACTGAACTTGGTCCAAAAAGGTTGGTTATAAATAACCCTGTATAGCCTTATATAATAGCTAACCGGACTCGGATAATATTAAACTTCTCTCTAGTGTGTTGTGGGGAACAATTTCGAATGGCTTATTGATTGCCACGATAAGCCGCAGTCACGCTTTTTTTCTAATATGTACCTACAAGTTTTTAATTGCTAACGGTAAACATCCTTACTACAATAGTGCCTTTCGGCCGCCTTAAGTAACTGTATTTTGTAACCAGCCACAAAAGACGAAAATTATCTCTTCTTTTGTTACCAGTTCTCTTTGTTTCCTATGTCCTCCTGTCGGGGCAAAGGGCAGACATCACGTCGCCAATAGGATCTGTCAACCGGTGCGTTCTAGATCTCACTTCAGGATAATCCAGCTACCAGTTACTAACTAGTGTAAGATATTTAATGAAACAACGATGACGTTCGATGTCTGCTTTATTCATTGTCTTTTTCTAACCCTTCACCTTATGCTATATAGTTACCATGAAATAATTTTTTCTTGTTACAAAAAAAATTAACAATTGTTTTATCTTAGAGAAAAAATAACAGTAAACTTAAATTTAAAACTATTTTCTATTTATCTTTAGTGATAGTATCAAACCGAGATTTTTTTACATACTCGTAATACCTTTTGTACAACACGTATTACGAGCTTAACTATATACCAGTCAGTTAACATTATAACTCCTTTGTCTTCCCGAGGGCGAGCAGTTTCGGGTGGCTTTTTAGTCTGTACCCACAATAACCCGCAGTGAAGCTTTGTTGAACATACTCGTACTTGTACCGAAACCACAATTTTGTTATAAAGTTACGAAAAGGTAAATGCCAGATGTACAAAACGTTTGAGTATTAAAGTTTATTGAACGCTTCAATTAAATTTGACATGCGCCTCGGCTTCAGACGAATTAAATTATATAGGTACGGAGGCAAACCTTTCTCATGATTAAATTATTATTATGTAAACCTTCTTCGTTATAACTTCGTGAATTTTGTTTATTGATGAAATCCTATTAAAACCCAACAGTATTTTCTAATTTACACTCGGATGCTATTATACTGACTTGAATTTTGATATTTCCTTGGGTTATTTAAGGACTTTTTTAAATTTCTAAACGAAGTGTTTTTTATATAAGCAATATTAGTATTTATTCTGTGATAACAGTATGGTTAATGTTTTGTATCGTATCATTGACTGAAGTCCATTCATGGGCCCAATATACATAGATTCGTCTTTTAAATCGGTGCCTACTTTAAAGTACCTACATTAGTAGTAATAATGATCATGAAATATCAATGTATCACAAGAAATAAATAACAAAGTTCATAACAACTCTTTCACAACCGCACTACACCTCTTCTTTGGCGTAAACTTCAGAAACCGCGAAGTCATAGAAGTTTTGCAACGGAGTACAGTTAGCTTTTGTTTTTTTTTTTTACTTATGTAAACCTATGTTAAGCTAGCTGCTCCAAGTTTCAGGAAATAGAAGTTTCTTTAGTAAAGGTTTACCGTGAGATTCTTGGGATCTTTATGTATAATTTTGTTAAAAGAATTGTTATAACTAGTTACTCGTAGCTACTCGTATTTATATGTAAATACGCGGCACTGTCATCTGGCATGATGAATAGACCGGAAATGCCGCAAAGACCTCCCTTTCAGACTGATCCCAATTGGAATGAAACAAAAAATCAGGTCAACAGAGCAGAGACAGCGTCCCATTCAGAAAATAATAATTTTCTCAGATAGCAGATACGGAAGTGTTTGCATAATATTAGATATGTATTTTGTATTTGTGTACTTACATAGATAAACATTAATACAGAGAAATATGTATATAATTAGTTTATATTGTTGTTAACAATTCAAACAAAATTCAGAAGTCCATAAAATAGGTCATCAATCATCATACAAAATATTATGTGTTTGGGGCCTCAGGACTAGGAAAAATATGGATCCATTATTTTTGAATAATCTAACTGACGGGTTAAATTAAATACAATTTTTCGGACACAATCCACATCACTAATGTTACGATATTTTAAATAAAATATCCATCAGGTACTACCTAGTCTTCTTCGTCTAAGCGCGATCCCGGTTGCATCCTCAGCTGTGCTGCTTCGGAGCCCGGGGTGCGCTTTCCCGCTTTTTCTTCTTCAAATATAACATGCATGTCGATGGTCACCCAAGGATGCCAAAGACCTTGCGAAATGGAGAAGAAATAGCCGGAACAGTTTAAATGATTTGGCTATAGTTTTATGACGGGCCGCCTGCCAGACGTCAACCCTCTTTGGGAATGCATTTGTGCGAAAAGTATTACAACCGGCCGCCGCCCGACGTTAACCCCCCTTGGAAATGCAAATGTAGCACGAGATGTTTGTGCTTAGTCCTTCAGTCGCCTCTTACGACATCCACAGAAAGAGATGGAGTGGTCCTATGCCAACCCGGAACCAGACGGGTGCTATCAGGGGGTATCAGGTACTACCTACTGATTTCATGATATTCTAGATCCATGAGATCCTAGGTATGGAAATTCATGTATTGAGTAATTCCTAGGCTAACAAATAAAAAATATACGTAAAAGACTAACTTCAAAAAGCTTTGTTGTCTGAGTATAGACGCCACTTTGAATATTTCGCACCATATTGTTTTGACTATAAAACGCTTTGTTATGATTTCAATGCAAAAATCAGGCTTTTTCCATTTTGAATTGAAAAAAAATGCACTGTAGGATTATCTATACTAATATTATAAAGAGGAAAGATTTGATTGCTCGTTTGTTTGCATTGAATAGGCTCCGAAACTACTGGACCGATTTAAAAAAATATTTCACCATTAGAAAGCTACACTATCCCCGAGTTACATAGCCTATGTGTGTACCACGGGCTAAGCCGGGGCGGACTCCTAGTACTTTATATTGTGCATAAATGTCATGACATGACTTCATGAATAATTAATATTTTTAATTTTCCATATCTATCTTTTGCGGCAACTATTCATACTAACATGGTCACTCAACATAGAATTTTGAATCTATCACCTTTTATTCGTTAAATAAATCTATAGCTATATTAGCTTTGTTGTATTGGATAAAGCTTGTAAAAACGAGGTGTATTGGAAATAAATAAATACTTAAAAACTTCATTAAAACTAACGTGAGATGACTCAACAATAGCGACGATGTCGCTATCCGCTCAGCAGCAGTGCTGAGCGACATCGTCGGGTCGCCGCTGACACCCACCCTGAAGATGATCGTCTAAATCGATCGAAACCTGGCCGGCCTTTTCCGACTATGTCACTTGAGTCGACCGGTTTAAATTTATTAATTATAAAAAAACTTTATTTAAAATATTTATTTAAGGTCACAGGCGTTCTCTAAGTTGTAGGTATTCAGGGTGTGTTAAATAATATTTAAGTAAGTTAACAAGAATACAAACAAATTCTATCTAATCTTCATAACATTTACAAGTTTTTGGTGTGTGCGTCCTTATTCAGAACAAATAATGTGGTGTGCCTATTGAGTCACTTTTGGTTCCGAACAATCAAGTGCCTTCATAACTAATTCCAAATATTTACTTATTATTGGTGACAAAAATATTCGTTCACACTTTGGTCACAAGACGGACGACATAGAAAAATATTTTGATGATCATTCTAAGAATCGAATTGATTATTATTTGACATGTTGTTAGTACATATGGTATGTCAGGTTAGCTTATATTTGTCTGTAATTATATATTTCTTTACAATACAAATAAAAGGCATCCATCCATACTTTTGTATAAACGTTGGTGCCATACATTTTTCTAGCGGCCTCTGTTAATTCAATAACTATTTTATTGTGCTATAGGAACGCTGACAATCTCTTATAGGTTCTTTATTGTTTCAATGTCTACTAATGTTCCTACCCTATGTTTTATTCCGTTGTCTTAATATGTCATATGCTGCTGATAATTACGGACTGTCCATAATTAACAGCAGCAATATATACCATGCCAATTTAATACAAAAAATCAACTTCATATATGCTTACTATTATTAAGTCTTATTTATTTATTTATACTTTATTGTACACACATATATACATGTTTCAAGGCCGTACCTGAATTTTCCGGGGTCCAGTGCTGCCCCCATTTAAAATAAATCATTTCAAAGAAAACGGAGACATCATTTAAAATTTTGCAACTATCAAGTTCTAGATAACCCTTCAAAGTATTTTATTAACTACTGTTTCCAGTTTATAATGAGAACGTTAAGCTTTACTACGCACATTTGCCAAAAGTGGCCCTTTTTCGCAAATGTGCGTAGTAAAGCTTAACGTTCTCACTTTAAACTGTAAACAGTAGTTCATAAAATACTTTGAAGGGTTATCTAGGACTTGATAGTTGCAAAATTTTAAATGATGTCTCCGTTTTCTTTGAAATGATTTATTTTAAATGGGGGCAGCACTGGACCCCGGAAAATTTAGGTACGGCCTTAAGTACAACAGGCGGACTTAATGCAAAAATTATTCTAGTCATTAAAGTCTTCTAGAACAAAAATCCAATGCAGCTGTTGCAACAACCGATAAGTACCTACCTAAATCTTGTCGTCGTGTGCGTCTCACATTGAGGTTCATTTGCAGCAGATGGTGCATTAGCATAATTTATGTAATAGAGCATTTTCAGAATCGCCAGGTGGTTAGTCCGGGAGTCAGTCAAATTGCCCGTTGATTCTATGCAAATTGTGTCATTTCGAGAAAAATGCGGCTTGGTGCACGGCTGGCACAGTTAATAGCCCTGACGACGTTTAACTTTTCATTTAATTGTATGCCGTCGTATTATGCCTAGTAAAACGCTAGTAAAAGTGGTAGCATGACTTTTACATGTGAAGTAAAAAGTTGCTCTTGGTCTAACTAAACTTAAAAGTTCTCCATCCGTTGCAAACTTATACTGTTTAACATAAATAAATAAATATAAAAACTAAAAATATAAAAAAAAAAAACTTACTTTGGGGCTAGCTCAATCAGCGTGACAAATTACGCTGATTGAGCTAGCCCCAAAGTAAGTTTTTTTTAAACTTGTGTTATGGGATACTAACTCAACGATACTATATTTTATATTAAATACATATATAGATATACACCCATATACTTATATCTATCTATCTATTCGACGAGCTTAAAAATATTTTTTTAGTCCATATCGTTATATATAGTTATATTGTAACTGAACTAAGTAGGTAAATTACCGGATAGGTATTTAAAACGTAGGAAGCTGTTCTACCGATTCATCTCAATCGTTTCCTAGTAAATGTTCCGTTTCACCCACCCTTTTCATTTTAACTTTCAGTCTCGAAGGTTTCTTTAAAGACTTAAGATCGCCCATTTAGAAAATCCAGCGGGATTTTACATGCAATTTTTCTCTTTTAATGCCCCGCGCGACGGTACGGACGGAGTACTTTGAATTGTACATTTAAGATGGGTCAAAACTTTCAAGTCGTTGTAAACTTTTTAAATTGAATCAGTCCTGAGCCTTGAGCGAACTCTCGGGTCCAACTTCTTAGTAGTTACTTACGTACATAATAAATAAGTGCCGATCTTTGCCCGGTGCTAATGCTAATGATTCTCAAAGTCGCGAAATTGAGTTACGTTTAGAAATGTTTCTCTTGTACATGAAAATTGACAATATAGTTCTTTCTTGGTTTTTAAATTACCTAAATTTTGTAAAAAATATTTATTTATTTAGGTATTAGAGTTTTAGCAACCTTGTGAATTGATCGTCAAAAGCGCCTGCTATAGTAAAAATACTTTTTATTCGTGAGCGTAT
Organism: Acrobasis repandana; assembly: GCA_963576875.1. Classification (NCBI taxonomy): domain Eukaryota; kingdom Metazoa; phylum Arthropoda; class Insecta; order Lepidoptera; family Pyralidae; genus Acrobasis; species Acrobasis repandana. Next base: position 6,702,066 of record OY756215.1, read on the forward strand.
TTTTAAATTTTATCGTTTATTTTATTAATTACATAAATATACATTTTACACAGACCACAAAGGCACCGCAATAGCGGTTTATAAATGCAGTGAATTGGTAAAATGTAGGAAAGTACTAAAATACACGCTTCATCATTATCATCATATCAGCCACAGGAAGTCCACTGCTGGACATAGGCCTTCCCCAAGTATTTCCAAAACGATCGATCGGAAGTGGCCTGCATATATGTAGGTATTGGTAGATTTGCGATAGCTAAAGTACGTGAGTAGGTACTAGTATCTATTCTGTGCTATAATTTATCTCTAAGTAGATACGAGTACGTAGAGCTAAATTATAGTCGAAGGCTCCGACCAAAGCTTCGACGCGTGGTATTGACATGATCCTGCTCCCTCAACTAGTGAACCATAAATCTCCGGTAAATTAGCCGTCGACATGACGCGCCGCACACAAACTTCCCAAGTATGTACGTACGCTGTTCGAACCAAGTCCCAAACTTGTAGGTAGTGGCTTTGTTTCTTAAAAAGGCTTAGATAAATACGAGATTCGAAAAATTTCCTTTCAAATCCCTCGTTCTAAACTCGATTACGTGTATAGACAAACAAAGTATAAGCTGTATAAGCGCAGACGATTCTTTTGCAATTCGTCTGCATTCTAATAAGATTTTTTATCCTATAAACTTTTTTCTAGTAATTTCAAAATAACAAAAAAAAAAACATGTATTCTTAGCTGTGCTACTTCGAGCCCGGGGCTCTCCAAAAATGCCCACCATCAGGCCCAGGTGGTAAGATAGTAGATACAGATACACTATCACGTCTGTATTCCTAACGGGGTAGATAGAGCCTAGGGTAGTAAGGCCCAGCTCACTTTTAGCATGATGGTGGGCATGAAGGTGGAAAAGGGAAGTCATAATAATAATGGTTGCTAATCGCATCGCCTATTCTAATGATTCAGATCCTCGTACATTCCCTCAATCGTATTTTACGATCTGCACGGGAAGAGAAGCAGCTGGTATTTTCTATATTTTTTATTTTCTCCCATACCAGCAAAGAAGAAAAAGGCCCAGGTGGTAAATCTCTAATAAACTCCAATAATTTCTTTAACATCTTGTACAGACCACAGATATGTATATGTATATAGACGCAACCATTGCTAAATTACTAGGTTTTAAACATTCTAGTCGCAGTACAGCCAACCGTCGACACCACACGCCGCACTCTAACTTCCGAAGTAGACAACTTGTACAAGACACTTTGTTCCGAAGACCAGCTTTGTAACGCGTCTCCGAGTTTAAATTTATCTTTGTTCTAACGAGTCTAACTACGAACTACCTGGTGTTTTTCTTGGTAGCTCCAGATTTATTATCTTGCTTTAGTGTGCAGTTGGATGAGCAGAGTTAGCCTATCTGATTTTGTGTGTCGATGAAAATTCCCACTCTTACTATACTAATAACATGAAAACTAATATTATTTTCTATTTCATTGACCGAGCTGGCTAAAATGCTTTTGTCCGGCTGTCTGTTCTCGGCGTTCTTACCTATACAGGTGGCATTTTCAACCGATTTTGACTTAAATTGGCACACAAGTTCCTTGATTTATTAACATTTTTTAGTCGATCGCGATTTTTGATTGGGAGAGAAAAAAGGGGTGGAGCGGAGGGAAGGAAAGGGGGAAGATGGCTGTAGCGTTACAAATAGACGGATTTCACTGAAATGGCTTTGCTAAGCCAGGGGAAAGGGAAAAGTGTTGGTTATTGCGATATATTAAGCTTGCGAGGTCTACTGTTCTCACAGAACCCTAGGAAATTACGGTTTTGATCTTCACGTAAAAACGAAGCCACGGTTCGACCTGATTCTTATGACACAATGTACTATTTTGTAGGTACCTAAGGGATAGTCATAATAGATAAAGAAGCCGACCAAATTATTTTATTAAAACTAACGTGAGATAAATCCAGAATTAATTAATTTAAACCGCTTGATTCGCTAGTGATATAGTCGGAAAAGGCCGACCAGGTTTCGATCGATTTAGACAATCATCTTCAGGGCGGGTGTCAGCGGCGACCCGACGATGTCGCTGTCCGCTCAGCAGTTCAGCACTGGTCCTGGTCGGCCTTTTCCGACTAGGTATATCACGTGAGTCAACCGGTTTAAATTAATTAAAGCCGAACTAAATTAATTTTTCAATATGTTTATTTACGTTTCTTCGACATAATAACATGGAGAGAAGCTGACTCTTACCTCCCAAATGAACCTGCAAAATAGGTAGCAGTATATTCAACTATACAACTATATTGTGTCTAAATACTTAAAAAATAACTTCACTAATTGCTTCTAGCGCTTAGTTAGTTGGGTGATGTCTTCCCGGTGCTTAACTGATGTACCTAATCCATCTAAGAAAGAACAGTTTTCCTTTTATTATTTGTCATTTTATTCGTACTTTATAGGTTTTACCGCTATATGTACTTATTTTTAAGGTTGCCATGCATTAATTTCGGGTGTAACTTGGTTTTTGTTTTAAATATTTTTGTTATAGCTCATACTTGGTGAAAAATTAAGTGTAGATTTACCTACAACAAAAGATATACAAACCTTGTTATTGATGAAAAACGGAGCTTAGGAATAGGTGGTAGTGGTGGTGGTCATTAAGTAAAAAAATCCTTAAAATTAACCTCAGTATTCTTTAAATTATCTTGCGAAAAAAACCTATTTCAAATGCCATGCTTTATTACCGTCTTGCACAAACACTCGTAATCTCAAGTGTTTGTGACTTTAATAAATAAACAAAGTGTTTCAGAAGCTGCCGCCGCACTGTTTCTCAACACTTTTTACTATTCCATAGAAACTGTACATAAAAATGTTTATGTCAATGTCGAAAATGAGATATTCTGCATATATTAGGAGTTAGGCATGTGTAGGTAAGTTGCACAGATTGCGGATGACTGCACACACACAAAGCACGTGCCAGAGCACGGGAACGCTTTGAGATACACACTCGTACCTAAATCAAGCAGCCGTGCATGCGTTATGTGACCTTTGATGATATACGCGATTCATAGGCAGATATATTAGTTTTTTTTTAAGAACAATAAATTCCCAACAGATAAAATTAATTGTTGATGATGATAAATGTTTAAGAGTGCTGTGCGCGCTCATTATCTTCACAAACTGTCATAGAGTATTACAAATATTAATGTAGTTTATGTTAAGGATTTTTAAAATGTTTGTGTATTTTATATGTAGGTAGGTCTATAAATGTATATAAAATAAAAATAAATTTGAATATATGTTTTAATTACATTTTAATTATTGAATAAAAATTTACTCGAAAGGTCAAATTTATTATAGTTAATTTGAATGTGCTAATCGTCCAAAACTTGCTTATTCCTCTAGCAGCAGTACCTGTAGGTTAGCTGGCAGAAAAGACCCTGGGCCTTAAGTCTGCGTGTTACATTTTATGTAATAAAGTTAAATAAGTAAATAAATGATTCGACCTCAAATCTTGTCCTACGACAAAGGAATTCTAAAACAAGGAGAATATTGAAATTTATTTTATATCTTGTACGAAGAGTGTATCCCATTTATAGGGAACGGGGACGTCGCCACGAAAATTACAATAATACCATCACGAAGGATTGAAAATTCGGTCTCGCTCGAGGCAGCGCGGAGGATCCAGCGAAAATGCGAACGTCGGAGTTGTTGTAACATTTTATTTGTACTGCAAATTGTGTTCGGTGTCTTACATTTTATTATTACATTACATATGTCTATATGTAATGTTCTGCGACCTATTCGTGGTATACCACATTCGTAATTACGAACCACTGATGATCGCGGTAAGCCCAGGCCCTTTGGAATTATAGAGAAGAGCGTTTTGCTCAATGATTGATTAGAACCATTAGTTGTATCTCGTTTTCTGCGACTATTTACTTGTCTCACTACAACACTTTTAGATACGCATTTGACAATCTAATTTATCGTTTCCATTTTGTACACAAAGGATCCTCATAGGCTGTTCTGTGCATATTACGAGCCCCAAATTTCCATTATATTTTACTCTGAAATAATGTTTGCCTACGTAACAAGGACTCCCAACGGAGCCAGCTGCCCGTGTGTTTTATGAATTACCAGTAGAATTATGTCTATCTTGTTACCCCTTTATAGAGCAAGCAAATGTACACGCGTTTATATTTCTGTAATTTGTTTCTTCTATTGTTCCAGGTAAATGCCGATGGACTTCAGATGGTATTCACAAAAGGTTTTCCACGAACGTGATAAAACAAGTTCCCGACTTATTACGAGGTATTTTCCGTTTCACCTTAAAAATGTCGAAACAAAGGATATCGATTTGATAATTCCCTTTGTACTCGTATTCCTTTGCGATTTGCAAGGCGTAATAAAAGTTAAATATAAATTTGTTTCATCAAATGACAAGTAATGTAACAAAGAAATCTTTTGTCGACGTCGCCCGTGGGCTTCGCAATAAATCTATTTTATAAATGAGAAAACGCCCGGTTGGTTCCGGTCGAGCTAAAAAACTGTTGGTCGTTTTTTAGCTGTCGTTCTCACCAGGAGCCCGGGCAGAGCATACTCGTACTCGCAGAAAAAAATAACTCCCGCTGGAGCGCATTAGTCAGACTTTAGTTCCTTGAAATGGATTAACTTTCCCTTCGATGTCGAAGCAATATCGGGATAAAATGTTTGAACACTGTCTCTGTCTTTATATTTCTTTATTTTTGGTAGGTACCTAATTTAAATTACAGATAACGGTTATTCTCTACCTATGCCTACATGATTGCTCATCATCATCAAGTCTTTCTTCGTCTCAACTGCAGGAGCATGACCCACTCTGTACTACCAGAGCTATTAGTTGGAGACGTCTCATTGATGTTTTTACTGGTCAAATAGAATGCTGAAATAACTAAGTCAAATTAAATTTTACACTGTAATTTATCCAAATTGTACAACAAGACACAAAATATCGCGACACTCGTGCAAATTTACTGTGAATACGAAACTCTGAATAGAGAATAGAGTGGTATGTAGATAAAGGGTGTGCAATTTACTTACGACTCATACAATTTTAAGTTGGAAAGAAAATTAGGGTGAGGGACCGGTGAATGTCATTTGGACGCGCGCCAGCCCTACGCCGGATTTGGGGACAAATCTACTAGACGGCGAAACCTAAATCCGACCAAACAAAAAGGCTGGCAAAGGCCACCTATCCAGTTAACGTCTAAATTATCTGTTCTGGTCTCAATGGTTCTATCGGAAATCAATAAAGTTTGGTCTTGCTATAAAATTGTCGTATTTGAGTGAATTGAAAAATTAGCACTGCACTTTATAAAGAACGTCACGTGATTTGTTTTACGGAGGGTTACAAACTTTTAAACAAGTAATATTCTAGCCCTCATAAGTATAAAAATTATCGAACGTTTGAACCTATTTTAATTAAAATATGTTTTGTCCTTATCTCTCTTTTCAATATTTGACATAGTACTAAAGAGACAAAACGTATTTTAACTATAAGCAATAATAATGTTACCTAATGTACAGATCTATATTTCCGGTGAGTAACGAAGCTACCCTGTTAGCAAAGCCTGTCACGGCTTAAATACCGCACCCTTAGTACACACTTTGCTTGCTCCCGTGTCTAATTACAAGCTCAGCTAATTTTAATTAGGCAGTCACGCCATTTTTCTTGATAATGATAAAACTCGCAATATTACTTTTCTTCGGTAAAAAAAGGTTTAAGAATTCTTAAAGTCCTTTTTGGAGACCGTTTTGTTATAGTTTTGATGTTCAAATGTATATAAAAAAAAATTATAAACTTTTTACAGCCTTCGGAGAAAATGTTTATCTCTACTCTATATCATATCGTTAATAAATTTTTCCCCCTTTCCGAGTTTTATGACTGGGATAAGGCCTGAATGATACATAACATACCCATACTTATACATAGCCGTGTGGTTCCCGGCAGAGTAGAATAGGATCACTCCAAGTCTTCTCGTGGATGTCGTAGAAGGTGACTTAGGAAACACAAGCTAACAAAGCTTATAAACATCAATGAGACCTCTCCAACCAGTCTGGCCAGCGTAGAGAGTGTAGGCCAAATCCTCTGACTACTCTAGCTAATATATGACTCTGGTAGTACAGAGAGGGTCGTGCTCCAGCAGTGGAGACTAAAAGAGACCTGATGATTATGATTATGATGATGATATGCATACTTATATCACTCCGACATAAGTATGGGTATGTTATATTTGACTGCCTCCGTGGTAGCAATCTATCACTATTTTGATTCCGTTTTCCACCTTCTAGTCCACCATCACGCTAAAAGTGGCCTTTGGGTATTGAAGCCCTGGGCTCTGTCTGCTTAGAGCCAAAAGACTCAAATGCCCTGTTTGCCCCATTAAGGATAAAGACGGTATATATAATATTATTCCTCGAGTACATACATAATGTATGTAATATGTAGTAATCGAGGAAGAATATTTAAGCAGAATTGTGTTGGACTTTGGCTGTAATGAATACACATTCGTCTTAAATATAAACCAGAAAAGAAATACAAATTATCCTAAGTAGGACAAGTTAGCAACACTCGGTACTTCGGGAACGTGCAGAATTATAATTTTAAATGCTGGTGACGAACTTTATCATGCAAATGGGGATTCGATTTAGCTGAGCAAACAGTGATCGTGGCGATCGATGCCCCGACTGGAAAGCCTGAGCCCCTAGACCTGATTCACCACTTAATTATTTTGCCTACCAGGTAGGCTCTCGTTTGTGTCATGATGAAATCAAGTGAGTTAGGATAGCCTACTGGTCTAAAATAGAGCCAATTCAACTGACTAATAAAACCGGTCAAGTGCGAGTCGGACTCGTACATGAAGGATTCCGTACCTCCGTGCAATGTCTTGAAACGCTGAAATAAACACGTATCCGGTATGAAGACCCCTTTAATTTTTATCTTTAACTTAATTTTTTTTTTTGTTCTTATAGCAACCACAGTAATATCATCGATAAAAGTTTCAAGTTTCTACCTATTACGGTTCAAAATAAAGAGCCCTGTCATAAACGGACGAACAGATCGACAGACAGCGTAGCCTCAGATATAGGGTCCCGTTGGCCCCTTTGGGTCTCTCTGTCTAAAATTTAAGAGCCAGGCTCTTGCCGGTGTCATTGTATGGAAAGAGACGCTCACAATGACGATTTTTGGCAGAGATAACGGAGCCTAGATGGTTTACCATTGCCCTCTCCATACCCTACCCTTTGGTAACGGAACCCTAAAAGGAAAAGCTAAGCTGGATAGGATTTCATTTAAATAAATGAAATCCTATCCAGCTTAGCTTTCCCTCATGCAGTTTTTTTTTTATATTGTGATTATCCAGTGTTTTGGAAATGGAATACTAGAATGTATTTGTATAAACGAGGGGAAATGAGTAATTAGGGACACTTTCAATGGGTCAAGTTCAGAGAAATTCTGACTTCAGGGGCGCAAAAATCAAGTTTTAAGGCCCATTTACACAGTGCAAGTTTCTTGCCTATTGCATACAATTGAAGCAATATATGACTTGTATAGTTGACGTTTTGTTAAGACCATGCAAGTCATCTGTAGCTTTAATTTAATTGTTTGCAACAGGCAAGAATGAACACAACAGTAATCGAATCAGAAATGAAGAAATTCGTAAGAGAACAAAAGTCACTGACATAGCCCAGCGAGTTGAAGTGACGGGACACAGCGCGATTAACCGATGGCTGATGGAGCAAAAAGGTTCTTGAATGGCGACCACACCTACGTAAGACACCCAAGGTGTCCACATATGGTGGTCAGACGACCTGACCAAGGAAAGCGCTGGATGCAGGCCGCTCTAAATCGGTCTTTTGGAAATCTTTGGGAGAGGCTCTTGTCCAGCAGTGAACGTTATGTGTAAATGAGCCTTTATTTCATGTTACAAGGGGACGCCATTTTCAAGTTTTTTCCCCCAAAGAACAAAGTGTACATCCGGGCCTGCTAGAACATAAGCAAACGATAGAAAGTTACGAAGATATAAATAAATAAATATATAAGGACAAATCACACTGATTGAACTAGCCCCAAAGTAAGTTTTAAACTTGTGTTATGGGATACTAACTCAATGATGCTATATTTTATAATAAATACATGTATAGATAAACACCCAAGACCCAGGACAATTTAAAAAGGCCATTTTCCAACTTGCCCTGGCTGGGGATCGAACCCAGAACCTCCAGATTGGCGGACTAGCATGTTGACCATTACACCACGGAGGTCGTCAACGCTACGTCGGAGGAAGATAGACAACGCTGACAAGCACATATTTTATATAAATATATCATGGCTCCTGGGTCCAAATAAATGAGAATTACGTCGACTGTCGGAAAAATCATTTATCCTGCCCACTTCCGTGGCTAGATGGACCTCTTAGGCCTTCATATATGTGTGTGTTTACTCACCGTCCGTTGGGACTGACATTGTCTAGTGTCTAAGTAAGTATAGGGTAATAATTCTCGACCTTCAGACACAATATCAGCTCTGGTAAATCACTTCAAAGAACAAAGGGATGAAATATACTTACAAATTATATAGGTACTTCAGGGTATTATGTTGGATGTGTGTATGGATGTTGGTCCAGGCAAAATGTCGGTCGCTACTACACTTATTAGGTATAGTCAATACGAAGTTATAAACTAGGTAAAGTACTGCCTACCTAAGTATATTGATACTTTGCTTTTCTCAGCGTAATATTTATATCTTTTTTTATCCGAAACATGGAATACATTGGTATTCATCCTTTAATTAGGTACTTTAGAGTAATAATTCTCTCTAATTTAATTATAAATAGCATGACGGGCCTACTGGAAGAGATTTCTTTTGAGATAAGTAGTGCCTTTGTACAATTTTTTGTTTATGTATTCTCTGTATATATTGTCCGTGTACATAAATTGGTAAATAAATAAATAAATGAATTCTTTGGACAACATTGTCACAGACATTCAGCAATCGTATTATTCTCTATATGGTTCAAAGACGAGCAATGTGATATGGTTAGTCTTTCCTGCTTTAGGTACGTTTGTTGACAAGCCTGCAAATGTATTGTTATGTGCAACTTTAAAATACATACTGTGATAGAAAATGTTCAACCATTTTCCGAGCCGAATCGCCTTCTTTTCGCCGTGTGCATGTTGGACATTCTTCAAAACACGGAGCGCTCCGAATTCACCTGTACTCGTACAAAGGTTCGACCCCTTTCATGTAGAGTGAAATGCAGCGCACTGGAGTTGCAAAATACCTAGTGCTCACCAATCCTAATTGAACGATATATCTGTTCTTTTTAGGGTTCCGTACAATAATGAAAAAACGGAACCCTTATAGGATCACTCGTGCGTCTGTCTGTCCGTCCGTCTGTCACAGCCAATTTGCTCCGAATCTACTGGACCGAATCAGGTTAAATTTGGTAGAATGTTGTAATCCTATGACCCAAACACATATGTGCAAAGTAAATAAATATATTTTTTTAAATAAATGGTCATTTTCGGGGGACAAGTTTTGCAAACCTTACTGTGTCATATATCAAATGAAAGGGCTCGTTATGAGGATCTCAAATATATTTTTTTTATTATTGTAAAATGTATATTTTGATTTTATTCATGAAAGTAGACGAAAATTCACCAATTCCCCCCCCCCCCCCCCCCCAGATCTCCGAAACTACTGAGCCTAAAATGTTGGAAAAAATATAAAATATAGTTCATTGCTTGTAGATTACAGGAAAACCTATAAGCATTCAATCAATTGTACGGAACCCTCTGCACGCGAATTTAACTCGCACTTGGCTGGTTTATTTTTGAATCACACAGATTGAGTTCTAAGTGAGTAGTTAGCTTATTGGGACAAAAATCCCACTAGAACTACTGGTCACTTAAATATTTAATAAGTATTTAATCATTACGACTAAATACTTATTTCTATATTATTTTACATTGTTTTGTTAATGGAGCCTCCTTTCAAGCAAAGAATATGCTTGTGCCAGGAGACTTCACTCTTCTTTATACTTATGTAACCAAGCAATAGTAACGAATTCGGCAGAAAAAAAAAATGTTATAGTAAATAACCTTGTCTTGACTTCTCTAAGTATAGACTACTTTTTTAACGGAAATAATTGATGGTGAATATAAGTCACAATAGTTAGATTGCAATTCAATTTAATAAACATAAAATTACCAACTGAATTCGATTATATTGGTCTGTTGTGCCACATGTCATTTTGCCTAATACCTAATTGGGTTTGTCACATTCATACTGGAGAATTCAATTTATTAAAGTTGCACACACATTTTGCTTCTTCTTCTTATTAAAAAAACTAAGCTATCGTCTGTGGAGCAACCAATCCCCTTTATTTTTCTCTTTCCTGAAACAATTCCTAACTTTTACTTACTAAATACAATAGAAATCATTTGAGAGAATTTCCAATTGTAGCACAATTCCAAGGCTTGCTACAGAATATCGCCCATTGACCAATTTTAATTGAACGAGATTCGCTGTATACTGCAAAATTTACTATCGACTTGCTGTGTTTGAGTCGAACAGTTTTAGTGCAATAAATAACTAAATGGAATTCCAATGCAACATAATTCTAATCTCACGAAATTCCGTCTATACTGGGCAGTTTGGAAGTCCCTAAATAGGCTCTGGACTGGTGTTGGGAGATGCCACGAGAACCGAGCAAAGTGGGGTTTCTCAAATAACAATCGATGCGACTGTGGAGCTGTTCAAACCATGGCCCACCTACTATCGTGCCCCAGCTGCCCAACCCCTTGTACAATAGACGACCTAAATTCGTCTAATGACAGGGAGCCACAAGTATGTAGGTAAGTGTGGCCACACATTGGTCCACACTCATATAATAATTTTAGCCATTACGACTCGCTAAGGAGAAGAAGAAGAATAGTCATCGAAACAGAATAGCTGGATTTGAAAATAGAATTGTGTTTAATGTAGTTATTAGGAGTTATTTTATCAGTATTACTTATTTTTAAACTAATCACACCAACCTTGGTGCGCAACCAAGAAAATTCACCATAACGTTGCATAAACCCATTCCACCTCCGCAAATATCTCTAGTGAACTATAGAACAGCTTTTCGACTACCTACATTAAGCTACAAATGTTCTAGCCCAATCCTATTCGAACGATATTCACCCGTCAGCAATTTTCATATCGAGCTGTTTGTCGCACACATACTGCGGATGTTTTATTAATGAAGTTTGTGTGTCGAACTAGTACTCAATCAAACTAAAGAGTTGTATCTAGTAGAGTGAATTCCGAATGCACCTACTCTAGTAGATTTATAGCTGGCCGCCCAATCCTAGTCGAACGATATTCACCAGTCAGCAATTTTCATATTGAGCTGTTTCGCACACAAATTGCGGATATAAATTAATTAAGTTTGTGTGTCGAACTACTTTTGTTTACTTACTCTAGCTAGATAGTGTGTCCACTAGAGAGAATTTCGAATGCAGCCACTCCAGTCGAGTTATATCTCGCCGCCCAATCCTGGTCGAACGATATTCACTAGGCAGCATATCGAGCTGTTTTTCACAGATATACTGCGGGATTGAGTCTCTATTAAACAAGTTGACTTTTAACGAAAGTTCGCTTGTGTTAGTATTAAAATAATGTGTAAAGTGTTAGGATTAAAATAAGCATTAATCATCAGATTCATGCTTATTTTTATCCTATATATGAACTATAGCGTTACGGATCCCGGAGAATAATATACAAGTACCTGGGCGCACGAGCTTCGCTCGATGAAAGCACCGAACAAAAAAGTTCTCCAAAAATGAAAACCAACTAAATCGATTTTTCATCCCCAAAATCCCGGGATATACTAAATTTCATCGAACTCGTTGGAGCGGTTTTCAAGATCCTCTTTATATACATATTACTTGTTTAAAGTAATACATAGATAGATATGATTGATGCATTTTAGTTACTTTTTAGGGTTCCGTACCCGAAGGGTGCAAACGGGACCCTATTACAGAGACTCCGCTGTCTGTCCGTCTGTCCGTCTGTCCGTCTGTCCGTCTGTCCGTCTGTCCGTCTGTCCGTCTGTCCGTCTGTCCGTCTGTCCGTCTGTCCGTCTGTCCGTCTGTCCGACTGTCCGTCTGTCTGTCTGTTTGTCTGTCCGTTTGTCTTGAACCGTAATAGCTAGACACTTGAAATTTTCACCGATTATGTATTACTGTAGCGGATATAACATAAATACTAAAAATAAAAAATAGTTAAAAATTAAAGGGGTCGTCATACAAGAAACGTGCTTTTTTCAGCGTTTTTAAATTGATCTTCATAATGGCATTAACTAGATACTTGAAATTTTCACCAATTATGTATTACTATGACTACAATAACAACAAATACTAAAAATAAAGTTAAAAATTAAAGGGGGTGGTCATACAATAAACGTGTTTCTTCAGCGTTTTAAAACATTGTTCGGTAGTACGGAACTCTTCATGTACGAGTCCGACTCGCACTTGCACGTTTATTTAATATTAAGCTAATAAACTCAAAATTATATAAGTACCTATCTTTATTCTAGTTATAATTAGTGAATAATAACTTACCTCTAGCAATTTTTTATGACATATTTAAATTACGTACTAAATATATACTCGTAGAGTAAAACATCGCACCACTGAATTATCGTCACAAAGTGTTCGATATTATGTAAATCGGATTAACAAATTTCGGAAACAAATACAACAAAGTTAATTGGTTAAAAAACAAATAAAGAAAACGATAAGTACAAGGTACCTATAGGGAATTTTTCAGATTTGCAATGTGATAGGTAAAGCAAATCAATAATAGGTAAGTCAATCTAAGTCTAAATGTATACGCTTGCACCCCATTTATCGCCTTCTCTTATACGTCCCAAAGGTATTTTCTGGTAGACAGCGCTTAGCGTTAAGATTATACCTATTGTATATTAATTTTATAGTGCAATAAATTAAATAAATAAATAAATAAATGTTTCTCCCACGGGCAGTTATACGTACGTGGCCTGCTCGAGGGTAAATAAGTACCTAATGCTATAAATTAATGTCATTTTAATTTACCGTAGTATAAAAAGATTCAACATATTACGAGTAATCTATGTGCTGATTCGCAATAAAAATTCGGACTGTAAATTACACATAACTAAATTTTTCAATACTTATGTCAAACAATGTGCACAATAAAACTAAATTTCACGAGGACGAAGTCACGGGCACCAGCTAGTTTGTTTGTTTGTAATAACTTTATTGTACCAAAAACATGTATATAAATACAAGTATTTAATATTCAACCAACATTCAAAATAATGACACTCTTCTCTAAATCCCAAGCACCTATCTGGTTAGGAAGCCACGCGCTTTTCAAATCGTGTGGCTGGTCTCTTTACAAATTGGCATTATTACCCTTGTACAGCATAAGTAATTAAAAACATCATATGATGAGTTAATATTCAGCCAGTTAATTTAAAATACTAATGACACACTCCTCCCCACTCCCCGCCGCCTCCGACCGCGCACCGTCACTGTATCAACCAGATCCATCAGTGGTAATTAATTATAATAATTAACGGTCGCGCAATCACGCGCGCTGCATTGCGACGAGCACATCTATGCGAAAATGAGAGCTAAATTATTGCGATATGAGTAATAATTTGTGAAATGAAATAGTTGGAGTAAGTTTGGACGTCTCTGTAAAAGAGGTGTCTCAATTAAATCAATTGCTTAGAGATAAGGCCGCCTTTTGTGCTTTTTCCTAGAATTTAAGATAGTTATGTCCTGTCTTTTGTGCAATAAAAGGTATTTTATTGTATTGTATCAATCGTAGATGTACTAAAACCTTTCATAGGAATATCATCGTTACCAGCCATTTCACCGCTGGGAATAGGCTATACATCTCGCTTTTAAAAAAATGCCATGTACAATATAGCTAGGTAAGTACCTACCTTATACGAGAATCAGATGCATAAAGTGTTTACATAAAAATCTCTTTCTCCCTACTTTATGTTAATATATTGCCATCACTCAAAACACTTAGGTTAGAAGGCAGGGAAGCCGCCCAAGAGACTGGCAGCATTTCAACGCTAAAATGCGCATCAGATGTTTAGTCTCCTGTGACATGTATTATGCATTACACGCGACCTCGCAAAGCACTAAATTTAGCAAATACTGCTTATTCGAGAGTTCAACTGCTGGCAGTTAATTAATAGGAAAGCTCGATAAGCTATTCGGAACGCAATAGTACTGAGGGCTAATGGAGAAAGTTTAGTCAACGTTCATTTGAAAACTGCCTCCCTGCCTTTGTATATGTAGCTACTAGTATCTTTTCGCGAACATAGCAGTTTGTATAGGAGAAGCAGAGCTAGAAATAGGCTGTTTTACAACAGACAAAGTGGTTTTTATTCTAATATAAAATAGACATTACTTGCGTTTTTTTTTATATTTATTTTAAATAACTATTTTGCGGCAATAAATCACGATGTGGCATTGTATTTTTAATAAAATAAATAAAATGGAACAAATTACACAGATTGAGCTAGCCCCAAGGTAAGTTTTAAACTTGTGTTATGGGATACCTACTCAACGATACTATTTTACAATAAATACATATATGATAAACACCCAAGAGCTAGGACAATTTTGTAAAAGGTCATTTTCCAACTTGCCCTGGCTGGGGATCGAACCCAGAACCTCCAGAGTGGCGGAAGGTGTGTTAACCACTACGTCATGGAGGTCGTCGCAATTAATGTCCATCAACAATTAAGTAATTATTTAGTGGTAGCTAGTACGAGTAGGTACCTACTTTATTGTACGTACGCGTCATTATTATCTACAACGCCATTACTAATTACTCTAATCTACCTATCAGTACAAATTGATCGTAGATGAAACTAATTAGACAGATATATGAAGCTGCCTTTGTAACAAAATAATCGCTAGTAGAACTAAGCTGATATCGTACCTCATTTATTACTATGACTATATCAACTATTTATTGGGTATCAAAATAGTTGCACAATAAAATGTTCCAGTTTCGCACAGCAGTTTTTTTTTTATCACCTACTATATACTTCTGCGAAATTGTTCTCGTATATAACAATGGTTATTCGAAAGAACTTAAGGTTTTTGTATGGAAAATTTGCTCCATTGACTGATTCCTCCTTTGCAAAATTAAGGTGGTAAGGTGATGGTGACCCGGTAGAAAATTAAATCAATCCATTTTATTTAAGTACCGTAATTAAAAATCCATTTATAGCTTCCTGATAATAGCAAAAGCACAGATAATTAAAACTCTAAATCACAAGAACCTCAATGACTACAAATTACAAATTCAGCCTAAGTTATATCTAAATCCAATAATAGATATTGAACTAGGTTTCTTTCGCCGTATCTTTCCCAGAGGTGGTCGTTCCAAAACGGTAGCTTGTAGCTTTAGCACTAAAAATCCTTCATTAAGAGATAAATGTATCCTCCAATGATATGTATTTTTTCAATAATAGATATTTCCAATTCACAGACTAAGTATTTTTAATAAAAGCTGTTCCAGTAGCAATTTTTATTGTTTTGTGAAAGTGAAATTGATTCCTACGACTCGGCGAATTTCGACTACAATTGTCAATTTGAGATATGTATCATTTTTATATTAGGCCGGAGGATTTTCATTTTATAGTAAGACGATTATGTGCGCTTCAGGTTGTCGGAAGATTATTTCCGGCGATCTAAATAGACTTGCCTGGGGGCGTGCTGTCATTAGGAACAGAGTTATTCCAGGGTTGATTAATATTCCAGCCACGGGTCCGGAGGAATAACGAAACTTTTTGCCAATCATTTCGGCTCGCCGGCTATACGTGTTCGAGTGCAATCAATTCGAAAGCTCCGTTGTCAATTTCCATTGAATTTATCTTGATTATTTTTGGTAATTTAGATACAGAGTACAATGTTTTGTTGACCGATAATATTGAAAAAAAATCCATACTGATTTGAAAGCAAAGAAAAATCTGAATTTATCAGCTCCTTCTTACACGCAGATTGTAAAAGTCTAATTAAGGCTTCTTACGACTGCTGTGTGAAACTGTACACCTAATGGTGTTAGTTAGTTAGTTAAAATTTTTATTGCACCAAAACATAGAAATACATTATTAGATTATTGAAAACAGAATGTGATAATGTTAATTCAAGAAAAAAATAACTCAAGTTTCCTCTAAATAGTCAAATGGCTAACAAACCAGACGGTGTGGTTCCCGGCAGAGTAGAATAGAACCACTCCAAGTTTTCCCGTGGATGTCGTAGAAGGCGACAAAATGAGACCTCTCCAACACGTTTGGCCAGCGTGGAGAGTGTAGGCCAAATCCTCGGACTGCTCTGGCTGGATATGGCTCTGGTAGTACAGGTAGGGTCGTGCTCCTGCAGTGGAGACTAAAAAAGACTTAATGATGATGATAACAAACCAGCATAATATAACAGTATATTTGAAATACTTAAAAAATACATTCCTATCTAGATCTGACCTAATACATGATGAAACGTGTGACTGTCATCCATTATTATGGCACTGCGGTAGAGCTCGTGTTCTAACTTGTATGAATAAGCATGTGTATTGTCTAAATAATATCATAATTATTCGCATAATGTATTCACATACAATATCGCTCGACTATTACTGCTTCCACAAATAGAGTTATTTAGCATAAAGGCCAGTTAGAGTTGCTCGGGTAATTTAGCATATATAGTCTAGGAACGTAGCAATAGTTCCTAGAAGTTACTTTGTCACGTCCTGCCAGTAATCACACAGCCATGGATTTGGATTCGTGCCCGGGCATCATGTTCGATGTTCTCATGTTTACTTAGGGCAGCTCGGGGACTCTATTGACTTGGAAGATCACGGTCGTAGTTTACTTGCGTAATTACTTGTAAGTACGATGTATCAAGTAATTAATTTTATGTGATGTTACAGTATCGATGCTTGAAAATGCGTATTTCATGTTTATTATAGAAATGATTCGACTGCTCACTTTATTAGTTTAAACATTAAGACGATTTGTTGACCACTAACGTAAAACTGTGATATTCCGCAATGCGGCAACGTACTATATCTACCCGGATCGTGAATTTTCTAGTTTATAAACGTAATAAAAACGTTAATTTAAACGCAGTGATTAAAGTATTAATTTGAAATACTCTAAATATTTATATATATAGCCGTGTAACTACACGAATAAAATGATTGGCTACGCTTGCCTCATTGTGATTCCAAACGAGTTTGCAGTTTGCAGATAAATATCAATGCTGTACTGATCACCACCGACGGAAAGAGCCGCCAAAGTCTGGCCAAACACGATTTTATCCCTTGTACTAACTAACAAGGACATCCCTAATTAAAACTTCTCCCTAGTTAACAGACCTAACAGAATTTTGTCCCAAAACTTTTTTGCCCAGCTACGAAACTAAAAACTTTCAGCCATATTGGCCAGAAGTTGTAAATAAATTTTCGGGCGACCTATAAAAGTTAAAGATGTATAAGTTGCTGCGCAAAATAAAAACGGCTTTCTGAAGTTTAGCGACAGTCTGACCAACGATTGAAATATATAAGCAGGCCTTTTTGTGACAGTTGGGTAAAAGTTTAGATACGAGTCGACAGTCTCACCACATTGGTCGGAAACTGGATGAGATAAATAACAAGGGAATAACGATGTTAAACCTTTGCACGATACGGAGATTTTCGAGTTTTCCTCACAGTGCGATTCTGTATACGGCCAAACAAAATCTACAACAATAATCGTAGTCGGCGCTACGATACTGATGCCGAACTACGAGTATTGAGTTAGTTGCCACGCAAAGGGTTGAAGCTGTACATATTAACATATTATTTGAATGGAAATCCGCTACGAGTGCCATGACACAATATCACCTATTTCGAGTATCAAATTTCAAATTCAAATTCAAAAATATCTTTATTATCATAGGATATTTATAATATCTCTTAATAATAGTCACTTTGTTTTGTTTTGCACAAATGTTGACGTCAAATCGTTACTTAAAGCTAAGTTTACGCCGCTTCCTAGGCGCAAGTGCAGAAGAAGCGGCAACAAACTGCACTGCACGTTTTCTCCAAAGACGTCAACTAACAAACTAAAAACTTAAAATTAGTTATATAGATGGACAGAGATTACATTGTTTATTATGTCATAATTAAATTGAATTATAAGAACTACGAAATTTAAAATAATGTCAATTTGTAAATTTAGTATGTACCAATGTACCTAAATTATGACATGTCTAAATATACAAACCTTTAAGAGGGACCCGCGCCAAGCTCAAGCCAGACCTTTTTGTCTTTAAGATAGTCATCGGTCCTATAATAAGCTTTCTCACAAAGTACTTTCTTTACATAAGCTTTGAATTTTCTGTCTGGCATATCAAGGACCGATTCTGACAATTTATTATAAAAAAGTATACACTTCCCCATAAAAGACTTACTGACTGTATTCAGCCTGTAATACGGGCTAACTAAGTCATTCTTATTACGTAAATTTCTATCTGTAAAATCACTTACTTTATTGAACATGGAAATATTTTTCCTTACATACATTATATTTTCAAATATGAATTGTGATGCAAAAGTAAGTAAGTATTTCCTTGAATAATTCCCTCAGTGAGTCTCTCGATCCTAAGCCGTAAATAGTCTAATATCCCTGTCGAAGTAACATTAATTGGCTCCGATTGGTTTCGATGTTGAGCCATCGTGGTGCAAGGAAGGGACTGCGTTACTCAAACTTCACTCGGGGAGCTTCCTACCTGTACCTAACGGGTTGCGGTGTAAACAGAGCCAAAGGGCGCAAAACCCTAAAGGCCACGCTTGAAGAGCAAAACAAAACAAAAAGCAAGACAAAACAAAAACATTTTTCAACGGAAATTATCGGAAATAGGTAGTGACCCGTTGTTAGCTCACCGCTCATTTATATTTATCCCCAGACTTGACCTACACCTAATCCCTTAACCGTATTAAATAAATACTCGTAGATACTTTTCTTTTCTAAACCAGCATTAACTGAAAAACATATCATTCAGGTTTTCCACAGTCAAAGATTTGAAATGTCAGAATTGAAACAGTCAAACTGGCCAAACTGTTTAAATCCTGAAGTAGGCTCACATCAAACTGCATGATTTGCGGTTGTTGGACAACTAGATGAGTAGGCCACCACTCAACTAGTTTTCCAACTTGACCAATGTAAGCTTATTCGGAGGGAAAATTTTAAATTGGTCGGATTTAAGAGGCCGTCAGCGGGTAACTCGTGATGTAACGTAGTTAAATGAACTCTCTTGCTTGGGATACATGGGATTACAAATGCCGAGGATTTTCCTAATCCACCCTGAGACCGCGGTCGTTTCGTCTAATGGCGTGGAATAAATTTTGATATAAAAGACATTGGTCCTTATGATTGGAAGCGAAAAGGCGGGTTTTTTTTTAATCCTGCACTATTGGAAGCGTCAAGACGTTTTTACTTACAAATTTTGCACTCGAAACCATGGAAACTTACAATGCGCGTGGCCTTAAACGCACTTGGCCGGTTTTTATTTTTCTTGCCACCTATCATAAATGTTAAAAATAATTTAAACGTAACTTTTACACATTTTCTACGCACGAAAGAATGGTCAGTAAATTAATCACGCACTAGCTGTCGACAGTCTGTCCACCTGAACCGTCTCTATAACAACATTTTTGTACATTGCAATATCAATATCCATTGCTGAATAATGGCAAATATGAGGAGCCTGACAGCTGTATCGTTAGTTATAAAACAACATGCCCTTTTGGCGACACGCCAGTGTCCCGGACCCCCCGGGAATCGTCATCAATAAAAGTTATCGGGCCGACCGTATTTACCTAAAATATATTTGTCGTACAGCTTTTCTTTTATCTCGCTTACATAAAGGAAGAAAAATGACCAAGCTGTGTACGTAACTCATAGTGGAGGAATATTTGTCGCGAAGACATGGAAGTTTTATATTACAGAATTTGCGAAGCAAGAAGATATGTCCTCCGTGTGCGTCATTGTTTTACTACTTATTCTTATTAAAGAGCTTAGTGGCTTAACATATTGCTTATATTTATTTACATATCATGCATTATCAGTGTTATGTAATACATTGATAACGAAAACTCAACATACGAAAAAATATATATATATATATATATATATATATATATATACAACGCTTGTATAAAATCCCATCAGATATTAATTTATTGACCGAGCAAGCGGAATGTCTCAGTTTCGGGATTGACCAAAAGTGCTTTTGTCCGTCTGTCTGGTCTCGCCCGCAGGTCGCATGTTTCCACCGATTTTGACAAAAATTGGCACACAAGTTTTTGATTGATTTAATTTTTTAGTCGTCGTGATTGGAGAAACTGGAGAAACAAGGGGGAACTTTGCTGTAGCGTAATTTATTGACGGATTTCAATCAAATTTGAAAGGCACACTAAGGACTTCATTCTACACAAGGAGTTGTAACAAAAAACCAAAAGGGGGAGTGGAGGGGGGAAGAAGGGAAAGTTTTTTTTACTTGTATATATCATTATATTTTATATTATATTCCATTAGATGTCATAGGAACTTGATTTAATTGTATAGCTCGTATGCCTGTCATGTTTTAGCACAGAGTAGACCAATAAAATAAATATTAAAGTGTGTTTTTACCACAGTGTAAGTTTATCAGAAGTCCTTTAAAAAATAAAGCTGACGACAGTTATTACAACCATGAATGTTTAGTCTAGCCTCTAAAGAGTTATAACCGGGGTTAATTTCGCTGCGTAATGATAGCGACTAGAGTCGACGTCTTAACGGCGCCCAAGTACAGAAAAGCCGGAGATAATGGCCTCTTAACGTTTACCCAGTTAAGGTTCAAGCAGTAAGTTAATCAATTTTACGCATAAGTAAATATAATTTAAAATTTTGTGGCTGTATATGTGAGACAACAATATATCATATATACTTAATTGCTTCGCAATTTTTGTATCCACCTACGAGTAGGTATACAACGTCTAATTGACATATGCGTAATAAATATCGAACCACGGGCCATACTAGGTCACTGTAGTATAATGATATTAAAATAAAAATAATAATTAAAAAAATATAAAAAAACATTCGTCATTCCGAGCAAAAAATGCTTGGGCGGTGCACACTTTTGAATATTTTTATACGTATTCCTGTAAAAATATAGGAAGTCAACTAACTAGTTATTGTTGATACTCCAAATCGAATGGAATGTTTTTATACGTGACTGTTTGTTACAAATACAAAAATAACAAATCTGAAATAAAAATAACAGAACTTGTTTTATTTATTTTAGATCGATGTCGTTTCTGGCCAACTGGATTCATATTGGACAGTAAATAAACATTTCTTCACGAAATTGTAGCTGCATGCCATGTAATTTTCTTGTTTTGATTCGATATACCGAACTTATGTTTCGCTCAAAAGAGTGTAGAGAGCAGATATTGAGTTTATACCAATAAATAAACCAGTTAATAAACCCAATTAAGTAAACTTTAATTTTAAAAAACATTGAATATAAATAAATATGTATGAGGAAATAAATAATTTTGTGCCTTGTAGAAAACCAGTAAAAGAAAAAAATAAGTTAGTTTGGACTGACACCAACCGATTTCATTTATCAGACATGTACTGTGCTAATGGTAATCCTCACGCTCACCCATAAATAATATCGTAAAATAGAGATGTAATATAATAAAGTCCGCCAATTCAGTACATGACATTTTATTTTTCATATCAAAAATTTCTCATATCAAAAATTAACATAACCTGAAACCGAAAACAAAAAGATTTTTTTAATCTACTCAACACTATAAGTTAATCTGGTGGAAAGGGAAAATGTCAAGTAACAGAAAAAGGATGCACGTATAGGAATGTGACGTCACTAACATTAGGTTTTGCGCACACGAAAGAGATAGCGAGATGCCCCGATCACGCTCCCACTTTTCTTCATACTAATATTTGAAATGCAAATTAATACTTCATTTAATAAACAATTTTCTTGATGTTTTCAGAAAAATATTTTTTGTGTTAATAAAACTATTTATTTGCAACAACAGGCTTCGTCAAAAGATTTAAAGTTTCATCAGCTTAAATAACACTTGTGTTAATTGTTGTTAAAAATATTGTACAAAATCAAACACAGTTAAGTACCCAATTGCTCAAGTTTTTGAAAATTGATTGAAAAATATACAGTTCTTTATGCCTTTGCTCTGTTGGCATAGCAAACATTGGATAGCAAAAACGTGCCTCGAAAACAGGAACTCCGAGCATCCCTAATGGCTCTGTCGCCGGGAATCGTTGTGGCTATCTTGTTGACTATTTATATATGTTACACTAGGAATCCGATCTGGCTACTGGATCTGGCTACACAAAGGACGTTCTCTAGTTTTAGATGGTTTTCAAATTCAAGCCATCCTTCTCTGGAATGCTCTTCCTGATTATATTAGACGAGCGCCTAGTCGTTACGCTTTTAAACGGACGGTTATCAAACGGTTTCTCCAACAAGTCTTTTCTCATGGTGTACTTATACACTTTGTATATTTATTTTATCTATAGTTATTGTATTGGTAATTTTTTTTTAATTAAAATGTATATTCTTGATTTATTCCTGTAGGTATTTATAGATACTTTTCAATTTTGTTTACACACTCTGTCGCACCACCCAAATTATTTCTCTACTTGGTCCACTGGTTGACTGGCAGAGAACGCCATAAGGCGTTGAGTCCGCCATTTGTACACTATTTTTATGTGCATAACAGTTTAAATAAATTCCTATCGCTGAAGAACACCATACTTTAAGAAAGACTATAAATGGAAAGTAAAATCCTAGTGTATTTTAAGTTGACCAACAAGGCACCTCAAGGAAAACAAGCCTGTTTACTATTACTAAGTAAAATACTAGTAAATATTTTATACATGGAACGAAGGCAGACCTGGCTAATACGTCTATGCAGTCGTGACTTTGGGGTATGAAGCTTTTAGTATCCACAATATTGTTCTCTGTACTGCCCAAGAACGGATTCAGAGATCCTGTTATCGAAACATAGGTATATGATAAGTAACAGAATAAATATCGCATGTATACAACGTGTAATTGACATATATGTGTAATAAATCTAACCACAGGCTATAATAGATCACACTTTTGTATGGAAATGCCGATTTTTTTACTGTTATTTTAATTTTATTACACTATAGTGATTTCCTATAGCCCGTGGTTCGATTTATTACGCATATGTAATTACATGTTGTGTAATCCAACATTTTCTAATTACTTGATTAAAATTAAATTATTTCTCCAAGTTTGAACAACTCTAAATATTTATGTGTAATAGGTACTTATATTGCTTTAATAAACAAATAATAAATATAACTTCCAAATGACAGCCTTATATACGAGTAGATATACTCTGACTTTTCTTACTAACAAAATTAGTTCTAGATTCCTTCAAACCATGTTAGAATAACTCTATCAAATTAGATATACTATTGATAAGTATGGATACGAAACGTCTACGTTTACATTTCTAGATGAGAGCTGGATCGATGAAAGATAAATGGGCAAGTTAATAGTTTGAGAACTAACTTGAGCAGAACTTGAGGACCTGGGACGGCCCGAGATAGCCATTTTACGAAAATGGCGGTCAGCTTATGTAATATTTCTGTAGAGCTCAGCCATGGATATCGTAATTTAATCAAAACAAATAGGTACTAGAAGTTTCTAAGCATTAGGTAACTTCCCGATTCAGGTATACTTATAAGATATACACATATTTTCCTAAAAAAAAAATCAGAGTTAACTCTATTTTAGGCTCACTCTGTAGATGGCAGCTACATCATCATCCGAGCGTATTCCCGGTTGCATCCGAAGTGGTAACACTTCAGAGCCCGGGGTCTGCTACCTGACCTAGGTGATTTAATGAGGTTATTGGTTTTTACATAGAGCGACTGCCGTCTGACCACCGCAATCCAAAGGGTACACTAGAACTAAACCTAAGATAGGTTTACAAACACTAGATGGCATTTGGGACCCACCTTTACGTGCCTTCTGAAGCATGGGTTCTTTAGACGGCAGCTACATTAATAAAAAAAATACTTGTACTCTACTTAGGTAACATATCTAATGTTACCTAAGTAGAATTTCCATTTAGTTATTATCATAATCGTCATCAGGTCTTTTTTAGTCTCCACTGCAGGAGCACGACCCTCTCTGTACTACCACAACCATATATTAGCCAGATAGTCAGAGAATTTGGCCTTCAATCTCACGAGAGGTTTCATTAATGTTCACAAGCTTTGTTTAGCTTATATGTTTCCTAAGTCGCCTCCTACGACATCCACGGGAAGACTTGGAGTGGTCTTATTCTACTCTGCCGGGAACCACACGGCTAATTTAATAAAATAATAAGAGTACCTATATCAAATGGCTACATAATCGTAACAACCTATACGAGTATACTACCTGTTACCAGCGCGCTGCGTTGAAATTGCTTAATGTGAATAAAACGGGTGAAATAATGTTCCCACGCCCATGCGTGGGAACATTATTTCCATAAATCCATATTTTATATACCAATATAACTCTGTCAGAAATCTACGCGTGGAATCATTATTCCGCCCGTTTTGGCATTCACATCAAGCATTTTCAGCGCACTGGTCCGTACCACTTAAAATTCGATATTCGTTTATACGCCGCCGTGAGCGCCGCCCGCCCGAAAGGATTGTCCGACTTTCGAACGGTCCGCGGACAAAGTTTGTGATCCGTAAAAGGTCGCACTTATGTGTCGACCCCGCTGACCACTAACTCGTATCAGGAGAAAAATTAAGACAGAGTTTGGGGACGTTATATACTCGAGGAGATTTCAAAGTGGCCATTCTGATACTGTGGACGTTTTGATACAGTGGTTGATATAGTGGACTTTCTGCGGTTTTCTGCTGTTTGAGCCCGATTGAAACTGAAGTTTGTTTTTTTATTAGAAACTGAAGTTAACGACGTATTTACGTGATAGTCAACTATAATCTACTAACTGAGTAGACATGGTTTTATCCTTACGGTGTTAAGGAGCCGTTGATGAAAAAAAAAGGTCTTGAGAAATTATGATACAGCTTGACTTATCCAAACACTTGACGAAGATACGCAATAAATTAAGTAGTAAAGTAAAAGTATTCCAATTATAAAGATTGTAATTATATATTCTGGCACCGACGATAGTGGCTTATAAAATGACAGTGTCAAAGGCAGGCCTTAGATGACGGGCTAACATGTGGGACCAACAACTTAACATGCCTTAATCGACATAAATAAATAGATAAAGACAAATAACACTGATTGAGCTAGCCCCAAAGTTGAAAATTGGGATACTAACTCAACGATACTATATTTCATGATATATACATATAAAGATAAACACCCAAAACCCAGGACAATCTGAAAAAGGCCATATTCCAAGTTGCCCTGGCTAGGGATCGAATCCAGAACCTCCGGAGTGGCGGACTGGCGTGTTAACCACTACATACACAACACACAACCATACTACATACACAACCATATGCAATACGAACGCGACTAGATAAACGTGTAGAAAGTAAAATTACAACTGTTATCGTAATCCTTACGCTGACGTCTTTATTTTTACTAGGGCTCAGCCTAAGTCGGTTTCGCTTCGCCTAACAAGACAAAGAATCGGCGATACACTTGACTTTTGTGGCCGGCGACATTACTGCCTGACTTACGACGCGACCCGCAGTAACGCGACCTACAGCGGACATTTGACTTTACGCTTGTAACGGACATTCTAGCTTTTTATGAACTGGATTGGATGACCTAGGCTTTTATTATGCCATTTCCCATTTTAACACGAAGAAAACTCTTTTTTTAGGCTTTTATTATGTCTCTTTACATTTTAATACGAAGAAAGGTCTTTTTAGAGTTCCGAGCATCCTACAAGGATGTCCATGTATCACTTATCGCATAGTGATAGTATACTATGTGACATTTGTCATTTATCACATGAAATTAGCATACTACTATACTATGTGATAAATGACACACGGACATACCTCATCTTAGCTTCCTATCAGGCTAGATAAAGGTCAAACGCACTCAAATCTCTAATAAAAAAATAAAAATAAAAAACTACTTATACGAGTTCCTTGTAGGAAGGAAGTTCGGAACTTTAAACCGTTTATATATTAAATTTTAAAGAAAAACTAAGTTCTCTGAGCGTGGCCCGACACGCACTTGGCCAATTAATTTTTCGATTTAATTGATTATCAGATTTTTTCAAAGCTTCAATGCTTCCTGAAAACTGAAATTTAAACAAACGGTGATAATAAAATACATTAAGTAACCCTACGTACCTCGTACTCGCACGGTCTTATGACATCCTCCGCTGTCTGTCCGTCTGTCCGTCTGTCACACCTGAAATTTTCACCGATTATGTATTACTGTGGCCGCTATAACAACAAATATTAAAAATAAAAAAGTTGAAAAATACAGGGGGTCGTCGTACAAAAAAATTGTTTT
The DNA here is from genome assembly GCA_963576875.1 of Acrobasis repandana. Lineage (NCBI taxonomy): Eukaryota > Metazoa > Arthropoda > Insecta > Lepidoptera > Pyralidae > Acrobasis > Acrobasis repandana. The sequence continues at coordinate 6,728,714 of OY756215.1, forward strand.
TTCAGCGTTTTTAACTAGATCTTTATAATGGCATTAACTAGATACTTTAAATTTTCACAGATATGTATTACTATGACCGTTATAACAACAAATACTAAAAATAAGATAAAGTTAAAAATGAAAGGGGGTCGTCATACAAGAAACGTGACTCTTTAGCGTTTTAAAATATTGTACGGTGGTACGGAACCCTTCATGTACGAGTCCGACTCGCACTTGCCCGTTTATTTCTACTACATTTTGTACGCCCTTGCCTCGTCCGGTGTACCAGCAGTTCTTGATCCTGCTGGAATCAGCCGAGACGATGGGAAGAGGCTAGACGGAATGACGCTCATACCTTGGAAAAACGGGCGGTCGCTCGTATGGGATGCCACATGCGTGGATACTGTTGATCCATCCCACGTACGAGCGACTGCCCGTAAGGCAGGTGCAGCTGCTAGCACTGCTGAAGCCAATAAGAGGCGCAAGTATGCGGCTTTGGGAGAGCCGTATATATTTACGCCTTTTGCCGTAGAGACCTTGGGGCCTTGGGGTGCGGATGCCCGTCAGTTATATAAGGAAATTTTCGCACGCTTAATCGATGCCTCAGGGGATCCAAGGGCTGGCACGCATTTTGGCCAAAGGCTGGGCCTGGCCATTAAAGCGTAGGAATGCCGCCAGCCTCTTGGGTACCCTACCCTGCGAGCGCAGCGATTTGGCTTCCATTTTTTATATTATTTAATGTTATTTAAGTATTTTTATTTAGTTTAGTTTTATATACGTATGTAGTTATAGATTAATTTTAGTTTAATGTTGTTTTTTTTAGTAACGAGTATCTTATGAATTAATGATTTTAGTAACCGTCTTCAAAATAAGTGAATTAATACTGAAAATCCCCGAAGCCCTTAAAAAATAAGGTTTTAGTGTTTACGCAAATAAGCTGGGCACATCAATCACCGGCCCCACTAGATGGCAGCTAGCCACTTCGTCACCCACTGTCGATAAATAGTTCTACCCTTAGTCTTGCTTAATTTTGTATTTTTTTTTATGAGAAGTTAGTATTATTTTAGTTGAAGCGTTTTTTTTATGCTTTGAAAGAGATTCAATGAAAATATTTTATTAATAGTTAAGCTCTAAAATTTAAACCTTCTTTATGCTAGACGTACGAGTAGATTCATTGTAAAATAGCGAACCATCTTCTAGTCTCCTAAGGATATTCAGTTAATTTATTTATTGTGCATATATATGTCGAAATGAGAAATGAGGGTAAGGTGGTTTTATTTAAGATGAAGGTAAAGTCAGCGCCCCTTCCCGTGCTGACCTATGAGAAGCTTCCTTGTGAAACCTCATCACAGTTTAAACTAACTCTCTAGCGCGCACAGTTATCCTATTACAGGGCACCGTCCAGGTGAAGATGAATCTATGAATTATAAAACATAGGCAATGGCATGAGTCATAATGACCAAGCATAGCTATAGCGAAGCGCACCGAGCTGTGCACCGTGTGGCCACCGCCAGACTTATGACTTACTCGTATTATTATTTCGATCGAAGGATTACGCTGTATGCTGAGGGCATTTTACAGCTCACCGAGCGCGACGGATTAGGCGGGACCAACATTTGCCAAAGTGGCAAGATGTCCACACCGTTAAGTGACAGCACAAAGGGCTTCCACCGGGTAGGAACGAACCTCGGCTCTGGGCGTCACTGGCGATCGGCTTTGACCAAGTGTCAAGCGCCTGAAGGGCCGACTGGCTAGAAGCGTCCGGGTACCGTGCGGTACCTTGTAAACGCACCAGTCCTATTCCTATTCCTGATCCTCACTCGCCGGCGAGTGGGATTCGTAATCGAGCTAATGTGTGTGCTGTGTCTGCGTTGCGCAGGTGACTCTACGGTGGGGGGAATCGCACGACTAATGGGGTCATCCGGATCGTTAAGTACATGCATTGGTCGGCCCTTTTATACGCCGTACACAACACGTGAGTAGTGGGGTTTACGATAAGCAGGTGGTGTTTACGAATTTTGCTTTGTAAAATACGCATGTGACGCCTTACGTCACGTGATTACTACTATACGTCGGTATATATATATATATATATATATATACAATTATATCTAAACATTATATATAATAAAGAATATAAATTACTTTCTTTTCTACGATTTTTTGGGGCTTGTGTCCTTGTGGGCATAGGAGAAACCTTGATCCAGAAGAGCTTGCAGAAGATTATATCACTAAAAAGATCATTGAAGAAATTCAGGTATTCAATTTTATCATATTCATTCATAACTAACTACCTCCAGTTATCCGAGCGAGTGGAGATGGGAATGGGAACGTTACAATTACGGCGGCCATTGTGGCAAAAATAAAGGGCGGATTGAAAAAGTTTCAATAATTGCCGGCGCCACTGCCGCCCGGGCGCCCTGGGAAATGGGACGCACGCCGGATTGCATATTGCGCAAATAACTGTTGGTTTGTGCTGGCTTACAATGTGGATTTTAATTTTTTAAATCCTTTTTATTTAATGCGAATCTCCAGAAAATTAAAAATGCCACCGCGCCGCATACGTTATCAACTTATCAGATAAAATACTAACCTAAGTATACTTTTTTGTCAACCTTCGTGGCGTAATGGATAACACGCTAGTCAAATACTCCGGAGGTTCTGGGTTCGTTCCTTAACCAGGGCATGTTGGAAAATTACATTTGTGTTATTTTTATTTTTGAGGATAATTTTACTACGTACTATTTGTTCATAAGTATGAGCATTTATAACATCAAACTACTACATCAATTTCACATTATAAAGTCCACTAGAATCAATTTGCTAAATAAATTAAAGGAAACCCCAACTAAATCCCTTGACTTCCCGCCATCAACCCCTCAAAGAGACAAACTATGCAGATTAACGTCACTGGTTTGTATGCATGGTTTACATGGATGGTAAATCTGATTTACGTTTAAAGATACCAATGGCAAACAAACATAACTCGTATCATTTTGCTTTTCAGCTGAATAATATAGGAAACAATGGCGAAAATTCAAAAGCCTTTTGTATTTAAATATCCAGCATAATAATAAAGGCTCAAATTATTTAACAAAAGTCCACACGTCCGAATATCTGATGGGAGCGCATCCGTAAAACCCAATATTAATTTTATCTGATTCCGCTGAATAGCCGACTGAATACGCCGGGAAGCGGCTGCGGGCAATCTCCTAAAACTGGTTAGGTAACGCCAGCACCACAGTCGAATCCAATTAATATTTTAATACGAGTACTACTCTGATCGGTTCACACGCCGCCAAATTAATTGGACATTGAGTATTATCAGCTTTAGTTCTCTATTTTAAAATGCAAGAGAACCTTTTGCATTTTAAAATAGACTGCATCCGCGATTCTGTTCGCATGGATGGAACTATGTTATTTGTTTGTTTGTTTATAAAGCTTTATTGTACACAAAAGAGAAGCAGATATAACACAGAAAAGTAAACATACAATAGCGGCCTTATCCCATATAGGGATCTCTTGAAGTCAACCGGCCAGTAATTGAGAGGAATGTTTAGCTAATATGAGTTTGGGGCAAAAGTGGCTAGTACAATAATAGAGTATAAAAGATGAACAAAATATAAATATATATAAATATAAACCTACACATATATATGAGAAAAAATAGACTTACATATAAGTATACATAAACCTACATATAATATAAACTAAAAACATGAAAAAGAAATCAGGTAGCTCAAAGAAACTCACGAATCCTGAAAGGTATTCAAAATTTTGTTTTTAAATGAACCCAAGGATGATGCCATTTTAGTATCCAAAGGGAGCGAATTCCATAGGTGTGCTGCCATCACAGAGAATGATTTTGAATTAGAGTGCGAAGAATGAGGAGGTACGAAGACTGTTAGCGGAGCGGAGACGGCTGTCAATTTGCTGAAAGGAAAACTTTTCACTTAGGTAATTAGGACAGGAAGAATTGAAGAGAACATTGAAAAGAAGAGAGAGAATGTGGTAGTTACGACGGCTTCTAATAGGTAACCAGTTAAGTTTCTCACGGTATTCCGATATATGGTCATATTTTCGAAGATCATAGACGTATCTGATGCAGACGTTTTGCAGGCATTCTAGTTTGTCCAACAGTTCCTCTGTAGGGTCCAAATACGCGATATCAGCATAATCTAAAAGAGGGATCAAAAGTGAACGGGCTAACATTGTTTTCGTATTTATGGGAAGAAAGTGTTGTAGTCTTCTCAGGGAGTTAAGTGCAATAAATAACTTCCTACTCACCTCGTTGATTTGTGGACCCCAACAGAGGGTTTCGTCAAACAATATTGTATTTACATTTATTAACTATGTATTGTTTTATTTTTCATTCGCTTAACTTTTTGAGATTACAATTCGTGCTTTAGTATTACTAATTTAATTTTCTCTAGAAGTTTTTATATTAAGTATTTTAAAAAAATTGGTAGGGTACTAAACATTTTGTGACCAACTCAACTTACTGACGTTTGTCTAATCTTCTTTAATCAGACTTTAGTTATAAATAATTACGCAATCAACCAGATTTTTCCAGCTGTGGTAAAATCCAGTTGGTGCGAACCAAGTATTCCAATTTATTTTGTTACGATTGACTTCCGTTTAAAGAAATACTTACTCCGTTGGTCTTCCCCGCTGGTAGCAATGGAAAACGGGCTAGAAGGAACATAGCTTTTAGGATCATTTTTAATAAGCAAAGACATTTTTCTGTGTCCTTATTTCGAATTTCTGATATCCACCTTCTTTTTTTTCTTTTTTTTTTAAGGGTTTTTATCATAACAGACATGTCAGCCCTAGAATTTACGTCTGAGGAAATATGAAAATGTCATACAATTTTTTTGCAATTATCGAGCCTGGTTTCGACAAAATAGATTGAGCCATACCAATATTGTAAGATTTCCAGCTTCATAACAACTTTTGATACACATGGGCTAGGGGTTACGCGTGGATATTGCAACCTTTTGAATAAGTCTATCCCTAAAGAGTTTTAGTGTATCTGTATGTTATTCAACTGAGTTAATTTTAATTAAAACTAAACTTAATGCTTTAAAACAGCATTGCAATGCACGGAACAATATCTACTTAAACTAAAAATATGTGACAAAATGTTTCATCACATATTATTTATTGAGTTAATTTTATTCTCGTTGAAAAAATTGACCCGGCTACTGCGTGAAGTTTGCAAACCCCCACTTTCTCGGAATGTAATGGATTACAAGTAATCTCCTCACGCAGCGAACAGTTCTGTGCCTGTACAAGAAATCTTTATAAAGATTGTATTCCTATCGTAATTAATGATATCTCATTATCATAGTGACTCTAATTTACAATTAAATATTTATACAAAAAATAACCCGTGTGGTTCCAGGTTAGAATAGGACTACTCCATCTCTTCCTGTAGATGTCGTAAGAGGCGACTAAAGGACCATAAGCACAAACATCTCGTGCTACAATTGCATACCCAAGGAGGGTTAACGTCGGGCGGCGGCCGGTGTAAAACTTTTCGCACAAATACATTCCCAAAGAGGGTTAACGTCAGGCAGGCGGCCGGTCGTAAAACTATTGCCAAATCATTGAAACTGTTCCGGCTATTTCTTCTCCATTTTGCAAGGTCTTTGGCATCCTTGGGTGACCATTGACATGCATGTTATATTTAGAGAAGAAAAAGCGGGTAAGCGCACCCCGGGCTCCGAAGAAACACAGTTGAGGATGCAACCGAGAACGCACTTAGACAAAGAAGAATCCAGATTATCTCCGTTGTTTTATAGCACATCTTCTAACAAAAAATTTGTATGCAACATGTAAAGTCTCATATAAGTATGCTAAGCTTTGTGTGTGTAATTGTATGTAATGGTAGAAGTTAAGATTATTATTATTCGTGGCTGTACGTGTATAGGCAGACTGAGCAAACATAAAACATCTCATTACAAAGACATCTCGCCGCAACTCAAACGTCAATACGCCTCGCACTTTGAAGCCTGACCTTTATAGCTCTTAACGAAGTAAATGTGATTAGGAATACACCTACAAAAGTATTTCCATCAGAAGGCGTGGAAAGGTTAACCTTTGGCCTTTTAGGACCATTTAATTATGTTGGTTTATCCTGCCACATCACATGAGGCAAATTAAATCCCTTTTTTCATCTTATCGCGTCCCCATGTCCTATGTTGTACTGCTTCAGAGCCAGGGTGCGCTTTCCAGCTGTTTCTTCTCCAAATATGATATGCATAGTTTGATAACAATTAGTCCCCTTTACTTACGCTTAGGAAGCAGCACGAAACTTAACTGTAAATAACAATGATTTGTAAAATCAAAACATAATAACGTTTATTATAAAACCGTATTGGACACAAAAAGGGGAGGCTATGGGAACTGAATTGTTAAAAATTTAAAAAATAAAAAAAAACCGTAGAAAAATAATAAACTTTGTTTTATAGAAGCACACAAGCTAACTTAAACTTTTTTATTAGAGACATAACAATTACTCTTTATATGGACCATCGCGTTTAAGCTTAGATTACCTTACCTGTAAAATACACAAAATAAAAAAAACATTCGAGACACATAATAGCTAGGTCTGGTGGTATCATGTAAGCCTTACGGGAGTTATCAAGCTAAAGAGAATGACCCTAAGAACGAGATATAAAAAAAAAATTCTCAACGATCTTACGTCCTCACTACAGCTACGAATGTTTACTGTGACCACTACTGCAACAAAAACAGTTAGGAAGCTACAAACCTTTCTGGAAAACTCGAAAACTACTTAGCCAATGAAGATGAATTTTGAAATTTGGCAGGATGGTAGATTGTGACTAGGAGACGTCCGCTAAGAAAGTAATTTCAGAAATTCCATCCCTAAGGGGGTGAAATAGGGGTTGGCGATTTGTATGAAACTTCGTAATTTTTAAAGTGAGACACATGAAATTTTTTATGTATTTTAGTAGTTAGTCGAAAATATTAATTCATTTATTAGATTTGAAAATTACATCCCTATAGGGGTGGAATAGGGGTTGCAAGTTTGTATGAATCTTCGTCATTTTTGAAGCGAGAAACATGTCATTTTTGAATTAGTGGTTAGTAAAAATAATTCATTAGGGATTTTAATAAATTGCAACCCCAGTAGTATACGCGGGCGAAGCCGCTGGCAAAAACAAGTAGTTGTATACAACTGAAATAAATGATTATTTATTTATTAATAGATTTGTCGTAAAGAGGGGTTAGGTGAACATTATTTAAAATGACAGTAAGGTTGTAACGATGCTGCATGCTGCATCTTTCCAAACCTCATTTCTTCATCTCATCCTGTCCGTTTTTCATTTTAAATTTCCTTTCATTCCATTTTCAAAGCATTTACGCACCCCTCTTGGTTTCACCCCTTCTGATTTTGACTCATTCCACCATCATCTCTTACGCTGATCACTTGATCTTATCTGCTGTACCTTTATAAATATTATTCAAAACATAGTATTAATTTAATATAGTCTGTCGTTGTGAGTCTTTATCTTCCACCTCTATCTCCGACTTTACTAATCTCCTACTATCTTCTATGTGGGAACTCACCTAGAGTGCCAGGACAGGTCGAGGTCCCACAAGGTCAACGTCCCTTCTCGCGCTGAGAAGCTTCATTTGAAACCACATCACAGAATAAACTAACTCTCTAGCCCCCAGGGTTATCCTGTGCCCACAGGGCTTACCGTTCAGGTGAGGTAGAATGTTATTATAACATCAAAGTCATACTGCATTCGTTATAATACTCGTAATCGTAATTCATGAGACATGAGTATCATGACCAAGCATAGCTGTAGCAAAGCGCAACTACGAATATTCACGAGTTGTGCACTGTACGGCTGCCTGAACCAGAGTGAGTCAGCCAGACTGACGACTCAGCAACCGTGCGGAGCTTTAGCTAAGCACTACAAGCAAGTAGTGGGTTTACGATACGCAAGTGGTGTTTACGATTTTTGCTATGTAAAATACGCACGTGACGCCATATGATACGTAAATACTAATATACCGATAAATATGGCATCATATTTAAAACCTAAATAAACTTGAATAGAAAACCTACAGGTAAACCTAAATAAAAGTTTGTCTAATAGAATTTTTTTCTTCTCTACCTATCGCCAGCACAATCTCGCTTAGATAACCCGTAATAACATACATGTGCAATATATTCGGCTACGTGACATCGTTTCAATGGCTGCCATATCTCAAGAAATGTGTGCACAACATATTTTTCTTTGTTCATTTCGGATAACACGATGCCTATTTGTTTCTCGCTGTTATCTTGATTTTTCTAAAATCTTTATATACTACGAGTAGTATGCATGTATGTATATTTATTATATAAATTTCTTCCTTTACGATATTTTAGAATGAATGAAGTTTGTATGATTAGAAAAAACAGAATACAATGGAAAATACTGTCAGAAGCAATACTATTGATCCGGAGCGGATAATTCTTAAAAATAACATTGTTCATTTCTTATTCTGAAAGAGTTTTGTTTATTTCAAAGTTATTAATAAATTGATTCGTAAAAATATCCTCCCACGTTACAAGTTAAAGTTGTGAAATGAGCTCGGCGCTACGGTATTCCCCAGGTGTTAACTAAAGAAAATCTTAAAAAAGGACGTGTAAAAATTTTCACAAAAAAGCCTACGGTGACCGATTACCATCAAGTAGACCGTATGTCTGTTTGCCTACTTCGTTATATAAAATAAACGTTTTGTGTCGTATATAAACAAATTTAGTTAGCTGAACCGTTCTGCCAGCGTAAACACTTCTCCACTCCTACACGTGGCATAAGTAATATCTTTTATTTCTCGTCCCCGTAATGCATTTCATTTAATGATTGCAAACAGTCGTTCCATCCACTCACATCTACACGTGTTCCGCGAGCAAACCTTGATACTCGTAATTGCGGGTCCGATATCCAAGTCCGAATTTATGACAACATGAACAGTTCTGTACCTAGTTTTACACGTTATCACTTAATGTCTATTAATTACACATGAATCCCAATAGTTATGCTATTCACTCACTTCTATGTACGAGTATGTCTTGAACAAACCTTGTTACACTTCGCCTGCTGAAAACGCACCGTATATGTTTTCATTTTCGCAAAACACACACGGACACGGTGCATTTTTCAGCAGGCGAAGTGTTAACATCCACCCATTCTGCCTCATAAACTTTATAAGATATTTAGACAGATTTTATTTTTTAAAAATACAATTATGTAGAGTATGTCAGAAAATACGTGCACTTTGCAAACGTAATCTTTAAGAATTCTCTTTTTTCACAGATTTGCCATTCCAATCCAATATGGGCCAAAAAATGACGCAAGATACTTACAATTTTTGTTAAAATGCACAAAAGAAAATTCGGATTTTTATTTACACAAATTGGTAATATAATGTCTGTTCATACTAAATCCGACGAAATAAATTCAAATGTAATCACGTTTAAAGGCTATTAGCAAACTCATAAAAGACGAAGATGAACTCTTATCTGGCAATTTATTTCCATTAGATGGGCCTACATACTATCTGGGTCCTTTCAGAATGTACGTATAAATTACTTTGCGAAAATCCCTAGATATAGAGGTAGGAGATAGGTCGGAGAGCTGTCAATTGATAAAATTAAGGTCATACCTTTTAGAAATAAATAACCCTTCGTACATAGAGTCGCACTCGCTATTTTTGTAACTAGCCTTATATATCCATCCCATCGCAGGGAAAAATTACCGCAATACGTTACCAATTACTTCTTCTCTATAAGAAAAAAACCCCTAAAAAGAGAAATTTTAAGAAGATATAAAATTTTGTATATCTTCTCTATATCGTGTCAATAGCAACAATTGTTGTTTATTTCGCCACATCTATAGCCCTTTGATTGGCCTCCATTAGAACGTCTCTAGGGAAGGATGCGGTGGACGTGGGGCATGACGGCAGATGTTCCATGGACTGAATGAATCCACAGGCACATCTGTCGTCGTCAGAATATTTCCACTTCTTTAGCTTCCGGCATCTTCCGACAGCCTACCCGGAGTCTATTTAGCGATTTCCACGTGCGCCATGTAGATTGTGGCCTGGTGGAAGATTATAGGAAAGCTGCTCTGGGAAACTTCTTTTGCCTCAACTTTACTCTAACCACAGAATACATAAGAGTCAAACTCTAACGCAAGGGGGATCGCTAGCGGTAGCGTGGTGTGGGTAATAAAGCCGCGTCGGTTTATGAGTCGTGCAGGTGGAGGGCGGAGTTCTATAATTAATTTTTAAGATATGATGTAAAATAAATAAATAAATATTTACAAGCAAATCACACAAATTGAGCTAGCCCCAAAGTAAGTTTGAGACTTGTGTTATGCGATGCGAACTAACTCAATGATACTATATTTTATAACAAATTCATATATAGATAAACATCCAAGACCCAGGACAACCTGAAAATGATCATTTCCATCTTGACCTGACCGGGGATCGAACCCGGGACCTCACTAAGCCACAGAGGTCGTCAAAATAAGTACGAGTGGAAGCCTGTCTTACAGAAGCATGAGCAGAAAATGCATACAAATGAGATGAAGATGCTTAGGTGAGCAGCGAGAGTCACAACACCTGAAAAATCCAGAAATGAGCATATAAGGGGCTCGTTCAGGGTGGCGCCTGTAGCAGGAAAGATGACAGAGAGTCGTATTATGAGGTGGTTTGGGCATGTGATAAGACGAGACAAGGAGCATTGGCTCCAAAGGTCTTTGGCCATTCCCAGCAAAAAGACAGGCAAAGGGAGACCACTTTCCACGTGGTGGACAGCCGTAAATAAGGATACCAAGCGAGCACAACTTAACAGACAACCCGGGACCGAGCATCCTGGCGCCGTGGTACGAAGAGAGCCGACTCCAAATAATGGGACAAGGCACGGAAAAAGAAGAAGATGATGTAAAAATTAATAAATACTTTTTAGTTTCAATTTTCATATATTATCTGTATGACTAGTGTATAAAAGCATGTAGGCAACGTGTGTTTAACTGTCGTTTTCCGTTCATTTCAGGTGACACCGACGAACATGGCCTGCCCTCGCAGAAAGATAAGGGATGCGATACCAACCTGTACCTGTATCATGTAAGTATCCTTTTGCTTTTGTTTCTAAAAATAAAATCTGTAATTCAAAAATCGTATAACTTTTTCAGCAATCTTTAATAATTAAAAAAGTATACAGTGTCTAACAAAATATATATGTATATTATAAAATAATTATTCAGAATCTACGAATTACTTAGTTTTAGTAGCGGCGTTAGGGTAGGGCGCGGTTGGGCGACCGCCCAAGGCGCCAGATACAAAGGGGCGACAGGGGCCGTTTTTGGGCAAGGGGGGGGGGGGGGTCACAGGTAATAATAAATATATAAATAGCGGCTGGTTAATGGCGGCAACTCCTAGACTCTTATTTGGGGCAGCAAATTTGAAGAATCCTATATCGTACTTGCATCCCTCCCCCCCTCGGCAGAAATAAATCCTATAAGATTGAAGCCTAAGTCAGACTCTGAATTGCAGTTTGGGGGGGGGGGATCTCGCCCAGAGCGCTGGTAGAGCTAAAGCCGGCACTGCTTAGTTTAATAATTAATTACCATCTAAATAAAATTTGCTAGTAGATATACATATACACGTACATATTTCTCGGCATCACTCACTACTATTGGTGTCTGGATAATCAAGAATCCATTGCAGATAATAGTTCGCTTTTCTACCTTTAATTGAGCCCCATATAGGCAAATAATTACTTGTTTTAACCACTTGCGTAGAAATAGCAACGTCATCAGTACACAATATTCACACTATTAAAACTAAAGAGAATAATATGCTCTCGTTAAACAGTAACACAGAATTAAAGTTGAAAGCGCGGAATGGCATTATCTGCATGAAATGCAGATATCTCATTTGCATAATTAAAATAGACGTGGTTTAACAGAACAAACACTGCGAACAACTTGTTTTGTTGGAATAATGGATTATTTTATTCGTTAGCGCTTGTGATCCTGAATAGCGCTAAACAAAGATGCTACAAAGTAGACGCGTGTAGCATTTTGTTATGTAAAACAAAGGTGATTGTGTAAAACTTTATTTTAACTTTCTTGTCGTTAATCTATGTTTTTAAAGTTCCGTACCGAAATGGTGCCAACGGGACCCTATTACTAAGACTCTGCTGTCTGTCCGTCTGTCTGTCACAGGGCGCTATCTCTTGAACCGTAATAGCTAGACCCTTTAAAATTTCACCGATTATGTTTCATTGATACTGCGGCCGGGTAATCATACAAGAAAGAGTTTCTTTCTGCGTTTTTAACTCGATCTTTATAATGGCCTTTTAATTATTACCGATTACTTTGGCTGCTATAACAACAAATACTAAAAAGATGATAAAGTAAAAAATTTAAGGGGATCGTCAAACAAGGAACGTATTTTCAGAACCCTTTTTCTGCGAGTCCAACCCGCACTTGACCGGATTTTTGTATTACTTGTAACAAAATATGTTGAAACCATTTTATTTTTTCGGCAGATTTGGTATATAATACTGAACTATCGTTATACATATCACGAAATACAAAATCAAATTTATGACCAAGTAATTATTGTGGTTGGCCAATTTTCGTCCATGGATTTTGTTAAATTTATTTGTAACTAGCTGTGCCCGCGACTTCGTTCGCGTGGTTGTCGGAATGTTATATAGCCTAAAGCCTTCCTCTATAAACTTTTCCGCTTTATAATATTAGTATAGATATTGGAGCACCACGCGCTTCACGAATGGCATTTATCTATAACTTTAAAAAATTAAGACAGAAGCAAAAAAAAATAATTTTAACAATAATATAACAAATATAACAAAGATAGGCTGGGTAGCAGGGTAGGGACCTATACTAAACTAGGTTTCTTTCGGCGTAATCTTCCCAGCAGTGGTCGTTCCGAAACGCTAGTAGTTTGTAGCTTTTGCACTACAATTAATTTTAAAAAAATTACCTTCAATAAATGATGTATTACCGCGTTTGTTCTCAGTAGTCCCTTTAGTGGTTCCTTTAGAGTTTAGAGGAACTACTTCGTCCTTTAGTTTAAAGGAACTACAGAGACAAAAAAAATCTCAGTAGTTCCTTTAGTGCTTCGTTTAGAGCCTACATGAAATGACTTTGACTTAGTAGCAAAGGCGTAACGAGTCTGCAGTTTGTTGCTGTTGATGCAGTTGTGGTCTATACGCGACAGTGACTGCATTTAGGCATCGAGTGTCAAAGTGATGTGTGAAATGTGAAATGTGAGTGTCAAATGACTTTGACTTTGGCTAGGCAAAACACGTGAGGTGTTTAGCCTTTGCTACTAATTGCACCGAACTTTCACTGATACTTCTCTAAGTAAATAATGGTAAAACTAAACCAATGGCAGAATATCCCACCTCTGAAACTGCAACTTTCTTGATGCCATGTGCAAATGATATTGTTTTAGATAAATTTAACCAAATCTACTAAGTTAAGGCCATTTGATTAAGAGCCTATTTGCTTAGCGTACTTTCCTGCAAGTTAAACTTGGCTACGAGATTTTGTAGACAAGAAAAAAATTGTCTAAAACTTCCTTGATCTGTGACACATCTCATATAAACTGAATGCACAGAGAATATTAACGAAAGTAACGTAATGAAAAAAGTTTTAATAATGTTAACCTGAAATAAGTATTTCTTTTCCCAGTAAGAATTTTCACAAGATTTTAGACGTAAGTATCAGAAGTTTAGCTCAAGGAGCTCGACTTTAAAGTTTGCAAGGATTGGAACCTCGACTCCAACCGTTTTATATAAGTGCTATCAATTTTTACTTTTGATATTTCTACAACCTACTTCAGCTGTGGTTACTGACGGACTTTTTTGCTTTTATATTTATAGTGCGATATGACCAAATATATTTTTTATACTTTTATATCGGCGACCTTAAGCAGGTTTACTATCTAATTAAAGTTTTCTAATTACATCTCATAATGGCTTTCGCAGTAGTTTCCTGCAGACTGCAAAATCCAATAAAAGCTCAGCTTAAGCTTCGTTAAGGCCGCGAGCGAGCAAACAAAATACGATCCATCGCCAGCTCTTCAAACTCGCAAGGCTCAGTCACAACTTACAGATTGAACGCATTTTTAATTGAAAATCCATTTGTATGCATGTAGTATAACGATAACTCAAGTGATTTTGATGTGTAATTTCTATTCTCTCGCCGTCCTGCAATCTCTGGGAGTGATTTCGTGAAATGTGATGGAAATGTGTAACAGGAAGCTGGGGAAGCGCGCGCTATTTGATTTGACCAATGAGCGGGTGCGGTGGTAGGTACACATCATATGGGACTACTGTAAGGCTCCCTTGTTTTTTCATCGGAACTACGAATTTAATGATAAATAATCGGTCAAGGGATTGCCAAGATATGGGATCGTAAGGGGCCGCGAGTTCACAGTTCGGGGTGAAGGACTAGGAGTAATGCACGAAAAGCGACGCAGCTGGTACATTCTTCATTTATTTATCTTCCAGACCAGCATGGAATTAAAACCAGAATACGTATATATCCTATAGTGGACTTCGCAGTGTGATACGGTGCAATTTACAAAATTATAGACCTCTTTTACTAAGATGATCTTCTAGTTTGCGCTTGGGCCGGATCAAGGGAGGATCCAGGGGGGGGTCATAGGAGTCATGCCCCCCTTCCCCCCCTAGGCTGGGTGTGCCACTGCCACTTCACCATCCACAGCTGTGGAAGGTAAAGTGGCAGCGGAGTCAGGATATACCGCAGTCGATTTCTAACCTTATTTTAAATTGCGATATTGATTGAGAATATAAGAATTTTTTTATGTACGAGTACATCACCTGTGTAGCGAAAGTGGAAAGATTCTCTACGTTATGAAAAAGAAAATTGTAGCTACGAGCTTCAATGGTTGAAGAACGTCTAACCGGACTGGCACATCTCCACGTTCATAAAAACTTACCCGCTACGATAATGCGTTTCGGGAGAAAATGTAAAAGAAAATTGATTTTGTTATTTAAATATAGGTAGGTATTTGTAATTACAGCACTTACATTTATTAAAAACATACCACTTTTTACTTGTATCTATTATTATCAAAATTAAATTATAACTTCTTGACCACGACTATGTGACCCCCCGGCACCAAAGCTGGATCCGCCCTTGGACCGAATGTGATCATTCGGCCCATGCGTACGCCAAACAATATAATGTAGATTTTTTTTTCTGGCATACGGGGTTTACCATTGTAGGTCGCTAAACATACGAGTACATTGGCTTTACTCTCAATACGATGTAAAGTAATGCAGGCAATTGTTCCAAAAAAGTATACCATTTCTTTGAAAACTAAAAATGTTATTTTAAAGCCAAAAAGTTGAATTCACATGTTATTCTGCTGCAAATCATACTAATATTACGATTATAAATGCGAAGGTTTCGATGGATGTTTGTTTCGCTTTCACGCCAAAACGGCTGAACGGATTAGAAAGAGATTTAGCATGTAGATAGCATTTTTATCTCGAGAAAAGGCTCCCGCGGGATTGTCAAAAAGACCACGCGGGCAAAGCCGCGAGCATCAACTAGTACATTTTTAAAATTATGATCGACACAATATATATACTTGTATGAGTGACTCGGCTCATCAATATAATAATCTTTTACTAAGGAATCAGTATGATGGTATCTCAAACAAAACTGACTGTCTAAATTCAAGATTCTGAGCATTCATCCATAGAATAAAATAGAAAGTTCACGCCAATTATAAACTACTTAGATAATACAATTACAGTTCGAATAAGATACAGAAAGAATATAAATTGTAATAACAGGCAACATCAGCTAAGCCAAATCACCTATTGTATCATTATTATAAGAGGAGAGACAATTTGCGAGGCTGTTGTTACAACCCGGTCCACACTGTAATCCGCCAGATTAATTCCTCGACCCCGCGTCCCACCGCCATTTACGCTGGACTTTTTTACAGCTTGGCCCGATTTTCACTTCTTTTGTACTTTGTTGTCAATCATAACAATAACAAGCAAAAAGTACGGTTTTAAGGTGAAGCTAGCTTTAAAATAATTAAAACCTTTCTCCTTTATTTGAACTTTAGCTCGTAGGGAAACATACTAGCATATTTGAAAGCGTACTTCAGATATGCGATTTCAAGTGAAAGTGCATTAAGTGATATTTCGAAACAGTTAGAGGCTTATTCAAGCCGGTGTCCACATTGTAATCCGAAAGATTAGTCGTTCGTTCTGCACTTCACACATTTCTGTACCTCTGAACTTAAATGGGATAATCTAAGAATCTATCTATTTTAGAATTGCTTGCTATTTCTAGAATCGATACTTCTGAGTCTTCTGACTAAACTTTTACAAATTAGCCTACGAAAGCCAACCTATTGTGTCTTAGCTGTACTCTATGTCAAAATGTTGGATAATAATTTATGACATTTTATATTGTAAATAGTAAAAAAATGAATACAAAGGATAATATACATTTACTTATTTCATTTAATTCAACTCAAATCTTTAGATAGTATATATAGTACAAAAGGTACATACAACTTAATGCTAGGCATTGTCTACCAGTTCACCTTTGGGACATAGCAAAGCATAAATTGTAGATGGGGTGCAAATTTAGTAATATCTATCAAAAGAAATAAATGCAAAATAATAACATAAAGTATACATACATATACATAAGGTATATAACAAAACAAACCAAAAATATCTACATGTCTAAATTATAATAATCAGTACAAATTATAAACTTACATAAATATGCACATGTATAATAAACATACATAAACTATTAGCTTTTAGACCTTGTCCAATATTTTATAATAATAGTTAAATTATTCCATTTAATTAAAGGTATATATATATATATATATAAGTATATATATATATGTATAACATAAATCCTTAATGTTAATGGTTTCACAGAAATACTGAATTCGAAATAATGGGACAATAAATAATTTTGGGCCACGATCCAAATAAGCTCCCCGTTGTCAAGCGAATTTATTGCATTATACTTATTTAATGTTTACTCGATAAACAGTTTCGGGAGTGCCGTAAAAGTCGCCCGGGAATTATTGCCTAACTTTATACGATTATTTTATGCCGTAATACCGCTAATATGAATTTTTATTTGTGTGTAGTGTAGCTATCTCAAAACTTGTTTTTAGATTTTTGTAACGATCAAAGTTTTTTTGTGAGATCCAAGGAAACGGAGAATAATATTCATGAATAAAAATCAATTTTAACAAATACTTCCCAAAATTTCATAAAAGCGCGATTTAAACCTTGAACCTTCGGGTTCATAGTCTAACTTTATCGCTAAACCAACCGAGCCATCGCTTAACTGGAAGTCGAGGCGGAATTAGGCACCCCCACGACTTGCAAGAAGGTACTTCATTCCAAAAATAAATATCTTTCTCTAAATCCCATATTAATTTAATAAATTTTCTTGGACGAATGTATAGATGACATAAATATAAAAATAAACTAAGATTTAGATTAGATCACTACCTCAAGCTACTCAAATAGCTGCAGTGACTTTTATAGCTAATAAAATTCTACAATAAACAAAACGTCGTACTCGAGACTAACCCACTTCACATTTTACTAGCAAGAAACGCTCTACAGCAATTGCCTTATCTTAAAATATTTTATTAACACATCTCAAGAACGCGACGTCACAGAAAGATATCACCAAAATCAGCCCGTTAACAGCCGACCTTTGCAGTACATCGCCTCCGAAACACAATTTCTGATTTAAATTCGTAATATCAAAGCGTACGTACTCGAAATAGCCTCGGAGCTGGAGCCATTTAAGCCTGGGATTAAAGGTGTTCCGTGAGGAGAGGGAATAAATCGAGCGCCTTATTGAAATTGAGTTAGAAACGTATTACCCGGCTACCGCTTATTCTCGATGACCCGTGTAGATTCGTAGAGCGTTCGTAGCGTCGCGTCGTAGACCTTTCGTAGCAATGTAGACCACTCGTAGCTCGCTACACACAATCGTAGCACAAAATAAAATGTTATATGCTACAGTGGAAGCTTTTTGACTCGATAAGAAGAAAAAATGTTGTTATATAATATATAAAATTAAAAAAATTAATATAACGTAATAAAATTATAAATTCAAATATTTATTCAGTAATTAGGCTTTTTGAAGCACATTTACCTGTCTATAAGTTTGTATACATTACGTGTAATATTGTTTATTTATATTGAAATTTTTAATTTTTAAAAGTTACCGATACTATTAGATACCGTTTCACAACGACCGCTGCTGAGAATAAACAACGAAAGAAACTCATTTACACAGTATTTTAAATTGAGTTAGGAGCGTATTAATCGTAGCCCGTGTAATTCCTAGCGTTCTTAGCACCGTCGACCACTCGTAGCTCACTACAAACGATGGTTGCATGGAATACAAGTTTATTTGCTATGAAAATTTAAAAAACCCCGACTGTCAAGAACGCCATCTAGTGATGAGTAGCGACCGATTTTCATCAAACATAGCAAAGAATAACCGCAAGAGAACTTGCTTTAATGTAAAAAAACCGCATCGAAATCGGCTTATCTGTTCGAGCGCTATGATACCACAAACAGACAGACAGACCAGACCAAGATATTAACTTAAAACACCCCTCTTTTTTGTCAGGGGTTAAAAATGCGTGATATTTGAGTAAGAAACGTATCAACATTAACTTAACGCGCCTACATGGTATTTCATCGTTCACACCACGCAAGGATTAGAAGGACGCAATTGTACTCGTATGAAGGATGCAAGTTGCGTCGCTTTTTTTGCGCTGCGTGTGGATCGACACTTACAAGATTACATGTGGCTCTCGATGACTCTCGATGATGTAGATTCGCAACACACTCGTAGCACCGTAGACCATTCGTAGCTCGTTATTCACGTTTGTAGCACTTTAATTTCTTACCCAATTGATTAGATTTCATCCGTACCGAGATGAATCTATAACTTAAACTAGGTACTTGTTTCCGAAAAATAAGAAATATGACCCTGTCAAAAAATGCGACCAAGGCGGGACGAATATTCTTGAATTGCGTCTTTTTAAAATTAAGAATAATTAATCCATCATGTTGCCAAGCGACACGTTTTCGATGATAAAAACAGAAACACGTTGCATTTTTTGTAATAACACGTGTACGAAATTTGTTGCAATAAAACGGGCCTCTTAATAAAAATCGCGCTTAGGCAAATACAGGTGCGCCGCACCCGCGCGACGCGCCAGATAATCCGCTGCTGCTATATAATTCATGCGCCATTGGCGCGACTCCTGACTCTCACGGTAATATGAGACTGCGATGGGAATTTTATATGTAGACCTCCAAGTTACTGTGTAGACAAATATATTTCGTTTGCGAATCTCCTTGGAGTACCATAAATACTTTGTGTAAACATCTTTCCCTCTTATCTTTGTCCGCTCTATAGCAGTTGCATACAGCTACGCTTCTTTAGAGCCATGCCATCTCTCTCTTCCAAAGCCCTTCCGTTGCGTAGGCGACCAATACTGTGTAAATGAGTTTCTTTCGGCGTTTCTTCTTAGCAGTAGTCGTTGCGAAACGCTAGTATTGGTAGCTATTGCACAAAAATAATTAAAAACAATGACTTTTGTGAATGAGAACGTTAAGCTTTACTACGCACATTAGCCAAAAGTGCTTTTTTTTTCGCAAAAAAACTGTAAACACTAGTTCATAAAATACTTTGAAGGGTTATCTAGGACTTGGTAGTAGCAAAATTTTAAATGATGTCTCCGTTTTCTTTGAAATGATTTATTTCAAATGGGGGCAGCACTGGACCCCGGAAAATTTAGGTAAGGCATTAAACTGTAAACAGTAGTTCATAAAATACTTTGAAGGGTTATCTAGGACTTGATAGTAGCAAAATTTTAAATGATGTTTCCGTTTTCTTTAAAATGATTTATTTTAAATGGGGTAGCACTGGACCCTGGAAAATTCAGGTACGGCCTTAAGATATTATCTAGTTTTATTTTAATTTAAACTTGTAAAGAAGGTAAATTTACGTACATGGCTCTGTGTATTTGCTGATTGCCTTAATGAAGTATTATACCTGCTGGCTTTTAGTCAGTATTCCAAGCGAATTTCTGAATAATTCCTGTGAAAGCGAATAAGAAACTTGTTTATTAAATATTTATTCCTTTGATACGAGTACTATTGATTTCGTAGCTTAAGCTTAAAAAGATATGCTGGAGATATTCAAACATTAGCATGTCTCTGACCGAAATGAAACAAAACAAGTGTTTATATAAATTACTTATCTACAAGTAAAAATAGGCATAGAAAAAAATTATAAACTGATTTCTTTTATCTGATTTCCTTTCCATGAAAGTTTTAAAGACTTTCCCCAATTATTCCAAATCCTATTTTAGTTAAAATATGTTTTGTCATTCTTACTAAGTCAAATATTGAAAAGAGTGAAGGACACACATTTTTTAGCTAAAATTATTGATGTATAAGTGGGAAATTCATTATTTTGATTAGTAGCACAGTTAGTAGTTTACATAAGATAATGGCTTGAAAGCAATAAAGACGTTTATAGTTTATATTATTGACATTACGAGTGACATGAATATAGTGAAACTGTTTTCTTCTAAAACATCGCGCAGACCTCAGTTTGTCGTGTTGTTCGTGATGGCGCAGCTCACGATTTTGAAATAAAAGGCAAAGAAATCTGTAATAGAGTCACGTCGCGGACCCGCCATTGATTTATAAAACTAACATTTCAGTAATTCAAGCGACTTGCGCTAAATGAACAAAAACAAATAAAGTCTTGCTTGAGATTATTTTGCTACGTTTAAAACAATATTTTTTTAAAGATTATAGAACATAATCAGTTTAGGGACGCTAGTGGCAAATGAAATGAAAGTAGGTTGAATTATATTTAGTACCTATAAAATGTGTTCTCCTTCTTAATGAGTGTGTAAATAAATAAATAAATATTAGTGACTAATTACACAGATTGAGTAAGTTAGTTTTAAACTCATGTAAAATGATACTAACTCAACGATACTATATTTTATGATAACTAAGTATATATATATATATATATAAACACCCAGGACCCAGGACAAATTGAAAAAGGCCATTTTTCAACTTGCCCTGGCTGGGGATCGAACCCAGAGCCTCCGGAGTGGCAGACTAGCGTGTTAAACATTACGCCACCGAGGTAGTCATATTATAGTTAATACTGGCATCAGATTTTTGATTTGCTTAGGCATCTGACGAAGATCAGTGACGTCATCTAGTGACAAAATCACTATTACACACTCGGGAACTAGTATGCAAGTTTCCTCATAATGTATTCCTTCACCGGAAATATAAAAAAATGTGCTGTCGTGGCATACTCGTATTTACAAAGAAATATATATGTGGTACAAAATATCAGTAAGTATACGAGAATGATTACATGGTCTTACAACTAAGGATGCTCAAGACCGTGCGAAGTGGAGAAGAAAAATCTGGAAACCGGACCCTGGATTTCGCAGCATTATATCTGTGGATGCAACAAGGGATACACTGAGATGACAGAAAGTCAAAGTCAAACTCAATTTTTTTTATTCAATGTAGGATAAATATATCACTTATTGAAAGTCATTGTTTTTAATTATTTTTAGTGCAATAGCTACCAATACTAGCGTTTTGCAACGACTACTGCTAAGAAGAAACGCCGAAAGAAACTCATTTACACAGTATTGGTCGCCTACGCAACGGAAGGGCTTTGGAAGAGAGAGATGGCATGTCTCTAAAGCAGCGTAACTGTATGCAACTGCAATAGAGCGGACAAAGATAAGAGGGAAAGATTTTTACTCAAAGTATTTATGGTACTCCAAGGTGATTCGCAAACGAAATATATTTGTCTACACAGTAACTTGGAGGTCTACATATAAAATTCCCATCGCAGTCTCATATTACCTTGCGAGTCAGGAGTCGCGCAAATGGCGCATGAATTATATAGCAGCAGCGGATTATCTGGCGCGTCGCGCGGGTGCGGCGCACCTGTATTTGCCTAAGCGCGATTTTTATTAAGAGGCCCGTTTCATTGCAACAAATTTCGTACACGTGTTATGTTATTACAAAAAATGCACAGTATTTCTGTTTTTATCATCGAAAACGTGTCGCTTGGCAACCTGATGGATTAATTATTCTTAATTTTAAAAAGACGCAATTCAAGAATATTCGTCCCGCCTTGGCGCATTTTTTGACAGGGTCATATTTCTTATTCTTCGGAAATAAGTACCTAGTTTAAGTTATAGATTCATCTCGGTACGGATGAAATCTAATCAATTGAATCTTTGAAATTATTTATTTTAAATGGGGGCAGCACTGGACCCCGGAAATTTAGGTACGGCCTTAAAGTGCGAACGTTAAGGCCGTACCTGAATTTTCCGAATTATCTAAATTTTCTATTGAAGTAATCAGAAATATCAGTAGTAGCCTGTATACATTTTATGTAGTAACTCAAAGGAATAATAATATTTTTCTCTAACCAAATACTTGCATAACAATTTTACTTCGCGCAAAGATAATAAACTTAAGTTAGCCAACGTGTAGACTTAACCTATTTACAATTTTTTTTAACAACTATTTTATTTTAGCCTCTAACACACAATCTACAATATTGTCCCGCAACAACCCTGTCCCAGTTTTATTTTAGAAAGGAAAATCATACAACATGAATATTTTTACAGGTATATTTCTGGAGGACACACTTTAGGCCATTCAAAAACCTCCCATCTAAATAAGTTGATCGTGCTATTTTTATTTTCAGAAAATATGGAGCGATAAGGGACACTCTCGTGCCTAAATCAATCAATTTTCACGGCTATTCGGGAAAGCTGCTATGGGCTTTTAACGAAATAATATTTTATGCTTTTAACTCTAGACTTATTCACTAATTTTGTTATGAAATAACAACTTTGAAATATCTGGATGTATGAAACATAAAGTACCGAAAATATTCGGTACTTTATGTTTCATACATCCAGATACTTAATAAAGTACATATCTACTGGCACATAGAGAAAGTATGCATATACGTAATAATATACAATTACCATAGCTAATTGAATTATATTGTATTTGCCTTTACCTGTTAGTCTGTAGTTAATTACAAACATATATCACGCCGTCTATCCACCGAAGTTAATATCAGTTTAATCTGTTTCAAACTACGCTGAGTTTACACGGTTCGATTTTGTTTCGACTGAATTAAAATCATTAAATAGTGTTGAAGTAGGATAAGTTATTCATATTTCAGCTTTAAGATAACCTTTAAGAATGACAAATTGATTTCTTTAGCGATTAAACACTCCAGATTCTATCAATTTCTAACTAACGAATCGGCGTAAAAATTAAAATAAAATACAGAAAGTAAAGAATAAAATTTACATAAGTGATGGAAAAAAAACTTTAATTATCCAAGACTTGACGATAACTAATTCTAGAAGAATTTCATTAACTGGCCGCAATTTTATAAAATAAGAATTCGACGCCAACATTGTGCCATCGTTCTTTGTCAACTCTGCTTTAAAAGGTTAAATCGGGCTTAAGATATCTAATAAAAAAATAATAAAACAAAACATACATTTATTTCATAAAACAATAAAAAATAATAATGCCAAAGTTGCAAACATACAATTTTAAACTTCAATTAAAATTAAGAATAAATATTTTAATAATGTTTTATTAACAGTAGCCGTGTGGTTCCCGGCAAAGAAGAATAAGACCACTCCAAGTCTTCCCGTGGTTGTCGTAGATGGCGACTAAGGGAAACACAAGCTAAACAAAGCTTATAAACATCAGTGAGACCTCTCCAACCCGTCTGGCCAGCGCCGTGGAGAGTGTAGGCCGAATCCTGCAGTGGAGACTAAAAAGACCTGATGATGATGATGATTACAGTTGCCTAAATATCAATCATAAATTTTATTAATCTTATTTACGCGCGGCTTGACTTCTGTTTGCTGCGATAACTAATTCCATATGTTGGTTTACATTACTTTGTATACATTATTCAATACTTACTTAGGTGCTTACGAATAATTTCATTTTGTGCCACGAATCATCCCGTGTTATCTCCGTATGCACAGATTGAAGCTCGCGGTATTGATGACCCCTTTAGTTACGTAGACTTTAATTAACCAATCCAGTTTGTGTGCGGCTTGACAACTTACGATTATGTTATGATTTGATCAACTCTCCACGAATCCGAAAATGTATAAACCATGCTTAAAAGGTCGTTGTTTGCATGCAATTTTTATTAAATACCTTCTCACGTTGTATATAAGTTTAATTCACCATACCCACGATATTTGCAGGAAACCTTGTATAGGTATGTTATTAATCGTCAATCAATTTTTTTACAAAAAAATAAACATTCGCCATAATTGTTTTCGAAGCCCGAGCCCCTCCTGACCTCCCCCCTTCCGCAGAACCCCCCCCCCCCCCCAAGTCACTAAGCGAAGCCTGAGGCCGAAGGCCGAAGGCTGAGATGTTGCGCGAGGCCGAGCTTCGTGGCGAGGCCGTAGGCCCAGCCACTCCCACCAAGCGCTTAGCGTTTTTTTTTTTTTTATTTTCCAAAGACGGCCGCCAATACTCGACTGCTTCCGATTTGACTGAAATTCAGAATGCAAGGGTTTTCTGCGTTACGGAATCCAAGATGGCGTCTGGATTTTAGAATTTTAACTTTATTCGTTCAAAACGTCCTACTTAAACAAAGATGGGGTCTGGAATTTTGTATGCTGGGGTAAAGCATCCCGCGGAACTCAAAACTGCAAACAAAATTTGATTCCAAGATGGCGGCCCGTATACGTTTTTTATATTTTTTATACTGACTTTAGCACCTTACCTATTCTCTTAACTGGAAATAAGATTCCTACCAAATTCAACAGCTGCACGAAAAGCTAGTTATTATTTAAGCTTGTAAAAAGTGCACAGTATTTTGCAGCATACCCGTGTGGTTTCGGGTTAGAATAGGATGACTACATCTCTTTCTGTGGATGTCGTAAGAGGCGACTAAAGGATTAAGCACAAACATCTCGTTTCCTAAGGAAGGTTAACGTTGGGCGGCGGCGGGTTGTAAAACTTTTTGCACAAATACATTTCCAAAGAGGGTTGACGTCAGGCAGGCGGCCGGTTGTAAAACTATAGCCAAATCATTTAAAGTGTTCCGGCATCCTTTGGTGACCATTGACATGCATATTATATTTGGAGAAGAAAAAGTGGGAAAGCGCACCCCGGGCTCCGAAGCAGCACAGCTGAGGATGCAACCGGGAATGCCCTTAAACGAAGAAGAGTATTTTGCAGCATAATCATAAATACCATACATACAAAGTATAGGTACGGTTACCTAAATGCAAGTAGATGCTGCAACGAAATAGCTACTCGAAATTGAACTTGATCGGCTAAGCGTTAATTCCACACCTTGGCCGGCGGATATTGGTTCGGCTGCGGCCTTGATCGGATTGTCTCGGAGTCTGTGGCACTCTACTTAAGGCCGCTCTCCACTCAGGGCAAGGCTGCCTCCGAGTGCCTCGTCAATAAGGAATGCCAGCTCTAAAACGTCTCCACGGGGTCAAGGGCCCTCGGCTTACTGCCGCTTCTGATTCCGCGTTAATTTTGACAGGCCGCAAGCTTTTGACTTTACAATTTGTAATAGGATGCTTTGTGTACTCTTCTTTTTAAGTTCAGAGTCAATACTTAAATTAAGTTTCACCAGTGTCTTAGTACCAAATTTCTTCTCAGCAGTTGTCGTTCCGAAACGATAGTAGTGGTAACTCTTTACAATACATGATGTGCAAAGGTGCTTATTAAAGCTAGTTCCTTAATAAATTTCAGAATTTTGTATTTAAAAAAATATGAAATTCGCTTATGGCACATCTATACTAATATTATAAAGCGGAAGAGTTTGTTTGTTTGTTTGTTTAAACGCGCTAATCTCAGGAACTAATGGTCCGATTTGAAAAATTCTTTTTTTGTTGGGTAGTCCATTTATAGAGGAAGGCTTTAGGCTATATAACATTCCGACAACCACGCGAACGAAGTCGCGGGCACAGCTAGTGTCCTATAAACGTCTGCAAAACTAGAGTTGTCCTTAGAGTTGTCAATCCAGAAGAAATATTTTTACGTAATTTATTCAAAATACGATGTGTCCTCTCAAACTAACAATATTTACTTTAAAGGTTCACAGTTAGCTAAAATATAATGATGGTCACTGTTCATAAATAATGTATATTACCTCTGCGATCACTGTTTACGTTGCTGCAAACTTTATTACCTATTTGTGTCGTGTATCCATTTAATTTCCTAATGGAGAGCGGCGTGTGCTGGCTATCTGTTTTATTTCTCCATTTTATAGCCTCGGAATAAAGAGGGTTTCCTCGGTTGAATTCTGAGTAATTCTCGGATTCGAGACTGCAATGCTGCAACTTACTGTTCCAATTTAGAATAAGAATCTTTAGGGAACCATAATACATCGTGCAATACCCTGTCTAGAAAACACGACCAGTACTTTCTCGTCCATTGCTTGTCATATTTTTAAGTGGTTTAGGTACGGGGGATCCAAGTGGAATAGTAGTTCTCAGTAAAGGAATGATTCCAATTATTCCAGGGAGCATCTAAACTCCAGTAATGACAGTTGACAAACAATCTGTATCAATACAAAAAATCTCTATAAAAGCTAGGCGCGTATCGTCACGGCTTTTCAATAATGTACGAACACCAGTGCCGGATTAAGCCTACTTGAAGGGACTTGACGCCCTAAGCAATCGAGAGATTAAAGTTACTTTTTGGCGACGAGGGCGGGAGTGCAAAAGAGTAAGTTTCGCACCGGGCGCATAAAAGGCTAGTAAGTTTGATGCTGTTTTTGGAACCCCCCAAGACGTGATGCCCTAATTGCTAAATCTATCAGGCACTGACAAACACTTTTTACTTAAAAATATAAGTAGGTAACACAGCAGTATTGATCGTGAATTAAATACGATGAGCTAATTTTCTATGTTAAGATCTTGTTGAAATTGTCATAGAAGCTGAGAGTAGATAAAATGTAAATAAATATTTAAAACAGAGATGTTCTGCCTTCCGACAACGCCAACATTCGAGGAACAAAGGACTTCATTTCGTCCGCAATTCTAACAGAGCGGAATCCCGAATCCCAAATAAAGTGGCGAATAATGGCGGCAGGACAAATGGAAACAAATAGGAAAAAAGCTCCCGTGATAAATTGCGAGCTTTAGACTATAACCGTTATTTTATTGCTCGGAAAACGTATAATGCCGTGTTTAGGATAATTGCTAGCTTTCAAGCGTCGTATTAATAATCCCCATCACATAAAATACATCGTCGCTTAATCGCGGAAAACGTTTCCAGGATAACGGCCATTTTATATTATTATCGTTTGCCTGACGTAGACGCGACGCGACAAACGTACCTACTCCGTGATAAATCACTTGATTACGTTGCGAGTTCCACGTTGGCGTCACTTCGGAAGCTTGTTACCGAACTTGCAATCTGCGCTAATGACCTGTCGACTCGAGCGCGCGCAATGAGCATAATTCCTTCACAGAGAATTCCAAGAGGCTTAAGTCTCGCAGTCTGTTGTGAAAAACGTATTTTTCTTTTTTTAAAGAAAATCCAGCGGTGCAGATTGCACACGAATTCCGCTCTAACACCTGCATTTCACGGTAGGTGTATTTCTGAGCGGTCGGTAGCTTACATTCTCGTCGAGTGGCGCGCCCTTCGCTGAAACGATGTTACGATGAGCGCCCGAGCGATGCAAATGGCGCGTAAATAAAATACGAGCGCTGGGAGCGAGCGCGCAGCATCTCGTTCCGTTGAGGCTGGTGGATCGTATATTACCTGAGTACTTTTCATGTATCGTGTTGCAAACACTTAGTTATAACCTGCTAGTTCCGTAGCATCAAAGACACCAATCACTAAAGTAAGTTAATATTAACGCTGAGCTATTTACAAAATAAAATGCGACATTTTCATGGCAAATTAGGCAACGTAACTTATTATTGTAAATGTTGGTATTAGCGCCTATATACTCAAGTTTCCGAATTTGAATCGCGCTTGATAGCGCGCGCTTCATGCTTCAATCTCCAGATTATTTATTACCCGGAGCTTACGCAGTGCTAAAATTTTTTCTCATTTCTTAAAAACGATCCAATATCTTCCAGAGTAATTAAGTAAACTCGTTCACGTATTTGTTATTGAAATCAATCACGTGAGCTGTATAATAATTACGTTTCTAGATCAGTAACTCAGCTCTTGCCAACTATGGCAATTGCTCTGAAGATCGAGACAATGAGGGGGGCGGGCGGTGGCTGGTGGAATAGAAAACGATAATTACGTAACCCTGGCTGATCTAGTGTAGATGTGAGCACACCTACCGCTTTTCACGAATGTATTTTACGTCAGCTACGTGACTCGAATTCAAATTGGGCTGGCAATGCTCTCAAGACATTTTCTGACGACGGGATTACGATTGAGGCGAACTGTCGATAACGCGGCTTAGCTTTATGTACGGGAATCACTTCGGGACGTAGATATAAATATAACGGTTTACCTATTTGAAATAATTTGAGTAAGAAAATAGCAGAATATCCTACCCAGAAACATTGGTTTCTCAAATCATCTTTATTTACTGGGATTATAATATCTAGAAGATACCTATCTACACGAGTGTAGGTTATTTCTGATTACCCGATATTTCAATGCTTTTTAAGTTTCTAAATATTTTTATGTAATTTTTAAATTATTTAATTTATTTTAATTTTTTAAAACAACACGACTTTCGTACCATTGACAGAAAAGCTAAATACGTAACAATTTTTTGCTTAGATGACTTAATGAAAAAATTTCTATAGGACCAATCTTGAATTTTAACCAAAAATATAAAGGTTTGTAAATGACTGTGTTCTGAAAATGGGCATAACAATTATTAATAACAATATAAGTTTTCTAATGAATGAGAAGGTATAATGACTTGAATATCCTTTGTCTCGCAGGAAGAGCTGGAGGACAGGCCTCGAGCGGCAACATTCCTCAGCTCGCTGGCCGACTACTCGAACACGATCCCAACGGTTTCCGCGGCAGACCCCGACGCAGTCAAACCCGCGCCCCCCGCGCGCATGGGCACTCTCATCGGCGTCTACCTGCCCTGCATCCAGAACATCTTCGGCGTGATCCTCTTCATCCGTCTGACGTGGGTGGTGGGCACGGCGGGCGCGATACAAGGCTTCCTCATTGTTCTTACGTGTTGTTGTACAGTAAGTCACACAACTTTCCTCAGACATTTTAAACAGTGTGTGTGTGTGGAACAGACACCGACGCAGCCAAGCCAGCGCCCACTGCGCGCATAGGCACCTCCATCGCCGTCCACTTGCCTTCATCCAGAACATCTTCTGCGTGATCGTCTTCATCCGTCTGACGTGGGTGGTGGGCACGGTGGGCGCGATATAAGGCTTCCTTATTTTGCTTACCTACGTGTTGTTGTACGGTAAGTCATGACTTTGCTCAGTCATTTAAAACAGTCTGGAGCAGACACAAAACCGCCAGGCCAGTGTCCTTAGCACTTGCTCTCTCTTATTAAGGTCTACACATGTCCTGCCTGCATCTAGAATAGGTTCCACTTCATTTCTACACGGATAGCAAGCGATTGAGGGTAAAACTATTTACTGCCTACGAATTTCATGCCATTTGGGTATCTTTCTACTCTGAATAATTTCGGTGTAATCCTTATTGATATATGTACTCGTAGATAAGTATAAGGTCGACAGAATGGGCACGAAATATATAGGCACAGAATCGTACATACAATGAACCCAAAGAAGTTGCCTAAATTCACGTCAACTCTGTTTACTGAAAAACACTGTGTGACAACGAACAGTCATTCTTTCGAATTTTTTATTACACATTTATATTTCATTCCATCTATATGTTGATTAAATTTGTTGCGAGTGGTACGCTGTGTGACAGCGTTAGATTTCTCTGGGGACGAACTCGCGTGTCGATACGAATCTCGGTTACATAGAAAAACGCGGATACGAATGTACTCGTACGACTTCCTTTACTTGTGTAGCTTAACAAATTGTTTCTAATGAACACAATCAATCCTTCTTTCTTTCTCCAGTAAAGTCCATCTGGAATGTAGAAGCTAGGTAGGAACTTTTACGTCCAAACAGGACAAAAGATAAATCGCTGTGCTCGACTTGAAATTACAAATCTATCTGTTTTAGTCTTAATTTAGATATGTTTAATATTTTAATACTAATTTAAAAATTAAGAGGCCAATTGTAACAATTATGCGTTTAGTTAATGGATTCAGGCGTTACATTGCGGAAGTCAAAGTTAGATGGCACTTGATTTCGATTATTTTGTGTAGTAATTATGCGTTTATCCACAGACGATGCTAACAGCGATATCGATGTCAGCGATTGCAACGAACGGCGTGGTGCCAGCAGGCGGGTCATACTTTATGATCGGCCGCTCGCTCGGCCCCGAGTGTGGCGGCGCGGTGGGCATGCTGTTCTACACGGGCACCACGCTCGCGGCGGCCATGTACATCGTCGGTGCTGTGGAGATAGTGCTGGTGAGCACATACTGTTACACATATTTCATGATCAACCGCTCACTCGGCCGCGAGTGCTTACAATCTCTTAGACATAAGTACTTCATAATCTTAGACATAAGACACCTAGCTGCTAGGTGGTCACATGACTTAAGCCAGTTTGTAGGAAATAGCTGATTGCAGGATTATTTTGGAAATCCTTGAGCGAGGCCTGTCTAGCAGCGGACTTCCTGCGGCTGAAATGATAATGATGAAATTAATCAATTGCTGGCTCGAAGCTAAGCTTAGATAGACAATTAAAACGCAGATTTATACGATGTCTATGACACATTCATATCACCAACGTGCCACACTTTATTCAATACATTTATGAACGTTGAACCTAAAAAGCATCGCGCTGCAGTAAATGGTCTATATTCATAAGATCTAAATTCAATTACTGGAATTGGAGGCGTGCTCGTCCAGACTGCGGTCGTGTGCGGAATACCACACGCGCGCTAACTCGCTAACTTCTCACCCCAATATAAAAGTGATTGTTAACACACGCCTCGTGCCTCCGAAGAATGTGTGGACCTTGAACTCTTATAACGCCAATAAAAGCAAACGGGCGTCTAATTTATGTTTCTATACTTTAAAATGTGCTGTAATTTCTCTGTTCTGTTCTGTGTTAATCTGCGTTGTGTACCTACAAGTAGGACAAAAAACTTTTTTTTACCTTGAATATATTTAAGTATTATTTTACAGCGAAAATTTGAACTTATCTTGATAAATATTCAGTTTGAAGAAATTCAGTTGCAAGAAATGAATCTCCAATTCGTTTCGTGGTACTTCTACGAGTACGTAACAGATATTTTAACATACAATTTTAGATAAATCTGACAAAAACTAGGCTAAATACCTATGTTCAAAGTTGGCTATAAAAACGTAGTTTTTGTCTAAATTAGAGCTTCGTTATCCCCCTGCTTTGTTCTTCTCTTTCCGCAAATACGCTATTTTGCAACAAGTCAAATCAGATACTTTTTTCTTAACGTCAAAAACAAACATTTTCTACTAGATTTGTATGAAATATCGATTTGTGACGTCATCGTTCCTTGGAGTCAAATAGCGCTCATAATATCAGTTTGTATGCACTAATAAATCTAAAATCACGTTCAAAGTGGATGTGATCAATGAAAAGTGGCATTATTTTGTGACGTTTTATTCTATTAACAGTACCAAATAATTTATTTTTGACCCACCAAAATACCCAATTGAAGTTACCTTATTCTTCAGACTTACATGGCTCCGTGGCTGTCGATATTCGGCGACTTCACTAAGAACCAAGAGGCGATGTTCAACAACTTCCGAGTGTACGGCACCGGGCTGCTGCTCGTCATGGGCCTGGTGGTGTTTGTGGGAGTCAAGTTCGTTAACAAATTCGCCACGGTCGCCCTGGCTTGCGTCATCTTATCCATCACTGCGGTCTACGTTGGCATCTTCGTTAACTTCAATGGAAATGACAAACTTCAGTAAGTTTCAATAGTTTTAAGAATTTTTTTTCACAGGCTAATGTCTGTATCATTATAGTTTCAATGCGGAACTAAAACGCTTATGAACCATTTGTGTGAGAGAGATTTTTTCGTATTTCGCTATATTTTAATATTGTCATCTCGAATTTTTTTAACCAAAATTTCATTATCTATTATTTATTTTTTTAATTTTAGAATGTGTGTGCTGGGCAAACGGTTACTTAATGACATCCACATCAGCAACTGTACGAAGAACTCGACTGGCCCACTCTACCAACTGTTCTGCTCCAACAAAACTTGCGACCCGTATTTCACTGCCAATAATGTCAGCATTGTTCAAGGAATTAAGGTAAGCAACGGTATTTTTATAAGCACATAGCAGGGCTTTAAAGTTAATGATAGCAAATACATCATGCTATTAGTTACAACCTAGAATCCTACATTCTTTAATAGCTTATATTAGCCCACAGCTGGACCAGTGGCTGGATTATAGATCTCTCTTATTAAAGGAAGGTTTTGCCCATAATAGCTGGGCTGACGGGTTCGAGATCGCAGTAAATGGTACATATGTAGTCTGCACAGATGACGCTACAATCCTACATATTGAAGACAATTCATACCTATTTGAAATCCTATATTTAAAAGCGAAATGTCAAAAATAAATTCATCACACGGTGGTATTTTCAGGGATTGTCTAGCGGCGTATTCTTCGACAATTTGGAAGACTCATTTCTACAACTGGGCCAGTATATTGCGTACGGCAAGGAACCCGAAGACATCGAACAAATGGAAAGGCCCACCTACAACCAAATTACTGCTGACCTAACGACAACATTCACCATATTAATCGGAATCTTCTTCCCGTCTGTAACCGGTAAGATTCACTTGAACCTTATTTCCATGTAGCAGTTTTTATATTGATTTATGGAAAGGCACTTTTGAAGTTTCATGTTATTGGCAACAAAATTTAGAAATTGAAATAGAAATTTCTTTATTCAGTGATAGAGTACCACTTACAAATATTTGACAAGTAAACCTTAACATTGCAAGAAAACTTAAACAGTACTTAACTAAAACAATTTAAGAAACTATAGTAATACCTACCTACTGCAAAGATTGATTTTATTTCTATTTCGTTGTATGGTTGTTTGGACAAGAATGGAGTAAATATCACTAAGATGACGTTCACAATGCTGAAATGAGGAAACATAATAAATATCCCGGTGATCATTGTTCAATAGCTCAGTCTCAAAGTACTTTTAATCTTCCACAGGTATTATGGCCGGCTCCAACCGTTCGGGAGACTTGGCGGACGCACAAAAGAGCATCCCGATTGGAACCATCTGCGCCATTCTTACCACTTCGTTCGTATATCTGTCTTGTGTATTGCTGTTCGCCGGAACCGTCGACAATTTACTGCTTCGCGACAAGTAAGTTGCACTATTTCTACCTTTTGTCACGATTCACCTTCGACGACTCGACTCGTTTTGTTAAGACTTAGTTCGTTTTTAGGGTTCCGTACCCGAAGGGTGCAAACGGGACCCTATTACTGAGACTCTGTTGTCCGTCCGTCTGTCCGTCTGTCCATCTGTCCGTACGTCTGTCCGTCTGTCCGTCTGTCCGTCTGTCACAGGGCTCTATCTCTTGAACCGTAATAGCTAAACACCTGAAATTTTCACCGATTATGTATTACTGTGGCCGCTATAACAACAAATATTAAAAATAAAAAAAGTTTAAAATTAAAGGGGGTCGTCATACAAAAAACGTGTTTTTTTCAGCGTTTTTAACTCCATCTGTCACAGGGCTCTATCTCTTGAACCGTAATAGCTAGACACCTGAAATTTTCACCGATTATGTATTACTATGACCACTGTAACAACAAATACTAAAAATAAGATAAAGTTAATAATTAAAGGGGGTCGTCATACAAGAAACGTGTTTCTTCAACGTTTTAAAACATTGTACGGTGGTACGGAACCCTTCATGTACGAGCCCGACTCGCACTTGCCCGTTTATTATTATAATTGATTCCATACCGAATTTCATTCGAAATTTATTCAAAAATTATTCAGTTTTCTGTATTTCGTAGTTTTTTTATCTTTAGTAGGTATTTTTATTTTTTATTTTATTTATTTAAGTACACTTGGAAAATTAACAAACATACACATAAAAAAAATAAGGAAAACATAGCACTTAGGTGCTACTTATTTCTAAAGAAATTACTTCCAGTAGACCCGCGAGAGGAAATGGGAAAAAAGAGGTAATTGGCGTGTACCTACAATACAAAACTAAATAAATAAATAGACAAGATACATACCTACATAAACATACATAAATATACTGACATAAATACATAAACAAATATATATTTATAAAGCAAATATATAATAAATACATATATTATCTTTAATCCGGTATCATTAATATTGGTATCTTTTAATCCATGTGATAAAATACTCATGAATAACAAAAATTTGCCATCAACTAGCAACCTACTAGTAGTCTAACACTAGTAGGTACTTAGATACAAATTAAAGTCGCGGCACAAAAGAAACCGTTTTTCATCACATATATTTGTCAGATTAAAGATGTTATTTTAAAGGTTGCTCATAACATTATCCATAACTAATTTGCCGTGTATTTTTTTAGATTTGGTCAATCCATCGGAGGGAAGCTAGTGGTAGCCAACATGGCCTGGCCGAATCAATGGGTCATTTTAGTGGGCTCTTTCTTGTCCACCCTTGGAGCCGGCCTGCAGTCGCTGACTGGAGCACCCCGTCTGCTTCAAGCCATTGCTAAAGATGAAATCATACCGTTCTTGGCGCCATTTGCCGTTTCATCTAGCAGGGGCGAACCTACAAGGTATTTCAGCTACACCGTAAACAAATTGTTAGATATTAAATACAAAATAATTGCGTAAATAAAAAATTAAGAATTAAAAAAATAAGAAAAGCCGAACCATAGTAATGCTTCTTTTTCTCTGTTCTTCTAAAAATGTAGACGAAGACATTATGTTCACTTCAACACAATATTCGGTTTCAATTGTTACACACAGATCTTTTCTATTAATATTCATTAAGTTTTAAACAAAGGCATCAAGACTACACAAACCTCGCATCATCAAATGTTTTGTTCTCCAGGGCCCTTCTTCTAACGATGCTGATCTGCCAGTGCGGTATCCTGCTCGGAAATGTCGACATCCTCGCGCCACTGCTCTCCATGTTCTTCCTCATGTGCTACGGCTTCGTCAACTTAGCCTGCGCTTTGCAGACCCTACTAAAAACTCCTAACTGGCGGCCAAGGTTTAAATACTACCACTGGTAAGTTACGACGTCAGAAAAGCTAAGTTGTATTATTATATTTATCATGTTTTAATCATATATTGGACAAAAATCTCTTCCACTTTTCTACATCTATGTTTATACTGTATAGAAGTACTTCTAAGTTGCCCGTGATTCCATATTAACACTACTTGCTTCTACTTCTAGTTGCTTCTAGACCATAAATCGGGTGTAATTGGTGTAATTGCATTACAGTCTCTATATTTTTCATCAATGTACCTACACGTTGTGGTAGATACCTATGTTAAAAATGATTGTGCTAGTCTACTGTTTCTAGGTCTCTATCACTTGCTGGACTGACGCTGTGCATCTCAATTATGTTTATGACGTCATGGTTC
This sequence comes from Acrobasis repandana, assembly GCA_963576875.1. Lineage (NCBI taxonomy): Eukaryota > Metazoa > Arthropoda > Insecta > Lepidoptera > Pyralidae > Acrobasis > Acrobasis repandana. The sequence goes on from OY756215.1 coordinate 6,764,578, forward strand.
TACGCTCTCATTGCTATGGGCATGGCCGGCCTTATCTACAAATACATTGAGTATCGCGGGTAAGTCTGTAATGGGTTATATAACGATCTTAATCTATTACATAGGTATATCTCTCTTCTGTTTTCTATTGTTTATTTTTTCCATAAAGTATAGATTTTCTAGCCCAAAATTAACTCCCCTCCACTGATTACGATTATTTCAATGTGTAGGAGTAAATACTCATTCATCATCATCATCATCATTTCAGCCGCATAGCGTCCATGACATCTGGACATAGGCCTCTTACAAGGTTTTTCAAAATTACCGATCTAGAGCGGCCTGCATCCAGCGCTTTCCAGCGAATCCGTTGGGTTATGTCAGTGACTTTTGTTCTCCTACAAATACTATTCAACTACAAATACTCATTATGAGATTTTAATTGACTGTGGATGGGACTCGTCCGCGCTCTAATCTATCAACTAATCGTGCGATCTATTCGGGTACTGTCATTGTTGTAAGACAAAATTCGCGCGCTATGTCTGCTCTGTCGCGCGTTCACCCCTTTCACTAGTTAGTCAATAGATCTGGCTATTCGGCATTTTGACAAGCAAACAATGAATGACCAATAAAAAAATGTATTGAGAATAAACACTGTATTTTGCATGTGAGCGTAATTCGAGAAGCACAAGTAATTAGACGATCTATCTACTTATACGTATCCAAATTTCACATTTGGTTACAAATTAATAAGATAATGCATAATCATAAGACTTGACGAAACTTTCAGACTTTATATATATTTTTAGAGCGGAAAAAGAATGGGGAGATGGTCTTCGCGGTCTGGCCTTGTCAGCGGCTCGCTACTCTCTGCTGCGCCTAGAGGAAGGCCCTCCACACACTAAGAACTGGAGGCCTCAAGTGCTCGTGCTCGCTAAACTCAACAGCGATCTAAAACCCACGTACCGGAAGATGCTTGCCTTCGCCAGTCAACTGAAAGCTGGTAAGATTTTCTTACTTTTAATTATTAAAGTTTTGATTTGAGTTCCCAAAAGTGATGCTGCTGACTGCTGCACAATATATTATATGTCTTGCCTCACAATTAAATTAAATCGAAGAAAAAATACAAACCAACGTTCACAGATCGTCACAAAAGGCAATGTTATTTTTTAAAATGGGCTGATCTTTTTAAAACGAAATTATATTCCCAGGCAAGGGCTTGACGGTATGCGTGTCTGTGGTGTCGGGCGACTTCACCCGGCTGTCGAGCGAGGCCAACAGCGCCAAGCAGAACCTACGAAAATGCATGGAGGATGAGAAGCTGAAGGGTTTCGTCGATGTGCTGGTCGCGCCGAAAATCGCTGATGGCCTTAGTCATTTGTGAGTACCTATAGCGTTTCCTTTTTAGCACATTCTGTATTTTTTTACCTTTTTTTGCTTTCTAATTAATCCTTATTCGAGCAACTTTGTTTCCGTTTTATAGCAGCGTAGATAAGCCGTCGTCAAAGTTTAAATAGCGCAACGGACTAGTTCTTTGTCATTATTATCTTCTTCTTAGCAACCTATATCAGTCCAGCAGGACTAAAGGCCTCTCCCAATGAAGGTAGTATTATTTCTACGTAAAGAGAAAAAGCAGTGTCAGTTGTTAGCCCCATCCATGCTACCGAGGCAGCAGTCTTCATACTTAATCAAGTTCGAGCAGTGATATCTTCCATACAAAACCTTCGAACTGAAGTGATAAATATCATTTACAGTGTACAAACCTGCGGTCTTGGAGGGTTGAAGCCAAACACCGTAATAGTAGGCTGGCCGTACGGCTGGCGACACTCTGAGGAGATGCCGACCAGCGAGCCCAAGTGGCACGGGTTCCTGCATACCGTCCGCGCCGTGGCAGCAGCTCGCATGGCACTCCTGGTGCCGAAAGGAATCAACTTCTTCCCTGACTCTACCGAAAAGGTTTGTGGGTCTACTTCATTAATAAGTATGCCTCCAAACTTTGAGCCTAGCCTAGAAATTGTCCTTAATTATTGCAACTCGTATAGTCATCAGGTATCCACTTCAATCGTGACTAGTGAAAAGTTATGGTCTATGCAAATTTTACAAAAAAAACTTATAATACCTCTATAATAAATAATGTAGGTACCAAAATCAATAAATGTATAATTTTTTTAAAGATATCCGGCAACATTGACATCTGGTGGATCGTACACGACGGCGGTATGCTGATGCTACTGCCATTCCTGCTGAAGCAGCACCGCACCTGGAAGAACTGCAAGATGCGCATCTTCACCGTGGCGCAGATGGAAGACAACTCTATTCAGATGAAGAAGGACCTCAAAATGTTCCTCTACCAATTGCGACTTGAGGCTGAAGTAGAAGTTGTTGAAATGGTAAATATGCAAATTCTCGGTACCCCAAAAGTTGATATCTTTGTTTGTGCCTTGATGTTGAAAAACATTGATATTTTCAGACTGACAGTGATATATCTGCATACACGTACGAGCGCACGCTGATGATGGAGCAACGCAACCAAATGCTACGGGAGCTCAGGCTGAATAAGAAGGAGACGCTTGGCATGGTATGTATTTGTAGCACTCTTTACTGTCTCTATAACCTTACCTACTATAAAATGGATGTCATCTAATCAAGTGATAACCAGAATAATACTAATGGTAACCAAATCTAACATATTATCTCAGTCATTATTTTTTTGGCATTTTTGGCAGGGATTAAGCCGAACGGGCTCAAATACTTACACTTTATGTGTATTTTCCTTTAACTCCAAAAAAATATAAATTTTGATTTTTGTTTTCGAATTCTGATTCTTGTCTTGCCAAAAAACACCGCACAATAGTCTGTGCAATAGTTATTGTATTGCCAGAATAGTTATTTTAGCAGGTACTTCTGATGGATTATACTGGGATCGTCTTTTTAACTCTTCGCCATAAAAAATAAATTGGGAGAGGAAAGTTTCGAAGAAGTATCAAAAAAAATTGTTTGAATCGATTTGAATTACACTCAGTTACATCCGTTTTTTAATCTTATAACTTGTAATATAATACATACTATATTGTACAAAGCTTGATAAAACTATGTGCATACTAACACGATGTTTGTCTGTCGCTGAAACCAGATGCAAAATTTCGTGGACTATCGTGAAAATGCTGAGGAGAAGTTACCTCTGGTAAACGGATATAGTACCCCTCGACCAAGTCCACTTTTAGCTATTCTTGATTTTATTCTGTCCCGCATTGTCATCATTTTCACATTGAATGCTAGATATATTACTTAGACCAATGTGTAAATGAGTTAGTGTTTTATTGGAGCTTATAGGTGTGATCCATAGATCAACAAGGCCGTAACTACAGAATTTAAATTCTATCTAATAGGCGATGTAAATTGCTATACTTGTAAAAATGTTTTTATGTCATATTTTCTGCAGTTACGCCCCTGAAAGACATATTCCTTTATTTATTTAGCTTTAAGAATCAGTAAGCCTAGCCCATAATCATCCCACTCACTACATTTCTTACGTTTTAAAAGTTTAGTTTTTAAGCACCAATTTTTAGGAATAACTATTTGCTTTCGATGTTATAGCTATTTTCCTCTGATGTGTAATTTTAAATTCCTTTTTACATATATTTCTATAGATGTATTGTTTACTATTTTCTTCTCTAAAATGCACTCCCTTATTTTGATTCATGATGATGTTTGTTGTATTAACTTAAAGGTACCTACCTATAGGTACTCGATAGAGATAGATATTAAATCATAGAAGCATTCTAAATACTTACTTACATAATGAAAGCCCGTGCGCGATCGAAAGTGCTACCCTCATATAAAATTATCTAAAAAAATTATTAAACAGCATTTAATTTATGCAAAATGAGGGCAGCGCTTTCTTCCGCGCTCAGCCTTAGGTATAATAGATTGCGAGCTGGCACGAATTTTGGGTAGGTGTTTGAGGCAAGTTGAAAACTTGTCACATACATCTCCTATTACACCCCAACACGGAACTGCAGACCTGGCTGGTGAGTAGCGGGGCTAAAGCAACCTATGAATTTTTAAAGTTTTTTTTTTTCCAAAAAGGTATTTGAGGCAATATGCATTTTTTATATGTTGTAGTTCAGTGTTTAAAGAATAAAAAAATCAATAAGCCAGTCGATTTGGTCGGGGCTTTGATATTACCAGGCGCGGGCAAAAGTATTTTTCAAAAAAATATAAAAAAGGTATTTGAGGCAACTTGAAATTTTAATAGTGTATTACTTAATTTACTTATAACTAAAAAATAAGATTCTCAAAAAGACAGCGTCAGTTTGATGGGACTCTCTACCTGCCAGGTCAATCTAAATAAATCAAAATGGTGCAAGCGAAACTAGGCCTTATGGGCATAAAGACTAGAGTTGTCTGCTTTGATCGTTGTAGTCATACACACATATACTATACTAGCTTTTGCCCGCGGCTTCGCTCGCGTATCCCACGGGAACATTACACTTTTCCGGGATAAAAGGTACCCTATGTTACTTCTAGTACCTCCCAGGATATGTGTACAAAGTTTCATGATGATTCGTCAAGTAGTTTTTGCGTGAAAAGGTAACAAACATCCACGCTTTCACATTTATAATATTAGTAAGGATTTTATAACTAATACAATCCCGTGTGGTTCCGACAAAAGGACTAAGCACAAACATCTCGTGCTCGTACAATTGCATTCCCAAGGAGGGTCGACGTCAGGCAGGCACCGGTCGTAAAACTATAGCCATATCATTTAAACTGTTCCGGCTATTTCTTCTCCATTTTGCAAGGTCTTTGGCATCTTTGGGTGACCATTGACATGCATGCTATATTTAGAGAAGAAAAAGCGGGAAAACGCACCCCAGGCTCCAAAGCAGCACAGCTAAGGATGCAACCGGGAACGCACTTAGACGAAGAAGACAGATATACCGGGCACTTCGACGATTCCTTTGTCGAAATACTAGGTGATCTAACAAATTCTGTATAGGTGCGAGTGAGTAGCTATAGCTATAGGCAAGCTGTAGTGTGAGAGAGAGCGTTTATCGGCAGCTGACTGCGTTCTTGCAATCAGCTCCTCATCCTCAGCTGTGCTGCTTTGGAGCCCAGGGTGCGCTTCCCGCTTTTTCTTCTGTAAATATAGCATGCATGTCAATGGTCACTGAAGGATGCCAAAGACCTTGCAAAATTGAGAAGAAATAGCTGGAACAATTTAAATGATATGGCTATAGTTTTACGACCGATGCCTGCCTGACGTGAACCCTCCTTGGGAATGCAATTGTACGAGCACGAGATGTTTGTGCTTAGTCCTTTAGTCGCCTCTTACGACATCCACATGAAGAGATGAAGTGGTCGGAACCACACGGGATTGTATTAGTTATAAAATATAGTATATGTGTGTATGACTACAACAATCAAAGCAGACAACTCTAGTCTTAATTAATGACATAAGGCCTAGTTTCGCTTGCACCATTTTGATTTATTTAGATTGACCTGGCAGGTAGAAAGTCCCATCAAAATGACCTGTCTTTTTTAGAATCTTATTTTTTAGTTATAAGTAATACCCTATTAAAATTTCAAGTTGCCTCAAACACCTACCCAAAATTCGTGCCAGCTCTCGGACCATAAGCACAGGCCGGAATCTCCTAAGGTACGCGCTATATGCGTCCCCGTTCCCCGCACCCGCACCTCTCCCCCGGTTCTTGACGGCCAACGTGAGTCATCGTGGCGAAAACGGGGGAGAAGTGCGGGGACGTTTACTCTTACTGTATTCTGTGCCATAAGGTTAGTTACTGCATATTTTATTACTTTATGTATTTACAAATTCTAGGCCAAGCGTGTATTCAATCAATATAACCAAATATTTGTAAATGGGTACCTACTATATATTTATTTGCTAAAATATCGCTAACTTACACGTATTATTTGCCGCCTAAAGAAAGCTGATCGTGATGCTAATGGACACCCTTTTTACTGTGGGTAATAACTGCAAACAAATAACAGGAGCAATATTTCTATCTTTATAATATTTACGCTCAGATTTTACCTATTTAATAATAGCTAAGCCATCTTTACTTGTAAGCTTAAAACAGTTTTCTTCACTATTATATTATCCACTGACCCACTCTACCATTCGAAACGGCTGTCTCCGTTGCCCGCCATTTTCTCTATCGCTATTAATCTTGTCATGCTCAATAGCGAATAACAAAGATGGCGGCCGACGGTGACTGCGCCATGTGGGATGGCACAACAATAACGACTTTCAAATGAAACGAAATTAGATTACCTCCTTATCCTCATACAGGTGCAAGCGATAGTAGACCATCACCACGCAGACGTGAAGACCGCAAGTAAGGTGCGCTTCGCAGAGCCAGGGACTGACGCGCCGGCAGACGATGCCCCGTCCCCACCACTCTCTGATACCGATGACAAGGATAAGGATATAGATGACAAGGTGAACATATTGCCGCTTACACAACACAATATTTGTTTGAAAAGTTTAACCTTATGTAATCAATTCTGCTAACCACTAAAAATCACTTTAAGTTTTCTAACAACCCAAAGGTTGGCTGTCAGTTAGTGTTTTTAGCATTAAGTCCGCCTATTGTGCTACCCATACAAATTGTATTTTGTACAATAAAGTTTAAATAAATAAAATAAAAACATTATTTTAGGTACGTAACCTACCTATAGGTACTTAACATTTCTAATTAACGTGTTTATGTTTCATGATCACATTTTTTAAGAGTTATTACAAAAATTAAAGATACATCTTTATAAATGTATCCTCAGTGAAACCCTAAATATGCAAATTTTATTGAACTCAAAAGATGGTAAAAGAGGTTTCGGTAAGACTTTTCCTAAGTTTTAAAATATTCTAGCAGAATTGAGTGCAATTACCTACTGTTGTGTAACTTATTAAAATTGCGCTAAGCGACACGTTACTTCTCAAAGTACACCCCTACTTAATTTTGTTTGTCACCAAATGTAATATTAAAAAAGTGGTTATGAAAATAATTAATTTCTATATGAAACACATACATACATAATTATATAAAAATAATACTTTAAAAGATTATTTTATATATAAATTTTTGAACAGAGGTAAACCATACTGTTGTCGGTGCTAAAACAGATATACGTCTCGCTTAGAGCTTCTTATATGTAGGTACCTATAAAATATAAGCGCTTAGGTACACAACACATTACCAAGTTAATTTTTGAAAAGATATCCCAAAATAGAGTAGGTAATAGTCACTATCCACTTCAATATTTACTTAATTATTATCTACATATTTCACTGAACATTTAGTTTCTTTATATAAGTACATACAAAGTGGAAGGGACATACCCGTAATAAATCGAACCACGGTCTATACTGGATCATTATAGTATAATGAAATTTAAATAACAGCCAAAAAACAAAATAAAATTTTCGGCATTTCCATACAAAAGTGTGCAGCCGCCGGGCTATTTGTATGGGAATTTGGAATATTTATTTGGTTTCTTGACTGTTATTTTAATTTTATTATACTTTATAGATCTAGTATAGCCAGTGGTTGGATTTACTACGGGTATTTCCCTTCCACGTTTTTCCATACATATTGATAGTGTAAAAATATTTATTGCTAGATTTAAAACAAACCATACTTTGGGATTTTGTACATATAAATACATTCTACAGCTATATTTTATTGACGAGATTAAAACATCCACGTCTCTGCTCAAAATTTAACTTTAACAATTCGCTAGAAACTGAATCTCCTTTATAAAAAAGGGTCCATTTTCTTCTGTCCTCATTTCAGTTTCAAGTGGAAATGTTAGTTATTTGTTTTCACTCACCGACTATAAGCCTACAGCACATAAGTCGCTTTTCAAAAGTCACTTCCATATAATTTGCATGGTAATTCTTTGAAGTCTTGATTATATTGCCATCATTTTAATTTTAATATTGCAAGTTCATATTATACATTATTTTCTAATTATATGGATGCGGCAATATGTTACACAGCCAAATAGAATGGCCAACGATTGCACCGCAACTCATTATTGTCTTATTTTCCAAATTATGTTCATCTCATACCTAATGTCATGTTTCACCAACGAGTCCTAGCGAATTTACACACGGTGGTCATATGTTTGCCAATGATTTCATCCACGTTGATTTGTTCACTTTAGTTTGTTTGGTTGTTCACTTAGCTAAGAGATTGGATGTTTGAATGTCCGTAGTGAGTTACGTTTAACAATTAAAATAATATATGACATCCCGTGTTTTATTCGCCTTGAATCCGTTATGTGCAACTGTCGGTACGCGAATCCAAATTCCACTTTGAAACGGGATGAAATTGGGGTAAATTAGGACGACTTTCGGAGTAGTTTGTTGCACATAATTGATTCAATGTGGGACTCGCCCGATGAACGGTCGCAGTGTGAGGGAGACGCCTCGCCGCCGCCAGAAGCCGACAAGCACAAGGAAAACAACCCCAACGGCGACGCACTCAAACCCAAACCCAACATGGCTGACATCACTCCGTAAGTTCTTGAACACATTTATAAAAGTTGTGTGTTGTGTGTGCCTTTCCATGTAAGTTTCGGAAGGAAGACGTAGTACGCATTGCTGGCCGTCTTTCTTTGAAATAATGTACTCGTATTAGTGGCCAATAACTAAATTTCGATTCGATAACAAGCTGTCTAAATGTATTGTTTGTTTGCTTTTTAGTGAGTGTAAGTGATCAGATTTTTTAAGCTGACGATAAATAATGATAGCCAAGGGCTTAACGCGCCTTTTGAAGCACGGAAACATAATATACCTATTTATTTAAATCGTGACATAGCATAAAATGTCATCTACTGAGCAAAAAAACATATCTTCCGAATCACGGAAGATCTCAAGATATAGTGCATTGGCACATAGCTATTGAGCTACATTAAGATTTAGGATTGGTATTCAATAACCTTAAAGATAACGATATTTACTTATATACTTAGCTCCAAATTCTCTATCTGTTATTCCTATAAAACATCACATTTATTGAACATGCAAAATCCTGTCACCGCATGAACTACCTAGTATTCCAACTTACTGTAAGAAATAGTATGTTTATCGTAACCGGTATACATTTCCATGTGCAGCGATGAAGGAACAGTGCGGCGGATGCACACGGCGGTAAAACTGAATGAGGTGATTGTGACGCGCTCGCACGACTCCCAGCTAGTCATATTGAACCTGCCTGGGCCGCCCAGAGACACCAAGTTCGAGAGAGAGTCCAATTGTAAGTATATCAATTTATGATACAAGTAATTATAATTTATTTTTTAAATATGGCACCGCTGTCTATGACAAAAATAATAAATTGATTCCCTACTATGAGGGTTGTGGCGCGAAGGCCACAAGTTAATTGCTTCTAGACTAGCCATGACGTACAATGTAATGGCTTTATACATTTAGTACCGATTATTGATCTAAGGTGGTTTTATTCGAAAAATGAGCATTTCAAAGTCAAAGTATTCATAAGAGATTAAAAATTAAAAAAAATACATAACATAGTTAGAATAGAACCTTTGTCTAGGTCTAGGCTTCCACGCATATGTTGCACCATAAGCACAGAAGATAGTAAGAGTATAATACCATAAGATAAACTTTGCTGGATAGAAATACATCACGAACACGGCATATAATAAAACCTTCCAAACCATTTTCATTATTACAATACTTTATCATAATTCCATGATCGTCCACGCATTAAGGTTTTCAATCTCTTTCATCCTTTTTAAACAATTAAAAACCGATAAAATCTACGGGCGCCTCGCGGCAGGCGCGGCTGCCTTTCAGCTCATCCCCTTAGATCGATCAATATGAGACTGTGCTCTGTAAATAAATATTTACCTACTTATTTATGTATTCACTGCCTACAATGAAATAAGTACATATATTTGGATTATAGCAAAAAAAAAATTGATAATGAGGTATTTATGCACACGCATTTTAACAATGACCTCAGTCATCTAACTGTTTTATTTTTATTTTCCACAGATATGGAGTTCCTAGAGGTGCTGACAGAGGGTCTGGAGAAGGTGCTGATGGTGCGCGGAGGCGGTCGCGAGGTCATCACTATCTACTCGTGAACGCGCAGTGCACGCACATCTCCTCTCGCACGCCGCCGCTCTCTCGAACTGTTAGTGCCAGCAGTGCAAGCCGCGCCTCTGCGCGCCCTTATAAAATGTCTTTGTGATTCTATTATAACTCTTAGTGCTCTATTTTGAACATTCGATTAGTCAAGTTCGTGTCTCCTTGAACGTCTTGTGACAATCGCATAATCGCCCTCGAAAGACTGCCGAGACGAACGTTACGTTCCATTCGTTTATAAATATTGTATTTTCTTACGATTGCGTATTATACTGACGTTGGTTTGAATCGTAAAATGTTAGCTGAAAGTTTTGTTGAATTTGCTGTTTAGAGTGACGTTGTTTTAAAATTTATTCACTGTTGTATAGATATGTATGGATAAATGTATGTATGAATCTAATGAAAGCCTTAAACTATCGGTCGTTAGCTCTAAGTTTGTTTTGTTACATAGACTAGGTCTAGAATTGAATTAATTGAATTTAGGTATCTAAGATATCCCTTCTTTAACAATGCGTCATATCTTTTTTTTATTATTTTGTAAGCGTCGAACCGTACATTTTAATTATGATTGTTTATTTTATGGTAATTTTTTTAATTGTTTTTTTATGAATGTTAAAAACGTAGATACTTTGTAAGCATATACATTTATTAAAGAAAATCATTAAGATTTTTATCGATATAAAAATATATTTTGTAAATAAATTATTCTGTTCTAAGACTTTTACATCTGCTCAACTTAAAACTTACCGTGGGACTAAAGCGTCAAAATGAAACTATTCGTATTTCCCAGCTGACGTAGAGGTGGTTAAAAATAAAGCAATCGTAATTCTAGTCACTTTTGACTTTAGTTATCTAGAAAGAAAATGAATAAAAAATACCAAAAAATAACTCGTTATGATATCCTTTTAACTGTACAATTTACTACTGAATTTAATGTAATTTTTCCAAAGATCCTCAGGGTTTTATGGTGAGTAGATCAACTGTCGCAAATAAAAAACGAAAGAAGAAAAAATGAAAATCTACATTTTGATGTACCTACTTAGATATTATGCCAACAAGGTTGAGTAATGCGTGGATTTATTGTGGCAACTTTCCGCAGTGAAGATACTCTGATGTGTTAACTTTGGAACTTGTTACGCACATTCGCGTAGTTAGAATTTTCTTACTGTGATCGTTTATATAAAGTTTCATCGTGTCAGCGTTTACTTATATATTTAATTTCATATAGGTATACTGGTAACGTGTCTGCAATGAGAAAGCCTACATATTTAAAGATATTCTTCATTTACTTTCTGCCATTTAAAAAAATGCAATAACTGCTTGAAACTTTTTGCTACTTAAAAGTGCATAAGTAGGAAACCATCATAGCAGTTGTATTTAAAGATTGCCATTCAAATATTGAAACCCTTATAAGTACTTGTGTACTTACACCTTTGTAGGTGAGGGTAAGATAATTCTGCAGTATTTTTATTTGCGATGTGTACTACTCGTTTCATATGAATCAATGATGACACCAAATGCCATGGACGTAGTTGTAAGAATCCGTTAAATAATTCTACACAAAGTATTAATGTAGTACATCTTGTGTAAAAAAATCTTGTCAATTTTCATTTCAAAACTATTTCCATTACCAAAAATGAAAATGTCAACTATCATCTATTAAAAGCATTTAGTACAGTAACTGGCTGTGATCTTGAGCGCTGGTGAAAGCAGTAGCTTTAACGATTAAATTACTGTGTGATGAAAAAAAACACTCATTCAAAACTTTTAAAATAAACGTATAAATATGCATTCACTGATTTCTAATCGATTTTCACTCCTAGCTATAATTAGGGTCGGCTATTGTTTATGATTTAAAGTTGCATTTCTACAAAAGCTATTTTATGAAGATGTGCGGCGTAGATATCTACTTTTTGTTTGTCAAGATTGACTTTTTGACAATCGGGAATCCGTTGCTTAAATTTCCTCACACATTGCACATTTTTCTAGCAAAGCTTTGGTGGAAAAGTACGTACGATTTTTATTTTTGGTAATATGTTTAAGAATAAAGATACTTCTATAAAGAGTGTTAGGTAACTGCCAAATAGGAATCGGTGTTGTAAAATATCCTAGTCCATAAGTGAAGTACCTAATTCTAATTAATTCCATCGTTCAAACATCATATAATTAGTTCAGGAGATTGTTGTAAGAAAGGACTTTAGTGCATGATATCACGATACGATTATTAAGTAGCGTGTAGAGAACGCCATAGTGGAAGCCAATCTATTTAATGATAGTACGACAAGACAGGTTCTGTTGCTGTGTTGAAGTTTTAATATTTGACAATATTGGAGAAGTGTATATTATAATTGTGTCTCCATGATAAAACTATTTCAAATAGGAAGCTAATTTCCAACAGAAAATATATCCTGTGTCTCAGTGCCATCAATTTTTATAACAAGTGAAATTCGGTTAAATTGAAAGCATCGTGTTATCTTGAGTGAATGAGTTTCATTGTACGTGCCAGTGAGATTTCACTTAATTAAATTAAGTATAAATCATTGTAAACTATTTATGAATAAAATTATGTCGTTACGACTTTGATTTTATGTTAAGTAAATGGAGACGGTCATCACCTAGTGATACAAAATTCATAACGTTATAGAAATAGCGACATATCTTGCTTTTCGAATAGAAAATTACATATACATTTAATTGTTTATGCCTATAAATAGGTAAAAGTATATTTATTTTAAATAGAAATTATTGAATTATATACTAACCCAAATTCAAAAAAAATATATGTAAATCTTAAAATATTTACTAAAAAAAAAATATTATTTATTGCTGAAAATTGTAACCTACATATATATCAAACAAAAAAAAATTGGTTCGATATCTGACCACATAAATACCTGTAAGATAAGTTATTGGACAGTGAGTAAATTCTGGATATATGATATTCATTTGATTTTTAATAAGCAATGGCAAGAATAAAGCATGTATTCCCAGACTATTTCCAGACGAAAAACAAGTACATACCTATTATAGGTATCCGTTTTATATTAATTTAACAACCTTCAAGCGCAAACGGCACCAACGCAATAAAACCAGTAGACCTCGGTAACCGTTGGCATGGCCTGTATGAATTTAACAATGAGGATTAAAAGTCATTTTTGCTTAAGCGCTGTCATTGTGTAATCACAAACGTGTGCCAAACCTCATGATCATTGAATTATAATCGCGGTGGCAATACTAAGACGTAGGATACTCCACTAAGTAGTCTAATTATGCAGTCATCTTTCAATAAACTATCGATAACGTACCTAAATAATAAATCATAAATAGCTTTGGATTTACATTGTGTGTTAGAGATGTCACTTTAACTAACATAGTTGTAATTCAAGGAATGCACATACTTAGTTAACCTATTTTGAATAGATTTAAAATCGTGTTCGTTAATTCAATCGTACATTTTAGCCTTAATCGAAGCCAGTATGATTGTAATCGCCATCGTTTTTCATCAGTCGATCGAATGTTTTGGCAGACATAATATGCTCAATCTTAATAGCTTTATGGAACGAACTAAATTGAAACACCATTGATTCAATTTGGATTTTAATTATTGTCTGTTTTGCTAAAGAGATCTGCCAGAGCACTAAAGGTCGTTCAGTTTGAAGTACTTTGAACATCAAAGTGTAACTGGCAAATAAAAGGAATATTGTGGATATGTATTATAAAGTTGTGATCCAGATTGAATGTACAATGGCTGCCTGAGTACTAATGTGCACATATTTGTTAAAAACCTTCTCGACTATAACTAGGTATGTTGGCGACTGAACGATTCCCTTCAGGTAGGTAAGACAGTTGCTATAATCCAGAAATAAATGATTAAAATTGGAATCTACTCTAAACTCCAAACTATCTATCACCAAGCCAACTTACCTGAGGGGAATCGTATCAAATACGATGTCGAGTGTCAAGTATATTGATGTAAAATTACGTACGTTAGATTTTAGGCTGTGAGTCAGCGTAAACACATTCTTTACAATTAAATATTCAGGCTAGAGTTGCTGTGATACACCATTATGGCCATAAATTATTAAGTAGTCATTTCTGGCTATGGGTAATCAATGGAAATAACGTCGATTAACGTTTAAAGCCATATTCTATCTGTGATTTCACTGACGTGTAGTGCACCTTATACCCGCGACTCGCGATCTCCAACTTTGAAAACCCACTATCCAATGTGACTTTTGGGCATTAACCTCATGTGAATTTTTCCATTGTATTTTAAAGCCTTTTCATAAAATTGTGACAGTTTTTCTGTACATTTGTAATTGAAATCAATCTTCGCGTTCATGATATCAGACTTCATAGATATACTAATAGCGATGAATGGAAACTCATCGCCACTGTGCGAGAAGCTCACAGGAGAAGCTAGTTTAAATGTTTACTAAATATTTTGGTCTGGAACGAGTTTTTATTAGAAATATATTTCGAAATATAAAAGTTGTTTAAGAAATTATTAAAATATTCAAATAATAATTCTAGAGAATTAGCCAGTGAGTAAATTTAAGAGAAAGATGTTACAAGTATAATGAAATAAATTAATGATAAAATATGTGTCACTTATTTTATTTCTTAAATTTTCCTTAAAAAATAATGTTTTCATTAAAAATCAAATGCTACCTTGGCTCTACCAAACATAATCCGCCTTATTTTAAGACGCAGACTACCTTTAGGACTTGGTTTAAAAGAGCAGGGGATAATGTTTTAAACCAAGTACATTTAGACTACCAAACTTAATTACTTAGTTTAAACCATTGTCTGTGCCATTGTCCAAACCAACCACCATCCACTCTAGCAAATGACACTATCTCATAGTAAAAAAGTAAGTCCGTGTTTTATAATATGGAATGAGCAAGAATCTAAATCATATCAATAGGCGATGCGGTTAGCAACCCATCACTATTATGATTTCTTTTTTCCACCATGACGCTAAAAGTGGCCTGGGCCTTGCGACCCTGGGTTCTGTTTGCCCCGTTAGGGATAAAGACGTGATAGTGTGTAGTGTGTTTAAAAATAATACGGTATACATACACGTCCTTGGTGCTAAGCGCGTATACCTATTATGGGTTTAATGAAATATTATATAATTATGTCAAAATGTTGTCTCGATTTATGAAAAAAAATATAATGCTATTAAAATATTTTTAATAAACAATATACTAAAATAAAATCTGTACAAAGTACATCCCAAATTCTAAGACTAGAAAATATTTTTTATATTCTTAGATACATATTATACTTATTGTTAAATTGTAACAATACATTTGCACATTCTTGAAAAAACATAAGTAATATAATATAAAAACTATATATCACACTTATTTTTAGGCACGAGTTGGCACAAAATTAATTTCCTTTCTGTACTTACATTTAATATAATTCATACAATTTATTTAATCAACTGATTGATACTGCAGTAGTCACTCTCACTACACAGATAGTTCAGCATTATTTATCATATCTGTGAGATACTGCTTTAAACCATTAGTATTATAGGAAGTGTAAAATTGACTGAGTTTAGAATACTTAAGACTAACTACTTGCATACCTAGAATCTTCAGATGTTTCTTCCTCATCACTTGTGGACCAACAAGCTCTTCATTATCGGAACAGTAATGATCAGGCAAGTGAATCAATATGGCTATATTCTCATTTTTGTCAGATTTTAACTTCCAGTTGAGAGTGTCGCCACCCAAACCAGTAGGATGTATCATCACATCTATGAGATAGGTCTCATCTGCACAGAACCGTGGCACTAACACAGCTGTAGACACTTTGCTAGCATCACCTGCCACATCTATGATACTCTCCATGATTTTGTCAATAATGGTTTTAATTCTACCATCCTGTTTCAAAGGCTGATACCAATGATCTTTAGGTAGGAGAGGCCCTGAATACTCCTCACATTCCAGTGACAAAGCAGTATCAATCAAATGTAACATCCGAAATGTTTCTGTGTTTACCTTTACCAAATATTCTGGGCTGCACATTCTATAAACTAATTTCAATGGGTATTTTTCAACATACAGAAATGACAAAATTATTGAGCACAGATTATCAGCATTTATTTTATGAAATTTATCATAAACCACGTTTTCTGCTAGTTCCCAAAGTTTTTCCTTCTTTGTCATATATGATAAAAACCCAAATGGAAAAATGAAAGACTTCAAAAAACTTGGTGGCAGATCATTACCATTCATCAAAAAGTAATTAACAGATGCATTCAATATTGGCTCGCTCTTGATGTGGAAATGCATACAATAATTTAAAATGCTTACAATGAGGACATGCGATTCAATTTTAGGACCTCTGAGCTTCATGTATTTCTCAACTGCTTTTTGTATCTGATTATCTGTGTAATTCAACCTTGTTATTTTTGTTACAATGTCCAGCATAGAATCTTCATCCACAGCATGTATGTTCATGTGCAGCCATGTGCCCACCACATCAAAAGTCTGCATTGATAAATACTTTTCTACAATTAAAGCACTCAATATGTCTTGCATAACTGGTACTTTTATCTTATCCCATAGCTGCACAAGCTTTTGTTCTAGTAATGTTAATAATATTCTTTTACTCACTTTCAATCCAGGTAATATAGAAAATAGCTGGCCAATATTTTCTTCATTAATATCACTCTCTCTTTGTATGAATCCAACCCAAAGTTTGTCAATGGTTGTAGAATATTTTAAAGTAGACTTATTATCTATTAGAAATGTCAGAAATATGCATATCTGCTCTATGCTTAATTTATTATCAAGTATTCGAAAAAGAAGTTCATCACTAAACTTGGGCTTGTGCGGCTCCATAAAGGTAGATGTTGATTGTAGAATATTCAGAATGGTCTGAGTATCTTCAGTTTTTATAATAACTTTAATCAATTTATCTAAAATTGCTCCCTTTGCTAAATTTATGTGCATATTCATAGATTCCTTGTCTGTTGTGATACTTGGATTGTTTTCTAAGTAATGTATCCTTTCCATGGCCCCAAGAGCAATATTTGGAGTTATTTTAGTACATTTCGAAAGCAAAGAAAATACGTCGCGCAGATCTACACATTGTTTGAACTCGGCTTGGATAAGTTGGTAGCTTATTGACTCACCTTTTCCCTTAGAAGATTCCTTAAGATCTGGCTCCTCTGTTTCAAGATTTTTCCATTTTCTGACTACAACTGGCAGCTCTTGTACATTGAACCCGTTTTCAACTAAAATTGTACTACTAATAGAGTCTGGAGTGTCGTTTCCTTTATCGTCAGTGAATGTTCGACGAAGAACATTGTTCAAGTTAAATGTCGACGATAGAGTAGCAGAAAACACATTCTTCTGTGTTATATACTTCCTTAAAACTAAAGCCATTTTTTACATACTTATTCTACTTGTCTTGTAGTACAGTTAGGTACTAAAGTTGTAAAATAAAAATAAAAGAAGAAAAATAATTAACAAAACCAAACATTTCTAAATGTGTGTAAGTAATTGTGTCATGTGTCAGTCAGACAGAATCAGAATCAGATTTGCCATATCTGACACTGACGTCCAAATCAAGTCCAAACTGAGACTGACATTGACAATTGGGCGAGTACGGTCGATGCTTTTTTGCGCGAGATTATATGATAGTTGGCGTCAACAGAACGCACCCGTCACGTCTTGTGCCATTAATGTCATGTGAGTGTCGTAATCTGAGGTCGTAATCTTCGTCGTAATCGTGTAATTGTAATGTCGTTGTCGTATATTCATTCATTTCTTTATATTTCATTCAGTTTGAGGTTTCTTCCTTCCGCATGTTTTCCGTTCAGTAATCAGTTTTTTTTTTTTTTAGTTTAGTAGTTTATCCTTTGCATTGCTCGATTGTTGTCGTTGTGGTTGTGGAATTTTTATTTTTAGTTTATAAAATTTTAAATGATCAGAATAGTTTTGTAAATAATTGTACATGAAACAATAAGCAGCGAGCATTTTTACTACTAAATAAGATAAAAATACTCGATTTTGGTAAGCAATATTTTTTTATTATTATTTATCAATTAGGTATCTGGCGGTTTTGTTAATATAAGTTACATTTATAAGTATATATTAGTACCTATCTCCCACGAGTATCTGTGCACAAGACCCACCCCACGACTCCGTCCGCGTGCATCACTGCTGCACAGGAATCTTGATATCTGTCTATTTGAGATCTAATACTATTCTATGGTCCTTGTGCGATTGAATCTTCGACGGATTGAATAAATACATTAGCATTTAGCACTCATTTAAACTTTTATAATTACAGAAATCAATACCGAATGTATGTATTGATTTCTGTGATTATAAAAGTAAAGTAAATATAAATTGTACCTTCAAATGTAAACTTCTGGCATAAAGCCCTCAAAGGTTCTTACATAAGTAGGTACATAGATCTCGTTGTACATAAAAGTACATAGATCTCGTTGTACATAAAAGTACATAGATCTCGTTGTACATAAACTACATAATTGAACCTTTTGGGGTAGAAACTTTAGTCTGGGGTCATTCAGCCCATAATTTGTTTAAATACTTATCAAAAAGATTATTCGAAGTACATAGGTATTCCGCGACTTTATCTTTATAAATTTATTACCTAGTTTTAAATTAATTCAAATTTTATTTGAATGAATAAATTACCTTCCAAAATATTTAAATTTACTGAATAAGAAGTATGTATAAGTAGCTGTGAAATTATGCCGATTTTATATTTTTAGGTTTATTCACAAGGAATGATATGAATTAATACCTATCCATACTTAGAAAAAATGTCTGAACAAGAAAATGTAAGTGTACTTTATTTACCCATCGTTTATTTGTATTGCCTGTGTTATGTACTCTTACTGTCTTCTGTGCCTGTGTTAGTGGCCAAGACTGGTGAAATATTTCTCAAGCTGCGTAATGTCATAATATGATTCTGATATAGTTTGACGACTGCCACCCAGGACCAGAAACTTTTCGTGCAATGGAGAGAAGATGATAACATATTTTATGCCATTTGTGATCACCAATATGCGCATTAAACAAAAGTGAAGTTGAATTCAAATATTTATAAAAATTATATTATTTTATGCGACCTCAGTGGCTATTTGTTAACAAGGTAGCCCGTCACTCAGTGGTTCTGGGTTCGATCCCTGCCAAGGTAAGTAGAAAAATGGCCTTTTTTGAATGGTTCTGGGTGTTGATTGTTTACATAAATATTTATTTATGCATAATACAAATAGTGATAAGTAACAATATTAGTTACTTAAGTATCTGTAGTGGAAAGAAAAATAAACGTTATTTTATTTTATTATTTATTTTAAAATATATTATCTTTGGTATAAGTGAGTTAGTACCCCATCATAACACAAGTTTAAACTTACTTTGGGGCTAGCTCAATCAGTGTGATTTGTCCCTATTTATTTATAAAATTTAACCAACAATTACATAATTATTGAATCTAAATTGTCGTTTCCCCCTCCCCCCTGAACGGGATTCTGGCTACGTCCATCATGCTGCCAACGGTCCTTTTATTTTGGAACATCTGTAGTGGTCTAATTAAAAGAGTATGTATGTGTTAAAAGGGGTAAAAGCAAGGGGTAACATCTTAGTACAACTAATAATAAATAAAAGAATAAAAATAAATTACTCAAAAATAAAGTACTCAATTAAATAATGAAATAAGAAATGGTGAAAAAATACCACGTTAGCAGGACGTGAACCCGCGACCTTAGTCTCAATACGACTATGCTCTTACCATCTAAGCCATCACGTGTTCAACTCCGCACGCCGTATTACTATTACGCCGTAATACGTGGTATTTTTTCACTATTTCTTATTTCATTATTTAATTTAAAAATTAATTATTATTTTTTGGTCTAAATCTGTTTTTATTTACTTTAAAGGTTAACAAATTTTCAATCTTTGTAAAATGTAATCTATATCATGAATTGAAAAAAGGGCCTGCACTTATAGAGAAATTAAATAGAATTTGAAAAATATAATAAAAGTAGGTACATACTTATACCTATTTGAATCTATGCTATATGTAGAAACAGTCTACAGTAGGTATTAATGTCTTCCATGGTCAAATTTATCAAGCTTAATTCTACATCCATTAATTCATGTTTATAATAGCTTTTATGATTATTTTTAATTAGCTTTTGTCTGCGTCTCTGTCGTCCATAAATAGATAGCAAAAAAAAACATAAAGTATCTTCTTAGTGGATTCTCTAGGATTCTAAGCTTTTAAGTTTAAATAGGTAACAACTAATAAAAATCTATGAAAATTGAAGCTTTTTTCTTATTTATTTAATAAACATTGCATTTACTGACACTCTTTTTCTCTTTTGGAAATATACAGTTTGTTAACTCTTAATTCTGTAACTAGGCCGATAGGCCGGGGTTTCTTTGCACATAAGCCCAATGATAAGATAGATTTTCTAAACAAAACCATAAAAAAATTATATACTCATTACTTACCTGTAGGAGTCAGCTCATTTTTATCAAGACATTCTGGTTATTTCTAATCATCTATAAATGAATGAATATTTTTAACCAAGGTTTTTAACAAGGTTATAAATTCGACCTATATGTTTTTTTTTTTTTGTATGTATGTTATTGCGATATACCGATTTTGATGATTCTTTTTTATTTGAAAGCCTTTACTACCAAGTTGGTCCCATATTAATTTGGTAAAGACATGATGAAGAACTTTGGAGATATGGAAGAAACTCCTCAAAGATAATGCAGTCGGGTGTTTTTTTTTTTTTTGTTATCATAATTAATTATTAAAGTACATTAGACAGCTGTAGGTAGGCATTCATAAAAAAGATCTATGTGTCGTGTAATAGTAGCGGTTACTACTTTATAAAACTGCAAATGGTTTGACCTCATATTTAATTCTAGTAACATGTATGTAACATGCTTACCTACCTACATATATGGTAGCATTATTATTTTCTGCTGTACATAAGTAACATTTTTATTGATAAGGCCCCTTGGCACGTCATGTTTGGCATTGAATCAAGCCAGATAATGGTTTGCCTTATGTCTTAGTAGTATTAACACTGTACCAGGTAGACACTCTATTTTCTATTTGTCCTCGATTATCTTTATTTTTATCTTTATGTTAATTGGCGTCTTGTTTAACAATTTACTTTACTTATAACTTTATTGTTCTTTATTCAGGTGATAACGGTTTCCTTTGTTAATAAAAATGCAGTGAAACTAGAAATAGTTACATAATAATAATTAAACCTAAAAAACCACCATGTAGTACTCCATTCTAAATCTACTCCTATACCTACTTCGTGTCCACATTTCAGTTTCAAGCAACATTAAGTGTTACGAAATTATGTTAAAGTCTAATTTGGTTTGACAAAGAAATATGACGACACTATATCGTACGTCTGTCGTGTTATTTTATGGAGTAACGGTATTGTTTCTAAATACAAAAACAAACATTACATTCTCATTATAAAAGCTATAACTAGCAGTAGCCAGTATAGCATATTCCACATACAGATTGATTTTACACCCCTAGCTTTATTAAAATCTTGGAATCAGAATCATTAATAGAACACAAAGTCGTAAGAAAAAATAGGCATATTTTTTGTCAATTTTCTTTACCAAAATTTGTAATAAATGGCTTACCTACTGAGTTTACTATAGAGGATGGCTTTGCCCTCCCCGCTCACCGGCCGCTCGCCACGAGCCCGGTAGTGGGTGGTGACATTCAAATGGGAGTTTTAAAAAAAAAATAACTTTATTGCATAAAACTACAATAGTTTTGTGTAATAAAGTTAAAAAGAAGTGGTGGACCTAATGCCATATGGCATTCTGTACTTATATATTTATATTATATAGCTTTGGTTTGCATTTGTCGGCTGATATCTTTTTTTTTTATTATGTAACAAGATACATATGACAGAATATGTATTTTTATGCCGCTTAAAGAGTAGGTACTTTCCTTAAATATATTTATTTATTTATTTAAACTTTATTGCACATAAAAATGTGAACAAATGGCGGACTTAACGCCTTTATGGCGTTCTCTGCCAGTCAACCATTGGACCAAGTAGAGAAATAATTTGGGTGGTGCGATAGTGTGTAAACAAAATTGAAAAGTATCTATAAATATCATTTATTAATTTTAAATAAATATATACCAATACAATAACTTTAGATAAAATAATTATATACAAAATATATAATTATAGTACATAAATAACTAATTATATATATGTATGTATACGGATAAATAAATTCATATATGGATGACTACTAATTACTGCGCAGGGACCACGAGAAGAAGAGACTTCTAGGAGAAACCGTTAATGAACCGCAACGTAACGTAACCGTAACGACTAGACGCTCGTCTAATAGAATCAGCAAGAGAATTCCAGAGAAGGATAGCTTGAATTTAAAAGACATGAAAAACTGAACGCTAGGCTATATGCTATTTACCTACTATTAAGTATCTGAGTACTATAAGTTGTCTGTACTATTTGTTGATACGCTTTTCAGCCACGAGTACATGGGGACGGTTTAGGCGTTCATAGAGCCAAAAGCAACATGAAGAGGCCTTTTAGTACCTTTTTATCTAAAAAGTGAGATGGCTTATTATTATTTATCACTTCCGAGATACCAAAGAATAGTCATTGTCAACTCAATGAGGATACACTTTTTGTTCGCCTTATACCTCTCGCAAAAAAGAATGCTTCAAAATTTAAACGTCTTCCTATTCAACCGACTAAGATGTTCCTATATTTTGTTCCTTATAGGCTATAGTTTGTTCCTTCTATATAAAATACTTTTGTTTGTGTAAGTACACACAGATACTTCAGATGTTTGTAAGTACTAAAGCGTTACGTATTTTGTGATGTGTTTGTTGTAAACAATTTATCAAGCCTTTAACCCTGAGTGACTTGAGTGAGTGCTCATAAAAATATCACATACACAGCTGTACATAGCACTGATCCAATCAAGCCAGTGGAAACCAGTGGCGTAGTGTGAATGTCAGCCACCCGGGGTAGAAGGAAATTTTGCCGTCTTCTTATTTAGTTATTTCAATTTAAAAGACTATAATATACAGTAATTCTAAAGAACTTTCTTCATGAACAGTCATATAATATTGTGTATTGTTCAGTAAATTCTTGTACGTATACATATATGCCACTTAAATTTATGTAACAGGTAGTTTTATGATTATACCTTAACTTGACGGTCGAGAAGATTAAGTTAATAGCGAAATGAATACTCGTAAAACATAACTAGAATGATATTATACTGTTAATAGTTATATTTTTATTAAAAAATAATATACTTGTTAGAATTTATAAAAAAATATTATATCTACTTGTTAGAATTAAAAATAAAACCCGTCCGTTTCGCCTATAACTAAAACTTTTTTTGTTTACTTTTTTTAAGAGCAAGTCTTTTATTGCACTATCAATGTCTATAGCTGCTATAGCATAGCATATTTACAAGATACTTATTAAATATTATTATTTATTGTGAAATTTGCCGCCCCTCAAAAGGGCCGCCCGGAGCAGCCTTCCCTGCTGCCCCCACTACGCTACGCCACTGATGGAAACATACTGTGTTTTAAACGAGCTCACATATGGCTCTACACCGGGCCTATAAATATCTATCACAATATCTGCCATGAGTACAGTCTGATTATCACACAGTTAGCGGCTCTCTGAAGTAAACTGCCAAGCGATTTCGTACGAGGGCAAATCACGACATTTCTAATAAAAGAGTCACGCAATGAAATCTTAAATAGCGAGGAGAGTATAACATTTTTTTGTGTCGTTATCTCCACTGATAAGCAAAGTAATGTTCTCTCAACTTTTTTATCTTTATAGTTTAGTTTTCGTATGAAGCTGATGCATTGCTGGCTGATTTATTTTACCTACCTACGAGTACAAAGTATCGACTATCGAATTACAAAAGGTGTTTCTGTGGAGTGGACAGAACATTACACTTTACTCGGTGTCTGATTCTTACACGCGTGTGATCTCAAGAATTTAGGTCAGGATATTTTAAAACTGAAATCCGTGCAAAAACTTGCCTCTTAGAAGTACCGCAGTTACATACTGAGTTTTACATCATTTATTTGTCCCGAGTAGCTACATTTAAATTTGACGCAATTTAAGAAAAAATGTAAATCTTGGCTTAACACCTTATCTTATTATCGGATGATTGAGTAACATTTGTGTATAAAATTTGTTATCAGCCCATCGATCATCTTCACGAAAATGGGTGTTTATTTTCCGTCGCATTAGTTGTAAGTCAGATGCAATATTTGTTTTTCAGATGGGGTTTCAGTTGAGATGGGGAATCGCGGGGGTGGGCATGATTGCCCACGACTTCCTGACGGCTCTGGGCACGTTGCCCGCCGAACAAAACAGGGTGGTAGCTATCGCCGGCAAAGATTTGGATCGAGTGCACCGATTGGCCACGCTCCATAAAGTCGCCACAGCTTACGAAGGCTACGAAGAGCTGGCGCGTGACGACTCAATAGGTAATAATAATAACATGCTAATCAGCCCCATTGTTTTTCAGTGTATTCATAATATCTCGCTCAGTGAGAACGAATTATGACTGTAACATATTACCGCGTTAAATCATCTTTTTGTACATTATGCACATGGATACCGAGCGCCCAATATGTATCTTTTCATAATATTTTAGCAATCTGATAAGCAGTAAGTATACAAAATTTCCTTCTTCATTTTCATCATTCAGTCTGGTTTTATACTTCATCACTCATGTATTTTCACCTTTTACATAGAATTTTCTAATGAGCATGAGCAATCCGCCCCAGCTCTGCATGTTTTTTTTTATAGGTAATCAGGGATAGTGTTTTTTTATGACAAATTTAATCTTTGCTTACTTATTCATTTACCTTGATTCGTCTTAAGGATATGGTAGCTTTTCCCGCGACTTCGCAGGACTATTGGATTCCTGTGGACCTCTTTTCTAACCTCTAACCACCTACTATTATTTCGGGATCATACTAAGTATGTAACGTCACTTTTTAGTGTCTTAAGTAATTCTATGTATAAATAGTCAAGCCGAGATCATAGTATATTTTACATTACATAGCATATTTTAGGGATTCGTACCTCAAAAGGAAAAAACGTAACCCTTATAGGAGCACTCGCATGTCTGTCTGTCCATCTGTCACATCCAATTTTCTCCGGAACTACTAAACCGAATTTTGACCATTTAAACCCGGGGGTGGTTCCCCTTCCCTCCGAAATTATTTGGCTTTATAAAAAAAAACTTAGATAATAGGTCTTTACCTATAGATTACAGAAAAACCTAAAAGAAGTACGGAACCGAAGTTTAACTCGCACTTGACCGGTTCATTTCCTTTGTATTCTGTCTGAAACTGACAAAGTGTTTCTAATCTATTTTCTTATTATCTCGCATACATACCACGGCTATTTTATTGTTTGCAGACATTGTATTCGTCAGTGTACTTAACTTACAACACTATGAAATAACTAAACTAATGTTAGAGCACGGCAAACACGTCCTTTGTGAGAAGCCAATGGGCATGACGTACAAACAGAGCAAGGCGCTGGTGGATCTCGCTCGGGAACGGAAACTCTTCCTTCTTGAGGGGATGTGGTCCAGGTTCTTCCCTGCTTATGATGCTTTGAATAGGCACATGTCCTCTGGCGGGCTTGGGGACGTCTATCACATCAACATACAGTTTGGGGTGGAAATTAACGACATTGAGAGGAACTTGTAAGACTTTTATATTAATACTTCACTGCTTTACATAATATTATATAAACATTGATAAATCAATCGAAAATGTCGACGTTCTATTTCTATTTCTTCTAAATATTCTAAGTACTTATACGATTTTTCTTCTTGTGATATAAGTATACTTTTTTTTTACAAAAATACTGAACACAGAGTTGTCAATCTTGACGACCGTGCTACGAGTATACCTCTATTCATCTCTCTCCTACGCAGACACAATGCAGTCACGACGCCGTTTTCAATTGTTTCAAATAAACCAGGTTGCAGATGTCACCCGTTCATTTTATAAACACTTCCATTAAGCTAATAACCAGATAACACTTGTCATGTTGTCAGTTTTTGGCCATGTGACGCTTGTTAGATATCACGAGTGAAAGGAGAGGTCACATTTTTATTTTATTTTTCTTTTCTCAGTCTCCAGAGAAGCTAGTGATTTACTGAAATCCCGCTGGGAAACCTTCTTGTTTTTTTTATTGAAATGACCAAGATAGCTTATAAAATCTTAATCTATGTTTATATCTAGTTTAAATATTTACAGCCAATTAGAGGTCTCTCTGGATATGTATATTTTTATATTGAGAGCAAGTAACGACCTCCGTGGTGTAATGGTCAGCACGCTAGTCCGCCAATCTGGAGGTTCTGGGTTCGATCCCCAGCCAGGGCAAGTTGGAAAATGGCCTTTTTCAAATTGTCCTGGGTCTTGGGTGTATTTGTTATAAAATATAGTATCGTTGAGTTAGTATCCCATAATACAAGTTTAAAAATTACTTTGGGGCTAACTCAATCAGTGTGATTTGTCAAAAAAAATAAAAAATCAGGATACATTAACATTTTAGGATGAAGGACCTGGGCGGCGGGGCGGTGTTAGACCTTGGCTTGTACATGCTGCAGCTCATCCAATTTATCTACAAGGAGCCTCCGACTGATATCGTGTGCACGGGCCACTTGAGTAAGGCGGGAGTAGACGAGTCCATATCTTGTGCCCTTAAGTACAAAGACGGAAGGACGGCTACCATTTCTGCGCACACGCGAGCCACGATGCCCAATAAAGCTGAAATAGTGGGCTCTAAAGGGACTGTTGTTGTAAGTTGCGTGACGCATTTAGTTTAAGTTGATAGAGCTCTAGTTTCGCTGCTGGCTGGCAACGCCAATAAAGATGCAGACAATCTTAAAACGTAGAAAAAGAAATCATACTATCGACAATAATTCGACACATGCATATTCCATTCTTTCATACATCTCTGTCGGGCCCCCTGCCTTTGTCTAAAAAATATATAAATACATCGAGAATCATTGAGTAACGAATTAAAATAGTAATTGTTCGTGTTCTTGGGCGTTTCCTTATATAGTTGAGAATGGGAAAATAGTTATTTTTCTGAGCATTTGGTTTGAGTAGAATATTTTCCCTATGATCATAATTAAGATTTTCCTTACTACATCTTTATTTGATTCGGAGCCATTGTGCTGATTCTTTATTTTAATACGACGTATATTATTACTATGTGTTTTATTGTTTATTTAACATGATAAAGCCTACACTGATTTGGCAGCGGCGCGACAGGCAGTTTAATAAGACATTATAAACTTTATAAACAGTTTGGTAAGAGACGCGGTGCGGCGCCGGCGGCGGCTCACGCCGTCTCGAGCAGTCGCTCCCTGTTCATTCTATCAAGCGTTTCTATATATTATGACATTGTACATAAAGTTTATAATGTCTTGTTATTGAACTGCTCGTCGCGTCGCTGACAATTCAGTGTAGCGCGAGCTTAAGAAGAAACTGTTTTTCAACTACTGTTTTTACGGCTATACACCCAATGTCCAGTAAGACATTTTTTTTTCAGCTATCATAGGTATATTGATTACTTTTGGGGGCAGCTACTTACTCTTAACCTTTTAACCCGCAATGCGGAAAAGGTAACCCATCAGATTCAGACAAACACGTGCATTTATTTGTTATGAACACTTAATTTCTAAAATTATCTTTGTACCTTCCAGCTTGACTACTTCTGGTGCCCCACTGTCCTCCGACTAGGGGGTGCGAATATCACCGAGTGGACGCTACCCAAGGGCAAGTTCAAATTCCACTTCCACAACAGCGCCGGCCTTAGTTATCAGATTCAGGAGTGTTGGAACTGCATTAGTGAAGGTAGGTTTGATTGACCACATTTTCTTTGTGGCTTGTGTTTGTTTTAACTACACTAGAGTCAGATTTTTCAAGCTGCCTAATAATAAAATAATAAATAGATATTGAAAAATCTCACCGGTTAAGCTAGCCCTAATATAAGTTAAATTGCATCATAAACATCTTAAGTTTTCTATAATTTTTATCATAAACATGCATGCATTTATTCATGAACAGACGAGACAATATGATGCGTAAAATGGGCGAGAGAATTTTCCTGCTGGCAGATTGTAAAAGCTGGTCTAGAATAGGCAGATATCTTACTTTCAAGAGCTGTTGTGATTCATTTTCTACTAATTGTAGAATGCATTAGCATTAAGTCCACCTTTTATACCATTGTGGTCAATAAAGATTTAATTAATAAATAAATTGTAAATTAAAAGCTTTAATAATCATTAGCAAACTATACAACGAGTTAATGAAATAACGCAAAAACTTTCAGGTTGTAACTCAATACATGAAACTGAACAACTTTTGTTCTACAACATTCCCAAAATGCCAAAAATAAAATTCGGATTTTTGTTTCAGGCTTGCTGGAGAGTTCAAAAATGACCTTAGACGAAAGTGTACTTATGTCGAAGCTAACAGACACCATGAGAGCGCAACTAGGTGTCTTAGAGAACGGACTATAACTTAAGCTTTATTTTTAATTTATAAATTCTTAAATACGTATTGCCAGTATAGCATAATTTAAACCAAGTATTATAATAGACTACGATGCCTTCGCTTTAATTATTACAATAATATATAATTATGTGCCAGTGAAACGGGAACAAAAGTACTTGAGATTTGTGATAGTAATTATAAAAGTACACGCACGGTTTATAAGTACAGTATTTACCTCAAACTAACTGTGATGCTACGTGTGTTGTGAGACGGTTGTTAAATAATGAACAAATAAATACAATATTGCACAAACAATTTTTTTTATTTACACACAAAAGTATTTTTGGCAGTAATAAAGTGAACACATAATTTATTACGTGATAAGAATCTAAGTACATATACTTTAAAATAATATTTTGCAGTCTTTACTCGATGCAGCCGTAAAGCAGTGACGCGACAAGCTGTCACATTATTTTGATTAATAAGTATGTAGATAGCCGATAATATTTTAACTGTTCACGAGAAACTATACTTAGCCCTTTCTTCGTCTCTTTTAAATAAGTTCAAAAACTTCTTGGAAACGTTCATAAATCTCGTTAAAACGATTTTCGATTTCACATAATTACATACAATTACACTTAATAAACAGTTCTGCACGACACGATTTAGAATGTTGCTGTCCCATTCACCCACCGGGGTTGGTGAAGAAATCTGAGCTTTACGACTATGGTGTTAGAGTAGTTTATTTGTTGAAGCTCTCGAAGACCTCACGGATGATAGTGGCCCCGTGGCGGAGCTGTTGCTCGGTGATGACTAGAGGAGGCGCCAGCCTGATCGTCTGCCCGTGGGTAGTTTTGGTCAACAAGCCAGCATCACGTAGTTTCAATACTAAATCGTAAGCTGGAAAACCTGGAAAGAAGTCACTTATTTAGAAAAACCAAATATGTCACTAGTTAATAATACATGTAGGCAGAGGCAATAAAGTCTAAATTCATCTAAATCGTCATTCTTTTCAATTTAAAAACAATATGTGCCTGACGCGCTGGTTAAATTTGACAAAGAAAAGTTTTAGTTAAATTTAAATAGAGAATGGAAACCAAATCAAAATATATCTTCTCTCTTAGGTAACATATAGTTTAGGAATCGAATCGTAGGTGAGGCAGGTGAATCAACTAATAAGACCCAAATTAGAACTGCAAACTGCTGCTTGATACCTTTGAATTCAAAGAAAAAACCAGGCATGATTTAAGGGGCGGTCACTACTCCGCCTAGCAAACCTCATGAATCAGAATATCGTTAGCTGCTAATACCTTGCCTCATTACCTTGCATAATCTTATATATCCCTTCCTTCCATGCTAGTCTGGGAGAAAAGAAAAAACTTAGAATGTACCAGCTTCTCTTCCCGCGCAGTTTGTAAAAGCCGACGGAGGGAATGGGGCGAAAATGCAAATCATGTTAATAGGCGATGCGACCAGCTATCTATCACTATTTTGATTCCGGTTTCCACCATCACGCTAAATGTGGCCTTTGGGTCTTGAGGCCCTGGGCTCTGTCTGCTTAGAGCTGCAAAACCCAAAATGCTCTGTCTGTCCCATTAGGGATAAAGACGTTATAGTATGTATGTTGGCCTCAGAAAGCCTCGACAATGCTCTCAGCATTGTCGAGGCTTTACCATAGGCGTAACCATTTTGGTATCATATTTTGTTTTTCTTTTATATTCAATGTCATTTGTTTTATTTTTATGCTCCAAATAAAGACTTTTATATATTTATTTTAACTTACTCTCGTGAACGTCTATAGCGAACATGAGTCCCTTCCCGCGGATGTCGGTGATCATCTTCTTGGGGATCTTCTCCAGCTCCTCGCGCAGCACCAACTCCAGTTTCGCGGTTTTCTCTGACAGTTCCTCTTCCAGCAGTACCTGAACGAACAGGGGAATTTATTACTATCTTTTCGATTTTTATTTGATTCGAGTGTCAGCTAAGGCAAGCTATTTTTCTTTGAATGCAATATTACTTTTAAGTCATTAGAGCACTTTTCCTATAAATACACAAGCCAATAGTTTTATTTTTTTACCTGTAGGTATAGATTTCAAGGCCTGATAAACTTTTCTTCTTTTGCCTGTCTGTACTGAAGACTATAAAACTTTAGTCTTCTTTTAAATAGAAATAAAAATAAAATCTTGAAATATGACCTACGTTCATAGCCTCCATAGCAACTGCACAAGCCAAAGGATTTCCTCCGTACGTCGACCCGTGAGTGCCAGGCGTGATGACCTGAAAATAAATAACATCATAAGTACCTACATATTTTCAAAACATATTTGTGTGACGAATGTTTACTATCTTTGTTGGCGTCCTGCGTGACATGTTTGTATATTGACTCAAATTCATGGAGTTTTGCCAAAATCATTACTGAAGTTTCTACTGTCCAGTTCTAAAGGATTAACAAGTACCTACCTACAAAATATAAAGTATTCTCCTACACTTCAATTTTCGTCTTGTTTCAGACACAGTTGTCAACAAATCTCAAATAGTATCACACAGATAAAAGTACCTACCTATATTCTATTTTAAAAAAAACTGGTCAAGTGCGAGATAAACTCGCGTGAAGACGGTTCCGTACTTCTCATAGGTTTTCCTGTAATCTACGCAATGAACTTTTTATATTTTTTTTCAAAATTTTAGGATCAGTAGTTTCGGAGATCAGGGCGAATGGTCATTTTTCGTCTTCCTTCATAAATAAAAT
Source organism: Acrobasis repandana (assembly GCA_963576875.1). Lineage (NCBI taxonomy): Eukaryota > Metazoa > Arthropoda > Insecta > Lepidoptera > Pyralidae > Acrobasis > Acrobasis repandana. Next base: position 6,796,044 of record OY756215.1, read on the forward strand.
CAAATGTATTTATTATTAAATTAATGCATACGGGAATTAACGCGAAACGTACCTTTTATTTATTTATTTTGCTGACGTTTCATTCGGGTTTCACCGAACGTGGTCCCAGCTTGACTTTTCAAGCTGGGACCACGTTCGGTGAAACCCCGTATGCATTAATTTAATAATAATGCAACGCGATAGTTTAAAAGTATTTAAATGTATTTATTTAAAAAAATAACAAAATTATTTTTTTCATTTGATATATGACAGTAAGGTTTGCAAAACTTTTTTTTTTAATTTCCTAATTTGTCCCCCGAATGACCCTTATTTTAAAAAAATATTTATTTACTTTGCACATCTGTGTTTGGGTCATAGAATAACACCATCCAACCAAATTTCACCTGATTTGGTCCAGTAGATTCGGAGAAAATTGACTGTGACAGACGGACGGACAGACGGACGGACAGACGGACGCATGCCACGAGTGATCCTATAAGGGTTCCGTTTTTTTTTTCATTTTTTGTACGGAACCCTAAAAATGTCAAAAATCAGAAATGCGAAAACACGAATGATGACTGGGTCAGCAAAATATTATTCTTTTTAGTCTGTCAGTCATATTATCCAAAAATAATGGACGCTTAATTTACGACTCATCCAATTAGTAAAAAATAACAAAGATAAGCTTAAGTTTTCAATGATAGCGCGAACTTGAAATGCGCTGGATTCTCGTCATATTTTGTTAGAAAAAAAATATAATGTTGTTTTAATAATCTCAGAAATTTTCAGTCATCATGCCTATTACTTACATTACCTTCAAAGATATTTTCTTAGGTACCAACAATTAGTTTGTAACCATGAGTCTCCGTCTGTCTGGCTTTGTCTGAATCTGATTGTGTCTTGACTTGTCTGGTCAAGTGGTCACCGCTAAGACACCCGTATTTCCTGAGGAACTCAGTCTGCCCTGGTACTCCTAGGCATTGAATTAATAACGAATATACCTTAGTTACCTATATGAGAGCTCACATACAAGATTATAGATACTTACACCCATGATTTCGTGACTAGTCAATACAGCAGACACGGGCAGCATGCCGCCGCTAAGCGCCTTGCCGAGGATCACGATGTCTGGCTTCAGGTCGTAATGCTGCACCGCCAGCAGTTTGCCTGTGCGACCTGCATCAAAAATTACCGTGTTACCACAGAAGACAGTAAGAGTATTATATACAGAACGGAATCTCCTAAGGTACGCGCAATATGCGTCCCTGTTCCCCGTCCCCGCACCTCCCCTGTTCTTGTGCCGCCGTGCCCACGTCAATGGGTGTGTGTTCGCCCGCTCTCGCCTCTCGACAAGGCGAGAACAGGGGATAGGTGCGGGGACGGGGAATGGGAACGCATATTGCACGGGACGTTAGGAGATTCCGTTCTGTATGTAACACTCTGTCTTCTGTGGTGTAACTTCACGGGTCTAACGGGATCTGACTAAGGTCGCTGGAAAGCGCTGGACGCAGGCCGCTCTAGATCGGTAATTTTGGAAATCCTTGGGAGAGGCCTATGTCCAGCAGTGGACCTTATGCGGCTGAAATGATGAAAGGACAAATCACACTGATTGATACCTATACGTAACTATTTATCATAAAATATCAGTATCATTCAGTTAGTATCAAGTTTTAAAACTAAATAAGCTAGCCCAATCTGTGTAGGTAAATTGTATTTAAAACAATGTTTTACAATCTGATCATGAGCCAACAAAGTCAGTACCTAAACCAACCGAGGTTGCAATTGCACCTTCGCACTTGGGACCATCCACCTGTTTTACAATAAAGATAATTGTATTGAATCGCTCCATTACCTACATCTTTTTCTAACCATCTCCAAACAGTGTGTTGTAGCTATTACGGCCTGGCCCCGAGACATTCGCCGTGGCGAAAATACGCGCGGCGCGAATGACGAGGCGACTGGCGACTAAAACAACAGTATAGAAAAGTACCGAGCAAGCCACGCGCGCCAGTCGCCGGAGCGTTAAGTAGGTACTTTTATCATGACCTTACCTAACCCAGCCTGCACTTCATCGTCGATCCACAGCACATTGTACTTGGTGCAGAGCTCGCGGACTTTCCGCAGGTAGCCGTCGTCGGGGATGATGACGCCGGCCTCGCCTTGCACGGGCTCTACGAAGAAAGCCGCTACTGTCGGGTCCTGCAGCTCTTTCTGTTTAACAGGTAGGTTTTACTTAAGAGAGATCTACTTGGATCTTTTATTAGATCTTGAATGCCTCCCACGAAGTGGCAAAGTCGTTCCAAAAAATTATAGGTAATGAAAGTGAAAGTAAAGAAAAAGGAAGCCTTTAAGTTTAGGTACATTTTCTTGGAAACGAACATTAAGTTTAAATTTCAATGTTGTTTTCTTTCTTGAGATTTTTACTGTTAGTCATTCGAGATTCTTTGGCTAAGTCATGTAACTTTAAACGTGTTCCCGCCATCAGTGGCTACTTTCGTAATACCAGGCTTGTGTCACTCCCCGTTTAGGTATCGAAAATATACCTACATTATTAGTATGCGCACGGCGACCACTCCGAGTGGTAAATTCAGTTATACAAATCGTTTGTCCAGAGTAATAAGAATGAAATTGCCCTGCAATGGATTTCTAGTATCTAAACGAAAAAGTGCTGAGTTCTGACGTGAGCTTAATGAAATCATATCGCTAACCTTGAGTAGATATTTCTTTGCTGAGTGAGACTTCTGTACCGTACTAGTACTTATTCTGTGGTAATACCAACCTCCAAAGCAGGAATGTTATTGTAAGGGATAAGCTTGAAGCCCGGCATGTAAGGGCCAAAGCCGCTGTAGCAGTCGGGGTCCGAGGACGACGAGCACGCCGACAGAGTACGGCCCCAGAAGTTGCCTGAAGCGAAGATGATCTGAAAATCAGAGATTTCATTCGTTTCAATAGTGAACAGAGGCGAACTTAACTTTTACTCAAATCACTATTTACCTACCCATGAATGACTGGAAGGAATCGCTTTAGTGATAATGATAAGCCCGCTTTTGTACTGAAGTATACTTACTTAACATTTTATCTTATCTTTTATCTAACTTATCCTTAGGCCATGGTTGCCCGGCTGACGGTAAATAGGTTTTTTGCTCAGGTAAGTAGGCAAATATGCATACGGCCCACCCGATGGTAAGTGGTTCCCATGTCAACTACTGCAATATGCATGAGAAAAAAGAACAAAACCAAAAATAATACCAAACATTTGTACATACGAGTATAAAGATCGGAGTACCGTCTTGTATTGTAATTGTCCAGCAGAATTTTGTGCATTCTGTAAGTATGTTTCTATTTGAGCGAGGTTGCCTAGAAGAACTTGCTTAGCGATAAGGCTGCCTTTTGCACATTTTTTAGTTTTTAAGATAATTATGTCCTGTATATTTCTTTTTGCAATATAGGGTATTGTATTGTATGTTCTCACAAGTTTCAATACATACCTCCAGCGTGCCTCCAGCGTACTGATCGTTGCCTTTGAAACTTAAACTAAGCCCTTGAAGTCCGTACCTTGGCCTGGTTTTGTGGTATCTTCTTGACGTTGTAGCCCCACTTGCGCGCGATCTTGCAGGCACTCTCGCCGCCTTCGACGCCAGTGTTCATGGGCAGCAGGCGGTCGTAGCCCAGCAGCTCCGTCATGAACTTCTCATACACGCCCAACTGATCCGAGTAGAATGCTCTGAAATATTTTGATGTAAGTATGACTGTCTACTTTTATTATATGCATACTATCATTTATCTCTATACCTACAACGTGGAAAGGATATACCCGTAATAAATCGAACCACGGTCTATACTAGATCATTATACCTACTTAGTATAAAGAAATTAAAATAACAGCCGAAAAACCAAAACAAATTTCGGCATTTCCTATACAAAAGTCGTCGCGTTCCTATACACTCGCCGATTTGTATAGAAATGTCGTTTTTTATTTTTACTGTTATTTTAATTTCATTATACTTACTTTAGTAATCTAGTATAGCGCGTGGTTCGATTTATTACGGTATGTCCCTTCGACGTTGTATATGTGTCTGATTTGTTTAATTTAAAAAAAAAACATTTTATAAATAAACGATATTCCATTTGTTCAATAGGTGCATATGAATTCATATCAGATGCAAAGGTAAAAAATAAACCTTTTGAAAGAAATGACAATTTGTTTAACTGTTGCAATATAAAATATGACGAACATAGAAAGAGAAGGATTCCAGCTGTGAGAACCACACAGGTTATAAAGAACAGTCTCTTTCTCATATTAATTTGTGTGCTTTGGAGCCCGGGGAAATCTTTTCTACTTTTTCTTCTGCATTTCGCATGGTAGGATATTGGATACCAACGAGAAAATAAAAAGAAGTTTCGAGGAAGACGGCAGGTGGAAGTTAAGCCATAAATTAAATTTCATCTTGTGATTTCATCAGTTTGCTGTTACGACAAACTGGTGAAAATACTAAATAGTGATTGTTTGTAATAGATTTAGATCACTAACGGTCTCTACTCAGTTAGGAAATACATTGTCCAACCTCAATGGGTGAAGGAATGATACAATGTCCCTTCTATATGTCAAGATAATAGTGCGAAATAGTGTGAATGTCCGTGAAAGCACCATCATGGCTCCAAGCTCCACCGGAAGATCAGCGTTGAGTTTTGCTGATGCAAAACCCAGTACATGCTGAGTTGGAGTCCATTTTGGGGGACTAATCACATTTTTTTTTTGTATTCTGTAAATATGTTTGAATTTTTGAAATGTGTTTTTTCCTCTGATTAAATTTTTTATCTATCTATCTATCTATCTAACATTAAAATGAAATACATAAGAAATTATATTAGGTAAATATTGAGCTAACAGCTGATTGAATTTTCTGAAAATTAAGAAGTTTTTTCGCTTTTAGGAATTCGTTTCCTGTTACTTGTTCAATAGTACCTAGGTACTGTAGGTAGCCACATAAATAATAGTAGGTATATTTGCCATTCTGCTCAGCCATTCTGTGGCCGCTTGTATAGTTACTAATGATAAATAGATAAATAGCAAAACCAATAATTGACAATGTATATTATAATAATACGAAAATCAAGGAATGTAACAATGTAAAATTTTTAGGTATAACCATTGATAAATATTGTGACTGGAGACCTCATATAGATGATTTATGTAATAAACTTAACAAATTTGTTTTTGTCCTAAGGAGGCTCCGTAGAACATCAAGCATACAGACTAGTTTGCTAGCTTATCACGGTTATGTAAGCTCTGTATTAAGATACGGTCTAATAATGTGGGGCAATTCGAGTGATGTAAATAGGGCATTTTTACTACAAAAAAAGTGCATCAGGGCCATCAAAGGTATCCCTCCGTACCAGACGTGTAAGCCACATTTTAAAAAATTTGACATACTGACTCTGCCATGTATGTATATTTATGAAGTAGGTGTATTTGTTAAAACGCATATGTATTTATTTACAAAAGCGAGGGACTTTTTTCCTCGAAACACTAGACGCGGCGATAGGCTTGTTTTAAAAGAGGTACCAAGGACTGAAATATACCAAAAAAATTGTATGGCAATGTGTGTAAAGCTATATAATAAATTGCCTACAGATATAAAGGAACTCCCATTGTCCGGTTTTAAGAAAAAATTAAAATCGTGGCTCATTAACAAATCTTATTATAAAATTGACGAAATCTTTAAGAATTATTAAGTGTGACTTAAATATAATTGTTAATTGTGAATTAAATTGAATTTTCGTCATTACGCCCCATAGTCTTTTTTATTCCTTCATTGTAAATTAGGTACTTCAGTATTATTTTCACATGCTTGTCAACTATAAGCAAAATAGATTAAGGACATGTTTATTATTTAAGATCTTATGTACTCTACTTTATGTGAATAAATATCATTATCATTATCATAAATAAATATACTGATTTGTCCCTAATCACACAGATTGAGCTAGCCCCAAAGTAAGTTCGAGACTTGTGTTATGGGATACTAACTCAACACTTCTATATTTTATAAAAAATACATATGTATATAGATAAACATCCAAGACGCAGGTCAATCAGATATCATGTTATTTTTGGTTACATATAATTGTTATGAACAATTTCACCACTGATATGTACAGTTATAAATACATATAAGTAGGTATATTGTATTTCTTTATTTAACTTGACTGATGTAAGTTTTCTGTTTGCGCATCGATATCTAGAGTATATAGAAATAAGTTATCGGGTCACGACCTGAGCGTGGAAAATTTACTGTCAATTAATTACCTACTATAATGATAAGCTAAGTAAGGTAACCCTACACAAAACTACATAGAACTAACTACATAAAATAGCTCATCGGGCAAACCTCCCTAATAAAATTAGGGAAAAATGTTCAAGTTATAGATTAGGTAGATGTACCACGAAGATTTTAATTTTTCCATTGTAGATACCTCTAAAGGTAACACGTTTGCTAGCAAATTATCTATTGTATCCCAGGATTCCCTGGACGGTACGGAATCAAAAAACCTTTAGTGGTACATGTCGTAGGTCCTAGGTGTAATACGAGGAAGTAACATGGAGCCTATATACATCTTTGGTTGGATCTATCTTTCTTTGTACACCTCGGTTTTCTTAGATTTATTTATTTATTGATCGAAAACTATTTTTTATCTTCGTTGCGTATATAAATAGGTACTTATGAAGATGCTTATTTATTTCCAATTAGGTACATATATACGACTATAATATCGTTTGGGAATGTTGAGAATGGGAAGTTGCAAAGTCCCTTTACTCCTCTTCTATAGATAATTTTAATTCGTAATTGAACTATCTTTACACGTACTAAAGATAAATATAATTATCAGCTGGGTAGTATTTACCGATTTCATTCGGAGTCGGTCAACAAAGGTTATCTTGTAACAAAACAACAGACAGACCGGCTCGTCACAGAGCTAAGTTACACCAGAATGGTTCGGTTCGTTCGACTTTTGTTTGCTATTCCTAGATAAGACATTCGACAAATTAAAGAAGCGAAAATAAATTTTTCGTCTTTATTAAATTGCTACTACAGATTTGAAGAGAAATTTTGACAATATGGACTACATTGGTAATCACTATCGTTATCTTCATATTTTTTACTCTTTAGTTAGGTAAAGGTACCTACCTACATAATATTATGTGCAAATTAAAAAGCACTATCTGCCTAGGTCTTACAGAGATTTGTGTTACGTTATTTCACAAGAACTTTGAATAGAAAATCATTCATCTAGAAAAAATAATCCTACATTTTTTGCGACTTTGGAGATCTAGGGCTGCCTATGGTCTCTGGCTCTACCTATTCCCACAGGAAACAGGCCCGATGATTAGGTCAAAATAATATAATACACAAAACCCAATAGTGGAAAAATTATCAAGACCAAATAGGTATTATTTAAGTAGTTACTAAGAACTAATTAAGTAGTCATGTTCACACAAATCCTGTTTATTTAGTAACTGATGTAACGTCGTATTGTAAGTTAAACAATTAGCAATTGCGGTGTTTTCCATTGTTGTTATTTAAATAACAACAACAACAAAAACCTACCTACCGAAGTTTGAAAATTGAAATTAATTTACCATCGTGTTATTTGATTTCATTACTCTATGACTATTGTTTAAAAATGTAATTAGCATTACAAAACGACGACATCTACACGAAGTCGTCGTTTTGTGAAATTTGTTGAAGCCCTGCTTGCTGTGAACTTTATATTGAAGTCCTCCATACTTCAGAATGTTTGTAAAGTCGTTGATCCCAGGCGATCATTAAAAGGAAACCAAGGTCGAGAGAATTGAAAAATAGGTACTTATTTGTAAAAATCATTGCTCTACCTGGCTCTATCCGGCAAGGAATCAGGGGACTGTGCTTTTATAGAAATACGGCCCATCGATTTGACCTATTATAATAACTTCAGGGAAGCTGAAAATTTTGACATACGTAACACTTCCACTGACGCGATAGAAACACAATAATAGTAAAAGAAAAGGAGTTGTAATTTAAAAGGTTATCAACGAAAGAGAGAAAGATCCCTAAATCCTAAAAGTAAATATAAATTTCTAGTGGATCATGTTATATATAGGTTCTAATCACATCGTCTACGTCTTCCCGTGGATGTCGTAGAAGGCGACTTAGGAAACACAAGCTAAACAAAGCTTATAAACATCATGAGACCTCTCCAACCCGTCTGGCCAGCGTGTAGGCCAAATCCTTTGACTGCTTTGGCCAAGTATGGCTCTGGCAGTACAGAGAGGGTCGTGTTCCTGCAGTGGAGACTAAAAATGACCCGATGGTGATATCGTCTACGTAACTACGAGTATGTACTTGTCGGAGGAGTCTTGAATTCGATCTTCTGCAAAATGTTTGACTTTCCTAAACAACACGACTTCTGTCCTTTCCTTCACTTCAGCCACTTGACCTTTCTTTTCCGCTCCTTGCTTCAAATTTATTTAAACGATTTTTAAATTTATACTTCTTCATCAAAACGCGTTCCCGGTTGCATCCTCAGCTGTGCTGCTTCGGAGCCCAGGGTGCGCTTTCCCATTTTTTCTTCTCCTATATAACATGCATGTCAATGGTCACCCAAGGATGCCAAAGACCTTGCAAAATGGAGAAGAAATAGCCGGAACAGTTTAAAATGATTTAGCCATAGTTTTACGACCGGCCGCCTGCCTGGCGTCAACCATTTTTGGGAATGTATTTGTGCGGAAAGTTTTACAACCAGCCGCCGCCCGTTAACCCTCCTTGGGAATGCAATTGTAGCACGAGATGTTTGTGCTTAGTCCTTTAGTCGCCTCTTACGATATCCACAGAAAGAGATGGAGTGGTCCAATTCTAACCACACGGGCATTTTTTAAATTCATACTATTTATATGAAACGCTTATAGGTAGTATTGTTCGTCCATGACGTCAGCTATCTTACCTCGACACGAGGGTGAGTTTCTCGGCCTGCTTCTTCAGCGCCGCCACGATCCTCGGGTGACAGTGGCCCTGGTTCACAGCGGAGTACGCGCTCAGGAAGTCGTAGTACTTTTTGCCTTCGACATCCCAGACAAACACACCTGAAAACCCATACGTAATTAAATTCTACACTTTTTATGTAGTTAAAGTATTCCTAATTAAGTTAGATTTTGGTATTCGGTTTAAATATCTTTTGATTCTAGAATATACTAATTCACTTTTAATGAGTCAAATCTACTTACAATATTTTGCTGTGAATATAATATTATTTTAGCCTTGCTTTAAATAAAGTCAAAGCTTTACTTTTATATCATAAGTAGGCAGTATCTGCGTAACTTTTTGTTTATACTTTTTACGAGCCTACTTCATTTAGATATAACTACAGTTGTTTGCAAAATACAGGGTTACTTTATGTTATAGTAAGTCTATCATAGCAGTTTCAAAATTATTTTCCCTGCGTCAAATTATAATGGGCTCAACTTACTTCAAAATATTAGCTTATACTTAGTATGAAATACTCTTACTGTCTTCTGTGCTTACAGCAGACTTTAAATATCTAAATGAAATAGGTACCAACATAAAATTGCATCCGTTTAACCTTGCAGGGGGGTACTCCATAAAATAATACGATAGACGTTCGATAGTGACGTCCTATTTCTATGTCAAACCAAATAAGACTTTATCATTATGAATAAACGCTCAATGTTGCTTGACACTGAAACGCGGATAAGCAGTTACGAACGTCTTGTGTAGCGCTCTGGATTAAGTAACCCTACTGCTCTACAATTTCGTAGCAAATCGTAGCGCTCGTAGATTTCGTAGCGATCGGAGTCGTAGTCTCGTAGCGAGAAATACAATACCGCATCAAACAAAAACTAATCAGTTCTTGAAACTTTAAACGTTCACGAAATACATATTCGTACCTATTTTGGTTTTTCTTAAAAATTGAGTACGTACTGTAATTTTATAAAGTCTTTAGTCGAAAATAAAAAGTACTATACATAAAGAGAAGATTATTAGAATCTTTGAGTAGAGAAATATCTGTCTAATCTACTGAATTTGTTGTTCTCTTCATTTCATAAATTAAAGTTTATGACACTTATGACTGTGGCCTTTGTTCACTTGTAAGTGCAATAAAGCTTTAAATAAATAAATCTTGATATTAAACACAATAAAGGTATATACCCACACGTACATATATACAACATACAATATTTACCAACGTGAAATTACGAAGATTAACATAAATTATAACAAATAAAACTTTACAATGAACATGCGTCTGACATTAGCTAATAAATATACTTAACATCTACGTACTAAGTATACTGATAAGAGCTGGATCTTAAGATGTCACGAGTTACCTACGAGTACATACGCTTTACAACTCACTACGAAAAAAAAAACAAAATCAATAAAATAAGTAAGTGCTTGATTTATAAAATTTCAACAACAACAACAATTTTGTTCTATTTTTAGGATGCCGTACCCGAAGGGTGCAAACGGGATCCTATTACGTGCTATTACTGAGACTCCGCTGTCTGTCTGTCTTTCCGTCTGTCACAGGGCTCTATCTCTTAAACCGTAATAGCTAGACACATGAAATCTTCACCGATTATGTTTTACTGTGGCCGCTATATCAACAAATACCAAAAATAAGAAAAACTTAACTTAACTTAATAAATGCTGAAAAAACACGTTTTTTGTATGACGATCCTCATACAAAAAAACGTGTTTTTTCAGCGTTTTAACTAGATCTTTATAATGGCATTAGCTAGATACTTGAAATTTTCACAGATAATGTATTACTATGGCCGCTATAACAACAAATACTAAAAATAAAATAAAGTTAAAAATTAAAGGGGGTCGTCATACAAGAAACGTGTCTTTTCAGCGTTTTTAACTTGATCTTTATAATGGCATTAAAAATTTTCACAGATTATGTACTATGGCATCTATAACAACAAATACTAAAAATAAGATAAGTAATGTAAAAATTTAAGGGGGTCGTCATACAAGAAACGTGTTTCTTCAGCGTTTTAAAACATTGTACGGAGGTACGAGTCCGATTCGCACTTGCCCGATTATTTTAGATTATTACCAATTTTGAGCATAAATTATAAAATTTTAAATATGTACCAAATTTGTTCCTTTGTAGTATATATACATGTAGTAATACATAGTATAAAACAAAGTCGCTTCCCGCTCTGTCTGTCCATACGTATGCTTAGATCTTTAAAACTACGCAATGGATTTTGATGCGGTTTTTTAATAGATAGTGTAATTTAAGAGGAAGGTTTATACGTATAATACATACCCGTGCGAAGCCGGGGTGGGCCGCTAGTTAGAAATAAGCCATTAATAAATACTCGCGGAATTCCAATAATTTCAGAAATAGGTACGTAGCGAATATAATAAATAAAATAAATAATTATATTATATGGGCAAATCGAAATGATTGAGCTAGCCCCAAAGAAGTTTGAAACTGGTGTTATGGAATACTAACTCAACGATACTATATTTTATGACAAATACATACTTATACAGGGTCTAACAAAATTTACTGAAACTATTTTAAGGGTGGATTCAGTCCATGATACTGAACAACTTTCCCCGAGAAACACATATCGAAATATAAAAAATAAAATTTTGCCCTCCCATACAAGTTGACCGATCAGCTGATCCAAGTTCGTATGTCAAGTCAAAAAATATTTTTCATATTCCGTTATATGTTCTTTGGGGAAAGTTGTTCAGTATCATGGACTGAATCCACCCTTAAAATACTTTCAGTATATTTTGTTACACGTTATATAGATAAACACCCAAGATCCAGGAAAAAATTCTTTGATATACTAATTCGAGCAATATCTCAAGCATGTACAACAAAACTAGGAAGGTCTTAAGTCTGAGTCTACCTGTAGGAAAATGGACTTACCCTCCCCTCTGCACAGGGCTGCTTTTACAGGCGCGTAATTCCGGCACCCATATTTGTCTTCGAGGGCGAAGATCTCTTGCGAACTCAGTTTCTGTTCCGACATTCTGATCTACATATAATCATATAAACAAAAATTTATTAAAAAAAAGATTTAGTAGAGTCAAAAATCTTCAAAAAAATAATTTGAAACAGATCATCCCTTTAGGAGCTACATTGCCACAGATCAACACAGAATAATCAATAGGTTTTCCAAAAATTTACTGGTGTTTATTTTAGTTGGTAGAAACTTAGATGTATACTTACCTAACTAGATATTTAAAATCAAAGAAATACTTGATGTAGGTTTAAATTCTTAAGGGCACTGTTAGACGTGCAGCTTAGGACAATGTCGCAACAAAAATGACTACACAGTTAGTTTATAGGCTACCTTTTATACGCGGTAGAGTCTTAGAGATGAAACACAATGAATGAATTTATCTTCAAATAGAGCCATTAAACTCATTAAGATTAATTAATGGAATATTTAATTGAAAAAAGGTATTCATAAACAAATAAATAACAATCCTGATAACTAGGTACAAGCGTCGGCGTTACGAACACTTACCATTTGAGTTTATTTATAGCTAAGTATATCTAGCACATAAAATGGTCATCTGCTGTTCTTTTTCGCTACCTAATTAACGTGTCATCTTTTTTTTTATTTAAAAAGAAACGCGGCGAACAAAATAAAACATATAGTCGATAGTTTTTTTACATTTGGGATTTTTTACATACAAGTGGGGAAAAAGGTGACGCGTTAATTAGATAGGTAGCGAAAAAAAACTGGATAACGACCGAGAAATATCATCTTATTTGTTTCTCTTACTGACTCTTTTATCAAAATTTGTTATCTATGTTTCCAAACCAATATTGGAGAAACATTCGGATGGAGATGGTTTTCAATGATTTAATTCACAAAGATAATGAATAAAAAAGATAAAATTAGAACCGCTATAATACGCTGCCTCGATTTGATATGAATTCAGGTAAATATCGATTTTAGCTGACCTTTTAATCAGTAACAAGTTCAGGGTCTAGCGAATGTGGAACTCCGTGCGACGCGGGGACGGAGGTGTGGCTGTGTCCGAAATAGTCCAAAGACTGACTGATATACAATAATGAGACGTCGGAAAAATACTGTCGCGCCGTTAGGTATTCCATTCATCACAACACAATGTTACGTCATTTTATACATGTTATCAATTGCTCCATTGAATTGATCTTTTAAATAGTTACCTACCCACTGTACCAACGGTTACGGTAAGTATTTTTTGTGTCGGCTCGTTCTGGCTCCGTTCTGTAGCCCTATTTTTGAAAAGCGGGGTCACTGTTACACGAAAAAATGTTCACTCAATAAGTTCATATTTCAAAAAATATAGGGCAACTAAGTACTGATTATTTGTTTTTTTATGCAGTGTCCCGATGTTGTGCAAATCTAGCCCTATCTGTCAGGATATAAGTACTTACCTAAATACCTATACTACACATAATGTCCTCTTAGAATATCAGAGTACGTACTCTTTCTGTTTTGAATTACCGTGCATCGGCAATTTCCGATGCACGGTAAATCTCAAAAGAGATTATGATGGCATTGTAAATGGACTTAACATTAATGTATTAAATGTATTGTGTAAATAAATAAATAATAATAATAATGATAATTGAAATAAATTTGTAAATCTCACATATGTAAGTCCAGACTTACCCCATATAAAGGTAGACCTTTTGTGTAGAGACGAAAGGACGGAACACTCACTCAACTTTACTTTTTGATTTACTCGTAGGTATTTCTTTTGATTTAATCATACATTCCATGATGCCTGGGAAGTTCTCAACTTGAAATGAATTGTTGCTCCTGTAAATAAATAATCCAGGGCCGGATTGAGTACTCGTGTCACTCCCCGTTTAGGTATCGAAAATATACCTACATTATTACTATACTAAGCACGCAGCGCCCTCAGAGTGGTAAATTCAGTTATACGAATCGTTTGTCCAGAGTAATAAGAATGAAATTGACCTGCAATGGTTGTCTAGGTATCTAAACGAAAAGGTGCTGAGTTCTGACGTGATCTAAATATTCATGGAGTATTTAGTCTTAATTAAACCATATTGCTAACCAGTAAATATTTCGTTGAATTTCTTTGCTGAGACTTCTGTACGTGAGTACTAGTTCCTATTCTGTGGTATAACAGCGGCACAAATGTGTGCCATACTTATGGATATGGAGGGCCACTGGCAGAGGCGTAGCTAAGCGTGGATGACGTACGTGGGCTGACCACCCCAAACACGGCTTCGCTGTCAATAGGGCCTCGCGCGTAAAGCGGGTGAGCTTTTTTTAGTAGACTTCTTGCCTAAATGTATTACAGTAATATTAATCCAGAGGGGCTTCGCAAAAGTAGCCCTCCCATGAAACTTTTCTCTCGCTCCGCCACGGAAGCGGATTAGCTGTTTTTTTAGAACCCCTTGCGTCTGAAAGTGCTGTTCATTACCTCGATCGGCTTTTACGACCTACATTGGAAGAGAAGCAGTTGGCACATTCTGTGTTTTTAACATACATAGCTCGGTGGATTCAATTTACCGTACCTGAATTTTCCGGGGTCCAGTGCTGCCCCCATTTAAAATAAATCATTTCAAAGAAAACGGACATCATTTAAAATTTTGCTACTACCAAGTCCTAGATAACCCTTCAAAGTATTTTATGAACTACTGTTTACAGTTTAAAGTGAGAACGTTAATCTTTACTACGCACATTAGCCAAAAGTGGCCGTTTATCGCAAATGTGCGTCGTTCTCACTTTAAACTGTAAACAGTAGTTCATTAAATACTTTGAAGGGTTATCTAGGCTTTGATAGTAGCAAAATTTTAAATAATGTCTCCGTTTTCCTTGAAATGATTTATTTTAAATGGGGGCAGCACTGGACCCCGGAAAATTCAGGTACGGCCTTAACAACCTATACTTATTGCTTTTCAATTCGGTCCTGGAGATAAACCTACCTGATTTAAATTTGATAGCTATCTATAAATAATGACGCGTACTCGTAGGTAGGTAAATAATTTACAACCAACTTATGTATTTTAAACCATATTTGCCTATACTTATTCAGATATACATACATTTACGTCTTCGTCCCTCTCGTATAGAAAAAGTTTTAATTCAAACACTCGGATGACTGGAAAAGTTCATTTTGAGGGATAAGTTTAGAATTATAACATAAGTATATAATTAAGTAGATACCTATATTACGAGTATAAGGGCAAATGAGCGTGGTTATAATTATGTTTACATAACGGCATGTTGTATGTAATGTATGGGTTATGGTGCGCACTTGCGCTGCATTCGGTTTCATACAAAACTCCTGTTTGTGCCACACGGCGACAGAAAACGCCATGGGGGTCACCGGTAACCCCCAAGCATCTGTAATGATGGCGTTCAAAGACTTATGACCCTTTAAAACCAAGCATTCTTTTTGTACTCCCCCCCCCCCTGCTCTACAATCATGATTAATCCAATCCTGGAGTCCCCATGCATTGCCTAGGTGCCCCGACATGGTTAATCCAGCTCTGATTGCGCTAAACATTTTCTGCGACACGTAACTTTAAAAAATTCGTTCCCTTCCTTCACTATGTCAACTAGCTTTACGTGTGAGATTAAGGGTTGGATCTCGTCTATCAGCACGGAACAGCACTTTTCTATGCTGCTATCCTTTTCTGTCGCTCAGAACAGTAATTTGCTAGAGTGGGAGAGAGCGACCGAACGCTGCAGCACGGCCGGTGTTTAAGCGTTCCGTCGCTCTCTCTCGCTCTAGCAGATGACGCTTCTGAGCGACAGAAAGGGATAGCAACATAGGAAAGTGCTGTTCCGTGCTGACAGATGAGATCAAACCCTTAAACTAATAAATAAATAAATCATTGTATTAGTGTCTGTTTGAGGATAATCTACTACTACTAGCAAGTGTTTTAAGTACGATACTACGAGCAGTTAAATTTTAGTATTGCGCGATATATAGGTATAAGCGCAGAGTGAATACATTCAGGGGGGCACGTCGCTAAATTCAAAAGCTTGCACAAGGTAGGGGCAGTAGGGGGAAAGATTTTATCAAACCGCAACCAAAGTGGAACACACAGACAGAATGGTCAACCATCCCCACTGGGGGCGTATGGAAATTTAACTATTGTACTCGAATAATAACCGTTTATTTGGCTCCTCTGGCTACTCTGGCTAATATATAGCGCTAAGTAGTACAGAGAGGGTCGTGATCCTGCTGTGGAGACTAAAAAACGGGCAAGTGCGAGTCAGACTCGTATATGAAGGGTTCCGTACCACCGCACAATGTTTTAAAACGCTGAAGAAACACGTTGTATGACGACACCCTTTAATTTTTAACTTTATCTTATTTTTAGTATTTTTTGTTATAGTTGTCATAGTAATACATAATCGGTGAAAATTTCAAGTATCTAGTTAATGGCATTATAAAGATTTAGTTAAAAACGCTGAAAAACACATTTTTTGTATGACGACCCCCTTTCATTTTTAACGTTTTTTTATTATTAATATTTGTTGTTATAGCGGCCACAGTAATACATAATCGGTAAAAATTTCAAGTGTCTAGCTATTACGCTTCAAGAGATAGAGCCCTGTGACAGACCGGACAGACAGCAGAGTCTCAGTAATAGGGTCCCGTTTGCACCCTTCGGGTACGGAAGCCTAAAAAGACCTGATGATGATGTGTAGTACCTACATGTGCCAAATTTGCCACAAAAGTCTCCCCCGAAGGACTGTGTATTATATACCTAGGTTGTTTGCTGTCCCCAAATCTCATCCTACAGACTACTGAAAGAGCATCCTAAATTCCGAACCAATAATAAGCCAATGGAATACAATAAAGAAATATGTAACATTAAAATAATGTTTAATAATAATAACAGTAACAACTAAAATGTATTTACAATTTTACTAATATTTAAGTAATTCTGACTAAATAATTTTATAGGTGACTAATGACTAGTTCACATATCTGATTTATATTTTGGGTGGTCATCTGGATGCCCTGTATGATATTCAGGATATGAAGGATATGTTTCTCGACCCCTCTCAGGTGGAGCAGGTAATGAACCTCCGTCTGCTAATCTCTTTTCTTCCAGTTTTGCTGCATTAATCTTTTTCATCTTAGCTATAGCTATGTTCTTCGCAATTTCTTCTTCAGTTGGAGGTTCTGCCCTGAAATTCAGAATGAGCATTTTATTTATCAAATCTTTATTCACAGCAGAAAGAGTAACTTTGTTATTTATGTTACTAATCCTATTAATACTCGTATTATAAATGTGAATGTTTGTTTTTGTTCCACTTTCACACTGTTGGTAAAAGCACAGAGTAAAAGCTAGCAAAAAATAATTCAAACACCATTTTTATAGATTTTATTTAACAAACCTAAGCAATACATATATTTTTATCAAATCAATATTCATGATTTAGACAGGAGCATGCAACCGTAGAACAAGTACATAGAGTCTGCAGAGTAATAAGACACGCAATGGAGAAAAAAGAGCATTGTTCATCAGCTTTTCTAGATATAAAACAAGCCTTCGACAAAGTCTGGCACAAAGGTCTCTTGTATAAGATAAAATCAACGCTATCTCATTCCTTCTTCAGTGCCTTGAAATATTACCTAACTGACAGAATATTCCAAGTGAGAGAAAAGGACTGCACCTCAACCTTCTATGACATCCTCGCTGGAGTACCGCAGGGCTCAGTGCTTGGACCAGTATTGTATACCTTGTATTCATATGACCTACCACAGGCCCCTGGAGTCACTGTTGCAACATACGAGGACGACACGGCACTGCTGTCCTCAGATGAGTGTGCAGCCAGGGCGTCACAAGTCCTACAAAACGGGCTAAACAAAGTAGAAGAATGGCTAACGAAATGGAGGATGGTCGAAAAGTCTGTCCAAGTAACTTTTACACTCTGAAAGGATGATTTCCCCCAGTCAAGCTAAATGGCATTCAACTCTCGCATCAAAATATGGTAAAGTATTTGGGGATCCACCTTGACTGTAGACTTACATGGCAGAAGCACATTAAAACTAAACGAGAGGAAATAAATTTAGAATACAAGGGTCTATACTGGCTCCTGGGACGTAACTCAAAACTGAAAGTCGACAATAAGTTGCTGATATATAAAACAATATTAAAGCCCATATGGACTTATGGGACAACTCTGGGGCTCAGCTAGTGCCTCAAATATTATGATGATCCAAAGAGTACAAAACTACATATTGAAACAGATATCAAACCCACCATGGTTTATCAGAACTGCAGAGGTCCATGAATATCAAAATATGCCTAAAGTAAAAGAACAAATAGCTAGTCATGGAAAACACTACAAATCGAGATTGGAAAAGCATCCGAACATGTTGGCGGTCCAACTCACAATCCCAAAAACCATGAAACGGCTTAAACGGTGTTGGGACATTTTCGACATGGACATAGAGGGATGAAAAAAGGAAAAATAATGGGCTTGCTCTTAGGGAGCAGCACCCAAAATGCCAAGAAGCACACACCTCATCTGCTTATAGTCAGAATTGACTGGTTGCAAATAAAGCTCATAACAAAATCAATATTCAACCATTTTCTCTATATTGACATAATGCAGATTTTACAATTTGCATGCCCCAATGGATTTCTTTATGTTATTTCGCCTGCTATTTACTTATTATTTCGAGTTCATCTTGTTTGACCAGGCCCCATCATAGATTTTATCCCAGGCTTCAGGAATTTTTTGGTAATATCTAGTTTGGTTGTTTTTTATGGGTGTAAATGGCCAACACTGGTGTCAGACTTTACAAGCTGTGTTAAGGCATCTGACATTTATCTAGTATGATTAAGATACTAAATATAATTCACCTTCTCATCCGCAGCCAGGCTTCCCATTCACTTGGTATAGGATCTTGAAAGTCTTGACCCTTTGGTGGGTCATACCATCTTGTCGGCTTTCTTTTACCTCTGCTTGCATCAGCAGGGATCTCAAAGTAAATATTTCCTATATAATCCTTACCTGAAAATCAGTTAAACATTAAAGTTACATTGGAGTTGTTGCAAAAACCACAACTAATTCATTAAACTTACTTACCCATATTATTTCCATTTATCTGTCGAGGTTTTAAAGAATTAATAAAATTTTGTAACACTATTCTGAAGACGCCACGTCCTTGTCCATTTGCCATCTGTAAAATTTAAAATAGGTACCTACTTAAAGCAATCAACAGATGTACTACTAACTTTATTTTCATCTCAAGGGCTTCGCAGACAACAAAGATGATATATTCGTATTTTAAGATCAAACATCGCTTAAATGGAGCATCACACACGGCGAAGATATTACATATATATATATTTTGATCTTAAGATGCCAAGTAATGTACTGCAGAAATATCATAAGATGCGTAATATGCATTGAATATTCTTAGGTAATATGTATGAAAATCGTATCTTAGCCGTGTGTGATAACTTAAGATACTATAATGTCGTATCCTAGGGACATACAGTTATTGAGATCTTAAGAACAAAATATATAGCATCTGTCTGTGACACCTTCGCAAAGCATTTTGGAAAACATCCAAAAAATTTTTTAATGTAAACAACTATACTTGGATAAGTTTGTATTGAGCCCTGATTGAAAAACATAATTACTGGAAACTATATTATAATAATACAGAATCACGTCTATGCCCAACGGGTAGACAGAATCAAAGTTCGCAAAACCCACAGTAAGTCTGAGCAAAACATCGGCATTATAAATGTTTAGTCCCCACAGTCCTGTTTTAACAAGAACGTGGGCTTATTGAAAGTGGATGAGAGATTAACTGATTTAATAATAACATTAAGAACAAACCTGTAATTATTTTATTTGTGAAAACACGGTAGGCATGAAAACTAAGAAAAAAACATGCAAATACGTTCGTTCAATCAAAATTACGTCACGTCCATGCCTATGAAACTTAGAACATTGCAGAATTTTGATAAATTTTTTTATTAAAACGCCATCTAGAAACGAATCAGCTAAGCTTACTCCTAATGCGTGTTATAGAATAGGAATATCAAATGGTGGAGAAATTCGCCATACGAGGTAGAACACGTAATAGCTCAGTTCATTAGAGCATGGTAAAAATAAGAGCAACGTTGCGAGTGCAAGTCCCACTCACGCAGTATATTTTTTACACCATTTTTTTATTTGATAGGAATATTAAATGATGGATAAATTCGACATGTGCGATTGATCACTTAATAGCTCAATCCACTAGTTTCCAACAAGTCAAATCAGACACTTTTTTCTAAACGTCAAAACAAACATTTTCTATGAGATTTGTATGAAATATCGGATTGTGACGTCATAGATTCTTGGAGTCAAATAGCGCTCTTAATATCCGTTTTTCTGTAATAATAAATCAAAAATCTCGTTCAAAATAGACGTGATCAATGACAAGTGACATTATTTTGAGACGTTTTATTCTTTTTTTTTTATGTTATAGGGCGGCAAACGAACAAGCGGGTCACCTGATGGTAAATGATCACCACTGTCCATGGACAACTGCAACACCAGGGGTGTAACAAGAGCGCTACCGGCCTTTCAGGAAGATATAGACTCGTTTTTTGAAGGTTTCAATGTCGTATCGGTTCGGGAACACCGCTGCAGGAAGTTGATTCCACAGTTCGGTCGTACGTGGCAGGAAGTTCCTTTTAAAACGTACGGTGGTTGATTGCCAACTATCCAGGTGGTGTGGATGGTATTTTAATTTCAGGCGGGTGGTGTAGTGGTGAAATTTTGCAGCAGGTATTAGGTCGAACAATTCTTCAGAACATTCCCCATGATAAATGCGATAAAAAATGCACAAGGATGCAACATCCCTACGTAGAGCCAGAGGATCGAGACGGCTGACGAGAGTCACATCATCGATTATACGAGTTGCGCGATTTTGAATACGGTCAAAATGAAGAAGTTGGTATTTAGGTGCCCCGGCCCAGAGATGGACTTAACAGTACCAAATAATTTATTTTTGACCCAGGAAACTACCCAATTGTTTAAGCTATGGAACATAGTCGTATTTGAACTGAGATCGCGAGTTCAAGTCCCAGCTCACGGAGTAATTTTTTCACCGTTTTATTCATCTTTTAGTCCCTTGGTGTTGTGAAAGCATGTTACCAGATGGCGCCACTGGTTTGATCTAATGTTAAAGCCACAGTTTCTTATCTATTTCAGTATATACACTATAATTATCTATGGTCACGTCACGGCAGACAGCTGAGCTGATTGTCATTTGTCAATGTCAAGCAGAGATATGGGATATGTCAAGCATGGACAGTGTTACCAACTTAGGGGTTTTTCCCCCAGATTTAGGGGGTAAATAAGTGAAATGGGATTTTTCTAGGGGTCTGAAATTTTTAGGGGTATTTTCAGAGATTTTTGTCCCATAGTTGGTTAAAAGTCTCCCCTTTTTGTTTCCGATCACTTCTATCTTTAGCTAATAATATTTTTAAATTGATAATATCGTTTGTTAAGCTCATTGTCAATGTCTTTTCGGTAAATAAATGATTTTTTATTATTTATTTCTTGATCTAGCGACTTATAACGACATCTAGTTCGTTTTCGTTAATTATTGCAATAAAAACGAAATAATCACAACTACACACTTGACACAAAATGTAAACAACGACAAAGAGCGACATCTGCGTCAGAGCTTTTAGTTTTTCACCTCATTCTACAACGACTCTGTGCTGACTGGCGGAAATACTGGCCCCACTGGCGGTCATATATTTTTAGGGGGACAAGACAACTAAATAATGAAGGAGATTTTAGGGGTTTTTGACACAAACTTGGGAATAAATGTTTTTGAGAGTTGGTAACACTGTAGCATGGAACAATAGTATTATGGTAACAATCTAAAGGTATCTACACACGGCCCTAAAATCGGAGGCGATATTGGGAGAGCGATAGTGGGGGTAAAATCGGGCACGACTCTACACACGTCCCTGCCTGCTAGTACGCAACCGACCGTGTAGTGAAGCGCGCGTCAATATGCCGCCAACGCTTTCAAAATACCAAAGAATAGGCCTCGCTTTGGAACTTGCTACGGCGGTGCAACCAAAACAAAAAAGAAGGA
Organism: Acrobasis repandana; assembly: GCA_963576875.1. Taxonomy (NCBI): domain Eukaryota; kingdom Metazoa; phylum Arthropoda; class Insecta; order Lepidoptera; family Pyralidae; genus Acrobasis; species Acrobasis repandana. The sequence goes on from OY756215.1 coordinate 6,818,174, forward strand.
CCTGGGCAAAAACTTGGTTGTTAAAACGAGAGGAATTGAGCCACATTAATATAATGATGCATTTAGAACCACCAGATTTAAAAAACTTTTTAAGAATGGACATAGAGTGTTTTGAAGAGCTCCTCAGTATGGTAACACCATTTATAAAGAAACAAGATACTTTGATGCGAGAGTCCATAAGTCCAAGAGAGCGACTTACAGCTACTCTACGTTTCCTGGCTACAGGTCAAAGTTATGAGGATTTAAAATTTAGTGCTGTCATATCACCGCAACTAATGTCGAAAATGATCCCAGAGACTCTTCCATATGAAGTGCGCATATTTTCAAGTTTTTTCTTAAAATCAGCTAGGCTCGTCTCCTTGCCAACCTCTTCATTATAAACTTGGAGGAGCATTTTTAATGCCTCCTGTCTCATATCTTTATTAAAATATTCTTTATGTTTTTTGTCCCATAAATACGGCAAATCCCTATATAACTCTAAAGTCTTCGTCCATGCCTCGCATTCTTCGGACATTTTAACTTTAACTCTCGAAATAAACTCGCTGCCGCGCCGCACACGCAGGCACCCTTGAAATTCTTGAAAGGAAAAACGACCTCTCGCCGCCCGTCACGCACGCGTACTGCGGCGAAATCGGCCCGATCTCGCCACACACGGCACAACAACGCTCCCTGCACGATTTTTGACCCTAAATCGTGAGCTCGCCCGAACCGATTTCAGAGTTAGGGGCAATAATAATAATTATGCTGCCGATTTGCCTACACACGACGCGAAATCGGGAGCGATCTAGGGCGCTCCCCTCCACCGACCCGATATCGCCTCTGATATCAGGCCGTGTGTAGACCGTTTAAGATGATTAGGTGTCAAGTTTCAAGCATTTTCAAACGTAAAATGCTGCTTATTACGTTTGCAAAATGTGATACGAACACAGACCATGGGGTACGAATAAGATTTACGGTATAATAGGCAGTAAGTAGGTGGTACGGACACGGCACGGTACAATCCGTACAAGTTGTACGGATCACCTTACTACCTACGGTAGTACAACGTACAAGTACAACCTAGTATTGAATAGGTAGTTGAGCAGGCAGTGTGATGTGACGTGACTTTATTTCCACTTGTCTATATTTTATTAAAAAATATCTGTCAAATTGTATAGTCTATGGCTATGTCAAAAAGATCAAGGACTGTGCAGGATTTTGTTGACGAGTTTACGATTTATTTTCATTGACTACGTTATTGCCGTCGAATTTTTATTTACTTATTAAGCAAAGTAATTAAATTCAATTGTTCATCATGGCGAAAATGGCATTTCAGCACCAGGCCGGCACGGCTATGGAATGTCTGAGTGTAAGTTTACAGACCACTCCCAAATTGTTTCTTTACAATTTTGTGTTATTAATATTTGTGTTACTCGATCAGATACCTATAACTCTTCAAAAAGAAGCTGGTGTAGACTCAGAGGGCCGTGAAGTCATGAAATGTGGTTTCAAGATTGGCGGAGGCATTGACCAAGATTACCGTAAAAGCCCTCAGGGGTACACAGACAATGTAAGTGTTAATTAGATAGGGCGTTTTGATCTTCAAACTTTTTAGTTGTACATTCTTAATCCTTAAAACAAATGTTTTTAATTGAAAGAACAATTAAAATAAAATATACCCAATCTCTTTATTTTCAGGGCATATATGTAACTGAAGTTCATGAAGGTAGTCCTGCAGCAAAAGCTGGATTGAGAATGCATGACAAGATTCTACAATGCAATGGATATGACTTTACAATGGTAACCCACAAAAAGGCAGTTAGTTATATAAAGAAACACCCTGTACTGAATTTATTAGTAGCTAGAAAAGGAGTGACATCCACATAATCAATACTGTTCTATCATTTTGTGTTATTGGTTCCAGTAAATGCTACTGTTAATAGCAAGTAAAATAACGATAAAATGTTGATCGTCTAAAATATGTTACTTCTCTTAACCCTTAATTACTTGCACAAAGAATATCACATAACTGCTCGCATACAAAATATAGTTCATTGCTTTTAGATTACAGGAAAACCTATAAGAATTCAATCAATTGTACGGATCCTTCTCCATGCGAGTTTAACTCGCACTTGTCCGGTTTTTTATTATTAAAGTACTTTATTAATTCTATAATATATAAAAAAATAACATGATTTTATACCTTATTATACTAAAACAAAATAAATCAAAATAATGATCAAAAATTAACAATATATTATATTGTTGTTATATTGAGATCAAAGTTAAAATTGTTATTTTTTTAGGAACTCCGAACTAATTTTGTGTACTTATTGGCAGTATAATATGACAGTGATCATTGCATTTTGTCCATTTTTTATTACTTTTCTTTATCTTGATTATGCGGTATATTTGTCGATTTTACTAGCACTATCGTGATCCTTTGTGTTATCTAGTCTTACTCTAACTCAGAATCTGATCCTCCAACTTGTTCTTTGTCAGAAACCACTGCCAACCATTGTACAATTTGCTGTTCTCTTTTATATATGAGTAATGCTAGAAAAAGTTGCAAATCTTATGGTAACATAATTTTTGGATAATTTCATTTTATAAAGCTGTAAGAAACATACTTATAGTATAAATTTATACACTGGACAAATAATAATATAAATTGAAATAATAATACATATAAAAATATATAAAATAAGCAACTCACCTCTTTAAAACAAGTAATGTAATTACTTGCACGGGGTCACCGCTCAAGAGTGCAGCGACATATGCTTTGACTCCAGTGACTTGATCACTACTAGAATGCAAAGTTTGACGCGAATTATGAAGCTAGCGGGGGCACGGGGAAATTCGGAGGGTGGCATGTGCTTCATTTTTTAAAGAGAAACTGTTATGACCCCATGCAAGTAATTAAGGGTTAAATATCACACATGAATTTAAAAAAAATCTATGAAATTATCTAACATTTGTACAATTAATAGCATGTTATCCTTCATGTACCTTTACGCCGCAGTAATAGTGCTGAAATTTAACATGCTGTTGACTGTACCTGAAGATTTAACCACTTTGCTATCCTCAGTAGAATTTACAGCATAGTATTACATCTTGAGTTATTTTATACAGTTATTTATTTTAATGTGTAAGAATTTTAATTTATGACAAGAAAAATTCTTTGATGAATTATAATTTTGTTAATTTAAAGTTTCAAAGTATACTTTTCTGCAGTATTGTATTGTGAAGTACATGATGAAGAATAACCTCTTGTATGCCAGAATACCAGATGCAATAGTTAAACAATGCATTTTTGCAGAAACCCGCATTGGCATACAAGTTAAGGAATTTATAATTCACTAGTGAGTTACCATTCTTTTTATATTTCTGCAACAATATGATAACTTTACACTGCCATAAATTACATTGTAATTGATCAATACAATATAAAATTATTATACTCGTAGCAATCAACTGTTTATAGGTATATGTATAGCAACATTTTTTTAAATTAAAATAAAATTTTACCTACAAAAATATCATACATTGTAACAAAAGGTAGTGAAACTATGCATTTTTTCCTTTTAATTACACTGTAATGTAAATCATTTTGCTATAATTTATTTTGTAATTACATTAATGTAAGGCTTATGTACATATAAATCATATAATCATGCAAATCTGGGGCAGGTTGCTAGAATATTATAAAAATGGGTACTTAATATTAGACATTTATATTAAACATGAAAATGAGATTGATTCTATAGATATTAATATTGAAACTCTTTGTTAATATAATAGTATTTATGAAGTTTTGTAACCAGGATATTGAGTAACTATTTTAATATTGTACTCTTGTTTTAAATCTGTGATTCTGTCTATTTATATCTGTTAAGTATGTAATTTTGAATATTTAAAATTTATTAATTGGTTGTGGAATATCTTGTTAGATCAGTTTGTGAAGCATCAGAGTCTAGAACAATTGATATTATTAAAAGTATCCATTGCACATATTGGATAGTCCACTGTGCCAAATAGGTGTCATTTTTAAATAAAGATTAGGATACATATAAAGCATTGCACATTATTTCATTCCATGTACGTAACCAATGTCTAAATTAGTTATAAAATGTCAGTTATCAGATAGAAGAATCGTTTCTCACTAATACAGAATGGCCTAATGTAGAAAATAATTTTTAAATAAACTTAAAGTACTTGGTAAGATAAACAACCACTAAATGCTACCTATTAAGTTCAGCCAAAGATATAATACAACAAGAAATATTTAGACAGCCTTGTTTACCCTACTATACTACCCTGTCATACTATATCCCACAGACCATGGATATACAGATCTGTGCTATATCCTTTCAAGAGTTTAAGTATGTGCTAGACTAAATAAGTATGTATATGTTTAAGATACCAATTTTGTAACAAAGCATGCATTTATAAAGATATTCAATTTTTATTATTACATAAGTTTTTTTTATTATTTAGGAATAGGTAATATCATTTTAGGTATTATCATGGTATCATTTTGATACAAGTTTACAATAAAATTTTTAAAAAACACCAAGCACACCCCATAATTTACCTAAATAGTAGATGTTATTCTACTAGCTGTTTTTTTTAGTAGCCTGTGTTTGTGTCCCACTGCTGGGCAAAGGCCTCCCCTTTATTTTTCCATTGTACCTACTATGTTGTGTTAGTTTAATAATTTTACATAAAAGACCATAATCTTTTATATATTTATCAATTCATCTTTGAGAACAGATATGTATTGTGTTTAAGCAAAAAAATAAACAAACAAGGGAGACTGTGTGTATGTATATGTTTAAAAAATACCCATTAAATACATATTGAATATTTCTATGAATTAGTAACAGATAAAATAAAGAGCTATTGGCATGATATCTCTTCTTCCTCATCTAAAAACATTCCCGGTTGCATCGTTAGCTGTACTGCTTCGGAGCCTGGGGTGCGCTTTCCCGCTTTTTCTTCTCCAAATATAACATGCACGTCAATGGTCACCCAAGGATGCCAAAGACCTTGCGAAGTGGAGAAGAAATTGCCGAAACATTTTAAATGGTTCGGCTGTAATTTTACAACCGGCCGCCTGCCTGACGTCAACCCTCTTTGGGAATGTATTTGTGTGAAAAATTTTACAAATCGGCGGCCACCCGACATTAACTCTCCTTGGGAATGCAATTGTAGCACGAGATGTTTGTGCATGATACCTATCTCAGTTTACCATGTCATCTTTGGAAATCAAGGTTTATTATAATTTATGAAAATAAAAGTGTTATAAATAAATTGCTCTTTTATTTTATTATAAAGTTACATGCTATTTACGTTAGTAAATATTTATCTTTGGTACTATCTATAACCAAAGATAATATAATTACTATAATAAATGGCTAGTACTTCCTTTATTTACAGCATCTATGGATGATATAATAGTTAAGGCGAATAAAGGGCAGGCCACACCTCCAGCTAGCGAGCGAGGCGGGCAAGCATCGTTTCACCTCTTTTTACATTGGTTCACACAGCGAACTAAAAGATGAGCGATGCGGCCGAAGATATCCGACGACGATGCCAGCGGGAGAGCTAGCGAGAGGCGATGGAACTATTCAAACCGAAGACAGAGAGGCTCAGAGTAATATTGTTCCATGCAGAGGGGACCATTCGCCCACTTCGCCAGCCTCGCCCGCTAGCTAGCTCTCTCGCAGTGTGAACTACATCGCTTAGCTTTTAAATTTCGTTCATATCGCTTTGCTCGCCTAGCCCGCTGGCAGTGTGACCTGAGGCACGGTCAAGTGGCACAATGTACTATATAACTTTTATTTATATTGTATCTGATGATAGAGTGTGCAAATATGGCTGATAAAAAACTACATTGTAACTGGGTTGTAGGAAAACGAAAGGAGAGAATTATTGAATATAACAATTTTTTTAACTATTTATTTAAATAAACAACAACTATATTGAATGAATCACAATGCCAAATATGTTTAATGAATGAATTTAGGCTTTTGTTGGGGGCCAGTCCCACTGGCCCTTGGGGGGTTTTGCAATAAGGGGTTCCCATGGTTTCCAGGTCAACATTTTTCTAGCTAGGTTGAGTTCATTTTCAGCCTGAATTATCAGTTCTTCAGCTTGGCCGCAATTTATTTTCTGCTCGATTTCAAAAACATCCTTGGTCTGCAAAAAAATACTAAAATAAATAAAATATTTTTCTGCTCCCCTGTTGGTTTCAAATTTTTCAAGCTGCTTAAAAGCATCTGACAAAGGTTGATGACGGCCATACAATAATGACAGATGTTGGCTTTGCATTCTTTTCGAAGCACAGGAGCTCAAGAATTTTATGTACCACTTGTAGTCACCCATCCAAATACAGACCACGCCCGAGGTTGCCTAACTTGTGAAAAAGCTAGCAATGCGTACACCCACCAGGCCACCAAGCTTTACTTTTGCTCTCCTTAGAAACTTGTATTTGCTGATCTATCAACTTGTATGGGAAGTCAAAATTAAGATTATAGATAATTAAATATAAAAAAATAATATAATAAATCACTATTGACCATAACAGTTTTTACATAGCATCAACTACAGCCTATATTTCAAATACAGATAGTTGAGTGAAAGAAATCCTTGTAGGGAAAGGAAAACCAATGAGGAAGTATTAGAAATAGTAGGAGAGAAAAGAAGACTGCTGGGCGAAATAGAAAATAGGAGAGGGAAAATGATTGGTCACTTAATACGACATGACTCCTTATTTAAAAACATACTAGAAGGAAAGATAAAAGGTAAAAGAGGTCCAGGACGACCAAGAAAGAGCTATGTAGACCAACTGAAAGAAAAAGCAGGGGTCATGTTGTATCAAGCACTTAAAAGTAAGGCAGAGAACCGAGAAGTTTGGCGCATACTCCACCGACAAGAGCCACTAAGCTCTTAAATAAGAAGAAGAAGAAGAGTGAAAGAAGACATATTTCTAGAATCACTATTGTTTGTGTTGTCTTACTGTTGACTTAGTATCTTGATGGTTAAGCAGGAGTATTCATTATAAGCACTTACATGACACATGATAAGCAAACCTCTGGTGCAGTTCACACTTGTATTGGTGACAACAAAGATAATATAATTACTAACGTAAGTGACAAGTAACATAAGAATATCTTGAGCTCTTCCTGGCTTAATAAGAAGGCCATAAGTCCAATGATTTAACAATCAGCTTGGCCTGAGACAAATCCCAGCTGATAACTTTACTACTTTTTGTCTTCTTAGTATTAACATAGTCGCAGAAACAAACTAAACAATCTCAGTGTAATCCTGATTTGTATTTTTTTCTTCTTATGTATAAATAAACAAAACTATATGTATTACAGTGCAATTTTTACTTTGTTTTCGAAAATGTATGGCGGGAACCCGTAGGTTTTCTCAACGAATAACTAGTAAGTGATAATTTTAATCTTTGGATATAATAATACCTGAGTAAGCACAGCAGCCCTCTCGCGGACAATTTGTTCAGTATATTTTCTATAAACTGATTCCTCTGGCATTTTCTGTAACGTTCTTATAATCTTGCCGTAAAGAGCTCCAAGTGTATGGTGTGGATTAGCAGCCACGGCTAGTCCAGTGAGGCCTGTAGTCTGGAAACGTAATATTTTGTTTGGAATTATTATTTGTTTGTACCTTAAACATTTCCCCACATTTTTATGATAAATTACAGAGCAATACCTTTTTTAACAATCCCATTCTGATCGTTTTAAAATGTTAGATAACCAGGAAAGACCAAAAAACAGCAAAAATTCACAAAACAAACGTCAATCAATTCAGTTAACCGTCAATGTCTTTTTTTTTATTAAATAATTTTACGGCTCTGGATACAAGTCCTTTAGAGCCTATCTTTAATTTTGTTATTTATTCCTAATCCTAACAAGACAATCAAAGGGTGGTGTAGGCCTTTGACTGCTGCAAGGAAGCTTCTGGCGACAAATCTATACGAGTCCACTGGTTTACATAGACGATTGAGTGGCGGACGACGCGGCGCCGCCACCCGCACCATAAGCTCGGCCACAAATATGCGCGTCAGCGACGGCGACGACGACTTGACTTTGACATATGTATGGTAGTATGGTATGATATGTTCAGGTATATTTTGATCATACTCCTCACATAATCATATTACTCATTCCTAAACTAAAATCATTCTTTCATTCATTCAACTTCAATGGTGTTTGCTTTGGGCTGTCGTTTGAATGCCTATTATCATACCTAATTTATTTTTCATTTCTCTATAATTTTGTTAAACAGTTTATTTTTAATTGCTTCAACTCTGTGTGTATGTAAGTGCAACTAAAGATCTTTGGACAAATACCTACGTGTGTATGATCTTCCCTTCGCGCACGTCACATCTAAATGGAAATCTGTCAAGATCACGCACATTGACAAATATGAGAATTCAGGATTGATAACAGCAGCAGAAGGCCCACTGGAACCTCACCACAAGGTATTTTCATTAGGCCATATTGTTGTGAAATGACAAAGGTGGATTCAGACAACCTTACGTCTTTTCCGGTGACTACGTGATTCATACTTCTATATAATTTCGTAGAATCCCAACTTTTTTCAACTATATACATTTGCATACCTAAGTACGAACATACAGATACATTGCGCTTCCCAGTACCTGTACCTGTGAAACTGGATTTAAATAAGTAGGTATTTTTAATCTTATCTGAAACTACAACCCAAACATAGACCCAGCTCAGAGGAAGAGTGTGAACATGTAGAATAATAATTGCTGAGAAAGAGTGAACATGTACAAAAATAAATTGTTCTTCCATTGACAATATCCTGATTCTATTTGTACAGAAATCTTGGTAGAAATTTGATAATTATAATATTTTTCTAAATCAATTGACAATACATGACTGTTCTTGGTGTTACTACTCCACCAAACATTGCAGTAGTACATACATACTATCACGCCTGTTTCCCACAGGGGTAGGCAGAGACTATGGACCTCCAGTTGCTACGATTTTGACAGACCTCTTTCGCTTTATCTACACTCATCAACCTCTTCATACATGCCCTTCGGTTACGTGTACTTCTTACCTCTCCCTTTTTCAGAACGTCTGCAATCTGATCGCAGAATGTTCGCCGAGGTCGACCCTGTCCCGCTCTTCCTTTCACACTTACCTTATAAATATTTTTTATTAATCTATTTTCATCCATCTATTCTAAATGCCCAAACCATCTTAACATCCCTTGTTCTACTTTTGTCACTACGTCCTCTTTCACTCCACACCAATCCCTTATAACATCATTTCTTATTCGGTCTTTCAAGGTAACACCACACATACTCCTCAGCGCTCGCATTTCAACTGCATTTATTCTGCTTTCATGCTTTCTCTGCCATACCCAACTCTCACTACCGTACATTAAAGTAGGTATTAGTACTCCTTTATTAACAGCAAGACGTGCCTTATCTGATACCTTCCTGCTGGAAAGCTTTCATCATTGCAGTAGTAAGCAATGATAAAAGCCTGGAGTCTATGTCTGGTTAAAAAATTATGTTAATAATATGAGATATGATACCAAAAATGATTCTCTTACTCAACTTTCTTTGTATGCTTCATGTTCTATGGAAGTGCCTGACTTTCAGAAAAACTAAAATATGGGGACTATAAATTAATGATAAAGAAATATGCAGGATATAGTGTTAGTTTTGAAGCCTTGTCACAAAATAATATCTATACAACATAAACTTGTCTACATTTCAGGGTAATATTAGAATGGAAACAGTATCGCCAGTGGCCCATGATGACACAAATCCGAGTAGCATCAAGAGCGATGACAGCAGTCCACAGCATGAGAGCGGGCGTGGCTCCCCTCCACCGAAATGTGCTATATGTCTGGGCACGTGCAAGAACAAATCATTCACTGACTCCTGCCTACACCAGTTTTGTTTTATATGTCTCCTGACATGGAGCAAAGTAAGTGGAATTTAATTGTAGGTACTTAAAACAATGAGCCCTTGAATAGTGTAAAGTGAAATTATCCTTTTGTGGCTGTTGTGATGAGTGGAGATGCCGACAGAAATGCTTCACTCATTAGTTTAGGTCTGTCAGCCTCGTAGCAAGTGCAGGTTAATAGTCTGTGCCTATCCCTGTGGGAAACAGGCGTGATAGTATGTATGTAATAAGGTCTGCACCACATGAAACAGACTTCGCTTAATTTGGCCTATGTCCAGGACTCAGTGCAGTGTAAACTCTTTATAGTGTCACTGAAGGGACTGCACATTTTACGACGTTATAGAGAGTTGTTGTAATATGGAGTGAAGAAAAAAATCAATCAAATTTTACTATTATAATATGTTTTTACTAATGAAGTATAAAGTTTAGAAGCTGCAAACATTAATATTACTATTAATAACAATGCATATTGCTGTAGTCCATCGACGTTTATGAAAGTCTTTTTCCTACCATGGTAAAGTCTGTTATGTTCGTGACGTTTTTTGTTGCCTGCCAAAAACAAAAAAAACAACGAAATTCTTAGAATCTCTGGTACGTATGATGGGGTCAGTCGTGGTAAATTCATGCTAGACAATAAAGCAACAAACAAAAAATTTGAACAAAGAAAGGTCCGCATCTGCAAACAGACGTATTTTCGACGTTATTTGGAGTGGGTGCGACGCTACATAGAGTGTATCATTGTATGGAAAACAAATCAAATCAACCAGAGCCAAGGAATTTCGATGTTTTAAGGAATTGGCCGTTAAATCGAGTGACGTGACATAAGAGTTTACACTGTAGATAAGGACAAATCACACTGATTGGGCTAGCCCCAAACTAAGTTTAAGCTTGTATTCTTCTACATTTTATAGTAAATACATGTATAAATAAAGCCCTAGATCCAGGACAGTGCAACAGGCCATTTTCCAACTTGACTTACTGGGAAACAAACCTACCTCTGGAGTGGCGAACTGGCTTGTTAACCTATGCCACAAAAGTTTTCATAGGGTATTGTATTGTTTTGTTCATAACTATGGCAAATATAGAGAGACCCAAGATGCTCTGTTTGTGTGATAGTATATTTATGTATGAATGAATGTATACAAAAGATGCAAGTAAAATTATACCTTATAAAAAGTCAGTTTATGGGATCATAATATTTCATTGTTCTTATATTTATAAGGTTTAATAGGTATTCAAGATGCAGTATTTTGTTTGTATTAGTGCTTCATATTGCTCTCAATTTGCTATTGCAGGTTAAAGCGGAGTGTCCATTGTGCAAGCAGAACTTTAAATCCATCATCCACAATGTTCGCTCTAATCTCCAGTATGAAGAGTACATGGTGGAGCAGAGGGAGACGGAGGAAAACATTGAAAGGTTTGACTTGGAGAGCCCTATCACACAGGCCACCAGGAGGTTCAGATACAGGCAAGTAAACATAATATGTCAGTTGAAAAACCATTACCAAAAGATCGAGCATTTTTGAGCTTACGGAATGTTACGACCTGGACGCGCGCCCTGTGCGCTGTGCAGCCGCGCGCCCGAGGCGTTGCGCAAGCGCGCGGCGGGTACACGCGAAATTGGTGACCGTACAAAACGCGCGCCCCATCCGCTTGCTATGTTTCGTCAAACTTAATCCTGTACAAACTTGCACACGAGCGTCGATGCGGGCGCAAGGGGGTCGCGCGCCCGCGCGTTCCTGTCGCAGTGGCGCCTCGGACGCCTGCTATGTTTCGTTACATACTATTTTAACTAAGCGCCCAAAACGCAGCGCCCGGGGCGCTTGCTATGTTTCGTGCCTTAACTCATCACGCTTGTCTATTGCGGGTTGATAAGTGGATAATGGACCTGCTTACTCAGCCCTGACCGCCGCTGTTGACTTCCCTCAGGGAAATTCTTCCGCCGCCAGACTTATACCCTGCCCTGGTATTAACTTTACTAATTAGACCTGTAACAGACATATCGTCCATAAGCCCTAAATTGGTCATGATGGAGAGATGAACTCGACAGATTTGATAAAAAACGGAAAGATTTAACACAAGACCGATTAGGAGGGAGGCCTTTGCACAGCAGTGGGACACGTAATGGCTGAAAATAAATATGTTTGGTATTCGCAGGACGACACTGACGCTGCCGCGACGGGAGTCGCTCGCGATCCAGCAGCTGCTGCTGCAGTACCCGGCGGGCGGCTCGCTGTACGCGCTGCCGCGGCCCGCGCCGGCGCGGCGCCGCCGCTCGCCCGCGTCCTTCCGCCGCACCGTGTACCGCCACCGCCTGTGGGCGCGCCCGCTGCCCGACTTCACCGGCCGGTACCGGGACTGCTCACCGGAATTCTATAGGTACGTCAAATATAGCTATCACTAACTGTGCATAACTGGATAGTGGTGAGCTAATGAAACCCAATGGATCTGGTTGATCCAACACCGTCTATAGGCCAGGAGTGATGACGTGATAATGGATGACAGCACTTTCCTATGCTGCTATTCTTTTTTGTCGCTCAGAACGGTCATTTGCTAGAGCGAGAGAGAGCGATGGAATGCTTCAGCACCGGCCATGCTGAAGTGTTCCCTCACTCACACTAGCTCTAGCAAATGACGCTTCTGAGCATCAGAAAAGGATCGAAGCATAAGAAAGTTCTGTTCCGTGCTGACAGATGTCCCAACCCTTAATATTATTAAAACGGGTTTCTACACGTCCACTTAGTACGTGATGTGCTAAATTAACGAAAAATAGCCAAATCATTTAAACTGTTCCAGCTATTTCTTCTCTACTTTGCATGGTCTTTAGCATCCTTGGGTGACCATTGACATGCATGTTATATTTGGAGAAGAAAAAGCGGTAAAGCGCGCCCCGGGCTCGGAAGCAGCACAGCTGAGGATGCAACGTTTACATGAAGAAGAAGTGCTAAATTAACGAAATATAAAATGCTTATTAATTAATTATATATCCTAGTTCACATCACATCATGTACGATTATAACGATACAGCCATATCAAACAATGTGGTTTCTGCTATAGATTCATCTGGAGGTCTTTTTAGGGTTCCGTACCCAAAGGGTGCAAATGGGACCCTACTGAGACCCCGCTGTCTGTCCGTCTGTCTGTCTGTCCGTCAGTCACAGGGCTCTATCTCTTGAACCGTAATAGCTAGACACTTGAAATTTTCACCGATTATGTATTACTGTGGCGGATATAACAACAAATACTAAAAATAAAAAATAGTTAAAAATTAAAGGGGGTCGTCATACAAGAAACGTGTTTTTTAGCGTTTTAAAACATTGTACGGTGGTACGGAACCCTTCCTGTACGAGTCCGACTCGCACTTGCCCGTTTATTTTTTAGTCTCCCCTGCAGAAGCACGACCCTCTCTGTACTGTCAGAGCCATATATTAGCCAGAGCAGTCAGAGGATTTGGCCTGCACTCTCCACGCTGACCAGATGGATTGGAGAGGTCTCATTGATGTTTATAAGCTTTGTTTAGCTTGTGCTTCCTAAGTCGCCTTGTACGACATCCACAGGAAGGCTTGGAGTGGTCCTATTCTACTCTGCCGGGACCCACACATGGCATATACACTGCAGTAGATCATGACCTCTCTATCTCTTCCAGTTCTTTTTCATGTTAACACGTTCCCAATTGCATCCTCAGCTGTGCTTTTTTTGGGCCCGAGGTGCGCTTTACCACTTTTTCTGGTCCAAATATAATTATGCTCCAAATATAAATTTAGCGCATCCCGGTTGCATCCTCAGCTGTGGTGCGTTGGAGCCCAGGATGCGCTTTCCCGTTTTTTCTTCTCCAGATATAAATAATGCTCTAAATATAAATTGACCTTGCGAAGTGGAAAAGAAATAGCTATAAAAGTTTAAATGATTTGGCTATACTTTAACGAGACGTCAACCCTCTTTGTGCAAAAAGTTATACAACCGGCCTCCACTCGACGTCAACCCTCCTTGGGAATGCAATTGTAGCACGAGATGTTTGTGTTTAGTCCTTTATTCGTCTCTCACAACATCCACAGGATGAAATGGAGTAGTTCTATTTTAGGCCAGAAGCCACACGGCACAACCATCTCTTCCAGTTGTAGGCGACTAAAGTTGTAAGCACCGAAAATTGTTACAATACAACTGCATTTCCATAGAGGGCCGATTATAAACCACTGTGCAAATTGCTTAAACGGTTCTGACTTTTTCTTTCTCACTTAACACGGTTTTCGGCCCGAGTTCAGGCAACAAGATAAGGATTGGAACAAAATGTACTGATGCCACGTCTTTTTAGCTGATGGCACAACCAGTGGTGGGTTATTACAGGATTCCTGTTTGCAAACAGGTTGATGTCTGTCTGCTTGATTTAGGCATTCAAGCAGTTTTTACTCTACATCTAGTGTAATATTAACATCAAATTGAATTGCAGTTTCTGATTAATTCAATTATTGCATAATAAATTCAGTATTAAAATTAAATAAATTTGATTATAAAATCTTAATACTTACTAGTTTTTTCTCTCTCTTAAAGGTACAATGACACACAGATGCATCGTTTAGTGCCTTGGCTCAATCGAGAACTCCACTATTTATTGAATGAAAACGTGGGACACACTTCGTATGTAATAACACGTATACTAGAATTACTTCCGCAGTACCACATTTCGTCGGCCGAATTTAGAGAAGCGGTGCAGCCTTACTTCAGAGATAGAACTGAGCATTTCCTGCACGAGTTGTACTGCTTCGCCTCCACTCCGTACGACCTGACCGGCTACGACCGCAACGTGCAATACACTACAGACAACAGAATATCCACAATGGTTAACGAAGTCATCTCGAGCTCGGAGTCCGACGCCAGCGTCGACTCCGACATAGTCATGGTGTCGAGTTCTGAGCCAGTGGAGCCTCCCCCGGGGCCCTCCAGAGTAGCCGGGCCCTCGAGGGTGCCACAACCCGTGTATCCGCAGAACTATATCGCAGAACCGTCGAGTAACAACGTCATACCCATCGAGACGATATCGCAGTCGGACACGGACGACGACGACTCCGAAGTAATGGTGGTAGGGTACATCAAACCACCCCAGGACCGAACGCCGGAGGTAGTAGACTTGCTCGGCTCGGACAGCGACGTGATAGTGCAAGATACGACGCCTCCGCCCGAGCCGGCTCCGGCCGCGGAGTCGCAGGAGAGTGTCGCAGCGCCGCTCGTGAAGTTGATTCTGAAACGTCACATGAGTCGGGGGAACGAGTCGGACAGTGACAACGACAGCTCGTACCGACCGCCTTCGTCACACTCGCGGCTTCGACTGCGCTCCACCGACTCGGCGACGACCAGCGACACGTGGCGCTCCACTCCCGAGCGGGCGCTGCACCAGCCCTGGCTGCCCTCTGCGCCGTCTACCTCCTCCAGCGCGCCCACCACGCCGGACTCCACCAGTGACTCCACCTTTACCGACTTTTCCACTTCCACATCCACCTCCAGTGAAAGGAGAAGTAGACCCGTTAAGAAGAAGACCAAGAAGAAAAGTCGCAAGGAGGGTCTCGCGGTCAAAGAAAAGAAAAAAAGTAAAAAACGTGCCTCGCGGACTCGCAAAGATAGAGCGCAGGCAGAGAAAGATAAGAGTAAACGGAAAACGCATTCTGGGAAAGGTGTGAAATCCTCTAAGAAGAGTACTCCCCCTGAGGCGAGCGCTCCGGCTGAGGAGCAGCCCAGCACGAGCGGCACGGCCGTCGGCCACAAGCGGCGCGCGAGTAAGGACCGCAAACGAAAGCGCTCGAGTCGGTCGAGTCGCGAGAATAAAAGACTGAAAAGTGTTGTTAATGTTATTAAGAAAAAAACATTAGAAGAGGCGAGTTCGAGCGCAACGTCTTCATTAAGTAGTGCTGTGATTAATCCAAACCCTACCTCCGCTGCTCCCGCCAGGGGGGCATCCCTGGCTCCGGAGGGGCTGCAGGACCTAGAAGGCAACATTGCTGTGCGAGTTAGAGATAACACGGAATCAGACTGGGATGACAGCCTGCCTTTGAATTTAACAGTGCAAAAAACATTTCATTTATTGTAGACACGGCCACTGCTTTGAAATGTGATAAATAGATTAATTAATTACCGAGACAGTGTCAAGAAACACTCGTACAGTCCTGCTGGCGCAGCCGTGTACAAACACATTTGTATGTTTCTTGAATTTTATTCACACTATTTATTGTAATAATTGTACATGATGATTATTGATGATAAATGTATGTTCTGATTTATATAGTAATGTATTATAATTTGTTGAAGTATTTTTTATAATTGCATTCACAACAGAGAAGTTTTGGCGGCATGTGTGACACGTCGCGACCGACTCTTGTATTTTTAGTCGCCATAAAATAAACATAAATCGATTCCAATGTATATTACGAGTCGCAATGTGAATCACGCAAATTTTAGAAGAATATTGTCGTTTATAACCACACAGGTATTCTGCCTACGAAATCTTAGGTATGAACATTTTTGTTCTTTTTGCCATATCGCCAAAAAACAAATACTTTATTGAGTAACCGTTCTTCAATGAAATTATCACGTGGTTTTGTTCGAAATACGGGTATTTCAGACAGTGTTTATGGTTGAAAACATTGATCAAGTAGATGACGCTTAGTTAGGATTTTTTGCCCGTGACATGTACTTATTACTACAGTTCAACTACAGCACAGCAGTCAACATAATTATCTATAACCATTTTGTATTTTATCCTAAATATCATTTGTGCAGGTAAATTAGCGTTGAAAATGGACGTAATTAAACGGGGAACCCTTGTTTCACAGACAGAAATTTCATAGAATTTCGATTTGCAGAAAATTTTTATTTCTAATATTATTGTTTCAAAGACTATTTACTTGAACGAGATATAATTTATAGAAACACAGTTCAATGAATTTTATAATCTCATATTTTCATTTAACAAACTAATCAAACAGTAGAATATTTTTTTAAAGAATATTTTTTGTTCGGAATATTCTTTCATGGAATTTTATTTGACTTCTTCTGTAAAAAAGTTCTTGGTTATAAGTATTATATTAACCAAACATATTGAAAATAAAAATATTTCATTTGATATAATGATATTATAAACATCGAAAAAGTAAATATTATTTGTAAAAAAAATCTATGATTTAAATTTATTCATAATAAATATTCTGAGTATTGATTTTCTGTGTAACAAAAATCTATTTTTAAAAATTCTTCATACTAAGTACAGATCGCGCAAAATAACTTGGCGGTTTGGAAGTTAGCTGCAAGTGACATTTCGCGCTGCGCGCATTCATTATTCACCTGTATTTGTTTACTGCGCAGCGTTCCGCGCGAAGTTCAGAGCCGCCAAGTTATTTTGCGCGTACTGTACCTAATTTACGTATTGATTATTCAATGAAACAATAATGTTAGAAAAAAAACTGTATAACGAAAATCTATTAAACTTTTCTCTATAAAAGAAAGTACACCCTAATTAAACACAATTTTTATGTTATTTTTTTCTCAGTTTAGGAAAAAAATAATTTTGATGTGAAGAGCGTTTATTTTTAGTGCACTACGTTCCTTAGCAGTAAAATAATGTAAAATGAGATTTAAATCGTCACATTAAAGTTGATTTTATTACATTTTAAAATTGACAGGGAATTGAGATAGCAAAAAAATAATAATTTAAGGCTGAGCGCAGATTATAGTGAAGACAGTCTTAAGACAGACTATTTAATATGTTGCTTTACAAGAAACGTCGAGATGCGCACACTTGATACGTCTAATAGACAAAATTGTCTAATGTGCACTACGAAAAGTCTAACTAACGAATGTTGGCTTACCTTTGTAATTTTGTATTGTAATGTATGAGAGTGCGCACACCAACGACAAAACTGTATAGTAGACAGTTTTTTCTTCTAGTTTAAAGGTGAACGCCTACTTTTTTTTAAGCCTCCTTCGCACATCCGTCCACGCTGCAGCCACTGCAGTGGTCTCTACCGCCACCCAGTGCCGTAGCTAGGGGGGCGGGCAGGCCTTGAAGTAACGTTGCCCTACCTCAAGAAATCAATGAATGAAGAAATCAAAAGAATTGTGTTTCACAATCTTCCGAAATAATTGTACGCCGTGCCCTACTTGTAATTGCCACTGCCCTATCTTAAATTCAACTCTAGCTTCGGCCCTGCACGCACCGCATTTTTCTTTCATTCATGATTACTCGCGCCACGCTGATCGCAGGCGTCACAGCGTCCGATGCGGGCAGGCATGTTACATGTTATAGCTGCTCTACACGATGGACCATCATTGCACAGATTTTATGTCCATTGCTGTGTTGAATGGAAAACTCAAAAGCTTTTGTAAGTTAAACAGCAATGTATAGTGAATTGGCGCAATGATGGCCTAACGTGTGGAGGAGCCATTAGTGACGTCATCAGCTGCGGCTTGGGGAGTTCGGACGCTTCAGGCACTGCGGCTTCTGCGACGCGGGTGGGTGTGCGAAGTTGCATAGTATTTGTGAATCAGATAATTAATCGATACTTGGAAAATATAAAACCACTCACCCAAAAATGTTGTTATCATGAACAAATAATAATATCCTGTAAGAAACAATACTTATGTGCATGTTACAGAGGCTGGTATGGTTAAAAATAAATGTACAATATTCAATCAATACTGCATTTCATTTAAAAATATACCGCGCAATTCAAAAGATTCTATGACGACTTGCTTCTTTTTAAAATTGTTTATTTTAATACTTTACATTTAGGTGGTGTGGTGCCGCATGTACATATGTATATTTCTTTCGCATAAGGAATTATGGAGTCAAATATACAGGTTGACTTTGACCCTCTGAGTTATATTCAAGGAAAGTACTCTATGCGTTAAATAAAATATACATTTCTCTTAGGGGCAGCGTGGCGTGCGATGCGGGCCGCGTGACGGACCACCGCAAAATTACCATAAATAAATAAATATGTATATAGGGACAAATCACACTGATTAAACTAGCCCCAAAGTAAGTTTTAAACTTGTGTTATGGGATACTAACTCAACGATACTATATATTATGATAAATACATATACAGATAAACACTCAAGACCCAGGACAATTTGAAAAAGGCTATTTTCCAACTTGCCCTGGCTGGGGATCGAACCCAGAACCTCCGGATTAGCAGTCTACGCTAGACTGCTAACCATTACGCTACGGAGGTCGTCAGTTTAAAACTTCATGGCAGTTTTAACACATTTATATATAAGCACTAGCTTTTGCCCGCGGCTTCACCCGCGTAGATTCGGGGTATGAAAAATAGATGTTGGCCGATTCTCAGACCTACTCAATATGCTCGCAAAATTTCATGAGAATCGGTCAAGCCGTTTCGGAGGAGTACGGGAACGAACATTGTGACACGAGAATTTTATATATAAGATTTATTAATAGCAGGGTTGCCGTCCACACACAAAATTTGTACCTAACTACCATTTGTAATATTACACGTTCCACCCGTCTGGAGCCGGCTTTCGGTTTGGACTGAGTTCGGTTTGAAGTAGGGTTGCCAACCCTACTACTAATATAGTATCCTACTAATTTAGGTGTCTAACTACTATTATTTTAGAAATAAAGTATAAGTAGTATAATATACTACATAGGCGAAGCTACTATTAGGTCCTTACATATGAAATCGCCGATTTTCAATACTGGCAACTTTAAAATCAAATATCTTGCGTTTCATTAGGAATTCCAAATTCAAATTTATTTCGAAATAAAGCCAGAAAAATATTGTTTTAAAATTCGTATTTCATTTGTTTTAACATCATTTGTTTGAGTTTCAACATTGCTATAACAACAACTATGGACAAATTGAAAATTCGCGGTATTTACGAATACGAGTTCCACCGTGGCACCAGTGCTGCAGAAACGACTCGAAGAATTAACGACGTGTATGGACCAGGCACCGCTAACGAACGAACGGTGCGTTTTTGGTTTCAACGTTTCCGTTCTGGAAATTTCGATATACACAATGAGCCTCGTGGACGACCTGATACTCAAGTGAATAACGAAGAATTGAAGGCGATAGTGGAAGCGGATCCATCTCAAACCACTTCTGAATTAGCAGCAGCCTTCGGCGTAAGTGACAAAACGATACTTATCCACTTGCGCCAAATCGGAAAAATTAAAATACTCGAAAAGTGGGTACCGCACGAATTGACTGAAGCAAACCAACAAACACGCGTTGCTTGCTGCGTTTCTTTGCTTAATCGCCACAATAATGAGGGGATTTTGAACCGTATCGTGACTTGTGATGAGAAATGGATCCTGTACGACAATCGGAAGCGATCATCACAATGGCTTGACCCTGAAGAACCGGCAAAACCTTGCCCTAAGCGAAAACTGACCAAAAAGAAGATTCTGGTTAGTGATTGGTGGACCATTGCTGGTGTTATCCACTACAGCTTCTTGAGATCAGGCCAGACGATTACTGCAGACTTGTATTGCCAACAATTGCAAACAATGATGGATAAGCTCGCCATTAAACAACCGAGACTGATGAATTGCTCTAGCCAACTGCTCCTTCAGGATAACGCTAGACCACACACTGCACATCAAACGATCGCCAAGTTAGAGGAGCTGCGACTGGAACCTCTGCGTCACCCACCATACTCTCCAGATCTTGCCCCAACCGATTACCACTTTTTTCAAAATTTGGATAACTTTTTACAAGGAAAAAATTTCAAATCTGATGAGGCAGTCAAAACCGCCTTCAAACAGTTCATAGACTCTCGCTCCCAGGATTTTTTTCCCAAAGGTATCAATGATCTGCCTATAAAATGGCGGAAGTGTATCGATAACAACGGCGCATACTTCGATTGATTAAATAATAATTTCATTAAAAAAAACTTGTTTCACTTTTTTGATACTGAACGGCAATTTCATATGTAAGGACCTAATATATTTTATCAGCAAAGTCGCTAAACTCAGAGCGCTTTAATTTTCTTTTAAAAACAATTTTTAAGACAGGAAAATGGTCAGTAATGGGCATGATGATAGACTTAGTGACAAGGATAAGAATGGTCTCAACATCACCAAAAAATAAAAAGCAGTGGTTTCAGAAATATAAAATTGAATGTCTAAATACGACTGTAAGAAATAATACATACCTACAGTAGGCCTACATAATATTATATTTTTTTAATATACTACCTATATTTTTTTATATTATTTATTATTTGGTCAAAAAAAAGTTGGAAACCCTAGTTTGAACAGAGAGATAGTTCCATCGCCCGCCAGCTCGCTAGCTCTCTCGCTGGCATCGTCGGATATCATATCATCGCTCATATAGTTGGCTGCACGTTGGCTGTGTGAACAAAAGTATGAAAAGAGGTGAAACGATGTTCGCCGGCCTCGCTAGCTCGCTGGCTGGCAGTGTGGCCTGCCCTTCAAAAAATTTACCCTTAGGGTTGGGGTTGGGAGCTTGGGACACATACAGGCTGACTTTTTATTTTATCCACCTGCTAAATTTTTGGATGTTCAGTCCATGATACTGAACTACTTTCTATAAAAACAGTTATTAAAAATAGATAAAAATTTTTCGTCCTTCCATACAAAATCCGTTTGGCTGAGCGCTGATTTGTATGGAAGGACGAAACATTTATCGATTCAAATAATCGATAAAAAGTCACCCTGTATATATCAGCACGGAACAGCATTTTCCTATGCTGATATCTTTTTCTGTCGCTCAGAATCGTCATTTGCGAGAGAGCGACGGAACGCCGCGGACTAGACATGGGTAACTCCGGATTCAAATATTTAATGAGCCAATTCATCAATAGGAGCCGATACCCGTACTGAATCCCGGTAATCGTTATCGGTCTATCCTTTTCTGTCGCTCAGAAGCGTCATTTGCTAGAGCGAGAGAGAGCGACGGAACGCTTCAGCACCGGCCGTGCTGCAGCGTTCTGTCGCTCTCTCTCTATAGATAAGATCCAACCCTAAAAAAAAAAAAAAAAAAATATAATATGAGATAAAAATAAACTACAAGTATAGATAGGTATTATTGCATTATATTTTCTCATTTTTCATACAATATAATTAACATTTCGTCGAGTACAGAGCTTGACAGGAATCCGAAAAAGTACCTTATAAAATTGTATTGTAACTTTTAGTAAATTCATTCTACAACTACATAGTTTATGGTAGCGTTAGGTCAAGTTCTGAACTTCGACATCCTATATCTTACAATACAATGTTAGGTAACAAAAATATAATACACATTATGCAATGGTAACGCGCAAGTAACGCATGTTTCTACACGTTATTGCAATAGATGTACTTTGTGCTGTCCCATAGAACCTAAGGCGCGACAGTGCCTCGTGAAATGATTGACAATTCAACGAAGAACTGCATATACTATACAATGTTTCGCGAACTGATTGTCTCGGAAATTTTAGGTAACATAACATCCCAAATTTCATTCCACCCTGCAGATACTAGATGCTAACATTCAAATTTTTCGTAGACTCTGTTTCACAGATACTTCTTAATTTTTTTACCGGAAGACATTTCAAAAAGTAGGAACTTAGTCAAAGATGTTTTATTTATTGTACTACATTTACATTTTTTGCCATGTCACGAGGCGAGATCTTATTATTCTTACATATTACACGAGAGCCTGAGCGCATATTTCTATAGACATTTATATTCCAAGTAATAAGGCGGTATTTCGCAAGGTTCTTGTGAACCACAAATGTGGACCATAGGAAGAGACCCTGCTAATTCCACATGGGATGATTAATTTTATTAAGCCATTTCCCATCACTAACACTCGTCAATAAAACAAGTTTATTTGCTAGGCAAATTAAAAGAACCCCGACTGTCAAGAACGCCACCTAGTGATGTGATACGACTTGATACGGACATCAAGTCGCGCTATATGCTCGCTACGGATAGCGCCATCTATATATTTGCTAGAGAAAGCCCCGATTTTCAAGCGTTTATTATTAATAACTTTTAAACGGCTGGACCGATTTTCATCAAACATAGCTAAGAAGCAAGTGAACTTGCTATCACGTAAAAAACCGCATCGAAATCAGTCCATCCGTTCGAGCGCTACGATGACACAGACAGACAGACCGACATTAGCGTCAAACTTATAACACCCCTTTTTGTCGGGGGTTTAAAATAGGTCCAAACGCGAAAAAGCTGCCAGGCTTCAAATAATATTTTAGTATCGTTGGTATAAGTAACCGTTCAAGTATTACGTAAGCACCAAAGGGTGTTGGGGGGTCGTTGATATGCTTTTTTTTAATGCCATAGGGCCGCCCCTAGACCCCTCCCCCGCGGGAGGGGTCTAGCTAGACTTCCATCATGTAAGCAATCTTAGTTACTTTTTATATTTCTTGTAATTTTTTTGTAATTTTAATTTGAAATTAAACAGAAAGTAATAGCTACGAACAATACACTTGCTCATGAAAACGATAAAACCTTAAGTCGATAAGATAAGAAGATAAGAGATTTGCTTGCTGAAAAGGGTAGGCGGGGGGGGGGGGGGGGGAAGGTTTAGAAATGGCTCAACTTCTGCTTACGTAATACTTGGAACGACCCCTAGTGACGAAATAAGAAGATTATTAAAACTTGTTCCATCATTATTCCAAGAGCATTTTATTTTAAAAAGCCCTTGTTAAATAGGATGACGAATGTTTCTGTTCCACCACTACCTATATTAATATATATACGTAAGGAGTACGTACTCTAGTTTCACACAATAGCTAGACCACACGAAAAATCTGAGCAAATAAAATGTACGCCACGCTTAGATGGACGGTTTATAAGGCCTTAGTCTAAAACTTTACTTTCTACGGAAACTATGGGTGCGATTTTCAAATACTTCACTCGAATCACTATCGCCGTGTGAAACCTTGTTAAAAATTTAATAAAAATATATCGGTAAAATAAAAAATTAAATAACCGTCAATTTGATGTGCAAATAATTAGCACCTATGCTCGAAGCATTTTAAAAGATATAAATAAATAATATTTAGACGAATTCAAATTCATTAATCTGTTCATTTTATAAATCCGTTGATTTCCATTTCATTCGCTTACAAGTTTTCTCATAAAGACAAAACATTGAATGGGCGTTTCAAAAGGCGTCAGGGACTTGTTCACGGTAGCCAACGCGGTGAACACACAACTCACAGGGCTTTGGAACTAAAAATAGACCACTAAGTTTGATAAAAAAATAGTGGTCCAACTTTAAACAATTAAGGCAGCCATTAAGGCGAAGATATAGTCAAATGGCCTTGAAGTGTGAAATAAATTGTTAACTCGTAAATATGGTAATAATTTCCATATTGCTCTTCGTCATGCACTAGATAGCCCTTTAAATTATTTTATGAACTGCCGTTGAAACTATTATTGGTGATCCGTCTAGCTTTAAAACTTGCCGTGGCCACTTTTGGCGGAAGCAAGTTTTAAAGCTAGACGGACTAATGTAAATACTTTCAACGGTGGTTCATAAAATATTTTAAAGGGCTATCTAGTGCATGACGAAGAGCAATATGGAAATTATCTCCATATTTACGAGTTAATAATTTATTTCAAATGAGGGCGCCACTTCAAGGTCATTTGCCTATACCTCCACCTTAAACGGTTATACTTAAAATACGTATTCAAACACAAGACAAAACAATGAAATATTTTTCAAGAGCATAGATACACAAAAAAGCTGAAAGGCCAATTTTATGAAGTATTCTATACCGCATTTAGCTGTATCGCATATAACATAAATTCATGATTTAGAAACTTAAATCTAAAAATAAACATCTACATAAGTATTCATTAAAGAATATTAATATTAAAATACATATTCATAATTATATTTTCGCTTAATACTAATACAACATAATTTGCATAGACAAGCTTTACGGTTTTAATGCTTTGCATTCTCGAAAACGCAATGGCCTGCAATGCGATCAATAAATTTCGTTCAGTTATGCAGAAAACGGTGCCAAGCAACGCGACTAAATCTATGTACGGTTATCTGTAACTTCGTTCTAATGTCTACTACCAAACCACATAGCTGCATAACTAATTTAGCGTTGTTGGCATGAACCGGGTCACTAAACCTGCTTTATCTACGCAAATCAAGTTATTATCAAAAATATACGCCTGTATTTACGTCCTACATTGTAAAAGAGATAACCGTATCTCAGTGCGGTATCACGAATTGCACTTTTTTTTTTAATATGGCGGTATCTTCTTTTATGTTAACATGATGTTTTTGTTTTTTCTCCACGTAGCTTATTTAAAATGAGGTATTTTTACTGGAGTTCACCACAAAACGGTGTAAAATTTTAAAAGGCAGATTTTATGTCTACTCTAAATTCCTATTTATTTGTTTTTCGTATGTGTAAGTGGCCACACTGGTGTCAGATTTTTCAAGCTGCCTAAAGGCATTTACAATAGCTTGCCGACTGCCATGCAATGATGACAGCCGAGACTAACGGCTTAACGTGCCTTCCGAATCACGGAGGAGCTCCAGAATTATTATGCCACTTGTGGTCACCTATCCAAGTACGGACCACGCCCGGGATTGCTCAACTTGCGAAAGCGCTTACAATGCGTAGTTGCGTACTCCCATCGGGCCAACAAACTCCTCGTCCGGAAGAGAGACGCGGGGGCGCCTAACACAGGTATCTCATACTTACAAGGTGCTCCCAAATATCCATGTACCTTAGAATAAGTATGTTTGATATTAAAATAAATATTTTTGACGCAATACAATTTGGAGTGAGCACCTTTGTATGAACCGCATAAATCTGCCTTCTTTAGTTTATTTAATATGTTGCAGCAATGTTCTCAATATCTAAGTGGAACTATCAAGCACACTTATGTGCTTATGCGTACAATGACTTCAATAATATTAGATATGTCATTAGCTAAAACCGTTGCGATAAAAATGGACTAGCTCACGACTACGTGCCAGTTTGGAGAGGATGTCAAAATCTTCCCAGTTCGGTGCCGTTGATTATAACGGATTGACTTCTACCACGGTGCTCATGTGCTGCGGGTGAGGTTTGAATTCCACCACTTCTTTCCATACTAACTCTGTGAAAGAAAGAAATAATTGAATTGCGAGTGTTCAAACGGCGTGCGAGTGTTATACGTGTATTTAACATATACGTAATAAATATTATTAAAATAAGTCAAAAATACAAAAACAAATTCGGCATTTCCATACAAAAGTGTGCGGCCACCCGGGCAATTTGTATGGGAATGCCGTTTTTTTTTTTGTTTTTTGACTATTACTTTAGTATCTTTATACTATAGTGATCTAATGTAGCCCGTGGTTCGATTTACGAGTATTATGCATGTGTCAATTACACGTTGTATATCTCTCAGCATCACCTGCTGGTTGACTGGTAGAAAAGGCCCCTCCTGGCTTTAAGTCCGCCATTTACATTTAGGCCCAACGCCAGCCCCGGATCTAGGGGGGGGGGGCAAGCCGGGGCCTATGCCCCGGGCGGCACACTCAGGGGCGGCAAATTCAGGGGGCGGCCAAATTCACACCACGGACCAATGGACAACTCATCATTTATTTAACTTTGACCACGGAATAAATAATGCACAAGTACAGCAATTTCATGGCCATATCAACTTGAACGATACCCTGAGCGCGGAGTGAGACGTGCTGCACGAACATTTATTATTCGCGAGGCGCGTAGACATAGTTCAAAATACGCGCCCGGCTCCCGCTCGCCTGCAGGAATCGCAGATCGGTCGAGGCAGCACGCGTCTGGTTACCGTGAGTGCGAAAGAGATAAAGCTATATTCGAAAACTTCCTCGTCGATCTCTCTCCACGACAGTGTTTTGTTTTAAAAATGTGAGTTGTTCGTTTATGTTTACTATTTAGTACTTGTCGATCTGCCGAAAGTAAAATACTGATTGTAATTAGTGAAGACGCGACGCATCAATAAATCTATCACAGCTCATCAATCGCTTATTTAGGTAAGTATTTTATCATAACTATTATTATGTTTTTTAAGTTACTATATTTATTTCTTAAATTAAATTTAATACCTACGTGCAATCACTTAAGAACGTTAAAAACCGAAGCCGCGCGACGAAAATTAACCGCGACGCGGGCGGACGATTCTTTTTTAAGGCGATTAGATCCCTCAATTCTCGTTAATTGGTCATTTTGTCAAGCCTACTCCTCATTTACTGCCCACCAGAAAATTTTGAAAAAAAAATATATGAAACATTAGTTCCAGGACTACATTTGGAACATTTGTTTTTTCTTTATGACTTTGTATGGTAAAGTAAAAAAAAAACTACGGGGCATCGAATTATTATTTGAATTCCCTACTGCTCCTAAACCGCTATGATATATGAGAATATTTTTACATTAAAAAATAAAAAATCCCCTATTCTTTAAATGCAACATTGCTTTTGTTAATCAAACAATGTTTTCTTGTAAAATATATTGAAACATTGAAATTCCAAATGTGTAGTTGCAGAGGTGCCCTGCGCGGGCGCGGGCGGCAGTCGTTCGCTGGCATTCGTACGGGAAGGCTGTGTCACTCGCTACCAAATTTTTATGAGGGATCACGCGTGTTTTCTCTTTGTATGTGTGTTTAGACTAGGTCAGAGAGTAGTGCAGTCAGACTATACGATACGATTGTGTTGTAGTTTGGTTTGCGCATGGACGCTATGTCCTATGTACTCAGTACTGTATAATCTACTAGTGTACGATTTACTTTGTTTGTATATTATATACTAGCTGTGCCTGCGACTTCGTCCGCGTGGTTGTCGGAACGTAATGTTATATAGCCTAAAGCCTTCCTCTATAAATGGGCTACCCAACAAAAAAAGAATTTTTCAAATCGGACCATTAGTTCCTGAGATTAGCGCGTTTAAACAAACAAACTCTTCCGCTTTATAATATTAGTATAGATTAAGTAATATTTTATTATTTCGCGTATTTGGACGTTTGATGACATTTAATTACTTTAATGTACTTAATTTGAGATCAAAATGCCTCGAAAGTCTTAGCAGATAGAAGCGGCTAAGAAAGCATTGAAAATGCATGCAGAAACGTCAGGCGGCGGCCGGTTGTAAACTTTTCGCACAAATACATTCCCAAAGAGGGTTGACGTCAGGCAGGCGGCCAGTCGTTAAACTATAGCCAAATCATTTAAACTGTTCCGGCTATTTCTTCTCCATTTTGCAAGGTCTTTGGCATCCTTGGGTGACCATTGACATGCATGTTATATTTGGGGTAGAAAAAGCGGGAAAGCGCACCCCGGGTTCCTAAGCAGCACAGCTGAGGATGCAAATGGGAACGCGCTTAGACGAAGAAGAAGATGTTATTTATCAATTCAAGCTCAAGTTATAGGCAGTAATGTATGGAGTGCGCTTCTGTACCGACCTACGCCCGTGTATTCTTTGATTGCAGGTGTTTCCGTGCAGGGTGTGAGGTAATGGCGCGGGGTGGGGAGCCCAAACGTCCAAGGCCATTGAGGACTCTAATCGCCTTAAAAGGTTTTTAATGGCCACAGTTACAAAACTTAATTTAAGGAAATTAATCATCAAAGCTCGAAGAGTAAAATTGTAATTTCAATTCACAAATTTAATAATATACTTATTTGATTTTTATTATGCATATTTATTTTAATTTTAAACCCTACCCTGTTAAATAATCCTACGTATTGATAGCTGAAATTATATGGATGATAAAGGTGAAAATAAACATAAGTAGGGGCGGCATTTTTCAGTTATTGCCCCGCCTAAAAAAAGTTGAAGATCCGGGGCTGCCCAACGCAGACGACACTCTTTTTGTGAGATCGAGTCTGCGGCGCACAAAAAGTCTCTATGACGCACTAAAAGATCTGTCGCGAATTTTCACGGACTCAACGCACACGACGCACATTTACAATCATTTTGTCGGCAGAACTGTAGGAACGTACACGCCATGGAAGTGCAGAGATATTTATACTTGAAGTACAGAAAAAGAAAAAGAAGAAATACGAGAATTTTGGGTACATCCTATACTTTCGGAGAGATTACTGAAAAGACAATTACATATTAAACATTAAATTCTAAAACAATATCTGGATTTTTTTTAAAAATTTTATAATTTTTCATAGATGTCCAAACAGGAGCGGAATAAATATTACAGCACACTTCATCCCACATTTTTCTTTTTAAATTTATATCATGATATTCTGGCTTGGAAGTATCATAAATTGCTGGTCTGTTTTGTATTTCTTGTTGATCAAGCGAGCGGAGCGAGCGAGGTCTCTAAATCGAGTTCAGGTGCGAAAACACATTATTTGTATGTTTGTTTGTTTGTACCGCGACAACTGCCGAACCGATGGTCCGATTTTGATGAAATTTGGTATGTAGGAAATATCAATAGCATTTTCACTTTCGTTGGGTATCAGTTGGGTATATAATCGGTTCAGTAGTTTTTGAAATATTAATAAAAAAGCCCACGATTATGTAGCAAACGAAACCATAGCGCGTTCTAACTTAGGATAGCGTCATCTAGGTGTTACTTAGGCAACTCCAATCGCGAAGTCTTAAGTTCGCAGCGAACTACCAACGCGTATTAACATCGATATATTGATCTTTAGCGCCATGGTATAATACCGAGTACGTTATGTCCCACCACTACCGAGTGCAGGTTGCAGACAAAAGTGCGCGCCGTCTGCGTTAGCGCGGGTTGAAGCAAACGTTGTATTTTTTCCGCCCGCTTTTGGTGCGGCGTGGCGCAGCGCGGCGCGGCGCGATCTGCCAGAATTACACGGATTTTTTGCGCGTCGTGTGCGTTACTGCATATGTTCTATTTACAGACTAAAAAGTGCGTCACAGATAGTCTGTCGTCTGCGTTGGGCTTTATTGTAATGAACTTAAATAAATCAAAAAATATTTTTTGACCTCCCATACAATTTGACTGATCAGCTTGTCCGAGTTAGTATGGAAAGCCAAAAATAGATTTTTATATTTCGATATAGGTATGTTCCTTGGGAAAAGTTGTTCAGTATCACGGACAGAATTTACCCTTAAAATAGTTTCAGTATATTTTGTTAGATGTTATATACTTTTTATTGATTATATAGTTATATACCTACTGTTTTTTTTTTACTACCAAAACTTTTCTCTACTTGCGTAAATATGAGACTGGAGTCTGCAGACTCTGAGTCAGAGGAGCAAACAGGGGAAATAAGTGAACTTACCCTTCCACTTGTCGACGGGCAGGTCCATGTCCTCGAAGCTCTCGTCGTAGGGCGAGGACTCCGGCTCGTCCGTGGGGTCGGCGTACTGCGCCACGTACTCGTGCGCGAGCGCCTCTTCTGCGTTAATCCGTCTATAGATAAAGCAAAATAATATATTAAATATATATTTTTTTACATAAAAACAACTGAATAATTTTTTTAAGAGTTTCTTCCATATATTCAAAGTTCTTCATCATATCTTTACAAAATTAATATGGGACCAACTTGGTAGTAGGCTTTCAAATAAGTCAATTGTAAGCCAATTTTGATGAATCATCAAAATCGGTTTCACTATTGACGAAGATATCGCGTAACATACATAAAAAAACATACAGTCGAATTAATAACCTCCTCCTTTTTTGAAGTCGGTTAAAAAGACTGCGATCCTAGAAAAGCAAAATTCTCAACAATTTATTTAATTGGATTTTGTCAATACTGATACTATCACGTCTTTATCCCTAATGGGGCAGACAGCATTTTGGGTCTTGCGGCTCTAAGCAGACAGATCCCAGATCGATGTGATTTGTCCTTATCTATTTATTTATTGTCAGGCACATTGTGACGTTCCTATGAAAATTGTATGCCAAAAAGTCTAGAAACTGGTACATAGATTATATATATTCACACTTATTTGTACTCGTATTTAATGTGTTGTAACTACGAGTGAATTTCTTTTATTTTTTATCTTTTGTACACCTAACACGAGAGATTTTTTTTCTATTTACTCCGAATGTTTACTGGTAGAAAATGCTATTAGCATTAAGTCCGCCTTTTGTACCATTATTTTTCCTTTGTAAACAAAGTTTAAAAAGTAAATAAATAAAAAAAAAGATGGCGCTATTTCTTACTTGTCAGAGTCGAGCTCCAGCATGCGCTCCAACAAGTTGATGGCGAGCGGGTTGGCGCCGTGGAACACGTCGCGAAAGTCGCGCTTCTTCAGGCGCGGCAAGCTCTGGATGTAGTTTTTAGCCTGGAGCATAAAATGAGGATGTCACGAACTGCGATGGACTCTCGACGTTTAATAATCTTATTGTTAATAGGCTACACGACCGCCAGTGCTATTAATTTGAAGAAAAAAACCTAGATGATAACTTTCTTTTGTGAATTGGAACTTGGAATTGAAAAAAAAAAATTTTTTTGAACTACTCCACCACGGTCTAGATTATGCAGGTCTACCTTTAAAATGAGTATCCGTTAAAAGTGGCTACTTTTGGCGTATTTACTATAACTTTTGGTGGTCGATAAGTACACATAAAACTTTCTAACAGTTCATACAAACTTATAGGTCCCTATCTTAAAGATCACTTAATATTGATAATATTCCTTAATAAGATTTTAATCTTCCTTTATAACTTTATTTTTGAGAGTACAATTTGTTGAACAAAGAGTTGAATTTGTTGTACAAAGAGTACAATTTATTGTACTCTCGAAAATGAAGTTATATTCAAATGAGGCCAGCACTGGCGTTTGTGCACAGCTTTTTTAAGTAATACTTATCCTTAATGGCTCGAAAAACGTCGCTTTGATAAATTATGGTGATCCTATAGATAATTTAATCTGACGCTGCACCACTGACAGTAGAATTACCACTGCTTTCTAATTCAAATTTTCGTCGGAGCTTATTCAATTCCATTAATCTACATACAAAATAAGGTATGAAGCTGCCTGTGGACGCCCCACATATTTGACGAACACATCACTTGCTCGACACTTACATAAAGCAAGGAACAAAGTCACACGATTATTAGTATAACAATTATGCTAATACATGGATGTAAAATAACAAAACCTGTATACATCGACAAGTAAATAAACCTATACTTTAATTAAATTGCTACTGCATTCAGATGAATAATAGTGCTAGTGAGGTCATATCATTATTTGCAATCTAAAAGATCATACTGGTTGAGAATACCACATGGCACCACAATATAATATTTTTTTTGGTCAAATAAAAATCTCAGACTATTTCCTTTAAAGAGTTTCTTCCATATCTCCAAAGTTCATCATCTCTTCACCAAGTTAATATGGGAGTAGTCGATTTGATAATCTCCTTTTTTGAAGTCGCTTTAAATTATAATTTATTAACACCATCAGTCTCAAGATTTCCTGTCATTATTGCGCAAAAAACCCATAAGCATTAATAGGGCATTAAATTATAGTTTTAATGTAGAAGTATTTGCAAGGCCGCTTATTTATGTCCTCGAGTTATGTAAGAAAAAGAAAAACATTACTAGTTATTTTCAATATTACCAAACTGCAATCTTACTTTAGAAACGGAATCTAATTATTATTTGGTTATACCTCGATATATTAGCATTAAAATTAAATATGCCATTAATTTTAATAGCATTGGTTAGACGCTTACCTCTTCGCTAATGATCTTATCAACAGTCTCTTGTTCAGGATTTCCGCACAAAAACAATATCCTGGTGAGATGATCAATATCTGACGCACAAAGGTTAAGGTTACAAGCACCAAACTTACACAAGCCACATATGTACAAGAGACGAATCCACAGTATAAGCATGTTATTGCAAAGCTATGTTACATTCATACCTAGAAAATCTGCAGTGTAAACAAGGGTTGATTATATTCATCCTAGAGTCATAACACCTACCTACTGCAACCTTAGTCTCAAACCCTCAATTCATTCGATTTTTAGTGTTCATAATCTAATAAATAAAAATCTTGATAGGTTGAACTAGGAAAGTAGGAACTCTAATTTAAAAAAAGAAGGAAACGAGATAAAGGATTTCAAAAATCTACTATATTAAAGAATGAGCTAATATAGGATGAATACACAACATGTAAATAGTGAATATAGCCCGAACTCATTTAGATAGTACATTTAAGTGCATAAAATGTACGAATAAAAATATTTTTTCCATTCCAACCGATAGAACTTATTAACATGAAGTCTACTTACAGACTCTGAGGATATCTTCTGCATGAATTCCTGGCTTGGTGTGCCGAGCACCTCCATGATCAGATTCAACTGATGGATATCTGTCTCGTCCATTAAGGTTGAAAGCCAACAAGGTTTTACAAGCTATCATAAATGCTAACATTTAGTAAATGGAATACAAAAGGCTGAAACATTGCTGAAATATGAAAATCAGGTAATTTATCATGCAGGTACATTGGTGTGCCATATATGTAGTGCCTTGCAAAATATAGAATGGATCCTGCCTGCCCTGCCACAAGTGTGACAACTTGAAAAATTTTATATGTATTGTCATATACATTTTCCAATATATGTTACACTTCTATATTCATATTCATCCTCTTTTTACAGGACTCATCCTAAATTTCACAAAGTTTACATGTATATGTAGGTAGTCTTGTATCTTCCATCTGGCTATGTAAAGGAATAAATAGACACATAGAAACAACATATATAAAATACATCTAGAAAGGATACGGTCTGTGCCTGGGAAGAGAGTTCTTCCAGTCAACAGTTCAGCCATTATGCAACCAACCGACCATATGTCCACGGTTTGGTTGTAGTGCATCCAGTTGAGCATGATCTCTGGGGCTCGGTACCATCTACAAGAAAAGTAGAAGAGGCCTTATTAAATGTTTGATACAGTATCAATAGTGTGTGTGTCTGAATCACTTGGTCATAATCAACTTTGATTATAATTAATAGTGTTGATTGATACAATACATTGTACATACCTTGTGGCTACATAGCCAGTCATTTCTGTTTCAGTAGGTCTGGCAAGGCCAAAGTCCAATATTTTCAGCTCACAATCTTCATTGACTGCAATATTCGAGGGCTTGAGGTCCTACAAAGTAAAAATATTTTTAGGTGGGTGTTTCTCTGTAAACTGGGCAATTCCTTGTCTCAGGCCACTATTGTATAAAAAAAATACAGATTTATTCATTATGTTTCATACATAACTTTAAAAAATAATAACCTTATCTACCTGTCACCAGTGTCCAAGATCCCTAAAAATAAACTTTTTTGGTATCAAAATCATGTTTATAACTCAAAAACAGTCCGCTGACATGTCACTAAACGAGAATACTTACTTTAGATTTAATTTAATACGAAAATAACTATTTGAATCGACGAAATTGTTTAATAACTTCAATATTATTATTGTATTTTTAAGGGAACTTATTTATTTTTGATAAATATTATTTTATAATTTTTTTATTTATTTATTTGGGTCAACAAACAATTTTACATTAATATTTAAATATTAATGTAAAATGCTATAAAAAGTCAATTAAAGTTGGCTACCACATTTTTTTAATAGTCTCCACGTCTTTATTTCAAATTACACACCACAAAGATTCTATAATTGTTTTGCAGTGTGTTACAAAAGAGGATCTAAAGTTTGCACCTTTGCTGTGATTAGCGCCCGGACTTTACTTTGTTTAGTGCTATGCGAGTGTCCCTACATACATATTACTTTGTAACCTGACAGTCATCAGTTCTCTAGTAAGGATTTTTTTTAATGTAGGTAATTTATTGATACGTTAGAAACTTTATACCTATTGTAATAATAGATAAATATTTCCTGTATACAGCAAAATAACATAAATCAAAAACATTTTGGCAACAGTCTTACCCTATGTATGATACCAGCTGAATGGATGTACTTCAAGCCACGGAGGATTTGATAAACTAGGAATTGCACGTGGTCATCAGAGAGTTTCTGTGTGCGAATTATGTTGTTCAAGTCAGCCCCCATCAGGTGTGTCACCAGGTAAACCTGCTGGAACTCCTCTATGGTCTTCTCGGGACTGAATACATCTAGCAAACCTGTTGTAGACAAAATGTTAATGAAGCCCACAATGCCTAGTCGTTATTTTGTTATGTCCTAACAAATAGACTATAACATATGTTATCCTATGAGTCTAGGATCATGTTTCTTATTGCATAAAATAAGTAGGTATATGATAAATTTTTGGATATGAATGACCTTAAATACCTCGATGAAGCAGATAATAATTGTGTAAACAGGTGTACTTACATGATTAACCTTTTATTTGACTATTGATGTTAAAAATTCACATCTAGGCATTCACTGCGAATTAAGTTTCTACTTACAAAGAAAATACCTACCAATGACATTTTCATGGTTCATATGCTTCAACATGCGGAGCTCACGGTAAGTCCTTTTCGCATGCACCGCTGATTGGAATGGACGTGCCAACTTCTTGATAGCGACTTTCATATTATGCAGAGTATCCACAGCGGCACTGTAGACATAATAGACAACCATTTACCAGTCCGCCCACGCGCCTGGGGCATTGCACCATTGCAACATCCATTACATTATAGATAGACAAATTTAATGTTAGATTAACATTAAAAATAAATACTGGCACGATGCCTGCGACACTTCCTAAATAAATACATACCAAACTTGACCGTAGGCGCCAGATCCTACAGGTGTTAAAGATTGATATCGTTCTGGCACTATCCATTCTGTTTTGTTAATGTCCACCTTGTGAAACTTCGGCATGATGGTTCTCCTGCAAGGATCTTGATTTATTACAAAAACTTTCGAAGTAAATCAGTCTTCAGAAATAAAAATCTAATTTTCTCGTAATCAATCACCCACAAAATCACTGGACTACCATAAACACCCTGAATAGAATAGACATGAAGTTCGTACATACCAGTGACACTGACACTTGTCAATTTTGAATCGGTAATCGAATCGACATTATTGACAATTCGATGACCAATCCTACGGCACTAAAATGTAATGTGTATTTATAAAAAAAACAAAATACATTGTCATGTCAAAGAGAACTAAACGTCAATGTTGTAACGTACCTATAACCTAACAAAATTAAAATATTTTCGGAATAAAATTCAGATCGAGAGCTGTTTATAATAAATTTATTGAGATCTTTACACCAAAATGGCTCAAACAGCGGGTGTGAAGCCTATGACCATCGCTGGTCGTGTGGCCGTTGAAAGGGAAAGATGTTTGGGCATGACGGATGCCGAGAGAGCCTGGCGTAAACAGTGGCTTCAAGATCAAGTTCTAGCCGCACATGAACCAGTACATGTAGAAGAATACTGGAGAGAGCGCATCAACCCCATCCGCCGCTTCTACCGCAAGCCTTTGGATATGATCTACAATGCCTTGATGCCTGCGCTGGTAAGATTACATAACATAAAAATAACCTTAAATGCCAAAGGAACGACTCCCAACTAAATTAAATTAAATTCAGCTTCTTCACATCGAGTCGAAATGGTTTTACTGTAGCTTCAATTTCAGATCATCTTTGACCAGTATGTGGCCACGGCGGCAAATAATGACAGTAAAGTTTATGAATATTTTTGTGAAATTGTTTGTTTGAGTTTATTCTTCACAGATCTGTATATATTACTAGATAAAGAAAGGCAGAAGTCAGAAAACCTGGCATGCCAATTTTCATACAAATATTTAATAAGAAATTCACTTACAAACGAAAGGAAACTTTTTTTATTACTTCCGTTTTTCGACGAGTTTCTACAGCTCAAAACAGCAGATTTAGGTATTTTACAGTAGAGAATGAATTTCTGATCTATTGAATTGACATGCACATACTAAAAGTGATCCTAAATTATGTCAATTTCACTTCAGATCGACACGCAAATTCATACAGAGGCTGTGTCTATCTTGATCCATGGTCTGTGTTATTCTTGTAATATTGGTTGTCATTGTCATTTATATTTACAGGGCACTGAACGCGCTATAAACTACAGATATATCACTGGGAAACTTGGATTGATTGCTGTTGGAATTCTCTGCACTCACTACTATTTCAAATACAATGGAAATGTAAGTAAAATGATCACGTAGTTTGGTTTATAACCTCTAATCAATAGCAATCTACATTTCATGTACCTAGCTTATTGAATTGGTAATACTTAAACTTCCTATTATAAAATATAAAGGTTACACATTTACTCGTAATTATGGTTGATATTGTCATATTTACAAAATATCTGCTTTTTGATAATGGCCGGTTTACATTATTCCAGTCTGGACTAAAATAATGTAAATTGTATGGTATAGTAAATGTGTCCTGCGTTTGAAATATTTTATCATAATCTAGGGTGGAAGGAAAGAAGGGAGGCTTTTGCCCAGCAGTGGGACATGCATGGCTAGAAAAAAAAAAGGTGATAGTTAACATTCTGCTATTATGAATATTATGATAGCCGTTATATTCATATCATTGTCAGCTAATTATATTCGCATAATCATAACTTACTAGCTTTTACCCGCGGTTTCGCTCGCGTATCCCTAATCCCACGGGTATATTATTTTTTTCCGGATGAAAGGTACCCTATGTCCTTAGTACTCCTAACTATGTGTACCTATGCGAATTTTCAAGACGATTGGTTCAGTAGATAAAGCGTGAAGAGGTAACAAACAAACAAACTCACTTTCACATTAATAATATTAGTTAGGATTCTGATTAGGTGTGAAATGAAGGTCCTCGAAAATCCACCTACTTCATGAGAGGAGCTGATGCTGTTTGTCTAAATATTGATATACTTTATTTTTATTTTAGGATTGGACTAAGGTTGGTGGTTGGAGAGTAATGAAGACCAAGCCTACAATTTTGCCAGGTCAACCTGGATTCCCATTCAAGTCTGACCGCACTAACCAATCTGATTATGCTGACAGGGGTTTCAAAAAGTCGCCATTATTCAGTTAATCGTTATCACATTTATAATTTTCTTGATTGTTATGGAAACTACAATGAAGAAATAGTTTGCAATTGTAAAAACTATTTTTAGTGAAATAAAATAATTATTATTTAAAAATTTAGATTTATTAGATCTTCCTTGCCAGTCTGGGAGAAAAAAAATGGTTGTACCATCTGCTTTTCTTCCTATTGTCAAAACTATTTTTAGATAATAAAAAAAATATTATTTAAAATATAGATTTATTAGATCTTTCTTGCTGGTCTGGGAGAAAAAAAATGGTTGTACCAGCTTTTTTTCTACCTATACAGATCAAGAGAATAGGTGAAAATTAGAATCATGTCAATTAGGCTAGCGGTCCACCACTATTTTGATTACCTTTTTCCACCTCAACACTGCCCATCATGCTGAGAGTGGCCATTGGGTCTTACATCCGGGATGCATCTGTATCCCCATTGGGAATTTAAAGATGTGATAGTGTTCTATTTAAACAAATAATCCTATTTTGGTGGGGTTGTATCAAATAAAAAAATAAATGCTCTCAAGCAAAATGTATTCCTTCTGCATTAAATGCATGTAGTAATTTCATGAAATCATCAATATCCATGGTTCTGGCTCTCATTTGATCAGCCTCTGCATTTGTCAATATCTCCTGCACTTTTTGTTTTATATCAAAATCACTAGGTATTTCCTGAAACAGAAAATCATTTGTGGACATAGACATAGTAAACATCCTTTTGATTTTTTACCCGACTGCAACAGGAGGGTTATGTATTCGAGTGTATGTATCTTTGTATCTTCGGCACGCTCTGCAGTCTTAACGGCTTGGTGAATTTATTATGAGAGGTGTCTTTAGATCCATCTTAATTATTAAAGACTACTAGGTAAATTAAAAAAATAAAGACAAAAAGCAAATTTTTGCTGCCATGTTGTCTTTACATTTTTTTAAATTAAAACCTATTGAGTCTATATTTACAAACTGTGTACTCGCTTTCTAGATTGCATCCTAGGCATACTGTATTTGTATCATACAGTCAGGTTTTTTATTTTTTTAATAATTACTTGGTCAGATATCCCAACTCATAAAAAGCAGAAAAAATTACTCTTAAAGTTTTGCAAAACACAATTTATTACCTTATTATGGAGTGAACAATGAACTCTATAGTTTTTCTCTAATACCGCCATGGTAGTGGCATGTTTAAAAGAAGCTGAAAGTGTCTTGTTTTTCCTGACAAAAGCAATTCTTGTCAAACCATCCCACTCCACAAAGTTGATGGGTGGAGGTGGATTTCGGGGCTCAATCCTTACCACGCTGGATTCAACTTTTGGTGGTGGCCTGAAGTTATTCTTGCCAACCTGAAAAAATTAAAAATAATTTATTATTGAATCATATTCTTAAAGTAATCTATTTTTCCTGTCTTTATTTATAAAGATTATTATCAAATAATACTTGCTTGATCCTAAAAAGTAAGTTTTTCACCACTAACAAGTGCATACCTTCATTAACATGTCAACACGAGCAAGCAATTGCGTATTTATTGATAACCTACAATACAACTTGTCACCAGGCTTAGCAACTAATCTCTGTGCAAATTCTTTCTGAAACATAAGCACTGCACATCTGAAGAAAGGTCTATGCAGCAGCAACTTGAATACGAGAGGTGAACTGATCTGATATGGTATATTAGCAACACAGATATCAAAAAATGGTAACTCCATTTTCAATACATCGCCTACAAGTATTTGTAATTTTGCTTGGTATGGGGTCCCTTGAACACGTTTTTGAAGCTCAGCAACTAATCTGAAAATATAATTATTTGAATTTAACAGCAATATTCACAAATATATAAGAGTACTTTAAGAGATTAACTGAATGAAGCATGATCTATTCTAAAAAAAAATAATCAAATAGGTACCTACAACCGGTACGAATTAACTGTGCACCTCGCGCAGTATAGTTTTACTTTGCTGGCCCCCCTGATTACATATACATTGCCTGTTTTACAATGCTCGGTCAAAATCGTATCTCGTATAAAATCAGCATCGGAATTTCAGCAAATAGACTGGCGCCCTTTATCAGCCGCAGCAAGGTGCATAGTTAATTCGTACGGGTTGTATGTACTAAGAAAGGTTACTTAGTTTTGTATTTTAGCAAACAGTAGATTTGTGGAACTGTGTACTATTTATGATGTGTTAATGAAAATAATTACCTTGTATCAATTTCACAAGCCACCACCTTTTTTACTCGATCTAAAAGCTTTATCGTCATGTTACCAGTACCGGGCCCAATTTCCAAGGCGACATCCGTAGGGCGCAAACCAGATTTGTCAAGCATAGACGTAATGATGAGAGGGTTCTTCAAGATGTGTTGACCAAAGTCCTTGTTGAATTGTATCCCTGAAAAATATTTA
Source organism: Acrobasis repandana (assembly GCA_963576875.1). Taxonomy (NCBI): domain Eukaryota; kingdom Metazoa; phylum Arthropoda; class Insecta; order Lepidoptera; family Pyralidae; genus Acrobasis; species Acrobasis repandana. Next base: position 6,858,497 of record OY756215.1, read on the forward strand.
TTTAAATAATGAAAGGAAAACTAAATATTTCAGGAATAACCTGTTTTTTAAATGAAAATAATAAGATAAAAACCTTGTTTGGCCACTTCATTGTGTATTCTTGATTTCTTTTCTGCTTTTACCTTCGGCATACTTAGATTATGTTCTTATAAAACTATAACACAAAATTAAACACCACAGCTACCTTCCATGCATGCCTTCCTTCACCAGCTGAAATTGGCTGAAATTGACAGTGGCATCTGGCATGGCATTATTTGACGTTGACAGTCTATGGTACGACTGACATAGAACATAACTTTTGTTTTTTTTTATTTCGTTCTTTTTATTATTCTCTAGATTTAGTCGACTCTATAATTTACCTACGTCACTAGCACACTAATCAAAATCAATGACAACATTTTTTTTACTGGCAATCATTTCGTCAAATTTTGGCATGGTTGATCTTTACGGGACCGAGTAAAATAAAACCGTTTTGTGGAATATTACTATGAAAATGGAGTGGAAACCTGAACAAGAAGGACTAAGACAAATATTGACTCTTCTCAAAGAGTCACAATCACCAGACACAGCTACTCAAAGAGCTGTTCAACTTGTATCCTTTTCATAATTTTCATGTCGATGCACTTTATCGGCGTGGATATTTTTTATGTTCATAACCGCCAGATTCTGTATTTACTTTTAATTATCATCTTATGTGTTAATGTCCGTGTGCATTTATCACATAATTTGTTTGTAATGCTTATTTACCAGATAAGCGTCTTGTCTCGATGCTTGTGATAAAATCGATTTTTCCGACATGACAGTCATTGTCATCTCAGAATGTTATTTCCTTAGCAAATATTCCAGAAATTGGAGGAACTAAACAAGTACCCTGACTTTAACAATTACTTGATATTCGTCTTGACCAAATTAGATAATGAAGAGGAACCAACTAGGTCACTAAGTGGTTTGATTCTAAAAAATAATGTGAAGGCCCATTACAACAGCTTTTTGCCGGAGGTAGCAGAGTTCATAAAGCGGGAATGTCTGTCAGCAGTAGGAGACCCGTCACCCTTGATCCGAGCTACTGTTGGCATCATTATTACAACCATAGCAAGCAAAGGAGAACTTACATCTTGGCCGGAGTTATTACCAGCCTTATGTCAAATGCTTGATTCACAAGACTACAATGTTTGTGAGGTAAGGATTTATTTGTTGGTTTTGTTTAAAGAAATTTGCCCCCCCTGTAAAATGTACCTATGTGAAATGTCTGTTTATGCGATGGTCTGGTTATAATAAAAAATATTTTTTAATTGCAGGGAGCATTCGGAGCACTGCAAAAAATATGTGAAGACACAGCCGAATTATTGGACAGCGATGCCCTAAATAGGCCACTAAATGTTTTAATACCAAAATTCCTACAGTTCTTTAGGCATAATTCTCCAAAAATCAGATGTCACGCTATTGCTTGTGTCAACTACTTCATTTTGGGAAGAACTCAAGCTCTCATGCTACATATTGATGCCTTTATTGAGGTATGCATTTTTTCATATTTCCTTTTTCTGTGTCTTGATTTTAAAAGAAAACTATGTAAATCTGACCTAACTTCCATCTACAGAGTGTGATATATGCAAATCTTATTTTTTTTTATTTAGCTACTGAAGTCCCATAGTTAGAAGAAAGCCTTCCCTTTTTGTTTCCAATTACTTAAATTTTTTGTTTCCCTCCATTCTTTATTAAAATTACATAAGAATAAAACTTAATGCCTGCCTCCTCTTTCTTGATGTTCATCCTCATGGCAAGCATACATACTCAGTTGTAAAACTTACACACAAAGCCTAATTTAATATTTTCTTACAGAACCTATTCCATTTGGCCGCAGATGAAGATCCGGATGTTAGGAAAAATGTTTGCCATGCTCTGGTATTACTTTTGGAAGTACGATTAGACAGGCTCATACCCCATCTACCCAACATAATAGAGGTATGTACACATTTTCATATCAGTATTTATTTTATAATTTTGATTTAGAGAGTCAACTAGTACAATGGGGAAGTAATATTGATAAATTTCTTGCATTAATTATTTATTTAAAACAATAACATAAAATTTACAAAACATACAAGCTTTAAAACATCTCAATAGAGATTTGCCACAGCATGGGTATTGCCATATATGGCTCTGGTAGTACAGAGAGGGACGTCCCTCTCTGTACTAGAGGAGCACATGCTCCTACAATGGAGACTAAAAAAAAAGACCTGTTGATGATGATGGGTATTGCCATAAAAAGAAAAACATGGGAAGTCTGTAAAAGTAGATCGAAGTCAAAATTTTCAATTCCTAATTCTAATAATGGTATTTAATGTTATATAAAACATAAAGTACCATGGTCCATGCATACTCCACTGACAATAGCCATGAAGCTCTTAAATAAGAAGAAATGTTATGGTTGAGCCCTGGCAGAAACGGTGCAGATTACAGCTTATTACGCCGGCAAAGGCATCATGAATAAATGTTCTTGTGTTATAAAAATTGTTAATTGTTGAGACTGGTAGAAATTGCTCTTAGTCTTCAATAGATTCAAAACTATTTTATTAGATTGCACTGATTATCATAATGTATTACAATATTTTTTTAAACTCAATCATTGCTATCTATTGTATTATAGAAATATGACAATGTATTGTATTTAATATCTAATGATAAAGTTTTTTTTCTTGCAGTATATGTTGGTACGCACACAAGACGCTGAAGATGCCGTAGCCTTGGAGGCCTGCGAATTTTGGTTGTCTCTTGCAGAACAGAATGTTTGTAGAGAGGTATGCAAAGAAAAAGTTACTTGTTAAAAGTTAGTTACGACCTCCGTGGCGTAATGGTTAACACGCTAGACCGCTAATCCGGAGGTTCTGGGTTCGATTCCTAGCCAAGGCAAGTTGAAAAATGACCTTTTTCAAATGGTCCTGGGTCTTGGATGTTTATGTATATATGTATTTATCATAAAATATAGTATCATTAAGTTAGTATCCCATAAAACAAGTTTGAAAAACTTACTTTGGGGCTAGCTTAATCAGTGTGATATGTCCCTATATATATATATATATATATATATGTATTATTTATTTTATTTAGTTGTTTAACTGTGACAGATAAGATATACGAATAAAAAAAAAATATTAAAAAATCTACAGCACTGTTTTTTGCTAAGAACATTTGGAGGGATCTGGATTTCTATTATCTGAGCAATCTTTTTTCATATTTCTTGGCAATGTTTTAGGGTTTCGTAGCCAAATGACAAAAAACGGAACTCTTATGGATTCGTCATGTCTGTCTGTATGTCACAGCCTCTTTTTTCCGAAACTATAAGAACTATACTGTTGAAACTTGGTAAGTAGATGTATTCTGTAAACCGCATTAAGATTTTCACACAAAAATAGAATAAAAACAATAAATTTTGGGGGTTCCTCATACCTGAAACTCAATTTTTTTTTCCATCAAAACCATACGTTTGGGGTATCTATGGATATGTCTTCAAAAATTATATTGAGGTTTCTTATATATTTTTTTTCTAAACTCAATAGTTTGCGCCAGAGACACTTCCAAAGTGGCAAACTGGTAGTTAATGCATAGCGTTAAGTTTGACCCATTGTAATAAATAAAATATGCCCCCCCCCCCCCCCCCTCCCTGTAACTTCTAAAATAAGAGAATGATAAAACTAAAAAAAATATATGATGTAGATTACCATGCAAACTTTCATCGAAAATTGGTTTGAACGAGATCTAGTAAGAAGTTTTTTTTAATACGTCATAAATAGTAAACAGCAATTTACCTTTACAACTTTTATATTATGTAACTTGCTGCTACGGAACCCTTCATGGGTGAGTCCGACTCGCACTTGGCCGCTTTTGGTAATTTAGATTTGAAAACATACGGACAGTAAAATAATATCTACAAACAATACTTGCTCATGTAAAAACGTAGCAGACTGAATAAAAAAACTTGGGGTGGGAAAGGGCGGGGTTTGTATATATCGCAATTGGATAGTATAATCCGCTAATTGATAAAACCTCTAGCTGTCTGGCATTACAGCTCGGTTTTGTTAAACAGCGAACCCTAATACGCGGAATCAGGACTTGATAACGATACCAAATTCACACTAAAAGTAACGTTAAATAACTTTATTTTAGTGGTAACATTATAAGGGGTATCGATAATACAGTTTATAACATTATCAATTAACGATTTAAGTAACGATACTTTTTTTCAATACTTGTAAAATAAATAGCTCTAGTAGCCTACTAGACTAACTCTCATCAATATATTCTGTCAAATATCGAAAAAGAAATACAGTTAACAATAGTAAATATCATTGGTAATGTTATCTGATTATCGGTAAATAGTGGGAAAAATACCGTTACCCAGCATAACATTACCTTACCTTCGCGGAATGGAATGAACGATTTGTATTCATCCATGCAGCTAGAGAAGTTGTAGAACAATTAGGTCTAAAGAAATTATGTACAATTTAGAATGCCTACGAAGTGGCAAAGCTGTTGTAGGTGTCCCTTTCTATTTTATTGCTTTGGCAGTTTGCGGGAAAGGGATGCCTTTATGTATGTTTTTGAACGTTAGATATTTGAACATGAGCAATTAGGAAATATAATTTTTATACATGTGGCATTCAGTTTAATTTTCAATGTTTTTTTTAAATAGAGATTATTACTTGTAGTCATTCTAGATTGTATTTAGGTAATTTGTTTGATTCTGTCACACTTGTGGCGGAGGAAGTGGTTTGGATGCAGTCGTCATAAAAATATGGAGTCCGAGTCCGCTTAGGGCAAACCTATAGGTTAGGTAATGTTAGAACTGCGACCAACACACGCACGAACCGACCGAGCGAAGCGAGCGTGCCGCGGTAGCGGGCGGCGAGTGCTAGGAAAGTTCTATCCATTTTAACAGGTTAGGCCAAACATATAGATTAGGTAATTAGGTTTTGTTAGAATAGAACTGCGACCAACACACGCACGAGCCACGACGAAACATGTTTTTATGAATAAGGAATATGCATGTAATACCAATCCGGCTCATATTTTTATTTTACAATTTCTATTCATACGTTACCACGCCTAGTTAATTATTTTTCTTACTTGAGAGTGAAAATCAATTTCTTATTATTATAGCGATGGTTGAGAATTTCCCAGGCTATTTGGTAGTTCTCGGAGCTAATGCTAAGGTGTTGAATTAGCTTATCCGCCTCGCCCTTCAATTTACTTTTCAGAAATTGAAGTTTCTGAGCACTCGATAGGGAAGGGCTATTGTGGATTGTTTCGACGAATAAGTCCTTGAACGACGTCCATTGCTGGTAGCTGCCCGTGAAAACTGGAATATCCATCTTGGGGGTGGCCTGATCTCTGTGTGACACAGACCACATTTTAGCGTTGATTGACTTCTTCATATGGGTGTAGTAATCTTCGTACTTGGAGAACTGCGCTTCATACGGCTTGTGGTCACCGTCTAGCTCACTATCAATCTCCCAATGCAAGGAGTCAATAATTTGCCAGCGAGAATGCAGCATCTTGAGTGCGTCTTCAAACTCCCATTTGTCGCTTAACGCATTGATGTCGATGTTCGAAATAGTTCGCGAAAATGCCTTAAAATTACTGGTTTGTTTTCGTAGCAATTCGTCTAATTTATTATTTATGCCCTCAGATTTTTTTGAGGGACCGGACATAACAGGTTCAGAAACCGAAGGAAAATTAAATGGGGTAGCTGGTTTTAAAATTGGTGTTGATGGACGAATATCTTCTACCTGGTAACCCTGTATACATTGCCTAGCCTGATTGTAAAATTCTTTAGTTCGCTCAAAATCTTTATTATCAAAATACGCCTGGTTTCTGTCAACAATTAAATTACATAACTGCAAATGGTTAGCTTGAAACTCTTCCCAGTAACCATCAAGAGTCTCCAGCTTCCTCCTTACTTTATCTGGTGTTTTACGATCACGACTATCTTTCTTAAAGTTAGTCAGCAGCTGATCCATCGCTGCCATGATCTGGTTTTGTGTCGCTAGCAAGCCTTCCATGGTTTAGAAAAAATCAAATAAGTGGTAAAAAGGAAAGATCTTACTTGATGCTTTTCGGCTTACGCTGGTTGTGCGAGCTCCTGGTTAGCTCAACACGAGTGAATGGTTATTATGACTGCGTGTAGCCCGGCAATGGTTCTGCCCGACTACGGTACGGCCTAATCCTGGTGACGACTAGACCTGGTAACCTGGTTCTGGTAACTCCAACGATAGTTCGTATAGGCACTGAACTGGTACTGTTCTGCACTGGTTTCACTTAGGTACCTCTCTCTCAACGAGTATAAGGTAAGTCCGCGTAAATCGGAAAATACGTTCACACACTCGGGACAGGGACTAAGCTATAACTCGAAGGACCAAATTATATGTACAGGTTATATACATATAAGAAAAGTTAATGGTAGATAGTGTAGGGTGGGGATTGGTAAATGTAAACGATTTTATATTAGTAACAAAAAAGGAAGTTTATTGCGAAAAACACAAATAAACAACAATGGTACGAAATAATAGAAATATAAACTAAATGGGAAATAAATGGTAAATGGGGATGTTGGTGAATAGTATGGTAAGGAATAATGGTGTGAGTACACGCGACGAGTATTTAATGGTAAGAAGGTTGGTGGCGTACTAACTAAGAACATTACATTACATTACATTACATTAACATAGAACAACAGATTATAATTAAAATCGAAGTATCGGGCGCGGCGACAATATGCTGACCGTGCGTCCGCTCGAGGTCAATGTACGTAAACCGTACACTGACTCTTATTTGGATTAGAAATAAATTATTGAAAATATGCAAATATTGCGCGGGAACTTTTGACAAACAAAAGGGAAATGACGACAAAGTTCACAAAAAGGAAATGACAAGTTCGGGTGCGTTCGGTAGGACTGTCCGTCCATGTAGTTTGACTATCGATGACATTCGAAAAGTATGTACTTTTATATAGAAGTTTAACAAACACCACTGGCTTAAGTACCCAAAAAAGAAAAACATGCGTTGACAGCTTCTGTCTCTAGCGGATATTGCAGACGTTGACGTCATATTTTAAAATGGCGTGTTTTAGTTGTTATAATCTACTAAAATCTACTTGCTATTTTTAATATTTATTTTCTACACCATATACATGTTTTTCGGCACTGATTTATTTTTGAGGCTATTTCTCAAAGAAGACTATCGATTACAAATTTAAAAAAAATGCATGTATACTCTCTATTACTATGACCGCTATAACTACAAATACTAAAAATAAAAAAAGTTGAAAATTGAAGGGGGTCGTCACACAAAAAACGTGTTTTTTTCAGCGTTTTTAACTCGATCTGTCACAGGGCTCTATCACTTGAACCGTAATAGCTAGACACCTGAAATTTTCACCGATTACGTATTACTATGACCACTATAACAACAAATACTAAAAATAATATATAGTTAATAATTAAAGGGGGTCGTAATACAAGAAACTTGTTTCTTCAGCGTTTTAAAACATTGTAGTCGGATTCGTACATGTAGGGTTCCGTACCACCGGAACCCTTCATGTACGAGTCCGACTCGCACTTGCCCGTTTATTCTTGTAACGAAAACAGTTTATTTTTATATGAAATTTCGCTGTTTAACAAAACCGCTAGCCGTTTGGAAACGTAGTTAGCGGTTTCAAAGAACGTAACACGTTGCGCAATCTTAGACCATCCAGCTGAACGATTTTCAGTTGTTTAACAAAACCGAGCTGTAATGCCGAACACCTAGAGGTTTAATCAATTAGCGGATTATACTATCCAACTGCGACATATATGTATATTGTGTATAAAAATTGATAAAATTCTGCTTACTTACATATTCGAACGATCCCTAACCTTGTCACTATTTCTGATCCTGTTATCCATTTCTGACCTGACATTTGGCTACCGGTGGCATTTCACATATGATCTCTACTCTACCTGTCTTTGGGATAAGAAAAGACTATTGTTGGCCAAGTGTAATTTTCCAAATGAATTAAAAAATATTCCCATGTTAGTGCTCCGTCTGCCTGTCTGTAAGCCATAAAGATTGTTATAGGGGAAGAGAATACCTTCCAGATATTATAGAACATTACGATATAAGTGCGTTATGGTTGTTATAGCAGACGAGGCGGAATTTCAGCCCGAGCCGGAGGCGAGAGCTTGATAGAGCATAGTGTGTTTAATCAATATACGCACGTATATCGTAAGATGTTGTTCAACACACTTGCGAGGATACACACACGTAATAAAATTATTTTATTGATTTTAAATAAACAACCATAAAACTGTGATGCACACTGTTGCTTTCCCGCCGTTTTACTTTTTTACATCAGTGCGGCGCGCTGCCTACAGGCTGGCACTGCGGCGGGGCAGCGGTTATATATTATAACTTCACTATTTGCGTTTATACGCAACACGCGTGTTTTATGAGCTGTTTTATACATCTAAAACCGGTGAAATTACATCCACTTTACGAGTTGTAGTAGTGTAGTGTGTTGAAAACTATGTAAGAATATAGTAATTTAATTGATTGTTTCGCAGGTGCTCGGTCCGCGCCTGCAAGCGTTACTGCCGGTGCTGGTGCACGGCATGCGCTACTCCGACATGGACGTGATCCTGCTGCGCGGCGACCGCGACGACGACGCCGACGACGCCGAGCCCGACCGCGAGTCCGACATCCGCCCGAGGTTCCACAAGCCGCGCTCGCACACCATGAAACACAATGGTATAAATGCCGACTTTTTGCTTTATCTATTGCACTTATATGTTGTAAACGCGACATCACAATGGCGTAGCGGTAAATTATGATCAAAGAAATATAAGACGGGGCAATAGTTGTTCTTTATTTTTTTTAATCACGCGTGGCCTGGAAATAAAACCTCACACTCAACCTCTTAGGTACAAGAGACGAGAGTGATAAATAAAACATGCGTTGTCTGCAGTAGGAGCGGGCGACAGCAACATGTCCGGCGGCGGCGAGTCGGACGACGAGGACGAGGGCGGCGCCGACGCCGACGACGGCTCGCTGTCGGACTGGAACCTGCGCAAGTGCAGCGCGGCCGCGCTCGACGTGCTCGCCAACGTGTTCGGCGCGGACCTGCTGCCCGTGCTCTTCCCCATCCTCAAGGAGACGCTGTTCCACGACAACTGGGTCATCAAGGTGAGTCTTATTTTTCTATTATTTTCACTCATATAAGCTAAACATATTTTTCACCATTTCTTATTTGTTTAAGTACTTTAGTACGGCACTTGTGGTATTACATTTGTTTTCTAGTCCACATTGGGGTAGCCTCCCCCGTCGCCAGAAAGAACTGAACATGGCGACTATAGCGAAAAAGTGAAAAATCTAGGGGAACTTTTTGACAGAAATTTATCATGGTCTCCGCAAATTGCAGAAGTAAGTCGGAAGGTATTTGCGTCTGCTGCATCTCTTAGAAGGCTCAAGAATTTCCTACCTATTGCAACTAAAGCTTCGCTTGCACAGTCATTGCTTCTTCCTATTCTTGATTACGCCGACTTTTGCTATCTCAATATCACAGAGGAGCAATTGAATAAGCTTGAGCGCCTTCAAAACTTCTGTATCAGATTCATATTTGGATTACGCAAATATGATCACGTTTCCATTTTCCGTGCGCAACTCAAGTGGCTCCCTATCCGACTCCACTTTCATACTCTGTACTGTTCATGCCATCTTCTCCTTCTTATTTAAAGGAGCGTTTTACTTTTCTTCACCAGGACAATGATCGACCCACGCGTAGCATTAATGCCCTACGTCTTAAAACCCCAACTCATTCGACCAAATTCTACTCGAAATCCTTTATAGTCCAAGCTGTCTACCTCTGGAATGCTCTTCCTCCTAGAGTTCGTACTGCTCAGACTAAAACAAGCTTTAAAAATCGTCTCCATAAATATTATCTGTCGTTATGCCAGTAAGTCTCAGTTCTGTTAAGTGTCACTAAATACATTTAAATATTTTAGTATCTTATATGTATTATATATATATATATATTATAGAACAAGCTTATGTATGTATTTATATATAAGTATTAATATGTAAGTATATAATAAGGTATAGATACTGGGCCCACCTTATTCCGTACTATTAATTTTTCCTCTACCCAAAGGTTGACTGGAAGAGATCGCATCTAGCGATAAGTCCGCCTTTGTACCAATATTTTTTTTTGTTTGTTATTTTTATTTTATGAATTATTATGGTGCAATAAAGATAATTTGTATTGTATTGTAACATGGGAACAGCGCTTTCGCAAGTTAACCCTCTAACTGCTAACTTCGCATTTATCCGACAAACATTTTCGTGTCTCTCGCCAGCGACGTATATTTACAATCAAATACCTCTACAATCACTGTTTTTGGCACTGGAGGCACGACAATTGATATAAAGTCTAGAGGTCAAAGTGTTGAGCAACCCCGGGCGTAGTCCGCACTTGGCAACTTAACAACATGTGAATTATCGTCAATTAACCAATTTGTATGTGGTCTTGTGTCTCCATAACATCATCTAACCTCAACAACATTATCGCCTTTATGGTGTGGGCCTAAGTGACAACCGAAGCCGTGTATAGCCACTTACACACGAAAAACAAATAAACAATGTAATGTTCCCAGGAGAGCGGCATCCTGGCGCTGGGCGCGGTGGCGGACGGCTGCATGGGCGGCATGGTGCCGCACCTGCCGGACCTGGTGCCGTACCTGGTGTGCTGCCTAGCCGAGCGCAAGGCGCTGGTGCGCGCCATCACGTGCTGGACGCTGTCGCGCTACTCGCACTGGATCGTGTCGCAGTCGCACGACCTGTACCTGCGCCCCGTCATGACCGAGGTGAGAGGCTGCACCACTTTGTTACCACTTCGGGTTGGGACACATCTGTCAGCACGGAACACCACTTTTACACAACATGGCCGGTGCTGAAGCTTTCCGTCGCTCTCTCTCGCTCTTGCAAATGACGCTTCTGAGCGACAGAAAACGATAGCAGCATAGGAAAGTGCTGTTCCATGCTGACAGATGTGGCCCTACTCTTTTTCTTCACTAGCACCACAGGATTAATATAAGTACTGACGTACATAACGGGCTTGCAATGGTCTAGTTTCTAAATGTTCATATCAGGTCTTTTTTAGTCTCCATTGCTGGAGCACGACCCTCTCTGTACTACTAGAGACATATATGAGCCAGAGCAGTTAGAAGATTTAGCCTACACTCACCATGCTGGCCAGACGGGTTGCGAGAGGTCTCATTGATGTTTATTAAGCTTTGTTTAGCTCGTGTTTCCTAAATCGCCTTCTACGACACCCACAGAAAGACTTGAGTGGTCTTATTCTACTCTGCTGGGAACAACACGGCTAAGTTTTTAAATAAATCTTCGAATCCTTGAGAGTCTATGCATACAGTGATGCAGGTTACGTATTTTTACCCTGTATCTTTTTACGGATAGAGATATTTTGTGACAATAGTAATTTAATAATGCGTTAGTCACGCATGCTCAAAGCAATGTTACATTGCTGCGTGTTTTATCTTAGTTTTTCAAGGTTGTTTTGTCTACGTTTTACGTCTTAGTTTTGACTATGTACTTTATTTCTTCTCCACGCTCAGTAAATGTTGCAGATGTTCAGGAAACATTTTAGAGTATGTTCGCCTTATCCACGCTCAGTAAATGTTGCAGATGTTCAGGAAACATTTTAGAGTATGTTCGCCTTATCCACGCTCAGTAAATGTTGCAGATGTTCAGGAAACATTTTAGAGTATGTTCGCCTTATCCACGCTCAGTAAATGTTGCAGATGTTCAGGAAACATTTTAGAGTATGTTCGCCTTATCCACGCTCAGTAAATGTTGCAGATGTTCAGGAAACATTTTAGAGTATGTTCGCCTTATCCACGCTCAGTAAATGTTGCAGATGTTCAGGAAACATTTTAGAGTATGTTCGCCTTATCCACGCTCAGTAAATGTTGCAGATGTTCAGGAAACATTTTAGAGTATGTTCGCCTTATCCACGCTCAGTAAATGTTGCAGATTTTCAGGAAACATTTTAGAGTATGTTCGCCTTGTTTTTCAAATATATTTTTGTCTATTTTAGCTCCTAAAACGCGTGTTAGACAACAACAAGCGAGTGCAAGAGGCAGCCTGCTCGGCGTTCGCCACTCTCGAAGAAGAGGCGTGCACCGAACTCGTGCCCTACCTTGGCTACATCCTCCAAACGCTTGTGTATGCGTTCAGCAAATACCAACACAAGAACCTGCTCATACTGTACGATGCCATCGGCACGCTGGCCGACTCGGTGGGCCACCACCTCAACAAGCAGGAGTACATCAACCTGCTGATGCCACCCCTCATCACCAAGTGGAACGTCTTGAAGGACGAGGATAAAGATCTGTTCCCTTTGCTTGAGGTTTGTATTTCATTTTCAGTAAACAAAATAAATCACACATCGCACAGATTGAGTTAGCTCCAAATTCTATACTTGTGTTATGAGATACTGACTGAACGATACTATATTTTTTTAAGATAAATAATATATAGATAAACACTCAAGACCCAGGACAACTTTAAAAAGGCCATTTTCCAACTTGCCCTGGCTGGAGATCGAATCCAGAACCTCCGGAGTGGCGGACTAGCGTGTTAACCATTACGCCATGGAGGTCGTCGAAACGAAATGTATATTGACAACTAACATACTTTCCGTGACTAATTTGGGGTAAATAATTATTAGGTTACCATTGCAGTGTGTTCATATGACATATTTCCTAACGCTATTAAGATAATCTATAGAATTCCTGAGTTTAACACATTTTCGGTAACATATGTATTCCCTTTCTGTATGACGCCATAGGTGCACAGGCCGACTGGAAAATAACTATATGACAAACAGCAGTATGTAGCAATGTTTCCATCTCTTTCAGGGTTATATGAAAGAGATTGAAGTCACCTGTTGTGCTAATTATAAGTTTCTTGCAATGTGAATCTTTATTTTAGATTCTGAAGATTTTTTCTGGAGACTATATTTTTTTCATAGATTTAAAAAAGTTTTATTGATGAATCTTTATATTGTTACAGTGTCTGTCATCTGTGGCCACAGCCCTACAATCGGGCTTTTTACCCTACTGCGAGCCAGTTTTCAGGAGATGCGTTTCTCTAATAGAACAAACTTTAAATCAAAATATTGTAAGTTAAAATAAATTTATTTGCTATACATGTGTTACATACAAGATATTCACATTCTGTTACATCCAATCATGTTTACCATCCGGTGCGCAAATTTAGTCAGAAAGTCTATCATCTATCATGAAACTATAAAAATATACTGAAGAATCTACTATAGTTACTATAAGGCAAGTCATTTTACAATTTATCAGATAAAACATCCTTAACTATATTTATTATTACATAGTATGAATGACATCTTAAACGCACATTCCCTGTCCGTGAATAAAGAAAAATAGTAAAACAATTGATTTGTTCATACATGGGACAGGGACCCGACGTTGTTTAAACAGTTTTAGAGGCAGAAATTTTCACATAACTTAATATCTAGTTTAATATTATGACATCAATAACTTGAACTTATTTGTAGGCGAACAGTCAAAGTCCAGATCAATTCGAAGCCCCAGATAAGGACTTTATGATCGTAGCATTGGATCTGCTGAGCGGGCTAACAGAGGGGCTGGACGGACATATAGACCACTTGGTTCTCAATTCTAACCTAATGCAACTGCTCTACCAGTGCATGCAAGATCCGATGCCAGAGGTAAGTGTTAAAGAGATAGGAAAAAAGCGTAACAAAGGGGGGAGAAATTCGAAATGTAAAAATTCTGCATTTAGTGATGGTCCCTTATTAGCAGCCTGCATGGAAAAGTTCCATATACGAAAACATTCCAGAGGAAATGCTAATCACGATTTTTATTGGACATACCGAAAAACTTCTGAATACGGAAAAATGTGACAGGTTCAAGGCTTTACCTTGAACTTGTGCTTTGGACATTTAATAATTTCAAACAAGAACAAGCAACTTCAATTTCTAGTCTTCATCAGTTCCACTTCACCAAAACACACTTTCTGAATGCAAATGCATGATTTATTGATAAAAACATCAATATCACTATATGTTTGCATAGAATATTAAAGAAGTTCACTTGAATTCTCAAGGATTCCATCATCCGATCTTGACCTGATGCAATGCAATGGGAACAACTTGCATGTATCGTTTCAAATAAAAAAAGAATTTTGTCAATTGGTTAACGGAGAAGTTTATTGAGAAATATACTCGTACTTACTCTGTTTTTTGAAGTCGCTTAAAATATATGTGTTGATGGCAGGTGCGTCAGTCTTCTTTCGCCCTGCTCGGCGACCTGACGAAGGCTTGCTTCCAACACGTGCACCCGTACATACCGGAGTTCTTGCCCATCCTGGGCATGAACCTAAACCCTGAGTTGATCTCTGTATGCAACAATGCCACTTGGGCCATCGGCGAGATAAGCATCAAATTAGGTAAGTATTTAGATTAGTTTTTTAGTAGTAGTAGACATACACTATCACGTCTTTATCCCCAACGGGGCAAACAGAGCCTAAGGCCGGAAGACCCAAGGGTCATTAGTTATTTTCTTTCTTTTGTGGACACATAAAGTTATTGGTCAATTGCTCTCTTTGTATATAAATAAATAGTGTCAAATATATGTATTTTTGACACTTACTAACACAGTAGGTAAATTACCACCTTTTGTAATAAAGGAAATTAACTGAATTTAGACCAAATTCTATCCATAATTTGGTATCATAATATGAAGCTGTCGCAGTTGGATTGTATAATTCGCTGTTTGACAAAAATGCTAGCAGTTTGGCAATACAACTCGGTTTTGTTAAACAGGTGAACATCGTTGTCAGCTGAATTGTCAATGTGTTACGTTAACAAACTTGCTAACCACATTTAGATTGAAATCCTGAGAGAAATACTTAAAATAGTTTCTATAAACGGCTGTGCAATACAATGTAGAGAACTGTCCTTTTCTACTCTTACTGAGTATCAGAGGCGATAAGAACTTCTCAATATGGACGAACTTTTTACTCATCATCATCATCCGAGCGTATTCCCGGTTGTATCCTCTAGTGGTAAGTCATCAAAGTCCGCTACCTAACCTAGGTGATTTGACGAGGTTACTAGTTTTTATACTGAGCGACTGCCTGGACTGGTAGACCAGAACCAATCCCAAGATAAAGCGTTTAAACAAACGCTAGATGGCGTTTGGGACCCACAACTTTACGTGCCTGTCGAAACACGCAATCATTTTTCTTTTCGGACCTACAATCTCCGGATCACAAGGCAAACGACTGGACCACGGAGGCAGTCCAATTGGACGAACTTAAAATTGAATTTTATTTTAATTGTATGAGGGGTAATTTTTTGTACCTATTTTCTGGTGAGACACAGATAAAGAGAACGTACACAAGCTATCCAACATGGCCTTCACGGCTCGGAAAGGGTTTTTGTTACATATTGTATAGAGATACATATCTTACAGAAAATTATTATTTCAGGACCTGATACATCAAAATATATTCCATTAGTACTCAACCATTTAGTTGATATCATCAATAGGCCTAACACACCCAAAACTCTACTTGAAAATACAGGTATGTGATATTTGCAGCATGTTTTTATAAGCCTTATCCGTAACATTATAAATATGTTTATTCACTCGCTAGTTTATATGGATAGACTACCTACCTCTCTTGGTGGCAGATTACTCCTATGAAAAAATATTGTCTTATTACTATATATTTTTACCATTGCTTTATTTACTTTTCCCATAGCCATCAGATCATGTTATATTTTATTGCCGATAGCATCTGTTAATACTTGTTACATATAACAAATTATTTGACAGAAGCTATTCATTGTTACTAATTGTATTTATTAATCATTTCTATTTTGCAGTTTGAAAAGTCGATAATTTATTCTACTCCTATATTTATGTATGCAAACTGAAAATTTGCTAAAAGTTAATCTTTAGAGACAAGCTAATCTAGACAGATGACTATAAGTTTTTGCTTATTTGTTTATTACTTCATTGTGATCAATTAATCATTATTTTGTTTATGGGGTGTTATGTAAATATTTTAACCACAAAAGTAGTTGACACTAAAAGTGTGCGCCTAACTTGAAAAGATGGCCAAGATTATAGGTAAACCGCAGACCTGAGAGCGTGCTGGAAGAATTCGAGTGGAAGCGGGGACAAATGGATGCAGCGTATATGCACAGAAGACAGTAAGAGTATTACATATAGAACGGAATCTTCTAAGGTACGCGCAATATGCGTCCCCGCACCTCTCCCCCGTTCTTGTGCGCCCGTGTGCCGCCGTGCACACGGTGTGTTCGCCCGCTATCGCCCAGAGACAAGGCGAGAATGGGGGAGAGGTGCAGGGGCGGATTTTGCGCGGGACCTTAGGAGATTTCGTTCTGTATACTCTTACTGTCTTCTGTGGCATATGGACCAAGAGCCGCAGAAGTACCGTACCTTACTTATTTTCTCACTAATCATTTGTGTGCGATTAATTAGTGTTAGTATTTATTTTTAATATGCATTCTCGCTTGTTTGGAAACAGCGCCTCACTCATCATTATCTGCCAGACGCACATTTTGTTACACGTGTACGAATGATATTTGGCAAGTCCCGATTGGTCTGGCTGCTTGCAGAAAGTATTAAAATAGTTGCCACAGTATATATAGAAGGAACATACCCGTAATGAATCAAACCACGGTCTATACTAGATCATTATAGTATAATGAAAATAAAGTAACAGCCAAAGAACAAAAAAAAATTCAGAATTTCCATACAAAAGTGTGGAGCCGCTCGGGCAATTTGTATGGAAATGTCGATTTTTTTTTTTTTTTCTTTTATTTTAATTTTATTATAGTTTGGTGATCTAGTATAGCCCGTGGTTCGATTTATTACGGGAATGTCCCTTCCACGTATACTCTGGCAACTATTACTTCTGGCAATTATCTTCAGCCGTAGCTAAATATAGGTGTGAACATAAACCTGGAATTAGTCACTAAAGTGTGAACATAAACTTAAGATTAGCAACCTTACCTAAGTTTAGCCGGCTAATCCTAGGTTTATGTTTACACCCATGTTTAGCCGTAACATGGATAAAATGATTTTTACATACAAACTCACTTCTCTTAAAGTCTTACGGCTGCCTGTATGCGTGAATTGAAAGTACATACTAACACTACTTAATCGCACACAAATGATTAGTGAGAAAATAAGTAAGTTCTGTCTGGCACCTCTGCGGTCCTATGTCACCCGTGCTGTCGCCGCCATTGTCACTTCTCTTCCCCCATTCTTCTAGTAGGGTCTCAGTTTAGTAGTGTGCCTATACACGTAACAGGTTTTTTTTAATAGTCAATATTAACGCTCGGCCATCTTTTGATGAGAATCCAGTATTTAATTTAATAGCAATTACTTAGCATAAAATTGTTTCACGTTTTTTCTATTTGTAACACTAATTTGTTGCTGTTAAATTATGTAATTTAAGTATGTTTTGGATGGTTTGTTGATTTGTTTTCTTGGTTTTGTTCTCGGTATGTCGTGTCGTGGCGTGTAGCGATTACTATCGGTCGGCTAGGTTATGTGTGCCCCCACGACGTCGCACCCGTATTACATCAATTTGTACGCCAGTGGTCTGTAGTCATTTTTTTTATTATTCCTTTATATTACGTTTAATATTAAATAAGTTATATTTAGGTATTGTTTCGATTGTGGATGGTGTTTGGTCATGGCTTGTTAATATTGTTTTACTCGATATGTTATTCTCGTTTAAGTTCACCAGGCATGTTCCTAATTATATTATGTACCGATAACATGGCCACACTACACACTCGGCGGTAATTGGGGTGGTATTCGTTTGATCATACCTATTATTTTCGGTGCTGTTCTTATATGTGTTGAACACCATCCGCTTTCTAAAATATAAACCAGCTAAACTTCTTTTCTATAAAGTATTATTGTATCCAAACTGCAAGTCAAAAAAAAAATAGCAATTGTGTGATGCATGCAACAAAGTATAGACTAACAAAAAAGTATATAAACTAAACAAAATGTATTTGCAAAGGGAACACTTCATGTCTCTAAATGCGACAAACGCCTCAAATGTAGTCATTAACAGTTTGGCAAAGAGGGTGGCGACTGTATTTTTATTTTATTTTTATCTTTCTTTTTAGCCAAGCTGTACAATGATATGTGTTTTATTAGTAGTACTGGCTTACAGTTTGGAATGCTCATTAAGCAGTGTCTAAATATGTTTTCGTGTGCTAATCACTTTCAGTACTCACTATTTAAAACGACCAATATATACATCCACAATTATTTTTATTCTCAGACACTTACATTATTTGCTTATTTATTTTACAGTATATACAGTTATTTTCATTTGATATATTGAAGTCATAATTAAGCAGGGACTGTATATCTATATTTTAAAAATGTGAATAACTGAGATGTAAATACCGGTATTATTAAAGTGGTATTAACATCTTTAAAGGTATTTTGTTCAATGAAGTTTCGGGATAACGATACGTAAATAAAATATGGATCAACGATTTACCGGTAATAATACCGGTTTTCTTGGATATCGATATTGAAATACTGGTATTACAGTCCTTGTCATTGAGTTTTAGTACGGCAAACGAAGCTCACTTTCCGTTCAGGTGTGCATCTCTGCGGAACATTCGAGATAATGACGAGAAGGATTCAGCATTCCGCGGGATCTGTCAGATGATCCAAGTGAACCCGGCGGGCGTGGTGCCGGACTTCATGTTCTTCTGTGACGCCGTAGCGTCGTGGTCGAACCCCAAGGACGATCTGAAGGAGATGTTCACGAAGATCCTGCATGGGTTCAAGAACCAAGTGGGCGAGGAGAACTGGCGCCGGTTCACGGACCAGTTCCCGGCGCAGCTCAGCGCGCGCCTCTCGTCCATGTGCGGAATATAGACACGATTACTTTCTTTATGGTGAGTTGTTATTCTTGTATCCATAAGTAAATAAGGGGATTATTTCATTTTACCCTATACAGGGTGATTTTTGAAGCAAGTTCAGTCCATGATGTATATAAAAATGTGATAGATCTAAGTAGTTTTTATCAAAATTAACAATGGAACAATTAAAAAATGATACTGAACTACTTTCTATAAAAAAATGTAGTAAAAATAGATAAAAAATTTTCGTCCTCCCATACAAAATCAGTTGGCCTGAGCGCCAATCTGTATGGGAAGGCGAATTTTTTTTATCGTTTTTCGTTAATTGTTTTTATGGAAAGTAGTTTAGTATCATGGACTGAACTTGCTCCAAAACTTTGGCTGGTGATTAAAAAGTCAGCCTGTATAAGGTTGTTTTTTGTGTGTAAGTGGCCAACACTGATGTCAGATTTTTCAAGCTGCGGAAAGGCATCTGACATAGCTTGACGACTGTTATACAATGATGACAGCCGGGACCAACGGATTTGCGTGCCTTCCGAAGCACGGAGGAGCTTTAGAAATGTTTATGCCACTTGTGGTCACCCATCCAAGTGCGGACCACCACCATATAAGTAATAAATAATAAGTAATTCAATTTTGTAAATAAGCATTGCAAATTCAGCAACAAAATAAATGCTCGTATTTTAAAATGAGTTGCAAGTAAGATCGCATGTATGATGGATGAGACTTACTATTTATACCAAAATGGATTTTACACTTATTCAGTGGAAAATAGCCAAAGTGAAAAATATATCTGAATACCTGTCTATCCCTGGCACATATCTGTCGCGGCACACAGGTGTCGCTCACAAAGTACGCTGTCAAAAATTGACGGGGACAAGAGTGTCGCCGGCGGCTATTTATAGCGCATTGCCCGCTATTGATTAAAGTGGTGTATAGGTATTACCTATATTGTTTTTTCCTGTTGTCATTCATGCATATTTCTCGGTGTAACTATGTCTGTCTACATTTAAGAGCCAGGCTCTCGTCGGTGCTATTGTATGGAAAGAGACGCTCACAATGACGATATTGGCAAATATACGAGGGCAGTTTGATAAATCAGTGACTTTTTGAATTTCGCGTGCAGTAACTTTAAATTCATCACTGCTACCTTTAATTGCCGTCTTTTTTTGTTTGTTTGTAATAACTTTATTGTACCAAAAATTTAAGTATAAAAGACAACATAATACGAAAGAGCAAATATACAAAGGCGGACTTATCCCATGTAGGGATCTCTTCCAGTCAACCTGCGATAAATTGAGAGGATATTTACTCTGTTATATACAGGCTGACTTTTAAACCACCAGCCAAATTTTTGGAGCAAGTTCAGTCCATGAAACAACTACTTTCTATAAAAAAAGTTATTAAAAATCGCTGATTTGTATGAAAAGGCGAATTTTTATTTTAATTTTTCGTTAATTGTTTTTATGGAAAGTAGTCAGTATCATGAACTGAACTTGCTCCAAAAATTTGGCTGGTGGTTTAAAAGTCAGCCTGTATTAGGTAGAAGCCGGTACGTATAAATTTAACTACAATATACTGACATATCTACACACATAAATATATACGAACATACTTACATAAATACATATAGCAATACACATAAACAAACTATACATAAAGTATATATCTTACATACATAGGTATATATTTAATAACATATTAAATATAAGTACTTAATTCAGTCCAAGTATGACGCAACCAGAGAGGACTCCGATAATCTAGTTTTAAATGAATCCAGTGAAGGTGCGATCCTTACATCAGCTGGAAGTGAGTTCCAAAGCCTTGCCGCCAAGACTTTAAACGATTTGGAGTAAGACTGTGACGAATGCGGTGGGATGTCCAAAACGAGGCTGCTGGCTGTGCGCAAACGTCTATCCACAATCCGAAAATTAAATTTGCAATGGAGGTAATCAGGGGAAGAAAGAAGGATTAAAAAAAGGGCGTTGAAGAGGAGGCACAGAATATGGATGTTGTGACGTATCCTAACAGGTAACCAATTTAGCTTCATGCGAGACTCCGAAATGTGACAAAATTTTCGAAGGTTGAAGACTTACCTAATACAGTTGTTTTGGAGGCGCTCTAATTTATCTTGAAGTTCCTCTGTAGGATCCAAATATGCCACGTCAGCATAATCAAGAATAGGAATTAATAAAGAACGTGTCAATAATAATTTCGTCCTTATTGGGAGAAAATTTTGCAATCACCTCAGAAAATGCATGCCCAAAACTATTCCCAAGTTTTTAACTGTTGGAGAGAAAGGAATAATAATACCATTTAGCATAACATTGGGAATAACGGTGGAATGAAACTTTGCCATGGAATGTGGACTACCAATTACTATTGCTTGGGATTTATCTGCATTGACCATTAGCCCGAAGTTATGGGACCAAGTCGCAATAGCGGCAAGGCTACTGTAAAGTTTTGAGCAAGCTGTGTCATTTAGTTTGTATTTGACAACCCTTTAAAGCAGACAACCTCTTGAATTTTAACAAAAATGGAAAAAAGTGAACTTCGTGTGTTGATTAAGCATAATTTTTTGCGTAAAAACACCATTATCGAAACCAAGCAAAGGCTTGATAAAAACTATGGGGACTCTGCATCATCAATTTCAATGGTTAACAAGTGGTTCTCTAAGTTCCATTGTGGTCGTATCAGCACAAGTAACGCCGAACGTCCAGGTCGCCTAAAAGTGGTCGTCAAGCCAGAAATCGTTGATAAAATTCATGGAATGATATTGGACGATCGAAGAGTGAAAGTGCGTGATGTAACTGAGGCTGTAGGCACCTCAATGGAGCAGAAACATCATATTTTACATGAATATTTGGATATGAAAAAGCTTTCCGCGCAATAGGTGCCGCGATTGCTTACATTTGACCTTAAGCGTAACCGGGTGACCAATTCAAAGGATTGTTTGGCGATGTTCAGCTGTAATCCGAACAAGTGTTCCATCCAGCATATATTTTAGAATGAGCCCCCTGTGACTATTTCCTGTTTCCAAACCTGAAGAAATGGCTGGGTATATAGAGATTTGGGTAGAATGAAGAAGTCATCACTGAAAAAAACGCCTAGAGCATTGCGAAAACATTATTATTTGTAAGAAAAAAATAATTAAAAACTAGACTAAATGTGTCGAGTAAACAGGAGATTAAGATGCGGAATAAAACATTTTTTTTTTTGCAAAAAAACAATATTTTAATAAAAAGTCACTTATTTATCAAACTACCCTCGTAATGTATAAGCTTCGATCAACAATACAACTAGATATCGGGTTGGCGTAAAAAAATAAAATCGCACTTCCGGCGGTGAGTTCTTATTTTGTTTAGTTAAGTCAATGAGAAAATCACAATACGTAGTGTAATTAGATTGATTTCACACTAAATGTTATTTGATATTCAAGCGGACAGAATTTTGCTTTGATTTTGTAAGTAACGCGTTATCCAGTTGTATTGTTGATCGAAGTGTATGAGTAAATAATATGTTTGTGTCTGGTTGCAGGGGAATCAATGTCAGCACGGGTCGGGACGACATTGCGCGTAGGGACTCTTAGCGCGAGCGCCACAACATGTGCCAACACCTCACCTCGCTCCGCCGGCGCCGAGGCGAATGCTGTTTTCTTTGTACCTGAAATCGTGCGCGAACCCAACGTCTCGCGGCTCTAGGTTGTGATGTGAAGTGACACACGATAACTCGGCTTGGACGGAGTGGTAGCGGGCGGCTAAGGTGACGACGTCACTTCCGCGGGGTGCTAGGCTTATGTACTTGTTTGTGTAATTAACATTGCACGTTGCATGCTTACGTGCCGTTATGTTTTCGTTAACGGAATGAGTGTTAACTCACTGGCCTGTAGTCGTAGTTTCACCGTTTATTTAACGAGGTGACACAGTACTAGATGTGGGCGAGTATTAACTATAATTGCATGATCATTAGTAATAGATATAGTTTGTAACTCTAAAGACGAGACATTTTTTTTTTCATCAATTTGTTCCGAAGTGATGTTAGTTTTTTAAAACTTGTTATACAAATGTAATAGTTCATACACAGTAATGTACATCGAATCAGTTTCAGTCTCACAACTCATTGCATTGTTATCTTTCGTCACCATTGCACGTACGCATTCGTCACGATTTGATACATAAAGTTGTACTGAGGTTTGATACATTACTCCCGACTTGGTCGGTGTTCCACGAAGACTGTCTACTCAAGTTCATGTGTGCATCTCATTTGCCAGTCTGATACCAGGATAATTGTCGATCGACTGAACCTAATCCACTCACTGCTCAACCTTCACATGTGTATATTTATAAAAGTTTACTAACACTAATGCAATTTTTGGAATTGAGGTAATTTTACGTTTTCTAATCAATCACTAAGAGTGAAATATTCTGGCCGATATGTTTTCAAAAAGCATTTATTTGTACTCGCATCGCATCTCCACTTCAAATATTTTAGTAGGTATTTTAAATTGATGTGTAAACTATTATTTTATGTAAATTACAAGACTTAGTGAAATCGAGAATTTATGTCAACTGTGATTTGTGACTGGTTTATTTTGACTAATATATGTGTATGAGTATATTTCTGTGTCAGTGTAGATATGATATATACAGCTTTGATAGATTTTATGACGGCTAGATTTCTGCTATTATAATATACCAAATAGTATTTTTACGTTGTATATTGTTTTAATGGATTTGTAAGTTCGTGTCGGTCGAGAGTGCCGGCGGGGGCGTCTCCTGCCCACACTGTGCACGGGGACAGCGCCGACCGAGCCCGCCGCCGGCGCCCTCCACTTGTATCATTGATATGAAGTAATATTTACGTGTATATTAAATGAAAGTAATATTATGTATATGTGAATACATATTGCGATGTATATTATTATTATTATATGCAAGTAAAATTGTTATTTTTTTGTTTTATAAAAGCTAAAAAGTCTGACTTTAACCACTTGTTGTATGTCATTATATTTTTCAGAAAACGGGGTTCTGAAATATTTAGTTGGGTGTTGTATTTTACAATTCGTGTTAGATATGCAGTGGATATTCAATTTTGGGGAAATTATTAGTAACTTTAACATTCCTTTGGAGTAAATTTAATCTGGCTTTGTCACAATTTATATAATTTTGTTTTATTTTTTCTTGATATTTAATATTTATTGCATATCGCAAAATTTGCGTTGCACACAGCAGATGTTATATGTGTTCGACGTGACTCCCCCAAATCCCTGTAATCCCAGTCAGTTCCTATCCCAAGTCCTATCTAGTCCCAATCCTTGTCATGTGCCAACGAAGCCCAGACAATGCTTGGATGAGTGCCCACCCTTGTGTTCCCAGATCAATGCATCGCATGCTTTGGCCCCGGTTGAAAGGGTGGTTTAATTTTATTATTGTTCATATAAAACTTCAGTATCGTCTCATGTCTCGGTGCCCGTAAACAAATTGAAAATTTTTGGGTAATGCAACAGCCTCCCGTTCGATTTGAGAAACATTATTTTTTAAGTAGAATCCATTTTTATACACGATACGGGTGGCCTCGTAATTTATTTTAAGGTTAGTAGATTTTATTGTCATAATTTTGTATTGTAGTTTGTTTTCCTAAAAACGAAACCGTGATAATAGTTTATTAAGTGATCGCGTGC
This sequence comes from Acrobasis repandana, assembly GCA_963576875.1. Classification (NCBI taxonomy): domain Eukaryota; kingdom Metazoa; phylum Arthropoda; class Insecta; order Lepidoptera; family Pyralidae; genus Acrobasis; species Acrobasis repandana. The sequence continues at coordinate 6,883,213 of OY756215.1, forward strand.
ATGTGTGAGTGGCGGCATTCGGAGGCACTCCCTTCCTCGAGGCAAAGGAATATTATAGTATATTAGTATGCGGACGAACATTGTGATGTGTTGTCGATATATTGTAGGTTGTTTGCGAGGAATACTTTTACAATGATTATTTTTTTGTTGAAGTTTAACTACGCATTATACACGTATTTATGTACCGTATTTATAAAGTTTTCCTTCGTCGTCGAATATCTATATTTATTTACAGAGTTGAAATTAGCACTCTTATGAAAATGAAAAAAATTAATATTATTATTTTCAGTTTTAACCTGATTTCATCAAGCCGAGAAATAAGTTGATAAATTGTTGTATGTATAATTGTACAAAAAGCTAATGTTTTGGTGCTGCGCAAACTGAGACCGTTTCCAAATAAAACACAAAAAAACTTTTATGTGCTTAACCTTGCATATTTACATAAGTATGGGAATTTTAATCTTATTTTGATTCTCATCCACGAAGATGATAAGAATAACAATACAAAATGGCGTTTTGGCGGCTCTATTCTTTGATGAAACATAATGAATATCATTTTTTAAATTTATTAATGGGATCCGGATTGAAAAAAAAACACTGAAACTAAACAATTTTTCAAACAAAAGTTTAAACAAAATTATTAATTTGAATAAACCGGACTGAATTTGTCTTAAAAAAAATACTTTATTTAAACTTTATTGTACTAAATACAATTGCACAATAGGCGGACCTAATGCTAAAAGTATTATCTGACAGCCAACCTTAGGGTTGTTAGAGAACAAGTGGGTACAAGTAAAGTAATTAAAGAGTAACCACATTACTTAACCAACATATCGGGATACTACAAGTAACTTTAGGTGAAGTAAGAAGCAATTGACGGTGGCGCTCTCATTTGAAATAAATTGTTAACTCGTAAATATGGTGATAATTTCCATATTGCTAATCGTCAGGCATTAGATAGCCCTTTAAGGTGAATGCCAAGCAGAAGTGGCGCCCTCATTTGAAAGTGAGTAAGTGTGTTCATGAGTTCATTAAGGTGACGTGGGTTCACAATTTGCAATACTGTGCGTGTTTTTGAAAAAATACTGTTATTAAACTACTACAGTTTCTTCCTCAAAAAAATTACATAAAAATCTTAAGGATTTTCTACAGACACCCACAATAGCCAAAACAAGATTGAGCATTTTTGGCTCGATAGAAAAAATCACAAACATACCTCTAAATTTGCCTTTATAATACGTATTACTATTTTATACAATCACCTTTTTATATGAAAATTATATCAAAAAATGTATTATCTAAATATCTATCCGTTTTGGCTACAAAAAAAATTATAAATATAATACAAAAAAAATAATAAATAAAACACAGTGAAATATTCGTCGAGAGCGAAGGAAGGGCCGGAGCCGTGCTCGACGATCTTTCGCAGAAAATCCTTAAGATTTTTATGTTAATTTTTCGAGGAATAAACTGTAGTAGTTTAATAACAGTGATTATTCAAAAACACGCCACAGTATTGCAAATTGTGAACCCATGTCGCCTTAAATAATTTAATGGGCTATCTAGTACCTAACATTGAGAAATATGGAAAATTTCACTATATTTACGAGTTAACAGTTTATTTCAAATGAAGGCTATCAAAGGCGCCACTTCTGCTTGGTATTCCACCTTAAATTATTTTATGAACTGCCGTTGAAACCATTATTGGCTAATGTAAATACTTTCAACGGTGGTTCATAATTTAAAGGGCTATCTAGTGCCTGACGATTAGCAATATGGAAATTATCACTTTATTTCAAATGAGGGCGCTACTTCTGCTTGATATCGGCAAAGCTTTTTTCCTGATTCTTGTGCCAGAATAAAAAAGTCTACTTGTGTGCAGCTCTTTAGCATATTTAAAATTATTTTTTATTTAATTTCTACTACATCAGGCTTCACAATCATTTCTCGGCGATGATTTTACTTTCAATTTAGAATTTTTAAATATTATATCCATCATAATAGGTAAAATTATACATTTATTTATATTGTCAAATGAAACAAATTATTGATTATAATTATGTATTATTTTATAAACTCCAGTTCTATTTACAAATCACTTAACTACTAAAATATCATATTGGTAATGTAAAAACAATCTAAACAAATATAGTGTACGATCTGGTATGAAATTGTTGTATCATTGTAACGTTGTATCTTGTATCTGTTGCGCAAATTATATTATACTTGATTTAGATTCTTATATTGATTTATATCCTTAGAAGTGAGTACAGAGAAACAGCAATGGACCGGATACCGTCAGAGTACATGTTCAACCCTCTCTACCTCTTTTTGGCCTAAGTTGAGCCACGATTCTCAAATCAAATTATTATCTTTATAAAATATATTTACGAAATTTTATATTTTCGGAAAAAAATCTGTACTCACTTAATCCAATTTTCTATATTTTGGAACTCAATGTTACGATTACGAAAACCGTTCGTGTAACTATTTTTATGTTGGTTGTAAAACAATGACCTCACAATAGACATTCTTTTACCATACATTTCGTTAATAAAGCACTCATTGTTCGATTTGATAGTTTGATTTTGCTTCTGCCACCCAATCCAACATATTTTTTAATTTATACGTCATTTTAAAATCTTTGGTTATGAAATCCTACATTAAAATCTTAAATTCATTTGTTTAGTGACACAATAAAATTTATCGGACTGCATACACTGGTCAATTGACCAGTTTCATTGCACCAAAGGTCTTTGGTGCAATTGCATCAAAAACCTTTGGTGCAATGAAACTAACAACTATCTTTGTAATTAGTAGTACCTTTATAAAATACAAATCCGCCAGTAAAATATTCCTAGCACACTAGCACATGATCATAATTTAAATTTGGTTTTGAAAAACAAGAGTTGAACTTTATTTTGCAACCTGAAATAGACTCTTTTACAATTGTTAAAAAAGTAGCAATCCTTGAAATATCGAAAATTACTGAATTTCAAGTTTTTAAAATAGATATTTTCACAAAGAAGTAATCATGAAAAAGAAAAACTAGGTATTACAGCATTCACAACACAAGTCTACTAGAAACACTGACTTGATTTCATGCACCTAAAATTATGGGAAGTACTCGTATTTTTTGTTGCTGGGCGGTGAGGAAGCATCGTGAAACAAGTGTAACAAACATTATAACTCCATTATATTATTTGGCAAATAGCGAAGTAACTTACTGAACTCCTATAATAGATTCTATGGAAAAAGATAACTTTCGGGGCTGTGGCGGTGCCGGGGCGTAGTTTGTCAGCAAAGCCGCCAGGAGGTGGCGACAGAAGACCGCGGGGGGCACGGCTGCGGCGGGCGGGGCGGGGGACACCACCGGGGGCGCTGCGGGCCCGCGCTCCAGCTCGGCGTCGGCGAAAGCCCTGCGACGTCGCACTCGCTCTGTCCACGAAGGGTCGCCGTTCAGCAGCCTCATGCTGCCTGTTGAAAGGCAAGTAGTTCATAAGGCTCAAGACCTACATACTGAATTGGCGAGCTAGTCCCAGTAGGACTACTGGGAATTTTTGTCTGAAAAGACCTACCAGTGGGACTACTGGTAATGTTCGTCCCAACAGTTCTACTGGTAGGTCTTGGCATCGACGCGACGAGTCTTAATAACGAGACTTTATAAATTTTATGTACAATGTCATAAGATATAAGTAGATACATACACTTGATAAAATATGCGGCCGGCGAAGCAGTCGCACCGCATTTATTCTAGCAAGCGTTTCTATTAGGTCCTTACATATGAAATTGCCGTTCAGTATAAAAAAAGTGAAACAAGTTTTTTTTTATGAAATTATTATTTAATCAATCGAAAGTATGCGCCGTTGATATCGATACACTTCCGCCATTTTATAGGCAGATCATTGATACCTTTGGAAAAAAAATCCTGGGAGCGAGAGTTTATGAACTATTTGAAGGCGGTTTTGATTGCCTCATCAGATTTGAAATTTTTTCCTTGTAAAAAGTTATCCAAATTTTGAAAAAAGTGGTAATCGGTTGGGGCAAGATCTGGACAGTATGGTAGGTGACGCAGAGGTTCCAGTCGCAGCTCCTCTAACTTGGCGATCGTTTGATGTGCAGTGTGTGGTGTAGCGTTATCCTGAAGGAGCAGTGGGCTAGAGCAATTCATCAGTCTCGGTGGTTTAATGGCGAGCTTTTCCATCATTGTTTGCAATTGTTGGCAATACAAGTCTGCAGTAATCGTCTGGCCTGATCTCAAGAAGCTGTAGTGGATAACACCAGCACTGGTCCACCAAACACTAACCAGAATCTTCTTTTTGGTCAGTTTTCGCTTAGGGCAAGGTTTTGCCGGTTCTCCAGGGTCAAGCCATTGTGATGATCGCTTCCGATTGTCGTACAGGATCCATTTCTCATCACAAGTCACGATACGGTTCAAAATCCCATCATTATTGTGGCGATTAAGCAAAGAAACGCAGCAAGCAACGCGTGTTTGTTGGTTTGCTTCAGTCAATTCGTGCGGTACCCACTTTTCAAAATTTTTAATTTTTCCGATTTGGTGCAAGTGGATCGTCTTGTCACTTACGCCGAAGGCTGCTGCTAATTCAGAAGTGGTTTGAGATGGATCCGCTTCCACTATCGCCTTCAATTCTTCGTTATTCACTTGAGTATCAGGTCGTCCATAAGGCTCATTGTGTAAATCGACTTCTCGCCTTCGGCGTAAGTGACAAAACGATACTTATCCACTTGCGCCAAATCGGAAAAATTAAAAAACTCGAAAAGTGGGTACCGCACGAATTGACTGAAGCAAACCAACAAACACGCGTTGCTTGCTGCGTTTCTTTGCTTAATCACCACAATAATGAGGGGATTTTGAACCGTATCGTGACTTGTGATGAGAAATGGATCCTGTACGACAATCGGAAGCGATCATCACAATGGCTTGACCCTGGAGAACCGGCAAAACCTTGCCCTAAGCGAAAACTGACCAAAAAGAAGATTCTGGTTAGTGTTTGGTGGACCAGTGCTGGTGTTATCCACTACAGCTTCTTGAGATCAGGCCAGACGATTACTGCAGACTTGTATTGCCAACAATTGCAAACAATGATGGAAAAGCTCGCCATTAAACAACCGAGACTGATGAATTGCTCTAGCCCACTGCTCCTTCAGGATAACGCTAGACCACACACTGCACATCAAAGGATCGCTAAGTTAGAGGAGCTGCGACTGGAACCTCTGCTTCACCCACCATACTCTCCAGATCTTGCCCCAACCGATTACCACTTTTTTTAAAATTTGGATAACTTTTTACAAGGAAAAAATTTCAAATCTGATGAGGCAGTCAAAACCGCCTTCAAACAGTTCATAGACTCTCGCTCCCAGGATTTTTTTTCCAAAGGTATCAATGATCTGCCTATAAAATGGCGGAAGTGTATCGATAACAACGGCGCATACTTCGATTGATTAAATAATAATTTCATTAAAAAAATATTGTTTCACTTTTTTGATACTGAACGGCAATTTCATATGTAAGGACCTAATATCTTATGGACTTATGACATTGTAGGTACCTAGGTAAGTGTACATAGTTTATAAAGTCTTGTTGTTAAGACTCGACGACTCGTCGCAGTCGTCGCGTCACTCACTGCCAATTCAGTGGAGATCGAGCCTATAAGGGCGACCGCCCAGAACGACAGATTTAAAGGGGCGCTATTGGCGCCCTTTTTTTACTTCCACTCATTAATCGAGACTTACTCGTGAATTCCCTAAATTCTGAAAAAAATATACAATATAAAACAGATTCCAGAAAACCCCGACCTTGTCATATTCTGTGGCGGTCTCTATTCCAACTGTAACAGCAGACGCACGCCTATCTCATCACGCTTAATTCTCATGCAACGATGATTTACCGCGTGCAATGCTGCTGAGCACTTGAGGCTCCCTTATAGGTGGTTTGTAAATTTAAAAAAAAACTAGGATTGTCTAGAGTCTACCTCCAAACAACAGAAATCGGTTGGTGTTACTTTATCTATATCTATTATATAATTAAAAAAGTATGAAACAAACTAACATGTTGAAAGATGTTTTGGCACCCGCGGAGCTATCATTCACCGAGGCGGAAAGACGTGTTTACCGTCAACAGTATCTGAAACCCGACACCGCGACAAAGAGCCGCCTCCGCCGACGCTTGTAAATGTAAAACAATCTCTACACTTTTTTAACAGCCCATAAAAATAGTTAAAAGAAATTATTTTAGCTTTTTTGATAGACAGTGAAATGTTGCCGAGTGTTGGATGACGGCTTTTGTTCTGTAATGAAGCGGGGACATTTTCATGAGTTTTATTACGCCCGTGGTGCTCTATTTTTGTCTTTGGATTTTAAAACCATCTGGTGATACATATACCCATTACTTATAACTTTACTTTTCACTTCACTATTAAGGCGAAGATATAGGCAAATGGCCTTGAAGTGTGAAATAAATTGTTAACTCGTAAATATGGTAATAATTTCCATATTGCTCTTCGTCATGCACTAGATAGCCCTTTAAATTATTTTATGAACTGCCGTTGAAACTATTATTAGTGATCCGTCTAGCTTTAAAACTTGCCGTGGCCACTTTTGGCGGAAGCAAGTTTTAAAGCTAGACGGACTAATGTAAATACTTTCAACGGTAGTTCATAAAATAATTTAAAGGGCTATCTAGTGCATGACGAAGAGCAATATGGAAATTATCTCCATATTTACGAGTTAATAATTTATTTCAAGTGAGGGCGCCACTTCAAGGTCATTTGCCTATACCTCCACCTTAATAAAGTCGTTAATTCAGACTGATCACAAATAATAGGTAGGTATCTACTTATGTCATAAAAAACAGTGTTTTCACCGAAAGCGCATCGACCGTTGATAAAATCTTTAATTTGTTAAAAGCCCATACCTACTACCCTACCAGTTGTTACAGCGATCCAATATTAACGAAATACTCACTTTGAAATAAAAACACAGCAAAGTTCAGGACTAACTTTATACCTACATAATATGTTTCGAAAACACAACTGCTTAAAATTTTCTCTATAGAAAAAAATTGCGAAGTTGCCTCTAAATCACCTCAGAATTAGGTATACTAAAACGGAAAGTATTCAAGAAATACAATAACTTAGCCCTTGTAACTTTGGATTATAATTTTATTAAACATAAGGCAGGGATCATGTCTTATTTTTTAAATAACTCTTAAATATTCTTTGTAAAACGAAAAGACCTCAAAACCAGCCTCATTGACCTACCATGATCTTTTCACCCCGCATAGTCCCGGTGTCTAGCTTCGGCTAGAGTAAATTTGTGTGCGTGGAAGTGGGAGCAAAACTTAGATTATCCACATCAGGCCCAGCCTTAAAACCTAATACTTACCTAATACCACGTGTAACATTTATAGCATACTAAGAAGTACCTATAAGAAATCATCAAGAACAAAAAGTTTGAAATCTCAATTGCCTTCCTACTGAATACGTCTTACTTAACTAAAACGAATGTTAGGACAGTTAGAAGTGCGCTTTTCAAAATATACAATTTTAACTCGGTCCAAGTGTTCCAAAGTAAATATTAGTCTAACTAATTCGCATTTAACGTTTCACGGGTGAGAAAAGACACACTCGACAGTTGCGGCTCGCTTACAACAATAACAATCGCCCGAGTGGTCGGTGCTAGACACCATGAACTTCTTAACACCATTTCCCATATGTAATAATGAATTAAACTTGAAAAAATTATAAACCTTTGTTTAGTTTCGATAAAGGATCTGCCATTAATCACGTGAGGCTCGTAAGGGGTAAGGAGGTTTGGAAAAAATATCACAAAGGGGGAGTGGGGAATGTAGTGAGATATCACGTGTATTTATCATTTTTGTTGAGCGCGCGATTATTCTCTTCCCGCGATAGGCCCAAGACTACGTCACGAATGCCACGATATGTGTTACCATTACCACTGATCTTTTCAGTGAAATTAAGGACTTTCTCAGATAGTTAATGAATATAAAATAAAGTCCTTTTTCGTATATCGTGTGATTCATCTGTTTATTTTAAAAAATATATATATATTGAATTATTCGTTCATAATAGTTTCGTTAAGAAAAAAGCACTTCGGTCGGATAATTTAATTACACACAGTGGCAATACTCCCAACTGATGACGTATTCTTGGGCTAATCACGTGACCAGCTGTCATGGGAAAAGCATAATAAGTACCATAAAAGTACCTTATTTTATTATACCATGCGCATGACTTAATTTTCCAGAATTAAATTGGATTATACATGCATTTAAAGATAATAATTAGATTTTTTTAAATATTCTTTGTACAAAAAATGGATGTCTAGGTATCTATTCGAAAAGGTGCTGAGTTCTGACGTGAGCTAAATCAAACCATATCGCTAGCCACATTGAGTATATATTTCTTTGAATTTCTTTGCTGAGTGAGACTTCTGTACGTTAGTATTATTTATTCTGAGACTCTGCTGTCTGTCCGTCTGTCACAAGGCTCTCTCTTGAACCGTAATCCGTAAACCGTCTCTAGCTAAGAAACTTGAAATTTTCTCCGATTTATGAATTACTATGGCCGCTATAACAAAGGGTAGAAATAAGATAAAGTAAAAAATTAAGATGAATAGGTATAGAAGCAAATGGTCTTGAAGTGGCTCCCTCATTTAAAATAAATTGTTTACTCCTAAATATGGTGATCATTTCCATATTGGTAATCGTCAGGCACTAGATAGTCCTTTAAATTATTTTATGAACTGCCGTTGAAACTATTATTGGTGATCCGTCTAGCTTTAAAACTTGCCTCAGCCAAAAGTGGCCACTTTTGGCGAAGGCAAGTTTTAAAGCTAGACAGACTAATGTAAATACTTTCAACGGCAGTTCATAAAATAATTTAAGGGACTATCTAGTGCCTGACGATTACCAATATGGAAATTATCTCCATATTAAAGGGGGTCGCCTTCATACAAGAAACGTGTTATTTTCAGCGTTTTTAACTCTGTCATAAGTACTTGAAATTTTTACCGATTATGTATTACTGTGGTCGCTATAACAACAAATACTAAAAATAAGATAGTTAAAAAATTAAGAGGGCCGGTTTTACATGTGTTGTTTTCAGCGTTTTAAAACATTGTACGGAGATACGGAACCCTTCATATACGAGTCTGACTCGCACTTGAACGGTTTTTATTTTATTTTGTAGAATGTCATTAGGATGTGCAGTCAAGTTATTTGTTTACTTTTCCAAAGGGCAGCTGGGTTATTAAAGTTTCTTATGTTTTGTTGCGGCGCGAGGCCTGCTTACCAACTCTAGGTCCTAAAATAATAAACCATCTACTTTGTTGTAAGTGTAAAGATTATTACCTACTAAGGTAACTTATGTAACATCTTATGTAACTACCCCTAATACGGATAATTATTAAGCGCCAGCGGAGGTTGTTTGATATAGGTACTTAGCTGCAAAAGCAGCTGCTTCGCCGATACGATACGATTCGAGCCAGTAATATCTTTTACCTTTCGCTAATTTAATACATGTGATATGGAGACAGGGGTGCCTACCATAGTGCGGCGGCTGCACCAAGTAGGACTTCGACATCTGCATGCAACGAAGACGCGCGCGGTAGGCCCGCTTGCGAGCCGCGAGCGCTGCGGCTTCGCCGTCCCTCGTCTCTGTACCTGCGCCTTGCTGTCTTCGGAGAGCGACCTAACAATCATAGATAAATTAATACCCAGGTACTTTTGATGCACGTAGGTAGTGTGGTTCCAGGTTAGAATACGATCACTCCATCTCTTTCTGTGGATGTCATAAGAGGCGACTAAAGGACTAAGCACAAACATCTTGTGCTACAATTGCATTCCCAAGGAGTGTTAACGTCGGGCAGGCCGGTTGTAAAACTATAGCCAAATCATAAAGTGTTCCGGCTATTTCTTCTTGATTTTGCAAGGTCTTTGGCATCCTTGGGTGACCATGCATATTATATTTGGAGAAAAAAAAGCGGGAAAGCGCACCTCGGGCTCCGAAGCAGCACAGCTGAGGATGCAACCTCCCGAATGCGCTTAGACGAAGAAGAAGACTTTTGCTGCACCTAGACCGACAGAAGGCCCTGCGTCTAAAACATTTTCCACTAAGAGGTAGGTAGGGTAGGTACTGCTTTTAGGTATTTCCTTTTTATAATAAACTAGCTGTGCCCGCGACTTCGTTCGCGTGGTTGTCGGAATGTTATATAGCCTTAAGCCTTCCTCTATAAATGGACTACCCAACAAAAAAAGAATTTTTCAAATCGGACCATTAGTTCCTGAGATTAGCGCGTTTAAACAAACAAACAAACAAATAAACAAGCAAACTCTTCCGCTTTATAATATTAGTATAGATAAGGACAAATCACACCGATTGAGCTAGTCCTAACGTAAATTTAAACTTGTATTATGGGATAATAACTTTTTTTTTTTAACTAACGTTACGAAACTATATTTTATAATAAATTGAAAAAGGCCATTTTCCGACTTGCTTTGGCTGAGTATCGAACTCAGAACCTCTGTTGATGGACTAGAGTGTTAACCATTACACCACGGTGGTCGTCAGGTATTAGGAAGGAGCAGGCCCCCTGATTGAGTATACTGCCCACGCTTAGTACCTATTTAAAAATATCATCCCGCTCTGGCACTCGTTCCGAAGGACTCGGGTAGAGTAGGTACAGATGATGATTAAGTTCTCAGATAATTATTTGAAGCCACACATCAAAAAAATATTACCATGTTCTAACATGAAAACGCGGCGGTATTCGAAACTCCGCAGAAGACAGGCAACAGGCATCACGGAAGCGGTCCCCGGATTTTAGAAGACGTAGGTATCTAATTTACAAAGACAGATTTTGGGTTTAAGTACAACAAAGTCACTCACCTGAGCAGCCATCACCCTCTGCCTCTCCAGCACCAGCAAGCAGCCTGGGCAGCGGCAGTCTCTCCAGCGGCACAGCCGTTTGTGCCCCTTCAAGCACGAGATCACCCCATGGTTTCTGCACCGCGCGCACTTCGGCGTCCTCAGCGCCTTACGACCACCTCCAGATCCACTCTCCGCCTCACTCCCTTCACTTTGCATAACGACTTTGACCCAATCACCAAATAATAACAATCACTATATTTTTATCAAATTTTCTTTCTGTTGATCAGAATTAAATGGTGTTCACCCTGAAACATCTTTTCAGCGATTGACAGATCTGAAGCGGGTTTCATATTTAAAACCGAGGGCATAAAGTTGTAACTCCGCCCTACCGCTTCGCTATTGGCGGAAAAACGTAGTGGGCGGGCGACCTACGGGCTTCTTGGCCATTTGCACTGAAACCCTGTGATATATTTATTTTATATTTTTCAGTAAAATGATACATTTATTGCATGGGCTGGGTTTAGAGTTATGTAGTCTGCTTGTTTTCGTAGCCAAGGATATCATATTTTACAACGGAAAAATTATAAATTGAATCAAACTGAAGAAGCATTAAAGTCTGCAGAAGTAAATCAAAGCTACTCAATAATTATAGGTACTACCTACTTACTCTTAATTTCTTCTTTTATTGCAAAACATATAATACATACCGTATTTACGAGCTAGTTAGTAAGTAGGAATGTAGCTTATATGCATACCATTTGTTGTCATATCTAGGTATATTTGTTGACTTACACAAAAATACGTTAAGAGACGTAGGTACCTACGCATTTACATTAATCAGTATCCATATCCACCAAATCTATTTCAGACAGGCTTTTAATACCTTACCTTAGTTAAAGAGTCATTGAGTTTGTTATGATACAATGTAGAAAGGAAACCCATAATAACTATAGCTAAATCCAGCTGCGACAGTTAAAAACTTAACGCTAAAGATAGTTTTATAATTTTAACGTTTGTGCAGTGTGGTGTATCAAGTTATACTTGCTTACAGAAATAAGGAAACAAAAGTATGCCAATAAAGCTAATTCATACTTGTGTCAGGAATCACTGGTAAACGATATCCAATCTCGGTGGCCGATTGCCAATTATCTCTCGAATTACATTTGGTGACCATCGCGTCTCGTCCGGTAGCTACCGCGCTGTAATAATGCCATCGATGTCCATATCGCATTTCATTGTCCTGTTCTCGAATCACGGTAGAGGAAGATGCTTATAATAGTTAAAGAGAAATACTTATACCGCTAAAGGTATACCTACTATTTTAACGCATTACATATTTAGTATATTGAAAAAATATATTATTGGGACAAGTGACTCTAGAATCATGGACTGAACTGCTTGTCAAAATTTAGTAGGTACCTACTTACTTCCTTCTTCTTATTATTAAAGAGCTTAGTGGCTCTTGTCGGTGGAGTATGCGCCAAACTTACTTTCAAATTACCAATTATTTTTCCCACATTGCTTCTCTTTAATCTTAGCTTCATCCAGCTGATCATAATATTGAACCAATATGAACGTAATGAAGGATGCATACAACATCTTTAGTAGTCGCGGTGGTATAAAGGGTTCGTTTGAGGCGCGGGTGCGAGCGCGCCCGCATCAAGTTACCTCGCGTCACGCCCGCTTTGCTTCATTTTGCGGGCGAGTGCGCGATTGTGCAATGTGCTTCATAAACCGACGCGTTAAATTATTGTAATTAACAGCGCTGTGCTGCGATTGTATTTTGTTTAACGAACTGTTGTGTGCGTTTATTTTGTGAGAACTGTTGTATGTGTTTATTCTGTACCTACTACAAAAACACACATAAGAAATGCAACAACGTAAATGTAAATTGATCACATCCAAAAAGGAATCTCTTCCGTTTTCGTATGAAACTCCATTTTTGGAAATGGAATGTTTTGATTAGGTATCTTTTGTGCTAACCAATCCATTATAATGACAATGCCCGAGGTAGGTGTAAATACCTACACTTCGAGTACTAAAATAAAGTCTCAGAATGCAGAAGATAATTAGCAGCCGGAGCTCAAGGTTAAGGTAATAAAAATGAAATATAAGCCTTTGTGGTGTTTAGACAATCCTAACTAATATTATAAATGCGAAAGTGAGTTTGTATATTTTTTTGTTACCTCTTCACGCTTTATTTACTGAACCAATCTTTTTGAAAATTCGCATATACATAGATAGGAGTACTGAAAAGGACATAGGGTACCTTTCATCCTGAAAGAAGTAATGTTCCCGTGGGAATTGGGATACGCGAGCGAAGCCGCGAGCAAAAGCTAGTTTTATATAAGCAAGTATGTCTTCCCCTGGCGAATAACCCAGAAGTGGCTGTTCCACGTAGGTACGTACGCAAAATTATTTCGATATTAGAGCTAGAGACAAACTTGATTGGTACAATCTTTGATTATATACTCCCTAGATAGAGCGCGGCAACGCAGTTTGCGTCCAAAAAAATATCAGCCAACTGTTGGACTCTAAGTCGCCCCCCGCCGCTCAGTGTCCAATTTGACGCTAAGTGACAAGCACGTATTACTCACTGGATTTTGGGTGTGAAATAGTGCCTTAAATTGCCGAGTTGCGTGATAAAAGTTTGCCGAAATTATAAAGGACGATTAGCTACAACCCAAAAAGTTAGCTACCATCGGTAAGTAATCCAAATTCTATCACATTTAGAACAAATATTTCGTCTAATAAACATTTTACAAACGCTATCTTGACAGATTTTTAATGTTGCCAGTGTTTCATCGCAAAAATTCCCCAAAAAAAGTAATACAATGGGGAGTCATACATAACTAGATAAAATAATTGGACAAGCTTTTTCATTATTACAAGCTTTTATTGATCTTGCCTTGTTAGTAAGATACTATGTTAGTAAATTAGTGTAGGTCAAATCTTTTAATCTAAATTTGACCCATTTCCCAGTGACCGATTGAGCTGAAATTTGGGATACACCTTTAGTTCTGATGACAACGCAAATACATATAGTCAGTATTGTTATGAATTTAAAATGGCTTCCGCAACAAAATGGCGGATTACATATTTTAGTTACAATTCACCTGATATGGATATCAAATGAAAGGAATTGAAGAGATTTTTTTGGATTTTTATATAAAAATATGTAATCCGCATATGTAGTATATTCTACTAGTCTCTCTTTTATTTGATACCCATATTGGTTGGATTGTCCTTATCCAACATATGTAATCCGCCATTTTGTTGTGGCAGCCATTTTGAATTAACAACTACACATACTGATTATATATTGCATTGTCATTAGAGCCAGAGCTAAAGATTAGGTATTTCAATTAGCTTAATCGAACACTGGACAGTCTGTCTTTAGCTTTCAAGATTTGACCCACACTAACTAAGCTTGTAATGATAAGAATCGTTTAATATTAAGGTTATAATAAATAATTCTTTTTTAATATACATTCTTTCATTTACTGTTTCCAAATATTTAACATATACTTTAGAGAGTGCCTCCACTGGCACTAGAAAAGGCTGCCAGCGAAAGTATATGAGATGGATTAATTAATTTAACTGGCCTCGGTAGCTCAGTTAAAACAGCTACTCCTTTGAAATGGAAAAGACGTGGGATCGAATCATTGAACATTTCATTTATTTTACTTTCGTAATTCTTTAAAATTGGGAATAAATGGTAAACTAAAACAAAACTAATAAACGTTTGTAGCTTATGGAGGCTAACGATGGTGTGTGTAGTAGGGTACGTGTACCTAGCTGGAGGTAAATAATAATGCGTGTTCTATGCTCCTGAGTCGATAGTCGAATGAATAATTTATTTACAAAATTCAGGTTTATATACAGTGGTTAGGGACAAACAGATAGCCAAATAAGGAAATGTTCTCGTTCCTGTGTTTTGATTGGCTGGCGCGGTGCGACACTGCTCCCGTGTCCCGATATATTTCCTAATTTGGAGTTGTCGACGAATAGCGCGTGCGATGCAAGTTGATGACCAAATATGGTGATGAATTTTCAGCGCGACGTATTCTGTAGTGCTACGCTACAGTACTCCCTCCTTAGCGAAAGCGTACCGGTAACTTGATGTTCCTTCCGGAGCGAGTTTGTCTTGTGGCGGGAAGAAGCGCTGTATCAGGCGCGGCCGGGATGCGTAAACTGGATCGCGCGGGCGGTGTGTGCGATGCGGGCGGCTCGCTGCTGGCATAGGTACGATGTGGAGTGGTAATGACCAAGGGCTTTTGCTTGGGCGGCATATTCCTTGTTGCATCATATCTTCGAATAGTTTTCGTACTTGTTCATAGCGATGAGGCGGGATTGGGCGAGCGCGGCAGAAGACTGGTGGGCCTTGGGTTTCGATGTAGTGTTCAACAGCTGTTTTCGGGTTAACTTTTGTCGGTGTTAGGCCAGTGATGCCGGGAAATTCAGCTAGTATGTCGTGGTATGACTGTTGAACGTCGATACTTCGTATAGTCGGAGTGCTTGAGGCGCAGACTGGAGCGTGAATTTGGAGATTCGTGATTCCATCAACAAGTCTTCGATTTGTGAGGTCTACGACGAGCTGGTGGTGTTTGAGGAAGTCGGCTCCGATGATAGGCTTCGAGACGTCGGCGACTATGAATTTCCATTTGTATGGACGGCGTAGGCTGAGGTCGAGTTCGAGCGTTTTTTCTCCGTAGGTATTTATCGTAGTGTTGTTCGCGGCGTACAGCTTGAAAGGTAGAGGCGTCGATTGCTGGCCTGCTCTGCGTGGTAGGACGGAAATATTTGCACCGGTATCGACGAGGAATGATAAGCCTGTCTTCTTATCAGTGACGAATAGGCGGTATGTTCCGGCGGCGTCGGTGTTGTCTGTCGATGCGAGAGTTCTAGCTTCCTTGTGGCAGGTCGTCGTAGAACGGGCAGGTGACGTGGGACGCGGTAGTGGGATTCGTGAGCGGTGATGAAAATGTGCCGGACGGTGATGACTCGACTGACGATGTTGATGGCTGTACCCGGTGTTTGACAAAGTGGCGGATCTGACTTTCTTGAGGTGCGCGATTTCTTGTGATAGTTTTCGAAGACTCTGTACGAGCTCTTGATAATCTTGAACGGTCGTGGACATCGTAGTGCTTGGTACATACAGTGCCAGTGAAATGAAGTGCACGATAAAAGTAACGCTGGTTGCGTAGAGATGAGCTGGAGTTCCTGGTGCACGGCGCGCAGCCGGGCAGAATTTTCTTCCGGTGGCAGCTGGACGTGGGTGCGGAGGATGTGGGCTCGATGAGTGCTTCTACATCACTTGCTTAGGACGTCGCGTTGGTTGACGCTGGAGCTGGTGGTCCGCGTGTCGCGTGACACGCGGAGTCGTCGGCGGTCACCACTGTATCACGTCGGGGTCACCACTGTAGCTTATGGAGGCTAACGATGGTGTGTGTAGTAGGGTACGTGTACCTAGCTGGAGGTAAATAATAATGCGTGTTCTATGCTCCTGAGTCGATAGTCGAATGAATAATTTATTTACAAAATTCGGGTTTATATACAGTGGTTAGGGACAAACAGATAGCCAAATAAGGAAATGTTCTCGTTCCTGTGTTTTGATTGGCTGGCGCGGTGCGAAACTGCTCCCGTGTCCCGATATATTTCCTAATTTGGAGTTGTCGACGAATAGCGCGTGCGATGCAAGTTGATGACCAAATATGGTGATGAATTTTCAGCGCGACGTATTCTGTAGTGGCTACACGTTCATAATTCATAACATAGTAAAAAAAATCTGAAGTAAAAACATTGCTCTGCTTTCAAAGTCTGTAGGTTAGGTTTATTAGTCTAGTAGCTTGTGATGTGAAAGACTTTACATATTAAAAAAATACAAATAGAAGTACCTAGTAGTGCTATTTAAAAGCAACCACAGATGCCACAACAATCAACAATACCACATACTGCCAGTTCCCATTCTTGATACATTTGTGCACCTTTTAGTGATTATATAATATATTGAAGGTTATTCAGTAATAAAAATCAAATATAAATATGTAAATAATAATATATTTAAAGCTAACCAGTTTCTAATTTACCAAATGAAATAACCCTTCATGTTTTACCAATTTTATTGGGAGTTTTTCATATGCTGGTAACCCTACGCATGCACAAAGAGATAGACTTCGAGAGTGTTAGACAACGTTATATACGTTAGCTTGTGTGCGTGTCGTGAACACGAGGATAAAAAAGTTGGCCTGTTTTGTTTCAGTGGATTACAGGGCGTCACTCTATCTAGGGAGTATATAATCAATTGACTAAGAGCTTCTTCTACATTTTATAAAGTTCTAGATAGGTACTGCAATAAAATTAAAGAAAACAAGGTAAATATAAAAAAAAATATCTTTATTTCATTATTTTAATAAATATCACAATTAAATAAAGTTAGTGTATATATGGTATAATTTTCCTAGCATCAAGGCACTGTTCCAGCCACTCTTCAGTAACAACTGAAGCCTGTGTACTCCCATACAATTTATGCACTTCTTCAGTTTTCATAGATTTTGGTACTACTATATGTGTCAAATCTGGACATCTTTCTTCGGATATCGTAGCGCCGAACATTCGAGCTCGAATCGAAAGAACACTGTGTTGATTTATAAAGTACATGTAGCAACATCGTAGAAAGGAAAAAGGGTTGCTGCCGCCGAATAACTCTTTGTCTAATTCTAACATTTCTTGTTGTGTGAGGGGTATCAGTGGTTCCTAAAACAAATGAATGGTTTGATATTCAATAAATGAACTAAATGAGGCTGGCCACATATACTATAGATCTTATCAAAACGACATAAAGTTCAAGTATAGTGTGTACAAGTTTATTTGCTAGGAATTAAAAAAATACCCCGACTGTCAAGAACGCCATCTAGTGCTGACTAGCGGAACTACCGATAGTTCCACTACTCATCATGTACACCGATGTACACCACATAACGCCATCTATATATTTGCTAGAGATGGCCCTGACTTTCAACCGTTAATCCCCAATAACTTTTAAACGGCTAAACCGATTTTCATCAAACATAGCTAAGAGCCACCGCAAGGGAACTTGCTTTCACGTAAAAAAACCGCATAGAAATCGGTCCATCCGTTCGAGTGCTACGATTCCACAGACAACAGACAGACACTAGCGTCAAACTTATAACACCCCTCTTTTTGTCGGGGGTTAAAAATGGTTGCATGTTCTATTTTTTATGTATCTTCTACCAAATGAACAAATATTATTTTAATTGTAGATGACATACTTACATTTTCTACCTTGTAGCAGATCCCTTTAAGAGTATTCTTAGTTCTAGAGTTACTTAGCACTATCCTACAGGGCCGGGCTCTTATTACTATGACATAAGGTTTAGTGTAAGTGACAAAAAAGGATACTCACATTGTCCATCTTTTTAAAGATCTTTTTCAGCGTGTCCACATCGACAGGCTTTGTATAACTATCACCATAGCAGTCAAACTCTAAACACAGGCTTTTCCTTGTCTCCCACTTCATAGCTAGCAGGTGTAATGGTTCTATTCGGCATGGAGTAGGCGAGGACTCCAAGGATCGCAGCCAAGCAGTCGTGGTGACGTCGACGGTTTGCGATTGAATGATGCGTCGAGCGTGCGCGATGGGCTTGCCCACTACCGCGCACCATGTGTCGTTGCCTGTTAAACAACAAGAAGAGTTTTACTCTTTTTAAAGTACCTAGGTACACCTTTGAAAAGGGTCAAAATTTAAATGCAGTTTTCGACGTTAGAATCTACATGTCTGATACTCCCAATAAAGGACCCCGCAATAAAGGAAGGATTTGCCTATAATGACCACGCTGAACAAACAGGTTGGTGATCGCAGTAGGACCGGACAGAGGACCCTGCCGCCCGTTCTCTGTTACGTATACTTGTATTAATATGTATTTTTCGTCCTCCCAGCCCGTCCTCCCAGTCCAGCCAAATGGATTTTGTATGGGAGGACGAAAAATTTTTATCGATTTTTTATAACTTTTATTATAGAAAGCAGTTCAGTATCTAACTCAACTTGCACCAAAAATTTGGCAGGCGGCAGCAAAAACAGCCTGTATATGTAATAACCAATTTTTGTGCTGTTTTCAAAAGATTTCCTTTTAGTACTATTTATGGATTTCGTATAAAATATTGTCCAGAAACAAACACAGTGAAATACCCTATTGTACTCACCAACGTTAGCGACGCGAATTCCACTATGCGACCTTACTATCCTCTCAAGTTCTTCAATGGAGCAGTCTTCATCGGCCGACAGTATGCAGATCTTGCGGTTCAACAGGGCCTTCGAAGTGGCGTCCACGTTATTAGCGGAAGCCACGCGGAACTGTGGCGCCACCTGCGGCACCTCTTTCAGCTTCCGCTTTCTGGCCACCTTGACTTGGTCGACGTCCATCTGCTCTGGACTTACTAAACTCGTAGCCAACTTCGTCACGCTGTTCTTGTTCTTTAGTAAAAATTAAAATATTAAAATATTGTGCACAAATGGCGCCCTCGAATCATTTAAAAAAAAGGAATGAATGTTAAATAAATGAATGATAAAGAAACATGATCAACTTTGCCCTCAAAGAAACTTAAGATTCATGAAAAGAACTCAAGGACTATGCCATTTATAGGCTAGGTATCGTGTACATCAGTATGTACTCACAGCCACGAGGGCGTTGAACTCTTGCAGGGTCATAGCGTCGTTGACGGGCTTGTCGTCGCGCAGTTTTTCTATCCGCGGGAAGCGCAGAGTGTATTCCGTCGCGCTGTCTGCACTGCGGATCAACTCCGTTGCTCGGATCTGGGAACGTCAAAAGTATTAATTCATACTCATATCATACGTGTGACCAATGTGACAATGTTGGTCATGGCATAGTTCGTGCTAAACTTACAAGGGGAGGGGGTCGATTAATCCTTTTAAAAAAAAATACCTTCTATCTTATCAATCAGATGTTAAAAACGAAAAACATTTTAAAAACTAAAACCATTCTGAAAAATTCATACTGTAAAGTACATTTAAAAGTACACATCCAGTTAATGCAAGCTTATAATGAACATATGTTTTGAATTGTGATTTAGTTCGGAATTCAGTGTTCCGAGAATAAGCTAGTTTCATCGAGAGATATTGTTTGTGATTTTGGACTGCAAATGGTTAGGTTAGGTTAGGTTAGGAAAAATAAAACAGATCTTCAGCTTGGTTCCCATATTAAGCCCTTTCACTTGAGATGATTTCATTCGGTACGATTCGATTTATTTTATTTTGTAGTTCATTACTTTATGGCCTATAGAGGGCGCCACAGTGGATTTACTGTTACTTCACATATAACCAGCTGATAGCCAAGTCGATTCTGACGATACCTCATTCCAAGATATCATGGATATCTTTAAAGATACGAGGAACATATATACATACATAGGCGGCCAAACACATAACCCACCTTTTGGTAATAAACAAATGGGCACCTGCAAGACGACAGAGTGCTCCGGCAAGATCCAGAAGTCCGGCTTCTGCTTGTTGAAGACGAGCGTCGCGGGCGGCTGCTTCTTGTCCCGCGGCACCCAATGCCGCTCCAGCGCAGCGCACAGCGTGCGTTGTTCCTCAAACGACAATCCAGTCGATACACGGCCGATGCACAGCCAGCGAAGAGGAGTCTCACCTAAACATTGTGTTGATAAATAAAAATATGTGGCCATCAACTTTACATAACATGTCATCATCAGATCTTTTTAAGTCACCACTGCAGGAGCACGAGCCTCTCTATACTACCAGAGCCATATATTAGCTAGAGCGGTCAGAGGACTGGGCATACACTCTCCACGCTGGTCAGACGGGTTGGAGAGGTCTCATTGATGTTAATAAGCTTTGTTTAGCTTGTATTTCCTAATTTCCTAAGACTTGGAGAGGTCCTATTCTACTCTGCCGCGCGGGAACCCGGTTTAACATTTTTTGTTAATTGAAAATATTTGGCCGTCAACTTTACAAGTTTTTAATCAATAGACACCCGTCTGATTATAGAAAAAGAAAACCTTTTTAATACAGATACACTATCACGTCTTTCTCACAAAAAAATCGGATTTTCATACAAATTGACTTGATCAGCTGATCGGGTTGTAAGAAAATTCAATTTTTTTTAGTTTCGTGAAAGTTGTTGAACAAAAGTTGTTCAGTTATATGGGCTGAGGTACCATCTGAGAGGTTTTGCGTTCTTTAATTAACACGATGTAAATGGTTTGTTTGTTGCTACCAGAACTTTAAGATCGAGATGTAGGATACTACTCTAGCGCCATCTCGTACTCTTCTTGTAAACTATGTGAACTCCGTAATTGTGGAAGTTCCCTCGGAGTGGCGTAAAAGGTCGCCACAATAGCAAATATATTGAGAAAGCGAACTAGAATACATTACCAGGAGTGGTGACGTCAGCGCAGGCCACGTGGAAGGTGTTGGCGCGGCCTTGACGCTTGTTGGCGGCTTCGTCGGCGCCAATTATGGCCAGGTCCATGTCGCTCATGGTACTTTTGGTGTACTACAATTTAAATTTATAACCATGAAAAAAGTAAAAAATGTGTGCCTAGGTAGGTAGGTAAAGAGAAAATATTTGATTGTGTGTTTGTGAGCTTGTTTCTTTGTAATGGATAAACACATAAGAACTACTGATGTGATTTGAAAATTATTTTACCTATGGAAAGCTATTAAGGGATCATGATTTTTTCGGAGTCCCGCCTGCCATTTGAAATAAATTATTTTAAAGGAAACGGAGATATCATTTAAAATTTTGTTCTACTTTCTAATTTTGTTTTACAGTTCAAAGTGAGAACGTGTAGCTTTTTCGAACATTTGCCAATAGTTGCCATTTTTCGCACATGCGAAGAATAGCTTCACGTTCTCACTTTGAACTGTAAACAGTAATTCATAAAATAGTTTAAAGTGTTATCTAGGGCTTTACAGACAAAATTTTAAATGATATCTCCGTTTCCTTTCAAATAATTTATTTCAAATGGCAGGCGGGCAGGCAGGCGGTCATAAAACTAAAGATAAATCATTTAAACTGTTTTGGCTATGTCGTCTCCAGTTCGCAAGGTCTTTGGCATCCTTGGGTGATCATTGACAATAAAAAGCTGGAAAGCGACCCGGGGTCCAAAGCAGCACAGCTGATGCAACCGGCAAACCAAACAAACCAAGCAAACCATCATCAGGGCAATTATTAGAAGGCAATTTTCAACAACGAAGCCGTGTAATTCCCGACAAAGTAGACTAGGACCACTCCAAGTCTTCCCGTAAATGTCGTAGAAGGCGACTTAGGAAACACAAGCTAAACAAAGCTTATAAACAGCAATGAGACCTCTCTAACCCGTCTGGCCAGCGTGGAGAATGTACGCCAAATCCTTTGACTGCGCTGATATATGGCTCTGGTAGTAGAGGGGTCGTGGTCCTGCGGTGGACTAAAAAAAACTTGATGATGTATTTTCAACTACACTGCGTGAGTCTTTGTCGTGTGCGTAAGTTTCACACAGGTGTCGGATTTTTGAAGCTGCCTAAAGACATTTGACATAAGTTTTTAAAGATTGCAATCTAAATCAAAAAGCGGTAAAGGAAATTGAAACTTGTAAACAGAAATTAAAGCTCATATTTCTGTCACATTCACATTCCGCGACGGCCGACCGGATGATTGTCATAATATACCATGGTCATAATGTAAATTCGCCGCGGAACGCGTACGGCTGCCGCGGCATCCGTTCCAGCCCGGGCCGATGGGAGCCGGTTGGTCTGAATCGTACCTTACCTGGTAAAACCATAATCATTCGTAAAATCATTTTTAAAAGGTGTCATAGATTTAAATTGACTGGTAGTTTACCTCGGGTTTAATCTTGTACCAGCCAGCCCGCGTCGAGCTCGGCATGTAGTACGACGCAGCATCCTTCACCACTATGCCTTCCTCTTGTTTCTCTATGGCCTCGTTTAGCTTGGCCACGATACTTGAACTGACAAAAATATTCAAAATTATAATAAAACTTATGTACAATTAAGGACTTAGAATAAACATGATATACATACGTTTAAAAAACTACTTAATACCTGACTACGAGAAAATTCTTACTAAAAAGTATGAATTATCAAATTAATCGGCAGCCATTTAATAATAATAACCTTTCATTTGATACCCACTCTATATCTAAACATTTTTTTTTGCTTAAACTTTTTTTTATATAAACGAGGAGTTTTCATGGGGAACTCAAGGGGTTCAGTTGGGGTTTTAATTTATTTTGCAAATTGATTCTAATTGACTTTATAATGTGAAACGTATTACTCATTAAGGTGTTACTCATCGGAAACAAACGTGTAGTTTGGTGTTTTAAATGCTCATGACCAATATGTGAAATTGTTAAAGTGCACAGTCAAAGTACGGCTGTGGAGATACTAAGCGCCCTTAAGTGAGCGTCTTTAGGTGGACGGCGCCACTGAATCGACTATGAAAACCAGTGGACACGTATAGATGTGTCGCCAGAAGCTCCCTTGAAACAATCAAAGGACATACACCACCCTTTGATTGAAACTTGTTAGAAATTAAGAAACTAAAAACCACAGATAGGCTGTAAAGCATTCGAGTCCAGGGCCGTAAAAGCATTTATATATTTTTAATTTGCGGCCTTATAACTACTTATATATTATAAGGCCGTAAATGAAATTTTGAACATTTTTTACATACAATACAAGCAAAGAAGGTACCTATCTACTTTTAGAGATAATCTAGTTAAATTAAATCCCATCTTTTGTCTCTTTCCCTTTTATCGGCATTTACTGTTGCTTGCACAAGACTTCGCTAAACGTCAAAAGTAAAAATGTAGCCTGTTTTCTGCTTAATACGACAAAATTTAAATGACATTGTTTAATCCTATCTCTTTGGCGACGATTATTGCCAAGGTGCTGGATGGTATGCTTGATACATGTTTACAAAAATACCTAAACTTGCATGATGCCCAGTTTGGTTTTCAGTCTGGGCTTTCTACTGAAAGTGCGATACTAAGTCTTGAGCATACCTTTAAGTACTATACAGACCATAAGACACCGGTGTACGTCTGTTTCCTTGATTTGTCCAGGGCGTTTGATCTTGTGTCCTATGACGAGCTGTGGACCAAACTGAGGGACAGAGGTGTGCCGGTGGAAGGTCGAAATATTTTTAAATATTGGTACAATGGTCAAACCAATTTCGTGAGGTGGGGCAACTGTTTGTCTGACCCATACGAGTATGTGTTGGAATGTTGGAAAAAAATCTCGCCCGGGGCGCTGGTAGAGCTAAAACCGGCACTGCTGACAGCTTTCACGCCATTATCCGCAAAAAAACAGCATCCCTGATCAAGAGAGTTAGGGGTAGTCAAAACAGCATCCTGAAAACAGTGGCTAATAATTTGACCTCTCCACTATGGAAATGCCTGGTGAGAAGAGTTACATAATAATAAGTTGATATATTTAAAAATTTTATAGTTGTGATTCAAATATTATAATTGTGTACCTATATGGATTTAAATCATCTGTTTTTTTTTTTTTTATTTATTTAACGATATTGACTTCTGCTTTAGGTGACTTTTCTATTTAGTAGCGTCATACACGTTTGTTTATTTGTTTAATTTCTTTATTGCACAAAAATTACACGTCCCGGCGCGGCGTGCCGCGATAAAAAAATACGCCACTACGTTTCAAAACTGGTTACACTTTTGACACTTCATCGCGGAATCTTATACGTCCAATATAACAGCATACAACTTACATATCTTTGACGATCTCCCTCTTGCTGTGCACTATGACTCCTTTGACGTCATCGAACATGTGGTCGAGCATCGCGAGCCGCTGCCCGAGCGGCAGCCCCCCGGCCGCGGCCGCGCCCACCAACGACCGCCCGTTGTACATCAACACGTCAAACGCACAGAAACATGGCCGCAGGCTTGATTTCTCCGTTATCTTCTTTACGTCAAATGGTTCACCTATAGGTAAATTCGTTTTGATTCTCTCTTGTACCTCTGAGTTTTTACTCAGTAGGTCATATTCAACTACTACCACTTTGTTCCGGTATCCCTTTCTCAGCCAGGGCAAGTTGAAAAATGACCTTTTTCAAATTGCCTGGGTATTGGGTGTTTATCTATACAGGATGATTTTGACCCTCTGAGCTATATTCAAGGAAAGTATATCTATCTCTATGCGCTAAATAAAATATACATGTTCTCTTACAAATTTACCTTGTTTCATAATAAAAACTAAAGATAAAAGCCCTCAAAGTTGTACGGCAAATTCCCAATCGCAGTGATACCGACCGCCATATGACCGCTCGCCGCGCGCGCCGCCGGCAGTAAGGGTGTGGGGCGGTCGTACGGAGGAATCAAGCGACAGCAAGGTCATTGACACTAATAATAATAATAGCCATGTATTGCAAATGTAGGGATTTTTCGTAATGAAAAATAGTAAAAAAAGTATTATTTTTTTTGCTATTTTGTGTTCTATTAGTGATTCTCATTCCAAGATTTCAATATAGCTCAGTGTTTCAAAATTAACTGTACCTATATGGATTTATTATAAAATTCTAAATAAGTATGTATTTATTATAAAATATGGTATCCTTGAGTTAGTAACCCATAACACAAGTTTAAAAATCTTACTTTGAGGCTAGCTCAACTCAAGCTCAATCTTTGTAATTTTAAAAATGATTGGTAAACCATTGTTAGCAATTAACACTCTATATATGAGAGAGACCGACAGTGGGGCTGACAGTGACAGCCGCTGCCGAAGTCAGTCGCATACGCTTCGGATATTTGAACATGGTATTATTTCAAACTTAAGTACCTAAACCAAACCAAAACACCATTAAACTTAATTTCTAAAGAAATCACCTTTAATTTTGAAAGTCTGACTGTACTTGTGCCAGCCCATCATCTCTCCGTCTATGATGAAGCTGGAGACGCTGGCTGTGAAGCAATCCTTCAGGTGCGGAGTAAGCAAACCAGACTCGAAGGATTTACCGTAGTTCTCCGAGTAACTGTGACCGCGTCGCGAGAAAAACTCGAACACACCATCCTTCATATGCATCTAAAAATAAGAAACTCGTTTACAATGCTGTGAAAATTATAGTCTATCTATAAACAAAACAGCTTATTATGTCCCTATAGAAGTGTAGGATTCCCACCTATCCCAGCTTGCTAGGTGAGCCCTAAATAATACTTTATGTAGGTACACAGTACGTGTAGATCACTGAATATAAAAATTACAGGGTGGATTTGAAATCGTTGGCATCCTTTTAAATATTCACTATACCCATGATACCAAAGTAATATGAGACTAATCAATCAAAAATCGTCATTTTCATATTAAAGAAAACCTCTAAACATGCATAAGACTCCTTGACAGACACTATTACTGCAATTATAAATGAAAAAACTAATCGTCATAAAACTCACGAAAAACAAATTAATGATAATACTATCATTTAAATCGCGTCGTCGTCGTCGATTCCGTAAGACAGAATTACCTGGTATTCTCAATCGGTCGCATGTCATCGCCTTTCCCCAGTCGACTTTAAACCTTATCCACGCAACGTAAAGTCTGTTTTTGTATGCCGGCCGCCCGCGCCACCGCTTACCAGCGCCGGGATCATAGCACTCTCGCGAGCGCGATGCGTGATGTTTTGATAGTTTGTTTATTTTTTTACTTTAAACAATAATTTATAACAACTAAGTACCTGAAATCTCTCCCCGTCGAATTTGTTTTCAACAAAGTAAGTCTTGTCTGCCGATAGATGAAGGCTCGCCTCTGTGACGTCGAGTCGCTCGCAGCGCATGGGGCACACGGCGCAAAATATTTGGACGCCCATCTCCACAGGTCGACTGTTGCCTTCGTCAAACTGCTCACAAACCTGGCAAAATATGAAGAAAGTAGAAGCCTTTTAACTACATAATAGAAAGCCTATTATTGTCCCTTTGACAGTTAGAACCAAGTTATTTATTTATTACACATTTTGAAAAGTTAAAAAAGTTAAAATTATATGGCTACTCTCTGGAAAACCTTTAATTTGGACTTCTGCTGTTTTGTGAGTGATCAAGTCTGGGCGCCGTATATAGGTTAGGACGGGCAAGATACATATGGACTTTATGGACTTTATAAGGCATGTCAGAAGATTGCCTTTAGGTAGCTCTTTCATCAAGCGTAAGTGTTTGCCGTGTGGTTCCCGGCAGAGTAGAATAGGACCACTCCAAGTCTTCCCGTGGATGTCGTAGAAGGAAACACAAGCTAAACAAAGCTTACAAACATCAGTGAGACCTCTCCAACCCGTCTGGCCAGCGCGGAGGGTGTAGGCCAAATCCTCACAGACAGAGAGGTACAGAGAGGGTCGTGCTCCTGCAGTGGAGACTAAAAAAGACCTGATGATGAAGTGTATAAAAAAAATAGTTTATGTAAGTCAATCAACCAACCACAAGGCAAAACCAAATCACCTATGCAAACTTTATTAATAACATACTTGTATATGTAGAGGTATTTAAATGCTTTAATTAGATAGATATAGGTAGATAGAGGGCAAACGCACTCAAATATCTAATAAAAAACGCCAACTAATTTATCTGTTTGTCTTCTCCTAAAGGTTGACAGGGAGAGAATGCTTTAGCATTAAGTCTACCTATTATATATTGTAGCTTTTGGCTCAATAAAGTTTAAATTAAAAAATAAATAAAAAAAAAATAAAAAAAAATATTAAAAAAACTTAACAGACAGTAACTGGTACTTACTTTCAGTAGATTATTACATTCCTTGTTGTAGCTTGGCGCATCGGGGTGAAAAGCTGCCAAAATTCGATCGGTGCCCATCGAAAGCTTCATATCTTTCAGGATTATCCTCAAAAACCACTTGAATTGTGTTGGACTCAGTTTGTCGAGAGCAAATTTAAATGCTTCGTCGAGAGCAGCTAAAACAATTTGATAGTATACATTTATTCATATACGAGTATTCATACATTATTCATCACTAAACTCGTGGTAACTTATTTTACTTCTTCGAGATAAATACATAAATCTTCTTTGAGAAAAACGGGGTACCTACCTAAACGGAGAAGAAAAACAGGGACCATGCTTGGTAAACACAACTAGCACTGACTCCATTATCATCATCCGAGCGTATTCCCGGTTGCATCCTCAGCGGTAACGCTTAAGAGCCCGCGGTTTGCTAGCTAATAACCTAGGTGGATAAGTACTGGTAAGTTACCCAAAGGGTAGACCAGAACCAATCCTGGGATAGGTTTTAATAAACGCTAGATGGCGTTCGGGACCCACAGCTCGACGTGCCTTCCGAAGCATAGAATCATCTTTCTTGTCGGATAATCAGGTGATTCAAGCCTGCAATATCCTAACAAGAATGGAAACAACTTCACAAAGTATGCTTCCCAGTGGGATTCGAACACCGACCGGATCACAAGGCAAACGCTTTGACCACTGGACCACGGAGGTAGTCATCATCAGGCAGGCAACAATTAGCACTGACTAATGTGTGCTAATGTGTAGGTACCTACTATAAATCTGCGTAAGGATATGTAACATTACCAGGTTTCTAAACGTCCTAATGGTTGGTTTAAACCTTATTACTATGTGCAGTGTGATTTGTTTTTATATAAAAAATAATAAAAAAATAAAGGTCTATACTTACGTCCTTTATTCCCGACTTCGGCGGTCGCGATTTTATCCAAAATGGCATTTACTTTGCCGATGTCCAGAGTCCCGGGCTTCTCGCCGAATCGCTTCTTTATCACAAAGTACGCTACTCCTGAAAAGTCTGGCGCGTTGCTGTCGGCCGCAGACTTGTAATGCTTCAGTTTCGAAGCGTCGAGGGAGTCCTTGATGGCGAGAACCTTGACCAGTAACGCGCCGAGTTTGCTTTCTTTCATGTTGTACGGACTCCTCTCACGGTCGCATGCTGGCAGAAGAAGTCGCAGAATGTTGTATAGGCTAGAATTCTTTAAAGTTTACCATGTTAGTGTAATAAACGTGGGTATGATATACTCTTACTGTCTTCTGTGATGTGGGGTAAAGTAGGGTAAGTTAATTTTATAGAATTGGTAAATTCATACATTATAGTGAAACACTAGTTTTATACATTTTATGATAATATACTTTCAAAAAACACTTAATATACAGGTTAACGGACATACCTACAGGTAGGGGAAGACCAAAGAAGAGATGGATGTAGAGCGTAAAGCATGACATGGATATAGTTGGAATGGATGAAGGAATGACGGGTGATAGAGGGAAATGGAGGGATAAGACATACTGCGCCGACCCCAAATAAAATGGGAAAAGGTAAGGAAGATGATGATACTTTAAGCCTTATACAACGTAGAAGGGACATACCCGTAATAAATCGAACAACGGTCATTTCTCTTCTGTGGTAATTATAGTTTAATTAAAATAATGGCCAAAAAACAAAAAAAACGGCTTTTCCATACAAAACTGTGCAGCCGCCCGGGCGATTTGTATGTTTATTTTTTTAGTTTTTTTAACAAAGTAATATTTTAATTTCATTATACTTTAGTGATCTAGTATAGCGCGTGGTTTGATTTATTACGGGTATGTACCTTCCACGTTGTATATGTTACGACAGCATTTCCTAAACACTGCCACAGACACTATAATACTAGCCGTAACACTGCTGAGATATTTGTTAGTTTTTATAATGCGATGACTAATTGATAGCGATGGTAATGGAGCGTATTTGCCCAGCTGAGCTGGTCAATTCAAGAAAATAAAGGTCGGCCAGTATTGCGCCTTACATACTATGGCCGGTCAATGCTTGTGACTGCCGAGACATGAAGATGTGGTGCACAAAGCGAGCTAAGAATCTAAGATCCACCTGACCATACTCCATATGCAACCCGACCATACGTATAGTCGGCGAACCATAGTTTAATTGGGCAGCAGAATACTTGGCTGACTTGGCCCAGGCCGCCACGGCGGAGTCAATTAGCATCATATAATGAAAATTCTGATTTATCTACGGAACTTCTACACCTCAATCACGTACGAATTTATAGCGATACTTCATTATATCCTGTTTTGCAGTGTTCCTACTCGTTTTTGCGTATTTCATCAACTTTATTTCATCGTGTTACACCTTAGACCTCATCTTAGCTTACCATTAGGCTAGATAGAGGTCAAACGCACTTAAATCTCTAATTAAAAAAAACTGCCCAAAGATGATCGAGTGTCCTCGCAACGTGGGTTGTCTGGTGCATGCGTCTTTATATTAAGGCTGGGCCACTGGTATGACTCTCCATTAATTCAGAGTAACATATATACCTACTACTACTACAAACGAAACAATTTATCTGTACACACGTCGATGTGTGAGTTTTATAGTTAGGGTCGCACCGCAGAATTATTTTAATACTTACCTACTAACGAGTTCGACATATTTACGATTATATTTTTCCATACCGGAAGATTTGCGAACACTATGACGTAAAAAATATTCTGTTTTATATGTATTAAATGTTACAGAAAAGTCGGAAACAGCTACGTTATATCACTTTATATATCAAGATGGTTGCTGGGTTATAACGTAAAATTATATTGTTGCTTTACTTACCTGTTTTCATCATTTGGAAATGTATGAAATATACGTTCTTTAGAGTATTGGGTGGATAAACAATTATTATACGCGCACCTTCTCACCATGATGGTTACTATTGGTTGACAGTTCTCAAGACAACACACGTCGCTTATTGCGTGCGGCTAGTAATTAAACCCTGGTTTGGAGCCGTCGAAGCTCACAAAGTGCGGGGGAGAGGTGCGGGGACGCCAATTTGCGGGAGACGCTGTGAGATACCATTCAGTTTGACTCTTATGTATTCTGTGGCTGGGCCTGACGTGGATAATCTAATTTTGCTCCCGCTTCCACGCACACAAATTTACTCTAGCCGAAGCGAGACAGCGAGACCATGCGGGGTGAAAAGATCATGATAGGTCAATGAAGCTGGTTTCGGTTTTGAGGTTTTTTTTCGTTTTACAAAGAATATTTAAGAGTTATTTAAAAAGTAAGTCATATTATGACTGCCTTATGGTTAATACAATTATAATCCAAAGTTACAAGGGCTAATTTATTGTATTTCTTGAATACTTTCCGTTTTAGTATAATTCTGAGGTGATTTAGAGGCAACTTCGCAATTTTTTACTATGGAGAAAATTTCAAGCAATCGTGTTTTCGAAACATATATTATGTATAGAGTTAGTCCTGAACTTTGCTGTGTTCTTATTTCAAAGTGAGTAGTATTTCGTTAATATTGATAATATTTAAGATCGCTTTAAGAACTTTAGGGTAGTACGGGCTCTTAATTTACCTACCTTTTTTTCTGTTATTTGAGCAGCAGCAAGCTTGCAGTCATTGAAGAACTTCATCAATATTTCGTGTTGTTCCTGTCTTATACTCTTTGTCCTATTTTGTTGTCTCTTGTGATTCTTCTGCAGATCTTTTAATTTTTCTAAGACCGAACACAGGTCTCCAAAAGCGACTGAGTTTGCTGGCACAACTTCTTCATTGTCCATGATATAATAGGCGACTATCTTTATTAAATTATATGTTGATCTGGGCCTGGCACAAAAGAAAAACATTTAATTAACCAACTGAGCGGAGAAAAGTTAAAGCTTACACCTACTAAATAAGCTGCAATATATACAATGTGGAAGGAACATACCCGTAATAAATCGAACCACGGGCTATACTACATTACTAAAGTATAATAAGATTAAAATAACAGTCAAAAAACAAAAAAAAAATTTACATTTCCATACAAATCGCCCGGGCGGCTGCACACTTTTGTATGAAAATGCTGAAATTGTTTTTTGTTCTTTGGCTGTTATTTTAATTTCATTATACTATAATGATCTAGTAAAGACCGTGGTTCGATTTATTACGGGTATGTCCCTTCCACGTTGTATATGATACCCGTATTTGCTGTCGTCAATCTGTGCTTCGGAAGGCACTTAGTCCCGGCTGTTATCACGTCTTAAAGCTAAGTTAGCTTGTAAATTTTGACACCAGTGTTGGCCACTTACACATTAAAAAAAAGCTATTTTTACGGCAGCAGGAACTACCCTATTCCACTTCTTCCACATAACTATTCCATTTTGAATTGGTTTTAAATTTAAGTAGGAGTATAGGGACAGTCACTATGCTAACCATAGTGACCATGAAACCATTAGGGATGATAATTAAGTTTTTTCTTACTTCACTAATCATTTCTATTTTTATTGAATATGTTACCACGAGTATCTATATCCAAGACTAGCTGTGCCCGCGACTTCGTTCGCGTGGTTGTCGGAACGTAATGTTATATAGCCTAAAGCCTTCCTCTATAAATGGACTACCCAACAAAAAAAGAATTTTTCAAATCGTACCATTAGTTCCTGAGATTAGCGCGTTTAAACAAACAAACAAACTCTTCCGCTTTATAATATTAGTATAGATGATGACACTAACCATTTTCAAAATTTTAATTTAACTATTTTTTACAGAATGCTTTCGTGCTAGTCTGGGAAAAAAGAAAGAGTATAACGTAGAATGTACCAACTGCTACTTCACGCGCATATCGTAAAAGCCGATCGAGGAAATGGACGAAAATTGCCCTGAGCTTTTTCTACCCTAATTAAGGACGTGATAGTATGCATTTGTGCCCAAAAAATAACTGGAAGGAAATAAACACATTGAAAATACTTATAGATCGTTCGTTCAATTGGCAGGTCTGCCGTCGGCGTGCCGACAAAGCAGCGTCGTCTTTTTCGTCAAAAACGCGGCCTTTTTTGGCGCGCCGCAGTCATGCACGCCATTTCAACAAATAAAACCTACCATATTACATAATTCGGTTCAACACAAAAATTATTAGAAAGAATAAAAAACATGGTGCAGCATAATTATTTATTAGAATTATATTACAAGATATTTCGTCAAATATTTCCTTGCCATTTGAGGCGAATGGTCTTTGTAAAGCACATATAGATTGTAGGCAGTCTCTCTAGTTAAATCTATTACTCCATGCTGAGTGCAGACAGTAATTATCCCACTTGATAATGCTTTTTCATAGTATTCTATAGCCAAATTGTTAATACTCAACATTTGGTAGGCCCTCCCTAAGTTGTAGTAAGCTTCTTGATCACATTTTCTCAGTTTTTGATAAGTCAACAAATATGAGAGGCCTTGTAATATCAAGTTTTGATGTTTATTAACAGTTCTCTGAGACGCCATCACTAACAGGGTGATTCCAATTAACAAAGCTGATAAAGGCTCCTTTGAATGAGAATGATAATCTAGAAAATATTTGATTGCAACAATATATCTTCCAGAAGTCAGAAAATTGTTTCCAATAAAGACACTTTTAATGGGATTACTTTCTTTTTGAAATAGTCTCATCAAATACTTTGCATTCTTGCCTTCATCCACAGTACTCAATAGAAGTCCCAGAAGATTCCATGTGCGTATGCTTGGGTATCTTTGGGCAAAATCTTTAATGAATCTAGTTGCATTCTCATAATCATGATTGAGTAGACAAGCTTGAAAGCACAAGAATTCAATTTCTGCACGATGTTGGATCAAAGACTTTGAGGTAATGGCACCAGCAGTCAAACGTTGCATAGTATAATACATTTTAAATTTGTAGGCAATCTCTAATAGTTCTCGAAAAAGATTCCATTCTTGTTGAGAAGTTAGTTTAAACTTTTCATCTTCATCAAAGTGAATTTCATTTGGCAAAATAACATTTTCACCCCTAACATTACGAAAGTTGTGTATAAGCTCCACAGCATTTTTAGGATTCTTCTGACTGTAGCCAATAATAAGTTCTTCTGGATGCCTATACTGCATAAATGTCTTAGACAGCAAAGCTTGACCAACTTCCATATATTTTATGGGAGATACATTGTGTTTTTTTAAAATGCATAATTGCTCATAGAGCAGTTCCATGCTCACAGCATAACGGTAATCTTGTTGCAAGGCATTCATAGCTTCATCTATTTGACCTCTTTTCACAAGAATATTATACAATTTCCTGCGAGCATCGAGGTGTTGAGGTGCATGGCTCAATACTTTGTAATATGATTGTACTGCATCATCCTCTCTTCCTAAATTGTGAAGACAATCTGCATGCTTAAGCCACACAGCACCTAGGTCAAAACTGGTATTGTTTACAAGTGGTTCTAACAATTGCATGGCCAATTCATGGTGCCCCACGGCAGACAGAGCCTCTTCAATGTCCATATATAGATCTCCAGCTTTTTCAACATCATTACACAAGAAATCATTTAGTAAATTATGAACCAAATCAATTGCACCAAGATGTATGAAACAAACTAATAACTTGCTTTTCAAGTCAATTTGCAAGTCATTAGGCATAATACATTTGACATAATTTGTGTGCTCTTCTATGCCACCCTTGGAATTCTCTGTAGTCACAATTTCAGCCTCTATGGTCACCCCTGCACTAGCAACAAATACCTCCAGGCAAGTCTGGTATTGTTTTCTCGATATGAGTAATTCCAGTAGAATGTTTATATCTTCTAAATTAAATGCTATAGAACATTTTTTATAGACAGCACCCATCAACTCCAAAGCCCTTTCAATCTCATTGCTATTGTGATATAATGTGACAGCTAGCCTTGCATATTTCATGACTGTCTCCGCTTCACTTGCTGGTAAAGAAACTGCGATCTTGTGATAACACTTCACATAAGTCACATTAAACATATTGAGGGGGTATTTGATTTCTTCCAAAGAATCTAATACCTGTAGCCTCTTCAAATGAGTATTTAAATTTTGTGGATCAGCTTTAATAGCTTGAGTGTAACATATCATTTCCTGTTTGATATCTCCTCTCTGTTTAGATATAGCAGCTAATCTCAGCCATTCATTGGCATCTGAAGGGCTCAAATGTGCAGCAAGTAGTGAGAACTGCAATGATTTCTCTGGATCGTGTTCATAGATCTGAGCCAGTGTTTGATAAGGCTCCGCTGATGTAGGTATCTGCTTTATAATTTCGTGACACATGCGCTCTGCGGTCTCTTTGTCTCCTCTGGCAAAACGCAAATTAGCTTCGCCCATTAAACCCAAGAGGGCAGGAGTTAACCGAGTTCCTCTACGACGTCTTGTCAAACTTTTCTCAACAACTTGATTATTCTGTTTAGAGTCATCAAAACTTTTCTTACTTGGGTCAACATCATCCTCGTCATCATAATTAAACCATTCACTAGAGTATTCAGCAAAAGACATTTCACCACTTAAGAATTTATTGGTCAATTCCTTTTCTAAATCCATTTTTTCAGTAAATTCTACAGAAGGTCCTGCTTGTAAATTATCCATGTTTTTAGTCTTTCTGAGTGTTAGAAACTTTTTTTTCAAATTTAGTTTAATCAAACTATCAAATTAAATTAAGTGGTACTTACTTCTTGCTCTGTCTGAATATTTTTAGCTTATAAGGTTGCAGTATGTTTGTTTTTCACTGAATTGCTATATTTTCGTCATAAAATCATATTTTTTCCTATTTTGGGTTTGATGTTTAAATTTCACTTCATAATAATATCCCTTTTGTTTGTTCTTTCTTTATTTTATTTTCTCTAACAAATAACAGAAATAAATAACGTTTTCAGGTTATCACCTAGTCTGATCACTTTATTTATTTTGGTCATGCCTATGAAACTTAGAAAATTGCAGAATTTTGATAAAAAAATTCAATAAAACGCCATCTAGTCACGAATCAGCTGACCTAACTCCTAATGCGTGTTATAGAATAGGAATATCAAATGGTGGAGAAATTCGCCACACGAGGTAGAACATGTGATAGCTCAGTTGATTAGAGCTTGGATAAAATAAGAGCAATGTTGCGAGTTCAAGTCCCACTCACGCAGTATATTTTTTACACCATTTTTTTATTTGATAGGAATATTAAATGATGGATAAATTCGACACGCGCGGTTAATCACTTAATAGCTCAGTTGTTTAGGCTATTGAATATAGTCGTATCGTATTTGAGCCGAGATCGCGAGTTCAAGTCCCAGCTCATGGAGTAATTTTTTCACCGTTTTATTTCATATTTTAGTCCTTTCGTGTTGCGAAAGCATGTGACCAGATGGCGCCACTGGTTTGATCTAATGTTAAAGCTACAGTTTCTTATCTATTTCAGTATATACAATGGTGTGGTGTGGTTAGGCAAAGAAAATAATACTCAAAGAGGATATAATCACTTACGTTTTAATAATACTCTCTGACGAGAGTGGTTGGATATCTGACAAAAAAATCTAACTAATGTCAATCAGCAGCAGTGTGACCAGATAAAATTTTACGAAAATACCGAATTACCTCAAAAAAATATAAAAGAAAAAATATAATTATTTGAAAATCAGCGCATTGCTCTTTGAGCAATATTTTCGCTGAGCCTACGACCTTTTTGTGCTGCTGCAGCATACATAAAAACATCGCATCGCTATAAAATCTGTATGTAAATAACGTAATATATTCATTTATTTTTTGTGTGTGAGTGTGTATGTGCAGTTTTCACAAATAAACGATTTATCTATCTATTTGCACAAGGCAAATACCAGTAAAAATACTGATTTTCAAAGCTGTTTTATGTATTAATCATCACGTCATTCATCTAACTAAAACTTGTTAGATAAATGTATTTAGTATTTATATTTATGTATTTAAAAGTGCCATTACAGGCAAATTCAGGGAAATCCCCTGAACATCAATATTCGCGGGCACGATCGCTACAGTTTTGATAACTTTTTATCTAAAATATACCCAAAATACTTACTTCCTCCAATATACCTATAAAAATACTGATGCTTGAAAAAGTCGATAAAATATGCCGAAAAAATATAAAAATACTGAATTTGGTCACACTGATCAGCAGTCCAAAGAAGTAATGTGATTACCAAAGAAATTGTATACAAATACAAAACTAGAATGCTTACGAAATGGCAAAGTCGTTCCCAAAAATTATAGCTCTCCCCACAGATTATGAATCAAGATAGCTAGAGATGGGCAAATGCCCGGGCATTTTGGGCACATTGGGAATATTCCCAATAGATGCCCGATAAATTTCTTCCCTTGGGCATTTATCTGGGCATTTATTTTTTTATGTCGATATTATTTTTTTATTCTATTTTGACATTGAAAATAAACAATATTGTTAATAGAGCTAATAGTTATAGGTAGTTAAGTAATTTTCACGACCCCTCATTTTTAATCTCTAGGGCAAAACAAAAGAAATGCCGCGCATAAGTCGGGAGGCCAACTTCGACTGGTTTTGGTCAGTGACTCAATGAACGCCAGAGAGTACTTAATTGGAAGAAGTAATTCAAGGTATATATTGTTTCGCTCGTTTAATCACGTTTGTGCTGGGTACAGAAAGATATAGAATGGTTCATTCGGCTTTAATCGTGTCTGCCGAACAATGGCCGGTGCAGCGCTCGGACTCTAGATACGTATTCGTTAGGATAACGTATCGTATCTAGTAGGTAACGGATAACGTGGAGGAACGTCCAAACTCCACGTTCCGCGAGCACAGGCACGGTTTGAGATACTTATCTGTTACTTGACGGTTACTCGGTATCAAGTTACTCGGATATCAAATAACCTAATATATTGGTAACATGCAAAGAATTTATAATACAATCTAGAATAACTACGAGTAATAATCTCAAAAAAACAACATTGAAAATTAAACTTAATGGCACGCACATAAAGCTCATATTTTCATAATGCTTATTTTTAAATACTTAACGTTCCCAAAAAATGTACCTAAAGTTATAGGCGTCCCTTTCCCGCAAACTGTCAGTGCAATAAAGTAGAAGGGGAGTGCTATAACTTTAGATATAATTTTTGGGAACGGCTTTGCCACTTCGTAAGCATTCTAGATTTGCTTACAATTTCTTTGGTAACATGCTCTTCAGCACTAATCTTTTCATTTGGTATTAGTAAGCTCGGTCCCTCTATGTATGAAAGAAAATTGCATTAAAATCTATTGCGTAGTTCTAAGTGCACATACATACATACAGAGGGGCAAACGGCGAGAAGATACTTGTAATCGTGATTCGAAATCGTGATAATCGACTGATTTGCATTCATTTTTATTCACTTGGTCGCACTAGATCAGATTAGGTTTATTTTGTAGTAATGTAGTTTAATTTTAATTGTAATTATTTATTTTCTCCTTATTAAACAATTTGTAGCAAGGTTATCGATACTTATAGAGAATTAACTGCCTTAGTGGTTCAAAGTCGTTTGCCTTGTGATCCAGAGGTCGTGGGTTCAAATCCCACTGGAAAGCTTGACTGTCTCGTTAATAATTGCATACGTTTCATTTTTTGCCTTCGCAAATATGATCATATATCATCTTTTCGTTCTGAGCTTAAATGGCTCCTATCCGAGAACGCAGACAAATGCGAATTCTTTGCACTCTCTTTTTAATTCTTTTGAGTACCTAAATGTAAATTTTAATTTTTTTCTGACACTCATGCAACTTCGTTCTACTGATAACCTCCTCTTTTCTGTTCCTCTTCATCGCACAAATTTTATGACAAGCTCTTTTACCTTACAAGCTATAGGGCTCCTTCTAATTTTTTTTCTTTTAAGAGAAGAGTGCACTCTTATCTTTTTGATTGATGTTATTATATTCTTTATTTTTCACCATCATCATTCATTATTTATATATATTACATGTTTGTATATATTTATTTGTTATATGTATTTAGGGTATTAAAAATAGTCTTATGTACGTATGTAGGTATATTTTATGAGGTATATTTTATTTTATTGTATATTATATATTGTATTATATTATATAGTTAAGTAGGCATATATATTATGCACATATTTTAATACTTTATTTTGTACCAAGTTTGGTTATTTTGTTTTAAGTTTATTTTGTATTTATTTTGTATGGTTGACTGGGAGAGGATGCTTTTAGCATTAAGTCCGCCAATTGTACTATTTTTTTATTGTAAACAATAAAGCTTTTATAAATAAAAAAAATAAGCATAGGTACTTTGTCAAAAGTTGTTTCCAGTCTGGTTAGGATATTGCAGGCTTGAATCACCTGATTATTCGAAAAGAATGATGATTTCGTGCTTGGGAAGGCACGTAAAGCTGTGGGTCCTGGACGCTATCAGGTGTTTGTTTAAACCTATCCTCGGATTGATATACCCTTTGGGTTGCAGAGGTCAAACAGCAGTCACTCTGTGTAAAAGCTTGAGTTTGGCGCGGTCCCTCTTAAAGGTTTGTATACTAAGACATGTCATAATTTAGGTACATTAGTACATACTAAATTTACAAATTGACATTATTTTAAGTTTCGTAATTCTTATAATTCAATTTAATTATGACATAACCAACAATGTAATCTCAGTCCATCTATATAACTAATTTTAAGTTTTAAGTTTGTTAGTTGACGTCTTTGGACAAAACGTGCAGTGCAGTTTGTTGCCGCTTCTTCTGCACTTGCGCCTAGGAAGCGGCGTAAACTTAGCTGTAAGTAACGATTTGACGTCAACATTTGTGCAAAACAAAACAAAGTGACTATTTTTAAGAGATATTATAACAACCAGTAACCTCGTCAAATCATCTAGGTAGGTAGCGGACGGAAGCCTGGGCTTTGAAGCGTTACCACTGAGAATGCAACCAGGAATACGCTTGGATGATGATGTTATCTATGTACATAGAGAAATAAATTTAGGTGGTGCGACATATTGCGTAAATTATATGAAAAATGACTTGGTATTACTTGTCACAAAGTGTGTGCAAACGCTATGATATGCTTAAAATGCAGGTAAACTTTAACGTTGCACACATACCTACTAATCATACATTGAAAGTAGGCTTTGTTGAATTTTTTTTTTCTTTGCTGGGAGGTGTGAAAAGACGTAATTATATGTATAAATAAGCAAACAGACATCAAATGCGATATCAACAAATGAGCACTCTCGATATATGTAGTAATTTTTTTTGACAGTCTTATACATTTTAAATTTCGTATGGACTTAACACAGACAGATTTTGACGCTACAAGCATCATTTAGACTGAATAAAACCGCTATTATATCAACGGAACAAAATATATTCGTTTTGATGAGTTATTCGATTCCCTATCAACTTGTTATAACATTTCCCAAAAATAGGTAGGTAATGCTCTGGCATAATATTTACCCCAATTGACCCGTCATCGGAAAGGGACATTGAATTGACAGGTCTTAGTTCATTTTTAGCATTCCATAGCCAAAGGGTGCAAACGGGACCCTATTACTGAGACTCCGCTGTCTTTCCGTCTGTCTGTTTGTCCGTCTGTCACAGGGCTCTATCTCTTGAACAGTAATAGCTAGACACTTGAAATTTTCACCGATTATGTATTACTGTAGCCGCTATAACAACAAATCGTAAAAATAAAAAAAGTTAAAAATTAAAGGGGGTCGTCATACAAGAAACGTGTTTCTGCAGCGTTTTAAAACATTGTACGATGGTACGAAACCCTTCATGTACGAGTCTGACTCGCACTTGCCAGTTTATTTTACTGGCAAATGTTTGTAGACCTAATTATATGTTAAAATATGCAAACAGAAATGAAATGTGATGTCAACATATAAGCACACTCATACATTAGTCGAGAGTAGTCTTCTTTGACTGCTCATCGGTACGCAGCCTAAACTAGGTACTGATTTGGGAGTTGGTCCCGGAACAGGAGATATTCGTATTGACAAGTACTTCGATACCCCATCAACTTGTTATAACATTTCCCCTAAAATAGCATGCCAGGTATTTACGCCCGTCAATGGCAACAAACAAATTGACAGGTATATGTTCACATTTTTTACTGGAAAATGTATATGATAAATTAAGCAATCAGACATTAAATATAATTAAATCTGTACGGTAATTTTACCACACTGACGGGTAATGCATATAATTTGCAAGTTTTTTTAAAAATCAGGGGTCTTAAACTTACTTAACTTCGTAAAAATTACTTAACTACCTATAACTGTTAGCTCTATTAACAATATTGTTTATTTTTAATGTCAAAACAGAATAAAAAAATAATATCGACATTAAAAAAAATGCCCAGATAAATGCCCAAGGGAAGGAATTTATCGGGCATCTATTCGGAATATTCCCAATTTGCCCAAAATGTCCGGGCATTTGCCCATCTCTACTGACATTACATTTGGCAGTTCAAAATAGGCACGAGCGGTTCTTATACAAATTGAAAGGTTTTATTTATCTATACTAATAATATAAAGCGGAAGAGTTTGTTTGTTTGTTTGTTTAAACGCGCTAATCTCAGGAACTAATAATGGTCCGATTTGAGAAATTCTTTTTTCGTTGGGTAGTCCATTTATAGAGGAAGGCTATAGGCTATATAACATTACGTTCCGACAACCACGCGAACGAAGTCGCGGGCACAGCTAGTCTAGTATATACAGATCTGTGGCTCTCCCCTTCCACTGACAGTTTGCGGGAAAGGGACGCCTATAACTTTAGGTACATTTTTTGGGTACGTTAGGTATTTAAATTTAAGCATTATGAAAATTTTAGCTTTATGTGCGTCGCGTTAAGTTTAATTTTCAATGTTGTTTTTGTGAAATTATTATTCGTAGTTATTCTAGATACCTAGTACCTATTATAAATTCTTTGGATCAGTCTATTGCAAGTCTATTGTTTTGTCTATTGTAGACTACTAGTAGATTGTCTATTACCAAA
Organism: Acrobasis repandana; assembly: GCA_963576875.1. Lineage (NCBI taxonomy): Eukaryota > Metazoa > Arthropoda > Insecta > Lepidoptera > Pyralidae > Acrobasis > Acrobasis repandana. The sequence continues at coordinate 6,924,913 of OY756215.1, forward strand.
TCTATTACAAAAATCACATGAGTAGAGTTCGATAAAAAAAAGCAGCGAACTAGCGAGTGAAATGGTGAGCATGCATGCCTCAAGCAGTGCGTGAGCCAGGCCTAATGAATGAAAAGAACGAATGAAAATATAAAAAATCCGATCCGTGACCTGTCAATGTCAGTAATAAATTGACAGTTCATCTTTTGTTTATTTTATATTTATACCAAATAAAAAAATTAACTCAAATTGAAACAATTATCGTTAATTTGCTGTTTTTAATATATCAGAATTTGTTATTCATGAATCACTATTGTCCTGCGATACGGCACATCGAAGTATTTTTATTATACAGATTTTGTTTTTATTATGTAGGCTTCCGCTTCTTTTCGTATGTATCTTCTAGTCACTTCTAGTACATGCGTACCCATTTCTAGTTCAAGCTAATGTGTATGTTCTCAAGATAGTTCTTGTTCTTGCTTATTTGTGCAAACTTAGTACGTATTGTACCTAGTTAAATTTATCATTTCTATTTTACCTGCCAGAATATGACCATCTGTTAAAAATACTGTTTGCCATCTGTTTCCATAAATAGACATTCACTTAGAAAGTTGTTAGAAACTTATACTTATCAATTCTTACTTTTCACCAGGATTATCCTTACCTACCACTTATTTGTAGGGGAATCTATGCTTTATGCATAATATATTTATATAACAAAGCCCACACAGTTTAACCTTTACCTGTCTATATCTATATACAGCATGATACTGCAATTTTCCACTGATGACAGCAATAATTGCAGGGCACAAAGTGGAATGCATTATTTTAACACTTCGGAAGCAGAACAGCATTAGTTATGTGTGACTTACTACAGTCAGTGCAAGACCAGCTGACTGAAATAGAAAATGACCTTAGCTCAAACAGAGAAGATTATGATGGGGAATATGATAATTCGGATTGTGCACTCTTTAATATGCCTGTGGAGGTAAAATATTTCTAGTTGATTTAAATCACCTAGCTATAGGGGATTTAAGTTGTCCCTATTTTGTGGATTTAAAGCACCTGGGTTAGCCATGTAGTTCCCGGCAGAGTAGAATAGGACCACTCCAAGCCTTCACGCGGATGTCGTAAAAGGCGACTTAGAAAAAACATGCTTTACAAAGCTATAAACATCAGTGAGACCTCTCCAACCCGTCTGGCCAGCGTGGAGAGTGTAGGAGGCCAAATCCTCTGACTGCTCTGGCTAATATATGGCTCTGGTAGTACAGAGGGTCATGCTCCTGCAGTGGAGACTATAAAAGACCTGATGATGATGATGAAAGCACCTGGGTATTTAAGTAGACTAGTTTTGTACTGAAATCTCCTGGCCTGAGGTACCTTAAGTACTCTATTTTGTGGAGTTAAAGCACCTGGGCAATTCGGACAGTTGCTTTAACAGTAGCTAGGATAATAATACATATAATGTTATTATTATAATGTTTCATTTATTTACAGATCATACTAAACATATGCTCATTTTTAGACCCACACTTTTTAAGAAGTACACTAAGTAAAGTGTGTAAAAGATTTGATGACATATTAGCAGATGAGCATCTTTGGAAAAACTGGATTCATAGTAAAGTGAAGGGGGCTTTCCCCCCGCTGCCTCATTTGAAGTTATGGGATGAAGTTGAAGTGGATTGGGAGGATATATGTGTGGAAATGGATGTGGAAAGAAAAAAATGGGCTAATGTCAAGGACACCATGAAACACATTGTTGTCAAAGATGTGCACTTTGCATCGGTTGACACTGTTCTTCTAGTGAATGTGAGTAAACTTGTGCTAATTATATATATACCTACATACCTACAGGTTGATTTTGCACCCCTAGCTATATTGAAATCTTGTAAGTTACAAGATTTTGTAATTAATCAAACTCATTAATAAAACACAAAACTGTAAGAAAAAAAGAGAAGAAATCGCTTACCTACTGACTTTTATATACGCGCGGCCGTTGCCCACCCCCCGCTCACCGCCCGCCGCCCGCCGCCCGCCACAAGCTCGGTAGCGGATGGTGTTTGTCAGCTTATATGTTTAGTTTTTATTTTGAAACATATGACAGCATATTTATTTTTTATTTTGCTTAGATTACTTTTCTTGAATATAGCTGTGATGTTCAAAATCATCCTGTATAATTAGTTACTCAAAGAAGTCACTAAAGTGTAAAAAATTATATCTTGTTTTTTATTTATTAACTTATTAGTTTTCTTTCTTGGTAAAAATAACTCATCAATAAAAAAGTCACTATCGAAAAATAAAATCGTATTGTCGAGCTTAGTAAGCTGATATGATACAGGTATGTTTGCTATACACAGTAAATATCAGAAATTTTCCAGAAAGGTGAAATGTGTGTGTCAGGTGGAAGGGACCGTGGGATGGCTTTGTGGAATGTGCAGGACATCAAGCCTCCCAAAGAAGGTGAAGGTTCCACTGTTACTGATACCAAGCCACGACACATAAAGTATGATGCCCACTCTGGTTGGGTATGGGACCTGGCACCAGACAATATTGATGCTGCGACAAAAATATTCTCTGCTTCTTGGGACAATACGGTCAAAGCTTGGGATTTACAGGCTGGCTTTGAGTGTGTGGAAACTTTTCAGTAAGCATTTTTTTTATTTCAATATTTTTTTTCATCATTAAATTCTTTTACTTATAGTCTTATTTACTTAAATTGTCTTTGCAAAGATTCTATAAATATTTTAATTTTTATTCAAGATGTGGCATGTCAGCTTTGTCAGTTGTTTCGGATGAAAATATTGTGATGGCTGGACTATATTCTAAAAAGGTGTTATCCTTCGATCTCAGAGCAGGACCTAACCCTATTAGTTTTTATAAACCGCATAGGGGACCAGTATTAGCCCTGCACACTTACAAAGACATGGTAGCCTCTGTCAGTGAAGATAAAACACTGGCAGTGTGGGATAAAATAGCTGGCAAACTTATAAAAACTGATGTAAAAATACCCACAGAAAAAGGATACCCAGTTTGCATTAGTTGGTGTCCGACTGCCCTATACATTGGTGATTCCAAAGGGTGCATACACCTCATTCATCCTGAAGATCATGTTTATTTGAAAACTCACGAAGTTTGGCCTGAGCCTCCAATCATAAGGCCCTCCAGTAAGATCACAAGCTGTTGTCAAACTCAGGGCACAATGGTTCTTTGCTCAGACAGAGGAGAAATAAAATTTTTGTACAATTGCTATCCACCACAAGAATATGCATCTATCAAGACCAGTACAAGTGATGTCACACAGGTAATAATCTGATAATATGATCTGAAACATAGAGAAGCTCAAGATAAAATGCCACTGTAAATGCGAATGTTTAGCCGCTTTGCATGCATGTAAATAAAAAACAACTTGGCATGAGTATTATAATATTATATGAAACTGATTTTTCTTTATGGGTTCCTTTTTAACCACCAGCCAAATTAGAGCAAGTTCAGTCCTTGATACTGAACTACTTTCCGTAATTTTTTTTACGAAAAACCAAAAAAATTAGACCTTAAACAAATCAGCCCTCAGACGAACGGGATTTTTGAAAATTTTGTTTAGAGATTTAAAAAGTATTTTTGTTAAAAGAAGTTTAATATTATGGACTGAACTTGCACCAAAAATTTGGCTGGTGGTTAAAAAGTCACCCTGTATAATAAAGAAAGCCTTAGATCAAAGACTCACTGTATTCAAAAGAAATCTGCTCTGCCTTATGCCTTAAATCAATCCGCTAGTTTCCAACAAGTCAAATCAGATACTTTTTACGTAACATGAAAACAAACATTTTCTATGAGATTTGTATGAAATATCGGACTGTGACGTCATAGTTTCTTGGAGTCAAATAGCGCTCTTAATATCAGTTTCTTTGCATTAATAAATCTAAAATCACGTTCAAACTGGATGTGAGCAATGACAAATGGCATTATTTTGTGAAATTTTATTCTGTTATCAGTACCAAATAATTTATTTATGACCCAGTGATTCAGTCCATAATTTTAAACAACTTTTCCCAATAAATGTATAGGTACCAAATTATTATTTTTTTCATTTTCCATAGGAACTACATCACGTGACTACTTTGATTTATTTATAAAAACCAAAATATTTGTGTCGTATTTCGGTACCTTTACATTTATTAGGAAAAGTTGTTCAAAATGATAGACTCACGATTTAAAATATTTGTACTTTATTAAAAAAGCAACTGGATAACCCGCCTGGTCAGCGTGGAGAGTGTAGACCAAATCCTTCGACTGCTCTGGCTAATATATGCTCTGGTAGTACAGAGAGGGACGTGCTCCTGCAGTAGAAACTAAATAAACGTACCACCGTACAATGTTTTAAAACGCTGAAGAAACACGTTTCTTGTATGACGATCCCCTTTAATTTTTAACTTTTTATTATTTTTAGTATTTGTTGTAATAGCGGTCATAGTTATACATAATCTGTTAAAATTTCAAGTATCTAGTTATTGTCATTATAAAGATCTAGTTAAAAACGCTGAAAAAACACATTTTTAGTATGACGACCCCCTTTAATTTTTAACTTTTATTTTATTTTTAGTACTTGTTGTTATAGGCCACAGTAATACATAATTGGTGACAATTTCAAGTGTCTAGCTATTACGGTTCAAGAGATAGAGCCCTGTGACAGAGGGAGTCTTAGTAATATGGTCCTGTTACGGTACCCCAAAAAGACCTGATGATGATTTAAAAATAACTTGTTAACGCTACTGATTTAGGGAGCACTTAGTCATGTCCTGAGCATTAGATCTTATTTATCTGAAATAAAACAATTGAATTGAATATGTCAATTTGGTATTAATTAAAATTTAATTTATTTAAATTTTCTGTTTCAGCTGCGATATCTTAACGACGTGTTGGTAGTTGGCACTTGCGACTCCGCCCTCGAGTTTTGGATCCCAAGTAACAGATGTGCAGAACCATGATTGCCTGAATATTATTTATTCCACGAAATTGAAAGACAATATTTAAAGAAGATATTAAACTTGACACCTCACATAAGTACAGTAGCTCGAATTATAAATATATGTATATATTTAAAATTCGAGCTACTCCAGCTCTGCGTGTTACACGTGTGAGCTTAGTTATTTGATTAGCTTATAAAAGATTCTAACAAGAAGTGCTCGAGATTCATAATCGCTAATAATGATTAATTAATCAATAAATCAATCAATGAGAAATTAACATATTTTAACTCGCATTTAACGATTGTATTTAACAACTCATAACAGTGGCACAAATAAAATAAAGCAACTTTTATTGGTACTGACTGATACTGTGATATTGTAATATCGAAGTAATTCTTTATAGTGGTAACTGGCTATGAAATTACTTTTTCTTTTTTTATATATTAAATGTGTAAATATTGCTAATAGTAAACTGTCACGGCTTAAAAGTCGCGTACCACGAAGATGCGGGAGGGTTGTGCAGTATAAAAAAATGCGTTATCTGTCGCTGTGGCTATATACTAATTACATGAAACAACCGATAGCAATACCACGTAGACCTGTTCGTTACAGAGGATGACCACAGGCTGCAGGGTACACCCCGAGACTGATGCCGTGTTGACATAAATACTATTGGTCCGAGAGCTGGCACCAATTTTTGGGTAGGTATTTGAGGCAAGCGGAAAACTTGTCGAATACCCCTTCTATTATACCCCAACACGGAACTGCAGACCTGGCTGGTGAGTACCCCTAAATTTTTAAACGTATTTTTTTTTATTTCCAAAAAAAGGTATTTGAGGCAATATGCATTTTTTATATGTTGTAGTTTAATGTTTAAAGAATAAAAAAATAAATAAGCCAAATGATTTAGTCGGGGCTTTAACATTGCCAGGCGCGTGCAAAGGTATTTTTCAAAAAAATATAATAAAGGAATTTGAGGCAACTTGAAATTTTAATAGGGTTTTTAATAGGGTATACTTATAACTAAAAAATATGATTCTCAAAAAGACAGGTCATTTTAATGGGACTTTCTATCTGCCAGGTCAATCTAAATAAGTCAAAATGGTGCAAGCGAAACTAGGCCTTAAGGCATAAAGTCTAGAGTTGTTTGGCCGGTATTTGATCGTTGTAGTCATACACACATACCGGGTATAATTATTTTATCTCAGCGAGCGAAGCATCTTAGTTTCAAGATTGACCAAAAATGCTTTTGTCCGTCAGTCTGTCTGTCTGTCGGTTTGTTCTCGCCTACAGGGCGCGTTTATTATTCCAAAACCGAAAAATAAGATATAGTTGAAACTTAGGGCGGCGTCATACAAGAAACGTGTTTTTTCAGCGTTTTAAAACATTGTACGGAGGTACGGAACCCTTCATGTACGAGTCCGACTCGCACTTGCCCGGTTTATTATAAAAAATAATGAATGAAAGATTCTAATAAAAATAACGCCTGTAAAAAAAATTGCAGTGTACTAATAATGTATCATTTCTCATTTTTATAACAAATGATAGATCAATCATTTGTTATAAAAATGATAGAAATTCTTCCATGCTGGTCTGGGAGGAAATAAAAAACGTAGAATGCACCAACTGCTTCTCTTCCCGCGCAGACAGTAGAAGCCGGTCGAGGGAATGGGCGAAAGTCTAATGTAAATGTAAAGGTAGGTTTCCTTCGAACTACTCTGGCGCACAGCTAGTTCGCTATTTATATACGCCATCGAAAAGGCCCACATTAATCTCGAATATTCTCCATAGTTGATGAAAGTCTTTCGACAACAGAAATCGTCGAGGTGCCGGGTATGTGTGTATGAGTACAACGATCAAATACCGGCCAAACAACTCTAGACTTTATGCCCTAAGGACATAAGGATTCGCTTGCACCATTTTGATTTATTTAGATGACCTGGCAGGTAGAAATTCCCATCAAAATGACCTGTCTTTTTAGGAATCTTATTTTTTAAATATAAATTTCAAGTTGCCTCAAATACATTTTTATATTTTTTTGAAAAATACTTTTGCACGCGCCTGGCAATGTCAAAGCCCCGACTAAATCGTCTGGCTTATTTATTTTTTTATTCTTTAATCATTTAACTGCAACATATAAAAAATGCATATTGCCTCAAATACCTATTTTTGGAAATAAAAAAAATACTTTTAAAAATTTAGGGGTTGCTTTAGCCCCGCTACTCACCAGCCAGGTCTGCAGTTCCGTGTTGGGGTATATTAAAAGAGGTATGTGACAAGTTTTTAGCTTGCCTCAAATACCTACCCAAAAATTGATGCCAGCTCTCGATCTACATTAGAGGTAGGTTACACGATCAGTCTGGCATCAGTCAAGTCCATCAGTCTGATCAGAATGATCGGACAATGATCGTGTAACCCGCTGAATGGCAGACTGATGGTTCTGACTGATGAAAATAAAAATTGTTTTGAATGATGAAAGACTGATGGGAGACTGATCGCGTAACCCGCTCGTATCATTCTCGCGTCAGTCACCGTACTTTAGTTACTTTACTACACACCGTACACCAATGTAAATAAGGTTCATTATAGCTCTTTGCTGTACACGTACTTTTTATCAGTCTGCTTTCATTCTGGATTGACCCTGTAACCGTGAAAAACATCCATGATTCTGGCGTCAGTCACATCATTCCAGACTGATGCCAGAATAATAGTGTAACCTACCTCTTAGAAATATTTAATTTTGTATCCAAAAAATGCCGTGTTAGTAGACCACACATTTTATAGGTCCACACTAAAGTCAACGATAAATACAATAAACACACCAGCTGTGAAGAAGAGAATGTGTGAACCCATTTTTGAAACGCGGAGTTAGTGACAGCGTTTCTAAAATGGCGTAAGCGAGCGACGTTTACCGCGCTCATTAACTTCATTTGCCCGGGCCGGGGGTACGTAAAATAAATTGGCGATAGTTTCTGCAATGTACGAGTAGTGATTATTTATCTTTGGTTTCTGCTACTTAGAAATTATTTATTTCATTGTCCTTGGTGTATAATGTAGGTACAACTTGTCGGAAATATCTGCGGACCTCGCTGGAAGGCGGTTCCATATTAGCCAGGTCCGCAGATATTTCCGACGAGTTTGTACTATTGAATACAACTTTCATATTTTGTCAAATATTATCCTAATATAGTTATTGTCAATGGTTGTTATTAATGTTATTTTATGACTTATTTGTGTTACCTCAGCTATTTATTACATTCTGTAAATTCTAGCACCTTTAAATTAGTTAAATCTTTTTTATACCGACAAATGTAAGTTAGTACACTTGCCGCAAAGGCTGTAAAAATAGCATTGCTTGTATTCGAAGCCTTTTATTCACAAAATCATTGTATCTCTCGTTCATTGGAAAGGCGAAATAATAAACGAAACCCAGAATGTACATGACATGTACATTCTGGTATTGCGGTCCAGCGGGCCTCATTGCCTACAATGTAGGCAATAGGAATTGTCTGCGTGCGTAAAGTTCTTCGTGTCGGGTCTTGCCACCCAGGAAAATGTAAACATGGAATGTAAAATAATACAAAAATTACTTTGCATGATTTAAGGCCGTACCTAAATTTTCCGGGGTCCAGTGCTGCCCCCATTTAAAATAAATCATTTCAAAGAAAACGATCTCCGTTAAAATACAAGTGCATTACACAGACCGAGCTTCGCTCGATGAAAAATACGAGGAGAAAGTGGTTATGTGAAAATGAAACCTAGCTAGATCGATTTTTCACCCCAAAAACCCGCTCGTGGCTCTTATCAAAACGCTCAGAACGCGTTGTGGTCGTTCTGTGATTGGACCAAACGCGTTGTGGCCGTTTTGGTAAGGGCGATGACACGAATTTCGCGTCGTGTTGTGGGCTATTACTTCGCTCAATGAGCGAATTCGGTCTTTGAGCGTAACATATACATGAATTGCCGTTTATAGTAATAGACGATAACTATGCTATAGCGCTGTTACTGTTTGGTACCAATTTGTATTTTTTTATATATAAATAAAATGACTACTACAGAAAACATTATATTCTATAGTTTTTTATTCCTAAGTTTCATCCTACCTCATATTCGGTATTCCTACTGTACCACAAATATTACTAGTAGTGGACTAGTGGATCACACAGATACATTGTTTTTATATGATGCTACTCACATAATTTCAGTTTTGTATTCCTAAGTTTCATCCTATGCTACCTCATATTCGGTATTCCTACTATTCCACAAATATTACTAGGTAGTGGATCACACACACACAGCTACATGTTAATGTTTATAAATTATGCTGCTTCCCTCACATAATTTCGATCGAACTTTGTATGCTTTTATTTGCATACATTGAAACTTAGTTCCTTCGACAAGAAAAAAAAGATAATTTTAATACAATAGCCACCATGACCATATTTTTAATGACAAGCCTATTGTTATATTTTTATTTGATAAAATATAATTTTCATGCAACAGGATCTTTATAAAAAAAATCAAGATAGTCGTCCGATAGTATCTTCCTATTTCTATGTCAAACCAAATTAGACTTTATAATCATCGCAGGAACGCTCAATGTTGCTTGACACTAAAGTACGGACACGTAGCTACGTAGTCTGTCGCGGTCGTGTCATGGCTGTGACTGCTGTGAGTGCCGTGACCGCGTGACTCGTGTCGTCTCGTGAGGCTTTTGGATTAAGGGTCCAGTCCAGCACTCCAGCCAGCAGCAGCGTCGGCAGCCTGCCCAGGCCCCAGCCCAGCCGCATCATACGCAGACGCGTATATTCGTGGTCAGGCGGAAACACACACACACTGACACACAGGACAGGGGCGGGCGACCGATGAAATGAACCGCTCTAACTAATCGTAGTGTGATAGTAAGCTGCGACTATTTTCTATCGGTATACAGTGCAACCAGTGCCTATTTACTCGATTCCGTGATCCCTATATAGTTTGTGACTCGATTCCATTTGCCGATATTTAACGTTTAGTACAACACTAAAATCCGTCATGGCCGAATGAAATGTTGACGAACTGTCAATTTTGTGAAATTCTTTTATTTTTGCCATGACCAGTAATTTGTGAGTTGTAATTTTGTAATGGGCAGTGTTCAATAGTTTTCTCATGGTTAATTACACGTTTTCAACATGAACGGGTTAAGTTTCAGTGAACTCTGTTGCCTATTTTGTTGTCCGCCATGCCCGGGGAAAATTGCGGCTAAGTTAGCGTTCCTGCCTCCCGAACCCACGTATGCATTCACACCCGATGAGACTGGATCAAAGTTCTCGCTAACCCTCACCGAGAGAGCAGAATGGCAGTATTCCGAAAGGGAAAAGGAGAACATCGAAGGTTTTTACTCCAGGACTTCGAGAGGCAACCGCATTGCTTGTCTCTTTGTTCGTTGCAGTCCTAACGCCCGCTTTACGATATTATTCTCGCACGGAAACGCCGTTGATCTCGGACAAATGAGTAGTTTTTACTTAGGCTTAGGCACTAGAATAAACTGTAACATATTCAGCTATGACTATTCTGGCTATGGTGTAAGTGGTGGCAAACCATCCGAAAAGAACTTGTATGCGGACATTGATGCTGCCTGGCAAGCACTGCGCACTCGTTATGGCATCAGCCCTGAGAACATAATACTTTATGGACAGAGCATTGGAACAGTTCCTACAGTGGACCTGGCAGCTCGATATGAGGTGGGAGCTGTAGTGCTACACTCTCCTCTGATGTCTGGCATGCGAGTTGCCTTTCCAAACACTAAGAGAACATGGTTCTTTGATGCCTTTCCAAGGTATGTATACCATAACTTCACAAATAACAGTCACCAATCAATATTGAAGTATTGCACAGCAGAGCTATGAATGACTACTTAAGTCAATCAATCAGTTGTCTTTACATTGACATCTGTTTCTCCAGTGAAGTTCATGCAGCTATATAAATCAACACTCAATTATGAATAATTCAAGCTTAATTATCTCTCATTATCATGACTCATTTACAATTCACTTGCTTTTATCATGTTTTGATGTTTTGACCAGACTGTTCTTATCACATTAGGACCGTTTACTTTGGTTTATCAAAGTTAATAAGTTATTTATTTTTGATAATTATAAGTAACTGTAGAAAGGGAGACCTGCTCTATTTCTTGATATCACTGATGTTCTACTTTTTGATAGTTTGAATGATTTATCTTTTGCTATTATGTTTGATTATACAGGAAAAAAATAAAAGTAAAAAATGATTTATTGGCATTTTTAGGAGGGTGATGAAAGAAGAAAGTAAGATCATGAAAATTTGCTTAATTGACCCTTTCACCGCGAGACTTTATATCAGTTGTTGTGCTCCCAGTGCGAGGAATTGTGAATATCCATAGTTTTTGGTCGGATAAATCAGACACACGTGAAATGGACACGAAAATGTTTGGATTAATCCAACGTTCGCGGTTAAAGGGTTAAATATACAATTTCATGCCTTTACCTGACTTTTTACACATGCATAAGAGGCTTACAACAACTTTTTGCCCTGGGGATTTGTAAACTATTTTGATGCAGATTTTTCTGCTGATTAATACATTTTATTTGTTTGTTAAAACTTTATTGTACACAATATTTTTTTATATAAAATACACATTACACCACAACATCAAAAGGTCCAAAGGCAGACTTATCATAGTTCGGGATCTCTTCTAGTCAATCTTGAATAAAAGAAAAATTATAACACATGGTAGAGATTGAGCATAATACACAGACAAAAGGAACCAGAAAACAACACTGAACTACACAATTAACTCTTACTGTACTAAAATTCACTACTTTTTTTTTCTAAATGGTTTATACCATTGTAGTACACAACTGCATTACCAGGACAGGTTGTTAGTAAATATTAGCTAAATTCATGTTTCTGTAATGATTAAGGACAAATCACTTTTATCAATCATAGTCATAGAAGTTATTTACTACAACCCACATTATCAAAACTTCCTTCCTTTACATTGTATTGAATTGAACACCAGCCTGTTATCAAATTAATAAGTATTCCAGAATATTTTTTTTCATTAATAAAACACCTCTTCTCTCTTCTCAATTATATCGTCTTATACAAATGTAGGTATTACATTTTTTTTTTAAATCTGTAGCTGAAACAGGACAGGCAACCCTACATATAACTTGGACCAAGTTATGTGTAGGGTACCTGACCTGTAAATACCTAACTACTAGTCAGGCAAAGTTTGCATACTATAAAATATAAAGTACATCACCAAAGCCCCTATAAACAGTCATAACTTGTCATCAAGTGTTTTGTATATGTTGCAGCCAACTGGTTATATACAATGAGTTAAAGAAATAACGCAAATCCTCTCAGGTTGTAACAGTCCATGAAACTGAACAACTTTTTTTCTACAACATTCCCAAAATGCCAAAAATAAAATTAGGAATTTCATACAAATTGACTCGATTAGCTAATCAGTTTGTTTGTTTGTTTATAAAGCTTTATTGTACACAAAAAAGAATCAGATACAAAAAAAGAAAAGTAAACATACAACGGCAACTTATCCCATATAGGGATCTCTTCCATTCAACCGGCCAGTAATTAAGAGGAATGTTTACTTAATATGTGTTTGGGGTAGAAGTATGAAAGTTCAAATTTTTTTTTTGGGTTTCGTGAAAGTTGTAGAACAAAAGTTGTTCAGTTTCAAGGGCTGAGGTACCATCTGAGGTTTTGCCTTATTTCATTACAACGTTGTATAGCACAAATTACTAAAAATATTAATATCTACTGTATTTTTACTTACTTCGTTACTTTTTGATTTTGTTATTGCTTGTTGCAATAAAGAATACCTAATAGGATTATTTATTTGCTTTTTATTTTTACTTATCTCATCAAACTTTTGGTCACCAACTCACCACAGTTAAACCACAGAATAAATAATACTAACGTACAGAAGTCTCACTCAGCAAAGACATTCAAAGAAATATCTACTCAATGTGGCTAGCGATGTGGTTTAATTTAGCTCACATCAGAACTCAGCACCTTTACGTATAGATACCTAGACATCCATTGCAAGCTAATTTCATTCTTATTACTCTGGACAAACGATTTGTATAACTGAATTTACCAGCCGGAGGGGCCGCCTGCGCGCATAGTAATAATGTAGGTACATTTTCGATACCTAAACATGGAGGCCTGGTTAAACCCGATCCAAGAATAATCTCGCAAGAAATTACAAAGTTTTTCCTATTCTTTCTAATTACATACTAATGGTCACCCTAGTTAATTTGCCATTTAACCAGTTGGCTAAGCGTCGTCTAGTTGTAATGTTGAACATTACAGTCAACAAGTCGGCTAAACAACATATAGATGCGTGATTAAATATGGCATTTTTCAGTGAAAGGGCTAGCTGTTTCATTGCACTGTTATTTTAACCAGCTGGCTGCGACATATACATAAGCACAAGATGGTTGCTTCAACCCTGAAATCAGCTGTTTCATATGTAAATAAGAATTATATAATATCCTGTGTTTCCATTTTAAGCTAGAAATAAAAACCTGATATGCAAGAACATGAAATGCAAGTGTTTTTTAGCTGTTTCATTATGTCAGTAACTGTTATGCTTTCACTATGTAACAACTTGGCCCTAGATAACTAGTGGACCTTACTGTTTGTAGGTACTTATGGATTCCAATTATTTTGGTATGCATTGACATGGGTACTTGATTATTTTTCTATTATATTAACAAGCTACATGAAAACATTTCAAATTTCTAATAGACAGGGGGGATGATTAAGGTGAATATGACATATGGAAATATTATGTATATATACATATAGGGCTATCCCTATATGTATATATACATAATATTTCCATATGTCATATTCACCTTAATCCTGTACTTGACTGTGTGTGATTTTGTCCAAATTTTTTTTTGTGAGTCATCATCATCATCATTGGCAGCCTTCTATATCCCACTGTTGGGAACTGTTTTTTACGAATGTTCATTTGGAAGCACTAAGAAAATTAGACTTAAATAAAGCAGTAATTAGCATTTTAAATATTAGTATGAAGGAAAGTAGGAGTGTGGTAGAAACTTCTCGCTACCTAATGGCAGTTACATTATATTTCCGTATGTGCACCCTTTTTCTGTTACTTGACAGTTCCCTTTCCACCAGGTTTTCAAGGCTTATAATATAACTTACTTATTTCAACGGATTAAAAAATTCTTTGTTAATAATAAAAGAAGTACATACCGAATTTGGCTAGAAAAGGAATGGCCTAAAATTAATCATTTTTTTAAAATAAAATATAATTTTTTTCATTTCATTTCTTCCGCGCTGGTCTAGGAGAACAAAAAACTTAAAATGTACCAGCTGTTTCTCTTCCTGCGCCGATCGTAAAAGCTGATCGAGGGTATGGGCGAAAATGCGAATTATGTTGACGATGCGGCTAGCAACCCATCACTTTGACGTGATAGTAGTGTTCCCGAGGACTTAAGGCTTTTAACCTTTTTTTGAAGGCTAGACTCTTAATTAAGGGGCTTGACAGGCTAAAAGCCTATAAAGGCTTTAAGTCCTATAGGCTAGGCCTGTTTAATAGGCTAGACCTGAAAGACTAAAAGTCTATTTATAGACTTAGTCTTTGCTTTTGGTTCAATATTGTTTTGGCGATACTTATGTAAACTAGCTTTTTCCCGAGGCTTCGCCCGCGTAGACTACACAATTTAGATTGTTTTTTTTTAACTGGAGTTGCAATTTATTAAAATCCAATTAATGAATCATTATTTTTTACTAACCACTAATTCACAAATGTCATATGTCTCGCTTCAAAAATGACGAAGATTCATACAAACTTGCAACCCCTATTTCACCCCTATAGGGATGTAATTTTCAAAATCTAATAAATGCATTATTATTTTCTACTAACTACTAAAATACATTAAAAATTTCATGTGTCTCACTTTAAAATTACGAAGTTGTATACAAACTGCTAACCCCTATTTCACCCCCTTAGGGATGAAATTTCGAAAAATCCTTTCTTAGCGGACGTCTCCTAATCACAATCTACCTTCCTGCCAAATTTCATCTTCATTGGTTAAGTAGTTTTCGAGATTTCGTGATGAGTGATTTTCGCTTTTATATATATACATATGTATATATTTTTCTTTTTTCGAAATAAATACAAAATAATGTTTTATTCATAATTGTGTATATTATATAAAAATTCTTTATTGTACATAAAAGGATACACAGTTCAAAAATAATTATGATGGCTTACTTAGGTTGAGTCTCAAAAAAGGCTTTTTATGCTCATAGGCTTTTTAAAATGACATAGTCCTCTGGAACACTACGTGATAGTGTATAATGCAATTGGATCATTTTGCGATCTTTCTAAAGCATTTGATTGCGTTGATCATCCAACACTTTTGCTCAAATTTCGTCAATACGGTTTTGATGATAAGTCAATTAAATTAATAGAATCTTACTTAACTGATAGGTTTCAAACTGTTGATATAAACGGCGTAAAATCACACGGGTCTAATGTGAAAATGGGCGTACCCCAAGGTTCAATTCTAGGACCGTTCCTTTTCTTAGTTTATGTCAATGACTTGCCTTACATGGTTGAGAAAGAGGCTGACATGGTGCTGTTTGCTGATGACACCTCGCTAATATTTAAAATAGATCGACATAACAGTGATGCTAGCGCGGTGAACAGCACCTTATCTTTAATTTCTGATTGGTTTTCGGCCAATAACCTCATGTTAAATGCGAACAAGACCCAATGCATTCGATTCTCTCTTCCTAATGTGAATCAAGCCTGTGTTGACATACTAATTAATGGTCAGAAACTCGATCTGGTTGAAAGTACTACCTTTTTAGGAATCACAATTGATTCGAAACTTCAATGGGGCGCTCATATAACTAAACTTTCTAATAGGCTTAGCTCTGCGGCTTACGCTGTTAGGAGAATAAGACAATTGACAGATGTAGCAACTGCTAGACAAGTGTACTTTAGTTACTTTCACAGTCTAATGTCTTACGGGATACTTCTATGGGGGAGTGCAGCGGACATTCAGACTATTTTTCTTTTACAAAAAAGAGCAATTCGTGCTATTTACGGTTTAGGATCGAGAGACTCACTGAGGGAATTATTCAAGGAAATAGGTATACTTACTTTTGCATCACAATTCATATTTGAAAATATAATGTATGTAAGAAAAATATTTCCATGTCCAATAAAGTAAGTGATTTTACAGATAGAAATTTACGTAATAAGAATGACTTAGTTAGCCCGTATTACAGGCTGAATACAGTCAGTAAGTCTTTTATGCGGAAGTGTATACTTTTTTATAATAAATTGTCAGAATCGGTCCTTGATATGCCAGACAGAAAATTCAAAGCTTATGTAAAGAAAGTACTTTGTGAGAAGGCTTATTATAGGACCGATAACTATCTTAAAGACAAAAAGGTCTGGCTTGAGCTTGGCGCGGGTCCCTCTTAAAGGTTTGTATACTTAGACATGTCATAATTTAGGTACATTGGTACATACTAAATTTACGAATTGACATTATTTTAAATTTCGTAATTCTTATAATTCAATTTAATTATGACATAATAAACAATGTAATCTCTGTCCATCTATATAACTAATTTTAAGTTTTTAGTTTGTTAGTTGACGTCTTTGGAGAAAACGTGCAGTGCAGTTTGTTGCCGCTTCTTCTGCACTTGCGCCTAGGAAGCGGCGTAAACTTAGCTTTAAGTAACGATTTGACGTCAACATTTGTGCAAAACAAAACAAAGTGACTATTATTAAGAGATATTATAAATATCCTATGATAATAAAGATATTTTGAATTTTTGAATTTGAATGTCTGTGAATGTATGTATTTACTTTTTTAATTACTATTATATTGTTAAAGTTATATTTTGAAATATTACAGTATCGACAAAATTCCAAAAGTAACCTCTCCAGTCCTTGTCATACACGGAACTGAAGACGAGGTAATTGACTTCTCCCATGGACTAGCTATATACGAGCGCTGTCCTCGCGCCGTTGAACCTTTATGGGTGGAGGTAAATACTCATATATGCATTTTTAAAATAACAACATACATATGTACATACTTTCTATTAATATGTTATTACATTAAAATCAATAATTTCATTGCAGGGTGCTGGGCATAATGATGTCGAGCTGTTCAACCAATACCTAGAAAGACTGAAACGCTTCGTTTCAGTAGAATTGCTCAACTGACAAAGACTGCCGGCCACTGGCCAGACTACTCAAGGTAAGTTAAATATTTTATTTGCAATAAATATTATTAAAAATCGCCCATTTGTATGTCTATCTATAAACATAATATTTCATTTAGGTGATGACCAAAACCCTGCCTCGACATTGAGCTCTGGTACTTCAAGTTCAGCAACAGAAAGACTCCTCTAGCTAGCGGGGGCCGGGCCCAGCCGGGCCGGCCCCAACAAAAATTCAGCTAACACTAACGGTTCTGTCAGCCCACGTAATTATAAAGAAAATGATAAGAGTGTAGACAATAATGATATTGGTTCGAACGGCAATAAGAGCCCGAAGCCAGCCGCTCACAACATTAGCATAAACGTGACCGACACAGACTCGCCCGTGGGCGTCCGGCGTCGTATCCATCTGCGTTCGCTCAGCGACGTGACACCCGCTAGTCGCACGCACGCGCCGCGCGCTCGCTCGCACTCCGAGCGTCCGCGCATCGAGCCAGCACCCTCACCTTCGCATCTGCCATTGGCGCTCGTACCGCGGGCAGTGCGTAGTGAGCGCTCATCACCTGACGCCTCTTTGCATGCCATTGACCGTCGACTTGAGACCGACGTAACTCCGAGCGAAACGCGACCGCATCTGAAAGAGCGCGGTGCGAGTGATGCCGTCACCGTTCTCGGTAATCCGTGGCGTAAGATGAGTGAAGTCGATCTCGAGAGTGCGACTAATCGTTCGCGATCCAGTCGCCATGCTCTCGATCCGTGGGTAAAGAATTCCACGTTGCGTTCTACCACCGAATCAAATCGCGACCGTAACGTATCGAGAGAGGACACTAGCGACCCTGTCAGCGAACCAGATTCGCGACGAGACAGCGCGGCTTTCAAACGTGGAAAACTGGAGCGGCGGCCAGCCGTGGTATGTGAGTCGTGTGGGAATGAAAGTTGTGAGTGCTGGCGACCGCGCAGCCCGGGCTGCCCGCGCACGCCGCGTCTGTCTCGCGGTGCGGCCAGCGTGGCGGGAGCGTTAGGCGCGCAGTGCACGTGTGACACGCGCTCGCCACGTCCGTCGCCAGCGCGCCTCGCTCCACGCCCTAATATGCGAGCTTTGTCGGACGATGAAGATCGTCCTCGCCGCCTATACAAATCTGCTTCGCAAAAAATTATATGCTCATCTATGGACACCGACTGTGTTAAGAAGGTGGCTGACCCTCTGTTGGAGACTACGTGTTGAAGTTAGCCAGTCTCAATCAAACCCAAATGGGACGATCAGAAATGTATAGGTAGGTATCTTAGTTTTATGTCGTCCGTCGCGGTCCATGGATGGAATATTTCTGTCCTGTGTATGATGTGTGTTGTCCCTTTTGATGTATGAGTATTATTATTGTGAATTTTTGTATCCCTTTAGTTATAAGGTTTTAAAATTAATTGTATCATATTCAATTATTATAAAGGGATGTCTGTAATATGTTATGATTATGATAAAATAAAATATGAGCGGTTTTCATTCTATTGTAATTATATTTTACTTCGGGAGGTTGTGCATAAATACGAATGTGAAGTTATATCTTTATAAGAGTTATCGAATATTATATTTTTTCCATGATATGACTTCATTGTAATTATACCAAAAATATTTTCAATTGTTCCTGATTTCCATTGTACTTATATCACTTAACGCACAATTTATAAAATGTATTTCAGTTCAATTATAAAACAATTCAAAATTGCAGTTTCAATATACTTCCAAACATTGTACATACATAATTATAGTCATTATAATATAGTTTTAAAATATTATGCTACGAAATTATCACACATGAATACTGTTACCATAATCTAATAAAATCATGTTAAACTAGCTCGCATTACATTCCATTTAAAAAAAACCTGTTTATTAAATTTACAATGAATTCTATTAAATATAAAACTTCAATTTATTATTAGTGAAATTTACCCATTTGACTCGCAACAATGTCGATTTTAATGACGTAACTGATCAACTGAAGCGTAAACGCATTAATTGCTAAGAAACGCGCGAGCGTTATACTCACTGAATACATTTTCGCGAAACTTGGAAAATAAGTAATTACTCGTATGTTGGTTATTACATTCGTATCTATGAACCGTTGCCTTCAGAGCGGCAATGGACGCAGGGCCAAGTGATCACAATTTAGGTTCGCTCTAATTTTACAAATGTGTATGTATGTTTTCGTTAAATCAAAATATGAATAGCCCAGTTTTGTTTATATGTATTATTGTTCTTCAAAATTAAAGTAGCATAGCTAGTTATTTTAAATGGCATACAAATAAAAATTCAAACTTAACAAATATAAACTACCAAACAACGAGACATAGGTACTTACATTTTTATGTGTTACTACTGCTGTTGCCCACGTGGTCATAGGATATTTAACTATCCCACGAGAACCTCATATTCTTCCAGGATAAAAATTATTATATCCCGCTAGGTACGACAATCTGGATGCCGAATTAATTCCATCCATTCAGCCGTTTTGGCGTGAAAGGGGAACAAATATACATACAAACTTTTGCATTTATAATATTATAGTAAGATTGTTTGGTAGGTATATTTCTCGTATAGGTATCTTTTTTATATATGTATGCCATTTGAGTATAGCGTGCAAGGTATGGTCTGATGATCTATCCGTGGACACGATATTACCCACTATTATTTTTTGGTCACTGGGCATTGTTTCCACTAGTTGCAGTGCAATATTCAATTGGACTAACCCAATGCAACAAATTATTACAACTAAACTTAATTGCGAGCGGTGGGCGGCATTCAAATGAAATAATTGTTTGCAAGCATATTTGTTTTATTTTTAGGTATGTACCAGTATAACATGTTCTGCTATGATTTATGAACACTGCAGCCAAATAAAATATCAATTAGACATACGTCTGATTTTATGTATACCATTATTACGTGCTAAAATATTACTTATTTAATAAAATAATGAAAATGTTAACTAGGTACTGTATTATATTTATATTTGTGTTATCTTGCTGAAACTGAGAAATTAAACAACAATTTTGAACTTGATTGTTTATATTATTTCACAGAAAGGGTTTATAGTGTGCACATAAGTAATATTCAAATTTTATTATATTTCATGAGTTGTAAATAAATTAGTACAGCTTCATTTTTATTTTACTATGTTTCAAACTTGGATTATACCTTCCGTAATGATACCTTGCATTCACTAAGCCGAATACTTAAAGGTTCATATTTAAAGCTGAAAGTATTCAAAAGGTAAAATAAGAAATCTGACAATGATATTCAAATAAGAGGCCAAATCCAAATAAATACAGGTATATCATATTTTTTTCATGACACCAATCAACTAAAAATTTTTATTATGTAAAATAAATTCTTTTCTGTGTATATACGTGTAAATTGGCAATTATTAATTACTACCTTCTTATTAGTTAGTCAATAGTTACCCAATATATATACATATACAACGTGGAAGGGACATACCCGTAATAAATTGAACCACGGTCTATACTCGATCATTATAGTATAATGAAATTAAAATAACAGCCAAAGAACAAAAAAATTTCAGCATTTTTATACAAAAGTGTGCAGCCGCTCGGGCAATGTGTATGGGAATGTCAATTTTTTTTTTGTTTTTCGACTTATTTTAATTTCATTATACTATAAAGATCTAGTATAGCCCGTGGTTTGATTTAGTACGGGTATGTCCCTTCCACTTTGTATATATTTTTACACATCTCTGTTGATGGATGGATATGTCACCGTATGATCGTAAACTACACTAATAAAACATGAATGACTTCTCGTAAATGCTCTGTGAACGTAAATCGAATCAATGATTTTATTGTTATTATTTTTAAATAAGTAATGTCTACTTTTGTTTGCATGTTCTGGTACTGTGTATGTATGTGTGAATTACGATGAACGTCAAGATGACGGGATCACTGCTTGTTTTAAACAGCCTTTCCTATCTTTTTGTAATACTCATTTGGTACCTTTTGATACCTATAATAATAATTTTGGTACCTCTTAGTCTGGAAGATATTGAAGGTCCAGACTGATCCCGCTATTTTGACGCATCAAGATGACGGGATTAAGCTGTTACCACAAAACTACTAATCATTTTATTAAACCAACTACTCTGTTATTTAATACTCATTTAATACCTTCGGAAAGTCTTGTAACATTGCTTGAATAAATTATAGTTTTTTTGTTATTTATTTTTTGCTTATACGCCTACTTAATTGCTAAGAGCAAAGCTTTATAGTACAATAAATTTTCTCTTCAAATCAAGTAGGTAATTTTGCTTATTTTAAACTAGCGGCCCTTCCCCGGCTTCACACGGATTAAGGTCAATAATTGAGATAAAAACTATCCTATCTTTTAAGTTGTACCAAATTACAAAGAGTAACAAAATTTGATGAAAATTGATTTAATAGTTTCAGAGTCCATCGCGAACAAACAACGTGACACAATTTTTTTATAAGTATATGTATTATGATAGGTAATTTTAACATCAGTCGGTCATTCCATTTTTGATGTTTTAGATAGATAAACGAAACCACTAAATTATTTCGAATACATTATAACAACATTATTAAAACATCAATCATATTTTTTATAAAATACAAAACAACAGAAATCAGAACCTACAGGTTTTGTCATTTGTGTATGGGTAATTCTACAAATATGAAGATTTAATTTAATTTTCGGAATTTCAATATTCATGTAACTTTAAAAATAAAGGTGAAAATAAAACAGATTTATATCATTAATAATGTATACCTATTAATAATAGGAAATGACAAGTGTAGGTACGTAAAAAATATTCTACTTTTCGCTTTCGCCGTATATTATACAGTTTGGGATTGGGATCATGAAAGTCTAATTTTTTGTTATTTTAGTTTTCAAATCACCATAACATTTCCATTTCCCTGACACCCTAACACAGTGACATTTATAATGTCCTAGCCTTCTGATCCCAAAATTGGTGGTATGGACTCAATGACTGCTACAATTTAATAATATGTATTATTTATTCAGTTTTAAATAAGTTGGAATTTCATGTACGTTATATGTTTTATACTGGCCTAATTAAAAAAATATTATGTTAGTTAAAGAATAAACAAGAGTTTTAATGCATAATACGTTTTTATCTCAATTATTGACCTTAATCCGTGTGAAGCCGGGAACAGGCCGCTAGTTTAATATAAGCAAAACCACCTACCTAATTTGAAGAGCAAATTTATTGTACTATAAGCTTTGCTCTTAACAATTAAGCAGGCGTGAAAGTCATAAACATTGAAAAAAATAAATAACAAAAAAACTATAATTTACAAAAGCAATGTAACAAGTTTTTCCGAAAGTATTAAATTAGTATTAAATAACAGAGTAGTTAGTTTAATAAAATAATTAGTAGTTTTGTGGTAACAGCTTGATCGTCATCTTGATGCGTCAAAATAGCGGGATCAGTCTGGACCTTCAATATCTTCCAAACTAAGGAGGTACCAAAATTATTATTAAAGGTATCAAATGAGTATTACAAAAAGATAGGAAAGGCAGTTTAAAACAAGCAGTGATCCCGTCATCTTGACGATCATGAATTACGGGCCTTGCATAGGTTGTGTGTGTGTGAATACACACTTTATTTGAAGTAAACTTACATCTTACCCATCGAAACACGAGCCGAGAACTAATGAGACTTGTCGCGTTACTCATAGCTGTGGAGTAACGATATAAAAATATAGTATGCTCTCGTACCTAATAATTTTCGGTTTAGGTATAGGTTAATACAAAAGACTGATTATAAATGAAACTAACCAGTTTTATTATAATAATCATGGTCGGGGTAGGTGTACATAAAACAAATTGACATATTAAGAATTTTAGTTCTCCTGTAAAGTTTCGGCCACTCATTTAATTGTTTGAATCTCAGTTTTACACTTAACGCTTTACAATTTAGAGCTTCCACTACAAGGGTTCCTGCACTGACCTTTATCAGTGAATGTACCTATTTATGTAGGTATATGCCTCACTGCACTTATGAATGGATTTAAGAAATCCTTGTATATCCCAGTAAATACATACAAATAAATAGCGATAAAGGCACTCGTTTTCTGTCATTAGATATCCGGGAGTCATTTGTCTAGTAATAGTTTAATTTACAGATGCTATTTGGCGTTTCTATGCAATAAAGACCTGAAAGTAATTATTTTGTTTGTAAATGTCGTTATTTTTTTAATTGAACTCTCACACCAAATAATTAACAAAATCTGCCAAAGATAATAAATATCACAGTAACTACCTATAAAAGTGCGGGCGTTTTTTGGGTGAAGTGACCAAAAGACGATGAGGGAACGCCAAATACGCACACACACACTTAAGATGTCTGCAGTGGTGACAACGAGGAAAAATAAAGTCTCCTGTTACCAGTGGGAATAGTGTTAAATAGGAATGATTCTGACTCTAAAGAAGTCCCGATTGTCTCGATCTTGGCGTGCTCTTATCGTACCTTTACCGTACCGTTTGTTTTTACATGTGCGTGCGCACATGTAAAAACATCTGAAACTCGAAATACGCATGCATGCCACGTCCTTAATTTTAATTCAATACAAATAGTAAAGAGATCTGATAACATATTGCATATGCATCTGTATTTTAATTAAAATATTATTATATTAAATGATGGCTGCGCTGAAATGAATGACTATGTATGACAACACAAAACATGTAGTTAAAATAAACAAGAAATAATAATTCAAGTAATTTTATTTCGAGATATCATTAGTCTCACAACTGGGCAGATACCCTCCCTTCAGTTAAAATACAAAAAATAGTTATACCTTATTAAATGTAGGAACATCCCAAATTCATATAAAATAATTACATTATATATATATATATATATATATATATATATATATATATATATATATATATATATGTCGCAGTTTAATGGTATAATCCGCTAATTCACTAAACCTCTATCTGTTTGGCATTACAGCTGTGTTTCGTAAAACGGCGTTAAATAACTGACACCTCATACGCAGAATGGCATAAACGATTTGTATTCATCAATGCCGCGGCACAAGACGTAAGATTGTAGATTTAGTTCGGAATTCTTTACAGCGTTCCGAGAGTAAGCTGTTTTCATTGAGAGATATTGAAAACATCGTTTATGATTTTGGACTGCAAATGGTTAGGAAAAATAAAGCAGATCTTCAGCTTGGTTCCCACATAGTTATTTCGACGCCCGCCTCCCAGCAAGATGGAGGATTTACGTGAATCAAATGACGGCAGAGAGAAACCGCTACGCCATTGAGATTATGTCGCGTTAATAAACTTTTCTGTATCCACTTTTATCGAACTTTGTATCATTCCATATTGGTGTTCTATTATGTTGGAGACTAGATTACATAGTAAGAAGTTGAATTAAGGTTGTTCGTTAATAATATGCCTGCAAACAACCTATTCTGCGGTCTAAACGTGGTTAGCTGATTTGTTAAACGTGAACAGCTCAACGATATTCAGCTGTTTAACAAAACCGAGCTGTAATGCCAAACACCTAGAGGTTTAGTGAATTAGCGGTTTATACCATCCAACTGCGATTAATATTTTCTCTACTACAAACACTTTATAAAAACAGGTTTTGGACCTCATAAGTAATTACTCGGTTAAAGGCTATTTTGGTATGTTTTGTATAAACTATGTAAAACTACAACAGTATTAAATGTTATTTTCTTTTATATCAACAGTAATATGTAGGTATGGCACATTTACTTAAACAACTGCCCTATACAAGTGCCATTATTTATATATGAAATAATAACGCCCTCAATACTCTACTCTTGGTTTTCATTTACAAGTACTTATCACTAAATTGTATGATTGGAAATATAACTTTAATTTGTTTTATTGGTACTGATACGAGCTATATTTCATTTGAAATTCGCAATACCCGGCATTAGGTGTGTGAAATTTAGGATCATATATCAAGTACATATTATTAAGTTTGACATTTTGTCAGACGTAATATAACTAGGTATGTACTTACTGTACTTTATAAAAATAAAATATTGTCTTGCTGAAAATATTAAAGTACCTACCTATTTCGTCCATGATACTTAACCACCAAGGAACATTTTCCTATAGATAAATGTATGATAATAATTTCTAATTATAACATGTAACATAAATTTAAATAAATTAAATAAGTGCACATATCTTCAAATATTTTAATTTATTTTTACTGCCTTTAACAGCTATATACCTAATTTAAACTACAGAAATCCAGAAAACAGATGAGATGTTGTGTATTATGCAAGTTTTATAATTATACAGTTTTCAGATAACTTGCTAGAAGTGAATTTAATTTATTTAAATTAATTCAGAGTACAGGTATATCTATTAACGTAACTGATTAACCTCATCTATTTTCATTGGATCACAAATACATTCCTCAACCTCAAATTACATTCTAGTTTTGATTGAATCTACCACCATACGTGCAACTTGTTCAGAAGCTTTTATTACAAAAGCATGATCAATACCAACAACTTTCATTTTGAGAGGTGGCTGGAATGGCTTCAAATCCTTCATATAGCTTACTGGTGCCCAACCATCTCTATCACTATATATAACATTTGTAAGAGCTTTTATTTTCTCAATGCCATTAATATTTAAATTTTTAACAGTAGCCATCTCATCATACGTTAAAAATATCATTTTTTCAAAGCTACCTGGACTTAAAAACTTCTTTATCATATCGTTATAAGATAAGGGCATTTTATTAAATTGAACGTAAATATTAATACAAAAGGAACGAATTGCTTCAGGCAGGATATGAATAAAATGAATAAATAACATAAGTAAAAAGTGTATCTTAGATAGAAAATTAGTTATATATTTTCCATTAGGAGCCACTGCCATGTTTTGAATAGTAGGAAATAATAAATTAATAGATGCCATTCTGTCAATTAATTCGGAATGTTTGTTCAGCATTTCAATAATCATCCATGTTCCTATTGAATGACCTATGAGGTGCATGCGGCTATTCTTATCAATACATTCACTGATAAACTTAAACTTATGTTCTACTTGACCTTGAAGATTAAACAAATGCTCATGATTTTTCAAAACGACTTGTTGATTTGGGATTACATCATGGCCAGCTTGACCTGAAATACAACAGTAACCATAAGGCAGTGATCCCACTGCGCAGCGCTCCGCGATGGAGCGCGGCGCGGTAGATTTTTAACATTGTATGCAAGCAGCACAGTTTGTATAGAAAACACGCCTACTTCCACCCACAAAAAATGCGGGAGATTTCGGTAAAAACACGGCACATTCTGCGCACCGCGGTGGGGCGCGTTGCCAGTGGGTGAATCGCCTAAAAATACGAGATTACATAATTTAAGTTGCAAGTCTTGATGTCTCCGAGAAATCACGCAATATTATTTATAGACATAGAGGCAGGATTGTTGTAGTTATAGGTACATAGAGCGGCAACTCCTATTTAGTCAAGCAAAAAAAACAAGACCAATTACGAATGTTGTTTACACGTTGTCTATGGAATGAGTTACTTTAATCCCCGGTGCGGCGGGAAGGACAATAGAGAGTATGCATGCATTTTTTTTATATTTTTAATCGATAGTCCTCGTCGAGAAATAGCCGCAAAAAATTAATCAGTGCCGAAATGGTTATATATATAATATTACTTGATTCTAGGCTAAACGCTTTTTTGAAAAAGGTTTTGCTGGGGTAACGTTACCCCAGCAAAATCAGTTTTTCTCGAATAACTTCGAAAATACAACATGAACGAATTTTGCTATAGTTGTTTACATTGAGGCTTACTATGAACCATTAATCTGTAATACTCTCATTTCTCTAAGGCGCAACATTTTGCTGGGGTTACACATACTATTATAAATGCGAAAGTGAGTTTATTTGTTTGTTTGTTAGCTCTTCACGCTTTATCTACTGAAGCAATCTTCTTGAAAATTCGCATACACATAGGAGTACAGAGAAGGACATAGGGTACCTTTCATCTCGGAAAAATGTAATGTTCCCGTGGGAGACGCGAGCGAAGCCGCGGGCGAAAGCTAGTTCCCTATAAAGCCGGCGTGGCCGCGTACAACACATGCATACCTACGTAATTACGCCCGCACAACTAATGCAGCAAATTTTTGGTCTCGCCTTTTCCCCGCTGATTTCCAGTCTGTATAGTTACAAGGTCTTTGTTTATAGGTACCTACTGAAACATTTGCGAAAAGTTTAATTCCCACGGAAACCTTACATTCTTGCGGGATAAAAAATATCCTATTAATTAGATGTATTAATCCAGTATAAGTTTTGCGTTACCTACGTGATTGAGTAGGAACTTAACAAACATCCAAATATCTACCTACACTACACTAATTATAATATTCGTAGTACCTATATGGCACAATTTTAGTAACCATCAAATTTGTAGTATTATATGAAAAGTTAGAACTAAGTACCTATTAATGATAATCGGCCAAATAAATATATACTTGTAAATGTGTTTGAATTTGTAATACATTTTTATGAACAAAGTATGTTCTAAGATTGATTAGAATTAGTGAATAGATATATTTTATTTGCCTCCTCATTAATGACTTTCTGCGTCTAGAGACGAACATATTATTATTGAATAAACTACCTATAGCCCGGTCAAATTAGACGAAAAAATAGGTGTGAGTATAAAAAATATACAGGCTGACTTTTTATCAACCTGCTAAATTTTTGGAGCATGTTCAGTCCATGATACTGAACTACTTTCTATAAAAAAAGTTATTAAAAATCGATAAAAAATTTTTGTCCTCCCATACAAAATCCGTTTGGCTGATCGCTGATTTGTAAGGGAGGACGGAAAAATTGTTGATAGAAAGTCAGCCTGTATTTATTAGTGATAAGAAATAAATGATAGATAATATTCAAATTGACATATTGCAAATAGGTTGCCTAGTTATCGCGCCCGGATAATATTAAAAAATAAAATTTATAATTAATGTTTTTATTATATTTATTTAATCTACTTCCCTCATTGGTTATTTAAAAAAATTGTACACTAGTTAAAAGAATATACCCAACATAATTGAAAATGTAAAGGTTGCCTACTTTCACAACTGCGCAACTATGGGGTTGCCAGGTATAAACAGGTGAGCACAGAAGTAATATACTACAGAATGTGAAGTATGACTTTGACGCGAGCAGTTAGTCTATGGTCGACAACCGTGTGAACGACTGGAAACCGTAGAAATTTTAATTTTATTATGCCGTGTTGTGCTGTCCCCACGTGCAAAAATGCTGTTGGACTTAAGAGTAAGCAGCATGGGATTACATTTCATCTGTAAGTACCGAATTCAATAATCAATTTATTTAATTATTCAATTTTTTTTATTTAATGTAAATGTCATACAAAAGGGCGAGTCCATTTTGTGAGTGTTGCCAGTATAATCAAAATATTTTCCCGGATTGTACTTTTTTATAATAATATTTTTTAGGATAATATTTTTTTACATAACTGTCACCGAAAAGATTTCAGGGTCCATGTATTATATTTTTTATATTATTATTTTATTTTAATATCTACTATTACATAAAGCTAAACTTAAATTGTCACTGACTAATTTGACTCACTCATTGACATAGTTGTTTGGCCTGTTCCCGGATGACTGTGGGAACGACTTTTATTGGAATGTATAAAGGGGGGAAAAATCTGAAAGTTGAAGATTTGAAGAAAGAAGAAAACGTGGAAGGGGTACAGCCTGGCTAAACGGTAGCACTTGGAGATTTGGCCCCATAGACAAAATGAAAGGTGTACCTGATCAATTACCAGAGACCATATTTTTTTTAATTTTCGAAAAATAATCCCCCCTCTTACAAATTTGATAAAAGCACCCCCAAAGTAACTTGGTGGAGAGAAACCCTCCCCCAAGTAATTTACACGAGGCCACAGGAGGAGCCGGAAGGGCGAGACCGAGCTATCCACACCATTGAAACAATTATAATATGATTAAAATTAAGAATTATGGTAAAATACATTTTTATTATTATCAGAAGGGAAACTAATACATTTGTACTAGTGGAACATCTGGTGGATTTTATTTAACCTTTAGAGGAAATATATATTTAATTAGAAACGAAAAGGGGAGGCTTTTGCCCAACTGTGGGACATAAATGTTGTCTTCTTCTATGTGTTACCTTTAGTGTATTGTATGTGTTGTGTTTTTCTGGAAATAAAAATCTGTCTATGTCTATAAATGGCTATAAAAAAAAGAGCAAAAAGGCTAATTGAAATTCTTGATAGAAGACACTAATTAATTTGTTTTACACTTTTTTATCACCCTAAGAGGTATTATGTAGTAAAGTACAAGAAAAGACACCACATATCACTGTTTGTCCCGTTAAATTGTAGCTATCTCCATAAACTTCACTTAGTCGCTTGCTAGCTCTTATACGCCTATTCGACAGTTTATAAGCGAAAACCATAAGAAAACACTGTAAACATAATTAAAAATGCCTTGGTATGTGTTAAAATTCTGTACGAACAATTTTATTCAAGGATAGTAATCAGATTTCATTCTTTGAAAATTAAATATGGACGATGTAATTCTCGCCGCCATATTTAACGATTCGTCGGTTCTCTTAGCAAATCTAGCGCTACAGATAACGACTTAGCGCAGCAGTGTGATAGCATTTTCCTAAATATAACAGGGGCCAATGTTCAAAGTGCATAGCTAGTTTGTATATTTTTTGTTGATGTTATGATCTAAGATTGAATGAAATTTAAATTTACAATTCAAATTTTTGGCAATCCCACGGGAACCTCACATTATTCCGGAATAATCCGGAAAATCCGGAATAATAAATATTCAGAATGTCTCAAAAAAAGCAGATCATATTGATTAGATCATAACATCAACATAAAATATACTAACTAGCTATGCACTTTGAATCCTTGAATAAAATTGTTCGTACAGAATTTTAACACATACCAAGGCATTTTTAATTATGTTTACAGTGTTTTCTTATGGTTTTCGCTTATAAACTGTCGAATAGGCGTATAAGAGCTAGCAAGCGACTAAGTGAAGTTTATGGAGATAGCTACAATTTAACGGGACAAACAGTGATATGTGGTGTCTTTTCTTGTACTTTAGTACATAATAGCTCTTAGGGTGATAAAAAAGTGTAAAACAAATTAATTAGTGTCTTCTATCAAGAATTTCAATTAGCCTTTTTGCTCTTTTTTTTATAGCCATTTAGAGACATAGACATAGACAGATTTTTATTTCCAGAAAAACACAACACATACTATACACTAAAGGTAACACATAGAAGAAGACAACATTTATGTCCCATAGTTGGGCAAAAGCCTCCCCTTTTCGTTTCTAATTAAATATATATTTCCTCTAAAGGTTAAATAAAATCCACCAGATGTTCCACTAGTACAAATGTATTAGTTTCCCTTCTGATAATAATAAAAATGTATTTTACCATAATTCTTAATTTTAATCATATTATATTGTTTCAATGGTGTGGATAGCTCGGTCTCGCCCTTCCGGCTCCTCCTGTGGCCTCGTGAAAATTACTTGGGGGAGGGGGGGGGGGAGGGTTTCTCTCCACCAAGTTACTTTGGGGGCGCTTTTATCAAATTTGTATGATTTGATTCGTCGGTTCTCTCAGCAAATCTAGCGCTACAGATAACGACTTAGCGCTGCAGTGTGATAGCATTTTCCTAAATATAACAGGGGCCAATGTTCAAAGTGCATAGCTAGTTAGTATATTTTATGGTGATGTTATGATCTAAGATACTTCTTTTATTTTAGCTTTTTTTGAGACATTCTGAAATTTAAATTTAGAATTCAAATTTTTGGCAATCCCACGGGAACCTCACATTATTCCGGAATAAAAACTATCTTGTGTTAATCCAAGTTTTATGCTATCTACATGTCAAATTTCATTCTAATCCCTTCAGTCGTCTTGGGGTGAAAGAGGATCAAACATTCTTACATACTGTATTGAATACTTTTGTTTCAAAATAATTTTTACGTATTAAACTTTTTATTTTTAATTGTATTTCATTTTTAAAAGCAGGAAAACTACCTAAACCTTGAACGCTTCAAGCCATTGTACGATTCAAATTTATTGGGGGTTTTTAGCAGCTAAACAATAGGTTAGTATATTTTTGAATAATCAACACAACTTGTAAAACGATTATGCGAAAATATACTATACAACATTCGTTCAGTACCTAAGAATAAAAAAAAATATGTTTGTAATTATACTACCAATAGTTAAAATCTAATATTTTACCTAAACATTAGGCTGCACGAAAAACCGCGGGCTGCTTGCAGCCTGCGCAACGGACGAAAAGCTAGTTTATTAGTTTAATTTTCGAAAATAAATATTCCCTTTATTATGTGAACTAAATTATGAGATTACCCAAAAAAGTTGTATATCGCCCCTGAGCTAACAACATTATGAGGGTGTGAAGAGCGGTAAGTGCGGGATGTACGCCATGTTTTTGGACACAACGCTTTGCATGCAATTATGATAGAACGCGACTTCTGTAGTTATTACTTCTGTGCAGGTGAGTAAATGTGATTTATATACCCTTATCTGTTATTAAGTCGAGTAGGGAAAGGCGATGTCATGCAACTAGCGATGGGCAGTGGATTAATACTCAATCTACCCATTTGGGTATTTACCCGGTAGATTGGGTAAATACCCAATAAATACCAGTATCTACCCATTTGGTGGGTTGATTGAATTATATGATAAATTACTTCGCAATTCTTGTCGAGAAGTAAGTGCAAATGCTATAATATGCCTAAAAAACGGAAAAACCTCAAATGCGACTTTTAAGTATATGAAAACGTCATAGGTACTTATCATACACTGAAAGTAGGCTTCTATGATTTATTATAATTTTTTTTTGCTGGGAGGTGTACAAAGACGTAATTATATGTTAAAATAAATGAAAATACATTAAATGCTATGTCAACATATGAGATACGTCATACATAATATAGAGAGAAGTATTTTTGACTGCTCATTTGAAGGCCAAAACTACTGATATCGGAGTTGGTCCCAGAACAAAAGTTATTTGTATTGACAAGTTCTTCCATCCCCCATCCATTTTTAGGGTTCCGTACCCAAAGGGTGCAAACAGGACCCTATTACTGAGACTCCGGTGTCTGTTCGTCTGTCTGTCACAGGGCTCTATCTCTTGAACCGTAGTAGCTAGACACTTGAATTTTTCACCGATTATGTATTACTGTGGCGGCTATAACAACAAATACTGAAAATAAAAAAAAAAGTTAAAAATTAAAGGGGGTCGCCATACAAAAAACATGTTTTTTCAGCGTTTTTGACTACATCTTTATAATAGCACTAGCTGTGCCCGCGACTTCGTTCGCGTGGTTGTCGGAACGTAATGTTATATAGCCTAAAGCCTTCCTCTATAAATGGACTACCCAACTAAAAAAGAATTTTTCAAATCGGACCATTAGTTCCTGAGATTAGCGCGTTTAAACAAACAAACTCTTCCGCTTTATAATATTAGTATAGATTAACTAGATACTTGAAATTTTTTCAGATTATGTATTACTATGGCCGCTATAAAAAATACTAAAAATAAAAAAAATAAAAAATTAAAGGGGGCGTCATACAAAAAACGTGATTTTTTTAACGTTTTAAAACTTTGGACGTACGGAACCCTTAAGGTAGTACTGGAGGCGCGGGCGAACTCCACAGCGAGTTGCCTACCGACGCGCTTCGTCGTGTTGCTCCGACCCGACCCCCGCATGTGAGAGCTACACCCCCGCGTACGACAAAGAGAGTGCACTGAACGCCAGCGAAACGGGCCGTTATAGGCCATGAATCGTAGTTTTCGTAGTTTTCGTTTATTTCGATAAATACGATACATACCCAAATAAAACTAAATTATTTGGAATTTAGAGTCTTCACTCTAGTCGTATAATTAGTTTCCATAAGGATCGAAAATATAATTATAAGTGTAATAGATCTAAATATTACTCGATTTCGTCGATAAAAAAGGCAAATTTTAAGTTGCTATAACTTTTTTTTTGTTTATTATTTTCGAACCAAAACTAATTACAGATCTAGATATTTATCATCTTAATGCTTGTAAAAAATTTGAATACGATGAGTTTTATGGTTTCGAAATTAAAACGAAAGTACGTTTGTATGGGATTTCGTCCCTCCAGTTAACCCTTAATGTACGAGTCCGACTCGCACTTGTTCGTTTATTTAATCGTTTCCCACAAATAAGCATCCGGGTATTTACCCCAATCTACCCGTTGTATGGGAACATACGAATCGACACGTCTGAGCCTACTTTTTTGCTTGCAAATGTTTGAAGACCTAATTATGTGTTAAACTAAGCAAACAAACATCAATCGCGATGTCAACATATGAACACACTCATACATAATATAGGGAAGTATTTTTGACTGCTGATTTGAAGGCCAAATCTACTGATTTTGGAGTTGGTCCCAAAAGTTATTTGTATTGATTAGTTCTTCCATTCCCTATCAACTTTTTAAAATATTTCCGACAAAATAGCATGCCGGGTATTTACCTCAATCTTGTTCCAATCCAAATTTGCTGAGACCAACCCCAAAATCAGTAGTTTTGGCCTTCAAATGAGCAGTCAAAAATACTTCCCTATATTATGTATGAGTGTGCTCATGTGTTGACATCACGTTTGATGTCTGTTTGCTTTCTTCCACATGTAATTACGTCTACAAACATTTGCCAGCAAAAAAGTAAACTTAGACGTGTTAATTCGTATGTTCCCATACAAATGGTAGATCGGGACTTTCAGTGTAATAATATTATAATAATAATCTTTATTCAAATTATTTAGAGGTATGTTACATTTATACATTTCACAATACATTACCTATTAATATTAAGGTAATATAAATTAATGGTGCCTGAGCTAGGATGAAAATCACTAACTAGTACTATAAACATAAACAATTACTGTGTATATAATATAATATAGTGTATGATAGATAAGTATGTCGTTTTCATATACTTTAACGTCGCGTTTGATGTTTTCCTGCATTTTAAGCATATTATATCATTTGCACACACTTCCCGACAAGAATTGCGAATTATTTCTTATATAATTCAATCTACCTACCAAATGGGTAGATACGGGTATTTATCGGGTATTTACCCAATCTACCGGGTAAATACCCAAACGGGTAGATTGGGTATTTATATTATATATAAATACCCAATTAAAATATTATATTTATATCCACCGCCCATCGCTGGCCGCTTGACATCGCCTTTCCCCACTCGACTTTAAACCTTATCCACGCAACTTGAAGTCTGGTTTTTTATGCCGGCCACCCGCACGGCAAAATCTAGGTAACCATGAACTAGATCAACTTTTTAATAAGGCAACCTAATACAGTTAAATTAAGAATAAAATAAGATTTCATTTGACATTTTTTTCGACTAAATAACAGATGAGGGTATATAAACAACATTTACTCACCTGTTTATACCTGGCAACCCCATAGTTGCGCAGTTGTGAAAGTAGGCAACCTTTACGTTTTCAATTCTGTTGGGTATATTCTTTTAACTAGTGTAAAAAATTTTTAAATAACCAATGAGGGAAGTAGATTAAATAAATTTAATTTTTTAATATTATCCGGGCGCGATTTAACTAGGCAACCTATTTGCAATATGTCAATGTGAATATTAACTATCATTTATTTCTTATTATCACTAATAAATAACAGATGAGGGTACATATTTTTTATACCGGATCTTGTACTACGAGGTGGTGACTTATGAACGTGGTACACAAGTACCTACTTAGTATGTAAAATACTGTGAATTGTTTAGGATGTTAAGTAGCAAGCAACGCAACGAGTATGTTTAACATAACACAGTCATAGGAGAATGCTGATGTAAGTATGTATTTAAAATATTCACTGGTATAATCCATGTAAAGCAATAGGTCAAAACTTCTTCAAAATTATTTAAATGAGATTTAAACGGCCAGCACTTTAAGGCCGTACCTGAATTTTCCGAGGTCCAGTGCTGCCCCCATTTAAAATAAATCATTTCAGAGAAAACGGAGACAACATTTAAAATTTTGCAACTATCAAGTCCTAGATAACCCTTCAAAGTATTTTATGAACTACTGTTTACAGTTTATAATGAGAAACTTTACTTTACTACGCACATTTGCCAAAAGTGGCCGTTTTTCGCAAATGTGCGTAGTAAAGCTTAAAGTTCTTACTTTAAACTGTAAACAGTAGTTCAAAAAATACTTTGAAGGGTTATCTAGGACTTGATAGTTGCAAAATTTTAAATGATGTCTCCGTTTTCTTTGAAATGATTTATTTTAAATGGGGGCAGCACTGGACCCCGGAAAATTTAGGTACGGCCTTAAGGGGGATACATGAATTTTTCTTAAAAAAATATATTTTAAAGGAATCGGAGATATCATTTAAAATTTTGTTTATGTAGCAAACGGAACCATAGCGCGTTCTACTTTGGATAGCGCCATCTAGTTCGCG
Source organism: Acrobasis repandana (assembly GCA_963576875.1). Lineage (NCBI taxonomy): Eukaryota > Metazoa > Arthropoda > Insecta > Lepidoptera > Pyralidae > Acrobasis > Acrobasis repandana. The sequence goes on from OY756215.1 coordinate 6,960,735, forward strand.
GCGAACTACTAGTATAGGTATTTATTACCCATCGAGGTATAATTCTCTAGAGATCTAACGCTCCTACATTCACCGCTTCGATTCTGATTCCATTTACGCAAACAAACGAACAGTAATTACAACGAAACACTCGAACGCACACATAGACAAAGATGCATGCGATTGGTCGCGACAAGGTCACGCGTCGTCGTCGGTCGTCGGGTGGGGCAGTCAACGCAACGAGCGGTGAGTGCGGTACACCACTTCACGGCACATGACGGCATTTTTAATGAATCGATTATCGCAAAAACACAGCAATATTCTCAAAGGAAACTTCTTGCGACGCAACTGCACGACTCGAGTGGCACGGCGAACTGTCGCGACGCTCTGTTCATATTTTAAGCCCCGCCCGCCGCGGTACATATCGCGTGGAATGATTTTTCGGGATTATTTACGATTCTAGAAAATTATTATTTTGATGGTATTACCTCATATATTTCCTTTTTTTAAAAATATAATAGGCAGAAATTTAAATAAATAAATTTAAATTTATAATAAATATATGTATAAATATTTTAAAATACATACTTCTTCTTTATCGAAGCGCGTTCCCGGTTGCATCCTCAGCTGTGCTGCTTCGGTTCGGAGCCCGGGGTTCGCTTTTCCGCCTTTTCTTCTCCAAATATTACATGCATGTCAATGGTCACCCAAGGATGCCAAAGACCTTGCGTTGGAGAAGAAATAGCCGGAAGAGTTTAAAGATTTTATAGTTTTACGACCGGCCGCCTTCCTGACGTCAACCCCTTTTTTGGGAACGTATTTGTGCGAAAAGTTTTACAACCAGCCACCGCCTGACGATAACCCCCCCTGGGAAGATGTTTGTGCTTAAGGCGAAGATATAGGCAAATGGCCTTGAAGTGTGAAATAAATTGTTAACTCGTAAATATGGTAATAATTTCCATATTGCTCTTCGTCATGCACTAGATAGCCCTTTAAATTATTTTATGAACTGCCGTTGAAACTATTATTGGTGATCCGTCTAGCTTTAAAACTTGCCGTGGCCACTTTTGGCGGAAGCAAGTTTAAAAGCTAGACGGACTAATGTAAATATTTTCAACGGTGGTTCATAAAATAATTTAAAGGGCTATCTAGTGCATGACGAAGAGCAATATGGAAATTATCTCCATATTTACGAGTTAATAATTTATTTCAAATGAGGGCGCCACTTCAAGGTCATTTGCCTATACCTCCACCTTAATCCTTTGGTCGCCTCTTATGATATCCACAGGAAGAGATGGAGTGGTCCTATTCTACTCTGCCTAAAATAAATGTTTGCGAATATTTTAAAATACATACAATCGGGTGCATTTAATCAGGGTAATATTGCAAGCAACGGTAAATATAGCAAACGAAGGTTAACTGGAAGATATTGTATAATTTTTCTGTTTTATGTAAACGTGAGAACGTTAAGCTTTAGTTTGCATTTTTGCAAAAAACGGCCACTATTGGCAAAAATACAAACTAAAGTTTAACATTCCCACTTTAAACTGTAAACAGTGGTTCATAAAATAGTTTGAAGGGTTATCTAGGTTTTACTAGCTCAAAATTTTAAATGATATCTCCGTTTCCTTACAAATAATTTATTTCAAATTGGGGCAGTATTGGACTCCGTGTATTGTCTTAAACATGTCATAATAATTTTGTTACCTTCCTAGTTATAATTTTGTAAGTGGACGAATAAAGTTTTTCTTTTCTTTCAAAAACAGCCATTCATTTAATTCCTAGAGAAATGTTTAATTTTGTTGCTTTAACAAATTTTAATAAAGAATATATTATTTACTTCTTTTACTTTTACATATATCTTTGGAACTGCCGAAGATTAGTAGGCAAAAACTGGGGCATCTCCCCTAAAATCATGAAATGGCTATACACAACAGTCATAAGACCAGGACTTACGTACGCAGCACTAGTATGGTGGCATAGGACCACACTGACAACAGTGCAAGACAAGTTACAGCGATTCCAAAGAACTGCATGTCTGGCAATAAGTGGAGGCATGAAAACTTGCATGAAAAAAAAAAAAATGAAGTTTCTTACCTATAACACAAACAGCCAATCCTGATAATTTATGTACTTCCGATGCAAATTCAATATAAAAGTCCGGCAAGCCAGGGTTTCCAGAAATACATACTATGACTTCCTTTAAATCACCTTCAAACGGATTGCCCCAAGTCAAAATACGAGTTGGAACGGAGTTCAACGTTTTAACTACTTCAGTGTGCATATTAGAGAGTTCTGTAAATTTTTATTTTATAAAATAATATTAAGTTACTGTGGCAGTTCCGCGCATAGAAAAGTATACATTCACGCCTAGAAATTAATTGATTGGATATAATAATTATTATCGTTGCTACGTTAACGCTTACTTGGACTTTGTTCGTGTAGTTTCGTTTCATGAGTAAACGATTTACATGACTGAAAACGTGAGTTAGATAAAATTATTTTCCATGTTTTCTGCCAGTTGCGGAATGTCATTTTTGCAATTTGCATTCTCTTCCATAGATTAATATTGTATGTACTGAAATAGTGAAACTGTAGCTTTAACATTAGATCGAACCAGTGGCGCCATCTGGTAACATGCTTTAACAACACCAAAGGACTAAAAGATGAAATAAAACGGTGGAAAATTACTCCGTGAGCTGGGACTTGAACTCGCGATCTCAGTTAAAATACGACTATGTTCTATAGTTGCCTGAGTTCTGAAACAACTGAGCTCTTAAGAAACTTCCTATGAAACTTAGAACATTGCAGAATTTTGATAAAAAAATTCAATAAAACGCCATCTAGTCACGAATCAGCTGACCTAACTCCTAATGCGTGTTATAGAATAGGAATATCAAATGGTGGAGAAATTCGCCAAACGTGGCAGAACACGTGATAGCTCAGTTGATTAAAGCATGGTTAAAATAAGAGCAACGTTGCGAGTTCAAGTCCCACTCACGCAGTATATTTTTTACACCATTTTTTATTTGATAAGAATATTAAATGATGGATGAATTCGACATGCGCGGTTCATCACATAAAAGCTCAGTTGTTTAGGCTATAGAACATAGTCGTATTTGAACCGAGATCGCGAGATCAAGTCCCAGCTCACGGAGTAATTTTTTCACCGTTTTATTTCATCTTTTAGTCCTTTGGTGTTGCGAAAGCATGTTACCAGGTGGCGCCACTGGTTTGATCTAATGTTAAAGCTACAGTTTCTTATCTATTTCAGTATATACAATACAATATTAATCTATGTTCATGATATACACAGACCTACCCAAAGAATTTATAATACTATCTAGAAAAACTACGAATATTAATCTCACAAAAACAACATTAAAAATTAAACTTAATGCGACGCACATAAAGCTTATATTTTCATAATGCTTATATTTAAATACCTAACGTTCCCAAAAATGTACCTAAAGTTATAGGCGTCCCTTTCCCACAAACTGTCAGTGCAATAAAGTAGAAGGGGAGAGCTATAACTTTAGGTATAATTTTGGTAACGGCTTTGCCATTTCGTGCGCATTCTAGATTTGTATACAATTTCTTTGGACCTACCACTACTAGACTTGCTACGATATTGCTAGAAAGAGACTGTCAAATGCAGTACAACGTGAGTGTCAAAGAAACGCTGATAGATTGTGTTTTTTTGTCTCTATCGGCGTGGCTGCTATAAGCTGGCCTACTGTCAAAATTTGGGCTAAACAAACCACAAACGATTGGAGAAAGTTATTAATTTTAGGTATTTTCTCATTTAAAAGGTGATTTAGGGTTTTATTTGAGCTTATTATTAGTTAGTAACGGGTTCCCTATTTTAAATCTTATCCCGTTTAATCAAACATGATTTGCTCGAAAACTTTTATTCAACTGTCTATAAGACCTACAATCAGTGCGCTCTATAGTTTGCTACATCAATGCATCAAAATCTCTAACGGTTAAAAGAGGTAAACGCGAATTCTCGAAATATCGTCAGATCAAATCGTTTTATTCACTAAGTACTATTATTTTATACTAAATTATTTGAGGAAAATCCAAGCAAAACGATCAGTCGAAAATAAATTTCTTTTAAAAATAGAGCGTTGCGTCTTGAGATATTATGACGTACGAGAAAAAATAATTTGGTATGGGTACCAACCAACCTATTTAATTAACGACAAAAAGAAGATTGATATAAGATGACTTTAAGGGTCGGCACCATGTAAACTGGGTTTGCGCGGGCAACAAGTTTGTACAGAAAGCGTTTGATTTAAGTCAAATAATGTATACACATAGATAGAGGAAGAGTTGGGACAGTAGACGAAAAAAAGGATTTTTTAAAATATTTCGTAGTTTTCCTAAAAACAAGCATTGAATTTACCCAAAAACATGCAAAACGCACTTTGCGCGGGCAATAGTTATGGCTTAAGTAGAAAAGACCACTAAGAAAATTACATACCTAGTTATAGGTGAATAGACTAGCCAGTAGACGAAAACCGTATTTTTTTAATTTTCATTCAGAAAGAGTAAGATAATTGTAAAGAAACCTGAAAGAAATATTTTAGAAAATCTTGCTACAAACTGGCTTGTTTTTCTGCGTAAAGAAATATTCTAACAAGGGATTGCATATATTTTATAAAAATAAAGGCTATTTTGAAACATTATTCTTAATATTTGCGTACAATGCAATCACGCAATAATAAAAAAAATAATTTTAAAAATTGGATGTTTTGCAACGTTTTTGACAGAAATCTCTGAAATGGCGGCCATGATTCTTCCATACAAATTCAGTTGCCCGCCGGGCGTTCAGGAAGGAGGACGTGTCGAATTTTTCAAAAAAATCCATTTTCAAATTACGTAAAATTGCATTACAGTCTAAAATATTTTAATAAAAAACTATGTACAAACTGCCAAATTATGTCATACTTTTGCTACACTATGGTACAGTTTTGACATTTTGTTGACGTTCAAGTAAAGATGTAATGCTATCGCAGATATGGCATCGCACATTTTTTTTTTAAATTTTATTGAAAATTAAGTCGATGAAAAAAATAATTTGGTTTGATTTATTACATATATTTTTTAATTGGCGATTAGGGTGAAAATCGGATTGGAACTTTCTCGGGTCGCGGAATCATATTAACTGTTTTTGTAGTAAAAGGTGCTGTTTAATTAGGGTTTTACAACTATTTTGAGGGGTGATTCAGTCTGAAATTTTGAACAACTTTTCCCCATGAATGTATATCAAAATACGAATTGACATTATGCGTAATATATCGAACCACAGGCTATACTAGATCTATACTTGGCTTGGCAGGCAGGCAGTAGGCTATTTATCTGCACTAATATTATAAAGAGAAAAGATTTGGTTGTTTGTTTGTTTGCATTACATGGCTCCGAAACTACTGGACCGATTTAAAAAAAACTTTCACCGTTGGAAAGGTACACTATCCCCGAGTGACATAGGCTTTGTGTGTACCAAGGGCGAAGCCGGGGTGAACTGCTAGTATAGTATAATGATATTAAAACAACAGTCAAAAAACAAAAAAAAATCTGCATTTTTATACAATAGTGTGCAGCCGCCCGGGAAATTTGTATAGGAACCGATTTTTTCGGTGTTTTTACTGTTTTTAGGGTTTCGCTTGTCTGTCTGTCCGTAAGTCACAGCCAATTTGCTTCGAAACTATTAGAATGATTAGTTTTAGGTCACTAGACGTATAATGTAAATAAATGAAATTTAAAAAAGGGGGCTCTTATTGTGGGTAAATTACATTAAAAAAAAGTTTTGATAACAAAATCGTGTGACATATCAAATGAAAGAACTTTTTATGACAATTTTAAATATATTTTTTTTTTATTATTTCTTAGATCGTTATTTTTAAGTTATTTAAGAAAATGGGCGAAAATTTACCCCCCCCCCCCCCCCCTACTAAACTACTGGACCGATTCAGTTGAAATGTGGTGCACATAATGTAAATTTGTGACCCACAGACGGAAGTAAAATGTAGGTAAATGAATAAATAAATAAAAAATGGGGCCACTTTATGGGAGATAAATGAGACATTAAAAAAAGGGTTTTGTGAACTATATCGCGTAAAATATCAAATGAAAAAGCATTTTATGATAATATTAAATATATTTTTCTATATTTTTTAAGTTGGTGTTTTTGAAGTTATTTTTGAAAATAAATAATAAAAATACACTTATCTCCGAAACCACTGAACCCAATCTTTTGAAAAATATACAGTTAATAGTTCTTTACCTATAGATTACAGGAAAACCTATTAGAAGATAAAAAATAAAAGGGTGCAATAATGCTAATTACTGCTTCATTAATCAACAAATTTTTTTAGCTGTTTTCAGGAAAAGATTTCTTTTTAGTGCTCTTTGTTGATTCGTTAAAAATATTGTACAAAAATCAAACAGTCAAGTCATTGATTGAGCACGTACAGCTGCTACGCCAAGACTGTTGATCTGTTCAACGTGCAATCCTTTTTTACCCTCCGTACTTACATAATAAGGTGAATAGAAGTGAAAGGTGTTACGATTGCAGATGGTCGCTAAACGTATTGTTTCACAAAGAAAATTCAAATGTGTACATTTTCTGTCAATGGAACACAAAACGTGCAGTTTTCCAAGTCACCGCTCGCGTAAAATACTATTTGATTGTATTTTTGAGAACGTCATGTCAGCGATAAGTAATATTGATTTACACAGAAATATCATAAATTTGTCTATGGTTCCCTAAAATTTCAACTTAACCAAAATAAACCGGCCACGTGCCGTGACGGGCCACGTGCAGTGTAGGGTTCTGTAGTCAGTACCTACTTGTTTTATGTAACTAACAACTGCCTAACTTTAGGTCTGAATTCAGTCCATGATACTGAACAACTTTCACCAAGGAACAAACGAAATACAAAAATTATTTTTGATCTCTTACACACAAGATTTGGCAAAATGTAATATTTATGTAATATATGTATGGAATATGTAAGGACAAATCACACTAATTAAGCTAGCCCCAAAGTAAGTTTTAAACTTGTATTATGGGATACTAACTCAATGATACTATATTTTATGATAAATACATACATAGATAAACACCCAAGACCCAGGACAATTTGAAAAAGACCATTTTCTAACTTGCCCTGGCTGGGGCTCGAACCCAGAACCTCCGGATTAGCGGTCTAGCGTGTTAACAATTACGCCACGGAGGTGCAATGGAAAGCAAACATTTTCTTTTCATATTTAATTATGTGTTCCTTAGGAAAAGTTGTTCAGTATCATGAACTGAATCCACCTTAAATTAGTTTTAGTACAGGGAGACGTTATATACTACTGCCGTGAATTTTTTTAAGTGTCCATATACAACCGTTTAACTGACAGAGAGGGAAGACACATGATTCTAACAAAAATTAGCAATCAAAAACCAAATATTTCACAAACGGATTGCTAAAACGAAAAAGGGTGTTCATAATCTTACAATATTTTTGAAAGACCTATTCAACGACGTCTCACAGCACATATATTTTTTTTTAAAGTTTTTGTTACCACATATCCATGCCCATGCCCAATTACAGCTTTCTAGTACTAATAGTCTATGAGTAAAACTGGGGACAGATAGACAGACAGACATGAAGAAACTATAAGGTTTTCTTATTAACTACGGAACCCTAAAAAGCTGCGTGAAACTAAAAAGATTCTCTATTCTAAGGGTTCTTTGTCATTTGCGCTTTAACAAATTTCAAAATACGAGTAATCAAAACCACTTGTGCAAATATTTCGCTCCACTTCGCATACGATAAATTCAAAAATTGATGGATGAATGACCGTGCTTTTACAGGTTAAGCAACTTCTAGCTTGGTCACAGTTAGGATGGGTGACCGTGCTTTCAATCTTAATGTTGTCCAAGACAAATGTTGAAATTCTTATGAATAAATTTCAGTTTTCTCTACCTACATAACTTGGCAGCTATTTAAATTTCAATTGTTTTGTCGGAATTTGAACTTGGCATTTTTACATTTATGTTTTTGATGGGATAAAATAAACACCCAAGAACCAGGATAAATTAAAAAAGGCCATTTACCAACTTGCCCTGGCTGGGAATCGAAGCCAGAACCTCCGAGTGACGGACTAGCGTGTTAAGGAATCGCCACGGAGGTCGACTAATAAATTGAAAAAGTAATAAATTTTACGCAAGATTCGAATAACTATAACTTGGATTTTTTAGAAAGTGCTATATGAATTTCACATATATTTAAACTCGCTTTTTAAATAAACGTCTTGCATTCACGCACACTACTGTATTTTCGACTTTAGCCTTTTTCTACTGATAGCCTGTCTACTAAAGTGTTAAGTACATTATAATGACGTCTGCCAAGGCCTTAATTCAGAAATAATAATTCAAACAAAATAATTCTTTGATTTGATTGATTTGAAAATTTTAATAAGTATCGCGGACTGGAAGTCTTGACGAAAAGAAACAAGTAAGCTTCTACGTTCCAATTTATGATTACCTACATCTATTGTCCCGTTTACACATTATTAACTCTATGTAACTTCATCTTGACATTTTTATCCCCCTAGCGGGAAAATTTTGCATATTTTAGAGCCAAATCCGACCACGTGGCTTTGTGCATACAGTCCTTAAGTGGGTGCCCTACGATCCGTTAAAAAAATTTGTTTCTATTTTCACTTCGCCGAACCTTATTGGCCTAAATTTGTAATGCAAAATTAGTGATTAGCCTAACTGATGTTTTTGCACAATAATAGTTAAGCCTAAAAATTTATAACTCTAATTTTAGAATCTCTAATATTAGATGTCCTAAAATCGTTTGGCTTTTATTTCTTTACACGTAATGATAACCTCTTTTAACTATGTTTGAGACAATTATTTACGTGACTACTATTAGGCGGAATTTTCAAAAAAATGCTCATAAAAGCTAAATGTTGTGCTATAAAAGTCAGTTACAGAAACGAATCACTGCAAAACCGACTCCACGTAGTCTTGTCTGCCCTACCCCTAGAATGTAAATCCAACCCGCATAGGCGCGGAGGGGCGAGGCAACCTGCTGGCTGAGGAGCAGGGGCTTGAAACGAGCTGCCACAGCTGAGGCTGGCCGGCCAGCATGCCGAGGCAAATTCTATCCATTTTGCTAGGTTAGGGAAAACCTATAGGTTAGGTTATGTTAGAACTGCGACCAACACACGCACGAGCCCAGGGAGCGAAGCGAGCGTGCCGCGGTAGCGGCCGGCGCTAGGAAAGTTCTATCCATTTTACTAGGTTACATATTGAAACATGTTTTTATGAGTAGTTTATCGATAACAGTTTATATGAAATGTTAGTTCGATATACCGTTTTTATAGTAATAAAAACTACTTTAAAATATGTTTTTATGAAATTTTGTTTGATGATATGAAACTGCAATGATATACTTTTCGATATCTTAAGATATAAATATAAAATATATAATAAAAATCGTGGAATAGTTTCCTGGGAAATGAAATTCGTTTTCAAAATCTGTATTCTAATAGACACTCTTGCTCTTGCGACATGCTTGCTGCATGCTCAATTAGGCGTTATAGTTTTGTGCCTAATCTTTTTGTGCGAAATATTAGGTAATTAGTAATAGTGACTATTTTTAGGAGTTTTAAATTATTGTGCCTAAAGACTAATTTGGGAAGTAAATATACGGCTTTAAAATCTTAGGGAAATCAAAAATAGGCCATAGTAAATTAGGAATAACAAAAATGTACGAAAAAATTTTGTGCAACAAGTTTGTGCACCAACCAAAATTAGGAACACAAAAATTTGGGGAGCCAATAGAGACCCCGTTAAGTTTATATTTTACGCGTTATTATTTTAATAATTTGTGCAATAAGTTTTGATTAGAAATTATCATAATTAAAATACTATACTTACCCCTTTATTTATAAAAAAATACAAATGTTTGTTAAACCTATTTTAGTTGAAATATGTTTAGGACAAAATATATTTTAACTAAAAAAGGTTTAGCAAACCTTTGTTATTTTTTATGAATATGAGGGTTTGTGTTTAAAACAATTAGATCTTGCGATATTTCGAGAAAACGCGTTTACCTATTGTAATCGTTAGAGATTTTGATGCATTGATGTCCCAAACTATAGTGGTCACATCAATCGAGTAAAGGTTTTCGAGCAAATCATGTTTCATCAAACGGCATTAGATTTCAAATAGGGGAACCGTAAGTAACCATAGTATGTTCTGTGACGTGTGCAAAATATGGGTGGAGGCAACAATCAAAGATAGAAAGAGATGCACTAAAGTGGCCACGCACTATGCAGGCACAGAATACATAAGTAAGAGTCATAAGAGTGATGCAGGTCTAGTAGTGGTAGGTGTAAAACCTTAGAAAACACGTAGAATTATACACTGCCTACCGACAGTGGCTCACTATCACACCAAGCAATGTCCGCTACGACCAAAGAGAATATAATCACTATAGATACAAACACTACAGTAGGTCTTCATCGAAATATAATTCTCTAGAATCGTAAATAATCCCGAAAAATCATTCCACGCGGTATGTACCGCGGCGGGCGGGGCTTCAAATATGAACAGCGCGGCAGTGTGACCAATTGTGGCAGATTTCTGCCATTTTGGCAGATTTCGCTCCTAAATTTTGCTTGTGGCAGATGATGCTGACGATTTAAAACTGGCAGAAATCGGCATTCTTTTTTTTTTTCGCGATTTTTTTTTATAAACTGCTAATAAACTTGTTTAAAAACAGATTAAGCGAGGAATCCCCGTATAGTAACCATGAAACAGAAGTTGCCAGTTCGATAAAATCTTTTGTACTAATTTACTACACATTATTTTATCGAACTGGCAACTTTTGCGCGGGGATTTCCCGCTTCATCTGTTTTTAAACAAGTGCGTCATTTGATTATGAACTGTAATCGAACTATAATAGTGTTCATATTATCTTCTCTAATGATTTGGTTGGTTTCCAAACAAATTTGATTTTACTTCATTCATTCTTGTTTGGTGTGTATCGCATGCGGTTCTGTTCTGTACAACGAATCATTCATTATGAAGAGAAGATACGAGCGTTCATACCGTCCTGAGTGGGAACAAGATCCTTTGCTTTCTTCCTGGTTGTCGAGGGCTAAGGATGACGAGGCTGCGTTCTGTAAAGCTTGCAACTGTAAATTAATTACATGATTATCTTCTTTAAAAGAACAGGCATCATCTCAGAAACACAGAAAGAACATAATTGGGTACAGAGATCAATCATCGGTAAGTATACCTATTTTAGAATAAGTACGAACATTTTAGAATTTTCAGTGATTTTATAAGGTGATTAATTTTATTAAATTTTATAAGGTGATTCATCATCATCATCATCATCATATCAGCCACAGGAAGTCCACTGCTGGACATAGGCCTCCCCCAAGGATTTCCAAAACGACCGATCGGAAGCGGCCTGCATCCAGCGTTTTCCTGCAACCTTGTTCAGGTCGTCTGACCACCTAGCAGGTGGGTGTCCTACGCTGGTGATTAATTTTATTAAAATGTTTTAGGTTTAACGGTTTTTTCAGACTCCATTAGAACGGAAGTGAAAAAGGGCGAACTAAATTTTTGTTCTATGCTAGTGGAACATAATTTACCTTTTCGCTTAATGGACCATTTGAGTGAAGTTATATCAAGAATCTTCCATGATTCTGAAATCGCCAAAAATTTTTCATGCAAGAGGACTAAAACAGTAGCGGTAACGTATAATGTTTTGAAGCCTAATTTCGAAGAGGAGATGCTCGCTGATTTAAAATCATTTGAAAAAATGAAAACACGTCAACCAATATTTTCCTTAATTATTGATGAAACACAGATATTACAACCACTTCTGTGCTCGAAGGAGGGAATCAAAGAAAAAGGAGACTGTATTTCATTCAAACCTACGAAAAAAATGATTAAAATGATGTCTACTAAAATGGAAAATGAAAACTTGGAGGCAAATATTGATGTCTAATATATGAGAATGTTTAAACATATATTTTTAAATAGATAAATTTAATCGCATTCGTTGTATTTTTTTCTTTTCCATGAAGGCATATTTGGCACCAAGAATGGCAGATTTTGGCAGATTTTTGGTCCAGTCTGTGGCGGATTCGCTATTTTTGAGATGGTCACACTGCAGCGCAGCGCGCAAGTTCGCCGCAGGCCTGGTCGAGTATGTACCCAGGGTTTAAAAACCTACAGGGGCTAAAAAATTAACATATTTCCGGTAGATAATAAAATTATATTTTGTTAAAATCTTTTTGGTATTGAGATAGTTTTAACAAAGTTATGATTTTCTTTGCTTTTTATAAATATTTATGCCACTTAAAAAGCAATAAAACCACACTAAAACCATTATTGTTTAAAAAGTATAGTAGGAGTTACTATTCTTGTTATGGCAATATCAGGTAAACCGGCATGACGTATTAACCTGATAAATCATAATGATAGTTGTTTGTATATTTTATCTTTCTCACTCTTGTGTGAATCGCAATGATAAAAGATAAAGACAGATATATTATAAGAAGATGCAAATAAAAATTTACATAAAAAATCGTAATGGCTTTCTTTCGTTTTGAAAAATCACTCGATATTTACGACAAAATTCGCCATTCTCTGCATTTTATCACCAATTTGAATTTTCTTTGTTTATATACCTCGGTACGACGTTGAGCTTAGCATCGCTGACTTCGTTTGTCTGTGTATAAAGTGGAGAGATATGAAATTGTGTGTGTGAGACTTTGTGATATAGACTCAGTTTACTTTGTGTTCATTTCATTGTAAATATCACTTTTACAATGGTCGACAGAGAGCAAAAGAACTTGCCGCCAGCTGCTGACGGTGTCAAACTGTTCAGATTCCCTAAGCCTGCTCATCTGCTGTATGTACCTTGTTCGGTAAGTTGTTTCCAATTAAAGGTACCTATTCTACATTTATGTTTTCAACTCTCAAAACTGTATAGAACTTAGTGGTTGTATACAAAAAGGTGCGTAGAACTTAGACAAATTATGATTTAAAGATACTAAAATCTTCAAAATCTACAATTGGAAAATATTTTAATAAGTATGTTGATTATATTAAACATTGTCATGCCCGGAATGCCCCACATCCTGCACAATACAAGACCTAAATGAGGGAAATGACCGGGAATAATTTTAGTTTAGTTTATTTTTAGCTTTAACTTTATTATGTGTACAATAAGGTAAATATTTATGGTAAATCTTTGGTAAAATTATGTGTATGATAGATAATGGATGAAAATATAGATGGGTTGCTATATATTTAGTCATACTTACAATCACGTCTTTATCGCTTACGAGGTAGACAGAGCTTGAGACGGGTAGGGTATACGACTAAATACTACTTTATTTGAATTTCCGCGCATTAGTTAAGGAAAGCACTTTACAAGTCATGGCCGCAATCAGGCATTGATGGATTTTCGCTTCGGCCCACATTGTCACGTTTATCCATCATTGCCCTTTTGCCGTCCGCTGCAGTAATGTACTATAAATATGTGTAAAAAGGAATGCCATGTTATAATATTTCCAGTTCTAGGCAGAAGAATAGGTCAGATCGGCAGTGTTATATTTATTTTTAAATTTAATTTTGTACCAATACATGATATGGTTATATTTGCTTACATGAGCTTCCTCAATATTAAAATACTAGAATCATAAACATAGTTTGGTGGTATTGAATACCTCATACAAACCTAATATGTTTTTATATGTATAAGCAATTTAATTTAACTACGTTTCATATTGTCTTGAAATACTATGTAAATTATTATGTACTTGTTATTATTGCAAAGATATTCTTCATCAGATCATAGGTGTTTACTCCATAAGCCATTGTGTTTCTTAAGTCGCAATAATTATAAGCTATTTTGTAAACTATTTTGTTATTGAAATAACTATAATCATATCACATTCATATCATATTGATAGTACGTGGGAATGTACATAATAAATATATTTAAGTATAAGTAAGATCTTTCATTTTAAGTTAGTAAATCCCTTTTTCCTTAAATTTATTCTGAATTAGGTATTTTCACTTGTAGGAGCTCTTTTCTAGGCTCCTACAAGTGAAAATACCTAATTCAGAATAAATAAAATATATAGGGTTAGGTTTAAATTTTACCGCCACAACACAAATAATTCCAGTGGCGCACAATAGATGGCTGTAGTATATAATTTCCGGGAATTTCTGTCTTTTTTTTATGAAGTCTTCGTTCTTCTCCGCCAGGAGTAATATTGTTCTGTGGTTCGCCGTGACACTCAGTGTTGGGAAATGCACAATAATTATTGTATTCATACAATAATTTGGGGTACGAAATGAAAGTGTACCATAAAACATAGCATTGTCATTATTGTATGTTTTTATACAATAAACGCTAAGACTCCTATTTTTAACCCCCCCCCCCCCCCCCCTGTCGCATAAGTAAGTAGCCATGGGGAAGCAAAAATGTAGATTAAAAAAGTAAAACTCGATAATGAATCGGTTGGCACCCCCCCCCCGGTCAGCGAAAAAAAATTGGAAATGAGGTGTACATTTTCGCGAATACAGTAATTGTACCTAATACTCAATAATTTGTAGCTTCACTAGCTTGGCAACACCATAATTCCCAACACTGGTGACACTCGAGTCGTGCGGTTGCGTCGCAAGAAGTTTCCTTTGAGAATATTGCTGTGTTTTTACGATAATCGATTCATTGAAAAAGGCCGTCACGTGCCGTGAAGTGGTGTAGAAGCCATACAGACATGAAAATTAGTTACTAGTACATGTTGTAGTTCTGTGAGAACAGTAGACCTCGCGAGCCTTTATAACTTTAGCCACTTGAGGGTTTTGAAACTATACTGTTAGGAAGAAAGTAGACAGGCCTACCGCCTATCCTTTATGGATAAGCCCCAGTGAAGTATACCCCTCCTTACTAAACCCATTACCCACCCCTTACATTTGCTAACTTATTCAATCTCTTTTCCTACTCTATTCTTAAAAGAAGAAGTTTGATTGTACCTATTCTGGCGAGGCGGTCTAAATTAAATGGCTCCAGGACTATGTCCGCTAGTCGGCGAGAACGAGAGGAGGGCAACGTAGAATCATCCCGCTGCTAACTCAAGAGTTCCTATATCGACAACCACCGTTGGCAATGCCAAACCCTGCGATTTGTGGATGGTCACTGCCCATGCTAATATAAGAGGGAATTGGGTTCTGGAACAAGTGATCTCTCCAGAACGCCAAGATCGATGTAACGGCCGCTATAGGCACAAAATTGATAATATGTGGGCCAGTGTAGGTGTCAAATTGCACCATTATCACCAATGATCGGAATCGGGGTGCTATTTGGGATGATGAATATAGATATGACGATAATCCCGGGAATTCTCGGAAAAAATATTTAATATTATTAAAAATGCAAGTGGAGGTCCATAGTCTCTGTCTACCCCTGTGGGAAACAGGCGTGATAGTATGTATGTATGTAAAAATGTGTGAAATAGTGCTTATTTTAAAAATCCGTTTATTTATTAATTCAGTGTTTGGATTTACACAGTAGATACTTAATAATATAAATATAGGGTCATCTTAAAAAGTGCAACAGAAAATAATGAAAACGCTCCAGATATGAAACCGATTTTATTTTCTAAATGAAAATATATCAATGGATACTTACTTTTAACAATACACAAATATTTTTAGCGAAATTTTTCGGAGCTATTTACATCCAACAAGTCTTACTTACCTAATAGAAAAAAAATCTAATAGAAAAATATTTTTCGTACAATTAAAATACAATTTTCTGCCAACATACATTTTTTTATTGCGTGAAATATCATACAGAGAAAAACGTTGTTAGAGAAGGTACCAATTTCAATTCCCGAGAATGTTGGATATTAGGTCCTTACATATGATATTGCCGATTTTCAATACTGGCAACTTTAAAATCAAATATCTTGCGTTTCATTAGGAATTCCAAATTCAAATTTATTCCGAAATAAAGCCAGAAAAATATTGTTTTAAAATTCGTATTTTATTTGTTTAAACATCATTTGTTTGAGTTTCAACATTGCTATAACAACAACTATGGACAAATTGAAAATTCGCGGTATTTACGAATACGAGTTCCACCGTGGCACCAGTGCTGCAGAAACGACTCGAAGAATTAACGACGTGTATGGACCAGGCACCGCTAACGAACGAACGGTGCGTTTTTGGTTTCAACGTTTCCGTTCTGGAAATTTCGATTTACACAATGAGCCTCGTGGACGACCAGACACTCAAGTAAATAACGAAGAATTGAAGGCGACAGTGGAAGCGGATCCATCTCAAACCACTTCTGAATTAGCAGCAGCCTTCGGCGTAAGTGACAAAACGATACTTATCCACTTGCGCCAAATCGGAAAAATTAAAAAACTCGAAAAGTGGGTACCGCACGAATTGACTGAAGCAAACCAACAAACACGCGTTGCTTGCTGCGTTTCTTTGCTTAATCGCCACAATAATGAGGGGATTTTGAACCGTATCGTGACTTGTGATGAGAAATAGATCCTGCACGACAATCGGAAGCGATCATCACAATGGCTTGACCCTGGAGAACCGGCAAAACCTTGCTCTAAGCGAAAACTGACCAAAAAGAAGATTCTGGTTAGTGTTTGGTGGACCAGTGCTGGTGTTATCCACTACAGCTTCTTGAGATCAGGCCAGACGATTACTACAGACTTGTATTGCCAACAATTGCAAACAATGATGGAAAAGCTCGCCATTAAACAACCGAGACTGATGAATTGCTCTAGCTCACTGCTCCTTCAGGATAACGCTAGACCACACACTGCACATCAAACGATCGCCAAGTTAGAGGAGCTGCGACTGGAACCTCTGCTTCACCCACCATACTCTCCAGATCTTGCCCCAACCGATGACCACTTTTTTCAAAATTTGGATAACTTTCTACTTACAAGGAAAAAATTTCAAACCTGATGAGGCAGTCAAAACCGCCTCTAAACAGTTCATAGACTCTCGCTCCCAGGATTTTTTTTCCAAAGGTATCAATGATCTGCCTATAAAATGGCAGATTGAACTAGCCCCAAAGTAATTTCGAGACTTGTGTTACGGGGTACTAACTCGACTATACTACACTTAATACAAATACGTATGTACAGATAAACATCCAAGATCCAGATACAGCCTACCTTCATTTTGGTGTAAAGGATCTTTAGCATGCGGGTGCACACTTGCCCCGAGTACTGGCCATTTTATATACTCTCTGTGTGGGGCATGCATACTTACCAAAAGAGTTGATGATGACGTTGGTGGTGCCGGTTCCAAAGAATAAGACAGGTGACAGGTCTGATATCAATAATTATAGGCCTATCTCCTTGGCTACTATTTTGGTTAAGGTGCTGGACAGTCAGCTTGATCGACAACTAAGCAAATATATTAAACTTCATGATGCCCAGTTCGGGTTTAGACCCGGACTCTCCACTGAGTCAGCAGTTCTATGTCTCAAGCATATTGTCCGTTACTACACAGATAGGAAAACACCACTTTATGCTTGTTTTTTGGACCTCTCCAAAGCTTTTGACCGTGTATCTTATGACAAGCTATGGAGAAAACTTGCCGAGACTGATGTGCCAAGTGAGGTTACTGAAATTTTTAAATACTGGTATGGCAATCAAAGTAATTATGTACGTTGGGCAGGTTCATTGTCAGAGGAGTACAAGATGGAATGCGGGGTTAGGCAGGGGGGGTTGTCCTCACCAAATTTGTTGAACCTGTACATGGACCAACTGATTCGTGAGTTCGTCAGCACTGAGATTGGATGTTCTATAAATTAAAACATAAATTATGCCGATGACATGGCACTTCTCGCACCATCTTTTAGTGTTCTCAGAAGGTTGATCCCAGTGTGTGAGCGTTACGCCGAGGCTCATGGTCTTAGGTACAATGCGAATACGAGCGAACTTCTAATCTTTAAGGCTAATGGTAGGTCGTATCCCTCGGTTCCTCCACTGACGCTTGCTGGTACGCTCCTTAAACTGGTCTCGCAGTTCAAGTACCTCGGGCACTGGGTGAAGGATACGCTGAGTGACGACATGGACATGGATAGGGAGCGTAGGGCGCTGTCTGTGAGGTGTAATATGTTGGCTCGTAGATTTGATAAATGCACAAAGAGTATCAAATTAACTTTGTTCAAGGCATACTGCCAAGTATTTTATACATGCAGTCTATGGGTCAAATATGCACAGAAATCACACAGTGCCCTTTGTGTCCAATATAATAATGGGCTAAGGGCGCTTTTGGGGCTGCCGAGATACTGCTCCGCATCGGGTATGTTTGCAAAGGTTAGGATGGACACCTTTCAAGCCATAGTGCAAAAGAGGGTAGCCTCCCTGATGCATAGGGTGGCCTGCAGCTCCAACAGCCTCCTCACCATCATTGCTGGCAGGGTAGATGGGCCACTTTTAAAGCGCTGGTCCCAACTTCATGCAAGTTTTAACCGCGTGAACACATACTAACATAGTAAGATCAATATAACTAACAATATGGATTTCATTGTCCGAATTAAAAAAAATATATTATTATTATATTATTATTTATTTGGGCATTTATGGATTTATGCCCAAAATGCCGGGAATCTTCCCAATCGGGCATATTGGGCATAAACACTTTGCCCATCTCTAATACACATAGACTGAAGATGCATGCGATTGGTCGCGACAAGGTCACGCGTCGTCGTCGGTCGGGTGAGTGAGGCAGTCAAAGCAATGAGCGGTGATTATTATGCAGAACGCTACGCTAAAATAAATAACCTTGTTTACGTGTTACGTTTTTGTAATTGACCGAGCGAGCGAAGCGTCTTAGTTTCGAGATTAGCCAAAAATTATTTTGTCCGTCTGTCTGTTCTCGCCTCCAGGTCGCAGTTCTTAACCGATTCTCATGAAATTTTGTAAGCAGGTTCAGCAACTAAATAGAATTTTTTGTCGAGCCAGTTTTTCGAAATTTTCCAAAATGGCGGAAATATGGGGGTTTAAAATTTTAAAACTGTCATATATCCGTCATTTCAAAATATTTTCAAAAATCTCATTAGACTTTTTTGTTGCCATTATAAAAACGCAATTTTTTTATTTGAACAACTTTTTTTCTGAACAACTTCTTTATATGTTATACTTAAACGGTTTTAGGGTGACTCGCGAAGTCTTGCTGACTGAGCCGTGACGGATATACAATACAAATCTTCTTACAAAATATACTGAAACTATTTAAGGGTGAATTCAGTCCGGGTTACTGACCAACGGGAAGTCAAGGGGTTCGGTTGGGGTTTTCTTTTAAATTATTTTGCAAATTGAGTTTAGTGGACTTTATAATATGAAATTGGTGTTGTTTAGTGTTATAAATGCTCATGCTCATGAACAATATGTGAAATAGTTAAAGTGGACAGTCATAGTACGGCTGTAGTGATATTTGTTTCCCGGACTGTGTGGGCGTCTTCGGGCGTCGTCCGCCACTCAATCGGCTATGAAAACCAGTGGACTCGTATAGATTTGTCGCCAGAAGCTCCCTTAAAGCAATCAAAGGCCTACACCAACCTTTGATTGTAATTTGTTAGGTAAATAGATTTTCTTACGTTTTATTAACTTGTTCCTGGCTAAATACGCAGTAGCGTCAAGCCATTAATTAAAAAAAAAATGTACTCTGTGCTTTCATGACGTAAAACTGACAGTGACAGTTAAAAATTTGGTGTCAAGGTGGAAATGACGTATAAATCTAATTTGTGTGGAAAAGAGAATTTTCCTTACATGAAGTACCTATACATACCTATTTTCTTTTCTACGAGCACTTTCAAATATATATACGAGAAAATAACACTAGCATTATGTCGCAAGAAAAAAAGAAAGCACTTTTTATTTGTCTTGGTAATATAATATTTTATTAACCTTTCAAACACCTACTATACTGGAATCGCAAAATCGCAACGCAGTCTTTTCTAAAAGTATTTAGATAACAATGCACATAATAACCAAATCATTTAAAAATTAAATTTACTTGGCAATGCTACGGCAACATGTTTCTCAAGATTCTTAACTATTTTCATGTAACATGTAACTAATTTTTATTTATTGTTTTAAACTTAATCGTTATTAAATTGTAACTATGTACCTTTATTAGTGTACATAATATAGGTACATAGTTGTTACGATTACACTAAATTATTATATTGTTGGATTTACAAAAAAATAAAAACAGTGGCACACTGGGAGTGCCATCAGAAGTGATAACTTGAACAAGGTGGTGTCGGTTACAGTAACAGTGTCGCGAGTTCAATAGTTTTTTCCCCTTCTCAAAAAACGACAACGTGCCTGAAGAAGTTTTCACTTCAAAAAAACAAAGAAATTATTAGAATTCATACATTGTATAATTTACAGTACAAACATTTCAGGTAATATCTGTAGATCTCCTATAGCTGAAGGTGTATTTCAAAAAGCTGTAAATGAAATGAATCTTGGAGATCAATGGGAAATTGATAGTGCGGCCATTGGTGGTTGGCATGTGGGTAACCCACCAGATTGGAGAGCTCTGGACACAATGAAGAAGCACAATGTCCCCTACAGTAATCATGCTAGACAAGTAAGTTACTTATTATAAATATTTCAAACCATAATTTGACGACCTCCATGGTGTAATGGTCAACACGCTAGACCGCCTATCTGGAGGTTCTGGGTTCGATCCCCAGTCAGGGCAAGTTGGAAAATGGCCTTTTTCAAATTGTTCTGGGTCTTGTGTATTTATGTTTTTATTATAAAATATAGTATTGTTAAGTTAGTATCCCATAACACAAGTTTAAAAAACTTACTTTGGGGTTAGCTCAATCAGTGTGATTTGTCCTTATATATTCATTTATTTATTTATAAGCTATCTACATGTATAAAACGGGTGTGACGCAAATCCTCCCATTCGCAACTCGTCACACATTCGAAACTTGACCCATTCGCAGCTCTTCCCTTTCGCAACTCGTCCCATTTGCAGCTCATTCCGTTCGCAACTCCTCCCATTTGAAGCTCGTCTTGTTTATATTTTACAACTTTCGTCGTATCGACAAAGATATCTCTCTCTCATCTCGGCGTGTTCCCAGTTACATCCACAGCTGTAATGCTGTGAAGCCCGGGGTCTGCTTTCCAGCTAAATCCGTAGCATAGGCGTATCAATAAAGATATACCAGGGTGTTAATTTGAATGCATGCCATAGCCCAGCCCAGGGGGTGATTCAGTACCAATAATTAAAGCTAATAATTAAACCAACATAAACTACATTATGTGGGGAATGGGCTGGACACTAGGACTAAAACAAAGTTAACATCTAACGGCTTAATACTTTTTTATGAATGAAAGCATTTAAATATTCTTTTTTTTTGTAAAATCTTGTGTAAGCACTGCTTAGATCATTTAATACAGGATAAGTTACGCAGTCAAATCTTCTTACAAAACTTTCTGCCGTTTTTGGTGCGGGGGGAGGGTACTACTACATCTAAAAAACACACACAGTCACAAAAATAATTTGTGTCGTTATAAACGCACACTTACGTAAAATTGACACACTAGTTTATTTTCTGCACACTAGCAAGACTTACACTAAAACAAATGTGTATGTACACGTAATAATACTCCCTAGTGCAAAAGGATTGAACAACAAAAAAAATTATCGACATCGATATTTCGGAATAAAAAATTTACGTTCGTTTTAACTCTGGAATGTTTTCATATAATTATGTCGGAAATTCGGGATAGAAGTTAATACGTCACGTGAGGCGCCACGTGAGCAGTTTAAATAATAGAACTTGTTATTGTAAAACTAATTAGTATCTATTTAGTTTTAAGTTTTATTATTTATACTGCCCACGTGGCGCCTCACGAATACTATAAAACTTGTTAATTAGTTTAACAAGTTTTATTATTTAAACTGCCTACGTGGCGCTTCAAGCATACTACAATATAATACAAGTTTTTTAGTATTTAAACTTGTATTATGGGATACTAACTCAACAATATATATTTTACCATCTTCTTCATCTAAGCGCGTTCTCGGTTGCATCCTGAGCTGTGATGCTTACCCGCTTTTTTTTCTTCAAATAAAATATGGTCACCCAAGTAGGCCAAATACCTTGCGAAGTGGAGAAGAAATTGCCGAAACAGAAAACTAATAAACTTGTATTATGGGATAATAACTCAACATATATATTTTATCATCTTCTTTATCATCTAAGCGCGTTCCCGGTTGAATCCGTAGCTGTGCAGCTTCTCCTCTTTTTCTTCTCCAAATATAATATGGTTATATACCCAAGGATGCCAAAGACCTTGCGAAGTGAAGAAGAAATAGCCGGTACAGAAAACTAAAAAACTTGTATTATGGGATACTAACTCAAGGATTGTATTTTTATAATCTATGCTAATATTATAAAGCGTAAGAGTTTGTTTGTTTGTTTGTTTAAACGCGCTAATCTCAGGAACTAATGGTCCGATTTGAAAAATTCTTTTTTTGTTGGGTAGTCCATTTATAGAGGAAGGCTTTAGGCTATATAACATTACGTTCCGACAACCACGCGAACGAAGTCGCGGGCACAGCTAGTCTTATATATAAAATTCTCGTGTCACAATGTTCGTTCCCGTACTCCTCCGAAACGGCTTGACTGATTCTCATGAAATTTTGTAAGCATATTGAGTAGGTCTGAGAATCGGCCAACATCTATTTTTCATACCCCGAATCTACGCGGGCGAAGCCGCGGGCAAAAGCTAGTAAATACATATATAGATGGGGTTATGTCGTTTAATCACGGAGTTCCTATGGCCACCTTCCAGCTCCATCATCAGACCCTGGAAACCATCTAAAGACAAAATACCCGTCAAGAAGAATCATACGAGCCCAAACTCGATGGGCTTATGTCGTTTAATCATGGAGTTCCAATGGCCACCTTTCAGCTCTATCATCAGACCCTGAAGACAATCTAAAGACAAAATACTCGTCAAGAAAAATCATACGAGCCCAAACTGGATGGGGTTATGTCGTTTAATCGCGGAGTTTCTATGGCCACCTTGCAGCCCTATCAGACCCTGGATACCATCTAAAGACAAAATACTCGTCAAGATGAATATTACGAGCCCAAACTTGATGGGGTTATGTCGTTTAATCATGGAGTTCCTATGGCCACCTTCCAGCTCCATCATCAGATCAGATCCATATTGTCATAATATTGCATTGTCACGCGACATACGTATGCGTGCAAAATTTCAGCTCAATCGGAAACCAGGAAGTGGGTCAAATTTAACTTGCAAGATTTGATTACAGACAGACAGAAAACGGGACAGGTGAAACTAAATAAAAGCTTGTAAAAAATTAAAATATTTCGATATTAAAATATATCACAAATAAAACTATATCAAGGAAATGTACTTTTTATCGACATCGATAATAATGCAATGTCTCGTCACTCAAAAAGTAGCAAAAATTTACTTGGACAGTTGAGTGGTTAATCTATATTAAAATCTAATGACCAGAAAATAAAGACGAAGGTTGTAAATCATAAAAAGACTAGCCTCGTAGGGAGTGCGCATCAAAATTTGATAGTCTCGTAGGGAGTGCGCTAACGTCATCAACTCATCGTTTTTTAAATTTGAATCTTATTACCAAACCTTATGAATGTAATTAATATATTTAAAATAAGAAAGTCTCGTGTCGAAGGATAGTGAAAAAATAATAACATTGAAAAATGAAGTATGTCAACATTGTGATTAGTGATTATAGATCTTTTTGGTATGGTTATGGCAGTAAATAAGATAAAAAATCGCTTGGGATGGCAGGAAATCAGTTGCAAACCTGACTCGATTATTTTTTCCGTAATCTATACTGAAAGATATTATATTATATCGATTTTTAAGTAATTACATTTAAATAGAAATCAAAGTTAATAAAATAAAAAAATACAATTGAAAGGTTATTCCATCTTTACTAAGATTATCTTTACTAGAAGTATTTGACCTCATTTTACATGAGTTAACTGCACAACTTGGCATTTTTAATCGAGCACTTGTAGACGTCCTTTCGATACTTTACCGATGCACATAATGATCATAATCGAAGACGCAACTATTAGGTCCTTACATATGAAATTGCCGATTTTCAATACTGGCAACTTTAAAATCAAATATCTTGCGTTTCATTAAGAATTCCAAATTCGTTTAATACAATATTGTTTTAAAATTCGTATTTCATTTGTTTTAACATCATTTGTTTGAGTTTCAACATTGCTATAACAACAACTATGGACAAATTGAAAATTCGCGGTATTTACGAATAAGAGTTCCACCGTGGCACCAGTGCTGCAGAAACGACTCGAAGAATTAACGACGTGTATGGACCAGGCAATCCATCTCAAACCACTTCTGAATTAGCAGCAGCCTTCGGCGTAAGTGACAAAACGATACTTATCCACTTGCGCCAAATCGGAAAAATTAAAAAACTCGAAAAGTGGGTACCGCTCGAATTGACTGAAGCAAACCAACAAACACGCGTTGCTTGCTGCGTTTCTTTGCTTAATCGCCTTGTGATGAGAAATGGATCCTGTACGACAATCGGAAGCGATCATCACAATGGCTTGACCCTGGAGAACCGGCAAAACCTTGCCCTAAGCGAAAACTGACCAAAAAGAAGATTCTGGTTAGTTTTTGGTGGAGCAGTGCTGGTGTTATCTACTACAGCTTCTTGAGATCAGGCCAGACGATTACTGCAGACTTGTATTGCCAACAATTGCAAACAATGATGGAAAAGCTCGCCATTAAACAACCGAGACTGATGAATTGCTCTAGCCCACTGCTCCTTCAGGATAACGCTAGACCACACACTGCACATCAAACGATCGCCAAGTTAGAGGAGCTGCGACTGGAACCTCTGCGTCACCCACCATACTCTCCAGATCTTGCCCCAACCGATTACCACTTTTTTCAAAATTTGGATAACTTTTTACAAAGAAAAAAATTCAAATCTGATGAGGCAGTCAAAACCGCCTTCAAACAGTTCATAGACTCTCGCTCCCAGGATTTTTTTTCCAAAGGTATCAATGATCTGCCTATAAAATGGCGGAAGTGTATCGATAACAACGGCGCATACTTCGATTGATTAAATAATAATTTCATTAAAAAAAACTTGTTTCACTTTTTTGATACTGAACGGCAATTTCATATGTAAGGACCTAATAGTTTTTATGAACGTATTAGAGCATGCGATCTTATACTTCGGCAGAGGGGAAGGCGCAGGTAAGGCTTATCCTGTATTAAATGATCTAAGAAGCACTGGGACGTATTGTGTTTTGTTGTATTTTTTAAAATAATTTTGTTTGTCTTTTTATTATTTACTACTATTTTTTATTATTTAGAAAATTCAGATTAAACTTAGTTGCTAACCCTACAATTTTGGAGATCCATTTTTATAATCTTGTTGCTTAATTGTTCTTTTTTGACTCGCTAGGGCGTTTTTTTTCCTTATACTGTTATGCAGATTAGTCACTGCTTTTCATCTCAAATATATTTGAGAAAATAAATGATTTTGGAGCTTTTTTTTTATTTAATTTAGATACTCAATGCGAGCCAAGAACGGTACAAGTGGCGAATGGGAGGATAAACTCGCGTGGAGAGGGTTCCGTACAATTGATTGAATTCTTATAGGTTTTCCTGTAATCTACAAGCAATGAACTATATTTTGTATTTTTTTCAAAATTTTAGGCTCAGTAGTTTCGGAGATCCGGGGTGGGGGGAATGGTCAATTTTCGTCTTCTTTCATGAATAAAATCAAAACTATTCATTTTACAATAATAACAAAAATATATTTGAGATCCTCATAACGAGCCCTTTCAATATGACACAGTAAGGTTTGCAAAACTTTTTTTTTAATTTTTGTCCCCCAAAAATGAACCTTATTTTAAAAAAAAAATTATTTACTTTGCACATATGTGTTTGGGTCATAGGATTACAACATTCTACCAAATTTCACCTAATTCAGTCCAGTAGATTCGGAGCAAATTAGCTGTGACAGACGGACGGATAGACAGACGCACGAGTGATCCAATAAGGGTTTCGTTTTTCATTTTTTGTACGGAACCCTAAAAAATATTGTTGGTACTTTTATTTTTCTCACATCACTAAGTATATAAAACTTAGAGTTGTTTTATGTCATCATCATCATCAAAATTTAAGAGCGACGCTCTTGTCGTTGGAGTTTATTCCATTTTTTTTCTATCTTCCTTCCGCCAACATCTTGACATCTTGATACCGGATGCGACACTGCTATCACCTTCTCCTTGACTTGCTTCATATAGCTGTGCCTTGGCTTTCTTCTTCCCCCCTTCCTTCTATTTTGACTTCTATTATAATTCGCATAAAATTATCATGCCGTATCAAGTGTCCCAACCCAATATATTGCCTCGCCTATTTCCGATTACCTTGAGTATGTGCCTCTTTTATGTAACCTAGTTATAAATAACTAGCTGTGCCCGCGACTTCGTTCGCGTGGTTGTCGGAACGTAATGTTATATAGCCTAAAGCCTTCCTCTATAAATGGACTACCCAACAAAAAAAGAATTTTTCAAATCGGACCATTAGTTCCTGAGATTAGCGCGTTTAAACAAACAAACAAACAAACGAACAACTCTTCCGCTTTATAATATTAGTATAGATGAAGTACTCTTAACCAACAACATATTTATTTGAATAAAGATTAATATTATTATGTTGATACAACTTAAACAAATTATTTCGACCAAATTAGGTACCATAAAAACGGTTTTTGTAAGTTAATCTTAAAAGATAGACATATACTAACGCGGACTGTTTTTTTAGATCATTAAAAGAGCTATTATTCTTTAATACATATTTATTGTGTATCTTGAACCGTTTTCACGGCGCACGCAACGGAAGGCTTCAAAGATGAAATAATTTCTCCCGTTTTTTACACATTTACCACTATATCTTTGCTCCTATTGGTCGTAGCGTGATGTTATATAGCCTATAGCCTTCCTCGATAACTGGACTATCCAACACAAAAAGAATTATTCAATTCGAACCAGTAGTTTCGGAGATTAGCGCGTTCAAACAAACAAACAAACAAACTCTTCAGCTTTATAATATTAGTATAGATAACTAAGTTGCATAACTCCTACATAAAGATTATGTTGTTTGTAAATGTTATTATTCGTATAAAATGATAATTGTAAATGATCCTTATGACAAATGGACATGATCTAGCTAGTGTGACACTTTCTGGCGTGGACACCATTACCGATTTAAATTCTGACCATGCCAAGATTGAGTCAAAAATTTGTCACCAAATATAAGATATAGTCAGTCTGTAGTTTAGAAGTTACAAGAATGTTTTGGTGGCCAAGCCAGGAAGCATGCTTTCTGGCGTGGACACCTCCGAATCTCCGAAACTATAGCACCTAGCGACGATCTATTTTCTCCCAGAGTTAAACGTGATTTAGTCAAAATTTGCCAAATCTCAGAATTGATCAGCAAGTAATTTAGGAGATATTGAGCATTCAATATTTCTCCATACAAGGGTATAGGTGATTAGAAAATTATTTCTGATGTGTGTGTGACGTCATAACAATGAATTGGTGTGTTTTCATGGTTTTTACTTATCTTGATCTTAAATGCATACTTTTGAAGTAAGCGTGGCCAATATCAAGAACAAAATAAATAAGGATGTCACAGAAATTATCGATAGCGGTATTCGTCGTTATGAGTGTATTGACCCTTATGCCCAATTTGTAATAGTTTAGGTAGGTTAATAATGAACATAAAAAAGCAAGGTATATTCAAAGATCTTTATTTCGTTCAAACTTTAACATGCTTGCTTAAGCGTAGACGAAAAATGTCAGTTCCTTTACTCCATGCTGTGCTATACTATTTTCTTAAACAAATCCCTCTTCATAAGAAAAGCTTTTTACCCTACATACCTGATGATCGCGCTCCTAACATAATTTATGATATTTTTTCATCTTCAATGACATAAATACTTGCTAACTTTTTAGTTTTGATATTTCTTACTGATTTTATGGTTTTGATACTGGGTAAGTACTATAAGAAAAATAACTATTCAAAGAAATACACATTATTTAATAATTGTTAAAATCCGTTTGACCTTTATACTTTAATTCCGATGCATAGTTACTGTTCTACTCGACTGTACGTCTTAACAGCAAGTAGGCTTAGAGCGGGGCAGAATTTATACAACAAATGTATTTGGATAATTTCAATCCGGGATTATATTACTATAAAACTCAAATGTAACAGTACATCTATCATTCCTTTGCATTACATATTTGTTGTAAATTAATTATACTACAATATTATTATGAAATTACAGAAAAATATCTCCTTATATAATTTTTAGGCTGACTGTACTTCATAGCTCTTGGACTAGTCATAGTATAAAAGAATGTGTTGTATCTTTTAAACCAATGACCGACCAATTCTGAGATTTGGCGACTGATTTTGACTAAATCACGTTTATATCTGGGAGAAAACAGATCGTCGCTAGGTGCTATAGTTTCGAAGATTCGGAGGTGTCCACGCCAAAAAGCATGCTTTCAGCCACCAAAACATGCTTGTAACTTCTAAAGTACGGGTCGACCAATTCTGAGATTTGGAGACTGATTTTGACTAAATCACGTTTAAATCTGGGAGAAAACAGATCGTCGCTAGGTGCTGTAGTTTCGGAGATATGGAGGTGTCCACGCCAGAAAGCATGCTTCCTGGCTTGGCCACCAAAAAGTTAAACTACAGACTGACTAAATCTTATATTTGATGACTAATTTTAGTAATTTTTGATTAAATCTTGGCATGGTCAGAATTTAAATCGGTGATGGTGTCCACGCCAGAAAGTGTCACACATCTAGATATTGTCAACCGTGCGGCTGTCAGCCGGGTTGGTCTCAAGTTTACTAATTTTTCCATGGTTACTATACTCCCTGGATACCCACAAGACCTGAAGTTATCATTGTTTTTTTAACATCATTCCTTTCCACAGATTGTAACTGAAGATTTTCAACACTATGATTACATATTTGGTATGGATGAATCAAATATAAAGGATCTGAATAAGAGAGCACCAAAAGATAGCAGAGCTAAGTTACTATTGTTTGGAGATTTTGATCCACAAGGTGAAAGGATCATCAGGGATCCTTATTATGTATGTACCTATTACTTTCTTTATATTAGAGCAGAAAAAAAGAGTGTTATATGTTTGATGGCAGCATTTCTAGTTTAAGATTTATGGTTCGTATGGTTAAGCTACACACTAAATCTTAGTTTTTGTTGACAGCTATGATATTTATGTGAAAATTTATTTCTTTTAAACCTGATTCCATTAACCAAGTAAATGGGACTAGGTTTAGATGGAAGAAGTAAGCTTAGAAACTATTTAGATATATTGTATCTTCAATACAAATTATCATCTCCATACAAAAAATAAATGTCTTAAAATAGGCCATACAATCTTTATTCCTTTGTTTCAGGATAGTGACTCCAAAGGATTTGAGAAATGCTACCAGCAATCACTAAGATGTTCCAAAGGATTTTTGGAGCATGTTCAAAAAGAATGAAGTTGTTAGAATGAAGTTAATAAGAATTGTTTAATTTACATTCCTCTATGTAATTGAAATGCAGTGTAATATAAAAAATATATTTCCATTTGTTTCTTATTTATAATATTTTTCTTATTTTTCTATGACTATTTCAAAATTGTGAATCTTAGAATAGGAGTCCATTGGCATATCAATATTGTTTCCAAATACTCTTCCAACCAAACATGTCCTAAGGAACTTAAAGTCAGATTGTAGATCTTTATACATTAGAAAATTGATAAGCCACAGTAACATAGAGTCTGAACTAGTACTTTCTATGCTCTTCAGACAAATTATATCACTTTGGGCAAGAACACCCTGTGTAATAAACACTTTCTCATCAGACTCCAATTCTTTGGTTTTTTCTATAAGAGTTTGTTCATTGATTGTAGAATATAGTAAAGATTTCCTATATGCTTTTGATCCTTCTTTACTTTTCTTGTGAAACTTCTGGAGCCATGGGAAATGAATGGTATCAAAACGATGATCATTTTTGTATGCCGGAATATCAGGAACTTCATTATAATGACCTAGAAATTAAACAGGAATTTTCATGATAATAACTAAATAACGAGAACATTTTACTGAACAACTATATGATATAAAACTAACTACTGTTAATGATGCAAGAAATTGTCTACAGACTTAGGTACCTACGTGAAACTCGGGCTTGTTAACAACACCAAATTCACACTAAAAGTAAGTTAATTTCATACAGGTATTACTAGTAACATAATTAGGGGTATCGATCTGTATTATCAATTAACGATATAAGTAATGATACTTTTTTCAATACTTGTAAAATATTATATAAATATACTGATACTGATACACTATCACGTCTATCTCTAACGGGGCAGACAGAGCCTAGGGCGGCAAGGCCCAGGCCACTTTTAGCGTGATGGTGGGCATGAAGGTGGAAAAAGGAAATCATAATAGTGATGGGTTGCTAACCGCATCGCCTATTGATATGATTCAGATTCTTGCCCATTCCCTCGATCGGCTTTTACGATTTGCGCGGGAAGAGAAGCAGCTGGTACATTCTATGTTTTTTCTTTCCTCCCAGACCAGCATGGAATTATATAGTGAATTATATTTATATAATTCACTATATAGGGACAAATAATGTAAATATGTATTATACAAGTGTATTACATCGCGCTGGGAATCGAACCCAAAAGTACAGACTAATACGACATCCGTGTAGCTTTAGTAGCCTACTAGACAAACTCTCATAAATTTATTCTGTCAAATATCAAAAAGAAATAAAGCCTAAACAATACCTTTTACTAGTAATATCATAGGTTACATTATCTGATTTATCAGTAAACGGTTGTAAAAATACCGTTACCCAGCCTAACGTTTTTAAGGCGAAGATATAGGCAAATGGCCTTGAAGTGTGAAATAAATTGTTAACTCGTAAATATGGTGATAATTTCCATATTTCTCTACGTCATGCACTAGATAGCCCTTTAAATTTTTTTATGAACTGCCGTTAAAACTATTATTGGTGATCCGTCTAGCTTTAAAACTTGCCGTGGCCACTTTTGGCGGAGGCAAGTTTTAAAGCTAGACGGACTAATGTAAATACTTTCAACGGTGGTTTATAAAATAATTTAAAGGGCTATCTAGTGCATGACGAAGAGTAATATGGAAATTATCTCCATATTTACGAGTTAACAATTTATTTCAAATGAGGGCGCCACTTCAAGGTCATTTGCCTATATCTTCACCTTAACAGAATGTCTGACCACGACCGCAGTACCGCGCCTGCGGTATGCGAGCGGTGAGAAGGAGGCTGTCTATGTCAGACACACATGAGATAGAATATCCAAAGATGTCTCGTGTTTTATCTCGAGATGTCAAGGCTGCTGTTTTCAAAGTCGCTGAATATTTAAGGAAAAGAAAAGCAGACAAAGATAGTTTTGAATATAAAAGTGATTTTCGAAACGTTTTATTTTTCCAATAATTACACATTAATTTCACTTATATTGGTTTTTTTATTTGAGCTTAAAAAATCATATTGAACTATAATAAGAATTGGATATAATATGTATACAGCCTTAAAATATTGTACTTCGATATCTCAAGATCTATCCGACAGTATGAATCTCTTGTAAGTACATGATTCCCCCCCCTGCCACCCCGCGTAACCACAGGCGCGGTACACCGTACAGCGGTCGAAGTCAGACTATACCAAATTTTTATCGGTATTCCAAGCCCTGCGTGAAACTACTAAATCAGCAAAATAAAATACGCGAAATACCTACCTCCTTATAATTTTATGTACTCACTTGGTAGCTCGTCATCACTTTCCAAGTCTTCTATAATTGTCCTTTGATTTTTTATCATTTTGATTGAACCAATATGCAACACCACACCACCAATGTCCTCTCCTCAGCATAAATTAGAAAGGATAATTATATCCTCAAGTCCTTCCTTATTAAACGTTTGACCAGACCAGAAATTCGCAGGGAAGTACCTAAGATATAAATAATATTATTATTTTCATAGACTTTTCTTCTAATAAAACACAAATTAAATTAGATAGAAATATGTTCTTAT
The DNA here is from genome assembly GCA_963576875.1 of Acrobasis repandana. NCBI lineage: Eukaryota > Metazoa > Arthropoda > Insecta > Lepidoptera > Pyralidae > Acrobasis > Acrobasis repandana. The sequence goes on from OY756215.1 coordinate 6,993,005, forward strand.
CGGATGATACACACCCACACCTTGTAAACCACAAATTGTAAAGCTTGTAAACAAACACCCAACCCAACACCTCAGAACAATATTACTCCTATTCTGAGAAATGTAAACTAGACATAATGCAAATGCCATTTTTATTTTTGTCGGTAAATTATCCCACGCTTCGAGATTGGCTCCCAAGAATTAAAGAAACCTATGAGAACGGCATTTTGTCGTCGTAGTAGGTTTTTTTTTATAAAATTTCGCTGTTTTACTTAACCGCTAGCTGTTTGGAAACGTATTTAGCGGTTTCGATGAACGTAACACATTGCGCAATCTTAGACAATCCAGCTGAACGATGTTCACTTGTTTAACAATACCGAGCTGTAATGCCAAACAGCTAGAGGTTTTATCAATTAGCGAATTATACTATCCAACTGCGACATTTATACACCCACACTGTTGTACATTTTTAATCCCTCGTAGGTAGTTTTCGGAAGCCCGTACTAACTTGAGAAGGGCTGCCCAACACCTTACCTTTTTTTATAAGTATAAATTATGACAATGACATGTCCGTCATTTGACACATCACCCTTCATTCCGTGCATTTAGTTCAGAGTTTAGACAAAGGCTAGTTTACACGTACTAAGTCGTGCATTTAGTTCAGAGTTTAGACAAAGGCTAATTTACACGTATTAAGTAGACAAGTGATTAACTAAATAACTTAATTTTTACTAAATTGCAGCGTGTAAACAGTCACATAACAGCTCTTTAGTCATAAGTGGCAAGTAAACGAATTAAGTGATAAGTAGAATAGAATAGAGTCTATGTTTTGGTTAAGTAACCGCGCTGCCTGCACCGCGCGCATTCCCCGGTGAGCGTAGCCTTTACTAAATTTGCTTTAAGTTCTCGTTTGGATGCGACAAATTACTTATGAAAAATGTATCAACACCTCGATCGGTTCTACTTTAGAAAGTAAATAATTAAAAGACTCCACTGACATCCTCAATGCAAAGAAATAGTCGCTTTTGTCTTGTTCTGCTAATTCTCTAAACAGAGTCGTACTTGCGCGCCAAGTATATTCCTTCTAGAAATCCATTTCCAAATCCTGTTTTACTTAGTCTCGTCAATGCTCTCGTTGACTATGTATCTAATAACTGAATTTATAACTTCCACAGTCTTCCACATGTTCTTCGTCCATTGTGAGCTTAGATCATTTAATACAGGATTAGCCTTACCTGCGCGTTCCCCTCTGCCGAAGTATAAGATCGCATGCTCTAATACGTTCATAAAAACTAGTTGCGTAATCGATTATGATCATTATGTGCATCGGTAAAGTATCGAAAGGACGTCTACAAGTGCTCGATTAAAAATGCCAAATTGTGCAGTTAACGCATGTGAAAAGAGGTCAAATACTTCTAATCTTAGTAAAGATGGAATAACCTTTCATTTGTAAGTATTTTTTTATTTTATTAACATTGATTTCTATTTAAATGTAATTACTTAAAAATCAATATAATATCTTTCAGTTTAGATTACGGCAAAAATAATCGAGTCAAGTTTGCAACTGCTTTCCTGCCATCCTTCCATGAGTGACGAGACATCGCATTATTATCGATGTCGATAAAAATTACATTTCCTTGATATAGTTTTATTTGTGATATAATTTTGATATCGAAATACTTTAATTATTTTACAAGCTTTTATTTAGTTTTACCTGTCCTGTTGTCTGTCTGTCTGTAATCAAATCTTGCAAGTTAAATTTGATCCACTTCCTGGTTTCCGATTGAGCTGAAATTTTGCACGCATACGTATGCCGCGTGGCAATGCAATATTATGACAACATGGATCTGATCTGATGATGGAGCTGGAAGGTGGCCATAGGAACTCCATGATTAAACGACATAACCCCATCAAGTTTGGGCTCGTTATATTCATCTTGACGAGTATTTTGTCTTTAGATGGTATCCAGGGTCTGATGATAGGGCTGCAAGGTGGCCATAGGAACTCCGTGATTAAGGACATAACCCCATCCAGTTTGGGCTCGTATGATTTGTCTTGACGAGTATTTTGTCTTTAGATGGTATCCAGGGTCTGATGATAGAGCTGAAAGGTGGCCATTGGAACTCCGTGATTAAACGACATAAGCCCATCGAGTTTGGGCTCGTATGATTCATCTTGACGGGTTTTTTGTCTTTAGATGGTATCCAGGGTCTGATGATGGAGCTGGAAGGTGGCCATAGGAACTCCGTGATTAAACGACATAACCCCATCTATATATGTATTTATTATAAAATATACAATCGTTGAGTTAGTATCCCATAATACAAGTTTTTTAGTTTTCTATTTCGGCTATTTCTTCTTCACTTCGCAAGTTCTTTGGCATCCTTGGGTATATTACTTTATTATATTTGGAGAAGAAACAGAGGAGAAGCAGCACAGCTACGAATTCAACCGGGAACGCGCTTAGATGATGAAGAAGATGATAAAATATATATTGTCGAGTTAGTGTCCCATAATACAAGTTTAAATACTCAAAAACTTGTATTATATTTTAGTATGCTTGAAGCGCCACGTAGGCAGTTTAAATAATAAAACTTGTTAAACTAATTAACAAGTTTTATAGTATTTGTGAAGCGCCACGTGGGCAGTATAAATAATAAAACTTGTAAAACTAAATAGATACTAAACAAGTTCTATTATTTAAACTGCTCACGTGGTGCCTCACGTGACGTATTAACTTCTATCCCGAATTTCCGACATAATTATATGAAAACATTCCAGAGTTACAACGAACGTAATTTTTTTTTTTGAAATATCGATGTCAATATTTTTTTTTGTTGTGCAATCCTTTTGCACTAGGGTGTATTATTACGTGTACATACACATTTGTTTTAGTGTGAGTCTTGCTAGTGCGCAGAAAATAAACTAGTGTCACAGGCCGGAATCTCCTAAGGTACGCGCAATATGCGTCACTCAGGCGTCCCCGTTCCCCGTCCCCGCACCTCTCCCCCGTTTTCGCCTCGATGACTCACGTTGGCCGTCAAGAACCGGGGGAGAGGTGCGGGTGCGGGGAACAGGGACGCAAATTGCGCGTACCTTAGGAGATTCCGTTCTGCTTACTCTTACTGTATTCTGTGCTAGTGTGTCAATTTTACGTAAGTGTGCGTTTATAACAACACAAATTATTTTTGTGACTGTGTGTGTTTTTTAGATGTAGTAGTACCCTTCCCCCCGCACCAAAAACGGCAGAAAGTTTTGTAAGAAGATTTGTCTGCGTAACTTATCCTGTATTAAATGATCTAAGATTGTGAGTAATGTGACTAAACTAAATAGAATTTAAGTTAAATATGTGTAAACGCTCGACTGCTAAAAATTTAGTAAAAATTAACGTGTAAATTAGGCTTTATATTATAACGAACGAACGTTAGTTTATTTTTTTTGCTTGCTTGAGAAAACAGTGCAAATAAAGTTCTGTGTGTTTCCTTTTTTGTCTCGTCTTGAGCTCAGTGTTGCAAAAGTTCCCGATTTTTCGGGAGATGTACTGATTTCGGCTCTTCCCTCCCGATATCCCGATTTCACGACCAAATCTCCCGAATTTCAGTTTTGCTTTTTTTGTTTTTTTTTTTTTATTATTATGGTGGCAAAAATATTATTAAGCCGACAACACTAAAATTTACCTGGTAACACTAAAACAATTCAATGGGATTCCCCAAAACTTCTCGCACGTCCTTTCAATACCGCAGTATACATAAAATATATAAGATCGAAATGCCTTTGAAATAAGGTTCATTATTGTTTGGTGAGTGTATGGGGGAAATTCCCTAAAAATAAATGTTTAAGTTCGAGTTGTTTGGTGAATGTACTGAGATGTTTTTTTACACTTTATTATCGTTTCGTCCGTTCGCAAGTGTACTGGTTTTGTTGTGCTTTACCTTCCATTTATTTACAATGTCCGATAGCGATGATTCGGATGGAAATACGAATACCCCAAGCACTAGTACTGGAGCTAAACGTAAAAAATATGCCCAAAATTATAAAGTGGAATGGGAATCACGACCAGAATGCTCTAATTGGCTTAAAAAAAGTTTGAAAGAAAAAAACTGCGCACATTGCAAAAGTTGTAATAAAGATATTAATATTTCTTCTGGCTTCGACGCTGTTAAAAGACATGCCGCTTCCCAACTTCACATCAAAAGTATAAAATGCATTGCGGATCAACCTAAGATGACCAATTTTGTGAATCGAGAAGTGATCCAATTTAAACATCAAGTGAGGGAAGGTAAATAACAAAATATATTATTATGACAATTTACATACTTAATTAAAAAAAAATTGTTCAACTCTGTCAATTTTTATGAGGTCTATGTTTAATGGATAGAAGTGTTTTTGACTACATATATACTTGGTATAGATTTGCAAGTTGTTTTTAAACAAAAACATTTAAACTATTTCATCTCATTGCATTATTTAATTGTTTCAGGTGAAATTCGGATTGCCGGCTTTGTCGCTGAACACAACTTGCCATATGCGATAACTGACCATCTAGGCAAGTTAATACAGAAGATTTGTCCAGATTCAAAAGTAGCTGAAAATATGAAGTGTTCTCGCCCCAGGATTCAAGCTGTCGTAAATAACGTAATCGGACAAGAAAGCTTTCATACTCTCTGCGAAGATCTACGACAGGTTAAGTTCTCACTTATAATTGACGAGTCCACCGATAGGAGTACCACCAAACATCTTTGTCTCGTCGTTAGATATGTCAAAAAAAATCATGTAGGAGATTATTTTTTTGAGCTTATCCCTGTTGTGACTGCAGACGCAACTACGTTACATAAAAGCATTGTAGACTTTTTTGAACAACATGGCGTTCCATTTCGACAAAATCTCATAGGTTTTGCTTCTGATGGTGCAAGTGTTATGATGGGACGTAATCATTCAGTAATGACGTTACTAAAAGCTGATGTACAACATTTATTTATAATGAAATGTATATGTCATTCATTCCATTTGTGTGCGTCCTACGCTTGCAACAAAATACCTCGGTTTATTGAAGAAGTTGTAAGGGAAATATACAATTATTTTTCTTCTAGTCCCAAAAGATCAGCTGAATTTAAAGAATTTCAATTATTTTGTAATTTAAAAATACATAAATTATTACATCCTTGTCAGACGAGGTGGCTGTCAGTACACGCAGCTATATCAAGAATTTTGGAGCAATATCAAGCTTTGAAATTATATTTCATTGATGCGTCGCTAAATGACGATATTGCAACAGCTACAAATATATTACACAAATTAAACGATCCATTAACGTTACTCTTTCTTCAATTTTTAGACTTTGTTTTACCTATTTTCAATAAATTAAATCGAGAAATGCAATCTGAATCAGCAAGAGTACACGTTTTGTATTCCCAAGTTTGTGTTAGTTTAAGAACTTTGTTTGATTGTTTTCTGAAAAAAGAATATTTAGAAAAAAACAATCTCGAAAGCATTGATTATAAAAACCCACGTAATTTTCTACTTATAGAAGATGTATATTACGGAGCAAATGCCATTAATACTTTGCTTACAGATAAAAGATTGACTTCTGAACAAATCCACTTATTCCAAACGAGATGCATTCAATTCTTTATTGAAGCTTGTGATCAAATCATACAAAGGTTCCCAATTAGCAATAACCCTTTAAAAGATTTGGGAGCTTTCTCTCCGGAAAATGTAAAAAAAGGTGATCTGTCATCAATAGTACCAATATGTAGACAATTCCCAAATTTAATAGACAACAATAATTATCAAAGTATTGACACAGAATGGCGATTGCTTCGGAACACGAAAGAAATTGCGTCGATTAGTGAAAAAACTGAAGAATTTTGGGCGAGCATTGGCAGCATGAAGTATGGTGATGGTACACTCATATTTGAAAACATTTGTTCTTTTGTTTTTAAAATACTATGTTTGCCACACTCATCTGCCAACGTGGAAAGAATTTTCTCTTTAATAAATTTAATGAAAACTAAACAACGCAACAAACTATCCACGGAATCGATAATAGGTCTCCTACACACCAAACGAGTTATAACAGAAAACAACCAAACTTGTTATAATTTTAATATAGAAAATAAAATTTTCGAAAAAATTTCTACCAAGAAATGGTATAAGGATCACTGAACCTAAAAATCTTAAAATGTACCTATGTATGTTTCTTTTTAATAAAGTAATTAGAGCGCAAAATACATTTATTTTATTTTTTTAAAACCTCCCGATTTCTCCCGATTTTTGACTGGAAAATCTACCGTTTTTTTATTTTTGACTTTTGCAACACTGTTGAGCTTTGAGATCAAAGAGTATGTAATTCACTGCGTTTTATTTGAGATTTTCAAATGATGATCGAATGCATTGCATTGCATTGCATTGCAATACATTTTTGTATGTAAAGTACTATACTATAAGCTTATCTATTTTCTAAGACTATATTTCATACTTTAGTAGTACGAAAAGCGAGAGATAACTTTCAGATTGGTAAGTTTTTCACCCTAACTCTTGAGCCCTAACCTATAACTTATTTTAGTTTGAAAAGATAACAATATGGAATATGATATGTTAGTATGTAATGGTCCCCTGAACACGAGCCGGCTGATTTCAAGCAGTTCAAGTTAATTTTTAGCCGTCGGCATACTAGTATAGTATCTGCTCCGTAGTCTGTACCGTCGGCTGGACCTGGCCGCTTTGATCCCTGAGAGGTTAAAATAAAATAAACGCATCTACTTACCTTTATTCCTGGGTGCTGTTTTGTTACAGTTCTACTTTGTCAATTAATTTTAAGAATTGAAAATGATTGATCAACTGTACGAAGAAGTTAAAAATATGGATTCTACAGATCCTTCAGCCATGGAAAAAATTCGTGAGTTTCTAATAAAATTGGATGATGAAGACGAGGAATACATGCAGGTTCGTATAAGCCTGAGTTGGTGCCTAAAGATTAAATTAAATTTAATATGAGTGCCATGATCTTTTGTTTATGTTATAATATAATACAAGTTGGTTTTAGTTGTTAGTAAGGTCTGTTGGACATGTGGAAATATATTGGGAACAGCCATGGTATCAATTATCAAAATCCTTAACAAGGCCATTGAAGCAAGAGGTTGACAATGGTGTAAAACTTAAAGGAATATTTAGAGTTGATGCTTTTTCTTCAGAAGAAATAAATCATTTAAATAAGAATTGGCGCAAATTCATAAAGGTACATTAGATTTAGATAGGTAGTCTTTAAGTTCAAATTATATTATGCTTGCCTTGCTTTAAAACACATTTATTTTTCAGGTAGAAATGCGTTTTAAAGCTAGATGGACTAACCTAATACATATTTTTGTTTTATCAGTTCATTTTTATCTTCCTTTTCAGAAGTTCAATATTCCTGATAAACCATTGTGTTTTGCTCGATGGAAAAACAAAATCAGAAATTTTGAATCGCAAGAAGAGAAAGCACGTTATTTTGTAACAGCATACCTAGCTCGTGGTCTAAATAGAACTCTTTATCATGTGTACAAACAGGTTGTAACGCACTATGGAGCACCCGTAAAAGGATATTACTCTCCAGCCGAAGAAAAAATTATGGAAATATGCTTTCAACATGACCCACTCCGTGCAGTTACAATTTGTGCTAAGGTATTGAGCCGGGAACCAAGAGGTTTATATAAAAGACTGTATATATGTCGTAATGGTAAGTGTAATAATTTAATTGAAAATAGGTATTAATATATGTAGGGTCGCTTAGCCGGTTAACGACCACCCTTCGGTTGGCGACCACTTGACGGACTTAGTGTCTTAAAATAAAGATAATACTATTTCTAGAGATGACACAAATAAAAAATAAATCTTACACGTTTCTCAAATGATTATTTAATATGAATTAACACACTTTGAAACAAATGGTTTACCTTAGCACCAAAGAAAAATTACTCAATTCGCGTGATGATTCAGCGGTGTGTTATTGAGTAGTAAGTTAAAGAAAATAATAGCACGACGCTCGGCGCTTAATGGTAAGATTCATTAGTTATTTCGTGTTGTATACACAAGTAATATTTTTTTTTAGTACAATCGAAGTTTTCATATTAATTTAGTAGTATTTTGCTACTTTTATACTTTATTTTAAAATAAAATCCAGTGGTCGTAAAACCGAAGTGCATATTTGCAAAAATGTTGGATTGCGGCCACATGGTCGCAATCCGACGAATAAAACATTATTTTGTTTTGCTTATTCTGATCCTAATGGTTCATATAGGACACTAACAATTTAGGGTGTGGCATTTATAAAGTGTAAATATGCAATTCTTTAGTAAGCGACCACCAGTTTTAAAGGAATTTTTTTTAATTTACCTACAAACAGTGACGCTAAATAGGCGGCCGTTAACCAACACAATTGAAATAAAGACGTTGGTTTACGGCCATCGCAATTTAGTATGAGAAACAACGGCCGCAAACCGGAATAAGTATTTAAATTATTGGGTATGCGACCACGTGTGATTTTAGATACCTGTACCTGTTAAAAATTTATAAAAAATAGACAGTATTTTTTTAACATAAACTAGGGTGTGTAAAAAATATTCTTTATTTTAAAGCAAAATAAAACATATATTTTGAATCAGTTATAAATGTTTTATTGGTATATTTTAAATATTAAAATAGTGGTCGCAAACCAGCTTACTGGTGGTCGTAAACTAAAAAAAATGGTCGCCAACCGGCGATATGGCATTTTTTTCTCGTAAACGTATTGTATTTTATGTTTTATATCTAAACTAGACTATACTTGGGACTAATTAACACTAACATAATAAATGTCGCGTGTAGGTAACATTTTCTTTTACTTATCTGAAGTGAGTAACTCAGCTAACTGGTCGCTAACCGGCTTCTTTACCCTATTACGGCATACCAGAGATTTAATGTGTATTAAAATATTTTAGGTAAAGTGCCAAAGAAAAGTCTTAAATGGACATTACCTTTAGCAGAAAAGTTTATAAAATTATTGATGGAATATACTGGACTTCCTCTGAAAAAACTAAAAAATAGAAAATTTGATAAAGATGTCTGGCTGAAACTGGAAAAAGATATGGATCAACATTATGTATATTTAAAAAGATTCTGGGACACATATCTTCATGTTCAACTGTTTGTCAAAGATTATATTACTTTGAGAAGACTGAGGAAAAAAATATATAAAAAGTAAGCATATATTTTTATCTTTGCCATTTATAATCAATAACCCATTATTAAGGTACAAATTTGTGTTATGCAAATATGGTTTCGCGCGACGACGCGCGTCAACGCGTGACTACTTCGTTTGGCTGGTGTCGAACGGTTTAATTTGTACCTTATTAAGGTGGGATGGATAATAGAGATAAATATACTTACGCGAAAAACATGACATGCATGACGTGACGCGACGCGACGCGACGCGACGCTTCGACTCTGCACTAGTGTGACATTACGTTACATAATGTCGCATTTTAGGGTCAACTACTCTAAAATGCGACATTATGTTACGTTGGCCTATTTCATTTCGCCCTGAAAACATATTGAGCAGTTATTTTTAATTTAATGGCGGTTGATTAATTATTGCGAGAGTAAAACATGAACAGTAATAAAAAATCAATTAGTCGGTTATTTTTAGGTTAGGTTAGGGAAAACCAATAGGTTAGGTTAGAACTGCGACTGCTAGGTTGGTTTTATCCATTTTACTAGGTTAGGTACCGCTCGTTCAATTTTTTTACTGCTCATTTAATTATTTTTCTGTTCAATTATATATTCACTGATCCAGTTTATTATTTTTTATTACTCATTTTTGTTTACTTTACTGCTTAGTTTTAACTGCTGAACTACATATTAAATATGACATTTATAATTTTTACTTACCAAAACTGCTATTTACAACTGCCTATTTAAATCAGTGTCATTTCAAACTAGCGCATAACAATATGTAATTATAAACGTTTTTTCGCAATAACGTTTTTCGCTGCGGTGTCACTCGACTTGGTGGGTTTCGCTTCAGTAAGTTTTCGCCCCAGTGAACCACGCTGAAATATTTTCGCCACAACGTGCGTCGCTTTGGCGTCATTCGACACTACGTAGGTGACCCTAAATATCAGTAGATTTCCAAAAAATATTGCCCTCATATTTTCTCTTTTCCCTGTCAAACAAAAAATCACATAGATACAAATACAACAGCACACCGTTTGTACTTCGTATGATTTTTACAGAGCCCTGATCCCTGATATCACAAGCCCGACTAGGTCTGTAATTTTTACTAACTTCATAAACTGAAAAATATGGGTCTAATATTTGTTTATTATCCCTTGAGTAGGTCAGCAAATGTACAATTTTGTTTCAGATTGAAGAGATCATCCTATAAAATATGGAGCGACATTCGATGGAAAGAGGTGCAGCAGATGTTTCCAGATGGCTTTACTCACTATTTTTTGTATAGAGTTGCTCATCGTGGATTAACTGGTTTTCCAGATTATTTAAAGGTTCCATTGCAAGAAGTAATTCAACATGGCTTAGAAAATTTAGTTAAAAATAGTAATCATCATAATAAAGTATTGAAAAACCTAACTATAGACGCAAATGGTAATTTAATTGTATTCAAGCATTATTAGGTACTGAATTAATATTACAGATTAATATAGATTATTTTATATAAATGACATTTTTTTATTTTAGCTACTAGGTATACTTTTATTTTAACACTTTATAAATAAAGTGTATAAATTACAGAGAAATAAAGACAAAGGAAAATCCTAAAAAGTGGATGAAAATGATTTTAGTAATTTTTTTTTTAATTCATTCAAAAACTTAGTTAATAAGGTTAAACTTTGAAGAACATATATGCAAATACGTCGTCGGATTTCTTGCGCATACGACTGAGTTAAAAATACACATATATGAAGATTGATTCATGCTTAATAAAAAACTTAACTTAACTTAAACTTAGTCTTAAGTAGATTTAGGGTACCCAAAGGGTGCAAACGGGACCCTATTACTGAGTCTCCGCTGTCTGTCCGTTTGTCACAGTGCTCTATCTCTTGAACCGTAATAGCTAGACATTTGAAGTTTTCACCGATTATGTATTAATGTGGCCGCTATAACAACAAATACTATAAATAAAAAATAGTTAAAATTAAAGGGGGTCGTCATACAAAAAACGTGTTTTTTCTGCGTTTTAAAACATTGTATGGTGGTACGGAACCCTTCATGTACGAGTCCGACTCGCACTTGCCCGTTTATTTTTCTACCTAGAGATTTATATATACCTACTATTATATTGCTACCTCAACGATTTCCCTAAAATTCTCTAAAACCAGTACGTACTTCCAGCGGGGCCCTTCGTGAATTAAGGCGACGTAGGTTCACAATTTGCAATACTGTGTGTGTTTTTGAAAAATCACTGTTATTAAACTACTACAGGTTTATTCCTCAAAAAATTTACATAAATATCTTAAGGATTTTCTACAAAAAGCATACAATAATGACAATGCTATGTTTTATGTTACACTTTCATTTCGTATCCCAAACAATATCCCAACAATATAATTCCATCCCAACAATAATTATTGTATGAATACAATAATTATTGTGCATTTCCCAACACTGAATACATACAGAATTGTGCCAAAGAAAAATAATACATACTTAGTATGTTACATAATGTAAACTTGTGTAAGGACATTTAGGTAAGGTAGGTGAAAGATACGTCAAATTTTCAATCAACTTTTGTTAAATATCTTTACGAATTAAAAATTGCTTACTCTTATATTAGGTCCTTACATATGAAATTGCCGATTTTCAATACTGGCAACTTTAAATCAAATATCTTGCGTTTCATTAGGAATTCCAAATTCAAATTTATTTCGAAATAAAGCCAGAAAAATATTGTTTAAAAATTCGTATTTCATTTGTTTTAACATCATTTGTTTGAGTTTCAACATTGCTATAACAACAACTATGGACAAATTAAAAATTCGCGGTATTTACGAATACGAGTTCCACCGTGGCACCAGTGCTGCAGAAACGACTCGAAGAATTAACGACGTGTAAGGACCAGGCACCGCTAACGAACGAACGACGCGTTTTTGGTTTCAACGTTTCCGTTCTGGAAATTTCGATTTACACAATGAGCCTCGTGGACGACCTGATACTCAAGTTAATAACGAAGAATTAAAGGCGATAGTGGAAGCGGATCCATCTCAAACCACTTCTGAATTAGCAGCAACCTTCGGCGTAAGTGACAAAACGATACTTATCCTCTTGCGCCAAATCGGAAAAATTAAAAAACTCGAAAAGTGGGTACCGCACGAATTGACTGAAGCAAACCAACAAACACGCGTTGCTTGCTGCGTTTCTTTGCTTAATCGCCACAATAATGAGGGGATTTTGAACCGTATCGTGACTTGTGATGAGAAATGGATCCTGTACGACAATCGGAAGCGATCATCACAATGGCTTGACCCTGGAGAACCGGCAAAACCTTGCCCTAAGCGAAAACTGACCAAAAAGAAGATTCTGGTTGGTGTTTAGTGGACCAGTGCTGGTGTTATCCACTACAGCTTCTTGAGATCAGGCCAGACGATTACTGCAGACTTGTATTGCCAACAATTGCAAACAATGATGGAAAAGCTCGCCATTAAGCAACCGAGACTGATGAATTGCTCTAGCCCACTGCTCCTTCAGGATAACGCTAGACCACACACTGCACATCAAACGATCGCCAAGTTAGAGGAGCCGCGACTGGAACCTCTGACGCCACCATACTCTCCAGATCTTGCCCCAACCGATTACCACTTTTTTCAAAATTTGGATAACTTTTTACAAGGAAAAAATTTCAAATCTGATGAGGCAGTCAAAACCGCCTTCAAACAGTTCATAGACTCTCGCTCCCAGGATTTTTTTTCCAAAGGTATCAATGATCTGCCTATAAAATGGCGGAAGTGTATCGATAACAACGGCGCATACTTCGATTGATTAAATAATAATTTCATAAAAAAAAACTTGTTTCACTTTTTTGATACTGAACGGCAATTTCATATGTAAGTACCTAATATATTTTTGGCTTTTATATAATAATAACAAAAAATATGAAAGTAATCGATTTTATATTTTTTGTTATTATTTGTAACAATTGCAAAAATTGATATACTTCAGATTTTTGCATATAATTCACATTCCCTTAATCGGCCTTTACGATCTGCGTGGGAAGAGAAACAACTGGTACATTCTATGTTTTCTTTTCTCCCAGACCGAAATTATTTCGTTTATCTTTTTAATTCGAACATGCACCGGTAAATGTTAACATACACCAGGACGATTAGGTGAATCTTAGATACAGCAATTTACAAATTACGTAAATGTTAACACACGCTAGTTTTTGTGACACGACAGTGTTATTTATTTATCACTCGTGTGGTTCCGGTTAGAATAGGACCACTCGCATCTCTTCCTGTGGATGACGTAAGAGGCGACTAAAGGACTAAGGACTTAGCACAAACATCTCGTGCTACAATAGCATTCCCAAGAAAGGTCAACGCCGGGTGGCTGCCGGTTGTAAAACTTTCCGTACAAACACTTTCCCAAAGAGGGTTGACGTCAGGTAGGCGGCCGGTCGTAAAACTATAGCCAAATCATTTAAACTGTTCCGGCTATTTCTTCTCCACTCGCTAGGTATTTGGCATCCTTGGATGACCATTGACATGCATGTTATATTTGGAGAAGAAAAAGTGGGAAACGCACCCGGGCTCCAAAGTAGCACAGCTGAGGATGCAACCGGGAATGCGCTTAGACGAAGAAGAAGAGTGATTTATTTACTACGTTTAATACAGACGGTACCTACTACTAGGTAATAGGATATTAAATTAATATTAGTAGGCACTTACTTTTCTGGGTCGCCCAAACTATAAACACAACAACAAATCCCGCCGACGGTCATGATTACCTTAATTAACAAAGCGCAGTCTGAGCCTGCGTGCTCGAACTAGGTACTTGCCCTCGGCCGAAGAATTCAAAGACGGGTCGTTCTTCGCCCCCAGGGCCGGATTAGCCATTGTGGGGGCCCCTGGGCAATGCATTATGCATAGCGTGGCTATATCAAAGGAAAAGTTTTTTACTAGTTTGATTCTTTCTTCTTCTGAAGGCCATTTATCATCTGTTTTCTTTAATCTATCACAGGTCGCGCCTAACTTCTAGATCGCTCTGAAGTTGAGGCGATTCGCGTCGCAGTAGTAAAATACCCATAGCAGATAGAATACGCTTTATTTTTGTTTATTGTGTATATATAATATTAGGTCCTTACATATGAAATTGCCGATTTTCAATACTGGCAACTTAAAAATCAAATATCTTGCGTTTCATTAGGAATTCCAAATTCAAATTTATTTCGAAATAAAGCCAGAAAAATATTGTTTTAAAATTCGTATTTCATTTGTTTTAACATCATTTGTTTGAGTTTCAACATTGCTATAACAACAACTATGGACAAATTGAAAATTCGCGGTATTTACGAATACGAGTTCCACCGTGGCACCAGTGCTGCAGAAACGACTCGAAGAATTAACGACGTGTATGTACCAGGCACCGCTAACGAACGAACGGTGCGTTTTTGGTTTCAACGTTTCCGTTCTGGAAATTTCGATTTACACAATGAGCCTCGTGGACGACCTGATACTCAAGTGAATAACGAAGAATTGAAGGCGATAGTGGAAGCGGATCCATCTCAAACCACTTCTGAATTAGCAGCAGCCTTCGGCGTAAGTGACAAAACGATACTTATCCACTTGCGCCAAATCGGAAAAATTAAAAAACTCGAAAAGTGGGTACCACACGAATTGACTGAAGCAAACCAACAAACACGCGTTGCTTGCTGCGTTTCTTTGCTTAATCGCCACAATAATGAGGGGATTTTGAACCGTATCGTGACTTGTGATGAGAAATGGATCCTGTACGACAATCGGAAGCGATCATCACAATGGCTTGACCCTGGAGAACCGGCAAAACCTTGCCCTAAGCGAAAACTGACCAAAAAGAAGATTCTGGTTGGTGTTTAGTGGACCAGTGCTGGTGTTATCCACTACAGCTTCTTGAGATCAGGCCAGACGATTACTGCAGACTTGTATTGCCAACAATTGCAAACAATGATGGAAAAGCTCGCCATTAAACAACCGAGACTGATGAATTGCTCTAGCCCACTGCTCCTTCAGGATAACGCTAGACCACACACTGCACATCAAACGATCGCCAAGTTAGAGGAGCTGCGACTGGAACCTCTGCGTCACCCACCATACTCTCCAGATCTTGCCCCAACCGATTACCACTTTTTTCAAAATTTGGATAACTTTTTACAAGGAAAAAATTTCAAATCTGATGAGGCAGTCAAAACCGCCTTCAAACAGTTCATAGACTCTCGCTCCCAGGATTTTTTTTCCAAAGGTATCAATGATCTGCCTATAAAATGGCGGAAGTGTATCGATAACAACGGCGCATACTTCGATTGATTAAATAATAATTTCATTAAAAAAATATTGTTTCACTTTTTTGATACTGAACGGTAATTTCATATGTAAGGACCTAATATATCATATCTACATTCTTGCAATCATTCTAAAAAAAATATATTTGTGGTAAATATTCTGTCTCTGTTTGTAACCTGAGTGAGGCAACTTCAGAGCGATCTAAAAGTTCTTCTAAAAAGATCTAAAAGTTTCTAAAAGGCACGACCTGTACTCTGTATCATTATGTTTTGGTGCAATAAAGATTTTAACTAACTATTGTGGGGGCCCCTCTTTTGTGGAGGCCCGGGGCAGTAGCACCGGTTGCCCTCCCCTAAATCCGGCCCTGTCCGCCCCGCGCGCCTCTCAAGGCCCCCGCGCACATCCAGGCACCCACACATAGCCGCAAGCGATTTTACGTGCACACATGCTTAAGTGTCGTTTCTTTTCGCGTAGTGTATATGTCGCAGTTGGATGGTATAAACCGCTAATTCACGAAACCTCTAGTTGTTTGGCATTACAGCTCGGTTTTGTTAAACAGCCGAATATCGTTCAGCTGGATTGTCTAAGGTTGCGCAACATGTTACGTTCATTTAAACCGCTAACCACGTTTCCAAACGGCTAGCGTTTTGTGAAACAGTAGCGGTAATCCGCTGTTTGACGAAACCGTTAAACAATCCAACTGCGACACATGCATGTTAAAGATTTGGTGTAGGGTTACCATAATCAAATATAACTGGGTGTCTATTAGAATCATCGACATGTACATAGATCTCGTTGATTAGAATACAGATTTTTTCGACATCGAATTTTATTTCCCAGAAAATTATTCCACGATTTTTATTGCTATATTCAATTTCAATTCAATTCAAAATATCTTTATTATCATAGGATATTTATAATATCTCTTAATAATAGTCACTTTGTTTTGTTTTGCACAAATGTTGACGTCAAATCGTTACTTAAAGCTAAGTTTACGCCGCTTCCTAGGCGCAAGTGCAGAAGAAGCGGCAACAAACTGCACTGCACGTTTTCTCCAAAGACGTCAACTAACAAACTAAAAACTTAAAATTAGTTATATAGATGGACAGAGATTACATTGTTTATTATGTCATAATTAAATTGAATTATAAGAATTACGAAATTTAAAATAATGTCAATTTGTAAATTTAGTATGTACCAATGCACCTAAATTATGACATGTCTAAGTATACAAACCTTTAAGAGGGACCCGCGCCAAGCTCAAGCCAGACCTTTTTGTCTTTAAGATAGTCATCGGTCCTATAATAAGCCTTCTCACAAAGTACTTTCTTTACATAAGCTTTGAATTTTCTGTCTGGCATATCAAGGACCGATTCTGACAATTTATTATAAAAAAGTATACACTTCCCCATAAAAGACTTACTGACTGTATTCAGCCTGTAATACGGGCTAACTAAGTCATTCTTATTACGTAAATTTCTATCTGTAAAATCACTTACTTTATTGAACATGGAAATATTTTTCCTTACATACATTATATTTTCAAATATGAATTGGGATGCAAAAGTAAGTATACCTATTTCCTTGAATAATTCCCTCAGTGAGTCTCTCGATCCTAAACCGTAAATAGCACTAATTGCTCTTTTTTGTAAAAGAAAAATAGTCTGAATGTCGGCTGCACTCCCCCATAGAAGTATCCCGTAAGACATTAGACTGTGAAAGTAACTAAAGTACACTTGTCTAGCAGTTGCTACATCTGTCAATTGTCTTATTCCCCTAACAGCGTAAGCCGCAGAACTAAGCCTATTAGAAAGTTTAGTTATATGAGCGCCCCATTGAAGTTTCGAATCAATTGTGATTCCTAAAAAGGTAGTACTTTCAACCAGATCGAGTTTCTGACCATTAATTAGTATGTCAACGCAGGCTTGATTCACATTAGGAAGAGAGAATCGAATGCATTGGGTCTTGTTCGCATTTAACATGAGTTTATTGGCCGAAAACCAATCAGAAATTAAAGATAAGGTGCTGTTCACCGCGCTAGCATCACTGTTATGTCGATCTATTTTAAATATTAGCGAGGTGTCATCAGCAAACAGCACCATGTCAGCCTCTTTCTCAACCATGTAAGGCAAGTCATTGACATAAACTAAGAAAAGGAACGGTCCTAGAATTGAACCTTGGGGTACGCCCATTTTCACATTAGACCCGTGTGACTTTTACGCCGTTTATATCAACAGTTTGAAGCCTATCTGTTAAGTAAGATTCTATTAATTTAATTGACTTATCATCAAAACCGTATTGACGAAATTTGAGCAAAAGTGTTGGATGATCAACGCAATCAAATGCTTTAGAAAGATCGCAAAATGATCCAATTGCATCATTTCTGTTTTCCCACGCGTCGTAGATATTAGTAATAAGTGCTACTCCTGCATCGGTGGTCGATTTTCCAGCAGTAAAGCCGTATTGTTGGCTATGGAAAAGATTATTGGTCTTAAAGTGAAGTAGCATTTGATTGAGCATTATCTTTTCGAACATCTTACTCAAAACTGGCAGAATAGAGATAGGTCTGTAGTTGCCAGGGTCTGTTTTTTCTCCTTTTTTGAATAAGGGGATTAGTTTACTACATTTCATTAAGTTAGGGAATATGCCTTCATCAATACATTCGTTAAATATAAAAGCTAAATCGGCAGCAATTATGTGTATAATATGACTTACTACGGCTACTGACATGCCCCAGTGATCTTCTGATTTTTTTAAATTTAACTGTTTTAAAGCATCTATTATATCGTATAGGTTTGCCCTAACCTAGTAAAATGGATAGAACTTTTCTAGAACTCGCCGGCCGCTCACGCGGCACGCTCACTACGCTCGCTCGGCTCGTGCGTGTGTAGGTCGCAGTTCTAACCTAACCTAACCTATAGGTTTGCCCTAACCTAGTAAAATGAATAGAACATTCCTAGCACTCGCCGGCCGCTGCCGCGGCACGCTCGCTTCGCTCGCTTGCCTTTGCCACTTCGTAGGCATTCAAAACTGTATATAATTTCTTTAGATATAATTGTTCAACAACTTCTCTAGCCGCATGGATGAATACAAGTCGTTCATTCCATTCCGCGTATTAGGGTTCGCTGTTTTACAAAACCGAGCTGTAATGCCAAATAGCTAGAGGTTTAGTGAATTAGCGGATTATACGTATCACAGAGATACAAATGTTGCGCTGGATGTGCGTATGTCTTGCGGAAACCGTGGGAATCAAATGTATAGCCATGCCGCCTCCGCCGGGATCCGGCAGACGTGGTAGACCAAAAAAATGCTGGCTTGATGTCATCAAGGTTGATATGCGTGTCAATGGCACAGAATACAGTAAGAGTAAGCAGAACGGAATCTCCTAAGGTACGCGCAATATGCGTCCTCGTTCCCCGCACCCGCACCTCTCCCCCGGTTCTTGACGGCCAACGTGAGTCATCGAGGCGAAAACGGGGGAGAGGTGCGGGGACGGGGAACGGTGACGCCTGGGTGACGCATATTGCGCGTACCTTAGGAGATTCCGGCCTGTGTCAATGGTCTAACAACAGTTACATTACAAGATTACAACTAAGGATGGCACAAGACCGTGCAAATTAGCATTACACAGCTTATGATGCAACTGGGAATACGCTTAGAGGAGAGAGAGAGAGAAAGAGAAACAGAGTAAATTGATAAAAACAACAGGTTTCATGTATAATAAGAATAAAAACACTTTATAAAACTGATTTAGTAGTTTTTGTCCATATCTGTCAAAAATGTCCGGATACTTATATGTCGAAGTTGTCCAATATGCTCAGACATTTTCAGTGGACGCATTGAATGTGACCGTCACTTTACAACTTACCACCCAGCCACAGCACAGATCCAGCCCAGCCTAAGACGGTAAACGACAAAAACGACCGAACGCCTGGTGGCTGTACACTCTCGGCGAGGGCATACGCACGAGACATAGCGAGGATGAGAATTTACAGGATACATTCGCTTATCCTCGCCTCGTCTCGCGTGCTCTTGCTCTCGTGTCGGTTTTTTGCTCATTTTTTGTATGCGAGTCAAAGGGCCTCGCCTTCCCACGCGAGTGGAGACTCGACGAGTGCAGTGTACAGGGACACTCGCACTGTGCGCGCTTCGTTCATTCTACCTCAAGATGTCGTGGCGTTAAGTCGTGCGTAAAGTCTACAGATCACCCCCCGTAAAGCTGATTCATATTATTATGGGGAACCAAGAAAAAGAGTTGAATTTTCTCTAAATTTATCAAAGCGACAGCTACAGCTGCCGTAACTTGGAGCGCGACCATGTTCTTGCCGTCGCTCGTCGCGTCGTAAACTCGTAACTGAATTAATCGAGAATGTACAGGGTCGCACTCGTGTAACGCTTTTCGTGCGAGGCACTCCGGGCCACAGCCGATTCACTTGCCTTTTAAAAAATTAAAATATAGCAAAAAAAAAGAAATTAATTCTTAGAGGCGAGGCCTTGAATGACCTGCCAACTCGCGCACCGCACCTCACCCCCGCGGTCGCCCTGCACTTACCCAAAAAGTTTGGCAGTACCGCACAACAATATCTCCGAACTCTTTGTTTGGTTTCGAAATAGTTTGAATTCTATTTTTTCAACTTGGCGCCATTTTGTGAAAATTATGTCAACTATTGAAAAAATTAAAACAAGTAATTATAATTTTGTTTTCTAAGATAAACAAGCGACGACAGTTCATCTTATTTTGTGCTCATGTTATGTAGATTGGAGTTTTCGCTCGTCATGGAATGGGGAACATTGAAAGAAGAAGGTAGGTATTTGGTAAGTAGATTTAGGTACCTCTATATATTTAAGTAGGTAGGTACTAAAATGGTTTATTCTAGTGTAGGCAAGTGTAGGTAGTAGGTACATATATTTTATAACTTGTATTTTATTGTTTTAGCGCAAACAAATTCAAGCAGTCAACCATGGAAAGAACAAATCGATTCACCCCATTGTAAAAGTTTAAACACCTAACCTATCTTCCATATAAAAGGTACCTACCCTAAGAAAATCCGAAGTGAAGTCTAATTGTAAGTAGGTACATATAATACCTAAGTTAATTTCGTAATTGTCGTACTATTGTAATCTTCCATGCCATTTTTTGAAAAAAAAATACCCACGCCAATCGTAAAAGCCGAGTCAGAACTCACTTCATTCCAAAAGTGCACATATAAGTTTACTTTGCCACAAACTATTTAGGGATATCTTTGTTTGTTTACCTCTCGCTCAAACTCGGCTTTTACGACTCGAACGGGAGAGGCAGCAAAATCCAACGTAAGTTTATATTATTTGATAGGTACAGAATTAAAGTAAGTAGTACTTAGGTATGTAAGTACATATTTAAAGTAAAATGTCTTACCTAAAGCTAAAACTAGGACGCCAAATTGACCGTAAGACCATCGGCATTAGTTTGTAGTTTGTTTGAAGTAACTGCTGCGGCTAGAGATGGGCAAAGTGTTTATGCCCAAACAGGCATATTGGAAATATTTCTGGCATTTTGGGCATAAATCCATAAATACCCAAATAAATGCCCAATCACAGGGCAGAACAAAAATAAAAGCTAAAAGGCGTTTTTTAGTATTCTGAAGGGCATATATGCTTTAAAATATAGTAGAAACGATCTTGACACCATGCCGCACTAGATCAGATATGTAGTTTAATTTCAATTGTATTTATTTACTTTCTCCTTATTTAAACAATTTGTAGAAAGGTTATCTATAAGTATAGAGAATTAACTGCCTTAGTGGTTCAAAGGCGTTTGCCTTGTGATCCAGAGGTCGTGGGTTCAAATCCCACTGGGAAGCTTGACTGTCTCGTTAATAATTGTACTCGTATACGTTTCATTTTTTGCCTTCGCAAATATGATCATATATCATCTTTTCGTTCTGAGCTTAAATGGCACCTATCCGTGAATGCAGACAAATGCGAATTCTTTGCACTCTCTTTTTAATTCTTTTGAGTACCTAAATGTAAATTTTAATTTCTTTCTGACACTCATGCAACTTCGTTCTACTGGTAATCTTCTCCTTTCTGTTCCTCCTCATAGCACAAATTTTATGATAAGCTCTTTTACCTTACAAGCTAGGGCTCTTTCTACATTTTTTTCTTTTAAGAGAAGAGTGAACTCTTATCTTTTTGATTGATGTTATTATAGTATTTATTTTTCACCATCATCATTTATTATTTATATATATTGCATGTTTGTATATATTTATTTGTTATATGTATTTAGGGTATTAAAAATAGTCTTATGTACGTATGTAGGTATATTCTATGAGGTATATTTTATACAACTGTATATTATATATTGTATTATATTATATAGTGTTAAGTAGGCATAAATATTGTGCACATATTTTAATACTTTATTTTGTATCTAGTTTTTTGCGCTGCAACATGATTCGTATCTGTTTATCCTTATGGTTGACTGGGAGAGGACGCTTTTAGCGTTAAGTCCGCCAATTGTACCAATTTTTTATTGTGTAATAATAAAGTTTTTATAAATAAAAAAATAAGCTACTTTGTTAAAAGTTGTTTCCAGTCTGGTTAGGATATTGCAGGCTTGAATCACCTGATTATTCGAAAAGAATGATGATTCCGTGCTTGGGATGGTACGTAAAGCTGCGGGTCCTGGACGTCATCTGGTGTTTGTTTAAACATATCCTCGGATTGATATACCCTTTGGGTTGCAGAGGTCAAACAGCAGTCACTCTGTGAAAACCAGTAACCTCGTCAAATTACCTAGGTAGGTAGCGGACGGAAGCCTGGGCTTTAAAGCGTTACCACTGAGAATGCAACCAGGAATACGCTTGGATGATGATGATGATGATGTTATCTATGTACAAAGAGAAATAAATTTAGGTGGTGCGACATATTGCGTAAATTATATGAATAATGACTTGGTATTACTTGTCACAAAGTGTGTGCAAACGCTATGATATGCTTAAAATGCAGGTATACGACAAGTGAAACGTTAAAGTTTATGAAAAAAATGATGTTTTCATAAACTTTAACGTTGCACACATACCTACTAATCATACATTGAAAGTAGGCTTCGTTGAATTATTATCTTTTTCTTTGCTGGGAGGTGTGAAAAGACGTAATTATATATATATAAATAAGCAAACGGACATCAAATGCGATATCAACTAATGAGCACCGTCCTTAGTAAATTTTTTTGACAGTCTCATACATTTTAGATTTCGACGCTATCCGACGACGATTCCCTATCAACTTGTTATAATATTTCTTCAAAATAGGTAGGTAAAGCTCTGGCATAATATTTACCCCAATTTACCCGTCGTTGGAAGGGGACATATGAATTGACAGGTCTTAGTTCATTTTTAGGATTCCGTACCCAAAGGGTGCAAACGAGACCCTATTACTGAGACTCCGCTGTCTGTCCATCTGTCTGTCTGTCCGTCTGTCACAGGGCTCTATCTCTTAAACCGTAATAGCTAGACACTTGAAATGTTCACAGATTATGTATTACTGTAGCCGCTATAACAGCAAATACTAAAAATAAGTATAAACATGTATGAGTCCGACTCGCACTTGCTTGTTTATTTTTACTAGCAAATGTTTGTAGACCTACTTATATGTTAAAATATGCAAACAGAAATGAAATGTGATGTCAACATATGAGCACACTCATACATTAGTCGAGAGTAGTCTTCTTTTACTGCTCATCCAAGAGCCTAAAGTAGGTACTGATATGGGAGTTGGCCCCGGAACAGGAGATATTCGTATTGACAAGTTCTTCGATACCCCATCAACTTGTTATAACATTTCCCCTAAAATAGCATGCCGGGTATTTACACCCGTCAAATGCAACAAACAAATTGACAGGTATATGTTCACATTTTTTACTGGAAAATTTATATGATAAATTAAGCAATCAGACATTAAATATAATAAAATCTGTACGGTAATTTTACCACACAGACGGGTAATGCATATAATTTGCAAAGTTTTTTAAAAATGAGGGGTCTTAAACTTACTTAACTTCGTGAAAATTACTTAACTACCTATAAATATTAGCTCTAATAACAATATTGTTTTTTTTCAATGTCAAAATAGATTAAAAAAATAATATTGACATAAAACAATAAATGCCCAGATAAATGCCCAAGGGAAGGAATTTATCGGACATCTATTGGGAATATTCCCAATGTGCCCAAAATGCCCGGGCATTTGCCCATTTCTAGCTGCGGCTATGCTAGCCCATGTGCGGAAGCTCTAAACTTGTGTCTCACATTTTGAATTCCTGATAAGTAGACTTAATTTTTTGCTGACCGCGTAAAAATGGTATATATCCTAGCCTAGGGCCGCGTGACCCGAACGCCTCTTTTGTTTTATGGTGGAGATAGGAATCAAAATAGTGGTGGGTTGCTAGTCGCGCGTATTAAAATGATTAGTTTTTTCACCCATTCTCTCGATCGGACTTTTTACGATCTGCGCGTGAAAAGAAGTAATGGAATATACCAGTCCAATATTTTCTTTTCTCCCTGACTAACATGTAACAATGTCGTATACCTCTACCTGTGCCTCTACATAAACAAGTAAATAAAGATATTTTCTTTTGTTTCAGATTAGAAAAATCACACAAATCAAATTTGCTCCTCCCTGCCTGACAGGACTACTTTAGATTTTATATAAAAATGAATAAGTATTATATCGATGCACCCTACCTTTTATATTTCACGTACGACGTATTATTATACATAAATAAAAATATTTCCTTTCTTATTTCGTTGTTTTCTTTGTAATAAATATGAGGTTTTAATAAACATTAAAAGGTACCTGCTATTTAAAAAAAAAACAAGATAGACAATTTCTTTGCTTCAAATGTCACGGGACAGAAAAAAAGTCAAATGTCAAATTCAATTAAGGCCCCGCCCATAGACACTATCCACAAAAAAATATGTATGTCAGTCGGTCGTCTGATAATAGTATAGTATCTGCTCCGTAGTCTGTGCTGTACATTCTCGCGCGAGTGCCCGGAGCACAGACGACATTTTTACATGTTAGTCAGGGAGAAAAGAAAATATTGGACTGGTATATTCCATTACTTCTTTTCACGCGCAGATCGTAAAAAGTCCGATCGAGAAAATGGGCGAAAAAACTAATCATTTTAATACGTGCGACTAGCTAGCAACCCACCACTATTTTGATTCCTATCTCCACCATAAAACTAAAAGAGGCGTTCGGGTCACGCGGCCCTAGGCTAGGATATATACCATTTTTTACGTGGTCAGCAAAAAATTAAGTCTTTACTTATCAGGAATTCAAAATGTCAGACACAAGTTTAGAGCTTCCGCACATGGGCTAGCATAGCCGCAGCAGTTACTTCAAACAAACTACAAACTAATGCCGATGGTCTTACGGTCAATTTGGCGTCCTAGTTTTAGCTTTAAATAAGACATTTTACTTTAAATATGTACTTACATACCTAAGTACTACTTACTTTAATTCTGTACCTATCAAATAATATAAACTTACGTTGGATGTTGCTGCCTCTCCCGTTCGAGTCGTAAAAGCCGAGTTTGAGCGAGAGTTAAACAAACAAAGATATCCCTAAATAGTTTGTGGCAAAGTAAACATAAATGTGCACTTTTGGAATTAAGTGAGTTCTGACTCGGCTATTACGACTGAAAAAATGGCATGGAAGATAACAATAGTATGACAATTACGAAATTAACTTAGGTATTATATGTACCTATACCTACTTACAATTAGACTTCACTTCGGATTTTCTTAGGGTAGGTATCTTTTATATGGAAGATAGGTCAGGTATTGAATGTTTAAACTTTTACAATGGGGTGAATCGATTTGTTCTTTCCATGGTTGACTGCTTGAATTTGTTTGCGCTAAAACAATAAGATACAAGTTATAAAATATATGTACCTACTACCTACACTTGCCGACACTAGAATAAACCATTTTAGTACCTACCTACTTAAATATATAGAGGTAGGTACCTAAATCTACTTACCAAATACCTACCTACTTCTTTCAATGTTCCCCATTCCATGACGAGCGAAAACTCCAATCTACATAACATCAGCACAAAATAAGATGAACTGTCGCTTGTTTATCTTAGATGTCATAGTATCTATGTCTTTGATAATTAAAAAATAAAGTTTCAGTCTATGAACTCAAGTCTATACTGATGTCTTTCATTTTGTGCTCTAATTCATAATTTTAATAAAATAACTTAACATGGCGCAGCCGGTAAACTAAAATAATCGGAGCAAGTAGCAAATATAATAATAAGTGAAAAAAGTGAAAAGTTTATTGTTTGCAATTTAATAAAATGGAAACGGTATTGGCTCCGCCGCCACCATTTTTGTTTGATGATTCATTTTTAGATGTAACGTCGGGAAGACTCACGGAAAATTGGAAAAGGTGGAAAAATGGATTCCAAATATATTTTAAAGCATGTGAGTTGGAAAAGAAGAGTCCAGAAATACAGAAAAATATATTATTACACATAGTAGGTGAAAAATGCAGAGAGGTCGTGGATCAAGAAAATAAAAAACCTGAAACATTGGAAGACATTTTAGAGATCTTGGATAAAAAATTCAAAATTAAAAGAAATGTAACAATGGAAAGGCACAGATTTTTCACTAGAGAACAAAAGGAAAATGAAACTATTGAACAATATGCCTTTGAATTAAGAAAGTTATCATTAACATGCGATTTTGGAACTCTGAGGGAAGAATTAATAAAAGACAAACTGGTTTGTGGAGTACGAAGTGATACAATTAGAGAAAGATTATTAAGGGAGGAGAAGTTAACGTTGGAAAAGGCTCTTGAAATTTGTAGAATAGCAATTGAATCGAAAATTTACTGTGAAAATATGAAGGGAAAAACTGTCATTGATGAAATAAATGACGGAAGGGAAGATTTAAATAACATTTTCAATGTTAATAAAACAAGAAAATTGGAGCAAACTGGAATAGGAGCGAACTGTTGGGGTGGATGGCGAGGTGCTGATACGTCTGCGTTGGTAAGCAAGGGCACTGGGCCTTCGCAGCAGCAGCAACAAAGAATGGTGCGACCAATGCAATGTGGTCAATGTGGATTGACTCATAAAAGATATGAATGTCCAGCATTCGGAAAGAAATGTGTGCGATGCTTACGGTTTAACCACTTTGCAAGAGTGTGCCGTGTTTATCAAGTAGAAACGATAGGTGAACAGAACAATGAACAGGTAAATCATTATAATAGAAATGATTGGACTGTAGATTTAAAAATAAATTCTTTTTATATAAATTTTAAGATAGACACTGGTGCAGATGCGAGCATTTTGCCTTATTTTTTTTTTATCGAAAATAAATGTCACCCGGGAGGATTTGTTACAAACAAATGTGATTTTAACAGGTTATGCGGGACATAAAATAAATGTATTGGGTAAAATTTATTTAAAAGTAGAATATAAAAATAAAATGTGTCCTTTGGAATTTATCATTGCAGATGTGAATTCAAAACCTATTCTGGGCTGTGAAGCATGCTGTAGGTTAGACATCATTCGTCGAGTCATGTCTGTAGAGGAGAGTACAGCTAAGAATGTTCCTAATTTTATAAGTGATTACAATGATGTGTTTGAGGGAATCGGTTGCTTACCAGGTAAGTACAGAATTCAATTGAAAGATAATGTTGTTCCAGTTGTCCATGCTCCAAGAAAATTGCCTTTTGCTATTAGGGATCAAGTGAAGAAAAAATTAGATGAGATGGAATCACAAAAAATTATTGCTAAAGTTGAGGGTCCCACTGACTGGGTTAATAGTATAACAGTTGTTAAAAAACCAAATGGTGACTTGCGAATTTGTCTCGATCCGAAAGAATTAAATAATGCAATTAGGAGAGAGTATTTTAGATTGCCCACATTAGATGAAATACTTTCTAATTTATCTGGAGCTAAGTATTTTAGCACTTTAGATGCTGCATCTGGGTTTTGGAATGTTGAACTTGATGATTCTAGTAAATATTGTACTTTTAATACACCATTTGGTAGATATCGTTTTCTTAGACTTCCTTTTGGAATATCTTCAGCATCGGAAGTATTTCATAGAAAAATGTGTGAAAATTTTGATGATATTGAAGGGGTATGTATGTATGTTGATGATATTTTAATATATGTAGCTAATAAAAAACTGCATGATGAGATACTGAAAAAAGTATTAGATAGATGTAGATTGATAAACTTAAAATTGAATAAAAATAAATGTAAGTTTGGTCTAGAAGAAATTAAATATTTAGGACATTGTATTACAAAAAATGGGTTAAGACCAGATGACTCGCAAGTTTCTGCAATTAAAAATATGCCAACTCCAAAAAATAAGAAAGATGTTGAGAGATTTTTAGGTTTAATAACGTACGTAGGTACATTTATTCCGAATTTATCTGATAAAACTTTACCCCTAAGACAACTTCTAAAAAAAGAAGTTGAGTGGCACTGGGATGATTTACAAGAAAATTGTTTTAAAGACTTGAAGAATATTTTATTGACAAAGCCAGTTTTACAATATTATAATCTAAATGTTCCTATAGTTATTTCTGTGGATGCTAGTAGAAGTGGTTTAGGTGCATGTTTGATGCAGAATGGGTTACCTGTTTGTTATGCATCAAAGTCTTTAACCGAAACAGAACAGAGATATGCTCAAATTGAAAAAGAGCTCTATGCATGTGAAAGATTCAATGCATATATTTATGGGCGTTTTGATATTACAATAGAAACAGATCATAAGCCTCTTATTAGTATTATTCAAAAGCCAATTGTAGACGCACCATGTAGATTACAAAGAATGTTGCTTAGGTTGCAACGTTATACCTTTAAATTAATATATAAACCAGGAAAACATTTATATATAGCTGATACATTGTCACGGGCATATGAACAATCAGCAAATGATAATACTTATGTAATGAAAGAGGAGGTATGTGTAATAAGGTCTATTTCAACTTCATCACAGTATACAGATAGTCAGTTCGTGAAACTTCAAAAGTATACTGAATTAGATGAAGAGTTAAAACAGTTAAGATCTTTAATAAAACAAGGTTGGCCTGACGAAAAATCAAAAATTACAGATATAGTAAAACCATATTGGACATTTAAAGAAGATCTGTCAGAGGCATTTGGTTTGATATGGAAAAATGATAAGATAGTGATACCTAAGATTTTAAGAAAAGAAATGTTAGAGAAAGTTCACATTGGTCATCTCGGGCTGGAAAAATGTAAATTACGATCAAGAGAGATAATGTTCTGGCCAGGGTTACAGAATGATTTAAAGAATTTGATAGAAAGTTGTGGTATATGCTTAACTTATAGACGAAATAATCAAAAAGAAGAATTACAACCTCATGATATACCTGATAGATCTTGGGCTAAGATAGGTATAGATTTATTTGAGATTAAAGGGCAAAACTACTTATTACTAGTGGACTGTTACAGTAAGTTCTTTGAAATATGTAAGTTATATACAACAACAGCTGAGCATGTAATTAATTGTTTAAAGAATATTTTTAGTCGTCAAGGAATACCTAATACTATTATGACAGATAATGGTCCTCAATTTTCATCTAGTCTTTTTCGGCAGTTTGCTTTGGACTGGATTTTTTCTCATACTACATCGTCGTCGAGGTATCCACAGTCAAATGGTCAAATCGAACGTACTGTGCAAACTGTAAAAAATATTGTTGTCAAGACAAAAGCAGGGAATAGAGATTATCGTCTAGCCTTACTGGAATTGTTAAATACACCTTTAGATGATAACTTAGCATCACCTGCCGAACTTTTACAAAGTAGAAAGCTGCGTAGTATTGTTCCGATTTCTAATAAATTTTTAAAACCTTAAGTTCAATCTAATGTTTATAATAAACTAATTGAAAGGCAAGAAAAACAGAAGATCTATTATGACAGAAACGCAAGAAATCTAGATACACTAAATGTAGGTCAAAATGTTAAAGTATTATTAGATGTGAGTAGGAGATATTGGACATCTGGAATTATAACTAAAATATTACGTAATCGTTCTTATGAGATTAAACTTGTATCAGGAAATAGAATAATAAGAAACCGAAAGCACATCATTAAGGACCCTTCGCTGCGACATGACTTGCATGATGATTATAATTTTGAGTATGATGATATAAATCCCTGTGACAGCAGTAGTCTAGCACAGCCACAAACGGTTGATGATACATTTTATGAACGTACTTCTAATTTTAATTATAGGTCTGATAACTTTTATACTACTTGCTCTGGTTGAGTTGTAAGACCACCAGATAGATTAGATTTATAAACTAGTTAATTTTATATTATACGTATATATTTAAAAGAAAGGAGAATGAAGATATGTATATTTTAGATGATTACTTTAAAATACTCAGTAGGTAGGTACCTAATAAAATAATATTTTATTTTTCTTTTATATTACGACTCAAATATTAATGTTGTTATTTTTTTTAGGAAAAAGCAACCTTTAGATTTTAAGTTATGGTTTGTATCTGAATTCAATATATATATATTGTACATTTAAACATATTGTTGTTATTTAATCTTTTCTTTATAAAAAGGGAGATGTCATAGTATCTATGTCTTTGATAATTAAAAAATAAAGTTTTAGTCTATGAACTCAAGTCTATACTGATGTCTTTCATTTTGTGCTCTAATTTATAATTTTAATAAAATAACTTAACATTAGAAAACAAAATTATAATTACTTGTTTTAATTTTTTCAATAGTTGACATAATTTTCACAAAATGGCGCCAAGTTGAAAAAATAGAATTCAAACTATTTCGAAACCAAACAAAGAGTTCGGAGATATTGTTGTGAGGTACTGCCAACCTTTTTGGGTTAGTGCAGGGCGACCGCGGGGGTGAGGTGCGGTGCGCGAGTTGGCAGGTCATTCAAGGCCTCGCCACTAAGAATTAATTTCTTTTTTTTTTGCTATATCTTAATTTTTTAAAAGGCAAGTGAATCGGCTGTGGTACAGCCACCACACCATACATAACATATAAAAACACGTGAGATGTCAGCCGAATAGACGTCAAAGAAACTGACAATTACTGTCAAGTATGGTGTCATTCATTGTCATTTCACAATTTGTCAAATTCTGTCGCCTTTGAAAAGAAAATCTTTCTTTTACATTTGTTCTTTCAAGAAATATATTATAAATTAGATTCACTTTTGTTTTTACAAGTGCGTTTAGTTAATTTCTCAGTGATATGTTAAAATAAATATGCCAATAATATTTCCATAAGGTTAAGATTAGTTGAGTAGGTATGTAAACAAAGTGCAGTTTTAAGCAGTGTTATTTTTTTGTATCTGTATACTAGAGCTGAGTAAGGTCTGATTAGCTAGGACTGATTCTTTAAATACTTGCAATTGAGAATTAAAGTAAATACATACATATGTACTTTTAACTTTATAGGTATTCTAAAGTAAATACATACATATGTACTTTTAACTTTATAGGTATTCTATCAAATGAAAAGGATATTACAACAATGTTTGTCTCACATGAAACTAATAGCAATAGGAAGAGATTCCAAAAACCAAATATATTGCGAAGAAAAACCAAGGCTCCAGTGAGACAGTCTGACTCACCAAATGATTCAAGACCTGATGCTACAAATACCTCATTAAAAGGAACAATTATTACTGACCTGCAAATACAGAATATATCGAAGTTAGCATCTGTGAAGCCCTTTCAAAGTGTTCATAAGGAATCCGTACAAAGTCTGAGTTTTGGAAATAATGTTATATATGGCCAAATAGAAAAGATTGATCCAAAGCTTGGCAGTCAGAACATTGATAATCAAAGTGGTTTACTTGTAAACATTGTAAATTGTAAGTGACATTCAGATATATATGTTTTCTGTTCTTATCTGCACTTAAATTGCCTTCATTGAGTCTTATGAGCAGTTTTGATGATATTGATAAATAGCACAAGCATAGCTAAGAGGAAGATGCTCTCCAATACCTACATCTCATAATCTAGACTTTCTTCTCCTCATTTACCAGCCTATAACAGTCCACGGCTGGACTAAAGGCCTCCCAATAAAGGGAGGATTTGCCCAAAATCACCACATTAAGCAGGCGGGTAGTAAGCCTAGAGGCCTGAGGTTGTTTAGGAGCATATTGTCAAAAGAGCAAATTGACAAACAATCACAAATTGTCGAAACAGCAGAATGTCAAAAGTGCACAATAAACAAAAGTGCAGAATGTCAAAGGCTCACAATGTCAAAAATCAACTTAAACAGACTTATTGTTTTTGTTGTTTTTAAATATTATTATATAGACTCACACAATGTAAAGGAGGTTAATGTTATCAAAGATCTAGGTGTAATATTTGATAAAAAACTCACGTTTATTCCCCACATAGATAACATTACTAAAAAGGCATCAAAGCTTTATGGGTTTGTTTTTAGAAATTGCAAAGACTTCCGGAAACCTCGCACTAAAACATTAGTTTTTACAACTTTAATACATAGCATATTGGAATATTGCAGTATAATCTGGCGCCCGCACTATGCAACACACTCACTTCGTATAGAACGGCTACAGAAGCGCTTCTTAAACAATCTTTCTTACACAGTTCGAAAACATAAGGAGCTAAAATCTTATGACGAAAGGCTGAATTATTTTAACATTAGCTCATTATCGAAAAGAAGGAAGATTTTGGACCTAAAATTCTTTTATAAAATAGTTCGTAATAAGATTAACTCTCCCCAAATTTTAAGTAAAATTAAGTTTAGAGCACCTTCAAGATGGCTTCGAGGTATTGTTGAACCATTAGTCTTACCCTTCCGTCGAACTGTTCTGGGTTGTAATTCACCTATGTGCAGAATATGTGACCTATATAACAAAGTTAGTCGCTCCTGTGATGTGTACCATGACTCTTTAACTAAATTTTGTACAAATATTAATAATGCTCTGTAGTGCCATGGATTCATTAATGATTATCAAGTCGCAGGCCCTGCACAGAACGTAGAAGTCGGAGGGAACGGGCGAAAATGCTAACCATGTTAATAGGCGATGTGGCTAAAAACCCATCAATATATTGATTCCATCTTCCATCCTCTCGCCCGCCATCATGATACATGTGGCCTTTTGGGTCTTGCGGCTCTGGCTTGTCTGCTTAGAGTTGCAGGACCCAAAATGCTCTGTCTGCCCCATTAGGGAAAAAGACGAGATAGTATGTATATGTGTGTTGTGTGTGCGTCAGTGTGAGGTATGTGTATGAATCCATTGCATTACAGACATCACATACTTAATTTCGATTACTAAGTAAATAAATAAATATATAGGGACAAATCACACAGATTGAGCTGGCCCTAGTAGGTTCGAGATTTGTTTTATGGGATACAAACTCAATGATTCTGTGTTTTGTGGCAAATGCATATATTAATAATGTAAGTAATGAAAACTTTGTAGTTTTAGTTTTATGTTTGGATTTAACTAAAATAATAATTTATTAGATGTCTTACACAATCCAGTTTGGTAGTTAAACTTTTAGTAAAACAGCACCATTTGAATGTAATGTTTAATGTAGATGGCGCTTGTGGGTGGGCGAACAGGGTTGTCATTACGACCTTGTTTGACTATTAAATATTTTTAAATCTGTTTATGTAATTAGAGATAAGTACTTACCAATTTTTGTATAAGCAAGTGGTGTTCACCTTAGAAGGTGTACACATTTAACAAAAATGTTTAGCCTTTAAGTATATATGCATGTATTAATGTAGTACACAATGGTGAACCTGAATAAATAAAAAATAAAAAAAATTTTTTTGGCAAGTCATAATGGGAAAGAAAATATTTTTTAAGAAATGTATTATTTTTTATATAAACTAAATAAATATACAATATATAAGTCCTAAAGAAGTTTTTACTTCAATGAATATTTCTCGTAACAAAATATATTTCATTTCCCATTACGACTGGCAAAAAATAATACTATTTAACAACAAAAACAATAAGCTTGCCATTGTGTGCCTTTGACATTCTGCGTTTTTGACTATGAGCACTTTTGACATTGTGCGCCTTGACATTCTGCACTTTTGACAATTTGCGATCATTTGTCATTTTGTGCTTTTGACAATATGCTCCTAATCGATCACAGTAAATACAACTTTTCTTTTTATCTTTAGGTAATGGAGAAAATCCTGTGCAATCTTCAGTTAATGTAGAATCATTCTTTAACAATGGAGAGAATAGAGAGGTATGCATTGATTGTAGATAAACAAATTACATTTATTTATTTGTACTTTATTGTATACACATATACATGTTTAAAGTACAACAGGGGGTGATATGTACAACATGATGTGATATGATATTTTTGCTACTTATGAGATTTTGTTACACTGTTTGTATTTTTATAAAACTGTAGCATACTGTCAATAGTAGTATAGCATACGAGTACGAGTATATATTATAGTAGGTGGCATAATACATTTTTTAAAAGTACTTACAATCCATAATATTATAATGCAACTTTTTAATTTTAGACCTTTACCTTTACTGAGGCCTACAAAAAAACTTAATTTTAAAATTTCAACATCTCAATTTTGCAACTTTTATACTGAATGTAATTAACACAATTTTTAATGTTTTTCAGAATGTCATGTTATTTACCATTGATCCCAACAAGGAAATGAAATCTTTAGTAATTATAGGTATGTTCATTTCTTTATTACTTTTCTAAATGATATTTGTCTTTTTTTAGGGTTCCGTACCCAAAGGGGTATTTTAGAACTTTAATGTTGCCTGAAATTAATAATTTGATTGATTGATTACTGGAGAAAGTTGGCAACCCTGTCTCATTCCTTAGCGTATTTTAGCTTGCCCTGTTTTATTATCATTTTATATTACTCGTATTGTCTCTATTTTATATAGTTCTATAATTACTCTCCTGTCTCTTTAGCCTATTCCAGCATTCTTAAGCGCCTTCATCATTAGTTTTCAATTTACCTAATTAAACCCTTTCTCTAAATCTATTAATGCAATATGTGTTTATAAACCTAGTTTCAATCTCTCTATTTTTAGGGTACTTATATGATCGGAAAATATATTTATGTTTTATTGTAATGCCAACCTTGCAGTGTGTTTAGTGTTTCAATATTTTATTTTACAGATGATGAATCTCATAAAAATGCTCTGTGTCACATTCAGTCTAGCAATGATCTCATTACAAGTATGGTGCCCCTGTCGGCTGTGACTACATCTAGTGCCAAAACGCAAGTCAAGGCTCAAGCGCCGGCCGCTACGGTGGTGCCTCCGCAAATGATTATTGAGCATCTTACTTTTGGACCAATAAAATTTAAGGTGAGGTAACTTACTTTTGTGTTGATTCTCGCTTATAAGGCATACCTAAGTGAGATCATGATCAGGTCTTTTTTTAGTCTCCACTGCAGGAGCACGACCCTCTCTGTACTGCCAGAGCCATATATTAGCCAGAGCAGTCAGAGGATTTGGCCTACACTCTCCACGCTGGCCAGACAGATTGGAGAGGTCTCATTGATGTTTATAAGCTTTGTTTAGCTTTAGTTTTCTAAGTCGCCTTCTACGACATCCACAGAAAGACTTGGAGTGGTCCTATTCTAGTCTGCCGGGAACCACACTTGTAAGTGAGAAATATATATAATAATAAGTGAGAATATCGACACAAAAATAAAATTACTGCAAGCAATGGATTTCGTAATAGAATTGGGTATTCTATTAAAAATCTGTAAGTAAAAGAACTGGAAACAACAAAATCGTGAAATATGTGGTTGAGATTCCTCAAAATGAGTAAGTAAGAAAAAATATACATCAGTTGAATACAAATGTTATCTTTAAATAATCAAAATAATATACAGCGAACTAAATGCATCTTATATACCTGTTATAAAATGAGTTACTAACTTTCAGTGCGATGTTCCCAATTGTAAGAAAGAGTTTAGAAGTGAACAAAAATGGAAAAGGCACAAAAACGTTCACAACAAAGACGGAAGTATACGCGAGCCACGACAGGTGACTGTAGAGTGTCCTGTGAAAAAGGTTAATTCTGATGGGACAGAGCAGAGCTGTGGGAAGATATACTTGGTGCGGGAGCAACTGGTGAAACATTTGAACGAAGATCACACACTTGAAGATGCTGCATACAAGTAAATTAGTTCTAATATTCATTACTTTATTTGTTGCCTTTGACTGTAAATAATATGATTATGTAATAACACAGGCAGGATTTTTCGATCATGTTCAGTCAAAAGATTGAATACTTTAATTTAAAAAAATCTGCCAAATACGAAAATAAAAATTGACTCTGTCTAACAATTTTCGGAAAGCTCACTCGCTCGATCTCTCAATTATTTTGAGTGCAAACATTTAGTAATAGAAAAAAGATATGTCTCGTGTACAGTATGCTAAAGTAGGGCGATATAAAGTGTCCTTTTTTCTGCCGTGTGAAATTTTTTGAATAACTGGAGAGAGCATTTTGAACGTAAGTACGCCCAGTGGCGTAGCTAGGGGAGTCCGCCCCGGGTGTCATGGGACGTCATATATAGATTTTGCCCCTTGTAAAAAAGTTCTACATCTGGTATATTGCATCACTGCACCGGGTGCCACCCATGCTACCTGCGCCACTGAGTACGCCGTTATCAGAGAGGAGTGAGGTTATGGTGGATATTGCAGATGCGAGCAGTGCGGGCGTCAGTTCTTCTGGGCGACGGGACTGCGAGCGCATTCGCGCGCCCACGAGCAGCGCGCGCGCGCGCCGCCCGCGCTAGCGTGCGGCTGGCCGGGCTGCGGCCGCGTGTTCGCGCAGCCCTGCCGCCTGCGCGAGCATGCGCGCGCGCACACCGGCGACAAACCCTACCCTTGCAGCTTCCCGGTGAGTCAGAGATATAGTATACAAGTACATAGTTATAGATTTTTCACCGAGCGACCGGGCGTAAGAGAAAGATATTCTATATCGATGGTTTATACTTTGACCGGTTTACATGTCAAATGTTTCGAGGTTCTTTTAAGTTTTTTCATTATATGTATAACGAATGATTTTATGTTAAAATGTCTCCCAATCCCAATTATTTATTTAATTCACAAATCCTTATTATCAATTGACATTTGTAGATACCGAATATACCCCGCAACTGGACCGTTTTTGATTGGACGCCCACATATATTTGAAGCCTTAGTTTCGAATGTCTGCATTGTTGTAGAACTGCAACTCATCATTCCGGTCGGCCAGCAAGCTGGAGCGGCACGCGCGGCGGCACACGGGGCTGCGGCGGCACGCGTGCGGCACGTGCGGCCGCGCCTTCCTGCGGCGCGAGCACCTGCGGGACCACGCCGCGCAGCACGCCCAGCAGCGCCGGCTGGCCTGCGTGCACCAGCGTATGTCTA
This sequence comes from Acrobasis repandana, assembly GCA_963576875.1. Taxonomy (NCBI): domain Eukaryota; kingdom Metazoa; phylum Arthropoda; class Insecta; order Lepidoptera; family Pyralidae; genus Acrobasis; species Acrobasis repandana. The sequence goes on from OY756215.1 coordinate 7,029,924, forward strand.
CTGCACAACATACTATATAATAAAATATTCTGAAACTATTTTAAGGGTCAATTCAGTCCATGATGAACAACTTGCCCCAAGGAACATTTATTATATAGAAAATGAAAAATAATTTTAGGCCTTCCATCTGGCTTGGCTACGCCTAAGCCTTAGACCACGCGGGTGGGTCATTCTAATAGTATGTTAACTCGAGGCCAGACTCGCCGAAGTAGGACTATTTTACGTATGGATATATATCATTTGTCCGTATACATATACGGAACAATAGTACAATTTTCCTCATCGGTCTATTATTACCACTACTAGGCGGGCTCTGCATGTGTACTTCTTATTATCTGGTTACAGAATGCTCGCAGACTTTCGAGGATGCGACGGCCTTAGCAGACCATATAAACAGCGCGCACGCTGCGGCCGAGAGCGAGCAGAGCGCCGCGCCCGCCGCCGTTGGCGACGGCGACGGCGCTGACTCGCTGCTCAAGAACAACCTGGACTATATCTTCTTGGTAAATAAAACAACATATTTTGAGGCTAACCTACTTGCCAGAGACGGATTTATGTTGATGTTTCCATTCTATTTTTCTTTTCGATAGGAGGTCGAGGGTGTCGAAGAGTCGAGCGAAGCGACTCAGCAAATTGAAGCGAAAGGCGAGTGTGAAGTCGATAATGTAGTACAGGAGGTGGCAACTGATGGGGTGGCGGGCAGTCTCCCGGCGCTGGAGAGCCGCGCGGCGCGCACGCACTGCCCGTGGCCGCTGGCGCCGCGCTACGAGCCCGCGCGCGGGCGCTACGTGCTCGAGGAGGACGCCACGGTGAGTGACACACATAATTAAATTAAAGTTTATATGTGACTTTAAAAGGGTTGTATTTGTACCTACTACACGAACAATCGGTAATGCAGTACTATACCATATTTCCAAGGTAAAATACTTTATTAATACAGTTTACAATTGCATAAATCCAATTTTCGTGTGATGATATATGAGCCCGGTTAATAACGGCTAGTACGTCTTGTACCAAGACTTGTCACATATCACTTCGATCGCTATCTCTTTTTCGCTTACCTGTGAGGATAACCATTATCTTATTGTTTGTTACCTTCGGCTATAGTGGTCTTTATACACAGTAAACAAATAGTTCTAGGTCTATGGGTGTGATCAATAAACAAATAAATAAATCAATCAATGAGTTGTGTGATAGAGGAGGCTCAATAATATGGCTCGAGGTCGCTCAACAGGCTATGCTTCTTTTTTTATGTTCTCTTCGTGATTAAATCCGAAGTGAGGAGATTTGCTGAACAAAGGTCACTGACATAGCCTAACAGATAAGCTCATTCTCAAGTGACAGTGGGTGGGGCCGATGGGACAGAAAGGTGGATTCAGCTACGTAGGTACCGATAACGTTCAGTCACTTAATTTTAAAAGTTTAGACTTAAAATTAGACTTTTATTAAGTATACTTTAAATTTTAGACTTAAATCGTAACGATATAAGTCTATTAATCCGGTGACAATATATATTTATACGTTTTTGCAATGCCTCATTTTAATTTTCGATAAAATCTCATTAAAACTTGACAGGTGGATCAGACTGAAGTGTCCGAGAGCAACATTTACAACACAGTCCGGAGCGACCTCTTCCTGCACGGAAATGTACTGATAAACGAGGACAGTGTGTAAGTATGAAGATTACACTAATTTCCACGTTCTCTCACTCTCGCATACTAAATTATATGTTTACCTTTACAGCTTGGTTCAACATTTAGGTACACATAATAAATATAAAACGTGTTAATGAACTAACATAAAACCTCTCAGATGGTACCGCCCATGAAACTGAACAACTTTTGTTCTACAACATTCCCAAAATGGCAAAAATAAAATTCGGATTCTTATACAAATTGACTCGATCAGCTTGTGTAAAAATTCAAATATTTTTTTGGGTTTCGTAAAGGAGGTAGAACAAAAGTTGTTCAGTTTCACGGGCTGAGGTACCGTCTGAGAGGTTTTGCGTTAGTTCATTAACACGTTGTATATTGTTAGGTATTCAATTAAAATGGTTTCGTACATCGTTTATACGTTATTATATTACCGTCGCGAACGTGACAGAACCTTCTCGAACAATGTTCGCAAACCAAAAGAAATACGATAGAACAAAAGGAAATACAAGCGAAACTAGGCCCTATGTCGTAAGTCATAAAGTCTAGAGTTGCTTGACCATGTTACACTCACACACGTACCCGGCGCCTGGATGCTTCGGAACACGTTCGTCGATTACGTAGAATATTCGAGATCAATGTGGACCTATTCGATGGCGCATATAAATAGGGAACCGTGGTGGGTGCGCCACGGCAGTTCAATACGAGCTATCAAAGCGATCACGTCGAAGCGAAGGAAACCTACCTTAGTGCAACAAGTGAAAGTACCTGCGCCTACCTTGGCGAGATACCTGGACCTCAGCTGCTACGCGACTTGGACCTTGGACGTTTGGAAGACCATCTTCACGTGTCAACATAGGGTTCCGTAGTGAATAAAATCCCTCATACGAAGTTTGACGTTTTCTCCAAATTCGAACCCCAGTTTCGTAACATTACAATATACTTAATCGATTACTGAATCCTGTGATTTAACCGAAACTGTGCATAGCAACAATGTAATTTTAGACAAAAAAACAGTGCAAATGCTTGTTTTACAGACAAAACATCAAAATTACTATGTACTTCTCAAGGATGCCACCATAAGAGTGACAATGGGACCAACTTGCATGTATACTTTCCAAGAATTTCTTAAATCGCTTTAATAAACGAAGAATTTACTGGTGAACATACATCAAAAATACACATTCGAATTGAGAAGTTCCATCTATTTTGAAGTGGCTTAAGGCTTGTTTAAAACGTACCACAACAATACGTGGTCGGGCGCTGTTTTGTATGAAAATGAATAGTAGAATTTACACGGACCACATTTTGCCGCCTTTATCTACCGCGTGGTGGACCGGTGAATCGGTGAAAAACTTTTCACACGTAACCACCTTAGTAAACGGCTTTTGTTTTGTGTTTTGTCGCTGCGATGTTGTGTGGTTGTGGTACTTTCAAAACAAGCCTTATAAAAAATGAATGTAGTCCAAATATTCCAAATATGAATGGTTGCAGGCAAATGGGCACCGCAGTGGAGACTGGGGAAGCGACAGCGGAGGCGAGCGCGCCCCACGACGAGCTCGGGCTGGGGCTGCTCGGGCACCCGCACATGGATCTCATGCAGGTACGGAAGAGTTTAGGCTGATTACACAGGGTCAGAGACTGACTTCGAATTCGAAACAAGTCAGCGCCGACCCGAAATAAACCCAATGTAAATTAATTTGAAATCAGTACAGCCAGCGGTGTGAAGTCAGCGCTGACTTGTATATTCACATAAGAATATTAGGTCCTTACATATGAAATTGCCGATTTTCAATACTGGCAACTTTAAAATCAAATATCTTGCGTTTCATTAGGAATTCCAAATTCAAATTTATTTCGAAATAAAGCCAGAAAAATATTATTTTAAAATTCGTATTTCATTTGTTTTAACATCATTTGTTTGAGTTTCAACATTGCTATAACAACAACTATGGACAAATTGAAAATTCGCGGTATTTACGAATACGAGTTCCACCGTGGCACCAGTGCTGCAGAAACGACTCGAAGAATTACCGACGTGTATGGACCAGGCACCGCTAACGAACGAACGGTGCGTTTTTGGTTTCAACGTTTCCGTTCTGGAAATTTTGATTTACACAATGAGCCTCGTGGACGACCTGATACTCAAGTGAATAACGAAGAATTGAAGGCGATAGTGGAAGCGGATCCATCTCAAACCACTTCTGAATTAGCAGCAGCCTTCGGCGTAAGTGACAAAATGATACTTATCCACTTGCGCCAAATCGGAAAAAATTTAAAAACTCGAAAAGTGGGTACCACACGAATTGACTGAAGCAAACCAACAAACACGCGTTGCTTGCTGCGTTTCTTTGTTTAATCGCCACAATCATGAGGGGATTTTGAACTGTATCGTGACTTGTGATGAGAAATGGATCCTGTACGACAATCGGAAGCGATCATCACAATGGCTTGACCCTGGAGAACCGGCAAAACCTTGCTCTAAGCGAAAACTGACCAAAAAGAAGATTCTGGTTAGTGTTTGGTGGACCAGTGCTGGTGTTATCCACTACAGCTTCTTGAGATCAGGCCAGACGATTACTGCAGACTTGTATTGCCAACAATTGCAAACAATGATGGAAAAGCTCGCCATTAAACAACCGAGACTGATGAATTGCTCTAGCCCACTGCTCCTTCAGGATAACGCTAGACCACACACTGCACATCAAACGATCGCCAAGTTAGAGGAGCTGCGACTGGAACCTTTGCGTCACCCACCATACTCTCCAGATCTTGCCCCAACCGATTACCACTTTTTTCAAAATTTGGATAACTTTTTACAAGGAAAAAATTTCAAATCTGATGAGGCAGTCAAAACCGCCTTCAAACAGTTCATAGACTCTCGCTCCCAGGATTTTTTTTCCAAAGGTATCAATGATCTGCCTATAAAATGGCGGAAGTGTATCGATAAAAACGGCGCATACTTCGATTGATTAAATAATAATTTCATTAAAAAAAAACTTGTTTCACTTTTTTGATACTGAACGGCAATTTCATATTAATATTTTAAAGTCAGTCGGCACTGGTGCCGCTACTGACTTGTGCCCTGTGTAAATCAGCCTTAAGGTAACTAATGTCGTTATTGAAAAATTAAAAAAAATTACGATTTTCCAAACACAAAAAAGTCAAAGTATAAAAACATGTAGTAATAATAATGACGAAGTATAATAATGCCCACACAGCAATCATCGCACATTTTTTTTGAGAATTATTTTACGGCCTTGGGTACTAGTCCTTTAGAGCCCATCTTTAGATTTTTGCTTTACTCCTAAAAAGTTACAATCAAAGGGTGGTGTACTGTAGGACTTTTGATTGTTTCAAGGGTGGTGGTTTCTGGTGACAAATCTGTATGAGTCCATTGGTTTTCATAGCTGAATCAGTGGCGGACGGTGCCTGAAGACGCCCACCACAGTCCGCTAAACAAATATCACTACAGCCGTACCATGACTGTTCATTTTAACTATTTCACATATTGTTTATGAGCACGAGCATTTATAACACCAAACTACACCAACTTTATATTAAAGTCCACTTAAATCAATTTGCAAAATAATTTAAAGCCAACCCCAACTGAACCCCTTGACTTATGGAGTATCTAAAGGCTCACACGTCGGCCCCGCCACCAGCACTGCCGGCGCGCGGCGCACATAACAGGATGTTTGGTGAATATCTCGGAAATATGTGTCTCTGCAAAATACGCCGTTCAAGAAGTACTATCTCCCCTTGTCTTTTACTAAATCTGTGCTTAACCATGCACGAACAAATACAAGAGGACTGACATCCTTCATACTTTGAAGCGTAATTCGATTCTTAGTTTAAATGTTGTAGCTAGATGGAGTTACTATTTCTACGGGTATGACTCTTCATTGATTCAGAGTAACATATATACCTACTACTACTACAAACGAAACAATTTTTCTGTACACACGTCGATGTGTGAGTTTTTTACTTAGGGTCACACCGCAAAATTAATTTAATACTTACCTACTAACGAGTTCGACATATTTATGATTATATCTTTCCATACCGGGACATTTGCGAACACTATTGACGTAAAAAATATTCTGTTTTATATGTATTAAATGTTACAGAAAAGTCGGAAACAGCTACATAATATCACTTCACAAATATTTTTTATTATGTCCATTGTCCATTTCACCATTAGTTCACTTTACTGATTATTATTGAGTCATTTATAATGTAACGCACTAAATTTACAAATTCACTATTGTAATATAGTAATTTGCATATTCGGCGCAAAACTATACGGTAATTATTTGAATAAATTCAATAAAAATAAAAATGTTTATCTTATCACGCTTCCACGCACGGCTCGTCAAGTTGTCATTGTCAACAATGGCATTATAGCACTATAACCCGCGGAAATCTAGTTGACATCTGCGTGTATGTGATTACCTGTGAGCGAGGAGCCTATGTAACATTACCGGATTATACTGCTGCCGATTGATAATACCCCTCTCGCTCTTGTGTATCTCCCACCAATGCGAGAGAGCGAGAAGGGTATATATATCAAGATGGTTGCTGGGTAATAACGTGAAATTATATTGTTGCTTTGCTACCTGTTTTCATCATTTGGAAATCTATGAAATATGTGTTCTTTGTTGTAATCGGTGAATAAACAATTATTATATGCGCATCTTCTCACCATGATGGTTACTATTGATTGACAGTTCTCAAACCAAGACACGTCGTGTATTGCGTGCGGCTAGTAACTAAACCCTAGTTTAGAGCACAGAAAGGCGCAGAAAGTGCGGGGGAGAAGTGCGGGGACGCCAATTTGCGGGAGACGCTGTGAGATTCCATTCTGTTTGACTCTTATGTATTCTGTGCTATTTCGAAAAAAGGTAGTTTCGTATTGGTGCCGCTTAATTTCGGAATGTTGTAGCTAGATGGAGCTACTAGTTTGAAAGAAAGTAGTTTCGTAGTGTTGCCGCTTAATTTCGGGATGTTGTAGTTAGATGGAGCTACTAGTTCGAAAGAAGGTAGTTTCGTAGTGGTGCCATAATTTCGGAAAGGTGGCGGTATAAGCGTTAATTTATAGATTTATTTATTAAACAAGCGCCATCTCTGATTTTTCGTTGATACCCTCAGCCTAAGTATCCAGCATCACAAATATATAATATACTACGTCCAGCATCCTATACCCATATCGCTAGCGGGTCAGATAGTATTGACATCTGGAAATAATACAAGATTTTGGCTTTCTAGCAGAGAAAGCTCTTTGTATGGGGTTGTCAGTCCCCTTGTATTTGTTGATCCATGGCTTTGCAAAAGTAAAAATATAAAGCAACCTCCCCTCTCTTATTTGAAATAATAAGTTTATGTATTTAAATCAGCTTGTGTCAGCTCTCACTGCCACGGTCACGTTTAATTAATTTATTTATTTACAAAATTCATGTACACAACATACAAACAAAGGAACGTACAAAGTAAGAAAATAGAGTACATAGGTACTGCTTATTTTGTGATTGTAGCTTTTAATAATTTCTTGCCAAATATATTTTTTCTAGTTTAATATATTTTTCTTTTTCTTTTTAGGAAGAGATGATGTTTACAGCTTGGCAGTAATGCGTCGAAGGTGTCCTTCGCAATCCAAGTATGAAAACATGTTTCCACGCAGGTAATATTCTGTATTCATTACTCGACAATTTACGCATAAGAACCAGACACGTAAACCATATGCATTAGTTAGGTACCATTAAGCTAGTCAATACATTGACCTAAAACTATATCAGTATTATTATAAAACGTGGACTAACTTTAGTACTCGGTTTAAAATATTATTTGCCCAAAAAAAAGGAGACCTCCCGCAATATGTCCTTTTCTTTCGTCACTGTCAACTTAATTTCGAGTGAATAATCATCATCATGTGGTCTTTTTTTGGTCTCCACTGCAGGAGCACGACCCTCTCTGAACTCCCAGAGCCATATAATAGCCAGAGCATTCAGAGGATTTGGCCTACACTCTCCACGCTGGCCAGACGGGTTGGAGAGGTCTCACTGATGTTTTTAAGATTTGTTTAGCTTGTGTTTCGTAAGTCGCCTTCTACGACATCTACAGGAAGACTTGGAGTGGTCCTATTCTACACTGCCGGGAACCAAGGTATTATGCGTTTTATTTATCGCCATCTCGCTCACTCAGCTTAGAAGTGACTACAAATGTGGGTGAAAGACGGAGATGAGGTACCTATCATGGGTAAACGTCCGCCATTGTCTAGCTAAATAGCATGGTAATGAGTGTCTTTTTAAGTAGGAGTTTGATAAACTGGCCAAATTATGGTAAAATAAAAACATGATCTGTTTTTAACCCCCGACAAAAAAGAGGGGTGTTTTAAGTTTGACGCTAATGTCGTCTGTTTATCTGTCTGTCTATCTGTCTGTGGCATCGTAGTGCTCAAACGGATGAATGATTTCGATGCGGTTTTTTTTACGTTAAAGCAAGTTCCCTTGCGGTGGTTCTTAGCTATGGTTGATGAAAATCGGTTCAGCCGTTTACAAGTTATAGGGGGTTAGCGCTTAAAAGTCAGGGCTTCTCTAGCAAATAATAGATAGTGCTATGGTAGTTCCGCTACCACATCACTGGACAGTCTTGGTTTTTGACAGTCGGGTTTTTTTTTATTTGCCTAGCAAATAAACTTGTAATACAAGTTAACACAAGGACTAACTTTATTATTAGGTTTAAACCATTATCCGCCCAAATTAAGTTGACAGCTATCAAAGTGACACTATATTATCTGTCCATGTCAACTTGATTTGTATTTCTTGCTTGAAAGTGAGTCCGCGTTTTCACGTGCTTTTCAGCGCGTGTAATCGGCGGCACGGGGACGGGCAGAATCCTCTACCGAACAATTGTTAATAAGATAAATATCTCGTCATATAGTGTCGTGTCATTCTTTTAACCTTTAAATTGGCAAAATTAGCATTTCGAAAACGATGGAGCCATAAACTAAGAAAAGAAGTAGAAGTCCGTGTTTTATAATAAGACGGTATATATCTAGTTTTAAATGTTTATGTATCCGAACTTTATTAGATTATACACAACTAAACTTTATACTTTTTAACCGTCGCCCGCCTCTGACAGACAATGGAGTACGCTACATGTGCGCTCTCCGCGTATTCAAGCAGGGACAATGCGGCTTTACAAAAAATCACTTTTTTGACCATTCGGTATTTAGAAGAGTCATCACAAAACGTAAGTTTGATTAATGTTTAAGTGGATATTGTTATAAATATGTTTTTATGATAGCATGAGTTAAATACAAGTGATGTATGTTTAAGCTGTAAATTGCAATATACGAGTAGATTAAGGAAATATGACTATGTTGAACAACGGTACAAATAAATGTGCATATACGGCAAAATTTGTGAATTTTAAGGTGCAATAACTTTCGCGCAAAAGAAAGAGCAATCGGTCACCTGTGAAAAGTGGCTGTATTTTGGCTTCCAAAACTCATGTGACTCATTTTCACGTATCGTTAAGTTTCGGTTTGTAAAAAATGTGTCAAAATTTGAACGACTTTGTCCATACAAATTTATTTTTTAAATATTAGCACAACTGCTGCTGATGTATCGAAATCTCAGCGTTGGTTATGAGGGTGTAACGGTGTAACTAAGTATCCAAATAGCTTCGGCTGCTGAATATGGAGCTTTTTAGAGAAAATTGATAGTGATAACCGTGGTATCAATCGGTATTTCCCACAGACCTATAGACCTTTTTCTCACGGCCTGAATATTAGAGTAAAAACAGCTATTATATTTATATGAAAATGTAATGCAAGATACGATTTTCTGCATTCGAATTGACAACATGATTGGATCAATAGTTTTTCATCGAACCAAGTTTTTCTAAAATCAACATCGGACATAGGATGTTAATTTCAGAATAAACTTTGTTAAATAAACTAAAAAATGACAACAATGACATAAATTAAAAAAAATATTTGGCCAAGACCCAAAGAACAATAACCATAGACAGTGATAAAAGTTGGCCAAAAAGCAGAGGGGCTTTATATCTTACTTTTCTCAGTCAATTGGTATAATCTAACAGAAGATTCTTGTTAGATTTACAATTTAGAAATATTAAGAGATTAGCAAGTGATTGTCAATGTTAGCAAATCGTATTTGATTAATGTAAAGATTTTTAGATTAATACTCTTTATACTCATGGACGTATTATCCCAAATGTGCCTAAATTATTCGAACATGTTCCTTGTTCTCTATTCTGTTCAGCCGTATGTTGTGTATTCAACTGTTAAATGATTAAGTCCTACAAATCTCTTTAGATTTCACCGAATGAGGTCATGCGAGAAGTGACCCTAGCTGGTCCTATTGTATGTTTATATTATTTGATCTAGGTATTTAATACTTAATTTAAATCCTTTTGCTGGCATAGAAAAGCAAATAACGTTCATACATACTCAACAAATAAATTGTTTGTGAAGGCGAGTCGTATATGTTATCTTGGTAGCATTTTATTATGGTATAATAAAACGTTCTCTTTCCGCTTCAGCTAGGTCACTTGATCGACCTAAGAATACGGCATCAATTGGGAGTGTTGCCACTGTGTGTAATTCAGTTATCCGAGCAAAATGCTTTTTAACTTAACAAACCAATTATTAACTAATATCTATTTATTTAAAAAATTAAACAGATGAATCACAACATGTACGAAATAGTTAAGTTAGTTAGTATTTCATATTCATTAACTAATTGATAACATCCTTAAATTTACTGAAAAGAACAATCAGTGGTAACACTTATCGTGACATTCGTGACGTAGTCTTGGGCCATCGCATGAAGAGAATACCATGTTTTATTATTCCATGACTTCCATGAGCAGTTGTTTTGCAGTGTATGCGTCGCGTCACCAGGACATTCCATCTAGAGTAGGTGCGATTTGCCAAGAAAAGGTGAACTCGTTGCGATACCATTGCGCTTTGCCGCCTAAGGGTCAGTTCACACCAAGACGCGACGCGACGTAGCGCGCACGTGAAAGAAATATAGAACTTGTTCACTAGACAAAAAGAGTAAGATCCCGCTGCGCCTCGCTATCCACCGCTACGCAGCGCGGCAAAGCGGGCAGTCGCTGAAATTAGTATCTTTTTGTGTAGTAAACAAGTTCTATATTTCTTCCAAAGTGCGCGCTACGTCGCGTCTCGTTGTGAACTGACCCTAAATGAATGGAATTGGTGCGTGTGAGCCGTACTTCACTTCAAATCAAATTCTCTTATTTATTGATGATAGAAAAATGTGCGATTACCCTCTATGGGATGTTTTTTTCCTGTTGCATGGTACCATTATAGACGTATAACTATAATGAATTAATGACGAAGGTCCATAATGTAAGTTACTCCTGAACTTATCCTATCCTAATAAATATAACTCGTTGGCTTACCAAAACGCTTTAGCGTTTATGAATTGTAATGTAATGTAGTGAAAAGTATGAAATAAGTTTGATGTTATTATTAATTTTATGATGTATAGCGTTATATTCGTAAGTAGGAAACTGCGATTAGTGGATGAATATTATCTCTTTATGTATAGAAGGGAGCTCTTTCTTATATATAATAATCATGGTGTTGCAGCCGGATATTATAAACATCAAACAATTTCGGGTCGTATAAATAAATCACCGACTAATAATATTTTTAGATAAATAAATCAACCGAGTGAATTATTTATTTACGCTTTAGTCAGTGCTCAAACACACCCTAATAAAATATACTTACTAAAATTATTTTAAGAAGACTGAATTCCGTTCATGATTCTGATCCGCTTTCCCCAAGGAATGTATACCTATTTCGAAATACCAAAAATAATTTTTGGCCTCCCATATAAGTTGCCCGATCAGCTGATCCGAGTTTCTACATTTTCTTTTTTAAATAATTTTACGGCTCTGGATACAAGTCCTTTAGAGCCTATCTTTAATTTTGTTCTTTATTCCTAACCCTAACCTAACCTTATCCTAACAAGTTACAATCAAAGGGTGGTGGAGGCCTTTGACTGCTTCTAGGGAGCTTTTGGCGACAAATCTATACGAGTCCACTGGTTTTCATAGACGATTGAGTGGCGGACGACGCCCGAAGACGCACACAGTCCGCAAAACAAATATCACTACAGCCGTACTGTGACTGCCCACTTTAACTATTTCACACATTTATAACACAAAACAACACCAATTTCATATTATAAAGTCCACTAAAATCAATTTACAAAATAATTTAAAGCAAACCCCATCCGAACCCCTTGACTTCCCTCCAAAAACTCCTGAGTTTCTATAGAAAGCGTATTGTTATTTTTTTTTATTTTTATTAAATATGTTCTTTGGGGAAGCTGTACAGTATCATGGACTAAATGAACCCTTAAAATAGATTCAGTATATTCGGTTAGATGTTATGTATCTGCAGAGTTTTGTATGCCCGTACTTTTGGTATCAGGTTACTCGCATTGTTACGATTTTTTAAATCTATTACTAAATTATTAAGGTAACAAATATCATATTCATTTACGAATCGTAGAGATGGTCGTTGGTTGGTTAGTAGCAGTGGTACCATTCCACGAATTAGCATCAACGATTATTAAAATCAAAAGCGTTTAAGGTGAAGTGGTAGCATAAGTGGCGCCCTCGTTTAAAATAAATTGTTTAAAACTAAATATGGTGATATTTAAAAATTTGATTGGTATCAATGTCTAAAAAGACCTTCAAACTATTTTATGAATAACCTTTGAAAGTAATATCGGCTTTTCGCCAAAAGTGGCCACTTTGGCGAAACCCTTTTTAAAACTAGACGGACTATTAGTAATAATTTCAAAGGTTATTCATAAAATAGTTTGAAGGTCTTTTTAGACATTGATACAAATCAAATTTTTAAATATCACCATATTTAGTTTTAAACAATTTATTTCAAATGAGGGCGCCACTTATGCTACCATTTCACCTTAATTATAATCCGTAATAGTATAATTTGTTCATAATACACCCTTGAAACATATTTTCCTATTCCTATGATGTATGAAGTCATAAAGATTTTTTTTGCATTTGCAGCCAGTGGCGTAGCTAGCATGGATGGCACCCGGTTACCACTAAGCTCTTAAATAAGAAGAAGAAGGTACAAATGTAGACTTTTAAATATGCCGCCCCATGTCCAGTTATTTCTAGAGATGGGGGGAGTGCAAGTAGGAGATTCGGGTGTCACCTCCAATCAGGCGACACCCGGACCCGAACCTCTTGCCCCCCTTAGCTACGCCACTGTCTGCAGCATCGTATTTTAACCTGCATCTTCCTGCTGCACCTGCCACCCTCTGCTTTTCCCCGGATATTTCAAGCAGGGTCCGACTTGAATCGCGGTTTCGATACAGCTAATGTGTGTTTGGTATCACGGAAATGATCTCTGGAAATGCCTTTTTAACTTAGGACAATTGAATTGACATAATTTCTAATGATTGTGATATCATACTTATAACAGTTTAACAAATGTACAATGGAAATTTCCATGTTGTAAGTTAGGCTGACTAGATATATGTATGATACTCGTAGGATGGGTTGGTTACGCGTTTGGTTTGAACCCGTGTGGAATTATTAAGGTTTTTTTTTCAATCAATAAATTAATGAGCTCATGAAGTTATACTTATGATAATGATGAACGAAACGAGACCATAATTCACAACTTTGAAATACATTTGAAGTACTGAAACTCTTAATAATAATGAACATGATTGCATTGCATAACGAATGCTCAATTTTCATTATTCCTTATAATTATTTGTTTTTAGCACCAGTTGATAATCTCTTGCAAAAAAGAAATAAATAAATATATAGGGATATTTAAACATGTGTTAAAGGATACTAACTTAACGATACTATATTATATCATAAATACATATATAGATAAATACCCAAGACCCAGGACAATTTGAAAAAGGCCTTTTTCCAACTTGCCCTGGCTGGGGATCGAACCCAGAACCTCCGACTTGCATGTTGACCATTACGCCACAGGGTCAAAAAAAAATTGTCTAGATTATGGCTCGATAGTCGCGAGTTATATTATAAGTTACATGGGAAATGTGAGCCAATATCAATTGTGAAATTTAGGTAAATAAATATCCATGATAACTCCACCGACGGTGTTTCAAAACAATGCAAGGGCACAGCCACAGGCTTACCCTGGTGCGCTGTCGTCAGTCAATTGGTAGAGCACCAGAGTAGCCGTAGTAGTCGCAGACTTAGACCGCAAGGGTAGTGATTGTTAGACCTGATTTAGTTAACTATAACTTAGCTGTAACTATGTAAATAAGATTATATATTTTTGAATATACAAAGTAATGATAAGGTGGCTTATTTTTTGAGACTGTTGTCCAAAATATAATCATGATATCATTTTGTTAAATTTATAATATACCTATGTAATGGTAATGTATTTCAAAATTATTTTTATAAATGAGTTTTATTTTGGTTGTTGCTATTTGTTTTGTTTAATAGTTTCGGATTAAGAGGGCGCTGACGTAAGTGTCGGCACATTATATACAGACACATTAAGAGGGCGCTAACAAGTGTCGGCACACTATATACAGACACATTAAGTCATACTTTAATTAATCACATATCATAATCATTTAGTTTGTTATTAATCATACTGTAATTGGTTGCTTTGTGTTTGAATGCATTATGATGTAAAATAAATGTTCTGGATAAAATAACGACTTTCATTGTTATCGATGATAGTACTTATTCATCGGAAATTCTTACCTCGATTCGTTGATACCACAAATAAATAACGAACAAATTAATATTAGTTCATTTAATTTAAAAACTAGTTCTGTACATCTTATCTATAATGTAAACCGGCAATGTATACGGTATATACAAGAGGTTGTAAGTAAAATAGAATAAGTATAAACATAAATACATACAGCTTTTCACATATTTCAGCAATTTCTGTATAAAGCTTAGAAATTGTAGGAAAGCTTCGTATTATTATCTACACACATTACACATCTAAACTTTATACACATAAAATATATATCACACATTGATTTTAGCTAAATAATTCACACGTAAGTACTTTAAACATTATAAAATATACTAAGATTGGGGTATTGAACTGTTAGAGAGAACTAATACTGTTCGGTGGAACATACACTAAGGTACCTACTTTTATGTATTATTCGATTTCATGTAGCACTTGAACATTGTTCATATTATTAATGTCAAATTATTTTTGTTAATATTATTTCTTCATTCTGCATACATTAAAAATTATATTAAATGACGAAATGCAATTTTTGAACTAACTTTTGTTCAAACAAATCAGTCGAATATCCTCTTTATTTTTTTTAAAGAACGCTTTTTTTTCAATGCGCAAATTTTTGTAGCATCCCTAACATTGTAGCGTATAGATATGTACTAAAATATTTCGTTTGGGAAAGCGGTTCAATATCATGGACTGAACATGCTCAAAATGTGTAAACTGGAAAAAATGATCCTGAATATCATGGCATGACCACCTTCATCTTCTTGTTTTTCCTTACAAATTCGTCACACGATCCGCGTATGCATTCGTGAGTCAGGTACATATGGCAAGTCTTGGCTAATGGTTCTCACGGTAACGGTGGAGATTTTGTCTCGGCACAGGGCGAGACCCCAGACCGCCACGTATACAATGACGAGCCCCGCAGAGGAAGCTGCTACGAGCGCGCCAGTGCGCCAGCCGTTCCGCCAGTCCAGCACCTCGTAGATGAAAGGAAAGCCATTTCTGAAAGATGATATCTTTATTAATCACTTTTACCCAAACCAATAAACATTTGCCGTCTTACTACAAAAAAGATAAACATCCGTTTATTTATTTATTTTTTATTTATTTAACTTTATACACAAATACAAGTGTAATGGCGGACTTAAAGCCTAAGGCCTTATCTACCAGTCAATCAACCGGGTGATGTCGAGAAAGACACGGGTAGTGCAAAAACTCAAAAAGAAATGATGAAAAATGTACCAGGTATACTTAAATATGTAATAATAAACCATAAACTACATACAAATAATATACACTATTATTATACTAAGATATACTACATACACTAAGAACTATCTGACAGTTGTTTAAGAAAATGTGCTTTCACCTGTTTTTTAAATGAAAAGCGGGTTTTAGCCTTCCGAACATCAACTGGTAAGGCGTTCCAGAGCTTTATAGCTTGGACAATAAACGAATGTGAAAAGAACCCATCCGTTAAGGCAAGATGGGTTCACAGCCCGCAATACTGTGAGTGTTATTGAAAAATCACTGTAAATAAACTACTAGTTTGTTCTCAAAAAAAAAATACATAGGAATATTCAGGCTTTTCAACAGACACCCACAATATCCAAAACACGATTAAGCATTTTTGGCTCGATAGAAAAAAAATCACAAACAATCCTCTAAATTTGCCAAAATTTACCACCCTTTCACCGCGAGACTTTATATCAGTTGTCGTGCTCCCAGCGCGAGGAATTGTGAATATCCATAGTTTTTGGTCGGATAAATCCGACGCTTGCGAAATGGGCACGAAAATGTTTGTCGGATTAGTCCGACGTTCGCGGTTAAAGGGTTAAAAATAATATTACTAGGTAAGTACTTTATACAATCACTTTTTTATATGAAAATTATACCAAAAAATTTATAATCTAAATTACTAGTTAATTTCGCTACACATTTTTTTAAAAATATTATACAAAACAAATATTAAAATAAATAAAACGGTGAAATATTCGTCGAAAGCGAACAAAGGCCCGGAGTGCTATTTTTCATTTAGGGACTCAGCGAAACACAAAACGTGTAGTTTTCCACCTCACCACTCGCGTTCCGTTCCGACGCATTGCATCGTATTTTTGAAACCGTCGTGTGAGTGATAAGTAATATTGTGTTACGCAGAAAGTATCATAAATTTGTCAATGGTTTTCTAAACATTTCAACAAAAATAAAAAAAAGCAGCGAGAAACGGAACTGATACTCCATGGAACGTTTCTAAAACTGCATCGACACTATCATACGTAACCTGCTTGACCACCCTTTGCCGCTGCCATGTGGTGTGGTTGTGGTACGTGTGAAACAAGCCTTATTCGACATCGTATCCGCGCATCCTTCCCTTTCCCCACGTGAAGGCTAGATAATCAACCCACAGAAAGCAACCACAGTTTTAAATTCATTAACATTTCTGGTCAAATGCCTACTCGTATATGTCAGTTATTGAGACAGAATAAAAACAAAACAAAATATTTGTAGGGGCCAACCTACGGGCCAACATAGAAGTGCGTTTTAAATTAAGTGTCAGTAAATGAACAGTAGAGCGCACTATTTGCGATTCAATGGTTATGAAGGGTTGGCAGAGCAGAGCATTGCCCATGTGTGATCGACTGGTGGATCATAATTCATAATGTACTTATAAAACTATGATTCGCACAATGTCCCTTTGCATTTAAATTAAGCGTAAAGTAAAAACACTTAATTCGGTTTCGTATTGATTTTTCTAAACAATAGAAGACATAATCAAGGTAGAAGCATAATCATGTTCTGGCCTGAGAACAAAGGTTCGGTTTTATGCTTATTTATTGACTATTTCCATGGCATTTAGATAACACTATCTCATTTGCTTATTAGCGTTTTATTGCTCTCATTTTGCCCATGTTTGCGGCTTCATATCAATATTATCGTTTATGACAAGCACGCGCATCTAAACATATATGTATATTATATTATGGTGTGTGTGACTGCTATAGGTACATGCTGTAACTGTTTGAGCTTGAAAGACGCTGCCACCACTATGTTGTTTAAAAAAGGGACAGCTAGGTATCCATCTGCCTTCAGCGGCGAAAAGATACCACAGCCCCACACTGAGTGGCTGGTACACGTGCAAGGAGCGTACTCATAGTAGGTGACACCACTATGTCTAGCGCCCCTAATATTCATTAAATATACTAGTATGTAAGCGCAGTTACCCGTCTGTGCCACCGGCGGCGAAGTAAATGGCGCTGAAGGCCGCGTACCACAGCCCCACACTGAGTGGCTGGTACACGTGCAAGAAACGTACGGGAGTGCGGGACACTAAAACTTCAACCAACGCTATGCAGGAGTTGAAACCGTGAGTCGCGATGTCCAGCCAGAACATGCGCGGCTCTGTTGGCTCCACAGGATCTGCAAAAAAACTCAACTTGTAGGTACCTATTTGGTGGACAATAAAGGTTATCTTGTATCTACTTTTTGATTTCGGATATCAATCTAAAAAAATAAAAATGGAAAATCTTTATTTGGAGCATAAAAATACAACAAATGACATTGAATATAAAAGAAAAACAAAACATGCTACCAAAATGGTTACTCTCAGCAATATATCGAGGCTCTCTGAGGCCAAGCGCTGGTTTTCAGGGGAACCATTTGAGTAGGCATGGCTCTGCCTTAACATTATCAACTTAAAGTACTACTTAGGTATTTATAATTTAAATGTAATGCACTAAGTTAACATATACTTACAAATAAATAAATGGAGTAGGTGCTTATAGAGGTACAAATAGAGGGGCGCTGACTGCGCTGAGTAACATTAGCACAGCAAGGTACTCGTACCTATACTTAGTTCAGGCAAAGATAGTTTAGGATTACGCCGCCACGCCGGAACCTCGTACAGGAATTTTTAAGCCAGCCTAGCCTTCCCAACTGGTCCTTTGAGTATACATACTCGTACATAGTACAATTTTGATAACACAGTATATTTTTGAAAGCACAGTAGGCGGATCTGGTCCAAGAAGGTCACACATACATACTTACTTCAAATAATAGACCATAATGCAGACTTTAAGCAGTCCGAGGGGCATTGAATTAGAGGGGCATCAAAATATTTTCAAAATCTAGTTACAAACAATCAAACTTAGACCCCTTGCTAGTATGTAACTATATACAAATGGGAGGTCGAACTATACTAGTGCATAACTGGACATCGAATATTTTCGGTAATTGAAAGTGGACAGGAATAAAATATTCATCAAATTAAAGGCTGTCTAATCTAAATGCTCTTAATCCTTTCTTTCTTAGTTAAAAAGATAGGTATCTTTCGACCAACTTTTAACATTTTTACTTGGCATGTTTAGGTAGAAAATATAATACGCCACACGATAGGTTTAGAAAAAAAATCAATGGCATACAAAAACTTCCTTTTCTCCCTTCTCCTCTACCGAATTAGGTACGTATCAAATGCCGAATACTGTACTACCTAACGCTACTCACTCATCATCCGAGCGTATTCCCGGTTACATCGTCAGCGGTTACGCTTCAGAGCCCGGGGTCCGCTACCTACCCTAAGTGAATTGACAAGGTTACTGGTTTTTACACAGAGCGACTGCCGTCTGACCTCCGCAACCCAAACGGTAGACCAAAACCAATCCTAGTTTGGTACAAACGCTAGATGGCGCTTTTCACAAAGTATGCTTCCTAAAGTCATCAAAAAATAAAAGGCCCGTTTTGACATTTGAGGCAGACCCTAGAATGTAACTTGAAACAAAACTAAAAGAAACAATATTATAATAATTAATTACATAAATTGTTTTAAAAAATACATACATTTTTTTGGCGCGTTAAATAATATGATAGAATATATTGCGAGTATTATTTTCACACTTACTTTATAGTAGCATGCAATTTGTAATTATTACGAAACGTCTCAAACACAGTTACGTTCACAGTCTTTTTTTTTAAATTCGAGTGTTGTAGTGATCTTTACTGAAAAGAATGAGCTTATATAAGGTCTAACAAAATATACTGAAACTATTTTAAGGGTAGGTTCAGTCCGTGAATTTGAACAACTTTCTCCAAGAAACATATAGTGAAATATAAATTTTATTTTTAACATACACTGACCTTTTACCACACATGCTCCGCTCTTCGCCGACCGCCGCTATATCTAAAGGCAGCCACAAACGTAGCTAGACGTCGGTGTCGCGACATCAGTTACATTACAACCTTACAACTTCATAAGGCACGAGTGTCACGACGGCGCCACGACTTCATAACATAACACAATCACAGTCACAAAATCAACTCACCAAATTAGTCAAGTGATTTATTCATTTTGTATCACACTTACTAAGCTTCAGGTAGACAAACGTCTATTACACGATACACAAAGTGATTAAAATGATATTTAAAATTAGACATTGCACTTAACCTTAATTATTGATGCAAAGACATAGCTTTGCCGACCTGCAAATACTCGTATGCAAGTTCTTAAAATATCACTTGCGTTTTAATCACACACATCGTAACATTCGTAACACTTTACAGTGTCTAGGTATTGTTGTTGAATACCTAAATAATTTGACACTGTGAAATCGTACGCGTAATGCTATTTGCATCAGTTGCAACTTCATACTGACAAGAACTTAGAAATTTTTATTGTTGTTTTTGTCTTTATTTAGTGTTTCCACGGTTCATTTCAAAAGGAGTCATAAACTCCTTTTGTGATTGCCGCCAGCACAACAAGCCGACTTAATGTTTACACATTTTTTGCTTATTTTGAACAGTATTTTTGTAAGTTAAATAAGCCGACTAAAGAAACATCATAAAAGCCGGCGAAAATTGAATCTATGAAGCGTAATCTTTTGTTTTCGTATTTAAAGAAACACCGCCTCGTGCGAAGCGTGTGAAACTTACTTTTATTATACCGACAAACAAAAGACTGAAAAATAATTTCAGTTGCATTTTGCTAGCCTTTCGAATAGGTACTGAAATGGGAAGATGTGAGTTCAGTGTCCAAAATGTGTGAATTTAGTGTACACTCGATTTCGATTTGCATTATCTAGTGCTTGTGATTATGTTTGTATTATTCTTTTTTACTCCATCAACCTCAGACCAAATAAAATCAACAGATTAATTGTGAATGTGCATTTGGTTTTGAAGAAAGAGATGAGGTTATTAACTTTCGCAATACACACTATTGACTCTTGTAATTTTTTTTTGTTGAAATAATAAAAGTAATTTTAATTTATTATTTCAAAACATTTGTGTGTTGTGTATTGATTGAATTACATACCCAATGACTTTATAGGGCATACAATATAATTAAACTTTCATGTGCTTGTTTGTGATTTTGTGAATGAGTGTAAACGTGGAGTGTGTAGACGTCTTATGCCTTATGGGCGGCGAGATACGAAGTAACGGTGAAAGGTGGGTGATATATGAAAAAGTATTTTTTATTTTTTATTATATATATAATATATAAACCTACATTACCACTGACTGACTCACTGATTGACATAGTTGTTTGACCTGTTCCCGGGTGGGTGGGGTAATGATTGATGTATGGTCGTGTAGAGGGTGCTCCAGTGAGTACCAGAAAAATCGGACATGTTGAAGATCATCAGATTTTGATGTGGAAGGGGTACGGCCTGCAAAAACAGTTAGGGTTAGGGGCGTGATTTTTTTTTCAAAATGTAGGGGGTTGTAAGCAATTTGACGACTGTCATTTGTTTTTTGATTTTTTTCAAAATCCAAGATGGCCGCCATACAAGGACAATTTCCGAGTGTACCGCGAGGCCGCAGGTCGAGCTGCGTTCCGAGGGTGACGCCCGAGCCCCTCTTGACCTCCCCCCTTCCCCCAGAACCCCCCCCCCCCCTCAAGTGTCTTTGCGAAGTCAGAGGCCAAAGGCCAAAAACAGACCTCTTCCGCGAGGCCGTAGGCCGAGCTGCGTGGCGAGGGCAAAGCCCGAGCCCCTCCTGACCTCCCCCTCCCCCAGAACCCCCCCCCCAAGTTACTAAGCGAAGCCTGAGGCCGAAGGCCGAAAGCTAAGCTCCCCCGCGAGGCCGCAGGCCGAGCTGCGTGGCGAGGCCGTAGGCCGAGCCACTCCCACCAAGCGATGAGCGTTTTTTTTTAAATTTTCCAAGATGGCCGCCAACAGTCGACTGCTTCCAATTTGACTGAAATTCAGTATGCAAGGGTTTTTTGGATCGCGGAAACCAAATCTGAAATTTTTTTTGGAATCCAAGATGGCGTCTGGATTTTAAATTTTTTAAATTTATTCGTTCATAACGTCCTACTTAAACAAAGATGGGGTCTGAAATTTTGTATGCTGGGGTAAAGCACCCCGCGGTATTCAAAACTGCAAACAAAATTTGATGCCAAGATGGCGGCCCGTATACGTTTTTAATTTTTTTATACTGACTTTAACACCTTACCTATTCTCGCAACTGGAAATAAGATTCCAACCAACTTCAACAGCTGCACGAAAAACCGCGGGCTGCTTGCAGCCCGCGCAGCGCCCGAAAAGCTAGTTATATATATATAAACCTACACTACCACTGACTGACTGACTGATTGACATAGTTGTTTGACCTGTTCCCGGGTGGGTGGGGTAATGATTGATGTATGGTCGTGTAGAGGGTGCTCCAGTGAGTACCAGAAAAATCTGACATTTTGAAGATCATCAGATTTTGATGTGGAAGGGGTACGGCCTGCAAAAACGGTTGGGGTTAGGGGCGTGATTTTTTTTTCAAAATGTAGGGGGTTGTAAGCAATTTGACGACTGTCATTTGTTTTTTGATTTTTTTCAAAATCCAAGATGGCCGCCATACAAGGACAATTTCCGAGTGTGTACCGCGAGGCCGCAGGCCGAGCTGCGTGGCAAAGGTGACGCCCGGGCCCCTCTTGACCTCCCCCTTCCCCCAGAACCCCCCCCCCCTCAAGTTTCTAACCGAAGCCAGAGACCAAAGGCCGAAAACTAAGCTCCCCGCGAGGCCGCAGGCCGAGCTGCGTGGAGAGGGCGAAGCCCGAGCCCCTCCTGACCTCCCCCCCCCCAAGTCACTAAGCGAAGCCTGAGGCCGAAGGCCGAAGGGTGAGCTGTCCCGCGAGGCCGTAGGCCGAGCCACTCCCACCAAGCGACAAGCGTTTTTTTTTTAATTTTCCGAGATGGCCGCCAATACTCGACTGCGTCCGATTTGAGTGAAATTCAGTATGCAAGGGTTTTTTGAATCGCGGAATCCAAATCTGACATTTTTTTTGGAATCCAAGTTGGCGTCTGGATTTTAGAATTTAAACTTTATTCGTTCATAACGTCCTACTGAAACATCGAAGGGGTCTGAAATTTTGTATGCTGGGGTAAAGCACCCCGCGAAACTCAAAACTGCAATCCATACCTGATTCCAAGATGGCGGCCCGTATACGTTTTTTTTGATTTTTTTTTCAAAATGTAGGGGGTTGTAAGCAATTTGACGACTGTCATTTGTTTTTTGTTTTTTTTCAAAATCCAAGATGGCCGCCATACAAGGACAATTTCCGGGTGTGTACCGCGAGACCGTAGGTCGAGCGGAAAGCGAGGCCGCAGGCCGAGCTGCGTGGCAAGGGTGACGCCCGAGCCCCTCCTGACCTCCCCCCCCCAGAACCCCCCCCCCCAAGTCACTAAGCGAAGCCTGAGGCCGAAGGCCGAAGGCTGAGTTCCCCCGCGAGGCCGCAGGCCGAGCCACTCCCACCAAGCGCTGAGCGTTTTTTTTTTAATTTTCCAAGATGGCCGCCAATACTCGACTGCTTCCAATTTGACTGAAATTCAAAATTTAAAGGTCTTTTACGCCGAGGAATCCAAATCTGTCATTTTTTTGGAATCCAAGATGGCGTCTGGATTTTAATTTTTTTATCTTTATTCGTTCATTACGTCCTCCTGGAACATCGAAGAGGTCTGGAATTTTGTATGCTGAAGTAAAGCATCCGGCGGAACTCAAAACTGAAAACAAGTTTTGATTCCAAGATTTTACCGCCCATACATTTTTTATGTTTCCTAACTGGCTGCAGTTTTTTACCCATTTACTCAACTGAAAATGTATGTAATTTAGCCAACTTCAACAGCTGCACGAAAAACCGCGGGCTGCTTGCAGCCCGCGCAGCGCCCGGAAAGCTAGTTTTTTATATATGTTCCTTGGGGAAAGTTGTTCAATATCACGGACTAGACCTACAGTTAAAATAGTTTCAGTATATTTTGTTAGACCTTCTATATTATCTTTGTATTCATGTTCAGAGAAATAAATAAATTATTATTATTATTATAGCTTGGCACTTAAAGCCGTAAATGAAACAGCTCAACTGACAATTTTGGCTCATCATCCGAAGAAAATGATTTATTCAACCATTTTCTTTGGATGATGAGAAGCTAAAAAAAAGCTAAAGTGATTGAATTTTCATTCAGAATGAAAATTCAATCACTTTAGCTTTTTCTTTATAGGATTCCGTACAAAAAATGAAAAAACATACCCTTATAGGATCACTCGTGCGTCTGTCTGTCTGTCCGTCTGTCACAGCCAATTTCCTCCGAATCTACTAGACCGAATTAGGTTAAATTTGGTAGGATGGTGTAATCCTATGACCCAAACACATATGTGTAAAGTAAATATATATATATATATATATATTTAAAAGGGTCATTTTCGGGGGATACATTAGGAAATTGAAAAAAAAAGTTTTGCAAACCTTACTGTGTCATCATATATCAAATGAAAGGGCTCGTTATGAGGATCTCAAATATATTTTTGTTATAATTGTAAAATAAATAGTTTTGATTTTATTCATGAAAAAAGACGAAAATTGACCATTCCCTCTCCTGATCGCCGAAACTACTGAGCCTAAAATTTTGAAAATAAATACAGAATATAGTTCATTGCTTGTAGATTACAGAAAAACCTATAAGAATTCAATCAATTGTACGGAACCCTCTCCACGCGAGTTTTTCTCGCACTTGGCCGATTTTATTTTGTGATTAAGCGAATGTTATTGTAACTGAAAATGTTAAAGACAAATGGACCTTTCATGCCATTGTATCATTTCAAAATACCTACAATATTAAAGTTTAAGTAAAATTTTCTAATCAGAACTTTAATCCAATGCACTTTACAATATATAATTAAATCGATCTAATACTCATACCTATATACTTGAATCGATTTAATAATAATAATACTTCACAATAGTCTAGAGAGCCTAACAATACATCCGTTAACTTATCTTCTTTTACAAAAGGCAGCAATCCTTAATACCTGCAGGACCGTCAGAAAATTTCTATCTCTTGATAAAGTTTCCTTTCCTTTCTTAATAATATTTTTGCTTGGCCAAAAGCCCGTAAAAATATTTAATTCCCCTGAAAAGGGTGTGCAAAAGCATATAAAAACATAATAATAATAATAATATATTTATTTGCTGTAAAAGTGGTTACAATAGTTGTTAATTTCAATTTTTAGATCACACTTCTAACCTGTCTAGGCATGCAAATGTCAATTAAGTTATCATTAATTTAATTATTTATTGTATTCATATCTTTCTATTCTATAATTATATTAGTATTTGGTCTAATTTGTTATTACTTATGTTTAAAAAATTGAATTAGTAATAAGTATTTTATAAGTAACAATTCTATGACCAAAGATATTCCTGTATCGAGTAGAAACCCTTCTCCAGCAGGAAACTACGCAGCCTGTTCTTAAAGACTGGCAACGGCAATACTTTGATATCCTCCGGCAGCCTGTTGTAGATACGACAGCTATTTTGGTCACATAAAGCTGTGGATACATTAGATAACACAAGCCTGTTGGGGTATCTGCCACGATAATTAGAAATTACCTCACAATTTCTTTGAAATAAATATGAGTGTACCTTTACAAAGTGACACATTTCATAAATGTAGATGGATGGTAGTGTCAACAATTTAAGTTTTATGAAATGCGGTCTACAGCTAGTTCTCTGAGGCAACTTACATAAAGACCTTACCAACGAGATCTATGTACTTACGTACTAGAGAAGACGCCACATACAACAGTAGTGTTCTATTCATCATAGGCTATCACTGTTCACCTCACATTAGTCACTCGCTAGCAATACGCGCATAATACACTCCACGATTCATTAAAGAAAACACTGTCAACTTAGTCAAAAATGCCTTGGTGTGTGTTGAGATACTGCAGTAGTAATTCAAAGAATAAAGCAAAATATAAAGGAATAACTTTCCATCGGTAAGTAACTAGATTTCATTGATTGAAAATTAAATACGGACTGCCAAATTTCGGCTGCCATAATGTATGAAGTGAGTGAATGATCTGTCAACCGATTGAATAATTCGTCATAGACTAACAAAACAGAA
Source organism: Acrobasis repandana (assembly GCA_963576875.1). NCBI lineage: Eukaryota > Metazoa > Arthropoda > Insecta > Lepidoptera > Pyralidae > Acrobasis > Acrobasis repandana. The sequence continues at coordinate 7,055,765 of OY756215.1, forward strand.
GTGAAATGTAGACATCATAAATATGCCTACATTTCACTTTCTTCATGGATGCATCGAAAAACTATTTGTTTGCTACTTAGTTATTAATGTTTGTAAAACGTTTAAAAATGTTTATATTTATAATTTTTATCTACATATGCTATAAATGCTTTACAAAAGTTTCCTAAAATCCTATAAATCCTTTATAAAATTAAGTCACATCTCGTAACGTCTCACTAGAACCTCCGAGGGCTCAAAAGTTTTGTATGTGGGGGCTGTACCCCTACATTCTGTTACAAAAACCTACGAAATTTCTGAGCCCTTTGAGGTGCCCCGCGCAACTTGAAACTACTATCAGATTTTGGATCCAAGATGGCTGCTTACACATTTTTGATGTTTTATTATGTTTTTCCCTATAATTCTGTTTCCTCGTAACTACTACACGGCTAAATAGATTTTGATAAATTATATTCATCTTAATCACTTGAGTGTCATACATAGCACAGAATAAATACCAGTAGTAGTCATAGGCTATATTAAAATTTTTGGAAAGCATAATGGCGGATTTTTGGTGCCCAATTGCGCAGCATACGTGTATGATTATATAATACATGAAATACATAGATAGCTAACAAAGAAAAAACTAATAGGTATACAAGTACAAGAAATCACTTTCTTCTAGTGCAAAACATTATGTAAAGAATTTAAGTAAGAATAATAAAAGGTTACCAATGAAACAGATATGTGCAGTTAAACTTTTACCTTTATAAATATGATAAGAAAAAAAAACAAAGAAAAAACACATTAAGAATGCAGCCGCCTCCCCTTCCGTGAAGATCGTAAAAGCTAGTCGTGGGTCTACAAGCTAAAAATCTATATAACCATACAACCATCCGTACATCCAGCCATACTTACCAACATTCGCGTTTGTTAAAATATATGTAGGATTTAATTTGAACCACGTACTCGTAGGTAGGTAAAAATATATTGACCTTTCTGTACTACTCTCGTGTTTAGTCTATGAGAATGAAGAATGAATGAATAATCGAATCTGGGACATGGCCGTGTAGGAAGACGCCGAGTCTATATATTCATGTCGATGGACCTTACACAGTTTTTCTGGGCCATAAACGCTCTGTCCAATTCTGTCGAATTTCCCCATACTACAATTCCATATCGTAATACAGACGCTACGTACACATGATACGCTAACAAGGCTGTTTTAAGCTCTGTTATATTGACCAGTCTCCACAAAACAAAAGAAAATTTATTTAACTTACTACATACTTGATCGATATGAGATTTCCATGTTAAGTTTTTGTCCAAAGTAACTCCCAAAAATTGTACATCATTACATTCATCAATAGTCTGTCCATTATGTTTTATTGTTAAATCTGCATTTTTATTATTCCTTTGATTTATGAAATTGTACGTATTTGGTCTTTTAGTGTTTATTTGTAAATTATTTTTGTCAAGCCAATTTATTATGTCATTTAACGTTTTATTTATGTCCGTATTATATGCGTCAATTGAATTTGATAAATTAGGTATCACGACAGAAAGATCGTCGGCAAATAAAGTGCAGAAGTGTTCAGTAGCTTTTGGAAGATCATTAATGTATAGTAAAAACAATAAAGGACCTAGTATACTTCCTTGAGGCACACCAATATTATTTAATTGCTCACCAGACATAAATGAAGTCTTATTTTGATTCTTATTCAGATTAGTCACTACTACTTGCTGCTTCCTATTTTTTATCGTGACAATGGTTATATCACTAGTCGATATATCATTTATTTTAGGTTATATCACTATATCGAGTCGGATGGTTATATCACTAGTTACGCCGCGATGACAAATGTCAAAATGGGCCTATTACATTTTTACGACTTTAGTGGGATTTAACCCACGAACTCCGGATCACAAGGTAAACGCCTTGACCACTGGACCACGGAGGCAATCGACTACCTAACTCTGCTATTTTCATTTTTGTTATATTTACAAAGAAGGTAGGCAAGTAGGCATTAAATCCAGCAGTGTACTGATATAGGCTGTAAAGAAAAAAAATGGCATGTAACACTTTCTTACTAGGATCGTACAGCAGGATCCAGTAGAGGGCCGTTATCAGGAACGCGACGCTGACGGCTACGTTGAAGAGCAGCCAGTACATGCTCACGTACCATGGCAGCTCGGATGTTTCTGAAAAAATAAAACAATACCTACGTAGAGTGATGTGGTAGTGGCAAAGGTCATTGGGTAGTGGCTAAAAAAGCAGGAATGCAGGCAGACACTATCACCCGAGAGGAAGTAGAAGACAACTTCTAGGTAATTCCCAAGTAACAAATTCGTATCTACGAGTATAAAAGGGATACAAGCATACAAGGTCTAATAGATTTGATTTGATTGTCTACCATATGAGTTAAAATATCCGTGATATATTCAAAAACGCTTATAGGACTTTAGTAACAGGGCACAACTAACTGTTCATAAGATTGACTTATGAATATATTTATGAATAGATAGATTTACGAGATTTTTTTAAATACTCTCAATACGTTCTTATGAGGATGCGACAAAACAGTTTTTGGATATAGTTGAGAGGTAAAGAGCAAGTCTTGTTTGTGCAGTTTTTAAACCAAATGAACTTAAGTCTCTGTAAGATAAATGTTATCTTTTAACAAAATCAACACAGCACAGCACTTCAAGAGTAGGTAAACAAAATAATATTGCAACATACATACTATCACTATCATGTCTTTATCCCTAATGGGGCAGACAGAGCATTTTGGGTTTTACGGCTCTAAGCATGCCTAGCCGCATCGACTATTAAGGTGACGTGGGTTCACAATTTGCAAAAAAATAATAAATAAAACACAGTGAAATATTCGTCGAGAGCGAAGGAAGGGCCGGAGCCGACCTCGGCGATCTTTCGACGATGTTTTATTTATTATTATTTTTTGTATTATATTTATAATTTTTTCTGTAGCTAAAACGGATAGATATTTAGATAATACATTTTTTGGTATAATTTTCGTATAAAAAGGTGATTGTATAAAATAGTAATACGTATTATAAAGGCAAATTTAGGCAAATTTAGAGGTATGTTTGTGATTTTTTTCTATCGAGCCAAAAATGCTCAATCGTGTTTTGGCTATTGTGGGTGTCTGTAGAAAATCCTTTAGATTTTTATGTAAATTTTTTGAGGAATAAATTGTAGTAGTTTAATAACAGTGATTTTTCAAAAACACGCACAGTTTTGCAAATTGTGAACCCACGTCACCTTAACATGATTTGAATTTTTGCCCATTCCCTCGATCGGCTTCTACAATCTGCGCAGGAAGAGAAGCAGCTGGTACTAAGTTTTTTATATTCTCATATACCTGTATGGAAGGATATTGCAACATGGCGTGACTTTTTAATAAGTACTATTTCTTGCGCTATGTTTTGACCTAACATGCATTCTCCCGTGCAAGGTGAAGTTATAGGCAAATGACCTTGAAGTGGCGCCCTCATTTGAAATAAATTGTTGACGCGTAAATATGGAGATAATTTCCATATTGCTCTTCGTCATGCACTAGATAGCCCTTTAAATTATTTTATGAACCACCGTTGAAAGTATTTACATTAGTCCGTCTAGCTTTAAAACTTGCCTCCGCCAAAAGTGGCCACGGCAAGTTTTAAAGCTAGACGGATCACCAATAATAGTTTCAACGGCAGTTCATAAAATAATTTAAAGGGCTATCTAGTGCATGACGAAGAGCAATATGGAAATTATCATCATATTTACGAGTTAACAATTAATTTCACACTTCAAGGCTATTTGCCTGTATCTTCACCTTAAGTAACTATTTACTTGTTATGTAAAAGACTCTCTGTGAAATAATCAAAGGTTTATGAAGGGTTTAAGATTGCCTATAAACTGCCATGTTTGTAGAGCGCGTTATCTTCTCACAGTTTTACTAGACGTTCACATTATTATTATGTTGTGTAGATTGTGAAGTTTAAACTGACCCCAAAACGCGAAAGTCGAGGTTGAAGGAAAAGTAAGTACTACTCGTAGTAAAAAAGCATGGTGGTAGTTTATTTTATACATTTTGAATATATCTTTTTTTAATATTATTTAAAATTAACATTATTCAGCGATTTATATGTTTTTTTCTTTTTTGGGTTTATATACATAGGTAACCTACCTATGTATCTAAACCTAAAATGTTCTCCCAACTGTGCTCATTTATGTCTTTATAAAGGGAAGTAAGTAGCTTAGTCTATCACTTATGCAGGACTAGATTAAAATGTAGGTATTGGATGGATTGGGCAACAAATGCTAGATTTAGGAAAAACTATTTCTTTATAAGTAGGTACTACATTACCTCTAGATCTTAAAATCAAATCAATGTTTATTTCTATAAACAAGCGGTGAATTCTGACTGGCAAAAATCTTGTAGCGAGTCACTGTTATCCAGCACTATCGTGATGGCTTATGGTTTATTTACATGTGTCGTAAGTCATTATGTCACGGTGTCGTGGACATTTCGTGATGTGGACCGGCGGCCGGCAAGGCCTTGCAACGTCACGTCGGCGGATGGTTGCCACAGAACATCTCGGGTTGCATAGTAAAGTTTGGATATGTAGGTTTACTATTACGTATCTGGTGATATAATTATGATAGCGGCAACAAGGCGGCAACTATCTCGTAGGAGTTACTAGTCGGCATCACAGACTACTTCAGAACCTACGTTCTACGTTCGGCATAGGTAGGTACCTACTACTAGCTTTCGGTAAACAATGGTGATCTTACTTTTACCTTTTCTCATCCCAGTCTACCACGAACCCGATAAATAATCGTCGAGCTATGGCACAAGCAGCCACTAGATAACGTTTCGTACAGAGGCCCTGCCTGAAGACCTACCTACTTAAATAAATTGTTGTAAGTAAATTATATAGTAAGTATTTCTTATTCTATGACGAGTGGAATGATTGTCATGCATGTTATGACAACTCATAATTGTATTCTTGATAATACGATTGTTGAAACCTGTTATTTTGTAGTAATTACAGACCTGTTTACCTAGCAGACTTGTAAACGAGAAGTAATGGTAATAAATTGATGAAAAAAATATGATACCGTGCATGTCGATATTCCGAGTTTTTCTATCGTGCAGGTTGTGGTATTGTAATTTAAAAAAAAATCGGCCTAGTGCGTGTCGGCCCATGCTACGGCCACTGGCCACATCCAGTAGAGTTCCGAAGTTACCTACACTACACGTTACAACATGAAAGTTTTTTCCATAATTTTACATTTTAAACGAGTCCCTTCTTCGTCTAAGGGCGTTCCCGGTTGCATCCTCAGCTGTGCTGCTTCGGAGCCCGGGGTGCGCTTTCCCGCTTTTTCTTCTCCAAATATATATATAAATGCATGCATAATGGCAAATATGCATGTCAATGGTCACCCAAGGATGCCAAAGACCTTGCAAAATGGAGAAGAAATAGCCGGAACAGTTTGAATGATTTGTCTACAGTTTTACGACCGGCCGCCTGCCTGACGTCAACCCTCCTTGGGAATGTATTTTTGCGAAAATTTTTACATTTTAAACGAGTGACTTTATTTTTACGAGTAGGTATAGATTTAAGAATGTGGACTGGGTCCGAATTGTATGTAGTTCGTCAGTGAGGTTATCCAAAAATAATGAAACCAAATATTTCGGTTTATTGAAGTACCTCTACTCATAGTTCAAAATTCACAAAAATACAGCCCGTCAAAGTTTCGGAGTCTGGGCGAGTCTAGTAATAAACGGGCAAGTGCGAGACGGACTCGTACATGAAGGGTTCCGTACCACCGTACAATGTTTTAAAACGCTGAAGAAACACGTTTCTTGTATGACGACCCCATTTAATTTTTAACTTTATTTTATTTTTAGTATTTTTTGTTATTGCGGTCATAGTAATACATAATTGGTGAAAATTTCAAGTATCTAGTTAATGCCATTATAAAGATAAAGTTAAAAACGCTGAAAAAAAACACGTTTCTTGTGTGACGACCCCCTTTAATTTTTAACTATTTTTTATTTTTAGTATTTGTTGTTATAGCGGCCACATTAATACATAATCGGTGAAAATCAAGTGTCTAGCTATTACGGTTCAAGAGATAGAGCCCTGTGACAGACGGACAGACAGACAGACGGACAGACAGACGGACAGTCAGACAGACGGACAGACGGACAGACAGCGGAGTCACAGTAATAGGGTCCCGTTTGCACCCTTCGGGTACGGAACCCTAAAAATCGTGCTAGATGTTGATGTCATGCGAAATTTAAATGCGCTGTAACTATCTTCGTCATTATTAGCTAATCAGAGAAAAGAAATATTTTATGCAATATTACTTAATACTGATGAGCTAAAAAATCTTTTAGTCCACATCCGTATTATTTTTTAAAATTATGTAATATTTTAGGCTGCTTTAACTCTTACCAGAATTACTTAGCCGTCATAGTTTTTTCCTTTAAAGTTTTAGTTCAGTACATATACATAAATAAATAGATAAGGAAGGACAAATCACACTGATTGAGCTAGCCCCAAACTAATTTTAAACTTGGGACTTAGGATTAGGATACTAACTCAACGATACTATATTTTATACGATTTTTTTTGATTAAGTTTCGAAACGCTAGTAGTTTGTAGCTTTTGCACTACAAATTTTCCTCCTCCCATACCAAAAAATCCGTTTCGCTAAGCGCTGATTTTTAAGGGAGGACGAAAAATTTTTATCGATTTTTAATAACTTTTTTCATAGAAAGTAGTTCAGTATCATGGACTGAACTTGCTCCAAAAATTTTGCAGGTGGATAAAAGTCAACCTGTATATAAAATTGAAATATGAAATTTATATGAAATTTGCAGACACTTTTTAATTCATAATTACGTATCTACTCGTACATAAACTAACAAGACTTTCTGCAATATTTTACGTAGGTAGGTACCTATCAATGATTGGCATTGCATGTTTATTGTAACTATTATTCTAATAAAATTATAAATAAGATGAAGTAAATATATCTAATAAAGTGATCTTGAACCTTTATTCTCGAAAGAGACCACCGCCGCTTCCGCGCACCTGCCTGCATCCATTGCATCGCTTTGAATGCTTTGATGCGTTGCGCGCGCGCAACATATTCTTTTACAATAACCAGGTGTAGCGACCGGACTCACAATACAAGGTCAGTCGTAACGTAAAATATTTACTGAGCACAGTCGAGTGATATTCAATTTGAAATATTCTTAACTGATAAAATGAGATTGTATACCTATATGGTAATAACGAGTAGTACCATTACCATATAACCTTAATATTTCTTTTTTAAATATTTCTTTATCTAGGTAGGTATATTTAGCAGCTAGATATGTATAATTTGTACAATAAAGATACTAAAAACAAACAAAAACTAAGACGGATATCCCACTGCACCGCGCACCGTCGCGAAACGCGGCGCGACAGATTTTTAACATTGCATGCAAGTAGCTCAGTTTGTATAGAAAATAAGCCTAATCCCACCCACTGAAAACGCGTCACCGCGCGGAAGCGTCAATATATAGAAACCGCGCTCCGCGACGGTGCGGTGCGGTGCAGTGGGATATCCGCCTTAGTTTTTGTTTGTTTAATATAGACAAAACAAAATAGTAAAAAACTAAGGAGTGCCATTAAGAAGCTTACCTACACGGGTCTTTTTAGGAAAACACAGTTTCAGGTACCTACGTAAACCTAGCGCAGTTTCAAGGGTTTAGTTAGGCGTAACGCCAAGTATTAAAATACATAATATAGATATTTTTTAAAGATTTGCTGTAGGTAAGTAACAAAATTGTAAAGTTTTTAGTTAGTTTCTGTAGGTAAGTAACATAGGTACTTATATAAAGTAAAAATCTTGAAATGGAATAAAAGATATTAATTGGAAATTACAGACTTGTATTTTATGCTCACACTATAAATAATGTTAGCTTATAATCGAGCATTTAGCTATAAGTAAGTATTTACAGTTTAATATCGACCTTATCTAAAAAAAAATATTTGTTACGTGCACGAGTTCTACGTTTTAACGATGATTTAGTAACAGACAAGCAACATTATAATACTACTTACTTAAGTACTACTTCATATCACATTGTTTGTAATTATATCTTGTTTTTAGAGCTACAACGGAACTGCTCATGCATTGTTATAGAAAGCATGAGATACAACCGTCGCCGTTCACTCTATGTTTTGCAAACATAAATAAGTATATACCTAAGTATAATAATATAATAGCTAGATTTACCAAAATATACATACTTAACTTTACAAAAGGCAGCAATATTAAATTCCTGCAGAATAGTTCGTAAATTCCTTCAATTAGATTCAGAAAATTCAACTAATATAACTATATAAATTGTAACAACACTTGGCTATCAACCCGTGTTGTTGCAAAATTCACCAGGTCCAGGCCTGAGCACAGACAGTGAAAAAAAAAAACAAAATAATAATAACATCATTTATTTCAGACTTTTACATCCATATTACAATTTATACAGTGTCAGAAAGAAAGTATAGGTAAAGTACCTATACATTATATACATTTTTGTGTTTGTCTTCTTCTTCGTCTAAGCGCATTCCCGGTTGCATCCTCAGTTATGCTGCTTCGGAGCCCGGGGTGCGCTTTCCCGCTTTTTCTTCTCCAAATATAACATGCATGTCAATGGTCACCCAAGGATGCCAAAGACCTTGCAAAATGGAAATGAAATAGCCGGAACACTTCAAATGATTTGGCTATAGCTTTACAACCGGCCGCCTGCCTGACGTCGACCCTCTTTGGGAATGTATTTGTGTGAAAAGTTTTACAACCGGCCGCCGCCCGACGTTAACCCTCCTTGGGAATGCAATTGTAGCACGAGATTTTTGTGTTTAGTCCTTTAGTCACCTCTTACGACATCCAAAGGAAGAGATGGAGTGGTCCTATTCGGAACCACACGGGTTACATACACATTTACATTTTTGTGTTTGTATATATTAGAATTGATTTTGTAGTACCTACTTATTAATTGAAATACAAGACCTAAATCAGGCAAATGACCGGGGAATCGCAGTGGCCAAATACTGGTCAAGTTTGATTTAATTAAATTAATAAATAGCCTATCGGCTCGAGAAGAAGAATTGAAATAATTTATTCTTAACTGCGGTAACATCCTTGATCTCAGAATGAATCTCATGCGAACAATAAATTTATTAAGGTATCTTAAAAATATAGTATTATTTAAAAGCAATCTTTTATTCAATATATTCTATACTTAGGTACTTACATTATATATCGGTGATCACTTTTCACATGGTCCATAAATACTAAAATAAGTTGCCCTCCCATTGAAGTAGATTGATTAGTTGATATACGTTGAAGACGCTTCTCGGGAAAAGTTGTTCGGTATCATGGAATGAAACATGTGCTTATAATGATTTCGTTAAATCAACGCATAAAAAAAAGTAAGTACGGACTTTAATCACACCGGAAAGTCATATGCTGTTCCTGTTTAAATAATAATTTCCCTACAAGCACTGGTAGGACTCTCCATTGATTCAGAGTAACATATATACCTACTACTACTACAAACGAAACAATTTATCTGTACACACGTCGATGTGTGAGTTTTATACTTAGGGTCGCACCGCAGAATTAATTTAATACTTACCTACTAACGAGTTCGACATATTTACGATTATATCTTTCCATACCGGAAGATTTGCGAACACTATGACGTAAAAAATATTCTGTTTTATATGTATTAAATGTTACAGAAAAGCCGGAAACAGCTACATAATATCACTTCACAAATATTTTTCATTATGTCCATTGTCCATTTCACCATTAGTTCACTTAACTGATTATTACTGAGTCATTTATAATGTAACGCACTAATTTCACTTATTCACTATTGCAATATAGTAATTTGCATATTCGGCGCAAAACTATACGGTAATGATATGAATAAATTCAATGGTTACTATTGGTTGACAGTTCTCAAGACAACACACGTCGCGTATTGCGTACGGCTAGTAACTAAACCCTGGTTTGGAGCTGTCAAAGCTCACAAAGTGCGGGGGAGAGGTGCGGGGACGCCAATTTGCGGGAGACGCTATGAGTTACCATTCTGTTTGACTCTTATGTATTCTGTGCTACAAGTTTGCCTGAGGTACAGGAGAGTCTAAGATTAAGCATTGAGGTATTTGACCGTTAGAGTATTTTTCGATTTAGGAATCCGTTTGTGAAATATTTGGTTTTAAGGCCCCGTCAGTTCAGAGCCAAGAAAAACTGTGAGTGTTTTTCAAAAATCACTGAAAATAAACTTCTACGTTCATTCCTTAAAAATTTTACATAAGAATCTTAAGGCTTTTCTATAGATACTTACAATATCCAAAACATGATTGAGCATTGCTCGATAGAAAAAAATCACAAACATACCTCTGAATTTGGCTAAATATACTTGTAGTGTAGTAGTTTAATAACAGTGATTTTTTAAAAACACGCACAGTATACAATAGAGCTGTGAACTCATCTCGCCTTAAAGAGCAAATTTTTGTTAGTGTCAAGTGTCTTCCCCCTCTGTCAGTTAAACGGTAGTCGTCACGAAAAAAAATTGTAGTATATACTTATAACGAAGTTAAAAGGAAAATTGTCAGAGCTAAGTAGGGTTTACAAATTATAAAGTTATAGTCAAGTCGATATTTGTTATGTGGCTCTACGAGTAGCGTGTGTTCGCTTAAAACTACGGCGATTGGTGATCAAGAGATTTCCTTTGGCTGAGTTGATCCTTACGACTCAAATATGGATTTAAAAAGGGGAGCCATCTTGAATTTTTGTGCAGTGGGGGGTTATGACGTAATAATTTTTTTGTATGGACACTGCGATAATACATATAAGTTTATAAGAAAAAATACTAACTCATGGAACTGGGGACAAAAAAAAAAATATAAAAGAAATAGTTAATGTTAAAATTTTCAAAATTGCTATATGAGTATATTTCAATTCTCTTGGCGTATGTTTTATAAAAAATCATTCAGCCGTTTTTTACCTGCATGGGCTTTGCAACTTAGTATGTTTTGAAAATGTTTTTTGTTTTTTCAGAAAACAGGTGACTGAAATGTAATAATGTAGTATATTTTTAGAATAAGCTCATATAGCCCTTTCATTTGATACCCCACACGACTAGTTTTGAAAGAATTTTTTTTTTGTTCCATACAATAAATTTATCACGTCATAACTCCCCACTGCACAAAAATTCAAGATGGCTTCCCTTCTTAAAATGATCTTAGGGTTCAGAAGGTTCACGATGCCAAACCTTTTGATCACCAAACGCCGTATATTGGGTTTTTATGTCGTGAACACACGCTACTACTACATCTTTAAGGCTCTAGGTATGTCAGTTAATATTGTAAAAAATCTTTTTAACAAATGATTGGTTCTATTATTTATTAAAATTTTTAAAAAGTTAATAATAGTATATACATAGTATATATATAGTAGAATAAATTCTTCTTACATAGGTACCTGTATCTTGTTAGCGACTAAAATAAGTTGTTTTGTCTCCGTAGACTTTGATCTTTTTATTTATACGTACTTACTCGTACATACAAAATGATGTTTTGACGATAACCAGAACATATACATACCTATGTAGGTATTATATACCTACTTCACTGTAATTTAGAGTCGAAGTTGAAGTTATTTAGGTACTTTGAATACCTATGATTCTTTTTATTTTCACCCTCCCGCTTGACAGTAAGTTTGTACACGGAATGCAGAAGTACGGGTCTATAAATACCTACTGAAACAGTGTCTCAGTCCGTCAGTCTGAACAACTTCCTATGGAACTAATGCTGAGGTCCCAAAAACTATTTGCTTTTCTCATATAAAAGCGTTTTATTGACTGGACCATTTCAACTGAAATGTAAAAAATCCACTTGTATGTACGTAAGTACATAGATCTCGTTGTATGAAGTGAAGGCCGTATGCTTATTTCGACCCTGTTTTATAAAACGACTAACAATCTTATCAATCAGCTGATCGCTCAACTTGTATGGGAGGCCAAAAATTATTTTTCATATTTCGATATATGTTCCTTGGGGAAAGTTATTCAGCATCATGATCTGAATTCACCAATAAAATAGTTTCAGTAGATTTCGTTAAACGTTATATAATACTAGACTATGCTATATCTTACCAAAAGACGTTTTACATACGGCAACAAACGACACAAGCACTCCGCTAAGCATCATCATAGTGACCAGCAGCAGACCCCAGTTGGTGAGGAATATAAGCCAGCGAGGGTTGGGGCCCTCCGCCAGCGACCACGCCAGCACGGCCAGCGCCGCTGCCGCCAGTATCAGCCGCACCACCAGTAGCGGCACCGGCGAGTCCTCGCGTTGCCATGACGACGCGTAGAAATCACTCAATTTATCGTTAGATGCCACCCAAGCATCCGACAACGCAATATTCTTCCTATAACATTTCACCATTTTTATCACAACCACTTTCCCACACCGATTCACGAGTACCTATCTATATGAATACAGGAATGACTATCTCCGAAATATTCTAAACCGACGGATTCGAGATAACACTCTTTCACAACCGCGCGAAAGAGTGATGAGATGTTAGTGAATGAGTATCGGATCACCCGTTATCGATGAGCTATAATTTTATCAATATCTGGTTTATTTAATCTATACATTGGTCACAATAACTGCTATTTATTTAGGAAGAGATAAATGTATCACAGGTGCGAGTGCGACGTTTTAAGATCTGATTTATTTAATGTGGTAATTTATTTATATTGAGAATTTTCTAAGGGTATTTTAGACACTGGGTCATGATTTAAAAATGTTATATGATATAGAGTTATGTATATAAGATAATTTGATATTATTTTGAAATAAAGCGGTGTGCGCGCGGCAATGATGCGCGGCGCGCGCACAGCGTCCGTGATGGCGAACCTGTGTGGCGAACTGTGCGTTTCGAAGCGCAGGCGGCGCCGCGAGCAATCCCAGCTTGCGCAAAGCATTGCTAACTTGGCTTATGTAATTGCTTAAACAGGTTTAGTAGCGGGCGAATTGTTGCTGCACAATTAGCGGTGCCAGAATTGCAACGATAAAACACAACTGCACAAAATTATACTTTTTAGGGTTCTGTACCTTAAAAGGTAAAAACGGAACGCTTATAAGATCACTCACTTAAATTGTGTGTCCGTCCGTCTAATTTGCCTTCTTAGCCAATTTGCTAAGAAGCTACTGGACCGATTTAGTTTGAAATTTGGTGTACACATTTGTAAGTCAGTGACCCAAGGACTGACATATAACGGTAATAAATGAATTTCAAAATATTTCTAATACTTATAGGAGGTTAATTAGGTTTAAAAAAATATGCGAACTATATCGGGTGACATATCAAATGAAAGAGCTTTTTATGAGAATTTGAAATATATATATTTTATTGTATTTCTTTAGAACGGTATTTTTGAAGTTATTGAAGAAAATAGGCAAAATTTGACTATTGCCTCTCCAAAATGACTGGGCCTAAGATAAAAAATAAAAATACAGAAATTAGACACTTGCAGATTTCAGAAAAACCTATAAGAAGTACGGAACCCTCTTCACGCGAGTTTAACTCGCACGTGACCGGATTATTCATAGATACCTACTTTTACCAATATATTATGTATTAACAGGTGTTAATAGGTCGGTATCTTTAGATTGAAGAGTTGATATAATTTTTCATTTTATTTCAAATTCCAAAATTTGGCTGTTCACTATATTTACTAATCTGAAGTGGCTGATGGCGTAACCATAAGGTGGTTACATTTATTCGGGATCAACAAAAAGGATTTAGGCATAACATAATAAGTACTATATAGATTCTTAGAATAAATACATTTACTTGTTTGATAATAAGCCACGGGTTAGGGCTCCGTTACTTCGGACTCCGTTACCGTTTCTGATCATACTATTTAAGATAGAAGATTGATAATTTTTTTTGGACTAGTGGCCTTTGTGAATATTTCCTGCGTACAAAACCCTTGTAAACTTCTTGCATTTCTTAAGTTGGTAAAACTAGACAAATGCAAGAAGCTTAGGTACTGGGTTCTGTCGGATCAGATGGAATAATTATTAAATAGATGTATGTCGTATGTACCTACTTACGTGAAGTTTTCTAAGGTTAAGTACATATATAAAGATTACGATAGCTAAATTATTAAATTGTATCTTATAATCCAAATTCAGCGTCTGCCAAGGAGAAATAGCCTCTGCGGAACTACTAGAAAAGTCAAAGCGCAATGAATGACGTGTAACAATGACAGCAAGATGACAAACCACAAGGAGTCTTCTATACGAGAATGCTGTCCTCATTAGAAATGAAATATTTCATCGAAATTGAAAACCATAACTTACCTTTGTATATATCAGACAACCATTATGTAAGTAATATTTATACTTAATTTGCATATTGTCTTCTAACACCGACATATCACATTGTTTACACACCCTGTATATAAAAATTAAAAAATGTCATTTTTAAGCAACACACACTGTACCTCATTGTTTGTGCAATAAAGATCTTAACCAAACGCAAACAAACGTTTCCTACAGTTTGTTCAGAGATAGGTTCCAGAGGAAAACGCGCATTGGTACGCAAGTAGTTGCGGGTTAAAGATACTTATGTACTCTCATAATAATTCTTTGTACACAGTGCAGTCGGTATTAATGTGCATTGTGCATCTTCTCCTCCGCTCAGCTCGGCTCCGTGTAACTTTTTTCTGTAAATTGGCTCTGGCACTCGTTCGCAAGCTTTACATATTATGTTGTGATAGATAACATTGTATTAGGCATAATATCTTTGTAAACTGAAAAAGCCCTTCTGGCGCGTAATAACCGACCAACTGTGTAAATAAGTTTCTTTCGGCGTTTTTTCTCAGCAGTGGTCGTTGCGAAACGCTAATATCGGTAGCTTTTAAACAAAGAAAAAAATAATTTAGATATAAATAAACATTACACGTAATGTAGGTACACTAAAATTATTGACGTGTAAAAGTGCCTGCAAAGGCCTAATTACTGAATAAATATTTGATTTTGATTTTTCTAGTTACTATTTAGTACTACCTCGTAGTTACCAAGGTGTTTTTATGGTACAATCATTAAATACCATTCCTGTTATAAAATTTTATTGAAATCAAACCATCAAACATTATAGCTTACACGTGGTAAATACCCACCTATTAAATACGTACAAATAAGCAAGACCACTTACACAATACTTCGACAATTCTAAAAATATAACTACTTATACGATAAGTACTAAGTAACTTTCGTTCTAAATTTCCAGTAACCTCGTCAAATCACCTAGGATAGGTAGCGGACCCCGGGCTCTGAAGCAACAGGATGCAACCGGGAACACGCTAGGATGATGACCATCATGAACTTTCGTTGTAAATTGAATTTAGACAGAGGTTTGGGTTCGTTCTGTCGGGTGACGTAAGGGTAACTCTTCGTTGGTCACATAGACGGAAGGCTTGACTAGCTTCTTGGCGATGGCGTCCCGGCACAGGCTGATGCTGATGGTGAGCAGGTACAGCAGCAACAGCAGTACGCCGGTCAAGACGCCCACGCCGATGGTCCCCCCTGGACTTCGCCAGTCCAGCACGGGGTACACGTATGGGTTTTGTTTGCTGAAAAACAATTGAAAAGCTGTGTTTATAAAATAAATACGGAAAAATGTATTTCTTTTTGTTTAGGCATCATTACTCGTAATACTTCATGGGCAGCACTTATACTACTGAACTCCCCGCACTGAGCTTATGAAAAGCGACAAGGGAGAAGTGTTTCAACAATCCAGGTTGAAACATAATATTTATAGCTGTGCTTGCAATATTTTTTTGCAATTTCCCCTTGTTCTCTCAAAACTGTATACTTAGGTGCTTGATTAATGGCCGTGTATATTGCTTCCTTCTCAATGCGTGTTATACCGCACAGTCGTGTCGCGTGCAAGTTTTTCACAAAGCCATTGTTACAATTAACACCTTCCTACTTAGCTTATTTGGGTTCATTGATAATTTTAATTTTAACTGGCAGGTGTCCGCACAGTTAACAATAAATATTTATCTGATATTTCTGCAAGATAATAAAAAAATACAGCTACGCTCTTAATGTTCAGGTTATCGAAGCAAAAACATAAACTCAAAATACATTGTTAGGTACTACTTATTTACTTTATATTAAGCTTCATTTTATACCTGCATTTTGAATCATTATCAGTCTCAACAGTCCAATGCTGGACAAAAGGGCTCTCCCAATGAATGAAGTATTTGCCTATAATCATCATGCTGGGCAGTCGGGTTGGTGATCGCAGTAGATGGTATAAAGTCGTTGTACAGATGGCTCTCTGTTACCTCTCTTAGTCG
The DNA here is from genome assembly GCA_963576875.1 of Acrobasis repandana. NCBI lineage: Eukaryota > Metazoa > Arthropoda > Insecta > Lepidoptera > Pyralidae > Acrobasis > Acrobasis repandana. The sequence continues at coordinate 7,072,210 of OY756215.1, forward strand.
CCTCTAACGACACCCCTGGAGAGAAAGGGGTGGCGACAAATTGTATTCTATCAGCTAGCATTTTCCAGCACTACTTACATTCATCTAAACTACATTCTCTACAGGCTCTACATTCGTGTATCAAAGTAGATGGGGTGGTCACTTTGTAAAGAAATTACGAGTTAAAAATCTTTTGGCAAACAAATACATTTGAAAATATAAGTGAGTATATACTTCTATAGGCAAACGAAAAAGACCTTGATTATCCGGAGCACCTTTGTTTGAAACGTCGTTTTTCAAAACATAAGAATCAATATTTTAGCGTTGGAAATTTTTAAGCTAGGATTTCACTTCCAGACAGATAACTAATATAACATGTAATATAACATGGATTTTACTTGTCTACTCCTCCAGCCAAGTAGAAGATCAGAGTGAAGAAGAAGAATGCTGTTGCAAAGACGACAGGTTGGTACGCGTGCAGCAGTCTGTTGGGCTGTGCTGACGTCACCACCAGCGCCAGCATCACCAGCGAGTTCAGCCCGTGGACCGCTACGTCCAGGCCATGATTTACTTCCTCTTCCAATCCAGCTAGACATTTAAAAAAAAATGGTAAAAAAAATCAAAAGGGCCTTACGTAATAGAAAAAAAGTTATGCCTACAATACTCGTAGATTTCTTCCTCTTTCAACTCCAGTACCAACCAGGTATACTCGTACATTGTAAAAAAATCTTAGCATTAAAATTCTGTGAGGACCTACTAGAAAAAAGCATAATAGCATTGAATTTTGTATTTTTTCCAGTGCACAAATTTTGACAGCAATATCAGTTAAGATTAGTTAAGGCCGTACCTGAATTTTCCGGGGTCCAGTGCTGCCCCCATTTAAAATAAATCATTTTAAATAAAACGGAGACATCATTTAAAATTTTAGCCGTGTGGTTCCCGGCAGAGTAGAATAGGACCACTCCAAGTCTTCCCGTGGATGTCGTAGAAGGCGACTTAGGGAACACAAGCGAAACAAAGCTTACAAACATCAGTGAGACCTCTCCAACCCGTCTGGCCAGCGTGGAGAGTGTAGGCCAAAACCTTTGACTGCTCTGGCTAATATATGGCTCTGGCAGTACAGAGAGGGTCGTGCTCCTGCAGTGGAGACTAAAAAAGACCTGATGATGATGATGATATAAAATTTTGCTACTAACCTACTGTTTACAGACTTTGAAAGGTTATCTAGGGCTTGCTAGTAGCAAAATTTTAAATGATGTCTCCGTTTTCTTTGAAATTATTTATTTTAAATGGAATGGAAATCCCGGAAAATTCAGGTATGGCCTTAAGTACTACTTATATTCCCAATAAGAAAGATTGAATACGAAATACAAATTGATTTTATTTGTATTTCGCTTTTGTATTATATTTTTCTTGGGAACCTTAATTCCTTTAGATAAAGCATCGTAAAATGAATATAGCTAAGTAGATTATTTTTTTCATATCCATATGATAAGACAAACTGGCAATACAAGTAACTAGAGTCGTACGTAACCGATGGGTATGGTAAATTTTTGAGATTATGTCACTAGGGTTAGCTAATAATACTAAACCAGAAAAGTTCGCAACCTTCATTCAAAAGGAATTCTATACAACTGTTTTATTGACATACCCATTGACATGAACATAGATCTCGTTGGACATACCTATCATAATTATACAATGAGTATCGACATGCTATACTTTATGTTATGAGAAAAAATGCTAAGTGGTTCTATTTCTGTTTCTTCTTCGTCTAAGCGCATTCCCGGTTGTATCCTCAGCTGTGCCGCTTCGGAGCCCGGGGTGCGCCTTCCCGCTTTTTCTTCTCCAAATATAATATGCATGTCTATGCATGTCACCCAAGAATGCCAAAGACCTTGTAAAATGAAGAAGAAATAGCCGGAACACTTTCAATGACCTGGCTATAGTTCCACAACCGGCCGCCTGCCCGACGTCAACCCTTTTGGGAATGTATTTGTGCGAAAAGTTTTACAACCGTTCTATTTCTGTTTATCCTTATTACAAGGAATAGAAAAAGAATAATTGCTAAGTTGCTAATTGTCTTAGACCTACCTAACATTAAGTACTTTATGTGTTACATAAGTATTAATACTTATGCTGGGCTTACAAAGTTCCCTCTTACAACATGTCATAAATAAATTATTATCCACAAATTCATCATTAGATTTTTTAAGCTAATACACATGTACGTGTACTTACTACCATATCACGATTATTCAGATTTTTTACCCCATAGGTAGTTAGGTGGGTGTTCTTAAAAAAGACATTCAACGATACTAAAAAAATATTTTCAAATATTTTATTTTACCACTTTGTCGGTGTGATATTTCTTTTTTTTACCTATGTTGTCCCACTGCTGAGCAAAGGTATACTTATGCAAAATTCCAACTTCCTCGTACTAACAGCCTCTGAGCTAAGCCGCGGATCGGCAGACAGACAGTTGGACATGGCGAAACTATAAGAGTTCCTAGTTTGGTCGTCGGAACCCTAAAAGTGAGAGTCGTTAGAATAATATTAAGTCACATACTATTTATTTCTGTCTGGAATCCGAATTATGCCGATCAAAATAAGACGTAACCTCACTTGTACTGAGTGCATAAATCTATAGCAAATCGTGTAGATATTGACAAACCTTCAAACAGTACCGTCCAGTAGAAAAGAGTGATGAGGAAGGATAATGGCGCCGAAATGTTGTACAGTATCCAGTACGTCTTCACGTACCACGGTAGCTGGTGCTTGGTTCCTGGCAAAATTTTACAATATATAAAATACCTATGTGCTGTCGGCACAATAACTACATGAAGCAGTGGATCATTTCGCCAATCTGAACAACTTCCTATGGAACGAATTCTGAGCCCCCGAAAAAAAATAAATTACCTACCGTATTTTTCATACAAACGTGTTTACCTGACCGCGACTGGACAAATTATATAGAAAGTCGACGATTTTTAAGTTTAGTTTTTAGATAATTGAGAAAAATAACAATGATTTGAATTAAAGTAGGTAGGTACTTAGTTTTCCTTTGGTATTTAACTATTCAATTTTATTATCTGATTTATATTCCATACTTACTACTCAATAGTGACCATTATTGCAAAATGAAATATCATCTAAGTATAAATGAAAACGGTAGGAAACTTATTTATTTTTTAATCTTATTAGGTAGGCAGGAATATTATTATTGTTAATCCCGTGCTATGTTTATGTTATGAAATGATCAACGGTTATAACCATCTCACAAAAAGCCATTAACTCGGGCATCCAAGCGAGCATATTTTTTTTTCTAAGTGTGTAGTTAATGGAACCGAAGATAACTTACTGTTAGGTCCGTAGAAAAAAGATCGCGCCGACACTAGCGTCGCAAATCCAGTCGTCAGCAGATTGGCGGTGAGTCCCCAATGCGTTAGATAGATGAACCAGAACTGGTATATACCGTCTTGGATGTATAGGATGGTCGATGCTAAAACGATCCCCAGAGATCCGAGGAATAAGAACAGTCGCCAAATAAATAGAGGAGTAGCAGATCTGTTGGTCTGCCAAACACTCAGATAGAATTCGGTCGGGTCGGCGTGCTCCACCCCGCACATCCGCAGTTGCCACTGCTCTTTAAAATACTTTTTTATGGCACTCATCGCGATTACTGCATACCTAGATACTGATTTAAACACCAACGCCTTATCGATAACGTATCAACTGACAGGCTGGTCGTAATCTTTTGACCGACCGTACCGTACCTATATATGAATTGAGTGCCAAAATTTGTAATGATTCATCGTGTACTTATTGATACAGGAGTTTTAAGTACTTGTAAAAATAATTAATACTTACATTTTATAAACTAAAGTCTCTATCTCTGGGTATATTTGTCTTTCCAAGCAAGTTAGAGAATATTATTTGACCGGGAAAGGTTTTTATGCATAACAGTTATTAGTATGATAACACGAAACTTTGAGGTCACAGTAAAGAGCTTCAACTTCAACAAAATCATACAATCTCGGCGCACCCTGAATATTTTAATTTATGGCTACCACTTTATCTTTATATATTTGACTAGCAGTCCACCCCGGCTTCGCCCGTGGTACACACATAGCCTATGTCACTCGGGGATAGTGTAGCTTTCCAACGGTGAAAGAATTTTTTAAATCGGCCCAGTACCTTTTGAGCCTATTCATTACAAACATACAAACATACAAAAATAGGTACAAATCTTTCCTCTTTATAATATTAGTGTAGATTGACGATCGCGGTCATCGAGAGAAATTGAGAAACGCACGCGTTGCTCTTTTACCAGTTATTAGGTGTAAATTTGCGCCGCGTCAGTCTGGATTAAGACTTAGATCTCCCTTCTTGATTCAGTTCTCATACTCATACTTTACAACAAAAACCAACTAAACAAAAAAAATATATCAGACATCATTTTTTTAGTGCCAACATACTTGTAAGAGAAGTATCGTCAATACGAAACAATATCGTCACTGGGAAGTAAACAAAGTAAGAAAGACACATAAACATACCTATGTCAAATCATATGTCATACATTTTCATATTTCTCACCTGATCCTTAATTTTGTATTTTATTTTAATTTCTACCGTCGACCTACTTTAAAGGCCCATTTAGACGATACAATTTTCATGCACATTCAAGTTCAATAATTAAATGCAATAATTGAAACGCAATAATCACCCTTCAAGGATTGTATGCACCTGTTTATATGATGACATAGTAGAAAAACTTGAATGCAATTATTGAATGCAAGTCTTGGATTCAATACCATAATCGTTTCTTTGTTTGTAATAACTTTATTGTACCAAAATTTAAGTATAAAACACAACATAATACGAAAGAGCAAATATACAAAGGCGGACTTATCCCATGTAGGGATCTCTTCCAGTCAACCTGCGATAGATTAAGAGGATATTTACTCTATTATATATAAGGTAGAAGCCGGCGATGATTTCAAGTTTTGCCCCGTCTAAACACTGTCTTGCACGTACCCGTGCCATTTTATGACGTATTGTTTCAAGTATGGCACACATTTGCATAGATGAATTTTTCATGCAATAGTTGAAAGATACAATGTATGGGCATTGAAATACGTTTTTTTTAAATTGGTAACCAAACTAGTTGGATAATATTTTCATACATCTTATCAATTGATAAGATGTATGAAAATATAACCTGCTTATATGCATAACCTGCTTGGATCTAAAAACATTACATTTTGTAAATGCAATTGGACCACATTATAGCGATAGATTTTCATAAAAGAACTATTGTACCTATGTTTGCTTCTTCAAAATTATAAAATCAGTAGTTTAGGAGGTAAAAGTAAGTAAGTAAATCTACATTTAAGAGCCAAGCTCTTGTCGGTATCACTGTATGGAAAGAGACGCAAATAATGACTATTTTTGGCAGAGATAATGTAGTAGTTTGCCATTGCCTTCTCCAAAAGTAAGTACTAGGTAAATAAATGGTCAATTTTCAAAAAAATTATATATCTTTAGTACCTATCCAATAATGTCCCACCGCTGGGCAAATCCCTTTTAGTCGCACGGTATAGTTAGTACACCATTATATTTTCACAGCAGGTACTCATCTTGAATACAAGAGTTGCATACGGCATTATTGTATACCTACATTGTTTACACCAATGCAAGTTTTGCAATGAAACTTGCACAATAGATTCAAGAATACGACCTACGTGTAGTTTAGACTATGCAAGTCATTTATTTCTTTCATAAAATGATATGCAACAGACAAGAAACTGGCACCGTCTAAATGGGCCTTATAATACTAGTTGTAGAAAAAGTATTTTATGCAATAACGTTGTATAAGTACGTCACAAAATGCTTGTGGCGTTTTTTATTTACGTAACTTACGCCAATCGGTTGCATGAAATAAGTAAATATACGTAGGTAAATTAACGTTGTTTCTTAAATTTAATAGTAAATTATTGTCTTAGAGAGCGTATAAATTATAACACAGATTTTCCTAATACTGTAAGGACATCTTCCTCGTGCTCCGTATGTACCGCCTCGAGCACCAGTCCCGCCCCAGGGATATAAGGACGACCAGGATGTGCATGATGATTATTAGGAATGCTGAGAGAAACACCATTCCGACAGCGAGACCTGGGTTTCTCCAGTCGAGGACAGGGTAGATCCATGGTTCACCTTGTCTGTAACGAAAAAATGTGTAAAGTAAACCTAATGGAAGTTGATAAATCTCTTTATTTTAATGTTATAGCAACAATAACATTACATAAGGGATAACTCTATATGTACTTATAAAAATTTAATATGTACTTAACTTTGTTTGTTTGTTTGTTTTTCATGTGTGTAAGTGGCCATGTACTTAACTAATAAAATACAATACAAATTAACTTTATGGCGCCATAACAAAATACATAAAAATATTACCAACATAAGAGACAATATGGGCAAAGGCGGACTTTCAGTCGACCAGGTAAAGAGATATTAATTCTATAAAATATGGGCGCAGTACATAAGTACTACTTACTTTAAACTAACTAGTCTGGCTAAGTACAACAATACGAATAATTCACATAAATAAGATACAATAAATTCCTTTATAATACACTCTATGGTAGGATTTGAGTGTGCCTACAACAATAACTTTAGCATTTTACTTAATTCAATGGAAAAAAATGAAAAAAGTAAAAATCGGCGGATTGTATGTAATATTAGAATCGTGTGCAAAGAATATGCATCTAATAATTTTTTCTGCCTATAATACATAACTGTGCCAGTTGATTCATAACAATTATTCTATTGTTATTAAAATATTACAGACCATACAATTGATACTTCCATGATTTCATTTCATGATGTCATTGTTTTATCTTATCATATCATTGATTAGTAAAAAGATTTCGGAGAAACTGGCACGGAACTACTCTTCTTATTAGATTTATTTATTCGATTCAGTTCATTTTCATTCGTTCGATAACAGAGGTTCGCAAAAAAAATCTCTTGAACAAAATGCGTTTGAATACATGTATATCCCTATTTCGGGCCTAATTCCCTACCTCCTCTTTTCCTACAAGCCCACTATATTTTGCTAAGCTTGATTATTCGGTCTTACAACCTTTGGTTCTGTCAACCCAGGAGGTTAATATAGACGTGACGGAGTAAATACCTATTCTATTAGAGTAGGTATTGTTTTTGCCGTCAATCTCAAGTTCTTTGTTGCCGATCTTTTACTACTTTTTTTGTAAGTAAAGATAGACAGAGAAACACCTAGATAAGGACTAAGTTTAAACTTTTACTGCTTTGACTGCCTCCATGGGGCGTTTGCCTTGTGATCCTAAGGTCGTGGGTTCAAATCCCCCTGGGAAGCATACTTTTTGAAAAGTTGTTTCCAGACATATTGCAGGCTTGAATCATCTGATTATCCGAAAAGAAAGATGATTCCGTGTTTCGGTAGCCACGTAAAGCTTTGGGTCCCGAACGCCATCTAGTATTTGATTAAACCTATACTAGGATTGGTTCTGGTCTTCCCTTTGGTTTGCGGAGGTCAGACGGCAGTCGCTCTGTGTAAAAACCAGTAACCTTGTCAAATCACCTAGGCTGGGTAGCGGACCCCGGGCTCTGAAGCGTTACCAACCGGGAATACGCTCGGATGATGATGATGAGATATTTTTATTTACACTTTATACCAAAAAATTAAAAATGGTACAAAAGGCAGACTTTATGCTAATAGCATTTTCTACCAGTCAACCTTTGGAATAAATAAAAAAAAAAAACTTTCCGACACTTACGGGTTAAGTCCTCCTGCGTAGTAGTAGATGATGTTAAACATCAAGTAGGCGAGGGTGACGAGGATTGGCTGGTAGAAGTGCAGCAAGTAGGAAGTGTGTGATGAAGTCAACAGCAGGACCAGCATCAGGACTGAGTTCACAGCGTGGATGAACACGTCTAGAACTGGGTCGAAGGAGTACTCCCCCTCTGGAAATGGTTTGCTTTTATGACTTTTGTTTCAGATATAGGTAAATATACTCGTAAAATTCAAAGGGCAATAGTATGTTTGCTATGACTTTTGTTTCAGATATTCAGATAAAATTCAAGGGGCAATGTTTGCTATTACTTTTGTTTCAGATAAAATTCAGAGTGCAATGTTTGCTATGACTGGGATGTAGGGCCCTGTAGGGAATGTAGGGCTCTCTCGATAATTTATCAGTTTATCTAAGATTTAGATGACGGAATACCGTGTTTTTTACGAAGGAATTATTAGAAGACGGCTGATAAATAAACGCCTTAACGATTTTGAAGTATATTCAAAATCTTGTAACATTTGCCTTCTTGCTTATAATCATAAATATCTTTTTGTTAGTGCTTGCTTTTAACAAGATTTATAAACAATATTAAACACTTCTAAAATATTCTAGATGAAGAAAAGTATCGTTGTACTCGTAACAAATAAACTAGGTATACCTATTGGTGTAGGTAATGTTTACCAAAACAAATATAGTTTATAGAATTACTTACAAACAACACTTCTTCTCTAACAAAATAAATTATAAAATCTTTTTTTACCTTGACGATTCAGAGCAAATATTTTACGGCCCTGTTTATGTAGAGTCCACAAATCTGTATATCGTAGAGTCTTTTTTTGAGCCACATGCCACATACCATGCAAGTCCAAGAAGTTAATGTTACAATGGAGATTATATCATTGTGGCGACCTCTACACCGCCACTTTCTCTCTCACCAGTTCCCCTAACTGCTTCTCTCTATAACTCTCTGTGTCACTGTACTCTCAGAACAAAGTATTTTATGAACTACTGTTTTCAGTTTATAATGCGAACGTTAAGCTTTACTACGCACATTAGTTAAAAGTGGCCGTTTTTTGCAAATGTGCGTAGTAAAGCTTAACGTTCTCATTATAAACTGTAAACAGTAGTTCATAAAATACTTTGAAGGGTTATCTAGGACTTGGTAGTAGCAAAATTTTAAATGATGTCTCCGTTTTCTTTGAAATGATTATTTTTAAATGGGGGCAGCACTGGACCCCGGAAATACTCGTGTGATATTTATTATAAGGGACCTCGCCTACGGCACAGAAGACAGTTACGTACATTAACTAAGTACTTGATCGTTTTTATTTTTCTTAATTTAGGTAGATATATCATATAGCCACTACCTACATACCGGTACACTTTTACAATAAAATAATTAGATAAATCAATTTATGTATGTACTAACTAACTGATTTCTTTTTCATATCATATTTCCATTATGCTGTATGATTGCAATGCACTCGATTTTATATAAAAAAATCAAAGTCAATTAGGTTGACTTTTTTAATCCGGCATGCCGACATCTTATCATCATTAATACCGAAATCAATAATAATATGCTACTTACAACGACATTTACTTATAAGTATCTAAAAGCCAATTACACTATCTTTTAAACATATGGTAAGGAAAAGAAACTGAGTAATTTGCGATATGCGATATAGGTACGATAGAATAGATACAATAAGTAGGATTTTTCGTATTTATTGTCGTATGAATCATCATTTTTTCATATAATCAGATATATCAAATAAAATGGCGGCATAAATGAAAACTGACAATCACACTATTATATTATTACTTTACGTGCTTCGGAAGGCACGTAAAGCCGTTGGTCCCGGCTGCCATCATTGTATGGCAGTCGTCAAGCTATGTCAGATGCCTTTAGGCAGCTTAAAAAATCTGACACCAGTGTTGGCCACTTACACACACGAAAAACAAACAAACAAACACTATTATTTAGAAGGTTCTTATCTTTTATTCCCTAAGACCCGGGAACCTCCTTGTTTACCCAGTTCTTTAAAGATTTACTTTAATCTCTTAATACGAGTATGTACAGGGAGAGCTGTAAACTGACAAAGCTTATGAACTGCAGTGCTCGCCTGGCAAGAGCCTAGCAGCAGATGATAGCTGTTGCTGCAATGCCTTTTGCGGATCATTCATTATTGGCTAAGTGAAAGACTAGGTGATACATCACTAACATCACTCAAATCCCAGAGGTGTTTCTCTAGACTTGGGAGGTGAAAATTCTAAAAATATTATTATGTATGCGTGGGACAATGGAGAGTGTGAGGTACTCTTTAAGAAACGTAGGAAAAATAAACGAGTAAGTAAGTATACATCTCCACTGCCCTAGTTCAAAGCGCAGAAAGCAAATACGTAATCGGCTTTTTCAGCCCCCTAACGAGGATCTATCAAACGGTTAAATTGGAATTGCACAAATCTGAGCGGCCATCCAATGAACTCTATCCCTCTTGATAATGTATACCTATAGTAGCGTTAACCCATTGCGGGTTATGTTAATTCAAAGGTGGTATGTGTGTTAACACATAACACCTTCCGGGCACTTGCCGGGCACATATAACAAAACTAGCCAGTAGGTGGAAATTAGCTTTCCAGCTGTAAAAAGAATTAACGGGAGACATTTTGTTACTAACCTCCACTTGATAAGATAATCCAATAGAAAGCTGTGATGAAGAACGCGATCGGTACTGCGGCGTTGAAGCTGACCCAGTACGCTTTCACGTACCACGGCAGACCGAAAGAAGAGTCTGAAAAGGTTCGATGACGATGCTCTACAATCATGTCAAACCTATACGTATACGAGTATAATACGAGTAATATGCCTTCAAGTGATGATGTTGACAACAAATATTGATTGTTTCTGAGGCGTTTCAGTTTATAACGATCTATCAAATTTATTATAGGTATTTTAAGCTTTTGGGCACTTTTTAACTCAATCAAATGAATAACTTACCAATAGATCCTTGCGAATATGCCATGAAAGATACCAGGCACGCTAATAAAGAAGACACTGTATTGAAAAGCAGTCCCCAGTGCGTCAAATATATAGGCCAGAATTTGCTGTCCATAAAATTGCCGAGGAGGAGGCCAGACGATATTATTATTCCTAGACAACCTAGGAACACTATGATCCTAATACATAGTAGTGGCACAGCCGAGCGGTTGCTCTGCAACGAGCTGAGGTAGAATTCAGACGTCTCCTGGTTTTCCAAGAACAGCATCCGCACTGAGAACTGGTTGTTGAGATATTTTTTGACACCTCCCATTTTGACGACCACTCTACTCAGTTCGCACCAACCACTGCCTCTCTCATGACAGTGTTATCGATATCTCTGATTACACAGCGCGACTGTTTGCGATTTGATAGGTAATGATAGGTAGTGATATTGTATAAGGCTGGTTTTTCACAAAAGCTGTCGAAAGATTTTCGATGAGCTAGGCAAAATATAGGGCTATCGCTAAACGGAGCTTCTCGGCATGATTTATGTCGAACTGAGCATATGTCTTTATTATTACATTTGTCATATGTATACAGACAGTATACTGAACGTATCACGCTTTTAATACTAGTTATCACGTTTTTATACCTAACGGGGTAGACAGAGCCCAGGGCCGTAAGACTCAAAAGCCACATTTAGTGTGATGGTGGGTGTGAAAAAAAAGGGAATCAAAATAGTGATGGGTTGCTAGCCGCATTGCCTTAACATGATTCTAGTTAGTATGTCTTACAAGAACCTAAATCGCGGATGCACCGCTCTCCACCTCAACCGATGTGTTTAAACCCTTAAGGCCGCACCCAAATTTTCCGGGGTCCAGTGATGATTTTTTTAAATGGGGGCACCCATTTAAAAAAATCATTTCAAAGAAAACGGAGACACCATTAAAAATTTTAATTAAGCTTTACTACGCACATTTGCGAAAAACGACTACTTTTGGCAAATGTGCGTAGTAAAGCTTAACGTTCGCATTTTAAACTGTAAACAGTTGTTCATAAAATACTTTGATTGGTTATCTAGGAATTGGTAGTAGCAAAATTTTTAATGGTGTCTCCGTTTTCTTTGAAATGATTTATTTTAAATGGGGGCAGCACTGGACCCTGGAAAATTCAGGTACGGCCTTAACTGTCGATCACTCTGATCTGATAACGTACTGGGCTGATGTTGCATTATTAGTGAAGCCAGCTGGAGCTCACGGAAGATGGCGGTCAGAGCTTAATATCATCGCTCCCGCTGACAAATTGACCACATAAGTAGTTTCATTTCCAGTGTTTGCATATATAGCTCTCGGTGTGATTTTCACCTTTGGGGAAAACTTTATATTATGACAACGAAATTCTACGAAAATATCCACACATGAACGTTACTTTAAAAGCTAGTTAATTCATCCCATTAATTTTCTATTTTATTTGATAAGTGTAGCTGAAGCACAGATTAATAAATAGTTACTACGTGCTGAAGCAAGAGATGTCTGTTTGGATCTCGAGGTCCATAATCGATGCCTATCCCTGTGGGAAAAAGCGTGACTTTCACTCATAAAAAATATTATAAACTAATACATACTAATGTATCTATGTATGTAAATAATATTTTTTACTCGGCATGTACAAAATTGGCATTTTTTTTAAATAAAATATTAAATTGATAGTTAAGAAAAGATTTGTAATTAAATAACATAACGTAAGTTATTTACTTACGTTATGTTATTAGCTCTAACTGTGATCAAGGTGTTTACTACTTTTAGTTACCTATAAGTCATCTTCTTATAGGATTTAGTGGTAAGAATTATTAAATGATAGCGAAAACATTGTAATAATTTTACTGCCGAATAATAAAGGAAGCGATAAGACGAAAAACAATGTATTAATCATTTACAAATTCAAGGTACAGGTACCAGTACCTACATACAATTTATCTTTGGATAGATGACTAACAGAAACTATTGATATGTTATCTAAAAGACCAACTAATATTACAAAATGTCACTGTTACTGTCACTTGGTAACCAGTAAATAAATATATATTTTTGAAACTAATAAGTACAGATTAAAAATCACTAGAAAAATATATACTTAAGTAAGTGCTTACATTAAGAACACAATATTATAAAATATTATTGAATGAAACATTCTAAAAACTAGCTCACATCAGAACTCAGCACCTTTTCGTATAGATACCTAGACATCCATTGCAAGCCAATTTCATTCTTATTACTCTGGACAAACGATTCGTATAACTGGTATAACTGAATTTACCACCCGGAGGAGCCGTCTGCGCGCATAGTAATAATGTAGGTACATTTTCGATACCTAAACGGGGAGTGACACAGGCCTGATTGTACGTACTATATTATATTTGGCCGATAGGCTAACTTCCTTTCGGATTGATATATTTACACTTTTATTGGTGTGCCTATACATTTACTTAATTTACGTTATGGTCCCGGAGACCTATTTTTGAACGCGAAATCATACAACGAATGATAGGATAGCACGAGCGTTCCCAAAGTGCCGCATTTTTTAATCGCTCTAACGGGAAGGATTTGCAACGAGTGGTCTTGACCACTCGTTTGTGCTACAATACAAATGTCAGAGAAACCTTTGGGTTGATAGTCATGGTGATTCCGTTTCGTTTTACGCTCCTTTTTTTTATTGATTTTGAAATTCATATTATAGCGACGGATTCATATTATACAAGCGACGGTTTTATAAATACGATGTAATGATATTTCGTGACTTGAAGTGCGAGCGGTGACTTGGAAAACTACACGTTTTGTGTTTCGCTGACTCTTTATTTTATTTTATTTATTTAGAAAAACAAACAAGATTTAATATTTCACATAGGCTTATGATTTATAAATTATACATTGCCCAAAACGTTTCTACTCCTAGCTTATTGCTATAAGGACATTGAGAGTTAATTAGTAGTAACAGTAAGTAGATCTATCTATACTTTGACTTTTTATTCAGCTGCAAAATTTTTGTAGCTAGTTCAGTCCATGATACTGAACCACTTTCTAGAAATTTTTAATTAAAAATCGATAAAAAAATTTCTTCTATCCATACATAATCTATCTGAGCGCTGATTTGTACGGGAGGAACAAAAAATTTTATAGAAAGTAGTTCAGTCTCATGGACTGAAAATGCTCCAAAAATTTTTCTGGTTAATAAAAAGTCACCCTTATAGTAAATCTAAGAAAAACCCACTTAATCAGTGATAAAACCGTAAAAGATAACGGTTTTTACAATCTCTTGCGTACAAAAATAGGTCTCCCGTACAGGACACCGGAGCATTACAGGAAACCGTCAGGTGTATCACAAACACACATTAAACAAAGGCCTGAATCTCATAAACCAGTTTCGCAGTTGGGAAACAATACAACAAATAAATAAATAGGACACATACTTAAGAACAAATCACACTAATTGAGCTAGCCCCAAAGTAAGTTTAAAGTATTTTAAATATATAAGTACATTAAGTTCTATAATACATTAGATACTATATAAGTCAACCTATGTGTTGACCTTTTTTAGGGTTCCGTACAAAAAATGAAGAAAACGGAACCCTTATAGGATCACTCGTGCGTCTGTCTGTCCGTCCGTCTGTCACAGCCAATTTTCGCCGAATCTACTGGACCGAATCGTAAAAAAATTGAATTGTAAAGTAAATAAATATTATTTTAAAATAAGGTTAATTTTAGGGGGAATAATTATGAAATAAAAAAAGAAGTTTTGCAAAACTTACTATGTTATATATTAAATGAAAGGGCTTATTACGAGGATCTCAAATATATTTTTGTTATTATTGTAAAATAAATAGTTTTGTTTTTATTCAAAAAAGAAGACGAAAATTGACCATCCCCCCCCCCCCCCCCCCCCCCCGATCTCCGAAAGTAGTGAGCCTAAAATTTTGAAAATAATACAAAATATAGTTCATTGCTTGTAGATTACAGGAAAACCTATAAGAATTCAATTAATTGTGGAATTGGAATGGAACCCTCTCCACGCGAGTTTAACTCGCACTTGGCCGGTTTATTTTTGTTTGTTTTCCCAAATAATGCAAAAAGAAAAACATGATGGTTTCTTTTAGTTGGCTTAAGTTAAATACCTGACTTGGTGGTTAAAAAAAACATGGTAGTTTCTTTATTTGGCATAGGTGACCTTATATTATATACCTAATGTTCAAATTTTCTGTCACCAATTTTTTATTAACTACCCGAACACACGTATGACAGTTAGGTGCTTACTTAGTATCTAAGTTTAAATATCTATCTATATGAATCACAGTTCGCTTAATTATCTTTAGTCCTTAATAACTTGTAGTTAAAAAACTAAACATATATTTAAGTACCTATTAACTACAAAACCTGCCTAAAGGACTAAACAAAAACATCTCGTGCTACAATTGCATTCCCAAGGAGGGTTAACGTCAGGCAGGCGGCCAGTCGTAAAACTACAGCTAAATCATTTAAACTGTTCCGGCTATTTCTTCTCCATTTTGCAAGGTCTTTAGCATTCTTGGGTGACCATTGAGATGCATGTTAGGTATATTTGGAGAAGAAAAAGCGGGAAAGCGCACACCGCGCTCCGAAGCAGCAAAGCGCGTTCCCGGTTGCATCCTCACAACCGGGAACGCGCTTAGACGAAGAAGACATATTACAAAAATGGCCTTACAAAAAGTTTTTCTCGGAGAAACTGAACTTGCCTGAAAATATACTCGTACTAACTTCTTTTGTCTCAAAGCTAGCGTTAGTTGTAATAAATAGTGATGTACTGAACTGAATACCTAGTTGATATTTGTTAGACAATGCGTCAAAAGTTGTTCGAATTTATACAAACGACTTTGAAAATTAACTTTATGTAATGTTTGTCACTAAAAAAGGTTTTGTGAATCTTAGAGCCTTCAATTCCTGAACCCATTGCCCCTTTCAAACATTGTAATCTACTCACAGGCAACATTCTGATAAATTGCTCAGAGTTTACTATACCTTATTATATAAAACGTGGAAGGGACATACCCGTAATAAATCGAACCACGGTCTATACTAGATCATTATAGTATAATGAAATCAAAATAACAGCCAAAGAAAAAAAAAAAATTTAACATTTCCATAGAAAAGTGTGCAGCCGCTCGGGCAATTCGTATGGAAATATGATTTTTTTTTTGTTTTTCGACTGTTATATTAATTTCATTATACTTTAGTGGTCTAGTATAACCCGTGGTTCGATTTATTACGGGGATGTTCCTTCCACTTTGTATATATACTTAATATACTACACATGGCACTGGCGATCTCGCATGCAATTCAAGCGGAAAATCCCTCATTACAGATCCCAGTGGGGTCCTTAAGGAACTTCTTGGCAAGAGTGTCCCGCAGCGTGGCGATGGCCACGACGATGAGGTGGCACGCGGAGAGGAACACGCCAGTCAGGGCCACCATTACCAGGGTCTCCTGCGGCTTCGACCAGTCCATGACTGGGTACACGTATGAGTGGCCAAACCTGGAATCAAATAAATATACTTACTTATAAAAAATTAACGCAAAATGTTAATGTTTACTACCATACTGGTCTGGGAGAAAAGCTTAGAATGTACCAGCTACTTCTCTTCCCGCGCAGATCGTAGAAGCCGATTGAGGATTTCCTCAATCGGCTTCTACGATCTGCCCCCATTTGGGCGAAAATACGAATCATGTTTTAATACAGGCGATGCGGCTGGCAACCCATCATTATTTTGATTCATTTTCCTATCTTCTCGCCCACAGCGCTAAAAGTGGCCTTTGAGTCTTGCGGCCCTAGCCCTGGGCTCTGTCTGCTTAGGGTTGCAAGACCCAAAATGCTCTGTCTGCCCCATTACGGATAAAGACGTGATAGCATTTCTCTCTCATCTCAGCGTATTCCCAGTTGCATCCTCAGCCATGATGCTGCGATGCGAGATCCGGGGTCCGCTTTCCGGCTTTTCCTTCTCCACTTCGCACTGTCTGCAGCATCCATCATAGTATGTATGTATATATGTATATCAATGTTTATCAATGTTTATATAATATAGTATTAACGTAATAAGTATGATAAATGGAGCGCCTTTGAATATATAAAATAGTAAAAACATTTAGCTACTCATATTACATTTCTGTTTGACATACGTACAAAAATGTATTAGAAATTTGGCGTGTAAAAGGTGCACAATTAAATTAGTGGACCATGCATATTGCGAAAAAATCGGTACTAAATTTTACATTGCTTCGCCCATAAAATAGATTGAAAAACATTTGGTAGCGCCATCACATTCAAGTCCTCTAAAAAGAAAATTTGTTTATTTGGCAGAAACTGTAGAAACAACAAAAACATTTGTTTGTATGTATGTATAAAAAGTGAGCTTAATACTCATGATAATGAGCTAAATGCTCATATTTTATACATAAAAATAAAATTTATTTTCAAAAGTTTTAATTGTGAGACAATTTTATATAAATAGGTATCTAGTTGTCGACTTATTATATCCATAAATATCAAAATAAAAACAATCCAATCTATATCTATTATAGATTGGAAACTTCTAATGTTTTTGTGGATAAAGTTTGTTTGTTGCAAATTACAGATCTGCCTACTCGTTACAAAGTAAGTAGGTAATACTGTGCGAAAATCCTTCACTTATGCGTAAGATATCTACGTACGTTTGCTATTTGCTATACCAAATGTAGGTATCGTTATCCCATGGAGTTGAGCATACGTAAGACTTGCTACATACATAAGCGGCCCGGCATTTTCGGTTCGGCAGTATTTATCGAACATCAAAGTCGAGCCGAAGCAATTATATCGGCTTTTTTGCTTTTTCCTGAAACATTCATCTACATATATTCGATTTTACCGCCCGGTTGTGCCGATAATGTCGGCCCGATTATGTGTGTAGTAACGAACCCAACAAAGCCAGGACCGTTACTCCATAAAATAATACGATAGCCGTCCGATAGTATCGTCCTTTTTCTATGTCAAACCAAATTAGACTTTATCATCATTGCTGAATGTTGCTTGACACTGAAACGATGACATGTAGCTACGTAGGTACGCTTGTCGTGCCACTTTTAGAGTAAGAATCCAGCTGTACTTTCTTATTACTGTTGTGCATCGAACTAACATTAGAATCGTTTCATTACTTTTATCTTATGCGTAATTCTTTATATCTTTAAATATGTATAATATAGGTACTTAAACTTCATACTAATTATACATATACATACGGCCTCATCAAGATATTAATTACATTTAAAATAGTGTAAAAATAACCTAATAGTTCCTTAATAAAATTACTAAGTATTTAAATCTGAGACGACAATCTGCTAGATGGCAACAAGTCAAGTCAGACACTTTTTTCTAAACGTCAAAACAAACATTTTCTATTGGATTTGTTTCTACAAAACCGTGTCGTCATAGATTTTTCGAGTCAAATAGCGCTCTTAATATTAGTTTTTTTAGAAGTATCAGTTATTGGTGCTAAAGTTCTCCTGGGTGTAGTGTACTGTCCCCCCGACGTGAACTATTTCTCGGATCTTGAAGCCGCTTTTGACTCGGTCTGTGCAGATTACACACATCCGATAATCATGGGTGATATAAATACATGTTTATTAAAGAACGATACCCGTTCCTCCAAACTTCTTAATATTGTTAAGTCTGTCAATCTCTCCATTCTCCCGTCTGGGCTAACACATCATACCGATAAACGTGACATATTGCTTGACTTAATACTTACTTCTTCGGAAAATCTCATAGCCAGCTATGGTCAATATCCTGCCCCAGGTTTTTCACACCATGATCTCATCTATGCGTCTTATAAACTTAAATCTCCAAAGTATAAGGTCAAATTAATAAAAGTCCGTAGTTTTGCACGGATGAACATTGCAGCGTTGCAGGAAGATGTCTCAAACTTGATTGATCGCCCGTCTATAATGCACCGTCAGTCGACGAAAAACTCTCAAATTTAAATAAAATTATTTTGTCGCTGTATGACGTACACGCACCATTGAAAAAGATAAAAGTCAAGCGTCCTCCGGCACCTTGGATCACTGAAGGTGTACGCATGGCGATGAGGAAACGAGATCGTGCTTTCCGTAAATTGAAAAAGGATCGATGTAGTGAACACTGGGAGGTGTATAGAGCTGCAAGAAATCGGTGTAACCAAATGTGTCGGAATGCTAAACGCCAATATTTCATCGATAACTTAAAAGATACCTCTTCTTCTAATATTTGAAAATTCCTCAATTCTGTTGGAATTGGTAAAGCGCAGACTGTTACTACCAATTTACCTTTTACTCTTAATGAGATGAATAATCATTTTACTGCTGTAGCGTCTATAGACAGTAAAATTAAATCTAACACAATTTCATACCTATCTACCTTACCTTCTCCTGACATAGATCAGTTCAATTTTGAGCCTGTCACTGAGGACTATATTCTAATGGTGATAAAATCAATCCATTCGGACGCTGCATATACTGCACTATGCCTTACTAGCTATCACACACATCGTCAACTCTAGCTTATCCCAGCACGTTTTTTCTTCAACCTGGCGTAATGCATTTGTGCGTCCATTACCAAAAGTCTCATTACCTAAGCGTTTAAATGACATACGCCCAATTTCTATCCTACTTTTTCTCTCAAAAGTCTTAGAAGGTTCTGTTCACAAACAACTTTCGTACTACATGCACAAAAATAATCTCTTTGACCCTCTTCAATCCGGTTTCAGAAAGGGTCATAGTAGGACCACTGCCTTACTCAGAATTACTGAAGATATTCGATCTGGCATGGAGAATACTAAGGTGACTATTCTTGTATTAATTGATTTTTCTAATGCCTTCAACACAGTCGATACTGACTTTCTCTTGGTAGTTTTATCGCATATGAATGTATCGCCCTCAGTGATTTTTGGTTCTCCTCATATCTTCGTGGGCGCCGACAGTGTGTTTGTTCTGAACAATCCGCTTCGGATTGGAGGGACGTACCAACCGGTGTCCCACAAGGCGGCATTCTTTCTCCTATTTTATTTTTAATATTTTTCAATACTCTTTCCCATCTTCTTAACTGTTACTACCATTTTTATGCCAATGACTTGCAGCTTTACGTACAATCTGATGTTGAGCACATAAATGATGCAATTGCTTTAATGAATGCAAATCTTAACCGCATAAAAGAATGGTCCGACGCGTTTGCTGTTGCGGTTAATCCAACTAAGTGTAAAGCCATTATTGTGGGAAGCTCAAGACAAATACCTCAGTTAGACTTCAACCCTATGACACAAATAATATATAATGGTGAATGTGTACCCTTTTCTAATTCAGTAAAAGATCTTGGTCTCTTTATAGATGACAAACTAATTTGGGATACACATATTGCTGAGGTTAGTCGAAAAGTGTTTGCCTAAATGCATCACTTAAATCTTCTTAAAAGTTTTCTTTCTTTCAAAACCAAATTGATGCTGGTCCAATATCTAATACTTCCAATCATCGACAAACATCGATTATGCTGATGTGTGTTATCTGGACCTAACTGAAGCCCATCTCAATAAATTAGATCGCCTTGTTAATAATTGTATAAGGTTCATTTTCTGTCTACGTAAATATGACAACATCTCTGCTTATCGCTCGGAGCTTAATTGGCTAACTATCCGACAGCGCAGAAACCTTCACATATTGTGTCAGCTACATGGTATACTTTATAATTTGTTTGCTCCTAACTATTTAACTTCCCAATTTCAGCTCTTATGCTCCACTCATGATAGGGTTCTGCGCTCTTCTGATAAATTAACTCTTTCGATTCCTTCTCACCGTACTGGGTTTCTTTCTAATTCTTTTGCCGTTACGGCCGTACGACTATGGAATGCCCTCCCTGACAACATTATGAGAGCACAATCGGGGGTTAATTTTAAATCACTTGTATTTCGACACTTCCATGAGCAAGCTATGCTGTAGTAGTCTATGTATGTTTATTTATTTTAAATATTTATGTAAGTATATATTTGGAGATATAAAGTATATTATATCTATGTTTTTATATATAACTTATAAAATGTTATTTAATTTAATATGTAGGCGTAGTTTATGTATCTTAGCTAGTAAGTAGATATATATTTTTTTCTCATTCCTGTTTTGTATACGCTTGCACCCCATTTATCACCTTCTCTTATACGTCCAAAAGGTATTTTCTGGTAGACAGCGCTTAGCGTTAAGATTATACCTATTGTACTAGTACATTAATTTTATAGTGCAATAAATTAAATAAATAAAAAAAATATACAATTCTCTAGCATTCTTCTTCTTATCGAGTCGAAATGGTTACCCTGTAGCTTCAATTTCAAATCACCTGTGACCAGTATGTGGCCACGGCGATCCCTCTGTCGTTAGCTTTATTAAGGTCCTCTATGGTACATGATGTAGGGCAGCTCGGACATGACAAAAGGTGGTCCATCGACTGATTGCAATGATGTTGCAAGATGTCCATTCCGTGAAAAAAAAACTGAACACAATTTTTTTGCTAATGTTCTGCGGTCTTTGCAATTTTCTTGGCAACTGGCCATCTGGAAACACACATACTGAGGAACGCTTCTTACTTTCCAGATCATATTAATATATCCATGTTTTGTCGCCAGTAATGATTTCAGAAATACGTCTTGACCTCCCATTTTCAAAACGTAGACACATCTCACGGCACCAATCCAAACTTTTCCGTTTCGGAGAGCAAATACGAGGTATCCAAAGACAACAAAGCTTCCTCATTCCAAGATATCCATGTAATATGGTGTGAACACTAACAGAACTGATGCCGATTTTCTCTATGTCATAACCATTTCAGTAGTCAACAAGTTTTCAGCAGTCACTGCTGTTCGGGAGCGTCCAGTTCTCTCACCATCTTCAAGGCTGGTTTTTTCGCCTTTAAATTCGTTAAACCAACTAAAAATGGTTGCCTGAGAAGAAACAGACTCACCTAAAGCTAATTTTAAACGTTCTAAGCTTATAACTTTAGATAAACTACATTTAAAGTCATAATATATCAAAATACGCAAATGTTCACCTTTAAGTTCTATCGTAGCAGACGAAAAAGCGGGAAATGAAGACAGGATAAATGCTCCAATTTTTTTATTGCTGTAAATGGCCTTTTTTGGCCGAAATAAATTTACCTTTTAAAAATATATGACATAGATGCGTCCTGTGTTCAAATTTCGAACATCTGAAAACTTGTATAGTGACCTATGTAGTATGTGTAAGTTTTATTAAGTTACTTCAAATATTATGATCCCTTCTTAGTTAGATGCACCACCGTCTTCGTCTTTCTAACATTTCTCTTCATCCACTACTCTGGAAGATATCGTTTTTTAACCGAGTTCATAAAAGGAGGAGGTTATCAATACGAATGTTTAATTTTTTTTTTAATGTATCCTTGTTACGCGATATCTTCCCAATTGTGGACCGATTTTGATGATTCTTTTTTTATTTGAAAGCCTTTACTACTAAGCTGGTCCCATTTTAATTTGGTGAAGATATGATTAGGAACTTTGGAGGTATGGAAGAAACTCCTAAAAAAAACTGAAGTCGGTTGTATTTTTTTGTTAACAATTTAATTATTAGCAATAGCAATAAGACCGCCCATCTCGTACTCACCTAATGTAAAATTATTGTTAAGTTCTTTGTGTTGTTTTTTTTGGTGTACAATAAAGAGTTTTCTATCTATCTACTTTATTGTCAACTGTGATATTTATATATGTGCCACTTCTTGCAACATTTGACAAAAGTACAGTAAATGGTTATCGGGTCGTCTGATTGCGAAACGCTTATTGCGAAATGTTTATAAAATTAAACCTCAAGTGCAAGCCCAGCGTTCAAATCAGCTAAATCTATACTTTTTGACCTTCGCTTTCGTGAGAGCATAAATAAATAGATTGAGCGCTCGTGTGTGTGCGCAATTATTAAAGACTAGCAGTCCACCCCGGCTTCGCCCGTGGCACACACATAGCCGATGTCACTCGGGGATAGTGTAGCTTTCCAACCGTGAAAGAATTTTTTAAATCGGCCCACTACTTTTTGAGCCTATTCATTACAAACATACAAACATACAAAAATAGGTACAAATCTTTCCTCTTTATAATATTAGTGTAGAAATGTTAATTACCTATACATTCGCCAAGGATCAGATTTATATCTAGTAAGTATTGCTTTTAACAAAGTAACTAACAAAATACTTTATTTTTACCCGACTGCGCCAGAAGGAGGGTTATGTTTTTCGAGTGTATGTACTTATGTATGTATATTTCTTTGGCAAGCTCTACAGCCTAAATGGCTTGATGGACTTTAGTTTGAGAGGTGTCTTTAGATTCATCATTCTGAGAGTGACACTGGGTAGGTAAGTATACTAAAAATTTTAAAAATAATAAATGGCGTAATCTTTGTTTTTTTTTTATTCAAAACCTATCGAATATGGTATCAAAATGAAAGATTTAATATAAGGATTACAAAAATATATACAACTATATGTTTAAATGTAATTTGGAGTAAGAAATGCTTAAAAAGACATATAATCTCGCTTATTCAAGCGTGTTCTCGATTGTATCCTAGGCATGTTGCTGTTGTATCACGCAGTCGGGTTTTTTGTTTTTTTAATAATTACTTGTTTGTAAGTATTTTAAGAGGAAAATAGTGACTTTATCGTATAAGTGTATTGAGCAGACTTGATTTTCCTAAGGATCACGAGCTGCATATGTAGGTATTAAAAGTTGCAAAATATGCCGCACCTAATATGGTGTAGGTCCGTTTTGCGCATTTATGGCTACACGAACCTTGGAGAGCAACCGTGAGGTACACCTTCATTAGAAGCCAGTTAGTTATCCAAATGCCGTAGAGTTACTTTTATCATTTGGGAAAATCTGATATTACCACATTGCTCAACATAGTCAACACCAGAATATAATTGTATTATTTTTATGATTACAGTAAAAAGGTTCTTACCATAGGATTTTTAGTTACAATTTTTGCATGGAATGTGAAGTTTTAAAAAAGGTTTAACATTTTAGCTACTATTTCAAGTGAAGGCAGGTTTTTTAAATACTTATTTGATTAATGATTGAATGGAATTTTTTGTTGCCTACCTACGGAAAATAATCACAATGTCAATGCTGCACCTAAGTTATCTTAGTTACTATCGCAGTACTATTTAATAACTTCGTATTTCTGTTTCTAAAAATGAATCTATTCGAATCATCCCCAGTTTTCATAAAATAAAATAAAAAATTAGATACGAGTACTTAATTGTATAAGTTTAGTACTATAATGATTCATTTTTGGTTCGGGTTTTAATAGGTACGATACAAAGGTATTTAGTTTTGGGTGTATTGATTATACATATTTGCATATTGTAATACCTACGGAGGCCACACTAACACATTCAAAGATTGCATTTGCTTTATCAGGTCAACAGCTGAATTGATGTGTTTTGATTAGTAAATTTATTCGAATACCTTAATACTTATATACCTACTTAGGTTAAATAACCTTACCTTCCTAAAAATATTACAAGTAGGTACCCAGCCTATCTAAGTAAGAACTGAAGGTTTAATAAAATATACTGAAATTTAGTTCATGATACTGAGTAACTTTCTTCCAGAAACATTATTGAAATATGCCTTTTTTGCTTTTTATAGAAACTGTGAGCGATTTATTTGTGTAGGTATATCGCTATGTGTTACTTGGAATGTTGTTATCTCAAAATAAGTCCCATAAGTATATTTTGTTAAACCTTGTAGTTACAAGGTATCGGTACTTAAATTTTGTAAAAAAATAAACTCAAGTCATAAGGTCAAACATGGGTCAAACAGCGATTAGAAGACTGAAACAGTAGGTTGACTGGTAGAAAAGGCCCTGGGCCTTAAGTCCGCTTATTATATGTTTTAAGTTGTAAGTTAAGTTGTATGTTGTAAGGCCACAAACAAACAGCCAGTGGCGGTCCTAGAGCAGTGCGAGCGTAAATCGATCCTTGTCATGGACATCATATTCAAATACTTTAAAATTTGGGTCAATTTAATAACTTGTAATAAAAATTTCAAAAAGAAAGTAGTTTATAGATAGTAACTCTTTA
The DNA here is from genome assembly GCA_963576875.1 of Acrobasis repandana. Lineage (NCBI taxonomy): Eukaryota > Metazoa > Arthropoda > Insecta > Lepidoptera > Pyralidae > Acrobasis > Acrobasis repandana. Next base: position 7,097,185 of record OY756215.1, read on the forward strand.
ATCATTTGCAAGTCAAAAAATAAGATTTAGATCTTGTACCAATTAAAAATAAATAAAAGCACCGTTCCGTCTCCCGTCACTGAGAACAGTGATTGGAATATGTAGGTACATCGGACAACTGGGATGTGTAGAGTGAAGCAGGACAGCAGTCAAGATTTTATAATAACTTAAGGTAAATTACAGGCCATTATTACAACACCAGTGTAAACAGTACTTAGTGGTGTGAGCATAGACTGGGATATGTGGAGAAGACGCTCCACCAGCATAAGCACTAGTAAAAAATATGGAGAGTTAGCACAAAAGGAAACGAAGAACTCAGAAATATGCTACAGGTGGTATTTTTGTATTTAAGTGCCGTGTGTTTCTGACCTAGAATAGGACCAATACATCTTTTCCTGTGGATGGTGTAAAAGGCAACTAAAGGACTAAGCACAAATATTTTGTGCTACAACTGCATTACCAAGGAGAGTTGACGTCAGGCAGGCGGCCGATCGTAAACTATAGCCAAATCGTTAAAACTGTTCCGGCTATTTGTTCTCGATTTCGCATGGTCTTCAGCATCTGCTGAGGATACAACCAAGAACGCGCCAAGATACGTTAGAAGAAGAGGTATTATTGTATTAAAGGTAACTTACGGGTCAAATCCACCAGCGTAATAATAGATCAGGTTAAAGGCCAGGTACACCAGTGCAAAAAGTAGCGGCTGGAAGATGTGCACGAGGCGACTGGGGTGCGCGGAGCAGACCAGCTCCACTAACATCACCACTGAGTTGACGCCGTGCAGCATAATGTCGAGAACCGGGTGCGGCTTGTAGTATGTCATTTTGCCGGCTGGAAACGAGTATATGAGATAGGTAAGAATTTGTAATACAGTCATAATAATAAGTTGTTTCTATTGCAATAGCCCATAGCATCACAGTCCATCCCAACCTCATTCCATACCCAATAAACCTTTCCTTTTTCTTGCAATAGATTGTTCTCCTGCCGAAACCTATTCAAGAGTATATATACCTTTCATTGGTATATCCGGCGGGAGCGCCACATTATATAAACTACTCCAACTACGTGTTAACTGTATCATAGCTCGGTTTTGTAAAACATCTGCATATCGTTTAGCGTTCAAAAATTAAAGGGGTCGTCATACAAGAAACGTGTTTTTTCAGCGTTTTTAAACATTGCATGGAGATATAGAACCCTTTATGTACGAGTCCGACTCGCACTTGCCCGTTTATTTCAAATACCGAACCTTATTGCTAAACTTTTGACCAATGTAGGCAGGTATTTGCCAATGAAATTGAAAAACTTTCCCTGGGCTGGAATCGAATGGGCTAGTACGAAAAAAATACGGTCTAGAATCCGTACAGGTATATATTGAATTTATGTAAGTATGCACTGTGTATATAAAAGATTTACTTACAAGATTTTAGGACACCCCAGTAGAATGCGGAGATGACGAACGCCACAGGAATCGTTATGTTGTACAGCACCCAATACGTTTTGACGTACCATGGTAGTCCAAAAGTAGCGTCTGCGAACAACGCAAGAAACATAATTAAGTAACAACAATATATATCACCTACTTTATTATTAAGGGCCCAGTCCTTATTTTAGTGATTTTGACTGCTTTTTCGGAGCTGATTGGAGCCAAACTATCTTAGTAACAATATGTTAAATTGAAGTTTATTTAAGCATTAAAAAAGTAAATGAGACAATTTATTGATTTTCACTGAAATAGGTTGTTTAATTTCAAATAACCTGAGATGTATTTTAATTTTTTGCGGTACGCGACGTTCATGTCTTTGTTGTTTACACGGAATTTAAAACATTAAGTTGTGTATAAATTACAGAGAAATAAACACAAAGGAAAATCCTAAAAAGTGAATGAGAAGATTTTAGTAATTTTTATTTTTAATTCATTCAAAAACTTAGTTACAAAGGTTAAACTTTGAAGAAAATATAAGCAAATACGTCGTCGGATTTCTTGCGCTAAGTTAAAAAATAAAAAATACACATATATGAAGATTGATGCTTAAACACGTACGATAAATAAATAAAAAGATAATTTGTAAAAAGATAGAAAAATTTAAAGTTTTCCGAAATTCTCAAATAAATATAGGGACGAAAACGCTAATAAGGCAGACTGCTCGCTGCGCTTCTGAATTCGTCTAAATTCGCCTCCAGGGTAAATGTACAAAACAGCGCAATGCGTATGTGTAGATAGAAAATATAAATTCGGGTGTTCAATCAAAAATTCCCACGGCCGAAGACTGCAGTCTTAACATTATTATTATATTATTGATTTTCTCCATTATTTCTCCATTAGAAATGTTCCATGCTGGTCTGGGAGAAACTAAAAATCTTAGAATGTACCAGCTGTTGATTTCCCCGCGCAAATCGTAAAAGCCGATCGAGGGTATGGGCGAAACTGCGAATCATGTTAGTAATAGGCTATGTGGCTAGCAACCCGTCACTGTTGTGATTCCTTTTTCCACCTTTTACCGACCATCAAGCTAAAAGTGGCCTTTGGGACTTGCGGCCCTGGGCTCTGTTTGCACGCGTATACGCTATAAAACACACGTGTGTTAGAAACGCAAATAGTGAAGTTATATTTCTATAACTCACGATTTGCTATTGCGAAAGAAAGGGACAGAATTAATGGTAAATCCAGTATGAATGAGAGAGTAAGAAAGTTTGACAGTTGTGTGTAAGCGAGATAGTTAGATAAAATAAGGTGAAGGTTAGACAAAGAAAAATAATAAATCAGACATCAAACGTCATCATTGTTTCAATATTTATCTTTGTATCTTACAAGCATCAAATTGTTTTTTTTTTTCAAATTTTAAATTCGCATGCCATGCTGAAAAGCCTTCTGGTGCCATACAAATACCACGACGAGCAAATCCTATTCACACAATTACTAGGATCACGGAGAAGGCTTCAAATGGCCGAATCAAACGGAAGCATTGCCGTCAATGCTATAAACAGAAGAAACGCTCCGACACGACCTGGCACTGTGTAGCTTGTGATGATAAGCCAGGACTCTGTGTAGAGTGCTTCGATTTGTTTCACGCTCAATTGTAATTTTATTTTGTTTATTTTTAATATGTTAGAGTTCCTAAAGTAGTGATTTTGCATGTAAAAGTTCCTAAATTGTGCTGATTTATTAAGTCTATGTCAATTTTTATAATTTAAATCCTTCTATATATTATAATTGATTTTTATTACCGAAAATTTGTCCGACGCCCTCGGGCGTGATGGGCACCTGGGATGGAAATCCCATCGTCGGTGCCCGTCACGCCCCAAGGCGTTAGTTTTTTTTTCACCCCTTTTTAACCCCCCTTTTACATTTAAAATAAAGATAATATTTTTTTTTAATAATTTGCATATATATGAAGTTAAATTACACAAAACTGAAAGTTGGCCTCCGGCTGACGTCACTACTTTTTATGGGCAGTCAAGCTGTTAAACACACTCAGCTCCTTACGCCCTCGCTTTCGGCTCGGGCTGAAATTCCGCTTCGTGTGTTGTAACCATCTTAACGCACTTATATCGTAATGTACTATTATTACATTTTAATATACGTAAAACTAAAATACAAATTAACTAAAAGTAATTAATTAAAGGTACTTAAATTATTGTAATTAAAACCAAGAAAAAAAATAACTTAACAAATTATAAAAAGACAGTCTTTATCCTTTAATTTGATACCCCAGACGATTCTCTAAGTTTTGAATAAAAAAAAATTACGAGGACATAATTTGGCGCGAAGACCCGCTATTTTGGATTATTTAAATTTTTTATATACACAATGACATTCTCAGAGTTCTCGGAAAAATCTAAGGACACCTCTTAAGCTAAATACCATCAAGTCGTTTAGGCTGTAGAGCGTGCCAAAGAAATGTAGATACATACAAACATACATACATACACTCGAAAAACATTACCCTCCTTATGGCGCAGTCGGGTAAAATAAGGCTATCCTCACATACTATATTTTAATCAAAATATTGAAATTTTTAAAAAGTAAACAACAGGTAACTTTTCAAAATATCAATATTTTGGTAACTATACAGGCTGACTTTTAAACCACCAGCCAAATTTTTGGAGCAAGTTCAGTCCATGATATTGAACTACTTTCTATAAAAAAAGTTATTAAAAATCGATGAAAATTTTTCGTCCTCCCATAGAAAATCCGTTTGACTGAGCGCTGATTTGTATGAAAAGGCGAATTTTTATTTTAGTTTTTCGTTAATTGTTTTTATGGAAAGTAGTTCAGTATCATGGACTGAACTTGCTCCAGAAATTTGGCTGGTGGTTTAAAAGTCAGCCTGTATATTTGTAATATTTGGTAATATTTTGGTACTTGAGTTCCAACATAATTTACTATGTTTCATGTTTGAAAATGTTTAAGAAACAAAAGATTTTTCATATAATTTTGTTTTTCATTCGTACGCGTTACGCCCGTTACGCACAAATAATTACGTAAATTTTAAAATATCGCTTTTTTAGGGTCCCGTACAAAAAATGAAAAACGGAACCCTTATAGGATAACTCGTGCGTCTGTCTGTCCGTCCGTCTGTCACAGCCAATTTGCTCCGAATCTACTAGATCGAATCAGGTGAAATTTGGTAGGATGGTGTAATCCTATGACACAAACACATATGTGCAAAGTAAATAAATATTTTTTTTAAATAAGGGTCATTGATAAATTAAAAAAAAAGTTTTGCAAACCTTACTGTGTCACATATCAAATGAAAGGACTTGTTATGAGGATCTCAAATATATTTTTGTTATTATTGTAAATTGACCATTCCCCCCCCCCTGATCTCCGAAACTACTTTTACAGGAAAAGCTATAAGAATTCAATCAATTGTACTCATAAACGCGTACTACTTTCGACAGTTTATAAGCGAAAACCATACGAACACATGGTAAACCTAATTAAAAAGTCCTGGTGTGCGTAAATACTGTTAGAATAATTCAGGGAACAGGGCAAAGTGTAAAGAAATAAATTTTCATCGGTAAGTAACCTATTTCACTGACTGGAAATTTTATACGTATAAAATTCACCCCGCCATATATTCAAAAATAACAGAACAGGGTCAAATGTTTGAGATAGCTAGTCTATATAATTTATGTCAATAATCCCACAATGGAAAAAATAACACAACTAAGTACCTGCCCATTATAATGAAAGATGAATTTATTTGAGTCAAGGTTCAAAAGTATTGAAACGTGCAAACAGGGATCGTCAAATATATGTCTTGACGTGAGTTATGACTGATGTCATACGAGTACCTACATTGACGCTCAAGAAAGTCAAACTTACCTACTTAGTACATAATTTATGGAGATATATGTACATAATATGCAAGAAAAACAAAGTCACGGTAGGTATTATGATATCAGCTACCTCATAGCTACCTCTTATTTTTTTAGATAAGGTAAGGTCTCTACTTATAGTAATAACAGTATGTACTACGGTTAGCTTTTCATCCTTGCTTCATTTTCATATAGATATTTAAGAGACCTACATCAGCTAGAAATGCTCACGCACATTGAAACAGTTTGTTTCAGTCATATTTTTTCATTACAGTATGGGAGAGGGAGACGTCCGTATAGCATCAGGCCACAGAATAGATACTAATACTTTGACTCTTATGTATTCTGTGCTAATACTCCGTAATCAGGCCTCGGCCGGTACAATAGACACACGGGCGGTGCGCACGTGTGAGTGGACGTTTTATGCTCGAAATTATATTTTAGCTATTTTCTTACAGTATATACCTACATTTTATTAAAAAAAGAGAAGAACTACTTCGAATCCTACAAAATATCCAGTGTTCCCATACATTTTATTACAGTAATACTTGTTAAAAAAAAATTGAGGTATATTCGTGATTTTTTCTATCGAGTAAAATTAATAGCATCATGTTTTGAGGACAGTACTTCGGTAGCATATATCCTGAAGCATATCATATATTATTTTTTCAACGAAGTGGAACTTTTAGTTTTACGCAAAATAAAACTCTCGTTTAGATCATCTAAGTCCCGGGTCGTTGGCAACACGTATTTGGAATTGCGCCAACTAGTGGTAGGTAACTAGGTTTTATCAATAAATATCTGTTAATAAAAATTTAAAGATTTTTTTACCTTCCTTGTTATAGAGTGAGGCTTCCTTTTATCTGTTGCCTAACACCAAAGATTATGAGCCGCGACGGCCATAGCTTGTATTTATTTAGTTTCACGGCTATCTTTTTATTTTTTAACAAATTATAAAAAAATATATTTTTTAATGTTTATGGTGTACAAAATTAAATAATAGAAATCAATGAAGAAAAATATTCTTAACATTTTCTTCTGAATACTAACTTGATACCTACCTCTATGGGTAAAGTACCTACCAAATATTTTGAATGCATGAGCACGTAAAGTGTATAAAACCTTATAATTTGTTCATAAAAAGGCTGTTAGCACCAATTAGTACTTGATAAGAGTAACATGAGATCGAGACCTCAGTGGAACCGGCACGAGGCCGCTCTGAACGTGATCCTCTCGGTACGTGTGTCTGCCGGCTTCAGAGTGGTTTTCCTGTAGTAAGTATGGTGCCTAATAGTACCTACATTCAGAGCTACTTCCTGTCTTTAGCTACGAAGGTATATATATAGGAGCGATGCCGAAAACCAATAGATTTCTTACCTTTTTTTAAAAAAAACTTCAACTTGTAAAACAACATATGTTTGAAAAGAGAAGGGTTTTTTTTATGTTGTATGTACGTATATTTCTTAGCACGCTAAGGCTTGATGGACTTTGAGAGCACAGCTTCAGAGGTGTCGTTACAGTGAGACTGGGTATATTAAAAATATGTCGTTAGATTTGTCTCAACTGACATTGATACTGGGTATATTAAAAATACAAAAAGGCGGATTTTTGGCGCCAAATTATTAAAAATTATCTTAATTTTTTTGTTCAAGACCTTTCGTAAATAAACGAAATATATGCAACGTAACGTATACATGTTTAAATGAAATTTGGAATCAGAAATGCTAAAAACAATATGTAACCTCGCTCATTAGAGCGTGTTCCCGGTTGCATCCTAGGCATAGGCATACTGCCGTTGTAGGTACCTTTTCAGTTTACTTAATAAGCTAACAAAAATTTTCAAGCAGTCAAGTGTTTTTGTTTTATACAAGATCATGGATCTACTAAGCTTTTGTGGCTTTTGTCTGCTATTCTGTTTATGTCTATGGACAGTTCGGATACGAAACATTTATATCAACAAAAAATAACTAAGTAGGTAGATATTGTTATCAATTTATGGTCAGGAAAAATGTAAGGTAAGCAAAATCTGTATAACCATAGTATCTGTTATCTACTTATATGTTAAAATACGTTGCATGTGTGTAATGAGTTTCACACTTACTACCTACATAGGTACTGTAATAGGATCTAGGTGTGAATGGTGTGATGTTATTTGAGATCTGAGTAGGCACCTAATTCATTCACTTCAGTGGAACATCCAATCTTCTGCATTCTCATTCTTCTTCATTCTTCATGCAAAACTCAGAGAAACCAGCGACAGCTCCCGACAGGCCTCCGACTAGAGTATGCTTTGAGCCCTAAATGCAAAAGTTTATTACTTTCCTATTATTTACCTGTTATATAGTATTGTTTAATTCGTATTATGAAGAAAAATACTAGGTAATATTACTAACTCTGGCTTTGTAGTGGGACAAAGAGGCAGAAATATCTTTATTGGACCTAACTTTTATATAAGAATACCTACTTAAGCTGAAGTAGAAGCGTTTTGGCAATTTATTATTTATAAAAAAATCGTAAGTAATTCGTAACATTCAAGCCTGTTTATTCCTTTAAATAAATAAACTTTTCCTTTTTACAACAAACAATCAATCAATCAAACACACAATCTATAGCTGTCTGGGAACTTAGTTTAATTTTTTTAGCTAAGAGGTTCAGATAAGTTTAACAGAATTTTCTAAACATCTACTGCTTGTCTTATTTCACTTACTACTTTGTTGTGATATGTTTCATTTTGTACTCAAATTCAAATGTAAGGTATCATTTACACCGTGCATATTCAAAGCGTGCAGTATATTTTTAACCAACACGAACATTAAAACTAATTTTTGAAAAGCGTCTTCTATGATGATCAAATAGCAAACAAACACAGAAAATGCATACCAATAGGCTTCTTAAAGTAAACGTACGCTGAGACAGCTGAGGAAAATAGCGACGTGAGGACGATCAGAAGGAAACTCCAGTGCGCGAAGTACAGGAACCAATATCCGACGTTTTTGTTCACGGCCCGGGAGGTCACGGCCAGGGATGCGACGAGCACGCCAGTGGAATACAGGAAAAGAACTGTTCTTAAAAAGAGCAGAGGCATAGCAGACCGGTTGCTTTGCCATCTGCTGATGTAGAAGTCCGATGGTGAAGGATGCTCGAGCCGCCAATGCCACTGACTCGGACACTTCGCGCACAACATTGCGGACGGTCACGCTCACTCGCACTTAAACGATTACTGTAAATAATCACTTTCGCTAACGTTGTTATTGTTGCAATACTTGCAATTACTGTCTTCGCTGCCGTAATCAAGAACACTTGATATTATTGTTATCGTAACATGTTTATCAGGACGCACAGAGTCGCTTAGTGTCCAGTTGTGAAAATGTTGACCAGTGAAGCAGAGAGCAACTAAACTGTCAATGAAAACAGTCAAGGTCCCGTCTCGAAGAGATTGCAAATAACACTGTAATTTCAAGACCGAGGCATCGCAAACGCAATACGAATTACAATAATTTATGTTACTTTGAAATTGTCCCTTTTATACCTTACCTTCTTTGAATTTTTATAAACTACTATTACCTATAACTTAAGGTCAAACAAAATATATTAAAACTATTAGGTCCTTACATATGAAATTGCCGTTCAGTATCAAAAAAGTGAAACAAGTTTTTTTTTTAAATTATTATTTAATCAATCGAAGTATGCGCCGTTGTTATCGATACACTTCCGCCATTTTATAGGCAGATCATTGATACCTTTGGAAAAAAAATCCTGGGAGCGAGAGTCTATGAACTGTTTAAAGGCGGTTTTGACTGCCTCATCAGATTTGAAATTTTTTCATTGTAAAAGGTTATCCAAATTTTGAAAAAAGTGGTAATCGGTTGGGGCAAGATCTGGAGAGTATGGTGGGTGACGCAGAGGTTCCAGTCGCAGCTCCTCTAACTTAGCGATCGTTTGATGTGCAGTGTGTGGTCTAGCGTTATCCTGAAGGAGCAGTGGGCTAGAGCAATTCATCAGTCTCGGTTGTTTAATGGCGAGCTTTTCCATCATTGTTTGCAATTGTTGGCAATACAAGCCTGCAGTAATCGTCTGGCTTGATCTCAAGAAGCTGTAGTGGATAACACCAGCACTGGTCCACCAAACACTAACCAGAATCTTCTTTTTGGTCAGTTTTCGCTTAGGGCAAGGTTTTGCCGGTTCTCCAGGGTCAATCCATTGTGATGATCGCTTCCGATTGTCGTACAGGATCCATTTCTCATCAAAGTCACGATACGGTTCAAAATCCCCTCATTATTGTGGCGATTAAGCATAGAAACGCAGCAAGCAACGCGTGTTTGTTGGTTTGCTTCAGTCAATTCGTGCGGTACCCACTTTTCGAGTTTTTTAATTTTTCCGATTTGGCGCAAGTGGATAAGTATCGTTTTGTCACTTACGCCGAAGGCTGCTGCTAATTCAGAAGTGATCAAGAGATTCAAGAGTGAGTTTGAGATGGATCCGCTTCCACTATCGCCTTCAATTCTTCGTTATTCACTTGAGTATCAGGTCGTCCACGAGGCTCATTGTGTAAATCGAAATTTCCAGAACGGAAACGTTGAAACCAAAAACGCACCGTTCGTTCGTTAGCGGTGCCTGGTCCATACACGTCGTTAATTTTTCGAGTCGTTTCTGTAGCACTGGTGCCACGGTGGAACTCGTATTCGTAAATACCGCGAATTTTCAATTTGTCCATAGTTGTTGTTATAGAAATGTTGAAACTCAAACAAATGATGTTAAAACAAATGAAATACGAATTTTAAAACAATATTTTTCTGGCTTTATTTCGAAATAAATTTGAATTTGGAATTCCTAATGAAACGCAAGATATTTGATTTTAAAGTTGCCAGTATTGAAAATCGGCAATTTCATATGTAAGGACCTAATATTTAAGGGCGATTCCAGTCCACAATACTGAACATATTTCACCAAAGAACACCTAGAGAAATACGATAGACAAATAAATGTTTTTGGCCGTATTTAAGTTGATTAATTAGATGAGCCGAGTGTATGGAAATATTTTGATGTTGATGATGTTTGTTTAGTATAACATCATCATTTCAGTCGACTGCTGGACCTTTTGGAAATCTTCTCCCAAGGATTTCCAAAATGACCGATCTAGAGGGGCCTGCACCCAGCGCTTTCCAGCGCCTTGGTCAGGTCGTCTGACCACCTTCCTTGTGGGTGGATGACCTACGATGCCAGTACGTAGTCGCCATTCTAGAACCCTATGTGTATATGTGTCCCACCCACTGCCATTTCAACGAGCTAATCTGCTGGACTATGTCAGTAACTCTACGAGTTTTTCTAACTACGAGTTTCTGATTCGATCACGAAGAGTAACACCGAGCAAATAGCCCTCTCCATAGCGTGTGAAGCAACTTGAGCCTTATCATGAGACACATAATAAGGGACCACGTTTCAGAGCCATAAGTCATCACTGGTAACACACATTATTTATATACACTTTCGTCTTGAGGCTCTGAGGTAATTTGGTGGAGAAGACACTGCACAACTTTCCGAACGCTGCCCAGCCAAGTTGAATTCGTTGAAAGACCTCTTCCTCGAAGCTGGAACTTCCTGCCTGGATCAATTGACCCGCAGGTTTTGTATATTGGATTGACATTAAACAGTAAAAAATTGCATTTGTCCTTGTACTTATACAATCGTACATTCACGCAATCACCAATCGTGCAAAACAAAGCAAATGTTTTGCATCCAATTCATATTTATGTTTTATCTGGTACGTGTGTAAACATAATACTCTTTGATTTTTATCAGAGATACGTGAGTTTCCTATTATATTTAGATATCGGATTAACCATGTCGGGGCTCTATGTAGGCAATGTTCGGCTAATCTGTAATAACATGGTTATAACAGAGACCAGGAACAAGTGATGTCAGCGGTTAGTAATTCTGCCCTAACCCCGGATCTAGAATTTATCAAGGAATTATTCTAGAATAATTGGTGCTCCCTAAAAAGATCTAATCGAGTTGCAATGGCCTGCTAAAAAAATAATTAGGGCTCGCCTGGGTCGTTAGGGCCATGCAGAGCCCCAAGGCTGTTGCCTACACTGACTAAAGGTTGATCCGGCCTTGTCTTTGAGGCACAAGTTATATCCTCACTAGGCGCGACTTGTACCTCTTAGTTTGTATGAGTACAAACAACTCGCGCCTAGTGAGCACGGTCATTTCCAACTACCACCGGTGCTTCCGGTGAAGGACAATATCGTAAGGAAACCTGCACACTAGATTACTAGTGTGTAATAATGACTGTTCTGTTATCATTATCACTAGATGACAATCATTGACCTACGTCAGATACCTTTTAGGCAGCTTGAACCTGAGGTTTGAACAATCTGACATCAATGTAAGCTATTAGGGTTGGATCTCATCTATCAGCACGGAATAGCACTTTCCTATGCTGCTATAAAGGATAGCAATCCTTTTCTGTCGCTCGGAACAGTAATTTGCTAGAGCGAGAGAGAGCGACGGAACGCTGCAGCACGGCCGGCGCTGAAGTGTTCCGTCGCTCTCTCTCGCTCTAGCAAATGACGCTTCTGAGCGACAGAAAAGGATAGCAGTATAGGAAAGTGCTGTTCCGTGCTGATAGATGAGATCCAACCCTTAATAAACTCAATAAGAAAGAGAAGAATGACTACTTATTTGTAAAAATAATATTAGTTGTGTATAATATATATAACGTCTAACAAAATATACTGAAACTATTTTAAGGGCGAATTCAGTCCGTGACAATGAACAACTTTCCCCAAAGAACATATGTTGAAATGTAAAAAATATTTTTTGGCTTTTCATACAAACTCGGATCAGCTGATCGGTCAATGCATTGGGTCAATGTAAAAGTATAGGAGGCCAAAAATTGTTTTTCATATTTTGACATATGTTCCTTGGGGAAAGTTGTTCAGTATCATGGACTGAATCCACCCTTAAAATAGTTTCAGTATATTTTGTTATTTTTAATTAACCGGCAACCTTTTTGGAGCAAGTTCAGTCCGTGATACTGAACCACATTCCATAAAAACAATGATCGAAAAACGAAAACAAAATTTCGCTATCCCATACAAAATCCATTTGGTTGAGCGCTGATTTGTATGGAAAGTCGAAATTTTTTTTTCGTTTTTCTATAATTGTATTTATGGAAAGTGGTTCAGTATCACGGACTGAACTTGCTCCAAAAAGGTTGCCGGTTAATTAAAAATAACCCTGTATATATAAATATACATAGGTATTAGCGCGTTTTTGAATTTATTAATTGAATCATATTTATTGGCATATAATTATGTAGGTATATGAATAATTACAAATCTGCTGAGTGTAACGATGCAACCAACAATAGCACGTGCATCGGCTTTAATTGCAGGTGATTTACATCGCTGCACGTGATAACACTCCAAAGAAACTTGCCTTCAATACTATCCACTTATATTTTAGTTCCATGTCAGGTTCAGACGACATCTTATGTGAGATGTGCAATTAATAATATTACATTGTAAACTAGCGGATTTAGAGTGCAAGTTAGTATTTTTGATAAGCAATTCGTATTTTGTGTGATTTTTTTAGTTTTTTTGTAGGACATGTTAAGTTAATCAATTAGCTTTTTTGCTGAGCAGTCATTTATCCGGTATGCATTCAGTTAATTTGTGGAGTTACCTAGTATGCTGAATAGTTATATATATGTGCATTTAAAAATATCCCATTTAATAATCATCTCCATTTGTTACACATTTGTTCAAATAATGAGGAGCGAGTTGTTCGAATATTGGGAAGACTTACCTGTTTTGGTTTCCATGGGTTTTCTCACAGTCACTATGATTCCAAATAACGACTCAAGGAACACCATGATCAGTCCCCAGTGCGTCATGTAAATGAAAAACTTCACATTGTCTGTCGGGATGGCGCCATATGCCCACGTGATGGTGCACACCGACCAGATCAGCATCGGAATCCGCCAGAACAGTGGCGAGACTCTGTCCTTCCAGCATCTCGAAAATAGTCTCGAGGTTTTGTCGCCATCCTGGACGCCACCCATGCAGCATTGGAAAATCGAGGCAACCATTTTTGACTCTTGCAATTTACTCTATTGTTTAAATCAGAGCTGTTCACGAGACCAGCGGCGTTCCACTATTACGTCTCAGGAGAATGCCATAGCCTGCGAAAAAAAAACGTTCACATTAGGTGCAATATTCTCCCATTGTCTGTACCAATGACCTAGTTTTTCTCCACTTACGCAAATTCCGATTTCGTGAACTTACTCCATTTGTATGTATGAATGAATGTGCGTATGGAATTAGCGAGTTCCTAGGCCTCAATGTGTGATCGCATGCGCAAATAATTACAAACTAAGTACAACAAACAGGTCGTACCTATATCACATATATTATGTACTACAAAGTAATGTAAAATACTGACATAACCTTCTTTGTTGGCAATATTACGTATAAACAATTACCTATGCCCGTGTATAAGTATTTACAGTTACTTGACAGGTGGCGATGAACTTGAATTTTTCGGCATCACTAGTGGTTTGACTGGTAGATAAAGCATATGGCTTTAAGTCCGCTAAGTTTGTAATAAAGTTAAATAAATAAATAAATTTTATTTACGAGTATGAAAATCTTGTAACTGGATTTATTGTCGTCCCTGTGAAGTTCTCCTCATTTTGTAATCCGTGAGAGAGATCTGACAAAATTACTAAAGAACTCTACATACATATAGTAGTACCGTGGATGTCGTAGATGGCGACTTAGGAAACACAAGCTAAACAAAGCTTATAAACATCAATCAGACCTCTCCAACCCGTCTGGCCAGCGTGGAGAGTGTAGGCCAAATCCTCTGACTGCTCTGGCCAAGTATGATGATGATGATGATGAAGTACATACATATTGCTACTGTTATTATTTACTTGACACACTGTTAAAAATTATGTAATTTTACATAAAATTATGTAATTTAACATGCAAAAAATTACATAAACCTGTAAAATTACAGAATAATATAGGAAATTTACGGAAAAATATGTAAAAATGACAAAAATTATGTAAAATTTCATATTTTTCCGTAAATTTCCCAGATTTTTCAGGAATTTTACAGGTATATGTAATTTTTTTGCATGTAAAATAACATAATTTTTAACAGTGCACCTGCTAGGTGGTCGGATGACCTGAGCAAGGTTGCAGGAAAACGCTGGATGCAGGCCGCTTCCGATCAGTCGTTTTGGAAATCCTTGGGGGAGGCCTATGTCCAGCAGTCCGGACAAACTGTGGCTGATATGATGATGATAATGATTATGACTATTAAGGCCAAGATGGCTTTTTTTAACGTCAATGTAATTGTGCGGTGGGTTGATGACTCTCAAAAGATGACGATAAGGGCATTGAAGTCATTCAAAAGAGCAAAGTAGGGTGTACACAGTAAACAGTTGTGCAATAAATCATTTTGACTTGAGTTTGTGTAGACACAAACTTGCTTATAAAGAGTGTTTTATTTCTTAGGTTATAGTTTTATGTAGTATTTTTTATTTTCTATTTAAAACAAACTTTTCTCTAAATAAATTACTTACTTTGTTGCGTGTTAACGTTCAGTGTAAAAGAAATTCCAAAGTCGATTTCCACCAACTTAACGATTATTTAATTATATATATTAAATAGGAAATTTAAATTCAACTTGTCATCATTACAGAAATACAGATGCGTGAAAACAAATACATTTTTCTATACCTTCACGGAAAGGTATGTTATATAACGTGGAAGGGACATACCCGTAATAAATTGAACCACGGTCTATACTAGATCATTATACTTAGTAGGTATAATTACATTAAAATAACAGCCAAAGAACAAAAAAATTTGGCATTTCCATACAAGTGTGTAGCTGCCCGGGCGATTTGTATGGGAATGTCGAATTTTAATTTGGTTTTTTGGCTGTTATTTTAATTTCATTATACTATAGTGATCTAGTATAGCCCGTGGTTAAATTTTTACGGGTATGTCTCTTCCACGTTGTATATGTACCCAACTATAAAAAAAATAGTAAAATATTTCGACCTGAAAACCCAATGTCGGTCAGAGCATTTATCAATGCAAAACAGCTTGCTGTTTGAGTATTAGTGCTGGTATACATCGCCGACATGTCATGTTACTGAATGTTTGTTGTCTAATATTTAATCACATTGAACGAGTTATGGTGCTGCGCTTGCGCAAGCATGGGTGACGACGCTGGCCTTCGACAAGCTCGTTAAACACCTAAGTTCAAGTTCGAGCCGTTGGCCAAAATAATCTAGGAGTCGCTATTGACCTACAAGTTACATGACGTAGAACTGAATTTTGCGGCGCGTAAATATTTTGTAATATTTACAGAGTTAATGAAGTTGTTATGGAATGTGCCGTAACAAAGATATATCGTTATTTGTTCAATAAAATACCTCTAAAAGAGAGTTAAATAATGCAGGAGATTATCTTTCTTCGCTTTTTTTTTCATATGCTGATATTGATGATCGATATTACATATGTACATAGAGGTTAAGAACCTGTACAAGAAATGTAGAAGCAGATGACTAACATTAAGTTTCTGTTAAAATTAATTAAAAAAGATTGAAAAATTAGGGTTAAGTAGTTCAATATTGTACGTGCGGTTAAAGCGAACATTTATTTTGCATTAAGTGTAGAACATTATCACGAGAACTGAGCGTTCTCAAGGATGTGGAAATCAGGAAAATGCCTGATTATTGTCGACCTCTAAACTGTTGAAGGAGCAGGAAAGAATTAATTAAATGCTGAGATGCGAATCAAGTAGGTAGGTATAATTATTGTTTCGAGTCGAGGACTTTAAACAATAATCTAACTTTATACAATTGTACAAAATGGTTTTAAAAAATAGAGAGTATGCATGATTTTTTTTATATTTTTAATCGATAGTCCTCGTCGAGAAATAGCCGCAAAAAATAAATCAGTGCCGAAAAACATGTATATGGTGTAGAAAATAAATATTAAAAATAGCAAGTAGATTATAACAACTAAAACACGCCATTTTAAAATATGACGTCAACGTCTGCAATATCCGCTAGAGACAGAAGCTGTCAACGCATGTTTTTCTTTTTTGGGTACTTTCGATGTTATCAGCCAGTGATGTTTGTTAAACTTCTATATAAAAGTACATACATTTCGAATGTCATCGATAGTCAAACTACATAGACGGACAGTTCTACCGAACGCACCCAAACTTGTCATTTCCTTTTTATGAACTTTGTCGTCGTTTCCCTTTTTTTGTCAAAAGTTCCCGCGCAATATTTGCATATTTTCAATAATTTATTTCTAATCCAAATAAGAGTCAGTAAGAAAAATAATTAACTAGGCGTGGTAACGTATTAAAATAAATTGTAAAATAAAAATATGAGCCGGATTGGTATTACATGCATATTCCTTATTGTGTTATTCTCGTAATCAGGACCTGTTTACTGTGTTTCCCTTGTTTGGCAGAAATTTCAAAGAATTTCGTTTCGCAGATAATCTAATATATAAAATTCTCGTGTCACAGTTTTCGTTGCCATACTCCTCCGAAACGGCTTGACCGATTTTGATAAAATTTTTTGTGCTTATCCGGTATCTATGAGAATCGGCCAACATCTATTTTTCATCCCCCTAAATGTTAGGGGTAGTCTTTATATGGCAAAACAACGTTTGCCGGGTCAGCTAGTGTTTTATATAATTTTGGTCCTTGTATTTTTATTTTGAATATTATTGTTTCAATGACTATTTACTTAAATAAAACTTTTCCACAGATACAATTTCATTCATTTTTATTTTATTTTATTTATCAACTTATATCAAATTATATTTTATCGGATATTGTTTGTTGGGTATATTTTTTATTATTCGGTGTATTGAGCGAGCGTCGACCAAGTGCCGAAAGCGACCAATTTGGCTATCCCGAATTAGTCACAGGTATGTGGCTTAGTTTATGGTTGTACAGTGACCATCACAAGAGCGAGCGAGCGTCGACCAAGCGCCGAAAGACCAATGTATTTAGCTACCTCAAATTAGTCACAGAAGGTAGGTAGGTATAGAAACTTTCACGCGATAAAATGTTTTTTTGGTTATATTAACTAAACAATATGAGTTTATATTAACTTAACAATATGAGAATAAAGAATATTTGATTTGTTATTCTATGATATGAAAAGCGAAACATAAAATTTTATTTTTAACAAAAATCAATGATTTAAATTTATTCCAATAAAGTATTCTGCGTATTCATTTATTCTATGAAATAATACAATAAGAATTAAGATTATTGCTATTTAAGGCCCAGCCAGTTCAGAACCAAGAAAACTGTGAGTGTTTTTAAAAAATCACTGTTATTAAACTACTACAATTTATTCCTCAAAAAATTTAAATGAAAATCTTAAGGATTTTGTACAGATACCCACAATAGCCAAAATACGATTGAGCATTTTTGGCTCGATAGAAAAAAATCACAAACATACCTATAAATTTACCTAAATTTGCCTTTATAATGCGTATTACTATTTTATAAAATCACCTTTTTATATGAAAACTATCCCAAAAATGTATTATCTAAATATGTATCCGTTTTGACTACAGAAAAAATTATAAATATAATACAAAAAAAATTATTAATAAAACACTGCGAAATATCGTCGAGCACGGCTCCGGGCCTTTCTTCGCGCTTGACAAATATTTCACTGTGTTTTATTTATTACTTTTTTTGTATTATATTTATAATTTTTTCTGTATCCCAAAACGGATAGATATTTAGATAATATATTTTTTGGTATAATTTTCATAAAAAAAGGTGATTGTATAAAATAGTAATACGTATTATAAAGGCAAATTTAGGCAATTTTAGAGGTATGTTTGTGATTTTTTTCTATCCAGCCAAAAATGCTTAATCGTGTTTTGGCTA
Organism: Acrobasis repandana; assembly: GCA_963576875.1. Lineage (NCBI taxonomy): Eukaryota > Metazoa > Arthropoda > Insecta > Lepidoptera > Pyralidae > Acrobasis > Acrobasis repandana. The sequence goes on from OY756215.1 coordinate 7,115,467, forward strand.
TTGTGGGTGTCTGTAGAAAATCCTTAAAATTTTTATGTAAATTTCTTGAGGAATAAACTGTAGTAGTTTAATAACATTGATTTTTCAAAAACACGCTTAATATTGCTAATTGTGAACCCACGACGCCTTAAATCAATGTAATTACTAACATTAGTTGTAAGTTTGTATGTACTAACAAATGGACTGCAGTTGTCTAAATAAATGAATATTATTATTATTTTTAACTTTTAATCAGACTTGAGGAAAAACTGATGTAACATTTTTAAGTAAGATCAATCTAACTAACCTGTATAAAAAAGGTTCTCAAGATAGGTATGTATTAGGAGGTAATTTTTTTAAACTCGATCGATTTGAATCAATTGAAAAAACCCGAAGCACTCTTCCAGCTTTGTGGAATTTTCGAAGATTCCGACTTAGCTGAGCAGTGTCTCTACCATTGAGCAGGAGAGTGTAGCAGAGTGCACGCGCAATAATGGTTATTATTCTTGGACCTCCTGCAGGAAACCCTAGGGAATCCAAGTTTTCGTTTTCTCAAGAGATCCCAACAGTTCCTAGCGGAAGTAACGTATCACTCTACTTTGCAGCTGCAAATAAAACGGTCGAGAGAATTGAAAAATAAGTATTTGTAAAATCTATTGCCGTCGCGCTGTGCCCGAATAAAATGTCGGGCTGTGCGATCGAGACAACTGCAGCTCAGGCCGAAAATACCTATGAAAAGTAAACAAAATCAACGTTTCGTAGTCCCCTGATTTCTCCTACAAAACTTAACCGATTTAATTTCTTTTTTATTAAAAATTTAAAAAAAACTATGGCTGTTTCCTATCTTTTCTATTTATTATAATCTCGTCAAATTTGTTTGCAAAGTTATTTGAACAGTGTGGAAAATATTACCAATTTTTCTGGTTTATGAACTTTGTATCTTTTTTTAACAGTTAAATTATTTAAAAAAATGCGACATAGGGACATGTCAATATATACATAGATAATAAAAAACACTATTCGGCGGGGAATCAGGGTAGTAGTAGGGCCGATGGCAGTGCGAGAGGTGCCGAGGTGCGTGAGCGCTGGTTTCTACACATCCGTTGGACGTTATCCACTTGCCCATTATGTATCATTCGAACCGCTGATAATAATTGCTGCTATTGTGGGGAATGTGGTCGATCGAAGGACATCTATGGCGCAATGTCTTGGCTGCGACATATCCGAAGTTTGTGCGTAAATTGATAAAAGCTCTATTCCTAAATTGAGGATTCCGACGACCTAATTAAACTTGACTGGTTAGAAATTTTTAAAACATAAACTATTCTGCTACAGTAGTACGAATATTAAATAAAAAATCTAAAACACAAAACTTTTCTTACATAATGGTTATAATTCTTTTTATATGTATATTTTCTTCCATACTGGTTTGGGAAAAAAGAAAAAACTTGTACCACCTGCTTCTCTTCCCGCGTAGATCTTAGAAGCGAATCGAGGGAATGGGCTAGAATCTGAAACTTTCTTACGGCCCTGGGCTCTGTCTACCCCGTTAGGGATAAAGACGTGATCATGTATCTGTATAACTATGGAGATAACCAAATGAAATTACTTTTGTCCCCAGAAAGTACCGAACTCGACCTGAACAAAATATTTTTGAAAAAGATGATGCGAGGATGTCGTCTATGTATGAAATATGTATTTGCAAAGCAAAAAAGGTACCTTCTTATAGAGATAATCTGGTTAAAATCCATCTTTTGTTTTTTTGCTTTACCTCTGACTGTTGCTGTAACATATCTCTGGTTGCTGTTGCCTATTTTAAATTTAAATGACATTGTCTAATGACATTGACTTCTGTGTGACTTTTTATTTAATAGCGTCATACACGTCTTGGCGTACCGCGTTAAAAAATAGGTAAGTACGCCAATACCTTTCGAAACCTGAGTTCGAAACAGTTTACATTTTCAAAAATCTAGGTCTATATGAGCGTGAGTTTATCCAGTTTTCCAAAATGTTTATGTAAAACAAAACGAGGGTGGGTCCAGTATTTTATCGTTTTTGTTTGTTTCTTTGTTTGTAATAACTTTATTGTACTTCTAAAACATATAATTAAATATTTTTTTTTTGCTGTAAAAAAACTTTTTTTACGTAGGTATGTTTCTTAAAGATACTTGTTCAGTCAGTACCGTGCTGAAATACAAACTCAACATCAGTCAGCTTGTAAGTAAATATGGCTAGGTACTCTGACATAAGCCTTTCCCAAGGTTTCCAAAACGACCCAATGAAAGCGGCCTTCGCAGGGTTGCAGGAAAAGACTGGATGCCTAGGTGCTTACCTAAGTTATTACAACTCTTTGGCGCTGCACTTCAACACCCGAGCATTCAAGTAGAGGCTTATAAATAATTAGGTCGAGGTAAATCTGTTTTGCTATCGCACATTTTCTCGCTTAACCACTTCCAAAGACATTTGAATAATGATACACACAAAGTTGATTGCGGAAAATCAGCAGTCAAATGTATATATCAACGAGATTTGTAAGAGATAATATTACATTTGTATTTTCAAATTCAAATTTCAATAATATCTTTATTATCATAGGATATTTATAATATCTCTTAATAATAGTCACTTTCTTTTGTTTTGCACAAATGTTGACGTCAAATCGTCAGCTAAGTTTAGTGCCACTTCCTAGGCGCAAGTGCAGAAGAAGCGGCAAAACTGCACTGCAGCATTTTCTCCAAAGACGTCAATTAACAAATGTTGTATATCTACCTCTATGTTTTGTCTTATAGAGGATATATTTAAAGATTTATAAAATATTTGTTAATCTTACTATTGATATTTCAAATTATTCAAAAAAGATACTTCAAATGGTGAGTAAAAAATCATGTATAATAGATGAGAGTTAATTTAAACACAAAAAAAGCTCTATATAAGTATATAAAGTTTGCATAAACCTACGATCTGTGTCTAGTGTCTACAACATTTTCTGATGATACTGATTCATGGACGTGAAATCGGATTACCTAGGTGCTCATTTGCTCAACAATATTCACTTTCCTCTATTTATTCCTATATTTTGGGGTTTATCTCCTCCATAGGATTTTGTTCTCCAAGATCATGTACTAAACCTCTGTAACAAGTACTTTGTGTGTTCATAGGTCATCCCCAAAGATTTGTATCTTGATCCTTGGTCTGTGATCATACCGGATTAATTTTTTTTTAATTACGATAGGAAGAGTAGATTCTGTGCGGAAAGAGAACCGTCGTGGCGTAGAATGGACCGCAATAGCTAGACACTTAAAATTTTCACTGATTATTTATTACTGTGGCCGATATAACATCAAATACTAAAAAGAAGATAAAGTTAAAAATAAACGTGTTTTTTCAGCATTTTAAAACATTGTACGGACGTACGAAACCCTTTATGTACGAGTCCGACTAGCACTTGCCCGGTTTATTTACATTGCTACCAGATTGGGAGGTTTTTTGATATTTCGTGTTGAATATCTTTAAGTATCGTGTTGTTTTCTTGTAATTTGTTAAAAATTATGTCGAAAATGGTTTAAAACCTTATGCAGTTCTACGAGAAAAACAGCAGCGTCCCCAAATCCTACGACGGTTCTTTTTCCACACAGACACTAGTCATAGAATATAAAAAAAATATTGCGTAAAATATATGTAACTTATTAAATTTGTACGAGTAAAGATTCTATGGTGAACCCCTGTTATTTAAAAGTAGTGTTAACTACTTTTAAATTATTTATCAAGAGCTTTATGAATTGTACGGATACAAAACCCTATTATTACAGTTGACATCAAGCGTTCTGAGAACAAACGAAAAACTCTACATCTACAAACAACTCTTTTTTAGGTCTAAATTTGATTAGTGGTGATCCGTTTGATCTGCAGCCCACCGTTAGGGAGACTGGGCAATGAAATGGCATTGATTCAACTATGCAGTATTAGCAGCTAAATATACGAGTATATTCGTTTCGGGCCACTCATCGAAAAGTCGTACGGCCCCCGACACATAACGTGCATATATTAGTATCGAAATGTTAATACAAAAACAATATTTGGAAATATTGGTCATAGCATCACACCCTACCCTAAAACATAACTGTAGTCTAGATGTTCAAAATTATTTTTTTGTTTTAATTTTTGACTCTTCACCCATGCCAAAAGTTGAAAAATTTGGGTTGACTGAAAGAGATCCCTTTTGTGCAAGTTTTTTTTACTCTATGAATTTGATATGTGAATGTGATTTTTGTGCAATAAAGATCTAAAATTAACAAACTAAACAAACAAGGTATGTACATTTACATCTTGTGTAGACAATAGAGTAGGTAGGTAGATTTTATTTCAAACACTACCTGAACATGGGAGTTCGCAGAGTTCAAACAACTAACATTAGGTTCTTGCTTTTCAGCTATATTATTATTATACAATAGCGGAAAAACATCATCGTGTTGATGTAAGGAAATGCTATTGTAAAAGGCTAGGGCCAAGGTCGACATCCTGACGTCACGAGAAGTAAGTAGATTATAAAACTTGCACAGCAACTAAGTAAGTATTTGTACAGACAAAGGGTGATCAATTGATCACGTTGAGAAAGAATAGGATAAAATACCAACGGCATGAAAATACTTTACCTCTCCTGGCTCTGGGGGTTTATCTATACAGAGTCTAACAAAATATACTGAAACTATTTTAAGGGTGGATTCAGTCCATGATATACTGAACAACTTTCCCCAAAGAATACCTATATCGAAAAATGAAAAATTGTTACGGGAAAGTTGTTCAGTGTCATGGACTGAATTTACCGTTGAAATAGTTTCAGTATATTTCTTTTTAAAAATTTTGTGGGTCTTGGGTGTTTGGCTATATAATGTATGTATTACAAAATATAGTTAGCATCCCATAACCCTGACACAAGTTTAAACTTACTTTGGGGCTAGCTCAATCAGTGTTATTTTTATATATATGATATATATATATATTTTATATCGGGACAAATCACACTGATTAAGCTAGCCCCAAAGTAAGTTTTAAACTTGTGTTATGGGATACTCAACGATACTATGTTTTATGATAAATACATATATAGATAAACGTAAAGCTGTTGGTCCCGAACGCCATCTAGCGTTTGTACCTATCCCTAGGATTGGTTCTGGTCTACCCTTTGGGCGGAGGTCAGACGGCAGTCACTCTGTGTAAAACCAGTAACCTCGTCGAATCACCTAGGGTAGGTAGCGGACCCCGGGCTCTGAAGCGTAATCGCTGACGATGCAACCGGGAGTACCGCTCGGATGTTGATAAACATCCAGACCCAGGACTATTTGAAAAAGGCCATTTTCCAACTTGCCCTGGTTGGGAATCAAACCCAGGAACTTCCGGATTAGCGGTCTAGCGTGTTAACCATTACGCCACGGAGGTCGACATTTGCCCCTATATATTTAATATTTCTTATATTTAATTAAATAAAAATAAAATTAAATGTATCAGTCGTCCAGTAGGTAAATATCATACATATGTACATACATACATACTATCACGCCTGTTTCAGGGGTAGGCGGAGACTATGAACCTCCACTTGCTACTATCCAGACAGACCTCTTTCGCTTCATCTACACTCATTAACCTCTTCATACATACATGCCCTTCGGTTACGGGTACTTCTTATCTCTCCTTTGTTAGAACGTCTGCAATCTGATCGCAGAAAATATAAAATATGAAATACCTGATATTGTTAGGTACGCGCGAAACTACTTATAATTACGGGCATAGTACATATAAATATATTGCGGGAAGTAATTTTCTACGTGGGTTGCGTGCCTAATTTATTTTTAGATAGAGCACACGAGATAGTTGCAAATTGCAAGAGATGCCAGCGCGATTTTTTTAGATCTTTAATAATTATCCTGTTCTCATTTTCACTTTCATACTATATATTAGTGTAAACAAAAAAATATATTACGTATTTTTATACCATTTACAGGAGGTAAGCTTAATTTTACGAGTGCGTTGAAAAATAAAATATGCTTTAATAATAGACACAATACATATTTGATTGACGAGGGCTATCTGTCAAATTAATATAATAATAATTATATATACATCTTTTCTAGATCTCTCTTTGTTGATGTTAGAGTCAAATAGACATACTTGTACCCACATATATGTCTATTTAGCTCTAACATCCTAAATTATCATTTGTCACAAGACTCTTACACCAATTTTTGGTACCAATAGTAAGTGTATCAATGTCACTTTTGGTTGCAATAAAATAAAATAACTAACTAAAGTAGTTACTTCAGTTGCAATTTCATTTTTGGTAAGAACAGAAAAGATGGAAGTCCCACTGGAACCTACTTATTAGTCTTATCATGCTATTTAGCAGTACGAGTATTTACCTATAGGACGCTACTGAGTTTGGGTAAGGAAAGTAAATTTCATGAAAAAATGTCTAATGCCCAGCATGTTTTAAAAATATATTAATGATAGATTAATATTTTTTTTAATGAATAAGATAACTAATACATTGGTATAATCAAGTAGATATAAACTTCCAAATAACTTACCAATCACAAAAAAAAAATCACAATTTAACAAAAAGTTAGCAATGTTTTAGGTATCAACTGTCAGCGTTATCAAACGCGACAATTGATCTGTAAATGTCTGAACGCGCGCGGTGCGCGTGGTTTTACGCGCAACTGATGCGTCGCGGGTGCCGCGAGTGCGCGGCGGATGCTGCGCTCGCGCAGGACCGCGCGACCGCGCTCAAGGACCCGTTGGCCGGTAGGTAAAATGTAAACAATACATATATTATTATTAAATTACGTGATAACTTTGTATGTAGAGATAAAATATCAAAAGATTTACACGATTAACCAACATTTGGCGATAGGCTTTGATTACCTAGGTTTATGAAGCAGTGGTTTATTTGTTTTAACTTAAAATACTTTCAAATGTACAACTTACTTAATAGGATTATTTGCAATAAGTTATTTAAAAAGTTTTTCTTTTTGAGTTATAAAAAAGGATTAAAGCAGAAAAACAAACTATCAAAAATAAAAATAAATAAACCGGGCAAGTGCGAGTCGGACTCGTACATGAAGGGTTCCGTACCTCCGTAAAATGTTTTAAAACGCTGGAAAAACACGTTTCATGTATGACGACTCCCTTTCATTTTTAACTATCTTATTTTTAGTATTTGTTGTCATAGCTGCTATAGTAATACATAATCAGTAAAAATTTCAAGTATCTAGTTAAAGCCATTATAAATATCGAGTTAAAAATGCTGAAAAAACAGTAATATATAATCGGTGAAACTTTTAAGTGTCTAGCTATTACGGTTCAAGAGATAGAGCCCTGTGACAGACGGACAGACGTACAGGCGGACAGACAGACAGACGAACAGACAGACAGCGGAGCCTCAAAAATAGGGTCCCATTTGCACCATTTGGGTACGGAACCCTAAAAACGAATTATTTATATTATACAAGCTTTTCATATAAGCGCAAATAGAAACCAGAGAAAAAAAATAAAACTTAAGAGCGCGCATTCAAATTTAAGCAAGTCAAAACTATGAGCGGGAGTTGATTTCAACTCACACAGACGCAAAACGTTGCGTATCATGCGTGTGTGTGTGTTAGCGGTAGACCGAGCGTAGACTAGTAGGACAAATAATTTTGATACTTACTCTGATTTCATAACAATTTTAATATTAGTGTTTTAGAATCAAAATATAATAAACTTTTCTTATGAAACTTTACTGTCAACTTATAACGGCATTTCAAAATGTATATGACAGAAAAGCTTGGCGCAACGTTCAAGTATTAGAATTATAATCAATCATATAATTTTATTTAATTTACTTGTTCTACACAGGTAAATCTCGCGACAAGTTTTTATGTCACATACATTGTGTAATGACGTTATAATATGATAATAAAAGTTTTATAGGAAAAAAAACATTTCTGAATCATTGAGTTATAATCCGGTACTTGACACAGTAACATTATTTTTTATTCTATTTTGACATTGAAAATAAAAAATATTGTTAATAGAGCTAATAGTAATAGGTAGTAAAGTAATTTTTACGAAGTAAGTTTAAGACACCTCATTTAAAAAAAAACTTTGCAAATTATATGCATTACCCGTCAGTGTGGTAAAATTACCGTACAGATTTTATTATATTTAATATCTAATTGCTTAATTTATCATATAATAAGGTCTACAAATATTTTCCAGTAAAAAATGTGAACAAATACCTGTCAATTTGTTTGTTCCGATTGACGGGCGTAAATACTCGGCATGCTATCTTAGGGGAAATGTTATAACAAGTTGATGGGGTATCGAAGAACTTGTCAATACGAATATCTACTGTTCCGGGGCGAACTCCCAAATCAGTACCTAGATTAGGCTCTTGGTTGAGCAGTCAAAGAAGACTACTCAAAAGAATTGAAAAAAAAAGTACAAAGCATTCGCATTTGTCTGCGATTATCTGTCTACGCGGATAGAAACCATTTAAGCCCAGAACGAAAAGATGATACGAGGGCTGTTTGATAAGAACCCGTTTTCTAAATATATTAATATCACTGGCCGCAAATAAGTATACCACCTTTTTAAGCCATTTCTCAGAGGCGGGAAAATTAAAAAAAATGGCATTCTTTTGTTTTTTTTCTCATTTGACAACGATTCAGTGAAGGCGTGAACTTAAAATTGTTAAAATGGAGAAAGAACAGTATCGGTCTGTAATTAAATTCTTATTTTTGGAAGGAAAAACATGTGATGAAATAAAAATAAGAATGCAAGCGGTTTACCATGAATGTGCTCCTTCTATGACAACCGTCAGATATTGGTATAACGAGTTTAAGCGGGGGAGAACAACCGTCTTTGATGAGGATCGCCTAGGCCGGCCAGTTGAGGTGACTACAGACGATATGGTTAAGAAAAGTGAAAATATCGTTTTAGCCGACCGCCGAATTAAACTTCGAGAAATCGTTGATGCTATAAATGTTTCAATCGAGAGGGTTCAAACGTAACCCGAAGGAGTTTCTGCGTCGTTTCGTGACCGTGGACGAAACGTGGGTCCACCACTACACCCCGGAAATGAAAGAGCAGTCGAAGCAGTGGATATTACCGGGTGAACCTGCTTCAAAAAAAAGCAAAAACCGTCCCATCGGCTGGAAAGGTCATGGCGACCGTTTTTTGGGATTCGCAGGGCATATTGACTATTTAGAAAAGGGACGCCACAGAGGCCTATTTTAATGACTTTCCAAAATCATACTTTTTGGATGGTTTATTGAAGCTTGAGTATAGGCGGAACAAATGTATAGAGTTAAAAGGTGACCACGTAGAAAAATAAATGCACAAAAAAAAATGTTTTTTTTCCATAAACGGGTATCTCTCAAACAGCCCTCGTATATGATCATATTTGCGAAGGCAGAAAATGAAACGTATAGAATTATTCACGAGACGGTCAAGCTTCCCAGTGGGATTTGAACCCACGACCTCTGGATTACAAGGCGAAGGCCTTGACCACTGGACCACGAAGCCAGTCAATTCTCTATAAGTATAGATAACCTTTCTACAAATTCTACAAACTAAACGATCAACTCCGCACACGTCGCGCTATACGTTCCTGGAACCTTTTGTACAGATGGTCAATGACCCCGACCAGGCGCGGCTAGCGAGTGATACATCCACCCGTTGCGAAGGCCCGGCGCGTACTAAATCGTCACTAGGCTAGGCGCGCGCTTGCTTTTATAGGTAATTTTTCATAGTTCGTAATAAATAATAAACATGGGATATTAATAAAATGAAAAAAAATAAAAATAATTTTAACGAAGAAATTCTGTTCTTAAGAGTAGAAAAACTGCATTTAAAAACGTGAATTGTGACCTTTTTAACGAATTTTTATAGCGTATAAATAAAAGCATTTCTTTTAATTTTCCTTTGAGGTACACTAAAAGACAATATATTATGTTCTCCAAAAATATTAAATGAAATAAATTAACATGATTTAATTGTTATTTTATCTTCCAAAGTAAGCTCTAACAGTCATTTTTGCAATTTGGTGTTCAGTTAAATCGTCAAATTAACAAAAATTAACTTAAAATATTTTATTTTACGCTGGAGTTCACTAGAAAAAGAGTTTATCTTACCATATTCTTCTTTTGCTTTATTGAATTTGGTGAAATTGATCTAAAAATAGGTGGTCAAAAACACAAAAAAATTGAATTTTCGTCTAAGATTGACTGCACGTTCTTAATTTGGTTGTGTGTTGTTATGGTACAATTATGATATCCTGACATCGTGGCTATACAGGGTGACTTTTTAACCACCAGCCAATTTTTTGGAACAAGTTCAGTCCATAATAAATAAACTACTTTCTATAAAAAAAGATTGAAAATCGATAAAAAAATTTCGTCCTCTCATGACTGAGCGCTGATTTGTATGTAAAGAAGATTTTGTTTGATTTTTCGTTAAATGTTTTATAGAATACTTTCTACAAAACATTAACCTGTTCTAATTTATCTGGTGGTTAAAAAGTCATTCTGTATATGTAGATAGTGTAAGGCATTATTTCGATCGATCTACATATTTTATTATAGGTAGGTATTCGTCTATACGAGTATAAATAACATTCATCAGCACAACCCTTACATTAAATTATCTATTATCTATTTTCGTTTAATATACTTACTTTAATGAAATATTGAATAAAAGCTGGTTTTTTTAAGGTTTTTTTTAGTTAATAATATTATTCTTCTGTTGCAAGCCGCCGAATAAAAGAGGACTAACAAGAATAACAATAACAAATTTTACCCGTGTGGTTCTAGGTTAGAATGGGACCACTCCATCTCTTCCTGTGGATGTCGTAAGAGGCGACTAAAGGACTGAGCACAAACATCTCGTGCTACAATTGCATTCCCAAGGAGGGTTCACGTCGGGCGGCGGCCGGTTGTAAAAATTTTCGCACAAATACATTCCCAAAGAGGGTTGACGTCAGGCAGGCGGCCGGTTGTACAACTATAGCCAAATCCGTTGAAAGTGTTCCGGCTATTTCTTCTCCATTTTACGAGGTCTTTTGCATCCTTGGGTGCCCATTGACATGCATATTATATTTGGAGAAGAAAAAGTGGGAAAGCACATCCCGGGCTCCGATGCAGCACAGCTGAGGATGCAACCGGGAATGCGCTTAGACGAAGAAGAACAAGAATAATAATAACAAAAAGGTTAGGGGTGTTTAATGTAAAATAAAACATTGAAACATTTCGTAATGTTATAATTTGACTTAACAGTATCCCTATAGGTATGACCATGACCATGGTACAAGAATATAGGGTATATTCTCTTCCCGCGATGGCCCAAGACTACTTCACGAATGTCACGATAAGTGTTACCACTTATTGTTCTTTTCAGTAAGTTGAAGGACTTTCTCAATTAGTTAATGAATATAAAATAAAATACTAATTAACCTATTTCGTATATCGTGTGATTTATCTGTAAATTTTTTAATTTTATATTGAATAATTAGTTCATAATTGGTTTGCTATGTTAAAAATGCATTTTGCAGGGGTAATTCAATCACACACGTGGTAACACTCCCAACTGATGCCGTATTATTTTGCCAATTACGTGACCAAGCTGTCACGGGAAGAGAATATCGTGTTTTACTAGACCATCGATGGTTATGACAATAATATCAGTTATCCGAGGTATATTTTTCCACATACCATCAAATCAGTCCATTCACATAATTATGGCTTTTTGAGCCCCACACGCGCAAAATTATTGCTATTAGAATTGTTTATAACAGGACAGCAAAATATAATCACAGCAATTTATTTTTTAAATATTAATGTTAGGAACGATAGTCGTTTTACTAATACAATACCCTAATTATTTGCCGTTTACAATAATTTTAAAATGGCCGTTTTCTGTTAGTTCATGTAATTTTGTACTTCCAGTACGAGCGACATACTTATACGATTAGATGTACCTAAGTAGTTCAATCTATGTATAATCAATGTCGCGTACCTAATTTACTTTTTAGTATTATATCATATAAAATTAACTATGTAAGTATATTCTTGCTTTTTATATATTCACAACACTTTTAATGGTGATTTTTTTTGGTGTGATGTAGGTACTCGTACTAAACATAGGCCTTCATAATCTCGTTCTAATGCGTTTTGTATAAATTTTGGAATACATGAACGTGTATTTAAAAAAAAAAACTTAGTTCTCTTTTCTTAAATACGAGTACATGCATGTCAATAGTCTGCGAAATACCTCATATGGTCTAACAAAATATAGGTACTGAAATTCAGCCTATAATACTGAAAAACTTCACCCAAGGAACATTATCGAAATATAAAGAATGTTTTTTTATTAGGTATAGGTTAGGTTAGGTTCGGTAGTTTGGTAGGTTTTTATAAATAGACTAACGAGTTAAGCCCCTGGGGCGACCCCCCGGAGCGGCCGAGGGCCGCCATATTTATGTAGGGTAAATAGGGGTGGTAGATGAATATAAAATAACAATACAATAATCAATACAAGATATACAATCAGCTGATGTAAGTTTCATTATATATAAAGCAATTTTTTTTCATATTTTGATATACGTTCCTTAGGGAAAGTTGTTCGGTATTATGGACTGAACCTACCATTAAGGCCGTAACTGAATTTTCGGGGGTCCAGTGCTGTCCCCATTTAAAATATCATTTAAAAAAAACGGAGACATTATTTAAAACTGTAAACAGTAGTTCATAAAATACTTTGAAGGGTTATCTAGGAATTGATAGTAGCAAAATTTTAAATAATGTCTCCGTTTTCTTTGAAATGATTTATTTTAAATGGGGGCAGCACTGGATCCCGGAAAATTCAGGTACGGCCTTAAAATATTTTCAGTATATTCTGTTAGACGTTATATTCATAATCTCAATGTATTTTAATTGTCAACACAAGCGATCTGCAAAGAAATAATTCAGTTCATTTCGCTACATTCAAACATCATACGTATCAAACATACATCTTGTATCGTAAAATAAACAATCATCATTGTGCATTCACTAAAAATTTATAAGTTTTGTAACATTCATTTTTTAGAATATACAACATTCTTTAATATAAATGCAAGCTTATATTTAATTTAACTTTAACAGTATCACGGGAACAATGTTTGTATGAGAGCTTATTAAGATATACCTATAAAGGCTATAAAAAGCCGATTCAGGCGCAACTGTACTATTCTGACTACGAACACTCACTGGGTTTTGAAAGGTACCGACCAATACATATTTTAATATTACTAAAATTTGACTGATGCCCTTGTTGTTTATGTAATTAAGTAGGTCAGTATACAGGATCTAACAACATTTACTGAAACTATTTTAAGGGTGGATTCAGTCCATGATACTGAACGACTTTCCCCAAGGAACATATATCGAAATATGAAAAATATTTTTTGGCCTCCAAAAAATTCTCCAAACTCGGATCAGCTAATCGGTCAACTTGTATGAAGTTGACCGATTAGCTGATCCGAGTTTGTATGGAAAGCCAAAAAATGTTTTTCATATTTCGATGTATGTTCCTTGGGCAAAGTTGTTCAGTATCATGGACTGAATTCACCCTTAAAATAGTTTCAGTATATTTTGTTAGACGTTTATATTATATGAATATGCAATGCGTTTTAGTAGATTATCTAAAGTTCTGAGTATAAACTCTCACAGCTTTGTCTATAAGTTTTGGAATGTGAATATATTATAATATATATTTCCTACAATATTTCAAACTACACATCAATATGTATAGATCGTACATAATAATTTGTTAATACCTACCTACCTACAAGTAGTATTTTAAGAGCTAAAGCGTATTTCTTACGACGAGTTCTTTGGGATGCAATAGGATAGGAATGCGATTGTTCCATTCTAATTAATAGTAATAAAGCAAGATCTTTCTTTAACTAACTATCTTTATGTAACAAGTTTAATCCTCGATACAGAACACCTGTTCCCAAGGAACGTCCTTCACCTCGAGTTGGAATTTTGGTTCATTCATTTCACCCCTTTAGTTATTGAACCTTTATTCTACAAAATACAATTTGCATAGCACACTATGCAAAGAGCAATTATGTAACTAGAGGAGACTCCACATATCACTGTTTAGTCTCGTTCAATTGAAGCTTTCTCCATAAACTTCACTTAGTCGCTTGCTAGCTTTCATACGCCTAGTACATTCAATAGTCTATAAGCGAAATCCATATAAAAACATGGTAAACATAATCAAAAATGCCTGGGTGTTACAGTATAAGTAATTCAAGGAACACAGCAAAGTGTAAAGAAAAAACTTTCCATCGGTGAGTAACCGGTAGGATTACTCCGAAAGCGGTACCTACGCAACGTACGTAACAGCGTATCCGCGTTTCAGTGTCAGGCAATATTAAGCGTTAATACATGGTGATCAAGTCTAATTTGGTGTGACATAGAAATAGGACGTCACTATCGGACGACTATAGTATTATTTTATGAAGTAAGCCCCTGATTCCATTGTTCGAAAATTAAATACGTGTGATGAAATTCACCATATAGGTAACAATTCAAAAATAGATCTGGGGCCAATGTTTGAGATAGCTGGTCTATTCTATGTCAATGACAATAGGTGGAATTAATGCATAAAGCATTACATACCCCTTTGTGAAGTAATTTTTTGTTTGAAGATTTTAGCCATTTATGATAATGACTAAGTAACCCGTCTTAACAATAATAACATGACCAAGGAACATACGACATCAACAAACGAGCGACCAAATTTATTAAGTAACAATGGAAGGTCGAATTCTTTTTGTGTTAGCCAAAATCTTCATAGAAGAAATCTACAAAAGCATTACTTATTTGTATCGTGGACTAAATTTGTTACAAAAATTTGCGCACTGAATTAATACTAAGTATAACATGCATACCGTTCTGTAGTCACAAACGTTTACGCCTGTATTATGCTACATTACAGCCACTCCCATAGTATTCGTTATACGAATGTGGTACACTTTGAGCATGCTGCCGTCGGAGCAGTCCCGGTCAGACTCGCTTCCGGGACCCTCAGTGGGTGGGCAGGGTGAGCCGCTCGCCGGCGCCCCGCGTGGGACGCAGTCGCGCCGCGAGTCGCAGTCGCAGCGCGACAAGACAAGTCGCAAACGCATGCGCGAATATCATCACGACTGCGCATAACGCGACAAACCCGAACGCTTTACCTGAAAAAAATAATACTTACAATATACCTAATTCATCCTCTTTTGTTGGGAACATTATGTCAGCTTACTGGGACACACGTTTTATAAAGTGATCTGTAAGTAAGCAATTATGGCCGCGGTCGTCGCGACTCGCGGTGACCGACCGCGGCGATATTAATGACTTTAATTAGATTATTGATGTAATTCAAGAAAAATACGCAAGTTTAGAGGTAGGTACAGCGTCGATGTCAGACAGATCCCAATAAAATGAAGACAAGTACGAGTACTTAGTACAGATAATGAAATAAGTAAAGAGCCCTATAACATGAGGTTTCTTTCAAAGAATGAAAACACTTCATCAGTGGTGGTGAGCCTGTTTGCTTACTTAGTTGTATAAATAAATTACCGGGTTTATTCCAGTCTAGTGAAGGGTAAATGGAAGGCAGCTCGAGCCGGTCAGTGCCGCCCAGCGCCCAGTAGACGGCGCTGAAGACGCCGTACGCGAGGCCGGCGGCGGCGCCGTACAGCGCGTGCGCAAGCCGCATAGGATGAGCCGTGATGCCTAACTCGAACACCATCAGCAGCGAGTTCCCACCATGCACTAATAAGTTTACTGCGTCGATGTCGTGCAGCTCTGGAATTGGAAGGAAATTTTATTACCATAGTGTGCTCTTTGATATTACAGTTCGGAAATAAATGTAGCATCATCCATTTTCAAGAACAAAGGCAATAGATTTGTGTCATTTTGTTTCCGGCCTAGAAGTACATTCTCAAAAAAGGATTGACGTCATGTCGGCGTCTAGTTGTAAAACCGCAGCCAAATCGTTTAAAATGGTTCTGACGTTTTTTTACACTTTACCTATACTTACGGTTTTCAGCATCTTTAGGTGACCATTGATGTGCATATCATGAATGATATCATGTTTGATGTAGAAAAAGCCGGAAAGCGCACCTGCATGCAACGGGTTAAGATGACAGATGAGCTAGAAGAGAAACGAAACGTCAGCGCAGACAATGTTCTGTGATCACCAGGATTCAGCAGGAAATTGGCGTGCGCGAGCGACGCGGCGGCGTTGGCACTAATAATCTAAATACAGATATGAAGATAAAGTACAGGTACAGATTACATTAATATATGTACTTACTAGGATCATAGACCAGCGCCCAGTAGATGAGAGTGATGACGAAGGCCAGATCGGTGGCGATGTTCTGCGCCAGCCAGTAGGCTCGGCAGAGAAGCGGCGTGCGCGGGCGCCGGGGCGTGAGCGCGTCTTCATCTTCACATACTTGAAATAGAATACAATAGTTCAAATATAGCCATCATCTAGGCTACCGATGGTATTAACATTTTTTTTGTGTGAATGCCAGAAGATAGGGACGAGCGGAGTGTAAGTGAGAGAAAGCTTGCCTAGTACTGAGACATACAGTCCGATTGTCAATTTTTTAAGTTGGTTTTAATTCATGCCCAAGTATGACAAAATTTTTAGCTATAGTCATTGTTTACATTGTATATGGCAACTGCTTTCTCTAGTTAATTTGTGTAGACGAATAAATAAAATTTTTTTTCAAATAACGAAAATTATCGTTATTTTCTGAACACACTATCTAGATTAAAATTGGATGGATATCCCACAACAGTTTAAATATTATACGTAATGCTTAATGCTATAATCAATATTCATGTTGTTTCAGACTCATTAATTTTGTACTTGTAACGCATTAGAAGTGGTAGAGCAAAAGTAGAGACTTACAATAAAATTGCAACTTTAACATTTGAAGGTGCTTAGGTGCTTGTAAGTGGATGACGATAGTACCTACTGATGAGGAACGGGAAACCAATGAGCATAATACATAAAACCGCAAGAGCCAGTGGCTGAAGTTTCTGCTACTAATATAAAACAGTATTGTCGAAAAAAAATCAACTATAATTTTCATGAAGACTTATCGTCATCGAGTTTAATTATTGCGTTTCTTGACATATGTAATGGAAAGTCTGATACTATTTGATAAAGGTCTGGCTGATAACAAACTATTTTGTTCATGACGACACCACCACCGAGGAATGGGGAACCAATAAGGATAACAAATGAGTCCGCAACAGCCGGTGGCCGAGCCTCTAATTGACGCGAAATTGTATCAATCGACGGCTCTTGATCTGCGACCCCTGTCGATGACGGGAATTGGATGCCGAATGTTTCACGAACTAATCTATACGTCGACCGCCTTGTGCACATCTATGTCGGGCAAAAATATTAATGTTTTCTGCACGTTGAAGAGAAGATATTGTCAAAACTGACGTTGTAGACAAGTTGCTACTGAGACTATTCACGTTTGTGACCATTTGATACTTTTGTATGCATTCTTATACAAACCATATAAACGTTAATATTCAAACGTTATAATTTTTGTTTTTAAAGTGTACCTACCTAATATCTACCTATTTTTAAGATTGGCGCCGAATTCCTGTACTTTGTACTGACTGACTGTTACTGAAAGCAATTTCGCAGAAACAAAAGTGCTCATGATTTAAATACAGGCGTTCGGGACTTCTTTATTCTTCTTTATCTTTATTATAAAGTTAAATAATAGACACTAAAGTTAATTTGACTGATTAGTAAAACTAAAATAGCTCTGTATACTGCCTAAAACGATGAGAGCATAAAATTCTCTAGCCGCGGGTGTAAGTAATATAATAAATCGCGCCGTGCAAAACGCCATTCAAGCTGAGCACAATTTATATACAATACGTCAGTCTGATAGGATAGGTGTACCAATTCCGACTGAACAGAACAAATGTTATTAGGTTTTTTTCTAAAAACAAATGAATCATGTTTAGTAACCATTTAAATAGTTTATATACTGCTCTACATCAACCATTTACAGGTAGTTTATCTTCATAAAGAGAAATGGGCGGAAATTTTAAAGCTAGATCTTCGTCTAGCTAGACGAAGGTCTAGCTTTAAAATTTCCGCCCAAAGTCAGCGTAATCATCATCATCAGGACTTCTTTTAGTCTCCACTG
This sequence comes from Acrobasis repandana, assembly GCA_963576875.1. Taxonomy (NCBI): domain Eukaryota; kingdom Metazoa; phylum Arthropoda; class Insecta; order Lepidoptera; family Pyralidae; genus Acrobasis; species Acrobasis repandana. The sequence goes on from OY756215.1 coordinate 7,133,708, forward strand.
TAGACCACGACCCTCTCAGTCAGCGTAATAAAGCTTTCGAAAATCGATCTTAAAATAAAGAGTTATTTAAAAAATCACTTGCATTTTTTTATCATCAACTACAAAATCGACCAAAAAATCACCGGTATAATAGGACAGTAATGTCGCTGGGCCGCAACGGTGCGGGCTGGGCCCCAATATGCCCATTTTTGACGTGCAGCGAACATAATATTAATGTTTATGAGCCGCATGATTCAGATTAATTGATTCGCGTGAGGCGTCGCGTCGTTCAAGGAAACGGTTGGCTTGCCACAAGTGGACGCACCCACGCGAGGCTCTTGACATTGTAGGAATTGGTGTGACCCGGCTGACCCAACCATTTTGCGCGCGCCAAATAGTTGCTAGTTGCATCTATCTTTCCTGTTCTTGTTCCCTCTTTGGAAGTCGTCGTCAATTGCACAGGAATATTTTATATTGTAGTTTCGTAGTAAATAAAGCAGTCTCATGTATGCCGTGTCATTGATTGTGTAAATTGTGGTGTGAACTATAATGTAACGCGAATGATAAATTCAAACTTTGACAAAATAAACAGCTACAGTGTTAGAAAAAGTGCAAGTACTTAGTATTTTGAACTAAATATACTTACTTTTGAACCTACTCATAAACGTATGGATTTTCTGGTTGATCAAAAAACTGGTCCCAAAGGAAGAATACGCATGATGACTGAAAAAATATTTTTGGCCCATCGGTTAGATTATTAAAAAATATTGTATACGTTTTTTTTCATTTCTCTGAGAAACAATAAATAACAAAGATACAGTGCATTTAAATTTCGCATAACGTCACGCTTTCGTAAGATTTTTACACATCGGTGACGTCACAAGCCCCCACTCTAAAACTTTGATACTCTGTATCTTTGTGAATTTTTACTTTTTTGATAAACTGAAAAATAAGGGTACATTATTTTTGGATAATCTAACTAACGGACTAATTAGAATAATACTTTTTTGACCCAGTCATCATACCTATTGTCTATAGTGATGAGCAGTCACCGTATGTCGACTGTACATATCTGTGTAGGGTTTGTTACTCACAGTAGTTGCAGTTCTTTTTGTTCCTGTAGCGCACGACGACGGCGAGCGCGAGGCCGGCCTGCAGCGCGATCATCATGAAGCCCCAGTTGGTGAAGTAGATGAACCACTTGAAGTAGTTGAGCTGGATGGGCGGGCCTGTGTACCGCGGCGGCACGCGCTGGCACGTGAAGCTCGCCACGCCCACTGACAGGATCGCGATGAATAGGATCCATCTGCAGACCATAAACTCTTTTGTTATATATTTATTCTCTCAGGGCACACGGAGATGTCATAAGACCCAAATGCCACTTTTAGCGTGCTGAGGGAATCTTAATACTGTTGCTAGTTACATTGCCTATTAACATGTTAATAGGTTCCCATTTCCTCGATCGGATCTTTTGGTCTGCGCGGAAAAAGAAGTAGGTAGTTGGTACACTACATTATTTATTTTCTTCCAGACCAGTACAGAAGAAAAATAGGTATATCGCTCGTGATAGCGTGTTCCCGGGTTATATCCTTAACTGTGTAACCTTGTAACGCAGGGTACCTACGCGAAAATGCTCAGTATCAGGTTCTGATGGATGGCGTGCGTGGTAATAAATGGTCGTAATCGTGTTGGAAGGACTGGCTGGCTGATAGAGATGCTGAAATCACGTTAAACGTTCTGGAGTGCTATTTTTCAACTACTCAGCGAAACACAAATTGTCACTCCAACTCACCACTCGCGTTCCAATACATTGCATCTATATCTTTGAAACCGTCGTCTCAGCAAAAAGTTATATTGCTTTACGCAGAAAATATCATAAATTTGTCAATTATTTTCTAAACATTTCAACATAAATAAAAAAGCAGCGTGAAACGAAACGGGTTTTCCGCTAAAAGGTTTCTTTGATATTTGTACGCTACAAATATCAAAATTACGAATGGCCAAGACCACTCGTGCAAATTCTTAACATACGATCATTTCAACAATCCGCCTTTTGAAAACAGTCGCACAAATCATTCGTTGTGTGACTCAAGATTTAATAAATAGCACTCCTGTATTTTGCAACCGACCGCCTTTCTGGTGTCTGGTGTTAACCCTTCTTGGTACAATATTTTTATCACAACACTTTTGTTCGAGTTAATTATATGTGCCAAACTCTCCGGTAACTTTCCGGTTCTATCATCTGACGATTTACACGTGAAAGTTCAAGCGATGACCAAGATTTGAAAACTCAGACAGATATCGATACTGGTGAAAATAAATAAGTTTATAAAAACATTTGGAATTTTCTTCTTTCTCGTGTGTCTAAGTGGCCAACGCTATTGTGTCAGATTTTTCTACACAGACGTATATATTTCAGTGTATTTAACATTCATGTATTATTTCTCTTTCTCATTTACAACATTCATTCTCATTTTCGAATAAACTACCATCGCCAAGTTTAAATTAATACAATTTTACAAAGGTAGTAAACACATTAGTCACCATCAGTCTAATGAACGAAATTGTGCACAAGCCGCCTTGACCCCAAATTTGAGACCTAATTTTGGGAGCTCTAAAATTAGGTGTTATATATGTAGACACATATTATATGTACAATAAAGAGTCCAGCAAAAAAGTGTACATATTTGTTTAGAAGTGTGTACCTATGCCTTATCAATAGACGGATTTATTTTTGAATATGGATACTCAATTAAACAATGTAACCTTTTTTGACGAAGCATGTTGCGGATATTTTTCTGTTTACCTTTCAACGAAGCATGTTGCGGATATTTTTCTGTTTACCTTTTAACGAAGCATGTTGCAGATATTTTTCTGTTTACCTTTTAACGAAGCATGTTGCGGATATTTCATTACATTATTTATTAAACAATATCTTCTTCTGTTAACACACACGTACACTTACATGCACTATGTTATAAGTTATTCTCACAGTTAAGAGCCAGGTTATCATATTGGCTGCGTTGCTTTAAATTATTTCCCTATCGTGGAATAAATAACATATACTATGCACTCTTCCATGAATATACCTTAATTTCATGCAAATATACTTGCAGATTAGAATCAAATCTCAATAGGTAGTGAATACAATACAATGTTGGAAGATAACACAGATGTACGATGAAATTCCATACAACTAGGTTATTTTACAATATTCTTGCCGGATCGTAGCTATTCTACGAATGTCGGCTACAGCTACACGCAAAGCTACTATTTTTTTATTTAGATTGAGAAAAATAGACACCAAGTAGAATATATTACATATATTTTTATCAATCTACTTAATTTTATTACCCATACTGGCGGTGATTTTTGTATTATTCAGAATAGATAGATTATAAAAAAAAGCAAATGCAGAGGTGCACTCTTTGTACTCTAATGATCTCTTCAAAATAATATATTGCACACAGCGTGATGACGGCAGACAAAAATACAATTACACTCACTACCCCTTTCCTCTTCTTCGGGTGTCGTAAGAGGCGACTAAGGGAGGTATAGGTAACAGAGAGGGGCAGCAGCGTCCTCTGTGCGCCGACTTTATTTATACCATTTTCTGATCTACTGCGATCGTTAATGCAGCCCAGCGTGTTGATTATAGAATTTCTACATTTCTTACGCGAGGCCTTTAGTCCAGAAGTGGGCAGAAAGAAAAAAGAAATACCTACATATGTCATACTTTATTCGTTCATAATTTTAGTTGTAGTTGAGCCACGCTACCGGCAAAACTCAGTTTTGCTAGTAGCATGAATGTGCCGGCTCGTCCGGGGAAGTACCACACTCTCACAGAAAATCAACGTCTGAGTAGTAGCTTCACCACTTCTATGTTTCGTTTGGTAAGTGAGAGGGCTGGAGCCCTCCCCCTTCCTCTGGAAAGGGCCTTGAAAGGCCGGTAACGCTCTTGTTACACCCCTGGCCTGGTGTTGCAGTTGTCCATGGACAGCGGTGATCACTGACCATCAGGTGACCCGCTTGTTTGTTTGCCGTCCTATAACATAAAAAATTAATACCTGTATACAAGGTAGCCGGTGGCCGGTCGCTGGCCGGCTTGCCACTGGCAGCAGCCAAACTGGTGCGGCGGCGAGTGCTCCAGGGTCAGCTGCCGCCGTGTCGCCAGCCACATGCGGCCCAGCATGGCCGGCCGACACGTCTTCTTCTGCATTGCTGTAATAAAAGAAGAATCATATACAGGTTCTAATAAAATATAGTGAAAATATTTTAATGGTGGATTCAGTCCATTACACTGAAAAGCTTTCCCCAAGGAACGTAGGTATATTGAAATATTAAAAATTTTTTTTGGCGTCCCATACATGTTCACCGTTCAGCTGATCCAAGTTTGTATTGAAAGCAAAAAAATATTTTTCATATTTCGATAGAAATGTTCCTTCTGGAAAGTTGTGTAGTATCATGGACTGAGTTCACTCTTAAAATAGTTTTAGTATATTTTGTTAAAAATTATATATCGTTTGAAATTTTCCCGAAACATAGTGGTAATAAAATAATCACCATTCCATAACGGTTTACTGTAATATCTAAGATTGCCCAAAAAAATTGCGCAGGGCAGCGAAAACTAAAAACCATAAAGGTTAAAATAATAATACTCTCCGTCATTGATCAGCTCTTTTATAGTCTCTACTCCAGGAGCACGACACTCTGAGTGCTACCAGCGCTATACTTAACCTTTACTTAAGATTTAGCCTACACTCTCTACGCTGGTCAGACGGGTTGGAGAGGAATACTCTCCGTACTACACTCCCTAAAATGTTTTTTCTGCAAAATTATGATTATGTTATAAATTTGGATTTTTTTGGAACATCTTGTGTAGAATAATGTCATTAGTGTGCCTCTCATATATAATTGAAATCCGTCAATAAATAACGTCACAGCAAATTCCCCCTTTTCCCCTCCTATTTCTCGCCTAATAAAAAATTGCGAACGACTAAAAAATTTAAATAAATCAAGGAACTTGTGTGCCAATTTTCGTCTAAATTGGTTTGAAAATGCGACCTGTAGGCGAGAACAGACAGACGGACAATAGCATTTATAGCCAATTTCGAAACTGAGACGCTTCGCTCGCTCGTTCAACTATATCACTCTAATGCCATATAGGTATTATTAGCACAGGGTATACAATTATCTACTCGTGCAATCCCAAAGTCATCGAATTCAAATGACTGAAACGATTTAAATTGATTCACATAGTAAAGTCAGTCCGTTTTGTTCAGGTTAGTTACTCGTAAGTGCAGAAATGCAATCGATAAGAAATTTAACGATCGTATTTCAAAGACGTTAAATAGACGTTTAGATTCAATGTCTCAATCACAATCGAGACTCGCACGTAGCGTTTGGATGGATGACGTATGAAAAATACGTTCTAAAAGTTTATAAAGAAAAAATATTCATTCGTATACAAACCATATAAACGTTTATAACGTAACGTAACGTAACGTAATATAAACGAAAACACGTTTTATTCTGTTGTTCAGATTTTATCTTGTTGTAAAAGCTTTTGAGTACTGCAGCTCTCCTTTGATATAATACATACTCGTACAAGCTTATGGAAAAGCCTTGTAATTTTTGAACGGATGAAATCCCTGTTCTTAAAACTTATACTACACGTCACTTCGGGCAACTCAAACCCTATCAAAAAACTTCCTAGACCGTCTCTTGTAAATGTTATTGATAACATAAAATCTATTTGAAATCGTAGGCGCCGCGCCGTGCTTCTCAATATTTTATATGAGGAAGTAACGACAATGGATTAATTTTAAAGTCCCATTTGTTATGATAAACTTTTACTAAGTTTTTTACTGGGCTTTTAATAATTTTGTTTACAACCATATTTGACAAAATAGAATGCATGGATGGACAAATTCTATAAATGCCATTGTCGAGGTATGCGTTCCCCTGGCAGAAAGTATCGAGTTTGATAGTCTGACTATATTAGATATTTTGTACATAACTTCCTGTAAATGTCCGTCAAAGTGTAAAATTTTTCACCGCAGTTTTTGAGTTATTGGCCATAGTCTAGAGATTAGACTAGTGCATATCCTGTGCATTCATGATTCTTTAGGTTAGAGGACTTCAGATAGTTCGTACATACGTATACGTCACGTATGTAGTTGATATTCTGAAGCTTATGCACTCATTCTTTAGAAATCCCCATGCGAGTGATTAAGACTGATGTAAAGTTGCAGAAAACGCACTTTTTGTACCTGTGCGACGTTGGCGAGACTTGTTACAGTGAGTAGTAACAAATTTAAATCCTTTTACCGCAACATCTCTTAATTCTAAAAATGACACGTTCATACCTCATTCAATAAGTCGATGTCTTACATAAAGCATGATGCATGTTACCGGAATTGTACTATAAAATGTAAGTTCTCACGAGACTGTCCGGCGTGGCGGTGTATGCACGCGATCAATAAAAGCATTCAGCCAATTAGACTGGCAAACGGCGCATTATGGCTGCTGAGATAACGTTACGCCATAGATATCCTCTACAAAATTTAAACATAGAGATATAAGCTATTTTTATGCTAGATAGGAAGCAAAAACGGCAAGTTGTGTATTCATAAAAAATCTGTAGTCCATAAATCAGTCATATAGTATACCACAGGTATCGCGATTTATACAAGCGGAGTAACACTCACCCACCCACATAAACTCTCCCAATCAACCCAAAGGTTTGACTGTTAGAGAATGCTTTTAGCATTAAGTCCGCCTGTTGTACTATTACATTTGTACAATAAAGTGAAAATTAATAAATAAATAAACACTTATGCCTACTACTACTACAAACAAATCTATACATCCGTTTAAAATATAGAGCAATGAGTTGATTTTTTGTTTTACGCGAGGTTGAGAACGTAAAATAAGGCGAGACTATCAAGAGACTGTCCTCACTGTAGCCTCGCTATCAACTAGTTAATTAGTCTGGCAATTCTGGCATACGTTGTATTACAAGTGGCTGAGATATCGCAGACGTTCTTAACACAAAATTAAAGATATAGAAATGGAAGGCCTCTTATATAATTATTGTTATTAAATTTAGGGATAACAGAGTATGACAGTCAAACACAAAATGTCAAAAAAATGCATTAATTTTGAGGTAGACTTGTTTTATGATCGAATTACTTCAGCTCTATTCTATTCAAGAAAAGAAAATTGCTGTGCAGTTGTTTTTCATTTTGCGCAAATTGCAAAATTTTGAAAGCAATCAAGGGTATAGGCAATAAATTCGAATTAATTAATGCTGATCAATTAATATATTAGTTAACTGCTAGAAGTTAAAATTTAAAGCTCTCTTATTAAATAATAATCCAAATATATGTATGTACTTACAAAATATTAAATACATTGACGTCAGAAATTGCCTGCCAATACCACAGAATAGATACTAATACTCCGTACAGAAGTCTCACTCAGCAAAGAAATTCAAAGAAATATCTACTCAATGTTGTTAGTGATACGGTTTAATTTAGCTCACGTCAGAACTCAGCACCTTTTTGTATTGATACCTAGACATCCATTGCAAGCCAATTTCATCCTTATGACTCTAGACAAACGATTCGTATAACTGAAATTACCACCTCGAGGGGCCGCCTGCGCGCATAGTAATAATGTAGGTACATTTTCAATACCTAAAAAGGTAAACGTTTAATTTTGTTTTAGTTAAACTTGCACCTTTGCTCTTTGCAATATTTGGCTGCATCTAAGAGATGAAGACATATGAATTAGTAGGTACTGATGACATATAATTTTATATTTGTGCTCTATGTAATATTCAGAGCTCTCTTTCTGTACTGCTTTTGTTTTATGATGAGTATCCTCCGTCACGGAGACATAATACTAAATCATAACGTCTTGATAACCGATGAAAGTACGAGTCAATGTCAACATTCAATGTTCTGATTGATTGCTTTCAATTTATTTTATTGGTACAAAGATTTCGATTCAGGCGGGGTGACTTTCAACGATTATAAGAACGCTGCATACTCGTACCTTGAAATGTATGTCTAGGAGTGTCTCTTCTTTAACTCAATTTAACACGTTAATCTAACAATCTTCACAAATGATCGCACTTGCACTTAAGGTTATAGCTGAAAATCTGCGTATTGTTCCTTGAGCAACTATGTACATAATAAATATGTTATGGACTCAACTATGTACAGCTTACAGAATATAACAACAAATTATGATACCTCATATGTAGAGGATTTAAAAACTGAAATGGAAAATATGAAACAAAAACTTATAGTAACCGAAAAAGAAATAGACAATTTAAATTTGGAAAATAATTCTTTGAAACAAAAAATACAAGATCAAGATAAGAAAATAGAATTATTAAAAAAGCTAACTATTGCTAATGTATCAAATAGTAAACACTTGTCAACACCAATTCGAAGAAAAATGCTCAATGTCAAAATGCGGACTCCAAGAGTATCACCACTACACACTGACAGAAGCGTATGTGCAAACCTATATTTACCCAAGAAAACCATAAATGAACAATGCATCCATTCACACCTAATTTGAATTCACAAGTGACAAATAACATAAATTATTCAAAAGCACCGATTAAGTATTATATATCCAAGAATGACTTACATAATGATACTGAATACAATGGAAGATTCTATAAGCAGAATGAGAATTCTACAAAAAAAGTCATTATCGTATCTGATGAGCAAGGACGTGGACTTCGAAATATACTTCAAAACCTGCTGGGACCAAGGTTCACCGTATTTTGTTTTTCTAAGCCAGGAGCACCGGTATGTGACATATTAAATAATTGCTTGAAAGATGAGCTTAATCAGTTAACAAAAAATGATGTACCTAATTATATTTTTAGGAGGAATAAATGATAAAAATCCATATAAGTACTTTACAGTTAGAAATGGGTAAATGGCTAAATTCTTTATCAAACACAAATGTTATTGTAAGCGAAATACCATATAATCGCAATTTAAATGAAAAGAAAATTAACTACACATTACAATTCTTATGTAAAAACAATAGTGATGTTATATTTACGGATATGGATTATAGTAGAAATCTGCCACATAAAAAACATTTCAAATTAAACCTGGCTCGATCTTTACTAAAAGAAATATTGTATATAGGCTACCAAATGAATTTGCAACACCATAAAAAATTTGCACAACTTAATTCAAATAGAGCTTTACTTTGCCAATGTTATAATAAAGTTTATAAAGACCAAATGACACAAACATGTATGGACATTGATGGACATTGTAATATAAGTTATATTGAAGATAGTAATGAAATAAATGTTATTAGTGAAGTTTGTGACATTTCTAATTGCAATAATAGTAATAGTGATGAGGAAATTAATAGAACTTACAATAAAGAGACTTTTAATTCTGAAAATAATAATTTATTTCGTCCATAACGATATTAATATAATGCATCAAAACATAAATGGACTTATAAGTAAATCGGATGTGTTATTGGTTGCTTTAGAGGAATTGGAGAATGAAGGTAAACATATCGACATTTTGTGCATCACTGAACATAACATGTGTAAAGGCGATGATCTTAATTTTTCATTATTTAATTTTAAACTAGCATCTTACTTTATGAGAGCTACTAGAGATGGTGGGTCATGTATATTAATAAGAAATTTTTACAAACACAATGAATTAAAGGACTTCACGGACGTTTCTTTACAAAATATATTCGAATGTTCGGCAATTGAACTGCCTGAACACAATATAATTGTAGTATGTATTTATAGAAGTCCAAATTATAAGAATATAATATTAGATAAATTTTATGAGAAACTTGATTCTATTCTGGCAAAAAGAAACCCTAAATATAGAACAATAATATGCGGTGATTTTAATATTGATTTATTGGTTAGAAACAAACATTCTATAAATTTTAGCAATTTATTACACTCTCATGACCTTAAAATCCAATTCAAACAGATCACTCGTATGACAAGTAAAACTTGTCTTGACAATATTATACACGATATTAAAAACTGCAAGGGTGAAGTACGTGACTTTGCAATGTCAGACCACAATGCACAGATAATGAATTGTCCCATCAAAAAGAGTTGTCGTTACCAATTTTGGTATAGTTTCAGACGAAACTATTCAAAGTATAATAGACAAATTTATATAAAGTACCTGAGTCAATTGAGTTTTATGAATGTATACCAAGAAAATGACCCGAATCAAGCATTTGACCAATTCTATGACATATTTAAATTATTATACGATTTATGCTTTCCAATGATGAGAATAATAATAAATACGCAAAAGCGACCCAGTTGGATAAGCAAAGGTATTAAAAAATGTAGCAAACGAAAGAGATCTCTACTGTGGAAGTATCGAACTAATCCCACACAAGAGAATGAATTGATTATGCGAGAATATAATAAGCGATACAAACGTATTATAAAACTTACTCAAAAGTCACAAAATAATTACTTCATAAAAAATTCAAAAAATAAAACCAAATCTACTTGGAATATAATCAAGCAGACTAAAAGCAATTTTCCAAAAGATAGTATAGACAAAATTAATGTTAATAATAAAATCATTACTAATCCTACGATAATAGCTAATGCATTTAATGATTATTATATTAACGCGTGTAAACCGGATAAAAATACAAACAATGTTAATAGTACTAATAATAAGTCAAATAATAATAGTTAATATTCAATATTTTTGACCCCAACTGATCCTTTTGATATTTATGAAATTGTTCAATCATTAAAAAGCACTAAAAGTACTGGATATGATGGGATATCTACTATGATAATAAAGGATGTCGCACATATAATTAGTGCTGTTTTAAGCTACATTATTAATATCATATTGGAAAAGTCAGGGAAGACACCACTTCCCTGAAAAATTAAAAATTTCAATTATTCGACCTCTGCATAAGAAAAATGATAAAAATTTGATAAAAAATTTTAGACCACTTGCATTAGGAACTATTTTCTCAAAAATTGTCGAAAAGGTAATTCATAGAAAGTTTTATGACTTTTTTGAATCGCATAATATTCTCTCACCACACCAATACGGCTACAGAGAAAATAAGTCTATAAATCTGACTATATATAATTTTCTTTACAAAGTTACTACACAAGTCGATAGAAGATTACCAACTGTAGGTCTTTTTATGGACTTGTCGACAGCATTTGACCGCGTGGTTCATAAAATTTTACTAGATGAACTTTATAGATGCGGAATCCGTGGAAATGCAAATAAACTGATTGAGTCATATCTAACAAACAGACAACAGATAACACAAATTGATAGAATATGCACGAAAACCAAAACTGAAATAAAATATTTTTCAAATAAAAGAGAAGTCTTGTATGGGATACCACAGGGAAGTGTTTTAGGTCCTTTATTGTTCCTGATCTATATTAATGATCTACCTACAATAACAAGCCATCATGTTACATTGTTTGCGGATGACAGTACCATATTATTTACAGGAATTGACATAACAAGTACAAAAATTGACATAATTAAAACATTGACATCAATAACAGAATGGCTTAATAATAATAAACAAAAAATTTACATTGAAAAAACTAAATTAATGAATTTTAAGCAAAGACATGATGAAATAAATAAATTAGAGATTACATTTTCAAATCATAATATTTCTGAAATTGAAGTGACAAAATTTTTAGGTTTGTATATTGACAATAGACTTAATTGGAAAGCACATACAGATTATTTATGCAAGCGCTTAAATCAATTTTCACATGCACTCCGCAGATTACAAAAAATTGTAAATCAAGACGCAGTACTTACGGCATATCATGCGTATGTTAGCTCTACCCTAAAATATGGAGTTATATTTTGGGGTAATGGAACTGATAAAGAGTTAATATTCAAAGCGCAGAAAAGATGTATCAGGTCAATTTTTCAACTGCAACATAATGATTCATGTGAGCCATATTTTAAAAAGCTAAGTTTACTTACTTTACCCTGTATTTATATATACGAGTGTGCTGTTTTTGTACATTTGAATAAACATATGTTCACACATCGAACACGAGCTCGTCACTGTACAAAATTAATGCTGCAATCTAGCAAAACAGAATTGTTGCGTAAGAGTGTTTTTGGTCGAGCTCCTGTCATATACAACAAATTACCTAAACAACTACAATTGACTCAAAGTACAAGACACTTTAAAAAGACCCTCCATGATCTACTAGCTCAGAAATGTTACTATAAATTGAATGACTTTTTGAATGACATGCAATTAAAATAATGTTTTTATTTTTTATTTTATGATAATGTAGTTTGTAAGTCATGTAATTTTGTATGCCTATGGGCAGGAAACAGAGTGCTGTATCTCCATATTAAATTGTCATCTTTTGTAACTTGTTTCCACAAATAAAGAAGTTTGAAGTTTGAAGCAATATTTTCGCTGAGCCTACGACTCTTTTGTGCTGCTGCAGCATACATACACACATCGCATAGCTAAAAACCTGCAGTTTTCACAAATAAACGATTTATTTATCTGTCTAGGAGCTGAGAAAAACATTTATTGCACGCCTCATAAGCAAAGCGCATGAGGTAGTGCTCTAGGTACTCTCGCCTTACAAAAATCAAGTGATTTTTTTTAACTAAATGTGTCTCTATTTATTTTCTATCGCACTTGTACAATAATATTTACACATAAATGTCAAGGAAAAACACTAGTTTCAATACTTATGTCATTTTTAAAAGACATTTTGCCTTTTAAATAAATAAAAACAATGTTTAATAAAATCATTTTCAATCATCAACCACACACACATACGGATAGGGTGCATGGACACTTGCTCGTGAGTGGTCAGGGAAGATTCCTGAGACCTTTAAACGTCGAGATCTGATGAAAACTCGACTTTTCAAAAACGGGGTGAAACTAATAACGTCCCGAATTTTGAAAATTTTCAATTTTCACAGCGGGAAGAAAAATAAAAGTTAAAAATAATATCCAGTCGTGCGTTAAAGCCGACACATACTTTTCTTCGTTTTAAGTTAGCAATAAAACATCAAAATCAATTTAATTGTGAAAAATGAGTTTATGAGGCGTGCACTTTTGGATTTTCCAAACTATTTTAAAATGTAGATACAAAATACTTGCTATGGTCTATCATAGAAGTTGGCTTACAACCTGTTACTATTTTCTGAATCTTGTTTCCATTTTAGGCACACTCACTCCAGATGCACATTCGGCAAAGTTTTAGTTCTTTGCCCCGTATAACGTGGTACTATATATGGTACCTGCCTTTGTGTTTTATATTTATCCACGACGTGATGTATTTAGCTTTGTCAACAATGAATTTGGGCAGTAGTAATTTCCTCATAGTAATTTACGAAATGAATGTAGCCTGGAATATAAAATTATTGTCACAATAAACAATCATAACGTCAGAACAGCAGATTTTTTATATAAAATAATACTTATGAGTAAGGTAATAAATCTAACTACTGTTTACTTAGTACGTATAGCGCGATATTATAAAAATAAAACCGGCCAAGTGCGAGTTAAACTCGCGTGAAGAGCGTTCCGTACAATTGATTGAATTCTTATAGGTTTTCCTGTAATCTACAAGCAATGAACTATATTTTGTATTGTTTTCAAAATTTTAGGCTCAGTAGTTCCGGAGATCAAGGGGGGGCGAATGGTCAATTTTCGTCATTTACATTTACATTCGGAGCAAATTGGCTGTGACAGACGGACGGACAGACAGACGCACGAGTGATCCTATAAGGGTTCCGTTTTTTAATTTTTTGTACGGAACCCTAAAAATGAAATAATTCCGACTACCAAAGGGACAAAAGCGGACTTAACTAAGCGAAGCGACTGCAATAAAGTAAATACATTATTTGAATCAAAGATAAATAAAAGCGATAAAATAACAGCGATCCTTACACAAGTCACATATTATGATGGTGTAATATCTGACAATTCACCTAGGTATTAAGCAACCGCGCTCATTAGTCAAATCAAAAACCGCATCCTACGCTTTGTGCTGTGCTACACACTTCCGTCGCATTTCACGAAATCACTCCCATAGATTGCAGGAAAGCGAGAGAAAAGTTGTTACACATCAAAAAGCTTCCTCAATTAACTATAAATAATATTATTGAGTCTTTGTGCAACTTCCTTCTTTGGGTGTCAATAATTAGGTATTACCTACCTCAGTTACATACTTCTTCATATGTATCAAGAAGGTATCAAGATTTAAGGTCCATCGACTTCTAGGAACTCTATTGCAAGAGTGATGAGATTAATCGAATCGGACAGAAATATACTGCTGTGGTATCACCAATCGAGACATAATGGAAGGGAAACGGCTGACAAAGAGGTCGTCAAATTGCCAGGATCGACACGGAGATTCGTTCACACATATTGACTCCAGTATTGTGCTCAACTGCCTCCGTCGGCGAAGGATATTGCCTATTATCACTCCAATTTTCCGATTAAAATCTGATTTGTTGCCATATGATATGAGCACAGTAGGCGTGGCGTCAAGTTGGTTAGACGATCCGTTTTTAGTTGAACGAGGTAATGAAGAAATAATGTGACGATTCAACTGCTTCTAAATACAGAAAATTCGTTTTGTGAACTATATTTTATAATAAAATCCGTAACACGATCACCAAATAGAATGCCTGTATGCCGCTTTAACCTTAAAGCACTGACTTTACTGACGGGCAGAATCTTATGAGTCAGTTTGACAATGTCGCTATATACCTTTTTAATTTTAATCATGTCTAGCGCAAATCATCTCTAGCATAGACTTCCCTAGAATGATTCTATGAACAATACAATACAAAACAAAAATGTTTATTGCACCAAATAAAAAACAATAAAAATTACAAAGTTTACGGAATTTATAAATAAATAAGGTACAAGAGGCGGCCTATATAACAATAAGTATTTCAACCACAGATTTTTTTTATAGTTTAACATATTGTGTCGAGGTTGAGTTGTTCTAAGGTCGTCTTAACTAACTCTATACCTAGAACTTATGAGAATTGAACAATGATCCCTAGGTACACATCAATGTTGCTCACAAAATATGGAAAATCTGAAATAAAATTATAAATAAATAAATAATAATTCCTTGTTAAGATGATACATGGAATGCCATGCTGCCCCCATTTGAAATAAGTGATTTGGAAGGAAACGGACATATCATTTAAAATTTTGTTCTAGTAAGCCCTAGATAACCCCTCAAGTGAGAACGTTAAGCTTTAGTTTGCATTTTTGCCAAAAGTGGCCGTTTTCCACAATAAACCGGCCAAGTGCGAGTTAAACTCGCGGGGAGAGGGTTCCGTATTCCGCAATGAACTATATTTTGTATTTTTTTCAAAATTTTAGGTTCATAAGTTTCGGAGATCAGAGGGGGGGGGGGGGGGGGATGGTCAATTTTCGTCTTCTTTCATGAATAAAATCAAAACTATTCATTATACAATAATAACAAAAATATATTTGAGATCCTCATAACGAGCTCTTTCATTTGATATATGACACAGTAAAGTTTGCAAAACTTTTTTTTTTAAATTTCCTAGTTTTTCCCCCGAAAATGACCCTTATTTAAAGAAAATATTTATTTACTTTGCACATATGTGTATGTGTTTCAAGATCTTCTGGTGTCCAGAAGATCTTGAATTACTAACACAAGCAGAAAATAAGAAGTTTTTGTGGAGTTAGTGAACACGTATGACATATTTTTATGATAAGCGTTTTCAAAGTCTATTTTTGGCAAAAGCTGGAAAGTACGTACGTAAGAAGTAATTGGAAAATCAAAGAGCAAGAATAAATGTCTTTCGAAATAAATATTTACCATGATATTTGTAGCACACAGTTCGTCATATAGGGTGGCGCTATGTACATATATATATATTGTATATATATATATAATATATATATATATATATTATATATATATATATAATATAATATATATAATATATATATTATATATATATATATATATATTATATATATCTATATACCTCTGTTATAACATTTTAAAGAATCGAGTCAAATCAAATAGGTGCATAACAAAGAGCAAGAAAGAAAATTCTTTCTAAACAAATATTTACTATGATATCTGCATCACAGTTTCTCATATAGAGTGGCGCTGTGTAATAACATTTTTAAACAAATAAATAAGGAAAAACTTCTCAATTTAAATCAGGAAATTACCAAATTCAAGTGTCGCACATCGCACATTTTTTAATTGTGAATTGATGCCAGTACGGGATGTATGGCAGAGGCGGTTCAAGTGGGGGTCAATGCCTCATCAGCGTTTAATTGTCGCCGGGACACTCGGCACGGCACTGCTCCGCTCGCAAAGCCACCTGCGCTGGAGATTAGGTGACCTTGATGTAGATCTAATGCCTACCCTACGTATACGAGTTCGTATGTAGGACTTTGACGGCCTTTATAAAGCAGTGACTTAACACCAAATTAAGATGGAACATTATCTTTTTTAGATTATCCTGTTCTTTGAGAATTTATTCTTGGGTCTTGAATATACATTGATCATATAATATCTATTTGATGTGAAAATATAGTACAGTTGAGTTAGTATCAATGCAATAAATATCACTAAACAGCAGCTAGAGAACTAACAGCGTCTTCTCTTCTCTTCGTCTAAGCGCATTCCCGGTTGCATCCTCAGCTGTGCTGCTTCGGAGCCCGGGGTGCGCTTTCCCGCTTTTTCTTCTCCAAATATAATATGCATGTCAATGGTCACCTAAGGATGCCAAAGACCTTGTAAAATGGAGACGAAATAGCCGGAAAACTTTCAATTATTTGGCTATAGTTTTACAACCGGCCGCCTGCCTGACGTCAACCCTCTTTGGAAATGTATTTGTGCGAAAAGTTTTACAACCGGCCGCCGCCCGACGTGAACCCTCCTTGGGAATGCACAGAAAGAGATGGAGTGGTCCTATTCTAACCCGGAACCACACGGGTAGAGAACTAACGGCGTGAGGGCCTTCAAAAAGGGTCAGGGAAGACATCCCAAATGTGGAGGCCTGGTCTTGTAGGCGCTCATAAGCTATGGTAACCATATCAGGTGAGTCGTATGCCAGAGTATGCCTATTTGTCTACTAAGTTGTAAAAACCTACTAACGCTACGCGACCACCTCTTTGTATACAGAAATCATTTCATTGATTACATTTCATTGACAACAGAATCCTAGTCATTATTATATATAAATGCGAAATACAAAAGCGTGGAAGTCAGATCAAGTCGATATGGTGTGCAAGGTTACAGCCATTTATTTTGTTTGCAATAATGTAGTAATGCCACCATCTGGTATCCCTGGTTGCTCGTTTACATACCAGTACATTAAATACTTTTTAAGAGATTTTTTCTGTCAAATAAACATTTTTAGGCAGATTTTTTTATGAATAAGGCGGTATTGGCGGTTACAACGTCAGTAGTATATTTATGGTTGTCACCTGGATGATGTGGATGGATGAAATTCTAAATAAGATTATACAGTGTAATTAGTTGTAAACCAATTAACCCTCTAATGCCTCGCATAAATAACCTTATTATGAACATATTCGAAAAAACGCGACAATAAACCACACCAATTCCACATGATAAGTACAGTCCACATTAATCAATTTGCAAAATACTTAAGTAATTTAAAGCAAACCCAAACTGAATCGCTTGACTTCCCGCCTCAAAAACTCTATATAGGCAAGATATAGGCTGACAGTGACAGCTGACAGCTAAGTGACGTCATTGACAATTTTAAGAAGTAAATATTTTTAGCGGGAAAATTAATATTTTATACAAAGGATTCTGATTTTTTTTGGAGAGAAATATTCTTTAAGCGCGTTGGGCATTTTTTGACATGGGAAAAACCATTGAACTCGCGACACCGTTACTGTAACCGACATTCCACCATGTTCAAGTTTTCTCTTCTGATGGCTCTCCCGGGGTGCCACTGTTTTTTATTAGATGATTTTATAAACATTTCCTTCGTTCTTGAAATAAAATGGTAAGAAAATTAATCATTTAATTAATTAAGTCTGAATATTTCAACTTTTTTTTATCGGTGTGGTAGCGGTACTTTTGGTGTGGGCGAAACGGTTTTGGGGTAGTCAATGGCATTGGCAAGTCGGATTTATAAAAAACTAGCTGACCCGGCAAACGTTGTTTTGCCATATAAATAATTTCCTAGCTAAAAAATTAAAAAAAAAAAAAATTAGGGTTGGACTACCCCTAACATTTAGGGGGATGAAAAATAGATGTTGGCCGATTCTCATAGATACCGGATAAGCACAAAAAAGTTCATCAAAATCGGTCAAGCCGTTTCGGAGGAGTATGGCAACGAAAACTGTGACACGAGAATTTTATATATTAGATGTACTATGTCTCATTTCTCTATCCCAATACCTATCTGAGCTTAGCAGCGGGTAATTCATCAGCTCATGAGTCAAAATATTATTTGTGAGCTCTACAATAGACTATGTTCAATAAACTCATATTTGTCGTGTGGTGTCCGGCAGAGTAGAATAGCACCACTCCAAGTCTTCCCCTGGATGTCGTAGAACTCGTAGAAGGCGACTTAGGAAACCAGTTAAACAAAGCTTATTAAAACATCAATGTGACCTCTCCAACACGTCTGGCCAGCGTGGAGAGTGCAGGCCAAATCCTCTGGCTGCTCTGTCCAAGTATGACTCTTGCAGTACAGAGAGGGTCGTGCTCCTGCAGTAGAGGCTAAAAAAGACCTGATGGTGACTACCAAGTTGGTCCCATATTAATTTGGTGAAGACTCATGATGAAAAACTTTGAATATATGGAAGAAACTACTCAAAGAAAATGATGTCGCTTGTTATTATGTAAAAAAAATGTTTGATTTAATATCAATAATTACATTTCTAACAATGGTAGCCCGATGATCGTCATGAGTATTATCTATATATAAATTCCATTATGCCTCAATAGGCATAATGGAATTTATAAATGGCATTTAGTACCCACGTCATTGTTTGGTGGGACAAGGTGTCTTGACGTAATACCATAAAATAAAATAAAAAATACTTTGTTGCCCTATTAGTTTAAACGAGAAATTCTTGTATATATATATACATATATATATTCTATATATATATATAGAATTATGGATCTCGGAAACAGCTTCAACGATTTCGATGAAAATTGGTATGTAGGGGTTTTGGGGGTGAAAAATCGATCTAGCTAGGTTTCCACTTTACAGAACCTCTTTTTCTACGTGTTTTTTACTGAATGAAGTTCGATCGCCCGGGTACTGTCTAAGGAGTAAGGACACAATCACAATATTTAAAAAAAAGTCTACTTAATTCTTGTTATAGGTAGGTACCACTGAAAATTCTCATGGGAGCAAAATACGCAACGATTACTATGTTTATTTGGATGACATATTTTTCCAATTATTATGGTTAAACAACCAAACTACTACAAAAATTTTGAAAAAAAATTTTTTAAACCAGTCTTAAATATGTATATCCTGTTAAACTAAAATAAACTGTTGAATTCAGTACATAGATAAAACATTAAAATAAAAACAACGGAATTGAGAACCTCCTCGTTTCTATTAATGTATGTAATGACACAAAGTTTAACTGTTTTTTAATGCCTCGTAGTTTGAAAACAAATATTATTAGGTACTCACATAAATCCAGCCTCGGCAGCTTCATACTCCTGTGCAATTAAGAGTACTAAGCACTATCTTCCGAATCGTCGCGGTGTCGAACGTATCAAAAATTCCACTACAGTACGCCGGCTAAAGAGTTTCGTATTTCATCGCGATGTTTTTAAAAGGAAATGAATGCGTTTGTTTCGTATTTCACGATGTTGTTTTAAAAGGGAATGCATGCATTTGATACGTGCGCATGTGCGCGCCGTGGCGGCCCACTGGACGGGAGACGGGAGCTCCTGCCGTCGATACGAGCCTGCCAATTTAAACCGGCGCGGAGTCCCGCCACCGCCACGCTCCTGCCAGCCGACTTCCCGGCTCCCAAACAACAATCACGCCTATTCCCAATACCCTATCTTAAATATTAACGTGACGATTACCAATACACATGACACTTAATGTAGACAAATGGGTTCCTAATTTAAGACAATTGAATGCCGCGAAATGACTGTCCATAAAAATTCAACTAGCCGTAATTATTTAATGTCAAGAACGATGTTGTTGTCAGAGCTATCCCTATCGGGTAATATCACTTACATCTCACTTTAAGTGCCGTGAGGATCGAAGCAAAAATCAAAAATATTGAAATGATTTCCATTTCTTCGTAGCACGGTGATGTAGTCACGAGAAACTTGGCCGACTGAACTATGAGTTACCTACGTATTGTAGGCGTAGGTGCATGTTTTATTACATGAATGGCAGTGTTTATCAATTAATACACAGTTAAAACAGAAATTAATTGCGGCTAACGTGTAACTATTTTATACATCGTGCATTTTACAATGTGCGTTTTAAAATTTTGTTAAATATACATACCTTGGTCCCCCATGGTTATAGAGTAAGGCACATATTTGCACATCTTAATATTGTACGCACAGATAAACGTGATTTTACGGAAAGTTTTGGGATAGCATGTCAGGTGAGTGATAATGCCGCAGTAGTTAGGTTATTCAGCTGATCATATTGCGCTGTAGCAGCAAGTGCAGCGCGTGCCGGCGACTGCATGACATGACGGCCGCTGCCACCATAGCTAGGGTTACCATTGTTTTAGGGTTCCTTCGTCATTTTACCCACAGGACCTTCTTGAACTTCCTCAATTCTGTATACTTAGTTCATTCAAGTAGGTATCTAAGTCATTCATGGGTTGCCGCGACGTGTATAGGGCACTCAGTTAGCGAGAACAATCGATATAAACAGTGATTGCTTTGTAAACTCAGTAGGCTAGTGATATCAGATCGATGCATTTATTACGCTTCGTTACTTTTGTTCTGTATGATGACATGACTTTGAACAATACTTAAAAAAAAATATTTCCGGTCTATATCAGTCATTAATCAATAGCCTAGAGAAGTGCCTATACGCGTTAAAGCGCTTTTATAATTTGGATAGCGTAGTCAATCGATTTAGCCCACGAGAAATAGCTACTAAATTGGTAACCTACCTACTTAACAGTCTATTGCTAGAGTCCAACTAGCTACTGAACCCTTTGTGGGGAAGTCCAACCGTTATTTAATCGGCCTTTTTGTTGGTGTTGATGTATTTATAGATTTTTCACGAGTCGGTTTATAAGTAGATATTAAATTATTATGGTAAGTTGGTTACGTTATTCAATCTTATAGGTATTATTTATATTATCGTTTTTGGCATAAAATAAAGAATTTATTGTATTTGAAAAGACAATATAATGTAACCACGGACTAGTGCGTTTACTGAATAGTATAGGTACAGCAAAATACTTTGAATTTATGGAAGTCTAGCTTATGACGTTGACGAATCAGCAATTATTGGATTATTCCAGGGACCCTCATGTTTTATCAAGGTATTATTATTTCATATTGTTAATTCAAGTAATACGCTACGTACACGGCAAATCTTATTCTAATCCGTTGGACCGTTTTCCTGAGATAGAGTAACAAACATTCAAAATTTCACATTTACAATACATAATACTAACAGTTGCCTGCGTTTTCAAATAGTATTTGACAACTCCATATGAACCTCACATTTTCGGGGATAAAAAGTGCCCTATCTTTGAATCCAGTCCGTTCAGCCATTTTAGCATGAAAGCGGAACAAACATCCATACAAACTTTTGCATTTATAATATCAGTAGGATTACTATGATAAATAAATAGGATAATCCGCTGTTATAAATAATAAAAAAACAAAAATGGAGTTCATTTGGTCAGAAACGTTAAACAATAAGTTTATTTTGATGACCCTACACGTATACGTATACGTAGTGACGCGATGGGCGAGTCCACTCGAATGTGCTACTGACTACTTAGTCGTATCGACCTCTCCTACACGTAGCACGAAGTACCCTGCGATCGATGTTGGCTGGTTACTACGGCGATACCAGCGATAACATTGAAAGCCATGTGTTTGTGCTGGTTAACTTTCAGTCATGTATCAAATATGATCAGCTGTCTCAATGTTATTACAGAGCTAGGCTCGACTTCCATTTGTTACTAGCGCGGGTGAAAAACCACCTTAACAGATATTTGCGTCTACTACTCGCACACAATGATAAATGTTAGTAAACCTACATTGCTTTTTAGGGTTCCATACCCAAAGGGTGCAAACGGGACCCTATTACTGAGACTCCGCTGTCTGTCCGTCTGTCACAGGGCTCTATCTCTTGAACCGCAATAGCTAGACACTTGAAATTTTCACCGATTTTATGTATTACTGTGGCCGCTATAACAACAAATACTAAAAATAAAACAAAGTTAAAAATTAAAGGGGGTCGTCATACAAGAAACGGTTTTTTTTGCGTTTTTAACTCTGATCTTTATAATGGCATTAAGTAAATACTTAAAATTTTCAGCGGTCATGTATTAATATGACTACTATAACAACAAATACTAAAAATAAGATTAAGTAAAAAATTAAAGGGGGTCGTCATACAAGAAACGTGTTTCTTCAGCGTTTTAAAACAATGTACGGAGGTACGGAACCTTTCATGTACGAGTCCGACTCGCACTTGCCCGTTTATTTAAGGTTCCTATTAGTGAGACTCCGCTGTCTGTCCGTCTGTCACAGGGCTCTATCTCTTGAACCGTAATAGCTAGACACTTGAAATTTTTATCGATTATGTATTACTGTGGCCGCTATAACAAAAAATACTAAAAATAAAAAAAAGTTAAAAATTAAACGGGGTCGTCATACAAAAAACGTGTTTTTTCAGCGTTTTTAACTAAATCTTTATAATGGCATTAACTAGATACTTGAAATTTTCACGGATTATGTATTGCTATAGCCGCTATAACAACAAATACTAAAAATAAGATAAAGTTAAAAATTAAAGAGAGTCGCCATACAAGAAACGTGTTTCTTAAGCGCTTTAAAACATTGTACGGAGGTACGGAACCCTTCATATACGAGTCCGATTCGCACTTGCCGTTTATTTTTTTTATTTGTTTGAATGCTCTCACCAACATTGTATAAAATGTAATTACAACGAGTAGTTTTAAGATTTCTCTGTAAATGAAATGCAATTCTCTTTGAAAAAAAATCTTCTTTGAAAAATAAAGATTCTTTAACCACAATGTAAATGACACGACTCATGTTAGTAACCCTAACATGCTCTACATTTTATGTACTGTGCTATGTATCCGAATGACGCGGCCGAAGGGACTCGCTCAGGAGTACAATGAGTACTAACTAGGTAGTACACACTACACGTAGCACAAAGTAACTTGATGGATGATCCAGTTACTTCTTTCTTATCGAGTATGTTATTACTAATACCACAGAGTAATAATCTAATACTAGGTATCAGATTTTTTTTGAGCTGCCTAAAGGCATCTGACGTAGCTGACTGCCATCTAGTGACAACAGTCATTAATACACACTAGTGAACTAGTGTTCAGATTTCCTCACGATGTTTTTCTTCAATGGAAACAGTAAAGCCTCAAGCACTAGGTTAGCATGGTGGAAAAATAAATACCCTCCCTCACCATCCCATATTCCACCCGCTGAGAAACTTCCATCGGGTGGTGATCTCCCCTGGGCAGTTTGGAAATCCCTTAATAGGGGTTTCTCAAACAATAATCGATGCGACTGTGGAGCTGTTCAAACCATGGCCCACATACTATCATGCCCCAGCTGCCCAACCCCTTGTACAATAGACGACCTAAATTCGGCTAATGACAGGGGAGTAAGTGTAGCCACACATTGGTCCACACTCATATTAAAATATCAGCCATTCCGACTCGCTAAGAAGAAGAACGGAAACAAGTAGTGTTAGTTAAAAATGACCGTACATGAGAACACACTCAGAAGTACAATATCGCGCTTAGTGAGGATAGAACTCGCCAGTGCCTAAATCGGTAGTTACTACGGGGATAACATTGACAGGCTAATTTTAAGTCTATATTTCGGTTAACCACAAAATAGAGAATACTCACGTACAGAAGTCTCACTCAACAAAGAAATTCAAAGAAATATCTACTCAATGTGGTTAGCGATATGGTTTAATTTAGATTACGTCAGAACTTAGCACCTTTTCGTTTACATACCTAGACATCCATTGCAGGCCAATTTCATTCTTATTACTCTGGACATACGATTCGTATAACTGAATTTACCACCCCGAGGGGCCGGCAGCGCGCATAGTAATTATGTAGGTACATTTTCTCCTAAATGGGGCACTCCCCATTTAGGAGAAAATGTACCTACATAATTACCTGTGTCACTACACAGGCCTGGTTTAACGATCAGTTGTCGTAATGTAAAATATATGAATCATGTCGTTAACCCTATAATGCTCTACAAGCCGAGAAGCTACAACGTACATAAGCTAGAGCTACGTACGTGAATGGCAATAGAGGTAATACTAAAGGCCAGAGGTTCTCAAACTTATTTGGACCCATTTTTTTACTTTACGATATCTTAAAAACCGTAATATATTAGTCTAGTCTGGAGTTTAAACTTACATTCTAAACGATAAATTTTTACCATTGAGAGCAATTAAAACGCAACTTAAGTATTATGAGTATCTTTTATTCAAAATAAAACAAACATAATCAATTTAAATTTTAAAACTAATGAAGGATGAATGTGATAATTTAGTAGATCTTGATATCAGGTTTGAATTTACTCGAAAACAGTCGCAAGTCGTCGCGTTCAGTAACATGCAAGTGATTTGTTTAATTTTTTCTAAGCCCCTTACCGCCGGCGTTATTGCCTACTTTGAGAAACTTTTCAGTATAGACCTATTTAATTCTATATGAAGCATGAAGTACCCCGCGATAGATAGCTTGTTACTACGGCGAAACCAACGATAACATTGAAAAGGTATAATATGCAATCTCACATTTCAGTTATGATCATCTGCAGAAATGTAATAAAAAGGTAAATCATGTTGGTAACCCTTACATGCCTTGTTACGTACGTGTATGTATGACACGTCACAGGAGCCTGCTCGGAATTGCTACTACGAGTACTAGCGACTACGCGGTAGTATCGACCTCTTAGTATGAATTTCTTCTACATGTAGCACGAAGTACCTCACGATCGATCGATGGCTTGTTACTACGGCGTATCGCCGTACAGCGATATCATTAAAGGGCATTTTAATGTACCCGAAAGTTGACATATCAGTTGGGATCACCTGTTCGGTGGTCAGACGACTTGAGCAATTTTGTAGAAAAACGATTCAAGCCGCTTCCAATCAGTCGTTTTGGAAATAAGAGAACAACACAAACTACTAAACATGAAAATCACGCCTCTTCTGGATAATTTGGTCACATATAATGTATATTAGTATTAACTTACCCATTTCAGCCAGATATGTCGGGTCACTTATTTTTGTATAGGTATATGTCGTACTAGATTCAAGAAGATAAGGCCAAATTACTTATTTTTTTTCTTGATATAAATTTAAAGCACAAATAAAAATACCACGGTGCGGTGGTTGTCGAAGGACTAACTACTTACGATTACTACCCCTTTACACCCAGTCATACGCCGGCTGTTACTGATTTACCCACTCCTCTACCCCTGCCATAAAATAAAGTAAGTAACAGAAACTAACATTCATTTAAAAGGCTTGTAAATTATGTTGTATGTAAATTAAAGTTATCCCCCCCCCCCCCCCCTCTTTTCCATTTGTTCACAATGAGTTAACCATTTTGCTGAGAGACAATTTTTTAACATGTATAAGTAGACTAATGCACAATTTACAATAAAAAATATCTAGCTAGCTAACATACTAGCAGAATTTTAAGCGATTAAGTAAGTGAAAATTGTCACAACCGTACTAAGTCAATATCATATGAAAATTAAACTTCAAGCTTTAGTAAAAATAAAACCTATCAAACTTTATATTACTGACTCTATTTGCTAGATAAATACAAGTGTTTTTCGGTAACTAGCTATTGTGGGAAAGTCAACTATCTATTTTAAATTGGTTATTTTTAATAGGTTAATACAAGTGTCTAGTTTTAATTTTAAAGCAATGAGCAATGAATTAATTTATGAACAGTGGTAACTAGACCACAGATTATAATAATTGTGTTACTAGACCGTACTTCATCTTAAATGTAAATATTACAACACGAAAAAATCATGTTACAAACTTGTTTCTTAAGTTTTGCGTAATTATTATTTACCTAAAAAAAAATTATATCAAACGGCACAGAACGTGAAGTGTTTATATCCTTACTCTCTATATTTGTTTCCACCGCCACGTGCTCTACCTGCCGACCGTGTCGTAGACGGTTGGGATTTCGCTGAATGGGAACAATTGCATTTTTTTAAATTGTACTTTAGGGCCTTACTATAAGACAAAATATGAAGTAATAATGCAAATCATATTTTTTTTATTTTCAATTATAGTATACATATATAGAGTAATCTAATTTTATTAAGAATAAATAATATATGAAAATAATCGGCCAAGTGCGAGTCAGACTCGCGCACCGAGGGTTCCGTACAAACCTGTAGGTATATAAGTAAGTTTAAAATTATTAGAAAAAAATTTATTACCTATATGATCTAATAAAAAAATTATGCGCAATTCGCAATTTTTCCTTTATCTGTGCTATAAGAAGTTGCTTCATACCAAATTTCAAGATTCTGAGTTTACGGGAAGTACCCTGTAGGTTTTGATTCCCTTACGAGAGTCGAAAATTTGCGGCATAAGCGGCTGTATCTTTTGATTGCGTTGGCTTAGAAGTGTGATTTTTCATTGCTCCAAGGGACAGTAAACTTGAGTATTTGATATGAATTTCAGCTTGATACCGCCACGCGTTCCTGAGAAAAAGAGTCTTGACAGACAGACGGACAAAGTGATCCTATAAGGGTTCCGTTTTTTCCTTTTGAGGTACGGAACCCTAAAAAGAACAAAACATTTAGTAGATATCTAAAATACCCACTAAAGCTTAAAATTAACTGACCGAGTGCGCGGAGCGAACGAAGGTCTCCGTTTCAGCTTCGGCAAAAATTCTTTCGTGTGTCCGAATTCCAGTTTTCCGGCTGTTCTCGCCTACAGGTCGCATTTCTCAACCGATTTGTAAGCAATACTCGTATTCAAAAATGGCATAAAACTTTTAACCGACTTCAAAAAAGGAGGAGGTTATCAATTCACTGTATGTTTTTTTTAAATGTATATTTGTTACGCGATATCTTCGCCAATTGTAGACAGATTTTGATGATTCTTTTTTTTATTTGAAAGCCTTTACTACCAAGTTGGTCCCGTTTTAATTTGGTAAAGACGAAGAACTTTGGAGATATGGAAGAAGTCGGTTGTTTTTTTTTTGTTAAAAATTTAAGTATTTGTTACCCTTATTAATATAACTTTTCTGTCCGAAGAACTTTTTCATTGGATAAACTTGAAGAGGTCAGACAGACTCGCGAGTCCCGCTGCTCACGGAGCCACTAGTCTTAAAAAAAAACTACACATCTAATTTTCTAATATTGTTAAATGTTAAAAAATTGTAAAAAGACGACATGTTCATAGCATGGCCAGTTCCAGTATATTTGGAAAGAGAAAAATTATATTTTCTTATAAATAAAAATAAGGTTGCACTGAAATTCTAGATTTTTTTTCCTAAGATCTCAATATATACGTGTTAAAGAAATAAAAAAAAAAAATTCGGATTTTCATACAAATTGATCTTGACTCGATCAGTTTGTATGAAATTTCAAATTTTTTTTTGGGTTTCGTGAAAGTTGTATAACAAAAGTTGTTCAGTTTCATTGGCTGAGGTATCATCTGAGAGGTTTTGCGTTAGTTCATTAACACGTGTATATTAAGATCTAAAAAAAAAAATCCTGCTGTGCTGAAAAAAAAAGAAAAAGCTGCCTCTGGCATCTGACATAGCTTGACGACTGCCATACATTTATAACATTCGGGACCAATCCGAAGCATGTATGGGAGCTCGAGAAATATTCTTATTTCGATATTATTGAGATTCTACTGTAAATAATAAGACTATTACTATATACAAAATAAAACAAAACGTGTGGTAAACAAATTTATTTGCTAAGCAAATTAAAACCTCCGACTGTCAAGAACGCCGTCTAGTGATATTCGTAGCGCCATCTATATTTTTGCTAGAGAATTTATGTAAGTTTACATTTAGTAGACAATTTCTAAATTAGCTTTTTTCCTCTAAAGAACGAAATAAAACCATAAGTGATGGTCCACAAGTGAGGGGTACAAATGTATTGGTTTCCCTATTGGCAATATTATAAAATGTATGTTGTATCATTAAAATAGGTATACGAGTATATAGAATAAAAGAAATTAAAAAATAATTTTTCCATGCAAGAAATCAAAAACTTAAAATGTACTAAAAGCTGCTTCCCTTCCCGCGCAGATCGTAAAAGCCGATCGAGGGAATGGGCGAGGATCTTATTCATGCGAAATCGAGAAGAAATAGTCATAAGTTAAATTTATTTGTCTATAGTTTTACGACCAGTAATAGGGATGATGATGACTGGGTCTGAATAGTATTATTGTACGAGTAATTAGTCCGTTAGTTAGATTATCCAAAAATATTGTACCCATATTTTTCAGTTTATCAAAAAAGTAAAAAATCATAAAGATACAGAGTATCAAAGTTCCAGAGTGGGGGCTTGTGACGACACCGATGTGTAAAAATCTTACGAAAGCGTGACGTCATTCGAAATTTAAATGCGCTGTATCTTCGTTATTTATTGTTTCTGAGAGAAAAGAAAAAATACGTGTACAATATTTTTTAATAATGTAACCGATGGGCCAAAAATATTTTTTCAGTCATCATGCGTAATTCCTGCTTGAGTCAATTCTCTTTGATAACTTCCGTGGCGTAATGATCAACACGCTAGTCCGTCAATCCGGAGGTTCTGGGTTCGATCCCCAGCCAGGGTAAGTTGGTAAATGACATTTTTCAAATTGTCCTGTGTCTTGTTGATTGTCAATATATATTTATTTATTTCTAAAATACAGTATTTTTTAGTTAGTATCTCAGTCATAATACAAGATTAAACTCACTCTGGGGCTAGCTCAATTAGTATCATCAACAGGTCTTTTTTAGTCTCCACTGCCAGAGCACGACTCTCTCTAATATACTACCAGAGCCATACTTGGCCAGAGCAGCCAGATGATTTGACCTACACTCTCCACGCTGGCCAGATGGATTGGAGAGGTCTCATTGATGTTTATTAGCTTTGTTTAGCTTGTGTTTCCTAAGTCGCCATCTACGACATCCACGGGAAGACTTGGAGTGGTCCTATTCTACTCTGCCGGGAACCACACGCCTGTCAATTAGTATGATTTGTCTTTATCTATTTATTTGTGCGGGAAGTTTACACCGGCCGCCCCCACACGTCAACCCTCCTTGGAAATGCAGTTGTAGCACGAGATGTTTGTGCTCAGTTCTTTAGTCGCTTCTTATGACATCTACAGGAAGACGGAGTGGTCCTATTCTATGCCGGAAGCCACACGACCTAAGTTTAATTTGTATTATGGAAAGTAACTCAATGTAAAAACACATGAAGATTTATATAAAAGAAAATGTGAGGTTATCATTTCTTACCGTGGGAGATAAACTAATGAACTAGTGTTGCCCAGGATGTATACAGCCCTATACTCTGAAAGCTGATATCCGATGGCAATCGGATCTATAACAAGTTGCCGGATGACTTTAAAAAATTACCTTTAACATTATTCAAGACGAGATTACGTAAATTTCTGATAGATAAATGCTATTACTCTGTGCAGGAGTATTTGGCAGACAATAATAGTTAATTATTTAACACTTAAAAACTGACAAATAAGTAAATTAAATGAAAACTTGTATATTTATCAAAATAAAATTTAGAATAATTTAATTGCACTTTATAGTTTAAGGCGAAGGTATAGGCAAATGGCCTTGAAGTGTGAAATAAATTGTTAACTCGTAAATATGGTAATAATTTCCATATTGCTCTTCGTCATGCACTAGATAGCCCTTTAAATTATTTTATGAACTGCCGTTGAAACTATTATTGGTGATCCGTCTAGCTTTAAAACTTGCCGTGGCCACTTTTGGCGGAAGCAAGTTTTAAAGCTAGACGGACTAATGTAAATACTTTCAACGGTGGTTCATAAAATAATTTAAAGGGCTATCTAGTGCATGACAAAGAGCAATATGGAAATTATCTTCATATTTACGAGTTAATAATTTATTTCAAATGAGGGCGCCACTTCAAGGTCCTTTGCCTATACCTCCACCTTAAATAGGAAAATAAAATATTTTTGCATGCCTAAAATGGTGAAATGTGTGACACTTATAATATTGACTTATTATTGTAAATACCACCTATGCATGTATGTACATATGTACATCCACATTTGTCGCAAATAAAAATATGTTTATGTTTAATGATTAGTATGAAATAAAACGGGATATTTACCGTGATTTTTATTATTGTTGAGTTTACCACCCCAGCCACAAGCACGAAACGCACGAGAAAGAGGGTAGATAGATATATCGGACATTGACAGCTGCCAGCACCCGCCCGCAAATCTTCAGTTCTTTTGTGAAAATGGCCCATGCAACTGGGCCGAAATATCGAAAACTCAACAATAATAATAATCACGGTAAATATCCCGTTTTATTTCATACTGATGTTGACAACCGTGAAAGTTTATAAAGCTACATAACTCAATGATATTTTTGAAGAAATACCTTCATGTATAGACAAATTTTCAAGAACCATGATTATTATAAATACAGCCATTGTCCAACTTGCCCTGGCTGGGAATCAAAACCAGAGTCAATAATGTTTGGAACATTATTAACAAGCTAGTCCGCCACACCGGAGGTCCTAAAATACTCGTAATGATCCAAATCTGTATTTATGCAATGAATCGGACCAAAAATGATATAAATAAGTAGATACTTATGTAAATAATATTTTTATAGTATGCTTACTGTGACTTACAATCATTATAACGTCTGATTTCTATTGTATTTTCATTAATGCTTTGCGATAAGATGAAAATATTCCAGCCATAATGGAGATGTCTCGCCAAGAAGGCGCCTTGCGTCCTCCCGCCATTGCGACGCGACGCCCCGGTCTTGTCCTTGACAGGGCTGGCTGTTAGCGGGGTTGTTATAAACATTTTCCGCCTTATTATTTATAATACACGGATTAACTTATCCGCCCAAATCAAGTTGACATTGACAAATGAGATATTGTCATTTTACTACTTGTTTAGGGTGGATAATCAAACCGAATTATAAAGTTATTTCGGGTTTTACAGTAAAACGGTTTGAGGTTTTATCAGCTAGATCTGAGGCGGACTTCCGAAAATATAAAAAAGGACTAACGAACGTATCCATGCCGCCTTCATCATAACCAGCAGAGGTGCATAGATCTTGATTGACATCGCAAAGGAGTATAAACGTGCCAGTGGTCTCTCAATCAAACATGTCGAGGACCGTGCGAAGTGAAGAAAAAAGAAGACGCATTCAAAGGCTTGGCGGATTTATTGAGACAGATCTAATTTTGCTAGAGTTTTGGCGAGAAATCCATTGAGTTTCGACGCCTATTCTCTGGATGAAGTTTGGGTCGCAGTATTTATATTTATAGTAAATGTTACGCCAATTTTAGGGTACCTAACTGTATAAAGTAAGTAAGTACCTACGTAATATAAAATATTTATTCATCATAATATCAATAGTTAATTACAAAAATAAATCAGCAACAAGCTTCGTCAAAAAGTGTACAAAAGGTATCCACAACATGCTTCCTCAAAAGTTGTACTTACCTAGTTACAAACGTAATTATATTTTTACACACAAACAATTAACAAAATGAAAGTTAAAAGTACCTTTATTTCATAATTTTATTGATTTATTTAAGCTAACATGTTCAAATGATCGCACATCTTTGTGGTACATACATATTGAATAGTAGGACTCTCAGTCTCAGTGTAGGTCGTGTGAAGTCGAACTTCCAATCTGTAAAATTAGATCGGCTGTTTGAACTAAATATAATACGCAGTCCCTTACAAGTGATTTATTTCTAGGGAGAGGGTGTGCTGGTGTTCATTCAAACGTACTCGTATTATAAGGGAGACGATCGTACATGTATATTTACTTACTTCGTTACATGTTGGTACATTGTAACTTAAAAGGGATGTAATGTTTTGACAACCCTAAGTGATGAGGGTATCATTTTCATTTAATACCGCGATAATAGATGAAAATGTGCTACAGATGACGGCATGCGTTGGTTAACATCGATATGCTCTTCGAAATTTGCGTCTTAGTCAAAAACATTCACATTTTTGTTTGGTAAGTTAGTAGAAATATTTTATTAAAACAAATGTGAGATAAATTCAATATGAATATTTTAAACGCTTTATTCACGTAATATAAATGGAAATGCCAACTAGATTTCGGTGTAAGTGCAGAGAGGGCAGCGATATCCTCGGATCGTCGCTCCTAATACTTGCCATTATAATGATCGTCTAAATCGATCAAAACTGGTCGGCATTTCCAACTTTATTACGTGAACAGTTTAAAACAGTTTACTGTTTAAAATATTCATAATATTTATAAATACAAATAATCACATCCTTCCAGAGCCTATATAGGGTCATATTATATGACCGAGACACAATGGCCACGCGTTAGATATGGTCGGCATGAAGGTGGAAAAGGGTTGCTAGCCTATTGATATGATTGGCGGGAAGAGATGCACATTCTAGGCTCAGTTCTAGGTATATTTTTTATAATTGTTTCTCAACGCGTTAAATGTTGTAAGAACTTATTATGAACTTTTAATGTTTTATCTTCAAAGCAGGACCCTGTGATCAACTTTACGTAGGTATATAACTCGTAACACAAAAATAACTTAGCTTCTATCCGAAATATCAGTATAATACAAGACGATTGTCTACGTTTAATTGTTTTCTTTCAGCTTTCCACGCCATATCAAAATAGGTATTTCTTTTATGCAATTTTTGAGCCGCCACATGACGTGGGTCTCTTGGGCAGCCTCGTTATTAGCATCCCAAATGATCGCGGTCCTCAAACCTATTTCATATTTATCCGGTTATGAACACTTTCGAAAAATATCAGCAAATTGGGCCTTCTAAATTCTCATATCGCGTTTACCATTCTCAAATATTGCCTTTTTGTTCCAAAATTTACATATATATTAAGAGCTTGCCCAATCTGGAAACACTCAGTTCTTTTGGAAAACCTAGATGCCACACTCAAAAACGCGTTAGAAAAAATTCTAAATTTAAACCTCGATGACCGCGTCTGGATTCAAGCCTCTTTACCTATTCGATCTGGTGGCATCAGTATTAGAAAAATTTCTAGCATAGCTCTTCCGGCTTTCCTTTCGTCCGTTCATAGTGTATCACTTTTGTGTGCAAAAATACTTAAAATGCCTTCAGCTGACATACACTGTGCAACGGACGCAATCGATGCCTGGAGGACTCTCTGTCCCAATGAAAACATCCCAGAGGCACCAAACCGTCAAAAACTCTGGGATGTCCCACTGGTACAGAGATATTATAACTATCTGGTTCAAAATTCTGTCAGTGATCTCGATCGCGAGGCTTCTTGCCGTCTCAGAACATGAATCTAGTGAATGGTTACACGCACTCCCCTCCGCCAACCTCGGAACGCTTTTCGACAATGGCAGCTTCCGAATTGTAGTTGGGCTTAGACTGGGTGCTGCTATTGTCGAAAGCCACCTTTGTTCATGTGGTAGCGTCGTCGACAAGAAGGGACTTCACGGACTGCACTGCCAACGCAGTGCCGGCAGATTTTCACGCCACGGCTCCATTAACAATATCGTTAAAAGGGCGCTTGCCACCATCGACATCCCTAATGTGTTAGAACCTGTAGGAATAACTCGCGATGATGGCAAGCGTCCCGATGGATTAACCCTCATCCCTTGGGAGCGAGGGAGGGCACTCGTGTGGGACGCGACATGCGTCGACACGGTTGCCCCTTCTCGCCTCTCGGCTGGAGCCGCGGCAGCGGCCGCAGAAGACGCCAAGCGGCGCAAATATTCATCCTTATCTAATGAATATATTTTTGTTCCGCTTGGCGTCGAAACTTTTGGTCCGTGGGGTCCAAGCACAAAACAATTTATTAAAAAAATTACTCCTCGACTCGTCGACGCCGCTGGTGACAAGAGGGCTGGCTCATATCTCGCGCAGAGAATTGCAATAGCCATTCAGCGCGGGAATGCAGCCAGTGTTCTTGGCACCATGCCACATGATCAACTTTTAGATTTTTAAACACAGTTTTATTTTTTAATTTAGGTTTTAATTTAGTTTTAATTTTAGTTTAGTTTTAGTTAAATAAATTATATATCTGATACAATAATAAAAATAGGTTCGAGTCATTGAAGATAAAACCATATACTCGTACACGGTCTAACAAAATATACTTAAACTATTTTAAGACTGTATTCAGTCCATGATCCAAGTAGGTTGGCTGGCAACTTATATGCTCTAATTTGTATTTATTATAAATTTGTGTGTTGTTCAGCCAGTTAGCGAACCAAATAAATAAAAAAAAAGATTCAGAACAATAGTGTTTCGCGAAGGAGCATATATCGAAATATGAAAAAAAATTGTTTGCTTTCCATTATTGTATATTTGCTATCCAAGTTGGATCAGCCGATCGGCCAACTTGTATGGGAAGTCAAAAATGTTGCTTTTCATATTTTTCGATTGATCAGAATCATGGACTGAACCTACCCTTTACAATAGTTTCAGTATATTTTATTAGTTATTATACATGCATTACTAGACATTTCTTTCAATCGTACGGCATGCTCGTGGTAGTAGATTAGTGGTAGAGTAAGAGTTTGTAGAAATTCAGATCATCGAGGCGTCACATATAAAGCTTTCATTGTTTCTACAAAATTATTACAGCTAGCCACAAAGACACAACCTAAGTACTTTTTACATAACTTGTTATAGTAGTTGGTTAGTATAAATTAGTGGTAGAGTATACTTATGAGTATATTCCATGGTGTTGCAGTTAATATTTAAAGAAGTTAACTTTTCTGCAAGAACATAAAGTAGTAGTTCTGTGAGAAGAGTAGATCTCGCGAAACATGCTATAACCAACACTTTTCCCTTTCCCCTGGCTTATAAAGCCATTTATGCTTTATTTATAATGCAATATAAATCCAGAAAGTAATTTGCGCAACAAATTAACGAAGAAAGTCCATCTTAAATCTAATGATTGAATTTTCCAATAGGCTTGCCTTTGTAGACTTTTGAGCAAAATAGGCGCGATTATTCGCATTCTCTTGGTCCTAGGAGGTCGCATCTGGTGTCTACGGGTTCTTCTTGTGAAGGCGGAGAGGACTGCTTAGTCTAATTGGTATAGTGGGTATCAATTTTCCGAAAAAATCAACAAAAATTGAAACTTGTCCATATATAACGCCCGGTTTAACCCGCCTACACCCCTATTGCATTTTGTTTCCAAACGTCTCTTAAAGTATAAAGTCCTTAGTGAGCTTCTCAAATTTCATTGAAATCCGTCGACAAATAACGCTACTGCAAACCCTTATTTTCAATTTTCGTCAAAATTGGTTGAAACATGCTACCCGTAGGCGAGAACAGATAGACGGACAAAAGCACTTTTTGGCTGTTTGATAACTGAGACACTTCGCTCGCTGGTCAATTACAGAGATTCAAAAAAATTCCTGTGCTTCTGAATAGTAAAAATGTCCAGAATTAACAATAGGATTTTGAAACAAACCTACAACACAAGTATGTTACACCAGTTGGTTTCAACATCTTATGCGAAGTACTCGTATCATCATCATCATCATAATCAGGTCTTTTCTAGTCTCCACTGCAGGAGCACGACCCTCTCTGTATTAGCCAGGCATATTAGCCAGAGCAGCCAGAGGATTTGGCCACTCTCCACGCTGGCCAGACGGTTTGGAGAGGTCTCATTGATGTTTATAAGCTTTGTTTAGCTTGTGTTTCCTATGTCGCCTTCTACGGAGTCCAAGGGAAGACTTGGAGTGGTCCTATTCTACTCTGGAACCACACGGTATGTTTCGTAAGTACTCGTATGTCGTGGGATATTCCCATATTCAAGCACAATATTTAATCGATTTCAGGTTGCCGCGAGTTCCTAGCTCACTGTATCGAGCTATTGTTGCAATCATTCTATACTTCCAGGTACGATAAAATATTTCCGTGTTCAGGGTATACAGATTTTTTAATCCTTTCACCGCGAGACTTTATATCAGTTGTCGTGCTCCCAGCGCGAGGAATTGTGAATATCCATAGTTTTTGGTCGGATAAATCCGACACTCGCGAAATGGGCACGTAAATGTTTGTCGGATTAATCCGACGTTCGCGGTTAAAGGGTTAATCTAGTGATTAAGCAAGGTACGGCGAAACACTAGAAAAAATTTGGACGGCCTTGTAATACTGTGGTAAAATTTAAAAAATCTCTATTTTGTTCGGGAATGTAATTAGTAGTATCATGGACTTATTGACAAAAGCGCATTGAAAAAAATAATATTTCTGTGTGGTTGTCTAGCTCCCTAGAGATAAAAGATGATCTCGAGAACATCATGTAATGGGTACTAATATATTCAAACCGTCGTCAACCTGTGTCAACTGCCTTTGAAATATTGATACGGTTGAAATCAGTCCCTCGTTGCGGCTGTTACAGGAACGGCAATTTAACCTACTTTATCAGGCAAAGACACTGATTTGAGTATCGTTTGCGAGTTTTTTAATAATTCTATACTTAACTGAAAAATAAAATACTATGATACTTAAGCAATTAGTACTTATAAGTTCTCCAGATTTATTTTTCCCACACCAGTATGTGACACGTGAACATCGATATTAATTTTTTTACACATTATTCTATAAATAAAATATTGCTTTCAATGTATCGCAGATTAAATAGTAGATTTTTTTTTAAATATTTAGTATGTATGTTTTTATAGTACAAACAAACTAGTACTAGTACAAATAAAAAATAAAAAAAATTCCTAAAACGTTTTAGTCATTCGCCAAAGGCTTAGGTACGTTCATTGAATATGTATTAAGAGAGTAGAGAATGTAGAGATACAAAAAATATGCCAACCTATTGTAGACAAACATCCCAAAATAAACAAATTAAATATGTATAAAATGTTTCGTCATGAAAATACGGCATGGGGACGTTATTGTGGGCTGATTACCCTTTTGCCGGATACAGTCGTAACTCATCTCCATATGCAAAGCAATTTGTCCTGTTGGGTAATTTTCCCCAACTTTAGGGAGTGGCTCCACCCGATGGTTTTTATTACATTGCACTCGGAGGCGCTATAAAACATAATCATAACGTAACGCAAACTTCGAAAAAACAAACATTCGAATGAGTTTGTTCGCGGCCGAACAAATTTCTAATTTATGTTTTGTACAAACAAAACGCCACCAGCAGACGCACACTTAATTCTAGTGAATTTTGTTAAATTTAAAAAAATATATATTTTAGCACACATGCCGCACCAAATCACACAGATTCGGTGCGGCAATTTTTATTAACATTTTTTCAGGGGACATAACAGTAAAACATATTAACATTTTGGTATAGTTTAGTATCCACTGATTTTTAGGGTTTCGTATTCGTGTCAGCGGGATTCTATTATTGAGACGGTCCGTCTGTCCGTCCGTTTGTTACAGGGCTCTATCTCTTGCACCATAATAGCGAAACACTTAAAATGTTCACTGATTATTTTAAAACATTCACATTTTTACAGTAATCTGTGTCCGCTATAACAACAAATACTAAAGTAAAACTAATGTTAAAAACTAGGGGTCGTGATACAAGAAACGTGTTTTTTCCGGCGTTTTAAAAAATTGTACGGATGTACGGAACCCTTTATATACGAGTCCGACTTGTACTTGACCGGTTTTTTTATCTTGATTATGAGAAGTTAATACTACTTTATAGTCTAGCTTGCCCTGCGAGTACGTGTACAGTGTACATACCTACTAGAGTAGCAACAAACGCAGTTTCAATCAAGTCGCTATGAAAAATGTTCACGTTACAATATTTCGACTTTCAATACAAGTACCTTTATACAACAATGCTGGTCTCACCGCGACCGTTTGTAAATCAATGCGTTTGTAAAGTAACAAGATTTGTCACTTTCATCTTCAAATGATATTACTTGTGGAGAGAGGGTCTATCCGATAGATATTGTGTCTATCCATCTATAGGTTTTGTCACAATTCGTCACTTTCGCAAATAGCCATCGCTCGAAAACTTGTCATTTTCGCAGAATATCACTTTCGCAACAGGTCACTTTCGCCAATCATCACTTTTACACTTTGTCATTTTGGCAATATGTCACTTACGCAAACGGTCTTCAACAACTTTTCTACCACATTTATGACAGCCAAAATGCTCAATATGCCTGTTTTTGAGTGTCTATCTGTTTCAACGTAGTTTAAAAACTTCCTTAAGTCACCTCTTATTACATCCACAGAAAGAGATGGAGTGGTCGTATCTAAACCGGAAGCCACATTGGAATTCATTCGATTGCAAAAAAAAAGTGCTGCACTATGGATCAAGATGTAGAACGTAAAATATATAGGTACGGAAATCCATACAGCCGTTTCGATGATACGAGGTATTAAAGAAATTTACAAATAACATAGGTACATATAAGATACGCGTGAAAAACAAACCTTCCTTATTAAGAAAAAAACAATGTTGTTAGGTAAAAAATGGGTTTATCTGTACTGTAAGGTACCTTAACACATAAAGATACACACGCCAAACAAACGTCTTGAGCCTTTTGGCCATCGGAAATCAGAGAGTTGTTGATGACCGTTTGCAAAAGTGACATATTGCGAAAATGACCTATTGTCGAGAAATGACCATTTGCGAAAGTGACGAATTGCGTCACAACCAATCTATACTCGTACCTCAATATTCAATGCCCTGCGGAGGATAGCAGATTAGATTAGATATCTTTTACTCTTCAAATATTAGGTTTGGAATGGGTTGTTTATATTTTATCAAGAAAATACTTCATAGATTAACCATATTCCTTTTTTGAAAACGAAAAGTTCGTTGAAACTGGTTGCTGTAAATAACTTAAAATATACAACGTTTATGGGACATACCCGTAATAAATTGAACCATGGGCTATACTAGATCACTAAAGAGGAATTAAATTAAAATAAGAGTAAAAAAAAAAAAAAATCGTTATTCCCATACAAATCGCCCGGGCGGCTGCACACTTTTGAATGGAGATGCCGAAATTTATTTTTGTGTTTTTGCTAATGATCTAGTATAGACCGTGGTTCGATTTATTACGGGTATGTCCCTTCCACGTTGTATATTCATTCATCATTTACATTTAATTGGTATTAAACTAACAGCTTGTTAGCTATAATATATTTACTTGTACTCTTTTCTTACCTATTCTACTTGGGGTCACTATATACTCTACCTAAATATATTACGGAAACGCATAAGTTTCTTTGATAAGAGTATTTTACTACGTTGTTCCATTTACTTAATAGAGCTTTGCGCCAACTAGAGCTTTCATCATTTATCTCCGGGCAGCAGTGGGCAGCCATTTATTTTTGGGCGGCAGAACATGCGGACCAAACTAATGAAATAAATTGCTACTTATGGAGACATTCAACAAGCGAAGGTAAGTATCCAGAGCTTCCATTCGCCAGTATGCTCCATATAAAACTTAATAGACTTTGTAACTAATATTCAAGTATGTTTCTGGTTTTTCAGTATTATTATTTCTTTTCTTTATAAAAAACAACTTATTTCGATTGTTATATTACAAAATTACGTTTCTATTATATATTAATCGAGCCGAAAAGGGACTGTTATAGAAAAATATTTGTAAACACTTCATAGTTACATAGTCAACATTATTTCACATTATTGGTTTTTGAACTATCGCTCTTTGAACACATGATTTATACATATATACCGGGACTTAGCACGAAACTTTTTTTTATTGTTTTGTCTAACGTTAAAGTTCAGTCTGCGACCACGAAAGATGTAACTCTTATTCGAACCGTTAGAAAAAACAATAAAAAAAAGGTTCGTGCTAAGTTCGATTATGTACAAATTATTTCAAATGCTTACTATATGGTGTTATCTGGGTAAATGCATGTCTATTTTTATTGAACGCTACAAAAAAGAAAAGCCGAAAAAGATTACTCATATTTTTTCTCATAATCAAAGCGTGAAAACATTTGACAGTGAGCTTTCAAAAGCACAGAGTTCCGTGACGTAGCCGGGCGAGCGTGGAGACGAGCAAAATCGCCCGCCCGACCTAGTTCGTGTGCGCTCGATGCCGCCCGAAGCGCTTCGCCTGCCGCCCAGAATAGACGGAGCACGTGCGTCCGCCGCGACACACGCCGCCGCTGCCGAAACCGCACGGCGGCCGCACACGACACGCACGCTCAAAAAAAAAAAAGAAAAACTCTTTCCAAACCAACAATAAGTAGTGTTGTGACTATGTGTGTAGAGTGTAATGTAGTGTTACCAACTTTACAAAAGTTCACGTAAACTATTTATAACATCGTTAAAAGTGACTAAACGTTTGTACCGTGCTTCGGTAGTGGCCTTGCATTGCACCGGTAGCTTTATTTCGTTTAACAATGTTCCAAATTATAGCCTTAAATGAGTAAAAATAGTAACGATGTGCCTTATCCTGTAATACTGTTAGGGATTGTGTTGTGTTGTGGGTGCGCGTGAGTCAGCCTAAAAATGCGATGTCTAAGGCTGATATTGCTGGTGGCACTTGTAGTGGTTCCCGAACCAGTCCCGGCGTGGAAAGGTGACATGTACGTATATTGATACGTTTCTCCTAATAAGATTTACTAATTATGTAAAAAATTCGTCGGGCTCGCGTGTATTTTTAACGTCAATTAAAAGCTCAGTAAGCTCTATGAAATAGAGCACTGGCAATGTGAAAGCTATAAACATTTAGTTGAGTATTTTATTGATAAAGGCGGATGGTGTTAGTGAAGCGTTTACGTTGAATGTTTTTGTTAGTTTACGCTATATTGCTTTTTATTTACAATGTTGAATATATTTTCCGTTGTTTTGTCACAATGTTTATAAAATTCAAATACAAATGAGTAAGTTTCTAAAAGTGTTACCTATTACACCGTTTACCTCTGTATATCGTTAAACATAATGCAGATGTACTCGTATGATAACGTGAAAAAGACAGATTTGCATGAATTGTACTATCAAATTTATTTGGAATTAATTAAACATACATACATGTTGCGATGTGAAATGTTTACAATTTCAGAACACTTTCGGTCTAAATACTACTTTAATTGAGCAAAATGTTAATATTTAAAAATATACTTGCTCGTATTCCTCATTACGAATGGACTTCATTTGCATAAAGATATTTTTTAGGGTTCCGTACCTCAAAAGGAAAAAACGGAACCCTTATAGGATCACTTTGTTGTCCGTCTGTCCGTCCGTCCGTCCGTCTGTCAAGACCCTTTTTCTCAGGAACGCGTGGAGGTATGAAGCTGAAATTTATATCAATTACTCAGGTCTACTGTCCCTTGAAGCTGTGAAAAAATCAAACTTCTAAGCCAACGCAATCAAAAGATACAGCCGTTTATGCCGCAAATTTTCGACACTTGCAAGGGAATCAAAACCTACAGGGTGCTTCCCGTGAACTCAGAATCTTGAAATTTGGTACGAAGCAACGTCTTATAGCATAGATAAAGGAAAAATTACGAAAACCATAAATTTTTAGTTACATCACATAATATATTTTTTTTTTATAATTTTAAACTTACTACCCATTTCCTCATAAACGCGTAGAGGTATTAAATTGAAATTCATACCAAATACTAAACCTTGCAGGTTTGTACGGAACCCTCGGTGCGCGAGTCCGACTCGCACTTGGCCGGTTTTTTTATTTTATTTCAACCCTTGGTAAAACAGAGGTTTATAAGGAAATCGGCAAGTTATAGCCAACAGAACTTTAAACGAATGTTTTCAATTGTTCAGAACAATTTAAACTTTACCCATTTTAGAACACTGTGTTCACAACTTTTTCTTCCAAAGTTGAAATGGTTGAAAATCTTTAGTAAAAAAAGTACCTACTTGTGACTGTTAAATTATTTTCAAAGTTTTCAGAATCATCTATTTTATTGGTCTTGGTATCAGGTTGAAGCCCACAATGGTTCATTTCATTCAATAAAAAATAAAAATTGATCCAGTTCAATTCTTGCAACGATATTTACTATGGTTTATTAACATTCAATAGTAAATTATTTAATACGTGTTTGTATTTCAATATTAATTGCAGTGAATTTCAGAAATCTTATATTAACGAAGAGTATTGTCAAATATTTATCAGATTACTTGAACGTGCTTTTGTATTGACAAGAGTTGCGTAAAACTTGTTTATCTACATGAAACTCGTAACTACTCAAGAATGTATGACGCGTAGCATCGTAGATGTGCTACGAGTACAGAGCATATTCATATTTGATACCCCAAGGGCTCAGCGTCATGTCTACAAACTTTCCTTTATGGCAACAGACAACACACGCTACCTTTATGCTCATGCAACAGAATAGTTAACTATAATACGAGTAGTTTACTGTAGAATTTTGTAGTAGCTTTCGTCGTAATTTTTACGAGAGAATCCTCGTTACTACTTAACAGTGTATGGCGCAGGATATCAAATATGAATGCTTGCGCGTATGTCGCAAAGCATTCATATTTTATATTCTCAAAGGGCTCATTGTCATATCCACGAGGTTCCCTTTATGGCAGCAGACACGCTATATGTTCATGCTACAGAATGGATAACTAGTTTGCTGTTTGGTTTACTAATTGGTTAGGTAGAAGTGGTTCTGTGAGAACAATAGACCTCGCGAGCCCTTATTACTATGCAATAACCGACACTTTCTCCATTCCCCAGGCTTAGCAAAGCCATTTCAGTGAAATCCTTCCATGTATAACGCTACAGCAAACATCCCCCCTTTTGCCCCCTCCACTATCCCCTTTTGTTAATTTTTTTGCAATATCTTGTGTAGAATTAAGTCATTAGTGTGCCTCTCAAATTTGATTAAATACACTACAGCAATTCCTCCCTTATTTTCCCCCAATCAAAAATCGCGATCGACTAAAAAGTTTGAATAAAAAGAGCCTTGTATGCCAATTTTCGTCAAAATCGATTGCAAAAACGACCTGTAGACGAGAACAGACAGACGAAAAATGCATTTTTGGCCAATCTAGAAGCTGAGACGCTTCGCGGGCTCGGTCTTAAAAGCATCTTTTTTATCAGTTGCAGTAAACTCCACTACAAAATGAATAATTATAGCTTGCTGTAGAATTCTGTAGTGGCAGTGAAAAACTTTTCTTCGATAATAACCAACTTAGGTATAATTCATATTTCGTTATCATTAAAATAGATTTCTTGACTCATAAATAAATAAATACCTATATAATTATATAGGGACAAATCACCCCAAAGTAAGTTTTGAACTTGTGTTATGGGATACTAACTCAACGATACTATATTTTATGATAAATACATATATAGATAAACACC
Organism: Acrobasis repandana; assembly: GCA_963576875.1. Classification (NCBI taxonomy): domain Eukaryota; kingdom Metazoa; phylum Arthropoda; class Insecta; order Lepidoptera; family Pyralidae; genus Acrobasis; species Acrobasis repandana. The sequence goes on from OY756215.1 coordinate 7,177,509, forward strand.
CAGACCCAGGACAATTTGAAAAAGGCCATTTTCCAACTTACCCTGGCTGGGGATCGAACCCAAAACCTCCGGATTAGCGGTCTAGCGTGTTAACCATTACGCCAAGAAGGTCGTCATGTACACTTACATCTTTAAAAAAATGCTTCCATAATCAAAGTACTAAAAACTTTTTTTATAAACATACCAATCCAAAACCACAATCTTTTATCAAAAGGAAAACTGTGAAACAAAACGAGCGTAATTTCTGCTGCAGATAATGAGTTGCGATATAGCAGTCCTTTATTTTTGTATATATGTATCTATCTCTGGGCTCTGTCTGCTTCTAGAACCACAAATTCTAAATTGCTTTGTCTACCCTGTTAGGGATAAAGACGTGATAATTTATCTGTATCTGTTCTATATTCATTCACATTCATTCATTTTCTGTCGCCACAAGACTTTCATATGAAACCGAATGTAGCAGAAATTATGCAACTAATTTTCTACAGAAATTACGCTTACCGGCAGAAAGATCGGGTCTTGATAGTTATATCAAAAATCTAATGCATTTTCAATACAAGCTTGATCAATAATGTACGAATAGGATAAAAACAATAATGTGCAAAAATAAACATTTTCTTGTTTCTAATTATGTATCTTTGTACATTGTTCCAGAGTTAAAGCATGGGCGAGGACGTTGGGTGACGAGCTTTGGAAGCTGAGTGAGGCTTTAACTAAGTCCGACCAGATAAGGATAGTAAGTATTGCATGTAGTGTATATGAATTATTGTTGAGGGTAAACCAACAATATTTTGTTTTCCTCTTGGAAGACGACCAAAGCTGGGTTAATATGCTATTGATTTTAATTATTATTTTTAATAGCATTACAATGCTCGGAAATTTATCCAAATTGAAAATATGTGATACGCATGCTTCAAATGCGTGTACTATGTGATGAGAAAATTCGTCGGGGTGATTCGAAGTCACGATAGAACAATTGGTAGTGCACTCACGGCGTTAACGTGAGGGTCGTGGGTTCGAGTCCCACTCGTGGCGGGCTATTGATTTTGTTTATTTTTAGGGTTCCGTACCTCAAAAGGAAAAAACGGAACCCTTATAGGATCACTTTGTTGTCCGTCTGTCCGTCCGTCCGTCCGTCTGTCAAAACCCTTTTTCTCAGGAACGCGTGGAGGTATGAAGCTGAAATTTATATCAATTACTCAGGTCTACTGTCCCTTGAAGCTGTGAAAAAATCAAACTTCTAAGCCAACGCAATCAAAAGATACAGCCGTTTATGCCGCAAATTTTCGACACTAGCAAGGGAATCAAAACCTACAGGGTGCTTCCCGTGAACTCAGAATCTTGAAATTTGGTACGAAGCAACGTCTTATAGCATAGATAAAGGAAAAATTACGAAAACCATAAATTTTTAGTTACATCACATAATATATTTTTTTTTAATAATTTTAAACTTACTTGTCGTAATGAACGAACTTTGTAAACCTTGCAGGTTTGTACGGAACCCTCGGTGCGCGAGTCCGACTCGCACTGGGCCGGTTTTTTTTTATGAAGTGTCGCTTATAGTGTCGATCAGAGGATTTGTGCATGTCAGCATAGCCACTGTGTATTATGTTAAGTCTAAAATGGGAAAACGAAAAAATGTGTAATTTATTTAATTATTTAAAACTTTATTTCCTAATAACAAATGGTACAAAAGACGGACTTAATGCTAACAGCATTCTCTACTAGTCAACCTTCGGGATAAATAGACAACTATCGTGGTAGGCGCACAAGAAGTACTGTAATACCTATTGTATTTGTAAATATTTAATAAAAAGAAACTGACCTTGCTTTTTTGATGTACGTAATTCCGTTCGTTTCGTTTCGTTCTCCTTCTGTTGTCTCTCACAGCTTGAGAAAGATGCACTCTTGCATTCACGGTCCATTAATGAAAAAATTAAGCAGTTGCTTAGGGCATCATGTTTTAGAGGCACCAGAAACAGCCCAAAAAAATATTTGCTAGCACATGAAAGGCTAAGGGAAAATCAGGGCGTCTTAAATTTGACTAGAGCGTTGAATTTTCCGCGAATATAATTCCCGTAAAATTATTAAGTCGCGTTTCAATAAATTACAATAAACAGACGTAAAATGCTTAGGGCACTTAGTCTTAATTCAGTACTGGGTCCAATGTATTAATATTTTAACAATCTCTATAATCGCTTTACTATCCAAAGTGTCCGCAACGACAACAAGATATTCCTCCGACTTTACTCCGGCTAGAAGTTACTTCGACTGACAACTAACTATGAATTTTATTGTTGTTTACTTGACGGCGGCAAATGCATAAGGGTGTTTATGCACTCATCCGCATTCGATTTATATCCGATTCGTATTTGTTTCTGATCTGGTTCGGTCTTCCTAGTAATTGTATGGACGCTTGTGCACTCATTCGTATACAGTTCGCATGTTTGTGTTCGATTCGTGAATTCGTTCACTTCGAGTCGTTTTTTGATGGATCAAAACTGAATCAAAGGGGGCACCGCAAAAATTGGGTACATGACTGGGTCAAAAATAAATTATTTGGTACTGTTGAAAATTAAACGTCATAAAATAGTGTCACTTGTCATTGATCGATCATTGATCGGATGTGTGTTCGCCCGCTCTCGCCCTCGACAAGGCGAGAACAGGGCAGAGGTGCGGTGACGGGAAACGGGGACGCATATTGCGCGGGACCTTAGGAGATTCCGTTCTGTATGTAATACTCTTACTGTCTCCTTTAGTTTAGTAAAAATTGTCTGTTTATACTTGTTGTCATCTAGCGGATTGTGTTTCTTATAGGAAAAATTTCAATGGGTAGGGGTGACTCGCGAGGTAACTTAAAACTAGTGGCTCATAGAGCCACTAGTTTTCAGTTGTATTTTAACTAGTGAAACTTTCGTACAAGGCTTTATTGTAAGGCCTAATAGGGGTGATGACTGGGTTAAAAAAGTATTATTCTAATTAGTCCGTTAGTTAGATTATCCAAAAATAATGTACCCATATTTTTCAGTTTATCAAAAAAGTAAAAATTCACAAAGATACAGAGTATCAAAGTTCTAGAGTGCGGGCTTGTGACGTCACCGATGTGTAAAAATCTTACGAAAGCGAGACGTCATGCGAAATTTAAATGCGCTGTATCTTTGTTATTTATTGTTTCTCAGAACTAATATGTGTACATTATTTTTTAATAATCTAACCCATGGGCCAAAAATATTTTTTCAGTCATCATGCGTATGTTATCATCAAGAAAAATATAATAAGTCCAAACTTGATGGGGTTGCATCCTTGCGTCATTTTATTACAAGATTCCTATAGCCACCTGCCGGCTCCATCATCAGGTCAGCTTCTTGTTTATAGCATTGTCATCTGATTTAACTGTTTGTAAAAATAAAATGGTTGCCATTTTAATATGGAAGGAGAAAATTCAATTATGAAGGGATATTTGTCTAAAAACTAAATGCACGAACATATTGTACAGGTAATAGAATTTCTTTCTTCTCTGTTGCAGTTATTATTTGTTTAAAATGGGCAGTAACCGTGTAAATTAAGAAAAATAAAACCACATCTTTTGACTTCGGAACTCTACAATGCATGTCCCGAAAGCGACATACACTTGACAGGTTATTTAGACAGAGCAAAAGTCGCTACTTATGCTTAGATTGATTGATTGACTGATTATTTTTATTTACAATGAGTCACTGTTACCTGACATTCAACAACATCATTAACAACTAATTAAATCTCACTTTTTTTTAATTAACTAAAAATAAAGCTAGACGATAACAAGGTTACGGTGTGATCTGGGTATAAGTAAACAAACAGATTTCTGGTAAATAACAGTTATTTTTGTTTTGACTTTGTTTGTATGGGATATGAGAATGAAGCACTGCACAATTGCACGCCTGATCTGGGTGAAAAAATAAAACAAATAAAAACGGCCACGCGCAGTGTAGAGTTCCGTAGTTGCGATTTCCGCTTAAGGGCGTTTTGCACTCATCCGTATGCGATTCATATTCGTATTCGTTTCTGATCCGGTTTGGCCTACCTAGTTTAATTGTATGGTTTGGACGCTTGTGCATTCATGCGTATACGGTTCGTATTCGGTTTGTGTTCGATCCGTGAATTCGCACTCGAGTCGTTTTTTGACGGATCTAAACTGAATGAAAGTGGCCGCCGCAAAAATTATACGAGCACTTGGGCCCTACACTCGATTCATATTCGGTGAGGTACGGGAAGGAAAGCACGCGTTGCGCGCCCGTTACTCCGTGTCGCCCGATAGTGTTGCCGTGTCCCTGCGCGGTAATTAGTAGTCATCCATATATGTATTTATCTATCCGCATACATATATAATTAGTTCTTTATGTATTATATTTACATAATTATATATTTTGTATATTTATTTTATCTATAGTTATTGTATTGGTATATATTTATTTAAAATTAATATTTATGTATATTCTTGATTTATTCTTGTAGGTATTTATATATATATTTTAAATTTCGTTTACACACTCTGTCGCACCACCCAAATTATTTCTCTACTTGGTCCAATGGTTGACTGGCAGAGAACGCCATAAGACGTTAAGTCCGCCATTTGTACACTTTTTTTATGTGCAATAAAGTTTAGATAAATAAATAAATAAATAATATCAACAGTGTTATCGATAGTATTTATTGTAACTATTGCAATAACAATCGATAGTTTGGTACTATCGATAGTGACCTTTATTTAAATAGTATTGGTTATGAATGCGGAATTAATTATATACCTAACTGATGTAAAGTGAACAGCATTTTAATGATACTTGAATCGACTAAATTAAATGTACGATTGTAATAATTATAAGGCGTTATAGTCTCTTATCGACTATTAATATTACATCTACAACCAATACGAGTACTATTGAACCGAAGGTCACTACCGATAGTATCGATATTATCGACTGGTATTAGCAGCAATACTAACAATCTATAGACAGGATACGTTTCGAATACAAATAAGTTCACAAACGCTAGACTTGAAATTTTCCGTCCGTCATTTTCACATATTGAACACGAATTGGATACGAATCGAAAACGGATTAGTGCACAAACGCTCTAAATGTTGGTTTTTATTATTGCTTACGTATTATATATTGTTTCATTTTATAATGTTTTATTAAGAGACAAATACTGACTTAATGTTCCTTTCATACTAATTCAGGACACATACAAATTCTAATAAATAATAAATATATATTGCTAATATTACTTTATACAAATCGAAAATTATACTTTCCAATGACAATTGAACATGAAAACTAAAAATGACAAGGAACAACAAAGATAGTAGCTAGATCTGTCAAAGATGCCAGTGCTAACCTACTTTCGATATTGATCATAATCGACTGCTATTATATATATAGCAGTCGCTATTATGCAGGTTTCTGTAATCCAGTCACAGCTCCCTTTCATTGCACATAAAAAATTGTAGATCCTATGATCTACAAGTTATTTAGATTATAACTCTATACATACGAGTATCTTTAGAGTTATGTTTTACTATAGAGGAATATCAGTCAATACAAGTTTTATGGTTGTATCAAGTTAACTCTACATTAATAAACTGCATTCTTACATATTTTTTTAATAATAAACAAATATCTATTCAGTGGCATCATAACTTCAGATCTATCTTATATTTATGAGGCTTGTAGACAGTGTTTTAACAGATGTAAAATAATTTTGTTTTTAATATTGAGCATGAAGATTATTTCCGTCATATGCTAATCTCTTTTTCTATGATAGAGATAATAAAATAAAAAAAAAAGTCTTTATTTTCACTCTTGCTTTTTTTCTATTAGGGCATTATTTCTAACTAGCTGTGCCCGCGACTTCGTTCGCGTGGTTGTCGGAATGTTATATAGCCTAAAGCCTTCCTCTATAAATGGACTACCCAACAAAAAAAGAATTTTTCAAACCGGGCCATTTGTTCCTGAGATTAGCGCGTTCAAACAAATAAACAAACAAACTCTTCTGCTTTATAATATTAGTATAGATAGGGCAGCAATGAGAGCTAAAAAGGTTAAGCATATGATATCTATCTATCAAGATGATATCCTGCAAATATGTAATGTAACTATGTAGAACCTTATTTAGCAAAGAAAATATGTCGTTATAAAGAAATCAAAAGAAAATTTTGGCAATATAATTGCCAATGTGAATATTGATGCACGAAAATTATTTCCTACATTTCAACAACAGCTTTTATTTTTCAACTTGAGACTAGTAGAAGCATATCCGTTTACCTAAATGGTCTTGTAAATGGGTTATACAAAATGGAAGGGACATACCCGTAATAAATCGAACCACGGGCTATACTAGGTCATTATAGTGTACAATAATATTAAAATAAGTCAAAAACCAAAAAAAAAATTGACATTCCCATACAAATTGCTGCACACTTTTGTATGGAAATACTGATTTTTTTTGTTCTTTGGTTGTTATTTTAATTTCATTATACTATAATGATCTAGTACAGACCATGGTTCGATTTATTACGGGTATGTTTTTTCCACGTTGTATAACAACATAAGAATTTAGTTAATTTTTTCAGCTACTAATAGCCCTGTGGTTCCCGGCAGAGTAGAATAAGACCACTCCAAGTTTTCCCGTGGATGTCGTAGAAGGCGACGGAAACACAAGCTAAACAAAGCTGATAAACATCAATGAGACCTCTCCAACCAGTCTGGCCAGCGTGGAGAGTTTAGGCCAAATCTACTGACTGCTCTGGCTAATATATAGCTCTGGTAGTACAGAGAGGGCCGTGCTCCTGCAGTAGACTAAAAAAGACCTAAGCTAAGAGTTTTTGATGTAGGTATTATCTGAAACTTAATATAATATTATATGTTACGTTAATTTATTTCGGGCATTTTAAATAAGTAGCAGCTACTGTTTTTTTTCTTGTAACAATAAAATACTTTAAGTAAGCAGCGTTGCGAGAACCGATTCGTGTGCGAAACAAATAACACCACTTTATATTTTAAGCTAGTAGCAACAACAACGTCGAAACTTTGTATAATAAGTTGTGTTCGAAGTGAGCCCGTGGGCATTTTTGAAAATATTACATTGTTTATGTTATGTTTAGATACCTACCATTACAACGAGCATAGATCTAAGCATATACATTATTATATGCTCCTATGAAATGGGCTAATAAAATGAGGAAATTAAATCTTTATAGTTCCACATACTGAACCACTTTTCCAAGTAAAACAATAAGCGAAATACAAGAACGAATGTTGATAGATCAGTTGATTTATTTTCTTTGCAAATAAAAAGAAATCATACTTTGATATGTATTCTTTAAACAAAATGACATTAAAATAATAAAAATCGGTTTAGCACGTGTCGGGCCACGCGTATATTTCACAAACGAATCCCTAAACCGAAAATCGTGATAATTATACATATGTCATATACCCATGCGAAATTACAGCTTTCTAATACTCATTATCTTTGAGTAAAACCACGGACAAACAAGCAGACATGGCGAAACTATAAGGGTTCCTTGTTTAACTACGGAAACCTAAAAAGCCTGTATGCCTTGAGTGCCCGTTTTTAAGCCTTTGTGGTTTTGGTATAAGGACATATACCTAAATGAACTCATAACTTATGGCATAATAGAACATTATAAGTATTAACCTTGTTTCTTTTTCAGAAATATAAACAAATGAATGCTAGCGTTAAGAAAAAAGATGGAAGGCAAATATTGGATTCCTCCCTTCGCTCCGTGAGCACGATGTTACAAAGAAAAATCAAAGCTGTAAAGGTAAGAAACATGACGTGCTTCATGTGAACTTAACTTTATCTAACCATGGCCAAAATAAAGTAATCAAATTTTTTTTTTCAACAGTGCATCCATGCAACAGCACAAAGATTAGCGCAAGAATTCAACTATTCGTTAACTGAAGATGAGAACTACATATTTCAATATTGCTCAGCGAAGTATTCAGATTTCTCGTACGAGGACGAGAGTGCGGCTGAAGCTGCAAACAAATACCAGATCACGATACCGGGGTTCGCAAAAAACAACTCTGACTATCTAAAAATATCTCTAGAAAAGGACTCCCATTTTTATGACATCAGCGTCAATACGAATATTAGCTGCGTGCATGTACCAACCAACATTTATTACAAAGGTGAGCTGTTGAAACAAATTAACGTGTTTTAAATCACAAATTAGTTTTTATTATTCTCCTTTATGATACAACAAAATGTACTGATACTATTTAAGGGGCTGATTTGGCAGCGACTCTCCCGTTGACGCAATTTAAGTTCGATACTCTAAATATATTATTACATGTAAAATCTGATCAGTCGATTTACAGTCACAATTTTACCCTTATAGGGTATAACAAACTTGTATGAGACTGTGTTTAAAGTTACTCTAGATATTATAGTTTTATCTTTATATTCATAGTTTTGTAAGATTAAAGTAAATATCTAATAGTTGCTTAGACCTAATAGTGGTTACATTGATATCTTCTTTATTTATTTAATTATTTTCTTAAATTAAACCATGACCAGATTACTCATGAACTTTATTTTTTCAGAAAAAGATGCTCTAGATGCCATATTATGGTCAAAAGATCTCAATGAAATGTTCACAAAGAATTATCAGTCTGATCCATCTCTGTCGTGGCAATACTTTGGGAGCTCGCATGGTATACTGCGGTTCTATCCTGGAATGTCATGGAACAGAAAGGCCGTGGACACATACGATTGCAGAGTCAAGTCATGGTACATAGAGGCCGCGACGTGCTCAAAAGACGTTATCATTCTTTTTGACGTGTCAGGGTCAATGACAGGCTTCAAAAATTACGTAGCAAGAAGAACGTTGCAGTCTTTGTTAGACACCCTCTCTAATAACGACTATGTCAATGTGTACACGTTTAAAAATGAAACGAGACAAGTAATTGAATGCTTTGAGGATCTCGTACAGGCTACTCCGGAGAATTTGAAAACAATAATAGATAAATTAACGCCTACTGACAAGGGGAAGAAACATAAAATTCCGTTAGAATTAAATGCTAATTTGACAGAGGCCTATATTAAGGCTTTTTTGGAACTTGAATCGGTAAGGCGGTCAATTCTTAATTTACTACAAAATAATGCGATAAGAATTAATTATTTTATACAGGTACTTGTACGTACTTATACTAAAACAAAATGGAAATTAAAAACGCAGTATGCGTTCTTCTTTGCACCCTAACCAGCATGAAAGCTGAATCTTAAGTATACGTAATATTAGCTTCGTAAAGGATAACGCCACGATAAATATATGTACAATAGAATAATAATAGTCCTTTTAATTTGTTTCTTATTTTATTTTAAAAACATTTCCTCAACAGATTGTCCTCAACTTCACAACGATCATTTATCGGTGGGTATCTGAGGTAAGAATTATACAGAATGGAACAATCCATTCTGTATAATTCTTACCTCAGATACCCATATACAAATCTATGGCCGAAGAATTCCTTGGTCCGGAACGGACAATATGAACAACTTGCAAACAAATTGCAGCAGTTTCTAAAACACTTTCAGCTTTCTGTTACAAAATTTGTTATATTTAAATTAATACAATAGGGTTGTTGTCTGGGACGGAAAAAATATTTTATTTAGTTTGTCAGTTAAATTATCCAAAACTAATCGACCCATATTTTTCGGTATATCAAAGTAGAAAAATTCACAAGGATACAGCGCGTCGAAGTTTCGGAGTGGGGGAAATTGACATTACCGTCAAGAGAAAATCGTACTTGATCGTGACATCATGCGAAATTTAAATGCGCTGTATCTTTGTAATTATTTGCTAATTATAAAAAAGAAAAAATACGTATACAATATTTTTCAATATCTACCTGATGCAGTCGATTCTCTCTTCCTAATGTGAATCAAGCCTGTGTTGACATACTAATTAATGGTCAGAAACTCGATCTGGTTGAAAGTACTACCTTTTTAGGAATCACAATTGATTCGAAACTTCAATGGGGCGCTCATATAACTAAACTTTCTAATAGGCTTAGCTCTGCGGCTTACGCTGTTAGGAGAATAAGACAATTGACAGATGTAGCAACTGCTAGACAAGTGTACTTTAGTTACTTTCACAGTCTAATGTCTTACGGGATACTTCTATGGGGGAGTGCAGCGGACATTCAGACTATTTTTCTTTTACAAAAAAGAGCAATTCGTGCTATTTACGGTTTAGGATCGAGAGACTCACTGAGGGAATTATTCAAGTAAATAGGTATACTTACTTTTGCATCACAATTCATATTTGAAAATATAATGTATGTAAGGAAAAATATTTCCATGTTCAATAAAGTAAGTGATTTTACAGATAGAAATTTACGTAATAAGAATGACTTAGTTAGCCCGTATTACAGGCTGAATACAGTCAGTAAGTCTTTTATGGGGAAGTGTATACTTTTTTATAATAAATTGTCAGAATCGGTCCTTGATATGCCAGACAGAAAATTCAAAGCTTATGTAAAGAAAGTACTTTGTGAGAAGGCTTATTATAGGACCGATGACTATCTTAAAGACAAAAAGGTCTGGCTTGAGCTTGGCGCGGGTCCCTCTTAAAGGTTTGTATACTTAGACATGTCATAATTTAGGTACATTGGTACATACAAAATTTACAAATTGACATTATTTTAAATTTCGTAATTCTTATAATTCAATTTAATTATGACATAATAAACAATGTAATCTCTGTCCATCTATATAACTAATTTTAAGTTTTTAGTTTGTTAGTTGACGTCTTTAGAGAAAACGTGCAGTGCAGTTTGTTGCCGCTTCTTCTGCACTTGCGCCTAGGAAGCGGCGTAAACTTAGCTTTAAGTAACGATTTGACGTCAACATTTGTGCAAAACAAAACAAAGTGACTATTATTAAGAGATATTATAAATATCCTATGATAATAAAGATATTTTGAATTGAATTGAATTGATGAGCTAAAAATATTTTTTTTGTTCACATCCTTATTGTATTTGAAAGATGAACAATATTATTAGAGATCCCATTCCTCCCATCGAAAAAGTTGTTCATAGTCATAGGCTGAGTAACCACTTCCACTGAATGTCAATATATATTTACACTGTATGTAAATCAATAACATTTTACAGAGACGAGGTGACTGTGATGTAAGCAGCACTCAAGGATGTAACCAGCTTGTTATGGTCATCACAGACTACGTACCGGGAAACCTCACTGAAATATTCGAGGAGTACAACCGGAAGGAGGTGGACGGCAAGATCTACATACCTGTGAGGGTGTTCACCTACCTTATAGGGAAAGAGGTCACCAACGTCCGCGAGATCCAGTGGATGGCTTGCTTGAATAGAGGTAACGATTTGATACGGAAAGGACGAATCAATAAAATATTATAATTTGTAGTTCAACAATCAGAGCATTCCCTAAAAAAAGATGATGATATGTTGGTGGCAATACGCTTTTCGACTGATATTGAATTTAGTAAAAAATATTAAAACAGAACTTGTGTGCGACCTCATATCTGTCTTATTAAATAAGTATTTTAAACACTCGTCTCGTTTATTTTTGAACATGAAATAGATGAAGCGAGAGAAGTCTGTCAGGATCGTAGTCCATAGTCTTTGCCTACCCTTGTGCGAGACAGGCGTGATAACAGGCCTGATAATATATCTGTATTTCTAAAGTTTTTTGAAAACCGATTTTGATTTAATTTTTTGACACGCACAAAATAAAAAAAATATGTAGCCATATCTTTAATCAATGTAACTATATTATCAAAGAGTCAAATTCATAAGACAAGAAAGTCAGAAGTTAGAATGTTGTTTATTTAATATCACCAGAATGAGTATACTCGTATTGTAATGGGTAAATCTAATCTTTACTCGGTTCGCAAAAATTTCAATTATTCATTTAGATAGCATTACAATATTCTGAACAATAATTACATATATAATGGAAAATTACGCATGCGAAAGTAATATGTAATGAGAAAATTCGTCAGATTAATTCAAAGTCAAGTTTAACAAACACAATTGTTATATGTAATAGAGTATCATGGTACAGACTTAAGACGTGTGGGTTGGAATCACACTTAAGGCAAAAAAATATTCATTACAGACAATGTAGGCAAAGTACTTTATTTAACACTTTGTGCAGCGCAATCGCTTTACTATGATGCCATAAAATACGTTAATTAAATGTAGCAAGCACAGCGGAATTACGTATAAAATGAGCGAAGAGGACGCCCGGGGATTCCCAACCCAATTATAAGGGGATCAACCCATCTTTAAACATTTTCAAGTAGCGGGGATTTATGTTCTTACTTTATTGTGTGGTACGTGTTTATTTCATATTTCTAGGTGAATATTGCTTGAAGATTTACAGCCTCAAGCAATATTCTTTAATTTGAACCTCTTGAGTAATTATTTACATTATTCGTCAGTGATTATAAGCACAGAAGACAGTAAGAGTATACAGAATTTGTTTTGTATACTCTTACTGTCTTCGTAAGCAAAGATAAGTTGTATATTTTGAAAATAGAGTTCATTTCTCGTGGCAATATATGTACAATTGTACATAATACGTACTTAACCGTATTTTAAAAAATATTTGTGGGAAGGTGCTCTAAAAATACACGTGCATTGAAATTTCCCTGTTACCCTTAGCTTTATGAAGGTTATATATATATTTTTTTATATATAGGTCTAACAAAATATACTGAAACTATTTTATGATTGAATTCAGTCCATGATACTGAACAACTTTTCCCAAGGAACATGTATCGAAATATGAAAAATAATTTTCGGCCTCCCATTCAAATCGACCGATTAGCTGATCCAAGTTTCTATCAAAAGCAAAAAAATATTTTTTCATATTTATTTATATGTTCCTTAGGAAAAGTTGTCCATTCATGGACATCTACAATCTACCCTTAAAATAGTTTCAGTGTTAGACGTTATATAGGTATAGCCAAGGCAGTCTTAAGCTAGGCTAGGGCCTTTGGGCACACAAGAATTTGGTGCCCTTTTGGACCTTTTTGGGGCCCTTGACTTTGAAATCGCAGTGATTGCGTAAATGATCGCTAGATGGTGTACTTAGTAAATTAGGTAGGATGCGTTCGGAAATATTATTAATTAGTACAGTAGGAATAGGCGCAGTCATCGATATCATATAATGCCTCGTAAATACCTTCTGATAAGATTACTGATTTGTGAAAAAAGTGTAATGTGCCCGACAAAAATGTTTTGAGAATAAATGTGTGAGAGATATTGTCGGTCCTTCGGGGCCCCTGAGAATGGGGTCCCTGGGCACGGGCCCCCGTATGCCCTTATGGAGAAGACGGTAATGGGTATAGCATAGACTTCTACAATAGCAGCGTCAAAGTGCAAGCATATGTATGCTAGGGAAACACTTCTCACCATGGGTCTGTAGGGTTACTCCAAAAGCAGTACGCAAGACGTACGTCATTCATTACGTATCCGCGTTTCAGTGTCAAGCAACATTGAGCGTTAATAAATAAATATATATGGACAAATCACACTGATTAAGCTGGACCCAAAGTTAGTTTTAAACTTGTGTTATATGATACCTCAACGATACTATATTTTATAATAAATACATATATAGATAAACACCCAAGACCCAGGACAATTTTAAAAAGGCCATTTTCCAACTTGTCCTGGGTGGGGATCAAACCCAGAACCTCCGGATTGGTGGACTAGCGTGTTGACCATTACACCACGGAGGTCGTCAGAACAGTTCTCACCATGGGTCTGTACGGTTACTCCAAAATCGGTACGCAAGACGTACGTCACTTCGTATCCGCGTTGCAGTGTCAAGCAACATTGAGCGTTAATACTTGCATGATGATAAAGTCTAATTTGGTCTAACATAGAAATAGGACGTCACTATCGGACGACTTCCGTATTATTTTATGAAGTAACCCCTGTATGCCGGTGATAGCATAAATATCCATTGTGCAATCTAACTGGCAGGCTACTTCGTGCACATCCACTCTGTGGAGGAGGTGCAGCAGCAGGTGCTGAAGTACATCAACGTGATCGCGCGGCCTATGATCCTGGATGGCGCGGAGCCGCCCCCCACTTGGACGCATGCTAATATTGATTATACCGTAAGTAGATTCTTGAATGTAGCGATCCATCTCGTATAAAAGGGGTTATTTTTTACTCGACTGCGCCGGAAGGAGGGTTATGTTTTTCGAGTGTAATTATATATGTATGTGTGTATGTATGTTTTCTTTGGCATGCTCTGCAGCCGAAACGGCTCGATGGATTTTAGCTTGAGAGGTGTTGTTAGATTCGTCTTAATTGTGAGAGTGATACTAAGTATATCAAAAATTAAAATACAAAATGGCTGATTCATGGCGCCAAATTGTATGTATTCAATTTTGTTTTTATTATTAAGCTATCGAGTGGGTTAACAAAAGAAAAGATTATATATAAGAATTACAAATATGTATACGCATAACTTTTCTGTTTAAATGTTCCTTTTGACCGTATTCAAAATCGCGCAACTCGTATAATCGATGATGAGACTCTCGTCAGCCGTCTCGATCCTCTGGCTCTACGTAGGGATGTTGCATCCTTGTGCATTTTTTATCGCATTTATCATGGGGAATGTTCTGAAGAATTGTTCGACCTAATACCTGCTGCAAAATTTCACCACTACACCACCCGCCTGAAATTAAAATACCATCCACACCACCTAGATAGTTGGCAATCAACCACCGTACGTTTTAAAAGGAACTTCCTGCCACGAACGACCGAACTGTGGAATCAACTTCCTGCAGCGGTGTTCCCGAACCGATACGACATTGAAACCTTCAAAAAACGAGTCTATATCTTCCTGAAAGGCCGGTAACGCTCTTGTTACACCCCTGGTGTTGCAGTTGTCCATGGACAGTGGTGATCACTTACCATCAGGTGACCCGCTTGTTCGTTTGCCGCCCTATAACATAAAAAAAAAATAATATGTAATTTGAAATGAGACATGCTAAAAAACCAACATATAATCTCGCTTAGGTTGTATCAGGCGGGTTTTTTGTTTTTTTTAATAATTACTTGTTATTTTTAAAGTAAAAACTTCTTTAGGCGCGTTGAGAAAAAAACCATTGAACTCGCGACACTGTTACAGTAACCGACACCTCTTAAGTTTTTACCTCCGTCGGCACTCCCGGAGTGCCACTGTTAATTTTTTATTTTTCGTGTGATACAATGACAGCCGGGACCAACGGCTCAACGTCCCTTCCGAAGCACGGAGAAAAGGGGTTGAAAATATGTAACCACTTTGACTGAATTTCAAGTTCAAGTATTCCGTAAGCACTAAAGAGGGGTGGGGGAGTCTTTTATGCCATGGGGGCGGGAGGGGTCTGGATTTCTATTATGTCAGAATTTTTTTTTGTTACTTTTTACATTTCTTGGCAACTTTTGATTTGAAATAATATAGCAATAACTAACTGCGATATAATACGAACAAATACTTGCTCATGAAAACGGCCCCATACGAGTATCACTAAACAAGCTGCAATCTGTTGTGATGTGTTGTATTCTAATCTATCTAAATAAATAAAAATGAATTGCTGTTCGTCAGTCTGCTTAAAACTCGAGAACGGCTGAACCGATTTGGCTAATTTTGGTCTTGAAATATTCATGAAAGTCCAGGGAAGGTTTAAACGGTGAGAACGAAAATATTCATGAAAGTCCAGGGAAGGTTTTAACGGTGAGAACGGAAATATTCATGAAAGTCCAGGGAAGGTTTAAACGGTGAGAACGGAAATATTCATGAAAGTCCAGGGAAGGTTTAAACGGAGAGAACGAAAATATTCATGAAAGTCCAGGGAAGGTTTAAACGGTGAGAAATTATGGAAAAGGGAACGGGAGAGGACGAAACGAAGTTCGCCGGGTCAGCTAGTAAGATATAAAAACATGTGAAAACTGTTGAGTCGTTTAGAAGTATGTAAGTTATATGCAGAAAAATAGACAGATGTGAAATCTTCAATATATTTTTACAACATACTTGGATTATATTTTTACTATGGGCCAACAGTCCCAGCGTACCCGCCGCCAATAGTTTGCACGAACTAACTGGCGGCAGAAGCATATACAAAGTAGAGTAGTTGTACTATATGAATAAGAATCATAAAAACGCATCATCACTCTTATGAAGAATACAGATCTTGGTGTCAGTGAGAAGCACGTTTAGAGACCTCACAGATACAATACCACATTTTTGTACCTTGTTAGTATTATACAACGTGTACCCAAAAAAAATTGAATTTTCATACGAACTGAGTCAATTTGTATGAAAATCCGATTGTTTTTTGGGTTTCGTAAATGTTGATCAAAAGTTGTTCAGTTTCATGGGCTGAGGTTTTGCGTTAGTTCATTAACACGTTGTTTACAGGCCCAAATTTTTACTTTTATATCTAAAAAGACCTATCTCATTAAAATAAGTTTTTTTTTGTACAAGCTTTTATTGAGAGGCCCACGTACTTATTACGACAAATGAACTAAGCCAAAACTCGATGGGGTTGTATCGTTTCATTAAGACTGCAGTCTTCGACCGTGGGAATTTTTGATTGAACACCCGAATGTATATTTTCTATCTACACATACGCATTGCGCTGTATTGTACGTACATGCACCCTAAGGACGCATTTAGACGAATTCAGAAGCGCAGCGAGCGGTCTGCCTTATCAGCGTTTTCGTCCCCATATTTATTTGAGAATTTCGGAGTACTTTACATTTTTCTATCTTTTTACAAAAGACAAATTATTTTTATTAATTTATTGTACGTGTTTAAGCATGAATCAATCTTCATATATGTGTATTTTTTATTTTTTAACTCATACGTCGTCAGATCGTCAGCAAATACGTCGCCAGATTTCTTGCGCATATGACGCGCAAGAAATCTGACGACGTATTCGCTTATATTTTCTTCAAAGTTTAACCTTTTTAACTAAGTTTTAGAACAATTTTTTTTTTAATTAAAATCTTCTCATTAAATTTTTAGGATTTTACTTTGTCTTTATTTCTCTGTAATTTAAACACAACTTCATGTTTTAAATTATCAATAAATTGCCTCATTCACTTTTTTAATACTTTAATAAACTTCAATTTAACATATGTTAACATATTGTTACTAAGATAGTTTGGCTCCAATCATTAAAAATAAGGACTGGGCCCTTAAAGGGTTTCTATGGCCACCTTCTGGCTTCATCATCAGATCAGCTTCTTGACGCAATGATATTGCATTGTCATCTGATTTATACTAGCCATACAATTTTTTTTTCATCAGTCAGAAACCGGGAAGTAAGTCAAATTTAACTTGCAAGATTTGACCCAAAACAAATAAAACCTATACTTTGCAAGTTAAATAAAAGCTTGTAACAAATTACCTACGTCAAAGCAATTAGAAGTCAAGTTAGTAATGGTCAGACGGTAAAATGAACAAAGGAATAAATGCGAAAGCCCGACTTTGGGAATACTCGCTTGCTGCAAAAACGAACTCATCTTTTTGTTCAGAGGGACTATTAACAGGGTTTTCCTGGAAAATTATGATAAAGGCACAGAGTAATAATATACTACGTGTAGGTATGTACTTGTTCGTTCATACTTTGTGTATGTTTCTCTTAGCTATGGGCTATAGAGACCAAACTGTTTAAATGAGTTTCTTTCGGCTTTTCTTCTCAGCAGTGGTCGTTGCGAAATGCTAGTATTGGTAGCTTTTACAAAAAATAAAACCGGCCAAGTGCGAGTTAAACTCACGTGGAGAGGGTTCCGTACAATTGATTGAATTCTTATAGGTTTTCCTCCTGTAATCTACAAGCAATGAACTATACTTGGTATTTTTTCAAAATTTTAGGCTCAGTAGTTTCGGCGATCAGGGGGGGGGGGATGGTCAATTTTCATCTTCTTTCATGAATAAAATCAAAACTATTAATTTTACAATAATAACAAAAATATATTTGAGATCCTCACAATGAGCCCTTTCATTTGATATATGACACAATAAGATTTGCAAAACTATTTTTTAAATTTCCTAATTTACTCGTATGCCACGAAAATGACCCTTATTTAAAAAAAAAAATATTTACTTTGCACATATGTGTTTGGGTCATAGGATTACACCATCCTACTTAATTTCACATGATTCGGTCCAGTAGATTCGGAGCAAATTGGCTGTGACAGACGGACGGACAGACAGACGCACGAGTGATCCTATAAGGGTTTCGGTTTTTAATTTTTTGTACGGAACCCTAAAAAAAAATTTAAATATAAATAAACATTACACGTACATTACAATTATTGACGTGTAAAAGTGCATGCAAAGGCCTACTTAATAATTACGGATTTTTTTTATTCTTTGATTCTTGTTTGTTTTTTGATTCTTTGAGAGCGTTACAAAATTCACAGTTACTATTTAGCAAGGTGGTGGGTCTGATATAAAAATGGGAATTAGTAATGGTGACACGTTGCTAGCCCATTGCGTATATAAGTTGAGGAATTCCTAAGTTCGCGCTTGTATACTTTTGGTTAAAACTAACGTTAAAATTAAAGTATTAATATGCGATATATGGGTTACTCACATCCATATGGGTTAAGCACAAACATCTCGTACTACAATTGCATTCCCAAGAAGGGTTAACGTCGGGCGGCGGCCCGTTGTAAAGCTTTTTGCACAAATCCATTCCCAAAAGGGTTGACGTCAGGCAGGCGGCCAGCCGTGAAACTATAGCCAAATCATTTACACTGTTCCGGCTATTTCTTCTCCATTTTGCAAGGTCTTTGGCATCCTTAGGTGACCATTGATATGCATGTAATATTTGGAGAAGAAAAAGCGGGAAAGCGCACCCTGGGCTCCGGAGCAGCACAACTGAGGATGCAACCGGGAACGCGCTTAGACAAAGAAGATATGGGTTGCTCACGTAGAAAGTCAACTTTATCCGGAGGTCTTCCTCAGGGCGAATGTGACTCGAGACGCGCGCACGAAGGCGTCCCAAACCGCACTGATGCCCTGAGAAAGACCTCCGGATGAGGTCGAAACATTTTGGCTATTAGTTGACTTTCTACTTGAGTAACGTATATCACGTATTAATAATGTCTGTGTTTCACGTAATAATATCCACACTTATTGAAAATTAAAGACCCCGGCGCATATACCTATCCTACCTATCTGTCCGTAGGTACTCCATAAACTCTTAAACTAATGCGGGAAGGTTTACATGTATAATACTCACCGTTGAGAAGCTGGGTAGACTGCCTCCGTGGTCAAGGCGTACTACCGAAGTATACTTTGTGAAAAGTTGTTTTCAGTCTAGTTAGGATATTGCAGGCTTAAATAACCGGATTATCCGAAAAGAAAGATGATTCTGTACTTCGAAAGGCACGTAAAGCTGTTGGTCCCGAACGCCATCTAGAGTTTGTACCTATCCTAGGATTGGTTCTGGTCTACCCTTTGGGTTGCGGAGGTCAGACGGCAGTCGCTCTGTGTAAAAACCAGTAACCTCGTCAAATCACCTAGGTTAGGTAGCGGACCCCGGGCTCTGAAGCGTAACCGCTGACGATGCAACCGGGAATACGCTTGGATGATGATGATGTTGAGAAGCTGGGTGGGCCGTTAGTTATTTCTATTAGTTAACTAGTTTTTTTTAATCAAAAATTGGGGTAATAAATAATGTTTTTTTTTATTACAGCGGACGGCGGACTGGGATGTGAGCCCCGGAGATGTAGATAAGGTACAGAACTTTAACAACGTTTAGGCGGAAAGGGTATATAAGGGCAAAATGGTCGTTAATAAAAAAAACTTTTACTTTATATTTGTCCTATTTCAATTAATGTAAGGTCTCATAAGCAAATTGACTTTCTCCCATTTAGCTACATTATTTCAAAAATGTTAGGTACTTAGAAGCCTGCAAGTTTTTACTTCTTATAACGCTTCGATCATCTATATATAAATAACTGGGCAAAGTTATCACAACGATTAACATTTGTATGTTAATTTAAACCTAGTTTTATACCAATAAATTATTTCCAAAAAAAAATGTTTGATTCTTTTATATTGTCTATTCCTATATAACTTATGCAATTTTCGTTTCTCGTTTGTGGTAACAGCCGGATGAAGACAAATTGGTGACGTCAGTGGCTATACCGGCATTCGACTTGAAGTACAACGAGAAGAACAACGACGCCATGCTGCTAGGCGTGGCTGGCACCGACGTGCCTATAGACAGCATCGCTAAGCTTGCACAGCCTCACCAGGTAACACATTGGTAAAGTTAGTGGCTATACAGCATTCGACTTAAAGTACTACCAAAAGCACAATGACGTCACGCTGCTAGGCGTGGCTGGCACCGACGTGTCTACCGACAGCATCGCTAAGCTCGCACAGCCTTACCAGGTAACACTTTGGTGCAGTTGCTGTGGCTATACAGCTTTCGACTTGAAGTACTACGAGAAGCACAATGACGCCATGCTGCTAGGCGTGGCTGGCACCGACGTGCCTATAAACAGCATCGCTAAGCTCGCACAGCCTCACCAGGTAACACATTGGTGAAGTTAGTGGCTATACAGCATTCTACTTGAAGTACTCTTCTTCATATTAGCGGAATAACCGCATGTATGAAGCACTATACCTGTGCCGCATACCAAAGTATCACAGCTAATGATAAAAGATAGGGAATAACTCTATATATACATTTTCTACATAACTTTCTTTGTTTAGCATATTTAGATTTACCCCAGGATGATTAAGTATAATTATTTAAGGAAATTCCAACCTAAATGCAAATATTTTAAGACTGATTGTTGGTTTAGGTAAGATTTCCTTTTTGAATTATTAAGTATAAACGGGTGACATATATTTAGTTATTATTATTTACATAGGTAAATTATATAAGATTTTAACATATATAATAATAAATAATTTTAACAAAGATTTTTCATATCCGATTTTCTCTAATAAGGACCACTGTATCAATCTAAAAATACATACCTCGTAGAGATAAGTCGTAAAGAAATAATGAATATATGTAGAGTAAAAGGACTGTCAATTGTATTACTTTCTGTTTTATCACAATTTAACACGTTTCAAAGCGATTTTATGTGCATTTTATTAGAGAACGATATTAATCGTAAAACGGAAGTTAAATTGAATTCACTGCCTCAAATTTATTACGCGGCTGAAATATGCCGAGGAAACCTGCGCGCCTTAGATAATCAGGTTTGCGTAATGGAGGAATATCTCACCACCTTATTTTACCGCCATGACTCATCCATATTCATTAGGTTCCATCATAATTTAATTCAAACAATAAAGGTACGATTTGCATTTTTTGGCCCACTTTTGTCGAAAATTTCGTTTTATGGGAGATAAAATTTATCGGTAATTTTAGAATACTTTTATTAGGTATGTTTATTCACAAAATATTAAAACAAAAACACCCTTCTAGGGCATGTACTGTTACACTTGTATTAGGTGTGTGTCGAGTTTGAGGATATAAATCCACTCAGCTTGTGCTGCGACCGTGAAAGCAATCGCGACTCTGATTTTCAGTGAATTCATTTATGAGTCACCAAGGGTGTAGCTAGTTACAAAAAATGCTTAGCCTAGATATTTTAGTATCTTCTAAAAATCGTTTTATTTTTTGTGAAGGCCGGATAAATACACTTTCACATATAAATGTGAAAATGATATATTATAAATCATCAGAAAATGACGACCATTATTTTTTAACAAGAACTTATTTATTGAAGTTTATTAAGTAAATAAACATAAAAGAAAGGTCTCACGATAAAGGAACTCTTAATAAAAAGTGTGAGTTTAAAATATGTACAAGGAAACAAAATAGGTATGATGAATTTTACGAGTACCTAAATGTGCAATTCATCTGTTTTGGTAACCTGACCTCGCAACTTTTCATGAAATGGAAATGCGGTATAAATCGATATATCATTCGGGGTCTATTTATAGATAGCTTTAGAATGGTTTTTACTGTTAGCGAGCTACTCGGTTTTGTACGTGTATATAATTATGTATTATATTATGTTAACCTTCTCGGTATTTAAAAACCGGGAAGGCAAAATATGCTAGTCCAAACCGTATCAAAATCGGCCTGATAGTTTTGAGTTTATCGTTCATACAGACAAGGCATATACGCGCTTGAGGACTTAATATTTATAAAAAAGTACTAGCAGCCCGCCCCGACTTCCCACGGGTATATATTATCTTGAGTCAATCTATAAAAGAAACCCGCATTTAAACCATAGTTTCGTAGTTAGATCGTAGAAAGATCTAGCGTACATGCAGGGAGATCGGCGGGTGGCGACATTGTTTTTTACTATGTTGATTGATATTGATGGATAGCCTCTTAACTGATAGTTTTTTTAATGACTATATTGTGGATCAGCATAAGTTGGTATTTTTGACCCTGTCGTTTGAGTTTCGTAAAGATTTATTGATTTACCAGTTCCGGTACCTGTACACGGATAAGTAAATCCAGAAAAATGGTCTGTCCTCATCAATCACCATTCCATAACATTCGTACATTCCGCCAGAAATAGATGACTGAACGACTTGCCTTTGGGGCTGAAATATTGCCTCTATTTCTTACGACAGTCGTTCGACATCGTGATATATTTGCCGTTTATTTAGAAGGCGAGTAGTACGAGTACACATATAAACTAAATAGAATGCTAGTAGATGTAGCTTTTTAAAAAATAGTAGGTTACTTAAACATACTTAACTTTATCGATATTGACATAAAAGAAGTTCGTATTAAAGCATAATTTTTGGCACATTTGATGCTTGAGAACGAGATTTGTTTAATAGTTTGTACCCATATTTAACAAATCTCGTTCTCAAGCCATTATTATTATAGGCCATTTATAGTTTATTATTTTATACAATAATGTTTTACAACTCAACAATAAAAAAAAGTTAAGCATGACATGACTTGACAAAATGACAAAAGAATTAAAAGTTATTAAGCTGATAATTTTTAGTATTGTGCTGCAAAGAGCTTGGTAACCTATATCCGGCATACAAAACAAAACATTATATAAGTTGGGCACATAACTAATAAATCTGTCTAAGTCTATATGGATAAAGTTTGATATTTATATTTGCTCCGGCTTACAACTTTCTCAAAGGATTAATCTAGTAACTTGCCATGTTCAGTTAATTTTCGGTCGAGTGCTATTACTCGTACGTTCTCAATGTGTTTTTTTTTCGTATGTGTAAGTGGCCCACACTGGTGTCAGATTTTTCAAGCTGCTTGAAGGCATCTAACATAGCTTGACGACTGCCATACCATGATGGCAGCCAGAACCGACGGCTTAACGCAATGTGTAAAATTAAGCTAAGATGCAAGTTTCACAAGTTCATATTCTTTTTTTTTTTTTTTTTTATTAGAAATTTGAGTGCGTTTGATCTCTATCTAGCCTGATGGGAAGCTAAGATGAGGTCTAAGGTGTATCACGCAGACTCAAAAAATGCCTATTCACTCTTGCCTTGAAAATCCCTAAATTATATGTATGGGGAAACATCGACGCAGGGAGGGAATTCCACACCTTAGCGGTTCGCACAATGAAAGAGGAGGCGAATCGAGAGGTACGATGAGGAGGAATATCGACCACAAATGGGTGGAATCCCTGTCCACGTCGTGTTGTCCGATGGTGGAATGGTGCAGGGGGAATTAAATTATGTAATTCCTGCGCACACTCCCCGAAGTGCAACCTGTAGAAGACACACAGACTTGCTACCAGTCGGCGATGTTCGAGGCTGTGGAGCCGTCCTGCCGTAAGCAACTCATCACCAACGAGTCTTCTGGCACGTCTGTCGATAGCTTCCAGGGCTTCGAGCTGATAGCGGGCAGATCCATCCCATAGGTGGGAGCAATACTCCATACATGAGCGGACTTGAGCTGTGTAAAGGCTCAACAGTTGGTCAGGGGTAAAATATCGTTGGACCTTGGAGAGGATGCCCAGTTTTTTAGAAGCCGTCTTAGCCCTGGACTCAATATAGCTACCGAAGTTAAGATTTGATGAGAGATCGATACCGAGAAGTTCGAGATGACGGGTGATAGGAACAGGCACACCCCGGAAAGTGGGAGCCAAGTTGAAAGGGCTCTTTTTAGCAGAGAAGAGACACGCCTGTGTCTTAGAGGCATTGAATCTCACAAGGTTGGCATCACCCCAATCGGAGACAGCTTGCAGAGTAAGATTGGTATGGAGCACCATTGCCTCTCTTAGTTCGTCTATTTCCGGTTTTTTTGCCCTTGCACTAGAAAAATATCTTTCCGTAACGGTGCTATCGTCTGCATACCCAAAAATACCGGGCTTTAGCAGATCGTTAATGTGAAGCAGAAATAGCGTTGCGGAAAGAACAGATCCCTGAGGTACTCCAGCATTAATTGCCAATAGGTCAGACGAGCAGCCGTCAAGAGTTACTCGAATAAACCGTTCCCTCAGGAAATCGGAAATCCAAGCACAAAGGGTGGGAGGGATACCGTAAGCGGAAAGCTTCGCTATAAGAGCGTCATGCCATACCCTGTCAAATGCCTTTGAAATGTCAAGTGAGACAGCAAGTGCCTCACCGTATTTTTCAAGGGCTTCACCCCAAAGATGTGTAGCGTACACAAGAAGATCCCCAGTAGATCGGTTCTGGCGAAATCCGTATTGCCGGTCACTGAGGAGATCATTGTCCTCAAGGTACGCAAGTAAGCGCTTGTTAATAACACGCTCCATTACCTTACACAGAATGGAGGTGATTGCAATTGGGCGATAGTTTGAAGGGTCGGCTCGTCTACCCTTCTTAGGTACGGGTTGAACATTGGCGAGCTTCCACATTTTTGGGACGATTCCGGACCGAAGAGATAGACGAAACAGGCGCGTCAGAACAGGAGACAACTCGGGTGCGCAATTCCTTAAGACAATAGCAGGAATACCGTCGGGACCACTGGCCTTATTCACATCTAAGTTGCGTAGAGTCTTGAGAACCTCCTTTTGATGAATGCGGACTTCAGGCATTTTACATCCACAAGGAGGTAACTGGGGCGGTGTTTGATTGCTAGCATCTAGACGTGAGTTTTCGGCAAACAGTGAAGCTAGTAAATTAGCTTTTTCTAAAGCCGTGTGTGCCAGTGTACCGTCAGGTTTCTGCAAAGGAGGAAGTGAGGAGCGGCAAAAGTTAGCTTCAACGCACTTAGCCAGAGACCAAAATGCTTTACTACCGGATGGGTACGAAGCAAGTTTGGCACCAACTCTGCCTATGTGGTCGAAGCGAGCCTTTTTAAGCGTTTTTTTGCAGGACTTGGCCGCAAAGTTAAAGGCTTTCTTCTTTTTACGCGTATCCGGAGCTCTGCGCTTACGAGCGTCAGCCCAAGCCTGGTATGCTGACTGTTTAATAGCCTCAGCTTTTAAACAGTCAGCATTGAACCAGGGTTCAGCTTTGATGCCAGAGGGTCGATCAGAAAATAGAATATAATACTCCATCGCCTGACCGAGAACCTCAGCAACGGCACTTGCACAGCTCGACGGATCGCCAGAAGAAAAGCAGGCTTGCAGCCAAGGGTAAGAAGCAAGGAAATGTCGCATCTCATCCCAATCTGCTGACTTGTACCGCCAAACCCGTCTATTGCCTCTAGGGCTGAAGTCAGGTGGAGGACATATGAGGACGGACTTTACCAGACAGTGGTCAGAACTCCCAAGAGGGGCTGAAACAGACACGTGATATCGGTCTGGTTCAGTCGTCAGCAGAAGGTCCAAGCAATTAGCTATGTGATTCTCAACGTCGGGTATCCTAGTCGCCTGGTCGACCAGCTGGGAAAGGTTCAAAGACAAGGCAAACTTGTACGCCTCTCTACCAGCATGGTCAGTTTTCTGGTATGGGAACAACCATTGTTCGTGGTGAGCATTAAAGTCCCCCAGAAAAACGATTTGCGCGGTAGGATACCTTTGCTGAGTCACATCAACAGCCTCACTTAGGTGACGAAAAAGCCTCGTTGTCTCCTGGTCACCGCTATGCGATCGGTAGACTCCGACATAGACAATTTGTTCTGTGCCGGTGTCCACAAGCAGCCAGATTGAAGAAGAAGAGGGATCTTCCAAGTTACGGAGACGCTTACAGCAGATGTCATCACGCACATAGAAACAAAGCCCTGCCTTAAAGCGGAAATTGTGCTCCAGGACATATCCTGGGTAATTCAAGTAGGATGTATCAGCAGGGGTAGTAATTTGCGTCTCCGTAAGCAAGAGCAGATGCGGCCTTACAGTCTCAAGATGGTGGTGGACTGGGACGAGATTAGAGTGCAGACCTCGAATGTTAGTGAGGTGCACTTTTAGCGAGAGGCCGTGTATCCGCTGTTGATTCCTCAACTTTTTGTTTCTTTTATTCATTATTGTTTTTATTTTTGGGGCAAGAGGGAAAAAAGGCGAAGAGTGGCAGTTACGCGAGGCATCAGCCAGCCCCCCCCAGAAGTCACAGTACTGTTGCGCGGTAGGATAAGACTAGTGCGGAGACCGCGGGGACGCCCGGACCCCCCCAAGGCCACCTGTCGAGGCCTCTCGCCCGGTTGCCAACCGGCCCGACAGGGGCAACCTTAGGATTATGCGCGCGATGGCGGAGCAGCCTTTCACAGAAGGCTAGTCTGCAATTGGGCTCCCAACTATCGGCGGGCGGCCAGCGAAAAAACCGTTGCTCCGGATTCCGCTGCCCTCCGAAACTAGGCACCCCGCGCAACAACACTGTGAGTCTGAATTCGGTACATTGGCAGATGCAAAACTGCGTAGACCCACTCCTCGAACGGCTACTCAGGGAATGCAGGATGGAACGCGCGAACGCTTGGCACCCTGATTTTTCCACTGAGGGTGGTGACCAGCCGCGGCCTAAGCCTACCACCGGAGAGGGTGTCACTCTTTAGCACCACCCGGGGGTCACGTGTAGGGTCTCGAGGGTAAAGCCTACGGACGCGAGTGACAATCGACCTCCATAAATGGCGACCCACATATTCAGGTTGATGAATATGTAAAACAAAGACAGTTATTATTAGTACCTACCTAAGTATAATATAAAAGCACATACCACGATCATAAATAAATTGTTTCATAATAACCTTCAAAATTTATAGTAACTTAGTAATTCTTACATACATATGAAATCATGTTTTAAGTTACATATTAGAGGTATATAATAACTTGCCATCTCAATGCAATACAATCCTTTTTCATTAAAATCCTTCTTCTGGTTATATATCGCTTTTAAAAACACCTTTTAAGCCCATTGTATATGCTGATTGCTCAATGGGGCATACGGGAATCCTCCGAACCATGATTTCTACTGGATTTATCATTCAATGAGCGTTCTGATTTCCAAATTCGGTAATTAATCGATGGCACCCAGCCTGCTCCCTGGAGACCTCGCAATACGTAAGACTGTGCTAGGATTACAACTATTATGTCAAAACGAAGATAATGGCTCTCAAGGGACGGAGCAATTAGAATTAATTGAAACGAAGACGCGGCTATTTGCATTGGCGAAGCTATTGTGCTCCATAATTAGGTACATACCTATTCCGGTATTTGAGTATATTTGAGCTATTTATTAGATACATATTATTTCTTAATGTTTTATGTTCACTGTTATTGTTGGGCGTCGTCCTACGAGTTTGATGGTTATACTTAAAATCTGTTGTTGCCTTTTTGTATCATCTGCGGTAGTTAAATCATTGTCTACGATAGAATTGTGCCTATCTGATTTATCGCAATGCCATATACATGTGTACTTAGCGTGTGCGTGTGTACATGAACACAAATATAGATACAGTCTATCTATACAGGGTTATTTTTAATTAACTTGCAACCTTTTTGGAGCAAGTTCAGTCCGTGATACTGAACCACTTTCCATAAAAACAATTATCGAAAAACGAAAACAAAATTTTGTCCTTCCATACAAAATCCATTTGGTTGAGCGCCGATTTGTATGGAAAGTCGAAATTTTTTTTTCGTTTTTTAATAATTATTTTTATGGAAGATGGTTCAGTATCACGGACTGAACATGGTACAAAAAGGTTGCAAGTTAATTAAAAATAACCCTATATATTTGTTCACATTTTCTAGAAACTCAAAGAAGGAATATTACCAAAACTAAGTTTGTTATTATTTTTTTGTTGCAGCTTGGCGTGAATGGATATTCTTTCATCGTGAGCAACAATGGATACTTATTGTTACATCCACTATTAAGGACTACGGTAAGTTATTTGAGTTATGTGAGTATACTGTATATCTCCTGTAATTCTAAGCATATACGGGAATCGTAAGTTTACTCAAGCACCACCTTGATACACGCACAAGCTAAAATATTTACAATTTCAAAGCAGCTTCCGAAGTTTGTAACACAGTAGTTCACCTGCAGTTACTCAACACTTTACCTTCAACTTTTAAATATCTGTATTGCCTGCAGAATCCTAAGCAGTAGGTATATATTAAAATGTGAGTATGTATGTTTGTTCGACGATAACTCGAGTAGTTTTGATCAGAGCTTTATAAAATTTGGTAGGCGGGTAGATGTAGCTAGTATATATTTGTCCCTATATATTTTATTTTTTTATACTGTTCGGGGCGAACTACTAGTATCACTAAATTTTTAAAAGAATACATAGTTGAGTGGCGACTCGACAATTTATTTTGCTGAATTCTATATCCTTCTTTGTGTACAGAAAGGGTAGCTAGATTAAATTTGGGCGTTTATGTATTTCGTGGAGCCTGGGGAATAAATATAGAAAGGCTCGCAGGATATTGAATAGGGAAAATGAGATATTTCTTCACGCGTCGCAGGGTGGGCGCTCTCGGACTCGGGAATAGTCTTTGTGATATTTGTATTGGATTTTTCTATTTTTATACATATTTATCTATCTGTACTTACGCTCGCTTTGCTCCCTCATCCAATTATATATATATATACATAATGTCATCAATGTAGGAATTAAGATGGTTACTTCCAGCCTTCACATAATAAATAAAAACAAAAGAAATAAAATTATTTATGTAATGTAACTAGAAATAAGTTGTAACAAAATAAAACAGCGGATGTAGGCACAAAAACCGCTAAGTTAAAATGGTCCTGGGCGGGGCATGTCTGCCTAATGCGCCCCGAAGGATGTGCCAAGTTGTCTACAATCTGGCTTCTAGATGGACGCAGGGGTAGTCCTACGGGTAGGCTGAGGACTAGATGGCGGGACGACCTTAATAAATTTATGTACGAATGGCAGAAGATCGCTGAAGACAGGGACGTGTGAAAGGATAAGGGGGAGGCCTTTGCCCGGCAGTGAGACACTACACCTATAGGCTAGCAAAAATAACAAACTAGAAATAAAATGATTTATGTAATGTAACTAGCAATCTGTATACATATTTCCAACCATATTCTCGTTTCTGCACAACTTCATGGTTTCTAGATCAATGGTGAGCTCCAGCCTAACTACAACAGCGTAGACTTCGTGGAAGTGGAACAGGTGGACGACGGGAACGGGCCCAGGGTGCTGGGCCCCGAGATCAAGCAGCTCAGGGAAAGCCTGGTGGACGGCAAGCACGGCCACATTAACGATATCAAAGTGCTGTTCCATTATGATGACATGAGGTGAGCTTCGAATAAGAGCCAAGTATTCGAACTTCAAGAGATTATTATGTATAGTGCAATTATATGCTCAAAGTGATTAGACCGCCCATTATGCCTGTATATATTATTTATATCTTTAGCTTACCGACTTATATAATATTTTTAATGCATTGGTTCAAAAACTAGATTGCATTCATCAATAAATATACACTACGGGACGTATCACACAGAATGAGCTAGCCACAAAAGCAAGATTTTTAAACATGTGTTATGGGATACGATACGATATTTTATGCTAAATACATATATAACATTAACACTCAATTGCAGAACTAATTTAAAAAGCCTTTTTCCATTATAAGTACGTGATCTATAATAGTTTGCATAGTTTATAAAAAAAAGTGTTGTTTGCGTGTCCAACCATAATTAACGTTATTTTGTAGCGTGATGCCTACGCACCTGTTTCAATGTTGTACACAACTACTACTCTTATAAACGTAAAAGATCGACGCAAACAAAGTTAAAAACAAACAAATTCTCCATTCCGATGTCTTATAATTACGCGTAAAACCGACAACACGAGGGATATAAAAGCTCAAAAGCAGCAGAAGCAAAAATGTTGAACCGTGATTCGCTCGGTAGCGGCCTTCAGGAAGTTTTATCGGGAAAGTGTTGTCATAAACTTAATTATGAAGCCAAGAAGCTCCGGGTCACGCTTTTAGCGAAGCTTTTAGGTAAGAGATGAATCGTGATATTGTGACTGAGCTAACTTTTTGAAGAGTTGTATAAGTCCAAACTTTCATGCTACATATTTGTCAGTAAATACAGATTTACCTCGCATTTCTAATGATATATCTATTTTATATATATATATAAATGTATATTGCTAAACTAAATTAGCAGAATGGGACAAATTTCCTAAAGTCCGGTTAGATAAACTTTCTAATGAATGTACAAGAAAAATATCCTTGAATATACGTTTTAGGTTAAATGTTTGTTATTGGTCAAATTAAAAGTTAATTTGAATCGTCCAAAATTTGCTTTTATCAGCACCACCTGTAGGTTGGCTGGTAGAAAAGGCCCTAGGCCTTAAGTCCGCCTGTTACATTTTTTGTAATAAAGTTAAATAAATAAATAAAAATAAACAATAAAAAGTTTACAAGCAACACATATTTGATTTTAAAACTTATTTTGCAATCTGTTTTTCAATGTTATCCAACCTCCCTAACTACTTATTAATTATTACTAGTAGTTCGCCGCGAACTTAGACCTCGCGATTTTTTATTAATATTTCAAAAACTACAGAACCGATTTTGATGCCTAACGAACTTGACAATTCTATAGATATTTTCTACATGCCTACCAAATTTCATCAAAATCGGCCAATCGGTTCGGCAGTTATCGCGGAACAAACATACATAAATACAAACAATGTGTTTTCGCCCCAACTTGAATTATAGCCCTCGCTCGCTTCGCTCGCTCGATGTAATCGTGATCAAAACATCGGTTAAAACCTATGTTTAAATCTCATATAGTTTCCCAAGCACCTTGCAGCACAATACTAAAACTTGTCGGCTTAATAGCTTTTGATTTTTTTGCTATTATTACTCCAGTTTTGCCTAAGAAAAAATTTACTAAGCCGGACCTAATTGAGTTAACCCAGTGCGTTTGCTCAAGCGTTAATGGTTTTCATCCCCAGGAGGATCGCTCGCGTTAAACATGATTATTTCTTCAACAAATTGGAAGGGACACCGTTTTCTATGGGCATATCGCTGCCTAAGGGTTATGGAGATACTGAACTGCTGCTTAAGGAAAACCCTTTGGAGGCAAAGCAGGGCAAGGAACTGACAGGCATCAATGTTACTGATTACTTCAGGTTCAGCTACAGAGTACATCCGGATTGGTAAGATATTCAAAATAAATAATGAAATAACAAATGGTTAAAAAATACCAAGTGAGCAGGACTTTAGTACTGCATCTTGAATGCCTAAAAAACCCTATAAAAATATGGTAAGATATTTTTTGTAACTTCAAAAAAGTGTTGGTTAAAAGTACATACATAATAATACATTTTTTTAAAAATTAGTAGAATGTTTTTTTATGTTTGTTCGGGTCAAATATTGCAACTGAATTTTAAAGCAAGTATCATCAACCGGTTTAGCTAGAATTTTGCGTGTGTGTTCAGATTACAATTCAATATGTATGTTATGGATGTATTTACAATGCAATATGTAATGTTGATCCGCACACGGTATCACCGTGTTTTTCACCATTCGGCATTCACCATCAGGGAAATCTTTCGTTTCAACAAATTGACAGGGAGAGAATTCTTTAGCATTAAGTCTACATATTGTAGCTTTTAGCTCAATAAAAAGTTTAAATAAATAAATAAATGCCGGTGGTGGCTACTAAATTAGAAGGTAGGGAGGTGGTCAGGCAGCGACACTTCAACATCATGTTATTTTTAGTCTCCAGTGCAGGAGCTCAACCCTCTCTGTATATAACCCTAATATAGCCATATATAAACCAGAGCAGTCAAAGGATTTGGCCTACACTCGCCACGCTGGCCAGGCGGGTTGGAGAGGTCCAATTGATGTTTGTAAGCTTTGTTTAGATTGTGGTTCCTAAGTCGCCTTCTACGACATCCACGGGAAGACTTGGAGTGGTCTTATTCTATTCTGCCGGGACCACACGGGTGTCGACACTTAAGGGAAAGTAATTAGCAGCTTAGACTGCATTCCTCCCAGTAGTTAAGATCTGCATAATGGCGGCACATTATGCTGAGGTAGCGATCGAAACTGCATCATAAGCTTTGAATACAAGTGTGCCGCAACAACGAATTACAGGAAGTTTATATTATAAATGGGAAAGTTTAATATACAAAATGGAAAAGTTTGGACGTTTGGGGTAAACACACAAAAGGGGGGAACCGTACATCTACTTTGTATAATCATGCCCGGATGAGCGTATAAAATTGCGGCAAAATTACCTACTGTAAACAAATTGTATCCCCAGCCTTCTACAGTCTTGAATGGGAGTATAGTTTATCGATAGATCTCTGTTAGCCCCTTAGTTGGTCGCATGCTCAAAGAATATGTTCTGTCTTAAGCATCCAGGTTAACCAGCCAGCTATCATCTATAATACAAGTACGTGCCATAAATGTAATTCCAATATATGTATTCCCGTTAATCAATGGTCCAAACTGCGAATATTTACGGCCGCAATGATAAAAAATCTAGTCTCTTTAATTAAATCTGTTATACAAGTATGCTACTAGTACCGATTTTAGAAGCGCTGATTTTCTGATAGTAAAAATTTCAGTTTATAATTTTAGTAGGATTTGATTAAAATTACCTCTAATATGTATGTATATAAATTATATAAAGACGTCTCTATAAATAATATAAAATAGATCACACTATTTGTGGCCTCTAGATAGGCAAGCGTAGTGCGGTCGTCCGAAAGCTAGATGGGATGATATAAGAAAAATCGCGGGTCGTAACTGGTTTCGTAGGGAGCAGGACCGCTGTGGCTGACATGCACTGAGAGAGGCCTAGTCCCAGCAGTGGGACCCAAAAGGTGACTATTTACGTGAGCAAACGTACTAACTTACTTCTTCTTCTCGCTATTTACTAGAGTCGGAATGGCTGAAATTATTATACGAGTGTGGACCAATGTGTGGCCACACTTACTCTCTGTACTAACTTGCTGTAGAATAGGACCACTCCAAGTCTTACCGTGGATGTCGTAGAAGGCAACTTAGGAAACACAAGCTAAATAACGCATAAGCATTGTTTACCTTGTGTTTCCTAAGTTTATAAAAACATCAATGAGACCTCTCCAACCCCTCTGGCCATCGTGGAAAGTGTAGGCCAAATCCTCTGACTGCTCTGGCTAATATATGGCTCTGGTAGTACAGAGAGGGTCGTGCTCCTGCAGTCGAAACTAAAAAGACCTGATGATGATGATTACACGCAATACACCTTATTGACGCGTAAATGTGCCTGCAAAGGCCTAATTACTGGATAAACATTTTAATTTAATGTCAGGGTGTACTGCAAGTATCATTACCTGGAGGGCCACGAGTCCGACAACGCGGAGGAGGAGATCTGGAAGTTCCTTGTCAACCTGTCCAACAACAACACCGACATCACCAAGGAGCAGTACGCGGGGGTCATCGAGAACAACGAGTTTGATGTCAAAAGTAAGTGCAAATTAGCTTGTCCTAGTAGAAGTACCAGTTATCTACGTTTAACGGGAATTTTGTCGCTATAGGCCTACTAGAAATTCTACTAGAAAATTTATTTCCAGAATTTCAGTAATGCTAGACAAATCATTACGTTTTTTTTATTATGGTAAAAAGAATGCTTACATAGGTGGGTAGTCTACTTTTGTCGTCGAGCTACGAGTATTTAATTTATTTAGCAAATATTTGATTTTATTTAGAAACATACCCTTCGGACCACTTCTAGATTTCGTAGCTGGCTTCATAATCATCATCATCTTCCTCGCCTTCTCCCTATTTGGGGTCGGCTCTGGTAGTAGCTGGATCCAATACGGGAATAAAAAATCCCATTTCAAAGCCGGCTACGAAATAGGATTAAAATAGTTCCATTTCAAAGATCCTCTTATTGAGACAAAAATAGTAGTCCCATTTCTCACTTTTCATAATAAAAATCTAACTAAAACTAAACTAAAATTCAAAATCATGTTCATGTGGCATGGTGCCAAGTATACTGGCTGCATTCCCACGCTGAATGGCTACTGCAATTCTCAGCCCTCTTGTCACCAGTTATTTCAAACTTTATCTTATTTACCAGAACACTGTGATAAAGCAACTCCACTGGAAAAGGACGATTACTACTGCAACCAAGACTTAGTGAAACAGTTGGTGTTCGACGCCAAACTAACCACTCCTTACTTCAAGACCTGGTCGGCTTCCAATGAGGAGTGGAACATCGCTGAGAAGTACAACGTGAGCGTACGATTCATTGCCACTTCTAGCGGACTAACCCGGTGGCACTATATCTTTGAAGAACACAAAAATGAAGAGGTTGATGATTTTGGGAACAGACAGAAAAATTTTACGGGCAAGTGAGTATATTTTAAGAATATATTTTTATTATAATTTAAATATTTTATCTGATAGCATCAAAATCAGCTTCTGAAAATATTTAAAAATAAGCGAGATAATCTTTTGAAATTATAAACGATACAGGATTTTTCTAATGCACAAGGAAAGCTAATAATAAAATATAAGCTTTGTATTAGATTTCTTTTTGTTTTATATTTATTCATATTCATAGCATTTCCATGTAGTGATAACGAAATATTTTAATGAATCATCGAATAACATATTTTTTTAGTTACAATCACAAATAAAATCGCGCATATTTTCTGACAGAGTATTCGGCGACAAGTACATCCTGGCTATTGAAGAAACCTGGTACAAAGCAGCAGTTCTACAGCACATGATCAACAAAGATTCCATAGTGGTCGCGACCAGGCTCCCGATCCTGGACGAGGTCATCCAAGAGCGGCCTCCGGTCCAGAACGACGACGGCGACATCACCATGACGGCCAGCTACGCCATATTCTACAAGGATGAAAACTCGGAAACTCCAGCTTCTGTTGTAGGATTTCAATACTCGTTTTTGAGCTTCCAGAAAAGATTTGCTGAGATTACCAATATGACTACGGAGCCGGTATGTATATTGTTTCCTATACGTATGTTTTATTGATTTTAAAATTTCACGCAATCAATAATACTGTACGTAGTATATTACTACTCTGTGATATTTAATACACTTTTGGTGAGATTAGTACTAACATTACGTATATCATGATGGCATTATTGTGGTGATTTCCCGTTTACTTCGAGCAAATCATGACGAGCACAATAGAATTTAAAAAAAAAACAGGAGTCATGAATGTACCATCTTTGTCTCGAATTCAATTTAAAAAAAAAACAGGAGTCATGAATGTACCATCTTTGTCTCGAATTCATTCATGACTCCTTTGACAGCCCTGTTTGATTTTATTAGGGGTACTTGTGGAATGCCAGTCTTGCGACAATTGTAACGTAGTTTTTTTTTCATAATCCACACGAAAACCCAAGTTACTTGACCACGGCAACATAAGTGTCTTAACATTTTTTACTAATATATTATTGATCACAAAAAGTTTAGGCTTCTACCTCCCATGTTATGTTTTTGATAACATAATAGTATCAAATAAAGTAATTATTCGTAAGTGAGATTGCTGTAAACTCACCACCTAAAAAAATATGTGTAAATTCACCACCTATTATTTTTTAATTTTTTTTTGTAAATTCACAACTTTTAGTGAATTTAGTCCAAATGTATGAAATTTATAATTAGGTGGTGAGTTTACAACAACTCCGTAAATGTTCTTGTTTCACTTAAATGGATAAAGATAAATAGCTTATATTTTATATGTATATTATCTTGTAGTATTTAAGAGCTACGCTCTTAATAGTGGGGTGCTTTCCATGTCTATTTTTGTTTATATTATATATGTACAATTTCAATTTAGCGTATCTGTCAAAGAACTGTGCGAACTCATTAGGATTCCTAGTGAGTGGAAATAATAAAAAGAATTTCTGGTCGAAGCGCGCGATCGCGTAAAAAATGCAGGAATGTTTTCTTTTTATCAGCCTGCGACATTTATTAAATGTAGGTACTCTGTGGCAATCTGCTGCCATCTTTTTTTTTTGGAGTGACTAGCTTCCATATAAAGTCGTTAAAATTTCTTCAACTAACTAAATGAAGTGGAACTGGGCTGGGCACGTTTGTCGAATGGTCCCGGGAAGATGGGCGAAGTTAGCTACGTTTTGGCTGCCGGATGGCCGTCGGAGCAGAGGCAGACTGAGGAAGAGATGGCGGGATGACCTCGATAGTTATGCCAATAATTGGCAAGAGATAGCAGAGAATAGAGACGAGTGGAAGAGGAAGGGGAAGGCCTTTGCTCAGCAGTGGGACATAACACCAACAGGATAAAAAAAAAACTAAAATGGATAGAAGGATATGAACTGCAGAAATCTGGTGTTGCGATATAATAATATCTGATTCTCTGCAGTATTTTTTGGTTGATTTTCAATGGTTAAAAAAATAAATAATAGGCATGTTCTAAACATCTTTTATATACGAAATATAAAAATGTTGACGTCGACATTAACCCTCTTCAACTCTTCATACATGCGAGCTTCCACCCAAAAATGTTCAAACCTATTTCTTTATGTAATTAACTTTTCTCTAAAACAGGAATTCAGGTGTGAAAGCAGCCGGTACCACTGCTACGTCATCGACAGCTCCGGCTACATAGTGCTGTCTAAGAACATAGACGAAGTGGGACTGTTCTTTGGCGCTGTGGACTTCGACACCAAGTTCGTGATGCAGTCGTTCCTGGACAAGGCGGTGTACGAGCACGTGGAGGTGTACAACTACCAAGCGCTGTGCCCCTGGTGGTGGCTGCAGAAACAAGCGGACGATGCTTGGACTTTAGTTACGGTGAGACATACACTCTTTTTTTTTGGAAAATACTCACTTTTTAAAACAAAGATATACTTAAGGCGCTGTTCATCAGAGGAATACCGTAAAATGTCTTTTTTTTTTCGTCGCGCAGTTAGCCTTATTTTTCATGGAATACTAGCATGAAAAAAATATGAAGTACAGTTCAAAGATCAAAATAACTGATTACATCAAAATATTTTCAGAAAAATATTTCAAACCTAGCAAAATAAAATAGCAAAAAAGCTATATCCAGAAAAAGTATCGTCGCGAATTACTTGATATTTTCAGCGACAACTACCAACTTTTTTACATCTATAAAAAGTATAACTTAATGAGCAAGAGGATACCTAAAAAAATTACAATATCTGGTTATAATTATTGAATAATTAAATTAAAACTGAAAAATAACAACCGAAATGGCAGACACGGGTTTGAACTAAGACTGGTGACGGTATCGCCACTTTCAACCTTATTTCATTAGGAGTACGTACCATATCGCACTGCACCCCCTCAAATACCGAAAGGTTGAGGGATACAGCGCCTTAAATCAAAATTTTCTACGGCGAATGTTTAGATAGCTGTTCAAATTAATTTGTTAAATATTTTTGGAAAGTTTTACTTGAAGAATTAAGTAAGTAAATTATTTATTGTACATAAAAGGACAGTTATAATTTTAAAAAACAAAAGTGACTTCAATTCAACAGTTCCACTTCACCAAAACTCATTTTCTGAATGCAAATGCTTGATTTTTTGACAAAACATCAAAATCACTATATGAGTGCACAGAATATTAGAGGAGTTCTATCCATTTCTCAAAGATCCCATCATCAGATCTTTACCTGGTGACAATGTGGCCAACTTGCATATACGTATTACCCTTTCAAATCGGTTCAAAACCCGACAAGTTATGGGGGATAGTACATAAAAAAACATTTACGAGTACATTCGAATTGAGAAGTCAGAAGTTCCTAATTTTTTGACGTCGTTTAAAAAATACAAAACATATAGTACAAAGGCGGACTTATCCCTGTTAGGTATCAAACCCACCTACCAGATAACCCTAAAACATTACATTTTATTTTGCAAAAGAGGCCTTCACAAGATATTGATGCAATATTATTTAATTAATAACATTTTCGAGAAAATAATTAATAAATTATTTTCTCTACCCTCATCTGATATTTCAGTACGATTTTTTTTCACCGTATGTGGTGTGTGTGTGTGGGTACAATTTTGCGTATTAGGCCAGAACTACAGCTACAAGTATAACACAGGTCATAGAATAGATAAAGACGGCTACGACATAATACTACGAACGCCTACAAGGGCTGTAGCCGTAGCACTTCCGTAGTCAGGTTGTAGCACCATCGTAGTCAGTCTACGAGTGCCTTTTAGATATTACAAATTCTACATTTTTTGTTTGATATGAATACAAGTAAATATTTTATTGTTTATTTTTTATGTGTGTGAGTGGCCATAACTGGTGTCCGATTTTCACTACTTACACAACTTGATGACTGCTAGCCAATATTATATTTAAGTATGTATTGAAAATATTTTTATAAAAACTGGTTGTTGTATAGCCGGCCGATTAGACAGATTCGTGATTTGGTAGATTCGCTACTCGACGGATTCTTGGATTAGACAAGAACAAAATACCTTGCTTGCAATTATCCACTTCGACTAAACTTCTACCTTTTTTTATTTATTTACACACAATACATTTAATACATTAATGTTTAAACTATTTACGATGCCATCATAATCTCCATTGAGATTTACATACATCGGAAATTGCCATCTTAACTTGTGATCATACATATGTACAACGTGGAACAAAAATATCAACCCGAAAGGGAGTTAACGTACTAAACCAATGTGAACAACTACTACTACGGGACCATCCATGAAATAACCAAAAAAAAAAAATCTGCAGCTCCATACGTTTTGACACGGTAGGTATTTAATTTTGTATGGAGCTGCAGTTTTTTTTTTCGGGGGTTGATACCCCCTTTTTGTTATACGTTGTATACATAATAAATACCTGTTTATGTTATTGCTTGGTTTTGTTTATTTCCAGCCTTTCAGTATAGTTTCCAATATCCTCCGTTGGCTGTTGGCTGAAGCCGTGCTGCTCCTGACCAACGTTTCTCAGTTGGACTGGAGGACCCTCGCAGCCACGATTGATGTTGACATCGGTAAGTCAAAAACTTCTATGAAACTGCTTATCATTGTTTAAACTTTTCACAGACAACTTTGTAGCCAATCGTTCATTTTGATAAACTTTTATGAATACATCTTCTTCATCTAAACGCATTCCCGGTCGCATCCTCAGCTATGCTGCTTCGGAGCCCGGGGTGCGTTTTCCCGCTTTTTCCTTTCCAAATATAATATGCATATCAATGGTCACCCAAGGATGCCAAAAATCTAGCGAATTGGAGAAGAAATAGCCGAAACAATTCAAACGATTTGGCTATAGTTTTACGACCTGCCGGCCGCCTGCCTATCGTCAACCCTCCTTAGGAATGCTAGTGTAGCACGAGCTTTAAGTGCTATTTTTCCTTTAAAGTAAATACATATTGACTAGTAAATAATTGAATAAATGTTTGGTCTATAAGAAAATCGACGAGTCGACTCTAGTTTTCAATTCATTCCATGGCAAAAATCAAGTGGTAAATTTATAAACTAGACTTATACTCATAATGGGAAGCCAAAATAATCATTGATTTAATCCAGTCCACAATAATGATTGATTATAAAAAAAATCTGAACGTAGAAAATTGTACCTCGATCAACTTATCGCTCAATTTGTACGAGATTTCAAAATCTAGATTTCGCATAAACAACCCTATTTGTCAAACTTTAAGGTAAGTACTTTTGACCCATAAAGATTTATTTTTGGTAAAAATAAATTAGATTTATGTTACCTTTACCTCATCATCACAATTTTGAGGATAAATAAATAATTGTCGAAATTCAAGAACGTAACGATTATTTTGCATTAGGGATCTTTTAAGCCTCAAAGCGCGTCATAATTACTGGCCGCTTTAAACTTGCTCCAAAAATTTGAGACAGCTTTTTAATGAGGGGCTTTGAAGACGAGACGTTACACTTTCATTCGGAATAATTAAATCTATCGCATCGTAACTGTAGTGAATCTAAATTTTTAATATAAAAAGTTAAGTTAAATTAAGATATTTTGCCCATTCCCACGATCGAGTTTTACAGTCTGCGCGGGAAAAAAAGCAGTTGGTACATTCTTAGTTTTTTATTTTCTTCCAGACCAGCATTTTAATATGAAAGCAAATTTGCCATATTCATAAAAAATCTGCATTCTTAAATCAATTAACGGCACAGTGAGTCAATTTCAACAAACGTGAACATGCATGTGGTTACACTTTAAACATTTAGTCAATTCTACATTTCAAACTTATTCAGCTGTACTCAAGAACTACGTTTTTTTCGATCAAGAATCAAATATTTATTCAGTAATTAGGTCTTCGCAGGCACTTTTACCAACGAGTGCCAAATCCAATTTACAGAAATTAGCATTACTGAGTAGTCTTAAAAAAAACGAAGCCGTGCTGATTTTACTTAATTTACATTTATTCACTTTGTCTATGTATTTGTGAGTGCTATCGATTTAAGGACGAAGTTTTTTACGATTGAGATAAAAATACTAAGTAGGTACTCGTATCGTACCACATAACTGATTTCAGGCGTGCAGATTTTTTATGAATGTAATGAATGAAAATGTTCTGAAATCATTTTAAGAGTGGTGCTGGATATTTCTTTATGGAAAATATTTACGACTTCCTAGACACGTCGACATAACCGATCAACTAAATAAAATCAGAATTTTAATGGAAGACGAACATCATGGACTGAATCTGCCCTAAAAATAGCAGCATATTTGGTTAGACCTTAGATCTATGGTAGATTTGATTCAGCGTAGTTCCCAAATATATACTCGTAAATACAGAGTGACCATAAGTACGTACATTGAAACACTGGGAAATATTTTTATTTTTAAACAGATTCATGGTCTATCGGGACATATACCTGTACATATGCTATAGCTTATTGATGGATGGATATCAAGTAGATATAAAAACCGGCCAAGTGCGAGCTAAACTCGCGTGGAGAGGGTTCCGTAGAATTGATTGAATTCTTATAGGTTTTCCTGTAAGCTACAAGCAATGAACTATACTTCGTATTTTTTTCCAAATTTTAGGCAAATTTCAAAATTTAACAATTATAAAGCAGTCACTAGAAATCTAGTAAGCTACTCGTAACTCGCTAGGCGCATGTCTCTACGGTCCGCATTGCACACATCTTTATAGTCGGCCTAATATTTCCGCTTATCATAACAGCATGCTTGTTTCCTCGCAGACTACTATGAACATGAGCACATAACAGGATCCACAGAGGGGCCGGTCACAATCACTCAACAGCCTGTTGTAAATGAGACAATACATGCCAAGGAAGACAGTGAACAACAGAAGCCCTTTTCATGCGATCACGAGATCAAATTGTACATCTTGAATCAGCCTTTCTTCTTGGAAACTATGGGAGCATCTCCAGTAGTCAGTGAAGATGAGCCAGGGGAATGCCATCCTAGATACTGGGCAACGTTGGTGCCCAAGACGAACCTCCTTTTAGTGGTGGTGGATAGCGAGGATACGGATTACGCACCCTACTGCAGTGAGCCGCCCGATACGAAGCCGAGTGCGACTAATCAATCCACGACCAGTCGCGAACCTTGCCATAAGCTGGACCTGGGTCGCCTAAAGCGACGAAGACTTGAAGGGTGCTTTACTTATCATGAAGGGGTGCGTATCTCGACATACTATACTAACTACAGATACTAACAAAAAGTAACTTGGGATGTTAAAATATATTACTACTTTTACTCGTATATGTCAACATAGGCATTACACTGTTGGGATTAGATATTTTTGTTGGTTTGTAATAACTTTATTGTACCAAAAACATTTAAGTATAAAAAGACAACATACAACAGAGCAAATATACATAGACGGACTTACCCCACATAGGGATCTCATCCAGTCAACTGCGATAGATTGAGAGGATATTTACTCATTTATAAGGTAGAAGCAGGTACGTTTAAATTTAACCATAACTACACACACATATATTCAAGGAAAGTTCTCGCTAAGCAAAATAAAAATACGTATTAACGAAAGATATATCAGTCGACAAATGCATACAAAGTCTCCCATTTGAATGTCACCACCCGCTACGTGCTAGTGGCGGGTGGCAGCGCCGGAGAGACGAGTGTGTATAGTAAAATCAGTAGGTTCAACCATTTATTAAAAATTTGGGAGAAAAAGAAATTGAAAAAAAAAAATCTTTTTTTTCTTACGGTTTTGTGTTCTATAAATAGTAATTTTGATTCCAAGATTTCAGTATAGCCACAGATAGCTGAGGGGTACAAATCAATCTGATACTTATAGCATTACACTACAATTTATAACAAATAACATATTACAGTTAAGTACTTAATTCAGCCCAAGTGTGACGTGTATTCAAACAAAATTTGCTGTTGATATATAAAGACATGAATTTACATGAAATCTAAAGTTTATAGAAATTTACTGAAAGAATTATGTAGCAAACGAGAATTTCTTCTACAATCTAGATTAATTATATTACATATTTGGATGCCTTCACATCGGGATTCTTTAGCGCCTGCGTACTATAAGGCAATAAAAATACTAATTCTTGGCATGACACCAAAACAATCTGGGTACTCACATTAGGACTTCTCTTAAGTTAGTTTTGCGTAAGTTTTCCTGTATATAAAATACGCAGTAGCTTAATGTAGGTGGTAAACAGAATCAATATAGTGACAGTAAATCATAGGATTCAAATTCAAATTCCGTTCCGTTTCCACTCCGGAGGTTCTGGGTTCAATTCTTAGTAAAGCAAAGTTGGAAAATGGCTTTTTTTAAATCGGTATGGATGTTTATCTATAAAATGTATTTACTATAAAATATAGCATCGTTGAGTTAGGCTGCGTTTCCACCAGAAAAGTGCGAAGAAGCTGAGCGGTGTGAGGATGCGCAGAGGCGCTGTGTAACGGTGCGCAGATGAGCAGTGCGGATGTGTAGCGGGCTCTTTTCAGAAGTGTCAAACAAGCGACACCACTAACAAACACCGTCTAGTGACTGCTAGTAGTTTCTCGCTCACCTCCGTCCTAGCACACATCCCTTGCTTGTTTTGTACGTACAAAAACCTCGCTTCGCTAAGACGTTTCCACTGGACTGAACGAGGCTTGGTAAATTAATACATTCTATTAACAAACACAACCCTCGCTACGCATCCTTACACAACTCTGGTGGAAACGCAGCCTTAGTATCCCATAATACAAGTTTAAACTTAATTTGGGGCTAGCTCTATCAGTATGATTTGCCCTTATCTATATTTATTTATTTAAATAGAAATAACAATTGATTATACGGTTATTACTGTAAATGTCCCGTAAAGTGTTGATATATATATTTTATTAATTCAATGTATTCTATGTACAGGAAAGAAACATAACAGCGTGTGGCATAGGCAGCCTCGCGCGCGTAGACCTCTGTATGTTCGGCAGCACACTCCTCGTCACAGCGATAGCGACCTGGCTCATGTTGTAAAGGACTCGGGGCCCAGCCACAGTGTTCACGTCCAATGTTTCTACCTTTGTTACTTTCGCAATAAAAGTTGTTGCACCTTCTTTGTGTTTGATTTTAATCTGCTAGTTTTTAAAACTCAAATAGTTTTTGCACCATCAATGGTCAAAAACCAGTTAAAAGAAAGTAAAATAGAAGTTTTATTAAAATTTAAATAATGATGTAATCGTTCTTGGTAGTTAGGCAAATTGCGTTCTTATTGCAACAAAAATATTTAGTAAACTTACTTAATTAACTGCCTACTATATTATTAGTAAAATTAGTAGTAACACAGACTATTTTGGGGTCTTAGAGCATTTAATTTTGAGTGCTTTAT
Source organism: Acrobasis repandana (assembly GCA_963576875.1). Classification (NCBI taxonomy): domain Eukaryota; kingdom Metazoa; phylum Arthropoda; class Insecta; order Lepidoptera; family Pyralidae; genus Acrobasis; species Acrobasis repandana. Next base: position 7,221,741 of record OY756215.1, read on the forward strand.
TTCGAAAATACTACGAAGGCTACTGACTTAAGAAAGTTCCTAATAAACCACTTATAATTATATTATAAGTGTAATTTCTGGAGAGATGGTCTTATAAACTTTCAACGATATCGGCGAGTAAAATCTGTATACAAGCTGGCTGGCAAACAACTTTTACACGACCGATTTTGATATCACGAAAAAAGCAACGGTTAAAAGCAAAAAGTACTTCATAAAAAATTATAAACTGGATGAGTAACATATTAACATAAACGTTTACGAACCAAGTACAGTCTTATAGTCATACAAATATAGTTTCAAGTTTACTCAAAACATTTTAAAAAGTAAAAAGAGTGCATCTCGTTACAGCGTATAGCAACGCCACCCTGACCTACTCATGGTGGAGTACACAAATCGATGCGTTGCAGGTAGACGGGCGATTCACAATCACAAGTTATCTACGTGACGTACTATACCAGTATATTAGGTCAGTTTAGCCAGCACCCGGCAGTAGCACCGCGCACCGGGAACAGCGCGCATGCCCGACGGGCCCGCACGCCTGCGCCATACAACCCTATCAACTTATCAGTATCCAGTGTAATAGAAGGAACTCTAAAATCAAATATCACACCTAATTCTAATCAAATAATAACATGTTAGTTAGTGTGGTTAAGGATTTCTAAGTCGACGTTGGGGGCCAAATTAGATTAAGTGTTTCTGATGTGCAAGCGTGTCGGAAACTCCATATTATTGCTGCTTCTCCTATCCCTGGACTCGAGGGACTGCATCGCCAGTCCACATAATGAACCCAAAATTCTTCTTAATTCGTAAGTATATTGGAACAAATAAATAGACATTATACCTACTTTATTTTCCGTGGCAGCATGTAAAGTTAATTTTAATTTAATAAGTGACAGAATACATTGACCGCCTGATACTATGAGATTTAGAACCTGTTGGATCCGAGCTGATTCGAAGAAATGTTGGGAACTTAATCAATCGAATTAGTATCATCATTATGTAATAGAAAATATCATAAAGAGTAATGTTTTACATTCTTAATGATTTGTTGCTGTTTGCTGACAGTCTACGTTTTTTCCTAGCTAGGATATCTTGGAGGCGGAGGATAGGTACCACATATATGTACACGTAGGAGGGATGTAGGTACAACCCATCAAGCCACAGGTTTATACCTTCTTGCATACATAATAACTACAGCTGATATGCTATCGAGCAATGACTAAACGAAAGAAAGAAAAAAACAAAGACAAGCTGTTAGTACATTTATAGTAGTATGGAGTTTTCGCGTAGGTACTTTCTTTTATCAGTAACAGAAGATATCGTACGTTTTATTTTCCTTATTAGGGTGCAGGCATGGGCGGTCAAACTCGGCACAGAGTTGTATCACTTTGGCGAATTTATCACCAGGAAGAAAGAAGTACAGGATGTAAGTGTACCTAATATTATTATATTATTCTTATATTTCTATTTTTCTATGATGTGTTCCGTTCCCTCGTTAATGACGGCTGTGGCCACTTGAGGCTCGGTCACTTGTACCGCTATTTTTACACACTGCCCCAAAGAAAGAAGTATTGCACTCTTTTTTTTATCAAATATATATGTATTCAGGTTTCATGTATTTATATGAGTTTTTTCATTCAGTCGTAACGTAACTTCTAAATGCCTGATAGATAACAATTTTTATAAAAAAGGATGCCTAATAAGTACTTGTAAATATTTTAGAGCTTCAAATCAGCTCAGATAGAATCGAGGGATGGGGAAAAGTTAGTCCAAAGTATGTCAGACGATATTCGCGCCATGATGGAGCTCAAGATAAGTGCAGTCAAAAGAATAGTAGAAGCAGCAGAAAACATGGCTTTTGACAAACAAAACGAGCCGGTACCTGAAGATTTTCAGTTTTATAACAGTAAGGAAATGGAGGAACCAGTGGACGAGATTTCATTAAGTACCACGCCTGAGACCGAGTTTAGTATGGAAAACTATATTTCGCGGCCACCGACAAAGAACGCTCATATGCAGCAAAACCCGCACTTTTCAAACATTCCTGTCAACATTAATTTTAGCAGTGTACATGTCCCTACAAATGTTTATGCTTGGGGTAAGAAAATACTTATTAAGAATTTAAAAGACTTGAATTGAAACTTAGATATGGATAACCAATATTAAATATTATGGTAAATGTAAAAAAAACTAATAGGTATATATATTTTGCAGCGACTGAAGTAATTAAAGGAATACATTGGTCGGAAGGACTCGATACGCATTTTATCAATAACTATCAAAGCGATCCGACTCTCTCGTGGCAATACTTTGGCAGTTCTACTGGATTCATGAGGCATTATCCAGGTATCAGTTTTCATAAGTTTTATCAGTTCTCAGCGGTCAACTATCCTTAAATATTATATGAATCTCAAAAAATTTTGGTTTGGGATCTGAATGCAAAATAATATTATTATTTGCAATCATTGATAACGCACACGTTTGTTAGCCTTATTGTCCCTATGGTTGACTGGAAGAGAACGCTTTTAGTGTTAAGTCCAACAATTTTTTTTATTTTTTATTGTGGAACAATAAAGTTTTTATAAATAAATAAACTGTGTTTATCCCTACGATTATTAAAGTTATCCTTACGATTGTTAATAGTCCTAAGATTATATACACATATGTGTATAAGTGTATGTGTAAGTCTGTTGTAAGTCATAAGCATATTATTAATATACTACTAAAATAATCATATTTATATAAATTATATGGATTTTCATAGGCCGCATTGAAATTTGTCAATCATATAGCCCACAAATTATTTATTAATTAAATTTTATAAAGGGGAGAAGCAGCGGAAGCTGCTTCTCCCCTTTATAAAATTCCTATTCATTCACTCAACGACATTTAAGATATTCTGAAGCAACAAATTTTAGCAATGAAATGGAGAGCTGATCCCGTGGATATATACGACGCCCGGACAAGAGCTTGGTACATGGAGGCAGCTGCAAGCCCCAAAGACGTGATCATCTTGGTTGACCGCAGTGGATCGATGACTGGTCAAAGAAGAGACATAGCAAAGCATGTAGTAACAAATATCTTGGATACTCTTGGGAATAATGACTTCGTTAATGTAATGACATTTGCTGACACTGTTGAAGAAATTGTACCTTGCTTTGAGGATTCTTTAGTTCAGGTAAATTCATAAACTACATATTTAGTGAAAAAGGGACAGCAATCAACATTTTCAATCTTATGTTTAAAAATATGTTTATTTTAGGCCACCTTAGGGAATCTACGTGAATTAAAATTAGCTTTGGACAATTTTGAAACAACAGAAATAGCAAATTTTTCAGCGGCATTGACCAGAGCTTTTGAACTTCTTGAAATATATAGAAACAATAGTGGAGGAGCAAATTGTAACCAGGTAACACTGCGAAATTATTAATATTCCAAATGTAAACAAACTGACTTAAACTTATTGAAGATTTATATTTACTTTGGCATCTTTTAGGCTATTATGCTGGTCACAGATGGAGTCCCTTATAATTACAAGGAAATCTTTGAGAAATTCAACTGGAAGTATGACACCCCGGTGAGGGTGTTTACGTACCTGATAGGGCGAGAGGTAAAGGTAGTACCACTCCAGGTATTACTGTGTGTTGTAGTCATTGTGCGACCTGCATAATGCCTTTCCTTCGTACTTACCTACCAGTACACCTCGAACGTGGTACTCTACTTTCTTCTGTTGTCTTTGTCTCTAACCTTCAAAGCATGTTTGTCTACCTTACAAGAATGCTGTTGTCTCTTTATTCTATTTTCATCACGCTTCTGCTTGTAATGTTCAGTTGTATTCATCTTCGATTTGTATTGATAGACTTTTATATGTTACTGACCAGTAGTGGGTCGTTTATTGTTATTTAGTGAACAACGCTTTTGTTTCTAGTATTAATTAGTAAAAATTAGGGAATGAGTAAAGCAATGAGAAAGGCCTCATAGTTATTATTATTTACTATTGGTTACTTATACCACAAAGCTGCCGAGCAACATTTGTCACTTAGACTGAGATTTACACCGGCACCATCATCTTTTTGACTTGGAAAGCTAGAATTATAATATTTCCGAGATGACTGTAGGTGGCGGACGTAAGAGAAGTGAAGTGGATGGCGTGTGCCAATCGAGGCTTCTACGTGCATCTCAGCACGTTGGCTGAGGTTCGGGAGAGAGTCCTGGAGCACGTGAACGTGTTAGCTCGGCCACTGGTGCTGCAGCGTGAAAAACACCCTGTTGTGTGGACGCCGGTCTATGCAAATGTTACGGTAAGACCTTTAAATCTCAATAATTGTAACTATACACATAATTTCAATTCAATTAGAAATTTATTAAGACTAGTTAATATTTTGAAATGAACAGGATCCAAAAGTGGCGGATTATCTGTGGGAACAGAGAGAAAGAGCTGAGCAAAAGGAACGCTTTATGAGCCAGAGGAGAGACAAAACACTTTTCAATTCGGCACAGGAGCAAGATAGGCGTTGGAGAATTACCCAGGTACCCACTACAGAGTACTCGTAAATCAGACTTTTTAGTATTTTCTAAAACAGAGATGTATCGATTGATCAAAGCGAACAAATAGTTCCAAATTACTATTTTTATATTATTATTAGATTTAAACTTCTATAATACCATAAGGTCTATTTAAGCTAATATAATTACTCGTAGTAGGAGTAGGTATGTAACAGTGAACAAACTGTAGATAGTAAGGTATTATTTATTTGATAAATAATCGAATGATTAATATATTTTGCTACAAATAAATTTTCTGTTTGATATAACCAGATGAAACAAGGGCAATATAGCGAATTGGGAAATTCACAATATCAGCTGATGACCTCCGTGTCAATGCCTGTTTACGATCTTCGTCACAACGAGGTAAGTAAGCTTGCCACTTTCATGGACCGATGTTTTTTAAACAATGTCTCCCCAAACTAGATCAAGCTTTTTGCGAAGATTGCTTTAATCTTATTACCTAGTTCTTGTTTAAATATAGAGGTAATGTCTTCTCAAAAAACTTGATACTTATTCTTGAAAGCTATATGCTTTAATAGAGTTATTTCCAAAATTCTAAATTTTCCATCGTGCATGATCAAAAGAACTGTTGTCGTCTATGTCGAGATTGTGTTACAGATTGGTTACATTTTCTACTAATTGGACGTAAGCCCGACCTATCTATCTCTTATTTGGCTATTTTTCTAACATCTCTTGCTTCTTTGCCTTTTGAATACCTTTAATAATACTCAGTTTTGTTTGATGGTTTCCCCTCAGAACATCACAGAGAATGTACTGATAAATGAAGCTTACTGGGTATCAGTTACAAAAGAGGTACTACACTTAGAAAGTTTTGATGATTTAATGTAAAGTTTTTGCAAGATACGAGAGAATTTTTATGATTTAGTTTTTGGATTTCAGTAACGGTAAAGTGTTATTTGGCCCCGTTAGCGATGCATCTGTCCTGGATAGATGTCGACTGCGCCAGCGGTGGCGCGGTCCTCACTCTGCCGACTGATCAATGTGTTGTTCAACCCTTATGGCTTACTGTAGTATAGTAGTTTTCTACTAGATAGTAGGCGTAGACCACTAGGGTGTTATGATCAACTTTTCTATCAATTACTTATCAAGTTAATTTTTCTATGCAAGAGTTATGATCTATTATTCCACTACACACACTATATAATGAAGTTAAAGTATTTTGCCTGAGTTTAGTAATGTCTTCGTAGAGACATTTTTAAAGATTGACTTGTATTACGAAAAGTAAATGTAAATATTTTAATCGAGCAGCCCGCCTTTTGACTCGTATGGGGCTTTCGTTACTTGAGCATCTTACTTATTGAATTTAAAGTACTATCGTCTTTAAGAATGAACAAACCTTTGATATACTAAACATTTTAGTGTACATAGTCTTCTCCTTGAGAGAGAAGACATTTCTATTTCTAGTGGAGATTATTACAATGCATTTATCTATATTATTACGTTTTATTGCATTCGTACGTCCACAACCAATCGCAGTCCATAGAGGAGAACGGCCAAAAAGAGGTAGGCCCAAGATCTTACAGAATTACAACCTAGATGACGGATGACTGACGACGGATGGAAGGCGCATAACAACGTATCAGATATCAACATGTTTCCACCAATTTGGCTGTAGACAAACTCTTATCTTTTCAGAAAACTAAAATGGATAATAACAATCGGCATGTTCAAATGCTTTTTACATTTTTTCAAAATTTTATTATTTTATTCAAAATTAAGGATTTAAAATAAGACTTTTTAAATATTTTTACTGTTATTATACTTTAACTAAATGTCAACAGATTCTATCAAGGATCCCTTGCAAAGGTTATTGAGGCCTATCTACAAGAGAAACGGTAGTGGGTTTCTAGAATAAAGAGTAGTATTATAATGTACCTAATATCATTAAAATGTGTAATTTTGAGTAGTTTTGCTAGAACCTGTAATAATGGATATCATAACTAGAATCCTCATAACTTTAGTTCTATATGACATATAGAACTTCGCCTAACGGGGCGTAGATGCTAAAAGAAAAGTAAATATTGCTAGAACTAAGCAAGATTTTACATAATTAATTAGTAGTTTTCTAATGATGGCCATTACAGCCGCCATGAACGAGTAGTTAGATTAATGTTGATTAATATAATCTAAGCCATGTTTTTACTGTCATGATGATTTTTGATATATTTTTAGATTAGCATTACTAATGACTTTGTAGTAATAGAATATTTTTTAGTTTATTTAATATACTTTTGAAACGATACATGCAGCTATATGATTGAAAATATTTTTAAAGATAACAGATAATTTTGGGTTTGGATGTTGCCTTAAATGTAAACTTATGATTCCAGATGCGTATAGCTAGATTACTTGGCGTGGCTGGAACTGATGTGCCCTTGTCAGAGATTCAAGCGCTTATGACACCGTACAAGGTATTATCACAGAATAAGAACCAGTACTCACGTACAGAAGTCTGACTAAGCAAAGAAATTCAAAAAATATCTACTCAATGTGGTTCGCGATATGGTTTAATTTAGCTCACGTCAGAACTCAGCACCTTTTCGTTTAGATACCTAGACATCCATTGCAGGTTAATTTTATTCTTATTACTCTGGAGAAACGATTCGTATAAATGAATTTACCCCTCCGAGGAGCCGCTGCGCGCTTAGTAATAATGTAGGTATATTTTCGATACCTAAACGGGGAGTGACACAGGCCTGGTATTATTTTCGAATTCATTATTGTTACCGATATGTACCAATATTTATAACAAGCTTTTATTTAGCCAGTTTGTTGTTTTTTGGATCGAATCTTGCAAGATAAATTTAAGACACTTCCCGGTTTCTGATTGAGATGAAATTTTGCATGTAAATCAGATGACAATGCAATATTATAATGACAAGAATCTGATCTGATAATGGAGCCGGAAGGTGGCTATAGGAACTCTGTAACAAAACAACGCAACCCCATCGAGTTTGGGCTTTTTACATTTATCTTGATAAGTCCTTAGGCCTCACAAAAGCTCGTACGAAAAATGAAATTGAAATTCAACAACTTATTGTTTAACAGATTGGAGTCAACGGTTATGCTTTCATAGTCACAAATAATGGATACATCTTGATTCATCCGGACCTCAGGCCTGTAGTAAGTATTAATTCTCCTTCTTTAATTTAAGAGCTTGCTCTTGTTGGTGGAGTTAAGTGGAGATGCCTCCATTCCTCTCTTCTCTCTGCCATCTTTTTAATGTTTTGGTAGCACCTTACTCCTAAGTATTAATTATAAATGTTAACTTCTTTTTTTGACATATGTACAAATCTTCTTATTTAGTCCATAACTGTTAATAAACTTTTATCATCAAGAGTTAAATGAAGAACTGACCTAACTTATACTTTTCTCACAGTTTCAGCAAATACTGAAACCGAGCTATAATAGTGTGGACATGATAGAAGCAGAACTATTCGACGATGATAGGAGTCCTCGAAATTTCAGTAAGGAGTTGACTGCGGTAAGCGTTTTTAAATTTTGGTACAAGCCACACTACGTACCCACTCTGTGAGTATACAAAATCATCTACACCTATTAAAAACAACTGTCTGTTACAGCTTCGGAAAGAAATTATTGATCAAAAAACGGGCAACAAAATTATGAGTGTCAAATATCATTTGGATGACTTTGTAAGTATCAAATAATATTTTCGAATGGAATTTTTTTACATACTTTTCAACTTTTTGTTTGTTTGTTAAAATAAGTTACCATGCACATGTACAGTTAAATAAATTTCAGATTTGTAACTTTTCCAAACAATTTTCCAGAAACGAGTATCGCGTGCCAAAAAGCATTATTTCTGGACGGGCATTAGTGACTCGCCTTTCACGTTGGTGGTGACCATCCCAGAAAATTACGGAAGACACCGAATAACTCCCCCGCCTACCGATGACATTCACCGACTGTCCCTCACGTCTAAAAATATTTCAGCGCGTCAATACCTGTCCGATAAGTGGAGCGTTCACCCTGATTGGTAAGATTAATCAGAGCCATGTAGTGATTGCATACAATTTTTTTTATTTTATTAAGTACATTTTTTAGTTTATTTATGCTACCGATACTATAAAATACTGCATAAAAATACATACATACTTATATACACTCTTCTCAATTTGATCATGATCACCCATTTCTTAATGACTATAATCGGTGTTATAAAAATTTGAATGAAAAAAGTCCATTATTATATTTGTTTCTTAGTGAAAGGTTGCTAGCCCATCGCCTATTTAGAGCCCTTAGTTGGCCTATTCCTTGATCAACTTGAACCATTTGCACTACAAAATTGGCCGGTACATTCTTTGCGCCCAGATTGTCACGAAAAAAATAATATAAATGTATTTTAGTAAAAGTAGGTAAGTACTAGGTATAAATTAAACCTAAAAATATTAAAGTAAAATTAAAGAAATATTTCTTGGAGAATATCCGATGTTTATCTGGTTCCTAAGTAGGTTTCTATTATAAGGTTATTTATGTACCGATGTAAATGATTATTAACATAAGGACAAACCTGCGTGGTTTATGTATGTTATTTATGTTAAAACAAAATTAAATGTGTATTCTTTATATGGTAAATAAAATTGAAAAAAAAAAAGAATTTTAATGAAATAAATAGTCATAGGCGGTAATTTATTGATTCCAGGTTGTACTGCCGACATTACGAGCACACGTTTTCGTCTCCCGAAGAAGAGCTACTGTACTTCCTAGAGCGAGTGGCCAAGCCGGGCTGGCGGTGGCCGGCCAAGCCGAAACCGCCAGAACATCACAAGAATAAGCAAGGACACGAGCGACATAACAATGGTAAAGATAACAGGATTTTCTTCGAGTTAAACACTGACCGAGCGAGCGAAACGAGCAAAGCGTCTTAGGCGGTGATCCCACTGCATCGCGCACCGTCGCAGAGCGCGGCGCGGCAGATTTTTAACATTGTATGCAAGTAGCTCAGTTTGTATAGAAAACACGCCTACTCCCACCCATTGAAAACGCGTCACCGCGCGGGAGCGTCAGTATGTAGAAACCGCGCTCCGCGACGCGACGGTTCGCGGTGCAGTGGGAGAACCGCCTTGGTTTCGAGATAAGCCATAAATGCTTTAAAAGTCCGTCTATCTGTTCTCGCCTACAGGTCGCATTTTTCAATCGATTTTGACATAAATTGGCAGACAAGTTTCTTGATTTATTTTATTTTTTTAGCCGATCGCGTTATTTTAATGGGAGAGAAATAGGTGTAAAAGCGGGGAACTTTGCTATAGCGTTATTTATTGACGGATTTCAATCAAATTTGAGAGGCACTCCCTATAAGAACTTCATTATACACAAAATGTCGCAAAAAAATCCAAAACGGTGAGTGGAGGGAAGTTTGCTCTAGCGTTTAATATGGACGGATTTTACTGAATTGGCTTTGCAAAGCCAGGGGAAAGTGTCCGTTATTGCATGGTTCTAAGAGCTCGCGAGGCCTAATATATCACGCCGTTTATATGAATCTACCTTATACCAATGTTACAGGTATATGCTATTATGTATTGGAAATTAATACAAATTACAAACCGAGATAAGTACTGAAATAATTATTTTTTTCCAAAAAAAAAGCAACCTACTTTATTTTCCTTGAGGAGTTTCATCCATCTCTCCAAAGTTCTGCAACATATCTATGGTACCATCTAGATAATAAAGGCTTTCAAATTCAAATATAAAAATAATCAACAAAATCGGTTCACAATTGACAGAGATATCGCGTAACATACAAAAATAAAATACAGTCGAATTCATAACCACCTCCTAGTCGGGTAATAAAACACTTCTTCTTAAAAACAAAAAGGAAAGTTTATAAAACACTAATTACCTACTTATTTATTTTTTAGGAACCCCTGAGACGAAAGAACGCAGTAAGGTCTCGAATAGCACGCCCAGAAATGAATATTATTGTAAGTGTTACTTGTGTTACTAATGCAATAAACGTGTAAAGTAATAAGTAACATATCCAAACATCTATACATAGATCTTATGTTTTGAATGTTACTGAAATTGTAAAATTTCTCAGGTGACCATGGGTTGATGCAAGCGCTGGTGTATGACGCTCGAAACACTGCTTGGTTTAACAAGAGCATATCGGAATCAGCGTCTGATGATAAGGCGTAAGTAAATATAACCATATTCTGCATTCTCATTCATCTTTTTTATCAAAAAAGAAAAACTCAAACCGAATAAGAAAATTCATCTTTAGCAAAATTTTCCAAAAATCAGCTAAGACAGTACTTACTCGTATATTAACGTATAACAGGATACTGTTTTTTTTGTATCCTAGCTAAATAACTAACATTATATAAAGTGTTTTTCTATCTTTCCATCCGTCATTAAATATCACTGTATACCTATTACATATTTGACATAACCATATTTATTTGTATGTTACACTCAGCACTAGTATTTATTTAAATTGCACATTCGTTTTATGTTAACTTTGACCTGGATAGCCCATTGACAAAAGTGATTGGATTGTTACCGAGGTAAAGTACTACACCAAAGGATACAATTAGCTATACTTTATACATCTTTATGTTACAAATAATAATAACCACGCGCAGAGTAGGGTTCGGGTAACTACTTTATCTATGTTCTTATTTCCTTCTAGGACTAAATATTTTATAATACGATTTTTTTTGTACTTAGGTATATTTTATAAGTAGGCTAGTTATGCCAGATAGAGCTAACTCGTGATAGTTTTCCTTTTAAAATTAATTGTAAATCTACTATCGTTATTAACCCATATAGCCCCACCGTGCCCAAACGAGGACGCCTCAACGGATACCCCCAACTTATTTTTATTTTAGTGTTAATGTCATTTTATTGCGGAAACGTGATTATTATGAACCTGGCGATCTATTATTAAAGATTAAAGTAAATAAAATTAGTTTAGAGCGATTTAACCGTGTGTTTCGTAGTGGAGATTCAAGGATCAGGGATAACTCACAGTAAGTAATTTTTATTTGATACTTTTTCATGTAGAACTGCTAGTTGTTTTTTCATAAAATACATGAATATAGTGTAAACTATTAAGTAAAAATAAATCGTAATGAATAATTGAGTATTAACAATAAGAGGAGTGATTTTATAAAGGTGTCCCCATTTGAGGTCGGTGGGCACACTAGAGGTAAATTATTCGTTTTTTGTTCCCAGGTATTTTTGCACCAAAAATGGCTAAAAAAACATTTAGCAGTATCAATGAGTACCGCGGGCTTGAAGAGGCACTTGATGCTGTGATGCTTGAAGAAGATGATGATTCAGTGATAGATATAGTTACTCTTCCTCCAGAACCTAGTGTATTGACGGACGAAGAAGAAGGCGACGAGGATAATATACATAGTAATGCAGTGCCACGAGACGTACCAGGAAGAATTGAAGTATTTAGAAATCGAGTTGAAGAAGAATGGGATAGTAGTGACGACGAAACACTTGCCGAAACTAAGAGGCGCAAAACTAATATCCAGGCACCCAGCTGGCGTAAGACCGAGCCAACCTATGACTCCTTGGTTTCTACTTCCAACGACAATAATGTACAAGAGCGTCTGAAGAAATTGATGGATGAACTAAAGAACCAAAACCCTTTACAAATTTTTGAAAACATATTCGATGATGAACTTTTTACTATAATTATGCAATACACGCAGATATATGCGACTCAAAAAATAATCATGATTTCAATGTAACTGTCGGTGAATTGAAAACTTTTTTCGGCATTCTTTGATTGACTGGTTACCATACATTGCCTCGGGAATGTTTGTATTGGAGCCTAGACGAAGACTGTAATATACCAATTGTGTCAAAAGCTATGTCGAGAAACCGATTTCAAGAAATAAAAAAATATCTTCATTTTTGTGACAATCTTCATGCAGTGGAATCGTTGGACAAAATGTATAAAGTACGACCTCTTGCAGATATACTAGTGACAAAATTTTTGCAGTGGGGTGTTTTTCATCAAGATTTGTCCATAGACGAGTCTATGGTGAAGTATTTTGGACGGCACCCGGCGAAACAATTCATTCGGGGCAAGCCAGTGCGTTTCGGATACAAAAATTGGATGGCCACAAGTTCAGACGGATACTGTTATGCCTTCGATTTATACTGTGGAAAATCTCCAGGGGCCAATCCTACAGAGCCACTGGGCACAAGAGTAGTGAAACAATTGCTCGACAAACTCGGCACCAGCCCTGGAGACCATGTCGTCTACTTCGATAATTTTTTCACCAGCTTGATTTACTCAAAGAATTACGCCAAGTTGGTTTTCGTGCAACGGGTACCGTCCGTAAAGGTAGAACCAAAAAGTGTCCATTAGTTGCGGTGAAGGAAATGAAGAAGAAAAACCGTGCTGATTTCGACTACCGTTTTGACAAAGTCAATCAAATTCTATTCGTTCGTTGGCTGGACAATAGTGTCTGCACCATGGGTTCAAACTATGACAACTTTTTGCCTCTCGGAAAAGTAAAACGCTGGAGTGCTGTGGAGAAGGAAAAAGTTGACGTTGGTATCCCGCATCTTTTCCAAAATTACAACAAAGGGATGGGCGGTGTTGATCAGGCGGATCAGTCTATTTCTCTATACCGCACTGCTATTCGTGGAAAAAAATGGTGGTGGGTGCTTTTTACATACATGTTGGATCTCGCAGTTGCAAATGCATGGCGCCTCCACAATCTGACTAATGATACGAAGTTAGATCAGCTTCAATTCCGTCGTTACATTGCTCGTCATTATTTGAGACATACAGAGGGCGAAACTTTGCGTCCGACAGCTTCTGTAGTGCTAAGTTTGCAGCATGATGGAAAAGGTCATTTTCCACAAAAACTTTCCCAACAGCTGCGATGTGTGACATGTCATAATAAAGCACGTTGGCAATGCAAAAAGTGCGTCAAAACTTTATGTCTTGAAAGAGGATGCTTCGAAAAATTTCACTCCACATGAACCCACCGTCCCCATTTGAGGACGGCTTTTTTTTTCTTTGAAGACATAATTTTTTTTTTTTGTTTTTTTCCTGTTTTTCTCATAATAGTGATTATTTCAACCAATAAATAAAGAATTTTCATAGTTTGCACTTCTGGGTTTTATTTGGGTCCAAATGGGTTAATTTTCAGATTGTTCTTTAGCTTTAGGGGTTGCTTAACTCGAACAGGAATTAGGTAGTTTTAATATTTCGTAAACTGGTCACTGAATCGAAAAGTTGTTTCGGCTTCCCCGTAATGTTTTAAAGGACCTATTCGTTCGTGCACGCACAGCTTTATTTTTGAAATAATGTGATTTAGATTTCATCGTAATAATAGCGGGTAGAACTGTCGACTATGTTTTGTAGGCTGTGCTGTACGAAATTATAACATATCTACTTAACTTTCTATCCATATTAATACGGAAGGGTATACTCATTGAGATACTATGTACTTACTACTCGTTATTTTTAACATGTTAAATTTAAGACAAGGACTTATTTATTAAGACACAAACATTTATGTTGTATTAATACTAGTAAGTAATAAATGCACGCATGGAAACGAGGTATGTATTTAGGGACAATCAAATTTGTTAAATTATATTCCATTACAGCGTCCGGAAGAAGAGTAAGTAAATGTCTAGTTATAATGGAGATGAGCCTCATGTGGTATATAAAAGAAACCGATTAAGAAGATAAAACTATCTCTCTCTCTCTCTCTCATCTCAGCGTGTTCCCAGTTGCATCCACAGCTGTAATGCTGTGAAGCCACGGATCCGCTTTCCCGCTTTTCCTTCTCCACTTCGCAAGGTCTTGAGCATCCTTCATTGTAAGACCATTGGCACGCATATCATCCCTGACGACGTCAAGCCAGCATTTCTTGGGTCTACCACGTCTGCCGGGCCCCGGCGGAGGCGGCATGGCTATACATTTGTTTCCCACGTAACTAGACGGTTTCCGCAAGACATGATCATACCAGCGTAGGCGACCTTCTTGCAGTTTGTCTGCTATGTCACGGACAAGAAGGCTGCCGCAGATGCGGGTGTTTCTCACGCGATATTAAGAAGATGAAACTATCTACCAAATATCTACAAATATAACCATTTTATAGAATATAAATGTAAGCTGACAAAGCTAACATTTGTTAGCTGGACTTGTTAACATTTGTTAACAAGAGGACTGACAACCCCATACAAAGAAGCGTACTCTGCTAAAAAGTCAAAATCCTGTATTATTTCTAGATGACGCTACTATCTCTCCCGCTAGCTATACAAAGTATGCTGGGTACATAGGCTAACTGTATCCACGAAAAATCAGAGATGGCGCTTGTTTGTTCTTAGAAAAGAAAACGAACGCTTACACCGCCATCTGTAATGGAAATGAACAAAAATAAAAAAATCTTTCCGAAATTAAGCGGCCCCACTACGAAACTACCTTCTTTCGAACTAGTAACTCCATCTAGCTGCAATATTTAAACGAAAAATCGAATTACGCTTCAAAGTATGAAGGTTGTCATATGTCCTACAAATTAACTGCAACTGATAATTGAAATGTGGGTCAATTTTAACGTTGGGCTGTTCGTGTAGAAGAATATAGCTGAATGACGGTGATTTGTCACAACTTTGTTACTAAATATAGAAACGCATCACCTCGCTATATAACTCTTACTAGTGTAAGTATACTAAAACTTATGTATTTATTGTCGCAGGGCTGAATTCATCCAACGATTTGGATATATCGTTGCGTTCCTTGCGACGCACAGCGGGCTCACCCGTTGGCAAACGCACCCACCGAAGGATCATAGCGAGAGCGACAAGTAAGCCAACTTACTATTTTAGTTTATAAGTAGATAACTAGCTATTAATTCTAACAACAAATGTAAGAATAAATATTTCCTAACTTTTACGCCTGAGATATATTTTTTTTTCAATTACGCCACCATTTTGTCTAAACTGCTGGTGGGGTCGTGAGTCGGGTCGCTAGATTCCTTCTAATACGGTTGAATTTAGCGATAGCTGATCAACGCGTCAACTCGTGAACGGGTGTCGCCATGGCGTACTGGTCAGCTCGGCTCCATTTTTAGGGTTTCGTAGCCAAATGGCAAAAAACGGAACCCTAATGGATTCGTCATGTCTGTCTGTCCGTCCGTATGTCACAGCCACTTTTTTCCGAAACTATAAAAAACTATACTGTTGAAACTTGGTAAGTAGATGTATTCTGTAAATCGTATTAAGATTATCACACAAAAAACAATAAATTTTGGGGATTCCCCATAGAACTGAAACTCATATTTTTTTATCAAACCCATACCTGTGGGGTATCTATGGATAGGTCTTCAAAAATGATATTGAGGTTTCTTCTAATATATTTTATTTCTAAACTGAATAGTTTGCGCAAGAGACACTTCCAAAGTGGTAAAATATTGGTCCCCCCCCCTCCTGTAACTTCTAAAATAAGAATGATCAA
Organism: Acrobasis repandana; assembly: GCA_963576875.1. NCBI lineage: Eukaryota > Metazoa > Arthropoda > Insecta > Lepidoptera > Pyralidae > Acrobasis > Acrobasis repandana. Next base: position 7,237,768 of record OY756215.1, read on the forward strand.
ACTAAAAAAAAATATGATGTACATTATCATGCAAACTTCCACCGAAAATTGGTTTGAACGAGATCTAGTAAGTAGTTTTTTTTTAATACGTCATAAATCGTAAATTGTAATCTTTGTGCAATAAAGAAATTAAACAAACAAACAAATGTTGCTTGCTGCTACGGAACCCTTCATGGGCGAGTCCGACTCGCACTTGGCCGCTTTTTATTTAAGGCTACTCATTGGTTGTGATATGATAACAGTATTAGGCAAATAAATAATTTCAATTCCAGGCAAGAATTTGGCAAGCAATATCCTCGGGCGATAGACGAAGTGTGGTACCGTCGCGCCGTGGAGCAACACTACGTGGACCCCCTGAGCTACGTGTACAGCGTGGAGCTGAACACGGCCAAGTTCCCTCTTAACGTGAGCGCAGCCATGGTGACGGCGGCCCACGCAGTGTTCCACAGTGACGGACATAAGAAGGCCCCTGCGGCAGTCGTAGGATTTCAGTTCAAACATGAGCGGCTCAGCGAGTGGTTCGATAACATTACGTCATCGGTAAGTTCATTAGTTATTTATTACTCGTAACACCTAGGAGCATTGCCCGCGCGTAATTATACTCAAGGCGATCCCTTGGGAACCTGTAATGGTTCCAGGATATAGGGTCCCCTGTTAAAAAAAACTCATCGATGTGATATTTCCATCTAACATCCGGGTGGATTCGTGTGCCGTAAACAATCTTTTTCAATAACTTTATTAAATCTGAAAGTCTCCAAATGAACTAAGAGCCGCAGAGGAGTCCACCTGAACTGAAAATACACACACAACACCACATAATCGCACACAAATGTGAGAAAATAAGTAGATAAGGTCAGGTACCTATGCGGCTCTTGGTCTAAAAGTAGTCGTGGTATTATACCAGTAATTATGTTTTTCAGTGCGAACACAACAAAGAATGTCAGAACTGCACATCGGATAATTGGGACTGCTACTTGGTTGATAATAACGGCTGGGTGGTGGTCAGCAAAAGCGCAGCAGAAACCGGACAGTTCTTTGGAAAAGTAAGACCTAACTAGTGTACATTTATTGCAACATTTTCATCTTAGATATATTATCTATCTCTCTCTCTTTCATTGAAGCTCCCGGTTGCATCCTTGCCAGTGATGCTTCGGAAAGCTGTCTGAATAAGATAATCTATTTTATTATATCTTATTATTTTACCGACAAGGGGAGGCCTTTGCCCTAACTATGGGACCTAAATGGCTAGAAAAATTACTTTACCTAATATCAATTCTTGTAAATATATAACGCCGATCTCGATGAAATTTAGTATGTAGGGGATTTCAAAACCGAAAAATCGTTTTAGCTAGGTTTTAAAAAATCAAAAGTTAATTTTTTTTATTAAATGTAGGATAAATATAATCACTTACTGAAGGTCATTATTTTTAGTGCAAACTACTAGCGTTCTGGAACGACCACTGCTGGGAAATTTACGCCGAAAGAAACCCAGTTCAGTATTTTTAGGGTATCAAAGCGGGACCTACATAATTTTAGCAAAAATAAGAAAGGGCCGTGTCTCTCAGAAACAGGATCTTCCCTCCCTTAGAAATAGACTAATTTTCCACGTTAAGATAGGGGATAATTTACTGATACCAAAACGAATAATATACCTACGCATATCTTATATTGGGCTACCCAGTTTTCATAATTATTTTTGTACTGCTTTTAAAGTTTCCAGTGATCATATGAAACATTGTATATCTATTACAGATTCGCCCAGATATTATGGCGAGACTAATAGAGGAAGACATTTACAAGGCTGTCCACTTGGTAGACTATCAGGCCGTGTGTTTCAGGGAGAAGAAAATAGCCAATCCAGCCGGCGCATTGCTAACGGTAACAAACGTTATTATTTTTACTTGAAAGTCGTTCATTGCCTAATGCCATTTCGCTGGATTGTCCTGATACGGAGCCATTATACCTATAATATAACGATATACTTATTATTTTATATTAACATATTCACAAACGACTGTGATGTAGTCCAGTAAGTATACCTATTAAACCTATTTTTAATAAACTAACTATATTTTTATATGTGGAATCAACTATTTGAATAGTCAAACTACGTTTCAATTTAGAGCGATCTTAAGTATTATCAATATTAACGAAATACTCACATTGAAATAAAAACACATTAAAGTTCAGGACTAACTCTATACATAATGTTGCGAAAACACGATTGCTTAAAATTTTCTCTATATAAAAAAATTGCGAAGTTGCCTCTAAATCACCTCACAATTATAGATACTAAAGCGGAAAGTATTCAAGAAATATAATAAATTAGCTCTTGTTACTTTGGATTATAATTGTATGAAACATAAGGCAGTCTTAATATGTCTTACTTTTTAAATAACACTTAAATAGGTATTCTTTGTAAAACGAAAACAACCACAAAAACAAAACCAGCCTTATTGACCTACCATGATCTTTTCACCCCGCATGGTCTCGCTTCGGCTAGAGTAAATTTGTGTGTGTGGAAGCGGGAGCAAAACTTAGATTATTCACATCAGGCCCAGCCTTAAGTATTTAAAAAAAAACCGTCCTTATTTTCTTTAAGGAGTTTCTTCCTTATCTCCAAAGTTCTTCATGGAATCTTTCAAAATAATATAGGACCAACCAGAGTAAAGATTTTCAAATAAAAAAAAACATCAAAATCGTTTCGTAACACACATACAAAATTAATTTTAAAAAAAACATACGGGTCCTTTTTTAAGTCGGTTAAAATAGGACTACAGGCAATGCACTATATCATTGCGTGCTTTATTTCAGAAATTCTTTTACATACAAAAATATGACAAAAACACCTTAAAAAAACGCAAACACTTTTTATTTCATTCAATAATTTAAACAAAAAGAATAAAACCTAAAAACTTTTTTTGTGGTAAAAGCTACCTTTGTATTTTTTAACAGCCTCTTGAGAACTTCCGTTTAGCAGTAGCTTGGTTCCTGACGACCACGGTCTGGCTCTACAATTCCATAGCTTCAGGGCTGGCACAAGCGTCAAGCTATTCCATGGACGACGGTAAGTGTAAATCTAATTTCGTTGATACGAGTACCTCATTTGTGTTTTTATGGCTATAATTAGGTTTTACCATTGTTTATCCGTACCACGTGAAGCAACAAGTGTAATAAGCAAAAATTTCTTATCAGTCACTGAGAAAAAATTTACTACGTGCTACTTTTACTGGAGTCTTCTGAACAAGATCATAGTTATAAAAATTTAAATGAAATAGAGCTACGTACAGAAAGTATCGATGTTGTGGTGAGCTGCGTATTGACGTTGCGGCGCGTTGTCGGCATGATCTGTAATGCATGACAACGAACACTTAGGTGGCCAATGAATTAATAGCTGATGTCCTCTATCTGTATGCCATGCCATTCTATGCCAAAGAGCTTGTCTATGATATTATGCATGAAACCAAGCGAGACATTACTCGAAACAATATTTTAAACTACAACACTTAATAACAACACAACTTTTCTTGTCGTAGGAATATTCGAAACAAAATTTTTACTACGAGCTTGAAATTGAAAACATGTACTATGTCCTATATAGATATTTAGACTAAAAAATTGTAGAAATATCGCACTTTGAAATGGGTGCATGCGACAGCCCTACATGAAAAGCAAATAACACGATTAAAAATAGACTTGGTCACTAAGTATTAGTAGTAAAATCTAAATTTATGTGTGGAGTCAACAATTGGACGTAGATAACTTTAGTAATGACTCCATCTTGGTTTCAGAGTATGTTACACCCACTGGTGAGTCTTAGATTCAGCACAGTAGTGTCGTCTGGGACGCTGCAGATTGATTGATAATTTTCATATTTGATAGTTTTTTTCTTATACCTATGTAAATAACTTTTAGATTGACAATCGATGTGCATGTTAGTTTGTATTTAGTTGGTGAAAGAAGGCTTTATTAAAACGGTTGTGTAGTAGTAGATTTGGGAGACGTAACGGTATTTTAAGGTTATATAGGTAACTTCACTTTTACTATGTGGTTAAATGTTGATTTTGGTTGCATAGTCGGTACGTAGGTTTCTAGCTAAAAAACTAATTTCAAAAAGTTTGTTGCTTATTATACCGACTAACTTTTTTAAATGCCGTCAAATTTTTTGGTGCAGGTTCAGAAGCTATATATTATGATACCTAATTAAATTATCTACTGACTTACTTTCCATAAGTTATTAGCGAAATATTGCTCCAAAAAATTTACTGGTGTTTATAAAGTGAGCGGGTAGTGTCTGCATCTCTAGATGTATTATTTATAAGACTAACATAACTTTCATTCTACAATATTGATGTATTCAATTATTCTTTTTATTAGGATAATTAAGTCGACTGTAATAAAAACTCGAATTTCCGCATGAAGCCTTTGACTTTAAATGTAGAAACATAGGTTGAGTTTAAATGATTCCATTTGTGGCTTGTACTAAAAGTAAACCCAATAATTTTTTATTAATACCGTCGAGTCGTTGATTGATTTTGTACTTACATCAAATCACGTCAGAAGTTTTATTTTGAGCCTACATATTTTTTATCATATGCCAATAAATAGTGATTATTATAAATATTTTGGCCTCATTTGCGTTATTTTTACAATATTTGGATCTAAAAATGTCACCTTTTTATGCTTCGTATCCATTTCTACAATTCCCGAAATTCAGTACTTAGGTACACAGTATCTACTCTAAGCGTAACGTAACTTACAGCTTCATATATTTTAATCAATCAACTTTACCTAACTTTTTTCATGATCGCATGGCATTTTCGAATTCTTAGTGTGTACATTATTTTTAAATGTCAACAATTCCTAATATTTAATTGTTGCATGTGACACACAATTTGCTAAACACTTTCTAACCATCCTCCCATTTAACAGTTTACCAGACCTACGAGAACGACGAAGAGAATGATGAAAACTTCATGGCGAAACCTACGCGAATCACGGAGCGCGACTTCGAAAAGCTTGTGCTCATCAACAGGACTCGACCAACGCCTTGTGACCGTGAAGTCTTTCTCTACCAGCTGGAGTACAACAATTTGGATGATAAATTAAATAAACCAGTGACGGATTGTACAAGACCTTTTTACGCGCAGTTGGTGAATTACACTAACATGATGATAATCGTCGTGGACGCCTTGTGTCCCAGAGACGAGATTCCGCCGTTTTCAGTGGACGCTACCGAGGTGAACTACAATGAATCGCTCCCGTGTTTGAAACATATGCACCCGTTGTACAGAAAACAACCGATGTCATGCATCAGGAACCATTCTGAGGTTAGTGATTTTGCACTGATATATTGACAATAAACGGGCAAGTGCGAGTCGGACTCGTACATGAAGGGTTCCGTACCACCGTACAATGTTTTAAAACGCTAAAAAACACGTTTTTTGTATGACGACCCTTTAATTTCTAACTTTATTTTATTTTTAATATTTGTTGTTAATGTGGTCATAGTAATACATAGTTGGTGAAAATTTCAAGTATCTAGTTAATGCCATTATGAAGATCAAGTTAAAAACGCTGAAAAAACACGTTTCTTGTATGACGACCCCTTTAATTTTTAACTATTTTTTATTTTTAGTATTTGTTGTTATATCCGCCACAGTAATACATAATCGGTGAAAATTTCAAGTGTCTAGCTATTACGGTTCAAGAGATAGAGCCCTGTAACTGACGGACAGACAGACGGACAGACAGAGAGACGGACAGACGGACAGACAGCGGAGTCTCAGTAATAGGGTCCCGTTTGCACCCTTTGGGTACGGAACCCTAAAAAATTAGAGTCACTCACTAGATAGGTATAATTTTTTAGGGGACACTCCACCGGATACAATCATTTATTATAATAAATAAATAAATAGGGACAAGGACAAATGACACTAATTGAACTAGCCCCAAAAAAAGTTTAAACTTTTATTATGAAATACTAACTCAACGATACAATATTTTATAATAAATATAAATATATAGGGACAAATCACACTAATTAAGCTAGTCCCAAAGTAAGTTTTTTTTAAACTTGTGTTATGGGATACTAACTCAACGATACTATATTTTATAATAAATACATATATAAGTATAGATAAACACCCAAGACCCAGGAAAATTTAAAAAAGGCCATTTTCCAACTTGCCCTGGCTGGGGATCGAACCCAGAACCTCCGGATTAGTGGTCTAGCGTGTTAACCATTACGCCACGGAGGTCGTCATAAATACATACACACAGACAGCTCTTGAAATTGAAGTATTTAGACAATATAATGTTTTAAGTACATACGTGCCGTACGTTAGCCATGTGGTTCCCGGCAGACTTAGTAGAATAGGACCACTCCAAGACTTCCCGTGGATGTCGTAGAAGGCGACTTTGGAAACACAAGCTAAACAAAGCTTATAAACATCAATGGGAGCTCTCCAACCCGTCTGGCCAGCGTGGAGAGTGTAGGTCAAATCCTCTGGGTCGTACCCCTGCAGTGGAGACTAAAAAAGACTTGAGAGAGAGAGATGATGATGATGACATACAGATAAACATCAAAGACCCAGAACAATTTGAAAAAGGCCATTTGCCAAATTGCCCTGGCTAGGGTTCGAAACCAGAACTTCCGGATTGGCGGACTGGCGTGTTGACCATTACGCCACGGAGCTCGTCGTATGAGGAGTTTACGTCCCTAGTCATTAGATAAGGCTCCAATATTTTTAACATAACTACAACGGATATGTGAATTGACATTTAAAAAAAAAATAGATAATGTAGCTGAAATTAATGAGGAAGGAGATAATGATAGATTATTTTTTACGTGAAAAGCGCATGAAAAGCGTTATAAATATTGCATGTTTTTGGTTTCAGGAGAGAAACATCGACATGTGTGGGCGAGCCAGCGTGAAACAAACCTTGTTCTGGGTTCCTTTGTTCCTTCTGGGCACACTTCGGTGTTTTTGATTCTAGAGATCCGTTAAAAATTATATGCTATACAGTATTCGATGTGATCTTATATATTTTAATTTGTATTTGGTATTATGATTTAGGACATATCAGTGACGATTTTGTTAAATCACAGTTATTCGATTTGCCACACAAAAAATAATTATTTATTTAATTGATTAAATAAAAATAATCTTATTTTTGTTATGATATCAAATAGTTTTAATAAAGTCAAAGTCAAAATAATATTTTAAACAAAGTTAAAATGGAAGTCAATACGTCTAAGGCGGTGATCTCACTGCACCGCGCACCGTCGCGGAGCGCGGTACGGCAGATTTAAACATTGTATGCAAGTATCTCAGTTTGTATAGAAAACACGCCTTTTTTGACGAGGTGAAAATGCCTTCGCATTCCACTCTACTGCGGGCACAGCAGAGTGGGTATGTGGGGCTTGAACCCACTAAAAACACCCCGGTGTTCTACTTTCCGCCGTTGATCTGAGTCTGCAGGTACAACGGGGGAACATAAAGCCCCATTATTAATCTGCATTCTAGAAAACGCGTCAACGCGCGGGAGCGTCAGTGTCAGTGTGTCGAACCGCGCTCCGCGACGGAGCGCGGTGCAGTTAACCGCCTAAGACTTGCTTCTTGTTAGTGTATTCATCGTATTTATTATAAATTAATACCTTCGTCTAAATTATACCCTTAATTTTTTCATATGAATTCATGAAAAGTTTATTGTCCGTTAATCTTTAAGTGGTAGCGCAACTAGACAAGTGTACATGTCATTTCCACATATCACAGATGATTTATTTGGTTGGCAATATATAGGTAGTTTATGTGAACATAGTTATAAGTCAATATGCTCCAAGGTGCCACTAGGGTAAAGGCATTATGTTCATATCAGGCATGGGATTAGTTTACATCAAATTTGACCCTCATAGAGATATTATAATTCTTCGATAAATATTTGAAATTATTAGTGTCTATTGAAATGTTGATACAATAATTTATAATTTAATAAATTAGGAATAAGTGGGTAGGGTAGGTAGGATAGCTTTTGTATACATATCTGCTTTTGCATTGAGTGTAAACTAAATTATATTCTACAATTTTACCTTGATTTTCTTATGTCTATTATATTAAAATAATTTTAACATTATATTTACTCCGTCCTGGTAATTATTTTAAGCGTTTTGACTGGGATGGACACTTTTTACAAAGCCCTGAAGCATGTGACATTATAAAAAGTTATGTATGTACTTACAGGGTCTAACAAAATATACTAAAACTATTTTAAAGGTGAATTCTGTCCATGATACTGAACAACTTACCCCAAGGAACATGTATTGAAATATGAAAAATAAATTTGGCCTCCCACACAAGTTTACCTATCAGCTAATCAGCTGATCCTATTTTTTATGGAAAGCAATATATTTTTTTACAATTCGATGTATGTTCCTTAGGGAAAGTTGTTTAGTATCATGGGCTGAATCTATCCTCAAAATAATTCCAGAAAGTATATTTTGTTAGACGCCTTTATACATCGTGTTAATGAAAGAACGCAAAACCTCTCAGATGGTACCTCAGCCCATGTAAATGAACAACTTTTGGTCAACAACTTTCACAAAACTAAAAAAAAATTAGAATTTTCATACAAACTGATCAGCTGATCGAGTCAATTTGTATGAAAATCCGAATTTTTTTTTGGATTCCGTGAAAGTTGTTGAACAAAAGTTGTTCAGTTACATGGGCTGAGATACCATCTGAGATGTTTTGCGTTCTTTCATTAACACGATGTATACCTAATTACCTAGTAAAATTATGTTACTAATTTAAATATTGAAATTGTCTGAGATATTCTAAAAATAAAATTATAGAATTTAGTATATGGAATCTCTGTTAGTTCCGTAAGTAGATGTGAATTTATTTACTTTTAAATTGAAATGTGATTATTTACTTATCTGGTACAAATAAATACTAATTATATAATAGAAATTTTTTTTTTTTTAAATTACCTATATTTTCATCATTTCAGCCGCAGTACGTGCACAAGGCTTTCCATTGGAACTTAGTTTGTTCGACGAGCAAGTCAAGGAAATTTGAAAAAAAAATAGACATGACCATATTTTTGACGGCGGATTTATCAATAGGCTTGCCTATTAATATATAAACAGGAACTATTTAGTAAGCAGATGGGTGAAGGCCGACCCCTTGTGGACCTGTACTAGGATAAGGATTTCCAAATTGACCAAGTGAATTGCAGCTTGCATCCAGAATAATATTCCAATGACATTGGTCAAGTTAATATTGATCAAATGTTACAATAGTTTTTGAACCTATTAATATTATTATTAAGCATACATTTAATATTTGACAAAGGCAATCCTTTTTAAGAAATAAATAAATTCATTAACAATTTACAAATATTACTCCACAACAATATACGTTTCAATAAGTGCTATCGTAAATACAGCATTATAGTCAAAAATTAATCAAAGAATCAATTAACCAATTGTGTTAAAAAACGGGACATCTTTGCAAAAGTAGTACTGACTAGTATTATATTTAGTTATTAAATACATAGGTACTCGTATAAACAGAATACCGTGAAAGTATACAATCAAGAATGCCTATGTGGCCGTTCCAAAAAAGATACCTGAAGTTGTGGGTGTCGTGTCCCTTTCTGTTTTATTGCACTGGCAGTTCGCGAGGAAAGGACGCATACAACTCTTACTGCGCTCTTCCGACAAATTAACTCTTAATATTCCTTCTCACCGTACTGGATTTCTCTCAAATTCTTTTGCCGTCACGTCTGTACGACTTTGGAATGCCCTTCCCGATAACATCATGAGAGCACAGACGCGGGATCACTTCAAAATGCTGGTAATTCGACACTATCGCGAAAAAGCTTTGCTGCAATAATTTAAGTAAGTATATTTATTTTATGCTTATGTATTCATATTTATGTAAGTTTATTTTAAGTATGTAAATATGTATATGGATTAATGTAATTTATATATGAATATATGTATAATGTATATATCTTATGTAATTATATGAATTATGTATGTTTTATTATTTGTATATAACACTCTTCTTTCTTTATTTTAAGTAGACTTGCACCCCATTTACTACCTTTTCTGCTACGTCCCTAAGGTGAACTGGTAGACAATGCTTAGCATTAAGTTTTACCTTTTGTATTATAATCGTTAGATTATTGTGCAATTAATATTAAATAAATAAATAAAATACAACTCAATGTACGTTTTTTGGGAACGTTAGGTATTAAAACATAAGCAATATGGTAATATAAACTTTATGTATGTGGCATTTAGATTAATTTTCAATGTTGTTTTTTTTAGATTATTAGTAACTTATACACATAGTCATTCTAAATTGTATTTCATTTCTTTGGTGAAAGTTTGACAACAGGTAATCCAACAAAATCTCACTGGCCTGCATGCAACCCAGCTACCAACTACTCATGGAAGCCAAAAGAACTACTTGTTTTATAGAACTACATTTTTTATACAGATTGTCTAAAATATACAGATTAGGTACCTATATTCAAAAGATAAATTTGAATTTCTGCTTTTAAAACACAAATCAGTAGGCATTACGCCTACTAATTTGTTCTTTATAAGCAGAAGTTTTCATATATGGCAAAAAAAAAATTACTGGTGAATAAATCCAATTACTATATATGTACCTATATAATTCTACCAGGCAGAGAGAATAATAATTTATGCTAACCTAAAGCTCAGTTTTTCTGAGTGTTGGTTTGGTGTTTTCTAATGAACTCGTTGATATCCTCCATCACAGTCTGGTAGCGTTGCTGCCGCAGCAGGCTTTCTTGCAGCTGTTCTAGTTGCTCCCCTCCTTGCATGAATGTCTTCAGACTATGCATGGTGCCCCCGCCCTCCCGATGTTCTGTAATCCGGTCTTGAGGGTAGTTATATGTCCTAATTTTTTCGTTTCTATTGCCTGTGCCAACCTTAAAATAAAGATCAATACTGTCAAATAATTATTTACTATAACATTGTTGTGTAATCAAAATCATCATGTAATTATAATTACATGATGATTACTCAACAATGTTTTAAATTGATTATAAAGTATCGTGAATATGAATACAATTAAATTCTTAAAATGTAATTTTTTTTTAATTATTAAAATTGAAAAAGAGAACAAATCATATTTATAAGGCAAGTGTGAATGGAAGAGAGGGGCAGAGTTGGCCTCAGCGCACTTTCTGCAATCAGATTGCAGACATTCTGAAAAAAGAAGTGGTAAGAAGTACCCATAACAGAAGGCATGTATGAAGTTATGGATCGTAGCAAGTAGAGGTCCAAAGTCTATGCCTACGCCTGTGGGAAACAGGCGGGAATTTTTAGATACATACAAACTATGTACATGCAAAAATTCCCACTAAGCAGAATAGGATATTGTCTTGGCTAGAGCCAAGCCAAGCCATTTGTTTTGCCTATATGAGGTAGAGTAGACCTCATATAGGCAAAACAAATTTCTTCCAAAAATTTTTTGATCTAATGTACTTAGTAAAAATAATATACACGTAAAAATAATTCAACTTCTTGACCAAAACTACTGTACTCTCTCTCATTCTGAAGTCTTGTAAAACAGCGAACATGTCAAAATGATTACCTGTGCTTTCCTTTCACTGTTTATTTTAGAGGACTGTTCTTCTAACTGTTTTTGCAATAAAATCGTCCTCAGTTTCTGCATAGCAATCTCTTTGTTTTTAAGTTGCGACCGGCCTTCCTGACATTCTACCATAGTGCCGGTAGGAATGTGAACAATTCGGACAGCACTGTCAGTGGTGTTGACATGCTGGCCACCAGCACCACTGGCCCTCTTAGTTTCTATACTTATATCTTTTTCTGGGATATCAAGCTCTATGTCTGTTGGTTGTGGAAGCACAGCTACTGATACAGTGCTGGTGTGGATACGACCCGCCTTTTCAGTGGCAGGAATTCTTTGAACACGGTGGACTCCAGCCTCCATTCTCATCATTTCTGGAACACCTAGACCTTCTACCAGCATTGACGCTTTCCTTATACCACCCAGATCTGATTTCTCAATGGATGCAATGTCTACTGTCCAATCTTTATATTCTGCATATGCTTCATAGAGTTCAAAGAGTTCTCTTGCAAAAAGCATTGCTTCTTGTCCACCGGCGCCGGCAGTCACTTCCAGTAACACACCGCCCTCACTAAGAATGGGCTCCAACAGTATCTGCTGTAGTTCTCCATCAATTTCATTCATACGACTCAGATATATCTGTGCCTCTTCCTTTATCATTTTCTTCATATCACTGTCTTCAGTTTCTTTTTTATTTAGGTCCTTTAATGACTCGATACTATCGTATAATGCGATCCTTTGCTCGAGAACACCGACTATTGGTTTTATATCAAAGAGCCGTTTAGATTCTTCTGGTGTTCGCCGCGACTTCATGTGCAGGTCTTCATGCTGTAGCATAAGATGTTTTAGATAACTTTGGACAGCTGGATCTGATAAATTTACACCGTTTTGAGAATAACATCTACGAATAATAGATGGGATATTTCCAACGTTATATAACGACCGAAGAAATGATAGCGACATTGTAATTTAAGTTTGTACAGTTAGGTCTTTGATACCGTAATCAATTTTACTTCAAGCATAAAATAAAAACTAAAAAAGAAAACACCGAATCAAAATGCAAAAATTGAGGTTATGTTTTTACTATTAGCAATGTCAAAATGACAATTGTCACTCACTTGACGGATTCTCTTTTTTACAGAAAGCTGAGACAGAAAGAGTATTAATATAAGGCTGGCAATCGACAATCTGAATATTCAGATGCTGATTTTTTTCAGATCGATCTTACAACACGATGCTGAGGATCTGAAGTTTACTGAATACCTACCTATTTAGATTCATAAAGTAAAAACGCACGCACATCTTTTCATCCATACATTTCTTTAAAGCAAGCGTTCCGTGTCCCGTCCACATTCGGATTAATTATGCTCATTACTTTGTAATTAAATGTTTATTTTGTACAAGTTAAATTATATCTCACTACAATCTGAGATATATTCAGTCAGACCGTGGACAGCCATCCCAATCCAATCCTTGTTTTAAGTAGGTAGTTGTACCAGGCTTGAGTCACTCCACTCCCCGTGTAGGTATCAAAAATATACCAACGCGCGGCGGCCTTCTCGGGTGGCTAATTCAGTCGGGGCTCGCGTGCGAGCAGTGACGCACGCGCGAGCTTTGTTCGTCGCCTAGGTACTTCACCGATCCAGCCGTTTTAAAAATGGAAAAACATAAAAAGAAGAAATACTGCGCAGTTTTTAACTGTTTTAACAAAGATTGCGATCCAAATTTAACTTTTTTTAGACTTCCTAAAGACGCTGAAAGGTAAGATCTTCTTTAAAGTAATTATTATTATTATGTTGTCATTCATGATAGGTACATTAAGTAGGTTTAATACCTAGGACCTAGGTACCTTCTTAGTTTATGAAAGTTTAAGTAGAAACGTAGGTATAAGTATACATATTATTCTTTCGAATTTCTGATGTTTGGTTTGAGATTGACGATCTGTTTCGTTATAAGAAACCTAACCCACCTACTTAGGCACTTTTCTGTTCGCTAGCAAAATAATTATGATTATTTTTCCGACCCAAATATCGACCAATAGAATTGCACCATTCGACGTCACGTGGTACAACCTACATGGTATTATACTGATAATTTTTTGATTATTTTCTCTGTTGTACCACGTGACGTCGAATGGTGCAATTCTATTGGCCGACATTTGGGACGGAAAAATAATCCCCCGAATACCACACGAGCTTCAAAATTATCTGGCATTTCCCTCAAGGTTCCCTGCAAACAAATAAAGTCGTCAAGTTTTTCAGGAAAAATCACTCGCGCTTCGCGCTCGTGATTTTTTAACCTGAAAAACTTGACTCCTTCATTTGTTTGCAACGAACCTATCGGGAAATACCCGATAATTTTGAAGCTCGTGTGGTATTATAAGTGAAAGTTACAGAAATGGTATGTACCTACTAAGTACATCCTATAGAATTCGGTATCTATTTTAAAGACTTTGTTTTACCTGGTATCTAACCAGCTAAAACAAAGTCTTTAACTTCGCTCATGTTATATTATATTTCATTCATTATAGTTACTACTACCAAACGATGATACATACTATCACGTCTTTATTCTAATGGGGCAGACAGAGCATTTTAAGTGTTGCGGCTCTAAGAAATCAGAGCCCAAGGGCCGCAATACCCAAAGGCTACTTTTAGCGTGATGGTGGGCGAGAAGGTGGAAAAAGGAATCAAAATAGTGATGGGTTGCTAGCCGCATCGCCTATTAACATGATTTGTATTTTCGCCCAATCCTTCGATCGGCTTTTACGATTTGCGCGGGGAGAGAAGCAGCTATGACCTCCGTGGTGTGATGATCAACACGCTAGTCCACCAATCTGGAGGTTCTGGGTTCGATCCCCAGCCAGGGCAAGTTCGAAAATGGCCTTTTTCTAATTGTCCTGGGTCTTGGATGTTTATCTATATATGTATTTATTATAAATATAGTATCGTTGAGTCATCGAGATCTATGTACTTACGTACTAGAGAAGACGCCACATACAACAGTTGTGTTCTGTTCATCATATGCTATCACTGTTAACCTTACATTAGTCACTCGCTAGCAATACGCGCATAAAACACTCCACAATTCATTAAAGAAAACACTGTCAACTTAGTCAAAAATGCCTTGGTGTGTGTTAAGATACTGCACTAGTAATTCAAAGAACAAAGCAAAATATGAAGGAATAACTTTCCATCGGTAATATTTCATTGATTGAAAATTAAATACGGATTGCAAAATTTCGGCTGCCATAATGAATGAAATGAGTGAATGATCTGTCAACCGATGGAATGATTCGTCATAGACTAACAAAACAGAAGTGAAATGTAAACATCATAAATATGCCTATATTTCACTTTCTTCATGGAATGGTTTTGTGTGTATTATGAATCGTTTGTCCAGAGTCATAAGGATAAAATTGGCTTGCAATGGATTTCTGTAGGTGTCTAAACAAAAAGGTGCTGCGGTTTGACGCGAGCTAAATTACACCATATTGCTAACCACTGTGAGTAGATATTTCTTTGAAAACGTTTGCGGAGTGAGACTTCTGTACTACTGATATTTATTCTGTGGTTGGTTCTCAGGTTGGTTCCTTCAATTCAAGCACTTTCTTGCTCTTTGGTTCTACCTTGATCCATAGTCTGTGGTTCCATTCATGTTCCAGATTTAAATTACAAAATTAAGACATTTATAATTTTTTTTGGTTGAGCAGGTTGTCACAATGAAATGAACTATTTCGTGCAGAGATATTGGAAAGCTATTTGATTTCGTGCATCTTGCATCTATGTATTCGGGACTATTTCGTACAGCTATTCGACGATAGATGGCGCTACATGTCAAATATGACATGGGATCTCTATCGTAGGACGACGTCTACCTATGTAGGTTCCGGAGACGAAATAGTAGGTAAAAGCAGGCGCGGTCCGAAAGGCATCACAAGGACATAACCCCCCCCCCAAATTAATTTACGATATAATAAAAATTTCTGCCTCTAACCGATGCAATTTAATTTTGGAATAAAAATAGAAGACTTCTATTTGTTTTATATTGTAAAGTTATGTATTGTGCATTAAAGTCTACTTTACTCGACATATTTTATTATTGACCAAAAATCCAAAATTTCAGGTTGTGACCGTGGCTGATATTGGTTATCTATACTAATATTATAAAGCGGAAGAGTTTGTTTGTTTGTTTGTTTAAACGCGCTAATCTCAGGAACTAATGGTCCGATTTGAAAAATTCTTTTTTTGGGTAGTCCATTTATAGAGGAAGGCTATATAACATTGTATATACACGGTACTGTTAGTAAACCTTTATTTTTATTTGTTAAGTATTTGGATTGGCTGGAGGGGTGGCCTTTGCCCACTACTTCTTCGTCTAAGCGCGTTCCCGGTTGCATCCTCAGCTGTGCTGCTTCGGAGCCCGGGGTGCGCTTTTCCGCTTTTTCTTCTCCAAATTTAATATAACATGCATGTCAATGGTCACCCAAGGATGCCAAAGCCCTTGCAAAATGGAGAAGAAATAGCCGGAATTGGCGTAGTTTTACGACCGGCCGCCTGCCTGACGTCAACCCTCTTTGGAAATGTATTTGTGCAAAAAGTTTTACAACCCCACCGCCCGACGTTAACCCTCCTTGGGAATGCAATTGTAGCACGAGATGTTTGTGCTTAATCCTTTAGTCACCTCTTACGACATCCACAGGAAGAGATGGAGTGGTCCTATTCTAACCCGGAACCACACGGGTATTGGGGTAAATGGGCCTTTATAAACAACAGGACTAATATGTTCGGGGTAAGAATCAATCGATAAACTTACCTACCTTATTTATACATACCTACTTGATAAGCTATGTAATGTAGTATATGTGTCGCAGTTGGATGGTATAAACCGCTAATTCACGAAACCTCTAGTTGTTTGGCATTACAGCTCGGTTTTGTTAAACAGCTGAATATCGTTCAGCTGGATTGTCTAATATTACGCAACGTGTTACGTTCATTTAAACCGCTAACCACGTTTCCAAACGGTTAGCGGTTTTGTGAAACAGTAGCGGTAATCCGCTGTATGACGAAACCTTTAAACAATCCAACTGCGACACATGCATGATAAGGATTTTGTGTAGGGTTACCATAATAAAATATAACTGGGTGTCTAGTAGAATACAGATTTTTTCGACATCGAATTTCATTTGCCAGAAAACTATTCCACGATTTTTATTGCTATAGGTTTGCCCTAACCTAATAAAATGGATATAATATAATAGAATAACTTTTCTAGCACTCGCCGGCCGCTTCTGCGGCACGCTCGCTTCGCTCGCTCGGCTCGTGCGTGTGTAGCTCGCAGTTCTAACCTAACCTAACCTATAAGTTTGACCTAACCTAGTAAAATGGATAGAACATTTCTAGCACTCGCCGCGGAACGCTCGCTACGCTCGCTCGCCACATTGCCACTAGGTACATAGACATTCTAAATTGTATATAATTTCTTTAGATAGAATTGTTCAACAACTTCTCTAGCCGCATGGATGAATATAAGTCGTTTATTCCATTCCGCGTGTTAGGGTTCGCTGTTTTATCTTTTACAAAACCGAGCTGTAATGCCAAACGGATACAGGTTTAGTGAATTAGCGGAAGGTACCATTCAACTACGAAATATGTATATAATAATTTACATGCTGGATTGCTGGTCTAGGAAATTAGCAAATAACTGAAACCACGTAGAACTTACCAGCTTTTTCTCTTCCCGCGCAAATCGTAAAAGCCGATCAAGGGAATCAAAGAAGGGAAAAAATATAGGTCTTAAGGCCCTAGTCTACCTCTTTAGTTATAAAGACATGATAATTTATAACTAGGTCCCATAACAGCGATTCCGGATTTGGAACGAATTATATGACCCTGGACGTTATATAAAAGTGGACTGTGACTCAAGGGCTGGTTTAATTAAGTCGTACCCTTTGATTATATACTCCCTAGCACAGAAGTAATATATATATTCTAAGCTCCCTAGATAGAGCGTGGCAACGCAATTTACGTCCATAAAAATATCAGCCAACTGTTGGACTCTAAGTCGCCCTCCGCCGCTCAGTGTCCAATTTGACGCTAAGCGACAAGCACGTATTACTCACTGGATTTCGGTTGTGTAATAGTGCCTTAAGGCCGTATCCATTTCCGGGGTCCAGTGCTGCCCCCATTTAAAATAAATCATTTCAAAGAAAACGGAGACATTATTTGAAATTTTGCAACTACCAAGTCCTAGATAAACCTTCAAAGTATTTTATGAACTACTGTTTACAGTTTATAATGAGAGCATTAAGCTTTACTACGCACATTTGCCAAAAGTGGCCGTTTATCGCAAATGTGCGTGGTAAAGCTTAACGTTCTCACTTTAAACTGTAAACAGTAGTTCATAAAATACTTTGAAGGGTTATCTAGGATTTGGTAGTAGCAAAATTTTAAATGATGTCTCCGTTTTCTTTGAAATGATTTATTTTAAATGGGGGCAGCACTGGACCCCGGAAAATTCAAGTACGACCTTAAAATGCCGAGATGCGTGATAAAAAATTTCCGAAATTATAAAGAACGATAATCCAAATTCTATCATATTTAGAACAAATATTTCGTATAATAAAATTAAACATTTTACAAATGCTATCTTGACAGATTTTTAATGTTGCCAGTGTTTCATTGCAAAATTCCCAAAAAAAAAAGTAATACAATAGAGAGTCATCTTAGGGAGTCATACATAACTAAATAAAATAATTGGACAAGCTTTTTCATTATTACAAGCTTTTATTTATGTTGCCTTGTTAGTAAGATACTATGTAAGTAAATTAGTGTAGGTCAAATCTATTAATCTAAATTTGACCCATTTCCCAGTGTCCGATTGAGCTGAAATTTGGAATACACCTTTAGTTCTGATGACAATGCAAATACATATAATCAGTATTGTTATTAAGGCCGTACCTGAATTTTCCGGGGTCAAGTGCTGCCCCATTTAAACTAAATCATTTCAAAGAAAACGGAGACATCATTTAAAATTTTGCTATAACCAAGTCCTAGATAACCCTTCAAAGTATTTTACGAACTACTGTTTACAGTTTAAAGTAAGAACGTTAATAATAATATAATAATAATAAAATTTAATTCAGACCATGTCCATATCGGGTTAGTAACATTGATTACTTAAAAACTATTGTTAGTAACAAGGATTATGGAGATGTATCCATCTGCCCCACATCGGAGTGTCCCATCTATCTATAAACACCTTCAAGAGGCTGTTAGAGCTGCAGCGTAGGCGCGTCATTATGGAAGCACATCTCTTCCTCATAATAGCTGAGAAACCATCAGTGTGCGCTTCCGCAAACATTCTAGACACACTACACCGCTACGACATCCCTAACAGCGCCCTGAAAGCGTTGTTGTATTGGACTCGCAAGTCGCTGTATGCCCGAGCCGTATAACTGGCCCATAGACTGCACGTGTAAAAAGACTGGCAGTACGCTTTGAAAAGCGTTATTTTAACCGGTACTGTTAAGCTTTACTACGCACATTTGCGAAAAACGGCCACTTTTGCCTCTTGGTTATTGAACATGGTGTTGTAAAGCCCCTTGCTTTACTACCTTCTCAAGAATGGTATCTTGATACACTTAAGCCGATGTTTTGATACCTTTTTCATAAAAGTATGGCTCAGTCACTCCTTCATAGCTAACACCCCACCAAACCATCACTGAAGTCTGATAATGCCCACGTTGCACTCTGTCAACTAATTGGGAGGCTTTCTTAGAGCTTTGAGCATAAATACGGTCATTTTGTTTGTTAAAATGTTGCCCAATTGTAAAAAAATTATCATCCGTAAACAAAATTTTTCCGTGACCTGCCTTTGTACGCAAAGGCAGGTCACAGAAAAATTTTGCTTCATTAGTTGTATCGATTTTACCACCCTATTCTTTTTTAAATTATCAGTTAAGAAATGACCAGTACGTCTCTTATAGGCTGCAAGTCCTAAGTCATCTTTTAAAATACGCGACATGGTTCTAGGTGCTATCTTCATCTCCCGTGATAATTTTTTTTGCTTTTGGACAGGATTTCTTCGAATTCTTTCTCTTACTGCTTTGACCACTTTTTTGTACGAACACTACGTGGACGGCCAGATTTTTTCTGTCACAAACAGAGGAGTTCTCATTGTACCTATAATATTAGGTCCTTACATATGAAATTACCGTTCAGTATCAAAAAAGTGAAACATCCAGAAATTTCCAGAACGGAAACGTTGAAACCAAAAACGCACCGTTCGTTCGTTAGCGGTGCCTGGTCCATACACGTCGTTAATTCTTCGAGTCGTTTCTGCAGCACTGGTGCCACGGAGGAACTCGTATTCGTAAATACCGCGAATTTTCAATTTGTCCATAGTTGTTGTTATAGCAATGTTGAAACTCAAACAAATGATGTTAAAACAAATGAAATACGAATTTTAAAACAATATTTTTCTGGCTTTATTTCGAAATAAATTTTAATTTGGAATTCCTAATGAAACGCAAGATATTTGGTTTTAAAGTTGCCAGTATTGAAAATCGGCAATTTCATATGTAAGGACCTAATATTAATAGCCCGGTACACAAACATTTGAATAATACCAAGCTTATGGAGAGTTTTAAAAATTGCATTTGGCTGGCATTTTTACCTAATTTGTGTAATGCAACACAGCGATTCGGTTTCTTTTTATCCATTTTAATATCGCAAAATATTGTACAAATTATTGGCGCCAAAATAAGAAATGACAATGAAAAATCATATAAAAATAACGGATTCCAAATTCAAATGTAATATTTTGTTTATTTTTAATTGTATTAGTATTAATGGCCAGACTAAGTATCTCGTATGCCACAGCAGCCAGAGAATTTGGCCTCTTCAATCTTAAAACAAAAATGATTAAACAAAGTCGTTACAAAGTTCTGTTAAATAATTTTGAAAGTAACTGAACGCATTGAAAATCTAGGCAACACATTAGCCCGACCGCAACAACTGCGTTTACCTAATATCCCCTTCCGTGCCAATTGTTGCAGTTAGCGAAACGGCATTCCAAACATTTTCTTTAGAAGTGCGATTACCACATTGACCGCAACTGTGGGCCTATTGATAGACTGATTAGGGTTCCTCCAAGCGTTTCCTCCCGGAGACCGCAAGGACGTCACATGAGCGCCGCATTCTAGAATATGGAGTTATTAGTGCTAATGGCGGACGAATGGACGGACAGACGGACAGGCTATTGTGTCGCCGCATGCCGCCTGCCACTAGACCACAGCATTTCCTTTGCCATTTTACGGCCTGAGCCTGACGTAAGGAATGGCAGGAAGCGAGGGATGTAAAAGATATTATTTGTAATTTCCTAAGCTTATTCCTGTAACATATCCGTCGCATGATAACTATTTAGTTTAAGAGTCCCCTTACCCTAGACAGAATCAGAGTTTCCCATACAAACGAGTCTACGTTTTATTTTGAAACGACATGTCAGATTTCAATAAAATATGTAACTTTAAAGAAATTGCATATACTCGTATCTAGGGTCAAAATTGGTTTTCACAGTCAAAATATGAACTTGAAAGAGAATATTTTTGACCATCATATGGAAAACTTTTACACCCTTATATTTCTTTCAAGTTCATATTTTGATTGTGAAAACCAATTATAACTCTAGATATATGCAATTTTTTTTAAAGTTATAAATTTTTAACGAAATCTGACATGTTTCAAAATAAAACGTAGACTAAGTTAGGTATGGAAAAGTCTAGGGTAAGGGGATTCTTAAATATCTACGAGTCTCCACTGCAGGAGCACGACCCTCTCTGTACTACTAGAACCATATTTCGTCAGAGCAGCCAGAGGATTTGGCCTACACTCTCCACGCTGGCCAGACGGGTTGGATTGGAGAGGTATCATTGATGTTTATAAACTTCGTTTAGCTTGTGTTTCCTAAGTCGCCTTCTACGACATCCATGGAAAGACCTAGTGGTCCTCAGAATTATCACCTAAGAGTACCTGATATGTATCCATGATATTTATGTCTTTAAATATAAATTGAAAGAAGTAGGTACTGTCGACATGTCTCCTTATGTAGGTAGTTATTTGGCTCACTTGTGATTAGGTATAGGTACATGTGAATGCTAAGATCAATCAATTTAGCAATATATACAGGTTTCAGTTAGGTAGGTGTGTTTTGATATCTTTATGGTGGCTCTGCGGCAGAGCATGAGATTATAATTAAGTAAGGAATTTTCCTTCAGACTTTATAAGATTCCTACCTACCTTTAGATTCTACATTATTTTGCTATAAGAAAAGCTTTTGAGGTAGGTGCCAACCTACTTAACAATTTTGTATCGCTTACTCCTTTAATTTAAACCACAGCTATCTCAAAACACAAAATTGGGATGCGTTTCTATTGACGTGACCGCGACGCTTTTGTCCTATTTCGCATAATTAAGCCAGGTAAGTATAGGTACTTACTTAATTGGCTACGAACTTTCAATTATGAGAAAGTCATATGATTTTACAGGAAAGGTTTTTTTAAATAAGCTCCTTCGTTTATATTAATTTATTTCTTAACAAACACTTAAATATTATGTATATCCGTTTGAACTCTTTGTTTTAAATTTAGGTAGGTATTTTTGTGCTTCGATATACTTAGTAGCTCGTCTGTCCACTTACTCTGTGTAGTTACTCGTTGCAAAGGCATAAAACATCATCAGCATCACCATTACTGACGAGTTCAGTAACAAGGAAGCTTTTCTTCATAGCAATCATAGGCTATAGCTGATTTTCGGCAGAAATAGGTAAGAGGTAGTGATTTAGGTAGGCTACGTTATTTGATTTAAAAAAAAATCACTTTATTTTGAGAGGCCTTTAGTCTAGTAGTAGACTGATAAAGGCTGTTAGAGAAAGAAAGAAAGGTAAGTTTATCTATCCCTTAGTTTCACTTTTGTTCGTTCATCATTTCATCATTCTTCGAAATCGCACCCTCGTCATTAGGTAAGTGGAGTTAGGTACAATTCGCAATTGTAGAATAGGAAATAAGACATTACGTTACACACGAGCATTACTTACCGGCTATTATGTACGTACGCTACAATGTGCGGCGGGCGTGCAATTAGCTCGACGACATTGAATTGAAATTGATAGCCCTCATAAAATAAAGGGTGGGCAGAATTATCACTTCAAGCGTAGGGATATAGCAACGCTACGTGTGAAAGTTAATTCATCATCATTCGAGTGTAGCGGTCCGCTACCTCAGCTAGGTGATTTGACGAGGTTTCTGGTTTTTACACAGAGCGACAGCTGCCGTCTGACTTCCGCAACCTAAAGGGTACCTAGCTAGACGAAAACCAATCCTAGGATAAATTTGAACGATATATGTTCCTTGGGGAAAGTTGTTCAGTATCATGGACTGAATTCACCCTTTAAATAGTTTCAGTATAATTTGTTAGACGTTAGATATAAGTAAGTATTTAACTTATGTAATGTGTCTCAAAATGTTGCCAATGATCCCACAAATGAGGATTCCCAATGGAGCGAAGGGTCGGTGGGCTTCGAAGCAACACAGCGAAAGATTTGTTGCTTCGATAATCTTTATCTATCGGTAGGTACTTCTAAGTTAACCTTCTGTTCTTCCTCTATTTTACTAAGCGATTCACATAGTAATACCAGGCAACGCAATAATGACACAAGCTACTATGTGGCGTCAACTCATTCATTATACTAATGAATAAACACCGAGCACGCGAAGTAAGACATTCCCAATTAAATGTTGCGAAGGTGTGGACTGCTGATCGAGCTGTCATGTCTGTCTGTAATTAAATATGACAATAAAGTTGGGATCACAATGTAATTTATACCCGAACCTAATATGATTTGCAAGAAACAAGTTATTTATTATAAGTAGGTACTAGTTCACCGTACCTATGTAACTGGTAGTGACCTAGTGACAGTAGTAAAACTGTGGCAGAATTAGCATGAGTAAGTGTCTACTTAGGTATATCAGTGAAAATGTACCTACTAAAGGAAGATCAAAAATTACTTTTCGTATTTTGCCAGTTTCTGCTGCCTATGCCGTTCCAAAGAGTTCCTATTACAAAATAAGCATAATGTATTTCGCGTTTCTGAAACTTATTCTCGTAAGTACATATAACAAGTTGGTTACAGTTACGTATGTAAGAAAACTAGGAACGACATGTTTCGATAAAACTTGTCTAACCTAATAATACTAGGTTAGGTTGTAGGTTACATTGTTTTATACCTACTGGTTGTATTATACTACATTGGTAGAACCTAACAATGTAGATACGTCCTTCGTTTCATTCATAATCTGAGAATCAATGGTTTTAATTGCTCAGATTCATACGCATCAAGATAATAAGCGCTTAAAACTGAAGATTAACGCTTTGCAAAGAGCTGCATCCGTTTTTAAATTGTTGCAGATTTAACGCTGTAATTGATTTTAACTACGAGTCTCAAAATTGTTGGCCACTAGCACATAGGAAATAATGTAGCCTGAGTATCATTCGTTTCCATCTCCAACCTCTCAGTCTTTAAATTGTTGCTACCTAAGTATCTACGAGTATTTTTAATCTTATCAGGTATTATTTGTAAGGACACCAATCAGAGAAATACCTAGATAAGTACCTACCTAGATATTTAAAAAAATTGCAGCTTTCGAAAATCAAGCTGCCTAATTTATTTTACAGAAATAAGGTCGGTGTCCTTATTCCATTATTGCCCTCAAAAATTGGTTAACTAAAATCGCATCAATAAAATGTTCACCAAATATGAGATTTATGATTAAAATAATAATAAAATAGAATTAATTGTAAAGCAAAAGAAAAATGTATCTACTAATGTAGTCAAAGACATTTATGAACATAGGTGAAACCTACTTGTTTTAAATAAGGACTTATAAAAAAAATTTACTAGGACTTATAAAAAGAATTAGTAGATCATTAGCTGGTAATTTAGACTAGTAGACGCTAAATTACAATGAAAATTATAAGTAATGTTTAAAGGCGGAGATAGCCTCGATTCGAAGTTTTTAATGGCATAAGCACAGGTACTTACGCTATTAAAAAAAGTTGCTAAATGTGGCTAATCACGGTGGTTTCTTGAAGTAATTATTTCGACATTGATAAACTAAAATTATTATAGATCCAATTGCAAGATTCTTTCTTTATTGATTGCTTACAAAAGTATAAAGTATGTAGGTACCATACATGTCTTCTTTTTCTTATGAGTCGATTGGCTGTTTAAAAGTAAACTTTTTTTTTTATAATAGGTTTGAACAGTAGGTACTTGGCTACGTTGAGGTCCTGCATTGTGCAGGGTGTAGCGCATTTGGGGCAGGACAACATATGGGTTATTGACTGGACAGCACCGCAGTCGCACTGGTAATTTTTTGAGAAACGCCACCTAACCCGGTTTTCCTGACATCTCCCGACAGTAGTACAGAGTATATTTAAAGATTTCCAGACTGCTCAGGGGAGGGGAGGTCAGCACTTGGTAGGAGTTTCTTAGTGGAAGTTTAGAGGGCGAGGCGGGAAATTTAATACTCCAGTGCTCCAGTCTGGTTATTCGGATTCCTCAGTATCGACCGCAGGTTGTCTGAAGAATCATACATTTACGATAAGACCTACTATTACGATATTTAGTTGAAACGCACTTGATACTTAGTTGAAACTGTTGAAAGTAAGTAAATTCAACTGGGAACTATGTTATCTGCAAAAAAACATACAGTACCTCTTGTCTAATGTCAATGTAAATTGTAAAATATTTTTTTTTATTGAAACATGATACGCTGTAACTACACGCCATAAAAATACTAAAAAAATAACAATAGATATTAGAAAGGTGCGATATCACAAAATCTAAATGACTTTTATGTTACTAAGTGATAAACAAAATTTGAATGACTTAGTAAGTTACTAAATTATAAACAAAATTTGAAAGACTGAAAGTGTGTGTGTTTCGTGTGTGTAAGTGGCCAACACTGGTGGCTGATTTTTCAAGCTGCCTAAAGACATTGCTTGTCGACAGCCATATATGATGACAGCCGGGACCAACGGCAGCCTTCTGAAGCACGAAGGAGCTCAAGAAATTTTTGTACTACTTGTAGTCACCCATCCAAGTACAAACAAGGGGTTGCTTAACTTGTGAAAGCGCTCTAGCAATGCGTACTCCCACCGGGCCACCGAGCTCCTCTACTTTGAAAGTTACTAAGTCATTTCAATTTTGAGCTTACACTTGAGTGCTTAACTTTTCAAAATAAGTACGTACGACATGAACATGAGTTACCCCGCAGTTTTTCCGATATCGCATCGAGCTCGAGAGTGATGGGCAAGCCTAGGGCGGGCGGCGCGCGCTACGCACACATTAGTCTTGGGCCATTTCCCTCCGGAGTGCTCAGTTTGCTTGTCCGCCGGCAGGGCCACTTAGTGGCTCTTAAATAAATATCGCACGTTTGAGCAATATAACCGCTAACAACGCTCCACACTTTACTCTGCTGTTCGGGAAATTTATAGGTGCTATAAATCTGTTCAATTTACGTAGAACTCCATCCGCTGGCGTGTGCTTTGATGTGCCGTTATTTCGCCAAGTTTGTTGTGGAAATGTAACTGACTTCTAACTTTTAGTGCAAATCTACAACTGCTAACTGTCGAAGGAAATGTTTTGTAGAAAACATACTTGGTTGGGAATAGAGTCGAGAAACTGTAATTTTATTTATTGTATTATTATTTTGAAGAAATAAAAAAAGTTTAAATTTTTACTATTGTACATTTCGAGAAGCCTTTAGCTTTTATATTAGGTCCTTTAAAATTCTTTACACAGTTTCAATGAATTACCTACAATGTAAAGGTAGCGTGTCCGGGAACATGTTGGCATAGCAGAGCCAGTAATAGCCCATTAGCTGGTGCGAGCAAACAGACAGATTGTTTTCTGTCGTGACGTGACTGATTCGCAACAACACTGCACTGGCCAAAGAGTACCCGATTCAGGTCTAACAATAACTAACCATGCATTATAATATATTTTATGTATTTTAGGTTAAGGTATATATTGATATGGGCCTCTGAATTTTTATTTTATGTAAACTTTTATTGCCTGAAATAAAATGAATTGATTGATTGATTGATTATTTATTAGCTTATAGGTATAAGCTAATAAATAAATAGATAAGGACAAATCACACTAATTGAGTTAGCGCAACAGTAAGTTTAAACTTGGAATGTAGGTATATAACTTAAAGATACTTTATTTTATAATAAATACCATATATCTATAGATAAACAACCAAGACCTAGGACAATTTGAAAAAGGCCATTTAAAACTTGCCCTGGCTTGGAATTGAACCCAGAACCTCCGGATTAGCGGATTAACGTGTTAAACATTACACCACGGAGGTCGACAGAATAAGCTAACTTAATCCTTAAACTATCATTAATACAGCCTGATTATATATGATTTTAATATGATGCTTCTTACGTGCAAGTTGGATTAAAATCCAACACGTAAAGACCCATTTAGACGGTGCAAGTTTCTGCATGCCGCATGCAATTAATGATTGCAATAAATGATTTGTATGGTAGACGTTTTATTTAACAAGTCATCTATTGCTTCAATTTAATTGTATGCAACAGGCTAGAAACTTGCACTGTATAACTTAGCCTTACTTAACTGTTATTAACTCATCATCATCAGGTCTTTTGAAGTCTCCACTACAGGAGTACGACCCTCTCTGATGTACTACCAAAGCCATATTTGGCCAGAGCAGTCAGAGGATTTGGGCTACACGCTCCACGCTGGCCAGACGGGTTGGAGAGGTCTCATTGATGTTTATAAGCTTTATTTAGCTTGTGTTTCCTAAGTCGCTTTCTACGACATCCACGGGAAGACTTGGAGTGATCCTATTCTACTCTGCCGGAAACCACAAGGCAAAAAAATTAGGTCTTCTCTCTTGGTTTTTTTAAAATCTAATCTCAAACAATCAGAATGTGGAATTTAAGGGTGTACTTTCTTACACAGACGAAAGTTTAACAGATATTCGTTATTTAGAAAATTTTGATAAGATTATCATGTCATAGAATAATCAATATGTAGGTTACTCAGTATAAAGAATTTTTAATAATAGATTTTCGTTGCACAGAAAATCAATAATTAGAATGTTTGTTATGAATAATTTAAAATCATAGAATTTTATTACAAATAACATTTACTTTTGCGATGTTTCTAATATCAGAATATCAAATTAAATATTATTATTTTTAATAAGTTTAGTTAATATAATATTTATAACCTATAAGTTTGCCCTATTCTAGTAAAATGGATAAAACTTGCCCAGCACTCTCCGGCCGCTGCCGCGGCACGTTCGCTTCGCTCGCTCAGCTCGTGCGTGTGTTGGTCACAGTTCTAACCTAACCTAACCTATAAGTTTGCCCTATTCTAGTATAACGGATATAACTTGCCCAGCAAGTCGCAGTTCTAACCTAACCTATAAGTTTGCCCTAACCTACGAGTATATTGTGGTAGCCATTTATAATGTATTCTAACTTATTCTATGGTATTTAATTTGATTGAACAATGTTTTCACTTAATACTTCGTTAAATAATAATTTTCTGTAAAATAAAATTCCATGTAAGATTATCCCGAACAAACAATATTCTTTAAAGAAATATTCTACTGTTTGATTAGTTTGTTAAATGAAAATATGAGATTCTAAAATTCATTGAACTGTGTTTCTATAAATTGTGTTTCATTCAAGTAAATAGTCTTTGAAAGAATAATATTTGAAATAAAAATATAAGAATTAAATATTCTATGAAAAATTTTCTATGAATCGAAATTCTTTGAAATTTCAGTCTGTGAAACAAGGGGCACCCGGAATTTCACGGTGGCATATTCATATTAACCCTTCACCTGTTAACTAAAATATAATATGCGGTCAAGGCAATTATTTAACTGTTGTTTTATTGTATCTGTGGGAAAAACCTCATATGCGGACAAAAGATCTGTACAGTGATTCAAATTTTTCCGATACGATTTATCTTATCGTGTTAACGACTGGTGAATCATAAACATAAAATTGATATGGTAAGAATTAAAGCCTCGAAATTATTTATTAAAGCAATCAGTCGTTTAACTGCACAAAACATCCTTTGTAAGTCTTGTTAATAGCAGTATTTCTCACTTGTCCCAGCATTCATCGAAAGAAAAACGAATAAAACCGAATTATTACGTTGTATTTGAAATCATCAATCATGCCCTTTTGAGGAAGAAAGTCTCACATTACCAAGTAGGTATCACCGAATTTGTCTGTTCACAACACAACGGGACGCAATTTCATTTATTTATGGTTTACCAAAACATTTACCCTATTATTGTCATGTTGTTACGGCTGTATTAAAATGCTATAAAATTTATGATGCTTGCAGATTTTTCGTCATGGGATTGTATATTATGTACAGTTCTTATAAGGTTGGATTTCAGTTTGTAGACTTTAATGCGGGGTCGGATGACAAATTTGAAATGGGGACGTCCCCTATGATTATGGAGTACAGTCAAAGAGTCGCAAGGAGGCGCCGAGTCGCGGTGAAGTCGAGTAGTGGCGGTGTAAGCAATATCGACGACCCTGGACGAGATTTAAACGGAACCCTTTAGGCCCAAATACCCTTTCCAAAACGTAGTAAAGCCTAAGCAAGGAAGTACTATATTTAAATTAATTATCTCTCCCATCTTGGCGTGTCCTTAGTTATGTTCATTTGGAGCCCAGAGTGCACTTTACGGGTTAAAAACTTTAAATGGTTATCAAGAGCCAATATTGTTTTCTTATAGTTATAAATAGTGCAAGGCTCAGTGAGACGGAAAAAAAAGCGGCCAAGTGCGAGTCGGACTCGCCCATGAAGGCTTCCGTAGCAGCAAGTAACATAATATAAAAGTTCTTGTAGTTTGTTGTTGATTGAATGAAAGGTAAATTGCGGTTTACGATTTATGACGTACTACTTATTAGATCTCGTTCAAACCAATTTTCGGTGGAAGTTTGCATGGTAATGTACATCATATATATTTTTTAGTTTTATCATTTTCTTATTTTAGAAGTTACAGAGGGGGGGGGGGGGGCACACATTGTACCACTTTGGAAGTGTCTCTCGCGCAAACTATTCAGTTTAGAAAAAAAATATATGAGAAACCTCAATATCATTTTTGAAGACCTATCCATAGATACTCCACACGTAGGCTTTGATGAAAAAAAAATTTTGAGTTTCAGTTCTAAGTATGGGGAACCCCAAAATTTGTTGTTTTTTTTTTCTATTTTTGTGTGAAAATCTTAATGCAGTTTACAGAATACATCTACTTACCAAGTTTTAACAGTATAGTTCTTATAGTTTCGGAAAAAAGTGGCTGTGACGTACGGACGGACAGACAGACAGACATGACGAATCCATGGGTTCCGTTTTTGCCATTTGGCTACGGAACCTTAAAAAATACAAGGAATAGAAACTTATTTTATATACAGCGCGACAGACACTTCCAAAGTGGTAAAATGTGTCGTCGTCGCCCCCCCCCCCCCACACTGTAACTTCTAAAATAAGAGAATAATAAAACTAAAAAAATATATGATATATAGAGGATTTTTTTTTATTTAGGTCCAAAAACAAGTTTTAACTGAATATAATAAGCACAGTTTCATCATTTGGGGCCAAAAAGCTATTATGTAAAACTAGAGAAGACACCGAATATCACTGTTTTGTCGTATCTCCATAAATTCACTTAGTCCCTTGCTAGTTCTTAACGCCTAGTACTTTCGACAGTTTGTAAGTGAAAACTATACGAAAACATGGTAAACATTATTAAAAATGCCTTGTTGTAGGTATGTTAAAATACTTCAAGGAAAACAGAGACATGTAAAGAAATAACTTTCCATTGGTAAGTAACCAGATTTCTTTCTTTGAAAATTAAATGATAAAAATCTCGCCGCCATACTTTCAAAAATAGAACAGGGGCCAATGTTTGAGATAGCTGTCTATATTTTCTATGACAATGTTTGGCGCCCGTGGTGACCTTCAACGCACCTGAAAACCCATGCTGCCCCTGGGCGGCCCTACAATCAAGCCCTATCCTAACGCTAAGCTACTGATGTCGAGTAAGCATATTGTCGCGGGTTGACTTCGGGGGAACTAAAAGGGGTACAAACAACAAAGAACGCTACGTGGCAAATTGATTGTGATTTGGTGTCGTACAACATTTTAAATCGAATTAATTTAATTTGGATGGCATTGTTAATGCTAACTTTTGGGCAGGGAGTTTTTGTGACATAAAAGCTATTGTTATAATAGTTTAAATGTTTCTTTTGAAGCGTTCATGATTTGCCTATTAAAATGTAATGATTTAAATATTTCTCTAAATGTAAATACATACTTACTTACTAGGTATAACTTTCAAAAGTAATTTAAAGTTAAATAATAATCTTTTATTTTGTGTTTGTTGCTGGACTCTATTTAAATAGAGTCGTTATACAATGACTCAAATATAAGCTATATAACTGCTTATCTTACTACTTATAATAATATCTGTATTCATACCAATGTTTTCAGTCGAGATCCGACAGTTTTCTCTACTCGCTAAGAGATGGCGCTAGGATATTATAGAGGTTGATTTTGCACCATTAATAGAACACGAAACCGTAAGAATAAAAGAATATTTATTGTTTACCTTTTTTTTCTCCCATATTTATAATAAATGGCTAAACTACTGACTTTACTATACGCGCGGCCGTTGCCCTCCTCGCTCGCCGGCCGCCGCCCGCCACGAGCTCGGTAGCGGGTCGTGACATTCAATTATCATCAGCTGATATTTTTATGTTTTTATTATGAACAAGATACAGATACCAGAATATATATTTTTTATTTACCTATTTTAAAGAGTACTTTTTTACTATAATTAATAATTTTCCGGGGTCCAGTGCTGCCCCTATTTAAAATAAATCATTTCAAAGAAAACGGAGATTGAAATGATTTATTTTAAATGGGGGCAGCACTGGACCCCGGGAAATTCAGGTACGGCCTTAAATATACTTAGCTACGAAAAAAATAGACAACACACTGTATAAATAGAATTTACCACAATATACTTTGTATAAATAATTATTTTTTTGATTAGTAAATAGCTTAGTGATAGGAATTTAAAGAGTACCCACAGAATAAGATTTGCTTAATAAGGACTGAGTTAAAAAAAAGTTTAACATGTTTCTAATCAAGCAACAGTAAGCTTTAAAACACAATAAAAACTTAATACGTTATAACACAATCTGCTTATAACAAATAATAGTTACTACAAAAACGTATCTAAAAGGCTATTACTGTCGAAACCCAAATGAGAACACTGGGCGCAACTAATCAAACACATTTTCATATCTCATCCATCATGTCAAAGTACGCGTTAATCTGAAGAAGCTCATTAGGTTTGTTGGGAGCTTGATGCGAGGATTAGCGTTTTGGGGGTGTGTTCCTGATGGGCCCACTCGTTGGACTCGGTGTCACTTGACTGAGCCTCTTTTCAGTACTGAAAGTTGGGTTAAGGTAATAGGATCTGAAAAGGTTTCGATCAGTGCTGAGCGATCAGTGACGTCGTCAGGTCACCGTTCTTGACACTCGCCCTGAAGATGATCGTCAAAATCGATCGAAACCTGGTCGGTCTTTTCCGATTATAATACGTGAGTCACCGTTTTAAATTAATTAACATTGAACATGTATACGGCATCGTCAGCTTAGTCAAGGGTTAACAGGAGTAAACTGTTTTAGTGCAGCAATCAAAAGCATCCAAGTTCCACCTCCCATTATCTGAGATGGGCAGTTATTAAAACAATATATTTATTAGGAAAAAAAGCGGTTCGGTCTCACTTAGATGCAGCTATCCCGTTCTCGCTGCGCCGTATTGTCCACGTTTGTAAGATTTCATGTTTTAATTGAAATAAGGATCTTAATAATATATATTTAGGTAGGTAGTTAGAAAAAAATAATCGACAAATAAAATCTATATAATTACCGAACTTGCTCACAAAATTTCACGGAAATCAGTGGAAAATCATCACGAGAACAGCCGGCAATTTTGATTCTGGCCGTGCTTCCCGACACACGAAAGAGTTTTTGCCGAAGCTAGCTAGAAGAGACGCTTTGCTCGCTCAGTCTATAAGGCAATCAAAACTATTTACCAAAAAATCAAAATGTAAAAAATTGAAATCCGGCAAAAACCATCTAATTATTCCTATACAGTTGTGGTAGACCACGCTACCGGCAAAACTCAGTTTTGCTAGTAGCATGAATGGGCCGCCGGCTTGTCCGGAAAAGTACCATATTCTCACAGAAAATCGACAAAGTCTGAGTAGTTCCTTCACCGCTTCTATGCTTCGTTTGGTGAGTAAGAGAGCCGAAACCCGCCCCCCCTTTCCCCTCTGGGGAGTGCCCTGAAAGGCCGGTAACGCTCTTGTACACCCCTGATGTGTCAGTTGTCCATGGGCAGCGGTGGTCACTTACCATCAGGTGACCCGCTTGTTCATTTGCCGTCCTATAACATAAAAAAATGCAGGCCGCGTACAGCGGGACTCACTAACGCGCAAACATTGTTTACGACTGGCACCGAGCATTTTAAGTGAAATAAATAAATCACCAGCACTAGCGTCGGCTCTCGTACAGCTATAATTTTTAAGAAATTCTCCTTCAAACCGGCTGATATACAGTCGGCTGAAGTAATGAGCAGGGTATCATGACTCTTGTCGACGAGCGATCGATCTGCGATGAGATATGGCTACTTTAGACAGTTGCACTGATTGTTGAGGACATAGACTAAAGTAAGTGGATGCAATAAGATGCAAGATGATACCACTGGGCACTGGGCGGGCAAGGATACCTAATTCGGAAAACCGTTGTGAACTCGATTTTACAATGTTGTCAGGATCCCTTGAAGCATACCCTATTTTGCAAACGTGAAATCTCAGATTTGTTACAGGCATAGACTAAGTTGATGATTTTTTAATGTAATATTGATCGATTGATTGATCGATGGTAATAGTAGGTAAGTATTACAATAAATTTTCTGATGTTGACACAGACTAGTGAGGTTGTCCTAAACCATCTCATAGTCAATTTGCCACGAACTTTGAACGATGAAATACATACTTACTTACAAGAAGGAGATGTACAAAAACGTGCTCGTGTGCGAGAAGTAGACTCAGAAGTTTATGTTGACAATTAAACAAGATAAAATTTAATTTAATTTTATTTTGTTATTGCTTTGTTGAATACTTTGGTTAACAATTTTGACGCAAAAATGGAAGTGGAATAAATAAATCACCGGCACTAACTATGTAGCGTCGGTGATGCTCATACAAGCTGTAATTTTTGAGAGATTCCCCTTCAAGCCGACTGATATACAGCCGAAGGATTTTATGAAAGCTAGGCTACAAGTTTACATTGACAATTTTGAGACAAAAAAAGCTGGCTGATATACAGCCGGCCCTGAGCACAATTGAGCAGGGTTCCATGACTCCTTGTCGACGAGAGTTCGAACTGCGATGAGACACGGGCACTTCAGACATACCTACATAGGACATAGGTACTTAGTTTCACTGATATGTATCCTTAACAAGGATACATAGTAAGTTGATGATAAGCAGCCAGACAGCTGCCAGATGATACCACTAAAATGGTGAGGTAGTCTTTAATAAAGGCTATAAAATATTTACAATTTATCTGAGAATAACTACTAAAACTTATTACTTAACTAAAAAAAGGCTTAGAAATTTATTTGAGATAAAAATTGAATAAAGTACGTGTGTACTAAGATTTTACAGTTGGCCACTAATATTCGGCATTTTAAATGATGTAGGTACCGAAGCAATTTACTAAGAGAAGTGACCCTAAATAATAAAACACATAGGTGATCATGATTTAATAAATAAGATAATAATATCATCTGTTATATAATTACGTAAGTAAGTAGTTCAATAGTAGCGCGTATCTTCTTTGAACTTGAATGTAAAGCAAACTAAAAAATCGCAGTCCATTATAATAATACTCGTATATCTAGTTATAAAGCCTTTGTAAACGTATCGTGTCGTGGTAACAGGGATAATTCATGCGTCACAGTGTGATTTTTCACATTTTCTCCTGAGGAGATGCTAACGTGACCTGGAGCTCCATTTATGATCAGTGCACCGAAATGGCCGACAAATGGCGGCCAAATGAGAGGCTTCGTCCGCCGATTCCGGCCGCTGCTCCATTCAACAGGCCGCTTTTTAAAATACACCTACGATTATCTTTCTCTAAATGTAATGTAACGCGCGTTTTGTGGGAAATATTTGAGATGTTGTGAGAGGTAGTGCCGCAATGGAATGGATATGTTGGAAGTGAGTCGCATAGTTTTCGTGGTGCGCGCGGCCCGAGGCACATTTGATTATACGTTGTGAGAGGGCTAATCGCGCTCGACGGCCGAACACCTCGAGATCAAACACGAGGCGCGCCGCCAGATATTTTTGTTTCTATTAAACAACACCCGACGTAATAATGTTTAACAATCGTGCAGCGATAATTCGAACAGTGAAAGATGTGGAGTCGTCGTTATTAGTGTTAGGTTAATCCACTCGTGTATTTCAGACAACACAATGGAGCTTGTTGAGATAATGAGCTCCTTGGAATTGTGAAAAAGACGGAATCTTACTTACTACTTCTCCAGTCTTCTTCTATCTTTAGCGTGTGTGAAAATAGCTAACACCTAAGAGCCAAAACTGGTGTTAGATTTTTCAAGCAGCCAAAACACATTTGACATAGCTGGATGACTACCATGCCATCTAATAATGTGTTTTTTAGCTGTTTTGTTCCCTATCGTAATGTAGTACTTATTAGTTACATTTTGGGTAATGAATGTGCTTCATTTGAATACAACTTAACTAGATTGTCATCATCATTGCTGTTTCATCACATCTTTGCATATTCCTGGTTGCATGTCGGGTCAGTCGGTCACTGTCGGGATTTTTCTTCTCAACTATCATCATTCATATTCATTTATTTATCAACACATATTACATATAAAATACAAAATACAATTTTGCATGCAATTACATGAATATATATGCTAGGGTGTAGTGGTGTTTCATATAATCATGTTTCTCAAAATACATCATTTTTGTTAAATACATCAAGTTTTGTTAACAGACATCTTATTAATAAATAAACGGGCAAGTGCGAGTCGGACTCGTACATGAAGGGTTCTGTACCTCCGTACAATGTTTTAAAACGCTAAAAAAACACGTTTTTTGTATGACGACCCCCTTTAATTTTTAACTTTTATTTTTATTTTTAGTATTTGTTGTTATAGCGGCCATAGTAATACATAATCTGTGAAATTTTCAAGTATCTAGTTTATGACATTATAAAGACCTAGTTAAAAACGCTGAAAAAACACGTTTCTTGTATGACGTCCCCCTTTAATTTTTAACTTTTTTTTATTTTCAGTATTTATTGTTATAACGGCCACAGTAATACACAATCGGTGAAAATTTCAAGTGTCTAGTTATTACGGTTCAAGAGATAGAGCCCTGTGACAGACGGACAAACGGACAGACAGCGGAGTCTCAGTAATAGGGTCCCGTTTGCACCCTTTGGGTACGGAACCCTAAAAAACTACCAATAACAAATGAGAACCTATATTAAAACAATGTTTCCAAAGTAATTACGGCATTATGAGAACGTTAAGTTTTACTACGCACATAAGCCAAAAGTGGCGGTTTTTCGCAAATGTGCGTAGTAAAGCTTAACGTTCTCATTATAAACTGTAAACAGTAGTTCATAAAATACTTTGAAGGGTTATCTAGGACTTGGTAGTAGCAAAATTTTAAATAATGGCTCCGTTTTCTATGAAATGATTTATTTTAAATGGGGGCAGCACTGGACCCCGGAAGATTCAGGTATGGCCTTAAACAATACTGACAAAAGAATAAGAAAAGAATGTCATATAAATAAAAAATAAAAATAAAGTCGTGTAATGTGTTACCAATTATGTCAAAAAGAATTATAAATAAACATTTCATAAACTAAACCTTTCTATTTTTGTCATCCATTTATTCGCTTACTGAATAATATTATTTTTTTATTAGAAATAATTTAAACTTATTTATAAATGTCTTGTCATTTCTTATTAATTTTAAGCCTTTTGGTATTCTATTTTCTATTGTAGATTTTAATGAATGAGCAATGTGGACCATTGTGGAATAGATCCAAGTTTGACTTTGGGAATCTTAACACATTGCTGGACACTCAGCCAGACACAATAGAAAGAACAATTGATCTACGTCTATAGACGTAGTGTGTCCAACAATGTGTTAACCATTTAACCGCGAAAGTCGGATAATTCCGACTAACATTATCGTGCCCATTTCGCAAGCGTCAGATTTATCCGACCAAAAACTATGGATATTCACAATTCCTCGCGCTGGGAGCACGACAACTGATATAAAGTCTCGCGGTGAAAGGGTTAAGAACAGATTTCTTTATCGTGTATTTATGTTATGTATTTAATGCTGCTGCATGCAAAACATTACTGCAACTCAAACACAAAAAAATAAAATTGAGTATTCAACCCAATCCAAAAAAGCTTCAGACAAAAAAAAATGTGACGACGCCGACTCCATTTCATTTTTGTGCAGATAAGTGGTCATCTGAGAAGATCTTGGATTGTTATTAAATATTTGTGTTGCGGTGCGATTAGCGAGCGGCAGCACGACGGCTAATTTATCGGACGAGTACATACTCGTAGGTATGTACTAAAACGCTAACTAACAGATGGGAAAGGTAAAGTCGGATTTAACATACAAAGGCACGCATGATTCAATGTCGTTAAAATCATATGGAAATCGCGCCGCGTTCAGTACCTGTCAGTTTTTCATATAGTTTTACCTTTTTTATAAATATACAGCAGCTGCTAGCACCATTTGATTTCTACAAAAACGTTTGTTTATTTGTTAGTTTTCTAAGATATTTGATATTAATTGATAGTCACAGTCACACAGGTGACAGGTCATTACTATTTATTTACAAACAGTTGACTATTCAATCTATCTCAGTCGCCACGGTCATGGTCCACGGTTCATTACGTGGAGACAAATTCAAATAAACATTGGTTTTGCTATTTAAACAGGCGTGATAATCAGTTATACACAAGTCATCATGATGAACTCGTGGTCACTATACAAGTATACGACGGTAGTGATTGGTCACTGGAACAACCAAATAACAGCCATATTTTTTAGCGTATTGTATGTTGTAGTATCGTACTTTAGTATTAAATTAATTTTAAACGGTTAAGTCACGTAGTATCGGAGAAGGCCAACATAATACAAGTACGAGAACCTCGCGGGTATCTGCGAAGCACCCCGCAGTCATTGAGTTGAGTCGAGCAGAGCGAGCGGCGGCGCGGGCGGCGACGCGCGAAGCAGCGCTCAGTCACAGAATACAGTAAGAGTAAACAGAAAGGAATCTCCTAAGGTACGCGCAATATGCATCCCCGTTCCCCGCACCCGCACCTCTCCCCCGGTTCTTGACGGCCAACGTGAGTCATCGTGGCGAAAACGGGGGAGAGGTGCGGGGACGGGGAATGGGGACGCATATTGCGCGTACCTTAGGAGATTCCGGCCTGTGGCTCAGTGCTGAGCGGGCAGCGAGCGACGTCGTTGGGTACCCGTTTCTGACTCTCGCCCTGAAGATGATTGTCTAAATCCGTAGAAACCAGGTCGGCCTTTTCCGACTATATTCTATTATGTGAGTCAACCGATTCAAATTAATTAATTATGGAGTTATCTTACGTTAGTTTTAGTAAAATAATCGTTTTATATCTTAAATGTCACTTTTACCTTATTTTTCATGTAAATCTTTAATATCGGAGAATAAAACATTAATGCTTATAATAACAAGACAAATCTCTTTTAATTAAAAAGAAAATACACCCATTTTAAGCACTTCAAAACATAATTTAATTTCGGCTCATCCAGCATTAACGCACCATGAAAATAAAGATCGTTTACATCGACACAAATACGTAGGTATCATAATCACAACACAAGCGGATCTAGTATTTCGTGAGCGGGGCGGGGCCGTAGCGTATTAATGTGGCCAGGAACGATAACCATCTCTTTATCTCTTTGAGAGCGCCGACCATTGTAAGCCGCCGCGAGAAAAGTAATTCTTAATAGACAATAAGCCGAGTGTTTAACGCTTTTATTTATGTAACACAATGCGGTTCGCGAGATATATGGATCGGGGCTAAATCATGCGCAATGAACCGACCACTTATATCCGGCAAAAACGCGCGCTTTTTTATTTGATTCGAGTTAATGCATCTTTATATGTGTTTGATGAGGGTGTAATAAAGTATATCACTTAAGTGTAGTTATGTTCAACGAGGTGAGGTGGATTTGAAGTTTGATTGCTATTTTAATTAGAATTGTACTTATGTCAGTTACATGTACTTACATGTACTTAGGTACATATACTTACATATTATTGTATGACATGAAGCGTTATGTTCATTGATGTTTTATAAATAAACTGGTCAAGTGCGAGTTAAAATCGCGTGAAAAGGGTTTCGTTTTTCTCATAGGTTTTCCTGTAATCTACAAGCAATTAACTACATTTTGTATTTTTTTCAAAATTTTAGGCTCAATAGTTTTGGAGATCAGGCTGGAATGGTCAATTTTCGTCTTCTTTCATGAATAAAATCAAAACTATTAATTTTACAATAATAACAAAAAATAATATGCTGC
Source organism: Acrobasis repandana (assembly GCA_963576875.1). NCBI lineage: Eukaryota > Metazoa > Arthropoda > Insecta > Lepidoptera > Pyralidae > Acrobasis > Acrobasis repandana. The sequence continues at coordinate 7,277,243 of OY756215.1, forward strand.
CAGCCTTCTGGGCACTCTCCCGCAAGGGCAGAATTTGCGGGATATTTTTTATTTATTATAGTTTATACTTATAAGTAATTTATTTTTAGTATTTAAGTTTTTTTTTTTAGTTACTTAGTTTTAGTTTAGTTATTATTTATTATTAGTGTTGTACATAACAAAAATATATTTGAGATCCTCATAACGGGCCCTTTCATTTGATATATGACACAGTAAGGTTTTTTTTTTTATTTCCTATTTGTCTCCCGAAAATGACCCTTATTTAAAAAAACTATTTATTTACTTTGCACATTTGTGTTTGGTCGTAGGATTACACCATCGTACCAAATTTCACCTGATTTGGTCCAGTAGATTAGGAGCAAATTGACTGTGACAGACGGACGGACAGACAGACGCACTAGTGATCCTATAAGGGTTCCGTTTTTTAATTTTTTGTACGGAACCCTAAAAACAATAAATTATAAATCTGCGCCTCTTTGAGCTGTAGATCTTGCGAGTCTGTCTTTGCTTAGCCGCAAGATCTACAGCCCTTGAAGTTGAACCCCCTTGAAGTTTATCGGGTGAAAAAGTGGTTCATTTTGAAAAATTTCAAATAACTGAATCGACAAATAAATTCTATGTGTACTTATCGAACCAGTTATTTTTAGTATTTGTTGTTATAGCGGCCACAGTAATACATAATCGGTGAAAATTCCAAGTGTCTAGCTATTACGGTTCAAGAGATAGAGCCCTGTGACAGACGGACAGACAGACAGACAGCGGAGTCTCAGTAATAGGGTCCCGTTTGCACCCTTTGGGTACGGTACCCTAAAAATTACCTGCAAACATTACATTGCAAATAGCGCACCATCAAGAGTCGTCGTCAGTCGTCAATTATTTATTTGCCTGCCCTCGAATCGCAAATTGAGCGTATAAGTTACGGATATCGAAGAAATTGCTCGCAGCCTGCCTCAAAATCTGTCCCACCTAAATTACGTAAATAATATAGTGCGGACAGTAATTTTTCCGCTGGACCGCAATTTTGATCTGATAATGTTTGAAAGTTAATAAACGTAATGATGAGACACTTGATAATATTTTATTTATTATGTCGTCGATGCACGTGAGGTGAGTAGTAAACTTTTTACAACTAAATATCTTAATTTACTATTTATGTTTAAGTTTATTTTTAAATTCAAGATCTAATTTAGTTTTAGTTAGGTCTAATATTGTTTGTTTTTTTTCATTAAGGTATCTTTGTTTAATCCTAATAAAAATAATTTAACTTAATAATAAAATGATTCAATACTATGAATAATTAAATACGACAACTACGTGTAAAATAATATAATACTATCACGGATGATATCTTCGGCAAGTTGTTAGTTAAGTTTTTCATTTGTTTACACGGAGCTTTTTGATTGTAGTTCATAATTTCGGTAGAGCGGTCTCTACCAAATGTGGTTTCGATGTTATAAAGCAATCAATGGGCAACAACTAGAACATCAACGTATAGGAATTACTGAAAAAAGCTCATCACTCTTCGGCTTTACGACGATAACTAGAGTACCACATTATACAACTGTGGTTGTTAAATAAAGAATGATTTAGCCGCTTGTAAGCGTGAAAAAGATACAACCTGAGGACTTTTTATATCGCCGTTCGTGGCGTGTATGTTGCAGTGGGATTGTATAATCCGTTAATTGACAAAACCTCTAGCGTTTGGCATTACAGCTCTGTTTTGTTAAACAGCGAATGACGTACAGCCTGAACCATCAATGCCGCGGTGCCAGAAGTAAATTGTAAATTTTTGTTCGGAATTCGTCGTAATCGTAACAACAAATATCGCCTCCGATAAGATAGTATAGGAACAATTAAAATACATATACCTATTTTCTATGATTTGGAAATAAAACAATATTATATTACCTACATACTTATAAGTATTTGTGAAATGGATTATTTTCATTATATATACTTATTAATCTTTACTTAATAGCACGTCTAATAGAGTTTAACTTGACCAAAAAAATTTAGCAACGGCAAGGAGCGCTCCCATTCACTTATTTTTTTCAAAAGCTTTTATAGTATAATCAAACATCAATGAGCAGGCACAGCATAATGTTCTCAGAATTTACTGCCATAAATTTGTAAACGATACCACAAAACTTCTGTGCGAGAAAAAAACTATTAACTACTGATAGCGATAGTTTTTCTACTTAAGATTTCATTGCGCAGTTTCACGGCCATCTCGAGACAGTTAATCTTTAACAAAACGCAATGAATGCTTGTGTATGAAGTTTGTCTCTTATTTATATGGTACCATAAAGCAGATTAACATACCTGAGCTACAGTTTATTGGTTTACAGCATTACACCTCTTGGTTTAGGCGAGACTTCTGCTAGTAATTGCTTCATGAAAGCCTTGTAAAACGGTTTATTAGCCAAAAAAACACTGGTCTCGTGTGATTAGGTACAAATGTTTTAATTGGTTATTATAGTGTTATCTTTTTGAGGATCCCACGAAAACAAAAAAATCTATGGGTTTACACGAAAAATCAATCAGTAATTTTAGATCAGTCAATGATTTCATGCGCCCAAATTTCACATCGCAAGTTAGGTAATATTGTTTGTAAGTAGGTACTTGGATAAGATTAAAAAATAATAAATTTCTAGATTTAATCTAAGATTTGAAACTGTTATCAAATGTCACATTTTAAAATTACTAATTTATAATATAAGCAAATGTGCCTTTGTGAAAATACACTATTTTTATTACCTTAATTGGGACCTAATTACATAGATACATACCTACTTAATTTTCAAATACGCCGATGCTTTGGTGTATGAAAAATATGTATGTAATACTCAATTATTATGATATGTTCAACTCATTACTATTACTAAGCACATGTTATTAAATCCAATTATAATAATAACCGTCACACATGCAATAAAGTTTTTAATTTAGTTGCATTATTATACTTTTTTGTTCATAAAACACAATTTATATTAATTAGGTACGTGTTATAACTAAATTAAATTACTGGTACAGTTAATAATTTATGATCACAAGGATTGTAGAAGTCAAATTCATCTGCATATTAAATCAATCACTGCGAATCCTATTTGTACGCCAAACAGAAGAATCATGCCGCGGCCTTTCGGCTTCACAATGGCACAATGCGTCAGCGCAGCCAAAGCTTCTTAACAGAAAGGTGCGGCTCCGAAATCAGCGGCAGAAGCTAATCGAATTTTGTACAATTGGAAATTGAACCTCATTGCAAGTTATTTGTTTGTGTTTCTTGCCACAATACGCTCATTTTGTCTGTATATATTTATTTTATTTATTTTGAGAGATAAAGTGACAGTATGAATTTTAAAGAATGTTTTACCAAAAAATAAGTTCTGTCGGTAGATACAGTACCTATTTTTTGGTAAAACATTATAGATGGTAAATGAATTTTTGGTAAAACGTGGTAGATATCAGATGCCAGAACATTTTAGAGAATCAGAGAGGTTATCGCGCTTGGTTGTTTGCAGGTTGCAGGTTGACTGCCTCCGTGGTCCAGTGGTCAAGGCGTCTGCCTTGTGATCCGAAGGTCGTGGGTTCAAATCCCACTGGGAAGCACACTTTGTGAAAAGTTGTTTCCAGTCTGGTTAGGATATTGCAGGCTTGAATCACCTGATTATCCGAAAAGAAAGATGATCCAGTGCTTTGGAAGGCACGTGAAACCGTTGGTCCCGAACGCCATCTAGCGTTTGTACCTATCCCAGGATTGGTTCTGGTCTACCCTTTGGGTTACGGAGGTCAGACGGCAGTCGCTCTGTGTAAAAACCAGTAACCTCGTCAAATCACCTATAGGTTAGGTAGCGGACCCTGGGCTCTGATTTGAAGCGTAACCGCTGACGACACAACCGGGAATACGCTCCGATGATGAGAGAGGTTATCGCGCTCTTTTTATTTTTTATGATTATTATCACTTTCGATTTTGTCTATCATTGTCAAGAGCTCGCGAGGTCTATTGTTCTTACAGAACCAATAGTTTAATATACTAAAGTAGTTTTATTTCTTGCAGCTGAGATCGGAGTCCCGTCTTCCCAAGGCACAATACGTCATGGCGGGCAATCTTTCCCTCATTAATAAGTCTCTTCACACGTTCGGCGTTAACATGACAAATGCCGCGGAGCGGGCGGGCGCGCCGCGGGGCGTCCGGCGCTCCCGATGTTTTCACTTACCATTAATGTAAGAAGTTACCATTGAGCTTAGTTTGACTTAGCCGTTAGTTATACCACCTGACAATCGATGTCGTAAAATATTTCGATCGAAATGATCTTTTTTTAGGGTTCCGTACACGAAGGGTGCAAACGGGACCCTATTATTGAGACTCCGCTGTCTGTCGGTCCGTCTGTCCGTCTGTCACAGGGCTCTATCTCTTGAATCGTAATAGCTAGACACCTGAAATTTTCACCGATTATGTATTACTGTGGCCGCTATAACAAAAAATACTAAAAATAAAAATAAAGTTGAAAATTAAAGGGGGTCGTCATATTAAATACGTGTTTTTTCAGCGTTTTTTACTCGATCTGTCACAGGGCTCTATCTCTTGAACCGTAATAGCTAGACATCCGAAATTTTCATCGATTATGTATTACTATGACCACTATAACAATAAATACAAAAAATAAGATAAAGTTAATAATTAAAGGGGGTCGTCATACAAGAAACGTGTTTTTTCAGCGTTTTAAAACATTGTACGGTGGTACGGAAGCCTTCATGTACGAGTCCAACTCGCACTTGCCCGTTTATTTAGTGTTTCGTACCCAAAGGGTGACCACGGGTTTATACTCAAATCTGTCTGCGTCCGTCTGTTTTTTAGCGTGATGTATCTTCTAAACTGTAACAGGTTGACTGACAGTTAAATGCTCTATTGCCTCTTTAACTTAAACAAAAGAGGATTTACAATACAAGAAACGTATTTTTTCGGCAATTTCTGTATGGAACATGAATGTCCCATTTGCACATACATATTCATTTGCTAAGTATGAACAAGTCTATGGTAGTAGGTACTTATTCTGCGTCTACTTGAAATACACAATTAAGATGGTAATACATATAAAGATCTAGATAAATATTTAAGATTATCATAGGAATTATTGATGTAAACATCATTACAATGTCTAAATTAAAACTGTTTAATGAAATTTTTAGCCCCGAGTGAAATTCGAACTCACGCCCCTCACATCTGTACTGTAAGTGCATTTTCAATTGTGCTACCGTGACTTCGAATCACCCTGACTTATTTCCCTAGCACTACCTACACCTAAGCATATTAGTTTAAATCTTAGGTAAGTAATAACAAAAAAAATAACCAGATAAACCTGGAGAAACATGATATATTCTACAAATCAGCCGATGTTAACTACCGTCGTCTATTAAAGCTAGACTTTAAAATCTATACAAGAGTTTAATTAACGCAATGGTTATTAATGTGCTTTGGCTGCTGTATAAATAGTCAGCTTTAATAGGCATGCAATTAAGGCATGATCGTGCTACTTAATCCTAAATGCTATAAAGTAGCAAAAACATTTCAATCGACGAAACTCGTTTTGTTCGCACTCACACATCCGAAAACTGCGCGTAATACACAAATAACTTGTTAAAATGTCGTGTAAACCCTCGTCTGCATGTCCCGGGGCTTAAATGCAATTATTGCAAGTAGAAAATTAAATTAACACACACGCATGTCGTGTAACTCGGGGGAGGGTAGCCAACCAGGTTACGGAGACCCCTGCGTATCAGCGGACTGCCCCTTAGAGCACTTAGTAATTGGAGTAATGGATAAGTCGAGGAGGTCCTCGTGCGGTGGTGTGGTGGGCAGCCATTTTGCTTTGTCAACTAATTGCAGGTCCCTTCGTAGTCATTTCATCGGCCGCTATGAACGTTTCGCCACTCATTACCCTGCGGTTTATATTTTTCGAATTATCACTTTCATATGCCAATTGTCCATGTGTTCTTTGTTTCGTTCCGCTGTCTAAGGGCAAGTAACCTGCGTAAAACTAGCTCTAGGGCGCTACGCACTCCCACCAACGCAACTGTGTAGCAACATTGAAAGCTATAAACAATTCCAAGCTGCTTCATAAACGACTTGCAAGATGTAAATCCCATAGGAATATGACTGTTGTTACTTAGAAATTTCCCTTAAGAGGTTGGGTTTCACTAAGCTGAGCCATGAAAATAGTTGGTCAAATGCTCGTTAAAACAAGTTTGTCAGAAACGGTAGAGATGATTTGATGAGATATTCATACCTGTACAAGACGTAAGATTATCATTTAAAAGTCTAAAGAACCATCAAAATAGACTAATATGGATACTAATGATCATAAAACAGTAAGTACACGAGTATATCTCTAACTAGTTGCTAAATATATTATTGTAACTACCTGTTACTGTACTATGTACGGTTTTGTATTAGCTAAAAGCTTATTGTAAGCTTGGAGCATCGCATTCCTGCTTTGTGGATATTTGATAAGCAGCCAGTCTTTATCCTGAATATAATCACTGCTTTATAATATAACTTATAATAAAAACCTAACTTTTCTTGAAATTTCCAACAAATAAAAGAAAAGTTAGGACTAAAGTCCTATCAGGGCATTAAAATGATGGCAGAGAGAAGAGAAGAATGGAGTTATCTATACTTAACTCCATCAACAAGAGGTAAGCTCTCAAATTACAAGAAGAGAAAAACAAATGTACAAACCAAACAGCAAAGTAATTGTACGAGTAATTAAAGTAAGGTAATTCTCATGGGTTCTCTCGAATTTTGGTCCTTTATTTCTATCGGAGATACTAAAATAATTGTTAGAACCAACCTAAAACACATAGATGACGTAGACCTAATGCAAACATCCATAAAACGTAAAAAACTAAAATTTCTGAAAGATTCCAAGTTAATTTTAATTCGGGTTCGAATCGATGCGTTTAATCGAGACCATAGTTGATTGGAACCAATCAAATGATGTAATTTATGGCTCGTTTATAGGTGCCTGTCCTGGTGAGTGACCTTGACCTTCTGGGAGGCTGGCAGAGGTCGGTGGAATTAATCCTTTGTGACGAATCGCGTTTTAGGCACGGTGTGTACTGATTGGGCACCTAATGAAAAGCACGTCGAATCGAAAGCTAGTGTAGGCTAGTGGGTATCGAGGTGGTTCATGTAAATATTTTAATAGTGAGGCAACACCTGTACTCGTGGGGATGGACTTCGTATTTTTTTACCAAGAATATTACAAGCTATGCTATGGGACGTTTTATTAACAATATAAATATTTATTACAATTAATACTAACTTAAAACTAGAAATTAAAAAACTACAAAAAAATCTATAAAAAAAGCTAACTACATACATGGAATAAAATAATAATTGAAGAATAGTGTAGATTATTGACCTGCGGTAGGGTTCTAAATGCTGGCAGCATTGCCACATTGGATAGCAATGCTTACTCGTTGAGCGAAGTAATTGTCAGCCCTTGTCACTCACCTCAACCAGCTTTAATATCTTAAAAATTTTAAGGGCTGACGGCCCCCACGGACCCATAGTCTCGACCCCAACGGCTCAAATATGAAGCCGTTCCCTTGGCATTCATACTTGCACTGTTTTAGGGTCTCGGCAGTGGTTGCAGCAGCGCCGGCCTTCGAGCTTGTACCGCGAAGATGGGTTGCCGCCAGTGTGTCGACTATTTATTACCACAACAATTTATTCTATGTACATATATGGGCAACTTAGAGGTATACAACTTTTATTTCCGTCGTTTCGTTTTGGCGGCAAATATTACAATTGTTTAATGAAAACTACTTTGTGTAGATACGGAAAATTTGTTATGGAGCAGTTTGAATGTGAATCTAGAATAGCTAGTTCAATGCCTATTTCTGTGATTGAAATATAGGATCTTAGCGAGATTGACGAGGACTCCAGACAAAGAACTACTCTATTTATAAGGTTTGGTTAGCTTGTGTTTTCTAAGTCGCCTTCTACGACATCCACGGGAAAACTTGGAGTTGTCCTATTCTACTCAGCCGGGAACCACACAACCACTAAAACAAAACAAAGCCTTAAAAATATACTTAAACTAGGTATGTTAAAGGTGTTTATGATACTGAAAAACTTTCCCAAAGGAACATACGAAATATGAAAAATATTTTTTTGCTTTCCATTCAAACTCAAAGTTGTTTAGTATCACTGACTGATTCACCTTCAAAATAGTTTCAGTATATTTTGCTAGTCGTTATATATCAGACCAAAAAATAGGAAAGGAAGATAACCCCGCATGACCCTATGAGGTAGCGAGCCATTGTTTATCTATTGTGTCTGGTTTTCTTGGTGTTTTAATGGTTAAAGAAGGAGACATCTTTTAAGAACCAATACAGTTTCGTTATTCTAGACAGACAGTTAAACTATATCACAGTGTTTGTTAAAAGACCGCTTAGGTTTGGTAGAGCTTTCGGATCTATGTCGTCACTATAAATCGCACAGTAACTAAGTATATATTTCGTAATTTTCACAGTACGAGCGAACATATAAACAAGTAGTTATATAAAAAAAGTATATAAGTTTTTATTTAACACAATGAATTAAAAAGTATAAAGTACTCCTCAAGTCGAATCAATTGAGCCCAAACTCGGTGGGGTTATGTTGTTTCAACACAGAGATGCCGTGGCCACCTTCCGGCTTTTTCATGATATTCTGGCTTTATCATGATATCAGGTCATTTGTACAGTTATTACCATACTATTTCAATGTCACCCAACTTACATAAGTATGTGAAGTTTCAACTCAATCGAATAATGGGTAGTGAGTCTAATTTAGCTTGCAAGATTTGATTAAAGACACAAATTCTAAATTAAACTAAATAAAAGCTTGTAAAATATTGCCTTTTGAGATCCATCACAAAAATCAAGATAACTGTGTGTCACTAGATTAGCTAGGATATAATTACTTGGCCTGTAGGTTTTTCTCTGTACTGCAAAATTTGAACAAAATGCAATGGAATTAATTCTCAAAATGTCGGTTCACCGCAAAGCCGGACCTGTTTTTTATTATTATTTGAGCGCGCCGTACGCTGTTATTTGTACATCAATTTGATGTGTATTGCACCTGCCAACCTCTTTAAATATTTATTGTTTAGCCGAAGCGAAGCCTTCGATAATTTGAAAAGTTTGTCGTCAATAAAACAAAAGAAGTTGTTAGATATTAGAGCTACGAGTATAAAGTCAGGGTCTTGCCCTATATATCTGCGTAACAGATTTTTTTTGTTGTTCCCATACTTTGAAACGTGAATAACATGTGAGAGAGCGAAACAAGAATAGATGTGGCGACGCCTTTGGACATCGTCAGTGGAGCGAGCACCATCAAATTAAAAATAAAAATTAGATTCTGCATTCTTACATACGTATTACTATTGGCATGGTACGAGTGATAGCGTTTATCGAACGCTATCATCTATCGCTGTCTCTCTGCCTACGTAACAATAACAATGGGATGGCAATAGTTTGTTGCGCGATACAAACTTTATTTTGGTTTATCAACGATGCCATGTTAGGGCGCTGGACATCATTTAATGTAGTTACGTCTACCTAGGTATAGAGTATTTCGAGGCAATACCACAGAATACATATTAGTACAGCAATACTAACAAGCCAAATCCGATGGCTGGTAGTCAAAGAGTTTCTATGTATATTTGATCACCTGCCGAGTAGTACCGACGCTATCGTGAAATACCAGCTCCATTATAACTTGAATCTTGTCTCTGTTTTTAAACTACTTATTGCATTATCGCTAAAGAAATTATTTGAAATTCGACGACTTATATGTACAAGAAAGTGACTTAGTTTAAGACTCATTCATTAGTTGTATTGAATCAAATAGGTAATTTTATAAATAAATATAGTATAGAACGATAAGAACTACAGATAAACCAAAATTCGGAAAATGGCCTCTCTCGAATTGTCCTGGGTCTTGGGTGTTTATCTATTTATATATGTATTTATTATTAAATATAGTATCGTTGAGTTAGTATCCATAACACAAGTTTAAACTTACTTTGGGGCTAGCTAATGGGTGTGATTTGTTCCTAAATATTTATTATTATTTATTTAAAAGTTCTGTCTAGTAGTACCGAGTCAGTAATATTTTCATCATAAGTAGTTACGTTTTATCATGATATCATATTGGATGCAATGATAATATCATCATCGCGGCTCACCCCGGGCCCGCCCATACGTTTTGTAATATTCTGGTGTGGCACCCCTCATCCGGGCCGATTTGTACAGCTTTGGGGGAACACAGGAAAAACTGATAAATATGTTATTACAGTAAATAACCGCGATATTATTTGTAAGCAACTGTAATGAGGTATTTAGTTACACGTGCACCAACAAACCAAACCAGTAATTTTACGCCAATTCTAGATATGAATGATTGAAAGAGTTTCAATTTAAATTAAATTATAACAAGGTGAAATTTCACATGCAATATACGAATTAATTCTTTGGTGATAGTAGTAACGTTAATTTCAATTTAACGCCAAATAATTTAAAAATGAAATTTGAAATAGTGAAAATATTTTCGAACGGTAAACATAATAGCCGTGTCATTTCGATAAAACATTTATATCGATACATTGGTTTGTCGAATCGTTGATTGCAGAGACGCGAGACGAGATGGGTACTTGGGTGACCATCGGCACGCGAGCAGAGATCGAATTCCAAATGGAAATTACTGAGCATTCGAAGACAAAACCGAGCGGAACAACACTAGATACACCCGCCAACAGAATCGATACAGCACGCGTCTCGATTACTACTAAATCGATTCGAGCAGCACACACCGATATACAATTTTGTAAGCATATCCGTGCTTTGAGTATTCTACTATTAAATAGAACGTTTTTGTTTAAATCCGGGACGAATGGCAAATTTGAATATTGTTGTTTCGTCTCGTGTTATTTACGCTGTTTATTGCTGTTTATCATGCGACGGGAGTGCGGAATCTTCATTGATTCACGCTCGAGCTCCCCAATACCTGAGATCAATTTCACACTGGATATGTATTAATTAATTGAAATTCTTTCGATTGCTTTTTCTTTTTCTAAGTAAGCGACGAGCATTAACGTTGCATGTAAAATGTTATTCGTTTCTATACGATCATCATGCATTCTAAGTATTTTTCTTGCCACATAACAGTCTTCTTCGTTTTAGTTTTCATTGTATGTTAACAATAAAACCTCTGAAAATAAATACAAAAATTATTTTTTTAAAGTAATTGTGGTTGCTACGTAACCAAATTTAACGATTTCTCTAATGTGCGTTTCACAATATTTTCACAAACATGAAAGGCGTGCAAGAAACGCGAGTCATTAATAACGAGACATTACCGTTTACCCTTACACTACTGCTGCATTGTGAATCATTGTGTCGAACAAATGCTTTACCAAAACGCAACACTCGCTTCACGCCATGTTACAGAATCATAAAGTGAAATGAAATAATGTTTGTTGTGACGTATGCTCCCCGCATTACAAAATATGCCCATTTATTTTACGCGACAATGCAGTAAGTAACTTTTAACAACCATGTCACACAGCCAAAATTATCCTTTGCTGATATATAGTTCATTTTTGTTTCGTTATTTGTAACTGGTGACAATATGATTAGGCAAAACAATTATATAACGTCTAAGAAAATATACTGAAACTATTTCAAGGGTGAATCCAGTCCATGATACAGAACGACTTTTCCCAAAGTACATGTACTTATGGAAATATAAAAAATATTTTTTGGCCTCCAATACAAGTTGGCCGATCAGCTGATCCAAGTTCAGTTCCTTGAGGAAAGTTGTTTAGTATCATGAACTGAATTCACCCTTAATATAGTTTCAGTATATTTTGTTAGAACTTGTATACCTCAATTAAACTGTACATAATTAATTTTACATGCTGATGCTAGTAACTATCATTTAACACAAGAAACATGTTGAAACCACCCTGTTATTTATGTAGATAGTAAGTAGAATATTCTACACACATTTACGTTTATAATTTATTTAATTAAAAAACTTTATTGTACATATAACACACAGCAATTACACATAGTTTTAAACACAATAGTACAAAAGGTGGACGTATCTCAAAAGGGATCTCTTCCAGTTGAACAGAGGACAGTTATAATACAATAATAGGAAGGCAAAAGTATGTACATAAGAACAGAACAGAACCGAATTTTTGACATGATTACTTATCAATTATTTATAGAGTCCTTTGAACTTACATACGAGTAGAATCTAAAGGTGTCAAAACATATTGTAAAGAGAACACGGTACGTACGGGTACGGTACCTTAATTCGAAATAAAACGTACTGCTTTTTTCTTCTGGTCAAGTAAGAATATTTCTGTAGGTAGAGAATAATAAAAAGCTGTCTTTGTATTTCAGAATATAACTAGTCCAGACACACGTAAACCAAACATAACAAAGCCACGAGAGAGACGTTAGGTGCCCGCATGGCGTATCCGTGGAATTTGTCACGGTGTGAAATACGGGGTAAGAATGGAATTGAATTTATTTTGCCCCGATGCGGTATAACGATCTAATAAATCGCGAGGATGCGGCCGTAAGTCAGGGTTCACCGCAGAGCTCGTAACTCACGTGGCCAATGTGCCGCGAAATCAATAGAGCTGACAATTCGCTGGTTTGCTGGACGCGGCTCCGCGACGGTACCGCTGCTCCTAAAGAAATGCTCGGTGGACGCAACTCATAAATTATTTGTCACGGGGATATTGCCTGAAATGGATTTCTTTAATAATTCGTCGATAGAACTTTCGGAAGGTTAGGTCAAAGAAAATATAAACTCATTGGTACTGGTTAGATGAACAAACTGGATGGTGTTAACAGCAGTGTTGGCGTTGCCCACAAACCCATACGACAAAACAAAAAGCAAAGAAATATTCTAATCATTCTAGTCTACACTAAAATAAAATCTACTATAGCAATGGGATAGCGTGATAAAATAGGCGTTATGAAAGGGAAGAGTAAAATTTTGATGCACACTACAAACTATGTTACCGCCCTTAATTATATAATTCTAGAGTTACGAGACTAACCAACAATTAATGACAGCAGTTTCAAAAAAGTTGGAGTGTGAATTATTTTGACAGCACGCGTATAAATCATTATCGGATTACAAGCTGTCAATACTAAGAGTCATTTGGAGTGCGAATCGAATAAACTTAATGGAAACACGGCGTGCAATCAAACGGCAAGAACAAGCATAAATTTATTAACGATGGTGAAATATCACCACATAAATCGCTATCTCGCCTGTCAGTTTATCGACAATTATTCTTAATTGGATTATGAAAGCGGTGCATGGTGTCGTTGGAGGTATGGTATAAGTAACAGGCGGTTAGCATCTACAGTGCATGTAGATTGCATATACTCTTAAACTTAAAGTCTATGGGAAACATTGAATCAGATTGTAGAATCTTCTTCTTATGTTTGAATGGTAACGCTATAGGTAGCTTCTGTTAGTTTGTCAACAGTTATTCTTTGTCAATACTACTCCGTACTTATGATAAAATGAATTCTCCTGGCGCGTACCTATGTCTGTATGTACTCGATAAACTTTGAAACTACTGGGTCGTTTCGATGAGGTTTTAAAGTAGTGCATGGAGAGATCATTTAAGGGATGGAGTTTTAGCGGAAGCTACTTTTCGTTAATTGCATAATAAATGTTAATTTGTAACAGCATATTTAGTATCATTTACGTACTTAGGAGAATTTATCAAGGTTTTCTTCCGTATGATACTTAAATGCCACCATAATATCGCTGTCTCGTCTATCAGTTTATTGACAATATTCGGTCACTCTGATCGATAAGATTAAAAAATTGTTTACTGCCGCTAAAACTTCATGTGTAAAATAAAAGCGGCCAAGTGCGAGTCGGACTCGCCCATGAAGGGTTCCGTAGCAGCAAGTAACATTTTACGATTTATGACGTATTAAAAAAAACTACTTACTAGATCTCGTTTAAACCAATTTTCGGTGGAAGTTTCCATGGTAATGTACATCATATATTTTTTTTAGTTTTATCATATTCTTATTTTAGATTTTAGAAGTTACAGGGGGGACCAACATTTTACCACTTTGGAAGTGTCTCTTGCGCAAACTATTCAGTTTAGAAAAAAAATGATATTAGAAACCTCGATACCATTTTTGAAGACCTATCCATAGATACCCCACACGTACGGGTTTGATGAAAAAAGAAATTTGAGTTTCAGTTCTAAGTATGGGGAACCCCCAAAATTTATAGTTTTTTTTCTATTTTTGTATGAAAATCTTAATGTAGTTTACAGAATACATCTTCTTACCAAGTTTCAACAGTATAGTTCTTATAGTTTCGGAAAAAGTGGCATACATACGGACGGACAGACAGACATGACGAATATCTATAAGGGTTCCGTTTTTTGCCATTTGGCTACGGAACCCTAAAAACCGCAATGATATCGCTACTTGCGCCACGAGCGACAGTGCAGGCGCCTCGCCGATATCTCACAGAGACACAGCTCTATCAGTTCATTGGTGGAGTGGAAAAGGGTGGCTCTTGTACAACTCCAACCCAGTAATCCTAACAATAATTCTCCAAGTAGCTCTACTACACAAAAAGTACATCTAAGTACATTAAATTTTATAACAATTAACGCATGCTAACATCAAAACTCATCCCATCTAGTAATCCTAACAATATTATTCCAAGTAGCTTCATTAAATCTTATATACAGGGACTAACAAAATATACTGAAACTATTTTAAGGATGGATTCAGTCCATGATACTGATCAACTTTCCCCAAGGAACATATACCGAAATTTGAAAAATAATTTTTAACCTCCCATACAAGTTGACCGATCAGCTGATCCGAGTTTGTAGGGAAATCAAAAAAATATTTTTCATATTTCGACATATGTTCTTTGGGGAAAGTTGTTCAGTATCATGGACTGAATCCATCCTTAAAATAGTTTCAGTATATTTTGTTAGACGTTATATATAACGCATGCTAAGCTTGAAATAAAAGATGAGGTTTTAATGAAAGATGAAGCTTTCATAAAAGTTGCAACCATCTTGTTACTTGCGCCACAGGCGCCTTGCGGTGATCTCGCGAAGACACAGCTCTGTCACTTCATTGGTGGAGTGGAAAGGGGCGGCTCTTGCCCGGCCCTCGACTAGAAATCTTAGCAATGATCTCCAAGGTAGCTTCATTGACATACTGTTGTTTATAGAATTATTATCCATACTTCTGAATTTCCATCGTCGATGGGCCGATAAATTGGTATTATTGGGATTGTCTAGGCTGTAGACTCCATGTCTTTTGCTATTTAATAATAAAGTAAGGTAACTTTTAATAGTATACAAGTATTTTTATTGATAGAAAACAAAATATTGCTATTTGGTGCATCAAGCAATTAAAATCAAATCTTTACTCAATTTTTCTCTATGCTGGCCTGGAAGAAAAAAAAAGGAAAATGTACCAGCTTCTTCTCCCGTACAAATCGGTAGAGCCGATTGGAGAATGAGCGAAAATCGTGTTAGTAGGTGATGCAACTAGAAAAAACACTATTCTGATACCCTATTTCTATCTTTCTGATACCCTTTAAAAAAATCTTACGCTAAACGTGGCCTTTGGGTCTTATGACCCTGGGATCTGTCAGCCCCGTTAGGGATAGAGACTTGTTAAGACAAAGTAAGTTTTAAACTTGTGTTATGGGATACTAACTCAACGATACTTTATTTTATGATAAATACATATATAGATAAACACCCAAGACCCAGAACAATTTGAAAATGGCCATTTTCCATCTTGCCCTGGCTGGGGATCGAACACAGAACCTCCGGATTAGCGGTCTAGCGTGTTAACCATTACGCCTCGGAGGTCGTCAAAAATATGAAGGTTAATTTGTTTATTGAAAAAAAGAAACGAAATAACAATTTCCATTCGCAATATCTACACGGATCTCAAACGTGTTGAGTTCGCCATAAAACTTAATAACGAAATATTGCCTATGAACAATTGTAACACGGAAGCGTCATGTTAAACAACCAATGTAGGTATATAAAGTACTTACCTGCTTATTACAACACAAAAAATCAATCAGCTTTATAGAGGCCGCTTCACCTTGGTTGGAATGTGAGTTTAAACCGTATGCTTGTATAAAAAAACCTTGTTTCGTTTTGATTATAAGTTTAATTTTATCAATTTTCATTTTTATAATTTATATATTTTTTTAACATATTAAATATTTCTATTTCTATTTTATACTTACATATATTTTTATATTTTATTATTATTATAACGTTCGAACAACTAACATTAGAGAAAGTGTGATGAAGTACAATTTTTATTACTTTAATCAAGCAAATAAAATTAAATTAAAAACTTATCCCGATATTTATATTTGATACAATCACATAAAAGTGCCACCATGCTGGTCTGGTAGAACGGAAAAATCTTAGAATGTACGTAAACGTACGATCTGCTCGGGAAGAGAAGCAGCTGTGCTTCTCTTCCCGAGCAGGTCGTACCCAGTGATGCGGCTAGCAACCCATCACTATTTTGATTTCTTTTCCGACTTCGCTTACCATCACGCTAAAGGTGGCCTTTGGGTCTTGGATCGGTCTGCTTAGACCCGCAAGACCAAAAATACTTTTCCTGCCCCATTAGGGATAAAGACGTGATAGTATGTAGGTATGTATGTATAATATATACTTATAACTCAAAGGCGACTGACTGACTGACTGACCTATCAACGCACAGCCCAAACCACTGGACGGATCGGGCTGAAATTTGGCATGCAGGTAGA
This sequence comes from Acrobasis repandana, assembly GCA_963576875.1. Classification (NCBI taxonomy): domain Eukaryota; kingdom Metazoa; phylum Arthropoda; class Insecta; order Lepidoptera; family Pyralidae; genus Acrobasis; species Acrobasis repandana. The sequence continues at coordinate 7,294,125 of OY756215.1, forward strand.
TGTTATGACGTAAGCATCCGCTAAGAAAGGACGCGAGCGAAGCCGCGGGCAAAAGCTAGTGTATGTATAAAAGTGATGAAAAAAAAATAACATGAAAGAAGTTTTGAATTAACAAGGTACATATTCGTATATAAATGGATTTATAGCCTTCCATTCACCCTCTATCTTTGCTGCACATTGATAAACCATTCGCAAATAATAATCATAAGGTATATCGTTTAATTTTTATAAAAATATGTTAATTCAATTTTCAGTCTTGCGTGACTTACAAGACAGTTAAATATATTTTTTACTGACCCTACGTTTAACTACTACTTTTACTGATCAAACCTTTCCCGTATACAAATTTTGTTAAGTGGCCGCATTGCTTTAAATCCATCGTTAAACTTTCATTAGTAATTTCTGTAAAAACTTTTAGAAACTTCTTAAGATCTTTGAATCGTTCACAATTAATAGCAAAGTAATAAAACACAACTCAAAGGCTGCCGGCAGGGACATACATAACATTAACAGACTAATGGGTTATGATTATGATATTTACTGCTACATGCGACGGCCTTAAGCCACGGTTCCGCTTGTTAAGACTAACGACTAATAAGTATGATTGTGTTATTATGATTTACGTCATAAAGACAATTAAAAAGTTTTCTGAAGGAAACCAGCGATGACTTTATGAGTTTTCGTGCACTCGTGTTAACTTATCTAATAAACTATGTTTAATTAATAATCGTGGTTTTATGATGACTAGCAAGCAGCACATGGCACAGCATAATAAAATTACAAATTTTTAATATTTCGTATGCTTTAAGGTTAAAATATTAAGACCTATGAAATTCGACCAAGATTATTTTTATAGTATAAATAGGCCTAATATTTATCATAAATCATTAGTAACACCCTTACATGTGTTTATTTATGTGTATCGCATGATATTTATTCTATGTGTAATCAATTAGACAAGTCTTTTAAGCGAGTACGGGAATGAACTCGTGAATGAAACCGTACCTTATGTAAATGAGGCGGCTCCGGGCAAAGCGTTGCCTAAATATTAGTTTAATATTTGGGAGATTGTATCACCGGCTTAGACGAGTAGCATTGTAACTCTCGTGTTGTTATTACAACCTGTTTAAAACTCGTATGTAGTTCAATTACGGCACATTAACATCGCTTGAGGCCTCATATCGCGTGAATGCGAAGCTTTGAAGACTTTGTTGAAGTTATGTTTCGATTTTTTATAATATTAGGTCCTTACATATGAAATTGCCGTTCAGTATCAAAAAAGTGAAACAAGTTTTTTTTAATAAAATTATTATTTAATCAATCGAAGTATGCGCCGTTGTTATCGATACACTTCCGCCATTTTATAGGCAGATCATTGATACCTTTGGAAAAAAAATCCTGGGAGCGAGAGTCTATGAACTGTTTGAAGGCGGTTTTGACTGCCTCATCAGATTTGAAATTTTTTCCTTGTAAAAAGTTATCTAAATTTTGAAAAAAGTGGTAATCGGTTGGGGCAAGATCTGGAGAGTATGGTGGGTGACGCAGAGGTTCCAATTGCAGCTCCTCTAACTTGGCGATCGTTTGATATGCAGTGTGTGGTCTAGCGTTATCCTGAAGGAGCAGTGGGCTAGAGCAATTCATCAGTCTCGGTTGTTTAATGGCGAGCTTTTCCATCATTGTTTGCAATTGTTGGCAATACAAGTCTGCAGTAATCGTCTGGCCTGATCTCAAGAAGCTGTAGTGGATAACACCAGCACTGGTCCACCAAACACTAACCAGAATCTTCTTTTTGGTCAGTTTTCGCTTAGGGCAAGGTATTGCCGGTTCTCCAGTGTCAAGCCATTGTGATGATCGCTTCCGATTGTCGTACAGGATCCATTTCTCATCACAAGTCACGATACGATTCAAAATCCCCTTATTATTGTGGCGATTAAGCAAAGAAACGCAGCAAGCAACGCGTGTTTGTTGGTTTGCTTTAGTCAATTCGTGCGGTACCCACTTTTCGAGTTTTTTAATTTTTCCGATTTGGCGCAAGTGGATAAGTATCGTTTTGTCACTTACGCCGAAGGCTGCTGCTAATTCAGAAGTGGTTTGAGATGGATCCGCTTCCACTATTGCCTTCAATTCTTCGTTATTCACTTGAGTATCAGGTCGTCCACGAGGCTCATTGTGTAAATCGAAATTTCCAGAACGGAAACGTTGAAACCAAAAACGCACCGTTCGTTCGTTAGCGGTGCCTCGTCCATACACGTCGTTAATTCTTCGAGTCGTTTCTGCAGCACTGGTGCCACGGTGGAACTCGTATTCGTAAATACCGCGAATTTTCAATTTGTCCATAGTTGTTGTTATAGCAATGTTGAAACTCAAACAAATGATGTTAAAACAAATGAAATACGAATTTTAAAACAATATTTTTCTGGCTTTATTTCGAAATAAATTTGAATTTGGAATTCCTAATGAAACGCAAGATATTTGATTTTAAAGTTGCCAGTATTGAAAATCGGCAATTTCATATGTAAGGACCTAATATAAAGAGAAAATATTTTTGGTAAAGCCGAAAAATAAATACGAGTATGTACTATGTTCATGTTTACTATATTTTTCAAAGCTTCGTTTGTAAAAGTTCTCAGAGTCTACTTCGACAATCTGAGCTTTTGTTTTGTTTTTCGTTTGTGTGACTTGCTCAGATATATTTAACTGGTTTCTAATTTTTCAATCTCGTGGCATAGCTTGACTGCCATACAAATATGACAGCCGGGACCAACAACGGCTTAACGTGCCTTCCGAAGGACGAAGGAGTTTAAGAAATAATTTTTGACCCTTGTGTCACCCATTCAAGTGCAGACCACGATCAAGGTCGCTTAACGTACGAAAGGTTTGTATATTACAACATACAAACCTCGGATTGTGCAACGTTAACGAATGTTCGACAACTCTAGCAAATTATGATTAAGTTCGAAAATGAGCCAAGTCGGGCGAGGGATAGCTGAGAAATTTAGCTAGAAAAGTGATCTGGAGTGCCCAGTTCGGGGTGAACTAGTTTATAATAATAATAATAATATAAAACATATTTATTTGCCTCCAATAAATTACACTTTTGTACAATAAATAAGTACAATGAGAAAACTTATTGACTAAATATATATTACTTAGGTATTTATGTTTAGTGGAGGACTGGTGCCCATGCTAGGTTTCCGAAGAACCTGTAATTACGGGTCGGTGATCAAAGTTAATTTTATTTCTAAACAAAATTACAAAACATATACATTTAAACGAAAAACAAGTACTTAAGTTATAAATTAAATTCTTAAACAAGAACATGATTAACGTATCTTAATAAAAGTGTAAATAGTAAAATTAATATAATAAATTACATAATTACTAGAAAAATAAATAAGGTCAAACCACCGTTTCCATAAATCGTTCGGTCTCCTCGTATGTTAATTTTTGTAACCACTCACTCACAACTCTTTTGCAATCATATCTATTCAGAGTAAATATAAGCACCTTGCTGTTCATTTCCTTGTACAGAAAAGGGCCAAGAAAACAGAATTTTTTAAAAAACTTTTTTATGAAGAATTTTTAAAAAAACTCAGTATTAAAGGATGGAGTAGGAAGGTTAATTATTCTGTTACTTCTAGTGAGAAGTTGCGGAAGGAAAGGGAGTCTTGAATGCTGTTTAAAACCAAGTTGCAATGCTTGTGCTGGCAAATGAATAAATTATGTAAATAGTACGAGGTAGGTTCTCGCTTTCTTGTAAATGATTCGGCGTTTTGCGTCTAATGGCCGATTTGATCCACGCACTCCAGTTCTGTGTTACTGCCACAAATATTTAAATTCTGAGTGAAATTTTCAGTGTTCCTGTTTACAATGCGAACTTGTTAAGGGTTTAACAAAAAAAATGTTTTTGTTTAAAACTCTAATCTTCCAATTGCAAACAAATCAGTTTTAGTAAAATAAATATTTTAAAAATATTTTATGACAGTAGCAGCCGAGGTAGTATAAATTGCAATTTCATACATAAAACCTTATAGAAAGTAACGTTTAATATAAGAAAAAGCTAAATGAATCTACAAAAAGTGCTTGCTTATTATCAAAATTTCACTTCGTGTGCATAAATTATTCCACTTTTTCCGAGCCCACCTTGCGGTTTTCATAAAAATCGCTACGCATAATGTCTCCTTAATTTTGATGACGGAGTGATTGGTTATGGTCTCAAAACCGAAACCATTAACTTTGCATTCCTCTGCCGGTCGCCAAGTAAAAAAAAAGAAAACTCGCTCGGCCCGGCCCGAGGTGCAAACAGGGCGGGCCGGTACTTTACTCTGGCACCTCGTTCCGAAAGTAGTGACAAATGGTGGCGGCATCTTTCATCTCCTCGCTTTTCATTTAATATGCACTCAAATATAAACTCTAATGGTTTTATATACAGTTCGTATTCCCTATAAAATAAAGCACTATTAACGAAATGATAACGCAATAATGAAATTGGGAAATAATCGCAAATAGCTTATGAATAGAGGGCCGCAGCACCTACCTGAATTGAAAGGGCTTTGACTCATTTCATTACATATAAATTAAACATTGTTGATAACCATAATATCATGCATAAAGATTAACAAAACTTAATTAGTTTGAATTCTACATAAAGTAGGTATCTAGGCACCTAAATAAGAAGAGATGTTGAACCTAATTTATTCATGTTATTTATTTAAAAAAAATTGTGCCGCGTTTGTACGACACACCATTGCCGGCAGACTTATATGCAGTAAAAATCACTTTCAATCAACACTAGTTCTTGTCTGTGGAGTATTTTCCACGTCTTCCTTTTTCGGTTAACTGTTTGACTTTCTTATTTGTCACTTCTGCTATTACCTTTACTTATTGACCTTCCTTTTTAGGGTTCCGTAGCCGAATGGCAAAAAACGTATACTTTATGGGTTCGTCATGTCTGTCTGTCTGTCCGTCCGTATGTCACAGCCACTTTTTTCCGAAACTATAAGAACTATACTGTTGAAACTTGGTAAGTAGATGTATTCTGTAAATCACATTAAGATGTTCACACAAAAATAGAAAAAAAAAAAACAATAAATTTTGGGGGTTCCCCATACCTACTTAGAACTGAAACTCAAAAAATTTTTTTTCATCGAACCCTTACGTGTATGGGTTTTATGGATAGGTCTTAAAAAATGATATTGAGGTTTCTAATATAATTTTTTAACTGAATAGTTTGCGTGAGAGACACTTCCATAGTGGTAAAATGTTGGTCCCCCTCCCCCTGCAACTTCTAAAATAAGAGAATGATACAACTGAAAAAAAATATATGATGTACATTACCATGCAAACTTCCACCGAAAATTGGTTTGAACGAGATCTAGAAAGTAGTATTTTTTTAATACGTCATAAATCGTAAAATGTTACTTGTTGCTACGGAACCCTTCATGGGCGAGTCCGACTCGCACTTGACCGCTTTTCTTTTAATAGTTTCTACCGTTCCTTTTATGAAGTTGTCTAACTTCAGCAGATCGTTGATGGTTACTTTAGCACCACATTCAAAAGATTTTCTCTCTTTTCAAAACAACAATTTGCAGTAACTGTTCACAATCACCAAGATGGATCGCTGATTGTTATACATGGTATAAACTTTTTGAACAGAGTTTATAAATATACAAGGTCTAACAAAATATACTGAAACTATTTTAAGGGTGGATTCAGTCCATCGTACTGAACATCTTTCCTCAAGGAACATATATCGAAATATGAAAAATAATTTTTGGCCTCCCATATAAGTTGACCGATCAGCTGATCCGAGTTTGTATGAAAAGCCAAAAAACTATATTTTGTTAGACGTTATATAACGTCTAACAAAATATACTGAAACTATTTTAAGGGTGAATTCAGTCCATGATATTGAACAACTTTCCCCAAGGGACATATAATATATCGAAATATGAAAAATATTGTTTGGCTTTCTATAGGTACAAACTCGGATTAGCTGATTGATGAACTTGTATGGGAGGCCAAAAAATATTTTTCATATTTCGATATATGTTCCTCAGGGAAAGTTGTTCAATATCGTGGACTGAATTCATTCTTAAAATAGTTCCACTATAGTTTTTTAGACCCTGTATAAATGGTAATTTCTTTGTACAAAGGACGCTGCTGCCCATTTCTCTGTTTCCTATTCTGGCCTTAGTCATCACTTACGATACTCTAGCTGGAGGAAAGGAATGCGTGGTAGAGAAAGAAGGCAGATAAGATGCCATCACCACACCACACAGCTGTATACTGTATTTTATGTCACACTCAAAATATGCAGTTACCTACTGTAATCTTATTCTCCAAACTCTTACCTTTCCAAGCTCCAGTCGACGAGCTCCATCTTCAGTTATACTACTATGTTCCTGTTCTATAAATAAAGACCAAAAACTGGACACAGTAAGATCTAAAAGTAGACAATTTACTAATTTCTACAACTCTTTTTCTTACTAATATTATTATTGATGCTAAAAATGGTAAGGTTGGATAGAAAGGTGTTTGTTTCGCTTGTAAGCCGAAATGGCTGAACGGAACGAAATGTTTGGCATGTTGATAGATATTACCTGGAATGACATAAAGGATACTTTTTATCTCGAAAAATGTAAGGTTTCAACGGGATTATCAAATAACGTACTACCTTCTGACCACGATCATCATCAGCGATCAAAAACCCACTACTGGGCATAAGCCTCCCTTTGTCTACGTCATCCACGTTCTGACCCCGGCCGCTGCAATCCAGTTCTTTCCAGTGACTTGTTTTGATTTGACTGACAACACAACAACTAGTTATTTATAAGTCTACTGACATCACAATGGAGCTCATAATGAATCAATACAATCATACACACCACATATTAATAACGATTAATTCTAAATAATATAGTAGATATAATTATGAACATGCTTATTTCACATACTCAATCATTTATTCTTACTATGTAACGCAACGAAACTCAATGAAGAAATATATAAGCTCTATGTTAAACTGAATAAGGTTTTTTATATTAAATTCGCGTGGCGCGCATGCAATGTTTGTAAAAATTCCGTGGCTTAATATGCAATCCGGGGAGCATTGTCTAAAGCGATTATTGAAATGGCGACGCATTATTCTGATAGCACGTCGTATGCGATAATAGGCCCTAATACGATATAATTACAGAGGAGGAAATCATTCGCTCACAGTAGCCCATGAAGATATAATTTCTCATTGAATTAATGATGGTATCGTGCGTGATACATCAGTTTGTCGTCGCTGTAAGTTCTGCTATCATTTACTACGAGCTGCGTTTAGAAATTGTAACATGCTATGTGAATGGCGACTCGAAAGGCGATTACTCATTTATGATATGAATGAACATGACAGTTATAAGAATACAGGAATAGATTCTTAGTTAACTAGAAAAATAGCCTTCATCAATAGTGTTTTCATGTTTTCTTTCTTGTCATCATGAGGTCTTTTTTAGTCTCCAATGCAGAAACACGACCCTTTCTGTCTTCACTCTCCACGCTGGCCAGACGCGTCGCGACGCGACGCGTTTAGCTTGTGTTTCCTAAGTCGTCTTAGAAAGACTTGGAGTGGTCCTATTTTACTCTGCCGGGAACCACACGGCCTTTTCTTTCTGACTTTTTTTATATTCTGAAACATGGGCTTAGTAATCTTGATAAGTGTGACTAGGATCACTCGTGGGACTTTTTAACTTTGAAGTATACTGGGATATAAACAAAAACTTAATATGATTTCAGTAACAAAGGCACATTTCCCGTTTTTCTTTTAATTTTAATAACATTATTAAGTTACGATTCCTTTCTATTTGCTAGATTGATTCCTATTTTCCACCTTTTCACCCACCACCACGGTAAAAGTGGACTTTGGGTCTTTCGGTCCTGGTCTCTGTCTACCCCGTCAGGGATAAAAACGTGATAATGTATCTGTATTATGAAGATAAATATATATATTAATATATTATATATTACTAATTAAGATAAGCGGGTCACTCACGTAAAAAATCAGCTACTGGCCGACATGTTATCTTAATTAATGTCTGTGTCTCACGTTAGTTATAACCAAAATATTATATATTCATTTATAAATATAAATATACAAGACTAGCTTTTGCCCGCGGCTTCGCCCGCGTAGACACAAATACACGTAGTACACAAATTAGATTGCAACCCCTAATGTACCCCCGGGGATGCAATTTATTAAAACCCAATTAATGGATTATTATAATTAACAAACCACTAATTCAAAAATTTCATGTGTCTCGCTTCAAAAATGACGAATATATACATATTTGTAACCCCTATTTCACCCCTATAGGGGAGTAATTTTCAAAATCTAATAAATGCATTATTATTTACTACTAACTACTAAAATACATTAAAAATTTCATGTCTTACTTTAAAAATTACGAAGTTTCATACAAACTGCCAACCCCTATTTCACCACCTTAGGGATGGAATTTCCTAAAATTCTTTTTTAGCGGACGTATCCTAGTCACAATCTACCTTCCTGCCAAATTCCATCTTCATTGGCTAAGAAGTTTTCGAAATTTCGAGATGACTGAGTGATTTTCGCTTTTATATATATACTAGCTTTTGCCCGCGACTTCGCCCGCGTAGATTAGGGGTATGAAAAATAGGTGTTGGCCGATTCTCAGACCTACTTAATATGCTCACAAAATTTCATGAGAATCGGTCAAGCCGTTTCGGAGGAGTACGGGAACGAACATTGTGACACGAGAATTTTATATATAAGATAAATATATATATAGATTTCAAATTTATTGACGGCAACATAACCCATAAGAAAAGTTATTCAGTATTTCACGTACTGCACTTCCTTCCATAGAAAGAAAATCTTTATGCATAGGTATACATACAAACAGTTTGCTTTTCACTGAGTTTGTAAAAGTCATCAAATTCATTATTTCTACGTACGTTGTTACCAATTACTGACATTCAATTACGTACAGAATCGCAAGTAAATGTGGAAACTTTGCAAAGTTGCTGAACGAAGTGTGTTAGTTATTAAAGCATCCTTTTTTGCAGAGTGCCGCGCAATCTCGCCGGTAATTGCCGCTTTACCGACGACGTCGAAATTTTAATTAGTTAGCGAAATAAGCGACCGCTTCGCACCACTCATCCATCAGCCGCATGCGGCCTCCCAGCCTTCTATAAGAGCCTTCACACATTATGCTACATGTTCACTTGATATCACCCGGCGGTTCCTCGAGGGTTTGAAAGTAACCGAAACATAAACGTATTGTTCCGTGCTTGGGGCGCACGGAACAATACGTTTATGTTACGATACTTGCCATATTTGCTAGCATGTTCGTAGCCTAGGTTTTCTACTGTTACCTTATGAAAATATTTTTATATTTCGATATATGCTCCTTGGTGAAAGTTGTTCAGTATCATGGACTAAATTCACCCTTAAAATAGTTTCACTATATTTTTTAAGACCCTGTATTAATTACTGTAAATTATAAAAAATACCGCAGCTACCGCTGACGACAGAACAGGTGACGAAGAAACTAATCGCGTTTTCAGTTTTACTCTAAACAAACAGTGCAGTAAAACCCCCCCGAAATTTGTATGGAGAAATTGTCGACTAGTTCCACCTTAACTCAAAAATGTTATGTGGAGATTGGTAGGCTATATTTCTATTTATATAATGGTGTCGAAGTAGTCCTGCGGTGTTTGTGATGTGGCGACTTCATAAGACCGCGAGCCATTGACATAATGTGCGGAGGCTCTAATAGTAATCTTACGCGACAGTACGCACACTTTTACGACGCTGATAGTCGTCTAAAAATAAAGCTTAAAGTCGGGTAACTTGTTACCAAAGGACTGGTCAGAACGCATACTTATAAAGATTTACGATGTTAAACAAATTTCATAATTATTACACGCTCGTCATACTCTTAAGCTGAATAATAACGTCTTGGACTTTTCGTTGATATATTACAAAATTATTAATCATGTACAAAATTTTTAAACAATTAGGTAACTACGCAGTCTTATCTCAATATATACCTAACGTCTAACAATATATACTGAAACTATTTTAAGGGTGAATTCAGTCCATTATACTAAACAACTTTTCCCGAGGAACATGTATCGAAATATGAAAAATATTCTTTCACTTTCCATACAAACTCGGATCAGCTGATCGGTCAACTTATATGGGAGGCCAAAAATTATTTTTCATATTTCGATATATGTTCCTTGGGGAAAGTTGTTCAGTATCATGAACTGAATCCACCCTTAAAATAGTTTCAGTATATTTTGGTAGACTGTATATGTAGCTATGTGTAATTTGTAGGCAGTGATTATAATATAGGTATTTATGATATACGTACCTAAAAGACGAAAAAATAAAGTTTAGCTGTCACTATGAGTTGGGTACTCATTACTTAACGAGTTCCTATTGGACAAAAGATTTATAATTATTATTGAAATATGACGATAAATAAAATAATGGCATAATAACCTTCGCATAAAAATTGTTATTAGCAGACGCTTAATTACTGCTATTATTCACAAGAAAAAAACTTTCGACGCCAACCATGTCTCATTTTATATGATCTTCTGGCTGTCCATTTCATTTTGACCTTCGTGTCCTACTACTGTACTTATTTCTATGACGTAGACTTAGTAGCAGAGGACTCGGTGGGACGTAGCAGGAGTTCAAATTACAACATCTATACAAATAACGCTGTCCGTAAAGTATATAAAAGACGCTTGACCAGTTTACACAAATTTATAGTTGACCAATCCGCTAGTTGCCAACAAGTCAAATCAGATACTTTTTTCTAAACGTCAAAACAAACATTTTCTATGAGATTTGTATAAAATATCGGACTGTGACGTCATAGTTTCTTGGAGTGAAATAGCGCTCTCAATATTCGTTTTTCTGCATTAATAAATCTAAAATCATGTTCAAAGTGGATGTGATCAATGACAAGTGACATTATTTTGTGACGTATTATTCTCTTAACATTACCAAAATTACCAAATAATTTATTTTTACCCAGGAAACTACCCAATTGCACTTAGCATCGGTAAATCGCATGAAATCACTAAACGAATAGATTTTATACGAAAAAACGTTTGTATGTGTTGACATAGGTTTATTGTACTGTGTACTACTATAAAGACCTGACCTTTTTGTGACCTACTGATAACTACATATTGTAATATTATTTGGTCAAGCGAGATAAAGGAGATTTTCAGTAGGCCTAAAATGGGCTTTGCCCTTTGACGTAAGTAGGTAATACAATTAAAGTTAAATGATCTGATTAATCGTCCGATGTGCTCATGCGCATGTGTTCACACGAATTAGCTTGTTAATCTCCTTGTTACAATGATATGTGTGTAATCGAATAATCGAGTGATAGAATGATTGCGATGGAGGCTGCCACCAATCTGCGAGAGTACAGAAATTTAGTTCCGTTTTTACTTTATTTTTGTCCAAACCAAACAGTGGCGTAGGGTATATCATCATATAGGATACATCATCACGTCTTTTTTTAGTTATGTATACAACGTGGAAAGGACATACCCGTAATAAATCGAACCACAGTCTATATACTAGATAATTTTTGGCAGTTGTTTTAATTTCATTATATTATAATGATCTAGTATAGACCGTGGTTCGATTTATTACGGTTATGTCTTTTCCACATTGTATATAAGATAATAAAATATTCTTATTAAATTATAATTTAAGAATTCTATTAAATATATTCCTAATAATATACTAGTCACCAATGATTATTTTTGTAACTTGTGCTCAAAAGTTAACCCGTATTTCAATTCAGCGCTTTAATTCTACGGCTTATAGGACCCTACCAGTTTTAAATTAAGGCCAATGACTTGCCTGGCTAGATAGATGGTAGCGGCTTTTGTAGCACTATACCTTAACAGGTATAGGTATTACAGAAGCCGCAATACGTCACCTTGAACATCATGTAATGATGATAAAGTCTAAATTGGTTTAGCATCTAATGCGACGATACTATCGGACAACATAGTCGTCTTAATTTTCGGAGTAAATTCCCTAGAGTCTATGTAATACAGAAATCTGAAGCGTTATTTCTATACTTTTTTTAATGTAGGGTGTTTACCGCTGCGCCCGCGCCGGCACGCGGTCACGATTTGCCTCGCTCGTGTTAATCCAATCCATTGTTTTGACGAGATTGATGAATGGAAAGTGCTGTTACCGCAACTATGATTAACAATAGCATCTCGTAGGTAATTATTTTCATGCGGAATTAGAGCTGCCGTAATTAATTTAGTAATAAAAAAAGAAGTGCTGTTGCATTGTTCTGGGCCGTTAGAAATATATAGGCAGTAAATTGAGCAACGGATGGTATTTGTATGAAGTTAATTAATTCAAAAATTAGTTTTCAATTGATGAATGATTCAAGAAATCAATTGAATACAACGGTTATAAAATACAATATGAATATTACTCATTTTATAACCCAATTGTTAGGATGGCCCGTCAGTGTAATGAGATTGCGAATACTAACCCTGAATCGATGTTTTTGATCCCAAACTTGCCTCATACACTAAAATTTTAAAGGGGATCTTGTATGATTACAATGATTAAAATGTGAAGTGCATACATATTTAATAGGTAAGATTTTGTATACTTTTATTTTACTTGTTTTCTCTTAGATTGTAAGAACATATCTTTTATTATTTCATGTACACACATGTTTTGGATTGCAACCAGTTTTAATGTTTTTGTATGTTTCTTTCTGTGTAGTTTTGTAATATTATTATTCATATTCTGCTACGAAGAGATTTTTGCCCCCTAATAATAAGCACCACTTATCAATGTAATTACCTAAATTTTATATTCGTTGCATTGAATGTCGTCCTTTTTTTTACAGCGAATAACACCATATCTACCAGTTTAGAGCTCTACCATCTATCTAGCCAGGCAAGTTATTGGCTCAAATTAAATCTGGTAGGGTCCTAAATCTATGCCTACATAAATTCCAGCTTCAGACAGACTTATAAATACTTGAACATATTTGTTAGATGTTGATACCACTACTACAATTTTTATTTCGGTACATTGGAATAAAATATAGGTAACTCTATATTATTAACTATCTTACGCACTTACTGTATTGTTGGGTTATATAATGAAACCCGTGAAATGACTTGAATACTTTATTCTTAATAAATTAGTTATAATTATCACAATAATAACTTAAATGTACAGAGCTCTTATATTTAAAGGTCTTGGACAGGGCTCGATCCAAAGTGGCAGTGACAGATGTCACATTTGAATTTATGTCTTTAATTTGAAAAACATTGGGTGTGTTTAATACACTTATAGGTATGCGTCGCTCTTATCGCACTCGACTGCCAGTACGTCTTCTGAGTGTACTGAATTTAACTGCAGGTAGGATATGCATTAATGCTTGTCCCCAAAACTGAAATGCTGTAAGTAAGAAACTCTTCACAGGACTCCCGCCAAAGTACTGAAAGCCCGTAAACATGTTACTTTCCATACAATACGTTTCGCCTAAACGCCGCACACTCTCCGTGTAATTTGTGTGAGCGTAAAGATGGCGCTCGTTTATCGAAAGCACCACGAACAAAAGCGCTTAATGCCTCGTCTTAATTAATATGATTAATGACGTGGGCCGCGGTGCGTTTTGAACTCGCGTTACTGTTGTAATCGAGAAATAAATTAATTTTATTAGTAGTCCTTTCTAATAGAATACAACCCGTCGAGCTTCGTTCACTCTAAACGACGTCTGGATATTTTCTCGGTTCGTTACGTTTCTCCAATTTCAAAATTAGGCGTTAAAACTCACCGGTCATAATTTGAATTTACGACATTTATGCATAGATAACAGTGTATAAAAAGGCAAAGTTTATAGTCTTATTCCACTAACAAGCTACGCAATGTTCCCTTATGTAACCTCTTTTAAGTTACAATTAATTACTTTAATGCAAGTTTTTACTTTCATTACCTATTCCTATTGATGACTACTGGTAATCACAAATATTTCAACGTAATCGGTTCTCGTACAACCTTTTAATAGGGCTAGTAATAGCAATAATAATTTCCTATGATTTTATTTGAAACCGTCAATAACTACTTATCGTAATTAAATAGTATTAAAAAAATCGCAGTAAAACAAATAGAATTCTCGCAGACGTGTTACCCCTTTAAACATATTTTCTCATGTTTCTAACTAAAATGGCACGGGTTTATTTTATTGTAATTTAGACTTTAAGCCGAAAGCGTGTGATTGAGAATGGCTATGGCAGATAGGTGTCGGAGTCCTCGCCTCGGGCCGAGATCGTGGCGAGATAATTAGAGGCCGCGGCTCTGTGGGAGCCATAAAAACGGCAAATTGACCGGCGGGATAACCAGAAAGGCACAATGTGTTAGATAATAATTTCCAAATTACAGGTTATGTTGGTTCGCGGGCAAGATGCGGCCAGCTCTTTTTTCCTGCGCCCGCGCCGACTGAGGTGCTAAGGGCAGGCTAATTATTATTTGGGTATCAGAGCGAAGATTTTAGAGCAGCTGCTACCTGTATAAATATTTATTGTTAAAATTCAAACGTCCGTTTTGATAGAATATGTTTTTGAGGAGGTATTATAGGTCATTATAATATTATAACTGAAATAATTGCCCGACATTCGTTATTAGCTAGATTGTGTAATGGGTACTAATAAGGTAGAACTTTTAACTAATACAAATCAATAAACATAGTTATTTTATTGTTATGTGAAGGTGGACAAATAATTTTCACAATCATGGTAGTGTAAGTTGCAACGTATAAATATATAGTTTGCCGACCGATGAACACTCCTTTTTACTGTGGATGTCACTAGAGGCAAGAGAGAAAGCGCAAACATCACTAGAGGAAAAGGAAAAAGCGCATACAAATATTTAATTTCCAAGGAATTGACCTCAAACGGAGATCGGTTGTAAAATTTTTCGGACGAATACACTTCCGATTCTCTAATGATGATATAAAAATTAGTTTTCTGATTCTTAATCTACCCCCGCTTAATGAAAGATTAAGATACACTATCACGTCTTTATCTCTAACGGTAGACAAAGCCTAAGGCCGCAAGATCCAAAGGCTACTCTGTGTGACGGTCGGCGTGAAGGTGGACAATAGGAATCAAAATAATGATGGACTAGTGCTAAAAGTATTGACTATTCATCGATATCTATTTTCATGACATAAATCCACTAGATTTCAACAAGTCAAATCGGATACTTTCTTCTAAACGTCAAAATAAACATTTTCTATGAGGTTCGTATGGAATACCGGACTGTGACGTCATAGTTTCTTGGAGTCTAAAAGCGCAATATCCGTTTTCAGCATTAATAAATCTAAAATCACATTTAAAGTGGATATGATCGATGACAAGTGACATTATTTTGTGACGTTTTATACTCTTAACAGTACCAAATAATTTATTTTTAACCTAGGAAACTACCCAATTGTCGCCAATAATTTGTCAAGCCCTAGTGTAAACAAATATCTTTGTATTTTATGTAAAATAGTCCTGAATTCTTCCTTTAGGAACACTAGGCATATGGTTATTGCTCTAAAAGAACACATGTAATATACATAATCTGAACTGGTTTCTTGATGAAGTTCTGAAGATAATAACATTCTAGGTCTACGATTAGACGGGTAAACCAAAAATTCTTATATAGAATTCTTCGTTTTAAAACCGAATCAATTCCTTCAGCTTCAGAAGCTGGAATATATATTTTCTGAAGATATTTAGGAACAGACATTTACATTACACATTTTAATAAAATATACTGCCGATTTGTATGAATAACTTTTATAAACCATTTATACTCTACTCTACGAAAATGGTATTTAAAAGTTACTTTAGCACTTGTACACACATCCAATAAATTTCTGGACTACTAAAAAGTACTTGATTCCCTAAAACTTTAAAATAGTTGAGCCACCAAAACTTTTCTTTATATACATATTTTTTAATTTTAATGTAAAATATGATTAAGTAGGTAGATCAAGAGCCTCAAATTACTAAAAATCTTTGCCATCTTTGCTATGGTTGAAATACCTTGTTGGATAGCAATCCTCATATTTGGAGTAACATACTTATACACAATATAAAGTCATGTATTTTCAGATTAAAAAAAATAGTTTTCATTATGAATATACTTAAGTAATTAAAAATCAAATTTCAATATACGACAATCAAATTTAATACAGCAAATGGACTACAATGTTCAAGTCTTGGTAATTAATTGTTTATTGAAACGCATAAAGTGAAATGGTTTTACATATCAATTGCGTGTGATGACGGCCGCAAAGACAATCGAAGCGGCGCTAGGGCTCCGCGGCGCGCCATTGGCCGCCCCTCCAAAGGCGGGGCTTTGCACCCGCCCTCGGACGCTAGATGGAATATTGAAATATTGTCTATGCTCTGATGCTGTTCACTGTGTTAAAATAACAATACATAAGAGTTTGGTATTATAAAACCATAATAAATGTAAATTCTTACATCTAACATCGTGTGTGGTATTTACAATATAATACTAATACTCTATAATGCACCATATAAAAAAAAATACAAAAAACAGAGAAAAATCTGAAAAATTATATAGAGGCGGACTTACTCGTATCGCATTGTAATCTCTTCCAGTCAACATTTGGGTAGAGAGAGAAGTGAATATTTAAGTTAAGAGATAGGTAATACATATATATATAGTATGTTTTTGTTAATAGATACAATAGAACCTGCTAAAAATGTATATAAATAAATACAAATACTTACATTTTATACGTATGAATTAACACATTATACAGGGTGACTTTTTATCCACCTGCTAAATTTTTGGAGCTAGTTCAGTCCATGATACTGAACTACTTTCTATGAAAAAAGTTATTAAAAATCGATAAAAATTTTTCGTCCTCCCATACAAATCAGCGCTCAGCCAAACGGATTTTGTATGGGAGGACGAAAAATTTTTATTTATTTATTTTATATTTAAAAAAAACTGATATTAAATATGACCTACTTATAATATATGGTATAGATAAAAATAAATAAACAAAACATTAAACAAATTTATACCTAAACATATAAATTAATAAATATATATTATACATATACAATAAATACAAAATAATTAAATATATTAGGATGATTGTGCTAGGCTAGGACTGCTGGAGAAACAATTTATGTACCGCCCGCTTGAATGCCATGCGACAGGGAGCCCTTCTGATAGACTTTGGCAGGGCATTCCAAAGCCGGATAGCCTTGATCTGGAAAGAGTTGTCCATGAGGATAGAGTGGTGAGCAGGAATAATAGCAAGGATAAAAGTGCTAGAGGAGCGAAGTGAACGAGATTGAGTAGAACTGAGAAGGTTGAATTTAGATCTTAGTTAGGGGACTGTGGATTGTTCAGGATAGAATAAAGCGTAGATAGTATTTTAGCGTTGCGTAAGGGTATTGGGAGCCATGCTAACTGGGAGCGAAATAAAGGAATGTGATAAAATTTACGTAAATGAAAATGAATCTGATGCAGTTATTGGCCAATCGATCTAATTTAAGAAGGAGAACTTGTGTTACGTCACAATAACATACATCAGCGTTGTCCAGTATAGGTAAAATTAAAGTTTGAGTCAGCGTTATTTTAGTATTGACAGGAAGAAAGTTCTTGAGACGATAGAGAGAGCGCAGCGTGGCAGTTACTTTGCGACTAACCTCGGTAACTTGGGTAGTCCAACTTAAGGTAGAGTCTAAATGAGGCCAAGATTCTTCACAGTCTCACTAAGGGGAATGATGGTATGAATAAATTGCAACGGGGAAATACTTTTTTCGATTTTTAATAACGTTTTTCATAGAAAGTACTTCAGTATCATGGACTGAACTAGCTCCAAAAATTTTGCAGGTGGATAAAGTACGAGTAAATCCACTACAAACTAATTTATAAATTGGGCCGTGGGTTTCGCTTTCCCGCTTTTTCTTCTCCAAATATAATATGCATGTTAATGGTCAAGACCTTGAGAAATTAAGATAAAATAGCCGAAACATGATTTGGCTATAGTTTTACGACCGGCCATCAACCCTCTTTGCCTTGGAAATGCAGTTGAAGCACCAGATTTTTGTGCAGGAGGACATGGAGTGGTTCTGTGCGTATTCCTTAAGTCGCCTCTTATGACATCCACAGGAAGACATGGAGTGGTTCTGTGCGTATTCCTTAAGTCGCCTCTTACGACATCCACAGGAAGACATGGAGTGGTTCTGTGCGTATTCCTTAAGTCGCCTCTTACGGTATCGACAGGAAGATATGGAACGTGGTTCTGTGCGTATTCCTTAAGTCGCCTCTTACGACATCCACAGGAAGACATGGAGTGGTTCTGTGCGTATTCCTTAAGTCGCCTCTTACGACATCCACAGGAAGACATGGAGTGGTTCTATTTTAAGCAGGAAGCCACATGGCACATATTTGAAAATACATAGTTATGTATAAAATATGTAGACAGCCGTCCTTGGACAATGTTTTCGCCCATTGTTATCCACGAGGTGAAGATGGCGGCAACAGAAAAATACGATTTTGTATCTCACATTTTCCAAATCTAACTTATTTTTTGGAATCCAAGATGGCGTCTGGATTTTAAAATTTTCACTTGATTCGTTCATTACGTCCTCCTGGAACATCGAAGGGGTCTGAAATTTTGTATGCTGGGGTAAAGCACTCCGCGGAACTCAAAACTGCAAACAAAATTTGATTCCAAGATGGCGGTCCGTATACGTTTTTTTTTTTTTTACTGAATTTAGCACCTTACCTATTCTCTCAACTGGAAATAAGATTCCAACCAATTTCAACAGCTGCACGAAAAAAAACGCCCGAAAAGCTAGTCTTATACTTAAACGCACGACCCCTTGGAAAATACAGAATTAGTACCACATACTAGAATATAATCATCATCATGATCAGATCTGTTTTAGTCACCACTCCACTGCAGGAGCACGACCCTCTCTGTACTGCCAGAACCATATACTAGCCAGAGCAATCAGAGGATTTGGCCTATACTCTCCACGCTGGCCAGACAGGTTGGAGAGGTCTCATTGATGCTTATAAGCTTTGTTTAGCTTGTGTTTCCTAGAATAGAATAAATAACTACTTTTTAACAAATTATTACAGAAAATTTTGCGTGATTGATAACAATGTAGATAAAATTTGTAGCAGTAGCTACAATCGTCTGCGAGGCGTCGTAGCATTTTGTTTGTAAAAGCAAATAATACGAGTAAATAGATACTAACTATAACAAAAGCTTATTTTATTGCCAAATTAAAAAAAAACAGTATATCAATCTCTACAACAAAAAAAAAAGGAAAAACATTAAATTACTGTCATCCTTATAACTTGATTTTCCCTCTGTGATAATAACAAGACTAGTCAAAAAAACACCTGCGTTGTAGTTAAATCTACCTCTATGCTATTTATGACCTGAATTTAATCGGTCTGAACAAGGACACAAAAGAGTGGACGTGGTTAGATCGATCTAACAATGCAATCTGACTACGGATACAGAACGAATATTGTTTCTCAATGTTTTATCGGCTCTGCTGCATGGCTAGGTAAGTCAGTATACTAATATTCCGAGAGCTAGTAGACATTTTTGAGTAGGTATTTGAGGCAAGCTGAAAACTTGTCTTATACTTCTCATATTTTCCAACTCAGAACTGCAGACCTAGCTGAAAGTAGCGGAGCGAAATCGACCCATACATTTATTTACATAGATACAACATTTTTTTTTTAACAAAAAAATAACAATAAGCAATCTGTTATTTTTACACGTTAAAATAGAATATTTAAGGAGTAAAAAAATATATAAGCCAGATCATTTAATTTGGTTTTGAATTTGGCAGATGCTTGCAAAAATTATGAGTTGGTGGGCATTTAAGCATCTTAAAACATACAACTAGTGACGCTAGAGGATCGTCACAGATGGTGCTAACGTGATGGTACCTACCTGACGAGAGTTTCGATTAGTTCACCATCAAATCTGAATTTGTTACTCCACCAATTTCTTGATCCTTGTCCCAATACTATTGTGTTTGTCAATGATAAATGGTCGCGCGGCGCTTTTCATCTCACGCGGTCAAAAGCGCCGCCGTCAAAACCTCTCACGTAACTTTGAACTTTAATACTGTCGTAATGAGGTATCAATTTCTTTTAATACCTCATAATTACACAGGACTAAATGATAGGGTACTAATCAAACTTGGGAATAAATGCGGATAATGCGGTTTAATATCGTTTGAAAGGTGCTTTTCGGCGGGTAGTCGTATTCAGGGATAATGAGTTTATTCAGAGGTTTAATGGAATGAATCGTAGTAAGCAAATAGTGCTTGAGACAGGTAGGGCAGTGAGAATGACGGCGCGGCGCGGCAGGGGTCGCCCTCTTCAATCCTCAATCGTATGTTGTATCACGGACAATTAAATGAAGATTCGATAAATTTTTTTATCAACTTTGATTTAATCTGTGTACATAAAAACAGCCTAAAATGATGCAATGGGTTGAATTTGAAAGGCGGAATTTTCAATACTCTAGATAGAAGATTCCTACCCCATTCATATTAAAACATAGCAAAAAAAAATTTAAGAAAAACATTTTCCCTACAAAGATGTAAGTATAAAACATCTTCCAATGCAAAAATTCACATAAATCTTTGAGATTCTCGAATGGTATTACCGCTGAATAGGTACTATTCAAACTTAATGACGACTCTGCCACCCAAGCATTTATTGTTAAATTTAAATATTTTCGAAATACTTCCATTGGCTTCAATTACTCGTAAACATAGTACAAAAGCGAGGACGTGTTAGATGTTCCGATGACGGACCACCGCACCGCCGCATGGTCGTTTGTATCAATAATAAACTTTCACCTCGCTGTCACAAACTAGCGAGAGTACGAAACATGCAAAAATTTTTTTGAATATTTAATAAACGGGACTCGGGCGTCGGACTCGTACATGAAGGGTTCCGTACCACCGTACAATGTTTTAAAACGCTAAAGAAACACGTTTCTTGTATGACGACCCCCTTTAATTTTTAACTTTATTTTATTTTTAGTATTTGTTGTTATTGTGGTCATAGTAATACATAATTGGTGAAAATTTCAAAACACGTTTCTTGTAGGTATAACGACCCCCTTTTATTTTTAACAATTTTTTATTTTTAGTATTTTTTGTTATAGCCGCCACAATAATACATAATCGGTGAAAAATTCGAGTGTCTAGCTATTACGGTTCAAGAGATAGAGCCTTGTGACTGACGGACAGACAGACAGACAGACAGACAGACAGATGGACAGACGGACAGACAGCGGAGTCACAGTAATAGGGTCCCGTTTGCACCCTTTGGGTACGAAACCCTAAAAATGACTCGAAGAGAAAATGTCATGTGGTGAGGTTATACTCGTATTGCAGTACGCTATCTAAAGTATGTTGTTTGGTGGTTATTATTTTTATATATTGTAGTGTCTAAAATTAGTGTAAGGTATTTGTGTATATATGTATAATAAAACGTATGGTTATTTTTTTATACGAATACATCTTTATTTTCAATAAATTATTAATTATCATACAAAAATTAATAAATATAACAACTAAAACCTAACCTACAAACTATAAACTAAAATTGAAATATAAACTAATCTAAATCTAAATATTATTTAAATTTATTTAAATAGTCGTCGATTATTTTAAATACGCATGTCACTGGCAATGACTTGATAAGAACTAAGTACTTAAATTATATGTATAAATAATTTATAACTACATACTTACAAAATTAAGGACTGCATTTTTTATATTAATATATTCAACTCAATTAAATACTCGGTACAATATGAAATTGTGTTAAAAAAATAATTATATTTAATCAATTTAGATATTTATTTATTTAAATACCTATAGAACTATATGAAATGAAATGTAACAAATAAGCCACAAGAATTTTGATAACAATGTTAGCCTATTACCAATTTTAATAGAGATCATTATGTCAGCTGTGACTTTGTTGTAAATCACTTATTGAGATGAGTTTTACAGAAACATATAACCGTCATTCTATATAGAAAAATAGAGGCTTAAAAAACCTACACACAAGAGTAATTTTTCTATATCCTTCATATTTGGGAAGTCATATTCACCTCAGACCTCGATCGACTTTCAACGCGAGCATGTGCATGCAATATGCATTGCGTTTACTTAGCTACTTTTGTATTGTTTGATTTTATATAAATATTTCTAAGACGCTTTCATGAATCAACCATCGTACTCACGCAGGCGAATAGTGAAACTCTAAAAAACTCTAGTTCCTTAACGAAAGGAAGCAATGACTATATTATATTATTTTTTTCATCTTGTTAGATTTTTTTTACAAAAAAAAAAAAATATATTTTACTACCGAGTAAAAATAATGAATTTTGTTAAGGTCATACTTGAATTTTCCGGGAATCAGTGCTGCTCCCATTTGAAATAAATTATTTGAAAGGAAACGAAGATATCATTAAAAATTTTGTCTCTACCAAGCCCTAGATAACCCCTCAAACTATTTTATGAACTACTGTTTACAGTTTAAAGTGAGAACGTGAAGCTTTTCTTCGCACATTTGCGAAAAACGGCCACTTTTGGCCAAAGACAAAATTTTAAATGATATCTCCGTTTCCTTTAAAATAATTTATTTTAAATGGGGGCAGCACTGGACCCTGGCAAATTCATTTATTTGTTTTTTATTTTTAAACTTTATTGATTAACAAAAAAATTGTCTTACAATTGGCGGACTTAACGCTAAAAGCGTTCTCTCCCAGTCAACCATAGGATAAACAGATAATTCGTTGCGGCGCAAAATAATTAAATAATTACATACTTATACCTAATAATACACATTCATGCATATATACTCATAATAAAGACATATATACGCATACATATAAAATATATATACATTTATATATATATACATGATTAAATAAATACAAATACATACATACCTACAATGAATGATGATGTAGATAAGAAAATAAGACTAATTTAGAAGAAGACAGTGTACTCTTCTCTTGAAGGAAAATTTTGTGGAAATTTCTTTGATGTCAACGGGCAAAGCATTCCAGAGTCGTGAAGCTTTAACAGTAAAAGAGTTTGCCATAAAATTTGTGCGATGAAGAGGAATACTAAGGAGACGGGTATCAGAAGAACGAAGCTGCCGATCATGAGTGTCGGAAAGAAATTGAAATTTGCATTTAAGATGTTCAGGAGATTTAGGATTAGAAAAAATAGAAAAGAGAGTGCACAGAATTCGCATTTGTCTGCGTTCACGGATGGGAAGCCATTTAAGCTCCGAGCGAAATGGAGTTATATGATCATATTTGCGAAGACAGAAAATAAATCGAATGCAATTATTAACGAGACGATCAAGCTTATTGAGAAGATCTGCATTGAGATCAGGGTAACACACATCAGCGTAATCAATAATAGGTAATATTAATGTTTGAACTAACAGTATCTTCGTTTTAATTGGCAGGAAGTTCCGAAGGCGGTTAAGCTGTTGAAGGGCAACAGTGACAGAACGACTAACTTCAGCCACTTGAGTGATCCAACTAAGTGTAGAATCGATATGGAAGCCAAGGTCCTTCACAGCTTTACAGTCATAAAATACATAAATACATAAATTCATGTAAGGCCTTAACTAAATAAACCATCAGCCTGAGCATAGAATACGCACAGACACAGGAGCACAAGTTATTCTTTGAATTCTATGACATCCTGACTTATTTTACTATCAATTCCATTGTAACATTTTATAAACTCATATCATGCACTACTTAAAATCGACAGGAACGGTTAATAAAACGCCCGTGACGTGACCGCGAAAACTGAACACACTGTTGATATGCCGATGTGAGGGTCGAATTTATAGAGGCGTAAAGTGACACAATGGTCGCGGCACTGCGGTCATGCGGGTGCATACCTTCTGCCTTTACAGCCTCCAATTACTGCTTATTGTTCACATGGCGCAAAATAGAGATGGTGGAGAATGGACACGTTAAATACAATGTTTGCAATTACCAGAAAATAAGAGCAGTCTTATTGCCGTGTGGTTCCCGGCAGAGTAGAATAGGACCACTCCAAGTGTTCCCGTGATGGCGTAGAAGGCGGCTTAGGAAACACAAGCTAAACAAACACTTAATCATCAGTGACACTTCTGCAAGCCCTCTGGCCAGCATGGATAGTGTAGGCCAAATCTAGAGATCTGGAGAGTGGAGACTAAAAAAGACCTGACGATGAAGAGTAGTGTCACTAAAAACCACAAACCATAGAGGAACAAGGTCACCGATTAATTGATCAATTTATCAGTAGTTGGATAACCTATTTGGACTTATAATTGGTGAATAAAGATCAAGAGGTCACACACACGCTTACTAGAATTATCAGAGTGCACCAGTATGGCATAGTATCTGAACGAAATTTTTACAGAGCCGCTGTGTACTTATAAATAAGAAAACTATTGAAAACTGTGTGCATCTGAATTGAGCGAATAAGACTCATAGGGAAATTAGTAAAAACTAATAGCAAAGGGCCATGAATTTCTTATTACAAATCTATATCACCTTAACAAAGTTTTATGTACAGTATACGGTATTAAGTTTTTATGGAACTGTTTCTTTGTGCTCTTCTATAGGATATGGATCTTCTCCATCCTTTTGGATCTGATATATAGTACGAGTACATTTAAGGGATAATATACATCATAATATTATATGGGTATGTCCTTTTCATAAGAGGACAGGACAGTAAAAATAGTAAACTCGCTCTTTTTAAAGGTTTAACTGAGTAGTGCAAATGCTAGATCTATAGAGCGTAGATACCACTTCTACATCCTTTTTTGTTTTGCGTATACCCCTATTTAGCAAATATTGTCTCATTTGTTTCTTACAAAGACTGATTACAACGAGATTGACCAATAAAGGGCTATAAGAAAACCGTGATGTGTTTTTAATTAAGTACTCGGGACATGTTTTATATTATAAATTAATGATTTATATAGATAGGGCTTTATTTTGTATATTCAACAACCATCATGACTTTCTTTAGGTTATCTGATCTTCTTTAATGAAAGTCTAGTCTACGTCAATGTAAATCTATAACTAAGTACTACTTATATTCCAAAAACCTGTTAGCAAAAATTAAGTATGCATAGAGATCCCCTATTTATAAAAATAAATTAAACGACATTCTCGTTACTGCCATAGGCTGCGTTCCCATTATACCAAACGTGTAATTATCTACACGCATGTACAATTAGACAAGAACAAAATAAACATGATAAGTTTAATCGCCGCTGTCAGAGTCCCGGTAAAGTGCCGTAAACTGTCTCTCTGAATCAAAAATAATATGAACCGAGAGGTCTATAATTAGGAGTTCTCCCGCCGCCAAATGGTCTGCGGGCAATCAATTAAAACAATATTTGAAATAGTGCGTCCAAAAAAATTAAAAGGAAGTTCTCAAGCTATAAACATTCCGTATTATGTCCGATGAGATACGCCTTCCTCTTCTTTCTTGTCGGTGCGTCTCGTTTCCGCTGCGACGAAGCGTCTACGTACGTGCACCTAAATATGGGAGGATGCGCGTTGGGATGAGTTATGAGCCGGCTAAGTTACCGCCAAAGCCTTGTTTGTGAGAGACAAAAGTAATTAACTTCGACTTAGTTGAGATTATGACTCCGAAATTACCTTTGAGTTCTAATAAAGAGCAGACGGCAGTCGTAGCGTTGCTACGATGTCGTATCTCTGTTAGGGTTCGTAGCAATTTTCTATTCTAGCATAAGAACTGCTTTACAATTATTGAAGATACAGAAAAGACATTCAATTTACTGTTGTAAATTAAGGCGAAGATATAGGCAAATGGCCTTGATGTGGCGCCCTCATTTGAAATAAATTGTTAACTTGTAAATATGGAGATAATTTCCATATAGCTCTTCGTCATGCACTAGATAGCCCTTTAAATTATTTTATGAACTGCCGTTGAAAGTATTTACATTAGTCCGTTTAGTTTTAAAACTTGCCTCCGCCAGAAGTGGCCACGGCAAGTTTTAAAGGTAGACGGATCACCAATAATAGTTTTAACGGCAGTTCATAAAATAATTTAAAGGGCTATCTAGTGGATGACGAAGAGCAATATGGAAATTATCACCATATTTACGAGTTAACAATTTATTTCACACTTCAAGGCCATTTGCCTATATCTTCACCTTAAAGTAAAGATAATCTAGGTAAAAAATATATAATTTATATTAATCCAGATGGATAAATTAGTTTTTGCACAAACCTAATACCTACATATTTGCGAGGTTCGCTCTTTAGATCGGCCCGCATTTAGATACGACCTCCGTGGCGTAGTAGTGTACATGCTAGTCCACCAATCCGGAGGTTCTGGGTTTGATCCCCAGCTAGGGCCAGTTGGAAATTCCCATTTTTAAAATGATCCTGGGTCATGGGTGTTTAATGTTTATTATATATGTATTTATTATAAAATATATTACTTATCGTTGAGTTAGTATCCCGTAATACAAGTTTAAACTTAGTTTGGGGCTAGTTTAATTAATGTGATTTGTCCTTATCTATCTATTTATTTATTATTATTCTTTATTAATTAATTTTAATTGAGGAGGCCTTTGCCCAGCAGTGGGACACGTGATGGCTCGTATTATTATTATTTTATTTGCGCTATTTAATTAAAGTACTTACTTGAAACTCCAAAACATTTTATGGACCGTGAGATTTTTACAAGCTAGTAGGTACTTCCTATTTATTCCCTCTTATAAAAAATACGAACGTTTGCTAAACCTATTTTAGTTAAAGTATGTTTTGTCCCTATCACTCTTTTCTATATATGACATTGCAAGAACAAGACAAAACATATTTTAACTAAAAAGGGTTTAGCAAACGTTTAATTTTTTAATCAATAAGGGGGTAAATGAAAAATAT
The DNA here is from genome assembly GCA_963576875.1 of Acrobasis repandana. Lineage (NCBI taxonomy): Eukaryota > Metazoa > Arthropoda > Insecta > Lepidoptera > Pyralidae > Acrobasis > Acrobasis repandana. Next base: position 7,321,214 of record OY756215.1, read on the forward strand.
TTCATTACCTACATCTTTTATGAAAGTCAAACTTAGTAAAAGATCGTTGATGGATCTGCAAAGTGATCCATCTTTACTTTTTAAAAATCTATGTTTTAAAAGTAAAGTTTTAATGACAGATACCTATGTCCAGAACATTAATATTGAGATTGAATGCACACACCCAAACTCGGATAATGCGTGCTGGAGATTAATACCTGTGATCGTGCATATAATGCGTCTTGTTTTGATGCTCTAACTCATATAAATTGTGTTGATAATGTACTCGTCAGTAATACTTTGGTGTGTGGTCTAAATTACTAATGCTATTTTTTTACTACCTTTATTTATTTACAATTCGAAATCAATATTCAAAATTTTAGGCTCAGTTCTTTCGGAGATCAGTGGGGGAATGGTCAATTTTCGTCTTCTTTCTTGAATAAAATCAAAACTATTTATTTTACAATAACAACAAAAATATAATTGAGATCCTTATAACAAGCCCTTTCATTTAATATATAACATAGTAAGTTTTGCAATTTTTTTTTTTATTTTCTAATTTTTCCCCCAAAAATGACCCTTATTTTAAAATAATATTGATTTACTTTGCACATATGTATTTGGGTCATAGAATTACACCATCCTACCAAATTTTACCTGATTCCGTCCAGTAGATTCGGAGCAAATTGGCTGTGACAGACGGACGGACAGACAGACACACGAGTGATCCTATAAGGGTTCCGTCTTTTCATTTTTTGTACGGAACTCTAAAAAGGGGGAAGTTCACTGTAGCGTTATATATGGACGGATTTCACTGAAAGGGAAAGGATAAAGTGTCGGTTATTGCATGGTTATAAGAGCTCACGAGGTCTACTGTTCTCACAGCACTTCAACCACTAGTAATGAATTGTATAAAAACATGTTTTGTTAGTATGCAGTCTATAATATATATTTAAATCATCAAACATTTACTACCGCTACAGATCTTGTGACTTGCGCCACGCCGGAGGAGAACCACTCGAGCCGCTAATCGAGTTTGTCGGTCGATGTTATCTCTGAAACACACGTTAATAGTACCGACGCCCCCGCGCGCCCGCCGCGCCCCGCGCCCCTCCACAAACAATACAAATGTATAATTCATCGGGAAAACTGTCAAATGTTTTCTTTTATTGACATCATGTTTATATGTTACTTCTAATATGATAATTGGTTACACAATTTATAATGTCAATCTTGGATTTAAAATGCTTCTAGTTAAGTTTTTCAGTTTTCATAATGTCTAATTACTTTTATTATAACGAAAGCGGATCTCATGATCTATTTGTTATAATGATTTACTTCACCTGAGTGGTAAGCCCTATGGTCACAGGAAACTATGCGGGCTAAAGAATTCGTTTTAACCTGTGATATGGTCTCACAAGGAAGCTTCTGATAGATCAGTGCGAGGAGAGGCGCTGACCTTACCGTATTTTTTTTCATCTTACCATCTCCATCTTACCTTCTTTCTCACAATTTATTATCTTTTTGTTCTTTCTTTGTAACTCGCAGTTTGCCATCTACCGGCTGCATTTTTAAAAGCTTTTTATATATCTTGTATATTTTACATATTTTTTAAAAATAAATTGTAGATAAAACCTACCTGCTTAACGACGTGATGTTATTATTTACATACATAATATATTAAGTATGTATGTCTAGATTCTACCGGTTGCATTTTTAAAAGCTTTTATATATCTTGTATATTTTACATATTTTTTAAAAACAAATTGTAGATATAACCTCCTGCTTAACGACGTGATGTGATTATTTACATACATAATATATTAAGTATGTATGTCTAGATTAAAGATAAATAATTTAGAATAAACTTTTATATTACTTGAGTATATTGTGATAGGGTTATTAAGTTTTAATGGTGATGAACGCTTATAGGGGAGCGCTACTCCATGAGGAAACTCCCTTGCAGTTACTACTAGGAATTATGAACTTTATAGCTTCTTCATTACTTGGAGGTAATTAAATACAATAGACAATATGCATGTGATTCAGAAACGAACAAAAAAAATTATGTGTATACTTCATTGCTAAAGAAAAATACCCATATATATATCTTTCCAATTTAACGTGTTTCCATTGAGAAATTAATTATTTAAAAGATGTATTTTTAAAATTCCCTCGCAAATTTTCGAAACGCCACGTGACGTCACGAAACACTGTCAAACTTAATTTTCTAAATAGTCTGTGCTGTCAATCACAAATTAAAAAGAAGAAGACTATCTGTCACTGTCAATAAGTCATTTGTAATTTGCAGTGTTACCAGATTGGGTATTTTTTTCGCTATTCTGGGTAAAAATGAGAAATTTTAGAGAAAAAAAATAAATCTTTTGGAGAATTTTGGGTTAAAAAGATTTATTTTTTTTCTCTAAAATTTCCCATTTTTACCCAGAATAAAATACTATACTTAAATAATATACATTTGTTTAATTAATTACGGTAGGTAAGTACATTATCTTATAGCTTATAGTAGCAGGCAGCTAGTCTACTACCTATTAAATTATAAATAATTGAAGTAGGTACTTACAATACTACTGTGTAGTTTTGCAAAGGATGACACTACTCATTTTGCTCACAATATGTATTTTTTGTTCACAATAGGTATGTACATGTCGCAGTTAAATGGTATAATCCGCTAATTCACTAAACCTCTAGCTGTTTGGCATTACAGCTCGGTTTTGTAAAACAGCGAACCCCAATACGCGGAATGGAATGAACGACTTGTATTCATCCATGCGGCTAGAGAAGTTGTTGAACATTCTATATAAAACAACAGTATAAACTACTTAAACACGATACATCGTCTCTTCTCATCGCCTTACACCACGTTTTCCTTACATTTGCATCTTTGGGCATATGAAAATATATTTTGTCAGGTGCAGTTACGATGTTATTTTTGCACATAAGAACCATACAATATTTATAATAAGATTTTGTGCGCCCTTCCATTTGTAATGAATTGATATTAAAAGCTTTAATCACTCACTTATAATCACAAATTAGATAGTATTACTTATAAAATAAAACTGTGAATCCAACACTTCGTTGTTTTGTTGATAATATTTTGAATTTGTAATTTGCACTCGACTGACACTGACATATAAGTGTATCTATGACATTGTCAATGCACGGTGACGTCACAGAATAAAAGCGCAAAATGGCACCGCGTTTATAGTCGTCCAAAAATAATAGTAGTTTTAATTATTTTTTTAAGCTTATTTAATAATATTCTGTAAGTGTTATATTTTTTTCCGGTTATATAATAACTTATAGAATCGTTTAAAAAAATAAAAAAATAACATGAATATACCCTATTACAACATCTGCAAGAGGCGTAGACGTAAGGCTTTTATATAGCATATCAACCAAAGGCACTATTGTTTTCTAAGTAAGTAATTTAGATAATAATTAAATAAAGCAAGAATTTGAATGGAACATTACTTCGATGCCTGTTCTTGTTTATATTTTATATTTACATTTTTGTGGATAAGAAGGTATATGAATTATTGAATAAGTATTTTCAATGTTTCATTAATTTTCTTTTACTTTATAGAAAAAAATAAAGATATTATTGCATAAATTTTCTGAAAGACGTTTGCATGGACTGCCTCCGTAGTCCAGTGCCCAAGGCGTTTGTCTTATGTATTCTGGGACGAATGCCCCATGGCTTCATGACCGAAGCTTTTTACACAAATGCGTGCCTTCCGAAGCACGAAATCATCTTTCTTTTCGGATAATCAAGTGATTCAAGCCTGCAATATCATAACCAGACTGGAAACAACTTTTACAAAAAATGCGTCCCAGTGGGATTTGAACCGACGACCTCCGGATCACAAAGCAAACGCCTTGGCCACTGGACCACGGAGGCAGTCGAAGAAGCAGTGTTATGAATGACGCAAGCTATATGATCGAGCAAAACGTATATTATACCTATCGCATCTGTAACGTGAATGGAACGGAGCCATAATTAAAAAATTGGGTTATCGTGTCGGAAAATATCAAATCGGCCAGATTAGCCGGAAGCAATACTTTACTGTTATAGTACAAAAGAGTCCATTTGCTTTGAATATAATAGCCATTGTTCAAAGAGCCCGAAAAATAATCGCGGGAAGTTACCTTGATTTATCATAGTGGTCTTGGCACACACTATCGCTTATTTAATTACCAAATATCTGATATTTAGGACTGGTGTTAGGAAACAAATATTTTATTCTGTGGTGGGTATTATTTTTAGGGTTCCGTACCCAAAGGGTGTCAACGGGACCCTATTACTGTAACTCCGCTATCCGCCCGTCTGCCCCAGGGCTCTATCTGTTTAACCATAATAGCTAGACACTTGAAATTTTCACCGATTATGAAAGATATGCTATGCTATGGCCGTTAAAACAACAAATACTAAAAATAAGATTAAGTTTTTCAAATTAAAGGGGTCGCCATACAAGAAACGTGCTTTTCAGCGTTTTAAAACATTGTACGGAGGTACTAAACCCTTCATGTACGAGTCCGACTCGCACTTGACCGGTTTTTATTTTTTATCTGCTCACGGCAATAAACGCAAAACGAACTTTCTAGATGATTATTTTCTTATACTCGTTAATAAAAATATGTACTTAGGTAACCTTATTTCTATTAAATAATTAATCACAGGCAATCACATCTGAACTCATACAGCCCAGAAAACAAGATTGAGATAATTTCCAAGACATACCCACGAAGTTTAATACGCCATTTACTCAAAAAGAACAGAGCTCTTTTGACCAATATTTTCTCTCCCCGTCTCGTATTTTTCTTGAAATATTTAAATTTCAATTGTTTCCATTCATCTAGCGTCCGTGTTATTGTTGGGGTTCAGTAAGAAAATGGATAGATGATGTTGGTGCTTATTATTCATTGTTCAGTCCTGCGGAGGGTGCCCGCTATTCTGTGCGCCGTGATTTGGCTCATTTTTTAAGTAACAAAACAAGTAGCTTTTCAGAATTATTATTCTCTCCAAAAGAAAGTTGTAAAGAGTGACATTGTATTATACAAACCTTTTTGGCGCAAATCACGTTTTCCCGAGGGTGGAAACTTGACGTTGGATATGTACAGGGCGACTTTTTAAACATCAGCCAATTTTTTGGAGCAAGTTCAGTCCATGATACTGAACTACTTTCTATAAAAAAAAAGTTATTGAAAATCGATAATTTTTTTATTAGAAAAGATTTTTTACACAGACTATCTATTTGTTCAGAAAAAATCTTATTATCTAAACGTCGGCCTTTTCTGATGCTAATAGGTACTTATTGAACGTGTGGTTTCCGGCAGAGTAGAATAGGACCACTCCAATTTGCCATTGATGTCGTAGAAGACGACTAAGGAAACACGAGCTAAACAAGCTTTCAAACATCAGTGATACCTCTCTCCACGCTGGCCAGACGGGTTACCGTTTGGCCAGCGTGGAGAGTGTAGGACAAATCCTCTGACTGTTCTGGCTAATTTACGGCTCTTGTAGTACAGGGAGTGCTCCTGCAGTAGAGACTATAAAAAAGACCTGATGATGATGATGATGATGATGATGATGATGATGATGACGCATCGATGAAATATTTTTACAAAAAGAAGCGAATTCAATTATCAGGTCTGTTAGTTTTAATTAAATCGAAACAATCATTTTACTCGGAGTAGTAAGGTAGGCCAAGTTACTTAATTACTACAAGGTAACGCTTGAAATTGACCTTCAAGGTGAAGGCCTTTGTATCGCATCTGATTCAATCATATTTCTCGTTATTCTTTGTTTAAATTACTCTAAAGAACACCGCATTCAATAATGCCAGAGGTAATGGAGCTAGCCATATTTTAATCCAAACATTCAATTCAAATCCAACAAATCGATCAGACACGCTCATAATCAAAACTCGATGATGCAACAAAAAACTAATTGACAACAATCAACACTGTTGCAACAAAAAACAATATTTTCTATCATTGTCATTAATAATGGTTAGAAAAAAGTCATTCACACCTTTGCCGCGCTAACATGACAAATGTAGCGTTCGGCGGCGCGGCACAAAGCCGGCGGTGCGCGCGCGCCGCGGGGCGCCGCGCCGCAGCCCGCGCCCAGCCTAAATATTAATTATCTACAACACAACAACACCTTTTAAGAGATTATCGCACTTTTATGTAGTATAATGTAACAATCTGAAGATGTAGATAACCCACCCGCTTGTACGCTACAAGCGTAGTCAGTATCGTCTCGTAGATTACGGTAGATACCTTTTTCAAATCTCCAATGTAAATTTATGCATAAAAAATTACTTGTATAACAATTATATTTATTTTCACTCACATTGAATTTTGAGCTACGAATATATTGATACAAATTCAGTCTACCTATATACCTAACGTCAAAAAAAATGTAGCAAACTATACTGAAACTTTTTTAAGAGTAGATTCAGTATAGATACTGAACAATTTTTCCCAAGGAACATGTATCGAAATCTATAAAAATAATATTTCCATAGGATCTCGGATCAGCTGAAGGGTCAATTTGTATGGGAGGCCCAACATTTTTCTTTTATATAACGTCTAACAAAATATACTGAAACTATTTTAAGGGTGAATTCAGTCCGTGATTCTGAACAACTTTCCCCAAGGAACATATATCGAAATATGAAAAATATTTTATGGCTTTCCATACAAACTCGGATCAGCTGATCGGTCAACTTATATGGGAGGCCAAAAAATATTTTTCATATTTCGCTATACGTTCCTTGGGGAAAGTTGTTCAGTATCATGGACTGAATCCACCCTTAAAATAGTTTCAGCATATTTTGTTAGTCCCTGTATATATGTTCCTTGGAGAAAGTTGTTCAGTATCATGGGCTTAATTTAACCTTCAAATAGTTTCAGTATATTTTATTAGACCCTGTCTGTTTGTTGGTTTGCAACGGTTTTTTATAAAAATAATTTAAAATTCTGAATTCATATAATATTAAGTCCTTACATATGAAATTGCCGTTCAGTATCAAAAAAGTGAAACAAGTTCTTTTTTAATGAAATTATTATTTAATCAATCGAAGTATGCGCCGTTGTTATCGATACACTTCCGCCATTTTATAGGCAGATCATTGATACCTTTGGAAAAAAAATCCTGGGAGCGAGAGTCTATGAACTGTTTGAAGGCGGTTTTGACTGCCTCATCAGATTTGAAATTTTTTCCTTGTAAAAAGTTATCCAAATTTTGAAAAAAGTGGTAATCGGTTGGGGCAAGATCTGGAGAGTATGGTGGGTGACGCAGAGGTTCCAGTCGCAGCTCCTCTAACTTGGCGATCGTTTGATGTGCAGTGTGGCAATGTTTTGCCGGTTCTCCAGGGTCAAGCCATTGTGATGATCGCTTCCGATTGTCGTACAGGATCCATTTCTCATCACAAGTCACGATACGGTTCAAAATCCCCTCATTATTGTGGCAATGCAACGCGTGTTTGTTGGTTTGCTTCAGTCAATTCGTGCGGTACCCACTTTTCGAGTTTTTTAATTTTTCCGATTTGGCGCAAGTGGATAAGTATCGTTTTGTCACTTACGCCGAAGGCTGCTGCTAATTCAGAAGTGGTTTGAGATGGATCCGCTTCCACTATCGCCTTCAATTCTTTGTTATTCACTTGAGTATCAGGTCGTCCACGAGAGCTCATTGTGTAAATCGAAATTTCCAGAACGGAAACGTTGAATCCAAAAACGCACCGTTCGTTCGTTAGCGGTGCCTGGTCCATACACGTCGTTAATTCTTCGAGTCGTTTCTGCAGCACTGGTGCCACGGTGGAACTCGTATTCGTAAATACCGCGAATTTTCAATTTGTCCATAGTTGTTGTTATAGCAATGTTGAAACTCAAACAAATGATGTTAAAACAAATGAAATACGAATTTTAAAACAATATTTTTCTGGCTTTATTTCGAAATAAATTTGAATTTGGAATTCCTAATGAAACGCAAGATATTTGATTTTAAAGTTGCCAGTATTGAAAATCGGCAATTTCATATGTAAGGACCTAATATTCAAAAGAAAGTCTTTTCAAATTTGGATAAATTATTTTCAATATTAAAAGTAAGTACTCGTATTAGGTCAAGACTTAATTTTAAAAAGTTCGATGACGTAGAACGTTTTTTGGGCTTTAAACACGAGTAAATTGATTTAAACAGCAGGTTTTGTAAGAGCGGCTTGTCATTGCATGATTGATCATTTCAATTTTGTTTGCCGCAAACAGGCGAGCGCGGGTCTTAACGGACACGTATCAAAAGCCGGCCATTTCGCGGTGGTAACGTTTGAATGATAGTTAATTATTTAATTTTGCGGTATGTTCGAGTAGAACCGCGTGCCCTCGGCGACAACGCCATTTGGCGTGAGTACTACCAAATGTCGGGCAACTACTAGTGCCTAAAGGCCGCTTACATTTGAAGTACCTATACTTGGGTACTAACTTCTTACTTTCACTGACACTTTACACACAACCCTGGATTATTTAGTTAATGCATACGAGAATTAACGCGCAACATATATATATAATATACCTTTTTTGTTTATTTTTACTGACGTTTCGTCCGGGTTGCACCGAATGTGGTCTCAGTCTGACTAAAGCAGAAGGCCTAACGTCGCCGCTTTATTATAATAACCGTATGCATTAATTTAGTATTTATGAAACGCGATAGTTTTAAAGTAGTTATAGCAACCCTGGATTGGCCTCTTACCAGGCCTACGCGTGGCGGCCTTCTCTCGTGGCTAATTCAGTCGGGGAGCGCGTGCGAGCAGTGACGCACGCGCGAACTTTGTTCGTCGCCTAGGTACTTCACCGATCCGGCCGTTTTAAAAATAGAAAAACATAAAGAAGGCTTAAGGCGAAGATATAGGCAAATGGCCTTGAAGTGTGAAATAAATTGTTAACTCGTAAATATGGTGATAATTTTCATATTGCTCTACGTCATGCACTAGATAGCCCTTTAAATTATTTTATGAACTGCCGTTAAAACTATTATTGGTGATCCGTCTAGCTTTAAAACTTGCCGTGGCCACTTTTGGTGGAGGCAAGTTTTAAAGTTAGACGGACTAATGTAAATACTTTCAACGGTGGATTATAAAATAATTTAAAGGGCTATCTAATGCATGACGAATAGTAATATGGAAATTATCTCCATCTTTACGAGTTAACAATTTATTTCAAATGAGGGCGCCACTTCAAGGTCATTTGCCTATATCTTCACCTTAAACCTATGTTCCTACTTATTTTCGTAACCTAAGAAGGTACCTAGGTCCTAGGTATTAAACCTACTTAGTGTACCTATCATGAATGACAACATAATAATAATAACTACTTTAAGGTGAAGATATAGGCAAATGACCTTGAAGTGGCGCCCTCATTTGAAATAAATTGTTAACTCGTAAATATGGAGATAATTGCCATATTACTCTTCGTCATGCATTAGATAGCCCTTTAAATTATTTTATAATCCACCGTTGAAAGTATTTACATTAGTCCGTCTAGCTTTAAAACTTGCCTCCGCCAAAAGTGGCCACGGCAAGTTTTAAAGCTAGTCGGATCACCAATAATAGTTTTAACGGCAGTTCATAAAATAATTTAAAGGGCTATCTAGTGCATGACGTAGAGCAATATGAAAATTATCACCATATTTACGAGTTAACAATTTATTTCACACTTCAAGGCCATTTGCCTATATCTTCGCCTTAAGTATACATATTATTCTTTCGAATTTCTGATGTTTGGTTTGAGATTGACGATCTGTTTCGTTATAAGTAGGTACCTAACCCACCTACTTAGGAACTTTTCTGCTCGCTAGGAAAATAAATATGAAAGTTACAGAAATGGTATGTACCTACTAAGTACATCCTATGGAATTCGGTATCTACTTTAAAGACTTTGTTTTAGCTGGTATCTAACCAGCTAAAACAAAGTCTTTAATTTCGCTCATGTTATATTATATTTCATTCATTATAGTTTACTACCAAACCATGATACATACATAAATACTATCACGTCTTTATCCCTAATGGGGCAGACAGAGCATTTTAAGTGTTGCGGCTCTAAGCAATCAGAGCCCAGGGCCGCCGGCCGGAAAAAGGAATCAAAATAGTGATGTGTTGCTAGCCGCATCGCCTATTAACATGATTTGCATTTTCGCCCATTACTTCGATCGGCTTCTACGATTTGCGCGGGGAGAGAAGCAGCTATGACCTCCGTGGTGTAGTGGTCAACACGCTAGTCCGCCAATCTGGAGGTTCTGGGTTCGATCCCCAGCCAGGGCAAGTTCGAAAATGGCCTTTTTCAAATTGTCCTGGGTCTTGGATGTTTATCTATATAAGTATGTATTTTTGACGTGACAACGTCTTAAATTAGGTTGCGGCTGGGAGTCACTTATGAAAAAGTGTAACGCTCGGTAACGTTACGATGAGTCACCGAACGAGAGAGAGGCCCGCCGAATGCCTTGCGTCTCTCTCCCACTCAACTATGATCTGGCGTATTATTGTCACGTAAAATCTTCGCCCGTAAAACCGACTTTACAGGCAACCATTTTTTTATAAAATATAGTATCGTTGAGTTAGTATCCCATAACACAAGTTTAAACTTACTTTGGGGCTAGCTCAATCGGTGTGATTTGTCCTTACATATTTATATTTATATTCAAGTTTTATTCTTGTCTCCCAGACCAGCATGGAAGACCGATACTACGGTGCGCTAAATGGCGATAGTAGCTTCTTGTAGTAGTCGACCCTAGCGCGTCACTCGCTGAGTCTATTTTAGTCGGTTTTGTGTGTATTAAATCGTTTGTCCAGAGTCATAAGGATAAAATTGGCTTGCAATGGATTTCTGTAGGTGTCTAAACAAAAAGGTGCTGCGTTTTGACGCGAGCTAAATTACACCATATTGCTAACCATTGTGAGTAGATATTTCTTTGAAAACGTTTGCGGAGTGAGACTTCTGTACTACTGGTATTTATTCTGTGCTCTTATACAGCTTTTTTCCCATTTGATACGATTGCAGTAACTGCAATATGTATAGCGGTCGTAAAATTACAGCCGAATCATTTCAATTTTTCTGGCAATTTCTTCTCCACTTCACAAGGTCTTTGGCATCCTTGGCGTGCATGTTATATTTGGAGAAGAAAAAGCGGGAAAGCGCACCCCGGGCTCCGAAGCAGCACAGCTGAGGATGCAACCGGAAACGCTCTTAGATGAAAAAGGAGAATATGTATGGCGGGCTATAAAATCCCATGATTACCGTGTTATTGCTACGCAACTCCTTTCGATTGTAGTTTAAAATCTGGAATATGTACGAGTAGATAAGAGTAACGCACCTGGTCTTTAGTTTTTGGATACGAGACGAATAACGCATTTATCGCAGAAAATGCGCTGACTGAAGTAAATCACTGTCTTATGAGTTAACCCTAGCCTTTTCCAAACATAGTCTAGCTTTATTTTGAAATTACATGTTAGATTTCAGCAGTTTTTTGTAATTTAAAAAAAATCCTTCTCTTGTATTTCTTTTATTGTAGTTATGAACTTTTGATGACCTCTGTGACATTTATCAAACATCTGATATCAAAAGAGTCACGAAGCTTAAATGGCGATGGGCTGTTCATGTCGCCAGGAAACAAGGTTCGTGGTGCAAAGCGTTGGTAGAGTGGAGACCGTGGGAAGAAAAACGCCCACAGGGAAGACCGCAGATGCGTTGGTATGATGATATTAAAAGGACAACAGGATCGAAGTGGATAGAAGTTGCTCAAGATCGAGATCAATGGCATTGTCTGGAGGAGGCTTACACCCTAGCGGTCGAAAAAGGCTGAAAAAGAAAAAAATAGAAAAAGTTATGAACTATGCAATTTCTTTGAAATTTCAAAAATGCTGAAAACTGAAATGTCGTTTCTAAATAACTACTACTTTTGTATGGGAAAGTCAGATTCTGTCTAGGGCAAGGGGACTCTTAAGGCCTCGCCACATCCATCCGATTGCGGGAATGGTCCTTTATGATAATGGACTTACGACAAGTAGGTAAGAATACCTACTGGCAAAAATACTTTCGGTACAGGTGTGCCGAGACCCTTAGGTTATTGTTGATTATCGCGCCGTATTGTATCCGATCGGAACATTGTATCTGCGACTGATAAATATTGACCATAACGCGAAGGTCGTACCGCTGGTGGACAATACAATATCAGAGCCATATAATTTTATTGTCCGTAGCAATAGTTACTGCGACATGAATTAAAGATTTTAATCTATCATGAGAGTAAATTTAATTTTGTACGACGGCCACGTATTGCTTTAATTAAACTCACATTGCTAACTTAATCTTTGTTTCTGTACTTGCATTGTTGAATTGTACTGGCAACTAAATCTAGTAATTAAGTGCGGTAAATTGTAATAAATTATACAACGTGGAAGGGACATGCCCAAAATAAATCTTTTCATGTGGGTATATTTTCTGCTCATTATGTTATTGTTAATCATTTTATTTTTTTATTGCATTCATTCGTGTCATTTCACAATAGGTGACAGCTGAAAATCAGCGGTTGCTCGTTGTAAGCAACGTTGTGCTGAGCTGTAACCTATTTGTGCTGCTGTGGCATACATTTGCTTGTTATTAGGCTAAGAATGTTTTTAATATTAATTGTTATTTCCTTCGTAATGTGTGTGACAGTTGTACAAAATAAATGTTTTATCTATCTATCTATCTAAATCGAACCACGGGCTATACTAGATCACTACAATATAATGAAAATAAAATAAGTCAAAAAACAAAAAAAAATCGACATTCCCATACAAATCGCCCGGGCACACTTTTGTACGAAAATGACGAACTTTTTTTTGTTTTTTGTCAGTCATTTTTAACCGACTTCAAAAAAAGGAGGAGGTTATCAATTCATCGGAATCTTTTTTTTATGTATATTCCCCGATTTCTCGAAGACGCCTGGACCGATTTAAATATATTTATTTTTGTTTGAAAGGGTATACTTTCTAGGTGGTCCTATAGAAATGTTATCAAAATGGATTATGAAGTTTGGTTTTAAAACGAAAATAACTGAAAAATATATCGTCTAAGTATGCAATTGCTGCGTATTTAGCTTTTCTGTGGCTGTCACTTTACTGGTATAGAAGTCGGTTTTTTGTTTTGAAAAAATATTATAAATTATAATTTTATTGAACTATAATGATCTAGTATAGACCGTGGTTCGATGTATTACGGGGATGTCCCTTCCACGTTGTATAAGCTAGATAGTGTACATACTTTTTTTTAAACTAAATTAAAACAGTATATTCGCCGTTACTAAACAAATATGAATAGATTACTTTCATGAGTAATCCTTTGTCTTTGTAGCACAAAGGCCAATGTCCGCAAAAAAACTATTTAATTTGATGGCGACCTTCTAAATCTGATAAATTTTTTAATAAGGTAAATACACTATAACAATGTTGATTGCTTTTATCACCACCTACGTACCTACCTAAGTGCGTGATTAAATAAAGTTATCACTATTTTATTATATTTATTAAAACATGTGTACCTAACAATGTCTAGTCTGTATAAGTAAATTCCCATCCCAGTCCCAACTAATATTATAAATGCGAAAGTGAGTTTGTATATTTTTTTGTTTGTTTGTTTGTTACCTCTTTACGGTTTACCTACTAAACCAATTTACTTGAAAATTCGCATACAGATACGAGTAAGAAGGATATAGGGTAGCTTTCATTCCGGAATAAAGTAATGTTCCCGTGGGACTTGGGATACGCGAGCAAAGCCGCGGGCAAAAGCTAGTTATGAATAAAAACGATTTAAATTAAAATTATGTAAAGTAATATTGTACCAAAAAATAACAATACGAATTGTTTTAACATTGGCTATACCTGAAAAGGTCAATAAGAAGGACTTTGGTAATATATAAGACCGTATAGGTATATTGTAAAAACTCTTATTAAGCAAATAAAGAGTTAAATTGAATTGAAATACCAAAGATCAGACATACAATATTTTAATCTAATATAAAAATTATATCATTATAATTTAGAAATAAATCTTAAAAAAAATATAATACTTATACTCGTACATAGCTAAATAAGATATCTGTGTAAGTAGTTTTCACATATAAGTTATATTTTTTAGATGTTTGCAATGATACTGCCTAAAAATACCACATCAAAATGAGATCTACCCATGTGATGTGTGTGAGTGAAGACGCATGTCGCTTTATCAAAAGGGTTATCCGAAATAGAGTTTCTTTTAATCTCCGCAGAGTTATATACAAATACATTCAAATTCTCGATTCTGAGTTTTGATTTACCTCAGATAAGAATTACTTTTCATCGGCGTTTTGTTAAACGTAAAATTTTATGAGAACATTAAAGTTAAGTGAGAAATCCGAAAGGAGTGTTAAAACGCAGGCGAGCAGATGGCGGCTAGCGTTGATACCAAGGCAATTATTTACACTCAATAAAAAGGACGATAAATGAGTATTAGAAAATAACCTGGTAAATGTCGGCTGGCTGACGACGCGTTTACGATTCGAAAGGAGAGGAACCCGGACAATTCGTACAACACAAATCACATGTAAGCCATACATATAACGTCTAACAAAATATACTGAAACTATTTTAAGGGTGGATTCAGTCCATGATACTGAACAACTTTCCCCAAGGAACATATGTTGAAATATGAAAAATAATTTTTGGCTTTCCCTACAAACTTAGATCAGCTGATCGGTCAACTAGTATGGGAGGTCAAAAATAATTTTTCATATTTCGGTATATGTTTCTTGGGGAAAGTTGTTCAGTATCATGGACTAAATCCACCCTTAAAATAGTTTCAGTATATTTTGTTAGACCCTGTATATGTTGACCAAGCGAGCGAAGCGAGTGAAGCGTTTCAGTTTCGAGATTGGCCAAATGCTTTTTTTATTAGATATCGATTTTTGACTTAGGGAGATTTCTATTGCCTACTGTATATGGAGTACAGTTAATAATAAATTGTTAAGGCAGAGTATAAAGTAAGTCAAAATCATGGCCACATGACTAATTCTGCGTACTGTTTTAAAACATAAAGAAGAGGGGCTTGTCTTCATTCACGCCGAATGTAGGTAAATAAATAAATAAATATAAATATATAGGGACAAATCACACTGATTTAGCTAGCCCCAAAGTAAGTTTAAAACTTGTGTTATGGGATACTAACTCAACGATACTATATTTTATGATAAATACATATATAGATAAACTCCCAAGACCCAGGACAAATTGAAAAAGGCTATTTTCCAATTTGCCCTGGCTGGGGATCGAACCCAGAACCTCCGGATTAGCGGTCTAGCATGTTAACCATTACTCCACGGAGGTCGTAGGTAATTACTGAATAAATATATTTTAACACAGATTTCAATTAGAAATAAATATGAAATTGAAAATGTTATAGGTGAATCTTATTATTATTATACAAGAACATAATTTTTCTATCACCATATATGGAGATAACACATGAGAAGTTCGATCAAATGTTAATTACTTACTACTCTACCAGGAAAACAGTGTACCTATTTTAAATAGCTATTTTCTATTACCAGCTGTATGATATAAAATAAAGATACCAAAGATAGCGAAACAACATAAAATCAATATCTTTTTTTAAATTCCAATAAGGATAAACGTCTTTTCTCTTTATGTTAAATGTCGGGCTGGCTGATACGATTAAAATAGGCAACCCGTATACAGGGTCTAACAAAATATACTGAAACTATTTTAGGGGGGGTTCAGTCCATGATACTGAACAACTTTCCCCAAAGAACATATACTGAAAAATGAAAAATAATTTTTACCTCCCATACAAGTTGACCGATCAGCTGATCCAAGTTTGTAGGGAAAGCCAAAAATTATTTTTTATATTTCGTCATAAGTTCCTTGGGGAAAGTTGTTCAGTATCATGGACTGAATTTACCCTTAAAATAGTTTCAGTATATTTGGTTAGACGTTATACATAGGTCGTTCTAGCATGCGATATGCCGCAATATTAATCAAATGAAACTGCCCGTTTCATTGTGTACTATCTACAAGAACATACTTCTGTTCCCTTTTTACCTCTGGTAAATAAAACAGATCGTCCTGATTCTCCATCTGGAAAAGAAAACGAAAAAATACGCTTTTCGTCAACTATTCAACGTCAGCAGTGTTTCCTATTTTAATGTACAAATTTAGACTTATATAAGTTTTTTTTTATTTATGAATACGACCTAACTATAGACTACTTATAAAAAAACACAATAAATAAATGTCAATGGTTTAGTATTGCGTTGGGCTGAAAATACATTATTTTTTACTATTTGTGAAATAGTCACGTCTTCGTGTTCAATTAATGATTTGAACAAAAATCTGAATTTTAAAAGAGTTAAGTTTCTTTTTTTAAAAAAAAGCTTAATAAAATGCAATAAGAAGTTATCGTCCGTCAATGCTCCCAAAGAATTCCTTTTCCCTAGCACCAATTTCCTTAATTCACCGTGCTTAATCTGAAACAGCGTTTACTGGGTCCTTGATTCAGTCACGGCAAATATAACAAATGTTGGTAAAAAAGCACAGGTAGACGCAAATATTTGTGAACAATTTGTAGAATTCACACTTAATAACGAGGTAGAGGTGTTGTGTTTTTTCTCGTGTCCAAGGCGCGGCATCTACAAAGGATAATCATTAGGACCATATAAGATTGAGGTGCTATGATTGCGTCTATGGGATATCGCAACAGGTGACAGGCTGCTCTGAGAATAAGTTTTTTTAAAGGTTTTATGATTACTAATATTTTTATACTATTTTCTAGGTATGTGAAGTGACGACGTTAATAAAATAATTTCAACTATAAATAATAGTTCTCAGTAACTTATTTTAGTAAAAATAATTTTAAAATAATAACGTTTATATTCTTTTAATCAGTGGCTTTAATTAAATGCTTATCTATTGTAATCAAAATTCCTAAAGTTTGCAAAATTAAAGTCAAATACTGTTGAACTCTTGTCTCAAGTAGGCACTCTGAAACTTGTATAAGTTTTTTTGTTTGTCTACCTAAATAGATTTTTGGAACTAATTTTAGTCAAAGAAGTTAAAAATATTAACGTTTATTTTCTTCTTATAAGTGGATTTAATTAAATGCCTATTTTATTTAAAAGTGGTAAAGTTTGCAAAATTAAAATCAAATAAAAGTCTTATAGAGAATTCTGTTAAAAAAATAAGTTTATTATTTGTCTACCTAAGTAGATTTTTGTGGTGGGAAAGCGTGCAATCACATCACTATATCATCAGTTACGGTTACAGATAGGACAGTTAGGTAACATTTAAACCTATTCGAAAATTATACTACTAGGGTTGGGCTCTAGTGTTCAGACATGACATTTGGCTGACATTATTGAAAATAAGATCCTTATAAAAAGTGAATACATACAATTTGCTAATGTATTATGCGCGTGTCATTTCTGTCATACGCATTAACTGTGACGAAGCGGCAACAATGCTCGCGTAATTGTATCAGGAAACAAAACTTTAAACTTTTTAAAAATAGTGATTTTACACAAAAGTATGGCAAATCTTTGGGGGTTGAGGTTGATTTTTGAATGGCTTGATCGTGAAACGTAACAAACTATTATTTATTGTTATTTTTCACAGTAATTTTTGCATTATTCTGTATTAATATTATGTAATGTAGGCATCTTGACGTTGAATCTTCCCTGCTGTAACGCTAGAGTAAAAGAATAATGGTTGTTAGCCTCAAACTGAATATTATATGTTGAAACTTTTTTGCCAAGAAATCAGATCATTTCTAGTCTTTTAAACGACCTACCTTGAATTGCAAAGGAAGATGATACCTATTACACACTGTTGATAATTTTTTAACCCTTTTAGCCCTGACTAACTGTAGTAGTTTACAACAGATAATTACCCTTGTATCCCAATTACGACCGATCACAATAGATATAAGTACACTAAGCATACAAAGCGAATTTTTCCATACATAAGAAAATACTACAAAATAAAATAGTAGATTTATTAGGCAAATCTTTAATCTACTTTAATACTGCCAAGTGAATAACCTGGATTTTTTAAAGAATCAGCGATATAACTAAATTGAATTCCGAAGGAATTAGGATAATCCAACAGAAATTATCCTGTTTCCATTTAGCACAATTTGGACCCATTATCACAATAGATAGACGCACTGGGCATACAAAGCGAATTTGTCCATACATGGGACGTTAGGATAATACCTCTAAATTACATAGTGGTGGTAAGTGACGCTTCTGTCGTGTTGCGCGGATCGATTGAATTTAATGGGCCTATTTGAGCTGACGCCGACTCCAGGACGTGGCCTGGGTGCTGAAGAGGGTACATCTAGTGGCGGCAGTATTAAAGGCTGGGAAAAGCTTCGGAAACAAGGTAATTTTATTCTCAAATCATCGCAATATGTGATCATATGATATAACTAGTTGCAACGTGGTGTGACTCAAAAAATAGATCGGTCAAGATTAACGAAGGTAGAATTTTAAATTATTTTTTCGTAGTATACTTGGTTATAATTGGTTTGAAAAAGTGACAATTTAGTTTTTGAATTTTACAACAATTGTTGGTGATAATTTAACTAAGTACTTTTAGAACAAAAAAGTATTGGAATAATAACATAAAATGGTTCGTTTGATTAGCGCTGGTGATAACTTTGGAAACATAGAGTAATAGTTTTAAATTATGGTTGCTATTTGTTTGGGTAAATCAAAGGACTCAAAAAATAATAATACTTAAATGTAAGTACTACTTTAGTTACGAGTACCTTTCCTAAAATACTGAATTGGGTTTCTTTTGGCGTATCCTCCAAATAGTCGTTCCGAAACGCTAGCAGTAGCGTTTCAGAACGACCATTTGCAGGATACGCTGTAGCTTTGCACTAAACATAACTTTTCGTGAACTTGGCATAATCACCATCATTTCAGCCCCATGACATCCACTTGTGTACATATGCATCTCCCAGGAAATGCCAAAACGGCTAATCCAAAAGTGGCCAGCTCTTAGCGTGTTCCATCCAGCGACGTTGTCGTGTCATCCGTTGTCATCGTTGCAATTGGAACAACGATAAATGAAAAAGTGAGCCAAAAAATAATCCGAAAGTCACTAAATCTAGCAAAAACTACAGAAAGCGTAATTTCGTTACCATGTTTTCAAAAGGAAATGAGGGTAAACGTCGTAATGTTTGGGCTGCAGCACTCTCGCAGCAAATCGGGCGAGGCTAATGCGCGGGGTGCTGACTATCGCGGCTCTCGTGCTAATGGCCACCCGCAAACACTCGTATTTGCTGAGCTCTTTGTTACTGATTTATTGTAACGTATTTTTCTTTTTCTTGTAGATTTTCCTTTTTTCTTTCGAATTTTTTACTGGCCATGTTCACTGGTGACGAGTTTTCCAAGTTAAAATTGCAATATACTTTGGTTACGTTGTCGATGGCAAACAAAGTGACATTAGACGTTGACATTTGAGAAATTCTAGAGGAAAGTCCACGCCCACATTTAAGCTCCCTTTCTTTACAAAGTCATCATCATTCAGTTCTTCTTTTTATTAGCTATTTCTTTGTTAGTATATTTATTATTGTATTTATTGTGTAAGTCCGTATTTATTCTGATATATTTATATTATATATGAGATTCTGATATATTTATATTATATATGAGATTCTGATATATTTATATATGTAGTGTGTATGAAGTAGTATTTTTTCATGTAAGTATATATTATAGCTTTTGCGCCGCACAATTTTTTCTGCTTATTCCTATGGTTGACTGGGAGAAAATGCTCTTAGCATTAAGTCAGCCATTTGGTACAAGAATATTTTTACTTTGCAACAATAAAGTTTGATAAATAAATAAATAAAAAGTAAAATAAAAACACTATCCGAAATCTGCTAAATCTAGCAAAAACTACAGAAATTGTAATTTAGATTTTATGTTTTCAAAGAAATGACGAAAAAGAGATGGTCAACGTCGCAATGTTTGGGCACTCTGTTCCTCTATTAGCGACGTATTTTTTTTTAATATTTTCTGGGAGAAAAGAAAAAACGTAAAGTGTACCTCATGCTTCTTTTCCTGCGCAGATTGTAAAAGCCGATTGATGGAATGAGCGAGATTATGAATCATGTCAATAGACGATGCAGCTAGCAACCCATCACTGTTTTGATTCTCTTTATTCCATCTTCACGGCACGGTTAACGTGGCCTTTGGATCTTACAACTCTAGACTCTGTTTACTCCGTTAAGGATAAAGACTTAATAGTATATCTCTATACTTATTTTTTATTTCGAATGTGTTATGGCCAGCACTTCAAGCTGCCTAAAAGCTGATACATAATACGTTGCTTGTTGTCTAGAGATATCTACTCGTACTGGAATTAATGGCAAAGCCTTCCAAGGCACAAATGAGCTCTAGATCTAGATTTTACCCTTATTCAGCGTAAACACCGCTGAGCCATTATGCTTTGGCTTTTGACTTGTGGAAAGTTGAAATTGTCAAGTATTCAATAGATCTAGGAACAATATCCCTTTACTGTCGTAAAGTAACGATGATGAATAGTGTTTGGAAGAAATTAGACACCACAAGTGTAATCAGCTTTTGATAGTCTATACAAATCTTCGAAAAACATTATCTAAAGTGATATTGTATGTTATGTAAATTATATGTATTCGTTTTTCACGTATTATTTTTAGTCTTTTTCCTTTGTGCAATTATAGTAAACATTCATATTTTTTGAGTATGGCCAATAGGCCACAGTGTAAGTTCTAAATTTAAAAATGTTTTTTTTAAATTATAAACAGATTTAATTTCTAAGAAAAGTTTGACGGTCTATCTCTATATCTGACCCTTCCATCAAAGCAGGGCATACATCTTAATATCCTTTAAACTTTCTATTGGAAACATCGTCAAACCGACTCTACCATCAAAATATAAAACATATTACTTTGTGAATGTGATTTTTATAAGAATAGTTCGTCGATCAGACTCTTCCATCAAAACAGGGAACAGATTTTAAAGTCAACGATTTCTAACAGTAAATAAAAACTAGTATCTGTTGGAATCATAGAAAGTTGAGACATAGTAACTCTTGGTTTGACTTTACCATCAAACGGAAATATTAATATTTCTATAGGGTTTATATAGGTTTGCTATTTACAAAATTATACATACCTTGGACTGGACAGGAAGATAATTAAGTTAATTCTACCATCTAAATAACAAAAGATTTCAATATAGTTTTATAAAATGTTGTGAGTTTAGATTTTAGTTTCATTTTAAATTAAATTAAAGTAGTAACTGTTTTTAATTTTATTATTTGTTTGTGATGTCTTTATTGTACAAATAACATAAATAAATAGACTTATTGCACAAAGGCTTATCCCAGGGATCTCTTCCAACCAACCAAAGATTATTATTTCTAACTTTTTCAGTTCTGTTTCTTATTATATTTTCATTATTGTTTTGTAATATAAACACCCTTGTATATGATATGAAAAATTAAATTAAATTCAAAAGTGAAAAAAAATATTATTTAAAAGTGGAAAAGCTAAAGTAAAGAGGAAAATGAAAGTGTTTATTGATTAACTACATGGAAAACATATTTGAGTTTTTCTTTATTATCCGCCAAAATAGAGGAACGTCCGGGAAATAAAGGTCTTTCGCCTTCCAAAAGGTGGAGTAAAAGCTATTTTGGATTATTTTTTCCGGGTCCATTGTTGCCCCCATTTCAAAGAAATTAAGCATTTGAAAAGAAACGGAGATATCATTTAACATTTTGTATCCAGTATGTTCTAGATGACCCTTATAACTATTTTATGAATTACTGTTTACAATTTAAAGTGGGAACGTGAAGCTTTTCTTCGTACATTTGCGAAAAACGGCCACTTTTGCCATAAACTATAACATATTCAACTCTATTTGTGCTACATAAACCGATAAAGACACCGAAGTTTCATAACGCAATTTGGGGCCACACAGTGCCCGACAAATCAATCAAACTGAGGCACAGCCGTACCATACTTTTCTCAAAGCCATACGAGGCACTTTTTGACAGCCCTGTAACCAGCTTGTGGAAGAAGCTAGAAGCCAAAATTTTCAGTGATCAAAATTGCTGAATTGCGTTACAAAACATCAGTGTCTTCATCAGATTTGTGGTTACCTGCGACCTGCGAGAAGTTATTTAAAAAAATATATTTTGGCTCCTTAAATTCAAATTCCTCAAGGTCGAAAGCTTGAATTTTTAAAGCCAGAGTGCATTTACAATATGTCGGCAAAATCGCTTTTACACCACCATTTGCGACGGACTAATTTTTATTTCTGTAAAAATTAGTTTACACTTCCTGTGACTTATAGTGAAAGTAATAACCGGCCAAGTGCGTGTCGGGCCACGCGCTACACTGCAGTTCCGCATTTGCGAATTCCGACTTAGAGTTCACACTCACTACTACTAAAAACGTCCAATAATGTATTTCTATTTATTCAATTAGTATGAAATTTTCTATTTCCGAGTAGGTACATTTTGTTGTACAAGTTGGTCGACTATTATTATATTTTTAATTTGAAAACCCTAATTAGCTCTGATAGTTTTCCTTTTAACTACGTTATTATATGGACAACTGAATTTTTCATATGTCCATATGCAACCGTTTAGCTGAGGGAGGACACACCACACTTAACTCTAACAAAAACTTGCAACCAAATATTTCATAAACGGATCCCTAAATCGAGAAATGGAGTTCACAAACTCACAATATATTTTAAAGACAACTCTCTTCAGTTTGGGTTAGTCGAGAGAAAAAAAAATATTTCCACTTTACATGGGGGAGCTACCCTAAAAAGTTTTCAAGATTTTCTTTTACTACTTTGTCGGTGTGATAAATATACTCATGCCAAATAACAGCTTGCTAGTACTACAGAACATACAGAAACCGCGGATAGACAGACAGGCATGGCAAAACTATAAGAAATCTTTGTTTACTACGGAACCCTAAAAATTGGTCTATATAAACTAAACAATAAAGCTGATGCAGTCTCTCTTTATCCAGTACCACGGCCAGTACCTTTACTCGTATTTGAAAAAAAAAAACATTAAGTTGATAAAATCATTGACTTTCTTAAAATAATCTAATATATTCATACGTATCAATTATATTGTTTCTTGAATAATAATGTGAAAAAACGAGATGTTTAAATATGTACCTACTACACTCGTGTTATTAAATTTAATTATGCTTATGAAATTTAAGACGGCATCGTACTTTTCTCAGTAATTAATTATAGTTTTAATCAGTCATGTCCAAACGCTTGATAAACGCCGGCCATCATGGCTGCGACCCGCCAGCAAGCTCTGCCGACTGCTAACCACCTTCGTATTAATAAAGATCATCTTCAATCACTTCAGCCCACTTTCTTTCCCGCTCGCACACTACATCTATAAGCATCTACTTTAATCATTGCAATTTCGAAACAAGCTCAAGTGTTGTCGGTGTCGAATAAATTTTGTATAATGTAAACGTGATAACAATTTAAATTCCTCTGTAACGGGCCCGGAGCCGACAAAAACAACAAACAAACAGAGAGGCGCGCCATTGGTGCGGCGCGGCGGGGCGGCGCTCCGCCGCGGCCACTCCCGCCGCTGGCGCAGTCTCGCTCACTCACCCAGTCCTTATCTTCCACTCCGCTGTGAGAGACGTGTTGCCTAAAAAATCACAAACAAGGTGACAACTTGACATTGCGATACAGTTTTGTGCGAAACGATGCCTCGGCCAACACGTGAGTCCTATGGAGATCAGAAACCACCATTCTCATACATAGCTCTGACTGCCATGGCGATCTGGAGCTCCCCTGAGCGCATGTTGCCGCTGTCAGAGATCTACCGGTTCATCACGGACCGGTTCCCGTACTACCGGCGCAACACGCAGCGCTGGCAGAACTCGCTGCGGCACAACCTCTCCTTCAACGATTGCTTCGTGAAGGTGCCGCGCCGGCCCGACCGGCCCGGGAAGGGCGCCTACTGGACGCTGCACCCGCAAGCCTTCGACATGTTCGAGAACGGCTCGCTGCTCCGGAGACGCAAGAGGTTTAAGCTGCACCAAGGCGAAAAAGAGAGTTTAAATGCTGAATTGGCGGCTCTTGCTAGTTTTAATAGAGCGTTCTTGGCAAGGCAAGCGGGAGCTCCTCCGCCACCGCCTCTACCTAACGGCAGTATGTACTCACCAGCAGCAACGCTGTGCTCGAGACCTAGTCCAGAGCCGACGGAGGCGCCTGACACGGCAGCTCTGCTGCCGGTGGGTCCGCGTCCCCGCAGGGCGTTTACGATAGACGCGCTGCTGGAGCCGGAGCCCAGGCGGTTGTCGCCATCGCCGCAGCCGCCGCCGCCCATGCAGCCGCACTGCCCGATGCCGCTGCCGCCCGCGCCATACCTGTTGGCTGCACAGAGATACCACGCGGAACTGCTGGCGGGCTTGCAGCAGTCCTGCTTACCTCCTTTGTGGACTTGGCGGGACACCAGTCAATTTTCACATTATACGCTTAATTCATGAATGGTAAGTTATTTTCTTACTGACACGCTAATGGCGTCCAAAAAGTTGCTAGCGCCATTTATTCTTAGAATATTGGTTTTTTTTTTACTATTATATGTCAACAATCTGACAATAATTCGGTAGTTACACTTCATCTGACCTTATTTAGGTATTCTGTTGTATTTAATTCTAGCGGCACATCCCGGATTTGCACGGGTATGTCATAATACATACCCGTGCAATTAACATGTAAACATTCTCGGAGAAACGCTCTACTATGTTACTAAACACTATATAAAAATTGCCCCAACAGTTTTGTACAGACAGACATACATAATTAAATTTATAGACCCCAGGATCTGACTACCCCTTTAGGGATGAAGACGTGATAGTTTATCTGTATCTGTATGTAAAGTATAATAGGTATAAAGTTTATATCTATTGTACATACATATCTGTATATACAATAGATAAACACAAAAGTTTTAACATAAACTCTATTCTATTCTATTGATATGAGAACTACGTTTATATCACAAAAACGGCACGACACTGAAAATCTGAGGATTCATGTTTAGGCGACTAGCAACCCATCACTGTTTTTATTTCTTTTTTTTACCTTCTCGCCAACCATGACTACGTAACGGGTCGGGACGGGTCTAACGATCGCAGTCTCTGTCTACCCCTTGAGGGATAAAGACGTGATAATTTATCTGTATATACCTAAGTACGATATAAACAAATTACAAAAGTAAGGAGGTAGGAGACAATTTAAGAGCACACGTCTAATGAGGGTGTAGGGGCTGATCGCCAAGTCTACACTTGATGATATGATGATGAAGATGCTGACCGCTCTAGTAGTAGGTATAGCGAGAGGAAAAGCACACTAAGTGCTTCATTCTATACAAGCTGTTGCCAAAAAAATTCCAAAAGGGGGGAGTGGATGAGGGAAAACAGGGGGAAGTTTGCTGTAGCGTTATATATAGACGATTTTCATATTTTTTTCCAAAAATTGTTTCCCTACTTATATCAATCAGACTACGCATTCCTCTGCCTTCTCAAGACGAACCCGTAGACACCAGATTCGTCTTCCTAGAATCAAGGGAATCTAAAACCCCTATTTTGCTTAAAAGTCTAGGTACATGTAAGCCTATTGCATACAATGCATTCATGTACCTGAAATTTTTAAAATTGGACTCTCTTCGTTATTTTGCGCAAATTACTTTTTGGACTTGTATTTGCATTATAACAAAGCAAAACTAGCTTTGCTAAGCCAGAAGAAAGGGAAAAGTGTTGATTGGTTATTCTACTGTGCTCACAGAACCAGTAGGTATAAGTTTTGTTCAATAGATTGAACAGTGAGAGTTACTTATATCACAAAAACGGCAAGACACTAGTAAAATTCTGACGAATCATGTATAAGTAATCAATAGGCAAAGCTACTACCAACCATTACTCTTTTGATTCCCTTTTCTACCTACACCACCATCACGCCGAACGTGGTTATTGGGTAACTTATGACCTTGAGATCTGTCCTTTTAAGGGATAAAGACGCTATAGTTGTTTTCTGATGTTAATTGGAAGAAAAAATGGAAGTAACAGACCTACAGAAAATGTTATTAGGTAATAAATAACAATTTGAAAAACATCAGTAGGGTGTAAATATTAAATGTGTAGATCTTGGACTAATTCTGCTAAAGGTGGAAAAATAAGAAATAAATACGTGAAGGGTAGTGCCAAAGTAGCGCAAAAAAGTATGAAAAGAGTTTCTATTTTTGAAAAATTAAAAAGTAACCAACTAAGAAGGTATGGCTGGCCACGTTATAAGGAGAGAGGATGATTGTAAAGAATGCACTAAATATATAGGTAAACGGGTGCAAAAATAGAGAGCTAAAAAAAGGTGAGGTAAAAATATATTAAGAGCAAAAGTGTGCCAATCGAAATGATGAAGGATGGGATGGGGATAAACATGGTATAAATGGAAGAGGCTTACATGTTGTGCCGACCCCACTTAGAGTGGATAAGGAAAGGAAGATGATGATCTCGGAATAAGAACAGTGGGAAAAATCTCCTTTCCGATTTGTGCATTGAAGGTGTTATTCGGAAAATACACGAGGCTGATATTGAGTCTTCTATGCATTAACTTTGCTGGATATTTATAAGAACAAGTGCATATATACCTACATTTATACAGGGTTAATTTTAATTAATTTCAGTCCATGATACTACTTTCTATAAAAAAATATTTAAAATCGTAAAAAATTTTTTGTCCTCCCATACAAATATGCGCTCAGCCAAACGGATTTTGTATGGAAGGACAACATTTTTTTATCGATTTTTAATAACTGTTATCTATACTAATATTATAAAGCGGAAGCGTTTGTTTGTTTGTTTAAACTCGCTAATCTCAGGAACTAATGGTCCGATTTGAAAAATTATTTTTTTGTTGGGTAGTCCATTTATAGAGGAAGGCTTTAGGCTTCTTATATAACATTACGTTCCGACAACCACGCGAACAAAGTCGCAGGCACAGCTAGTTTACAATAATTCAGTTGGTTAGTGGAACAGACGAAACTAATAAAAGCTACAGTACTATGCTACAGTACTATAAAATGCAAGAAATGCACAGAAAATATCATACAAACGAATTCACGTATTTGACAAAAAATAATGAAAATACTATACTTACTCTTTTTTTAATTAGGATAAATCACTTTGAATTAATCTTATTTAATTTTTTGTTTTTATTTTATTTCTCATAGATATTGTAAACTTTATGGAAATCTTGTAAATTCTGAGACAGTAGTTTAAGGCCTTACTTGAATTTTCCGGGGTCCAGTGCTGCCCCCATTTAAAATAAATCATTTCAAAGAAAACGGAGACATTATTTAAAATTTTGCTACTATCAAATCCTAGATAAAACTTCAAAATATTTTATGAACTACTGTTTACAGTTTATAATGAGAACGTTAAGCTTTGCTACGCACATTTGCGAAAAACGGCCACTTTTGGCAAATTTGCGTAGTAAAGCTTAATGCTAACCTTACGATTAAAAAATAAACACAAGTAGGTATTGTATTGTGTAAATAACTAACTCTATACATACTGTTACGTTTCTATTATATGCGCCGATGTATTGGGATGGCAGCGTCAAACCATATTCACCTTTATTTTTATCACGGAAATGCTTAGTATAGCTTGAAAAAGACTTGGCCTCTTGTGGCCTATACAAAGCGTGTTTTATATAAAGGGGCTACATGAATTTTCTGGTTTCCAAAGCAGTCCAGATATCATTTAAAATTTTGTCTTTGTGAAGCACTAGCTAGATAACCCTTCAAACTATTTTATGAACTACTGTTTACAGTTTAAAGTGAGAACGTTAAGGGGGTACTTAAATTTTCCGGGGTCCAGTGCTGCCATTTAAAATAAATCATTTCAAAGGAAACGGAGATAACATTTAAAATTGGTCTTTGTGAAGCCCTAGATAACCTTTCAAACTATTTTATTAACTACTGTTTACAATTTAAAGCAAGAACGTTAAACTATTTTATGAATTACTGTTTACAGTTTAAAGAAAGAAAGTTAAACTTTTCTACGCATTTTTGCGAAAACGGCCACTTTTGGCAAAACTGCGTTTTCTACGCATTTTTGCCAAAAGTGGCCGTTTAAACTGTAAACAGTAATTCATAAAATAGTTTGTTGGGTTATTTATCATGGGGGGGCAGCACTGGACCCCGAAAAAATCATGTATTAAGCTTTTCTTAGCATTTTTGCGGAAAATAGCCACTTTTAACAAAAATGCTAAGAAAAGCTTAACATTCTCACTTAAAACTGTAAATCGTAGATTCATAAATAGTTTGAAGGGTTATTAGCTAGGGCTTCACAAAGATAAATTTTAAATGATATCTCTGTTTTCTTTCAAATAATTTATTTCAAATTGTGACAGCATTGGACCCTGGAAAATTCATGTAGAGAAATAAAGGTGAATATACATAGTTTGACAGTAAAGGTGAGCTGCTGGCCGCTGTTATTCCAGTATGAATCGACTCTTATACTCACTCTTGCATTAGGAACTACGAGCAGATATTGAGTAGAGTCCTTTGTTTAAAACAAAGCAATATGTGTTTTCAAGTTAACTAACATGTATTTATTTTTATTAATTTTTTTTTTGGTCAGGTTTGGATGGTAAATCCGGAATCCTTGCTAAGTCCGTTTATCTGTTTGAGGCTTTGCTGCTAGGGTTGCTATACACATAAGCGGGCCAGCACCGGTGGGTATAAATCGGCACAGCCAGGCGGTAAAATTTAATATATGTAGATGAATGTTCGGGGAAAAAGCCGATATAATTACTTCTTATAACTTCGGGTCGGCCTTTTTGCTCGATAAATACTGCCGGACCCACAATGCCAGCCTGATTATGTGTGTAGCAACCCTTAAACTCAAAGAATCAATTTTTGAAAGCGTTATTTTTTATTTTACGTAGTAGAGTGCACTTCGCTCGATCTAAAACAAAAAAAATCAAATTACTATCAATGAAACACCATAATCCATAATATTATTCCTTACGTAAAAAAAATACCCTTTCCGACGTTTCTTTGTCAAAAACATAATACTTATTAAAAATAATAAACGGGCAAGTGCGAGTCGGACTCGTACATGAAGGGTTCCGTACCACCGTACAATATTTTAAAACGCTGAAGAAACACGTTTCTTGTATGACGACCCCCCTTTAATTAT
Organism: Acrobasis repandana; assembly: GCA_963576875.1. NCBI lineage: Eukaryota > Metazoa > Arthropoda > Insecta > Lepidoptera > Pyralidae > Acrobasis > Acrobasis repandana. The sequence goes on from OY756215.1 coordinate 7,350,557, forward strand.
TAACTTTATCTTATTTTTAGTATTTGTTGTTATAGCGGCCACAGTAATACATAATTGGTGAAAATTTCAGGTGTCTCACTATTACGGTTCAAGAGATAGAGCCCTGTGACAGACGGACAGACAGACAGTGGAGTCTCAGTTTGCACCCTTCGGGTACGGAACCCTAAAAACAGTAGCATTCTGGGAGTTCCGACATAACAGAAGTGAAAACTTGAACTAGGTGGTGTCGGTAACAGCGTCGCGAGTTCAATGGTTTATTCCTATCTAAAAAAATGCCCAACGCGCCTAAAATTTTTACTTAAAAAAAAGTTACTATTATGACTAGTATTGTTTCTTATAGGTATAAGTATATCATACGCGTACCGAGGGGGGATCTGGGGGTTCGACTTTGGGGCTAGCTTAATAGTGTGTATTGTCCCTATCTATTTATTTATTTATATACTATATAGGAGTCTTCTATGCTGGCCTGGGAGAAAAAAAACTTAGAATGTACTTCGAGCTGCTTCTCTTTCCGCGCAGATCGTAGAAGCCGATCAAGGAAATGGGCGAAAATTCGAATGATGTTTAGGCGGTGCGGCTAGCTGTTTTGATTCTTTTTTCTATCTTCTCGCCAACTAAAACGCTAAAAGTGGCGTTCGGGTCTTGCGGCTCTGGGCTCCCCCTGCTTAAAGCCTCAAAACCCAAAAGGCTCTGTCTGCCCCATTAAGGATAAAGACGTAGTTATGTATGTGTGTGTGTGTATAAGATGCTTTGGGGAAGTGAGCCTCCTTTTTCATCTCTGTCTTTTTATTTTATTTCCCTCTGAGGAAATTTTCTAACTTCCCCAAAGTCGTGTGACTTCCGGCCTAGAATAAGGACAATTCCATCTCTTCTTGTGAATGTCGTAAGAGGCGACTAAAGGACTAAGCATAAACTTCTCGTTTTGCAACTGCATTTCTAAAGTTTAAAAAGTTTTACAACCGTTATAAACTTTTCGCACAAACCCATCCCTAAAGAGGGTTGACGTCAGGCGGCCGGTCGTAAAACTATAGCCAAATCGTTTAAACTGTTAAATTTTGCATGGTATTTGGCATCCTTGGGTGACCATTGACATGCATATCATGTTTGGCGAAGAAACAGCGGGAAAACGCACCCCGGGCTCCGAAGCAGCACAGCTGAGGATGAAACCGGGAACACGCTAAGATGAAAAAGATTTGATTTGAAGTGAAAAGCCACAGACCGAAGAGATGTAAAAACATTTGACTTTAATTTTTATCTCTTTGTTCTCAGGTAAAACGTCGCTGTAAAGAACGATCTCAGATAGCTCTAGTATAAGACTCCTAGAGACAGTTTGTGTTACACCTAAGCTAAAATAAAAATTAGAGCATTAATTCAGGCTAGCGAGGCTGATGCAAGTTTTGTGGTTGTACAAGCATGCAACGAAAGTGTAGTGGCCGGTGACTGATTCGTTCGGGAAATGGATCAAGTCTGCTGAAATGAAATATCAGGTGAGTTCATTTGGTTATAAAAGCATCTCAAAAATATTACTCGCCATGCCACTGGTACGGTGGTAAGAATGCTGCCTGCTTCGTACAAAGAATCTGCGTTGCTATTGCTATACAACAAGGAAACGCAGCAAGCCTATGCCACTATACTACCCGGACATGACCAACTTTTTATGCACATTTTTTATATCGGGTAGGCTGAGGACCAGATGGCGGGATGACCTTGATAAATTGAACGAATGGCAAAGACAGGGACGTGTGGAAGGATAAGGGGGAGGCCTTTGCCCAGCAGTGGGAAACTGAAGCTATAGGGCAGCAAAAAAATAATTTTAAAATAAATAGTAAGATATGATAGGTACAAATTTTACAGCAAGCCAATGATACTATTAGGTACATTGTATAAGGAAGATTGTGGTGAAATATCAAACAAAACTATCCGCTTGCTTATTTTAGATAACCTTGTGGGAAGCCTATGTCACTCGTTTTAATGATAGAATGATGATAAAAAATCAAACTTAATTTGATTAACCTCTCGGGCGTTTGTATGTGATTTACATTTGCGACCATTCGATACTACCTATCTGATTTTTTTTAATTAGCCACCTATTTTTAATCACATTGCAACCTTATTAGAATACATACACACTGTTTTGCAGCCGTTGAAACGGACGTAAACGTCACTTTTTAAAGTCACTTTGAGTGGCATTGATGAAGATGGAATGAGTGGATTGGAGTGGCTTGGTTAATCTAAAAGACCTCTAGAAAACACAAAGATCTTTTTTATATAGTTTTTCTTTGACTTGCGATCTATTAAGTAGTTAATACTGCTGTGTTTTAGAAATTTTGTATTTTACTAATAAATATCTACCATCGACAAAAAAATTAAAGTACTTGAAGTAGTGTCTATGGCAAGGATGTCATTTGTACCTAATATCCCATCTTACAATATAGTAATTTTATTTCAACGAAACTGAATTGTCAACTACTTATAAGAATGAATCGGATAGCAGCTATTGCGACTACCCAGTCATTTGCGAATCAAATAAATTTTTCTTTGATTCTTAATACCTACATTTCATTTGAAATACCTACAATAAATTACTTAACCATCTGGTTTTCTCAATAAGTTATTTCCACCATAAGGTTTTTTAAATCCTCAAGCGAGTTGTAATAACCACTCTGTATCATTCGCTCTGCGTAAGTGTCAGTCAACGAAACTCCCTCAGAACAATAATTCCGTTCCGTTTTTGACGATGTGTGTGTCACCACGCTGACACGACTGCCCAAAAAAAGGAGTGACATATTTTTAATGTTCATAGTTATTGTACCATAACTTCTAAATGCCAGAACAGATTTAGATATATGGGGTATCGTTAAAATTCTTGAATTATCCCAAGTGACATAGACTACAAATTTAATGGCAGTATGTTTCTTAATTAAATTTATTAAAAAATCTGGACAAGTAGTCTACATTTTTATGCAATTGGGTATTTTGGTGGGTCAAAAATAAATTATTTGGTACTGTTGATAGAATAAAACGTCACAAAATAATGCCACTTGTCATTGATCACATCCACTTTAAACGTGATTTTAGATTTATGAATACAGAAAAACGGATGTTATGAGCGCTATTTGACTCCAAGGAACTATGACGTCATAAATCGATATTTCATACAAATCCCATAGAAAATATTTGTTTTTGACGTTAACAAAAAAGTATCAGATTTGACTTGTTGCAAAATAGCGTATTAATTTAACAAATAAAAATTGGTAGCATACTCACTATAGTATTATATGACTGATTTAGGAGGGCAGGTTTTTTTTTAATATGAGGGTATGCAGATAAGGGTTAAAGTCATATATTGCCATTTTATAATTGTAATTAAAATGAAGCGCTTATAATTATTTCTATCAAAAGAAAAAACGCGTGTAGTCTCCTCCAATGGATAGTCAAAAGTATCTATCTTCCTAGTGATAAAGTTTTCTAAAGATATAAGGTTATATCTAAAGTTATATATTATGTAGGTACATAAATGTTTCACTAAACGATGACGTGAATTTCTAGTCACATTAATGTTTTATAACAAAATGTAAGCAAGAGATTACTTGCACAAGAATGTTTGCGCTTTATATTGGGTACATAAGATAACCGTAACATAGGTAAAACTTGGTCCCGATTAAATCCGAATTCCATGACGAGTGAGGAACTAAAAAACAGAGTTTACTTTGATGACAACCTCCGTGGCGTAATGGTTAACACGTTAGACCGCTAATCCGGAGGTTCTGGGTTCGATTCCCAGCCAGGGCAAGTTGGAAAATGGCCTTTTTCAAATTTTCCTGGGTCTTGGGTGTTTATCTATATATATTATATATATATGCATAGGCTTTTCGTGTAGCAGCAAAGAAAAATATATCAGCAGCTTCTAGCGATCTGATACTCAAAATCGACCAAGGAATCGAATGTTGAAGATCCATAAACGTTAGACTAGCAACCTGTCACTGTTTTATTTAGTCGTATTCCAGCTATAGTTCCACAATTTTACTCGTAATTAGCATGTTCTTTGGATGTTCTAACACTTGACTATGAACCGTAAGGTATAAAGTAATACTAGTACCATAGACAAAACATACAAGAGGACCAAAATTTTATAATACAATCTAGAATAACTACTTAATAATTTTTGGGAACGGCTTTGCCACTTCGTAAGCATTCTAGATTTGTATACAATTTCTTTGAAGAGGACTGACAACGCCATACAAAAAGCATACTCTGCTAGAAAACCAAAATCACATATTTCTAGATGTCCTAGCATCTCACCCGCTAGCTATCTATCGGACTCGGATCTACAAGTATCAGACGGTATAAAAAAATCAGAGATGCCGCTTATATGTTCGTAGAAAGTTAAAATACGCTTATACCGCCATCTTTCCGAATCTAAGCGGCACCACTACGAAACTACCTTCTTTCTTACTAGTAGCTCCATCTAGCTAGAACATTTTAACTAAAAATCGAATTAAGCTTTAAATTATGAAGGTTGTCAATCCTGTTGTATTTTTCAGTACCTTAACCCATTTGCTTTTAATTAATTAAAAATAATACTAGAACCGATAGCCGATGGGGCAGAAAGGTTCTCGAATGGCGGCCACGTACCGGCAGGCGCAGCGTAGGACACCCACCTGCTAGGTTGTCAGACGAACTGAGCAAAGTCGTTTTGGAAATCCTTGGGGGAGGCCTATGTCCAGCAGTGGACTTTCTGTGGCTGATATGATGATGAATAGTAAAACAATTGAATCCATAAATGAGTATGATTCATTGGACATAACCCGTTTAACTTTATCTAAGTTGTAATTAAATAAACCAGCAGCTAGCAAGATTACAGTAATATATATGATGATATTGCAAAACGAAATACTCGTTCTCATATATCCCGCCTCTGTATTTTATTATAATCCAAGTGGAATCACTTCCAGAAGGAAATTAAAAAAGGGAAAATCATGTCTGTGTCTAATTATGTGGTATATATGTCGTGGGCCAATCGTTTTATTGGGCCGATCAAGATCTGCCTGGGCAGATAAAGATATGCCGCCATTTGTTGATTTGACCAATTATTTCATAATATACCCCATGTATAGTTGGGCAGATCTATGAGAGCTGCCTATTTGTCAATTGCCCTTTTAGTCACTTGGGCATATCGAGATATCGTATGGCTGGGCGTATCGTAATGTAGTTCCACTTCAGACGCTGCTAGCGCTGTTGCGCTCTGTCAAGTGGCAATCAGCTAAATTCAGCTGTGTGTTTACGTGTAGAAAAGATGGCGGCGGCGTCACAAGAAATCGAAAATTGTGAATAAGTGTCCATGCAACGGGATTCCTCACACTATTACTTCAGAATCAGTTCTTTGATTTTATAATTTTAAGACATTTTAATAAAAGTCATTAAAATCATCATCATTTCAGCCACATAACGTCCACTGCTGGACATAGGCCTCTCCCAAGGATTTCCAAAATGACTGATTAGAGCGGCCTGTGTCCAGCGCTTTCCAGCTACTTGGTCAGATTGTCTGACCACCTACGTGGTCCCCAATCGCCATTCGAGAACCTTTCTGCCCCATCGGCCATAGGTTCTTCACGCTATGTGTCTCACCCTTATTTCTAAATCAAAAAACTCAATTTCATTAAAAATAATAAAACTCTTTTATTTCCAAATTGTTGGTCATCCTGCAGACTCTAACCGAACATAGCTGAGTATGTCTTTATTATATAAACGTCTTTTTATGTAGTAAAACAAGGATTTAAACTTAATTTTTCTTTTATTTTGGTCACCTATAGAATCGATTTGCCCAAGTATGGCAGGCCAAATCGTCAAAGATTTTGCTTTAAATTATATGGCGGTTATTACGCAGCCAAATCAAGATATGGCGGCACATCTTCATCTGCCCAGGCAGATCTTGATCGGCCCAGGCAGATTTTGATCGGCCCAATTAAACGATTAGCCCACGACATTTACATACGTAATGTCTAACAAAATTTACAGAAACTATTTAAGACAGCACTCAGTCCATGATAATGAACAACTTTCCTCAAGAAACATATAACGAAATATGAAAAAAAGTGTCTCCATACAAGTTCACTGATAAGCTGATCCAATCATTACAGGATCACAAGGCAAACGCTTCGATCACTGGACCACGGAGGCGTCTGGTTACTTTAACACTACTGAACCAGAATATTAGCGATACTGAAGTTTTTTATTCCGTTGACACAGTTTTCTTTTTTTTTCAGGAATATAACCAAGATCAATTGAAATCGTCCCGGAAAATCAACTGCTGCATTTCCCGAATGACCCGCTTTGTAGAACCAGATACAACTATGCTGAGACTGTGATATTTATATTATTTGTAAACCTATATCTACTATTTGTAAATATGTACAGTATTAGGTAGAGTAAGAAGACAATTATCATAATTTATTGTAGTCACTAGTGAAATAAACTATAGAAAATATGCGTTAACTGTTTGTATGTTGTTTTATTTATTTCCCCCTTTTTCCATAGTAACTGGGTTATTATGATATCATTTACCCAACATATTATTTATTGATTATTTACGCAAAGTTGTTTAAAACTAAAAGAAATAAATCAACGTTTGAAGTATATTTATATTACAATTTTAACTTCCATGCTGGTCTGGGAGAAAAGAAAAACGTAGGATGTACCAGCTGCTTCTCTTCCCGCGCAGATCGTAAAAGTCTATCGAGGGAATGGGAGAAATTCAGAATCATCACTATTTTGATTCCCTTTTTACATCTTCACGCCCATCATCACGCTTAACGTGGCCTTAGGGTCTTACGGCTTTAGGCTCTGTCTACCCCGTTATGGATAGGGACTGGATAATGTATCTGTAAAATAAATTTACCCATAAATGTACAATAATATTATTTACCTAATACATAATTATGCATGTCTTTTTCTTACCTGTATGACGCACAGATCAATATATTATGTAGCAAACTAGTATGACCCTGCTACGTAAAGAGGAGGGATACCGAATATCTGAATAATCCATTTAAAGGTAAAATAAAAGTAGATAGAAATAGAAGAAGTGGATTGAAAAAAATTGACATTGCCTGAAATCGGATTGTTGATACCGAGATGTATATGAAACGAAGCTACTCGTATTAATAAAAGTTATGGTAGTAGATTTCTAGACGAGGAAAATATAAATATAAAAAATATAATATACTTATAGAAATAAACAAAATAAAAAAATATATCATTTATTACTACAGTGACTTACTTGGCTTATGTCCTGTGTACCCTATCTGAAGCAGAGGCCGTCCACAGACTCTCCATCTCGATCTATCTTAATTGAGCTACGCGCTTAACTTCACTCCACGTCTTGTACTACAGTAACAAATCAGTATTCATAATAAAACTTTGCGAAAAGGGCAAGGAATGCCTCAACTTGTGTTACTCCGGACCGGAGTCCGAGGTAACGTTGTTTTTCAGGCGTCCCCCAGGCAAGTGATGGTGTGCGGAATTTTTTGGAACAGACTTTAGCGACTGAAGTCATTATATTTTTCTCGTCTTACAATACAATACAATACAAAAATCTTTATTGCACCAAATAAAAAACAATAAAAAATTACAAAGTTTACGAAACTTATAAATAAATAAGGTACAAGAGGCGGCCTTATCGCCGAAGCAATCTCTTACAGGCAACCATAAAGAGAAGGAGTGCGAAGTATATGAGTAAGATAACAGGTTGTCGTTAGCGCATGGTTGTCATCCTTAGCTGTGCTGCTTCAGAGCCTGGGGTGGGCTTTCTTTTCCTTCTCCAAATATACGAGTTTTACGAAGATTACACGTCAATGGTTCCCAAAGGATGACGAAAACCGTCTAAAGTATTTTTTTTTTCGTGTGATTAAATGGCTAACACAGGTGTCAGATTTTTTAAGCTGCCTAAAGGCATCTGACATAGCTTGACGACTGCCATACAACTACTTTACGAACCTTCCGAAACACGGAACTAAAAGTAAAGTCTACTTACTAAAAGTAAGGTCTAAAGCAGTTAGATTACGGTCGCGGCTCGACTTCAATCCTCCTTAGGAATGCAGTTGTTGCAAAAGATCATAATACTTAGTACTTTAGTCACCTCTTACGACAACCACGGGAAGGGTTGGTCGTTATTATTGAGCCAAAAGGACAATTAAAAGTAAGAAAATATAGTGAAACAATTTTAAGATTTAGTACCTACATTGCACTATGCAACTTCCCTATATTTTAGCGAATATACACATACACATATACTGGGTAAATATTCAAATACTAGCCAAACTTTGGGAGCAAGTTTGGTAGGTACTTGAAACAAATTATATCAATAGTTCGGCCCGAACATGTGAACTCGCGAATCTCTTGTCCGGCCTTAGAATGTCCGGCTCATATCAGAATTAAAAATTCTATTGGTATATCCATTGACATAGAATATATAGACCATTGACATAGAATTTATAGACCAGCTATCTCAAACATTGACCTCTGTTCTATTTTTGAATATATGGCGGCGTGAATTTTATGATAGGTACGTATTTAAAATTTTCAAACAATGAAATCTGGTTACTTACCGATGGATAGTTATTTCTTTACACTTTGCCGTATTCCTTGAATTATTCTTACTGTATTGTAACACACCAAGGCATTTTTAAATAATGTATGTATGTAATATAGTGTGTTTTCATATGGTTTTCCATTAATAAATAAATAAATAAATATAAATATATAGGGACAAATCACGCTGATTGAGCTACCCCAAAGCACAGGCCGGAATCTCCTAAGGTACGCGCAATATGCGTCCCCGTTCCCCGCACCCGCACCTCTCCCCCGGTTCTTGACGGCCAACGTGAGTCATCGAGACGAAAACGGAGGAGAGGTGCGGGGACATATTGCGCGTACCTTAGGAGATTCCGTTCTGTTTACTCTTACTTTATTCTGTGCCCAAAGTAAACTTGTGTTATGGGATACTCAACGATACTATATTAAATAAGTACGTATTATCAGTACCTAGTTAAAAAATTATAGGTGTCCATGGTATAATCAGTGTTTTACAGAATATATATTTTATTCCTTTTTTATTAATTTTATTTTCAACAAGTATTCAAGTTTTACTCAAATGACTTGTCCGATCTACATTATTGAATGATTTTTTCTAACAAAAAGTCTGAAAATTTTACTCAAATCCTCATAGTGCTTGCCTAAGTATTACGATGGAAAGGAATCATATTGTATAGCTCGGTCTATCTCAAAAAGACATTTTCCTAAAATTAATTTCAGATTTTTGAAATCTCTTTTGCATTGACAGAAATGGGCGTAAAATGAGATTTTAATTGCGGCAGCGATTATGTGAACTATGAGAGTACGGACATTAGCAAATCGGTCACACCCGCAGCTTTCATTCTGGACTGACTTCATTTTAATGTTTTATAACATTTAATCTCTATTAGATGGACCAATTTTTTGCTTGTTTTCGTCTAGACCAACACCGCACAATAAGCTGTTGAACTCATCAGATTCAGATTTACATAACGTGGTTTGGAACCGGAATTTTTCTAAGCTTTTATAATTTCTCAAACTTACCTAACAATAGAGTAAATCATAGACCATTTTGTTAGATTACAACTATTTCTTTAAGGCTATTACTGCAACAAATTTATGCTGTAATATCTCTATTTCTAGTGCTTTGAAATAGCGAGCAAGGTTGTCCTAAACTACAGATTTTGTAGGTATGTTTGATCGGAACTTCATGTTCTTTTGTACTCGTAACACCATCGTTATCATTGGTTTCTGGCAGGAGACAGAAAGAAAGAAAGTAAGAAAGAAATTTCGTTTATTTTACACATTAAACTTTAAATCTATCTACCAAAATGGTCTCCGCTCAGCATATGTCGGGCTGGTCCTCCGCGGACGCCATTTAAAAGCGTTTATCCGTTAGAATCGCGCTGGCGTTGCCCTCTGTATATAAAAGAAGGACGTGGTCGCATTTCTATCATTTCTCACCTTCCCTGCTGGTCCGGCTGCTTCTCTTCTCGCGCAGATCGTAAAAGCTGATCGAGGGAATGGGCGAGAATTTGAATCGCATATCAGTAGGCGATGCGGTTAGCAACCTTTCACTATTATGATTTCCTTTTTTCACCTTCATGCCCACCGTTACGCTAAAAGTGGCCCGGGCCTTACCACCCTAGGCTCTGTCTGCCCCTTTAGGGATAAAGACGTGATATGTATCTAATCTGTATCTTACGTTTTAGTTTTGATATACCTACGTATATGTAATTGTTTACTTAGGTTTTCAATTTCTATGCAAAAAGTAATTACGGCATGCTTTCCTTTTTGTCGTAATAACAAAAGCAAAAATATCGGTCGTAAATATGAAATAAGATGAAATATGGATATTTATGTTCATTTTAATAACGTTAATGAATGCTAAATAATCACAGTTTACATCAAATGTCTAATTTAATTCATATTAACGTTGATAATATTAATATCAGAACTAACCGCAGTTGTATATAGACTTATTTTGCAAACACGCATTCAGACATAGGCTCATAAAATTCAGTCTCAAGCCACAACTACTGTTTAACAGAACTGGCTCCGCAGGCTTCCAGGTTCTTAACCATTTGGTTATTATATGGTAGCTACATAAACATGGGCGCAATGAACCATGTTGAATTAAACCTGCGAGATTGTCCGTGTTATTTATTTACTTTATTGCGCTTTGGAATGGAACTGGGAGCAATATTGTATGGTGTTAAATATAATTTAGGAAACTGCGTAACTAGTTGAGATGTTTTATTTTAATCCAATATTTAATTCATAAAAAGATTCAAAGAAATCATAAAATATTTTTTTTAATCCGTTTTAAAGGGAAATTAAAAAATATATTTTCAGCCTACTACACACTCTACGCATAGGTAAGAAGAACAAAAAAAATAGATTTCTCAGACAAACGGCAGATTAGTTGATCAAATTTAGTAATTTGATCAACTAATCTGCAAAGGGATCTAAAATCTGAAAACGGCTGAGAAATCTATTTCTTTTTTTGTTCTTCTTCTTATTTTTAAAGAGCTAAGTACTCGTCTGTTGAGCAATCAATCCTATCCACCTCTCTCAGTCCAACAGCCAACTTCTTTACATCTTTGTAGGTTGAGACATAAAACGCGTGGAAAGTTTATATTGAAAAAATCGTCACTTCACTCCACACATGAAACTCAACTGTTGTTCTTAATGTAAAATATGTAAGGACTGCGATCAATGGGTGACAGCCAAATTAACCTAGTATTCCCTCTTAGTAAGCTCTGTGAGCCCGAGCCTGGCACGCTCACTAAAATGTCCAGACTGGTGGTGGAATCGTGGGTCGGGTCGCTGGATTCCCTCTAATATGGTTGAGTTCAGCGATGGCTGATCCACGCGTCAATTCGTGAACGGGTGCCGCCAGTAGGGACTGGTCAGCTCGGCTCCGTTTTTTAAGACCTCAGTGTAACCTATTTCTGTAAATTGGATTTGGCACTAGTTCGCAAACTTCACATATTATGTTGTGATAACATTGTATAAACGATAATAGAGCTCAAACAAAAGTCAATGGTGAAGATCAAGGTTTCGATTCTAAGAAAATCGATGATGTCGCTTCAATGTTACCGTTGTTCATTGAAAACGAAAATCTAATTTTCTTTACCGACACGGGACATTTACCGTTGACAATGCCTAAGTGAATATAGGTAGATTATGAGTCTTAGGTACACATAACAGAGTAGGTTCTTACCTACTCTGTTATGTGTACCTAAGACTTATAATCTACCTATACGCTGTGTGGAATGTTTAGAACATGAAAAATTGCAAACAATCATTATTAAAATGAGTAACAAATATATGGATTAACGTTTGGCTTGCGGCATCACGTCTTTCAGTATCATTTGTACATACACGCTTCCCAACAATGAGCCAGACTAGGTCCAGCGTAATTATTAGCTCTACCCTCCTTTACACGTAGCGTATGAACGGCTACAAAGCGCGAGTCCATAAAAGTCTGAGCGAGCGTGTACGGCGGCTGGGCGACAAAAGATATGTCACGGCACGTAGCACAAAGCAAACAGTCGGCGGCGTCTCTGTCGGCGCGTCTGATACTCTGTGCTAGTGTCAAAACAGCACACAAATGTGCTGCGGCCAGCGAGGCTGCGGCGCCGCGACGAATCGAGCCACAATGCCAGCTGGCCCGCTATGCCAAAGCGCAGGATGAAAGCCGAGCTGGCGACAAAGGCTTTGTACGCGGGCGGTCGCGCGCCGATGTATGTATTTCTCACTCTGGATTTGAAAAGTACCGACACAACACACTGCTTTCATCAGTTTCTATTAACTGTTGTTGATGTTTATGATTTACCTAACTTTCTTGTCTTTCATATACTGCTATAACAAACAAATAACCGTATCTATTGAGGCAGTACAGAACGGTATTTTATCGGTACAGAAGATTAGCGCTGGGGGTTCGCTAATGCAAAAGCAAACTCATGCTGAGTTTTGGGGGCATAATTTTACTTCTAGTTTTTATAATTTGATTTATGTGATTATTTTTATTGTTTTGCCCTTCAAATATTTTTTTTATCTATCTATATTTGTTTCTTGCTTACACTTGCTTATCATCCTGCGCAGAAGAGAGCGAATGAAAAATTGGAAATTCATCTATAAAGAGGCAAAAAGCCCGGAAGATATCGATAACCTCTTTTGCATTTTAGGCTTTTGGTCCTACAGATCACTGTAATTACACATCTTCATGATTTGAATAGGTACCTACCTAAATATTTTATGAGCAACATTAACAACTCGTTTCTTAAGGGACAGTTGTGGATTTTGATTTATAACCGTCATTCTCTATTTCCATCACATTTTCTAGTAAAGTTGTATCATCTTGATAAATCATGAGAGGTAATACATTTCCTTTATATCACAAATGTCATGTAGAACATGAGTGAGTAGCGCTACATCTTGCAGCCATAAACGTAGATGCTACATTTTTCGAGGATATTTTAAAAATGTTTATGTAAAAAGCCTACTAATAAGTAAGAGAGAACCTTTATGAAACATAAGAGCAGATAATATTTATAAAACATTGGTCAAGCGATGAATTGACCAAAATCTTCTTTGAATTAAAATTCTTAATAGTTACCTACTTATTGAAACTCTACTGTTGTAGGTAATCAGTATAAATTCATTGGATGTAATAATATAACCACTACCGTCCCTAGTCTCTATTTTGACGATGATACTGCATCATTTCTACATTTTTTGATAGTAAAAAATTAAATTCAGATTTTAAAAGAGAAAATTTACCTTCCATTTCAATGTAGCCTACTCGCTGTATTCGAACGGTTATGTGATATTACATGCGAGTACATCTTAAATTACGGAACCCTATCTGGTTGGCGCGGTCCGTTTACAATCTCATCTTTCATCCGAGATATCCGTAATAGCTGTGAGTCAACGTGCACTCCGCGGCACTTAGTAGATGGCCTCATAGATCTATATCACCGTAATACAAGTGGCGTATCTAGACGACGCATCGCCAAGAGAATTGCAAATCGAACGATCAACTGTCGGCCATTATTAATCCACTCTTCATTAGACACTACCGTCTGATCCGCCGCTTTCAATTGAAACAATATTTAATTCTTTGCCGGCACAAGAATAAAATAAAACGGTAGAACCATAAACATTCCACATTTATATTCGACCTCTGACGGCCGGTCGAATCCTCCGTCCTTTTCTCGACTGTGTTGTCAGTCTCTTTCTGACTGCGCCGGATCGTCTGCTGGAGTCGCTCATCTCCTCTGTTTAAAGATCCAAGAGTGAGATAAAAATTGTATGGCTCATAATGTTTTAACAGTCTGGTCGTTTGAGCGCATGAAGCCGCAGCCCAATTTAATTTTCCTCTCAGGTCAGTTATAATCTGTGGTTATAATTGAGTCGATTCGTTCTATGCTCGAGATGGGCGCAGAAGCCGCGCCGCCTGTTTCTGGCCACATAATCGATTCCGTTTAATTGATTCCTTGCTTGGTATTTGGGATGTTAATAAGGAAAACCTTCGCTAGTTTAATTCAATTACTTAGAAGATTATTCCACTCAGCCATTATTATGTACGTATCTGTAGATCAGTATCATTGGTTAGTTCCATTTTCTTTATTAGAAAAACGTCTTACTACGTAATTTCATGCAAATAAATAATAAACAGTAGTAAATAATTTATCATGAAGTGCCTGTACCAAAAAAAAAAGATATATACTAATTTTCGCTTATGATTCTAGATAACTACGAGATGTATAACTCTGTAAGTTTAGCCGATATCGTTCTTACATTGTGATTAATTTTTAGGATCACAAAACAAGGTTTATTGTTTATTTTATCTACCTCGCTAGATACTTGTCAATCATCCCTAGATGCACATAAGATATAATTATCTCTATATGATTCAAAAAACATGTATCTAAGTAAGCGTTAAGCTTATGAACATGTTAGAGCTTTTTATTTTGTAATTATAATTCTTTGCACGAAGTAATTTATACAAAATTAAGTATTAATAATTGAAGATAAAAGATAAAAAAGTCGCATCAAGCTCATTGTAATTCATGAACTAGCACAAAAATGGCTTGTGTGTATAAATTAATTAATATTTAAATAAGCTGAGGAGATAACGTGAGAAGACTTCCATTATCTTGAGCAAGATGAAATTTTGCCATGTTATTATCTCTCATACAAGAATTGGTCACAGTCATCCTCGCCAGCTGCGAACCCACATCAGCGACCGGCGGCGACCCTCAAAGCCTTGGACGTATACAAATAAATAACGACAGAACAACAAATATTTTAATAAGCACCTCTCAAGTATTGTTCGTCTGTTAGTTACGTACATGCGTGGCACACGGGCAGTGTATGCCACCTGCATGAATACGACCAAATATCCCTCGTCGATACTCAAATTTAATCTCAATAAATACAGCACTACGATCTTTTATCGTTTGCAATCAATGAAAATAGTTTTGTCAATGCGCACAGACAGCATGACCAATGTCGACATTGGCCGGCAAATACCGATCTTTTCGAAAACATAAACTTTTATAGCGACGTCAAAAAGAGCCGCTGGAAAATGGGTAAGGTAAGCGTGAAATGTGGCAGATGTACCATCATAAAACGGCCAAGGTCCGGCGCGGCACATACATCAAGCAGAATAAATATTACTTTCCGTTTCATACATCTGGCCCCAACAAAACGAGGAACAAACGGGGGAACATTGCATTTTGTTTGTTTTTTATCCATGCGAGATAGATCCAAATACGAGATAGTAAAATAAACCGATTAATAAGTACTGTTTATCTAGTGTTCCCCTTCAAAGACAGACTTCCATAGCAGATTTCAATCAGAAAAAAACTACTTCGGACTGTTTCTTACGTTCGGTAAGTTTATTTCACTGGCTGCCTTCGTGGTCCAGTGGTCAAGGCGTATACCTTGTGATCCGGAGGTAGTAGGTTCAAATCCCACTGGAAGGCGTACTTTGTGAAAAGTTGTTTGCAGTCTGATTAGGATATTACAGGCTTGAATAACCTGGTTTTCCGAAAAAAAAGATGATTCCGAGCTTCAGAAGGCATGTAAAGCTGTGGTTCCCGAATGCCATCCTATCCTAGGATTGGTTCTGGTGTATCCTTTGGGCCGCGGAGATCAGACGGCCGTCGGTCTGTGTAAAAACCAGTAACCTTGTCTGCAGGTAGGTAGGTAGCGGACCCCGGGCTCTGAAGGTAACTGTTGAAGATGCAACCGGGTATACGCTCGGATGATGATGGTAAGTTTATCCTATTAAAAGCATGTACTTTATATCGTAAACAAAAAATAAATTAATCATAGGTACCGTGCGAAATTTGACAAATACGTTTGCAAATTCCGTTTGCGTGTGGGCTGTATGACTTTTCAGCAAAGTGGTTTGTCACAAAAGGATACAGTTTTAGTGAATACGCACAATGAGTCCAGGTAAACAAGGACCATTGTCACGGGCACGCGGCACCTGTGGCCACGGCACGGCACCCCCACAAAGCCCTTACGTCATTCTCAGTCAAGTAAAAAAATTAAGGCAGAGTGCGGCATTCCGAGTAAAACAATAAAGCAATGTTTTGAGGTTTACAAGTACTATAACATCATCGAAGAACGTTCTTATTTCTATATGCTATCTTCAGCTTTACAGGTGATAAAATTCTGTAGGCTTTTTTTTTTTAACTGAATATAATAAATCAAACCTAGAATTTATGGTCTTAGATGAAAATTACAACAAAAACATATTACTATTGAAATTCGGTCTAAGAGTCATTTAGAAAATAAGAGAAATGTGTACACATTTATTTAAACACTAGCCGTTTAACACTAGCAGCGGTGCCTGCGTGGTCAAAAGGTACTTCGTTATTTGGCAATCCCACGGGAACCTCGCATTTTTTCAGGATACAAAGTATCTATGTATAAATCCAGGTATCCAGGTACGTGGCAAATTTCATTCTATTCTATAAAACGTTTTTTAGTGTGATTCAGTAACAAATATCTAAACTCACAAACTTTCACATTTATAATTTACAATACAGTAAGGGAATTATGTTCATCCTAGTGTCTTTTTCACCATTACAGCCATTCAAAGGATGATGTACCTAAGTAAAAAAATAGTATACAACGTGGAAGGGAACCACGGTCTATACTAGATCATTATAGTATATTGTAATAAAAATAACAGCAGAAAAACTAAAAAAAAATTGACATTTCCATACAAAAGTGTGCGGCCGCCCGGGCGATTTGTATGGGAATGTCGAATTGTTTTTTGGATTTTTGACTGTTGTTTTAATTTCATTATACTTTAGTGATCTAGTATAGCCTGTGGTTCGATTTATTACGGGTATGTCCCTTCCACGTTGTATACCTACTATGTACAAATTTAGGTATTTATTTTAGGTATTTATTCTAATGATATCTCTATCCACAATAATAATGTATAATTTTTTATCTTTTTCTACTAATTATATTTAGTTTAGTTATAAGTTGTATGTCTAATATTCTAATATTGTCATGATTTATTATATTGTTACTAATTGTAATGTATGTTTTTTTTTATATTAAATAATTAAAACAAATGTTAAACTCACTACGATGCTCGTTGCGCGGCGCCTTTATTTCCAGTCTGTGTGAGACGTCATCATTACCCGGGCGCTACAAAGGGACAATCACAGAAAGTCCGACATAATGGACAAACTATCGGACTTTGTGAGAAGCCGCCAATATCTTGTATGGACACTTTTATTAAATTATAGGTTCTGGGTTTTTTAAGGAATTTCTTTTCTCATCGATAAGATTGTATCTTCATTTTAACATGCGTAAATCAAAGTTAATGCTGTTGCACTCTCAGGTTGAACTGAACAGCTTTCTTGAAATAAAGAAAGAGAGTATGTGTAGAAATTATTCACCTCACCTTGAAACGAATTAATTTATGTTTTTCTATCTTTTACATATCTTTTAATACTTATTTTACTTCTATAAAAAAAAATTCAGACTCTAGCGCATTAATGATTTGTTATTAGACTTTTTCTTTTGTTATTAGATTAATTTCAAATTTCAAATTCAAATTCAAAATCTCTTTATTATCATAGGATATTTATAATATCTCTTAATAATAGTCACTTTGTTTTGTTTTGCACAAATGTTGACGTCAAATCGTTACTTAAAGCTAAGTTTACGCCGCTTCCTAGGCGCAAGTGCAGAAGAAGCGGCAACAAACTGCACTGCACGTTTTCTCCAAAGACGTCAACTAACAAACTAAAAACTTAAAATTAGTTATATAGATGGACAGAGATTACATTGTTTATTATGTCATAATTAAATTGAATTATAAGAATTACGAAATTTAAAATAATGTCAATTTGTAAATTTAGTATGTACCAATGTACCTAAATTATGACATGTCTAAGTATACAAACCTTTAAGAGGGACCCGCGCCAAGCTCAAGCCAGACCTTTTTGTCTTTAAGATAGTCATCGGTCCTATAATAAGCCTTCTCACAAAGTACTTTCTTTACATAAGCTTTGAATTTTCTGTCTGGCATATCAAGGACCGATTCTGACAATTTATTATAAAAAAGTATACACTTCCCCATAAAAGACTTACTGACTGTATTCAGCCTGTAATACGGGCTAACTAAGTCATTCTTATTACGTAAATTTCTATCTGTAAAATCACTTACTTTATTGAACATGGAAATATTTTTCCTTACATACATTATATTTTCAAATATGAATTGTGATGCAAAAGTAAGTATACCTATTTCCTTGAATAATTCCCTCAGTGAGTCTCTCGATCCTAAACCGTAAATAGCACGAATTGCTCTTATTTGTAAAAGAAAAATAGTCTGAATGTCCGCTGCACTCCCCCATAGAAGTATCCCGTAAGACATTAGACTGTGAAAGTAACTAAAGTACACTTACACACACTTTTAGAAAGTTTAGTTATATGAGCGCCCCATTGAAGTTTCGAATCAATTGTGATTCCTAAAAAGGTAGTACTTTCAACCAGATCGAGTTTCTGACCATTAATTAGTATGTCAACACAGGCTTGATTCACATTAGGAAGAGAGAATCGAATGCATTGGGTCTTGTTCGCATTTAACATGAGGCCGAAAACCAATCAGAAATTAAAGTTAAGGTGCTGTTCACCGCGCTAGCATCACTGTTATGTCGATCTATTTTAAATATTAGCGAGGTGTCATCAGCAAACAGCACCATGTCAGCCTCTTTCTCAACCATGTAAGGCAAGTCATTGACATAAACTAAGAAAAGGAACGGTCCTAGAATTGAACCTTGGGGTACGCCCATTTTCACATTAGACCCGTGTGATTTTACGCCGTTTATATCAACAGTTTGAAGCCTATCAGTTAAGTAAGATTCTATTAATTTAATTGACTTATCATCAAAACCGTATTGACGAAATTTGAGCAAAAGTGTTGGATGATCAACGCAATCAAATGCTTTAGAAAGATCGCAAAATGATCCAATTGCATCATTTCTGTTTTCCCACGCGTCGTAGATATTAGTAATAAGTGCTACTCCTGCATCGGTGGTCGTTTTTTTTTAATAACAAAAAAATTGAACCTGTAATTTGCAGTGTTACCGCTTGCTAATTTAATTAACTTAATCTTAATCTAAAATACAATAGAACATCTAATTCATTTATAGTTCACATACCTACAACTCTTTAATTTTGTGATTTGTCTTACTTTTTTCATTTAATTTAAATAAACCAATAGTTATGTAGGTATCACCTAGTAAATACTTTTTTTAAAATCATTTATTTAAAATTCATAGATAATATAGGTGGTGTTGCAGTTGTCCATGGGCCGCGGTGATCACACTGATCACTTACCATCAGGTGACCCGCTTGTTCGTTTGCCGTCCTTTGACATAAAAAAAAGGTACATTAAAATAATACTAAACTACGAAAACCTCGCAGGGTTTATCTGGGTTTCGGTGAGTCACTATGACATGGTGGTAAGTAATGCTGCTTTAAATAAAGTAGGTAAGTAGTTCAAATAAAATATATTTTTATCCACGTTTCCACAAGTTTATTTATTTATCCAAATTTTTATTTATCAGGTTTTTATTATTATAAGTATTGAATCAGGTAAACAGTCCACATATTTGCTACTACTTTTAACAATGTACAATAATAAAATGTCTCGGCACAGTAAATTAGATAACATTACCGTGATCTGGTTTACTCACATACCCACATACAGTATGAACGTGCAGTTGTAGACATCAACAAAAACACTGAACATTTAGCAGTCTTCCTTTCCATACAGAATTTTATGAACATTTTTTCTATCAAAAGACATACTTTTTCACAAAAAGAGAAAAATACTTGTTCTTTCTTACACAAAAATTTAAAAATACCTGCAATGTTTGTTAGCTGAGAGAGTAACTAAAATTAAAATATATGTAGGTAGGTATAACTTCTCCAAAATTACTTACAATCCATTCAGACAGCAATAATCGTTAATTCCCTGCCAGATACAATAAAATGTTACTAAACGAGCGGCATTTTACTCAACCTTCCTGCGAGCAAGCTTCACGATGTTCGAGTTTACACAACTAGTCGAGTTTAAAGCTACAAAAAGTCTGATTCAAGAACATTGTAAAACAATTTAATCATATTATAACATTAATATAGCATTTTTATATCATATCATATAATTTTTTTCGATATATTCTTTGGGATAAATTATTCAGTAGGTAGTATTAAAAGAAAACGCTGGATACAGACTGCTTTAGATCGGTCATTTTAATATTACCTTGAGAGAAACTGGCATACGGCTGAAATGAAGATGTTTTAGCAACCAGCCAATACTTGTTTGTCGTGCGAAAGTTAGGCAAACAAAACTGTTTCTAACCCCTTACCGTGTAATATATAAAAGTGAATCACAAAAGCCAGAGTTGAAGTAGAAAGTATTATTTTTATGTTTTTGTGCCTAAATGTCCTGCTTCATATTACTTGAGCTTTTAACTCGAGTAATATGGCGCAGGCGTAAGTTCGAAAGCTTTGTAATAAAGCTGACCGCGGAGTGATCGCAGACAATGCGGCGCATCCCTCTCGAGTCTCGAGCCAGACGGTCGGGCACCTTGCCTAAATTGTACTTACTTGCTTAGGCTTGGTGGACGGGTCGAATAAACCAAGTCAGTAGAGAGCATCTTCATATGATAAAGATCTGGCAGAATATCTGGAAAAAAAAGATACACTCAGTAGACAGTAATGTAGAGACGACTTTTTTTTAAATTAATAAATATATTTTGTGATCATTTGTGTGAGACATTTTAGTCTCATAGCATAAAGTTTTTAACAAAAATATAATTTTTATAAATTGATTTGCAAAATTTAAACGACTATTATAAAATATAGTTAGAAAAATATATCACAAGTAATAAATAAACAACTTCAATTTTGTTACCTCACACATGAGATCACATACAATTCGAATAATTTAATGTTAAAACCCATTATTATTGCCCATTGTATTGTACGGATGTTAGGCTTGGACCATCAAGGAGGACCTTAAAAAGCATATAGAAGCATTTTAAATGTGGGCATATAGACGAATGCTATCCATTAGCTGGACGTAGAAGGTATCTAGCGTTAAAGTTCTGCAACGAATTGACTAAAAGCGCACTCTTATGCTTACGGTAAAAAGGCGTATAATTTCATACCTGGGTCATGTTCTTCGACATCGGCGATACGATCTCATTCAGCTTATGATGATGGGCAAAGTTGCAGGGAAGAGAAAGGTTGGAAGAAGAAAGAAATCATGGCTGAGAAACACCCGGGAGTGGACCGGAATAGGAAGCGCTGCTGAGCTATTCCGCCGAGCTAAAAACAAGAAGGACTACGCCAAGCTGATTACCGACCTTCATTAGTTGGAGAGGCACTTTAAGAAGAAGAATGTTAAAACACCCATGTTACCATGTTTAGTTTAAACACCCATGTTACCATGTTTAGTTTAAACACCCATGACACCAGTACACATTCCAAACCAAAATAACTTGTGTAAAATCTAATCAACACCGCCGCGGCAAATAAAAAACAATAGGGGCGCATAATGGCATCGCTTACTAATACCGCTCTCGAAATGGCCCGCTTTCATCTCGGACTTTTTCGCGTCTTTTTGGCCCCGAATCCATCAATTCAGGTGATGGATGGACCATCGGGCAGAGTCCGGCAATCGAAATTCAAATTCGCTAAATCTTCCCACACGGCATCGAGAACAGGTCGAGTCGTTAACAGTGTACGCACGGAGAGAAGGTTGTTTGTGTTTTTTTTCTGTTTGCTCTGGAGATATTCGCCCGGGGCGGCGTGGGCGCGGGTCGCGGGGTGCGGGGCATGTGGGAGATGCGTCGGCGCAGACGCCCGGGCAGCAGAGGTGTGATTACAGGGCTGCGCGCGGCTAATCACTCCCGCAACACGGCCCGCCGACCCAAAGCGCTACAGCACCGAGAAAGTCCGGGATTATCAAAGAAAGAAAAAAAGAAAATTGATTGAAGGTATTAAAACTCACTTAAGTATTACAAACTTCACAGTTGGCTTGCTCTATAATCATTTAATGCACACGAATAAGATTACATACTATTAAAACCTATTAAACGAAAAATTAAATTAACCTCGCGGACCTTTAAACTGGAGCCAAAAATACATATTCTAAAAAATATTTACTCGTTGATACCTACTAGAAAATATTTTTTAGATTTAAGTACGTAAGATTTTCATATATCATTTGGTTCCGGGAGCTTTTTTCTGCGTCTAGGCTCTTCTTTCGAGCCCCTGGAACTTGAGGGATGCAGCGACATTCTTCTGTATCTCCCCTTTGTGGAATGGAGTTGTTGTCTTCATACAAGCTACTCCAGGTCGTCGAGGTAGCGGATCAGTGCAGAGGTTGAGCTGCTTTCTCCATCACCGTACTTGGAGACTCCAGGTACGACTTGTTGATGCTACGCACGGACACTGACATGCACTGACTCACCTATATTCTTCAATGATATTTTTAGTCTGGGCGCGTTTCGTGCGTCGTTGACTTTTTGTAAATAAGTAAATTAGTCGCGATTCGTGCGTTCATCAAAATTTAAAAAAATATGCCTCCACCGACCGTAGGGCACGAAACGCGAGAAGACGGTGTAGACTTTTTTTTTATTTTGATGTACGGCCGAATCGCGACTAACTTACTTGTTTACAAAATATTAGAGCGCACGAAACGCGAGTAAATGGTAGAGGCATTTTTTTTAAAGGCCCATTTACACGGTGCAAGTTTCTTGCCTGTTGCATACAATAAAATTGAAGCAATAGAAAACTTGCATGGTCTAAACAGAACGTCAGCCATACAAATCATTTATTGCTTCAATAAAATTGTATGCAACAGGCAAGAAACTTGCACTGTGTAAATGGGCCTTAAATGTTGATGAACGCACGAATCGCGACTAATTCACTTATTTACAAAAAGTCAACAACGCCCGAAACGCGCCCAGACCATATTTTTATTTAGCTACGAGCGCTACGACATTTATATCGCGTAGACGCATTGCGTATCCAGCACTTTCCGGCTGCCGTAGCGGCGCGGGGCAGCTCATTGTTGTTAATAACAAACAAGACAAAGCCTCGCCGCTAACTGCGCGTGTTTCCATCACCAGCACGCATTACAAAGAGGAATAGATGCCACACTTCATATTACTAGATAAAAATTGAGCTTTGACAGATTTGGTTCGTGTTGGAATCCAAAAATCTATTGGCGTCATTTACACAGTATTCAATGGCGCTCCAATTGTAGGTACTCAAGTTATTGTCAAAAATATATACGAGTACGTACATACGCAGAACTGTCCAAGGACTCGTTCAATAATGATTACTTAATTTTCAGCAAAATCCTTTCACATAAACATAACCTGTAAGAGATTGCCTCAGCAGTAAGGCCGCATATTGTAAACTTACCTTTTCTACATATTTTTGCTTTCACTTACTTAGTTATTTGTAGATACTTGTATTGTATCCATCGCCAGGACACATTACTGAGATGAAAAAATGTCACCCTTCATTTACGCACTTATTGCAGGCGACAGTCTTTTATTCGAAAAAATAAGGTGGTTTTATTGACGGCTGATCGCTTGGCTAATGAACCCAAAAAACAGATCGGTCTAAAGGTTAGTTAGTCCAACGAAAACCCAAATACTGCCAAAAGAGACTGTGTAATTTGACTCTTATGTATTCTGTGGTGTAAGTAAGCAGACACAGGAATTGGGTATTTTGGTGGGTCAAAAATAAATTATTTGGTACTGATAATAGAATATAACGTCACAAAATAATGCCACTTTTCATTGATCACATCCACTTTGAACGTGATTTTAGATTTATTAATGCAGAAAAACGGATATTAAGAGCGCTATTTGACTCCAAGGAACTGTGACGTCATAAATCGATATTTCATACAAATCCCATTTCCCATGCGAAAAACGGCCACTTTTGGCAAATGTGCGTAGTAAAGCTTAACGTTCTCATTATAAACTGTAAACAGTAGTTCATAAAATACTTTGAAGGGTTATCTAGGACTTGGTAGTAGCAAAATTTTAAATAATGTCTCCGTTTTCTTTGAAATGATTTATTTTAAATGGGGGCAGCACTGGACCCTGGAAAATTCAGGTACGGCCTAAAGGAGAAACTTTTCAAGTCGAATCATCCTCATCCTCCCGTATTCCCGGTTGCATCGTCAGCGGTTACGTTTCAGAGCCCGGGGTCCGCTACCTTACCTAGGTGATTTGAAGAGGTTACTGGTTTTTACACAGAGCGACTGCCGTCTGACCTCCGCAAACCAAAGGGTAGACCAGAACCAATCCAAGGATAAGTACAAACACTAGATGGCGTTTGGGACCAACAGCCTTCCGAAGCACGGAATCATCTTTCTTTTCGGATAGGTGATTCAAGCCTGGAAACAACTTTTCATAATGTATGCTTCCCAGTGGGATTTGAACCCGCAACCACCGGATTACAAGGCAAACGCCTTGACCACTGGACCACGGAGGCAGTCATTTCACGAGCTTTTAAATTCGTATGTATGTATGTTTTTTTTTATGTATGTTCTTCAATTAGTTCTCCGTTTTTTAATCGATTAAGACAATCCTTTTTTTGCATACATATTTGTCCAATTATTGCCTGGAGATGAGACCAGATAGAGAGATGATAGAAGCCTCGAGAAATCGAGAATTATTTATTTACATGTCATATTATGTCGGATAAAAGAGATTTTAAACAATAAAGACGTTCGACATCGTTTTAAAAACTTTAGTTCATGTAAACTTTTTAGGGTTCCGTAGCCGAATGGCAAAAAATAGAACCCTTATGGATTCGTCATGTCTGTCTGTCTGTCCATCTGTATGTCACAGCCACTTTTTTCCGAAACTATAAGAACTATACTGTTGAAACTTAGTAAGTAGATGTATTGTGTGAACCGCATTAAGATTTTCACACAAAAATAGAAATAAGAACAATAAATTTTGGGGTTCCCCATACTTATAAATAAAACTCTTTTTCTTTTTTTACTAAACCCATACGTGTGGGGTATCTATGGATAGATCTTCAAAAATGATATTGAGGTTTCTAATATTTTTTTCTTTCTTAACTGAATAGTTTGCGCGAGAGACACTTCCAAAGTAATAAAATGTATGTGTGTCCCCCCCCCCCCCCCTGTTACTTCTAAAATAAGAGAATGATAAAACTAAAAAATATATATATGATGTACATTACCATGCAAACTTCCACCAAAAATTAGTTTGAACGAGATCTAATAAGTAGTTTTTTTTTAATACGTCATAAATCATATTATGTTACTTGCTGCTCCGGAACCCTTCAAGGGCGATTTTGTGAGACGATCATATCTTGCAATGCTCGCATCATCTGGATTGTAAAAACTTTTCTTGTAGTGATTATAGCTTATACATAAAGCCAATGAATATAGTTTTTAATACTCTCCGTCCAAAAATACTGTTAAAAGCACTATCAATTAATAAATAATAAACCGCTAGTAAATTTCGACTTCCAAAATATTTATTTTCAAGAAATAAATTTGTACCTACAAATTCCCAATTCCCACTATCCTGCTGGTATAACGTGATCAGGTGATTAAGTTTCATAAAAAATTTTGCGCGTTATGATCAAATAACAATTTTGTTTTACGAGAATCATGCATCATGACCTAGTACTTATTAAAAAGTCATCAAAATCTAAGCCACGTTAATCATAAAACTGGGTATAACGTTCGTAGAATAAATGTTAGTGGTATTTTACACA
Organism: Acrobasis repandana; assembly: GCA_963576875.1. Lineage (NCBI taxonomy): Eukaryota > Metazoa > Arthropoda > Insecta > Lepidoptera > Pyralidae > Acrobasis > Acrobasis repandana. The sequence goes on from OY756215.1 coordinate 7,376,471, forward strand.
AATTGCTATCTCTTTATATGATCATTCGTGTAATGACTACTTCAAATGCGCTCAATAAAATTAAATGTGGTCATGATTCTCATAATACGGCAATGATATATTTGCATGAGTGTGTAAAATTACAGTGATGATATGCGATATGCATTAGAGTCGTGCCAGAGACGACCGCCTCCGTTCCGCCACGTCATGCGTCAAGCGCTTCTGATTCTGTCGCTTGTCAAATGTCAACATAAGCTACAATTTTAATTCAAACGTGTGACATTTTGTTCACAAGCGTAGCCGCGAACAGTGCACACTCCTTCTCATTACGACTTCATTTTGTTATAACAACAATGAGAGCATTTTATATATCCAGCGAAGTTGACAGCGGCATTGTGTGGGAATCAATCTCGCGACGGTTGTAACCATGCAAAATCAGTTCCAGTATACGACAAAGAAGCTGCTGATGTTGTTTGGGCCTTTATTTTTTCTTGGCTGCTTGGGAAATTGAATTGATGTTCATGGCGCGCAATTAAATTAAAATCATTGTCTGCGGCTGCTCAATACTTGCCGGACGACTGATGAAGTACTTAGGTACACACAATGTAACCTCAACAGTGTCTATGCTACCTACAGTTGGAATAGGTCTGCCCTGGACTGGTTATGCCATTTCTAAACTATCAATATAGGGTGACTTCTATCCACCTAGTTAGCATCTATATTCATCATCTTTCTCGCCTTCTTCCTATTTGGGGTCGGCTCTGAATGTCAACTCTCTCCATCGTTTTCTATCATTTATTATATCTGTACTAACCCCCCTGTCTATCATGTCCCGCTTAACACATTCCCCCCACGTCTTTCTAGGTCGTCCTCTATCTCTGTGGCCATCCACCTTCAATTTAACCATTTTGTTAGCCAGATGTTCGGCATCCCGCCTCTTGATATGACCGTACCATGTCAAACGGTGGCTTTTTAACTTCTCTACAATTGGTGCCACCTTTAAACTCCCTCTTATATATTCATTCCTGATCTTATCCATCTTCGTCACCCCACACATCCACCTAAGCATCCGCATTATTTACATAAAATTACTATTAAAGTACGTTTGATATTTTTAGTTGACGAAGCGAAGCATTTCAATTTCAAGATTGGTCAAAAATGCTTTTGTCCGTCTGTCTGTTGTCGCCTATACGTCGAATTTTTCAACCGATTTTGACGAAAATTTACACACAAGTTTAAGGCCGTACCTGAATTTTCCGGGGTCCAGTGCTGCCCCCATTTAAAATAAATCATTTCAAAGAAAACGGAGACATTATTTAAAATTTTGCTACTACCAAGTTCTAGATAACCCTTCAAAGTATTTTATAAACTACTGTTTGCAGTTTAAAGTGAGAACGTTAAGCTTTACTACGCACATTTGCGAATAACGGCCACTTTTGGCAATTGTGCGTAGTAAAGCTTAACGTTCTCATTATAAACTGTAAACAGTAGTTCATAAAATACTTTGAAGGGTTTCTAGGAATCGGTAGTAGCAAAATTTTAAATAATGTCTCCGTTTTCTTTGAAATGATTTATTTCAAATGGGGGCAGCACTGGACTCCGGAAAATTTAGGTGCGGTCTTAAGTAAATTTTTTAGTCGATGGCGATTTTTGATTGTGGACGAAATAGGGGAACCTTGTAGTAGCGTTATTTATTGACGGATTTTAAGCAAATTTAAAAGGCACAGTAAGGACATCATTTTAAACAAGATGTTGCAAAACAGTTTCCAAAAGGGGAGAGTAGAGGGGGAAAAGGGGAAAGTTTACTGTAATTTTATATACCCATGGAAGGATTTCACTGAAATGGCCTTGCTAAACCAGGAAAAAGGGGGAAGTGACGGTTACTGTATGGTTGTAAGAGCTCGAGGTCTACTGTTTTCACAAAACCACAAGTAAAATAATGTTAGTACTAACTTAACCTAATTTATTTTCAATTGCTATGTATTGGTACAATTATAATTGCCATAAAGTTCAAGTAAATATTTATTAAAGTAAATATGTGTTATTCTGCAAACTAATCAGCAATGACATATTTGTAGGTATATATATGGGGTTAATTTGTTATTTACAAGCCAGCTGCGGACGTTACGCTTTCGCAAGGACCTATTTGGATGGCATCCATGTGGAATATTGCTATATTGTTGTTTGTTTTTTTATTGCGCACAAGAAAAAAGTATTGTTGAATAAAAAAAAGCCTCTTTTAGCTTTTCTGTCTGTTAAAGTCTATGTTTGCATTAATTGTTATAATATTCTTGCAATTATTATTTTTAATGAGGACGATGAAGTGGATGAGATGGACGATTTAGTCTATTTATGTATCTAAACTCAGAACCACTAGACAAATTTTGATGTTGTTAATTTCTTGCGGAAAATGAAACGGGCCCGTTTATACCCGAAGCGGGCCGACAGATGCTCTAAGTAGTATCTAATAAAGTAGCAATTTCATTTACTTAATTAAAACTGTTTTAATGGAATCGGTCACAAATTATCGACGATTTAAAGTGGTGTGATCGACCTGAAATTGAAAGATTGAAAATATCATTAAACGATAAGTAATATTATCGACTTCGACAGAAAACTTCAAGAATGCCGACGGATATTTAAGTTCCGTTGTTAATTAATAACTTGGTAAATTGGGTTTTGAGCACAAAATATACAGTGGATAAAACTGGCGCTTTATAGTTCCTGTGCCTTGGCAGCGCACATTGTGTTTATTTAAATACAGAGTTTTTTTTAATTTCAATTTTTTGCAAAGTTAGACTTTATAAGACTAATATTAGTTTATTATACTTGATCCCTTAGAAACAAAAGGCAAAATACAGAAAAAAATTACACTTCTTATTTTCTAATACAAACTCAATAAGCTAAAAATATATAGTATAGGAGTCAAATTTGTTTTTGAATTTTGCTATAATATGTAAATAAGGGCAAGGTCACACGGACTAATAGACATCAACGTGCCGCGTCGTCGATGCGGACTCCTCGCAAATCCGCATAAGTAAGTAGCGAACTGATACCACAGAATAGACTAGTACTCCGTATAGAAGTCTCACTTAGCAAAGAAATTCAAATAAATATCTACTCAAGGTGTTTAGCGATATGGCTTAATTTAGCTCACGTCAGAACTCAGCACATTTTCGTTTAGATACCTAGACATACATTGCAAGCCAATTTCATTCTTATTACTGGACAAACGATTCGTATAACTGAATTTACCACTGGGCCACTGCGCTCATAGTAATAATGTAGGTATATTTTCTTCCATGGTAGTATCATATCTTTCTTCCATGTGGACTAGACAGAGCAATATGTATCACAGAACCTACAAGTAAGTAAATGAAATAGTTTCGAGAAATAGCGACAGGTAGCTAACTTATCTCCTACTTATTATCCAATTAGTGTATCAGACAGTGAGTTTAAATCCCTAGTTTATAGATTCATACAACTGTCATGTGTGTATTCATTACATGCAAAGACAAGTCAAGGGCCACTTAGCTAAAGGTCCAAGCCATATTTAGTAAGAATTTACGAGTATATTTATATAACCTTATTTCAAATCTCTATAACATGATACGAAAACGATCTAAATAAAAAAAATGTGTGTACGTCAACACAGATATAAAGGGTTCACCTTTCGTACTATTTTTATTTTATTTTATAGTACATACAATCGTTCCGTACAGGTTTCCATTTCATGTATTATGACATCGTTAGCTTAATTTACCACCATAAATATCTAGCACTTTCGTCCTCATTACAAAAATCTAAATTATCGACGACTCATCAAAGTCGATGACTTCAAAGAGTTAACTAATATGTAATAAACAACATAATTAAGTACTTTAATAAGGTCGCATCCATATTTGCAACTTATTGTAATTACAAAACTATAAACATACTACTTGGTAATGTAGTTACTTTGATTGAGCCGGCATAATAAAATATCTTCAATATGTACTCAATTTTAGTAAGACAATATTGGCAACAACGTGATAAAGAAAGAAAAAGACGGAAAAAACACATTTTCTAAAAACTATTAGACATTGCTATTGCGATAAGGCCATCGTTGTACTTCATCTTTTTGAATAAAAAAATAGTTTTTACATGCGAGTACCTAGAATTTGCAGGTCTATTTTAGTTTTAAAAAGTTTTACTGTGTTATGAATTATCAAAGTAATCCACAATTAAAGATGATGATGATACGTTCCGAGTTTTTATTTATATGTTAACATACGAGTATATTAAAGCCAAGATGCTGCAGATACTGTGCGTGTCAGTTTTCGATCATGTTTTATACTAAACAATGAAGTATACTTGTAAATTAATAAACATAAATGTGATTGGAAAATATATGACAGGTAAGCATATTATGTGATGTGCAAATAAATAGCGAAGAACGGGGGAAGAGAGGAGTGGAAGTCCATAGTCACTGCCTAACCCTAATATGTACCTATGTTTATTTAATTGTTGTAATTACTTTATCTATACTAATATTATAAAGAGGAAAGATTTGATTGTTTGTTTGCATTGAATAGGCTCCGAAACTACTGAACCAATTAGAAAAATTCTTTCACCGTTGGAAAGCTACACTATCTCCTAGTGACATAGGCTATGTAAGTACCACGGGCGAAGCCGTGCTGGACTGCTAGTTGTACTATAAAATACACAAAGATTAAATTAACAACGGCTAATAATTACATAGGACAATTACACACAAAAAAGGTTGAAGTGCGTATACATGGAATCTATGAAAGTATCATATATACCCATAAAATAACGTACTTATTGTATTTATATAGATATATATGTATGTATGTACATATTTATGTAAAAATAGATCTAACATCTTATCGCCTTTATAATATCATGTACATATTGTAGCATACTTTCCGCTAGATGACAACAAGTCAAATTAGACAATTTTTGCGAAACGTCAAAACAAATATTTTCTATGGGATTTGTATGAAAACAAAACCATTTATAGTCATAGATTTTTGGAGTCAAATAGCGCTCCTTATATCAGTTTTTCTGCATTAATAAATCTAAAATCATGTTGATAATGGATATGATCAATGACAAGTGACACAATTTTTTGACGTTTTATGTACATTTTAACTCTTTGCGTTTTATTCTCATAACAGTACTTACCAGACAATTTATTTTTGACCCAGACACCTACCCAAGTTGGACAAATAGGTAAACGTCGGGCAGTGCGTGTGTAATGTGCAAATAAAGATAGGGCGGTTGATCCGACAAAAACCGAAATTGACACCTTCTGTGTTATCCTTTTTTTACGAAAGGGAACAGACTGTCATCAAGTGAACACTGGCACCCCGAGTAAAAATCATGGAATTATTTTGTAGTTTAAATGAATCAGCTTATTTAACCCGTGTTTGGTTTAGTATGTAATCAAAATCACATTTAAGGAGTAAACTTTTGTTGCAAGAAAAGGTTACATACAAAAAATGGGTCCTTATGTAATTATGACAACCAAGTACCATAGTACGGGATTTGTGTGACTTGACTCTTATTTTTGCTTAAATACTTAAAGCAAAATGTTTTATTTAGTTAGCAAAACAAACAAAACCAATTCACCAATTTTTAATAAAATTCATTTTCTAAATCCGAGTAATCCTATCTTTTCTTTCTCTTACGGGATAGAGGAGGAGCTCGATGGCCCGGTGGGAGTACGCATTGCTAGCGTTTTCACAAGTTAAGCAACCCCGGGCGTGGTCCGTACTCGGATGGGTGACCACAAGTGGTACAAAAATTTCTCGAGCTCCTCCGTGCTTCGGAAAGCACGTAAAAGCCGTTGGTCCCGGCTGTCATTGTATGGCAGTCGTCAAGCTATGTCAGATGCCTTTAGGCAGCTTGAAAAATCTGACACCAGTGTTGGCCACTTACATACACGAAAAACAAACAACAACGGGATAGACAGAGTCAATATACAGGGTCTAACAAAATATACTGAAACTATTTTAAGCGTGAATACAGTCCATGATACTGAACAACTTTCCCCAAGGAACATATATCGAAATATGAAAAAAATTTTTTGGCCTCCCATACAAGTTGACCGATCAGCTGATCCGAGTTTGTATGAAAAGTCAAAAATTATATTTCGATATATGTTCCTTGGGGAAAGTTGTTCAGTATCATGGACTGAATCCAACCTTGAAATAGTTTCAGTATATTTTGTTAGACGTTATATAAAGCTTACGCTTAGAATAAAAATAAAAGCTGTGCAATTTAAATCTTAACTTAATTATTCTAATTATACAAATTTGTTTTTTTTTTATATAACGTCTTACAAAACATACTGAAACTATTTTAAGGGTAAATTCAGTCCATGATACTGAACAACTATAGAACATAATATCGAAATATGAAAAATATTTATTTTGCTGTCACTACAAACTCGAATCAGCTGATTGGTCAACTTGTATGGGAGGCCAAACATAATTTTTCACATTTCAATATATGTTCCATGGGGAATGTTGTTTAGCATCATAGACTGAATTCACCCTTAAAATAGTTTCAGTATATTTAGTTAGACCCTGTATAAAATATTCGTGGACAGTGGTTCCTTTTTACCGTTTGTGAAGTGCACATTTTAGTTAGAGTGTACACGTACACGGAAGTACGTAAGTGTACACGTGAAAACTTCACGACAGTGTAGGTATATAGGTATACGAAGTTTAATGGAAAAAAAATTATTTAAACTTTATGCTAAGTAGGGTTTACAAATTAAAGAGTTATAGTCGACCAAGTTACAAAATGTACTTAGAAAAGGAAAATTTTATACATATTCAATTGAAAACTACGGAACCCTACACTGCGTGTGGCCCGACACACACTTGGCCGGTTATTGAAACGTGGAGGGAGTCACTAAGGTAACGGTTTTTTGTATAAACATTCGTTTAGTTACTCAGCGATTCAAAGTTAGCGCTCCTGAACACTACATTACACTTTTTTTTATCGATGCACATGTTTTAATTTTCTCTCGTGACTACAAAGCTGATATAAATAAAGTTGTAATAATCGGTGCCTACAGTAACAATTTGTATCAGTGGCATAAATATAGAAAATTAACTATGATACCTCGAAGATTACACAATCTGTGCGATAAAGTTAATAGTCGCATTTTACTTTATGCAAATTCTTCGCAGTAATTGATACCGTGATACTTTATCACCTCGCGTGCAAACATTAAATAAATCGTTTATGAGTGACTAACTAAAATCACTTACAATTTGTCTAATGGACTCCGATAGCGTTCGCTTCCTCGTATTCATGCAACATTAACCTGCATTACTATTAGAAATCACGAAGCAGATTAACCAACAACGTATAATAGAAGAAAGAGTGATGCCGGCCACAAACAGCTTATTACAAAGTAGGAATGCAACAATAACAAACAGGAATGAATTAACAATGGTTACCTACGTGTCAAGTCCCACACACTCGGCATTACAAACATGGACAAAAAAGAGGTCGCATCCTAAACGCGCGCCACAAAAACTAGCCCGAACAAAACGGTATATCGGCGGCAACTTCAAACACGGCCGCCTCATTTCACACCATCAACGCTGGAGCCGCCCGCCGCACCATACGTGACCTAATGACAACTGCAATACAATATTTTACGAGCTCATCTTTGCAAACTCTACTTTAATCTCCTAGGTCCAAGATGCAGTTTTAGTTTTGGTATTCACGTTGCTGCGTTCCGGAATGCGCAAAAATACTTTCGGCATGTTCTCAGTGAACTGTTATGTAATAATTCGTTTGATTCTACTTGAGTGGTTAATCGGTTAACATGATTGACGTGAAGACAGCGTATTGATTTTATTATTGCCAACTTCAAATGATCTTCTATTGGGCCTTATACTTACTAGATTTGTAAATTTTGCATAAGACTATTTATTTTATATAAAGACTAAAAAAATATATGTACTTAAAGATACTGTTTCTACAAGAAAGTCATTCGACTTTCTTTTACGTAAGGGACATCGAAAAAAATTCTTTTTGTAGTAACTCAAGTCAGCATTTCGGTTAGTACTTAAATGAGATAATATACGAGTATGTTTAGGTATATGATACTTTTGTTTGTTTCTTTTGTGACCCACCCAGCTTCACACAGGTATACAAAGTGGAAGCGACATACCCGTAATAAATCATACCACGGGCTATACTAGATCATTATAGTATAATGAAATTAAAATAACAGTCGAAAACCCCAAAAAAATTTGACATTCCCATACAAATTGCCCGAGCTGCTGCATACTTTTGTATGAAAAAGCTAAAATTTTTTTTGTTCTTTGGCTGTTATTTTAATATCATTATGCTATAATGATCTTGTATAGACCGTGGTTCAATTTATTACGGGTATGTCCCTTCCACGTTGTATATCATAGATCAAGTACACCTTTCCGGCAAAATCCTTTACATGTCCGTAAAAACCGCAAGTCGGCTCAGTAGTTTCAGAACTTATTGAGTACAGATGGACAGACAGAAAGACAGACTGAAATACTTGCCAGGGGACAATTTAATTTATAATAAGTATGGATTAAATACAATGGTTTCGATACATTTCCTTAAATCTTTTATTATAATATTTGTTATGAAACCGTTGACTGTTTTTCTACGTATTGTAAGATTTTTGGAGAAATAAACGATTTTCTACTTTAAAAAAAAAAAAAAAATATTACCTACAGGGAAATAGATTTAGACCTTACCTACGTTTTTCTTTTATTTTGATAACATACCTAATAGCTATTGAAATAATTAGTTTTTTGTACAAAAAACAATTTTAAAATACACCCAAAAGCTTAAGCCCATAGGTGTTGACAGCTTATTCCAATTTTATTAGAATAAGCGAGTAAAGAAGGCTTTGCCACCGCCGCTAAGCCGCGATATAACCATAAAATTGTAAATTGATAAGGCCTTCGGTCTTCGGTGGATGTTGACGGAAGTCGCTAACGGAATAGCGCTTGATTGAGCATGTCATTATTGCATTGTGTTCGATTGCAGCCTTTCAAGCAGCTTTTAAATATAGATGTAACTTATTTATAAGTTTTTTTAGGGTTGGCAATACGCGTGTATCAACCCTGGTGTTACATACGAGTAGGTACGGCCATTTAGAACGGCGACACACAGACAATTTGGCGGCCGTTGAAACGGACATGAACGTCACTTTGAGTGACACGAAGAGCGAATGAATCGGTGTGGTTGATGCCAGTTGGTTGGGGATCTAATAGACCTCGCATGAAACTCAAAGATTTCAAAAAATTTTACATATAACGACGCATATTTTAAAGTGTTTGAATATGATGTGTGTAGTAGAATGTCATCATTAAAAGAATTTATAACAAACCTTAAGTGTCAACTATAACCATGAATCCAACGACCAATAAATAATACTTGCGATTAGGTACTCAGTTTTCATACTCAGTCAAACTCTACGTTAGTAGTACTCTACGTTATCGAATCAAAATTGAGAAAATTCGTAAGAGAACAAAAGTCTCAAATATAAATCGGGATTATTATTTTTTTTATTTTTCAGTCTTATATTTCGGCCCAATTTTAAAGACATTGACTGATACCGTGAGACTGAGCATAGTGTGTCGCGCACGATCGAGTTTATAGTGAGAGTGAAGTGCGTAGTACCACCCCAGCCAGAAACAAGAAACGCACGAGTAAGAGGGTAGATAGATATATCTGCCTTTGACAACTGCCTGTCCCGCAAATCTTCAGTTCCTTCGTGATCATGGCTCACGCAACTGGGCCGAAATATTAAAGACTCAAAAATAATAATTACGGTAAATATTCCTATTTATTTCATACTAATGTTGAAAACCGTGAAAGTTTAAAAAGCTACAAAACAAAAGCCACTGACTAGCTCAAGGGATTACCTCGTTGAAGTGACGACAAACCGATGGCTGATGAGGCTAAAAGGTGTCGAATGGCGACCACATACTGGCAAATGAAGCGTAAACCACGCTCCTACAATGTGGTCAGACGACTTCACCAAGGTGTATGGAAAGCGCTGAATGCAGAATGAATTTGAAAATCCTAGGGACCGGTCTGGCTGCTAAGGAAATATAGGAAACATTATTTGGTAGTTCCTCAAATAACATTCATAAACTGCAACATTTATACTTTGACGATATACTTACAATTGTTGATACTTTAAGGGTGTCTGTCCCTACCAAAGCCACCACAAAGCTTTCATATTTGGAAAGTTCTTACCTCTATTGAGTTCCTACATGGAGAAACTTTCAGTCTTTATAAAATAACGGAGGTCTGCCCCTCGCGGGCTCTTGCTAAAACAATAGCCCGCGATTAATAAATTATAATTTATTAATCTCTAACAATCTGGTACATGGTATGGTGCAATTGCAATATACATAAATAATATTTATAACAAATGCGAGTATTATACCAGGTATACGAAGACTGGACCCTGATTAAGGCACAGTTATTCTAAGATAACCACTTACCATCAGCTGGGCTCTACGTTAATTAGTGGTTTAAAAAACTTATGTTACAAGACCAGGAACGTGCCATACAAAATATGAGATTTGTACAAATATTCTAACGGCAAGATATTCCTGAAATGCTGAACAACTTTCCCCTATATCGAATAAAAACTATAGTTAATAAAATAAATAAAACTATAGTAATATATAGTTATATATAATGTTCTACTTAATAGAGTGTATTCATAACGACTATAACAATTAAAATCTTAAAACAGACTCAAGATGATATACGTATAGCTATTAAAAACATATATAACATATATAAAACACTCTTAATCAAATATATTTCTTAATTAGGACAATAACATCCGGTATACTAACATATAAGCTTAACCGGAATATTACGACACACCGAAGTAATGAATTAGTCTCAACGACTAACTTAGATTAACTTATGTCAATTGCTTTATTATATATAGATTGTATAATTTATGTTATACATTAAATAATATGTTAAATAGTTTTACATAATGTTATTAATTAGTAGATGCATGGTTGTTAGGAATATTATATCAAATGTTTTATAAAACAACGTTAGTATTATAATATAATAATTGTTAATTATATTAAAATATACGTGGAACATGTTATATAACTGTGTAGGTACTTGTATGTTGTTGATTTAAATTAAACGTTAGCATACATATTTAAGAAATTAATTGTATTTTATCAGCAAAAAGTTGATGATACAACAAACCAAAAATGTAGATAGATAAACGTTTAACATAATGCAATGGACGAACTCACTAGGTTTATTTAATGAATATAGTATATCACTAAAGTATATCTACTGTTCCTACTGTTCTACCTGTTTTATTCTATTGTCCTCTCCTGGGTCTGCTAGAAGAGATTTCTTATGAAATAAACAGTTCCTATGTAGTCTATTTTCTTATTTGTTTGTATTTTGTGTACCTACATGAATTTTGTAAATAAATAAAAATAAGTAAATAAATATAAAAAAATATGATGCATACAATGAAAATTTACTTTATTAAACAGGTGATAATTATAGAACCATCATGCAAATGTTGAAACAAGTAAGATCAAAGCTCGCCCACATACAGCTGCATGTACTATCAACTGCAAACCTACTGTCGACTTCATGTCAAGCGTAACAATACCGCGCGGTTATGTACTTTGCGCACACGACATAAGACTATAATAAAGTGTTACGTTACGGTTGAGGGTGAGTCGAGTGTACTTACCACGGTGAAGCATTGTGTAAATCAAACCTGATCGGGCGAGTCGCTGATGGGCGGGTCGAGCACAATCGCCGGAACCACGCCGCGGGACGCCGCTGCTTTGCCGGCACCGACAACCAAACCTAGGGCTGGCTGGAGACCGATATTCATCACTGAAATCTGTTGTCTTCATAATGAAGGATATGAAGGCAGATGCTAGTGATGAATATCCTTTATAATGCATCTATATAAGCAGAATCAGAACACTATTCCAACACAAGTCCGAGATTTCTTTAACCAATATTGCTAAAATTGTTGTAGTTTTGTAGCAAGTCGTAACCCTACTTCAGCCAAATATTTAAGTACATGTCCATTATCTTACATAAATTATGTGCCATTATTATATTCCGACTCCCTTAGAAGAGGAAGAATAATATTTCTGGATGGGAATAAAACTTCAGTTAATATAAATATGATATTTTATTGATTTATCAATATCTGTATTAAAAGCTTTCGCTTTTCACCCCTGCCGCATATTTACCAGTTTTCCTTTTTTAAAACCACTTGATATTAATACCGCTTCCACGAAGGAAGCTTCTATATAAAATATGGCAATTCGTGAAAAAGATTTGCTGCAATAATTTTAGTATGTTTATTTTATACGTATGTTCTCATATTTATGTACATATGTATAGCCTATATATCATGTGTTTATATGTAAAAAGTACTCTTCTTTCCTTATTTCAATCTATCTTGCACCCCGTTTACTACCTTTTCTGCTACGTCCCTAAGACAATGCTTAAGTTTTACCTTTTGTATCATAGTCGTTTGATTATTGTGCAATAAATATTAAATAAATATATGCACTCGTAAAACACGGAAGTGGCCTGGTATTTTTGTGAATATAAGATAAGACAGTGAATAAATAAAATGCACAGCCCTATGAACATGGATCATAATGCACCGACACGTTTATCGCTATGACATTGTCTCTAGATGCGACTACGAGGAACAATTGATATCTAATAGAATCACGCAAGATGACCTTAAATTGTTTATACTTAATAGAAAACACGATAATTTAATATGCATACGAGTTATAGCTAAAAACAAAAAGGTCGGTCATTGTCTTGAATAGATTGCCATCTACAGATGGTATGGTGGACCGCACATCAAGCATTACTTCTACTTTAAAACAGACTCTATGTCTATATTGTAGCATTAGTTACTCAGCTAGCCATTCTATTGATCTGTTGTATATTAAATTACTTATTTTCTAATTTTGGCATCCTTGGATGACTATTGACATACATTGACTACATACATAAATTTATTTGGAGAAGAAAAAGCGGGAAAACGCACCCCGGGCTCCGAAGCAGTACAGCTGAAGATGCAACCGAGGACGCGCTAAGTTGAAGAAGACATTACATTTCTTATCTCAATGGTAAGAATACTTTGACGAATTTGTATTGTGTAATAGATTACACTTTGTTGGAAAAATAAAGCTGTTCCAGGCTCCAAAATAACACGGCTATGGATATAACCAGGCACACATATAAATCAGGAATAGGGATAACGCAATGTAACTGTTTATTTCTTTCCACAACAGATTTTTTCATCAACCGACATACAGAGAAATAATTCTTGTAAGTGCAGCCCATGATGTGGAATATTATAACTAGAAAAAAAATTGGAATATGAAAAAAGTATTACTTACATACAAAACGAGCAATCAGGTGAACGAGTTTCTTGCTCTAAAAAAGAAAAATGTTTTTGTATTACGAAATTTCTTTCCTAAGTAATATGACGGACTCAACAGTCCCATAAATGACTATTTGGATCCATTGTAAGACCCTAATAAATTAATACGATTTCTTCCATTTAGCAGTAATTAATTCAGAGATTTTTTTAGAAACATACTTATCAAGTTTAATAAAACTGTCAATATGTAATGATGTATGTAGCTATTGTATATTACCTATTGAAGGTGTTTATGTAAATGATTGCTTTATTCATGGTGATATATGTATGTATACGTATAGGTAGTGATTTATATAAATTTTCAAAGAAATATTAGATGGTGTTTGATTTATTAGGATTTCTAATTACCTAACAAGAAATTATTCATTGTTTATCCATTACTAAAGCTTTCGACAGTGAAAACTTCAATAAATATAAGTATGAAATATAAATATTTATTCATGATTTTCTAGCAATAAATCAAACTTAAGTATATCGATAAATAAAGAAAATTCAATTTTCTTATTTGGTAGAAATGGCGTATCTTAATAGCATTTAATCTTCGTAATTAACAGTGATAAAACCAATCCGAACATAATTTCATAAGTCCGACAATCTGCCATGACCCAGCTGGCTCACAACCGGAGTTCCCTGACAGCTTTTGTTTAATCCTGATTTTTGATCAACATCACCCGAAAAATATTTTTAAATCTTACGAATACTCAGTGAAGGTTGAAAATATTTCGACGAAGAATTATCAAAAGCCCTTGAGGCGATATCATGGTAGAAATAATTAGCAGTTACGGTGTCAGGAAAGCTATAAAAACGGCAAACCGAGGGACGAGCGGATAGGCACAATGTGTTAGATATTAATTCCCAAATTATAGGCTACAGTTTCGTAGAAAGGTGTTCGGAGCAAAAACGTCAACAGGAGTGCTAAGAGAGGACGATTATAGTTTTGGGATCGTGTAATAATCCTTTTCAAACATCTGCCTTTACAAATATTTATTGTTTGTACAAGACTCGGAGTGGTTTGATGCGTATTGTGGTAGGGTGTAAATGTATCGCTTGATTTGAAATGTTATTTTCAAATATTGGCCTAAAACCACTCAACATGATAAATACTTGTACAGTAACTTTGAAGTAAATAGGTTCCTATGTCCCTACGTATACGTCTCTTCAATAGGAGGCGTTTAGTCCAGTCGTGGACTGATATGGGATGATAAAAAGAAAGTACTACTTCTTTAAAAGTCGCACGAATTTTAAATTGTGGTTTCTATACTGACATTAAGTTTTTTCAAATGAATGTTGTTAAGATAATGTTCTTGTTTACCTTTAGTAGACACTACATAATAATGTCTTAGGATAGTTATCATTTAATACGTGTAACATACCTCTTACCTCACCACCTTCATATCACAATCTACGAGCACTACAGAAATACTCTACTATGAAATAAGTAACCCACAAAATGTTACCGTTGAAATAAAATTATATAGGCGATACGTACCTATTTTTAATGTTGAAGTAGTAACTTTAATATTAAAAGTCTGTTCTTGTATTCAAGATATGTCATAATATTCCCCATATCACAAGAAATAATCTATTTAAGTATAGAAATAAAGCTCATCTAAATAATATCCATACTCATTTTGCCTATGAGTTAACTTGGTAATATAACAACATAGACAACGCCGTTCTTGTTTACCTACTTAAAAGCTGTTAGAGGCCAGTTATTATTTTATATGACATTTACCTCTCGCACCTTTAATACATAAAATATGGATAGTTCAGAAATAAAATTGTATAAAAAGTACACTTACCTTAACGACTATACTCTAATACTCTATAACGACTTAAACTCTTAAACGACATTGAAGTGTAAACAACACTGACCAGTTATATTGTTTATCTACACTCATGCTATAAATTCTCTATAAAAGTTTCTGAAACAGTAAGCTTATTGCCAACATTATAACAACCAGTGTCATAGTAACCATAATATCATCCAAATGCGTGATATAATATTGTACTAAATTTCATTATGCAACACAAACTCGATCCCTCTATCCGAAAAATTCAAATCTTCATCCCTATGGACCTTCTATTCAATGCTCAAAAGTACGCTGAGTATTAATCACAACGTGGATATCTCAAAATAATCAAAATTAATTGCCTTGCTAAAACGTAAAGCAGAAGGCCTTTTATAGAGGATTCATATCATGGGTGTAGATAAAGTATTGTATGCAACTGTTCATAAGGTATTAAAACACTCATGTGATACTATTATTACACAAGGCGAACCCACATTCGTGTTCTAATACCCCTTATTATACCACAGTTGCATAAATAACTATTAGTAATTTAGTAAGTAACACTTTATTGCACCAAACACACATATAAATAATAGTCAAAGATATGTACAGTAAAGGTAAACATTACAATATACGGCCTTATTGCCAAGGCAATCTCTTACAGGCTTACTTTGGGTGACAGGAATTATGCTATAAAGTTATCAGGTATAATGTTAAGGTTGTGTTTTATATATATATATATATATATATATATATATATATATATATATATATATATATATATATATATATATATATATATATATATATCTAAAGCATCTCTGACATCCCGGCAACATTTGAAGCGCTTTTTCTGTACCCTCAATATTCAGTGTTCAGGTGATACAAGACAATTATCTCGATGCAATGACGCAACTGTAGTACTAATATAATTAAGTACAGTTGTGCAAACACTACAGTTTGTTAAAGTAATTATTGGATAGGAATTCCCACATCTTAGCGGATAAACAGGCTGTCAATCAGTTACCTACTGCGCGGCAATCATTGAATTTGTTATTCTTAGGCTATAATTATATGGCGTATTTATCTTATGTCACAGATATTTCAAAGCAGCCGTAAATTGGGAAATTCAACTCGTTGATTGGAAATATCATAAGTTACATTGTATGAGTTAGTTAAGTAGCAACAGTAAGTTTGTATTTATTGTGAAAAGCCATGGTTTAGTAATTTTTCAAATTCATAATAAATACTTATTTATTTTTTTCATTTAAAATGGTGTTGTTAAATATATGTTCTACAAAATCAAAGCAATTTTTGGTTAAAAATACTTAACATTGGAAGTAACAAATTTTTATGACGCTCCGTTCTGCGTGAGATTCGTATGTTATGCGCGAGGCGTTGACGAGATCTTTACCGTATGCAAGAATTACACTGTATTTTTAACCGACTTCAAAAAAGGAGGAGGTTATCAATTCGAACCGTATATTTTTTTTTATGTAGATATGTTTGTTACGCGATATCTGCGCCAATTGTGGAGAGATTTGTAATAATTAATTTTTATTTGAAAGCCTTTACTACCAAGTTGGTCCCATATTATTTGGTGAAGAACTTTTGGAGATATGGAAGAAACTCCTCAAATAAATTGTTGTAGAGATTATCATCATCATCAGCTTCAAAGAATTAACTAATGTGCATTAATACGTCACTGCTGGGATCAAACACATTATTTTCATTATTGGTTCAAAACTCTACCTACAAATACCTAATTCTATTTTATATTTTATAGAATGGATCACAATAACCACTAATAATAAATCATAGACCTAGAATCCTTTATATCTATGTAATAATATAAAGGATTTATTGACCGACCGAGCGAAGCGAGCGAGGGCTATAATTTAAGTTGGGGCGAAAATACATTGTTTGTATGTATGTATGTATGTTGGTGTGTATGTATGTTTGTTCCGCGATAACTGCCAAACCAATGGTCCGATTTTGATGAAATTTGGTAGGCATGTAGGATATCAATAGAATTTTCAAGTTCGTTGGGCATCAAAATCGGTCCAGTAGTTTTTGAAATAGATATTAATAAAAAATCGCATATTAACTAGTAGTTCGCAGCGAACTTAGACCTCGCGATTTCAAGTTGGGGCGAAAACGCATTGTTTGTATGTATAAATGTTTGTTCCGCGATAACTGCCGAACCGACGGTCCGATTTTGATGAAATTTGGTAGGCATATAGAAAATATTAATAGAATTTTCAAGTTCGTTGGACATCAAAATCGGTTCAGTAGTTTTTGAAATATTAATGAAAAATCGCGAAGAATATGTTCGCGGCGAACTACTAGTATACGAGTACTTATATTATAAAGTATTGCTATACAAACGCTGAACAACGAGCGGCATATCATTGAAATCAAAAAAACAAAACAATGGCGGTATTTGTGTACGTAACGAAACATATTTCAGTATTTGTTGAACGTGGAATTTAAATAGCATAAAGTATGTATTGTACATTCATACAAGTTTTTACTTATGTAAACGTGGATGTTTTGGTACTATTGTTGTTTTTAAAAATATGTATTTGAATTCTAAAAAAATAGAATCTTTTTAATCAAATCTTTATTTGCTAATAAGAGTTTAACAATGAGGTCTTACATTTATAATTACAATCCATCTTTTCTTATGTTACTGCTAAAATCCTCTCTAAATAGTTTGAATTTTACGATATTAAAAAAAAACTTTCATATAGGAAGATGTATCAGTACATAAACCTTTCAAAAGTAACTATATATTATTGACCGATCGAGCGGAGCGAGCGAGTGCT
Source organism: Acrobasis repandana (assembly GCA_963576875.1). Taxonomy (NCBI): domain Eukaryota; kingdom Metazoa; phylum Arthropoda; class Insecta; order Lepidoptera; family Pyralidae; genus Acrobasis; species Acrobasis repandana. Next base: position 7,394,590 of record OY756215.1, read on the forward strand.
ATAATTCAAGTTAGGGCGAAAACACATTGTTTGTATGTATGTATGTTTCGCGATAACTGCCGAACCGTTGGTCCGATTTTGATGAAATTTGGTAGGCATGTAGGAAATATTAATAGAATTTTCAAATTCGTTGGGCATCAAAGTCGGTTCAGTAGTTTTTGAAATGTCACTAGTAAGCTTCAAAAGTTGTTCTTCTTTTATTTTTAACCAAGTTCAAAAAAGGTGGAGGTTATCAGCTCGACTGTATGTTTTTTTTTTATGTATGTTTGTTACGCGATATCTTCGCCATTTATGAACCGATTTTGATGATTCTTTTTTCATTTGAAAGCCTTTACTACCAAATTGGTTCCATTTAAATTTGGTGAAGATATGATGAAGAACTTTGGAGATATGGAAGAAACTCCTAATATTTATATTTTTTTATTTAATGGTTGGTTCTTTCCGGATCTATCTCTTCCTGTACTGTAAGTAGTTGTAGATTTTTGTAGTAAATTTTGGTCAGTCTTTATTTTAACACCTGTCTAGCTAGACTACGTCCTGCATACGTGCGATTTTGATGATGATAGGCTCTCTACATCTCCGTATAATAATCAAAACTGACCAAACACATAACTACCCTTAAGGTATTACACTTATTTAATAATAATAATAAACTATATCCGACAGTCCCACTTTTGTACGGATTTTTTAAGGATTTATTTTTATTTTAGGGACCGAGACTTTTATAAGGATTGACTTTTATACCAGGCAAGACATTAGTAATCTATTGGCATGAGTTTGTAACCACAAGTCAAAAGATTTTCCGTTTTTTTTCAAGATGCTTATCAAAATTGATTTTTTACATGGCATACTAAACAAAGAAATGTACATGTATATATATTTATCAGTAATAAAGAAAGGTTGGTTGTATAAAAAAAAAACAAAGAAAAAGCTCAAGATAAATTACCACAAACAGTAGCCCAGGCAAGGCAGTCCACAAGCAAAATTTCATGTTTTGTCTTAATAGGGTCATGTCAGTTTAAAACACGCACTAGGCTATCGATCTCCATAGTCAATTATCCTCGCACTCCTTTCCAGATTCCAGTCTAACAAGTCTGGTGCTGAGTCACCGAGCTCAATCCAATATCACGACCTATTAGAGGACAAACGCCGTCGACGCGCCGCGTTACACCGTGAAACAGACCACCTTCGGGAACGCTTTTTACCATTTACCAGCACACTTTTTGACTGTGTGGGGTAAACCTCCCACGTAGAATCTATATTCCACTACTAGAAATGTTTTAAATAAATGAAAACAGTTACTTTGTTTCATATATAAATCTCTACCCAACTAGGAATCCGTTAAGTAAATATTTATGTTAAAGTAAATATTTTTTATCAGAAGGTATTTTTGTAAATAATATTTATATAGCTGTAATAAAAATAAAACAAAATTGTAGACTTGTAAGAATTATTTCGTTTAATTTTCCTACTCGATAGTTATAACAATTTAAACAATATTTACAAGGAATAGTAAATCTATAAAATAAACAATAAAATTAAAACTCCTATTTCTTACCTAAAATAAATAACAGTATTCGTACAACAACATTTACTGACATTTCCTAAACTTATTGGAACTCTAAAGTTGAATCTAATCTATATTTACAAGATTTCTGGTAAGTATAAGATATCTCAAAAATGTGAAGGAATTGTGCCTAACAAACAAATAATTGTAGCTGTTGAGTATGTAACGTAGATAATTATTTTTGGGCAAGACAATTTTCGACAATATTTAATTTGATTAATAAATATACATCAATTAACCTTAATTAATAAATTACTACAACTAATTACGAGTGAGATCGCTAAAATATGTTGATCATACTTGCTACGAAGAATGAATCACGTTACGGAATGTGAAATTTGTTGAGTAGCATTTAGGCCTCAAATCCATTTGCGCCGTCGAATATCTACAATGTTCGCATATACACTCACTGTTTTGCATCAACAATTGCATAATATCAACACTTATGATGAATTTGAACCGTACAATATTTATATAATAAAGGACTTTTTTTGCCCTGCAAATTGTACACCCAAGAAGGAGTAAGTATTTGATCATTATTATGAACTCGGTACTACAAATCAATATAGATATCAATAAAAAGTCTGTACTTACAATCTAGCATTGCACGAAAGATTGGAACAGCCACTCAGGATTCGTGGATGTCACGCGACTGGCAGAGGCGGCGGCGGGAGGTAGCAGGGACGCAACGCGTGCGCCGCCGCCTGTAACAGCTCTGCGTGGTATCTGTGTGCTGCTACTATGTACGGTGACGGCATCGACATAGCCAGTCTTGGCGCTGGCTGGATGGCCATCATCGGCTGCGGTGGCGATGGTGAAGAACGCGGCGGCTCAGGCTCTAACAGCGCGTCAATTGTAAACGCCCGTCGGGGTCTTTCCCGGGGTAACATCGTGATTGTAGTCGTCTCCGGCATTTCTGCTGGCTCTGGACTCAACTGAGGACACATTGGTGGTGTGTATAAACTGGCACTGGGCATCATTGGCGGCGGTGGGGGTGCACTGGCTTGACGCGCTAAAAATGCTCTGTTGAAACTAGCGAGGGCGGCCAATTCTGCGTTTAAATTGTCTTTTTCTCCTTTCTGCAGCTTGAACCTCTTGCGTCTCCGGAGCAGCGAGCCGTTCTCAAACATGTCGAAGGCCTGCGGGTGCAGCGTCCAGTAGGCGCCCTTCCCGGGCCGGTCAGGCCGGCGCGGCACCTTCACAAAGCAGTCGTTGAAGGAGAGGTTGTGCCGCAGCGAGTTCTGCCAGCGCTGCGTGTTGCGCCGGTAGTACGGGAACCGGTCCGTGATGAACCGGTAGATCTCCGACAACGGCAGCATTCGCTCCGGGGAGCTCCAGATCGCCATAGCCGTCAAGGAGATATAAGAATATGGCGGTTTTTGATCACCGTAAGATTCACGCGAAGGTCGCGGCATTTTCACTTCCACCGAGATGAAAATTTATATGTAAGAGCAAAACAATAACACGTATGAGTGATCACGTCACTTCGATGCAAGGTGTGGAGTATAACTGAGGCGCGGAGAGCCCGACAGTCGGCCCGCCCGCCCGACATGTTCCCGCCGCGGCGGGGCTCGCCTCCACTCGGCGCTCGCGATTGGTCCGTTCCACGGCCTATCAGGGCTCCGAACATTGAGGTATGATGTCGGCTTTCGCTCCACTAACAAGGAATTTAAATTGATATTATGTTTATATTGCCTCCAAATATCTTTTGTGATGACACCGCTTTTTATTTAGCGTATGTAAATTACGATGATACAGAAAAAGAGATTTGAATTATACACCAATTCGACGATGAATGAGAATTATTAAAATTCTCAGCATTGTAATTTTATCGGCAAGATGAAACGGTTACACCGAATGTATATGATACTTTGTACCGTAAGTGAATTTTAAATGTTAATGAGGCACTTTATCTAATATCAAATTATTATTATTTACTATAATAATAATAAATTAGAAGGGTTAGACATTTTAACTGATTTAAAATGTACCGCAATAAGTACCTATGTACGTACATAGATGTATGTATATAGATGGATACCTACGTAAGTAGGTAAGTACATATAGTAATTACTTGCCTATCTCTTTTTAGCAACTTGTACATTTTGAAGAAAAAATTGTGCTTGAATAAATTTCGAGTAGGTATGCGAGTTTGTGCGGGTTGGTCCACTTCTATATTGGTGTTACACTGCTGTTAAAAAAATTTTACAAACATTAGTTAACATTTTCAAAATTCAAATAAGTATAATAAGTTATTATTGTAATATTTGTTATACGTTACTAAAAGTATTATTTTTATAACTTTATAGTTATTAATTATTATTAATTTATATTAATAACAGTATTTTTTTAATGTTATATGCATTTTTATTTTGTTAGAAAAATTTTGTAAACATTTTTAACAGCAGTGTGGGAATATGTTTCATGGCGAATTGAAACAGATCATTCACCAGCAGTTCGTTTGGATAAAAAATAAAAACTCAGTTTAATTTTTTTTGTGAAATTCTACTATTTTATATTATTACATAGAAATATGTGACATGCAGCTACTAATTCACACAAACTGCCGTATGTATGTAATAGAGACATATCGACGAAATAATCTGCGGCACTGGCGTAATTATTCCCAAACCTATCGCAAGAGCGGACCGCAAACTCTTCCCAGTTTCATATGAACTTGTGGTGTTTAATTACACAATACTTATTATAATATACAGGCTGACTTTTTAACCACCAGGCAAATTTTTGGAGCAAGTTCAGTCCTTGATACAAAACTACTTTCCATAAAAACAATTAACGAAAAACGAAAATAAAAATTTGCCTCTCCATACAAATCAGCGCACAACCAAACGGATTTTGTATGGGAGGACGAAAAGTTTTTATCAACTTTTAATAACTTTTTGTATAGAGAGTAAATCAGTATCATGGACTGAAGTTGCTCCAAAATTTGGCTGGTGGTTAAAAAGTCACCCTGCATTAATATCTACCCTTACTTGAACCTTCTTTGGATCTATTTTTCAACTTTGGGCAGCACTAGGTTCAAAGGTCAATATTTTTTTAATTTGTTTATTAAAATGTACTAATAATGGTTTTATACATGTAGGTAATACTAAATTACTAGAGTTTACACAAACCTATACATTTTTCTTTTTTTTATTTATTTTATAAATCTACATATAAAATGTTTAGTTATTTTTATCATCATCATCATCCGAGCGTATTCCCGGTTGCATCGTCAGCGGTTACGCTTCAGAGCCTGGGGTCCGCTACTGATTTGACGAGGTTACTGGTTTTTACACAGAGCGACTGCCGTCTGACCTCCGCAACCCAAAGGGTAGACCAGAACCAGTCAAACAACGTTTAGTACAAACGCTAGATGGCGTTCGGGACCAACGGCTTTACGTGCCTTCCGAAGCACGGAATCATCTTTCTTTTCGGATAATCAGGTGATTCAAGCCTGCAATATCCTAAACAGACTGGAAACAACTTTTCACAAAGTATGCTTCCCAGTGGGATTTGAACCCATGACCTCCGGATCACAAAGCAAACGCCTTGACCACTGGACCGCGGAGGCAGTCATAGCAGTCATCAGTTTAGTTACTTATATAATTATAATTATTTACGTACTGTACAATTTAATATTTGTGTGTGGTACTTAAAAAACTACGTTGGAGTCAATTTAAGGGTCACATCGATATGACTAACGTCACTTTTTGACGTTGGTGGGTGACGTTCTTTCGACTAGTCCCAACCTCAGTAGTCCTTGGTCCTGAAAATAATCAAATTGATTGCTTCTACTGAGTTAGATGACTAATATATTTATTGAAAAAGCGGCCAAGTGCGAGTCGGACTCGCCCATGAAGGGTTCCGTAGCAGCAAGTAACATATTATACAAGTTCTAAAGGTAAATTGCGGTTTACGATTTATGACGTATTGAAAAATAACTATGATACCGAGACAGCTATAGTTTTAATTGAAAGTACATACTTTGAGGTATATACCACATTTTTTTCAGAATTATTTTAGTAATATTTCAAAAGTTACGGTGGGGGGACACCTCAAATTTTAACTTTGTATTAGATTATCTCAAGACTGAGGGGTTTGATCTACATAGTTTCAAAGCAGTTTTTGTTGCATTTTAAAAGACCTTTTTAACGATACCCCATACGTTGGATTTAGTCCAATTTAATTTTTTTAATTTACTTTTCGTTGTATGGCTGAAAAAAATCAATTTTAAAAACCAACTTTTGGAACTTAAATATCTATCTCTCCACCAATTTTCGTAACAATCGGTGCAGTAGCGGTGGAGTACGAGCCCGGACGGACAGACAGACGGACGGACGGACGGACGGACATGACGAAACTATAAGGGTTCCTTGTGGACTACGGAACCCTAAAAATGACGAGGTATAAAAATGTCGACACATTACAATAAAATGTCGCATGATGTTTAAAAATGTCGTTCTAACAATGATCATTTTTCTGTGTGTTCTATTTTAATAAGTTCAACCAAAAGAATATGACCAACTTGATATCCGAATTTATGTATTTATATATAATAAATACAAATCTAAGAGGTAAATATTTCTAGAAAGCAGTTGCACAATAAACATCTAAACCAAAGTATTGACTTTCGAAAAAGCAAAGAATCAAACAAGCGCATCGGTCACGAAGTGCATTTTTTAAGGTTTTTTCCGTTGATACCGTTCCGAGATTCCGTGATTGGCGGAAAGGTGGACGAACTGCGACAAAAACAGCCTCCGTGTCGGTACGCAGCATCTGAACCTATTTACAATTCACGGAATTTGGTCATTTTCCAAATATTTTTGAAAAGTATTGTAAATGAAAACGTGTACAACGTGCTACGACTTCACCTCACTCCATCCGTGTTTATTCTTAACTTTTAACAGAAAAAAGTATTCAACTTTCGTAACTGTAAATATAAACTAATTTTTTTTAGAATTTTAAATTGATGCGTTTGCATTTTTAACGTGAATACAATGAACGTCATTCCCGAAAAATTGCGACATAAAACTGATATAAGTAGTTTTGGAAGCTTCATACTCCTTAAGTTTAAAAGTTACAAAAATAATATTTACATCGTTGTGAAGATCCATTTGGCGACTCGCTTCACACCCTGCGATGACGTCATAGAACCCGGAAGTAAGCACTGAAAATTAGGTCACGCGCGGGCGCCGATCTGTACAATTGGCGATAGCATCTACACAATTAAGTACATGTTGGATTTGAACAAAATAATTATATGATAAAGTTAAAACAGCACGCAGAAATGCTGAGACCGAAACTCAGAAGGACCAAAATAGTTAAAACTAAAAGGCTAAATCCCATTTGCGATCAACGAAAATTGACCATCAATGTACTAGAAAGGTGTCGTGTTTGTCGAAATAAAAATAAAAGAAATGCAGAAAAGTGACAACAGCTCGAACCACGTTAGTAAAGACGCCGAGCGGCGAACGCAAAAATCAAATGTTTTGACTTCGCAGCCATCTACATCAAGGCTAGAGGCATCGAATTCACGAAAAAAAAGTTAACGGTAATAACCCGACTTGTAATCATCTCAAATCTTTTCAGATTCTATATCTACCAATATGGTAAAAACAACCCTTATAAAACGACGCTCTGCCTATCCGATTCTCCTTTAATAATTTTTTTATTTAATTTTTATTGAGCCAAAAGCTACAATACTGTCAACCTTTAGGAGAAGAGAAACAGATATAATAGTTGGCGTCTAAAATAGATAGAAACAATCACGATACGACTGCTACTTGCTACGATTGCTTCTTGTTATATCTGCTAGTTAATACGACTGCTACTTGCTACGAATCGTACCATGCGCACACGTACAAATTCGACTCGACATTCGAAATAGTTCTCTTTTGCTATCACTGTAAATATTCCTGACAAGTAAAGCGGGAAAGCACACCCCGGGCTCAAAAGCAGAGTTGCTGAGGATGCCACTGGGATCACGCTAAGGTGAAGAAGAAGAAACACAATTAAAGCGATAAGGGTAGAGCCTATCGGAAATGCACGAAATCACAGATCTCTACGGAGTTTTTCTTTGTAATTTTCATTTCTCACTCATCTTTACCTGATTATTTATTGTACATGTTAGTACCTAAAAGTGACTTGTTTTCATACTTTATCCTGTGCTTTATCTGTATATGGGTTAGCTAAATGATTTACTTTAGGTAAGGTTTAATACAACTTTTACGATGTTTTCCTAAAGTAGTATGTCTAATAAGCACCTATAGGTATATAAATTAGCCTATAGGTACCTATTATCTCGTAAATTATCATTTTTCTTGATTCGCCATTAATAAAAGAATTAACAATTATTTCCAAGAAGGAAATCTTTAATTCACAAAATTCGAAAACTTGGTAACAACGGGCTGTAATTGGAAATAAATTTATATCGATACGAATATCTCAGCCATTTTCCCCGCTCAACCTACAAACGCCTGAAGTTGTAGCATTTTGCCGTTGTAAAAGAAGTTTAATGTTGGGGAGTTAAAATTGAATATTGTTTATGAGCGTGGCATCATTAGTCATTGTAAGGGTGTGTTTATGTGGACACCGAGTAGAGTTCAACGAGTGCAAATTCGTCACGGATGGTTATCGAGAGGCAAGCGATAAAGCCCGCCGATATTTTATTATTACAGGCCCTCGTAAACCGGACCAGCCCGCGCTCTGCTTTCGACGAACTCTCACGCCTCTCTCAACGCACTCTGAACTGCCCTTAACATACCATACTAATGAGATTACTAATGGCCATTGTCTAGTTGTAATCGAAAGACAAATTTTATTAATCTGTAAATCAACAAATAAGTACATATACATTTTTTTCACTTACATGCTGGTCTGGGAGAAAAGAAAAACCTTAGAATGTACCAGCTGCTTCTCTTCCCGCGCAGATCGTAAAAGCCGATCGATTAGCAACCCATCACTATTTAAATTTCTTTTCCCATCATCACGCTAAGAAGACCTTTGGGTCTTGCGGCCCTGGGCTCTGTCTGCTTAGAGCCGCAAGAACTAAAATGCTCTGTCTGCCCCATTAAGGATAAAGACGTGATAGTGTATGTATGTATGTATATGAATACAATTTCTAGTCAATTTTTTTGAGGTAACATATTTAATGGTGCTAAAGTTAAACTAAACTTTGTGTCTCTTCGAGATCTATCTCAAAACAGTTAAGAAAAAAAGTTTGAGACGTCATTTATAGAGATTTGTATACTCTACATCTTTCTAATAGGTACATGCAAATACGATTTGACGACAACAAAGGCAAATATTTCCAAAATACTGTTTTATTTACCACCTTTGACCTTGAATATCTAAAGACGCTTACACGTGACCTTATATTACTTGTGTGACAATACTTTAGTATAACATCTCTGACTTAGAACATAGATTTTTTTATTTTACTTAGAATGCCAAAATAAAGGTTTCTACAAAAAAAAATATTTCCGTTGCATTACGAGATGAGATAAAAATTAATTAAAATAGACAACAGTTATGTACATCTATAATAAAATATCCTTTTACTTAAAGTGATTGCTTTTTACTGTAAATCACGACTTACCTACTACTGAGATATTCATTAGATAGTACCTATTTGGCAGCAACGCAAAGTTACGTAAAAACGTCGAAAAATCTGATAATGCATCACGAAAGAGCTAATGAACTTCTGACCTTCACGGCTCTACAGATTATATCACAAAACATCTGAAAGTTAACAGAAAAAAAACTTAACCGATAAAAAAAATCTCTTGGAAACTATATCGCGATAGTTCAAATAAAAGATTGTTGAAATGAAATTTTATTCTTTCAGGAAAAAACAAATGCATTCAAATATTACTTATGGGCGTTATTGGTAAAGTACTGGTATTGAATTCATTTTTATTCCAGAAGTTTCAGTGTTCAGTTTAGTTTTAATAATAAACTAGTAATATATAAAAATAATTTAATCTTTTTTCCAAGTTGCCACACGGCTAGGTCCTACACCTACTCGTAAGTAATGGTAAGTGTGTAACGATGCTGCATGTTTCATTCATCCTGCATATTATAATCCGCCTCATTTCTCCATCATCCTGTCCACCTTTTTAAAAAACTACATTTCAAATTTCATTTTCGAATCCTTCACGCATCCCTTTATCATCTGAGTCGTTCCGCCTCCACTTTTCATCCTGAACATACATTCAAGGGAACCTATACTTGAATAAAGTTTAATTATATATTTTTTAAACCAGTGATGTTAAAAGTAAATTAAAATATAGTAGTTAGTATATGGAGTTCGTGTTCTTTTGAGCCTATTGCCTATCTACATACTTCCTTTCTTAACCTCCTGTGTAAATACATATTATGTAGGGCTCTAGGAAAGGTGAGACCCTACAAGTGGGTACCTTTGCCTTTTGACGTTTGTAACACTAGAATCGCCGCGTGCCTTGCCAACATTGATATATAACACACCCTTTTACGGAGTTCTGGTTGCATCTTGACATTATAGTTACGAGTATACGACCTTCGACAATACACCTTCGGAGCCGCGGTTCCCCAGGCGTAACAACATGCCTTGCGGAAAGATCTTCCCTTTGTGGTGGTCGAGCATATCGTTTATCAAGGCGCAAGGCGTTAAATCTGCTTCAAACACTATTGATAAAACTGTACTTATTATTGAGTTAAGCTTATGAATAATCTTGATAATATTGTCACGGCTAACTGCTTGAACGACAGCCTCCACTGGCGGCCGCCGCTAATTAATTCTAGGCACACCATCTTCGAAACTCAAAAAAGCTCTCAGGGTGCGTCCGTCATTACTTGCATATTTTTTGTTCCAAGTAGATCGCATTTTTTCGCGCCCTTTCGTCTTAGCCAGAGGGTGATTTATGATAAAAGTTATAAGCCGCATTTTTAATATCAACGAGCCTTTTAAGACGCCCTTTGTGAGATGCCGCTCGCGAGATAACCTAATTAACAAACGTTATATATCATTGGGATGTGGGCGAGCGCAAATATGAGATTTTATTTATTAATGGACCTCGGAAAATTGGTTACGTATGTGCAGTCGATGTTCTCTGCTCGTATATTGGAGTGGACTTAATTGCTTCTTATCTGGCATCTGCAAATCGTTGAGATCGCAATTTGAACGTAAACAGGCTTTGTGCGAGTGTAGCATACCAATCATTTATTGTAATATCGCTTTTATTACCGCTGTATAAAAGTGAATGTAGGCTATTTTGGCCTGCTCCTGTCTGGGATCCGTGTATACCATGTGTTGATAGCGAGGCTTATCGACCGGTGCAAATAAAATGCGGCTAACCATTACATTTGCATAATTGTGAGCATACATTAAACCCATTACAATTTATGCAGTTACAGGGATGTCATCCATTATTATATTAACGTTAAATCAATTATTTCCTTAGAACAAAATCTTTATTTAAATAGTAATTAGTATTTACTGAAGTATTAAAGTTAAAAGAGTACCTATTATTCAAAATTCTATTTACTCTCACTGAGTATAAAATCTATTCTGTAAATGTCAACCCCATTTAAGTCTCAATTATACAATTTTAAACTACGAGTACATATAGTATTCTGAAAGTTCACTAAAATCCAAGTCGGGCCACATAAAGCCTCAAAACACCAAAACAATATTCTTGTACAATAACCATCTCACGTAACACTTGTTTCTGTAAGCTCAAACCAGCCGTCCTATTACCGACCAAACTGCTTTCCAATCTTCACATGTATAATAAGACTTATCACTTATAATTCCAACCGTAACATCAGAGAATAGAGTTTATATTTCCGTGAAAATGCTGACATTTTAAGATGTTCTTATAACCAATCTGTAGAGCAAGTCGGCGTTAAAGAGAATCCGATTATTGTTATTGAATTACATATCAAGTATAATGATCACAGTATAAGTGAAAACCAGTACGATAATTCATTTTTTTAAGACGATTGTATTTTTCGGCCATTCACATCACTTAGAAAAAAATTGCAAATGTTGATTTTGAGGTACTTAGGTAAAAAAATACATCCTATGACTAATATTATAAATGCTTAATTAAATTAGCCGTGTGGTTATCAGCAGAGTAGAATAGGACCACTCCAAGTCTTTCCGTGGATGTTTTTAAAGGCGACTTAGGAAATACAAGCTAAGTTAGCTTGTAATTCCTGATGATGTTTTTAAACATTATTAATGGTTATAAGTATGGTTTAGTAAACCATGCTTATCAATGAGACTTATTTAATTTAATACATTTTTTTTTTAATCTTTTTTACCCTTTTTATCCTGAAAAAATGAGGATTGTCAATTACCCTTATATAGAGGCTTTTACGAATAATCACATACATTCTATTACGGCTATTTCCTACAGGTATTTTTCAGCATTTTTTTATTTAATTTTTTAGTATGAGTATTTCTCACAGAGTGAAATGTTTTCTATCACTATTTTCTGTATACTTATGTATAAAGTATAAACGAATAAATTAAATATTCTTAGACCAAAAATGAGAGACCTGAAAGGAAAGGGTAACATCTTTTCCCATCAGTGGGACAACGTAAGTTAGTAAAAAAAAAATTGGTTGCCTGTAAAGTCGGTATACGGGCGAAAGTTTTACGTGACAACGACTTCACTCCACTTTACTCCAAACTTGACTTCCACTCGGGCATGGTTAGCCCGCCTAAGAGCGAGAGAGACAGACATAAAAAGTGAAAGGCACGCGTGCCTCTCACTCGCTCTCATTGTGAGCGCATAACGTGAGCGGAGCGTAACGCAGTTTCTTGAAGTGTCACCCGGCTAACCAATTTATAAGACGTTGTCACGTCAAAAATAGGTATAAAAAAAATAAGTTACCAACTGTTTACGTAATGTATGTTGTGGCGCGGGGCGTGGGCCGGGCGCTTGTGGCGCGGCGTTGCGCGGCGCGTGTGAGCTAGGATTGACGGCACCGCGCCACAATAGTGCCCGCCGCAACCTTGCATAATTTACTGCTCTGTGATATACCCGACGAGCATTCACTGTCAACTGTCACTCATACTCTAACAATACTGGTACAAGGCAGAAACGATTCCAATTTATCAATCAATTGTAACTCTCTTCTGTCTTTGGAATTGAGTTTGCTTAAATTATATCTATTTGGCAAAGATACGTTTTGAAAAACAAAGTTTTATAAACCTACTATAATAATATCAAACTAAATACATATTCCGTAAATATTATAATAATATTTTTTCAAATAGTAGCGTAACATTTTTTCGTAGCTAAGTGCTACGAGCTACGACTAGTAGCATTCGTAGTAGTCGTAGCTTATAAGTTAAGTATAGTGTAACTTTCGTGGTGCTCGTGACGCGTACTAATTTTACTTATTAATCAGTAATGTTAGATTGTTTTAAGATTTAAAATTGCTCGTGACGTGAGTTATGGATTATTGGATAGGTACTACAAAAAGCTACGATAATCGGCTTAACCCTCTTTCTTTTGGACCTATGAGCTCTAAAACAATATTAATTTATATTCTGTACTATTTTATGCTTTATACATACAGCGCATGTAAACAAATTTAGTTTAAGACTATTTCAATGACTTACAATTTTGTCATAACATGTAATTGACATTTAAGGTTATCTAATTGAACAAATATTATAATTGTTACATATTCGATGTAACACTTTTAAATTTTTTGTCTACTAAAATCACAGCAGTTTTATGTCAGCTTAAATCTATTACTTTTTTTAGTATTACAACAAAAACCAAGATTTAAATTACCGCTTACCATTGCAGACTATTTATCTTGGGGTGTCAGAACACGCTCGGTGCTCACATGTAAGTTTATGTTAGTTTTCCGCAAAGCCTGGCTGAACAAACGGAGGGCCAGTCACGCAGGCCAGGTCACGGCATCAACACCGAAAACATCAACTTTACTTGCAATGGTTTAAAATTCGTTGTACATTGAATAGTCACTATAAACATAAAAAGAAGTAATCATCTAAGATTAAAAAGCGGCCAAGTGCGAGTCGGACTCGCCCATGGAGGGTTCCGTAGCAGCAAGTAACATAATATAAAAGTTCTAAAGGTAAATTGCGGTTTACGATTTATGACGTATTAAAAAAAACTACTAACTAGATCTCGTTCCAACCAATTTTCGGTGGAAGTTTGCATGGTAATGTTCCTCTTATTTTAGAAGTTACAGGGGGGGGGACATACATTTTATTACTTTGGAAGTGTCTCTCGCGCAAACTATTCAGTTAAGAAAAAAAAATATATTAGATACCTCAATATCATTTTTGAAGATCTATCCATAGATACCACACACGTATGGGTTTAATAAAAAAAATTGAGTTTCAGTTATAAGTATGGGGAATCCCAAAATTTATTGTTCTTTTTTCTATTTTTGTGTAAAAATCTTAATGCGGTTCACAGAATACATCTACTTACCAAGTTTCAACAGTATAGTTCTTATAGTTTCAGAAAAAAGTGGCTGTGACATACAGACGGACAGACAGACAGACATGACGAATACATAAGGGTTCCGTTTTTTGCCATTTGGCTACGGAACCCTAAAATACCCAAAAGTCATTTCACCTTTTTGGATACTTTGGACATGGAACAAAAAATACAAGAGGCCTGACAACCCCATACAAGAAAGCGTAGGTACTCTGGTATTTAGAAAGCTACTACTTACTACCACTACGAAACTACACTGTTAAAAATTAAATAATTTTACTAACAATCATGTAATTTTACATGCAAAAAATTACATTAACCTGTAAAATTATAAAATGAAAAATCTGGGAAATTTACGGAAACATATGTAAAAATGACAAAAATTAAGAAAAATTTATATTTTTCCGTAAATTTCACAGATTTTTCGGGAATTTTACAGGTTTATGTAATTTTTTTGCATGTAAAATAACATAATTTTTAACAGTGTACCTTCTTTCGAAATAGTAGCTCCAACTCCATCTAGCTACAATGGATTACGCTTTAAAGTCGGAAGGTTGATTCAGTCCTTTTGTATTTAATCGACTAAGCTTTGGATCATTTATTAATTGACAATTTTGTTAGTGATTCCATAATATTTTCGCAATAAAATATTATAACGTGTCTGTAGTTATTTGTTTTAAAATTAAATTTCCACTTACCAACACATACATATACATACATACTATCACGGCTGTTTCCCACAGGGGTAGGCAGAGACTATGGACCTCCACTTGCTTAGATCCTGACAGACCTCTTTCGCTTCATCTACACCCATCAACCTCTTCATACATGCCCTTCGGTTACGGGTACTTCTTACCTCTCCTTTTTTTAGAACATCTGCAATCTGATCGCAGAATGTTCGCCGAGGTCGACCCTGTACCGCTCTTCCTTTCACACTTGCCTTATAAATATTTTTTTGTTAATTTCTTTTCATCCATCCTTTCTACATGCCCAAACCATCTTAACATCACTTTCTCTACTTTTGCCACTACGTCCTCTTTCACTCCACACCGATCCCTTATAACATCATTTCTTATTCGATCTTTCAAGGTAACACCTGTGGTTAGATGTTATGTTAGTGTCAGAAATACTCTTGGTACATTTTACTGTAGGTACTATTTGCAAGTTTATGTTAGATTTCCATAAAACTTGGCTGAACAGGTCAGTCACGCAGCTCACGACACTAACACCAACTTTAACTAGTAATTGCTGAAAATATATTGAATAGTCAGTGTGAAAATAGAAATAAAATGACCAAGTAAATTAACTTGACAGCACGATCATTCGCGTCAAGTTATAGACTCTTTTGAGTTGACAATAGAACTTGGCAGCGTCTTTTATTTACATCGTGTTTTACCCGGGATGTTGTGTGTTGACGAATCGGAACGAAATCTTCTCCTTCTATAAAAAAAGGGGCAAGTGCAAGTCGGATTCGTACATGACGGATTCCGTACCTCCATACAATGTTTTTAAACGCTGAAAAAGCACGTTGTATGACGACATCTTTAATTTTTAACTTTGTTTTATTTTTAGTATTTGTTGTTAAAGCGGCCAGCCACAGTAATACATAATCGGTAAAAATTTCAAGTATCTAGCTATTATGGTTCAAGAGATAGAGCCCTGTGACAGACGGACTAACCGTCGGACAGAAAGCGGAGTCTCAGTAATAGGGTTCCGTTGGCACCCTTTGAAGACGGAACCCTAAAAGCTTAAAGAGAAAGAAGGTATCATGTGATTTTTATCATACTTGTGCCTAAGTATGAAAAAGTCACATGATACCTTCTGCTGTTATCTTCACACTTCCGAACACAATACAATGTTAGAAGACACAATACGTAAGCAAATGTATGCAAAGTCATGAAGACACCGGGAAAATGACAATAAATTCTCGATTTCAAGCGATTGTAATAAAGTATTAGATTTAATACTTTATAATAATTTTTTTGTTAGGTCAAACTTACAGCTAAATTATTCTCATCTCAATACATGGAAGTAATCACAGTACTTGTTTAAAATCATTTTAGACTTAAACAAGGTTTCCGTTTTTTTCCATTTGGCTACGGAACTCTAAAAGTCCAAGAACATATTTGCGACATGTCTCGTAAATCTTTTGACATCATACAATATTAGTTTTAGAAAAAAAAATATTTTCATACAAGCTTTTATTGTGAGGCCTATAAGAGCTTATCAAGACAAATAAAATAAGCCCAAACTCGATGGGTTTGCGTCGTTTTATTACAGGTTTCCTATATCCACCTTTCAGCTCCATCATCAGATCAGCTTCTTGTCAAATAATATTGCATTGTCATCTGATTTACATTAGCCTACATAGTTCGTTTCAATCAGAAACCGGAAGTGGCTCAAATTTAACTTTGCAAGTTAAAAGCAATATTATTATGACAAGCTGATCTAATGATGGAGCTGGAAGGTGGCTATAGGACCGATTTGACCCAAAAAACAAGAACAAACTAGGGCCAGCTAAATAAAAGTTTGTAAAAAACAGCAATGTATTTGTTCCACTAGAAAGTTACGACTGCTTGACGTAGTTACAGTGGTAGACGGAAACGGAAGCGCCAGCTTGTGCTGGTAATGAATTTGCGAGGGCGGGCGGCGCCCAACCAAATAAATTACCCTACATTTCCATGTTTTGTTTTTAAAAGCATCACTTTAAGCAGAATTACTAATGGCTTTGTATAATGTATGAGATAGTAATTAATTCAACCGCCGTTCACTAATGTACATATGAAATGAATATGTTTGTATTCTTCAACGTCACTGAATAGCTATTTTTATGACTGTCTGAATATTAAATGTTTCATTTCAATAGCATTTAAACTTGGCACTAAACGTTTATGTTATTTCTTTGAAGAAACGCATGAGTACTTAAGTTTTTCTATTGATCGAAGGGCAAAATTTAAATTTGAATTATAAATCGAGTGACACGCATAAAGCATTGGCGCAATGCATTGCAAGCCTCTAGGTTATGGGCCCATTCATAATATTTAGCTCGCTTGACTTATTGGAAGAGCTCGATAGCCGAACAGTGTGAATACGCATTGATAAGCATTTAAATTACGCATGGCAGGCAATGTGGGGCATTGGATAACACGGATGAATCCTTCCGGTAATTAATCTGGAGCTTTTCTATGAGTTCGAAAAATATGTAAGTCTTTGGTTGCGAAACTTGCGAGCGTCACTTTATATGGCAGTAGTTAATCTAATGTCAAATTTACTATAAAAATACAACGTCTAACAAAATATACTGAAAATATTTTCGGACAGAATTTGACGACCTCCGTGGTGTAATGGTCAACACGCTAGTCCGCCAATCCGGAGATTCTGGGTTCGATCCCCTGCCAGGGCAAGTTGGAAAAATGGCCTTTTTCAAATTGTCCTGGGTCTTGGGTGTATTTGTTATAAAATATAGTATCGTTGAGTTAGTATCCCATAACACAAGTTTAAAAAAAACTTACTTTTGGGCTAGCTCAATCAGTGTGAGCTGTCCTTATATATTTAATATTTATTATATTATATAGTCCATGATACTGAACAACTTTCCCCAAGAAACATATTTGAAATATGAAAAATTATTTTTTTCCTTTCCATACAAACTCGGATCTGCTGGTCGCTCAACTTGTATGGGAGGCCAACAATTATTTTTCATATTTTAATATATGTTCCTTGGGAAAAGTTGTTTAGTATCATGGCCTGAATTCACCCTTAAAATAGTTTTAGTATGCTTTTTTAGACCCTGTATATTGCCCGCTAACTTCATTTTCTTCGAGTTGAACATTTTAAACGAATAGTAGTGTCTAGTAGCAGTAAAGGAATATGAGAACTCGTAAGAAAATGACTAGTCGACGAACAAGTACCTGCTTAGTGAGGGTAGTTTAGTTTGACAATAAACTTAACTGCCCCACAATAACATTTGTGGCAATCGATCGCAGTTTACTCACTTGTCGTGTAAAATCCCAGTAATTCATCCAAACAAGCTTTACGGCCAAGCTCTAAACTTCTGACTCCAAAGCGCCATAAGAGAACTACAATTTGCTTTTATTAGCACAATAAACAAAATACGACGCAGGCATAAAAACAATCGAAAGCGAGGCAGACTTACACATTGAGGGTTCCGTTTATAAGGGAACATAAATATTTTTTACAAAAAAAGTAAATTGATAAAGACAAATCATACCCATTGATCTAGCTCCAAAGTAACTTTATACATTTGTTTGGAATACTTAACGAAAAAGGCATAGTCTGTTGAGATACCTTATCAGGCACTCTACTTAAATATATCTTGAATTTCATCTTGCACATCTTTTTATCAGATTTTTTTATGCTGAGATTTTTTTGTGTATTTTCAAATTCAGTAAACATATTCATCACTCAGACTCGTCTATAAAGGGGTTCTGAACTTGACTCTACCAAGAGAATTTCGATAAGAATTATATCAATTAGTATATTTTCGTACAGATTCTATTCTAACCCGGAACCACACGGGTAATATTCTCGTACAGATATTCCAGTATAATAAATTTTGTACGATACCAAACTTGTACGCCATTTTCTTCACACTAACTAGTTTTAGAGATAAGTGTAAAGGACCCATGAATTAGAAACATCTATGTATCAACTGATGTCGAAGTCTCAACAAAAAGGTTCCTATTTACTAATTTGGCACAGAGCTCTAAAAGCGGACCGTTATGCGGCAGTGAACAAAATTCAATTTGGTGGACGGAGCGCGCGACCGCAGCGCTCACCAAACACTAGCTCGGAATAACAATTATTCTCTTGATTACGGCCCGACGCGTCTAATAATTCACTCTATGGCCTAAACTCTGTAATTACGCCGATGGAAACGTCGGCTCACCGTTTGAGATAAAAATCGGGCCAGTGTTCTCCCCGCTGCCCGCTCTAATAGCAGCTTTGCCTACAACAACATAAACATTTATTTTTATAATATAATCAAATCATGCCACTTTTATATGCAAATGTCGGTAGAAGAGTAACATTCGACAATAAAGTTTGTATATATATTATAAGTAAAATCATGGCAATACAAAACATTTTTTAAAATGTGTGACATAGTTTTTTCCGCAAGACATCTATTGTGTTGAAGATTGCAATTTATTAACAGTTCGATAGTTTTATGTGTTGTAAAATAGTGTTAAATAGCATTTTGCTCTATTTTCTTTCTTATTATGATTTTGTAACACACGTTCAACAGTTATAGTAAAATGAAAATGATGATCTTTTGCACTGCCCGATAAAGGTGGCCAATAAAATACATTAAAAAATAATAATGGAGGTTCATAGAACATAGCTATTTCGAGGGTCGAAGTCAGGCAGGCGGCCGGTCGTAAAATTACAGCCGAATCATTTTAACTATTCCGGCAATTTCTTCTTCTTCCCAAGGTCTTTGGCATCCTTGGATGACCATTGATGTGCATGTCATATTTGGTTAGGAAAAAGCGGGAAAGCGCACCCCGGGCTACAAAGCAGCACAGCTGAGGATGCAACCGGAAACGCCCTTAAATGAAGAAGAGAAGAAGAAGAGGTTCATAGAACAAGAAAAAACATCTGGCTAACTGGGATCACTACTTTCTACTTAATATAGAGTCTACGGTACGGTCTCCTGTTTTTTTCCTAGACATTGTCCTATAATAAGTTTGGCAAAGGTACGGTACTAACTAACTTTTATATCAGTCATGCTAATAGCACAGAATAAGTACTAAATAATAGTAAAGACTACTAGCTAATAGTAAAGCCTTTTCAGCTACCCTTTTGAGTTCAATAAATAGAAATACAATTAAGTACTCGTAGCTTGTAAAAACTATCATCAATTTAAACTTCTCTATATGAATATCGACTTACAAAACGTTATTTATTCAATAGACATCAGCAATTTTGCATTCCTATTAATTATAGAGGAGTTGTTGAATATTTTAATATTCATTGATTCTATATCGCTGGCTACCAGTGATATTTTTTTTTTAATTCATAATGTATGTATTTGTGCAGTTTCTTTATAGGTATAGGGTTACTTTTAAAACACCGGCTACGTTTTTGGAGCAAATTTAGTCCGTGGTACTGAACCACTTTTCATAAAAACAATTATCGAAAAACGAAAATATTGTCGGCTTCCCATACAAATAGGCGCTCAGCCAAATGGATTTTGTATGGGAGGACGATTTTTTAAATCGAATTTAGATGATTGTTTTTATGCAAAGTAGGTAGTCCAGTATCACGGACAGAACTTGTTCCAAAAACGTTGCCGGTGTTTAAAAAGGTACCCGGTATATATTTTTTAGCTATTGTTGATAGATGTAATGCTTCTTTCATCATTTTTCTTTTATAAGAATAATATAAAGCATAAAAAGTGGTAGTCGCTTTTCCTACAACCGATTAAGACTTGGGAATCTTCTCAAAAATCTTGTCCTGGGTTTTGGGTGTTTATCTATATATGTATTTATCATAAAATATAGTATCGTTGAGTTAGTATCCCATAACACAAGTTCAAAACTTACTTTGGGGCTAGCTTAATCAGTGTGATTTGTCCTTATATATTTATTTATTTATTCTAACTTCCATTTTCTAATTTTAATAGTTAAATTTTATAGGTATTTAAAGTTATTGCTTTAAAAGCCATCTAACTTCTATATTTGTTACTTAAAATGGTTTCAATTGATATACATTTTAAATATATTTGCCACACAGTGCTGTAATTTGAATACTAATTAAGTATTATTTTTTTTGTTGTGTTCCAAAATAGTCGTCAATCACTTCATTCAGGTCATAGCAGAAAACCAGTGCTTTACTTACATCCGTGCGTGAGTAAAGGTTTACACTGAGCCTATGACCTTTTTGAATTGAACTCACACAGGCTATTATGTTCTTTTTTTTTCTTTCTTTTATGTATTATAATTTCTGTATTTATGTTTTTTATTTTTTTTATTTTTGTTGTCAAGATTGTGTGTGTGTTTCAATTCAAATAAAGTTTTATTCTATTCTATTCTATTTGGTACCAGCTGAAAATCAACGCTGAGGTTCCTACACCACAGCACAAAGCTGAGCTGGCCAGCCTTTTCGGCATTCATTAGGTATAAATCTAATAAATAATTAATATTCTGTGAATTGCTCACCGAACGAAGATTTTCTTTCTTTCTTTCTACTTCCATGATCCTTGTAATGGTTCTTGTGACGCTAACCTCTCCTCCCCCGTAAGAGACACAGGTGACTCTACATCAATTTTAATATCTTAGGGAAAGCATACGTGCTTCAACTATAAAATATGAAAAAAGACCATCAAACATTTAATCAGATTTTTTCTTGTGTTTACACACAAAGGTTTTGTAATAGATCTCGGATAGTTTGTTCCGAGAAGCACGCGGGCGGCGGTTTGGGCAAATTACAGGGCAGGGCACTACCACGCTTGGCCCAATTTCACGCGCCCGCCGCGCCGTTCGTTGCCCAAACATTCCAATTAGATATAATAACTCCAGTGCACTCTCTGATGCCCTCATTTATTCATTGGATCGTGATCGATAGCGTTTTGTGCCTAATATTGTTTTGATACATTATAAAAAAGAGATGTCGAGCAGGTCTGCCGAGAAGCAATTAAAGTGACATTATGATATAATTATTTTATTTTCTTCAACATTATTTTAAATGTGTGTACGAATGATAGCACATCCCCAGTCCACATTACAAACATACTTGTAACATTTCAGCGCTTTCCAGCCTCCATTTGGTTTTGGTAAACATTTTTACAGTGTGCACCAAAATGGTAATGAAGTTATTAATGTACCTACTCCTCACTCGTATATCTATACCTACTGTAGGCTGAATGCGTTCTCCTCATTATCTTGATCTTTTATTCTAGCTTCTGACTGGAAGTTCAAGATTGCTGGCGTATATGTATAGTAGAAGCTTTATGCTGTAGCTGTTTTATAGGCAAATTACTCACTGCCGTGCCTTAACTAAGTTTGGTTTTAATGTAATTGTACTCACTATAGAGCACAATGAGTGAAAAGAGCTGCCGGCTACAGCTACTAGTCAGTACCTACCGCCCGATCAATCATATCATACGCATTTTACTCTTTGTTCAAAAAGTGATTGATACAGTACACACACAGTAGTGAGCCCGGAGCGATGCATTATATTTACATTAGACAGCTACTTACCACCTACCACCATTCTTATATAGTCCTTTTTAATAATGCTGATCTTTTTGATTTTAGGTAAGTACCTACTACTCTAGATCTATCCACAAACATTTTTTTTTGGAACAAATCACACTGATTGACCTAGCCCCAAAGTAAGTTTAAACTTGTGTTATTGCCGTTATGGGATACTTACTCAACGACACTATATATTATAATAAAAACATATATAGATAATCAACCAAGACCCAAGCCAATTTGAAAAAGGCCATTGTCCAACTTGCCCTGGCTGGGTATCGAACCCAGCCTCCGCAAGACGGACTAGCGTAAACCAATACGCCACAAAGGTCGTCTAAACATGTACCTAAGACTAAAACTAAATATGCTGACACTGACCCGTAAATCAATTGAGATAGTTTAAAAGGTATATCTGTGGTATCGAAGAAGAAGGATTTGGAGATCATTTTACGTATTATGTACATTTGTCTGTCCTAAAGTACTAGTGCCATAAATTTTCTCTTTCTCAGGGTTGCTTCACACTTATTCGGGCCAGCATTATCGGTTCAGCAGTATTTGTCGAATAACAAAGCCAAACCGAGTATATCGGCTAATACATAATTATATTCGACAGCCCGGCTGTGCTGATTAATGCCGGCCTAAATGAGTGTGTAGCAACCCTTAACTTAACGTGTTTCCGGTTACATCTTCAATTGTGCTACTAGCACGTACTTGTACTCCCTATTTTTTTTATTTACCTTAATGATATAAAGGTAGGCCAATAAATCCATACTTAAATCGATCAAGCCTCAGCCTTCTGTAGCTGTAACTTCTAGTATATTGCCACACCCACACGTTACGATATCGCACAGCCTGAGAACTACAGTAGAATAGTACCTGTTCATCAATCAATTTGTGCAACTTATTATAGGCTAACTAGTAATGCAACCAATCTACCAGCCTTGACCGGTAATTAAGTAATAATTTAAAGTTGAAAATAAATATTTCACAATAATCATCTCTGAAGTAAACCTAAGGAAAAGTTACCCACGTTTAATTAGCAAATCAGAAACCGACGCGCTTAATGAGTGTTTACCAACCATAACTAAGAAATTAACGTCACTTCAATACGGCTACTTAATAGTCGCATACAAAAAATCCTATTAGGCGTCCAACGCTAAACAAAAACGGGCCCATATCCTCGTACATAAATAAGCCGCTCGCGTTCGCTACCAATAATTACCGTTTATTATAAAGGGTGAAATAAAGCGCATTCCAAACAAACGGCCCGAGAACCGCTCGGTACATGTTACATTCGGTAGTGCGTGTCACAGGTCGTGTCTAAACTCATCAATCTTGGCTCCATTTAAATTTAGAATAGAATATGTGGGCCAAGCGGGCGGCGCGGGAGGCGAGCGCGTGAAAAGCCGCCGTTGGAAACAAAACGCGCGGCGGCGCTCGCGTGCACAATGAACGAATGAACGATGCCGCGCAAATGGAATACGCCGGCGACGCCATTGTCGATTCACAAAAGAAAGGCAATCATTCGACATGAATAAATATCTTTGAATAATGGGGCCTCGCTGCCTATAATGAAATGTTTTATGTATCGGTATTATCGCGTATAAATCGCTTTATACGCCGCTACACTTCCATGTGAACGTTTTTGTATTCATTGCTCGACTTTTTTCGAAGACTTTTCAATGAATCTGGTTAATAATCCGTTGTGGCATTCTGCAAGTGATGTATTAGCTTTTTTTGTCATTAAATGAATGAGTTACGTAACCGTCGGCCAGTGTGAATTAAGACCTTACCAAGTAAACTACAATAAGTTAACAAACCATGCCGAAGTAATTGGCCAAAACGACGTTATTTTAGCATTGCATTGCATGCTAGTAGTAAAAAGCCCCTTTTATTTTGTAGTTGGGTAAAAATAGTACAATATTTTTATTCTCGAACGATAATCATCATAACTCTACAATAGGGTATGTTTATACTTAAATATTTGAATTTGAAGAATGGTTCTTTAAAGGCTATCAGCTTCTATTTACTTCACTCAACGAGTCAGCACTGCCGTCCAACGATGCAATTCTCCCAGCCTTTTAGCACTCTACTGAACCATACGGCATTTTTATTTTAGTTTATTAAATTCTAGATTTTAGTTTTAGAGTATAATTATTAATTACTTTGTAGCATCTATTTTTTATGACGTAACATAAGGGTCAAAAATAAATTATTTGGTACTGTTATGAGAATAAAACGTCACAAAATAGTGTCACTTGTCATTGATCATATCCATTTACAACATGATTTTAAACTTATTAATGCAGAACAACTGATATTAAGAGCGCTATTTGACTCGAAAAATCTATGACTTCACGGTTTTGTATTTCATACAAATCCCACAGAAAATGTTTGTTTTGACGTTTAGAAAAAAGTGTCTAATTTGACTTCTTGTCATCTAGCGGATTAAAGAACGTAATTTACTAGTGAGTACCAAAGTTTTATGTGTCATGTTATATCACGTCCCGTACCTATCTACACATCCTGAAGTAAGCTCTTTTGATTGCATAAGGCAAAGTCCCTATCCTAAGCAGATCTGGCGGCGCACAGCCACAGATCACAGAGAAGATGAGAATGGTTTAAGAGTTCTCCGAAATAGATCACGATGAGAAAGGAAAGTTGGCTTTTCTAAACTACAGTACCTAGGTATCTAAAGACTAGACCTAGCTATATCTAGGCCCTCTTTAGAACTTTAGTGGTACTATAACTAATAACTAAGGCTGAAAATAATAAATAACAAAATTACTCTCAATTTAGAACTGAATTTGCCCTTATTTTTTAGTTATGATTATTAAGATCACATATTGTAATTACATTCTTTTAT
This sequence comes from Acrobasis repandana, assembly GCA_963576875.1. Lineage (NCBI taxonomy): Eukaryota > Metazoa > Arthropoda > Insecta > Lepidoptera > Pyralidae > Acrobasis > Acrobasis repandana. The sequence goes on from OY756215.1 coordinate 7,419,715, forward strand.
TCATAATTTGTAATTAATTTATTTAAGTTTGTTATAATGTAATCAAATGTGATTCATAACCAAATAAATATAGTTGTTACCTTAGTTTCACCATAAATATCTGACTTCGTTCCGTACACAATGGCTGCATAATTAATCTAGTGTGTTTTACAGTAGTTCATATAATTAATGAAACAATGGTCTCTTAAAATTCTCAAGAACATAGGCAGTAAAAGAAAGATTTAACTGCCGAAATAAACAATGATAAAAATTTCTGCTTGCTTAGATGTGGTAGGAAATAATTGTTAGTTACGTTTATGTATAATTTATACTAACCGAATAATAGAACAAAAAAAGTCTTACTTACTTTTAAGTAACTAGACTTTTTTGTTGTATACTTACTTATAAAGTAAGACTTTTTTGTGGTATACACCATTACGAGTATTTATTTAGATCAAACTGAATTTTTGACTACGAGTTGACTGTTACCAAATATTAGCCCCAGTTGAAAAAAGATGTGTCCCGCCCACTGCCACTTCAACGAGCTAATCCGCTGGGCTATATTTGTTGTCCTACGAATTTCCTCATTTCTGATTTGATCACGTAAGGAATCACGGAGCATAGCCCTCTCCATAACGCATTGAGGTAACTTCGGCCTTCTTACGAGACCCATAGCGCGACGAACCGATAACCGATGGGGCAAAAAGTTCTCAAATGGTGACCACGTACTGGCAAGCTAAGCGTAGTAATCCACCCACATAGAAATAAATAAAACACTGCGAAATATCGTCGAGCACGGCTCCGGGCCTTCCTTCGCTCTCGACGAATATTTCACTGTGTTTTATTTATTATTTTTTTTGTATTATATTTATATTTTTTTCTGTAGCCAAAACGGATAGATATTTAGATAATACATTTTTTGGTATAATATTCATATAAAAAGGTGATTGTATAAAATAGTAAGACGTATTATAAAGGCAAATTTAGGCAAATTTAGAGGTATGTTTGTGATTTTTATCTATCGAGCCAAAAATGCTCAATCGTGTTTTGGCTATTGTGGGTGTTAGTAGAAAATCCTTAAGATTTTTATGTAAATTTTTTGAGTAATAAACTGTAGTAGTTTAATAACAGTGATTTTTCGAAAACACGCACAGTATTGCAAATTGTGAACCAACGTCGCCTTAATAAAATATTTTTATACTACCTGAACCCTGTTAAGTAATCAGTTTTAGTAAGTGTAGCTGGTAGCATCATTCTTGATCATAAAACGATATTTCAGGGGAAAATAATTCTAACTAATAAGTTTTTAATTCCCAAAATCACCAAAGATGCCACCACGGCGGTCTATTTTCCACTAGTTTTCCGAATCGAATGTCATTAATTAGGGCTGCTGTGTCCACAGAGGCGTATAATGAACCAAGACGTAGCCGGGACACGGAGGGACACAGAGGGACGCGGTGGGACGCGGCGGGACGCGGTGGGACACGGCGAGACGCGACGGCCCCGCACTTACGGTCTACCAATAAATCAATTTAATCTAATTTAATTTGACTGCGCTCCGAACTTCCTCTGGACGGTTAAGTTTCAGTCAAGTCACGCAACCTACAATTTTATTTCGGGCAATTACTCAAAGTACGTTAATCTATCCGATATTTAAATGTGTCAATTTAGTTAAGTGAAAGTTATACGTATGTCATCAGTTTTTACATAGCCTTCGCAAATTCGGAATTTTTCACAATCAAAAATCATATCTAACCAGACATATCATCTTGTTTAAAATATCTACTAACTATGAAATTAGAATTTACCGAAAACTTAGACGATACATATGTACTTTGAAGTTTAAAAAATAACCTACCAAAAAAACTTTTCATATTTTACTGACCTGAACGTATATTTATAAACACCCATACAAAATACTGTACTGTAGGAACGGACTTCGATCGCGGCACATTCATCCAATGAGTGACCAGGCTCTTGCATGTTTACTAACAGTGCCTCTTAAGACTGCAGCAGCAGTGCTTCGGCCCACCCGAGCTCTGGCGGACCCCCATAGCTTCAGCGCACAGCGGAGATACTCGTACCTCAACGCCGCATCAGCTCACGTCACAACTCGTGAAGAGGAACAGCGCTCGAACGGAGCTTGCGCGAAGCTTCATACTGCGCCGCAGCATCTTCCCACTACTTAACAGCAGCTGAACCCGCCGCAACAAGAGTAGCACGGCGAACAACAGCTGTAGCAAGAATAACAGGGCCCGCAGCACGGGGCACAGCAAGGGCTGCAGCACGGGTAGCAAGGCATCTTGGATCCTTTTTCGACAGTCTCGCGACAACCAGAAGCAATGCTTGGATGACCTTGGAGTTATTTGACACTTTTTTTGGGTTTCTTGATTTTATTTTGCGGTAATGTTGACGGTTTGAAGTTTGATTTGCTATTATTATATTTTACTTATATCAAATTTGCAATCAATATATTGCATGCTATCCGTTTTTACCGTTCGTTACAATTATTCTACAGCGTAAATCATTTCGCGCTTCATATAGCTAACTGTAACATCACAATTGCATCAATGGGTAATTCAATTTGATCTCGACAAATTGAATTTGATATACAGCGTGCATTATATCGCGTACAATGAGTATATCAACAATACCACGGTAATACCAATATCGTGGTGATGGAGTGACTTGCGCCTGCGCTGACCACACAGCTCGCTCGCCGTCACGTTTCCAATGAGATCGGAGTGGCGATGACACCCTTGAAATGTTTTTAATAGCGTGATTTATAGAGCAAATTAAACATTTGACTTGGCGTGAATTCGACGCTGAGTGGATCCGTCACGCACGGCCAGTGCGCTCCCGGGTACAAGTCAACGCATAAATGCTTCTTCTGACCTACCTATTCGGAAAAGTTTGGTAGTGTAGGAGAAATAGGACTGGTCCTAGCCGACTTAGTCCCAGGGTAGAGTAAATAAATAATAAATAAATAAATATATAGGTACAAAGCACACAGATTGAGCTTGTTATCCGTTTTTACCGTTCTTCAGAATTGGGTATTTTACTGGGTCAAAAATAAATTATTTGGTACTGTTACTAGAATAAAACTTCACAAAATAATGCCACTTGTCATTGATCCCATCCATTTTGAACGTAATTTTAGATTTATTAGTGCAGAAAAACGGATATTAAGAGCGCTATTTAAATCCAAGGAACTATGACGTCATAGTTCGATATTTCATATAAATCCCATAGAAAATGTTTGTTTATTGACGTTGAGAAAAAAGTATCTGATTTGACTTGTTGTAAAATAGCGTATTATTCGACAGCGTTCATTTAAAATTTACTTATACCAGATTAAGCTAGCCCCAAAGTAAGTTCAAGACTTGTGTTACGGGATACTAACTCAACGATACTATATTTTATAACAAACACATATATAGATAAACGTATACAAATTATGTTTAGGTAAGCGCCAACAGGAATGCATCTCAAATACCATGGATGAATTAATTCTAGAGGACTGTCAACCCTATGCAAAAAACGTACTCTACTAGCAAGCCCAAATCCTGTATTATTTCTACGTGTTGCTACTATCACGCCCACTAGTCTTACAATAGATGCTGGATACTTAGGCTGACGCTATCCACGAAAAATTAGAGATTGCGATTGTTTGTTCGTAGAAAATGAACGCTTATACCGCCATCTTTCCGAAATTAAGCGGCACCGGCACCGCTACGAAAAAACTACCTTCTTTCGTAGCTCCATCTACTTACAACATATAAACAAAAATCGAATTACGTTTCAATGTATAGTCCTTTGAAGTTATCAGTCCTGTTGTACGAGTACTTGTTTGTCCATGCTTATAGCATAGAGTCATAAATATACTAACTACCATTGACAGTTACGGCACTGGTATAACTCTCCATTGATTCAGAGTAACATATATACCTACTACTACTACAAACGAAACAATTTATCTGTACACACGTCGATGTGTGAGTTTTATACTTAGGGTCGCACCGCAGAATTATTTTAATACTTACCTACTAAGTTCGACATATTTACGATTATATTTTTCCATACCGGAAGATTTGCGAACACTATGACGTAAAAAATATTCTGTTTTATATGTATTAAATGTTACAGAAAAGTCGGAAACAGCTACATAATATCACTTCACAAATATTTGTCATTATGTCCATTGTCTATTTCACCATTAGTTCACTTTAGTGATTATTATTGAGTCATTTATAATGTAACGCACTAATTTCACTAATTCACTATTGTAATATAGTAATTTGCATATTCGGCGCAAAACTTAGTGCTAGTGCCATTGTCAACAATGGCATTTAACACTATAACCCGCGGAAATCTAGTTGGCATCTGCGTGTATGTGATTACCTGTGAGCGAGGAGCCTATGTAACATTACCGGATTGCTTATTAGCAATCCGGTAATGTTAAAATCTCGCTCTTGTGTATCTCCCGCCAATGCGAGAGAGCGAGAAGGGTATATATACCAAGATGGTTGCTGGGTAATAACGTGAAATTATATTGCTAAAGCAACAATATAATTTCACGTTATTACCCAGCAACCATCTTGGCTTACCTGTTTTCATCATTTGGAAATGTATGAAATATACGTTCTTTAGAGTATTGGGTATATAAACAATTATTATACGCGCACCTTCTCACCATGATAGTTACTATTGGTTGACAGTTCTCAAGACAACACACGTCGCGTATTGCGTGCGGCTAGTAATTAAACCCTGGTTTGGAGCTGTCAAAGCTCACAAAGTGCGGGGGAGAGGTGCGGGGACGCCAATTTGCGGGAATGTTAAATTTTTTTAAAGTATTTTCTGTAATTTTTTTTTGGATTATTATTTATGAAACTTATTTCTATTCAGCAAAATGTTTTGATTAAATAAAAATGCATTAGACAACAAAAAATTATAATTAAAAAAGGTTTTATTTTTATTGAAAACATATTTCATTAACATTCATTCAAAAGACTTCAACGCGTTCGAACTGAATAAACATTAAACGTCTGAATATGTTTTCCTAAAATTAAAAATACAATTGGATACAAATTGCTTTTGTAAAAAATCTGTGGATATAAAAAAATAGTTATATCCCAAGTTTCAAAGTTAGAAACCGAATTTAACCCTTAAGATAAACGCTAATTTATTCTATATTAATAATAAAACAAAAATAAACATAGCAAGTACGAATGCTTAAACTGTTAACTAGTGCATTTTTTCTCAGAAACAACATACTTACATCAAAACTTAATCGATCCACCTTGTGATACAAACCCTTAGTAAGTATTGTTGGGGGGATAAAATCGTCAGTATCGCCAAAGGATGTTTTAGAAAGCCGAAGTAAAAGGCATGCTCGCTGTGCTCTGTCTATGATAATGGAACAGTCGTATTTCGAAACACATATTACAGAATCCGCTAGTTTCCAACAAGTCAAAGTAGAAGTCAAACTAGAGTTCTTTTCCAAACGTCAAAACAAACATTTTTTACGGGATTTATACGAAATAGAGAACTGTCACGTCATACTTTCTTGGAGTCAAAAACCGCTCTTAATATAAGTTTTTCTGCATTAATAAATCTGAAATCACATTGAAAATAGATATGTTCAATGACAAGTGACATTATTTTGTGACGGTTTCATAATAATTTAAAAGTACAAAATAATGTATTTTTGACCCAGGAAACTACCCAATTGGACGGTTCAAATACCCTGTAGTGCTCATCAGTACTATTGCTGGTACATTAGCGGTACGCGCTACCGGCTTCCATCGCCGTTGTCCAGTTTTTGTGCACTGCGCCGCGCGTGTCCGTGAGAACCAATTGATGCAGCTTCTTCGAGCGACACAATTTGATTAGGAGACGAGACTTTACGATACCCGCCCCTGGAATAAACAGATTGAACTCCGATGTTTAACACGCTTATTCCAGTCATCATCTTTTATGGCATATTACTCGTACTGCAAGATTCCTATATTCAGCTGAATAATGTCTAAAGTGGCTAATAAAATTGAGTTCTTTTACTTCTTATATATGTTTGTATATGTTTTTTTGTTTATATGAACCTATACATTTTGTTACAGGTCAATATTTTAAAACTTACCCAGACTTAAACTATGCATAGATGTAAAATTCGATAAAACATATACCTACTTACATTGATTTTATTTAGAAAAATTGTCAAACGAGTTGGGGGTTATTTCTATTAGCCATTTTTCAAAGATTTTAATGTTATCAGCTGCTCTGATCTCCTGCGGCAACTAATTACAGACTGTCAGACGTATTTCAAGTGTACACGGGATTGATGTATGCAAGTATGTCAGTGTCTAGTTTTCATTGCACATATGTACTTAAATCATTTTACTGTCCAAATACTTCAATTTCACGAGCATATAATTGAGCAAACAGAAAATCGTGAATAGGCATTCTTGGAAAGGGTATAAAAACAAATTTCATGAGTTACTAAGGTGTGGCTTCAATTCCTTGGTTAAAACACTGCACACATGAAACTTTTTAAAGGAATGTGTAAAGTGTAATGCGGGCATAAAGTAAAAAGAACCTAGTAACCACGAAGTAAGATAACTATGAAAAAATTGTGGCAGCTAGCTAAACTTCAATTTAAAGTAGACGCAGAGACTCGGCAGTAAAATTTAACAGCGCCATACTACTAAAGATACGTTGAAGAGACGGCAAATTTTATGTCGTCAAAGAAATTGAACGTCAATATTTGTATGGAGTCGGCACCACAAGTACCTATTGTGTATTCAGTGTTCACCGCATATTCGTAACTCGCTGCCGGCAAAATCACGATCCAGTGACAGGTTATGTTTACTGCCGTGTAATTCCATCTTATTACTAGCGTACTTGCCTTTTTGCCTTGCCATTGAATGGTTCCAGAATAACTATAGCGCATGTCGTGGATGATTCAGTCTAGTTAACTTTTTAACTAATAATACAAGTCTACAAATAGTCGGTACGCTAGACTACTTAATTTCTTCGTATAATTTGAAATTATCCGCTCGCTTGTCTAAAGATCGCATGGTATATTTTGTCGTATTATTAATACCTCCAGGGATAACGTCTAGGGATTAATCGCGAAATTGGTTCGTCAATGACCAGGAGCTCTATTAAATTAAAACCTCGCCAATCGCATTATATTTTTATACGGGACTAGCGATCGTTTACTTTCAAACATAAGCCTGCTTGCGTATAAGATTCTTAACTCGTAAGCAGATATTCTGGACTTGCTTACGTACTTAAATACTTGAATTTAGACTTCTGATATATATCTATAATAATTTATTTTAGATAATATAACTAGCAACTTCTTACTAGTAAAATTACCCTCACCAACGTTTATCTTTTGGTAGGAACTATTCAAAATTTTGATATATTTTTTTTGTAATTAGTATTTCCCCTTTTAATTCCGGTAAATAAACTAAACAAAAAGTATTCAAGTCTCATGAATCATAAACCGCCCCATCAATCCAAAAATTAACTCCATCCCTGCGGCGTTACATGTGTAATTGGTGACAGAAAATTAAATTTCTCGGTGATAGCACCCCAAAAGGTGTTCGCGCTCACCACCAGGCGCGCCCGAGGGCAAACGGCACTAAATTCAACCATTCCTCTATATTAATAACTAGAAGAGCGCTGGCCCGTTGCACATAAATAACAAAAAATGACGCGCATCTACGTACCCCAAAACGGTCACGGCGACTGGCTCCACCGATTACATTACCCCTCCTCAAGCTTAAACGAAGTAAGGGAGGCGATTTATCACCTTTTAAATTTTAAAATGGAGGATAAACTAGTGTAAAATCCATATAAACGCTCCTATCGCACCTGCCTTCTTTATTTTAGAGGTGGGGTTGAGTGCGAGTGCAAACTAAAATGGTTAATGATAAATATCCGTTTGTTTTAAAGCGTTTAGTTTTGTAGCTAAATTGTTTTTTTTATTGTTAGAAACTCTCGCAGTTTTAGCTATTCTACTGTCTTTGTATAATGGATATATTTCCTTTACTTTTCATAATAATTCATTTTATCCATTCTCATTAATCATCATCTTCATCAGGTCTCCACCGCAGGAGCATGACCCCTCTGTACTACCAGAGCCATATATAAGTCTGAGCAGTCAGAGGATTTGGCCTACACGCTGGCGAGGTGAGTTGAAGTTGAGGTATCACTGATGTTAATAAGCTTTGTTTAGCTTGTGTTTCCTAAGTCGCCTTCTACGATATCCATGGGAAGACTTGGAGTTGTCCTATTCTACTCTGCCGAAAACCACACATTCTCATTAATATCTCTTAATTTTTGTTAAGCCATTAAAAACGTTTCGTATACGAAAGTAAGTTTCGTATACAAAACGTTTTTAATGAAACTATAGTTTCAGCCATTTTGAAACAAAAGCAAATCAACATAACATAACTAAATTGCAATTTTTGTTGCCAAATTGTCACAATTTCTCAACACAACCAATAAATGTTAATGTTAGATTTTACACAGTAATTTTTTTGTTTGACGAAACGGGAAATACGAGTAAGTATCTCTCGTAGTTATGGTGAAAATCAGAAAGGTGACGTACTATGGTTCTGCTCTTAATTCATTGAACCAAGTAACCAACAAAGTTCTGTTCCTAATTCATTGAATCGAGTCACCAACCATGATGTACAAAAAACCGTTTGACGGCAAAATGGCGATTGGCGACAAGCCATTGAACTTTGAGCACACAAAATAGAGGAATGTTAATGTTTTAATCTCACTCGGTCCGTCTGTTGTTGTGAATGGAGAATTCGCTGCGGTTTCGTTGACTTGTCGCATTCACAACTCACGCCAAGAGTTCAATAAACATCGATGTAACAAATAACAGTACCTACTTTAGAAACCATAACTGAAAAGCACTGCGACCATGGTATTATAAAACAAGGCATTTTTTCCCGTGACAGTTGGTAACGTGATTAGCCCAAGAATACGTCATCATTTGGGAGTTTTGCCACTGTTTGTCAAATTATCCGAGCAAATTGTAATTTTTAACTTCACAAACCAATTATGAACTAAAAACTTTATATTTATATATACCTGGCCACAGTCATGGTATAATAAAAAAAGGTATTTCCTTCCCGCGATGGCCCAAGACTACATTATGAATGTCACAATAAGTGTTACCACTGATTTTTCTTTTCAGTAAATCTAAGGACTTTTTCAATTAGTTTATGAATATATAATACTAACTAACTTACTAAATCGTGTGATTTAAAATTAAACAGATGAAGAGGTGGGAGGAGGATGAAAGTGGAGAAGAAGCAGGCGCGTACATATCATACTTTCACGTTTTATCCCTTCCAAAGAGTGAGCTAAGGGTGAAAAGACCCGATTCTTAGCGTGCTTCTTTGTCTAAGCGCGTTCCCGGTTGCATCCTCAGCTGTGCTGCTTCGAAACCCGGGGTGCGCTTTTCCGCTTTTTCTCCTCTAAATATAACATACATGTCAATGGTCACCCAAGGATGCCAAAGACCTTGCAAAATGGAGAAGAAATAGCCGGAACAGTGTAAATGATTTGGTTATACCCGATTCTTAGCGTGCTGGTTGGCGTTAAAGGGTGGAAAAATAAATTAAAATATTAACGACTTACAACATCGATTACATGATTAAGAAAGCTGTAATAGTCTAGTGGCTTAAGAGCGATACTTATAATAGAAAGGTCCCAGGTTAGAACTCGGTCCGGCCCAACTTGTACTTACCCCTGTGTTTGTAGTAGAATCTGACTTATGTGTGGTCATTTCCATCGAACACTACTTGCTTCAGGTGAAGGAAACACATCGTGAGAAAACCTTTATTATATTATAGATGCTTTAGGCAGGTCGAAAAATCTGACACCAATTAACTATAAGTTCTTTGCTATTTATTATATCATCATCATCATCATCATCATCCCAGCCCTTCTTCCGCCCACTGCTGAGCATAGGCCTCTCTTCGTCGACGCCACCCATCTCGGTCCTGTGCTGCTCTCATCCAGGTGCGACCCGCGACTTTGGTTATATCGTCAACCCATCGCATAGGCGGACGCCTAATAATATTTAGTATATATACACATATTTTTCAATATATATATACATACTTACTCGATAAGAAAGAAAGACATGATAGATTCTTACCCATTTCCTCGATAATATTTTACCATCTGGGCGGGAATACAAGCAGAGAGTCTTTTATTTATTGGCATCCAGATAGTATTAAGGTGAAGATACAGGCAAATGACCTTGAAGTGGCGCCCTCATTTGAAATAAATTGTTAACTCGTAAATATGGAGATAATTTCCATATTACTCTTCGTCATGCACTAGATAGCCCTTTAAATTATTTTATAAACCACCGTTGAAAGTATTTACATTAGTCCGTCTAGCTTTAAAACTTGCCTCCGCCAAAAGTGGCCACGGCAAGTTTTAAAGCTAGACGGATCACCAATAATAGTTTTAACGGCAGTTCATAAAATAATTTAAAGGGCTATCTAGTGCATGACGTAGAGAAATATGGAAATTATCACCATATTTACGAGTTAACAATTTATTTCACACTTCAAGGCCATTTGCCTATATCTTCGCCTTAAACAATGTATAATAGAACACATTATTAATTTAGTGTGCTACGAAGCGCTACGAGTTTCACTTCGTAGCGCTACAAACTGCTACGACAAATTCAATTTTATTAGTGATGTCTTATGTCTGGTCAACATTTTTGGATATAATTTTTGTATAGTGTCCGAAAATTACGATCAAGGTGTCATTTGATTCGGAATATTATATAGAAAGTTTAAGAAAAAGTCCCAAAATGTGCCGATGAAAATTGCAAAAGTTATAATTTTTTTTTTCAAAGTAGGGGTTTGGTTTTTTTAATATATATTGGGTCTTAGGTATGGTATTTTCTCCAGAAACGCTCATTAAAAGTCGTATAACCCTAAGGTATAACCAGATTTTTTGAAGTATTGACTTGACATTACTTGACCTATACAAACGAAAGATGTTTTATTCCTTTCGGCCGCCTGTTTCTTTGTAACCAGTTATGTTCTTCCAAGAAATTTTTCTCTTTAATTGTTACCAGTTAAGTATGTTTTGTAACCGTTGCGAGGTTACAAAAGAAGAAAGTTTTCAAAGATAGTATAATGTACCTACTCAGTCTAGTTTACCTGGCTCGAGTGAATACAAAAAAAAACTTTATAAAATATGTAAGATTTTATTTACTAAAGTTGCTACTCATTATAAAATAAAATGTATAAAATCAACAGTGTTATAAGTATTTTAGGATGCACCTACCTCTGTTTGTATATAAAAAATAAAATAAATAGCACTTAGATGTTTCGATTACTATAAGATTGTACGTAGGTAAAATTATGTATTTTATCTTATCTTATTTCACATACGACATACCTTGGTTTTTTATACAGAATAAGTACTTAAGGCCGGGGCACCTAAATTTTTGGGGTCCAGTGCTGCCCCCATTTAAAATAAATTATTTTAAAGAAAACGGAGACATCATTTAAAATTTTGCTACAACCAAGCCCTAGATAACCCTTCTGAATATTTTATGAACTACGCTGTTTACAGTTTAAAGTGACAACTTTAAGCTTTACTACGCATATTTGCAAAAACGGCCACATTTGGCAAATGTGCGTAGTAAAGCTAAACGTTCTCATTATAAACTGTAAACAGTAGTTTATAAAATACTTTAAAGGATAATCTAGGGCTTGGTAGTATAGTTTATAAAATACTTTAAAGGATAATCTAGGGCTTGGTTAGCACTGGACCCCATAAAATTCAGAAACGGCCTTAATACTTTTTATAAGTAGTACGGCTACGTAGTAGGCATCGAAAATGTTTTTTTTTTTACTATTTTATAGGTCATACATACCTTACAGGATTTGTTATGTTTAATACTAGTCAATTATTATTTTCCCGTCTGTATTATTTTACCTTCATAAATAGGGACCAAAATGATAATTCGAATGAATATGACTGAGATCTTTTAGTATTGGTAGGTAGTACTACACATATATTATAACAACAACACAAAATATACCTACTTAAGTTGTAGCCAATATAATAAAGATGAAAATTTGACCAGATTAAGAAACACCTAAACATATTTAGATATACGAGTAGGTATGTATCTACCTACTCCCAAAATAACAATATCAATAATATACATAGGTATAATTTATATCCTACCTTATAACTTTGTTATCGTGGTTCAAAAAAGCTTGACCGTGTATGTCGAGTAGACTAGTACTGTTCATTCCAAATGGAAAGTGTCCAAATATAGGAGCCTGGAAACCGAAAGGCCACATCGCGGCAGCTATCGCCAGCAGGTCAGGCCGACACGCAACCATGGCCATTTCACTCGTATCTACACCCTCACAATCCTTGACTTCTTCACTGCCTAACAAACTGTCTATGGTGAATGACTTCGTCTGCTTTTCCTTGACTGGTGAAAAGGAAGGAACTCCCACGTCTGCAGGCTGTTCGGAAGGAGTTGACGAGACCTGGTTCTGATTCGAAAGAAACAGATGGTTGAAGTTAGCCAACGCAGCTAGTTCTGCACTGAGATGATTCTTCTCCCCCTTTATCAGCTTGAACCTCTTGCGTCTCCGGAGCAGCGAGCCGTTCTCGAACATGTCGAAGGCCTGCGGGTGCAGCGTCCAGTAGGCGCCCTTCCCGGGCCGGTCGGGCCGGCGCGGCACCTTCACGAAGCAGTCGTTGAAGGAGAGGTTGTGCCGCAGCGAGTTCTGCCAGCGCTGCGTGTTGCGCCGGTAGTACGGGAACCGGTCCGTGATGAACCGGTAGATCTCTGACAGCGGCAGCATGCGCTCTGGGGAGCTCCAGATCGCCATGACGGTAAGCGATATGTAGGAAAATGGTGGTTTTTGGTCGCCGTTGAAATCGCGCGATGGTCGCGGCATGTTCGGCAGTGTTTGATCGAGCGCCGCGGCCGCTGGCGGGCGTGCCGGCCGGGGCGGAGCGCCCGAGACTCCGCCCCGCGCCGCTGCCGCCCCGCCGGCGGTATGATAACGAGATGCCACTCGCCGCGTAAACCGCATCTCCTTGGTGCTATCATTACCGCTGCATGATTGACTGCGCTGTTACCTCCTGTTGATTTTATGGGATCTACCTCCTTGCGCCTTGCAGGCCTGGCCTTACTAAACACCTTATCTCCGATGTAATTCATTTTAAAAATAATGAAATAATTAGTTAACTTGAAGGTGGATGGCCACAGAGATAGAGGACGACCTAGAAAGACGTGGGGGGCATGTGTTAAGCGGGACATGATGGAGAGGGGGGCTAGTACAGATATGGTAAATGATAGAAAACGATGGAGGAAGTTGACATATAAAGCCGACCCGAGAGAAAGCGAGGAAGATGATGATATAATTAGTGTTAATACTAATTATACTTTACATTATAGTTTAAATACATATTTGTTTAAATATCTTAGTAGGTAAATTACCTACTTAGGCAGACTGTTAATTTACCTAGTCATGTTTAGGTGAAATATTTTTTATCGATTAATGTTTAGTACTTAGTTACACACAACAGTTAATCACACTTCAAATAATAACAATACAACTGACGCCATCTATGGGGCAGTAGCCGAACTAAAATAATTTCAAGAATGAGATTTCAATTCCGTTTGGCTTTATTACACTTAGTTTTGCTTATAATTTTATAGGCAAGTAATTAATATAAGTTACGTAATTATCTCTTAGACCATAACAGCTGATCAAATACCTAGGTAGCAAGCAAGAGAGAATAAAAAGTGACTGATGCAAACAAATCATGATTACATGACCAAAAGAAAAAAGACTGCCTCCGTGGTCTAGTGGTCAAGGCATTTGCCTTGTGATTCGGAGGTCGTGGGTTCAAATCCCACTGGAAAGCATAGGTACTTTACGTAAAGTTGTTTAGGATAAATTATTGCAGGTTTGAATCTCCTGATTATCCGAAAATATCTTAAGTTGATTCCGTGCTTTAGAAGCATCGATAGAAGGCACGTACAGCTTTGGGTCCCAAACGCCATCAAGCGTTTGTTTATACCTATCCTAGGATAAGTTCTGGTCTACGCTTTAGGTTGCAGCGGTTAGACGGCAGTCGCTGTGTGTAAACAAGTTTATTTGCTAAGCAAATTAAAAAAAGCCATGTCGGGAACGCCATCTAGTGATGACTAGTGGAACTACCGATAGTTCCACTACTCATCACTTAGCGACCCCACACCGTGGCGTACACAACATAGCATCTATATAGAGCAGAGAAGGCCCTGACTTTTAAGCGTTAATCCCCAATATCTTTTTAAACGGCTGAACCGATTTTCATCAAACATAGCTAAGAACCACCCACCGCAAGGGAACTTGCTTTCACGTAAATAAAACCGCATCGAAATCGGTCCATCCATTCGAGCGCTACGATGCCACAGACAGACATAAAACAGACAGACAGACCGACAGTAGCGTCAAACTTATAACACCCCTCTTTGTCGGGGTTTAAAAACCAGTCACCTCGTCAAATCACCTAGAGTAGGTAGCGGACCCCGGGCTCTAAAGCGTTACCGCTGAGGATGCAACCGGGAATACACTCAGATGATTAAAAGTGAAAGTAAAAATATATTTATTTCTCCAAAAAATCGTTGCAATGTTTTACAATAACACGTACATTTGTAGAACAACAGATACAACAGATTTGTAGAAGTACAACAAAATGATGATGATAGTTATAATTTTTTGCGATGGATTTAAGGGAATTTTAATTATTTATAATAAATTACGTCTTTTAACCCAGAGACGTCTTTTAACAAGACACTTTTAGCGTGAACGTGCAAAAAGGAAACCAAAAGTGATTATTCCATGCTGATGTTTATGAGCTTTGTTTAGGTTGTTTTTCCTAAGTCGCCTTCTACGACATCCACGGGAAGACTTGGAGTGGTCATACTCTACTCTGCCGGGAACCGCACGGCTAAGACATAATAAACACTAAAATATAGAATAACAAAATTTTATTCTCGTAAAGTTTTATTTATAAACATGATGATAAATAGGTTTAACATTGACGTTTCCAAAAAATCGTACAGTACAACATCAATCTCAAAATAAACTACTAAACAGTCTACATCATATTCACAACTTCTCAGTTAGCTCCGGAACTGCCTTGAACAGATCCGCGACCAGGCCGTAGTCCGATACCTGCAAAAATATGCACAAATCATAAAACGGGCCAGCATTGAATTAAAGTTATACATACGAAAACTAAAATTGTAATAGGCTGTTGAAGAACATTTAAAATAAAAAAATATTTTTTATCTATGATGGAAACGCCCTTTGAATGGCGACTTCTCCAATGACGTCACACGAAAGTAAACGTGGTGTTTTGACAGACTTTCTGTATTTTTTTTTCATTAAATAATTTTACGGCTCTGGATACAAGTCATCTAGAGCCTCTGGATACAAGTCATCTAGAGCCTCTAGATACAAGTCATCTAGAGCCTATCTTTAATTTTATTTTTTATTCCTAATCCTAACCTAACCCTAACAAGACAATCAAAGGGTGGTGTAGGCCTTTGACTGCTGCAAGGGAGCTTCTGGCGACAAATCTATACGAGTCCACCGGTTCACACAGACGACTGAGTGGCGGACGACGCCCGAAGACGCCCACACAGTCCGCAAAATAAATATCACTACAGCCGTACCACGACTGTCCTCAACTATTTCACACATTGTTCATTTCATGAGCATTTATAACACCAAACAACACCAATTTCATACTATAAAGTCCAATAAAATCAATTTGCAAAAGAATTCAAAGCAAATCCCAACCGAACCCCTTGACTTCCCGCCAAAAACTCGACTTTCTGTATGCGCTTATTACCTGCGTCACCTGTGTGTGACGTCATCTGACAAATAAACCACCGCCATGACAGAAATTAGCGTTTTTGGCACAGTTGTGGAAATTGAAACTTCAACATTGGATTTTATTGATAACACTTTATAGGACATTCAACCAGGCACAATAAAAATAACAATTTGCCTGTAGCCGTAAGTGCACCAGGTGATCCGCTAGATGACAATCAGACACTTTTTTAAACGTCAAAACATGAAATACAGAAGTATGAAATACAAAACCGTGACGTCATAGATTTTGCGAGTCAAAAAGCGCTCTTATTATCAGTTTTTCTGCAATAATAAGTCTAAAACAATGTTGAAAATGTATATGATCAATGACAAGTAACACTATTTTGTGACGTTTTATGCTCTTAACAGTACTAAATAATTTATTTTTGACTCAGTCATCTACCCAATTAATTAATGTGAAATGGAGGCCACTGCACTAGATACATACATACTAGAGTCTAAGAAGGTCAAGCCGAAAGGTCTGATTGTAGTTTCTTAGATTGGTCCCATTTGTAAAAGTTATTTCGACGTGCATTGAAAAACTTTTACAAATGGGACTACCTAATCACAAAAATTATTTCGGCTATTCTATTAAAACCTGTTTAGTAATTTCACATGGCATTTCGTTATTTTATTACTACTTACTCGTACTCTCGACATACACACTACCAAGGTACTTAAATAACCAAACTATCTCTAATTGCCATGCAACATCTACTCGTACAGGGTTCCCATCTTTTGTTATTTGTCTATGGCTACAGTGAATATTGCTTATCTGTGGTGATAAGCGACTGATAAACATAATTATTTACATTGAACTTGTTAACCTATGATAATGATGACGAAAATATGTTTCTCGAAATGTATTTATTACTTATGTAGAATAGAAACAGAGTTCAATGCACTTTGACCGATTCTGATTTTCTTCATTATTTCTTCACAAGATATCCTAGATTTGAGAACCTCCTTTTTAGGAAAGATTCAAAATCTGTTTAAATATTTGAATTTGAGGGTTTATGAGTAATCCGCTTGTTTTAATGTTTACTTTTTCGTGTTTAAAATGACACTGGTCATAATTTTCAAGCTGTCCGACGTCCTTCCGAAGCACTATTTTATGCTACTTGTCACCTATCCATAACCAGTTAAACAATCCGGAATTTGTTAACTCGAGAATCTTTGATGGATTAAACACAAATAAATACCTGGAATATTGGGGCTTCAGGGTCCTTGTTGATGGCGACAATGGTCTTAGAGTCTTTCATGCCAGCCAAATGCTGGATGGCGCCACTAATACCGACGGCGATGTATAGGTCCTAAACAAAATTAAGAATGGATAAATAAAGGAAAATTATAATATATACCTACTAATAAAATAACATGTTATTGTCTATGGCTATCCGGATTTTTTATTTGTAAATATAAGTAGTGTAGTAGTGTGTGTATATTTCGACGACGCCTATGGCCAGCGTGGACAATAAAAATAAAAATTCGGTACTTGACACAATTTTTTTTACATACAAAAAATAACATAATGTGGAACTGAAAACAAAAAGAAATGTTTTAACACTTTTGGGTACCTTAAATTAATTTATTTTTAATTTCGACGACCTCCGTGGCGTAATGGTTAAGACTGCAGTCTTCGACCGTAGGAATTTTTGTTTGAACACCCGAATCTATATTTTCTATCTACACATACGCATTGCGCTGTATTGTACATGCACCCTGGAGACGAATTTAGAAGCGCAGCGAGAGGGCTGCCTTATCAGCGTTTTCGTCCCCATATTTATTTGAGAATTTCGGAGAACTTTAAATTTTTTTATCATGAATCAATCTAGTTAAGATTCGGGAGCGGTTTTATAAAATTAAAATTATTTATTTTGTAAACCTGAAAGATTTTATTTCAATCGTTTACAATATTTTAACTTAACCTAAGACGACAGAGTTTATGTCGTGCCTATTCTAATCCTTAACTAATAATGCTGGTCTCATGAAGCGAGACCATCGAAAATACACAAAAAAGTCAAATATAAAAACAAGGGTGACGAGGGAATGAGTTATGGCTAGCACTTGTAAGTAAAGACAAAAAAATTAAAAGGTTTGAATAAGTAAGGTGATGACGGCGTGGCGTCTAACTGTAGAAATCAATTATATTATTTATTATGGTATTACTTGCTGATATATAACTCTTCCCCCCTTAGATCGAAGTTATCGGAAAAGCTCAGAAGATCTGTGTTTTCGAAAACTTCGATAAAATTAAAATTAACACTATAAATTGATATTACAATGATAAACATATTGAACAAAAATGTATTTTTTTATAATAAAATTATTGCTAATTACAATCAAAGACGATCGCGTACAGAAATATATTTGATTTTAACGACACTTGCACATTTGTACTATTAACGCAGATTATTTAGGTTTTTCACTTACTTAGGTTACACTTTAACACTTTGCACTTTTATAACGTGAAGATCAGCTTTCGTAGATGCAACTCTAGAACGTGTCTCATTTTTTTGTAATATTAAAAACTTCATCTTTGAATTTGGGTTATTTTATTGTAGTAGTTTACGATCCTCAATCCGATCCTTTGTGTAGTATCCTTGTTTCATTTACGCTTAAAACAGCTGACAAGAACCTTTTTTTTTATTTTCATCTCATGAGCAATTTTTGTGGAGGCCTTTTGACAATCAGGTGGTATTGTTTTTCTTCTTATTGACTCACGTTTGGCGATATCATATTTCTTCTACGATGACGTAAGAAAAATTGGGATAAGTTAGTAATTGTAAGAATGATTAGTGGATAGGTATTACAATTTCTAATTATTACATTATTAATAGGTAATTAAACAACTAATTACATAAAAATAACAATACAGTTTAAAGCTAAACATGAGAATATAATGAGTTAATAACATATCAATTTTACAGTATACATAAGTAAAATGTGGGCAGTTTCACATAATAATTTGCCATCAATAACTGTGTTTAAATTGTCTACGTAAATCAATTTTACATTATGTTAGTTTCAATGGAGACAAAATGAAATAACATTATATAAAATTTATACTTACAAAGAATAATAATATAGTAGCTGCATATTTTTATTTAACACAAATGTTTTAAATTTCAAACAATTGTGTTATGGAAAAATAGTATTATTTTGAAGGTTTTATTTTATTATTACTACCAATAAAAACTACACAAATTAACGAACTTTAAAAGTCAAGAGGTTTGCGAGCCTTTTTTTTTGCTATCTTTTTTTTAGTTTTATGGGAACCACATTACGTTCTAACTGAACTTTAACAACTGTCTTTTTATATTTGTATTTGGCTTTTACTTTTCTTTTATTTAAATTTATTGTAAAAATGGAAGTCTTTGATTTAGATAAAGATTTTAGTTGACTTGTATTATTGACCTTAGATGGACCGGCGTTTACGATTTGAATGACTTTTGTATGAAAATTTGGTCTATCTTCAAAGTTATTTTGAAGCTCGTCATTAATATTAATTTTATTTAAATAGACATTTTGTTGTGACGTAATTGATGATGAAGCAGTTCTCATGGTCACATCTTCATCAACATTTAAAAAGGTCTTGGGCAGACAAAAGCCTATCGGTCTGTTTTGAAACTGACCTACCTGAGGTCTAAAGTTAGATTGTTGAAATGTATCAAATTCGGATGGATAATAATTTTGCTGATAGAACATATTATGGTTGACATGATTCTGGTTAACATTTTCATATTGGAATGGATTTGTATTCATATTAGAATCAATGTTATTTTCTGAGCAAGTTTGTGTTAGTAATTGTGAATTTTCTTTATGATTTTCAAGCATTTTCCTTCGTAATTTATACTGTTCTTGAAAATTAAGTTCCTCGAGGACATATTTTAACGCGTCTTCCAAAGAAGTTGGATTTTTAATTCGAACAAATTCAAGTAAATGTTCCGGTAAGTTATACAAAAAAGTGTTAAGGCATGTGTTATCGTATATAACACATTTTGCCCATTTTAATTGTGTTGAGCTAGTATTTTGATTTACTTTAGAAATTAGTATAGCACGAAGGTCCTGAATTCGGTTACAAAATTCCAAATAAGATTCATTAGGGTTAATTGTTAAAATCTCTAATTCTATTGCTAGACATTGTTCAGTTCTAGGATCACCAAAATGTAGCAATAATAATGATTTTAATTCACTGAATGTGTTTACGTCTCCTCGTTCACTGATAAGGACGGCGGCTTTTCCTTTAATTTACTAGTAATAATTTGAAATAAAAATTCATTACGATCAGAATTTTCATGATATTTTTGGATGACGTATTCGCACCTTCTTATGAATAAATTTAATAAATGTGTTTCACCACAATAATCGGGAATTAATCTAATTATTTCTATTGGTACATCAGTATGTGACATTGATGATTGAATTTGGCCTTGCTCCATTTTTATGTAAATATAACTTTTAATTTTAAGAAGAAAAATATGACAAAAGTAGAAATTTATATTTATAAGCAAGCTCTAATTCTTATAAACATGAACTAGATAAAATATTAACACTTAATTAGAAATATATCATTACCTAAAATATGATGTAAGTACTAATATTTTTTTTTTAAATAAAATTGATGATTTTAATCAAAACATATTAATAAAATTCACAAAATGACAATATCAAATTAAATGTAAGTATTGAGGTTTTATCAATACGAATTTAACACTAAATTTTAACTAATTAAATCTACACACATGTTAAGATTCTATTAACAAAGTGTTAGGGAATCGGGAAGGAAGGAGGATTTTACTCACTGTCTTTGCCAACCACCAGATTTTTCTTATTTGCTCATCTTCCGATCTAACTTATTTGTTTGGTTCGTGGATTGCCTTGATGTAGAGCGCTTCGCTGATTTTAAGCAATGCAACTCTGCTTAGTTGCCCTGCTAATTCTCGACGTGACACTTTTAGGATTTTACTTTTTAAGATTTTCACACGCGGACTTTCGCGACAGGCAACAGCGGCAATCCTACCGGCTGCGCCAGTTAAGATTCGGGAGCGGTTTTATAAAATTAAAATTATTTATTTTGTAAACCTGAAAGATTTTATTTCAATCGTTTACAATATTTTAACTTAACCTAAGACGACAGAGTTTATGTCGTGCCTATTCTAATCCTTAACTAATAATGCTGGTCTCATGAAGCGAGACCATCGAAAATACACAAAAAAGTCAAATATAAAAACAAGGGTGACGAGGGAATGAGTTATGGCTAGCTCTTGTAAGTAAAGACAAAAAAATTAAAAGGTTTGAATAAGTAAGGTGATGACGACGTGGCGTCTAACTGTAGAAATCAATTATATTATTTATTATGGTATTACTTGCTGATATATAACTATCTTCATATATGTGTATTTTGTATTTTTTAACTCAGTCGTATGCGCAAGAAATCCGACGACGTATTCGCTTATATTTTCTTCAAAGTTTAACCTTTTTAACTAAGTTTTTAAATGAATTAAAAAAAAATTACTAAAATCTTTTAAAAGGATTTTCCTTTGAATTTATTTCTCTGTAATTTATACACAACTTTATGTTTTAAATTCCGTGTAAACAGCAAAGACATGAACGTCCAATAGAGGTCAAACGCACTCAAATTTTTAATAAAAAAAAAAAACGTCGCGCACCGCAAAAAATTGAAACTCGTCTCAGGTTATTTGGAATTAAACAATCTATTACAATGAAAATCAATAAATTGTCTCATTCACTTTTTTAATACTTAAATAAACTTCAATTTAACATATCTTAACATATTGTTACTAAATTAGTTTGGCTCCAATCAGCTCCGAAAAAGCAGTCAAAATCACTAAAAATAAGGACCGGGCCCATAACACGCTAGACCGCTAATCCGGAGGTTCTGGGTTCGATCCCCAGCCAGGGCAAGTTGGAAAATGGCCTTTTTCAAATTGTCCTGGGTCTTGGGTGTTTATCTATATATGTATTTATCATAAAATATAGTATTGTTAAGTTAGTATCTCATAACACAAGTTTAAAACTTACTTAATCAGTGTGATTTGTACCTATATATTTATTTATTTATTTATAAGCCTTTCAAGTATAAGGCTCTGGTAGTACAAAGAGGGTCGTGCTCCTGCAGTGGAGACATGAGAATAAAAATGCCCTGATGATGATGAAGCCTTCCAAATCTGGTAGAAAGGAAAACTGTCTAGGAACAGAAAAGGATGCACATATAGAAATGTGAGGTCACTGCCATTAGATTTCACGCGTTGGAAAGAGATTGTGAGATGTCCCTGCCACGCTCCCACTTCTCTCAATACTGATATTTAAAATGCTAATACTGCTTCATTTATTAACCAATATTCGTGCCGTTTTCTGAAAAAGATTTCTTTTTAGTTTTAATTATCTATACTAATATTATAAAGCTGAAGAGTTTGTTTGTTTGTTTGTTTGAACGCGCTAATCTCCGAAACTACTGGTTCGAATTAAATAATTCTTTTTGTGTTGGATAGTCCAGTTATCGAGGAAGGCTATAGGCTATATAACATCACGCTACGACCAATAGGAGCAAAGATATAGTGGTAAATGTGTAAAAAACGGGAGAAATTATTTCATCTTTGAAGCCTTCCGTTGCGTGCGCCGTGAAAACGGTTCAAGATACACAAAAAATATGTATTAAAGAATAATAGCTCTTTTAATGATCTAAAAAACAGTCCGCGATAGTATATCTTTTAAGATTAACTCACAAAAACCGTTTTTATGGTACCTAATTTGGTCGAAATATTTGTTTAAGTTGCATCAACATAATAATATTAATCTTTATTCAAATAAATATGTTGTTGGTTAAGAGTACTTCATCTATACTTATATTATAAAGCGGAAGAGTTTGTTTGTTTGTTTGTTTGTTTAAACGCGCTAATCTCAGGAACTAATGGTCCGATTTGAAAAATTCTTTTTTTGTTGGGTAGTCCATTTATAGAGGAAGGCTTTAGGCTATATAACATTCCGACAACCACGCGAACGAAGTCGCGGGCACAGCTAGTTGTTTCATAAAAAATATTGTACAAAATCAAACACAATCAAGTACCTAATTAATTTACAATAAGAATCTTGGAAAGAGTTTATAAGTGCTAAATTTAGTATTAATACTACTACTACTATTTCAGTTTCAGTACTTACTGGTGCAACAATCTTGCCCGTCTGTCCAATCTGCAGGTCGTTGGGCACGAAGCCAGCGTCGACGGCCGCGCGGGACGCTCCCACTGCAGCGTTCAGCTTGTCTGCTAGGTCATACAGCAGCTTGAAGTTGTCCCCTGACTTCAAACCACGACCTGTGCCAAAGGTTTTTTTACGTGAATCGCAGTTGTGTTATTCGCAGTCAAGAAATCAGAAATTTTGCAAATTATAAAAGGAACACGCAAAGATATGTAAATCTAAGAGAAATTTAACAGCTAGATGGAGGCCTGGAAGACCCTGACATTGAAATCTCTAAGAAATGTAAAAAAAAACATTGGCACTCCTGGAGTGCCTACAGAAGTGAAAACTTGAACAAGGTCGTTAACAGTGTCCCGAGTTCAATGGTTTTTTCCCATCTCCAAAAATATCCAACGCGCAATATGTTCAAACAAGTAATTCATTTTTTTTGGAAAGCGTTATTTTGAAATCCGTTTCGAGATACAGAGTATAATGAATAGTTGTGGGTCATTTTTTTGTCAAAATAATCAACAGTTTTGGATATTTCTACAAACAAACATATGACCTTTGTTTGAACTTAATCCGTGGCTGTATCGGTTTATTATGCTCTGGAGTCGTTTCATTAAAAAATACAAGTCACCTATAAGGTATTTATCCGTCACTGACAATAATGTCAAATGTCACCGTTTCAGCCAATCCTAGCTAAGAAAAGAATTTTCCGACAAACATGAGCAACTATATTCACTGAATGACACTGACAAAGACTATTATGACACAAGCGTGGTTTTTTTTTAATAATTATTGGGCTTGGCCGTTTGTTTTGTTAAGACACAACATTGTCTTTGACATGATTTTTATAAAAAATTATAAAAAATTTACTAAGCCGTCATATGACAAAATATTCAAATTAGTTTCTTGAAATACGCTATATTTTGATATGAAAAAAAAAAATTAGTGGTTAAAAAAAATTAACAATCCCAAGGAAAAAGCTACCTTTTTAAAAATAAGTTACATATTATAATTCAAAAATAGCATGTGTATAGCATAGAAAAATATCTCACCTCCAGAAACAATATTCTTAGCACTAGTTAATTCTGGCCTATCAGACTTTGTAATTTCTTGTGACAACCACTCCACAAGGTCAGACTTGTAGTTGCCTTCGGGAGCTTTCTCGATAGCCGCAGATCCACCTTCCAGGGGTTCCGGGGCAAAGGCTGTGCCTCGGACGGTGATCACCTTGATGGGGTCTTTAGCCTCCAATGTGAGAACAGCATTTCCTACAGTCAAAATGAAAATAAACTGTTAACCCTTTGAGGAATACTCATCCAGACACAAGAAGAGGGTTAAAACAAGCTTTAACATAGCCTAATATTATTTTGCTAATCATCATTCCAGCTACATGTCCAGCAACGGAATCCATTTTTTTCCTAGTCAAAGCAAGTGAATATTTTGAAAATAATTATTATTTAATTATAAAATTACTGTGTAATGAAATGAATGAAAATAACTTGTAACATTATGATACTGAATTAGGTTCCTAAGTTCAATTTAAATTTTTGCCATAAATTAAGCAGAAATACATGTAAGTGCACACACCTGCATATATGGTCCGCACAAATGTGTTTGCATCTTTTACACCAATGATTTCAGAAATTGGTGATACATCCAGCTTGGCAGCTACTCTTGGCAGCACGGCTTTGCCCATAGCTGACGCTGGGGCCAGGATATGTGTGAAATTGAACTGCTTTTGGGTGGCAAGTATGAGAGGAGTCAGGGCCTCTGCAGTGAAACCCTTGAAAGCATCACCTTCAGCTACCAGCACTTTGGAGATACCACCAGCTTTGGCTACTAATTCTGCTGCCTAGAAAAATACATTTTGATTACTTGTGCACTTACCACATGTTTTCCAAGCAATTTATTATGATTCCTGACCAGGAACCATGTAGATAACGCTTTTATATAGTAACATCAAATTTCAAATTACATTTTACACATAATCATTCATGCCTTCATCCTATGTAGGGTAGAGCCTTGAGCCGTCAGATCTGAAGTAAAAATTACATAGGTATCTGACAAATGTAATTACTATTAAGGACCGTATGCACAAAGCCACGTGGTCGGATTTGGCTCTTAAATATGCAAAATTTTCCCGCTAGGGGGATAAAAATGGCAAGATGAAGTTGCATAGAGTTAATAATGTGTAAACGGGACAATAGATGTAGGTAATCATAAATTGTAACATAGAATTAGCATACAATACAGCTTACTTTTTTCTTTTCGTCAAGACTTCCAGTCCGCGATACTTATTAAAATTTTCAAATCAATCAAATCAAATAATTATTTTGTTTGAATTATTATTTCTGAATTAAGGCCTTGGCAGACGTCATTATAATGTACTTAACACTTTAGTAGACAGGCTATCAGTAGAAAAAGTAAAGTCGAAAATACAGTAGTGTGTGTAAATGCAAGACGTTTATTTAAAAAGCGAGTTTAAATATATGTGAAATTCATATAGCACTTTCTAAAAAATCCAAGATATAGTTATTCGAAACTTGCGTAAAATTTATTACTTTTTCAATTTATTAGTCGACCTCCGTGGCGATTCCTCAACACGCTAGTCCGTCACTCGGAGGTTCTTGGTTCGATTCCCAGCCAGGGCAAGTTGGTAAATGGCCTTTTTTAATTTGTCCTGGTTCTTGGCTGCTTATTTTATGCCATCAAAAACATAAATGTAAAAATGCCAAGTTCAAATTCCGACAAAACAATTGAAATTTAAATAGCTGCCAAGTTATGTAGGTAGAGAAAACTGAAATTTATTCATAAGAATCTCAACATTTGACTTGGACAACATTAAGATTGAAAGCACGGTCACCCATCCTAACCAAGCTAGAAGTTGCTTAACCTGTAAAAGCACGGTCATTCATCCATCAATTTTTGAATTTATCGTATGCGAAGTGGAGCGAAATATTTGCACAAGTTGTTTTGATTGCTCGTATTTTGAAATTTGTTAAAGCGCAAATGACAAAGAACCCTTAGAATAGAGAATCTGTTTCGTTTCACGAAGGTTTTTAGGGTTCCGTAGTAAACAAGAAACCCTTATAGTTTCTTCATGTCTGTCTGTCTGTCTGTCTGTCCCCAGTTTTACTCATAGACTATTAGTACTAGAAAGCTGTAATTGGGCATGGGCATGGATATGTGGTAATAAAAAATTGAAAAAAAAAATGTGTGGTGTGAGACGTCGTTGAATAGGTCTTTCAAAAATATTGTAAGATTATGAACACCCATTTTCGTTTTAACAATCCGTTTGTGAAATATTTGGTTTTTGATTGCAAATTTTTGTTAGAATCATGTGTCTCCCCTCTCTGTCAGTTAAACGGTTGTATATGGACACTTAAAAAAATTCACGGCAGTAGTATATAACGTCTCCCTGTACTAAAACTAATTTAAGGTGGATTCAGTTCATGATACTGAATAACTTTTCCTAAGGAACACATAATTAAATATGAAAAGAAAATGTTTGCCTTCCATTCGACCTCCATGGCGTAATTGTTAACACGCTAGACCGCTAATCCAGAGGTTCTGGGTTCGAGCCCCAGCCAGTGCAAGTTAGAAAATGGTCTTTTTCAAATTGTCCTGGGTCTTGGGTGTTTATCTACGAGTACGTATGTATTTATCATAAAATATAGAATCATTGAGTTAATATCCCATGATACAAGTTTAAAATTTACTTTGGGGCTAGCTTAATTAATGTGATTTGTCCTTACATATTCCATACACATATTACATAAATATTACATTTTGCCAAATCTTGTGTGTAAGAGATCAAAAATATTTTTTGTATTTCGTTTGTTCCTTGGTGAAAGTTGTTCAGTATCATGGACCGAATTCAGACCTAAAGTTAGGCAGTTGTTAGTTACATAAAACAAGTAGGTACTGACTACGGAACCCTACACTGCACGTGGCCCGTCACGGCACGTGGCCGGTTTATTTAGGTTAAATTGAAATTTTAGGGAACCATAGACAAATTTATGATATTTCTGCGTTAATCAATATTACTTATCGCTGACAGGATGTTCTCAAAAATACAATCAAATTTTACGCGAGCGGTGACTTGGAAAACTACACGGTTTGTGTTCCACTGACAGAAAATGTACACATTTGAATTTTCTTTGTTAAACAATACGTTTAGCGACCATCTGCAATCGTAACACCTTTCACTTCCATTCACCTTATTATGTGAGTACGGAGGGTAAAAAAGGATTGCACGTTGAACAGATCAACAGTCTTGGCTTAGCAGCTGTATGTGCTTAATCAATGACTTGACTGTTTGATTTTGTACAATATTTTTAACGAATCAACAAAAAGAAATCTTTTCCTGAAAACAGCTAAAAAAATTGGTTGATTAATGAAGCAGTAATTAGCGTTATTGCACCCTTTTATTTTTTATCTTCTAATAGGTTTTCCTGTAATCTATAGGTAAAGAACTATTAACTGTATAATTTTTTAAAGTTTGGGTTCAGTGGTTTCGGAGATAAGGGTATTTTTATTATTTATTTTCAAAAATAACTTCAAAAACACCAACCTAAAAAATATAGAAAAATATATTTAATATTATCATAAAATGCTCTTTCATTTGATATTTTACGCGATATAGTTCACAAAACCCTTTTTTTATTGTCTCATTTATCTCCCGTAAGTGGCCCCATTTTTTTTTTATTTATTCATTTACCTATATTTCACTTCCGTCTTTGGGTCACAAATTAACATTATGTGCACCACATTTCAACTGAATCGATCCAGTAGTTTAGTAGGGGGGGTCAATTTTCGCCCATTTTCTTAAATAACTTTAAAATACCGATCTAAGAAATAATAACAATATATATATTTAAAATTGTCATAAAAAATTCTTTCATTTGATATGTCACACGATTTTGTTATCAAAACTTTTTTTTAATGTCTAATTTACCCATTATAAGTGGCCCCCTTTTTTAAATTTCATTTATTTATGTTATACATTTATCTTTGGGTCACTAAGTTACATAAGTGTAGGTACTAAATCCCAACTAAATCATTCTAATAGTTTCGTAGCAAATTGGCTGTGACTTACGGACAGACAGACAAGCGAAACCCTAAAAACAGTAAAAACACCAAAAAAATCGATTCCTATACAAATTTCCCGGGCGGCTGCACACTTTTGTATGAAAATGCAGATTTTTATTGTTTTTTGACTGTTATTTTAATATCATTGTACTATACTAGCAGCCCACCCCGGCTTCGCCCTTGGTACACACAAAGCCTATGTCACTCGGGGATAGTGTACCTTTCCAACGGTGAAAGTTTTTTTTAAATCGGTCCAGTAGTTTCGGAGCCATGTAATGCAAACAAACAAACAACCAAATCTTTCCTCTTTATAATATTAGTATAGATAAAAAGCCTACTATAGCCTGCCTGCCTAGCCAAGTATAGATCTAGTATAGCCTGTGGTTCGATATATTATGCATAATGTCAGTTCGTATTTTGATATACATTCATGGGGAAAAGTTGTTCAAAATTTCAGACTGAATCACCCCTCAAAAAAATTGTAAAACCCTAATTAAACAGCACCTTTTATTACAAAAACAGTTAATATGATTCCGCGACCCGAGAAAGTTCCAATCCGATTTTCACCCTAATCGCCAATTAAAAAATAAAGGTAATAAATCAAACCAAATTATTTTTTTCATTAACTTAATTTTCAATAAAATTAAAAAAAAAAATGTGCGATGCCGTATCTGCGATAGCATTACATCTTTGCTTGAACGTCAACAAAATGTCAAAACTGTACCATAGTGTAGCAAAAGTATGACATAATTTGGCAGTTTGTACAT
Organism: Acrobasis repandana; assembly: GCA_963576875.1. Taxonomy (NCBI): domain Eukaryota; kingdom Metazoa; phylum Arthropoda; class Insecta; order Lepidoptera; family Pyralidae; genus Acrobasis; species Acrobasis repandana. The sequence continues at coordinate 7,448,717 of OY756215.1, forward strand.
AGTTTTTTATTTAAATATTTTAGACTGTAATGCATTTACGTAATTCGAAAATGGGATTTTTTGACAAATTCGACATGGCCTCCTTCCTGAACGCCCGGCGGGCAACTGAATTTGTATGGAAGAAACATGGCCGCCATTTCAGAGAATTCTATCAAAAACGTTGCAAAACATCCAAATTTTAAAATTATTTTTTTTATTATTGTGTGATTGCATTGTAAGCAAATATTGAGAATAATGTTTCAAATTAGCCTTTCTTTTTATAAAATATATGCAATCCCTTGTTAGAATATTTCTTTACGCAGAAAAACAAGCCAGTTTGTAGCAAGATTTTCTAAAATATTTCTTTTAGGTTTCTTTACAATTATCTTACTTTTTCTGAATGAAAATTAAAAAAGTACGGTTTTCGTCTACTGGCTAGTCTATTCACCTATAACTAGGTATGTAATTTTCTTAGTGGTCTTTTCTACTTAAGCCATAACTATTGCCCGCGCAAAGTGCGTTTTGCATGTTTTTGGGTAAATTCAATGCTTGTTTTTAGAAAAACTACAAACTATTTTAAAAAATCCTTTTTTTCGTCTACTGTCCCAACTCTTCCTCTATCTATGTGTATACATTATTTGACTTAAATCAAATGCTTTCTGTACAAACTTGTTGCCCGCGCAAACCCAGTTTACATGGTGCCGACCCTTAAACTAAGAATATCTTATACATATAATTTTTTATTTTTATCAAATCTTAATTTAACAAGATGTGCTTTTTAGTTGGGTACATGCAATCCGCAGCAGATTTACCAGCATTCTGTGAAATACCTAAGAATCAATAAAATAGGGGAAACAAGAGCATGGAGAAGTATGGATAAATTTTAATTCCTGGCTGGAAAATATTGAAATGACGTGTAAGCAAACTTTTTGGAGAAAGATACTTACAGGACCACATTTTGTGCCAGCTACAAGTACAGAAATATCACCACCGATTTTCTTCGCTGCACTCAAAGCATTCTGAGTAATTGGTAATAGAGTTTCGTTATTGTGTTCAGCAATCACAAGGGTGCTCTGTAGTCTTCGCAACTGAAACGAGTAAAAAGTTATCAGGGCCAAATAAACTTTGAACTCTTTTATGTTGATAAACTGTAAACCTGTTTTTTTTACTTACCTGGGTGGACAACAATTGTCTACTATGAGACGAAAACATATTTGTACAATTTTTTCTATATTTTACACGGAAAAGCCTTAAAATTGGTTATTTACAAGAATGTTTTCGTGAAAAGGTTACAAAGTCCACAAAAAAATCACTGCTGCAGTGTTGCCCTCTTCTTAAAGAAACGTCAAAATTTTCAGTATAGACTTGATATATATAAATTCTTGTATATAGGTACAAAAGTACTCTGTCTGTGGTCAGGTCAAAATATATCAAGAAAGTAGAAACGTCAAACCACAACGTCAATCAAACAAAAACAGTTGAATGTATGAATGAAGAATAAATAAAATACCTACCTCTCTACCTTTACCAAACGATTATCGATTTGGATCACGGTATCGATTAATTACCAACGTAACGAAAATAAAAAATAAATAATTTTATATTGTTGACGTTATCAGCTGTTCTGTCAGCTGTCAAACTTAAAGATCTCTTTTTGACTGAAACGAATAAAGTATCTGTCGCGTCGCGTTGCGTTGTTTAATTTTGTGCCGTATTTAAATTTCAAATTCTTTTGTTTATTGTTTGATAATTAAAATTACTAATATATATAAATAGTTATACTCAAATACACGAAGTAGTTATGTCTCTTCCGATAGTTTCGATTACCAGACGCGAAACATTCAGTTCTTGTCACAGATTGCACAGGTAAGCAAAAAATAAATTATAAAACTAATTTAATATTGATTGTTTCTCGCTGCTTGCGTTAAAATAAAAGATTTTTTACCCACGCACACTTGTAGTGATTTCTTATAGAATTCATTACTAAAAACACAAATCTGGTTATAAAAAAATTTAGGACGTAAGTTTAAAATATCTCATGCCAAAATTTAAATTTTCGTAAATTCCGCCAATTTTAAAAAAATTACTAAAGTATAAAATCCAATTACTTTTTTGGAACTTTTCCATTAAAGCATCGACATATTAAAGTTTATTATAGTGCAAGCCTTCCTTTGTACAATTCATTATAACAGCTTATTTCTTTTACGAATTTGAGTTATTCGCGTTTATTTAAGGCCGGTATAAATGCCCACTCCTTATTTTTAATGATTTTGACTGCTTTTTCGGAGCTGATTGGAGCCAAACTATCTTAGTAACAATATGTTAAGATATGTTAAATTGAAGTTTATTTGAGTATTAAAAAGTGAATTAGACAATTTATTGATTTTCATTGTAATAGTTTGTTTAATTCCAAATAACCTGAGACGTGTTTCGATTTTTTGCAGTGTGCGACGTTCATGTCATTGTTGTTTACACGGAATTTAAAACATGAAGGTGTGTTTAAATTACAGAGAAATAAAGGCAAAGGAAAATCCTAAAATGTGAATGAGAAGATTTTAATAAAAAAAAAATTTAATTCATTCAAAAACTTAGTTAAAAAGACTTTGAAGCGAAAAGCGAATACGTCGTCGGATTTCTAGCGCATACGACTGAGTTAAAAAATAAAAAAATACACATATATGAAGATTGATTCGTGCTTAAACTCGAACAATAAATAAAAAAAATAATTTGTGTTTTGTAAAAAGATAGAAGAATTTAAAGTTCTCCGAAATTCTCAAATAAATATGGGGACGAAAACGCTGATAGGGCAGACCGCTCGCTGCGCTTCTGAATTCGTCTAAATTCGTCTCCATGGTGCATGTACAATACAGCGCAATGCGTATGTGTAGATAGAAAATATAGACTAGGGTGTTCAATCAAAAATTCCCACGGTTGAAGACTGCAGTCTTAAAGTATGGGGAATTTTATGGCAAATTAAATTTCATGTAACTGTGTACATAAAAATGGTACGACGATAAATCAAATTTTATTTTGATTAAGGATAGTGATATTTTATTTCACAATATAAAAGTTAATTATATGCATAGTAGTGTACGAGTATTTACTATAAAACATTGAAAATATGTGAAATTGGTCAAATTTGGAAATTTGTTATAACAATACTTTCAATTCTGTCGTCCTAGAAAAAAGTAATAATCAGACGCCAGTTGTGCGGTAGATCTACAGTCCGTAATAGCATACAAAAAGGTAATAGAAACAATTAGTTTCATAGTTGTGTACCAAAAAATGTAAAACTTTGTAAACTATTGTTGTTACTGTCCGGTACTTCACATACATGATCAATACATATTTTCAATATAATTTTTATAGGTAGGTAGTACACTATAATTTTCAAAGTTGTGTCTTCTGTTAATTCTGATACCGATGAAATCTCAGACTTATAGGAGTTTCTAAATTAAATTAGATAACCTAAGTAGGTTATCTAATTTACATGATGATGTTGACCTTAACTACAAACTAAACTACCAAATACCTAGTTGTTTTAATCGGGGACTTAATATTATTACTACTACTACTCTCTCTCTCTCTCTCATCTCATCTCAGCGTATTCCCAGTTGCACCCACAGCTGCAACGCTGCAAAGCCCGGGGTCCGCATTCCGGCTTTTCCTTCTCCACTTCGCACGATTATAACTACTACTACTACTATTAGTACTAAATGCAATCATAATTTTATATTTAAGATGTGTATTATGCATATTTTTTTCTTAAATTAATTCCTTTTCTTATTTGCTAGAAAGAGATAAAAATATTTATAGTCTTCTATTCTACATGGTCAGAATATTTAGTTATAAATCACTTTTGTTACAGCCCCTTCTTGAGTGATGAAGACAACAAAAAACTGTATGGAAAATGTAACAATCCAAATGGACACGGCCATAACTATGTTGGTAAGAATACTTACAATTTAAAAATCAAAATTGTTGTGTGTATTGTATAATAATATCTGTACCAACATAGTGATATATAAATTATTCCTTTCTTTTTCGTGTGTTCAAGTCACAGTAGGTACATTATACAAAGTGGAAGGGACATACTCGTAATAAATCGAACACAGGCTATACTACATCACTAAAATATAATGAAATTAAAATGACAGTCAAAAAACAAAAAAAAATCGACATTCCCATACAAATCGCCCGGGCGGCTGCACACTTTTGTATGGAAATGCCGAAATTTTTTTTTGTTCTTTGGCTGTTATTTTAATTTCATTATTCTATAATGATCTAGTATAGACCGTAGTTCGATTTATTACGGGTATGTCCCTCTCCCTTGCAAGTTGTAAAGGTATACTGGTTCAAGTGCAAGTTAGTTTGCCAGATGGTCAGGCAGGATTAGTCTGGACTGGATTATTCCAACATTTCATTCGATATACAGATTCCTAAGTTTTGGGAATAAAAAAAATTACCCTGCCACAGTTTTAATTCTTTCTTTCACTTTATTTAAGTATTCTTTTTCTATTTTCATACTATACTGTCCTACTGTAAAGCACTTTCAAGTTAATAATAATTTAGTAACTAAGTCCTATCAAATTTTAATATGGAGTCAATAACATCTAAACTTTGTATTTATTTGTTTTTAGTTAACAAACCATATGTGTACATTTTTTTTGCCAATGTGTCCTACATTGGCACGCTACTAAATAAAAATGCTGGGCAAAGGCTTCCCCCTTCTTACTCCACTGATCCATCCCTATTTATAGCAGCCTGCTGCCATTCCTTCATGAAGCTGTCAGTGTCGACTCGCCATCTTTCGTGTTTACATTATTTATTTATTTTATTACTACAGTTCTGGTAACAGTAAAAGGCCCTGTGGATGCTCACACTGGCATGGTGATGAATGTTCATGATTTGAAGCACTACATGCAGCAGGCCATCATGGACCCATTGGACCACAAAAACTTGGACCAGGATGTGCCTTACTTCAAAGCAGTGGTAAATATCATTATTTTGTCTGTAGAGTAACAAAAATAGGAGGTTATCAGTTATTTTTTTCTTTCTCTATTTGTCCGACTCAAAGACCCACCAGCCTTGTAGACACAATGTCTACAAGGCATGTGGGTCTTTTCTGTTTTCCTCTTTACTTAGTTATTTGTCATTTCTTTAATCCATTTTTCTTTATAAATATGCATTAATTGTCAAAAAAAGAACCCTAAATCATTAACTTGTTTATTATTCAAACTCATTATAGTTAAACCTAGTTTTTACTAAATACATTAGTCAAAACTGGTAATTTATTAGTCAAAATATTCCAGTACCTACCTAATTTATATGTATTTCTTTTAAATAGTAAATGTTGCTTTTCGTGTAAGTGGCCAACACTGATGTCAGATTTTTCAAGCTGCCTAATGGCATCTGACATAGCTTGACGACTGCCATACAATGACAGCCGGGACCAAAGGCTTTTACGTGCCTTCCGAAGCACGGAGGATCTCGAGAAATTTTTGTACCACTTTGGTAAAACACAAAATAGTAAATAAATAAATAGGATTGAAATCCAAAATACTTGTAAAAGAGTTTACCGTAATAATAGGCATTGGCACTCAACAATGTGTTGTATTGCACAACATTTTGATATGTTATGTATATACACAAATGTTTAATATTTAAATAATGTTAATTAGATAGACTGGAAAGAAACAAATCTGTTATTGATAAGCATATCAATTTGTGAGCCTCCTTTATAAATTAAGTTGAAAGTTTGTGATTTAGGTACATATCATGGCTATGCATTTATAGAGTAGACCACATACCTAGATTTTTAGGGGAGGGGGGCAAAGCGGGGCACGCCACAGCGATTTCAGGAAGCGCTAGTACTTGCTATATTAGCTTATAAGATCTTATATTTTAATTTGATCTTTTCCAGGTGAGTACAACAGAAAATCTGGCCATATTCATATGGGATCAGCTGCAAAAAGCGATGGCGAGGCCACAGTTACTACACGAGGTCAAGATACTCGAGACTGAAAAGAACCACGTTGTATACCGAGGAGGTAGCACCTACCCTCGCAAGAAGCCCGACAACTCTAGCCTTCACCCCAACAACTGCAATGTCTCCTCCGATTCTGACTGATTGATTCATTATAATCAACTTGTATTAATTGACAAATTTTATACGAGATTTTTTATATTTTACTGTTGATATTAAGCCATTAGTATGTAAGCTAAACCCTTATATTATTGAGCTTGTTGGTATTAAAGCATTCCATGAGATCGTTTTTTTTTATGCTTCTGATGAAGAAGTTAGTGAATGAAAATTCAAATTTATATGAGATGCCCATTTATTTATCACCAAACACTAAAAATAAACAAACAGCCAAAAATCTGATTCCTTAAAAACTATTCACCTTTATTCGTTAAATATATTGATAATACTGCAATATTAATAGTGGTTGTGTTGTACGTAAACTTATTGCTTCAACCACTATAAATTCAACCAGCACTATTATATTATACCCAACCCTTAATATGTGGTAGAATAGATACCATATTAAATTCAACTTTATGCCTTTGACATAATTGAAAAATTATACCTACGATGGGTTAAAAATACTAGTTAGAAATGGTGTACTCTGCTGCTCTCTGCTAGTGGTATTTACAAAAAACAGTCATCTATATAGGCTACCAAACACTAGGGATTTTCTTTAGTTTAAGTCAAAACTAATTTAAAATAAATAATGGTAGGTAATACATTGTCAAATAATAAAAAATATAGCATGTGTAAAATACTGCTCTAATAAAACAATATATTTCTAAAAGTAATAAATATAACTCATTTTTTTATTGTACATGTATCCACTTTATTCTTAACGTTATTCTATAACCTAAATCTCACATGAATATTTGAACATCACAATATTAATATTTACTTGCTAATTATATGAAAAATGCTTTTTAAGCTGCCTACGTGGGTAAATTTACAAAAATATCATCCACCACTTTTATTTATACTTTTAGCTTCTTCCTCCCATATCCGTGTTTCCGCAACAAAATATGAAAATAATATTTATCGGCTATTTCCGTGGCATAGCTAATACGTAATTTATAGCATTATTTGCACCCGTTTATATATAACGTTTGAATATCGCAAAGTTTATGCTGTGGTTTAACTATTTAATCCAATAATTTCGAATTATGTAGCTACTTGATAGACATAATTCATCTAGACTAAATCGGTTAGATAAATAAATAAAACCGGCCAAGTGCGAGTTAAACTAGCGTGGAGAGGGTTCCGTACAATTGATTGAATTTTTATAGGTTTTCCTATAATCTACAAGCAATGAAGGAAAAATTTTAGGCTTAGTAGTTTCGGAGATCAGTGGGTGGTCAATTTTCGTCTTTTTTCATAAATAAAATCAAAACTATTTATTTTACAATAACAATAAATATATATTTGAGGTCCTCATAACGAGCCCTTACATTTGATATATTACACAGCAAGGTTTGCAAATCTTTTTTTTTAAATTTCCTAATTTGTCACCCGAAAGTGACCCTTATTTTAATAAAATATTTATTTACTTTGCACATCTGTGTTTGGGTCATAGGATTACACCATCCTACCAAATTTTACCTGATTCAGTTCTGTAGATTCGGAGCAAATTGGCTGTGACAGACGGACGGACAGACAGACGCACGAGTGATCCTATAAGGGTTCCGTTTTTTCATTTTTTGTACGGAATCCTAAAAGGTCCCGGGAATTCAGTTTGCAGCCGCCTCAGCCACTCTAATGATTTCTTTAACACCGCTCGTAGTGTGTGTATATTTTATATCCCTGGGGGACGTCACAAATTTTTCTGACTTGTAACACCAAATAACTAATCGCCATGATCAAGAACAAATGTCAAAGTTAAAACTATTATTAATTTATTACACATTCAGCCACTACTGGACATACAAAACTAAAGTATTGACTGTTTATACTGGGTGGCGCAAAAGTAAAGACCCTATTTGGTTCAGCTATAACATTTTTTCTAAATTAGAAAACTAGATTTAGGTTTTTTTAAATGTATATTTGTGCCATTAAATTTCGTACCATTAGGATTTAAAGATGATGTCTTTTAAATGGTGACCTCCAGAGTTGATACACATTTGAGCCCTATTTATGACATTTTGCATAACTTGCCGTAACACTTCCTGCGATATGTTCGTTATTTCTTGACGAATGTTTTCTTTTAGAGCTGCGAGAGTCTGTGGCTTGTTCACATACACCCGAGATTTCAAAAAACCCCAAAGAAAGAAGTCTGGACTGGTCAGATCGGGTGATCTTGCAGGCCAAGGCAAATCGCCAAAACAAGAGATAACTCGGCCTGGAAAAGCGTCCCTCACTAAGTCCATAGTGTTTATTCCACGTTCTTGGGGAGTAAAACGGTCCATGTTTATTTTCAGTGTATTTTACATTTGTTCACTACACAATTTTCAACAACAGAATGACAGAAAATGTCATATAAAAAAAATAAAAGTATTTTCTTTAGTGCCAGTACTTTTGCGCCACCCAGTATAACCCATCTATATATATACTTACATTTAAATCTTTTTTTTAATATTTAAAATAAACACATCACGCAATAAAAACAAGCCAATTATTATCTATAAACCTACATCACAGATTGGCACCAAACATACTTCCATCTACATTCTTAATTTGTCAAATAAATATATAAATTAATTTTGTCGACCAGTCATAACTCTCGTAAATAATGATAAAAATACTTATATGGCCAAGCCGTGTTTCTGGCAAGGATGTTTAATGGTAACGTACGGAACACCCAGTTCAAATTCGTTCTTTGGCCAGTATTTGAGCTGAGGCTTTTGTTCTGGTCTCTCATCCAGAACATTGAAATAGGCGAATAGAACGAGAGCCGTGTAGCTCGCGATGAAGATAAGGATGTGCCAGACGCCGTGCATGTATGGGAAGTCGATGGAGAGCCAGGCATCGCAGAAGAGGCGGTCCATTATCCAGCAGAACATCGCGAGGAAACTCACGGCTACACAACGCAGTCCTAGGCGGTAGACGCGAGGGCATTGCACTCTGAAATGGGAAGCAAAATTATGTATACAACATACAACGTCAACTTTTAATATGGCACCCGACAGTGCCGTCAGGTTCAGATCAATTTGGGCTTTATTACAATTAAGATAGTGCATAATTTAGTACATCATAAAGGTATTTTACTCTTTTTTTTATGTTATAGTAGATACCAGGAGGGCCGGACTGGGCCTGAAGGGCCCGGTTCTGTTTTGTGGTATTTACAGCAAGGGGCCACTAGACGTTGTGGTGAGAATGTTATATGTACCTACACATACATATACATACAAATATATATTATGTATACCTTTTATAGGCAGTTTAACAATTGGGATAGGTGCATAAGTTCTTAGGCCATTAGGCCGGATGCCACGCGCTCATAGCAACTGTGATCTGATGTGTTGCGACATTGTCCGCGTGTTGAAAGGTTACCTATGTAGCCTTCAGTTTTTGTTACTTCCACGGGAAGCTCGCATATTTCGGAATAAAAAAGTTACAATAGTGACATCCGCAGGTTGTTAACCCATCGTAAGTCCCATTTGCGCGGAAGAAGAGGCAGCTGGTGCATTTTACTCCCAGACCAGCATGGAAGAATTTACACAAAGAAAGTTTTTTTTTTTAATTTATGGCTTGACGCTACTGCGTATTTAGCCAGGAACAAGTTAATAAAACGTGGGAAATTCTTTTTTCCTAACAAGTTACAATCAAAGGTTGGTGTAGGCCTTTGATTGCTTTAAGGGAGCTTCTGACGACAAATCTATACGAGTCCACTGGTTTTCATAGCCGATTGAGTAGCGGACGACGCCCGAAAACGCCCACACAGTCCGCGAAACAAATATCACTACAGCCTTATGACTGTCCACTTTAACTATTTCACATATTGTTCATGAGCATGAGCATTTATAACACAAAACAACACCAATTTCATATTATAAGGTCCACTTAAATCAATTTGCAAAATAATTTAAAGAAAACCCCAACCTTGACTTCCCGCCAAAAACTCCCTTTTTCAGTAAGTAGTTAGTGAGTTATGTAGAGCCGTGTGGTTCCCAGCAGAGTAGAATACGACCACTCCAAGTCTTCCCGTGGATGTCGTTGAAGGCGACTTAAGAAACACAAGTTAAACAAAGCTTTTAAACATCAAAGAGACCTCTCCAACCCGTCTGCCAGCGTGGAGAGTGTAGGCCAAATTCTCTGACTGCTCTGGTTAATATATGGCTCTGGTAGTACAGAGAGGGTCGTGCTCCTGCAGTGGAGACTAAGAAAAGACCTGATGATAATGATAAAGTAGGAATGTATTTACCTGTTTAATTCCTTGTACAACAATCCAATTGCTGGGAAGCCCAGCATCATGAGAGCAAACGCGTTGGCCGCTGGTGCCATGACTAGCAAGCCGGTAGATATCACTGACAACACACTGGAGTAGAACGCTAACTTCCTCCTGGAAATAATACATCATAGAATAGAATTTTCAATGTACCGAGTTAGTTAGTTAAGATCTTTATTGCACCAAAACATAATGATACATAGTAATAGATTAAAGAAAACAGATGTCAAAAGGCGGCCTTATCGCAGCTGCAATCTCTTCCAGGCAACCGAGGTACTTGGAGATGTTTAACGAAAACAGGTGAGGTGCGAAGTTATATGCAAGAAGAAAAAAGTGTAATTAATAAAGATACATACAATACATACATACAAATATAAAATATATACATAAATACATACACACCTATATCAATATGTACACAAAAAAGAAAATCCGAACAAGGTAAGTGTGGAAATAAAGAAAGTCATATTATAATAAGGATAGAAAGTGCGACTTCACTTGAGATTTAAAGCTGGCTAGCGTTTCAGCACGCCGGATGGACGGTGGTAGTGCATTCCAGAGTCGAACTGCCTTGACCGTGAATGATTTTGCATAAAATTCAGTGGAGTGTGTAGGCATTTTAACTACTCAAGACTAATTTTAATAATTGCTAAGAAACGCCAAAAAAAAAATTAAAAGGTCAGTCTTGGCAGCCTACTCGCCTGCAGGCAATATTTTTATTAAATAAGGGTCATTTTCGGGGGACAAATTAGGAAATTGAAAAAAAAATTGTGCAAACCTTACTGTGTCATATATGTGTGTCATAAATGAAAGGGCTCGTTATGAGGATACCAAATATATTTTTGTTATAATTGTAAAATAAATAGTTTTGATTTTATTCATGAAAGAAGACGAAAATTGACCATTGCCTATAAGAATTCAAAAACCTATAAGAATTCAATCAATTGTACGGAACCCTCTCCACGCGAGTTTAACTCGCATTTGGCCGGTTTTTGTTGCATTCTTTTTACTGTTAATTGTTATTTCGTAAAAAAAATCACAAAATCAAACACGTAGGTACCCAATTTGGTTTATAGAAAAACAAGAAAGTCACTTTTTAAAATTGTTGTAGGTACCTACCTAAAACACAAGCCTTGATAGGATATTTCGATGTTCTTTCATCTAGATACACAATTATTTTTATTCATAATCTAGGTGTGCGGCAACAACATTCTATTTCCACACATTGAGATTATGTACCTACTTATGTCGATGTTTCCAAAGCTAGGTATTTTTTAATGTAAATATTATTGAGTTCAACATTATGTTTTATACAATAGATTATTATGGAATGGGGTCGGTTCCGGACTAGTTCACATGCACTAAACGCACTTAACTTTATCAATATGTTAGTTGACATTAGTTATTCCAACATAACCGCAATAATAAAAGATCGTTAAATAAGGGTCGCATCTGTATTTATCATCAAAATGTATGAATACTAAGAGACAAACCCAGGAAATAAAGTAAGAAATTAGAGGACACAGGGGCTAATTTAATAAGAAATGTATTCAGCAGACCAAAGAGACAAAAAAGAAGAAAACTGGTTGTAATTATAAGCGTGTACGAGTACAATGCATGGTCTTCTCCTTTTAAAATATTTCTCAATAGTCAACATTAAAGATTTTTCAAACTAGCACACTAACATTACATCTACGATCCAGAGATAACTACTGGGGCCAACGGATGATCGTGCCTTTCGAAACAGGAAGGAGCTACAGATTCCTATTTGTGCCACTGGCAGGCGCACAACACCAATCGAGCGATGCTTTCGGCTATAATCAATTGAGATGCTGATTTTTTATACTCGTACATCGCCTGTTTCATTGGATTTAAATTTTTATCGATCTTAGAAAGCTGGCAATATCAGTATCTGGATTTAAGACAGTGTGAGTGTCGCACGGCTGAGCAATCGACCTCCGCAATATTTAATCTATATATGTATATATATATAAAAGAACAAGGGTGACTGATTCATCAACGCCGAGCCTAAACCATAAAAGCTATAAACGTGAAATTTGGACAGTAGTTTTATGTTATTACATAGTGCTCAGATAAGAAAGGTTTTTTCAAAATTCAACCCCTAAAGGGGTAAAAATAAGGGCAGTTTGTATTAAAAAAAAAAAAATCTTTACTGATTTACTTGCCATAAATGTTACCTAACAGAAATAATCAAATACGTGTTTCAGCATTTTTTTAAATTCCGTCTCTATGACGGATACAATAACGATGCAGCTGCCGTTATAAATGATACATTGTTGAAGTCATTCGAATCGACTGAAATGCAGTAAATCAGTAGATTCTGTATTGCAAACAGATGACGCAGTATTTACCCAGTAGAATTTCTTAATTCTCTAAATCCAGCTGTTCTCCCTCCACATAATCTGGTACCTACTTAAAATTGGCGCACCAGTGATGTTGCTAAGAAACCTTAAACTTCCGAAATTATGCAATGGAACAAGACTACAAATAAAAAGATCTCCATGGGAACATTGTCGAGGCTACTGTGCTCACTGGATGTGGTCAAGGGGAAACTGTTTTCATTCCCCGCATACCATGGGATAGATTTAGGATCTGACTGTTTCTCACACGGACAATTCCAGAGTGAGTTCTGCTAATAGTCTCATAATCCTTTCTCCCAATGCTACTTACCGTGAATGAGGTTTATAAAGAGATTCTTCGGTAGTAGAAAATTGATTTAAAAATGTACATAGGTATCTTTTTTCCACAATAACCTTTTCATAAAAGTTACGAAGTATAAATAGAGATACAAACAAAATCATGATAAAGAAAAAAACAAATAGTTCGCGACAGAGCAAGATTACTACTTGTAAACATGGTTGCCAGCTTCTAAAATAAACAAGCCGGTCTCTGTGCTGAATTAGGCCGGACATTTAACCCTAAAAGTCGGACTCTGTGCTGAATTAGGCCGAATATTTACCCCTAAAAGCCGGACTCTATGCTGAATTAGGCCGAACATTTGGCCCTTAAAGCCGGATCCATGTCCTGATGACCTGTTTCTGGTCATCCGCTTTGCCAAAAAGCCGGACAGGCCGGACACACAAATATTTGGCCGAACACGACCCAACAAGGCCAAACATGTCCCGCTAAAGCCAGACAGATGGCAACCCCACTCGTAGAGCTTACAAAACGATCCATTGTTGTAATCTAAGGTTGTAATATTAAAACTAGGCCACGTTTTGGTATGAATGTTATGTTGTAATAAGAATTCCACGTTCGCATCCGACTTAGCACACTATGACTAAACTCTCGCGTTAATTAATCTTAGGTACTAAGAAGTCATTATCGTCTTAATATCAAGGTTGAATGAAACAAAGCAACACGATTCTGCTCTAATAAAGCAATAGAGAATTTAATAAGGATGCAATAGGCTGGCCTTTGTGTATGATAAGATAACAATGTGCTTATTGAAAATTGGGGAGATGAACTCGTCACTTCCTATGATTGATACGTTTTTATAAGTGGGTACCTACATGTCCTGAAACTCTTATCTAATGTCATGGAGATAAATACTAACTATCAGTGCAAAACTGATGATAAAAGTTATTTAGAATTGTATATCTCATTCTATACCCTTTTCTTACACTTACCTACACTGAATAGAATACTTATTCTTGCGTATATGAGTGATGTACCTATTTAAGTTTGTTTTTTTTTCGTAACACCAACACAGATTTTTCTAGCTGCCTAAAGGCATCTGACATAGCTTGACGGCTGCCATAAAATTATGACAAACGGGACCACCGGCTTTATGTGCCTTCCGAAGTCCGGAGGAGCTCGGGACTTCTGGTCACCTATCCAAGTGCGGGCCACGCCCGGGGTTGCTTAATATACGAAAGCGCTAGCAATGCGTACTCCCACTGTTGTCACTGTACTAAAGAATTAATTATAATGAAATGCTACGTACCTGTTTCCACCCAAAAATTTGGGGAAGTATCTTTTCGGCAAGAACATCGCGAAAGCTGCCATGAATACCCACAGAATGGCAAGCTCATCGAGTAGTTGACCTGTGAAAAAATTATACCCAACTTAAATTTAAAAGAACAGGAAAATACACCGGACAAGTGCGACTTAAACTCACGTAAGTGACTCTTCACGCGAGTTTAAGTCGTTCGTTCCATATGTGCTATATATAAAGTGACAGGAGCGGCGATATAATAATTATATATCCTGGGTCTTGTGTGTTTATCTATATGTATTTATTATTAAATTTTGTTTGTTTATAGCATAGTTCGTTAGTATCGCCGAGTTAGTATCCCATAATACAAGTTTAAACTTAGTCACAGACATAATAGTCTTAGTTTGGGGCTAGCTTAATCGAGCTCACCACATTAATAAGCCGAAATAACCTTGTCCGATAAACTGTTTAACTCAAAACCGTTCTTCATTGCGCTCGGTTCAAAAAATTATGCTTCGACTTGTAACGGTTGGCCAAGAGCACTTTTTTTCCGTTAACGGCCGTACAAATTTTTCTTTACCGAGTAACTGTTAGATAAAAGACCGGTGTTCCCTTTACGGTTGAAAAAAAAATTCCTTTACCGACCAACGGTTAGACCAAAATCCCTTCGTCTCTTTAAGGTCCTACAAATATCGGTTTGCCGCAGATCTGTACGCCGAGGCCAATGATACTATTCATCAGCGGTTTGGTGATCAAAGCATTCGTTGTATTCTGTACTAGCTGATGCCCGCGGCGTTGCCCGCGTGGTCAAATTTTTGATAATCCCACAGGAACTTTACATTTTCTCGGGATAAAGGTAATAGCTATTTACATGCCAAATTTTATTTCAATCCTTGCAGTCGTTTTGGCGTCAAAGCGGAACAAACATCCAAACATCCGTATCCATCCATAGATAGGATTGGTTTATCCATCTTCTTTTTCTAAACACACGGCACACTGCTGGACAAAAGGCTTCTATTAAGACGATACACGGAGTCCAGTGCTGCCCCCATTTGAAATAAATTATTTGTAAGGAAACGGAGTTGTCATTTAAAATTTTAAGCTACCTATTATTAAATTTTAACCTAGATAACCCTTCAAACTGTTTTATGAACCACTGTTTACAGTTTAAAGTGAGAATGTTAAGCTTTAGTTTTCATTTTTGCCAAAAGTGGCCATTTTTCAGCCTATATGGGAAAGGTATCAGGTCAAAGACCAATTTGACAGATATCGCTGGGGCGATATGGTGCAGGATGATCTGCGGGAGATGGAAGTTGTCAGCTGGGAAGATACCACTCAAAATAGAAAATTGTAGCGCTTCATCTACTTCGGGTTGCTGATCCAACGGAGTAAGGAAATAAACTTGGAGTAAGGAAATAAACTTGACCGGTGTTTGGCTTTTTGTTTATTTAGCTCTTTTGTAAATACTTCTAAATGACATAAGTAAATAAACAAAACATTAAATTACATTTTCAATGACATATTATGTACTTTGTTTAAAAAAAATTGTTTCATCTACGAAATAAAAAAGCGGCCAAGTGCGAATCGGATTCGCCCATGAAAGGTTCCATAGCAGTAACATAATATAAAAGTTCTAAAGGTTCAAACCAATTTTCGGTGGAAGTTTGCATAGTAATGTACATCATATATTTTTTTTTAGTTTTATCATTCTCTTATTTTAGAAGTTACAGTGGGGGGACACACATTTTACCACTTTGTAAGAGTTTTTCGCGCAAACTATTCAGTTTAGATAAAAATGATATTAGAAACCTAAATATCATTTTTGAAGACCTATCCATAGATCCCACACGTATGGGTTTGATGAAAAAAAAAATTGAGTTTCAGTTCTAAGTATGGGGACCCCCAAAATTTAAAGTTTTTTTTCTATTTTTGTGTGAAAATCTTAATGCGGTTCACAGAATACATCTACTTACCAAGTTTCAACAGTATAGTTCTTATATTTTCGGAAAAAGTGGATGTGACATATGGACGGACATACAGACAGACAGACAGACATGACGAATCCATAAGGGTTCCGTTTTTTACCATTTTGCTACAGAACCCTAAAAGTAAAAAAACATATATTTTATATTCTCATAATCTCATAAAATCACACAGTATGCTAAGTACCTGTGTATCAACATTATACCAAAGTAATATGCATAAATACAATTAATTAAAAACAAATAAAATAAATTGCTTCAGAACAATAGATAGTTATTAGCATACCTACCTAGTTATTTGCATACCCAAAATAAGTAGACATTCAAGTCATGAATATCAATTTGAATACGACTCACCAACCAAACTTAATGTGGCGTGGAAGTAAGCAGAGCTGAGACCAACCACCATGAGCAGCACCCACAAAACATTGATCGCAGGGTTCACAAACCGGGAGTACTCCTGGAACAGGTGGATCAGCACTGGCGGGAACAGGAAGAAGAGAATGTTGCTAATCTGTGAATATTATAGATATATTTTTACTTTTTTTAAAATTAAAAACTTATTTATTTTTGTCCAACAAACTTAAACTTTTTACACTTCCTTTAGCATGCTGTTGCATCCATGGCTGTAGCAAAGTAGGTAGCATAGCAAAAAGTAGCAAAGCATTCATACCTCCTTAACTGCCAATAGGCAGTTACCTAAGTAGATGAATTAAAAGTATAGTATAATTAAATATACCTAGGTACATAACTGCCTATCTCAAAATTAAGATTTAAGAAATGAGGAAAATAAAGGAACCATTCTTTAGTAGGTACCAAAAAATAACTATCTAATAGGTACTTTTGTACCTATTAGATAATTATTTTTTGCAGAATATAAGTAGGTAATACTTATTTAATCAATTATGTACCTACTTCATGCATTACAGCAATAAAATTATGACATAAAATATATAAATATAATTTTATTGCTGTAATGACATTATGACATAAACTAGGTATATGAATATATTTTATACATACATACATACTATCACGCCTGTTTCCCACAGGGGTAGACAGAGACTATGGAATATATTTTGTCATAATTTTAGTTCTGTAATGCATAAAGTAATTGATTATCTAATAAATAAGTTAAATGAATTTCTTATTCTGAATGGATTCTAATAAGATGAAGATGAGATAAAATATATTCATATATTTTGTCATAATTTTATTGCTGTAATGCATGAAGTACTTAACTGATTATGTAATAAATAAGTTACTTAAATGAATTTCCTATTCTGAATGGATTCTAATAAGATTTAATGATATAAAATCTGAACAAATGCGTAGGTATTGTTGAAGTTGTACTGAGTCATGAAGTAGGTCATGTTAACCATCGAAAACAGTTGTTATTGTTAGGCACCTACAAACCTTTGCGAATAATTACGGTGCAACAACCGCAAAGTAATATAGTAGGTATTTGAAATACACTTACTGTGTTCACAAATTCAGCAATCACTGGTGAAATAGAGTAGTTTGATTCACACCAATCCACTGGAGAACTCCCGCGCTCTAAGTGAGCCCACATTTTTATTTACAAAATCCTTTGTTTACAACTTACGAACCAAAAGGAATAAAATAAACACAAAGCGCACAATGCCACGTTTCGATTTGCAATAAATCCTTTTCGATTATTTTTTTATATAAACTACATAATGTCAATATATTTTATAGAATGTGTTATTGCCCAATAAACACGATAAAATTTTGTGAATCACGATTTACTTTATTTACGTCCGCAGGTATCACGACTCGAATCGAACGAAACACGTCCGGCGAGCTCAATCAAACGTCAACAAATGACATTGACATTACGATACGAAACGAACGATGTCATTTCATATCACACACACTGCACACACTACACTCGCGGCTCGCGAGACACTCGCAGTCAAAAAGTCACTGTCATAATGACAGTGACTGCTGTGACTGTGTGTGTCACATGGTTGCCAAATGCTATTTACTATTTCTCCCCAAATTTGAAATAATTTTTCTCCAAAACGATACTAAGCCACAGAATACATAAGAGTACAAATAGAATGGAATCTCACAGTGTCTTCCGTAAATTGGCGTCCCCGCACTTCTCCCCCGCACTTTGTGCGCCTTATTGCGCACTAAACCAGGGTTTAGTTACTAGCCGCACGCAGTTCGCGACGTACTTATCTTGTCTTGATAACTGTCAACCAATATAAACCATCATGGTGAGAAGATGCGCATATAATAATTGTTTATCCACCGAATACGAACAACAAAGAACGTATATTTCATACATTTCCGAGTGATGAAAACAGATAAGCAAAGCAACAATATAATTTCACGTTATTACCCAGCAACCATCTTAAAGTTCTTGAACACCGATTGATATACATATATACCCTTGTCGCTCTTTCGCATTGGCGGGAGAACACAAGAGAGTTCACAAAAATATTTATGAACGTAGATTGTAAAAATCAATCTACGTTTAAAAACTGAGTTGCTATACTTTTTACCCCTTAAAACAGGGGAAAATAGGATTTGCTAGAAAGCGAAACATTGTTTGTCTTCTAGAGGGAACGAGCGTATTTACCACGGGCGATTCAATTATATTGATAACTACACTACAAGGGCCTGAAGTGG
Organism: Acrobasis repandana; assembly: GCA_963576875.1. Lineage (NCBI taxonomy): Eukaryota > Metazoa > Arthropoda > Insecta > Lepidoptera > Pyralidae > Acrobasis > Acrobasis repandana. Next base: position 7,467,706 of record OY756215.1, read on the forward strand.
TGTAATTAAACCCAACCGTCCCAAGCACGGTTGGGTTTAAGCACACCACATCCACACCACAGGCACGCTAAGCTTCTTCTTTCGAGTTGATTGGCTATAATATATAGGCTGACTTTTTACCCACCTGCAAAATTTTTGGAGCCAGTTCAGTCCATGATACTGAACTACTTTCTATTGAAAAAAGTTATTAAAAACGATAAACATTTTCCGTCCTCTGGCTGAGCGCTGATTTGTATGGGAGGACGAAGAATTTTTATCAATTTTTAATAACTTTTTTATATTTGATAAAAAGTCAGCCTGTATACAAATTAGCATATATTTTTTTATACAAGGTTTGACCAGTGCTTGGCAACAGTGACCACCCGATCATTAGCCTCGTTGAGGTCCTGCATTGAGCAGGGTGTAGGGCATTTGGGGCAGGCAGGACAATAGATGGGTCATTGACTGGACAGCACAGCAGTCGCACTGGTCATTTTTTGTGAAACGCCACCTAACCCGGTTTTCTCGACATCTCCCGACACCAGTCCGGAGTCTGTTTAAAGACTTCCAGACTGCCCAGGGGAGGTCAGCACCTAATGGGAGTTTCTCAGAGGGCGGAAGTAGAGAGGGAGAGGCGGGAAATGTAATATCCCATTGCTTCAGTCTAGTCTTTTCAGCTTGTGGGGAGATGCCCCCCACAACGTTGTAGTGAGACGGCGTAGGATGCTGTTGCGGGAGTTTACTTTGGACTTTACAGTTTAACAATGATCCTTGAACGGGATCGGTCCAAAGTTACCTACCCCATGATATTTCGGTGTGTAGTTACGGGTATGTTAAATAACTGCGCCGTCCCACGTGACCTTAGCTTCCTCTTGGCCCGCTTGTTGCACAGGTGAAAAGCGCACGCCTCCGTCTTGGTTGGATTAGGACGCAACGAGTTGGTTTTATAATAATTTGTGAGCACTTAAGTCCACAAAAACTACTCCTGTGATTAGGTCATGCTCAAAACCATTTTCAATATGCTGCGTTAGATTTAGAATCTGTCCGCAACAGGACTTACCCGGACGGAACCCAGCCTGCTCGGGGATTAATTGGGGGTCTAATGTCTTTGTCAGTCTGTCAAGTAAAAGACGCTAAGCTTGTTCTTTGCGCTAAGCTGTTGGTCACGCACTCACGCTCACGCTATGTCGTACGTACATATCTACCTAGGTACCGCTATATCAAATGAACAGTAGTCTTCTTCTTATCGAGTCGAAATGGTTACACTGTTGCTTCAATTTCAAATCACCTGTGACCAGTATGTGGCCACGGCGATCCCTCTGTCGTTAGCTTTATTAAGGTCCTCTATGGTACATGACGTAGGGCAGCTCGGACATAACAAAAGGTGGTCCATCGACTGAATGGCACCGCAGTCGCAAAGGTTTTTATCAGCGTGACGCCACCTAACTCGGTTTTCCCGACACCTCCCAACACCAGCCCGGAGTCTATTGAGAGACTTCCAGACTGACCAGGGGAGGTCTCTACCCGGTGGGAGTTTTTCAGCAGGAGGGATATTTGACTCGTAAGGTGGATACTTATTTATTATAGAACAGTAGTGACTATAATAAAAGACAAGAAACACGTACACGATAGAAACACAAAACCAACAAACTAAAGATTTCAATGATGACTGCTCTACATAAGGTTCTTTTTTCACTAGTCATTCCCTTCCCTCCTTTGTAGCCGGGCTGATAGTGCTGGAACTACATAGGCATGTACCTACGTCTGTAGGAACAGAAAATAATACCTACTCTCTGACGAGAGGTCTGTAGGTACCAGAATGAAGCCATTATATTTACATGAATAATCATAACTAATGTTCTTCTCCAAAGCATCTGCCCATGGCACCACTCAAAATCTTAAGAGAGTTCCATAGGTAGTTTAAAAGGGTGAATGTCGGGTGTACCCATGGGGTGTACCGTACCAACTGTACAGGTAGGTCCAAGGTATGATTAATGTACCTACCCATGTATGTAAAAACCATGGGTATATAGATTTTCTTGAAAATAAACAACGGAACATGATCATTTCTTGTGTTACACAAATCATATCATGACACAAACACCATTTCAGTTTGAATTCGGTTAAAATTCTAAGAAAATCAGATCTACATTTATTATGGCCCATTTTCCTATCACAATATCAGGTAAGTAGGCACATACTTGTGCGTTACATAAACCGTACTTTATACCTACTTACAATTATACGTTATAGGTGGTTATAGGTAGGTACGGTAATCTACGTCTTATTTGTTACAGAAACAGAGTTCGTGCTGTGTCCAGAACCAGATCTAGCAACATACGGCCACGACTGCGAAGACTTCGCTGAAGAATGGGCTCCTGTCAGTGTGGAGACCGCAGTAACTCGGGGAAAGAGACTGCGCGAATGCAAACCCTCTGTTCAGCTGCATAATGAATGTCATGTCGGCATAGACTTCGTTAAACCATGTCTTGAGAATAAACGGAGCCACAGGTTAACCATTGAAATACCTATCATTTAATCATAAATACCTACCTGTTCTACAACTTTTTGTTACATGCAAATACATCATGATCAGGTCTTTTTTAGTCTTCACTGCAAGAGCACGACCCTCTCTGTACTGCCAGCGCCATATATTAGCCAGAGCAGTCAGATGATGTGATTTGGCCTACACTCTCTACGCTGGCCAGACGGATTGGCGAGGTCTCATTGATGTTATTGTTAGTTTATAAGCTTTGTTTAGCTTTTTTGCGGTAAAGAATAGTTACAAAAAATGTTTTTGACACCTTTGACCTTGAATATCTACGGCCGCAAACACGTGCGTGGCGTGACCCTAGGTGTATACAAAAATCCAGCTTATTCCTTTAGATTCCGAGGGCAAACCCTAAGATGACTAGATTAAAAATAAGATTTTTCAAAAAGTGCGTGAAAAGATTTCTTCAGGGTCAGGCCTGTGGCACTCCTGGTATTGCAGGCATCCATAGGCTAGGGTAACTCACCAATTATCAGATGGGCCTTATGCATGTTAGACTACTTAGGGTCAGTTCTCACTGAGACGAGACGCGACGCAACGCGACGCTGCGCCCCGTGGCGAGCACTTTTGAAGAAATAAAGAACTTGTTTTCTACACAAAAAGATAGGAGTAATTACAGTTGCCGCTCAGTTCGCCGCGCTGCACACAAGTTCTACTTACAAATTTTTTTAAGGTGAATATATAGGCCAATCGCCTTGAAGTGGCGCCCTCATTTGAAATAAATTGTTAACTCGTAAATATGATGATAATTTCCATATTGCTACTCGTCAGGCACTAGATAGCCATTTAAATTATTTTGTGAACTGCCGTTGAAACTATTATTGGTGATCTACTCTTGGTACTAATGTAAATACTTTCAACAGTGGTTCATAAAATAGGATAGCCACTCCGGAGGGCTATCCGTTGGACGATGGAATCCCGTTTCCACAGTCCAACCAGCCCTCATAATTTGGGGCCTGCAAAAGCAGGCTCTGCCCCAGTCCACCGACGCCCACCCAACCGGCTGCAGGGGACCGGGCGGTAACGTAACACCGACACTCCTCTTCCCCTGCGGCCCCACCGATGCCGTGCCAAGCGCCATGGCCGCGCTTGGTCGCGGAGGATAGGGAGAGCGGCAACTCGGCAACCGACATTCCTCCCCCGCGACCCCTACCACGGCTGTGATGGTAGGGAGGTCGTCGTCACCCCCTTCTCTTACAGCCAGGCCATTCCCGCCAGGAATGGCCTCCACCGGGCCCGGGGAGGCCTAAGCCTCAACCCGGGCAATGGGTTCCTCTTAGCTTTCCCGCGGATGCCCAGTCCGCAGGTACTGAGCCCCCACATCGCGACAAGACAAGAACCCGGTCAGGGGGGGTTCAAGCGTTCACCCCCAATAACTTAAGCTATCAAACATAGCTAAGTAAGAACCATCTAGCTAGACAGAATAGTCTTTCGAATAAAAAACCGCATCGAAATCTGTCTATTCGATTAGGAGTTATGATGCCACAGACACGTCAAACTTTAATAATACCCCTCTTTTTTGTCGGGGGTTAATAAAGTCATTTGAAAAGTTAAAACTGTACGGCGTTCTTATAAAACGGTTGATAAAATTTCTTTTATATTTTCAGAAAATTCTACCACCATAGACCATGTTACGACATCTACAACAGCCCATGTATTCCACAATCCCCGCCATGCGGCTGTTGCCCCCAGACGAGTTCTGTGCGATCGAGATTCTGTAAGAGATCCAAAACGTCTCTTTCTCACCACAAACAATGTCCGCTGCGGATAATGGAGCTAGCTGCCCCGACGAAGCGGCACTGTCTGGATACTTGGAGGAGCAAGTCGCATGTCCTGCCTGATTATATGGTATTCCTATAGTTCTACCTACTTCATAAAAAAAGACCTTTGCTCTGCATAGTATCTGTTGTGTATCTCACTCACAGTCAGTCACTCACTTATGCATAGCATAAGTGAGATAAGCATGTATAACCACAATAAATAATACTAACGTACAGAAGTCTCACTCAGCAAAGAAATTCAAAGAAATATCTACTCAATGTGGCTAGCGATATGGTTTAATTTATCTCACGTCAGAACTCAGCACCTTTTCCCATAGATACCTAGACATCCATTGCAAGCCAATTTCATTCTTATTACTGAATTTACCATCCGGAGGGGCCGCCTGGGCGCATAGTAATAATGTAGGTACCTAAACGGGAAGTGAGTAGTGGCATGGTATAACGCATGTAAATAATGCCATGGACGCCCTTATTCACCATCATACAAACGTAATCTAGCTTTTATTTTGAAATATGTCAGATTTAGAAGGATTTAGGCAATATTTTGTAAAGAAATTGCATTCTTATACAAGTGACTTTTTAGCCACCATCCAATTTTTTTGAGCAGGTTTTGTACATGATATATATCTCTCAATAAGATCACATGATTCTATTTAATGAAAATTGAAAGAAATTTTGGGCACCCATAGAAAATCTTACACTTGTGTTTGTGTACGAGGACTGTTTGATAAGTACCCGTTTATGGAAAAAAAAAACATTTTTTTTGGTATAATATGCATTTATTTTTCTACGTAGTCACCTTTTAACTCTATACATTTGTTCCACCTATACTCAAGCTTCAATAAACCATCCAAAAAGTATGATTTTGGAAAGTCATTAAAATAGGCCTCTGTGGCGGCAATGACTTCGTCATTTGATCCAAATCGCTTGCCACCGAGCCATTTTTTTAGGTTGGGAAACAAAAAGAAATCGCATGGGGCCAAATCTGGAGAATACGGGGGGTGAGACAATAGTTCGTAGCGTAACTGTGCTAATTTAGCCGTCACAACTCTGGACGAATGAGCCGGGGCGTTGTCGTGATGAAATAGTACTTTTTTCTTTTTTAAATGGGGTCGTTTGTCCTTCAACACGGCGTCAAATTCATCCAATAAATTGGCATAGTACTGCCCTGTTATTGTTTTTCCCTTTTCTAAATAGTCAATATGTATAATACCCTGCGAATCCCAAAAAACGGTCGCCATGACCTTTCCAGCCGATGGGACGGTTTTTGCTTTCTTTGGAGCAGGTTCACCCGGTAAAATCCACTGCTTCGACTGCTCTTTCATTTCCGGGGTGTAGTGGTGGACCCACGTTTCGGCCACGGTCACGAAACGACGCAGAAACTCCTTCGGGTTACGTTTGAACACGGCCAAACACTGCTCCGAAGTAGTCAGTCGGTTCCGTTTTTGCTCCTCCGTGAGTAAACGCGGCACCCACCTCGCCGATACTTTCTTCATACCCAATTTTTCTTCTCAAATTCAAATTCAAATTCAAAATATCTTTATTATCATAGGATATTTATAATATCTCTTAATAATAGTCACTTTGTTTTGTTTTGCACAAATGTTGACGTCAAATCGTTACTTACAGCTAAGTTTACGCCGCTTCCTAGGCGCAAGTGCAGAAGAAGCGGCAACAAACTGCACTGCACGTTTTCTCCAAAGACGTCAACTAACAAACTAAAAACTTAAAATTAGTTATATAGATGGACAGAGATTACATTGTTTATTATGTCATAATTAAATTGAATTATAAGAATTACGAAATTTAAAATAATGTCAATTTGTAAATTTAGTATGTACCAATGTACCTAAATTATGACATGTCTAAGTATACAAACCTTTAAGAGGGACCCGCGCCAAGCTCAAGCCAGACCTTTTTGTCTTTAAGATAGTCATAGGTCCTATAATAAGTGTTAGCGACGTGCTCAAAATGGGTTTTCTTTGTATTTTAAATTTGTTTATTATAATGGTAGGGTACTATGATAATTTGTACAACTTTAGTTTTAAGCTGAAAGTTGGAGGTAGATATACGTGTGACGCAGCGACACCTCTCCAACGGTTTTTCTTGAGCAGTCGTCTTTGTCTATCCGCGCGCGACACACGTACATACTGCTCTCATATTAAAATCACGCAGTGTCTGTATATTTGTTTGTGTGTGTTAATAAACTGTTTCTCGTGCCCCGTACTACGAGCTTTTATTGTGGAACACCTGCACCCTCAACAAGTGGTCACTTCGACCGGATTTATGTTCAAAACACCGCCTGTGAAGATGGTTAATACGCGCAGTACAACGCACAGGGAACGCGAGAGAAAAGCAGAAGAGGATAGAAAACTTCAGCTACAAGCACCTTCTCAGCCAACTAATGGAAGTAATACCTGTGGTAATACTCAGAACAATGATGCAACGAACATCGTCCCCGAGTTTAAATTATCGGGTAGCAGTATAAAATCAGAGCATCGCCCGGTGCAACATACGCCCGCTTCGCTAACGGGGGCAAAGTCCAAGTCGTCATCATCGTCTGTGCTGGCTCGAAGAAAACAGCTGGAACTACAAGCGGCTCAAGAAAAAGCGCGTATCCAAATGGCCCTCATCGACAAGAAACTTGAGGCTGATTTAGCTAACCTGATGGATGAGGAACAAGATAAATACAGTCCACATGGTGATCTGCACACTGACAAACAGAGTGAAGTGGAGAAGTGGTTAGAACGAAGCCAACGTGAGCTGGAATCCGCTGCACAACAAGTCCCCGATCATGGTGACCAGCCGGACCTGACGTGCCCGCCGCCGGTCGTTGACCCCGGCACCTCTAATGGAACGATTCAAATGCTCGCAAGTGCACTTCAAAACCTAACTGCAAGTACCGCTAAACAAAAGAGTGACAAAAACCTGCTAAGCCGATTATGTACTCCCAGAGACCTACCTAGTTACTCTGGCGACCCGTTAGACTGGCTACAATTTAAGCAGGCCTACGAAGAGTCTACCGAAGTGTGCGGATTCAGCCCGAAGGAGAACCTATGGAGACTGAGAAAATGTCTACACGGAACTGCAAGGGAAGCAGTTTCAGCTTTGATGGTTACTGCCACGTCGCCCGATACAGTGATGAAAACTTTGGAACTGGTATGTGGAAATCCTGAAAGCATCTTAACACGCATCATGCAAGGATTACGAAAACTACCATCTATGTCGAACGAGTACAGTAAGGACATCGTATCATTCTCAGTCAAAGTGCAAAACTTCATCGCAGCCGTACATGCAGTCGACCGCAAAGAATACCTACACGACGTAAACATGGCTAATATCATTTTATCTAAATTACCAACTGTAATTATATCGAAGTGGTCTGACTACGGTTTCCCTATAATATCCGAAGGCAAGAAACCACGCTTGGAGATACTCGGAGACTTTTTAAACATCGAAGCAGTCAAAATAACTACTACAGCGAACATTCACGTCACAGATCAGCGCAACAATTATCAACATCACTCGAGAAACAAAAGTGATAATAATAACGCCAACCGCCAGCAAACGGTTTTATTGCAATCGACGAGCAGTGACAAAGACAATAAGTGTTTATTCTGCCACGGTGCAAAACATGAGTTAACTGAATGCAAGATGTTCAAAAAGGCGTTAAGAAAGGACCGGTGGCGTCATGTGAAGCGCCACGGAGTATGCTTCAAGTGCCTAGTGTCACGTCACGATCGCGAGAACTGCCCTGCGCCCGCATGTGACAAGGACGGGTGTGGCGAGGCGCATCATCGACTGTTGCATTATGTACAAAATCGCAATATAGATAAGAATGCTACCACGGAATCTCCGGAAACGCAGGAAATAGCCGAGTCCAGCCCTACTAAGGAAACGGTATCCTTTATAAACCTAACTAACCATAAAGTTTTATTAAAGGTAGTGCCGATAAAAATACGCGGACCTAACGGTGTGTTTACGTCAACTGCATTTTTAGATGACGGAAGTAGTGTCAGTCTTATCAGTAAATCGCTCGCCGAGCGCGCCGGCCTGCGCGGGCGCACTGAGACCATGCGAGTGAGCGGAGCGTGGAAGGATAGCGATTTGGAATGTACTACAACAGTCATGTCTATTGATATATCTAGTTTAAATAGTAGTGATGTTTTGAATATCAGTTTACGTGCCGTAGATAATTTGCAAATTCCTGAGCAGGACTTTAGGTCCATTGATTGTAATAAATTTGCCCACTTACAAAAGTTAAATGACATATGGTCACCTAATGTAATTTCTTGTAAACCTGAAGTTTTAATTGGGCAGGATAATTATGATTTAATTATGCCGTTAGAAATATGTAAAGGTAAACCATTTGAGCCGTTCGCTACGCGTACTGCCTTAGGTTGGTCCGTCCATGGGAAGATGCGCGCCCCGCACGGCCGAAGCACCCGCGCCGCTCACAACCTATTGATAGCGGTGGAGGACGCCGGCGCGCCCTGCCCGAGCGCTCACGACGATGCGCTCCGCGACCTTCATGAGGAGGTAAGACGCTATTTTTCCATTGACTCTTTAGGTGTGTGTAACAAACCTCGTCAGAACAGCGACGATGTCCGTGCCTTAGCCCAGTTGGACCGCACGACGACCTTTGCTGACGGCAGGTGGCAAGTGGGTCTGCCGTGGCGAGACAAGAACAGCGTGATGCCTGACAGTTACCCAAACGCCCTCAATAGGTTAAAGGGAGTTGAAAAGAAAATGGCAGCAAACAGTGAGTATGCTCACAGGTACACAGATCGAGTAAATCATTTGTTCGACAATGATTTTGCCCGGGAGGTCAGTGACCTGCGATCCACTTCCCCTCACACATGGTACCTACCTCACCATGCGGTAGACAATTTAAACAAGAAAAAACTTCGTCTTGTTTTTGATTGTGCCGCAAAAAGTAAAGGTACATCGTTAAACGATTACCTACTTCAAGGTCCCGACCTACTCGCGTCCCTATTCGGCATTATGGTACGATTTAGAGAGAATAGGTACGCTGTGGCCGGGGATTTGCGTGACATGTTCCTAAGGGTCAAAATTCGACCCGAGGACCAAGACGCACTTAGGTTTTTATGGAGGACAGACTCTAAACAGCCAGTAAAAACGTATGCTATGACGTCACTAGTGTTTGGCGCTAATTCATCCCCTTTTATCGCCCAGTACGTCAAAAATAGGAATGCACAGCGTTACGCGTCCACGATGCCTGCTGCAGCTGCTGCCATCTGCGACCAGCACTACATGGACGACTACGCGGACAGTTTACCGGACGAGGCCGCAGCTATAAAGATGGTAAAAGATATTACCTTTATTCACAAACAGGGCGGGTTCGACATGTGCAACTGGACAAGTAACAGCGAGGCAGTATTGGACAGCGTGCCAAAAGAAGCCTTAGGCGCAGCAGCCTTAAGGTTCAAATTAGATCGGCAGCAAGAAGGTGAGAGAACGCTCGGTCTTATCTGGTACCCCGCTACAGATGAGTTTGGGTTTGACTTATCACTCAAACGCATTCCTAGCGATATAGTTAGCGGTAAACAAGTACCTACCAAAAGGATGATGCTTTGCGTAATAATGTCGATATTCGACGTGTTTGGTTTCTTATCACCATTAACTATTCAAGGTAAGATAATGCTACAGTCTTTATGGCAGTTATCCATTAATTGGGACGAAAATATTCCAAATAATATTTTTGTTAAATGGATTGAATGGATAAATCTTTTAAAAGAAATGCGCCATGTACGTATACCTAGATGCTATCTAAGTCCTATAGGTACGAGCGACTTGAGCAACCGAGCGGCATCGGCAGCACCACGGCCGGCAGGCAGCGCTACTACGAGTGCTACGACGCGCGTAGCAGATGACTCCTCCCCTGCGCGCCCCGCGACCGCCGCACCGCCGACCCATACTACGCCGCTAGTACCGCCACCTACCTATCAGGGCTACGCGAGCGGTGCTACGCCAAGTGCGCCGGCACCGTCTACGAATACTTGTTATGGTAATAATTTGGAGATGCATATTTTTTGCGATGCATCTACAAAGGCAATGTGTGCGGTTGCCTATTGGCGCTGGATTTATAATAATGAAATATGCGTCGCCTTTATAGCAAGTAAGTGCAAAGTCCTATCCGTGAAACCTTTGTTGACTGTACCTCGTGCAGAATTGCAGTCTGCCCTTTTAGCAGCAAGACTTGCAGACAGTCTACGAAAGGATCACCGGTTAGTAGCACAGCGCCGTTACTTCTGGAGCGATTCATCCACAGTTCTTCACTGGATTAAGAATGACGCGCGCAATTATAAAACATTCGTAGCAAACCGGTTGGGAGCTATTGATGAGCTCGCGCGTAGCAATGAATGGCGGTACGTACCTACCAAATTGAACGTTGCAGATATTGCGACGCGCGAGACTTATGACAACACTCTTTTCAGAAACGAGTGGTTAAAAGGCCCTTCGTTCTTGAGAAGCGATGAGTCATCCTGGCCGCGTAATATTGTCGGCCTCGCAAGTGATGAACCTGAAAGGTCAGAAATTATAAATATAATTAGTGACTTACCTGCTACAAACTTACCTGTATTTAATCCGGAGCGCTTCTCTTCGTGGTTACGGCTCTTGAGGAGCATGTATCATGTGTTAGTGTTCGTGCACAAATGTCGAAAGCAAGCTCACGATGACTCTGAGTTGATGCGGCGAGCCGAGCTGCTACTGATGCGACAGGTACAAGAAGAGTGCTTTGGCGCGGAGTTAGCTGCAATTAGAAAAGGTACGAGTCTCGAACGAAACAGCCGAATACTTACCTGGTCACCTTACCTGGATAATTGTGGACTGCTACGCTGCGGCGGCCGTATTAATGCCGCACAGGATGTGAGCACTGATGCAAAGCACCCGATCATTTTAGACGGGCGGCACCATGTGACGCGATTACTCGTGAAGCATTATCACATCAGGGCTGCGCATGATTACCAGGAAACGGTGGTAAACAATCTAAAGGAAAAATATGCAATCACGAAGATAAGACCGACGGTTAAGCATGTATCAGCGAGATGCATGTTTTGTAAAATACGCAAGGCAAAGCCCCATGTACCTGTAATGGGTGAGTTACCTCCAGGTCGAATGGCACATCACCAGAGGCCATTTACCCACTGTGGCCTTGACCTGTTCGGCCCAATTGAAGTGGTGGTGGGCAGAGGACGCCAAAAGAGGTACGGAGTAATTTTTACCTGCCTTACTGTAAGGGCGATCCATTTGGAGATCGTACATTCTCTCACCACCGACTCCCTCATTATGGCGTTACGACGTATGGCGGCGCGTCGAGGATGGCCAGACTGTTTCTACTCGGATAACGGCACCAACCTACGGGGAGCTGATACCGAGTTGAAACGATCTGTGCAGGAACTCGACCATAATGCTGTCAACGAATTTGCATTAGTTAATGGGTCTAGTTGGAAGTTTATCCCTCCCGCAAGTCCCCATTGGGGTGGGGCATGGGAGCGCCTCATACGCAGCGTCAAGAAAAGCCTTAGCGTTGTCCTTAAAGAGCGGGCACCGAAGGACGAAGTCCTCAGCACTTTTATGGCGGAGGTTGAGAACATTGTCAACAGCCGCCCGCTAACCCACGTCTCTGTGGAACCCGGCAGCAACGGCGCTCTGACACCGAACCACTTTCTCCTCCACTCTTCACCTAATACCCCCGCTTTAGGCGCCTTTGACGATTCCGATTTATTTCTCCGGAAGCAATGGCGGAAGAGTCAAAGACTGGCCGATATGTACTGGCAGAGGTGGGTTAAGGAATACTTACCGGAGTTGCTCCCTAGGAGAATATGGAATAAGGAGCAAACTCCACTCAAGGTAGGAGACTTAGTTTTAGTGGTAGATCCAGGAGCACCACGCAATGTGTGGCCGAAGGCGATCGTCCAGCAGGTTTTTCCAGGTAGGGATGGTCGGATCAGGCTAGTGGAAATAAAAACCAAATCCGGTGTCTTTAAGCGGCCTGCGGCGCGCGTCGCTAGAATCCCTTTGGTTAATGAGTGCTGAGCCAGCACTGGGGTGGGGCGTGTTAGCGACGTGCTCAAAATGGGTTTTCTTTGTATTTTAAATTTGTTTATTATAATGGTAGGGTACTATGATAATTTGTACAACTTTAGTTTTAAGCTGAAAGTTGGAGGTAGATATACGTGTGACGCAGCGACACCTCTCCAACGGTTTTTCTTGAGCAGTCGTCTTTGTCTATCCGCGCGCGACACACGTACATACTGCTCTCATATTAAAATCACGCAGTGTCTGTATATTTGTTTGTGTGTGTTAATAAACTGTTTCTCGTGCCCCGTACTACGAGCTTTTATTGTGGAACACCTGCACCCTCAACAATAAGCCTTCTCACAAAGTACTTTCTTTACATAAGCTTTGAATTTTCTGTCTGGCATATCAAGGACCGATTCTGACAATTTATTATAAAAAAGTATACACTTCCCCATAAAAGACTTACTGACTGTATTCAGCCTGTAATACGGGCTAACTAAGTCATTCTTATTACGTAAATTTCTATCTGTAAAATCACTTACTTTATTGAACAAGGAAATATTTTTCCTTACATACATTATATTTTCAAATATGAATTGTGATGCAAAAGTAAGTATACCTATTTCCTTGAATAATTCCCTCAGTGAGTCTCTTGATCCTAAACCGTAAATAGCACGAATTGCTCTTTTTTGTAAAAGAAAAATAGTCTGAATGTCGGCTGCACTCCCCCATAGAAGTATCCCGTAAGACATTAGACTGTGAAAGTAACTAAAGTACACTTGTCTAGCAGTTGCTACATCTGTCAATTGTCTTATTCTCCTAACAGCGTAAGCCGCAGAGCTAAGCCTATTAGAAAGTTTAGTTATATGAGCGCCCCATTGAAGTTTCGAATCAATTGTGATTCCTAAAAAGGTAGTACTTTCAACCAGATCGAGTTTCTGACCATTAATTAGTATGTCAACGCAGGCTTGATTCACATTAGGAAGAGAGAATCGAATGCATTGGGTCTTGTTCGCATTTAACATTAGGTTATTGGCCGAAAACCAATCAGAAATTAAAGATAAGGTGCTGTTCACCGCGCTAGCATCACTGTTATGTCGATCTATTTTAAATATTAGCGAGGTATCATCAGCAAACAGCACCATGTCAGCCTCTTTCTCAACCATGTAAGGCAAGTCATTGACATAAACTAAGAAAAGGAACGGTCCTAGAATTGAACCTTGGGGAACGCCCATTTTCACATTAGACCCGTGTGATTTTACGCCGTTTATATCAACAGTTTGAAGCCTATCTGTTAAGTAAGATTCTATTAATTTAATTGACTTATCATCAAAACCGTATTGACGAAATTTGAGCAAAAGTGTTGGATGATCAACGCAATCAAATGCTTTAGAAAGATCGCAAAATGATCAATAAAACGATAAATTCTAATATGTGTTGTACCCTCTCGATTGAAACATTTACAGCATCAACGATTTCTCGAAGTTTAATTGGGCGGTCGGCTAAAACGATATTTTCAATTTTCTTAAACATATCGTCTGTAGTCACCTCAACTGGCCGGCCTGGGCGATCCTCATCAAAGACGGTTGTTCTCCCCCGCTTAAACTCGTTATACCAATATCTGACGGTTGTCATAGAAGGAGCACATTCATGGTAAACCGCTTGCATTCTTACTTTTATTTCATCACATGTTTTTCCTTCCAAAAATAAGAATCTTATTACAAACCGATACTGTTCTTTCTCCATTTTAACAATTTTAAGTTCACGCCTTCACTGAATCGTTGTCAAATGAGAAAAAAACAAAAGAATGCCATTTTTTTTTAACTTGCCTCTGCCTCTGAAAAATGGCTTAAAAAGGTGGTATACTTATTTGCGGCCAGTGATATTAATATATTTAGAAAACGGGTACTTATCAAACAGCCCTTGTATAAAGTTAAATAAAAAAATAAAAAAGCGGACAAGTGCGAGTCCGTAGCAGCAAGTAACATAATATATAAATTTTAAAGGTAAATTGCGGTTTAAGATTTATGACGTATTAAAAAATAACTATCTATGATACCGAGACCGCTATAGTTTTAATTGAAAGTACATACTTTGAGGTATATACCACATTTTTTTCAGAATTATTTTAGTAATATTTCAAAGTTACGGTGGGGGGACTGGGGGGTTTGATCTACATAGTTTCAAAGCAGTTTTTGTTGCATTTCAAAAGACCTTTTCAACAATACCCCACAAGTTAGGTTTAGTCCAATTTAATTTTTTAAATTCACTTTTCGTTGTATGGGAGCGGCTAAAAAAAAGAAAAATTTTTTTTTTCAGAAAAAAAACATTTTTTTCATAATTTTAAAAACCAACTTTTGGAACTTCAATATCTATCTCTCCACCAATTTTCGTGACAATCGGTGCAGTAGCGGCGGAGTACGAGCCCGGACGGACAGACAGACGGACGGACATGACGAAACTATAAGGGTTCCTTGTGGACTACGGAACCCTAAAAATCCGTTCGGCTAACGGCTGATATGTATGGGTCGAAAATTTATTATCGTTTTTCAGTACCTAATTATTGTTATGAAAAGTTAATCAGTATTATGTACTGAACTTGCTCAAATGGCTGGTGGTAAAAAAATTAATGTCAGTATCTAGGATTTCTACTGGTTTTCCCCAGTCAAAATATAAACTTGAAAGAAAATATGAATGTAGAATTTTTCAATTTAACACTACCTATCACGTCTTTATCCCTAACGGGGCAGACAGAACCTAGGGCGGCAAAGCCTAGGCCACTTTTAGTGTGAAGGTGGAAAAAGGAAATCATACCTAATAGTGATGGGTTGCAATTTTGATGGCCAAAAAGTAATGACACGTACTTTATTTTATTTACAATGGGAAACTAGTTAAAATCCTAAAATATGCAATTTCATTCAAATTACAAAATTATTGCCCAAATCTGACATCATCACACATCGTTTCAAAATAAAACTAGACTATGTTTGTATGATAAAGTCTAGGGTAAGTCCTTATGATGGTAGATCGTTACCAATGTTACCATTGCTGCATCGTGGAGAGCATGCAGACGCTCCGTCAATCGTCACTAGACAGCGGCAGCACCATTTCCTTTACATTTAATTTTTCTAAAGTATACTTACGACGAAATAATTGAATCCTGTTCTTACAGTTGGACAGAGTTCGACGACAAGTAATGGATGAAAAACCATTGGTGGAAATACCAGACGCCCTAAATTGCTTCAAAAAACGTGTTTCAAATAGAAGGCAAGTAAAAATAAGTCTACAAATGGAACTGATGCCAACAGCTTGGGGCTCCTTGCAACAATCGTCACAATAGGGTTGCAATGTCACATTTAACTTATTTCTACATTTATTAGCCGGGCCTTACATTTTAATTTTATCTCTCAATAAGATCACAAAAATCCAGACCATAAGACTGCGTTTCCACTGAAGCGGAGCGAAGAGGACCTTAACGGTGCATGATTTGACCAACCATAATGCTCTAAATCTCCGCTCCGCTTCAATGTAAACAGTACAAGAGGAGTGGACCCGAGCGGAAATTCATAAAAACTACGCGTTCCGAGAGGCACATAGTACCTATGCAACATTAAAATCTTATCTATTTCAATATAGCATACTATTTTTAGCTTTGTCTGAATGGTTGATTTTTAACTACTCGTACCACTTAAAGTGCTCGAGCATTTTACTGCCCGCGAATTGATCTTGATGTGAATTGACTCTTACGAGTCCGACACAATGAGAAACACAAAAGGCTAAATAATATAAGGAAATGTTTTGATTATGTGCATAATTTTACTCTTATCCAATTTTACATAAGTAATTAATTTCATTGATTTAAGTTGGTTGAATGATTAGAGTTCATAGATTATTTTACGTCTCAGTTCCAGAAGCGGCAAGTCTAGAAAAAGCGATGCCTGCATGTCAGATATAAGAAGATATAGCGCAGTATTTGCGCATTGTGTAGCACGAAAATTAGACAAACCTCTTAATATAACATTAAACCCAGAGTAAGTATGTCTTTTTGTAACTTATCTTTCTCTCACTCTCATCTCAGCGTATTCCCATTTGCATCCACAGCTGCAACGCTGCGAAGCCTGGGGTCTGCTTTCCGGCATTTTCTTCTTCTTTGCACGGTCTTGAGCATCCTTGGTTGTAAGACCATTGGCACGCATATCATCCTTGACGACGTCAAGCCAGAATTTCTTGGGTCTACCACGTCTGCCGGGCCCCGGCAGAGGCGGCATAATATGGCTAGGTATACATTTGTTTCCCACGTAGCTTGCCTGTTTCCGCAGGCAAGGTTTTGTTACTTATCCTTATTTTGTAACAATTTTACAAAATATCCGTGTAGTATCCGTGAGAACATAAGACGATTTAAAAATCTTAAATTTCCTAAATATTCGTAGATTGGAGAAGATCTCCAAAGTGATTTCGTATGAAATTTCTAATGTAACAAAGAAAAGTAATAAAAGGGGATCAAAATCAAAAAAGAAAAACAAATTCGAGAAACAAATGCAAGATGAAATGTCTAAAAAGGTATAACTATACTTACTTTTAACTTATTCTTTAACTTTATAGGTACTATCATATAATTATAACGTCTAACAAAATATACTGAACCTATGTTGGGGGTAGATTCAGTCCATGATACTGAACAAATTTCAACTTTCATGAAAAAAAATGCTTCCCATAGAAACTCAGCTGATCGGTCACTTGTATGGATGGAAGGCCGTTTTGACGTGACAACGTCTTAAATTAGGTTGCGGCTGGGAGTCACTTATGAAAAAGTGTAACGCTCGGTAACGTTACGATGAGTCACCGAACGAGAGAGAGGCCCGCCGAATGCCTTGCGTCTCTCTCCCACTCAACTATGATCGGTCTGCCGCCGTTGTCACGTAAAATCTTCGCCCGTAAAACCGACTTTACAGGCAACCATTTTTTTCTTATTAAGTAGTTCCTTGGGGAGACGTGTTCAGCATCATGGACTGAATTCAGTATATTATATTAGACCCTATGTAAAATGAAGATATAAATAATGTATGGAAAAAATTAAATTTAGGTTACAGCTTGGATAGACAATGTTCTCGTAGATACATCAGACAAACTTTTAGAAGACGACTTAAGAGGTAAGGAATTTATACTGTATATTAAAAATATGGTAATCAAATGTTACAAGCCGAATCATAAGCCATGACAAAGGTAACTACTATTCAAAGTGTTGCACTACTTATTTTGAATGATATTAGCAGGTAACTAACTGACAGATAGATGCACAATTTACAAAATGTAAGTTTGATTTTTATTATATTGTATCCTCATTAACTTTCAGAACTAGAGGAACAAGAGGGACCGGTATTGGACATACTTGACGATTTGATTGATAAAGTTGTGGTAAGATCGTTCACAAAATCAAGGATTTAAAACTTATTGTAGTGAATGAACGTTTTATATAAATACCTATCCTTTTTAGACTTCTTGCGAACCAGAAGAAGACTTAAAGTATGATACTGCAGGCGATACAGACGATGACGTTGCGCCAGAACAAAACTCTTACACTGAGGAAATCGCCCCTAAAGAGGGTGATGGTGATGGAGATGGAAACGATATCTCAATAGAAGATTATCTTAAAAATGAACTATATCAACAAATTGATAAAATTACGATTAACGATGAAGACAGGTTAAATGATGCGTTTGATGATTTAGATGCTCCAGATGGTGGCATAGGAGTAAACATTAGGAATATTATAACTGATGTTGCAAATGATTTTTCAAATATTGCAACTGATGTTTCTGATGCCATAGATACTTTAGGTAACGTGATTGAAGACATAAATACTGATATTGAAAATTTAAATCCTAATCAGCCAAATAACACAGTAAGTGAATATGCGTTAGAACAACTTACAGACGAAGAAGCGATAGATCAATCAGGAAAAGACAATGATGATGAAAATAACGCAGAAAACGAAAACGACGACTTAGCTGGAGAGATTAATAATGTGAGTGAACTATTTAAGAATTCAGAAGGATCGCTTGATGAAAATAAAACAGTGAAATTTTCAAACGTAGCGAATGGTAATATTTATTTTGTTATTTTTTTCTTTGTATCATCATGATATTTGTAAGTTTTAACTCAATAATAATTATGCAATAAAGAACAAACACTTGTATTTTTCAGCTTCAGGAGGAATAGAACACTCCGGATCAAAAAGACAGTAAGTATTTTAGAGGTAGATACCTAAACGATACAATTATTTACCACAATTTGATTTAAAATATTATATCCTAGCATTTTTTACAGAAAGTTATTTGGATTAGTGGATGACGAAATAGACAGACCAAAAACGCCAAGTCAACAAAATATTGTGTTTGCAGTTCCAAATGAACATTTGCTAAGTATGAAATCAACCTTTTTACAGACTTTAAGATTTCTGTGTTGAACATTCTTTTCTCCTAGAAGTTATTACACGAGCAAGAAAATTAGCACAGAGAAACCTCTGTGCAAAATGATATTCTTGCTCTCTGGTTTTAACTGTTTTGCATTATTTATTGTCAGTCAATCAGTGTGGTTATCTCACCACTGTTGTGTTTCATTATTATGTTGTATTATTTTATTGATACAGGAGAAGTAAATGAGCCATGGCCTGGCGAATTACGTCCAGAACCGCCAAAACTTAGCGCCACTGTCAGCAAATCCGTAATATCGCTAGGATTTATTGACGAATATGACGAGAAAAATGAACCCGAAAGCATTTCTGTAAGGACTACAATCCCTGATACTGATAAATCGGTTGGCGACCCAACTGTTGACGAAGATGTACAAGAAAACATAAACGAAATTGAAATTTCTGATAAGAAATTAAGCATTCTCGAAGCACATGATGCTCGTAAATTTACGTCAGTGGAAATAGATAAGTTGAAAACTGCAATAATAGAACAAGCGAGCCTTAAAGTAACCGAATTATCTTTAAGCAATATAAAAGGGGATATAATCAAAAATGCTATTGAATCTCCTACATTGATAACACAACCTGAAATAATACAATCTGTGCTCACATTTGACGGCATAAAGTACGAACCAATTTTGGCTCCAAAAAAAGCAAACAATTATAGTAAGCACATCAATTTATTTTCATTAAGTATTTATTTATTTTGTAGTGAACCGCACTAGTGTAGTGTTTATGCGTTTAGTTCACGTTAAGTAAATTAAAACAATTGCAAAAAAGAGATTGCGTCACTAGATAGGACAGAAACATGAAACACTTCGTTTCTGCACCTGTAAATGGAGCCCAAATCAGCTTAACACTTTCGTGAGAACGAATTTTGTCCTTTGTGTAAAAGAATAGTACCTTCATATTAGCGCTTTACCGGTTGCATTCTTAGCTGGGCTGCTTCGGAGCCCGGAGTGTGCTTTCCCGCTTTTTCTCCTCCAAATATATGCCAACTAAGGATGCCAAAGACCATGTGAAATCGAGATCAACCCTCGTTGGGAATGAAGTTGTAGCACGAGATATTTGTGCTTAATCCCTTAATCGCCTCCTTACGACATCCTCAAAAAAAGATGAAGTAGTTCTATTCTAAGCCGGAAATCACACGGTCAAAAAATAATCTTTGCTCTTTATTTCATGAACTAGAAGTGGATGTTAGAACAGCGCCGTCATGGGTAGTGACTGGCCATTGCGACAAAGGCAGGGGCGAGCCTGAGGAAATTCTTCACGAAGACAAACATAACGGTAAGTGTGTAAATGAATCAATAGCCAATGAAATTAAAAGTCATTCGGCCATACCCACGCTAGAAAATTATGTATCAAACTGTGTCAGACCCCACAGTTATGAACACGTTTTTACAAGAATATAGTTACTGGATAGAGTAGGTAGGTACTTAGGTATGGCAGATATTTGCGAAGATGATGTACTTAATGGAGTTGAAATGTGGTAATGCAACTTAAGATAAAAACAACAAAATCCAGAATTTTGGCGAAGAGTAAAATTATTCGAAATCGGAAGCGATGCCTAATTTATTGGTCGGAGAAATAGGAACTAGTATTTACAAGTCTCTACAACAATTTGACGGAGTTTATTATCGAACTTAGAATACATCGAACTCTGGAAATTGGAATGAGCAAAGCAGTTTTATAAACCACAGAAATCGATCTGAAAAAATGTAAAACGGAAGCTAACATAAACCTTATTTCAGGGGAATGTAAACTAGACGAAGGCGACTTGCTGGTTTGGAACAAAAACTTAGAAAACATTTGTGCTAACCTCCAAATATGGAACGCCTGGATAGAGATTACTTGCAGAAATGTCAAACATATCAAACGGAAGTCAGGTAAAAATCATCAGCAGGGTGAGTCAAAGCGGCAACACGAGAAAAAGTAAACCAATTTTCAAGAAATATATGAATAACACACACATATTACTATCACGTATTTAGCCCAAGGGCGGATCCAGCTTTGGTGGCAGGGGGGGTCACAGAGTCGAGATCAAGTCACAAGAAGTTATAATTTATTTTTTATAATAATTATAATATAAAGGATGTTTATCTATACATGTATTTATTATAAAATATAGTATCGTTGAGTTAGTATCCCATAACACAAGTTTGAAAACTTACTTTGGGGCTACCTCAATCAGTGTGATTTGTCCAAAAAATATATTTATGACCTGACCCCCCCCCCCCCCCCCCTGGATCCGCCCTCGATTTAGCCCTAATGGGGCAGATAGAGCATTTTGGTTCTTGCGACTCAAGCAGAAGAAAGAGCCCAGGGCCGCAAGATACAAAGGTCACTTTTAGCGTAATGGTGGGCAAGAAGGTGGAAAATCATTACTAATTACGACGTAACCAAATGTCGCCACTTCTGTAATCGTTTCTAGTAGGTAACGTTATTTTCTACGCTACCGATTCAAAATTATATAGGTACAGAAGTGATATACGCATATGGACATGGCCTATAACAAATAATATTAATATTGTCTCACAGAAAATTAGATGTATTGAATAAGTGTTATAATGATCGTCTGTGATGCGACCCCATTTTAAATGTTTTACAATTTCAGAGCGAAACAGATCATGCCCATCAAATACTTATCGCCAAAAAGATATAGACTTCTGGGAAAAACTAGAAAGATATATCAACAAAGACGCAGTTTTCTGGTTCAAATTCAAGCACAGTGCGAGAAGGAAACTAAAGACATATAAATGTATCTACAGAGACAACAGAAAGGTATTTAAACGTATATCAAGTGCCAGTTAGCACGTCAATAGCATACATTTACATGCATTACTTTTAGCTCTCTGTTACAGGCGTATATTAGCTAATTGCGATATGCATTTGTTTAAGTATGCCTCGCCTTTAGTCGAGAGATATTCAATTCAAAATATCTTTATTATCATAGGATATTTATAATATCTCTTAATAATAGTCACTTTGTTAATACGAGGGGGGGTCAAAAAGTTCGCGGAATGGAGGGGATAGCGGGGGGTGGGGGACCTGCCGCAGGTAGTAACTAATGAGCAACTCTTTGTGAGTATATATGCCAAGTTTGAACCTGATTGTGTCAATAACCTTTGACCTGTCGTCGATCAAACAAGTGAATCCGGAAGAAAAACTTGAACATGGAAAAAATCGAGTTTCGTGCCGTCATAAAGTTCCTCACTAAGCAAGGAAAACCACCTCAGAAAATTTTGGAAGAAATGTTATCAGTATACGGGGACTCTTGCCCTGGGAAAACCATGGTGTACAAGTGGAATAGCCTTTTCAAGCAAGGCAGAGAGTCTCTTGAAGACGACCCTCGCTCAGGACGGCCGATTGAGGCCACCACCTCAAACATCGTTGAAAAAGTGGAGAATCTTATACTGGAGGATACTCGTTTGAAGAAGAAACAACTTGCAGAAATGGTTGGAGTATCACCTACAACCATTTTAAATATTCTACACGACAATCTTGGGATGTCAAAAGTCAGCGCAAGATGGGTGCCAAGAATGCTCACACCACCACAGAAACAGCTGCGCGTCGAGTATTCAAAGGAGTTTTTAGACCTCTGTAGCGCCGACAAGGAAGGAATTTTTGCAAGACTTGTTACTGCAGATGAAACTTGGGTTCATCATTATGAGCCTGAGTCGAAGCAAGAGTCTATGCAGTGGCATAAAAAGGGTCAGCCCCCCCCTAAGAAATACAGGGTGTCACAATCGGCTGGAAAAATCATGGCAACTGTTTTTTGGGATACAGAGGGTATTTTATTAATAGATTATAAAGATAAGGGTGTTTCTATAACGGGAGAATACTACGCTAATCTACTAAGACAATTAAAAGAAGCAATCAAGGAGAAAAGGCGGGGAAAGTTGACAAAGGGTGTGCTGCTTTTGCATGACAACGCACCGGTACACAAGAGCCGCGTTGCGATGGCTGCCCTTCATCACTGTGGCTTCGAAATGTTAAACCATCCTCCCTATAGTCCAGACTTAGCCCCCTGTGATTATTTTTTATTTCCCAAATTAAAAAAAGAGCTTCGGGGGAAGAAATTTTCCGATGATGAAGAAGTCAAGTCGGCGATTTCGGCCTATTTTGAGGACAAAGACAAATCATTTTTTTTCGACGGTATTAATAAGTTAATAGAGAGATCTGAAAAATGTATTCGACTTAAGGGGGAATATATTGAAAAAGAAAAATAGTACAGTATTTTATTTCACCCCCCTTCCCCTCCGTTCCGCGAACTTTTTGACCCCCCCTCGTACATATACAATATACTAAAATTGTTTTGGTTGTCAAATACCTATGGTCGGCTTAAAAATAAATTTGTTAGAGATAAAACTTTGCACGAAGGGAACGCCCGTACACCGGTACTGCTTTAGACGCATGCCTAGTTTATAGAAATCACACATTCCCATACAACCCACTTCATGATCAGGTATTTTTTAGTATCCACTGCAGGATCACGACCCTCTCTGTACTGCCAGAGCAGTCAGAGGATTTGGCCTACACTCTCCACGCTGGCCAGACGGGTTGGAGAGGTCTCATTGATGTTTATAAGCTTTGCTTAGCTTGTGTTTCCGAAGTCGCCTTCTACGACATCCACAGAAAGACTTGGAGTGGTCCTATTCTACTCAGCCAGGAACCACACGGCTACGCAACCCACTTCAGTCGACGCAATCTCACCAACAATAGAGGACCTATTGATATAAGTCCTCTATACGGAATACAGGCCACGTGCATGACGCATAGTTAGCTCTTAAAAATATAATTTAAATTATTTCCCTTTATATTCCAGCATGATGCAACAAACCACTCAATCAAATGCAACTGTAAAATCGACAAAAAAATGCAAAAATGAAAAATTTTATAAAAATTGAATAATGCAATCTAGATCGTAACTTATGGTTATTTAATTAACTTTATACTTAAAAATAAACATCACTTGAAATGAACGATGACTTGATTATAGTCATACTTCCTCACATTAGCGTCCCTGCATCCAGCGAAAATCCACTTTCCATTGAACGCTAAGTCTCTTATGCCGTCGAAGTCAGAGCCTGTCAGTTGAACTCGGATAGCATTGTGTGCTTCATTCAGAGACATGACTGAGCAGGTGCCGTCTTGGCGGCCAACCACAAACAGCTGATTGGACAAACATGCAAGGCTGAGGACGGGGTTTGCAGATTCGTGCCACTCTTTGGTTATTGATCCGTTTTGTAGATTTAGCTGAACAACCTGGAAATAGAAGCTTAGTCAGTTTTTGGATTTTTCATTTTATACCTTTCATCATAGGTTCTATACATTGACATAGGTAGGTAATAATAAATAGATCAGTAAGAGAGTAGAAGCGCCTGATGCATTTCTGTATTCCTGCATTTCCTGCACATGTCTATTATTAAGGCCGTACCTTAATTTTCCGGGGTCCAGTGGTGCCCCCATTTAAAATAAATCATTTAGCCAAAAGTGGCCGTTTTTCGCAAATGTGCGTAGTAAAGCTTAACGTTCTCACTTTAAACTGTAAACAGTAGTTCATAAAATACTTTGAAGGGTTATCTAGGACTTGGTAGTAGCAAAATTTTAAATGATGTCTACGTTTTTTTTGAAATGATTTATTTTAAATGGGGGCAGCACTGGACCCCGGAAAATTTAGGTACGGCCTTAAATCCGCTAGTTTCCAACAAGTCAAACCCGATACTTTTTTCTTAACGTCAAAACAAACATTTCCTATGGGATTTGTATAAAATATCGGACTGTGACGTCATAGTTTCTTGGAGTCAAATTGAGCCCATAATATCCGTTTTTCTGCATTAATAAAACTAAAATCACGTTTCAAGTGGATGTGATCAATAACAAGTGACATTATTTTGTCACGTTTTATTCTCTTAACGGTACCAAATAATTTAATTCTGATACAGGAAACTACCCAATTAATGCATAGGGGAATTAACGTGAAACGTACCTTTTTAGGGTTCCGTACCCGAAGGGTGCAAACGGGACCCTGTTACTGAGACTCCGCTGTCTGTCCGTCTGTCACAGGGCTTTATCTCTTGAACCGTAATAGCTAGACACTTGAAATTTTCACCGATTATGTATTACTGTGGCCGCTATAACAACAAATACTAAAAATAAAAAAAGTTGAAAATTAAAGAGGGTCGTCATACTAAAAATGTGTTTTTTTAGCGTTTCTAACTAGATCTTTATAATGACAATAACTAGATACTTGTCATTTTTACAGATTATGTATAACTATGACCGCTATAACAACAAATACTAAAAATAAGTAAAAGTTAAAAATTAAAGGGGGTCGTGATACAAGAAACGTGTTTCTTCAGCGTTTTAAAACATTGTACGGTGGCACGGAACCCTTCATGTACGAGTCCGACTCGCACTTGCCTGTTTATTTTATTTATTTTGCTGACGTTTCGTCCGGGTTTCACCGAACGTGGTCCCAGCTTGACTCCCGTATGCATTAATTTAATAAAAATGCAACGCGATAGTTTAAAAGTATGTATTTACATGTCTATTAGTTTGTTAGATATTTTCTTTACAGCAGTTTAATGAAAACTGGGGAGTAAAATTATTAAATTTTTCTTCCCAGCACGAACGATATGACAGTGTGGCAGCAAGCTCTAAGCTCTTCACTGACTGACTTTTTAATGTATTCTTCTGCTGTAAAGATCATATTCAATTGCAGTGGAAAATATCTAAGTCTTATGTCCTTTTCCCAGGTTTTAAAACTATAGCCAAAACTGCCAAAACACTAAAACTATTTCTACCTCACTTCGCAAGGTCTTTGGCATCCTTGAGCGACCATTGAAATGCATATTATATTTGGAGAAGAAAAAGCCGGAAAGAGTACTCCGGGCTCCGAAGCAGCACAGCTAGGATGCAACTGAGAACGCGTTAAGATGAAGAAAAAGAATCGTATTACTTAAAGATGATTTGACTGAAACAGCTATAAATATATTAATATTTATTACCTTTCCATCACTGCATCCCACTGTGTTCAATGTTCATGTTCCTGGGCGCAATTACTGCTCGCATTACGCGCAGCCTGCAATTTCTTGTTGAATACCTGCTGCCTTTTTACCTTTCCATCACTGCATCCCACGATGACGCTTTGTTCAATAACTGCACGCATTACACGCAGCCTGCAATTGCTTGTTGAATACCTGCTGCCTTTTTACCTTTCCATCACTGCATCCCACGATGACGCTGTGTTCAATAACTGCACGCATTACACGCAGCCTGCAATTGCTTGTTGAATACCTGCTGCCTTTTTACCTTTCCATCACTGCATCCCACGATGACGCTTTGTTCAATAACTGCACGCATTACACGCAGCCTGCAATTGCTTGTTGAATACCTGCTGCCTTTTTACCTTTCCATCACTGCATCCCACGATGACGCTGTGTTCAATAACTATGCATGCATTACACGCAGCCTGCAATTGCTTGTTGAATACCTGCTGCCTTTTTACCTTTCCATCACTGCATCCCACGATGACGCTTTGTTCAATAACTGCACGCATTACACGCAGCCTGCAATTGCTTGTTGAATACCTGCTGCCTTTTTACCTTTCCATCACTGCATCCCACGATGACGCTTTGTTCAATAACTGCACGCATTACACGCAGCCTGCAATTGCTTGTTGAATACCTGCTGCCTTTTTACCTTTCCATCACTGCATCCCACGATGACGCTGTGTTCAATAACTATGCATGCATTAC
This sequence comes from Acrobasis repandana, assembly GCA_963576875.1. NCBI lineage: Eukaryota > Metazoa > Arthropoda > Insecta > Lepidoptera > Pyralidae > Acrobasis > Acrobasis repandana. The sequence goes on from OY756215.1 coordinate 7,494,295, forward strand.
ACGCAGCCTGCAATTGCTTGTTGAATACCTGCTGCCTTTTTACCTTTCCATCACTGCATCCCACGATGACGCTGTGTTCAATAACTATGCATGCATTACACGCAGCCTGCAATTGCTTGTTGAATACCTGCTGCCTTTTTACCTTTCCATCACTGCATCCCACGATGACGCTGTGTTCAATAACTATGCATGCATTACACGCAGCCTGCAATTGCTTGTTGAATACCTGCTGCCTTTTTACCTTTCCATCACTGCATCCCACGATGACGCTGTGTTCAATAACTATGCAAGCATTACACGCAGCCTGCAATTGCTTATTGAACACCTGCTGCCTTTTCGCCACGTGCGCACATATTACTGCACCACTCTCACACCCGACGACTAGGAGTTTGTTACTTGTAGCTACCTGAAATATTTGTTAAATTATTTTCCTTATCTAGGAGTATAAGGTTAATTTTGTACCCCCTAGCTTTATTGAAGTCTTGTAATCAGAATTGTTAGTAAGAACACAAAACCGTAAGAAAATACCCTTATTTTTTGTAAAAAAAATTATATCTATAATCATTATCTAATAAATGGCTAACCTACTGACTTTGCTATACGCGCGGCCGTTGCCCTCCTCGTTTAACGGCCGCCGCTCGCCACGAACATGGTGCAATAAAATGCTGTAATGATATTGTGTATGCCTAATAGCCTGGAAAAAACTAGGACTTTTTTAATATAATCTCACCTCTCTAGCATTTTCGACTGCAATTTCTTCATTAGTTACACCTAAGGCACAGCAATTAATTTGCCCATGCCCCTCGATGATGTTATCCAAACAATTTGATTCCCCAACATCCCATAGCTTCGCTGTTCCATCTCTGAAAATGTAAGTTTATGAGTAAAAATGTTGTTATGTTCGTAGCCCGTGTGGTTCTGGGTTAGAATAGGACCACTCCATCTCTTCCTATGGATGTCGTAAGAGGCGAGTAACGGACTAAGCACAAACATCTCGCGCTTCAATTGCATTCATAAGGAAGGTTAACGTCGGGCGGCGGTCGGTGTAAAACTTTTCGCACAAATACATTCCCAAAGAGGGTTGACGTCAGGCAGGCGGCCGGTTGTAAAACTATAGCCAAATCATTGAAAATGTTCCATCTATTTCTTCTCCATTTTACAAGGTCTTTGGCATCCTTGGGTGACCATTGACATGCATATTATATTTGGAGAAGAAAAGGCGGGAGAGCGCACCCGGGGCTACGAAGCAGCACAGCTGAGGATGCAACCGGGAAAGCGCTTAGATGAAGAAGATAGTTAAACAATTTTAAAATGGCCATTTTCCAAACTGGCCCTAGCTGGGGATTGACCCCAGAACCTCCGGAGTGGCTAACTAGCATGTTAACGATTACGCCACGGAGGTCACCTATTGTATATGTATATTACCACTTTGTTCTTTTTCCCTAGCTTTTTCCAAAATAAACTATGAATGCATGTTGATAAAATCCTATTAGAAATTGAACCTCATAACATGACAGTAAGGTTCAATATCTGTTACTTTCTGATCAGAAATATTTAAGAGTTCTTACTTGCTGACGGTCATGACATTTCGCCCCTTATCAATGAAGCTGACATCTGTCACAGCCATCTTGTGTCCGACCAGAGTGACAGGATTGATGCCAGACTCAGCAGACCATATCCTGCAGGACCCATCAGCACCAGCAGATAATACTACAATCCCTGAAGGGAAGAACCTGCATTTGTACACTGGACCCCCATGGCCTTTCAGTTCTTGGGTTATTTCACCTAAAAATTTAAATACACTATAATGAAACTCATAAAAATGTTAGTTAACTTAATTTAACTGAAAAGTGAGTATGGTACGTACTACTACTGGTAGAGAATACTATTAACATTAAGTCCGCCTATTGTAAATTGTAAATTTAAATAAATAAATACAGGTATAGTACATTGTTCATTTTGATTCACTGTACTATGTTTCATTTATGCACTATGAGTTCTAAGGTCATTTAAAAAAATATTCAAAAGAAAATAACTGAATGGTTAGTACCTACTATGAATCTAAACAGGCGATGAGTCAGACAGAAAACTAATAAGAAAAGCAAATTTAGATACAATTATACATTGATGTCTTACTTGTCCTGCTATCCCACACCAATAACCTATCTCCTTCACAAGATGAAATGGCCAAAGGATTTTCTGCAGCGTCCACTGACAGCACAGCTTTATTGTGCACTTTGTGCGCTTTCGTGGGTGCCACAAATGCGACTTTCAATCCAGATGCTATGTGCTTCACAACAAGATTCAAATTGCCGTGAGATATGTACTGATAGTTATCACTGAAGCTTATTTTAATTTTGCCATCAGTCTTATTCATTGAAGTGGTTAATTTATCATGGATACTAGTTTGATTCAATAATTTCGAAGATATCCATGCCTCCCCATTTGGTACTCTGTGAAAGATAAGAATGGTGCACTAAATCTTTTGGACTTATGACTTCTATAAGTACAATAAAATTGTTCTGATGCTGAAGTTACATTTCAATACCAATTATTTTGATGTTTCATTTTTTTAAAGGTGAGTTTTGACTGTGGTGTTGGTGGGTGAATTTATATCAATCACCTCACATGAGTTCACCAGTTTGTTTCAGGGTTTATTCCAAGTGGGTAGGAACTTCTATCTACAAAAACAATTTTACCTGATTACATCATTCCAATCACATTGAATTGTAACAACGGGTATAGAAACCATTCTTGAAGATAAGTGATAACTAGGTAAATAAAATAATAGAATATTTTGTGCTAAATTGGATGATTTACAAATTTTGAAAAACAAAAGTTGCCGGCCAGCCAGTATTGCTAGACTCAAAGTTAAATTACCCATTTACCCGACATTTTTTTTTATGTTATAGGGAGGCAAGGCAAACTTAGATCATTTAATACAGGATAAGTTACGCAGACAAATCTTCTTACAAAACTTTCTGCCGTTTTTGGTGCGGGGGGAGGGTACTACTACATCTAAAAACACACACAGTCACAAAAATAATTTGTGTTTTTATAAACGCACACTTACGTAAAATTGACACACTAGTTTATTTTCTGCACACTAGCAAGACTCACACTAAAACAAATGTGTATGTATACGTAATAATACACTCTAGTGCAAAAGGATTGAACAACAAAAAAAAATATCGACATCGATATTACGGAAAAAAAAATTACGTTCGTTTTAACTCTGGAATGTTTTCATATAATTATGTCGGAAATTCGGGATAGAAGTTAATACGTCACGTGAGGCGCCACGTGAGCAGTTTAAATAATAGAACTTGTTTAGTATCTATTTAGTTTTACAAGTTTTATTATTTATACTGCCCACGTGGCGCTTCACGAATACTATAAAACTTGTTAATTAGTTTAACAAGTTTTATTATTTAAACTGCCTACGTGGCGCTTCAAGCATAATACAATATAATTCAAGTTTTTTAGTATTTAAACAATTAACTGTATTATGGGATACTAACTCAACAATATATATTTTATCATCTTCTTCATGTAAGCGCGTTCTCGGTTGCATTCTTAGCTGTGATGCTTCCCCACTTTTTATTCTTCAAATATAACATGGTCACCCAAGTAGGCCAAAGACCTTGCGAAGTGGAGAAGAAATAGCCGAAACAGAAAACTAATAAACTTATATTATGGGATACTAACTCAACAATATATATCTTATCATCTTCTTCATCATCTAAGCGCGTTCCGGTTGAATCCGTAGCTGTGCTGCTTCTCCTCTGTTTCTTCTCCAAATATAATATGGTTATATACCCAAGGATGCCAAAGACCTTGCGAAGTGAAGAATAAATAGCCGAAACAGAAAACTAAAAAACTTGTATTATGGGATACTAACTCAACGATTGTATATTTTATAATAAATACATATATAGATGGGGTTATAGGGTTATGTTGTTTAATCACGGAGTTTCTATGGCCACCTTCCAGTTCCATCAACAGACCCTGGATACCATCTAAAGACAAAAAACCCGTCAAGATGAATCATACGAGCCCAAACTCGATGGGCTTATGTCGTTTAATCACGGAGTTCCAATGGCCACCTTTCAGCTCTATCATCAGACCCTGGATACCATCTAAAGACAAAATACTCGTCAAGACAAATCATACGAGCCCAAACTGGATGGGGTTATGTCGTTTAATCACGGAGTTCCTATGGCCACCTTGCAGCCCTATCATCAGACCCTGGATACCATCTAAAGACAAACTACTCGTGAAAATGAATTTTACGAGCCCAAACTTGATGGGGTTATGTCGTTTAATCATGGAGTTCCTATGGACACCTTCCAGCTCCATCATCAGATCAGATCCATGTTGTCATAATATTGCATTGTCTCGCGACATACGTATGCGTGCAAAATTTTAGCTCAATCGGAAACCAGGAAGTGGGTCAAATTTAACTTGCAAGATTTGATTACAGACAGACAGACAACGGGACAGGTGAAACTAAATAAAAGCTTGTTAAAAAATTAAAATATTTCGATATTAAAATTATATCACAAATAAAACTATTTATCGACATCGATAATAATGCGATGTCTCGTCATTTAAAAAAGTAGCAAAAATTTACTTGGGCAGTTGAGTGGTTAATCTATATTCAAATCTAATGACCAGAGAATAAAGACGAAGGTTGTATACATAAAAAGACAAGCCTCGTGGGGAGTGCGCATCAAAATCTGATAGTCTCGTAGGGAGTGCGCTTACGTCATCAACTCATCGTTTTTTAAATTTGAATCTTATTACCGAACCTTATGAATGTAATTGATATATTTAAAATGAGAAAGTCTCGTGTCGAAGGATAGTGAAAAACTAATAACATTGAAAAATGAAGTATGTGAACATTGTGATAAGTGATTATAGATCTTGGTATGGTTATGGCAGTAAATAAGATAAAAAATCGCTTGGGATGGCAGGAAATCAGATGCAAACTTGACTCGATTATTTTTTCCGTAATATATACTGAAAGATATTATATCGATTTTTAAGTAATTACATTTAAATAGAAATCAATGTTAATAAAATAAAAAAATACTTACAAATGAAAGGTTATTCCATCTTTGCTAAGATTAGAAGTATTTGACCTCTTTTTACATGCGTTAACTGCACAATTTGGCATTTTTAATCGAGCACTTGTAGACGTCCTTTCGATACTTTACCGATGCACATAATGATCATAATCGATTACGCAACTAGATTTTATGAACGTATTAGAGCATGCGATCTTATACTTCGGCAGAGGGGAACGCGCAGGTAAGGCTTATCCTGTATTAAATGATCTAAGCAAGACAAACGAACAAGCGGGTCACTTGATGGTAAGTGATCACCACTGTCCATGGACAACTGCAACACCAGGGGTGTAACTGTCAATTATGTCATGCATGCATGCATAATGGTGGCACTTCACTTGGCTATTTGTATTTGCGTAATTGGCATGTTTGACAAATATTTACCATGTGTGGACAGTATGTTTGGTCTTATTTGCCTATTTGACAAATAAGGCCAATACCAAACACGTGTATCCAGGCGCTTTTCGGGTTTTCGACGCACATCAAAGAGGTCGAATAGGCAAATACACAAATATACCATCTACACTATGGCCATAATAAGCGAGCACACCGTCGACCTTGTTTGTGTGTTTGTTATTTGGCTGCCATGTGTGGATGGTCATATTTGCCTATATCTGTATTTGCTAATTTTTCCCAAATAACGTCAAACACCCAATAGCGTATACAAATAGCCAAGTGAAGTGCCACCATAACATGCATGACGGTTTATAAAGAATTCAAAATCTTTTTAAATACCTTAATTTCGGGTAATAATATGATAATGGCAACATTGCTTGTCAGTTGTCAACATTATTTTTTTATTAAGATTTGTATTTGTACCTGGACCTACCTGCCTGACAGACAGACAGATGGCCAATATATTTTTTTGACCATTACAAAAAAAACTGACTGAACGACATTTATGACCTTAGTGCTTAGATCATTTAATACTATTAAAATGATTGTATTAAATGATCTAAGCCTTAGTGTTACAAGTGCTGCAAGTTGCAACACTATGCTGAATTAAAAATGCTGCTTTTATATACATTGCTATTTTGTAATGATTGATACAAATTATATCTTTACAAAACCAGCAATGTAAATAAAATCTGCATATGAATTTCAGCTAATGGATTCCCATCCCGTTATTCGATTATTAATCGATCTAATACTAATATCATAGAGTAAATAAAACAACTATATCATGTGGATCAGGGAACGAATGATTTGTTTGTATGTTTTAAGTGACAGATGCAGATTTGTTTTTAATTTTCATTCACTCACTTCATGTCATCAATGCGAAGCAGACAGCAGTTTACGGAAGAGTGTTTTGATAATTTTGTTGGATAAAAAGTGAGAGATATCAGCAAACTGCATTCAACAACTTTATCTGAATGCTTATTTTAATAGTGCCCTTATGAGGCATGAATTACACTATTGTGCATCATAAAAATGCATTTCTCTATTCCTGATCTGCAACAGTTTCACGACGACAATGGAATCTCATATACGGTATTTAAATACATAATCGCTGGTTTTGTGTGCTTGTAGATCTTATAATGATGAAACAATTTACAAAGGTTTTTTGCCTTAACTTTTTATGTTATGAATGTTTTTATTTATAGGGCTACAATATTTACATCGATGGATTTTTCCACTGCACTGCTCGTTACAAACAACTTCTTAGTTTACATGAACAGCTGCAGGCACAAAATCCATACTGTAAATTGCCACAATTCCCACCGAAAAAGTTGTTCCTTACAAGTTCCCAATTAGAAGAGAGAAGAATTCTTTTAGAAAAATATATACAGTTGGGTAAGTAAAATAAATATGTTTGTTCATGTGTTCTAAAATTATGAAATGGTATTTTAAATATCTGTTGTTGATTTCAGTTGGTCAAAACCCTGTACTGGCAAATTCCAACCTTTTAATCACATTCCTATTCTCTGCTCAACAAGAAACTCACTCCGTAAGGATGCATGAAGTAGACATAGAAATATCACTCATGAATGGTTACCGAATACCTCTCTCTGTATCCTCCACAGACTCCTCTAGTTCAATACTAGATATAGCATGTTATTATATAAACTTGCCTAAAGAATTGATTAAATATTTTTCTTTATATTTATTTAATTGGAGCTGTGCCAAAGATGGACAGCCAGCACTTAAAAAGTTGGAGGATTACGAGTCTCCGTATATCTCCCAAAAATATGTGAGGCCGGAGGATAAAATTGTTTTAAGAAAAAGGTTAGTAATTACATTATAAACTGTTAACATTATACTAAAATGAGATAATGTGATGTGTGAATATGAAATATACTCTTTTTAAGATTTTCAATCATCATCATCATATCAGCCACAGGAAGTCCACTGCTGGACATAGGCCTCCCCCAAGGATTTCCAAAACGACTGATTGGAAGCGGCCTGCATCCGGCGTTATTTATTAATACATGATTTATTTTGTACACCAATTACCTCTTCTCATTTCCTCCCACAGGTCTGCTGGAAGAGATTTCTTTTGAAATAAGGAACGCCAATATACTATGTTTACTTTTATAAATGTATTTTTGTAAGATTTCAAGTTTACATACATTTATTTAAATGATTACACTGGTTTATTTATAACTGATTTATGTTGGTTTCTACCATCTACTCCAAATAATGTTAAAAATTCTTCCAGTTACTGGGACCCATGTTATGATGTAGATTTGATGATAGACCGAGTCTGCTTAGACCTGCTATATCTCCAAATTATTGAGGATTTAGATCTGGGATGGATCACAGCAGACGCACAGACCAAGGAAATTCTATCCTCATATGAATCTAAGAAACAGAAGAGGGAGGTAAGTAATAACTTTCTTATTTGAAACTAGCTGACCTGGCAAACTTCGTTCCACCCGTTCGTGTTCCTTTTTCCATATTATCTTACCATATAGCCCTACTCTGATTTTCCACAAATATTTTAAAACCATAATCAGCCAAATTGTCCAGCTGTTCTCGCGTTTTAGTGAATGCCTGAATACTCATAAATTTCTCAAATACGTTACATATACACATACGTTACACACACAATTAATTTTAACATATATAGGCATCTCCACTTAACTCTACCGACAAGAGCAAGCTCTTAGATTAAAAAAGAGATTAATAGTGGAGTTCAAACCTAAAGCTCTTTCTGCTTCATCAGGGATAAACATGTAATATTGTATATCATAATGTACATATATATGAAAATGAATCTTTCTCTCCTTCAGTACATGAAATTGTGATTCCTAAAAATGGGTACCTACTTACCTAGTCTTTTTGATCTTATTAAGGTATTTTTCATAGTATTAAAGCATTTTTACCTTATCCGCACTGTTTTCGACAATACGAGTATGAGTTGATAAGTTATGTTTTCAACTTATTATCTACAAGAATTTGTGGAATGTCTATAAAGTATTAACTTGAAAGTAAAGGTTGTTATACCTTTATCTGTGACTAATATAAGGTCAGGCGGGTGCAGTGGGACTTAAGATTATGTTATTATTAATAAAGTTCCTATCATTTTATTATTTCAATAGTGTTCTCATATATTTAGTTCTGAAGGTTCTAGAAGGATCCACCCACTTCTAATGTGTTTGTTTTTGTATTATGTTAACAAAAGATTGTAGGTAGTTTATAAAATGTTAACTCTGGACATAAATTCTACAAAAATGATATGGCTTTCCCAAGAGAGCAGAAAGAAAAGAGCTGCTTTTCTTCCCGCGCAAATCGTAAAGGCCGAGCGAGGAAATGGGCGAGAATATCAATAGGCGATGCGGTTAGCAACCCATCACTATTATTTACACTTTTCCACCTTTTTGCCCACCATCTCATTAAAAATGGCCTAGGCCTTACCGCCCTAGACTATCTGCCCCGTCAGGGATAAAGACGTGATAGTGTATCTGTACTACTTTTTTCAAGATGGTGTAAAAATATTTCTTCAGATTTGTGTCATGCCTGGTGTATCAGGTGTCCAAAAGCTATGATACTCGTAACCACTTGCCATTGCTCATTTAGTAGTGTATAAAAACTATACCCTTACATCAGAGATTTCATGACAAATGAAAGCCAATTTTAGAATCCTGATGGCGATTTTGGATTTTTGTCATATCAATAGGCATAGGTATGATTATTCTGATTTTTGACAGTATAGATAATAGTACTGTCACATTAAACTTATTTCATTAACACATCATTAATTTTTAGGGTGCCAATGGGACCCTATTACTGAAACTCCGCTGTCTCTCCATCTGTCCGTCCGTCTGTCACAGTGCTCTATCTCTTGAACCATAATAGCGAGACACTTGTAATTTTCAGCGATTATGTATTACCACAGGTATCACTGTGGCCGCTATAATACAAAAAATAAGATAATGTTTAAAATCAAGTGGTCGTCATACAAGAAACGATTTTTTTTCAGCGTTTTAATACATCGTACGGTACGGAACCCTTCATGTACGAGTCCGACTCGCACTTGACCGGTTTTTTTAGATTTGATGTTTCTTTTTAGATTTGATGTTTCATTTAGTGTGTGGCTGACTGTATTTCACTGTAAAATTATCTCATTGTGACTCAAGCTCACAACACATGGCACATCAATATAGTGTTTCATTATGAACTCATATTGTTGATCAAATACCGTCATTGTCCTTCAACTGACATTTTATCATAATATTACTCAAAATACTAAATTGCAACATGTAATATTTTCCTCGTGTACAGGTTGCGCCAAACTTCTAGATCGCTCTGAAGTTGCCTCATTCAGATTACAAACAGGGACAGAATATATACCACAATAATATTTTTTCAGAATGATTGCAAGAATGTAGATATGATATATATACACACACAATAAACAAAAATAAAGCAAATTCTATCTGCTATGGGTATCTGTATTTTACTACTGCGACGCGAATCGCCTCAACTTCAGAGCGATCTAGAAGTTTGGCGCGACCTGTAATCTATGAATTTTCGTTTATAATTTTTCACAGATACATTATCACGTGTATCGCTAACGGGGCAGACAGAACCCAGGGCCGTAAGACCCAAAGGCCACATTTAGCGTGATGGTGGGCGTGAAAATAGAAAGAGGGAATCAAAATAGTGATGGGTTGCTAACCGCATTGCCTATTATTTTATTATAATTCAGATTGTCGCCCATTCCCTCGAACGGCTTTTACGATCTGCGCGGGATGAAAAGCAGCCGGTACATTCTATGTTTTTCTTTTATCCCAGACCGGCATGGTAGAAATACGAGTATAACATAATACTTTTTTATACATGTAACAAAAGCTAAGACGTCATTATATCATATATGTATGTATAAACTCCAATACAAAAGTCACTTCAATGTTAAAACGTAGTTAAATCTAAAGGATAAATTAATGAAATAAACGATATTGTGGTGAGTGATGTGGTCTCCTTCACATTTATCTATTAGTCGGCGATAACTGTTATTACCAGGCATAGCAATAAAATAGATAAACCACTATTGACCCTTATCATTATAACTTGTATTAAATAAATACTTTTACAGTTTGATAAACATTCTTATACTCTTCCTTGCTGTTCTGGGGGAAAGAAAAACTAAGAATCTACCAGCTGCTTCACTTTCCGCGCAGATCATGGAAGCCAATTGAAAGAATGGGCGAAAATGCAAATCTCGTTGGTCTGTCACGTATTTTAACATTATAACATTACAGAGGGAAAAATATGTTGAATCAATCGAAATCGAAAATCTCCAATATACAAAATTCATTTGGCTGAGCGCCGATAGGTATGGGAAGCCGACATTTTTCTTTCGTTTTTCAATAATTGTTTTTATGGAAAGTGGTTCAACATCACGGACTGAACTGTATTAAATCCCTCTTTCTTGAACTGTTGCTAAAATATACTATTTTTCTCACTTCAATTGCAGTACGTAGAACTAGCGCGGACTCTACGTCACTACGGCAGGATACCTGCGGGCCAGGCGTTGACAGAGTCTGTGAATGTTGGAGGAAGTAGTTCGGATCCGTGCCGGGTTCGCGTGTCACTGGCTTCTAAGGAGCTGACGTTGACCAGCGTCGCGCAAGGATACGAACAGCGGTATAAGGTCACCAGGATGCGGTGCTGGAGAATCACTACCCTACATCAGGTGAGAATATTGATCAATTAGAGAATAATTCACGCCGAATACTTGCGAGCTAAAGCACAGCCTTGTCTCAGGGCGAGAGCGGGTGAACACACTGCACGGCGCACGCGGCCGCACAAGAACGGGGGAGAGTTGCGGGGACGGGGAACGGGGACGCATATTGCGTGGGACCTTAGGAAATTCCGTTCTGTATACTCTGTCTTCTGTGGCTAAAGTACACATCCACATCCCAACTCGTTAACTCGATAAAGTCGGTTTGCGGGCCAACGCGACTTAGTCGTCCTCGGTCCGCGGAAGAGTTCATTCGCTTTCATTAGTTTTTGTAAATGCCATAAAAATGCCTGGTTGCACATTATCAAAAACGCGCGTCGTACGAGCGTAAAAAATACGTCGTGTGGAAGGGCCATTACTAAAATTCGTTTGAGTATTTCGGTGTATGATTTCAATTCAACACAAGCGATGCATATAAAGGGTTGCTACACACTTATTCGGTTCGGCAGTATTTGTCGACCAACAAAGCCGACCCGAAGCAATTATATCGGCTTTTCCCCCTAACATTCATCTACATATATTCGATTTTACTGGCCGGCTGTGTAGATTAATGCGGGTCCGAATAAGTATGTAGCAACCCTGACTCAATTGTTTACTTTCAGATGGACAGACCGCAAACAAACGGCCACGGGCTGCTCGAAGACGGCAACAAAAACTACGAGCTGTCGTTTGAGTATCTGATTAGCAAGGACAACTTGAAATGGATAACCTTGAAGACGGAGCATGCTACCTTTATAAGCGTCTGCTTGCAGGTAAATTGTGTTCTTTTTATTTCTTCTTATTATTTTAGTTTATTGCACACATACATACATATGTACTATCACGCCTTTTTCCCGGAGAGGGTAGGCAGAGACCACGGACCTCTACTTGCTACGATCCTGAAAATAAACTATTGCACAGTTACAATTTTTATGACAATGGGTCAAACAATGTTTGCCTTTGAGATATATCGAGAAATAGAGGTTTAAGGGATCGTTCAAGTATTACGTAAGCAGAATTGGAGTCATTTATCCACCGCCCCCCTTGTCGGCAAAAGTAAGCAATCTCTTATTATTATCGCCTAGATGCTTACGTAAGCATAATTTTTTTTTTTTAAATCTAACTACTTATTTTTTTAATTATTTTTATGAGCAAGTTCGTAGCTATTATTTCAATCTGTTTAATTTCAAATCAAAATTACAGAAATTTGAAGTATAAAAAATAAAATAACTTAAAGAGATTGCTTACGTAATGAAGGTCCATAACCTCCCGCCCCCTATGTCATCAAAAATAAGCAAATCATAGATGCCCCCTGTAATGCTTACGTAATATATGAAAGGCCCTGAGGCGCAAGTATAGCATGCATGTAATATTTACAATAACAACATAAGAATTATAGATGTAAAAAAAGGAAAGACCTAGAAGCGTGAAACTGCTTTTTTAGGTTTGCGTACCCAAAGGGTGCAAACGGGACCCTATTTCTAAGACTCCTCTGTTTGTCCGTCTGTCTGTCTGTCCGTCTGGCACTGGGCTCTATCTCTTGAACCGTAATAGCTAGACACTTGAAATTTTCACCGATTATGTATTACTGCGCTATAACCGCCGCAAATATACAACTATAACAACAAATACTAAAAATAAGAAAAAGCTAAAAATTAAAGGGGTCTTGATACAAAATTTGTGTTTTTTCAGCGTTTTTAACTCGATCTTTATAATGGCATTAACTATATACTTGAAAATTTCACCGATTATTTATTACCACAGAGTAATAATACTACGTACAAGTATTACTATGGCCGCTATAACAACAAATACTAAAAATAAGAAAAAGTTAAACATTAAAGGGGGTCGTCATACCAGAAACGTGTTTTTTCAGCGTTTTAAAACATATACGGAACCCTTAATGTACGAGTCCCACTCGCACTTTCCCGGTTTATTGTTACTTCATAAACATTTTAATAATTTATTACTACAAACTGCTGGCTACGCACGGCCCTGTTCTGTATACTAAAACCTACCAAAAGAAATGCTCTAAATGAAATTAAAAACTGCATTTAAATCTATCCAATCCAGTCTTTTTTGTAGTAGTTTACTGGCATGCACCTATACATTTGAAACGCGACTTTATTTTATAGGTTGATCGAAGTAGTAGGTACAATGTAAATTAAAGAACCTAATATTTTTTTTCATATTGAAAGGTCGAAATTTTTTTTTCTCGTTTTATTAATAAGGGACTTCATTTTATTAATAAGTACTAGTTTTTAAGTATCAAAGTACACATCTGCATTTACTCTACAGCACTCAGTCAGGGTCGATTGAAATAGATATTTAATGTTTTATTACGATGATCGTCGCGCAGTACTCGAATCACTTGTTTAGTTATGAAATCATTAGTTTGACCTTAGATTATTCTACTTTTGACCAGATGACCTCCACATACTTATCTTAAACTTTAGTTACCTATACATGCAATGCGATATTGTTTTGGGAGATGAGATCGTCGGCCCGGTTTTGGGAGTACGCATTCTTAGCACTTTCACAAGGTAAGTGAAACTGAGTGTGGTCTGCACTTAGATGGGACAACAAGTAACATAAAAAATTCTCGAGGTCCTCCGTGCTTCGGAAGGCACGTTAAGCCGTTGGCTGTGCCGTTGGTCAGATGCTTTAGTAGCTTGAAAAATATGTTTTATAAACTAGTCAAAATACAACAAAAATGCCATAACATCAGGTATTAATGAACTATTTCTAATATCATAGTTTAATACACAAAATAAATAAAAATGTAGTTCTAAACAAGGATGGTAAAATTATATTTTGTTGTTATGTTCTTTGAGCGTTTATTTGCGTCGTCATTGAATACGAGTACATCAACAAACTGAAATCTTTAGGTTTACATTTTCGCCAATGGCATCAAGTCTTCGGTAGTATAGTGGTCAGTATCCCCGCCTGTCACGCGGGAGACCGGGGTTCGATTCCCCGCCGGAGAGGAACTACTTTTTGTTTTTTTTTTAAAGATAGGTTTTATTTTTATTATATTTGGTAACTTTTTCATTTTTAAATACTTTTTTTTAATTAAGCAACTAAAATGTAAAATTTTTATTATCGGTCCAATGAACCCTGACATACTTTATAGATTTTATACGTACATACGAATGTGTTATTAATTTTAAACATTGTCTCTTCGTGGCTCGTGGACAAAATAATTCAAGAGATTCAAGATAAATCAGTTCAGAACCATAACATTGATAGAAAGAGCGCCGCGCCGCCGTCGGTGCCGTTCCTTTTTACTGATATTTTAAATATGTAGGTAACTCAGGAGTGTTAATTTGCTCTATATTTTGATCAGGCGTTCACATTATATGTAATCTGTGGTATAGTAGTCTGCCCAACTATGCATATTCGATAGATCGATCATTATATGATTTCCATTAAATGTGACTAACTTTTCTTGTAATTCCAGTCGATAGTTGACGAGCTGATGCGGCAGAAAAGCGGCACGGGCCCGTCGTCCCCGCGCGGGAAACGCGGCAGCCTGACGTACGTGCGCCGCGACGGCTCCAGCCAGCTCATCACGCCTTCATCTTCCAGCGACACTCTCAGCTCCGTCGTGAGTCTACTTTCATATTATTTTATTTGATGACCTCCGTGGCGTTGTAAACTAGCAAAACCAAAGTTGTATGTGGGCGAGATAGTTCTGCGAGGCCCTTTGGCTAGTAAAAAATCGCTTTTAGACGCGAACGAGGCGTCCTAAAAAAAGATTATCCGCTTCACATTTAACGCCCTACAGACTGCGAGGCCGTGGGCGGCCCACGTGGCTGCCTCTGAACTAACTACGCTAGTTCGCCACTCGGAGGTGCTTGGGTTCAGCCAGGGTAAGTTTTAAAATGGCCTGTCCTGGGCCTTTATCTAAACTTATACATATTTATCATAAAATATAGTATTGTCACAGAGTAGGGACTGTTCAGCCCGGCTCCGTTTTTTTAAGACTACTCAGTGTAACTTATTTCTGTTAATTGGATTTGGCACTAGTTCGCAAGAAAAAAATAATTTAAATATAAATAAACATTACACGTTATGTACACTATAATAGGGTCTATTCATGTTATTTTTTTATTTTTTTAAACGATTCTATAAGTTATTATATAACCGGAAAAAAATATAACACTTACAGAATATTATTAAATAAGCTTAAAAAAATAATTAAAATTACTATTTTTTTTGGACGACTATAAACGCGGTGCCATTTTGCGCTTTTTTCTGTGACGTCACCGTGCATTGTCAATGTCATAGATACACTTATATGTCAGTGTCAGTCAAGTGCAAATTACAAATTCAAAATATTATCAACAAAACAACGAAGATTTGGATTCACAGTTTTATTTTATAAGTAATACTATCTAATTTGTGATTATAAGTTAGTGATTAAAGCTTTTAATATCAATTCATTACAAATGGAAGGGCGCACAAAATCTTATTATAAATATTGTATGGTTCCTATGTGCAAAAATAACATCGTAACTGCACCTGACAAAATATATTTTCATATGCCCAAATATGCAAATGTAAGGAATCATTCCGCGTATTAGGGTTCGCTGTTTTACAAAACCGAGCTGTAATGCCAAACAGCTAGAGGTTTAGTAAATTAGCGGATTATACCATTCAACTGCAACTGTACATACCTATTGTGAACAAAAAATACATATTGTGAGCAAAATGAGTAGTGTCATCCTTTGCAAAACTACACAGTAGTATTGTAAGTACCTACTTCAATTATTTATAATTTAATAGGTAGTAGACTAGCTGCCTGCTACTATAAGCTATAAGATAATGTACTACCTACCGTAATTAATCAAACAAATTTATATTATTTAAGAAAAAAAATACCCAAAATTCTCCAAAAGATTTATTTTTTTTCTCTAAAATTTCCCATTTTTACCCAGAATTGCGAAAAAAATACCCAATCTGGTAACACTGCAAATTACAAATGACTTATTGACAGTGACAGATAGTCTTCTTCTTTTTAATTTGTGATTGACAGCACAGACTATTTAGAAAATTAAGTTTGACAGTGTTTCGTGACGTCACGTGGCGTTTCGGAAATTTGCGAGGGAATTTTAAAAATACAGCTTTTAAATAATTAATTTCTCAATGGAAACACGTTAAATTGAAAAGATATATATATGGGTATTTTTCTTTAGCAATGAAGTATACACATCATTTTTTTTGTTCGTTTCTGAACCACATGCATATTGTCTATTATTGACGTGTAAAAGTGCCTGCAAAGGCTTAATTACTGAAATAATATTTGACTGATTTTGAGTAATAAATATAGTATTGTTGAGTTAGTATCCCAAAACACAAGTTTAAAACTTCATTGGGGTCTAGCTTAATCTGTGTTAAAATGTTAATAATGGTGTTCATGAAGTAACTTGTTGTAATTTCCTTCGCCGTTCTACACGCCATTTCGAGTCAACTAGCATCTATATTAATTAGTGTGCCGGTTTTGACACCGCTTTTCACCGGAAGTATGGAGGGTAGAATATAAGGAGAACCATCTCATATGGGGGAACAGTTGCAAGTGTCCAGCTGAAAACAGCAATAAACAGTTACGAATCCCGCCAGAATAGCGCTAGAGTCGCAAGATTGTGTGTTAATTTTCTTGATCTTTTATAAACTTTTTAAAGTGAATGTATAGTTTTTACCGTTATAAAGCTTTTTACTTCATACTCCACCGACAAGAGCAACTAAGCTCTTAAATAAGAAGAAAGCTTTTTACAATAATTAAACATTTATGGGGAAAAATTGTGCTATAAAAAAGTTATCCAAGAGGCGTAACGTGAAAGTTATAACTATTTTAAACTAATTCTAAAAAAAATACCCTGTAATTGCAGCTGGTGTAATTTAAAGCCTCGACGGTAACATTTGGATACACCATGGTTCTCTTTACCTCTACCTTCCATAACCGGAAGCAAGTAACCAATCTTGGCATGCAAATGTTTACAGTGTGATTTAAATAGCCTACTTCTATTTCAGAACGGAGATTCATGTACGTCGGGTAGTTCAAGAGAGATATTTTCGGTACAGAAACTTACAGAGAAATTTGCCTCCGTCGCCTTCAAATCCGGCCGGGATTGCGTGGAGAACAACGCCTTTGAAGCGATCGGGGACGAGGAACTGTAGGCCTTGCGATCATTAAGCTATACTAGACATGCTACTTCGTATCTACTATTGGAAAGAAAAGCCGCTTTTTGTAAACCTTACAAAAAGCGGCTATTCGTTAGATTTTATTGCTGCCTTTGGGATCTTACACCTAATGTCGTAGACTTTCATCACATCATTATTGATGAACATCTAGCAGAACAATCATAATGTATATTTTCTAAGGTACTAGAAGTAAGGTATAGCTTTAAAACTCGAATTCATTTCCAAAGATTCGCTCATCACTGGAAGTAAAAAGTTGCCAATAATTTGTATAAGTAAGTATAAAATGTATATTACCGTTCCATTCTCATTGACACATGTTATGAAATCCTAATTAATGTCTAAGATATATGCCAGTCCGTCAAATAACAATATCATTTCTTTTTAACCGATTACAGCGAGGCAAGGAAGGAAACTTATGATTTTGATACCTTATTTTGATGCGCAACATGCGCTCTACTTTAGTGTTCTGTATTTAGTGTTCTGTATTTAGATGAGTTTAAAAAATGAGGTGTTTAACTGTTTTTCGATTCATATGTTTTGGACGGTAGTTATTAGACGATTTTTTACGTAAGCGCATGTGAGAGTTCTACAAGTGCTGGAAAAA
Source organism: Acrobasis repandana (assembly GCA_963576875.1). Lineage (NCBI taxonomy): Eukaryota > Metazoa > Arthropoda > Insecta > Lepidoptera > Pyralidae > Acrobasis > Acrobasis repandana. Next base: position 7,512,398 of record OY756215.1, read on the forward strand.
ATGGGGTCACTTTTGACACTGGGAGACACTTCAACGGGACGCTATTACTGAGACTCCTCTGTCTGACCGACGCCGGTCACAGGGTTCTATCTCTTGAACCGTTATAGCTACAGTAAGACACTTGAAATTTTCGCCGAATATAAATTACTGTGGCCACTATAACAATAAATACTAAAAATAAGATAAAGTTAAAAATTAAAGGTGGTCGTCATACAAGAAACGTGTTTTTTTCGGCGTTTTAAAACATTGTGCGGAGGTATGGAACCCTTTTGGATATATGAGTCCGATACGCCCTTGACCGGTTTTTAAATTATCTTGTTATGTGACTGGTTGGCAGTTAATGTAAAATAAGTCTTTAGGTAGATAGAATTTACATCTTTCCGGGTCCCAGGCTATGATTGTTCTAAAATTCGTACTGCGATCTTTGCCATAAACTAAGAAACATATCTAGTTACGATATAAATGTAAGTATCTAATTATATTATAGCGGTGATAATCTCATGTAAAGTATAATACTTAATTTTTATTGTATGTACCACTGACAATTTTTTATTGTTTATTTTCTTTCGTTTGAACATTTACTTGTGTAGTCTAGGCCTAAAAGAAGAATTTATTTGAAACCGCCTAGTCTATCTGTTACTCTATTAATTTAATAATAAAAATTACGGAGACCAGGGGACGAAATGTAGATTAGTTTTAAGTATTTTTACTTAAATAGTTGGAGATTGTCAATACTATTAAACTTTCATAACTTTTTATTGCTTTATATGTAAAAGATACTAAGTAGAAACAAAATGGTTTTATCGTGTATAGTATCAACATTTCCCCTTTTAATTCGCTATAGTTTTAAAAGATTACGTATCATAACAAGACAGGCAATGTATATCAAATCGCACAAGATATGTAGTCTGGTGTATACTTTGGTGGCTACTTTAGAGAAGCCTCTAAATAAAAACTCCCGAGACGAACCATGCTATCACGCACGTTGTTGCCTTTGTTGTTTTTATATAGGATTAGGCTCTCCACACTTTTAGGGACGCTTTCAGAGTCACCGTGACGACGTGACATTGCCGATGCTCATTACTGACTGATCACACTACTCTTCTTCATCTTAGCGCCTTCCCAGTTTTGCTGCTTCGGAGCCCGGCGAGCGCTTATTTTCCTTTCCAAATATAACATGCATGTCAATTTGTCAATGGTCACCCAAGGATGCCAAAAACCATCTGAAGTGGTGAAGAAATTGCCGAAACAGTTTTAATGATTTGGTTATAGTTTTACGACCGGCCTCTTTGGGAATAGGTACATTTGTGCGAAAAGTTTTACAAACCGGCCGCCGCCGCCCGACATTAATCTTTCTTGGGAATGTAGTTGAAGCAATAGATGTTTGTGCTTATTCCTTCACTACGCGACTAAAGGCTTGCGACATCCACAGGAATAGATGGAGTGGTCCTATTCTAGTCCGGAAGCTACATGGCACTGTTTATACAAAGTGGAAGGGACATACTCGTAATAAATCAAACCACGGGCTATACTAGAGGATTATAGTATAATAAAATTAAAATATGTCGAAAAACAAAAAGAAAATTTACATTCCCATACAAATTGCCCGAGCGGCTGCACACTTTTGTATGGAAATGCTGAAATATTTTTTTGTTCTTTGGCTGTTATTTTAATTTCATTATACTATAATATATAGACCGTAGTTCGATTTAAGTATTACGGGTATGTCCCTTCCACGTTGTAGGTATACTACTTAGGTATTTGTATTTTATTTTTTAGTAATTTCTCGTAAATAGAATATATTAGATATTTTTACAAGATAATAACTAATTATGTCTGAAAAATTTGTTTATCGTCGGCACAAATCTAAAAAAAAATTTTCTCTAAAAAGCATTAAAAAATTTATCAATGAAATTAAATCAACACTAAACATATCTAAAAATAATGCAAAATGTATTACTAATTCCATTGTCCGCATTTTACATGCATTTTCTTTTTAATTTTTTAACCTTTGATATTTAATGTATGTATTTACTAATGCACTAATATATCTTATTTATACTTAAGTACCTCAATTCTTAACGGTCAAATCTTTTCTGCCACTGCTGATTTGATAAAATTGTTTTATGTTGATATATTGTTATATTATACATCATGTTCGTTATATGATTATAATAAAATTTAAATTATTTTAGAGGGAGGGACCATTCGTTAACTATATGATAATATACGTTTTAATTCTATTATGAATATGCCCCAATTCTCAGAGGCCATATGGAACATTCTTTGCCATATTTTTCAGTTTTTCTTTTTATATTGGTAGTTTTATTTCTTGGGAATAATAAAATGTTTTATATAAAAATAATTACATATTGTTTTATTTTTTTCCATATAAAAGAGGTGACCCATACCTATAGACATTGATGAAGACATGTTCATAAAAAATCTGCACTCCTTAAATCACTTATAATACAGGTTAATTTTGTACCCTTACCAAGATTTCAATATAGTTATTGAAATTTGGAATCAGAATCACTAATAGAAAACAAAATCGTAAAACTTACATTTTTGTAAAAAAATTGTTTTATTAGAAGTCGTTTTTCAATTACTAATAATGACTAACCTACTGAGTTTACTAAACAAATTTTTGGTTTTTATTCTGAAACAAGGTAGGTACTGACAGAATATGATTTTTTTTAAGATAACTTTCCTTACATAAAGTAGGTTTAAAATCACCCTGTATGCCGCTGGTTTTTCTGTGAAATTCAATAAACGTAAATTCCTTAAATTGATAGATAAATAAAATTATTTTTACTGATTTAATAGAAGGTAGATTATCTATCCCTTTCACCGCGAGACTTTATATCAGTTGTCGTGCTCCCAGCGCGAGGAATTGTGAATATCCATAGTTTTTGGTCGGATAAATCCGACGCTAGCGAAATGGGCACGAAAATGTTTGTCGGATTAATCCGACGTTCGCGGTTAAAGGGTTGCATTCGGCGGTTATAGAATAAAAAAGAGTATATTTTTTTGAAATGAGAAACAAAACTACGTGTGCAATATTCATTCTATATATTCACAGCTTATTTTCTGTTGCCGTGTGGGACAAACAAGACCCTATAGTGTGAAACCAAATGCAGAAATTCGCATATTTTAATTAAGTTAATGAGAAAATGGTTACAAGATTACTGGACAGGACACTGGATTTAATTTCTCTTACTCCTAAAACTAACATGTTTAGTCTATTATTTACTATCTTTGTATTCACTTCCATTGAATTTAGCAAAAAAGTAACATAAATAAACATTTGACTATGTTACTATCTTTGTGCTTCAAGTATACTAAATAGAAAGTAATGTTTATCAGTATCTACAGAAAATTTATCTAGATATTGGTATTACATTACATATAAAGAAAAAAAGCTCTCTAGTACCAGATCCGAACTAGGGTGAGCCCAATGATAAGTAGAAACAAAATACTGAATGGGTACTTGCTAAATTTATTAAATAATTGATAAACATTAAATAACACGACAAGACATGACCTTTAGTATTCACTCTCCCATTTCTCGCGCTCTTCCCTCTCTTTCTTGACCATCTCTACAACGGGGGACAGGTAAAGTTTGTCCTCTTCGTACTTAGTCCACTCTTCTTTGGGCAGGATGGTCTTCTGCAGGGATAGTTGCATGGCACGGACCAGGCGGAAGTTGCGCTCATCGACAACATGTTCGGGTATTCTGCGGAGAGCTTCTACGACATCCTCCGTTTCATGAAGCAGATCATCGCGAAGGAGACCTGTAGAATGTAAAATTATTATTTTTTCATTCATTTTAGCTGCATGACGTCCACTGTTGGACATTGGTCTTAATTTCCAAAATGATCAATAGCAGTGTTTTCCAACGTATTCTCTATAAGGGGGACGCAGGGGGTCGCGAAGCCTCAGTATGATTATTAAAATAACTTTTCAAAAATTATTCATTTCCAATAATTTCAACAAATTGCTTGAATTCAAATACGTGAATCCAACATTAAAACAGTGGCATGCGCTCGTCAAACAAACGCCGAATGGTGGTTTGGAGGTTACACCCGGACTGGACGTAATGAAATAAATATATAGGGACAAATCACACTGATTAAGCAAGGGCCTGGCTGTTTTAAACTTGTGATACTATATTTTATGATAAATACATAGGTATATAGATAAACACTCAAGACCCAGGACAATTTGAAAAAGGCACTGATTTAAAGAGGCAGTTGTAAATAGCAGTTTTGGTAAGTTAAAAATTATAAATGGCATGTTCAATGACTAGGTCAGCAGTTAAAACTAAGCAGTAAAGTAAACAAGATTGAGAAATAAAAAATAATGAACTGGATCAGTGAATATATAATTGAGCAGGAAAATAATTAAATGGGCGGTAAAAAAAATTTAACAAGCGGTTCTATAGTTTTCCCTAACCTAGTAAAATGGATAAAACCGACCGTGTGTTGGTCGCAGTTCTAACCTAACCTATAGGTTTTCCCTAACCTAGTAAAATGAATAGAACTAGTAATATGATAAAATAACTGACTAATTGATTTTTTATTACTGTTCATGTTTTACTGTCGCAATAATTTATCAACCCCCATTAAATTAATAACTGCTCAATATGTTTTCCAACTGATCATAATAACATCTCGAATATTTAAATAACAGCTCAAAAAATTAGTTCCCTTTGAAAAATACCATTTTCCAACTTGCCCTGGCTGGGTTCGAACCCAGAACCTCCGGATTAGCGGTCTAGCGTGCCATTACACCACAGAGGTCAGCCGAAAATATAATATTAATATATAATGAACAGATGTAAAAGTATTGATTGTAGGTACTTGAGTATGTATTAGTCGCTAATAATGAAGAAAAATATACATATAGATTTGATATTTGTAACTTAATAAAACACAGCTGAGAAACAGAAGGTGGGGTATTACGAAACTTTTTTACATAATAAGGGGTCAAGAAAAAGGTGGAAAACACTGATCTGTAACAGATAAAAATGTAATATGTTTCTCTCTTAGAAGATAAAAATAAAGGATTGAAGAGAAAACTCAAGATTTAGGTAGAGGGCCTGGTCAGGTATCTTGTATCTGATTGTACATAGGATCTTCTTTTTTAACTTAAGAGCTTGCTCTTGTCGGTGGAGTTAAGTGGAGATGCCTCAATTGCTCTCTTCTCTCTGCCATCTTTTTAATGTCTTGGTAGGACCTTACTCCTAACCCTTCCTTAATTTCTTCATAGGATCTTATCGTAAAAAAGTATAACAGGTGATTTGAATGTTGGACCCACCCTTGTGTACAGGTGCAATTACAATTGTTTTCAATTGTCAGGACATAAGTATTGGCGACATCTGTATACTTAGTTTATATATATGTTTTCAAGATAAAAAACGAAACATAGGTACCATATTTGTTAAAGCCAGAGATGTTGTAAGCCCACTTCTTCATATTGTCTGAAAGGAAAGAAACATGGGTTATATAACTCATTTATAATTTTGAGCTCGACTATGTGGTTCAATTTACGTTATACTTACTTAAAGCAACAGCAGTAGTTCTAAAAGCCATTGTTATAATTAATGAATCTCTTTATATTAGAGAAATAATAGCAAGAGACTAAAATGCAATTTGCGTTTATAAAATACAAGAAAATTACAAATGAAATGACGTAAGACTAAAATATCACTCAAACTGACGTTAAATGTGTCACTGTCAAAAAGCTCTTTTTTAATAATAAAGATCAAAATAAAATGCCAGAACCATGGTTGTTTTTAACCGACTTCAAAAATATGTGTACGTATTCTTAGACCAAGAATCTTTGTAGCTTTATGATGTCCTTATATCTAGCAGTGCCGATTTTACCCCTACCAGCGCCCCTGGGCGAGATTTTTCCCGGCGTCCCCCCTCCCCAACTGCAGTTCAGACTCTCACATAGGCTTGAAGCCCCATTGTGAACGGGGAGGGGGGGGGGGGTTGCAAATAGGAGTCCAGGAGTTCCTGCCATCTCTTTGTATCTGGCGCCCAGGGCAGTCGTGCAACCGCGCCCTACCCTAACGCCGCTACTAGACTATGCACCATACACACGTATACGTATTTTTTTTAGTTATATAGGTCCCATTGTTGGGCAAAAACCTCCCCTCTAGTTGACGTAATCTGTCATTCTTTTTCAAACCGTAAGGTCGTCCGCCCACTCTTCCTTGGTCTTACTCTCTTTCTTTGACCTTCCGGAGTCCAGTTGGTGGTAATATATGCCCATCTTTCATGATGCATGCGATGCGACTCATGCGACAGGCATGACTCGCCCAATCCCATTTTAATTTAACCGATTTTACTCCCACATCTGTTATCTTGGTGAGGGAGCGCAGTTTGGTGTTTCCTGTGGGTGTTTCTTATGCGATCTATTCGCCTGACACCTAACATACTTCGCTCCATCGCTCGCTGGCACACCTTCACCATCCCCCCGTTGCCAGAAATAACTGTGGAAATGGGGGGCGGTACATTCAGGGGCGGCGAAATATGATTAGCCTATTGAAGGGCCTCGCAAAAAACTGAAGCCCAGGGCCTCGCAATGGTTAAGGCCACCGCTGCACATGTCGACTAGTCTCCTTCATCGACCAGAAACTTTTCCGATTAGTAATGGAGACAATTTGCCCAACGTATATACCTATATTGTACTTACTCGTCGACATATTAAAAGACTTGCCCATCTACCTCGATCCTACGCTTCGGTCTTCGCTCAGTTCATGTGTAGTCCAAATTGAAGGCTTGCTGTGCTGTGCTTACTTCTTGCAACGTTTGTTTTAGCTCTGATGCGGAAGAGGCGAATAACACAATGTCATCGGCGAAGCAAAGATTTGTTAATCTTGTCTGTCCCGCCCACAACAATACCTTTCTCATCCCAAGAAGCGGCCAATTGATGGAAAATTTCTTCTAGTGTGCTAGTAAATAGTTTTGAGGAGAGTGGGTCACCCTGCTTTACGCCTCGTTCTATTTTAAAAAGTGTACCGGAGGTGTGCATTTTGATTTCAGCTGAACTATTACTTTTTTTATATTTTTTTATAAGGTTTATGTAAACTTCGTCAATATACTCAATAAAGCGTGATTTTAAAGCGCTGTAAAAATTGAGTCGTGCGTGCGTGAACGTGATGCAGCAGACTATCAAAGGCCTTTGTACAATCTACCCAGATACAAAGTTTGTATATGTATTTATTATAAAATATATAGTGTCGTTAGTACCCATCACTTTGAATCACCTGATTATCCGAAGAAAGATGATTCCGTGCTTCGGAAGGCACGTAAGGCTGTGGGTTCCGAACGCCATCTAGCGTTTTTTTAAATCTATCCTAGGATTGGTTCTGGTCTACCCTACCCTCAGTCGCTCTGTATAAAAACCAGTAACCTCGTCAAATCACCTAGGTTAGGTAGCGGACCCCGGGCTTTGAAGCGTTACCGGCTTACCGCTGAGGTTGCAACCGGGAATACGCACAGATGATGATGATGATGAGTATCCATCACATAATTCATATCTTAACATAAATATAAACTACTTTGGGGCTAGCTCAATCAGTGTGATTTGTACCTATACTATATATAACTTTATTTATTATAATTATTTATCATCAATCATCCATCATTGACCATCATCATGACATTTTTTATCTTCTATTTACATTTGCGATCAGCGGTGTTTCGCTATGAGCAAATTAATTAATGTCTTTTGTGGCTTTTGAATGGGTCCTTTAGCGAGAGCCTCTCTACTCTACCCTACTCATCACAGGAACAATGTGTCTTTCTTTCCTTTTGAGTCGCCTGCTTCACTTATAAAAGCGTGTTGGGTACGATGGAATACCTAATGTTGTTTTTTTCGAAAATATATTGGAAGGAGGCTTATTGTTCTAGGTAAGTATATGAGAATACTTCATGTAGTGGTTTTCCGCGTGAAAAGCTTGTACGAGTTTTTTTCCACTGCTGGTTCTTCCAGTAGCATTTACTAACACAGGTGACTGGTTGCTCGCTGTCGCCCTCGCCCCTTAGCAGTCTTCGGTAGCAGATTTCACATCCGCGGTCCCGGGTAACTGCGGAGCCAAGGCAAGGGTTAGCGGGGTCGCATACAAAATAGTATCCATTATTTTCCGACATTTCATTGAGTTTTGGTTGGTTTCCAAGGTACAACATGTCCACATCACATTCACACTTTTGGAGGCCATTTCGCTCCTGTTGAGGCTTATGATACCCTGTGGACAGAAATGTCCTGTACTCCTGTCCTAACCCTATCACAAGACCGCCGCCTGTTATTCGGCGTTGTTGCTCGTTTAGCGCCACTGCACTCATTTATTAATAAATATTTCAATGTACCCACCAAACGGGTAGATACGGGTATTTACCCGGTGCATATCGGATCAAGCGTGGGTAAATACCCGGGTATATGCCCATCTCAAGGCACCACACGAGGAGCTAAGTGGCTTGGCGGGAATATGCATTACTAGCGCTTTCGCAAGTTACGCGACACTCACTACATTTGGATGGGCGATCAGGCCCAGTGGCATAGAAAAATTCTCGAGCTCCTCCGTGCTTCGGAAGGCACGTTAAGCTGTTGGTCCCGGCTGTCATCATCCATGGCAGTCGTCAAGCTACGTCAGATGCCTTTAGGCAGCTGGAAAAATCTGACACTAGTGTTAATTCTACACAGATTCTACCAGAGATATGGGATTTTATTGTTCTGAGGATTCTACCAGAGATATGGGATATAACAAATTGTTCTGAGGATTCTGCACATTAAATTGACACTGTCATAATGTTAGTGTCGCCTATGGTCATCATCATTTCCGTCAACGTCAACCAAACCAACTGTCATTAAATGTCATACATGTCAGCCTGTACACCATGGTGGATTTTTGCGATATATAATTTTATTTCCTATTTTGGCCGTAAAATCATGTACAGATATATTTAAAATGCATCACAAGATTGTAGCAGGTAATTTGGTATATGTTTTACATAATGTGCAAATCATTCCGAGTACATTTTTATGTAATAAGTGATGATGTTACATAGGCACCACTACACTACCACGTATTTTTGTTGTATTTTTTCTATGTTCATCGTCAAACGAGTAGGTACATAATGGATATAATCTGTTTGTAAATAGCTGTCCTATTTAAATTTTCTTTATCAAGTATGAGTATCACTAGGTAGGTACTAATGTCACTTTAGAACAAAGTTCTGATACGCGTGTCCCCTTCGTGCTTGTTATCAGAAGTTTGCTTGCTTGTTACGCGACGCCTTATCATTATCAGTATGCTTAAAATGAGTCCGTCATGTGTTGAATTCATCAGATACTGTCGCGGTTTCACGTACGCACTACGCGCCCTTACCGTCTCTGAATCTATTGAAGACTAATATTTCACTGTGTTGTATTCAACAATTTAATTATTGTTGCTGTACATTTAATGTTCGTGTTATTATAACTGTTTTGTGATTTTTTTCTTTATCCTGCATCCAAGAGGAGGAATGCAAAGTGACTGTCGAGACTGTCTGGGAATTCGTTTTCGAATTAACACCCTGCACCAGACCTGGAAGTGGCTGCATCAAACAATCGCCCTCCACGAGTACCTGATCTCCCTCTCGTCGGCTGACACAGATGCCTGTTGCCCTACGCACTAGATTCTTATAAATTGGACTATTTAACTAAAAACTAAGTTATAATAAGAACTTTATTAATTAGTGAATATTTACGCTTAAAAGATCAATTAAGAACATTCATACAGAAAAGTATCCGTTTAAATAATCTACATTTTAAAAGAAAAGAATAAAAATGGCCGTGTCAATGGTAAGAGGATTTGCAATGAGCGGTGTAGTGATGGCACTGACACGGAGAGCTAGTGCTCGTAGCTTGGCGACAAGCACTAAGAATGTGTCAGCCAAGAAGAAGGAGAACGAACTGCCGCCTGAAGGGGAGGTCACCAAATCTGTGTTCATGTCTCAATCCACTGACATTTACACTAATCTGGCTATGGAAGACTGGATGTACCGCAACATGGACTTCAGCCGCCATCATGTTATGATGGTTTGGAGAAATGAGCCATGTGTCGTCATTGGGAGGCACCAAAACCCATGGCTGGAAGCAAATGTTCCTCTTCTCCCTGAGAGGGAAATTGCTCTTGCCCGCCGCAACAGTGGGGGTGGCACTGTGTACCATGACCGTGGCAACCTGAACATCACTTTCTTCACACCTCGTGAGAGGTATGACCGGAAGTACAACTTGGAGCTGGTCAAGAGAGCTCTCTATAGAGAATTCGGGATCAGGTCCCTCATCAACGAGCGACAGGACATTGTTGTTCGAGACAGATATAAAGTATCCTTTTCATAAAATATATAATGCCATATGTATTTTATCCTATATCAAAATTTGTTCAGTGAGATGTAGTAAAACATTTGGAAAATATTCTTTTTTAATCTATATTGCCTTATTGTTGGGCAAAATAGAAATAAAATTAATCTCTAAATCAAGGAATACTTGCTCAAAAGAACTCAGAGACCAGAAAAATCTGTACAAAAAATAATTCACTTAATAATCTGTACAGGTACTTAATTATCCTAATTTGAATTGAATAGATAATAATAATGATAATATCTAATTTTCGAAACTTTTAATAGAACAAAGCATTTCTTTATATATAATAGTTTATTTTATGCTAAGTTTGTTTAAACAACATATTTATAAATGCAATGAATTTCTTTAATGTAATATAATTAGATTTCTGGAACAGCTGCGAAGCTCGGACGTCTCACGGGGTACCACCACTGCACCCTTCTAGTCAATGCCAACAAGGCAGATCTCAGCAAAGCCCTTGCAAAACGTGAGGTGAGTACAAAGTCCAAACATGACGGATATTCTTTATTCTGCTTTTAGATAGTTCCTTTGTTCAAGTAGTTTTAGCTTTGACAGTTCAAACACTACTAACAATCTAAAATCGACTTTAAGCAATGATCATATGACTGATGGGTACATTTTTTTATAGTTGGTGAATCTAGTCTAGTTAAAATTCTACTATAGCATTAAAGTCTGTTTTAGTTTAATTGGGTAGATGACTGGGTCAAAAATAAATTATTTAGTACTGTTATGAGAATAAAACATAACAAAATAGTGACACTTGTCATTGATCATATACATTTTCAATATGATTTTATATTTATTAATGCAAATTGAGAGCGCTATTGACTCCAAATATTTATGGTTTTGTATCTCATACAAATTACATAGAAAATGTTTGTTTTGCCATTTAGAAAAGTGTCTGATTTGACTTATTGTCATCTAGGTGATTGGTCAGAAGTAATAAAACTTATGTGGTTTAGGTTTGGCTGCTGCTGCCATTTTCTTATATACCTATTTATCACATCCCATGGGAACTTCACAATTTTCCTGGACAAAATCGCATTTGTAATATTACTAGGATGTCTCTCACTAAAGTGGGCAGTGGCATTATACATCCTTTACCTACTTCTTACTTACTTCTTCTTATTTACCTACACACTGACAGCCTTATCTATTTGTTTTTTAATCGTTTAGTTTGTGCGTTCTACATAACTTTATTTTAGTTTGACCTAATAATGAAACACTTATACAACTACTAAATGACTACTTATCTATCAACATTTCTAACCTTTTAGTTTTGTTATTTTATTATTCTAAAGCCCTTTGAATTACTTCACTGTTTAAGTGTATCTGCATACTGACCTTTGAAGGGACTTTTTACATATTCAGTCACTCATGGCAGAGGTCGAGCTGCTTTGTATTATGATGATTCATTGTTGTTAACGACAAACAAAGCTATATTGAAATGCTACTTGTTGCACTTCATCATAAATGCACACATGTTTAATTAAATTTTATTTCTACTTTTTTCTACCTTTCTAATAACCTGTTATGTTCAGTGTAGTATAGTAGTGTATATTACTTGTTGAATTTCATTTAAGCTCCTTAGTTTATGTGGTTTGGTTGATGTAACCTTAAAATCGCTCTTCAATTTGATTTAATTAACATTTCTTTTACTTTATATTTTTTTCTAGAATTTGTATTAACCTATCTTATTCAGCGTATTGCTAAGTATTGCTTGTAGATTTTTGGTTTAATCTACTAAGTTTATATCGTGTGGTTGGTGTGCCACTAACATCCCTCCTCCATATCCACACCAAGAAGTTAAGGGCGTTTGTAATTATTTAGCATGGCATACAGACGAACGCGACGGCGTCGACGCCCTCGCCGGTGCTGAACCTCGCTGAGCTCAACAGCCGCGTGACGGTGGACACCCTGCAGACCGCCATCGGGTACGAGTACCTGCGCACGCCCGCCGTCAGCCTGCACGACGGCGGACAGGACCAGATCTCCAAGCAACGAGGGTTCCAGTTCATCAACCCGACTGATGAGTGGTTCCCAGGTCAGTGTATTATCAAGATTTTTAATCGCTTTCCTGCAATCTGTGGGAGTGACGGAAGTGTGTAACAGTAAGGATCGCTCGTTTTTCACTATTGATCAGCATCGGTTAGGTTTAGTCGACTGGAAACCGGCCAGGATATCATCATCATCATCATTCGGGCTGGCATTAATCGGCACACTCGGGCGGTAATATCGAATATAATATGTAGATTAATGTTCGGGGGAAAAGCCGATATAATTGCTTCGGGTCGGGTTTGTTGTTCGACAAATACTGCCGAACCGATAATGCCGGCCAGAATAAGTGTGTAGCAACCCTTATACTTTCCCGAAGAAATAATCTTCACGCCAATTTTGTAAGCACAGTACAGACTACAGATACAGCATTTAGTTTCTTAAAGTGTAGTGTAGATGATTTCTTTAACGTCTTATTAGTAGTATTTGTTACATCTACACCATTGTCTGAAAGAATTTTGATATCATTTCCTTGATCTTAAATTGTTTTTTTCTCTTTGTTATTGACAATACGTAAAGAATGTAGATAACATTGTGTTACATATCTGTTTCTTTTGTCAACAGGCCTAGCGGAACTGAAGAATGAGCTGCAGACCTGGGACTGGTGTTTCGGCCGAACACCTGACTTCACAGTGAGCCGCAATTTCCCTGTACCATCCGAGTTGCTCGCTCCATCCAAAGTTTACTCGGCTTCACAAGAGCTGATCATCAACATGACAGTTGTTAAGGGCCTGATCGATGACGTAACGCTAAGCATCCCGCCGGGCTTTGTCGAGTCCGGATTCCATGGAGAAGCGTCCGTCATCACCCATCTTAAAGGAAAGAGGTTCACCTCTGAAGCCCTCAGCGCCCTCCAAGAGGCTATGTTGACTCGTCACTTGGGCAGTGACGACAGGAAATTGGACGATAAAGAACAATTTGTTGCTAAATGCTTCGACCAAGTCGTCAACACTGTCTGAATGTGTTGTCATGAACTCTGAAAGTCATTATTACTGTACATTCTGTGAATTAATTTATTATAAGTTTGACTATCGCGCTGTGGTTATAAATTGTTATCGGTTGTAAATTTTATATGATATATGATACCAGTTTAGTCAGTACAAAACAGAATAAAACAGATCATAAATATTTTTGTAATATTAGATTTAATTGATAAGTACTTATATGTCGAATGTCGTGTATGTCCTACATAAGGGCTTCCTGTGCTTTTCTTAATTTCTTGTTATCAATTTTCAATCTGCTTTGTTACACTGTGTTCTTTTAGTTTAGTGTTGTATTTATTAATGAGTAAGAATTCTGCTTGATAGTGCGTTAGGAGATCTAATGAGGCGCACTTTGTAGCGTTCTTTCAACATAGCCCTAACGTCACTATTGTGCGGGAAACTTACAGATTCTCGCGAGCACCTTTGTGCTGACGCTACAAGAATGCATCATATCATTTGTTTTAATTAATTAAATTATAATTTTGTAACTGAAATAACGTACCCATGTAATGTTATTTACCAAGCATTTTAGAATAACGTTATTATCGTAGCCCTTTAACGTAATAATCGTACGACCATTTCGTAACCACATCTTGTACTTTGAGATCTGCCCGAAGCGGGAACTTTTTTGTATGAAATGGAATTTTATTTCTTTTAGTTAGTTAAAGTAATGATAGATTTATGTCTTCTATTTAGTAATATCAGTTGTAGATTAATATAATAATTGGCATAATGTTATTTTTTGTCATTATCTACCGTTAATTACTGTAATTTACGTGTATATGTATGCAATTAATTATATCTGTTTATTTGAACAACTAAAGTTATTCTTGCGTAAAATAATTATTATAAAAATAAATCTACATGACATATATACATTTTTTTATTTATAATTGTCAGTTGATTATAACTTAGAACCTTGTACTTTTCGAAGTTAAAAATATTTTCAATTATAATGCGAGATTCAAGGTAATGGTTGTCATTCATTAGTAACTTTTTATTCTATGAGGTATTGGTTTATGATAAGCTTAATGAGCAGAAAATATGGAAGCGAAGGCGTTGGTAATGAGTGATATGCCAGCCGTGGGCCGCGTGCACACTAATCAAAGGCGGATTAGATGAAGCCTGCACACTTGTCCTCGCACAACTAAACCCGCTCGAGTCTTCCTCTCGCTTTTGAAGAGGGCCGGTGGTGGTCGCCGGCGCAGCGCGGCAACAGCCAGTCTGTGACCGAGCACTGCAGCGCGCGCGCACCCTGCGCCATATTGAATTCTCACGCGCGTTGCCATGACAACCGCGTAAACAAACCGCGCTTATTAAACCGTTACCAATTTAGGACATCGGACTTTTAGTGTAGTGACCAAGTTTTGTATGTTTTTAATTAGTTCAATCGCGTAAAGTAAGTATCTTGATACAGTCCACTTATCATTTTTATCATACACGATATTATGAAAGAATATGTAAAGACATGCATATCATTGTTATCAAACTCTATTTTTGTTTGAACACAGACAGATTATTATTTTTTATTTGTAGCTTTAGATTGATTAGTTGTTTAATTATTACTAATCATTAGATAGGTACTTATTTTTGACGGATTATAATAAATTAAAATTACCTAATCAAAATATCTATCTCGAACATAATCTTATAGGAGTCGCAATGATATAGAAAATACCAAAGTATTTAATAAATAGTAGGTACTTACCTACTCGACAGAACAGCAAAAAGCTCCAAGCATCCGGAAGAAATTTCCTTCTGTGAGGACTTCCTTGAGCTCCTTAACTGCATTCTGCACGAACTTGATTGATGCACTTTTAAGATACGCATTCTTGCCTTTCGAAATATGACCGGAAGAAGTTCGCGACTTAGGTAGGTACTTACTCCACGCCATATTGCAGGTTGTCAGTCTTAGGTACTTTGCTAATACCGTCCTATACCTTAGTACCTAAATAAATAAGTACTTAACAATAAATTACTAGGTAATCCCTTTTTAGGGTTCCGTAGTACAGGAACCCTTATAGTTTCGCCATGTCTGTCCGCGGTTTCAAAGACTTAGTACTATAAATGTATGTAGGTATATTAATCACGCCGACAAAGTGGTACAATAAAATCTTAAAAAAAAATACGTTTGCTCTTCTCATACATGTAAAGTGAATCAATATTTCTTTCTCGACTCCCAATTTTTATTTATTTTATAAAAGTAGGCATATGTTTTATTTTTATGTTTGTAAGTTTGGCAATAAATATTTACATAAGGAAATAAACTAATTCGGGTTTAAATGAACCTACCCAGCTAGTTTCTTTATTTAAGCAGCTCTCAATATAGATCTCTCGATAGATAATACCTATCTAATTAGTTGTAGGTAGATATGGTGAGTAGGTAGTTAAAGTAGTCAGTTGTAGACATTTCCTGGTGGTCGTTCCGCTTAGAAATCGCACATCCTTCCGACTCAACGGACCGGCACGTCGAGTGTTCACATAGTGTACCTATGTAATCCAATGTAATCACTAATCGGTCATACCTACTCATTACGATTTTATAAGTTGCAAGGACTTTGCTTTTTATAGACACCTTCAAACAGGCCGAATGTTGGGTGGTAACTGTCTTTCTATATTGTATTACGTGACCGAAATCTAGAAAGAAAATGAAATATTTATACACTAGGGACTTACTGAGATAAGTATACACCTCCTAGGAACAAATACAATCAGTGGACCTTTGTACTTAGTACTTTCCAGTAGACTTACCTAGCACTTTGTCATTTAGATAAGATATGCACTAAATTCGTTTTACACAAACAATTTAAGTATAATTATCTAATTGCGTACCTAGCTCGCAGAATGTGTATAAAATATTTTCACGTATTTTGCTCTATTCCATGTTCTACGAATACTTAAGTCCTTGGGAAAAGAATTTTGGTGTCACGGACATGTGTCGTTTTGCGGATTCCTTCGCCTGTAGACAGAATAGAAATAAAAAATCTTTATTTGGAGCACAAAAATACAACAAATGACAATGATTCTTATAAAAGAAAAACAAAACATGCTACCAAAATGGTTGCTCTCAGCAATATTTCGAGGCTCTCTGAGGCCAAGACGCTGGTTTTCAGAGCAACCAGTTGAGAAGGCATGGCTCTGCCTTACGTTAACAACATAAAGAACTTATAATTACAATGCACTGTAAAAATAAAAATAGATATGCCAGTCTTTTCCAGGTAAAGCAAATAAAACAAGAGTTGCGTAGCCATCACCCTAAAAGTGGCTTTTGGGACTTACAGCCTTGGGCTCTGTCTACCCCGTTAGGGATAATGACGTGATATTTATATATATTTATTGAGATTGTGTTTAAAGGAGTAAATGGAATATAACCTTAGTCCCTGTTTAACATGTTTGTATAAGGCCGTTAATCACCTTCTTTCCCCATATAAGTTATAGTGCTCTCTCATTCATCAGTGAGAGTTAGGCACAACTATAATTACCTTGACCACGACCACGACATCGTGACTCCAACTCAGCAGGCTCCATGTTACAGAGACGTTTCTAAACTTTTGTGGCAACAGTATATCCTTATTGGTATAATTTTATGATCGATCACATCTGTCTTATATGTCTATACTTATACATTATTACGTCTTTATCCCTAACGGGGCAGACAAAGCATTTTGGGTCTTGCGGCTCTAAACAGACAGAGCCCATGGCCGCTAGACCCAAAGATCACTTTTAGCGTGATGCGGGCGGGAAGATGGAAAAAAATAATCGAAATAGTGATACTTGCTAGCAGCATAGCCTATTGATATTATTCTAATTTTCGCTCGTAGACGTAGGTACTGGGCAATATGATCATTGACTATGAAAAACATCCTTGATCAAAACGATTATATGACTAAACAACACACAGTAGTGCCTTCATACATCTTTTGTATTGTACTAAGGAGCAGCGCTCTTTTTTGTGTTTTGATTTCCACGACTCTCTTTTCCACTAAGTTCGGCCGTACCTGAATTTTCCGGTGTCCAGTGCTGCCCCCATTTAAAATAAATCATTTC
The DNA here is from genome assembly GCA_963576875.1 of Acrobasis repandana. NCBI lineage: Eukaryota > Metazoa > Arthropoda > Insecta > Lepidoptera > Pyralidae > Acrobasis > Acrobasis repandana. Next base: position 7,529,902 of record OY756215.1, read on the forward strand.
AAAGTAAATGGAGACATTATTTAAATTTTTGCTACTACCAAGCCTTTTATGAACTAAGTACTGTTTACAGTTTATAATGAGAACGTTAAGCTTTACTACGCACATTTGCCAAAAGTGGCCGTTTTTCGCAAATGTGCGTAGTAAAGCTTGACGTTCTCACTTTAAACTGTGAACAGTAGTTCATAAAATACTTTATAGGGTTATCTAGGACTTGATAGTAGCAAAATTTTAAATTATGTCTCCGTTTTCTTTGAAATGATTTATTTTAAATGGGGGCAGCACTGGACCCCGGAAAATTCTGGTACGGCCTTAAAACCTCTTTATATGTTTTCACAATTCATTTTCTTTTAGTTGATCAAAAAATCTTCTTCTGGGTTTTTCAATTTTTATGGTATTTAAGAACGTATCGTGTCGTAGAAGACGCCTTTATACATCTATCCTAAATATTTATCTCTAATTAAGTACTCAAGTACGAGTAGGTAAAATTTTGATAGTTCGTGACTCTACAAGTCATTGTTGCTTAGTTAAATGTATGAGTAACTAATAAATTAATTAAATTTTTATTTACTTTTGTGAAGACTCCGCACCAGTCCAATATATTTTATTATTATTTATTATAAATTTTTAAACAATTTTTCGGCAATGACGAGTTGTTGTATCTGCAATTAAGTTATTTAAATAATTTGTTCAATTTGAATCAAGATACATAAATGCATTTTATACAGCATAATTAACACAACAATTCGCTGCTTTTAATTGCTAAATTATGAATACTTACCTAAGTTTACATTAGCCATGTTACTGCATAACAAATACCTAATTGAATACAGACTTACGATGCACAGTTACGTCATTCATTATCAAGCCAATTAACCTTGAATTTAAAATCTTATGAAGTTATTAAAAATTTCACAAAATCTCTTGGCACGCTTTTATTAAAATAAGGTTATAGGATTATTTGCTTAGGTAGATATTACAAGTGGATGTAAAGGGTGGCTTTGAGGACCAGTAAATTTTTTCAAGCTAAGTCCATCGAGACTAAAGACCTTCGCCGTTTTACGAAATGGCTTGTTATACTAATAATAGTCCATGGTATTAAGACGAAACACAAGGGCCGTTTTTCCATACAAACGTAGTCCCCTGTTTCCTCCCTGGATAATTCCAGTAGAGTTATATATTTTTTCCTGAATATCTATAGCCACTATTAGCTTGTTCCTATGTATTATTATTATTTATAAATTAATTATTAAAAGAGATATGAACGTTTCAAAAACCTAAAAAATGGCCAGATTTTCTGCTGTGTTCAAACATCCAGAAAACAAATTTGACTAGATTATACTAAGTGGAAGGGACATATCCGTAATAAATCGAACCACGGGCTATACTAGAACTCTAAAGTGTAATGAAATTCAAATAAAAGTCAAAAAACCAAAAAAAAAATTGTCATTCCCATACAAATCCCATACAAATGTTGTCTTTGTAAAGCCCTAGATAACCCTTCAAACTATTTTATTCTACGCCCTTTTGCGGAACGGCCACTTTTAGCAAAAGCGCGTAGAAAAGCTTAGCGTTCTCACTTTAAACTGTAAACAGTAAGTAGTTAAGGTGAATAGGTAAGCAAATGACCTTAAAGTGTAAAATAAATTGTTAACTCGTAAATATGGTGATAATTTCCATATTGCTCTTCGTCATGCACTAGATATCCTTTTAAATTATTTTATGAACTGCCGTTGAAACTATTATTGGTGATCCGTCTAGCTTTAAAACTTGCCGTGGCCACTTTTGGCGGAGGCAAGTTTTAAAGCTAGACGGACTAATGTAAATACTTTCAACGGTGGTTCATAAAATAATTTAAAGGGCTATCTAGTGCATGACGAAGAGCAATATGGAAATATGTATATATATATATCACCATATTTACAAGTTAACAATTTATTTCACACTTCAAGGCCATTTGCTTATCCCTTTACCTTAATAAAATAGGTTGAAGGATTATGTAGGGCTTCACAAAGACAAAATTTTAAATGATATCTCCGTTTCCTTTGAAATGATTTATTTGAAATGGGGGCAGCATTGGACCCCGGAAAATTCAGTAATACTTATTTACAAAAAAATTATAAAATAAAGGTACGAACATTTGTGAATGACGACACTAATTTTAGGTGCAATAAATAAGTAACTGCTTATGCGGTTAAGCTCCTGAATTCACCAACAGTCAAACAGCACGTCTGCGGTTGAATCCTGAGTGAAGAGATTAATTCATGTACCTACGAGCATATCGTCCGGGCGTGATTCGTCAGTGGAATCCTTCGTTCCACTTATTAAATGTAGCGATCTCGCCTAATAATATTACTTTTACACCTTGTAGCACAGTCTACTACTTATATCTTTTACACTTAAAAGCTGTTGAGAAATGGATAATCGTGAGCTTAACAGTCATAAAAGCGATCGCTTCGTTCTGTTTCCGTGGTATCGTTTATGCTTATTTATTCTATAAAAACTCCTAGTGAGATGGAACCAGTTACGTACATCGGATTATTGGCCAATTTGTTTTGTAAATTAAATTCTTACGGTATTCGTTAATTATATTGTTCCGACGTTTTAGGTGATAGGATCAAGGGCTAGAGGTCTAATCCTTATATAGAGTGAAAGAAGCACGTGAAGGACTAAGTTTGCTCCGAGCACTCGAGCCTAGCTACAGTAAGTATTGTAAATTCTTGATTTGTGTTTAGGTAGGTACTCTTAGATTAAAGTTCAGATTATGGTTTTAAGCAATAAGTTTGTGAGGATTAGGTAAATACTATTTTACACCGATTCAATTTGTAAGAAAAAAAAATATTTTTGGGTGCACGGTACCTATTTATTTTAAGTAATATAAACCTTTATTACCTAAATATTAATATAAGTCTGGCCATTCAACGTGGTAATGCCGCCAGTCTCTAAGGTACCCTGCCCTGCGATAGTAGTGATCTAGGCTAAATTTTTTATATTATGGGTATGTTTCTTTTTTTTAATTCCTTAGATAAAATTTTAGTTTATAGATTTTTTATTTGTATGTTAGGTTCTAGTTTATTTATTTATTTATTGTTATGTAGTAATTATTACGTATTAAATAAAAATATTTAAACCTATATATTGAGATTAATAATATATTACTTTTAAGGCTAGTGTAATCTTTGTGATTTCTCCCATAACACCCAATCATATTCATCATCATCATCATTTCAGCCGCATAACGTCCACTGCTGGACATAGGCCTTTCCCAGGGATTTCCAAAATGACCGATCTAGAGCGGCCAGCGCTTTTCAGCGACCCTAGTCAGATCGTCTGTGTGTAACACCCAATACTAGTATACATTTTCTTTTGTTTTCGTAGTACCTAGCAAACTAACACTTTACGTAGCAGTTTGTATGTACTGTACCTATTACTTTTTAGGACTCCGTGTCTAAAGCCCGCAGTCTGTCCATCCTTTTGTCGCTGACAAAGTCGTGGTAGTTATGTTATGAATCCTAATATGTAAAAAAATGTGATCCTCATTTTATTTTACAACGTTTTTAGAATAGTGGTATGAAACTATTCGTGTGCGACTAAATGTCTGTTTTTTGTTATCATTAACGCATTGCATCGCTACTCAGTTCTAACTTATGATTTATACGTCAGGTCAGTCTGTTGTTCCTCGTCATAATTGCGATAATTATGTATTTCACGTTCCACTTCACTCAGTCTTTATGATTTCATAACGGATAAAATAATCTGCAAATCACATCATATGTGATTTGATACGCAATGTCATCAACATTTGCTACATTAAAGCATTTCGCAGATTACAAATTTTTTGATCGGTCAGTAGTTTGTCAGTTTCCATTATATTAAGTAGAAGATTGTGCTAAAAGGCGTAAGGTAATATTTTACCTCTAAAGGCGAGGGCGGAGGGATTCATGTAGACCGCCCGAGGTAAACCCTTGAGCTTTTCTTTTTCACTTTTTAGCCTTGAGAGAATTACTAGTATATAATAAGAGAATTACTATATATAATAATTATTGAATTGAGCAATAAATATTTTGTAGGAATAGTAATCTCCTTGCACCCAACTTATTTCATACTCAAAAACTGAGTAAAAACTTTTTGGTTCCATATGTTTGTTTAGTTCTTTTAAATTTCATAATAACTGTATTAAATTGTAAATAATTTAATGCGCCAAGTAAAAAATTATTCCTTCTTTCTTTCTTTTTTTTTCTTAGTTTCTTGCTCTACATAAAGTTACAGTCACAGCTAACGTAGCACACAGATATATGTAAGAACTTGCGCTTTAATGCACTATTACCAAAAAGGATAAAGGTACCTAATTAACATTAAAACTAAGCATATCAAATAAATATATTAACTTGTCATGGGACTTATCGTTAATGCAATTGCTTCTATTTCGCCTTTTCTACTTAGAAAGGCTGGTATAGTAAGCAGTGCAGTATGTATGTAAATACTACAAACACATAATTCGTCAGCTGTCTAAACATATAAAGGTATGCTTGCTATATCTTATTTTTTGTTGCATCTGTATTTTGCGCTAGCCTAAGAAAAACCTTGGCATTTCAATGTCCAGCTCAAATAAATTAATCATTAGGTATTGAGGCCCAGCCTTGCCGTGGGTCCTCAACAGGTTGTAGGCTGAGTGCAGGTCAAAGGCCAATGCTCACATAGCAAATGGAAGTGTTAGGATAAATAATATGTAATGTTGATTTGATAAAATGACAGAATTATAAATAGAAAATATCAAAGCAAAAAGCTCTTGTTCTTATGAAGTAGATAATATTGACATGCATTACAGAATCTTCGGGAAATTTACTAGGTAATTTAAATAAGTACGCAAATTATTTATTTCTGTTATTGTACATCAGCATGAGAAATTGTTATTGCTACTTCTTACAAAAATCCCCTCATATTTTAGATGAAATTTTCCCAAAATAAATGGGTAGGAAGGTAACTGTCTATTACAATAGCGGTTTTGTAAGAACAGTTGATCTCACTAACCTTGCAATAACCGACACTTTCCCGTTTTCCCTGGCTTAACAAAGCTTTTTCAATGAAATCCATCCCTATTTAACACTACAGCAAACTTCCCCCCTTTTTCCTCTTTTGGAAATCTTTTGCAACATCTTGTGTGGATGAATATTTTATAGGGTTTTTTAGGCATTCAAGATGCAGTACAAGTACTCAAATAATGAAATAAGAAATGGTGAAAAAATACCACGTGATTTAATTTGTGTGGATGAAGTTCTTATAAGTGTGCCTCTCAAAGATTAAAATCCGTCAATAAATAACTCTACAGCAAAGTTCCGCCCTTTTCCCCCCTATTTCTACCCCAATCAAAAATCGCGATCAACTTAAAAATTTAAATAATGTAAGGAAATTGTATGCCAATTTTCGTCAAATTCAGTTGAAAATGCGATGTGTAGGCGAGAACCACATGCGAGAACAGACAGCCAGACAAAAGCATTTTTGGGCAATCTCGAAAGTGAGACGCTTCGCTTTGTCCATCATACACTGAAATATGATATACCTAGTGCTAAAAAGTTATTCCTACTAATATTTCTTTTTTTTTATTTCAGAACCGAGCTAAACGCGATACCATGGACAAGGAGAAAATAGTTTTCAAGGTAAGTGGCTTTCTATGGACAGACTCAAATATAAGCTTACAAGGTTGGATTCATGAAATTGTAATTGTTTATGAAATGGATGAAGAAGTGTTTATACACCAACTACTTAAATGATAACATTTCTCATCTGATGCGCCTCATGCGCCTATCGAACGACTCAAGGCATACCTGCTTTATTATTGTAAAAAAAAATTAAACTAAGTAGACCATGGCCATTTCATATGTATGCTGACTGGCGCCGGCAATGACTGTAATTTTTGTATTCGACGTAAAAATTTTGATGATTGTTAAAAAGGTGTTTTGATATTTGTGCTAACTTTAGAACTACGCTAGCTAGAAAACTAAAAAAGAAATAGCTGTATGGTACTAACTAAATAGTGCTCAAAGATTACAACTGCCAGTACCAAAAAGATTATTATATCCCACAATGAAAACATGGTTTTACAATTCTAACAATTATCCTATATACGGCTGAACGAATCTACAATGATCTGCCTAATAATATTAGATCAATACATTAGTCTTAAAATATTCGAACAAAACTGTATGACTGACTGGTAAAGAATTGTTTTTATAGTGTTAAAGATTTTTTATCCCCATAATTGAAATCTATAAATAAAATTCGTTCCAATTGACTTACATTATCGGTGATGACAAAATATGTGTGACTCTACATGGGTTTTGTGCCATCAAAATTGCAATAAACTACATTCCATTTCATTTACTTTGACAAAAATAAAATATAGGTTGGTACTTTAAAACACATGAATTTTTATGATAGAATTAGTCAAATAGAAGAGACAAAGAAATATAACGTGTGCCTATAGTTAAAGCTCTTGTATTCATAATGAGTTATAATGAGAGGCTGCGCGTACGGCGTGTAGGCTTAAACTCCGACCTACGTAGCTTCTCCATAATGCAGCTCTTCCTTGTGTCTCATTTAGACAAAACGGATGTGAAGGTTTCGTAATTATTTATTTTATTGTCTGTTTGGGTGTAGATTATGGACAGAGACAGTCTTTATTAATTTGGCCTAATTAGTATCTACGTACACATTATTCTGTATATACGTGTAAAATATATAAAAATTGTGTATAATTAAAAATTGGCTCTACATTGCTCAACGATGCTGAATAACTGTCTTGAATTGAAGTAGTGTTTGAATATGAACCAGCCTTTTATTTACGGTTTTGTTCAAAATGTTTAATGTTGTCTTTGTAGATAATAAATGTAAATTAGGTGATTTGACTGCAAAATAACGTGGTAGCGCTTTTTTCCCTGGCTGCTAAATATAAAACGTGTAAAGTCAAACAAATAATATTCCACGTTATACGATAAAGCTTGATTAATATCAGGGACTAGATGAACCCCTCCCATAGGGAACATAATACAATCAAGTTGGTACCTATCTAAAGTAAAAATAGAATTCTCAAGCTGAACTTAGAAACTAATGGAAATAATACATAAAAGTATATATTAACTAGATATGTCCCGGATTTGCAAGAAATCTAGGTACGTAACTACGTAATATATTCTAGTTAACTTTATGAATTTACACACGTAACATTATATATGAGGCACTAAAAGACAATGGTGCAGTTTGTATGGAAATATAATTACGCTAACTGTAGCGTAAGAGATGGATGGTGTGATGGTTTATCTAACGTGTGTCAAGTGTATGGAAATTGTGTAAATAGCAAGCGGTTGCGACAGGCTGAATGATGCGAGGCAGGCCGCCGCAGAGGCCACTCTCATTAGCATAACAATGCTTGTGACCATTGCACTGGACTGCAAACACGATGACTCACACATATTTTTCAGATTTTTGCCTATATATATATATATATATATATATATACTAAAAAGTAAGGCTCCGTAAGTACTCCACCGACAAGAGCCACTAAGCTCTTAAATAAGAAGAAGGTACCTTTATACCGTCTAACATGATAGTGAAACTATGTTAAGTACACAAGGGGATTTTGGCTCATGTATAAGATTTGTCATATATGTATATGAGACATTTCGTCCATCTCAAGACGAACACTAGGATTACTTATTTTAACTTAGTAGTTATATTTCATCATTAACTTTACATGGATATTTTATCAGAACTTAAGTAGGTAACTACATTATTTTATGCTTACTTAGTGATTTTAAAAAATCCACGTTTTAATTATTTACAGGGCCTATGCTAAATATTTAAAACTGCTATTTTTCTAGCTGACTCAGTAACAACTTCTTTTGGGTTTGGCTCCTTTTAAAGTACCTATATCTTAAGCGAAAGTCAAAGACTTATCTCAATTGTAGTTCTCACGATGTTTCCTTAAAAAAAATGATAAACTTGCTTTACTATGAAAGTGCAATCCAAATGAAAGAACACATACATAATAATCGGCCCTCATAGGTACACAATATCAAATTTCTTTAATCCACATGTCGTGAGCTTTTGACATTCTTCACATGACTTACCAAGGCTTTTTCCACCTTCACTTGTAGCTGCTCCAGGTGTCGCCATCGAGCGCATTTACCCTAATGTTACTCGCCTTCGATTATTAAAATTAGTCCATAGTAATTAATCAATTTGCGACCATGTCCCATTGTTATATTTTTACAGTTGACCGAGCAAGTCAGACGCTGTTTGGTATGATACGTGTCACTAATCAGTCAACCATCAGTCACTATCCTTAGATTAACAATCGTTTTGTCCTTTGAAAGTCCAAAGCGACTATTTGTCACCCATATCTAGCTTTATCGGGCTAATCAGTTGATTTTAATCACGATCTTTTATTGGAAGCTTTCGATTTGTCATCGGAGTTCAGAGAGACAGAACTAAGTAGCTCTATTGAAGTTAAAAATCAATTTTTAATTTCTTTTTAGGGTTTCGTACCCGAAGGGTACAAATGAGACCCTATTACTGAGACTCCGCTATCTGTCCGTCTGTCACAGGGCTCTATCTCTAGAACCGTAATAGCTAGATACTTGAAATTTTCATCGATTATGTACCTATTAGTGTGACCGCTATAACAACAAATACTAAAAATAAAAAATAGTTGAAAATTAAAGGGAGTCGTCATACAAAAAATGTGTTTTTTCAGCGTTTTTAACTAGATCTTTGTAATGGCATTAACTAGATACTTAAAACTTTCACAGATTATGTATTACTATGACATGACCACTATAACAACAAATACTAAAAATAAGATAAAGTTAAAAATTTAAGGGGGTCGTCATACAAGATACGTTTTAAGTTCTTTAAGCGTTTTAAAACATTGTACGGTGTGGTGCGGAACCCTTCATGTACGAGTCCGACTCGCACTTGATCGTTTATTTATGCCACCTTTTGACGAAGCATGTTGCGGATTTTTATCTGTGATCCATTGACGAAGCATGTTTTAATATGTGTTAATCAATTAAAATAAAAAGGCTTAGCCGGGCTATACAACGTCGAAATGCCGCCAGCCTCTTGCGGGACCTTGCCTGCTGACGGTGGCGATTTGGGTTCCATTTTTTATATAAATTAATGTTTGTTGTCTGTAATATTAGTTTTAGATTCAATTTATTATTGTTATATTTAGTTTTGATTATATGCAAATATTAAAATAAATAACTTCAAAAATACCGAGCTAAAAAAATGTAAAATAATATATTTAAAATTTTAATAAGAAATATTTGTTTTATTAAACAATTGAATTCAAACCAGAGTTAGAAGCAGGTTAACTTGAAACTCAATATATTTTATAAAGCACAATGTGCATGCGTATGATATATATATATATATATATACATAAATATGAAGACTGGCAGTGATATCTACCTACCTAACAATTGGGATTTAACGATCGTGTGCAAAGGCCATAACCATAGCATAGAATTCATTACTAAGTAGATACATACCTAGATGAACCTAATTAATTTTTGGTTTTATCGATTACCAAACATTTTTCAAATGAAACCCACCAGAAGAAACGAAAGAGCTTCGACTACAGATAAGACTCCGAACAGTTAAGCTCTGTCAATAGAATGAAAGTAGCTACACGGGTTGCGATTGCTATCTGCGTCGCTGTGTCGAATGACAATTTCTTTCTCACATTTCTTGCGCCGTGACAAGATGATTGTTGGGAAAAGCATTTGTGCCCAATAGGTTTTGTCATATCCCGGGATATTTGATTGCCAATACTATAAATGCGACAGGTGTGTCGGTAAGTTGACATTTTTGAATGTCTGTATTGTAAGGGATACAGAGCATATAATACCTATGTACTGTTAAACAAACCTTACCGAATATGCCTCTTACTATTTGCGAGAGTAGATAAAGCTATAATAGTTACTTTAAAAACTTACTTCACCAGAAAATAAAACGTTTAGTATTTGTTCAAAATATTAATCAAAAGGAATGTTGTTTTACTGTTAGGTACAAAGTATTGAAAAGGCAGGCCATTGCCGCAAGGTAGCGAAAAATGCACATGTAGTATGCTATTTTCTTCTTATTTTAACATTGAAAACGTTTATGTGACCACCAGTGTATGTGCCCGATGTTCAGCCAAATTGCGACATGGCCCTAGATCGGTCAAAATTAGAGATATCTCTATGCAAGAGGTGTCAAAATATGCAGGGCACATGGCGCTTGAATTTTGAAAAAAAAGTAGGTAGTTTTTGAGAAATTTTTAAAAAATCTAAAAATTTGGAAAAAAATTCCGACTTGCCGGACAAAAATTAGAAAAACTTGTTAGAAAACAAGTTTTTTGGTAATTGGGTAGATGATCGGACGACAGATGTGGGCTGCGGAGGTTCCCAATAGTGGGAGTGGTTTTTAGTTCGGCCGCGTTAAATAAGGCAGTTTATATACTCGTATTAGCGCATACGCTCTCCGTGACGATTGTGTTATTTCTTTATTTCATTTTTAATGTACTTTGATAGTTGCGTGGAGCATGAAATCTGTAATTTTTTACTATACATTTAAAATACAAGAGTAAGTGTCGTCACGATGTAATATAGTTTACACCCTCAACGGCAAAAAAACTAGCAACAAAAAATTCACACAATTTATACCTACGGTGAGATGATCAGACGGTGCGTTCGCGTTGAAAACAGGTTCGATGTCACGGCACTTACTGCGGGCCAAGGCTTCGTTAATGCACTATATTTCCTCCGCCATGTACAAACCACACAAACCGTAATTATTGCCACTGATGTACAGATAATCAAGATAGCAAAAAATACAACGAATACCAAATTGAGCTCGAAAACCGGGTGAGTTGTGTATCGCTGTAGTTCCGGCATATTTTTTACACCGTAAAATATTTGTAACCACAACATAACTTCAATAATATATAAGTAAAAACGTATAGCATCACTTAATAATAAATTCATACATGTGATCTCAATTTATTCTAACATCTCATGATCTAACCCGACAAAGCATGATGGGCCAATTGAATATTTCAAGACGAATGACGGGTTTCATATTACACAGTTTAATGTTCGTAGTGACGGGCCTAACAAGATGATGTCGTGCTGTAGTGTAGTATAATTATTATTTTTTAAACTAACCGTGGACTCAGGTCTGTTGAAATATGCCCATCAACCTTGTAAGTACGCAAATATCTTAGGGTTACTGCAGAAAGTTGTTCACCCTTTGTAGGGACATGCCTCGATTCAACGAAAAAGGCGTTTTTATTGGCCTGAAATTCTTTCTTATTTCCTGCTACTACGATTTAAATTATCCTCTTAAAAATCTTGAAATATTCATTGGTTCGTTGAACTTGAATGCCACTGTAATTACTACTTAGGTAATGCCTATAAATAATAAGGAGTCACAAACCGCTATGTAAATAGGTCCTAAATTACACAGGACTCTTATGTGTGTATGTTGTTTATGCATATTAATTGCATGTCAGGTATATTACGCTCTATTGTATTCTAATTTATTTAGCCTGGTTAAGCTCACGAAGGCTAATCTGGTCACGATTGCTTCTCGATGACAAAGCTAACTGAAATGTGGCTCTGGAACACCACATACATCCACTTCGATTAGCAATGACAAAAACGCGGTAGGAGCTACCGATTTGATTTTCCTTCACAAGTATAACGACCTTCTTTTGTTTTTCAAATTTTTTAACCGATCTAAAAAAGGAGATGGTTGTATGTTTTTTTTTATGTTTGTTACCTCAGAAATCCGTTACTTATCAAACGATATTTTTGTTTTAAAAAATTATCTAAATATGACATCCTACTTGTATATTTGATTTATTATTTTTTTATATCAATTATGCATAGAATGTTTGGTTGACAGTAGGTGTATCAATGTTTTTTTTTATGAGATATATATAGATATCCCTAGACTCTAGAGATAGATATCTCGAGACTCTTTAATGTAGAGTCTAGATTATAGTAGTACCTATAATTCTGGTAGTAAGCAAGATTGAATACTAACAAATTAATTAAGGATGGATACATAAACTAACATAAACAGCGTTATTTTTGAATAAATAAAAATAATTACTCATATTTAAATGAAAAAATCTGTAAGTTTAGGAATACTTTGTCAATTGTATTGTAATATCAAAGTGAATTAATTCTATTTTCAATTTAAAACGATTATTGCCTAATTTTATTACGAAACAAGAGTGATTGTTTTGTCTTGCTTTGTCTATTTAAATATTTTTTGTAGGTAGCGTTTGCGTGCATAAATTAATTTTACTATTAAGGAGTGCTCAAAGAGCTGTCAAGTTAGACATCTGCTTTGTATATAGGACTGGTCACGTTTTAACCATTATTATATTCAATGTCAAAGTGCACGGCGACGCGTATACTAACAGGGTTTGTCCACTCGAATTTTATGATCCGTTATTAGAGGAACGGATGGTAAAAACTGTGAACAAAAGTATCACTTGTATTTTACTTATATGCATTTAAGTTGGATTTACAAAACAAGTATTCTTATTGAATCCAACCTGCAGTCTATTAAAATTATTGGATTAATTATTATTAATGTTTTTGAGCAAATATTAGTAAGTACTAATATTTGCTTTACAATACCCACCTTATTTAATTGGAAACCGAGGTAAATTAAAAAAAATATGATGTTAATGAGCATATGGGCCGTGTAAAAATTGGGTAGATGGCCATTTTTAGGGTTCCATACCCAACTGGTGCCAACGGGATCCTATTACTGAGACTCCGCTATCTGTCCGTCTGTCTCTATCTTTTGAACAGTAATAACTAGGGATTTGAAATTTTCGCCGATTATATATTGCTGTATATATTATATACAGCAATAAAAATACCGCTTTAACAACAAATACTAAAAATAAGATAAGGTTTAAAATTTAAGGGGTCGTAATACAAAAAAACGTGTTTTTTTCAGCGTTTTGAAATATTGTATGAAGTTACGGAACCCTTCATGTACGAGTGCGAGACTCGCACTTGTGCACTCGGTTTATTGAGATAAGATATGATCAGGTTAAAAAAATGTAAACTCAAAAAAATTACAATACTGAATCATATGATTCAAGTGGACTTACTCTGCGATTGGTTTGACTTTAACTAAGCTTTTAATTTCGAAGCTTCCTGCAGTAGACAATTGGATGTGTATGACCGTGACATTTCGAAGATTTGGTATTTTTCGGTTCATTGATTTCTGAGAATTATTTGCCCTTTACATCTTAATAATATTTTCTTATACATATATTGCCAGTAGTTGGGAGTCATTGAATGGAGCTGAGTAAATATTTGTGATAGTTTATATTATTTTCATCACGTAAATGCACACATATTGAAACGGATTCTATATTTGTGTTTTTCTATAAAATGTGTTGTGTTTATGAGCTGAATAAGCTGTTATTGTAATGAGCCACAGATATCAAATTTACCATATATTTTTAATAAATTTAATAATTTTGATGATGCAATGTAATTTTATGTAGATTTTCGGTGGTAGGGTAAGTTACACTTTACCCTTTTAACTCTTCACTGTTGAGTAAACCACCAGATTTAAAATCATAGATTAATGAACTGCGAGAATACCTGGTTCATTAGCCGATGTTTTGTTAAAGGTCATGTGAACTAGAGCGCTTGTACAACACTTTTCATTTTCTAACATATTCAAAATGGATTATTTATATTGTATTGGTAAACTGGTAAATAAATAAGGTGTTCAAAAACTTATTGAAGTAGTTTTTCAACACAAATTTATATAAGTTTTTGGAAATTTTCCGTTTTGAATGTGAATTTAAGCTAAGAATGTATATCAAAAAAATGACACCAAGGAAACTCAAATAACTTGATATATTTAATTACTTCTCTGTATATAAAACCAAAACCCAGCATCATCCCAGCCCTTCTTCCGCCCACTGCTGAACATTGGCCTTCTTTCGTCAACGCAACCCATCCTAGTCCTGTGCTTTCGTATGATGCATCAAAAGTAGACCATCTTTTTTAGAGGACTTTTTTACATATCAAAGTCATGTATATTTTAAATTGCTTACTCAATTCTGCTACTTTAGGATCTATATATATATATCCATCTTTAAAGAATACGACAATACGTACCTCAGTCATATAGAATTAAACTTCCTCAAAGTTTTAGAATTAATGAAGTTTATATAATTTATTATACACAGCCTTTATAAATATGTAACGTACACGCCTCTACATATTTTTTGTCATTACTCATTCAGGAAATTAAATCAAAGGTGTGGCACAGATACCTGTCTAATTTTTACTTTGTAAATAGTTATCTACCTCATTTTTAGGGTTCCGTAGTCCACGAGGAACCCTTATAGTTTCGTCATGTCCGTCCGTCCGTCCGTCTGTCTGTCCGTCCGGGCTCGTACTCCGCCGCTACTGCACCGATTGTCACGAAAATTGGTGAAGAGATAGATATTGAAGTATACCAAATGTTGGTTTTTAAAATTATGAAAAAATGTTTTTTTTCAGCCCCGTCCCATACAATGAAAAGTGAATTTAAAAAATTAAATTGGATTAACCCCAACGTGTGGGGTATCGTTGAAAAGGTCTTTTAAAATGCAACAAAAACTGGTTTGAAACTATTTAGATCAAACCCCCCAATCTTGGGATAATCTAATACAAAGTTAAAATTTGAGGTGTCCCCCCACCGTAACTTTTGAAATATTACAAAAATAATTCTGAAAAAAATGTGGTATATACCTCAAAGTATGTACTTTCAATTAAAACTATAGCAGTCTCGGTATCATAGATGGTTATTTTTTAATACGTCATAAATCGTAAACCGCAATTTACCTTTAGAACTTTTATATTAAAAACTAGCTGACCCGGCGAACTTTGTTTCGCCCGTTCCCGTTCCTTTTCCCATATTTTCTCACCGTTTAAACCTTCCCTGGACTACGACAAACATTTCAAGACCAAAATCAGCCAAATCGGTTCAGTCGTTCTCGAGTTTTAAGCAGACTAACGAACAACAATTCATTTTTATTTATATAGATTTATGTTACTAGCTGCTACGGAACACTTCATGGGCGAGTCCGACTCGCACTTGGCCACTTTTTATTATTTATTCAACTCTATTACAAAAATTGTAAACGGCGCACTTAAAGCCTTGGGCTTTCTCTACCAGTCAACCGACAGGTGGTCACCAGATTAAAGACATAGACTTATGGAAAAGGCAATGGCATTGCAACATATCGTGTTTTGCAAAAATACTCGCAGAAATGCTCAGTCCATATAGGGGTTGCTATCCCAAAGGCCAAGTTTAGCAAAGTAATAATCGGGAATCAGAAATAGTGATCGCAGACCCGTCTATTTACTAGCAACTGGTACCCAGGAATTCAAGCCCATTACACTGAATTAATAATAATAGGTATTGTAATAAAATGGATACTCGCAGGGCAGCGTCCCTAGCAATATGGCGTCCCCGCATCTTTCCCCCGTTATCGGTGGCGTTTGATGGCTTTGAACTCTAAAACTCACACATTGACATGTGCACGGATGTATAGTTTCGTTTGTAGTAGTAGTCGGCACAAATTTTACTCCGCTTGTATGAAGCGTCATACTTGTGCCCATCACCTATATAAAATTACATCAAGGTTATCGCTTTTTACGATCTTCTTTTGTTCTCTTGTACCTAACTCTCGTAACACGCCCGTATCAAATCCTGCAAATTACTAACATCACATTTCCTTTTCATCACAGTAGCTACAGGAGAGTTACTTAAACGCTAAACTAGTACCCATTTGAATTTACAAAATTTCCCTTGTCTCGTCTTGTCAATTGTCAGCTCAGCTTGACTGGTCTGTCAGTGACAGCGGTATTACATCCGATTATTTTGATATTCTCGTGTGAAAGCGGACAGACAGACATTAACTACCTGCCTACATGTGATGTGATAAACAAAACATGTACATGTTTTGTTTATATATCAAGATATTTAAACAGTAGCCACGGAGGTGAAAATATGTTGTTATTGTTGCGTCTACTTGTTATCACGTTACAGGTGATAAAAATATTGACATTGACATTTTGGCACTAGTTCTCACTCAACCGTGACTACATTAGAAACCTACTCGAAGAAATTGTGCTTCGAAGTACGATTTATGTATATATATATCACATATAAAAGCATTTAGGCAGATTTTAGGGGTGGACAAATTTGAGGCCAATTTGTCCCAAAAGAAGAGGCCCGCCCCGCTAGCTACTCGTTCCTATTTAAACGCCCGCGTGTACACATACATACACAGTAATACTATCATGTCTAGTCTTTATACAGTACCTAAGGGAGCAGGCAGAATATTTTGAGTCTTGTGGCTCTAAGCAAACAGAACTAGGGCCGCAAAACCCAAAGGCCACTTTTAGCATGATGGTAGGTGAAAAAGTGGATAAAGGATGTGATAACCGGGTAGCTAGTCGCATCGCCTACACATGTTCGCCCATTTTGTCGATCGGCTTCTATGATCTGCGCGAAAAGAAAAACTGGTACATTATAAGATTTTTCTACTCTCCTAGACGAAGAAAGAAGGAAAAGATAGAATATATACTGATTACGATACACCAATAGTAAAATCAGTTTACGGTTACTTCATCGGTAGTTCTGGCAGGCTAGCATCACGTGCCACTATCGGCGCCCTACTTGCGCGAGACGGTCTTATCACACAGTTATCATTTGAATAATATGTGTATGTATATAATAATATATATGACTGTATATCACTGTTGAAGTGTGCCATGTCCTGGTTTGTGACCGATAATTTCAAGTATAATTACTTGAAATTATTGTTTATATTGACTACCTACCTACCTACGATTATTTTGTAGCATATCTTTTAGTGTTTATAGCATTTGTTCGTAGGTTTATAGGTACTTTGTTTTGTGCAAAGTATTTATTCGTGATTTGTGTCACGTCAGCGCGAATATACCGCGTTTGACGACTCAGTCCGTCTAAATCTGTTGGCAACTGTTTTTTGGGCAACTGGCAATTGGCAACTTGTTGTAAAACTGTTGGCTATTAACTGCACATTTGTATGGAAATGACTATTTTTTCAAGATCTTAAAGGTTCCTAAAAAATAGTCATTTCCATACAAATGTGCAGTTTATAGCCAACAGTTTTAAATAAAAAAGTCGAACTTTAAGTTCTTTGCATTGATTTGGTAGACAGTGTTGCCAGTAGTGGTTGGAGAATTAGAACGCCGGGTCGTCTGAAAAGGAACGATACCATTCGCGAAATAGAAAAAATCTAAATATGCCGCCCCAGTCACTATTTCTGGCGACGGGGATATAAAGATATGGGGGCAGCCTGAAGCCGAAGGCCGAGTCACTCCTCTTTCCCCCAAGATCCCCCTTTTGTCAAAGGAACGAAAAGAACGCACGAAAGATAGGAATGGGAACGAAAAGGGAACGCAGAGCGCAAAATAGTAATAGAATGTAAAATGTTCCAAAAGGAACGAACGATCAGGCAACGCTGGTAGAAAAAGAAGTTCATATCGACGGTTCATATTCACAAAAATGCGAATGCTTCAATTGGTTGCGTTACTCATTATAATAGTCATCCCAGCCCTTTTTACACGTAGACCTTATCATCCACGAGACCTTACTCAATCCTTTACTCTGCTCTTAACAGTTTTTGCAATGTTAAGCACAGAGCTAATATGTAAAACTAGAGAAGAATTCCACACCACATACCACTGTTTTGTCCCGTTCAGTTGTAGGCGTTGTAGTTGTCCCCATTACATTTACTTGGTCCCTTATGCTAGCTCTTATACCCCTGGTACTTTCGTCAGTTTATGAGCGAGAACATTACTAAAAATGCCTTGGTGTGTGGTAAAATCAATGATTTCAACTCAGGATGGGCCCATCAGAATATTTTGCATAAAATATCTTCATACATTCAAGGTCGCACCCGGAGCGAACACAGCGCATGTGCTGTTGTCACTCCGAGCGCGACGCTGCGAGCATGATGGCTGCTATTCGGTTGTAAAATTAGCGCGGTAAAATTCCTTAGTATTTTAATTATAACAAAGTTATGTTACTTACCGATGATACGATATTCCATGTACTTTTTAAACCTATATCACAGCCTATATCGTAGTTTTTGCAGCCTTTAAATGCGCAACCAGGCATTTTTATAGCATTTACAAGTATGAAACAAAAACGAATGAACACGGACTAAGTCGCGTTGGCCCGCAAACCGACTTTATCGGGTCAACGAGTTGGTGCCATTTCTTCGCGCGGTTGGCCTATAGTCCTTACGCTAGTATTATATTATATAAGTCAATGGGTAAAATACTGTAAGAATTATTGAAGGAACTCGGCAAAGTGTAAATAAATAACTTTCCATCGGTAAGTAACCAGATTACATTGTTTGAAAATTAAATACGTATGATAAAATTCACGCCGCCATAGATATAAAAATAGAATAGGGGCCAATGTTTGAGATAGCTGGTAGATATATTCCATGTCAATGATGTTGAGTTGCTCAATGTTGTGGAATACATTAAGGGTGAGCAACAAATGTTTGGAAACTGTCACTTTCTAAGATCTGTTATGTATTCTGCTCGCTTCCCTTCTATTCATCTGACTAGACGGATAAGCCTACAGATATCCGCTGATGCTTTGCATGAGAAATGCTGCTTATAGATCTTCTAACATAAACAGTATTTGCTTATTACGTACGCTAATTACTACTATCTGATCTATGAATTGTAAAGGCATAAATTCTTATACTTTATAATTTTGGCAATTCAGAATGACTAGGCGGTGATCCCATTGCACCGCGCACCGTCGCGGAGCGGCAGATTTTAACATTGTATGCAAGTATCTCAGTTTGTATAGAAAACACATCTAGTCAAATCCACTAAAAACGCGACAGATTCATTAAAAATGCGGCAGATTCCGCGCACCTCTGCGGGGCGCGTTGCTAGTGGGCGAATCGCCTTAGACGAAATTGTTCACTTAGCATCTGCTATGGTAAAGTGTAGATGACATGGTGCTGGTGTTCTATAGAAAACAGTCTTTAGTAGTGACATTACATCTGTGGTTGTGATAAAATTCTTTTTTAATTAGCCATCTATACAGGGTCTAACAAAATTTACTGAAACTATTTTAAGGGTGGATTCAGTCCATGATTCTGAACAACTTTCTCCAAGGAACGTGTAGCGAAATATGAAAAATATTTTTTGGCCTCCCATATAAGTTGAGCGATCAGCTGATCCGAGTTTGTATGGAAAGCCAAAAATTATTTTTCATATTTCGATATATGTTCCTTGAGAAAAGTTGTTCAGAATCACGGACTGAATTCACCCTTAAGATAGTTTCAGTATATTTTGTTAGACGTTATATAGATACCACTGCTAGGCAAAGGCTTCTCCTTTTTCCTTCCATGATCAACAATGCAAATTAAAAATTTCAGTTATATTTTCATTCGCTTTTCACAGTTTGAGAAACTGCTATATTTTTGCTTTGAACATGCTATTACTTTTGAAGATATCGCAAATGACTCTACAAATATGACTAATTAATAAATTTATATTTATTAAATACGAACTTAATTAGTATAACCAACAAAAGAAAGTAGTATTGAATGATAGCAATGGATTACGAAGATTTCTCGAGCAGCCATGGGCTGGGCTCATGGGGCTAAGCACGCAACTCCCTTTTCCCTGGCATGGGTGTGACGCCGCTGACAGCTGACAGGTCGCCCGACGGGTTAGAGCAGCATTTCTCAATCTTTTTGGCGCCGGAACCTTGTTAAAATAATAAACAACTTATCTTAGTGCATTATTTGTTACTATAATCATGTTTCATTGTTACTTAATGATGAAATTGTATCCTATTTTTTAACACACTGATTGAGCTAGCCCCAAGGATAGTTTTTTACAACTTGTGTTATGGGATACTAATTCAACGATACTATATTTTATGATAAATACATATATAGATAAACACCCAAGACCTAGAATAATTTGAAAAAGTCCATTTTCTAAGTTGCTCTGGCTGAACTCAGAACCTCCGGATTGGTGGACGAGCGTGTTAACCATTACGCAACGAAGGCCGTATCAGGTTCGGTGTTAGGAAGGTTTTTATTACATTTTTTTCTCTTTACGAACAGTATTTTTGGAGAGCATCTGCAAAGCTATGCGGAGGCTCCACGGAGCACACTTTGAGAACGGCTGGTTGTGGGCACTTTCCTCGTGTGGTAACACACGCTCCCAATACGAGTTTACCGACTTTTCCTACACAGAATGTGACAGAATCCAATGACTTAATTACAAGTGTCATCGAGTTCTTGATAATGTTATCAAAAGGGTCATGGAAGTTTTTGCACGGATTTGTTGCTACCGGCTACGAGCGAATAAAAATAATCTGGTTCATCCTTCAGTGTTTGATAAAAACGTGATTTCTTTTGAATATTTCGATATCATCATGGCCATAGATATTAATTTAAATTGGGTTTGAAATAGTTAGTTAGTTAACATCTTTATTGCACCAAAACAAAATGATACAGAGTAATAGATTAAAGAAAACAGATGTCAAATAATAAACTACAAAAACGGACATACATGGTCCAGATTCACTACTTAAAAACCTGACGGAGTACTGGATGTCTAAATGAACTAACAAGCGTCACGCTTCACGGCGTCGCATTTTCACGTATTGCGTGTATTTTCCGAAATTGTACGGCGCAGAAAAATATTTCAACTTTGATTTATTTTGAGGTTACTTTTAACCAGCTACCTTAATCAATATTCATAATAATTTCCAAGAATACTATGTTGCCAACAAAGTTTGAGTTTGTGGACGTCTCTACGACGTCTAGTCATTTGCACTTGAATACTTCTTATTTTTGACGTTTAAGAACCTGAATAGGATAACATCATATACATCTGGCATGACAACAGAGCGATATGCATCGGCTATCATTATTCGTAGGCTATACCAGATAAGTATCATGTACGTATAACCTCGACTAAGTACTAGAGGTATAATTAATGTCAAATATACGTAAGTATGCAGGCATATATATGTGTGTGGTCGATATGAGTTTGATATGATTATTACGCAGTAATATTACATTATATATAATATCACAGACGTCGGTAACTACGCATTAAACAAAACTTCCAATCGCTTGCCTACACGTGTTGCTGATAAAACCTTTTTAAATGACTATGAACTATATCATAAAATTGTTCATCAATTTATAGTTTATGAAATATTGGCCTATACATTATTTTTACTCTCATGTTCTCATTAGTAAACCTATTTAATTACCCAGTCTAAAGTAGACCAGAGTTGCGTTACGGAAGTGGACGAAAACGTCACAGGTATCCGCAGGTATTGCTAAAAAACCGTTCAGTTTCATAGAACTTAGTTACCGTAAGCTTGGATCCAGTCCCAAGTTGCAGTTTACATCAAAATCTTCCAGTAAAAAATGTTTTATATGATTTGAAAGCGGCGTATATGACTGATTGATTGGTTAAAGCGTATTTAGCGGAATCTTATTATTTAAAACCCAAATTAGCAGCAATGACTTCGATATTTTTTTTTTAAATATATTTTTATAAATATATGCGGACAAATATACGGACAAATCACACTAGCCCCAAATAAGTTCGAGACTTGTGTTAAGGGATACTAACTTCACAATACTATATTTAAGGGCAATCTGAAAAAGATCACTTTCCATCTTGACCTGACCAGGGATCGAACTCGGGACCTCCGTTATGACTGCCTGGCATGATGACCATTAGGCCACAGAGATCGAAGAGGTTGACTGTATCCATACCCTGCCAGAAGGAACAACTGCTGCAGCAGCAGCTAAAAAAAATATAGAAAGACTAGCGACCAATCAAAAAAGAGTTTTGGCTGAAAAAACTAGCTTTGGATATACAGGCTGACTTTTAAACCACCAGCCAAATTTCTGGAGTAAGTTCAGTCCATGATACTGAACTACTTTCCATAAAAACAATTAACGAAAAACGAAAATAAAAATTAGCCTTTTCATACAAATCAGCGCTCAGTCAAACGGATTTTCTATGGGAGGACAAAAAATTTTCATCGATTTTTAAAAACTTTTTTTATAGAAAGTAGTTCAGTATCATGGACTGAACTTGCTCCAAAAATTTGGCTGGTGGTTTAAAAGTCAGCCTGTATGTCCGGACGTAGTCGGGGCGGAATACTAGTAACAATGTTACATAGGTCGATCACCTCACCAGATTATGATCCTAGAGTAAGCGTCTAGCTACCGACTGTACGTAATGCGTATAAAGTTACTTTATTAATGCAAATAGTAAAAATCTTTTTCTCCAACTACGCTGCAATTCTATCATAACTGCACTACATATCCAGAACAAAGCAGAACTATGCTGCTCTAGAGCAGAAAAAATGTATGGAAATCCTTTACTGCACTATTAAGTTTTTTTATCGATGTATCGCGGTGGAGAGAGAGTGGAAGAGAAAAGTGATATTGTCTTTCGCTTATTCTAAGAACTAGGTGAACTAGAAGGAAGAACCAGGATAGCATAAGTCTACAGAAGTAAACTCCTGCAGACTTATGCTATCCTGGTACAATTGCTTTGCATACCGCTGGAAGTCAAGCTCATCTATCATAAAACTAGCCTAGATATACGATGCGTTCAGTTGGCCAACGTGAAAGCCGTGTGGAGTTATACAGTTTACGTGTAGACGTGATGTGTGCAATTGCTTACCTAACAATTTTACCTAAATAAGCTATTCTTGCAGTAGTTAAAAAAAAATATATTGCACTCGTACTTTTTAGAGCCCTAAGCTCCTAAGCCCTACCTAAGCCCTCCAAATAAGCACTCGGTGCAATACTAACTTAGTTTCTGCTCGGTGCAACAATATACTATTATCGTATCAGTGGCGTACAATGACCGTTCGAATTCACAATTACGCTCGTCTAGTCGGTCTGTAGTAAAATAGAACAAAAACACGCACTTTTATCTTTGTGATTCTGTGATTCTGGCTGATAAAGTATTATGTTGTGTTTACTGCTTTAACTTTAATGTTTCCGTTGCCTTTCTCTTACATTCACTATAATAATTTACATTGTAAATAAGTAATTATACAAGTGGCTGCTGTAAACCGCCAATGTCTTAAAAAAAAATCTTATCTACCTAGTTGCTATTTCCCGGAACATATTTTATCTTGAGTACTTTAACCGAATTCAATAAGACACGCTGAACTATTTGACCTCTCTACATACCTATGTATAGTCGCAATTTTCTTAAAACTACCGGACACATGTTGCTGCTATATACTTTTAGGGTCAGTTTAGACAAAGAGGAAAAATGCTCGCGCAGGCCCGAGCTTCCTCTAGCCGCAATTCACACCGAGAGCAAAAATGCGCTGGTCATCCAAAGAATGCTCGAGACCGCGCGAGGACGCGCGCGCCAACGCGAGCCGACGCGCGGAAATTCACCGGGGTTGCGAATACATACGAATATCCCGTCAATGTCCTCTCTGTCTGAACTGACCCTTAGATAGAATTTTCAAGCGCATTGATGCTGGATAGTTTTTGTAAAACGCTTGTTATTTCAAACATTCCGTGTGGTTTCTGACTCCCGTGTGGTTTCCGGCAGAGTAGAATAGGACTACTCTAAGTCTTTACGTGGATGTCGTAGAAAGACGCGACGAGACTCAGGAAATACAAGCTGAACAAAGCTTATAAACATCTATGAGATCTCTCCTACCCGTCTGGCCAGAGCGTGGAGAGTGTAGGCCAAATCCTCTGGCTGCTCTGGCTCTGGCTGCTGTGCTCCTGCAGTGGAGACTTCAAAATACTTGATGATGATCTCAATACGTATTAAAATAAACGGGCAAGTGCGAGTCGGACTCGTACATGAAGGGTTCCGTACCACCGTACAATGTTTTAAAACGCTGAAGAAACACGTTTCTTGTATGACAACCCCCTTTAATTTTTAACTTTATCTTTTTTTTAGTATTTGTTGTTATAGCGGCCACAGTAATACATAATCGGTGAAAATTTCAAGTGTCTAGCTATTACGGTTTAAGAGATAAAGCCCTGTGACAGACGGACAGACAGACGGACAGACTGACGGACAGACAGCGGAGTCTCAGTAATGGGGTCCCGTTTGCACCCTTTGGGTACGGAAACCTAAAATAACAAAAAAAAGTTATACGTGACCTTATTTTATTTAGTAAGTAATTAGGTAGATATATGTATATGATAATGAGATCAAATGATATCATTTGTAGGTAGATAAAGGTACTGGGCTGAAATATGTGCTAAATAAGTAACTTGCAATAGTAATTTGGATACTAAAATACAAAGTAGGATTTGAGTGAACTCCAGTAATTATGCAAATAAATACAATAAATAAAGAAATATATTAGGATAAAACACATTGATTGAGCTGGCCCCAAAGTAAGTTTAAACTTGCATTATGAGATACTTACTTATCGATATAATAATTTATAATAAATACATACATAGATAACCACCCAAGACCCAGTTTGAAAAAGATCATTTTCCATCTTGCCTTGGCACCCAGAACCATCGGAGTGTCGGACTAGTGTGTTAACCGGGTGCCCCTTGTTTCACAGACTGAAATTTCATAGAATTTCGATTCACAGAAAATTTTTCATAGAATATTTAATTCTTATATTTTTATTTCAAATATTATTGTTTCAAAGACTATATTTACTTGAATAAAACACAATTTATAGAAACACAGTTCAATGAAATTTAGAATCTCATATTTTCATTTAACAAACTAATCAAACAGTAGAATATTTCTTTAAAGAATATTGTTTGTTCGGTATAATCTTTCATGGAATTTTATTTTACTGAAAATTATTATTTAAGGAAGTATTAAGTGAAAACATTGTTTAATCAAATTAAATACCATATAATAAGTTAGAATACATTATAAATCGCTACCACAATATAGGTATAATATAATAGTAATATTATAGCCAATCGACTCGAAAGAAGAAGAAAGAATATAGGTTAGGGCAAACTTATAGGTTAGGTTAGGTTAGGTAAGGTTAGAACTGCGACCAACACACGCACGAGCCGAGCGAGCGAAGCGAGCGTGCCGCGGCAGCGGCCGGCGAGTGCTGGGAAAGTTTTATCCATTTTACTAGAATAGGGCAAACTTGGTTATAAATATTATATTAACTAAACTTATTAAAAAATATAATATTTAATTAGATATTCTGATATTAGAAACATCGCAAAAGTAAATGTTGTTTGTAATAAAATTCTATGATTTCAAATTATTCATAACAAACATTCTAATTATTGATTTTCTGTGCAACGAAAATCTCTTATTAAAAATTCTTTATACTGTGTAACCTACATATTGATTATTCTATGACATGATAATCTTTTATCTAAAAAATTTCTAAATAACGAAAATCTGTTAAACTTTTGTCTGTATAAGAAAGTACACCCGTGTTAACCATTACGCCACAGAGGTCAATGTAAATGTACATTAACATTATGAAGACAAAGGAAAGTCATTTGCTGAGTTCGGAAAATTATATAGAGCAATCTTGTTTACTGTTTTTTATCACCTTTGTTAACCCTATCAGCAGTTTAGATTGCTTGTCATCTTGTGTATGGAGGACCTCGACCGGGATGACTCGACCCGGGGCCTCCTCTGCAGGGTTATCGCGGTAGATAATTCCTGGGTGCTAATGACCAAGTGCTTGTTTTGTCGCCCTATGTTATAATATTATTGTATGATGTGAAGTGATGCGTAGGAAACTAAATGATGGTGAGATGAGGCCTGCTATGCGCGTGTTAGCTTTTTCCAAAGTCGATAAAATAACATGATTATTTTATTGACCGAGCGAGCGAAGCGTCTCAGTTTCGAGATTGGCAATGCTTTTGTCCGTCTGTGTGTCCTCGCCTGCAGGTCGCATTTTGACGAATTTTGACGAAAATTGGTACACAAGTTCCTTGAATTAGGTATTAAAATTTTTGAAG
Source organism: Acrobasis repandana (assembly GCA_963576875.1). Lineage (NCBI taxonomy): Eukaryota > Metazoa > Arthropoda > Insecta > Lepidoptera > Pyralidae > Acrobasis > Acrobasis repandana. Next base: position 7,556,003 of record OY756215.1, read on the forward strand.
TGAAAACTTCTTTAGCGGCGTTGTGCACTTTTTTTGTAATGGGTAAAAAATGTTAAGCTCGCGTCAGGACACGTGTCCTGATCGAAAATTCGTAAGACGGATGGAGAGTAGACAGCCGGCCACCCATACAATGAATATTTGACGTAGCGCCATCTAGTTATTCCTTTAAACATTAATGATAACATTACAAGCACTGAAAATTATTACAACGCCATCTATGAACGAGTAGCAAAACTATTTCGTTGAAGTGAAAACTTCTTTAGCGGCGTTGTGCACTTTTTTTGTAATGGGTAAAAAATGTTAAACTCGCGTCAGGACACGTGTCCTGATCGAAAATTCGTAAGACGGATGGAGAGTAGACAGCCGGCGCGGCGTAGGAGAGGAAGTATCCCCCTCACTTTTTACGGCGCGGCGAAAATGTATGCCTGCGCCTGCTGTTTCGTTTAGCTGAGAGATAAACTTTATAATGTAATATAAATTGTCATCTTTGTGTACGATAGCGCAATAAATAAATATTGTATTCTACCACATAAATGATAGTACTTTTATACTGATAATTAAAGCAATTTGTGCAAAATTATTCCCTAACCATTCCAAAATATCAAAAATGCACAACGTTAATATTAAAGTTTTCCCTTCTGCCGGCACTCCCGGAGTGCAACCCGTCGTTTTTTTTTTCAATACCCTTGCTCATGAAATCGATTTAACTTCACCGGTTTTAGATGTATAAAGCAGTCTATAAAACACGCGTGTGTTAGAAACGCAAATAGTAAAGTTATATTTCTATAACTCACGATTTGCTATTGCGAAAGAAAGGGATAGAATTAATGGTAAATCCAGTATGAATGAGAGAGTAAGAAAGTTTGACAGTTGTGTGTGAGCGAGATAGTTAGATAACATAAGGTGAAGGTTAGACAAAGAAAAAGAATAAATAAGACATCGAACGTCATCCTTGTTTCAATATTTATCTTTGTATCTAACATACGCTTTAAATTTTTTTTTTTTTAATTAAGAATTCGTATTCTGCGCGGCGCCGTCCAGTAGGCCGCGCCCTACTGATTTTAAAAAGTAAAACGGCGGGAAAGCAACAGTGTGCATCAAAGTTTTATGGTTGAGTTTATTTAAAATCAAAAATATCAAGTTTATTAGGTATTTTCCCTCGCAAATATGTTGAAAACGTCGTACGATATACGTGCGTATATTGGTTAAACACACTCAGCTCCTTATGCCCTCGCATTCTCTCGGGCTGAAATTTCGCTTCGTGTGTTATAACAATCATAACGCACTTATATCGTAATGTACTATAGTCAATCGCGAATATTTTGATTGGGGGATAAAATAGTGGGGAAAAGGGGGAAACTTTTCTGAAGCGTTATTTATTAATGGATTTCAATCAAATTTGAGGGGCACATTAAGAACTTCATTCTACACAAGATGTTGCAAAATAAATCCAAAAAGGGGAAAACCGGGAAGTTTGTGTAGCGTTGTATATGGTAGGACTTCACTGATATGACTTTGCTAATATAAGAGGAAAGTGTCGGTTATTGCATAATATAAGAGGTAACAAGGTCCACTTTTCTCACAGAACCATTAGTAGGTAAGTATTAATAAACAGTGATTATAACAAAGAACTTAAGTAGAGTCGTAATATTAAATTAAATTATGCTTTATTTCTTCATTAATAAGTAGATCATAACAATATTTGTATATTGTACAACTTAAATTAAGAGTAACAAAGCAATGTGTGCGATACCAAACAGTGCTTTTGTTCAACAAGTTGCCTATAGAATTAAAAACAATGCGAAGCAGAAAATTATTTACTAAAAAACTAAAGGCTTATCTCTTGGAAAAATGTTTCTATTCGTTAGATTAATTTTAAATTGTATCTCTGTGCCTTAGTATGTCTAGTGCGTGTTGTGTTTTCTATCTATTTTTGTATCCTATCCTATTTTTATGTAAACTATGTATTCGAACACATATATTGTTTTGTAAACGAATTAAATTAAAATAAAATAAATCATTATGATCTACTTATTCAGCTACTTCCAAGCATGTAAAATTATGGTTTACAATTTGATTCAATTATACGTAATCGTAATAGCATACGTTTAATAGTTTAAATGTAAGGTACATTAAAAAAAACTTGATGGGTCAATTTATATTTCAAGAAGCATGTATTTGTGAGTACACGTACGTTGTGATGTTAATAGTCCATAAAATCAAAAATACCACAACAGTGTACTTAAGTTTGTCTAACAAAATGGTCCATCCAAAATTACACTTTTATGATCCGTATCAAGCCACAAGTTTACATTTGAGGACACATCGTTTGCGCAATTCACACTTTGCGGTTTAACATTTGTAAATGACAAGACAATGCGATTGTCTGATGGCAACAACAGAAAGCTTTTTGTATAGACGCTAAATCACAAATAAATCACGCCTAGAACGCGACAGGCAAGTCGGTAGAATTAAAATGTCACTTTATGTATAGCTGTTTTACAAAGTTCTATTTGAATTGCTAGCTGCAGTGGTACTTAGTCAACTGGTAAGACAGGCCGGAAATCGAAAAGCTGAGCTTTTCGGAGTAGACTTATCGTCATCGTATCGCTTTCTTGGTTGCGTCCCTATGTGTTGCTTTGGAGCCGGAGGAGCTCTTTTTGGGCTTTTTTGTCTTCAAATAGTCATCCAAGGAGTAAGTAAGTAATACTTTATTGTACACCAAGAATAAAAAAATATATACAATAAGAATAAAAAATACAATAAAATGTACAATGGGCGGTCTTATCGCTAAAAGCGATTTCTTCCAGCCAACTGATGGACGGAGAGAATATAAAGATACGTTAGCAGAAGGAGCTTGGTGATCAGGCACGCATTAGTAGCGATTTCGCAAGTCAAACGATACCAGGAGTGGGCCGCACTTGTATGGGTGACCACAAGTGGCATACAAATTTCTCGAGTTCCTCCATGCTTCGAAAGGCACGTTAAGTCCTCGGTCTCAGCTTTCATCATTGTGTGAAAGTCGTCAAGCCATGTTAGATGCCTTTAGGTCAAAAGCTCTGACACCGGTGTTGGCCACTTACTCACACGAAATAAAAGAAGAAATCCAAGGATGGCAAAGACCGAAGTGGAGAAGAAAAAGTCATAAAACGATTTGGTAATAGTTTTATGATCAGTCACCTGCTAGATGTCAGCTTTTCTTGGAAAAACAATTTTTGAACGAGTTACGATATCCACAAGAAGAGATGGAGTGGTCCTTTATTTAACCCGGGAACCACAGGCACCAGATTTTCTCAGTAGACTAACCAAGTTTTTCTACGAAATAGAGTTTGAATTCGCATTCTACCACAACACTACAAAGCCTGAGAATCCTTTGCTGCAAATTGTTTCTAAATTTAATCTGTAACACAGGAACAGGGAATTTATCTACTCGTGAAAGTCGACATGACGTATGAAAGCGAGTGAAACTAAAACGGTTTACCCTGGGTTCATCTCGGTCACGATCTTTCCGGGTCCACAGTTTAGAAAACAAGGTACTTATGTACTTACGAGTACATAAGTACCTTGTACTCGTACTTCTACTTACAGATAATCTTCGCTCGGATCGAGATGACTTTGGTTTAGGCACCACACTATTTTATGTAACTTCTTACAGTCTATTCGATGTAGAGTCTCCTTGTTTCGTTCTTTTTGGCAAGCTGTAAAATATATCATCTAATCTGTATGAAACGACAAAATTGGTGCACCATTGACCTATACCTACTTGTGTCATATTTATTTTTGATCTATAATATAATCATTAAATTAAGGTATAAATCAGCATTCCTTTCATCATTATCATATCAGCCACAGGAAGTCCACTGCTTGAAATAGGCCGCTCCCAAAGATTTCCAAAACGACTGATCGGAGCGGCCTGCATCCAGCGTTTCCTGCAACCTTGCTCAGGTCGTCTGACCACCTAGCAGGTGGGTGTCCTACGCTGTGATTGCCGGTACGTGGCCGCCATTCGAGAACCTTTCTGCCCCATCGGCCATCGGTTCTTAGCGCTATGTGCCCCGCCCACTGCCACTTCAATGAGCTAATCCGCAAGCTAGTGATTCCTTTAATATCTTTCAAATCAATAATTACTGGTTGGTAATATCTGCACTTCTTACACTGCAGAGACTGCAAGCGATTTATTTGCAAGTCTGAGATGGTGTTTTCCGTAGTTGCTAATAAATGTTTTTGGTGTTCAACGAAACAAAAAAAAAAAAACGATATACCTATACCAAAAATAGTAAGATGGTATTTTGCGTTTATGGTAAACATCTAGGTAATATCCGTAATTGTTTTTTTGTTTATGCGAAATACCGAAAATTTAATGTTCTGAACATCCAATTGTTAAATCACCAGTTAATAAGAAGTTCTGTTTTTTTACCTGATATGTATATTTTGAATTTGGCTATAGTTACTTTAAATTTTTTCTCTCTCACCAATAGTATAAATCACATGGTTTTGACTTGATCAGTGTCAATGGATATCTGGTAGTGCTTTTTCCCTTTAACTCTTGGTACCACGGAAGACCAGTGGCGTGATGTACCAACTTCCATCATTGGCTGAGTGGTCCCATTTTGGTGTAAGTCTAGGTTAAGTAATTTAAATAACGATTGTAAAATGTTGCACCAAATAAATTAGTTTTCTATCTCTTTCTCATATTAGTAATAGTTTATTGCTCATATAAAACTTACAATTTGAACTTCCTTGAGCAGCAAATGTCGTGGGATTATGACATACGAGTATTCGGCAACTTTTCCCTTACTACTCGTATCAAGATAACCATCTCAGATTGTATAACAAAGAGTAGTAAGTATTCTCATATTTTACATGAAGTTCAGATCGATTAGCTCGAGGAATTAGACCAATGAACGCATTACCATTTGGTGTGACCACTGGACTGGACGCTCTACTCTCTACTTATTGTGTTGTCTTCAAGTTGTCTGTGCGTCTGCCCGCCCACTGACGTGACTTACAAGCAAAAAGAGTAATTGATGAGCACACGCTGCTCCTTCACGTAACCGTTGGCAAACGCTTACACAATGGTTGTCAGATTATTCTGCTATTTACCACCGAATTTGCTACGCTTACAATTGTCTGTTGGCATGTTTGTTTAATAAAACGGTCTTGGGAAACACATTGACACCTTTACTTCGATCATTTGGATTGTTACCATAATGACCCTATAATAAAGTGTGTTGCTTCAATATCGAAAAGTGAAATGTCGACGACTTTTTATCAAATGGGTCTAGGTGTAAAATTGTTTCTAGTAAAGTATGTAGGATTGAAGATGTAAATCGAAATTTCATTTTTATGGTTGTGTACTCGTATATAACCAATATTATTTTAAGGCTAGACGATATTATCTAAAACGTTTTGGAAATATTTCATAATGTAATTTAAAGCTATCTAAGATTGATTTCAAAAGGGTGGGTCCTCTTTTACTGCCTACTCTTATATTTTGCTTTTTTTTTTTAATTTTGTCTCCTCGTTTTAAAAATAGGGGTATATATATATATATTAGCTATTAAATCTGCTGTTATTTGGACAATAGCTGTTGTTCGAGTGAGTGAATGGAATTTTCGCGAATATTTAACTTATCGGCACTTTGGGGTCTCTACGACCTTTTTATCAAGAAGCAATACAATTTGCAATTTATTTCGGTCGATAATTTTTATGAAAACAACACATAATAAGCACAAAACGATACGGGTGTTACTAGGGGAAATATAATTATGTTGATATCAATTATAACGTTTAACGTAAACATTTATTACTGTAACTATCTACTTAAAATATGTTTAATTAAATGTTTAACTATATATGTGTAATTATTAGGCCTTATCTACAACTCAAAGGATATGATTTATATGATAGGTACTCGTAGCCCACAAATTACTGAATAGATTTATTTCAAAATGGCGATTAGTTCAAACATTGACACAGAATTTGGAATACATACTTACATTGAAATTCGTACAAATCGTGCAGCAATTATTATCAGCTACCGACTGTCAAGTCGTTAACATGTCGTTAGGTATTATTATACTAGTTACCTTTAATATTGTTCGTATCCACGGGGTATAATTTAGGCAACCGGGTAAATATTCAAGCGATATATCGGAATTGTTTATCTGATAACAGGTTGCAATTTTCTGAGCTGAATGGTGGTTAAGATTTCGGATTTATTTTATTTATTTGCTTAGGATAATACAATTATAAGGTGTAGGTAGGTATTGTATAGGAATGTGTTATGTAAGATATAAATTAATGTATACGGGGATTAACGCGAAAGTACCTTCAGGCTGGGACGTTCGGTGAAACCCGGACGAAACGTCAACAAAATAAATAAATAAACGGGCAAGTGCCCGGGGTTCCGTGCCTCCATACGATGTTTTAAAGCGCTGAAGAAACACGCTTCTTGTACGACGACCCCCTTTAATTTTTAACTTATTTTTAGTATTTGTTGTTATAGCGGCCACAGTAATACATAATCGGTGAAGTTTTCAAGTGTCTAGCTATTACGATTCAAGAGACGGACAGACAGCGGAGTCTCAGTAATAGGGTCCCGTTTGCACCCTTTGGGTACGGAACCCTAAAAAAGGTACGTTTTGCGTTAGTTAGCTTCCCATAAGGCTAGATAGAGGTCAAACGCACTCAAATCTCTAATAAAAAAAAATAACTCCCGTAATGCAACGCGATAGTTTAAAAGTATTTATCTACATTAACACAATGTTGAGACTTGATTTGACAAATATCAAGAAAAAACTGACTGAAAAATATGCGTTACCAGCTGAAATATAATATTTTTATAAATAAATTTTAAAAATTAATAAATGCATAAAGACATTGTATATATTAATTATAAATCGATTAATGATTGATTTTATAAATACGTAGATCTATGCATAGCATAACACAGTCTCTTACTGCTATCTGTGAATATGTACACTTAAATCTTTTACACTACGCAATGGATTTTAATGCGGTTTTAATCAATAAATAAAGTAACATGAGGAACGTTAATATGTACCTATAGCAATAAATATCCGTAGAAAACCGGAGCGTGCTGCTAGTCGTAGTATAGACATTTTCTATTATTAAATAAATTACTTTTCGTCAAATTATTTTAATGACAATGTGATGCAAACTAATTAAAAAACCAACATAAACAAACCCCGACAGTTGCAACTAAGTTATCTTGAAATGGATCAACGTAAAAGCACTTCATTGCAAGTATTGCAACTCATGACTTGATTCACCTTTGAAGCGCAGTCAACGAGGAATGGCAACCGCAAAATGGATATACCTTCAAATGTAATATTTTGTTTATTTTTAATTGTGACAGTATTTATGGTCAGACTATATATAACCAGCCCGAACCATCCATAGATAAATAAATGCACTATTCACGTCTTTATCCCTAGTGGGGCAGATAGAGCATTTTGGGTTTTGCGGTTCTAAGCAGACCTTTCAGACTCTTGCGGCCCTGGGCGAATTGGCGATGGAAAAATGAATCAAAATAGTAGGGTTGCTAGCAGCATCGCTGAACATGACTCACATTTTCCCACCACCTCGATCGGTTTTTACGATCTACGCGGGAAGAGAAGCAGCTGGTACATTCAAAGTTTTTCTCTCCCAGGAAAGGAAGAGATAATAAAGCATGGAACACATGAATTGTGCCTAAAGTGCATACTTAGCTACACTTAGCGGTTTGAACATAATAGCCGATCAGGAATCGTGTGTTGTAACATTCAGGCATGCAGGGAGGCGGCTCAACCTCGCTGAACTTTGGTTGACCTCTACCTGCTTTATTTGAGACTAAAAGCTTCGCTTGGTCTTCGCCTAGATACGTTATGTGCATGCTTTGGAAAGCTCTTTGTCTTAGGAATCTATGTTGTGATGAATAAGAATGTAGATATGGTAGTTAAAGAACTGAAACTAAAACAAACTATGTAGTCCCACTAACATACAACCCCTCGGCAGCGTGGCCAAAACGCTGGTAGCATTGCCACGTTGTATGGAAATGCTGATTCTTTGTGTCAGTTTTTTTTTAGTTTTAGTACTTACATAGTATCTAAATTTTATTATCTAGTTTTAATTTAAATAGTAGTCTATAAAATATGTACTTACTTATTTAGTTTCTTTAGGAATTGTTTGAAATTATAATTATAAAAAAACGAAAACACCTATGTAATTAAAAAAACTGCAACACAGTTTATTACTATAGCGGTTGTTTACGATCTTATATGTTACTATTGTACGTATGTTTTTAAGGAATAAATCATACATTCAAATCATTCATTCATTCAAAATACGATCGCTAAACCTTGGACTTTTTATTGAAAGATTTTAAATAATTTGGATCATTATTTATACCTACCTTAATAAATACAATATAATTCGTGAGAAATACTTTTAAAAACTATTGCTGACGTTTCGTTAGAAAATAAATAAAAAAGGTACTTATGCTTCGCGTTAATGCCCATACGCATTAATTTTGTTAATTTGTGTTTTAAATATAGTACCTATTAGTGAAGATGAGAAAATCAATTAGGAAATGATATAGAAGTTAATAGCCGATTAAATGTGATTTATCATTAATTAGTCATACTCGTACCTAATAGTAAAAGGATAATATTTCTACATTAAATTATCGTCTTTCATCACAGATGCTGTCATTGGGTTATCAAGACAATTATTTATTTAAGCCTAAACCCCACCTACCTTTAAATACATTGAGACTTCTCATCACTAATGACTTTTACTATATAAATTTCGCAATTACACTACAACCTATCTTTTAGACAATGAAGAACATAATCATACCATTCCTGACCGTCATATAAGACGAGATAAATATTCATGATTCATGATCATTCAAGCATGACCATTCAGCTATCAACAACGGCATTAAAAACTTTAATCCCCATGGCGAATCGCGACAGGTAAGGCGTACCGGGCGGGTCACGAGAAGGCGCGCGCGCGCAGCCGGCCTCATTAAGCCCTCTTTATCTTAAAACGTCTCTTGCAAAACGCCAAAATGAACTATAAAAATCAATAACTGATGCCATCTGCTGATCCTGACCTGACAGACGTTATCTGACTTCATCTGTGTGTTTTACAGCGCTGTTCACTTTTTCAAGGTAAAAGTCATTAGTGATGAGAAGTCCCAAGGTATTTAAAGGAAGGTGGGGTTTAGGCTTAAATAAATAATTGTCTTGATAACCCCATGACAGCATCTGTGATGAAAGACGATAATTTAATGTAGAAATATTATCCTTTTACTATAAGATCAGCATAGTAAAATGAAATTAAAATAACAGCCAAAGAACAAAAAAAAATTTCGGCATTTCCATACAAAAGTGTGCAGCCGGGGCGATTTGTATGGGAATCTAGATTTTTTTTTTTGTTTTTGACTGTTATTTTAATCTCATTATACTATAGTGATCTAGTATAGCCCGTGGTTCGATTTATTACAGGTATGTCCCTTCCATGTATTAAAATAGGCCCATACTAATGCTTTACAAAAAATAAATATTTAAATTTTCTTCAAAAAGGACAGTTTTTTAATTCAGTGTAGGTATACTCGTATTTAAGGTTTGAGAAGCAATGTTTTAAAATGACGAATGGTCGGCGACACCCGTCCAAGCCTCACGACCATAAATCACGGTAATGGGGCTCGTTGACCACATAACCATATAATTGCTGTGCAATTGATCCTCGGATATCTTAAAATCTTGTCAGATGATGAATGATAAGCAAACTCGGGGTTTAATAATACGTCAAGCGAGTAAGGCGGGCGTTTTTGTTTTGTAATGTCTTCAAGATGCTGTAATTCGCTAAACATTTATTATATGAGAGAAACTTGGAAGGATATAATAATATTAAAAAGATACTTTCTAGAAAATATTGAGAAATTAACCTTTAACTTTTGACGTGGTTACCCAGCAGCACAAATATAGATATGTATAGCCAGCAGAAGTACTAGTTTGTTATAAATAGGGTAGGTTTGGCAGGCGTTTGTCAATTTTTTTGAGTACGAGGATATATGTATGTGTTTAAATTTTTGTATGTAAACTCGTAGGCATTTCATCACAAACCTCAGTGGTTTATAGAAATGTCATGTAAATATTCTATTGTACAACATTGTAATATGTTAGTAATAAATAAAAAATAAAAAAATAATAATATGGAAGATACCTTCGCTCAGGTGTAAAAAAAAATAGGTGTATGAAACAAAATTAAGCCAGTCTTCGGTGAAAATAGACACATGTTATCATGTGTGTATTTTCGCTGGTAGACGAAGATGCCTTTATTTATTTTTATTTATTTATTTTACTATCATATTACACACTTAGTACAACTGAACATTTACACGACATTTCTATAAACAACTGAAGTTTGTAATAAAATGCCTAAAAAGTTATAAATACAAAAAATTATAACACATATATACCATATTTCAGCGTGATAGTGTGCATCTATGTAGGGTGGAAAAAAATCACAAATCACCTATGACATTTTTTATAGGGTTTTTTAGGCATTCAAGATGTAGTACTAAAGTACTCAAATTAAATAATGAAATAAGAAATGGTGTAACAATTCCACGTGAGCAGGACTTGAACCCGCCGACCTTAATCTCAAGTTCTGCTCACGTGGAATTTCTTACTTCATTATTAAATTTGAGCACCTACCCCATACCTAACTCTCTATCGGCTTTTACAACATGCATGTAGTAAAATAGTATTACTAAAATCAAACAAAATGTCTGTTAATGCATTACTGTTCCTACTTATTGCCATGGTTGATAAGCGACCGGACGCCTCGGTTCTCCTCGGTTCAGCTGATTCTGATAGGAAATTTTCCGCAAGACATAATGGAGCGCTAAGAGACTAATTATGACGTTATATATCCATGTTAAATGCTATCTCTATGATCTGATCTATATCCCTACATAGATAGAGACGATTATTGCGTCAATGCCGATAGTGTAGTTCCGCCTATGTCATCGGTTATCTTTAGGAAATTAATGTGCATGTTTTCACCAAACACGAAAGGAAGTAATTATGCGTGGAGACAAAAATTTCATTTGTAATCATCGTAATCATAGTATTATAATGCTTTTCGCGTTATTTTGTAGGGTCATGTGATATTACCAATTATAGGCACTTATTTTGAAAGATGAATAAATCAAAATGTGATATTAAAAGTTAGTCAAATAAAATAAAGTCGCACTAACAAACTAAATTAGGAAATTTCTTTAGTGAATAATAACACTTGTCCAGTAGAAATGCCTTTAGTTGGCTCTTAAATTCAGCTTTGTATAATAATGCCTTAATTTCTACAGGAAGTCTATTAAAAAAAGTATTGATTTATAGTACCGACATTGTTGTACTATGTTCAAGCACGGTACTCCAACCGTTTCTAAGTCCTTTCTTCTGGTTGATTCCCGTTTTTTCCTCCTTTTTCCTTTGTTTTATTTATTGTAGTTGATTTATTGAACTGTTTCATGCAAATCCATTATTGTATGGTAAACTATATTTCAACACAATTATTTTGTATCGAAATAAATAAATATGAAGAATACAGATACATTATCACGTCCTTATCTCTAACGGGGCAGACAAAAGCCAGGGCCGTAAGATTCAAAGACCACATTTAGTGATGGTGGGCGTGAACTTATAACAGGGAATCATAATAGTGATGGGTTGATAGCCGCATCGCTTATTATTATGATTCAGATTGTCGTCCATTCCCTCGATCGGCTTTTACCATGTGCACGGGAAGATAGCAACCGGTACATTCTACGTTTTTTTTTCCTCCCAGACCAGCAAGGAAGATGAAGAAAATCTAGAATAATATCGGTAATAACAGTGGAGACGATTATTTAAATCAAGAATCGTTCTCATATTCACAGACTACGCTAAGAAGCAAATGCAGCCGGGAACATGCCAAAAAGGTTGCCAGGACCCACTTGGTTCGCCTTTGCAACATCTCTAGTATCCTACCATATATATTTTTACCGAAGAGATCCCTACAGGAAAATATGTAATTGGGTTGTTTCTTGGGTCAAAAATGAAGTATTTGGTACTGTTAAGTGTGTATATATATATATATATATGTATTAATATGTAAGTATATAATTAGGTATAGATACTGCGCCCACCTTGTTCCGTACTATTAATTTTTCCTCTACCCAAAGGTTGACTGGAAGAGATCGCATCTAGCGATAAGTCCGCCTTTGTACCAATATTTTCTTTGTGTTTGTTATTTTTATTTTATGAATTATTATGGTGCAATAAAGATAATTTGTATTGTATTGTATTGTATTGTATTGTTAAGAGAATAAAACGTCACAAAATAATGTCACTTGTCACTGATCACATCCACTTTGAACGTAATTTTAGATTTATGAGAGCTCTATTTGACTCCAAGAAACTATGACGTCACAGTCCAATATTTCATACAAATCCCATAGAAAATGTTTATTTTGACGTTGACAAAAAGTATCTGATTTGACTTGTTGGAAACTAGCGGATTTAGAATAGCAATTTAGTAGGCACGTATTTGCATATATGAAGTGGCATTGTTCCACGTCGATATCATGTTATCTCTGAAGACATCTTCAGCAGCGAGAAAGTGGAGGAACAATGGCTTCGGAGGCAGTCATCAGTCATTTTCGAATGAAATATTATGTCTCCGGAACAAAGAAGATGCGTGATAAGTTATGTAACGCGGAAGTCACGTTACGTGCTGTGAAGATCCCGACGTCAAGTGCAATATGATAAAAGCAGGTTGACCGCTGAAAGAAATGTATAAATTAATTTAACGTATCGATTGTATTGCTCTGTAAGACTTACTCGCGCACCTATAGACATCTATCTCGATAGGCATGTGTTGTTACCTTAAATTATTAATTATTAAAACTTTAAAAATAATTTGAATAGTAAAAGCACAGAGTATTAAATTGAGAACGTTTTGCTCTCAGAGCATTTTATATTGCAGTCGATGTGCACTCAAGGACATTTAGCTTCCAAAACCTTCTGATCCGTAAAGGTAGGCAGGTAATAATATACTATAAGTAAAAGTAAGCTTTTTTAACTGTTCTATTAAGGGTTTAATAGTCATGCAAATAAAAACCGTTATTTATTTAACTTTAACTATTACAATAATGTCAATGGCGGACGGCCAGGGGCCTTTTTTACCAGTCAACCATCAGATGTTGCTGAGAAAGCACTCTTTGGGGTAAGTACAACAAACAAACAAAAAAAATGATATTTCACAATTTATATATTAGTAGGTATATATTATATTATAAAATAATAAATATTTTCATTCTAGAAACCATATTTGATGTAAAACTATATTATATATCGCATATAAATAATTCCACAATAACCACATACAAAAACTAAGTACTTAAATACCATTTATATTACCTCTGTCATTTTTTAGAGACAGTGTGCACGCACTGCCTTGTTAAACGAAAAACGAGTTCCCCGGAGAGCGGAGAGCTCCCCGGATATTGACTGTCTGCTATGTATATTTCCACTGCCACAATCTATGTAATATTGAGGAATATACAATGGTGTAATCATTTGAAATGTTGCTCAAGCAAAGAGACATTTTAGCCAAATGCTAGTAATTATTTGATTATTCCACAAGACTTTATTAATCGGCAACAAACCACTGAGCGTTTAAATCGATTGTTTCCAAGCGTCTGGCACCTTTACTCTCTATCAGATCTCGAAAATCTTGCAAACTGAAAATTTAATCCAAATTGAATATTGACAAAGTTTGCCACGCTCCTAGATGTTACCGTGGAAACAAATTTATTTGTAAGGTAAATAAAAAAACCCCGACTGTCAACAACGCTATCTATTGATGTGTAGCGGTACTACCGATACGACCTGATATCCGTAGCGCCATCTTTTATTTGTTAGAGAAAGCACTGACTTTTAAGCCTTAACCCAATAATTTTTAAGCGGCTAAACCGATTTTCATCAAACATAGCTAAGAAGGCAACTTGCTTTCACGTAAAAAAAAACCATTGAAATCGGTCCATCCGTTCGAGCGCTACGACAGACAGACAGATAGGCAGACAGAAGACAGATAGACAGACGACTTCGCTCTCAGCTTAAATGGCTTCCTATAAGACTTCGTAGGAACACCGATATTCTTTCTCTACTTTTTGATGTCCTTTTTAAACCCCAATCCCCAAGTTACCTTTCCGAGAAATTTTCATTCAGAGAGATTGACAGTCGCTTGCGTTCTAGTGGTATCCCTCAGCTGCTAATTCCTGCTCATGTCTCGCAGTCATACGGAAACTCATTTTCAGTTCTGGCTGCCCGGTTATGAAATGCGCTTCCTGTGGACTTAAAAAATGCGCCCTCTCTCGATTCCTTCAAAGCCAGAACATATTACGAAGGTTCCTCAGACATTTTGAGCTAATAATGTATGTATTTTATTTATTTAAATTGGTAATATTTATAGATACTTTATTTTCTTACGTATTAGTTTATGTATTATAGATATATAATATATAATTTATTTTAGATTTAAAACTTTAAATGTATTTTATTGCGATTGTACGTTGACTTTTGCCCTTTATGTCCATTGATTGTATTCTTTCGCTGATACTTGGTTGACTGGAAGAGATCCCACTATGGGATAAGTCCACCATTGTACAAAATATTTTGGTCTATTATTACTTAACTATTTAACTGTAACTATTTCTTGTACAATAAAGATATAAAAAAAACAAACAAACAAACAAACGACAGATAGATAGACAGACCGACAGACATAAGCGTCAATACCCCTTTAACACCCGTCTTTTTTGTCGGGGTTAAAAACACAGTTAGTGTAAAAATCAACTTAAAGCACACGTAATTTTTTTTCAAGGATGTACCCCATACATTGGTATAGGACCACTCCAAGTCTTCCTGTGGATGTCGTAGAAGGCGATTTAGGCAACACAAGCTAATAAACAAAACTTGTACACATCAATGAGACCTCTCCAACCAGTCTAGCCAGCGTGGAAAGTGTAAGCCAATTCTTCTGACTGCTCTGGCTAATATATGGCTCTGGCAGTACAGAGAGGGTCATGCTCCTGCAGTGGAGACTAAAAAAGACCTGATCATGACCCCATACATTTAGATACCTAATAACAAAGATTGAGATACTCATTACGGCTGAATGTACATTGAATAATAAAATTTTAATTCCAGTATTGTTTTCATGCAATGCAAAGTCAGACAGCATAATTTGCTAACATCACAACTTTTGCAATATCGGCAATTATGTACACAAAACCGATGACATGATTCACGATGGAATTGTAAGACGAATTTCAGGATAAATAAGTATTTCACAACACCTTTTAATATGAACACAACGGCAAGTACTTGTTACTGAAGCTCTTTGGTAGTTTTGATTTGTATACTTACCTATTTACTTACAGAATGTGACTATATTTACTTATTTACTCATCATCATCCTCACGTATTCCCGGTAGCATCCTCAGCGGTAACGCTTCAGAGCCCGGAACCCGCTTCCTAACCTAGGTGATTTGACGAGGTTACTGGTTTTTACAAAAAGCAACAGCCGTCTGACCTCCTTGACCCAAAGGGTAGACCAGCACCAATCCTAGGATAGGTTTAAACAAACGCTAGGTGGCGTTCATGACCGACAGCTTTACGTGTCTTCAGAAGCACGAAATCATCTTTCTTTTCGGATAATCAGGTGATTCAAGCTGCAATAACAATCTGGAAACAATTTTTCACAAAATATATTGCTTTTCAATGGAAATTGAACACTGGACCGTGGACGCAGTCATGTGACTATATTTATTAATATATTATACGAATATAAAGAGCTAGGTTAAGACACCTACATAAGACTTAGCTCTAAATTGGCTAAAAAAGAACTTATTTTAACGCCGATGCATCTCGAAGACTCAACCTATTTCACTACAATTCGGAATGCAATAAACGGTTATTTATGAGGATGTAAATCGGAGACGCCCTTGCAAATAGCATGAATGTCATGACATTTGCGGGCGAGGCAGATCTTGCGGTGCGCACGCGCAGTATTGCCTTCTGACCTATTTGAAGAGCTAACGTCGTGATTTACAAGGGTGCCAATTGTTCGCAACGAAAGGTGCTTATTATTGATAGTCCGATCGAATTTTGTAGTTCAAGATCAACTTTTAAAATAACAATAACATTGACTTACTCGGCCAAGTTTACGTGGAGGAAAAAATCTTTGTCTACTTGCTATTTGCACAGCCCGTTTGGCATAAAAGTTAGCGCATATCATTATCACAGTTCAAGGGTCCCCTTTTCCCTAAACAGAAACAAAGTTTCCCGTACAAACGCAGTCTAGCTTTTATTTTGAAACGACAAGTCAGATTTCGGCATTTTTTTTTTATTTCAGAGAAATTGCATATAACTAGTTTTCACAGTCAAAATATAAACTTGAAAGAGAATAAAGTTTATCATATCATATTTTACCATCTGTATAGAAAACTTCTACACTCTTATATTTTATTTCAATTTCATATTTTAACCGTCGAAAACTAGTTATATGCCTAGATAAATGCAATTGCTTTAAAATTATAATATACTGCCGGAATCTGACAAGTCGTTTCAAAATAAAAGCTAGGCTACGTTTGTCTAGGGTAACCCGGACTCTTAAGTAAAAGAAAAGTGGGATAGGGCTTAGGTACTTACTTCAACCTCGCGGCTTCTTGCTCTTTGCGGTTTGGTTAGGCTAGGTTAGGTTATTCGGTATATTATTGCGCTAATATTTGTATGATAGATGTCCTGTAAAAGTTGTTCGAAAACGCTGGCTTTAAACACGACTAAACCTTCCAAAACCGTTGCTATCGGAATTATAAATTTTCATTAGCATTTGAAATGCATTAATTATCGCTACTAATCCTACTCGTCTAATGTAATCCTAATTAAAATGTATTTAACAAAATAATATAGAACAATGAAGCAGACGACAATAATGCCAGATGTTATCGAAGTAGCTCAAAAAGATTACAACGATTGTGACATGAGCAAGCGGCCCCCGCCGTGGAAAGTTACCCAGATCTAGATAATTACAATCAAATATAGTCTTATCAATTCAGCAAACATGGAATAATGTTACAGCTGTAAGTAATTATTTACATATCACTCGGTAGACTGGTGGGACTCACGCGACGGTCTGGTGCATGCATATCAGAAGCGTATAGATTAATGAATATTTGTTTACTGATAAGGTAAACCCCTAGCGTTGGTATGCAGATCTTGATATTATGGGGCACGTGCTTGCGCTGTGGTTTTTAAATCTATTTATAGGTTTGATATTTAAACAAAGCTTATAGGAGTTATAGTTACAATATGCATTTTTTTTTAATTTATAATATACTCTAAGTCAGTTCTACATTGATAGCAAATACAAGCTTCCAGTACTGGATACCTGTAACAATTTAAGCGTAAACACTGCACTATGAAACTCTCGCCGCCGCCGTGTGGTTCCCGGAAAAGTAGAAAGGACCACTCCATCTCTTCCTATGGATGTCGTAAGAGGCGACTAAAGGACTTATCACAAACATCTCGTGCTAGAATTGTATTCCCATTCCAAGGAGAGTTAACGTCGGGCGGCCGGTTGTAAAACTTTTCGCACAAATACATTCCCAAAGTGGGTTGACGTCAGGCAGGCGGCCGGTCGTAAAACTATAGCCAAATCATTTATACTGTTTCGGCTATTTCTTCTCCATTTTGCAAGGTCTTTGGCATCTTTGGGTGACCATTGACATGCATGTTATATTTGGTGAAGAAAAAGCAGGAAAGCGCACCCCGGGCTCCGAAGCAGCACAGCTAAGGATGCAATCGGGAACGCGCTTAGATGAAGAAGAAGACTACACTATGAAACTCGTAGCCATACGCGTACGGAACGGGAAGAAAAAATGCTCTTGCGTAGCTCGCTACGATCACTACGAAGGGAGAGCTACGAAAAAGGTAGAATTATGATGTAATTGATACGTTCCTAAGACCTCTCCTTCATCAAATTACATTTGATTAGATTTTCAATAAACCAAAAGTTTTTTTTAATAAATCAGTAAGTAGTAAACTTTGGGGCTTGGCAATAGGTTTTAAACAGACAACTATTGCGTTAATAAATCCTAAATATTCATATTCACAGAAGCATAAATATTTTTATTTTAAAGATTCAGTAAGTAAAAACATTGCGCAAAATCTATTGTTTTCCCAAAGTTTATATAAGGTGGTCCATGATTGGTCATAATGATTTTATAACCATAAAATATCGGATTTATGCATATTGACTTGCATGTTGCCCGTGACCGCGTGGTTGTCTTGCATAACAATTAATGCAGCGGCGCAGGGCCAGCGGCGCTCGCGCACTCTGGCGGACTCCGGAGTCCGAACGCATAGAAAGGCGCCGAGGTTCCCACGCTCGCCGATTTAACCAAGTTTTTGCGAACACGGTTAAGTAGTACTAGTCTATCGCAAATATATTTACGGATTCAGCTTACTCAGGTTTAACTTAGCTTTGAAAAATAAGCGTATAATTTACCTTCAGAAATTTTACGGTGGTTAGGGCGTTAAGGTTTGGAAATAAAATAATCAAAACGTCATATAAAATTATGTTGCTGCAGTATAAACCCACAAACCTAAAGACCTTTGCTCGTTTGGGCTAAATTCGAGTAAATATGTAATATGTAAACCGTTATCGCTAAATATATTTAAATATATTATAATGAGGCGAGGTGCGGCGAGTGCGGCGACCGGTGACCGGGCGCGGGCGATGAGTACACGCAGGTGTGAGCCAAACCAGTGGCATCATTAGCCAGATATGCAGTTGTCCTTAACTTGCACCTCGACTTAGGACATCATTAGATTATCGTTATTACATAATTTTCGTGTAACCTTGCCAGTAGCTGTCCAATTGAAGGAGAATCTTCATAATACAACGAGTATAAAAGCTGAATTGATCTTATATTTATAGTGTACTAAAATAAAACGTGTTTAGAGTGCTATCGATAATCTAGGTCGAGATTGGTACATTTCGATGAGGCACAACCGCACAATTTGGGCTCATTTGCATGCGAAATACACTATATTGCACTGATGTGCATCGCCGATTAGCCACAGTCGTTTCAACATGAAATTTGCGTGGAGTCGCGGCACTTTTAGCTACATACATCAATGACGGATACTTGAAATGTGTGAATGTCGACCGGTGAGATTATCGGGGTGCTATTCGGTTGCGAAATGTCGCCTATTGTGATGTTGGGCGCCAGCGCGTCGCGGAGTCCCAGCGGCAGCGGCTCCGCCCCGACCGTGTTTGTCTCCTTTTCAATACCGACAACAGAAGCCTTGACTTGTCCATCACTGCTTCGATGAATACATTGTTGAACCACTATTGAGTTCACGCATTCTTGTCATTGTAAACCAGCCATTCTTCTCTTGAACAAATCAAATATTCATTCCGAACGTTTGTATCGTTGTTTTCGACTAAGGTCTTATCTTTTGAATAGGCACATTATCTTTGGATTTGTTAATCGTACTTATTGTATGGTACAGTTTCAGATATGTAAATTCCTTCGAGAAAAAATTACAGTTTTTGTATTTTTATTTACCTAAGCATGTAGTCTGCTATTTTTAAGACACAAGGTACATAATACTGTAAGAGCCGCTGTTATCATGGTCTGATTTGACTTCAGATAGCAATAGCGACGTCTACAGGGTTTATAAAAGTAAACAGGTAAAACAAGACAACAGATAAACGTGAAACTTTATAAAAATAAATGTTAAAAGTGTGTTAAGCAATATACGATTAGTTAGATATGAATACATAGTAAGTGTGAGATAATACCATATTCGTTACAACTGCTGCAGATGCGCGATAGTGTGACGAATGAGGATTTTATGGGCAAAACATTCACAAACTGCGTTAATGGCCTTCCGTAAAAAGCGAAATCTTGCCTTATATAAGTCATTTTTAAAACGAGCATTGTTAGAACGCTTGGTACAAATTGGAGACCATGACAAAGAAGGAGATAAAATTTAACACAACAATTTCACATTGTTAAGTCCATTAGAATAAATTTGCAAAGTAAATTAAAGCAAATCCCAACTGGACCCCTTGACTTCACACCAAAAACCCCCGCTTCAACTTGTTCATAAAGTGACACGTCTTGTGACAATCCTTGTATTACAAGCTATTAGACTTCGATCATATATGCTATAGATGCACAGTTCCCTGCAAAATCAAACAAAATATTGTCCCCATGTCAATCAATACGTACATAGGTAGATACGATTTCAAGTATTGCGAAAAAAGTTTTAAAGTGTCATACTTTTTAATCTTATTGAAACCTTAAGTAACTGAGATAAGCGTGGAAATATATCCGTATTTTCACCACGCACTTTGGCATCTTTGACGTAACGTCACGCGCGCGGCCACCGAGCGAATGAGAGCGAAACAAGGCATGAATATTGTTTTATGCCTTGTTTTTCCGGTGCCATTTTTTAGGCGGCAACTGTGCATCTATAGAATATATGATCGAAACCATTAGCAGTTAATTTACAGTATCAATCCGTTGTGACTCAGGAGTCTACGAAGCAGAACCTGTCATCTCAGCAACACAATGCAACGGTAATCAATTCTGGGTTGTTAATAGTATTGCATTGCAAAAGTAATTTTTAATTTTCTTATTTTAGTTTCAGTAATGCAACAGAGCGGAATCTAAGTTAATTTAATCAGTAGGTTTTCTTTAGGTAAGTATATGAATATACCAGTAAGTATGAATGTACCTACGGATCATGTGTGTTTATAATATACCTAATATCAGTTGGAGTACTGTTTGTTATATTTTTCGTGTATGTAAGTGGCCAACACCGGTGTCAGATTTTTCAAGTTGCCTATAGCATCTGACATAGCTTGACGACTTCCATACAATGACAGCCAGGACCAACGGCTTTTACGTGCCTTCTGAAGCACGGAGGAGCTAGATAAATTTTTGTATCATTTGTGGTCACCCATCCAAGTACGGACCACGCCCGGGATTGCTTAACTTGTGAAAACGCTAGCAATGCGTACTTCCACCGGGCCACCGAGCTCCTACTACTAATATACTAACTAATGTTAACTAGGCTTTGAGCTCGTAAGATTGAATAATTGAAAAAGAATTTCGAGCTATTTCTTCAAATACTGTAAGTAAATGCTGAGCGGATAGCGACATCGTCGAGTGATGATGAAAATGATCTTCTAAATCGATGGAAATCTGGTCAACCATCGCCGACTATATCACGTGAGTCGACCGTTTTAAATTAATTAATTATAACAACAATGAGTACTTACTCGCAATGATTTTTCGATTGCTTATTTTGAGTTTGTGACTCAGAAAATACAAGTAAAACAATTTACAGGGTCTAAATAATTATGCTAAAACTATTTTAGGGGTGAATTCAGTCTATAATACTAAACAAATTTCCTCAACGAACATATATAGAAAAATGGAAAATATATTTTAGTCTTCCATACAAGTTCACCGATCAGCTGAACCGAGATTGTACTGAAAGCAAAAAAATATTTTTAATTTTTCAATAATTACATGTTTTTTTGGGAAAAGTTGTTGAGTATCATGGACCGATAGTATCAATAACCCTTAAAATAGTTTCAGTATAATCTGTTAGATTTTATACAATACCCACTTATGTTCGACAGTTAATGACGCGAAAATGATTTTTATTCTAGAAATGTTTATTTGCTACCACATCATGTCAGCCTCTCATGCGTCCCAAAATAGAATACAAACGATAAGAACAGTACTTGTGATAGTACACAATATTAACATAACATATACTATATGTATAAAAAGAAAAACATTATAATTAGCTGTTTACTCTACCAGCGCGTCGGTACTCGGTACTGATAAGGTTTGTTACCTACCCGATGTGGGGTCCGAACTCGATACCTACTTCCAGTTGAAGACATTTAATATACCTAATCAAAATAAGATCTAAAAAAATTTTTTTTTGTGCTTTTTGTGTTTCCATACTGGTTTGGGAGAAAATATCAAGCCTGTTTCCCACAGGGGTTAGGCAGAGACGATGGACCTCCACTTGCTACGATTCTGACAGACCTCTTTCGCTTCACCTACACTCTACCTCTTCATACATGCCCTTTGGTTACAGGTACTTTTTATCTCTCCTTTTTTTAGAACGTTTGCAATCTGATCGCAGAATGTTCGCCGAGGTCGACCCTGTCCCGCTTGGGAGAAAATGAAGAATGTAAAAAAGTACATTCTATATTTTGCAGCAAGAAAAAGAAGAAACATCTAGAATAATAGCTACTTCTGATCCTGCGTAAAATTATTAAAAGTCGATCAAGGAAATGGGTGACGCGAAGCCTCGGAATCCGTCTAAATAAGCGATGGCTACAAACCTGTTATTTCCTGTTTTCCATGCCTTTGGGGTCTTTAATTGTCTTTTCTGGGGCTAAAAGTCAACCCGATCAGGGATATGTTATCCTTCTTTCTCTCCCGTACTAACATATCCCCGTACTGCAATCTGTGCTGCTTCGCAGTCCGATTACCAATATGTGATATAGACATATTGTAAAATTTTCCATTGTTATTTCACTAATAATTGTTGTATTGCTAACAAGTTAAATAAAGTAATTAAGTTAGCTTTATCGTAGGATTTGGTAGGTATAGTAACATGTTTATTTATAGTTTATTTTTCTTAAATTATCTCAAGGGGCAAACATTATCCAATTGTGTCACCTACCTACATTTATAAAAAGTACTTTAGGATAAACTGAGACATGCAAGTTAAACTATTTTACGCCCGCTACGTCATTTCCAAGCCTTGGGTGTTAATTAAATCCTATATCGCAAATTTATATACCTCGCTTTCAGCTCAGGCGGCTAATTCTTACGATCAGAAACATTAGGTATTCAATAATCCGGTTACTAAATATTTATTGTAGATGAAATATAAATTTGTCAAAATTTTTCAGTCACTAATTCATAACGTACAACAAATTCTAATCCGGAACATGCTTCGTCAAACTTATTATACTAAGAGACCACCCCGTGTCGTACCTGGCTTGAATGTTCCCATGATAATGGCGGCTTTGCCGCGCTGTATAGCAATGGGAATTCTTTGAACGTAAGAACGCCCCTTAGGGCGTCTCATAAACTAAACACTTTTGAAATAATTAATAATAGCAAGAGATGAAGAGCAAATGTTAATGAAACGCTCAATAAGTCCATATTTCAAAAGTGGTGATTCTCACTGATACATAAATCACAATAACGGATATTGCAAACCCTCCATATGCAACGCAACTACTCGTAAAATAGTGGCCATTCATTTTTATATTTGTTTGGTATCGTTCCATGGCATCGTTGCGTTTTTCCGGCAAAATGACCGTATCAAATAGAAGAAATCGCTGATTGTCCGGTAATTACAGTTTTCAATAACGGATTTGGGCAAGAGATTAAAATTGAAAGTATGTTTTTATTTGTCGATTGTACTCTATAATGGTTTTAAAAGAAAGCGAAATTATATATTCTTATGCCGTGTCTGACTCCACCTATGCCGTTAGTAATGTATCTAATAATTGAGCTTAACATTATCAAGAGGTTACGATCGGTATAAGATTTATGCGACTCTATTACTTCGTTAATGCTTCGTTGTAACTGGAAACTTAGTACATCCGTGTAGGTTAATGGCATTTATAAGGATGAAAAGATCTTTTCCTGTGTGTAAAATTTTACAGTATGTACATTTCTTGATACTGAATTCATTCCCGAAAAACATATGTACCTATAAAAAACTTGCACATTAGTGTGAGAAGTCTTATATTTATTAGTGCTCGCCATATATTTTTTGAGGAAGGTAAAATTTAAAATGGGCTGAATCCTTTTTTGTAGGGAGAGAAGAAACAATTGAGCAAAATACTTAAGATTCAAGGAAGGTGCTTTAGCTATGGATATCAAACGAAGAAACCACCTAGAATAATACTTTGAAAGTATCAATATGTATGCCTATAAAATCTAATACCATAGTCTATCAATTTTCATAATTACTGGTAAAGAATGTGCCAAGGTTAGGCCATTAATCTCTCGTGATTCATCTAGCGCGTGGGTACTGAACCATTGTTACTCGTAGCTGGGTTTCGGCAGGTGCACTTTATTTGGCGCCTACTACTGCTTCTCATAATGAGTCACGTAACACATGTATAAATAAGCTGCTGTTTCTAACCTTCGATTAAGTTATCATCGATCTTTGAGTGATATAAAAATGCTCTTTCTAATATTGGTAAACCGCGTCAAAATCTGTTATGTGGTTTAGAGATCGTCTGCGGATTAACAAACGAAATGATTGCCAAACGCAGAAAACAACTTCTATCTTTATAATGTAGTTTTTTATTTGCAGTGCTGTTCAGGTGGTCAAAGAGCGCAATTTATGACCAAAACGTTGTAGGTTTCAATTCTTCCTCCCTAATGCTGACTATCAGCATCGTTTTTGCAGTACCACGTGAAGAACGCTTCTGAGGATTTTTTCAGATTTTTTTGACAGGAAAGAAAATTTTGGTAAGCATAGGTAAGTATTTATAAAAAGTGAGGCATAGCCACAGGGCATAGTGTCGTTAATCGTTGAATTCAATGGATATAAACAATTTCCTTCCAATTTGGTCTGGAAAAAATAGAAAAATCTTAGAATGTACCAGCTGCTTCCCGCACTTCTTATCCCGCACTGATCGTAAAAGTCGATCGAGGGAATGGGTGGAAATGCTAATCATGTTAATAGGCAATGAGGTTAGCAACCCATCACTACTTTGATTCATTTTCCATCTTATCGCCCATCACGCTAAAAGTGGCCATTGGATCATGCGTATCTGGGCTCTGTCTCCTTGAGCCGCAAAATCTTAAATGTTCTGTTTGCCCCGTTACGGATAAAGACGTAATAATCTATATGTATAAACGATTTGTTGTTGATTGGATTCCACTGGCCTTTGACTGTTTCAGATAAGCTCATGGCAAATTTCGTGAAATCTCAGACCTTCATTAAATGTCACGGGTGTTTATTATAACGGTTGTTTGACATTAAACTACCCAAGATTTGGCTAATTTAAACAGGTCGGTATGCGAAGTGATTTAACATTTATGAAGCGCAGTTTCATTGTTATTATACATTTATTTTCGTCAGGACTTTACAAAAAGGTGATGAATATCAAAGTGAATGGGTAAAGAGGGAGAGGTCGTCCTAAGGAGATATAGACGTAATGCGTAAGGAATTTATTTATTTAAAAACTTTATTGCACAAAACTATTGTACAAATGGTGGACCTAATGCCATATGGCATTCTCTACCGGTCAACCATAAGACCAATGATGATGAATGAATGAATGCGTGATTAAAATATGCATAAAATTACATATTAAAAAAATCTAATCTCATATTAAATATGACCTACTTACTTAGGTACTTATAATATATAATAGATATAGATAAAAATAAATAAACAAAACATTAAACAAATATACACTAAACAAATAAACTACTTATTAAATAAATATTATACATATACAATAAATACAAAATAATTAAATATATTACGATGATTGTGCTAGGCTAAGACTGCTGGAGAAAAAGTTTATGTACCGCCCGCTTGAATGCAATGCGACTGGGAGCCGTATATATATATAAGATAGAGTGGTGAGGAATGATGTTGGTATAGTTGGGGAGGATGGAAGAACGATTATGACGCGTGGTAGAGGAAAATGGAGAGACAGACATATTGCGCCGACCTAAGATAATGGGTATGATAAGGAAGATGATGATTTTCGTTAGGATTTTTACAATAATAAATAAAATGTCATTACATAATACTCTAGAACAGTTAGATAAGTTATTATTTTTAGTTATAATCAAATAAGTCGCACGCAAATGAGAGATATTAGTATCAAGAATTAATGTACTGACATAACATCTTATTATCACGTGTCACACGTGATTTACATATTAATAATAAAGAAAGAGAAGAAGCATTATTCATGTCATCATCATCAAGTCTTGTTTTTTAGTTTCCACTGTAGGAGCACGACCCTACTTGGCAAGAGCGGCCAGAGAATTTGGAATACGTTCTCCACGCTGGCCCGTCTGGGTTGGTGAGGTCTTATTGATGTATAAAAGCATTGTTTAGCTTGTATTTCCTAAGTAGCTTTCTACGACATCCACGGGAAGACTTAGAGTGGTCCTATTCTACTCTGCCGGGTACCACACGGCAGTTATTCATACCTATAGGTATATATGCCTATATGTATGAATAACTGATTGCGTACCTACTGTAAAATATTACAGTGGCGGTCTAGTGATTTAGATTGCTAGCAAAAATTGAATACTACTGCGACTACACACCACTGGGACATTATTTTTAAATTTTCCCTTTCATCTTAACTAAGGGATTATGAGAATCGAATTAA
The DNA here is from genome assembly GCA_963576875.1 of Acrobasis repandana. Taxonomy (NCBI): domain Eukaryota; kingdom Metazoa; phylum Arthropoda; class Insecta; order Lepidoptera; family Pyralidae; genus Acrobasis; species Acrobasis repandana. The sequence continues at coordinate 7,582,556 of OY756215.1, forward strand.
AGATAATTTAATTTTATCATTTAATTTTACTGCATGGCCATAGACATGACATAGTACTGGCAGAAGTACTATGTCATGTGTCTTTTGTGTGTGAATTCAGTCCATGATACTAAACAACTTCCCCAAGAAACATATTACATCGAAATTATTTACATCCATACTAGTTGACCGATAAGCTGATCCAAAGTTGTATGAAAAGCAAAAAATATTTTTCAAATTTCGTTATATGTTCTTGGGGAAAGTTGTTCAGTATCATGGACTGAATTCAACGTTAAAATAGTTTCATTATATTATGTTAGACGTTAAACAACGATGCAATAAAACATAAGTAACTAGATTTCACAACAACTCATCTAAATTCTTTTAAGTATAGGATAGGTGCAGTCTGCGATAAAATGAAATTGCTAAATAGCAAACTATCACCCAACATGTCTTGTACCTCAGTCGGCAATCTCGCATTAAAATAGAATGCGATTTCAGTTATAATCGAATTGATGTTACCTATGACATCGAAGTTACGATAGCGTTTTAGGTTACCCAATGTTACCCATATATGCATAAATATTGATTTGGTAACTGTTAACCCCTCAACCTAGGATCATATTGCGATTGCAAAGAAATGTATCTGTTGAATAAAAAGTAGTTTGTAGAGTTCGAGTCTAGAGCTCTTAGAGCTTGACACATTTGGCTTTGTAACGTTCATAATACCTACAATTGCCGTTGAGGTTAGAGAACCATAAGTGTGAAACTTTGTTTGATCTCGACTGTACCCACAATTTATACATTCTCCAACTTGTCCCGCTAGGTTATCGGTAGGCGCAGTTCTTGACATGTAAGTAAAGTTATATAAGTACTTGCACTGCTGGCTTATTTATACCCTAAGGTTATATAGGTTCTAAAAAGCTTTTCTGCTCTGTGCGAGTGCGCATCGCAAGTTAAGTAACCCCAGGCGTAGTCCGCACTTGGATTAGTGACCACATGTGGGATAAACATGTCTGAGCTCCTCCATGATTCATGAAGCCTTTGGTCCCCACGTTGGGCACGTGCAATCGACAAGCTATGTCAGATGCATTTCGGCAGCTTGAAAAATCTGACACCAGTGTTGTTTACTTACACACACGACAAACAAACCCTAAGGTAAATATATGCATCCCAGCGACCTATGCATAACTCCTATAATACAACAATGGTGTATTTTTTCCATTGAGTGCGATGCTCATTCACAAAACCGTGTCGCATCTGTTTACACGAAAAGCGAAAGTCACACCACACATCACCAAACAAAGATTGTAAGTGTAACAATGAAGGAGGTCAATTCTGGTGTTATCTAACCGACCCTGGCAGCGTAATTTGACGACTGAATAGACGATAACCACAGATAGCCAAGGACCTTACCATTTAAATCCAAAATAACAATTAAGTACGATTAATCACACGCTAGACTTCAAAATAGCTTAAATGCTTGGATCCAAGGAGTGCCTGCTGACCTCGGGGTCATTCACAAATATTATACAGTTATATTTTGGCTGCAATTGTTTGTGAATTATATATTTGTGCCGAATATAAATTAATGGTGAATTCATATTGCCTACGTGCAGCATTTGTGCCTCAAAAGCCAGAGGTCGTTTCTACCTTGATATTCATGATCTGCACACTGTGGCACGCAGCCTATAAACGAGAAATTGTAATTATCCCAACTAATATTTTTAATGCAAAAGTGAGTTTGTATACTTGTTTGTTTGTTTGTTACCTCTTCACGCTTTATATACTGAACCAATCTTCTTAAAAATTCGCATACACATTAATAGAAGTGCCGAGAAGGATACCTTAAGGGTACCTTTCATCCCGGAAAAAAGTAATGTACCCGTGGGATTTGGGATACGCGAGCGAAGCCGCGGGCAACAAAAGCTAGTCCCAACTAATATTATAAATGCGAAACTGAGTTTGTATATTTGTTTGTTGGTTTGTTTGTTACTTCTTCACGCTTTATCTACTGAACCAATCTTCTTGAAAATCTTAAGGGCAAAAGCTAGTAAGTCTATAAATAGGATAGGTTATCTGCTAAAGTTTAACTTTGTAATGATGATGCATGCCACCTGCATGCTGGATGTTCGTTTTCACCTCATTTCTCCATCTCATCCTGTCCATCTTACTTTTTATTACTACATTTCAAACATTCCCTTATATCATTGTCGAATCATTCACACATCCCTTTTTCTTTGACTCCACTTCCAATTCTCATCCTGAACGTATATTCAGAAATATGTACCTACTCATTACTTATAAAGTCTAATTGTAATTTTTATATCAGTGCTGTAACTATATTAAGTGAAATAAAGTTTATAAATTAGTGTTGTTGAGTCTCTAACTGCTCTCCACTACATCTGCCTACACCAACTCTGTACCTACTTCTCAAGTGGATCACAGATAAATTGCATAATGTATAAAAAGGACATACGTATAATTCTCACATTTGCCATACCTACTTATTGTCTTACTCGGAGTCACGGTTGTCTCGTGTTTTGTCGCAAGCAAGCACCCTACTCGTAATGAAAATTTACATGCGAAAGGCATATTGTTCTGTACTTGCACAATATCCGAAGAAATAGTAAATTAAGTAAACCTAGTGTTTCCAAGCACGTACATGTGTAACAATTGGTTGGCAGAATTATAATCACGTCTATACGGCTTGGTGGGGTTCTAAATAACAAAATATTTTGAATTACTTATAATCTAATAGTACGCTATATCATATGGAATATCACGTACAAATAAAAGGTTACTTATCGGTTTCCAGAAACCAGGTTAATTTAATGTATTGCAATTTATATTAGTTTGAATTATTTTTTATTTATTTATTTATACAAAGTGGAAGGGACATGCCCGTAATAAATCAAACCACGGGCTATACTAGATCATTATAGTATAATGAAATTAAAATTATAGTCGAAAAACCAAGAAAAAATTTGACATTCCCATACAAATTGCCCGAGCGGCTGCGCACTTTTGTATGGAAATGCTGAATTTTTTTTTTGTTCTTTGGCTCTTATTTTAATTTCATTATGCTATAATGATCTAGTATAGCCCGTGATATGATTTATTACGGGTATGTTCCTTCCACGTTGTATATTATTTATTGAAACTACAAGCCTTTAGTAGTAAAAAATAATCAAAATTATATTTACCAATTAAAAGCGGTTTATATGTTGGTGTAATATTCATCATAAGCTTTAAATTAAAAAGAAAATGTTTTCTCTCTTTCTTTACTAATTTTACTTCAATAACTCATACTGTATACTTATACTTATACTTATTAAGCCCGTCGGTCCTTTCACATTCACAAAATATCTGCCTTCATGTACAAAATAATTACTTACGATGCTAATAATTACAGAATGATCCAAATGCAATAACATAACATAACCATTTAATACTTTGTAAATGCATTATTTGAGCTTCAACAAAAATATTGCGTCTTAAAACTTAACTTGAGTGTCAGAGCCGTCATAATAATCTCATAAATTTCAGGGGCAATGTTACTTTTACTTTGATACATTTAAATAAATTTACTATGTAACTAAAATTTCTCCCTCTTTACATTCCCACGATACAATTTATTATTTCGTGGACCGGATCCAAATTAAATTATTTCAGTGACGTAACTCAACATGATAAATTATTTTTTACAGGTAAGAAAACATGGTAATTCACGAGGGAAGGTACCAATTCGTATTTTAAAGTTAAGAAATTGCAATAATTAACCTAAGCTCTACAAGTATCACGAGCTTTTTCAAAGTCTAGAGGCCGGCCAGCCAAGAACAATCAAATAGCATGTTCATCATCATCATCCGAGCGTATTCAAGGTTGCATCCTCAGCGGTAATGCTTCAGAGTCCGGGGTCCGTTACCTAACCGATTTGACGAGTTTACTGGTTTTTACACAGAGCAACTGCCGTCTGACCTCCGCAACCCAATAGGTAGACCAGAACCAATCCTAGGATAGGTTTAAACATAGGTATCTACTAAATTAGTTACTAGTTCAAATCAAAGTTAGTACTTATTTCACTGTATACCTTACACTTAGACCCTTCTAGATTGCTAATCAATTTTAGGCTGAAATAAAATAATATTAACTATCAGGTATTTAGGTCCCAGTAAATTTTATTCATGGCTGAACGTTCACGGTTTTTATTGTTGTCGTGATAATACAAAAAGGAACATAAACATTATTTATTGCCAAGTTTATTTTGAGTATGCTCGTCGTTTATGATGACCATAATATCTTGACCCGCCAAAGTAGTGGTTTCCAATATTTAGGAGCCGTGCGCTAGGGTCACCCATCTGTGGCCAGTGGAATGTGTCAGGGCCTGAGCACGTTTCGCAAATCTGAAAGACCACATTTGCAAACAAAAATCTCACGTGAAAATAACAAATGTCAATAAATTCATTAATTAATGAGTTGTTGTAAAATGCTTGAGTCGTTTATTAATTAGCTTCTGGTGTGTTGTGAAATAAACATCAACTGTTAATTTGTTCGCCAATGGCTTGCAGAAGTCTCTACTAAGCAAATTCCTCGTATATCTGCCAATGGGAGATGGTGGTGGGTGCACGAGATATCAGCACACCTAGTGCATTATCTGTTGAATGTAGAATTTAATTTTACCCGATTTGGTGTACCTAGATACTAGCGTAAGTCAACAATTAATCGGTCGAGTAGTTTTGTAGCAAATTGGCTGTGACAGACGGACGGATAGACAAGAGAGAGAGAGTGATCCTATAAAGGTTTCGTTTTTAAATTTTCAGGTACGGAATCCTAATTAAATAATCAATTTTGTCGAGTCGAAAAACAAAAATATAAAATTCGGCAATATATCATAGTCTGAAATTTTTTCAGGGTTTCTCACTAAGTAACTGCGGTCTAGCTGTCTTCCAAGACTTGAAAATTAAACAAATATATATCTTTGTTGTGTTATTCGATGCCGGAAGAGGTACATTGCACTGTCTCTGTCATGTTGACCGTTTACAAAGCACGTCGCTAGACCGCCTGGGTCATTGCACTTTGGCTCACCCAGTGCACAGAACATCTTATTCGCTATTCATGTTTCATTCTTTTAATAGCCTGTCGATCACAGAAGTAATGTCGATGTATCCCAAAGGCTTCCCATTTCTTTTGCATTGATCCATATCAGCTTGCTGCCATTTCTACATTTTACAAGGTTAGTACCCACAGGGTTGTCCTCCGGGCTTATAAAGGCCCATCTAAGTTTCTCTTACATATTATTCAATAGTATCACCGAAGAGCTGGCAGCTACCTCGGACAAAGAATCAGTCTAGCTATTCAAAGGGGGAACGCTGCCAGTATCTTCGGAACCTTGCCTAAAGGGACTCCTTTTAATAATATATTTTAGTTATTATATTATATTTTTTAAGGTTTTTAGTTTTAGGTTGTTTCTAGTTTTAGCTAACTTTAGGTATTATATATTATGAGATTTTTTATACCTAAGACCACCTCATAAAGTCTTCCAGACTTTTCAATTTCTGGTGAAGGTATTGCTTGTTGATCTAATGTAATAGAGACTTTATTTTTTATTTCATAGTATCAAAATATGAAATAGTAGATTGTGCTACAAGGCGTAAAGGTTTTAACGCGAGGGCGCTACTTTGAATCAAGAGCGAAACGAAGGATTCCACAGTAGAATCACGAGCGTAGCGAGGGATTCTACGGAACTTCATACTTCGTATATCGGCCTCATCAAGAAATTATTCACATTTAAAATAGTTTATTTAAAAATAACCTAATAGTTTAAAAATACCTAATATAATCAGGTCGTCTCTGATTTACATAGTAATTTTATTAAGGAATTATTTGATATTTTTTGTAGCAAAAGAACTAAAAAAAATTGTCCTAGTCATCCACGTAAAACGCGTTGTATTCCAATTTTAAAAAATTACGACTCCGTTGCTTATCTACACTTCTATATTATAAAGAGGAAAGATTTGTACCTATTTTTGTATGTTTGTATGTTTGTAATGAATAGGCTCAAAAAGTACTGGGCTGATTTAAAAAATTCTTTCACCGTTGGAAAGCTACACTATCCCCGAGTGACATAGGCTATGTGTGTACCACGGGCGAAGCCGGGGTGGACTGCTAGTATTTTATAATTTGAAAACTAAATTCTTCTTTTTTTGCTGACTTCCAATATTATTTTTGATTCTATATTCGTGTTTAGTTTTCAAATGTGTTTTAACGCCTAGGGAATTTCCTTTTCAGTACCTAGAGAATAATAATAACCAGTGACTTTACCCCCAAATATTTGGGATGGGTTCCATCTATCTGGTAGAATCTTGATGCTCCGAATTTCATTTGGCATAACATACTTGGCAGAATCTTATTTAGTAGAATATTTGAAACGCATAAAAAATATTTGATATATTATTTGTTTGGCCGAATATTTATATGTCCGAATGTACAATAGCATACTTTTAAGATGTCAGAATTTCATTTAGTAGAATTACCTTTTACATACATTATGTTTCGCATAATTTGTTTTAGAATAATGTTTAATTAGTGTTACTTTTATTTGGTATAATTTCTTTTCACCTTCTAAGAAGATGGCATAATTTCATCTGCAATGCAAATCAAAAGCATAAGTAATAATGAAAACCATAATCGTTAAAATCTATACTATTGTTGGTCAACATAAAAAAATCATTTCGAGTTTGCTCGGTTAGGTTATGTTATGTTAGAACTGCGACCACCCTACGAGCCGAGCGAGCGAAGCGAGCGGTAGCGGCCGGCGAGTGCTAAGGTAGATAGCCTTTTCATACTATAACCATAATTCTGAAATAATCATAATATTATAACCATAATAAACCATGATTCTGCATTGAAATGACTATTCGTATAAAATAAATACCAAAAGGCGATTCTGACTGCGAACTTTCTGCAATATAATGATTATACTTTTAGATTACTATGGCTATAAAATTTATCCTATAAGATTATTCTGATTTTTTAAATTATTGGTTTTAAATCTATGATAAATGAGTAGATGCCAAACTAATTTCTACGAAATGACGTTTCTGTAACCGCTGTTATGAAAAATAATATTATAACACTAGCTGTGCCCGCGACTTCGTTCGCGTGGTTGTCGGAACGTAATGTTATATAGCCTAAAGCCTTCCTCTATAAATGGACTACCCAACAAAAAAAGAATTTTTCAAATCGGACCATTAGTTCCTGAGATTAGCGCGTTTAAATAAACAAACAAACAAACTCTTCCGCTTTATAATATTAGTATAGATAAAAAGTTCTACCATAAAGGGTGGGACCCATTTGGGATGAAAACATAGTTTTTCGAATAGATGAGATGAAAAATATTTTTTTGCTTTTCACATCTTTTTTGATCCCAGTTTATACTGGGATCAGCTGATAGATCAACTGGAATGGGAGGCTTTTTTTGGAATTTCGGCTGTTATTTTAATTTCATTATACTTTAGTGATCTAGTATAGCTCGTGGCTCGATTTATTACGGGTATGTCCCTTCCACGTTGTACATCGAAATATAAAAATATTTTTTTGCCTTCCATACAACCTCGGATCAGCTGATCGGTCAATTTGTATGGAAGGTTAAAAAATAATTTTAATTTTATATGTTTCCTGGGAAAAGTTGTTTAGTATGACTGAATTCAGCCTTAAATAAAATAGTTACAGTATATTTTGTTAGATGTATAAGTAGATATGAAATTAGACTATTAGATACAATTGAGAATTTTTTTGTCTAGTGGGTAAGGTATATTCACTTATTTATAATTCCCTGAATAATTACAAGGATAGTGAAAACCAGAGCCATGTTTATAGCAGTGTGAAGCTGCGATCTAGTCCGAAAATTGCCACATGATATTACTTGACCTTTGCTTGCACGGCTAATGGAGAGATGAATTGGAGGACAAGGTTTACTAAACAAACCCGTATGACCAGTACTGTGACCAGCAGTTGCGATTATACCTGTAAGCTTATGAACTTTTGAGGATAATGTGGATAACTTAACTGTAAACAAATGTATTGATTATAGTGACAATATACAGACGTACACTACATATCATAGTCTAACAAAGGTATGTTATAATTTAGACAACTTTAACCCGTTGGATTCTAATATATACATGAAGAGACACAGCGATGGCTGATCCACGCGTCAACTCGAGAACGAGTGCCACCAGTAATAGGGACTGGTCAGCTCGGCTCCGTTTTTAGGGTTCCGTACCCAAAGGGTGCCAATGGGACCCTATTACTGAGACTCCGCTGTCTGTCTGTCTGTCTGGCCGTCTGTTACAGGGCTCTATCTCCTGATCCGTAATAGCTAGACACTTAAAATTTTACCGATTATGTTTTGCTGTGGCCGCTATAACAACAAATACTAAAAATAAGAAAAGTTAAAAATTAAAGGTCATACAAAAAACGTGTATTTTCCGCGTTTTTAACTAGATCTTTATAATGACATTAACTAGATACTTGAAATTTTTTACCGATTATGTATTACTGTGGCCACTTTAACAATAAATACTAAAAATAAGATAAAGTTAAAAATTTAATTGAATGTCATATAAGAAACGTGTTTCTTCAGCGTTTTAAAACATTGTACGCGTACGGAACCCTTCATGTACGAGTCCGACTCAAACTTGCCCATTTTTTAATTTTTATTTTTGTACATATTTGTAAACTGACAAAGCCCTTCTGGTGCGTAGGCGACCAATAATATGAAAATGAGTGTTTTTCGGCGTTTATTCTCAGCAGTGGTCATTGCAAAAGGCTAGTATCGGTGGCTTTTTGAAAAATAATAATAATTGAAACAATAAATAAACATTACACGTGATATACACTAAAGTTATTGATGTGTAAAAGTGCCAGCGAAAGCCTTATTACTGAATAAATATTTGATTCTTTGATTCACATTGCATTTTCCCTCTACTCGAATAGCTTGAGAACTCAATTTTGAGAAAATGTGGTTTCTGCGTGTGGCTTTATCTAAATAAGTAAAACCTTTCTTTTGTTTTCTAAAAAATATGTAAATGCTTACGAGAAGGGCAATCATTAAGTCGTGTGTTGGTTAATTTTTCTTAAATATAACATACATTTCATACAACATTGTAATAGGGTATTTCACTGTGTTTGTTTTTGTACAATATTTTATACGAAACCACAAATAATACTAAAAAGAAATCTTTTTCTGAAAACAGCATGAAAATTGGTTAATAATGGAGCAGCAATTAGCATTTCAAATATTAATATGAAGAAAAGTGGGAGCGTGGTGGGAACATCTTGCTATCGCTCTATATCTCTTTCGCATGCGCGACCTAAATGCCAGTGACGTCTCAAGCCCAGTATGTGGATCCCTTTTCTGTTAGTTGACAGTTTCTCTTACCACCAGATTTGAACTTAATTATTCATGAGCGGATTAAAATAATTATATTTGTTTTTCTGTTTTAAATATGTCATTTTTAGGATTCCGTACCCGAAGGGTGCAATGGGACCCTATTATTGAGAATCCGCTGTCTGTCCATCTGTCCGTCTGTCACAGGGCTCTTTCTCTTGAACCGTAATAGCTAGACACCTGAAATTTTCACCGATTATGTATTACTGTGGCCACTATGACAACAAATACTAAAAATAAAAGAAAGTTGAAAATTAAAGGGGGTCGTCATACAAAAAACGTGTTTTTTTTTCAGCGTTTTTAACTCGATTTGTCACAGGGCTCTATCTCTTGAACCGTAATAGCTAAGCACCTGAAATTTTTACCGATTATGTATTACTATGACCACTATAACAACAAATACTAAAAATAAGATAAAGTTATTAATTAAAGGGCGTCGTCATACAAGAAACGTGTTTCTTCAGCGTTTCAAAACATTGTACGGTGGTATGGAACCCTTCATGTACGATTCCGACTCGCACTTGCCCGTTTATTTATTGATATCATTAATAAGAAAAATTGAGTCAAAAGCCGTATTATTACGTCACCATAATATTACTTTGTCCCTTCATGCTACAGAATGACACGAAGCGGATACGGTCGCAACAAGCTGACCTCCCGACCATCATACGCTCTTGTTTATCTCTTAAATCACGATTCCTTGCCCATTCGATTCATGCAAATCGCCATGCGTGACTCGCCAACGCAATCGATTCAAATCATCGTATAAAATGGACTAACAAAATGCACCACATTAAATAAATGCTTATGAAATAAATAAAAGCATTTTACGTCAGTAAAGAAACAAAAACCAGACGACATACTAACGTAACTCATCTGCCAATAGTTATTTAATAGTTTCGAAATGGAAGTCTCACGCACCATTTGATTGTAAGCTCAAATGAAGGCATCAATTACAAGGTATGATTTATAAGTATATCAATCATTAGAAACACCTAAGTAACAAGTAGGTATAATCTTATCTCCCATTAATTTTGTATAACCATTTTAAAACGATCGTGAAACTGAGCCTTGCGGAATTAAAATCAGATGATTGATACATTTCTAAGCGACTTAAAAAAAGGAGGAGCTTTTGAATTTGAATCGTCATCTTCTTCTTCGTCTAAGCGCGTTCCCGGTTTCATCGTCAGTTGTGCTGCTTCGGAGCCCGGGGTGCGCTTTCCCGCTTTTTCTTCTCCAAATATAACATGCATGTCAATGGTCACCCAATGATGCCAAAGACCTTGCAAAATGGAGAAGAAATAGCCGGAACACTTTAAATGATTTGGCTATAGTTTTACGACCGGCCGCTTGCCTGACGTCAACCCTCTTTGGGAATGTATTTGTGCGAAAAGTTTTACAACTGGCTGCCGCCCGACGTTAACCCTCCTTGGGAATGCAATTGTAGTACGAGATGTTTTTGCATAGTCCTTTAGTCGCCTCTTACGACATCCACAGGAAGAGATGGAGTGGACCTATTCTAACCCGGAACCACACGGGTAATTTGAATTGAATCATCATGATCCTCACGTACTCCCGGTTGCATCGTCAGCGGTTACGCTTCAGAGCCCGGGGTCCACTACCTTACCTAGGTGATTTGACGAGGTTACTGGTTTTTACACAGAGCGACTGCCGTCTGACCTCCGCAGCCCAAAGGGTAGACCAGAACCAATCCTAGGATAGGTACAAACGCTATATGGTGTTCGGGACCAACAGCTTTACGTGCCTTCCGAAGCACGGAATCATCTTTCTTTTCGAATAATCAAGTGATTCAAGCCTGCAATATCCTAAACAGACTGGAAACAACTTTTCACAAAGTATGCTTCCCAGTGGGATTTGAACCCACGACCTCCGGATCACAAGACAAACGCCTTGACCACTGGACCACGGAGGCAGTTCTTTTTTGAGAAGGAAATTGCGGTATATATATACTTATATATACGTTTTGTTTTTATGTATGTTCCCCGATAACCGAGTTTTTTAACCGATTTAGAAAATTATTTTTTTTGTTTGAAAGCATACATATGCAAGTTGGTGCCATTGTCACCAGATGAAGATCTGATAATGGGATTCTCGAGAAATCGAGGGAACTTCTTAAATATTATTTGCATACATATTTGCATCGACAACCTCCGTGGCGTAATGGTTAACACGCTAGACCGCTAATCCGGAGGTTCTGGGTTCGATTCCCAGCCAGGACAAGTTGGAAAATGGCCTTTTTCATATTTTCCTGGGTCTTGGGTGTTTATCTATATATGTATTTATCATAAAATATAGTGTCGTTGAGTTAGTATCCCATAACACAAGTTTAAAACTTACTTTGGGGCTAGCTCAATCAGTGTGATTTGTCCTTATATATTTATTTATTTATTTATACATATAGTATTTTTTATGTTTTTGGCAATAAATCAAGCATTTGCATTCAGAAAGTGAGTTTTGGTGAGGTGGAACTGATGCAGAAGACCAAAAATTAAAGTCGCTTTTTGTTTAAAATTATATGATATGTCTACGTTTTTTTGTTTACGTGTATTTAGCCAAGTAGTTAGTTCCTGCATGTTTGTTCTAACCCGGTAGTTATTTGGCATTCGGGTTTTTGATGCATAAAGTTCAACCTTTAACCAAGAATTCGTGTTAGTACTCCAAATGTCAGACAAAGGTCATTCAGCTGGGATGCTTTGTCGTAATGTGTTGAGAACTTGAGCATTGTGGTACCTGCGCCTGCGCCTGCGCCCCATGATAGGCTCCATTAAAATTAACTCGTGACTTGTCGAGGTGAACCGACGTTTGTCGAAGAATGCGATGCCATTAATCTGTATTCAATTTATATCAGCACGAGTCAAGATAAAAACAGAACTTGTTAAAACAGTGGCCAAACAACTAACATGTTAGTTTAATTCTGACTAATTGAGTATGATTGATTCCTCAAGACCGACCTTATATATTACAATAGGTATGTTTTTGTTTCCTTGTAGTGATTTTATTGAGGATATGCTAAGAATAAATGCATTAATGCACATTCATTCTAGTTTAATTTGGTTACATTGTCATGTCTATTGTATAGGTATACAATATTTATAAGTACATATACATAAAACATACATACGTATAATAAATTACGTATTTGACACAGGACAATACTACCCAAATACTGTAACAAACAATAATAAATCGGCCAAGTGCGTGTCGGCTCAGAGTAGAGTTCTGAAGTTAGACGTTACAATATGGAAACTTGATTTCTACCCATTTTTAACTATTTACCGCGCACTATGGCATACGCCTAAATAATAATATCACCCCCACTTTACGTACAGGAGAACTAAAAAATTTTTTTAAACAATTTATTTTACTACCTACTTTGTTAGCATACATAATATATATGTAAAATTACAGCTTTCTAGTTCTAACAGTCTTTGAGCTAAGCCGCGGATATACAGACAGACATACCGGAAAATAAGAGTTCCGGTTAGGCACTTCGGAACTCTAAAAATGGTCCACCCTATGCAACGGAAGCTGTGACAAATGAGAAGCGACGAGGCGTCTCCGATTGCGTAAGTTCACCGCATTCTAGGCCGCGCCCAGCTTTGTGTGACTTTTGACATTGTCGCCATTTTTTATACAATTTCTTTTCCGTCTTAATTCATCGAGTTGCTAACGACAACGCTAATTATGATAATCACACCGCTAGATCAAAGTTGTAATCATTATATTTATCTTTGAATAACGGATTCACACAAGATAATCTGTGAAAATGCATAATGTCATCACATTTTTAAATATTAATTTAGCGCAAATTTTAACGCGGTTAGCGGGTCTCTAATCTAAGTAGGTATCGTCACAGAATAATCCATCCTGTTTTAATTAAGCTAAAAGAATTAGTGTTTTAATATCATGTATATCATTTCCATAATTACGGAAATCAGTAAGCATAAATAAATGCAATTGCCTACTAGACAATGACCGACTTACAGCTTTTCCTTTTGTGTTTAGTTGCTGGCATCAAATATTACGAGATGTCCAAAGTACCTATCTGACAGATTTTAGTGGCCGTTATTTAGTTTTATTTTATTTAAAAATTTAACTGTGCCAATAGCTACAATAGGTAGACTTAATACTAAAGCATTCTCTCCCTGTCAACCTTTAGGAGAAGAAAAGCAGAAAGAATAGTTGGCGTCTGAAATAGACAGATATCATATCCAGATATATATAATAAGTACTTATAAATGATCGTTATCTACCATGGCAATCGAAATCCATTCGATTGCCATGTATGGAAGTATGGAATTTTCCATATTTTCCTTTATATGGACCTCGCCACACATATACAACTCTCCCCAGTAAAAAGGTTTATTGTTCTCTACCTACATGAATAGAAAAGAATTTGACAAAAGTATTGAAGTGTTTGCCGAACATTGGGCAGTTGTGGCGACATTTGATACGGTTATACAGATATAACTACACACATTGTCAAGATGTATAAGCAATATCATGAATTTAACCTTTATCCAGACGAAAGAAATGCTTTATATTTATAACGCAATTTATTAATTACGGTTTATCATTAATCAATCAAGCTACAAAATATTTATAGTTGGCAATTATGATGTTCTCAGGCTTATGAATATTCCATGTCGCGCCTCGGGCACTGAATTAATATACATAACAGACTTAATCATGACTCCCCAATCAGGGTGTTGTGTAAAAGACTAAAAGTTCACACCTACATACTCGCTTATAGTGTAAAACAAAATAAACTATAGTAATAGGTACCATTACAGTTTTCTTCCATGCTGGTCTGGGAGTAAAGAAAAAATTAGAATGTAATTGATTTACGAGTAGCAAACATTTGATATTTTTTATGAATAAGAGGGTTAAAAAATCTAATGGGTTACTAGCAATCAGCTATTAAAAAGATTCAGCTTCTCGGCCATTGACAAACCACCCTGAGACAGTATTTCATCAGAAGCCTTTTGAAGTCGTCGACCATTACGTCTATCTAAGACACATGCTAACCTTAGGCCAGCAAAATCAAACCGTAGAGGTCGACAGACGTAACAGGCGTGGTCAGGAGCAAATAAGCAGATCCTCCAATCAAAGAACATTCCATAAAAGTTGAAAAGTAGATTTTGATGAATACTGACAGTACACATTGGTGTCCTACGACTACCTTGACAATGAAATCTGTAGAAAAACTCGAGTTTCTCAATGAGCAATGGAGAGAGAAATGTTAGGAATAACATTGCTCGATTGTATACGAAACGAAGAGATTCGAAAAAGGACTAAAGTGAGGTAAGTACGTTGTTTATACTATAAAAAGACAGAAATGAAGGTAGGCTGGACTTAAAGCGATAATGGTCTCAAGTCGGTGAACCAGAATAGATAGGAAGGAATGGAGTGGCGACCATGGGCCAACAAGTGAGGTAGGCGAGTAGGTAGAGGACACCCAGCACTGCGTTGAGTGGATGGTATTAAGGCACAGGCTGCAACTGGATGCAGATGGCAAGGGAGAGAACAAGAAGGGAATTATATGGAGCAGGCCTATGTCCTTAAAAGGATAACATTAAGGCTGCTATGGATGGATGGATAAAAGTACCACCGACAAATGCTTGAAGGAACGACTCGGTCCTGAATGTCTTTGCCGTTCTTAAACCAGTTGTCAGCTAAACCAGCAGTGCAATATTGACAAAACAAAATGCTTTGTCAAAATTGAAAGATAAGGATTTTATTAGAATTAGTGTTTTACTTAGAAATACTTAAAGCATGTTTTAATAAAAGCATTATCATTATCTTTGTTACGAAGTAGATGTTCTTCTCGGCTCATAATTTATCGGTCATATAAAATACATAAACATATCGATGGAATCTTTCGTCTCTTACCTTTCAAAGGAACAAACGTTATTTGTATGTAGGCCATGTACAAAGTTGAGCAAGAAAGCTTTATAAATTAACTAGTGAGGCGAATGTAACGATTATAGTAATTATTTACTTTATTGTCTAAACGAAACAGATTGCCATGGGAGTATGCGGGCGAGTGTTGCAACGATGAGTACAGAAAGATCTACAGAGAGTTATAATAGTAATAAATAATAAAACAACGCATAGAAACATTAAATGAATAAACTTTGAACTCGAATGACATAATATTAATGGTGCAGGAAATATCTCAAAACGACCTTTCGTGCTGCGTTTATTCTACGGTTCCAACAACATCACGTAACTTAAATATTAATCATTCCATTTTAAAACGTAAATTGGTCATATACATTCAATATGTACTTGATTTTTCTATTAATTATGTAGAAATGAAACTCGGCGCAAATGGTGGTACTATGTCATATTTTTTTGCAACAAACAATTATAATAAAAGTATTTAATTTTAATAGTTTTATAATTATTCACTCATTCAAAACCGATGCTGTGGTGTAATGGCTATTTAAATACCTAATACCTGTATAATTTTACAAATTTATTGCGAGTTTGTTAGAGTCGTTTGTCGAGTTTACGGTCTGCGTTAATGCTGCATTTTGGCGGCACATTGCAGTAATATCTCCTATTTATCGACGCCTCGCGTTGATGTCTTTTGTTCCTAACTTTGAACCTCTACGCGTGTAGGCCTGCGTAGACAGTATCATTTTCCTCGTTGTTTTCTAAAGTACAGCGGCTAAAGTAATGGATTTGTAAAGGTGTTGAAGTTGTTTGAACTCATGAATATCATTTATGATTTAGGCCATGTGTGCTTGGACTTATTATAACGTCTATGAAGTATGGTAGGTGAGAAAGTCCTCCTGGCAGATCGAGTCCATATCATAAGAAAAGCTGAGTTTATTATATTATTTAAACTAATGTGAGATCAATTCGACAATCATAATCAAGATGAGTGTTAGGAGCGGTGACCCGACGGTTTCGAGCTGAAACACTGCTTTGAGTGCTCTCGCCCTTACGATGATCGTCTAAACTGATCGAAACTATATACATACTGTCACGTCTATATCCCTAATGAGGTATACATATCATTTTGGGTCTTGCGGCTCTTAGCAGACAGAGCTCAGGGCCACAAGACGCAAAGGCCACTTTTAACGTGATGATGGGTGAGAAAGTGATCGAAACTAGTCGGCATTTAAGACTTACACAACGTGAGTAAACCGTATAGAATATTTATAAAACTAGAGTTCCTTACACTTCTAAAATGCCGTTAGTTAAATTAATCGTTTGTTCGAGCAAAGTCAGCGACATTAGCTCATTAGAAATCATAAACACAAAATCAGGGCAAAAATATAACAATGAGTATGGAGAGAGCTTTCATTCAACAATAATAATCACTTTACGTGCCTTGTTTATAACCAATTAATGGTTGCGCATTTCCATTTCAAGCACGATACGATGAAGTTAACGACTTCATTTGATTTCTTCTTTTATGACCCAACTTCACATAAGTTTAGTATACGCCTGTGAGTTATTTATTCCGAGAATCTTGTCAAATCGTTATTTTTTTGTAGCATCTACGAGTACGAGTATATTTCCTATATATTTTCTAAATAAAATACACTACGTATTACTTTTTTCAAAGTTACAAAGGCACAAAGTATTCATTATTTTAATGTAGCCTCTTAAGTGATTGCAAAGTTAATGGAAATATATTATTTTTTACGAATGAAATTACCGTTAACGATTTGAAGTGCAAAAAAGTCATTAGTTATAGTCATTAGTCATAATAGCAAGGTTTTAGAAAATAATTATAGTAAAGCCAAATATTTCTACAAATTTCAAATGTTTTATTTCATCGATGGCTCGGTGGGAGTATGTATTATTAGCTCTCTCTGAACTTCACAAATAACTTCTATTGGTGACCACAAATGTCATAAAAATATCAAAGGAACGTTAAGGTGTTAGACCCAGCCATGGTATAATAAAACAAGGTATTCTCTTTCCGTCTCAATACGTCATAATTGGGAGGTTTGCCAATGTGTGTGATTGAATTACCCGAGCAAAGTGCATTCTTTAACTTAACAAACCAATCATGAACTAATAATCTATACTAATATTATAAAGCGGAAGAGTTTGTTTGTTTGTTTGTTTGTTTGTTTAAACGCGCTAATCTCAGGAACTAATGGTCCGATTTGAAAAATTCTTTTTTTGTTGGGTAGTCCATTTATAGAGGAAGGCTTTAGGCTATATAACATTACGTTCCGACAACCACGCGAACGAAGTCACGGGCACAGCTAGTTCAATATATAAATTGATTTAAAATTAAACAGATGAATCACACGATATTTGAAATAGTTAAGATTGTTAGTATTTTATTTTATATTCATTAACTAATTGAGAAAGTCCTTAATTTGACTGAAAATTACAATCAGTGGTAAACACTTTACGTGTTATTCATGACGTAGTCTTGGGCCATCGCGGGAAGGGAATATCTAGTTATATTATACCTACCATGGTTCCAGCTATCATCATTAGATGACACTCGTCAAGTTATGTTACTGAACGAGCATAGATGAACGAAGGCCGTACTTGAATTTTCCGGTGTCCAGTGCTGCCCCATTTGAAAAAAAATATTTAAAAGGAAACGGAGATATCATTTAAAATTTTGTCTCTACCAAGCCCTAGATAACCCTTCGAACTATTTTATGAACCACAGTTTACAGTTTAAACTGAGAAAGTGAAGCATTTCTTTTCACATTTGCAAAAAACGGATACTTTTGCCAAATGTGCAAAGAAAAGCTTCACTTCAGCGTATGGC
Source organism: Acrobasis repandana (assembly GCA_963576875.1). Lineage (NCBI taxonomy): Eukaryota > Metazoa > Arthropoda > Insecta > Lepidoptera > Pyralidae > Acrobasis > Acrobasis repandana. The sequence goes on from OY756215.1 coordinate 7,600,768, forward strand.
CCAAACCATAATGTCAAGCTGTAGAGTAGCAGTAAGCATGACAGTGGACACTTCCTAGACTCTGCTTGAGAACTAGCACACCTAAGAAATGTCATTTGAATTGTAACTAGCTACTTGATGTCTTCTTACTGAAGTACCTACATGCAGTAACTGTTGCATCATGACATTCTGAGATTTCTCAGTGCGTTCTGCTCATGACTTCCTATCAGCGGTATTATTGATCTCGTATCTTTCTGTCTGTACTATTCAAAAAGGAGATTTTATAGCACTTATTTATTCACCACATATTCATATTACTCACGTAATTACTGTGTATCTTATATACCATAAGGAATAAAGACTTATTTATTTATTTTATTTATTTTCAAATTTTATTGTTCCACAATCAAATTGTCTTACAATTGGTGGACTTAACGCTGATAGCAGCGTTCTCTCCCAGTCAACCATAGGTATAAACAGATAATTCGTTGCGGCGCAAAACAATTAAATAAGTACATATAATACAAATAATACATTGTATATTTGCTCTTTCGAATTTTGTATTTTATATGCATATTTTTAGTACAATAAAGTTATTACAAATACATATACATGCATATATAATATACTCACAATAAGGATACATTATACATACAAATATAAGTATATAAATCATTAAGTAAATACACATACATACATATCTACAATGAATGATGATGTTGATAAGAAAATGAGACTAATTTAGAAGATGACGGTGTACTCTTCTCTTTAAGGAAAATTTTGTGGAAATTTCTTTGATGTCAACGGGCAAAGCATTCCAGAGTCGTGAAGCTTGAAGGGTAAAAGAGACTTACAGGGTAGACGCATTCTAGTGCTAGATCCAACGGCCACGTTCTGATACTGATGCTGAACTGGGTTTCTTACGGCGGCGTGTCTTTTCAGCAGTGGTTGTTCTGAAACTTTAGTAGATTGTAGCTTTTTACTTAAAAATATATAAAATTATTTTGAATAAGAGATAAATTTATTCTATATTGAATAAAATAAATTGACTTTAATCTTTTAGATTAAACCCGCCAAAATATTTGTTCATCAATGAAATAATCAACAATAGAACAAGTAGAAAAATTTAAGTACTTAGAAAGTATATTAACAGAAGACTCTAGATATACTACAGATATTAAAACCAGAATTGCCATGGCCAAAGGAGCATACAATAGTAAAAAGAAACTTTTCACAGCAAATATATCCAGATAAATACGCAAACGCCTTATATAAGCGTTTATCTGGAGCATAGCACTTTACGGATGCGAAACATGGATACTGAATGAAAAGGATAGTGTCAGGCTGGCAGCTTTCGAGATGTGGTGCTGGAGGAGAATGAAAAAGATCAGTTGGACGGAAAGGAAAACCAATGAGGAAGTATTGGAAATAGTAGGAGAGAAAAGAAGACTGCTGGGCGAAATAGAAAATAGGAGAGGGAAAATGATTGGTCACTTAATACGACATGACTTCTTATTTAAAAACATACTAGAAGGAAAGATAAAAGGTAGTAGAGATCCAGGACGACCAAGAAAGAGCTATGTAGACTATGTAGCTATGTGTCATGTCGTATCAAGCACTAAAAAGTAACCGAGAATTTTGGCGCGTACTCCACCGACAAGAGCCATTAAGCTCTTAAATAAGAAGAAGAAGAATGAAATAATCAATTATAGTAGTAGTAGTATATATATAAACAGTTTTTTCATGAGTATTTATGAATTTTGCTAATATATTGAAAAAATTATAGAATGGTTTCGGTTTAGTTACAATTACAATATTAACTCAAGTAACATCTTACCTTGGTAATAATATGAGTGGTGTGCCTCTAGTATTTGCAATGAATTGATGACCGGTAATAATATCACGTCAAAATAAATTATATTCGATTAATAAGAGATAGATAAGCCATGAGATATTCCTCTTTCGCTCACTCAAATCAGCTTCGAATGGAAGCCCAAGATCCGATAATATCACGACTTATTCTGTGGTAAGCAAAACCTTGGCCAAAAAATGTTTTAGATAAGTAATTTATGCATTGACTCTATTTTGTTTCGACTTAATCAATGCTGAGCAAAAAGTACCTGCTCGTTATTCCACGTTATTTGCTTATTTCCCTGCGACTGAATGACTAATGCAACATTTTTAATTTGACAGGCTCACACGACCAGGTGAGGCAATCCTACTCTCAAGCTCCTTGAATTAAAATAATTGCATTTTAAGTGTCAACATTATTAATACTACTGATTCTGTGAGAACAGTAGACTTTGCGAGCTCTTATAACCATGCAATAACGAAACTTTGCCCTTTTCCCTGGTCTAGCAAAACCATTTCAGTGAAATCCGTCCATATATGTATAACGCTACAGTAAACTTCCCCCCTTTTCCATCCTCCACTCCCCCTTTTGGAAATTTTTGCAACATCCTGTGTAGAATAAATTCCTTGTGTGCCTATCAAATTTGATTGAAATCTGTCAATAAATAACGCTACAACAAATGTTCCCCCTCCTCCCCCTTATTTTTCCCCAAATCTAAAATCGTAATTGACTAAAAATTTAAATAAATCAAGGAACTTGTGTGCCATTTTTCGTAGAACATACAGATGGACAAAAACATTTTAGGCTAATTTCTTAACTGAGACGCTTCGCTCGCTTGGTAAATTAGTGCTGTAATATTTCAGGCAAAAAAATAAATAAAATCTGCAGCTGCATACAAAATTAAATACCTACCGTGCCAAAATCTATGGAGCTGCAAATTTTTTTATGCGATTTTAGGGATGGTCCAATAATAAAAGTTGTTCACATCGGTCAGGTTAACCCTAACTCCCGTTAGGGTTGATACCCCCTTTTTGTTACACGTTGTAAACAATAAATAGGTGGCAAATAGAATGGTTTGTTTAATTAAAGCTTTATAATTTTCTATTTTAAATAAATGCAAGTGAATTGCAAATTGGTTCCATGCTTGCAGTTAGGTTTTTGTAGAAGTCATATACCCATCACAAGACACATAGGAATTTAAATATTTTGCACTTCATATAAGACACGACGATGAAATGAAGAGGTCAACATGTATCTATTACTAATTACTGTTATGACTTGTGTTATAATTAAAATTCCCAACGAAATGTATTCCACCTTGTCTCTCATGGCAGTTACTTCACAATTGTTCAAATTTTAGTTCAGTGGGCTTCTAGTGGCCGCTGGATTGTCTATCTTCTGGATTATAATAGATTGCGTAAAGCATGGGTTACCACGGTGTCAAGACAATGCGTGGTGGTGCAACGGTGGTGTGAGCCACCTGGTGAGGTGGATCAGTCGCACGCGCCGCTTTGCTCTGTCAACTACGCTTTACCTATTTGCTTGCAAGAAGTGCAACAAGTGCATCGGTAACGCAGTGTTGTGTTCAGTGCATTAGGATTGTAGTGAGTGCGGTTTATTTGTTTACAAATATCGGCATTTTGTGTTTGTGATGTGATTGCGGTCTAATCAGGTTCTATCATATGGTGTTTCAGAGAATCTATCGAGTAAAATTCTTTCACTAGTTCCAAATACAGCTTTTTACAGGAACAGAACAGAACTTCCAGCAGGTATAATGACGATGCTGATGATTAAAGTATAAAAAGAATGATAAATATCATTCATAAAGGCTACGAATAAAATAGAGCTAATTACATAGTTCATTTGGGGTATAAGAGACAGCGAACTTTATACGATTTGGGCGGCTGAAACGATAGGCGGGCGGCGAAAGTTCAAGCAGTCTCATTTGCAATTGAAATCTATATTAACCAGTAAATAAATATTTTGTTACTTGTAATAATCAAATAGAGTAAGTACGTATTTTACCAATCTTTTAGTGCTTTGATAATAAGTTGATTCATATTTGATATAAACTTTTTCTGGGACATAACACAATGATTCATCTCATACTTTGACTGAAAAAGAATGAGATGAACTTCATCAACATTTAACGTTTTTATACAACACGTACCTATATCAGTCGACTTCTTCGTATGCTTTAAATATTCATTACCATTATTCAAATTATATTAATTGTCCCTTGCAATGTAAAATATGATCAATGTCGTCCGCATACATGCTCGTATCCTTGAACGCGCGTACTCATTACAAAATAAAGCAGTGGAAGTCAGCGACCGGCCACTGATTTCTCTAGAAGCGATAATTACCCGTAAGGTGTTACGACGAGCACTCGATCGGTATTCTAATTTGCAATGTCACAGTTCAATGCTCTAATAAATTCGCTGAATGAAAATCACTGGACACGCACGGTGCTTGCGCCAACCCCGCGCATTCACGCTAATTGCCTTTGGCCCCGATGACAAATTTGCGAGTATTGGTCCTTATTCAATACGTGCAGTGAAATTGCATAGTCGGCTCGGTAATTGACTGTGATAACATCGAATTAAAGTTGTAATGGGGTATACTTGTCGGATTAAACATATCGAGCATGGTTGCAATTATGTGTGGGGCGCAGCTGACGCGGCCGCGGTGTTCACTCACATGTAGCGATGTTACTGTACGAGTACCGCTACTCACATGGACTGCTTGACGCCTAGATCATTGTGCCTATTAGTCCGTTAAATGTAACATAGTTAACATTTATTATTAATGCAAAAACTCTCCAGTTTACGCTCGCGGTATCGACCGTGAATCTCGCTTAATTTACATAAACTCAATTGTTGTCTCTGTAAGTTACGGGGGCATACTATATCATCGTGTTTACAATGGGTACTTATGATTCTCATCAATATAGGTTAAGGCAGTACGTAAAATAAAAATGTTTAATTTATTTTATTTACATTAAGACGTTTATCTGGATCTAGTCAATTATTTACGCAAAATTTACCAATTATTTTATGATGTTATCTAGAAGCTTATTTTAACATAATGACAGATTTTTAATTGATATTCTAAAATAAATTATGATGAGTTTTAAATAAGTGATTCACTGTTTAATGACTGAAACATAAATCATTCGCTTTAATATTCTTCACTAACATATTTTTTCTTAATAAAAATGAGAACTTCGTCTGCACTAAAGCGAGACGTACATCATTTATAATAAAAACTGCATTATTAACTTTGTAATTTTATTAAACATTAGTACCTCATTGGAAGTTTTTATTACAAGTGTCTAATTGCACATCCTTATATCGCAGCCTTCGAATATAATAGTTCCGGTGTTAATGCGTAGATATTTTGGGTAATATAAAATACCTCGTTAAAAACTTGCTGAGATTTATTATATTATATTTTTCCTTTATTTACAAAGCAATGAAACATCGTGGCTGCGATTTCTTTAGATCGATGAAGGCAACTGCAGGGATAATGGAAACAATTTGAATAAATTAACCTTCGAGGAATGTTGTGAAGACGACGCGTACGAATAATTACGGCGTTGCAAACTATACTGCTTATTCTATTTTTATATAAGTTATATAAAGGTTATTACAGAAAGACGATCTACTCGTATATGAATTTAAAAATATATATAACGCGGAAAAGACATAAGCGTAATAAATAATAGCACAGATTATACTGACCGCTATATACATTAATACAAAATTATAAAAAGTAAAATAAATAAAGTTTAAAAAACTTATGTTCAAAGGAGTTCAAATTTCAAACGTGATTTACTCGAAAAGTACTGGGTGGATTTCAATGAGTCTTTGCATTAAATATTAGTACAAGTAAGTATACCTATGCTTTTTTTTACGTTACGTGTCTTTTCCACTTTGTATATATCACGTTCAGGAAAACATTTTTAATATTTTGACAGTTTGATTGGGTTTTTTTTTGTTTGCTGTATAGGTCCCATTGTTGCGGTCGCTAGTCGTGATCTGCCAGGTCGTCCGCCTATCACTTCCTTGGTCTTCCTCTCTTTCTTTTTGTAGGTATAACTGCTAATTAACAGTAAAGTGAATGCAGTTTTTATTTCATAGTGTGAAACAAAGTCGTTACAACAAACTTAATAGCTTTTATGATTTTGAAATATCTTATTCTAACTGTACAAAGAAGCCTGTGAACTTTGTTCAAAGTGCAAGATGGCATATCATTAATTTCAAATTAGGTCACAGATGTATTGATAAAATAACAGTCGAACTTTACGCCCGGGTTCGGTTCTGAGGTGCATTGTATTATCTTACGAAACACCCAACATAGTTCAAGGATTAGATTTGTATTCCATTGATGATACAATGAGACGATTAGGTGAATTGTAGGTCTTGTTCCGTAATTATAGTGGAATTTAGATTTCTATTAGCTCGGCATCGATCCCTTGCGTGTACGCAACATTATCTTGATTCAATGATATTATAGCAAAGGTGAAGATGCCTTCATACTTTATGGCATTAAAAGATTCAATGATATTGTGGTAAGGACTAAATGCTACAGAACTTTACATCATCATATATTTCAATCCTAGTAGTAAATGGAAAGATAATACGAATCTTTTGAGGGCTCTGCAAATGAAATTATCACATCTAAGTTGAGTAAAGTAAAGTAAAAAATTGTTTATTGCCATTTTAGGTACAAATAAAACATATAGGTAAGACTTTACTTAAGGCGGAATACGAAGAGAACTGTCGAAACTTCATGTAGTTATTTTAAGCATTAAAACTTTTTTTGTAGGTTTTTTCGGATACTTGACAAGGTGCCACAAATTTTAAAATATATCAATATACTATTTTTTAAAAATGTTAAGAAATGATATCTAAAAATTTTTTTTCTTCCAAATCTCTAAGATTATAAATTGAGGAAGAATATTTTTATTCAAAAATATTAGTATTGTGATTCCGAAAAGGCGGGCCTTTTACATTTTCCATACCAAAAATTAGTTATTAAAATAATTCATAAAAGCCGATAAAATCTAAAGGCAAACTGGTAGATAATGCATAGCGTTAAGTTTGACCCATTGTAATCAATCAAACATGAGATTGTGTGCAATAAACTTAAATAAATAAATTAAATCTACATTCCGCGTCATTCCGCGTTCATTTCCTACCTCCCGCTTCACATCAAACGAAATTATGTAAAAGCATCCGGATGGCTTTGCGGATCGCCCCGCACCTATTTCTCTTCGTATTCCGCCTTAATCTAAAACTTAAATAAAAATGCACCTAAGGCAAAGTACCTCAGTTCGTACTGCCTCTGTCCAGGGACCTAGGTAACGTGGTTTTTCCGGCTTCTCCCTGGATTTGGATGCGGGAAAATATCGTGTATCGTAGCTAAAAACTTATCGTTTTCATTAACAAAAGAGTCAAATTAAAAAAAAAGATAAGAAGAAATCAAAACATTCTTACATAGATAGTGATAGATCAGAAAAAAATAAATGTTAAAAATTACTTGTTCCTAATGATTAACCTACCTCTTCTCGTCGCTTTAGCCACAAATCACCTCATCAACTCTCCAAAATGTATAAACAGCCGTTTTAACATTATCTATTAGAGTTGATATTATGCCATACGAAGTTATCCCAATGGATGTCTACATTGTCTTTACTAGATATGTCTACCTTTTTCAACTAGCATTGTACGAGTAGGTACCTATCGAATTCTAATATAATTTGTCTTGAATGGTGAATCAGACACCTTCGACCTCTCATGTACAATTGAATGGACGCAATTTCTGAAAGATTGTGTTTCAAAATGATGCAAGAATCAATAAAAATATGAATCATGATTCGCTTGACAGTTATGGAGCAGATGAAGGTATTCTTTATAGCGTATCGATATCAATTTCGAAATTGAAAAGCACTGAGCAGTCACTTCATTGTGAAATATAAAACGGATATGTACATACAAGATTAAGAACAACAAAGTTACGCTTTCTTATAAACCTCAGAATATGGTTTGATTGGAGATACTGACTTCACTATAGTTAATGAAACCATGTTTTACGAATTTGATTTACATTGTATTGTATGTGTCCTCAAATCTCAGAAGCCTAGTATGAAAGATGAAAATGATAACAACTATGTACTTTTAAAGTATACAAAGCGATCTGCTCTTACGGAGACCCCAGCCCACGTTAAATTAGAAGTACTTAGGTACCTACAGAGCTTCCCAGGTCAAAGATAATATAATTACTAACCATACTCGTATGTAGTTCGTTTTCAGGGCGATATAGTTGTGTCTCCCGCGCGACAAATGCCGAACATCGCAATTGTCTTGATGAAGTTTATGTACTTATCGAAGTAAACAGATAGATACATAATATAATTGAACCTATTCGTAACTTCCTGGTTATTTGAATGTTCCAATTTCTGTAGAGCTCATCTTTAAAGGGCTTGGCTCACACATGAGTGATTTCTTATGCAATAACTGCGTAGCATCTAGGAAACGACCTAAGTTATCAGTGCAGGCTGCATTAACGGCACATCAGTTGCATAAAACGTTGCGCCGTTGCACAACCCACGCGTTCACTCTCGTTTGTCCCGTTCCATTGTCGCGCACGCGTACTGGGAACGTTCCCGCGTAAACAGGGCAAAAAGCGCGGGAAAATTCGCCCAAACAATAATGGCCGACATAACGCTCCGAATGTTATCTTGCGTTTACAACATTGCGCATATTCTCAGCTCCGTCTAATCGACGCGGCCGTTCAAACTCAAACATGGCGCAATCACTAGAATAGCCAATAAAACTTTTAGAGATTGAGGGATCGTAAAAAGGTCAAAGATTAACAACACTTTAGCATCAGGCACCTATGTAAATCCTCATCACGCTTATCATTTAGCCCTCCATTCTCATATTCATCAATTTGTAAATATTTACATTTCGAAGGGAAATCCGCCAGCATCACTTCTGTTTAAGTAATGCACATTTTACCGAAAGAATTTAGCATCATTGGAATCACAAACACAAAACAGCAAACAAATAAACCGCATTTTGAACCCATGCTCATTCACAGTACTACAGTCAGTACAGTTTTGGTGAAGAAAAGATCTAGAGCGGCTGCTACTTGTTAACGTTTATTGCAAGGTCAATTAAAAAGACTTTTAAGTAAGAAGGTGATTTAAAAAATCTGACGAAGTGTTTGCCTAAATCAAGACTTCAAATGTAGCCTCATGATATTACGTTACGAAGTCTGGTACAGACACATCAAAAATGGTCAATGGAAATTATGTTCTTTATGGTGATCGACCTGTCTCTGATTCGGAGATCGTCGAGGACCATGTCCAGACACGAACAGCAGAACGCAAAGTCAAGCGTAAGCCGAACCGAACGGCCAACGAACTTCAGCACTCCTTGAATATGGCACAAATTGACAACGAGACAGATTCAATCAAATATGAGAAAAGGGTAAAGGAGCCAAGATTGCTGCGATACGTGCCTACGACAGATGTCGAAGAAAATTATATTTCCGAAAAATTCGAGACATACGACATGAAACCAACAGAAGAACGGCCGAGACGATACGCTTTTGCAAAAAAGCCAAAAAATCCCGCTGACGGCTCTGTGAACTACGCATACTCTAGATCGAGCAGTAGTTGCAGTTCGCCAAACGGCAACCTTCCCACGATTTCGGAGCACGGCGAGCAGTATGGCACGTATAGAATCCGCACCACCAGTCCTCATGTCAGCGAAGTTATTCCAGGCTATGAGAACAAGCTTAATAAATATTTTGCTAAGCCTAGAGAAGTAAAGAAATTTGCCGCCAAGGTAAGATACAATGTAAGTTCGATATTCTCCTGCAAGTGTGTCTTCTCTGCTTTCACTTTCTGTCCTTTTTAGTGATGTTATGACTTATGTTATGTTTACTAACAAAAATTTAAATAGATAGATATGTCGATAGATACCTAGATTAAAGATTTTTTGTCTGCAACATACATTATTACTATTGGAAAGTTATTACATTAAATATCTTAATACTAATTAGACCTAACATGGATCATGTGTGCCACAGAAGCACAAAAGGGGAACAGCTTAGCGAAATGTTGCTCGTTTTAAACAACCGCTGATTTTCAGCTGCCACCCTAAAAGAGTTGATGCAGCCTCTTAAATAATGTTTTGACAAATTCTACTGCGTGCATATCATACTCTTAATATTATGTCTCTAGTTAATTATTTGAAATAATATTACAACTATAATGAATTAAATACATAGGTATTATATACACCGTGGAAGGGACATACCCGTAATAAATCAAACCACGGTCTATACTAGATCATTATAGTATAATAGAATTAAAATAACAGCTAAAAACAAAAGAAAATTTAGCATTTCCATACAAAAGTGAGCAGCCGCCCGGGCGATTTGTATGGAAATGTCGAATTTTTTTTTGGTTTTTTGACCGTTATTTTAATTTCATTATACTATAGTGATCTAGTATAGCCCTTCCAAGTTGAATATATGTTGCAGTTGAATGGTATAATCCGCTAATTCACTAAACCTCTAGCTGTTTGGTATTACAGCTCGGTTTTGTAAAACAGCGAACCCTAATACGCGGAATGGAATGAACGACTTGTATTCATACATGCGGCTAGAGAAGTTGTTGAAAAATTCTATCTAAAGAAATTATATACAATTTAGAAAGCCTACGAAGTAGCAATGGCGAACGAGCGAAGCGAGCGTGCCGCGGCACAGCGGCCGGCGAGAGCTAGAAATGTTCTATCCATTTTACTAGGTTAGGGCAAACCTATAGCAATAAAAATCGTGGAATAGTTGTCTGGGAAATTAAATTCGATGTCGAAAAAATCTGTATTCTAATAGACACCCAGTTATATTTCATTATGGTAACCCTACACCAAATTCTTATCATGCATGTGTCGCAGTTGGATTGTTTAAAGGTTTCGTCAAACAGCGGATGACCGCTACTGTTTCACAAAACCGCTAGCCGTTTGGAAACGTGGTTAGCGGTTAAATCGAACGTAACACGTTGCGCAATCTTACACAGTCCAGCTGAACGATATTCGGATGTTTAACAAAACCCAGCTGTTTGAACGTTATTCGGATGTTTAACAAAACCGAGCTGTTATGCCAAACAACTAGAGTTTTCTTGAATTAGCATTATAATAATTGTTTATTCCATCCAACTGCGACATATATAAAGTACTTTGTTTCATGTATTGAGATCAAATTTTAATATTCTTACGAGAACTCGAGTTGCTTTTATAAAAGTTGCAATAAGGAATAATGCTGTTCTTAAAAAATTAAATCAGGCAAAGGCCTAACCTGACAAACCAACTCAGTATTTGTTCCAGCCACATATTTTTCAGACAAGCTCTCGTTTGAAATCTTTAGAGATAAAGTTAATACTTCTTTCAGATATCGAGTCTTGACAGAGTTGCAAAATATGTAGTAGGTTGTATCTTGTAGGAAAATGTTACTTTAGCTGACAACCCGAGAATTTCAATTGAATGCATTTATCGTACCTAACTAATTGGTCTTTTATAGACCACTCCTGCTTTCGCCAGGTGGAATTTATTGCATGTAACTAAATGCCTGTGACGCATATAGTATATAGGATTTATAAGCAGAATATATGTATAAATGTAACGTTAATACACGCAAATTGAGTCAATTACAGCAAATTAACAATCTAGATCCCTGGGGCATTACAGTTATGTTGCGGCATGTTAATTACTTACGTAACTAACTTACTCGAGCTTTCCAAACATACTTTGGGGCTAGCTTAATTAGTGTGATTTGTCCTATTTATTTATTTATTAATCTTATTGGAAAAGTACATAAAACTCATACAAAATGCCCAATTTGTTTATTAAAGAAAATCAGAACGCCTTCGTTACCTTTCAAAACTTTACTATAGGCGCGTACTATCTGTTTATAAACAACATAAATATTGTCGTTATTTTAATCTGAAAAGTAATTAGGTCTAACAAAAAATATATATATTAAAGAGTAAGTACTTATTTGTAATATATTGTGCTACGAGGCGTAAAGGAAGTATTACTGTCTGACTGGACTCAAAGTATTAAGTAGACTACTTTGAGTCCAGTCAGAGTGAAAAGAAGAATTCCACTATTGAATCACGATGTGGCGAGTGATTCTGCTGTTGAATCCTAAGTGAAGCGAGGAATACAATGCATATCTTCCGAGGTAAAAATATTACCGTACACTGAGAAGTACATTCTACTTTTCATTTCTATCTATGAAATAAAATGAGTATTTGAATCAAAGACAACAATTGCGCGTTTTTATTAATATATTTTCTTAGCAAAAGAACCAAAAATTTCAGACCTCCATGTAAAACGTGTTGTATTCCAATTTAAAAAATGACGACACCTAATCATATAAATTATTGTTTTAAAATATTTTTCTTTTTTGCTGTACTGCCTATATTATTTTTCATTCTATATTCGTGTTCGGTTTTTAAATTTTTGTTGGCACTGAAGTCAGAGAAGTGAAAAAGAAACGCTCGTATCGTGAGGAATCGCGGCGTTATCTTCCTCAAGATTTAATACACGTATGTAGACATATCTCAGATCCAATTACAAAAACGTTCAGCTCTGTAATATTTTAAAAGCAGTCAGCAAATCATTTTACAGGTGCGGTGCGATTGAAGACCTACTAATGTATCTTAGCCATAATTTTAATCGAGCTTGTTGAGGTCCAGTTATTAGTAACATATGCATGTAACATTACATGTTACCGGCGCGGCTGTAAATAAAATTATGGTACACTGATAGCTGGTCAATCTACTGGTGCAAGATTTGATTAAACGTACGAGACTACGAGTATATGTTGCGCTTATACCGAATCGGTTCCGGGGTGTCGAAACAGTGAAAGCCCTTTTAGTCTTATTAGCAGCCCTAGCACATAAAATTATGGCACCAGTATGTTTGAAACTATACCTTGATTGGGTGTGGTTTTAATTCTCGTAACATGTTGAGAAACCTTTAGCCATAAAATCATATACTTAATCCACTGGAAATCTATAGGTATTTGCTACCTGAAGATAAAAGTCATAAGTGCACCCATAAATTTAATTTTTATAGTTTTCTTTATTTGGATAAAAAGGGTGTCGTATAAAAGAAAGGTTTATATGACCGATCATTATTTAAAATTGATTGGTCAAAATCTGTTGCGTAAAATGGGTTTATTCCAGCTTATTTCTTGAGTCACGCTCACAGGATATGATACACTTTTTTTGACCTGCTCAATGCTTTAGGATTTAACTATATTAAAATTTCACGCAAAGCTCTTAATGGCAAAGTCCGTTTCTATCCATATCTGTGACGCTAAGGGTCAGTTCGCACTACTCCACACCGAGAGGGGACGCGCGACGTGCCGCGCACTTTTGAAGAAATATAGAACTTGTTTTCTACACAAAAAGATACCTACTAATTTCAGTTGCCACTCAGTTCGCCGCACTGCGGGCTGCCGGCTCTCCTTGAAAGTAGGTATCTATTTGTGTAGTAAATAAGTTCTATAATTTTTTTAAAGTGCCCTCCACGTTTCGGTGTGAGCTGACTCTAACGAAGACATACATAAGGTTTGCAAGATCTAAAAGCCATCTTTTAGAAAAAGGGTAAGCCTATAACTAGAAAACGGTTATCTGAGAAACTGTCAGAAACCCATTGTAAACTCTAAATGTATATAAGAAAAGAGAATTTTGCTCTTTTTCCTTAGTTAACTAGTTAAACGTTTATTTAAAAGAAATTAATATTCGTTTAGTGATCAAGTTAGCTTTATAACAATTTAATAGTTACATCGAAATGATTAAAAGCCATAAAGCCATATAGGACTGACATTACGACTCTCGCAAGCGTTTATGTGTTGCTCATTACTTTTATTATTATCGTCAATCATAATAGAATCATATATACACATAATATATATACTCTAGGAATTATGAAAAGGGACTTGTTAACAACGAATGATAAAAATATACACAATAAAATTTCTTATAAACTAAAATAAAGATAAAAACACTACTCACTACTCTACATTACCTAATTAATATTTACAAATAAAAAACTAGTTCTTTACCCGGCGGCACGTGCCTAGAATGCCACGTTGTATGGCAACGCTTAATAGACCAGCCCTCGATCCTCTGGTCATGGGAAACTTCAATTGATTTCCTTGAGATAGCGTCGTACAGTTTGTGGGCTGATGGTCCCCACGGTCCCAAAGTTTCAACCCCAAAATATCATAAGGTATTATGGATATAAAAATTGATAGAGTCCAATTTGCTAGAGATATTTTTAAAGAGTTTATTTAGTTCGTTATTACTTCGAGCTCATTTTTCTATATTAAATGCACATTCTTCTTTTGCCCCCCTGACTCTGTCTCTTCTTACTATGTGGTATGGGACAAAGACATGATAGCGTAGGTGTGAATAATCTGGTAGGTAGTTATGTTGTTTCAATGTCTAACAACACCTGACTATGACTGCCTCCGCGGTCCAGTGGTCAAGGCGTTTGCCTTGTGATCCGGAGGTCATGGGTTCAAATCCCACTGGGAAGCATACTTTGTGAAAAGTTGTTTCCAGTCTGTTTAGGATATTGCAGGCTTGAATCACCTGATTATCCGAAAAGAAAGATGATTCCGTGCTTCGGAAGGCACGTAAAGCCGTTGGTCCCGAACGCCATCTAGCGTTTGTACCTATCCTAGGATTGGTTCTGGTCTACCCTTTGGGTTGCGGAGGTCAGACGGAAGTCGCTCTGTGTAAAAAACCAGTAACCTCGTCAAATCACCTAGGCTAGGTAGCGGACCCCGGGCTCTGAAGCGTAACCGCTGACGATGCAACTGGGAATACGCTCGGATAATGATGATGGACACCTGACTATATATATATAAATATCCCCTTGGGCACACACCAAGGGGATATATATATATACAACGAGTTAATGAAAGAACGCAAAACCTCTCAGATTGTTTCTCGAAACCCAAAATAAAAATTTGAATTTTCCTATAAACTGATTAGCTGATCGAGTGTAGTGTATGAAAATCCGATTTTTAATTAATAATTTATTTCGATTAACACGTTGTATATATATAATATTTCTATATAGATAAAGTATTTGTCTTCGTATATGACTGGAACCAACATGTATTTGTGTCACTATGATGTCCATTAACGATATAATCTCGGATTATAATAATACCTACTACTAGGCATTTCTGAATAAATTATTTCCGAGACTCTTTGTGTGTCACGTAGAATGTAGGAATTGTAGTGTTCTTGATACTTTAATAGCTTCCCGTTTCTTTCTATACCTTATATAGATTCGATATAATCCAATCTATCTATCGCTCAATCAAGGACTGGAAAGGTATTTTTTCCAAAAAAAATGGCCTCTATTACTTAAATTTTTAGTCCGGTCCGGTCTGCTTGCATTAATGATTCGTGATGCAAGAAATGTAAATGGCTTGAATTGGAGAGGAACACCCATCATAAAAACTCCTAGATATGCCTTATATTGGCACACGATCAAATGACAATTAATATAAAAAAGGATTGTGTGGTTTTATGAAACCAAGGTAAAAGTGAAACTTTTTTTCGCGGTCGACCGTCACGCGATATGCAACACACAGACGAAAAAGTTTGAGACGATATAAAAAAAGTTTCACTTTAATAAGAAATATCAAAAAGCAAATATTTAGTATCACCAAAATGTATGTGTTTACTACATACATCACTTATGTTTAGCGGATGACTTCATGCGGATGAAATTATGATGATGATGAAACAAGGTATATTTCATCATCATCATCATCATAATTTCAGCCGCAAGAAGAAGATGCTGACACGAGATGATACTGGAGACCCTTTTAGCCGCAGCTGTACTGTACTCCTCCTATCACAGGTTCTATGAATAAAAGGATCAAAATTACGCAATCAACAACAAATTCTGAATTTTCGTTTTTTTATCAAAACTTTACAATTAGTATCATCTTTCGTACAACGTTAACCGACCATCATTTTGTTTCAGGGTTCGCATCCGGACAGCCTGTACCGAGTGCCGGTGGAAGATGAGATTGGGACAGGCAAGCTGACCAGGGTGCTCCGGCTGCTACGGTGGCCAGCGGCGCTCTTGCTTGTCTGCATTGCGCTAGCTGTCTTCGTATACTTCCTTATGCCGGGTGAGTAGGCCTTAAACCTCAGCCCAGCCTCAGCTAAACAAGGGCAAGTAGAATGATCAATACTGAGGCGTTGTCTCCACGGGTAAGAGAATCGCGACGAGTTGTCATAAGTCAATACATCAACTCGCCACGATGATATCGCCGTGTGAAGACTCGTTCATACAGCCAGTATGGAATTAGGTGGCACGACGGAAATATGTGGCTCTTCTTGGCGATTCCCATTTTTTTGTAAAGATGCAATATGATATCGTAAAGAAAAAAGAAACGAAAACTAAAGAATTTGTAGGTAAAAATATTAACCACAGCTCCACTTTTAGCCTATTTTTTTGTTTTTCGTATTTGGTAACTGTCACCCATTCGTTTATTGTTGTAGGTAGGGGTGATAGCCAAAGGTTGCATTTTCTATTCTATTGAGATTAATTTATTTAAATCCCTGATATCTGTGATTTCTTAATCTTAAAAACTAGGTTACGTACGAGTAGGTCCATACAATAAATAATAGTCTGCGTCAATAATAAAAAAAGTTAATGTTGGATTATAACTGAGTTGGGAAATCATCTCTGTCGAGATCCTATTAAGAGAAGATCAAGCGTAATAATAATTGTGAAATGGAAGACTAAGCCAGACGGTTTAGACGCAACAATCCTTGATTAATCTGTCTGGTGACCGTTTCTGTATAAAATACCTAACATTGTCCTTATAATAATAGTCAATGTTTTTACTCCAATTTTATATTTACCTGTGTTGATTTGTGTAATTTGTCATTTTTCAGTTGTGTTTAAACATATAGTGCCAATTACCTATTTCTTCCCATTTCCTCTCGCGGGTTTACTGGAAGAAATTTCTTTAGCATCTAAGCATTATAGTTCCTTTTTAGGGTTCCGTACCCAAAGGGTGCAAACGGAACCCTATTACGTAGACTCCGCTGTCTGTCCGGGTGTCCGT
Source organism: Acrobasis repandana (assembly GCA_963576875.1). Classification (NCBI taxonomy): domain Eukaryota; kingdom Metazoa; phylum Arthropoda; class Insecta; order Lepidoptera; family Pyralidae; genus Acrobasis; species Acrobasis repandana. The sequence goes on from OY756215.1 coordinate 7,617,791, forward strand.
CTGTTCGTCTGTCCGTCTGTCCGTCTGTCCGTCTGTCCGTCTGTCCATCTGTCCGTCTGTCCGTCTGTCCGTCTGTCCGTCTGTCCGGCTGTCCGTCTGTTCGTCTGTCTGTCCGTCTGTCTGTCCGTCTGTCTGTCCGTCTGTCTGTCCGTCTGTCTGTCCGTCTATCTGTCCGTCTGTCTGTCCGTCTGTCTGTCCGTCTGTCTGTCCATTTGTCTGTCCGTCTGTCACAGGGCTCTGTCTCTTGAACCGTAATAGCTAGACACTTGAAATTTTCATCGATTATGTATTATTATAGCCGCCTATAACAACAAATACTAAAAATAAAAAAAAGTTGAAAATTGAAGGGGATGTCATACAAAAAACGTGTTTTTTCCGCGTTTTTAACTAGATCTTTATAATGGCATTACCTAGACACTTGAAATTTTCACGGATTATGTATTACTATGGCGGCTATAACAATAAATACTAAATCGGTCGTCATACAAGAAACGTGTTTCTTCAGCGCTTAAAAACATTGTACGGAGGTACGGAACCCTTCATGTACGAGTCCGACTCGCACTTGCGCTTTTATTTATAATGTATTGTTTGTAAATTTTCAAGTATACTTGAACCAATAAAATTAAAATTAAATAGTGGTAGATATATAATAGTAGATATAAAACAGTCAATACACAAAAAAAACATAGAAAACCTCGTAATTTTATTTTTGTATTATAAGTATTGTTGATTTGAATACCTACACATACATATGTGTATAATTATATAACATTTGTCTATTATCATTTGATTAGACAATAACATTCTAATGTTATCTTTGTCAATTTCATTCTTCTTTTTTCGATAAAATATCCCTTTCTACATACACCTTTCACTACTTTTCCAAACTAGACTACTTAGCTATTTATTGTCAACTTCTTATTTTACCTTTCATTATGTAGGTTTCCATTTATCGATTTCTTTTGTTTACCTTTGTTTGTACTATTATTGTAACTATTTCTTTAGTTTAGGCTGACTTTTTAACCACCAGTTCAGACCATGATACTGAACTACTTTTCATAAAAAACATTAACGAAAAACGATAAAAAAAAATCACCTTTCCGTACAGATCAGCGCTCAGCCTAACTGATTTTGTATGGGAGGACAATTTTTTTTTATCTATTATTAATATTTTTTTTATAGATATTAGTTCATGAACTGAACTTGCTCTAAAAATTTGGCTGGTGGATAAATAGTCACCCTGTATATTTTATTCAGTGGGGTTATGTTGTATTATATTATCACAGAGATACTGTGGCCACCTTCCGGCTTCATCATGAGATCAGGTCATTGGTACCATAATATTGCATTATCACCCAACTTATATAAGTATGGGAAGTTTCAACTCAATCGAGTAATGGGAAGTGGGTCTAATTTAGCTTGCAAGATTTGATTACGGACACAGACAACGGGACAAGTAAAACTAAATAGAAGCTTGTAAAAATGAAGCGAACATTTTAAGAAGGAGTCGGTTATGTCAGAGGTTTTAATCCGACGATCTATTTGACTCAACTGTGTCGAAAGTTATTATTATTATGTTAAGAGATGCAAGCATAGAGGCACGCGCGGTGTCAGAGGTGAGCCGAACGTAACACTTATCGAAAAAGCGTAGAGTAGGTAACACGAGCGGCAAAGTATTACAACATGCAACACTAATCTTCTGACTGCCGATACAATCCCCAAGCGAGCTCTTCAATAGTTAAGGCAGATTAAAATCTTCCACGACTTTACTGTATATGGAAATAATTTAATCACATTGCCGCTGTCTTTTGTATAATTTTACAATTGAGGGCCCTAAGTATTAATTATACGCACAGAAATTTGCATATGGAAAGCTTGTAAGGTTACTGCATGCGTTAAAATCCTGTAATTATTCGCGCAGCTGACAAGAGGATCATAAAATACATTCAAAGCAATTATAGTAGTTTTGATAAAAACCTTTCACGAGCTTTTGCTCTGTTCATAAATATTCAGCTGCTTTTACGCATTACACGCATAGAGAGTTTTTTTTTATATTAAAGGTAATGCGATATAGTGTAGGTAAATAAAATCGAGCGTAGTAAAGAAGCTGAGATCGAGTACGTTTATGGAGTGCGAACACGCGACCGGCTGCGGGTTGCTGCTCAGTTTTGTCGCTTTGTGGTAATTGCAGCTGTTAGGGTACCGGAGCTAACTTACAGAAAGTGTGTTTTTATTCGGAAACTATTTGAACTCTAGAGACTCTACTCAAGAGCAACAATTTCGTGATGTATAGAAAATATCTTCAAATATAAATATATAAAAAATAATTATTCTAGATTTATTTTATTTAAACTTTATCATACAAAATACAATTTGTATAGCACAATAGGCGGACTTAATGCTAAAAGTATTATCTGACAGCCAACCTTTGGGTTTTTTGAAAACTAAAAGTGTAACTAAAGCTGTCCTAACTAAGCTACCTGTATACAACGTGTAAGGGACATATGCATAATAAATCGAACCACGGGCTATTATAGAGCACTGTCAGTATTATTATTAAAATAACAGTCAAAAAACAAAAAATATCGGCATTTCCATACAAAAGTTTGCAGCCGCCCGAGCAATTTGTTTGGGAATGTCGATTTTTTTGTTGTATTTTTATTGTTAATTTGATTTCATTATACTACAGTGATCTAATATAGCCCGTGGTTTGATTTATTACGCATATGCACGTTGTATAAATAATTAAGAGTTGTGATCGGCCAAGTAGTTGCTTAGCTTTTAACATCTGCGGAATCCTGTGGTCAAGCATGGTTCAACACGTTCTTGGCCAGTTATTTTTATTTGCGGAGGATCTGTAAAAAGGAAAGTTGCCTTGTCCGACCATTGTGTTCTATACACGTAGCACAGACTATCCAGATTGCCTGCAATATGGCACTACACGCCCACGTACCACTTTCATGTATATTTTAAGCACAAAATTCTGCATTTAGCCTACTTTTGAGATTCTGGTAACAAAAGATGTCATAAATTTCGCAAAATATTTGGATCAAAAATTTGTTCATTGGAAAGTTTGCTATTTATTCACACCGACGAGCACGAACCTTTTTACATACTTTATGTCATTGATGTTAAAAACCAAGTGACAGAATGATAATGATGTTGCGGTCAGCCTTTCTTCCAAAACCGACTTCCATTAACGTTACTCAAAAACGGTGGAACTATTTGTCTTTTTACTTCACCACTAGATGCCATGCAATGAATGAGTACGTACGTAGGTACCTATATCATGATGATAGTCATGCGTGCCTATTTAAAGTACACGCAATCGACACTTGTGAAAACATCAATGATTTCTCTCTTATGGCCGATTATTGTGTATTGTTAATGCTGTCACTATGAAAACATTTGAATAGTTAGCACCATCAACAATAGGTAAAATTACTTATATTTTTTGGCAACGCAACGCATAACGATGACATAATGTCATCGTTCTTTGTTATTTTTATTACGCGCATCATATTCGGACTTTATATAATAATCCCTTTACGTCTACCTAATTTACATAAGTATCAATATTTTTAGTAATATCTAGCTAAGTTTCATAATAATTTTATTTGAACACTAGCTGTTCCCACGACTTCGTCGTTGCCGAAAGTTTTCGAATGTTGCTTAGTTAGTTTTTTAAGAGTAAAACATATATTACAGGCAATAATTAACTTCAAAGTTTTTGTGAATTTCCGTAAAAACCCACTATTTTCAGCGCCATTTAAGCAGAATTTTTTTTTTTTTGCTTTTGGGTTTTTGGCTTGCAGTTGTTGACTCTGCCCAACAGATAACAACGTATACTTACTTAGTATCTTAATTTCCTTAGTATTTCCAATGGTGTTAAAAGTTTAGTTAGTAATAATTAGAAATTACGGTTGAACAGTACTTACTTCCACCCCGTGTGGTTTCGGGTTAGGATAGGACCACTCCATCTCTTCCTGTGGATGTCGTAGGAGGCGACTAAAGGATTAAACACAAACATCTCGTGCCACGTCGGGCAGCGGCCAGTTGTAAAATTTTTGCCCAAATACATTCCCTTAGAGGGTTGACGTCAGCCAGGCGGCCGGTCGTAAAACTTTAGCCAAATCTTTAAACTCTTCCGACTATTTCTTCTTCAACGCAAGGTCTTTGGCATCCTTGGGTGTAATATTTGTATATTGTATATTGTATATTTGGAGCAGAAAAAGTAGGAAAGCGCACCCCTGGCTGCGAAGCAGTACAGCTGAGGATGCAACCGGGACCGCGCTTGGATGAAGAAGAAGAATAAACAGTACTTACTTAGTCTCGTAGCCTCGTAGGTGTGAGTTGGAATTTAGCCAGCATTTGTGCTTCCAGCTTGCAGGTGTGCTTGACGCATGAAGTGGCTATATAGTAGTTAAATTACTCGAGTCACGGCTAGAGTGCTAAATTGGTACCTGAGGCAATCTGCTCGTAAAATTGTTTGCTAAATATTCTAAACACATATGTACAGGTATTATTATACTACCTATAAGTAGGTTGCCACAACAAATCTTACATAACATAATGCGGTCTTCTTTTCGTGTCGGTAGTACCTACTAGATTTTGTCACTCAAGGGCTGCTATGATAGCTATGTTAATTGCGGTCATCAGGTCTTCTTAGGAGCAGGTGTTTGGGCACCTGGGACACGTAAGTACGTGCTCTATAGTTTGTGGAGAAAAATAACACTGGCAAATGTTTTGCGAACTGTCTTCATCTTCCACCTGACCAAATTATCTTTATGTTACAATGGCTCCGCGTTCTTAGTCTGTTTAACGACTTCCAAATGGCCCAGAGCTTTGCTAGGTGGAAGTATCTTTCACGGGGGCACAATGTGAAATAATGGTAATTTTTTAACAATTATACGTAAAAATAATGCAAGTTCAGTTCTTCATACTGATTGATTGATTTTCGTGTGTGTAAGTGGCCTAAACTGCTGCCTGATTTATGAAGCTGCCTAAATGCATCTGACATAGCTTGACGACTGCAATACAATGATGATTGCCGGGAATTTTTCGGGGTCCAGTGCTGCCTTTTTTGAAAAATTCAAAATTTAAGAACGTGAAGCTCATCTTCGCACATTTGCGACAAACGACCACTTTTGGCAAATGTATTGTTTTATGTAGCCATGCCCCTGTCTTCTATTTTTTAGTTCACATTTATTATTTTTCGTCAACATTTCTACTCAAGAAATTTTGCTAACTATAGGTACTTCTTCTGACTTAATATTACAGATACTTACTATACAAATAAGTTAGGACTTTTTTTTTAACTTGGTTTTCAACCACAAAATTATAGGTATCAATATGGACGGAAATATCCAAAGGGTAGGTACGATTTACGTTTGCAGGCCGTACCAACGTAACTATCTTATCCGTACATGTCTAAAGCCAGTTATGATATGAATATGGATAAGCACTACTTAACGGTTATGTAAACTGCTAATTGCGTTAATTATCCAGTAGGATGCCGTCAGAAATTCTGGTAAAATTACATCCCGTTCCTAGTTACGAGTAAGTCACAGCTTCTATGAAATAATTAGCAACTCGAGACATGGACAAATTATCAGTTCGCATGTTCGGAAGTTCTTAATATCTAACGCCAATGAAAATGTATAGTGAAAATTATAAGGAAACTGACTTTCCTAAAAATACTTGTGCTGAGCGGTTTATTTACCTTGGAAAAATATTGCATTTTATTTATCTGTTTATTTGTCTTACATTTTTATAACATTTTGTTACAGGTCAATATTTTTTAGAACTTACTTAAACAGGCTATATGTATATGTAAAATTCGGTAAAAACATAGTGTAAGTCATTCAATTATTAAAATTTAAATACAAATCGTTTAGCAAATTCTTCAAGCGAGTATTTTTTAATCTTATTTTTAAAGATTTTAATGCCCCCAATATTTTTCATTAAAATAAAATAAAAATCCCGTACGTACATTACTAAAATATTAGTTAAAATCTTTATTGCACCAAAACATTATGATACAGAAATATAACTGATGTTAAAAGTTGGCCTTAGGTATCGCAACTGCAATCTCTTCCAGGCAACGGAGGAGGAGATGTTTGTTTATGTTCCCACTATAGAGCCATTATTTAAGTAATATATATATATATAATCAATAAAAACAATAATTAAAACCTTTTGTAAACAGTTTATTTATCTTGATGCTGTACTCGTACTTAAGCGGTAGAGGCAGGTGGTAGAGCCCCACAGATCTAAATAGAGTCCCTTCAAGTAGTGACGATATTCAAGTAATATCTAAAAGTCACAGATATATGGTTGTTATTTTACTTTTCTTACGTAATACGTTGATAAACATATCCAGGGTTTAACAAGATTTACTGGAATTATTTAAAGGGTGAATTCAGCCCATGATACTGAAAAACTATCCCTAAGGAATATATATATAGAAATATAAAAAATAATTTTTGGCCTCCCATACATACAAAAACCCTAATGCCGATTGTATGAGTATGATTACGTTGACGCCAAAGGTGTAAATTGTACAGTCAATTCAAATTTACAAATTCTTTACAATGATGCCGATTGGCATACCGGTAAAAATCTGGTAACGTTAATTCTGTCAAACGGCGTTAACTTTATCAGCAAAGGTAACCTTATGCTCGGTAATGGTATTTTCCCCACTATTTACCGATAGTCAGATAACGTTACCAATGATATTAACGGTAAAAGGTATTGTTAACACTGTATTTCTTTTCGATATTTGACAGAATTAATTGATGAGAGTTTGTCTAGTAGGCTACTAGAGCTATTTATATAATATTTTACAAGTATTGAAAAAAGTATCGTTACTTATATCGTTAATTGATAACGTTATAAACTGTATAACCTATACCCCTTATAACGTTACCACTAAAATAACGTTATTTAACGTTACTTTTGTGTGAATTTAGTATCGTTAACAAGCTTGCATTGATCACGATGTTGCTATATCAGATGCAATCGGGCAGTCTGAACTATCTGACATAAACTAAAGCTGGGGAGTCTTGGAAAGGATACATATATTTCTAATCATTGACTGTTAGGTAATGTGAAATATTATCGGGTAGTAGGTAGCCTCGCATAATATTGTTGTGTAACCAGGATTAATGGTGCAAGCCTGGCAGCCATCGGTGGCACGACGCGCTTGACATATGAACTCTGCTTTCTCTGATTTTGTATCTTCGCTTTCAAGAGAAGTCATGATAAATGCCCAATCCAAAATGGAGTACTTCGTTTCCTTAGTTGACAGACATAAATTCGGTTATGAATAAAGTGAGATGATGATAAATATTTAACACGGGTTACTCACGTCTATAGACAGCTGCACTTACATTTATTGATCGCCAATAGTTTATACAAAGTTTAAGGTTCTTCAACAACGTCAATCGACCAATAAGAACGATGACGTCACTCTCATTTAGTTTGCGAACAAATCGTACAAAATCCATAGGGAATGCTTGCTTTAATGTTTCGTAATTTCTCCTTTTCAGAAAACATGGATTCCGAAACTGACACAGTCAACTCCACTTACTGGTTGCCAGACCCCATAGCTGTCGAGGCAGGTCACTCCCAACCCCACAACACGAGAGTGCCCGAACTGAGCCCGAGACATAAAAAGAAAGGAAACCCGCCAACGCAAGCACTTGGTATAAAGTTTTTCCTTAAATATTTTCAAAACATATTTTTAGAGATTTGTTGTATGTCGTTTAACTTCTATACGCCTACTATACAATCTAGTGTACCTAAGTTGTTTTAAGTAACTTGTAAATTATGGTTCTTCTTGAATTTGTGTTTTTTTTGTCGTTTTACAATCACAACATGCAAGTAGGTATTTACTAAGTAGAAATATAATTATTTGAACTAGATACTAAAATGGACAAATGTCTTCTTACTTCGTAGCTTCTGTTTTATGTTCACAGTAGATTCTTTCAGCAAAATACTTATGACTAACAAAAATTCCAAAAATCACAATTGCAGGTACAAAAATATCGGAAATAGATTTCTACGATGCAGTAACAGTAACTGATAAAAATGAGGTTTCATCGACAGCCACTTCCGGGCCGGTGGTTCCGGCGAGGAAGTTACCCGTTCCTCCGGTATTTCCCAGCCACATCACGCCGGAAGTACAATACGGCAACGAACGAGCTGACATCGACAAGTTAAGAGCTCCCAAAGTATTAGATGAAAAGAACTTGTTGCCAGAAGATTCTACTTTAAAACCACATATTACTCAGAAACCTGAAAAGCCTTTGGCAGTTTCGTTCAAAGACGGAACAGCAATAACAAGCCCAAGCACAGAGACTATATTCAAGGCAGAAACTAACAATGATCTTATTAACTATGGAGAAAAGTACACCACAATTGTTGATGAGGTACCACTTAAATCTCATGTGCCAATTTACAAGGATCATCGTCCTTTGTACGTTACAGAACTTGCAAGCAACGCGGAAGTCAATAACAATAGACCAAAGCAAGAATTTATAGAGCCAGAATCCCAGGAATTCTACGGTCACCAGCCGGTCAATTTTGACGTCAATTTCACGTCAGGTCACTCCAAGCTGTTCGGCATCGGCATTGAGGATGCTGGGAAGATGAGGTCAACCACTCAGAGCTCTGTGTACAATACCAGAGTTTCGCCGACTTTACCGACTTGGCGGAGCAGGGACGACGCAACTACCAAAAAGTATCCTGTTAATGGTATCCCAGAAGGTAAGTTACTCACACTTTATATTTGTGGTGACGATGGGCATCACGCGATTTATTTTGAAGTGCAGAAGATGCATTATCTTTAACAAAGGGCAAAGCGCGTTTTCGCACCAATTTATTGGCACCTAATATTTTCGTTTTATTTTTACTGTAATTTCTCTATATCTATCAACATATATATCTCTTTAAAAGCTTTTAGAAAACCTTCTTACTAACGGCTTCATACTATTATTAGTAATACAGTAGACTTAGATACACACTACTATTGAATAAGTATCTCTAACCATACCTAATCCAACCTTACGGATGAAAAGCTTTATTTGAGAAAAACATTATCTTTTTCAGTACCCCAGTGTCGTTCCACCCACCTGGCGCTGTGTCGAGGCGTATTACCCTACGACCTGGCCAGCGCTCCCATCAGAATGAATGGAATAGATCTTATCACCCTCATGCCGCAGATAGAGTATCTGGCAACTACCAACTGTAGTGAACGAGTCGCCGACTTTGCCTGCGCCTTGCTGGAACCGGAATGCAGTCCATCTCCGCACCCTGGTCAGCTACCGTGCAACAGTTTGTGCAAATGTATGTTTTGTTTTTGTCGATATTGCTTATTCACAAATGTCAGACAGAGTTAAAGGAGTTTTATAGAGACTACCAGTCTCAGACGGTCTCCCATGATAAGAACGTTCTTCTTTCTGTTCTTTGACGTTGATGGCCAACACGTGGTGACACATTTTTGAACGATATACATAAGTACTTAGTACCTATAGATAAGAAGCGGTCAAATCCACAAAGGTTGTAGGGAGATGTGAACTTTACAAGGAATGGAACGTCCGACGTCCATGCGATCTATCATCTCGTATTCAGCAATTACAACTCAGACCAGTGGATTGACGTGCCTTCAGAAGCAAGGAAGAAGTCAATATAAAAAGATATCTAACAGAAGTTGTATCCGTTAAGGTTCAACTTGCAATGCTCACCCTGCACACAACACAACCGCGAATCTGAGCCTAATAACTCAAATAAAAAGCATCTAAGTTGCTATAATCAATTTTATTTCAGCCATCTTGGACAGCTGCGAAGGCGTGATTCCTCGCGAGCTGGGCCCTATATTCAACTGCAACCTGTATGCCAAAGGCGACTGTATCCCCGCCAAGGGTCCGTGCCTGATGCGGGAGTTCTCCTGCGCGGACGGGACCTGCATGCCCCGCGACTGGATCTGTGACGGCAAACGGGACTGTTCCAGCGGGGAAGACGAGCAGCAGTGTACTTTGTGCGAGTTCTCCCAGTACCGGTATAGTTTTTAAATTCCTATCTATGTCCGATTGCAAGTAGTATTCCAAAGGCGACTGCATCCTCGCCAAGGGCCCGTGTTTAATGCGCGAGTTCTTCTGCGTTGGCGCTACTGGATTTACGACGGGAACCGGGACTGTCCTGTCGTGTCCTGACCTGTCGCAGCGGTGCATCTTGCGCAAGTTCTTCTAGTACCGGTACAGTTTTCAAATTCTGAATGGGAGAATGAGCAGCAGTAAGCGAGTTCTCACAATACCAGTAATATTTTCAAATGCCTTATTGCCTTCCTATGTTTTAAAAAAAATCAGTCTACTAACCGGATTATAACGAATATAAAAAGAGGAGTGGGTTCCGTACAATTGATTGAATTCTTATAGGTTTTCCTGTAATCTACAAGCAATGAACTATAATTTGTTTTTTTTTTCAAAACTCTAGGCTCAGTACTTTCGGAGATCAGGGCGAGGATGGTCAATTTTCGTCTTTCATCAAAATCAAAACTATTCATTTTACAATAATAACAAAAATATGTTTGAGATCCTCATAACGAGCCCTTTCATTTGATATATGACACAGTAAGGTTTGCGAAACTTTTTTTTTTAATTTAATTAATTGTCTCCCGAAAATGACCCTTATTTAAAAAAATATTTATTTACTTTGCACATATGTGTTTGGGTCATAGGATTACAACATTCTACCAAGTTTCGCCTGATTCGGTCCAGTAGATTCGAAGCAAATTGGCTGTGACAGACGGACGGACAGACAGATACACGAGTGATCCTATAAGGGTTCCGTTGTTTAATTTTTTGTACGGAACCCTAAAAACCAAAGAAACAAGCCAAGGTCACAGGCTGGAAACTCCTAAGGTACGCGCAATATGCGTCACCCAGGCGTCCCCGTTCCCCGTCCCCGCACCTCTCCCCCGTTTTCGCCTCGATTTCTCACGTTGGCCGTCAAGAACCGGGGGAGAGGTGCGGGTGCGGGGAACGGGGACGTATATTGCGCGTACCTTAGAAGAGTCCCTTCTGTTTACTCTTACTGTATTCTGTGCCAAGGTGTCAAAACCGTTACTTTTAAATAAGTTCTAATTTCGAAATTAAAACATTCTACATCACAACACAAAACAATGTTAACATTATTCAATTATTTTATATTTCCTTTCTATATTTTTTAATTGTTTCCTTATTTATTTATTTTATTGTTTTTAATAGTGTACTTGTTGCCGATTGATGAAATGGTTCACGTAGAGTCAGTGAAAATCACTGATACACAAAACAAAACTTTTGCTGCTGAGGACTTTGTAGGAGTAAATATCAATCTTCATGACTTACATTCTAGTCTAGTACCTACAAGTATTTTTGGATATTTTTTTATTCGAAATGCAATACCGTGTGGTTTTTAGTCTAAAATAGGACCACTCCATTTCTTCCTGTGGATGTCGTAAGAGGCGACTAAAGCACTTAGGTACATAGTGTGCAACAAATGCATTCCCAAGGAAGGTTGACGTCGGTCGGCGGCCGTTTGTAAAACTTTTTGCACGAATGCATTCCCAAGGAGGGTTGGCGACAGTGTCAGGGAGGCAGCCAGCCGTAAAATATTCCTGTCCCCACGTAAAGTGCGATAAGGTGAGGAAGGTGAAGAAGTTTCACGACATCTGGACAATTAGTCCACACACATTGTACTAATTGATAAAGCCAATGATTTTAATAAAATACGTTTAATTTTTTTCAGGTGTCGTTCTGGTGGCTGCATCCTAAAGCGTTGGTTGTGCGATGGGTATTCGGACTGTCCGGGAGGCGAAGACGAGTCAGAAGATGTGTGCGAGACGCGAGGACGGGCGGTGGTTGCCGATGCGGGCGGTGAGCCGGGCGAACAGGGCGCTGGGTCGGCGCCCGCGCCCACAGTGCACAGGCCTAACAGGATGCCTGCTGCTGAAGACTTGCACAGAACAGGTATCTAACAAATTGTTAGAATCTATCAGGTTTGCGAAGCTGAGTTGCATGTGCGAGACGCGCATGGGTGGGCATGGGCATGGCCGAGAAGGACGGCAAGCTGGGCGAAAAGGACGCAGTAACAGTTAACAGGATGCCTGCTGCTGAAAACTTGTATCTAATAGGACAAATAAATAAGAATCATTTTTGTCGACGACATTAGAATCAGAATCAGAATTTATTGCAAATCACTGTTTTACAAGTCTTACATTAATTATTACAGTACAAGTGACACCCGTAAGGGCGAATAGCAAACATGAGAGGACACTAGATGCCATATTACTTAAATATTAAATTACATTATTAGAAAATTAATTTTATAACATTTTCAACATAACAACATAATAAATAAAAATATTAAAATTAATTATAATTTATACATTGAACGATGAATATATGCATAGGGATAGAGACAGTAGAGAAACGAAGCAATGCATAACCTATTTATTATGGTTTTCGTCAAAGAATTCTGATATTTTATAGTAGCATTTATTTAAGTACAAGAAATTTTATGGGCTTTTTGTTAAATTCGGTATTTTTTTCAATATTTTTTAAATTATTTGGAATATGATTGTATATTTTTATTGCATTCATATTTTCTTACAAACTTACATGACTCCAAGATATAGATCGACGTTAGGGTCAAGATTTGGTGTTTTACAAAATGTGGTCTACAAGATGTCATTTCATCAATATTTACTAGTTTGTTTGTTTGTTTAAACACTTTATTGCACATATGAACAATAAACGGGCAAGTGCGAGTCGGACTCGTACATGAAGGGTTCCGTACCACCGTACAATGTTTTAAAACGCTGAAGAAACACGTTTCTTGTATGACGACCCCCTTTAATGTTTAACTTTATTTTATTTTTAGTATTTGTTGTTATTGTGGTTATAGTAATACATAATTGGTGAAATTTCAAGTATCTAGTTAATGCCATTAGGAAGATCAAGTCGATCAATAAAAACGTTAAAAACGCTGAAAAAAACACGTTTCTTGTATGACGACCCCCTTTAATTTTTAACTATTTTTATTTTTGTTCAACAACTTTTACGAAATCCAAAAAACATTCGGATTTTCAGACAGTATTTTTAGATTAATTATTAGTTTGTATGTTTATTCGATGTGAATTGATTAGGTATATTTATAAATACCGCTCATAATAATTCTTTGGTAGACATCGATTTTTGATTGATTGATTTAACCTAACGGGACTTAATCATTACCATCAATATATTTAAGAACTATGTTCTAGTCGGTGGAGTATTTCTATGTCTAGTATTTTTCAATTAACGGGACCTAATAGGCATATGAATATAAGAATTACCTAATTGAGTACCGACCCATGCATACTTACGCACTGTTCGCAGTCACTAATATAGATTTTATTGAAGAATTATTTGATTACAGGAGAAAATGACAGTAGCAAGGAGTTACTAATTACAAGCGACAGCAGCAACGCTTTAAAAAGAAACTTCACCAGGAGACCCTCACCTTCCCGACTAACGCCCTACTCACGACCCATCCTCAAAGCAAAGGCTACGGAAAAAGGCGCAGACAATAGCATGGAAGATATTGCCGTCGAAACACCTGCCCCAACAAACTTAAAACTAAATAAGACAGACCCCAAAAAGTCAAAAATTGATGAATCCAGCGAAGATGTCAATATTGGCGATTTATTCTTAGATGAGTTTAAAGCCGATAAAAATGACAAAGAGACACCAGAAGAGAAGCCCAAAGCGTTTAAACCGAAAAACATAGGAAGAGCACCAATCCCACAAGAAGACGAAATGACTACAGTAGATAAATCGATGAATAGGTTAAATAGAGTCATTAATGGCGCGGCCATGATGGAGGTGAGATTTTATCTTTTATTCTTCTCTTCTGTTTCTTGACGAGTCAATGTTTACTATGCAATTTATATCTTGTTCAGAAATAAGATCGTCCCAATATAGTACAACATGATTGTAGTATTAGGTAAAGTGTAGGCACACGTCTTTCAATGGAACTACAGTACAGATTGATCGATGTTGCCCATATTTTATCCTAATTACTTCACGTTCATTTACTTCTGCTATACAAAGTGGGATATAAAGGCCAATGTTTCAGTCATTGATAATAATAATAATATAATCATCTTTATTCAAATAATTTAGAGGTTGCATTTATTGTCAGTAGATTAGAAACGTAAATTCATAATTCCTATCGCCGATGCCACCATAGCCTGGGCTATTACAATTAAAATGGAATTAGGACATACTCGTAGATACACCGTATGAAATTGTATCACGTCGGGGTCACCACTGTAGCTTATGAATGCTAACGATGGTGTGTGTAGTAGGGTACGTGTACCTAGCTGGAGGTAAATAATAATGCGTGTTCTATGCTCCTGAGTCGATAGTCGAATGAATAATTTATTTACAAAATTCGGGTTTATATACAGTGGTTAGGGACAAACAGATAGCCAAATAAGGTAATGTTCTCGTTCCTGTGTTTTGATTGGCTGGCGCGGTGCGACACTGCTCCCGTGTCCCGATATGTTTCCTAATTTGGAGTTGTCGACGAATAGCGCGTGCGATGCAAGTTGATGACCAAATATGGTGATGAATTTTCAGCGCGACGTATTCTGTAGTGGCTACAGGACTCCCTCCTTAGCGAAAGCGTACCGGTAACTTGATGTTCCTTCCGGAGCGAGTTTGTCTTGTGGCGGGAAGTAGCGCTGTATCAGGCGCGGCCGGGATGCGTAAACTGGATCGCGCGGGCGGCGTGTGCGATGCGGGCGGCTCGCTGCTGGCATAGGTACGATGTGGAGTGGTAATGACCAAGGGCTTTTGCTTGGGCGGCATATTCCTTGTTGCATTATATCTTCGAATAGTTTTCGTACTTGTTCATAGCGATGAGGCGGGATCGGGCGAGCACGGCAGAAGACTGGTGGGCCTTGGGTTTCGATGTAGTGTTCAACAGCTGTTTTCGGGTTAACTTTTGTCGGTGTTAGGCGAGTGATGCCGGGAAATTCAGCTAGTATGTCGTGGTATGACTGTTGAACGTCGATACTTCGTATAGTCGGAGTGCTTGAGGCGCAGACTGGAGCGTGAATTTGGAGATTCGTGATTCCATCAACAAGTCTTCGATTTGTGAGGTCTACGACGAGCTGGTGGTGTTTAAGGAAGTCGGCTCCGATGATAGGCTTCGAGACGTCGGCGACTATGAATTTCCATTTGTATGGACGGCGTAGGCTGAGGTCGAGTTCGAGCGTTTTTTCTCCGTAGGTATTTATCGTAGTGTTGTTTGCGGCGTACAGCTTGAAAGGTAGAGGCGTCGATTGCTGGCCTGCTCTGCGTGGTAGGACGGAAATATTTGCACCGGTATCGATGAGGAATGATAAGCCTGTCTTCTTATCAGTGACGAATAGGCGGTATGTTCCGGCGGCGTCGCTGTTGTCTGTCGATGCGAGAGTTCTAGCTTCCTTGTGGCAGGTCGTCGTAGAACGGGCGCGGTGACGCGGGACGCGGTAGTGGGATTCGTGAGCGGTGATGAAAATGTGCCGGACGGTGATGACTCGACTGACGATGTTGATGGCTGTACCCGGTGTTTGACAAAGTGGCGGATCTGACTCTCTTGAGGTGCGCGATTTCTTGTGATAGTTTTCGAAGACTCTGGACGAGCTCTTGATATTCTTGAACGGTCGTGGACATCGTAGTGCTTGGTACATACAGTGCCAGTGAAATGAAGTGCACGATAAAAGTAACGCTGGTTGCGTAGAGATGAGCTCGAGTTCCTGGTGCACGGCGCGCAGCCGGGCAGAATTTTCTTCCGGTGGCAGCTGGACGTGGGTGCGGAGGATGTGGGCTCGGTGAGTGTTTCTACATCACTTGCTTAGGACGTCGCGTTGGTTGACGCTGCGCTGGAGCTGGTGGTCCACGTGTCGCGTGACACGTGGATTCGTCGGCGGTCACCACTGTATCACGTCGGGGTCACCACTGTAGCTTATGAATGCTAACGATGGTGTGTGTAGTAGGGTACGTGTACCTAGCTGGAGGTAAATAATAATGCGTGTTCTATGCTCCTGAGTCGATAGTCGAATGAATAATTTATTTACAAAATTCGGGTTTATATACAGTGGTTAGGGACAAACAGATAGCCAAATAAGGTAATGTTCTCGTTCCTGTGTTTTGATTGGCTGGCGCGGTGCGACACTGCTCCCGTGTCCCGATATGTTTCCTAATTTGGAGTTGTCGACGAATAGCGCGTGCGATGCAAGTTGATGACCAAATATGGTGATGAATTTTCAGCGCGACGTATTCTGTAGTGGCTACAAAATTATATACAAATCCATGTTTACATCCAGAAAATAAAAGACGAAGAACCCGAGGCGGCGGCTGACTCTCTCGAGACGAACAGCACCGTGACCGACTCACCTGGAGCGGCTGCCCCCGGAGAACCGGAGGGCCCCGGGCTGATCAGTGCGCACGCGTCGCCGTGCCCCAATGGGGAGCTCCGCTGCGTGGACGGCCGGTGCATCACCCTGGCCCAGCTCTGCGATGGAACCATCGACTGTACTGACCACGCCGACGAGGATAACTGTTATTCGTGATCACTACGACTTATAACAAATTGGATTACAACTTACAGTACCGTATTACAAAATGACATTGAGAATTAAAAATCTTTAAAACTTTATAAATTACTAGTTTTACCTGTTAATGAGAACCGCATTAATTTGTGATTTGAACTATGCATTGATAAAAGTTGGCGAGTTTAAATAATTTGAGGATGAACCCAAAATAAATCATGCCCATTAGTTATCAATAAAACCAGTACCAATTTAAATAAGTATTCGATTTTATCTCATTTTGTATCGGACCGATTAAAAATGAAAGAACTGAACATAAATATTTGAATCTCACATTTTTATTTGAACTCCTCGAGATATAAGAAAAGGTGGGGGATTTCTAAAATGATAATTAAGAATATAAAAGTATCACTAATTAAAAGAATAGTGTTCGTTGATAAGTATACTTTTATAAGAAATAGTTTCGTGTACTTTTGAATCTCGTATAATTTAAACGAATTTTGATATTAGGTATGTAGTGCTTGGTAAACATATTTATCATATATTTAAATATACCTAATTTACTTTGTAATACTTAACATTTAGGTTAGGTAAGTTGAATAAGTAAGTATACGCTGTGATAGAGCAATGCATGATTTTAAATCCGTCCATTTTTTTTTACTCTATAATTTGATTGTAATGCATACATTAGGTAAAAAGAATATCTCATAGTTGTTGTGTATTTTCTCGAATTTGTATACCTTAGGTGGATTTTTACTTAGTTATTCTCGCGCGTAATCTCTTTTTTTTCCTGCCATTATTTTTAAATACGTATAAAATTTATATACTCATTAAATATACTTATTTAGTTTTTCAAAATACGCATTTGTAAATATAGTAAATAATAATAACACTCAAATAACTAATTTTGAGCTATTAAGTTGAATAAGTACCAATAAATATTTATATTTAGTTACTGTTAAGTAGGAATGGAGTCAAGGCGTACTTTTACGATAGTTATCATTGTAGATAGACCATAAGTTAATGTATGTAAGCAACCACTCTTGGTCTACAGCATGTATGTTGACTTTAAAACACCAGCCATCTTTTGTGAGCAAGTTCAGTCCATGATTAAAAAATATGTAACTATTCACTAAATAATTTTAAAAAAATAAACATTTTTTTTTAAATAATTAAGTGCTTTTCGTCATTATCATTTGCCTTACTTTATCCCACCATCTGGGGTAGTCTTCTCCTTCCACATTCTTCTATTCTCCGTCATTCTAACATTCACTCCACGCACAACATGTCCAAACCATGACAATCGGTTGCGTCTTACTTTGTCGTTTATCGGCGGTATCCTCAAACTTCTCCCCTTGGAAAGTAATTTGAATACGAGTACCATGAACCGAACTTGTTTAAAAGTCACCCCCTATAGTGTATGGTCACTCATATACCTAGTAGGTACTTTATTTTTAATTCAATTAGGTATTTTTACTATTGGCTATTGGCTTTACCTCGATAAGGAAGTTTTTATTAAAAATACCAACTTATCTAATTGGGTACTTGACTGGGTTTGATTTGTACAATATCTTATCGAAACAACAATCAACACATTTTTTTTTTTCTGAACAGCAAGAAAATTGGTTACTGGTTATGGGATCGTGGTGGGACATCTCGTTATCTCTTTCGTACCCGCTAAAACGCATAGCAGTGATGTCATATGTTATAAGGCCTATAACTTACTTATTGTTGAGTTGTTTAAAAAAAACAGTGGCACTCCGGGATTGCCGTCAGAAGTGAAAACTTGAACAAGGCGGTGTCGGTTACGGTTACAGTGTCGGGAGCTAAATGGTATTTTCCCATCTCAAAAAATGCCTAACGGGACTAAAGAAGATTTCACTTCAAAAATATTCGTCAGTTTCATGAATAATAAAAGTACCGAATTGCGGTAAAGTACCTACCTTTATACTTACATACCGTGTTCTCAATTGTATTTGTAACCTGCTCTACATGCTCTTACATACTCTCTTGTAAAACCCCCATATAAAAAAACTGCCCGCCTAAATCAGTCATATAGTGAGTATGCTACCAATTTAAGGAGTGCAGACTTCTTTGTTAAATTGACAGACAAATCAATACTTCTTCAATCAGTAGTGTTGTACTATATAACTGATTTAAGGAGTGCAGATTTTTTATGAATATAGAGGGTGCCTACTTAATATAAGAAATGTATCTGTAATTTTTAGATTGCTGATATCCAAAGTAACGTCATAATAAATGCATGTAAATTATATCGTGCGGACATTTGCTTTTTCATAATAAAATTTAGATTGGTCATTATTATTTTATTCTTAGTTGTAAACAAATAATCTATGCTAAGTCTTTTTGTACGTTGTATATTGTCGTGTTATATGAATAAAACAATACGCCATGTTAATGTGTACTTTATTACGAACGAGTAGGACCCAAAATAACCAGTTTGGTCTAATATAGATTCCATAGTACATAATTTATATTACTGTTAATATCATTTTAATAAAAATAATAAATAAATTTTTAACAAAAAAAAACAACCGACTTCAATTTTTTTTAGGAGTTTGTTCCATATCTCCAAAGTTCTTCATCATATCTTCACCAAATTAAAATGGGACCCACTATTTAATTATACTTATTAATTATTACTTTAACTTTTATGGGTAGTAAAGGCTTTCCAATAAAAAAGAATCAAAATCGGTTTACAATTGGCGAAGATATCGCGTAACAAACATACATAAAAATAGAAAAATACAGTCGAATTAAAAAGACTCGAAACTGATCCCTGGGGTACAGAGTGGCTACAAAAATGATGATGACTGAGTCAGAATAGTAAAAAATCGAAAACTGGGTGTACGAGTATCTCCAGTACCCAAGTCTATTAGGTCTGTGTACTTTGTGGACTGTTATTTAGTAAATTACTGACAGTGACGTCACAGTTAGTCCAGAGCCGCAAGATTCAAAGGCCACTTTTAGCATGATGGTGGGTGAGAAGATTGATTAAGAAATCAAAATAGTGATGAGTTGCTAGCCGCATCGCCTATTTATATGATTTGCATTTTTTTTTGCCTCGATCGGCTTTTACGATGTACGCAGGAAGAAAAGCAACTGGTACATTCTAAGTTTTTGGTTTCCGTACCCAAAAGGTGCCAACGGGACCCCGTTACTTCGACTCCGCTGTCTGTTTGTCTATCCGTATCTCCGTCCTCGTCCGTTGTCCGTCCGTCTGTCACAGCTTCACAGGGCTCTATCTCTTGAACCGTTATACCGAGACACTTGAAATTTTCACCGATTATGAATTACTGTGATAAGTCCCTCCTCATACAAGAAACGTGTTTTTTTCAGCGTTTTAAAACTTTGTATGGAATTAGGGATCCTTCATGTACGAGTCCAACTCGCACTTGACCGGTTTTTTTCTTTTCTCTCAGACCAGCATGCAGCAGAAGAAATAAAAATCACATTTCAAAAATATGCATATCTTACTTTTCTTACAGTAAGAGAGTCGGTACTTAGTTTTCTTTTAGCATTTAAATCTTTTATTTTGTGTCGTTATAATGTCTATCAGTATCAGTGGCGTAGCTGAGGATGCAACCGGGAATGCGCTTAGACGAAGAATGATGGGTGGCAACGCGGTGACACAAAATCCGCACCAAGTGTCACCCCATCAGTACCGGATGAAGACTTTTTTAGGAGAGGTAAAATCTAACCGCCGTTATTTCTGGGTGCGCAGAGGAGCCTCGAACCGGACCGCCCTCCCTAGCTGCCTAGCCTGCTCCCTAGCCACTGATCTGTATCAATGAACTTACTGTACGTGATGCACTAGTAAAAACGCGTAGGTAAGTAGGTAGAAGGAACTTAAGAAGAAATTTAGAACTAGTGCAGATTTGTGATGTCATTTTCTTTCTGTGGCTGGTGCCTCAATTAGATTTCTCATTACTGTTCACGCTCTGTGATCAACATTAGGAACGGTGGTGACTCAGATCTGTTGAACTATCGTGCTCAAAATAATCGGCGTCGATATACCTAGTTCCATTTAAAATAGCTTCAACGTCCTTAGATTAAGGTTTATTATTGTTTGAGAAATAATTTCTTCGTACAGTTACTTGGTGCTTTTATATATTTTTTCATTCATAGCCGATGATTACCTCATCTTGCTACCGTTCGTTTTTGCGCAAACATGACACGACCGAGCCGTGGCGCAGCGCCAATGTCTTTTTGCTTGCTTGTTTGCACTCATTTTGAGGTCGTTCAGTGCAGTTTCCTTGTCTTATTTTGAGTTTATCGATACTTAATCTAGGTATAAACACCAGCAAAACAATATTGATCAATCAATGAGTCATCCATATATAATTCACTTACGCAACCGTAATTTTGTACGAGTATCAGTGTATCTGGGTAGCGTGCTCGCATTTAGCTTAGATTTTTACCCGACTGCGCCAGAAGGAGGGTTATGTTTTTCGAGTGTGTGTATGTATAAATAAATATATAAGGACAAGGCACACTGATTGAGCTAGCCCCAAAATGAGTTTTAAACTTGTGTTATGTATGGGATACTAATTCAACGATACTATATTTTTATATTAAATGCATATATATGTAGATCCAGATAAACAGCCAAGACCCAGGACAATTTTTTGAAAAATGTCATTTTCTAACATGCCCTGGCTGGGGATCGAACCCAGAACCTCCGGATTGGAGGACTAGCGTGTTGACAATTACACCACGGAGGTCATCAAATGTATGTATGTAAGCATGTATGTACACGTATTTATATTTCTTTGGCACGCTTCTCGGTCTAGTAGGAGTCGGAATGGCTAATATTATACGAGTGGCCCGCTCTACAGCCTAAACGGCTTCATCGAGTTTAGCTTGAGAGGTGTCCTTAGATTTGTCTTGATTCTGAGACTGAGTATATAATATACTGAGTATAATAAAAATTTTAAAAAATCCAAAATGGCATAGGTATCTTTAGAGCTAAGTTATACGACTCTATTTATTTATATTTTGGATTCAAACAAAAACAAAAAAAATGGATGGAGTATCAAAATAAAGTATTTTATATAAGGGTTAAAAAAATGACATTTAATCTCGCGTATTCAAGCGTGTTTTTAGTCGTAGCGTAAAACCTATACAGGCTGAGTTTTTATCCACCTGCAAAATTTTTGGAGCAAGTTCAGTCAATGATACTGAACAACTTTCTATAAAAGGAGTTATTAAAAATAGATAATATTTTTGTCCTCCCATACAAATCAGCGCTCAGCCAAACGGATTTTGTATGGGAGGACGCAAAATTTTTATCGATTTTTTAATAACTTTTTTATAAAAAGTACCTAGTTTAGTATCATGGACTGAACTTGCTCCAAAAGCTTTGCAGTTAGATAAAAAGTCAGCCTGTATAGGTTTGCTGTTGTATCACGCAGTCGTTGTTTTTTTTAAATAATTACTTGTATTTAAAAAAATCTTTGAGATTGTTTAGGCTAGGTACAAAGCAAATAATTTGACACTTCATTATTTATTTTGTAGCCTTTTGATATTATGTAAGTACTTAGATAATATCTTATGAGACGCTTATAATCAATCGGCTTGAAAATCAAAATAAATATAGGAGAAAAATATAGTGATAGCCATACTGTATATTTAATTACTATGTCTAGTGAAAGTAGATTATACCTGTAAGGCTGCTAAAGAAATTGATCCGGAGTAGAAAAATATATGTAGGCTAGAAATAAAAATATCATCAACAAAACTACCGGTACTAGGATCAAATAAGGAACAAGAACGTGTTATTCTACCACAATAGGGTGAAGTGCGGACATCGGAAGCAAACTGGCTTGGATGTCATCGACCCACCTACTGCGATGGCGATGGCGGGTAGAAAGTGGAGTGAGTCACGAGCGCGCAACGCGGCCGGCTCCAAGCTGCCTTGATGGACGGCGGCGGACCACTTCCACTGCGCCGCTGCGACCCTGGTACAATGGTTAAGAAACCGAGAAAAGCATTCAACTCTGCAGGACAAGTGCCGTATATTAAATAGTAAAGCTTTTGCACGTAGATTAAAGCACATATCAGGCCCTGATCTATAGGGGCAAACCCCTGCCCCGGGTGCCAAAATCATCTCATACTTTCACCGCCTCCTTGCTCCCTTCCTTTGTTCAGAGGAGGCAAAGAAGCCAAATTTAGACTCAAAGACTAGGAGGTCTTTGAGGTCTAAATATGGCTCCTGCGCTGGACACGGGCCATATATTTGGGTACAATTTAAATGCTTTAGCTTTACGTCTAAAATACTTTTAGGAACACAATTTGTTGAGCATTTATCCATTCTGACAGGTATTTCGAATTTATTAGTAGCAAAATAGGTGCTTTTCTGGTAGGCGTTTAAACACAAGCCTTTAAATTTTGTCCCTCCTCAAAAAAAAGTTTTGAATGAATACGTGTAATATTGAATGATAGTGTAATAAGCTTATACATACTCGTAGAGTGCAAAAGTTCAATGTACAAAAAAGTAGTGACTCGCTGTGCGTAGACCTCGCAAGTCTGTCTAATATTTTACGTTCTTAACCCACATGACTCTACGCCATTTGAAAAAAAACTAAAACAGTTTTTGAAAATTTTCAAAATAGTCAATAACCTCAATTCACGAGAGTCGGTTGAGAAATGCAACATGCAACTCAACAGGAGAACAGGTAAAAATGCTTTCATTTTCGTCCAAGCTGTAACTGAGAAGCTTCGCTTCACCAAGAGGAGAGGAGGCTTCCCCAATTCTCAGATCTCTCCTTTCTATATGGTGAATTAAACTCGCATGAAAAGTCATACCTTAATTT
Organism: Acrobasis repandana; assembly: GCA_963576875.1. NCBI lineage: Eukaryota > Metazoa > Arthropoda > Insecta > Lepidoptera > Pyralidae > Acrobasis > Acrobasis repandana. The sequence goes on from OY756215.1 coordinate 7,641,248, forward strand.
TTATGCTAATATTTCGAATTTAGGAGAAATATCAATAAAAGTACCTATAGGTACAGTGAGAGAGTAGCAGGGCTTGGTGGTATCTCTAATCCTGAATGCCTGACCATACTCGTACTTAATATCTTCAACTTTAGGTAGTATATTTTCTCTCTATAGTGTTCTTCTTGGAAAAGAGTTTAAGACATGTCAACTTTTTACCCTCATGATGTGGTTTGTTGGATTAAAGCGGAGCTAGACGTGGCGGAGCATTAGCTGCGTATAATTCATAATGCGTAAAGTCTTGCTTTCGTAATTCGTGAATATACATGATGCCTCGCTCCTCCCAGCTCTGCTTCAATAGAAACATACAGCCATAATAGACCGTTTTCATTGCGCTCTAAAGACCATCATGATCATGATCAGGTCTTTTTTAGTCTCCACTTCAGGAGCACGACCCTCTCTATACTGCCAGAGCAGTCAGAGGATTTGGCCTACACTCTCCACGCTGGCCAGACGGGTCGGAGAGGTCTCATTGATATTTATAAGTATGTTATTAGCTTGTGTTTCCTAAATCACCTTCTACGATATCCACGGGAAGACTCGGAGTGGTCTTTTCTACTCTGCCGGGAACCACACGGCTTGAGACTAAAGACCATACTTTATAATATGTATTCCATACGTAGATAGATGAAGTATTTTTTTGTTTTAATATAGTCTGTCTCAAATTATCAAAAGTCTTACCTTCCTATACACAATACATTGAAAATCAAAAGCCAATCCCTAAAGGGCATTTTAAAAATACAGACAGGTTGCTGCAGCTGGGTTTTAGCGAATGAAAGTAAATAAACATAGCATTCGTGAGGTAAACAAACTCCGACTGGTTTGTCCGCTTCTTAGAACTAATAGCGATGGGTACTTTCTAAAGAACATCAGGTGCATCCAAGAGTTACATCGATATGTACCCTCTTTTTTTGTAAGTATATACCTCTATGTACAACCGGTAATGAAAATTTATGTATTATACCTAAGTGGAAATGATTCCAAGTAGAAGCTTTTCTGCTTACTTCCTACATGAATCGCTTTCAGATATGAGTCATAAACTCATAAGGTTTGTTTTTATACGCTACTTACATATACAAAGGAATTATTGGCTACAAGTTGACAGTATAAAAAATCACTTGACTATTATCAATATTATCATATTATTATATGGATTTTCGCGCTGGAAATTCCAGCATGTATTCAGTCAGCATTGATCTCATAGAAAACCTATAAAATAAACTAAAAAGACGAATATTTTGAAAATAGCTAGGTAGGTAACTCAATAGCTATTCTCAAGTTAGATCGTCTTTTTTGAACAAGGAAGTTTTTTTTTCAGATCTAAGAAGAAGTTCTTTACACGCGGTTTTAGACCTTTAAGTACTTACTCTATCTACCTGATTGCTTAGGTCTACCTACAAAAACTTAAAAAGCTCTTATCGGTGGTGGGAAGACACTAGCTAGGCCACGGCTAAACTCGGTACGATCGACCCTTCAAAGTTTCAAACTGTGGGAGGTTCAACCAACATGCGAACAGAAGGAAAAAGTCTATTCAGTCATTATAATCAATCATTTACATTACACTTCATTACCTAACGGCAAAGAGTTGATGGGTACAAAAGTAACTAACTTATTTCCGATGCCTAACATTTTATTTTTATCCTTAGTTCCGATTTTGCCCACAGGAACACAAAACATTGTCGTACTTTTTTAATATCCTGAAAAAAGTATCTGATTTGACTAAAGTTTTTGAATGAGTATTATATATAGTATTTATAGTCAATGCAAAGTAATATATAAGCAATGAAATCATACAAACACCAAGCAGTGTCATTTATTTATCAATGAAAATGACAATTTTACAATTTTTTTTATAGAAAGCGTTTATGAATAGACACTTCATTTATTCCATGACCAAGCGCCGCTGGTTCAGAAGATCGTTATGTAAAAATGGCCTAAGCCCTAGCACCCGAAAACGTAGACTTGGTAGAACCGTTAGTTTCTTTCAAACAAGTGTTAGTACCTACTTAAGATCCATGGATGCATGAAAATATATTTAAGTATTTATATTCTAATTTCTAACATACCTACCGCTACCACAGAAGACAGTAAAAGTATTACATGCAGTACCTACGTACCTACCTACATATTCTTGTAAGTATAACATTTGTCAGTACTGACATAACAATTTAATCTCAGACACGGTCTCAGACTCTCTGTTGCACTTATATTAAGCCGAAGCTATAATATGGTATGCGATCTCAGAAACAATAGATGCGTGTATAGGCCTGATAAATAAAAAATATAGGAATTTGCTGTTGATACCTATACTAGAACGTGCTACTGAGTGGTATATGACAATAAAGGCAGTGTTGTACAGAAAACGCGTATACTTACACCATTCTGGAACTGAGTACATTGGTGATTCATTTCTCGGAATTGACCTTGCTATGAGTCATTCGCTGGAAGGCAGAGTTGGGGATACCGCGCCTGTCTGCCGGCTGCTCGGTATAGACGCAGTCCGTTCACCGCGACTACTTTACAAAACATTTAGTTTTAAAAATATTAGTTATTAACTACAACCTAAAATGTGTAAGTATTCATAAAAAACGCAGAAAGTTTGATTAGCTAAAGAACTTTGAAATTCGAACTTCGCATTATTTGTGATCTAAAAGTTGGATATCATGATAACAACAATGACGTCATTCATATTATTGAAGGTAAGTTGATTTTTTTATATTTAATTTTATGAAAGATAGATTTAGTATCTTTAAATGATTTTTTCCCCAAGTGAATCATTGTATAAATTCTTATCAGTTTCTTATTTGACTACAGTAGTTGTGTGACGTTTACAATTTTGCATTGATGAATTGGAGAGTACGCTAATATTTTCTGTCTCTGTTTGGCATCGTACAAATTTGTACTCATTCACCGCGACACCCATGTTCATGGGTCGTGTACATCATTTGTGTGGGTAATGAAATGTGTACTTGCGTGTGTTAGAATGAAATAGAAATAAAAATGGCGAATAGTTTGTAAAGTTTGATTACGTGCGTAAAGTTGGTTACCTATTTTCAATTTGTGTTGTAATCATTAATTTTATATTTGCCAGTTGTGTGACAGTTAAAAATTATGAATGTGAAATAACAGTAAATCATCATTTCCACTGTATGAAAGTGGTATGAAATGTTGATGGAAAAGTTTTTAGTCATCCGATACACTTGTTGAACGAGTTTCCAATTAACTTTTCAGACAAACTCTTTTTTGTTGAGGATGAATAGAGAGGATAACGTGAACTGGTTTCATGGGAAAATATCACGAGATACTGCTGAGAAGTTACTAAAGGAAGGTGTGTATAAATTTTATTGTTAACTTTTGACAGTGCTTTGTTGTTGTGTTTTGGGCTTACCTTTGATGTATTTACTGGGCGTTTCAGAGGGCGAGGATGGTGTATTCTTGGTTCGTGAAAGCAACACATCTCCAGGAGACTATGTACTCTCCGTTTTACACCAGGTTAGTATGTCTTTAAACTTTTTATAACCTTACATGTTACCTGAGCATGTTACCTACTTTTGTATTCTAAAATATTTTTTTAACCATACTGCAAAAAAAGTAACTATTTCTCAACAACGAACATGTACTAAAGTTTATATTATTTTTATAATTTATCAGTTTACCCAAGTGATGCCTATTTTTTCTGAAATATGTAAGCACGGACAAAAGATATAATATGATGTTTTGGTTGCAGGGTGAGGTAGTACATTATCAGATTCGGAGACATGGTGAAGATGCATTCTTCTCCATTGAGGAGCACACAACGGTACATGGGCTTGACACATTAATCCAGCATTACCGGGGAGACTCCAATGGACTGGTCACTCGGCTCTCTGTTGTGTGCAAGGGTCAGCCGCCACCTCATGAATCTCGTACACAGGGGAATACCAACCTTCTACATAGGTAAGGCAAGACATAGACAGATAGACAGGATTATTATAAAACGATAGGCATGTGTTCGTGATAACATTACTCAAGTATCCCTGCACACATAGGCCTGCCATGCATCCGGATTTCCCCGGATTTGCCCTAGTTTTAAGGGCGCCTGAGGCATCTGGGCGGGGTTTTTATAAAGTGTCCTATTTACTATTTAAGCCCCCCGCATCCCTCCGCCCCCGGCTTCGGTGCAAAATGTTTTTCAAGTACGTCCAGGTAAAATTCAATTCACTGAAAGTTCTGGGGTTTTTGAAAATTTTGTCCAGTCTAGTTTAGATGATGGCAGATGTAACTTGAGCCATTCAATGTTCTTTGTATGAAATACTCTACTACACTACAATGAAAACTAATCACCATCGTAATGGTATCGCTTCACCTAAAGAACCAGTTTCAATCTCTTTCCAAGTTAATATGTCTACAGTAACCTTAAAGTCGTATTTGTATTTAATTATCATATATAGGAGGAAGGACTGACTACATATTTTCTTACCCTGTTTTTCAAATATTGAAGACAAATTGTCACTACCAGTCTTATTGCTTCAATTACCCGTGTGGTTCCGGGTTAGAATAGGACCACTCCATCTCTTCCTGTGTATGTCGTTAGAGGCGACTAAAGGACTAAGCACAAAGATCTCGTGCTACAATTGCATTCCCAAGGAGGGTTAACGTCGGGCGGCGGCCGGTTGGAAAACTTTTCGCACAAATACATTCCCAAAGAGGGTTGACGTCAGGCATGCGGCCGGTCGTAAAACTATAGCCAAATAATTTAAACTGTTCCGGCTATTTCTTCTCCATTTTGCGAGGTCTTTGGCATTCTTGGGTGACCATTGACAATGTTATATTTGGAGAAGAAAAAGCGGGAAAGCGCACCCCGGGCTCCAAAGCAGCACAGCTGAGGATGCAACCAGGAACGCGCTTAGAGGAAGAAGAAGAGTCTTATTGCTTCAATGGCAAATATGTTGTTAAACACAGCCCCCAAACAATAGATTTTCTATTGTGGCTGTAAGAGTGTTAATTGGTATTGTATTGGTCCAGAATTTATTGGCCTCTAGTTGTGACAATGGATGAGTGCCCAACCCACACCCAACTGATATTAGTAAACAAGAATATTATGTTACCAAAACATTTGCACTGCAGGCATAGGATTGTATAGAATATCTATACAATCCTAAGAATATAAAGACTGAGATATCAAACACCTCAAAGTTATGTGTTATGTTATGTCCAGTATATAGTTGTGTTTATCAATATTATTGTATCCATTTTTATATATATTAAAATAGGATAATGATACAGATATATTATCAAGTCTTTATCCATAACGGGGTAGACAGAGCCTGGAACCGTAAGACATAATAGTCACGTTTAGCTCAATCGTGAGTGTGAAGATGGAAAAATCGAATCAAAATAGTGATGGGTTGCAAGCCAGTAGATGCATTACCTATTAACATGATTCAGATTCTCACCCATTCCCTCGATCGGCTAATACGATCTGCCGCGGGAAGAGAAGCAACTGGCACATTCTATGCTTTTTCTTTATCCTACACCAGTAAGAAAAAGAAAAATGATTTGAATTTTAAAGCTTTGTTCCTGTTATTCAGTGCCCTTGTTGTCTTAACTCATTCTTAGACACTAAGCCAGACACAATAGATCTATAGGCGTATAGTGTCCTACAATTTGTTAAAAACAAAGACCAGTCAACTTTCGACATTATGTACAAACTGTATGTATACCAATGGTAAAATTGATAGTTATGCTCATGCCCTATGTATTTTATGTAGCACTTGTGCATTATAAGAATAGTTACTTTGTTGCACTGATTATAAGGAAAATATTATCACATGGGTAATAGGAGGGGCTTTACCCATATCATAATAAAATTGTTGTGTGTACAATTCTATCGTAACTTTTTTTTTTGGAGTTTGGTCTTGTCCGCCACGCCGAGCGGTTGCTTCTACGCGAGTTTGAGAGTGTAACCAGTGAGATAGACCCCTGCCTTACGGCTGTTAACCTAGCGTTCCGTGTCTCGTGTCCCTGGTCGGGTCATTGTCGAGTGACCGGTCGGATTGACCCCTGCCTTACGGAGCTTAGCACGGGCTACCAGTGTCTCGCACGAGTGGTTTATGATATCTCATATCATCTGAGTGTAAAAAAAAAAAAGTCGGCTTACCCTCGAAAGAAACACCATATCAACCGTATTCCGGAATCTACTTGCAATTACAAGAAAATAAACCTTTATTCGTCCATGTCTCGACTAGCAAGAACTCCACCATCTGATAAGGTAAACATATCAACCTCAGAAACTAATCTGATAGATGCCCTAAGCGACAGTGAAGTTGCTTTTGTAAACTCAAGCCGACATAAACGCGCCAGAGTTGCATCGTCACCGACAAATGACCTGCTGGACTTTAAAACTGAAATTAAAGAACTTTTAAAGACCTGGAAGGATGATCAAGGGAGTAATATCACGAAACTGCTTGCTGAGCAGTCGGCCCTTATGAAAAACCTCATGAACGAAGTCACAAAATTAAAGACACAAAATGATGAAATAAAGAAGACCAACGAAGAAATTGTTGCTTCTGTCGGATTTTTCAATGAAAAATATGAGGAAATAAAGGGTGAATTAGAGATACTCAAGAAAGAGAAACAACAACAAACCTTGCATATTGAAAGTTTGGAAAATAAAATCAAGGATATCCAATACAGAACTCGCACTTCGTGTATAGAGATTAGAAACGTCCCCTGTGACGAAAAGGAAACGATTACGCATCTTCAAAATCTAATGTGCAATGTTGGCAAAGCAATTAACGTTCCCATAATTCCGTCGAACATCAGAGACGTGTACAGAATTGGCAGTAAACAAAACAAGCAGCGCCCTGTAGTGGTGGAACTAACCACAGTCCATCAGAAAAATACAATCCTCACCAAAGTGCGCGAATTCAATAATTCCAGAAAAAGCAATACCGATAAAATTAATACTGAATCCTTAGGGATCCCCGGGAAGAGCCAACCTGTGTACATAGCTGAACATCTGCCGCTAAATTCGAGAAAATTGTTCCACGCCACTAGGACTTTTGCAAAGGAATACAATTTCAAACACTGTTGGATAGCAAACGGCAACATATACCTACGTCGGAGTGACGGCGATAAACACTTCTTGGTAGCTGACGAATCGTCCTTAAATGAACTAAAAACGAGTTTAAATTAACTTTTTACTGTGTTTTGTCAAACTTGTTAGTTTAAGTAATTGCGCTACCTGTTTGCTTCTCTACTCAATGTCAAATAAAACCTAATAATTTACATCAGTTTTTAACCTCACACTATACAACCTCAATCACACTTTGAAACTTGATAGTTTTGTGTAAGAACTTAGTGTATTTTTGAATTACGTCTACTGTGTTACATCCTGTTTGTATTACACAATATAATAAATAGAATATATAAAACAAAGATGGCTAGCTTAAGTGTTATAAATGCGGAGTTAGAAGATGTCACAGTTGCTACTGCTACTAAATGCGACCCAAATGACTGTGGCCAGATATTAAAAAACAGTACACATTCCCTAAATATTTTTCACCTGAATATACGTAGCCTTAACAAAAATTTCGACAAGCTTTGTATCCTATTACAGCAATTAAAATTGGAGTGTGATGTAATCATTTTGACAGAATGCTGGTTGAAGAATTATTCACACTTCCCCCACCTAGATGGATACACATCATATAAAACTGACATTAACCCTATTCAGAACGATGGAGTATTCATTTATGTTAAATCACATCTTTCATGTGTTATTAAAGAACCAACCTTTGCATGTGCTAATTGCCTTACTTGTATCATAAATGACTCTATAGCTATCATTGCTGTTTATCGCTCGCCATCCTATACGTCAAAATCCTCCTTCAATTCCTTTAAAAATAGTTTAGACAACGTCTTATATTCCTTCAAAAGTGTTGCCAATATTGTCCTAACAGGAGATATAAACTTAGATATTGCTCCTAACTATAATGATAGTAATTCAGATGAGTACCTTACTCTAAACGCTACTCATGGTCTTCTTCCAGCGCATCGTCTTTGTACAAGACTTAACAAATGTTATGACCATGTTATGCTTAAAACTAAGCTACCAGCTATTACCTGTGTACTTGACACTCATATTACAGATCATCTTCCTTTGATCCTAAATCTTAAATTAAAGAATAATCTCTCTAGCCATATTGCCACAAAAAGAAGAATTGACCATAATGCTATAAAACTTGATATTGACTCTACCGATTACTCAAAAATCCTAAACACTGACGATCCCAATACAGCAGCGGATCTCCTGGTCTCAACTTTAAGTGGCATAGTAAAAAAACATACCAGAGTTACACAAATTCCAAGAAAGAAACGAACCGTCAAGCCCTGGATCACCCCGGGACTAATCCGATGCATAAAACATAGAGATAAACTTCATAAACAAACAACAAGCTTCCCGGAAAATCCTATAATTAAACTAACATATACTAGATACCGAAACTTTTGTAATAAATTACTAAACAACCTGAAAACAACGCATCAAAAAAATGAACTACTCCTTGCTAAAAATAATTCAAAAGCCACATGGCATGCAATAAAAAAGATAACAAACACCGTAAAGAACCATTTACCTCCACGTGATTTACTCAAAATTTCAGACAGCTGCGTTTCTTCTCTTGATCATGTCAATAAGTTTTTTGCTGAAATTGGTGGCAAACTTGCATCAAACATCAGCGGTAGTGTTGATAGTAACTTCCGATCTTGTATCAAATCAAAATCAATTGTTAACTCCATGATCCTAACCGAAACTGACTTAGCGGAGATCGAATCTATAATCTTATCGTTGCGTATTGATACCTCACCTGGAATAGACAACATTTCTGCCTTAATGATACAAAACTCTAAAAATATTTTGGTACCCGTTATCTGTCACATCTGCAATTTATCTATAAATAGTGGTATTTTTCCGAATTGTCTTAAAATAGCAGTTGTTCACCCAATTTATAAGACTGGTGACATGGCCAGTGTCAATAACTATAGACCAATCTCTGTGCTGCCTATACTGTCTAAGATTCTTGAAAAAAATAATTAATAATAGACTCATAAACTTCTTAAATGTGAACAATATTATTTCAGAAAACCAATTTGGCTTCCGCTCAGGAGTCAGTACTGAAGATGCCGTTACCCACCTAGTTGAGACGGTTGTTGGGGATCTTGATAGAAGGATCAGATGTCTTGGCTTCTTCCTAGACTTGTCAAAGGCTTTTGACACTGTTCATGTCCCTACCCTCCTGTGTAAACTAGAGAAGTGTGGTATCCGTGGTGTTGCCTATAAAATGTTCTCCGACTACCTCAAAAATCGGACCCAACATGTTAAAATAGATGGACAACTTAGTAACTCAGTGCCTATTACTTACGGGGTCCCACAAGGCTCCATTATCGGCCCTACTCTTTTCCTCTTATATATAAATGAGCTCTGTCAACTGTCTATACCTAATTGTCGAATCATCACATACGCTGATGATACTGTTATGCTTGTTTCTGGGGAAAATTGGAATTCTGTTAAAACAAACAGCGAAAAAGCTATTAAAATCGTACAAAATTGGCTATCTTACAACCGTCTATCTCTTAATGTTGCTAAAACTATGTACATCCCATTTTTCATTAGATCTTCTACTCGACCACCTTCTTCGTTTTGTATAAAAATTCATAACTGCAGCAATCCTACAGGCACTGAATGCGCGTGCCCTATTTTGAATCGTGTTGACACTGTAAGGTACTTAGGCATTATTATAGACGAAAGATTAAATTGGAAAGCTCAATTGGCCTCGGTCTCTTCTAAATGTCGAAGTTTAATTTACATTTTTAAATTACTACGCCAGTCCGCTGATGTTGATACTCTCCGGATGGCATATCTTGCGCTCTGCCAGTCCATCCTTGGCTACTGCATTCCTGCATGGGGAGGAGCAGCTAAATCTTTCATGATCACTCTTGAACGAGCACAACGGGCTGTACTGAAGGTCATATACTCTAAACGTTTCCGATTTCCCACTGCTGAGCTTTATAAGCTGAGCAATGTATTAACAGTCAGACAGTTATTTATCTCTCGTATCATTTTACGCAAACACCCTGAAGTTCCTGTGTCACGTGACCCAAATAAGCGCTCCGTAAGAAATATCTGTCCTGTAGTCCCACATAAAACAACTTTTGCTGCCAGGCATTATAAAGTAATTAGCTCTATAATCTATAACAATCTTGATAAATCAATTGATAACCTTCCTACTTATAATAAATACACACTGAAGCGAAAAGTTGTAGAATATCTTGTTACACTAAATTATAATAAAACCGAAGTGCTACTGAAGTTTTAAAATTAAAAAAAAAAAAAAAAAAAAAAAAAAAAAAAGTCCTAAACTACATTTCTGTCACTATTTTTGGCTTATTCCTGAAATCCATATGTTAAATATTGCCCACATTCACACCTACACCTATTACAAGCACTCACACACACAAATATACAGAGCGACGTATTTATAATGAGAGTAGCCGCATGCAGCCAAGATTTATTTATAAAATTGTTCCTTCCTATTGTTCTCATGTAAAAAAAAAAAAAAAAAAAAAAAATGTACCCCCACCAGACTCACTGTTCCCTAAGATACAGGTTCAATCCTAGTTTAGGGACCAGGGAATCACTACTAGTAACATTGCAAATGTTAAGGTAAAATAAAATGTAAGAACTGTTTAAATTTGTTACCCTTTGTAATGTATTATTTTTGAAAATAAACGTTTATTATTATTATTATTATAACTCTAGTTTTATGTGATTAATTCTGCCTCAAAGTAGTGAAGGTTTAATTGAACAATTAAACATGCCTTAAATTATTTTAAAAATTAATATAATAAAATTATTATCAAATCTCAATTTCATTTATTCATACAAAAATATTAAGATTAACATAATAGCATTATGTTTAACAAACTCTATCATAATGTTACATCTTTCCACATCATGTAAGTAAGTAAATTGCACCAAAAACACATAAAAATAATGTTCAAAAATATGTACAGTATAGGTATAATCATATAGAAATTAGTCTAATCTAATGATGTTCGCTAATCCAACTGTGTAAACCATTGTACAATTTGTACATATTGCACATATACGTAGCTCTGAAAACACAAGAAGAGTAGGGTTTTCACGGATCAGGGGAGGAAGTTATAGTCATCCAAGATGTTAGTATTGATGACGACTTGCTAGTTGAAGAAGGAAGTTCTATTAACTCAAGTGCCATATAAATTGCCCCTAATTTTTCCTTCATGTTTTATTGTTTCAATGAGCACAGTTGGCCAACATTCCTCTATGACATTCTCGCGTTATCACGCCATATTCTATCGTAAGGCGTGTAAACATTTTTATTCTTATCTGAAAAAGTGCTGAGGCAATCACCAGCGCATACTTGTAAGGTTACTGAACTGCATTTTTCCAAGTGCACTTAAGTACATGCAACATGATACTAACAAGTTTATTGGTGATTTCCTGTAGAGCATTGTTCGATACATTTATTCAATAATATCAAGAGAAGGACGCTCCGTTTATGTCCACACATGTCTACGTGTGTACAATGTACCGAATACCAATGACCATATTCTTACAGCCATACATTCTTTGTAACAACTAACTCTGATTGGAATACCAAATGTGGTTTAAAGTACGTTAATTAGTTTGCCACTTGTTTCAATTAATAAGAAGTTCGATGAGATGAGATAATGGTAATGTTAGATGCTTATTAGGTATTTAATAATCATCAGGTCTTTTTTAGTCTCCACTGCAGGAGCACGACCCTCTCTGTACTACCAGAGCCATATATTAGACAGAGCAGTCAGAGGATGTGGCCTACATGCTGGCCAGACGGGTTGGAGAGGTCTCATTGATGTTTATATGCTTTGTTTGGGTTCTGTTTTCTAAGTCGCCTTCTACGACATCCACGGGAAGACTTGGAGTGGTCCTATTCTGCTCTGCCGGGAACCACACGGCTAAATTGTTAGGTATTTAATGAGTTTGCGGTTTTGTCTGATCACTTCGTAAATATATTTAATAGTAGTGCACACCGTAGCAAATTACCTACATACGTCGAATACGGACATAGGATTAAAGAGTTTAGGTTGGCTACAAAAAAAAAAGAAAAACAAATACTATCCGCAATTAAAATGGCCATGACATAGAATCAGAATAATAATTTCATCCCTACTGATAAGCCTTGGGATTCAATGACTCCCACCCTCTCCCACAGCCCGTTTATCAGGCAGATTCTATCCAGCGTTGTCGCGGCTACTTTATTTGTTAAATGATACAAATATTTGAATATTACTCACACGTCGCTCATTCTATTGCTAATTGCAAGACTATACCCTAGCTTCAATGATTTGAGTACCATCTGTGTTTGGCAACGTTGAATCATTGTTTATACAATGAGTCACCATAATTATGTATGATGATCTACGCATATGCCATGGTGTTTATCTTTTTTTCAACATTCTGTTGTCACATTTGGGTATATTCTTCAATCATAATTATAGTTCATTGACAGCTTATATAATATTTAACTTCTACATAAAATAAATTCACTTGGTACAGCAAAATAAACTGCGAAATTATGTTTATGTTCTCTCGCGTAAATGAATGCTAAGAGATTCTCATGATAAAATAAACACATCTGCTGCATGTCATCATGCTTAAGCCAATTAATAAATTGATTGGCTTAAGTTCTCACAGGAAATTGTTTAAGTAATTCGTTTAATTACTGCCATGATTATTGTAATATACATTTGCGTTACAATTACGGCAGTTTATAAAATGCGTTTACGCTAATAATATGCAAAATATTTTTATCCAACCTGTGCCCTGATTATACGTCAATTTTGATGATTATGTTTATAAATAAAATTGCGTATACGTAGAGGCCATAACAACGCATAAATTGCGCAGACTTCTAGATTGTTACGATTGCTTACTTGTCAATACAAAAATGTTACATATGCATTTTTTAGATTGACCTTATGTAACAACCTAAACACGCTTTGTTTTCACCCCTGCTTACCGGTGCTCAGATCTCGCACATGCAAATCACGAAGATTTCGGATTTAGGCCGTACCTGAATTTTCCGGGGTCCAGTGCTGCCCCCATTTAAAATAAATCATTTCGTGAAATAAATCAGTGAGAACGTTAAGTTTTACTACGCACATTTACCAAAAGTGGCCGTTTTTCGCAAATGTGCGTGGTAAAGCTTAACGTTCTCACTTTAACCTGTAAACAGTAGTTCATAAAACACTTTAAAGGGTTATCTAGGACTTGGTAGTAGCAAAATTTTAAATAATGTCTCCGTTTTCTTTGAAATGATTTATTTTAAAGGGGGGCAGCACTGGACCCCGGAAAATTCAAGTACGGCCTTAAGGAAAATATCCTGTCATCTTCGTGGCGTCCTGGTTAATGCTAGTCCGTCACTCGGAGTCTCTGGGTTCGATCTCCAAGCCAGAGCAAGTTAGTAAATGGCCTTTTTCAAAATTGTCCTGGGTCTTGGGTGTTTATCTATTACTTTAACTTATTATGAAATATAGTACCATATCAGTTTATACTTACTTTGAAGCTAGCTCAATCAGTGTGATTTGACCATATCTATTTAAATATCTTATTTCACACATTATAACTTTGTTAAAATGTGTTATTGTTATCCACCAGGGCAACAGAAGCAGGTGACTACAACGTGGTGTCCGAAATGCTCGCGTGCGGCTACCGCAGCCGCGACGCCAAGAACAAGGATGGACAGACGGCAGTGCACATAGCGGCTAGGGCAGGTCGCGACAGCATCCTCGCGAAACTCATCGAGAGTGGTGCCACCGTCAACGTCAGAGACTCCTTTGGCTACACGCCGCTCCATGTAAGTCCAATCTTTTGTTCTAATATACATATACCTCAAAGTAAGTATCATAGATACTTATTTTTTAATACGTCATAAATCGTAAACCTTTAGAACTTTTATATTATGTTACTTGCTGATACGGAACCCTTCATGGGCGAGTCCGACTCGCACTTGGCCGCTTTTATTTATATTATACAAACTGAGATACTTGCATACAATGTTAAAATCTGCCGCTCCGCGACGGTGCGCGGTGCAGTGGGATCACCGCCTTATACATATGTTCCCTTGTTACATATACAACGTGTTAATAAATTAACGCAAAACCTCTCAGATGGTACTTCAGCCCATGAAACTGAACAACTTTTGTTCTACAATTTTCGCGAAATCCAAAAAAAAAATTTTGGAATTTCATACTAACTAATCAGCTAGCTGATCGAGTCAATTTGTATAAAAATCCGAATTTTATTTTTGGCATTTTGGGAATGTTGTAGAACAAAAGTTGCTCAGTTTCATGGACTGAGTTACAACCTGAGAGGTTTTGCGTTATTTCATTAACTCGTTGTATATATTCTAAAAGTTACACCCAATTTTCTCCAGTACACCTGCCAAAACAATCACCCGAGTACCGCCGAGCTTCTTATCACGAAAGGCCACGCGAACTACCAGATGCGGCACGCAGTCAGCGGGAAAGTTCCTATGCATGATGCAGCGCTGAAAGGTCACATCGAATGCATTAAGGTAAGTACTATCTATAGTAGCGTTCTTCTTGCCTGTATCTAATTCATTGAATGCACCCAAATGCACCATTTTATGGCACATATAACGTTATCTTTGCGAAACGTTTGCAAAAGTAAAAAAAGTCCACTAACTGTGATGAATTATTATTTTTAATAGCATTACAATGCTCGGAAACTGGATAAGTTTCCTTTCTTAAATTGAAAATATGTGATGAAAAAATCCCACTCGTAGCGGATTTTTTCATCACATATTTTCAATTTGGATAAACTTTGAGTAACTTACAGGTTCTGCTCAAACTAAAAGCACCGGCTCATCCGAGGACTATAGCAAAGGACACGCCAGCCAAGTTAGCTCAGAACGAAGGATATATGGAATGTTACGAGTTACTAAGTGAGTAATTTTATTTACTCAGTTTTTACATGCTTTAGCAAATTTAAAAAAAAAGTACCAAAATACCAAAGAGCTATTATTAGTACAACTAGAGATACATTATCACTGTTTTGTCCCGTTCAATTGTAGCTATCTCCATAAATTTCACTTAGTCGCTTGCTAGCTCTTATGTATGTCTCGTACTTTCGACTGTTTAAAAGCGAAAACCATACGTAAACATGGTAAATATAATAAAAATGCTTTGGTGTATGTATATTTTATTTATTTATTTTATTTTATTTATTTAAGTACACTTGGAAAATTAACAAACATACACATAAAAAAATAAGGAAAATATAGTACTTAGGTTATATAACAATACAATTAGAATAGTTCAAGGAAAACGGCAAAGTGTAAAGAAATAACTTTCCGTTGGTAAATAATCAGATATCATTGTTTAAAATTCACGCCGTCATATATTAAAAAATAAAACAGGAGCCAATGTTTGAAATAGCTGGTCTTTACAATGTGGAAAGACATACGCGTAATAAATCGAACCACGGTAACTAGACCATTATAGTATAATGAAATTAAAATAAAAGCCAATGAACAAAAAAAAATTCGGTGCCCGGGCGGTTTATATGGGAATGTTGATTTTTTTTTTCCTTTTTGGCTGTTATTTAAATTGTATTATACTTTAGTGATCTAGTATAGCCCGTGGTTCGATTTATTACGGGTATGTCCCTTCCACGTTGTATATTCTATGTCAATGCAAAATACAAATATACAGATATTAATTTAATAAAATATTGCAGTAAACCATGTGCCGGAAACTCCGAAAACAACCAAGAGCCAGTGGTACCACGGGACGCTGAACCGCGACGAAGCCGTCAAAAAGCTAGAGGAGTACTGCAAAGCCAACAACCTGAAAGACAAGACGTCGGACGGCGTGTACCTGGTGCGGTACAGTGAGCGACACACGGGCGCTTACGTCCTCACGATGCTGTGCGAAAACACCTCCTATAACTACATCATCAGAAAAGACGTAAGTTTAGATTTCATACTTGGATGGTACGTTCAGGAAACTGCATGTCTTCAACGCGTCTCGTGTGCGATCCTCACTATTTTGTATCACGTGTAAATAAAGTCAATCATAGATTTCGTGCGAAAATAGTTATTTATACAGTTGTTGTTTAATAAAGGGTATTAAAACACGAATGTGGGCTTCGCCTCGTTTGATAATAGTATCACATGAGTGTTTTAATGACTAATTATGTACAGTTGCATGCAAGACTTTATCTTCACCCATGCTATGAGTCCTCTATAAAAGTTCTGAAACCATAGGGTGTTGCAAGAACTTTATGTAAATTCATGGTAAGTTTAATTGCTAAGTATGCTGGGAATTTTCTGTACAACTTTGAGTGTGTTTATCTTTGGTTTTTATTATGAAACAAGGTAGTCGTTATAGAACATGTATTTTTTTTATTTCGCGCATAAAATACTTTCCTTGAATATAGCTCAGGACATAAAAATCACCCTGTATAAGTAACATAACAATTTTTCAAGCTTAAGGTAGCTAAAAACAAACCTACATATTTCATAAATGCAAACGTTTTTATCACCTATCCGTTTCAGTAAAACTATTTGTATTTCAGAACAACGGCCTGTTCATAGACGACGGGCCCATCCTAGAGTCACTGGAGCGACTGATCGAGCACTACTCGTTAGTGCCCGACGGTTTGCCCGCGCGGCTCACCACGCCCGTGCCGCCCGAACCCAAGCCGCCACTGCCCGAGGTCTGTACAATATGTAACTCATGATGCCAAAACTGTAGTGAACTGTCCATTAGCTATAGTTACTAACGTGTAGTTTCTTCTTCTTTTCGTGTCGATTGGCTCAGAAGACACATTATATTTTGTTCCTCCAGTAAGTCGTCACTCTTATGCCACTTTCCGACGCCGGGTACAGGTCGTGTCTCGTAGCTCAAAAATAACGTGTAGTTAAGAATACGTGACTACGATATACTACTGTGCAATGAGATAATTTTGTAAAATTAAAAACCTACCTTAAAATTAAACTACACAACTGATTTTGATAGTTTTTATTCCCATAAAAACTATCAAAATCAGTTGTGAATACAGTTGTACACTTTCAAACAAAAAAATAATTTTCCCAATTGGTCCAGGCGTCTTCGAGTAATCGGATATCATACATAAAAAAAAAACGTTTGATACGTGCTACCTCCCGGGTTAATATCATTGACGTGTGTTCACGGCTTAGTAGATTACCCCTTTCCTTGATATAGGCGGTCTCGTAAAGAAGACAGAGATATATAGATCTCAGTGACAGGCGCTAATTTGCTCGCTAACTGGCACTCTATATAGTGCTTTTAATAGCTTTTAAATGCTCTGTATAGATAAGTTACTTTATTTTTTTACCTTCCTACACCTGGTTGCGTTCACAATTAGCGTGCAGCAATCAACGTATGTTCAAAGAAATAAAATATAATTGCAGTTCTCCACGATGCCGCGAACAAAGAAACCATCGCCGAGCCGCGCCGCCATGAACCAGACGCTATCCCTGGTCAAGCACGACATCTTAGGCGACAAGATGTCCCCCAAGTCAACCCCCAACAACAACGCCTTCGAGCTGTTAACTAGGAACCTGTCGTTCTCTTCGGATTTCGCGAACGACAGTCTGAACAACAACGAATGCCAAGATGACGACACGTACAAAGTGCCAGCGAATAATACGGCGGTAGTGACGCTGGCAGAGAATTATAATGAAATTTGTATTAATTCTGAGGGACAGTTATCAACTTTACAAGGCAAGTGTAGATAAATATCTTATTTTTAAGTTAAAGTTTAGTTATATAATTTAAGTTATGAACTTTATGTAAAAGCATAAGGTTCAATCTGATGTGGTAACTATTCTACCAATGCCCTTATAAGGAATATCTAGATAATTTAATTAATGGAAGATATCTAGGAAATTATTATATAAAAATTTATTGCAGAATTCATTCCAATGAGCGAGTTAACGCTGGGCGCGGTCCTAGGCGAGGGCGAGTTCGGGTCGGTGTTGCGAGCCACGTACTGCCCGCCGGGCCAGGCGCCCGCGCCCGTCGCCGTGAAGACCCTGCACGTGCAGCACACGGACACCAACAAGGAGGAGTTCCTGTCTGAAGCCAAGCTCATGATGGCGCTGAGGCATCGCTGCATCGTGCGGCTAATAGGAGTTTCACTTGTAAGTTTAAGTAGTTCCATACTTTGCTATGAATTTTTCACTTAGAACAGCGTGATGGCATAGGTAAGATAACCCTGAGAAGTCAGAGCGGGTCTAAAAAGTGCGTGTTTATTATGTTAGGATAGATTATGCGTGAAAATATATTCTGTCTGATTGATATCTTTTCAACTATTATTTTATTTCTGGAGATATTGCTTCGATGAACAATTATTTATTTAGACATTTGATAAACGAAATTACCGAGAAGTCTTATTTAGAAATATTATAGTTATAGTTAATATTATTTCATATGTTACATTTTGTGCATATTTAATTATGAGGTTTATTTTATTGTACATGTGTGACCTCTAATCGTTATAACACTAGAAAGGCTCCAGTTGAGTGTATCTAATACATGCAAATCACATATTTTATGTATTCGTAATCAATCTTTATGATTATGATGTATTTTTGTACTTTGCTTATTCAGAATTATTCAGAACATGCTTCTATTACAACTATTTCTGATTCACGAATTCCATACCACCGACTCACTTTTTGAATATTAATGATTTTCGATATCTTTGCAAATACGACATGTGTTGACGAATCAAATCAAGTTTTATAATGTAGTCATAAATATGGACTTCGATCAAAAACTCGACCTGTCTTCACATTACTATTTAAGGTCATAAATTAATTGTTTAATTGAAGAGTAAGGTCGTATCGGTAAAGTTAAATAGTGCCTTCTTACTTTATTCACAAAATATACATATTTTTGAAGTGAAAACTTTAGGCGCGTTGGGCATTTTTAAAAGTAGGAAAACCTTTGTACTGGCGACACTGTTACCGTAACCGACACCACTTTGTTCTAGGCTTCACTTCTCGGCACTCCCGGAGTGCCACGGTTTTTAAGAACAAAATTCTACTTTCTGCAGGGTCCACCATTAGCTATGATCCAAGAGCTAGTACCTCTCGGCTCGTTGCTGGAGTACCTGGTGCGGAATCCTGAGAAAGTGTCTGCGGGGTACGAGCTGCGGCTGTGGGCCTGCCAGGTGGCGGCCGGCATGCGGTACCTGGAGCGACGGCGCTTCGTGCACAGGGACCTGGCCGCCAGGAACATACTGCTGGCCAGCAGGTAGTGTAGTTAGTTACACTATTTGGGTAGTAGAAAACTTTCGGTTTCTATGAAAGACGCTTAAAATTAACCCTATTGGTGTGGAACACTACTGTTTAAAATGTTTATAAGCATTAGTCAACATTTTCAAAATGCAAATAGAATAACTTATTATTGTAGTGTTGTTATTATTTATTTGTATATATAGTATTAATAATTATAATCTTTATTTATTTTCTTAGCTTAGTTTTTATAATACATTTATAAATAGTAAAATAAAAATAATTATTATTATTCATAAAAGAATTTTATTTTTATGTTGTTATTATGCAATTTTATTTTGTTAAAAAATATTTGTAAACGTGATTAACAGCTGTGTGGAAGCACCATATAAAACAAAAAGATAGCAAAAACATCTTTCATATTGCATCGCGGCACATTTAACTTTAAGCGTATGCCATTCGGATGGACCAAACTTAAGTTTAACTAAAATTTATTTGAATTTTTAATCTGCATTGAACTTTAAAATAAAATTATTAACTTCAAGCATCCGTTTCCAGACATCAAGCCAAAATCAGCGACTTCGGTCTCTCCCGCGCGGTATCGACCGACAGCTCGTACTACAAGGCGCGGCGTGGCGGCAAGTGGCCCATCAAGTGGTACGCGCCCGAGTCCTACAACTACGGCACCTTCAGCCACAAGTCCGACGTGTGGAGCTACGGCGTCACGCTGTGGGAGATGTTCTCCTTCGGCAAGCAGCCCTACGGGGACATGAGGGGCATTGAGGTGAGCTTTTGCCAATCAATTTGCGTGTATTCCTTGTACAGGGAAAAACACTCCGGTCGTCTTGCAAGTATCTCTTGCAAAAATCCCGTCTGTTCGTTGTATTTAGGTGACATATTTGACGACCTCCGTGGTGTACTGGTTAATGCGCTAGTTCGTCACTCGAAGGTTCTGTGTTCGATCCCCAGACTGTGCAATTTGTTAAATGGCTTTGTATTTATTATGTTAGTATCGTTGAGTTAGTATTCCATAATACAAGTTTAAACTTAGTTTATATCTATTTAATTGCATTTAAATTTATTTCTAGGCAATACAATTAGTAGAAAGCGGCAAACGGCTCGAAAGGCCGGACGACTGTCCCGACGAGATCTACCAAGTGATGCTGGACTGCTGGGCCTACAACCCCGACCAGCGGCCCTCCTTCCTCGCGCTCGTGGACGTCTTCTCGCGCCACCCTGACTACGTCAACATCAGCCAGCTCGCGCTCGACCACGACAGCGACGATGTCATCGTGTGATGAGGTTAGCTTTAGTTAATGTACACAAAGGCGGGCCAGCCGCACTCCGCGGTTTTGGTACGAAGCTACGAGTACATAGGGAGCCGCTCAAATACGGCTTTTCACAATTCTCAAAAATTTTGTTGAATTGTTGAAAAATTTTATAGACAACCCCGCTAGATTCGCTTCGCAGACGTAATTGATGACGAAATGCATTTTGGTTCGTTCGGTAGACTGATATGTCCAAGGTCGCTTGCGCGGCGTGCAAACTAAATAGGACTTTAGTACGCTGTGACTGGGTTTAATTTAGCAAGTTTCCTATTCAAGAGTGATACTTCTGTACCTTGATACTATTACGTATTCTGTGACGAAGGTTGAATCCAAGCCTTAAAAATGCGGCATTTCTATTTTTAACTTAAACTGACGGCTAAAGCAACAAAGCGGACTTATTTACTTGGGAGTCAGTTAGCTCTGAGCGAATGCAGTCGGCTTTGCTTTCTCCTGTAGTAAAAGCAAATCAAAACACGTTAGTTGTTTCTCGAATAATTTCTGCTTATAAAAATGAGACATATAAGCAAAGTTTTTTTTGTTAAATACCTTCGTTTAAAATTTAAACTTCTTTCTTTCTTCTTAACAGCCTGTATCGGTCACTGCTGGACAAAAGACCTCTCCCAGTAAAAAGGGAGGATTTGCCCATAATTACCATTTTGCCACTTACCCTACGACGGTAACGAAAGAGCTTATATTTAGTTAAGACAAGAATGCGTCGTGACGCAGACAAAGGCTGTTTTTATTTCGAACCAACTTTAACGAATTAAATGAAAGTTTTTGATGAAATTAAAAAAAGATGAAAGTAAATGCAGTAATAATAACTGTCAGATTTTGCATTTTTTACCCCGAGAACATGTACAAAACTTATCATATAAATATAAGAATTTAAAATATATCACCGATTACGTAATTCTTGTCACAAAACAAATATGATTGAGTTTTAGTTTTGTGATAAAACATAAATATTCAACAATGTCTGTGACAATGTATAAGACTCCTTTCATGCAGATCAGCTGCGAGCGGATTTTTGTTTACAATAAGTCACATAAAGCTCATAATCCCTTGAAACATAGATTTTAATTATTGTGAATTAAAATTAATCTTAAAATTCTTAAAACGTTTTTTAAAAAAAATTTGCTTCCAGTTGGTGTGTAACAACGAATACTATTATTTGATCGAGAATATTTTGCCATGACGAGCCTACTTCATTAAAAAATTAAATGTAAATAAATAAAAGTATTTTAGTAAATTATTAAGGTATTAGGTAAGAACATTTTTGGGCATACGAAAATTTATTTTTCTATAATATATTTTAGGGATCTGATTTTAATTTCTTGTTTGTATTGTGTTTGTTTTAATATTATTATTTTTTTAGTAATTATATTTTAATATGTATGGTTGCATGAAATTGACATATTTGCCAATATGTTCTAATTTGTTAGCTTTAATTTTGTTTAGTTTCACTAGGACTATTTCGATGGGCGGCACTTCCCTTGGGTTTAAAAAAACAACGTAATACCTAGAGCGTGACTTTTGAAAAAAAAATACATCTTTCTATAGAAAATCCGTTCAGCTGAGTAATCGATCATTTATATTCCCATACAAATGTCATACAAGACCCGAACTGATATCCTCCCTTCGATCTTTATTCTTCTTCTTATGCCTTAAAACATCGTCAACTAATAAAAGATACTTGCTACCTATATACAAAGAGGGTTAAAATAAGTCTGGCCAGTTGCCATATTCAATTGTTTCACACGTTACCGTTTTCGCACAAGTACCCTCGGAAAGTGCCACAATTAGAATTTTAATCTACGTTCCTCTATTTTGCCAAAATTATTGTCAAAAACACTATAGTGTTTTTCAGACATTCCATTTTAAATAGTAGTAGAAATATAGTCAGTTTAAAATATCAAAATAAAGGTAAAATAATGGAATGCGGGTTTTGAAAAGTGGTGATTGGAGTGGGTGGTTTTTGATTGCCGCACCCAAATGTGTAAATAGTTCAATTTGTCCTTTGTTTTTTAAACAACCAACTTACATTGATTGAATGTATAGCTAGGCTTTCCGTTTGTAGCGATATAGGTTTAATTAAAGTGTATTTGTCGCAGACAATGTAAATATTTGACGAGATCTATTTATGATAAGAATGTAATTTTTAAGAGCATGTATCATTAAATTAA
Organism: Acrobasis repandana; assembly: GCA_963576875.1. NCBI lineage: Eukaryota > Metazoa > Arthropoda > Insecta > Lepidoptera > Pyralidae > Acrobasis > Acrobasis repandana. Next base: position 7,664,153 of record OY756215.1, read on the forward strand.
AGCTTTTAGGTATGGATTGGGGATGTTAGCAGAGGAAGTTGATGCAACGAAAGTCTATTTACATGCTTTTTGTAATAATTGAAATGCCATTGATATGCCATAGTAGCAGAGGTTCTTGTATCAAACAAATTATTGCCATGAGGTTGTGTTATATAATGTACAAAAAGCTATATAGTTACCCAATTTATATGTTTTTATTTAGAGAATTTATATTAAATTCTGTATGAGTCTGATTTAGATTATTACTTTTATATTATGACAGATCTTATTGTTAATCAATCAAATGTGATATATGGTATTTAAAATGAATAAACAAAATATATCGAAACAGTTTTTCTCTTTAATCCTTATCAACTTAAACATCACACTTCACGTCTCGCATTTATACAACTGATTACTGCACTGTCATTCCTTATCAAATAGAGCACGCCAATTCAATCCTTAACTTATGAGTCTTTTATTTTTTAAGCCCCAAATAATAAATTCAAAATATCACAACACAAATTGTAAGAGTAAGACCGCTGTACAAAACGCGAATAGAAAAAAAATATTTTTCTACAATGTCTATATGTAAGTTAAGGCGCTTTGCAGATGAAAGGGCGGGCCGAGCCGTTCAATTTCGATGCGAACAATAGAACAAAGGGAATCCTATACTCGCAGACGGCGTGTGCTGAGTTCGCGGCGCGGGCAGACGCGGTCTTTGTTTCGCGGTCAAGGCAGCCCCGCCCCTTCATTAGCAAAGCACCTAAAAGGTTGGATATCGCAGTGCGGCCTTACGCGAAACGATTTCATCAATTGTGTACTACCTAAACAAAATTTATATATTTATCCGGCATTCGTTATATGGTGGCGGCGGCGTCTCCGCTCTGCTCGGCAGCCGGATGGCGTCCACTTGCAGCGGCGGCTCGCGCGCCGTCGGCAGCCCGTACGTCGGGAACGGCGTGTGGCCGTCGGGCAACGACAACTCCCTGCGGAACGTCGGCGGCGTTTCCAACTCTGGGTTTACCACAGTGCTCCACAGTAAATTCGTTCTCAAATCAGAATCCTCACGTCGTTGCAGCCTTTGCCTCTGCCTTCGCGTGTGTGGACTCGTGCAGTCAGTCAACTGCCCGCACCTACAGAACTTCCTTAGCCAAATATATGTTCCGACTACTCCTATCGCCAACCCTAGTTCCAGGCCGATTATAAAAGCCTGGAACGCAGAGAAATCTTCGTCGAACTTCTCGAAAGGAGTGAGCGGCTTCTTAGGAACATCCACAGGGACAGAAATATTTTTGGTTTCTGTTACATTCCATACGTCATTAACGTCTACGTCCTTCTTATCTTCCACCACCGAAACCATTTTTTCGAACATTTTCGGCGCTCTCTTCTTACATTGCGTAGTGTAGGTAATTTCGCGGGAAAAGATCCAAGTTTCAACAGCTATAAATTCTGGAGTGCATTTAATGTTGTCATTTCTAAATTCCAATCTGTCTAGCTTTCGCAATGGCCGCAACACGTCCAGGGAGAGGGATACCACGTAATTATCACTCAAGTCCAGCTTTCTCAAATTCGGCAGTCGATTGAAAAGTCTATCCGGAAGAGCCTTTATTCGGCAACCGTTCAGGTTCAGAATCTGGAAAATATAAATATTAAATAATTTTAATAAATGTAAATAACGTTGCTTGTGCGGATTTGAAGAGCATTGTGATAAGCCCTGTCTTGGAAACGCTGCCGACGTTCCGCAGTTGGCCTTGATTGGAAGTTCTAAACAGAATCATGGCTGGTTAGAACTGTCAAAATGTTTTGTCTGTGAGTTTTTTTTTTATTAGAGATTTGAGTGCGTTTGACCTCTATCTAGCCTGATGGGAAGCTAAGATGAGGTCTAAGGTGTAACACGCAGACTCAAAAAATGCCTATTCGCTCTTGCCTTGAAAATCCATAAATCATATGTATCATCGACGAAACATCGACGCAGGGACACTATATCACGGAAAGTCCACGTGAGAAACACCCGCATTCGCGGCAGCCTTCATGTCCGTGACATATAAGAGAAACTGCCAGATTCGCCTACTCTGGTACGGTCATATCTTGCGAAAACCGGCAAGTTACGTGGGCAACAAATGTATAGCCATGCCGCCCCCGCCAGGCCCCGGTAGATCCATGAAATGCTGGCTTGACGACGTCAGGGGTGATATGCGTGCCAATGGTCTTACTACCAAGGATGCTCAAGACTGCGAAATGGATAAGAAAAGCGGTCCCCAGGCTTCACAGCATTACAGCTGATAATGCAACTGTGAATACGCTGAGATAAGAGAGAGATATACGTCAGTAATACCAACATAGATGCACTAAATTTATGCACAAGTCATAACTTGTATAACAACATCCGCTCTCAATAGGTACATATACCTATTGAGAGCGGATGTTATTATATAGACATACCGACTTGCATTACGTCCGTGTACATATGCCCGAGATAAGATAACTGTATTTATTTTACACTTACCTGCAACTGCTGGTGCATTATCAGAGGTTCATTTCTTATTTCTTCGAATATATTTCCCGACAGGTCTAAGATGTCGAGGAGTGGGGTATCCCAAAAGAGATCAGATGGGATATCCCGTAGTCTGTTATTACTTATGTCTAAATGGAACAATTTATCCAGCCCAGCAAACGCGTGCAGACCGATCCAGAAGATCAAGTTGTAGGAGAGATCGAGAGCTTGCAGCGATGTGTAGCCGATTTCCTGAAAAATATCATAAATAATATTGTATTGTATATATTCTGTAAAAAAAAGAGTGGTTTGAAGGAATTAACGATTTACTAGACTTTTGATGTGTTTGGTTTTATTTACAGACTTATGTCATAATTTAAATTTAAAACAAGCCTATTTAAGCTATGCTAAGTCATCGCGTGACGATTTTCAAGGTAACGGATATAGAACAAACCAATGAGCTCAGGCAAACAATGGAACAGATCTCTGTCTAAAAGTACTTGAAGTACCTACAAAAGATCTAGGTCTGTGGGTACAACGGACTGACAGAATGCTGTCCAGCCCTGGGCTCTGCCTGCTTAGAGCTGCAAGACCCAAAAAGCCCTGTCTCATTATGGATAAAGACGTGATAGTATGTCATGTCATAGGGACAAGTCACACTGATTGAACTAGCCCCAAAGTAAGTTTAAACTTGTGTTATGGGATAATAACTCAACGATACTATATGTTATAATAAGAACATTATATAGATAAAGACCCAGGACAATTTGAAAAAGGCCATGGCCAATCTTGCCCTGGCTGGGGATTGATCCCAGAACCTCCGGAGTGGCGGACTGGCGTGCTAACCACTACGGAGGTATTTATATATGTAGTATTATTCCTGTGCATGCAAAATAAATAAATATACTTTGGTACCTTAAAACAAAAGTTATCAACTTCAGTAATAGCATTGTGACTCAAACTGTACACTTGCACATCCTTGGGCACTCCCACCGCCACAGTGATAATGTTTTGGTCCACACATGTTGCACGATTCAACCCATTGTTCATATCACAGTCGCATTGTCTCGGACACAGCTCTCCACAGACACCACCCAGAAACAACAACACTATACAATATTTCACCGCCATTTCTTGTAATTTCGCACAATAGCCCCACTTGATTGCATTTGCATTGTTTTATAAAATAAAAACTTCACTGACTCACGGATTTCTTCAAAATGGAGCGTTGAATGATAATGCTTGGATTGATACGAACGCTATCACTCGCGATAAGATAACTACTTGTTTTATACTGAAACGAAAACGAAGGCCTTATCTTTGGACGTAATATGTCGCGATCATCTCACTGACTGGGTCACCTATTCAAGAATTTCCGTTGACTTGACCATGTTTCCTTTGTATGAATTTAAAACAATAAAGAATTTGTGATAAAATGATACAGCAAAAATATATAAAATTGTGATATAATTACTTAGAATTATTATTTACAATACAATCACATAAAATAATACTTACGATAAAATTAGTCCTTTATATAACATCACGATTATATTCAAAGTCTATCTATATACCTATTGGTGGGATTTCTAAAAATCTAGTTACACATCCTAAACTCCTTCCACAGATCCATGCAACAGCTATAATATAACACATTTTACTTGTAACATATCATTGAGATTCACTGGGAGATTCATTAGGCAACTAAAACTAAAGTTCCGCCGCCGTAGGGCCGTAACACCGCTTCATGGTGTAGTCAATGCCCACAAGGGCATTCCTGACGTCATGCACTGATGAACTGATGGTCTCGAAAGTGCTTGCAAGTCGATTTACTGCTAGTGCCTGTAAAAAACAATACGAATAATTTTAAGTTGCTGAATTGCTGATACACTCTTAGATAGGTCTTCATCTCTTACGGTCTAGATAGAGCCAAGGGCCAAAGGTTGCTGAATCCAAAGGCACAATTAAGCAAAATGGCGCAAAACATTCAGGGTGATTTTTAGAAAAAATCTTAGGTCGATAAATAGAAGTCGATCGATTAACGATCGACTTCTATGTCTGCAAGAGGAGATGATACATACTTTTGTTGCTTTTGGTCAAGAAAATTCATAAAGAAAAGTACAGGTTTCCTTTATGTACTGTACACACTAGTCTACAATGTGTTAATGAACTAACGCAAAACCTCTCAGATGGTACCTCAGCCAGCCCATGAAACTGAACAACTTTTGTTCTACAACTTTCACGAAACCAAAAAAAAACGATTTTTACAAATTGACTCGATCAGTTTGTATGAAAATGAAAGTTGTAGAACAAAAGTTGTTCAGTTTCATGGGCTGAGGTACCATCTGAGAGAGAATAGAATTCATAAGCACTTATGTGAAACGGAGAAGAAAATGCCAAATGCCTCCATTATTTCTAAGTAATTAAATAAAGTAAAAAAATAATCATTGCATTTTACTTTTCTTAAACTGACGACACGATATGAGCCCAGGGAAGAAAAACTTGATTCTAATAAAATAAAAAAATAAGTCAAGCCTGTGTTGGTAGACTTGGAAGTTTGAATGTGTTAGAAATATCTTTATAAAAACAGTACTTACTTGCATATGTGCCGCATCTGCAAGTCGTTCGAGCGCTTTGGAGTTCTCGAGTGATGCCTGCGCTACCTGCGCCATGGCGGTTGCTTGCTGCCCCATAACATCCACCTAAACAAATATAAAACAATATGAAAAAAAGCCTTGCTGGTAGGAATAGTATAGTTGAGTTAGTGTCCTATAATACAAGTATAAACTTTGGTATAAATAAGTATAAACTTACTTTTTACTTAAAGTGACTATTATTATGAGATATTTTAAATATCCTATGATAATAAAATAATTTTTAAATTGAATTGAATTTGGGGCAAGCTCAATCAGTGTGGTTTGTCCTTATATATCTATTTATTTATCCATCCATCTCTCCCTGTGGATGTCGTAGAGGCGACTAAAGGACTAGGCACAAAAATCTCGTGCTACAATTGCATTCCCAAGGAGGGTTAACGTCGGGCGGCGGCCGGTTGTAAAACTTTTCGCACAAATACATTCCCAAAGAGGGTTGACATCAGGCAGGCGGCCGGTTGTAAAACTATAGCCAAATCATTTAAAGTGTTCCGGCTATTTCTTCTCCATTTTGCAAGGTCTTTGGCATCCTTGGGTGACCATTGACATGCATGTTATATTTGAAGAAGAAAAATCGGGAAAGCACAGTCCGGGCTCCAAAGTAGCACAGCTGAGGATGCAATCGGGAACGCGCTTAGATGAAGAAAAAGATCTATTTATTTATCATCATTCATCATTTTCAGACCACATTGGTTCGCTTAAATAACAACATTTATTCCACTACATCTGCACAACATTTCTTTTGTTATCTAGGTTCAGATTTGTACAATCAAATAAACACAAGACACCTGAACATTTATGTAGTGACCAAAAGAGCTCATAAGAAGGCAGTGAAGGATTGGCTATAAGGTTTGAATTATGAGGACACTGAATAAACGGGCAAGTGCGAGTCGGACTCGTACATGAAGGGTTCCGTACCACCGGACAATGTTTTAAAACGCTAAAGAAACACGTTTCTTGTATGACGACCCCCTTTAATTATTATTAACTTTATCTTATTTTTAGTATTTGTTGTTATAGTGGTCATAGTAATACATAATCGGTGAAAATTTCAGGTGTCTAGCTATTACGGTTCAAGAGATAGAGCCCTGTGACAGATCTAGTTAAAAACGCTGAAAAAAACACGTTTTTTTGTATGACGACCCCCTTTAATTTTCAACTTTTTTTATTTTAGTATTTGTTATAGCGGCCACATTAATACATAATCGGTGAAAATTTCAGGTGTCTAGCTATTACAGTTCAAGAGATAGAGCCCTGTGACAGACAGACAGACGGACAGACAGCGGAGTCCCAGTAATAGGGTCCCGTTTGCACCCTTCGGGTACGGAACCCTAAAAACTACACTTGTTTTGTAGATATACAGCTGTAAACTTTCCTTGGGGTGGAGACCTGGTAACCTGAAATACTGACTTTGCCTAGCCTCCCACTACGTGTTATTTTAATGTTATCTTATCGCATATTGTGCTTGGCATAAGTAATCAAAGTTTTCTTATTTAAGAAATTGTAATTTAAAATTGTTATTTATTTTTTACTTACCAGTTTTTCCATCATCCCCAGTTGCCGCTCATCAGCCTCACTTGAAAACATATTGCTATCAAACTCATCATCATCTTTGTCAAAAATGTCATCAAGAGAGTCATTGTCATCATCTCCATTGCATGGCTCTTCTTTCACGCTTTTCTTTTTTCCTAGAAATGAAAAAAAAATTCCAACATGGATTAATTACAATAATAAACTGAAATGTTAATTTAAGGGGATACATGAATTTTTAGGGGTCCAGTGCTGCCACCATTTGAAATAAATTATTTAAAAGAAAACGGAGATATCATTTAAAATTTGTCTTGATCAAGCCTAGATAACCCTTCAAACTATTTTATGAACTACTGTTTACAGTTTAAATTGAGAATGTTAAGCTTTTCTTAGCATTTTTGCGGAAAATGGCCAATTTTGTCAAAATTTGCTTTACGTTCTCACTTTAGACATAAACAGTCCAATATTAACAGATTGCTGGACACTAAGTCAGACACAATAACAATTGATTAACGTCTATTGACCTAGTGTGTCCCATAATGTGTTAAGTACAGGTTATTACGTGGCAAAGCTAATGCCATTCCCAATGGCATTACTTTTATTGCCCAAGCCAATAAAAAAGATGCTTATTTACTTTTGGAATGCCCGAGTGGAAATGTTAGAGATAAGTTTTTAGTACACCAGGGATGATTAGCAAAGCCTAAAGTATACCATGCATTGCATTTCACTTCCTAAAGACTGATTTTAACCTTTCAAGCCCGAACGGCCCCATAGAGCCGGTTGAAAACACACAAATCTAAACCTTATTATATTGACATAAAAATAATGGTTCCTTGACAAAAAAAATTGACCTTGAAAGGAGAGGTAAAGTCTGAAACTCTTGCCACCCTATCCAAGGTGATTTAAATTTACAAGCTATTTATAGAACAAAACATCAATGGAGAAGTACAAAGATTAGTAGTACTTATTACTTGATGAAATACTTACGTCCAGGTGGTTTTCCTTCACTTAGGTCCATAATTTTCAACTCTAATGCTGACAGCGATCCTCTTATTTTTCCTTTCTCTATTTGCTTTTGTTTCATCACAATACTTCTTCTTTTGTCAGACCAAAACTGTTAAGTTACTTTTCTTTAAAATCAAGATATTTACTAAGTGTGTATATGTATATAAGTGTATGTAAGCATGAACAAGCAAATACAAGAGGACTGAGCGTACTTTGCTTGAAAGCCATAATCCTGTATTATTTCTAGATATTACTACTATTTCGCCTGCTAGCCATACAAAAGATGCTGGGTAATTAGGCTGATGGTATCCATTAAAAATCAGAGATGGCGCTTTATTCTTTGTAGAAAACTAAGGCTTAAACCACCATGTTTTCGAAATTAAGCAGCACCACTACAAAACTACCTTCTTTCGAACTAGTAACTCCGTCTATTTAGAACATTAAAACTAAAATCGAATTTTTCTTCATAGTATGAAGGTTGTATGTCCTCTTGTATACTATCCTTGGTAGTTTGTCCATGATGTAAGAAAAGAAATTAAAGAGAAACTATCATGTGAATTTTTTAAAGTCGTGTGGTTTCTGGAGCAGAATAGGACCACTCCAAGTCTTCCTGTGGATATCATAGAAGGCGACTTCGGAAATACAAGCTAAATAAAGCTCTAAAACATTAATGAGACCTCCCCAACACGTCTGGCCAGCGTGGAGTGTAGGCCAAATCCTCTGGCTAAGTATGTATGGCTCTGTAGTACAGAGAGGGTCGTGCTCCTGCAGTGGAGACTAAAAAAGACCTGGATGATGATGTAAATATTGGACTGGATCTAAGGAAAGGAAACTTTATGTATGAGTAAAAATACCTTGATCCATCCTTTTGTGGACTTGATTGTTCCTTCAATTGAGTTTGCGATATTAGACAGCTCTATCCAACGTTTCTTAAATTTCTGATGGCTAACTCCATACCGCAGCTTTCTATAAGCTAGCTCCGGGTGCTTTTCCATAAATTCTACTATTGCCTTCACCTGGGCTAGGCTTGGACGAGACATCTTAAATTACATCTTTAAATTACTATATTAAATCTAATAAATAGCATAGAACAATGAAATCAACCCAAGGAATAAAACGTTAGTATTTATTATATAGGTACACAATACACAACTAAAGATTCAAAATACTTCATACTTACACGACCACTATCCATGTTTTCTGAATCAAGTAAATTAGACATTTTTACCCAAATAAATATATTTTTATTCCTTACTATAGTTTAAACAAATGGACTTCTTACATACTTTTAAATTACAAAAAAATCATTAATAAATTTGTAAACAAAAAAATCACAGAGAAGATGCGATGCGAACGAATTGAATACAACAAAATACCTACATGCATTGTCAATCTGACAATGACTTTGACAGCCACAGCCAGTCAGTCTGATTGGCCATAGACAAATGAAACCGGTGCGATCGCTTTTGTAGTACCTAGTGCTTTGACATGCTATTCAGCAGCAGCAAGCAGCAGCGTTATGAGCAATGCGTCGGAAACTCGGAACGGAACGGAACGCGAGCGGTGAGTTGGAAAACTACACATTTTGTGTTTCGCTGAATCCCTAAATAAAAATTGCACTCTTGAAGTCGTTTCCCTTGATTTTAACCCATAGGTTAGGTTCTTAGATCATTTAATACAGGATAAGTTACGCAGACCAATCTTACAAAACTTTCTGCCGTTTTTGGTGCGGGGGAAGGGTACTAACTACTACATCTAAAAACACACACAGTCACAAAAATAATTTGTGTCGTTATAAACGCACACTTACGTAAAATTGACACACTAGTTTATTTTCTGCAAACTAGCAAGACTCACACTAAAACAAATGTGTATGTACACGTAATAATACACCCTAGTGCAAAAGGATTGAACAACAAAAAAAAATATCGACATCGATATTTCGGAAAAAAAAAATTACGTTCCTTTTAACTCTGGAATGTTTTCATATAATTATGTCGGAAATTCGGGATAGAAGTTAATACGTCACGTGAGGTGCCACGTGAGCAGTTTAAATAATAGAACTTGTTTAGTATCTATTTAGTTTTACAAGTTTTATTATTTATACTGCCCACATGGCGCTTTACGAATACTATAAAACTTGTTAATTAGTTTAACAAGTTTTATTATATAAATTGCCTACGTGGCGCTTCAAGCATACTACAATATAATACAAGTTTTTTAGTATTTAAACTTGTATTATGGGATACTAACTCAACAATATATATTTTATCATCTTCTTCATCTAAGCGCGTTCTCGGTTGCATCCTTAGCTATGATGCTTCCCCGCTTTTTATTCTTCAAATATAATATGGTCACCCAAGTATGCCAAAGACCTTGCGAAGTGGAGAAGAAATAGCCGAAACAGAAAACTAATAAACTTGTATTATGGGATACTAACTCAACAATATATATTTGATCATCTTCTTCATCATCTAAGCGCGTTCCCAGTTGAATCCGTAGCTGTGCTGCTTCACCTCTGTTTCTTCTCCAAATATAATATGGTTATATACCCAAGGATGCCAAAGCCTTGCGAAGTGAAGAAGAAATAGCCGAAACAGAAAACTAAAAACCTTGTATTATGGGATACTAACTCAACGATTGTATATTTTATAATAAATGGGTGCCCCTTGTTTCACAGACTGAAATTTCATAGAATTTCGATTCACAGATTTTTTTTATAGAATATTTAATTCTTATATTTTTATTTCAAATATTATTGTTTCAAAGACTATTTACTTGAATGAAACACAATTTATAGAAACACAGTTCAATGAATTTTAGAATCTCATATTTTCATTTAACAAACTAATCAAACAGTAGAATATTTCTTTAAACAATATTGTTTGTTCGGTATAGTCTTTCATGGAATTTTATTTTACTGAAAATTATTATTTAAGGAAGTATTAAGTGAAAACATTGTTTAATCAAATTAAATACCATATAATAAGTTAGAATACATTATAAATCGCTATCACAATATAGGTTGGGGCAAACTTATAGGTTAGGTTAGGTTAGAACTGCGACCAACACACGCACGAGCCGAGCGAGCGATGCGAGCATGCCGCGGCAGCGGCCGGCGATTGCTGGAAAAGTTTTATCCATTTTACTAGAATAGAGCAAACTTATATGCTATAAATATTATATTAACTAAACTTATTAAAAATATAAAAATAATATTTAATTTGATATTCTAATATTAGAAACATCGCAAAAGTAAATGTTATTTGTAATAAAATTCTATGATTTCAAATTATTCATAACAAACATTCTAATTATTGATTTTCTGTGCAACGAAAATCTATTATTAAAAATTCTTTATACTGAGTAACCTACATATTGATTATTCTATGACATGATAATCTTTCTTTTTAAATAACGAATATCTGTTAAACTTTTGTCTGTATAAGAAAGTACACCCTATAATAAATACATATATAGATGGGGTTATGTCGTTTAATCACGGAGTTCCTATGGCCACCTTCCAGCTTTATCATCAGACCCTGGATACCATCTAAAGACAAAAAACCCGTCAAGATGAATCATACGAGCCCAAACTCGATGGGCTTATGTCGTTTAATCACGAAGTTCCAATGGCCACCTTTCAGCTCTATCATCAGACCCTAGATACCATCTAAAGACAAAATACTCGTCAAGACAAATCATACGGGTCCAAACTGGATGGGGTTATGTCGTTTAATCACGGAGTTCCTATGGCCACCTTGCAGCCCTATCATCAGACCCTGGATACCATCTAAAGACAAAATACTCGTCAAGATGAATATTACGAGCTAAAACTTGATGGGGTTATGTCGTTTAATCATGGAGTTCCTATGGCCACCTTCCAGCTCCATTATCAAATCAGATTCATGTTGTCATAATATTGCATTGTCACGCGACATACGTATGCGTGTAAAACTTCAGCTCAATCGGAAACCAGGAAGTGGGTCAAATTTAACTTGCAAGATTTGATTACAGACAGACAGACAACGGGACAGGTGAAACTAAATAAAAGCTTGTAAAAAAATTAAAATATTTCGATATTAAAATTATATCACAAATAAAACTATATCAAGGAAATGTAATTTTTATCGATATTGATAATAATGCGATGTCTCGTCACTCAAAAAGTAGCAAAAATTTACTTGGACAGTTGAGTGGTTAATCTATATTCAAATCTAATGACCAGATAATAAAGACGAAGGTTGTAAATCATAAAAAGACAAGCCTCGTGGGGAGTGCGCATCAAAATCTGATAGCTCGTAGCGAGTGCGCTTACGTCATCAACTTATCGTTTTTTAAATTTGAATCTTATTACCGAACCTTATGAATGTAATTGATATATTTAAAATGAGAAAGTCTCGTGTCGAAGGATAGTGAAAAAATAATAACATTGAAAAATGAAGTATGTCAACATTGCGATACGTGATTATAGATCTTTTTGGTATGGTTATGGCAGTAAATAAGATAAAAAATCGCTTGGGATGGCAGGAAATCAGTTGCAAACCTGACTCGATTATTTTTTCCGTTATCTATACTGAAAGATATTATATCAATTTTTAAGAAATTACATTTAAAAAGAAATCAATGTTAATAAAATAAAAAAAAAACTTACAAATAAAAGGTTATTCCATCTTTACTAAGATTAGAAGTATTTGACCTCTTTTTACATGTGTTAACTGCACAATTTGGCATTTTTAATCGAGCACTTGTAGACGTCCTTTCGATACTTTACCGATGCACGTAATGATCATAATCGATTACGCAACTAGAGTTTTTATGAACGTATTAGAGCATGCGATCTTATACTTCGGCAGAGGGGAACGCGCAGGTAAAGCTTATCCTGTATTAAATGATCTAAGGTTAGGTTAGGATAAAATATTTTCAAAAAGAGCATTTAAAATTAAGCATGTGTATGTATACTTAGCCTATGTCAATCAATATTTTTCATTTTGGGAACGCGCCCAACGAAAAATAAACAAAGACAATTGTGGTTATATTATTATTTATTTGTTACAGCAACACTAAAATTACTTTGACATTGAATGATGTGATGATTGTAAAAAAACACAATTCATTTTGGAAATAATGGAATAATTTACTGCGATTACATTATAATAATGATCTTAAATTAAATCTAGGTCACAAATTAGATTGCATTTCTTGATATAAAGTGTTGGTATGGGTTTATTTTAGCGTATAAATAAAAACTTGTAAGGTGAGCAAAAACGCAACTTTCAGCTAATTGATGTTTGTTTATTGAGCTATTCCCCTGTCTGAATCACAGTGTAATCTTTCAGCTATGTATTCCTTCGAAGGAGATTTTAGGCGAAAGCCTCAACAGAATTTATCAGGAGCCAGTGCCCAGAGAAAGACTGACAGGGAAGCCTTGATTTTACAATCACAGCAACAAAGGCAAAAACGTGAGGTATGATCATATATATATTGCATTATGTTGTTCTTATCCTCAGGTTTCTTGAAAAGAAGTCAGGCTTTTGTTGGAGGTAGTAATTTTCATTCAAAACAAGAATTATGACAATTCATATTATGTCTTCTCACAACCAGAGTATTATTATTTTTGAAGCAAAGCAAATATTGGTAGCTTTTGTATGTAATTGAAATTTTTTATATTATGAGATCGAAAAACCTGTCTATTTTTAACTTAGTTTATATTTTTTAGGAATTTCGACGGCGCCTTAACAGCACCATTAAAATCCAAGCTTACGTGAGGAGTTATCTGACCAGAAAGCATTGCAAGCAGCATGAGCGGGAACAGTTTGACAGCTTGTTTATGGGGGGCAGTGCAGAAGACCAAGGGTTGATGTCAGTTTTAATTGCTAAATTACTATTTTTCTATGATGGCAAACAGGATTTTTCTAGATTGGTATGTATTTTGTTCAACTTTCAAACAAATTACTTTTTTCACCTATGAATAGGCAATAAGTACATGTCTAGTTGAACCATAACTTAGTATGTATGTAACTAACTAAACCAATGTTTAACATTTTCACTATGTTTTATAGTTAGCAACCGTAAAAGCATTAAGCCGTTATTACACTATCCGATTATAAGGAATCTTAACTAGGAAATTGGAAGGTATAAGCACAGTTAGGTCTGATTAGATCCGATTTAGAGTAAAAAGGACATTCTGACTGCTCTACTTCCTTATTTTTTTAATTTTTTTTATGTTATAGGATGGCATACAAGCAAGCAGGTCACCTGATTGTAAGTGATCATTTAGGATGCAATTTTTTATTGTGATCACTAGCTAACAATTTAGGAACCTAACTGTTCCTAGTTCCTACAAATTGGTTAGTGTAATAACCTCTTGAGACACTTAAGGTCTTGAATCACTACAGAGTGGAATCATCTTCTTCTTATTTAAGAGCAGCTCATGTCGGTGGAGTATGCGCCAAACTTCTCGGTTCTCTGCCTTACTTTTTAGTGCTTGATTGTATCAATATATGTAGACCAACTGAAAGAAAAAGTAGGGGTCATGTTGTCATGACCCCTACTTTTTCTTTCAGTTGGTCTACATAGCTCTTTCTTGGTCATCCTGGACCTGTTCTACCTTTTATCTTTCCTTCTAGTATGTTTTTAAATAAGGAGTCATGTCGTATTAAGTGACCAATAATAACACACGTGGAATCATCATATAATTTATTTTAATCTAGTGTGCATAATACATTAATTATGTACTTCAGGTGGCAGTGTCCCAAGTATTGTTGAAACAATGGAAGAAACTGTTCAAAAGTGGGGGCTCCTGCATTCAAATTAGGAGGCTGCTCTCATTGCATTTAAAATTACTAAAAAATGAGTCTGAGGTAAGTTAAGAAATCATTATAAAAAGGCAATTGAAGCTTACGCTAAACTGTTCAGTGAGCTTCTTGCTCATTTAGTATAATTACTAACATAACAGATACCCAATGTTATACAAACTATTGGAAGGCTCGTAAATAGCAAACTTGTAGACTAAAACATATTAGTACCAACCTCGCACATAGATGACATGCTGCCATCTATGTGAGCAGTTGCCAAAGTGGCCACTTTTGGTAGAAACAAGTTTTAAAGCTAGACGGATCACCAATAATAGTTTCAATGGCAGTTCATAAAATAATTTAAAGAGCTATCTAGTGCCTAACATTGAGAAATATGGAAATTTTCACCATATTTACGAATTAACAATTTATTTCAAATGAGGGCGGCTAGGTGGGTTGATGACATCAGGCAGGTTGCTGGGAGGAACTGGATTGCGATGGCCAGTGATAGAGCAGAATGGCGCAGACAAAAGGAGGCTTATGCCCAGCAGTGGGTACTTGAAGGCTGTTGATGATGATGAGGGCGCCACTTTTGCTTGGTTGTTAATGTTCCTAATGCAATGCTACAAAGGTTCAGAAGCCAGTTAAGGAAGCCGTTTTTAAATTAGTAATTTTTATTTGAATTCAGGTCCCCCTAGCGGTGCCTTTAAGGATGTTTGAGGTATTCACATCTCTGACATCTGCAGAAAGTACAATGGCCCGTGACGAAGCTTTACATGCTATTGGCAACACATTTCTATATCTTGTTCAAAGAGGTAAGCCTATTTCTGATAATTTTATTCTAGTTCTTTGTGCCTTTCATGAGTTTCCTTTGGGAATCTATTGGTGGTTCTTGATATGAAGGATGGACAAAGAACTATATAAACATACTTAGAATATTAGTATCATACTATGAATGTAATTGCAGTATTGATTTTCTCTGTGGCACTCTTAATATAGTTGCATATTAAGTGTTCACATACATACATACACTTAATAACTATGTTGTTTTAGACATGTACAGTCTTACCACAAAAAAAGATTAACGTCTGTTGAACAAAAATTATATAAAAAAAAAATACACACCCATTTTAGCACTGTTTTTTTTGCTAAAATAAGTGTGTAATATTTTTGCTCAGCAGATGTTTATCTTTTTTGTAGTAAGACGGTTATTAGTTTATATTTTCAAATAATTTTAGGCTTAGTGTGAGTTATATTTAGTTCTGGTACTTATGTATTTCTTGAAATCAATTTCAGCCTACTTCAAGGACCTGTGTGAACTGCTGTGTCAGAAGACACCGCCGCTGTACGGGCCCTCGCCTAACCCACCTACTCCTCTATGTGGAGCCTTGATGGACCTCATTCAGAGGCCCATAAACCTAGCTACACGTGTCAATTTGCCAGGATATGAGTAAGTTTGTCTCTGGATTAATCAGCATGAAGAATAAATTTTAATTGGAAATAATAGCTGTATGATATAAAACAGAATAGCCTTTTTTATACTATACAGTTGTCATTTCCTGACTCCGTAGCACGGCACCTACGACAACGTTTATTTAGCACTATCACTATCTCACTTCATGTAATAATAACGAATGGGATGGTATTTGTCTGTCGCGCGACATCAACTTTATCTGTGGTTTATCTATAGGGCCATGCTGCTGTTGACGAATTTTAAACATACTTAACAGAAGACAGTTTTCATTTACATAAAGTATTAAAAATGTTGTTATTTTTTTAGTTTTTGTTATTATTGTGGTTTAATTTGGATTTTATCTCATGCTATTCTTTTTTTATTTCAGTGACACCATAATGTCTGAATTTGCCTCTGCATTTCTGTGTAATCCATATCCGGAGCCTGTGGAAATGTACATAATACCCTCACTCTCTGATCGATCAAATAAGAAATTCCCCTTCCTATCTCTAATTCAATGCTTGCGGGACAGAAACAAGTTTACTAGTAAAATGTTAGTCAATGATTCCTGGTTACTGCACTCTGTGCTGTCACTAGAACCTCCAGACTGTGGTGAGTGTTCATTTCTTTTACCATTTACATCAATTTTTTTTTTTTGGATTCTTTGAAATTATTGTTTCGTGTGTTCCAGTTAGCGATATACGAAATTTGGACAATACAAGATTGCCAAACAACCCTATCATATTAGACTATCTTAAACTAATAGCTAAATTAACTGTAAATGTTTGTAACAAACAAATAACATACGAGTATGAAGACTCCCTGTACAGTCAAGAAACAGCTGCAGATAAAGACGATGACAGTGACAG
This sequence comes from Acrobasis repandana, assembly GCA_963576875.1. NCBI lineage: Eukaryota > Metazoa > Arthropoda > Insecta > Lepidoptera > Pyralidae > Acrobasis > Acrobasis repandana. The sequence continues at coordinate 7,680,937 of OY756215.1, forward strand.
CGAAATAGAAGTGAATCCAACATCTGTAAGGGAGCAAACCTTGTTGACCCGCTGTATAGAGCTGCTCAATGAGCCGGACCGGTGTGTCATGGTGACTTGTACCCAAATTACGGAGATCGATCTCAGCGATGAGTTCCTAGATTGTGTGTCTGAAATATGCCATAATTTATTGCTCAGTCATAGGATGGCTTTACATAAGTACAGGTAAGGTTAATTTTAAATTGCTTGGTTTGAAATATTATTTGTACTGTTTGTAAAGCTTTTTTAATCCTTTAAAGTCTTTTCTCAGCATCACCAATGGATTAACTGGTAGATAAAGCTTTTATGGCTTTAAGGTATTCCGCCTATTACATTTGTAATAAAGTTAAATAAATAAATAAAAATAAAAATATTACCCGTGTGGTTTTGGGTTAGAATAGGACCACTCCATGTCTTCCTGTGGATGTCGTAAGAGGCGACTAAAGGACTAAGCATAAACAACTCGTGCTACAATTGCATTCCCAATGAGGGTTATCGTCGGTCGGCGGCCGGTTGTAAAACTTCGCACAAATATATTCCCAAAGAGGGTTGACGTCAGGCAGGCGGCCGGTGGTAAAACTATAGCTAAATCATTTAAACTGTTCCGGCTATTTCTTCTCCATTTTGCAAGGTCTTTATCATTCTTGGGTGACCATTGACATGCGTGTTATGTTTGGAGAAGAAAAAGCGGAAAGCGCACCCCGGGCTCCAAGGCAGCAGAGCTGAGGATGCAACCGGGAATGCGCTTAGACGAAGAAGAAGAAATAAGTAAAAATAAAGTCGTAATAGCCGCAGAATAGGAGTAGATTGCTGTGCGATAGTGCCGCTTTTTGTATATATTTGTCTCCAAGTATGTGTATTTAAAGTTTAAAATAAATAAGTCTATATCATGATACAATGTTGTTTTTGTTAATTAGAAACAAACAAATTTTAACAAATTAATTTTTTTAAGAAACGTGATTGTTTTGTGCAATTTTACTATACAGTGTGTGTCCTGCCATCGGTGTCGGAGCCTTTAGTGTTGTGATATAAGGCATTCTTTTTACCGACATATCACCTATTTATTTAATAAGTGGTATTTATATGAATTAATTTTTTGATAACATTTTATTTTCTTTAAAATTTTATGGATTTTTTAAATTGTTTTTATAATATAAATTTGGTCTTATTCAAATTTCAATAACTTCAAAACTATCTCACTGAAAGCTAAGACGTACTTAAATTTTTTTTGTAGCAAACGGTTTATGGAGAAAATTTAATTACGAAGGGTGATTTGCCGATAAAAATTGCCGTATATCATACTACTTCAAGCTCCAACACCGATGACGGGACACACTGTATAATTTTCAGACTATTATACACGCTAGCGTTCAAGCCCATATTCCTACGTGGACTGTGGCGCTGGCTGAGTAGTATGAGCCACGAGTCGTCATTTGGCGGGTCGGCGACGCCCCTCCTCGCCGCTCTGTCCCGCGGCCTGGGCGCTGACTCGGCCGTGTTGGGCTTGCACCGTCTGCTGGCGCCTTTAGCCGTGTTCTGTGCCCTGTTCTCGTTGCTCATCGGTACACTCCACGACACGGAGTTCTGTCGGGATCCTGATGATGATGAGAGTATGAGCTGTAAGTTATTGCATTTATAGTACTCGTCTATTTATAGTTTCGGTTGAACTTCTAGTTTCCTGTAATAATGAGGTACTTGCATGCTTTATTAAAAATATTTTGTAAATATGTTAGACTAAATGTATGACTTATAAATATGTTAGAATTGTTAGGCTGCGCCTTCCATAAATGCATTTAAAAATAGTCTTGACAAGTGGATACTGGCAAATAATGTATCGTTAATAAAGAATGAAATGTGAAAAGACTACTTTCAGCACTTTGTGAAATAGCTTCCAGTTCGTCTTTGGCAACTATTAGATGTTGCTAGATTTTAAGAGACACGACAATAAAGTTTATTTTATTTTTATTACCATAATTTGTTGTAATGGGACTAATGCAACCTTAACGGTCGCAGTAGGACCATGGGACAAATTTCAATGGTACTAGTGAGAATGAACCATAATTTTGACGCAAGCCCCCTATTGTTAATTTCAGTAGGCACAGTGCCATCGATCGCCTCAAACGGGGGCGCGGGTCGCGTCCACGCATTTTCGTTCTCTGAACTGGGGGGATTGTGCCGCACGCTGCGGCATGTGTGTCTTGGACTTGTAGAACTGGCATACCCTGAAACAAGGCCGCCCGTAGCGCCCCCGTACAGAGACGCGGTTACTCATGGCACGCATATAGAACTGTCTGGGAATAATCATACGCCTGCCTGGTCGCATCTTTTCAAGGTACGTTACAAATTAATAATATTTAGTATTTTAACACTTTCACTGCTGAAAAATGCAACGTGTGTATTTTTCCAAAGAGGAAAACAAATACGGTGCGTTTTCAGCAGTGGAAGTGGGGTATTTGACAATTTTTTTTAAAACTTTATATTATAAGAATTTTATAATCTGCTCAAAAAGTGTTTAGTAAGCCTTTAAAATCTGGTGGAAGAGGAAACTGTCAAGTAACAGAAAAAAGATGGCACAACCTAATGGGCATTAGGTTTCGCAAGTATGTAAGAGATAACGAGATGTCCCCACCAAGCTCCCAGTTTTCTTCATACCAATATTTGAAATGCTAATAGGCATTGTTTTTTTGGAAAGCGTTATTTTGACATCCGTTTCGCGATACAGAGTTAACAGTTGTGGGTCATTTTTTGGCAAAATAATCAACGGTTTTGGTTATTTCTACAAACAAACGTATGACCTTACTCCGCGGCTGTATCGGTTTATGCTCTGAGTCCTTTCAATTCCTTTCAATCCGTCACTGACAATAACGCCAAATGTCACCGTTTCTGCCAATCATAACTAAGAAAATAGCTTTCCGCCAATCATGGGCAACTGAATTCACAGAATGACACTGACATTGACAAAGACTATTCTGAAACTAGCGTGTTTTTTTAAATATTTATTGGGCTTGGCCGTTTGTTTTGTTATGATACGACTTTGTCTTTAGCATGATTTTTATAATAATTTATAGAAATTTTACTAAGCCGTAATGACAAAATATTCAAATTAGTTTCTTAAAATACGCTATATTTTGATATAAAAAATTAAAATTAGGGGTTAAAAAAAATTAACAATGCCCATTGCTGCTTCATTTAACATTCACAGTCCAGATACCAGACATTATTAGAAAAGCATTTTTTGTGAACCCACATGTGGTACACGGTCTGTTTATGTGTTAATAAACAATTTGTTTTCTGTATCAAATACCCTATTGCATGTATACCTACTCCCTACTCTCCTTATTGACAGGTGTGCACGCAGTTGCTGCGCTTGCTGTACGCGCGTGACAGTCGGCTGCAGTTCTGCGGCGCGGACAGCTGGCCGGCGAGCGGGGCCGTGCCGGAGGGCGCCGCGGCCGTGCTGCTGGTGGCCGGCACCGCGCACCGCCCCAACCCGCGCCAGCTGCGCCGCCCGCCCGCGCTCTCGCAGGCCATGGCGCTCGACAGCGGTGAGTTAGAAGGCCCTCAATTTGCAGACTCACTAAAGACTCATTTACACAGTGCAACTGGAATCTGAAAGTCCCTAAACAGGCTCCGGACTGATGTTGGGCGAGGCCACGTGAACCGAGCAAAGTGGGTTTTCTCAAACAACAATCGTTTTGACTGTGGAGCTGTTCAAACGATGGCCTACCTACAATCGTGTACCAACTGCCCAACCCCTTGTACAATAGACGACCTAACTACAGAGGAGTAACGGCCTGCTCACGGATCATTCGCCGTGGCGAAAATACGAGCGGCGCGACTTTGCCACGGAATTTTCGCCACGGCGAATATCCTGTGGCCAGGCCGTAAGTGTGGCCACATATTGGTCCACACTCATATAACAATATATGCTATTCCGACACGCTAAGAAGAAGACAATAAATGATTTGTATGGCTGACATTTCGTTTAGACCATGCACGTCATCTTTTACTTCAATTTAATTGTATGCAACAGGCAGGAAAGTTGGACTGTGTAAATGAACCTTTAGTGCAAATTGAGGTGCTCACCGGGCAAGACTCATCCATCCATTTTATATGGAACAGTTGCCGATTGAGTCGATGTGTTTTACTTTTTTAGGATCTTAGGAATTTTAGCGTTTCTTCAGATTTGTTTTATTTTTATTGTGTGTAAGTGGCCAACACGTGTCAGATTTTTTAAGCTTCCTAAAGGCATCTGACATAGCTTGACGACAATATGACATGTCATACAATGATGACACCCGGGATCAACGGCTTAGCGAAATTTCCGAAGCTTGGAAGAGCTCAAGAAATAATTTTTGCCACTTGTGGTCATCATCCATTTTTGTCAGGTTCAAGTTTATAGTGAAATTTACACTAGATGTCTACGAGTTAAGGCCGTACTTGAATTTTCCGGGGTCCAGTGCTGCCCCCATTTAAAATAATTCATTTCAAAGAAAACGGAGACAAGTGGCCGTTTTTCGCAAATGTGCGTAGTAAAGCTTAACTTTCTCACTTTAAACTGTAAACAGAAGTTCATAAAATAGTTTAAAGGGTTATCTAGGACTTGATAGTTCAAAAATTTTAAATAATGTCTCCATTTTCTTTAAAAAATATATATATATATATATTTTATAATAAATATATATATAGATTATATATATATATATATATATATATATATATATATATATATATATATATATATATATATATATATATATTACACTATCTCCTTCACTATTCTGTATTATCATTTGCGTTTTTATTGCAGAGGAAGGTCCACCACTTACAATAAAAGAACTGCGGACGGTCACAATCCTGCGGGAGATCCCGTTCGTGGTGCCGTTTTCAACGAGAGTTTTAATATTCCAAGGACTGCTTATTAGGTATGTATCAATTATATAAAAAAGTTATTATATTTTTTAATTCACCCATGAAATCAGTTTTATTTTTGATGATTCTGTAGCATGATTTTTGTCTAATATTATTATTAGTACTGGCCCTGCATAATCTATCTCTGGGCACAAAAATTTCAACAAAGCTTTAGTTACTTACTGTTCTGGCAAGTTTTCAACAATAAGAACAACTGGAGACATTTCCTTGCACCTCCACCGACAGAAACCACACAAACTTTGTCTCTTCTCTGCGTTTGTATGATAAATCTAAATTGTTTCAGGGAAAAACACGACCACTGGTATGAAATGAGTAATTTCAATGAGGGTCCGTCAATAAATATAAGCGTTCGTCGCACGCATTTATATGAAGATGCATTTGACAAACTTAGCCCTAGCAATGGTAAGTTTATTTTCTTAGTGATAATGATTTATTAAAATGATATTTTTCGAGTTATGTTTTACTGCGAAACTTTTATGTGTCATGTAATATTGCGCCAAATTTCTAATATCTTATGCCTTCAATATCATGGCGTATGTACATTCTCCATTTAAAAAGTGTACAGTTTATATGTTATGTATACATACATATTTATGGCTATTAGGTTTTACACACTTCAAATTGGTTTGTATACAGAACCAGACATGAAATTAAAGCTTCGCGTACAGCTGATAAACCAAGCTGGCGCAGAGGAGGCCGGTGTGGATGGAGGAGGACTCTTTCGAGAGTTCTTGTCGGAACTTCTCAAGTAAGTACAACATGTATAGTCAATAGTACCTACCACCTTTATGCAGCGGTTATAGTGGTGAAATTGTTATGAACTTGGATGAGATTATATTAATGAGGAAAATGTGCTGTCGATTCTTCATCGACCGCTTTAATATGTATTTCATTTTGTTTTAGAGTAGAAGCTCTATAATTATTGCTATGTTACTATTTTATTCAACATGTCTTATTTGGCAATTCTCTTGTAGGTCTGCATTTGACCCCAACCGGGGCTTGTTTAGGCTAACAAAAGACAACATGTTGTATCCCAATCCTGGCGTCAATCTGTTGTACGATGACTTCACGATGCACTACTACTTTGTTGGCAGAATGTTAGGAAAGGTAAGACCAACACATTATTACATATGTACCACACTTTATCGTGCGCCTAAATTCTCTAGAAGAGTTCAAAAAAGGAGTCATAACACCGTTCTGTTTTCTTAGTACATTCTGTGTCTTTTATGCGCTCCATAATTGGGTATTATGGTGGGTCAAAAATAAATTCTTTGGTCCTGTTAATAGAATAAAACGTCACAAAAGAATGCCACTTGTCATTGATCACATCCACTTTGAACGTGATTTTACATTTATTAATGCAGAAAAACGGATATTAAGAAGAGCGCTATTTGACTCCAATGAACTATGACGTCATAAATCGATTGTTCATACAAATCCCATAGAAAATGTTTATTTTTGACGTTAAGATAAACGTGTCTGATTTGACTTGTTGCAAAATAGCGTATTTAGCACAATTTTGAGCGCAAACTACAACAGTCTTTCCTCATAAAGAAAAGAAAAAAGAATCCACAGTAAAATTGTCACAGGCACTCAATGATGGAAAATATCGTGAGAATACCGTGTACTAGTTCGCTATTGTGTAAACAAAATAATGTTTTTACTAGATGACAGTCATTGAGTTACGTCAGATGCCTTTAGGCAGCTCGAAAAATCTGCCACCAGTGTTCGCTATTAATAATAATAATAAATAATATATAGGGACAAATCACACTGATTGAGCTAGCCCCAAAGTAAGTTTTAAACTTGTGTTATGGGATACTAACTAACTCAACGATACTATATTTTATAACAAATACATATATAGATAAACACCCAAGAACCAGGACAATTTGAAAAAAGGCCATTTTCCAACTTGCCCTGGCTGGGGATCGAACCCAGAACCTCCAGATTGGCGGACTAGCGTGTTGACCATTACACCACGGAGGTCGCTATTCTTTATACACACTCGATAAGAGCGATTCAAATCATCCAACGCACGTTAGCCTGTGATACAGCTTGCGTGTGCTGGATTATTATCATGAATCAAGAGATAGAGAGAGACAATACTCAAAAGTGACGTTTGACAATATCGTTGACACATTTATTATATATATATAAACCTACATTACCACTGACTGACTGACTGATCGACATAGTTGTTTGACCTGTTCCCGGGTGGGTGGGGCGTGGCGAGGGTGACGCCCGAGCCCCTCTTGACTTCCCCCAGAACCCCTCCCCCCTCAAGTTTCTAAGCGAAGCCAAAGGCCAAAGGCCGAAAACTAAGCTCCCCGCGAGGCCGCAGGCCGAGCTGCGTGGCGAGGGCAAAACCCAATTCCCTCCTGGCCTCCCCCCTCCCCCAGAACCACCCCCCTAAGTCCCTAAGCGAAGCCTGAGGCCAAAGGCCGAAAACTAAGCTCCCAGCGAGGCCGAAGGCCGAGCTGCGTGGCGAGGGCGAAGCCCGAGCCCCTCCTGACCTCCGCCCTCCCCCAGAACCCCCCCCCCCCCCCAAGTCACTAAGCGAAGCCTGAGGCCGAAGGCCGAAGGATGAGATGTTCCGCGAGGCCGCAGGCCGAGCCACTCCCACCAAGCGCTGAGCGTTTTTTTTTATTTTCCAAGATGGCCGCCAACTGTCGACTGCTTCCGATTTTACTGAAATTCAGTATGCAAGGATTTTCTGCGTAACGGAATCCAAATCTGACATTTTTTCTGGAATCCAAGATGGGCGTCTGTCTGGTTTTTTTTTTTTTAACTTTATTCGTTCATGACATCCTACTGGAACATCGAAGGGATCTGGAATTTTGTATACTGGGGTAAAGCATCCCGCGGAACTCAAAACTGCAAACAAGTCTTGATTCCAAGATTTTGCCGCCCACACATTTTTTGATGTTGCCATTACTGACTGCAGTGTTTTACCCATTTTCTCAACTGGACATGTACTTTAGCCAACTTCAATAGCTGCACGAAAAACCGCGGGCTGCTTGCAGCCCGCGCAGCGCCCGAAAAGCTAGTTATAATATATAAACCTACATTACCACTGACTGACTGACTGATTGACATAGTTGCTTGACCTGTTCCCGGGTGGGTGGGGTAATGATTGATGTATGGTCGTGTAGAGGTAGCTCCAGTGAGTACCAGAAAAATCTGACATTTTGAAGATCATCAGATTTTGATGTGGAAGGGGTACGGCCTGCAAAAACGGTTGGGGTTAGGGGCGTGATTTTTTTTTCAAAATGTAGAGGGTTGTAAGCAATTTGACGACTGTCATTTGTTTTATGATTTTTTTCAAAATCCAAGATGGCCGCCATACAAGGACAATTTCCGAGTGTGTACCGCGAGACCGCAGGCCGAGCTGCGTGGCAAAGGTGACGCCCGGGCCCCTCTTGACCTCCCCCCTTCCCCCAGAACCCCCCCCCCCCTCAAGTTTCTAAACGAAGCCAGAGACCAAAGGCTGAAAACTAAGCTCCCCGCGAGGCCGCAGGCCGAGCTGCGTGGAGAGGGCGAAGCCCGAGCCCCTCCTGACCTCCCCCCCCCCAAGTCACTAAGCGAAGCCTGAGGCCGAAGGCCGAAGGCTGAGCTGACCCGCGAGGCCGCAGGCCGAGCTGCGTGGCGAGGCCATAGGCCGAGCCACTCCCACCAAGCGATAAGCGTTTTTTTTTTTAAATTTTCCAAGATGGCCGCCAATAGTCGACTGCGTCCGATTTGAGTGAAATTCAGTACGCAAGGGTTTTTTGAATCGCGGAATCCAAATCTCACATTTTTTTTGGAATCCAAGATGGCGTCTAGATTTTAGAAATTTAACTTTATTCGTTCTAAACGTCCTACTGGAACATCGAAGGGGTCTGAAATTTTGTATGCTGGGTTAAAGCACCTCGCGGAACTCAAAATTGCAAACAAAATTTGATTCCAAGATGGCCCGTATACGTTTTTATTTTTTTTACACTGACTTTAGCACCTTACTTATTTTCTCTGAAAATAAGATTTCAACCAACTTCAACAGCTGCACGAAAAACCGCGGGCTGCCTGCAGCCCGCGCAGCGCCCGAAAAGCTAGTTTATTTATTTAAACTTTATTGTTCATCAATTAACAATTGTACACAATTGGCGGACTTAACGCTAAAAGCCGTGCTAAAAGCGTTCTCTCCCACCCAGTCAACTATAGAAATAAACAGAATATAAATATGACATGAATTAAATAAAAAATAATGTTGTTTTAATCTTTCTTCCGTACTTGCATGATTAGAATTAACTTAAAGAAGATACAAAACTCAGAAGTGACGTTGTTATGTAATGCCATGAGGTAAATAAATCTTGGTCTAATCTCCGTTCCTTATTTGCAGGCTCTGTACGAAAACCTCCTAGTGGAACTACCACTCGCAGAGTTTTTCCTAAGCAAGTTATGTTCTACTCGAGAGCCAGATGTGCACGCACTAGCGTCACTAGACCCTGCCCTATACCGCGGGCTGTTGATGCTGAAGGCGCATAGAAGACAGGACGTGCCCGACCTGGGGCTCGACTTCACGGTCGTCAGCGACGAGCTGGGAGAACAGAGGGTAACTTACAAAGAATCAAATATATATTCAGTAATTAGGCCTTCGCAGGCACTTTTACACGTCAATAATTTTAGTGTACATTACGTGTAATGTTTATTTATAATATTAAAATATATATTTAAAAAAAGCTACCGATTCTAGCGTTTCGCAACGACCATTGCTGAGAAGAAACGCCGAAAAGAACTCATTTGCACAGTTTTGGTCGCCTACGCGCCAGAAGGGCTTTGTCAGTTTACAAGGTTTATTATAATAATACAATGTTATCACAATATAACATGTAAAGCTTGCAAACAAGTGCAAAATGCAATTTACAGAAATATGTAACACTGAGTACATGTCTAGTATAAACCGTATAGTGTAACGTATAACCTAATATATACATTAGCAGATTACGGATTTTAACTTGGTCAGAAAATTTCAAAAATGATTTACGAAGCCGTGTGGTTCCCGGCAGAGTAGAATAGGACCACTCAATTCTTCCCGTGGTACGTCGTAGAAGGCGACTAAGAAACACAAGCTAAACAAAGCTTATAAACAGCAATGAGACCTCTCCAACCCGTCTGACTAGCATGGAGAGTGTAGGCCACATCCTTTGACAGTAGTACAGAGAGGGTCGTGCTCCTGTAGTGGAGAGTGTGGAGACTAAAAAATACCTGATGATGATGGTTCTGGATTATGCTTATTATGTATTAAAACGACTTTTCAAAATTTGTTAAATACCATATTGTCGTGGCACATAAAATGAAATTGATCTTTGGAGGTATATCACAAATAGCCTTCTCTGGACACTAAGTAGTTGTAATATTGACGCCTACTGGTACCAGGCCTATGTCACTCCCCTTTTAGGTATCAAAAATGTACCTACATTATTATTATGCGCGCAGGCGGCCCCTCCGGGTGGTAAATGTATAGGAAGTATATATATATATATATATATATATATTTATGTAACAATGTACATTGTGTATTTTATGTATACTACACTTTATCTTGCAACCCACATTTAGACTTTCTGTATAACCCAAAGGTTGACTGGTAGACCGTTTTTCCAGAGTAATAAGAATGAAATTGGCTTGCAATGGATGTCTAGGTATTTATACGAAAAGGTGCTGAGTTCTGACGTGAGGTAAATTAAACCATATCGCTAGCAAAGAAGTTCAAAGAAATATCTACTCAATGTGTGAGTAGATATTTCTTTGAATTTCTTTGCTGAGTGAGACTTCTGTACGTTAGTCTTATTTATTTTGTGCTGGTACTAGGAATTTTATTTTTCTGATACTAAATCCTCATAGAAACGGGATGTCCCACACTTAGGCTCATGTTGAATGTCTTAATTTATAATATAATACTAAATAGGTTGTTGGTGCATGTTAAACTGTTATTTTGTTACAGATAGACGAATTGAAGCCCGGTGGTGCCAACATACCCGTCACGGCGGAAAATAGAATAGAATATATACATTTAGTTGCCGATTACAAATTAAACAGGTACTGTACTATTCCATCATAAAGTCTACTAGCGTAAGTCGCTGTTTAAAAAAATCTAATTTTTCTAGCATAAATCCAGTTGTCTGTGCTTACTTATCCACGCCGCCTTTTTGTGATAGGGCGTTTACCTTTGCATTAGTATCCTAGATTAGCCTTTCTAAAGGCATGATATAGCTGCAAGAACATGAAAGTTGATATACTAAGATCCTTTCCTATTTTACGGATATCATAAAAGGCTACTAAGAATCCATTCCTAACATCTGCGATCAACAACAACGCGGGTTAGTTATGCCAGCCCGAAGCGGAGCCCAGAGTGGTGATTATGGCAACCACCGCACTGGGCAAATGGCGGCGCCGCCCGCGCGCCGCTTCGCCAACATCAGTGTGGCTCGGGTCGTCTTCGTGTTATCATCATCAGGTCTTTTTAGTCTCCACTGCAGGAGCACGCCCCTTTCTGTACTACCAGAGCCATATATTAGCCAGTGCAGTCAAACGATTTGGCCTACACTCTCCACGCTGGCCAGACGAGTTGGAGAGGTCTCATTGATGTTTATAAGCTTTGTTTAGCGATAGGCATTTAGTCCAACAGTGGACTGACATATAGGCTGGTAAAGGAAGAAAGAAGATAAACTAAGACATTATATCGTTATTCCAGGCAAATAAGGTTACAATGCAACGCGTTCAAGCGCGGTCTAACATCAGTAGTAAACGCGGAGTGGCTGCGAATGTTCTCGTGCCGGGAGCTGCAGCTGCTCATCTCCGGAGCGGAGGTGGCCATCGACCTCGACGACCTGAGGAGGCACACGCAGTACACGGGTGAGTGGAGTCTCCCTCTCTCTCTCTCTTATCTCAGCGTATTCCCAGTTGCATCCTCAGCCATAAGAGTTCAGTCTTATCAGTCTGGATTGACTTGACTGACGCCAGAATGATGGATGATTTTCACGGTTACACGGTTCAAGATCAAGACTGACAGCAGACTGCTGATAAAAAGTACGTGTACGGCAAAGATATATAATGTACCTTATGTACCTTGGTGTACGGCATATAGTAAAGTACGGTGACTGAGGCGAGAATGATACGAGCGGGTTACGCGATCAGTCTCTCATCAGTATTTCATCATTCAAAACAGACTGACAAAATTATAATTTTCATCAGTCCGAACCATCAGTCTGTCATTCCGTCGGTTACACGATCATTCTGACATGACTGATGGACTGAACTAATGCCAAACTGAGCGTGTAACCTACATCTAATGCTGCGAAGCCCGGGGTCCGCTTTCCGGCTTTCCCTTCTCCACTTTGCACGGTCTTCAGCATCCTCGGTTATAAGAGTGGAGTGTGCGCAATGTGTGGAGTGGACGAACAAGCGTCGGAGCGGACGTGTCATTCCATACAATGCGCGCGCACCTCGCCTGACAGTGACAGTGCCTGGATTGTTCGCACGATTAGTTGATAGATTAAAGCGCAGACTAATCTAATCCATAGTATTTCCTCTTGAAGAAAAGAAGCAAGAAATAATCCACTGTAAAATTGTCACACACACTTAATTGAAATGTTACAATAAGTATTTACTTTACACATTAAAATAATCGTAATTAACGTTCATTATTAAGTCTAGACAATCTCTACAAGTTTAGTTGCTTTCTCGCAAACCAAGCGAAACGAAAACACTTTTGCTTCCGCTTCAAATTTAAAATTGTTTTTGTTTTTCGCGTGTGTAAGAGGACACGGGTGTCAGATTTTTTAAGCTGCCTAAAGCCATCTGACATAACTTGACGTTGCCATCTAATTATGAAAACCGGGAAGCACAGCGGGACAACGTGCCTTTCGAAGCACGGAGGAGCTCGAGAAAATTTGTGGTCACCCATCCAAGTGCGGACCACGCCGGGTGTTGCTTAACATACGCAAGCGCTAGTAATGCGTACTCCCACCGAGCCTCAAACTCATACCCCCATCCTCATATTTCTAATACTCATATTTGTAGTAAGAAATAGTATTCGTTCAGTTGTAATCTCCTTTCCTTGCCAGTTTTAGTAGGGAGGCTAAGTATTAAAAAATATATTTTCGTTGGGACTGAGTAGTATTATACCAACAAGTGGTATTGGATTCAGTGATGTTTCCTGAGTAGGAAAAGTGACGTTGTCGCTTTCTAAATTGGTGGAGTGACGTAATATGACGTCGTAAAGATTTTGTATGGCATTTGAAAAAAATTTTTTTTCATCAGCCAGTCATTTGAGGTATCATGGGCTTTATGAGCTGGTTCTAGAAATATACTACATTATTACCTTTCAGTCACCTGTTTTGTGAAAAAACAAAAAGCATTTTCAAAACATACCAAGTTTGGGCTCCTGCAGGTAGAAAACGACTGAATGAAATTTTATAAAACATACGTCAAATGAGTTGTGATATACTCATATCTAACGTCATGGAAGCAATTTTGGAAATTTTAACTTTGCGATTATACAATAAGTATATAAGAATAAATACTAACTCATAGAACTAAGGACAAAAAAAAATATAGTAAATGTTAAAATTTTCAAAATTTCTTGTATGTCGTTAGATAGTGCCTCCCTACTATTTCTCTATTTGGCTCTGTATGTCTACTACCTCCATAATTTTCTGTCCTTTACCTTCCGTACCCCCATATCCGATCTCACGCATTCCTCCCACGTCTTTCTCGGTCTACCTTTTCCTCTATACTCGTCTACTTTCAAGTCGACCATTTTTTCGCCAAATATTCAAAATTCAAAATATCTTTATTATCATAGGATATTTATAATATCTCTTAATAATAGTCACTTTGTTTTGCACAAATGTTGACGTCAAATCATTACTTACAGCTAAGTTTACGCCGCTTCCTAGGCGCAAGTGCAGAAGAAGCGGCAACAAACTGCACTGCACGTTTTCTCCAAAATTCGGCATCCTTTCTCATTACGTGACCATACCAGGGTCAGGCGATGGCTTTTTAATTTGTCGACTATTGGCGCCACCTTTAAACTTCCTTTAATATACGCATTCCGGATCTTATCCTTTTTAGTAACCCCAGACATTAAGGTGTAATATGTGCACTTTTTAATAGGTGGTTTCAACGACACGCATCCGACTGTGCAATGCTTCTGGAAGGTGGTGGAAAACTTCACGGACGACCAGAGGCGGCAACTCCTGAAGTTTGTCACTAGTTGCTCCAGACCACCACTTTTAGGATTCAAGGTAGGCCATCGCAGCAATAGAATTAGTATTAATTGATCATAGAGGTAGAAAATTGCTATTTTCTCTTCGGTTATGTAGTAGGTAGTAAGGAAGTTTACATATGTCAAAATTTAGGAAAGCATAAGATTTTTAAAGACAAATGACGAAATCAATTTTTTCGAATGTATTTTGAGTTTCAAAAATGAATTTATTTTTTTGTAAACAAGTATCAAAAAAAAAACATATATTTTCTAAAGGTCCAAAGGAGGGAATTTTACTTTCCTTTTTTCACTTTACCATGGCATATGACTTTAATTTTCTTAGTTTTGTAAATATCTGAGTAATATATTAGGATCTCGGCAACTGGTCTAACGTTTTCGATGGAAATTGGTATGTCGGTTTCGGGAGTGAAACTTCGATCTAGCTAAGTTTAATTTTTATGGAACCTCTTGTTCTCCGTGTATTTCATCGGACGAAGCTCAATGGCCCAGGTACTGTACAATAAAGCTTTATAAAAAACAAACAAATAAACAAACAGTGTATTTTCCTGTGCAGGACCTCCAGCCGCCATTCTGCATACAGTCGGCGGGCTCGACGGACCGGCTGCCGTCGTCCTCCACCTGCATGAACCTGCTGAAGCTGCCGGAGGTGCACTCCGAGCACATGCTGGCCGAGAAACTGCTCTACGCCATACAGTCTGGCGCCGGCTTCGAACTTAGCTAAAGTGAGTACTTAAACGACTAAGGCGACCGTAATCGCTGTTTTTCGATTAGTTTCTTACAATTTTTAACCGAATTCAAAAAAGAAAGGGTTTATCAATACGACTGTTTTTTTTGTATATATGTTACGCGATATTTTTACAAATTGTAAACCAATTTTGATAATTATTTTTTCATTTGAAAGCCTTTACCTACTATCTAGTTGGTCCCATATCAATTTGGTGAAAATATCATGATGAACTTTGGGGATACGTATGGAAGAAACTCCTCTATAAAAATAAAGGCAGTGGATTTTTTGTAAAAAAAATAATTATATCGTTTAACAGGTTTCCTGTCCCATGGGCCATGGGTCAAATATGATTCATGTTTTTTTTACTATTGTTTTTTTATTTATGAATAGCGAACGGGTAAAATTGGACAAATAAGTTATATTCAAAATGCGTTTTTTTTTGTTGTTTCGAAACAAATATTTATGATTGGGCTTTCTCGGAAATATTAATTTTTGAAAATTAAAAAGAATTAAAAGGTTTGAAAAGACAGAACAATTTAAACCGTATATATTAGTTTCAAAATCACTGACCTTGCGCTAGCCTCATTTATCGAAAACTAGGATAAAAATCTAGTATGTTTAGATAACCTTTGAAGTTATTTTATAAACTATGATTAAAAAAAATATGTGTCGTATTAATATCCATTTCTGCCAAAAGGAGAGCCACCATCAGTTTTAGCGTATATGACGAATCTACAATATAAAAAAGAATTAAAATTTTAAACACACAGGCGATTCTTTATTTCGCCGCCTTGGGTGTATAATGTTGTATATCAAAGTTATAATTGTAGTTTTAATTGTAACATTTTGTTTTCAGAATCGGAATCACAACACTCCTGTGGCTGGAGGTGTGTATTCCTTTGAAGATACATATACAAATACATAATGAATGAATTTTATTTTCCTGCAATGTTATTATCATGATAATGTTATAAATCTCATTGTGATAATATTAGTATATAATGTTGTAAATGTTACCTATTTACTTACTCGAATCTACGTTTGTATAATACGAGTTTCTCTTACTATTACTATGAAATCTATTTATTTTTCCTACACAATCTTGTTCAGAACCCTGTGCTCCACGAAAATATTTATTTCCTTTTTAGATACGTGTTGTGGTTGTTGATGTTTATATGACTTGTAAATAAAATTAGAAAAATATTCGAATTTATATGTAATCCTTACATAGGTATATGGAATTGTATAAAAGATATATTTTTTGTTCGATGGAACTTGTATGTAAATGCAAAGTGGATTATTTTGAATGCGGCTCGTCGCATTGTACATGAATCATCGCTGATTACCCATTTGTGTCAAAGCGATTTTATATTTTAGTACCATACAATAAAGCTGTCAACTCCGTGCTACTTTGTTTTAATAAAATTCATGACATGACATCTCTTTTTATGAGTCTCTTTTGACAGTACGTTATCAGCAGCCGTGACGACCTACAATATATACATACGAGGTAAATAACATTCTTTGTCCATGCAAATAAACGGGCAAGTGCGAGTCGGACTCGTACATGAAAGGTTCCGTACTACCGTACAATGTTTTAAAACGCTGAAGAAACACGTTTCTTTATGACGAACCCCTTTAATTTTTAACCAATTTTTTATTTTTAGTATTTGTTATAGCGGCCACATTAATACATAATCGGTGAAAATTTCAAGTATCTAGCTATTACGGTTCAAGAGATAAAGCCCTGTGATAGACGGACAGACAGCGGAGTCACAGTAATAGGGTCCCGTTTGCACCCTTTGGGTACGGAACCCTAAAAATCAATTAATATGTTAGTGGGTTGACCTCGCCGTACTGCGAAAAAATAACTTTTTACATGGCGTCGTCCATTTTAGTTGTTGATATATACCTACGTCCTGAACTTCTAATTCTAACTAATTGCATAAGTACATAAATTTATATTAAATACAGCTTTAAAATTTATTTCTATTGTAGTAGTACTCATGTAACAGTAAAATAACTTACGCATTACTGCGTTTCTGGAAACCAGCATAGATTTAATATTTTATTTCATACACACGACTAACTTTACAGGATAATTTCTAAAGCGTTAGAAGGAAACACAATACATAAAATATATCATAATACACAAAACTATACAAATTACTACCAATCTAACTAAAAACTAATCCATATAATTTAATAAATTGATGGTTGAAATAAATGATTTTATTTTATTTATAACTAATTATACGTAAGGCCACCTTTGCGAATTCACTCAAAGGGTATGGAAAATGTCCACTTTTTCGTGAATTTTATTTAATGGATATACTTACCGAGAGCAGCGGATGGCGTCTTCTTCGTAATAGGTATTATTATTATTATCTTATATAAATAAACATAAATAAAAACTAGAATACTGACAAGATTCTATCAAAGCAAGTCGATAATTGAACGAGCGATTGACAAGAAAACAAACATCCCAATAATCTAATTTATAATATCAAATTAGCTTGCATAGTTCAGATAATATCTTTGCCAAAGAAAAAGAATGTACCTACTTAGCACCTCATTCTGAGCGTGATACGAGATACGACAGTGATGTATATTAGTTGAAAGTGTATGTTTAGTAACCGCGCGCGGTAGGTAGGGCACTGAGTATGCCACCCTGCATCCCGCTTATTATTCACGCACCGATCACTCACAGATTGAATGGCCGATACGAATTCAATTAAAGATTTATTGCGACCATCACCTCGGCGCTCCAGCAAAGAGCGCATCTATCATGTACCGTCGCCATCAAAAGTGAACTTGCAATGACTTGTTGGAAGCGTTGATGATGGCCAATACGATCAATTTGTTTTACTGCTTTTTGTTTATTTTATTACAAGCTAGTTTCAAATCGTTAGAGCTATTTCTATGAACGCGATTCATAAAAAACTTACCTACAAACATTTTAGAATCTTTGTTTTTTTGTCCAATTACTTAAAAGTCTGCCCTCCTTAAATTGATAGGTTATTCACTATATGACAGATTTAAGAGAGTAGATTTTTATATGAAAACGGCAGTATCATCAATACTTATTATACTATAGACTAAATAAGTATTTTATAGACGAACAATTGTATTTCGTACGAAACGGAGCTATACTTACCTTCTTCTTACGAATCCTAATTATTTGTAATTTTAGGAATGTTGATTTTCTAGCTTGTCTTGTCTCTTTCCATGTGACCAAAACTATACTGTGTTTTAACGGCCATAGAATCTATTGTGCGCTCGACTGTACCGCTATCAGCCATACCTGCTAACGAGGTTTATCGCAGCTCATTTACCTCATTCTAAGCATGTATAGAATGTTTAATAAATTACACATCTAATAAGTAACCGTGAACTTAAGCTTGGGCTCATCAATAACGTGCATTAATATTGGCTTATGTGCATTCATCGGTTCCAATATGGCCGCTCTCGCCGCCATTAGCGTTTTGACAGTTGCAATCAATCTCGGCTGATGAATGAGGTTGGTTCGCGAGCGTGCGTGCGTCCGTTCCGTGTGCGGTAGCCGCCTTGCCGTGCTCGTACCGAACCCTAATTCCACATAACTGGCCTGCACATCACTTTGTCAAAGTTAGCAACAACCATTCATCATCATTTTATGCTTTGTAATCAGAAATACATTTATCCTAAAATATCAAGTCCTTTGTTCGAACGGCGAATACATAATTTGCGACATGGCTACATGGCTGGATTGACTGCGAGGATCGCTACAACAAAAGAACACTAATCATCTTTTAAAAACCAGTAAGTAGTAGTAACTAAACAGAACTCGTTTCTGCTTAGTTAAATTAGTCTAACTAAACAGAGCCCGAGCTCTGTCCAAGTAGTAACTTGGCAGAGGGAGAAAAAGGATGAATTTAGACATACACGAACAGTCAAACAAACTATCTATTGCTTTTATATTATATAGGTAATAGGATTGTCTTTGAATAATACATTAAGGGTCGGTCGGCACCATACAAACTGGGTTTGCGCAGGCAACAAGTT
Organism: Acrobasis repandana; assembly: GCA_963576875.1. Classification (NCBI taxonomy): domain Eukaryota; kingdom Metazoa; phylum Arthropoda; class Insecta; order Lepidoptera; family Pyralidae; genus Acrobasis; species Acrobasis repandana. The sequence continues at coordinate 7,699,926 of OY756215.1, forward strand.
TGTCCAGAAAACGCATGATTTTAGTCAAATAATGTATACATATAGATAGAGGAAGAGTTGGGACAGTGGAAGAAAAAAAAGGATTTTTAAAAATGTTTTGCAGTTTCCCTAAAAAGAAGCATTGAATTTACCTAAAAACATGCGAAACGCACTTTGCGCGGGCAATAGTAAAGTGCACTGAGAATATAACATACCAAGTTATAGGTGAATAGTCTAGCCAGTGGAAAAAAACCGTATTTTTTTAATTTTCATTTAGAAAAAGTAAAATAATTGTACAGAAACCTGAAAGAAATATTTTAGAAAATCTTGCTACAAACTGGCTTGGTTTTCTGCGTAAAGAAATATTCTAACAATGGATTGCATATATTTTATAAAAAAGGCTGTTTAATAGACATTAAAATAAACATGCTCCCCATTCAAAGTGGACTTAGACTTTCTTTTGCGCTTCTAGTGTCTATAAATTCTTATCTATAAATTCATTGATCGAGAGAAACAAAAAACTGTCTTCTGATTCAATTTGCTAGATTAGAGATGAAGACTGATAAAAGGCCGTGCGTGACTCATGCGGCCACCACGCTCGCGGCAGTTCCAATTCAGCGCCAATGAAAAGATTGAACGACTCGTAATGTGAATTAAATGAGCGGCCCGTAGGTATATTTTATTACTTATGTACGTCTTATACGTGTCCAGGGTAATTATATTAAAATTATGTATTAACTACCAACATGGGTACGAATCGATCTTTTAATAAATAATAATGCCGATTTTGGATACGGAATTGGAAATATTTATGTAACGTAAGAATTTTAAGATTAATCCTCTAAATTAGCAGTTCTCATTACGCGTATCGTACCTTACCTACCTTCTAGTTTTGATGTGGCTTTTAACTTTAAATTAGAAGGTGATTACAACAAAAAAAAAACCTACGTACCTACCACCCTAACGAATTAAAATAGGTAAATCCATAATCTTTCTTTCTTCGATGTTGAGAAAAAACGTATAATGTATGAGCTGCTTTTCTTCCCGCACGCCGATAGCGAACGTCGATAAAGGGAATGGGCGAGAATCTGAATCATGTCAATGATCGTTGCGGCTAGCAACCCATCACTATTTTGATTTCCTTCACGCCCATCATCACGCTATAATAGTGGCAATTGGGTCTTGCAGCCCTATAGGCTCTGTCTACCCCAGGCTAGGGACGTGAAAGTGCAGTGTAATCCAATAAAATAATAGTTTCTACTTTACTGTGTGCAGTGCCGTAAATAGGGTGGTGCCACCGGTGCCCAGGTATAGGCGCAAGAATGGCCCAAACCAGTTCTTTTAAAAAATAGATTTTTCTTTTAAAATATCCATGGCCACTTATTCCGGGGGGGGGGGGGGGGGGGCATATTAGATAAGCCGCCCCATGGCCACTTATTTCTGGCTTCGGAGGGAGGGGGTGCAAGTTCGCAGAAAAGGCTATATTTACGGCACCGACTGTGTGGATAAACTGGTTAAACTGTGTTATCGTTCGCCTTCTATGAGTGAGAAAAAGCAAATAATTTATCTTCTTTAGATACCTAACTCTCTATTTAAGTTTAAGTCAGGGTTGTTCGGATTTCATTAGATATGATTTTTGCTATCGTTTTCGGTTAAAGAACATAGAATAGAAAGATTCTCAAGGGTCTCCGTTCTTTAGGATATTCACTCTCATACATTTCGTATTTAAACTGCAAAGTAAATCAAGGAAGGACCTTTTGCAATACCATAAACTTGTAAATAGGGTCATTAATGTTCAAAAGATTTCTTGTGGTTTTATATATAGAAGTTGTGTGACAAATAAATTTAATCTAACTCTTGTGTCGAGTCTCTGTTCTCCACTCCATCTACTCGTACTTCCTTATATGTGGGAACTCGACTAAGAGCGCCGAGACAGGTCGAGGTCCCACAATTGTAAACGTGGGGTAGCCATCTCAATGCTTTATTAAGAGTGGTATTGTCCAGCTGTGGGTATCATTTGCAGGTCACTCACGTCCTGGCGACTGTGACGGCGCATGCACGGATTTGGTGACAACTCATTTGCTTTGCAACATTGTTTACCAAATTGCAATGTGTGGAAAGTTACTGAATAAAAATATTCAGCGACATGAACGTGATTTGGTAACAAGATGACTAAATGAGTTCGTGTGAGGAATGCGGCATTCTTGGTTTTATGTGGACATGATTTTGATATTTTTAACCAACTTCAAAAAAGGAGGAGGTTATCAATTCGACTGTATGTTTTTTTTATGTATGTTTGTTACGCGATATCTTCGCCAATTGTGAACCGAATATGAAATTTTGTATTACGACAAAATATAAATTATGTGATATTTGAATGCCAAACGAACAACACGTTTTGCGGTGTTGCGACTGCGACCTACAGATTGGTAATTTAGTATGCTACACCTTTATTTTTGGTCAAACGATAAGATACAACCGTCAAGACATCAATATGCTCTTCGTCCTGTACATAATTTCCTCTCAATCCACTCTATGTGTGGTCGTTGCAGACCTCAGACACATTACAAACATTGGTTCCATAAAGACACAATATCTGAGCAAATAAATCGCAATTTATCGAAACTCGTAACAAACCCTCCACAGTAAAACGCAATCAAGCCTTTCCGGCTCACCGTTTCGTGGGCGCTACAGCTTTATTTATATTTCTATGTAGCTAACTAATTGTGAAACTACTAAAAAAGTGTCCATCTATTCTAACTTAACTAATATTAAAAAGAGAAACGATTTTATTGTGTGTGTGTTTGTTTGCAATTAATATAAACTCAAAAACGAATGATTCAATTTTAAAATTCTTTCGAAAGCTCCCTTTCCTATCAAAAGCTACCTACATTATCAGCGAATAACATACGGGCAACGCTGCGGAAAATAGCTAGTTTGTGATAAACATGAAAGAATAATGCTGTAATCTCTTTGATTGCGTTTATATAAAATACAAATCACAACAATAGAACAAAGAACACTAAATACAATACAAAGACGGACTTATCCCAGACAGGGATCTCTTCCAGTCAACCTTTATCTTATTTTAATCTGCATTTCATTTATTTTATCTATGCAAGCTGTAGGTACATACAAAAGTCTATATTTCTGTTTTCTCCAGTTTCTTTAGGTTTCATTTGCAGAGGGAATCCAAAAAAACGTGTGACAAATTGGCGTATAGATTGTAGATTGATCAACATGATCCATTAAATATCCTATATTTCAATAGTCTAATGGGAAACAGGTGACCTAAAATAAATAAGGATACCAAAGGTCGTACTTACGAGTACTTATATTAGTGAAATATATACTTGTGATTTGAGAGCTGAACATGGGCTTGGAGTGTCAACTAAATTTTGCCTGATAATACAACAAACAATGCCCGTTCGCGGGTGGTCGCGGACATAGTGGAGAGCTCCCATTTCTCGGAAGGTCAGTCAGGCTCCGTGCCGTAAAGCCTTTGCCTAGGAGATCGTAAACTAAAGCCTATAATTACAGTTGACTGAAGCCTCCGCATATGAGGAAGTGGCCCGTCTTTGGTTTAGAATATACCTAATAGTCGGTTGCTGCCGCAAATCGATTCGGGGAATGCGTGCTCTCGGAAAACTACTATAATTATAAAATATGCCTAAACAAGATTTCTCCAACTAAATATAAACTACCTATAAACGAATAAACTTTTCAATTAGTACCTAGCAACACGAAACTAAAATATTAGTTAATTTACCTTTACATGTTGTAAAGGTAAATAAAAAATAAAAAAGATTATTTCCAACGAAGTTGTAAAATATTGTTATCTTATATCATAACATCACTGATATTTTACCTATTCTATTTTAAATTTACTTTTAGTTGCTGCAATAAAGAAGTTCTATCTTATTATATTGCTGAAAATTATAATTTACATCTACGTATTTTTATATATTATTTTAATAACTTGATAGAGTAACGCAAATGAATATAGGTCCACCTCTATGTTTTAAATTAATAATAGCGGCTGATACGAATAGCAGTTAAAAATATACTTACTTAATGTTTATTTTATTATCACGGGCGTTTCCTTCTATGGAAAATAATTACTGGTCGGCCTGCGGCTCCGCGTACTTAGTACTCATTTGGAATTTTGTGCGTGGGAGGAAAATGTAGTAGTGCTCAGTTTTGTGGGCTTGTATTGTAGACCTTGATGCTGCGATGACCGCTCCTTACTCGTTAGAAGAATCCTATTAAACCTGTAAACTAATTAAAGTTATTTTTTAAGGACGTCACTGCGCGCCTCATCGAGGCAACCGGTGACCCTAGAGCTGGCGGCTTTTTTGCTTAGAGAATAAGTCTCGCTATACAGCGAGGAAATGCTGCCAACATATTGGGTACGTTGCCTCGATGTGGCGCGTTGGAAGAGATATTTTATTGTAAAAATGTTTCTGTATAATTTTGTTTGTAAAATTTGGTAAATAAAAGTACAAATAGGTCATTAAATCTTGTTTCAACTTTTTCGGCCGGCCTCCATGGAATGGCGATAAAGTTATGTTATGACAGCAAAGCAGCTTAAAAATCTTACACCAGTGTTGGCGACTCACACACTCGAAATAGAAAGGAAGATTAAATAAGAATGTCATGTATTTTTTTTAAAGGAAAGGAGCGTGCATGCTTTAGCTCAGAGGAAAAATACTTACCTTGTGTAAATTATTGGGGCGGGCCGCGTAGTACATTAGTACTTATTACTATTTGGGCCTCCAGTAGACGGGTAGAGACGGATGGTAGAGTAAAATAGTAAATAATAGAGATAAGGTAAAAAGCAAATCCTACCTACTCCCTGTACACATGCAAGCAACTTTGTAAGAGTACCTATCTACTGGTGCTACTGGTTAAAGTGGCAACTTAGCACCGCCACTAGGCGACTTACCCTACCACTCCACTGTTCCAGAATGATAGAGAGTATAAAGTAAATTAAATTAGGGGTCTATCCCATTAAAACCATAAACGTAAAATGGGAGCCAAGTTCAATATCCAACAAAATAATTGAGATATAAATGGCTGCCAAGTTCTGTAGAGAATCCTGAAATTTATTTATAACGAACGTTTTTTACCAGCAATTCTGATACATATTTAGAAAAATAGTACCTTACAATGTGAAAACAATAACTTGCATATAACGAAACCAGATTTATGTAGGCATGCTAAAACTAGCTAAGTATTGAGATATCTTAATTTCAGGATTCTCTAAGAACTTCTCTACAGATTTTTTTTTATTCTCTACCATTTACCTTAGGTATTGGTATATTGAAACTCCGGAAAAATTACTTGGTGCCATACTATCCAACTGAGTAACGGTTGAGTTTCTTCAAAGTTTATCAAAACATGAAAAATGAGGAATCGCCCAATAGACAGTATGAAAGTTGTTATTTACCACAACACAGTCTTCTTTTGATATGTTTATAATCTTTGAGATGTTTTATATCTATTCTTTCTAGATAGCATGATTACTGTGGAATACCAGCGTCGTGGCACAGAATACCTACATAAGAGTCAAAGTCGTGGTCTAAGCATCGATATACCTAATGCTGAGCGGAGACCACATTCGTACTTTTACGTTTTATTAGCGCCAAACAATATTTTTTCTTTCTTTCTATAAATATGCGTGGGATGTGTGTGGGCACATCATACCTATCAAAGTTTTAAGCGCGGTGCTAGTTCGCATTGGGTCCGTCGGGGTGACATGGTGTGGAAAATGTACCAGCGACGTATCTAGGCGCACCGGAGCACTAGATGCGATCTGACACAAGATAAGTGCGTACACTCCCTATCTATTTCAATTTCATCCGAGCGAGCGCGATATCTCACAAATCTCGACCTTATTCTGTCGCCGTGACTGCCTCGGGACCACCCAAGTCGTCGCTCAGCTAAACATAGATCCGTTTATTATTTATAGTATAGACAAATAAAATACAAGCAACGAAATTCGAGCTGCAGATACGTTTTATTGCCGCTTATCAACACTATTATTGTGATCGTTATTTTTGATGAGCCCGTCATCAGAGACAATAAGTATCGGGCAGTAAAAATATAATTGCTTGCACTCGTAAATTAGGCCCAAATGTTAAAGTACAGGGTGTCTGCGGCTGGTAAGATAAATTAACAAGAACAAAAGTACCTATTTTATTATATTAATTGAAAAAAGTTCGTTTATTTGGGATATCACTTCAATATTTTTGTTAAAAATAAGAAAATAATTTTTGATCGTTTCTAACTAAATTATTTTTTATTACAATACTTGATAAATATACTTATAAGGTAAAAAAGAGGATAGCGAAATTAAAATGATTTACGTACTTATTAAACATACATAACTTAAACATAATAAGTAATTCTTAACATCCTGTACATCAAAAGACACTCAATTCACGGACATCACGTAAAGGACTTAATTTAGATGATAATAAAATGAGGTACGTTCGTAATGTAACTCGTTTGTTTGCAAATGAATTTCGGTTGTTAATAAAGGTGGTTTTATTTCCATGCTTACCTCTCCGACCCTCATATTTCACTGTGTCTGCCATGAGCTGGCTAAGGGAAAGGCTTGTTGCGACCACATATTAGTGACTATGCACACGACATTTACCAGGATTTTTAGTGTTTTGTGCGGAACCCGGAAAAGTTCTTGCCTAGGTCATGATATCGCGAGCGTAGAGGCGGCGACACACCGTTTAAATTGGGGTAATTCTCTCACTTTTGACTTTGTTTTCGTAGGTAGGAGACTTGGACGTACTTGTATCGAGAAATCTTTAAGTTGATTCTTTATTTATCAAGAGATATCCGCGCCGCACCGTCATCGCGGATGCAAAGCAGCTTGGATTATCCGGGGGGAAATCAAGACAGCACGCAGCGGTTGACAGATCGAATTGGCGACGACGTATTGTGTCTTCCCTTTGCCCTGACTGGGGGACATAGGAAACAAAGAGCAGTATCCTTTATCCCTATCGAAAAGCGCGCTACTAGACAACCGAAACCTTTGTGTAAAAAATACGCTAGAGTTGCATTTCAATGCGATACTTTCTTAAGAGGGCGCCTGATTCTAATAATCTAGATAAATTTTGCTCCCGCTTCCACGCACACAAATTTACTCTAGCCGAAGCGAGACAGTGAGCCATGCGGGGAGGGAAGAAACGTGGCGGGTTAATGAGGCTGGTTTACGCAGCGAGATCTATGTACATGTCAATGGGTTTACGCGTTTCTGGTTTTTGAAGTTTTTTTCGTTTTACAAAAAATATTTAAGAGTTATTTAAAAAATAGAACATATGATGACTGCCTTAGTTTAAAATTATAATCCAAAGTTACAAGGGCTAATTTATTGTATTTCTTGAATACTAGCCGTTTTAGTATAATTCGGAGGTGATTTGGAGGCAACTCGCATTTTTTTTCTATAGCGAAAATTTTAAGCAATCGTGTTTTTGAAACATACTATAATGACTAGAGTTAGTCCTGAACTTTGCTGTATTTTTATTTCAAAGTGAGTATCGTTAATATTGATAATATTGTTACGAAACTGGGGTTCGAATTTGGAGAAAAACGCCAAACTTCGTATGAGGAATTTATTCACTACGGAACCCTAAGTTGACACGTGAAGATGGTCTTCCAAACGTCCAAGGTCCAAGTCGCGTAGCAGCTGAGGTCCAGGTATCTCGCCAAGGTAGTCGCAGGTACTTCCACTTGTCGCACTAATGTAGGTTTCCTTCGCTTCGAAGTGATCGCTTTGATAGCTCGTATTGAACTGCCGTGGCGCACCCAATGTTCCCTATTTATATGCGCCATCGAATAGGTCCACATTAATCTCGAATATTCTACATAGTCGACGAATGTGTTTCGAAGCATCCAGGCGCCGGGTATGTGTGTGAGTGTAACATGGTTAATCAACTCTAGACTTTATGACACAAGACATATGGGCCAATTTGGCTTGCACCATTCTATCGTAGTATTCGTTCGCGAATATTGTTCGGGAAGATTCTATCTCGTTCGCGACACTGCCCCCTTCTTAGAGGCGCTCGTCCCGAGCGTCACTATTGCTGCCATGGTAACGTGCCAAACGGTCTATGTGCACCACTTTAAGTGATCCTCTTGGTTGACGTTGGATCCGATAGGTCACGTCGTTCATTCGCGTGATGATCTTATATGGACCTTCCCATCTTGTTTGTAATTTCGGTGAATTTCCTTTCCGGCGAATCGGGTTATGCAGCCAAACTAATGCTCCTTCTTCAAAGCCACTTGTGTTCGCTCTTCGGTCATATCTAGTTTTCATGTTTTCGCTTGCCTGCAACCCGTTTTCGCGAACCAAATCGTACACGTCACTCATTCGCTTTCGAAGATCAGATACGTAGTCTGGCACAGTATGTGGATCTTCTGGTGGCCTTCCTGTCAGTAGATCTACAGGTAATCTAAGTTCTCTACCGAAATTCACCTGAGCTGGGGTTAGCTTCGTGCTTTCGTGTTCCGATGTCCTATAAGCCAGGAGGAAAAGCGGTATGTACTTGTCCCAGTCTTTCTGATGTTTGTCAACCAGTTTCGCTAAATGTCTCTCCAGCGTCTGGTTAAATCTCTCCACCATGCCATCAGACTGAGGGTGATATGGGGTTGTCCTAGTTTTATGCATTCCCAAGAGTTTGCAAACTTCCTGAAAAATTTGCGATTCGAAGTTCCTTCCCTGATCTGAGTGTATTTCTAGTGGCACACCGAACCGACAGATTACTTCTTCAACCAACTTGGAGGCTACTGTTGTAGCTTCTTGGTTAGGTATAGCAAATACTTCTGGCCACTTGCTGAAATAGTCCATGACGACCATGAAGTACTTATTTCCTGATTCAGTTACAGGGAACGGTCCGGCAACGTCAACTGCAATTCTCTCCCAGGGCGCACCAACATTGTAAAGTTGTAGACCACCGCGAGTTTTTGTTGATGGGCCTTTCACGGCTGCGCAAGTTGTACATTTGCGGCACCAATCCTGCACATCTTCCCGACAATTCAACCAGTAAAACCGTTCTCGAATTTTTGTTAACGTTCTCTTGACGCAAAGATGTCCACCTGTTACACCATCATGTATTTCACGGAGAACGTCTTTCACCTTATCCCTGGGAACAACAACCTGTAGATGAAACTCTCTGCCGTTCGGTTTTTCCCATTTACGGTAAAGTATTCCATTCTGCAGGATGAAACTGTCCCATTGAGCCCAATAAGCTTTAGTGATGGGACTCGTAGGCGCAACCTCTGCCCATCTCGGCTTATCTGCACCACGTTCTTTCCATGCGATAATGAGCCTTATATCTTCATCATCCTCTTGAGCTTCTCTGAAGTTCTCATCGTCCCATTGTCCTGTAGGGATCGTCCTTGTGATCTTAACCGTAAGCTCCTTTGTCTCTTGTTTAGCACAATGCTTACAATCTTTCGGGCACGGTCTTCTTGAAAGTGCATCAGCATTTCCATGGGCCTTACCACTACGGTGTTCAGTGACAAAGTCGAATTCTTGAAGTTGTTCAAACCAACGTGCAACTTGGCCTTCTGGATTTTTAAATTGTAACAGCCACTTCAAAGCAGCATGGTCTGTGCGGAGTGTAAACTGTCTACCAATAAGATATTTGTTGAAATGTTGCAGCGTCTTCACAACAGCCAAGAGTTCTCTTCTTGTTACACAATAATTTCTTTCAGGCCTTGACAAAGATTTACTAAAGTATCCAATTACTATTTCGTTGTCACCTTGCTTTTGAGATAGTACCCCTCCGATCGCTGTGTTGCTAGCATCTGTGTCAACGATGAACTGGCCACTAGTCTGCGGGTATCCCAAGATTGGAGTCTTGCAAAGGCATTCTTTGAGTTTAAAAAATGCATTCTCACAAGTAACGTCCCATTTGAAAGGCTGTTTGTCTTCTGTAAGACGATGCAAAGGTTTAGCGATTTCAGAAAATCCCTTTACAAATCGCCTGTAATATGAGCAAAGTCCCATAAATGCTCGCACCTCTGTCTTGTCTTTGGGGGTAGGCCAGTTTTTCACTGCTTCAACTTTATCAGGATCAGTTTGGATGCCCTCACTGGTGATAACATGCCCAAGGTAATTCACTTTATTTCTGAATAGATTGCATTTCTTTGGATTCAGTTTTAAGTTGGCACCCCGTATTTTCATTAAGACTTGCTCCAGATTCCGCAGATGATCTTCAAAATCTCGACCCATGATGATTACGTCGTCCAGATAAACTAGACAAGCGTCTCCTACTAATCCTGCTAGTACACACTCCATAAGTCGTTCAAAAGTAGCGGGTGCGTTGCATAATCCAAAAGGCATAACATTGAACTGCCATAACCCTTTTCCTGTCGAAAACGCTGTCTTTTCTTTGTCTTTTAAATGTATTTCCACCTGCCAGTAACCAGATTTCAAGTCTAGGGTGGAAAACCATTGCATTCCACTAAGGGTATCCAAGGTGTCATCAATTCTTGGTAATGGGTAGCTATCCTTCTTTGTGACGTCGTTCAGTCGTCTATAGTCGACACAAAACCGTGTGCTGCCATCTTTCTTCTTAACTAAAACAACCGGGGAGCACCATGGACTTGCAGATGGTTCAATGATCTTATTTCTTTTCATGTCCTCCAGCAGATCTTGCACTTCATTTTCCTTAGCATATGGAATTCTTCTTGCTCGCTGACGTATAGGTCTTTCGCTTCCAGTATCGATTCTGTGCTGAACTAGCGAAGTTCTTCCTAGATCACCTTCTTTGGAAGAGAAAATATCAGCAAAATTCAGCAGCAACTTCTTTGCTTTCAAGCTCTGCGAGTAAGTAAGGTTGCTATTACAATCTTTTAGAAGTTCGGCAATAATAGAACTACTTGTGTTTTTAGATGTGTCTGAGCTTGGTGTTGATTGACACTTTTTCATCCAGACAACTTCCTCACATTTTCCAACAACATCTCCTTCATTCAGAATGATTTCGTGGTCCTCTATGTTAACTATTCTAACGACTGCTGTATCTTTTCCACTGACTAAAGTCCTTGCTGTCAGGAATCTGCGATTCATTGTTTTGTTCGTTATATCTTCGATAAGAACGCATCTTGTTGGCTTGCGTGTTTTAGTTGATGGCAGTTTTACCATTATTTGCGCTTGTGTTCGACCAGGTATGACGATTTTATTTAGACAAGTTACTTTTCCGGTAGTGGCTCCAAGGATGAACATTTCTTCGTTACCACACTTAAAAACTCCATTGGTGACATCGATTTTACAATTATATTTCTTCATGAAATCTAAGCCCAATATGCATTCATCCATAATCTCAGCCACAATGACATCATGGGTGTATGGTGACTCTCCCACATATATCGTCACCTTCATTTCTCCTAGGACAGGTATTGGCTGGCCAGAGGCAGAGAGAAGCCGACAGTTGAGGTTCTTTCGTTTTATCGCAGCCTTTACCAGGTGCGGGCTGATTATTGTTCTGGAGGCTCCTGTGTCTATGGTCAATTTGCAGTCTGTCCTATTCACTTTGCCGCATATCGCCAAACTGCTCCTATTGCTCACTTGCGAGATGACAATTGCTGGGGCTTCCTCTACGCCAGCCAGTACCCGCCCCTTAGTCCTGGCTGTTACTCGTTTCCCTGATTTCTCGTAGGAGGGGAGTTCTCCTGCCTTTTTGTTACTTCATTTAGCTCTTCACGCAATTTGGTTAATTCTTGTTTTTCTGGACAAGAGAGTCGCAAATGTCCTCTTTCACCACATCTGTAGCAAACAGGCGCAGAGCTATTGGTCTTCTTTTGCGGGTTCTTAATTGCCTTTACTTCTTCTGTGACTTCCCGCAATTTGTGTACTCGAACGTCTTGCCTTACAGCTTCGACTTCCAGAGCGTGTGCCAGGGCATCTTTAAGAGAGGCATGATGGCGAAGCTTCACTGCAGCTCTTACCTCCGTATCCCTTATACCATCCACGAAGGTTTGTAAAATGTTCGTGTCCACCGTTCTAGAGTCAGCAGAAGGAAAGGCTTTACGTACGAGCCTCTCAATTTCCAATGCCCATTGTTGTAGTCCTTCCCCTGAACGCTGAATTCTGTCACGCAGCTGGGCTCAGAAAACGTGTTCAAGGTGACGTTCTCCATACCTGGCTTCAAGCGCCTCCATCAAATCTTTAAAGGTGCTGCCAGAGCTAGGCAGTGCCTCCAGGACTGATAGAGCTGAACCTTTTAGAGCCACAGTGAGAGCTGTATGGCTTTGTACATCGGTCCAGCCGTTTGCACCAGCGACGGTCTGGAATTGCTGTTTGTATGCGGCCCAGGATATTGTACCGTCATATGATGGCACTTTCACTCTTAGTCCCTTAATTTCACAGTCGGATGCGCTAGGGATTGCTCCAACTGTCTCAAGGCGCAACACTTTCTTTTGAAGACCAGAGAAATTAGTCTCCAAGTCGATTACTCTATTTTCCACCTTGTTTTCCAAATCAGTCATACGATTTTCCACAACGTCTACATCATGACGGATCCGCTCCACTGCTTTATTGAGCTTGCAGACATTCCCCAAAACTATTTGCTGGTCCTCACTCAAGCGTGAAAATCGTAAATTTTGTGTCTCTTCTATGCGTTGAAGTCGTTTTGTGCTTGCATTTTGTGCCTCGTCTATACTTTGAAGTCGTTTTGTAGTTGCATTTTAATTTTCACTTATGCCTTGTAACATCTGCATTAAGGTGTTTAAATCCACTGATGCCTCTAACGTACGTGGTACTGTTTGGTGGGCGTGGCCAGTAGGCGTGATCTGGCCAAGGTGGGCGGGGCCAGTGGGCGGAGCTTGAGGTCTAGTAGGCGTGGCCTGAGCCACGCCCCCTTGAGCCTCCATGGCACGCTGGGCCCTGGTCCTGACACCTTCCCTGGTGGTATCCTCTTCTTCCCTCGGGAAAACTGGCATCTCCAAATCCACTTCCGACACCAAATGTTACGAAACTGGGGTTCGAATTTGGAGAAAAACGCCAAACTTCGTATGAGGAATTTATTCACTACGGAACCCTAAGTTGACACGTGAAGATGGTCTTCCAAACGTCCAAGGTCCAAGTCGCGTAGCAGCTGAGGTCCAGGTATCTCGCCAAGGTAGTCGCAGGTACTTCCACTTGTCGCACTAATGTAGGTTTCCTTCGCTTCGAAGTGATCGCTTTGATAGCTCGTATTGAACTGCCGTGGCGCACCCAATGTTCCCTATTTATATGCGCCATCGAATAGGTCCACATTAATCTCGAATATTCTACATAGTCGACGAATGTGTTTCGAAGCATCCAGGCGCCGGGTATGTGTGTGAGTGTAACATGGTTAATCAAATCTAGACTTTATGACACAAGACATATGGGCCAATTTGGCTTGCACCATTCTATCGTAGTATTCGTTCGCGAATATTGTTCGGGAAGATTCTATCTCGTTCGCGACAATATTTAAGATCTCTCTAAGTACTGTCAGGGTCATACGCGCTCTTTAACTCAGAGATATACCTACCTTTAAATTCATTCTAACAGATAGCTGGTTGTGACCAAAATGCCTTTGAACGTTCTGACAAACAGTTACTACGTGCCTATTGTAACTACTAGACTGGGCGAATTTAATATTGCACGCCAAAAGTGTGTATGTGCGTGCACCTTATTTATTTTTAAGAATACATTTGCCATCGAAATTCGACCGAGTAACCCAAATTAAACGTCTAATATTCACTGTCACTTGAATCATATTTTATTAAGAATTTATTTCGAGTCGTAAATTATAAAATTCGAAGGGTTTATTAGGAACTGTCACCGCACACTGGGACCGTGACGTGTGCGTTATTAGTTAATTTAAACTTGACGCTTTTATTTTCATGTAAATAATAATCATCTCGTTAATAATAAGATATCATGTCTTAATACCTAACGGGGTACACAGAGCCCAGTGCCGCAAGACCCAAAAGCCACGTTTAGCGTGATGGAAGGGATCAAAATAGTGATGGGTTGCTACCCGCTTCGCAGCAACTCAGCAAAATCAAAAAAGCAGAAAGATTTTTATGCTTATTTATTTTAGCATCATTATTGTTCATTTGGAATATCTAGCACATTTAATTAAACTTGCTTTGTTGTGTTGCAGAACACATAATTATATGTAGGGAAAAGCCATAATCTAGTAATTTTTTTCAAGTATTAAAATTGAACATATGTATATGTGAAATAGACTGACGGAATGGATGATGATGATTGATGATATATTCCTAAATGATGTTATTCAGCTCTAAGGTTATATTTGAAACATGATTCTTTAGTACAATTTTAAGTATCAGTGAACAAACTGGTTGAACAATCCTATAATGATACAGCCGACTGTAACTGCTGAATGCAGCACACAAATAGAAAATGCGTTAACATTTTAATGCGACAACTAAAACAAGTACCAACTGCTGTAAAGTGTCAGGACGACGATAAACAAGAGCACCGTGTCGTCTAACTGCATTACATTGGCTTGTTAGAAAATAATATTTGTACTACATACACATAGCAAACATACATACATACTAGCTAGTCTTTATCTATCATCTATGCCTAACGGGGCAGACAGAGCCTTTTGGGTCTTGCGGCTCTAAGCAGACGGAGCCCAAAACCTCAAGACCCAAAGGCCACTTTCAGCGTGATGGTGGGCGAGAAGGTGGAAAAAGGCATCAAAATAGTGATGGCTTGCTAGCCGCATCGCATATTAACATGATTTGCATTTTCACCCATTCCCTTAATCGGCTTTTACGATATGCGTGGATCTACATAGCTAACCCAAATGCAATATCTGAATAAGATTCATTCATAAGTTGTAGTTAATAAATACTTAACTTTAAGCTAATTTAAATTTTTCTGTTTTTCCTAAAGACTGACTGGTAGAGAATGCATTGTGGTCAATAAAGATTTAATAAATAAATAAGTCTTAGTGATGTCTTTTTTTTTTTCAAATTGGCTCAAATCATACCTGAAACATACTACACCGATTGCTAGCCATAACCCGTTTTGCCTTAATCGGATAAAAGGACATCTTGAGGAGCCCTATAATTTCTGTATTGTCAGTACTTTGTGGCAACATAAGCTATACTTTTGTCCAAAGGTCGCTGTCTGCCGCTCGCTGTCTCTGAGCGACGTGGGTGGCCCGCTCTTGTTTCCTTTCAAAAATAAGGAAAAAGATATTTAAATCCCAAAGGAAATTAGTCCCTTTAACACACGACTCGGACACGTGTTACTTTTTAGGGCTCCGTGATCGGGTGGCAAAAAATAATTCATCAAGTCATCATGTCTACATACCCACAGCTTTAGTAAGTAGGTATACGAGATATGTATTCACCTGTCTGTATGTGTAAAAGTAGATACTTATTTAGATATATTACTAGTAAATAGCTTTGGCAGCTGTAGACCTTGCGAGATGACATAACCGTGTCGCGACGCGAGGTTAACATTATCAAATTAAATACGTTACACATTATAATATAATATACTTATACACCATACAATTCAAATAGCCATGAAGTTATCATAAATTAAACCCTGCGTAAGGAAAATGTAATTTTTTAAAGTTTTCAACCCCTATATATCCGGGATTTTGGACAAAGCTAACGAAGCTGAAATGGGGACGCTTCGCTCGCGCGGTCAGTTACACGACTTAGATTATATATAATTATAATCTAAGTCGTCGTCTAATATATAACTTGCTAAGTTACCCTACCCTTTCACCGCGAAACTTTATATCAGTTGTCGTGCTCCCAGCGCGAGGAATTGTGAATATCCATAGTTTTTGGTCGGCTAAGTCCGACGCTCGCGAAATAGGCACGAAAATGTTTGTCGGATTAATCCGACGTTCGCGGTTAAAGGGTTAATATTACACATCTTTGTACAACGGTAATGTAATAAACTGGGATAGATCCAAGTGCTGTTGACTTATGTCTGTGACTTACGAACGTGTACACTAGTGTACAGATAATTTATTTTTATCAATACTCAATACCAATACTTAATATCGGAGTGCTAACAAGTGTTTACGAATTGAAACAAAGATATCTTACATTTTATCAGAATCAGTTTTTTTGCAGTTGATCGCTTATTACGGAACCTCAAACGGTGCGTAGTCCGACATACTCTTGTAGCTTCATTCGCTTTAAACATGTCAGCTGATAAGATTTATCGCTGAGCTCTTTTTCGACATAAACTTGTGGTCAAAGTGAACGTTAACTTGTTGAAATACTTAAAATAGATTTACAGAGTACTCGAGTCCTTAGATTCTTAAGACTTATTTCGCTTTATTTGCTTTAAATCTTTCTCTGGAGTGTTTACCTGGGATTTTGTAGTATTTTTGTGGAATGATAAGGGCTGTTGAGACAGGCGCGCGGGGTGCGGGGGTGCGGCGCTCGGCACAGACTCAGGTAGCTTCAGCTACTGTGCGCGTCCTGAGTACACAGCTTAGTCATACAAAGGTACCATAAGTAGGCTGACTATGATATGTGGAAAAATACATATATTTACTTAAATATCGTCAACAAGATAAACGTTACCTGGTTAAATAAACGTACGGATGTTTAAATTAATTATTTTGAATCGGTCGTCGTCATATTTGGATTTCGAATAAAACCTCATATCATCAACCTATGATTTGGATGTAGGTTACATAATATAGAAAAGTAAGTAGAAATTCAGATAACAGTACTTAGTTCCTTATACTATTTTTAAAATGTAATACATAGAAGTCCCAAATCCAAAATCTTAATTTATTTTAATTCATTCTAATTCATCTTCTCGCCTACCGTAACGCTAAAAGTGGCCTTCGGATCTTGCGTTTCTGGGCCTGTCTGCTTAGAGCCCCAAAATCTATAAAGCTCTGTCTGCCTTATTTGGGATAAAGACGTGATAATGTACCTATCTGTATCCAAAATTAAGCATTTTTTACGTAAAAATCTTGAAGGCCTAAACCACATCCATGGGGTGGGAGATAAGTCGGCCACTTAAACCTTAACATGTTCGGTGCCAGCTACGAGTAGGTATACTTGCATTACATAAACGAGTCTACATGTAGTTGGCACCGAACGTTTAAAAAAAAAATATCCTTAAATGTTGAAGACGTGTGGCCACCACTGCGAAAAGTCTTGGAAGCCGAGCAATTCGGCTGACAGGGAATTAACGCGGTTGTTTATACGGTGCCACTCGAGGTAACAAGGGCCCGCTAAACGCATGCGCAAACACCGCCACACTATACTCACAGTTTTTTCAGGGTAGCCTTCTCGAAACCGATGACAACAGCTCACCGAACTACGCGGATGTCGAAAAAATGCTAAGCTTGCGGAAGTTTTCGAGTGCTTCTGCTACGAAAATAATAGACATTTTATGGCATAAAATATTTGACATTCTCTCGATGCATCTACGTTAACTTTGGTATGGCAAAATGCTAAGCTGGCGGATGTTTTTCGAAATAATACTTACATAGTTTATGGCTTAAAATATTCGAAATTCTCTTTTTGATGCGGCAAGATTTTAGTAGCTACCTTAATTTAATGTGATGGTAAAATACTAAGCTTATCGAAATAATGGACATGGCATAAAAATAAGTTACAATAACTTATTTATAGATTTTGTTTCAATATGATGTGAGGGAAAATCATCTCAGCAGATAGTTGCTGCAATGTGACGAATAAGTCGGTATCTTGAGGTCGATAAGTATATGTATAATGTCCAACAAAATAACTGAAACTATTTTGAGGGTGAATTCAGTACATGACACTGAACAACATTCCCCAAAGAACACATACTGATGTAAAAAAAAATTTGCTTCACATATAATCTCAGATCAACTGATCAGTCAATTTGTTTGAGAGGGTAACTGTGGAATCAACTTCCTGCAGCGGTGTTCCCGAACCGATACGACATTGAAACCTTCAAAAAACGAGTCTATATCTTCCTGAAAGGCCGGTAACGCTCTTGTTACACCCCTGGTGTTGCAGTTGTCCATGGACAGTGGTGATCACTTACCATCAGGTGACCCGCTTGTTCGTTTGCCGCCCTATAACATAAAAAAATTAAAAATAAAAAAAATTTATACAATTTTTTCTACATGGTTCTTAGGGAAAGTTGTTCAGTATCATGGACTAAATCCACCCAAAAAATAGTTTCAGTATACTTTGTTAGACCCTGCATAGATTATATTGCACGCCTCATAAGCGGAACGTTGAGGTAGTGCTCTACTCTCGCCTTACAAAAATCAAGTGATTTTTCGAACTAAAAATGTCAGTATTTATTTCTTATCGTACTTGTAGAATAATATTTACACACAAATGTAAAAAAAAACTCTAGTTTCAACAGTCATGATATTTTTAAAGGACATTTTGTTCTTTAAAATAATAAAACAAGTGTTTAAGAAAATTATTTCGTGGACGTCCGTGTGTCGGTATGTATGGAAACTGGCGTGGTCACGATAACGCCCCAAAAACTTAACAAATTGAACCCTTCTATTTTTCATACGCTTAAGTATTATCTAAAACTAAGTCCTTTCGAAAATCACGGTCTAATTAAAAGTAGTTTAATTATAATTAGCAATAAACTGAAATCCACCTATCGTTGGTATATCTAAATCTATGTAAATAAGGTTCGTTGACATTGACAATTTTTTTTTTAATTTTTTTACGGCGTTTAGCATCTGCCTTTTAGCCAATCCTTATTTCCATTCTTTTTCTGGATACAATGTTAATCTTTTCATTTTTCTTTTCTTCTTGACATTGACAATACATGCGCAGTAGGTACCTTTCTTTTCTGTGTGGGCAATGGCGCGAAGATTTAAAAGTAAATTTTTTATTTTGTTCATAATACACCGATAAATATGCAATATTCAAGTTCTGTTTTTTTACTGTGAAAATTGAGTGACCGCTATGAGGCGTGCACTTTTGGATTTTCCAAACTTATTTACCTAATTCGTTTGACTATACTCGTAGCTGTCTCTGGTCAATGGTCAGTCGCAGGGTAAAGGTTAATTGTAAGTATATTGTAAATAATCAAGGTTCATTTTAAGGTCGAAATCCATTTATCCACTTATTAAAATCATAAGCGTGTTAGGGATGTTTCCCGAACTCAAGAAAATGTTAAGTCACAGTTAAATGTGGGTGAGCACAAGTAAACGATGTAATTGTCTTGAAAGCGTTTATTGCACTGTCTTTAAACTATGTCAAATTATGTGAGGCGTGAGCAGGCGCTTAGCAAGCAACATATAGAATTTAATATACAATGTAGATATGTAGGGTTTTCCCGTACACAACGAATCAATGTTTTTAATATGGAACATACCGGGCCACTACATAATACCAGTGCTGGCCTAGATAGTATTTATTTATTTAAACTTTATTGTACAAAATACAATTTGTATAAGCACAATAGGAGGACTTAATGCTAAAAGCATTATCTGACAGCCAACCTTTGGGTTGTTAGAAAACTCAAAATGGGTACAAAAGATATTCATTTAATTTCAGAGCATTCAGATATATATTTAATTTCTACATAAACTACTTTATTAATACTTACTATACTTCAACAATATAAATATCTACATAAATATACATACATTGATACATACTATATTCTTATATTCATTTATAAAATACAATATAGTACCTAGTGATAATTTAAAATTAATTAGTCCTGGGAAGCGTGAGGTTCTCACAAGGAGCCGGCCGGTCCAGTCAGAGTCAGCGCGACTGATTAAAGCAAATAGTCTGCTCCGCCCATGTCCACAGCATACTACACAGTAGGGAAATCAGAAGGCTCACTTCGTCTTCTCTTCAATGTTCAAGTATCTCGAAATATTAAAAAATATGAATAAATGGCAAAATATTTAAACAAAAGGTCTTGAATCACTACAGAGTGGAATCATCTTCTTCTTATTTAAGAGCTTAGTGGCTCTTGTCGATGGAGTATGCGCCAAACTTCTCGGTTCTCTGCCTTACTTTTTAGTGCTTGATACGACATGACCCCTGCTTTTTCTTTCAGTTGATCTACATAGCTCTTTCTTGGTCGTCCTGGACCTCTTCTACCTTTTATCTTTCCTTCTAGTATGTTTTTAAATAAGGAGTCATGTCGTATTAAGTGACCAATCATTTTCCCTCTCCTATTTTCTATTTCGCCCAGCAGTCTTCTTTTCTCTCCTACTATTTCTAATACTTCCTCATTGGTTTTCCTTTCCGTCCAACTGATCTTTTCCATTCTCCTCCAGCACCACATCTCGAAAGCTGCCAGCCTGTCACTATCTTTTTTATTTAATATCCATGTTTCACATCCGTAAAGTGCTATGCTCCAGATATAGGTTTTTATAAGAAGATTGCGTATTTTTCTTTAAAAAAAAAATTGATAAAATTTTATTTAGGTACTTAGACTACAAGAGTACAAGATCCATTTTTTTAGTACTCAACAATTTTCTTTAAACTATACTAAAGAGCATGTACCTACATATTTCTTGATGTTTCTTGATGAATGTATGTAATTTGTAATAGTTATAAGTATGCAATAATTAAGCATACTTATAACTAGTTTCGTGACACTTCGGTACACAACTGTACACAAATGAAACAACGTCAACTTGCAGACCAAAACTAAGAAATGTTCCAATTATTTTCCAGAAACAACTGAAGGAGGACTGAAGGTTTCGTTGGTCAGTGTACAAAACTGCCCTTCTGATATATAGTTATTTGTGGTAATGTAGCTCAGGAAGCACGGCTATCACCACGGTCTTCTACTGGCTACTGTTTCCATTGACTAAGCTTTTTGCAAACGGTCAAAAATTTTTTTAGGTATTAGACTTATTCACATTTTGTCGTACGAAAAGTTAACGGCTGTAAATAATATTTGTGTAATTGAAGTACATACATATAATTAACATAAAAAACCTACCAAGTACTTAGGCACTTTATAAACGCTTAATAATTTTGGACTAACATACTTATTTAAAAAGCTTAAGCGCTTTGAATTTTTTTTAAATATTTAGAGTCACGCCGATATATGTGGGTGTCCAAGCAAAAAAGGTCCAGTATTGAGTTGAGACTAGATTCGGTATCTAGAATAGTCATTGATAATAAGGATTAAAAAAAAGATAGAAAAACTGGCACATATTTTTTATTTGACATTTGTAGTTGGAACCTGAAAAGCTTGATTTGTAAAAGCATTTTCAAAGGTTGATTAAAAAAACGCATTTCTATGTTTATTTTAGGAAAAAAACTAAAAGTTTTGGTACTTGGAAACATCATATAAAGTCTATAATTGAGCATTAATTAATAATATCGTGAAATGAAATTTTTTCACCCAACTTTACAAAACGGCCTATATCTCGGAAACTAAATGTCGCGTACTGGACCCTTTTTGCTTGAACGCCCATTTAATTACAACAAAGAAGGCACAGGCTAAGTAATTTGCAATAAGAAATATAAGAATGACCTAAATTTTCTACCTAAAAAGCAACACATATATTTATTTTGGTGAGTATTTTCGACTACTATAATGTCCAATGGTAACAATGGAAACAGATCGTAAGATAAATTGTATATTGAAGAGTGAATTATCGATGTTGCGCTTACGGCAAAGTTTGTCCAGGCCGAATGCCACCTTGACGAAACGGGGAAAAATCCAAAAAAGCGACCTGTCCTGGGAACGGCGACATCCTGCTCTTTCATTAACTCTCAGTTTTTGTCAAAGAGCGGGCTCTCACAGCCGAGCGGTAATGATTGATTACTCAATGTTTACTTTCGATTTCTGTCATATCACTGTTTGTTTTGGCTGCCATAGATCAAAGTGAAATTACACTTTTAACTTTATTGGAAAGTCATCGATAATAATATATCATAATTCAGATTTAAAATATAAAGCTAGGTAGATTAGTAATACAAAGCTTTGCATATACATTTCCTATTCCAATGTAGGATGTCATACAAACTCAGTCGAAGCCAAGCGAGCATTCAAAGCGAGCCATTAGTGAATAATAAATCTTGTGATCTGACTATTTCTGAAGACTATAGTCAAGAGCTATTTACTGGCTATTGTGTGGCGTGTTATGCCGTGTCCTACTAATTGAGTCATCCTACACAAGAATGGTATTGTTTGCAAAACTAAACCGTGAGTTAGCCGCAGAATGGCCGCGGTGTGGGTGGTCTCCGTTTTGAATTTTACGCTGCCTAGATTTGGTTTTGTTAAGCACAATTTACATATATTGTTGTCGAGTAACTTTGACTACTAATGAATATGTATTTATTTTATTGAAATTATTATAGAAGGAGTTTTGAACGTTTTCAATTTGAATACGAATACACTTTGCTGGGTATTTGAGTAATACGATTCATATTGAAACCGTTTCGCAGTCAATAAACATACGTATGAATGATTTCTTGAACCGTAATAAAGGTTTCGGCGGAAAATAAGTTATCTTTGAATTAAGTCTTTACGTGTCAGAGCTTAATGTATTTCTAATCTTGCACCTGACATTCTAGGAAAAAAATAATAGATACATGGGCAGACGGGGTGCGTGACGAAAGCTGGCTCTATCGGAAACGTTGCAAGGGTCGCGGGGTGGGCCGGGGGGCGTACAAATTGATTACGATGCGGCGACGCAGGCGACCACCCACGTGGGAATAGAGTTATTACTCTGATGCAACTACCACCGGCATTGTACTGAGATTTAGCACGACTTCACGCTTGCTGACTGAAATCGTACTGCTGAAAGCGCATTGCTTTTTCAATGATGTCTTTGTTACTTTTCTCACACAAAAATATATTCCCATATGATTGAAATTTGTAGTTATATACTTTATATGCGCCTATTCGATTCTCTTTATGAATAGAATAAAAAAAAATTTCTGTATTTAGTGATGTGCCGTGCCGGGAATGTTTCCAAATTCCCGGGAATTTGGGAATTTGGGAACGTCCCCGTATTTCTAGGGAATGTTATGATTCATAACATTCCCTAGAAATACGGGGACGTTCCCATAATACAAATACATATAACCAATATTTCATAACTTTTGAAATATTGGTTATATGTATTTGTATTATAACCATATCAAGTGATGCATTTACATTAGTAAAATATATTTACAGTGATAAAAAATATGTCTGATAAATAAAATACAACTTTCCCTGACATTTCCATTTTTTGGGAACATTACCAGGAATGTTGACGGAAATCTGGAGAACGGGAACGGCATATCACTATCTGCATTGGAATATTAGAATATTTGAGGGTGACCTCAAATTCTATATCAATGAAGCTTTATTGATCAATGTTTAATGTTTAACAATAATAAGGAAAGGTAAAAACAACAACAGTTGGCATTAATTGGTCTAAACCAGACCAAATTAACTACACATAAAATATACGAATACCTAATCAAAATTTTAGTTTAGTAATAGAGTATTTATATCAAAAAAGAAAGTGACTTATAGCTATCAACTTTGACAATTGATTTTATCGAAGGATGATGTAGAAAAACTAAATAGTCGATTTACTCGTAAATGCCGAAGGGAAAGATCCTAATAATATAATAATGACAGACCACCAGCACCCGGTTACAAAACTAATAATTCACCGCTCAAAAAACAGACCCTCATAAAAACAATTAAATTTGACCGCTTTACCATACAAGAGACTAACATGACCAATCTCAGAGCAATTAAGGATTCTAATGGCAGGAAAGGATAGTAAGGTACGTGAGCGGCCATTACTGAGGGTAGTAACACGTAATGTTTATTCTATGATCCTGGTGAAGAATAAGTGGCGCTTCGTGTAGTAGAATATGCCTACTTAAGAATAGTCTCCTGAAATACAAACGGTAAAACATAGAGAAAAATTACTGCTAGTTGGTTTATTGACAAAAAGCTGACGTATTCAATTTAAAAAATAGAGAATGTTGTTAAGATGGTTTGGGCATGTAGAAAGGATGGATGAAAAGAGATTGACAAATAATATTTATAAGGCAAGTGTGAAAGGAAGAGCGAGACAGCGAACATTCTGCGATCATATTGCAGACGTTTTAAAAAAAGGAGAGGTAAGAAGTACCCGTAACCGAAGGGCAAGTATGAAGATGTTGATGAGTGTAGATGAAGCGAAAGAGGTCTGTCAGGATCGTAGGGGGTGGAGGTACATAGTATCTGCCTAACCCTGTGGGAAACAGGCATAATAGTATGTATATATATTAAATATAAACCAATAAATAGTTGATAATCGAAACTAAAGCTTATCACATAGGATCACCTGATGACAGATTGTCAATTATAGTTACTGAAGCAATGCGAAGAAAACAATTTTTAGAGCCTTAGTATGCAATAGTATGCATACAGGTGTGCTATTTTTAAAATAGTTACACATTACGAATGGTTTGCGCAAGCGTTTCCAAAAGGCGCATTTTTTAATCGGTAGTACGCGAACGATTTGCACGAGTGGTTGTGATCACTCGTAATTTTGACATATGTAGCGTACAAATATCTAAGACGTGTTGTTTCTCATCGAACATCCGTTCCGTTTTACGCTGCTTATTTTTTTATGTTGAAATGTTTAGAAAACCTTTAACAAATTTTAATATTTTCAGAGTAAAACGATATTACTTTACGCTGACACGACGTTATCAAAAATACGATGCAATACGTCGAAAAGTGAGCAGTGTGTTGGAAAACCTAACGTTTGGTGTTTTGCTGACTCCCTCAATTAAAAATAGTACTCCAGATCGAATTCAACTTTCTGTGGTGGTATTGTTCGATTTGAAGTTTAGTTTAAAAAATTACAACCTCAATTACTGATTGAAGAAAGAGCAGGAGACATTATGATAAGAATAGGTGCTTGATCTTCTATTCTTATTCATTCTTTGAATTTAGTTGCTATGAGGCCTATGGGTCAGCCATAGTCAATAATTATACAAACTGCGGACGTATAAGTACTACCGGAGGCTATTGGATCTTTTCTTTATTTTTTAACTCATCGTGAAAACAAAAGCTGTTTTGTAAAACTACTTACTGAATTTTGATACCTTCTAACATATCCAATCTTGTGATTTTTCATGGCATGATATGTTTTGTTTAAAATCATTAATTAATTTTTCTAATATCGCCCCTATATAAGACATCAACGAGCTCATTTAAAAATGACGTCATTTTTCCAAACTTGTTCAAGTTTTTCATTTATTATTTAAAATTATAATTTAAATAATTAATGAAAAACTTGATAAATAGGTAATAAGTTTGAATAAAGTAATGTTTTCTTTTAAAATAAAAAATAATATTAAAATAAACCTTATTATTTTAAGATATTTTTTTTAATTACATATATCTATTTAGGTTTTTAGCTTTAGTATATGTACCTATGTTTATATTTGATATAATTAATCTTTTAGTTAAATTTTCGTAATATATTTTTTAATATTAAGAAACAGGCTTATATTTTTAAGAAGCGTCTTTGGCCTCTGTAACCGCAGTTGCCGTTGAAAGTCACGTACAAAGGTAACTGAAAAATGCAGGCTATATTTCCCTTCTCTCAAAATCATTATAATCTTAAACTTACATAATATTATTATTAAACTCTTTTCATTTGCCGTGTGGTTCCCGGCAGAGTAGAATAGGATCACTCCAAGTCTTCCCGTGGATGTCGTTTAACAAAATTTCCAACTTCTTTTGTCACAGAACCTGTATCGAGACATGAAAAATATTTTTTTTTGTTTTTATTAAAAAAAAGATATTTGGTGCCTCACTCACCTACTTATTTGGTTTTTTTTTAGCTGTATACACCATGTTATTAATACTTAGGCTTACATATGTGTTAGAGAATATAGAGTTGAAGCGATTCAGCTCGCCTTATTGTTTGTATTTACTAATGGCGCTTGACGAAAGAAGCTATAAGGCTACAGGCACGGAGACTTTTCACCACTCGCTGCTTAAAGGTGACATCCCACGGTGTAAATGAGTAAAATACAAAATCATTCAGCCCAAACTATGACCCTTGTAACCCCTTGAACATGAGCCAAATCGATCAAAAGAAACATCAAACAAACATACAAATGGATTGCCCGAGTAGACTGAGAATTTAATTAAACTTAGTTCAATATTCATTATCATCAAGTCTATTTTGGTCTCCACTGCAGGAGCATGACCCTCCCTGTACTAACAGAGCCATACTTAGCTTACAAGCAGCCAGAGGATTTGGGCTACACTCTCCACGCTGGCCAGACGGGTTGGAAAGGTCTCATTAATGTTTATAAGCTTTGTTTAGCTTGTGTTTCCTAAGTCGCCTTCTACGACATCCACGGGAAGACTTGGAGTGATCCTATTCTACTCTGCCGGGAACCACACGGCAATTGAAAAGAGTTTAATAATAATATTATGTAAGTTTAAGATTATAATGGTTTTGAGAGAAGGGAAATATAGCCTGCATTTTTCAGTTACCTTTGTACGTGACTTTCAACGTCAACTGCGGTTACAGAGGCCAAAGACGCTTTTTAAAAATATAAGCCTGTTTCTTAATTTTTCAAAAATAAAAAAGTTTTTATTAATTTAATGCATGATGTATGTCCAGTATTTAAAAAAATCGGGTAGTTGTATGCAACGTGTTTATCTGGTGGAAGCTCAGCTTAACCCGTCAGCGGCCGCCTTTGTTTCGGCATGGCACCCCGGCTACCGGGTAATCGACCACGAACAATGCTCGCATAAAAATGCCAAATCCGAAATGACGTAGCGTTGCTTCATTGTGATTTCGTTTACACTTGAAAAAGTATTTTTTTAATAATTACATATTATAATTTGCATAAATAATGACTTGTTGATTTCTGAAGGGCTTCTTTGTATCAATTCATGTACTTAAGCTATTTACTATTTAATATTTATTTGACTTTAGTATAAAATTGGCCGTGTGGTTCTTGGCAGAGTAGAATAGGACCACTCCAAATCTTCCCGTGGATGTCGTGGAAAGGTGATTTAGGAAACGCAAGCAAAACAAAGCTTATAAACATCAATGAGACCTCTCCAACCCGTCTGGCTAGCATGGAGAGTGTAGGCCAAGTCCGACTGCTTAGGCTAATATATGGCTCTTTTAGTACAGAGAGGGTCGTGCTCCTGCAGTGGAGACTATAAAAGACTGATGAAATGAAATTAAAAAAATAAAGTTGGATGAACTACATTAAAATCCGCAACATGCTTTGTCAAAATGATCATAAAGATGTATCCGCAATATGCTTCGTCAATATTACTATTTATTTATATTTCTTCTTTTCCCCCTTAAAACACGCGTAATCGCAACAAATCGCGCGCCCCGCCAGTGGGGTAACGTGTCACACCAACTTCTATTCTAGTACAAGTTGTCGGAAAAATATAAAATACTTTGCTTTTTCTTCAGCCCAAATCATTAAGGCCGTACCTGAATTTTCCGGGGTCCAGTGCTGCCCCCATTTAAAATAAATCATTTCAAAGAAAACGAAGACATTATTTAAAATTTTGCTACTATCAAATTCTAGATAACCCTTCAAAGTATTTTATGAACTACTGTTTACAGTTTATAATGAGAGCATTAAGCTTTACTACGCACATTTGCCAAAAGTGGCCGTTTTTCGCAAATGTGCGTAGTAAAGCTTAACGTTCGCACTTTAAACTGTAAAAAGTAGTTCATAAAATACTTCGAAGTTTTATCTAGGATTTGATAGTAGCAAAATTTTTAATAATGTCTCCGTTTTCTTTGAAATGATTTATTTTAAATGGGGGCAGCACTGGACCCCGGAAAATTCAAGTACGGCCTTAAAGTTCATCTAGGGAGTGTGGAGGAGATCCTAGGTAATATTTCTAAATACGCACTGGACTCAAATTAACTTTACTAGCACTTACAAATATGTATTACATAAAAATAATGAGTAGATACCTACTTATGCAGATTTCATTTTATTATTCAGAGATACGTACCATAATATTACATCTATTAAATAATATTACTTAATACTTCATTTTAATTCATTCCATCCCTGACCCCACATTCCTACGCCAGTTTAACTTTTTATCAATGTAAACTTTTGCTTTTCGTATAGTTTCCCTGGACCTACCTGGCCAACCAGTGCTTCGTCACTTTTCAAATCATTGCGCCTTTACCAGGTAGGTACTTTAAATTAAGTTATAAATCAGGCACAGTTTTTGCTTATTATCTCTCGGACCATTTATTGCCAGTAATATGTTGTAGAACCGCTCTTGACATTGCTTTGCCGAAAGAGTAGGACAGTTATGCTTGATTGATGGACTGCAGACGTGTGTATTAACATTTTTATTTTTAGTGGTGGTCAATCTACCTATTTTCAGATATTCTTTTATTTTTAATGGTTGTCAATGTACCTATTTTCAGAAATTCTTTTATTTTTAATAGTTGTCAATCTACCTATTTTCAGAAATTCGGTCAAAAATTAAAGTGACTTAGACTATTCTCTTTTTTAGGGTTCCGTACCCAAATGGTGCAAACGGGACCCTATTACTGTGACTCAGCTGTCTGTCCGTCTGTCTGTCCATCTGTCTGTCTGTCCGTCTGTCACAGGGCTCTATCTCTTGAACCGTAATAGCTAGACACTTGAAATTTTCACCGATTATGTATTACTGTAGCCGCTATAACAACAAATACTAAAAATAAAAAATAGTTAAAAATTAAAGGGGGTCGTGATACAAGAAACGTGTTTGTTTCAGCGTTTTTAACTTGATCTATATAATGGCATTAACTAGATACTTGAAATTTTCACCAATTATGTATTACTATGACCAAAATAACAACAAATACTAAAAATAAAATAAAGTTGAAAATTAAAGGGGGTCGTCATACAAGAAACGTGTTTCTTCAGCGTTTTAAAACATTGTACTGTGGTACGGAACCCTTCATGTACGAGTCCGACTCGCACTTGCCCGTTTATTTATCATCCTTAAAGTTGGGTTTGATTCTAGTTTTAAATCTTAAAATCCTAATATATCAGAAAGACATGATATTGCATCTGAAATTCGTTACGAAAGAGTTCTGTACTCGAGATAATACTAAATTAAAAATATGCGATGAACATTTTTTTACGTTTCTAACGTTGTAATATAACATACGAATAAGTTGTATCATACTTTTGTGTTCTATCTTACTCGTACTGACTTAAATTGTGGTTGGGAGCTACAACTCAGAAGACAAGCTTTCTAATTTTCTCCATGTTATATTTCAGGAACATCGACCGACGCAACGTAAGCCACTAAATAACGCAAGTAACTTGTTTTTATTGCCAATATTCCTCACAAATTACGACTCCTCGTAAATTCGTGCTAGTTTGCAAAGCTTTCGCTTCTGATATACCGGCATAATCTTGGGTTAGAACTCTGAGCCATAAATTGGTACTAAGTTTATCAGATTAGAAAATAAGCGTCATTGGTTTCCATTGCAGTACAATAAAGTAGGTGGTTTGCGTCCACCTACGAATACGAGTCGGGCCGGAGCGCGACGCGACGCGCGAGTCTCGAGCGGCCGGCGCGTGTCACTCGCCGCGATTCCTGCAATAATCTCCTCGAGCGATTGCTCTATCCGGTGACGGAGTAAAGTATCACTACTTGATTATTGTGTTTATTTGCGCGTCGCGAGCGTGTGTTGGTGCGGCGTGTGTGTGTGCATGCGTGCGAGCGGTAGTGGGCCACCCAGCGCGCGGCCACACGCGGCGCCCACCCACGTGGCAGGGGCGCTTACTCGCGGCCCGCGCACTCGCGCCGCTTTGCTGTCGCACTCGCCCTCATGCCAAACTACTACTGCTACCGGCCGCCCCATCGCCGCTGGACACCAATATGCATCCTTGATTGACACATGCCACTCTCTGATACAACTAATCTAATTGAAATCAAATTTATCGCCCGTAAATATCTTTTACTGTCCTACGCGGCTTCCTGTGGCATTTGTAAAATATGCTTACTAACGTTATAGATCGAAAATTGTTAAAATAACCATTCCTATTTTGAAGAGTTTCTCTACGTTGAATTTGAAAACTCGTTGATGTTCTTTACTCAAATGAATTGATTCAAAAATAGTCTTATATTTTTTCAATGATGTATGATTTTTTAACAAGTTGATAAATATACTTACTGGTAATGAGTTTTTCAATTATTTCTACATTCTCCAAAAAAATAATACACAGGCAACTCTATTCACAGTAAACAAAGATGCAGGCCGGTCATTTGGCATTTATTTGGATATATGAGTAGACAAAGGGGGAGACTTACATAAAAGGTGCATTAGCCTTGCCTGTATAATAAAGTCATCTTTTAGTATTATTACGTTTGTAAAATAATTTTACATGGTGAATAATGTATAAATGATAATGGATTGCAATAAAACGTAAGTAGCTAGCATGAACGAAGAAATACCTTATTAAAAAATCATTCAGTTTAGTTCGTACTTAAGTAGTTTCGTATAAACTGCAGGTGCTAACATAGAGTAAGTAGGTACCTAAGTACCTACTGTAAAATTTTGCTCAAAGAACATTAAGTACTCATATACATCATTAGTATTCAGATATATGGGAACTACATATTTTGATTTAAAACGTACAAATTAAAAACCGTAAGGACTCTTTACTACTACTCTTTTTTTTAAGCAAGAATAAAAAAAATATATGCACGTAACATTTGCGCAGGCCGTATTGCGTGGTACCTGGCGGCCAGCGCGTGCGCGCTACTCCCGAATTTCGCGACGTCCTCGCCTCGGTCCGCGCTTTGTGCGCAAGCGCAATCGAATTCATTCATACTTTGATTGAATCGAAATTCTTTTAGTCGCGTCAGAATGATAAATACATGACATGGTACGAATAGTAACTACATTTTATTCTCTTTACAAACTTACTAATCACGCGAGATTTTTTTGATAGTAGTATGTTACGCATAATTATAGTATATTAACTGTAAAAACGGTTTAATTCTATATGTTATTTATAATGTTAATAAGTACTTAATTTTTATGTACAACTATGTGCCCTTAGAATTGTATCTATTCTTAAGGTCCGTTATCGTCGTTGAACTTAGTTTATCAAAACCATAAATTATTTAGATAAGAATAGTTTTTTTTTGTAGTACCCATTTAGAGTACGGTTTAATTTAGGTACTAGTAGCAATTTAATGTCAGCATTATCATTGTGCATTGCAGAGATTTTCTTGCTTTTTGGTCCATTGGGTCATATGAAGACATAATGTAAGACTATACTGTACGTACGTACGTGCATATTTTCGAATATTATTTATAAATATGTATGTGTTTCTGGTGCAATAAAATGTTACTTACTTACTGAACGTAGCAATCAATTAAACTAAAATCACCGCGACATCTACATAACAGGTGCCTACTTATAATATTTAGTTATCTTTACCTAGATTCTACATACATAAATATTGCAGAGATTTTATCGCTTGCTGCAATTTTATTAAAGTATCGTAATTTAATTAATTATTTATCTTGAATGCTGTCGCGCCCTCGATCAGAGCATAAGTTGATGCTTGTTGATGTGTTATCGCAGCGGGCCCGGACACAAATTAATTTTATTACATTGTTGCATGAAAAGTAGTCGATATCAATATTTTTAATAAAACAGAAAAAAAACTGCTTTATTATTCGGATAAATCTTCCCTAAAGCTGAAAACAATAACGTCGCTTGTTAGTGTATACTCAGTTTTTCACTTGTTGGTTGTATCTATGAAAAATGTAGGGATTACGATTCTATATAAACTATATGTTAATAAAAGGTACCTATTTTATTTAGTTTTATATTTTTAGGAAAAGAGGTTTTAGCAAAGTGCCAATCGGTATACTATTTTAATGAAAGTCCAGTAAAATGCTTATATTGGTCATATTTATAAAATGCACTTATCATATGCATCATCCATCAAATCAAGCACCTACTTATATAATACGAGTAGTTTTCCTTATACATAGTTATTTTTAAGGCGGAACAAAGTTAAACTAATTCCAAGAATTAAATTAAATCTCTTTTACTACACTTATTAGAAAAGATGAGTCGTAGATGCTGCCTTATTTATCTTGATGGTTCCGACTGGCGTCAGATGATCCTTTGTGAATACTTGCCTATGGTTTAATTATGGGTCAAAACCGCATATTAGTTCGATCATTAAATTAAACTTTTGTTTGAAAGGAAAAAGAGGGACTATTATATGTATATAATAATGTTTGTTATATTTTAATTTAAGTGTCTTACATATGCTTTTTATCTTTATGTACGAGTATTTACTAATAGTATAATGAGAAAAGATTTGATTGTTTGTTTGTACCTAATGAATAAACGCATAACTACTAATCCGATTTTAAACATTCTTTAACCTAAAAGCTACATTATCAGCGAGTAACATTAGGCTATATTTTATCTTTCGAAGCGTTGGCAATACCAGGCCTGTGTCACTTCCCGTTTAGGTTTCGAAAATGTACCTACCTACGGCCTACCTACATTATTACTATGCGCGCAGGCGGCCCCTTCGGGTGGTAAATTCAGTTATACGAATCGTTTGTCCAGAGTAATAAGAATGAAATTGCCGTGCAATGGATGTCTAGATATC
Organism: Acrobasis repandana; assembly: GCA_963576875.1. NCBI lineage: Eukaryota > Metazoa > Arthropoda > Insecta > Lepidoptera > Pyralidae > Acrobasis > Acrobasis repandana. The sequence continues at coordinate 7,732,534 of OY756215.1, forward strand.
TATACGAAAAGGCGCTGAGTTCTGACGTGAGCTAAATTAAACCATATCGCTAGCCACATTGAGTAGATATTTCTTTGAAATTTTGTGAGTGAGACTTCTGTACGTTAGTATTATTTATTCTGTGGCAATACCTCGGAGTAACAGCTAGTCTTACAATAAATATATTACATAAAGACAAATAACCAATATCACTGTCAATATTTAAAAACCAGTAACAAACTGCAAACTGCGAGATTTGCAAGCCATAAACAAATGATGTGTTTGACTTAGATTAAATTACTTACGCGGTAATCTGTAATTTCAAGGAGGTCGAATTGCTTGTTAAACAAGTATTGAGTTGCGAAGTATGTGCCCACTTTAATATCTCAATTATTTTTTAACGATCCTCTTGGCCCTGGGCTGGTAAAGGAGGGTAAACAAGGCTGCCGCCATCTAATCTGCCTTAGTTTTGATGCACTTTGAGGCTATTTCCTTTTTTAGGGTTCCGTACCCAAAGGATGCTATAAGGAAGATCCTTTTTACTAGGGATTACTAAGACTCCGCTGTCTGTCCGTCTGTCACAGGGCTCTATCTCTTGACCTGAATTAGCGAGACAGTTGAATTTTTCACCGATTATGAATTACTGTGACCGCTATAAAAACAAATATAAAAAATAAGATGAAGATAAAAATAAAAGGGGTCATCAAACAAGAAACGTGTTTTTTTCAGCGTTTTAAAACATTGTGCTAGGGTACGGAACTCTTCATGTGACAGGTTTTTTAATATAAAGTAGGCCATGGATTGTAAAAGAGCTTCGCTCCAGGTCTAACTTCCGCTTTTCTTGGCAGTAGGTATATGGCCCGCCTCTCTTACAATACTATAGCAACAAGTTTTGAATTAGACCGTAAATGTATCTAAATTAGTTTTCAACGATCTCTTTGGCCCTGGGCAGGTAGATGGCTCAATCAGTCGCTCATGAAGGCTGTCGCCACCCAATCACCATGCCTTTCAATTTTTTACACTGTATCGACACTTCGTTAGATAAGAGCAAGTCTGCTAATCAGTTAAAATGTAATAAACTGAGCTATGTTTTATATAAGATGATGTCTTTGTTTACTCAACTTCTAAATTGCCAAATCGCTGTTATCAACCTCAAAAACAAATACGTAAATATCTCCGCCTGATATAGAAGTTCAGGGTCATTGACGAAACATAACTACAATTTTGTATATTATTACATTTAACACATACCTACACGATATTTTTTTGTATACCTACACCAAAAAGTGAAGAAAAGAAGCATCAATAGTGAATGCTCAACAAATACATAATCTTTTTTTAAGTTGTGATAGTAAATTTAACAAACAACAAAGATTTTTTCTCTAAAATTGTCCTTTAATGTCGCCGCTTGAGCTACCGAGAACTAATCGGACCCTGGGCGTGCCCAATCGTGCTGCCATCAATCTGCAGCCCTATGAAGACATTAGTCGAACTCCAAATGGAAGGTATGTCATCAAGTCGGTATGCGTTTCCGCCAATTTTTCAACTCTGTTCCTTATTTAAATTGTTAGTTTCCTTTGAATTAAAATAAAAGAAATATTTGATTAAGATTTGTTTGTATTGTAAACGCGTATCCAATTTGATGAGATACACCTTACAATAGGGCGTAATATACCTAACAATGTAAAATAATCATAGAGATTTCTGCGGGGCAAAGTCAAATAAATTTTACTGTTTTAGTAGAGGTATTTCTGCATGTTACGCGATTGTATCTTCGAGCTTAAATTACAACGCTAGATTCCTGCCTGTTGTAAAACAGACTGCGAGCTTTTACCGGAGATAACGTAGAATTGATATTGACGTTACTGTTTTACTGACTCATTTGTCATACACTTTAATTTTTACAACGCTGTAATATGCTTGTAAACTGCTGCAACAAAATCTTGTATCAGTCAGCCATTAAATACAATATGTAAACTGATGTCGATTGCCGCAGTAAAGTACTGGAGAAGCATAAGTCGATGTCGCGGCGAGGTTTAAAATTAAGTCATTATGTGGAACGGCCGGCGTCACTTAATGAATGCAAGGTAGGTGGAAGACAATGGGCCGATTGTTCCGCCGCGTCCTGTCGGCGGCGCAGGTACAGCGCGCAGGAGACGCGTACCGATATTAATAGTAATGATGTGCGTGTTCGTGAAAATCTTACTTTTTATGACTCTCATCAAGTTTCAGGGTATATATTTATAAACAAAAAAACTTTATGCATCAAAAATATATAACATCTAAGAAAATATATTGAAACTATTTTAAGGGTGAATTCAGTCTGTACTGAACAACATTCCTCGAGAAACATATCGAAGTATAAAAAATATTTTTTGATTTCTATACAAAGTCGGCTGATCGGGCAACTTGTGTGGGAGATCAAAAATCTATTACACAGATACTTAAATATTTATTATTTAAGTATCTGTGTAATAGATTATGCCTTTATTCAAAATTCAAGTTCAATTAATATCTTTCGATTTTCACTTCGCAACCTACTGAAGTTTGGAAGTCGTCTACTCCAAAGGAAAATTAAAACTCTAAATTTATTATGATATACATAGATGAAACAAATAAAAATATTGCATGTGATTAAAATTTCTATTTCGTTTTATTAAATAAAATTATCAACTTAAGTTAACTGTTTACAACTACATCTACAAAACAAGTAAAGCTAAATTATAGTTCTCACATGTAAAAAAGTTATAAAACTGTAAGTACATAATTAATTTGTTAATTATTTTGTCTCTATTCCGTTGGCGCGGTACGTCGTCTCAACGGCTGCTTTCCGCCATCTTGTAAGTACAAGATCCCGCCGCACAATTTTTAATATTCATAAGGTCTGGATTATAATTCTTTCAGTTATTTATTGTTAGGGAGCTATAAGAGTATAATTAATAAATCAATTGAGGCAATCATTTTAAATCTCAAATAGAAAAGTTTCTGTCACAAGCGTAGGAAGGGAAAAACTAGGGTAGGTACTTCTATTGTAGTTTTTGACGTGACAACGTCTAATAACTCGATACTACGGGCTGCATACACGAAAAAGATGACGTCATTGTCGCGTTCCGCAAGCGAGAGCGCGGCACGAATGAGAGAGAGGCATGATATCACATGATACTACTGTAATGTTAACATGACAACGTCAAACTACCGTCCGTAAACCGACTTTACAGACAACCAATTTTTTGTTTTGTTTATTCAATTTACTAATAGTCACAAAACAATTGAATTATAATAGTTTTAGCCTATTTAACTGACTGTCTTTTTATTTTATGCTGGACTAGGCTAGGAGCAAATAACAAGGTAGAATGTACAGTGAACACCTCCCGTGCAGATTGCAAAAGTCTGTTAAATGAATGATAATTTATTAATCTGCAGATCCTTTTATTACGTAATGTAATTAATGGGCTGACAATAATCTGACACTATTCGTGATACCCGTTTTTTCATCTTTTGGCTCGCCATCGTGCTATCCGCGGGTTGTAGATTTTAGGGCCCTTGGGTCTGTCTACCCTGCAAAAAGATTAAGACATGATAATGTATCAGATCATTTAGTAAACTTTTCGTAGACATCAATACAGTATTCTGATCACTTAACAGATTGACTTCGAAATCATGCGGCGGAGTCTTGTACTAGCAGTTTTTTGTGCAGGACCACCCAACACGAAGTCGCTACATTATTTTATTGTACAATAAACAAATTTATTGCTCCATATGGCTATTTATGTTTTTATTTATAAGGGCTTTTTGTTGGGACCAGAGTTTTTAGTAATCTTGACGGGATTGCGTTTATAAGTTTTGTGGTGAGCTGCCTGTTTACGACCGACGCCGTCACCGTTTTTGAGTTATTTCCCTTTATTATAAAAGTCTCTGATTGATGACAGACAAATAACATAGTTGTGTGGATATAAAATGTTTTGTAACGATCAGGAAATGCCTACCTATATAGTAATTTTTATTAAACATCATATATTTAATATTTATCTAGCTGCGCAACCTGGTACAGTACAGGATTCTGTGGTACAGGGGAATAAGACTACCGCTTATAATAATGTATCTATTACTATTTCATGATAGTATATATTTATAGATCTACAGCCCGCACTAGGAATGTGCGATTTCTGCACTGTTACTTATCTGATCTCGAACAAAAAGTTTAAAAATAATCTTTATATATGGATTATGAATTATGATTATGATGACCTACATATGTGCTAACTATTAATCAAGTTCACACATAAAGACTTGATTGAAAAGGCAACCATGAAACAACTGTCCATACTAATTTAATATGTAAATTAAAACAAAATAGACAATAGAAAATAAATTATGTTACATAGTATAAAAGTATAATATAATATAAAGCAAACATTTCCCATAATGATTTTGGAATATTATTATGTCGTTACGAGTATCATTGTGTGCGTCTCTTTCCACACAATGACACCGGCAAGAGCTTGACTCATGTAGACAGGCAAACATTATGACGTAGATTAGTTACAGCGTAGCTACTGCTACGACGATGTCGTAGCAGCTACGCCGTAGTACCTCGGTAATATAGAGAGTTGAAACACAGCATTGGATTGTCTCAAATATAAGTCGTAAAGTTTTAAAAGAAAATTGTTTCTGTTTGAAGGATGAGAGTATATTGTGATCGTAGCGTAAGGTCATGTCATGTCACTTGATCAGCATCACACCAGTGACAGCTTTTGTTATGATGATAGTTTAATAAGTGGCGTCTAGTCTGCTTATTTGTGATATGTCAAATCAAATCAATTCCTAACAACAACATTTTAGTATATGTGTAAGTAATTAGCGACGCCAGTTTCCATATTTTTATTTTGAGAAATGTCTAGAGTTTATTGACTCAAATGTAGTTATTAGTAAAGTATATGTAGAGACAGATGGCATTTACTTTTGAGATGCAATAACTACAGAAACAAGAATCCCCGACCTTTGGCTGCCACTATGCCGTGTGTAATACAAGGAGAAATGTGAAAGGTCTTTGTCCAACATTGAGTTAACTGCGGCCGACTTTGATGAATGATGATGAAAGACAATAAAGTCAAAGTCACCCAAGTATGTGGAGGTACCACACAAGACCCACCGCGCCTCAGTAATGCAAATTCATTCCTGTATGTTCACTCGTTGCCATTTATTAAACTCGAGTAGTGATTGTATATCCCGCAACATACATTATTTATGAACACCATAATTCCTAGTAATCCCGCCTAGGACAAGCTCTCATTAAAATAATTAAACTATCAGTAAATACACGTTAAGGGACCGCAGACATGCATTAATTATTAATTAGCCTCATAACAAAAAGTGGTGTGCGTCATTAATGGAAAATATCAACCGCGCTTGCATTATGGATACGGCGCGCCCGGGCGCCCGGGTCGGTGTACACTCGCCATGATGTTGACAAGTCCTGCAATTTTTCGCAAGTGATTTTTTAACTAAATAATTATTGATATTTGTTCAAAACAAATATATGACTTCGATACCAGAAAAACTAAATATTCAAACAATTGTATACATAGACGACAAATTTTTCTAGTTATTTTCGTTTAAAAACAAACCACACAATCGATTAATAAAAAAAAATATGGAACCACCTGTACACCTGGAACGCTTTCAAACAAAAAAAATATTTTTTCAAATCGGTCAAGGCGTCTTCGAGTAATTTTACTTTTTTTCGCACCGAGGGTTCCGTAAAAACCTGTAAGTATATAAGTAAGTTTAAAATTACTCAAAATATTTTTATTTTATTATTTTCGCTTTTCGCAATTTTTCCTATAAGAATAAGACGTTGCTTCGTTCGTGTAAAACACGAACGACGATCAAAAAGAATAGAGACAGAAGCGTTAGAAATGTGGTACTAGAGGAAAATTTAAAAAATAAGTTGGACAGAAAATGTAACGAATAAAAAGGAATTAGAAAACGTGAAAGAGAAAAGGCAAATATTACAAATCATAGATAATAGAAGAGGGAAAATTTTCGGTCATCTACTACGACACGATGCGTACAATAATTGAAGGAATGATAAAAGAGGAGCAGAAAAACCCAGAAGAAGATTTTTGATCAAATAAAAGAAATAATGAAATCTGAAAACATAGCAGAGGAAAGAGAGATATGGAAAGCCCTCCACCGACAAGAGCGCGGCTCTTAAATACAATAAGACAAAATACCTGCTTCAGAGCGCGAGTTGCGTTTTCGGATTTTACTTTTCCGATCTTTGGAGAAACTTGCCCCCGTAGCATGGCACCGGCAACAACGTTTGTCGAGGGCTATCATCTATCACTATCTCGCTTTACGTAATAATCACGAGAGGAATGGCACTAGTCCGTCGCGCGATATAAACTTTATCTGGATTTATCAACGGTGCCATGCTAGGGGGGCTGCTACCGCCCGATATCATATTTCTTGCACGAGATATATTTGCTTAGTCCTTCAGTTGCTTACTACATCCACAGGAAAATATGTAGTGGTCCTATTCCAGGCCGGAAACCGCTCGGTGCACTTAGCTTTGCTGCAATGAATGTGAAATCAAACTGATGGTCACACTAGCAACTAGACCATTTAGATGCAAGCCCGCGGCCGCATATAGAGTCATCACAGGCCCGGCCACCCATCGGGCGCTACCGGCTGATATCAATGACCACCGGACAATGAATAATACATCTACCAATAACCGGCGCAGGTGGTAAGATTTTTGTGAACCTGTGATGTCAAGTGAATTTTTTTTAAAGTTTTGAATGTGAACCTACTGTACGTACGAGTATATGGTGAGGTCGGCTGAATCAAGTGGGTTATTGTTCCCTTTGACCGCCGTGGACACCTTTAGGCGTCCTGCGGAAACTGTCCTGAAACGCCAACATTCGTGTCACATAAACTGGTGCGGCGTTCAAAGGGTTAAAAAAGAGATATAAGATTTTGAAGTTATTTGTATGTTTTATTTACTAAAATGCTGTTATCGTAGATTTAAACGCAGTAAAAGAAATCTAGGACAACCTAGATTTTTTAATCAATTACAAAATCATCAGTCGATTTTTTTATGAGGTCGGCAGTATAGCTGTCAAAAATATTTGTTATCTTCAAAACAATTCTATTTAAATTTAATTAAGATATTGAATAAACTCCATTCGACGTCACGAGATGTCATCAAAGTTCGCAAACAAACGCCTCGCAGTAGCAAATAACACGCGCGGAACCGCGTTACATAATGCGCGCGCGCAACAATTTCTTAAATTCTGTTTATCGTATGTCTAACTCAGCAATTTATCCAATTAGGAGCGCCAGCGGCGGCCACCCACGGCGCCGGCTATTAAAGATAAATTACAAATAATTTGGTTACGTTTATTTTGCCTTATGGACCGGTGATTGCGACCACGGCTGCCACATGCTCCGCGCGCCCGTGTCGGCGATAATTACCTATCGATTATTTTGACCCCTGACGAAAAAGAGGGGTGTTTTAAGTTTTACGTGTCTGTGTGTCTATTATTGTCATCGTAGCACCTAAACGAAGACACCGATTGAAATCGGTCTCTTTGGGAGTCGTCTTGTCTGTCGAGATGGTTCTTAGCAATGTTTGATGAAAATCATTAAATGTTTAGTGTATGCTACTAAATTTTCCCCAAGAAACAATTTATGGAAAAAAAAGTTTTGGTAAGTATATTCTGTTAGACTTTATAACAGATAAACATCGTAAACCTGGCCGAGGATTTGACCCAAGACCCTGTTAGCATACAAGCTCAAACCACTTTATTTATGATTGTATTTATACTTCGACCGATCTATTCAAATCGAACACATTTTTAATATGGTCGCGGTCGCCGCCCGAACTGGCATGATTTGCAACTTGACACCTCAATTAATTGTCTGTACTAGTAAGCGTGCCAAGTACGGACAAACGTAAATAAAACCACCAGTGTCCTAAATTAAACATTTTACTGCTGTAGCTACAATAATATTTAACGAGGCTTTTAACGGGTTATTCCCATACACCTGGATATCTAACCAGTAATATGACAATACGGATGTGGTCTAAAAGATATTTTTAGCTTATCAGGTAGATTAGCATAGGAGGAAGATACAGCGCATTTATATTTGGCATCGCCCCAACACTGCTATATCTTTATGAATTTTTACTACTTTGATAAACCGAAAAATATGGGTCTATAATTTTTGGATAATCTAATCGACGGACTAAATAAAATAATATTTTTCGGAATCAGACCACATCCCTATTAAGACAAAAAACATATTCAACTCATCATACCACCATTTTCACTGAAAGCAATTTGACTTGAAAGCGATTCCCTATATCATCGAGGCATAAATATGGGAACTGTTTTAATTTTTTTAAATGCTATCGAATTCCAATGGAAACGGAATGAATGGGAAATTGGGGATGCTAAAGGGAATCGCTGATTTGGTTGGCTGTTTTTTACAATTTCCATTTGCTACGCATTGAGAGCAAATGGAAATAAAATCAAGATTGATTCCTTATTTCCATACCTGATGACAGTTGTGACTTTTTGTCTCCATTATCAACGCTGTCAACTGTAGGTAAACATATTGGAATAACCCATCGTGTCTAAGTTTTATCAAGATGTGTGTCGCGGCCGCGGCCGGAGCCCGAGGTGCGAAACCTAAGAGGCGCGCAATTTAAATACTCAAACAAATTGATTTACGCGTGAAGCTTGCGCAAGCGCAGGGCACCTGCATTATGATAGGATCGATGCAGTTGCTTGCACTACTTGATTGCTTTTGCCTCATTCATAATTTTTTTTAATCTGCAATGTATTATGAAATTTTATTATCGCAATTCAACTCATCTAAGGACAGGTGAGTAGAGAAATAGGTAAGAGGGACGGATGGGTAATTTAAGTTTTATTACGTAACCAACTTTTTAATTTGATTAGTATAAAAGTCATAGGATAATAGTAATTATCGATTCTTTATACCAAGTAAGAGCTTAATTATTAATTAAGATTATATTTTAAAAAGAATTAAAAACTGTAGGAATTAAATCTTTTCCTTCTTCATGTTTTTCGGTATGTAGTCGGGTATTGATGTGATTTTAAATATGTAAGATCATGTGTGTAAATATTACTTATAAATATTTATACATTCGGAGTTGCTGAACATGCAGTCATTCAATCATCATGGGGTCGGCAGATTGGCTGGCTGCATCCATATTCATGGCAGGAAGACATGAAATGGTGAATTGAACATAGATATCGCAAAGAATACGCGTTTTGTTGTCACAATAATGACTTGCGAGCATTAACTCTATGGATAAGGTGGCTATATGCCCAGAGCAGGGTGACAGTAGGGGTGATAGAACTATCGTTGAAGTAGCATTAATAATCATCTGGTTCCATACTCTTGGGGCGCAGAAGTTCGTTTACAGATATGAGATATATAAGATACGCGTGTCATACGCTTACTAGAAGCCTCCGTCGGCATTGTCGTCACATACATATCAATGACTGTCGAATAGTGGCGTATTTAGTTTATAGTCAATAAGGTATTTTACTAGAGCGGTGATTAATTTAGGGTAAGTGTAAGCCACCTCTATACGACTACAGAGTGACGTGAAAATCATATTCTGCTGCCTTTTGATGTGTAGCGTAGGTAAACCGCTTAAATATACACAAGTTTAAACTAACTTTGGGGCTAATCAGTGTCATTAGTCCTTATATTAGATTAGTTATAAGATTTATTTATTTATCTGTAGAGATGTAATTTGGTATTCGAGTAGTCGAATACCAAATTACATAAATTTTTACCTATTCAAGATAACGTTGTACAATATAAGTACAAACAAAGTAGATTCAAAGAACATCGTTCGCTTCACAAGCTCGTTCATTGTCATATTTCATATGAATTTAATATATATCATTGCAATATTGCCCTTATTACCATGAGGTAATAAGGGCAATATTGCAATGATATAGGGAAATTAGAGTCTACCGTATACTAGCAACAAGTAAACATGAGTTTACTTGTTGCTAGTATACGGTAGACTCTAATTTCCCTCGACTTTCCCATTTCCCAGACTGCAATCTCCCACACACTCCATATCCTATATACGTGCTCACCTGGTTTCTCAAGCCTGGTACAGGTTTAACGAGGTCTGACGTGGCTGCACAGGAAAAACAGAGGCGATAAGCACCTATATCGGCCCGTGGGCGTGGCTTTAAGTGCAGTCACGTCCATTCCTTAGTGGACTTAGTTCCTGCGCTCTTGCTGCGAAACGCTGGCTGGGTTGGCACAGAACGGAACTGAACTGAACTGAAATACAAATGTTTAGTCAGGATAACTAAAATTTATTAGCCATAATAATCTAAAAGTATAATCATTACGAGTATATCGCAGAAAGTTCGCAGTCAGAATCGCATTTTGGTATTTTTTCATATGTATAGTCATTTCAATACAGAATCATGATTATAAACTAAACTAAGATTATAAACGTATGTGGTTTTTTCTTCCCTGTAATAAAAAAAAAATAGTATGAAAAGGCTGTCTACCTTGGGTGGTCACAGTTCTAACATAAGCTAACCTATATTTTAGCCCTAACCTATTTTTTTTGTTGACCAACAAATGTATAGATTTTAACGATTATGGTTTTCATTATTATGTTTTTTGATTTGCATTTAAAATTGAAATAAAACAGTTGATTATAAACGTATGTGTTTTTTTTCTTCCATGAATTAAAAAAAAAATTATAGTATGAAAAGGCTACCTTGGCACACGTGGGGTGGTCGCAGTTCTAACATAACCTAACCTATATTTTTGTCCTAACCGAGCAAACTCGAAATGCTTTTTTTTATGTTGACCAACAATAGTATAGATTTTAACGATTATGGTTTTCATTATTACTTATGCTATATATTATCTTATATAGAAATTATACCAAAATAAAAGTAACACTAATTAAACATTATTCTAAAACAAATTATGCGAAACGTAATGTATGTAAAAGGTAATTCTACTCAATTAAAAATCTGACATCTTAAAAGTATGCTATTGTACATTCGGACATATAAATATTCGGCCAAACAAATATTACATCAAATATTTTTTATGCGTTTGAAATATTCTATTAAATAACATTCTGCCTAGTATGTTATGCCAAATGAAATTCGGAGCATCAAGATTCTACCAGATAGATGGAACCCGTTTTGTATAGGTTTTTTTTTTTTTTTTTTTTTATTAGAAATTTGAGTGCGTTTGATCTCTATCTAGCCTAATGGGAAGCTAAGATGAGGTCTAAGGTGTATCACGCAAACTCAAAAAATGCCTGTTCACTCTTGCCTTGAAAATCCCTAAATTATATGTATGGGGAAACATCGACGCAGGGAGGGAATTCCACACCTTAGCGGTTCGCACAATGAAGGAGGAGGCGAATCGAGAGGTACGATGAGGAGTAATATCGACCACAAATGGGTGGAATCCCTGTCCACGTCGTGTTGTCCGATGGTGGAATGGTGCAGGGGGAATTAAATTATGTAATTCCTGCGCACACTCCCCGAAGTGCAACCTGTAGAAGACACACAGACTTGCTACCAGTCGGCGATGTTCGAGGCTGTGGAGCCGTCCTGCCGTAAGCAACTCATCACCAACGAGTCTTCTGGCACGTCTGTCGATAGCTTCCAGGGCTTCGAGCTGAGGTACATTACGTGTAATGTTTATTTATATAAAAAAAAATATATTTTAAAGAAAAGCCTACTCGCCAGACGAGCTTTCTCATAAGTCAGTCAGTAATTTACAAATACATACTTATAATATGTTGACACATTATAACATGTAAGATACATAAAATTTAATGATAATTTTAATACCTAATAAATTTGCTACCTACTTCATTACCTAAAGTTACAGTTTTAGATAATTCATGTAGCAATATACTCGTACACGTGCCCGGAGCTCGGGGTGTAAAATTATAAAATACGCCACCGCTCGCGACGCTATTCTGCATTTCAGATGAATGCATCTAAATAAACCGTTAAGGTGAATAAAGTACACCTATACAATTGTTTAAATGGGTATTTACGAGTACATATATAAGCAATTAACACAGCGGTCACGCGTTTTTTTTCTCAATATGTTAACATTTATCTATTTTCAAAACGTACACGAATAAATTAAATTGTGTTATGTTGTACAATTTTTGAAGTAAAAACTTGTCTTTAGGCGCATTGGAAATTTTATTAAATGGGAAAAAACCATTGAATTCGCGACACTGTTACCGTAACCGACACCACCTTGATCAAGTTTACACTTCTGTCGGCACTCCCGGAGTGCCACTGTTTCTTTTTTTGTTGTATACTTATAATTACCTAGCAATTTGATTATATTCCACCTGCACCGCTTTATAAGTACTTCTGTACTAGAAGTGATTGCTTCGCAACTTATTTTTTTTGTTGTGGTAATTATTGATCCAAAGCGCAGGAAAGTTTACTTCTATATTAAAATTATTGAGCTATATGTATGTACTAAGCACAAAAATCTCGTGCTACAATTGCATTCCCCAGGAGGGTTAACGTCTGGCTGCGTCCGGTTGTAAAACTTTTCGTACAAATACATTTCCAAAGAGGATTGACGTGAGGCAGGCGGCCGGTCGTTAAACTACAGTCAAGTCATTTAAACTGTTCCGGCTATTTTTTCTTCATTTTGCAAGGTCTTTGGCATCCTTGGGTGAAAGTGCACCCCGAGCTCCGAAGCGGCACAGCTAAGGATGCACCAGGGAACGCGTTTAGACGAAGAAGATATATGTATGTACTAAAATTGAAATTGAGCCTCATTAAACCTAGGCGTAGCTAGGCAAAAAAAACTAATGGCCCTCCCTGAGAGGTCTATTTTTGATAGTGAAATGTCACAAATCGTAACTGGAACACTTGATTTTCAAAAATATCACTCTTAAAGTACCTAAGTAATTACAGGACTACAAGTACTTCGAACGGCCACAGAATCGATTACGCGCCATGCAATATACCAATGTGGATTTTTCTTATCAATAGTTTATATCGGTAACATTTGTTCAGAGTCAGATGCTTAAAATATTGTATTACACCAGATGCAAGCATCAAAACATGTGCACGGAACATGCACATGAAACTCGTAGACGTGCCTACAAAATTTATATCATGATCGAAAGTAGTAGAAAATCTAAGTGGAAAACGTTTTGCATAACAAAACTAAACTGCAATGGTCATAATTGAAACCTCCTCCATTGTGATCTCAATCCTCTACCTCACACAAGCTTCTAAGAAGATGTATTGGGCGACACCCCGCTGTGTTTTCGCCCGAAGTGTCAAAATGTCCAAGTCAAACCACCCTTCAGACACCACAAATTGTTAAAACTTCTTCATTGAAATTTGAACTCAAAGTTGAAAGACTTTAAATATCGATTTCCTATTGATAACAACAAAAACTAACGTCGTAATAGTATATTTGCGGTGTCTAATATAACGAGATCAATATCGATCTATTGCATTGCAGTAACTTTTTCCAAGGGAATCTTTTCAATAGGGACGTTTACACCTCGATTCTGGGAAGGGTGTGTTGTGAAATTGAGATGTCGTCAACTGAGTGACTTTAGATCTTAATCCTATTGAACGATATTATTTCCTACAGTGGCCTCTGTAATATATTCAGATATTCATTACAAAGAAGGATTTCTTGAATTAAATCATATCTTTAATATTCGTAAAAAATACATTGAATAATAATAATAAGAAGGATTTCTAGATGCTAGAAAATCTCTGCTGCTTCGATAGAATATCTTTGCTTATTTACGAAAGATTATCAATTTATCACATTATCCAATTTTTGTTTCGTAATTCCACATAACATTTAGTTTAGTTCTACTTTGTAGAACTAAGTTGGATGTAACTACGTATATATGTAATTAGAACTAGTAGAGTATAATTTTTATAAGCACATAAATCTAAGTAATTATTGCAAGATTTAAATTTATTTTAATTTTATTGATATATTTTAGGCAATTATGTTATTACCCATCTTTTACGAAGCTCTCATGAAAAGCACTGTCTCAAATAGGTAGGTAGTTAGTCCCTTCAGCGGAGTCAACATCTCAATTTTGAATATCCGATTAAATTGAATATAACTTGATAATAAGCATTCGTAATTTTCATTAGTTTTCACCATAATAATAATTAGATAAGGACAATCCGGCTCGAAGGACCATTAAGTAAAGCTTTGCAAATAGTTTAATGTCTATGGGCCTTTAATATTGTAGTTAATATTACGTAGCCTGAAATAAATGATTTGATTTGATTTGAATACTGGGCATGTAGACATGGAATAGTAATTTTTTCTAGGACTCCATGGCGTGGAGGACTCGGAGGCACTCGCTCAGCACGCCCGCTAAATAAATTCATTAGCCGGCGGCTTTTTATGTCGGTAACTTCAAAAGCCGGGCTCGACGCCCGGCCGGGGGCGCGCTGCCCGACTTTTTACTCAGAAAACTCTGTAAACAAAATGATATGGTGCGTCCGAATGTTTGATCCGCCTTTATTATCTGTATACAGAGTGAATGTTTAGCTAGCAAACGCCCTCTCTTTGTGGTAATTGTGGGAATGTAATAACTTTTGAGTATGAGCAAACGAAGCTAGCTTTTGCCTTTGATCTGGGCCAATTCAGTTCTCCATGCCCTTCCTTCTGGGCCATATATTTACATAATTTTGTCTGTCTTTCAGGTTTCACAATTTTAATCCTGATGTCTATTTGTACAATCTTAAACTTCCTTTTTGGATTTAACATTCGATACAAAGATAATGAAGAGTACTTTTGATAATATAGTAGGTAGCTCATATGTAGATGATAGTGGCACTGCAGCTTCATTCAATGCTTTTATTTTGCCGAGCTTTGCTCCCCTCTCTTCTTGAAGTGTGAGTGAGATAGCCTCATCACGTGTGTGGTCCTCCAGCAAGCTGGCTCGGGCACTTTCGGAGAAGCTCGGTGCCCGTCGGGCCTCAGAACGGCAACATAACTGATCGAATCGTAATGGCGGCTCAACAAACATTCAGTCTACGCATTCTGTGCTCGAACCAGTGCTGTCCAAGTCGCGCTAGTGACGACACGTAATCGCGGTGTGACTATCGTAATCGAAGCTCGGTGTCGTTCCGTGTCGAACGGTAAAGTGCTCCATAGAAGTGAAGAATCCGAGTGTAAAGTGTGTGGTTATGTGGCGGCGAGTGATATGACAGCTAGCGCCGCCAGACGGACTCCGGCCGTCTTCATGAGGATACTGGTGACAAGCCTGGCCCCGAGATCATGGTGGCTCCCGATTCCGAGGCTCCTTCGAATCCTCGGATAACGACTGCGAACGAGAGCCCGTCGGCTGCTGAGGCGCGCCACAGCACCGACCTGTACATACGCACCAGCTGGGTGGACGCCGCATTAGCACTCTCCGAACTCGAAAAGGTGCAGTGTCTCACAGTGGTTTCACTACCAACACGAATACAGTGTCAAGTTCCGATTGTCATATTGCACGTGTGATTGTTTTTCTGCGAATGTCAATCGCATCTGAGGAACGCGGCAGCGGCAGCGCGGAACAGTGGCGCTGACTAGCGGTAATTGTGCGTACTATCAAGGCCGCGCGTTTTTAATAAGGATCTTATGGATAGGTACTCCATAGAATTTTGATCACTCACCGTTATCATTGGAAATTCACATTTACCAATCTGATATTGAAAATTATTCAAATAAAACGTCAAGTAAATGTCAGTAAAATCAACATATCAAAAAAGGTATAAATACGAAAATTTACCTGTATACTCATCACATCACAGCAATCCTACTCACGCTTTTTAAACCTTCAAAAAGTTTTTAGACGAATTTTCGAAACAAGTAGGTACAATAAGCAAGGCAGCAGCGGACGGGTTCGGGGAAGGTAGCGTTTCCTAGAAGGCCGCCCGCCCGCGGTGGTCCGCACCCCTGCCAGGGGCGTATTTGCAAAACCTTCCCGTTCTTAATCCTGTTACATTTTTTCTACTTCGTGAGTCTTTCGACATTCCATTTATGACTCGGAACTCAATTCATTAACAATCGAAATTAAACATTAAAAAAAAGTCAATTGAAACCCCAAACTTGACAAAGTTTTAAAAAGAAAGGAAATTTCTCGTCGTAATCTCAGTAAATTGTGTTTACTCTGAATGATTATGAAGTTCGTTCGTTCCGTATACAAGATGAAGCAATTAAGGTGGGCGCGGGGAGATGCGCACGCGCAGCGGGTCGGGCCGTCGATAGAGACATCACCGCCAAGACTATTAGCCGAGAAACCGGCGGCTGCCTCGGCGCGCCGCGGCTCGGGCTGTGGCTCGGGCTCCGACTTACATTATACGGAACATTAATATGCTAAAGGACGCATGTTTGCCTTATAGGTAGTTAAGTTATTTATGAACTTTGATAAAATAAAACATTTAAAATTGAATCTTCATGTTATGTTACTTCTTTTTTTATGAGTCACAATTATGCATACAAACTTAACCTATCAAAATAAATTTGAAATTCTAAAGCCTCAGTAATTCACTAAAAACAAATTTCTAAGATCTAAGTTCTCCAAACTCTAAGATATCTCAATAAATCCATAAAAATAAAACTACTACGAATAAATTAAATGATTAACTAATATTTAAATTACATAACTACTCCAGAATAAAATAAAAGAATGCTATTCCACAAAGTTTTATGTCTGGCAGGACCGCACAGAGCTCGCCTCGTGGAATTGAGACATCTTGTGGTTTCCGATCGCTGCGTCCCTTTTCATCTTCAAGAAGGGACAGATTCTTTCCTTTTCTTTGACTTTTGTGTTCCATCCCTGTCACGCTTGGTTTTCCCACATATCTTTTGTCTTTGTCCAAACACTGAGCTCGCCGGCGGTCGGCAGCTGCGCTGGAGACCTATAAATGATTGTACATGCACACCCACGATTTTCAAAGGCACAGCTTTGAGAATTATCTTCCAATTATTTTCCGGAGATTTATTCAGAAGGTTATCAAATAATTGTATTTTTTTCGTTCATAAAAACATAAAAAATCCTACTGGACATACTTATCAATTGACACAACAATTTGACTGAAAGTGGACGTACAGAAAGTACTAATTTAATGTGATCAGTTAAGTGCGGAGGGTTAAACCGCAAGAGCTGGCAGCAATGGTATCGTATTACGGGCGGCATGGCAGTCTGAGCTGCAACACGTGGCTGCATACACACCTCACTTCACAATCAGTTTTTCCTTACCATTACCCTTCGCTTCCGTGCCAGTAGCCACCAACAGCTGGCGGAACGAAAATGCCTTTGACCACAGCTTTAGCCAAAGATTATCATTTCTTGAAGACATACCAAGATTGAGGCTTTTTTAGATTTGCTACCGTAATGTTAATCATCATCATCAGGTCTTTTTAGTCTTCACTGTAGGAGCACGACCCTCTCTGTACTACCAGAACCATATTAGCCAGAGCAGTCAGAAGATTTGGCCTACACTCTCCACGCTGACCAGACGGGTTGGAGAGGTCTCACTGTCTTATAAGCTTTGTTTGTATGTAATATAAATCACCATAGAGAAATTCTTAGAAATATAAAAAAAAAAATATTTTAAATTAAAAAAAATATATATAGAGACTTAAATAAGTCTCTGAGAAAGAGGACTATAAAAGCTCATATGCGTCTTGCTGAGGCGTTTTGTAGATTTGCTGGAGATTATATCGGATACATTTGCTAAATAACTAGGCACTTAAAAGATAAGCACATATACCTATGTAGTATACCTATGAAATTGGTGCAATAATAAATAACACTTCGATTCAACAGATGTTTTGCTCTTTTGTCCTTCCATTTTGCTATCATTGATATTTACTGGAATTTGATTAAGTAGAAACCTATTGAGTGTGGAATCTTGAATGAAAAATGTATAGAAATAAGTTGACATAAATAGAAGTTGAAGCTAGTGCAAGTTAAACGAAAGGTGATATAGATTCAATAAAAAAGGGAAAATTTTTGGTGACGGTTAAGTCCCAATTTATTTATAAAAAATATAAAAGCTAAGAGAGGAAGAAAAAGCCACTAGGAAAAATAAAGAGGAAGGAGAGAACAAATGTACAGAAAAGGGTGGAATCATTTTGTACAAGGAGGTCAAACTGATAGCTGGCGAAAACATGGAAGATATATTCCTCAGCACGCTTGGCTTGACTGCCAAATTCTCCTTGAATGCTTTACAATAATTCCGTCACGCAAGTGGCTGTTGCATATGTCTCCACCTCTACCAAGCGCAAGTGCAATGATGCACCAACTGACCCAAACTGTTAAAATATTTGGTGACAAGACAACTTTTTAGCTCTTTGGTTGCTATACAAATGAGCCTTAAGCCCAAATATCGGCTGTTTTATCAGCATTTGCGGTAACCTAGTGCTTTACCGATAGAACGGCTATCATATGGCCGGAACCGGTTACGCCACTGCCTAACATATAGCAACTTTCTCAAGTTTAACGGCTACCTATCCACCGGGCCATTAAACAAAACTTAATGCGATTTAAATTGTCATTATTAAAGTGAAATTATAATCACCTCATTTATGCTGTTTTCGGTGTGAATATAAGAAAAAGTTTACAATTTTGTATAAATTCCACAAAGAATTTTTGTTTTATATTTTCGAGGTTGGAATGGAATGTTAATTAAAAACCAGACCTATAAGACGATAAATAACACATTTAGGGAACATCAAGCTTTTTTCCTTATTATTTTTTAGTATCACATACATATGCCTAAGATGGGCAAGATACGTGGTAAGAATGGAACAATCTAGTTTACCAACTCTTTACTGGAAGCAATCAGCCACAAAGTCGCAAAAATTGATGAAGTCTTCATTATAAATGGCTAGATAGCATTAAGCAAAATCCAAAAACTAAAATCGTCAACAGCTAAAGACGAAAAGTTCATAACAGACTACCTACACACCACCGACACCTACAGTAGCGGATGTCTTTGTACTTTTTAAAGTTTCAACCATAAGAGAAAATGTGCGTGAACGCCTCCCAATTGAAATAAGTTACAATGTAAAGTGGGATTTGTAAAAAGCTGCACCCAAGTTGCTTATCATCAATGTTTCAAAAACAAAGTTTTCATAAACATAAAACGCAAAATACAATGCGATACCGGGACAAGAAATCGTTTCCACCATCGCCATCGTAATTACGTTTCTTACATTCTTTAAACAGGTTTGCATTTTTCCGGTGTTACAAAACGTGTTCCGAGGTGGCAATAAGTGTGCCTAGGTCGGGAATAGATTATTTGCGCCCGTTTTATTCTTCTTCTTAAGCAAATAAGGGAATGTGAAAGTTGCGTAGGTAGTTATTTCACTACTTATGCATAAATCGCAAACGTGATAGTAGGTAAATCGTAGATGCCTCCGATGAAAATCATATATCAAGCCATAAAATTACAGATTTATGGACCTAGTCCTTCTTTTTCTATTTTTCGTGTGCTGGGTAAAATTAAAACTAGTTCCTAGAATTTTGATAGTCCTATAATAAAAAATAGTCACATACATTGATGACAGAGGAATTATTTACAATAAGCAGATTCTTAAATTCTTCTGCTTCTTCTAAGCGAGTCGGAAATAGCTGAAATTGTTATATGAGTGTGGACCAATGTGTGACCACACTTACTTAAATTATTTTGTAGAAGTTAACTTTTCAAATCTGTAAGAAAAGGTAAGCATCGGATTTTAAATGCAAGGCTGCAGGCAGGGATATATTTTGATGCGTTTTCGTACGGATTAGTGCTACCTACCTTCTATTTCTAAACCTTTCCTTCAATATGTGGCATTTAGTAGCCTTCTTTATTGTAGTCAACTTTCAGCCAAGCACCCACTTCAAAGACCTCAAAATACAGCTACAAAATACGGCTACAGATTGATGTTGAGTTGCAACATCAAGCGCATCAAGCTTTCTTGCCTAAGTATTAAAACTTACCGACGCCAGACCCAAGCTTTATAGTTGAAACGTGGTGAAGAATTAATCAGCCAGCACCATTCATGTCTAACATGGTCTGACTCATGCTTAATTGTTCGATTGAGGCAAACTTCCAGTTTAGGACATTTCTACCCGCCATTCATTCTGCCGCTTTTTATTAACATTTTTCCATGCTACATGTCAAAATTCAATGATGTTTATCTGGCATTAAAGATTGAATAAACGTGTGAAATTAAACGTTAGTAGTTATTTTGAGTTGCCCAAGCTATGCAGCTTGTCCAATTATGAAACTATTTCACAAGTTCGCTGGCCCCTTATTACATAACGCAGTCGGTCCTAGCAGTATAGTATAGGTACGTTTTGCGGGGCTCGTTTGTTTAGTATGCCTGCGCCTGCGCCTGCGTGTGAGCTCATAAAATTACATAAAGCACATATCGTGTCATTGACATTCAGTGACATGGCCCGCCTGACTTGAAACGTGCTGTCCTTGCCATATTATGCCATACATTATTTGTATAAATGTTACTATGTGTTATACTTACATACCAAGCGTAGCTGGTCAAGCAGTCTAAGGATCTGATTTGAATCTGAGAGGCTATAGTTCAAATCTTACCCAGCAACTACTTACTTACTACCTTTAAGTTGTAGATCTATCAGTTTGTCTTACTACTCGTATATGCATTCATTGTTATACACCACCACCTAGCTTTTGATGAAGAAAATCATCGTAGCGAAACTTCACTCTATAGTATACTCAAATCAATCTTCGTCTAAGCGCGTTTCCGGTTGCATCCTCAGCTGTGCACTTCGGAGCCCGGGGTGCGCTTTTCCGCTTTTTCTTCCAATATAACATGCATGTCAATGGCACCCAAGGATGCCAAAGACCACGCAAAATGGAGAAGAAATTGCCGGAACAGTTTAAATGATTTGGCTATAGTTTTACGACCGGCCGCCTGTCTGACGTCAACCCTCCTTGGGAATGCAATTGTAGCACGAGATGTTTGTGCTTAGTCCTGTAGTCGCCTCTTACGACATCAACATGAAGAGATGGAGAGTGGTCCTATTCTAACCCGGAACCACACGGGTCAAGTATACTCAAATCATTAGGAGTGTGAAATTCAGAAAGTTATTTCAAATACCTAACTCTATTTTCTTCAAAAAACATTATGTATAGGTATAATAGTTTAATAAATAACACCGACAGGAGCCTGGTTTTAAAATATGAGAGAGACCAATTGAATATCCCCATGGCTAACTAATATCTGGATGTCAAGTAGACCAATCCATGACCCACTCAGCTATTGACGTATATGGAATGAAATCGAAGTCTTCGCATAGAAACTGGTAACGGAATGGCATCCTTTAGTATTCCGTGTCTATCGAGAAAGCCAAACACGCTGTGCGTCACTGACCGGAGTTACCAAAATATCTGACTACTGCACAACAAATGTACGGCATGATGTCTCTTTTCGTTTTTAACAACTCAGAAATAATCTAATTTATGAGATAAATTGTCTCTTTATCCTTATGATAATGAACATTTTTTTATTTTTATAATTACAGATTAACTTAAATATAATTGTTCATTATCTGTTGTATCTATAGCCAGGATAGTCTACCCTGTTTTTATCTGATCTTATCTAATGATGAACCTACATAATCTGAAAGATTTTAATATTTAAGACCCTTTATTTTATTTATTTAACTCCATACACAAATACAAGTGTAATGGCGGACTTAAATCCTAAGGCCTTATTTACCAGTCAACCAACCAGGTAATGTCGAGAAAGACAAGGGTAGAGCAAAACTCGAATAGAAATGTGGTGAAAAATGAACTAAGTATATAATAAACTATATACAAATAATACACTAAGAATTATCTGACAGTCTTTTAAGATAATCTGCCTTCACTTGTTTTTAAAATGAAAAGCGGGTTTTAACCTTCCAAACATCAACTGGTAAGACGTTCCAGAGCTTTATAGCTTGGACAATAAAAAAAATGTGTAAAGAATACTCCGGTGAACTGGTATAGAAAGGCTGAGATTGTTAGAAGAACGATGATCTCTAAAATGGGTGTCATCCAAAAACTGAAAGTTAGTTCATAGCCAAACCAAAGTAGAAAATATGGTACAGAGGAAAGTTGAGATGCCTGTGCCACCTCACGTAGTGCGCGACGCGCGCGGTGGCACAGGTATCTTAATCCGCACCATCAAATGCGACCGTCTGTACTAGTTCGCACCATCAAATGCGATTCTCCATTTTTAAATTACTCTTACCTCAAATTGTATTATATAATTTAAAATTGAAGCTACAGTGAAACCATTTCGACTCGGAAGAACCTCAAACTGACATCTAAAATTCCGATTCCGAATTCTAAGATTATAAGGCAAAAGTATTGGCAATCGAGGTACAATGATGGTCGATGGTGCCAATAGTTTGTAAGCAGCCTCTAAGCACACGACGCTTCATGCATTTTGATGGGATAATAGTGCGGGCCGCACCCACGTTCCATTATATGCAGATCGGGAGGCCAGTGTTCCGCGGCGGATGTCGGGACACCAGCACCACGCTAATCACGCCGCGTCGACTCAAGGGAGATCGCGACACGTTGCCGCACCAAATACTGACTATGCAGAAATATAGCCTCGTGTCATGGACCTATAACCTGATACTGTACCTTGCTCCTGATAGGTAGTAGATAAAACGAGGTCTGATTAGAAATTAAAAATGTGACAGTACAGTAACGCAGCAGCACCTTAAGTTTGATCTTAAATTTAGAAGTATTGATAACGTGAATTCCTTCATTAGCACATATACTAATCAATTATGAAGCGAACTTCATTATATTGATATCTGGATCTTTGCCTAAGACGCTGCCTAATGATGATCCTCTCACATAGTAGTACGTAGATATATATGTATAGATAAACTTGTGAACGTCTGTACTATCGGTATTTAGCGATACCTGGCGGTAGGCCCGTTCTCGATGACGGTGATTGATGGATCGATCGTCTAAATCTCACAAGATCTTACAATAGAACAGTTATTGGCGAGCCTAGTCTTAAACTTTAAATTTTAACAAACATTCCTTTAACGAAGGGCCACACACCATCAGAACAGATAATGTGCCTTTATCACGACAAAATTGAACCATTTTGGTGTACATTATATGGTAATTAAATTAAGACAATTATTACAACGAACCCGACCTCCTGATAACAGACAAAATCAACCGACGAGTGAGCGGTCTGCCTCACTCATATCATCATTC
Organism: Acrobasis repandana; assembly: GCA_963576875.1. Taxonomy (NCBI): domain Eukaryota; kingdom Metazoa; phylum Arthropoda; class Insecta; order Lepidoptera; family Pyralidae; genus Acrobasis; species Acrobasis repandana. The sequence goes on from OY756215.1 coordinate 7,755,837, forward strand.
CAATACGTACTAAGTTATGTTGCTTGTTTAAACTGATAAAATTTTTCTTGTTTACTCAGAATTTATATAAATAGATCTTTTATAAAATATCTAATATCATCCTAAAATTTTCAATGTCAAATGTCAGTCTGTGAAATGGCGTTACGTACGATTACGATTAGGATGAGCAAAGAGTGCGATATATCCTCGATAGTCATGAATAGGGTCCTACTTTGGACGGACGTTTATCGGAAATACCACCGGTAGTCGTGAGAACGTGCGCGAAGTGCCCCAATCTCTTATCTCTCAGGAAGTGCAGTCGCCGGCGCCAGCGCAGCGGATTACAGCCGCTAATCCCAACCGCTTGCGTCAGCGGTTTCACTGCGAAGCGACATGGATCGGTGTCTGCCTACCTACGCAATTTTTGTGTACTGGTGATAAAATTGTGCCGCGTATATGCAAGTGTTACGTTGCGCAACTTGCGCATACACCTGGACATCGTATTACCTGAATGAAGTGGTAGTACCCGAGTGCAGAGGTAGTGCAGCGTTGCGTTTGCGTACGATACACGTGGGCCGCGGCGGGCGGGGGCAGCGCGGCGGGCGGCGCAGGCGCATTCTTGCCGTGACGTCACGCCCACCCAGCGCGCCCGACATTCACCTCGGCCTGCCCGCCCGAACCGTTCCGTACTCTGTAGTGAGCCCGCTCTCGCTGTATCTGCCATTATTGTTGCTACGATTATTTATTTATGCTCGGAAGCCAAACAACTCTGTTTCGGCGGGAAGCATGTGATAGTTCAGCAAACTTGCTACAGACATGGACAATGGTGTGGCGTACACAGAATGAAAATAAACGCCTTGGAATTCGCTCAGGTCGCTAACAATCATTTAATTGGTACTGTCAGGATCGCGTTTCTTTCTCGCGGGACTCACTGCTGCTTATCGTGAGCAGAAAAAGATGCATTGTTTTTTAAGAGGAACACAAGTATTTATTAAAATGCTACACAAGCTACACGGTAAATATGATTTAAAAAAATGTTATTTCTTTTATTAGTTAAAACTTAAATGGTACTCTTATCTTAAAATAAACTGGAAGATGCGAGTATACTCGTTCAGGAACGGTTCCATAACAGTTAATTACTTTAGCGTTCATAAACAAAATGTTTATATATTCTATCCCTTCTTCGTAGATTCTATCCCAATTTCATCCATTGACCGTGGATTGATTCCATCCAATTCCATTTATTCATTTTCTGTTTTTTTTCACGAAATCTAGTGATTCGAAGTTTGAAACTCTTTAGTTTGCAATATTTATTTTAGTTTATAATCGTAGAAGAAATAACAAATATAAAATAAAAACGCTATGAATAAAAAAAAATATACATATTGTTTTTCTACATGAAACAAAAACCGTTTTCAAAATTCCCTTTCTAGCCTTCAATAAAAACAACTTTTACAACGATGTTTTGAAAAAAAAAACAAATAGGAACATATTACTTGGTTACGAATTTAATACTAAACTTATAGTATTATTTTTACAAATTAATAAACAAAATATTTATATTAGGTTATTTTGTTTAAAAAATTCACTCTCACTCCTCAAATGTTCCGTTTTCTAATGGTAACCGCTACGAAAATTCTTGCTACGAAAACAATCACAACACAGTAGCACTCGTAGCAAGCTACGAAGCTACGAATGCATTTTTGTTTTGCTAATTACTTTTTGGTAGTGAGTGACATAGCTTGGAGTATGGTAAAAATATACACTGAAACTATTTTAAGGGTGAATTCAACCAATAATACTAAACAACTTTTCCCAAGGAATTTGACCAATCAGCTGATCAGAGTTTGTACGGAAAGAATATATTTTTCCTATTTCGGAAAAAGTTGTTTAGTATCATGGACTAAATTCACTCTTAAAATAGATTTAATATATTTTGTTATACAGAATCGAAAGTTTATAAACCAAACTAAGTACGATGATAGCTTATTTAACATGAAGGAAACATTATTTTAAATAATGAGTTTAAAGAGAAATTAATGATGTTAGAGTATAGTTTAGATATAGTTAATAATAAACATAAAACATTTCGTGGCTATCAAGTTGTCATGTCAGATCTGCGTTGTCTAATATCAATACATCTTTTTTATCGGCTAATCTCCAACATGTGCTGTCAGATGACCATATCACGGTCACTCCGTCCTTCGTACTCTGACCAGGGTCGATGCTGATGCATATTTATTCTGCATACTTTACCGACATTTTTAAATAAACTTGTTTCTCCCCTACGTGATAAATAAATATGTATGTAAATAAGGACAACTGATGTCGACCTATTTTTTGTTTACTAACGGACCACAGCGTATAGGCTGTTACACAGCGCATGCGCTATTGTTACTCCGGGTGCGACGCTGCGAGCAATGCCTGCTATTCGGTTGTAAAATTAACGCGGTATAATTCCTTAGTATTTTAATTATAACAGTTATGTTACTTACCGATGATACGATATTCCATGTACTTTTTAACCTATATCGTAGTTTTTGCAGCCTTAAAATGCGCAACCAGGAATTTTTATGGCATTTAAAAGTATGAAACAAAAACGAATGAACTCTTCCGCGGACCGCAAACTGACTTTATCGGGTCAACGAGTTGGTGCCATTTCTTCGCGCGGTGGGCCTAGTCCTTACGCTAGTAATATATAAGTCAATGTGTCTAAGGTAAGGGGACTTTTAAGTGTTGGAAGTTGGAAAAATCCAGGGTTTACACTCTTAAATCAGATTTTCTTAAGGACTGCCTACTACCTAATGCGACTGAGATGTTAAATTAATACTTTCCTCACAAAAATCTGCATCAATTGAACACTTATCATGTTCCTTTGATGTTGATATTTGCAGCCATGTTTTGGACACCCGCAGGGAGAAATACGGAAATGATTGCATGTAGGTTCTTGGCGTAATCGTCGCGTTCAACACGAGACGCCGATTGAGTTATTATTGTGCAATTAGTGAGAGCTCGTCGAGAGCGAGCCGGCGGCGGCCGGAGCCGGGCCCGGCCGCCGCCGGAGGGCACTGGCGCCACGGCCACAAAATACAGACAACACAGATAAGCACGTATGTCCAACTGATTGACCAGTTTACGTTAATAATACAAAAGAGAACTTGATTTACGAAGTTAAATCAGTATTTTGATCTAAGTATCAGTTAAATGTGTAACCGTAAGCATATATCAAATAAGCAAGCATATAAGAACCGTAAGCATATAAGGCAAAGCCAAAAATAATATGAAAATCACATGCCATTAAATTTTTATATTTTTATTTAGGTAACATTTTTCAAGAATACTTGTAGTATTAGTAGTTGTATGCAAACGACAACCTCCGTGGCGTAATGGTTAACACGCTAGACCGTTAATCCGGAGGTTCTGGGTTCGATCCCCAGCCAGGGCAAGTTGGAAAATGGCCTTTTTCAAATTGTCCTGGGTCTTGGGTGTTTATCTATATATATGTATTTATCATAAAGTATAGTATCGTTAAGTTAGTATCCCATAACACAAGTTTAGAACTTACTTTGGGGCTAGCGTAATCAGTGTGATTTGTCCCTATATATTTATTTATAAAAAAATAAAAAAAAACGGGAACGCACGATTATTATAGAAATAACGAACATTTAAATTTATGCGAGTTGCTCCTAGTTAGTCATTTTTTCTTTTTTTGAATCAAAGTACGTATAATGTAGATACCGATGCTTTAAATTTCCGTGTAGGTAGTTACTTTATTGTGGCAAGTTTTCTGCAAAATTAACTTATGTACCTTTCTGTACTTTTATAGTTTATAACACGGGTGCCGCGCCGACCCGGCTCGCCTGTCATTAATCACAATCAACCCACGAATTATTTCGACGTTTAAAATGTTTGATGTTATTATAATCTCCCGCCAAAGCGATCGCGGTACAGACAGACCGAGGTTAGAGAGCAAGGGGTCTATTGTACAGCACCACTGGAATGGAATGGCTACTGTTCTTTGTATCTTGATTGCAATGTTAAATTAATCGACGTGTCATTATCCTTTTAAACAGTAGTCGAGATACTACTTTGCCACGAATAATTAATGTATTATTATATGATCCTGGTCATCACCTACAGGCTATATTTAAAGACAAGTGTGGCCTTTATGTTATTGTTCTTGGTAATTAACTTATTGCAAAGAAATAAAGGTGCATACATAATTCAAGGCTAAGTTAACTGGTAATTAGTAAGCTTCAAATAGTTTTCTAGTAGAGGTCCTCGTAGCCATTATACTTATTTCAGCTTCTATTTATCAACACGTTATATAGCAGAATTATTAAATTAAGATATTACTTATAGGAAAGTAAATCCAACATGTTCTAACCTTCAAATTAACAAATAAGTAACGTTAGTTAAACAAAACATTATTTTGTGACGCTAAATACGTACGTTATTTGACCCATAAAACTACCTTTTTTGTCTTAATCACCTCTACTCTCCATAGTCGCAACCACAGATGTGTAATTTTTATTTATACGAAAACATATTTATAACACTTGTTTAAGAAGTTTGTTATTGTTAAAAAACAATATACATATATATATATATATATATATATATATATATATATATATATATACATATATATATATATATATATATATATATATATATATATATATATATATATATATATTATATTTAAGTTCACAAAACTGACAATACACAGTAACAATTATATGTACCTTCTCATAGAAAGAATCTGACTTAAAACCCATCTTGTGTCTCTTTCCCTATTATCGGCATTTACTGTTGCAAAAATGAGACTTCGCCGAACGTCAAAAATAAAAATGTGCGTGATACGACAAAATAATTATGTTGCTTCTCGATGTGAACATTTGAATATGACATAGAGATGTATATTTGCAGGGTAACATCGAAGGCGGGCGTACCTCGCTGTGGATCCGGGCGTGGCTGCAAGAGCAGCTGTTCATCCTTGGCTGCTTCCTGCAGGGGGACGCGGGGAAGGTCCTTTTCGTGGCCATCCTCGTGCTGTCCACCTTCTGCGTAGGACTAAAGTCCGCGCAGATACACTCCAGGGTCGACCAGCTCTGGGTTCAAGGTACTTACAATATTTTTTTTAAGTAAATTTTGTTTTATGGTATTAGCTTAGTCTATTAAGACTTTCGCAAATATTACAAAACATTATTTAAAAACTTTAATAAATAAATGAAACTTAAGAGAATTGCGTGATAAGGACCAAGCCCCTCATACATAGCCGTAGTAATTAGTCTGACATAATTTCGGATAATTCAGGTTGGGAAAAAAATTAAGTATATGTAATTTTTTTAAACTTGGGTTATACATAGCCTTCCTTTCGCTATATTTTATTATATCTCTACGTAATGTCGTTTCATATATGTATGTGTATGTAGTTTACTAACGTAACTACAAAGTTTACCTTTTCCTTGAATTATTTTTATTACCATCGAATATGGGCCGGTAAACTGAATATGCCCGACCTGGGCATATTCAGTTTACCGGCCCATATTCCAGTTTAACTCCAAAAAGCGACACAACATACGTAGGTATCTACCAAGGTAGCTGCGTGCCTGCGTAGCAACGTCAAGCAACAATGAGCGCTACGAAATAATTCTTTCTGTTTTTCCTCAAGGTTGGCTGGTAGAGAATGCATTAGCATTAAGTCCACCATTATGGTCAATTAAGTTTTAATAAACAAATAAATAGTCTAATGGTTTGAGATTGAAATAGGACGGCAGTATCGGACGACTGTCCTGTTGTTTTATGGAGTGACGGCCCTGGGCGGTAAATCTGAAAATACGCCACAATAAAGTGATACAATCAAAAGTATACAATGATAGACACTGTGGCACATTGTGCATCTGTTAGAATACAAATGCATCGGGGACGACTGTCAAGCCGCTTCCTCCTCGCTGGGACGTGCCACGCATGCCGACAAGACTACACAGCGCGCCGCAGTGTGTAAGCGCCCTTATACGACAAACTTGAATTTAATCGATGAATTTTAATTCGACGATCGAAAATCGTTGGTACGAGTATATGTGTCCGGTACGCTACTTGATTTTAATTTACATTATTTTAATCGTTCAAAAACAGGCGAGATTTATGCCTTAATGTTTTATACTTGTAACAAAACGAATACAAATTATTTTTAATCGGTCGTAAATGATGCAATTGGGTGTCACATTTTCGTTTGGTGGTACTTAAGGTGCAGTCAAATAGTTTTATGCTAATGCTATGAATAATAAACTAGTGCTTTCGGGTGCAATGGCGCACGCTCTCGACGTACTTACTTATTTATATCCCGGTTCTCGTGTGATTCCGGAACTGAGGCGGCAGGATGCGCGTGTATGCGGGCGCTGCGGTTTACGTCAGTCGAGCCGGCATCTTAAATCTACGGGGAGATACATGTACCTCTGTTTCATGATCAATCTACGTCTCAATTTCATGAAATAGAGACGAAGATTCGGTAGAAGTTGACACAACTTTGCATACTTTCACATCAGTCAACAGACTTTTTCATCGAATTCAAAAAAGGAAAAGCTTTTTAATTCGAATGTAGGTATACCTATATATGTTTTTTTATTTACGTTCCACCATTATTTCTCCGTTTCCTGATTTAGAAAATTCTTTTTTTATTTGAAAGATACATAATACCACAGAATAAATAATACTAACGTAATAATACTTACATGTAAGTTAATCCCATAGTTAATCCCATTGTCACCAAGAAGACGACGAATTAAAGTTGCTTTTTTTTGTTTAAAATTATAAATAATTTTTTCATACGAACATAACTAGTGAAATCCTCAAATAAAGACGTTTTTTGCAAATACAAAAGTAAGCAACCTGTCTGTACAGGAAGGTACCTAATCGTTTCAATGCAATAAACAGATTTTATTTACAAAACAATTTAAGGGATTTCAAAAAAATATTGTATCATTATTTTAATTTTTAGGCAAAAATACAATAGATATCTATTTATTTATTAAGGTTTGTTACAGCTTGGATGGCATAGCTTTGACTTGTTTGTTTGCACTTAACAACTCAGTATGCCTTTTGTTCACTTTTAGTTACACTTTGAAATTTTTCAGTCTTCCCTAAAATATTATTTACAACGGTCATTTAAACTGTTCTGGAGAGAATATGTCCTTAAGTCACTGACAAAAGAATGAATTTTCATTTCGTCTTCTTCTTGTTTGTGCCATAAACTGGTGGGTGGTCTGGAGTTTATGGTCATTTCGAATAGTCGAGTTTGATAAATTAAATAATTAGGCAAGTGGATGCCGCCGATGCGTTGATTTTTTGAGATGAGGATAGAGCGGAAGTTAACAAGAGTGGCAACATCCCTAATTAACTGACGATCAACTAGATTGTGATCGATAATATTTTTAAAATATTGTTTTTCTCAAACGTTTGTCGAAGCTTTTCTAAAATAAAACTATATTTAAAATCATAAAAGAAACTAGGTATTTTTTTATGAAATCGACCTAGTATCGTCATCAAAGGAACTCAGTTTCAAATCAACCAATATATTTGTTACAATGTAATCTACGAGTACTTTGAATTGTGTCAAGTCAATGCTTTATGCTTAATAAGCAGCACGATATCATTCACTCAGTAGGTTAGCATTAAATAAAATAAAATAAATAAATAAATATATAGGGACAAATCACACCGATTAAGCTAGCCCCAAAGTAAGTTTTAAGTAAGCATTGCATCAGGTTCACAAAAAATTTGTGCAGTGTGGACGTTGCAAAAAGGAAGTGGGCGATTTTACTGAGCACCTGTCTCAAAGCCTTCGCCCAACTCTCTTTTCACGTGTTCCTGTAAAAACCCGATCTTACGGTTTGCTTCTCTCATACATACCAAAAGAACATTTGAACATTTTTTTCACCTATGTTTTGTTAGATTAATATAAAGGTTTCTGATACCTTAATAAAAATAAATAGAATAGGCCGATCGAAAAACCGATATTAAGGCGGCTACTGTCCAAACAATACATATTCCTAGCTAACGGCCTCACAAAACGTTATCGCGGAACAAAAGGCTCTATTAAACAACGCCGTCCAAAGTCGCCTAACAACTTAATTAGGTGGCCCACGGCCGCCCGTAAATATCTCTGCATGAAATTACGACTAATAAAACTAAAAAAATGTATAACATTTCTATTGAGTCACAAAAAGCTGGGTCTGATTGTCCGCCGCTTTTGTGTGAAGACCTCTTGCTGCGCCGCGTGTCTGCCGCATGCCTGCCTGAGCCCCTGTGACCTGGCTGAAATTCCCCAACTTGATGTTTCAATAACTTGAAATATCTTCATATATAATCTTCTAACTATGGCATGAAAAATAATGTTTATGTTTTATGAGGAAAAAGGCACAAAATATATACCTACTAAATTAATTCGTATTTTTTTATCCAACATATATACACATAATATATAATACTGTATGTATGTCTGCCTATTCACATTCACACAAATAAGGTATATAACTATCGGACGGACACAACATCATTCATAAACATATAAGTATATAACATAACTAAGAAGTAAATGAATGAAATAACTTGTAATTAACATTAGCTTTCAATTCCTTTTTCCGATTCTCAACAGCTTTAACGGAGCTAGCAAAGATTTGTAGAGTATGGCTTTCGCTAACAAAGTACCGCCGTGTCAAGCGCATAGTCCGCGTCGCCGCAAAGGACGCGGTTTGTTTATTCCGCCATCCATCTGTTGTCTACGCTCTGGCTAATTTGCATAGAGGGCCAGCGGGGGCCGCGGGACGGAGGGCCGGACCACACGGGCTCGGCACGGCGGCGCGCGGGTGGCCACAACCACATGCGCGAGTGCACGTACCGCTCCGCTCCCCGCCCTCCCCAACGTCATTCATTGCGATCGTTCGCGCTGATCGCTCACTACCATCGAGTAGAAATGTTGTCATTATCTGCGTGCACGCATTGCCAATGCAATACCATTTTATGTTTCGCATTCACAGTCTTACGTCGACAAAATAAGTACGTGCCATACTGAGAATCATTAGGCATTGTGTAGTTAGGATAGCCGATTGTTTTCGTTTCAATGTAACTACATACTTATTTTAAACATCATGTCACATTGATAAGGCTCATAAAGAGCATTCCGATTGCGGAGGTAGAAGTTGAAACATGCCGCGGCGGTGATAAGAGGCGGCGCGGCGTGAAAGCTGCGCGCACGCAGACGCCGCGATAACCTCGTGCGACCTTGCGCTGTTTCCGCGCTTTCCGCCGCCACCACGCCGCCCGCCCGACCGCTTTACTGTCGCAAGCACCGCCGGCGCCGCTGTCACATTTTCTTACAAAGTAACGTAACGCATCGAATTTCGATATTGAACCCGAGGTCGTACCGTAACCTCTCCTCGTTAAGAATTTATTATTTTTTCACTAAACATTTAATCCCTCGTGATCGTTCGGCGTCAACAATCCGATACTTAAATTCATCTTCAGGCGATACTCGAACGAGTGCTATATATACTTATAGTAACATAAGCGTCGTAAATCGCGCCCACGGCTGGGTAGGTGTTAAAATAGAGGCGCCCTGTGCGGCCCACCACGCTCGATTCCATTCCACTTGCTTTATGATAATCCCTAATATCCGGCACGTATTCTCGGCCTATACATAGCCTATAAGTTATAAAGATCAACCTAATACCTACAAACTTAGTAATATGTTGGCTTCTCTCGATAATACTAAGTTTATGTATGTATGTAAGTAATAGGTACATTTGATTGCTCATTTTAGAAGTCCTTAGGGAAAATTAAGGACATTTTGCGGCTGAAATGTGAATGATGATGATACAATTGGTACAAAGAAACATCGCTTACCATACATACCTATAGATCTAAGCGTTAAAAAAACTAGGTAAATATCCATCTAGTCTAAGTCTGTAACTAGACAAAATTTATTTGCCTCGTTTATTTTTTACTTCGCGTTTGAAGTGGGCATTAGTGTGAAATATTTTATCAGCTGAGTACCATCGGAGCGTGTTGTTCTGACAGTTCAAAGACTTCAAACTATTTAGGGGTCAAGGCTCCGTGTGCCTTCTAATCCCTATCTCAAGACATAATGAATCATATCTTTCAAATAAATGTATGTATATGATTTGGCAAACGATCTAAGCAGTTTGTTTGAATGTACAATTTCTTTAAAGTTTTTAAATTTATTTAGACCCATATATCTCTGGGTTATATTACTAAGACTAAACTGTCTCGGCCAATATTTTAACAAAATTCATGTACCTACTGCATAGCCTAGAAATACACATTCAAATTAACCCAGCAAAACGATTCGTCAAAAATAATAAATTCAACAAAAACTTTGACACTTCACTTCGTAGTTTTTTTGCGGAGTGTTTATAATTTCAACGCTTATTAATCTCATTTACATACAAAGTGTTCGTCGAAAAGATGACGTCACTTGTGAATCTTCATTAAGACCCATGCTGCTGGTGGTTCAAACTATGTGTGTATGCTACCGTCGTTACACGGTTCTTATATATGTACTTTCTTATACATATAATACTTTCGGTACTGAATTTTTGGTAATTTGGTATATTCAATAGCAAAAGAATGACACGGTCGCCCATACAAGTTGACCGATCAGCTGATCCAAGTTTACTTGTATGGAAAGCAAAAAATACTTTTTACATTTCGATATAAGTATGTTTCTTGAGAAAAATTGATCAGTATCATCATGGAGTATTATGGCCTGAATTCAGTATAGTGTAGCATAAAAAGGGTTCACTTATAAAACCGATACAGCTAAAATAACGCAACCCATTTTACGTGACCCACAACTCATAAAATTTCCCGGGCCCTAATGCAGAATACATTCGATTGAAAATGATACAACATGTTCGTCAAAGCCGTATAAACAACGAACCGAGCTAAAAAATACTTAGTAAAGATTGATCAAGAATTTTCAACCACTTTCGAAGCATATTGCAATGAATTCTCAAAATATTGATCACACCATAAGGTTTTCTAATCTTGTTTAATGACTACAAGCAGACATTATACAAATTCTCATGCGTTTGATCTTGTCCATTAATTTGATTACGTTATTAAAAGTCATGCAACCATAAATTGTTAATATATTGGAGGAAGTGCTACAGTTTCCTGTTAATATTTTTCTGTCTTACGTTATTTACGAAATCTCGTTTCGGTAAAACCTGAAACTGTGATAAATCTTGTTTATTCATGGAAGTATGTTTAACAGTAACGATAATGGACGCACTTAAATAAATTTATATGGAATTCAAGAATCCGGTTCATCATATCTATAGTCGTTGATTACAAATTCCTTGAATAAAATCAACAAAAATAAAGACCTGGGTACCTACTTAAATAACTAAAATAAGGTATCTTTTCGATGGCGATCGTAGAATTATTTTACTTTGATCATCTGTTATTAATCCACATACAACCTACACAGATATGGCCCATGTTATTAATGCGTTTAAATCACGCAACATGAGTCCAAAAATATGTCCAAAAACGTTTCTCAACACTTGGCAGCTAATTTAGCGCAAAAAATTGACAGAGCAGCTCATATAAATCAGCGGTCGGGTGTTAATTGGAACGAAGTCCCGCGTCCCGCCAGATAACGCGCCAAATTGGAAGACACCCTTGTTGGGATCCAATCCGATGCCAAGATAAAGTACGTGCTTATAGTTATCTTTGATCTTACCGGACCAAGCAAAAAATGCCAGTGTCAATTTTCAAATTGTTTCCCACTTCTTAGCACATTTATTAAGAAAAATACTCTTCTTTATCTAAGCACGTTCCCGGTTGCATCCTCAGCTATGCTGCTTCGGGGCCCGGGGTGCGCTTTCCCGCTTTTTCTTTTCTAAATATGACATGCACGTCAATGGTCACCCAAGGATGCCAAAGACCTTGCGAAGTGGAGAAGAAATTGCTGGAACAGTAAAATGATTCGGCTGTAATTTTACGACCGGCCGCCTACCTGACGTCTACCCTCTTTGGGAATGTATATGTGCGAAAAGTTTTACGACCGGCCGCTGCCCGACGTTAACCCTGCTTGGGAATGAAATTGTAGCAGGAGATGTTTATACTTAAGTTCTTTAGTCGCTTCATAGGTACGACATCCACAGAAAGAGATGGAGTGGTCCTGTTCTGACCCGGAACCACACGGGGGGCATATTAAGAAAAATACTATTAGCAGTAAAATACATACTTAAAGATATCAAACAAAACATTCGCTCCGGATTATACTCGACTCAAAGTAGTATATTTGCAATATCTATATGTAGTTATATTTGCAATGCTTTGGAAGCTTTTTGAATAGCGCAAATAGCCTTTCACTCAGGAACGGTGGTCATATCTACAAAAATACCTAATTTATTTTTAAATCTTTACTTAGTTCTTACTAGATACTCTTTTTATACTTTAATACTTGGTTAGTACATTTTATATTTTATCGAAATGCCCAATTTAGATACATTTAACCATTAAACCAGTTATGATTTGCCCTAAAAACAGTTTAATTTGATTTGATTTTACCTGCTTAAGTTTGAAAGTTTAAAAAAAATCGAAATGCCATTGCAAGAGCATACATTCCTGCTAGTGTCGTGTCGTCAAAGTATTTAATTGTTAAAACTAATTTAGTTGGCGACGAAGCCATCACAACTTCGCGATAAATCACCTCGGTGTTAACGGCTGCGGTCGCCATTGCCCCAACTAATGTGTCGACACTCTCCAATAAACCAGGAACCGAAGGGTGCATTGGATAATATTAGACACATTTTTTTGTTTCACTAATGAATGCTAGGATGCTTCAGGGACCGTTGTTACTTGGTGAAAATTAATACTTCACATCTGCAGAGTTTTTATTTTAAACAATTCTAAAGATATAAGATCGCTTTTACAAATTAATGCCTCGACACTCCAATAAACCTAAGGGGAAGAAGAGTTCTTTTATTAATAAAACATACATTTATTATTTCATTCCTTAGAGAAAGATGAAACTTAGTGACATCACAGTCAGTCAAAATCTAAGCTAACCAGTACGTGCCAGTACCTTCATTACTGTCGTAATAACAAGCTACAAAAATGTTGTGTTTAGCCACAAAGACAGGTTAAAAATAGACTATAATGATCCGCGCGGCCATCGATATGGAAATAAAAATGTCACCTCGCAGTAAACTCGTGGTCCAGACCCTTCGATCATAGAATATATGATCGAAGTCCAGACCTCAAGATTTGTCATAGTCTCATATCGCCCTTTTTTGTAAATCGATTTTTTGTAACGGTAGTCTGTATGCAAATAACACGAAAGACCTTGTAGTTAACACGTTATCTCAGAAAATAAAGGTAAATTACCCACAACGGCTGTCGCATTAAACCAAAGTTTTATTTTAATGAAGTCGAGCAGGTGACATGGTTCACCTTTGTGATAAAAAAATTAAATGCGGTCTTAATTGCATTTTCATTGATATTGAGTCACCTGTTTATTGATCTTAGCCTTGAACATATTGAGTTGGAATTTTTGCACTAATGTAGCCTTTTTTATAAAACTATTTTATCTAATCTTAAAAACCTCCAGTAAAGGTAATAGGTATAATATTTGCATAATTGACGGCATATTAGGATTGTTACATGTTACATACTTATTCGGGCGAGCCGGCATTTGCCGAACAACAAAGCCGACCAGAATCAATTATACTTATAGGCTTTTTCCTCGAACATTCATCTACATATATTCGCTTTTACCGCTCGGATGTGCCGATTAATGCCGGCCTGAATAAGTGTGTAGTACCCTTAGATTTTATCTTAAAATTTAAAACTATGAAAAATAGATAAATTATTTATTATGGCACCTGGTTAAAGAGTTAAAAATACATAAACGAACGGACATTTTTCTGTTGCAAATATAGTTGATGGTAATGTAATATAACGTCATATTATTGTCTGCAGAGGGCGGCAGGTTAGAGGCAGAGCTGAAATATACTGCAAAGGCCCTGGGAGAAGCGGATTCCTCGACGCACCAGCTGATCATCCAGACAGCCAAGGACCCAGACGCCTCATTGTTACACGCAGGCGCATTACTAGACCACCTTAAGGTAAGATTTATACAAAAAAATAAGTGCCTATACCTACATATGTTATATCGATATATTTTCACCGATTATTTTCTCATCTCATCTTGACTCGATCTCCAATAACTACTTCTTGAATTATATATCAACAGATATTTAAATATTTGTTGTTGTTTTTTTATTAAATAGGTAGTCTACGCTGCCACCCGAGTCACAGTTTATATGTTCGATATCGAGTGGAGGCTCAAAGACCTCTGCTACAGCCCGAGCATACCTGACTTCGAAGCCTCCTACCACATAGAGAAGATCTTCGACAACATCATACCCTGCTCCATCATCACCCCACTTGACTGCTTTTGGGAGGGATCCAAGTTACTTGGACCCGACTATCCTATTCACGTTCCGTAAGTATAACTATAAATCATCTAAATTTACTTGTAATTCATATTTATATATCACGTGTATACTATTCTGGTTACGGAATAAGTGTAAATTAAATCACGGTTTGTTTTTTAAAGTAAAATAAGAGCTATATTGAGTTAACTTTATGGCATTATGTAATTTTAAAAACCAGTGTAATATGATATGGTCGTATATAACATATGGTCGTATCGTATAACATTTAACTATTTACTCAAAGTTATTGTTTTCTTTCAGTGGTTTAAAAAACAAGTTCCAATGGACGCATTTAAACCCTCAAGAAGTGTTAGAAGAGGTGAGAACACTGAAGTTTCAGTTCCCACTGAGCACCATGGAGGCTTACATGAAGAGAGCCGGCATTACCTCGGCCTACATGAAGAAGCCTTGCTTGGATCCCACCGACTCACAGTGCCCAAACTCGGCTCCCAACAAGAAATCAGGCCAAGTAAGTTGTTTCATACAGCCATCTTTAGTATGTCGTTTGCCATATTTAAATAACATTTTAAAAGATGAAATCTTTTGTGATTTTTTGTGAAAACAATTTAATCCCTTACGCATTAGTGAGAGTGACCCATATAACAAGAAATCATTTGTTATGGTTGCGTGAGACCCACATTAGGGACTATTACGATGACTCCCGGTTCTTTTATGAAGACTTCAATTTACGACAGTTTTACTAGCACATAAATAAAGCGCGTAGGATCACGACAAATAAAATAACTTTATCGAGGCAAAGGCATAAAGTTTAAATACTTTCCATAATAATAAAATATTTTTGGAAACGGTAATAAGGCAGGATGAAAGCGGTCGCCGCCGGGCAGATGGCGCGGCTACCTGCCGCGGAGCCGCGTCACCGGCACGTCGAGAAAGCTACGTGCTCGACCTGACTATTCAATATGTGAGATAACATCACCTCACGCTGCCTCGCATTTTGCATACAAAAGTCAACACATTAATCGTAATCTTTTTGTTTATTCCTGGAATTAGTTTTAAAAACAAGCAATAAAATAATGTTTGCACCGCAGCGAACGGTAAATTTCGTTCTCTGATTGTCTTCAACAATAACAATTGGTATCCACAAAGTGCTCGCTGCTCGGGGCCCGGGCTCGTTTTTGTGAGCGCAGCGCACAGAATGAGTCGGGCCGCCACCCACGTTCGGCGAAGGGCCACGCCGCAGATCGGGCGCGTATTGTTCCTTGCGCCCGCGCAGCCGGACCGCTGCATTATACGGGCGCATTGTACACATTTCAATGGGCCTCGTTTGCCGTTGATATCGTCCGTCACAATGACACTATTATATCAATAATGCTCACCAGCCATTGCTGACGAACTCACTCGGAGACCTCGTAAATTTTGCGCCGCTTTCTTTGTTCCGTATATAATGTTGTAGAGAACAGGTGAGGTGGTGATTAGGTATCGAAGCATGGAAGGTTAAGAAAAATTCTCGGAAGGTTTGGGCAAGCATGTCTTTTTTACCCGTTAGGGGTGGATTAGGGCAGGTATTCGGTAATGTATAGTTGATGTTATTGTTATAGATTCCCGATGTAGCGGCGGAGCTGTCGCACGGTTGCTACGGTTTCGCAGCAGCCTATATGCACTGGCCCGAACAGCTGATCGTCGGCGGTGCCACGAGAAACAATACGTCGGTTCTTCGCAGCGCACGCGCTCTGCAGACTGTCGTGCAGCTGATGGGCGCCCGAGAGATGTTCGAATACTGGGCTGACAACTACAAGGTTCATCATGTCGGCTGGAACCAAGAGAAGGCAGCAGCTATCCTCGATGCATGGCAGAGGAAATTTGCTGCTGTAAGTATTATATTCACTCAGATATAAATCTGAATGATTATTTACTCTGTTTACATTGCGTAATATATCCTTTTTTAATTTCCAGGAAGTTCACAGGATGACTGCTTCAGACGCAGTTTCTCCGTCGTACTGTTTCTTCCCATTTTCGACTTCTACTCTCAATGACATTCTCGGCAAATTCTCTGAACTTTCTTTGAAGAACATCATCATGGGTTATATGTTTATGGTAAGTTAGAAATTTGGATCTTTGATTTATTCACCATGTACATATTACTTACTTGCTTGTTATGTTTTATTTTTTTCTTCACCTGCACATTTTTATTTTTGTTTCGTTTTACGTTTTCAGTTAATTTATGTGGCCGTAACGTTGATGCAATGGCGAGACCCGGTGCGCTCGCAGGCGGGAGTGGGAATCGCCGGCGTCCTCCTACTTTCCATCACAGTCGCTGCTGGCTTAGGCTTTTGTGCTTTGTTAGGTGATTATTCCTTTTTATTTGCTTTTCTGTATTTGGTTCTCATTTTTTAATTATTTTACTTGCACAATGTTTAGATTTTATTAGTATCGGTATAAACTTTATTTTATAATCGTAGCCAAGGTCTGATTTTGAGAATATATTTTTTATAACTAAGATTGTTGGTTTGAATCTACACAACAATAAACCGTAAATCTTACTGATATCAAGATCAATTTTCCAGGCATACCATTCAACGCTTCAAGCACCCAAATCGTGCCATTCTTAGCCCTCGGGCTCGGAGTTCAAGACATGTTCCTTCTCACTCACACGTACGTGGAGCAAGCAGGAGACGTGCCACGGGAAGAAAGGACCGGGCTGGTGCTGAAGAAGAGCGGCCCCAGCGTATTGCTAGCGTCGCTATGCAACGTCATGGCGTTTCTGGCAGCGGCTCTCCTGCCCATACCAGCGTTGAGGGTGTTTAGTCTGCAGGTAATATTTACTTAGATGATATGTTCCTTCTCATACTCGAGAAGAGCTAATGGAAAGAACTACTTATACATTTTTTTTGAACTCATTGCGAAAAATAATAATTATATTTTAATTAAATAAGTACTGCTAACGTACTATAAACGGGGCTATTTACAAACAAGTTATAAACCATAACAGAAAAGTTGAATTAAGGTAGATTGATATTTATTTCTATCAGGTTGGTGGTTTTATCAACTCTATATTATGTCTCAAAAAGTTTTGAGAAACAAGCGCCCGACTACCCAGCCACTAGTTATAAATCAATATTTCTTTGCCACCAGGCCGCCATCTTGCTTCTGTTCAACTTGGGCGCGATGCTGCTAGTGTTCCCCGCAATGATCTCCCTGGACTTGCGGAGGCGCTCGACTGCGCGCGCTGATCTACTGTTCTGCTTCATGCCGGAGAGCCCCCTGCCCAATAGGGCTAAGAATGCCAACGATCGGTCGAAAAACAGACCTGCTAGGACTAATAAGGTGAGTTAATGTCAAAATTGTTTGGTAAAGAAAAAGAAGGAATAGATTTGCTGCAATCGCATGTGTTTTACTCAGAGACTATTAGTACTAGAAAGCTGTAATTTGGCATGGATATGAAATTAATAATATTAATTTCGCCGACAAAGAGATAAAACAAAACATTGAAAAAAAAAAATTTGTTAAGGTTAGCTCTCATACGTCATGTAGTGGGAATAATTTTTATATAAATTGTGAGTTTATGAATACCATTTTTTGGTATAGGGATCCGTTTGTGAAATATTTGGATAGCTTTTGTTAGAAATAAGTACCCCCCCCCCTCCCCCCTTCCCTCTGTCAGCTAAACGGTTGTATATGGGCAGCTACGGAAATCGACACGCACTTGGCCTGTTATTAGTTGATTTATTCAGTTCAAACGAAGGTGTACTTTTTGAACATGTGGCCGAATTTACTCGTATTTGGTTTCTTTGAAGTCATTTTTCAAGGGACTTTCTTCTCTTAACTTTTCAATTTATTTTTATATCTGCTCTACAATTATCATCATTTGCCTATTACAGAATAATTACAAGGATTCAACTCAACAGCCTCTCGATCCTGATGTGACAGGCGCGACCAAAAAAGATTGCTGTCTCAGTCTATCACTATCCAAATGGGCGAAGAACCAATACGCACCCTTCATCATGAAGCCAGCTGTTAAGGTGAGCATCAAGCACCAGTAAATTAAGTTAGAGATAATATACAGCTTACACTGACTACGAATGTTATTTTGATCATTCAGTAAATTATCATTTTCTTATTTCCAGGTCACATCAATGTTGGCACTCATCATTGTTATATTGGCAAGTATCTGGGGAGCCACGAAAGTCAAAGACGGTCTTGATCTAACAGACATTGTCCCGGAAAACACTGACGAACATGAATTCTTGTCACGCCAAGAAAAGTTCTTTGGTTTCTATAACATGTACGCCGTTACGCAAGGAGATTTTGAATATCCTACTAAACAGAAATTACTCTATGAGTATCACGACCAATTTGTAAGGATACCTAATATAATTAAGAACGACAACGGAGGGCTAACAAAATTCTGGCTAAGTCTGTTCCGAGATTGGCTTCTCGACTTACAAGCTGCATTTGACAAAGAAGTAGAAAACGGCTGCATTACAAAAGAGTGCTGGTGCAAGAATGCAACCGACGAGAGCATACTGGCATTTAAACTTATGGTGCAGACGGGACACGTAGACAATCCTATCGACAAGGCTCTCCTCACGGCCCCTGATCACAGGCTGGTCGATAAAGATGGTATTATCAATCCGAAGGCATTTTACAATTACCTGTCAGCTTGGGCGACCAACGATGCATTGGCTTATGGAGCATCGCAAGGGAACTTGAAACCTCAGCCTAAAAGATGGACTCATTCGCCCGAAGACGTGGATTTGAAGATACCAAAGTCATCACCTCTCATGTACACGCAGCTCCCGTTCTACCTGGCCGGCCTCAGTGACACTGAGAGTATCAAGACCCTGATAATGTCGGTTCGGGAGCTCTGTCTGAAGTTCGAAGCGCAGGGATTGTCTAATTTCCCGTCTGGTATTCCCTTCCTGTTCTGGGAGCAGTATTTGTATTTACGGACATCTCTGCTCCTTGCCCTGGCTTGTGCTCTCGCTGCTGTATTTGTGGTAAGTTAAACTTCCACCTCTTTTTTTAACGAATATTTCTTATCACTTCTAATATGTACTCGAACAGAATTTTCTTTTAGTATAATGCTCATGAATATTTTTCGTTGTCGCAGGCTGTAATGATACTTCTGCTGAATGCGTGGGCGGCACTGCTCGTAACATTGTCTCTTGCGACGTTAGTACTGCAGCTACTAGGCACCATGGCACTGCTCGATGTCAAACTATCGGCAGTTCCAGCAGTCTTGCTGGTGCTAGCCATCGGAAGAGGCGTCCACTTCACCGTTCATATTTGTTTGGTAAGCCTCAACATGTTCTTCTTTTCGTGTCGATTGGTTCATATAACACATTATATTTTGTCCCTCCAGTGAGTCGCCACTGTTAGATTTTATTTACTCTTTTTGTAGTCTCTGTCCACCTAACTATATACTTTTTAATTTCTCACGATGTTTTCTCTGATTAAAAGTAATTGACACATATCATCAAATATTTAATAAAGGCTTGAAAATAAAGTAGTAAAGAGAGACAAATCGTTTTTAACATTTCTCATGTGTAAGATCTTTACCATTTCCAAAGTTTTCTAACAAAAGCTATTTATTTTTCTTGTACAGGCTTTCGTAACGTCAATAGGCTGCCGCAGACGACGAGCGGGCCTAGCCCTGGAATCAGTACTGGCGCCAGTAGTCCACGGTGCCCTGGCTGCGGCCCTGGCGGCTTCGATGCTGGCCACCAGCGACTTCGGCTTCGTGGCACGACTTTTCCTTAGGCTGCTTTTAGCGCTCGTCATCTTGGGACTAGTCGATGGACTTTTGTTCTTTCCCATCGTGCTCTCAATTTTAGGACCTTCAGCAGAGGTAAAAATACATTCCATATGAAAGTATCTTAAAAACAAGCTCATAAATCTATATAACAATATTTTCATAATGTTTACATTTTTTCTATGAATATCAAATTTTTATTGACACTATAATTTCGCTTATCAGGTCAGACCCATAGAATACCCAGAGCGGTTATCGACGCCTTCGCCCAAGAGTTCCCCAATTCACCCTCGAAAGTCAAGCTCGAATACAGCCGGGGACAAATCGAGTCGGACCAGCAAGTCAGCGCCCAGGCCGTGCGCCCCGTCGCTCACCACCATCACCGAGGAGCCGCCCAGCTGGCACAGCTCTGCACCGTCGGTGCAGTCGTCCATGCAGTCCATCGTGGTACAACCGGAGGTGGTCGTGGAGACTACGACGTACAACGGAAGCGACTCCGCGTCGGGCAGGTCCACGCCGACAACGAAGTCTTCGCACTCTGGTGCTATTACTACAAAAGTACGTCTATTTATTTTAAAATTAGTCTGTAACATCTACTTTTTGTTATATATTTTTTATAAAATCACATTAAAATTCTTAATTTATTTTGATAAAAACAATTTATAAAATCCGATAACTACTAACATACTATTACCAATTTCCAAACACGCTAACCCGAAATATTATTTTCAGGTTACGGCAACTGCGAATATTAAAGTGGAGGTGGTCACGCCAGGAGACAGAAAATCCAGGCGATCATATCACTATTACGACCGTGACCGGCGACGGGACCGCGACGACGACCGTGACAGAGATCGGGACCGCGACCGGGATCGCGACCGAGACCGCGACAGAGATCGCGACCGCGACAGGGACCGAGACGACCGATCACGAGAACGCAGAGAACGCTACAGGGACGAAAGAGATCATCGCGCTTCCCCCAGAGAAAATGGTCGAGACTCAGGCCACGAAAGCGATTCTTCCAGACACTGAGCGGACAGCAAGACTGTAGTGACCGTACAACGAACGCTCATGTCGTACTGACACTTAGACTGTAGTGTAGATATTACGCTTGTATGCATATCATTATATGTTATGCTTGTATGTATGAAGAGACATCTTTACCTAAAGTTATCGAGTGTCATTCTTGTATCGAACGTAAGACATGTTTTAAGGATCGCAATACCGCTTATATTCAACGCCTTAAGACAGTATTACGATGTAATTTTAAGTTATCTTCAGTTAAATATATTGGAGGCTACAAATATTCGGTTCATAAGGAGTACCTACTAGTATCCGTTTCTCACAGTGTGTTGTGTGTGGTGCGCGATGCTACTGAAATCATTCCAAAAGGGCTCGTATAGCGCGCATTCAGAATGGCTGGGAAATAACAAAAAAATTGCCCTTAAAATTGTGTATTTAGTGATTTTCAAGTCAGTCTGTATTTTGTGATGCAATGTAAAATATCGCGAGTTCCAACTGTATAGACCAAATGTCAATCTAAGAGTTTCATTTATGTATTTTATTTCGTGTGTTCCTATTTTAAAGACATTTCCACTCGTCTCCATGTTCTCTTGTTACATTTTACATCTCTAAAGACTGTGGTCAAATTTTTATTAGTAATTTATCATATTATTTATTTTATATCTATAATTTTATTGTTCTGAAACCAGAGGTCTGTGGAAAATCTCAGATTTATTGTACAAATTATTAGTTAGGGATCATTTTAGGATAGGCATCTATTTATGAGATTACTTAGATTTCTTAATATACTTAACTGTATTGTTGTGATCTTTCGGTAACTTTTAAGACTGCATTTATCGAGTTCGCCGCAGTATTCTGCGGCCACCTGTAGACAATGCGGTGTACAAAGATCAATCTTGTACTGACAGAAATACTGACCTCAGTAGAAAAATTACGTTGTGACGTTTGTGCAAAGTACTTATTAGATTGTATTAATTTATACGTACCTATATAACTTAATGATATTCTGTAAATATAGGTTTAGCATGTAGGTGTTCGGGCGTACGCGAAGCGCCTTCGCCTTTCACGGCAGTTTACTACTTTTGTATCTTGTATTTTTATACAATTTTAACAGACATACTGTCGTAAAACTGTAGGAAGTAACCGAACGGAGTGTTTGGGTAGCTATAAATAGCTTTTGTAATGTTTGTAAATTTAAGGAAGCCTATTCAGAGGTGTGCCTTATACTCTCTACATCTATACATTGTTGATTTTTAAACGAATATACTTATTATATTTCTAAATTTCTTTTCAAAATTTTACACTTTTCTAATACTTAGAAATTTTTACCCCTTTAAAGTGGATTTCTGCAAGCTTTACTTAGTATATGGGTATAGAACTCAGCCGATGTAGCAAGTCACTAGTCGACAAATATCGCAATGAGAAGTCACGATATTTATCCCCTATTGAAAACGCGCAACTGGGACTTAAAAAAAATGGTCTAGCACGATCTTATTCATACTGCTTCATCTTTTTCTTTTACTCACAGCACTTGACAATGTTTAAATGTCGTCAACCAACGGCCGGGTTCTGTAATATATTAAGTTTGATTTCAGACAAATCTAGATTTTTTTCCTAGCTGTCCGACCGAAGTAAATTTGTACTATTTTGTACATCGAAAGTAATAATTGAATGACAAAAGTATTGTTAATAAATCAAACTGTCGCCTGTATTGAGAAAATAAATCACTATGTATTGTAAACTTTGTTTTATTACTTTTTCTTGAATTATTTCCATTTGTCCCAGTAATAGTGTAAACATATATTAAAAACAAATTAAAAACATAATTAGAGATACTAGAGTCAGAGACAGAATCCAAATTCACATTGTTTTTTCTGTATTAAAAAATAATTCTGCATTACAAATTGTACTTAGCAAATCTCTCACAAGGCTATCTCTCTCACGCTAATGTCCCAATGCAAGCCTCCAAGAAGCGGGATTAGTTAAATTTATTTTTATTCGTATTTTATATATATAAGGTTTCAATTAAGTGCATATATTTTAGGGGATCAGTCCATTTTTTAGTAGTCATGTCATCTTGTACTATGGGAAGTGTATAAAGTTTAAGTATGTGTAAGTACTGGACTAAATCACCCCTTAAAATTTTGTACTTAATTATAAAGTAACTCGTATAACTAATATACAAATAGAAAATCCGTACACTACCGTCGTACATTTGGGACTAGCTCCTATTTGTGGGTGCATTACGTCACTACTAAAAAGAGTTGGTATAAACAGACTACATACCAAAAGTCTTGTGCAAAAACTGCAGAGGGTTCGTCGGCCGGCGCCGCCAATAGAATTTTTTTCTCACAAATGTTTATCTAAAAAGAAATTATTGCTTTCCTTTTACACTACAAGCTTTTTCTTCTCCAAGCATGTTAATGGGGTCTGAGGATGCCAACAACTATGCAAAGTGGACCACTTGCATAGTTGTCGGCATCCTCAGACCCCATTGACATGCTTGGAGATAAAAAAGCTTGTAAAAGGCCTGGAATCGCACCCTAGGGTCTGTAGTACGGCTAAGAATGCAACCAGACACGTGCTTCGATAAGATGACTAGTATCGATCTTCTCTTCTCTTTGCGGTCAGAAATATATACTACTTTGTCTAGCCAGCTTTTCATTTTAAATACGACGATCAAACTCTATCTAATTATGCGAGTGCAGTTTGCAACTTTTTCCGATTAGTAACTATATATGTGAGAAAAACTATCTGCGACCCTGTCATATCATATGATGGTAAATTTTATATGAAAAACGAACGTAACGAACTAACTGCACTGCTGAGTAATCGACCTCCTTTTACATACTTCTGATCTGGTAAATATTATCATAATCAAATTCATACATACTTAGGTACCGTTGCAAAGATTGTATGCACTAAATCTGAATAGCACTTGGTCCAACTTCCATACAAAACTATTAAATAACTTTGTTTCTCAATGTGTAGATAACTTTCAAAATGCAAGAGTACCTATGCCATGCCATCTCAGGCCACGCATCAAATGCCATACTATTGCAATGTTTTTTACAAAAAAACCAACTGGTTGCTGGGGAGTGGCAGCAGTAGCTGATCATTACAACGCATCCAATGTGACAAATCGCATATTGAGTATGTTTTTATATGTAAACGATGCAACTACAAAAATTACTTCTTGTTTGTATAAAATGTTCAGTTCTTGTTTCTTTGAAAAAAACATCTGAAATTATTATATGGTTACGATAAAACAAAATGTAATAACTAAATACCCTATGTATCGCAAAAAAAAAGTGAAAGAGTAATTTGCACAATTCCCTTTATCTATTTGGAAAATATTGTAATGAGGTAATCAGCGTAGCGTGTCGTAATCCGTCGCCTAGTCTTAGTTATAAAATGGGTAGTCGGAATTTTGGCGGTAGCAACGCCTGCGACATTCCTTAGAAAGCGGGAGCGCGGGAATCAATAAAGGATTTCCTGGCGGCGTGCCCACGCATGTGCGAGGCGAGACTCGTGCCCGAGCCAGCACGCCGCTCCATTCTGACCACGACCCTCCGCATGCACCGACCACCCGTCCACCAGCACGATCAGCGCGCTCCAGCCAGCTCATTGACCCTCGCAAGCAACGTATGCGACATCAGTCTCGCCGGATGTTTTTATAGGTGTCGGGGACGCGATCACAGCGGTCGCTGACCATCAACCCTATGTATGAGCAAAATAAATCTCGGTAATAAGTAGTAGGCCGCTGCGTTATTGGGCGTATGATTCGCGCGCAGCGTCACTGCGGCGGCGGGGGTGCGAGGGCCGGGGCGGCGACGGCAGCGCCGCGGCGGCGCGCCGTCTGTTCCCGCGCGACACGTTCTGTCCTCGCCCTGCGGCCCGCCCGCACCGACCCGGTCCATAACCTGACACCGCACGACCACTCGATGACTTACGTACTAACGTCCGGCCTTTGGTGACACTGTCGGGAGTGTAGTGGAACGGTGTGTGTTCGATGTAGAAGCGAGCCAGTGGAGTGTTATTTGTCGTGTGCTGTCATGTGGGGAGTACGATGGTGCTGAGAAGCAGCATGTCGGCGCGGAGGCCGCTGGGGCTGCTGCTGGCCACGCTGGCCGTGGCCGCCCTCGCCAACCAGCTCGAGGACATCCCGCACAATGAGTAAGACCACAGGCTTTACGAGTATTTCAATTTAGATAAATACATTATCAAACAAGAAGAAGCAACTGTTTTGACAGTTTAATAAAAAAAACCTAACAGCAAATCGTTTTTGAGTAGGTAATCTGGTAAACACAGATTCGGTGCTTTACATCATTCATTAAAAGGTTTGGATAAGTTACCCATTCCTTTATCTTGCTTCTTTTATGTCGCGTACGACACTTTTCTGTAACGATAATAGGAATATTCCTAAGTGTGATGATTATATACTTATCTTAGTAAAACTGGTCAATATACACTATGTAACCATTTCAGTAATCATAACAATGACATTTAAGAAAATTTGCGATACAAGACTCTACATAATATTATTTTAAAATAGAATATCTACTCAGTCCCTAATCTATTAAACAAATGAATTTATACCACTAAGTTTTAAAAAAATGAAGAATATACTCAGTAATGATGGAAAGGTTTGGCGGGAAAGCTTTAATTTAATTAAACAAGATTAAGCCTCTACTTATTTCACATTACTTGGTTATGGACAGTGTTAATTAATTAACTATTTCATACATACTTGAAGTACGGATGGATGACTTGTGGTCCTATGTGTGTGGTCTTTTTGGACTATCTTGCCACGTATCTGTGGCAGAGACATTCCAAAAAGATTCTCCATCTCGATCTGTCTTAAGCTACGCGCTTATTTAAGAAAATCACACTTCACTCCAGGTCATGCCGATTTTCCTAATTTTATCGAGCTCGGTACGTCGCCAGGTTTGTTTGGCGCTGCCGACTTTACGCTTACCTTAGGGATTCTTTCTTATAGCCCTTTTTTAGGTATGTGATTAGGACCCCTTCAGAGAGTGTGGCCAATCCAATTTCATTCGCGGCGTTTTTTCTGTTGATCGATTGGGGTTTCGTGGCATAGCTGTCGCAGGCAATCATTCGCAGTGCCGCCGTGCCCAAGCACAGGGCGTAGACTCTGGGGGGCGCAAGAAAAATAGATTTTCCTTCCAAAATATTCCATGGCCACTTATTCCTGGCAATGGGGTCCAAATAGGTGTATTTGAGGGCGCAGTTATAGAAGCTTGCAAAGGGCGCAGTAAAGGCTATTTACGGCACTGATCATTCGATAAAGTCTCAGGCCAGGGAATGTCGAGAATCAGGCGCATGCAACGGTGTACAAAACCTGTAGCTTTTGGGTGTGTTTCTTTGTGACTTTCCAAGTTACGCAGCCATATAGGAGCATTAATTTTACATTGGACCCGAATACACGACACTTTTCGGGTTAACTTCCACGACATCCGTATAGGGCGCAACTGCGCAAATATTTCTCAGGTTTTGGCAATTCTGGAAGCGATGTCCTCTTCCGTTTCTCCAAATTCAAACACAACACTATCGAGATTAGTAAAAGTCGAGACACGTTCCATGGATTCAGTGCAAATCTTAAGCGGTGTTATGTTGTCCACCCCAGCTCTTATTTCCTGGGTCTTCTTAGTGTTTATTTTTAACCCTATGTTTGCCGCCTCCAATCGCAGATCGGCCTATGTATATCGGCGCGTATATGACACAGCAGGTCCAATCAGCACATGACATCAGCGTTGTCCAAGTCTTCTATAACATCGGCGATTCCCCACTCAATGCCGCGCCGGCCATTGTCGTAAATGCGAAGCATAATCTAGAGTGATTAGGAACAGAAGAGGCGACAGGAAACAGCCCTGCCGAACTCCAGCGTGTACGGTTATACTTTACAAGAGTAACTCTTTTAGATGGCTTTGAGAAGTTGGATAATTTTTGACAAGACAACAGTATAGAGCAAACGAGACTACAAAGTGACCACTTCATAGAATATATCTTAATATATTCTTTTTTTTAAATAGTTATTTAATTTAAGTTGTATAATAGTATTTCCTTTTATAGTTTTAAAGTAATTTTTTAGTTTTAATTAGTTATAATTTTAGTTTCTAACTTTCTTTTAATTTATTTATCTTCATATATTCTTATCTGTATATCATTGAAACTCTCTATTTTATTATTTTTTACTTAAGACTGCAGTCTTCGACCGTGGGAATTTTTAATTGAACACCCGAATCTATATTTTCTATCTACACATACGCTGTATTGTACATGCACCATAGAGACGAATTTAGACGAATTCAGAAGCGCAGCGAGCGGTCTGCCTTATCAGCGTTTTCGTCCCCATATTTATTTGAGAATTTCATAGAACTTTAAATTTTTCTATCTTTTTACAAAAGACAAAATATTTTTATTTATTTATTGTACGTGATTAAGCATGAATCAATCTTCATATATGTTAATTTATTATTTTTTAACTGCCTAATTCACTTTTTTAATACTTAAATAATCTTCAATTTAACATATCTTAACATATTGTTACTAAGATAGTTTGGCTCCAATCAGCTCCGAAAAAGCAGTCAAAATCATTAAAAATAAGGACTGGGACCTAAAACTCCGTATTTTTCTTTTTTATATCACTAAATTATTGTTTCACATTATCCTCTTCATCGCTCAACCTTTTATTTTTCAGCACAATCCAAAGGCAAAGAAATCACCCAAAGGCAGCCTGTATGAGATTGCCTTTGCGATAAGGCCGCCTATTTTATACCTATACGAGTACCTATACTCTACATATTTTTAAATATTATTTTTTGGGCAATAACGTGTTACTTACTTACTTCAACGTATCAAAACCTTTTTGAAGCCAACGAAGGTAAGATATATCCCCCCTTGCCATTCTGATGACATCTGGCGGTTCTGATTGTAATGAATAAATATACAAAGCAGTAAAAAAAAAGGAAATTATAAAAAAAACCACTTCGGGCAAGTAAAACAGATATTACATGATTTTTTAGGGTTCCGTACCCAAAGGGTGAAAAAGGGACCCTATTACTGAGACTACGCTGTCTGTCCGTCTGTCACAGGGCTCTATCTCTTGAACCGTAATAGCTAGACACTTGAAATTTTTACCGATTATGTATATATACTGTAGCTGCTATAACAACAAATACTGAAAATAAAAGAAAGTTAAAAATTAAAGGGGGTCGTCATACAAGAAACGTTTTTTTTTTCAGCGTGTTTAACTAGATCTTTATAATGGCATTAACTAGATACTTAAAATTTTTACAGATAATGTATTACTATGGTCGCTATAACAACAAATACTAAAAATTAAAAAAAGTTAAAAATTAAAGCGGATCGTCATACAAGAAACGTGTTTCTTCAGCGTTTTAAAACATTGTACGGTGGTAAGGAACCCTCCATGTACGAGTCCGACTCGCACTTGCCCGTTTATTATTCTTTATTCTCCTCGGCAACGCTTTTTTCGCTCTCTAGCAGTTTTAAGTACTCATGCTTCGTATACTAAGTAAGAATCATACGAGTATATGAACCAAATAATTGTTTTCTTTTGTTTTTTCTAATGAGAAACTGATGCATCGGTATGTACGTATATCAAACACTGAAAAGAAAAACAGTTGTTTCATATGGATATAGTGGATAGATTATTAGACAGATTTTTAAAGCAGATGCAAAATAGTATGAGTACATAGTTTTTTATTACAGTCAACCACCCACCAAGAGTAAGGATTTTGCAAATATATGAATGTTATTCCAATCAAATGAAGACCTTCTTACAACTAAACAGATATACTAAAAAAAGTGCGGTTGTCTGTACGATGAATCAACTGCAGACCAAGCCAAATAATTATATATAGGATGTATTGCCAACTGTAGATTCTTGAATTTCATCAAACAGGCGAGGGTTTAATCGTCCCCAACAAAATACTTAGGCAGAGAATGCATTTACTGAAATTCAGATGCTGATTTTTTATACATTGCTGGGTAGTTTTCTAATGATACAATTTTGACCGATCTCTGCAAAACAGGCAATGTAAATAATCAGCCATTTTAAACTCAACATAGTGTATTCCCATATAATGTTCCATATGAAGTTACATATAAGTGAAGTGACCTTTCACTTGTATGTAACT
Organism: Acrobasis repandana; assembly: GCA_963576875.1. Taxonomy (NCBI): domain Eukaryota; kingdom Metazoa; phylum Arthropoda; class Insecta; order Lepidoptera; family Pyralidae; genus Acrobasis; species Acrobasis repandana. The sequence continues at coordinate 7,785,269 of OY756215.1, forward strand.
TCAAATGTATTTTATATGTAATTTCATATTTATCACAAATACATTCTTATATACATTTATAAAATACATGTAAAATATTTAAAAATAGTTTTACTGAATTCCACGTAACTGCTGACTATTGAAGTACTACTGAATATGGGACTATATATTCATCAGATATGGATATTGGATATGGATAACCAGATTCTCATTGAATTTAAATATTTGTTGACGTATATAAGTCGATAAAATGCATATTCTACGAAACTCGTAGCACTTGGCTACGAAGGCCTACGAGTGAGTCTACCTACATCTATGAGCAATTATTTACTAAAATACTATATTGTACATACATCTTGTCTGTTAAATGGACTATATTATTAAAAGTAGCTGTCTTGGAAATAATTAATAAATAAAATACTTCAGTAAATAGTTTCTCATGTAGCGCTATGTAACTTGACAATCAACTGATGTAATTTAGTATTTTTTCTAAAAAGCAATGAGGCTTTTCAGTACTTCATACAGACTCATAGCCAGTCCAAGCTAAGCGCTACGAGTATCCTTAAATATCCTTTGCAAATTTCTAAATTGCCTGGTGTAGTTGTAGTAGTACTGAAAAAAAGCGTTGTCGAGGAGAATAAAGAAAAAATCATCTAACATCTGTTTCACTCGCCCGAAGAGGTTTTTTTTATAATTTTCTTTTTTTTTACTGCTTTGTATATTAATTCATTACAATTTTCAGAACCATCAGATGTCATCAGAATGGCAAGGGGGGATATATCTTACCTTCGTTGACTTCGAAAAAGCTTTTGATACGTTGAAGTAAGTAAGTAAAACGTTATTGTCCAAAATTAATATTTAAAAAGATGTACAGTATAAGTATAGGTATACAATAGGCGGCCTTATCGTAAAGGCAATCTCATACAGGCTGCCTTTGGGTGACAGGGATTGTGCTGAAAAATAAAAGGTTGAGCAATGAAGAGAATAATGTGAAACAATAATTTAGTGATATAAAAGGGCAAAATACGGAGTTTAAGTGAAAAATAATAAAATAGAGAGTTTCAATGATATACAGATAAGAATATATGAAGATATATATAAATATATTCGTTGAAGTAGTCACTTTGTAGTCTCGTTTGCTCTATACTGTTGTCTTGTCAAAAATTATCCAACTTCTCAAAGCCATCTAAAAGAGTTACTCTTGTAAAGTACGAGTATTACCGTACACGCCAGAGTTCGGCAGAGCCTGTGGCAGAGCTTTCTCCTGTCGCGTCTTCTGTTCATAATCGCTCTAGATGGGATTATGCTTCGCATTTACGACAATGGCCGGCGCAGCATTGAGAGGGGTAACCTTCGATGTTTTAGAAGACCTTGACAACGCCGATGACATATTCCTGCTGAGTTATAAAGCACCCTTATGCATATCGATGCATAGGCCGATAGGCCAAGCTCGACGATTTGCGATTGTAGGCGCGAATATGTTCGCTCCTACAATCGCAAATCGTCGACATCGCAAACCCTATGGGGTTAAAAATAAACACTAAGAAGACCCAATGCCATTGCCGACCAACCACGTTCAAATGCATCAAGGTCGTATGGCATTGGACAGGAACGCATGGAAGGGAAATGGGAGAGACCTTTGCTCAGCAGTGAGACGAAATAGGTTAAAAAAGAAGACCCAGGATATGCGAACTGGGGTGGAGAACATAACACCGCTCAAGATTGGCACTGAATCCATGGAACGTGTCTCGTCTTTTACTTATCTCGATAGTGTTGTGTCTGAATTTGGAGGGACGGAAAAGGACATCGCTTCCAGAATTGCCAAAACCTGAGAAACATTTGCGCAGTTGCGCACTATATGGATTTCGTGGAAGTTAACCCTAAGATTTAAGCTCAAGATATTCGGGTACAACGTAAAATCAGTACTCCTATACGGCTGTGTAACTTGTAAAGTCACAAAGAAACTCACCCAGAAGTTCCAGGTTTTCGTATTATTTCTAGGAAACTTGTAGCACCTGGCTACAAACTACTGAAAGGCCTACTGCTTTGAGAACATGATAAAATAAATGATTCAGTCATCTATCGATCCAAAAGTTACAAAGCGTATTCTAGAAATTAGTGGAGTATAATCTGAGAAACTTGTTACTGTACTACTGAAAAGCTTAACTGTTTGAAAAAATATGTAAGTAAGTAAGCAATTAAGTAAGTCAACTGTACCAAAAACATATGAATAATATTCAAAAATCTTAACAGTTTAGGTAATATATAAAATTTTTATTAGAATTATCATTGAATATATATTCGTAAACTCCTGTTTAACTCACTAACCAGGCATATATAAATAATCTAATTTAACCATTCATCAACAATTCCCATAGCATTCGCAATTATGTGTTGTCATGGATATAATATTGACTTTTATTATTTACTGTAATCCTGTCTGAACTTTTACTCCTGCTCAATTTAGTGATTGGGGCAAAAGTTAGTCAAAGTAAAAGTATTATAATTATTTATATTATAAGTATTATATCCATGGTAACGCTGACTATAAATGCGAATGCTGTACAGTACTTTTATTTCACGAAGCGACATGCATTTTACTCCCTTGTGGTAACTAAGAGTAAAAACACGATAAGAATTTGTGCGTGAAGACGAGTACGTACCGTCATCACATAAATCTAAACTGATGGAATATTTAATTTTTAAATATGACGGAATTTATAAAACGTATTTTTTTATATTTTGTCTTTGTGTAAAAAAAAACTTAGGTAGGTACATTTTTTGATAATGACAAGAAATAAAACAAGCTTCTACCACAGAATAAAATACTCACGTACAGAAGCCTCACTTAGCAAAGAAAAAGAAATATCTACTCAATGAGGCTAGCGATATGGTTTAATTTAGCTCACATAAGAACTCAGCGCCTTTTCGCATAGATACCTAGACATCCATTGCAAGCCAATTTCATTCTTATTACTCTGGACAAACGATTCGTATAACTGAATTTACTACCCGGACCGCCTGCGCGCATAGTAATAATGTAGGTATTTTCGATGTCTAAACGGGGAGTGACACAGGCCTGCTTCTACTACGTACAAAACAAAACGCTACGATAAAGAAGAAGAATCAGAATTAGTCGAGTCAAAAATATTCAAGATGACTCGAGTAATTCTGATTCTTCTTCTTTATCCTTGCGTCATTCTGTTCTGTTCAATCTGAATTCATTCATCAATTTAGCAGGGTTGCAAGCAGTGTACACTAAACTAAAGTCATTAAAAATTCTGCAAGCACGGACACACGTCGTTTCCGGTCAGCTACCTCCCACGCACAGAGTACTCACTCCTCTTATCTTATCCACTACACGATTATTGAAACAGTCCGAAAGAATATGTGGCTGGTACTTTCAGCTCTAGGAGTACCTTTTGTTTGTAATGGAAGGTAATCCCAATGGACCATATTTTTCTAGTCTCAATTTTTTTAATCACCATGTCAGTATAATTTTTCCTTCATGCAGACCTTACGCTAAAAATTATTTTATGATTCTAGTTTCTACGTATCTAATGATCGTAAATCTAAACGTAGAGAAAATATAATATAGTAAAACAATTTTATTGAAAATAATAATAAAAAATCTCTACTGCATTTAAATTAAACTTAAATGCAGTAGAGATACTTTAAAAGATAAATTTGTAAAAAAAATGTCCTGTAGATTACGATCTCACGAAAGTCAACCCTTACTTTTCCAGAAATTGTTAAAATTATAATATTTTCACGCTGAAATGCAATGCAATTTTTTGTCCAAGAAACTGTCAGCGTTCTGATTACAATTGGTAAATATTGATTCCAAAGGAAAAAACTCAGTAATTCTGCTAAAAATAAATGAATAAGTACTAACAAGGGTTAGTACTACGGAATACTGGAATAAGTATACGTATGCTTATTCCAGTAGTACTTATATTGTCATACATATCTGTGATATATCTCTGGATTTACATGGAGTATTTTATACAAAAACCAATAAGTCACACACAACACTCAAATATACAACTCAATTACTTGTACTACTTAAATAATGCGAAGGTAATCCAATGGATTACCTTGGCATTATTAGACTAGTAAAATGTTAAAATGGTTAATAGTTACATAAAAAGTAATTGACTTAAGTAAAAGATAACGAACATGAAATTAAAACTAAAAACTAAGTCTAAAATGAATCATCATTTCAGCCGCATGTCGTCCACGACTAGACATAGGTATCTAGGATCCTTAAGGATTTCCAACATAAATTCAATTCAGCAATTTATCGTTGAAAGTAAGGTACAAGAATGGAACAAGTTACATTACTTAGTCAAATAGAAAATGTAGAAGCAAATTCACAACTTTTTACAATTGATTTAATACAGAAGCGCCTATTCGCGGCCGACCAAATTGAACACTCATTTATCACGGATTGATCCATCTTGGAACTCTCAACTGTCGCTTGTGAACTTTTTCGTTTAGCAAATCGCAGTGTTCAGCCTCCGACACGTCATTACCGAAATTCATCTTAGTAAAGGAAGAAGGGAGGAGCAGGGGGGGCTGTCCTGTAATTGCCTGTCATTACGCTGCTTAGCGAAGCGAAGCTTGATCTTTGTTTGGGAAATGCAACAGATACTCACGTTTACGTTTTCCCGGAGTAGAAATAGCCATGGCGCACAGGCTCAAAGACTATTTGTAGCAAAAGGAACTACAGCGCAGGTGGATTTCAAATAATAGCAGTGGGTAAGTTATCATTCACGCACCTTCAATACCTTCATGCAAAGGTATTGTGACAAAATTGCAACAAATTTCGGTAGCTGTACGTAACTTCTTCTTTGCGTGTCTATAGTTTTTTAGTCACTTTATATTTTATAAACTTAGTAGTGAGTCACTACGATGGCGTTATCACTAGCTGCAAGTAAATCTTTCAGGGTGAAGGTGGTACCGGGACAAGAAAGCAGATGCATCATAGTTTGCGAGGAGGAACCACACTTGCATACGTTCTTTGAGCTATCTGTTATCCTTCTTCTTCTTCGTCTAATCGCATTCCCGGTTGCATCCTCAGCTGTGCTGCTACGGAGCCCGGGGTGCGCTTTCCTGCTTTTTCTTCTACAAATATAATATGTATTTCAATGGTCGTCATCCAAGGATGCCGGTCAGCGGTCAGTTTAAATGATTTGGCTATAGTTTTACAAATGGCCGCCTGCCCGACGTCAACCCTCTCACGTTTAGTCGCCTCTTACGACATCCACAGGAAGAAATGGAGTGGTCCTATTCTAACCCGGAACCACTATCTGTTATCCTTAATCTGGACATAAGCTTTCGACAACGACCTACTTGTATTCGCAGTCCATTGAACAACTTCCTAACAGGCCAGGTGGTAGTTGTTCTTTTGGGTTAATAGAATTGGTCACAGATATAGATAGATAGATAGGTTTTCAGATGCGTCTGTGATGTTACAGTCCAGCGCCTTTGTAGTCCTTAAAAACTAGATGTTACGTCACTTATTTAGAAAAACCACCACGACAACTATCTCCATTGACCGACTAATTATGTTCCTATTTTTTAAAAGCTCGCTAACTGTTTCTGTTAGTAACATAACTAGTCCTAGACTCGTCGTAACTGTACTACGTAACTGCTAAGCACCTTGTCAATCGACGCACAGATTACCTTTCCTAGGTCAGTTAGAATAAATCACACAATCCAAAGCGTGGTAGAACTTGCTACGCATTTTATGAATCATCAACCATTCAGTTCAACTCATTTACGTATAGTCTGTGGTATACACTTGGTCATCCGTAGTTGAGCTACGAGTTTCGTAGAACGTACTACGCAATGTTAATTGAATTGATGGGCCGTGAAGGCCACCTGTACTAGTTTTTCCGCGAAAGGTGTTCGTAGTACATGCTACATCATTATAGTATATGTACATATGAATTGTAGTTAATAAAAAAAATATATATAATTATGGTTTAATCTGATCTTTCTGCCTTATGGCCTGATTATTATTAAATGTTAAATTAAATCAAAAACAAGTTATTATTAAAGTACTTATAGCTAAAATGTAAAAATGTGAATTTAAAATTTAAAAAAAAAAATTAAAAAAAAATCAGATGTTCGAACATCTGATTTTTTTTTATTTTTTTTTCAGTCAATTTGTATTAAAATCCGAATTTTTTTTGGGTTGCGTGAAAGTTGTAGCACAAAAGTTGTTCAGTTTCATGGGCTGAGGTACAACCTAAGAGGTTTTGCGTTAGTTATATACATACCCGTAATAAATCGAACCACGGTCTATACTAGATCATTATAGTATAATGAAATTAAAATCACAGCCAATAAACAAAAATTATTGGCCAATAAACATAAATTTATTTTTTGGTTTTTCGACTGTTATTTTAATTTCAATAAACTATAATGATTTAGTATATATAGCCCGTGGTTCGATTTGTTACGGGTTTGTCCCTTCCACTTTGAATACGCTTTTAGCGGTTATTGTAGAACAATAAAGTTATAATAAATAAATATATTTTAAAAATATATATAAAAAGTAAATTATATAGACCACCTCTTATAGTTTCCTGTAGAAAGGTGCCCAAAATCCATCCTTGCCATCCTTTTCACGAGAAATAGTTAAAATAATGAAAAGTAATTAAACAGAAGCATAATTAAATATGGTTCTAGTGGCAATGAGACGTTAAAACATGTTAACACCATCACTGTAGTCACAAGAGTTTCAAAATGGCGGCCAATTTTAGAATAAATCAACCATTTTGTATAATTTTAAAAGGTGACTGAAATACGTAGGTGTTAAGCACGATGACCTTTATTTACAAAATTGGAGAGATGATATCATCGTACCACCTACACTTTAATCCTTTGACTTGTTTTTCTCCAATCTATATGCAGCTGATCAATGTGTGGGCGTAAGCTGACCTTCAAGTTATTACCAAAGCGGAGTGACAGCGCAGCGGTCTGATGTAGGTCAACTTGCCGTACGAGTAAATATTTTAATGAGAAAAATAACTAAGTAGTACGCATTGACTTATACAACGTGGAAGGGACATACCTGAAATAAATCAAACCACGGTCTATAATAGACCATTATAGTATTATAAAATTAAAATAACAGCCAAAAAACAAAAATAATTTTCGGCATTTCCATACAAAGGTGTGCGGCCGCCCGGGCGATTTGTATGAGAATGTCAATTTTGTTTTTTGGTTTTTTGACTGTTATTTTAATTTTATTATACATTAGTCATCTAGTATAGCCCGTGGTTCGATTTATTACGGGTATGTCCCTTCCACTTTCTATACATGGTGACTTTTTAAACACCAGCCAAATTTTTGGAGCAAGTTCAGTCCATGATACTGAACTACTTTCTATAAAAAAAAGTTATTAAAAATCGATAAAAATTTTTCGTCCTCCCATACAAAATCCGTTTGGCTGAGCGCTGATTTGTATGGGAAGGTGAATTTTTATTTTAGTTTTTCGTTAATTGTTTTTATGGATAGTAGTTCTGTATCATGGACTGAACTTGCTCCATAAATTTGGCTGGTGGGTAAAAAGTCAGCCTGTATTGAAATCATTGGTAGTATGTTTTTAAGGATTAATCATTTATATTTTGCATTTATGTATTTTCTCTATACATTGGTTTGTATTTATTGTAATGGTTAACACCCTAGACCGTCAATCCGGAGGTTCTGGGTTCGATCCCCAGTCAGAGCAAGTTGGAAATTGTCCTGGGTCTTGGGTGTTTATCTATATATGTATTTATCATAACATATAGTATCGTATAAGTATTGAACTACTGCAATGTGATTTATCCCTATATATTTAGTTATTGTATTTATTAATAATGCTCAAAATGGCCACTTTTAACAATAATCCAATGTTCTTGGAGATAATTACATATTACAAGAACATATAAGACACAAGAATATATAGGTAGATAATGAGATAAATGAACAGTCTACTTCATTTAGTAGTTGTTATTAGTGATGTGCCGTTCCCGGGAATATTCCCAAATTCCCCGGGAACGTTCCCGTATTTCTAGGGAACGTTACGAAATATTGGATATATGTATTTGAATTATAACCATATCAAGTGATGCATTAACGTTACTAAAATATATTTACAGTGATAAAAAATATGTCTGATAAATAAAATTACAACTTCCCCTGACATTTCCATTTTTGGAAACGTTCCCGGGAACGTTCCCGGAAATTGGGGAACGGGAACGGCACATCACTAGTTGTTATGATGTGTTTTAGATATTAACCGTTAATGTATTCATTTGGTAAATTTGTATTAACAGAATTGTACAAAAAATAAAATTAAAGCTAATGCGTTTTCTCTTTAGTTAAAACAGATAGATTAATTTCATAAAAAAATTATTGACTATTGAAACCCTACGGCATTTTTGGGCAAAGTTATACAAATATTATTATAGTGGAAAATAAAAAAATCTCAGATAGTAACTGCTCAATTTTTAATCTCAATTTAACTTTCGAATAGAAGAAAAACCGTACAGACGTACTAAGTCAAGAAAAAGTTTCGAAATATAGTTTCAAATCTTTAATAACAATTTCCAGAGATGGAACAAGTTTTGGGACGTGGGCCGGCCGTGATATCTTGGAGGCCAAAGAAGGACACGTGTTAAGGATTCATCAATAAGGGCGCTATCACACACTTGCCACATATCAGTCTAAAATCGAAATAGCGATCAATAAATAGGGACTGCAGCTGCATTGGTATTTCTTTACAGGATCGATGTACTCATATCTAGGATATAAAACGCGTATGCAAGATTGCAAGTATTCTAGTGTAAAAAATCTAGGTCTATAATTACTTTATTTAATTTTATTACAAAACATGTAACAGGCGGACTTTAGAATATCCCCTTACCCTAGACTTTTCCATACAAACGTAGTCTACGTTTTATTTTGAAACGACATGTCAGATTTCGGTAAAAATTTGTAGTTTTATAGAAATTGCATATATAGGGTTATAATAGGGATAATGACTGGGTCAGAAAAGTATTTTTCTAATTAGTCCGTTAGTTAGATTATCCAAAATTAATGTACCCATATTTTTCAGGTTATCAAAAAAGTAAAAATTCACAAAGATACAGAGTATCTAAATTACAGAGTGGGGGCTTGTGACGTCGCCGATGTGTAAAAATCGTACGAAAGCGTAACGTCATGCGAAATTTTAATGCGCTGTATCTTCGTCATTTATTGTTTCTCAGAGAAAAGACAATATATGTGTACAATATTTTTTAATAATCTAACCGACGCGCCAAATATATTTTTTCAGTCATCATGCCTATTGATTTTCACAGTCAAAATATGAACTTGAAAGAAAATATAAGGGTGTAAAAGTTTTCCATACTGATGATCGAAAATGATATAATACACTATATTCCCTTTCAAGTTCATATGTTGACTGTGAAAACCAATTATAACCCTAGATATATGCAATTTCTTTAAAGTTACTATTTTTACCGAAATCTGACATGTCTTTTCAAAATAATACGTAGACTACGTTTGTACAGAAAACTCTGATTCTGTTTAGAGTAAGGGGACTCTTAAGGCCCAGGGCCTTTAATACCAGCTAACCCACAGGTGGTACAAAATGTATGAACAATGTAACGAAATAACGCAATTAAAAATTTTGTGAGCATCTTTACATTCCACCGTTACCACATATTAGTTTAGAATTGATGGCTTTTAATAAGTACTAAATTAAATAATTAAGATATCCGGGGATGACCAGCGTCTTGGTCCAACCAATTTACGACATTTGGTTAACAGAGACCATTTTAAAACTTGCCTGCGATGTATATACCATTGTAGAGATTGTTATTCTATGTTTTACAGCCTTTTTTCATACTTAATATACATACTTAATTTATATATTATATATCCCTCCTTTTGTTGAAAATGCATTTTAATTTAACGAAATATCACAATGCGAGTAACACTTTACTAAAAATTATAAGTAATATTTTAATAAGTATAATAAGTACCTGTAACTTACGAGTACTCCAGTAAGATCCTGTAAATCGTAATATAAACTTTTTCCTTTTAAACTATTGTACACTTCCTGCATACTTGTATTAGAGAGAAACCTTACTCTAAGTGAAACATGAAGGAAAGATAAAGTTCTTCTTCTCGAGTCGAAAGGCTATTTACTTAGTAAAATGCTATTGGTTTCTTAAAAAAAAACCTGTAAGCTTTAGTACTAAATAAAATATTTTTATTTCTGTTTTGGCTGCTGCTTGGTAGAGCCTTAAAGATCCGATCAGAATTTTATTCTTACCTCGAATTTAGCCAAAAATAAAATCAGGGATAGATAAAAAAGTTTTACGTCGTCTTAGGGATGTATCTTATTCATTACAATTAATATCACAAATGTGGAGTCTAGACATTTATTTGACAACAATAGGAGCACTTTAGTCGAATTTGAAGGGTAGATAAAGGATTCATTCTTATTATTATATTATTATTTATTCATAAATAAAGAATTAAATAAATATATACAGGGACAAATCACACTGATTGAGCTAGCCCCAAAGTAAGTTTAAACTTGTGTTGTGGGATACTAACTCAACGATACTATATATTATAAAAATACATATATAGATAAACACCGAACAGAAATCACGGATGTAGCTTTGTGTAGCTTTGAAGGCCGCAATGTTGAAGTGGGACTGGGCTGTTCACACGTACCGCAGGCCAAATGAGGTCACCTCTTGCTGGCTGGCCCTACTAATACCAGAAGACCTGGAAGACCTGGATAAATTTGATGGCAAATGGAAGGAGATAGCGCAGGACCGGACTAAATGGAAGAAGTGGAGGGAGGCCTTTGCCCAGCAGAGGAACACGTGATGGCTCGTATTATTATTATTATAGATAAACACCCAAAACCCAGGACAATAGAAGAAGCAAACTATTTATTTATATTTAGAGTTTTGTTTGTAGTTGTGTACAGTAAAAGATTGTAAGATTTTTATTTTATGTTCCACTATTTTCATTCAAATATATTCATACTCTTTAGGTTTAAGATTTGTTCTCAATCACCTAATATTTTTCTGAGGTCCATTTATTTAAATTAAATTAAGGTTAATATTTATTTTATTACCTTTTTCTTCTTTACTCTTGTCGTCGTCGTCGTAATTTTTAGCACTAGAAAAACACATATGTGACGTTCCACGGGTAAAGGTACCTTATGGACGCTGGCACTTACGACATTTGTGTTTATTGAAGCTAAGTTAATTGTACGAATTGTTTTTCTAAACGTCTTAAGCGTCAGCGTCCACAAGGTACCTTTACCCGTGGAACGTCACATATATTCAACACCTAAATGTAATTCAGATGATAAGTACGACGGGACGATTGTGCACAATTGATACCTAGTATCTAATTTTATACATCAAAGTGTCCTGAATGTTTTTAATCAATCAATGTTCAGAGTTGTTTTGTTTATAGTACTGACAAGGATATAAAAATGACAAAATGAATTTTCAAAAAGTGCTAAAAAATTTTTTAAGAAGATAACGATGGGTTCGAACAAATATGTAGTCTCAAACCCTAAGAACGTATTAGAATACGTTAGTACATCGTTTTGTTATTAGAATTATTTGTGTTATAAACAACAAACACAAACAACAAGACTTATATTGTATATATAATAACTTCAGGAAATATCACTAATAATAGGTAGAAAACCTAAACTTTCGGCATTCTAGTATAACTACTAGATTTCCTTATATTAAATTACTTAATTAATCTGCTTAATGAAATGAAATATATTGTAAACCAGCACTCGTTTGTGCTAGATAAAACAAAACGCAAATGCTATTGGCTCCAAACTCTATATGTACATAAATTTGCAGGCTCGCTAATACTGCGCCGCGCGGGTTTGTTCAGCCGCTTCCGCTCTAATCAATTCAACCCTTCAAACTTCACGCTGCATATAAATGGCTTATTAATAGCTCGATAAAATGTATCGCCACATTAAAAACCCCAATAAACAGTAAAAATATCGTTTAACAAGCAATCAGCAATATAGAAAAGTAAATTGAGTCATAAATTAGACGTTTATTAGATTTTTTTTACCTACTTTGAAATTAAACTAGTTATGATCTGTTTCCACAACGTAAATATTTGCGGAGCGGCACGCGGGGCACATGTCAAAGGCGCCGGCTCCGGTATTGATCTAGCAACGCTCGGAGGCTGCAGGCGGTGCGGGGCGGGGGTGGCGCGTACTACGGAGGCTGGCTTACGTAAGGGCACAGCGCGTCTGACACCCCGTCTGCCAGCTCTTGCCGACGCTGATTAATAAAACAACCGTTATCGACTCGCTGCAACCGAGATATCATCGCTTGCCATCTTTAATGAACTAACTCTGGACCTACGCCTGTCATTTCATGCTCAGTTTCAATTAATACAATAGCATTCTAGCACGCTTTTGTTTAAAGTTTAAACGTATCTGCACGTTTCAAGTTCAGCAATTTTATTACTTTTAATTGAGATGTCAAAGTAGAAGTTTTAATAACTATTAGAAAGAGTACTTTCTAATAGTTATTAAAACTTCTACTTTAATCGAACGATGTCCAAAGTTATTTCTGAGTAAAAGAAGCTGAAAATAACGCTGAAGTAATTTGCGATGACTGCATGTGAAGATTATTATTTCAGCTCACATTTCCAAAATGATTTGAGATCATTTTAAGCCGCAGCTTTTCGATATCGTCTCGAATCACGCGTCCCGCCCGTTTTACGCGCCCCAAATCGTCGCAGGCACATAAACGATATAAACCCAGGTGGAAAATAAATCGGGTTACTTCTCTCGGTCCGCGAGACCCTATGCCGAGCTAGGGTTAAACCGATTACAGTAACAAGATATTTTAAGCGGATCTCTGCTGTCGCTACTTCTTTACTCTGTTGTTCCCGTTAAGAGGGACTCTTTAGAACTAATGTAATTTGTTCCTGATGATCCTTGAGAGCTCCAGACAAACGTTAAGGGATTGCGGTATATTATTATGATACAATTATAAAGGGCCTATTCAGTCTTAATTGGAATACGATACGACCTTGGGTACAGTGATCAGTTGATCGTCTTTTGGTTAAATTATTTTATTACTTGGTGTTATGGACTTAGCAAGAAAATTAAATTACACGAAATATTGTGAAAATTTAGGTACACATGTTTAGAAGGTAATACACTGTATACTCGTAGTGTATTATTTATTAGTATATTTGTTTTAGAAGGAAAGAAACCCAATTTGTTTATTTCGTTAAACTAATATAAAACCAAAACTATTACTATAGACAGAATGATGTATGTACAATAATGTACATACTCGTAGAATGAAACAATCTGCAGATTGTTTCTACAAAAATGTTTTCCGCTCAGTACACTCTTACATTGGCGCACGTCAGCAAACAACAGCCCTAGTATTCTGCTGTCTTCAACAAATAATATTTCTACACATTTTTCTTACATTTTTTACAAGCTAAACAAAACTAAACATCAATGGGACCTCTCCAACCCGTCTGGCCAGCGTGGAGAGTGTAGGCCAAATCCTCTGACTGCTCTGGCTAATATACGGCTCTGGCAGTACAGAGAGGGTCAAGCTCCTGCAGGGGACACTAAAGAAGACCTGATCATGATCATCATCACATTTTTTTTATTTTTATTATTAGCTTCATTTGTATGTTTGTAACGGAATCTTCAAATGCGATTTTCACCCACTCATAAACGTCAGATTAATTTAAAATTTTGCACACATATCAAGGGCCGGTGACAATATTACTAATTTTACTGGTTTAATAAGTTTGTCCCATTATCTTGACCAGGATCAACAGAAAAAATAAATTATAATTTGTAATACCAAGAATCTTACTAAGATGGCATTCTCTGAAGTTAAAACCCAGGCTAACACTCGCTATGCCAATGTTGTAAAGTTACTAAAAAAATAAAAATAAATTATATATAACATCAGTGTGGTTCGGGACGTCTTTATGTGGCGTCGAGCATCACATTCGCCCTGATGACGACCTCCGGATGAGCTCGAAACTTGTCGACTATTAGCTGATTTTTCACGTGAGTGACCTGTGTATAACATATAGTAAATAAGTTATAGTTTAAAATACTAAAAAACACGCTTTACTACAACACTGAACTAAAAAGTAGAAATAAATTTTAATATAACAGTGGAGTTATTAATTCTTTGTAAAAAAAGCGTTTGGTGCTTTGTACATATTTTTTTTTTTACCTCACTCTTTTATCCTACACAAGTTCCATTTACAGAATTTAAGCATTTTGATGCAAACAATCTCTATAGAAATAGTGATTTAGTTTGTAGTAATGTCCTTCCTTGCCTCGAACGTGATGCCTCGGCGTCGGCGCCGGCATCTCGACGCTTGCGGCCACCTGCTACGACGTCCGTGCGGCCATTTTAAATAATTTTAAATTCGGAACTTCTGCCGGTGACGGCTAAACTTGCGCCAACAATGCCCGCGAAACATTCCCTGATTGCTAATGAGGACATTGTGGAACAACTTGAATTAAACGAAACGGAATGAGGAAATAGGACTTCAGACGACCAAGTTTTGGCGAAAATTTGCCGGTTGCTTGGCGTTTTTATTATATTCTTTTATTGTGTTAGCCGCTTCTTACATTAAAATGTTGAAAGGAAAAATTTTCGAAGAGAACCAAAACAAATCATGATATTATTTATCTAATTTTATTCCCTTGTGGATTGAAAATATATTTTTACATTATCCTAGGTCTTGGATATTCATATTCATTTATTTCTTTTTTTTTAATGCATATACAATTGTGAAACTTAAATCTAGATGCATATGAGACCCTGGTAGGGTGCTACATTTACACTGAATAAGATCAGAAATATCCTTGATCATTTAAATACCTACTAAAAATATCAAAAATCTACATTTCCTTTAAAAGGCACATTCTTCTCTCCTTGTTTCTCTGTATATGTAAATCGTTAAAATGATATACTACAACTTTGCAACTTGCTAACTCATTTTCTTACGTCTTATTATAAGGCTTTTCATTTATTCTTTCATATTTTTATTTATTTATTTATTTTTAAACTTTATTGTTTAACAATGAAATTGTGTTACAATTGGCGGACTTAACGCTAAAAGCGTTTTATTGCACCTTACTACAATTTTCTATTATCTATATCCAGTTAAATATAATATAATTAATATCCTGGGTCTTGGGTGTTTATCTATATATGTATTTACTAAAAAATATAGTATCGTTGAGTTAGTATAC
The DNA here is from genome assembly GCA_963576875.1 of Acrobasis repandana. NCBI lineage: Eukaryota > Metazoa > Arthropoda > Insecta > Lepidoptera > Pyralidae > Acrobasis > Acrobasis repandana. The sequence continues at coordinate 7,800,576 of OY756215.1, forward strand.
CATAACATAAGTTTAAAACTTACTTTGGGGCTAGCTCAATCAGTGTGATTTGTCCTTACATATTTATTTATTTATTATATATTTATATATATTATTTATTCAAGCAGTAACACAATTGAGACAATACACATTTGTTTTATGTAGGTAGATATTATTTTGAAATCATAATTTTAAATATTAAGTCCTTACATATGAAATTGCCGTTCAGTATCAAAAAAGTGAAACAAGTTTTTTTAATGAAATTATTATTTAATCAATCGAAGTATGCGCCGTTATTATCGATACACTTCCGCCATTTCATAGGCAGATCATTGATACCATTGGAAAAAAAATCCTGGGAGCGAGAGTCTTTGAACTGTTTGAAGGCGGTTTTGACTGCCTCATCAGATTTGAAATTTTTTCCTTGTAAAAAGTTATCCAAATTTAAAAAAAAGTGGTAATCGGTTGGGGCAAGATCTGGAGAGTATGGTGGGTGACGCAGAGGTTCCAGTCGCAGCTCCTCTAACTTGGCGATCGTTTGATGTGCAGTGTGTGGTCTAGCGTTATCCTAAAGGAGCAGTGGGCTAGAGCAATTCATCAGTCTCGGTTGTTTAATCGCGAGCTTTTCCATCATTGTTTGCAATTGTTGACAATACAAGTCTGCAGTAATCGTCTGGCCTGATCTCAAGAAGCTGTAGTGGATAACACCCGCACTGGTCCACCAAACACAAACCAGAATCTTCTTTTTGGTCAGTTTTCGCTTAGGGCAAGGTTTTGCCGGTTCTCCAGGGTCAAGCCATTGTGATGATCGCTTCCGATTGTCGTACAGGATCCATTTCTCATCACAAGTCACGATACGGTTCAAAATCCCCTCATTATTGTGGCGATTAAGCAAAGAAACGCAGCAAGCAACGCGTGTTTGTTGGTTTGCTTCAGTCAATTCGTGCGGTACCCACTTTTTGAGTTTGTTAATTTTTCCGATTTGGCGCAAGTGGATAAGTATCGTTTTGTCACTTACGCCGAAGGCTGCTGTTAATTCAGAAGTGGTTTGAGATGGATCCGCTTCCACTATCGCCTTCAATTCTTCGTTATTCACTTGAGTATCAGGTCGTCCACGAGGCTCATTGTGTAAATCGAAATTTCCAGAACGGAAACGTTGAAACCAAAAACGCACCGTTCGTGCGTTAGCGGTGCCTGGTCCATACACTTCGTTAATTCTTCGAGTCGTTTCTGCAGCACTGGTCCCACGGTGGTATTCGTAAATACCGCGAATTTTCAATTTGTCCATAGTTGTTGTTATAGCAATGTTGAAATTCAAACAAATGATGTTAAAAGAAATACGAATTTTAAAACAATATTTTTCTGGCTTTATTTTGAAATAAATTTGAATTTGGAATTCCTAATTAAACGCAAGATATTTGATTTTAAAGTTGCCAGTATTGAAAATCGGCAATTTCATATGTAAGGACCTAATATTATATACAACGTGGAAGTAATTAGTAGTGAATAATATACCCGTAATAAATCGAAATTCCCATAAAAATCGCCCGGGCGGCCGCACACTTTTGTATGGAAATGTAGATTTTTTTATGTTTTCTGGCTGTTATTTTAAATTCATTATACTATAAAGATCTAGTATAGACCGTGGTTCGATTATAACGGATATGTCCCTTCCACGTTGTATGTAGCCTTCTTTCGTTAGACTCCGAGAGAAGAGCTCGTAACTGCATAGTAGCCACTCGTAAGCGCTGATATTTACATCGCCCGTGCGGTTGTAAACTATTTGCAGTGCTGCAGCGGTTGTAGCTTAAGTTAAAATAGTCTCAAATGCTGTTCCTATTTATAACACATTTACATTCTGTATTTAACTATTTGTGAGTATATAGTTGAAACCCACATAGCTGGATTGTAGGAAAATCAGCTTTTATTCTCATCTCATTAATTTTCCTCTTCGTAATCGTCTTCATAATTAAAAAAAAATTACAACAAGTGAAAAATTGACCTTTTTTATTCATCTAACAAACAGAAAAATAAAATGTAGGTATTTAAAGTTTTATAGAGAAATCTAATGCAAAAAATGTTAATGTCACTGAATCTTTTGACATTATTTTCAAAAGCAAAACGTGTACTCGTAAAATACTCATATTTTTACTTATAAAAGTGCTTAAAAAACGATGCTATACTTACGTCTGTCTATTTCGGAAGTAATTGTTGATGCTACCGTCTATACTGTATCAAAGGCTCATAAATTAGAACAATCTTATGAAAAAGTTTCTTAATAACTTATTATTATGCTCATAATTTAATAAACCGTTAGTTTAAAGAGACTCTAAGCTCCGAATAAATGATTTATGTTCTTTTAATCAATTGATTCGAAACATTCACGTATACCGTATTGTCAAAATGTACAAATTATATATATTAACAGAAATATCGTGCCTGTATGTATGCCCTAATATTTGAAAATTAATTAAATACCTAAAACCTATCTGAAACTAAGGGTGAGTAATAAAAAGACCACAAATTAGATTGTTCTCAAACTCCAGCACACCTGAGGAATGCCGAATGTAGAAACGCCAAGTCCGGACAAAAAGGTAACAAATCAGCTGTAATCTCGACGTAAAAATGTAATTCTTCCGTAATATTTAACTGGCATATGTTTGCCTTTTTTGAGGGTTGAAAAATCGTTTATGGAGATTAACGAAGTATGCAGAGCATACAAGGAAAAAGTTGTCGTAAATCAAGTTGGCGACAAAATATACGAAATGGAGTTCGTTGACTCGCGTCCGAGAAGATGTTTGCGCGCCACGCCCGGCCCCTACGCTTTTCCCTATTTACGCTTTCATGAATCGTTTTGGCTCATTATTCAATCGGAAGTATTTGTTTACAAATGTATTTTATGGATTTCCAAAGCGAGAGCGACGCGGTAAGCTTTAGTAGCAAAATACACAAATATGGTAATTTATGTAAACGTTCTGTAAATCAAGCGCCAATCCAGTGGAGAACTCGAATCTTAAATTCTGTTAGGAAATGGTTTCGATGCTTCCCCTTAATCATATTTCCCATTGCCGAGGGTCGTGATCATTACGTGGAATAAAACATACCCGACTACTTTGCACTTATAATGAAGTAATTTGCCGTTACCTGCTCTGTTTTACATTTAGTGCTGATGTTGCAGCGTTCATTAAACTACAACTACACCTCATATCACTTAAATTTTTGCCGTTTAGGGTAGTCCAAAGAAATGGGGGAGATCTTTGCCCATCAAGGGACAGGATAGGTTAAGTAAAAAAGGGTAGTGCGCAGTTCGTATCGTTATCCCTGCCGATGAGACAAGCATGCTGCACGAGTAAGCCCAAACTTAAAACGAATCAACTAATGGACATTAATTATGTACACGAACAGCCAACAGAACCCAACTGATTCTGTCCGACCGTGAAATGGATCGAGCGTAGTCAATCGAACCTCGATGATTTAAAACCTCGTTTGTGAAATTTTTATTCTGCCCAAAAAGAAGATGGGAATTAATAGGAAAACATTCAGAATCGCGACCCGCCACCGGCCGCAGGTATCTCCCGCCGTTAATTAAATTGGGCACATCCCGTCACAATGATTGCTATACATTTATATTCCCTCGGAATATGACAAATATAAATGTATAACCTCTCGAAACGAATTTATATGAAATAAGGGGTGGCTACCGAACTGGAAAAAATGCTTAACCTGCTTCCCCCAATCACATTTACTTCCCTGTGAGCTGTGACAGAATTATGATAAATGTTTTAAAAAGATTTTTTCTAAGTCGTATCGGTTTCCACCCATCTTCTCTCGAATTTAGATAATTATTTATTTTATTAAAATTGTTATAGGCCACGTCCACTTCATTATAATGACTTTATTGCGTATCTTAGAGTAACTCTTAAAACGAACAACAGGAAAATATTCATGATAGTGTGATTGTGTCCAAGTAACTAATGATAATAAATTTTGTTTCAGAGTCAAGAACTGGGCGTTAAAATTCGGCGTAGACTTATGGGAATTTGGAAGACATTTCACAAAAATGAATCAAATACAAAACGTGAGTACCGCTTGCCTATTGTTTTCATAAACGAGGTGGGGAAATGTGGATTTTTCCTGGCTCGATCGCGGTCCGGCGTGAAGCAAGTAACTAGGCTTGTCGGTCGGACGCGCTCGTACAAAAATGCACTGTGTGAGAGTTCACACCCTGAGCCTCCCTGCCCCTTCCCCGCATCCCGCGACCCAGATACTTGTCGGTCCAGCTCGGGCTCGGATCAGATACACTCGAGATACGCTCACAGTACCGCCTGCCTCTCACGAACGCAATAATTAACACGAGTGACATTGAACTCAGTACTCATTTTTGAAATTTGTTTTTATAACTTACCTCTTTGGAACAAGTAAAAGAACGCATAACAAAAATACGAACGAAGTTCTTTTTCTTCAAAAAACCTTACGCAACGTTTAATTCTTTAGTTCCTTCCCGGTTAGTTCTAGGAACGAAAAGTCGTCGCGTCAGTTTTTTTTTTATTACATTTTCTCCCTATCTAATCCCACCGCAAGCTCCATTAAAGAACTTCGTTCCGAAAGTACCTAGTGAGTAAGTGGCTACACTTACACACTAGGAACTTAAGGTGCTTACCTAGCTATGCAACGAGTATGCAACAAAAATTTAGTCCAAAGAACTAATAGAAATCCACATTATATTGTGTCTATTTGTTAATTTACTCGTCCTTTCCCACAACGTTCATATATGCACAGCATTGCACGGTGAACCTCACTTTATATTCATATTGTTACCTACAACTTCCACACGACCTGTGTTGCATAATGACATTTAGAAATGCAACATTTGGCACTTGCACCAGCACAATGGAAAACGTACTTGAAATCGATCGCACACTACGTGACAGTACCTACATAGTAACTGGTGAATATGCTATACAAAATATTTACTTTATAACTGCAACAACCCAAGACCTAGCATATTACATTTAAGTGAAATCTGTTAAGCCACTAGCATTAGGATACTATGGTTTGTGGACCCGAATAACACCATGTCAAAAGCTATTCATTGTCTAATACCAATCTTGACCAAAAGAAAGATGGCAATAAAAAGTAGTTAACGCCATCTTATCCAGGTCAAGTAGTAAACTATATCAGAGGGCCGATACTTTTATATAACAAACCTACACAACAGTCGAAAATCTGACAAATGCGTTGGCCAGTATACACAAAAACAAAAAAAAAAGGAAAGACAAATTCGTTTAAAGCCTCTGTCAATATCTATAGGCAAAAGGTTATTTAGGTAAAATCGTTAAGGAAATATAGTATAATTTGGCGATATTTCATTATTATGTCCGCCACAGTAATAAAACAATCAAAATTCTGCGGAGATAGCGACCCTCCTTCCAGCAATATAATGTTTCGCAAAGAAACTTTCATCAGAACTTCTTCAATATTAGCGAACGACGATCGAACTCCTATCACTCATATAAATCATTTTCTATATTCTACTTCACTATCTTTTTATTACAAGTTCTGTGTTCAATAATATGTTATTTGTTTTATCATTTTTCTGAATAATACTTTTTTAGGAATTGAAAGTACTTAAACTAATTTAAGTACTCTCATTTTATGATTAAAAATATATGCCAGGCGAGTAATATTTTTGCCGTAAATATGTAATGAACCTAGATTTATCACATCCGCGCCCCATACGCGCCACACTCGCCGCATTTCTAGTTTTAAATTTCATGTCTTCCGTCTAGTTTATATAATTAAAATTACAGATATGAGTTATACGCCTAACTGTGAAACATTTAAACATTACGCTAAAAGTGGCGTTTGAGTCTTATAGCCCTGGGCACTATATGTTGTACATAGACAGTCCTCAAAGCACAGAACACCGGCCTCGTAGAACAAAAGAGAACGGAATTAGGTTAAACTGTGGACTGCTACGAACATCCGGCAGGGACAGATATTGTGTTTTGGTGATGGTTTGAAGCCGAAAGCTACGGCTACACATTAACTGTATGAGTACTATGCGATATATGATTGAAATAAATAAAATGATGAGACATAATAATCCAGCGTTTTGGCCATCCTACCGCAGGGCAATGATCTACACAACATTTTTTATTTGTAGATAATAATATATTCTTAAGTTATTATTTTATTCAATATATGTTTAATTGATTTTTTTTGACGTGACAACGTCTAATAACTCGATACTACGGGCTGCATGCACGAAAAAGATGACGTCATTGTACAGTTACGCTCATTGTCGCGTTCTGCAAGCGAGAGCGCGGCACGAACGAGAAAGAGAATGTTTGACGTTGTCACGTCAAACTACCGTCCGTAAACCGACTTTACATTTTTTTTTATTAAATAATTTTACGGCTCTGGACACATCTTTAATTTTGTTCTTTATGCCTAATCCTAACCTAACCTAATCCTAACAATTTACAATCAAAGAGTGGTGTAGGCCTTTGACTGCTTCAAGGGAGCTTCTAGCGACAAATCTGTACGAGTCCACTGGTTTTCATAGACGACTGAGTGGCGGACGACGCCCGAAGACGCCCACACAGTCCGCAAAACAAATATCACTACAGTCGTACTATGACTGTCCACTTCAACTATTTTACACATTGTTCATGAGCATGAGCATTTATAAAACCAAACAACACAAATTTCATATTATAAAGTCCACTAAAATCAATTTGCAAAATAATTTAAAGCAAACCCCAACGGAACCCATTGAATTCCCGCCAAAAACTCCCCGACTTTACAGACAACCAATTATTTTTTTTGTAGTTTTTTAAAGTTTTAGGTATGCCGCAATAAACCAAAAGACTAATACTTTCAAAAACATACCAAACTCACGAAAGAAGTCAATAATTCTTTCGTTTCGATTCAATTCAAATACATGAGTATCTCAAGAAAACCTTACTCAATAAAAATCATTTCTTCAAATCCGACAACTCGCTATAAAATTTCTATTGATAAACAATTAATCTTAAATCCCAAAGTAGCCAATCCATCTCAATTTGTTTTATTTATTGTCTTGTTTCATTTAAATATATCAATATAATTTCAAGCGTTGCAATGTCTCGTTCCCTCCATAAAGTAGGGCGGTATTGTGATTTGTGATGCACAGAGCGGTGTTTCGCCGGATATTCGTAGCAATCGTGGCTAGGGTAGCTCGTAGTACTAATCTACTGTTTATTCTCTTCTGTCTTTTTCTAGCTGAAAAAGAGAAAATTTAATATTCATGGCGAATATTAAACTTTAAAAAAAAATTAACTCCGTAATTTCCAGATATTAGCAACATTTTATGCAATGATAATGAGTACTATAATGACATAGTGACACACATGAGTAATAAATAATAAGACATAATTAGGTATACAGCTGAGATAAGGAATATAATACAGCCATTTGATTTTTGATTGTTAAACATTTAAAGCCGTACCTGAATTTTCCGGGGTCCATTTAAAATAAATCATTTCAAGGAAAGTCTGTAATCCTGAATTTTATATTGCTAAGAAATATACATAATACATATAGAGATCTCTTAGGAACTTCCAATTGTAATATCATTATCAAAAATATAAAATAAACAGTGACTTTGATTACGGTTTCATCTTAAATGTTAATAAATTATGTAAAAATATTTCTCAAAATGTAATTGTAAATAATTTTAAGGACTGAAACTTTTAAATCTAATCTACTTCTTATCTTTAAATTCTAAGTGCGTATTTCCATAATCAGAATTTTTCAAATATCTTTACAGAATATTTAAGTTCTTTTGTCAAAATGTGAACAAAGAGCGTCTGGTGTCGCAGGTGCAGTTTGTTTGCAGCTCACTATAATAACCCTGCTCGTTAGCTCCATAAATATTTTCTCCTTTGCAAACCTTTATCATAGCTTCTCTTAGAAGTAACGATTTATCCAGACACGAATCATAAACGAACAGGGAACCCACCCAAGCCTCTGCCAACCTTTCCGTTACCTCTATATACTTTATGGCTTTTTTACAACGCACCTTTCTTCACTCCCAAGTTGTCTATCCCTTTTTCTTAATTAAAATGAACAATAATTTCTTAAGCACCTATTTAACAAGACGTAAATGTTAAGAAGAATTAACTCTCGAAATAAAAGCAAAAAGTGTAGCGAGTCGCCAGATGCATTTATGCAACATTCGGACTCGCATTCCCCTTGCTACAAATTACTTAAAATTAAGTTTTACATGAAATGAATGTTCACAAAGCAGCACAATCTCGACATTCTAACGAGAATATGAAATTCCGAGATGCCTGGCCGGCGCCCGCGCCCGACGCCTTTCCAAAACTTTAATTTCATTATTAATACATTTTTAATTAATCGCCCCTAGGTATACAAAGTTGGCGAATTTGACGGGTGTCGGCTGGGACTTTAATTGTTGAGAATGTCACTTTACTGGGGATGGCCGCTTTTGTGGAATATAAATCTTTGGCTAGTTTAATTTCATAGGCGATGACGGGGCGTGTACCTAATTGGCTTGTTGATTTATACTCTCCGTAAATTAATATGCGAATAGATAATGTTATATTTATACAAACCGATCGATAAAACTCCCATTTATACCTATTCTGACAAATCGTTCTAGGTCTGAATTTTGAACAGGATTACTTTGAGCTTTTTCACATGAAAACCAATGCGTTTGAACGCACACAAAATATTTAAAAGATCAATTTGGATAAATTGCCGAGCATTTAATGCTATTAAAAATGATAATTATAATAAAGTTATTATTTATAAGAGATTACGGTTAAAATACGTAATGTTTATGTTATAACTCTTACGTTTTATTTAAAAAATGTCGGCTTAAGATAATAATGAAAAGAATTTTCATATCTCGTAGATACTAAAATATAAGTAAACCCAAAACATGTTCAGTCCTCTACTAAGAAGACACCGGCAATAGATCAAAGGCCGCGGCGCCACGGGGAGTTTCCAATCGATCAGCCATCATATCATCTCCTCATGTGTGAAAGAGTGGCTAAACACCGCGCACCGCCGCCCTATGATGGAATGCTTGTTTATAAAGGTATATTATATTATACTATATACGGGTGAAGGGGAGACCTTTGCTGTCTCATGGGACACTTCAGGGATAACAACATTTTCTTTTGAATCAAGACAACCTTGTGTAGTTTAAAGTGTTTTCTCTCTCCACTTGTTTCAATCTCGATTTCTTTTTTATCTTAAGTAGTTATCAGGAAAACTAGATCCTAGATCCAATCTCTAGCAAGTTTCTTGTTTTTTCAAAATCACGTATTTCCTTTTCTGACAATACACGATACAATAAATACACGGTACATACACCTACATAAACTTCAATATATCATCATTATTTCAACCGGTATGACGTTCACAGCTGGACAAAGCCCTCTCCTAAGGATTTTCTTAAAAATATGTATGTACAATTGTACATACCTTTTATAATATTGAAATGAAATTAACCAATAATTAAAAATCATTGTAAACGTATTATTTTAATTGTCTCAATTAATTGTTATCGTCTTTTTCCAAATTTAAAATTATTTCCAACAAATATAATGTTGGAGCGTTGGAATGAGTGGTGTGCAGGCAAGCGGGACAAGGCGTCCCTTCCTTTCTGTACATATTTTTTGCGGGCAAATGGAGTTCCCTTGTGAGACGCACAAATGCGGCCGGGCGGAGTGGAAAATCCTGTCCGGCGCGCAAGAAACCGGCACCGGGCCGGGCCGGCCGCTCGTGACCGTGCGTTTTTGCCCTACCGTTTGTTGCGCTATTTTATTTTAAACTGTATTTTCTATGGCCAAATTTACAAAATAAATCGTCTTCTTAAACTGTAGCTAGGTATATAAATAACTTTGTGCAATTTATCATTAGTTCTTTTTATGGTTCAGTTATTTGAACAGTGAGATAATGATAAATTGAGTAAAAGGTTAAACTTGGTCACTTAAAAGCTCGTCCTTACTTTGTACGTCCTATAAAGTTATTTATATGCAATAGTGAAAACAAACACAAATCAGAGGTCCATGAGGGTGGTGTTGACGTACAAAGCGGATTAAATTAACTGGCTTAATTGAATTTAGGTTCCTTGTTAGGCAATGTGTCCCTGCGGGCCGGCCAACGTTATGCAACACCAAGCCACCCTCGCCACCGCAATGATTAAACGCTCTGATAAAATATTAACGAGAAATGTTTCACTTTGGTTCATTTTTTATATAACAATAATAATATATGTAAATATACACTTGTGGCGTGGTGGTTGACACGCCAGTCCGCCACTCCGGAGGTTACGGGTTTGATCCCCAGCTAGGGCAAGTTGGAATATGGTATTTTTCAAAATGTCCTGGGTCTTGGATTTTTATCTATAAATGTATTTATTAAAAATATATTATTTTTAAGTTAGTATCCCATTATACAAGTTTAAACTTAGTTTGGGGATATAGCTCAATCAGTGTGACTTGTTCCTGTCTATTTATTTTTTAGAGAAAGAATAAAAAACTTGTTTGTAACTGTGTAGAAGCACGGGTAGAAGGCTCTTTCACACGCGTTTCTTTTAAAAGATGTTTGTCAATTAATAAAAACATATATATACAATGACTTAATGACTATTTCTATAGAAGACTACATACTATCTGTAACGTATGTTAGTTCCAACAATCCGAATATTTTACAAATCAAGGTAACAGTTAGGTAGGTACATTCAACACCTGGCCCTAATAAATAATAAATAAATACATAATCTAATAACTATTCACCAAAATACAGGAGATGCCTTACATTCCGAGAGTAGTCTAATAATATCCGAGAGTACATAACATCTACCTACTCGTACATCAAATTTATAGCATATTTACTACTCAGCCATGTCTCCCACCACCACCCTGTATATTTGTAATCCGGGTTTTTACAGGCTAATGCACCTCCAGGCCAGGCCAGTAAGTAAAAAATGGATTCACCATTAACACACGGGATTTCTCTGCATTCGAAAGTAAAAATAAATTGGATTTGATTGAAAATATCAAATCGTTGTGTATTTATAACTCAACCACTACGTTTTTCTGACATAACATAGTTTACCCCGTATTCATTAATTGTTGTATTCATAAAAAATCAAGTTAAACAGAGATAAAAACGAAGGGAATTATATCCACCAGAACATGCCAGATGTCTCACTAATTCTAATGTACAAACAGCTTCCGTATATATATGAAATTAATGGCACGAGTATACAGACAAGTCTTAAACGTTTGAGACCCATGCCAGGCAGTTTAAGTAGTCCGGTAATTTGGCGAAAGGTGGAAAGAAAATCTTGAATTTTCAACTCAAAATTCCATTAAAAACTGCGAGGTGCTCTATTCCTAGTTTAAAACCGACGTCCATATAAAAATCAAATCTATGGCGTATTGGCAGCGCGGCCTCGCTCCCCGCGCCTAGTAGTTTTGCAATCCAAGTTTACAGCCTAATGCACCACAGGCGGCAAACAAAACCCCCATTTCAGATAACATCTTACATAAATGTTTTCCGATAGAACATTTGGCCTTTCGATTAAATGGGGTTTTAGGTGTCGTTTGAGATAATCTTAGTCTTACAATAACTACTGTGAATAAAAAAGTATGTAGATTTGAATGTTTTGATAGACTTATGTGATGTACGTACATCGTACTCGTATATTGAATTAACATTACCAGTACTGTATTATATATAAATACATAATTATACTTAGTTGATTAGTTAGTCATTCAATTTAAAAACTGATTCAATAAATAAAATTATATCCTAATAGCGTACGAGAAGGTAGGTATACGTAGACTGCTTTCATCCAAGTGCACTGAGCTCTACTAATCACAAAAGAAACATTTTAAAACTGTGACTCGCTTACACGGATTACCCTAGGACGACGCGTAGGTGGTGACTGTTCCAAAAGTAATTAGTCATATGGGTATGACTCATGCATCGGCAAGGCAGTTGTAAAATCATTAATAAAAAAACGACGGGTTGCACTCCGGGAGTGCCGGCAGAAGTGTAAACTTGAATATTAACGTTGTGCATTTTTGATATTTTTGAATGATTAGGGAATGTATGAATGAATGGAAAAAAAAAGTGCACAACGCCGCTAAAGAAGTTTTCACTTCAAAAATATAATGACCGCAGCATAGAGCAGTGTGTCGTTAGATTTGATAGCACTCAACAAAGGCGACATCGGGCACAATCCGAAATTCAATAACAAGCGCACGGAGTCGGGCGTCGGGCGCCTCTGCCGAATAACAATAATTTGGCAGCCAGCATCCGCCAAATTCCGGACGTGTTCGTTCCATTTTTAAATTTGACAGGTCTCAATGTTACCAGTGCGAGAACCGCGGTTCCGCCGCCATTTTGGGCCCAATAACTCAGCGCGTAATGTAGCGCGAACGCGACACGATTGTTGTCATTTTCACAAATTATGCGAGCTACTACACGCCTGCCAATGTTTATCTGTGCTCGTGAAGGCACTAAATTACGCATGCTTCGTTGATACCGCACTACTCCATTTAATTGAACCAACATACATGCATTTATTTGTTGGTAATATTTTACCGTTTTCGAATGGGACTTTAGCCAATGACAACTTTAGTTGTTGTACAAAGGCCGTGAGCGTAGAGATCTAATCTAAACATGATAAAACTTCGAAGTACGAGTAACATTACAATGTGAATCATAAGTTTTGTTTATTTGTAATAACTTTGTACTACGAAAACACACATACAATAACAACATAAGAGTAAATTGACAAGCTTTATCTTATTATTGTTTTATCTATATTCTGTAAGTATACATATAATAAAATAACTGATCGCTGTTTGTAAATGGAAGATGCATATTGGTGAAAAAAATAGTACTTAAGTAGGTAGCGAAAGAGGTTTGCAAGGATCGTAGCAAGTGAAGATCCATATAGTCTCTGCCTACCTCTATTGGAAACAGGGGTGATAATATGTATGTGTGCTATTTAAGTAGGTACATATAACATTTATTCGATAAATATGCTACAAAGTCCACGTGGACAAAGTCGCGGGTAACAGCTAGTGTCATAATATATTTATTACATTGGTAGTGACTCTTTTGTAGTAAGCTACCTCTAATAATATTTATTTCTTAAAAAAGAACAACTAAGCGGACGGTTGAGAATGTATAGGTACCTATTGCTTTTTACAACATTTTTTTATAGAGATAATATAACTAATCATCAGTAAAATCAGTTCCTACTGCAATAAACGGGTCAAGTGCGAGTTAAACTCGCTTGAAGAGGGTTCCGTATTATATTATATATATATATATATATTTTTTTTTATTCTAGCTTCAGTAGTTTCGGCGTAAAAATAATGACCTTCAGTAAGTGATATACTTATCGTACATAAAATTAAAAAAAAAATACTTTTGTAACGGTTATAATATTGTAATGAGTATTTTATGTTGTACAGAAATACCACGAATACAACGTGGAGGTGGCGCGCAAGGACGGGCTGTTGCTGGTGCGCGACCTGGCCGCGGAGGTAAAGAACCACATGGACTTCAAGATCAACGCCGTCATGGTGAGTACATCACTAGCTTCTAATTTAATTTGATGTGCAAAAATATATACATATATATAAATATATATAAATATATACATATATATAAATATATACATATATATAAATATATACATATATATAAATATATACATATATGTATATATTCGTATATCCGCCAGTATATGTAATAAAAACTGCAATTTAGTTATATTATTTATTCCATGCTAATCTGAGAGAAAAGAAAAAGCTTAAAATGTATTTATTTATTATTTATTAAAATCTTTATTGACCACAATGGTACAAAAGGTGAACTTAACGCTAATGCATTCTCTACCAGTGAACCTTTAGGAAAAACAGAAATTATTTAATGTACCAGCTGCTTTCCTTCCCGCGCAGATTGAGAGAATGTGCGAAAATGCGAATCATGTTAAATAGGTGATGCGGCTAGCAACCCACCACTTCTTGCTAAAAGTGGCCCTGGACTCTAGCTGCTTAGAGTAGCTAGAACTAGAATTTTCTTAGAAAATCTTGCTATTTTTTGCTTTTAATATATAATTACTTGTATAAAAAGCCTTATCATTTTCATTCTATAATGAAAATGATTATTTGCCTATGCAAATAAACCTCTCGTAACATGAGATTTTGTTACAATCTATCCTGAAATTTAAAATGGAAAAAGCTCGATTTGGGTACGAATCTGTATGAGCACGCCAACGATCAGGACACGCACAAGATTTTATTCCCCTATAACAAAATGCGCATAATAATGTGGAGGCCAACCAGAGGGAAATCTTTGCGAAAAACAGGACTCCGCCCAGGAGCCCTATTTATAAAATGTGGAGTTGGCAAAACAAAACCGTATATATACTTCTACAAGACACAAAAACCTTTCAAGTCACGAAATACCTACAACTTCACCGTGCTTTTACATCGTAGTTAGACGTTTTACGAAAATTATCCGTGCATTTAATGCACTTCAGCAAATAATGTTACGTAGAAGAATTTCAAAATGATATTTGGTTTTCAACAAATTGATATTTCAATAAGAAAAACAGCGTATATAACGTATAATGTTTCTTGCTTGACCACTCCGGCCATTTTGCGGCACCGACTAAAGCGATTCAAAAATGCGGTTCTTACGACATGGGTAAAAAAGTTTCAAAAATAAGGTTCCTGAGTCGTATTTAAACAAATCCAACCATCAACGGGATTACATAATGGTTTAGGTTCTGCTAAGAGCGGCCGTAAAATATCCTGTCTAATGGTCAGGATTAGATAAGCCTCCTTTTGTATTTCGTCATGTTTCATTAAGTCGCATTGTTTCTTGTTGCGACGAAAAAACAAAAACAATTCTTCATCACAACGTTCTTAGAGCGCCATTGAAAAAGTCAAGCTGGCATTGTCAGCAGCCTTTGTCTTAGAGAGCGATACATCACTCAACAAAGTGGGGTCATTGAGAGGGGATTTCCAAGAACGCTACAATAGTTTCAAGGCGGGACGACACTGATGCAGTCGCGTTTCTGAAGGATATCGCTATTTCAGAAGATACTACTTTTGTTCGTTGACAAGTAAATTCAACAAAAGACAAAAAGGCTGATCATAATTGAATTCCGCGTCAGTACTCCGTCCTCGGAATCGAGTTTGAATTGAGATTGTGTATAATGTTACCCTACTGTTTTTTTTCCAAGATACATTTTTACGTCTTTATCCCTAACCGGGTAGACAGAGCCCAGAGATGTAGAACCCATAGGCCACTTTTAGCGTGATGTGGGCGTAAAGATGGAAAAACAGAATCTAAATAGTGATGGGTTGTTAACCGCATCGCCTATTAACATGATGCAGATTCGCGTCAATTCCCTTAATCGGTTTTTTAGATCTGCGTGGGAAGAAAATTAGCTGGGTTATTTCTTTTCCCCCAGACCAGCATTCAAGTTTTTTTTTCCAAATTTTGTCATATACTTATATCATTTCTCATGTTTCAGTAACTAAATGTAAACGACCATGCCTTTAATATAGAAAGAAATAAAGAAAGAAAGAAAATTCATTTATTTGGTAGACATCACATACACTTTAGACACACTAAACATAAATCTATCTACCAAAATTGTCTCCGCTCAGCATATGTCGGGCGTGAGCCGTGACGCTGGTCTTCCGCGGACGCCATTTAAGTATATTAAAAATACAATAAAATAAAAAACAGAATAAAAATGTATAAAGGCGATGGTGTTGAACTGCTTTAAACAGTGAGGTAGGTACCTTGACAGCAATCTTACACATAGGTATACAACGTGGAAGGGACATACCCGTAATAAATCGAACCATGGGCTATACTAGATCACTAAAGTATAATGAAATTAAAATAACGGTGGAAAGAACAAAAACAAAATTTGACAATCCCATACAAATCGCCCGGGCGGCGGCTGCATACTGTTGTATGGAAAGGCCAAAATTTTTTTTGTGATTTGGCTTTTATATTAATTTCATTATACTACAATGATCTAGTATAGACCCTAGTTCGATTTATTACGGGTATGTCCCTTCCACTTTGTATTTGAAAAAGTATAGAGCTCATAATAGACGGAATAGGCAGAGAAATTTAGGATCTTTGGGCGTTAAGGATGTATGATTTAAAGTTATTTTTGAAGATTTTAACTGTACCTAATGCCACTATGTGTGTGTACTCGTACGTAAAGATAAGAACACAATTATATTTCATTAAATAACATACATAAAATAAAGTAGGGAAAATGTCATGATAAAATTCATCTACATTACAAAGTTTATGTTCGGGTCGCGGCCTCGCGTGTGTTCCTCTTGAATATTAACGTCATAATCCCTGCTAGAAACATTAAGTGGCTAAACGAAATCTAGTAATTTAATTTAATTGGCAGAGGGATAAATTTAAGCCTTCAATACGCGCCGCCATATGGGTGCCATATTTATGAAAACCCGCCCCTTGACTGCCTGCTCCTAATTTCTGGTTATTTTTGATGAATATTTACTGTTTAACCAGGCAACGCAGTAAGCCTACTTGGTGAAACTTTGCTAAGTATTCGGTAGGTACGCGATTTCAGAGTAATAATATACTAGCTTTTGCATGCATCTTGGCACGCGTGTACATCCGCAAAAATGTAGTTACACTATGTTTCTATTATACACTATTACGGCTTTATTCCTAATGGGTTAGACAGAGTCCAGAGCTGCAAGACCCTAAGGTCACTTTTAGCGAGAATAGTGATGGGTTGCAATCGCATAGCCTATTAACATTATTCTATATATAACATTTTCACCCATTCCCTCGATCGGCTTGTACCACCTATGCGGGAAGAGAAGCAGCTAAATTCGATATATTCTACATTCTTATTTTTTTCCAGACCATCATGGAAGAAATAAAAATAGAAATTTTTTATTGATAAAATGTGTTATGTATTTACAAAAAATATACCTATGTAGAAACTCCGAATAAAAGTTCAAATTTAAGTATAACTAAAAGTTAAAGTATCGTCGTGCGCTAATAAATAAAACTCCATTTCGTTTTTAAATTTGTGAATCAAGTATACTGTTTCGGCAACTCAATGCAATATAGCAAACTCTGCAGATAAAGTCCCCCCGTGACGAAATAAAAGGCGGCGGCGACAGCGGGCGGCGAGTCGCGAAGTGGCGAGATATTGCGGCGGCAGTGAGCGACGCTTCTGCATTAACATATTATTCAGCAAGTAGAGGCAGTAGGTAGGTAGTAGATAACGCCCAGGGGGGCCAGACATAAAGGGGTGTCAGCGTTGAGCTACGCGGGCTTGGCAGCAGTCTGAGCGGCGACAGCGCCCGTCGCTGTCGCAAGTCGCGAAATAGCGAGATATTGCTGTAGCGGCACTGAGCACACATTATAATATTCAGCAAATAGCGGTGGTATGACGCAGTTGAATGAACGCCCAGGGGCATCTGAGTTAAGGGTGCCAGCGTTGAGCTTCGTATACCTGTTCTGGGGGCACTGGATTGTTCATCTTCGGGTACCTAGTAACCAAAATATGCATTTTTTACTGTACTCAACCAAGTTCGGCGGCGCCAATTGCGCTAACTAATTTGAAGGTAGGTCCTGAGTTTGTCACTTCTTATAGGATGCCAAGCAGCGCATTTGCATATGTGGATCTGACATCTTCAGCAAGCTCACACACATTACGCCGCTGCGGCAGCAGTTTTCGCGGCTGCAGCACCGCGCGCTCTGTGTGTAAATGCTCTTAGCAAAAGCACCGATATGTACCTACAGGTCATCGTTTACAGGGCACCGAGCCCGAGCCATCCATTCTGGTCTGATAGAAAAAAAACTTAAAATGTACCAGCTGCTTCTCTTTCTCTCTCCCGCGCAGATCGTAGAAACCGATGCGATCTAAAGAATGGGTGCAATTGCAAATCTTATCAATAGGCGATGCGGCTAGCAACTCCTCACTATTTTGATAAATTTTTCCATCTTCACGCCCATTGTATCATTACGCTAAAAGTGGCCTTTGGGTCTTGCGACCCTGGACTCTGTCTGCTTGGAGCCGCATGACCCAACATGCTCTTTCTGCCCCATTAGGGTTAAAGACGCCTCCTTCAGTTATCTTGATTTCTCTCTATTTTGAGAGTACTTATCTAGTTGCCCCGCAACAAGGTGCCCTGCCGTCGGTGCTAAGCCAGCCCTGTATTCAGCAATGGTGATTCAGAGTTCGCGACGCCCCCCGCCCCCCTTGGCCACTCGCGCCTTTCTCGATTTGCCGCACCCGCTGATATTGGAATTCTTCTGAATCTCGAACTAGTTGGTCTCGACTCCAACTGTTGCTAACTTCCACTACATACGATATCCAATACGTGAAACCGCAGCTTGAATCTCTATGATCGAAACAAAGAAACATATTCGTTAAAATAAATAGACGCGTACAAACAAAAATTTAAATGTTTGTCAGTAATACTGTTTTTAAAATTTACGTAACTTTTCAAGTGTTTTTCAAGTAACTACGTAAATTTTCATAATAAATCTTTTTTTTCATCTATCTGGAAAACCAAAGTACCGAAAGGGGATTCTTCAATAAATAATTCCAGGTTACAAAAAGGTTAAATTGTTCAATGTCACACGGACGGAGACACGAATAAATAACGACAATAACTCTTTACCCAGGAGACAAAAAAGACATGGACAAACTTTTCCCCTCAAAGTTAGTTAAGAGCGTCACAGCCAGCGACATCACTTGAAAATACGAGTCCCCCATCCCGAAGCAAGGCTCGCAGCGCGCTACGCCATTGCACAATACGCGTTATATTAATTTAGCTAAGTATGAGAACAGTCTCACTTCCGTTCTAGCTAACGACGTAGCACTCAGACAGCGTTGCTTCCACAGCTTTCAGTGACAGCGACACGGCTGCGTAGCATTCAAGGGTTACGAGCCGCTACGTCGTAGCGCGTTATGTCTTAGCACAATAGCTAAGTATGAGAACCGTCTTGTTTCTACTACGACTTCCAGTTAGGCGGTGATCCCACTGCACCGCTCACCGACGAGGAGCGCGGGGCGACAGATTTTAACATTGTATTGCAAGTATCTCAATTTGTGTAATAACATGCCTTGTCCAACACACTGAAAACGCACGGGAGCGTCAGTGTGTTGAACCGCGCTCCGCGACGGTGCGCGGTGCAGTGGGTTCACCGCCTTAACACTTTGCCTGCTGAAAACGCAGGTAATGTTTTCATTTTCGCAAAACACACACAGTGCTTTTACAGCAGGCGAAGTGTTAAAACAACTTAGTAATCATACATCGTCACTGCCAGCGACACTACCGCGTAGCACTCTAGGGCTACGAGTCTACGAGCCACTACGAGTTCTATTAAGAACCCGCTTTTCTATTACTACTTCAACTTAAATAGGTACAACTCAGTCATCAAATAGCATCACTGCCCACGACACAGCGTAGCTCTCGAAAGCAACGAGTCCTCACAAAGTATTAGAATAAAGAGTCGAAGAGCACTACGCACTGGCACAATGCGCAGTACATTATATTTATTAATATCAGTACGAAAACCGTTTTATTTCCATTACAACTTCAACTTTAATACAACTAAGTAATAAAATAGTGACAGCGTAGCACTTGGGGGCTACGAGTCTACCAGCCACTACGAGTCCAAACAAAGTTGTAGCAAAGAGAGTCGTAGCGCGCTACGCCCCATAGCACAATGCAAGCATTTAACAAAGTATTAAAACTGTTTTATTTCACTGCAGCACCAATAAGCTGGATTACCAATGTGTGTTATAAGTACTCGTTGTACAATTAAAAATATGCTCATAGCTTGAGAGCGGGTAGACATTTTTGGGTAGGTATTTAAGGCTAGCTGAACACTTTAAAGTATCACAACTGTTTTATTCCACTTGCAGCACTAATAAGCTGGATTATAAATGTGTGTTATATATAATTGTAGTACAATTAAAAATTTGCTCATAGCTTGAGAGCTGGTAGGCATTTTTGGGTAGGTATTTGAGGCACTGAAAACTTTAACGTATTCCAACTGTTTTATTTCACTTGCAGCAATAAGCTGTACCCAAAATAAATTCAAATGTACTCGTATAAGTAATACTTGCATTACTCTTATAGATCTTTTTCTTGTTATATACATTATCATTTGCGATCTTTATATACATACAAGTTGGTTGAAATTACTTACACGAAGTTGGTGATGGGTGTACTTACTGAGCAGAACATGTAATAATTCAGGCGGGGAGTAAGCACAAAGTTTTATGAAGGAGTGACTGTCGGCTGTGAAAGCCAAGTTGGCCGCCCTAATTATTCGATCCGCGCCACCTCCTCGGTGTCATTTGTGGTTTTTGTCCGAACTCCGCCATTCTCCTTTCGTAAGGCTGAGCGCAGATTAGAGACGACGACGACGATGAAAAAACTAATCAAAATAGGGTTGCTAGCCGCATCGCCTATTAACATAATTAACATTTTCGCCCATTCCCACGATAAGCTTTTACGATATACGCTGAAATAAAAGCCGCTAAATTAGGTTTCAGCATGGAAGAAATACTTAGTTTATACCTATATTTATCAAATAAAATAAAAATTCTAATTCTCATCGGTGTCATTTGTGGTTTTTGTCAGAACTCCCCTATTCTCCTTTTGTAAGGCTGATCACAGATTAGAGACGACAGTTGTTCCGCTTTAGACTTGACACTGCATTAAGTGGGAGATCTGCAACGAACTCAATCCATCATTTTCACAAACCCTACACGTGCGACTCTAGGCTTAACGCAATTTTAATCATTTTAACAAGTAATAGAATTAGAATTTTATGTAACCCCCGACAACTGTAGCTATAAGATCCACTTTGGTCACGTAAGTTTTCAAACAAAACAACCGCATTATAATCGGTCCTTTCGTTGATGCTACGATGCCAAAGGCACGTCAAACTTATAACACCCCGTTTTTGCGTAAGGTAGAGTGCCTTCCGGCGGGCGTCAGAACTATTTTGACAAAAAATATCTTAACGTGGTACTATGAGCAAATCTTCCCTATATTGGACAGCGGACGCATTTTTGACATCGACAGTCACATTACAAATGATTTACGCGAGCTTTTCCAAAAAGGGGCGTTGAATCGTTTATACGCGAAAAATTTTCACGAATGTTCTTTAACACTCGCATTTTTAACATTTGTAACGACAAATGTCAAAGAAACATTCGAGTAGTTTTTCATTGAGAATCCGTTCCATTTCACTATGTTTTTTTTATTCATATTTAATTTTTTTTAATAAATAATAATTTTTTTAAGATTTCTGCGTAAAACAATATTATTTTTCGCTAACACGACAGTTTCAAAAATACGATCAAATAGTATTTTACGTGAGCGATAAGTTGGAAATCCACACGTTTTATGTTTAGCTAACTCCCTCGTTGGAAAATAGCACTCCAGGCATTTAGTTTAGCAGTGGACTGATAAAAGCTTGAGCCGTGTGGTTCCCGGCAGAGTAGAATAGGACCACTCTAAGTCTTCCTTTGGATGTCGTAGAAGGCGACTTAGAAAACACAAGCTAAACAAAGCTTATAAACATCAATGAAACCTCTCCAACCCGTCTGGCCAGCGTGGAGAGTGTAGGCCGAATCCTCTGGCTACTCTGGATAAGTATGGCTCTGTAGTACAGAGAGGGTCGTGCACCTGCAGTGGAGACTAAAAAAGACCTGGATGATGATAAAGGCTAAAAAAGATAAAAAAAGTCTGCCTTAAAATGCCGTGATTGTATTCTGCGGGCAGCCTAAAAGTTAGTTTTTGTCGATTTGTACCGCGCCCTCTAATGAAGGCCTACAGGATTCAATTAACCGGAGAGATTGGAATGTTTTGTGATTTGTACCGGCACGGAATTCCATCAACGCGCTTTAATTCAATGCCTTGCAGCCGTCTTCTGAATTGAATCGGTCAAAAACTTTCATTCAAACGCTTTCTCTGCCGTTCTGTTTTAACCTCAAAAAACGAAGTTTTCAATTCGGGATTTATATTATACTATAACTACAAGCTGTATTTTGAAAATAAACTTATATACACCGGGTTTTTCGGGGTTAATTGACCAATTTACGATTTTTTTTCTAATAAACAATTGTTATTTGGTCCCTAAGTATACTGTGGGTGCATTCACCAAATACAGAAAAAATCACAACGTAACAATATCATATTCCAAAAATCAGCTAAGCATGTCCTTTCACTTGTTTCCAAATATTTGTGTATTTTCTGATGCATGCAACGTGTGTATTATCAGCACTAAATAATTCCGAATGCACAAATAACAAAATTAAACGTGACCAGTAAGCATTTTCGAACACTAAAATAATTGTTGTCCCTAGCTCGCGTTTATTACATAATGGTAATGGAGTTAAATATTCAGCTTGTAACCCGATTACGCGCTTACTCAAATTCGCGTGAATATTTAACACAACGTGGTTTATATCTCTTGAATTTTCACCTAAGCCGATACGGGCTTTGAAGCGGTATATAATGTAAATTTCAGCTTTTTTGTATACATAGGAGGGGCTGCGTTCAAAGCGGGCGTCGCAGCCCTGCTGAATGCACTCGTTCCTGTCTATGTATTTGCATTCTGACTTCGCACTCCCAATTTAGCGTACGTTAGCTGAACTCCCGACTCCATGTTATAAACTTTTCTGTTCCGCCCTGCACTTCTCTAATCCGCATTTGACTACGCACAAACTGTTAATTAACTTAGAGAACTCCAAACGTTGCCAACTAAATCAGTATTTAACATTGTATAGTATATTCACGCACGACCATTATGGAATTCTATTATGGGATTAGTCCGCCGTTGTCAATTTACTCTATATGTTGTTTTGTGTGTGTTTACTTATGTGTTTTCAAAGAACAACAAAGTTATTACTATAACAGTAATATATTATCTTTCAATTACATTACAATTCATTAAATAAAAATAATATACGACACATTGCTACATACGTTGTAAAATAAAGCCTTTAACTTTGCTGCATAAGTAATATGAACACCTCGGTAATTTATATTTTAGTACACGCCTTTAACAAGTCGTATCAAAGCGCCCGATTCCTTTCATGTTTAAGCGTGGTTCAAATTCCTTCACGTGTACACGAAGTTTAGGAAAATTCAGGCGAAATTACCGAGTTGCTATGGCTGGCAGCCCGGCGCATCGATTGAGCAATAAATCATAATAATATAATAGGCGTAATGTAAACAGTGCCCGCGGGATGATGCCCGCAGCCAGGGGCCGCCCTAACCTCTGTCCGCGCCCCCGCCCCCGCCCCGCCTACCCGCTACCCTCCACAACACGCTTCTTTACATTTAACACGAGTGGGAAGCAATTACTTCAAAGGTTCCTCCTCCTTCAGGCGTCTGCTCACTGCTGAGCGTTGTGATGCGCCCGACCTAACTTCCTAACGATCTTCCACCATTTGCTACGATCTTTTGCCAGTTCCAGTGCCTTGGAGATGTTGGCGTTGAGGTATTCTTTTATTTGGTCAGACCATCGTATCGGGCTACGGCCCTAGATCTTTTTCCTTCCATCCTGCCAGTTACTGTAAGTTTATTCAGGTTATCAAAAGATATTCTGCGGCTATATGAAAATATTGAAGTACTCTCTGGTGACAGGTACTGAGGAGCCTCTGGTCAATGCTTAATTCAGGATGGAAACGTTTGTTCTGTGTGCCGTCCAGGATACTCGCAACAAGCGCCTCCAGTAGTTGTTTTTTTTTTCGTTTAAAACCTTATCGAAATTAGACAAGCTTTGGGCGAGTGTCATAATTTAGGCAGTGCAATGAACTGACGCACGCAGCGCACACGGCCTAGTTCCAAATGCGCTAATGGCCTGTTTTCCGCGTAATTACCGCTACCAGCTCGCCACAGACCGCGCTACAAAGAGTTGACAAGGCACAAAATGTTCAATACACCATTTGGATGATCAAGAACATACTAAACTGGGTTTCTTTCGGCGTATCGTTTAAGAGGTGATCGTTCCAAAACACTAGAAGTTTGTAGATTTTGCACTAAAAATAATGACCTCTAATAAGTGATATAATTATCCTACATTGAATAAAGAAATAGACTGATTTTCACCATGCAAGTTTTTAAAGTATACATATGTGATTATTTAGATTATTTAACATTTTTTGTTGGGGTGCAAGGTTGCGTGGTAGGGAAATTGCCGAAAGTTTGTTAAAAATATGTTTATTTAGAGTCACAGCAAAAGATTACACTTAAGTTCACTATTCACAATTAGACAATAGAAAATGTTATATAAATGTTGTTTAGTTAGGTTTTAGGGAAAATTTTATGTTACTTGTTAAATTTAATGTTTGTTTGTTGTTAGAATGCACCCGGACTTGCCGACGTTTAGTTGTGCACTGTCTACTGGCTCGCGGTTCGCGAGTTAGGTAATAACAAAAATGTTGGGTTGCATTTATTGCACCGAACATATTCCGGGGCGGCAAAGATAAAGAGAACTAAGATAAAAAGAATAAACATTTCAAAAGTAAAAAATTACAAATGTCCTTTATATTTATCTAAAAGGAAAATTATTAGTTACATTTAAGTAAGAAAGATTTTTTAGTATTGAGATAAAAAGTAATTAATAAAAGTTTAGATATTAATGTCCCATGTTTTTCTTAGTCATCGGTGAGCACGCTTTGTTTAGTTTGTTTACATTATGCACTTGCACTACACTTTGAACACTGATTTGTCTGGTGTGATGACCGCGTGCCGAGCCTCGCGGCTCCGCGCCCACCGCCACAGGAACACGCCCGCACCAAACACGCAGATGGCTGCCACTTGATGGAGTAATTGTTACAGCAATAGAATAGGTATTGCGAAGGATGATTCAATGGTGTCCTTTACTTTGCAATTGTTTGTGTCATGGTCCAGGTCGCAGTAGCTTTTATCACTGCTAAGATGGTACACAGCTTTATTAAGATGACATATATAAGTGTCGTCTTGAGTTAGACACGTAAATAGCTTAGTTGAAGTTACTGGCAAATATGACTTTTTTCAATTTCACTGCAATATATTCAGATATGGGTACTACGCTCCTGGTTTGTTTTCTATTTATTCAAATGGCTATTGATAATCTTTGTTGTTTATTTATTTTCCTCCTTCCTTTTTAACAAGTTTTATTCAGATTCGATGATTGTTGTTTGGTTATGTAATAAATTGTTATAGTGATTTTGATTTTGTTGCAATAGTTTAATATCTTGAGCGTACTGTTCTGCGAAATTGGAGTCCAATACCCTGAACAGGTAGTTAGCCAGATGCCCGACACCGTTGATAAGTCCCCGCCGCAGTCTGGAGTGCCCGTCGAATTGTTGAGTCATTAGTAACGTATTTTAGTACTCTACTTCGTTGAACTCGTGTCTCAGCTGCGGCAGGATCATGTTGCACACTCCGCTATCTGTTGTTATGCATGGTTTATTTATATAGGTCAGTACCTTATCAATTGCAAGAGTCCCTTCTAAATAAGGAGACATGTCATAATAAGCAATAAGAGACCATTTTTCTCATATTAGTTGCATCTTAGCGATCGGACCAAAATATAAAGATTGGGTCTGATTTAACTTATTTATGTCATGCATTTCTTACGTGTTTGTTATGATAGTCATAAAGAATGTTAATGCTAATGCCATAGAGACGAAATTCGATTGACCGCGTCTAACTGCTCGTTTTCTCGGGTTTTGTTCGTTATCTTTTAATGTTGAATTTTGTTTTGTTTCTTCTTGTTGTTCTTCTTCTTTCTCCCCTGTTGAAATAGGTAGTAGTGATAGTTTTATGATAGGCCTTTGGAGAATGCCATTTTTAGTTTTTAATGACACAACCCTAACTAGTCCATCTTTTCCGGGGTGGAGCTCCACCACTCTCCCCATAGCCCACTTTCCTGCGGGAATATTCTCTTCTTGGATCATTACCAAATCTCCTACCTCCAAGTTTTTCTGTGGCTTTAGCCATTTACTTCTCGTCGTTAGTTGGTGAAGGTACTCGGATTTCCACTTTTTCCAAATATCTTCTGTTAGTTTACTGACCAAATGCCATCTTGTTCTTGCATCTTCTTTTGTTTCTATAACTGTTAGTCCTGATCGTCCTGTTAAAAAATGTGCTGGAGTTAACACGTCAAGATCTTCTATGTTGTCTGTGAGGGGGCATAATGGCCTGGAGTTTAAGCAGGCCTCAACTTGGGCAAGAATAGTTGAAAATTCCTCAAAAGTGAGTCTTTGTTCCCCGATTACCCGCTTCAAGTGGAACTTCAGGCTACGAACTGCCCTCTCCCAAAGACCGCCAGCCGACGGAAATTTCGGACAATTGTGGTGAAATGTTATGTTCATCTCGGTGACTTCAGTCAATAAATCATTGTTGAACACTTGTTGCAGCTGTTTATACTCTTCCTGAAGAAGATTGTTAGCACCCACAAAGTTCGTCCCTTGATCACAATATAAGTGACGCGGGGCTCCACGTCTAGCTGCCATCCTTCTTAACGCAGCCAAGAAGGCGGAGCTTGTTAGATCCGACACCAGCTCGAGGTGCACGGCCTTAGTAACCATGCAGATGAAGACGGCCACATATCCTTTCGTAGTCCTCGAGTTGCGTCCTTTGTTGATTTTTATCTCATAAAAACCTGTAAAATCCGTTCCCGTATGATAAAAGCAGGGCGCTTGGTTAACCCTGGCATCCGGAAGATCGGCCATCAGTTGATATTGTTTAGTAGGTTCCAGTTTTCGACACACAACGCACTTCCGTATCTGTTTCTTTACTACGTTGGTACCGCTTGTTATCCAATACTGTTGCCGTAGATTAGCCAGTGTAACTCGAGGTCCACCGTGGAAAGTTAAATGATGCGCTTCGTCTATGAGAAGCTCTGCTAGACGATTGTTATGCGGTACGATTTTTGGGTGTTTCATCTCGTTGCGTATGTTCGCGTTCTTAAGTCTTCCTCCAACTCGTAAGACACCGTCCGTATCAATAAGTGGATTTAAACTCAATAATTTACTTTTCGAATCAACTCTACCCTGTTTTCGCAATAGTTCAATATCCGTTCCAAATTCTTTGTTTTGTACATATTTTACAATAATAATTTTTGCCTTGCGTAATTCATGCAGCGTAAGGTAACTCGGCAGTTGTTTACGTTTTAAAGTGGGTATCAATGCTCGTAATATCCATGCTACAATATGTGTTATTTTTCTGAATGAGTTATATTTTTCTAAAAGTTCACCGATAATATCCCAGCTACCCTGCCCAATGTTAACCTTTTTTTGATTGTTTTTGGCCTCCTCGTTTGTTTCATAAGTTAATGTTTCTGTTTGGTTTTCGGACGACCATGTTTGTAGCCACTCAGGGCCCTGCCACCATAAGTTATGTTCTACCATCTGAGAAGCCAGCAAACCGCGACTGGCACAATCGGCTGGGTTATCTATCGACTTCACATAGCGCCAGCATTCGGGAGGCATTGTTACAGTTGTTTTCTTTACTCTGTTTGCTACAAACGGCTTCCAGCGGCTTGGATCGCCCTTCAACCAGCTGATAGTGACCATAGAGTCACTCCAGCCGTATACTTCTAGTTGATTGAACAAACATTGTTTTATTTTTGTTATAAGTTTAGATAACAAGTACGCAGCACTCATTTCAAGTTTAGGTAACGAAAGCGCTTTCCGGTGTGGTACAAGTTTTGACCGAGCGGCGATAAGTGTTATGTTTGACGTGTTTTTTATTTTTGCATATACCACACATGCATAGGCCTCCTGGGATGCGTCACAAAACCCATGAAGCTCTATTACGTCATCCTTATGACTCACCAACCATCTAGGTATTCTGCAGTGTTTAATGTTCTCGATGTCCGCC
Source organism: Acrobasis repandana (assembly GCA_963576875.1). NCBI lineage: Eukaryota > Metazoa > Arthropoda > Insecta > Lepidoptera > Pyralidae > Acrobasis > Acrobasis repandana. The sequence continues at coordinate 7,828,529 of OY756215.1, forward strand.
TTTATCTTAGACCACTCGTATTGAATGTCACTTGATACTTCGTCATCCCATTGTAAATTGTTTTGCCATAGTTTTTGAAATAAAAGTTTTAATTTAGTTGATAGCGGAGTTAACCATCCTAGGGGGTCGAATAATTTGGAAATTTCGGATAGTAGGTGACGTTTTGTTATTTTGGCATCCTGATTTGTAAAATTACATCGGAAGAAAAAGTTGTCGTTTTTAGAATCCCAACATAGGCCTAGCGTTTTGGAAGTGTGTTCTTGATTGTTGTTGAAGACCAGGTCTTCGCCCTGAGTTTGATGATCTGTTGTATGTTCGATTAACTCAGGTTTGTTTGCAGCCCATTTTCGTAGGTTGAATCCGCCCGATTTTAGTAACGCAATCAAATCCGATATAAGTTGTTTTCCCTGTATTATAGAGTGACTCCCATGGGCAAGGTCATCCATATAAAACGAGTTGGCGAGCACCTGGGCTGCTTCTGGATAGTTGTTTTGTTCATCTGCTGCTAACCGTTTCATCGTCATTAGGGCCAAAAATGGAGCGGCCTTTGTTCCATACGTAACAGTAGTCAATTGAAACGACTGTATAGGTTGTTCAGGAGAATCACGCCAAATGATTTTTTGTAATGGCTGATCTAGTTCATTTACGACTATCTGTCTATAGCACTTTTCAATATCTGAAGTATACGCGAATTCGTACTGCCTCCATTTTAGCAATAATGCCTGAAGGTCTTGCTGTAGGTTAGCCCCTTTTTTCATCAATGAGTTTAAGCTATGCCCTGATGATGTTTTACAAGAGGCATTAAAAACCACCCTGTATTTCGTTGTTGTCGACTCTTCGCGCAAAATACCGTGGTGCGGCAAATAACATTCCAGTGTCGCGTTGCCAACCGCTGGTTTCATATGTTTCAATTCATAATATTCTTTCATAAAAGATTTATAATGATGTTCCAATTGATTATTTTGTTGAAATTTTCGTTCTAAATTCCGAAATTGGGCCACTGCAATTTGTTTAGATGCTCCTAATTTACTTTCCAAATCGTCTTTTAGCGGTAATCTGACCTCATACCGCCCATCTGATCTCCGTTTTGTTGTGTTTGAATAAAAGTTAATACATTCTTGATCTTCCAATGATAACTCTGATTGTTCGCAAATCTCCTCTACTTCCCAGAATTTACGTATTTCGTCTAAGTTGTTCAAAACTACGTTACATTAGAAGGTCTTGACGCTACCGTATAAAAGCCATCCAATTTTTGTTTGTTGCGCGATTTGCTGAGATGCATCTTCACCCCTTAGGATTCCTCCTAACATAATTTCTGCGTAAATGTCCGCTCCTAGTAATAAGTCGACGGAACGACTGAGATAGTATTCAGGGTCGGCTAGGTTTATATTTTCAGTGAATGACCAAGAAGGTTTCTTAAATGTTTTGTTTGGCAAATGTTTAATAAGATCATTCATGATTAACGCTTCTGTTGTGAAAGAGTAATCACTATATGTTGATTTGCATGTTAAATTTACTACACCCTTACAGTTTGCTTCATTATGTCCTATGCCAAAAACGACTCCCTTGAAGTGTTGTCTTTTCAGTCCTAGTTGTTGGGCAGCATGCTCCGATACGAGTGACAGTTGTGAACCCTGGTCGATTAGAGCTCGCATAAGGTGATAAGTACCATCGGATGCTTGAACCTTAATCATCGCGGTCGCTAATAAAATTTCGGGACTGTAGTCCTGGGACACATGCGAGCTATTTCCCACGTGTTCTTTAGGTTTAGCGGCTTGTTTCGTAACTTGAGCGCCGGACGATGACGCAGTTGGTGGCGATTTCGTAAAAGCCTCGTGAAGTAAAGTATTATGTTGCGCTTGACACTTGAGACATCGTTTGGTAGAAATGCATTTATTTCCATTGTGGCTGAACAAACAATTTGTACAAACCCGTAATTTATTTGCTGTTTTTAGTTTTTGTTCGATGGAATATTCCAGAAATGTTTTGCAACTGTAAAGTCCATGGTCACCGCTGCACAATGGACATATGATATTAGACACGTGTAAAGATTTCGTTATGAATTTGTTATTTGCGTTTTTGTTGAGTGAGTTGTTATAATTTTGATTTAAATATTTCTTCTGATTCGATGAAGATGATGCGTATTGATGATTGTTTTGCTGACTTGAACGTTGTTGAGAGGGATCTTTACGACGAGCTGTTTCTAAACTGATGAATTTACGCTCTAAAAAATCCAAAAACTCTTGAAGAACAGGCAGATCACGGGAATTTTTCAGCGAATCTATGTATTCTGAGTATGTTTCCGAATCAAGTTTTTGGGACATAATATGTACCACCATCGGGTCCCATGTTGATGTATCTACGCCTAAATTTTGAATTGCGTGTAGACTTTCTATGGTTACATCATGTAGTTTTTTGATTTGAGGCAATGATTGATTTTGCATGTTTGGTAACCCTAATAAGATGTTCATATGCGACGAGAAAATAAGTTTAATGTTGTTATATCTGTGGTTGAGAATCTCCCAACACACAGAGTAGTTATCAGAACTTATTTGTAAATGTTGGATAAGGCTTTCCGCTTCTCCCTTGACCTTGCTTTTAAGATATTGCATTTTTTGGGCCTTTGAAAGGCTAGGGTTGTTATGTATGGCCTCTGAGAATAGATCTTTAAAGGACCTCCACTGGTTGTAATTTCCAAAAAAGACAGGTATTTCCAGACGCGGTGTTGATTGCTCACGATGGGAACTGGACCACATCTTAGTGTTAATAGATTTTTTGAGGCAGTTAAATTGTTGTTCATGTTTGTTAAAGGTATCCTCGTATTCCCAATTTTCCTCACCTATTTCTGAGTCGATTTCCCAGTGCAGTGAATCTATCGCTGACCACCTGGACTGCAGTGTTTTTAAAGTGTCCTCAAACTCCCATTTTTCGGAAATAGAGTCCAGATTTATGTTTGAAACTGTTCTCCTGAACGCCTTAAAGTTGGCTGACTGCTTACGTAAAAGATCATCCAGTTTGCTGTTCGTACCTTGGTGTACCATAAGTGGTTGCCGTTGTGGTGACCTGCTACCCTGTTTCTGTTCGTCTTCTTCACCGTACAGTACTCCTTCTTCTTCTTCCTCTGTTAAATGTTGCTTCAACTCCTTCGTAGCTTTCCCCTCGCTCCTTCCTGGCTCAACAAGTAGCTGCTGATACATCTGTTTGATAGTTGCTTTAATTGTTTGAAAGGACTTACTGGTATTCTCGTAGCAGTTCCCTTTGAAGTAATCATGGCTGGGGCTCACCTCCCTAGACATGCGGTCATGGTTAAACTGGTAGTCTTTCCAGTGTTCTTCCAAATGATCTAGAAATTTCTTCAAGTTTTCGATAGTTCTACGTTCATAACTAGTTTTTCTTAAGTTAACACCGATTTTTAGGATATTGTCAGCTAAAATTAACTGACGATCGTATAAGTCAGACATGTTAAGTAGTTTATAGTAAGAAAATCTCCCAAAGAATTAAAATGGACAGATCTTACTTGTTTTATGCTGTTTGCATACCGCTACCACAGGGTCAGGCAGGTGTTTCCAATGTTAAATTCCTGTACCACTGCAATCCTCACACTTATTCACTTTGTTATCACTTAGTTAATTTTAACAGTAAACTCCACAGTTTGCTAGTTCAATCCTCACAAATCACACGCGACGACGCAACGCAACTTGCAAGGTCTCTCGAAGGACCATTTTGTTGGGGTGCAAGGTTGCGTGGTAGGGAAATTGCCGAAAGTTTGTTAAAAATATGTTTATTTAGAGTCACAGCAAAAGATTACACTTAAGTTCACTATTCACAATTAGACAATAGAAAATGTTATATAAATGTTGTTTAGTTAGGTTTTAGGGAAAATTTTATGTTACTTGTTAAATTTAATGTTTGTTTGTTGTTAGAATGCACCCGGACTTGCCGACGTTTAGTTGTGCACTGTCTACTGGCTCGCGGTTCGCGAGTTAGGTAATAACAAAAATGTTGGGTTGCATTTATTGCACCGAACATTTTTCATAGATTAGAGATGACAGTACCTCTGTATAATAATACTTACTTCGTTAGACATAGATCGTACGTCAAATCTAAGTAAGCTCTGAATTTGCTCTCCCTTTCTACTTGTGTTAGTATTGGATTGGTGTTAATGTAGAAGTATGCTACGTCATACTTTTTATTTGTATAACTATTTACCACTCTATTTGTTAAAGCGTATTTGCTAGGTTTATTGTGCTCGCAAATACTATAATAAATTAGGTTCCTGCTGCTTGTAAAATTGTATTGGACAAAATAAATAAAGTTTACACCAAATTTAGGTATTAAACTTTTATTGAAAGCTGTCATATTTAAATGGCAACGTTCGTATGTATGTGTGTTCTTTTGTCTGAAGTGATGAATAAGGTCTCATGATGAAGCTGAAAGGTATACTGATAAAAATCTTATTACTTAACGATGTAAACGCGACAGTTGGTTTCTTTGTTGTTTTATTATTGATTGCTTACATTATTTATCTTCTTAGGAACGAATCTACGTTATCTCTTTCATATGCCTTCCTATTTATTTGTTGCCTCATGGAACAATAAAGGAATGGCATTACTCAGTAAGCATTTTGTAGGCTAACAAAAGATTATTAAAGAAAAAATCAATTTAACCTAGTTATCAAAGGAGTCCATGAAAAATTATTCCGCAAGGGTCTTCGCTGGACACTAACCACATGAAAGATAAGTGGAGAAACCACCACACTAATCCTCTCCAAAAATGGAGTATTAGAATGACAGAAAAAAAACAAAAGAATGTAAGTGAAGCAGAACGCCACAGTTAATGCTTATGTTTCAAAACGAAGGTACAAAAGAAACTAAACTAAGTACACGTTGGGAAATGAAGTGATTATGAAACAAGTCAGTGTGACAGTAATTCCTGAGATGTGGAAGCGAACAATCTTAAGCGCTCTGCTGGCACATCACACGACACGCTCGCGGCCACGACTCACAAGTTTCACCAACTATGCTCGCTCAACACAAACTCCGAGCAAATACCTCGCTGCCAGGCGGTAATCTTCATCGACACCGATATTACGTCGGGAACTCATAAATATGCTGAAAATCCAATAGTTACCAGTATATTGAACACTTACAAGTATGCTGCTTGCGTTCTTCTGGTTCATTTACATTGCACTTTTTCTGTGCTAGCATGTTAAACCAAAAACAATTTGACTTTCACTCATAAAATGAAAAAGTCTCCTTACTTGTCGACAACTGGAAATTGTGAAAATTGGTTATGGAAGATATAAATAATAATTTTGACATGCAGAATACCAAAACCGGAGAAAAACCAATTTAAAAAATCATTCATTTACTATTTTTAACTGACTTCAAAAAAGGAAGTACTTTTTATGTATGTTCCCCCTGTCGAGACGCCTGGGCACATTTGGAAAAATCTTTTTTGTTAGGGTATATTTTCCAGGTGGAAAGTTCGTTTGTAGAAATTTTATAAAAATCAGTTGTGTGGTTTGTTTTTAAGGCCGTAACTAAATTTTAAATGGCGGCAGCACTGGACCCCGGAAAATTCAGGTACGGCCTTAAACGAAAATAACTGGGAAAATTATGTAAGTAATATACAATTGTTTGAATATTTAGCTCTTCTGTAATAGAAGTAGGATTTTTGTTTTAAAAGAATATCAATCATTATATCTCAAGTCATCGTCTCGCTATGCAGTTTGAAGCTTTCGATCAAAATTTTAAATAAGAATCTAAACTAAGTTAAATACTTAAAAAAAGTCACAATTTATTTATTTATTTTATTCAAAAACCTTTATTATACATCAAAAATAGTTACACAATTTTGTAAACTTAAATAAAATCTGTATCTTTGTGCAGTCTGAAATAGTTTGGAAAATCCAAAAGTGCACGCCTCATAATCTCATTTTTCACAATTAAATTGATTTTGATTGTTTTATTGCTAACTTAAAACGAAGAAAAGTATGTGTCGGCTTTAACGCACGACTGGAGATTATTTTTAACTTTTATTTTTAACTTCCCGCTGAGAAAATTGAAAATTTTCAAAATTCGGGACGTTATTAGTTTCACCCCGTTTTTGAAAAGTCGAGTTTTCATCAGATCTCGACGTTTAAAGGTCTCAGGAATCTTCCCTGACCACTCACGAGCAAGTGTCATGCACCCTATCCGTATGTGTGTGTGTGGGTGTGTATGTGACCCGCTTATAACTCTTGAACAACTAAACCGATCGGAACCAAACAAGTAGCTTTCTAAAGAGTTCTATACAACTCAGATTTCCTGTGAATTTAAACCGATTCGGACCGATGGATTTTGAGAAATCTCAAAAAAACTAAGCAAAAACAAGAAAAAGACACAAGACTACGTCAAGAAAAGTGTTACCACTGATTGTTCTTTTCATTCTCAATAAGTTAATGCAAATTAAATAAAATATTAACTAGCTTATCGCTTCTTTTACATTTATTCATCTTACATTTCATTTCAAAATTCGGAGCAGATATTTCCTCATTTCATAGGTAACATATATTAAAACGTTGTTTTCATTGAATTGAAATCCAATCCTTTTGTAATCCATTTCATTTGGAATCAAAAACCAGTAGCAGATAAAGTAATGGTCAACGGTCACGCGAATTTAAATAATTGGTCAATCAATCGAGCAGGAGGGAGAGGCTATCTGATCAGATACTCGTATTAGTTGAAATAAAGCACTCCCGTTTTAACATTTTTCTTCTTGGGCTTCAGAAATATTTAATTTTCTTTTAGGCATTAATATTATATTGTATAAGATACTTTCATGTGTTATTGGCGCACCTGTTTGTTGCGATTTGCCTCATAAAGATTTTTGAAGTGAAAGCTTCTTTAGGCGCGTTGGGCACTTTTTGAGATGGGAATAAACCATTGAACTTGCGACATTGTTACCGACACCACCTTGTTGAAGTTTTTACTTTTGTCGGCATTCCCGGAGTGCCACTTTATTACCCATGTCCTCTTAAAGTGTTTTCTTGTGTAAACTACAAAATAAACAAATAATAATTAAAAAAACATTAAACCCGAGTACCCGACTGCTTGATACAATAGCAGTATGATGCAACCGGGAATATGGTCGGATGAGCGAGATTATATGTTGTTTTTAGCATTTCTCATACATGAACTGCTTTTAAGATCAGTGCAGGAAGAAAAGCAGTTGGTACATTCAAAGTTTTTTCTTTTTTCCCAGACTAGCATGTTATACTTGGACTAACTTTATTAGGTATATTGAAAGTAGGTATTCATTATCTGTCACAATAACAGTAAAGATGTTAACTAGGTGCAGCTATATCATTGCAACTATTAATTTAGACCAAATTATGACACAAGTAGTAAGCAAGTCCCGCAAAACACCCAATCCTGTCACAAGAACAGCCCGCCTCGTAATATGTTACCGTGAGCTATACGTGCGCTACAAGTAAGTAGGTATGTCGGGATTCCGTTGCAAGCTTGAGTGCAAGGCGCACCGCCAAATTCCAGAGGCGTGCCACAGGGCCGAGGGTGCGCCGGGAGCGGGGTGCGGGGGAGACACGAAGTAGTCCGCTGCACTTGCCGACCTTAATACCGCCATCAGCAAATTGCAAACAGCAGCTGCTTGTGACAAGAAATCTCTGACAGAATTCACGCCATTGGACCGCAATTGGTGCTGGAAATTGCTATGACAATCATCGTCGATGTGAACGGTTGTGACGCACCGATTGCACGTTTTGTCTAGCTGTTTAGAGGAAAATTGTTTCGAACAAATTTAAAACAAGTTTTGATCCAGACGTATCATTGTAGAAAAAGTCGTCTGACATCAGTGACCCTTACCAAAAAAATAATATTGATCCAGCGATTCAATTACAAAAACCAGACGGGTTAATTTCACGGATTCTGTAACATCAAACTACGCTTGCACGCAGAAAACAAGTTTACTCGAGAATTTCAATTTAAAGCGACCTAAGTGTAGATTAAAACATAAATCTGGAATCATAAGGTCGTAAACTTGAAAGAGCATAAAGTAATTTTGCGGTGTGCATTAACACCGTTTTCGTGTAAAGCGGCCAGACGGGCGCAGTAATATCTGTCGGGGTGCAAGGCGGGTTATTAAATACCATCTCGCGGGCTGAGTGCACCGTGACCCATATCCAGTCGCTGCACCGCCCGACTTATACGAGTGGACTTTATTGATTCCCAGTCTTGAGACGCTGCTCCGTCCCGCTCGCACCCTCGGGATGCGCCAGGAGCGTCTCCTGGAGGCTACTTACTCAATATTCCAGAGGCGCGCAGGGACGCCTGCAGTAATACGCCGCTTAGGTAACACGCACTGAACTAAACGAGAATTTTATGTGCGTCCGTTTTATAAATTGTATTCCGGTTTTGAAACCTTTTGTGAGGATTTATCAAACCCTTCCTTTGAAAAATTGGCGCTGTTGTTGCGCTCGGGTTACGGAAAATACACGCCAGTTATTTATTAATGTATTTTATGCGTATATGTACTTACGAGTAACACATTTTGGTTCTTTATACCTTGAATATACAATAAATTTATTTGTAACCTTAGATTGGTAATCGGTACGAATTTCTACTAACTAGGTATATGTCTTAGAAAACTTTAGGCAACTTTAGAAAACTTTGTAGATGTACTACAACTAAGTAGTGGTTCTGTGAGAACAGTAGACCTCGCAAGTTGTTATAACCATGCAAACAACATCTTGTGTAAAATAAAGTCCTTAGTGTGCCTCTCAAATTTGATTGAAATCCGTGAATAAGTAACGCTACAGCATCCCCCTTTTACCCTCCTATTTCTCCCCCAATCCAAAATCGCGGTTGACTAAAAAAAAACAAGGAAGTTGTGTGCCAATTTTCTTTACAATCGGTTGAAAAATGCGACCGATAACAGACAGACGGACTAAGCATTTTTTTGCGTTGAAACTGAGACGCTTCGCTCGCACGGTCAATTTTTTGAAGTAAGATTCACGCCGTTTTGTAAATAAATCTTATAGTAATCCTTAAAGTCGAAAAACCGTGTTAATTGCGCTGAAAAGACAGATCTCTGGCTGAAATACAGTTGTGCAGTTTGCACAAAACACGGGACAATTCTCAAGACAACAAATCACGCCACGGGCTTGTTGTTAGTTGTTGTGGGTCATTATAAAGTTATGGATGGTTATCGCGGAAAGTTTAATGGGACGCGCGCCACTTGGCTCTACTTGGAGTGTAATCTCGCCGCTTGGCTGCACAATACCATTTACACCTCAATCAGCTGCATAACGAAATATGTTTCTTATACTTGGCTACACTCTTAGCTAAGCATTATGAGGTCGGTACTTAAAGAAGCAACGAAGTTGGTTTAATATATAGCCTCCTGGATGTGGCAGCATAGCCGGAATGTATAATTCTGAAAAAAAAAACATATTTTTCCTCACATAAGGTGAAGTTAGAAGCTAGTGACATTGAAGCGGCGCCCTCATTTGAAATTAATTGTTAACTCGTAAATATAATGAAGGTTTGCCAAAGAACCATGGAGCGCAGCATATTAGGTGTAAAATTGTTGATAAAGTGAGAAACACCACACTGCGCTCCATGACAAAAGTTACGAATGTAGGCAAGAAAGCAGCTAAATTGAAGTGGGATTGGTCGGGTCACATTGGTCGTATGCATCCGAAAAGATGGGCCTATATTGCCACAGACTGGGTTCCAAGAGATGGATACAGAAAGAGAGGTAGAACGAGGTCGAGATTCAAAATTCAAAATTCAAAATATCTTTATTATCATAGGATATTTATAATATCTCTTAATAATAGTCACTTTGTTTTGTTTTGCACAAATGTTGACGTCAAATCGTTACTTACAGCTAAGTTTACGCCGCTTCCTAGGCGCAAGTGCAGAAGAAGCGGCAACAAACTGCACTGCACGTTTTCTCCAAAGACGTCAACTAACAAACTAAAAACTTAAAATTAGTTATATGGATGGACTGAGATTACATTGTTTGTTATGTCATAATTAAATTGAATTATAAGAATTACGAAATATAAATTAATGTCAATTTGTAAATTTTGTATGTACCAATGTACCTAAATTATGACATGTCTAAGTATACAAACCTTTAAGTGGGACCTGCGCCAAGCTCAAGCTAGACCTTTTTGTCTTTAAGATAATCATCGGTCCTATAAATAAGCCTTTTCACAAAGTACTTTCTTTACATAAGCTTTGAATTTTCTGTCTGGCATATCAAGGACCAATTCTGGCAATTTATCATAAAAAAGTATACACTTCCCCATAAAAGACTTACTGACTGTATTCAGCCTGTAATACGGGCTAACTAAGTCATTCTTATTACGTAAATTTCTATCTGTAAAATCACTTACTTTATTGAACATGGAAATATTTTTCCTTACATACATATACAGATAGGCAGACGATTTGCGTGCATTTGATGAGGAATGGAAAGTGAAGACCAAAGATAGGGAATTGTGGAAGGAAAGAGGAGAGGCCTTTGCCCAGCAGTGGATCATACATGGCTAATTTAAAAAAAAATTAAAGTAGTGCCTAACATTGAGAAATATGGAAATTTTCACCACATTTATGAGTTAACAATTCATTCGCTACTTCAAGGTCATTTGCTTCTAACTTCACCTTAATTTATTTTTCCATACATTTCTTATCGTACATAAATAAGGTTAGAAGCTAAAGTCGTTTACACTATACGCGATTAAGTCTATCGTTAAATAAAACTACTATATCTACGTTAATCCTTAATCCTTAAAATAGAATCATCTGATGTTTAGAGCAATAAGATAAATTATTCCTTTACACATTGCTGGCTCCTACACCACAGAATACATAAGAGTTCAAACCTACACTTCAATATTCAACTTAAATGTGCTCTATTAAGTCGACTAGCTTCATTTTGCATGCCTTTAATGCTAAGTGCTCCTTGCTACCAAGCAGCTTAACTATGTCATAGAGGTAGGTACACATATAATATTTGAAATACTCAAATGACTTAAAAGTCTTGTGGTTGGGCTGTTAGGAATATTTTATGAACATTTTGAGTAGGTAATAACTAATTACTTATGCTATTTTCATCTTTTTCTGCATGTTGTAAAAAAAAATCAAAAGGGGGGAGTGGAGAGTGGGAGGAAAAGAGGGAAGATTGCTGTAGCGTTATATATGGATGAATTTCAATGAAATGGCTTTGCTAAGCCAGGGAAAAGAGAGAAATGTCGGTTATTGTATAGTTATGCTCGCGAGGTCTACTGTTCTCACAGAACCACTAATCATTGCCCGCATTTCTTTAAATTCTGTCGCCTTATTAGTTAATGTGCACTATTCAAGTTAACGTTTACCAAAATGTGATCAAATATTGTAATTGTAAATTTAGGTAGGTACCTATTTGAAAATGGTTGTTAAATAATTTACCTACAGGTGTAACTAAATATACTGAAACAATTTTAAGGGTATGTATATTCGGTCTATGATACTGAACAACTTTCCCCAAGGAACATATATCGAAATATGATAAATATTTTTTAACCTCCCATACAAATTCCCCGATCAGCTGATCCGAGTTAAGAAAGCAGAAAAATCTTTTTCATATTTCGATACATGCTTCTTTGGGGAAAGTTCTTAAATATCATGGACTGAACTCACTCTTAAAATAGTTTCAGTATATTTTGTTAGACGATATAACGTATCAAGGAAGTAGCATTTTTAATCAGGAAGGTAGAACATTCAAATAGACGCTCACAAAGTTTGCATTTAATCCTTCAACTTTTACAAAGTAAGTGGGTGACATACCTACTTATTTTTGTATGAGTGGGTGGAGTTCAACGTTTTTTATTTATTTTCATTATAAAGTAGACTTGGGTAGACTAGACAAAGTATGGGTATATTACCCTGTGGGTAATAGAACTAATGGAGAATTTTACACAAAAATAGCATGGCATAAAATGCATGACATGGGTAACTCACTATCTTTTATCTCTACAATGAAGCAGCTAAGTTAACGTAGTTATATCCATCTAGCGGTTTGCCGCGGCGTTGCCTACGTTTTGAAAGATAAAATATAGCCTACTAGCTTTTGCCCGCGGCTTCGCTCGCTTATCCCAAATCCCACGGTAACATTACTTTTTTCCGGGATGAAAGGTACCCAATGTCTTTCTTAGTACACCTAACTATGTGTATTTAAATTTTCAAAAAGATTACAGTACAGTAGATAAAGCGTGAAGATGTAACAAACAAACAAACAAATATACAAACCTACTTTCGCATTTATAATATTACTTGGGATTGGAATGTTACTCGCGGATTATGTAGCTTTCTTAAATTCTTAAAATCGGATCAGTAGTTTGTGGGTTTGACAATCGAAAACTTTTTCTTTATAATATTAGTAGGTTATATGTTTAAGGCCGTACCTGAATTTTTTCGGGGTCCAGTGCTGCCCCCATTTAAAATAAATCATTTCAAAGAAAACGGAGACATTATTTAAAATTTTGCTTCTATCAAATCCTAGATAACCTTTCAAAGTATTTTATGAACTACTGTTTACAGTTTATAATGAGAACGTTAAGCATTACTACGCACATTAGCCAAAAGTGGCCGTTTTTCGCAAATGTGCGTAGTAAAGCTTAACGTTCTTACTTTAAACTGTAAACCGTAATTCATAAAATACTTTGAAGTGTTATCTAGGACTTGGTAGTAGCAAATGGGGACAGCACTGGACCCCGGAAAATTTAGGTATGGCCTTAAAACGTGAGTATAGGCAATGAACCTACCCTGTACGTACAAATTGACACAAAACATCCCTTATTCTATCTGCATATATTCTTTTAGTTTATTTTTCATTCTTTGGTCCATTTCAACACATCATCGAAAATTTTATCACATCGTTGCAGTTAGCAATACTCCATTTGGTTAGGTATTTTATCACATCGTTGCAGTTAGTTAGCAGTTAAATAAATGTAGACAATCTTGAAATGTATTTTTTTTTAAATATACACTTTATAAATTAATACCTTTGCAAATTACAATTTAATTATTTTATAAATGATAAATTACATAATTTATTTATTTATTTTTAAAATTTATTGTTCCACAATCAAATTGTCTTACAATTGGCGGACTTAATTAATGTGTAATGTGTAAAGATATTAATTTGTTAACTGTATATTTCAATAAAAAGACATGTCCAGATTGTTTACATTTATTTAAATACCTAACCAAATGAGTACAGGTATTGAAACATAGACGATTGGGTAGATGAACGGGTGAAAAATAAATTATTTGATACTGTTATGAGAATAAAACGTCACAAAATAGAGTCACTTGTCATTGATCAAATCTCATTGATTTTAGACTTATTAATGTAGAAAAACTTATATTAAGGCCGTACCTGAATTTTCCGGAGTCCAGTGCTGCCCCCATTTAAAATAAATCATTTCAAAGAAAACGGAGTCATTATTTAAAATTTTGCTACTATCAAGTGCTAGATAACCCTTTGAAGTATTTTATGAAATACTGTTTACAGTTTAAAGTTAGAACGTTAAGCTTTACTACGCACATTTGCGAAAAACGGCCACTTTTGGCTAATGTGCGTAGTAAAGCTTAACGTTCTCATTATAAACTGTAAACAGTAGTTCATAAAATACTTTGAAGGGTTATCTAGGACTTGATAGTTTCAAAATTTTAAATGATGTTTCCCTTTTTTTTGAAATGATTTATTTTAAATGGGGGCAGCACTGGACCTCGGAAAATTCAGGTAAGGCCTTAAAAGCGCTAGGTATTTGACTCGAAAAATCTATGACGTCACAGTTTTGTATTTCATACAAATCTCATAGAAAATGTTTGTTTTGACGTTTAGAAAAAAGTGTCTGATTTGACTTTTTGTAATCTAGCGAATTCGTCACTGTGGAAAACGAATTCGCCGGCAAGGACAACTCGTCACGCAACACCCTTTGCGGGCAATGACGCGGCACGGCAAGAACAATAACTCAATTTTGCCTCACACGCACTGATCGATGCTTTCCTGGCAACGGCTTTTTGACCATAATGTATAGTATGCCTTAAAAGCCGTGATACACCCTTGGTATGAATCACAGAATTGTCATAGTTTGATTCAACTTTAAAAGAAAAAAACATATGTTACCATTGACTTATATATTACTTTGTACGAGTATGTTACCTAAACTTTTTTTCAACTTTTTCAAACAAATAAGAATTTTATCGATAATTCTACTCTTATAGTACCAAACTACCTCTCTATGTCGAATACCTAGGTAGGTACTTTTAAAAACTACTTATAAAATAGGTCTATATTTATCATAATATTTCAAGTACGAGACTGAGTACTATGAAGAAACGTAAACATTTTAACGTTCAAAGTAAGAAGCCCTTGGTGTGCGGCGAGAAGGCGAGGAACGTGGGCGTTACGGAAACGGCTGAAGGACGCAGGGTCGATGACCTACCACAATGAGTGATATTAAAGCCTCGTTCATATTGGTTGAGTTGGACGAACAGGATATGCGGCGATCGAACAAATTTAAGTAAGTTGAGTGTTCAGTCACTTTTTTTACCGTTCCGTCACCATACATGTTATTATTAATTGTCACTGCGTTGTTTTCACATTCCTTCCCATAAGATAGACCACTAATCCGTCAATTCTGGTCCTTATAAATTTCTTGGAGCTCGGTGGCCCGGTAGGAGTACGCATTACGCTTTCGCAAGTTAAGCAACCCCGGGCGTGGTCCGTACTTGGATGAATGACCACAAGCGGCATAAAAAATCCTCAAACTTCCCCGTTCCGAGGTTTGTAAAGGCACGTAAAAGCCGTTGGTCCCGGCTGTCATCGTTGTATGGCAGTCGTCAAATATGTCAGATGCCTCTTGAAAAATCTGACACCAGTGTTGGCCACTTACACACAAGAAAAACAAAACAAACTTATAATTTTCAACGAATTCCATTGAATTCTTGGTAAACCAAAGTGAGTGCAATACTAGGTATAGACATTTTACAACAAGACTGAATACAAGTCTAAATGCAACTACTCTCCTACTGGTCAATTCTGGTCCTTTTAAATTTTCAACTAATTTCATTCAATTCTTGGGAAACCAAAGTAAGTGCTATACTAGGTATATACATTTTACAAGAAGACGGAATACAAGTCTAAATGCAACTACTCCTTTATTGATTAATTCCGGTCTTTATAACTTTCAACTAATTCCATTGAATTCTTGGTAAACTAAAGTGAGTGCCATACTAGGTATAAACAATTTAAAAATAAGACTGAATAAAGACTGAATGCAAGTCTAAATGCAACTACTCCCCTACTGGTCAATTCGGGCCCTTATAACTTTCAACTAATGTCATTTAATTCTTGGTAAACAAAAATGAGTGCCATACTAGGTATAGACATTTTACAAGAAGACTACAATAGAATACAAGTCTAGATGTGACTACTCCCCTACTGGTCTCCCCAAACGACTAGCAAAATATAAAGATCGTCCGCGACCGCGAAGTATCCGCCCTAATAAATGTTGAGCCACAGTAATCGCGTTATTGTTTCGTTTCTACGTGCCTTCTTTATTCCGTTTACCGATAAATTGAGTTTTTCCTCCCGGATAGCTTTTGAAATTAGGTAAAAAATATATCCTGTCCTGTAATTGAATTTTCCCCGTTCACTCTTAAAATAAGATTAAGCCGTTTGGTAAATAACGATATAAATTACTGGGAAGGATAATAAAGCCTACGGCTTATTTTTTACTAAATTAAAAATCTACTTACGAAAATTTATATAAGTACGCTACAAGTCTTTCTTACAAGATTCTTGTCATCATCATTAATGCAGAAAACAGAGACATCCTGGAAAAAAAATGATATGGTTGCCTTAATTAGTCGAAATTTACTCATCGTCATCCAAGCGTATTCCCGGTTGCATCGTCAGCGGTCAGTCTTTAGAGCCCGGGGTTCGCTACCTTACCTAGGTGATTCGATGAGGTTACTGGTTTTTACACAGAGCGACTGCCGTCTGACCAATCCTAAGATAGGTATAAACGCTAGATGGCTCTCGGGACCAACAGCCTTCCGAAGCGCGAAATCATCTGTCTTTTGGGATAATCAGGTGATTCAAGCCTGCAATATCCTAACCAGACTGAAAACAACTTTATACAAAGTACTCGTATGCTTCCCAGTGGAAAAATACGCTTGGATGATGATGATTCGACCACTCACAACAACATTGCTACCTTCCTAAGCTTTAAAAACATAACGTTCACAAACTGTGAATGAAGTTTTAAACTAAAACACAAAGGACTTTGTTTGACAAGAAGATTGAAAAACTTACATGATAGCTGCGGATCCAGTGGCGCGTCTCATAAAAGTTATATTTAATCGCTTTATGCGAGTTTCACTTGCAAAGTTCAAATTAATTGAATGCTAGTTGAACGGAGGTAACCGGATTATGGCTTATAGCGTTGGGAGCGGTCGCACGGCGCATTACATCATTTAAATAATACGTGGTGATTTTTATCGTACAAATATTAGTGGATTTTGCAAGCTAACGTACAGAAGTCTCACTCAGCAAAAAAAATTCAGAAATATCTATTCAATGTGGCTAGCGATATGGTTTAATTTAGCTCACGTCAGAACTCAGCACCTTTTCGTATAGATACCTAGACATCCATTGCAAACCAATTTTATTCTTATTACTCTGGACAAACGATTCGTATAACTGAATTTACCACCCGGAGTGGCCGCCTGCGCGCATAGTAATAGTGTAGGTACATTTTCGATACCTAAACGGGGAGTAACACAGGCCTGGCCGCATGTCGTCCACGACTAGACATAGGTATCTAGGATTCTAAGGATTTCCAACATAAATTCAATTCAGCAATTTATCGTTGAAAGTACAAGAATGGAACAAGTTACATTACTTAGTCAAAAAGAAAATGTAGAAGCAAATTCACAACTTTACGCATATTAATAATGTACGTACATTTTCGATACCTATACGGGGAGTGACACAGGCCTGCTTATATCTAGTCTCACCTGTCCCGATGTCTGTGTGTCTGTAATCAAATCTTGCAAGCGGAATTGGCCCACTTCCCATTATATTCGATCGAGTTGAAACTTCACAAATGTACGGTGACAATGCAATATTATGGTACCAATGACCTGATCTCATGATGAAACCGGAAGGTGGATACGGCATCTCTGTGATAAAACAACATAACCCCACCCAGTTTGGGCTCAATTGTTTCTTGTTCATTGTTTTAGAAAAAAGCATGTTTAAAAAAATAATTTTAGTGCAACAATTTGCAGAAATCGCTTCTAAGATTTTTATGAGATTCGTTAGCCTTTAGGAAAAAAAATTGCTAAGCTGTAATTTTTAATAAAAAAAACTGCAATTTTTTTTTTATTATTCAAAATTTAAAGATATCTCAAAAGCAAACCCCTTAAATTCAAAGTAACAAAATGAAAGTAAACATATAGGCACGCGCTTTTTTGTTGGTTCATTATACCAACCACATACACTGGATATGAGAAACCTTCACACCTACTCGTATGTATAATAGCAAGTGACGATGCGATGCCCATACGGGATGCATTATTAGTTAGGCCACAGGTAGGTTCGGCTCGCATCCGGGGTAATTGAAAATAAACTGTTTATCTTGTTAATTTGTTGGGCTCAACCAACGGAGAATACTTACCAGTTTACCAGTTCATTTATTTATAATTATAAGTGCTTTGCATTCATTCATTGCATAATTGACTGTACCGTCTGTACCTATATAGTAAATAGCCGTGTGGTTCCCGGCAGACTAGAATAGGACCACTATAAGTCTTCCCGTGGATGTTGTAGAAGGCGACATAGGAAACACAAGCTAAACAAAGCTAGTATATATATTACGCTCAGAGACCGAATTCGCTCATTGAGCGAAATAATAGGCCACGACGCGTTGTGTTGTGGCTTTTGCAAAACGGCCACGACGCGAAATTCGTGTCGTGGCCCTTACCAAAACGGCCACCACGCATTCTGAGCGTTCACGACACGACACGAATTGGAAATGAAGTATGATGGAAATGATGAATTGAAGCTACAGTGAAACCATTTCGACTCGATAAGAAAAAGTATGGTGGAACCATATTATAGATACGCGGCACAGTGATTTGATATGGGGTCGTCCTAGTTGCCCTTGGGTGGTGATGATAATGATAACGACGATGATGATGACGATAATATTCCCAATTCGTGTCATAGCCCTTATCAAAAACGCTTAGAACGCGTTGTGATCGTTCTGTGATTGCCACAACGCGTAGTGGCCGTTTTAGTAAGGGCCGCGACACGTATTTCGCGTCGTGACCGTTTTACAATAG
Source organism: Acrobasis repandana (assembly GCA_963576875.1). Lineage (NCBI taxonomy): Eukaryota > Metazoa > Arthropoda > Insecta > Lepidoptera > Pyralidae > Acrobasis > Acrobasis repandana. The sequence goes on from OY756215.1 coordinate 7,846,939, forward strand.
TCACAACGCGTTGTGGCCTATTATTTCGCTCAATGAGCGAATTCAGTCTTTGAGCGTAACATATAGATCAATATGGCTTCTCCAACCTGTCCTCTGGCTGCTCTAGCTAAGTATGGCTGGTAGTAAAGAGATGACCCTCTCTTTACTACCAACCATGCAGTGGAGATTTAAAAAAAGAACAATAATATATTGAATATGGAATGTTTTACACTTAATGGCAGTAATAATGTCACCACGCCTCTCCTCTCCCACGTAGTAAGAAGCGATTAAGGGAGATACATATAGGTAACAGAGAACGGCCAAAAGCATCTGCACAAAATCTTTATACCATCTACTGCGATCACGAACCCGCTTGCCCAGCGCGGAGATTATGGGTTATATGAGCAAATCCTTCCGTTATTGGAAGAGGCAGGACTGATATCTATAAGCTATAAAAAAACTATAAATAAAAACAAAATTTTAATCCAAATAAAAAAATAAAACTAAAATATTAATGAACTTTATGCTTCATTCAAGAATGCGAACATAAATGTATGAGATAAGTAAAATTAATGTATTATAAATAAATATAAAGGGACAAATCACACTGATTGAAGTAAGTTAAAATTGTGTTATGAGATATTAACTCAACGACACTATATTTTATAATAAATATATCGTCGGGCGGCGGCCAGTTGTAAAACTTTTCGCACAAATACATTCCCACAGAGGGTTGACGTCAGGCAGGCGGCCGGTCGTAAAACTATAGCCAAATCATTTAAAGTGTTCCGGCTATTTCTTCTCCATTTTTAAAGGTCTGGCATCCTTGGGTGACCATTGACATGCATATTATATTTGTAGAAGAAAAAGCGGGAAATCACACCCCGGGCTCCGAAGCAGCACAGCTGAGGATGCAACCGGGAATGCGCTTAGACGAAGAAGAAACACCCAAAATTCCGGACAATTAGGAAATGCCAATTTTTAACTTTCCTAGATAGGGAACGAACCCAGATCCTCCTATATGCTAAATTGAAAACAATCCGAATATGGATTGACATGAAATAATAATGAGAGCCACGGTGCGATTGATAACTTTATTTTAAACCTCCGTCAGTCCCACTAACTAGAACGTTAACTGCACAGTTAAGTAAACACCGACACGAAATGGAACTAGATCCAACTTTTGATTACATCCGCTGACAGAAGCGCTTCAAAACTCCATCCGATATTTGGTACAAATATGTAAGTCAGTGATCAGTTGAAAGACAAATGTATCGTTATACATTTGTCGTAAATAAGCTAATTTAAAATATGGGGACCACTTATGGGGGCGGGCAAATTAGACATTTAAAAAAGGGTTTGTGAACTATACCGTGTGACATATCAAATAAAAGGGCTGGTTAAGGGGTTGTATGAATTTTCCGGGGTCCAGTGCTGCCCCCATTTGAAATAAAATATTTTAATGGAAACGGAGATATCATTTAAAATTTTGTCTTTGTTTGAAGGGTTATTTAGATCTTTCAAACTATTTTATGAACTATTGTTTACAGTTTAAATTGAGAACGTTCAGCTTTTCTTAGCATTTTTGCCAAAAGTGGCCGTTTTCCGCAAAAATGCTATTAGATATAGGAATATTATAGAATGTATTTTAACATAGGAAATTAATTTTTCATATACGAGTATTATGAATGGTACGGAAGCCTCGGTGAGCGAGTTTGACTCGCACTTGTCCGGTTTTATTCATTTTAATTACAACGGTGCATTAGCTGGGGTAAATTATGGATTTCATCGATCGGCCGTATTTCCATACAAACGTAGTCCCCTGATTGTTCGTCGGATAGTGCCGGTAGAGCAATGATTTTTTTTCAAAAAATCGATGAATATATTGGCATGTCCCTATTTTTTCTTTTCATAATTGAATTATTAAAAGAAATACGAACCTACATAAACCTGATAAATTATTAAGATTTTCCACTGTGTTCAAACATCTAGCAAACAAATTTCACGAGATTATATTATACAAAGAAAATACAGGAACACAGCCATACGTTTCCTTAAATTTTAAATAATTTTTTTCTTATTTATTACAACAAACTTTAAACTAAATAAAATTGGTTAAGTTTTGGAGGAGAAATCAGGGGACTACGAAACGTTGATTTTGTGCACTTTCGTAGGTGTTTTCGGTTCGAGCTACAGTTGTCTCTATTGCACTCGCTCGATTGTTGTTCGGGCACAGCGCGACAGCAATAGATTATACAAATACCTATATTTCAATTCTCTCGACCTTAGAGTTTCCTCTTAAGTTAGTAATAAAATAAACGCTACAAATAATTTCATATCATCAAGCTACAAAATTATAATAAATAAACTACTGTAAAAATACGTACCGAGGTGGTTTGTTTTAAAATATGTCATTTAAATGAAGACATAAATTGATATGGTACTCATATTCTTAGCTGTTTTAAAAGTATACATGTATACACCAGCAAGTAGTTATTTTGTCCCTACCTTTGATTTACAGATACACTATCACGTCTTTATCCCTAACGGGGCAGACAGAGCCTAGGGCGGTAAGACCCAGGCCACTTTTAGCGTAGTGGTGGGGATGAAGGTGGAAAAAAGAAATCATAATAATGATGGGTTGCTCGATCGGCTTTTACGATCTGCGCGGAAAGAGAAGCAGCTGGTACATACTATGTATTTTTCTTTCTCCCAGACCAGCAAGGTAGATATTTACATTGCACAGATTTCCAATACGTTCAATTGATTAACCAATATGATATAGTTCCAAATGTTTAATTCGATAGCTTATGTTACGATTAACGCTGCTACGGGGCAAAATTTAATTAAAAGTTGAAAAAAAAGAGCTGAGCTCGGTTTCCCTGGCTAGGTACCTAATCATTGTCCGGAAAAGCGCACATTTTGCGGCAGTTAATCCAAATTGAAATAGCCTCTAAACCGTAGAAGGCAGATAAATGTATGGGGTCCTGGTATAAATTCACGCGGACGCCGCGGTCAGGAAACTAATCCACGCAACTTGTCACGACGACTGCCGTTTGCACCTCCTTTCCGTGTCCTGTCATAAATTTCATTACGATTAATTCAAATCGAGTAGATAAGTCGGTCATTCTTCAATATTTCTCGCTACATAATTAACGCGTCACATTTTTCCAAGATTTTATTTTACCACTTAATTTTTGATCGGCGTGATTAATATACATACCCATGCCAAATTACAGTTTTCTAGTAATAATAGTCTCTGAGTAAACCGCAGATAGACAGATAGACATGGTGAAGCTATAAGGGTTCCTTGATTACTACGGAACCCTAAAAAGGTGACGAGTTAATCAAGTAGCAGAAAAAATACTGGAGAATGACCGACGTATACCTAGCATTACTTAGTACCGGTGAAGGAAGTCTTTTGTTCACAAGTTCGTACTACTACTTAATTAAATACCTACGAGAATATCTTCGACGCAGTTGTAAGAAAATGTAAAAATATTTCGGCTGCTTCAATGTTTTAAGAATTGCATACCTTCTAGATTAGGGCCTATTTTAGAAATGGATTGTAAAAAACAAACGTGTTTTCCGAAAAAATAACTGACTTAATTCTTAAATAGGACTTCAGACATTGACTTATATATTACTAGCGAACTTCAGCATTATTTGTATATTTATAGTTATTTAATAATTTACATACAAAATGTGACTTTAATTCCACCCAAATTATATCATCAGTCTCCATAATCGCTCGCTCCCAAACCTAAATAAAGAAAGTCAAAACAAACGATAAGTAAGTTATATAGAATAGCATTTCACGGCTGTGCTACTACAGAGACGAAATCATAGCAAATTCAGTGAGTTTATCATGCCGTTTTATCTGTCGTTTATTCGCTCGCTACCCCACCGTAGGCAGTTGCGTCGCTAGGGCGCTGTTAGCGACTGCCCAGGGGACGTGAAAGGCTGGTTATGCTAGGGACATAGGCATCAAAGCCTGCTTGTTGTTTTTCTTGTTACGTGCTTCGGAAGGCACGTAAAGCCGTTGGTCCCGGCTGTCATCATTGTATGACATCGTTTAACTATGTCAGATGCCTTTAGACAACTTGAAAAATCTGACACCAGTATTGGCCACCTACACACACGAAAAACACAAAACAAACAAAGCCTGCTTACCAGAATTTTTAGAACATTACGAACTTAATTATTATCTTTGTCGGTGCAGATTGGAGACGCTATCTGCATGAACAGAACCAAAAATAAAGTGTACAGTTTATTTTCTTAAATAATAAAAAAAATTGTATACCGTTTGTCTGCCATCGTTTAGGGAGCGAAAAATATGTAAGCTAGCCGCGGAGCGCCCGAGTTGCTACAACGGCATCGACTAAAAGCAACATCGACTGAGACCTAAACTCTTCCCTCCCTTTCATGTTATATGACAAGTTATAAAGATGAAATTCAAGAGTAAATTGGCCTTTTCGCAAAGTTTATGGTGGCTACAAACTTCATATACGCTGCGTACGTTCTACAACTCATGACAGGAGTTCTTACATCGTAGCTTATTTTATGTTGGAGCTGAGAGGGATGTCGAAGAAGTACTTTGGTACTTTTATGTTTTATGTGTACTTAGTTATTATCTTTGGTCTAATTTGGAATATTCTTTAAGAAAAAAGCCTACTCGTATCTAACTATCTTTATACCTAGTGACATTTTCTAAGTGAACGTTTTACTAAGAAGAAGCTAAGAAAGATAGTTCTTTTTATTAATTTATAAGATAGATAGATAAATCGTTTATTTGTGAAAACTGCACATACACACTCACACACAAAATATAAATGAATGATATTACGTTATTTACATACAGATTTTATAGCGATGCGATGTGCGTATGTATGCTACAGCAGCACAAAAAGGTTCAGCGAAAATATTGCTCAAGGAGCAATGCGCTGATTTTCAGCTGATTTTAACCTTAGGTAGGTGCAAGTGCGATCATTTGGGAAAATTGTTAGATATACGTGTTAAATACAATAAAAGGAAACAAACTACTGGACATTGATAACGCGTTTGTTGAGTGTAGTTGACATCAGTCTAATATGGTTGTATTAACTTTTCGCAGTTTTTAGGGTTCCGTACAAAAAATTAAAAAAACGGAACCCTTATAGGATCACTCGTGCGTCTGTCTGTCCGTCCGTCTGTCACAGTCAATTTGCTCCGAATCTACAGGACCGAATCAGGTGAATTTTGATAGAATGTTGTAATCCTATGACCCAAACACATATGTGCAAAGTAAATTAATATTTTTTTTAAATAAGGGTCATTTTCGGGGGACAAATTACGAAATTTAAAAAAAAAGTTTTGCAAACCTTACTGTGTCATATATCAAATGAAAGGGCTCGTTATGAGGATCTCAAACATATTTTTGTTATTATTTTAAAATTAATAGTTTTGATTTTATTCATGAAAGAAGACGAAAATTGACCAACCCCCCCCCCCCTGATCTCCGAAACTACTGAGCCTAAAATTTTGAAAAAAATACAAAGTATAGTTCATTGCTTGTAGATTACAGGAAAACCTATAAGAATTCAATCAATTGTTCGGAACCCTCTCCACGCGAGTTTAACTCGCATTTGGCCGGTTTATTTTTTATTGGATGAATAATATTCGAAGGTCATTATGTCAGTTTAGCTGAAAACATATGAACACGCATATGTAGTAGATTGGAGTTGCGAGCTTTGGCAACGTGGGGACAAAACTTAGCTCGGCAAAAGTTGAAAAATCGAGGGCTTTGCTGCGTCTTGGAAAACGCACGCTTTCGCACTTAATAAAATTGTAGCAGGAATGCCGCATTACTAGGCATCTCGTAGTCATGTTAATGGCGATTTGGGAACTTAATGCTTTAGCGTAAATAACAGCTCTAAATTAATACTTGTCAGCAGGGAGCGAAAATTCAAAAAAAGTATTTTGTTCTTGAAGTAGTTATATCCCTTCGTATCATACGTATGCAAACTCACCTAGGAGCGAAGAAAAAACAATAAGTCCATCTAGATAAGTTGCTCTTTGGGTCTTACGTCCTTTATGAGAAAGTCATCACATCAATTCTTACAGGGTAGACAGAGGTCTTAGGGGTCCTCTGTCTAACTTTTGAGTTGTCAAGGCAAAGGTGTACTATAAATAAATAAAGGTGTTCCTACCTCCATAAATCTACAATGGAATTCCTGAGACACTTAAAATGCAAAGTAAGTATTATTTAAATGTCCTTATTCCGAGGCGCCCGCAATCTCTTAAACTTTTCCTATTTATAATTACAAAGTTCAAAGACTGATACCGGCGGAATAGTGCTTTTATGAGTAAAATCTTTGGTGCAGCGTCCAGCCTAGCGTTGAGCAATGGGTGTGTCTGCTCGGATTTTAAGATCCGTCTGTTGCTAATAGAAACGGATCAAAGTACAGTTTGTACAGTACGATCATGAATTAACTTTATCGTATTTTTAAAAAAGATTATGTTTAACATAGTATATATATTTAGTTTAATACCAACGATGGTTTATTTATGAAACAATATAATTATTCTTTATCAGTTCATAAAGAATTGACCTAAAACTAACCTTAAAATAAAAATAATGTTCGACTAGTTTGATATTGGTTTATTATTAGTTATCTTACAAATGTGGAAAGTGACCTTATAAATGAGCCTAATAAATAAATTTCCAATCATAAAACAGTATATAACATTAAGACATCGTCAAACGATAACCCGCCCATTTTATACTAAATTAATGCTTTCTAGCTGTGAACGTCAATTAGTAGGTAATATGATGGGCGTGGAAAGTGTCTTACATGCTAATGTTTATCACATTGGGCGTAGTATTTTTGAATAATTTTAGTGTGTGATTGGTTTCATTATGCGTGTGATTAGTTCAAACTTAGGTACATACAATAGGATAGGTTACCTACATAATAATATGGCGATTCACCCACTGACAACGCGCCTCTCCGCGGTGCGCGGATTCTGCCGCGTTTTTACAGAATCTGCCGCGTTTTAAGTGGGTTGGACTATGCGTGTTTTCTATACAAACTGAGATACTTGCATACAATGTTAAAATCTGCCGCCCCGCGCACCGCGACAGTGCGCGGTGCAGTGGGATTACCGCCTATATCTAAGATTTCAAAAGAGGAGTGGAGATACCCGGCAATGTAGTTCGGCGACCGTCGAGCGATGTCGGGCGGCATCGGAGGGCGTCGGGAGTGCAAGTTTTAATTACTTCGCCCCCACTTCACTACGAGTAGTTCTCCGATGGTCTACTACGTCTCAAACTAAAAACAATCATTTATAAACTGTTTTCAGGCTCTTTTGTGAACTTGATGAATACTAAATAAAATTTAATAATGCAATTTTTTTATATTCTAGCTATCTTTAACTTAGTATTGTATTAGTGTAATATGTAAGAAGATCGAAATTATTTTTATTGCAAACCAGTCACAGACCTATCAGAATTCAAATTAGGATAGCATATAACTAAGTAAATGTATTTATAATGTTAGGTCGGCTGGGTGAAGCAATCGTCTGAATGTCGTTTCGTTCACGCAACCCGGCCATTATCCGGGCAAGATGAAAAGGTCGCCTAAAATGCAAAATATGTAATATATGGAAAGATAACTCTAAAGTCTAATGAGTGAAACTCTAAAGCCGAATGTGAAAACATTCGGCCACAAATGGCAGTTATATCTCGCGGGTACAACTAGCCCTATTTTTGGAACGCGGTTTTACTAGACGATAAAAAATACTTTCTTCTGAGCTTGCTCTTGTCGGTGGAGGTAAGTGGTGATGCCTCCAATCCTCTATTCCTCTCTTCTCTCTTCCATCTTTTTAATGTCTTGGTAGGACATTACTCCATACCCTTCCTTAATTTATCGGAAAAACTTCATCCTTGGTCTTCCCCTTCCTCGTCTCCCTTTTTATTTTTTCTTCTAATATTATTCTGAATAAATTTTCATTATGAAAAATACTACTTATTTAAAAAATCATCTACTCTTCTCTCTTTCTTTCTCTCTCTCTCTTTTTCTTTTTCTCTGCGTTTTGTGATTAACAAAGATGTTTCAAGCTAGTAGGTTATTTCCAAAGATTAGTACGTTTAGGCCGTTATGTCGTTTGTTTGTTCGCATTAAATAATGTTATTGTACTATGAAAACACACAATTAGATACAATAACAACATAAAGAGTAAATTGTCGTACGTGTGCTTTTCTCCAAATTACTCAAAACTTTAGTTTTCAAAGTATTTAAAAAATGTTACAGATGATGAAATGCTCTTTTTAGTGAGCATAAGTTACATCCGCAATGCAAGTATTTTTATTTTCAAGAAAAATTGGACTTTTTAGGATTATTTCATTGACTTAGTATGCAACTTTTGGTACCTATTGGTAGTTGTTAGTTATTTTTATTTATTTATTTTATTATAGGTAGTTGTAATCATTGTTTGGAGTACCACAGGCCTAGATTTTTTTAATGGGAGTATCACATGTGTACTCTAATTATTTTGTGTTCGAAGACCACGGCGCAAGGTCACCTAGGCTGGACCGCCTTATCTCACCTCTGCGTCTTTCAAACCTCCTCAAACGAAACTGGGTTACATTCCACCAAAGTTGCGAATTAATTTCATGTTGCCCTAATTTATTTACCTACTTATTGTATTACAGTAAGATATTTTGTATACAAAATATTCACTAATTATATTTTACTTACTATATATTTGTGTATAGGTAGACATACGTTGTGGTCATGTGATATGTGTTAGGTAATAAAATTACACATGTCCTAATAAGGCATGATAAGTGCTTTTCATTTAAAGCTTAGAGATTGATAGTAAAATATTTTAAAAATACCTCAATACCAGTTTCTAAATTTACACCTAATATTAAACAATTGTGAATACCGTTACAGATTGATACGCATATACACTACACAATTTAATAATCGTACGTTCAGTTTTTTTAGATTTACTACAAAATAAATCGTTATTAAAAATCATGCGTCATTTTTTCCTAACCCTTTTTACGTCAACACAAGATAAATATTCCCAAAATTCTAGTTAGGGTCGGTTAGACCCCGCCCGCGGTGACAGCGGCGAAAACATCGTGGCCATTAAGACGTTGCGGGCTGATTATTTGTCATTTTTCATCGGGTCGAGGCACAAAGGCTACGATCGATCAGCCCAATTCCATTCGCGCTAATTACCACCGATTGTCTACTCTACGCCTTTATTCGGCCACTCTTTGTGCTCGATGGCCCGCCCGAACTTTGATTCAACCCTTGTAAAATAGCGGAAGTGACGCAACCTGTTGTAAATCATAACTTGTACTTTCCTTCGCCAAGTTTTGTATCGGTTTCTTTGTGTTGTACAAAAATGAAAACAATTTTTTTACGTAGGTAGTGGTTAATGGTAGATAGGTTATACGATAGCCTAGCCCTAAGGGTCAGTTCACAGACGCGACGTGACGCGACGTAGCGCGCACGCGAAAGAAATATAGAACTTGTTTACTAGACAAAAAGAGTAAGACCCCGCTGCGCCTCGCTATGCAGCGCTACGCAGCGCGGCAAAGCGGGCAGTCGCTGAAATTAGTATATTTTTGCCTAGTAAACAAGTTCTATATGTGACGTTCCACGGGTAAAGGTACCTTGTGGACGCTGGCGCTTAGGACGTTTAGAAAAACAATTCTAACAATTAACTTAGCTTAAATAAACACAATGTCGTAAGTGCCAGCGTCCATAAGGTACCTTTACCTGTGAAACGTCACATATTTCTTCCAAAGTACGCGCTACGTCGCGTCTCGTTGTGAACTGACCCTAAGGTTATATGTGGAAATAGAATTCTACGACACATTTGAGTCGAATCTCAATGTGAATCCCAGCACTTCTATTCTTGTTTTCACTCACTTGGCTTTTATCAATCACCTTTAGTTTTGAAAATATTTGTTTAATGTAACATATACTTATTATAGTACTGACGTAAATAGTAAGTAAATAATGCGGTAATTATTATTATACTGGCAGCCTACCGTACTAGGTTTATGAAATCTTTGGAAGCGTTTTATTCTCTATGATACGAACAACCCAGGGTATGGTTGTGTAGTAATAAGAGAAACAAATATTTTCTGTACCAAATTCGCACCTTAAAAACAACCGTGTAACAGATATTTTTATTTCAGCGAATCATGGACAGCGCAGAGGCAGCAGCTCTATCGGCGGGCAGCAGTGGCGACGGCGCCCCGGGCTCTTACTACGACGCCCGCTGGCTGAACGTTCACGCCGATGACGGCACGCTGGCCGCTAGGGCCCGAAGACTGCTTCTATCACCGAGCAGGCATTTTGACCACATTGCTGTCAATACGAGCTACAGCGCCGTACTGATGCCACCTTACATCAATACTGAGGGTTAGTAACTTTCTACAACAATAACTTGGCGGCAGACTCCTGAAATATTAGATACTTATTGAACATCCTCGCCTACTATTGTATCTACTTTCGGTGTGTAGGTATTCAATCATTATCATCATCATCAGGTTTATTTAGTCTCCACTACAGGAGCACGCCCCTTTCTGTACTACCAGAGCCACACTTGGCCAGAGCAGCCAGAGGATTTGGCCTACAATCTCCACGGGTTTACTAGCCAAACGGGTTGGAGAGGTCTCATTGATGCTTATAAGCTTTTTTTAGCTCGTATTTCCTTAGTCACCTTCTACGAAGACTTGGAGTGGTCCTATTCTACTCTGCCGGAAACCACACGGCGAAGTATTTAATCGTATCGGCGAGGTATTCAATCGTATCGGCCATATCATCTCTAATACTAGTTTCAGGTACAGTGTGCTGATGCCGCCACTTTGTGAGAATTGTTCTGTAAACTTTCTTTACAAAAAATCGTAATTGTCAACAAGAAAGTTAGGTAAGTAAAGTGGTGTCTTTTTTAAATACACGGTCTTGCTCGGGTATGCGTACCTACACGACTGCACAAGCTAAATAAAAAAGAAAAACTTCCAACGTTTCAACTTCAACAAACAACAACCAACTTCGATGTGTAGTTGGCAACAAAAACTGAATATCACTTCGACACGCTGACCCATTACGGTGGTGTGGTTAACATGCTTTTACCCTTTAATTCGTTCCATCTATCGCGCTGCCGCATATTATGGTGGCGCAACCTGACAATGGCGACAGACATCCTTAAATAATGACACCAATATGTTGTTGACACACGTGAACACGGGGTGGCAGCGTGACATGGCGAGGCGTCATGATTTATGGGGATATTGACGTATTTATGCTTATTACCCATACATTTTTATCTATTCGTATAGTAACAGAATGTTCCTACATTATAATTTCTAGTAAAAATACACCTTTGTTAGTGATATTTGTTCCTCTAACAAATTTTTACATAATGAAGTTGATTGTAAAACCATATATAAATCTAGCTGCTTCTTATTATGGTTACTCGTACTACTCTTGATTTCTATTACCACGAGTAAGCCCGTTTCTTCGACCCTTCAATCAGGAACAAAAATATGATATTATATGTATCTTCACACTATTATTAAAGTGCTAATACGCTAAAACAATAAATAATAAATAACCGTTAGGTTTAGCGGCCTTGTTGGCCGTGTGTGCCGTATGGTTCCCAGCAGAGTAGAATAGAACCACTCCATCTCTTCGTTGGATGTCATAAGAGGCGACTAAAGGACTTAGCGCAAACATCTTGTGCTACAATTGCATTCCCAAAGAAGGGTTGACGTCAGGCAGGCGGCCGGTCGTAAAACTATAGCTATAAACTATATATACTAAATGATTTCATTTAAACTGTTCCGACTATTTCTTCTCCATTTTGCAAGGTCTTTGGTATCAACAGGTCATGTTATATTTGGAGAAAAAAAGCGGGAAAGCGCACCCCAGGCTCCAAAGCAGCACAGCTGAGGATGCAACCGGGAACGCGCTTAGACGAAGAAGAACCGTTAGGTTTTGCGGCCCTGGGCTCTGTCTGCTTAGAGCCGCAAACCCCAAAATGCTTTTTGAATTTTAAATTGCAGAGTATGCTTAATAAAAGCCATACATAATTCAACTACAGGTTACAAATATAAAATGTAACATTTTTAGCGCCCTTTCTTCTAAGGTCAGGCAGCAACCATTAATTTTTCCGGACGTCGGTCCATGCGAAAGCAATCGCTGCCCAATGAAGCAAGTTTGCCAATTACTCCTTTTTACGTTTAATGGCTAGTTAAGGGAATTTTCCTAATTGGCCAATACGGTGTCAAACACAGCGAGTTTCACATTTTAATTCAATGAGCATTCCGCTCTATCTCGAAAACGGTAAAAATTTATAATAAAATATTTCGTAAATAATTTGTTGAAAATTTTATATTCTACGGCTTTCTCATACATGCAATTACGATTTAAGGTAAAGGATGGGAAATATTGCCAAAAAGCAGATTTTTGACAATTTCGAACTTGAATATTACTAATATTATTAATATGATTAATACTACCCCTGTCATTCTCGACATCACCCGGTTAGTTGACTAGTAGCAAAGATAATATAATTACTAACGTAACTAGTAGATAAGGCCTTAGGCTGTAAGTCCGCCATTACACTTGTATTTGCGTATGAAGTTAAATAAATAAATATCAATGGACGCATCACGTGACCCTATGTGATTTTGAGACAACATTTGGAATACCAAAATAAAGGTGTATACACATCCAGGTTATTCGGTTACATTCGAAATTTTATTTATTTTTATTTTCGAGTTCGATAATATTAGGTAGGCTTTAGCTTGTTCTAGTAAATCTACTACGATAACTTTCATTGTCATAGTATTATATGTTTATTTTTATACAATACAATGCAATACTTAAAAACTAGGAAATGCGCAAAAGGCGGCCTTATCGCTAAGCAATTTCTTCCAGGCAACCTTGTTTATATAGAAAAAAAATGATGGGAAATTAGGTAGTGCGGGGTGGTCAATATAATAAACATACTTATATACAATAATTATAATAAACATACATACACCTAGTACTTAAATACATACAACTTACACAAAGAAAACATAACAGGACTACAGAAGGTTATCTGATTAATGTATCGCTAACGGTGTTAAATTAACACGTACTCGTATAAATCTATGCGGTACTGATTTCAAAGACATGTCGTCTAGCTTTAATTTTCTTTTTATTTCGATAATGTGATGAATTGAAGAATTAAACAGTACTTAAGTAATTAGGGTTGATATAAAACTTATCGCCGATATATATTTTGTTTTTATAAAGAGCGTAATATAACATTACATCGCTGACTATTATAATCAAATTTAATTTTCACGAATACAAAAACAGAACTAATTAATATTTTTTTAGACCCACACTTTTTTGTATGTACGAGTTACATTCATCATATTTATTTTATACATACAAATTGTAGCCTATGTTACCCAGACGATAAAGACGGATCGACTAACATCTAATTTGTGTAAATTGAATAAGCAGTTCGGATGCTACGGTAAAACAGACATAAATATCCACGATTATACCGTACCGTGCCGTAGTCGGATAAAAAATAGAAGAAGCGTGGTGATTGTTAGCAAACCTTCCCGTTGATTGGTTGATGCCTTTAATTCTCTTCTTCTTCGTCTAAGCGCATTCCCGGTTGCATCCTCAGCTGTGCTGCTTCAAAGCCCGGGGTGGACTTCACCGCTTTTTCTTCTCCAAATATAATATGTATGTCTATGGTCGGTCACCCAAGGATGCCAAAGACCTTGTAAAATGGAGAAGAAATAGCCGGAACAGTTTAATGATTTAGCTATAGTTTTACGACCGGCCGCCTGCCTGACGTCAACCCTCTTTAGGAATGTATTCGTGCGAAAAGTTTTACAACCGGCCGCCGCCCGACGTTAACCTTCCTTTGGAATGCAATTGTAGCACGAGATGTTTGTGCTTAGTCCTTTAGTCGCCTCTTACGACATCCACAGAAAGAGATGGAGTGGTCCTTTTCTAACCCGGAACTACACGGGTAAAATGCCTTTAATTCTATAGTTAACTAATATATGCAAATAAAGAAAGAACATAAAAAAGTCCGAGATCCATAACACTTACTTTCCAGACTTTTATGGCTGAGAATAGGCAGATGGTGATTTAATATGCATTGCCTACTTTGCAACGACCAGTCAAAATTGTATCATTACAAAACCAAAAATTAAATACTATAATAGCCGTGTGGTTCCCGGCAGAGTAGAATAGGACCACTCCAAGTCTTCCCGTGGATGTCGTCCAAAGCGACTTAGGAAACACAAGCTAAACAAAGCTTATAAACATCAATGAGACCTCTCCAGTTCAATCCGTCTGGCCAGCGTGGAGAGTGTAGGTCAAACCCTCTGACTGCTCTGGCTAATATATGGCTCTGCTAGTAAAGAGAGGGTCGTGCTCTTGCAGTGGAGACTAAAAAAGACCTGATGACAATATAAATACTGCATCAGAATTTAAGCAAATGGATTCTCAACCTTAAGTATGTTTTGTTGTAACCAGGAGCAGAAGTGCAAAACCAGATCGCATGGTCGGAGCACCTGGACCCGCTGTTTGTGAACAACTACGAGATCGACCCGACGCTGTCCTGGCAGTACTACGCCTCTTCCACGGGCTTCATGAGGCGGTATCCAGGTATGAGTGCTTATTAATTTATGGTCAAAATACCTTCTAAACAGGTCAGAAAAAAAAATACAGACCGAAATACCTGCCAGCTGCTTTTCCAAAACCATCAAGTATGTATATAATAGTATGTATGTTGATGTCGATTAACAACTGCCGTTGCCCTTTGACATTTAAAACCCAATTCCATTGTTGGTCACTCACTATACATATTTATGCGAAAGAAAGACTACTAAGTAATCAAAATAACTGCCCATTTTGAAAAACAAAATAAACATATCGTATGAAAGGTTTACTGTATGGCTATGTAGGTACAATACCTGTGTTATATATTAACTAGATATACGTAAACTAAAACCTAACTACAAATAATTTTTTACTTAAAAGTACGATTATTATAATGACCTCAGCAGCCAGAAAGAGCAATATTTTTTTGTAATGTGCACATTGAAACCCTTTCATTTGATAACTAAATTAGTTTTGGCGCCATTATTTAATTTAGTGTGACGTCATACATACCATACATCGCGTATGGCTTCGCCGTAGGCGGGTATAAAGCTTCAGAGCGACACAGCGTGGACTTATTAGTTTGCTACGACACTGCTACATGCTACGAGCCTACGGGCTACGAGAGCTACGAAAATCCTGCACTATGCATGCTGTATAAATTCAGTAGTCCGTGCTAACAGTGAGCAATTTCATTCTGACATTTTGCAAGACGAACTATATATAAAACCGGCCAAGTGCGAGTTAAACTTGCGTGGAGAGAGTTCCGTACAATTGATTGAATTCTTATAGGTTTTCCTATAATCTACAAGCAAAGAACTATGTTTCATATTTTTTTCAAAATTTTAGGCTCAGTAGTTTCGGAGATCGGGGGAATTGTAAATTTTCGCCTTCATTCATGAATAAAATCAAAACTATTTATTTTATAATTATAAAAAAAATATATTTGAGATCCTCATAACGAGCCCTTTTATTTATATATATGACACAGTAAGGTTTGCAAAAATTTTTTTTTTAATTTTCTTATTTATCCCCCGAAAATGACCTTTATTTTAACAAAGTATTTATTTACTTCGCACATATGTGTTTGGGTCATAGGATTACACCATCCTAGCAAATTTCATCTGATTCGGTTCAGTAGATTCGGAGCAAATTGGCTGTGACAGACGGACGGACAGACAGACGCACGAGTGATCCTATAAGGGTTCCGTTTTTTCATTTTTTGTACGGAACCCTAAAAATGTGTGTTTAACTCTAGTATTGTGATTTGTTCTTGTGTTCACATATATAAAGTCTAACAAAATATACTGAAACTATTTTAGGGGAGGATTCAGTCCATCATAGTGATCAACTTTCTCCAAGGAACATCTATCGAAATATGAAAAATATTTTTTTTTGCATTCCATACAAACTCGGATTAAATGATCGATCAACTTGCATGGGAGACCAAAAATTATTTTTTATATTTCTATATATGTTCCTTGAGAAAAGTTGTTCAGTATCATGGGCTGAATTCAACCTTGAAATAGTTTCAGTATATTTTGTTAGACCCTTCGATCATATGATCGAAAGGTCTAATCGACTCTGTATATATAACTCTTGTCTTTGATCGTAGCTTCATGAAATTTGATAGGATAGTACATAGACAAGCAGAATTTTTAAGTTCAAACGTGAGCTGTAATACTAGATAATTCTTAAACCGCATATCTGGAGTTCAAAGTTCAGGGGCGTAATAATATTATCAACAATAGAACATAATATCAGAGATAGTGCTAGCCCACGCCCCTATAATCAATCATACAATGTGTGTAAACAGCGTGCACTCTTTGGTAAGCAGTCATTATCACCCTCACCGTTTCCTAGCACCACCTTTTCACTAAGTAAGGGCGGCTGCGTAAACACGAGTATATTTGTAACTAGGTCAATAGATCATTTTCGGGATCCGATCTTCAAATGAATTGAAGTTAATTCTACCTGAAATGCATTGTTTCCCTAATGAATAGAACCAAACAAGGGAGTCTGTTGTTATTTGATTGGACATAGAAGCATCAAAGAAGATAAAAAAGCGGCCAAGTGCAAGTCGGACTCGCCCATGAAGGGTTCCGTAGCAGCAAGTAACATCTAAAGGTAAATTGCGGTTTATGATTTATGACGTATTAAAAAAAACTACTTACTAGATCTCGTTCAAACCAATTTTCGGTGGAAGTTTGCATGGTAATGTACTCGTACATCATATATTTTTTTAGTTTTATCGTTCTCTCATTTTAGAAGTTAGCGGGGGGGGCACATTTTACCACTTTGGAAGTGTCTCTCACGAAAACTATTCAGTTTAGAAAAAAATTATATTACATGTCATTTTTGAATACCTATCCATAGATACCCCACACGTATGGGTTTGATGAAAAAAAATTTTGAGTTTCAGTATGGGAAACCCCTAAAATTTATTGTATTTTTTCTATTTTTGTGTGAAAATCTTAATGCAGTTTACAGAATACATCTAACTATCAAGTTTCAGCAGTTCTTATAGTTTCGGAAAAAAGTGGCTGTGACATACGGACGGACAGACAGACATACAGACGTGACGAATCAATAAGGGTTCCGTATTTGCCATTTGGCTACGGAACCCTAAAAACCCGCATTTTAATATTTAATGTGACTGGCTGAAAAAAAAATACTCTCGATTCAGCCGGTGCAGAACTGGTCATAAAGTCCAGAGGAATATAAATAGAAAAATGGAAGAAGTTAACATTTTGTGAAAAATTTGACTTGCTTACTAATAAATTGGTAAACCTTAAACATTTTGATTGATGCTGATAAATATAGCTATATATATACAAGTATACAACTGAGTATTCTTAAACCTAGTGGGTGTTTTATTCAGCAGGTTTTTATTATAATACCGTGTCACTCAACAATATACCTAATATATTTTGTAACGTTGTATATTTTTGTCCTAGCTATGTCATGGCCACCCGAAGATGGCTATTCTCACCACGCGCGAGATTTCTATGACTTCCGATCTTCCAACTGGTTCGTCGAGGCAGCTACGTCACCTAAGGACCTGGTGATACTGCTGGATGACTCTGATGACCTGGGCTCCTCGTACTGGAGGCTGGCTAAGGCCACGGTGTCTGGCTTACTGGACACGCTGGGCCCTAATGACTTTGTCAACGTGTACCGCTATAGTGACACTGTGTCGGAGATCAACGCTTGTTATACAAAAATGCTGGCACAGGTAAATTTTCCTTAATTTATTTGTACGTTACCTTGCACTGAGGGATTTTCTAACAGCTAATTAAGTAGTTAAATAGGCTGTTGGACAACATTTTAAATAAACCATAATATACTGTCATGCTATCAGATAAAAGTGTTTAGAAACATATTTCACTTATTTATAGAAATAACACACGGTTTTGCGAAATATACGATATTTAAAAATATATATATAACGGAAGAGACCTGTGAATGGCTTCTTTTACGATGATGTTACGTGAAAGTAAACATGGTGTTTTGACGGTCTTTCTGTATGCGCGTCTCAGAACAATAATATCCCTTATCTCAGATGCGCGTATTATCTGTGTGACGTCATCTGCAAGTCATCTGACAAATAACCGCCGCCATGGCAGAAATACCGTTTTTGGCGCAATTGTGAAAATTAAAAATTGATTTTTATTGACAATAGATACCCGAAAATATATAGTTTGTAATGTATTGTGCTAATTATGCAATAAAATAATTTTTAAAAATTTGTCAAATACCGTATTACTCTATAAATGGCGGTGATCGTAGACATGCATGTCGAAAAAACCTAAACTCAATACTGGTGGTGAAAACTCAATACACAGAAAAAAATCAATTTGGCATATTGCTATGCCCTCATTCTAGATTTTAGATTTTTTTTACTGCCTGTCGTCAATGAGTCGTTTCGTATAATCGTTAAAACTACAACTTAAAGAAATGTAATAAAAGCGATATGTTCGTGTGTAATATTTGTTTCACAAGACGCGTTAATAAGCAAAGTTGAGCACTATTGCACGTCACGCTTCGCGAGCAACACGGGACAATCAAGAGCAATCAGACGACATAAGTTTAATTAAAACAAGCTTGCCGGAAACAGGTGGGTGTAACAAATTGTTTAACGTCAAGCCTGATTTAAACATGACGTAAATCCCAAGGGGAATTATATTTATCGAGTCAATTACTGGGTCTTCTTTCGCAGGATCTACCGCGTGAATATTTTGGGGCTATTTTGCAGATATACACAATCCAGTCTTTATCCCTTAAGGGGAAGGCCCAAATGTCGCAGGACCAAGCGAAAAATACTAGTATTTTTAAAATGTTACATCTCCGTAGAAAATATTCCTAAGTTTGTTCAGTTCCCATTCCCTTGGTTAGAGGTTGCGTTAGGCGTAGGCGACGTGGACTACCGCCCACGGCCCCGCAGTCTGCAGGGCCACAGAATAGAGACTAATACTCACGTACCGAAGTCTTACTCAACAAAGAAATTCAAAAAAATATCTACTCTATGTGGTTAGCGATATGGTTTAATTTAGATCACGTCAGAACTCAGCACCTTTTCGTTTACATACCTAGACATCTATTGCAGGGCAATTTCATTCTTATTACTCTGGACATACGATTCCTATAACTGAATTTACCACCCCGAGGGGCCGGCAGCGCGCATAGTAATAATGTAGGTACATTTTCGATACCTAAACGGGGAGTGACGCAGGCCTGGCAGGGCCTCGCATATGAAGTGGATAGCCTTTTTTTAGGACGCCTCGCAGATCTATCTCGCCCACATAAGACTTTGATCTTCCGACGCCACTGTTCTGTCTGCTACAACTTGTGGGGAAAGAGAAGCACCCGCTTTACATTTAGGATACTAGTACTCCGTACAGAAGTCTCACTCAGAAAAGAAATTCAAAGAAATATCTACTCAATGTGGTTAGCGATATGGTTTAATTTAGGTCACGTCAGAACTTAGCACAGCTCAGCTCAGCAGTTTTCGTTTAGATACCTAGACAACCATTGCAGGCCAATTTCATTATTATTACTATGGACAAACGATTCGTATAACTGAATTTACCACTTGGAGGGGCTCCTGCGCTCTTAGTAATAATGTAGGTATATTTTCGATACCTAAACGGGGAGTGACCCAGGCCTGATTTAGGCAAATCATTATCCACCCCAAAGAAGTTGAGATATCTAAATGATATGTTTTTACTCAGGCTGTCAGCATTAATGATTCAACGTTTTATAATTACATTGGTGTACTAAGTTAATAAACCTTATTTCGGACTGGTATTATATTAATGTCTACCTTCGCGAAATCCACGCGCAAATATTTTGGGCGCCATTTTATATTTAGCTTTATTGCTGAATTATGGAGTGACCGTAATTATGCTGAACTGCCGCGGTTCGTTTAATTGTTATTTAGGATCCGTTTTGCACGCGTATTCATGACGCTAAATACTTTAATAGGCACTGATTTGCGGATGAAAATTTGTTTTCATTTTATCATATTTTGAACTACTGGGATCGTACGACCGGGATTTATCGTTCCTAGGATTAAAAAGTAAAAGGTAATTTTGGTTAATTGCGCTGGTATTTTCTGAGCCTGATGGCAAATATGCTTACCTTTGTAATGTTATCTATCATTCGTGAACTACTTTGCACACAAATTACTGCTGTGTTTTTTCCAAGTCGTCCCGTGGATGTCGTAGAAGGCGACTTAGGAAACACAAGCTAAACAAAGCTTATAAACATCAATGAAATCTCTCCAACCCGTCTGGCAAGCATGGAGAACGTAGGCCAAATCCTCTGACTGCTCTGGCTAAGTATGGTAGTACTCTGGTAGTAGAGAGAGGGTTGTGCTCCTGCAGTGGAGACTAAAAAAGACCTGATGATGATATGAATCCGGACAATTTAAAAATCCATCACTTTTTCGGGTGCAATTTTTATCATCACCACCATCATCATCATACAGTTTTCCTTCCTATTTTTAAAGATTTATTATTGATCAGTGCCTAAAACAAATTTTCACAAAAGATAATATTGAGGCAGGCCTAAATCCATGTTTAGGTGTGCTGGCCTAATAACCTCCTCACAACCCAATCCCGCGGGATAGGCCAGGGAATACCCTCAATGCCATTAATATAGATATCGCGCCTTGGCTGAGACGGACGGATTTCTTCAAGCATTTTGTCTATTACAGAAAT
The DNA here is from genome assembly GCA_963576875.1 of Acrobasis repandana. Taxonomy (NCBI): domain Eukaryota; kingdom Metazoa; phylum Arthropoda; class Insecta; order Lepidoptera; family Pyralidae; genus Acrobasis; species Acrobasis repandana. The sequence goes on from OY756215.1 coordinate 7,867,829, forward strand.
AGACAAAGGAAGGAAAACAACCGGAATCACAATCCTTTGCGAATTGTGACCTATTAATAAACCAGGGCAAATAATGTATTAACGTTGCTCCTAAAGCTGAATAGGTATGTGAGATTTGAAACAATCTAATTTATTATATTCTATTCTATACAACAAGCATTGATAAAGCACATCCGTATTAAAAAGGCAAAATTAAGACTTTCCGTTTACAAATAACTACACCATTTAAACAATAATTCTATTATTTTCATCGACGAATAAAAATCCGAACCGTTCCATTACACAAGGTACAAGGACAATCGAGCGTAATGTAGCGATCAAATCTGTAATACTTGTAAATTAGTACGTAAATGCAGGTATTGCGTGCGTAGGGCGCGGGCGGCGGAGCGGGGGCGGGCGGCGGGACATTACGCGATAGGCGATACGCATCTATCCACGGCATACGCACCTTAATGGATTCAATCAAGCCAACTTAATGTAGGACTCCATTAAAAGCGGGCATGGATACTGTACGTCCGCAATTTCGACAAAAGCGGCGCGCGAATAAACACCCCGTTCCGATTCGCGCGCTTTGAATTGATTGGAATTCACTTTCTTTTTTGCATTACCCGACAAGCTACAATTTGAAGTGTTGCATTCTGAAATATCTTCTGTTTGAATTCCACAATGAAGTGTAAATACTTAATGATAAATAAAATTATCATAAGATCTAAGGTCGACAATCGGTCCCTCATAGAAAGGCAAGGCCTCTGTAACAAACAAACCAAGCTGTCACCCCTCATAATCGTGTTTTCCATGAAGGTCTCTTTATATACTCGTACACACGTTTTGTTGAACAAATAGATATAAAGATACGATGTACACGTGTAAGGAAAGTACCTACCTATACGGAACACATGAATTGTTTAGTTTGGATTGGAGCTATTGTCCATGAACTAAATTTAAGTATGGTTCAAAGGACATTTTATGATTATATAGTTTGCGATATTTTATTACAGATAATCCCAAAACCATTTGAAGTACTTATTACAAGCACAGACATCACTCACTTTTGTTTCCTATGTTTAGTATGTATATACATAGCTATTAGAATTAGTATCTTTTACATTCAAGAAAATACAATCTGTATGTCTCCTAAAGGCAATTATTTAGTTACATAATGCTACAATGAGTAAGTAGCTAGAAATGGAAATAACACAAACGTCCTAGATACCCAGAAAGGATATCTTACGTAGACGTGTACTTAACCGTTTGAAGTCAAGCTAGCTCGATAAGATCACTCGTATTTCCAAGTCTAGAGAAACTACGCGTTCCACGGAGATCATAAGTATGCGCACACTTATTCAGTTCGTAAGTGTGGAAAGTTTCGAGATAAAATCGAGATCTTTGTGGCGGCACAAAGAAGAGAGCTCGTGACAGGTGCGAGGTGTCGCGTGCCGCGCCTTTATCTCCTTGAAACTTTACTTCGTTCAAGTCACTTCGCTCCAATGACTCTTAAAACTCAAAGACACAGCGTTACACACAAGCGAGTACTCGTAGTTAGTATTCGTAGTAAACTCAAAATTTTGTGAAAGCAATATAAAAATTGAAATCATTGCTACTTGTGTTCAATAGAAAAATGGTTTGGCTATAAATAGTTGTGATTTATTAAATACTAGCTTTTGTATTAGCCCGCGGCTTCGCCCGCGTAGACTACACAAATTGGATTATTTTTTTTTAAACAGGGGTTGCAATTTATTTAAAACCAATTAATGGTTTTTTTTTAGTAACCACTAATTCAAAAATGTCAGGTCGCTTCAAACATGACGAATATTCATACAAACTTGCAACCCCTATTTCACCCCTATAGGGATGTAATTTTCAAAATCTAATAAATGCATTATTATTTTCTACTAACTACAATACAGTAAAAATTTCATGTGTCTCACTTTAAAAATTTCGAATTCGGATACAAACTGCCAACCCCTTTTTCACCCCCTTAGGGTTGGAATTTCCAAAAATCCTTTCTTAGCGGACGTCTCCTAGTCACAATCTACCTTCCTGCCAAATATCATATTCATTCATTCATAGTTTTCGATATTTCGTAATGAGTGAGTAAGTAATTTTCGCTTTTATTTAAAGGTATAGATTTCCTTTCTAATAGTAGAGCCCGTGTTAAGGCAGCATCACTCTTGAACCAGCAACTTCGCTAATATACGATCCGGCATTACCTTCATGGCAAACATTCCGCTTTATGTCCCCGGGGCAAATGAAACCTTGTATATTTAAGAGTTGTTCCCCGCGTAAACTTTCATTAATACATTCGGCTGTTTGTTCACATTAACAACCTCGAGTAATTGCCGTGGCTAAATTACCTTATGACTTATTATTTGCTCGTGGATACCGGTATCGGTTACTCGGTATTCAAATCAACGTGAACTTTATATTTATTTTGGAGCAATCAATTTACTTTATACCTATTCTATTTTTTATTTATTTGGTTCGCTAACTGGCTGAACAACACACAAATCTAAGCATATACAAATTAGAGCATCTAAGTTGCAAACCTACTTGGACCTATATACCTACATTACTCATAAGTATAATAGGTACCACATATCTGCACCGAGGAACTTTACAGCAGCAACTTTGATTTTAATAGCCTAACTTCTTACGTAAGTTTTAAACTGGTGTTATGGGATACTAACTCAACGACACTATATTTTATGATAAATACATATATAGATAGAACACCCAAGATCCACGAAAATTTGAAGAAGGCCATTTTCCAACTTGCCCTGGCCGAGGATCGAACCTCCGGATTAGCGGTCTAGCGTGTTAACCATTACGCCACGGAGGTCGTCAACATGTAGGCCCCTCATACAATAGGGCTCCAAGGCGACTTTCAAGGTTCTTAGTTGCAGCGAGTCGTAGCCTTCAACAATTTCCATGGTATAGATAAAAGTTGAATTTCTATGCACCGAGTTATGCAACATGGCCTCGTGTTTAGTTTGATGTAGAACCTAAGCGTATCAAGGCAGACTATTTTTGATTCTGTCTAGGGTACGATAAAATCCGCATAATTCACCTGCAATGGCATGACGTGTTCAATCCAAACCGACTGATAGCTTGGCGTGCTGGTGATTGTATAGTATGTTAATAACAACTTACCTTTTTACGATTTACATCGATTTGTTGACAGGCTATTCCTGAAACTATCAGGGACCTGAAAACTACGCTATGGAACGCCGAGCCTTCTGGTGGTGTGGCCAACTTGACAGGAGCACTAACTACCGGCTTCGAAATTTTACATAGGGTAAGCCTGACATTCAGTGTTTTAGTGGCATGCTCTAAACGCCATGATAATTTGGAGTCGCTAAAACAATCCATAAGATTGGCAATGAAGAATTTTCCCATGAAGAAATTGCGTGTTTCTATTGATAAGTGGCCTCAAGGACTGTATTAAGGTAAAGTGGTAGCATAAGTGGCGCCCTCATTTGAAATAAATTGTTTCAAACTAAATATGGTGATATTTAAAAATTTTATTTGTATCAATGTCTAAAAAGACCTTTAAACTATTTTATTAATTATTTTATAATTATTTATACAATAGAAAAAAAAGATATTTCCTTGTAACAATATGAAAAGACTAGATTTTCATATGAAGTAGTCAACTAAACTTTGCTTACAGTATAACCGTACGGGCCAAGGTTGTCAATGCAACCAAGCTATAGCTGTGGTGGGAGCTGGCGGTGGCGCGGGCGGCGTCAAGGCAGTGTTCAGGACTTGGAACTGGCCGCACATGCCTGTGCGCATCTTCACGTACAGGGTGGGAGGGGACGCCGCCTCTGGGCATACTATGAAGGACATGGCGTGCACTAACAAGGGTAAGTATCATAATAGCAATAAAGCAGTTACTTAAGTAAGGTCTATCAGGGTCAGAGGCTAGGCAATCAAGTGCTGCCGATCTTTTTATCTTTGTGCAGAGATGGATAATTTTTGGGCAAATGTGAAGGTCATTGCACGTATGTTCCTCAAAGGTGTTCTCATGTTCACGGCTCCTAGGTATGCTAATCATCAATAAACATAGTTTTAAACCTTGTAGCTATGTTCAAAAAAAGTACTCTTCAAGCTAAATACAAAATACATGTCATATGTATCTTGTTTCATAATATCAGCCGACAAATGCATATCATAAATCTCCCATTTGAATGACACCGCTCGCTAGCAGGCTCATGGCGGGCGGTGGCCGACGATCGGGAAGAATTTCAGTAATTAGAAATTTGATGGATTTTTTTTTACAAAAATGTCTTTTTAGGGTTCTGTAGTCCACAAGGAACCCTTATAGTTTCGTCATGTCCGTCCGTCCGTCTGTCTGTCCGTCCGAGCTCGTACTCCGCCGCTACTGCACCGATTGTCACGAAAATTTGTGGAGAGGTAGATATTGAAGTTCCAAAAGTTGGTTTTTAAAATTATGAGAAAATGTTTATTTTTCAGCCCCTAATGACATACAACGAAAAGTGAATTTAAAAAATTAAATTGGACTAACCCCAACGTGCCTCCGTATCTTTGAAAAGGTCTTTTAAAATGCAATAAAAACTGCTTTAAAACTATGTAGATCAAACCCCCCAGTCTTGAGATAATCTAATACAAAGTTAAAATTTGAGGTGTCCCCCCACCGTAACTTTGTAAATCATGTTTCCAACTTTTAAGTTCTACTCATGAGAGGTCCCTGCGTTCTTCAAATACTCTTACCCTAGCTATTCCTTCTCACCGTACAGGTTTTATCGATAACTCTTTCTCTGCCACTGCTGTACGACTCTGGAATTCTCTCCCTGAGTCCATCAGAAGGGCTGCCGCGACTCCTTTAAAATTAGAATTTTTAGACACCTCCATTTTCAATTAAATATGAGACAAACTTAATTGTTTAATATGTATTTAGAGATATGTATGTATATTTATTGCTCGTTTGTATGTATTTAATATGTAGGTATAGTATTATTATAATATTTATATTTAGTATGTTTCTTTTTATTTTATTTTTAAGTTTAAAATTTTATTTAGTTTTTTATTGTTATTTTTTATTATGTGTTACACCCACATAAACTCTCCCAATCAACCCAAAGGTTTGACTGTTAGAGAATGCTTTTAGCATTAAGTCCGCCTGTTGTACTATTACATTTGTATGTGTGTACAATAAAGTGTAAATAAATAAATAAACTTTTGAAATATTACTAAAATAATTATGAAACAGAAGCGGTCTCGGTATTATAGATAGTTATTTTTTAATACGTCATAAATCGTAAACCGCAATTTACCTTTAGAACTTCTATATTATGTTACTTGCTGCGACGGAACCCTTCATGGGCGAGTCTGACTCGCACTTGGCCGCTTTTTTTTTGTTACGGTTTTGTGTTCTATTAGGGTTGGATCTCATCTATTAGCACGGAACAGCACTTTAGCTATCTATTAGCAGCATAGGAAAGTGCTGATAGACGAGATCCAACTCTTAATGATTCTGATTTCAATATAACTAGGGGTTACAAAATCAACCTATATACTGTTTATTTCAAGTTTTTTATATGGAGACGATTTGTAAAAATGTTAAAAATTATAACTTAAAACCTAATTGTTTTAGGATTCTATGTATCAATCAACGAACACTCGGAGATCCGGCCAAAAGTGCTGCACCTGGTAGAAGTGTTAGCGCGGCCGCTCGTCATGTACCAGACGGTGCACCCTGTACATTGGAGTCCCGTCTACGTGGGAGGAAGGGTAGTATTTATTGAAAAAAAAACTAACACTTAACGCGCCATCTCCCAGACAATCATTAAAATTTGATTTGAATAAGCAAAGCGTTCGAGAGCGATAAGGTTTTTAAATAAAAAATTAACAACCAAAATTTTTTAATTAAGATATGCAACAGCAGAATCAAGTTCAACCGATCATGAGTGTCGGAAAGGATTAAAAATGTCCATCTATAATAAATACTGACTGGCTACGTAATGACTTAGGAAAAAGTATTATAAAACAAGGGAGACTTTTATGAACCTATAATGGGCCCGTTTCTTGTTTGTTTGATAGAGTAAATGGTAGTCATCCATTAATGTCACCACAAGACAACATTGACTGCCATCTATCATTCGTCTGAATATATAAGTTGTTAGTATCTTGTACATTACAATCCTTTTACAGAGTAGCAGCCTCGCCGACGACGGCATGGGGCAGCTGATGACTTCCGTGACAGTTCCTATCTTCGACCGGAGAAACCATACGGTATGATTTGCTTATTTAATTTCCATCAACAATTACTTAATTTGTTACTAATTATTACATTGCGACTTCAGAGAGAATCTTCGTATAAATGTATATAATAAGTTAGTATCCCATAACACAAGTTTAAAACTTACTTTGGGGCTAGCTTAATCACTGTAATATGTCCCTATATACTGGGTGGCGCAAAAGTACTGGCACTAAAGAAAATACTTTTATTTTTTTTATATGACATTTTCTGTCATTCTGTTGTTGAAAATTGTGTAGTGAACAAATGTAAAATACACTGAAAATAAACATGGACCGTTTTACTCCCCAAGAACGTGGAATAATTGTGTTGGACTTAGTGAGGGACGCTTTTCCAGGCCGAGTTATCTCTCGTTTTGGCGATTTGCCTTGGCCTGCAAGATCACCCGATCTGACCAGTCCAGACTTCTTTCTTTGGGGTTTTTTGAAATCTCGGGTGTATGTGAACAAGCCACAGACTCTCGCAGCTCTAAAAGAAAACATTCGTCAAGAAATAACGAACATATCGCAGGAAGTGTTACGGCAAGTTATGCAAAATGTCATAAATAGGGCTCAAATGTGTATCAACTCTGGAGGTCACCATTTAAAAGACATCATCTTTAAATCCTAATGGTACGAAATTTAATGGCACAAATATACATTTAAAAAAACCTAAATCTAGTTTTCTAATTTAGAAAAAATGTTATAGCTGAACCAAATAGGGTCTTTACTTTTGCGCCACCCAGTATATTTATTCATTTATTTAAATATAAATAAAAAAAATAAAAATGCGTTTATTACCAAAATTGGAAAATTATAAGACTGCTATGATTCCCAAACTAGGGAGACCCTGTGTCTTGGAAACCAAGAGCACCGTTAACAATAGAATTACACATTTCAGTTGAATTTACCATGTAGTTGAATGAGTATAGAAATAAAGCATATAAGCTCCATCGCGATCACTGACACTGACACATCACACTGACAGTGTAGCCGCTTAGAATAATTGAGGCTAATACAGTCAGCAAAAATCTGTAATTTCTTGGAAATCCAGATGCCTAAAGAAGGCGCATTGCAATGTCTTTATAATACCTTCATTTGAGGCACGCAATAACCTGTCATTATTACCATTATCAATTTCATCTCTAAACATTTTTGATGTTATATGAAATTATGCCTTTTAGGATAATACTCTTACAGTATTTTCCAATAAGTTGTAACCTTTTTGTTTTCAGCAAAGAGAAGCAAATTTATTGGGTGTGGTTGGGACCGATGTTCCTGTTGATCAAATAAAGAAGCTCGTACCACCATATAAGGTAAACATCATACACAAAACGAATTTACAAAATTTTATGTAGATACGGAATTTAAAGAATATTTTTTTGTTTTTAGCTTGGAGTGAATGGTTATTCCTTCATGGTGGACAACAACGGGCATGTATTGTACCATCCAGATTTGAGACCGCTGGTAAGCAACAAAATATACGAACTAGTACGAAATAAAATTAAAATACTTACCTATATCTAATCAAAAGATCTGATCCTATATATCAATTTGTTTTTGTTTTAGCATACAAACGAGGAAGTAAGTAAAGCGGAATGTAACCGAAAGTAAATAATTTAAATTGATAAAGAATCTTGAATTTCTCAGTGGACAGTTTAGTCCCACGTCACTGCATAAACTTTGCATGAAGTCAAGTTACGTCAACCAACTTCACAAGTTATGTTCTGAAACATTGTGTCCTCTTACTCGCCACGTTATCGTGGTCTTTAGGAAAGCGAAATATCGCCAGCGTGAAATATATCGAGTGAAATTGGGTGAGGTCACTAGAACTTGATTATTGGAAAAAGAGTCACCTAAAGACAGCGAAACGCTATAGCAAATACATTCTATGATTACAGTACACTGAAACGCTACGTCCACTCTATTCGAGCGTAGATCTAACGGACGTTGAACTTCTAGTCGATGCTGATGAGAACTCCAGAGTCAATCTCACCTCGCTTCTACTTGATGTAAGTAACCTACAAATAGGAAGTATAAATTTTAAAAGAGAAACTAGGAGTAATTAGTTGGAGTACCCAAGCGTAAGTGCTACTCTAAATATCGTCACTTTCAGAACACCTCTAAATATGCGTTTTGATAGAAACGATTACGGCAATAAAAAATAAAAATAAACTCTAATAAGATTTTCCATCCAACATTGCCAAACTTCCTCGTAGTATCTCGTAGTATGAACACAGGCATACCTTCTAGATTTTTCAACTATCATTTTGTTTCCCACTGTTGAGCAAAGGATTTTTTCAACTACGTATTCTATATTTCCGCATTCTTGCAGAAAATATAGGCCAAGAATGCGGTGGTCTGACGTATTTCGGAAAAGATGTGGTTCAGATTGGATGAGGCAAGGTAGTTACAGAAAAGAGTGGAAAAAGAAGGGGGAGGCCTACGCCGCAGAGGCGACTTCCAAAATAGAATAATATGAAGGAAAAAAATGTTATTTGAAAAGTAAGGTTTTGGTAGAATAAAGGCTTTTTTTATTTTATTATTCTATATTTCAGCTCCGTCACGACATGATAGAACAGCGTGAGGGCGAAACAGAAATCGGAGTAAAGGTCCAATATGACGCCATGAGGCGTGTGGCCACAAGACGTCAACGGTACTTCCACAGTCCGGTGGACGGCACTCCTTACTCTTTGGCGGTGGTATTACCAGATGGTTACGGCATGTACGAGTTGCAAGCGGAACAGGAGGTCAAACATAGTCTTATCAATGGTAAATTTAGACGAAACATTTATAATCTTTTTAAGCATCATCCCAGGATATGATTGATAAGCGCAAGTTGGAATTTTTAATGGTAGAGTCAAAAAATTGTATTTAAAGCGATTTTATAAATGGACTATGTATAATTGCGTCTATTTGGATTTAACAAAATGCCATTCGGAATGTGAAATTGAATCCTAAGCAGTTTTAAACCATGTTTAAATTACATTAATTTTGTAATGCTGAACTAAATAATTATTTTTCACACAGTTACTGAGTACTTCAAAGGCGAAAACTGGAAAATCCATCCAGATTGGTAAGTTCATAAACTAATACGTTAAGTTCCATAAATAAGTTATCTGTCATCATTATTTATCTCATCTTATCCCATCATCTCCATAGCACAACTATCGCCATATTTTGCCTTACACATTCTATCCATCGCTTTTTAGGCATTCTCCTTCCCATAAATTAACTTTTTTTTATTAAACTTTACTGTCCCACCGCTGGGCAAAGGTCTCCCCCATCTCTTTCCAAAACTCTCTACTTACTAATCCAGTTCCATACACTGTTTTTCGTATTTTCGAATGTCGTCAGTCCATCTTGTCCTTGGTCTGCCTCGTTTGCGTCACCCGCCTTTATAAATTAACTTATAGTCGGAAAATTTCACAGGGTATATTGTGAATACGCGTCGACATCAGACCAGGCATTCAACACGGCTGAGGAGCAGCTGGTTCACTTTCTGTCCCGCGCAGGTCGGCCTGGCTGGAAGTGGATGTCTCTGCGTCCGCGAGCGCTCGCTCTCCACAATGCGCACAAAAAGCAAGATAGGGACTCCTATTATTGTAAGTTATACAATAACTTTCTGTCTTATTCGTATTTTACCTAACCATTGATATAAATAACCGTTTTTCACTTCTGAATGTTTGTCTTTAATAATAACTTACTAAGATCCCCAGGATGCACACATAGTTGCTAACAAAAGCTACTTGGCATTAAAACTACAAAGTATAAGGTTTCCAAAAGTTAAATTTACGTACAAGTTCTTATTGTATAGCCATTGACTTCATCATCAGAACCTAGACGTGACTTAGGACCAGAATACTGTTAAGACAAATCAAACAAGCGCAAAGACGATATAGTAAATAAAGCTTAAAGTGACTTAAATTTCTCTTGCAGGTGACAAAACTTTAGTTCAATCGCTTATCCGGGACGCAATGGTAATAAAAGAATTGGACGCTCACGCTGGACATGCTAGCCATCACAACCAGTAAGTAAAATGTTTAATTCTAGCATGTTTACTCGCTTATTTGTTCTAAAAAATATTAAAGTCTTTTCATAAAAATATAAATTGATGGACCAAGTTAGAGACCCTGAGATAACACCGAAAATTTTCATTATGATAATATTCTCTAGCATGAAATACTTAAGGCACAGATCACAGAAGTATTATTAATATGATTTCGATGCACTTTATTTTACGTTGTTCACTAATTTATATGTGTTTGTCACACAAATAGCCCGATAGCAACGTTAATGGCATTATTGACAAGGTAACGTAACAAGAAATTTCAAATGATTGAGTAGAATTAATTTATGACGCTAGATGGAGCTACTGAGTGATTATTTGGATCAACATTTGGTAAATATAATATAGGAAAGAACATACAGAATCTCGCGCTTCTCAAATTCTACCGGGCCGGTCTCGTTCACCAATAGGTACGAATTTAGATAAGTTAGAGTGTGGCGTATGGCGCTAAATCTACGAGTGTCGTTGCTGATTTTTCTTCCAGTTTGTTTTCACAAGAAGTGTATTTTGGGTACAATACAAATAAGTTTTTATACAAACACAATGCACTTTTCTTTTCGTGCAGTGATCAGGTCTTTTTTAGTCTCCAATGCAGGAGCACGACCCTCTCTGTACTGCCAGAGCCATATATTATGCCAGAGCATCCAGAGGATTCGTGTAAACGATTCTTTTTTTAAAGAACAGTCGTAATGAAATTATGCCTTATACACTTAGCGAAGTAAAACAACTGGCAGATGAGAGAGACAAATGGAAGAGAATTCATACTCCACGGACAAGAGCATAGCTCTTAAATATAGATAGACACTTAACGGACTACGTAGTTAAGAAGATACCTAGTTTCAAGACTGTTCTTTAAAACATAATACTACTTTAGATAAACAACGCATACCAGGATTCAGGTAACGAAAATGTTAAACTAATACTTTTTTAGCTGCCCAAGGAAATTTAAGCAGACGTTGGAATTTTTTGTGTTTGTTCTCATGAAAAATTTGTATATTTGCTTGATATAGGCACTTGATGACACTAGTCAACAAAATTTTATAATTATTTTGCTACTAAAACAAGACTAATTGTTTCTTATGGATTTTTGTATAGTGAATATGGACATCATTTACTTTTGTTTCTAGGACATCAGAATTTGGAATAATGTTATGTCAAAAAATGTAGATTATTTAATTTAACAATGTAAAGTAATGACTCTTTGAAATAAAATCAATTTTTGTTTTACAATTACAATGTTCTATCAACCATTTCAGTTGTCATAATATTTCCCATACATATGCATGTATGCGCAAGTTAGACGTCCAATTTTTTTTATAACTAGATGCATTTTTATATACTGGATTCACAGTCCTTGGCCTGAGACTGAATTCTAAAAGAAACTGCTTGCGGCAAAATCTTGTTGACTAATGTGATCTTTAGAGACTTCTGCGTTATCCTTATCCCACTATTATGTGGGGTCGGCACAGCATGTTAGCTTTTACCATCTCATTCTATCCTTTGTCAAATTGACCGTTACTCCCTTCTTATCCATCTACATTATAATCTTTCCTTACGCATTCCCTCCACCGTTTCTTTGGTCTCCCCTATTTCGATGTCCCCTAACTTGTAAATTTAAAACCCGTCTTATAATGTAACTTTCCTCTCAGTTTCCGTGTGATCCTTAGAGCCTTACAAGATATGATAAATTTATTTCCCGACGTTTACCCAGACTAATTAACGTTGCAAACTATATTGGGGGCACTTCCAATTACCCATAGCCGATCCTTGACTCTACAACCTGAATCCACAATGTTTTATCACTCAAGAAGAAATAGAAGATGACACCTAGAGAATTTATAGGGAGCGAATAAGTGTGCACTTTAATAAATCAGACAGAAGATCAAGTAGAGCACATACTATCCAAGGTTTCGAAAGGTAGCGAAAGAGACCTAGGGGTCACATGACAAAAAAAGGTTATGCTTACAGTGAGAGGGACGCCGAAGAACAAATGAATGTATTATCCTTCCACATCGCAAGTTAAATCATAACAAAGACAGAAAATCCTCTTGAAATCCTGAACAACCTCAAACTAAAACTACGAGTACTACGATTATATTAAATCGTCATCTTCTTTCGCAGGCAAGGCCGGTTCCACAAGTTTGTGGTGACGCTGTCTTTCATCGCAACCCGCAGCGGCCTCCTCAAATGGACAGAGAACAGCAACACATCTCGTACTACCGATTCTGCAGAACCGTAAGAAAAACTCCTACGAGTATTTGCTGTATAATTTCGTATTTAGCTAGCATGGACGTAGAAGTTGAATGAATCTAACAAATGACGATTGAATCGCGATTTTTTAGCGCTCGACTCTTGGGATTTTTAAATTAGGAGACTATGAACTGCCTATTTCTATATTCCAGACATTTCAGCGAGAGATATGCTCGAGCATTCGACTCGGAGTGGTACCGTAGAGCAGTGGAACACCATTCCATAGAGCCGGAAAGCTTCGTATTCTCGGTGCCATTCCGGGACGGATCTGAAGCTGAAGATCTTAGCGGAAGACCACCGTTGGTGCTGGCGACCCATGCGGTATTTGTAGCTGCGAAAGGACATCGGGCACCGGCGGCTGTTGTTGGTCTTCACTTTCAATTGGATTCGCTGGCGAAACATTTCCTGAACGTTACGTCGACGGTAAAAATTGTTGTACTACTGTTATATTATATAGTCTAATCCTGAGAGTCCCAATTCAATTTAATTCAATTCATTTATTGCATTTCATGATGTACATCAGTTCTAACTACTTAGGTACTACCCATGCTCTTTCTATGCCTCTAAATGCTGATTATTAGGTTTATTGAACGGTGTCTATGCGGCCTACAGCTTTTATTAATCTCCAAAGTCCAAGAATTTAGCAATGATGCAAAACAACTTCGGTCAAACAATCCAATTTTCGGTATAATTTTTAAATTAGGGAAATAAATTAAAGAAACATTTTTGACATGTTCTAGTAATATTTGTAAGTAATATTTAAAACGAGTAATTTCCGACCTCCAAAGTCCAAGAATTTTCTTTATTTTGCAATTTTTCAATTTCACTTTCAAATATACATCTAATTCGAACTTTTCGTATATGCAAAAATGCTTATGAGAAATATACTTTTCCCAGTGTACAGCTGGCAGCGTATGTAAAAAAACATGCGCTGGAGATGAGCTGGACTGCTACATCTTAGATGACAACGGCTTCATCATTCTATCCGAAGACGTGTCTCAGACGGGGAGGTTCTTCGGCCAAGTGGACGGCACCATTATGGACTCGCTAGTCCAAGACCGGATCTATAAGAAAATCACGGTCCACGATCACCAAGGAAGGTGTCCCGATTCGAAGAATCCTTTCAGCGGTGGCAGCAATAAGTTAACGGTAATATTTATTTTTAAACTCGTAATTTTTCAATAGTAATCTAAATATATATAACTCAAAGGTGACTGACTGACTGATATAGTGATCTATCAACGCACAGCCCAAACCACTGGACGGATCGGGCTGAAATTTGGCATGCAGGTAGATGTTATGATGACGTAGGCATCCGCTAAGAAAAGATTTTGATAAATTCCACCCCTAAGGGGATAAAATAGGTGATGAAAGTTTGTATAAATCTACGCGAGCGAAGCCGCGGGCAAAAGCTAGTTTTAATAATAAATTGCTACTCAGCAATCGATTCTATCAGATTTACGTTTTTATGCCATTGCTTTATTATGGTGACCGGACTACTAACACATTACAGCACTAGCCCATGATGAAAGCGCTTTGTATGGCTACCATGAACCACAATGATAAATTCTAAGTATTCCAAAGCAACTTTATTATCTATATCTCTATTTAGCCTCCTGGCATCATAAGATATTTTTCTTACAGCCGATGAAACCACTGTCCTGGCTTGGAGGCTACCTCGCCAACCTATTCGCCGTCTGGTTCCCGCTTTGGGAGTCGGTGCGAGCAAAGGCACACGCGTATGATGACGACATTGGTAAATATAAAATTCTATATTATTACATTCTTGAATCGTTTATTTTTCTGAACTTTACGAAAATAACGATTTCATATCAATGTCTTTTTTTCCTCGGGCACGGTGTTATAAGACCACACTCATCGTTGGCTTGGTTGGTCAACGAGTCTATCGAACTTTTTGCTTTATCGGAGCTTATTGAAAAAATCAGTGTTAGATGTCGGGACAGCTCTAAAAATCCAATCCCTACTGAGGTTTACTGGCCTAAAAGTCAGAAGTGCTTCGAACTCACTCACATGAACATGAACATACAAAGTAGAACCTATTTTTATGAATTACCTTCTTGTTTTTTTACAGTGGATTACGATGACTACGAAAGTGAACCAGGAGTCGCCAACAATGAGGAAATAGATAGGGACAGGGGCACATACGAGATCATTTTAGACGGCATGAGCAAGGGCGACAGCGGGGGGAGCGACGGGGGCGGCGGGGCAGAGGCGTCGCGGGGCGCGGGCGGCGGGGGCAGCAGCAACCTGCGGGAGGCGCCGCGGGAGGCCGCGCGGTCCGCCGCTGTGCGGCCCTGCGTAACCAGCGCTGAACTGTTCACGCTGCAGTCCACGCGGTTGAATGCTGCACAGCCTCTCAAAGGAAAACTAACTAATTGCCATAATTCCGGATGCGAGAGGTAAGCTAGACACTTCGCCTTATTTAAAAGTTTAGTATCTTTATCTGTATTGCATATACAGACAAGTGCAAGAGGAGTAACATTTTAGAGAACTTGTATCTATGGTAAAGAACTCGTTTGGTCTCATGCTCCTGGGCGGGCAGTATACCCTAGAAATATTCCTAGCCACTTAGTCTGTTTTTTCTTATGGTGAAGTAGACCCGTGTCTAGGGCGGCTTAATATTAAGGGCAGCTAATCGATGCCCCTCGTGCACATATGTAAATGTGTGCTACCGGCTAGATGCAGCGACATATGGATGATAGAAAGGGGTGGTTGACACTAAACGGCCCAGTCTAAGAGGCCCCGCCCGCCACATTAGCACATTCTTCGCTATGAAATACCGCCCATACATTGTGACTGGTAAAAGTCTGGTCTTTAAACAGTAACTTAGCAAAAAGAAGAAAATCATACGAGTATATATAGAGTTTATAATATTATTATACAATCATTAATCCGTGCTTTTTACTTTGCAATGACTTTCGACAGGCCGTTCAGCGTGCAGAAGATCCCCCACAGCAACCTAATCCTGCTGGTAGTAGACACGCTGTGCCCGTGCGGCGCCAAGCGGCTGGACGTGCGGGCTCGCGAGTCTCCCGCGCGGGCGCCGTGCCGGCGGGCGCAGAGACACGCGCACCGGCGCCGCCCCGCACACTGTCTATCTTACCACCCAGAGGTACTTGTTGTGACACCATGAACAACATGCTTAGATAACATTTCAGCATTGGACATACAAGAAGCTGGACGTGCGAGGTCGCAAGCCCTGTGACATTGGGCGCAAAGGCCTTTGCGCCGTATTTCGTCTTATAGACGCCACGCTTTCTTTTGCTGTCACGCACAAAACCGCCTTAATAAATGCCGCTTCACACCGTCTTTCACATCACCTGATCTATTAGTACAAACAACAATAAGCCGTATATTTGGTGTGTTATCATAGTGGTTATTAAATTATAGATTGATCATAATGAAAAATACTTCGGGCAAGTCACGCTAAATAATAACTGATCGCAAGGACTAGGTAATGATCGCGAGACAGACATACATTTCCTAATTTTATTTTTGCAGGAAATCGAAATCCTATCATGCGGCCGTGGTGGGCGGATACAGCCTATGCTAGCGCTGGTAGCGGCACTGCTACTGCGGCTGTGCTGCACGTGACTACTGCAGCTGCAGCCCTAAACCCAGCGGCCGAGAAGCGACAACAACACAACCCACAAAACATGAGATGCCAGTACCCGATCCGATACGCGTTGTACAATTGCAGCATCCACGACAGAGCTTCGATTCGGTCGCCGTTCAACAGTGTTCGAGCGTCGTGAGTGACTGAGAATGAGAACCAATGTATGAAGTGTGCTGTAGGTTACGAATGGTGTGATGGTAGGATAATGCGCGACTCGCGTCACGCGAGGTTTAAGAGTTTTGATCTATTTACCGACTGAAGTTTTGGTCCGACCAAATGAACTTTCGATCTTGTTTTGAGACAGGATTATCTATTCGAATTAGGATACGATAATTAATTAAAATAATTTCCCCTCTCGTTGAGTTGTCACGTTTCATATTGTAACGAACGCGGACGCATACAGTAAATAGGTAGGTAACTAATATCTTGTTAAATTTAAATTGAAGATTATCACAAACTTGGAGATCTTATAAATTATAGCTAATGTTAAAAGTATTATTAAAGATAATAATTAATGTAAAGATAATATCGTTTGAAACTGTTTTAGAAAAATTTACCTATGTTGAACCTAACTCGATTCGTTTCTCGATAACTGTCATTTATATTAATCGCAATCTTATTGAATAGTTGCATAGTTGATGTAAATAATGGTTTTGTTTGTAGGCAGTTTTTTTGCGGAATTTATGTGTGCCTGTGTAACTATTATGTAAAAAGTCGTGCTCAGAGGCGGGAGTCGCGGCTCTGCTGAGTTCAAGGGAAGGCCGACCAGGATGTTTGAAAACCTCAAAAGATTGCGCAATGCACAGAACATTTTTTGCCTTTGTTATGGGATGACAAGCTATTGTCAGGTTTTTAAACATTTTAGTTGGATCATACGAAGGTTTATGATTCTCGTTGGACAGATCACACTTGACAATAAATGAGATTTGTGATAATTGTTTGACGCCGCGACGCCGGTCCTTGCGGGCTTTCCATTCGTCTAGTTGTTAGTAATTTTTCTCGCCTAATCTTCGAATAATGTCGTATTGAGGGAACTGTAAACAGTTTCATATTTTTATTGTACATATTTTACTAAATTAAATGGCCTACTACAATTAAGAACGTGTGTTGCTAATGTTTAAGTCGTTCAATTCGACTTCTGTGGTTATAACTACGTCATATCGACCTATATCGCAATATTTGTTCGCATATCATGTTCCTTGGCCTGAGGCCGCGATGCCACACCATTGTATTGTTCTACTTTCATACGTAAACGTTTCGCGGTGTAAGAGAGTAAGCGTAAGTATATAAACTTGTTTGTACCTAACATAAATGTGAATGTTTCATAGGACTACAGTTCAGATCCATATAACTTACATACATGAATAGAATTTTGATAACTACCTATATCATATCGAATAGTCATAATCGTAAAGTTTATAGGGGGCTTGCTGTTGTCCGTTTGACGCCATATGATTTACCTGCAGGGATATTTGAAATAGTACAAAAATATTACAAATAGTAGACAGTTATCGCGTGCCAAACTACGAGTTTGATTTGTTTACGACTCACATGGTTATATTTGACGGGACCGATCGTTTATGTTTATGTAGGACAACGGCAAGCTGTGTTGGGTATATCCTATTCGTCCCCAGTGGGGACAAATGGGAGAATTTTTAGTTTTGTGTTGCGATTGTCACCACTTCAGGGACGAATGGGAATGACTATTATTTCACCGTTGCATTCGTCCCTACTGGACGAATGGGACAGACATCCATTGAAATTCCCATTTGTCCCCACCCAAGTGGGGACAACACGGTGGTGACAATCGAAACGTACAAAACTAAAAATTGAGTTATACCCGCTGTGTTCTGTCGGCAAGTGTGTCGGTCGCAGTAATCGCCTAGGACTTTCCTTTTGATGTTATCCTCGTAGTCGTGAGAGTATATTCGTTGTGTAATGTCTAGAATGTATACGATCATTATATCAATTTATACAAATCGATCGACCCTGTTCTAAAACATTTCTTAGATTTCTTCGTCGTTATCGTTGCACCCAGTCGACTATTCATCTGGGTAACGTACTGTTGCCGATACACTTTGTATCATACATACATAATCAAAGTCGTAATACATATTCACAAGCTGTAAAACAGAATCGTCGAGGGCGCTTTTGAGAATTGTACATTTTGTATAAATACAGTAAGGAGTCGATATAATGGCGTAGCGATCGTTTTAACTGGTGAGTGGCGAGCGACTGGTAAACGTATTGAAAGTGCTTTTAATAAGCGTCGAGTCTTCCATAGCAGTCGAGCGCGCCGTCGAGTGTTTACTGTAACGTCTAAGTATTAAAAGATAATAATAGCGTATAATTATCATAGAATAGGCTCGCGTCTTGTGCGGTGTGCAGATATTTTTACTTGCACTCGCGGGATTTAGTTCTATATAACAGATAGACACAAATCAAATACCTCGTTTAGTTACTCAAAACGCAATATCTAGACAGAGTTAGCGTTTATTTCGCGTTTAGTTCTCGGACATATCAATTCAGGCACCAAATAACTATAGCGTAAGTGGTTTAAAATTTTTTCGATTGCGATCTTTGCGTGTTAGAGGATCGTCTAGGTTCGTACGTGCAATAACTTTATACGAGAAACATTGAATTTTCCACTTTTATCCATGGTACAAGAATACATGGTATTCTCTTCCCTCGATGGCCCAAGACCACGTCACGAAAGTACCACTGATTGTTCTTTTCAGTAAATTTAAGGACTTTCTCAATTAGTTAATGAATGTACTAACAAATTAAAAAATGCATTTTGCTTAGGTAATTCAATCACAGTGGCAACACTCCCAACTGATGACGTACTCGGGCCAATCATGTGACCCAACCGTCACGGGAAGAGAATACCGCGTTATATTATACCATGCTTAAGTATCGGTGCATGTGTCAGTACCCAATGATTAAATCGGCCATTAAACTGAACGCATATATCGTGTATAGTAAAAATAAAAACAAGCTGTAAATGAAAAGACACCGATTCTTTGTTTTTAACAAACAAATATGGGCGTCAATAACTGAGAATGTGTAGGAATTTTATTTTACATTCGTTCAATTGAGCGGTCGATTCAACCAGTTGGAAGCGACTTAAGGTTGGATCTCATCTATCAGCACAGAACAGCACTTTCCTATGCTGCTATCCTTTTCTGTCGCTCAGGGGCGTCATTTGCTAGAGCGAGAGAGAGCGACGGAACGCTGCAGCACCGGCCGTGCTGCAGCGTTCCGTCGCTCTCTCTCGCTCTAGCAAATTACTGTTCTAAGCGACAGAAAAGGAGAGCGACAGGAAAGTGCTGTTCCGTGCTGACAGATGAGATCCAACCCTTAGGTTTTTCTATGAAGGCGTATGATTTGGTTACATGTTTAAATCTGTCGATCGTTCCCCTTTTCAAGCTTTTAGGAGTATATTCAAAATTGTAATTCGAAATCATGTGAAGCGAATTTTGATATCACTGTTTTCAAATTTGTTTTCTTTATTAGTTTAAATATTAATAGTTGTATTTGGGCACGGCCGACTCTGTGAACATGGTTCTCTAGTGTAATTCTAGTAAAATACTGTTCTTTTGTTACTTGCCAGTTCATGCTATAGATATACAGTAATTACAACAATAAAGTTCTCTTATAACATTGTGATACGGCGTTTTATTCATAAAAAAGTTCTTACGTAACTGGCGTAACATTAATCATCATCATCAGGTCTTTTTTTAGTCTCCACTGCAGGAGCACGACCCTCTCTGTGCAGTTAGAGGATTTGGCCTACACTCCCCACGCTGGCCAGACGGGTTGGAGAGGTCTCATTGATGTTTATTAGCTTTGTTTAGCTTGTGTTTCCTAAGTCGCCTTCTACGACATCCACGGGAAGACTTGGAGTGGTCCTATTCTACTCTGCCGGGGACCACACAGCCACTGGTAGGACTCTCCATTGATTCAGAGTAACATATATACCTACTACTACTACAAACGAAACAATTTATCTGTACACACGTCGATGTGTGAGTTTTATACTTAGGGTCGCACCGCAGAATTAATTTAATACTTACCTACTAACGAGTTCGACATATTTACGATTATATTTTTCCATACCTGAAGATTTGCGAACACTATGACGTAAAAAATATTCTGTTTTATATGTATCAAATATTACAGAAAAGTCGGAAACAGCTACATAATATCACTTCACAAATATTTTTCATGATGTCCATTGTCCATTTCACCATTAGTTCACTTTACTGATTATTATTGAGTCATTTATAATGTAACGCACTAATTCACTATTGTAATATAGTAATTTGCAAATTCGGCGCAAAACTATACGGTAATTATATGAATAAATTCAATAAAAATAAACAAATGTTTATCACATTTTCACGCACAGCATGTCAAGTTGTCATTGTCAACAATGGCATTTACACTATAACCCGCGGAAATCTATTTGGCATTTGCGTGTATGTGATTACCTGTGAGCGAGGAGCCAATGTAACATTACCGGATTGCTAATACCCCTCTCGCTCTTGTGTATCTCCCGCCAATGCGAGAGAGCGAGAAGGGTATATATATCAAAATGGTTGCTGGGTAATAACGTGAAATTATATTGTTGCTTTGCTTACCTGTTTTCATCATTTGGAAATGTATGAAATATACGTTCTTTAGAGTATTGGGTGGATAAACAATTATTATACGCGCACCTTCTCACCATGATGGTTACTATTGGTTGACAGTTCTCAAGACAACACACGTCGCGTATTGCGTGCGGCTAGTAATTAAACCCTGGTTTAGAGCCGTCAAAGCTCACAAAGTGCGGGGGAGAGGTGCGGGGACGCCAATTTGCGGGAGACGCTGTGAGAGACCATTCTGTTTGACTCTTATGTATTCTGTGACACAGCGTAACATACACCCTGTGAAATGCAACACTCCAGCCGCCCTACAATATGGCCCAGAGCGGATCGGCCTGGAAAACCCGCATAGCCAAAACAAATCCGCCAACAAGTCAAATCAGACTCTTTTTTCTAAACATGAAAAACACTGTCTTTCCACTCCGACCAACTAAACCGATCAACTAGTTGTGCAGAATGGAACTCAATGAAGTGCTTTTTTCCAATCAACATATATTTTATTTTGGGAAAAATTGTTCCAAACGGACCAACTGAACTGACCATTCGATAGGAATATTATATTAATTTCAAATTGTTCCCATCCACACAAAAACATTTTCTATGGAATTTATATGGAAATCACAACCGTGACGTAATAATTTTTTCGAGTCAAATAGCGCTCTTAATATTGGTTCTTCGGCATTAATAAATCTAAAATCATGTTAAAAATGGATATTATCAATGACAAGTTACACTATTTTGTGACGTTTGGTTCTCTTAAGGGTTGGATCTCATCTATCAGCACGGAACAGCACTTTCCTATGCTGCTATCCTTTTCTGTCGCTCAGAACAGTAATTTGCTAGAGCGAGAGAGAGCGACGGAACGCTGCAGCACGGCCGGTGCTGAAGCGTTCCGTCGGGTTGTCTCTTATTTGTTCGTATAAGGGGGTAAAAATTAAAAAAAATAGAAAATAAGTTACGTACGAAATACTTTATTGAATTACATGTAGAGACTGGCAGCAAAGACGATGTCTCTCTTCAGCAGCTTGATGGCGTCACTGAACTTGTTCTCGAGGTCCGTGTTGCCGATGTTCTTGGCGGCCTGGCACAGCTGCCGGAGCACCTCTTCTAAGCGCCGCATGCAACGGATTATTGAACCTGAAACAAGGTTTAAATCACTGTACTTACACCTTGTAACGTCTTTTCGTTATGATTTTCTACCATTCAATTCATACCGGAAACTCCGTTAGGTTTGGTACACACATAGGCGGGCCAATATTGTCGGTTTGGCAGTATTTTTCGAATAACAAAGCCGACCCGAAGCAATTACTGCACTTGTTCGGCTTCATTCAGCTTATGCCGATGGGTAGTTCATTCCCGGACACATCATTCGATTCGGCAGTATTTGTATTTATCTGCATATATTAGTTTTACTGCCCGGCTGTGCCAATTAATGCCGACCTGCTTATGTGTGTAGCAACCCCTTAGGAACTTCATTCCAAAAATATAATTTATATAATTATCATCAACAGCTTTCAATGGCCCACTGCTGGGCAGCTTTGTTCACACACCGCTTATATTAGATTCATCATTCATTGTCTCTCGCAATCACGTTATTTTCCCTAACAGATTTTAATAAATTCATATGATATCATCTTCACTTGGATTGGGTTTAAAAAAGCTGAGTAATGTACGACGCAAATCTTGTTTCCCTAATCAGACGAGTGACAACTGGAATGGGGAAAAGAGGGAAAGAGACAAGAGATTAAATCGCGTTATGTTTGATACCATCTATATTTACGAACCTTCGAATACGTCAGTCATCTTGCAGATCTGCAGAAAAGAAGCTCCCTTGGCCCACGACAGCACCACGTCCATTAGCGTAGATTTAAACTTGCCCACGTAGTCGTCTTCGTCGAGATCCATTTTGGCGTCTATGGACACTTTTGCTATTCGACGGGCGTATTCCTGAAACAATTATTATATAAAATCTCAAACTTTGTATCAACTGAAGCGCTTAAAGAGTTTTCTTAATAAAAGCATTGTAGTACCGTTTTCCGACGTTTATTTGTCTACCGAATCATTCGAAGAAAAACGCCAAACTTCGTATGAGGGTTTTTATTCTCAATGGAACACATGGATTAAACATGAAGGAGACCATCTTCCTTCATGATGTCCAATTCGCACAGCAGCTGAGGTCCAGGTATTCCGCCAACGTTGTCGCAGGCATTTCCACTTGTCGCACTTAGGCCATAAGGAAACCTATTTCTTCACAGTGATATCGTTGGCAGCTCGTATGGAACTGGCGTGGTGCACACTCGGTTCCCTTTTTGTATGCGCCGGCAAAGACGTCTGTCTACATTTACATCGAATATTCCTCATACTGGAAGAATGTGTTTCAACATCTAGTCCCATAAACCCGTGCGTATAAGTGAAGAAACCGTACAAACAACTCTTAACTTTATGCCGTATGACATAAGGTCTAGTTTAACTTGCACCATCCTGACTTATTTCTCTAGAATCCTGCTCGCGAAACTTCTGCATATATCTCGTCGCGACAATATCACAGGTATGAAACTTCATAGAAGCGGAGTATCATTTATGCGACAAACGAAACTATACATCCATTCACACGTCAATGCGTGTGTTCGCCCGCTCTCGCCCCTTGACAAGGCGAGAACGGGGGAGAGGTGCGGGGACGAGGAACGGGGACTCATATTGCGCGGTACCTTAGGAGATTCCGTTCTGTATGTAATATACTCTTATTAATTTCTGTGATAATATATTACCTGTAGCTGCCGCAGCACTCCTCTCAGCTCCTCTCCAGCGACGGAGTGTTGCGAGGAGTTCTCGTCGCAAACGAAACAGCTGACCAGCGCGGCGCTCTGCTCCGAAGTCAGCGCGTTGAACACGCCGTTGAAGATCAACTCCGTGAGGAGCAGCTCGTCAGCACTGAAAAAGTAACGGTTAGTTAAGGAAAAATATGTTGGAATAACAATAACGTATGATGAAGATGATGTAACGGGTTACTTACTTAAGGTTTTGATCTTCATTAGCAGACCATCATCAGGGGCAATACAGAGGACTGGACCCAGCGCCTTTCAAACTCGCACTGGCCTTTGTTTGAAACAAACTGACTTACATGAGTAACAGTGTCGACAAATTCCACACATCAAAAATCATCATCCCTGGTGTTCATCATTTACTCGATTTCGGCTTATGTTTTTTTTAATCTATAAGGAAAAAATTAAATGGTTACAAAAACTGCTCAGTTTTTACGCTATTCTCCCCTTCAGTTATCCGCCGCCGTGTAGTGCCCCATTCGCCGCAGCATCCGCTTTCTCTTCTTCAGCTCGTCCATTTGGAGATGCTCTTGGCCTTTCTTAGCCCTGTCTTGGCTGCTTGTAGCTCTTCTTAGGGTTAGTGCCCCACTATTCATGTCATTGTGCAGGGGATGGGGGCTAAAATGAAAAGTTACCAAACCTGCTCAGCTCGCACGCTATCCTCCCCTTCAGCTCTATGACGTCGGCCGCCGTGCAGTACCCCAGTCTCCGCAGCACCCGCTTCCTCTTCTTCAGTTCATCCATTTGGAGTATGCTCTTGGCCTTCCTCAACTCTGCCTTGGCTGCTTGAAGCTCTTCGTAGAGCTCTTGTTTGCGCTCGTACGAGGCGGTTAAGGCCCCGCGATTCTTGTCTTTGTGTAGGGGATGGGCGTATAATCTGCAATCATTGTCATCATATCAGCCACAGGAAGTCCACTGCTAGACATAGGCCTCCCCAAAGGATTTCCAAAACGACCGATTGAAAACGATCAGCATCCAACGGTTTCCTGCAACCTTGCACGTCAAGATAGCTCTATGCTGCGCTTGCCGGTACATCACCTTAGGTAATCGGACGATATGAGCAAGGAATCATTATAACGAATAGTAATTACTAACATCTAGTTTGCATAGTAGCATACATTCAAGAGAAGGTAGTGAATGTAGACTTTTAATGTGCAATCTGTACAAAACAAGACATAACAAGAGCATTTAATTATTGCATCTGAATTTCACATACAAATCAACGTTTTGTAATAATGATATAATCGGTCACATGAGTTTGATCGCAGTGATCAAACTCATGAACAATTGGTGACCGATTATACCACCAGGCGATTATACCAACTGCAATGGCGTAAAGTATAAAATAAAAGAGTAAGATTTATTGTACAGCATGAACAGCATTTGACGACCTCCGTGACGTAATGGTTAACACACTAGACCGCCATTACGGAGGTTCTGGGTTCGATCCCCAGCCAGGACAAGCTGGCTCTAGGGTGTTTATCTACATATGTATTTATTATAAAATAAAGTGAAAATTACTTTGGGGGTAGCTCAATCTGTGTGAAAAAAAGAAAAATAAAAAAAAAAAGCATCTCACCGTTCCTCCAGCTCTTTGATCCTCTCGACGCATTCCTTGAACACCTTATCTTCAATCTTCATGTCCTTAATCGGGTTGAGCAGCGGCGGGCCGTCAGGGAACCTCTTCTTGACCTCGCCGATGGTCTTGAGCACGGACTTGCGGCTGTCGGCGGGACGCAGGTCCTTCGGGTAGTACACGCGCAGCGAGCTCACTTGGTAGATGAGTGTGTGGAGGACGGGTACTACCTCCACTTCACCTGTCTGCAGTACAGACATTCCATTCAAACTTCAACTGTGTTGTATTTTTAACACCCGAGACGTAAAAAGAGGGGTGCTTTTTAGGGTTCCGTAGTCCACAAAGAACCCTTATAGTTTCGTCATATCCGTCCGTCCGTCCGTCCGTCCATACGTCTGTCTGTCCGTCCGGGCTCGTACTCCGCCGCTACTGCACTGATTGTCACGAAAATTGGTGGAGAGATAGATATTGAAGTTGGTTTTTAAAATTATGAAAAAATGGTTTTTTTTTAGCCGTCCCATACAACGAAAAGTGAATTTAAAAAATTAAATTGGACTAACCCCAACGTGTGGGGTATCGTTGAAAAGGTCTTTTAAAATGCAACAAAAACTGCTTTGAAACTATGTAGATCAAACCCCCCAGTCTTGGGATAATCTAATACAAAGTTAAAATTTGAGGTGTCCCCCGACCGTAACTTTTTAAATATTACTAAAATAATTCTGAAAAAAATGTGGTATATACCTCAAAGTATGTACTTTCAAATAAAACTATAGCGGTCTCGGTATCATAGATTTTTTAATACGTCACGTCATAAATCGTAAACCGAAATTTACCTTTAGAACTTTTATATTACGAAACAACAAATAACACTTAAAATCTTTTTCTGAAAACAGCAAGAACATTGGTTGCTAATGAAGTAGTAATTGAAGCGTGTTGGGTATATCTCGCTATCTCTTTCATGTGCGCGAAACCTAACTAAAGTTTTTAGAGGCTTAAAACTTACTTTTAGTTTTCCGTTTTAGTTTACTTTTGAAATTAAACATTTTTTAAAAATTAGTCTTGTGCCGAATTAGGAATCTTCGTAACTTTATTACACGTAAGTGCGACTCACCTCTCCCGGCGGGCACGGCACGTTCGAGTCGGCGTCTCCCGCCTCTGGTTTCCGCACGTGCAGCAGGATGTCCACCACGATCGCCTGTTCCGCCGTCAACGGGTTCTCTTCTCCCTTTTTGCCTTTGCCCTTAGTCTTGTGCCGGAAGTTCACTATTATCCCCCAGTCATATTCGTATTTCTCTGTTTTAACCTGTAATAATACGGATGTGGACTACAAAAACATTTTTGGCTCATCAGGTAGATTATCAAAAAATATTGTATATAAGTATTTGTTTCTTTTGATGATGAGCAAATAATGACAGCGCATTCCGCATGACCTAACGGTGCTGTTGATCGCCCCTGCTCTGAAACTTCGAGGCGCCGTATCTTTGTGAATTTTCATTCCTTTGATAAATGGAAAAATATGGGTCCATTGCTACGAATAATAATCTCTAGAAGCGTAAATAATCCCGAAAAATCATTCCACGAGATATGTACCGTGGCGGGCAGGGCTTAAAATATGAACCGCGCGGCGCGCCAGTTCGCAATGATACTCGAGTCGTGCGGTTGCGTCGCAAAAAGTTTCCTTTGGGAATATTGCTGTGTTTTTGCGATAATCGATTCATTAAAAATGCCGCCATGTGCCGTGAAGTGGTGTAGAAGCCATACATACATAAAAAAACACAGGACTCGCCTTTCATATCTAAGTAAATAAACATTTTAATAATCGGCCCCTGAGCCGGCTACCCGACCGTGTTGATCAGGGAGGCGGCTGCTCGACCGACGGGGTGATGACGCGTGCGTGACCTTGCCGCGACCAATCGCATGCATTTTTGTCTATGTATGTATTTGAGTGTTTCGTTGCAATTACTGTTAGTTTGTTTGCGTAAATTGAATCAGAATCGAAGCGGTGAATTAGGAAGGTTAGATTTCTAGAGATTATATTTCGATGGTCCATGGTGATTATTTTTGGATAATCTGAGTGACTGACTAAATAAAATAATATTTTTCGGACCCAGTCCACATCCGTATTGACTTTATTATAGGGTGGTTTGGTTGCTGATGTTGTTGCTTCACCTGAAGCAAGTAGTGGTCGATGAAAATGAAATTACAAGAGTCAAATTATTCTGCAAACTCGAGAGGTACAAGTCGGGCCGGGGCGGAGATTGAACCTGGAACCTTTCGATTTATAGGTTAAGCTCTTGACTGGATGCTTAAGACCGTGCGAAGTGGAGAAAGAAAAGCCGGAAAGCGGACCCCGGGCTTCACAGCATTACAGCTGAGAATGCAACTGGGAATACGCTGAGATAAGAGAGAGAGAGGGGGATAGTTGAGCTCTTAACCACTACACCACTACCGCAGATCAGGTGTCAGGTAATTTGTGCAAATAATCTACTTATTTGGCCGTGTGGTTCCCGGCAGAGTAGAATAGGACCACTCCAAGTCTTACCGTGGACACAGGCCGGAATCTCCTAAGGTACGCGCAATATGCGTCCCCGTTCCCCGTCCCCGCACCTCTCCCCCGTTTTCGCCACGATGACTCACGTTGGCCGTCAAGAACCGGGGGAGAGGTGCGGGTGCGGGGAACGGGGACGCATATTGCGCGTACCTTAGGAGATTCCCTTCTTCCTCTTACTGTATTCTGTGACGTGGATGTCGTAAAAAGCGACTTAAGAAAACACAAGCAAAACAAATCTTATCTATCAATAAACATCAATGAGATCTCTCCAACCCGTCTGGCCAGCTAGAGTGATGTAGGCCAAATCCTCTGTCTGCTCTGGCTAATATATGGCTCTGGTAGTACAGAGGGTCGTGCTCCTGCAGTAGAGACTAAAAAAGACCTGATGATGATGAAGATCTACTTACCTTGACCAGGCGGCCGGGCTGAAGGAACGGCTTCAAGTACTCGGGCCGCGTGATGTAGGACCTGAACTGAGCCCCTAACAGCTGCAGTTGGGAGCGAATGCTGCAGTACGCCGCAATGGAATGCTCTTGCTCCACGCTCACCATGGCGTACTCCTTTTGCTTCGCTTTCACCTCTGATGAACCATATTTACATTGAAATGTATAGAGAAATATGCATTTATCCCTTTGAACTAAACGAGTTGCATTCATATTTTCACTTGAAAAGAGAATAGTATGGTAGCCTTGTTTGCGTCAAATCCTGTAGTTGGTCCGGGAATTCTAGTTCTAGTCTCATTTTGTTGCTAGCAAAATTTTCGCGATTTTTTCGATTTTTGGCAAAGTTGCGTTCGGCGCTAGGTCACAAGTTTGGATTATTTATTGGGCCAACATCATAAACAAGTCTGCAAAACTCAGAACTACCGGATTCAGATTCAAGGTCTGAAGTATAAAGATACCAACTCTTCAGGATTCAAATCTTTAAAGCAATTGAAATACTTTAAATAAATTACTAACGAGCAATACTTACTGTCTATGAGATCTGGTATCGCAGCTTGGTTTTGGAACTGGAAGAAACTCCTTTCCAACATGTACTCTGGATTAATTTCTTCTACTCGGAGCAAATTTAATACCTGTCGCAAATAAAAAATATTAAGCAAAAATATATTAAGTTCTGTAACAAAGCACAGTTCTAAGTTCTTGCAGTAGTTATAAGACTTGGGAAACAATCCCTTAAAATAAGGTATTAAAAGTCTTTGGATTCATACGACCTCCATGGCGTAATGGTTAACACGCTAGACCGCTAATCCGGAGGTTCTGGGTTCGATCCCCAGCCAGGGCAAGTTGGAAAATGGCCTTCTTCAAATTTTCGTGGGTCTTGGGTGTTTATCTATATATGTATTTATTATAAAATATAGTATCGTTGAATTAGTATCCCATAACACAAGTTTAAAACTTACTTTGAGGCTAGCTTTATCAGTGTGATTTCTCTCTATACATATATTTATTTATTATTTATTATGCCAAATATTGGTTTACGAACCCTATTAGTACAAAGTAAGGCTAAATTTTGATTGTATCATAACTTATCATCATCATCATATCAGCCACAGGAAGTCCACTGCTAGATATAGGCCCCACCTGCTAGGTGGTCAGACGACCTGAGCAAGATTGCAGGAAAACGCTGGATGCAGGCCGCTTCCGATCGGTCGTTTTGGAAATCATAACTTATAATGTTATAATATTATTACCAAATTTTAAATGCAACTTATACAAACCATGTTGTAAGTAAGATGAAATGCCGAGTTGATAGGGTCGGCCTTGCCCTGCACCATGCCCTTGACGACGGTGGGCGTGATCTTGTCATCGATCATCAGGATCACGATGCCCTTGTCGTCCAGGCCACGGCGACCCGCGCGCCCGGACATTTGGATGTATTCCCCTGATGATATCTATATCATTAGAAAATAAAAATGAAGTAAAATAGGATTCGAATGTTTAGATACAGATACAATATCACGTCTTTATCCCTAACGAGACAGACAAACCCCAGAATAGCTTGCTAGCTGCTTGCTTAGCTGCTTGCTAGCCGCATTGCCTATTATTATGATTTAAATTGTTGCAACTTCCCTCGATTTGCTTTAACGATCTGCTCGGGAACAGAAGCAACTGGTACATTCTATGTTTTTTCTTTTCTCCCAGACCAGCATGAAAATGTTTAGAAGCCCAATTAAATTTATTACCGATGGTCACTGCGGGAGAAAATTGTGAATAAGTGACGACATAAGAGCTTAAATATAAATTGCATTTCAAACTATTTCTTATCCTCAGTGATACCACAGAAGACAGTAAAAGTATTACATACAGAACGGAATCTCCTAAGGTACGCGCAAAATGCATCCCTGTTCCCTGTCCCCGGACCTCTCCCTCGTTCTTGTGCCGCCGTGCACACGTCAATGCGTGTGTGTTCGCCCGCTCTCGCCCTAAGACAAGGCGAAGACGGGGAAGAAATGCGGGGGAGAAGTGCGGGGACGGGGAACGGGGACGCATATTGCGCGGGACCTTAGGAGATTCCGTTCTGTATGTAATACTCTTACTGTCTTCTGTGCTGATACTTACAAATCTAAAATCTTTTCCATCGAACTTCTGACAACTTGTGAAGACTACAGTCCTGGCAGGCATGTTCAATCCCATGGCAAACGTTTCTGTGGCAAAGAGGGCCTGGAAAAAATCCCTAACATAAAATAAACTGCAAATATACAAAGATCTGTCTATAGTAAGTAAAAATGTTACCTACATAGTCTGACTAATAAGATTCGAAATGAAACAATTTTTTTTAGGGATGGCAGCAACCCTTGCAACATACAACTAACGTTACTGTAAAACTAATAATAGTGTTGCAATTATTAGTTTTGCAGTTGCGTCCATTTTTTGTTTACTAACTCAAAAAGTAAAGAATTTAATAAAAATGTCAGAACCTTGATCAATCCAAGGCCGAATAGAATTTCGATGGTTTCTTTGAGAATGGGCAGCAGTCCTCCGTGATGGATGCCGATGCCGCGCCGCAGGAGAGGGATCACGTTCTCCACTTGCGGCAGCTTCCTATCCTCCTCTAATAACACGTCCATTGCATTGTTGAACACTTCGTCGACTAGTTTCTTTTCTTCGACTGGAGAAAAGATATACACATATTTATTTTTAATTATTTATTTAGCTTTACTAATATATTTAAAGACAATGGGGTATCCCTCCTTATTCATAAAAAATTACAAACGTTTGCTAAACCTATTTTAGTTAAAATATCTTTTGTCTCTATCACACATTTCAATATTTGACATTGCAAAACCAACACTAAAATAAATAAATAAAACCGATTTAAAAAACGAGCGTTTCGCATATGAACATCTGACATCTCACCTTGGTAATAAGCAACCGCGCTCATTGCTCAAATGAAATAGCGCACGCTTCCCCGGCTTCCTGTTACACACTTCCGTCGCATCACACGAAAACACTTTCACAGATTGCAGGAAAGCAAGAGGAAAGGTGTTACACATTAAAAATTACGAAAAAAGTAATGTTGTATAAAACCACAGACCATGGATCAAGATAGACACAGCCTCTGTATGAATTTGCGTGTCGATCTAAAGTCAAATTGACTTCATTTAGGATCGTCACTTTTAGTCCGTGTATGTCAATTCATTAGATTGGACATTCATTCTCTACTGTAAAATACATATATCTGCTGTTTGGAGCCGCAGAAACTCGTCGAATACGTTGGAGGAAATAATAAAAAAGTTTCCTTCCGTTTGTAAGTGAATTTCTTATTTGTATGAAAATTGGCATGCCAGGTTTTCATACAAATTGAAGGAGTTTCTTTATCTAGTAGTATATACAGATCTGTGTATAAAACCTACTTGTGTTGAAGTCGAGCTTCGCCATCTGCATGGCGTAGGCCTCGCAGTCCTTCTTGCTGAAGCTGAAGATGATGACGGGCGCGAAGTTCCTCTCCATGATCATCTTGACGATGTTGAAGATGTTCGTCTGGTTCTGGTTGCGGGGCCCGCCGCGGCGGCCCTTGGCAGAGTCGCCCTTGGCGTCGTCACCGGCGTTGCCGAGGACGGCCATCGCGGTGTTGAAATTGTCTTCTTTGAATTGACCCTACAATGTAGGCTATTATTGTATATAATAATATGTACTTAGATATATTTCTAGAAACTCAAAATTTCTGCCACTTTGATTCAAAACTTGGCCATTTATCATAAATATTAATATTAATAATAGATAGACCTTCATTCATAGATGCAGCCATCTTACTTTTTAGTTAAAAAGGTACTTAAAGGCCTCTTCATGTTGGCTTTGGCCCCATGAACGCCTCAAAGGACCGGGTCCATATGGACCCGTGGCTGTAATGCGTACCTTTATAAGACTACTCATTTAACATATCTTTAATGTCTGTGTTGTATATTTTTAGTTTCCTTTGATGCATGAGGTTATTACCTTACTTATGCAAATACATACATAAAACTGCCCATTGTACATATTTTTAATGTCTGTATTATATTTTTTATTTTTTTGGCTAACATAGCTAAGAAACAACGCAAGGGAACTTGCTTTCACGTAAAAAAAAATTCGGGGTTAAAAACAATGTTACCTTCTCATCGACCACAAGGTGGATGCCGTCTCCGCCGGCCGGGAATATGTAGTGCTGCAGCGGCGTAGGCCGGAACTCCGTGTACACCACGTGGCACGGCTGCGAGTGCAGCCGGCACACCCACTCCGCGAACTGCCGCGCGTTCGGGATCGTGGCCGACAGGAACACGTAGTGCACATTATCCGGAAGGAGGATTAATGTTTCTGAGGATAATTTCCACAAATTAAAAATTAACTGCCGCGCGTTTGGGATCGTGGCCGACAGGAACACGTAGTGCACATTGTCTGGTAGGAACTGAGATACTTGCATACAATGTTAAAATCTGCCGCCCCGCGCTCCGCGGCGGTGCGCGGTGCAGTGGGACCACCGACTTATGCTACAATATGATCTTACCTTCCCAAACAACACCTCTTTCTTTATCTCTCATATAGTGAATTTCGTCAAAAACAACCCAACCAACTTCTCGCATGATTTCAGAGCCACGGTACAACATGTTTCTTAAAATCTAGAACAATAGAAAATTTCATAAACATACTAGTTACTTGCAAACATAAGTATGTGCATTGTCATTATCCCTTATATGTATGGGACTACCTCAATGCTTCATGACTGTAGGAAACAGGGTTTAAAAAAAAGTGACATGTTGGTAGTCCATTACGCTAGAGGCCTGGTTTAAAGTCAAACACAATCTAGCTTAGATTCAGATGGAGAATCTTTGGGGACTTTGCCTCAGATAGGGGATAAATAACCTTAAAAGTCAAGCCAAGTCACCATCATCTATTGAGAACAATGTTAATTCAAACAGATATTAAGTTTTTTTTAGTTAACACATTTGCCCTGAGGAAGAATGAGGTCGAAACATGTAGGCTAGTAGCTGACTTTTTACGTGAGTTAAATGGCTGTTATTATGAAATAAACAACAAAATAATTTTTTTATGTTTTATGGTAATTTGAACATTCTTAGTATTTACTTAGTAGAACAGCATTTATCATAACTAATATTTCAGTTCCTTACCTCTGTTGTCATAATGAGACATGATGCTGAAGGGTTTATGGTTACGTCTCCTGTGATGAGGCCCACATCCAGGAATTCCTCTGAGAACTCTCTGTACTTCTGATTGGAGAGGGCTTTGATTGGTGTTGTATATATTACTCTCTGCTTATTTTTTAGAGACAGAGCTATAGCATATCTGACAAAAGAACTTAATATAAATGATGATACACACATAGTATTAATAGATTGATAAAGACCAAAAATGTGCTGAGGCGGCAAGGCATGTCACATAGTTAATTTTATCATAAAAATCTTAAGCAATAAAATATCTGTATGTGTATACATATGACCATCTAAAGATAGGTACTACTTTTTTACAACAACCTATTTGAACATTAAGCAGAATTTGTTCTTTATATCATCAGAAGATTTATTATCTCAAAAATATTACATCCATAAACATCAAAATGCTGTCACTTACTCGGCTACAACAGTTTTTCCGGCAGAAGTATGTGCAGAGACTAAAACTGACTGCAGATTGTCTATGCACAGTATGGCCTCCTTCTGAAAAGGGTCCAGGATAAAACTATACTGCTTGGCTGGCTCCGAGGAGATTGGCATGAGTGGAATATACTCATGGTTTGGAGGTATTGCCACTTCATGTGTACAGCCTTCGTGAGTTTCCAAAGTGTGGATGACGATACGAGAGCTAAGGAGGTCGACGCTGAAAATTAAATTTGTTTAGAAAATAAAAAATAAATTACTAAATTTGTAACTGTCCTCTGCCCTACTGGTCGACTGGAAGAGATCCCTTCTGGGATGAGTCCACCATTTGTAAAACTACCTTTGTTATTTTATTGTGTAACTATCGTTGATGTACAATAAAGTTTTTTTAAATAAATAAATAAAAATTGCTTAGGTAATCAAACACGAAACTTTGTAAGTTTAAATCATAGTATTTTCTGTCACTGGCAAGAAGAAGTGATCAAGGAATAACAAGCAATATGTAAAAAATAAGCTGCAAAAGGTAACCTTGCAATAAAATTCTTACTTTATATCACTGGTCAAATCTGCATCATCTTCGTCTGGTTTGGATTTTTTAGTCTGAGTTGTATCTGCGTATTCTACCTCTTCGTGAGGACGTTTGTTACTTGGTTGTTCTTGAGATGTTACACTGCAATTTATAAAAGATATTTATGAACAAATATTATTTTTCATCAGTGTTTCAATAACAACAAAATTATAGGTTAGAATAGAAATACTTACGCTTTGTCTTCGTCTTTCTTTATGTTTGGAAATTGAATAGAAGCCTCACTTTGATCTTTTTCTTCAAAACAATCAAATAAGCTATCGATATCAGCCATTGCGTAGATTTATACATATAAAAATATTACACAAAAATGCGCATTTTTATGTTTTGTCCAAGTTTTGTCCACCGTTTCATAGACAAGAAAGGAAATGTCAGTGTCAAATGTCAAGTAGCTTTTTTTCTTAATTTTTATTTGATTTTTATCCGGTTCTTTCTGCAAAGAAAGCAACTCTGTTTATGGTAGGTAGAAACAACATATTTGAAAAATTAAAATCTGACAGTTTTATAATGGCAACATTTTTCTGTGACTCAACGGTCACGTGACCAAAATGAAGCTTGGGTTTGCGATTTGATTGGTTCGTTCGTAAGGATTTCTTCTGAGAACTCGCTTGTGTCGTAAGCTCGTGTGTGGATTTATTTTTTGCTCTATTTATAATTGTCTTGAATTAAAAATTGATCGAAAATGTCTTCGAAAACAAAAAAGACTGTGACATCTTCGTCAAACATAAGTGTCGTGTCATCTGTGCAAAGCCCACCTCAATCAAGCACTCCTGTTGGTAGCCGCCCTTCGAGTTCAGCCGGCCGGCCCAGCAGCCCTCTAAGTCCTACAAGACACAGCCGCATTCAAGAAAAAGATGCTCTCCAAAATCTCAATGATCGTTTGGCAGCATATATCGACAAAGTGCGTCAACTCGAGAGTGAAAACTCCGGGTTGCGTCGGGAGATTCAAACAACACAAGAGGTGGTCACCCGTGAGGTTTCCAATATCAAGGGAATGTATGAACATGAGTTACAAGATGCCAGAAAGCTTCTAGATGATACTTCCCGCGAGAAGGCAAAATTAGAGATTGATTTGAAAAGGTTGTATGAGGAAAACGACGACCTAAAGAAACGGTGAGTTTATTGCTGTTATCAATGAGATATTATCGCATCAGGGTTCAGTTCAGTAACTTTTAAAATTATTAGGTTTTGAAATTGATAAAATGATAGCATGAAATAAATTCCTTCCGCCTAACCTTAGCGTGTAGTTTACGTCATCGGTGGAGTTTGCGAGCGGGCGCGGTGTGACGAGCGCGCGGCCTCGCTTTTACGACATAGTGACATCATAGCTCGATATAACTAAAGCAGACATACCTAAGCATCCACATTAAGTAGTGACAATATACTTGAAGACACTAATAATGATCTACATACTATCTTCATGGCCAACTATTCATTTGTTTGTAAACAAATCACTTTCAGATTGCTATTACATAGTAGGTACTTACTATACTATACTACTACTAATGATGTAGCTTTTGTTACTGAAATTATTGAATGAGAAAATGATGATTCATTCCCATACTGGTTGTACCAATTTCCCTTTATTTCTCATTAATATCGGAATTGATCCAACAATTTTCAGGTTATTGTTTTGACCCAGTTTTATTTGGGTTTAGGAAGCAACCTAAATAGCAGTCTATTTATGTCAAGGTGGAATTGCATCTTTACTTTGATATTTCAGTTTCTATCAGAGCTCAGTATAAATTGTAAATGACCATTCAGCCTGCAACTCATTTCCTCATATACAATTCAATTTATTGTTATTCTTGAATATAATATAGCACAACAATCCTCTCAAAATAATGTTTTTTTTTTCAACTTGCGTAGGAATATGTCTTGAGTCTTATTTCAAACTTACGTTGGATTATTTGTTTTGGAATTTTAACATGACAGACAGATAACATATATACACATTAATTCAAAATGACAATGGCATGTGGTTGCAAGTTGTAAACAATAGTGTAGTAACTTAGAAGACATACATTTTACTTAACAAATTTTAATTGATAATCACAGTTTACTCTTCTGTGCATGAAAGTGTACATCTCTTTTTTTATCTTGATTTTATTTAGTGGCTTTATGCAGGCAGACCTTGGCTTAGTTTGCCACGATCGGAAGTTGTTGGCCATATCAGGTATTCAAAGGCCACTTCGTACGGCTGACTCATACTGTGCAAATACTGAAAAACATTTCTGTATGTCTTGAGTTTTGTCTTTTGTTTTTCAGCAGATAGGAAAATGCTATACATCGCGAACATACACCACCAGGTTTATTTCTATTTTGTTTTAAACAAAATGAAACATTTAAAAAGTATGTAACAGGTGCCTATACTCAAATATTCTGATAATAGGTAGGTAAACTGTATAATCAAGTTACAAAATTAATGAATATTTGGTTACTCATCATTACTCTGAAATTAATACTGTGATGGTTTTAATTAGTATTATGCCATAAATAATTATAATTGTAATTAACCACTTAAATGTACTTGTATGTATGAGCTAGATGGCTCAGGGGAAGTACGCATTACTAGTGCTTGCGCAAGTTAAGTGACACTGGGCGTGGCCCGCTCTTGGATGGATGACCACAAGTGGTATACAAATTTTCTCAAGCTCTTTCGGAAGGCATGTTAAGCCATTGGTTCCGGCTGTCATCATTAGATATCAGTCATTAAGCTATGTCACATGCCTTTAGGCAGCTTGAAAAGTCTGACACTAGCATTGGCCACTTACGCACGAAAAACAAACAAAACCACTTGCATTACATTTATTGATGATGAAATATTTTGTAATAAATTATTGTAGTGGCAGAATCATAAAATTAAAGAAGCCTGTATCTTGGAGCACTGCATCTACTAACATTCGATTTGAGCTGAAGCCCCATTATGTCTTATCAGAGCTCACCAGGATTAAGAGTACATTGTCAAAGAGTCTCTGCTTGACACTGAAATGCGGATTCGCAGTTACGTATTACGTCTTGCATACCGCTGGAGTAACCCTACAGATGTCATGTTTGTTGGTGATCTGTCCCAGTTTATCTGAGATTCTGTGACAGACAGATGGACAGACAGCAGTCTCAGTAAGGGTTGGATCTCATCTATCAGCACCTTTGGGTACAGAACCATAAAAAGAAAATCTTAAGCCTAAATAAAAATTTTATCCGTATATGAAATTAATCCATCTTCCATACAAACTAATTAATAATAAAATTTTATTCAGACCATGTCCATATCAGGTTAGTAACATTGATTACTTAAAAACTATTGTTAGTAACAAGGATTATGGAGATGTATCCATCTGCCCCACATCAGAGTGTCCCATCTGTCTATAAACACCTTCAAGAGGCTGTTAGAGCTGCAGCATAGGCGCGTCATTATGGAAGCACATCTCTTCCTCATAATGGCTGAGAAACCATCAGTGTGCGCTTCCGCAAACATTAAGGTATATTATTAATTATTGAATAAAAAATCTTTTTAAATAATAATTACCCAATTGTAAAGATCAAGGTACCTACCTACATTTTTACAAAACATCAAAAGCATAATTTGAGCTAAGTGAGAATTAAGTTCTTCAGCGCCGTTTGTTGACCCTGACTTTACGTCAGCCTCATCGTCCAATGTTTCGCCACCCACGGGCCGCCACATAAAGCCGCATTCAATAAGACGGTAAAACTGGTAAAACTACGGCAACTCGTTTAGAAACCGGAAAACGCGCCGCCTGGCAAGCGCTGCTTTTCCGATACGACTCTGAAAGGTATACGAGCCTTATGGAACTGATAAATTGAGTTGTAGTTTGGTCTTGTTGTTATGGATTTTACATTACTCATTTTATACATTGTTTATGTAGGTATATGTTGACGAAGTTGAGCAACGAGGTAATTTGTATCTACAACTAGTAGATAACCTGTAGATTTACTCCAAAAGCGGTACGCAAGCGAGACGTACGTAACTGCGTATCCGCGTATTAGTGTGAAGCACCCTGTGCAAGCAACAATGTGCGTTAATACATAATGATAAAGTCGAATTTCGTTTGACATAGAAATACGACGTCACTATTGGACCACTATTGTATTACTTTATGGAGTAACCCCCCTGAACTTTGACTACATAATGTGCCTTTTAATAACAACCCCTTGATGTCTTATTGTAGAAAACTATCAATCGTACATTTATACATACATTAGTGATTGTTAAAAATCATACTTGCTTCTCACAAAATAACAATGAATCTCATAATATTCATGAAAAATAATTACGATCTCCCAAGGAGGACCATTACCTAACAAACGTGTGAATGTAGCTTTACCTGACGTCATCCACTTTTATAGCTTAGCCACGGTGACCAGCCGCATACTAATGCAGCCTTCATCCGAAATACAACATGACGATTTCCTAAAATTATATCATGATGTTAGAATGACGTCATTATATAATTTTTGGAAATAGAAAAAAATAAATATTTAGTTAAAATATTGATTGCGCCGCGATGTTTACGCAAGCAAATAAAATGGTACCTATTCGGTATTCCATTTTATTTGTTTGCGTAAACATCGCGGCGATATCGATATTTTTAACTATTTATTTTTATTTGACAACTTTTTAAAACAAGAAAAACTTACCATAAATAATACATACATATTATCACGTCCCTATTCCTAATGGGGCAGACAGAGCATTAAGCATCTTGCTGCTCTAAGCAGACGAGTCAAAGGCGGAAAATTAATCAAATAGTGATTGGTTCCTAGTTGCTAGCCGCATCGCTTATTAACATGATTCACATTTTCGCCCATTCCCTTAATCGGCTTCTACTATTAGCGCGGGAAGAGAATCAGCTAGTATATTCTAAGATAAGTAATCTTCCATGTTGGTCTGGGAGATAAGAAAATGCTCCCAGACCAACATGGAAGATTACTAACTAATATACAGACAAATAATAACTTAGAATATAATTCTTATGACTAAAGTTCATAAATCATCGATTGGTGTTTTAAGGTTGGATCTCATCTATCAGCACGGAACGGCACGGTCCTATGCTGAAGCATTACATATATGTACATTACAGTTAAGTTACAGTTAAGAATTACATATATGTACATATGTATTTTTGCATTTGCATTGCATTTCATATTTACAACAGTTACAACTTTATGTAAGAAAAAGTTAAATACCTGCATAGGCATTCGCTACCCCCCCACTGTTGCCTCCCACACAGTATGCTTTTCTATATTTTATTTATAAATTAGAGACACTTCGCACATGGCTAATAATTCCGCATATTTCAGCAAATTTAAATAGTACCGCGGTCCGCGTTGTGTGTTTGACATTGAATTTCAAATGTTACATCTTTACACTTACGAATATTTTTTGTCTGCTAAAACATAGACTAATAAATAATACCGCTGAAATCCTGCTATTTACTACTTAAATCTAGCTAGATACCTAAACCGTTATCACCACACCCATATCTAACGGTAAAATTAGTACCTTATGCTCAATCCTGCTCGGCAGGGCGGCGCGCGGTTACGTTCAATTCAACTAATAAACAAAAACAATTAATTTTGTGATACAATATACTTTAAAAAAATGTTGGAATTGATCAGACAATATTGCATTCACAATAATATTTATGTATTTGACCTTCCCATGTATGTCACATATGTACCAAACGGTTAATAAGTACAAGATAACGAAACAGTCGACATCATCTCTAAAAAAAAGTATGTTTACATAATTTTGTTTACGTTGACGACGGCGTTGTTCAATCGATTGTTGTATCGTTTCGGCTATTTTCGGCGTTCGATGTTCCGCTGGAGACCTAGATTTGGGGCACACGATGAGCAGGCGACATCCCCTTTCTTTTCAATTTAATTTCTTCGATCACGCATTCGTATATCGGCCAAGGCCCACATGCGATGCGGGCAGCGGGCCCCCGCGACGTCACGCGGCGCCCGGCTTCGCTTCGGCGTCGGTTGAGTGAGCGCGGGAAACCCAAAAGTATATTTATAAAATTCAGTGACTTGAGCTAGAGAACACGGCTTGCGGGAACCGGATAGTGGGATGTTTACTAATACATTCCGTGTATGGTTGCGCAATATCGCGCGCTGCTTGGCGACAAGACGTTCACCTCGCGCCGATGTCATGGTTTCGAGTTTTCAATAACTTGACCCTCTGCTTGCTATTATATGTATTACAGTTAGGTTTTTTCTCAAAGTAAGCTATTCAAAATTAAATAGTTAATATTTGTCATGAGATTTGTTAGTTAAGTTCTTCCATGCTGGGCTAGAAGAAAAATAAAAATCTTACAATGTACCAGCTGCATCTTTTCTCGCGAAGATTGTAAAAGCCGAAATGCGAATAATGTTAAAGGTAGCAACCCACCACTATTTTGACTTCTTTTTCCACCTTGCCCACCATCACGCTAAGAGTGGCCCTTGGGTCTTGCGGCCCTGGGCTCACAATATGACACAATATCTGTGCCTAAAATGCCATATCTGCCCCATTAGGGATAAAGACGTGATAGTGTAAATTTGCGCAATCTGTGTAACTACCACGCTTTTAAAACATTTATTTCTACTTTACTGCTGCGTCCTTATTGAATGAAATCATCATTAACAAGCAAAAAAAAATTAAAATGCAGGATTACCGCTATCACGAAATACTTCAGGAGCGAGTCATTCATTAATAGGGTATATTCATGTTATTTTTTTATTTTTTTAAACGATTCTATAAGTTTTTATATAACCGGAAAAAAATATAACACTTACAGAATATTATTAAATAAGCTTAAAAAAATAATTAAAATTACTATTATTTTTGGACGACTTTAAACGCTGCCATTTTGCGCTTTTTTCTGTGACGTCACCGTGCATTGTCAATGTCATAGAAACACTTATATGTCAGTGTCAGTCAAGTGCAAATTACAAATTCAAAATATTATCAACAAAACAACGAAGTTTTGGATTCACAGTTTTATTTTATAAGTAATACTATCTAATTTGTGATTATAAGTGAGTGATTAAAGATTTTAATATCAATTCATTACAAATGGAAGGGCGCACAAAATCTTATTATAAATATTGTATGGTTCCTATGTGCAAAAATAACATCGTAACTGCACCTGACAAAATATATTTTCATATGCCCAAATATGCAAATGTAAGGAATCATTCCGCGTATTAGGGTTCGCTGTTTTACAAAACCGAGCTGTAATGCCAAATAGCTAGAGGTTTAGTAAATTAGCTGATTATACCATTCAACTGCAACTGTACATACCTATTGTGAACAAAAAATACATATTGTGAGCAAAATGAGTAGTGTCATCCTTTGCAAAACTACACAGTAGTATTGTAAGTACCTACTTCAATTATTTATAATTTAATAGGTAGTAGACTAGCTGCCTGCTACTATAAGCTATAAGATAATGTACTACCTACCGTAATTAATTAAACAAATTTATATTATTTAAGAAAAAAATACCCAAAATTCTCCAAAAGATTTATTTTTTTTCTCTAAAATTTCCCATTTTTACCCAGAATTGCGAAAAAAATACCCAATCTGGTAACACTGCAAATTACAAATGACTTATTGACAGTGACAGATAGTCTTCTTCTTTTTAATTTGTGATTGACAGCACAGACTATTTAGAAAATTAAGTTTGACAGTGTTTCGTGACGTCACGTGGCGTTTCGGAAATTTGCGAGGGAATTTTAAAAATACAGCTTTTAAATAATTAATTTCTCAATGGAAACACGTTAAATTGAAAAGATATATATATGGGTATTTTTCTTTAGCAATGAAGTATACACATCATTTTTTTTGTTCGTTTCTGAATCACATGCATATTGTCTATTACAATACAAATATCGATAGAAATATTACATTTTATGAGCAGACGACATTGACTTTATTCAAATTGATGTGGTTATGTATGTCATACTTACGGATGTTTGGGAAATAATAATAAAAGAAAACGTAATCATTAGTGATGTCATCTTTATTTACTTATATGAAGTTATCCAAATATACGGTTACGCTGTATCGAATTCAAATCAGTAATATTTGGCTTAATATACATTGACGTGGAAGAAAAGCTAATTTTTAATTTTTTTAAAGCATATTGAACTCTATGTCAAAGTAGTAATGTATAAAAAAAAATGTGTCAAGAAAAAAATCTTACGCGGAATTCGGCGGAATGCGCGTGAATCCCAGCGCATTTTCTTACTTTAGCTAATTTGATCTATATTCTCGTAGATTATAGAAGCCATTATCCTCTATAATTGTTTTCTCAAAATTCTTAAAATGCCTTAATTCCGCGGCAATGTAAATTGAGCCTCAACGAAGATGCTGCCATGAGGCATAAGAATCTTGTGGAATTAGATGGAGTCACAAATAGGTATTCAAAAAGCACACGTACACATAAATAAAACCACGCAATCGATGGGTGCGCAAGTTGCAGCAGGCGCGGTTTTTAGCGCAGCTGTGGTGATGTGGTCAGGTACTGTTTATAGTTTCACATAGGAAACCAATTCCGTGTGTTCTTCTTTATGATTCGATATTTTACCTATAAATATTTGTTGCGCGTTTATTTTCAGATTGGACAAAAAGACCAAGGACTGCACACAGGCGGAGAACCTCGCGCGCCACTACGAGACTCGCTTCACAGAAGAGACCAACAAATACAACACCGCGCTCGCCGATAAGAAAAAGGCTCAGGATGAAGCAAGGGTATATATTTTTTCTTATCAATCTAATATAAATGTCAATGATATGACCTCGTTGAAATTAATTTTGTCGGGCGAATACGTAGTTTGGTAAAGCTTATATTGCTGCTCCAATACATATGATACCTTTCAAGAGCTTCAAAAGGGAATAAACAGTCTTGACTCTCAAAGTATTTATCAAAGATCTACTTAATCTTTGATAAATACTTTGATGGAGACTCTCCCTTTAGAATGACGACTTTTAGGACTATTGGGACGCTAACCACGCTAGTCCGCCACTCGGAGGTTCTGTGTACGATCCCCCGCCAGGGCAAGCAAATTGGAGAATGGCGTTTTTAAAATTGTCCTGGGTCTTGGGAGTTTATCTATACTTATGATAATATGTATAGGTAACATACTAACTCAAAGATACTTTGTTGAGTTAGTCATGGTCATGAAACACAAGTTAAAAACTTATTATGGGGCTAGCTCAATCTGTGTAATCTGCCTTTATCTATATCTAGATAGATGTCTATATAAATAATCTTAATAGCATGTGCTGTACAAATTCTGTAACTATCATCGAATTTGAACGGCATACGCTTTGATTAAGAAATCTGAAATGTAGCACCAGTGCTCGAAACCGCCTCGACAAAAGCGTAATAGTGGTGCTATCGCTACCCGTAATCACTTGATTACCCGGAGCAAGTTTGCTTGATATTGCACTTCCTATATTCGTGTATCAAGGTCGACTTCTGAAACAGAAAGATAGAAGGCACTATGTGAATCAAAAACTAGTGTGTCTCCTCCAAAACATGTTTCAATCTTTCACAAAATATACGAAATTTTATTGTCTTATTTTCGTGATCCATAAACTTATCTTTATAAAAAAAAAACAAACAATTAAAACAAATACAATTAGAAATACTATATTTCTAACCCGCCCCTTGACATTTCTGCTGCAAAGGTTGCCTTATACACTAGCCGCGTTACCGCGCTGAATGGCAATGGCCAACCTTT
Source organism: Acrobasis repandana (assembly GCA_963576875.1). Taxonomy (NCBI): domain Eukaryota; kingdom Metazoa; phylum Arthropoda; class Insecta; order Lepidoptera; family Pyralidae; genus Acrobasis; species Acrobasis repandana. The sequence goes on from OY756215.1 coordinate 7,912,077, forward strand.
GCATCAGAATTGAGCAAGGGCGGGAGTCACCACTTTGCTCTTATTCTGTGCCCTAACTCCCGGATTAGACGCTAAGCGTCGGCATTCCCTGCAACTGTAGTGCTGTCCCACGACTGCATACTTCACCCGCTTCTTTTCGGCTGCATCCAGCTGCTTACACAAAATTTTCTAGTTAACTTTAAAATTAAAATAATCTTCATCTCCTTTACCCAGGACCTCGCCAAAGAACTGGAGAAGCTTCGCAAAGTGTACGCCGACACCCGCAAGACCCTAGAAGAGGAGATGCTGTGCCGCATCGACATGGAGAACACGGTGCAGAGCCTGCGCGAGGAGCTGTCCTTCAAGGACCAGGTGTTCCAGCAGGAGCTGCAGGAGACGCGCACGCGCCGCCAGGTCGAGATCTCCGAGATAGGTGAGTCGTTTACAGGGAGTCTCCCACCACTACCCAAAGCGGAATTTTCCTGGTCAAGGCTTATAAAACAGCGCACCTGATTGGTAGAAAGAAATTGCCAACCTCTACTTACAAGAAAAATATACCTACAAAGTTCCTCCTTTATTTAAATTATCTGTCCACGACAGTAATGTCATATAATTTATACTTACTTACGCTCTATGCCTTGTCTTAGAACGCACCTTACCTCCCTTAGTTCACTTCTACAAGTTATTTATGTTTCCAGGTGTTGCGGACATATCAATTTTTCAATTTTAGCAGTAAAACTTTTCTTCTCCACTGAACAAATATTTAAACTTTTTCGCGCGAGCAGGCTTGAGTGCCACTTGCGGTACAGGGGATAGAAACAAAATGTATAATCCAGTAGTTAACTAAGTAAATGTCAGTTGTATCATTTGAACAAACAGATATGTGGTTCTATTATAAGTAGTAACATTTCCATTATATCACATACCGTTTTATTTTCAGACGGGCGCTTGGCCCAACAGTACGAGGCCAAACTTCAGCAGAGCCTGCAGGAGCTGCGTGAGCAACAGGAGGCCAACATCAAGGCCAACCGTGATGAGATTGAGGCCCTCTACGAGAATAAGGTTTGTTTTTATATGTTTAGCCTGACACATAGCAATATCAAATATTCAAATCCATACACAATGATGTAATTGACAACTTTTCAAAAATTTTATATGCATATTTTATTTTTTTTCCTTAAAGAACTTTAAAAAACAAGTCATACGTATATTTTCTTTCTCATTTCTTTTCATTATTCCCCCTAAAATTAAATTATTTAAAATCTCTCCATTCTAAAAGAGCGTAAGTACAAGAGTAAGGTGGTAACGAGTTCACGTCTTTGTCATATTTTATAATTTAAAAAATAAAACTTACTGACGTCTATAGTTGTGTTTTTTAGCAGTTGGATATCGATATCGATAGTATATCACTTACAAAAGTATGATTGAAGAAGTAGATATGATCTTAGTATTTTTATCTAAACAGTAATCAAAATTATTTTTTTATAACCTGAAACATTAAGCAAATATTATCATTTCGTCACCAAACATTTGGATAGGTAAACATTTGAATGCATGTGTATTTTTTATCAAACCTCATTCTACTATAAGTACTGAAAGAACTATCGATATTAGATGGTCTTTCTATCGAACTACGACGTACGAGTACTTCTCAACACTATCGTTGTTGATGTCAGTTGTGGAGTTTTTGGCGGGAAGTCAAGGGGTTCGGTTGGGGTTTGCTTTAAATTATTTTGCAAATTGATTTTAGTGGACTTTATAATATGAAATTGGTGTTGTTTGGTGTTATAAATGCTCATGCTCATGAACAATGTGTAAAATAGTTGAAGTGGACAGTCATAGTACGACTGTAGTGATATTTGTTTTGCGGACTGTGTGGGCGTCTTCGTGCGTCGTCCGCCACTCAGTCGTCTATGAAAACCAGTGGACTCGTACAGATTTGTCGCTAGAAGCTCCCTTGAAGCAGTCAAAGGCCTACACCACTCTTTGATTGTAACTTGTTAGGATTAGGAATAAAGAACAAAATTGAAGATAGGCTATAAAGGACTTGTATCCAGAGCCGTAAAATTATTTAATAAAAAAAAAAAAAAGATGTCAGTTGTTAGTTGGACAAACAAAACCATAACAAAACAAAGAACTTCATGAATAAATAAATTTGGCACCGTTCGTCTCGTCTGTGCTTTTTAAAATTCGTGCATTGAATTATATATTATTGAATTCGTGATAGAAAATCGACCCCAATGTTCCCATAGTTTCGTGTTTTGTTCCTGTATGAAAAAACAGAGTATTATTGTGTCCAGGAAAATATTTCTTTCAAATACCAAAATCAACACGGATTGAATGGTGTTCTGCAGTAAAAAAAGCTAAGAATACATACATATAGAGAGAGTTATAAGAAGAGTTCGATTATTTAAATTATTAAAATCACACTGGATGATTCAGTTATAATAGCTTGTGGATTCATTAACCTGCAAAGTCCTATATAGAAATGGTAGGGTTACATTACACAGCGAAAATAAAATTTGCTGTTTTGCCAATTTATAACATTGTTTTATTTATAATTTTAACAAGTAGTTAATTATTATTTATGTTACTATATTCGTATAAAGTTTACAACGGACTTTGTTCTGGAGTAACTCTGCCTTTAGAGTAACAAATGTAGTTTGTCTTTTCACTTTAACATATCCAACTGAAGTTTCCACATAGGAACCTCTCGACGATATCATCACATCAGCCCCTCGAATTTCTGCTACATTGAAGCTGAAGTCGTTTTCCTGCATATAGGTATTCCAGTAGCATCATGAGGTCAACTTTAGGCAAGTTGCGATTGTCGACCATAGAAAACTCCTCAGAAACCTTCATTATGAAAGAATCCAGGCATGCAGCTAATATGCAGTTTTTTTTTTAATTTATGGCTTGACGCTACTGCGTATTTAGCCAGGAACAAGTTAATAAAACGTGGGAAAGTCTTTTTTCCTAACAAGTTACAATCAAAGGTTGGTGTAGGCCTTTGATTGCTTTAAGGGAGCTTCTGGCGACAAATCTATACGAGTCCACTGGTTTTCATAGCCGATTGAGTGGCGGACGCCCGAAGACGCCCCACACAGTCCGCGAAACAAATATCACTACAGCCGTACTATGACTGTCCACTTTAACTATTTCACATATTGTTCATGAGCATGAGCATTTATAACACCAAACAACACCAATTTCATATTATAATGTCCACTAAAATCAATTTGGAAAATAATTTAAAGAAAACCCCAACCAAACACCTTGACTTCCCGCTAAAAACTCCCACAGTTGATTTGCACTTAAAGCGAAATTCACAAACAACACCACCATGCCACAGTATAACTATTATACAGTATTATGACTCGGCCCTCACCTTGACTTATATACCTAGAGCAACGCAGCATGTAAACACGCGCTAGGGCGGCCCACCTGCAGTATTTTATTTTATCTACCTACTTGAGTTTCTTTCTAGTTTTGTTATTTTGATACTTTTTATACTTATTATAAATGCGAAAGTATTTGTACGCAACTCACTTGTTTGTTTTTGTTTTTCGTGTGTGTAAGTGTCCAATACTGGTGTCAGATTTCTCAAGCTGCATAAAGGCATCTGACATAGCTTGAAGACAGCCGGGACCAACGGCTTAACGTGCCTTCCGAAGCACGGACCATCTCAAGAATTTTTCGTGACACTTTTGGGTCACCCATCCAAGTACGGACGGACAGCCGGAGAGATGGACAGACGGATGGAGAAGATAGCCGTGACCAACGACTTAATGTGCCTTCCGAAGCACGGACCATCTCAAGAATTTTTCTTGACACTTTTGGGTCACCCATCCAAGTACGGACGGACAGACTTTTTCATGTACCTCTAAAAATATAACGCAAAAAAATCTGAAAAAATATTTAACGTGTTCAGAATCGCCAAATCTCGAAACGGTTTTCGTATTTTTATACCTTTTTGAAAATGAAATGTTGTCAATTAAGTACTCTTTTTTCCTAAACAAAGGTTGGCTGGAAAGGATTGCACAGCAATATGTCAGATTTGCTTATTTGAGCAAAAGAGATTGTAATCATAAAAGCACTGGCAACAAAGAACGATGTAAAAATAAAATGAGAAAAAGATGTTCCACATTCAAATATTTTTTCACTCATGGTTGATTCCCGCGTAATATCTTATTGTTGTTAGGTACCTATTATTAGTATTTTAATATCTATTGGTTATTTATAATCTTATATATAAAATTCTCGTGTCACAATGTTCGTTCCCATACTCCTCCGAAACAGCTTGACCGATTCTCATGAAATTTTGTGAGCATATTAATTAGGTCTGAGAATCGGCCAACATCTATTTTTCATACCCCGAATCTACGCGGGCGAAGCCGCGGGCAAAAGCTAGTTTATATTTTAAATTTAACTGCGCCACCTGTTATCTTACTCATATACTTCGCACTCCATCTCTTTATGGTTGCCTGTAAGAGATTGCTTCGGCGATAAGGCCGGCTCTTGTACCTTATTTATTTATAAGTTCCGTAAACTTTGTAATTTTTTATTGTTTTTTATTTGGTGCAATAAAGATTTTTGTATTGTATTGTATTGGAAAATATAATTTTATTGTTTGTTGCACAATGTACACATCGTTTTAATTGAAAGTTAGGTCGACCAGATAAGTGGACAAAGGGAGAATCGAGATAAAAAGAGTTGTCCTGATTTTTTTTTATTTAGCCTGTCGATGTGATTGACCATTGTTATTCAAAGGCCTCCCCATACTAATACTATATGCCAGGATAATTTAGAACCTTTTCAAATCGAAATACTCTTCCTAGTGTTTTTCATATTTTTTCTTGTGTATAGATGAAGAACCTGCAAGGCGCGGCGTCGCGCAACAGCCAGGCCGCCACCGTGGCGGTGGAGGAGCTGCGCACCATGCGCACGCGCATGGACACCCTCAACTCGCAGCTCAACGACCTCGAGAACAAAAACGCGGCGCTCAGCGTGAGTATTATTTTTTTATACATCTAGGTAGCCAAATAGCAATACGTGACTACAGGTATGGCACTTCATACAAGCGGAGTATCGTCAATGTGTGATCCCAGGTTAAGAAAGTCATCAAAGGCACCCAAGAACAGGGGAGTTTGTATGGGAATGTCGAATTTATTTTTTGCTTCCAAGCTTGCGTTAATTATTATCGAATTAATATTCTACTTTTTGGAAGAATTTTAGCCAAGCCCGTAGTCGTGTTTTGGTTTTTTAACGGACATGATGTATTATAGAACCGCTGCCGCGAGCTTGAGCGGCAGCTGGAGTCGGAGCGCGCGCGGCACGCGGAGGACCTGGCGTCGCTGGAGCAGGAGCTGGCGCGGCTGCGCGACGAGATGGCCGCGCAGCTGCGCGAGTACGCCACGCTCATGGACATCAAGATCTCACTCGATCACGAGATCGCCACCTACCGCACGCTGCTCGAGGGCGAGGAGGACAGGTATAGACTTACTTATTTTCCTATGTCCCCTGGGTGGGGCAGAGGACCGCTACAATGCTTCTCTATCTTGTTCTGTCTTGAACAACGCGCTTCACTTCGGGCCAAGACAGGCCGATTATCTTTATCTCCACCGCTACCGATCGCCGCCAGGTTTGCTTAGGTCGACCACGCTTCCTCTTTCCTTGAGGTGTCCATTCCAATGCCTGCCTTGGGTTGTGAGTAGGCACCTGAGCGTGCCGCCGTTGATGACGTCCGATAAAGAATACACGAACTTGCTCTACAGGCACAGGTAGGTAGGGCGCTTCATACAAGCAGAATAATGGTTATGCCTAATACTAGTGTACGAATACGAAACTTTACATCTCTGCACACGTCAATGTGTGAGTTCAGGTTAAGAAAGCTATCAAACACTCGAGAACGGGGGAGAGGTGCGCGGACGCCATATTGCGGGAAACGCTGCGAGTTTCCGTTCTGTATGTTAGTACTTATATTAGTTCTGTGCTACAGGCTGAACCTGACATCGCAGTCCCCTGGGCGCGAGTCTCGCGCTTCAGCCAGCGGCCTCAGCACCAGCGGCGGCCGCGTGACGCCCGGCCGCCGCGGCACCCCGCTCCGGGCGGCGCGCAAGCGCACCCTGCTGGACGAGAGCGAGGAACGCAGTCTCCAGGACTTCAGCGTCACTTCCAGCGCCAAGGGGGACTTGGAGGTAGCTGAGGCGTGCCCTGAGGGCACCTTCGTCAAGATCCGCAACAAGGGCAAGAAGGTATGTTTTTTGTACAATTTAAATAAACACTTTCGGCTCTACATTTTAGTATGATTTTACTGGTGGTTGGTCAGGGTCACGGGCCACGGGCTTTGGGTGTCTTAGATCGTTACATACATTTTCGAGCCTCGCTTACCAGCCGCGCGGACGGTAACCGTCATTGTTAAACTAGCTTGGGACTGGTTCACAAGTGTATGTTGGATGAGAGTATTCATAACGCTAGGTGCGTTATATGTTAAAGTCGGAAAGACAACCGCTAAGTATGCTTATTGCGTAAAAATCCAGGTCTAAAAATCAATCACTTGTATATGCGCTTTGATTTTAGGTTCTCGGGTTTCCTCTATGTTAAGATCTAGCTATCTTGATTAAAGGCTTTTCAGCAAGTATTCTCGTTTTGCCTTTCCTAAAAATTAAATACCCTATTTTCACTCTATTCTTAATTTTGAATTCGTCCCCCAGGAGCTAAGCCTCGGCGGCTACCAGATCCTGCGCAAGGCGGGCGAGCAGGAGACGGTGTTCAAGTTCCACCGCACCGTGAAGCTGGAGCCGGGCGCCGTGGCCACCGTGTGGTCGGCCGACGCGGGCGCCGACCACGAGCCGCCGCGGGACATCGTCATGAAGGGGCAGAAGTGGTTCGTGGCGGACTCCTTCACCACCGCGCTGCTCAACACCGACCAGGAGGTGACACTTTATGCTACTTGCTTCACAGCACAGGATGTCGTACTCCATAAGCGATACGCAAGACGTACGATACTGCGTATCCGCGTTTCAGTGTCAAGCAAATTGAGCGTTAATACATAATGATAAAGTCTAATTCGGTTTGACTTATAAATAGGACGTCACTATCGTACGACTATCGTATTATTTTATGGAGTAACCCCTCAGGGCATGGACAAATACTAGAGGACTGACAACCCCATACAAAAAAACGTACTCTGCTAGAAAACCAAAACCTGTCTTATTTCTTAATGCTACTACTATTTCGCCCGCTAGTCATTCAAAGGATGCTTGGGTACTTAGGCTGACACGGCGGAAAATCTGAGATGACGCTTGTTTGTTCGTAGAAAAAGAACGCTTATACCGCCATCTTTCCGAAATTAAGCTACACCACTACGAAACTACCTTCTTTCGAACTAATAGCTCCATCTAGCTCTACCTCCATACAACATTTAAACTAAAAATCGAATAACGCTTCAAAATATTAATAATATTTCTACTTTTGAACTGACCTTAAACACGTTTGTATTGAACAACGACAATCAACTAAATGAGACCGGCTGTGACCTGGGTTAAAATCGTGGCCTAGACGGCGCCGTGCCGGGTAGAAATCTTGCTCGTCGACACAGTCCTTTAGTCCAGCAGTGGCCTATTATAGCTGCTAAAGTAAAAAGTTCAGTCCATGATGCTGAACTAAATACTTTCTCTATAAGACGAGGTTGAAAAAAAAGTCCTAAATACGATCTCATACACTGAAGCAGTATAACTAAGGTTTTAAACCGGGATCGCATTTTACTCGTAGATGTACGAGAATATGTACCGCGAACCAAAGCTTTTAAAATTTTATGTTCACTTACTTATTTTTAATATTCTTTCCTCAGGAGGTCGCTTCTTCCGAGCGACAGCGGCGACAGATCAGCACGAGCGCGCAAAGACATCGCGAGCTCGCGCACAAGTTCCCGCGCCGCGAACAGGTAAACACTACTTATTTGTATTTTTATGTAATTGATATTCTGCAATACTGCAGATTTCAAGAAAGCGAGAGGAAAGATATTACTCATCAAAAACCATGATTTTCAAATAACTTGTGTATTAATTTTACAGTTGGGAGAGATCCGCGAGGGCGAGGAGAACTGCCGCATCATGTAACGCACGCTCGCCGCCGCCGCCGGTGCCTCACGCTTCCCGGAGCAATGGATTCTGCCCTGTGGGCAACCTCCCTCACTACTCTAGCCTCGTATCTCGTGACGTTGCTGATGTTTTAGCAAGCCACCCTTTTTATTTAGACCAGCTGTCACACCGCATTTGGGTGTATTCAGGGAGATCGCCACTGACAATCTAAGTCGATCTGCTAAGCCCGGAGAGAGAACTTGAGAAAGACTTTACTGTGACCGCTCACTGAATACACTCGATCAAGATTTATTATTATTTGCTTATTGGGTAGATGACTGGGTCAAAAATAAATTATTTGGTACTGTTAGGAGAATAAAACGTCACAAAATAGTGTCACTTGTCATCGATCATATCCATTTTCAACATGAACATGATTTTAGACTTATTAATGCAGTAAAACTGATATTAAGAGCGCTATTTGACTCGAAAAATCTATGACGTCACGGTTTTGTATTTTATACAAATCCCATAGAAAATTTTTGTTTTGACGTTTAGAAAAAATGTCTGATTTGACTTCTTGTCATCTAGCGGATTTGTTTCTATTATAAAATTAAGAAGAGCATCATGGTAATAAAAACGGCGTTAAATTGTATTAGTAAAAATTGATTAAATAAAATTAGTGGCTTGTTAAAATTGAGGGACTCAGAGAGACATCCAACCAACTCTTCACTGCCGTGACTGGCTTTTTCCTACTCTCATCTAGACTGTCAGTGAACAAAGTACAAATCACGTTCACATTTAAGTGGGTAAGTATAGAATTATGAAGATTTTTTATTGTAAACTCCCACCCCTCACGACATACGCACTAGCTTGTAAGTAATTTTATATTGATAATTATAAAAGAGTATCCATCTGATATCAGAGCAAATGGAGTAGATTAAATCTACTAATATTCGTAATTCTTTGTGACCTTGGACTAGAAAAATCATTGTATTAGGCTAAGTTACTGTTGACAGTATCAATGTCACATTTAGTATAAGTTACAGCTGTCGTATTTCAGATTTTTTTTAAACATACAGGTGCAAGTCTCAAATTAAAAGCTCTCATCTGACAGAAAGTTATATATTATAATCTATTTCTTTATTATAAGTCCATTACATTGTTTTTAACATTGTACTATGATATTTGCTAAAATGTTTTTCTTTTTGTTTCCAATCACAGAGAGGATTGAATCTGATTTGTTTATTTGGTTAATGAGTAATCATGAGACCTTTTTAATTTGGACACAGCTTAACCTTTCCAGTTATAAATTGAAACATATTAATATTACAAATAAAATAATATTTAGGTTTACTTATGGATTTTTATTTCATCACCCGCTACCTTATGTACGTTAGTAATGATATTATCTTTGCCTATGTATCTTTATCAGAGAACGAAGCTATTTCCACTCAGTACCATCTTGTTTTGGTAAATAAAGTTTTTAAATAAATAAAATAAATAGTGTTACCTTTGACAAATTTCCTATTGCGAAATAATTTTAGATGTTCTGCTAAAATTTAGATAAAATTTTATCACAAAACATTAAAAAGTAAGGAAATTTTTAGAGATATTGATACATTTACTATAATATGCATGATGAGATGACTGACTGTGGTGCATGACTGGAGATCCAGTAAAATAATCTAAAAGATTATCGTTGGGTGGATAATGGTTTAAACCTAGTAACAAAGTTAGTCCTGTTTTTATACTAAATAATAAATAAATAAATAAATATATAGGGACAAATCACACTGATTAAGCTAGCCCCAAAGTAAGTTCTAAACTTGTGTTATGGGATACTAACTTAACGATACTATATTTTATAATAAATACATATATACTAAGACGGCAAGTGTCTAGCTGTTACGGTTCAATAAGAGATAGAGCCCTGTGATGTGACAGACAGCGGAGTCTCAGTAATAGGGTCCCGTTTGCACCCTTTGGGTACGGTACGGAACCAGTGCGCTGAAGCTACGAAGACCAAAAAACTTTGTATGGAGTTTGGCTCACTTTTCATGGCGGCTATTACTATCTCACTCTCTCAGTCGAGTTTCTCTTTCGTTTTAAAAATAAAACTGCTCGTTTCGTTATGTTGTCGTTCGTGTTCGCCATCTTGTTTTCTATCCTAACCCTGTGAGAAATTGAAAGGTTTATTTTTGCAATTAAATTCAGTAAATTAGTGATACAGTGGTGTAATTGTGTTAAACGACTTAGATTATATTAAATGCCTCCACTAAAAACTTTACAAATGTGTGGTATTATAAACTAACTAGTTACTAACTCGAGAAGAAGAAGAAGTACCTATCTTTAGTATGCGATGACAGGCTGCATGAATAGGTCAAACCAGCACAAAAAAAGAGCGACTTCTTTAGCTGGTAACACTAAGCATAGTGCGAAAAAAGTAATTTGATACTTGGTTTGGTGTTAATATTTTATTTTAATATATTTTTTAATGTGAAGTAGACAAAATTTGCAGTGTTAATACAACAGTACTAAGTTATATAAATGCCAATACTTCATTATTTTACAAATAATGTCACTTTTAAAATAGAATTATTTAATAAATATAGAGCTTTATTAATAGGCTATGCTACCTTTTTATTGTAAGTTTTTTATATATTTGCGTTTCATTTTGAACTCAAAATAAAATATGTATACAGCGAGTTGCTAGCGTGGCTGTGCGAGTGTAAAGATATTTTAGTGTTGCCATATATAGAATTCTGTAAAAATGCTTTTGCAGCACAGTACAGCAACAACGCTAGCAACTCGCTGGGCAGTCAGTACCATCTCCGAGGGGCACTATTTTTTAATGCGGGAATCGTACAACTAAATAATGTTTTTGCGAGTATTTCCTAAGTGCGGTATTTTCGAAGCACTCATATCATATGCGAAGGTTTTGCCTCGAGTGGTATTGACTAGGGTATGCAATTTCGTTCTCGTGAGATCTTAATCAATTTTACCAAGATTAATCTCGGCCAAAAATCGAACCCACAGTCCCCCTGTGACCCCCGGCACCCCCCGTCTGTCCGTCCGCCTGTTCCGGGGTGCTATCTCTTAAAGCTAGACACTTAAAATTTCATCAATTATGTATTATTGTGGCCGCTACCTAACAACAAAATATACTTAGGTAAGTACTAAAAATAAGATAAAGTTAAAATTTTAAGGGGGTCGTCATACAAGAAACGTGTTTTTTCAGCGCTTTAAAACATAGCACGGTGGTACAGAACCCTTTATGTCCGAGTCTGTCGATACGAGTGATTAAAGTTTAATGTCATAATAAGGTTAGAAACACCACACTGCGCTCCATCACGTTGGAACTAAATTCTATCAGATGGCTAAAGGAAATGAGGAAGACCAAGGACGAGATGGGCTGATGAACTGAAAGTATGGATTGGATAGAAAAGACCAAAGAAAGAGAGTACTGGAAATAAAGAAGAGAGGCCTTTGCCCAGCAGTGGGACATCATGTCATGACATGACTGACAATATTTGTATATATAATAAATTATTATATTAAGGTGGTACTGGAGGCGCAGGCGAACTCCACAGCGAGTTGCCTACCGACGCGCTTCGTCGTGTTGCTATTTCGTCGAGAAAGAGAAAGGGCGCTAAAAAATGTAGCTCCGTCCCGACCCCCGCATACACCCCCGCGTACGACAAAGAGAGTGCACTGAACGCCAGCGAAACGGGCCGTTATAGGCCATGAATCGTAGTTTTCGTAGTTTTCGTTTATTTCGATAAATACGATACATACCCAAATAAAACTAAATTATTTGGAATTTAGAGTCTTCACTCTAGTCGTATAATTAGTTTCCATAAGGATCGAAAATATAATTATAAGTGTAATAGGCGTCTAAATATTACTCGATTTCGTCGATAAAAAAGGCAAATTTTAAGTTGCTATAACTTTTTTTTTGTTTATTATTTTCGAACCAAAACTAATTACAGATCTAGATATTTATCATCTTAATGCTTGTAAAAAATTTGAATACGATGAGTTTTATGGTTTCGAAATTAAAACGAAAGTACGTTTGTATGGGATTTCGTCCCTCCAGTTAACCCTTAAGGGCTGGTAATGTTTATACGTATCAGTATTCGACACTTTTCCTTTTAAACACTTATCAAAAAGCACTCGCACTAGTTAATTTGTAATGAACATTATCGTGTATATAAATGTATTTTAAAATACTAGTAGTTCGCCGCGAACTTAGACCTCGCGACTTTTTATTAACATGTCAAAAACTACTAAACCGATTTTGATGCCCAACGAACTTGAAAATTCTATTGATATTTTCTACATGCCTACCAAATTTAATCAAAATCCGACTATCGGTTCGGCAGTTATCGCGGAACAAACATACATACATACAATGTGTTTTCGCCCTAACTTGAATTATAGCCCTCGATCGCTCCGCTCGCTCGGTCAACAATAACAACTAATAACTCTTTAATCTAAATTATAACTAGTTTTTTTTTCTTACTCACCTTTAATTTACTTTGTTTTTTACTAATATTTTATGGACCATGGTCTGAAATAAAGAATTTATTATCATTGTCGGTACGCTTTTCAGCCACGGGTCCATGGGGACCCGGTCCTTTGAGGCGTTCATGGGGCCAAAGCCAACATGAAGGGGCCTTTAAGTAACAGATACAATAAAATTAGACGTACTTTGTTTTAGCGAAACATTTCTCCAAGGTAAACATGTAAATATGCTTCAAGTACCAGGATACAAATTGGCATCTTCTTACTGTATAAATAAATCTAAATGAGGGGTTTGTATATATGTAAAAAATGGGTGAAATTTCAATCAGATTGACTGTGTAAATTCACTTAGTATTAATTTTAATTTTGAATGCTGTGGTATAGTATTTCCAGAATTAAATTACATTATTGTTTGTGTATACAGGACCCCTGACTCTAATTTTAATATTTTTATCAAGAACTTGGAAATATTATTACACAGGCTTACAGTTAGATCGCGCTATTCAAAGAAAAAAATATTTATCACAGGAGATTTCAATGTCGATACTTTGGTAAACGATTCGGAAAGTCGAACATTCTTAAATACTTTGGCAGCATATAATGTTAAAATAACAATAAATGAACCTACTAGAGTAACTTCAACATCTTAAACATGTCTTGATAATATTATAACAAACGTAAAAACACAAAATTCAAGAGTTGAACATTTTGGTATCTCGGATCACTCTGGAGTAATCATAGAAGTACCCTGTACCCAGAGTTATACTGAAAAATACTTGTATGAATATAAAAGAAATATTGATAAGTACATAGACGAATTTTTAAAATATTTATCGTAAATTAGTTTTGCAGAAATATATTTACATGAAGATGTTAATAAGGCATATAAAGCGTTCTTAGACTTATTTTAAATGTTGTTCGAACTTTGTATACCTCTAGAAAGGGTTACAATTACTTAAAAGAAAAAGAAAAAATGGCTATCTAAGGAATTCGTATATGTATCAAAAATAACAGAATAATGCATAATGAAGTAATTAAGAAAAACGATCCAAAAGCAAATGAACGGTATAAGATATACTGCTGCCTAGTTAAGTCGATATTACGAAAGGCGAAACAGAAAAAATATATAAAATATATAAAAATTTGTGGCAACAAAAACAGAGCTGCTTGGAATTTAATAAAACAATGTACTACTCCTACAAACGACATTAAAAATACAGTTGAAAAACTTCTTATAAATAATACCACCACTGATAACCCAAATGCTATTGTTGAATCTTTAAATAATTATTTCATTAATAATATATACACAGTAATATACCAAATAGTTTTAAATGCTCCTCTCAAACACAAAGAAAAAGTATTTATTTAAATCCAGTTGATGTTGATGAACTGAAATAATAAAAAAAAGCTGTGTAAATAATCTGAAAAATAAAAAAAGCTGTGGGTACGATATCATACCAACTAAGTTAATAAAAAAATCTCTGCATTTTATAAGTGACCCTCTTATTTATTTACTCAATCTTATGATAGAAACCAGAACATTTCCCGATGCCTTTAAATTATCTAAAGTAAAACCTCTGCATAAAAAAGGATCAAAAACAGATGTCAGTAATTATAGGCCTATAGCATTGTTATCAGCGTTATCGAAAATATTTGAAAAAGTGATTGAAATTGTTCAAAAAATCTAGACAATCTGCTAGATTTTTTGAACATTATAATATCATTAATAAAAATCAATTTGGATTTCAGAAAAACAAGTCTACAAATACAGCAATATTTAAAATTTTGAAAGATATATGGAATTCATTAAATAATAAATCAATGTGTATAGGATTATTCCTAGACATGTCACAGGCTTTTGACTGCGTTGAACATAATATTCTTTTAAAACAACTGAAAAATGTAGGTATCAGAGGTTTAGCATACAATTTAATTCATTAATATTTAAACAATAGGAAACAGGTTACGGTTATTGATAAATATAATCCTAAAAACAAAACCATAGAAGAAGTCCGGTCTAAAAAGGCAGATTTCCTCGGCGTTCCTCAGGGCAGCATTTTAGGTCCACTACTTTTTCTCTTATACGTGGACGAGCTTCCATTAATTACTAAACACAAATGCGTTATGTTTGCTGACGACGCCACGATCTTCATATCAGATAATAATAAAGGTAAAAGTAAATTCGAAGAGGAAATAAATAAAACATTAAACACTACTACAGAATGGCTTAGGTCTATTAATCTTAAAGTTAATCTAACAAAAACTAAAATAGTTCAGTTTCATGGGTATAATAAAAAAAATAGTGAAAGTAGGTATATAAAGAATATTATATAATACTAAATTGCTACCTTAATATTCTTTATATACCTACTTTCACTATTTTTTTGAATAAAAAAATACAATGTTTATATTTTAATAATAATTTACACCAAGTTATTACTTATTTAACCTAAACTATATGTTTCTTCCTCTTTGAGTATTAAAATTAAAATATTCTCTTAAGTCATAAAATATATGCTCAAGTAGCCATGTCTTTAATTTTTTCTTAAATAGCTTACAGTTATATATGCTTTTAATCTCAGTCGGTAAGTGGTTAAATACTTTTATGCCAGAAATAAAAGCGCTTTTGTTAAACATTTCATTATTTACAGTTGGTAAGAAAAAATCATGCAAATATATTTCTCTAAGGTTACTTCAAAATTCTACTTTTCTTTGAAAGTAGAACATATTATTTTTAACAAATACACAGAGTTCAAGAATATAAATATTAGTCAGTATAAGGTAACCCTTTTCTTTAAATACGTTTCCTAGTGATTCATCTGTAAACATATTATGTATAATTTTTAAACACTTTTTCTGCAGAACGAAGGTGCTATGGGCATTCACAGAATTACCCCAATATATTATGCCATAGGTAAGATGTGGATACACGTTTCCATAATATGCAGACCGTGTTACATCTACTGAAGAACTTTTGGATAATATGGAAAGGGCGTAACAATAAGATGATATTTTTTTAATAATTTTGTTTATTTGGCTTTTCCAATTTAAGTGACGATCTATTATAACACCTAAAAAGTTATTTTCATTTACCTCCTCTATCTTAGTGTTTGATTCCTGAACATTTAAATTATAAGTTTTTTTATTATACCCATGAAACTGAACTATTTTAGTTTTTGTTAGATTAACTTTAAGATTAATAGACCTAAGCCATTCTGTAGTAGTGTTTAATGTTTTATTTATCTCCTCTTCGAATTTACTTTTACCTTTATTATTATCTGATATGAAGATCGTGGCGTCGTCAGCAAACATAACGCATTTGTGTTTAGTAATTAATGGAAGCTCGTTCACGTATAAGAGAAAAACTAGTGGACCTAAAATGCTGCCCTGAGGAACGCCGAGGATCACATCTGCCTTTTTAGACCGGACTTCTTCTATGGTTTTGTTTTTAGGATTATATTTATCAATAACCGTAACCTGTTTCCTATTGTTTAGATATGAATGAATTAGATTGTATGCTAAACCTAATTGTTGATTGAGTAGGTACCTACCTATGTTATGTGTCGCTGACTCCATCTTTGCAAAATAGCTCTTGAAAGTGTAATAATAGGTGGTAACTTTTAGCTCCGAGGCTCGGGCAATACTTTACTTGTATAGAAATTTGTAACTTGGTACAAAGAACAAAATAAAAGATAGGCTCTAAAGGACTTGTATCCAGAGCCATAAAATCATTTAAAAAAAAAATACGCCGTACTAAACATAGATTAATGAGGTTTTTTGGCGGGAAGTCAAGGGGTTCGGTTGGGGTTTGGTTTAAATTATTTTACAAATTGATTTTAGTGGACTTTATAATATGAAATTGGTGTTGTTTGGTGTTATAAATGCTCATAACATGAACAATGTGTGAAATAGTTAAAGTGGACAGTCATAGTACGGCTGTAGTGATATTTATTTTGCGGACTGTGTGGGCGTCTTCGGGCGTCGTCTGCCACTCAATCGTCTATGTAAACCAGTGGACTCGTATAGATTTGTCGCCAGAAGCTCCCTTGCAGCAGTCAAAGGCCTACACCACCCTTTGATTGTCTAGTTAGGATTAGGTTAGGTTAGGATTAGGAATAAAGAACAAAATTAAAGATAGGCTCTAAAGGACTTGTATCCAGAGCAGTAAAATTATTTAATTAAAAAAAAAACAGATTAATATTGTATATAGGTACCACTGAAATAGATAAGAAACTGTAGCTTTAACATTAGATCAAACCAGTGGTGCCATCTGGTAACATGCTTTCGCAACACCAAAGGCCTACAAGATGAAATAAAACGGTGAAAAAATCACTCCATGAGTTGGGACTTGAACTCGCGATCTCGGCTCAAATACGACTATGTTCTATAGCCTAAACAACTGAGCTATTAAGTGATTAACCGCGCATGTCGAATTTATCAATCATTTAATATTCCTATCAAATAAAAAAATGGTGTAAAAAATATACTGCGTGAGTGGGACTTGAACTCGCAACGTTGCTCTTATTTTAACCATGCTCTAATCAAATGAGCTATCACGTGTTCTACCTCGTCAAGCGAATTTTTCCATCATTTGATATTCCTATTCTATAACACGCATTAGGAGTTAAGTCAGCTGATTCGTACCTAGATGGCGTTTTATTGAATTTTTTTATCAAAATTCTGCAATGTTCTAAGTTTCATAGGCATGGTACTAAATAAAAAAGTGTCAAAACAAAGAAGCCCGGCTCTTTACAAAACAATATTTTTAGTAATTATTATGTATAAGTATTTTCAGTGTATGTGTCATTATCATTAATGTGTTTCTGGTACCTAATGTTTTTTCAAGGAAGTAAGTATGTCGGTACTTATAAAATTTACCAACCCATTCTAACCTGTAAACAATGTTCTTGGTTGAGTCCATAGTATAAAATTAGGTATCTAATTTTGTATAAAGTTCCTCTTTGCTGAAGGTTAAAAGGTTGTGACCGCCGGGTGTAGCCTCACAAACAAAGAAAATAATACTCTGACGAGAGCTCAAAAATTAAATAGTAGTCCTACAGAGAAGCCTCGTCAATTCCGTCATGATGATTTTCTAAATGGTAGACCTTTGAATCGGCTTTCTTGGACGTTATGCGTATTGGTGCATTGCCTAATTTATTTCTTTTATTTGAATGCGCCGTTACCACTTTTTCAGGCAGAATACATGAACAGAATACTTCAAAGCTATAAGGCATTTATTCATATTAAGACGATACACAGTGTTCAGTGCTGCCCCCATTTGAAATAAATTATTTGTAAGGAAACGGAGATATCATTTAAAATTTTAAGTTACCGAAAACCTAGATAACCCTTCAAAATATTTTATGAACCACTGTTTACAGTTTAAAATGAGAATGTTAAGCTTTAGTTTGCGTTTTTGCCAAAAGAGGCCGTTTTTCGCAAAAATGCAAACTAAAGCTTAATATTCTCACTTTAAACTGTAAACAGTGGTTCATAAAATAGTTTGAAGGGTTATCTAGGTTTTAGTAGCTTGAAATTTTAAATGATATTTCCGTTTCCTTACAAATAATTTATTTCAAATGGGGGCAGTACTGGACTCCGTGTATCGTCTTAATCTAAGAAGTTATTTTGATATTTTAACTTTATATATGAATATGTAAGTACCTATTATGTATATTAGGTATATATGTCATAGCAAATTAATGTTAATTTTAAACTTTCAACATTATTTAAACATCACAGAACCTATCACAATTGATTTTAAATTGGTTTAGATACCTATTTTGATGCATTGACTTGTTTATTACTAGCATAAGGACTAGGCTTACCGCTTGACGAAATGGCACCAACTCGTTGGTCCATAAAAGTCAGTTTTTGGACCAATGCTACTTAGTCGTCCTCGGTCCGCGGAAGAGTTCATTTGTTTTTGTTTACATACTTGTATTGCCATAAAAATGCCTAGTTGCGTATTTAAAGGCTGCAAAAGCTACAATGCAAAGGGAAAAAAAATACATAGAATACCTATCTTATTATCGATAAGTAACAAAACTGTTTGTTTTAATTAAAACAGGTACTTAAAGAATTTTAAAAGCAATAATTTTACAACCGAAGTCTGTAATGGCGGCCATGTGTTGTGGTTTCGCTGTTTAAACGACACGCACATCCTCAATCTTTGTAGTTTGATTAATTTTAAACAGATGATGGTACGGTTTGGTTGTATGAAGAAATTTTAAGCAAAATCTTC
Organism: Acrobasis repandana; assembly: GCA_963576875.1. NCBI lineage: Eukaryota > Metazoa > Arthropoda > Insecta > Lepidoptera > Pyralidae > Acrobasis > Acrobasis repandana. Next base: position 7,930,911 of record OY756215.1, read on the forward strand.
TGATGGGCTTATCCTTAGTTGAAATCATTGTTTTTATGTTATGTGTGTCATAGTCTCTAGCAATCTCAAGAATCAATAATCGAATATTTATTCAGTATTTAGGCCTTACAGGGCACTTTTACACGTCAATAATTTTAGTGTACATTATGTGTAGAGTTTATTTATAAATAATTAATTATTTAAAAAAAAAACTACTGATACTATTAGTGTTTCACAATGACCACTGCTCAGCAGAAACGCTGAAAGTAACTCATTTAGGTTTGGGACACATCTGTCAGTACTGAACAGCACTCAGTGAAAAGGATAGCAGCATAGGAATGCTACTAATGTCGCTCAGAAGCGTCATTTGCAAGAGGGTGAGAGAGCGACGGAACGCTTCAGCACCGGCCATGCTGAAGCGTAACGTCGCAAAATAGGAATTGCATTCAACGATTTTTTAAAATCACTTGCCTGACCCAGGAGTCAACTGACTAAAACCCTTGCTAAAACCTAAAAAATATATTTTTTTTGTTTTATTATATATATACTACGACTTTGACAAGAAAGGATAAAGAGTAGGCCGTAGGCTTTTGCCCAACTGTGGGACACTACAATTACACTAAAGTGAAAGAAGAATATTATACCAATTAATAAGGTCAAACCTATATGAATAAAATCTCTTTGCAAACTGACTTAAGCCATGAAAGAAATCTTACTACAACTTGAAAATGCTATGTTATGAGAGCTACTAACTATATGAGTAATTTAAAAAAATGGCAAGTCACAGAAACAGGTAGGCATAATATCATCTGCGCCTTTGAAACTGGAATGAAAAAAAAAACAAGATTCAAAAAGTATTAGGTACTTGCTCAAGATAGATAAGATATTGTTGTTAATAACTTAAACACTTCATTGTCGTATTCATATAATTAAATTTCACACAACACTATAACATTTGTTAAGTTGTTTTATACTGCTAGTGCACCCGAACTGTAAACTCACGAACTACGAACAATAATTCTCTAGAATCGTAAGTAATCCCGAAAAGTCATTCCACGCGATATGTACCGCAGCGGGCGGGGCTTAAAATATGAACAGCGCGGCGCGACAGTTCGCCGTGACACTCGAGTCGTGCGGTTGCGTCGCAAGAAGTTTCCTTTGAGAATATTGCTGTGTTTTTGCGATAATCGATTCATTAAAAATGCCGTCATGTGCCGTGAAGTGGTGTAGAACCCATACAGACATGAAATTTAGTTATTTAAAAAAAAAATAACACGTAAACAAGGTTATTTATTTTAGCGTAGCGTACTGCATAATAGGTAGCATCCGCGCGTTGTATCTCACCGCTCATTGCGTTGACTGCTCCACCCGACCGACGACGACGCGTGACCTTCCCAAGTAACATTTTGGACCTATAACTTAGGTTTATATCACAAAAAGGTTGAGTAAACGTCGTATAAAGGTTTTTAGCGATACCTACGTGTTCTATAGAAGCGTTTAGTAAAGCGTTTTTGCTCTATAAACTATAGAGCCAAATTATTCTATTATCTGTCAATGTAAAGGTTTACTTCACCATTTTATAGAGCCATTATAGCAGTGATGAATAACTAATAATACAAGCATTTAGCGACATTGTGGTTTCACAAATAACTACAATAGTGCATGGTCTTTAGTAGTATTAACAACGCCACAATAGAGCATTTTTGCTCTATAACGATTTTATGGACACTTCTACAGCAATTAAAAGTGTTTTAATTGTTTTTCAATTTCAATCTCTATTATAGTCTTATGGCGGCGGACGTGACTATTGATCTTTTATAGTGCCAAACACTTCTATAATAGATTTGGATGTTCTTTTAAAACGCAATAACGTACATAGCTGATACTTCATCACCTTTATAGAATAAATAAGGTACATAAAAGTAGGGACCTGCTACTTTTAAATGATAATTTTGACCTGTAATGGCGTATGTTTCTCCTTTATATTAGAACGTACGCCAAATCAGCGCAATGTGGGTTCGTATAAAATTTAGTTGGTATGAATGAAGTAATTATAATAAAGACCCCAGTGATATAAGTGATTGCAGTTCAGAATCTTTAAGCTGTGATGTAATTAAGGATAAAAACCAGCAACCAGAAATAAAAAAATTGGGCCATTGATTACAATAAAAGTCAACAAGCTATTAAGAGCCTACTACATTTAATAAACAACCGATTGCCGAATGTATTGTCTGCCGATCCACGGACACTTCTCAACACACAATCAATGATTACCATATATCCTCTGAGAACTGGAAAGTATTGGCACAACGGGTTGATAAATTCATTAAAACAATGTCTTCAGAAAGTTAATTGCGGTTTCTCGCTCATTTCTCTAAATGTAAACATAGACGGATTGCCTGCTTTCAAGAGCTCAAAATTAAAATTATGGATTACGTGAATACTTATTACATTAATTAAGCATAAACACAGTTATTACATTCATCAGTAGGATAGTGATCATAAATAGTTACTATATAGTAAAGTTACTAAATAGTAATCTTGCAAACCCGACACCATAAAAAAATTAAAAATAACTATATAGCAATGTCTTTTTGGTGAATGATGAAGTGACTCGGAAAAGATGAATCAGTATATAATCCATGGGCAAAATATTTTTTACGTAAAATAAAATGGGTTTTTTCCCAAGGCCATTCCGCTAAAGCAAGCAGTATAAAATCGTCACGCTTCAGAAATTTGTCAATATCCATTAGTAGGTCCATTTTTCTTGGACAACCAACCAACATTGAAAAGAAAACAACATCACTCAAAAACCGAAATCAAAATTTAGTACCTAATTTAAAGAGTTTGCGTGATCCAACTAAAGTCTTAAGGAACCCTAATTTTACTCATGATGGCTCCAGAAACTTTTTCATGAATACTATAGTTGGCCGATAAGGGCTACGGAGTTACTATTCGCTTTATAGTACAAAACTGAGGTACCTTTAATATTATATTAATATTAAAAACTAAATAAACCGGAGGCGCGTTAAAAATACTAAATAAAAATAGTACTATTCTATCGGTAAAACTTTTGTCGCACGTAAATTTTGCAGTATTGAACAAGTTATTCAATGTCAAAATAAGATAATATAACCTAACCAGTAACAACGCTACTATCCTTGAAGGTTGAAATCCACACAGTTTTTTATGCTCTGATATGAACTACCTAACGTGTGCCGATCTGCCAATTCCGAAAAAAAATATTTGTGATGTATAGGAATCACGGACTCTATTATAGAACAAAATATCACTATAATGGTAACACGAACGCTACTACTGTATAAAATAACACTATAGTAGCGTTACTGTACCCCTTATGTCAATAAATTGTCATATGAGTCACTATTATATGAACTTTATAGAGCTAAAATGTCACCGCTAACACTACTACGGTTCTACTATGTCACTTATTGGTGATATAATTGCGCTAAATCGGCTTTACTCGACTTTCTTTGGTCTTTTATAGTGCCAAAAGTAGTGTTTGAGATACGTTCTATGGACTGCTATAGAACAAGAAATTGTTACTTGGGTTGTCGCGACCAATCGCATGCATCTTTGTCTATGTGTGCGTTTGAGTGTTTCGTTGTAATTACTGATTGTTTGGTTGCGTAAATGAAATCCTACGAACAATAATTCTCTAGAATCGTAAGTAATCCCGAAAAATCATTCCACGCGATATGTACCGCGGCGGGCGGGGCTTAAAATATGAACAGCGCGGCGCGACAGTTCGCCGTGACACTCGAGTCGTGCGGTTGCGTCGCAAGAAGTTTCCTTTGAGGATATTGCTGTGTTTTTGCGATAATCGATTCATTTAAATGCCGTCATGTGCCGTGAAGTGGTGTAGAAGCCATACAGACATGAAAATAGTTATTAAAAAAAAGTAACACGTAAACAAGGTTATTTATTTTAGCGTAGCGTACTGCATAATAGCCGTGATAATAGTACTATCCGCGCGTTGTATCTCACCGCTCATTGCGTTGACTGCCCCACCCGACTGACAACGACGGGTGACCTTGTCGCGACCAATCGCATGCATCTTTGTCTATGTGTGCGTTCGAGTGTTTCGTTGTAATTACTGTTCGTTTGTTTGCGTAAATGGAATCAGAATCGAAGCGGTGAATGTAGGAGCGTTAGGTATCTAGAGAATTATATGTCGATGATGGAATCAGAATCGAAGCGGTGAATGTAGGTGCGTTAGGTACTCGTATCTAGAGAATTATATGTCGATGATGGAATCAGAATCGAAGCGGTGAATGTAGGTGCGTTAGGTTTTTAGAGAATTATATTTCGATGCTCACGAACGACCTCATATCTCAGCAGTGTTGCCAACCCCAATTTAGTAAAAAAACTACTTACATGCCAAGCAAACACTGTAGAAAACTATAAATATTAATTTAAAAAACGGCAAATTGTAAAAAAAAGTTGTAAAAATAAATAAAATAAGTAATGGAAATCAAACTGTGAATAAAAAAACCATACATAGGTATATGATTCATATGACATATGTAACGAAACTATATCTACCCATTAAATATCATTAGATGCTATTTCGCTTTGGTTGGAATTCGAGCGGTGACTTGAAAAACTACATACACTTTTGTGTTTTGCTGAAGACCGCGTTAAAAATAAAAGGTCTCCAGATCGTTAGTAGAGGTACTATAAACTTATATCTAATCTGTGGCTATGCTACGTTAAAGCTATAGAGAAGAGAAAGTAGGTTTTGCTGTGGAGGCTGAAATGGTGTATGTACACTATGGAAAGTGTGGATGACGTAGATGCCGCTAATCCTTAAAAATTAAAAAAAAATACCAAGAAAAAAGCAAAAAAAAAACTGTAGTTTTGGAGAATTAAACTAAAAACTGAGAAAACTTTCAAAAAACTGTAAATCTACAGTTAAAACTGTAGAGTTGGCTGCACTGTATCTCAGTAACTTTTTAATTTTTTAAGATTATGTTTAAACTTTAAAATTATTTATGCCTACCACCATGATACTTGAGTTATCATCAAACGTTATACCAATAAAACTTCATAACGTAACCGCCGCCGCCGCCGGACTGTCAAGTACTACCTACCACTCTTTGCTCATTTGTTAATATTTACTGACAGATCTGTTTTACGATTTAACTAATAACGGAATAATTATTGCAGAGGGCCTTTTAGCACTTAGATATATAATTTTTGAGTGTCCATCTAGCCAATTAGTTTCCCTATGTTGTTAGATTAGTTCGACATAGAGTACAGATAACAAATAAATAAATAGGAACAAATCACACAGATCGAGCTAGCCTCAAAGCATAAACCACTCACTCAAAGTAAGTGCAGTACATGCAGCCGTTTCGCTTAACCGAGTTAAAATAGAACGTAGGGCCGTACATAAGGGCGGGGGCGGGGCAGGAAAAGCACCATCCCTAGGAACCTAATTATAGGTGGCGCAAAATTATTAAAAACAATTTTTTTTTGGATGTGCTTCTGCTAACAAATACCCTCGCTAGAAGACATTTCTTTGTCCTAAAATGGATTTTAATTACAAGATGTTATATTATACATCTATAAATGTGTTATATGACCAGAAACTATGAAAATTTAAGCATAGTGCGCGAATAGCGCACAAGAAAAATATCCGCAGTGCTTTAAAGTTCCAAATTTCAGTTTTGAATTTCGCCTCCATTGTACATGCAAGTTAAGGAAAATCATTTTAAAAATAATTATTTTGGCTACTCTTTTTAAATTATACCGACGTGTAATAATGTGACTGACAATGAAGATCTCGATGGGCTCCGGGCGGGTCCTGCGGCTTCGCACCTTGACCCAGGTGGGCGGAACAGCGCAATAGGTCAGGGGGGCTCCGGGCGCGGGGGGCATGTTTGGGCGGCGTAGTAGCGTAATGACGTCAGGGACGCGCAGTATCGACCACTGCAGCCGTCACAACACCTACCCCGCCCCGCACACTTCCCCCCGGAGCCCCGGAAAGCACCGCGCATCTACGCATCGCGCCGCCCGGAAGTTTGCCCACGCTAATGGAAAACGGTTCAAACCCGCTTTACCGACATCCATGGACCACCCATACTGCTCTCAATTCGAAATTATTTTCACAGGCTTTGCTCACATCGAACGTCTTGTCTTGGGGCGTGATATAAAATGTGCTAATTAATCTACATTAATAACTTTTGTCAATCTATATCCGTCCCTCTTTAACAACACGAAGAACCTACCTGCTAACCTACCTTTCACATATGTGTGAAACAAAACAAGATTTGTTGTTATTTTTGGAAGATTGTAAACTACGCTTTCGGTAGGTTTCATGAAATGTAGGTAGGTTTAACTCACTCGGTTGGGTCGTGTTTATGTGCTGAGCTGAGGCTATCTATCACTGTCCCGATACTGCGTAGGTATATCGTGGAACAAAGTAAACATTACATTAAATGCCGGCTCTAACAAGTGCTCCGTTGATAGTGGGTGGGGTGGAACTTCCCTCTGGTTTGCCGACAAGACCTTGACCCACAATCAAAGCACACTCGAATTTAGATAAGCTAACGCGACATGCTGTCTTTGAGCCCTCAATAATGTAATAGCTACGAAGGATTTTGAAGTCTATAGGTAGGTAGTACTTAAAAATATATATATTTTTTTTACTAGCCTATTTCAGTGTCCCACTGCCTCCCCTTTCTGTTTCCAATCATTTCTGTCGAGGGCAGTAGTTTGCCACTCGCCCATGTACTTGTCCAAGTCATCACGCCATCTTTTTCGAGGTTCACTTAAAAATATATAGCTTAATATTTTTATAAAACACTAATGGCCTCGGCTTTTCACAAGTGTGCAAACTTAATTGAGAAAACCTCCTAGTAAGTAGTTTCAGTCTATGAAGCACCTACAAGCAGACAGATGGTACCTGCCGGGGGACTTTAATTTATAATATCTATAGGTACAGGCTGACTTTTTATCCACCTGCTAAATTTTTGGAGCAAGTTCAGTCCATGATACTGAACTACTTTCTATAAAAACCGGCCAAGTGCGAGTTAAACTCGCGTGGAGAGGGTTCCGTACAATTGATTGAATTCTTATAGGTTTTCCTGTAATCTACAAGCAATGAATGATATTTTGTGTTTTTTTTTTAATTTTAGGCTAAGTAGTTTCGGAGATCAGGGGGGGGGAATGGTCAATTTTCGTCTTCTTTCATGAATAAAATCAAAATTATTCATTTTACAATAATAACAAAAATATATTTGAGATCCTCATAACGAGACCTTGCCAGACAGAAAATTCAAAGCTTATGTAAAGAAAGTACTTTGTGAGAAGGGTTATTATAGGACCGATGACTATCTTAAAGACAAAAAGGTTTGGCTTGAGCTTGGCGCGGGTCCCTCTTAAAGGTTTGTATACTTAGTGTATATACATGTCATAATTTAGGTACATTGGTATATACTAAATTTACAATATGACATTATTTTAAATTTCGTAATTCTTATAATTCAATTTAATTATGACAACAAACAATGTAATCTCAGTCCATCCATATACTTAACTAATTTTAAGTTTTTAGTTTGTTAGTTGACGTCTTTGGAGAAAACGTGCAGTGCAGTTTGTTGCCGCTTCTTCTGCACTTGCGCCTAGGAAGCGGCGTAAACTTAGCTGTAAGTAACGATTTGACGTCAACATTTGTGCAAAACAAAACAAAGTGACTATTATTATGAGATATTATAAATATCCTATGATAATAAAGATATTTTGAATTGAATTGAATTTGAATTCATTTGATATATGACACAGTAAATTATATATAATTATATTTATAATATAAGTATATTTGCAAAACTTTTTTTTTTAATTTCCTAATTTTTCCCCTGAAAATGACCCTTATTTAAAAAAAAATATTTATTTACTTTGCACATATGTGTTTGGGTCATAGGATTACAACATTCTACCAAATTTCACCTAATTCGGTCCAGTAGATTCGGAGCAATTGGCTGTGATAGACGGACGGACAGACAGACGCACGAGTGATACTATAAGGGTTCCGTTTTTTAATTTTTTGTACGGAACCCTGAAAATGAATCAACGCTCAGCCAAACGGATTTTGTATGGGAGGACGAAAAATTTTTATCGATTTTTAATTACCCTTTTTTATAGAAATTAGTTCAGTACCTATCATGGACTGAACTTGCTCCAAAAATTTAGCAGGTGGATAAAAAGTCAGCCTGTATATAGGCATTCATTGAGAGAGGCCTATTTCCAGCAGTGGGAGGATCAAGGCTGTGAATGATGATGATGATGATGATGGATGACATATGGACGTATTCATTCATAGACAAGCTGTTCCCCGTGGCGCGTTCCCGCCACAATCCCACATTTTTTGGGATTATAAGTACATATGTTTGTGATAATGCATCTATATTACTACAAGGTCTAACAAATTATACTGAAACTAAGCCAAAAATTATTTTTTTACATTTCGACATATGTTCCTTGGGGAAAGTTGTTCACTATCACGGACTGAATTCACCCTTGAAACAGTTTCAGTATATTTTGTTAGACGTTATAATATTTTTATAGGGTTTTTAGGCATTCAAGATGCAGTACTAAAGTACTCCCATTCTCATCGTTCATCCCATTTTTAATTAATTGCCATCTACCCTCATTGCGACATATATTTATTAGTGTAGTGTAGTTATGTATTGTAGTGTGTGATATACTAAATATATTTAATTTATAATATAATAGTAAGTCATATATAAATATTATTTTTATATGTTTATGTGGGCACGCCACAGAATAAAATTTGGCATTTACCTATATTCTATATATGCCAAATTTTATTTCAATACTTTCAGCAGTTTTTGTGTGATTGAATCACAAACATCCAAACACCATGACCTCTCACATTTATTATGTTATGTAAGATGTAAATAGGATTTAGGTAGGCCATTCTCTGTGCTCTAGTAGAATTAAATGAAATATTTTTTATTAGAATAATATGTAACGTATCATAATATGCTATTACTATCATTTACATTGTTAAACAGATTACTCAAGTTGCTGGAATGAGGAAATCAGTGCTCCGCTCGGTTTTTAAGTAAATAAAAGATTATATTTTGTTTTAGAATCATGAAGCCTTTGTAAATATTTGACGCAAATGCCGAGTTTGAACTTCAGACACAATGCCCAAGGCCTCCGGGGAAAGCTCCATTCAGCCATTGAAGCGCTTCAAAAAAATACCCATTTACGTCGTCGAAGAACACAATGAAGCTTTACAATTTATTTATTCGGCTATTGGAGGGAAGAAATTGCCTTTAGAAGGTACTACTTTATTGCATTTCGACGCTCACCCAGATATGCTCATAGACCGGAAACTTAAGGGAGAACAAGCGCGCGCAGGAAGGAGTATATTACCGTTGCTACAAATAGAGAATTGGATACTGCCAGCGGCGGCGGCTGGCCATCTGAGCCGCGTGGTGTGGCTGCGCCCACCCTGGGCGACACAATTCTCCGACGGCACTCGCGTCATCCGAGTCGGCGACCACCCTCACACTGGCCTGCTGAGAGTTGACTCTAAAGAACCATACTACATGTCGGATGCTCTTTATTCTACACACCTAATAAATGAACGGACGTTTACACTCACTGTTGCGGAAATAACCGATCCAACGCAACAAAAAGCAGACGATGGGCTACAGCACTTAGTAGATACTATCAATCTATGTCAACCCTATGTACTCGACATTGACTTGGACTTCTTTAGCACGGGCAATCCCTTTCTATCCTTATATGAAAATATTGGGTTATATGACCTTTTGGAGCCAATATTTAATTTTGATCTGCCAGAAACCGACGATGTCAAAACAGTAGAGAAAGTAGTCGAGATGCGGGAACAGCAACTTAACGAACTTGAGAATATATTTGAGCATCTAGAAGACCATGAAAGTCTTCAAACATACGACGGGGAAAAGACGGAGCTATTTAATAAGGTATGATTACGCAATCTCTTCCTTGAAATGTTTTTCTTACAAGTTCTAAGAGTCATGTATCAATAAACAATATAATATTCATGCAATTATTATTGACTGAGCAAGATCACAAGAGCAATTTATTTGTTAGTAATCATTTACGAATAAATTGTTTGTATAAGTAATGTTATAACCTTTAAGGAAAATGTTGTGAGATAACGTTACTATATACAGATATTTTATTCAGTTTTAACTGTTAAAACCAGAAAATGGAATATAGCATAATCAACCGGAGAGTGCGTTCTACTCCAGAAAACCTGGCTGCCATAATTTCGTCACCTTTTCTAATTCCATAAACGTGGCGGGCCGACGACGGGTCAGTCAAAAACACAGATCTGTATATATTACTAGATAAAGAAAGTCCTTCAATTTGTAGGAAAACCTAGCGTGCCAATTTTCATACAAATATTTAATAAGAAATTCACTTACGAACGGAAGGAAACTTTTTTATTACTTCCTTCAACGTTTTTCGACAAGTTTCTACGGCTCAAAACGGCAGATTTAGAGTAGAGAATGAATTCCCGATCTAATGAATTGACATACACGGACTAAAAGTGACGATCCTAAATGAAGTCAATTTGACGTCAGATCTACACGCAAATTCATACAGAGACTTTGTCTATCTTGATCCATGGTCTGTGGTCATGAATAAGTTTTAGGTTTCAGATGTTGTCGATGCTGTAATTAAAGAAGCTGAAAGCATAGGCGCTCGTCCGGACTGGTGGGCTGTGTTTGCAGGGGGGTGCACCCGCGATCAGGGTGGCTTGCCATACCACATCAGTACTGAACAAGAGATTGCTGACATCGTCAAAAACTCGCTCGTTCCCTTCCTGCGAAGACTTCCTGCACCAGTGTTGATTACTGTAGCGAGGTCGACTGAAGACGGATACTGTCCAAAGCATCAGGTATACATATAATGCTTAGGGCCTTAGCTAGAAGTTATTATCCTTTGTGAATTTCTTAAAATTCGCCCCGATTATATTTTTCTTATTTCCCAATTAGGCTATAATCTAGGAAAATACAGTACAAATAAGCATGAAGAAAGAAATTTCGCGGGAATTCCCGCGTATTCCGCGGAAGTTCTTTTTGTTGACACAATTTTATACATGACATAGGGTCCAAAATGCTTTGGGAAGTATTAGAAATTCGCTTCTATGTCGCGCCAAAGTAAATTGAGCCTTAAAGGGCTTTTCTTTAAAGACGATTATAAATACTTAAAATGTTAAGTCAAACGGTTAACGGAAATGCAGATAATTGAACTCTAGGTGGTGTAATTCCACCCTAGAGTCCAATTCTCTTATTTCAGTATGCCATGCGTTGAGTCTTGATTACGTGGATTTTGGTGTACTCATGTATTTCCTCTTTTCCAGGTAGACTTTGTCCAGTCAATCGTGTTGGAAGCCCTCAAAGACGTGTATGATACAGAAGATCCAGCTTTACACTACTTGACTGTGAATACGATGTAATATAGTGATGTAATATCATTAATAACTGTAATATAAGTATAAGGATTAAGTATTTATTTGCGAATACTTTCATTTTTTATTTATTTATTTAATATTTATTGCACAATAATCTAACGATTATAATACAAAAGGTTGTGTACCAGTTCACCTAAGGGACGTAGCAGAAAAGGTAGTAAATGGGGTGCAAGTTTAACTACTTAAAATAAAGAAAGAAGAGTGTTATATACAAATAATAAAACATATATATAATAATTCGTATAATTACATAAGATATATACACTATACATATATTCATATATAAATTCCATTAATCCATATACATATTTACACACTTAAAATAAACTTACATAAATATGAATACATAAGCATAAAATAAATATACTTACTTAAATTATTGCCGCAAAGCTTTTTCGCGATAGTGTCGAATTACCAGCATTTTGAAGTGATCCCGCGTCTGTGCTCTCATGATATCGTCTATCTAGACATCAAAATAAGTCCAATCGTAACAAAAATCTCAACATTTATAAAGCTACTCGTAATTTGTCTTTTGTATTCACATTTTTGATTAATGCCCTTTGGAAACGCCCATTACTTCTGGCATGTACTGGAACTCGAGCTCATAGTTCTCTCTATAGGGCTAATTCCACGACCGGCGACGGAGTAAAGTGGCTTCAAAAATTATAGTATTGGTCATTAATCTGCTAAGCTGGCGACGCAACGACGACGCGTATTCCCGCGCCAGTGCCAAATGCATTGCCGTAACTCACTGTAATATGCTTAACAAATGTCCTACTGTGGCGTTTACAAAGCAAAAATTTACGTTTTATAACTACAAGTGGATATCTATCTTTTCTTAATTATTTTTTGTGCTTTATTATTGTGTTGCGAATTCGCATGACTAACTAGGGAATACGTGGTTCGACAATAGTGCAGTGACTGGCACTGACACTGTAGGGTTACTCCAAAAGCGATACGCATGAAGTACGTAACTGCGTATCCGCGTTTCAGTGTCGAGTAACATTGAGCGTTATAATACATGATGATAAAGTCTAATTTGGTTTGACATAGAAATAGGACGTCACTATCGGACAACTATCGTATTATTTTATGTACTTAGTAACCCCCCTGTACACCGTCAAGTGTATCAGTTTATGTGTTTTGTAGCCCAAAATGAATAAAAAAAAAATTCAATTTATTTTGGAGAATTTGTGCCTGCGTTCGAAGTTGACCCTAGTTACCTAATTCCCCGATTTTAAAATTTACTATAGTTAAAAAGAGATGTTAGGGAACCAAACAGCGCTGAGCGCAGTGCTCAAATCATGAAACTTTTACGCCAATATTTTTTATACAACAAGAGCACATGACTTATAAAAAGAAAACAAGTAATATCAGGTACACATTGTGTACCTCCGTACCTGATATTCATGTTGTCTTTTCATGAAATTAAATTCAGCAGCAGAGGCACACACAGCGGAATTGATAAGTAATTATCTTCCACTCGTGCTCTTTACTCTGTCACTCGCAATCATAATACCTTGTTGTTTTTCTCTGGGGCTACTTTGAGGTGGCGTGGTAATGTCAGGCATTTAGCTAGGTGTCACTCAAAGCGGGTTAATTAGCAATAAACTGTAGTATTGCGACGCTAACATTGCCCATGAGGTGCGAATCCAGCTGGTTGTAATTCTGTAACTACATAAACATTCAGGTTGATTTTGTACCTAGCTATTGCTGTCTCCGATCAGATCGTAAAAACCTATCAAGGGAGTAGGCGAGAACTTGAAGCTAGCAGCCTATCACTATTTTGATTCCCTTTACGCTAAATGTGGCATAAGGGTCAGTTCACACCGAGACGCGACGCGACATAGCGCGCACGTGAAAGAAATATAGAACTTGTTTACTAGACAAAAAGAGGGAGAGCTACGCAGCGCGACAAAGCGGGCTGTCGCTGAAATCTGTATCTTTTTGCCTAGTAAACAAGTTCTATATTTCATCCAAAGTGCGCGCTACTTCGCGTTGCGTCACGTCTCGGTGGGAACTGACCCTTAGGGTCTTGTCGCCCTGGGCTCTGCCCCATTAGATATAAAGACGTGATTCTGTATGTCTCACTTTACTAACTTGTGCCTTTGGAAATAATAAAAACATATATTACCTGCGCAATAACAATATAAGCTATACATAGTTGAGTTATATTTTCGATGATGGAACAAACAATTTAGTCCTTCGATTGGGGGCGATTGGGGTCAACTGCGCATCGAAGTGGCGTCGCCAACGTCGTATTACATCATGCGACAGCCTGGAAAACTTATATCAATTATATCCAATAAAAAGAATTATACTGTCATATACACCCGTCAATCCCGTAATATGTTGTAGCTGCCTATTTGATACCTGTAATTCAATAATAACTATAATACTTTGAAGGGCATGATGGCTCAGTCCTTGAAATCGAAATACCCAAGAAAATAAAAAAAATAAAAACTTTTTCATAGAATTTCGATTAGCTACACGTATGTAGGTAGGTACATAACATACATATACACATGCACATACATACAAATACACATAGACACACACATTCACATACATACGCCTACGTACTCTTACCTACATGCACATCTCTTGCCTATTCTAATTTATAGTACCTATAATAAAACGATCTTAAGGCCGTACCCGTACTGCCCGTACCTAAATTTTCCGGGGTCCAGTGCTGCCCCCATATAAAATAAATCATTTCAATGAAAACGGAGACATTATTTAAAATTTTGCTACTACCAAGTGCTAGATAACCCTTCAAAGTATTTTATGAACTACTGTTTACAGTTTAAAGTAAGAACTTTAAGCTTTACTACGCACAATTGCGAAAAACGGCCACTTTTGGCAAATGTGCGTAGTAAAGCTAAACGTTCTCATTATAAACTGTAAACGGTAGTTCATAAAATACTTTGAAGGGTTATCTAGGACTTGGTAGTAGCAAAATTTTAAATGATGTCTCCGTTTTCTTTGAAATGATTTGTTTAAAATGGGGGCAGCACTGGACCCCGGAAAATTCAAGTATGCTAAGAGGAAACCTCAAGCAAGGGCTAGAGAAATGAAAAATAGGTATTTGTAAAATCTATTGCTGTCGCGCTATGCCCGAACTACAACCGAGCAAGTGCGATAGTATAGACATACTGCAGCTTGGACTGAAAATAACTATTAAAAGAACAGAAAATCAACGATTCGTAGTCCCCTGATTTCTTCTCCAAAACTTAACCAATGTAAGTTCTTTTTTTATTACGAATTAACAAAGACTTGAGCGATGTGTTTTAATTTTTTTATATAATCTAGTCAAATTAGTTTTCTGGATGTTTGAACACAGCGAAAAATCTGGCCATTTTTTTAAGTTTTTGAACGTTCATACTCTTTTAAAAAATAATTTATGAAAAAAAAAGAAAACAGGGATTGCATAAAAATAATAACCATAAAATATATTGGCATATGGTAAATTAGACTAATGATAATTACGCATAATTTTTTTATCCATAACAAATGTAGCATAATTGTCTTAATCATACATAAAATTAGCATAATCATATTTCAACATAACATTTATAAGCATAAATTTATAAAGGCATAACAGTATCAAACAGTAATGAACATAGTCATAATCATCTTACGCAGAATAAGTAACTCCTAAATTAATAGACACACATCAATACCTTTTAACTGCAACACATGCATGATAAGATTTTCTATTACTACTATTCACGACTTTTATTGCTATAGGTTTGCCCTAACCTAGTAAAATGGATAGAACTTTTCAAGCACTCGCCGGCCGCTACCGTGCGTGTGTTGGTCGCAGTTCTAACCTAACCTAACCTATAGGTTTGCCCAAACCTAGTAAAATGATTTTACTAGGTTAGGGCAAACCTATAGGTTAGGTTAGGTTAGATAAAATAAATAAAACATTTTCAAATTTTTCATTACTTTATACCTATTAAACTTTAGTAAAATATACTATTATGCGACTGTACACTATGCCTAAAAACATTGTGCAAATTATAAGTATGCATAAATATATTAGACCTAAATATAATTATTCCAAAGTACATATGCTGCTAAAAATCAATTATGCCCAAGTATAATTATGCCAAGAAAAGTATGCCAAATTCACTGTGCCAAACCATTTTAATAATAAATACATTATGCTAACGAAAGGAATCCCACATGCTACTAGTGGCTATAGATATTCAGAAAAAATATAACTACGTTGTAAATAAAGAAGAGCGGTGCATCCTGGTACAGGCATCCTTGATAGCCTAAAAGGAGACTCCAACACCTAATTATGTAAGATCATTACTGTTATAGTAAATAAAATATATTTTTTATTATTATTTATAATTCAATTTGCATGTACATATTAATTATATAATTCGCAGTTGAATGGTATAATCCGCTAATTCACTAAACCTCTCGCTGTTTGGTATTACAGCTCGGTTTTGTAAAACAGCGAACCCTAATACGCGGAATGGAATGAACGACTTGTATTCATCCATGACCATGCGGCTAGAGAAGTTGTTTAACAATTCTATCTAAAGAAATTATATACAATTTAGAATGCCTACGAAGTGGTAATGTAGCGAGCGTGCCGCGGCAGCGGCCCCCAACTAGCAATTTA
This sequence comes from Acrobasis repandana, assembly GCA_963576875.1. Lineage (NCBI taxonomy): Eukaryota > Metazoa > Arthropoda > Insecta > Lepidoptera > Pyralidae > Acrobasis > Acrobasis repandana. The sequence continues at coordinate 7,947,056 of OY756215.1, forward strand.
ACGTCGTTCAATAGTTTAGTAAACGTTATCATATTACCAAAGCTAGGTAACACTAACGTTATAATAACGTTTGCTAAACGCAAAAAGGGCCCCATTTATACGACCTACATTGTTGTATAGTGGTCGTACAAAAGTCACAAGATGACTTCGCTAACGTCATTCAAAAGTCGTGTGAATGTTAAGGAATTACCACTTTTATGGCGCAATGGCGGCATCATCGGTTTTTTTTCGAGATTGGAGTGCAAAATAAATATTACAAGAAAATAAAAGGTGAATATTAATTAACTTTCATATCTTGCTAACTGTGTATTTGTCTCTCATACCGTTATATTCGACTGGGAATAAAAGTTTTATGATAATATACCTACGTAAATAGTATTCATATTTTCATGCCCCTTCATAGTTTTGTGTTTAAAACATTATACTTTTATTAATAAAAATATGTTTATTTCTGAAAATTTAAGCCATGTTGCTTTTGTTGCATAGTTATCTCTGTATAACATTGTAAAGACATAAAGTCGTTTTATGGTTATGTAAAGACCATGCAATACGCCATTGCAGTTAGGGTTCCTCAAAAAATTTTAAGTCAAAACTTGACTCAAATGCGACTACAAGGTTGATTAAAGTCAATGACATTAAATGGACATCATGCAACATTAACGTTATATTTGTATCGTAAATAAACAACCAAGTCATTTAAGTGTCTCAAATTGACTTCAGTAAAACAAAAAAGTGATTGTTTTATAAACGTAACATAAAACGTGTATACAACTGCTACATTATATAAATGTCATATAAGGGTTTTCCAAACACCAAATTTGGTCAGTTGAAAACGTTTAATGGACTGTAACGTTAGTATGACTATAGTGTTGTCGTACAAACGTTTTAGCTAAAACTGTAATATAACGTCGTATAGTTTAGTCTTGCTTACGTTGCTATGACCAGTGAAATATAACATATTCGTCGCACAACTAAAAAGTTAAATTGAAGACGTTTATAGGACCTAGTAGTCATCTCATTACTATTATAAGGCTGCTATCCAATTTAATGTCGTACAAGTCAAGACTTATATGACGTTTTTGCTTGTTGGGCGGCGAGTGCTAGAAAAGTTCTATCCATTTTACTAGGTTAGGGCAAACCTATAGCAATAATAAACCGGCCAAGTGCGAGTTAAACTCGCGTGGAGAGGGTTCCGTACAATTGATTGAATTCTAATAGGTTTTCCTGTAATCTACAAGCAATCAACTATATTTTGTATTTTTTCAAAATTTTAGGCTCAATAGTTTCGGAGATCAGGGGATGGTCAATTTTCGTCTTCTTTTATGAATAAAATCAAAACTATTCATTTTACAATAATAACAAAAATATATTTGAGATCCTCATAATTAGCGGTTTATACCACCCAACTGCGACATATATATGTATATAAAAGAAGAAACTGACTGGCTGACATAGATAAATAGTGACTGATCGATCAACGCACAGCTGAAACCGCAGGTTCTAGAAGCATGAAATTTTGCACAAACGTTCCTTTATGCCGTAGGTGTGCACTAAGAAGGGATTTTTGGAAATTCATCCCCTTAATTAAGGGGTTGAAAGTTTGTATGAAAGTAGGTCATTTTTAGGGTTCCGTAGTCCACAAGGAACCCTTATAGTTTCGTCATGTCCGTCCTTCCGTCTGTCTGTCCGTCCGGGCTCGTACTCCGCCGCTACTGCACCGATTGTCACGAAAATTGGTGGAGAGATAGATATTGAATTCCAAAAGTTGATTTTTAAAATTACGAAAAAATGATTTTTTTTCGGCCCCCTTTTGTATGGGACAACGAAAAGTGAATTTAAAAAATAAATTGGATTAACCCCAACGTGTGGGTTATCGTTGAAAAGGTCTTTTAAAATGCAACAAAAACTGCTTTGAAACTATGTAGATCAAACCCCCCAGTCTTGAGATAATCTAATACAAAGTTAAAATTTGAGGTGTCCCCCCACCGTAACTTTTGAAATATTACTGAAAAAAATGTGGTATATACCTCAAAGTATGTACTTTCAATTAAAACTATAGCGGTCTCGGTATCATAGAAAGTTATTTTTTAATACGTCAGAAATCGTAAACCGCAATTTACCTTTAGAACTTTTATATTATGTTACTTGCTGCTACGGAACCCTTCATGGGCGAGTCCGACTCGCACTTGGCCGCTTTTTGAAGTTATAAGTGTAAAAATTGACATGTGAGCTCACGGTTCAAAAAAAAGTTTTGCTGTATCACTATTTTCAACAAAACCGTTTTGTAAGGGGGTAAAATAGGGGGTGAAAGGTTATATGAAAAGTAGTCAATTTTAAAGTTAGAAATGTAAAAAATTACTTATGAGCTAATAGTTAAATAAAAGTTAACTGTATCACTATTTTAAATTAAACAAGATCATATCCTAAGAGGGTAGAATAGGGGGTAAAAGTTTGTATGAAAATTAATCATTTTTGAAGTTAGGAATGTAAAAACTGATATTATGCTTAAAGTTTACTGTGTCAATTTGTAATGAAATAAATTTTTTGAGGTGGTAAAATAGGGGATTAAAGTTTGTATGTAAGTTAGGCAGTAAGTAAGTTTAAAAAAAAGTGATACAGTATACTATTATTCCTTAACATTCATTGGATCATCTACTAATTTTAAAAATTGTAATTTCAAAAATGATACCATTTTTACTTCATTTTGATCTTCAATTCCTTCTGATGTAAAATACGTAAATTATTTTAAATACCTTAATAATCAATATATATAAAAGAAACTGACTGGCTGACATAGATAGTGACAAAGATAGATAGTGAATGCTCGATCAACGCACAGCTGAAACCGCAGGGTCTAGAAGCTTTCGTATGAAATTTTGCACAAACGTTCCTTGAATGCCCTAGGTGTGCACTAAGAAGGAATTTTTGGAAATTCATCCCCTAAGGGGTTGAAATGAGAGTTCAAAGTTTGTATGAAACTAGGTCATTTTTGAAGTTGGAAATCTAAAAGTTGTCATGTGAGCTCACGGTTAAAAAAAAAGTTTATTGTATCACATTTTTTTTTCAAAATCCTTTTCTAAGGGGGTGTAAGTTTGTATGAAAGTAGTCATAGTCTAGGCTGCAAGTTAAGGCTTTGCATCAGAATTTAGTAGAAGCCACAATTTTTAAGGGTTAGACCCAGGGAGAAACAGTATTTGTGCCGCGTATTCCGTTGATTCCCAATGATCTGCCTTTTGAATTTAAGCGACTTCAATTTCCTCCGACGCGGGCGAAGTCGCGGGCAAAAGCTAGTAATCGATTTTTTTTGTCTTCATCCTCAATATTGTTACCAAAAGATACATGACATTTCTGAATTAGTAGTTAGTATAAAAATAATAATTAATTAATTGGATTTTAATAAATTGCAACCCGTTTAAAAAAAAAACTAATTTATGTAGTTTACGCGGGCAAAGCCGCGGGCAAAAGCTAGTATACGTAAATAGCTGTAAAGCCGTGTAGTTCTTGGCAGAGTAGAATATAGGACCACTCCAAGTCTTCCCGCGAATGTCGTAGAAGGCGACTTAGAAAACACAAGCTAAACAAAACTTATAAACATGAGAACAATGAGACCTCTCCCACCCGCCTGGTCAGCGTGGAAAGTGTAGGCCAAATCCTCTTACTGCTCTGGCTAATAAGAACCAGTACTCAAGTACAGAAGTCTCACTCAGCAAAGAAATTCAAAGAAATATCTACTCAATTTGGTTAGCGATATGGTTTAATTTAGCTCACGTCAGAACTCAACACCTTTTAGTTTAGATACCTAGACATCCATTGCAGGCCAATTTAATTCTTATTACTCTAGACATACGATTCGTATAACTAAATTTACCACTTCGAGGGGCCGCTGCGCGCATAGTAAAAATGTAGGTATAGGTATTTTCGATACCTAAACGGGGAGTGGAGTGACACAGGCCTGCTAATATATGGCTCTGGTAGTACAGAGAGGATCGTGCTCCTGCAGTGGAGACTAAAAAAGGCCTGATGATGATGTAATATACCTATTCTTGTTTCACACCAATGTACCTATTTCTGTTGCCGCTATAACAACAAATACTAAAAACAGAATAAAATAAATATTTTAAACTTTGAACTGGGTGCGAATTTTTGTAACCTCGGCTAATGGGTTTGTATGAGGTAGGTTTCACATCAGTCAAGTCAAGCATCAGTCAAGTCCATCAGTCTAATCAGAATGATCGGAGAATGATCGTGTTACCAGCTGAATGGCAGACTGATGGTTCTGACTGATGAAAATTAAAATTGTTTTGAATGATGGGAGACTGATCGCGTAACCAGCTCGTATCATTCTCGCGTCAGTCACCGTACTTTAGTTACTTTACTACACACCGTACACCAATGTAAATAAGGTTCATTATAGCTCTTTGCTGCCAGCAGACTGATAAACTGTCATTCTGGATTGACCGTGTAACCGTGAAAAGCATCCATCATTCTGGCGTCAGTCACGTCATTCCAGACTGATGGACTTGACTGATGCCAGAATGAAAGTGTAACCTACCTCTATGGCAAAATCATTGACTTACGGCAAAACGGATACGTAAAATTACGTAAATACTTAGTAACTTACTAAGTAGGTAAGTAAACTAAATCTGACAATGGATCTGGATAAAATAAAATTTGTATAGATCAATACCTAGGTCAAATGTGTTTTAAACCAGAAGTACCTACTGTTTCAAAACTTTGTAAAAAAACACTGACACACACAAAAACACTCAACAATTCTGACTCATTCGTTTTTTACAAAGTATTTAAATAACAAATGCCATGAAACGAGCTGAAATAGGACGATCGCAGAAAGCGTAGCACTATAAGACTATAGCGTTGCACAACACTATTGCACCGCGCCGTAAACATGTTGGGCTCAAACAAAAAGTACCTACCTAATTCAAACATGGCCGTACGATAAGAAAAACTTGCTTTCATTGATAAAATGTTGCTTGCGTAAACGTTGTTTTTCTGTGACGCAGCGATAAGCCGTGATGAAACGGTGAAACCCGAAGTGCCCCAGAGGCAGCTAGAGGTGAAAATGCCATGAGATAGAAATTAGCTATAAGAAAAGCAATATGTATAGCGTTGGTCCTCCCTGTATCCATTGGTACCTCCGTAGAATGTTTTCAAACGCTGAAATAACACGTATGTTCTTGTATGACGACCCCCTTTACTTTTTAACTTTATCTTACTTTTAGTATTTGTAATCGGTAAAAATTTTAAGTATTTAGTTAATGCCATTATAAGATCGAGTTAAAAACACTGAAAAAACACGTTTTATGTATGACGACGGTCCCGTTAATTTAAACTTTTTTATTTTTAGTATTTGTTGTTATAGCGGCCACAGTAATACATAATCGGTGAAAATTTCAAGTGTCTAGCTAGCTATTACGGTTCAAGAGATAGAGCCCTGTGACAGACGGACAGACCACCATCACCAGAAGACCATCGGCAGCAAAAATACGCAGTTCATACCACACACACACCAAGTATAGTATCTATTACCTCATGTTTACTTGTTGCTATTGCTAGTATACGGTAGACTTTAATTTCCCTCTTCTTTACCACTTTCCAAACTGCAATTCCCCACACACTCCATATCCTATATACGTGCTCACCTGGTTTCTCGAACCTGGTACAGGTCTAACGCGGTCTGACGTGGCTGCACTAGTAAAACGGAGAAGATAAGTACCCATAGCGACCCGTTGCTAGAAGTGCGGTCATGTTCACTCCAAGGTGGACTTAGTTCCTACGCTCTTGCTGCGAAACGCTGGCTAGGTGGGCACAGAACTGAACTGAACTGAACTTTCTGTGAATATTTCAAGCGTCTACCTGTTGCCGTTATTAATATCGAGGAAAAAATGGCAAAAAATCGCGTTTGTTGTATGGGAGCCCACCTTTAATATTAATTTTATTCTGTTTTTAATATTTGTTGTTATAGCAGCAATAGAAATACATCATATCTGAAAATTTCAACTGTCTAGCTATCACGGTTCATGAGATACAACCTGGTGACAGACAGACAGACGGACAGAGACAGACGGCCGGACAGCGGAGCCTTGGTAATAAGGTCCCGTTTTTATCCTTTGGGTATGGAACCCTAAAAATACGCGCTAAGTATACTACCGCAAAGGTGGCGTGGAAATGTGTGCATATTGACGATTACAACTCTTCCAACTTTTTGAACCGTTATACCTATTTCAGAAACGGTGGCTATTAGGAAAAAAAGTATTTTTACATTTTTTATAGATAATTATCTGATCTACAATTTTTGCCTCAACTAATTTTATGATAAAACTTACCGTTTTGCTGAAAATCGCGAAAACCCCATTTTTGTGACCTTTGACCCCAATATTTTTTTTTCAGGTATCGTGTCGATAAGGACTTTTTACATCCATCCTACCAACTTTCAGCTGGGTGCGAATTATTGTAACCTCGGATGTCTAAATTAACCGGACTAGAGCATCCCCGAAGCCCGGACATCCCATTCTCATCCCACTCACACCGCCGCGTCCCGCGTCTGTTATGTTTAACCCTCTCAGACCCTATTTTTTTTTTTTTTTGCTGAGCCACATTACCTATGTTAAGTTAAGGTACCTTTCTATTCTACCATTTACCTTGAGCACGCACGGTCGTGCGTGGTGTGGTGCCCAAGCCCATCATACACAGGATACGCACGGATGTGCGGGTACTTTTCTGAAAAATCTGTCCAAAATGTTTTCACTATTCTTTCTATCCTTTTTAGTATCAAATAATATAGGAAAATATCAGTTCTATTGCATAATCATTTTATTTAAAAAAAAGTTCAGGTCTGGCAGGGTTAGGTAAACTGTGGTTGAATTAAAAATATCGTCGTCGTATCGTGGGCTATGTTATACGATCATACTACCATACTCATCCGAACAACCAATGGACCCAGCTTCTAAATCGTGAAGCCTTGTGTCCTGTCCTAATGTCCCTTCTCCCTTGCCTATCGCGCCCTAGGAACGTCAAAAAAAATGAGAACGCGAGAACGGGCGAGCAAGCCACATTCCTCGGCAGTGTTGCTAGCTACACATGCACAATATCCCATGAATCCCATCCCATGCTCATTTTATTGTTTTCTAATTTATTAGGTTATTAATTAGGTTCTATGTTACTTTGGCCAATGCCGGTTTTTGGCGTCTTTTTTTTGCGCGCGGCCATTGACCAAACCTTGTTTTTCTGGTAGAAAATAACATATAAACAAAACCTATTATGACAAATATACCTCTAAACTCAGTCCGAACTGAGTTATTGAGGTTATAAATTGCTAATATATTCATATGTTTCTAAGACTATTTTCGTCATATGGGCGGAAGTTAAATGAAAATATGTAACAAAATAATTATCTTTTGGCATTTTAAATACCACTATGCTCCTTTGAGGCCTTCTCTGCCACCTCCCCTTGACAACTGCACAAAGTGTTCGGCGAGTTTAGAGGTATTGGTCGGTCTTAGTGCGAACAAAGCAGCGCAGGTACAAATCAGCTAAGGTCCTTGCGCCAACCCCTTTCCCCGCCTTCTCTCCGCCAACCCCGCGCGCGCACCACCGAGCAAGTAAACGTACGGAGCAGCTACATATCACTCTTACATATGCAGATATTGTTTTGTTTCTTTCTGTTATTATTGCAGTTTGGTTCAATATTTATATTATTATACGAAATAAATAGGTATTAATTAAAATAGAGTTATATTTTGATATTTTTATTTTATAATTCACAACCAACAATGATATTTTTTATTTGTAAATATACTTTTAAATTTTTATTTTATATAATATATTTAGTTCTTAGTTAGTTTTAATTATTTTTATCTAGTTATAATTTAGATTAAATAGAAGTAGGTATGTAACTTATGTTCTGAATTATCTTGTTTCATTATAAAAACATTACATTAATAATGATTTATTGATATAATGATTACATTGTTTAAAGTAGAAAAACCGTAGAAGTGTTAAAAAATGTCTACTTATATTTAACTCTAATGTTATATTTTTACTACATATAGACAAACAAACATATCCCAAGTAATATTATAAATGCGAAAGTGAGTTTGTATATTTGTTTGTTTGTTACCTCTTCACGCTTCATCTACTGAACCAATCTTCTTGAAATTTCGCAAACACATAGATAACAGTACTGAAAAGGACATAGGATACCTTTCATCCCGGAAAAAACATTGTTCCCGTTGGATATGCGATAAACGACTTAGCAAAAGGTACTGATCCGATATCGGATATTATTATATTGGTATGTACCTATCCCAATCTCAATCCCAACTGTTATTATAAATGCGAAAGTGAGTTTGTATATTTGTTTTTATTTTATTAAATTGCGAAATCCAAATCAGATCAGTAGTTTTGCTATGTTCATAGGTTATGTTATGTTTGTTGTTGTTATGTTACGTTACGTTATGTTATGTTATTTTATGTTATGTTATGCTATGTTATGAGGCTGAGTAGAATAGGACCACTCTAAGTCTTCCCGTGGATGTCGTAGATGGCGACATAGGAAACACAAGCTGAACAAAGCTTTTAAACATCAATGGGACCTCTGCAACCCGTCTGGCCAGCGTGGAGAGTGTAGGCCAAATCCTCTGGCTAGTCTGGCTAATATATGGTTCTGGTAGTACAGAGAGGGTCATGCTCCTGCATTGAAGACCAAAACAGACCTGATGATGATGTTCGCATGTGAACAGTGCATGTGAATTTGTTTATTTTGACAATGAGAGACCAAAAAATAAAGTAAATAACAGTGTCTTATAACAAATCTCTGTTCTGTGTCTGACTCTGAAAATTTGTTTTTTCTCTTATTTAGAAAAACACGTCTTCTATTCAACTCTCATAATTATACGCGAGCGAAGCCGCAGGTAAAAGATAGTCTTTTATATGTTGGACTATAAAAAAACAGATCAAGGTCATTGATTTTTAAAACGTATGGTTAACACAATAAGGTCGTTAACAAAAAGAAAAAAGGTTTATGGATATAAGTGTACAAAAGAAAATCCGTCAGAGAAAGGCTGTTTTCATTTCAAATTATCAATCGAGAAGAACAAAGGCTCCAAAGTGTTCGCAAGAGCTCTGTCGGTTGGGCAAAGCCGATTGATGAAGCTGAAGACAGAGGACGGTGGCGTGGTGTCGACAAAGAAAGGGGTCCTGGCAGAGATCGAGAGGTTTTATGGACAGCTGTATACCTCAGTTGCACAACCTAGTGGACAAATGGCTATAGACCCAAGAGCCAAGCTGACCTGACACTATACTGAAGATATCCCAAACATCAGCCTGTACGAGATTAGAATTGCCCTCAAACAGCTTAGGCGCACAACAAGGCGCCGGGCGAGGATGGAATCACAGCAGAGCTTCTGAAAGCGGGCGGAATGCCGGTAGGTACTGAAAGTCCTTCAGAGGCTCTTAAATTCCATTCTACCCGAGGGCGTAACGCCAGAAGCGTGGCACAGGGGCGTGGTGGTCCTTTTCTTTAAAAAAGAGAGATAACACCCTATTGAAGAACTATAGGCCTATCACGCTTTTGAGTCATGTATATGTCGCAGTTGAATGGTATAATCCGCTAATTCACTAAACCTCTAGCTGTTTGGCATTACAGGTCGGTTTCGTAAGACAGCGTAAATAACTGAACCCTCATACGCAAAATGGCATGAACGATTTGTATCAATGCCGCGACGCAAGACGTAAAATTGTAGATAGTTCGGAATTCTTCACAGCGTTCTTAGAGTAAGCTGTTTTCATCGAGAGATATTGGAGACATCGTTTATGATTTTGGACTGAAAATGGTTAAGAAGAATAAAGCAGATCTTCAGCTTGGTTATAGTTACTTCGACGCCCGCCTTCAAGCAAGATAGAAAATTTACGTGAATCAAATTAAGGCCGAGAGAAACCGCTACGCCATTGAGATTATGTTGCGTTAACAAACTTTTCTGTATCCACTTGCATCGAACTTTGTATAATTCTTTATTGGTATCCTTATAAAGGTACTTTTTGGTAGACAGCGCTTAGCGTTTAGATTATACCTATTGTACATTAACTTATAAAGTTAACGTACAATAGTGCAATAAATTAAATAAATAAAAAAAATAATAAAAATTCTATGATGTTGGAGATTAGATTACATAGTAAGAAGTTGAATTAAGGTTTTATTTTAATGCCCCGTCATAAATTTGTTTGTTTATAACATGTCTGCAAATAACCTATTCTGCGGTCTAAACGTGGTAAGCTAGTTTTTTAAACGTGACACATTTGTCAATGTGTCAATCCAGCTGAATGATATTAAGCTGTTTAACAATACCGAGCTGTAATGCCAAACAACTAGAGGTTTAGTGAATTAGCGGTTTATACCATCCAACTGCGACATATACATTATGAATATTCGGGCGCGTTTACGTTGAAGTAAAATGCGTTTGACGAATAAGAACTTTTTTTTTACCAGTTAAAAAAAAATAAGGCTTGGCAAAATGAAACAAAATTGAGACTTTACTAATTATTATTTTTGCGTTGCTTGACAAATCGGAACCAAAACAAGCGGTTAAAACACGCTTGACCCTTTTTGCATTTGACGAGTTGGTTACTAAATCGATGACAGTCACTGCTTTTCACTTAAGTATATTTTTTGAGAAAATAAATGATTTTGCAGCATTTTTTTATATAATTATATACCCAATGCAAGCCAAGTACAGTACAAGTTGCGAATGGGACGAGTTGCGAACGGAACGAGATGTGAATGGGACGAGCTACGAATGGGATAAGTTGAGAATGGTACACGTTGCGAATAGGACGAGCGGCGATTTGGACGTGTTGCGAATGGGACGATTGGCGTTACACCCATTCTGTGCAGTGTAGGGAAAAAGTGACCTCTATATTTTTCTTCCAACTACGCTGCAATTCTATCATAACTGCACTACATATCCAGCACAAAGCGGAACTTTGTTGCCCTAGAGCAGAAAAAATGTTTGGAAAACCTTTACTGCACTGTTTAGTTTCTTAGTTTTTTTAATCGATGGAGAGAGAGTGAAAGAGAAAAGTGATATTGTCTCTTTCGCTTACTTTAAGTACTAGGTGAACGAGAAGGAAGAAGGAATAGTACCAGGATAGCATAAGAGCAAGGTTACACGATAATTTTGGCATCAGTCAATTCCATCAGAATGATCGGAGAATGATCGTGTAACCCGTTGAATGACAGACTGATGGTTCTGACTGATGAAAATTAAAATTGTTTTGAATGATGAAAGACTGAAGGGAGAGTGATCGCGTAACCCGCTCGTATCATTCTCGCATCTGCCACCGTACTTTAGTTACTTTACTACACACCGTACACCAATGTAAATAAGGTTTATTATAGCTCTTTGCCGTACAAGTACTTTTTATCAGTCTGCTGTCATTCTGGATTGACCGTGTAACCGTGAAAAACATCCATCATTCTGGCGTCAGTCACGTAATTCCTGACTGATGGACTTGACTGATGGCAGAATGATAGTGTAACCTCTAAGTCTGCAGAAGTAAACTCCTGCCTGCAGACTTAAGCTATCCTGGTACAATAGCTTTGCATACCGCTGGAAGTCAAGTTCATCTATCAAAAAAGTATTAGCCTAGATAATATACGATGCAAACAGTTGGTTGGCCAATCTGATGGCCGTATGAAGTTATACAGTTTGCGTGTGACGACGCGATGTGTGCAATTGCTTACCTAATAATTTTACCTAAATAAGCTTTTCTTGCAGTAATTGAAAGAAAAGCAGATTTTGCACCTCGCATTAAGTAACTTATATTGCACTCGTGCTTCTTAGAGCCTCCAAGTAAGCACTCGGTGCAACAATCTACTATTTTTCGTTCAGTGCTACTGGGTTAAGAACATGACTGAATTTAATATAATTTTAATCCCTAGAGAATAAAGAACTGTTTCGTTCTTATTAAATAGATTTTTTGAGTATACCTACAGCAAGAAATTGTGAAAGGCTATTTCATTTACGTTCATGTCGTACAAAGACATTTGACTTATTTGCTTTATTTAGTGGTAAATCCGTCATGCGGGTAACATTTATCTTCCACTGGGTCGACGGCACGGCCCCGCGCGCGCCTCTCCATGCCTGCCTGCCTGCCTTGCTTTGCTTGCCTTGCCTAGCCGCCCGCCTCTCCGCCGCGGCGCCGCTCCGCTCAATTCAGTCGTTCGCGCGCGTTGGTTTCTATAACTCGTCAATGCCGTGTCGCTCTCTATCACATGCTGTGTTTACAGTACAGTGTTATTGTTTCTATTCGTTAATTACACTAATTAGTGATCAGTGTGGGTGACAGTGTATTATTATTTACGAATAAGTGTCTCAGGATTAGCAATTGCGTACTATTCAGTGTGGTTTACGAGGAGCAGATAGCCACGGCAGGCCCCGAGCGCAGGTAGCGTTTCGAATTTGTTTTCAATCTGATTATAATAGTATAAAAATAATGGAAAGTTGGTGATGTGTATGCTATGACATGAAAATTTGAGTAGCGACGCGAAACAACAACAGATAGCCTAGTGATATGTTGATAACAACGCAGTTATCGCCCGTGCCGTGTCCGTTTACCACGTGGTTCGTTTCGGGCGGTGCTCCACGGTGTAAACAACTATTGCTTGTTGCCCTTCTCCGTATCAAGCCGAGGCGAAGTAGCGTTCGTTCTACGTCGCGTCCGTCCTTCATGTTTTTATGTGCACTCACAAACACTCATCATGGGGTGTTACATTCTTATAATTATAATCCAAGAACTTGTTCACACATCACCTATCTATGTATTTGAAGGTGTTTAAAAATAATAATAAAAAGTATAGTCTTTAACAACACATCATTTTAATATTTGTTTGCGACAAAAAAAAGGATAGGCACCTACAAAAAATTGTTTGTAAAAATTGTACATGTCTACAAGACGTTAGATAACATCTGAGCTTTATTAGGTAGGTACTAGTTTGACTACCGATTTACGTTTTTCCGATTTTAACTCATTCCCTTGATCGGCTTTTACAATCTGCACTTTTTCGTCGCTCTATCAAAATTGTAACAATGTACCTACTTTGACAAAAATGTAAACAGGTAATGTCAAATATTTAATAGCTTATTACTTATTAGCTACATTATTTTCGTGCGTGATTAGAAACCCCACGAGAAAGTCAAAACATGGGTTCCTGAGATATAGGACAATAATGTTAGTGCCTGATGCTGCCTATGATTGAAATCTTAATTTTACATTAGACACTTTCATAAAAAATACCGAAATAGTTTATTTAAAAAAAAGAAGAAAGATAAAATAATTTACATATTTACAGATATACAAAATTAAATACCTACTTACTACAAATTTAATCTAAAAAATCGTGTCCATGTGGCATAGTGCCAAGAACGCTGGCCGCATTTCCGCGTTGAATCGCAATACTAATACGTTGTGCGAAAAAACAGCCAGCCCTCTTGTCACCGGCGGCAAAAAATACCTACATAATTCAAAATGATGGAATCAATATGACACTATAATATTAAACTTATGTATACCTACATAATCTAATTCCATAATAAAATAATACATATTATGTATGTACCAACAAGAATGTTGTTAAGGCAGATGAGTGGCGACATCATTTATTTTTGTAGTAGACATTAAAAACCTGAAATATGCCGCATTATCACCACCAATAAGCATACTCGCGCGTTAAACATACGCCTTGAAGTCTTATCACATCAGTAGGTACTATGTCGAAAACTCAATTTTATGGATTTTGCGGCCTTCACTCTTGTTATTTCCCTTGCAGAAGTAATGGTTACCTATAAAAAATTTTCGTCCTTCCATACAAAATCCGTTTGGCTGATTGCTGATTTGTTTGGGAAGGCAAGTACATAGATCTCGCTGGGGAAGGCGAATTTTTATTTTAGTTTATCATTAATTGTTTTTTAATGGAAAGTAGTTCAGTATCATGGACTGAACCTGCTCCAAAAATTTGGCTGGTGGTTAAAAGTCAGCCTGTATAGGTATGATGTAGTAGGATTATTTGATAATTCGAATTTTTGCGAAATCCTCAGGGATATTGCTTAATACACTGATAATTTAACTGGTAAAAAAATACTCAATCTTACTGGAAAATGATATTAGAGATCTTAGCTTCCCATCAGGCTAGATAGAGGTCAAACGCACTTTTAAATCTTAAAAATAAAAAAACTAGTTGTAGCAGTGGGGGGAAAAAGGGCTGGGATGACGATGATAAAGAAAGTACTTTGTGAGAAGGCTTATTATAGGACCGATGACTATCTTAAAGACAAAAAAGTCTGGCATAAGCTTGATGCTGGTCTATACATGTCATAAATTTTAAGTTTTACATTTGTTAGTTGACGTCTTTGGAGAAAACGTGCAGTGCAGTTTGATGTTAATAAAGATATTTTGAATTGAATTGAATATCCTTAACTCTGATTGGCTAGATTTTTGCTAACTGACCAAATCTTATTCTGATTGGTTCCTAGTTTTACCCTGTGAGCTTAGAAGTATTATATCATAGAGTTATGTTATGAGGGTTTGAAATAACAATATTGATATAAAGAAATACTTTTTATTGAACATTTTAGGGTTTGATCTCATCTATCAGCACGAGTGCTGAAGCGTTGCGTCGCTCTTTCTCGCTCTAGCAAATGATGCTTCTGAGCGACAGAAAAGGATAGCAGCATAGAAAAGTGCTGTTCCGTGCTGATAGATGAGATTCAACCCTTAGTTACCTAATCTATAAACAAAATCTAGTGCGAATACTACTGAGAGTCTACTTAATCTAATCTATAAACAAAATCTAGTGTGAATACTACTGAGAGTCTACATAATTAAAAACACAAAGAAAACAACGTGCACGTCAACCAATCTGAGGAAGTCTTTTTTCGGGCGCTCCGACAGGCCAATCAGTGTTTACATTTCATAATGGATATGTTTTGTTTCGCAATATTACTAGAACTACTCATGTTTTTGCAAAATCCCTACCTATCTTTTTTTTTCCAGTAAGATTTAGAATTTTTTTCATCATTGTCTAATTATCCATGTTTTCGCACTATCCCAAGAGTTTTTGTGAAAATTCGAATTATCACATCATCCTACGAGATAAATCATTGACTATAAAGTCAATGATTTCAACTACACTAACTAATAATATATGTATTATAAGTCAATGGCTAGTAATATATAAGTCAATGCTTATACATATAGTAGACATTGATTTTCTAAAGCAGGCACCTTTATTTAATTTGATTACACACACACACCATTGCATCCGATATTTATATTTTGTTGATTTTGATACAATTTAATTTAAAATACTGTATCTAGAATATAAAAATATTAAGAGTCGGATATTTTTATGTCAGGCAATCAAGATAAAAATATTATGATTTAAGATAAAAAAGCAAAGGGAACTAATTACTTAACTTAGAAAAGGTAGGTTACCTTTTCTAAGTTAATTAGTTCTCTACTACCCAGATACAATACAATGCGGTCCATAACTGGTCCGTTTATATCATGGGCATTATGGGTTTGTAGGTTAGGTGTATCTCAAACTGTGTTTTGTTCTTTTGCACCAAATTTTATAAAATCACATGATTATGATTTTCATTGATATGGGGTGGGAAAAACATTGAGATGATGTGGGTTGATACTTTGTACCTTTCATAACATAACACACCTATGCGTTCGAGTTCACCGCTACGGGCCGGGGTTGGGGGTGCAATGTTTTGAATGCCGCGCAAGCAGTGCGCCGCGCCGCCGCACTGGCCCCGCGCCCTCATCGATCGTGCTGCGCTGCGCTGCTCTATTATTTATTACCAAATATATGGCGGCAGCGGCGTGGTGCGGCACGGGGTCGACGACCTCGTCGCTGGCCACGGAGTGAAGCGTAAACAACTCTCAGAATGCAGCGCGGGAAACAGGTCCCTCTCACTACCTGCGAAGCGAAACCGCCTGCCCCAGGGACCCTACTACGTACTCCACTACCCGTTTGTAAGAATGCCTTTCATTTCATTTGCGCGGCGTTATTATCGAGCCGGCAGACACCACGCGAACACCACGTGGGCTGACTAGATGCTTTAGCTATGATAATTAATGATACAAATAGGTACCTAGTTTCTTTTACGTTACTTTTTAATGTCAAAACGGCCAAGTCAAATTATACTTTAGTGTAACTTATCCAATAAATATTCTATAAAAATTATTTGAGGCAATATGCATTTTTTATATGTTGTAGTTAAGTGTTTAAAGAATAAAAAAATCAATAAGCCAGACGATTTGGTCGGGTCTCTGATATTGCCAGGCGCGTGCAAAAGTATTTTTCAAAAAAATATAAAAAAGGTATTTGAGGCAACTTGAAATTTTAATAGGGTATTACTTATAACTAAAAAATAAGATTCTCAAAAAATCATTCAGTCATTTTGATGGGACTTTCTACTTGCCAGGTCAATCTAAATAAATCATAATGGTGCAAGCGAAACTAGGCCTTATCCTTAGGGCATAAGGCCTAGTTTCGCTAGGCATATAAAAATGCATATTGCCTCAAATACCTTTTTTGAAAAAAAAAAAACTTAGAAATTCATAGGTTGCTTTAGCCCCGCTACTCACCAGCCAGGTCTGCAGTTCCGTGTTGTATAATAGGAGATGTATGTGAAAAGTTTTCAACTTGCCTCAAACACCTACGCAAAATTCGCGCCAGCTCTCAATCTAGTGATTTTTGTGTTATTCCCAAGTTTTTTCAATTTTTCGTACGTCGAAAACAAAAACAATTAACAAATTGAGTTAGTGTCTGATGAGTGCGTCGCATTTCACAACGTCTTGTCTGGCCGGCTATTTTTAAAGAGTTGCACCCCGAAATAATGCAGCTCAAAATAAACTTTGACGGTCGCAATGCCGCTTCACGTTTCTCGTACGCGCATGTTTTATTGCAGTGTGTATGCAGCTCCATACGTGAGGTGAAGGCACAGATTTTATTAGGTAACTGGATGGCATTGCCTTTGCGCGTCACGCCAAGCATAAAAGATAATCTGATAATGGTATAATTAGCCATGGTTCAATCTTTTTGTTCAGCGATGGCTGATCCACGCGTCAGCTCGTGAACAGGTGCCGACAGCCGACAGTAGTTATCTACACGTATCTTACTTAATTCTTATCGCACCTTCTTCGGAGACTTCGGGAAATTATTGGATTGGCCAAATTTTGGTCTAAGAGTGGCGTCATGATCTCGACAACGGATCGGCTTAAGCATTTCCGCTGTAACAAGGTCGAGTCCTGGCGCTTACCACTCTTAAGATAAATAATGGCGGCTTGAACTTCGTCTCAAGTAGATGGAGATGTGTCAATGTCCAACAACGCGTGTAGTGGTTGCTGGTGTATCAGGTAGGGCTGTGTTGGTCTTGCAGAAGACCCCCTCAAAGTGCTCACGCCAACGTTCTAACTGCCCATCAGAGGTCGCAATGAGATTACTTTCTGTGTCTTGCAAGGGCTTCTTGCTGGTAATTTTATTTTCAGACAGGGTTTCGGTAGCACTGTATAGCTCTCAGATTGCCAATTTCGGCAGCTGTTTGTGCACGATTAGCTAAGCCGTCATCCCATCGTCTCCTATCTCTTTGGGTACAGCGGTATATGCGTCATGGTGTGCGTCTTCATGTCTGTCAGAATGTTCCCCGAGTCTGGCCCGTTTAGTGTCACTTGGAGCTCCTAAAA
This sequence comes from Acrobasis repandana, assembly GCA_963576875.1. Classification (NCBI taxonomy): domain Eukaryota; kingdom Metazoa; phylum Arthropoda; class Insecta; order Lepidoptera; family Pyralidae; genus Acrobasis; species Acrobasis repandana. The sequence goes on from OY756215.1 coordinate 7,964,825, forward strand.
TTTTGAAATGCAAATCTTTTCGCGTCCGGATGTAGAGCCGGAGATCCAATCGTCCCGCTTATTATTTTTGTGTCCTAAGACGGCGGATCTGGTTTCTTTAATAGACTTTTTTTATGTGATTCCACTCCTCGTCTATAGTAGCGTCTTCGTCAACTTCGAAACTCGAAAAACGATTCCGGAGTTCTATTGTAAATCTACTATGCATCCCAGAACGTTCGCCCTTTGCCCTGCATCCTTGGCAACTACAGCACTAGATGGCGGTCACGCGGCGGCGTGGCGTAGCCGGTCCCAAGGTGAACGACGGGGACGTGAATGACTGGGACTGGCTGAGGCTCTGCTCTAAAGGCTTGACACGGCAGATGGATACTCGGCATTTTATAGAGATACTTGACTCACTAATCAAGCTCATATTGAGACCATACCTAAACTTCCCACCCGTACAGGTACTATACTGAAAACCAGGGATATTCTGGAGGGTTAACCTCATCGTCATCCGAACGTATTCCCGGTTGCATCGTCAGCGGTTACACTTCAGAGCCCGGGGTCCGCTACCTAACCTAGGTTATTCGACCAGGTTACTGGGTTTTACACAGAGCGACTGCCGTCTGACCTCTGCCACCCAAAGGGTAGACCAGAACCAATCCTAGGATAGGTACAAACGCTAGATGGCGTTCGGGACCAACAGCTTTACGTGCCTTCCGAAACTGTAAACCAAACCTACCAACTGGAAACCAACTTTTCACAAAGTATGCTGGAGGATGTAGAGACGTCTGGTAAAGGGTTAACCTAACAGAAATAATCTGTAAACCCAATTGGAAATGTGTTAGTTCACAGATATTTTGGGATATCAGAAATATATAGGTTTCTACACGTCTTTCATTCCTCGTCACGTCACTCAGTCGCAGTATCTATCCCTACAAAACCTAATGGTAGGTACTTATCTCAATATTTTTATTTCCTGCTTTTACTTTCAATAAATATTTTTTGCACTAATACCTGAATCTGATGATTCCGAGAATACACAGATTATAAGGAAAACACTATTGCATCATACATACATTGGTACTCGTATGCATTTGAAGATTTCTGTAGGATTTATAAGTATTTACCATAAAAGTTTTTACTAAACTGCCGAGATTTCTTTAGGATTTACTAAGTTGTGTACCTTAACTGTGAGTATGTATTTGTCTATCTACCATAAAAGTTTTTACCAAACAACCGAGATTTATTTACGATTTAGTAAGTTGTGTACCTTAACTGTATGTATTTGTCTATCTACCATAAAAGTTTTTACTAAACTACCGAGATTTCTTTACGATTTAGTAAGTTGTGTACCTTAACTGTGAGTATGTATTTGTTTATCTACCATACAAGTTTTTACTAAACTACCGAGATTTCTTTACGATTTAGTAAGTTGTGTACCTTAACTGTGACTATGTATTTGTCTATCTACCATACAAGTTTTTACTAAACTACCGAGATTTCTTTACGATTTAGTAAGTTGTATACCTTAACTGTGAGTATGTATTTGTCTATCTACCATAAAGGTTTTTACTAAACTACCGAGATTTCTTTACGATTTAGTAAGTTGTGTACCTTAACTGTGAGTATGTATTTGTCTATCTACCATACAAGTTTTTACTAAACTACCGAGATTTCTTTACGATTTAGTAAGTTGTGTACCTTAACTGTGAGTATGTATTTGTCTATCTACCATAAAAGTTTTTACTAAACTACCGAGATTTCTTTACGATTTAGTATGTTGTGTAACTTAACTGTCTATCTATTATAAAAGTTTTTACTAAACAACCGTGAAGGAATTTTTTTGCTATTTTCACGATAGACCTAGACAGGCATTTATGAATGAAGCTAGGCGTTAGTCAAAACGTGTTGCATAATTGATGTTTTCCTGGTTTGTGAGAACTTGCATGGCTCCCACGTTAATTAGCAATGCAAATGGATGGCACCAGTAGGTGATGGGTCAGCACCTATCATGGCTCTAGCAAACTCGCGGTGCATGTGTCTTGGATCACGTTTATTCTCAGTAGATCCATTGACCAGATCCATCATGGATCTAGTAAGAATTTTCATTCTCAATAGATCCATTGACTGACATTGAGTGTGAGATTTTTTTTTCTCAGTAGGTCTGTTTTCTAATACACTTGATCTGGAGTGAATTTTATTTTTCAGTAGATCTTCACACACGAGAGCAGTGACTGAATGCACCATTCATGACTCCTACCGAAATAAATAATTTAAAACCCGATTGGGCTAACTTTGTAATGTGTCCATCTTTACTCTACTAGTTATAACTGTGGTTATATTTAGTTTGGTAATTTAGTTAAATCATGATTTATTATATATTGTAAGTACAGTGTAATCTTTGTTCTTTAAAAAATAAAATAGTTGCTTTATAAGTTTTTGTTTCTCTCAGTAAGATAAGATCAGATAATTTGGAAATCCTTGGGGAGACCTTTGACCGGTGGAAGCTGCAATAGGTAATAAATTGAATCAATATGATATTTATTCAATTCGTATCAGAAATAATTCTGATAGTTAATAAGAATATATCACTGTTATCCATCCCCCTTTGACGACATGGAGGTAATTTCAACAAATACTTATAGTCCACTGTCTAAATTTTGAGCTAAGGCATGTTTTCACTTCGAGAGAGCCTATTGTTTTTCTTCTAAAGTTTTCTAGGTTATATTTCTATGGATAAGTAGGTAATCTTAGGTAATAATATTATACCTGTATTATTTAAAATATGTTTATATTTCGTACTGTTTTTATTTTACTTATTATAGAATTATATTACAAACAACCTATCCTAAGAATAATAAAAAAGAGAAAAAAATGTACCTAGACGTAAACCTACATTCCAACTTAATATTTTTCCGTTCTGGCGCTCATGTGTTCAGTCCACTGTATATTATTGTCACATTTACTTGTACTTTTCTACCGATAATACGAGTATGTACCTATTTTCCTACATAATATTTTCCTGTTGCGAGTACGTGGCGCGTGGGAACCTACTTGACTCCCACGCTAATTACGTAGGTTGTTCCATAAGTCTTGCAAAAATGTAACTTTTTATTAAGCTTTTTCAAAATAAAAACCATCACTGCTAATGCACTTATGCATTCGTTTAAACTACGCATGATCAAACATGATCTTCCACTTGACTGCTCCTTTGTGACACTGGCGCAGGCCTCATCCCATCAGTGTTCTTGTAACTGGCTCTTGATCAGCGGGAATATACACCATAATCGCACGGCGCAAGGTATGGGCTATAAGTCAGGTGGTCCGGCATAGTAAGCCTTGATTGCACCAAAATCTCCTGAGTAATGTTATGATCGCTCGATGAGTATCATAGTGATAGTACCAACTGCCAAAAGACGCGGTTCGGCTGTAGTTTCTTTAGCTTGCAAATGACTTGAGTCAAGTAGTGACCTTGACCTAAGTGTTCAAGGTAGGATTAACAATCTTTTCCTTGTCTAATACAACTCTAGCTAAAATGCCTCCACTCCAAAGAATACTTGTTAGATTCCTCCCATTGCAAGACTATGTTATATGAAATTGCCTACGTTACGTATAATAACTTACCGTCATATACCATCAATCGCAGCTTCTGCAGACCATCAATGAAACTACTATTGTTGTATTACAAAAAGTTTTTAAATTGCGGAGAGTAGTCGTCGTATCGTGGGATTGTGAATACCTTGCCATTCATGCTTTTGTAGTATACAACCAGTGCCAGTGCATGCGCTCGTACACGATCATATGTATAACTAAAGTACCTATGCAATTTCTCATGCTTTTATGCTAACTTTAGTGTTTGTTGCCTACTTTTACATTTCATAAAAAGAATTGCAGTTTCTTGCTTTACGGAAAATATAAACTTATGTTACCTTACCGCGATATATGTGAATTCTTTTTGCGATATAGGCACAAATTAGAAAGACTAGGTATGTATGATATCTCAAAAATTTCGATTTAAACACACCAAAGAGAATTAAAGTACTACGTAAACAGACCAAAACGAAATCCATCAATAATACTATCAAAGGAAGGAGGAATTTCCTGTATTGTTTTTCGTAGGTAGGCCCATGCCTTATTGTGAAACACGGACAAACTTTATTAAAAGTTAACAACTAAGTTAGTGGGCCTGACACTGCGCCTGGACTGAGGGCGCTGTCAATCTGTTTTATATAGCAATATAACCCACAGAATTTCGGCACCTCGCTCTGATGGAAAAGCATTCCTTGCAAGTGCCAAGTTGATTTCTGCGGGTTGTAAACTGATTACTGATGAGTCTGATGACAGTGGATTGGCCTGCAAGATATATATACAATATATTTTTAAACCGATTTTCAAAGATCTGCGACATGATGTAATATCACTATCACAGTGTAGTATCAAAGCTTGACAGTTACTACTATCGATACTTTCGATATTATTTTACTTCTTAATCAACCTACTTTAAAATATACAAAAAAAAAACTTCAAAGGAAACCATTGATACTCTGTATTCTGTACTATGACATATGACATCGTGATTTTCAGAGATATGGAATGTGATTTTCGGAGGTGATTTTAAAACCTGGACATCTGTCAATGTCAACGTAATTTGGGCAGATAATGGTATATAAACCAAGCAGAGTCTGAGAAACCAAGTAATAAAGTTAATCCGTGTTTTATAATAAGACGGCGATAGTTCAAACCATACAACTTTTGTGACTTTACTTGGACTGTACTTTGAAGAAAATAGAGATTAGGTACTGACACTGTAACTTTATGTTCCTACTAGCAGTCCACCCCGGCTTCGCCCGTGGTACACACATAGCCTATGTCACTCGGGAATAGTGTAGCTTTACAACGGAGAAAGAATTTTTTAAATCGGCCCAGTACTTTGAGCCTATTCATTACAAACATACAAAAATAGGTACAAATCTTTCCTCTTTATAATATTATTAGTATAGATGACTTGTCTTGAACACTATTTTTGTGCAATTTCCCAAAAAAACTAACACCACAGTCAGGTGTATGAAAAACTCCATTCCCGATGTATTCTTTGAAAGTAATAAAAATAATAGGCAGTAGCGCGAAACTTCTGTTAGTGAATTTTATAGTCTGTGGAGTCTGACTAGTCTGCAGCGAAGTAAGTCCCACAACATCAGTAAATAAGCAACTTCTTTTTGAGTCATTGGCTGAAAAGTTGTCTCCAATACTCCGCCACCTTTGTGCCTCTCTGAGGTTAAGTACAAATCACGCTTAGTACAGCTGGTAGTGCACAAAGGGCACGAGAGGAGATGTCTCTCTCATCTGCCAGCTGTTTTACTTCGCTGTACGACATGACATTCACCTTCTTCTTTATCTGTTTCATGTAGCTATGCCTCGGTCTTCCTGGTCCTCTTTTCCTTTCTATGTTTCCTTTAATGTTTGTCTTTATTTATTGTCTTTAGACACGACAGATTTTTTAATCAGAATTGTTTTGTTTATTTATTGTCTTTAGACACGACAGATTCCTAATCAGAATTATTTTGTTGCAGCTCGGGTCATGCAGTCCGCAAGGTGTCAGCGCGGTGCAGCATGATGCGGCGCGCAGGCGACCGGCGCTGGCCGGCGGCGGCCTGGCCCGCGGCGGCACTGCTGTTGACGTTGGCTTGCACACGCGTTGATGCCGCCGAGGTTCCCCGGCCTGCGCCTGACGGTACTTCACTTTATTTTCTCACCACATTATGAAATCATTTCTGCGCATTATCAGCGCTACACACCTAGCAGATGTAGAATCTTGTAGGTAGCCGAATTATCTACTGACAGTGCTTAACTAAAAAGAACTTATCAGTGCAGAACTCATTATCTTAGGCACTACAGCCTCGGGTGGGCCTTGGCCTGCTGAAGAAAATCTCCAGCCGGTTCTGTCCTTCGCCTTTTCTCGCCAATTTCTGAGGTGCAGAACTGGTTCAGCGCTGTACCAGTTCGGCACCTCAGAAATTGGTCGACTAAAGATCAGATAGATTCAAAAAATCTAGTATGTTGGTTGCCTTAGCTTTGAGTACTAAACAGTAGTATTATAAACAGCCTGAAAACAATTTTTTTTTCAGTTTCAAAAATCCACAAAATAAGATCGTCAGTGTTTAGCACAGTTTCTGTGTATTCAGTTTGGTTAGCACGTGTCGCTGATCCATTATTACTTTGTTTTCGGGGCCGGGTGTCGCGTCCGTCAACACTCCTCCGCCAAACGTTGCCGCCCCCAACCGCTATTCTTGAGCCGCGGCACGAGTGTATCGATGCCGCCGTCTTCTATTAATTACCATGAAATCTTTTACTGAAGAATCAGACTTCTTATTTATTTTACTTAGTACTAAAAGTAGCTCTTCTAATCCATTTTCAGCCAGCTTGCTTGAGTCAGCTTAACTTTTTTGAAATTGTAAACATGTCCCCAGCTTTAATTAGGTCGTTAGGTGTTTCACTCACAAACGACCCTGGTTTTTCAGGGTTCCGTACCCGAAGGGTGCAAACGGGACCCTATTACAGAGACTCCGCTGTCTGTCTGTCTGTCCGTCTGTCCGTCTTTCTGTCTGTCCGTCTGCTGTCTGTCCGTCAGTCACAGGGCTCTATCTCTTGAACCGTAATAGCTAGACTCTTGAAACACCGATTATCTATTACTGTGGCGGATATGACAACAAATACTAAAAATAAAAAAATAGTTAATAATTAAAGGGGGTCGTCATACAAGAAACGTGTTTTTTTCAGCGTTTTTAACTTGATCTTCATAATGGCATTAACTAGATACTTAAAATTTTTAACAGTTATGTATAACTATGACCACAATAACAACAAATACTAAAAATAAAATAAAGTTAAAAATTAAAGGGGGTCGTCATACAAGAAACGTGTTTCTTCAGCGTTTTAAAACATAGTACGGTGGTACGGAACCCTTCATGTACGAGTCCGACTCGCACTTGCCCGTTTATTCAACGGTGATTAGTATAATCTCTCCGAGTGTAATATTTGTCTATCTTCAAAATTAGTATTTGACTTCTGAATGTCCTTAACCCTGAAGATCTCAACTGTCGCAACGCAATCTATTATTTAATTTTATACACTTTCATATGAAACAACAAGGCGCGCGCGCGCAACTACCTATCATGTCATCGTCATACACGTAGAATAACTGATAGTAAGAAACTGTTCATTGTTTTTAACCGACTTCAAAAAAGGATGTATGTTTGTTACGCCATATCTTCGCCAATTGTGAACTGATTTTGATGATTCTTTTTTTATTTGAAAGCCTTTACTACCAAGTTGGTCCCATTTTAATTTAGTGATGATATGATGAAGATATGATGAAGAACTTTGGAGATATGGAAGAAACTTCTAAAAAAAATAGAAATCGGTTGTTTTTTTTGTTAAAAATTTAATTATTATCACTAACATTTTGTCGATTAAGTTTTATTGTCTCGTAATAGCTGGACGTGTCAACTGTTAAGTCATTGAAAAAGTTAATTTAGAGGTGGGCCAGCAAGGAATGTGAGTGGCGGCCAGCTTGGCGGCACGTGTAAACAACGCGCCGGATATTAGCAAAAACTTCCGCGGTCGTTGGCCCCTTGTTGTGTTCAATTCTGGGGCCACTCGTGGGCCGAAATTTTATTTTTATTTATGTACTTTTTGCTGTATCTGTACTTATGCACTGTGCTATTGAACCCTGCGCCGAGTGGTAGGTATCGCGCCGCGCCGTTTAATCCGTGAGATAATGAACGGAGTTTGTTTGTTTGTGATGCTCGGCGCAACCGACGGACTAGTGAGGCCTCGTTTAGGAGGCGCCTCGCCCGACTTATCTGAACGAAGCAGAATTCACTCGACCGTGTGATACGCGGTGATATCGAACTTCGCTTGTTTTTCGTTCTTTATATCTATGAATTCGTAGATAAGTAAATAATTCCTCGACAAAAACACTGTATGTGAAACAATCACATTCTCAGGATAGGACTTGAAATATCCATAGCATTCCAACAAAAAAAATAATTAAATCAGTCTGGTAACAGATCTATCTCTCCGACAACAAATCTTGCAAGAATAGGTAAGTACACAAAAGTTTATCTTTCTATACCATTTCATAAGTTCATAACATAACTATTGGGTTTCAAACGAAATAGCATAAACCGTTAATACATGTGTATAATAAAAAGACCCCACATCAAAAATAAATGAACGGAAAAGTTTGGCGTCGTCGTCTTATGCGATGCGACTAGGAAAAGTCACAAGGGAGAGCGCCATTCTCGTGAGCTATCTTATAGCAGAGTAGTCAAATGACATATGTTATTGTCCAGACAGAACATGAATGCGATTCTAAGAATCGATACTTATGCAGAACGTTTTGTCTCTCAATGATGTAATTTTAAATGATGATGATAATAAAATTATGAAACAATTAAATGCACTCACCGCGTACTTTATTGTTCACAACCATTTTACAAAACAGATTCTTGTACCTATTAGGCCTGTATAGAAGATTGTGTCATAACATAATGCTTATTTTAGGGCCGCGGCGCTCATTCAATGGTTAGTACTAAATCTGTATGCAACTAAGTGTGTTCACTTCAAAGACAGGTACTTACCTAACAGTCTCTTGTCAGCGCCACAGACAATACCCAGGTATTTTTACAGGAAAAAGTGTGCGCAGTGACCGCCATTTTTGGTCAACTTATGTGCGGGTATTTTACTAAAAAATAAATTAGTGCTCAAATAGGGATATCCTTGGGAATGGGTAAACAATTCTGCATTGGCTTTATTTTTGTCCGTATCTTTTATCTCAATATTCACTGATTTATCAGATTTATTACAGTAGTATGTATTATAGTAGGGCTGTTGTTTTATTTTATATAGTAGCTTAGTAATTACATTACTTGCTGATTGAGAATGTTTGTATCTTAAGCAATGTATCTTAAGCAATCGTATTCATCAGTGAATCATCTCTTCTAAAATAAGGAAAACTAAGATGCAATATTTCAAAAATATTATTGTATAACCGACTTCCTGGATATATTTATTTAATATTGCCATGACATGAGTCACAGGGATTGCAAAACACACATAATCTTTACATATTACATGACATTGAAAATAAAAATAATGTTGTTTTAACTAAAAAATAAGTGGAGAAGTGGATATTCATATATTAAATCTTATATTTCTGGCGATGACAGTCTTTGTTTATAAGTTGTTAAAACACAAGGCCGCCGCGCCGGCCGAGCCGCCCGTAAGCAAAATGCAAAACAACCTAAATCACGACAGGAAACATGCTCCACAGAAATAGAGCATTGTCATAATAACATATTTTTTAAGTTAATGAGGTGTGATCGTGTATTTAAGAGACAGAAGGAACTCCGTTTTCTTTCATAGTAACTAATAGACAGTTGAATAATAAGAAAAAAACAAGATCAAGGTTGTCTGGTCATTGGTGAATAGCACAGATTTTGTTGACAAAATATATGTTTCAATTCAGCAATTAAACCAACTTGAGTGGGTTCACAAATACTTATAGGGGTGACGGACTGACCAAGTCTCAATAAGAATAACTTCAAAAAGATCCGGGACACGCATTTAAAAATGTGTTCACCCAGGCACTATTTATTAATCTGTGACCCAGGTCAGTGCATCTGTGAAGCGTTGAAAATTGTTAGAACTTTTTTGTTAAGTAGCAAATGTTGAAATGTTCCTTCTCCCGTACGAGTAGGTATGTAACTGATACTTGTTTATTTCTGGCGTATAATTATAATCAACAATGTATTTGGAGAACGAGCGATAACGCACACCGACTCGCCAATTAGTGGGATAATTCCAACCAGTTTGCTGCTTCGCCGTGTTATAACCACATTCGTGTTATATAAATGGTCAAATTTTAATAGCTCAATATACGTTTTAGTTTAACAGCTAATTAAAATAATTTATCTGGAATTAAGATGAGTATAATTTATATAGCAACGCAATTCCCTTCCTTCCATTAACTTATCATATCCTTCCTTACTTAGTATAAAACCTATTACTAAACTCCATATGCATATACATATAAATTACTTATACTTAACCACTGAATGCATTATGATAAGGTCTAAAAAGATACTTCTCCCGAATGGTTTTCGGACACATACTTACTTGTATGTAATGTAGTCACATAAACTAAATTCGTAGGTACTTTCGCACTTTTTAAGGTTCCGTAGTCTACAAGGAACCCTTATAGTTTCGTCATGTCCGTCCGTCCGTCCGTCCGTCTGTCTGTCCGTCCGGGCTCGTACTCCGCCGCTACTGCACCGATTGTCACGAAAATTGGTGGAGAGATAGATATTGAAGTTCCAAAAGTTGGTTTTTAAAATTAAAACCCCCCCCCCCCCATACAACGAAAAGTGAATTTAAAAAATTAAATTGGACTAACCCCAACGTGTGGGGTATCGTTGAAAAGGTCTTTAAAAAAGCAACAAAACTGCTTAGAAACTATGTAGATCAAACCCCCCAGTCTTGAGATAATCTAATACAAAGTTAAAATTTGAGGTGTCCCCCAACCGTAACTTATCAAATATTACTAAAATAATTCTGAAAAAAATGTGGTATATACCTCAAAGTATGTACTTTCAATTAAAACTATAGCGGTCTCGGAATCATAGATAGTTATTTTTAATACGTCATAAATCGTAAACCGCTATTTATTTTTAGAACTTTTATATTATGTTACTTGCTGCTACGGAACCCTTCATGGGCGAGTCCGATTCGCACTTGGCCGCTTTTGTTTTTTTCTTTACACTATCTCGCTTACGTGGGGTCGGTTGACACAATAAGTACTTTCTTATGTTACTTTAAATTTTCTCTTTTATTGATATTGCCTGCCCATATAATACTATCCAAGCAGTCGCACAGTACATTCTTTTCAGTTTAATCAAGTTGATAGTCTGTCTAGATTATAATAAAAAGACATTTATAACCGCAGTCCTATAACTTATAAGCCGAAAAAAAGTTTATTGGAAAGTAAATTAGCAAGGACCCCCCTGTAATCTACGCTTCGACACCGGTTGTTTACGAAGCGCTTACCTCCGCGCGTCCAGCTGTCGGGGTCGTCGACCTCAGCAGTCACGACCCCTCTACGACCCTCGGTATCAACATTCGCCATGAATTAAAGTCTCCTTGATGAACATCGCTCCTAAAAATGTCTACACTACACTAATGCGCACTTAATGTTTACATGTTCGATATGTTTGGCGGTAAGATACAAGACATCTGACATAGTATAGCTTGAAGACAATAAATACAACAAACATAAAATAATAAAACAAAAACATATATTTTTGTCATTTTATTATGTTATACTTTATACCTATGATGATTATGAACTTTAGTCTTGAATATATAAAATCCGTTTGGGATACTTTCGAGATGAGTATTGTTTTTACAGAAAGAGTAATTTCCGATTTTCCGATATAACAAGACTCTTGTAATCAGTATAGTGCAGTATGGCTGTATCCTTATAATCCTACGTGATGTGAACTAGGATATATAATTATTTAATAAGCATTTTATGTTTCGTTAATTTAGCACATCACGTACTAAACAGACATGTAAATCTAAAGTTAACATTGTAAATACACTGTCATACACTGTCGTGCATTCGTCCTCATTTACATTTATTTAATAAAATTTGCTGCCATTTAATGGCAATATTTACACAAATATCAGTGCAATATATATGTATTTCAACTTCTCTAGACAATTACACTATTTATTTATATAAACATACACACAGCCCTATTTATTTCTCTTTAATTATTTATTTATTTTCACATTTGTACTATAAAATCCGCACCACGCATCTTCAGGACACAGCTGAAAATCAGTGTATTGCTCCCGGGCAATATTACCACTGAGCTGTGTCCTTTTTGTATTGCTGCAGCACACACATTTAAATTTGTTATGTTTTTGTGTAAATTTTTTACTATGTTTGTCTGTTTTTTGTAAGTATGTGTGTTATAGCAACAAATAAATGTCTTTCAATTCTATCAAATAAAAATTCCTATATAAAAACCCGTTGTTATGATAATACGAGTAAATCATCCATTATCCCGTCGCCACTACTGGCCTATATAAGGTGATGGATCAACCAGATCCATTGGGTTTCATTAGCTCGCCACTATACAGTGATGCACCCTAGAGGTCGCTATATGCAGCGTCTACCATGACTTGCTTACAATCAGGGAAGGGTTTATCATCAGGCCGACGGACGTGGAAGGCGCGGCAGGCGGCACAGCATGCAGCGTCGCGACTCACCGACGCCGATATTCTATAATAACATTTTTTTCACAAACTGGAAATCGGCCTTTATCAACCATACATGTAAAGCCAATTTATACACATCGGTTTTCTTTCTACGAGTGGCATCATTCAATTCAAATTCATCTCAATATTGCTAGGATCATGAAACATTTGACCATTTCGCTCTAAGCTATCAGTTATTACTTATTATAGTCATAGCTCGTTGCTAGTTTAAAATGACTTGAAACAGAAAGGCGAAATAATCACATCACGCATCACAAACGCAAAGCTACACACTTTTTAAACTGTTATTTTGTATTACTACTCGTATCAGTTGGCGTAATATCAAACAAACTTGGGCCTTGCAACGCAAGACCTAAGGCCGAAGGGTTTCTGTGAATTTTACGAGTAGGTCAGCTCTACCATAGCCCTCCTTATTCTGAGTCATATCAGGTGTTATGTATGCTGAATGTCCACAAGTCGTTATCCTGTTTTTTTTTGTCTAATTCAGTGATGACACTAGGACCAGACCAAACGTAATATTCCTTTAATTTGTTCTCTTTTTTCTAAATTCACTTTCAATATTGACTGGATTGTGTTGATAGCAATACAACCGCGAGGTTGCGTGTGTTGCCCAACTATGATAACTCGATAAGCGATAAAGTATACAAACACGTTTGTAATCGTCGATGGCGCCATGATATTCTATCGCGATTCCTAGTACACGGACTATACCTACCTTAATAATAAAAATACAAGTACGTGAATCATGTATTATTCATTATTCTATGGTAATATACTCATCTTTATTTTCACTGATCTAAATTCATTCTGATCTCAAAGATTGTTCATCTTTCCCACGAGGGGTGCGATGATGATTATTTTGATCAAACTGCTAATATTATGTGTGTGTATACTGAATTAATTAATACCTACCTACTTATGTTGTTGATAGGATTTATATCAAGTGCTAAGATATGTATTATCTCCAATTTATTCCAAGTCACGGCCCTTACTTCAGGGTGGTCTTCCACAACAAAGGAGGTTTTCAGAACTTCAAGTCAAAATCCAGACTTGTCATGACTGGCCGGTAAACATTCACTGCCATATTCATAAAGCCTTTACTCCTTATATCACAATTATATTATACAATGCTACCGATTTTAGGAGCGCTGTTTTTCTAACCCCTGACGAAAAAGAGGGGTGTTACAAGTTTGACGTGTCTGTGTGCCTGTGTCCTAAACGAATAGATTTCGATACGGTTTTCTTTTGAATCGAAAGCATTGCCTGTCGAAATGGTTCTCACCTATACTTGATGAAAATCGGTTCAGCCGTTCAAAAGTTATTGGGAGTGAACGCTTAAAAGTCGGGGGCTTTTTAATTTGTCTGTCAAATACATCAGAAGTCACTCCTTGCACTCCTTAATTAAATTAGTAGATTAGGTACTCACTATATTATGACCGATTTAAGAGGGCAGATTATATTTGAATACCTACGGCAGTTAGACCATATTTCAGTGGAATGCGCGTGAGCATCTAATTTTACAGACTTGTTTTGGTCAATGGGTCGCAGACAGTGGCCAGTCTGGCTGCAAGGTGTTCAGTTTCGAGGAAGATAATATGTCGTCCATCACACTAAGTCGTGAGACAGGTCAATGTCTAATCTAACTCCAAGTCACTGTTAACATTGTAATGTATTATGTAAGTGGCTATTATTCATAATTAAACAATGTAAACATCTTTATGATAATAATGAATATATATTTATTTATATTCAATCTATCCGCGCCGGGCTCGCACGGATATGTATTCTACACAGATTTATATTGGATTGGTCTAAGTTGTTATACAATATACATGTAAACCTCCCCGCTAAATTGCTATACGATCTACATGTGACTAAGTAAAAATCGCATTAAAATCGCCACAGTAGTAAAATTTAAAGTTATTCTTGCAACAGACAGACGAATATACATATTTACGCGTCGAGGAACCTCAATTTATAAACATATGAATCTCAGAATTAATGCATGTCACATACGTCTTATTTCTATGGATATAAATAGGATATGTAGGGTGGATGCCCCGAATAACAGCATTTTTGTGCAAGTTTGATGTTTATAAAAATATTCTGCATAAACCTATGGGTCAAAACTAGTATTTTTATTTTTAAACGGTATTAATTAATTAATTTATTTATTTATTTACAAAATTTATGTACACAACATACAAACAAAGGAACTTACAAAGCAAGAAAATAGAGTACATAGGTACTGCTTATTTCATAAGAAATCTCTTCCAGCAGACCCAGTTAATCATTTTGTAGGTACATAAAAGTATTGTATTTAGGGTCCCGTACAAAAAATGAAAAAACGGAATCCTTACAGGATCACTCGGGCGCCTGTCTGTTTGTCTGTCCGTCCGTCTGGCACAGCCAATTTACTGGACCAAATCAGGTGAATACCAAACACTGTGTAAAGACAGACGCACGGCACGAGTGATCCTATGGGTTCCGTTTTTTCATTTTTTGTACGGAACCCTAAAAACACAATACTTGTTATGTACAAAATGATTCCCAGAAGTTAAGGACTGAAAACATTAATCGCATCAGATTTTTATTTATCGTGTATTTAGCGAGTAATGTATGTTTTACTGATCTGGCGCTAGTGTGCATGTCGCAAATTCAGGAATCAGTCAGATTAATACAGTGTGTTAAGTAACAAGCGAAACGCTAACCTACGTAGCCTTAGTACTAACAAAATTAGGTAATATATTTGAGTATAGTAAGTAAAGAGGTTAGTGGGAACACCTGACATTATTTACATACTGTGTTAATTCTGAACCGATACGACATTGAAACCTTCAAAAAATGAATCTATATCTTCCTGAAAGTCCGGTAACGCTCTTGTTACACCCCTGGAGTTGCAGTTGTCTTTGGGCAGCGGTGATCACTTACCATCAGGTGACCCGCTTGTTCGTTTATATATATTATAGACTGCCTCTGTGGTCCAATGGTCAAGGCGTTTGCCTTGTGATCCGGAGGTTGTGGGTTCAAATCCCACTGGGAAGCATACTTTGTGAAAAGTTGTTTCCAGTCTAGTTAGGATATTGCAGGCTTGAATCACCTGATTATCCGAAAATAAAGATAATTCCGTGCTTCGGAAGGCACGTAAAGCTGTTGGTCCCGAACGCTATCTAGCGTTTGTACCTATCCCTAGGATTGGTTCTGGTCTACCCTTTGGGTTGCGGAGGTCAGACGGCAGTCGCTCTGTGTAAAATCCGTCCTGTGCAAATTTTAATTTGAAACTGACACTGACACGATCATGTCGGTGATGCCAAATTTGGTTTTAAATTTTCTACCGAATATATATTTTTTTAGATGACAACATTGGTTTGTGATAACGAAGGCCGGTATTCGGGGCATCCACCCTATATGATGTGTTGTGTTATTGTACCTTACGACACCGGTTCTTTACTAGTTGGTAGTGGTACCTACGTAACTTATACTCTAGACTGATCCTTGAATAGCACGTCATGTGATTTAGAATATGTTAATTTACATGTCAGCTTGCGTTCGTCCAGCGATCACATTGTTTTCATAATATAGCGTTTAGCGGCTTCTATTATTATGATATGAATGGATGCGTAATCATGCGCATAAACGCTCCATTGAGCAATGTGCGACAAACATCCGGGGATTTATATAGCTGCGTATGTAAGGTATAGTTGGTTATTCTCGTTTGTTGTTGGTTATAATCATCATGCCTAGTAGGTATACCTAAGTACTTTAGTCATCAGCGGCGGTCTTAACCATTGCGAGGCCCCGTGCGGCAGATTTTTGGGAAGCCCTTGTCCTTTGTGCGAAGTATTTGATTCGAATATAGGTATTATTATGTTTTATAAGAAAGAAATGAAATACGGGGATTCCCCGAACGCTACACGATTTTAAAAAAAAACCTCACTTTTAGTTTTTCGATGAGCGAGAGATACTTACCTAATGAATAACCAACTTTGTATTTATTGTTTTGTTACAACAAAATTAAAAATACTTAAATAAAATAAAACGGGTCGGGTTGTTGCGCAAGGCCCCTGCAAGAGCGAGGCATGTAGAATTACAATATACATATATAAGTAGAATTACGAGTGTACTTCTTGTTCCTTACCTTCTCCCAATCTGGGGCTGGCACTGGCACAGCGAGTAAGTCGTTAGTAAATTGGGGTTAGCAACACTGCTCTGTCATACATATCTTTACTAGTCCCATCAAGGTTATCATATTCCATTGACCATTACTCCGGCCCCCTGTAGTTTTGCAACCGTTGATTTGCATATACTTTTTTTCTCCTCATAACGTTACCATACCATCATCATGTTAGTTTTTAATCTTTCACTGTATCATTGAAAATGTTAAAATTTGTACCTCCCGTTCCGGGAATTTGTCTACCCGAATCGAAATTTTTGAATTTTTTTTTAACGTCTGTTCTGTATTTATGAAGTACCAAACCAACATCGCGAATAGACTCGTAGTGATAGTGACGCGACGAGAGGAGTGGAGCTGACCTACCACACGGAGATCGACTATCTGCTACAAGTACTTGTACGTAGTAGGTACACGATAAGCGATCGCGGGACGTAAACAAAACTGCGGTAATAACGACATGCAAAGTGCAGTATGTGTGTGTAATGCATGTTGTGGCGGCTCATCGTGTCATTATTGCGACCTCCAGTTACTTGCGCGGTATAGCATTCTTCACACAGATATCTACCTAAATAATGCCCATTTTTTAGGGTTCCGTACCGAAAGGGCGCCAACAGGACCCTATTACTGAGACTCCGCTGCCTGTCCGTCTGTCACAGGACTTTATCTATTGAACCGTAATAGCTAGACACTTGAAATTTTTACCGATTATGTATTACTGTGGCTGCTATAACTACAATAGATAAACGATAAAAATAAGGTAAAGTTAAAAATTAAAGGGGATCGTCATTTAAGAAAAGTGTTTTAAAACATAATATCGAAGTACGGAACCCTTAATTTACGAGTCCGACTCGCACTTGACCGGATTTTTTACTCGCGTGACTCTTTGTGACTCTTTTCTTCATCATACAAAGATTTCGTTGATAAATTTCTTATTTTTTTCTCAATTCATTGTTAAAGTATACAACGTTATTTACCTTGGGAAAAACCTTGCTTTTAATAGGTGGTTGAGTGCTTCCTTAATAAATCAAATAAATGAAGGGTTCATTCCAGCGTAGATTAGGCACTGTAAACATAACTGTTAATTTATCCCAATTTCCATTTGGTATTTCCCAAACTTGTAACGAGAAAAGTTGAACTCGCTGATGTTTGTTTCGCTCTACATAATGTGTATTTTATCAATACTTTGGGATTGGTTCTTGAGAAACTTCTATTGTGTATTTATGATTCTGATTTAGGTTCACATTTAATAACCATGATATGCTATTCTGCTAAGTACTGTAGTTTAAGAAATATACCTACTGCTTTAGTGAGATTTTTAGGGTTACGTAGCCAAATGACAAGAAACGGAACTCTTATGGATTCGTCATGTCTGTCTGTCTGTCCATCCGTATGGCACAGCCACTTTTTTCCGAAACTATAAGAACTATACTGTTGAAACTTGGTAAGTAGATGTATTCTGTCAACCGCATTAAGATTTTTATACAAAAACAATAAAATTTTGGGGGTTCCCCATATAGACCAGTGCAGAAGCCTTTGAAAATGGTAAAAAATGGAAAAAGAAGAGAATATAACAAAAAAGTGAGAGGAATAATAAATTACGGGCGATCTGAGGTCAGGTTAGGTTTTAAGGGTAAAAAACGGTTCATCTCGATTTCCAGCAAAACTACGGGTTCTTTAGAAAAAAGTTAAATGGCAAAGTTGTACGTAATAAACCTACAACTAAGATCTACAACTTTTGCATTTACACTTTTTTCACACCTCAAAATTCCTTAGTATTTTAATTATAACCGATGATACGATATTCCATGTACTTTTTTAACCTATATCGTAGTTTTTGCAGCCTTTCAATGCGCAACCAGGCATATGGCATTTACAAGTATGAAACAAAAGCAAATGAACTCTTCCGTAGACCGAGGACGACTAAGTCGCGTTGGTCCAAAAACTGACTTTTACCAACTGACTGGACCAACGAGTTGATGCCATTGCCCCGCGCGGTTAGCCTAGTCCTTACTAGTAATATAAATTATAAATAAGTCAATGAATACAAGAGTTTAAAAACTACATGGGAATCTTATCATAGGAAAGTAACAAATTGCTGTTTGAAATAACTTCGGAACTTCTACTCTAAGCGTGGCCCGACACGCACTTGGCCGATTTATGATTTATATTACATCTACATATTTCAGTTCAACCGTAAGTTGATTATAAGTATTATTGGAACACAACAGGATGTTCCTAACGATAAGCCAGTTTTTGTTATTGTCATATTTGTAATCTTACCGTTATTGGTGAAAATATAATAGAGGCAACCTACAAAACAAGTTTATTTTTTGTATGTTGTTTTGTTATAAAACCCCAACCTTATGCAATGTATGTAGCTTAACGACTGTCAAACAATGATGACAGCCGAGACCAACGCCTTAACGTGCCTTCCGAAGCACGGAGGAGCTCGAGAAAATTTTTATGCCACTTGTGGTCACCCATCCAAGTGCGGACCACGTCTGGTGTTGCTTAACTTCCGTAAGCGCTAGTAATGCGTACTCCTGCTGGGCTACCGAGCTCCTCAACCTGCTTCCGGTAAAGGAAAACATCGTGTGAAAACCTGCACCCTAGCCCTAGTTCACTACTGTGAAATAATTACTGTTGTCACTAGATGAAAGTTATATTAAACTACGTCAGATGACTTTAGGCAACTCGAAAAATCTGACACCTAGTGTTATTATTAACGCACTCGATATGATTAAATGCAGGCAGAATGTTCTGAACTTTGGTTGCTTGTAAAAATGGGAATTAAGTTGTACTGTAAAGTTTACAAGTAAATGTACATTTAAACACACATTATTTTTTATTTATTCATTTTAAACTTTATTGTACAAGTGGTGGACCTAATGCCATACCGGTCTCCACCGGTCAACCATTAGAGCAAGCAGAAAACATGTGTGGCTTAATTTTTGAATTATTAAGTTAAAAATACATAAACATTTTAAATATCAAACTGGAGTGAATCATTCTAATGCTATAAACCATGATAACGATAAAATTGGTTTGAAAACACATGTATTCCAGTTAAAGAAGCTCCTTATCTATATAAAGTTATTGACATGAAAAGTTTGAAAATCACTGAAAGCAGGTCTAATAAACGGGTCCGGCCGTTAGGCCCTCGTTCCGCGACGCTCTCGGCCGGGACGCTCACGAATTTCAAAATTTGTTTGTGCGCTACGCCCTCGGCCGTGACGCTCTCGGTTGTAAAGCAAGATTTTTTTTAAATGAAAACTTGAGTAGGTACTGTTGAAAATAGAAGTGCTTTTGATTTAATTTTCATTTAAACGTGTGCCGTGTTGATTATAAATTTTACACTACTATGCCTGATCTTATTTATTAGTAATATAACATAAACCATAACTTAAAAACACGGAAAAAGTGAAAGTTAAAAACTCAAACGGGTTTGATAACAATAGACAAGTTTGGATGGACCTAAGTCTATCTCTTTCACACATCAACCAATATTGTATGCAATTGATAAGGAAGCTCAGTAGGTCAGTGTGTCATTTCAAAATGACGAGTGAAGGTCCTTCTTGCTCCCAAGGGCTACTACGTAAAAACTACGAATATATAACAAACAGAAATGGAGGGAAGACGTTATTGCACGCGGGTTATGGTTAAACTAATAAACTATCAAGTGTGTGGGTGTCTACTAATAAACGACCCCAAAAATGTACTGGTTCAGTTAAATTAGTGAAACTAAGTGACCATGTGCAAATGCAGATGAAGCATATTACTCAGTGTCAACCAAATACTTTTAAAATGAAATTAGTGTTGTCATGAATAAAATAAAAAAAGAAGTCACTACAAATTTTTATTCCGTAAAGAAAATTTTCGAATCTAGGACTGCGATGCTTAAAAATAAAGGTTTTGATGCAGAAATTCCACTGTACACAGGCGTCAAGACATCGTTGTATGATACCAGGAACAGAGCATTAAAAGTTCCCAAAACGAAATTTAAGGAGCCCTCCGATGTTATCATCCCTGAAAAATTTCGAACACACATACTAACGGATTACAATCAAGATAATAATAGGATCATTGTGTTCGCTTCTAAAAGGCATTGACAGACATAAAAAATGTACGCAACTATTTCTGTGATGGTACTTTTGATTGCTGCCCCACGCCATTCAAGCAAATATTTACTATACATGGAGATGTTGGGTACAAGGACGACATCAAAGGCACTAACATTGTTCCAATGTTTTACGTACTTCTCGTAAATAAAGAGAAAAATACATATAAAACAATATTTATGAAAATAAAAGAAGCTTTGCCGGACTTCAACCCCGTGAAATTTACTTTAGATTTTGAAATGGCTACAATGCTTGCAATAACTGATGTTTTTCCACAAGCAGCTATCCATGGATGTTTCGTACACTTCCAAAGAAGCATATACAAAAAAGCGCAATCTCTGGATCTCATGATCATGAAGAGACATCAATATATGTAAAACTGTGAGTTAGCTTAGCATTCCTTCCTAAAGAAGAAATAGAAGATGGTTGGTTAGCTGTGGTGGCAAAAAGGTAAATTAAAATTTATTTCGTCCGAACTCGGAATGAAAGACTATGTATCATAAGGTCATACTATCTTTACAACAACTCTATTATCTTCCGTCTTGTTTGTATGAAACTGTACGGGAAAGTAACTTTAAACAGCAATTGACAAGTCAAGTAATTTTTAAATCAGGCTTATTTGCAGAATATATCGAGAAATAGCCTCTAGGAGAAGCTTTCTCTAATCAGATTTTAAAATAAGGGCTTACTTGTTTAGATATATGCAAAAATCCCAATGACCTTCATTTCAAGCAAGGTCAAGCTTATTTGAGGATGTGACGTCACGATAAAGATTTTTGTAATGTTGGCTATTTCCGCCGTCAGTACTCTACTGTCACTCACTACGGTTCTGTCACTGTCATCTACAGTTTGCTAGAGATCAATTTTTGAACGCAGGAGTCAGCGAAACACAAAATGTAGTTTTGAGCTTCGTTGACAGCGATGCCGCGGCGCGAACAAGTCGCTGCTACGTCTTGCGGTGCAATTTCAGGCGGGCCGCGATGCGACGCGACGGGAGCAAATGTGCTGACGACTAGGAGTAGAAATGTAGTTATTCCGATGTAGCCCTGGGCAAAAATCATTCGTCCGGGACAAAAAAAAATCAAAATGATATAATTCAAAAATAGTCTCCTGCAAATCAAACTGACATTGTAATCTCTCGTGACATTGACAGTTTAGAGATGTTTTTTTTGTTTTGTGCAGACATAGAAAAATTATTCACTTCGATTGCTGTGTGTCGTCACTTCCGGTGTAATGTTTAAAAATGTATAAAAAAATCCTGATATCTCGTAGATTTTTTTTATTCAAATTGTCTTCTTAAAATTATCTATATTTTCGTTTAAAGGCATCTATAACACTCATATATTTACTTGACTTGTCAATTATCTAAATTTCCACATTATATGGATGATGCAGACGGCTCGTGACCAAAATGAATTTATTTTAAACTATTACATTATAATAGGTATGATTAACGTAATTAATACAATAAGGAAGTAAACATAATAATTGTTTTAATTAACTCGCCATGAAATGAGCCTGCACTGATGCGGCGGCGGCGGCGTGCGGTAGCGTGACGTGAAGACGACCTTTTTACAAACTAGTAAAAATACAGCAATACAGCTTTGTGTACATACAATACACATATATGAATGCGTTCAAATGTAACTAAAATGCAGTCTTACACATTAAGTAGATTTAGTACTGTCTTTTGCCACAGATTAATAAATAGCTACGCACAATAAATAAATAGTTATTATTTTGCTTATTGTGGTAGACTTGTGTCGTGGTCGTAGTCATAAGTATAACTTCATTATCTACTTAGCTTCTTAGCTAAATGATCAGATAAATGTTACTTAATACTAATGTATAATTAACTTTTTTTTTATAATTTTAAATATTTTAATGCCTGTATTTGTGGTTCACTGCTAGGCAAAGGCCTCCCCTTTCTTTTTCCACTGATCCCTGTCCGTCGAAACTGAAACTGTCGATGTCGTCTCGCCATCTCCTTCATGGTCGCCCTCTTCTGCGCCCTTCTGCCAATTCTCAATTAATTTCATAATCGAAAAAATAACAAACATTTTAAATATAAAACGATTGTTGATGACACTTTTTCGCTAAATCCACGTGTCACCGGAACCAAATTAACAGTTTTTCGGTAAACCGTGATTTTTGCTTACAATTGTAAGATCAAGTATAATATTAGGTCCTTACATATGAAATTGCCGTTCAGTATCAAAAAAGTGAAACAAGTTTTTTTTTATGAAATTATTATTTAATCAATCGAAGTATGCGCCGTTGTTATCGATACACTTCCGCCATTTTATAGGCAGATCATTGATACCATTGGAAAAAAAATCCTGGGAGCGAGAGTCTATGAACTGTTTGAAGGCGGTTTTGACTGCCTCATCAGATTTGAAATTTTTTCCTTGTAATAAGTTATCCAAATTTTGGAAAAAGTGGTAATCGGTTGGGGCAAGATCTGGAGAGTATGGTGGGTGACGCAGAGGTTCCAGTCGCAGCTCCTCTAACTTGGCGATCGTTTGATGTGCAGTGTGTAATCTAGCGTTATCCTGAAGGAGCAGTGGGCTAGAGCAATTCATCAGTCTCGGTTGTTTAATGGCGAGCTTTTCCATCATTGTTTGCAATTGTTGGCAATACAAGTCTGCAGTAATCGTCTGGCCTGATCTCAAGAAGCTGTAGTGGATAACATCAGCACTGGTCCACCAAACACTAACCAGAATCTTTTTTGTCAGTTTTCGCTTAGGGCAAGGTTTTGCCGGTTCTCCAGGGTCAAACCATTGTGATGATCGCTTCCGATTGTCGTACAGGATCCATTTCTTATCACAAGTCACGATACGGTTCAAAATCCCCTCATTATTGTGGCGATTAAGCAAAGAAACGCAGCAAGCAACGCGTGTTTGTTGGTTTGCTTCAGTCAATTCGTGCGGTACCCACTTTTCGAGTTTTTTAATTTTTCCGATTTGGCGCAAGTGGATAAGTATCGTTTTGTCACTTACGCCGAAGGCTGCTGCTAATTCAGAAGTGGTTTGAGATGGATCCGCTTCCACTATCGCCTTCAATTCTTCGTTATTCACTTGAGTATCAGGTCGTCCACGAGGCTCATTGTGTAAATCGAAATTTCCAGAACGGAAACGTTGAAACCAAAAACGCACCGTTCGTTCGTTAGCGGTGCCTGGTCCATACACGTCGTTAATTCTTTGAGTCGTTTTTGCAGCACTGGTGCCACGGTGGAACTCGTATTCGTAAATACCGCGAATTTTCAATTTGTCCATAGTTGTTGTTATAGCAATGTTTAAAGTCAAACAAATGATGTTAAAACAAATGAAATACGAATTTTAAAACAATATTTTTCTGGCTTTATTTCGAAATAAATTTGAATTTGGAATTCCTAATGAAACGCAAGATATTTGATTTTAAAGTTGCCAGTACTGAAAATCGGCAATTTCATATGTAAGGACCTAATATTACAGGTGACACATCATCACACGTATGACGCCATCTTCTGTTGTTATTTCTGTGCTTTGGAAGGTAGTATTTGGTGTTGGCTACTTACACGAAATCAAAAACAAACCATCTTCTGTATTAGCGGTATTTGGCGACCTTTTTTACGGCGTAGCGTACACTTGCAGGCGCCGCCGCGGCGCGCCTCGCTCACTGGCGCGGAATGGCCTAACTAGCCGGCTAGTTTACACTTCCATCCGAATCATGCTTTGAAAAATGCACCGACTCTGGATCAGAGCGGTGTTGGGCTTTAATCAATTAAAATTTTAATTGATTAAAAAAATACATTTAAAATAATTAATAATTGCATTATTAATTATGGATTACAATTAATTTATTTAAATTAATCTATATTAATTGAATTTTGCAATTAACTTTTTAATTGTTTTACAACACAAATCTTATTGCTTATTATTGTTAGTTAATTAGGTATTAACATCAATGTATTATTTTTTTTATTGTTAGTTTTTAATCAAACATCAAAAAGATTTATTTTAATGTTTTGCCGCCAGAGCGCAGCATTAGCGCGGACCGTAAACAAATGTTTAATATCGCAATACATTTGTAAAATTATACAGGTATAAGGTATTATTTAAATGACCGTAGGAAGCCACAACACCACAGCACAAGTTTTGAATAATAATAAAACTATAAAAAAATACTTTTATAATAATTTATTTGTTGCGAAAAATATGACATATATATAGAACTAGCTGTGCCCGCGACTTCGTTCGCGTGGTTGTCGGAACGTTATGTTATATAGCCTAAAGCCTTCCTCTATAAATGGACTACCCAACAAAAAAAGAATTTTTCAAATCGGACCAATAGTTCCTGAGATTAGCGCGTTTAAACAAACAAACAAACTCTTCGTACTATTAGTACAGATGACAGCAGATTGTTTACTGTATGTGCTAGTGCCGCTACCTACGCCGAGTTTTCCGTAATATGTCCTACTGTTAATTGTGAAACTCACGATTATTGCGAGTTTTAACAATTAATTAAATATAATTTAGTAACAAGTTTACAAAATTACAATTAATTCATTGTTTGTTTTTCAATTAAATTTTGCCCAACACTGGATATGGTCTTGAAGAACCTACGCCATGCAATGCACAACTCGAGATCCTTTGCTTTAGCTATATAAGGTAAGCATTTACTTCTTGCTGGGGTTTGTAACATCTGCTATAACATGAACCACTGGCTTTTCAAGCGGGGCAAAGGCAACAAGCGGTTTCATGAACTGTCACAACAACAGGCAATCAATCAAGAGATTACTTATTCAAGTACCTATTACTTATGAAAGTAGGAATGTATTATCACATTTATTAACACCTTAAGGTGTTTTTGCACCGAGTACTTAATTGTTGTTTTTATAGGGTTCCCTACCCGAAGGGTGCAAACGGGACCCTATTACAGAGACTCCGCTGTCTGTCCGTCTGTCCGTCTGTCTGTCGGTCAGTCACAGGGCTCTATCTCTTGAACTGTAATAGCTGGACACTTGAAATTTTCACCGATTATGTATTACTGTGGCGGATATAACAACAAATACTAAAAATAAAAAATAGTTAAATTTAAAGGGGGTCGTCATACAAGAAACGTGTTTTTTTCAGCGTTTTTAACTTGATCTTCATAATGGCATTAACTAGATACTTGGAATTTTCACCAATTATGTATTACTATGACCGCAATAACAACAAATACTAAAAATAAAATAAAGTTAAAAATTAAAGGGGGTCGTCATACAAGAAATGTGTTTCTTCAGCGTTTTAAAACATTGTACGGTGGTACGGAACCCTTCATGTACGAGTCCGACTCGCACTTGCCCGTTTATTCTTAAAATAGGTGTACCTATTCTAATCATATTCTTTTAAATGTTACTCGTTCAGTAGCAGTAATTGTAATATATAACCAATAAAAACGTCTTTCTAATTATAAAAACTATTTCTCCGTTGCTGCTCCGCGCGTGTATCTTTATTTTCTCGTTTTAAAATATTCGAATGTTACAGCAAGCACGCTCGCAAGATCACTACAATAACAAGAGAGAAATAAAAGTCGACTGATCCATGATCCATGCCAAATTCCAAATAAATAACCACACTACAACTGTCTCATCGCCCGCGATCTGGTATGCGTTACCCTGGCAGAAAAGTATCGAATTTGATTTTCTAACTATATTAGTCTTTTTTTACTTCTCGTAAATGTCCGTCCAAGTGTAAAATCACCCCCCCTCCCCCGTAGCACAGAATACAGTAAGAGTAAACAGAAGGGACTCTTCTAAGGTACGCGCAATATACGTCCCCGTTCCCCGCACCCGCACCTCTCCCCCGGTTCTTGACGGCCAACGTGAGAATCGAGGCGAAAACGGGGGAGAGGTGCGGGGACGGGGAACGGGGACGCCTGGGTGACGCATATTGCGCGTACCTTGGGAGTTTCCGGCCTGTGCCCGTAGTTTTTGAGTTATCGGAAAAAATATCCCTGGTTGAATGGAATTTGCCCCTTTCAAGTCGTTTTTCAAAATTCTGGGGGAAGTTTTGGCCATTTGCAACCTCTTTAACGGTCCGCCATATAGTGATGCTGATAACATATTAAGAAGTTGAATTGAGGTTTTATTTTAATGCCTCGTCATAAATTTGTTTGTTAATAACATCCTCCAAATAACCTATTCTGCAGTCTAAACGTGGTTAGCTGGTTTGTTAAACGTGACACATTGACAATCCAGCTGAACGATATTTAGCTGTTTAACAAAACCGAGCTGTAATGCGAATCACCTAGAGGTTTAGTGAATTAGCGGTTTAAACCATCCAACTGCGACATATATATAATAAACACATTATACTCGTAGAAATAAAAAAAACCAAAAACAAACCCAAATGATATTTAAATAAATAACATAGCAACTGAGGTGTTATTAAAACCTTTTTGTTGACGTCGTCGCCCGGTGCCGGTGATTCTAAAGTAGGAACTTTACCTGCATCGAGATATACTATATAGAGATAGATACTTAAGTTTAAGTGTTTAGATCCTAGTTCCTCATATAGGGGACCTAGAGACTAACTTCTAACATTCGTTTAAACACTACGATTGCCTACAAAGTCTGTATAAATATCATCTGAGTATTTACAGAAGAAAATGTTTTTGTCTATAATAAGTCACAAACTGTGTTTGGTGCAAAATTTACACTTTGACGGACATATAGGAAGTTATGTACAAAATATATAATATAGTCAGACTATAAAATTCGATACTTTTATTCCAGGGGAACGCATACCGCGAACTGTGAGATTTGGGTTCATTATTTATTATTCCTCCGAATCTCGTTGTTATTCCAATGTCGCCTTAAATGCAATTCCAAGGTTCCACTCGGTGGATTCTATCTCGTGAAAGATTAGCGAAGTTTTAAAATAGCTTTGTTTGTGCTCTGATAACGGGAGATAGCGCCGCCGCCTCCGCGCGTTCGCCCACCGCGTCGCTCACATTTTGTGATATCGGTATTCATTCACTAAACTAATTACCTTCGACCACAACTTATATTGCAGGGAGGAAATACTGAGGAAGAAAAAACACTTATAATTGACGAAAACATGCGATTCTAGCACTTATAGTCGATATAATGGACTGTTGGTGCTATGACAATAAATATTGTCTGTAACCGAATTGCCACACATTGAATTTGTGATGATGTCGTCACGATCTCATCGCATCACACGCTATGATACACGTGTAGAAGAGTGGCCAGTGGCCTGCGAGAAAACACTGCCGGGGGAACTGTTTGTGTCCATTAGTATAATTAAAGTCGCGGTCAATTCTCCCATAGTATAGTGACCATAGCGTTCTAGGGTAGCTCGTTAAAAATGACAAGCTTATTCCCTGTGGCTTTGCTCTCCTAAAATTTTATTATTCTTAATAAGCCTATCTATACTAACTGCAGGGCAAAGGCCTCAATTGAAGGCTTTCTAAGTTCAGTTAGGTTTACAAATAAAAAACGCTCTATTGCAGAAATTGGAATTAAGTACCAATCGTGTCACAGTGTCACCACATTTGTAAAAAGCTCTTTCATGCTTTCGAGCAGAGAAACATTGATTCACTGCCTTTAGTCTGTGCTTTAGTTTGCCGTAACTTTCATTGTTTGTCGATCAGCTGGTTTTAGCAACTTAGAACATAATAAAACATCTTGGATTCGTATTATTTTGACATTAGTTGAATTAGTGTAAAGTTACTATATCTTTAAGTCAATAAATTAAAGACATACGTTAGTCCACGTCTTTTTAACTGTCCACGTGTTACGTGTTCTATTTTTGTACCAAGTGTTGTTTACTTTTGTAATTACACGAGGGGCACGAAATAGACGGCCGAGCGGCTCAGATTTAAATTTATCTCGCCCTATTTTCTAAACAAAAACGAATATAGGTCATGGGTTGCTCGTTCGTCGCCGGATCTACCCTGTCTTAGCATGAAAGCGGGGTGGGAGTTGTAAAACTAGACATTATGAATTTATTTTAAACCCTCGCCAAAAATTAGGGGTACGCTAATGTATGTCGGTTTGTCTGTGGAATCGTAGCGCTCGAACGGATGGATCGATTTCGATGCGGTTTTTTTACGTGAAAGCAAGTTCCCTCCCGCGTTGCGTTTGTTTGTACTTAGCTGTGTTTGATGAAAATCGGTTTAGCCGTTTAAAAGTTATTGGGGGTTAACCCTTAAAAGTCAGGGCTTTCCCTAGCAAATAATAGATGGCGCTACAGATACTACTCATCACTAGATGGCGTTTTTGACAGTCTGGGTTTTTTTATTTGCTCATATAAACTTGTTGTTTACATCGCGTCAGTGCCGCAATATTGACCACTAATGAATAAATAAAGTAAAGCTGGCTTATACAGAGTTACGTTTTTATTCGCATTCCTCATCGAAACATTCCAACTATTTAATCGATACAAGTTTCTATAAATAGAACTCACCGCCGCCAGTCGCCGGTGGTCAGGCTTTTCTTGGATATAAAATAGTTTAATTGTTCTCGTCAATCTACCTGTCTCTTTTAACCCGGCTACTGCGAAGCCAAAAATACCCCGGTATTTTCGCCGCTATGTACGAGTGAGTTATGTGAAAGCCAATTTTGCACTTGACCGTACGTAATGATGTTAATCTGTTACCACGTATCTTTATAACTTAACATGAGGTATCTTATAGGCTATCTGACGTCACATAGATTTCAATATGACGCCATCTATTGGCCAAAAGTAATGAACTAAAAAATAAAATAAATCGAATTATACGATATAATTCGATTTATTTTATTTATTAGTAGGTCGTAGGGTATCAAATGAAAGGGCTTAATTAGCAGATTTCAAATATTTATATTATTCGCTGTTACAGACCGCTTTATAAATAAATCCCAACTATTCCATCCCAGCTAGAAATCGTTGCAATACAGTGCTTAGGGATGCTCAACGTCGCCACATCCACAAATCGGTTGAGAATGAAGATCCAGTCAAAGTCTGGAAATTTCTAAAATCTTTTGGAGTTGGCAAATCTCAAACTGACACTTTAAAAGATTTAGACCTCAATTCTCCTAATGATCACTTTTCTGCTTCTTCCTCAATAGATGTTTCAGATAAAATCAAAACTTTAAAGAATCTTTCTGCTGTTTTAACTCCTGAATACGATCCATTTATTTTCAAACAATTCACTGCTTGTGATGTTAAAAAGAGCGTAATATCGATTACATCCAATGCAGTAGGGGTTGATGGTTTAAGCCGAAACATGTTGGTACCGATTCTAGAGTTCATCCTCCCTATCCTTTGTCATATCCTAAATACCTGTGTCACAGGCCGGAATCTCCTAAGGTACGCGCAATATGCGTCCCCGTTCCCCGTCCCCGCACCTCTCCCCCGTTTTCGCCTCGATGACTCACGTTGGCCGTCAAGAACCGGGGGAGAGGTGCGGGTGCGGGGAACGGGGACGCATATTGCGCGTACCTTAGGAGATTCCGTTCTGTTTACTCTTACTGTATTCTGTGCCTGTGTAGAAAATGGAGTGTTTCCTTCTATCTGGAAAGAAGCCATCGTCATCACTTTGCCCAAAAAACCCAATCCTTAATCCTCGTCAGACTACCGCCCTATCTCTATACTCCCCTTCCTTTCCAAAGTACTAGAACGACTTGTGCAGTCACAGATGTGTAGTTTCCTTTTAAAAAATAATTTACTAAATCAAATGCAGTCTGGATTTCGCCCAGGTCACAGCATGTTACAGTGCTCTCCTCAAAATAACGGATGACGTGCGTTATGGTATGGAGGAGGAGAAACTAACAGTACTTACCTTACTTGACTACTGCAATGCCTTTAATAACGTAAATTTTGAAATTCTACTCGAAGTATTGCGCTCTATTAACATATCTCTAACAGCGATTGCCTGGTTTCACAGTTACTTGTACGGTCGTCGGCAGCGAGTTCGCCATGGGAATACTTATTCCTCATGGTGTAACACGTCTTCTGGCATACCTCAAGGCGGCGTGCTATCTCCTCTTTTTTTTTCAATTTTTATAAATTCTTATTAGAGATTATCTTCTTCCTACCACATGTATGCCGATGATCTTCAAATATATACTCAGGCTACTGTAGATGATTTACCTGATGCGACTGAGGCAACAAATAAAAATTTACGCTGTATTGCGGAGTGGAGCCTGGCATATGGCCTTAAAGTCAACACTTTTAAAAACGCAGGTCTTAGTAATGGGAAGCTCTCATATATTATCGTCAGTTGATTTGTTGTCATTACCTAGCATAGAACTAAATGGTGTAACTATTCCTTACTCCGACAGTGTTAAAAATTTAGGTTTAACTATTGATCAGACGTTATCTTGGAGACCTCAGATAGATATTGTATGCCGTAAATTGTTCGGGGCGGCAGCCTCACTTAGAAGACTACGCAACTTTTTGCCTACTGCCACTAAAATTGCGCTAGCTCAGTCACTCTTGCTTCCTATCATAGACTACGCCGACGCCTGCTATCTTGACCTCACACAAGACCAGCTTAACAAGCTTGAGCGACTCCAAAATGTATGTATAAGATTTATTTTTGGTTTGCGCAAGTATGATCATGTTTCTCAGTTTCGATCTCAACTCAAGTGGCTTCTCATACGTCTTCGCCGGAATACTTATGTACTTTCTATACTATATAACTTATTATTCAATCCCACTTCCCCACGCTATCTTCAAGAACGTTTCGTCACGGTTTCGTGTTCCTTCGCTGTAACCATCTTGCACGTATCTTGAGGTCATCCGATACTCTCAAGCTGAGTATGCCGATGCATCGGTCATTCTTCTATGACAACTCGTTCACAGTTCGGGCTGTGCGTTTGTGGAACGAACTGCCTGAGTCTATTAGACGCGCACAATCTGTCTCTGTCTTTAAAAACAGACTTAAAGAAGTTTATCTAGCTAAGTAATCGTACATTGTCAAAGCAATTGCAGTATATACAAAAAAAAAAAGTATATACTTATATATATTTATTATACTTATATAAGTAGATATATTGTATTATATTATAAATATGTAGAATTTTTTGTGTAATATATTATTGAATACCTATACGTGTAGTGTATTGATATGTGGTAAATTAAAAGTAAATCATATTTAAGTACTTATTTAACTTATCATTTTCTTTGCACCACCTTGTTTTCTTGTGCCTACATTTCTCTCCATCCACTGGTTGTCTGGAAGAGATCGCTCTAAGCGGTAAGACCGCCCATTGTTCTTATGTGTATTTTATTATTTTATTTTGTTATTTTTCTTTTTTGTATTGGTGCAATAAAGAGTTTTTATTCTATTCTATTTCTATCTATCTATCAATCTACTTCTACTAATATTATAAATGCGAAAGTGAGTTTGTATATTTGTTTGTTTGTTTGTTACCTTTTCACGCTTTATCTACTGAACCAATCTTCTTGAAAATTCGCATACCCATAGATAAGAGTACTGACAAGGACATACCTTTCATCCCGGAAAAAAGTAATGTTCCCGTAACTAATATAAATATATAGGGACAAATCACACTGAAAATCACGCTTTGCTTGCATTAACTGAATAATCGTACTTTTTAATAAGAATTTTCCCGTACATAGTTTTTAGTTTTTTAAACTATATCTTGTTGGCAATATATTCTTATGCAACGATTTAATTCCCAAAAAAAACCTATAAGAAAACGTTTTATTGTCTTATTTCGGTCGGTTTACACAGTTCGACAGCACCGTTGCCACTACCATGGGCTAACAACCTTTTCGAGCTGTTGTCGAAGCGGTCGTCGACCGCCAGTCGTCCCGACACTTCGCTCGTTCCAATTAGTGCGGCTAGGTGTATGAGCACTTACTAATGGCACCCGATATGGGCCTCTCTAGCCCGCATTTCGTACTCGCCATTATTAGCAAATGCTATGACTAAAATTGCCGCATATCAGAATGGGTACCTGAGCGCATGCGCGAACTTCGCTCCACTTTGCTATTGCGTTCAATGTCAGTGTATCGGCTAATTTTATCGCGTTTCGCACACGTTACAAAACTATCTTGTTGATGAGGGCAAACGACCGTTTGTTTTGATTTCGTTTACCCAAAATAATGTACAATGTTTGGCTTTTGCTCATGTCATGTTATGTCACTGAATTACAGGGAATCGTAATACACCTTCGCAATGTATTGTATTGTATTAATACAGATACTTATGTCAACAATGAGGTATGTTATTAATATTAAAGTCATAAAAGTTGATAAAAGAAAAATTGTACGTTAAAAATAGTTTAAATACAATACAAATGAAATGAGTTCATGTGAACGACACATTTGGTGTTAATGACATCTAAAATAAACATAGGTAGTCTGAGATAGGCAGTTCATTCCACATACATATGTAAAGAAGAACAATCATAAAATAAAATACATTTTGAGCAAAAAAATCTTTTAAATAATTCTTTGTGATTTAGACAAAAAGAAACAAAGTAGGTACCTACTATGATAATGTTTCGGCTGCCCCCACATTTGGCGTGCGCGTTTTTCAAGCGTATGACCAAGACTCGCTGCGTGCGCGCTGCAAGAACGCGATTAGAACATCGTTTATAAACGATTCAAAAAATAAGGGAGGTTCTTGGCGGAATCATGTCAGGATCACAGTACAATATAACGATATCAAATTCGTAAACTGATGGTGGAGCCGGGATTTAGCCATAGCAACTCAGTAATGAAACGACGAAAACCTATCGTATTTGAGCTCATTTGATTTGTCTTGACTAGCACTTTGGTCTCACAATAAAAGATTTTACAAAAAAAATATTCTTTTCTTAATCTGACGGTTTGAAATAAAAATTATTCAAACCGTCAGATTAAGAAAATAGTAATTTTTTTAAAGACAATAATGCATCAATAATGATACTAATAATAAATAAAGACATTCGTAAGTATTTTTGGCTGAGAATGTTTGGTAAGTGTGGACTAGTGTGGAGGTAGACATAATAATTTTTAGTGTTCCGTACCTAAAGGGTGCCTACGGACGGGACCCTAATACTGAGACGTTATAACAAAAAATACTAAAAATAAGATAAACTTTAAAATTAAAAGGGGGTTGTCAATTCGTCACACAAGAAACGTGTTTTATTTCAGAGTTTTAAAACAGTGTCCGAGTCCGTCTCGTACTTGACCGGTTTTTAACCCCAGACATAAAAAAAGGGGTGTTATAAGTTTGATGCTAATAATAATAATAACATCATTTATTTCAGACTTGTGAGTCCATACAATTACACCACAATTAGAAAAATTTCAGAACTTGGAATGTTCTTCAAAAAAATTTAAAGTTTGAAGGTTGACGGACGTAACAATCCATGAACAGAAGATTCACCGATTGCAATGTAAAACATTCTAATTTCTGTCGGTCTGTCTGTGGTATCGTAGCGCTCGAACTGATGGACCGATTTCGATGCGGATTTTTACGTGAAAGCAAGTTATTAGATATATTATAGTGATTAGATAGTAGGTATATTATTTATGTTATATCGTATAAGTATGTTCATGAATTAATTGAAATACTTTATAATATTAATTTTGTACGGACCTGACTGTTACAACCGGACTGTTAGCGTTAAGTCCGCCAATTGTAAACAATCATGTATTTATTATTGTGGATCAATAAAGTTTTAGTAAATAAATAAGTTCCTTTGCGGGTTTTAAGCTATGTTTGATCAAAATCGGTTCAGCCGTTTAAGTAATTGGGGGTTCACGCTTGAAAGTCAGGGCTTTGTCTAGCTAATAATAGATGGCGCTACGGATATCAAGGCGTATCGTATCGGTAGTTCCGCTACTCGACACTAGATGGCGTTCTTGACAGTCGGGTAATTTTTTTTATTTGCGTAGCAAATAAACAATCATAAGAGGAATCCTGAGTTCTTTTGGACGGACTCGTACGATAGACAATTCAATTCAAAATATCTTTATTATCATAGGATATTTATAATATCTCTTAATAATAGTCACTTTGTTTTGTTTTGCACAAATGTTGACGTCAAATCGTTACTTAAAGCTAAGTTTACGCCGCTTCCTAGGCGCAAGTGCAGAAGAAGCGGCAACAAACTGCACTGCACGTTTTCTCCAAAGACGTCAACTAACAAACTAAAAACTTAAAATTAGTTATATAGATGGACAGAGATTACATTGTTTATTATGTCATAATAGGGTATATTCATGTTATTTTTTTATTTTTTTAAACGATTCTATAAGTTATT
The DNA here is from genome assembly GCA_963576875.1 of Acrobasis repandana. NCBI lineage: Eukaryota > Metazoa > Arthropoda > Insecta > Lepidoptera > Pyralidae > Acrobasis > Acrobasis repandana. The sequence goes on from OY756215.1 coordinate 7,999,701, forward strand.
ATATAACCGGAAAAAAATATAACACTTACAGAATATTATTAAATAAGCTTAAAAAAATTATTAAAATTACTATTATTTTTGGACGACTATAAACGCGGTGCCATTTTGCGCTTTTTTCTGTGACGTCACCGTGCATTGTCAATGTCATAGATACACTTATATGTCAGTGTCAGTCAAGTGCAAATTACAAATTCAAAATATTATCAACAAAACAACGAAGATTTGGATTCACAGTTTTATTTTATAAGTAATACTATCTAATTTGTGATTATAAGTTAGTGATTAAAGCTTTTAATATCAATTCATTACAAATGGAAGGGCGCACAAAATCTTATTATAAATATTGTATGGTTCCTATGTGCAAAAATAACATCGTAACTGCACCTGACAAAATATATTTTCATATGCCCAAATATGCAAATGTAAGGAATCATTCCGCGTATTAGGGTTCGCTGTTTTACAAAACCGAGCTGTAATGCCAAACAGCTAGAGGTTTAGTAAATTAGCGGATTATACCATTCAACTGCAACTGTACATACCTATTATGAACAAAAAATACATATTGTGAGCAAAATGAGTAGTGTCATCCTTTGCAAAACTACACAGTAGTATTGTAAGTACCTACTTCAATTATTTATAATTTAATAGGTAGTAGACTAGCTGCCTGCTACTATAAGCTATAAGATAATGTACTACCTACCGTAATTAATCAAACAAATTTATATTATTTAAGAAAAAAAATACCCAATCTGGTAACACTGCAAATTACAAATGACTTATTGACAGTGACAGATAGTCTTCTTCTTTTTAATTTGTGATTGACAGCACAGACTATTTAGAAAATTAAGTTTGACAGTGTTTCGTGACGTCACGTGGCGTTTCGGAAATTTGCGAGGGAATTTTAAAAATACAGCTTTTAAATAATTAATTTCTCAATGGAAACACGTTAAATTGAAAAGATATATATATGGGTATTTTTCTTTAGCAATGAAGTATACACATCATTTTTTTTGTTCGTTTCTGAATCACATGCATATTGTCTATTAAAATGAATTATAAGAATTACGAAATTTAAAATAATGTCAATTTGTAAATTTAGTATGTACCAATGTACCTAAATTATGACATGTCTAAGTATACAAACCTTTAAGAGGGACCCGCGCCAAGCTCAAGCCAGACCTTTTTGTCTTTAAGATAGTCATCGGTCCTATAATAAGCCTTCTCACAAAGTACTTTCTTTACATAAGCTTTGAATTTTCTGTCTGGCATATCAAGGACCGATTCTGACAATTTATTATAAAAAAGTATACACTTCCCCATAAAAGACTTACTGACTGTATTCAGCCTGTAATACGTCATTCTAAATTCAATAAACTCAATAACCTAAGTCATTCTTATTACGTAAATTTCTATCTGTAAAATCACTTACTTTATTGAACATGGAAATATTTTTCCTTACATACATTATATTTTCAAATATGAATTGTGATGCAAAAGTAAGTATACCTATTTCCTTGAATAATTCCCTCAGTGAGTCTCTCGATCCTAAACCGTAAATAGCACGAATTGCTCTTTTTTGTAAAAGAAAAATAGTCTGAATGTCGGCTGCACTCCCCCATAGAAGTATCCCGTAAGACATTAGACTGTGAAAGTAACTAAAGTACACTTGTCTAGCAGTTGCTACATCTGACAATTGTCTTATTCTCCTAACAGCGTAAGCCGCAGAGCTAAGCCTATTAGAAAGTTTAGTTATATGAGCGCCCCATTGAAGTTTCGAATCAATTGTGATTCCTAAAAAGGTAGTACTTTCAACCAGATCGAGTTTCTGACCATTAATTAGTATGTCAACGCAGGCTTGATTCACATTAGGAAGAGAGAATCGAATGCATTGGGTCTTGTTCGCATTTAACATGAGGTTATTGGCCGAAAACCAATCAGAAATTAAAGATAAGGTGCTGTTCACCGCGCTAGCATCACTGTTATGTCGATCTATTTTAAATATTAGCGAGGTGTCATCAGCAAACAGCACCATGTCAGCCTCTTTCTCAACCATGTAAGGCAAGTCATTGACATAAACTAAGAAAAGGAACGGTCCTAGAATTGAACCTTGGGGAACGCCCATTTTCACATTAGACCCGTGTGATTTTACGCCGTTTATATCAACAGTTTGAAGCCTATATGTTAAGTAAGATTCTATTAATTTAATTGACTTATCAATAAAACCGTATTGACGAAATTTGAGCAAAAGTGTTGGATGATCAACGCAATCAAATGCTTTAGAAAGATCGCAAAATGATCCAATTGCATCATTTCTGTTTTCCCACGCGTCGTAGATATTAGTAATAAGTGCTACTCCTGCATCGGTGGTCGATTTTCCAGCAGTAAAGCCGTATTGTTGGCTATGGAAAAGATTATTGGTCTTAAAGTGAAGTAGCATTTGATTGAGCATTATCTTTTCGAACACCTTACTCAAAACTGGCAGAATAGAGATAGGTCTGTAGTTGCCAGGGTCTGTTTTTTCTCCTTTTTTGAATAAGGGGATTAGTTTACTACATTTCATTAAGTTAGGAAATATGCCTTCATCAATACATTCGTTAAATATGAAAGCTAAATCGGCAGCAATTATGTGTATAATATGACTTACTACGGCTACTGACATGCCCCAGTGATCTTCTGATTTTTTTTAAATTTAACTGTTTAAAAGCATCTATTATATCGCTAGGGCTAACATGCTTAAAATTAAATTTAGAATCACAAGGGCTAACATTACTCTTAAGCAAAGCCTCAGCACGCTGGGCGCTAGAACTCACATTAGAAGTGAGTTCCAAAGGAATGTTAGTAAAATAATCATCAAATATATTTACTATTTCTTCAGTTTTTGAAGTATTTTTACCACTACATTTGATTCGGCAAATATTTTCTTTGGTTTTATTTTTACCTGTTTCCTTATTTATGACACTCCATGTTTCTTTAATTTTATTAGGAGCATTATTTATTTTTTTGCTAATACTATTCGACTTGGCTCGTCTACAAACTTTTTTAAATATTTTAGAATAATTTCTAACATATTCTATAAAAGAAGGATTAAAGTTATATTGTTTTTGGGCATATAGATCATATAACCTGTATCTACTTATGTAGATGCCGGTAGTAGCCCATTTACTAAACTGTGATTTACTATGAACTACTACTCTTTTTTGTTTCAATGTTTTAGAATACTCAGAGGAAACAGTACTAAATAGTTTATTATAATGGTCGTCAGGATTATTTCCTGTATATACCACTGATAATAATTTGTTATCTAAATTATTTTTAAGTTTTTTTATGTTTTTAGAAGTAATTGGTCTACACAAGATCTTATCTTTTCTCAAATCACTGGTGGACTCTTTGACAAAAGCTACATATACACCAGAATGATCTGAAGGCAATTTGTTGATAACAGATTTATCACAATATTGAATATTACTAAAAAAATTATCAAGCAAAGAGTTTCAAGACCATATCTTTCAAGTTTAAAATACGTATCTAGACTATACATAGAAACCATCGTAATCACTTTTATCTATTTCTAACATGTCGAATGTTACGTGTAACGGTTCACTGTGCCCAATATTTGTATTTACGTCAACTGGTGTTAACCTTACAAAGAAAAACGTCATACTTTAATGGAGTCTTGTAACGCACGTATGCGATATTCATATTCTTTATCTCCGACGGTGATAAACAGGAAAACGCCCACAACTTGATAGAACCGTTCGCATGCAAATGAAAAATCCTCAGAGGCATGATCGAAATTTGGAGATAAGGACCAGAGCTCTTTGTATAAAAACTGTGAAACTGTTGTTATGCAAACATTCTTTTTTCGGGGCCAGGTATGATAGCTATAATATCAAGACAGCTCACCGATAGTCATTTGATGATACTCGTACTTGGCGTAAACCTGTGATTTCCTGTGTCCCCAATATTAGGATATGATTCTGGATGAAACAGGGACTGAATAACCCAAAAAATACGATATCTTTTAATTGCGGTATGACGTCATATCGAATAATTAAATTTTTAACAAAAAAAAACAACCGACTTCAATTTTTTTTAGGACTTTCTTCTTTTTCTCCAAAGTTCTTCATCATATCTTCACCAAATTAAAATGGGACCAATTTGGTAATAAAGGCTTTCAAATAAAAAAAGAATCATCAAAATCGGTTCACAATTGGCGAAGATATCGCGTAACAAACATACATGAAAAAAAAATTAAAAAAAACATACAGTCGAATTGATAACCTCCTCCTTTTTTGAAGTCGGTTAAAATTAGCGATTACCGCTTAATTTCGATACACAAATGTATTTCAGTACCCTAAGTTTTTGTGTACAGATAGAAAAAGGTATATTTCGGTAACTTCTTACCTATTAGACTTACAGGATAAACATGTATAAAAAAATGTAAGTAATTTTGTCTTCTTTATACCTCTCATAGACACTTTTGTGATATAGTAAGTGTTTGTGACGTTATTTAAAATAAACCTCATATCGGCACCTTTAATCAAAGATAGCGGCTCGCGCGTGCGCCGTCCAAGGTCAAAACTTGGATTCTTATTAGGCCGCTATACCTTAACAATATTATGTCAAAACATTTTCTACGCCACCTTTTGTAGGGAAAAGGCCTTTTTATATCCCTACAGACTGGACTATACTGCAATAGGGGATCGGTCAGGTCTCACCAAAAAATCTTTATTCTAATAGAAATAATGTTAATTAAATAAACTGACCATTCAATGAGTATTTTTGTGAAATAATAATGATTCATATTTTTAAATCAAGAAATAAAATGCGTTAATTGCAATATTTTTAATCTGTTCGCCACCTTGAACGAAACACCGATCACAGCGCGTTACGTCATTGGTTTGTGATTGTCATTTTGACGGCTGGGGTAATTTTCAAATTTCAATTCAATTCAAATTTTAAATGTAATTTATGTATATTTACAGCCTTATTTAAAGAAAATATTATTTTTTATGGTAATAAATCACCATTCTAATTACTTTTAAACACTTTGTGAAAAGTTGTCCGATCCCCTATTGATGTTTCGGCGAAATTAAATATGAATAAACATGTATGATAATTTAAATTCTGCGAACTATAGACTTGGTCGAAAATATTTATTTTTTGTATTACGTTAGGACGCTTTGTTTAAACAAGTGAAAATACTAAATATAGTTTTTGTTATAAAATAACAAATAAGAAACCAGTAAAGTGCGATTTAAACTCGCGTGAAGAGAGTTCCGTACCTGTCACAGGTTTTGATGAAATATTAGGCATTTTCTGTATTCCAGTAGTTTCAGAGAAGGGTGGTAAAATTTCGCATATTTCCTAAAAACTAAAAATATTTATTTTGAAATTATAAAAAATATTTGAGATTCTTACACATTTAGTTTCATACGATATAGTTTACAGATGTTTTTATATCGATATACTCGTATAAGAATTGCTCATTTCAAATAATAGGATAGACTTCTTATAGGTTTTCTTGTAATCTATAGGTAATTTTTTTTTCTTCAAAAGTTTAGGCTGAGTTGTTTCGGAGATAAGGGTAAATTTTCTTAAATAACTTAAAAAATACCGATGTAATCATACATTTAACATTCTCATAAAAAACTCTTTCATTTGACATGTCACACGATATAGTTTACAAAACTTTTGTTTTGTAAATGTATAATTGACCTATAATCGATATTTGATTATGGGGGCATTAGTGGCCCGTATATTTAAAATTAATTTATTTACGTTATATGTCCGTGTTTGGGACACTGACTTAAATATGTATACCAAATTTCAACTCAATCGGTCCAGTAGTTTCGTAGCAAATTGGCTGTCACTGTGACAGACGGACGAAAAGATAAGTGAATGATCCTATAAGGGTTCCGTTGTTACCTTTTGAAGTACGGAACCCTAGAAGTTAAACTAGGTATGTTTTTGTAGCACTCTTTGCTAAATGTTATTCATTAATTATTTGACATCGTAGCACAGTATAAATTTAAGTATTACTGTAATACGTAACAGTATATAACGTCTAACAAAATATACTGAAACTATTTTAAGGGTGAATTCAGTCCATGATAATAAAGGGATATTATTAATTGCACATCTAATAAATAATCACCCATCAATTTAATCTCATCATTTATATACTTTTTTACATCAAATAAATCAACAATCTTATCATAAGTACTGATTGCACAGCAAATAAATACTGACTGCACATCAAATTTATTAGGTTAGGGCAAACCTATAGGTTAGGTTATGTTAGAACTGCGACCAACACACGCACGAGCCGAGCGAGCGAAGCGAGCGTGCCGCGGCAGCGGCCGGCGAGTGCTAGGAAAGTTCTATCCATTTTACTGCGCCACAAATATAAATTGCAGTTTGTTTAGTAATATTTTCAGTTGAGTATTTTGCTGTGCAATCAGTAATTTTGATTTGCGTTTAAATACTACCCGATAATAAACAACTTTCTCCAAGGAACATATGTCGAAAATGTCGAAATATGAAAAATAATTTTTGGCTTTCCCTACAATTTCGGATCAGCTGATCGGTCAACTTGTATGGGAGGGCAAAAACTATTTTTCATATTTCGGTATATGTTCCTTGGGGAAAGTTGTTCAGTATCATGGACTGAATGCACTCTTAAAATAGTTTCAGTATATTTTGTTAGACCCTGTATATTATGTCGTGGCCAGATCGTAAAATATGAAAAATATCCGCCGATCACATCAGCGTTTAACGATATGAAAAACTAAACGCATGGCTAGTTCATGATATGGTCAAACATTAGTAATCATATCGTTAAATAGTTACATTATCCACCGTAAGTGGCGCTGATAATATTATTTTATTTTTGTGATGCATCATGGCGGTGGACAATTATTCTGATATAAAAAGATAATATTAAGGTGAAGGTATAGGCAAATGGCCTTGAAGTGGCGCCCTCATTCGAAATAAATTGTTAACTCGTAAATATGGAGATAATTTCCATATTGCTCTTCGTCATGCACTAGATAGCCCTTTAAATTATTTTATGAACCACCGTTGAAAGTATTAACATTAGTCCGTCTAGCCTGTGGTCTAGCTTTAAAACTTGCTTCCACCAAAAGTGGCCACGGCAACTTTTAAAGCTAGACGGATCACCAATAATAGTTTCAACGTTTAAAATTGTCAGAATCGGTCCTTGATATGCCAGACAGAAAATTCAAAGCTTATGTAAAGAAAGTACTTTGTGAGAAGGCTTATTATAGGACCGATGACTATCTTAAAGACAAAAAGGTCTGGCTTGAGCTTGGCGCGGGTCCCTCTTAAAGGTTTGTATACTTAGACATGTCATAATTAAGGTACATTGGTACATACTAAATTTACAAATTGACATTATTTTAAATTTTGTAATTCTTATAATTCAATTTAATTATGACATAATAAACAATGTAATCTCTGTTCATCTATATAACTTATCTTAAGTTTTTAGTTTGTTAGTTGACGTCTTTGGAGAAAACGTGCAGTGCAGTTTGTTGCCGCTTCTTCTGCACTTGCGCCTAGGAAGCGGCGTAAACTTAGCTTTAAGTAACGATTTGACGTCAACATTTGTGCAAAACAAAACAAAGTGACTATTATTAAGAGATATTATAAATATCCTATGATAATAAAGATATTTTGAATTTTTGAACGGCAGTTCATAAAATAATTTAAAGGGCTATCTAGTGCATGACGAAGAGCAATATGGAAATTATCTCCATATTTACGAGTTAACAATTTATTTCGAATGAGGGCGCCATATTTACGAGTTAACAATTTATTTCACACTTCAAGGCCATTGCCTATATCTTCACCTTAATGTGCCAATTGAGGATAAAAATTAAGTGGAATGTCGTTACGACACAAAACTACTAGAATTTTACTTACAACTTCTACTTTATTTAGTACAATATTAGTATAGTAGGTATTCATATTTTTACTAAATAAAGTATAAATACCGCCTCAAAATTCTACTAGATTTTACATGAGATGGTCGATCACTCACTTGTCTTTTTGTCATTTTTGATATTTACTTCGTTGTATATGGGATACACAACAGTGGCGTAGCGTGAAACAAATGACAAGTGAACCCGGACCAAAAAACGGACATAAGTAAAATATAGACAATCGTTCTTCTTTGGCTCGGTACAGCCGCCATCGAAGTAACCTTTTTTAATTATGTAGTTACCTAAAACAATAAACAGACCTGCCTCATCGCGCGCCCATCGGCGGTCGCCGCGCCGACCGCAGTTACGACAAAACAAAACAAATCACTTACCTATCACATAAACATCCATTGATTAAGAAGATCACTACATACACACCTTAATTAACTAAAATACGGCATTTCTCAAGTTAATTCACTCACCTTCACTGTTTTCAGTAACATCTATCATATTATTTTGCAATTAACACAATGTGTAAACAAAACACTGCAGCCATGATACACCGCGACACAGTAATAGTATTTTAATTGGCCGCGACACCAGGATACCTATCTCTGAGATCAAAATGTTTGATCGTGAGTTCGTATTTGTAAAATTCGCTCGAAGTTGCGATTATCGCGCATTCGCGTTTTATTCTTCTTCTTATCGAGTCGAAATCGTTTCACTGTAGCTTCAATCATCATCATCATCCAAGCAATCTATTAGGCTTGGACAACAACGACGTTTGACTGACTGTACATAATTTATATCCTGCAGTAATTTTACAATCAACCTTTCAGATGACACGAGTCACGTTGTGATTAACCCCATTGCTTTACAATTGTGTTTTCTATGGTGTCAGTTGAAGGGAAAAGGAGTATTGGCCCGGTGGCCATACGCTTTCGCAAGTTAAGCAATTCAGGGCGTGGTCCGCACTTGGATGGGTTTTCACAAGTGACAAAAGTTTTTATTGCTCCTCCGTGCTTCGGAAGGCACGTTAAGCCGGTGGTCACGGTGGTTATCATTGTATGGCAGTCGTCAAGCTATGTCAGATGCCTTTCGACCGCTTGAAAAATCTGACACCAGTATTGGCCACTTACACACACGAAAAAAAACAAGTTGAAGGGTTAATTGAATTGTTGGACCGCAACATGATGGAGACAGGATGACACGTGGTCAACTGGTCATGGTCGAGGTGAACGCGCTGGCAATCGCGACACGGACTTACGATTTTCGTCGCTGTGATCGCGAGTGTTGCTTTGCGGAGAGGCTCCGATCGGGGCGAGCTTGGACGTCATGCACGACCTCACGGTGGTGCCTTGCTATCTTCAATCTTTCATGCCTATTTCAATATGAAAAACACCTCTTATTGGCTTCTACCACCCGGGTTTTGTACGGGTACCTTCCAGGAGAAATGGTCCAGATGTTTCAGAGTTTATCTGTACAGGTATACGCAGTATATACAGCAGCAGCGGGACTTCGTTTTACAATAAGTATAAATAGTATAAGTATATAGATTTATTGGTCTAAAACTCTGGCTCTGTTCTTAAAAATAATTATGTATGAGATAAGATGAAATAGTTTGACTATTTTCAACTTTCACAACTTCGTTTTTTTTATTTTATCAACCTGAGATAAATTACTATATTACTAACAAAAAAAAGACTCTTTTTTACATAAGTATAACATTTCAAATGTTTTGTGTTAGTTGGCGCCCATAAATTTAATGTAAAATGTTAACGAATGCAATAAAATGTTTTACAATGTTATATTGCGATGTTTTGTCAGTTGAATGAGTAGCATAGTCACGCGCGCGTCATACAACGCACAAATATGGCTCGCGAATGTTCGCATTTGTACTTTGTTTGGCCACTAACACACACGGATAACAATAAGAGCACGGCGCGGCGCGAGCGCAGTCATCATTCTTCTATATTGTGTTGTCTGGCTGAGAGTTTTGGAAGGAAAATAAAGCGTGGCTGTTCCTCTACGCAGATAGTAAAATTCGATTAAAACAATGGCCATAAAATTTGCCTTTAACTAAATGGACAGTCCTAGGAACTTCCAAACTAAGCGTGGCCTTGATCATTGTGACTCTTGTCTCTGCACCGTAAGGGAAAAGACGTGATACTGAATGGGAAGAAGCATAGATTTTGCACAACCGGGCGCGCTGTCATTCTTCTGTCTTCTGTCAGTCTTGGGTAGTTGAGTAAATGGTTAAATTTTAATCTTTAATCTGGTTTTTGATCGTGTTGTTCACGTCGTATACTCCATAAACTTGATGTTGCAGGTGTCCACGGTAATTTTTACTGTTGGTTTTCGTCTTATATTAATAACTGATCTCAGGCTGTGGTAATTAATGGATATACATCTAAATGGTCTATAATTCCATCAGGTGTGCCGCAAGGATCCATTTTGGGCCCCTTGCTTTTTGTTATATTTATATTAGATAATAATCAGCCTTTCTGGTTCACGGACCCTATTTTTGCCCTAAGGATCATCATGGAGAAATACAGGGCAAGGAATACGCCCCTCCATTTTCTGTTTTTGGATATGGAGAAGGCCTTTGACTGTATTCCCCAAGAGATGATCTGGTGGGCACTCAGGTCCAAAGGGGTGCCTGTTGCCAGAAATCTATATTGAACATTGACATAATCCGCGACATGTACCGCGATTCCGAGTCTATAGTTAGGACTGCTGTTGGTGACACAAAACCCTTCCCCGTTACAGTCGGGGTCCACCAAGGCTCGGTCCTCAGTCCCTACCTGTTCAGTGTGATATTAGACGAAGTGTCGAATAGTATCAGAGATGCACACGAGCAACCCCCGTGGTTGCTAATGTATGCTGACGATATAGCACTGGTGGATGCGGACAGAGAGAGACTGGTGCGACGCGCAAATACGTGGAGGGAGTCGCTTGAGAACGGTGGTCTGAAACTGAATGTGGCGAAGACTGGCCTGCAACTCTACAGATCCCCCACCCGAACGCATAGGCGAAGACTTGGTCAAGCGTACGGACCAGTTTAAATACTTGAGATCTGTACTTCACGCGTCCGGAGACATCGATGCCGACGTCAAGGCCCGTATATCTGCCGCATGGGCAAAGTGGCGTGAGGTGACGGGTGTCATTTGTGACCCCAAAATGCCGGTTAGATTAAAGGGACAGGTCTACAAATCCATCATTAGACCTGTCCTTTTATATGGAAGCGAAACGTAGCCATTGCTTGAGCGACACAAGCAGGAACTGCGTGTCACGGAGATGCAAATGTTGCGCTGGATATGCGGAGTAACACGGAGAGATCGCGTGAGAAACACCCGCATCCGCGGCAGCCTTCGTGTCTGTGACATAGCAGACAAACTGCAAGAAAGTCGCCTACGCTGGTACGGTCATGTCTTGCGGAAACCGGCAAGCTACGTGGGAAACAAATGTATAGCCATGCCGCCTCCGCCGGGCCCCGGCAGACGTGGTAGACCCAAGAACTGCTGGCTTGACGTCGTCAAGGATGATATGCGTGCCAATGGTCTTACAACCAAGGATGCTCAAGACCGTGCGAAGTGGAGAAGGAAAAGCCGGAAAGCGGACCCCGGGCTTCGCAGCGCTGCAGCTGCGGATGCAACTGGAAATACGCTGAGATCAGAGAGAGAGAGAGAATAATCATCCTTTCTGGATTCTAAAATTATATTATTTGCTGACGATATGAAAGTTTTAAAATCGGTTAGCACCACCACTTTGGATTCTCTAAAACTACAGCAGGATCTAGATAGATTTGAAAATTATTGAGCCGCTCCTGCGAGCAATAAAGAGTATACAAGAACTTACCTGGAATCTGTGAATGGAGTCTGGTGGAAACGAAAGCATCAACATTTAAGACCAGTGGGTTGCCAAAATTTATCTTATTTATTTCTAACTAATCAGATTTAAAACTTCTGGACTGTGTGTCTGGCAGATGGCAGACTGTGGGTCTGCTTGCAGGTGGAGTGGAGATATGGTTTTAGAAAATCTGGTTCTCGAACCGGTCTAGACAGTTTCCGAGGAGCGCGGCGCGGGCGGTGGCCGGTACCCACCCGGTGAGAGGCGGCTGCAACAATTTGCAGCGTGCATTCCGAACGCATTCCACGATCGGCCGACGTACGACCTAGCCGCGGCCTCCGCCGCAAATATGCAAGAATCCATCACTACTAAACGAACTCGTACCACCGCACCGTTGAGAATGCCATTTGCCAGTGCCAGCCAATGCCAGCACTACCAAATCTGTCTGGTGTAGAAAAAATTGTTTACAGGACGGACAAATTGACCATGTGCAATTTCAATTGTGCAGCTATGATAAATACCTACCTACATTATCTGCTTTGACTATGTGCAGGTATTTTGACTTGCAAACTTTCAAGACATAATATCTCCTAATAATATAATTTTAAACAAAAAAGGCGACCTTTATTTCTGGTCTTTCTTCATCGGTTCACTTTACCAAAACACACTTTGTACTTTAGTCTGTATCATTTTATGTACAATAAAGAATTGACATACAAACATACATATGTGAGCATTGAATATTTGAGGAGTTCCCTCGGTTTCTCGAGGATTCCATCATCAGATCTTCACCTGCTGACAATGGGACCAACTTGCTTATAAAATGGAGCTAAGTTATTGAGGAACATACATAAAAAACATAGATACATTCTTCTAGAATACATGCTCGAAGACTACAAGCTCCTTTTTAAGGTCGCTTAAAAAAGCTATGTTTTATTAGTTCAAATTGATACAATTATTTAAACACACAATGATATTATTTACAAAAAAATTGATTATTTACAGCTTCACTAGATATTAGAATGGATATTATTGCACATTTTATTCGCTTCTTCCAGGTTAATCAATTTTGAGGCATTGAAGATATAACTATGTAATAAAAATGGGAATGTCGCCACAGAGGGTCTGCTTCCCCATCAAGTGGAACCCCTCTGGCCTCGCATTTCCGGGTCGTCGACCGAGGGTACGCGACCTTGACGCTATGCAGCCCCTTTCACGTCTCGATTTAAACGTGATATTACAATAATTGCTATCTGTCAAGAGATCTACGCGGCATGAATCGGTCCATTCGATCAGCGGACCGTTAATGAGTCACCAGCACCGGCCGGCTGCGACGTAAACAACCGGAGTCCGGAGCTACGCCCTCCGAGGTCACGCGCAAATAAACGCGCCTCACATGGGTGTATCGCCAACTGTTTTGTTCACGACGCACCACGTGATACCTTCACGCGTCGTTTCTGTCTGACGCGAATTCCGCTCGACCACATTCCAATAAGTAATTGTAGAACTTAATTAGTTTACTTGCTACTTACGCGCGATCCAAAACATAGTCCGTTTCCTTATTCGACAAGTAAACAAACACGTTCTAGTAAACAACGCCGTTATGCCATCGAGTTGTGTTGTTTTATACCACTCGAGACTGAGTCAGGCATTCTGTTCTCAGCATCGACAAGGCTAAATTAACATTCATCAAAATAAAGTTATTAAAAACGCCCGTGAGAATATACCAGGCATGACTTATCGCATACCATCGTGTCGTGATGTCCATCAATTTCGAGGAATTGCTTGAACTCTATTTGGCACACACGGTTACTATCGTGTGGGTGATGTACTATGAAATTAACAGCTTTTTAATTCGTTGAGTTTGTCCATACCATAGTTTTAAGATCGAAAGCTGGCACGAATTTTTGGGTAGGTATTTGAGGCAAGTTGAAAACTTGTCACATACCTCTCCTATTATACCCCAACACGGAACTGCAGGCAGACCTGGCTGGTGAGTAGCGGGGCTAAACCATTTTGATTTATTAAGATTGACCTGGCAGGTAGAAAGTCCCATCGAAATGACCTGTCTTTTTGAGAATCTTATTTTTTAGTTATAAGAATACCCTATTAAAATTTCAAGTTGCCTCAAATACCTTTTTTATATTTTTTTGAAAAATACTTTTGCACGCGCCTGGCAATATCAAAGCCCCGACTAAATCGTCTGGCTTATTGTTTTTTTTTTTTATTCTATATATATTAAACTACAACATATAAAAAATGCATATTGCCTCAAATACGTTTTTTGAAAAAAAGAAAAATAAACAACTTAAAAATTTATAGGTTGCTAGCCCCGCTACTCACCAGCCAGGTCTGCAGTTCCGTGTTGGGCTATAATAGGAGTGGTATGTGACAAGTTTTCAACTTGCCTCAAATACCTACCCAAAAATTCGTGCCAGCTTTCGGACCATTTCTACTTCTGCGACACTAAGGTTTTATCCTTCCTGATACAATAAAGCATAGTGGTATAACTGGTCTTTCGGGTTCTTTACCTTGCTAGAAATGAAACAACACCTGTTAAGTGCGAATTAAACTCGCGGTAGGAGGGTTTCGGACCATTTTTGAATGATTGGTAATAAAAATTCGGTGATAATTTTTTAGTTTTTGTAGTTTAACGCATATTTATAGTTCTTTCGCACCGGATTTTATTATAATCCGTTTCTGACTCTTATGATCTTCTCTATCCACCAAAAACAAGTCCAATATTATTTTATGATGTGGTTGTAGACTTTACTGGATGAAAAGTTTTGTAGACAACCCTGTTATTAAGGAACCTCAACATTTAACCTGGCTAGTTTTTTACCAGCAATTCAAATATTTGAAGAATAGAACCTGTCAATATAAAAACAATAATTGGCATATAACATAAAGATGATAAGTTGATAAGCCACATATAGGACAAGTAAGTAGTGAGTTAAGGTTCCTTCTATGATAGTCTGCGAGAACAGATTATTTCATGCTCGTTTGAGAGAAAAGAAAAATCTTAGAATGTACCAGCTGCTTCTCTTCCCGCGCAGATCGTAAAACCCTATCGAAGGAGTGGGCGAAAGTGGGAATCATGAATAGGCGATGCGGCTAGCAACCTATCACTGCTTTGATTCCTTTTTCCACCTTCTCGCTCACAATCGAGCTAAAAGTGGCCTTTGGGTTTTGCGGCCCTGGGCTCTAAAGAGATTTGTTTATGTAATTTGGAGTAGGTACTAGTTTATCTAGGGGGTCTCATTCAACAACTATTTACCCCAGTTTGGTGTGTTTATGTTAATAAGATTTAAAGTTATGAAGGGGTTAAAAGTGACTCCAAATGGTTCGTATAAAATACACACGGATGCGCATCGCCTTTTATTGGCTTTAACTTGGCTTGACACGCTCCCGAGTGTCTAGAATTCCAGATGCATATATACCTACCTACATATTTTCAAAAAGTAAATATGTAAAGTATTCTTTTGACAGGTATATATTATTATATCCGTTATAATATGTTATGGTAACATGTACTAATCTACAAAATAACTAAAGGATAGTCAGAGGAACATAGAAATGTTTCCGGAAAGCGTTTGTAGTGTCCCAAGTTTTTTGGCCCTGTAATAATTAATGGCTGTTATGTTCGCTAGATAGTATCGTAGGGAAGGTGGAATTTGTTCGGATTAGGCTGCTATTACCGCGGCATGCGTAAGTAAATACAGCACAGATTACTCAAAATACAGATGTTTAATTTACATACGAGTATTATGCATTTTCACAGCTTTTTGATCGGACTGCTTTTGACTCGCTGTACTCTGTCGCTCATTTTTCAGGTGTGTGTCGGACGTTTCAGATGTTTTCAATTTGGAATAAGAATGCATTTCATAACTTGACTTGACTCTGCTTTTCTCGAAAATACATGGATTTGAATCAGATTTGTATAATCATACCGACCGATTCATCCGCTTCATACAAGCGGAGTAATATTTATGCCTTATACTACTACAAACGAAATTTTACATCCGTGCACACGTCAATGTGTGAGTTGCCGTGTTCAAAGCCATCAAACGCACCTGAGAATGGGAAGAAGTGCAAGGACGCTGCAAGTTTCCGTTCTGTACATTAGTACTTATTTTATTTCTGTGACACTGGCTCGGTGATTATACTCGGTTTTTTGGGTAAATAGTGTCTGCGAAACTGGTGAAGGATCGGAGTTCGGAGGCAGGTCACGTGCGCCGCCCAGGCCTACGACGACGCGCCACCACTTTAATCACATTCCCCGAATAAATGTCGTCTACCAGAAAGCCTATCCCATCCAGTTTTTTACATGATGTACATGTACATTGCAGTAGTAGTGGCTGGCTACATCGGAATAAAAGCTCATGTTTTTATATTAGAATATGAATAATTCGATTCGTATGCTATATGTTGCGCTGCTTTTTATTTACACTTGTTCGTCAAGAAAATGCTTCTATGTATACTTTACTACTAAAAATATGACCGCTCGCTGTAATATACTTAAATTCATTGATAATAAGTCCAATACGTCAGATCAAACGTGTAAACAAGTAATTATTAAAAAAACAAAAAAACCCGACTGCGTGATACAACAGCACTACTTACTTACCGACGCCTAAGCCCTTACTGTTTTCTGTGGTAAGGTAAGACGCAACCAGGAATGCGCTTGGCGAAGCGATGTTATAAGTTGTTTTTATCATTTCTCATTTCAAAATTCATTTAAACGTAAAAGTTGTATATATTTTTGTAATCCTTGAATAAAATCCTTTAGTTTGAAACTCCACTCGATAGGTTTAAAAAGATTTTTTATGCCGTGCAATTTGGCGCCAAAATCCGCCATTTTGATTTCCAATAATTTTAATATATCCTATGTTACTTTAGTGGTTAAGACGAATCTAAACATGTATAGTTTATTAAAATCGGTTTAGCCGTAAAGTAGTTACTAGGGAACATAGAATTCTTGGTACAAACATACAGGTCAAACACATATTATACCCTCCTTTTCGGCTTTGCCGCATGCGGGTAAAAAAATTAAATAAAAAAGGAACTTTTTATATTTTTCTTGTGAGTAGAATTTTAAGGGTATATCCTCAGATTGGTATATCACTAAATCATACTATTTGAGATTGAAATCTACTAACCTGTAAAATACGTTTTGTGTGACTTTCGTTAAATTCAAGTAGTTCTGTGTCGTCACGACATTTTACTTAATTAGGGTTCCGTAGCCAAATGGCAAAAAACGGAACCCTTATGGATTTGTCATGTCTGTCTGTCTGTCCGTCCGTATGTCACAGTCACCTTTTTTCCGAAACTATAAGAACTATACTGTTGAAACTTGGTAAGTAGATGTATTCTGTGAACCGCATTAAGATTTTCATACAAAAATAGAAAAAAAACAATAAATTTTGGGGGTTCCCCATACTCATGTACATATACAATACATTAGAACTGAAACTCAAAATTTTTTTTTCATCAAACTCATAAGTACGTGTCTATCTATGGATAGGTCTTCAAAAATGATATTGAGGTTTCTAATATAATTTTTTTCTAAACTGAATTTGTGCGAGAAACACATCCAAAGTGGTAAAATGTGTGTGTGTGTCCCCTGTAACTTCTAAAATGAGAGAATGATAAAACTAAAAAAAAAATATATGATGTACATTACTATGCAAACTTCCACCGGAAATTGGTTTAAACAAGATCTAGTAAGTAGTTTTTTTTAATCCGTCATAAATCGTAGTAGCGCAATTTACCTTTAGATCTTTTATATTAAGTATGTTACTTGCTGCTACGGAACCCTCCATGGGCGAGTCCGACTCGCACTTGGCCGCTTTTGTTTATCCTCAATTGGCACAGGAATATTAGATATTTTTTTCAGAATAATTGTCCGCCGCCATGATGCATCACTAAAATAAAATAATATGAGCGCCTCTAACTTAGATAATGTAACTATTATACGATATGTTCATTAATGTTTGACCATATCATGAAGTACCATGCGTTTAGCTTTTCACATCGTTAAACGTTAATTATTCATTGATCTGGGCAGACCCCATCATGATGTGATCAGCGGGTATTTTCCATATCATGAAAAATAACCGTTTCATGAAATGGTCGGCCATAACCATGAAATGATCAATTCTATGAGTAAGGTTACACGCTCAGTTTGGCATCAGTTCAGTCTATCAGTCTGGTCAGGATGATCGAAGAATGATCGTGTAACCCACGGATTAACAGACTAATGGTTATCTTATAGATGAAAATTATAATTTTGTCAGTCTGTTTTGATTGATGAAAGACTGATGGGAGACTGATCGCGTACCCGCTCGTATCATTCTTGTGTCCGTCACCCAACGTAGACGTACTTTTTATCAGTCTGCTGTCAGTCTAGATTGACCGTGTAACCGTGAAAATTATCATCATTCTGGCGTCAGTCCAGTCAATCCAGACTGAAGTGATGCCAAACTGAGCGTGTAACCTTGCTCTATGATTTGGCGACATGTACATTATTCCGAAGCGAAGTGCGGGTTTCACTAAAGATTATTTTCGAGGATATGTTTAACACTTCCACTGCTGAAAACGCACCGTATGTGTTTTCCTCTTTGGAAAAATACACACGTTGCATTTTTCAGCAGTAAAAGTGAGACTCAGTTTGAGTTATTCTAGTAACAAGAAAATTGACTTCGTGATGTATGTGTCTTAGGCTTTAACAAGGAAACTAACAATAACTATAATTTGTATACTTATACATATTTAATCAGTCATCCTAAACATGCTCTGTGGAAGAAAAGTACCAAGTATTATATTGTTTTTCAAGAAATCCCACAAGGTTAACTTATCTCCCACCAATAATACAATAGACTAGACATCCCGGAAATATATATTTCTTAATTTGTCTAATACCGTATTGTAAATACCTACATACATATTTTTGTATGGACTTGCAAGTCAAAGGGTACAATTATTTAATTATATATTGTATTTTTATATTTAATTTAAAAGCGTTATAAATATATGAGTGTAAAGATTGTTATCTTTATTATGATTTTTGATGTTCTTTCTTCGTAAATAAACCACAAAATGCAAGTTTTGTTAGCTACCTATCTTTCTTTTCCACACAGTGCCCAATGCCAATACGGTATTTTCCGTTTTATTGCGTCATAAACGCGGTTTCCGCTTTGACGTAGACTAGCAACAGCTCGTTATGTTCCAAAATAAAAATACGACACATGTATAGTCCATTCGTTCAATTGGTTGGAATGCCGACAAAGCTGAGTTGGCTTTTTCAAAGACACGCCCTTTGTGGCGCGCCGACTGCATGCACGCCCTTAGATCATTTAATACAGGATAAGCCTTACCTGCGCGTTCCCCTCTGCCGAAGCATAAGATCGCATGCTCTAATACGTTCATAAAAACTAGTTGCGTAATCGATTATGATCATTATGTGCATCTGTAAAGTATCGAAAGGACGTCTACAAGTGCTCGATTAAAAATGCCAAATTGTGGAGTTAACGCATGTAAAAAGAGGTCAAATACTTCTAATCTTAGTAAAGATGGAATAACCTTTCATTTGTAAGTATTTTTTTATTTTATTAACATTGATTTCTATTTAAATGTAATTACTTAAAAATCGATATAATATCTTTCAGTATAGATTACGGAAAAAATAATCGAGTCAAGTTTGCAACTGATTTCCTGCGAAGCGAAGCGATTTTTTATCTTATTTACTGCCATAACCATACCAAAAAGATCTATAATCACTTATCACAATGTGAACATACTTCATTTTTCAATGTTATTATTTTTTCACTATCCTTCGACACGAGACTTTCTCATTTTAAATATATCAATTACATTCATAAGGTTCGGTAATAAGATTCAAATTTAAAAAACGATGAGTTGATGACGTAAGCGCACTCCCCACGAGACTACCAGATTTTGATGCGCACTCCCCACGAGGCTTGTCTTTTTATGATTTACAACCTTCGTCTTTATTCTCTGGTCATTAGATTTGAATATAGATTAACCACTTAACTGTCCCAAGTAAATTTTTGCTACTTTTTGAGTGACGAGACATCGCATTATTATCGATGTCGATAAAAATTACATTTCCTTGATATAGTTTTATTTGTTATATAATTTTAAAATCGAAATATTTTAATTTTTTTACAAGCTTTTATTTCGTTTTACCTGTCCCGGTGTCTGTCTGTCTGTAATCAAATCTTGCAAGTTAAATTAGACCCACTTCCTGGTTTCCGATTGAGCTGAAATTTTGCACGCATACGTATGTCGCGTGACAATGCAATATTATGACAACATGGATCTGATCTGATGATGGAGCTGGAAGGTGGCCATAGGAACTTCATGATTAAACGACATAACCCCATCAAGTTTGGGCTCGTAATATTCATCTTGACGAGTATTTTGTCTTTAGATGGTATCCAGGGTCTGATGATAGGGCTGCAAGGTGGCCATAGGAACTCCGTGATTAAACGACATAACCCCATCCAGTTTGGGCTCGTATGATTTGTCTTGACGAGTATTTTGTCTTTAGATGGTATCCAGGGTCTGATGATAGAGCTGAAAGGTGGCCATTGGAACTCCGTGATTAAACGACATAAGCCCATCGAGTTTGGGCTCGTATGATTCATCTTGACAGGTTTTTTGTCTTTAGATGGTATCCAGGGTCTGATGATGGAGCTGGAAGGTGGCCATAGGAACTCCGTGATTAAACGACATAACCCCATCTATATATGTATTTATTATAAAATATACAATCGTTGAGTTAGTATACCATAATACAAGTTTTCTGTTTCGGCTATTTCTTCTTCACTTCGCAAGGTCTTTGGCCTACTTGGGTGACCATACTCGTATTATATTTGAAGAATAAAAAGCGGGGAAGCGTTACAGCTAAGGATGCAACCGAGAACGCGCTTAGATGAAGAAGATGATAAAATATATATTGTTGAGTTAGTGTCCCATAATACAAGTTTAAATACTAAAAAACTTGTATTATATTGTAGTATGCTTGAAGCGCCACGTAGGCAGTTTAAATAATAAAACTTGTTAAACTAATAAACAAGTTTTATAGTATTCGTGAAGCGCCACGTGGGCAGTATAAATAATAAAACTTTAATCCCGAATTTCCGACATAATTATATGAAAACATTCCAGAGTTAAACGAACGTAAATTTTTTTTTCCGAAATATCGATGTCGATATTTTTTTTTTGTTGTTCAATCATTTTGCACTAGGGTGTATTATTACGTGTACATACACATTTGTTTTAGTGTGAGTCTTGCTAACGCAAAAAACGGCAGAAAGTTTTGTAAGAAGATTTGACTGCGTAACTTATCCTGTATTAAATGATCTAAGTGCACGCCATTTCAACAAATAAACTATACAACTCGTGTATTGTATACAGCTTATGTAAAATGTACCTACCTAAATGATAATATAAGTATAGTAAGAAGAGATGCGGCCCGCCGACCGTGCGATTTTGACCGCTGTCAGAAACTGAATACAAAATCATTCATCATCATCAGGTCTTTTTTAGTCTCCACTGCAGGAGCACGACCATCTCTGTACTACCAGAGCTATATATTAGCCAGAGCAGTCAGAGGATTTGGCCTGCACTCCACGCTGGCCAGACGGGTTGGAGAGGTCTAGTTTTGTTTAGCTTGTTTCTTAAGTCGCCTTCTACGACATCCACGGTAGACTTGGAGTGGTTCCTATTCTACTCTGCCGGGAACCACACGGCTACAAAATCATTATGTCGCATAAACGAGAGTTAGTAGGTGTCTTGTTTTTGTACGCGTCTTATTTTTGTACGACATGTATTTATAATATACTATGAATATCCTAGGGTGTTTCGATTCTGTACTTGTTATATTTTGCATTGACGTAGGCTCGAATGTTATGCCATGACCTGTGTATGCGTAGATTTGTTTCATGGCCTCACATCGTGCTCGGTTCCTCTGATGGGGCAGCGACCTTTCCTCTTTGTGTTTATGATATTTATTTTAAGACATGTTCTTAGTTTAGGCGTGAAGTTTTCAACTGTTTATGTCTGGTCTTGATTAGATCGTATTTCAGGCTTCGTGCGTAAGAGTGGGCTGTTGCACCATCTAAAGAAATAATGCTTACCTTTATCAGTCGCAGTTAAATGTAACAAATTGGAATGGTCATATACGGTACTGCTGAATGATTCATGGTCAAATGTTATAGTTTTTACGACCCAGACTCCTACTCACAAAGCCTAAAGTGGTTTTTTAAGTCTACTATTAGATTACCTACAAGGTAGAGCCTTGACGAGGTGCACTCGCCTGTGCCTATGTCGTTTGTACTCCTGTAATCGCGTAAATATTTCCGATCCTTACCTGTAACCTGCTAAGGTTGGTAATAAAATAAGACAAAGCTTACACAGACAGGTCTTCCATTAGTGTCGGGTCTCCAGCGCCCTTTACGATGGGATCGTGACTCGTGATCCTAATCTTTGTCACATGTCCATCTTTCGTTCCTTGATTGAATTACTATTAGGAAAACATTATCGATAGGTATGTATATTTCTATGCTCAGCAGTGGCCGGAAGAAGGGCTGGGATGATGATGATGTATATTTCATGTTGAGTATTTTCTTCAAACATACCAACGACCAGGCAAGACACAGTCGTCCGCAGTAGGTATCTATTGTGTTGTGGAAAAGCAATCAGTGATACGAGTGTTAATAAAATTCTTCCATGTATAAAATCATCAACAAAGCAAATAGCGCCAAGTATCAAGTTTATTTTTTGTAAATAACTATACAGCTAATGGGCTCCTTGCATGATGTTTTTTAGGTTTTCGTACCCGAAGGGTGCAAACGGGACCCTATTACTGAGACTCCGCTGTCTGTCCGTCTGTCACAGGTATCACTGTGGCCGCTATAACAACAAATACTAAAAATAAAAAAAGTTGAAAGTTAAAGGGGGTCGTCATACAAAAAATGTGTTTTTTCAGCGTTTTTAACTAGATCTTTTTATATGGCATTAACTAGGTACTTGAAATTTTCACAGATTATGTAGATATTATTATGGCCGCTATAACAACAAATACTAAAAATAAGAAAAAATTAAAAATTAAAGGGGGTCGTCATACAAGAAACGTGTTTCTTCAGCGTTTTAAAACATTGTACGGTGGTACGGAACCCTTCATGTACGAGTCCGACTCGCACTTGCCCGTTTATTTAACATCCATATTATATTTTAAACACAAAGAACACACACAGGTACACAGCGGGCGATAGTATTTGCAGAAGCGAAGATACCTTATAATTCGATTCCTATCGGTTTGCTATAGCGTATCCTAATACATATATACAATTTTTATTGTGAACTTTATAGTTCATCTCCGCACTCCGCGCTTTAAAAACATTCCCATGAGCCGACTTATTCACGGCATTTTTTGCAAACGCTCAAATATTCACGAATAGTCATACACGCATTTGATTAAAATATAACATACACACACATTTGTGACTTCATCTTGTAATATTGCATTCTGTGACTTTGTGTTCATTGAAAAATAATTATGATTAACGTTATTAAGTGCACTGAACGTAGTAGTAGTTTAGTTAGTTAAAACGTGTATGTGTCACCAGCGCCCTGGGCGAGATTTTCCCGCCAAACTGCAATTCAGACTGACTTAGGCTTCTATTAATAAGATTTATTTTTGCCGATGGGGGGGGGGAGGGGTGCAAAAACGATATACGATTCTTCAAATTTGCCGCCCCATTGTAAACGAAGGGAGGGAGGGGGGGGGTGCATACAAATAAGAGTCTAGGAGTTGCCGCTATTAACCAGCCGCTATTTATATATTTGTTATTACCTGTGACCCCTCCTTGCCCAAAAACGCCCCCTGTTGCCCCTTTGTATGTGGCGCCTTACCCTAATGCCGCTAGTGTGTGTTACTATACCTTAAAATGTGTATGAGTGATACCACAGAGTGACACCTTCTAAATCAATGGATGTTTATGTGATACGGATGTGTTTTGTTTTGTCATTGTCGCACCAGCGGCGGCCGGCGGCGGCGGCGATGTTTATTGTTTTAGGAACCTAATTAATTATGAGTACTAATTATTGAATTCGTCTGGTGGTCGGCTGTACCGAGCCGAAAAATGCGACTGAAAATTAGTATTAAAAATATTACACCTCTCAGTGTAAAAAGCTAGAAACATTACGAGAGCACACTACCCTACGGCCACCTACGGCTATAAATATTCTTTATAAGCAGTTTATCGACATTCAATTATCAAAATTGTCACAAGACAATATATATTAGGGAACTACATATTTCATGCTTTGTTTTATATCCTTGCCTTGTTTACTGGTCTCAATAGCAGTATAAGATTTCATTTGATCAGATTCATTTCGGATCACTATTTGGTGTGACTTTATCATAACCACGGATCATACTCGCATTCTAGCGATATAGATAAGGTTTTTTAATTTGGTCTAGATTTGCTGTTTAATAATTTTCAGATGCTTCAACTACGCAATTAAATAATAAATATACATATAATTGTACATGTATTAACGATTTTGTAAATATTTCCATTTAGTAAGTAGTCAAAAGACACTATCAGATGACTGCTTGATAACGTAATCAGATATACTACACGCAACAACAAACAAATTAAGTAGTGCTGGTGTTTCTTATTACATTTACAATGCGAGTTTCAATTTCATTCGTCTGCCTTTTGCCTTGGTTGCCAATAACGAGGCTGACGGAGACAATCACACACGATTCTATGTTGATCTGATCGTGGACGGTCACTTGTGACGCCCATGTCCGTTCATTGACGCCAGGGAGTCGGTGTCGTGCTGATGTCCGCCGACGATACAATGCATGCGTTATATTTACTGTACTTGTTTGTAGAGTAGTGACATGGTAATGCTATAATACGAGTACATAGGTATTATAGCGCCAATTGTAACATCGTGATATTAACGTAGGATACGTACTCGTATTGTATTTACTTTTCTCTGAATGGTGTCAAACGTGTTCCATTGTTTTTGCATATTGTGAAATATTTAGAAAGAAAAATATGTTTTGATTTGCACGTGCAGTAGGTATTTAGCTAGATGTAAATGTACTCATTTAAAGTTTTGCAAGAATGGCCAGTTCTCATAAAAGGTTTCGCTTCCTCTCACGTTTTGCACGAATAAAGAAAAATATGTTGTTTTTTTTTCATTGTTTATGGCTTGCTGAATAAGTTATCATAACAATACTGCCGAATTCGAGCGAAGTAATTGTGTTGTGTACCGGCTAAGAAAGTTTTCTTATTTGCATAAAATATTTGATATTTTTAGTGTCAATATGGGTGGAGTTGAAATTTTTGCTGTAGAATTTAAAAATCAAGATTACAACCAACCGGATGTAGAAGTAAAATACGTGAATAATTTGCATTTGCTATAGTGAGTGGTGTGAATGAACAATAGTAAGAAGCTATACGTATGGACGAGTGCGGGTGCGCCATGTGAGGCGACCGCGAGCGAGAGCCGACCATTGATATCTTCATTCACAAACCGGAAACATAAATCAACGTAGCGCGACGCCCCGCACTTGATTATTATGACTGCATAGATCCCAACTAGCGATTGGCTCACCTATTTTACCTATTATGTATACCTATGTGGGTTTTCCCGCATCACCGTGCCGAATGAAAAATGTTATTTTCACTTTTATTATCACCCTTTGATCCAAAAAATATTGGTTCCCATATATTGAATGGATATAATGACTCTACTAAGAGGAAGAAGCATGGGTTGGTAATGGGATTTAGTATAGCCAGTATCCCTTCCGATGGACTTATTTTTATATTTGCTTTATTGCATGTATACCAATGCAACTACAATATGAGGACCAGTCGCTGACATAGCTATTTTATCAATATAAGTAGCTTCATAATCTAATCTTTAAAAATCCAGCTCCAGTTCTCTTCCTGTCGCCTTAATTTACTGACTTTGTTATTGCTCTTGACGCTCTTTGATTAAACTAGAAACTACGATTATAAATAGCCAATACTCTGGCTTGGCTCTACTTTCTAATTTGAACACCTTGCACCAGATGCTCTACATTTGGCGCATCTAGAGCGCTAAATTTTGCGAATAATCCCGCGTTCCGATTGCTCTGTTCAGTAAGTAAACCGCAATTGGAGCTAAAACATTACGATGACTTAAATTGTTTCTGATTAGAGGACGTCCGCAGCACGGTCCGCAGTCTCACTGCGGGCGCGTGCACTGAGCCGCCGCCGCCCTACACGACGCAGCGGTTCAATCCAGGGTGTATCGACTACGTCTAAAGGAGCGGTAATTGTCAGTAGACAAGCGGTACTATTTGCAGTGAAAGTGCAGTGAGTCACGCGCGAACGCGATTCGCGATGTCGGAAATAGAGCTGCGCCGGAGTTTTCGCGATGAGAACCGAGAAAACGTGTAGTTTTTCAAGTCACCGCACGCGTTTCAAGTTTCGTAATATTTACACCATTACACCGCATCTTTTCAGCCATCGCCACATGAACCTTTTTTATTTTTTTGTCTAACAATAACAAATTCTTTCACGCAGAAAATTTAGAAAAATTGACATTGGTTTTAGAAAAATTCAACATCAATGAAAAAACCAGCGTGAAACTGAACGGAATCTGCATCTTCAACAACGTGAAGGTTTCTTTGTCAGTCGTGGAGCAAACGAGTGGTCAACCACTTGTTGGAAAAGCTTGCGCAAAATTTTCGCGTTCATAAATATATCTCCAGTGCGTGCGCGTCACTTTTAACTTGAAAAAAAGAATGTTATATTAAATAAAATACATATTAAAAGTTTTAAATATTTTATGACGATCTTGTTGAGTATGTAACAAAAAGGGCTCCACGAAGCGACACATTTTTAAGCCAATTAAGTATGTATTTAAATATTTTTTTGCTATGAAGACAAAAGTTCGAGAAAATTTTATTAATTAGGAATTGCCTAACTTGTTGAAAAAGTATTTTAAGATTTCTTTTCAATGTGAATGATTCATTCAAGTGTTCAAAATACACAATTACATTTTTCCAAATTTTTAAATTAATATTTAATGTGACATACTCACTTTCGACGCCGCACGAGAACGCCTAAAATTACGCGCGGAGTTCTACTTCAGAATCTTGATTACATATAATGAGTATACATATAATAAGTATAGTCGTTATTGGTGGCACTAGTCCTTGATTTGGAAAATACTTTTTTAAACGAAAAAAAGAGTATTTTCATTTAATTAGAACCCCTCCCCCTCCAACATTACCTACGGACTAGGATCCATGACAGAACAATAATTTGGTTTTTACTGATTCATTTAATCGAAATTCATTTAATCTGTCAAGCTACTTCACTTGTTTTAATTAATTATTTTTTCGAAAATGTGTGAAAAAATAGAATTTTCGAACTTAAATAAAATCAAGTACAATGATGATACAGCGTGTCATGATAATAAATGTTGAGACGGGTAACTTTTATCAGAATAACCCACTTTTTTCTTTTGGCACTTTCAATTTTGGACCAAAATGGATGATGTCCTTTAGATATTGGAGTTAGGAGCCCTCTTAACGCGTTGTGTTAGGTTCTGGGATGAAGGGACCTTAAAATTATTGTTTTACTGTTTGTTAAAAGGATGAGAACTGTTCGATAAACCCCGATGAAATAATAAATAAACAGCTTACTGTTTGTTATCTTTATCGGTTCAGTATTCCTAATCCATTAGGTAAACAAATGGCCGTGGACGCAATTAATTAATGTGTATGTGCGTACGTAGGTACTCTACTCGTATATGCTTTATCGCGCAAAATGCAGTTACTTAGATAAGCGTGTAAGACTGATGCAAGGCAAATATGCAACGTGCATTGTCACTGCAAAATACTTTTCTCATCTACATAACCAACCGCGTCTTATTGCAGAAAAAAAACTAGGTCAAAAATATGTTCAGTGGTGATGGCGCCATTTTTGGTAAAAAGTGCGTTGTAGTAATTTCGACGGAAAATGTTAAGTGGTTATATTATAATTTTGTTAATAAAGTCTTGTTAAAAAAATAGAGAGTATGCATCCTTTTTTTTTTATTTTTAATCGATAGACCTCGTTGAGAAATAGCCGCAAAAAAACATTCAGTGCCGAAAAACATGTGTAGAAAATAAATATTAAAAATAGCAAGTAGATTATAACAACTAAAACACGCCATTTTAAAATATGACGTCAAAGTCTGCAATATCCGCTCTGTATCCGCTGACATCCCGTTAGAAGAAAAAAACTTTTTTTTGGGTTCTTTTGATATTATCAGCCAGTGATGTTTGTTAAACCTCTATATAAAAGCACATACATTTCGAATGTCATCGATAGTCAAACTACATGGACGGACAGTCCTACCGAACGCACCCGAACTTGTCATTTCCCTTTTGTGAACTTTGTCGTCATTTCCAATGTTTGCATATTTTCAATAATTTATTTCAAATCCAAATAAGAGTCAGTAAGAAAAATAATTAACTAGGCGTGATAACATATTAAAAGAAATTGTAAAATAAAAATATGAGCCGGATTGGTATTACATGCATATTCCTTAATGCTTACGCTTACGAGAACGGAGAACTCAGCCATGAGCGTCATGTTTTTAGTCTCCTCGATAACCGGAATACGATTTTTGAATAAGTACACCTTTATTTTGGTATTCTAAACGTTGCCACAAAAGTCACATAGGGTCACTTGATTGTTTCCGGAGATATTCAGGTTCAAAGGTGTCAAAAGTCTGTTTTTTTGGAAATATCTCTTATTTTACCTCACGTATTAGAATAGAAAGTTGTAGAGTTATTATCATTCTCTATAAATTGTTTAAAATATTTTATCATTTAACCGATTTTGTGACAGGCGAAGCGCTCCGCCATATACATGTATACATATTTTTTTTTTTCAGTAAAAAGTATTTACTCAAAAACCTACGAAATTGGAAGTCTTTTAGGGTTTCGTAGTCCTGACAAAGAACCTTCACGGTTTCGACAGTTTGTACTAGAAAGTTGTAATTTTGCATGAGTATATCCTTATTCCTTGCATTCATATGCATATAGGAGTATATGAATAACGGCGACAAAGTGGTAAAATAATATGTATGGCGCAGCGCTACGCATTTTGCGCGCTCAATAACAATAACAACAATAACAATAACGACGCTTGTGCACCACACCGAATCAAATTCGTTTAAAATTCAATTCTGACTCAATTTAGCCTTCCTAGTGATTGTAAGGACGCTTGTGCACTCAGTCGTAAACGGTTCAAATTCGATTCGTATTCAAACCAAGAATTCTCTCTTTGAGTCGTTTTTTTTGGACCAAAATCGAGTCGAAGTGGCCGCCGCGCCGTAGAAATTGTACGTACGCGTGTGCACTACACCCGATTCGTATTCGAATTTCGGTTTCAAGGATGAAGAGTGAGGTACGGGGAGGGAAGCAATAGCAAAAACAAGCTGGTGCCCGCGACTTCGTCCGCGTAAAATTCAGTTTTATTGTACACTCTTTGACAAATTAAATTTTTTTGTAAGCGATGCATAATTTAAGAGTCCGAATTTTTTATTGCGATTCTGCTCATAGATTACCCGTATGTATAATCTTTATACACGACGACAAAATTAAAATGACATTAATTGTTTTATTTTTGAATAGAATAGAATAAATTATTGTTTTTGATTTTTCATTTCATGATGGTCCGAAAACGCTTTGTCTTGATGTCCGGAGTACCCAAAATTCCTTTTTTCTCTTGTGTCTTTCCCGCCGTCAATTGCACTATTAATATTATACCTTATAATTATAGTCCTAGCAAATGACTGTTAAACGCAGGACACATAGTGAATGCGGCCTCTCTTATCAAAATCTAGTGGGTCTCTAAATTCACGAATTTGAATCGGATTTGGGTGCAGTGCACAAACGCTACTCAAGAATTTTCCGTCCGAATTATTCTCGTTTTGGATTTTATTTGAATACGAATTGGATCGAAGTTGAAGGTGACTGCCTCCGTGGTCCAGTGGTCAAGGCGTTTGCTTTGTGATCCGGAGGTCATGGGTTCAAATCCCACTGGGAAGCATATTTTGTGAAAAGTAGTTTTCAGTCTGGTTAGGATATTGCAGGCTTGAATCACCTGATTATCCGAAAAGAAAGATGATTCCGTGCTTCGGAAGGCACGTAAAGCTGTTGGTCCCGAACGCCATCTAGAGTTTGTACTTATCCTAGGACTGGTTCTGGTCTACTCTTTGGGTTGCAGAGGTCAGACGGCAGTCGCTCAGTGTAAAAACCAGTAACCTCGTCGAATCACCTAGGGTAGGTAGCGGACTCCGGGCTCTGAAGCGTAACCGCTGACGATGCAACCGGGAATACGCTCGAATGATGATGATGACGAATTGGATCGAAGTGCGGTGCACAACCGCTCTAACGGTTAAATGGATAAAAAATATTTTAAATGTAATTTGTAATATAGATAATGTTAATAACTCTACAACTTTCTAATACGTGAAAAAAAAAGCTTATTTTTGATACCTTTGTGTCATTGAATATCTACGGACGCACATCACATCACCCTACATGTCTTTTAAAACAACATTTAGAATACCAAAATAAGAGTGTATATAAAAATCCAGCTTATTCCGTTACATTCCGAGGCTAAAGATGACTGGATTAGAGGGTGCGGCGCGAGCGGAGGCTGTAGTAGCGGCGTAGTAAACGCGGGGCGAAAGCGCGCGCGGGGAAGTGCGCTTTGCGTTCAATATTTTGTAGGGTAGGTTAGGTACTTGCAGTTGCTGAAGTGATACGAGTATGAAATACGGCACTGTTATTGATTATTTTGTGTTATATTATAATATAAGTTTAACAAAGATATTTCGCTGTTCCTTGTATTACTCCATCTTATTGCCCGTGGTGGTGTGTTCTAACATTTTTATCAATGAATAATTTTTTTCTAGTCTAGTATATTTACTTACATTCTGTTTTAATATGTTATGTTGACGATCAAATCTGGTAAAAAATTATACACCTATCTATGAAATCGATCCGAAGATAGACGATACTGTCTGCACTACGTTGCGTACGGAGTAGGTACAATAACATTCCATACTCTAAAAATAACTCGCTGGGTGAGTGAAGTGACCACGGTGGGTGGGGTTGTGTTGTGGGGGGACGATGCGACGAGTTCATTTGCATCGCAATGCACCGCACTGCACTACACCGATACACTGTCTGTTATGTCTGTTCTCGTCTTGCCGATAGTGCCACCATGCCTCTGCCCAGGCAGCGTTGCTACTTGTTTCTATACTTATTATAGTAAAATATAATATTGGTAGGTACGTACTAACTATAACATATTCAGCGTTAATAATAACAATAACACAAAACAATGAGAACAATTCGCTGAAGTGGGATGTTGTGTGCGTATTTTCCGCTTAGGTAGGAAAAAGGATGTTAAAAAATTTGCCATAGGTTTTTCATGGGTTTTTCAATGATTGTCTAATTAGGTATAATTACTTTAGGTTAAACATTGCCTGCCCAATGCCCAAGGGTCAAGTCAAGTTTGGGTATACTCTACAATGTCTTTGATGATAAGTTGATTAGTGGTATTTACATTAATTTAAATACACATAAATATGTGCCTACCCAGATTTTGTCATACAAACATATTAGATTATGGGTCTTTGATTTCACCAGGCTGAATGAAGTTCATTTGTTTGGTTGGCGACCGCGTCGCGTCGCACGCAGACTGCGCTGCGTAAATCATTTCATGCCGTTTTGTTTACGCTGCTGTCGTCCGCCATCTTGATCTTCGTCCCGCGCTTTTGCGCTCTGTATCCTAGTTACTTCTCGCTCTCTCCAGTGACTAGTGCGTATGTGGCATCGGCATCAGGATTATAAGCGATATCGAAAATGTACGACGCAAAATAGACGAAGCGACCTTGCTTGCAACGTTGCGACTCGCTGCTACGCCACTGCGCTTCTCTTGCCAGGTAACCAATACCTGAGATACCCATGTCAATAGAGGATTCCAAAGTACAATTTATGTACGTTTTTTTTGTTGTAAATGATGTTAGTTAGGGTAAACTCATATTAAACGATGAACCTTGTACGATAAATATCAATTTTCACATTTTTTGATAATGATCTATTCTAGCTGCATAGTGCCGTGGCCACTGTGCAGTGAATATTATATTCTGATAATGTTATTTCGATCTCAAACATTATATTAGTAAAAACATAATGTCGAGGTCTTTGGATATGGTATGGAATCTTGTATAATGTTTTTTAATTTAGGTAAGTATCTGTATTTTTTATATCCTTCAACATGTTAGTAGGCCTTATATTTTTCTTATTCAGCCACCAATCCCCAAACCACACCACATCCAAATAATGAAATTAATTATATTAGGCAATTCTAAGTATAACAACGCTTACTTCCAGCATCAGCATTCGAGTGCAGTGCAAAACTAGTGTTGCGCACAACTTAACTTTTTTGTTATCCGATTTCACTATGTGTAGCAAGTGGAGGTCCATAGTCTGTTATTCGTAGGTCTCTGACTGACTACCCCTGTGGGAAACAGGCGTGATAGTATGTACCTAGTTATCTTTTTAACTTTTCGCTTTATTTTTTCATGCTGGTCTGGGAGAAAAAAAAAAAAAACTTAGAATGTATCAGCTGTTTCTTTTCCCACGCAGATCGTAAGATCGATATCAATAGGTTTCGAAATTATAAACGACTTTACGTCGAAAAAAGCTCGCAATGTTCCATTCGTTAACGCAGTAATTTAGTTTTTATTAAAGTTTATTTGTCTCACTAATTACTACATTATTTTTTGAAATAATTTTGTTGTTGTTGTTGTTGTTTTGGTTGGCAATACATTTTTGAAAATCTGGACGGAAAAAATGATTTTCTTTTTATTCGGTAAATAATTAGGGGCCTCCGCTCCTTCGTTGCCCCAGGGCCGCCAGACCTCCAAATCCTCCAAACCACAGACCTCGCACACCGATACACATACACGCACGCACACTATAAACCACACATAGTGCGTAATGCGTGTCGCATTTTGGAAAGTTTATTCCTGGATTTCGTACATCGTGAAACGAATATAAAAGCATAGCACATTGTCCAGAACACACTATGTTAATATTTTTTTAGAAATGCGTCCTGCGCCAGTTTTGTGAATACATAAGTGGAAGAAAATGAAGAACTTACTAGTACATTCTCTAACTTCATTAAATCATTATACGTATGGTGTTTGTCGAAATATACAAATCAACTTATGATCTCAATATCATTGTAATATAATATATATAAATAATATTATATACTGTGAATTTGAACCTACTAATAACATTCAAGGAAAGTACTCTATATGCAAAAATAGATAATATTCTATTATTAAGTATTACCTTGTTTTATAATAAAAGATTTATTTATGCATTTCATAAAATTTATTATTTTGGAGGCCACAAGATCCATAGTAAAGCCCTCGTTTTTGTTGAGAATGGAAATGAAGATTTAATTCTTTTTAGAACAGGATTTTTTTTTCATGAGAAAATAAATTATATCAAACAAGGGCGCACTGTTGTTCGTCTAGCTTTAACCAATCGTAGAGCAATCATTGGTTGACCTTATTGCCCTTATCAATGTTCTCTAATTCGTCATAAATATCGAATTAATCAATTATCCTCAGCCCATGAGGTCGTCTGCATTGCTCCGTGGGAGGCCATTAGCGCGGCAAATGATCGACTTGCCCGCGAAAACAAAACAATAACAAATTTATTATCCCCAATTAGAGAATGGCGTAGTTACACGTGCCGCCTGTAGTATAGTGACCTATACACACGCGTTGGATGTAACTATTTAAAACTTCAGTGAACAAAAGTAATAAAAATTGTTACACATACAGATTGCTGAAATCCAGTTGGCTGATATTTTCCTTTGGATGGACAATATCACCAACTGTACGTAAAATTCCAAATCCTTATTTCACCACTTCCGTGAAATATCAACCTTGCAAACACAACATATATTTTTGTAAAATACCAACTATTCTACCAATGACTTCAAAGACGAGGAACACCAGCTAGCCTAGCACAGTAGATCACAGACATTAGATCATTCGCAGGACATTTTGGATTGTGTAGCTGACAGTCGATAACTTTTATATGACAGGATGAGTTAATAACTGACATATATGTTTTTACACTACAATTACTGCAGTTACTGAGGGTGGCTAGTGGCTGTTCATTTGCTGTAGTTATTGACACGCACGTTAAGAAGGTGAACATTGCAGTTTTATCGCAAAAATAAAATAAAAACTGCCATCGGACACACATAGCAATGTGGAATGGATGCGATGATTCAGCCACAACCAAAACACTAAGGGTTGGGACAAATCTGTCAGCACGGAACAGCATTTTCCCATGCTGCTGTGCTTTTCTGTCGCTCAGAACCGTCTTGAATGAATGAAGAACCACGCCGCGGAATCAGCGATGCTGTTTCGTGCTAACAAATGTGTCCCAAGTCCCAGCCCTAAAGCCTCTTTTACATCCGTATTCCTCCAATGTCTATTTTCACTTAAATTGCGTATTTTGTAAAGATGTAAATTCAGATTGTAAATTACAAAACTGACAATGTAAATTAAATCGGAAGCAATAGTAGTCTACGTGTAATAGCCACTTAATTAATTTCGCAAGATTCTAGGGGCTTGTTGGCACATACTACGACACAAACGATATTTCTTAATGCATCGGTTGATAACATAGTAATAAAGTGACTTGTTATGCATTGTCATCGCTCGTAGTCGTTCACGTATCTAGTTTGAATCGGTTCGCATATGAGTATGTCACCAGTTTGAATAGACGACCCTGGCCCCTAATAGATACGTTACAATAATTGAGCGAATAATCATCATCATCAGGTATGTTTAGTCTCCACTGCAGGAGCACGACACTCTAAACTACCAGAGCCATATTAGCCAGCACGGATTTATTATATCTGCGTAAAAAGTATTGTTAACAGACAAAAAAATCACATCTGTAGACATCTTTTTATAGGTAACTAACTGTGCCCGCGACTTCGTTCGCGTGGTTGTCGGAACGTAATTTTATATAGCCTAAAGCCTTCCTCTATAAATGGACTACCCAACAAAAAAAGAATTTTTCAAATCGGACCATTAGTTCCTGAGATTAGCGCGTTTAAACAAACAAACAAACTCTTCCGCTTTATAATATTAGTATAGATATATATAGCGACCCGCCTCGGCTTCGCACGAGTATGTATTTTACATGTCTACCTTCCCTGAGAAATGCTTATCTTAGTAAAACTGCATTAGAATCAGCAGAGTTATAATAAGAGAACAAACATACAGACAGATATAAGCGCCGGGAGAGATAACAAGTACTTGTTGATTTTGGCCAGAAAGCGCACAGGCTTTTGTAGTTGAATCTTATCTTTACACTCTAAATTCCGTAGCGTTTCAGCCGAGCCGCTAGGCTGGTTGGGATATGCAGATCTGGCCGAGGTCTTCAGAGTATTCAAATGGTAAAATAGCTGTAATGCAACTAGAAATCAAATTTTGGCTTTTCTCTAATGATTATTTCATATTGTAGCTTAAAGCCGTTCTGGCGTCGTCGCACGAGTATTATGTAGTATAGACGTAAACCTTCCCGGGAATATTTCTTCATGTAAGTGAAAACCGCATTTAAATTGGCTCGGTTGTTTCGGAGTTTATCGAGTACAGACAAGACAAACAGATACCGAAAGTATATGCAAAAATATATGTACTTTCACGAAACTAAAAAAATAATTTTAATATTCATACAAACTGATCAGCTGTACGAGTCAAATTGTATGAAAACCCGGTGTTTTTTTTTGATTTCGTGAAAGTCGTTGAACAAAAGTGGTTCAGTTTCATGGGCTGAGGTACCATCTGAGAGGTTTTACGTTCTTTAAATTAACACGATGTATATGTCGCAGTTGGATGGTATAAACCGCTAATACACGAAACCTCTAGTTGTTTGGCATTACAGCTCGGTTTTGTAAAACAATCGAATATCGTTCAGCTGGATTGTCTAAGATTGCGCAACGTGTTACGTTCATTGAAACCGCTAACCATGTTTCCAAACGGCTAGCTGTTTTGTGAAACAGTAGCGGTAATCCGCTGTTTGACGAAACCGTTAAACAATGTAACTGCGACACATGCATGATAAGATTTTTTCGACATCGAATTCCATTTTCCAGAAAACTATTCACGATTTTTATTGTAAAATGGATAGAACTTTTCTAGCACTCGCCGGCCGCTACCGCTCGTGTGTGTGTTGGTCGCAGTTCTAACCTAACCTAACTTATAGGTTTGCCCTAACCTAATAAAATGAATAGAACATTCCTAGCACTCGCTGACCGCTGCCGCGGCCCGCTCGCTTCGCTCGCTCGCCATTGTCACTTCTTAGGCATTCTAAATTGTATATAATTTCTTTAGATAGAATGTTCAACAACTTCTCTAGCCGCATGGATGAATACAAGTCGTTCATTCCATTCCGCGTATTAGGGTACGCTGTTTTACAAAACCGAGCTGTAATGCCAAACAGCTAGAGGTTTAGTGAATTAGCGGATTATACCATTCAACTGCGACATATATACTCGTATAGCTTTCACTCCGAAACTATTGATTACATATTAGTTGCCGAAGTTTACTTTATGCAGTCTTAAGTTATTTTACATAAAAAATTACCTGTGCTGTATGTACCATCAACTTTTTGAAATAATGGTATCTGGACTAATACTACTTTTTTCTGAAATAAAAAAAACTAACTTTATTGTCTTTTGTTACAGTATGCTCGTCCATGGACATCAGGAACTCCCCTGAGAGCATGATCAACAAGCTCAGGGGGTGCCGAGTGATAGAAGGTCAGCTCAGCATCGTCCTGATGGAGAAGGTCAACCCGGACACCTTTCAGAACGTAAGCTTCCCGGAACTCAGAGAGGTCACTGACTATATTAAAATCTACAGGTATGTTAAAAAACTTTTAAACATTGTAACTATACTAACTATTGTAAGCAGGGCTTGGAATACCGTTAAAAATCTGGTAACGTTAATTCTGTCAAACGGCGTTAACGTTATCAGCAAATATAACGTTATGCTGGGTAACGTTTTTTTCCAACCATTTACCGATAAATTCAGATAACGTTACCAATGATATTAACGGTAAAAGATATTGTTAAGACTGTATTTCTTTTCGATATTTGACAGAATAAATTGATGAGAGTTTGTCTAGTAGGCTACTAGAGCTACACGGATGTCGTGATAGACTGTGATACCTCGGGTTCGATTCCCAGCGCGATGTATTTATTGTACACTTGTATAATATTTATATAATATTTTAGTAATTTTTTTAATTTTAAGTATTGAAAAAGGTATCGTTACTTATTCATTATAACGTTTTATAACTGTATTATCGATACCCCTTATAACGTTATCAGTAATACCTGTATGAAAATAACGTTAGGTATTTAACGTTACTTTTAGTGTGAATTTGGTATCGTTAACAAGCCCTGATTGTAAGGCACTGTATACATATTTTGTTGACTATTGTAAGGCTGGGCACTAACGCGGAACGCCAGTACACGTTCACTATCACGTCTTTATATCTAATGAGCCATACCAGCATTTTGGGTCTTGGGACTCTAAGCAGACAGAGCCCAGGGCCTCAAGACCCAAAGGCCACTTCACGTGGGAGAGAAGGTAGAAAACGAAATCAAAATAGTAATGGGTTGCTAGCCGCATTGCCGATTAACAGGATTCGCATTTTCGCCCATTCCCTCGATCGGCTTTTACGATCTGCGCGGGTAGAGAAGCAGCTGGTACATTCTAACTTTGTTTTCTCCCAAACCAGCATGGAAGGCTGGGCACGAACGCCAGCGCTGCTCTCATTTGAATTCATTTTTTTTTTACACTTTTATTTATTTTATGAAGTACGTATTATTGGAATTTTTTACCTGTAGGTGGTGCAGGCAGAAATAGATTTGAAGCTAAACATTCATACCAGCTTGACATTGGTGCAGTATTTCATAAAATTAAATTATTTGTAGGGAAGGGATTGTGTGAATGTCGAAAATCGAAATACGAGTAGAGAAGCACTGGCGTTAGTACTGTGCGTTCGTTCATAGCCTTAAGCCGAGTCTACCTTTACTCTGTACCACCTACATACGTAAACTTTCCCAGGGATGAATTTAATATTAGGGAAACTTTAATAAAAAGTTTTCAGCAAGTTTTCTGAAAGTAGGCATCTGATATTGCTTGATGACTACCAGTTGATGGAGGAGCTCAAATTTTTTTTATGCCACTTGTTCTAATGGGTGGACCACCTATCCAAGTGCGGATCGCGCCCGGCGTCGCTCATCTTGCGAAAGCGCTAGTCATGCGTACGATAAGGCAACCGAGCTCCTCTAGTAGTAGTCCTCAAGTAAGGCAAATCTGTCATCTGAGACATCTCATCCCTCATCAGCGTTATTTGCTAGAGCGAGAGAGAGCCACGGAACGCTTCAGCACCGGCCGTGCTGCAGCGTTCCGTCGCTCTCTCTCTCTCTAGCAAATTACTGTTCTGAGCGACAGAAAAGGATAGCAGCATAGGAAAGTGCTGTTCCGTGCTGTAAGATGTGTCCCAAAAATTTTCGTTTAATTTGCAAGTACCGCGCAATGTAAGAATGCTATATTTTGATAAAATATATGTGTTTGTTTTCAGAGTACGGGGTGTCCGCAACCTTGGCGACATGTTCCCGAACCTCACGGTCGTCCGGGGAATGCGTCTGTTCAAAGACTACGCTATTGTGATATATGACAATGAGCACATAGAGGTATAATAAAGCTAAAGTTTTATTTGTGAAAGTATGTACTTACAAAGTTTGTTTTTATCATTTTTGATGATATCATTTGTAACGAAACTTTAAAGACCTCCACGAACAGTATTTTGTTGGTCTCCCCTTTCTCACTGGTTACTGAAAGCTCATCACTCGAACTTTAGTACAAGTTAATATTTAGTTTTACCTGTCCCGGTGTGGTCCGTCTGTAATCAAATTTTGCGATTGAACATTCGACGACCCGACGTGGCGTATTGGTATACACGCTTGTCCGACACTAGGAGGTTCTGGGTTCGATCCCCAGCCAGGGCAATTTGGAAAATAGCTTTTTTAAAATTGTCTTGGGTGTATACCTATATGTATTTATGATATCCTTGAGTTAGTATTGTATAATATAACACAAGTTTAAACTTCCTTCGAGGCTAGCTCAATCAGTGTGATTTGTCCTCATCTATTGATCTATTTAAATAAACTCGCTTCCCGATTTCCAATCGAGATGAAATTTTGTATGCATTGTAGATCGGATGACAATGCAATATTATTTATAACAAAGAGCTCACCTGATGATGGAGCTAGTAGGTCAGCATGGGAATCCTGTGCTAAAACGACGCAGCCCTACTAAGTTTGCGCTTTGTAAGCCCATACTAAGTAGTTTGATCAAACAATAAAAACTTGCATAAAA
This sequence comes from Acrobasis repandana, assembly GCA_963576875.1. NCBI lineage: Eukaryota > Metazoa > Arthropoda > Insecta > Lepidoptera > Pyralidae > Acrobasis > Acrobasis repandana. Next base: position 8,039,099 of record OY756215.1, read on the forward strand.
AATGTTTTTGTTTTCAAAAAACTTGTGTGTCTGCAGTCTTTGGGCTTGCGCTCGCTGACGCGGATCCAGCGAGGCGGGGTGCGGATCCAACACAACGACCGGCTCTGCTACACGGAAACCATCGACTGGAGCAAGATCGCCAAGGACATGGAGAATGTCTACATCAGGGTCAGTAGAACCAATGCCAGACACACGAACGTATCTCTAGCAATGAGTTAATACACATTTTTTATTTATTTTATATAGCAAAATTAGAAGCTGGCTAGAAAAAGCCAGGAACAGAATCGGCAGGATGGTCAGACAGGCTTGATTAGTCAATTTAAGCATACAATACAATAAAATACCCTTTATTGCACAAAAACAAAGTACAGGACATATTCATCTTAAAAACTAGACAATGCGCAAAAGGCGGCCTTATCGCTAAGCAATTTCGTCCAGGCAACCTCGCTCAAATAGAAAAAGCATAGATCTGTACTGTAACCCTCTGGGGTCCCAGTGATGACGAGGATCTCAAAATAAGGCTTAATATCTCACCCATCTCGATTACGGGTTATTTTTAGGCGCTTTCTTGGCAAAAGCATAGTTTAACAGTAGTTTCTAACAAATCAAAACGAACCAAGTTGCACAAAATGTCAGTTTGTAAAAGAGCCAGCCAGCCTCTTTCCTCTAATAACCTGTTACTAGAGTCAACCAGTCATGCATGACTTCAGTCACAGTCATGAATCAGGCACCAAAACCTTTAGGAAGATCACACTATTAAAAATTATGTAATATAAACAAAAAAATTTTAGCATCAAGATTCTGCCAGATAGAGGGAACCCGTAAAAACCATCCCGTACTTTAGAAGTAGGCGTTATAATTACGGTAAACAGACAAACGCGTGGATAGATGATATATTTTGCTTGCGTTGTTACGCAAAAGGTTACAACAGCAAAATATACGCCTACGCAGATGCGTAGGCGTTAGAGCGGGGCGGCGAAAGTGTCGAGTGGTCAATAATGACAGTATTGCGGTGTGTACTGTACAGCAGCGCCTACAGCCTCGTAATATCCGCAGCTCGCAATCGAGGCGTGGGATTTCTTTGTTATTAGTTCCGGTCTCCAGCCGCTCGATGTACCAGCCAGCTGGCGCCGTTTTATCCTAACATCTGTATAACTCCCGAAGACACTGATCTGAGATTAAATAATGTTATTCTACGCTTTTATATGAATTGAATGTTTTAAAAGATATACGTAAGCGTGTTATTATACGAATATAAGGAGATACTTTCATGTAGATACAATGAACGGGGAATCGCCGTGGCCAAATACTGGTCAAGTTTGATTTAATTAAATTAATAAAGTGGAGAAGAAATAGCCGGAACAGTTCGATAGGTCTTCAAAATGATATTGAGGTTTCTAATATATTTTTTTTCTAAACTGAATAGTTTGCGCGAGAGACACTTCCAAAGTAAAATGCGTGTTCTGTAACTTCTAAAATAAGAGAATGATAAAACTAAATAATTAAATTTTTAACAAAAAAAAACAACCGACTTAAATTTTTTTAAGGAGTTTCTTCCATTTCTCCAAAGTTCTTCATCATATCTTCACCAAATTAAAATGGGACCAACTTGGTAGTAAAGGCTTTCAAATAATAAAAGAATCATCAAAATCGGTTCACAATTGGCGAAGATATCGCGTAACAAACATACATAAAAAAAATAAAAAAAAACATACAGTCGAATTGATAACCTCCTCCTTTTTTGAAGTCGGTTAAAAAAATATATGATGTTCATTACCATGCACACTTTCACCGAAAATTGATTTAAACGAGATCTAGTAAGTAGTTTTTTTTAATACGTCATAAATTGTAAACCGCAATTTACCTTTAGAACTTTTATATTATGTTACTTGATTCTACTGAACCCTTCATGGGCGAGTCCGACTCGCACTTGGCCGCTTTTCCTAGATGCCTCTTACCAACAAACATTGTTTTGCGAATTAAGTTTGTTCCTTGATTAAAGTTATTATAAATGGACTGAACAGAACATTAAAAAGTTTTGTCAAAGAGCTCATAAAGTTACTAGTTGTAGTGGTGGCAGCCTGTTTTTAGCAGATTTTAAGAACCCACTGATACTGAAGTCCTTGAAATTTGAAGATAACGTAAGGTGCCTGATGTTTGTATATGATTTTTGTTGCAGTCGAACTATGACCCTCGCCTCTGCGGTCTGTGCCCAGACGCGCAGGCGCGGACGACGGACCTGGCCGTGCGGTCCGCCGGAGAGTGCCCCACCGACTCGTCTGGCATGCTGCTGTGCTGGGATGAGAAACATTGCCAGAAAAGTAAGACTCAACATGCAATACAAAGAAATATGACTAACACTGAGGTGTTGGTGGGGCGGGGGAGTGGTAAAGTTTGATTGGTGTACGCCTGGGCTCAAGCTCTCCCCGCTTTTCTGCGCATGTGAGTACGTGATGTGGTCATGTAAACAGATCAGCTTAATATTTATGTACTGACTTATCAAATGGTTAAACAACTTTACTATTCCTATTATCTTTACATATAGACAGACACGCAAATCTTAAACGAATTTAAGTAAAAGTTTCTGATTTCCGAACGAATATGATGTGACATAGCTAAATTTACCTATCCTATTGTTTTAAATACATAACTCTCAATATACTCTGTTTTGAATATTCATATGGAAATAACGTGAGTTCACTGACTAGAATAAAATTATTATCTCTTATTTAGCATAATATGATACGGATAATGATATTATTGAATATTCACGAAAATTGACTTTGTGCGGGGTCACCATGTCTCATAAAATTATGCACAATTTTTGTTGTACCCTCATTTTTTTAAAAAGTATACGATACATTGGGACTGTAAAAGAAGGGAAATTCCCAGACCTTGAGCTAGCCACAAGATCTAAAGCTTTCTTTATCATCACCCAAGGTGTGCATTGCATACAATGGGTCAAAAATAAATTATTTGGTACTGTTATATGTTAAGAGAATAAAACGTCACAAAATAATGTCACTTGTCATTGATCACATCCACTTTGAACGTGATTTTAGATTTACGAATATTAAGAACGCTATTTGACTTCAAGAAACTGACGTCACAGTTCGATATTTCATACAAATCTCATAGAAAATGTTTGTTTTGACATTAAGAAAGAAAGTATTTGATTTGACTTGTTGGAAACTAGCGGATTTGACGTAGTACAAAGGCCAGGAAGCGAAGTAGAAGTAAACGCCAGCTTTTGGTCCGGTAGGACATGAAATATTTTTTGCATTTAGCTTTTATATGAACTCTAATCGACTAATTAATAATAAGAACAGTTATTTAGTTAGAAACCTTAAAACATTTGAAAAAATATAGGAATAGTGTATTTTTTATGTTTTAGTAAACAGACTGATAACAGACATGGTTGACCATATGAGATAAACGTAAGCCAATTTTCAAATTATTTTCTTGCTTATATAAACGGTAAAATAAAGGTCAGACTTGTTGACACAGCTTGCCCAATCGAGTGCGGGGAGAGCGGTTGTCTGAGCGACAAGACATGCTGCCACAAGACCTGCCTCGGCGGCTGCAGCGGGCCGACTTCAAAGGACTGCTTCGCTTGCAAGAACTATTCGCTTGGGTACGGAAGCGAGCGGAAGTGCGTCGAAGATTGCCCATCTAGGACATACAAGGTAATTTGTGCTGTTACTTGGGCTACTGCTACTCAAGTGACATTCCTATTTGGAAAATGTAGCATTTTACGCCTGCGAAATAAGTACGATGGTAAAAAAGAAAACCCAGGATCATATATTTGCCTAATTTATGTATACCTAATTAGGTATTTTAAGACAATATTTCATTGCCTTTACAGTGTAAAATTAGTACTTGAAAGTTGTATATGCGCAGGTACCGAGATCGAGTGATCGGTTTAATTCGGATGTGTTATTATTGGCCAACGCTGGCCAATTATAATATTTATTTTACGGAACTTACCGCTGTGTTACCGCGATTGATTTCGGTTTGAACCAGATATTCCGATATTTAACCGATATTCTGCTGCCATTGGCAGGCAGACTGAAGAACAGCGGTGGATGTTCAGCCGTCGTCTAGCGATAAGTGGTGTATGATTTTTCAAGACCACTGTCGTCTTGCGATGAGTGGTGTATGATTTTTCAAGACCACTGTCTTTTGCGATAAGTGGTGTATGATTTTTCAAGACCACTGTCTTTTGCGATGAGTGGTGTATGATTTTTCAAGACCACTGTCTTTTGCGATAAGTGGTGTATGATTTTTCAAGACCACTGTCGTCTTGCGATGAGTGGTGTATGATTTTTCAAGACCACTGTCTTTTGCGATAAGTGGTGTATGATTTTTCAAGACCACTGTCGTCTTGCGATGAGTGGTGTATGATTTTTCAAGACCACTGTCTTTTGCGATAAGTGGTGTATGATTTTTCAAGACCACTGTCTTTTGCGATGAGTGGTGTATGATTTTTCATGACCACTGTCGTCTAGTGATGAGTGGTGTATGATTTTTCAAGACCTCTGTCGTCTAGCAATAAGTGGTGTATGATTTTTCGAGACCTCTGTCGTCTAGCAATGAGTAGTGTATGATTTTTCTAGACCACTGTCGTCCTGCGATACGTGGTTTATGATTTTTCAAGACCACTGTTGTCTAGCGATGAGTGTCTTCGAATCATGATCTTTTATTCTCTGAAGCATCTAATCCCGAACCTTTTGTTATAGCTGAAAGCTCGCTGCGTGTCGTCGTATGAATGCAGCGCGATGCCGATGAGCTCGACCAGCGAGGTGCAGGAGGGTACCAACCTCAAGGCGTACAAGATCTACAATGACTCTTGCGTCTTAGTCTGTCCCAGTGGCTATATGGAGGTATGGGCCAACTTCATAAAGCAAAGTATTAAGAAAAAAAACGTAGAACAAAATGTGCATGTGCATTCGTACAGCATTCGTTGGGTTATTTCTTATATTGACAGTACCTACTTTTAAATTGTTGTATTGATGTAAACAGGGTCTAACAAAATATACTGAAACTATTTTAAGGCTGAATTAAGTCCATAATAGTAAACATCTTTCCCCAAGGAACATAATATATATGTACATGAACATTGAAAAAAAAATTTTGGCCTCACATATAAGTTAATTGATCAGCTAATCAGTTTCTATGGAAAACATAATATATTTTTTCATAATTTTCGTTATACCTGAGGAAACTTGTTTAGAATCATGGACTGTATATCTTGTTAGACGTTATATGTTATAGTCTTACTAGTATTTATTACTTGTTATTAAAATATAACTGTTTCGTGTGTTAGCAAGGTGATGAGAAAAACGCGAGTTGCGTGCCGTGTCCCGGGTCGGGCTGCAGGCACAACTGCAGCGGCGCCAAGATCGACTCCATCGCGGCCGCCGAGCAGCTGCGCGGCTGCACGCACGTGCGCGGCAAGCTCGAGATCGCGCTGCGAGCCAGTGGCGGTGGGTACAAAACCACAGAAAATAATCAGAGTATTTTATACAGAATGGAATCTCCTAAGGTCCCGCGCAATATGCGCGTTCCTCGTCCCCGCACCTCTCCCCCGTTCTCGCCTTGTCGAGGTGCGAGAGCGGGCGAACACACACGCATTGACGTGTGCATATTTTTTTATGAATATAAATACACCTATAGTGTTCCCCAAATCACTTAATAAAAAGTATTGTTGATTCAGTTGATATTGCCATATTTTCTAAGAAAACTTAATCTGTTTAGCATTACCGATAGGTAAAGTAAAGTGATAAAGTCATTTTATAATAACAACTGAATTGACAATATTCTCAAATAAATATTTAATTTCTTTAATTTTTTCGTACATTTAGATAGAAACATGAAAACAATTGAGGTAGCAACTGCATTTATAACACATTTTTTTGGATATACGAGGGCCACACTGAAAAGCTCGGGAATAGAATACTTAGGAATAAATTAGAGTAAAACCTTTTTTGGCGTTTGAAATGTAGTATTATTTCGAACACAATTCCATTTTTGAATTTTAAATAAATTAAAAAAGAAAAGAGTATTGACCATTTGAATTTCACAAGTCGGTGAGAAAAATGGAGCTTAAGCGGGAACATTTTCGTGCAATAATTTTTCATAACTTTCGTCGAGGTTTATCTCAAGAACAATGTCTCGCCGAGCTTGTTTCTATTTATGAACTTGAAGCACCTAGTAAAACGACTATATATCGTTGGTTTCTGAGTTACGTCGTGGACGTTCTTCTCTTACCACAGTCCCTTCTACTGGTCGGCCAAAAACAGCGGTAACACAAGATAACATCGATGCTGTACGCCAATTAATAAAAGCAGATAGACATGTGACATACGAGCAGATTCGGGTTTCTCTCAGCATTGGTATGACAGCTATTCAGACCATTTGACATGATGAACTGGGTGTCAAAAAGTTAATTTCACGCTGGGTGCCCCACCGTTTGACTGAGGAACAAAAGTCGGCTCGTGTTAATTGGTGTCGGTGTGCTCTGTAACGGTTCAATAGTGGGTTGAACTCCCTCTATTGATATAGATGCAGTTTACAATATCGTCTCTGGGGATGAATCGTGGATTTATTAATATAAGCCCGAAAGAAAACATCAATCGGCAGTTCGGGTCTTTGAGGGTGAGGTCAAGCAAACAAAAGTTATTCGCTCACGCAGCGTGTCGAAAAAAATGGTCGCTTCGTTTGTATCGAAAATTGGTCATGTGGCTACGATTCCTTTACAAGAACGAAGGACGGTTACTGCTGATTGGTACACAACAGTTTGTTTGCCGGAAGTTATAAGAGAACTTCGTAAAATTAATCCGAATCGTAAAACAAGCGCATTTTTAAATCTGGAAAACTTGTTTTTTTTTTTTTTTTATGTTATAGGGCGGCAAACGAACAAGCGGGTCACCTGATGGTAAGTGATCACCACTGTCCATGGACAACTGCAACACCAGGGGTGTAACAAGAGCGTTACCGGCCTTTCAGGAAGATATAGACTCGTTTTTTGAAGGTTTCAATGTCGTATCGGTTCGGGAACACCGCTGCAGGAAGTTGATTCCACAGTTCGGTCGTTCGTGGCAGGAAGTTGATGCACCATCCTCCGTATAGCCCTGACCTGAGCCCCAATGATTATTTTACATTCCCAAGAATTAAAGATATGCTACGTGGTCAACGGTTTCACGGCCCAGAAGAGAGGGTCGAAGCTTACAAATCAGCTATTTTGACTGTATCCACTTCAGACTGGAATTACTGTTTCAATAATTGGTTTGATCGAATGCAAAAGTGCATTGACTGTCACGGAGAATACTTCGAAAAACAATTAAAGTAAACATTATAATATTATCTTTGTACTTTTTTCTATTCCCGATCTTTTCGGTGTGGCCCTCGTACAAAGATAATTGTGTCCTATTTGAATTCAATTGTTGTTTCCCAGGCAATACAATGTCAGTATTGGAGTCTTCTCTCGGCGAAATCCGCGAGGTGGAAGGGTGCCTGCAAGTGACGAGATCCTATATGCTCGTGTCGCTCATGTTTCTGAAGAATCTGCGAAAGATCGAGGGCATTGACTTGCCTGAATGCAAGTAAGTTTTGTTCTTTGAACTTCTCTTTCCCTTATTTAGGATTGGATCTCCTTTGCACATACGAGTACATTAGCATTAAGGGCCCAGTCCTTATTTTTAATGATTTTGACTGCTTTTTCGGAGCTGATTGGAGCCAAACTATCTTAGTAACAATATGTTAAGATATGTTAAATTGAAGTTTATTTAAGTATTAAAAAAGTAAATTAGAAAATTTATTGATTTTCATTGTAATAGTTTGTTTAATTCCAAATAACCTGAGACGTGTTTCGATTTTTTGCGGTGTGCGACGTTCATGTCATTGTTGTTTACACGGAATTAAAACATGAAGTTTTGTTTAAATTACAGAGAAATAAAGACAAACGAAAATCCTAAAAAGTGAATTAGAAGATTTTAATAAATCAAAAATTTAGTTAAAAAGGTTAAACTTTCAAGAAAATATAAGCGAATACGTCGTCGGATTTCTTGTGCATACGACTGAGTTAAATAATAAAAATAAATAAAAATAATTTGTCTTTTTTAAAGTTCTAAAAATTTAAAGTTCTCCGAAATTCTCAAATGAATATGGGGACGAAAACGCTGATAAGGCAGACCGCTCGCTGCGCTTCTGAATTCGTCTCCATGGTGCATGTACAATACAGCGCAATGCGTATGTGTCGATAAAAAATATAGATTCGGGTGTTAAATCAAAAATTCCCACTGTCACTGAACAGAAGTTGCGCAACTCACTTTCTGCTACACACAACTCAAAAAATTACGCTCGTTTGGCTTCACTCTAATGGTATCTTGCTCAGATTGCTCTTTTGCAATTGCTTAATTCTACTTCTTTAGTAAGTCGATAACTACAGCAACTGTAGTTTTTAAAGTTATTGTGGGTTCGTAACTTTTTTTAGCCTTTTTAAGACGTAAACCACCAAAAATTTTACCTTATGCTTTGGTGATAAGGTCCAACAACAATTATTTCTAAATATACCTACTATCTTTTTGGATATAATTAACGAGGCAAATGATTTGTTTCAGAGGGCAAACCCTGAACATATTCAACAACCCCAACCTGGAGTTGCTATGGGACTTCCCGACGCACGGCCCCATCAACATCACCCGCGGCTCGCTGTACATCCACCTAAACCCCAAGCTGTGCTACGACCGCATCCTGCCGCTGCAGAATATGACCAGCAACCCGCGCTCGCAGTTCACGGAGATCGAGGTCTCTGAAGACAACAACGGAGACCAGGCATCATGTTAGTACAGTATCTTTCAGTTATTTTTTTTTAAATCTTGATTTCTTTAAAACCTAAAGCGCACCGTCTTCGATGACTCCGACACGAAAGAATTTAAGAAATATTCCTAAGGAGGGTTGATGTCAGGCAGGCGGCCGGTCGTAAAATTATAGGTAGCCTAATCGTTTAAACTGGTCCGGCTATTTTTTCTCCACTTCGCAAGGTCTTTAGCATCCTTGGGTGACCATTGACGAGCATATTATATTTGGAGAAGAAAAAGCGGGAAAGCGAACCCGGGCTCCGAAGCAGCATAGCTGAGGATGCAACCGGGAATGTGCTAAGAAGAAGAAGAAGACGAAAGAATGGAGGAGGCCGATCGGTCGCAGGCCGGTACCCGCATGCACAGGTATCGCGGGAGCGACGGTGAGGGCAAACCTGTATTAAAAAAAAAAAAAAATTCCTGGGATACTACCCTATTCTTTCAGACCTCATAACTATTTTTTTTTATTGGGCAGGTCATCAAGAGCAGTTGCACTTGCGAGTGCACAAGAACGGCGTGCGGGTGGTGCTGACGTGGGACGCTTACTGCGTGGGCGACGCGCGCAAGCTGCTGGGGTACTCCGTGTACTACATCGCAGCCGAGAAGAACGTCACGCTGTACGGACAGAGGGACGCCTGCTCCGACACGTGAGTGTAGCTGTGTAGTGGTGTAACAGAACAGTATCCGGGTACAGCTAACCTGGGTACTGGGTTCCTACACGCAAGCACCCGGAATGTAAATATAAAAATCTTATAGGAAATGTTCTGTGTAGGGAAAAAGAACATGTCCTATAAGATTTTCATACTGCTAAGCCGCTGAACTGTACAGTTTTCCCTCTATTTGCGTAAGATGAAATTACTAGTTAACTATTTACGTACCTAATGTATGGACAACGTCAGAGTTAAAGAAAAAAAAAAACAACTTAACTTACCTTTATTTTATTAAGGCAGAATACGAAGAGAACTGTCGAAACTTCATGTATTTCTGTTCACTAGAACTTTGACCTGAAGTGATTCTAAGAGGTAAAACATTTTTTATGTTTGTTATGTTTTTTTAAGTTTGTTCGGATAATTCACAAGGTGGGCCCCGCCTTCTTAAAATTTTAAAACAAATCAATATACCATTTTTAAAAAATTATAAGAAATTAAATCTAAAAATTATTTTTCTTCCAAAACTCTAAGAATATAAATTAAGGAAAAAATATTTTTACTCAGAATTATTAGTATTGTGATCCCGAAGGTGCCCGCCTTCTTCATTTTCGATAAAAAAACAATTCGTTATTAAAATAATTCATAAAAACCGATAAAATCTACATTCCGCGTCATTCCGCGTTCATTCTTCGCCTCCCGCTTCACAGTCAAACGAAATATGTCCGCCCCGCACCTCATCCCCTCAGAGTCTCTTCGTATTCTGCCTTAAGTCACTACATATTTAAAAATAATGATGCTTTCAGATGGAACGTGATAGACAGAACAAAGGACGAAGTGCGCAACAGCAACGTGACGGAAGACCCGAAGGACCTGATGAAGGACCCGTGCCCGGTGCAGCCGTCGTTCACCATGCTGCCCGACCTGCGGCCGTTCACCCGCTACGCCGCCTACGTGAAGGCCTACACCACGCAGCAGGACAAGCGGGGCGCGCAGAGCTCCATCATATACTTCAAGACCTTGCCTGGACGTAAGTATCTTCAAAAATAGGTTCGTTAAGAGTTAGTAGGTTCATAACCATAGGGAACTATGTAACACCATAACTGTTTTTTCGTTAAAATTTCTCCTAACCGGTTCTTCTGTTTTGCCGGCCCCTTCCTTTACAATAAATTACACGGTAAACTCAACATCTTTTCTCTTCCCAAATATGCCTGCAAATTAACTGTCTTAAAATACCTGCAAACCCTAAACTACGATGATACGAAACGCCTAATCCTTCTACTTAAATAGTGTAACTAGTATATGTATTTACTTTTGCTCTGCAGTGACTTTACTTCCATCCATTTATCCATTCACACACTCACACATCCATACTTTAGATAAATAAGTATTACTTAGATATTATTTTTATATAATAGATACCGATAATAATACTTACTTAAAAATATATGTATTTATATATCTACCCATCCCCCTTTTAATTTATATAATTACATACATTAAGTAAGCTTCTTCAAGTATTTTGTAATCTCACTTGTATACTGGATACAGTTAGAGCTCTGGAGATCTGTGTCACAGGCCCAGCCTCCTGCAGACTCCAATCTCCACCAATCGGTGATAACACCATAACCCGTATTGTAACCTACCTTGCAGTGGCGTAGCGTGAAAAAACTGACAAGTGAACCCGGACCAAAAAACGGACATAAGTAAAATATAGACATGCATATTACCTTATAATTAGTGTTAGTGTACCTTTCCCAAAAACATGCCGAAGTGCACTAATTGCTTGCTGCTATTTGCACTAAAGCTGCCATTTTTTGCCTAAGCGACGACAAAAAACAAAAACAAAACAAACAGACCTCGAGATAACTGAAAAACACTACACAATAATACACACAACACTTGGCAAGCCAAATTACACTGATTTCGACTCTTTTAAATCTATTTATCACAAGATATTACAATAATTAGCAATAATCATATGCATCGCATTAGAGCGCGCTGTAATGAATAGGCCAATGGATGCATCACATGGGGAAAAGTTTTCATATTTTCGCCACGGCCAATTACGCGACACTAGCGACAAGTGTAAATTATTCAGGGCAATTAAAACTTTAACGTCATGCGGATAAAGTTTTTTTTTTATTATTACCAAATTATCACAAGCCGCTGGACTGCCGGCATAAAGATCCCTATATTTCGACGAGTGTTTCTCATGTGTGAGTGTTGTGGCTGTGTGCGTGTATTTCATACTGGCAAAATATTTGGATTCCTTTTATGCGTGAACGGCTTGTTGCAGATTTCGTATGTAGGTGTACATTTATGAATGTGTGAGTGAGTGCGTCTGTTTATGTGGACATAAGCGAGCTGTAGGTAATGCCGTTTTGTTGCGGGCTTACGATAGTAGAATTTGATATTTATAATTCGCGGAGGCGCGAGGGTAAGCTATAATTGTTTATAATAAAAAAATTGTATATATTAGGATTCGCCAAGGCAACTCCATGTGAATCGTGTTATATGGAGACGACGCCACTGCTACCTTATAATTTAGATTTTTGGAGAAAAATAAATATATTTTTGTCTTTTTTTTATCTAAAACCAAGCTAATAATGTATTTCTTTTTTAAATTCCTTATTAAACTCTTTCATTTGATACCCTACAATGCCCTACATAGTATGATTCGATTTATTTTATTTTATGGCCCATTATCGGCGGAAAGCTAACGCACTTACAAAGATACCTAATTTTTGAAGATATAATGGATATTACTGAATATAGGAGGGTACAGATGAACTACATACATAGCGTCGAAACACTTAACCGTCCTTTTAACTTCGCCATAATCGGGTAAAGATATACATTGTAACATTGTGAAGGTCCATCGCCCCCATCGAACCTGATCGTGGAGCACGCGGGGCCGCACGGCGTGAGCATCAAGTGGTCGCCGCCCGTGCTGCCCAACGGGGTGCTCGACCTGTACCATGTCGAGATCCAGGCCAACAGCTACAACAAGCCCAAGATCCTCGGCTCCAAGAGCAACTACTGCACTAATCGTATGTACTCAGTGCGCGTACGGACACGCGGCGCGCCCGCCGCAAAATCAAACTATGGCAATTTTGCGGCGGCACGCCCGGTGGCCCAACCGGCGGCCCGCGTCGCACGACGCGCCGCGTGTCCGTGGAACGCGGCCTAATATACTATAATATAGATACATACATGCGGTGATAATATACATAGTCTAACAAAATATACTGAAACTATTTTAAGGGTAGATTCAGTCCATGATACTGAACAACTTTCCCCAAGGAACATATATAGAAATATGAAAAAATATTTTTGACCTTCCATACAAGTTAAGCGGTCAGCTGATTCGTGTTTGTATGAAAAGCAAAAAAAATATTTTTCATTATTTCGATAAGTACCTTGGGGAAAGTTGTTCCGTATCATGGACTTAATGTGCTCTTAAAATAGTTTCAGTATATTTTGTTAGACGTTATATAAAGCCTGGTATACATTTTGACAAGTGGCGAGTGACAAGTGACAAGTAAATACTGACACGTGACAAATGGTGTTCACACGCTGGCAAGTGGATGTGCAGTAAGCTCTTAATTATGCGGGGAAAACGAGGTAGCGCAGGGCAGAGCTACAGAGGCGGTGGGCGGGCGCGTGAAAAGCGAGGTAGCGCGGGGCAGAGCTACTTGTCAAAGAATAGAACAGGCTGCTATTCACTTGTCACTTGTCAGTGCCTGTTCACACGCAGAATCACTTGTCACTTCCCACTATCACTTGTCAAAATGTAAACCAGGCTTTACTTGGACAATTATGTTCAGATCTACTCTTTGCACCTTTAGAACGTCCGCTATGTTAAGCGGGCGCACGCGACGGGTTCATTCTATCTCTGTCACAAACTCTACGCAAGCAAGAGCTTGCGAAGTGGAGATGAATGCCAAAGATGGCATCCTTGGGTGACCATTGACATGAATATTATATTTAAAAAGAAAAAGCGGGAAAGCGCTCCCCGGGCTCCGAAGCAGCACAGCTGCAACTGGGAACGCGCTAAGATGAAAAAAAACTACTCTTTGCTCCTTGTCTTATTTTCTTCATATTTGGTATTTAGCGGCACTGTGGCCTGTCAAGAAATCATTTTGAAGTATTTGAAATAAAGTTGAATGCTGTCTATAACGTTCATCCGTCAACATTTTGTATGATAGTACTTTTTAGGGTTCCGTACCCAAAGGGTGCAAACGGGACCCTATTACTGAGACTCCGCTGTCTGTCCGTCTGTCTGTCTGTCACAGGGCTCTATCTTTTGAACCGTAAGAGCTAGACACTTGAAATTTTCACCGATTATGTATTACTGTGGCCGCTATAACAACAAATACTGAAAATAAAAAAAGTTAAAAATTAAAGGGGTCACCATACAAAAAACGTGTTTTTTCAGCGTTTTTAACTAGATCTTTATAATGGCATTAACTAGATACTTGAAATTTTCGCAGATTATGTATTACTATGGCCGCTATAACAACAAATACTAAAAATAAAAAAAGTTATAAATTAAAGGGGGTCGTCATACAAAAAACGTGTTTTTTAGCGTTTTAAAACATTGTACGGAGGTACGCAACCCTTCATGTACGAGGCCGACTCGCACTTGCCCGTTTATTTTATTTTGCTACTGAATGACGGCAGTAGAAATTTATTTGTATATTTATGGTAAATACTCGTATGCCATTTTACATCAATCAAACTATAACAACAATGGCGCTTCGAACCACAGAAAAATAATTTGACGACTTTAAAAGATTTGGCTATCGTTTTACTACCGGCCGCCTGCCTGACGTCGACCCTCCTTGGGAATGAAGTTGTAGCACAAAAAGTGTGTGCTTAGTCCTTTACGTTAAGCGGGCGCACGTAACGCGTTCAGTCTATCACTGTCACAAACTCTACGTGCGAAAGAGATAGCAGAATCCGTCGCGTGATGCCGTGTGTTGGAGCCTAGGTGTCCTAGCGTCAGGATATTCTAAAATGAAATGCTGGATTGTTTTATAGTCGGAGTTTTTATCTTCAAACTTGGAAACTATGTACATACAAACTCAGTAGCTATCTTCATGGGTTGTACAAGAGGGGGAGGATAAATGCGCGGGCGCTTATATATGGTCTTCGCGGGGATGCATGAGGCGGGTGGCTGCTCCTTGCTCGTAGTGGACTCGACGACGTTGTGACACCGTGTCTTTTTCGCACGTTGCGTGCGCCCGCTTATGGTGCAGGTATAGGCAAATGGCCTTGAAGTGAACAACCGTTGAAAGTATTTACATTAGTCCGTCTAGTTTTAAAACTTGCCTGCGCCAAAAGTGGCCACGGCAAGTTTTAAAGCTAGACGGGATCACCAATAATAGTTTTAACGGCAGTTCATAATAGTTATTTATGCAACTGTGATATAATAAGGGGTATTAAAACACGAACGTGGGTTTATCGGGTAGTGATAATAGTATCACATGAGTGTTTTAATACCTAATTATGAACAGTTCCATACAATACTTTATCTACACCCATGATATGAATCCTCTATAAAAGGTATAACCTTCTGCTTTACGTTTTAGCAAGGCAATTAATTTTGAATATTTTGAGATATCTACGTTGTGATTAATACTCAGCGTACTTTTGAGCATTGAATAGAAGGTCCATAGGGATGAAGATTGAATTTTTCGGATAATTCTTGAAAATATACTATTATCACATCTTCAGAAAATGATGTGAGTACTACTTCTTTGATATTGTCCAATTAATGAAATCTTGGTACGACTTTTCATATTGTTTTCTCGACTTTTCGGGTAATAATTGGTTAGTAATGTCCTTTGCTGCATTAGAAATATTTGGTGGTGTAGGTATTATCAAAGCTTGTATCACTCATTTTTGTAAACAACAAAGTAATATTTTTTTTGAAATGCTATTTACGACCAAAAATGGCAGGATGCGACGTGAATTCAAATAACGTTTTTTTTTTAAATTTCGAATCTGTGGTAGTGAAACGCGGTTGCAAGACAATTGTGCCATTTTTCAAACGCGGAGTCACGTTTTTTTTAAGAAAAAATCATTCGTTTACGTGAATCCGCGTTTCAAAAATGGCGCTTATGGTTCTTATTTTTTAAATTCATAAAGATAGAGGGTCGATCCCTCTATCTTTATGAATTAAAAAAAGAAATATTTGCGTTGCATAATGAAATTTAGTACAACATTATATCACGCGTTTGGATGATATTATGGTTACTATGACTCTGGTTATTATAATGTTGGCAATAAGCTAACTGTTTCAGAAACTTTTATAGAGGATTTATAGCATGGGTGTAGATAAAATAATTTAAAGGGCTATCTAGTGCATGACGAAGAGCAATATGGAAATTATTACCATATTTACGAGTTAACAATTTATTTCACACTTCAAGAACATTTGCCTATATCTTTACCTTTGTGATATGGAGTTGCCCTAATCTAGGCCGGAAGCCATACGGCCAATTAAAAACTGTTGATCAATACTACAAAATGGTGATGAAACCCTATCCTACCGTAACAGCGAACGCGTTATCGAACAAGATAAAGGCCGACCACGGGCTGTCTCCGGAGACGCGGCGGGAGAAGCAGACCGGCGAGGTGACCAAGAACAGCACGTGCGCCTGCGACAAGGACGACGCCAAGTCCAGGGTCAAGTTCACCTCGCGCGCCGAGGAGGAACGCCGCGAGAACATCCTGTTCGAGAATGAACTGCAGAATACGGTAACTAGTACAAACTGTCCGTTTACATTTTACAGGGTTCCGTACCTCACAAGGTAAAAATTACCTTGAGAACATCTTGTTCGAGAATGAACGTAGAATACGGTAACCAGTACATACCTACTCTCACTTTTTACTCAAAAGGATTAAATTACTTACTAATAACCCTTATACAGGTCACTTTTTAACCACCAGCCACATTCTATGAGAAAGTACAGTCCATGATACTGAACTACTTTCCATAAAAACAACTAACGGCAAAACTAAAAAAATCACAACCCATACAAATCAGCGCTCAGCCAAATGGATTTTATATCGATTTTGAATACAAAAAGTTATAGAAAGTAGCTCAATACCATGGACTAAACTTGCTCCAAAAATTTGGCTGTCGGTTAAAAAGTCACCCTGTATGATCCCTTGTCTGTCCGTCCGTCTGTCACAGCCAATTTGCTATGAAAGTACTGGACCGATTGAGTTGAAATTTGGTACACATAATATGTAAGTAAGTAACCTTAAGACGGACGTATAAAGTAAATAAATGAATTTCGAATAAGGGGGTAAATAAGACATTAAAAAGTAAAGTTTTGTGAACTGTATCTATCGTGTGACATCAAATGAAAGAATTAATTATGAGAATTTATAAAATGGTTTTTATATTTTCTTAGATCGTTATTTATTTATTTTATACATTCGGATTACCAACAGCTATAATTACATAATATATTGCAAAGTAGCAAAAAAATATATATTATTATTATTAATATTATATATTATTAAGAAAATAGGCGAAAATTTACCACCGACCAAACTGCAGGACTGACTAAGTTAAAATTTGGTACATATACGATTACATATGTAAGTCAGTGACCCAAAGATGGACGTTAAAAAGAAAGAAAATTATTCCCCCCCCCCCCCCAAATATAGATCAAAGTTCCAAAAAAATCTTGTTAGTTGGTAGGAAAATGCGATGTGCAAAGTTTGTGCACTAAGCATTCATACAAACAAAAAATTAATAAATCAATGTTATGATACAATAAATTAAGTAAACTCTTTGTTTACAGGTTTACATTAAAACATCGAAAAAAGCAAAAAGTGAGAAAAGCAGACGGCGTCGCTCTGTAGACTCCACCTTGCAAAGCATGCTAGTAATCCTAAGCGAGAACAACAGTCCCCGCCACGGCTTCAACTACTCCAACAGTACGGACGGCGAAGGTAACCTCCACAAATAATGGTACTTTATGTATGGTTTCACCCCCATTTATCATGACATTTACGCCAACTTACAGGCTATCTGTTCTGTGCTTTCTCTTCGTCTTTGGCCATGCTTGTCACCTCACAAACCTCATCACGCCCATCTGAACGTTCTCATTTCAGTCAAGTGCAGTCGCGTCGAGCCTAACGTTTGCGTCATAAAGGACAATATTACAGGTTATAACATAGACATTATTGTTTGCTGTCACGGGTAACTGGTTTCTGCATGCGTCGATTACGTCGATTTACTGTAGTCACTGGATGAGCCAAGCGGCCCTAGCATGAGTTGAAAATAGTTGAAATACAGATCTCGCTCACTAGTTGATCAATACAAGAACACATTCTGTCTCGCTCATTTTCGCTTAGTTCCAGCCCCCGTAGCATGGCAGCGTCGATAAGACTAAATAAAGTTTTAAAATATTAAATATATAGGGACAAGTCACCGGTCCCATGCTAAGAGGGCAGGATATGGACGAGTAGTTCAGTCAATTGGTCTTTTGGCTAAAGTACATTCCTTACGTATGATAGTAAGACTTGAAAAACTAGTGTGTGGGTTCTACTAGTAGACATAATATGCATGCTTTTGTACTTATATAGTGTTACGTCCCCTTCGGATAACTTCTTGACATTTAAGTATATGGTTACAAAAATTATAAATAATAATAGCCGACCCAGAAAGATTTACATATTCACGCCACTATTTTGAACTTACGAAGACATGTATTCAGTGAATGTAATGAATAATATGGATATTATTCGAACGCGGTGAACACGCTTTTTAGTAAAGTGTTGCTGTGCTCATATGGATGTCTGAATTCAAATGCATGTCACACCATATTTTGAGTAGATAGATAAAAAGTTGATGCAGTATTTATTATTAAATTGTATGAAAAAGAATGTCTCAGGCGCATAGTAAAAACAAACTGTCCATACATATTGACTTTTTGTAGTCTCGGTCTTATGTAAAACGTATCGTTTTGTACTATATCACTCAACTTGTTCATAGATTTGAAAAAGTATAAATTTATTTAAATAAGTTACCCAAACATGAATATAAAGAACGTTGTTTGTACCAGCGTAGTTATCATAAGCGAATTACGGCTTGATAAAACCCGGTTTTCACTATAAGAGTACACTCGGACTGAGGGCGCTCGGATGACTATTCAGACGCTACTCGTACTGTGTAAACCCGTAATCCGAGCGCATTCGGAAGTTTGCATCCGATCAGAGTAGTCATCCGGTATAGTAGAGTAGCGTCCGAATAGTCATCCGAGCGCCCTCGGTCTGAGCATACTCTTATAGTGAAAAACCAGCTTTAACGAAGTGTTTTTCTCGTCAGGCTACGTGAAGTCTCTGTTCTACGAGCTGAACAGCAGCCGGGTGTCGCTAAAGGTGCGCGGCATGCGGCACTGCACGTGGTACACGGTCAACGTGTGGGCGTGCCGCCTGCGCGACGCCAACGAGGACGACCTGCACTTCGAGGAAACCCGCTGCTCCGAGCGGGCCTACAACACCTTCCGCACCCTGGAGCTAGGTAATTGTGGAAAAAAAAA
The DNA here is from genome assembly GCA_963576875.1 of Acrobasis repandana. NCBI lineage: Eukaryota > Metazoa > Arthropoda > Insecta > Lepidoptera > Pyralidae > Acrobasis > Acrobasis repandana. Next base: position 8,058,176 of record OY756215.1, read on the forward strand.
CCAATTCAAAAGTACCTTGAACAGTCCCGATCAACTCACCTTTGACTTTGACCTTTAAGGTTGGAAACTACGTCAAGCGGACGCCGGCGATGGGTTTAGTCCATCTCCGTCACAAACCCTACGTGCGATAGAGATAGCTGAAACCGTCGCGTCACGTGTCTCTATCGCACGTAACGTTTGTTACAAAAACGGACGAAACCGTCACTTTACATTACCGCGACATCGAGGCGAATTTTAAGAAATCCACAGAGGATAATGACTTCTATAATCTAGGAGAATATAGTACAAATTAGCACGATAAAAGAAATTTCGGAATTGCCGCGTGTACCGTGGAATTAGTTCTTTTTGTTGACACAACAATTTTATACATTACTACATTGACATAGAGTTCAATATGCTTTGTAGAGTTTTAAAATTCGCTTTCTTTCCGCCGTAATGTAAATTGAGCCTTACTGAGTGAAATCGGTACATCGTAAAAGTAATATACGTGAAACTTATAAGTACACTGCTAATTTAAAAATGTATGATTGAGAAAGTACCTAGATTACTATATATACTATGATGTATGATTACGATAAAATAAGGTGTGTCTGTGTATTGTCAGATTAAGCTAGGTAGAGGGACAGATACATAAAGAACTAACGCATATGATAAAGTTATTAAACTTTTCATGTCTGGATCAGATTTAGGTATTAAAATAACTAATTTTGTTTCCATAGCAAATGCTGACAAGATCGAGAAACTGCATGCGGAAATCATGCCCACAAACAAGTCGTTGCCGGAAGTGAACGTGACTTGGGAACCGCCTAAGAATCCCAACGGATTCCTGGCGGCGTACAGAGTCCAATATACAAGAGTCGAGGAGAACAGTCAGGTAACTGCCCCATAATTATAATTTGTGAAGTCTTAGATGGAGGATTTAAACTCGGAACTTCTTTCGTAAGGTGTTGCCTGCACGGGTGAGTTAATCACGGCGATATTATCTTTAATTTTATATATACTTAATAAACTTTTTTACTGTGTACTAATGATGACAGCCGGGTCTACCGGTTTAATATGTCTACCGAGGTCAGACTATGAATTAAGAAGTATACAGATCTGTGTTACCGAGTCACGACACTCACTACGACGACTAGAAATTCATCGATCTTCAGAGTTCTTGATATCTAAAATATGAACAATAATGTGAAAATTCCAGGGCGCCGAGTTGGCACTGCTCACCTGCGTGACGGCCGACGACTACGAGGCCAACGGGCGCGGCTACACGCTGCGCAACCTCAACGTGGCCGGCAACTACAGCCTCAAGGTCACGCCCATCACCGTCAACGGCGCCGGCAACGTCTCCGAGATCTACGTCTTCATACCAGTAAGCGATGGAGAATGGAGTTCTCTATGTTATATATATATACTAAATATATCCATATACAAAGTGGAAGGGACATACCCGTAATAAATCGAACCACAGGCTATACTAGATGACTAAAGTATAATGATATTAAAATAACAGTTAGAAAACCAAAAAAAAATCGACATTCCCATACAAATTGCCCGGGCGGCCGCACACTTGTATGGAAATGTCGAAAATTATTTTTGTTTTTTGGCTGTTATTTTAATTTTATTATACTATAATGGTCTAGTATAGACCGTGGTTTGATTTATTACGGGTATGTCCTTCCACGTTGTATAATGGGGTTTGGAGCTAACTACTAGTTTTGACTTTACCTTAGGCTTTTTCACGGACGAACTCGAAATGCTTGTTTAATAAATCTAATTGTAGACGAGTTGCTTTTTTGAGTTGATTGTAGACCCCAAAGGTAGCCTGTAAGAAATTGCCTTGGCGATAAGGCCGCCTATTGTATACCTATACTGTACATATTTTTGAATATTATTTGTATTTGTGTTTTTGGTGCAATAAAGTGTTACTTACTTACTTGCTTCTTGGTAACAACTCTAGTATCATAGTGTAGGTATACTCGACTTACAGCACTATTTGCATCAACTGACCAGTTTTTTACAACCATACAGAGTTCTGTAGTGATAATATAACACGTGATAAACAACGAACTAGACAATGGTATGTCTAATTCGGGGGCGAACTTTCATAGTAGGTATACATACATACAATAAGGTCCCAAAAAATAAGGAACTTAAGTTTGCATTTGATAAAAAAGCAACTAATGGAATTATTAATGAATTTTTAATTATGTAATTTAACTGTAAATAAATTTATATGTAATGAATAATTATGACAAGAGTTAATTAAAAAAAACTAAACCATTGCAAGAAGGTAAAATGTAAAAGGGAAGGGTACTTTAAGATCTTTATGACCTACGTTTTATGCAAATAAACTGATTGATTGATGGAACTCAGGACAGAGGAAAACTGGCCTTTAAAAAAATATCGTTCCCACAGGAGAGACCGACCGGGCAGAGCCACGAGTGGATATGGGGCCTGGTGGGCGGCTGCTTCGTGATGCTGCTGATGGTGGCGGGCGGCATCTGGTACGCGCGGCGCGGCCTGCTGCCGCCCGGCGAGGCCAGCAAGCTGTTCGCGTCCGTCAACCCGGAGTACATGCCCACGGTGTACGTGCCCGACGAGTGGGAGGTGCCCCGGGCCAATATCGAGCTGGTGCGCGAGCTCGGCCAGGGATCCTTCGGCATGGTGAGCACTTCTTTCTACTTTTGTAGTCTCCTCTACACTACTGCACAGATTTTTTGTCCATTACTGCGCTGAATGGAAAACTCTCAAAAGCTTTTGTGAGTTAACACTTCCACTGCGGAAAAACGCACCGTGTGTTTCGCGGAACAGAAATTACATACAGTGCGTTTTTCTGCAGTCAAAGTGACAGCAATGCACAGTAAATTGGCGCAGTGATGGTCCAATGTGTGAAGGAGCCATGAGGGACGTCGACTGTGACGAAGACCTTTAGGCAGGGCCACATTTGGGGAGGGCAGACGGAGCTCGGGGCTGCTGCTCCGAGAAGGCCTTACAAATTTCTGCCGACGGGGAGACGGGGACGGGACTAAATAATTGTTAATTTGTTAGTCTTTATTTTTCGAAATTTCTATTAAGAAATAAATTATTATCAACGTAATTATGATTATGTTTTTGTCCTCAGGTGTATGAAGGCATAGCAAAAGGCATTGAAAAAGGCAAACCGGAAACTCGATGCGCTGTGAAAACTGTCAATGAACATGCCACTGACAGGTAAGATGGAAAACAAAAAAAAAATCAAGAATCATTGTAGCTGCAGATTAACCTTTGTCTCTTGGTTTCGGTAGATACTAAACGCAGCCTTCACAAAGTAGTCATTTTCCCTTTACATGGCCATACTACTTTAAAGGAACCTCATTTCAGTAGAAAAGAACAACCCATCAGTAATATAATTCCACCGTCAAGCTAAACGTGGCCTTTAGGTCTAACATACCAAGTGGTTCATCATGTCTTTATCACATTGGGGTGTATCTGTGGTGTTACTCCAAAAGCGGTATGCAAGACGTACATAACTGCGTATCCGCGTTTCAGTGTCAAGCAACATTGAGCGGTAATACATAGTGATCAAGTCTTATTTGGTTTGACATAGAAAAAGTACGTTACTATCGGACGACTATCTATGAATTACGACTATTTTATGAAGTAACCCCCTGTATCGTTATGTCCGTGCAGGGAGCGCATCGAGTTTCTGAACGAGGCGTCGGTGATGAAGGCGTTCGACACGTTCCACGTGGTGCGGCTGCTGGGCGTGGTGTCGCGCGGGCAGCCCACGCTCGTGGTCATGGAGCTCATGGAGCTGGGCGACCTCAAGACCTACCTGCGCAGCCATCGCCCCGACGCTGAGAACTCCATCCCCAAGAAAGACATCGGGAATCCGCCGACGTTGCAAAATATTTTGCAAGTGAGTGCTTTGCAATGTCCTTTTATTGCCAAATGTCCCTTTATAATGTTGCTTTATTGTCAATAGTTCCCTTATTGTCAAATGTCCTTTCATTATCAATGTCCCTTTATTTTTAAATGTTGCTTAATTGTCAATTTGTCCCTGATTGTCAAATATCCTCTTATTGTCCCATGGCCCTTTTTTGCCCTAAGTTCCATTAAATACTCATAAGATCTAAAATCATTTAAATAATTATACGAGACTCAATTATTTATTGAAAAAGTGAAATCCTACACGACGGTGTGATATCAACGTGTGTTTTATCCCTGCAGATGGCTATCGAGATAGCCGACGGTATGGCCTACCTATCGGCCAAGAAGTTCGTGCACCGCGACCTGGCGGCGCGCAACTGCATGGTCGCCGGCGACCTCACTGTCAAAGTGGGCGACTTCGGCATGACCAGAGACATTTATGAGACTGATTATTATAGGAAGGGCACTAAGGGATTGTTGCCCGTCAGATGGATGAGCCCCGAGAGCTTAAAAGACGGGGTGAGTACAAAATCTAATAAATATACTATAGGATATAATGTGAGTTGAATACACAACTGAGAATATTTATACCGAGGTATATATGGATAACGTGATAAGACAAGGAACACAAGGACAAGGACCACATCGGAAGCGAGTGTGTAATATCCTAGGATATCTAAAATAAGGATTATTTTAACCATATTGATTTTGCCGTAAAAAAAATTTACTAGTTTATTTATAGTATACAGAGGTTACTTTTTAACCACTAGCTAAACTTTTGGAGTAGCTTCAGTCCCTGGTACTGAGCTACTTTCTATAAAATAAAAAAAATGACAAATAAATTCGTCCTTCCAAGCAAAATCCATTATGTTCAGCGCTGATTTGTATGGAAAGGCGAAATTTATTTTTGTTTTACGTTAATTGTTTATAGGGGAAGTAGTACAGTATAATAAACTGAACTTGCTAGAAAACTTTGGCTAATGGTTAAAAAGTCACCTGTATTGTTACCAATTTTTTATGTTTTGGATATTTAAGTTGAATACAGTAATTTAATCTAGAAACACGTACTGATGATGAATGTTTCCTTTTTTAGGTATTTTCCAGTAATAGCGACGTGTGGAGCTATGGTGTAGTTTTATGGGAGATGGTGACGCTAGCTATGTTGCCATATCAAGTGAGTGTAACAAGATTCTGATTTAAAATTTACCGTCATGACTCTTGATAGTATCGGTACATTTATTTTATTCGACAACTACTGTTGGCATTATTGGGCAGATTGGATGTGAACCAATGTCCCATATAGGACACTAAGCTCTGGACAAGATTGAAAACTTCTTTATACGTATGTCATGCGACGCGACAGTACTTTTATATAAAATTTCGTGGGACCATTTTTCGCGATGATAAAGTTTGAAGTTATTTTCTATAGTGTTATAGTTCACTGACTATTATATAATAAATATATAGATAATAATCACACTGATTGAGCTAGTCTCAAACTAAGTTTATACTTACATTATGGAATACTAACTCAACGAGACTATTTTATAACAAATACATATAGATAAACACTCAAGACCCAAGACAATTCAAAAAGGTTATTTTCCAAATTGCTCTAGCTAGGGATCGAACCCAGAACCTCGAGTTGACGTTGTTAACCACTAAGCCACGGAGGCCACTAATAAGCAACGTGTTCCCCAGGGCCTGGCGAACGAGCAGGTGGTGCGCTACGTGGTGGAGGGCGGCGTGATGGAGCGGCCCGAGCACTGCCCCGACCGGCTGTACGAGCTGATGCGCGCGTGCTGGTCGCACCGGCCCAACGCGCGGCCCTCGTTCCTGCACCTGGTGGCCGACCTGGTGCAGTCCGCGCAGCCCTACTTCCGCCTGCGCTCCTTCTTCCACTCGCCGCAGGGCCAGGAGCTGTACGCGCTGCAGCGGACGGCGGCCGGTGAGTGTACGGCTCTTTTTTATGATATTATAGGACGGCAAACGAACAAGCGGATCACCTGATGGTAAGAGATCTCATCACCGCTGCCCATGGACAATTGCAACACCAGGGGTGTAACAAGAGCGTTACCGGCCTGTCAGGCTCTCCCCAGAAAGGGGATGGGGGGGGGGGGGGGGCTCCGGCTCTCTCAGACGTCGATTGTCTGTGAGAGTGTGGTACTTCCCCGGACGAGCCGACCCATTCATGCTACTAGGAGAATTGAATTCGGCCGGCAGCGTGGCTCTGCCACAACTAAAACTCTTATTAAGCATGTGATAGCATAAATCGTAGGGATTTTATTGAGGATCATAGAAAATTGTGGAAATATGGATGTAAACTCTTCGGATTATTTTCCGTTCGCCGCGAAGAATGAAGTTCTCTGCGCTGCGGCGAGACAAGCAGGCCTGATATTCGAGGGGGGAGGGGGGAGGAGATTGATCCTAGGATTTTACATAGTAATCGTACCCAAGATTTTTGCTGAGTTGAGTTGCCAAGAATTTTAAGACCGCAAAGTATAATGCACCGCAGTTTATAACTGGACGTGGGGCGCCATATTTAGATTTTGTCCCTCCTAAAAAAAGTATATTCGGCACTGACTGTGCGAAATCAGGTTTGTAAAACCCATTTATAAATAGAGAACTGTTCTTAAACAATGTAACAGCATATTTTGCCTCCCAATTTACCACTACCTGATATCAATATAAAGCTTTATAAATGTCCACCACTAAAATGATAACATAAGTGAGTAACAGTTATTAATCAGCTTGTATTCCGTACGTAGCGCAATGCGGCGCGTCTCTCGAGCATTAACGTAAGTAACGTCCCACCGCACCGCATCTGTTATCATTTGCTGGGTGGCCTCCATGTAGCGCAATAGAAGTACCACTACATCTTTATTGGCTGTAATAGTTTCTTTGATCTACTAATTAGCGATTTTATGAATGTGCAGTCGTGCTTATCTTGAAAAAATATACAACGTGTAATAGACATATGCGTAATAAATCGAACCACGGGCTATACTAGATTACTAGGTATATTTTAATGATATTTTCAACACCCTTGCTCGTAAAGTGGATCAAATTTCACCGGCTTTAGATTTATAAATCAGCTCATAAAAAACGCGCGTGTTAGAAACGAAATAGTGAAGTTACATTCTATAACTCACGATTTGCTATTGCGAAAGAAAGGGACAGAATTAATGGTAAATCCAGTATGCATGAGAGAGTAAGAAAGTTTGAAAGTTGTGTGTGAGCGAGATAGTTAGATAACATAAGGTGAAGGTAAGACAGAGAAAAATAATAAATCAGACATCGAACGTCATCGTTGTTTCAATATTTTTTAATGGCTTGCCGCTACTGCGTATTTAGCCAGGAACAAGTTAATAAAACGTAGGAAATTCTTTATGTTATATGTATATTGTTATTATTTATTCTTATCTTAGTTTTTTTTTTTCAAATTTCGAATTTTCATGCCGCGCGCCGCCGCCGTCCAGTAGGCAGTGCGCCGTACTGATTTAAAAAGTGAAACTTTTTCATCCACAATCATTTATATTGTGGATTTAAAAAGTGAAACTTTTTCATCCACAATCATTCATATTGTGGATGAAAAAGTCGAAAGCAGAAAATTTGACTTATGAAAATTTGTTTGGAGATAAACATACTAAAAGTCCTTACCCAAAAAAGGTCCCGTTTTTTGGTTTTTTGCTTACATCTCGAAAACAGTGTGTCGTACGAAATTTTGTTGTACTACATAATAAAACCTGATAAAATTCTCTACAACTTTGCGTTTCACACTTTTTATCTATCTTCAATCGTTGCATTGCTATGAGCTACAAAAAACAAACGATTTTCAAAAATATGTCCCAGTTCTTTGTCCCGTTCGTTATTTTTTTGCTTACATCTCGAAAACGGTGTGTCGTACGAAATTTTGTTGTACTACATAATGAAACCTGATAAAATTCTCTACAACTTTGCGTTTCACAATTTTTATCTATCGCCAATCGTTGCATTGCTATGAGCTACAAAAAACAAACCGATTTTAAATAATGTGTCCAATTCTCTGTCCCGTTCGTTATTTTTTTGCTTACATCTCGAAAACCGGTGTGTCGCACAAAATTTTGTTGTAGTACATAATGGATTGTTGTAGTACAAAATTTTGTTGTAATACATTTGAAAGAATCCTCTACAATTTTGCCCTTGACTTTTTTTTAATCTATCTCCAAAACAGGCTAAAACTCCAAATAATATATATCAAGATGCCTTCGGGCTTACGTTGCTATTTCGTTCGTGACCTATTGAGTATTGTGACTGTGCGCTCGGTTACGCAGGGAAGCAGTCACAAATAAGTTTTCCAGATGACAGACATGTGTTTTATTTGTGATGAAGTGCTGGAGTGTGGAGAAAATATTTCCAAGGTCGGTGAAAAGGGGCATAAATTCTCTAGATTTCTGCCAGTAAACTTAGAAATTATCAAAAGAGCTCACAACTTAAAGATTTGAAGTCGCTGAGGGTTTACACATCTTGTCGGAAAGAATATACGAGACCCGACAGCATTAAAGCTGATCTGAGGAAACGTGTTCCGTCCGCTGGACCCGGGCGGCTGCACACTTGTATGGAAATATCGAATTTGTTTTTTGACTGTTATTTTAATTTTGTTATAAATAGTGATTTAGTATAGCCTATGGTTCAGTCATTAATGTGGCTATTACGACTTAATATTTGAGCTAGCTTCTCTATTCATTGTACGTATTTTGATTTCTTTATGTTCATGATGCTAATAGTTTTATATATTTTTGCACTGTACACTTACCAACGTCGATGGCATTCCCCAAAGAATTTTTATTGTACAATAATTTACCTGTCAACTTTCTCGTTTTTAATTGTCCAAAAATATGTTTAATTATAGTCCTTTTTTGTCAAAACTAACGTAAGACAACACACGAAGACGTCTCGTGCCACATTGACTCAGTGTCGGTGTGGCTCGGGAAATCTTCGTGTGGGCGTCGCGAATCACCGCGCCCTGAGGAAGGCCTCCGAATGAGGTCGAAACATGACAGTAGCTGACTTGTGACGTGGGTTACCCGTGTATAGCATATAGTAAATATACATAATTTCATTATTTAGTTTGAGTACTTTAGTAGTGCATCTTCGTCATCGTCATGAGGTCTTTTTAGTCTCCACTGCAGGACCACGACCCTTTCTGTACTACCAGAGCCATCTTGAATGCCTAAAAACTCTATAAAAATATAGTAAATATAGTCCTGTCGTAGAAACTGTTGACTGACATCCTACCCTCGTTACAGATGAGGAGCAAGACTTGCCGGAAGTTAACGTGGGCGCCGTGGCGACGGGCTCGGGCTCCAACCTGTTCGGCGTGTCGGGGCGGCTGGCGTCGTGGGTGCTGTCGTCGCTGCGCTCGCGCTCGCCCGACGACGCGGCCGCCGAGCCGCTGCAGCCGCTGCGCTCGGCGCCGCGCGCGCTGCCCGCGCTCGCCAAGCAGGGGCCCAACGGGGTGCTGCGCGACCTCGACCCGCCGCCCTGCTAGCGCCGCTCCACCCTCTGCTTTAGTCTTCGTATCGACACTCCGCGCGGACGAGGCGGTCCCGAGTCTCCTTAAGTCATTGAGTTCTGAGCTTCGAGCTAGCACTCGAGTATCATTCAAGTGCACGATTTTTTTATAACTACGCGTGGTTACCTTTTGTATGGGTCATAGGCGTAGGCAGGCCTGTTTTTCAGGGCGGAGGGAGGGTCGGTCCATGTAAAAAAAAACACTTAAGATTTTACTTAGTAATTATCAGTCAGTAATCCGTTGTCTTTCTTGAGATAGAACTTTAACAATTTCAAACTAGAGAAGGTTCTCTCGGGAGTTGTTGCAGTAACAGAAACAGTTGCCAAGATCGCAATTTCGTTAGTTTGGACTCCCAGATTCCCTCCCTCGGCACGCCTATGCTATGTTATGTTTTAAAATATATCTAATTTATATACAAAACATAAAAGATAAACGCATTTTATTACCTCAATATTCGAAGCTAAGAACTCTTGTCTTGAATCTTTCGATTGTCCATCTCGGTCTTCAAGGATTTGAAACTCGAAACGACTATATTATTCGCATTCGGACTCGAGCCGTATGAATGCAGTAGAAGTCTCGAGATGAAGACTAAAAGTAGAGTGTTTTGAACACAGCCCCGCTCTATCTACCTCAGGTCGACCGCCGCCGGCGGCCGGCTCTTCGAATCTTAGTTGTAAGCGTAGCTAGTAAATTGTCGCGAGCGTCCCGCGTCGTTTTATTTATCGCGCGGCGCCGCAGGCCGCGGCCCGCGTCGCGCGCGCGTCCGTCGATTCGTTTTCATATCAGGAAATTAATATTTTTGCTGAAGCGATATTGAGTCGATTCGTCTCGACGCGGATCCTATATAGTTTACCTCAATAATATAGTTGTATCGGTGTCATTTTTGACATAGCCTATTAATGTTAAGTTTACGATGTAAGTTGTAAAGTGTGTAATAGGTATGTTATCGCATGGGCTAGTTCGTGTTCGAATTGATTTCTTCGCGTCTACCGGCCGACTGTTTCGTTACTTCGAGCGAAAGCCTAACGAGTGGCAAATTTGTCGACGTTGTTGATTTAGAGTTGTTGTTACGAGCACTTTTTGTTGAAAGTGCATTACTTACCACGAATTTGTCACTCGTACTGTTCGATGCAATTTTATGCAACTGTTATAATACTCAATCTGTCCGAGAGCCCTCTTTTCTTGCTTAACTGTTAATAATATGTGTCTATCGACTAGCATCGTGATCAGATGTAACCACCAAAGACTTAAGCGAATTGACTATATTTCAAAATCTGTAATATTTGCCTAACTAAAGTGACAGCAACTACTTAAATCTCAATTTACATAGATATGTATAATTGACAGTCGCAAACGCGCGTGCCGTGCCTACCTATTAGTTCGATATACGTGTACGTGATGCATCCAAATCAATGTGTTCCGGATCAATTACAATGCAATAGAGATACCTGCCATTATTGTTATGTAGTTGTATTTACAATACAATTATTGTTTTAATATACTATATTTGTAAGTCTAGCTAATCGTGCCAGATGATCATATAATAATCTGTAAAATTATCTATCTATGCCGACTAACTTATTATAATTTTTAGTGACATATTCAATTTATCTCACATTTGTAAAGTATCTAAATTATATATAATGCAAGATAATTTTAATATTCAATATATGGATCGTATGAATCGAACTTTGTACATTGAATATTGAAGTACGACGAGGATAGTCTATATAATAGTAAACCCAGCGGCAGCCGTCACGCCGCGCGCCGCCCGGCAGCTACTGTTAATTTAAGTATATATAGTTATTCTATATGACGTTCTATATTTAGAGAAATGTTCGAATCGAGGGCGTGCGTAGAGCATAGTGCGCGGTTGCCTGTAGACTACACCTATCATAATAATGAACTGTACTGTTCAGGGATAGACATGGTCGCGACGTGGAACTTAATGTTATTCGATTAAAGTATGACCTGTTCTAAATTTGTGCTATACAATACATTTGACATTATATTACAAACATCAATTTGTAACTTGTATCAGTACATAAATGTATAACGTAAATATACGCTAGCGATATTATATGTATGTTGTGAAAATTGAATATATAAAAAATATGTGAATTCAACCAAAGTTACCCTCGTTTTCATAAAAAATTACAGACATTTGCTTAATCTACTTTAGTTAAAATATGTTTTATCCCTATCAATATTTAACTTTGAAAGAACGAAACAAAACAACGATATTATTTCTCAAATGAAGTACGTATATCACTGTCTGTCTTACTCTACAAATTCTGAAACTATTTTGCTAATTTGGACATTTTCATTTTCTCTGAGGAATATAATACATGCTTGTGCAAAGCCGGGGTCGCTAATTTTAACTAAAATAGGTTTCGCAAACGTTTTTTTAGTATCAAATAATTAAAGAATTAAACATTTATTCACTAATTAGGCCTTTGCAGACACTTTTACACGTGAATAACTTTAGTGTACATTACGTTTAAATACTGTTTATTATTTTATTTAAATTATTATTAATTTAAAAAAGCTTCCGATATTAGTGTTTCCTAAGATGATGAGTTTCTTTCGGCGTTTCTTCACAGCAGTCTACCACTGCTGAGAAGAACAAACTCAGTATTAGTCGCCTACGTGCCAGAAGGGCTTTGTCAGTAAATTTTTATGAATACGAGGGTCGAGTCCAATATACAACAATCCTGCGCATTGGAGCAGCGACACTAACTGTTACTATAATGTTTAAGGGTATAAACGAGTGCCTTCAGACATCCAGCCTTCAGCAGAATGCAGGATTGTTGATTGTATGGATACACATGATGCATATAATTTGTGCATTGTGTGTGCACTGGCGGTATACGAATCGTGCAGTTCCATTTGTGTGCAAATTATATCTTAATGTTTGCCTCGGTAAATTTAACGTTCTAGCTTGTTTAACCTAATTACAAAATAACCACGATCGAAACCGTGCCACAGGAATGTGATGCGACGGACTGGTCTGGAGTGGGCTGTGTGTGACGCAGTGCGTAGTGTGGGAAGACAAGCGCCTTCCGCGGGCACCATCACTCATTTATGTCACATGATTCGATGAGTGAAGGGCCCGTGGGAGCGATGAGAGGGAATGAGTATTGTTGTCATTGACGAGGGGCTCAAGGCACGTTGCATGAATTGTATCTTTTCAATCAATAAAGCATTATATAAAAGAAAAACATTGACCATCAGTTGATTTCCAAAGTTCAAATCCAAATATTTCTTTAATTTTAGAAATTGCATAGTGCCTTTTGCTCAATTTATGAAATGTAAGTTAGTGTAACTAGTAAGTGTAATTTTAAATTTAGGGCCATACTTTCGTTCCACCTGTCGTCGTAATTCGCAAATGATCCAGTGTAGCAAAATTTGTACGCGTTCAGTGGCTGCGCTGAAATGTTGTGCGGCACGCTATTCACCGCGGCCCGGCCCGGCCCGCTCCGCGGTGAGCAGTGGCCCGCCCGCCCCGTCCCGTAGTGAGCAGCGGCCCGGCCCACGCTCCCCCGGCCCGGCCCGCGCTCCCCCGGCCCAGCGACGTGTCGCACAACGTTGCCTCGCACGACGCCGTTCCGGTGCCCTTTACCGATTACCTTTTTTTTTACTTTCGCTCTTATTTTTTATCAGTATTTAATTTTATTGTGATTTCCACCTAGTAAGGCAGTTACATTACCTCATTTTAGTAATTATATTATTCGTAAATTATTGACTGATAAAATATTTTCCAAATGATGTGTTCCTCGTGTGATTTGTGTGCGTGTTTATGTGAAGTGTCGGGGTAGCGTTGTGCTTTATGCTCAATTTAGGTACGATTTCACCAAACGATTTAGATAGTGTACAATTTTTATATTTAATTTAATGAAAACCGAGTACCTATTAATAATAATTTTAATATTTACATTAATAAAAAAGTTACAAAAATTAATGAAGTATAGTTTTGAATATCTAAATGTATCCTTAAAATATTCTCCCTGTTTGAATATATTTTATAACTAGTTAAAACGAAGCCTATACATTTCTTAAAATAAAATATTTTTTTCAATGGAAAAGTGTTTATTTCGATTTCGATTTTTTCAGGCTTGAAGTCTGCACGGTAACACTTCGCTTTGCTTTTAAATCCAGTTTGAGAGGCTGTCTCGGTATTCTGCCGGGCACCCTGCACTCACAAGGCGCATCCTGTGCGTAGCGCAATAGTAGACAATCAGTTCGTATGCAGCCTTCGTCCCCATTATCTTTCACATCACTCAAAAAGTTGATGTAGTATTCAGGCAGCCCTGTTTCCTTAGCCCCCAGCACCATGATGTATTTGTAAGACCACGAAGGCCACCGTTCTACAGGAATCACGTCATTATCCCCTCTAGGCAAGGGATTTATTTTTTGGATGTATGTACGACATTTCAAAATTCCCATGTGAGGTGTCAAAACATTCACATATTTTATGTAATATTTTTTCTTTTCTACTTCCTTCATCCTAAAATATTTAAGAAATGTAAAATTGGACAGATTACAAAAGAGACACTGGGAGTCTGTGCCGTGCTGTTTCCGGCCTAGAATAGGACCACTCCATCTCTTCCTGTGGATGTCTAAGAGGCGACTAAAGGAGTAAACTAACATCTCGTGCTTCAAATGCATTCCCAAAGAGGGTTGACGTCAGGCAGGCGGCCAGTCGTAAAACTATAGCCAAATAATTTTAACTGTTTCGGCTATTTCTTCATTTTGCAAGGTCTTTAGCATCCTTGGGTGACCATTGACATGCATATCATTTGGAGGAAAAAACGGGAAAGGCACAGTTGAAGGTGCAACCGGGAACGCGCTAAGATGAAGAAGAAGACACTGGGAGTCTGAATGTGCAGTTTGTGTTCGAGCCACAGGCAAGTAAGGCTTACATCTCCCGTGTCTCAACTGGTGTTGGCAATGGCATGGCAGGTGGTGTGTTAGAACAATGATCAAAACAAAAAATTAAATTTTCAGAAAAAGACGGTCTATGGTAATATAGGTAGGTACGTTTACAAAGTTGTAACTGTAAAGTAGCAAGAGGTGTTCCTAATTTGTCATTGGACTGTTTTAAGGTACAAAAATGACTTGCTTATTAAGGGACTCCACGTCTCTGTGATGCAAGCGCCAGACGACGCCCCAAACGTGCGCATTTGCAGTGGGCACTAACGTGGCGGTGGGACCTCCCCAATATTTTGAATATCTGATGAAATCCAATCTATAGTTCTAGAAACATTACACGCTGAATAATATAGGTAGGGTACAGGAGGGTAATATTGACCATATTACCCTCCTGTAATATGGTTAATATGGTCATTTATTTCATATCTCTAAAAATACAGGGAATAAAAGCTAGGTGGTAGGTAGGTATCATAATATGTAGCTTAAATCAACACAAAAAGTGCCATATGTATCCTTTTTAAAATTGGTGGATAGTTCTTATAAGCTAGACGGACCACAAATAATAACAGTGGCAACTAATGCCAAAAATAATTTTCATTTTAGTTTTTAAACTCGCGCTTTGATAATGCCAAACAGCTAGAGGTATTATCAATTAGCGGATTATACTATCCAACTGCGACATATACAAAGTGGAAGAGACATACCCGTAATAAATCGGACCACGGGTGCCACGGGCTATATTAGATTACTAAAGTATAATGAAATTAAAATAACAGTCAAAAAAGCAAAAAAAATCGACATTCCCATACAAATCGCCCGGGCGGCCACACACTTGTATGGAAATTCCAAATTTTTTTTGTTAATTGGCTGTTATATTAATTTCATTATACTTTAGTGATCTAGTATAGACCGTGGTTCGATTTATTACGGGTATGTCCCTTCCACGTTGTATACGGGACTTAGCACGAATCTTTTTTATTGTTTTGTCTAACGTTTCGAATAAGAGTTACATCTTTCGTGGTCGCAGTCTGACTGGCTGAGAGCAGCGGTGTCTTCTTGTTGATGGTGAACGCAGATTTTTGATAATACCACTACCCACATTTTATAATGTCATTAGTGTCACTACCCACATTGACTATATTTACGTATTAACCCCGGTACACACTACACTCACACCCGTTTGCACTAAACGTTAGTTAGTCTTGTCCTAGTTAAGATACACCTAAGCCTAAGAACAGCCTAGCTAAAAATGTTGTTTGCACTAACAGATTTATCTTAACCATGTCGTAGCTTAGGCATTACCTAGTTAAGAAAATGATTGAATGAATGAACAGATTGATTGTTTATGGTTTTTATATGTTGGCCTTGTCTTTACATTGATTCAGTCGTGAGTTAAAAGGAGACAAAAGATAAGGTACGCCGTAAGGAGCAGGCAGATTTAAATTGTAAACGTTTTGGTACGTTGAATTGGTCTACAATACAAATATGATCGTGGAATAAAATGGAAAATAAGCTTAAGGTGAAGTTATAAGCCAATGACGTTGAAGTGGCGCCCTCATTTAAAATAAATTGTTAACTCGTAAATGTGGTGAAAATTTCCATATGTCAGACGGGCAATGTCTAATATCCACAATACTTTTCTTTTGCACATCCAGTAGATACCTACCACTTGAAGAAGTCAATTTCATAGAAATTCTGGAACCAGTTTGGTCGTGGTCTTGTTATACGAATTCTCGCGTGTTGTTCATTATGAAAATTGATTTTTACAAATTCAAAGAAATTTAATATATCCTCTGCCATGTTGAATGCGATATGTCTAATTTTGAAAAAAAAAATTGAATTTAAAAGCCACTTTATTACAAAACTTTAAAAAACTGCTTGACCTAACTAAATCAAAACCAAAACACAATAATTAGTCACAAAAATGATCCACAGAACACAACTTAGGAATAGCCTAAACTCAGGCTCTTCCTAATCGGGCTCATAAAGTTAAGAATTTCCTAAGTGGACTTAGGAATTGCTTAGGGTTAGTGCAATCAAATTTTTTGTTAGGAGCAACCTAAACAATTTAGGAAAGAACTTAGGCGATTCTTATGTTTAGTGCAAACGGGCATCAGTCCTGTTATACAACGTGGAAGGGACATACCCGTAATAAATGGAACCACGGCCTATACTAGGTCATTATAGTATAAAGAAAAAACAGCCAAAGAACAAAAAAAAATCAGAATTTCCATACAAAAACGTGCAGGCGCTCGGGCAATTTGTATGGGAATGTCAATTTTTTTTGGTTTTTCGACTGATATTTTAATTTCATTATACTATAATGATCTAGTATAGCCCGTGGTTTGATTTATTACGGGTATGTGTCCCTTCCACTTTGTATAAGAATATTATCATCTTATCTACGGAGTTTATAAAAAGTAAATTTTTGCAAAACTTTGTTGCGGGAACGTTGCCGTACTTACTATACCTATTACTAATGCACAAATATTAACTTTTTAACACACATTTGCAGGACGTTTTGCATAAAGTATCTTATATGCTCATTTAAACTCGTAAACGGGTGCCGCCAGTAGGGATGGTCAGCTCGGCTCCGTTTTTTAAGACTACTCAGTGTAACTTATTTCTGTAAATAAGGAATATGCATGTAATACCAATCCGGCTCATATTTTTATTTTACAATTTCTTTTAATACGTTACCACGCCTAGTTAATTATTTTTCTTACTGACTCTTATTTGGATTAGAAATAAATTATTGAAAATATGCAAATATTGCGTGGGAACTTTTGACAAACAAAAGGGAAATGACGACAACGTTCATAAAAAGGAAATGACAAGTTTGGGTGCGTTCGGTAGAACTGTCCGTCCATGTAGTTTGACTATCGATGACATTCGAAATGTATGTACTTTTATATAGAAGTTTAACAAACATCACTGGCTGATAACATCGAAAGTACCCAAAAAAGAAAAACATGCGTTGACAGCTTCTGTCTCTAGCGGATATTGCAGACGTTGACGTCATATTTTAAAATGGCGTGTTTTAGTTGTTATAGTCTACTTGCTATTTTTAATATTTATTTTCTACACCATATACATGTTTTTCGGCACTGATTTATTTTTTGCGGCTATTTCTCGACGAGGACTATCGATTAAAAATATAAAAAAAATTCATGCATACTCTCTATTGGATTTGGCACTCGTTCGCAAGCTTTACATATTATGTTGTGATAACATTGTATTAGGCATAATATCTTTGTAAACTGACAAAGCCCTTCTGGCGCGTAGGCGACCAAAACTGTGTAAATGAGTTTCTTTCGACGTTTCTTCTCAGCAGTGGTCGTTGCGAAACGCTAGTATCGGTAGCTTTTTAACAAAGAAAAATATAATTTAGATATAAATAAACATTACACGTAATGTACACTATAATTATTGACGTGTAAAGGTGCCAGCGAAGGCCTATTACCTGAATAAATATTTGATTTTGATTTTAGACTTATCTACCAGACGCACACTTTTCGTCCAACATAGGAATTTTCATATCATATTAATCATCAGGTATTTTTAGTCTCCACTGCAGGAGCATGACCCTCATATTCATATCTTCGTAATACGTATGTACCTACCACAGAATTAATATACTAGTACCTACCTAGCTAATATTTTTTTTGCATTGAACAATTTGATAAACACATTTTAAAACTTACATCGATGCGTGCAATCGATACAAATTCTGCAGTTACATTGTACATGTGCATTCTAAAAGAAAGAATATTTGCGCCATACGCAAAGTACAAGAATGTTGGTTTAACGTTGTACAATTTTTGAATGTCTGCTAGTTTGCTTGCCGATGTTTCCATTTGGGTTCCTTTTTCATGCTTCCTCCCAGTCCTATACTCAAAATTTTGTCTTACATTATCAAACGATTAGTTTATTTGAATGTCCACAATTTTTCGGATTTTCTCATCAGCATATTTTGAAAGTTATCAAAATGACTACCCGTGTAAAAATCTTGACTTGAGAGAAAAAAAATCTCTATGAAACGTTCATTGATTGACATTTGATGCAAATGCAAGAATTCGAAAAAAAAGTTAAAAACGTTTTGATGGAAAATGCGTACCATTGTGTATGGAAGGTCATTGGTACCATTATTTAAAACAGGCCTTGGAATACCGTTAAAAATTCTAACGTTAATTCTGTCAAACGACGTAACGTTATCAGCTAAGATAACGTTATGCTGGGTAACGGTATTTTTCCCACTATTAACCGTTAATCAGATAACGTTACCAATGATTTTCACCAGAAGACAAGAGAAAATTAAATAACCTCAACAAAAACGTACCTCCATTGCAAATTTAATTTTCGGATTGTGGATAGTCGTTTGCGCACAGCCGGCAGCCTCGTTTTGGACATCCCACCGCATTCGTCACAGTCTTACTCCAAATCGTTTAAAGTCTTGGCGGCAAGGCTTTGGAACTCACTTCCAGCTGATGTAAGGATGTCACTTTCACTGGATTCATTTAAAACTAGATTATTGAAGTCTTCTCTGGTTACGTCATGCTTGGACTGAATTAAGTACTTATCTTTAATATTTATTAAATATATACCTATGTATGTAAGATATATACTTTATGTATAGTTTGTTTATGTGTATTGATATATGTATTTATGTAAGTATGTTCGTATATATTTATATGTGTAGATAAGTAATTTATACGTACCGGCTTCTACCTTATATATAATAGAGTAAATATCCTCTCAATCCATCGCAGGTTGACTGGAAGAGATCCCTACATGGGATAAGTCCGCCTTTGTATATTTGCTCTTTCGTATTATGTTGTCTTTTATACTTAAATTTTTGGTACAATAAAGTTATTACAAACAAACAAAAAACTTAAGCGAGTAATCCAGAATCATGTTGATGAGAATACAAACACGTATCTACAAAAACTTACCAATGACCGTAGTACTGATTACTCACTCTGGAAGGCTACAAAATATTTAAAACGTCCTATCAACCACATCCCTCCCCTAAAATTGGGATCTGGAAGGTGGGCAGTTAGTAATGAGCAAAAAGCTGCTAAATTTGCTGATCATTTAGAGGAGATTTTTAAACCAAATGAAAGTCAGGAAGTAAATTATGAAATAGACACTGAGGTAATCAGTGATAACAATGATGAACAAAACAACATTAAGATGGTGACACCAAAAGAAGTCTTACGTGAAATAAAACAACACATAAACCCAAAAAAATCGCCTGGATTTGATCTGATATCAGGGGAAATACTACACAATCTAACTAGAAAAGCTCTTGTTAAGCTAACAAATCTGATAAATGCAGCATTCAGACTTAGATATGTACCAGATTTGTGGAAAATAGCTGAAGTTATTATGATACCTAAACCTGGAAAACCACCACATGAAACAACGTCTTATAGGCCAATTTCCTTGCTGCCTGTAATGTCAAAATTGTTTGAAAAACTGTTACTTAAAAGGCTAAAACCTATAATAGAAACAAAAAACCTTATACCTGACCATCAGTTTGGCTTTAGAGAAAAGCATTCCACAATAGATCAAGTACATAGGATAACAAACATCATTGAACAATCTCTAGAAAATAAAAAAGTTTGCTCAACAATCTTTCTAGATGTAGCCCAAGCTTTTGATAAGGTGTGGCACGAAGGCTTCATTTTCAAACTTAAAAAAATGCTTCCCAAAATCTTTGTAGATATACTAACGTCATATATAAGCAATAGAGCCTTCAGAGTGCGACAAGATAATGCATACTCTGAAGTTAAGGAAATAAAAGCTGGAGTGCCTCAAGGAAGTGTATTAGGTCCGGTCCTATACCTATTATACACCTGCGACATTCCTGAACTAGAAGAAAACACTATTGCGACCTTCGCTGATGACACGGCTATAATGGCTGTTGGAAACAATTACGCGGAAGCAGCAGAGAAGGTCCAAGTAGCTGTTAACAAAGTTCATAACTGGACAAAGAGGTGGCGAATTAAGCTAAACGAGTCGAAGTCAATCCACGTTAACTTCACAAATAAACACGATGACTACTGTCCCGTCTACATAAATGGACAGCAAGTGCCATATGAAAACACTGCTAAGTACCTAGGTATATCACTCGACGCGAAGCTTCGCTGGAAAGCCCACGTCAAAAAGAAAAGAGAGGAACTCGATATACGATTCCAGAAGATGTACTGGCTACTTGGAAGAAACTCCGCATTGTCAGTACATAACAAAATACTACTATATAAACAAGTCCTCATGCCAGTATGACCAATGGTATACAGCTATGGGGTTGTACTAAACAAAGTAACATTGAAATTATTCAACGTTTCCAAAATAACGTACTGAAGGCCATTGTGAATGCGCCTTGGTATATAAGAATCGACGATCTACACCGGGACCTTAAAATGCAGACCGTCGATAAAGTAATCAAAAAATACGCCGAAGCACATGAGTATAGACTGCTTTACCATGTGAATGTTGAGGCGATTCAGCTCCTCGACAACACGGACATAGTGCGACGTCTCAAAAGAACCAAACCTTTTGAACTTGTGTAGTTATAAATATATATATATATATATACATTGATATTATAGTGCAGTGATGTGCCAGCAGAGACACACGAACAAAGTGCCTTCCCCTTAATAAAGACAGTAAGAAAAGTGCCAATGGACACATTCTTAGATTACAACGTATAAAACTAGGTCAATGTTAAATTACTTATTAGTCTTAGTTTAGGCTAGATTGTAATATTATTAGCGTACTTGTTTATAGTAGGTACGTTAAGAAAGGGGAAAAAAAAACAATGATTTTAACGGTAAAAGGTATTGTTAACACTGTATTTCTTTTCGATATTTGACAGAATACATTGATAAGAGTTTGTCTAGTAGGCTACTAGAGCTATTTATATAATATTTTGTAAGTATTGAAAAAAAGTATCGTTACTTATATCGTTAATTGATAACGTTATAAACTGTATTATCGATACCCTTTATAACGTAACCACGAAAATAATGTTATTTAACGTTACTTTTAGTGTGAATTTGGTATCGTTAACAAACCCTGATTTAAAAGGCAAAACGCGTGGAAAGCTTATATTAAACTCAAAATATACCTCAATTCTTATAATATTATCTTCATTTAAAATATGTGTAAGGACTATGAACCTAATACTCGTATTCCCTCTTAGTAAGTCTGTGAGCCCGAGCCTGGCATGCTCGCTAACATGTCCAAACTGGTGGCGGCGTCCGCGGGTTGGGTCGCTGGATTCCGTTATAAAGATGACTTCAGCGATGGCTGATCCACGCTTCAACTCGTGAACGGTGCCGCCAGTAGGGACTGGTTAGCTCGGCTCCGTTTCTTAAGACTACTTATTTCTTAGCTTTGGCACTCGTTCGCAAGCTTTACATGATGATAACATTGTATTAGGCATAATTGTAAACTGACAAAGCTCTTCTGTCGCGTAGGCGACCAATACTGTGATGAGTTTCTTTCGGCGTTTCTTCTCAGCAGTGGTCGTTGCGAAACGGTATCGGTAGCTGTTTTTTTAATAATTAGATACATACTTAATCATTTAAATATAAATAAACATTGCAATGTTACTTAAGTAATAAAATATAACGTAAAAATGCCTGCAAGGCACCAATTACTACTAAGGCCTACTGAATAAATATTTGACTCCTCCATGATATAATAATTCTATTAACTTAATTTTGTAAAATAACAAGAGAAAATAATATTTTTGACTACATCGTCTTTATCCCTTAAGAGGGCGTCCAATACTTATATGAGTCTACAAATCTCACTTAATCTCGGAGGGGGGTATAAAATATAATAATAATTACACAAATATTATACAAAAAATAATTTCGAATATCCATTTACATGTATATAATATTTTATTTCATATATCATAGTTTAAAATCACAGACTCAACACCAATTGCATGGAATGTTATTCTAACAGTTTTTTCATGTTAGGAGACTCTTGTCCATTATGTGGTATACTTTTCAATTTCTTGATATACTCTTCTGGAAGACCACACTCCTTCGCCCCTTTCAAAATACAGTCTAAGTAGGTGATGGAAGGTCTCCTATCTTCAGGTATATCCTCATGGTCTCTCCGAGGTGGAGGGATTACTGATTGCTGGTATGTTCGACATTCAACTTTCATACCATCCTGTGTCAGAACAGTAACAGTTTTAGGGAAGTACCAATTTGTTTCCACTCCTTCTTGCCTGCAACAGAAAAGAAAACGTTAACATACATTCTTAATTTTGAATGATAACATACACTCATGCTTCTGTTCCCATGTAGATCATAGGTGGCGAAGGGAATGGGCGAAAATGTGAGAGTTTTAATCATGTCAATAGGTAATGCAGCTACCGGCTAGCAACCAGTCTCTATTTTAATTTTATGTCTCGATGTAAAAAAAGCAGTTTTAGTATATTAGTATTACATATACAATGTGGAAGAGACATACCTATAGTAAATCGAACCATGTTCTATACTAGATCATTATATTATAGTGAAATTAAAATAACAGCCAATTTTATTTTATATAAAAATAACAGTCATTTGTATGGGAATGTAAATTTTTTTTTGGTTTTTTGATGGTATTTTAATCATTATACTTTAGTGATCTAGCATAGCCCTTAGTTAAATTTATAACAGCTATGTCTCTTCCACATTGTATATACAAAACTTGTTATTTTACTACACTGTACACTATCACATCTTTATCCACAATCCCTATATCAAAACGCATCTCAATAAATGTGTCTTGCAATCATAGAGGTAGAATTGTTGTACCTAAAGGATAGGTACATAGAGCGGCAACTCTTATATTAAGAAGCAAAAATAATGAGACCAATTTCGAATGTTGTTTACACATTGTCTATAGAATGAGTTACGAGTACTTTCTTTTGTCCCTGGTGCAACGGGAAAGAAAATTGTAAAACCAATTTTAAAAAAATTCTTTAATGTTTAGTACAAAAAATCTAGTGATAAGGACACAAATAGCTGCAATAAGGATGATTTACTGTGTTGTGCCGGGCTGCAGATCGAATTTAGAGAAAAATCACAATGTTTTTCTTTTAACTGGTAAGTTAAATTTTGTAATTTTTTACTGATTGAACACACTTATACTACTTTGTATACTAAAAGATGGCAAAAATTGTCTTATTTTATATTTGTATCATAAGAATACCTAAGATTTTAATATAACTTTTTATAAAATACGTGAATTTCCGCAAAGTTTTGACCATTATTCCCTATGTAGCTGGCGTACAACACATGCATACGCATGCACACTAATGCAGTTGTTATTTGATCTCGCCTTTTCCCCGCTGATTTCCAGTCTGTAGTTACAAGGTCTTTGCTTGTTATACAAGAATGAAGCTGAGTGTATATTTCATTTTAAATAGTGTTACAGTTCCCTAATCAACTACAATCTGTGTTAAAGGACAGCTCACGACTCCGTCCAGAATGGATGGAGTGATAATACGAATTACCTGTCTAAAGCAGGCATATGTTTATTTTCCACTCTCCAGACAACACCCCAGACATAGCAGTTCTCTACAGGTACAATAGTTGCAGAAGCACCTCGCCAGTTTTCCGAGTATCTGATGAAATCAAGTTGATGATCCTGCAATATTATTATTATTTATTTAAACCGTTTACAAAAAAATATTTGTATAAAATATAATATAAGTAACATTGTTTATAGTCGTTTATTACAAAAAATTGGTGGTTCTATACACCATATCCTGTCTTTGAGAATACTCTAATAAAAGTAAGTAGGTACCAACAAACATTTAAATTCTATACACAGGTAATAGGTACTTGAAAAATCTGACACCAGTGTTGGCCACTTACTTACACGAAAAACAAACAAACAGGTACTCCTTCTTACCTCTAGTTTTCCGATTCCAATAAATTCAGCAGATGGATTGTTTATATGGATTCTTCTCTTCAATAAATTACTGCCATAGGCGAAATACATAAAAGTATCCTTCACCGACGGGATCATATTTTTATCCAAAGTTACTAGAACTTTTACTATCTATCTTTACGGATCTCTGTTTTACAGTGGTAGGTATTTTTAATTATTATGAATAAAGTAGGGACAATTTCAAAGTTAAATATATTTTTGTTTGTACGGTTTGGTATTGGTTGGTTACTTTCATTATTTTGATCAATGACGTATTCCTTATTCATTGATTTTGATATTTTCACCACTTGACACTTGACAGTCAGTTGATGTTGACAATTAACATTTTTTTCGTGAATGCGTTTCGAGTTGGATAGCACCTAGGCCTGCCTGCCTTCACCTAAACTACAAAAACTCCGGATAAAAATTTCAAAAACACCGGACATTTAAGATATAAAGAATTTTACCCGGACGCGAAAATTCTACGATAAAATACAAAGAAATCGTTACATATTATCATATAATAATATCTATATCGTTGTTATATTCTGTAATGTAGATTGTGCAAAAAAATAAAGACATTTCGAATTTTATTTATTGGATAAGTATAGGCCAGGGGAGGGTGCGGTCTGCGCCGGGGCGGGTGCCTAAATAGTAACTACACAGACCATTGTGAGTAACTAGGACAAATCCGGGGAATCCCGGATGGATGGCAGGCCTACTCAAAGCATAATATCTTTCTAATTTGTGGCCCGCGGTCGCGGTCCCTATTCATCGTTACATTATAATACAGATAAACTGAGTTTCATGTAATTTTAAATCAAGTATCCAACATTTCTTGTATGAGAATGGCTCACTGGCACAGTTCGCAATGAGCACACGCACACTGTCGCACACACATGCATAGCAATATACTACTTAATAAAAAAAGAATTGAATGACAAAAAAGTATAATAACATATACATATATATAAGGTCTAACAAAATATACTGAAACTATTTTAACGGTAGTTCCAGTCCGTGATACTGAACAACTTTCCCCAAGGAACATATAGCATAATATAAAAAATATTTTTTCATATATCACCCACCTTTCACCGTCACCGCTATATGTAAGTATCTCGCCGCCCGGCCGACACGCTCAGCTGATGCCGTGACTGAACTTATAAGACTTCTACACACGCTGCTTACCACTCATTCACAAAATCACAAACAAGCACATGTAAGTTTAATTTTATTGTTAGTATGTCATTAGGTATGTAATTCAATCAATACATAACACACGTATGCCTTGAAATAATAAAAAAAAAACAAAAATTTAATTGCCTGTTGATCCTACTGCTGGGCAAAGGCCTCCCCTTTCTTTATCCACTGATTCCTATTTTTATAATGTCAACAAAAAAATTACAAGTAGCTTTACAGTGTGTATCGTGAAAGTTAATAACCACATCTCTTTCTTCAAAACCATAATGCACATTCACAAATCACAATTAATCTGTTGATGAAGTAAAAAGGATACTTAATACAAACATAATCACATGCAATAGGCAAAGTGAATTAAAATCGAATGTACACTAAATTTACGTCTGTGTAGTCTTCCCATTTACGGTACCTATTCCAAAGGCTAGCAAAATGCAACTGAAGTTATTGGTCGTTTTTTTGTCGGTATAATAAAAGCATGTTTCACACGAGGCGGTGTTTCTTTGAATTCGAAAACAAAAGATTACGCTTCATAGATTCAATTTTCGACGGCTTTTATGTGTATTTGTTTCTTTTGTCGGCATATTTAACTTACAAAAATACCATTCAAAACAAGCAAAAAATGTGTAAACATTAAGTCGGCTTGTGCCGGCGGCGATAACAAAAGGAGCCATAAAAGCCATGAACTGTGGGAACGCTATATAATAACAAAAACAACATAAAAACTTCCAAGTTCTTGTCAGTAGTAAGTTGCATCTAATCCAAATAACATTACGCGTACGATTTCACAGTGCCAAATTATTTAGGTATTCAACAACAATACCTAGACACGGTAAAGTGTTACGATGTGTGTGAATAAAACGCAAGTGTTATTGGCAGGACTTTCATAT
Organism: Acrobasis repandana; assembly: GCA_963576875.1. NCBI lineage: Eukaryota > Metazoa > Arthropoda > Insecta > Lepidoptera > Pyralidae > Acrobasis > Acrobasis repandana. The sequence goes on from OY756215.1 coordinate 8,084,606, forward strand.
TTGCAGATCGGCCTAGGCATAGATCATTTACATCAATAGTAGGGTAAAGTGCAGCGTTTTATTATTATTTTAATAACTTCGTGTATCGTGTAATAGACGGGGGTCTACCTGAGGTTTAAGTGTGATACAAAATTATTATATCACCTGACTAATGAGTGAGTTGATTTTGTGACTGCGATTATGTTGTGTTGTGTGTAAAGTCGTGTCGCGGTCGTGACGTGACACTCGCGACGTCTAGCTACGTTTGTAGCTGCCTTTAGGTATAGCGGCGGTCGGCGGCGGACAGCGGAGCATGTGTAGTCAAAGGTCGGTATGTTAAAAATAAATTTTATATTTCACTATATGTTTCTTGGAGAAAGTTGTTCAGAATCACGGACTGAACCTACCATTAAAATAGTATCAGTATATTTTGTTAGACCTTATATATAATTATGTAAGTTACTTAACATACATACAAATAATAAAGAAGGTACCTAACAAAAAATTAACTTATAACGAATACTTTGGCGCTACTACGTTTTCCTATACAGTACTGTACAGCTGCGTAAATCTTCAATAGTCTTCGTTCCACTGCTTTGTAATGGTCCTCTGTCGCTAATGTTTCTCCTTGAAATGATGCGAGCAACTTGATAGTTTCTGTTAAGATTCCCCCGGAGAGCATTTCTAGGTGTTGCCAGGTCGAGTAGGACATCCTGTTTAATAATAAAAACCAACTAAATAGTAGACCAAAGCAAAGTTGTCGAGTAGAGTAGCATAGACCCGTGACAAATAGAGGTTTATTCCCAGCAGTCCCACGGTGACGAATGGAAATTGCTGATAAATCATTAGATTTCTTAGCAATTTCCATTCACCACTATGAAGAAAATTGTACCAATTGACGTCATCATTGGAGGTGTATGGATGGACATGATGTAATCGCGTTTTATTAACGTAAGCACACTTGTTACCTAAAACATGCATGACGAATGCGTTTCGCAAGGGCATGAATTGGAGCTCTATTATGAACTAGAGATTCAATTTATTGATAGGTAGAAAACTTATCTATACTAATATGATAAAGCGGAAGAGTTTGTTTGTTTGTTTGTTTGTTTAAACGCGCTAATCTCAGGAACTAATGGTCCGATTTGAAAAATTCTTTTTTTGTTGGGTAGTCCATTTATAGAGGAAGGCTTTAGGCTATATAACATTACGTTCCGACAACCACGCGAACGAATTCGCGGGCACAGCTAGTGGGTTAATAACTGAACCAAGAGCCGTAGAGGTGCCAACATAATTTGCGTCTGGCAGGATGGTTGGCCCAATCAAATGGTTTGGCTGCTCACAAAAAGTATTAAAATAGTTGCCAGAGTAATATAGTCGTATATCAAAAGCAGCCCTGAGACTTAAAGGGGATACCAAAACCTACAAACTACTAACATTTCGGAACGACCACTGTTGCGAAGATACGCCGAAAGAAACGGCTCTTGGTCCATACGTCCACTACCTGCAAAATTCAGTAATATTTGTTTGTTTGTTTATAAAGCTTTATTGTACACAAAACAGAAGCAGATATTAAACAGAAAAGTAAACATACAACGGCGGACTTATCCTATATAGGGATCTCTTCCAGTCAACCGGCCAGTAATTGAGAGGAATGTTTAACTAATATGAGTTTGGGGCAGAAGTGGCTAGTACAATAATAGAGTATAAAAGATGAACAATATATAAATATATCATCATCGTCAGCTCTCAACGAGCCACTGCTGGGCATAAGCCTCCTTTCGTCTGTAAAATATATATTAAATAATAAATATAAACCTACACATATATTAGTAAAAATAAACTTACATATAAGTATACATAAACCTACATATAATATAAACTAAAAACATGAAAAAGAAATCAGGTAGCTCAAAGAAACTCACAAATCCTGAAAGGTATTCAAAATTTTGTTTTTAACGGAACCCAAGGATATTTCCAAAGTTACTTACATGCAACACTGATAAAGTGGTGCTAAAATATCCAATTCGTCAACCATTGGGTTGCCCAAGCCTTTCCCATTGTCGAACAGCATGATCTTTTCGTTGTAAACTTGATAGCTATGTCGGTCTCCGTTTTGAATAAGAAAATCAAAAAGTGACACGTCCACTAGATTGAGTATCCGCTCTACAGGAAATAGATCATTACCAGTTATTTTTCTGAAAAAAATAATGTAATGACTGACTTCTATTATGTATAGAATACAAAAATCAAAATTTCCTTAATTCATTAAATTTAATTCAAATGATTTCATTTTTGGACTTATTTTTTCTATAAGTTAATCATCATCAGCTCTTTTTAGACTCCTCTGCTGGAGCACGACCCTCTCTGTACTACCAGAGCCATATTACTTGGCAGAGCAGTCAGAGGATTTGGCCTACACTCCACACTGGCGTTGGCTGATTGGGAGGTCTCATTGATACCTCTAAGCTTTGTTTAGCTTGTGTTTTCTAAGTCTTGGAGTGGTCTTATTCTTTTCTGCCGGGAACCACACGGCTGTATAAGTTAATAATAGATTGCTTATATGTAGATGAGATGACTATTAAAAACCATTTAGCAGTTTCTCCTACCTTTATTATCAGTTTTCCAGTATTTGACAGTACTCTAAAATACTTACTTACAAAATTGATTATCAGTTTCCCAGTCCATTTTCTTTTTAGTATATGAGCGTCGCCATGGTGACAAAAAGGTCCGAAATTTCTTTTTAAATAATAATATAGCCGCGCCCTCTATTTCTCCATTTTTGTCAGGACAAATAGTTTTATTTGCATGGCAGTAGAAGCATTTCCCATATATGCATTGATTCGTACCTATAAGAAATAACATGATATTCTTGTAATAAAGCATGTATTATGGTATGACTGGGACGGGATTGACGGGATGCTTTGGTGAATATTTATGGATGGCTATCATTTTAACGGTCAATGAAATAAAGAGGTTCTCGTCAGCAGCAGGCAATTGAATAGCAATAACGTCCTCCTTTTTTGAAGTCGGTTAAAAAGTGAAAAAAAAACAGTGGCACTCCGGGAGTGCCGAGTGAAAACTTGAACAAGGTGGTGTCGGTTACACGGTCTGTATATTCTGTGACACGGTAACAGTGTCGCGAGTTCAGCGGTTTTTTCCCCATCTCAAAAAATGCCCAACGAGCCAAAGAATTTTTGCCATGCTATAAAATTTATTTTATTTGATAGTGATCACTGTATAACTTTAGTGCGACTCAACCTGGGAGTGGGAGGTAGTTGATGTATCTCGAGTTCTCGACCCATGGAGGACGGGTCGTTAGTGGAACTCGATCCATGAGGGGTTCGTTCGATTTCGATGGGTCGTTAGATTATGCGACTTGACCCATGGGCCATGAAGGAAGGGGTTGGTGCGACTGGATTGGACCTCAGCTGCTATGCGACTTGGACCTTGGACATTTGGAAGACCATCTTTACGTGCCATCTTTGGGTTCCGTAGTAAATAAAAATCCTCATACGTAGAATGGCGTTTCTCTCCAAATACCGAACCCCAGTTTCGTAACACTAGCATTTGCAGTTGACAGAAAAAGGAGAATGGATTTTGGCGTTTTTTTTCATACCAGCATCGTGAAGCTATCTACGAGCTACACACGAGAAGTTAAAATACTTTTTGTCTTGTTCATTCAAATAACAAAAAGAGAGATAAGGTCCAAAATATATTTCACTAAATTAGATTCAGCACGTGGTTATTAACTTTTACGAATAAAAATGTAAGAAACTAGTGGTTAATGAAGGAAATTACCATTTTTTATCATAGTTTTCTGTAATCTTATTGTTGCCACAGGCACCACGTCCTTGGTAACATGAATTCTTCTTATGACGGCGGGTGCAATCCATTTGAAATTCAGGACCATGGCAAGATAATATGCAAACACCTCAGCGTTATGGCGGTCATATCCTGCATAAATGTTGCCATGTATGATATTGGTCAAACTATATCTCTTTGGTTTAAAGAACAATTCTTTTTTTCCCTGTGAAAATTTAACTAGATTAAATATTTATATTTAACATAATTTAGTACTTGATAGTGGCTTAAAAGCAGCTCTGACAGACAAACGGGGGAGACCTTTGCCCAGCTGGTATAGTATAGTTTAAAGACCAACTGGGCCACCTGCCCCTGGCGCCAGTTACAGGGGGCGCCAAAATCGTTGAATATTTCCAGCCCCTCCTTTCACCTATCCCCGTGGTCCACAATGGTTAGGCGAAAGGCGGCAAACTTAAAGAACCTTATTTCCTCCCGTCGCCTAAATAACTATGTAGTTGTTGTTTTGTTGTATATACCTTTATTGTACAAAAAATATTTTACAAAAATATAAACCATAAAAGACCAAATAATATGTACAATGGCGGACTTAACCCATATAGGAATCTCTTCCAGTCAACCAAGTATCAGCGCATGGAAAATAAAAAAATGGGCATAATGGGCAGAAGTCAAAGCGTACAAGAATAATAATATATATAGGGACAAATCGCACTGATTAAGCTAGCCCCAAAGTTTTAAACTTGTGTTATGGGATACTAACTCAACGATACTATATTTTATGATAAATACATATATAGATAAACATCCAAGACCCAGGACAACTTGAAAAAGGCCATTTTCCAACTTGCCCTGGCTGGGGATCGAACCCAGAACCTAGTGATATAATAGAAACTAGTGTTTACTTTTAATCAAAAACATTACATATACCTATAATACATAATAAAATAATATACCTAAATATCACCAACTAAAATACATAGACTACAATATTACTAGTCATGGTGCGGCATGTTTACATTTTGCCCATCATAAAAGTCGACTTTTATTTGTCCCCCTCGTCGCCAGAAATAACTGGACTAGATCCGGCATAAGTCAATACACACACAAACAAGGCTGTTTACATTTTTTATGGCAGTTTGAAAAATGCCACATATGTGTTGGATACTTTAACTTACACGCACAAAAAACAAAAAACAATTCCTTTTTTATTATTTGATTAATCGCAGAATTAAGAATAAACAATTTATTCTATACTTTGACTAAAATCTTCTTCTGCCTTATCCCACTCTTTATGTGGGGTTGGCACAGCATGTACTTTGACTAAAATATGACATGGAATATAATATATTTAAGTCTTCAAACCTAAGATATGCTGATGACAGTACTTTTCTTGCAACATCTGAAGAAGTCATGTAGCTTTCTCTAGCTTTTGGTTCTACCAGAGTTCAATTTTTGGACTTGCAATTAACCGTGATAAGACCAAAGTAATAATAATGGATCGTAAAAATAACAACAGACCAGCAAAGTCGTTCAAAACTACATTTATCTTGGTTCCACTGTGTCCAATGAGGGAAGTTGTGTGAAAATAAAATGACGCTGCGCTGTGACGAGATCAGCTGTCGAAAAGCTCACGAAAATTTGGAAGGATCCCAGAATTACCAGAAACACCAAAGTTCGTCTAATTTACTGCGTAGTATTTCCAATTTTTCTATATGGAGCTAAAACATGGACATTAACACTTTGTTGGCTGAAAAATGCACTGTGTGTGTTTTGCGGAAATTTAAAACACATACGGTGCAATTTCAGCAGGCGAAGTGTTAAGACTAGGTGAGCGGAGGAAAATCGATGCCTTAAAAATGTGGTGCTGGCAACAACTTCTCAGAATAAGTTGGACAGCCCACCGCATCAACGTCTTCATACTGAAGGAATTGCGAATAAGGAATAGGCTCTCGTCGATTGTGCAGTTATGAATCCTTAAATTCTTCGGCCATGTCACCCGCAAAGAAAACTATGGAACCTTTGGTGATTCAAGGTCGAATTGAAGGCAAACATTCACATTGTCGATCTCCAATGAGGTGGTTAGATCTCGTCAAAGCTGTAACACAGTGCCTAGCAACGGAATGCTTCAAAAAAGCCGCAGAGAGTTACATGGAGAAAAATAGCAAAAGCAGCGGCCATGGACAAACAACCGAATCCATGATCACGACCACTTTGTCAAGAGTGTACAACTAAGAAGAGAAGTATTCATACCTCTAGTGTTAATAACAATTTAAGTTGTGTTCCTTGTGGAGCAATATCAACCTTGGCTATCGGAGAGGTTTGCATCGCATGCAGGATCTTCCCAGGAGCGCCATACATGTGAGGAAACAGTGACTCATCACTTGCCCACTGGAACACATGAGTACCAAAATAAAAATAAATGTAATATAACAAATAAAAATAAATTTTAAATGTATACTTACATTTTCTGTGTCCTCCCATAAATTCTTGACATTTAGAATATTTGTTGTATTAAATTTCTGAATCAAATATTTTCGTACAGGTAAAAATTTTGAATTTTTACTTTTATATTGACTAGGCAAATAGTTGAGGTATTCATATATTTCTCCATGAGCTCCTGGTGTGTCGTCTAACTTGAAATTGGGAAGACTGAATGAAGAATACTTCGTATTCTTTTTCCCCACAGCGTTCAACGTGTAAAAGAAATAGATATTGAGAGCAACAAGAATTAATAGAATCAGTGAAAACCCAAACGCATAATTCATTGACATTCTAAAATATTTACAATGTCATTCCATGAGCCACTTTTTGACTCGTTTTTTATAATTAACACAATTCATTACTTAATATTCGATAACATTGCACAATATGAATCATTGTTTTCACATATCTTCTTCAACGGGTTTTACAGTACCAGTATTTGAGTTTCTCTTACAAAATATCATGTTAAATTAGTAATAAACGAAATAATGTGTAACATTCTGAAAATACAAACATTAAATATGTTTGTTGACACAAGACACACTTATTTTCACTACTTGACAATTAATGAGTTGACGTTGACAACAATCATTTTTTTTCCTAAGCTCTGGGGACGCGTTTTTGCTTGGTTTGCTTTTCTGCAAGGTTCTTTGACTTTGTATTTTTGTCAGCAAGAAAGACCACTGACTCGTGCATTTCGCATACGATCCGTTTGGAAACACCCGCGCAAATCCGGATTACAAAAATAGCACTCCTGGAGACCAACGGAAGCTTTTCTTCAAATTGTTCAAAGATGTTGAGGGTTCAAAGTAACTTGTAGATTCTCAGACATTCATGTTGCGATGGCGTATTTTGTGATGTTTTGCCCAAGGGCCCCGGGGTAAAATATTTTAGAATTTTATTTGAACTTTTGTTTAAAACTATAAACTGGTGTAAATTCTCAGGTATTCGTTTGATGACGTGAATAACATTTGCTGCTAAAGTAATTTCCGAACCTACTTACTTATAACATTTGCTTACTAAGACCACCTTGTTTAGTTATTTGGATGGGGGTTCGTCCAGCCAGGCTAATATGACTAGACTAACATCAATTAAAACATACGCCACCGCTACGCATGTTTTAACCCTTTAACCGCGAACGTCGGATTAATCCGACAAACATTGTCGTGCCCATTTTGCGAGCGTCGGATTTATCCGACCAAAAACTATGGATATTCATATAACAATTCCTCGCGCTGGGAGCACGACAACTGATATAAAGTCTCGCGGTGAAAGGGTTAAGGCCTATTCAAAACGTACCTAGTCGTCGTAGTATTCATCATCATCTTAAATACTCAATAGTACGAGTAGGTTTTTAGCCAGTCTACGGCTGCCGTGGTTAAACTATGGAATTCGCTAAGTCCTCCATGGAAACAGTATAGCTGACATTCTTTAGCGATATGTTTAAAAGTTTGGTCAATAGCTCCACAGTTGCATTCTTGAATCACATCTAACTGTCGCCGGTCCATATTGGGGATCACGATGGGAGGCGTTGAGATCATTCTATATTCCGTGGTTGAGATGGTAGATAGATCATTTAGCGTCTCTTGTATTGCCATACTATTGAACTGCGATTTCTCCTATTCAGATCACACCCTTGCATCTACACAGGTCTGGTGGTGGAATGTGTGCAAATTTGGGTAGCCGGGGAAGCGGGGTAGGTGATATTACCCTTATACCTACGCATGGCTTCATTAAGCTGGATATCAACTTTGTTGACATGTGCGCTTTGATACCATAGGGGTGCTCAGGCGGCAAGACTGATGTGAAGGCCTCCCAGCTCGTACCGGCCAGACTGGGCCAAACACTGTAAACCGTAGTGGTAAACGCCGTGCCGTAGGTAGCGCGATATCCCATGGGTACTATAAATAACGCGCTGTTCAAACCATAGCGCAATATTTGCTTCCAGAGCCGGTAGAGCGGTAATCCGACGACGCTCGAACTGCGGACGTATTTTTGAATTTAGTTCATGTTAAAATCACAAAATCCATCTTTATTTTCGTTATTCACCTCGTGCATACTTTTTTGTACCTGTTTAAAATTAGATCTGAAGAAAGGGTATAACCGGGTATGAATGGAGAATCGGCCCCAGACGTCAAATAAACAAAAATCGTTTAATAGAGTTATTTGAGCAGTCATAAGATGTAATTTCACCAAATATTAACCCTAAAATGCACCCGGTTTTCGAGAAAAAAAATAAAAAGAAATATAGTACTACGTACGTACGCCTTTGTACCAATATTTTCTTTGTGTTTGTTATTTTTATTTTACTAATTATTATGGTGCAATAAAGATAATTTGTATTGTATTGTATAGTTTTTTTTTTCTTCTGAACTGCTAAGGTGACGTGGGTTCACAATTTGCAAAACTGTGCGTGTTTTTGAGAAATCACTGTTATTAAACTACTAGTTTATTCCTCAAAAAAAATACATAACAATCTTAAGGATTTTTTACATACACCCACAATAGCCAAAACACGATTGAGCATTTTTGACTTGATATAAAAAAATCACAAACATACCTCTAAATTTGCCTTGGAAAGAAATAGCTAAAGATTGAAGTAACTGGAAACAACAAGGGGAGGCCTTTGCCCAACGATGGGACCTAAACGGCGAAAGAAAAAAAAAAATGGGCCGCACAAACAAGCACAATCTAAAAAAAGTAGTAAAGTACATTAAAGTAATGTTTCGAAAAAAATAAAAAGTAATTTTTTCGTACAAGCTTTTATTGTGAGGCAGTACTTATCAAGACAAATGTAATAAGCCCAAACTTGATAGGGCTGCGTCGTTTTATTATAGGGTTTCTATAGCCTAGCCACCTTCCTGCTCCATCATCAGATTAACTAAGAAAGAAAGAAAGAAAAACTTTATTCGGCAAGCAATTTACAGAATATAACTTCCATACCTAACTAGACTATACCTACCTAATTAATGCCGAAAAGGCGGCCAGCTTAGCTTCGTGCTGTGGTGTAGGAACCTCAGCGCTGATTTTCAGCTGGTACCAAAAATACTTATCTTATAATAAATACTTTGGCCCTACTACGTTTTCCTATACAGTACTGTACAGCTGCGTAAATCTTCAATAGTCTTCGTTCCACTGCTTTGTAATGGTCCTCTGTCGCTAATGTTTCTCCTTGAAATGATGCGAGCAACTTGATAGTTTCTGTTAAGATTCCCCCGGAGAGCATTTCTAGGTGTTGCCAGGTCGAGTAGGACATCCTGTTTCATAAAATGATAAAAACCAAATGAATAGTAGAAGCAAGCAAAGTTCGCAAACTCGCAAGTCTCATAAGCTAATGGTCTCCTGCTCCTGCATGTTTTCAGACAACACGCGCACATTGACAGATCGAGTTAATGGAGACATAAGCAGCCATAAGCTAGAGCGAATGGACAGGTTGAGAGCTGCGTCTGCTGATTAGCAATTTTCACTCGTCACCACAAAAATAGAAATCGGCACTAACGAACAGTTCAAGAGCCTGGGAGGGCCAGCTTACAAAACCCTACATTTTGAAAAAAACCCACGCCCCTAACCGTTTTTGCATGCCATTCCCCTTCCAGATATCTGATGAACTAAAATTTTTGGGATTTGTTTGGTTTGTTTTAAAACACTCTCTTTACGATAGTAGGTAGGTAGGTATATCATGATATTCATGATTGGCTACATCAAGCATTTCGTGTAACGCATACTTATATTATATATATCGCACGCAGCGCAGCTTGTTGATTAGACTAGCTAGACCCGCAACTTGCAAGAAAGAACTTCGTTCCAATAAATGCGTTTGATGAATGGACGTTTGTTCCGCTTTTACGCCAAAACTGACAAATGTATCGGTATGAAATTTGACATGTAAGCTTAATACCTGGAGTTACTTACTTACAACATTGATAAAGGGGTGCTAAAATATCCAATTCGTCAACCATTGGGTTGGCTAAGCCTTTCCCATTGTCGAACAGCATGATCTTTTCATTGTAAACTTGATAGGCATGTCGGTCTCGGTTTTGAATAAGAAAATCAAAAAGAGACACATCCACAAGATCGAGTATCAAATTCACAGGAAAGTTTATATCAGATAATTTTCTGAAAAATGTGAACAAATGTAAGAATTAAGTACTTATAGGTATTATAATTACATAATTACCTACCGATTCTACTTTGCTAAACTAGTTGCTGCATATACATCGTGTTAATGAAAGAACGCACAACATCTCAGATGGTACCTCAGCCCATGAAACTGAACAACTTTTAACAACTAAAAAAAATTTAATATTCCTACATACTGATCAGCTGATCGAGTCAATTTGTATGAAAATCCGGATAATTTTTTTGGATTTCGTGAAAGTTGTTGAACAAAAGTTGTTCAGTTACATTGGCTGAAGTACCATCTGAGAGGTTTTGCGTTCTTTCATTAACACGATGTATTATTAGATCTTTTGTTTATACACATTTTTTATGTCTACCTACCTACAGGAAATAAATGTGTATAAAGATTTTTTGTCTTTATTGGTACAAATAGTAAGTATAGGTATACAAATACAACTTGCTTCCACCAGCCAAATTTTTGGAGCAAGTTCGGTCCATGGTACTGAACTACTTTCTATAAAAAAAGTTAAAAATTTTTCGTCCTTCCATACAAAATCCGTTTGGCTATCATCCTGTATGTATATGGCTGTACGTCACAGTAAATTAAATATGGGGTCCTCTATATAGGCCATAAAGTAATTTACTAACAAATAAAATAAATCGAATCATATCTTAATTACGATTACGACCTGCTGTGCTTGAAGTACTTTTCGGCCAGAATCTTCCCACAGACGGGCATTAGTTTTTAAAACTACCTTTATTTTGTACACTATTTATTGATTAAGTAAGTACCTACAGCTTTTTGAGGTTTAATTTGTTTAGCATAACTGATAATATTGGTTATAGCATAGCTTATATAGTTATAGTTTATCTTTCCTGAAAGGCCGGTAACGCTCTTGTTACACCCCTGGTGTTGCAGTTGTCCATGGACAGTGGTGATCACTTACCATCAGGTGACCCGCTTGTTCGTTTGCCGCCCTATAACATAAAAAAAAGCCAGATGATTCCATTAAAAACCACTGAGGAGCCCACCACCTACCTGCCTTCATCATCAGTAAAGTTCACATTGACAGTACTGACTTTAAAATACTTACTTACAATAGTGATTATTAGTTTCCCATTCCGCTTTCGTACTATTTTTTGAGCGTCGCCACGGTGACCAATAGTCGCGGAAATATTTTTTAAACTTTAATATAGCCGCACCCTCTATTTCTCCATGCTTATTTGGACAAATGGTTCTATTTTCCCGGCAATAGTGACATCTCCCATATATGCATAGCTTCCTACCTATAACAAATATCTACATGTTGTATTGTAATCATTACCGTTGGTGTCTACTTATATTAGACATCCCAAGAATTATGTAGGTATACAACGTGGAAGGGACATACCCGTAATAAATCGAACCACGGTCTATACTAGATCATAATAGTACCTACTTATAATTAAATTAAAATAACAGCCTCAGATAACAGCCATAAAATATTCGGCATTTCCATACAAAAGTGAGCAGCCGCCCGGGCGATTTGTATGGGAATGTCGAATTTTTTTTTGGTTTTTTGACTTTTATTTTAATTTAATTATACTTTAGTGGTGTATTTTAGCCCGTGGTTCGATTTATTACGTTTATGTCCATTCCACATGCCCTCCACGTTGTATAACGTATAACAAAATATACTGAAACTATTTTAATTAAGGTTGAATTCAGTCCATAATACTGAACAATTTTACACAAGGAACATAACCAAAAAAAAATTTTGGTTTTCACATGCAACCTAAAAACATTATACGTCCTTACCTACTTATTTTTTTTGGGGCAGTCGAGTAAAAATTAACAAATGCTTGATAAGCTAAACTTGTTTTAGTAAAATATGTTCCGTCTCGTCACAGGTCTCGTTCTAACAGTTCAATGTCAAATATTGAAATGAACAACACATTATATAAATAAATAAATATATAAGGACAAAACACAGTGATTGAGCTAGCCCCAAAGTAAGTTTTAAACTTGTTGTTGTTGTTTTAAATATAGATCTAGAACAGGACCACTCCATCTCTTCCTGTGGATGTCGTAAGAGGCGACTAAAGGACTAAGCATAAACATCTCGTGCTTCAAATGCATTCCCAAGGGGGATTGACGTCGGGCTTCGGCCGGTGTAAAACTTTTCGCACAAATGCATTCCCTAAAGCGGTTGACGTACAACTATAGCCACATCGTTTAAACTATTCCGGCTAATTCACCTCGATTTCGCAAGTCCTCTTTTCGGCATCCTTAGGTGACCATTGTCATGAATATTATATTTGGAGAAGAAAAAGCGGGACAGCGCACCCTGGGCTCCCAAGCAGTACAGCTAAGGATGCAACCATGAATGCACTAAGATGAAGAAGAAGAATAAACCTACAAGTACCTCACTTGCCTGGAAGAGATTGCAGTCGCGATAAGGCCGCCTTTTGACATCTGTTTTATGTTTTAGGTATATTGTTCTGTATCAAAACGTTTTGGTGCAATAGAGATTTTAACTAACCTTTTATAAACATACTTTCCTTCAATCCTTTTGTTGCAACAGGCAACACATCTTTGAAAACATGAATTCTTCTTATGACGGCGGGTGCAATCCATTTGAAATTCATGACCATGGCAAGATAATATGCAAACACCTCTGCATTATGGCGGTCATGTCCTTTGCCATGTATAATGTTGGTCAGCCTGTATCTTTTTGGTTTGAAGATCAATGGTGTTTCTCCCTGTGAACATTTTTACTAGATTTTTTGAGTCTGCGTGTTGCACCTTAGACCTCATCTTAGCTTCCCATCAAGCTAGATGGAGGTCAAACGCACTTAAATCTCTAATAAAAAAAAAGAAAAAAAAAAGATTCATAACTCAACATAATTTAGTAATAGCTTAAAATCAGCTCTGGACAGGGACAGGAAATGTGGACACCTTAACCCAGCACACTGGGAGAATTTAAAAACATTTTCTAAGACATCTTGTAAGAGAATAAAAAAGCGCGAGTTGGATTCGTACATGAAGGGTTCCGTACCTCCGTACAATGTTTTAAAACGCTGAAAAAACACGTTTCTTGTATGACAACCCCCTTTAATTTTAAAACTATATTTTATTTTTAGTATTTGTTGTTATAGCGGCCACATAGGTAATACATAAAAACAATTATGACGATGTTTCCCCATATATATGATTTAGGGATTTTCAAGGCAAGAGTGAATAGGCATTTTTTGAGTTTGCGTGTTACACCTTAGACCTCATCTTAGCTTCCTATCAGGCTAGATAGAGGTCAAACGCACTCAAATCTCTAATAAAAAATAAATAAAAAAAATCGGTATTATATGGTTCAAGAGATAGAGCCCTGTGACTGGTTTTTCCATAGAGCGAAAGCAAAGCAAAGCTTGCAAAGGGTGGACCAGAACCAATCCTAGGTTAGGAGATTGGTTTATACAAACGCAAGATGGCGTTCGGGACCCACAGCTTAACGTGCCTTCCGAAGCATGGAATCATCTTTCTTTTCGGATAATCAGGTGATTTAAGTCTGCAATATCCTAACCAGACTGGAAACAATATTTTCACAAAGTATGCTTCCTAGTGGGATTTGCCCGCACAACCTCCAGATCACGAGCCAAACGCCTTGCTTGACCACTAGACCATGGAGGCAGTAATATTATACAGGCTGACTTTTTATCCACCAGCTAAATTTATGGAGCAAGTTCAGTCCATGATATTGAATTGAATTGAAAGAATTGAAAGACATTTATTTGTTGCTATAACACACAAACTTACAAAAAACAGACAAACATATTAAAAAAAATTACACAAAAACATAATAAATTTAAATGTGTGTGCTACAGCAATACAAAAAGGACACAGCTCAGTGGTAATATTGCCCGGGAGCAATACACTGATTTTCAGCTGTGTCCTGAAGATGCGTGGTGCGGATTTAAAAGTACCAATGTGAAAATAAATAAATAATTAAAGAGAAATAATTAGGGCTGTGTGTATGTTTATATAAATAAATAGTGTAATTGTCTAGAGAAGTTGAAATACATATATATTGCACTGATATTTGTGTAAATATTGCCATTAAATGGCATGATACTGAACTACTTTCCATAAAAACAATTAACGAAAAACTAAAATAAAAATTCGCCTTCCTGTACATATCAGCATTTAGCCAAAGGGATTTTATATGGGAGGACGAAAAATTTTTAACGATTGTTAATAACTTTTTTTATAGAAAGTTCTTGAACTTGCTCAAAAAATTTGGCTAGTGTTTAAAAAGTCACCCTGTATATATTTATTATAAATAGCTTATTAAATGTATGTGTTTAACATAGGGAACTTTTTATTCTAGAAAAAGTGAGGTCCCTGTATTGTCAAATACCCTTTGACCATGCGAGCGACAGCTAGTATAAAATATAGTATTGTTGAGTAAGTATCCCAAGTTTAAAACTTACTTTAAGGCTAGCGTGATTTGTCTTTATATATTTATTTATTATTTAGGTACCCAATACTTCATACCTCTAGTGTCAATAACAATTTAAGTTGTGTTCCTAGATGGGCATTGCCCACCCTGACTATCCGAGAGGTTCGCATCTCATGCAGGATCTTTCCAGGAGCACTATGGATTTGATTAAACAGTGATTCAACACTTTGCCACTGAAATTTTATTTTCTATCATTAGTCATCATCATCATTTCAGCCACTGCTGGATATAGGCTCTCCCAAGGATTTCCAAAATGAGCTACTTATAGCGGACTGCGTCCAGCGCTTTCCAGCGACCTTGGTCAGATCGTCCTATACAAACATAGTCTACGTTTTATTTTGAAACGACGTCAGATTTAGGTAATTTTTTTTAACTTTAATAAAATTACATATCTAGTGTTATAATTGGTTTTCACAGTCAAAATACGAACTCGAAAGAAAATCATCATCATCCGAGCGTATTTCCGGTTGCATTGTCAGCGGTTATGCTTCAAAGCCCAGGGTCCGCTACCTAACCTAAGCGATTTGACGAGGTTACTGGTTTTTAACACAGAGCGACTGCCGTCTGACCTCCGCAACCCAAAGGGTAGACCAGAACCAATCATAGGATAGGTACAAACGCTAGATGGCATTCGGGACCAACGGCTTTACGTGCCTTCTGAAGCACGGAATCATCTTTCTTTTCGGATAATCAGGTGATTCAAGCCTGCAATATCCTAAACAGACTGGAAACAACTTTTCACAAAGTATGCTTCCCAGTGGGATTTGAACCCATGACCTCTGGATCTTGAAAGAAAATATAAGGGTGTAAAAGTTTTCCATACTGATGGTCAAAAATGATATAAGTAATACACTATATTCCTTTTCACATTCATATTTTGACTGTAAAAAATTATTTTTATTTAATTATAATCCTAGATATATGCAATATCTTTAAAGTTACAAGTTTTTACTGAAATCTGACATATTGTTTTAAAATAAAACGTAGACTACATTTGTATGGGAAACTCTGATTCTGTCTCACTTATTTGAGACCAACATCAAGCTATAAGAGGCTTTTGAGTCTTGCAGCTCTGTCTGCTTAGAGCCGCAAGACCCAAAATGCTCTGTCTGCCCCATCAGGGGTAAAGATGTGATAGTATGTATGTATTATCTAAGACTCAGGGCTTAATTCACAGCATGGCAAATTACTGGTACCTACATTTTATTTGTCAGAGGCCATTTCTTGATTGTGGACCTTATTGTATTGTGTCACTGTTCAATCTTCATCAGAATCACAATACAAGCTTAGCTTTTAGTATGGCCGACATTGAATGTCTATATATTTTATCTACCTAGGTGTTTACTGACAGAGGAAGTGCAAAACATCTGTTTTAGCTTTGGTAAAAATGCTTTCTCATGTCTGTCCAGCTGTTCTCCTCTACATGTCGCATTTCTCAACCGATTCTCGTAAAATTTTGTGAGTAGGTTGATATTTCAAAGGAATTTTTTGTGTGAGTGTTTAGATATTTATTATAATTAAGGTGAGCAGTGAACATTTATTCATACAGTTTTATTTATATGCTAGTATTTATACAGAATTAGTTTTAAAATAAAGGAGTACTTACCTTTTCTGTGTATTTCGATAAGCGTGTCTTTAGAATATTAAAATTTGTTGTGTTAAATTTCTGAATCAAATGTTTTTGTACAGGTAAAAATTTTGTATTTTTACTTTTATATTGAGTAGGCAAATAGTTGAGGTGTTGATATATTTCTCCGTGAACTCCTGGTGTGTCGTTAAACTTAAAATTGGGAAGACTGAATCTAGTATTATAGTTTTTGTGACTGAATGAAGAATGCGAAGTATACTTTTCCCCCTCATTGTTTAACGTGTAAAAGAAATAGAAATTTAGAGCGACAAGAATTAATAGTATCAGTGAGAATCCAAGCATATAATTCATCAACATTCTAAAGTTTACAGAAATTATCTTATTCATCACTTAATAACTTCTTAAACGTAACACAATTTATGATTTTTCTGAAACTAATAAGTGATTCGACGACTTTACACAATATAAATTTATAAATTACATTTCTTTCTCGGCGATTTTCACTTATTTGCGCTTTTACAAAATAAAACAAGAATTGTTAATTGTTTATTTATTTGTGTTCATTGTGTTGTGTTGTCATGTCATTTGTTTGTTGTCAGACCGCCATATTTTCACTACTTGACAGGTTGACCAAGAGTTGACGTTGTACGTTTTTTTCTTTTAGCTCTGAATGCGTCCTATTGAGCCTGTTCATTTTTATTGGTTGATTAGTTTAATTTGAGTACCTCCATATTTACCCGACTACGCCAGAAGAAGGACATGTTTTTCGAGTGTATGTATGTATAATTTCTTGGCACGCTCTGCCTGGCAGCCCTGGCTGGGGATCGAACCCAGAACCTTAGGAGTGGCGGACTGGCGTGTTAACCACTACGCCATGGCATGGAGGTCGTCTACAATCAACAAAGTACATTAGGTATTTATCCCACCCCAAAAGCGACTATAACGGAGCCTACTTTAGTACTTTTTTTGTAGCTTCTTCTTGTCGAGTCGAAATGGTTTCACTGTAGCTTCAATATCAAATCATCTTTGACCAGTATGTGGCCACGTTTTCGTAGCGAATATGAAAAAGTGTTACATAAACCTACCTACATGCACGCGCAATCTGCAAGTATAGAAGTTTACATTTTAATGAAACACATATTTTTGATTGAAATAACACATTATATTAAGTAATATAATACTTAAAATTAAATTTATACTTAACTTATAATAAATACTTTGCCGCTACTACGTTTTCCTATACAATACTGTACAGCTGCGTAAATCTTCAATAGTCTTCGTTCCACTGCTTTGTAATGGTCCTCTGTCGCTAATGTTTCTCCTTGAAATGATGCGAGCAACTTGATAGTTTCTGTTAAGATTCCCCCAGAGAGCATTTCTAGGTGTTGCCAGGTTGAGTATGACATCCTGTAATATAAAATGATAAAAAAAATGGTTGTCTGTAAAGTCGGTTTACGGCAGAGATATGGGATATGTTTACGGACGGTAGTTTGACGTTTGACGTGACAACGTCAAACATTCCGAACTGAGCCGATCGCTCGAACCGATCATGCCTCTCTCTCGTTTGTGCCGCGCTCTCGCTTGCGGAACGTGACAATGACGTCATCTTTTTCGTGCATGCAGCCCGTAGTATCGAGTTATTAGACGTTGTCACGTCAAAACATGATGAATGGTAGACTAAAGCAAAGGTCGCAAATTAGCAAGTTCCGTATCTTACGAATAGTACCTATTTGGTTTTCTCTGGTTTCTTATAAGCAACGCTAAGGCACACTCGCAGGTCAACGACCGATAGCCAGCCCTAATAGAGCGAGTGGAGATCCGAAGGACGCTGACATGTGAACGCATTCCTCTTGGCATGGAGCTTAGCTCTCGAGGTATCAGCTATATCAATCGTATCATTCATACATATTTAGCGAATATGCAACTTGTAAACTTGTGATGTGATACGTATTTTAGTACCAGTATTATCCGTAGAAATAATTTACTACAGACAGACGCAGATGCTAGCTTCTACGCCACGGTAAGCTAAAACTCCTGTACCTACGTATACCATGACCTCAGACCATGACTCCCCATCAGGATGGCGTTTTGGCGCCACCGTATACATGGGCCCCAAAGCCCCAAAGTATGCAAGCTACGCAACTACCTATTGGTGATTTATATTGGTGGCGTACAAGGTTTTACCTGCTAAATTTATTAATATTTTCAAAGTTACTTACTTACAACACTGATAAAGGGGTGCTAAAATATCCAATTCGTCAACCATTGGGTTGCCCAAGCCTTTCCCATTGTCGAACAACATGACCTTTTCGTTGTAAACTTGAAAGATTTGTCGGTCTCCGTTTTGAATAAGAAAATCAAAAAGTGACACGTCCACTAGCTTGAGCATCAAATTCAAAGGGTAACGTGCTGATATATTTCTGAAAAATATAATAGATAGGTACCTAACCTACCTAAATAGATTCTTCGATTTAGATATTTGCTAAGGGGCCGTTGAAGTATTACGTTAACACCAAAAGGTGGTGGGGCAGTCTTGCGTGTAGGGGTCTGGAGTTCCTTACATCAGCAATCTATTTTAGTTATTTTTTCTTGCCAGTTTTTGTAATTTGATTTGAAATTTAAAATTATACAAACAGTAAAATAATATCTACGAACATACTCATTTTGTTTTTTCCTGTATGTAAGTGGCCAACACTGGGTACAGATTTTTAAAGCTGCCTAAAGGCATCTGACATAGCTTGACAACTGCCATACAATGACAGCCGGGACCAACGGCTTTTACGTGCCTTCCGAAGCACGGAGGAGCTCGAGAAAATTTTGTACCACTGGTGGTCACCCATCCAACCCACGCCCGAGGTTGCTTAACTTGTGAAAACGCTAGCAATGCGTACTCCCACCAGGTCATCGAGCTCCTATGCTCATGAAAAGAATAAATTTCGTAAAAACATATTTCATTATTTACGTGAGCATAGGATGGGGTTACCTCACAGGGTTACCTACAACTTGGGGACTTTAGTTTCCATAATTTTACATGTTTACTCCTATTATAAAGAAGTTAAGTCTCTCTCTCTTATCTTAGCGTATTCCCAGTTACATTCCCAGCTGCAACGCTGTGAATCCCGGGGTCTGCTTTTCGGCTTTTTCTTCTCCACTTTGCACGGTCTTGAGCATCCTTAATTTTAAGACCATTGGCACGCATATCATCCTTGACGACGTCAAGCCAGCATTTCTTGGGTCTGCCACGTCTGCCGGGTCCCGGAGGAGGCGGCATGGCTATACATTTGTTTCCCACGTAACTTGCCGGTTTCCGCAAGACATGACCGTACCAGCGTAGGCGACTTTCTTGCAGTTTGTCTGCTATGTCACGGACATGAAGGCTGCCGCGGATACCAGTGTTTCTCACGCGATCTCTTCGTGATACTCCGCATATCCAGCGCACTATTTGCATATCCAGCGCACTATTTGCATCTCCGTGACACGCAGTTCCTGCTTGTGTCGCTCAAGCAATGGCCACGCTTCACTGCCATATAAAAGGACAGGTCTGATGATGGATTTGTAGGCCTGTCCCTCCAACCTAACCGGCATTTTGGGGTCACAAATGACACCAGTCACCTTCCGCCACTTTAACCATGCGGCAGATATACGGGCCTTGACATCGGCATCGATATCTCCGGACGCGTGAAGTACAGATCCCAAGTATTTAAACTGGTCCGTACGCTTGACCAAGTCTTCGCCTATGCGTACGGGTAGGGGATTTTTAGAGTTGCAGGCCATGTATTCAGTCTTCACCACATTTAGCTTCAGACCGACGTTCTCAAGCGTATCCTTCCACGCATTCGCACCAGTCTCCCTCTGTCCGCATCCGCCAGTGCGATATCGTCAGCATACATGAGCAGCCACGGGAGTTGCTCGTGTGTGTCTCTGATGATGTTCGACACTTCGCCTAATATCACACTGAACAGGTAGGGACTGAGGACCGAGCCTTGGTGGACCCCGACTGTAACGGGAAATGGTTTGGTGTCACCAACGGCAGTCTTTACTATAGACTCGGAATCGCGGTACATGTCTCGGATTATATCAATATAGATCTCTGGCACCCCCTTGGAGCTCAGTACCCACCAGATCATCTCTCGGGGAATACAGTCATAGGCCTTCTCCATATCCAAAAACAAGAAATGGAGACGCGTATTCTTTCCCTGTATTTCTCCATGATGACCCTTAGGGCGAAAATAGGGTCCGTAGTGCCAAGGCCGGGGTGAAATCCATACTGACACTCCGAGACGGCACTCTCCTGCCGGAGCCGAGAGTCTATTATCCTCTCGAAGAGCTTCATGGTGTGTGACATGACCTTTATACCGCGGTAGTTGCTACACTCTTGCAGCGATCCCTTTCCTTTAAAGACTGGAGTAATAATACTCAGCCTCCATTGGTCAGGAATTTTACCGGTGAAGAGTATGCGGTTGAAAAGGTTTGTTAAGATGCCCACACCATTGGGTCCCATAGCCTTATAGGCTTCGATGGGAACTCCATCGGCTCCGATAGCTTTCCGGTCCTTCATACTGCGAAGAGCTAAGTTGACTTCCTCAGGCGTATTGGTGACACTAGTCCTCGATTTGGAGGGACGTCCGGTGGCTGCACCTCTTTATGCTGCTGGTTCAGCAGCTCGTGAAAATACGAGCACCATCTCTCCTTCACCGCGAGATCTTCGCATAAAAAGTTGCCGTTAGAGTCTTTAACACAGCGACACTTGGATATATCCCGTTCCGCGTTGACCCTGGAACGTGCCAGCTTATATATAAGTTTCTGCCCCTCAGGCGACTCCAGCTTATTGTACAATGGCTGTACGTGGTTACGCCTGGCCCGGGCAACGGCTTTCTTAGTGGCCCTTTTTGCAACCCTATATGCGTCGTGATTTTCAGGAGATCCGGACGCTTGCCACGTTTTAAAGAGTGCTTTCTTCACCCTTATCTTCCTCTGGACAGTGTCGTTCCACCACCAAGTTTCCTTGTCACACTTGCGTCCACCCTTTGACATCCCAAGCACTGCCTTCGTCGCACCAGTGATAGCTCCTTGAATCCTGTTCCAGTGGAGCTGGACTGGTTCGCCATCGGTTTCAGCGCATTTGTTACCGATCGCAGATACGAACTCTTGGACTTGGATTCTCCGAGCTGCCACCACTTGATTTGACGACGACAGCGGAAACGGTGTTGTGCAGTGAGACTCTCACCGGGTATGACTTTGCAGTTGGTTACTTTGCCGATATGGTCTCTTCTGGTGAGAAAGTAATCGATTTGGGTAGCGTACCCCCGCTCTTGTAGGTGATGGTGTTTTGTAGTCATACGGGACTAGGTATAACTCTTTAAAGACGTGATTGTTACGTGTGTGTGGTGACGGTGACCAAAGACGACCGTATTAAAAATCATTTAGGAACTCTCTAGATATCTCCTGACTTTTTCATCAGTTCACCTTCACAGTACCTCAGTACCACAGACTCAGTTCATAGGTAGGTACTTAAAAATACTTACTTACAGTAGTGCTTGTCAATTTTCAAGTACATTTTCTGATTAATTTTTGAGCGCCGCCGCGGTGACCAAAAGAACCGAAACTCTTTTTCAAATAATAATGTAACCGCCCCCTCTATTTCTCCGTGTATGTCTGGACAAACAGATTTACTAGCTTGACAATAGACGCATTTTCCATATATACATAGTTTTGTTCCTATCAGAAAGACATAATATTATGTTGTATGTAATGAATCATTAGTCAGAAATTAGAAATGCTCAGCAGTGGAAGGAAAAAGGGTTGAGGTGATGATGATGAATCATTACCTTTTTTTGGCGTAGTACGAGTATACTCGTATTATTACGCTGTGCCATTGGTGTATAGATCACGTTGGACATTACGAACTGTGACTAGGTACTTAGTTTACAACAAAACTGCTTGGTCTGCTGGTTTAAGGTAAAAAATATCAAGCAGAAGTGGTGCCCTTATTTGAAATAAATTGATACCTCGTAAATATGGTGAAAATTTCCATATTGCTAAATGTTAGCCACTATATAGCCCTTTAAATTTTTTAATAAACCACCGTTAAAAGTATTACATTACAAGAATATTTCCTCTCCCTGCCCGCGCACCCCTGCAACCGGTACAGAATGGGGCGGCGGCTGGTCATTAAATAAACGATTCATAAAGAAGGAAAGAAAGAGTGCATTAGTGATTAATAAAAAGAATTACCATTTTTTATCATAGTTTTTAACAATCTTCTTGTTGCAGCAGGCACTACATCCTTGAAAACATGAACTCTTCTTATGACGGAGGGTGCAATCCATTTAAAATTCATGACCATGGCAAGATAATATGCAAACACCTCTGAGTTGTGGCGGTCATATCCTGTATGAAGGTTGCCATGTATGATAGTCTTCAGATCGTATCTCTTTGGTTTAAAGAAAAATTTCTTTTTTCCCTGTAAAAAATAATAGAATAAAACATTTAACATCATTAATAATAGCAGCTTTTCACCAACCCGTCTACTTTTATTGGGATTCGATTCGACCTTTCCCAAATTTTTGGGAAATGATTGGAAAAGGTCCCAATAAAAGTAGATCACAGTAGATTCTATAGAATACTATAATAGATAATATCGTTGCACAGGTGACACTTTTACTTACGACACTAAAACTTTTTTTCGACAAGGTATGGCAATGGAAACGCTATCAATCGTTTTCTCGCAAGTATACCTTTAGGGTATTTCTGCCTGCAGCCAAAATGTTTGATAGCCTTTTTAGGGTACTGTACCACAAAAACTAAAAACGGAACCCCTGTAGGATCACTCACTTGTCCGTATGTCCGTCTGTCACAGCTAATTTGGTAAGAAACTAAGTACTGGACCGATTGAGTTGAAAGGTACAAATGTACATAATGCAAAAATTACATTCAAATATGAAGTTTTGTGAGCTATATCTTGAGACATATCATATAAAAGAGCTTTTTAAAAGAATTTTAAATATATATATTTTTCATTACGGTATTTTTGATAAATTTCGAGATTTTATTATTTAGGAAAATAGGCAAAAACTGACCATTGCCCTTATATCTGAAACCACTGAACTTTAGAAATATTAAATACAGTTAAGTAATACATAGTTGTTTGGAATCACGTCTGACCTAGACGATTACCCTAACCGACTAACGTCATAAGTGAATCGAAAAAAAATTTAAAGGATTCTATCTTAGAAGAATTTTTGTTATCATTTTATTAACGATTAGTATCTGTTTCCATAGTATCTGTCTAACCAGAAACAGGCGTAATAGTAGATATATATTAAATAATTTATTTCAAATGGTGAGGCGCCACTGGCCCTGCACGCCTTAAGAATAAACAGTATGTTATACTATATATATCCATACTAAATATATATATCCAGATAAGACAAAATAGATGGTTTTGAATATAAATATGTACAAATTATTTCATACCTCAAGTGTCAATAACAATTTAAGTTGTTTTCCTAGTGGGGCGGTATCAACTTCAACTATCCGAGAGGTTTTCATGGCAAGCAGGATCTTCCCAGGTGAGCTATGGATGTGGGGATACAAAGATTCATCACTTGCCCACTGAAACACAAGAGTGCCAAAATAAAAAATGGGCGCGAGAATATCTTGATTTATTAGGTATACCATGTGCGTCTCGATCAAAGGTGAGGGAGGTGTCACTTTTTTTTTAATTTGCTAGATTTTGGGGAAATGAATGCACTTAAATTTCTGACGATTTACAAATCATATAGGTAACTTTTTCATTTTTATTAAGTACTTTTTTCTTATTCTTATTTTTTTAAGGGTTTCGTACCCAAAGGGTGCCAACGGGACCCTACTCGAGACGAGACTCCGCTGTCCGTACGTCCCTCTGTCAAGAGCTCTACCTCTTGAACCGTAATTATAAGACAATTGAAATTTTCACCGATTAGGTCTGTATTATTGTGGCCACTCATAAAAGATAAAGGTAGAAATTGAAGTGGTCGTCATACAATAAACGTTTTTTCAGCGTTTTAAAACATTATACAGATGTACGGAACCCTTCCTATACGAGTCCGATTCGCACTTGACCCTTATATGCCCTTTTCCGATCGGACAGGGTTTTCTTTCTCTCTCTCTCATCTCAGCGTATTCCTAGCTGTTGCATCCTCAGCTGTAATGCTGTAAAGCCCGGAGTCCGCTTTCCGGCTTTTCCTTTAGGGACAGGGTTATCTTTATAAGTATACTAGCTTTTGCCCGCGGCTTCGCCCGCGTAGATGATGAGTAAATGATTTTTGCTTTTATATATATAAATAGATAGATTTAGGTCAACCTACACAGAGATGCTCTTCATGTTCGTGAAATTCATATCAAAATCGTCCCAGTGCTTTTTGAGTTTATCGGTACCGACAAACAGACAGAAAAATGCACAGGGAATGTAGGTTATTCATGCATTTTTTACTTTTAAAGATATGGAGTAATTTAGGTATACTTACATTTTCTGTTTTATCCCATATATTCTTAGTATTTAGAAGATTTGTAGTATTAAATTTTCGAATCAAATTTGTTTGTATAGATAAAAATTTGGTATTTTTACTTTTGTATTGACTAGGCAAATAGTTGAGGTATTCATATATTTCTCTGTGAATTTCTAACTTGATATTGGGAAGCGAGACGCCTAACTTGAAATTGGGAAGTTTGAATGAAGAAAGAGTATTCTTTTCCCCTCCAGTGGTTAACGTGTTCGAGAAGTAGATGTTCAGAGCGACAAGAATTAATAAAATCAATGAGAATCTGAACGCATAATTAATTGATATTCTAAAAAAAATATTCAAAATTATCAATTCATTAGCCATCAGAGAAGAGATTTTATACATTTAAGTAACTTACTTTCTTTTTATTTACTTTGTTTTACAAGTAGGTAACAAAATTCAATACACGTACTTAATACAAGAAATTCTACAACACTGCACAAAAAAAAAATGTTTTTATAATTCTTTTATTATTTTACAAATAAAAATACAGAACACATTACAATGTTCTCTAAAATAAACTTTTATGAATGTATGTATTGATTGTTTGTTATGTATGACACTACAACTACCTGCCATGCAGATTTTGTGGAAACTACTCAGCACAGTAAGAATTGCCAGAGCCTATCAGTGATAATAATAAGTTACTAATAGAGGTACTAGTTACTCTCTAGTTATGTTAGTAGTTGTACTATTATAGGCAGGTTAACAAATATGGTGAGCCTGGCCATTTTGCGGAAAGTGGCCATTTTAAAAAATTTCCTCTTTTTGTTATATATTTTTATTGATTTTATAGATAGTGTAAATAATGCGAAGAACCGCAAGGCATGAAGAAACTAAAGATTTACCTACTTGCATAATAAAAAATAGAGGGATTTGACGACTCTAAACAATATATTACAGATCTGTTGGTTGACCTTAGAGATACAGATACACTATCACGTCTTTATCCCTAACGGGGCAGACAGAACATAGAGCGGCAGGCCCTGACAGGTAAACCAAACTATTATCTTAATGAAAACTAATAATATGTTTTATTTTAGGATATTCTATGTCTACTCTGTTGTAAATTTAAAAACAAGGAAATACGACTATCTAATAAACTCTGAATCGTCTATACAAATGACAATATGAGTCTAATATCAAAAAACGTTTCTAATAATATGACTGCTGAAATTTTACATTCCTATTTCGATTTAAATAAATGAGTGTATGAAATAAGTATATCCAGCTGTTATTTTGTACCCCAAATGTCCAGGTTTTGATAGATTCGCAGTCACTAGTTGATTTCAAAATCATGTTATTAATTGTTAAGTACAGAGTATCAATATTTTCCTCTGAAGTTATTTATTTTTCGATACCTTAAATAGTACCGATAGATTCATTAGGAAGTAAAGTTATCGATAGATATATGACTATCAAGCTTTGATACTATACTAATATTGTATATATTGTGATATTATTAGTACTATCGATAGTGATGTTATAATCTATACTTTGACATTAAATGTACCATATCATGCCACAGATCTTTTGAAAATCGGTTTAAAATATTTTTTTGAAACCAGCAATACACTGAAGGCGCACTATATTATTTATTACATAACTTACCCATGCTCAAACTACCCAAAAAGTTACGAAAACATACGGAATGTCTTCAACCTGGTAACACTTATCTGATGCTGTTTATCCCTTATCTCAGGTTGAATCATTCAGTGAAACGAAAATTTTTTTATTTTTATTTTGCAAGGAAACAAAGTAAAGGGGTTTACTTATTTTCATCCTGTACTATTTTTACACATTGATGAATCGTTCTCTTTATTTAAGGTACTTACCTAATTTTATTTAGAAAAAAACTTAAAATGTATTTTGTCTAGATATAAGTCATTTATTTCTTCCATGCTGGTCTGGGAGAGAAGTAAAAAATTTAGAATGTGCCAGCTGCTTCTCTTTCCATTCAGATATTAGAAGCCGATTGAGGGAATGGGCAAAAATGCGAATCATACGAGTATCAATAGACGATGCGGCGAGATAACTTAAAGGCGTAAATACAGATGTATTTGCACCTAGCAAATGAAACAGTTTAATTATGACAACTCTGAGATGCTGCGGACCTGCGACTTTAACTTATTGAACATTTAGGCTAGGCACTGCTTAGTAGGCTAGAGCTTTAGCAGCCAGAGGATTTGGCCTACACTCTCCACGCTGACAAGACGGGTTGGAGAGGTGTCATTGATGTTTATAAGCTTTGTTTAGCTTGTGTTTCCTAAGTCATCTTCTACGACATCCACGGGAATACTTGGAGTGGTCCCATTCTACTCTGCCGGGAACCACACGGGTAAAAGCGAGCGCAATTTTTTGGAATTTGAGTCGCGTAAAATAGGTTGCGTAATTTACGCTCTACCACGTACTACACGTCCACGTAGTGTAATCTGTGCGGCACGTTGTTTATACTAAAGTCCCGTTTGTACCACATGGCGACGCAAAATGAGTTATTTACGCGACTCGCAACTTGAAAAATCACGCTCTCTATTTATATATTTTTTTTGCTTGGGGCCCAGTCCTATTTGAAGCGTGAACTATCCAAAAAATAGTGAAGAAACCAGCTACATGTGTGAAAGGTGAGTCTTTGCCACAACGCCCATAACACTTTAGCCAGATTCTTAAAAATCATAGAGAAGTTCCAAAACAAAATAAAAATACAATATTTTTATGAATCATCAGATTTATTTAGCATCATTAGCGAAGGGATACCCGAGTTGTTTCCGAACTTCATCATCGGCAAATTTGCCGTTCGACACAAATGTAAACAGTGATCCGATGTAGTCTGATGGAAGTTTGCTTTCCACTGCACCGAGAGTGATCACCTAAGTACATAAAAAATAAAAATAATTAGTAACTGCTTGTACTCGCTACTACTGACTAATATAAACATTAAATAGGTAGTTGCACCATTGTATAGTTTCTATGTTCGTATAGGTAGCAGAGAACATCCAGCAGCCAGGGCCGGACTGGACCTGAAGGACCCGGGCCTGTTTTGTGGTATGTATAGCAGGGGGCCCGCACACTGGGGCCCGGGTGTCAGAAATTGTAATTTAAGCGAAAAGCGTATTTTTATAGATGCTAAAAGATATAAACAAAACGATGAGATCGGTTTAAATTTCAGCGATTATCGTAATTTTCAACTTGATAATATTAGTTACACCAGGAGCCCGCGTAGACTGGGCGGGGCCCAGCTGACAAATTCCACCTCAGCTCTATGGCCAGCTGGATACTGCTAGCAGCCTTGTAATTATTTATATTATCTACTTTGAGGCAAATTCTCCCTTTTTTGGCAGATGCCTTTAATCCACCAGTAGAATAATACAGGCTGTAAAGAAGAAAAACAGCGCACCGCCTATACATAGTAATTATTTACCTGCAGGTAAGTGTTGGAGGGTCGCCTGCTCACTGGCAACACGTCTTCCTCAAAAGCTGGGACATCAGTCTCCTGATATGTGCGAGCTAAGAGCTCTTTGCCTTCCGGCGTAGTCACTGTAACGTTCAGCGCAAAGTACCAGCCCGCGGGTACGCCTTCCTGTCTGAAAATGAATAATTTTGACTGATAAAATTAAAATTTTACTTCTAAAATTTTGTAGTGACTTATTTATTGCATCAGAAAAAAGCTAAGTATCTATAGATGTGTATCAAGCTCGATATAAGTAAAATATACGTCAAAATTTAATTTTGTGGTAAAAAAATAGTAGGTCGGGGCCCGTAGGCATTATGACTGGAGGGCCCCAGGGCCAGATTTACCATGTTTGGGGGTCCTAGTCCCAACGCTGGCTCTAGCCCTTGATTGAGTAACGTAAAACGGGGGAAGGGAGGAGTTTTAGGCCCTTATAAAACAATCGGAGAATAATAGCTCGCCAAAAAAATTACCAAGACCGATGGGCCCCGGTCAGTTAATGTGGGGCCCCTAGGTAGTTGCCTATTCTGCCTAACAGTTAATCCGGCCCTAGATAAATAGTTTCCGTTAATGTTAAAACCAATTTACTTACTTGTCGAGGTTTTCCATGTCTTCGGTCTTGATTTCCCACAGGGCGCCCCACACGTAGGGTCCAGGATGGGGAACTATAGTTGAAACGGCTCCATTCCAGTATTTTACAAACATATTGAAGTCTAACCTGTAATCCTACCAAATTAATTGAGGTGGTTAACGTAAATACAAGAGACTTCTTACATAAAAATTTCCTCGAACATAGCCAAGAACACTCGATATTATATTTTCCAAACTAACAATCCAGCCACTCACTCATTCTTTTTCATCCATTCGTATTATACATGTACACTTACTTCTAATTTAGCCGTCCCAACATAAACCGCCGACGGGTTGTGCCATAGTAATCTTCTCGACAACAAATTGCTCCCGTAAGCGTAGTAAAGTGCTATTATCGGCCAAACAAGAAATTCCACATAATGACAGGAAAAGCAAAACTTGAATCCTCATTACTGGTTATGCTGCGATATCGGATCGTAAAAGGCTACTAAAATTTCCACATGTTCGATATCGATTAAAAGGCTAAAAGAAACGAATTGATTAGTCGCAAGTAATTTCAACATACCTACAGAGTACCCGACTCGTTGATAACATTAATGTTCATTACCTATCGATGAGAGTTAATGTATGTAAGTACTTACCTAATACAAATACTTACCAGAATTATTTTACACCTTGAAAAAAAAATCGTCGAACAGTATCTAAAATATGACGACGTTAGTAAGAAACTGACTGATTTCATTCGCGAGCATCCCTCAGGAACTGGATATTTAGCTGCTCTAGGTATATTTGGCTCACTTTCAGTTGAATTTGAGAAGCGGGTAATTATAGAATGTACCTATAAGTACTTATAAAAATAAAATCGGTACGGATATGCAGCCGCGTTCTGCCGAATACACAACTACATAGCTCGTCAATAATGAAGATAAAAAAAAATCGGCCAAGTGCGAGTTAAACTCGCGTGGAGAGGGTTCCGTACAATTGATTGAATTCTTATAAGTTTTCCTGTAATCTACAAGCAATGAACTATGCTTTGTATTTTTTTTCAAAATTTTTGGCTCAGTAGTTTCGGAGATCAGGGGGGGGGGGGGGGAATTGGAATTGGTCAATTTTCGTCTTCTTTCATGAATAAAATCAAAACTATTCATTTTACAATAATAACAAAAATATATTGAGATCCTCATAACGAGCCCTTTCATTTGATATATGACACAGTAAGGTGTGCAAAACTTTTTTTTTAATTTCCTAATTTGTCCCCCGTTATTTGTTAGCATACAAAATTATATACAGAGTGTAAATGTTTATTTGCTTGCTTGTTTAAGTACAATATGTGGATATAATAAGTACAATACAATATGTTTAAGTATATATATGTGGACTGGCTCCGATTTATTTAATATTTTTATTTTTTATTTAACAACTAATAAGTACAAAGAGCTAGAGAAAAATTGACAAAATTGACAATTATCAAGTGATAAAAATATCCAAAGGTTAATAAATGATTTGAGTTGTTCAGATAGGTTATCCAAATATAATGGACATATATTTTTTGGTTTATCAAAGTACATAGTAAGAATTCACAAAGACAGCGCATCATAAATATCATCTAG
This sequence comes from Acrobasis repandana, assembly GCA_963576875.1. Classification (NCBI taxonomy): domain Eukaryota; kingdom Metazoa; phylum Arthropoda; class Insecta; order Lepidoptera; family Pyralidae; genus Acrobasis; species Acrobasis repandana. The sequence goes on from OY756215.1 coordinate 8,115,280, forward strand.
TGAAAATCGTAATAGACCGTGACGTAATGCGAAATCTTCGTCATTATATGCTAATCAGAAAAAAATCTAAATATACAATATTTTTTAATAATCTACCTAATGAGTCAATTTTTTTTTATCCACAACCGTATGAACTTAGCAAGAACCTTCTTATTTGTTAGCTAAGGAGACATGTGACATAGCATGGGGCCCGCAGGCCCGCGCCGATACTAACGCGATTACGCCCAATCAGCATCGTCGCCGCCCTAATTGGACGCCCCGACTCGGGGCGGGCGGCCGGGGCTTTTTTAAACAGCTTGCGCAAACACGCGCCCCGCCAGACTACAGATGTCGCGCCACTTGATTGTTGTCTAAATAAAGTCTGTAATGTTTTTGTTGGTTAAATAATCTTACATTTTCATGTTACTAGGGCTTTGAGGTAAGTACTATTTTGAGTGATATGAAGAACGGTCTCCCCCGTGTGGTTCCGGCCTAGAATAGGACCACTCCATCTCTTCCTGTGGATGTCGTAAGAGGCGACTAAAGGACTAATCACAAACATCTCGTGCTACAATTGCATTCCTAAGGAGGGTAAACATCTGGCGGCGGCCGGTTGTAAAATTTTTCGCACAAATACATTCCCAAAGAGGGTTGACGTCAGGCAGGCGGCCGGTCGTAAAACTAAAGCCAAATCATTTAAACTGTTCCGGCTATTTCTTATCCAATTTGCAAGGTCTTTGGCATCCTTGGGTGACCATTGACAAGCATGTTAAATTTGGAGAAGAAAAAGCGGGAAAGCGCACCCCGGGCTCCGAAGCAGCACAGTTGAGGATGCAACCGGGAATGCGTTTAGACGAAGAAGATGAAGAATGGTCTTCTTACTACAAAGATAAACCTAATATAATTATATACCACTGATGGGTAAATGTGTCTAAGAAATATTATGAAGTCAGACATTAGTATACGATACGCATACGAGTAAAACTATAGAAAATCAGCCCTGAGAATATAAGAAAACTTGGTACTGTTTTTACCCGTTAATTGTACCAGTAAATTGACCGTGTTCTCAAAAAAGAACAAGTATGCGTAAACTGAAAGCACGTACTAACACTACTTACTTAATTCCGCACATATTATAAGTGAGGAAATATTTATTTATTTACAAAATACAAAGAAACACACAAAGTAAGAAAATAGAGTACATTGGTAGTGCTTATTTAATAAGAAATCTCTTCCAGACCAGAAGAAAATAGAAGACGACAGGTAGTAGGCGTGTACAAAATAGACTAAGGAGTGGTGGGTCTGGGCTCTTGGTCCACTTAGTATAACATGAAGTCAAGTGCAAAGATTGACTGCGTGTTGTGTGGAGTTTAGGTTAAATAGAAATATTATGCAAACCCCATTGTAAATATTTATGTACACGTGTACTCGTTTGTACGAGTATTAACAATACAGTGGGCCGTCGTCAGTCGGAGGGCAGGGCGCCATCAATCAGCCACAAACGTAGAAACAATACGCGCAGCGGGGCTCGGGGCCGGAGCCCCGTCGGGCCCTGATTTATGTGGCTTGCACCAAATCGCGGACTCATCTGTATCACTCATTGCTCGCGGTCGTTCTGATATCATTTCAAACGGAAATTCATTTGTTTCTATTTCTACTTTGATGTAATTTGATGTGATACACCCTCGTGTGCAATGACTGCGGTAGATGCCGCAAAAAATAGTATGAACTTCGATGGAGTAACAAATACAAGTCGTCGCACAATAAGAAACTATACATCAATATTTTACGTTCTTTGTGAACTTAAAGCACCCCAATCGTGATCGCATCATAATGCATTAGTACTAGATGATAAGGCTCTGAGGACCAGTAAAAAAGAGAGAGAAAGGTATCTTTAAATTAATGCATACGGGAATTAACGCGAAACGTACCTTTTTTATTTATTTTGCTGACGTTTCGTTCGGGTTTTACCGAACGTGGTCCCAGCTTGACTGAAGCAGCGATGACGCCTACGCCTCCCCCTGCCCGGTGTGATCTTCGTCCACCGTCATATTGTTCATTCTCCAAGTACCGTCACACACTACACTCACAGTGTCCCTATTCCGTAACGCAACCGTATACTGGTGGTTAACCGATTGTGCACCAAACCGGGGTTGTATTTTGTTAATCACTGGATTCCACACTGCTGACAATTTAAGGCCATCTTCTCGGTTGAAATTGTTCGGATGTTTCTTAATTTCAATCGCCTCACGTACCAACCTAGTGCGATAGTGGCAATTGCCAGCGAGGACTTGCGTACGATGAAATTCAATCCAGTGATTAGCGCCTGCTTCGAGAAGATGTTCTGCAATGGCCGATTTGGTACTTCTTCGGATGCCTTTAGGCAGCTTGTGATCGCCACGTTGTCTTGATGTATAATCGCTCCAATGACCCATCGCTCATATGAAACATTTATAAAGAACAGACTCATTTTTTTGTTTGAATTGTGACTATATCGAGAGGTTCTTTAGTTGTGATTCATTAATTTATTTAAGTCGAGGTTTTCATTTACGTATCAAATGAATCACTCTTTTAGTAAATAAAGGAAACTGAAAAATCTTCCTCTAATTTTATTTATTTAGTATTTAATCAGTATGCATATTCTCAGTTAATTAATAATTACACAGCTATAAACAGAGCAATACTGTGACTTCAGGTAATACCTGAATTTTCCGGGGTCCAGTGCTGCCCCCATTTAAAATAAATCATTTCAAAGAAAACGTTAAGCTTTACTACGCACATTTACGAAAAACGGCCACTTTTAGCTAATGTGCGTAGTAAAGCTCAACGGTCTCATTATAAACTGTAAACAGTAGTTCACATAATAGTTTGAAGGGTTATCTAGGACTTGGTAGTAGCAAAATTTAAATGATGTCTTTGTTTTCTTTAAAATGATTTATTTTAAATGGGCCCACTGGACCCCGTATATTTCAGGTACGGCCTTTAGGACTATAAAAACAAATTTTTGATCGAATACAGTATTATTTACAATAAATAATCGAAACTGCGTTTAAATATTTGACATACGAGTTAACTACAAGGAAGCTTACGAAACTATGAATTTAACGAGATCGTAGACCTTCCAACGTACACTTATCACAGTTTAACAATTTACAAATACTTCACAGTTCATTTGGTCAGAGTTCATTTCCTTCGTACCACAAACCAAAATAATAAATCTATTTATCATACATTCTTTCTATAAAATACTTAGTACATGCGTATTCAATGCGAAGACTATATTATGCACAAACACGTATACGTCATCTATGATATTATTTAGATTCTTAGAAAGTCTTAGAGGGTATGTGATTAAAAATCTAAAGTATCAAACGTAATTTTCAAATATACTTTTGTTGCACACACATTATAGGAACAAGGAAACTTTTAATTTTATATTAGAAACTGAAGCTGCCATTGTTTTAGTGGCGTTTCTAGGTAAATACGTACATTCCTCGCACTTGTGATGCAACATATCTCGGTGTGAAGTTTGCCCGCCTTAGATTGTACTTCTTATAACTTTTTGTTTCTCTGAAGCAATCATCGATGGATCCTTGTAGTTACGGAGACTCTCCTTTGCGGTAAGTAGGTATTCAAGGTCCAAAACACAATTTTCAATAACGCCCTGACAACAAAGCAGAGCGGCGTGCAGCCCATTTAAAATTACTTTAGTCAATCAAGAACTGGCCACTAGATGTTCAATGTGCAGGAATTCATCATCAACAGTAGGAGTAACCATCGGCTATGTGTCTGCAGATGCTGGCGCGGGGTGCGGGGTCGGGGGGGAGGGCGCTCGGGCGGCGGCGAGCGCGGCGGCGTGGCGGCGCGCCTTCAGGCGGAGGTCGGCGATGGAGGATGAGCGGCAGCGTGCCGCCAGCGCCGCCAGCCCCGCGTACGGCGGACACAGCGCTGCCGCGGCTGCAGCTGCCGCGCTCGCGTACTGAACATACAACAATCAAATATTTATACAGAAACTAAACCCTCACAGACAATTTCTCACGTGATCATAAGTTTAGATATAAGTACAAAAGACATCCAAAATCGTATTGCTTTTTTGGAAAATTTGCAAACAAATGAAACTATTTTTAGTTATGGCCAACAAAAGTTTCTTTGTTTTGTCTTTTTTCCGAAGTCTTTTTTCTGTTTTGGCTTTTTTCCGAAGTGAAAAGTTTATTTCCCAGAAAGGGTTTAAGGTAATCCATTTGGGCAAGTTTGATCTAGGCTATAAGTGGTGTGCCCTTAAGATCATTTCATTTCTAAACAATGACCGGCTTCTGAGGATTTATGTTTTCTCTCTTTCTCTCATAGTCTCTCGTAGGTTGTTCAGGTTGTATCTTTAGTTGTGTGGCTTCAGAGCTTAAGGATCTTTGGTGTTTGCAAACCACAAGGAACAAACCAAAACAATAAATTTAAGGAAAGCGCATTGATGTGTATAAAATTAAGTGTATCTAGCAATAACTTAGGGACCATGCCTGATGGGCAGCAGCCGATAACAGCGCAGAGTCAAACGGCGCGAAAGCAGCGGGCGGCGGCGGATGCGGCGTTAGCGCGGGCAGGGGCGGCGGCGGCGGCGGCGCCCGGGGCACGGCGGACAACCGTGGCACTGACACGTACGGCGCCACGCGGCAGGGCTCCAATGGCGTGCCTCCGCCGCTCACCAGAAGACCTAGAGATGAACCCTCAATGTTTAACTGCAACACATGCTTTGGATTCTAGCTAAATTAATATAAAATAATTTATTTAGAAAAGTAACATAATCTTGTGAATTCTTAGCAAGTTATTTGTTCCAAAACTGACATTCAAATATAGTAATTTTCCGATACAATACAAATAAGAGCTTGCGGCGCGGCAGCGGCGAATACCGCCGCCATGGCGGCGGAATGTGTAAACGGTCTTACATGAAAATAAATTACCGCTCACACAGATTTTACAGGGAACTGTAAATCGATAAGCTCTAAGTCTGCGGCGTAGCTCTGTACGCTTTTCGTAGAACGGAATATTGGCTAGTTTGATTCGGGTAGGTATCGTAGAGGTTCTTCAGACAGCCTGGCTTACAAGCGTAGAAAAAACAGGTCGTATAGGTTACGCCGTAGCTTTGCCGCGCTTGGCTATATCGTAGAAGGGATACGATTTTATTTCTTTCGGCTACGAATCGTAGAGCTTCTATAGACAACCGTACATTGATAAAAATATCCTAGCCTACGGCGTAGACAATCAGTTCATGTAGACTACGCCGTAGCTTGCTACGCCATGTTATGTCATAAAACTCATAACTGTCATAATAAATCAGCGTGTCGGGCCACGTTCAGATTGGAGTTTCGCAGTTACAGTTAAATGGAAACTTTATTTTACTATCATTTTTAACAAGTAACAAGATTAAGGAGGTAATAGGGCTTTGGACTGGGACGAAAAATTAAATTTTATTTTATTTAGTTCGTGAGTCATAATATCCAAAAAGAATGCACCCAAATTAGGTTTATAAAAGTAGTTAAAATTCACAGGGGAGCTACACTAAAATGTTTTTTTTTTTACATTTTATTTAACCAATTTGTCAGCATACGTAATATTATGTACACAAGCAAAATTACAGCTTTCTAGTATTAACAGTCTCCGAGCTAAGCCACGTACGGATATACGGACAAGGACGCACTGAAACTATAATAGTTCCGTCTAGGGACTTCGGAACTCTAAAAAGGGGATATATATGGTTCAATTACATTTGATTCTGCCACGAATCGTAAAGGTAATACAGGCGCCGTAGATCGATAATAACACGGCTAACGGCGTAGACAAACAGATAGTACGGACTACGCCGCACCTTAGCTTACTACGCAGTGCTACTAGTATGTTATAGATCGCGATGTGATTTAGTTCCATCATCATCATCAGGTATTTTTTAGACTCCACTGCAGGAGCACGACCCTCTCTATACTACCGGAGCCATATATTAGCCAGAGCAGTCAGAGGATTTGGCCTACACTCTCCACGCTGGCCAGACGGGTTGGAGAGGTCTCATTGATGTTTATCAGCTTTGTTTAGCTTGTGTTTCCTAAGTTGCCTTCTACGACATCCACGAGAAGACTTGTCCTCCTATTGTACTCTGCCGGGAAACACACGAAAAAGTTGCATCTGAGTGGAATTTCATATTTGAAACAAAAAATGAAAATATACATATTAAATTTCTTAACAGCTAACATAAAGATAAAAAACACAACTCACTTCACTACTTAACTAATATTTACAAATGAAAAGGCCGGGCAGCTCTTAAGAATTTGCCATTTTTTAAAAATTTTCGAATTTGCTGAAATATAAATATTTTTTTATTATTTTGAAAGATTTCGAAAAAGAGACGCTTCGCTCGCGCGTTCAGGTAATAACCCAGCCTACGGCGTAGACAATCACATCTTATAAACTACGCCATGGCTTGCGACGATGTAGAGAACGTAGAGGTTTTACCAGCCGACCATAGATCAATAACCCAGCCTACGACGCGACGTAGACATACAAAAAAAATCTACGTAAGTTGCTACGCCTATCTACCTCTAGTATAGTACCTAGTAGGTATAGTATAGTATATTTAACAAAATATACTGAAATTGTTTTAAAAGAACATATATCCGAATATGAAAAATCTTAGTAATAATAATAATAATACTGTAATTAATAATTAAAAAACATTTAAAATTTGCATACCTACGCAAGAAGGTAAAATGTAAAAGGGAGTGGTAATTTTAAGATCTTTATGTACCTACATTTTATGCAAATAAACGTATTGATTGATTGATTGATATTTTTTGGCTTTCCATACAAACTTAGCTGATCGGTCAACTTGTATGGAAGGCCAACATTGTTTTTCATATTTCGATATATGTTCCATGGGGAAAGTTGTTTAGTATCATGGACTGATTTTAGCCTTAAAATCAATGAGCTTTGCTTAAAATAGTTTCAGTACGAGTATATTTAGTTAGACCCTGTATAATGTACTAAAAAACTTCGGTAAAGAACTAGTAACTAAAGTTTAAAAGGGCAAAGACGTTTTACATGTAGTTTCACTTCATTCAGTGCATGTAGTCCACTCAAGCAGCGCCATCCTCCTCAACTGATACAAAAGTTAGAAGAAAAGTAAAGATACTTAAAAAAATAAATGAATAAAAGTCTTTAGTAGCCATCATGCCTTAAGTTCATTAATTTAAGCTCCAGCTCTTCTGAACTGCTTGAATTTGTAACAAACTAATCGAGTCTAGGTCCGATAGCGCTGAGCCGCGATTGGCAAAGATAAACGACACCCGAGGACAGATTATAGCGAGTCACAGATGCGACGCTTTGCGCAACATGCGTTAAGTACCTAAGCAGGAACCAGGCAAACGAGCGTATTTTTTTTGATTATATACATAAATATATACATACACACATCCATATGTACACAGAAAAGATAATCCGAGCAAGATAAGTGCAGAACAAGTAATTATTAAAAAAGCAAAAAACCCCACTGCGTGATACAACAGCAGTACTTACCTATGCCTAGGACGCAACCGGGAATACGCTTGCGGCTAAGCTATGTTATATGTTGTTTTTTAGCATTTTTCATTTCATTTAAAAATATTAGTTGTATATATTCTTGTAATCCTTGAATAAAATCATTTAATTTGATCCCCACTCGATAGGATTTGAAAACAAAAGACAATTTGGCCTCAAAAATTCGCCGCTTATATACAGGGTCTAACAAAATATACTGAAACTATTTTAAGGGTGGATTCAGTCCATGATACTGAACAACTTTCCCCAAGGAACATATATCGAAATATGTAAAATAATTTTTGCCTCACATACAAGTTGACCGATCAGCTGATCCGAGTCTGTATGGAAAGTCAAAAAATATTTTTCATATTTCGATATCTGTTCCTTGGGGAAAGTTGTTCAGTATCATGGACTGAATCCACCCTTAAAATAATTTCAGTATATTTAGTTAGACGTTATATAAGTAGTTATACGTAGTTGTTGATTAGTAAAGGAATAAGTGTAAATTGTGTATTAATTATGTTAGACTATGCTTTAGAAATTATTTAATAAAGTTGGTTGTGCGAAATAAATTAAAAAAAAGTAAAGTACTCACACTCAAGTTACTCTTCTGTAAGTACTATACAAGAGCCGACAAATCCGCTCCGAACCGAACAACTAATTAAATTGATATTTAAGTAAAGCATAATTTGCTCGTAAATTAACTGAGATCCGTTGTTTATAGCCTCCCAGCGCTGCCTGTCGGGAGAAGTGGCCAATTAATAAATTAACGCGGATCTAACCGACTTAAGGTGTTCGGCTCTCGGCTAAAGGATTCATTAATTTAATTACTTTCACCTTACACAATTACGCTTTATAGATGTATAATAGCTTTGGAATAATTGCATCGTGTCTTCATTTAATTAGACTTTACAACGCGCTCAGTTACTTTATGGGCCATTTGTATGTTGTTATCTAACTGACTTCCAAAAGTAGATTAGGTTTATTATCGACTTATACAGGCTGACTTTCAAACCACCAGCCAAATTTTTGGAGCAAGTTCAGTCCATGATACTGAACTACTTTCCATAAAAACAATTAACGAAAAACTAAAATAAAAATTCGCCTTTTCATACAAATCAGCGCTCAGTCAAACGGATTTTCTATGGGAGGACGACAAATTTTCATCAATTTTTAATAACTTTTTTTATAGAAAGTACTTCAGTATGATGGACTGAACTTGCTCCAAAAATTTGGCTGGTGGTTTAAAAGTCAGTCTGTATGTATGTTCACATTTTTAAACTATTGGATTAAGTTTGATGAGTTCTCTCTCTGTCGTAGAGTCTATACACTTTTAAGTTTTATCTACATTTATTGAATATAAATGCTTAATATAAATGCTTATTACGATATAATTCAACAAATACAAGAAAAATTGTGATATATAATTCAGATACATTATCACGTCTTTATCCTTAATAGTATCCGTATGACCAGGCATGTGTGTCACTCCCTGTTTAGGTATCGAAAATGAACCTACATTATTACTATGCGCGCAGGCGGCCCCTCCGGGTGGTAAATTCAGTTATACGAATCGTTTGTCCAGAGTAATAAGAATGAAGTTCTGACGAGAGCTAAATTAAACCATATTGCTAGCGACATTGAGTAGATATTTCTTCGAATTTCTTTGCTGAGTGAGACTTTTGTACCTTAGTATTATTTATTCTGTGGTAAGACCCAAAAGCCACGCTTAGCGTAATGATAAACGTGAAGATGGAAAAAGTAAATCAAATTAGTGACAGGTTGCTAGCCGAATCGCCTTTTAATATATAATTTAGATTTTTGCCCATTCTCTCAATATTTTTTTATATATATGTATCTTTATTATGAGTATATATGCATGTATATGTATTATTTGGTAGGTATGTTATATGTACTTATTTAATTATTTTGCGCCACAACGAAGTATCTGATTCTGTTTATCCCTATGGTTGACTGGGAGAGAACGCTAAAAGCGTAAGTCCGTCAATTGTAAGACAATTTGATTGTGAAACGGCTTGACGAAATTCTAAAAGTAATGGGAAAAATTGGATTGAAAAAGCAAGTGACAGATCTAAATGGAGAAAACTGGAGGAGGCCTTTACTCTAAAGAGGTTTTAACTTGAAATTATTTTATATTACTTAAATTTAATTTGTTTTGTATAAATTGTTTTACTAATTATAAGAATTTAGTTATTAATAGCATGCACTTTAATAATTGTAAATTGTTTTTTTTTTCTTTTTTATTAAGGAAATAAATAAGGCTTTATTATTATGTGAAACAATAAAGTTTAAAAATAAATAAAATAAAATATTTCTTTACGATCTACGCAGCAATAAAAGCAGCTGGTACATTTTACGTTTTTTTCCTCAGACCAGCTTGGAAGGAATTGTTATTATTAAAGACGTGTCAGTAAAAAAACATTATACCTAAGCGTTTCATATAATATTAAGATAAATCCTTTGATTTAACACAAACACAGAGACAGTATGCGTGTATAAGAAGCAGCGTCGCGGGCGAGAGCTAGAGCGTTAGGTGGAGCGGCGGGCGGCGCGGGGCGCGCAATGCTCTCTGTAAATCAGAGGCGCTCCGGTCGCCGTCGGTATTATCAAAATGGATGCTCCCTGCGTGTATGAGTTATTTCCATATTTGACACTGAATTACTTTCGAGAAGTGCCGACATAAATACGAGTGTTGCGCGTCCGGCGCCGCCCGCGCCCCTCGCCCCGCATCGACCGCCATGCATTTATTTGATTAACTCTGAGTTGTTTAATTTAATCGAATTAGAAGGTAAGCCGGCCGGGGCGCCCTCCTCTCGCTATTTTAAAGCGTCCCGAACATCTTTACAGCGGTTTCTGCGCAATAAAATATCGCCACCCTCTCTTGCGCGAATAACTTTACAATTTTATGAACAGGGGAACAATTAGGCGCCGGTGTATTCTTTTTGCTGTTGAATTTCACGGCGTTGTGATTGTTTTTATAGCGGGTGCGGAGCGCCCGGGATTCATTTCTTCGTTAAAAATGAATTCTTAATTTTATGAAGACACACTACCTCCTTTTTATGATTCATTGCGTAACTAGCGAAAAGTACTTTTTTATTGCTTAAAAAAGTTTGTTTATTGCTTACTGTTTACTGTTTACTTATTGTTTACTGCTTGGATCAAATAATTTGGTACCTTCAGTTTTATCTGTTTTAAATTTATTTAAAACCATATCCGGACAAGTTACATAAGTTAAAAAACGTTTTAGGTACTTATGTTTAAAAAAATACATTTGATGTAAGTAGTTATATCTTTATACGAGACTACTCTAGGATATGCTATTTATGGTAGGTTTCTCCAAAAATAGTGAATCCATAGGTAGGGTAGGTACATACCTCTACATATAAATTACAGCGATATCAATTTCTTTGAATTATGAGCAATGCCGATTCGAGCATCTCAAATTATCTCAATTTGACTTTATTACCAATACGATAAACATAACATCACCACAAACGACAGATTTAATCAATAACCCGAATCCTCCGTCAACTCGGCGAAAGGGGCAAGCGTAACGTTGCAAATAACCGTTTCATTTCACTTTACATGATTGTTCTCGTGTTAGGCGCGGGCGCGGGGAGGGACATAAGTTAATAAGACATTTAGCAGGGGACGGCGCGATTGCGTCCGAATGGCTCCCCAGGGGAATCATTTTATTCGATTCCGGCGAGCGGCTTTTTTCCGCTTGACGCTCCGTTAACCGCCGCTCTTACAATCTCGGTAGTATGACCCGCCGAGTCGCGTCTCCTCCTCTGTTATTACTTTATGGAAGACGACAGCCCGTTACCGCACACTGATGGAATTTGTGTCGGGTTTCTTTAGGATTACTGGGGATGTAGGGCACTTGGGATAAGAAATTAGGGATATTTGTGATTGTACTTCTAATTAGATACAACAACTATAACCGGTTACCAGAACCACCTGTTTGGAACAAGCATGTCTTTAATTCTGTTTACACAATTTTTTTTGCAATTACTAGTAAAGTAGTAAAGGTAAGTACTTAGTGGAAAACAAGAGTCACATATTTCCTTCTTTATTACTAATTGCAAAATAATGTATCATCATGACTCTCAGTGTACAAACATTTGCTCAATTTGCGTTCAATATTTTTAACATACTCGTACTTAGGTACAATGCAAGAAAAACAAAGCCCCCCCCAGTTCTAATTGACGGCCATAATTTACACAAAACTTATGAATGCTTCGGAGACGGGACTCGAATCTTGACCGCCGCCGCCGAGGGCCGAGATGGCCGATTGCTAAGTGCGTTGCGCAATTTCCCGAATTTATCGCCTCGCGTGTTCTATTTTCACTTTTTTTACCGCGTCCGCGCGCATTCCCGGCCCGCCATTTTAATTATTCATCCGCGTGAGTTATGGTCGAATTAAAAAACTGTTAGAGTCGGACCGGCGCCGGCGAGAGCCGTAATCGAGTTAGACGGAGTCATGGAGAATACATAATGCTCGCCGCTATGATACTAGACTGCCAGTACTGTAATGTTTATGCTGAATGTACGAATAATTTATAACATAGGTATTACAAACCTATCTAAAATATTCTCGAATGGCAATCACGTACCGTACCTACTGGCAAGCGCAGCGCGGGACTGGACGCAGCCCGCTTTAGAATGGTCATTTTGGAAATTGGTGGGAGAGGCTCATGTTCAGCAGTGGACGTCATGCGGCTGAAATGATGATGCTAATGCCCATATCTATATGGGTCCGACAAAAACCTTGTGTTTCTTGCAGTTCAAAAAGTTTTGTAATCAACTATAACGAGTCACACCCATAAGGGTTCTAAAAGTACAGATATGGCGCTTCATACAAGCGGAGTAACATTTATGCCTGCTTGTACTATAAACGAAACTACGGCACGGATGTAGCACACCCGGGCGCACGGCGATGTGTGAGTTTCTGTGTCCAAAGCCATCAAACGCCGCCGAGAACGGGGAGAGGTGCGAGGACGCCATATTGCGGGGGACGTTGCGGGTATCCGTTCTGTACCTTAGTATTTATATACGAGTATTAATTCAATACACATCAGGATTGACATCTGGTGTTATGTAAAAACTTCTTCGTCCCGTCTCTAGTAAGAATCCGTAGTTTTTAAAGAAAAGAATCCGTATTTTGCTCTGTTATACCCATCTCTAGACATAATCCAGTAATACGCACGAATAAACGTCGCGATTAAAAGCGGAGCCAACACGCTGTTACTTTGCCAGACTTATTTGCAAATTGTAGCTTCCGATACATTAACTCCAAGCAAAATGTATAGTCCTTGGTATTGTGCTGTGCACGTCAGTAATGCAGACAATTGTGATTAAAACGTTATTCAATTATGTTTCATGTCCCATTAATTTTGTGGTTTTGATTTATTTAAGGCCTTGGACTGGAATTGTAAATAACTGTTAATGGTTAATTGAATATTCTTCACAGTTGGTAAAATAAGAATAAGTTAGAATACTGGGTGTAAATGTGACTCAGCCCGTCAATATGAACAACTTTTCCGATGGGACTAACGGGACTTATAACGCTGGGATCTTAAAATAATCGAATTTCCTGTACAAATTGTCGAGTTAATTAAACATTTTTGTAAATGTTATTCAGAATGACATATGTATCGATCGTAAATTTACTTCCGATAGATCAAGTACTAATAAACTATCATTTTATGCGAAGGCCTAGTTTCTGAAAAAAAATGGTTGCCTGTAAAGTCGGTTTTACGGGCGAAGATTTTACGTGACAACGGCGGCAGACCGATCATAGTTGAGTGGGAGAGAGACGCAAGGCATTCGGCGGGCCTCTCTCTCGTTCGGTGACTCATCGTAACGTTACCGAGCGTTACACTTTTTCATAAGTGACTCCCAGCCGCAACCTAATTTAAGACGTTGTCACGTCAAAAAAAATTGTTATGGCGTAGATGGTTCTCGTAGCATGACATTTGTAGCACGCGTAGCATGTATCGTGCAACTTTCGATTGCTTCCGTAAAATATGCGCTACGTACTCGTAAATGGCAACTTACTTGCTACAAACGGTAGAAGCTACGGCGTAGACGTACGTAGCATTCGAAGCATTTTTGTCAGTGTTTGCGTTGGGAAATCTCTACGCGTATAAATATTATGTTTATAATATATTTATAAATATACCTAATTAAACGCGTAACCACATATATATACCTATACACATAGATGACGTAAATCCACCTACTACCCCGACCAAGCGTCAAGTTTAGCCGGTAGCCGGAAGGCTGCGAACACTAAAAAAATGCCTCATTGCGTGATAATTAACTACTATAGCAAAAATTGCAAGCACCCAAAGGCAAGGACGTATTCCTATCTTAGGTAAGTTATTTTAAAATTATATTACTCGTAAATTTATTGTTAAAAAGTCGACACGCTTGGTTTTCATACAAATCGAGATACTTGCTCTTCTTGTCTTCTTGTTCTTCTTCGTCTAAGCGCATTCCTGGTTGCATCCTCAGCTGTGCTGCTTCGGAGCCCGGGGTGCGCTTTCCCACTTTTTCTTCTCCAAATCTATACTAATATTATAAAGCGGAAGAGTTTGTTTGTTTGTTTGTTTGTTTGTTTGTTTAAACGCGCTAATCTCAGGAACTAATGGTCCGATTTGAAAAATTCTTTTTTTGTTGGGTAGTCCATTTATAGAGGAAGGCTTTAGGCTATATAACATTCCGACAACCACGCGAACGAAGTCGCGGGCACAGCTAGTATAATATACATGACAATGGTCACCCAATTTAAGGATGCCAAAGACCTTGTAAATTGGAGAAGAAATAGCCGGAACACTTTAAATAATTTGGCTATAGTTTTACAACCGGCCGCCTGCCTGTCGTCAACCCTCTTTGGGAATGTGTTTGTGCGAAAAGTTTTACAACCGGCCGCCGCCCGACGTTAACCCTCCTTAGGAATGTAATTGTAGCACGAGATGTTTGTGCTTAGACCTTTAGTCGCCTCTTACGACATCCGGAACCACACGAGTGATACTTGCGTCATCTATGTACATATATACTGGGTGGCGCAAAAGTACTGGCACTAAAGAAAATACTTTTATTTTTTTTATATGACATTTTCTGTCATTCTGTTGTTGAAAATTGTGTAGTGAACAAATGTAAAATACACTGAAAATAAACATGGACCGTTTTACTCCCCAAGAACGTGGAATAATTGTGTCAATGTTCTTACGGAATAATTCATCAGTGATAAGAACACAACGTGAATTTCGTCGACGATTTCACCACCGTCCGGCACCGATTGGTCGCACAATTCGACGCTTTGCCACACGCCTTGAAGCAACTGGCTCAACATTGGATAGACCTAAGTCTGGGAGACCAAGAACAGGCCGTTCAGCTGAAAATATCGATGCTGTGCGCGAAGATGTGGAAGAGTGTCCAGAAACATCAACGAGGCGACGTGCCACGCAATTGGGCATTTCCAGACGGACCCTGCAGCGTATTTTGGTGAAAGACTTAAAGATGTTCCCGTATAAAACTCAAATGACTCATCAGCTGCTGCCTGCTGACCACCGAGCTCGTCTAGATTACTGCCAGCGCGTCATAAACCTCAACCTTGAAGAGGATGATTTTCCTTCAAAATTGGTTATGAGTGACGAAGCGCATTTCCATCTCTCAGGGCATGTCAATAAGCAGAATACTCGGTTCTGGGGCACTGATAATCCGCGCATTATTCAAGAAACACCTCTACACCCACTAAAAGTTACTGTATGGTGTGGCATCTGTGTTGACAGAGTGATCGGACCCTATTTTTTCGAAGACGCTGGAGGCAATGCGATAACTGTCACTGGAGAACGCTACAGAACCATGTTACGAGAGTTTTTGATACCCAGTTTGGACGAATTGGGGCTGGAGCACATCTGGTTTCAACAAGACGGCGCTACGGCACACACAGCGCGCGACACTATGGACTTAGTGAGGGACGCTTTTCCAGGCCGAGTTATCTCTCGTTTTGGCGATTTGCCTTGGCCTGCAAGATCACCCGATCTGACCAGTCCAGACTTCTTTCTTTGGGGTTTTTTGAAATCTCGGGTGTATGTGAACAAGCCACAGACTCTCGCAGCTCTAAAAGAAAACATTCGTCAAGAAATAACGAACATATCGCAGGAAGTGTTACGGCAAGTTATGCAAAATGTCATAAATAGGGCTCAAATGTGTATTAACTCTGGAGGTCACCATTTAAAAGACATCATCTTTAAATCCTAATGGTACGAAATTTAATGGCACAAATATACATTTAAAAAAACCTAAATCTAGTTTTCTAATTTAGAAAAAATGTTATAGCTGAACCAAATAGGGTCTTTACTTTTGCGCCACCCAGTATATATATCTGTGTGCGATATGGTCTGTGTCAGGAAACTTGTTAATCCTAGGCAGGACTTGTTTCAGAAGGAAAAGAGATTAGAAGATGTAAATAAGTAAGTATAACTAATATTCTGGCTGACTTACCTTTGTGCATCTGGCTCTCGTGTTTCCGACACTTCGCCCGTCGGTTTTGAAACCAAACCTATAACAAAGGCGAAATTAATTAAAAATTATCAGTTATTTTTTAAATATCATTACAGATTTTCATTGAAGAGTGTATTTTCGAAAGTGTATACCTATAGATGATTACATCAAGCGAAATAATACTTCTATGACATAATCATGTCTAAAACCGACATACAAAAATTTAAATAAGTATACTAAAGAATTTTTACTATACATACATACATATCGATCATCAGCCTTGATTGACAAGAGATTTTTTTTTCTTATTTGTTAAAATTCGACCATCATGCTAAAAGCGGCCTTTGGGTCCTGCCGCCCAGGGCTCTATCTGCTTGAAGCCGCAAGACCCAAAATACTCTGTCTGCCCCATGAGGGATAAAGACGTAATAGTGTATGTATATGTATTACCCGTTTGGTTCCGGGATTGCATTCCCAAGGAGGGTTAACGTCGGGCGGCGGCCGGTTGTAAAACTTTTCGCACAAATACATTCCCAAAGAGGGTTGTCGTCAGGCAGGCGGCCGGCTGTAAAACTATAGCCAAATCATTGAAAGTGTTCCAGCTATTTCTTCTCCATTTTACAAGGTCCTTTGCATCCTTGGGTGACCATTGAAATGAATATTATATTTGGAGAAGAAAAAGCGGGAAAGCGCACCCCGGGCTTCGAAGCAGCACAGCTGAGGATGCAACCGGGAATGCGCTTAGACAAAGAAGAAGAGTGTATGTATATGTATGCATGTTGTTAAACCTTTTAATTTCTCCACCGGTTATTTAATATTACGGATTCAGCAATTAATGTGAAAGGATTCAAGAATTATTTCATTTTTCCATAGCATCCTCTATAAGAGTAAGATTACGATAGCGAAGTTTTAGAATGCTATTGTGAGAACATGATTATGACTAACGGGGTAGACAGAGCCCAAGGCCGTAAGGCCCAAAGGCCACATTTAGCGAGATGGTGAAAAATGGCAATCAAAATAGTGATGGGTTGCCGCAAATAACCGCATCGTCTATTTACATGATTCAGATTCTCGCCCATTAGCTCGATTGACTTTAACAATCTGCGCGGGAAGAGAAGCATCTTTTTTTTTCTTTTTTTTATAAAATTTGTTTATTAGGTAACTATTTAAATTACAAGCTTTAGTTGCTGGAGCCTCCTTTTAAGCAAAAAGCAGCTGGTACATGCTAAGTTATTTATTTTCTCTAAAAACAGTATACAAGTAATACAGCATGGAAGATTATTCTGCATCTAGTATGATTGTACACTTGTACAGTACACTTTAGTTCGCTATACTTGGGTACATATGGCAGCGTGGACAAATACGTAACCGCATTACCGAGGGGGCACGTTCTCCTGATTGCATGCAGCGCGTGTCACTGGTAGTAAATATCAGTCAATAATTAGAATTCCTGCCAAATATACCCCAAAAATAGACAGGACACTTCATACATCATGATCATCTTCCTTGCCTTCTCCCTATTTGGGGTCGTCTTTGTATGTCAACTCTCTCCATCGTTTTCTATCATTTACCATACCTGTACTAACCTTCCTCTCCTTCATGTCCCGCTTGTCTTTCTAGGTCGTTCTCTACCTCTGAGGTCATCTACTTTCAAGTTAAACATTTTATTAGCCAGATGTACGGGCATCCCGCCTCTTGACATGACCGTATTATGTTAAACTGTGGCTTTTTAATTTCTCTTTAATCGGTGCTACCTTAACTCCCTCTTATATATTAATTCCTGATCTAATACATCTTCGTCACCCCACACATCCACCTAAGCCATCCAAGAAGGACACTTCATAAAAGCGAGTTGAAAATATAACGTATGATGTCTTCCATGGAATTAAAATTGATTCATTTTTCAAATGTGTTGGTCTTGTGTATTTATTGATTCCCATGTTGTAAGATTTAACTTACTTAGGGGCTAACTCGCTCAGCACTGAGTGCTACAGCGCTGAGCGGACAGCGAGATCGTCGGGTCACCGTTCCTGACACTCGCCTTGAAGATGATCGTCTAAATCGATCGAAACCTGGTCGGCCTTTATGTCTGTATAACGTGAGTCAAACGTTTTAAATTAATTATTTATGGAGTTATCTTAGGTTAGTTTAAGTAAAGTAATCGATCTACGAGTATAAGATTTGTATTTCTTTATTTATCAAGCTAGGTCCTACGATCTGACAGATTCTTATTACACCGTGCTATATATTTTACAGTATCTACTGCATTAGGTATATGTATATCAGATAGGGATAGGGTTATTTGTGCAAGCGACGAGACGAGCGGGTGCGATCGCGACCGATTGCTAGCTAACTAGGGGCGCATTCATTAGCGTTGATTACATTAGACAATACACAACAAACAAACACACACACATGCCGCTTGCTACTGTTTTGTTTAATTTAATTTACTAACTACGAGTAGTTAAATGATATGCAATGAAATACAATGACGTCGGATTTGGTAACAAGTAATAAAGATAATTTGTATATGTTTTAGATGTACGCGTATATAGGTTCCGTTTCGGCCCTATAAGCATATGTCGCATAGTTGACAGAGTACCTAGTAAAAAGAATTGCACCGACACACAAAATAGTTTTAGTTTTTTTTTTTTGATGTTAAAGCTACATGTACTTATAGTAACTGTCCGTCGGGTGGTCGCTCTGGTGATGATCGTCTAGATCGATCCAAACCTGATCGCGGCCTTTCCGACTGTATTACGTGAGTCAATCGTTTTAATAATATTCATAAATGTATCTCACTTTAGTTTCAATAAAATAAATAAAATAATGGGGAGGCCTTTGCCAAGTTATGGGACATAACAGCTACCTACAGGCTAGCAAAAATAATAATAATAAGTATTATTATAATAATTACTTAGTTGTAATTTAGTTGATAAAAGAGTTCTTAAACTTTACATTATACATAAGCAAATGAGTTAAGTAGTTCGTTGTAATACAATTTTATAAAATAACTAGCTTTTCGGGCGCTGCGCGGGCTCCAAGCAGCCCGCGGTTTTTCGTGCAGCTGTTGAACTTGGTTGGGATCTATGTCCAGTTGAGAAAATGGGTAAAACACTGCAGTCAGTAATGGCAACATAAAAAAATGTGTGGGCGGCAAAATCTTGGAATCAAAATTTGTTAGCAGCTTTGAGTTCCGCGAGACGCTTTACCCCAGCATACAAAATTCCAGACCCCTTCGCTGTTTCAGTAGGACGTTATGAACGAATCAAGTTAAAATTCTAAAATCCAGACGCCATCTTGCATTCCAAAAATAATGTCAGATTTGGATTCCCCGGCGTAAAAAACCCTTAAATTTTGAATTTTAGTCAAATCGGAGTCAGTCGACTACTGGTGGGAGTGGCTCGGCCTACAGCCTCACCACGCAGGTCGGCCTGCGGCCTCGCGGGAGAGGTCTGTATTTTGCTCTTGGCCTCTGGCTTCGCTTAGACACTTGAGGGGGGGGGGGGTGTTCTGTGGGGAGGGGGGAGGTAAGGAGGGGCTCCGGCTTCACCCTGGCCACGCAGCTCAGCCTTCAGCCTCGCTTTCCGCTGGACCTACGGTCTCGCGATACACACTTGGAAATTGTCCTTGTATGGCGGCCATCAGGAATTTTGAAAAAAAATGAAAAAACAAATGACAATCGTCAAATTGCTTACAACCCCCTACATTTTGGAAAAAAAATCACACCCCTAACCCTAACCGTTTTTGCAGGCCGTACCCCTTCCACATTAGGATCTGATGATCTTCAAAATATCCGATTTTTATGTTACTCACTGGAGCACCCTCTATACAACCATACATCAATCATTACCCCACCCACCCGGGAACAGGTCAAATCAGTGAGTGAGTGAGTAAGTGGTAATGAAGGTTTATATACAATTTTATAAAATAATATTATGATAGGTATCACAGTTTCAAAACCAAATAATAGAAATCAGTGCGCATCCCATAAAATCTAATAACATCTAAAAGGGCAGTCTACTTGACACTAGTGAAGACGTACCGGCCGGGTCAGCGTTACTTATTTATTTTTATTTATTCCCTATCGCGTCGGAACATAGTCACTTAGCGCCGGTCGGGCACTAATCGCGATATATGGCCGATAAAGTGGCACTTGTTGGACTGGCAGCTAATTACTTGCATTAGCAATGAGGGTCGCGATGTTAAGAGGGTGACTACACGATAACATTATTAATATTGTACAAGTTTGGGTGGCTGACGCGCGATATTTCGTTAGTCTTTTTTGTTTCGAGGAATGGTCATGGGGTTAATTTGCGTTGCTCGGCTGTTAGCCAGTCTGTTGCGAGGTAGGAAGGACCTTCTTACCCGTCCTATGAATATTATAAGTACTTATACACGGGCGTACTATCTTGTATACGAAAACATTAGGTAAGAAATACTCTGAAGGAAGTTATTACGAAAAACAATCTCACCTGCACTCTAGCTCTAGCACCACTCAGGCTTAGCCTCTGGCTGAGTTCCTCCCTTATAAACGCGTCAGAGTAGTGAGTCTTGTCGAAGATTCATTCTAGCTCGCTCAGCTTATCTAAAGTCAACTCGTGAACGGGTGCCGCCAGTAGGGACTGGTCAGCTCAGCTCCGTTTATTAAGACTACTCAGTGTAACTTATTTCTGTAAATTGGGTTTGGCACTCATTCGCATGCTTTACATATTATGTTGTGATAACATTGTATGAGGCATAATATCTTTGTAAACTGACAAAGCCCTTCTGGCGCGTTGGCGACCAATACTGTGTAAATGAGTTTCTTTCGGCGTTTCTTCTCAGCAATGGTCGTTGCGAAACGCTAGTATCGGTAGCTTTTGAACAAAGAAAAAAATTATTTAGATATAACTAAATAAACATTACACGTAATGTACACTATAATTATTGACGTGTAAAAGTGCCTGCAAAGGCCTAATTACTGAATAATTATTTGATTTTGATTTTGAAAGTTCTTACCACATACATCTCAGCTGCACCCTAGCCTCATTTGGGCCTAGTCTCTGTCTGAGTTCTACCCGCATGAAAGCCTAGCTAGCTTGGCTGCTCGAGTGTGAAGTTCTTACAAGATACAAGCTCACCTGCACTCTAGCTTCACTCAGACATAGTCTCTGGCTGAGTTCCTCCCTCATGAAAGCGTCAGTATAGTAGGTCTTGTCGAAGAGTCGTTCTAGCTAGCTTGGCTGCTCTATTGTGAAGTTCTTACAAGATACAAGCTCACCTGCACTCTAGCTTCACTCAGACCAAGTCTTTGGCTGAGTTCCTCCCTCATGAAAGCGTCTGGATAGTGGGTCTCGTCGAAGAGTCGTTCTAGCTCGCCTAACTGCTCTAGTGTGAAGTTCGTGCGAGACCGCCGCTGCTTCCCACCTCCGCTGCCGCCGAGACTGTTGGGTGATTTGTCGGGGTGGTCTGCGGAAAAGTTATGTAATGTTAACTAATTGAAATCTTAAGGGAACTAAAGTTAAAAAACTACGCACATTGTGATACAAGTCGACTTAATGGGTATTTTAAATAGGTTACAACAATGTTCAGTATAAGCAGAAATAAGTATTCGCATTGATTTATGACTAGTTAGTAAATTAGGCTATTTTATCTTCTTGTTTATTAATTATACTCGTAAGTAGGTAACTCTTCCATACTTGTAATCATAAAGAAATTCTTGAAAGAAATTATCTGATTTGGGCGGTATCTGCCTACCTACATAATTTATTTTTAAAATAAGTAATAACGTACATAACTGCCTAGTTACTCGTACTTATCAACTTTCGTAATATTGAACCTTTTAATTACACATACGAGGAAACCTTTAAACGGATTACTCGTAAATAATACGTTGTAGTAGCAATTTGTTAGAATGGAACGGCGCTAAGAAGTGCCCTTCAAATCAGCATTTCGTATGAGATTGCGTTTCACTCCCTCGAGGCCTAGGGACGGCCCCGAGCAGTGTGGCAGTGGCACTCTAAGTAATATTGATGTCGTAATCTGTGTCAACTTAAAAATAAATGTTGTAAATTGATTTGTATCTGATTAAATGTTACCTTCTAATTATAAGGTTAGCAGTAATGATACTGTAAACCTGCGTTGCTTTTGTAAAGTTAATTTCATGTGGTATAATTTAACCTTCCAATTTATCATTGTTGCAAGTGGTACATAGCTAAATAAGTAGGTGCGTTTGTAAGTTACTTAAAAGTTATCTATATAGAATATACAAGTTGTTCAAATTGCTCTCCTCAAATTGCGAATCAATAGTTTCGAATATACACAATAGCCACAATAGTGTAGAATCTACACTTTAGGTAGTCGTCATCATTTTACTGTCAGGTATTTTCAATTTTTAAGATATTTAACTTATTTTAAGTAAGCTCTTTACCTTTTCTTTAAATTATTTTAATACACTTTATTGTTCCTAAGTAAAAACATACTGTCAAGAGCATTTTCTCCCAGTCAACCATGGGGGATAAACAGAGAAAATTGTTCTATCATGACGACCAATATAATTAATACAATGATCATATTATATTACTACCTACTACTATGTATAATATATAGGTACCTATTTTTCTTATGAAAAAGAAAAAAAATCTAAAAAAAATCGACATTCCCACACAAATTGCCCGGGCGGCTGCACACTTTTGTATGGAAATGCTAAATTGTTTTTGGTTTTTTGAGTTTTTTGATTGTTATTTTAATTTTATTAAACTATTGTAATCTAGTATGTACCGCCCGTGGTTCGATTTATTACGCATATGTCAACTACACGTTATGTATAGGTACACAGAAAAAGATAACATCCCTTATGCCCAAAATGGATTATGCATGTTCCTTAGTTAGTGCCTTATGGATAAATGCATGTTCTACATAATTTAACTATTAATTATCACCTTGCTCATTATAAAACCCCCGGTGAAACAGTGGTCGGGTCGGCTGCGTTTGGCTGCCGATCGGCGATACGTTCAGTCGTTTAAAGCAATTTAGCAAATTGGGAAGCTCTCCTTTTTATACGGCAATTATGTAAATGGGGGATTATCCAAGTGTGGGCGGCGCTGCGGGCCACACCCGCTCTCCCCTTTCTCGGCTTCAAGACTCCTTAGTCGTCTAACGACCTGAGAACAGTGATTAATTGTCGAAAGCGCGAATACCCCCGTTAAACTCGCTTCCTGTGATTTATTTGATTGAAAAGTCTTTTCCGGATATCCATTAAGGGCTTTTTCATTTCGTTTGTCTCCCGGCACTCGCTAATCCTCGATGATATTCATTAATGATTGTTTCGGAAATAGGATTTGGGTTGGCGGGTCTATAATTCTTTGCTAACACACTTTTTACCCGACTGCTGCAAAGCCAAAAGGAGGGTTATGTGTTTGACCTGTATGTATGTCCGACTCTATGTTCCCTCGTTACTACTAAACGGTTAAACCGATTTTAATTAATTATACGTAGTTAGATTCGTCTTAACCACTAGAGTATCATAGGCTATATTAAAATAATTGGAAATCAAAATGACGGATTTTTGGCACTAAATTGCGCGTCATGACAAAACCTCTTAGAACTTTTTTCACGCAGTCGGGTTTTTTGTTTTTTCAATAATTACTTGTTACTCTGATTGTGTTCAAAAATGCCTAATATTATAAATTATTAAAAAAAAATACTTCCATGCAGGTCTGGAAAAAACACACACATGTCAAACGCACTCAAATATCTAATAAAAACAAAAAACGTATCTTTGGGTCATTGAGTTACATTATGTATGTGTATTAAATTTCAACTCAATCGGTCCAGTTGTTTCGTAGCAAATTGGCTGTGATTGACGGACAGATAGAAAAGTGAGTGACCCTATAAGGGTTCGGTTTTTGCCTTTTAAGGTACGGAACCCTAAAAAGCTCAACCGCTTTACGCGCGGGGCCCTATACACCATTTGGTATAAAATATATCGCAAAAAAATGTACGCTCCCGTGTAGTTTCCGGCAGAGTACAAGGACCACAGAAATTCTTCCCGTGAATGTCGTAGTGACGTAGAAGGCGACTTAGGAAATACAAGCTAAACAAAGCATAAAACCATGAATGAGACCTCTCACACCCGTCTTGCCAGCGTGGAGAGTGTAGGCCAAATCCTCTGGCTGCTCTGGTCTAAGTATGGCTCTGTAGTACAGAGAGGGTCGTTCTCCTGCAGTGGAGACTTCAAAAGACCTGATGATGATTATATTTCCGTACGCGTATGCAGGGTCTAACAAAATATTTTATATATTTTAATTAATTAATTTATTTTATTTTAAGGGATAATTCAGTCCATGATGATACTGAAAATTTTCCTCCAAGGAACACGATCGAGAAACATTTTTTGTTGAACTGATTGAGAAGAGGTATTAAAATACAGGGTAGTATCCAGGGTCAAAAATAAATTATTTTGTAATGATAAGAGAATTAAACGTCACAAAATGATGTCACTTGTCATTCATCATATTATTATCTATTTTGAACGTGATTTTATATTTATTAATGCCGAAAAACTGATATTAAGAGCGCTATTTGACTCCAAGAAACTATGACGTCACGCCGTGCACTTTTCAAAGAAATCCCATAGAAAATATTTGTTTTGACATTTAGAAAAAAGTATCAAGTATCTGTTTTGACTTGATGGCAACTAGCAGATTAGCCCATCGCTTTACCGACCTCACCCTTTGGTTTTGGCAGAATTATCAGCGATGCAGCTCGACCAGCTCGTCTGTGACATCATGAGCCAGGACGTTTTCACTATCTAGGTCACATCTCACAGTAAATCACTTGCACTACTACAGACTATTACTACTATACTTGATTTTTGTTAATCACTGTGTGCCTTACTCATGTACCCAGTGCCGGTTTTAGCTCTACCAGCGCCCCGGGCGAGATTTTCCCGCCCCCCTTTCCCCTCCCCCCAAACTGCAATTCAAACTCTGACTTAGGCTTCAATCTTATAGGATTTATTTCTGCCGACGGAGGGGGGGGGGGGGGGGAGGGGTGCAAGTACGATATAGGATTCTTCAAATTTGCCGCCCCATTGTAAACGAAGGGAGGGAGAGGGGTACATACAAATAAGAGTCTAGGAGTTGCCGCCATTAACCAGCCGCTATTTATATATTAATTATTACTTGTGACCCCCTTGTGCAAAAACGCCTCCTGTCGCCCCTTTGTATCTGGCGCCCTGGGCGGTCGCCCAACCGCGCCCGCTACTGCATGTACCATACCATAATATGTGGCATTTTAGTGAATAAAGATTTTATTTATCTATCACTAGCTAAATAGCAGAAAATAGAGACGAGTGAAAGAGGAAGGGAGAGGCTTTTGCTCAGCAGCGGACAATAATACCGACAGGTTAGAAAAAAAAATCACTAGCTAGCAAGCGGTAGAAAGTCGCTGGTACAGCGTATCCTGAACTGCAGGTATTTTTCCTTTGAAGCTTATATGCAGTTCTTCTTCGGAGAGCCCAGTGGGAGTAAGTAACGTTAAGTAGCAAATATTTTTTTACAAGTACATAATTATTTAAAAAATATTTTTAAAAACAAGCTTTTAACTAAAACAACGAACTAAAAAGTTTAAACTGCTTCTGTAGACGAAACAGTTGAGCCCTAACTCGGTGGGATTATGTTGTATTAGCACAGAGATGCCGTGGCCACCATTAGGCTTCATCATTAGATCAAGTCGTTGGTTCCATAATATTACACTGACACCCAACTTACATAAGCATGTAAAGTTTCCGCTCGATCGAATAATGAGAAGTGGGTCTAATTTAGCTTGCAAGATTTAATTACGGACTCACAGACAACGGGACAGGTGTTATCAGTTTTAACTGATCCCCACAAGCAATATAAGACCTAAGTATCTCTTCATGCCTAGCCTATATAAAATAAGCCTTTTTTTAACATTGTGTTCAAAGTTGAAATAGTAGCACACCGTATGAAATGTTCCATTAGAATTTTGGTGATTAACAAATTCCGTGACACGCACTTCATTTACGTAAACAATGTTATGTATTTTTTCTATTGTGTCTGTCTCAAAAGTGTTAATATGTGTAATCTTTTTCTTAAATAGAGTACAAGTGCTGAAGAATTTTGTACAGATTGTGTACTAAGTCAGATACCTACATTAGCATAGGCCCGCGCGGTCGATACGGCGGCGGTTTTCTACATCGGCTGCATCAGGCAGATTTTAATAGCTTGTCTGACAGCAACAGACATGTATAAAACCGACCCGTATGATACGCTATTTTACAACAAGTCAACAAGTCAGATAAGTACTTTTTTCTTAACGTCAAAAACAAACATTTGCTATGGGATTTGTATAAAATATCGATTTATGACGTCATAGTTCCTTGGAGTCAAATAGTATCCGTTTTTCTGCATTAATAAATCATAAATCACGTTCAAAGTGGATGTGATCAATGACAAGTGACATTATTTTGTGACGTTTTATTTTATTAACAGTACCAAATAATTTATTTTTGACCCAGTTATAAGCTTATGATCGAAGGATATAAGTCTTAGAAGCGGATGTGGCCAAGACACTGGCTTTTCGTCGTCTGAGAGGCGCGAGTTCAATCCTTGCTAGCCGCGGCTCTGAAGTTTATACTCACGTATGGTAATTTTCCACTAGCACTGCTTTCAGTGGAGGAAAACGTCGTGAGGAAACCTGCACACTAGTTCACTTTGTGTGTAACACTAGACGACACTCATTCAGCAACGTCAGATGAGTTTAGGCAGCTCGAAAAATCTGACACCAGTGATATTATTAACACACTCGATATGAATGAATATCGACTTTATAAATGTTGTCAAATACTGTGAATTTCCTTTCCTTCTTAGTTTTTTGGTAGGTACTTATATAGTGTTAGAAATAGAGAAGATAATGATAAAATACACCATTATCTCTGCCATAAAATCGTCATTATGTGTGTTTCTTTCCAATAAATAATAACAAGAGCTTAGCTTTTCTCATACGTGATATAACCTAATAAGTACCTACATATATTAAAAATGTTACAACAACGGGCTTACCGTGTTTATGATCATCATCTTCATCAGTATTCGCTTCCCGCTTGCAGTTGTGAGTGGGCATGGGCGATAGCAGCCAGTTCCTCGGCTTCTTGGCTGGCGGCGCCTTCTCCTCCAGCGCGGTGATGTCTACCTCCACGTCGTCGGCGTCGTCGGTGTCCCCGGGCTCCGGCGGCGGTGCCGGCGCCTCGCCGCCCTCCAGAGACTTGCTGACGAAGTCCGCCAGCCGCTCCATCACCATTACTGCCGATCGCACGCGTCGTCGCGCGCGGCCATCGCTCGCCACGCTCTACGGACTACGCCGCACTAAAGGCGGTCACACGCCCACACATCTCCACTAAACTCTACCTTACTCGACGATAAACCTTAACTCAAAATAATACAAGGTCGAAATTTATAGGTGGAGTATTTAGGGCGGTATTAGAAACCCCGCCCAAAGCTCGCGCACGCGCCCGCCCTGCGTCGCCGTCGCTACCGGCACTTGCGTGCCGACGGCGGGTAATACACGCCTACATTATCGTTATGTCTCATGTTAATGTTTAATGTGCTTTGCAGTTTGTGTGATGTGATCCCTAGGGATACGGGTGCAGATTTGTGACGTGACAATGAGTACAATCATGATAATAGCCTGCAGGTAAGTGAAAGCAATAAAACAATTTACTTTTACTATTTAAACATAAGTTATAATTATAAACATTCCTATATGAAATTAATTTATAAAATTATCTAAGTATATACGAACTATGAACCTAAGTATTAACTTACCTGATTTCCATGACAATGATTTAAGGAAGTCACCTACCGAATGGAAATGGCTGTTTGGTATCTTTTTACTATTTGGCTATACAATAGCAGCGGTTATTCCGAACCCAAGTCTAAACTTATCGTTGGGGTGGTTGAGCAGCGCGGAGATGGCACAGGCCAGGTCGGCGCGCTTGCCGCCCAGGGCGCGCTGCAGGGTTGCGCCTACTAGCCCGTCTGAGTCGGCCGACCCGCGAACAGTCCACTCGTCACTGCGCCACTCGTAAGCCAAAGTAGCCACGGCGTGTCGTATTGCGAAACCAATCTGGAAAGAATGTGTTACCAGTAAATTCGTCGAGGTATAAACAAACCACTTGATGAAGGCTTTAGAGCGTTTACGTTTACGGCGCGCCACAGCGGCGAAAACCGCTGCCGCGGCGGCGGAATGTGTTAACGTTCTTACAATCGATCACTCACCTCAAGCATCCCTGCAACCGTGAGGTAGGGGGTGATGACCCGAGCGTAACAAAGGTCCAGGCCTCTGTTCCCGAGTGTAGCACTGACGGAATGGTTGTCGTTGACCCAGCGGCCTGCACCTGATGCTGAGCTGAGTTCGGTAGCGTGCCCGCGGGCCACTATCTCCGCACCCAGCGATATCTGGTCCGTAATAGCCTGATACCATAAATAGTGTATGAGAGTCGGTATTTATAGTCACTTGTAATGTGCCGTTTAATTTAATACATTACACGTGCTTCCTTTTAAAAGAACAGCACTTAATCTATTTTCTCCAGATTCTTTCTTCAAACCTTAGATTTTTGATGCAGTTCGATTAAAAGGAAGGCAGCTTCAAGAGTGACGTCAATTACCTGCAAGTAATGCATTGCAATAAATTCACGATTCACTGCTATTATGGAAGCAGTGAAACTGTTGAAGTATGCGTCAAAAATACTCTCAAAGCTGTAGAACTCTGCGTCTGCGATCTGCGCCACCACAGTCGCTCTCGTTCCTTGCGTGGGCCCAACTCGCATCTCGCAACTCATTTGGCCTCCAGGGGCCGCTTCCATCACAAAGTACGGAAGGCCAGTTGATCTCGATTTATCCACGTAAGACAGTAATAGCTTATATCCTCCTGGAGACACAGAACTGAAGGATAGTGAGTGTCCCAGAATCCAGTTGCTCTCAGAGCTTTGTTTGACCGAAACGCAGCCTCCTTCAAAACACTGCGGCAGGCGATATCGCGCTGCGTTGTGTATGTAGCGCAAGAGGCCAGGGTTTGTGGCTCCTGCAGGAAGGCTATCGGGATCTTTGTCTGGGCCGCGTCCAGTCCGCGAGCCGGTCACGCCAGCTCCCGTCTTGCCCCGGTCGCCTGCCGTACACTTTGTTTCTTTGGGTATGCAAGAGCACGATTCCAGGTGAGGCGGTGGTGGCGCGTCCCCGGCCCCAGATTTCTCCCTAGGACTAGACGTTTTGGACTTTTCACTTGAATTCCATTTCCCTACAGCGTAAATGGTACTGCTCAATTTTAGTAAGTTAGCCCACCAAGGCGTATCTTGTTGGGTAGTGTTCATCGTGTGTTCATAAATTGATTTAAATATCTATGTAAACCAGCTAAGTATTAAACCAAGAAAAGTAAAATGTAATCGAAATGTCACAAAATTGCATGAAAATCTTGACAATTATAAGTACTTACAAAAATTGACATTAGTACCTACTTGATACTTTGTTTTTTTCCATACCTTAGTTTCTTTACATGGAGAATTTAATAGATACCTACCTTCTTAGGTGGTACCACAGGTGGTACCAACTTAGAGCATTAACCCAACTGCTCTAAGGGTACCAAAGAACTATAACCATCTCTTATCTCAGGGTGGTAGGTATTCCGTACAATTCAAAATTAATAAGTAGGTACATTTGCCTTGCAAAAGGTGGAATAAACGCGATTTTATGTAATGTTGTTAAAGTTAAAAGTCTAAGATTTCGACCATATAGGAGACATAACTATAAGAGCACTATAATAGCTAGCCTTGAATTTAAGGCCCCATCAATTCAGAGCCAAATATACTGTGAGTGTTTTTGAAAAAACACTGTAAATAAACTACTACAGTTTATTTCTTAAAAAAAAAGGTATTGTGATAACATTGTATAAGGCATAGTATCCTTGTAAACTGGCAAATACTGTGCAAATGAGTTTCTTCTCAGCAGTGGTCGTTGCGAAACGCTAGTACCGGTAGCTTTTAAAAAATATTGTAATTTTAATATTATAAATAAACATTACTTACATTACACGTAATGTACACTAAAATTATTGACATAACTGCCTGCGAAGGCCTCATTACTGAATAAATATTTGATTCTTAGATTCTCTGATGCATCAAAGATTACGAAAAATGTGCCCTTACCAAAAATTAAACATTTAACACAGGAATATTATTTTTTTTGTTACAAACGTACATACCTACATACATACATATGATAACGTCTGTATCCCTTGCGGGTTAGACAGAGCCCAAAGGCCACATTTAGCTTGTAGGTGGGCGTAAAGATGGTAAATGAAATCAAAATAGTGATGGGTTGCTAGCCGAATCGCCTATTGATATGATTAAAAAAATAGAACTTTTACGAAAAAATGCGTTTACGAAGATACAGCGCATTCAAATTCCGCATTTAGCACGTCACGCTTTCGTACGATTTTTACACATCGGCACAGAATACATAAGAGTACAAAACATCGGTGACGCCACTTTGGAACTTAGATACTCTGTATCGTTGTGAATTTTAACTTTTTTGATAAACTAAAAAATACGGTACATTCTTTTTGGATAATCTAAATAACGGACTAATTTTAATAATACTTTTATACTTTAATTTATTTGGTACAATAAAGATATTACAAACAAACAAACAAACAAACAAACTTTTCTGACCCAGGCATCATCCTATTACGTCTTTTTACACCTCCCAGCAAAGAAAAATATAATAATTCAACGAAGCCTACTTTCAATGTATGATTAGTATGAGTGAAACGTTAAAGTTTATGAAAACATCATTGTTTTTATAAAATTTAACGTTTCACTTGACGTATACCTGCATTTTAAGCATATCATAGCGTTTGCACACACTTTGTGACAAGTAATACCAAGTCATTATTCATATAATTTACGCATCTGTCGCACCACCTGAATTTATTTCTCTATGTAAGTACTAGATAACATCATCATCATCATCCGAGCGTATTCCTGGTTGCATTCTCAGCGGTAACGCTTCAAAGCCCCAGGCTTCCGTCCGCTACCTACCTAGGTAATTTGACGAGGTTTCTGGTTTTTACACAGAGCGACTGCCGTTTGACCTCTGCAACCAAAAGGGTATATTAATGCGAGGATAGGTTTAAACAAACACTAGATGGCGTCCAGGACCCGCTTTACGTGCTTTCCCAAGTACGGAATCATCATTAATTTCGGATTATCAGGTGATTCAAGCCTGCAATATCCTAACCAGACTGGAAACATCTTTTTACAAAGTACCTATGCTTCCCAGTGGGATTTGAACCCACGATCTCTGAATCACAAGGCGAACGCCTTGACCACTAGACCACGAAGGCAGTCAATTATCTGTGCATGTGCATGTACACGTACAGATTGGGCATTTATTTGGGCATTTATGGATTTATGCCCAAAATGCCGGGAATCTTTCCAATATGCATAAACACTTTGCCCATCTCTATACAACTTGTTAATGAAATAACGCAAAACCTCTCAGATGGTGCCTCAGCCCATGAAACTGAACGACTTTTTTTCTAAAACTTTCACTGATCCAGTCAATTTGAATGAACAACCGAATTTTATTTTTGGCATTTTAGGAATGTTGTAGAACAAAAGTTTTTCAGTTTCATGGACTGAGTTACAAGCTGTAAGGTTTTTCATTAGATAACTCGTTATATATTTGATGATTCAACTGTTTGATAAAATCCCATGCTGATTTTATTATATGACGCAGTTGGATACTATAATCTGCTAATTGATAAAACCTCTAGCTGTTTGGCATTACAGCGAAGCGAGCGTGCCGGCGAGTGCTAGGAATGTTCTATCCATTTTACTAGTTTAGGGCAAATTGCCCGGGTTGAGGCTTAGGCCTCCCCGGGCTTGGTGGAGGCCAATTCTGGTGGGAATGGCCTGGCTATGAGGGAAGGGGTGACTACGACCTCCCTACCATCACAGCTGTGGTAGGGGTCGCGGGGGAGGAGGAGTGTCGGTTGCCGATTTGCTGCCCTCCCTATCCTCCGCGACCAAGCGCGGCCGTGGCGCTTGGCACGGCATCGGTGGGGCCACAGGGAAAGAGGAGTGTCGGTGTTACGTTGCCGCTCTCCCTATACCCTGCGGCCGGTTGGGTGGGCCTCGGTCGCCGTGAGTTGGACTGGGGCAGGGCCTGCTCTTGCAGGCCCCAAATTATGAGGACTGGTTGAACGGTGGAAACGGAATTCCATCGTCCAACGGACAGCCGTCCGGAGTGGAAGGCAGGCGCGTGTGCGTGTCAGCGCGCCTGTCCTTGTAGGACCGATAGGCCAAGGCGACGGTTGCTCTGGCCCCTCTGATTCAGCAGAGGGTGCCGTGAGGCCGTTGGCAAGCCGGGGCCGCTGAGGTAGCGGCCGGCCGCGCCGGGGCTTTGGGGCATGAGAAGCACACGGTCCCTATAGCAATAAAAATCGTGGAATAGTTTTCTGGGAAATGAAATTCGATGTCAAAAAGATCTGTATTCTAATAGACACCCAGTTATATTTCATTATGGTAACCCTACACCATATCCTTATCATGCATGTGTCGTTTGTTATGGATTGTTTAACGGTTTGGTCAAACAGCGGATTACCGCTACTGTTTGACAAAACCGCCAGCCGTTTGGAAACGTACTTATTATTTATTTTATTTTACTCTTTATTGCACACAATTTAACAAATTATACATAAATAATAAAGAAAAATTTTAGCATACAAAAGGCGGCCTTATCGCACAGCAATCTCTTCCAGGCAACCTTAGGGTAGTATGGATACAAAAGAAATTTAGATATGTTTCAGGTGATTAATACATTCTTATATAAAAAATATTTACATATATATATATATATAATATAAATGAGATAGTGTACACGAAAGAAAGTAAGAACCTAAACAAGATGCGAAAGGAAAAGAGTGACTTACAAAGAAGAAAGGAAGTGTGATTTGACTTGTGATTTAAAGCTGGCTAGCGTTCGAGCCTGTTTTTAGCGGTTTAAATGAACGTAACACGTTGCGTAATCTTAGATCATCCAGCTGAACGATTTAGAGTTGTTTAACAAAACCGAGCTGTAATACCAAATAGCTAGAAGTTTTATCAAATAGCCGATTATACTATCCAACTGCGACAAATAGATTGCCTGTTTTACAACGTTTGGTCAATTACAAGACAAGCAATGTATATGTCGCAATTGGATAGTATAATCGGCTTATTGATAAAACATCTATAAGCATCTTAGTCAGTTTAGTGGACCGGGCCCGGTCCTGCAGTGGAGACTAGAAAGACGTGATGGTGATGATGTAGATGTATTGACCGTAAATAATAATTAATTGTAATATAGTAATTTGCATATTCGGCGCAAAACTATACCGTAAATTAAATAAAGAATTGACAGCTTTCAACTGTCGTCGTCAGTCATTTCTGTCAATGTCACTGTCAAGTCTGTCTATAAATAAATTGCTGTTGTTCTTTCTTTGATAAAGTTTAAGTAGGTAGTGATTATAATTCTCTTTGAAGTTTGATGAGATATAGAAAGATCTGTGAGATTATACACGATTTTAAAGAGTAAACTTGTTTTTTTGAATATTTAGATGTATCAATAACATAGTACAAAAAAGTTTTGTTGAAGTTTTTTGCATCTCTGACTCGTTTATTAAGTTTTTCATCACCTTATTGAGTATTTGTTTGTTTATCTTATTTTACACAATGACTAGTGTTAGTTCTCGCTTTTTGGACCTACTCCGACGGAATCTTAAATCAGATGCTGTGCCAAGACCTCCTCGTGAAGAACCGAACAGTAATGAGGAAGTACCACACGTAAATCCCCGCTCCCACGAAAGCGCCGAGCCTGCGTCAGAGCCTGAAGAAATCTTGATAGAAGACAATGACAGCAACACGGATGATTACGAACCGAAAGTAAAAGGTTCATTTTACAAAGATAATGGCTTTAAGAACTTTAAAACAAAAACTGAAAACAGTGATCCTAATAAGCAAGTAACAGTCAACACTCAAGGCAAGTTAATTTTTTGTTTCATTTTCCTGTTCCGTTTTTATTGTTTAAACACTTAAGGACTTGCTACTGGGTTCAGCGGACCCAGTCTTTGCGGCGTTGCCGTTCTTAGTACCTTTCGACGACCGAGTGAGACAATAGGTGAAGCTTTCGGAGTCAGTTAGCGCGCTTCGCGTGAGTTCTACGGACGTTAAAGGTGCGTATTGGTCCGGTTGACCCGGGTAGCGACTAAATACGTAAGTGGTGGTAAAAATTTCCAAGTGGGGGGAGGGGGGAGGGGGGGATTAGTGCGTCTCCCCTAAGCAACCCCCACCCTGCGGAAATAAATAGTTACGGAGATATAGGGATTTAAAGTTTGTATGAAAATCGCTTAAAAAAAGGTCGTCAGATACTAGACGCGACGAAAATCGCTACCGCTTATTAAAGCTTTGCCGGCCTCGCTCGGCTCGCGCGCTTTTGGGTCACAGTTCTAATCTAACCTAACCTACTTTTCTGGCAGCGAAAATGAATACATTATAGCTTTTACCTGACTACTATAAAAACGAAACGTCAAATATGAAAATAAACGTCAAATATGAAAACAAAACGTAAAGGACTGTGAAAATTGTAACTAAAACTCGAATTTATTTTATTTAAAAAAAACTATTCGTTTCCGCAACCCAAAATTTCGATCAGTGACTCCTTGAATGTTACTCTTTTTGACAAAAAAATATCAACCTCCAACTCAACCGTCCTTATTGGAAAGTTTATCCTCATAATCGTCTGAGGCCAGATGAAATAGAAGAATACTTAAATGAAGAAATAGAAGACGTTCAACATTGTTCAAGAGGCTATATTTCCTTCTGAAAACTTGACACGAAGAGAAAAATCTCTTCGTGTCAAGTTATCGTCTTAGTTATAGTTTGATAAAAATCAAAACATTGTCTTTTTCTCTGATCAAACCCCACCTTCATCTTCTATCACAAACATTCCACAGCACATAAAAAATCGCATCCGAAACAGAACCACCAGCTCCATCCAACCAACCAGTGAGTGGATGATAAGTTCGTTGCGGCCTATGTAATTGGAAAAAGGATAGAAAAATCAAAATTTTCTGCATAATATGCAGTGTACCAATTTGTGGAGAACACATGAAGCATATATATTTAAATTGCAATATCTAAAATGAAACATCTAACATAAAAAGCTACTGTTAATTAATCTTAAAATATAAGTGCCATTCCTAAAAAGATATTTTTGTTTTGTTAATTTTGATTTATTTTTTTACTTTTGTTTTAAGCAATTGATTTCAATGTTATTTTCTATTAGTAAGTACATTATAGTAGTATAAGAAAATACAAAATATTTTGTTACAAATAGAAAATTATAAAAATTATAACCATTTGCCAAAAAAATATCTCATATTTGTAAGAAATTGATTATATTTTTGTAATAGTAAATTCCTCATTTAAAACAATAAATAAAAGTTTTTAATTAATTTGATTTTTTTCTTTATACGTATATTGTCCTAATTAAAAAAAAAAATTCTTTTAGTATAAGGTTTCGGAATAATTTAGAATATTATACTGGGTCCAGTGAACCCGGTAGCGAGTGTTTGTGTCACAAATTGAGGCGCGAGTCCCTAAGTTTTAAAATGTTTATTTACTGTGTTTTGTTAAGAAAAGCTGTTAGGTGTTACTCATTTTGCTTGATATAATCTGTGTAATGTGTAGTTCATTACCACAGAATACATAAGAGTACAAATGTAATGACATTACTTAGATCATCATCATCCTCAGTATATTTAAGAACTAGGTAGCTATGTTCTTCATGTACTTAGATAGTGGTATGTATTTTAGACTGGAGTTATACTTTGAGTACTCGATCGGGGTGTTCTTAGCAATGATTCAAGAAAATTATTGAGACAGCTATTTTAATGTGTGATTTAGTTTTGAAATCTCATTAAAATACACTAAAATTTATTGCATAATCTAAAACATGTTAATAAGACAATAATGATGTAGGTACAATAGAAACAGGTTGTGAATATGACTCAGAATTTGTAATGATAAGATTATGAAAGTATGTTAGTAATATTTTTAATGAATTGTAGCAGCCGGACATGTCATTAACATAGTTAAGAGCAATGGCACTCATTGGGGCAATAACTATGTGTACCACCTGGGGTCAAAGAAGTCACAGAAGACTGTGGATGAAGACTCGGAAGATGAAGTAATACAGAAGGATGATCTCATTGTGCTGCTAATGGAGGCCGAAGAAGATGTGAGTCATGATATTTTGTAAATATACAAGTTCATTTACCAGACATGGATATATTGTATGTGTGTAGGTATGTGTGTAGGGATGTTTGTTCCTCTTTCACATCAAATATTCATTTTGTGAGCAACTGCTAGCAATTAATATAAACATACTCATATGTACGGTTTGATGGTGTGGCTTATGTAGAACATTAGTTTCAGACAAACTGTTAATGTTACAATTGCAATTGCAGTATTTAATATGTCCTCACGCACAATACTTTCACACGGAAGTATTAATATAACAACAAAGGATAGACTGTGTTTTGCCTTTATTTGACCTAGCGAGCAAAGCATCTCAGTTTCCAGATTGGCCAAAAATACTTATGTCCATCTGTCTGTTCTCGCCTCCAGGTCGCATTTTTCCACCGATTTCGATGTAAATTATTAATTAGCACACAAGTTCCTTCATTTATTTAATTTTTTTAGTCGATCCCTATTTTTTTTTTGCTGGAGAAAAAAGGGACAAAAAGGGGGAAATTCGCTGTAACATTATATATAGACGATTTGGACAGGATCAATCAATCATTTATTTGTCAAACAAACATACAATTTTAGAGCTGTTACAATAATATATACTAGTTCGCTATGTCTTGCCATGCCAGGAGAAAGCGGAAAGTGTTAGTTATTTCATAGTTATAAGGGCTCGCGAGCCTCGCAAGCCACTAGTAAAATAAACAAAACATGCAAAGCAATGGGCACTCAATGAACGGTAGACACCAAAATGATTTATGATGGTTTCAGGTTGAACATGAATACATGGATTATGTTTCTAAGAATTTGGGTAAGAAATGGAAGAGCTTCTTCACAAGCTTGGGCTACACGAGGGGACGGATCGAAACCTTCGAGTATGATGAAATGAAAAATGGTGTGTCTGAGGTGAGAACAAGGAATATTTACATTTTCTCAAAACATTTTTATGGTATAATTTTGCTTTAGAATGTTTACATGAATTATTTAACTTCGTTCAATTCCTATTCTTATAGTTACTTAACTTCATTCAATACATGTTAATAGTTTCTCGCAATAATATTTAACAATCTGTGACACACAGGCGGGGAGGAAAGTTAGTGTATTTAAACAGTGACTTTTCCAGTTCAAAATTAATGTAATGTAACTTGTCTTCTTACCCGCTAATATAATATCAAAGATTGTGTTTTTAACCTATAGTGTTTAGTGTAGGCTAGTTGTAATATTGGCTTCACTTCTGCCAAGTCTCAATAGTTCTTGGTTAGGGTAGATAAATTTAAGCCAACAAATCTATACTAATATTATAAAGCGGAAGAGTTTGTTTGTTTAAACGTGCTAATCTCAGGAACTAATGGTCCGATTTGAAAAAATCTTTTTTTGTTGGGTAGTTCATTTATAGAGGAAGGCTTTAGGCTATATAACATTCCGACAACAACGCGAACGAAGTCGCGGGCACAGCTAGTGATAAAATAAAAAGAACAGTATAAAAAGGCTTAAATTGAAATAGTAAAAGAAAATGATGAAAATAGTAAGAATATAATGAATGGCATTGTTCAAGGTGCGCTACAAACTCCTACTGGACTATGTAAGGAATGCTGATGACCCATCGCTCGGCAACCTGTCTACAAGGCTGTGGGAGGAGGGCGAGAGGGAAGTTGTCAAAGGACTCTCCCTCTTATACAAAAAAAACAAGAAGAAATTTTAAAACTGTGATATTAACAAGGACTGTATGTTGGCTTAAAACAAGAACAAGTACATTTATACATATATTTTGTTATAGTTATTTTATAAGGTTACTTATGTTTTGAAAGTAAATATGTATTATTAAAAAGATCTATGTCAAGTTCTGGAGATGTCAGACTGAGTGAGTTGCTTCACCTATTAGTTGTGTTGTGAGTTAATCACAGACCATGGATCAAGATAGACACAGCCTCTGTATGAATTTGCGTGTCGATCTGACGTCAAATTGACTTCATTTAGGATCGTCACTTTTAGTCTGTGTATGTCAATTCATTAGATCGTACATTGAGCTCTCTACTGTAAAATACTTAAATCTACCGTTTTAAGCCGTAGAAACTCATCGAAAAACGTTGGAGGCAGTAATAAAAAAGATTCCTTCCGTTTGTAAGTGAATTTCTTATTAAATATTATATTGAAAATTGACACGTCAGGTTTTCATAAAAATTGAAGGACTTTCTTTATCTAGTAGTATATACAGATCTGTAGGGTTTATTAATAATAATTGTTTAACAAATTTGAAAGTTTTATTCTTCTAATTTTATATGTATCAGAATTGCTGGTAAAAACTAGCCATAAGTCAAAAGTCGAGTTTCTTATAAAATAATTTTAGGATTCTCTACAGAACTTGGCAGCCATTTAGGTCTCTATTTTTGTGCTGGATATTGAACTTGGCTTCCATTTTCACGTTTATATTTTTGGTGAGATTTAAAACAAGCATGCCCGTTTACTTCCACCTTATATTCATCTTATTCTTGTGCCTATCTATTACTGGATGTAGAGACCGTTGAGAATTCCTGTGAACGACGCCTAACATTTCTTACTTCCTTCGAGGACTATTTTCCGAAATTTGGCCCTCATTACGTAATATATTTTTATTTGGTCCGCATTATCTGGACCCATATTGCGTCGGGTGGTCTGGACGTCCCCTTTCTAGGTGACCTTATTTGATTTGCCTTGTCCTACTTATTTATATTTCGAAGGTGGGATAATTTTTAATTACGAACATGTTCAATAACGTACATGGTGACCGAACAGCTGATTCGAGTTTGTATGAGAAGCAAAAAAATATTTCTCATATTTCGATATATGTTCCTTGGGAAAAGTTGTTCAGTATC
This sequence comes from Acrobasis repandana, assembly GCA_963576875.1. Classification (NCBI taxonomy): domain Eukaryota; kingdom Metazoa; phylum Arthropoda; class Insecta; order Lepidoptera; family Pyralidae; genus Acrobasis; species Acrobasis repandana. Next base: position 8,154,553 of record OY756215.1, read on the forward strand.
ATGGACTGAATTCACCCTTAAAATAGTTTCAGTATATTTTGTTAGACGTTAATATGTATTTGTTATAAAAATATAGTATCGTTGAGTTAGTATCCTATAGCAAAAGTTTAAACTTACTTTGGGGCTAGCTCAATCAGTGTGATTTGTCCTTATATACAGGGTCTAACAAAATATACTGAAACTATTTTAGGGGTAGGTTCTGTCCATGATAATGAACAACTTTCTCCAAGGAACATATAGCGAAATATGAAAAATAATTTTTGGCGGCCTCCCATACAAGTTCACCGATCAGCTGATCCGAGTTTGTATGGAAAGTCGAAAATTATTTTTCTTATTTCGACATAATATGTTCCTTGGGGAAAGTTGTTCAGTATCATGGACTGAATTCACCCTTAAAATAGTTTCAGTATATTTTGTTACACGTTATATTTATATTTATTTATTTGCAATGTTGTTACCAAGTATGAAATATTTACATTATTATATGCATTTTCTATGTCTAAAAATAACTTTACAATGGTGCTAATTCAATAATAAAGAACAAATCAGTTGTTATATTAATATAATATAAACTATTTTTATATTAAGGCCCCTCAGTTCAGAGCCAAGAATACTGTGAGTGTTTTTGAAATATCACTGTAATTAAACTACTAGTTTAAAAAAAAACATTGCATAGATATCTTAAGGCTTTCCTACAGACACCCACAATATCCAAAACACGATTGAGCATTTTTGGCTTAATAGAAAAAAATCACAAACATACCTCTAAATTTGCCTAAATTTACCTTTAAAAATATGTACTTATAATTATTTTATACAATCACCTTTCTATATGAAAATTATAATCTAAATTACTAGTCGATTTCGCTATAAAAAAAAATATAATACAAAAAAAGTAATAATAAAACACAGTGAAATATTCGTCAAGAGCGAACAAAGGCCTGGACCCGTGCTTGACGATATTTCACTGTTTTTTTATTTTAACTATAATTTTTTAATTTGCATTATAAAAAGGTGATTGTATAAAATAGAAATAAGTTTTTTAAAGGTCGAGCCAAAAATGCTCAATCGTGTTTTGGATATTGTGGGTGTCTGTAGAAAAGCCTTAAGAAGATTATTTTCTAATTTTTTTGAGAAATAAACTGTAGTAGTGATTTTTTAAAAACACGCATAGTAATGCGAGCTGTGAACCCACGTCGCCTTAAATTCATAACTGTATTTAGCTGTAAGTTATAGTACTTCGACATACCTTTATTGCATTTTATATAGTTTTTAAATATTCAAAATGCAGGTACTAAAGTACTCAAACTAAATAGGCATAATGAAAAAATATTACGCGAGGTTTTAAACCGGTTACCGGTAACCCTAGCTTTCTTCACTATGTCTCTAATATCTTTATTGTACAAGTTTGAGTGATATTTTAGCCAATGCTTAAAATTTACCTAGTATTTAGTTATTTAAAAAAGAAACTGGTCAAGTGCGAGTTAAACTCGCGTGGTAGTACGGAATCCAAAAAATAAGTAAGTATAAGTATACATTTTTTATGTATCAGCAACAGCACAGCTTATGGGTCTTACACAAAACCGCGATGCGATGCGATGCCGCATCGCAAGAATTAAAGAGGCGAATTGCTACGATACGATTTCGTGCGGTAAGCGCAAGGTTCAGGTGACCATACCTTTAACGGTAGGCAGTCAGATGTATTGGACGTGTTTTTAAGAATAGTGACATGGATCGCAAAAATATTGTTGCACTGCTGTTATTGTTAAATAGATATAGAAGAAAAATATTTTGGGTTCATCCATTTACTACGATTATGAACGCTGATGGGAACTATTTTGCTCGAAAATACTATGCTTTGAGAATAGAAGTAGATATTTTTGAAGTGAAAACTTCTTTATCGGCGTTGTGCACTTTTTTTGTAATGGGTAAAAAAGGTTAAACTCGCGTCAGGACACGTGTCCTGATCGAAAATTCGTAAGACGGATGGAGAGTAGACAGCCGGCGCGGCGTAGGAGAGGAAGTATCCCCCTCTCTTTCTACGGCGGGGCGAAAATGTATGCCTGCGCCTGCTGTTTCGTTTAACTGAGAGATAAACTTTTTATTGTAATATAACTTGTCATGTTTGTGTACGATAGCGCAATAAATAAATATTGTATTCTACCACATAAATGATAGTACTTTTATACTGATAATTAAAGCAATTCGTGCAAAATAATACCCTAACCATTCCAAAATATCAAAAATGCACAACGTTAATATTCAAGTTTTCACTTCTGCCGGCACTCCCGGAGTGTAACCCGTCGTTTTTTTTGATTATCTTAGAATGAGCATATCTTCGTTCGAAGAGCTTTTGAGTTTATTATCACCATGTCTACAAAAACGATCGTACAAGGGAAGAATTCCTGTTATGCCTTTAGATATGCTGGAACTGACTAAAGGAAAAGGTGGCGCTGGCGTCTTTCCTCTACGCTGTCTTAGAGCAGAATATAATGGGAGTCAATAAGTGTGACGTAATATCGCAGGAATACGCGATGCGAACCAGATCGGAAGTTCTTGCGGTGCATTCGTGCGAGCTCGCAGATATTTGCGATGCGATGCGAATTCGCAGTTATGTGTAGGAGCCCTAATAGATGAGTGATATACGTTAATGTACCTAACACAAACAGATTAGATTGAAAGTGATTTCAGTGTCTTGATTGTACAGGTAATATTGGTTACCTACGTTTTATTACTAAACTGATAGAGTTCTAATGTCATAGAATTTTAGTCGAACTTGAGCGGTCAGAGGTCAAGAACACAGTATAACTAAATATCATATCATTACCGTGTCAAATAACCTCTGATCGGAAAGTAACGCTCAACGTGCCGTATTCCATTTTGTTATGTAATAGTACATAATAATTATTAATTTTATTGTAGGTACATATATATATTGTTTAAAATGGGATCGTAGTAGTATTATAGACGAAAAATACATGGGTTTTCATTCCTTTTATTTGTCGTCCATGGTAGTATAAAATATACTTTATTTTTTAATTCTCTGTTTATGTATATATCTATTTAAATGTGCAATTAAATAAGTCACAAAATCTTTCTTTTTTACATTTTACTCGTATATCTACTAATTTCCTAAAACACCAGGAAATGTTTTACCACACATAAAAAAGAATATCTTTTTACCCGACAGCGACAAAGCCAAAAAGGAGGAAAAACTGTTTGGAATAGAATTATTCGAGATATCACCAATCAATTTATCAACAAATTCTTTACAAAATATATTTATATATGAAATAAAAATATACTTTAAAAAAATTAAAACAATTAAAATTCGCGGCCGTTTACCGATAGTATTTGCAATTTTGGCAACTTGGCTACAGGTAGTTGCGAAGGTTAGACGCCATTGTTACTCACTACTTGAACAAATATGTGACTACAATACAAAAAAGCCGAGGCGACAGACTCTATTGTTAATTTCATCAGCAAATAGCCGATTGACTAGCGATCGTGACAAGGTATTATTTTCCGATAGGTATTTATTATCACAATAACATAGGGACGTGATACTTTACTTAAAGTGTATACAAAAAACTTCATAAAATATTAAACAAAGCGTTACCCTTATCACTAATTCAAGAACAATATTATTATCTATGAATTGAACAGTAAACAACTGGATGATAAAAAAGTTTTATTGCAATTAGTGTCTCGGAGTTATCTATGTTAGTTGGTTCTCGAAGGCTCCGAGCAAGTGTGTCTTGAGTTCTCGCCGAGACTAGACCAACATGCCGCCGCCCAACAGAAACGGTCTCAAAATCGTCTCTTTAGACGTGAAAGACGTGAGGTTCCCCACCTCTCTCGGAGGCCATGGATCCGATGCCCTGGTAAGTAACCTAAGTTACTCTTACATTACTTGTCTTAAGTCACACTCAAAGCTAATTTATTAAACTATCCAGTATAACTTAAACAAAGCCTATGTAATTCTAAAATATTTGATAAATATCAAAATGAATTAGGCTTTATTTGACAAATATTTCCATAGGCTTTATTTTGATTGACATAGAGACCACTTTAGGTTGACATGCATATGTCTAATAAATTTCTTTGTGGCTATTGGAACAGTGTAGTGCACATCATGATTCTTGTTATTGTTACTTTCTATAGTAAAAAAAACAGTGGCACTTCGGGAGTGCAAACAGAAGTAAAAATTTGAACAAGGTGGTGTCGGTTACGGTAACAGTGTCGCGAGTTCAATGGTTTTTTTTTCATTTAAAAAAATGCCCCAAGTGCCTGAAGAAGTTTCACTTCAAAATCTTTACCTAGATTCCCTTGACCTTATTATGATTCTTTAAACGCGTTTCTGATGGCACCCTTAGCTGTGCTGCGTCGGAGTCTGGGATCTTCCACTTACGACTTTTTGTATTTAATGAAATGTTGTCTTTATTTAATAAAACATGTACTTCCAGCACACCGACCCCAACTACTCGTGTGCGTACGTCACCACGAGCACCGAGAATGGCAAGCAAGGCTTCGGGCTGACGTTCACCTGCGGGCGCGGCACCGAGATCGTGGTGCTGTGCATCCGCGCCATGAGGCGGTTCGTGGTGGGCAGGAACGCGGCCGACATCTTCGCGGACTTCGCTGGCTTCTGGCGCATCATCACCAACGACTCGCAGATGAGATGGGTACGTCTTTGAATCTTCCGGAGTGCAAACTGGTCCGATAGAATATTTGTATACGGGATAGAAGGTGCCATCTTTTCTTCTTTGGCTTGTCCCATTTTCTTGTGTGTGTAAAAAAAGAAAACAACATATTGAGAACAGTGCGGGCACTGTTCTCAATATGTTGTTTTCTTTTTTTATTTACTTACATAACCCATCCATCTCTGGTTAAGACTTTGTTTCTGGCTTCATCTAATTTTGTTGGGTCCTTCTTGTAATAAAGACACTAGGCGTAAGTAAAAACACGTTTTTTGTACGTACTTAATAATAAATATTAATATCCCGCACTAACACAACCTCAGGCGAAAAGAGCCAAAAGTATTTTTTTATCAAGATGGTGTAGGTACAATATGCCACATAGAAAAGTATACCACCAATAGAATACTATAATAGTACCAATAAATATAGAGGTAGCATACTTTTATATGTGTACGGTAAAAAACTGCAAAGTCGTGAATTATGCTATTTACTAAAAATACATTAAAAATATACGTGACAGTGATGCTGTGTCGAACATCTAACAACTTTTAGTCACAATCATAGATTTTACTCAGTCACAATGTTTAATACATACTGTCAACTGTTTTTCCTACTTATAGGTATGTAATGTTTGTCGCATTTACTCGTATATAACCCTGTTATCTGTACTTCATATTATACCTTATGACCAGCATAAAGTGAACCTGTAAAATGATATCAATATACCTATTAGCCTCTGCTTTTATTATTGGATCTTAGATGTCACTGAAAAACATTGCTTTGTAAAAGTAGAGTCCATTTTGTAAAATCCTGTCCATAGTTTTTAAAATATATTTACTTCCTGACAGATCGGGCCTGAAAAGGGAGTGGCTCACCTGGCAGTGGCAGCCATTTTGAACTCCCTGTGGGACCTGTGGGCGAGACTCGAGAACAAACCACTATGGAGACTGCTGGTAGACATGGAGCCAGAGGTAAGCCAATGTGTACCTTAATAAATAAAATTAAAAAAAAAAATTGTTTAAAAATTTCCGAAGTGTAGTGTATTGGTTTTACTACGCTTCTTCGTCACTTGGAGGTCCTGGGTATCCTGGGCCCTTTTACAGGTACTACACACCGGACCTACCTCTAACCTCTATATGCTTATGACATCATACGGAGCGCTAATAATTGTATATGTTAGATCTTATCTATTTTTGGCTAAAAAAAGAAAGATCTCGCGACAACGCTCGACACGACAACGCTCATCGGCCCATATTTGGAATGGAAAAAGTAATTCGTTCGAACTACTGAGCTACTTATCACAGTAGATTTTATTAGAAAACTAGCTCTTGCCCGCGGCTTCGCCCGCGTAGATTCGGGGTATGAAAAATAGATGTTGGCCGATTCTCAGACCTACTCAATATGCTCACAAAATTTCATGAGAATCGGTCAAGCCGTTTCGGAGGAGTACGGGAACGAACATTGTGACACGAGAATTTTATATATAAGTTATAGAGCGCCACAGTAAACATCATAATAAGTGTTCATCGTATACCTCCTTTTTAAGTCGAGGTAATAAATAAAGTAGTTAAAGTAGTAATCGGGGTGATTCGAAGTCACGATAGCACAATTGGTAGTGCACTCACGGCGTTAACGTGAAGGTCGTGGGTTCGAATCCCACTTGTGGCGGATTTTTTCATCACATAGTTTCAATTTTGATTAATATCCGAGCATTGTAATGCTATTAAAAATAATAAATAAAATAGTTCTTTGCGGGTTGATGTTCACTCAAAACTAAATATTCTTCTAGGCTCAGTATTGAGCTGTGTTTCGTTGAGGCTGGCGTTGCGTTACAGGTCCTCCAACGTGCAGGCATCGTTAACATAATATAGTAACATAACAACATAATAAAGTAGTTATTATGTTGGCTTATCATGGTTATTTGACATGACCAACCAAGCGTGAAGATAACAGAGGCAGAGTACTTAGGTACTCTAGTATTACATAGTAGCTCGGATGTCACAACTCATTGTTTTAATAATTTTCTTTGATAGGAACTGGTGTCTACGATCGACTTCCGGTACATAACCGATGTCGTCACGAAAGAGGAGGCCATTCAGATGCTCAAAGCCAAGAAGGCAGGTAAAGCTGAGAGAGTGAAGTACCTCATCGAAAATGGATATCCAGCATACACCACACAAGTTGGTAGGTGTCTTTTTACTTCTTATCTTAGAGGGGATCAGGCCTCAGGTTCAGGCGGTATGGATCTTACTTAATGGCCGAGCGAGCGAAGGGTCTCAGTTTGGAGATTGGCGAAAAACGCTTTTGTCAGTTTGTCTGTTCTCGCCTGTGTCGCATTTTTCAACCGATTTTAACAAAAATTGGCACACAAGTTTCTAGATTTTTTAATTTTTTTAGTTGATCCCGATATTTGATTGGGGAAAAATAGGGGGAAAGGGGGGAACTTTGTTGTAGCGTTATTTATTGGCGGATTTTAATCAAATTTGAGAGGCTCATTCTTCTGAGGCCTTCATTCTACACAAGATGTTGCAAATTTCCAAAAAGGGGGAGTGCAGGGGGAAGTTTGCTGTTGCGTTATATATGAACGGATTTCAATCAAATTTGAGAGACACACTAAGGACTTCATTCCACACAAGATGTTGCAAATTTCCAAAAACGGGGAGCACTCCCCGTTATATATGGATGGATTTCATTGAAATGGTATTTCTAAACAAGGGGATTGCATGGTTTTAAGACCTCGCGAGGTCTACCGTTCTTAGAAAACCAATAGTTACTTATAATATTACCCACACAAGGTTACTTTTTGATCACTAGCGAATGATGTTCAGTTTCAGTCAATCGTGATTCTGAACTACTTCCATAAAAATATGAACATGCTAAAAATAAACAATTTTTCATAGTCCCTTAGAAAATCAGCTGAGCGCTCATTGTACTCGTATGGGGGGAAAAAAGAAATGGAACTAAAACGAGCAAAAAACAAATCATATTGGTGATCTACTCGTAGTAGCAATATATTTTACAAGTGAGCAGTCAGAAATGATTTTTGCTTATATATTCTCCTAAACCAAGAAATTGAAATAAAAGATGAAAGATAGTACATAATACATAAATTTTCATGATGTATATGTTTTCTCCTCAGGTTGGATGGGTTACAGCGACGAGCTAGTGAAGGAGCTGTGCGAGAAGTACTTGAAGCTCGGCTTCACCAGCTTCAAGGTCAAGGTCGGCCACAACCTCGCCGACGACCTCCGGAGGTGCTCCACGGTGCGCAAGCACATCGGTGACGACAACGTCTTGGTGAGAAACAATTTGATTTACCTTTCCAGTCGGATCACATATTTTATTTTTAAAATTCCGGGTTTATTATTAGTGCCTCGAACTATAAGACATTGTGTTATACATATCTTCTTTCTTGTCCGCTACGCTGAGCGGGCGCACGCGACGATTTCTGTCTATCTCTGTCACAAACACTACGTGCCACAGAGACGGCATTACGCGACGGATTTTGATATCTCTTTCTTACATAGAGTTAGTGACAGAGATAGACTGAACCCGCCCGCTTAACGTAGCGGACGCCCTTAGTGCCAAAGCGGTAGTGGCCAAGGGGTTTAGACACTGGCTTTGCGTCTGTGAGGCACGAGTTGGATCCCACTAAGCGCGACTTGTACCTCTCAGTTTGTGCTCGTAACTACGTTTATTTTCAACTACTACCACCACTTCCTTCCGGCACAGATACTATAATACTAGCCGTAGCCTGTGGAACATGATGATTGTTGGCATTAGATGACAGTCATTGGGCTACGTCAGATGCCTTAAGGCAGCTCGCCTTTAGCAAAATCTGACACCGGTGTTAGTATTATGTAAAAAGTCTTTAATTTTGACGTAAAAAAGACTTGAGAACTTACTTGGATTTTCTTCCGTTTGCTAAATGAGGACATGAGCGATACCTATGATAAAAAAAATATTTGGTGGCAGAGAATAAATATTTTTTGGTTTATCTCGATCAAATAGTCTCGCTTACTATCGCATTTCAATAATACAATCTATCTGTAGATGGTGGACGCTAACCAGGCGTGGAGTGTCGACGAAGCCATCGACTGGATGAAGAAGCTCGCGCACCTAAAACCCCTTTGGATCGAGGAACCAACGTCGCCCGACGACGTGCTGGGCCACGCAGCCATCTCCAAGGCTCTCAAGTAAGTTTTTGTTTAACACCCATTGGCATAGAAGATATAGACCAGCTATCTCAAACATTGGCCCCTGCCGTGTTTCTGGAATTATTCTTACTGTATTGTAACACACACCAAGGCATTTTTAATTATATTTACTATGTGTTCGTATGGTTTTCGCTTATAAACTGTCGAAAGTACTAGGCGCATAGAGGCTAGCAAGCGACTAAATGAAGTTTATGGAGACGGGACAAAGCAGTGATATGTGGTGTCTGCTTTAGTTTTACCTATGTTATAGCTCTTTGTTAACACCTGAACTTTTACTATTTCCTAGAGCAGCTAATGTTGGATAAGGAAATGTATCTTTACTATTTTCTAGGATATCTGATGTTGGATAAGGAAATGTATGCACTGTAAGAGGCCGAATAGAATAGTCTTTCTCACGTCTAGCTACGGCTCCGAGTATGACAGGAAACGCGATTGACACCGGTAGGACCTAAAAATGGCGTAATTAATAAATCCAGGCGCGGCGTCTTTCATGCCAGGTCTGCTAGAGGATTTACACATTGGCACTCATTTTGGAAATTGGGAGATTTGTGGGGCTCTTAGAAGGCTCTCGGACTGCGCCCGTACCTATCGAGGACAGTAACATGGACTAGTACATATTGTATGAACACAAGTCTAGCGTACTGCATTATGTTTTTATGCGCTACTACGGGCTTCCTTGGAACATCTTCCTAGACTTAGTCAACAGGCGGTCATCTCTCTTTTTCATTCTGTAACTACAGTACATGGGTCACATTCTATCTTGCTTTTTCGTTTTAGGCCCTTGGGCATCGGCGTGGCGACCGGCGAAATGTGCGCCAACCGCGTGATGTTCAAGCAGTTCCTGCAGAGCGGCGGCATGCAGTACTGCCAGATCGACTCGGCGCGCGTCGGCGGCGTCAACGAGATCCTCTCAATCTATCTCATGGCGGAGAAACTTAAAGGTACCTACTTATTCCTCTTGTCAATTTGCTATGGAACTCAAATGGAGAACTGTCATCAGCTAGGCGCCTTGTCCCATGAGTGATGTAGCTGGAAATGATAACATTAGCATTTTGCGTATGCAGCCACTATCTTGGCAATTTTTTTTTTGTACAAGCAAAATATTTAAAGAAAAATCTCCTTATCCTCCTTTCTCCTGGTTCCAGTGAAAGTGTGTCCCCACGCCGGAGGAGTGGGTCTCTGCGAGATGGTGAACCACCTGCAGTTCTGGGACTACGCGTCGCTGTCGGGCGCCGTGGACGGCCGCCTCATCGAGTACGTCGACCAGCAGCACGAACACTTCTACGACCCCTGCGTTGTCGAGAATGCCAGATATTTGGCGCCGAAGGTGAGGATCAAAGTCAAAATCATTTATTTATCTTAGGATATTTTGATAAATTGATAATTCACTTGATCAGACAATTTTTTCGAAACGTCAAAACAAACATTTTGTATGGGAGTTGTATGAAAATATCAACCATGACGCCAGTTTTTAGCAGTCAAATAGCGCTCTTAATAACATTTTTTCTGCATAAATCTAAAAAATCATGTTGAAAATGAATAAGAGCAATGACAAGTGACACTTTTGTGAAGTTTTCTGTTAATAGTATATAGTACCATTAGGTCCATTAGTACCAAATAATTTATTTTGACCCAGTCATTTTCCACAAAATCCAAATGTGAACCACGCCTGAAGTTGTTCAAAATAAGTGCTAAGGGTTGGGATACATCTGTCAGCACAGAACAGCATTTTCCTATGCTGCTCTCCTTTTCTGTCGCTCAGAAGCGTCATGGAGCGAGAGAGAGCGACGGAACGCTTCAGCATGGCCGGTGCCGACAGATGTGTCCCAACCCTTATAATGTTGCAGTCATGCGTACGACAATACTGATACTGACTAAGGGCGGATTTCATCGTTTTCATTGTAAAACTAATAAAACTGAGTTCAAATGTTTGATTTGATCTCGATTAACGTCAAATGAATTTTACCGGCATTTTGCGAGCTAACTTTTGATCGCGTTTACGAAAACAAAGTTCACCTAAATTCATAGACAAAAAGCACAGATTATATTAAAAATCCTATAATAGTTTTCAGAAGAAATAAATAACGAAAAGCAAAACTCATTGATTTAAAAACCGGTAATAAATTGCGGAGGAACGGAACATAAATAAAAAAGTATGTGGGCTTCTCCCACTTGTATATACATAAATTTATAAGTTTTATTTATCTGTATTCATACTTTTTTATTTATACTTCTTTATTGAAAGCGATGGTCTTTACCAGTCAACCACGGACTTTGCGTTGCGCGCGCATGTTGCCTCGCGGCGTCATGTTGCGCGCGCATACTTTTAGTACTGAGTTTTGGTCGACTGTGAATGACCATCCTTCAGATCTCTCATGTCTTGTCATTTGTGGTAACAGCATTTTTCACTGTTAAAAATTTAAATTAATTTAATATTTACTTTGTGTTCAGTTCTTTTGTCTTGACTATTCTACTTCCACATTTTTCTACCTTATTTTCCACTGATTTTATCGCTCGTGCACCTTCTGTTTTGCTTATTTCTTTTTACTCTTGTGTGTACATAAAAACTATTTACATCTTCCATTTGTTTATTTCTCCTACTTCCCATACACACAATCTATCTGGGACGCTCTGCTCAGGAGCTCCCACACTTCGGGGCTACCCTTGCCCCCCATAAGTATGTATGTCAGTCATATTTCCCGCCTATTTTTTGACATTTGTTTGTTTGAACGCGTTTAGAAACGTTAAACGGCCATTATCGGGCGTTCAAAATGTAAAACGCATTTTGCGTTAACTGCGATTAGTTTTTGTCGGTGAAATCCAAAACGTAGCATCTGAACTCGAATTAAGTGCGTAAACGAGTTTAGTTTCAATTGATCCCGTTTTACTTCAACGGTGAAATCCGCCCCAAATGATCAGGTCTCCCCACTTCAAAGTTTACTAATGCTGTCCATGTTAAATGCTGTTTCAGAACCCTGGATACAGCACGCAGTTCTTCCCCGAGGCCGTGCAGAAGTTCTCATACCCGAACGGCAGCGAGTGGCAGAGGATGTTCAAGAAAGGCATCTTCCCCAGACCCGACGAGGCGGAACTCGTCAACGCTTAGTTTTAACACCACTTAGGCATCTCGCCGAGTGTACTTGAACCAATAAATATAAAAAATTAGATGGCCACGACCACTACCAGATACACTATAGAAGCCATATGAACATTGTACACTTGGCCGCAGCTTATTTCTTTAGTTAATCTGGTCGTAGTCGCTAGTAGACGACGTGCCTCAGTACTTATATTAATCTCATAAGTGATCTTTGTCGAACATATTTTAAAAAATAAATGAAAATGTTTAAATACTTATTCAAAATATTTTATTTTATATTTACAGTCTTGAATACACGTTGTCATTTTCATAATATCTCAATATAGCACATTTAGGTTCGGTGCACACTGAGACGTAACGTAGACGATGTTTTTGATTAAAATGCGAATCGTATTGCGCAGTAAATAAAGTTTAATTTTGAATACCAGAGTGATCAAAAACGCGTCATGTCTCGTTTTGATGGGAACCGACCCTTTCAACACTAATAAATACTACGTTTTCTTTTGGAATGCAAAGGCACTAAGTTTGGATTGTTTTGGCGCATTAGTGACAGGCGGGTCTGCAGCATCACTGTCCTCGTCTAGTTTCCTCTTATTGCCGTTGGTCTCGCTAGCAGGCTTCGTCTGGATACTCTTGAACATCCGAACAGCATGACGAGTCAGCTCTGACGGCGTGAGGTCTGGGCTTTCCTGCTCCAAGGCTTTCTTGTTGCGCGAGAACCAGTCCACGAAGGTTTCTCCTTCGAGTGGTTTTAGCGTCTGGAACAATATCGATAAATCAGCGTCGCTCCCAAAACAACATTTTTAAAATTTTAGTTTTATCCTGCAATTTACTATACTTGAAGAAAAGTTAACTTTGAAAATGCATTTGTTCGGAATAAAAATACTGATGTGTGTAACAGGCCTTATCATTATGCCCTAGATCAAGGCTATACTTGTGCCATTATTTCCATTAGATTGAGGCTAAATTGTAAATATATACAAAATCTTTCTTTTACTCTAACTCACATCTTTATTTTCTGCATGGTCGCCGTGGGAATGCACCTCCACTAATGTCCTCTCGGTCAAACTCAGCGGACTCTGAACGTTTTTGGATGCCTCCTGTTGCTTCTTAAATGGATTTCTTGCACCACCAGGGGAAGATCTGATAGGCTAGAAACAAAAAATACAGGCTGACTTTTAATCCACTAGCCAAATTTATGGAGCAAATTCAGTCCATGATACTAAACTACTTCCCAGAAAAACAATTAAAGAAAACTAAAATAAAAATTCACCTTTCCATACAAATCAGCGCTCAGCTAATGTATGGGAGGAAGAAATTTTTTTATCGATTTTTAATAACTTTTTTTTTATAGAAAGTAAAAATAAAAAGTAAAAATTTCGCTGGTGTTTAAAACGTGACCCTGTATAAATGGTATTTTACCTGGTACAGATGTTCTAATGTTACCATATTTATCTTTTGGTATACACTTGGTGTCACTCCTAACTAAGCAAGAGGAAAGAAAAGAGGATACTAACAGATTATGGGAACAATTTTGTCAAAAATATTGTTCACATAATAATAATTCAGACTTGTAACCTTAGTTAATAATGGTTTGGAGCCTGGATCTCAGTACCTAAGTTTATAATAGGTAATTGACTGTATTTGTTTTTGGACAATATTTTATATGATGTACAAATAGTACTAAAAATAAATCTTTTTCTGTGAACGCCACGAAAGTTAATTAATTGTTTAAATAAAAAAATAAAAATTAAATATTAGTAGGAAAAGTTGGAGCGTGGTGGAAACATCTCGATATTAGTAGGAAGAAAAGTTGGAGCGTGGTGGGCACATAATTTCGATATTAGTATGAAGAAAAGTTGGAGCGTGGTGGGAACATCTCGATATTAGTAGGAAGAAAAGTTGGAGCGTGGTGGGAACATAATTTCGATATTAGTATGAAGAAAAGATGGAGCGTGGTGGGAACATCTCGATATTAGTAGGAAGAAAAGTTGGAGCGTGGTGGGAACATAATTTCGATATTAGTATGACGAAAAGTTGGAGCGTGGTGAGAACATCTCGATATTAATAGGAAGAAAAGTTGGAGCTTGGTGGGAACATTTCGATATTAGTATGAAGAAAAGTTGGAGCGTGGTGGGAACATCTTGCTATCTCTTTCGTACGCATGAAACCTATTGGCAGTGAAGTAAAGGCACACAAAGGAAACTTACCACTGGTTTAATAGGAGTTACATTTTCCAATTTCTTCTCTTTGGCTTTCTGGGGTATAATCAAGCTAGCGTTCATGTCCTCAGTGCTAGTGACGTCATAGGTTTCCTGCGTGTCTAGTTCTTGGAAGTGCGAGTTCTGTGCCACGTTCATTTTGTCAGCCTCCCGCTCCCAAGTGTCCGCTAGGTTGGTGAGCTTGTCAGCTAGATGAACTCGCCCTAATCTGGAAGCGTACTTAGCCGCTAGCGGCAGAAGGCGGTCGTCTTTTAGTAGTTCCATTAGTTCTAATGCTCGCTGCTCTATTTCACTGCGACAAGCCAACTGTAAACAAGAAAAATATTTAAAATCTGTAAGTACGGACGACGAGTACCAAAAAGGGTATAAATAATCCGTAAAGGTGTGATTGTGTTCATTAGTGTGAATCAGCTGTATTTTATTTTCGCGGATTACGTAGGGGTTAAATTTTCATACAACGTGGAAGGGACATACCCGTAATAAATCAAACCAGTCTATACTAGATCATTATAGTGTAATGAAATTAAAATAACGGCCAAAGAACAAAAAAAAATTTCGGCACTTTCAAGTGTGCAGATTGCCGGGCGATTAGTATGGGAATGTCGAAATTTATTTTTAGACTGTTATTTAATCTCATCAAACTTTAGTGATCTAGTACAGCCCTTGGTTTGATTTATTACGGGTATGTCCCTTCCACATTGTATAATATTTATTTTAGCTATATAGCAGATACCAATATTTACATAATTTTATCTCGTACCATGGTGATTGTGGTAATACGAGTATAATCACTATACCAGTACAAACATAAATATTTACATAGTGAAATGCATTCTTTTTGCAAGGTTTTAGATTAACAAGGATTTGAGATAAGAAAATAATAGTTTATGATATAAGCGTGGTACATACATACATAAATACTATCACGCCTGTTTCCCACAGGGGTAGGTAGTGACTATGGACCTCCACTTGCTACGATCTTGACAGACCTCTTTCGCTTCATCTACGTGGTAAGTTGTTCATTTCAGTTGAGGCGGGTTGACTCAAAAGCGGGCAAAACCCGCTTGTGTGTATATGGAGCCGAAAATTAAAATGAACAATACAAAGTGTGCCCCACAACGTTTTACGACACATTTATTAGAAATAGCTACGCCACTAAGGAAATCTTCTTTTTTCAGACATTTGCGCATAATAAAAAATAAATAAAATTGTTATATTGATATATATATCTTTATTCCAAATAGCTACGCGAGTAAGGAAGTGTTTTCTTTTTTCAGACATTCGCGTACAATAAGTACCTATATCAAAATCAGTCAAGCCAGTCACAGAACGTGCTAAATAAATAATTTCCACTGACCGCGAAGAGCTTGAGCGAGGTCTCGCGGGCGGTCTTGACGTCCACGTCGGCCGTGGTGTGCGCCCAGCGCACTAGTTGCTCTTCGTACTGGGTCTTCTCGGACTCCAGTTCGCAAAGAGGGATCTAAAGTTAACACACATAATTAAAGTAATTGTCTTATCTACTTTTGAAAACGTCTGTCTGCTAACCAGAGAGCTTGTAATGTACAGGTGCCTGCCAGTAACAGTAGTACAAACAGTTTTTTTTTTGTAACATCTTTTTTATTTATTGCTGAAGATAATAATAAACGCTACCGCTACTGTGGTAACGTTATAAGTAGGCTGGCGAGTTTTTGGCGGGAAGTCAAGGTGTTTGGTTGAGGTTTTCTTTAAATTACTTTGCAAATTGATTTTAGTGGACCTTATAATATGAAATTGGTGTTGTTTGGTGTTATAAATGCTCATGCTCATGAACAATATGTGAAATAGTTAAAGTGGACAGTCATAGTACGGCTGTAGTGATATTTGTTTCGCGGACTGTGTGGGCGTCTTCGGGCGTCGTCCGCCACTCAATCGGCTATGAAAACCAGTGGACTCGTATAGATTTGTCGCCAGAAGCTCCCTTAAAGCAATCAAAGGCCTACACCAACCTTTGATTGTAACTTGTTAGGAAAAAAGAATTTCCCACGTTTTATTAACTTGTTCCTGGCTAAATACGCAGTAGCATCAAGCCATAATATAAAAAAAAAAGTAGGCTGGCAGCATTGCCACTTCGTATGGCCATGCTTATCTTTTGAGCCAAATTAAGGCCAGCCCTCTGGTCACGCGCGACTTCTTCCAATTTTCGGGCGACAATGATATATTTTGAGCGCTGATGGTCCCACGGCCCCACAAATACTTAGACATGAGACAAACAAACCGCTGAATTTAACATTTACATTTTGACATACCAGATAAAACACTATTTTTATTTATATATACACATACGAGTGTATGTGTCAGGGACAACGCAATGTATCCGTTTGTAAATTACGTAATAATAAACAAACCTGAATGGTTAATTCGGTGACGATAGGTTTGGGCACAGTGGGCGGGAAGGTCGTCCCTCTGCATAGTATCGCTCGAACGGTTTGAGTTGGCTCCGAAACCTGAAATAGTAGTAATACATTTTTAACATTTATCTTTTCTCATCATCATCCGAGCGTATTCCCGGTTGCATATTCAGCGGTTATGCTTCAGAGCCCGGGGTAGCCTAGGTGATTTGACGAGGTTACTGGTTTTTACACAGCGACTACCGTCTGACCTACTCAACCCAAAGGGTAGACCAGAACTAATCCAGGGATAGATTTAAACAAACGCTAGATGGCGTTCGGGACCCACAGTTTTACGTGCCTTCCGAAGCACGGAATCATCTTTCTTTTCAGATAATCAGGTGATTCAAGCCTGCAGTATCCTAACCAGACAGGACACAAATTTTCACAAAGAATGCTTCCCAGTGGGAATTTAACCCACGACCTCCAGATCACAAGGCGAATGCCTTGACCACTGGACTACGGAGGTAGTCAAACGTTTATCTTTTCTATTAGATCTTAGATAATATTATAGTAAGGTATACTCGTAAGTCAACAAGTCAGTGGACCTGAAATGGTGTCGCCGTTTTTGATGTGTAACATCTTTCCTCTTGCTTTCCTGCAATATGTGAAGACAGTTTAGCAGCCTAAAATATTAACACGTAACGGATATTTCAAGTCTCAACTCTATCAACGTTAATGCCAATGCAATTTTTTTATAATTATAGTCCCAATGGCATTTTTATGTGTGGTTTTACAGTGCCGCTTTCGCACGCGAGGTTGATCGGCCCTGCGGGCTACGGGATTTGAATATCTTGGATCGTTAACAAAATACACCGCAGATTTTTTTGTATGGCTTTCAAATAGCGCTTACCAGCCGCGCAGACGGTAAGCGTCACTGTAAAACCAGTCTAAATAATGGTTTCTTGTTTTTTGGGTTGTTTTACGGCCCTGGAAAAGAGTCCTTTAGAACCCGCTTACTTATGTGAAATCTAATGTACGTCACCACTACAAATCAAGGGCGTCCGCTACGTTAAGCGGGCGCACGCGTCGGGTTCAGTATATCTCTATCATAAATTCTACGCACGAAAGAGATAGCAGAATCCGTCGCGTGATGCAGTGTCTCTGTCGCACGTAGAGTTTGTGACAGAGATAGACTGAACCCGTCGCGTGCGCCCGCTTAAGAATCCCCTTACCCTAGACTTTCCCACACAAACGTAGTTTAAGTTTTATTTTAAAATGTCATGTCAGATTTCGGTAAAAATTTGTAATTTTAAATAAATTGCATATATTTCAATCATAGTTTTCACAGTCAAAATATGAACATAAAAGAAAATTTAAGGGTGTAAAAGTTTTTCATACTGATGGCCAAAAATGATATAATAATAATACACTAAATTCTCTTTCAAAATAAAACGTAGACTACGTTTGTATGGGAAACTCGGATTCTGTCTACGGTAAGGGGACTCTTAACGTAGCGGACGCCCTTACTAAGTAGTGGTAGCGTGTATTAGATTTCACATAAGTAAGTGGGCCCTAAAGGACTCAGAACAATGCCCTAAGGGAAATACTCACAGAAACCACGAACCAAGTGTCTGATGCTCCTCTGGAATGCGCGGTAGTGTCGCAGACGGGCATCCAGACGCCGCTGGCGACGTCGTACAGCCGCAGCAGGCCGGCGCTGTCGGCGGCGCACGGGGAGCCGGCGTCCGAGGCGCCCAGCCACCACAGCTTGCAGCGGGGGGTGAGCGGTAACGGCACTGTTTTACTACGCACTTGCCGCCCTGAATAAAAAAAATATTTAAAAAAAGCGGCCAAGTGCGAGTCAGGCTCGCCCATGAAGGGTTCCGTAGCAGCAAGTAACATAATATAAAAGTTCATTATTTTACTAATATTTCAAAAGTTACGGTGGGGGGACACCTCAAATTTTAACTTTGTATTAGATTATCTCAAGACTGGACGGACGGACATGACGAAACTATAAGGGTTCCTTGTGGACTACGGAACCCTAAAAAGAGTTTTTACAATACACATAGATAATTAAGAGTATGTAAACATCTAGACCAGTCATTCCCAACGTGGTCCAGGTGGACCCTCAGGGGTCCACAGGAGACTCGACGGGCGTAAAATGTAAAGTTTAATTGGGGATCCGCGAAAATTTATCTTTTCTTGGAAAATTTTAATTTATGAAGCAAAATAATAGTCGGCGCGAATTCTCCCAGTTTGTAAAGTTGTCACAGGCTTGAATGTCTTACATACCTACGTTTAACATTTGAATGCTCTGCATGACTTAATGGAATTAGAAATATTTGACTATGAAAATACCACCAATGAAAATCCATTTGATGAAACGGAAGTGGCGTATGTATAATCATTCCTGATCATTCCACCTAGTTTTATTCTCAATCCTTCACTGTAGAAGCTGTTCGGCTTTGGAACGCACTGCCACTGTCCATCCGACAGGCTCAAACGCTAGCCAGCTTTAAATCACAAGTCAAATCACACTTCCTTTCTTCTTTGTAAGTCACTCTTTTCCTTTCGCATCTTGTTTAGGTTCTTACTTTCTTTTGTGTACACTGTCTTATTTATATATATATATATTTGAATATATACATAAGTATGTATTAAATGTATCTATAATATTTTATTTGTATATCTCCTTTGAAATATTGCACCTCACCTGTAACATATCTAAATTTCTTTTGTATCCATACTTCCCAAAGGTTGCCTGGAAGAGATTGCTGTGCGATAAGGCCGCCTTTTGTATGCTAAAATGTATCTCTATTATTTGTGTCTAATTTGTTAAATTGTGTGCAATAAAGAGTAAAAAAAAAAAAAAAATTACAAGATGAGCTACTCGAGCTTAGTACCAATGAGGAGCTGAAGGTAAAATTTAAAACATTTAATTTTATTTGTAATAGACAGAAATATACTATTTTTCGTTGGAATTCAGCCATGATGCAAATTTACATCATTAGATCTAATCTTCACATTTTAATGACTAGTTTTGGGAATATTGTAGAAATGTAGCAGCAGAGGGTCCACCGAAACCAGTAAAATTTTGAAAGTGGTCTACGAGTAAAAAAAGTTTGGGAACCTCTGATCTAGACAAATGGTCGAGTAACTAACACTAATAGTAAAAGGTGCATCATTTTGGCAGGCCATTTAAGAGTACAAACAACTATATTTACTTAAGAATTTACAATCTGGTATTATGATACAGTTTGTTTAGCTACTAAAATGTGTTTTCCTTTGTATTCTTTCTTATATTGAGCACCTTTTGTAGGAATGTTTGATCACCGTCGTGGCGTAATGTTCAACACGCTAGTTCACCATTCCGGAGGTTCCGAGTTCGATCCCCAGCTAGGGAAAATTGGACTGGCCTTTTTCAAATCGTTCTGGGTTTGCGACGTCAATATATTATGTATTTATCGTGAAATATAGTATCGTTGAGTTAGTATCACATAATACAAGATTAAACTTACTTTGGGCTAGCTCAATCGGTAAGATCTGTGCTTATATAATAGGTTGGGGAAAAAGTCTTTTCGCATTTTATATGAAAATTCAAAACATTTTTAATATAGTTTATTTACATTTAACTAAAGTATGTAGGTACCATTTGGTTCGATAACTTTTTGCCATCTTATAGGTAGGGATTATCTTTGGTAGGGACATGATCCCATTGCTTTAGAAATTTTGAGGCTTCTGATCAAAAAACTGCGTCAAGTAGTTTTGGCAGTCCTCTCGTGATGTTAACCTGACACTGCCTAAAGAATTCTGAAGAGACCGAAACAGGTGGAAATCTGAAGGTGCCAGGTCAGGACTATACGGCGGATGCATTAACACCTCGCAGCCAAACTCTCTTAATTTTTGCTGAGTGGTTAAAGATGTGTGAGGTCTAGCGTTATCATGATGAAAAACCACACCCCTTCTGTTGATTAATTCCGGCCGCTTTCTCTCAACTTCTTGCTTTAATCTTATCAGTTGTTCGTAGTAGAGTTCTGAATCGATGGTCCTGCCTGGTGGTAACAGCTCATAATGAATAATGGCCTTCCAATCCCACCACACACACAGCATCACCTTGTTGCGAGTTAACCCGGGTTTCGCCAGTCTGTGAAGCCTGACCGGCCTTTGACCATGACCTTTTTCGCACGTTCTTGTCGTACGTGATCCACTTTTCATCACCAGTTATTAATTTCTTCAAAAATGGTTCGGTCTCATTACGTCGTAATAAAGAATCACAAATGAGTACACAATTCATTAGGTTTCTTTCAGAGAGCTCGTGAGGTACCCAAATATCGAGCTTTTTTGTGTACCCATTTTTTTCCAATGCGCCAAAACTGTTTTGTGGTCAATTCCCAGTTCTTCAGCTACGTCGTAACTACTGATATGCCGATCTTGCTCCACTTTTTCAAAAATAGCATCCATTTTATCCGTAACAGGGCGACAAGAGCGACGTGCATCTTTGACATCAAAATTTCCGGATTGAAAAAGCTTAAACCAAATTTGTGCTACTCTCACAGACACTGCACTAGGTCCATAAACATCGCAAATTTTTTTCGCGGTTTGCGTTGCACTTTTACCTTTTTGGTAGTAAAATTTTAAAATGTATCTAATTTCTTCATTAGATTCACTCATCTTGACGGTAAGAAAAACAAATTAAAATCACGCATTTTCCTAACTTGAATTTGGAATTATCTTCTTTAAAATTTAAACTTTTAAATGATACCAAAACCAGGTAGGTACAAATAGTATAGCCAAAGTGGTTTTATTACAAGTTCATACATACTCGTACTATATGCGAAAAGACTTTTCCCCCAACCTAATATGTTATTTAATAAGCTAAAAAAATTGATTGGTTTTAAAAATTGGCATTAAAAAATGTGCCTATGACCCTGAGAATACGAGCTACATTTAACTTTCACATGAAGAGTATCCATGAATTTGACGAGAGACTTTGACTACAGCAAAGTAAGTGATGTGTGAATAAGCTTAACCTTAACTTACCATTCATTGCAACGATATCCATAGCAAGGTGCTGATCTGAGACGCCAGGGTCTGTACTGTGGTAAACCGCCAACACAGTCGTGTTGTAAGCGGCTAAACACACAACCGGCCCGGCTAGTGATATTACCTTAAATAAAAAAAAAGGTTTAGAATTTTAACCCCAAGTAACTCCAACAACTATAGGTATATAAGGTAAAACTTTCCCTAAGGAACATATATCGAAATAAAAAAATAAAATGTTTGGCCTCACATACAAATTGACCGATCACGCCACACTAAACCGCCACGAGGTCTGTAGCCAGCGGTGACATTCAAATGGGAGATTTTTGATATGCAATTGTTGGCTTATATCTTTGGATTTTATTATGAAACAAGATACATATGGCAGATAAATGTATTTTTAGCTTATATAGTACTTTTGGTTCGATTTATTACGCAAGTATGTCAATTATCCAGCTAAACAAAGCTTATAAACACCAATGAGACGACCCCTCAAACCCGTCTGGGTAGCGTGGGGAGCGTAGGCCAAATCCTCTGACTGCCCTCGCAGAGGGTTGTGCTCCTGCAGTAAAGACTAAAAAGACCTGATGATGACGATGATGTCAATTATACGATGTATTTTTTTTTAAATACCTGTCGTTGTGTGCCCATCGGCGTGAACAGCCTCAGCAGGCGGCAGCTGGTGGCGCACGCCACGACGCCCGCCGCCGCGCTCACGCACAGGATCTCCTCCGTGTCGGGCAGCGCCGCGCTCCACTCCTTGCTGCTGCCCACCAGGGATATGCACACCAGTTTGCTGCAAAACAAAATCTTTTTGAGTCATTCTGCGAAACTATTTAAAAAGGCCAAACTCTAAGGCCGCCGCAAAATTGCCATAGTTTGTTGTTAATAATGGAATAATAGAGATGATTTTTTTTCTAGCCATTTAGGTCCCGGCAAAGGCCTCCCCTTGTCGCTTACAGTCACTTATTAGAGATGAATATATTAATGCGAAAAACATGACGCGACGTTTCGACTGCGGCAGTGAGCTGCCCTTTTTTAAAAAAAAAAGAATCATCAAAATCAGATAGATCAATTCTCTACTTATTATTATTACCTAGGTGTTTCACAAGCCAAAGCAAGCACCGTTGTGGACAAGCTAGCCATAGTGTGGTTCAAGTAGTTGTTGAGGTGTATCCCGTGGTGCACATTGGTGTCATGGAACTCTACATCTATACTGGACTCCCCATTCTCCAAGGAATGGCATCGGACTATGCCCACTTCATTCCAACATAGATATCTGAAGAAAGACAAACAGATAAATAATTTCATAATTTCATAAATTTTCATTTTTCAATATTCAAGGTTTCAATAGGTAAAAAAAGAAAAAGGACGAACATTTTAAATAAAACGCGCCATTTTGAAATGTGACATTAGAGATTTGTAAACCATCATAGTGAATTAAGCATTTTAGGCTAATGTAACTTTTTAGGACAGCCTGGTCTTGAACTAGGTTGTTTAATTCAGGCGGCAAATGAGAGAGCTAGAATCGTTTAAACAAAACATGGACGAACAAATGCAAGAGGACTTACAAAGCCATACAAAAAAGCGTACTCTGCTAGAAAGCTAAAATCCTGTATTATTTCTAGATGTCGCTGCTACCTCGCCCGCTAGCCATACATAAGATGCTGGGGTGCCATTCTAATCCTGATGGTATCCATGAAAATCAGGGATGGTGCTTCGTCGTAGATAATGAACGCTTATACTGCCATCTTCCGAAATTAAGCGGCACCACTACGAAACTACCTTCTTTCGTACTACTAGCTTCTATAGTCTGACGACTTCGACTTCTATAGTATGCGAGCGGCGAGACGGGAGCTGTCTATGTACGACGCACATGAGATAGAATATTCAAAGATGGGTCGTGCTTTATCTCGAGATGTCAAGGCTGTCGTTTTCAAAGTGGCCAAATATTTTAGGAAAAGCACAGAATATAGTTTTGAATATAAAAGTGATTTACGAAACGTTTTATTTTTCCAAAAATTACACATTAATTTCACTTATATTGGTTTTTTTATTTGTGCTTAAAAAGTCGTATTGAACCATAATAAGAATTGGTTATAATATGTATATACGTCAAAATATTGTACTTCGATATCTTAAGATCTATCCGACAGTATTAATCTCTTGTAAGTTCATGGTCCCCCCCTGCCTCCCCGCGCAACCTCAGGCGCGGTACAGCGGTCGTGGTCAGACTATAGCTAAACATTTAAACTAAATATCGAATTACGCTTTAAAGTATGAAGGTTTGTCAGTCCTCTTGTATTTCTTCGTCCATGACACAAAGATAATTGTAAAACTCATTTTCTTTTGGTTTTCTTCCTGGTCCATTCAAATAGTTACAATACCCGGCACATAAGTTAAACCAAAATGGTGGCGCTGCGCAGGTATACTATGTGCCGGGTATTGTACCTGTGTTCAAGATGTGAAGGTGTAGAGGACGGCTGGAAAGGCGCTTGTGGCGGCACAGTAGCGGGCGCCGGGGCAGGCAGCCGCGACGGCGGCCGGGAGTCGCCCTCCGCACTCAAGCCTAACGTCTCGTTCTTAATTTTCTCGAGGGAGATGGCGTTGTCGTCATCACTGTCATCTGCTTGGATCAAGTCATCTACCAGGTCGTTGTCATCTGCGAAAGTACAGTTTTTGGTCCGAGAGCTGGCACGAATTTTTGGGTAGGTATTTGAGGCAAGTTGAAAATTTGTCACATACCTCTCCTATTATACCCCAACACGGAACTATAGACCTGGCTGGTGAGTAGCGACTTTTCAACTTGCCTCAAATACCTACCCAAAAATTCGTGCCAGCTCTCGATCTATTTCATAAGAGAAAATTTCCAAAGTACAAAGTCGAGGAATTCTTACCATGCATCTACCTACACAGCCAGCGAACTACCTCTATAACAAAGACCTTTTAACTACAAGACTGGAAATCAGCGGAAAAAGGCGAGACCAAAAATCTGCTGCATTAGTGTGAGTGAATATGCATGTGTTGTCCGCCGCACAGGAGAAAAGTAATGTTTTCCATAGACAAACGAGATGCTACACCATGTGAACACTTTGTATGGAAAACATTACTTTCAAATTGGTCATTTTTTTTTTCTTGTGTCAGTAAGAGTTTTCCCTCTACGTACATATAAGTACACAATCCTACTTCTATACTCTTTAATATTATGGAATCAAGCGCAAAAAATTACCCCACATCAAACCCTATAAAAAGCATGATATAAATTTATACTTAAATACTAAATTGACAAAGGAAATCTTTGTTTAAAGCAAATATTGTTTCTTTTTAAATTGAAATACAAAAATTAAATTAAAATAGTACAATTTACACTACTATAAACACATTTTTCTCCTCCTTTATAATGTAAAATATACTAGATACACTGTAGTGTCTAAAGTATTGCTTACCATCAGCTCTCTCAACCATCTCAATGTGATCCAAACTGTCCTCGACACCAAACTTGCTGCTGTCCTTGCCATAGCAGTTCACTAATGTGCCAAGTTGCCCCGCAACATCACAGTAAGCCAGGACACCATTACCTGAAATTTAAGTTACAACTGCATTCCCAAGTAGGATATCCAAATTCGGTACTTGACTCAATTGTTTTGATTATTCATATCAACAAGTAATTAATAAAAAAACAAAAAACCCCACTGCCAACATATAAGTTGTATATATTTTTGTAATCCTTGTATAAAATCCTTTAATTTGATACCCCACACAATAGGTTTTGAATAAAAATATTTTCGAAGACAATTTGTCGCGAAAATCCGCCATTTTGGATTATTTCAATTTTTGACACTCAGAGTTAGGACAAATCTAACGACACATCTCAAGCTAAAATCCAATAAGTCATTTAGGCTGTAAAGCGTGTCAAAGAAATTTACATACAAACATACATACACTCGAAAAACATAACCCTCCTTTTGGCGCAGTCGGGTAAAAAGTAACATAGTCACAGATACACTAAGAGTATTACATACAGACGTCATATGCTAGAGCAAGAGAAAGCGACGGAACGCTTCAGCACCACCGTGTTGCAGCGTTCCGTCGCTCTCTCTCGCTCTAGTAAATTACTGTTCTGAGCGACAGAAAAGGATAGCAGCAAGGGAAAGTGCTGTTTCGTGCTGATAGATGAGATCTAGCCTTAAAAGAAAAAGGTACATCCTTTTTCTGTATAGTATTGTATAGAAATGTGACGTCACTGCCATTAGGTTTCTCGTCGAACGAGTTTTCGCCAAAAGTGGCCACTTTGGCGAAAACCCGTTTTAAAACTAGATGGACTACCAATATTACTTTCAAAGGTTATTCATAAAATAGTTTAAAGGTCTTTTTAGACATTGATACAAATCAAATTTTTAAATATCACCATAATTAGTTTTTAACAATTTATTTCAAATGAAGGCGCCACTTATGCTACCACTTCACCTTAATAGAACATACTTCTTGAGTTTGATAATTAATTGTTATTATTTTATTCATACCCTTAGGGTTCCATGCCATAGCAGTCACATTATGAGAAGTGGGATGCTCTATGATGCCCATGCAACTGCCAGACTGCACCTCCCACACAGCTAGCTGGCCGGCCACAGTGCTTCCAGCCAGGTACTGACCACACGGTGAAAACTGACATTGGGATATTGTACATTTGATCTGGAAAAAGTTATATGAATTAGTTACAATTCCTTCCTCTATAGAATAAGTACAGATGAATTACTGACTTACTGTGCGACCCAGGGGACATAAAACAGTGGGGCACAGGCCACTAAAGTACTTTTTCATCTTGTCTAGAGCAACGCCCTGTACTTCGGTAGGTTTAAATAAGTACAGATACATTACCACGTCTTAATCCCTAAGGGTCAGTTCACACCGAGACGCGACGCGACGCGACGTAGCGCGCACGTGAAAGAAATATAGAACTTGTTTACTAGACAAAAAGAGTGAGCCCGCTGCGCCTCGCTATGCATCGCTACGCAGCGCGGCTAAACGGGCTGTCACTGAAATTAGTATCTTTTTGCCTAGTAAACAAGTTCTATATTTCTTCCAAAGTGCGCGCTACGTCGCGTCGCGTCGCGTCTCTGTGTGAACTGACCCTAAAGGCAAGTTCAGCCACAGAATAAATAATACTAACGTACAGAAGTCTCACTCAGCAAAGAAATTCAAAGAAATATCTACTCAATGTGGCTAGCGATACGGTTTAATTTAGCTCACGTCAGAACTCAGCATCATTTCGTATAAATACCTAGACATCCATTGCAAGCCAATTTCATTCTTATTACTCTAGACAAAGGATTCGTATAACTGAATTTACCACCCGGAGGGGCCGCCTGCGCGCATAGTAATAATGTAGGTACATTTTCGATACCTAAACGAGGAGTGACACAGGCCTGGTTCAGCGTGATTTTAGGCGTGCAGATGGAAACAGGGAAAAAATAGAGATAACTTGCTAGCCACATCGCCTATGAACATGATTCAGATTCTCGCCCATTTCTTTTGCTTTTACGATCTCCACAGGAAGAGAAGCAGCTGTTAGAATTTACGTTGTTTCTTTTCTCCTAGACCAGCAAGGAAGAAATGGAATAAGTAAATATTACAAACTAGAACCAAGCCTTGAAAGTGAGTCAGAAAAATAATCAAAAGACGAAATAAGCAAAAACCCAGCAAACCCTCAAACCAGTGAGGGTTTGCTGGTTTTTTGCTTCAACCATTGAACACTTAATATTTTACATTTATTAGGTACATTAGAAACCCTAGCAGGGGAAGCAGTAAGAGCCACAAAAAAGAATAATAAAAGGGTTATAGCTCAAATGAAGGAGGTAACAGGCAATATTGCACAGCCTTGGCTGGCGACATAATTAAAACATCTCTAGATATATTCAAGTTTGACCCATGACCAATTGAAAGTGTTTTAACTTTCAATTAGATTCCATTTATCAAAATTACAGTACCAAGTTGTGAGTAAATGCCATCCGTTGTCCCCAGCTTTCACAATCCAGCAAAATGATTTCACGGTTGCTAGGATATGCCAGGTATTTGCCGTCAGTGGGTTCAAAATCCATGCGGCCTAAAAAATACATTTAATTATAAATAAATAATATAACCACTCTATTTGATTTAGAGAATAGAACAAAAGCAAAATAGTAGATTGTACTACAAGGTGTAAAGCTAATATATTTTAGGGCGCTACTTTAAATCCAGAGCAAAACGAAGTATTTCACAGTAGAATCACGATCGTAGCGAGTGATTCTACTGTTGAATCCTCAGTGAAGCGATGGATTTATGTATGTCGCACAAATATAAATATTCCCGTACACCAAATAGCACACTCTACTTTTGATCTCCATCTATGAAAAAAATTTGCAAATATAAGAAAAGTAGAGCACCTAATTACACCTAGAGTTTCAGAGTGTAACAAGCAGTGAGTTTCAGAGTGTAACAAGCAGTTACTATGCTTAATTTGGTGATATTTTCACAAAATAAAAAATTAACCAAAAAATCTAAGTAGGTATCTTTATTCATCCATGTCAAATGTTGTATTTTAACCTGATTTAAACAATAACTTGTGCCTATATTATTTTACTGTTTTAAAACGAATTTATTTTTTGCTGGTTTGCCAACATTATTTTGAAATCTTTACATTTGTGTTCAGTTTTAATTCTTTTTTATCGTGACTAGTTCTAAATATTTTGGGATAAAAACATTGTTTTTAAATAGATGAGATTTTTTTTTATCTTTATACAAAATTACTTACACAGTGCTTTAGCAGAGTAAAATGTATTTACTTTTTGAACACAAGAAACTTCTTTGAGGACTTTCTGGAATAAAATATAATATCTAATTTAAAACACAATATAAATAGGATTTTATACAGGATGCATTTGAAATAAATAGCATTATTTTAACTTGTAAACATATTTATAGGATATTTCGTACGTTAACAATAATGGAATTAAATTAATTACTGTATTTAAAAATATTAGTACCAGGGTGACCGAGCTCTGCTCAATGAAATCACCAAGAAAAAGAGGTTCTGAGAAACGAAACCTAGTTATATCGATTTTTAGATATTATATAACTAGATTTTATAAAGGTACCTAATTTCATTAATATCATAATATAATATATATAGTTCTTCTTCTTTGTCTAAGCGCTTTCCCGGTTGCATCCTCAGCTGTGCTGCTTTGGAGCCCAGGGTGCGCTTTCCTGCTTTTTCTTATCCAAATTAGACATGGGTAATCTCGACTTGTCAACCCACTTTGGGAATGTATTTGTGCGAAGTTTTACAACCGGCCGCCACCCGACGTTAACCCTCCTTGGGAATGCAATTGTAGCACGAGATGTTTGTGCTAAGTCCTTTAGTCGCCTCTTACGACATCCACAGGAAGAGAAGGACTCTGCGGGAATCACACAGCGAAGAATATAATAAATATAGTTATATACAAGAATTGCTCATTTAAAGTTATAGTGGATTTGTCAGAATGAAAATTATAGGCTTGTGAAATTTGAGTTACCTGAGTGTCTATATCCCAGATCCTAATCACACCATCCCCACTGGATGTGCTAGCATACTTCATGTGTGGACATATTGCTATGCTCAGCACGGGGCCCTTGTGTTCACCCATCACAAACAATGGAGCACCACCTTCTAAGCTGCAGATTTTAGCCTCCATATTCTCTGATGAGCACCCCAGTGCCTTTAATATAGAAAAGTTATTATTTAATTAACAAATCTATGGCCCCTGAAGTATATTGGATAACATGTTACGATTGAAAAACTTGGGTTGGATTTTCGGTACACAAGACTTACCATTTTAAATACTACAAATCATGAAATAGATAACGGTAATGGCTAGTGAGATAGTTGATGTTAAATTTAAATTTAACATCAACACTCAAATGTATATTATCATTATTTTAATACACAATATGATTTACATAATAAATGTATATGTGCAGTAAATATTACCTCAATTTTAGGTGTTGATTTGATTTGGGTGACTGGTGCTGTGAACCGAGTAACAATACCATCTTTATCAAATGCTGGGAAGGTGTATGCTTGTACTGCATGATTATCAGTAGCAACATACAATCTTTTATCCTTGTAGCACACTGCCAGAGCACTTTCACCAACACAATGAGAAGTTGGATCATCATCTTCTATGTCCATCCATATTCTAACATCCCCATCATGTCCACAAGTTATAATGTGTCTGAAATATAAAAGTGAAAGCCAATTGCTAGAGTTACTTACGCCAAAAGAAAGATTTTTAGATGCTATAAAAATTTAAAGATTTTTATGTCAATCTGATCAACAGTCATGAATTACTTATGCTAATGTATTAAAATATAGGTGACTATATAAAATTAGAGGTCTTATACATATAGATGCAATTGGTAAACTTATTAAAAGCTGGCAATATGTAGACATATTACATATTTAGAAAGAATAATCGCTGACAGAAGCTGGTTATGCTGTTGGTAGCTGACCTACTAATTCATTATTATTTACATAGGAATTTTAATGCTTTTCCACAGACATCCACAATATCCAAAACACGATTAAGCATTTCTGGCTCAATAGAAAAAAATCACAAATATACCTCTAAATTTGCCTAAATTTACCTTTAAAAAAAGATATTACTACTTTATACAATCATTTTTTTTATATGAAAATTATACCAAAAAATGTATAATTTAAATTATTAGTTAATTTCGCTACAATTTTTTTTAAAATATTATACAAATTTTTTTAAAAATCAAACAGCGAAATATCGAGGGTTCGGGCCTTTGTTCGCTCTCGACGAATATGTCAGTGTTTTATTATTTTTAGGGTTCCATACAAAAAAATAAAAAACGGAACCCTTATAGGATCACTCGTGCGTCTGTCTGTCCGTCCGTCTGTCACAGCCAATTTTCTCTGAATCTACTACACCGAATCAGGTGAAATTTGGTAGAATGTTGTAATGCTATGACCCAAACACATATGTGTAAAGTAAATAAATATTTTTTTTAATAAGGGTCATTTTCGGGGCACAAATAAGGAAATTTAAAAAAAAAGTTTTGCAAACCTTACTGTATCATATATCAAATGAAAGGGCTTGTTATGAGGATCTCAAATATATTTTTTTTATTATTGTAAAATGAATAGTTTTGATTTTATTCATGAAAGAAGACGATAATTGACCATTAGCCTGAGCCTAAAATTTTGAAAAAATTACAAAATATAGTTTATTGCTTGTAGATTACAGGAAAACCTAGAATTCAATCAATTGTACGGAACCCTCTCCACGCAAGTTTAACTCGCACTTGGCCGGTTTATTTTAGTATATTTTTAACTTTTTGTGTAGCGAAATTAACTAGTAATTTAAATTATACTTTTTTTGGTATAGTTTTCATTTCTATAGGTGATTGTATAATACAGTAATATCTTTTTTAATAAGGCAAATTTAGAGGTATGTTTGTGATTTTTTTCTATCGAGTCATTCGTGTTTCAGATATTGTGGGTGTCTGAAGAAAAACCTTATGATTCTTATGTAAAATTTTTGAGGAATAAAATGTAGTAGTTTAATTACAGTGATTTTTTATAAACACGCACGGTATTGCGGGCTGTGAACCCACTTCGCCATAAAAGAATAATGCAATAATTAGCAAACTAATAAAACAAATTAACAATTAGTTAAGTATTTACACAAATCTTACTTTCCATCTTCCGTGTAGCAAATATCGGTATGTCCCTCTGCATGAGCATATCTTAGTGGTTTACTGTCTATTTTCATTTTAGCTTATCCAGCTTCTCCTCTAAAAGTAACCTGATTAAAATAAAATAAATTGTAACAAAAATAGGTAGGTAGTACCTAATAAAAGAGTTTACGACAATGCACAAATAAAGTCGACCGACAATGTAAATAGGTATGTAAATACGATTGAGTTGACATTTGTGTTTTGGCGGGAAACATGACAATGACAGCCAGCCAGTCATGACAGAAAAATTATAACGTTTATATCAATGACCTTCCATACACAGTTTATATGGATAAAGCGTAATTTTGCCAAAGGGAGTACACATTCTGATAGAAAATAGAAATATTCGGTGATGAAGTACATGACTATACACTAAAAAATATTTAACCAGTATACCAGCACAGATATGTTACGTAAACCGCATAGGTATTGTACGAATTCTCTTTACGCGGAAGCTGAGGTGCTCAGAGTTCGACAAGTGTTTATTTGGAGAGCCACTATGTCCACGCACAAAAAAGTCCGATCAGCAAGCGATTATGAGGTCCGCGTTAGTAGAAGAGTTCATAGGATTGCCGTAAATACTATGTTTGCCAAGAGGCTTGCTCCATACATATTTTCATATATGTATAATCAGATCTGCCATAAAATTAAAAATGTAATGACTTTTAACAAACATAGAGCAAATCATGCGGTAAAAACCTGGTTAATGACATTAGACTATGTAGAAACGGAAGATATCTTGCCAAAAAGTGGGTAACATCTTTTATAACACTTATGCACCTACCTACTCTTACCCAAACAAACAATAAATACTTATATATTACAGAAGCACACTTATATATACAATTTGTAATTGTGACAAATATTGAACCGATATAAATATTATGTAAAAAAAAAAAAAAAACTGGTAACGGATACAACACGGACCACTGCGATACAAGCAGGGCTTAGTGCAGGGTCCAAAGGTACCTACTTCTGTCTGTACAAGTTTAAATAAGTTAAATTAGGTTAAGTAAAATTGTAAATTATTATTATTATTATTTGGTAAATAAATATATTATTATTATTATTATGTCGGTACGCTTTTCAGCCACGGGTCCATGGGGACCCGGTCCTTTGAGGCGTTCATGGGGCCAAAGCATGTTTATTATTATTATAGATACCAGTAAACATTAACCTCTTAGCTTAGCCATGAATATACGCGACTGCGATAGCGACGACGGCGACTTGCATTACATTGCGTTGCGACTGTTGCGACTTGCGTTGCGTGCGTGCAACTTGCGACAGTAGCACACAGTAGCGTTGCGATGCGAAACAAATACAAGGAAATGTATGAGGCATGCTACGATCAACGACATGGGCGACTTTTCAGGCGTATTTTGTTGCGATTAGACGCGCGTATTCCAGTTGCCGTTCAGATTTTGACTGTACCTACCTGAGGCTTGATCTTATTTTACTTTATCTTATTTGACTTCAAAAAAGGAGGAGGTTATCAACTCGATGCCGTGCGGTTCCCACCCGGCAGAGTAGAATAAAACCACTTCAAGTCTTCCCGTGGATGTCGCAGAAGGCGACTTAGGAAACACAAGCTAAACAAAGCTCATACACATCAATGAGGCCTCTGCAACCTGTCTGGCCAGAGTGAAGAGTGTACGCCAAATCCCTTGACTGCTCTGGCCAAGTATGTTGTTGTTGTTGTTATAGCGGGCATAGTGATACCTACATAATCTGTGAAAATTTTCAGTATCTAGTTAATGCCATTATAAATATCTAGTTAAAAACGATGAAAAAACACGTTTTTTGTATGACGATCTCTTTAATTTTTAACTTTTTTTTATTTTTAGTATTTGTTATAGCGGCAAAAATAATACATGATCTGTGAAAATTTCAAGTATCTAGCTATTACGGTTCAAGAGATAGAGCCCTGTGACAGACGGAAAGACGGACAGACAACCGAGTCTCAGTAATAGGGTCCCGTTTGCACCCTTTGGGTATCTACGGAACCCTAAAAAAACCTGATGTTTATCAATTCGACTGTACCTGTTTTAGGGTTTCGTACTCAATGGTAAAAACGGGACCCTATTACTAAGACTCCACTGTCCGTCTGTCTGTCACCAGGTTGTATCTCAAGAACCGTGATAGATAGACAGTTCAATTTTCACAGATGATGTATTTCTGTTGCCCCCCGTGTGTTTTTGGGTAAGTAAATAAGTAAGTAATACTTTATTGTACACCAAGAATAAAAAATATACAATAAGAACAAAAAAAATACATTAAAATGTACAATGGGCGGTCTTATCGCTAAAACCGATTTCTTCCAGACAACCGATACTCTCATTTATATATATGATGATATATGGGTTAGAATAGGACCACATGGTAGGACCAGGTAGGTACATATTGGTTCCTTGCGAGCGCACTGACGACGTAACGACGGCGCTCGGTAGGCTATATATATGTCGCAGTTGGATGGTATAATCCGTTTATTCACTAAGCTGTTTGGCATTAGAGTTCGATTTTGTTAAACAGCTGAATATCGTTTAGTTGATTGTCAATGTGTCACGTTTAACAAACCAGCTAACCACGTAACTGAATAGGTTATTTGCAGGCATTTTATTTTCAAACTTTATGACCGGGCAATTCATTGTAATTTATTTTTATCATGCGTGGCATTACAATAAAACCCCATTTAACTTTTTACTATGTAATCCATTCTCCAATATAATAGAACACCATTAAGAAACGATATTCAGCTCGATGCAAGTGGATCCAGAAAAGTTCTAACGCGACAATCAATCAATGGCCCATTTTCTATTTCTCCCCAAATTTGAAATTGTTTTTCTCCAAAACGATACTATTTTCTTTAAATCTACACTATTATTATAAAGAGGAAAGATTTGTACCTATTTTTGTATGTTTGTAATGAATAGGCTCAAAAAGTACTGGGCCGATTTAAAAAATTCTTTCACCGTTGGAAAGCTACACTATCCCCGAGTGACATAGGCTATGTGTGTACCACGGGCGAAGCCAGGTTGAACTGCTAGTTTATAATATAGGTAATTATTTTTGCCCGTGGTCCAAGTGGTCAAGGTGTCTGCTTTGTGATCCGGAGGTCGTGGGTTCAAATCCCACTGGGAAGCATACTTTGTTTCCAGTCTGGTTAGGATATTGCAGGCTTGAATCACCTGATTATCTGAAAAGAAAAATGATTCCGTGCTTCGCAAGGCACGTAAAGCTGTTGGTCCCGAACGCCATCAAGCGTTTGTACCTATCCTAGGATTGGTTCTCTCTGTGTAAAAAAAACCAGCAACCTCGTCGAATCACCTGCTGATGACGCAACCGGGAATACGCTCGGATGATGATGATTTTTGCCCGTGGTCCTACACCTTATTATTACGGCATTCTATTCCAAATTCTAAGGTAAAAAGCCCTAGCGCGACGGAACGCTGCAGCACGGCCGGTGCTGAAACGTTCCGTCGCTCTCTCTCGCTCTCGCAAATTACGCTTCTGAGCGACAGAAAAGGATAGCAGCATAGAAAGTGCTGTTCCGTGTTGATAGATGAGATCCAACCCTTATATTGTTTTGTAACCAAAGAGCTTAGACCTACCTTCTCATTGTAACCACCTAGCCACAAATATACACACATCTGCGAGTGCTGATGTGTGCGCGTGTGCGTATGCTTATGCGGATGGCATGCCGTGCCCATGCCTGTTTGTATGGTACGCTGTACGTCCATGCATAAAGTTGTTTATCTTTTTTCCGTGGGAATAAAAATTTTAATCGGCAGCACTCCGTTGTCGATGGCCGCACCGCAGCACTGAGCTGCAGCCCCACTTCCGCAAAAAAGTGGACGCTGAATAAAATATTAGCAGCGACCAGCGTCGCTTCCTGCATATGCATTGTTATTCGCTCGCAGCGAGCGCACGTCAGACGACCTGAGGAAGGTTGCAGGAAAACGCTGGATGCAGGCCGCTTCTGATCGGTCGTTTTGGAAATCCTTGGGGAAGGCCTATGTCCAGCAGTGGACTTCCTGTGGCTGATATGATGATGATGATGATAAGCGCACGTATTTTAGAGACCCACGG
This sequence comes from Acrobasis repandana, assembly GCA_963576875.1. Taxonomy (NCBI): domain Eukaryota; kingdom Metazoa; phylum Arthropoda; class Insecta; order Lepidoptera; family Pyralidae; genus Acrobasis; species Acrobasis repandana. The sequence continues at coordinate 8,190,067 of OY756215.1, forward strand.
GTAATATTGTTCTTTGCTCACGGCGTAAGGCGGTGATCCCACTGAACCGCGCACCGTCGCGGAGCGCGGCGCGGCAGATTTTTAACATTGTATGCAAGTAGCTCAGTTTGTATAGAAAACACGCCTACTCCCACCCACTGAAAACGCGTCACCGCGCGGCAGCGTCAGTATGTAGAAACCGCGCTCCGCGACAGTGCGCGGTGCAGTGGGATAACCGCCTAACAGTTACATTCGGTAGGGCAAACTAAATTCCACGCGGACGAAGTCGCGGGCAACAGCTAGACATATAATAAAGATAAAGACAGAATTTTAAAACCAAGATAAGGTTTTTTTATTGCTCTTTGTTTAAAGCAGTTGATATTATGACAGGTAAGTTTTTATTAAAATTGAACCGGAAAGGAAATCGGAAGTAAAAGGTTACATAGCAACGGTGTAGATGATATGATATTTCCGGCGATGTGTTTTGTTCTTTTGCCCGTTCATTTCATTTGAAACAGACGTTTCATTTGAAATATTTATTGTACTGAAATGTAATTTTATCTCAGTATAAGTACTGTTTTGATAAAAAAAGGCGTAGAAATTTTTGCTGTACATTCAGGTGAGTAGCATTTACAAATTGTACTAAGCCTTGATAGTTTTATTTTGTGCTTTTCTTTAGACGAACCAAACATTCTATAGTTTTGGTGGGTGCCTACTTACAAAATTAACTTTTCCAATGCCGGAGCTGATCATAAGCACAAATTAGATAGTTAGGGATAAAGGCTTGCACAAGTAAAAGTAAGCCACATAAATAAAATAAGCTACTCATGAAGAACGCCGCCATTGTTCATCGTAACGGAAAATATTTGACTTGAGTATCGAATAATTTCTTTCTGAAAAGATACGACGTATAGTATATTTTTTTCAACACACTTGCTCGTAAAATGGATCTAAGTTCACGGTTTCATATATATAAAGCAGCGCATAAAACACGCTTGTGTTATAATTTATAAACGCAAATAGTGAAGCTATATTCTATAACAACACTACATGCTATCTATGCTTCAAATGGCTTTTTTTTCAAATGTTTATGGTTGAATTTATTTCAAATAAAAAAAAAGTGTATATTACGTATTTTTCCCTGCTAGTGTGTTGAAAAACTTCGTATCGTACGATATACGTGCATCGGCTCTCGCACTCGACTCTCGCCTTCGGCTCGGGCTGAAATTCCGCCTCGTGTGTTAGAACCACCAAAACGCACTTATATCGTAATGTACTATGATTAGCCTGCGTAAAATCATAATTAATTTGGGAAGCTACAAGAACAGTCGGGTATGAAATAAATATACTACCGAGGTATTAATTGTTAATCGTATCATGTCTACTTATTTACTCGTATTGTACTCTCCTTGTCGTTAGTGTTGTAGACTATTTAGGTATATAGGTGTACGAACCATGCTCGCACATTTCGTACTAAGTATGTATGAATTTTTCCTACAAACAGATGTCACAAAACTGGTTTTTAGAACAAAAGCCTGGATTCTCCACCATTGCTATTCATGCCGGCCAACAACCGGAAAAATGGAAATGTGCCGCTGTTGTAATACCCATAGTGACGTCCACAACTTTCAAGCAATTAACACCTGCACAACACACTGTAAGTACATATTTTTATTTATTTAGGTAATCATTAGCTTATACAGGCTGACTTTTAAACCACCATCCAAATTTTTGTAGCAAGTTCAGTCCATGATACTGAACTACTTTCTATAAAAAAAGTTATTAAAAATCGATGAAAATGTTTCGTCCTCCCATAGAAAATCCGTTTGACTGAGCGCTGATTTGTATGAAAAGGCGAATTTTTGTTTTAGTTTTTCGTTATTTTTTTTTATGGAAAGTAGTTTAGTGTCATAGACTGAACTTGTTCCAGAAATTTGGCTGGTGGTTTAAAAGTCAGCCTGTATATGTAGGTACTTACCTAAGTAACTACATAAATATATTCTATTAAGTATATTATTATCGTCTTTATTTATTTTTAATCTAAGATTAGTTTATTTTATATACAGGGTTATTTTTAATTAACTTGCAACCTTTTTGGAGCATGTTCAGTCCGTAATACTGAACCACTTTCCATAAAAATAATTATTAAAAAACGAAAAAAAATTTTCGATTTTCCATACAAATCGGCGCTCAACCAAATGGATTTTGTATGGAAGGACAACATTTTGTTTTCGTTTTTCGATAATTGTTTTTATGGAAAGTGGTTCAGTATCACGGACTGAACTTGCTCCAAAAAGGTTGCAAGTTAATTAAAAATAACCCTGTATAAAATTCTCGTGTAACAATGTTATTTACCATACTCCTCCAAAACGGCTTGACCGATTTTTATCAAATTTTTTATGCATATTCAGTAGGTCTAAGAATCGGCTACTATCTATTTTTCATATCCCTATGCTTTGCTTTACTATATTGCTTTACTAGATCGAGAATAAAAATAACAGCCAAAGAACAAAAACATATTTTGGCTTTTCCATACAAATCGTCCGGGCGGCTGCACACTTTTGTATGGAAATGTCAATTTGTTTTTGTTCTTTGGCTGTTATTTTAATTTCATTACACTATAGTGATCTAGTACCTATAGCCCGTGCTTTGATTTATTACTTGTATGTACCTTCCACGTTGTATATCATATTATAAAACCTAATCTAGCCCGCTAAATTGCCGATAAACTGCCTGGCAGTTTGGCAAAATAAAATAAACTGTAAAATAGATTTGTTTCTGAAAATAAATAAATGAAATGAAATGAAAGCGGGACAAGGCTCGAGCTACCGGCGATTAGGGCAGTAGATACAGAAACCTAACAATGCGTGTCATGTCCAGGAGTACAGCCTTTCTGTATCTGACTCTTCTTGACCCAGCTATCTAGCGAGAGAATCTTAAGATGTTGGTCAAGACTTTTCAATAGGAGCTAATTCGCCAATACGACTATCGAGACCACATCGAGATAATAATCGTCGAGTCCACATTCCACACAGCAGCCAACTCGTGGGCCAAGTCAAGCTAATCTTGTTTAGCGTATTTTTGAATTAATTTAAGCGAGGCCACCATCAGCTCTGTATGTCTAATAACCTTGGAGATACGAAGCTTCAAAAAAGGATTATTTTTCAAATATAGTGAATTTTCGAGTTTTGGGTATAATTTCAGCCAAATATCGGCGTAGCCGCTGAACTTTAAGTAATTATAGAAGCAAATGGCCTTGAAGTGGCGCCCACATTTGAAATAAATTGTTAACTCGTAAATATGGAGATAATTCCCATATTGCTAATCGTATTATTTTATGAACCACCGTTGAAAGTATGTAGGATCACCAATAATAGTTTCAAGTTTTTCCACTTACCGACACGGCCCCGGCACGGCGATGAGCAGTCGGAAGAAACAATCATAGAAAGAAGATTTGTAATATATTTAAATTACAGGGATATGAATATGGTCGAACAGGAAATCCCACAAGAAATACGTTAGAAGAATGTTTAGCCGCTTTAGAAGATGCTAAATATGCCCTTGCTTTCGCGTCTGGTCTAGGAGGAACAACAACATTATTGGGATTATTAAGCAGTGGAGACCATATATTGTCATGTGATGACGTATATGGTGGGACGAGTAGGTTGTTCAGGTGTGATTTTAATTTTTTCAAAAATTATTTAAATTGTCTCTACTTATTGTTATTTCCTTTGAAATAATAACCTTTTACCCTTATTTAGCTGGTGATTGTTGCAAAATGATAAACAGAAAAGGAGCTTTTATTTAGTTTTATTAGGGTTCCGTATTCTTTTTTTTTATTTATTGCTTTTTAAAAGCTATTTTATTAATGAGAGTAATAGTATATACAACTAGTATATAACTTTTATTTTATGGGAGTACTTCATTTTAAGGTCAGTAGCAACAAAACATGGAATAGAAATCACATTTACGGACTTCACTAATCTCGAGAAACTTAGCAGTGCCATAAAAAAGAACACGAAGGTTTGTTTAAATTGATTCATAACGAGTAATTAAATTTTAAAACACCCGAATTTCACTCTGTATTCTGTATTTGTAAAGAGGTCAACCAATTTCAAAAACTATATACTCGTACATTAAAATCGATTCATCCGTTCAGGAGTTGTGATACCACAGACCTGTGCCACAGACATTTACGTGTCGCATGATAGATAAAACCGTAATATAATCCTAGGGATATAATTATATGCCGTAACATAGTTATACGAAAGCGATTTATGACATGGCTATCTTACTAGGAACATAATTATATACGGTTCTAGGTTAGTGATATAGATAAATGACTAGATTAAGTTAAAAGTAAAGTAATAACACACTCATCAAACAAATTATGGAAAAAAAAACAATATGTAACGGCGACCGAAGGTAGATCGTGGACCATTAAATCAAAAAAATGTGCTGGGAAAAGTTTTAGAAAAGCGAAACGGAAGTCACAAAATTGGAACGTTAGTTGGTTTTCTAAAAAATTGTTACCCAGAAATGCAATAGAAATGAAGAGTTGTCGCTGAGAGAAATATGCCAAAAATTATCGCCATTTGGTGGCCAAGGTTTTTAAAATGTTCCTGTAAAACATCGAATAGGTACACAGTGTTCTAAATACTTTTAAACTATCGCGTTGCATTATTATTAAATTAATGCATACGGGAATTAACGCGAAACGTACCTTTTTTTATTTATTTTGCTTACGTTTCGTTCGGGTTTCACCGAACGTGGTCCCAGCTTGACTGAAGGCCGTACCTGAATTTTCCGGGGTCCAGTGCTGCCCCCATTTAAAATAAATCATTTTAAAGAAAACGGAGACATTATTTAAAATTTTGCTACTATCAAGTGTTAGATAACCCTTTGAAGTATTTTATGAACTACTGTTTACAGTTTAAAGTTAGAACGTTAAGCTTTACTACGCACATTTGCGAAAAACGGCCACTTTTGGCTAATGTGCGTAGTAAAGCTTAACGTTCTCATTATAAACTGTAAACAGTAGTTCATAAAATACTTTGAAGGGTTATCTAGGACTTGGTAGTAGCAAAATTTTAAATGATGTCTCCGTTTTCTTTGAAATGATTTATTTAAAATGGGGGCAGCACTGGACCCCGGAAAATTTAGGTACGGCCTGAAGCAGCGATGACGCCTACGCCTCCCCGGCCTACGCCTACGCCTACACACCGGGTAGGGTGTAGGCGTAGGCATAGGCGGTCAGCAAAATAAATAAAAAAAGGTACGTTTCGCGTTAATTCCCGTATGCATTAATTTAATACACAGTATTCTACTAAAAGATGCGCCTGTAAGAAGGCATTTAGTAGGTACTATAATATGTAATTCTAGATGTCATGATTGCGCGTCTTGTCAAAACAAAAATTTAAAATATTGTGAAATATTGTCTCAAAAACTCAAAACTGTTCATTTATTTCAGTAGTTTACACGTAGATACAGTCGAGGACCGAGATATCTGACCAGACCCTCTGTCTATATCTTAAATTTTCTCATCTATACTAATATTATAAAGCGGAAGAGTTTGTTTGTTTGTTTGTTTGTTTGTTTGTTTGAACGCCCTAATCTCAGGAACTAATGGTCCGATTTGAAAAATTCTTTTTTTGTTGGGTAGTCCATTTATAGAGGCTTTAGGCTATATAACATTACGTTCCGACAGCCACGCAAACGAAGTCGCGGGCACAGCTAGTAAACCATAAAAAATAGCAGGATGAAAATATAAATTTTTCAATCGATTTTAGTTGGATGTATGCTTAGGATGTATGTTGGATTATCTTTAAGAGTATTGATTATAAAATATAGTAGGTATCGTGGTTTAAGTATCCCATAATACAAGTTAAAATTTACTTTGGGGCTAGCTCAATTAGTGTGATTTGTCCAAACTCATTTAGTTATATAAAAAGGTACGCAGTGTTACATATACAGCATTAGATAAGAAATAAACATATATATTAAAGTTTTATGTGTAGACACCAATTAATAGCATACACAGCATTTGCCACTATACAAATTCGCTACCGTAAAGAGAAGAATTATAAATTCTCGTTAGAATTAATAAGAAAAGATAAGAAAAATATAAAAAAGAATCGTTATCATTTTGCAAAGTTGAGGTAGGTCATATTAATTATTACATCACAAATTCAAAGTTATAATGAATTATGTACCTACTTACTTATTTATTTACTTTGTTTTTCGCAAAACCTTTTTTTATTTTTATTTAAGATGATTTGGGTAGAGACTCCAACAAATCCCCTGCTAAAAGTATTGGACATAGCTGCCATAGCGAAATTAGCCAAGGAGAAGGGGGGAGACATAATGGTGGTGGTAGACAACACATTCCTGACGTCTTATCTGCAGCGGCCGCTGGACTTCGGCGTGGACATAGTGGCGTACTCCTTGACGAAGTACATGAACGGCCACTCCGACGTTATTATGGGGGCAGCCGTTTTGAACAATAGCGAGATAGAAGCGAAATTAAGATTCTTACAGAACTGTAAGTTTTTGATGTTCTTTCTTACCCAATTCATTATAACTCTGAACGTGTAAAACGTGGAACGTGGTTTGGGAGCTGCGCATGGCACACACAGACAGTAGTTACCTACACATTTTAAACCCTCTATTTTCCGGTAAGTACATGTGTTAGCATGGCTGCATTTCCTCGCGGAATAGCAATTCGGATCCGTTGAGAAAACGCAACAAGAATTTTCGTCATCAGGATCTATGATAACTTAGGCAAATTATTTGCCATCCCTGGCAAAAATCTGCAATGCACTATGTGGTTCAGTTTATATTAAAATCGACACCTTTAATATCCTTTATCATTATATTATCAAAGGATTTGATATCCTTCCTCATTTGTATAGTTATAGTCGACACCTTTGATATCCTTCGTCATTTGTATAGTCTCGTCGGGACGGGATGCTGCTGTTTACAGGAACGGCACTTGCTACCAGTATAAGTAATGTACAATTTATATGTACATGCATACATACCTAACCTACTTAGTTGCTTACCTTTAGCTTTCATTTGAGTGATTTTAGGAAGTCGCTGCAGGGACCAAAACGTAGTTTATTTCTCCATCATACCTATTTGAAACAGATATTTATCCGCAACAGGTTTCGTCAACAGGTTATTTTTACAAACTTCTATTTGGCTTGCCCTGTTTGTTGTTTACTTGTTTCTTGGGTCAAATTTTGCAAGTTAAATATAAGCCACTTCCCGGTTTCCGATTGCGATTAAACTTTATATGCTAATGCAATGATTTCAACTACACTTACTACTACTACTACGCTAGTAATACATGTATAAGTCAATGTGCTAATGTAAATCAGATGACTGTAATATTTTATGATGGAGCCGGAAGGTGGAATCCTTTTATAAAACGACGCAACCCTATCGAGTTTGGGCTTATTACGTTTGTCTTGATAAGACAGCACTAATAGCTTGTACAAAAACTTGTGCTTGCATACTTGTGCGCGTGGAGCATTTTTTGAGATTGGGAATAAACCATTGAACTCGCGACACTTACCGACACCACTTTGTTCAAGTTCTGTATTTTTTTTAAATTTATTTTTATCTTACTTAAAAAAATACATTTCAATTTTAGCAATGGGAGCGGTGCCTTCGCCGATCGACTGCTACTTGGTAAACCGAAGCTTGAAGACTCTGGCCCTCCGCATGGAGAGGCACAAGGCATCCTCTCTGATTATAGCGAATTGGCTACAGAAGCATCCGAAAGTTGTGGAAGTTTTGCATCCAGGTAATAAATGAGTCATGCAACTTTTGCCAAAAGTGGCCGTTTTCCGCAAAAATGCTAAGAAAAGCTTAACGTTCTCACTTAGTTCGGTTAAAGGGTTATCTAGGGCTAAGGAAAGACAAAATTTTAAATGATATCTCTGTTTCCTTTCAAATAATTTATTTCAAATGCAGAGCAGCACTGGACCCCGGAAAATTCATGCATGGCCTTAACCGATTCAGACAGAATTTGTATGTTTTATATGTCTCAATAAAGATTTGCTTTTGGTTCTCGTGACAAAACAATAGATACTCTTTTTTATTATTATTTAAGTTATGTAATCATCTCCCGTTTCAGGCCTCCCAACCCACCCTCAACACGAAATAGCGAAGAGGCAGATGACTGGGCACTCCGGTGTATTTAGCTTCAAACATTCCGCAGGGCTGGAGGAGTCCAAGAAGTTCCTCAGTGGACTCAAAGTATTCACGCTTGCCGAGAGTTTGGGCGGCTACGAGAGTTTGGCCGAACTACCGTAAGTTAATGTATAATACTACATTTATTAGCCCTGTGGTGACGGTAGAACAGAATACTATGGTCGATCATCACCCTTTTTCTGTCTCATGGGTGTTGTAAGAGGCAACAGGAGATATTACTGCAATGAAATGTCGCTAGAGAGCAGCATTAGCGCAAACCGAAAACAAATGTTTGACAAGTACTTATATCGAAGTGTAAAAACCAGTAACCTCGTCTAATCACTTAGGTTAGTTAGCGGACCCCGGGCTCTGAAGCGTCCGCTGAGGATGCAACCGGGAATACACTCGGATGATGATGATCGAAGTCGCAATAATTTTATAATAGTAGTTTATGACACTACATATATATATACAGATAAACGAGTGCCAGTTTAAAAACCGAGCCGCAGGTGAGGTTTTTAATAGTATCACACGAGTGTGATAACATAACACTTACTAATTTCTACTCCAACTGGAATATAAATCTATAATAGAAGTGCATATTAGTTAGTTAGACACAGGTAGCTCTTTTTTAATGTTTTGAATTGATATTTATTAACAAAGACACATTGTCTTGCAGATCATTGATGACACACGCGTCAGTGCCCGCCCAACAAAGACAGGAGCTGGGCATAACGGACTCCTTGATAAGGCTATCGGTCGGATTGGAGGACGCCGACGACCTGATCAACGACATACAACAGGCCTTCAATCTAGCCTTCTAATATTTATTTAAAATGATACTATACATAAAGTATAGATTGTTAATATGCGAATAGTGCACGGAGGCAAAAAAGACGTTGACAGTTTTTACATGAAATTGTCCAAGGGCTGTCCTGCCTGAGTGGTAATAGAGTCACAGAGCTGCTTCTAAATAAAATAGTTCTATACACTTTTGTTACTTAGTTCTATTACAAATCACCAAATGAAGCTAAGTTTAGAGCTTAAAAGTATATCATGCCAATGCAATTCGCAATTCAAAATATAGTATCTTAGAGTTAGTTACCATCCCATAGCACAAGTTTAAATCTTACTTTGTGGCTAGCTTAATTTGTGTGATTTGTCCTTAAAAAAACTATACATATACATAACATATACACATGTAAAACTATTTTTGTTACTGTTTTGTCATCACAAGAGTATTTATATAATGTTTACACCATATGTTATATTTATTGCAATAAATACAAAGTATCTATATGTGAATGTTTTAAAATGTGAATAATACATTGTTAAAATTGTAAAAAGATTTTTTATTTTGCTTCTTCTTATTTCTGAGCTCGTTCGTGGCTCTTGTCGGTGAAGTAGGTATACGCAAAACTTCTCGGTTCTCTGCCTTACTCTTTAGTGCTTGATACGACATGACCCTTGCTTTTTCTTTTAGTTGGTCTACATAGCACTTTCTTGGTCGTCCTGGACCTCTTCTATCTTTTATCTTTCCTTCTAGTATGTTTAAAATAAGTCATGTCGTATTAGGACCAATCATTCTTACTCTTTAGTGCTTGATACGACAAGACCCCGCTTTTTCTTTTAGTTGGTCTAAATAGCTCTTTCTTGGTCGTCCTGGACCTCTTCTATCTTTTATCTTTCCTTCTAGTATGTTTTAAATAAGTCAAGTCGTATTAAGGACACCTCTTCTATTTTCTATTTCGCCCAGTAGTCTTCTTTTCTCTCCTACTATCTAATACTTTCTCATTGGTTTTCCTTTCTCTATCCAACTGACCTTTTCCATTCTCCTCCAGCACCACATCTCGAAAGCTGCCAGCCTGTCGCTATCTTTTTTATTCAATATCCATGTTTCGCATCCGTAAAGTGCTATGTTCCAGATTACGTTTTTTTAAGGCGTTTGCCAATTTTTCTGGATATATTTGCTATGAAAAGTTTATTTTTACTATTGTATGCTCCTTTGGCCATGGCAATTCTGGTTTTAATTTTGCTTATAGATTTATACAATGTGGAAGGGACATACCCGTTATAAATGGATCCACGGTCTATACTACTATACATCTGTTATAGTATAATGAAATTAAAATAACAGCCAAAGAACAAAAAAAATCGGAATTTCCCTACAAAAGTGTGCAGCCGCCCGGGCGATTTGTGTGGGAATGTTTTTTTTTTTTTTTCTAGGAATATTATTTTAATTTCATCAGTATAGCGGGAGTTTTTGGCGGGAAGTCAAGGGGTTTGGTTGGGGTTTTCTTTAAATTATTTGCAAATTGATTTTAGTGGACTTTATAATATGAAATTGGTGTTGTTTGGTATTATAATAATATATAAATGCTCATGCTCATGAACAATATGTAAAATAGTTAAAGTGGACAGTCATAGTACGGCTGTAGTGATATTTGTTTCGCGGACTGTGGGTCTTTGGACGTCGTCCGCCACTCAATCGGCTATGAAAACCAGTGGACTCGTATAGATTTGTCGCCAGATATATTGATATATTGTCGATAACTTTGCGAGCATTTTAAGGAAACTGATTATTTTTTACCCGGCTGCGGCAAAGCCCAAAAGGAGGGTTATGTATTTGATTGACCTTTCATTTTCATTTATTTCATAACAAAAGATTATTGTGTTAAAATGTCTAGGTATGCTTAGCTTATACTTACCAGTGTATCTGTGAGCTGTAAACCTCGCGACTCACCCTCATCCGTTGAAGTTTATCGGATAAAAAAGTTGTTCAGACAAAAAAGTTGCGTCTTAATAACAGAAACAAAAAAGTTTAGAAAAATTTGAAAAATTTTCGAAATGCAAAAAAAATGTATGTATGTCCGGTGGAGTGGACCTATGATCCCTCAACGTAACTACTAACCTATTTTAATAAATTATACGTAGTTAGATCTTCGTCTTAACTCTTAACCACTTACTAATGGTTAAGACGAAGTCATAGGCTTTACGAGTATTAAAATTATTGGAAATCAAAATGGATGATTTTTTGCGCCAAATTGCGCGGCATGAAAAATCTTTTTTCTTCAAAACCTGTCGAGTGGGGTATCAAATTAAAGGATTTTATTCAAGGATTACAAAAATATATACAACATATGTTTAAATGAAATGTGGAATGATAAAATTAAAACAAGATTCCTCAAAATGCAGGGAGCAAACGAAAATGGACTTCTTATATGACTTTAAATTTTCCACACCTATTGCATCCAGCCACATTTTCTTTTTTTTGAAAATTTTTAGGTAACCTAGAACGAAAGAAAGGTATTAAATGATACTTGAAAACATCGATAGGTCGATATAAAAAAATGGCTTGAGGGTCGACTCTATCGACAAAAGAACTGTTTATTTTTATTTTGTAAACTTTAGAAAAATACACTAATAAATCCTACAATAACGTAGTACAAGCTGAATTGAGTATGAATAATCCATAAAGAATTTATTAAAAAGCAAAAACATACAAGATTTACCGTATTGTTTGATATTTTTGCAGAATTATAATACGTACCAGTGTAATGATATATTTGGACGATTTTTGCTCTTTTTGATGCCGCAACCTACAACACTGCAGTTAGGCATGTTCCTTGTTGTTTTATTTCTCTTTGTATAGCACTATAAACAAGATTAAGTCACAAATTAAAGCACAAAATAAACAAAACACTGCAATAACAACTGGCACTGACAACCAATGTACTTGTTAAAGCGAGAAACCAAAATGGAAAAACGGCCGCAACTAGGCATTTCTGTGACGTCACTTTTGAATTTTTCTGGAAATAGTTCAGATAAATATATTGTTGTCTCTTTTTACATGGAGGATAGTAGGTGAGTTAAACTGAGATGGCTACATGTTTATGAGTTCAATGTCGATGTACATCATATTTGTATAATTGATTGTTCGTATAGAACAATATAGCGGCTCCATATGTTTCCGTACTCAGAGGGTTTGACTTATTACGTGTAAGTACTTATGCCCCTTCCACGTTGTATACAGATTGATTTTGAAACACTGAGCTATATTGAAATCTTCGAATCAGAATCACTAATAGTATAACACAAAATACCAAGAAAAAGAATACTTTTTTTTACTATTTTTATTAGGAAAAATTCTGACATTTGCAATACATGGCTAACCTAATAAATTATTATTACTGTCGATGACCTCGCTGTCGCTCGATTCCTCCGTATGACCACCCCCGCACCCTTCCTGCCGGCGGGTATCACTGCGATTGGGAATTTTACGTACATCTTTGAGGGCTTTTATCTTTGATTTTTATTATGAAACAAGGTAATTGTAAGAGAACAGGTTAATTTTGTTTAGCGCATAGAGTGCTTTCTCATCGAGTGAGAGCCGTGGGTGCCTGGCAGAATGAATAGGACCACTCCAAGTCTTTCCGTGGATGTCGTAAAAGGCGACTTAGGAAACACAAGCTAAACAAAGCTTATAAACATCAATGAGACCTCTCCAACCGTCTGGCCAGCGTCAATACCAGCGTGGAGAGTGTAGGCCAAATCCTTTGACTGGTTGGCATCGACATATCGGTTGGCTTAGTTGCTCTTTATCTTAGATGGCCGTTTATGATTTGATTGAATAAGATAATGATCCTTGAAAAATATTTTTTGATGTATGCAAAATTTTGTTGATAATTCACCAGAATTTTACTCCTTTTTGCAAGGTGATAATTTCATATATTTTTTAACAAATGTGTCGGCTCTCTAAACGCCTTTAGTTCTCTTCTTCGTTAAATTATGATATGAAATCTTAGTTGACTTTTACTCAACCATATACAACGTGGAAGGGACATACACGTAATAAATCAAACCACGGGCTATACTAGATCACTAAAGTATAATGAATATAAAAAAAAAATTGGTTGCCTGTAAAGTCGGTATACGGGCGAAAGTTTTACGTGACAACGACTTCACTCCACTTCACTCCAAACTTGACTTCCACTCGGGCATGGTTAGCCCGCCTAAGAGCGAGAGAGACAGACATAAAAAGTGAAAGGCACGCGTGCCTCTCACTCGCTCTCATTGTGAGCGCATAACGTGAGCGGAGCGTAACGCAGTTTCTTGAAGTGTCACCCGGCTAACCAATTTATAAGACGTTGTCACGTCAATAACACAAAAACAACTAAAAAAACTCTAGTGAAGCTAGAAATTATTGTGTATTGGGTACAATTATTGTATTCGCGAAAATGTACTCCTCATGTCCAATTTTTTTCGCTGATGGGGGGGATGCAAATCGGTGCCGTCACTTCAAAATACCAGCATTTAACCACCCGACTCATTATCGAGTTTTACTTTTTGAATCTACATTTTTGCCTCCCTTTCATCTATTGATGAAATGGAAGTAGATAATGCGACTTGAGCGTCGCATTACTTCCATCACGTCAAATCAAGTCACGAGGCGTCGAAAGTAAAGTAGCTTGGCCACGAATATACGCGTGTGCTGGTGCGCTTACGCGATTTTGTCCTCGAAATGTTGCCAGTTTAGGACTTTTTACCTTAGATTTTGGAAAAAAATAGTATTAGTGCGCTCGCAACGCAACGAACCAATATGTAGGTACCAAAGTGTGCAACTGCGAACAGTTCGTATCCATACCGTAGCCCGCACTTACCTACCCATCCAAGTTTTAACCACGCCTATGTTTGCTTAACCTGTGAAATCGTGGTCACCCATCCTATAAGAGGCCACGCCTGAAGATGCTTAACCTGTAAAAGCGCGGTCCGCTGACTAGAGATTTTTATTTCTGCTCAGTTCGCTTAAAATGTAGATGATTCATAAATCATAATCATCATACATAACGCGCAGTGTCAAGTGTTTTTATTCCTGGTAGGCAGACACACTCGGATATCCCACACTGTTCTTAAAATGACTGACTCCCGATTTCAAAAATGCTGCCGTCGTAACAAAAAAGGGCACAACTAACATTTTTTTCAAATTTAGTTAAATACATATTCGGAATCAGGAAAAAAGGCCTATCTGCCTAATTTTTTGTAGAATTTTATCGCTAAGCGCTCCAAAGATACAATAAGCCCAAAAGGCACTTATGATACAAATATTCAAATTTAATAAAATAAAAAGGCATATCTTGCTATTATTACAATGAAAGGGCCTAAATTATACAGTTAGAGAAAAAAAAATGGTTTAGATACTCTTCCTTTCCCCACATTAAATTAAAAAGGCACATTTGGGTCATGTTAGTAGGCATAATTGACAAAACAAATGTCTCTTTTGATTTAATTTTCAGTCACTTTAATTATTCAAAATCTTAAAAGAAATGTCATAACCTACCAGTTATGCCTTTTTATTATTAAAACACTTTTTAAAAGATTTCTTATGATTTTAGAACAAAAAGGCACATAAAGTTAAAAATGCCTTTTCATTGTAAAACTCCATATTTTTTTCTTTAAATAATACAAAGAAAAGGCATACATAGTGGTTATTTATGCCTTTCCTTTGTATTTTTATTATTTTTACACACAAAAAATGATTAATTAAAAAAACTTCGAAATAAATATACTTACTTACCTACCCTAATTTTTTTATTAGCATACGCCAACTTCGTTTTTTTTAAATAAATGTAAAAATATCTTTAACCTCAATTTACTCGACTTTTAGAAAATGTTAGATGTGCCTTTTTTGTTACGACGGCAGAATAGCACTTCTGAGATTCAACATTAGAATACTCTGTCTGTGGACGGCCAGCCTATTTAGCTTTAAAAAGAAGAGCGATGTCAACGTCAAAAATGTCAAACGCAAAATGACATAAGACTGACGTTTGAGAGAGAAATTATTACAGTGACAGTTAACCTTTATTTTGTCGAATGTGCAAAATGTTGGCAAAATGCTTGCATGCTATTCAAGTCACTTCGAGTCGAGAGCTCAATTTCTGTCGTGATTTCAAGCCGGGTGGCCGGTTTCTAGTTTTGAATTGATAAGTTTCGTAAATTGTTGTAAACGAACTGTGAATATTTTTATAAAGTCACAATTTATTAAATACCTATAGCAATGTAAGTACAACGTACAATATTAGGAATAATCTACCTAGAGGTTAATACATAGTTACGTTAAATATGATGCAACTTTTGCACAGCTGAAACACCATAGAATGACCTTGAATTTAATTTTGGATAATTTTAAATTTAACTCGCGTACATATAATATAATAAAAGACAGTAAAAGTCGGTTTAATTCTAAAACGAACAATATATGAAATTGGTAAAACAAAAAAAAAAAGGAAGTGAGTACCTATGTAGTTTTTACATTATACTTTTTACATACAATATAATTTTTACTTTTTATATATATTTTTTTTTACCTACTTGTGTATATTGTAAGAATTACATACACACTTGCATATATTTTGTTGTTAAACCAATTTTATATAAATGTATAGGTAATATACATATAATATGTAATGTAATATTTAAAAATTTACCAATGTGTTAATTAAAATAACAACTTTAGATACCTATATTATTTATTGTATAATAAAAGTAGAAGCCTGTTAATTCATAAACATGTGTGTATATATTTCTTATATTACAATTTATAGACACTAGCGTATATAGTAAGAATTACATACACACTTACATGAACTTATTTTTTTTGTTAAATCAATTTCATAAACTGAACCTATGTAAAGGTAACAACTTAAAATTTACCTACTTCATCATATCAGCCACAGGAAGTCCACTGCTGGATCGGAAAAAATAAAAATGTGTTAAAAAAATTGCAACAATATATTATTTATTAAGGAACCAATTAAATACAATTTTAAACAATTTAAATAATATAACATTACACTAATTTATACTACCTAACTAAAATAAACCTATAAACAACTTAATGCTATAAAACCTGTCTGCTATAAATATATAAATAAACTATTATAAATTTAAAATAAAACTTGTTAATTTTAGCTGAAAGATATTTTATTAGTTGCCTACTCACCTACGACATATTTAATATCTCTGAATAGTAAATCATAAAATAAAATTTACTATGTATGATTTTTCCAACAAACAGATGGCACAAAACGGGTTTTTAGAACAAAAGGCTGGATTCTCCACCATTGCTATTCATGCTGGCCAAGAACCGGAAAAATGGAAAAGTGCTGCTGTTGTAGTACCCATAGTGACGTCCACAACTTTCAAGCAACCAGCACCTGCACAACACACTGTAAGTTTTTCTTTTTATTTATAAAACTATTAGCATATAAGTACCTACTAACTACATAAATATATTCTATTATATTATTATCCTGTTTTTTTTTCTTAGATTAGGTTATTTATAATATATCTATAAAAAACATAATATAACATATAAACATATTATAAAACCTAACATTCCCCGGCGGTTAGGTCCGCAGTGACAGAAACCTGCCAATACGCCTGGTAGATAGTGACTTGCTGCTCGTTGGCTACACTGCCTGGGTGTACCCTAACTACCCACGAAGATGCGGCCAGGGCGCAACACAATGTAAGCAGCTGAGGGTGTCGAGTGGTGCAGCTCCAGTTTCACCGTCACGGGGCTCACCCCCGAGAGCGGGTTTCCCCGTTAGTACGCCATTACGTGCACACTTCCACCTTGGAGAGTATGTTCTGCTTTTGCGACTCCACTCTGGCCGACCGTTTAAAGCAAGACAGAGGCACAAGAGGGGAGTGTGTAACTGTGCGTGTGTAAGCGCATGTGTGTATGGTCCCCCTGGAGGTAGGGTACGTTGTGTCGCCACTCACCACCAGGGCAGTCTTTGTTGATTAATCAATCTCAAGTTTCTCCACTTACCGACACGGCCCCAGCACGGCGATGATTAGTCGGAACTTGGAAAAAAAAATCATAAAAAGTAGATTTTCAATAATATATTTAAATTACAGGGATTTGAATATGGTCGATCAGGAAATCCTACAAGAAATTCGTTAGAAGAATGTTTAGCCGCTTTAGAAGATGCTAAATATGCCCTTACTTTCGCTTCTGGTCTAGGAACAACAACAACAATAATGGGATTATTAAACAATGGAGACCATATATTGTCATGTGATGACGTATACGGTGGGACGAATAGGTTGTTCAGGTATGATTTTCAAAAATTATTCAAATTGATTCTACTTATTGTTTTTTCTTTTGAAATATTAACCTTTTACCCTTATTTATCTGGTGATTATTGCAAAATGATAAATAGAAAATAAACGGGCAAGTGCGAGTCGGACTCGTACATGAAGGGTTCCGTACCTCCGTACAATGTTTTAAAACGCTGCAGAAATACGTTTCTTGTATGACCTCCTTTTATTTTTAACTTTATCTTATTTTTAGTATTTTTTGTTATGATGTAATAAATAAATCAAAGTAATACATAAATCGGTGAAAATTTCAAGTATCTAGTTAATGCCATTATACAGATCTAGTTAAAAACGCTGAAAAAAAAACACGTTTCTTGTTTGATTCCGCTAATACAAACAATACTAAAAATAAGATAAAGTTAAAAATTAAAGGGGGTCGCCCTTTAATTTTTAACTTTATCTTATTATCTTTATATATATTATATCTTTATATTAGCGGCTATAGTAATATACAATCTGTGAAAATTTCAAGTATCTAGTTAATGTCATTATAAAGATCTAGTTCAAAACGCGAAAAACACGTTTTGTGTATCTTTTTATTTACCAGTCAACCTACAGGTGGTCCTCAAATTTTGGACGATTAGTACATTCAAATTAACTATTTGACCATTATTAAACATTTACCTAAGACATATATTATTTCCTTATACATTCATAGACCTACGTATAAAAATTCACAAATATAAAAAATATATAAATAAATAAAATGAATATAAAATATACCTATATAAATATATGTAATAGTACACAATAACTTTTATTTTATGGGAATACTTCGTTTTTAGGACAGTGGCTACAAGACATGGAGTAGAAATCACATTTACGGACTTCACAGATCTCGAAAAAGTTAGCAGTGCTATAAAAAATAACACAAAGGTTTGTTCATTATTATTCCTAACGAGTAATTAAATTTAAAAACACCCAACTTTCACCCTGTTAGTACAGCCTTGTATACTTGTAAAGAGGTTAAAAAAATTCATAAACTACATCAAAATGGATTCATCCGTTCAGGAGATGTCAGATAGATAGAGACCACAAACATACATATACGCTTAAAGTAATAAAATTATTGTGATGTCTGAATAATCAATAGATTATTCAAACATCATCACAATCATTCTGGCAACATAAATAAGCATAATGGTTTAAAAATAAAGAATCTAATTCAAAATAACTTATGTAAAATAATATCATTGTAAAAAAACTCAAACTAAGATTTTAGGTAAAACCACAACAAGTACTGAATTCTTAAAATAAGAATAATGAACAATGCATATGGATCTTCTACATGCCTTATCTACATGCATACAAGATTACTTACTATCTTAAGTAGGTTATTACCTTGTTAATGTCTATCTATTTAAAATAACTTCTTGAGATACCGTCTCAGATACCAAATTTCGAATGTATATTATCTCATTGCAAAGTATAATGCATCACTAACACTATGCACTGTGTACTCGTAATACAGCAGTATTTTGATGTCATCACATCATACATAAGTAATATTATATTTTGTTACAAGTTTTTGTTAAATTTCAAATGTTTAGTCATGAATTAGGCTTTTGCTGGCTCTTTTACACAACAATAATTTACATTACCTGTCATGTTTATTTATATTTAAATTATTATTAATTATTTTAATTTAAAGAAAAGCTAGCGTTTCGCAACGACTACTGCTGAGAAGACTCGCCGAAAGAAACTCATTTACACGGTATTGGTTAGGCGACCAATACTCACCAGAAGGGCTTTCTCACTTAAGTACACAATCGTTTCATTGAAACTAGAGTTTTTTTTACTATTAGCAAAGCGCTACTGGTTTACCTGACATATCAAAATAAGCTTTAAAGAAGTTTGATAAACTCATAGAGCCACCATAAAGAAAAGAAAAAGTACATATCTGATTTGAGTTTGACTTGACAATTTTGAAACCTTTTAACAGGTTCTCTATGGTTTATTTTATTTTAATGAGAACACCTGTTTTAACAAATTGTCACCAAAGCACAGACCAAAGTTATACATATTATGTTATTTTTATGGTTATTGTTCTTTGGGTTGGCACTGCAGGGTTAAAAATTTTGCGCGCTAAAATTTAAAATTTGAAAATGACGAACATAAAACATGATAAATAAATGCATAGAATGACCCGAATGTATAGGCTTTATTTAACTAATAAATTCAACAGAATATTATATTTTATAGAAGACATATATCTGACAAGAATTCGTATTATGTCAAGGATTATCTTTTAAATTCATAACCATAAACTATGACATTCTTCCCTCCTTCCTTAATCATGGACGTAGTCATTCAGGTAGGCAGGTGGTCTCTTAGATCGTGCTGACCTGCGTGGTTCATCAGCTATAGTTGAGCGGTGTGGTGAAGAAGAAGAAATCGGCGTAGTGTAGGCATCCAATTCTGAGCTATCTGTAGTCGGTTCAAATTGTTCTGCATTAATATCATGACTGTTATTGTTTACATCATCAGATGATACTGTATCCGGTGTAACAATCGGTACTGCATCACCTCTGGGTGCGAGGTGGCGATTTGAAACCGTTAATTCTCTGCCATTGGAAAGTCTTACGGAGCTATAATGTGGATTTGGCTCTAGAAGGTCAACTTCTTCTACCATTGGATCATATTTGCTGACTCTTACGAATTTCTTTAAAAGAACCTTTCCAGGTTGCAACCACGACGGCATGGATTGTCCCCAAGACGATCGCCGTGGATGATTAAACATTCTTTCATGAGGCGTTGTGTTAGTTGAAGTGCATAGGAGGGACCTAATACAGTGGAGTGCTTGAGTAATAACTGCCTCCCATTTATCTATTTGGAGATTTTTATCTTTTAGTGCAAGGCAAATCGTTTGCCAAAGGGTCCCATTCAGTCTCTCCACTTGTCCATTACCTTGTGGATTGTAAGGAGAAGATCGACTAGTAGATATGCCCTTAGTATGTAAAAATTCTTTAATACCAGCTGACATGAAAGACGCTCCTTGATCTGTATGAACAGTAGCTGGCATTCCAAAAATTGAAAAAATATCAGTAAGATGCTTAATTACTGTCTCTGTACTCATATCTGGGCATGCATAAGCAAACGGGAACCTCGAGTATTCGTCAATTATTGTCAAAATGTACTTGTTGTTTGTCGATGATGGTAGTGGTCCCTTAAAATCTAAGGACAATCTCTCAAAGGGCATAGTAGCTTTAATTAATAACCCAATATTTTTATTGAATCTTGGTTTTATCTCTGCACAAGTTGGACAAGACGCCACAACCTTTTTTACATCATCACTGGTAAACGGTAGGTTTTTAGATCTTATCCAATGCGTAAGTCGTGAAATACCAGGATGACAGAGAGATTTGTGTAATTCTATAAGGCGATTGTCAGTTGTGGCTCCGCATACTTGCCTGGACAATGCATCTGCTACAGTATTCAGATGTCCTGGTCGGTATTTTATATCGAATTTGAAATTTGATAATTCTAATCGCCATCTCTGGATCTTATCATTTTTTATTTTACTTGCATGTCCTCTGAGCATATATGATACAGACTTTTGGTCCGTTATTAGATAAAATGGCCGTCCAATTAGATAATGTCTCCATTTTTTAAGACTTTCTATAATGGCGTATGCCTCTTTTTCTATTATAGGGTATTTCTTTTCACTTTCATTTAGAGACTTTGAAAAAAATGCTATCGGTCGACCGTTTTGTGTCAAAGAAGCAGCGATAGAATAATCTGAGGCGTCTGTTTCTACAGTGAATGTTTCTTTAGGATCAACTGCTGCTAAAGACGATTCAGAAATAATCCTTTTTAGTTCTTCAAAAACTTTCACTTCATTAGCGTTTAGAGGATATGTCTCTACTTGTGTCAATGGGTGTAATTTCGATAAAAATTTGGTATCCATTTAGAGTAATGAGAGAATAATCCTATTACGCGTCTTAAAGATGCAGAATCAGTGGGAATTGGTAAATCTCGAAGAGGCCGTAAGCGTTCTGGATCTGGCTTAATGATTCCATTATTGATATTATACCCAAGAATACTCAAATCTGTTATGGAAAATTCGCTTTTCTCTTTATTTATAGTAAGACGGAACTTATTAGCAATTTCCATGAATTTTTCAAGCTTTGCATCATGATCTTTCTGATCGATTCCACAGACGGTAATGTCATCCAAATATGGATATATACCTTCAATGGATGACTTTCGAATAATAGAATCTAAGGCTCGTTGAAAACAAGCTACTCCGTTGGTCACGCCAAACGGAATACGACGAAATTGATATAAATTACCGGCGGCTTCGAAGGCAGTGAATGGTTTATTCTCAGGAATAATTGGAATTTGATGGTATGCAGATTTCAAATCAATTTTACTGAATATTTTATATTTTGATACTTTTGCTATGATTTCTTCGATATTCGGCAACGGATATGCATCAAGATAAGTAAACCTGTTCACTGTTTGTGAGTAATCAATGCACATCCTCTTCTTATGATTTGTGTTAGATGTAATTAGAACTTGAGCTCGCCAGGGCGAAGTGCTCTCTTCTATGATACCGTCTTCTAATAATTTCTTAATTTCTTCTTTGATGAATTTGTTGTCGTCACCTGCAAATCTACGTGATTTTATAGCTATCGGTTTACATTCTGGTGACATATTCGGAAACAGATTGACAGGCTCAATGTTAGCTTCTTCTATGGCGGATAATCTGAGTGGAGGATTTTGCCCATAAAATTTTATCTCTAGAATGGAGTACTGTTCGAGTACATCGTGCCCCAGTATGACATGACAACAAAGATTTTTCATGACACGAAATAGTACAGCAGGAATTACTTGATTATCCAACTTTAGTGTTGCTGAACATACCTTAGTTATTTGAGATGTATGTGATGAAGATGCCATTGACACTTCCTGTCTCCATGACCTAGTTTCTAGATCGTACTGTTTTATGACTTCTTCATCGATAAAACTCCCTGTACTTCCAGTATCAATTAAAGCTTGCAATAATATACCATTGATGGTAACGTGAGTTGTGCATTTCTTGATATCACTTGCTGCCAATACCAAACAAGAGGTAATTTCTTCACCTTCATCAGTTGTAGTGATGGCGGCGTTGACATTGCTACTTCTGCATACTTTTGCAAAATGACCTTGTTTGCTGCACTTGAGACAGATTGCCTGTGAAGCTGGACATAATCGACGGGGATGACGTGCGTTACCACAGAAATAGCATCTTTCATGTGATTGTTGTCTACAAGGTTCGTTATTCTTTCGACTTTGATTCGAAGTAGCAGCTATAGGCGATGACTGTGTGACAGCAGCAATTTGTGAATTGTTGAAGCTTTGAGATTGGATATGAGCAGATTCGAGAGCGCGGGCCTGATTGTGGGCTTCATCGAGAGTGAGTGTCATATTTTCGAGTAGTCTCTGTCGAATAGCAGGAGAAGCCAGGCCAGAGATAAAAGAATCACGAATGTATTCATTTTCATATTGAATAGCAGTAACCGCCTTAAAACTGCATTCTTTAGACAGGAGTTTCAGAGATTGAAGGTATTGATCAATTGTCTCGTTCGGTTGCTGTTTACGAGAAGCCAAGTTGTGACGAGCGAATATTTCGCTTTTTGGCTTGATAAATAAACCGTCTAATGTGGATAGAGCTGAAGAATAGGTGTCGGCTTGGGCTATGTACTCATATATATTTGGCGATACTAGGTTTATGAGCAGCTTATGTTTTACCTTGTCTTCTGTAGCATTTGCTGCATCCAAAAAATTTATAAACGTTTTCTTCCAGTGTAGCCACAGCGCAGCATTTTTGTTGTCAAGAGGATCCGCTTCAAATCTATCTGGCTTTAAATACTTCTCCATCTCAGTTGAGGCATTTGATTATTGAATACGTATTAAAATTAGTTAAATAAATTGATAAATAAATGCATAGAATGACCCGAATGTATAGGCTTTATTTAACTAATAAATTCAACAGAATATTATATTTTATAGAAGACATATATCTGACAAGAATTCGTATTATGTCAAGGATTATCTTTTAAATTCATAACCATAAACTATGACAAAACATATTAGGTATTTACCTATTATTGTACGACCAAAGAGCAAAAAAGGTACTTTCATAGTGATAATCTGGTTAAAACCCACCTTTTGTCTTTTTCCCCTTTATCGGAATTTACATTGTTCTTCTCAGAAGACTTCGCTGAGCGTCAAAAGTAAAAATATCTAATAGCCTGTTTTCTACATAATGCGACAAAATTACAATGACATTGTCTAAAGACATTAAGGTGAAGATATAGGCAAATGGCCTTGAAGTGGCGCCCTCATTTGAAATAAATTGTTAACTCGTAAATATGGAGATAATTTCCATATTGCTCTTCGTCATGCACTAGATAGCCCTTTTAATTATTTTATGAACCACCGTTAAAAGTATTTACATTAGTCCGTCTAGCTTTAAAACTTGCCTCCGCCAAAAGTGGCCACGGCAAGTTTTAAAGCTAGATGGATCACCAATAATGGTTTCAACGGCAGTTTATAAAATAATTTAAAGGGCTATCTAGTGCATGACGAAGAGAAATAAGGAAATTATCACCATATTTACGAGTTAAAAATTTATTTTACACTTCAAGGCCATTTGCCTATACCTCCGCCTAGATATTGGAGGTATTAGTATGGTCTAAGTTCTTTGCCTGGCATAGAGTCTGGACTCTGACCAACGAAAGCTAAAAAATCGCGGCAAATATAAAAAATATTTAAATTTTTACCCTCTTTATAAACAGATTTGACACTTTAAAACTTTATTTGTTATGTAATTTCACATTTATAATATTAAATAGGATTCAAATGAAATAAACGATCAAGTGCGAGTTAAAACCGCGTAAAGAGGGTTCCTTACTTCTCATATGTTTTTCTGAAAATTGTTTAATAATTTATTTTCCTTAGGCCCTGTGTAGTTCGGAGGGGTGGTCAGATTTTGTCTATTTTCTCAAATAAAATCAAAAATACCTACATATCGTAAAATTATGAAAAAAATATATATTTGAGATTCTTACAACAAGGTTCATTTACTTAATATGCCACACGACATAGTTTTTAGATCTTTTTACTTACGTAGTTTCCAATAGTTACCTTCGCGCTTAGATTAGTTTTTGCTAAAACAAAAGTTCCGTTTTGACTTCACCGAAATAATTTATTATCAGAATATTTTTATATAATTACAACGTGTCAGGCAGGTTATTAAAACAGAATTTTGCATACTTAAGTAGGTAACTATTGGATTTAAAAGACGATAAGGAGCGATAACGTTCAGTTAATAATAATAAACAGTAGCGACGAACTTTGTAAATATTATGTAGTTGAGTAAGAAGCAATATAAAACTATTATGAAGTCATATCGGTTTTGTACATTGCGTGCACAAGCGTCAAAATTACTTAACCAACTACATAGGTACACGCGGTACACTCACCTACTTTTCTAGGTACCTGTCTAATAAGTTTCATCTCTTATCTACTCGGATTTCGGTAAAATGACCTGTGTGCCTACATTAGGTGTGGTGTGCCTAAGTGGTACCAGTACTTATATGTAAGTATTCTGTGGTGGTTGGTACTCATGTGGCAAATAATGTATGATGTTACTCGTAAAGTTGGTATTATGATAAATTATATATAAATAATTTATGATGGTAATCGTAAAGATACCTAATAGACTAAATGTCTAAATCTTTGCGAGTAGGAGATTCTAAATAGTCCCTCTACGTGTAAATAGTGATAGAAGTGAGCACAGACCTAGATTTTTTTACATAATGGATGTGACGATAACCTTTGTATTTCAATTCTCATTTTCATTAATTTTTAACCCTCGTCAAAAAAGGCGTAATATAAGTTTGACGCTAATGTCTGTCTGTCTGCCTGTCTGTCTGTAGCATCGTAGCGCTCAGACGGATGTATCGATTTCAATGCGGTTTTTTTACGTGAAAACAAGTTCCCTTGCGGTGGATCTTAGCTATGTTTGCTTTAGTTGGCATTTTTGCGGAAAACGGCCACTTTTGACAAATATGCAAACTAAAGCTTAAACGTTCTCACTTTAAACTGTAAACAGTAGTTCATAAAATAGTTTGAAGAGTTACCTAGGTTTTACTAGAACAAGATTTTTAAATGATATTTCCGTTTCCTTTCAAATAATTTATTTTAAATGGGGGCAGCACTGGACTCCATGTAAGTAATTGAGGGCACAGTTGGGGGTTAACGCATTAAAGTCAGGGCTTTCTCTAAAAAATAATAGATGGCGCTACAGATATCAAGTCGTATCGGTAGTTCCGCTACTCATCACTAGATGGCGTTCTTGACAGATGGGGATTTTTAATTTGCCTAGCAAATAAACTTGTAGGTAGGTATATGCTAAAGCACACAACTCTAAAAAAACTAAAATGGATGTTTGTGACCGCGTGACCGTGGAGCATAATTTATATATCTAACGTGGAACAAACTATACTGAAACTATTTTAAGGGTTAATTCAGTCCATGATACCAAAACAAATTATTTTTCATATTATGAAAAATAATTTGTACAAGTTGAGTTCAGTTGATCCGAGTTTGTATGGAAACGATATGTTCCTTGGGGAAAGTTGTTTAGAATCATAGACTGAATCCACCCAGTATTTTGTTAGACCCTGTATAAGTAATATACGAGTATGTTCTATCGCCCGAGATTTCCTCTATCTACCTAGTAAACCTAATAACCTAAATGTGTATGTGGCTCTCTGACTAAAATGACACCGCCAACTTTGTCCGCGGATAATAAAGGTATAAACTGCCCTAAAAATACCCTGGTTTTTGGTACTTCTTAAAAGGTAGGCACTCAACAGTAAAAAAAATCTAGGTCTGTGGTATAATTCAATGCATTTCTGAAATTATAGGTAGGTACTTGAACAATTCGCTTCGAAATGAATTACGACCCAGGCAGGCCTGCCGCACGCGTTTCTTTCTAAAGCTTCTATGTTAGGTTTCCTCTGACTAGGAATTCAGATTCGGAAACCTGTATGCTCTGATTACATAAAAAGATTTCAACAGGGCGTACACGTTCTTATTTCTTCCGAACAGACTCTATGACTAATTTAATAACATAGCGTAAAGTTCTGACATAATAAATTAGTTACGATTACGACCGACAAAAAGTAATACTTATTAGTAGGTAGGTATGTAGCATACCTACTAATAAGTATTACTTTTTGTACAACTACTTTTTTACCAACATACCGTACCTATGTTGGTTCCAATCAAAGATTTACTACTCGAGTTCTTGTGGAACAAATATACATAGGTACAGGTACCTATAGACTGTCCAGTAGACTATGAGATAATGAAAACAAGCCTCGCTTTATCTACTTACTTACGTACCTATTTATTTACTTTGTTTTCCGCAAAATCTTTATTGTTATTTTTTTCTTTAAGATGATTTGGGTAGAAACTCCAACAAACCCACTGCTAAAAGTAGTGGACATTGCTGCCGTAGTGAAATTAGCCAAGGAGAAGGGGAACATAATGGTGGTGGTAGACAACACATTCCTGACGCCTTATCTGCAGCGGCCGCTGGACTTCGGCGCCGACATGGTGATGTACTCCTTGACGAAGTACATGAACGGCCACTCCGACGTTATTATGGGGGCAGCCGTTTTGAACAATAGCGAGATAGAAGAGAAATTAAGATTCTTACAGAATGGTAAGTTTTGTATGTTCTACTCGATGTTTCTACTACCTAACCCAATTCATTATACAGGCTGACTTTTTAACCACCAGCCAAAACAAGTCCTGATTTTAAATTTTACGCGTAAGTACCTAGATAGAGTTATAATACATGGTGACTTTTTAAACACCAGCCAAATTTTTGGAGGAAGTTCAGTCCATGATACTGAACTACTTTCCATAAAAACAATTAACGAAAAACTAAAATAAAAATTCGCCTTCCCATACAAATTAGCGCTCAGCCATACGGATTTTATATGTGAGGACGAAACGATTTTTATCGATTTTTAATAATTTTTTTATAGAAAGTAGTTGTATCATGGATGGATTGAACTTGCCCCAAAAATTTGGTTGGTGTTTAAAAAGTCAACCTGTATTATATTATAACTCTATGTAGGTACTTACGCGTCCCACATATTACTGAAACTTTTTTTCGTTTCGAATTGCACTTATTTTTGAATATGTTGTACTATGATGATGGAGACGTATTCTCGGAAAAATATTTAAAAAAATTGGTGGTCCGGGAAAGCCGGAAAATGAGTGGCGTTATAACGCCCGGTAGTAAGATCGGCTACCAAACCCAAGACTGTGATTGCACATATTTTGGAATGAAATAAAGCGCCACATATTGCTTACAATGATATATTAAACCTAAAAATTAAAAATTAAAGGTTGGCTGTCAGATAATGCTTTTAGCATTAAGTCCGCCTATTGCGCTATACAAATTGATTTTCATTATATGTTTTTATCACAGCAGGTTGATCGATAAGCACATCTTTTCAATTGTGGAGAAAAACGTTTGGCTATATAAAGGGGTTCAATGTTTCCGCATTAGACGCAACACTTACAACACTATTGTCATTCCATTTGCATACTAATATCTGCTTGGGTTGGCTAGATTTAGGAACAAACGTGCCCCTTTATATCTTTTTGAAAATCTTGTGTGCTGGTAGTGGACATCCAGGGGTACAATTCTCACGAATAGTTCCTGTAGCTCTCGATCCTCTCGATACTCAACTCTTGAAATAGAGGAATGGAAGAAAAAAGTTTTCAAAAAACAAATTAAAATTAGTGTTTCGATAGCAGGATTGTAAAACTTCAGCAAAGCTCAAAATAACACTAGCTCCTAATCCAAGTTGACATAGATTGGCTAGTACCATATTCATGTTACAAATGATAGACGTCAATTTTACTACCGGGCGTTATAACGCCACCAATTTTTACATACGATAATTTTCATGAAAACCTACGAAAGTCGAAATTGTTTTATCTTACTTAAATATTACAATAACAATACTTTACGATTACGACATTCCATGTTATAGTTTTATTACTAAAGTAATATACTCTAAAAACTTATCTTTTTGAAGGCATGTCGCACGGCAATAAACACGTCTGAACTTCAAAATAATACACCCATTGCGAGTATTGCGACAAATAGTAGGTGCATACGTCATCGTCATCGTACAACGTCTTACATTCCCACAATCTGAAACAGTCCTTTATGTTTCAGATTGTGGGATTGTAAGACAATTTTGTTTATACAAACATTAAACACATGGCCGGCTTCCGGATTTATCCTACCTACTTTTTTATGCCAACCTAACGGCTGTCATTTGCCATTGTACGTAGAGGCTGTCTACATGCACCTTACGTTTTTAAATAGTAAAAAAAGGAGATTTTTCTCCATATTGATGGTTTCCTGATTCCAATAATAATTAGCATCCATCACGGCTCCCTGGTTGTTATCGAGAAGAATAATCCGTATACATATTATGTACACACACAGATATGGAAACATCGAGTTGAATGGATCAAGATACATTGAAGAATTTTGTCGATCTATTGCGGGATCCCTCCCGGCATGCGCGAACTGAATTACCTAAGTAGGTATATGTACTTACCTACTCGTTACTCGTGTGGCCACTTTTAATTTAAACAAAGACAATAAGTAAGCACCTATATACTTAACATCAATGAGTTTTCCTGCAAATTGTCTGCCATACGTATGAAATCAAAACAATAACAATGTAGGTAACTACATAGTCATTCAACGGAATAACGATTCCATACAACAATACCTCGATACGATTGAAATAAACACATCGTAAAGGAAAATGACTTGCATTCTGAGTACCTACCTAGTGAAAAAGTGAGTTTTGTAAAAGATGACTCAAATATTAAACAAGGTGTTGTATGGCTGTAATTTTATTACTGTAGTCTGTTATATTATATATGTATGTTGTAATTTACACATCAGTACTAATGACTTTCAATTACCACTCTATTCGTATTGTATTAGATGTACAGTACCTACTTACACCTACTTATGTAAATAAAGTATACTCGTCGAATTCGCAACACACGCGTCTCTCTTTCATAGATGGATAAATAGTATAGTAGGTAAAAAGTTTTTATAACCGCGCCGCATTTTTTTTTAAACAGTTTCGTACTGCTTACCTATATTATCTATGGTGTAATATTAATTTTTATACATACACAGGAAAATCTAAAGATCGGTATTCAGAAATTGTTTTTCGTATTTCGCCATGTTCTTTGAAAATGTACCTAAAGTCTAATAATTGAATTTTTAACATAAAAAAAAAACTGACTTAAATTTTTTTTAGGAATTTCTTCCATATCTCCAAAGTTCTTCATCAAATCTTCACCAAATTAAAATGGGACCAACTTGGTAGTAAAGGCCTTCAAATTAAAGAAAGAATCATCAAAATCGGTTTACAATTGGCGAAGATATCGCGTAACAAACATGCATAAAAAAAATTAAAAAAACATACAGTCGAATTGATAACCTCCTCTTTAGAAGTCGGTTAAAAAGGTAAGACTAAACAATGTTCGTGCACTTAATAAAAAGTAAGAAAGTATCCTTCTTACAATATACATACGAGTACATACAATTATGCTAGTAATATACAGGGTGACTTTATCCACCTGCAAAATTTTTGGAGCAAGTTCTATAAAAAAAGTTATTAAAAATTGATAAAAATTTTTCGTCCTTCCATACAAAATCCGTTTGGCTGAGCGCTGATTTGTATGGGTGGTCGAAAAATTTTTATCGATTTTTAATAACTTTTTTTATAGAAAGTAGTTCAGTATCATGGACTGAACTTGCTCCAAAAATTTAGCAGGTGGATAAAAAGCCAGCCTGTATAAGTCAATGCATACATACCTACATAAAAGTAAGAAACATGTAGGTATAACCATAGATTGATAAGTATATATAATATAGTTTCTAAGTCTAGGAGTAAAGACAAATGGACATAAAGATAGGAAACCTAGGCTAGGATAATATGTCAGGCAGGCAGGCCGCAGGACCCAGGACATTAGTTTGTATTTCCTTCCTAATTCACAAACTAGGTAGGTGTGTCGCGTATTGTGTTATTTAGCCGCTAGAAATACAGGAAAAAAACAACTTGATTTTAATAGAATGTAATTAAATGTACGGAATGTACCTACCTAGCTTAATTAACAATATTTCAACGTCTAAACCTACTTAAAGCCATAAAATTAAAAATAACCATGAGGCACTTAACATTACCTCATCCTTAACAAGAGTTGCAACTAAGGGTATGTTCACATACTACTCGTAATGGGTTGATTACACCTAACGAGTACAGTGGCGATTCAGTGTCCTCGGCCGAGTGCTCGGTTGGTATAAACACTTTAACGAGTGCTCGGTCGAGCAGAAAGGCGAGAGAGTCAGTAGAATCCCAATATGTTTACTAGGCCGAGTACCCACCTCCCCGCATCATTCTTCTGCCCCCGCAACGACTCGCTATCCCGCTCGGCACGCGTGAACACGCACTCGGTTGTCACTCGGCCACTCGCCACTCGTTCGTTCCTCACCAAGCAGTGTCCGTGTTTATGTTTTTGTTTTTAAATTATCCTTATCTCAATTAAAATGGCCGCTAATAACAAATAGAGCTTTTTACAAAATACATTAATGTTTGTTTTCTTCGGTCTTCATCTTCTAATAAATCCCATAATTCGTTAAGAACGTCTGGTAACAGCCGGATGAAAAAACGTTTAAATTCTTTTTTTTTGGGATCGATTTCAGACGAGCTTGATCAAAAGTGAACTGACTCGCCATTGTAGTAAATACGTGTTAACACCCACTCGGTTCGGCGACTCTCTCGGCCGAGAGCTTATTTATTGACTCGCCACTGTACCCGTTAGGTGTAATCAACCCATAACACGATATGAGAACATTACGTGACAAACGTTACGCGCGTATTGATAACGCTATTTTTATTTTACACACGTTGTTAGCGCAGGTTATATAATGCCACGTGGACCTATAGCAGCGTGTAATAATGACGATGATGACATAAAGCTTTACTGTACAAAAGTACCGAGCAGAAAGTAAGTTATTGTTTCCCCGAGTGCTTATTTGGAGCCCGAGCCTAGCGCTCGCGAGGGCTCTAAAAAGCACGAGTGCAATATAAATTACTTAATGCGAGGTGCTTAATCTCCTATTTCTTTTCTTTTAACTACTACAAGAAAAGCTTATTTAAACAAAATTTATTAGGTAAACAATTGCACACATCACTTCATACGCAAACTGTATAAGTCCATACGGCCGTCAGATTGGCCAACTGAACGCATCGTATATCTAGGCTAGTTTTATGATAGATGAACTTGACTTCCAGCGGTATGCAAAGCAATTGTACCAGGATAGCTTAAGTCTGCAAGAGTTAACTTCAGTAGATTTATGCTATCCTGGTACTTTTCCTTCTTCCTTCTCGTTCACCTAGTTCAGAGTAAGTGAAAGAGACAATATCACTTTTCTGTTTCACTCTCTCTCCACCGATACATCGATTAAAAAAACAGTGCAGTAAAGGATTTTCATACATTTTTTCTGTTTTAGCTTAGCTAGAGCAACAGAGTTCCGCTTTGTAGAGGTAGGATATGTAGTTATGATAGAATCTGCTAGTTTCCAACAAGTCAAATCAGATACTTTTTTCCAAACGTCAAAACAATCATTTTCTATTAGATTTGTATGAAATATCGGACTGTGACGTCATAGTTTCTTGGAGACAAATAGCCGTTTTCTTGAATTAATAAATCTAAAATCACGTTCAAAGATAACAAAAATTTTTTATTTATTTTATTTATAAAACACATAATTTTACAACTTTGGGGATTGTAACTATTTATTAATCTATCTATATATCTATATATATATCTACGTTCAAAGTGGATGTGATTAATGACAAGTGACATTATTTTATGACGTTTTATTCTTTTAACAGTATCAAATAATTTATTTTTGACCTAGGAAACTACCCAGTAGTTGGAAGAAAAATGCTTTACTCGTTTCTATCAGACATTTCCACAAAATTTTCTTTTAAAAGAAAAAAGTACTTACACTCCTCTTCTAAAATAATGTACCTATTCCCTTTAATTTTCACCATCAGAACGCGTATGACCCTGATAGTACTTATTACAGCGATCGTCTCACTTTGAAATAAAAACACAGCAAAATTGAGGACTAACTCTATACATATGTTTCAAAAACACGATTCCAAATATAAGTCCAATGCACGATTGCTTAAAATTTTCTCGATAGAAGAAAATTGCAAAGTTGCCTACAAATCACCTTAGAATTATAGTAAAACGGAAAATATTCAAGAAATACAATAAATTAGCCCTTGTAACTTTGGATTATAGCCAGTCGTCATGTCTTATTTTGTACAACTTAAAAAAATCAAATCAAGTCAATTTCCATCAAAAATTCAAACTGAATAACAAGTCTCTCAAACAATGAAGTCGATTAAAAAACTAAATAAAAAGCGGCCAGGTGCGAGTCGGACTCGCCCATGAAAGGTACCGTAGCAGCAAGTAACATAAATACAACGTGGAAGAGACATACCCGTAATAAATCGAACCATGGTCTATACTAGATCATATAGTATGATAAAATTAAAATAACAGCCAAAGAACAAAAAAAAATTTCGGCATTTTCTTACAAGTGTGCAGTGCCCGGGCGATTTGTATGGGAATGTCTTAATTTTGTTTTTGGTTTTTGACTGTTATTTTAATTTTATTATACTATAGTGATCTAGTATAGCCCGTGATTTTATTTATTACGCATAATGTCCCTTACACGTTGTATAAAAGTTCTAAAAGTAAATTGCGGTTTACGATTTTAGACGTATAAAAAAAAAAAACTTACTAGATCTCGTTCAAACCAATTTTCGGTGGAAGTTTGCATGGCACAAAAAAAAATATAAGATGTACATTACATCTTATATTTTTTTTTGTTTTATCATTCTCTTATTTTAGAAGTTACGAGGGGGGGGGGGGGGGCAAACTATTCAGTTTAGACAAAAATGATATTAGAAACCTCAATATCATTTTTGAAGACCTATCCATAGATATCCCACACGTACGGATTTGATGAATTTTAGTTCTAAATATGGGGCTCCCCAAAATTTATTGTTTTTTTTCTATTTATGTGTGAAAATCTTAATGCGGTTCACAGAATATAATACATCTACCTACATACCAAGTTTCAATAGTTCTTAAAGTTTCGAAAAAAAAAAACATATTTTGCGCTAGGCCGACAAGGCGACTGTTATCATCTTTTCATGCTAAACATAATGACGTTACAAATTATGAAACATTGTTATACCATAAAAGTAGGTTGCTAATTGGAGTAGGTTTCACATATCCACTCAACTCTTGGTTGTTTTCCATTGCATTGGTTCAAATCGAATGAACTAACACTTTGAGTACTTCTTCGGATACATATACATTATCACGTCTTTATCCGTAACAGGGCAGACAGAGCATTTTAGACTGCGGCTGTAATCAGATAGAGTCCAGGGACGCGAGATCCAAAGGCTACTTTTAGCGTTATGGTGGGCGAGAAGATGGAAAAGGAATCAAAAAATAGTAATAAGTTGCTAACCGCATCGCTTATTAACATGATTAGCATTTTTA
The DNA here is from genome assembly GCA_963576875.1 of Acrobasis repandana. Lineage (NCBI taxonomy): Eukaryota > Metazoa > Arthropoda > Insecta > Lepidoptera > Pyralidae > Acrobasis > Acrobasis repandana. The sequence goes on from OY756215.1 coordinate 8,224,117, forward strand.
CCCATTCCCTCGATCGGCTTTTACGATAGCATCAGCCTTAACTGCCACTTTTGGCTAAGATGCAAGAATAGATTTATTTTTTATTTTTCCATTTACTAAAGAATGTTGTGTTTACAAAAAATACTTCTAAACAGTATACACTATACTATACTATACTACTATACTACTATACTATACTATACTATACTTCTAAATAGTAGTACAGTAGTAGTAGCGGCCTACACTATTGTTAACACAGATTGTTAAGGTGAAGATATAGGCAAATGGCCTTGAAGTGGCGCCCTCATTTGAAATAAATTATGAACTCGTAAATATATAGATAATTTCCATATTGCTCTTCGTCATGCACTAGATAGCCCTTTAAATTATTTCATGAACCACCGTTGCAAGTAATTACATGATCCGTCTAGCTTTAAAACTTGCCTCCGCCAAAAGTGGCCACGGCAAGTTTTAAAGCTAGACGGATCACCAATAATAGTGTCAACGGCAGTTCATAAAATAATTTAAAGGGCTATCTAGTGCATGACGAAGAGCAATATGGAAAATATCACACTTCAAGGCCATTTGCCTATACCTTCACCTTAATATAGGGACCAATCTCAGGGACCAACAAATAAATATTTTCTTATTCATTCATGCAGTTTTCGTGTGGTTCCTGGCAGAGTAGGTTTAGGACCACTCCAATGTCTTCCCGTGGATGTCGTAGAAGGCGACTTAGGAAACACAAGCTAAACAAAGCTTATTAACATCAGTGAGACCTCTCCAACCTGTCTGGCCAGCGTGGAGAGTGTAGGCTAAATCCTCTGGCTGCTCTGGCTACTATATGGCTCTGCTAGGACAGAGAGGGTCGTGCTCCTGCAGTGGAGACTAAAAAAGACCTGAAGATAAATCATCCATCTTATTTAAAAATTTACAGAGATTTATCCGCAACAGGCTACGTCAACAGGCTTTTATTAAACTACAACCTTACTTATAAAATGACATTTCAATTTTAGCAATGGGCGCTGTGCCATCGCCGTTTGACTGCTACTTGGTAAACCGAAGCTTGAAGACGCTGGCCCTCCGCATGGAGAGGCATAAGGTGTCTTCTCTGATCATAGCGAAGTGGCTACAGAAGCATCCCAAAGTTGCGGAAGTTTTGCATCCAGGTAATTTTTTTATTATGACCATCATACATTTACTTTAAAGATAAGTATTTTTGTAGTTATTGGCGGGAAGTCAAGAGGATCAGTTGGGGTTTGATTTATTTTGCAAATTTATTCTAGTAGACTTTATAATGTGGAATTGGTGTAGTTTGGTGTTATAAATGCTCATGCTCATGAACAATATGTAAAATAGTTAAAGTGGACAGTCATAGTACGGCCGGTGGTACGGCTGTAGTGATATTTATTTTACGGACTGTGGTGGGCGTCTTTAGACACCGTCCGCTTCTCAACTCAATCGGCTCATATAGATTTGTCGCCAGAAGCTCTCTTGAAACAAGGTACCTACTTACCAACTTGTTAGGAATAAAGAAGCAACAAAACTAAAGATAGGCTCTAAATGATCATCCATATCTAGGATAGGATCCATACAGGAAAAGAAAAATTTTAGCTAAATTACTATTTACTTTGTAATATGTAGGTAGATACTTGTAATTTAAATCTAGACAGGTATCTATATAGTTATATAACTACCTATTAACCATACCTACCATTACAAAGGTACGTACTCTAATAATGTTGATTACCTATGAAGGAGGAATCGAATTTTACTTCCGGCAGATTTTCCTGATTCTCATCACGCGAGAATTCTAATGAGCTGTAATGTAAAACTATACGTACTAAACTTCACTACTTATCACAGATTAGATAAAAAGAACATAGATAGATAGTGTAGCTATGTACTTATTAGGTATTCGCTTCGGCTACGGTAATGATATTATTGTTATACTGTGCACTGTGCTTCGACTCAACAATGAAACTTATATGATTGGGCAAATCTAGACACGCTAGAGTGTGTCAAGCAAAGTTTAAGCCTAGAAAATACTATATGGTCCGTGTGTAATATAACATTACCTACACGAACCATTTGGAGCATTTTTGACCCCTTCATGACTTAAAATCTATTTTGAACCTGCTAGATGAACTAGTGCTTACCCAAAATTTCCCTAAGTTTTGTAGACAATCCTAAAAATTTATAAGAACCTCAACATTTGATTTACTAGTTTCGCATACCAGTTATTTTATATTGGCTAATTATTTACCAAGAAAGAGCTATGTAGACCAACTGAAAGAAAAAGCAGGGGTCATGTCGTATCAAGCACTAAAAAGTAAGGCAGAGAACCGAGAAGTTTGGCGCATACTCCACCGACAAGAGCCACTAAGCTCTTAAATAAGAAGAAGAAAAGAAAGAAGAAATTATTTTCGCGGCTACTAACATCTTAAAGGGCGACTAACTATTTGTTACTCCGTGATCCAGTGGTCAAGGCGTCTGCCTTGTGATCCGGAGGTCGTGGGTTCAAATCTTTCCAGTCTAGTTAGGATATTTCAGGCTAGAATCATCTGATTATCCGAAAAGAAAGATTATTCCGTGCTTCAGAAGGCACGTAAAGGTGTTGGTCCCGAATGCCATCTACCGTTTGTACCTATCCTAGGATTGGTTCTGGTCTACCCTTTGGGTTGCGGAGGTCAGACGGCAGTCGCTCTGTGTTAAAACCAGCAGTAACCTCGTCGAATCACCTAGGTTAGGTGATTCGACGAGCTCCGGGCTCTGAAGTGTAACCGCTGACGATGCAACAGGGAATACGCACGGATGATGAGTCTTTTTTAGAGTTCCGTACCTTAAAAAGTAAAAACGGTACCCTTATAGGATCACTCACTCCACTCACTCATGGCTGTCCGTCTGCCACAGCCAATTTGCTACGAAACTTGGTACACATGTAACTAAGTGACTCTTATTTTTATCCTAACAGGGCCTAAAATTTTGAAAAAAAAAACATGGTAGAAGTTGTTCGTTATCTATAAATTGAGGAGGCCTTACGAGGAGTACAGACCCCTCTTCACGCGAGTTTAACTCGCACTTGACCAGTTTATGATTTTAATTGTAACTCAATTGTACCTGTATTAATTTTGCTACCCGCTTTAATTTGTTTCAAATCCCAAATTCAGATTTATTTGTCGCCGCGTTAAATACATGCCTTTTATATCTGAACAATCAACTTATGTGATACGCAAATTATTGTTTTAATATTGTAAGGTTCTAATCTTCTAAATATATGATTTGCTGGTAGAAAAAATATATAGCAAGTCAAATGTTAACGGTTCTCTCATAATTAATTAAGGCCGTACCTGAATTTTCCGAGGTCCAGTGCTGCCCCCATTTAAAATAAATCATTTCATAGAAAACGGAGACATTATTTAAAATTTTGCTACTACCAAGTCCTAGATAATCCTTCAAACTATTTTATGAACTACTGTTTACAGTTTAAAGTGAGAACGTTAAGCTTTACTACGCATATTTGCGAAAAACGGCCACTTTTGGCACCTTAAGATAAGCGGGTCACTCACGTAAAAACATTAATAAATTTGATTCTCTCATAAATAAATTTCAGGATTGTCTACAGAACTTGACACCCATTTAAATCACAATTCTTTTGTCGATGAAGTCGACAACTACACCATATCATAATATTGAACTTGGCTCCCATTTTCACATTCATGTTTTTGGTGAGATATTTATTGTCCGATTTTCCTATAAGGTGACTATTTTGTAATATATACAAAGATTTATTTGCATAAACACTTACAAGAAAAATGTTGTTATAATTTATTTAAAACTACACATGAAGTTAGATTTGTATTACTAAAATCACTTTTTAAATCCGGTTATATTAGTATGTTTTTTGTAAATCAACGGAATGTTTGAACAAATTCCTCAACCGATTCTGATAGAATTTGTATGTTTTATGTGTCTCAAATAAAGATATGATATTTGTTCTCGTGACAAAACAATAGATACCTACGTATTTTAAAGGCCTTTTTAGGGTACCGTACAAAAAATGAAAAAACGGAACCCTTATAGGATCACTCATGCGTCTGTCTGTCCGTCCGTCTGTCACAGCCAATTTGCTCCGAATCTACTGAACCGAATCAGGTGAAATTTGGTAGGATGGTGTAATCCTATGACCCAAACACATATGTGCAAAGTAAATAAATATTTTTTTATTATTATTTAAGTTATCTGTAATCATCTCCCGTTTCAGGCCTCCCAACCCACCCTCAATACGAAATAGCCAGGAGGCAGATGACTGGGCACTCCGGTGTGTTCAGCTTCAAACATTCCGCAGGGCTGGAGGAGTCCAAGAAGTTCCTCAGTGGACTCAAAGTGTTCACGCTTGCCGAGAGTTTGGGTGGCTACGAGAGTTTGGCCGAATTACCGTAAGTAAATGTATAATATTACATTTATTAGCCCTGTGGTGACGGCAGAACAGAATACTATGGTCACCACCCATTTTAGGGTTCCGTGCCCTAACGATGCCAACGGGACCCTATTATTGAGACTCCGCTGTCTGTACGTCCGTCTGTCACAAGGCTCTATCTCTTGAACCGTAATAGAGACACTTGAAATTTTCACCGATTATGTATTAGTAGCCGTTATAACAACAAATACTAAAACAAGATTAAGTTAAAAAATAAAGGGAGTCGTCATACAAGAAACGTGTGTTTGTCAGCGTTTTAAAACATTGTATGGAGGCACGGAACCCTTCATGTACGGTCCTACTCGCACTTGACCGGTATTTTCTCACGGGTGTCGTGAGCTCGCGAGGCAATAGGAGATATTACTGCAATGTTCTGCCGCTAGAGAGCAGCATTAGCGCAAACCGTAGAGAAATGTTTGACAACTATCGAAGTCGCAATAAGGGACCATGGGTCCATTTTGTATGAACCCCGTCTCCACCCTACAACAGTCATGGGATACGTGTAAATTTTTTCATTAGGACCCATAAAAGCCTAAAGTAGCTGTGTAAGTTGCAAAAACGATTGGGTTTATTTTTAACTTCGACAAATTTTTAAACTAAATTAATTTTTCCCCAAACAAAAAAAAATATTTCACGTAGGTAAACAAATGACGATTCTATATAAAAAAATACTTGGTTCAACAAACTAAAAATCATTGAGTAAAAATAACTGTGTTTAAGGTGAATACAAAGCAGAAGTGGCAATGAGGGCGCCATTTCAAGGAAATTTTCTCCTAACTTCACCTTAAGTTAATTAAGAAATTGCTTTTGGCTGTATTAACTCATTAGTACATCCAAAAGCATGTCAAACTATACACTACTAGCTACTAGCTTTAGTTATTATGCTCTTATTTATACTGCGAAAGTAAAAAAGAAAAAATATATAAAAAAAACAATCTAATATAAAACCTAAACCACATGCATGTATTTGAAATACGTCGCCATAGTAAAAAAAAAATTATCTATCCTATTAGGCGCTTCAAATGACACTTATTCCAAATCTGTTAGATGGTGGGGACGCTTCTTCTCTTCGCCCTTTGTAGAATTATATATTTATTTGAATTTTCGCCCTTTGTAGAATTATATATTTATTTAAATTTTAAATACATAACAGATTATTATAATACAATAATGCATAAGTGCTGCGTACTTGAATGTAAAAATGAAGGAAATCATTCATTACAAAGAGAAAATATCAGAAATTATGGAAAGTGGAAAGTTGTATTTAATGTATTTTTTTGTATTAAACACGGTAGATGGTTGTAAAAACTTTGTAGCAAATAAAAAAGCGGCCAAGTGTGAGTCGGACTCGCCCATGAAGGGTTCCGTAGCAGCAAGTAACATAATATAAAAGTTCTAAAGGTAAATTGCGGTTTACGATTTATGACGTATTAAAAAATAACCATCTATGATACCGAGACTGCTATAGTTTTATTTGAAAGTACATACTTTGAGGTATATACCACATTTTTTTACAATTATTTTAGTAATATTTTAAAAGTTACGGTGGGGGGACACCTCAAATTTTAACTTTGTATTAGATTATCTCAAGACTGGGGGGTTTGATCTACATAGTTTCAAAGCAGTTTTTGTTGCATTTTAAAAGACCTTTTCAACGATACCCCACACGTTAGGGTTAGTCCTATTTAATTTTTTAAATTCACATTTCGTTGTATGGGCTGAAAAAAATTTTTTTTTCATAATTTTAAAAACCATCTTTTAGAACTTCAATATCTATCTCTCCACCAATTTTCGTGACAATCGGTGCAGTAGCGGCGGAGTACGAGCCCGGACGGACAGGACATGACGAAACTATAAGGGTTCCTTGTGGACTACGGAACCCTAAAAAGCACCACAAAATGTGTTCAGGTCATTTTGAATCAGAAAATTTAATAGAGACTGGAAAGTATAAAATCACGGATGTAATACTTTCAACTTAATTTATTTGTTGCAAAAAAATATGACATGATGAATGTCAGTAGTTTGTATACTGTATGTGCTGGTGCTGCCCTCTACGATGAGTTTTGCGTAATATGTCCTATTAAGAGAGGAGGGTTGGGTTGGGATACATCTGTCAGCACGGAACAGTACTTGCTGCTCCGTTGCTGCTATCCTTTTCTGTCGCTCAGAACAGTCATTTGCTAGAGCGAGGGAGAGCGATGGAACGCTTCAGCATGGCCGGTGCTAAATAATTTTTTTGTTTACTTGTAATAGAAACTGATCAGCTGATCAGTAAACTTGTATTGGAGGCCAAAAATTTTTTTTCTTAATTTGATACCTAGGATATATTTTTTTGGGGAAGTTATCAGTACCATGCGGACTGAATTCAGCCTTACAATAGTGCCTATATTTTCTTAGGCCCTGTATACCTAGGTATAATGCACTATCTAGATAGTGCATTACTTTTTTAAAGTTTAGCTTATATTTGCAAAAAACAAAATTACCATTACACTTACTAATTTCTACTTTTAAAACTGATATTTCACTTGAAATACATATAAATCTATTATTAAAGTGCATAGTTAGACACTCTTTTTTTAATGTTTTGTATTGATATTTATTAACAAAGAAACATTGTCTTGCAGATCATTGATGACACACGCGTCAGTGCCCGCCCAACAAAGAGAGGAGTTAGGCATAACGGACTCTTTGATAAGGCTATCGGTCGGATTGGAGGACGTCGATGACCTTATCGACGACCTTCAACAGGCCTTCAAACTAGCCTTCTAATATTTATTTAAAATGATAATTTTAAGTATATTTTGTTATATGCGAATAGTGCACGGAGGCAAAAAAAGACGTTGTCCAAGGGCTGTCCTAAGTGGTTACAGGGTCACAGAGCTGCCTACTGATTAAAATAGATGGTTCTATACGCTTTTGTTACTTAGTTCTATGGCAAATCACAAAATGATGCTTAGTTTAGAGCTTAACGTATAGGTATCATCCCAATGCAATTCCATTCTAGACGGCCTTTAATGTAACAAAACCGACATTCAATTTCATCATACAAAGAACTTGAGAAATGTGTGATAAATCAGACTTAAGACATTCTTGAACATAACAAAACCAACGCGTCTGCCATTATATCTGGAGGCATTATGCGCAGTTTGTCACAAAAGTCGACCAAATTGAAAGTAAGTATCATGAATACATTGTAAGTCAAACGTGTTCCTTCCTTTACAACCACAATAGCGTAGTAATCATTCAATCTGTCTTTTTATATTCGGACGCATTCAACACACAATGTTACTAATTTAATTTACAATAGTTCAAGTGAGGCTAAGCCTATTCAACTCTGTGCAAAGGTTAATTATGTGCATTTTTACAATCTAAGTATGTTATTTTATTTAATTCCTCCACTATATTTGTTACTGTTTTGTCATCACAAGAGTATTTTTTATAATGTTTACACCATATGTTATTTATTGCAATAGAATACAAAGTATCTATATGTGAATGTTTTAAAATGTGATTAATAAATTGTTAAAATTGTAGAGATTTTTTTATTTTGATAACTTAGATTTACATTTTTAAGAGTAGCCTTGATTTTTCCTCTGCTGGGAATAGGTTCCTCTCTACCACGGACCTGAGCGACTTTTATCCACGTTCGACCCGCGGACGTTCTGATGTCGTCAACCCATGTGCTAATTAGGTCGACCCACGGCCACCACTCTGTTAATATTTTGCTTCACCTGTCATCACCACGTCTTGCTAGGTGCCCAACTCTATTTGAGTTCTGTCACTCATTTTCCAATATCTTGAACTTTCATTCTTTGCCGAATACTTGTAAATGTGTTGGGAACTCGATCTTGAAGTTTAAGGCAGGTCTTAGAATACCGTTAAATATCTGGTAACGTTAATTCTACCAAACGGCGTTAACGTTATCAGCAAAGATTTGATTATGCTGATTAACGTTTTCTTCCAACTATTTACCGATAAACTCAGATAACGTTACCAATGATATTAACGGTAAAAGATATTGTTAAGACTGTATTTCTTTTCGATATTTGACAGAATAAATTGATGAGAGTTTGTCTAGTACTAGAGCTACACGGATGTCGTGATAGTCTGTGCTACCTCGGGTTCGATTCCCAGCGCGATGTAGGTAATACACTTGTATAATATTTATATAATATTTTACAAGTATTGAAAAAAAGTATCGTTAATTCGTTACTTATATCATTAATTGATAACGTTATTATAATGTTTTATAACTGTATTATCGTTACTAGTAATACCTGTATGAAAATAAAGTTATTGAACGTTACTTTTAGTGTGAATTTGGTATCGTTAACAAGCCTTGGTTTGAGGCTTAACATGGCACGTTCCATGGCTCTCTGTCTGTGCAAATTCATTTGCTCTGTCTCTAATTCGGTACACAGCCTCATCGGTAAGTGGCCATGTTTCGGCACCATAGGTATGTCATCGTTGGAAGGACACATTGATTGAAAAGGCGGGTTTTCAAACATTGTGGGATTCGACGTGATTTGAGGACATCTTTCAGTTTTCCAAAAGCAGCCCAAGCCCAACCCAAAAGTTATAAAAATCAAGGACGTCAAATTTTTATCCATTTTTAATAAAAAAAATTATAAAAAGTAGTTCAGTATCATGGACTGAACCTGCTCCAAAAAATTTTGCCGGTGGGTAAGATGTCACCCTGTATACAACGTGGAAGGGACATACCCATAATAAATCAGTGCAGCCACTCGGGCAATTTGTATGGGAATGTCAAATTTTTTTTTTGGTTTTTCGACCTAGGAATGATCTAGTATAGCCCGTGGTTCGATTTATTATGGGTATGTCCCTTCCACTTTTTATAGGTATATACCTACTTACAGTTAACTATTTTATAACATAACAAGGAACTTAGATAGGGACATGGTAGCAAAAAGCCGTCACATTTGTTAAAAATACATTTCAAATATCATCTTGCAAAAAGGAGCAAAATTCAGGTGAAATGAGTACTTACTCCTACCACCAACAAAATTTTGCAAAGAACAAAATATACTTTTCAAGGATCCAGTTTAAGGACTTTGCCATTTATCTTATTCAAATCAAAAACCATCTAATTATCACCTAGCTGATAAAGAGCAACTGAACCAACCGGAACTAATGAGACTGATCTCTGAACCAGTTCTAGAGGGGCTGTAATTTCTCATTTTGGCTATATAGGTACTCGTAGGTACTTACCTACAGAATGGTTACCGCATTAAAATCCGTCCAGTGGTTTAGAAATAGCAGACACATTATAAACAAACACAAGCCAAAAGCGACTCTTTTTTATTAAGTAAGTATAAATAAGTACCTATTGCTATGCTATTATTGAGTTTACGAGTATTTATTTATGCCAAACTATGTGACAAACGAAATAACTGCAAATAACGTTATATATACGTTAAGCGATAGTAAGCGTATATATTTAGGTAGGTACATTATTATTCTTTGGTAAATTTTGGAAGATTTAACGGAAGTTAACGTTAATCGTGAAGTGAAGAGAAATCAAATCGGTTCAGTTTTGTATGAGAAATCAGGGGACTACGAACATTGACTTATACAACGTGGAAGGAGGGACATACAGTAATAAATCGAACCACGGGCTATACTAGATCACTAAAGTATAATGAAATTAAAATAAGTCAAAAATACAAAAACAGAAAAAAAAATCGGCATTCCCATACAAATCGCCCGGGCGGCTGCACACTTTTGTATGGAAATGCCGAATTTTTTTTCGTTTGTTATTTTAATTTCTTTACACTAGGTATAATGATCTACCTAGTGACTGCCTCCGTGGTCCAGTGGTCAAGGCGTTTGCTGGGAAGCATATTTTGTCTACCGTGGTTCGTTCGTGATTCGGTTCGTTCGGTTCGTGACACGTTGTATACAGTTTTTCTATCGCATTCGCTCGGTTGTTGCTCGGGCAGCGGGCACAGCGCGACAGCAATAGATTTTACAAATACTTATTAATTATCTCAATCTTATTGTTTCGTCATAATCAGTGATAGAAATTCCATTTTATTTTTATGTCGTTGGATTACTTATCTATGATTTTTTCGCAGTCGCTATTATTGGTTAGATTAGAGCCTATTAAATTAAATTAATATTAACATGTAGTGTAAATAGACATCCTTAAACAATGTAAGTATTATTCAAGTTTACAACACAAAATAAAACGCACAAAGCCACGTGGTCGGATTTGGCTCTGAAATATGCAAAATTTTCCCGCTATGGGGATAAAAATGTCAAGATGTAGTTGCATAGAGTTAATAATGTGTAAACGGGACAACAGATGTAGGTAATCATAAATTGTAACGTAGAATTAGTATACAGCTTACTTTTTTCTTTTCGTCAAGACTTCCAGTCCGCGAAACTTATTAAAATTTTCAAATCAATCAAATCAAAGAATTATTTTGTTTGAATTATTATTTCTGAATTAAGGCCTTGGCAGACGTCATTATAATGTACTTAACACTAGTAGACAGGCTATCAGTAGAAAAAGTAAAGTCGAAAATACAGTAGTGTGCGTGAATGCAAGACGTTTTTTTAAAAAGCTAGTTTGAATATATGTGAAATTCATATAGCGCTTTAAAAAAAATCCAAGTTATAGTTATTCGAATCTTGCGTAAAATTTATTACTTTTTCAATTTATTAGTCGACCTCCGTGGCGATTCCTTAACACGCTAGTCCGTCACTCGGAGGTTCTGGGTTCGATTCCCAGCCAGGGCAAGTTGCAAAATGGCCTTTTTTAATTTGTCCTGGTTCTTGGGTGTTTATTTTATCCCATCAAAAACATAAATGTAAAAATGCCAAGTTCAAATTCCGACAAAACAATTGAAATTTAAATAGCTGCCAAGTTATGTAGGTAGAGAAAACTGAAATTTATTCATAAGAATCTCAACATTTGACTTGGACAACATTAAGATTGAAAGCACGGTCACCCATCCTAACTGTGGCCAAGCTAGAAGTTGCTTAACCTGTAAAAGCATGGTCATTCATCCATCAATTTTTGAATTTATCGTGTGGGAATGGAGCGAAATATTTGCACAAGTGGTTTTGATTACTCGTATTTTGAAATTTGTTAAAGCGCAAATGACAAAGAACCCTTAGAATAGAGAATCTGTTTCGTTTCACGCAGCTTTTTAGGGTTCCGTAGTAAACAAGAAACCCTTATAGTTTCGTCATGTCTGTCTGTCTGTCTGTCCCCAGTTTTACTCATAGACTATAAGTACTAGAAAGCTGTAATTGGGCATGGGCATGGATGTGGTAATAAAAACTTTAAAAAAAAGGGGTGGTGTGAGACGTCGTTGAATAGGTCTTTCAAAAATATTGTAAGATTATGAACACCCTTTTTCGTTTTAGCAATCCGTTTGTGAAATATTTGGTTTTTGATTGCAAATTTTTGTTAGAATCATGTGTCTCCCCTCTCTGTCAGTTAAACGGTTGTATATGGACGCTTAAAAAAATTCATGGCAGTAGTATATAACGTCTCCCTGTACTAAAACTAATTTAAGGTGGATTCAGTTCATGATACTGAACCACTTTTCCTAAGGAACACATAATTAAAAATGAAAAGAAAATGTTTGCTTTCCATTCGACCTCCGTGGCGTAATTGTTAACAGCCAGGGCAAGTTAGAAAATGGTTTTTTTCAAATTGACCTGGGCCTTGGTTGTTTATCTATGTATGTATTTATCATAAAATATAGTATCATTGAGTTAGTATCCCATAATACAAGTTTATAACTTACTTTGAGGCTAGCTTAATTAGTGTGATTTGTCCTTACATATTCCATACATATATTACATAAATATTACATTTTGCCAAATCTTGTGTGTAAGAGATCAAAAATAATTTTTGTATTTCGTTTTTTCCTTGGTGAAAGTTGTTCAGTATCATGGACTGATTTCAGACCTAAAGTTAGGCATTTGTTAGTTACATAAAACAAGTAGGTACTGACTACGGAACCCTACACTGCACGTGGCCCGTCACGGCACGTGGCCGGTTTATTTTGGTTAAGTTGAAATTTTAGGGAACCATAGACAAATTTATGATATTTCTGCGTAAATCAATATTGCTTATCGCTGACAGGACAATACAATACAATACAATACAAATTATCTTTATGCACCATAATAATTAATAAAATAAAAATAACAAACACAAAAAAATATTGGTACAAAGGCGGACTTATCGCTAGATGCGATCTCTTCCAGTCAACCTTTGGGTAGAGGAAAAATTAATAGTACGGAATAAGGTGGGTGCAGTATCTATACCTAATTATATACTTACATATTAATACTTGTATATATACATACATAAACTTATTTCATAATATATACATATATATAATACATATACGATGCTAAAATATTTAAATGTATTTAGTGACACTTAACAGAACTTAGACTTACTGGCATAACGACAGATAATATTTATGGAGACGATTTTTAAAGCTTGTTTTAGTCTGAGCAGTACGAACTCTACGAGGAAGAGCATTCCAGAGGTAGACAGCTTGGACTGTAAAGGATTTCGAGTAGAATTTGGTCGAATGAGTTGGGGTTTTAAGACGTAGGGCATTAATGCTGCGCGTGGGTCGATCATTGTCCTGGTGAAGAAAAGTAAAACGCTCCTTTAAATAGGAAGGAGAAGACGTTCTCAAAAATACAATCAAATAGTATTTTACGCCAGCGGTGACTTGAAAAACTACACGTTTTGTGTTCCACTGACAGAAAATGTACACATTTAAATTTGTAAATATATTTAACTGTTGTGAATGCAGTCCGTGACCCAATCTTGTAATGGCACGTCGAACGCGACCCATACATGTACACAATGCAACAAATCTTATAAATCTTTGAAAGGCCTCAACATACACACCACAAAAACACACAGGTAATATATTAGCCAAAACAGTTCACCTTTAGACATCCATCCCATTATTCCGAGTGCGCCTACTTATGTAGCCAATGATCGGACTCCTTTCCACACATATCTTAGCCATCTGAAAAATAGTATACCCATAGTTAAAAGAATCCCTCGAGGAGCTCGAATAACCGTTGCTACACATTTGTCACAATTAATCCAGAAATGTTACTTAAGCAATTGTACTCAAGACTGGCAGAACCTATTTTTGTTTTCATACAGCACATTACATATAATAAAAACTGATGAACCGAATTTGTCCTTGACACAAAAGATTAAGAATAACTGTGCTGTAAGCTCGTCGCCTTCTCCCGCAACTCTAATCAAACATGATGCCCCTCGTAATCGCAACAAACTCATCGAAAACAAAATCTGTGACGGAGATCTTAAAGGTGCCGCTCGCCTTTTGTTCTCCAACGACGTGCTATCACCAGATACCCCTGACACCCTTCAAGCCTTACGGACAAAATATCCTCCAGCTCCAGTAAACCCATATTTTCTCGACCCACCAACAGCAGGGCAAGCATGCCTTCAAATTCAAAACAAAGATGTTTCGGATGCCATTTTATCTTTTAAACCAGGTTCGGCTGCAGGTTTGGATGGAATCTCACCCCAACATTTGAAAGACTTAACATTGTGTGGGTGATGCAGGTAAGCAACTTGTAAATTGGATCACTAAATTAATCAACTTCATGTATTCCGGTAATGTCAATCCAGAAATTGTTCCCATTCTTTTTGGCGCAAACCTCATTGCCCTCACCAAAAAGGACGGAGGGGTGAGACCAATTGCTGTTGGATCAACACTACGACGTCTGGCCTCCAAAATTGCTGTTCGACATATTTTACCAAAATTAAATTCGGAATTTGAACCAGTACAGTTAGGCTTCGGTGTAAAAGGAGGGTGTAAGGCAGCCGTCCATGCCCTACGCTCTTTCCTAACTTACGGACAGCCTGACGTGTTGCTCAAAATCGATGTCAAAAATGCATTCAATTCGGTAAATAGGGATACCCTGCTGACGGAAATAAAACAACATATACCGGAAATATACAGTTATCTTCTTCTCAGTTACGCTGACCCAACAAAATTGTTATATCGTTCTAATGAATTGTCCTCGGAAGTAGGTTGTCAACAGGGTGATCCCCTTGGGCCTGCAATTTTTAGTTTGGCTATAAATCCGATAATCAAAATTTTAAATTCTAAATTCAACGTTTGGTATTTAGATGACGGAACCCTAGGAGGTGATGTGGATACTGTGTCTTCGGACCTTTTTTTAATCAAAAATAAATTTGAAGCCATTGGTTTGGAGCTTAATCTTAGCAAATGCGAACTTTTGATAAATAACTGCGACTTAAATTTAAATGACGTAAAACAAAAATTTAATATTTTGACTCCAAATATTAAAATAGTTAACAGTAATTCCCTTTACCTTTTAGGTTCTCCAATTTTTGATAAATCTATTTCTGAATATATTAATAATTCAATTACTAAATTTCAAAATTCTGCTGACCGTCTCCTTGAAATTAGTCCACATTATGCACTTTGCATCTTAAAATTCTGTCTTTTCGTCCCAAAATTTACGTACGTGCTCCGTTGCTGCTCCTTTTGGAATCACCCAGATCTTTTGACACAAGTAGACGACTTAATCAAAATTTGTTTAGAATCGATTCTTAATATGCAGCTGAACGATCAATCTTGGACCCAAGCGTCCCTACCCATCCGTTATGGTGGTTTAGGGATTCGCAAAATTTCCAGTGTCGCTTTACCAGCCTTTCTATCTTCTGTCCATAGTTCAGTAAATTTCATAAGTAAAATTTTAAGGGCATCCCCTTCAAACTTTGAGATTGCTGGCTTGGAAGTAGCTAGAAACGCTTTCTTAATTGCATGCCCAGGTCAAAACATAAACTGCAAATTGACTTACGACAATCTTTTGAGCTGTAGTACGGGTTCGGCGCGTGCTAGGCTTTTGGTCTTGGGTGCGCATGAGGCCGGCTACTGGCTTCACGCGTACCCTTCGTCAAATACAGGAACATTTCTTGAGCCTGACACGCTCCGAATCGCAACCTGTCTACGGCTTGGGGTTCCGGTCTGCACTCCTCATAAATGTCCCTGTGGCAGTGATGTCGACAAGCTAGGACATCATGGACTGTCATGCCTAAAAAGTGCAGGCCGCTTCTCGAGACATGCCGCTCTTAACGATATCATACGCCAGTCCCTTGCCACCGTCAACGTGCCAAGTCTACTTGACCGACTGGTATTGTAAGAGATGATGGCAAGAGACCGGACGGTATGAGTTTGATTCCATGGAAGTTGGGCCGGGTGCTGGTATGGTATGCAACCTGTTCAGACCCTTCCCATCTACATGGAACCAACAACAGAGCTGGTGCGGCTTGTGAAGCGGCTGAAAAAGCTAAAGCATGGAAATACAGGGGTCTAGGCTCCGAATATGATTTTGTTCCATTCGGTGTCAAGACCCTTGGTCCGTGGGGTCCTAGCACTATAAGGCTTTTTAAGGAAATAGCAAAAAGGTTAGTCGACATCACAGGAGACCGAAGAGCTGGCAGCTACCTCGGACAAAGAATCAGTCTAGCTATTCAAAGGGGGAACGCTGCCAGTATCTTCGGAACCTTGCCTAAAGGGACTCCTTTTAATAATATATTTTAGTTATTATATTATATTTTTTAAGGTTTTTAGTTTTAGGTTGTTTCTAGTTTTAGCTAACTTTAGGTATTATATATTATGAGATTTTCTATGACTAATAAACATTTGAATTTTCTTTGTGAAATAATACGTTTAGCGACCATCTGCAATCATAACACCTTTCACTTTTATTCACCTTATTATGTAAGTACGGAGGGTAAAAAAGGATTGCACGTTGAACAGATCAACAGTCTTGGCTTAGCAGCTGTATGTGCTCAATCAATGACTTGACTGTTTGATTTTGTACAATATTTTTAACGTATCAACTAAGAGCACTAAAAAGAAATCTTTTCCTGAAAACAGCTAAAAAATGGTTGCCTGTAAAGTCGGTTTTACGGGCGAAGATTTTACGTGACAACGGCGGCAGACCGATCATAGTTGAGTGGGAGAGAGACGCAAGGCATTCGGCGGGCCTCTCTCTCGTTCGGTGACTCATCGTAACGTTACCGAGCGTTACACTTTTTCATAAGTGACTCCCAGCCGCAACCTAATTTAAGACGTTGTCACGTCAAAAAATTGGTTGATTAATGAAGCAGTAATTAGCATTATTGCACCCTTTTATTTTTGACGTGACAACGTCTTAAATTAGGTTGCGGCTGGGAGTCACTTATGAAAAAGTGTAACGCTCGGTAACGTTACGATGAGTCACCGAACGAGAGAGAGGCCCGCCGAATGCCTTGCGTCTCTCTCCCACTCAACTATGATCGGTCTGCCGCCGTTGTCACGTAAAATCTTCGCCCGTAAAACCGACTTTACAGGCAACCATTTTTTTATCTTCTAATAGGTTTTCCTGTAATCTATAGGTAAAGAACTATTAACTGTATATTTTTCAAAAGATTGGGTTCAGTGGTTTCGGAGATAAGGGTATTTTTATTATTTATTTTAAAAAATAACTTCAAAAACATGAACTTAAAAAATATAGAAAAATATATTTAATATTATCATAAAATGCTCTTTCATTTGATATTTTACGCGACATAGTTCACAAAATCCTTTTTTTAATGTCTCATTTATCTCCTATAAGTGGCCCCATTTTTTTTAAATTTATTCATTTACCTACATTTTACTTCCGTCTTTGGGTCACAAATTTACATTATGTGCACCACATTTCAACTGAATCGGTCCAGTAGTTTAGTAGGGGGGGTCAACTTTCGCCCATTTTCTTAAATAACTTAAAAATACCGATCTAAGAAATAATAAAAAATATATATATTTAAAATTGTCATAAAAAGTTATTTCATTTGATATGTCACACGATTTTGTTATCAAAACTTTTTTTAATGTCTAATTTACCCACCATAAGTGGCCCCCTTTATTAAATTTAATTTATTTACGTTATACGTCTATCTTTGGGTCACTAAGTTACATAAGTGTAGGTACTAAATCATTCTAATAGTTTCGTAGCAAATTGGCTGTGATTTACGGACAGACAGACAAGCGAAACCCTAAAAACAGTAAAAACACCAAAAAAATCGGTTCCTATACAAATTTCCCGGGCGGCTGCACACTTTTGTATGAAAATGCAGGTTTTTTGTTTTTTTTTTGACTGTTATTTTAATATCATTATACTATACTAGCAGTCCACCCCGGCTTCGCCCTTGGTACACACAAAGCCTATGTCACTCGGGGATAGTGTACCTTTCCAACGGTGAAAGTTTTTATTAAATCGGTCCAGTAGTTTCGGAGCCATGTAATGCAAACAAACAAACAACCAAATCTTTCCTCTTTATAATATTAGTATAGATAAATAGCCTACTATAGCCTGCCTGTCTAGCCAAGTATAGATCAAGTATAGCCTGTGGTTCGATATATTACGCATAATGTCAATTCGTATTTTGATATACATTCATGGGGAAAAGTTGTTCAAAATTTCAGACTGAATCACCCCTCAAAATAATTGTAAAACCCTAATTAAACAGCACCTTTTATTACAAAAACAGATAATATGATTCCGCGACCCGAGAAACTTCCAATCCGATTTTCACCCTAATCGCCAATTAAAAAATATAGGTAATAAATCAAACCAAATTATTTTTTTCATTGACTTAATTTTCAATAAAATTAAAAAAAATATGTGCGATGCCGTATCTGCGATAGCATTACATCTTTGCTTGAACGTCAACAAAATGTCAAAGCTGTACCATAATGTAGCAAAAGTATGACATAATTTGGCAGTTTGTCCATAGTTTTTTATTGAAATATTTTAGACTGGAATGCAATTTTACGTAATTCGAAAATGGATTTTTTTGAAAAATTCGACACGGCCTCCTTCCTGAACGCCCGGTGGGCAACTGAATTTGTATGGAATAAACATGCCGCCATTTCAGAGAATTCTGTCAAAAACGTTGCAAAACATGCAATATTTAAAATTATTTTTTTTATTATTGCGTGATTGCATTGTAAGCAAATATTAAGAATAATGTTTCAAAATAGCCTTTATTTTTATAAAATATATGCAATCCCTTGTTAGAATATTTCTTTACGCAGAAAAACAAGCCAGTTTGTAGCAAGATTTTCTAAAATATTTCTTTCAGGTTTCTTTACAATTATCTTACTTTTTCTGAATAAAAATAAAAAAAATACGGTTTTCGTCTACTGGCTAGTCTATTCACCTATAACTAGGTATGTAATTTTCTTAGTGGTCTTTTCTACTCAAGCCTTAACTATTGCCCGCGCAAAGTGCGTTTTGCATGTTTTTGGGTAAATTTAATGCTTGTTTTTAGGAAAACTACAAAATATTTAAAAAAATCCTTTTTTTCGTCTACTGTCCCAACTCTTCATCTATCTATGTTAAATGATCTAAGATCTATGTGTATACATTATTTGACTTAAATCAAATGCTTTCTGTACAAACTTGTTGCCCGCGCAAACCCAGTTTAAATGGTGCCGACCCTTAAGTAAATATTTAATTACGGAACTATAGCGATATCTTTCGATGAATCCAATAAATATTTCAGCGAAGAGTCGTCTGCGGCGGCGGTGAGTGTCGCTTAGAGACAACCAAAAAATATTAAAATTACGAAACTGTAGCGCCATCTCTTGATGAGTGGCGCTACTCATCAAGAGATGGCACTAAAGTGTGGTGCTGAGTGCATACTCGGCGATAGTTTTTTTTTATGTTAGCTGTAGGACACAAAGATCTAGATAGTAGGTAATGTACCTTCCCCAATATCTCAATATTACTCCAACTTTGACCTCCAATATCTCTGGTACGACATAATATGAGTTAAATTGAAACGTTCTGTTACACATTCATTTTAAAAACATATAATTTTAATACTTTTTAAGAGGGCGCCTGATGTTGATAATCTAAATTTTGCTCCCGTTTCCACGCACACAAATTCACTCTAGCCGAAGCGAGACAGCGAGCCATGCGGGGCGTAGGGAATCGCGGCGGGTCAATGAGGCTGGTTTACGCGTTTCTGGATTTTGAGGTTTTTTTCGTTTTACAAAGAATATTTAAGAATAATTTTAAAAGTAATACATATGATGACTGCTTTATGTTTAATACAATTATAATCCAAAGTTACAAGGGCTAAATTATTGTATTTCTTGAATACTTTCTGTTTTAAGGTGAAGATATAGGCAAATGGCCTTGAAGTGGCTCCCATCATTTGAAATAAATTGTTAACTCGTAAATATGGAGATAATTTCCATATTGCTCTTCGTCGTGCACTAAATAGCCCTTCAAACTATTTTATGAACTACCGTTGAAAGTATTCACATTAGTCCGTCTAGCTTTAAAACTTGCCTCCGCCAAAAGTGGCCACGGCAAGTTTCAAAGCTAGACGGATCACCAATAATAGTTTCAACGGCAGTTCATAAAATAATTTAAAGGGCTATCTAGTGCATGACGAAGAGCAATATGGAAATTATCACCATATTTACGAGTTAACAATTTATTCTACACTTCAAGGCCACTTGCCTATATCTTCACCTTAATATAATTCTGAGGTGATTTGAAGGCAACTTCGAATTTTTTTTTCTATCGAGAAAATTTTTAGCAATCGTGGTTTCGAAACATATTATTATAATGACTGGAGTTAGTCCTGAAGTTTGCTGTGTTTTTATTTCAAAATGAGTATTACGTTAATATTGATAATATTTAGGATCGCTCTAAGCACTATCGCGGTCATACGGGCTCTTAATACACTTTGGTTGCAATATGTTTTTACGAATTATAACGTACTTAGGACGTAGGTAATTCTTTTATATAACGTGATTGTTTCACAAAACACGTGTTTAAATTTGAAATAATTATATTTTCTTAGCAGACAGAAACACTGTTTAAACACGCAGGTTTAAAAACTGCCTGCATGTAACGAATCATTTTACTACGTTTTCCTTTTATTAATTTTATCTTGTTATGACTTTTCATGTACATTTTTACAGATATATGTATGTATCGATCTTTGATTTTAATTCATGTGTTAAGGCCGCTGGAGTCACATTTTTAAACGCTGGCTGAGTTATTAAATGAATGGTTTTTCCATACAAAAATCCGTTCGTTTAGTGACTCTGCGTTTCAAAAATAGGGGCCCGAACGTACTTTTCGTATTCTTGGTGCGCGCGGTTTCTTTTGTTAGATAGTAGGTATAATGAATTATGGACTTGAGCAAAGTTAACCAGTCCGTTAACATTTTAAAAGTCAACAAGTTAATCCGTCAACCGTTCGTTCGTTAATAACGATTAACGGGCTTGTGCCCAGCTATGCCAACCACACATTGTAGTAAATACCTACTGTTCACAAATTAATTAGACAGTGATACTTGATATACTTTCCAAACAGTACGGAATACGGATTTATTCAAATTTTCGCAGTACGTACGTGTATCGTTTTCTTTTACTTGAAACGTCAGTATGACTCAAGATTTAAAAGGTAAAGTAGCTGTCATCACCGGTGGTGCAGAAGGCATAGGATTTGCTATAGCGACTAAGTTTCTTCGGGAAGAAGCTGGAACAATTATAATACTAGACATTAATGAAACACTTGGTGCAACTGCTGCTGGTAATCTGAACTCTAAGTTTGGTGTAAATAAAGCTGTCTTTATAAAATGTGATGTTACGAAAGATCTTGATGATGTATTTAATTATATACTCGAAAAATATAGATATGTTAATATTTTAGTGAACTCTGCTGGTATATGCGATGAGTTTAACGCCCAAAAGTGTTTTGATATCAATGTCGTGGCTCTAATAAACTGGAATTATAAATTTGAGGAACACATGAGGAAAGATAAGGGTGGAATCGGTGGAACTATTATTAACATAGCTTCTGGCCTAGGACTTTCAGTTAATTCATTCATGTCCGTCTATTCAGCAACGAAGTTCGCTGTTGTTGGATTCTCAAAATCCTTAGGACACGAAGACAACTACCAAAGAACTGGTGTTCGTGTTATCGTTATGTGCCCTGGTCGTACTAACACCAGGTTTATTGCAAGTATGTTGAATAGAGATGTATCGATGCAGCATGTATGGGATAGACGTAATGAAACTGAAATACGTGGTCAAGAGCCGAATGCAGTAGCTGAAGCGACAGCAGAAGTTTTCGGAAAAGCTGAAAGTGGCACAGCTTGGTTGATACGTATGGGTAAACCAGTTGTAAAGGTTGAGTAAATTGTACGAATAAAATTGATACTGTTGCTTATTCCCTAAATAAAAAGCAAATGTGTACTTTTATTTTACTTTTTTCAATTTAATCAAACCTACTTATTTGAAAAAAATTAGACAATAATAAATACAATCTATTTGACTTTTAATTTCACATTTTTTGGATAACCGCGCCTTAAGAGGCCAAAAGTAGAGAAACCTTACAAGAGCCTATTTTAGAACTTGTGGTCTATCAATCTACCCTTAAAATATTTACAGTAAGTATATTTTGTTATAAGTTATTGTCAAGTACTGAGTGGCGGCGGCGACACGTGTTTGTTTCGTCGCAATTGCTGACAAAAAATACTATGGGATGGTACAATTTAAGTTTTAAACTACAAGCGGGATTATTTTAGAATAAATGAAAAGTCTATCTTTGCATGTATAACTTTTAGTTTTACGAAAAATTTGGATGTAAATATAAAAATAAAACCGGCCAAGTGCGAGTTAAACTCGCGTGGAGAGGCGTGGTACAATTGATTGAATTCTTATAAGTTTTCCTGTAATCTACAAGCAATTAACTATGTTTCGTATTTTTTTCAAAATTTTAGGCTCAGTAGTATCGGAGATCATGGGCCCCACCCCATGATCTCCGGGGGGGATTTTCAATTTTCGTCTTCTTTCATGAATAAAATCAAAATGATTTATTTTATAATTATAACAAAAATATATTTGAGATCCTCATAACAAGCCCTTTCATTTGATACTTATATGACACAGTAAGGTTTGCAAAACATTTTTTTCTATTTCCTAATTTATACCCAGAAAATGACCCTTATTTTTAAAAAAAATATTTATTTACTTTGCACATATGTGTTTGTGTCATAGGATTACACTATCCTACCTATAAATTATACCTGATTCGGTCCAGTAGATTCGGAGCAAATTGGCTGTGACAGACGGACGGACAGACAAACGCACGAGTGATCCTATAAGGGTTCCGTTTTTTCATTTTTTGTACGGAATCCTAAAAACATAAAAAATAAAGTCCCACATTCAACTTAAAATTACATGATAAAAACAAGTGATATTCCAATAATTTACAATTTAATATTTAGTATGTTTCCTAACGATCATAAAATAATACAATACTTACTTTTATCATACAAAAACATTAATAAATTATTTTTTAAAGTGCAGAGGTCGAATTTCCAAATTTTTAGCTCTGCCCTCTGCCACGTGACGTCATAGTTAATAAGAGGTCGCGCCATACAAGGGGCACAGACAAGGGGCTAAGTAAATGTCGCAGTTAGATTGTATAATCCGCTGTTTGAACAGCTGAATATCGTTAACAAGACAGTTAACTATTTCGATGCCTTAGTTCACAAATGTACTAACAGCAAAATTTTAGTGCCAGATACATTCAATTTTATGCTCGCTTTCGTTTCCGCGTGTTGAAATACTGGAATCTTATCTCTTTCAAGCAAAATCATAGTGACACAATTGTAATAAATATAATCCATGGTTACTAAATGTAATAATCACCTTTATTTTTAGAAATCCAAAAAAATAATTGATCCGATTTTAAGTTACCTAATTACTGAAAAAAAAAACAAAACAAACGTATAATATTCATTTATTATATAACGTCTAACAAAATATACTGAAACTATTTTAAGGGTGGGTTCAGTACATGATACTGAACAACTTTCCCCAAGGAACTTATATCGAAATATGAAAAATAATTTTTGACTTTCCATACAGACTCGGATCAGCTGATCGGTCAACTTGTATGGGAGGCCAAAAAATATTTTTAATTTTTCGATATATGTTCCTTGGGGAAAGTTGTTCAGTATCATGGACTGAATCCACCCTTTAAATAGTTTCAGTATATTTTGTTAGACTCCGTATATATCTGCTCACGCATCATCGATAGCTTTGTCAGTGTGTTATGTGTTGTTAATATTAGGTCCTTACATATGAAATTGCCGATTTTCAATTCTGGCAACTTTAAAATCAAATATCTTGCGTTTCATTAGGAATTCCAAATTCAAATTTATTTTGAAATAAAGCCAGAAAAATATTGTTTTAAAATTCGTATTTCATTTGTTTTAACATCATTTGTTTGAGTTTCAACATTGCTATAACAAAAACTATGGACAAATTGAAAATTCGCGGTATTTACGAATACGAGTTCCACCGTGGCACCAGTGCTGCAGAAGCAACTCGAAGAATTAACGACGTGTATGGACCAGGCACCGCTAACGAACGAACGGTGCGTTTTTGGTTTCAACGTTTCCGTTCTGGAAATTTCGATTTACACAATGAGCCTCGTGGACGACCTGATACTCAAGTGAATAACGAAGAATTGAAGGCGATAGTGGAAGCGGATCCATCTCAAACCACTTCTAAATTAGCAGCAGCCTTCGGCGTAAGTGACAAAACGATACTTATCCACTTGCGCCAAATCGGAAAAATTAAAAAACTCGAAAAGTGGGTACCGCACGAATTGACTGAAGCAAACCAACAAACACGCGTTGCTTGCTGCGTTTCTTTGCTTAATCGCCACAATAATGAGGGGATTTTGAACCGTATCGTGACTTGTGATGAGAAATGGATCCTGTACGACAATCGGAAGCGATCATCACAATGGCTTGACCCTGGAGAACCGGCAAAACCTTGCCCTAAGCGAAAACTGACCAAAAAGAAGATTCTGGTTAGTGTTTGGTGGACCAGTGCTGATGTTATCCACTATAGCTTCTTGAGATCAGGCTAGATGATTACTGCAGACTTGTATTGCCAACAATTGCAAACAATGATGGAAAAGCTCGCCATTAAACAACCGAGACTGATGAATTGCTCTAGCCCACTGCTCCTTCAGGATAACGCTAGACCACATACTGCACATCAAACGATCGCCAAGTTAGAGGAGCTGCGACTGGAACCTCTGCGTCACCCACCATACTCTCCAGATCTTGCCCCAACTGATTACCACTTTTTTCAAAATTTGGATTACTTTTTACAAGGAAAAAATTTCAAATCTGATGAGGCAGTCAAAACCGCCTTCAAACAGTTCATAGACTCTCGCTCCCAGGATTTTTTTTCCAAAGGTATCAATGATCTGCCTATAAAATGGCGGAAGTGTATCGATAACAACGGCGCATACTTCGATTGATTAAATAATAATTTCATTAAAAAAAACTTGTTTCACTTTTTTGATACTGAACGGCAATTCATATGTAAGGACCTAATACATATGAATCAAAATATTTTGAGGGAAATGGTATCTTAAATACTATAAAAAAAATTCAATGAGTAAATGCACAAATGTATTAAATAATTTTGATACATACAGGGTTACATCGTACATGTAAGAATATATTTTCTAACCTAAGTCACAGCCTAAGTTGTAAACGGGAAGGTATTTTCCCAGAAGATCTAAAATTGACTGTAATAAAACCTTTATTTAAAAAAGCGGACAGAGAACGTATGGAATAAGTAGTTCTTTAGACCCATTGCCCTAAATTTAATATATTCAAAGATTTTTGAACAATACTATTCTAAGGAGTTGAACTCTTATTTTGAAGAAAACCATTTTTTTTTGTTCTTTGGCTGTTATTTTAATTTCATTATACTATAATGAATATAATGATCTAGTATAGAACGTGGTTCGATTTATTACGGGCTCTTTCACGTTGTATTTTAGTATTATGATAGACAGATTTTCTGACAAAGTTTTGCACACCCGTGATGGTAAAACATGATTGGACGTAACGAAATATAAATATTATCATTCACGAATGCAAAATGTTGGGTGAGGTGTGTATGCATGTAATAGGAAGCACTTTTGTACGCCCCACTTGTGTTACCTGTAGCGGATTTTTACGGATTAGAACCCTTCAGTGGGGAATAGGCTAATTGAAGATTTTATTATTATCTTAGGCTTAATTTACCCATTTATTAAATACATAAAATTTCAATTGATAGCTGTTGCCAAATAATAAACATTATGATTGCGCATTACTAGTTGTTATAATTTTTCTATTTAAAAATTTTATTATTTAAATTTTCTATTTACATAATAATAAAGTTTGGTTTGACATAAAAAAGACGTCAGTATCGGACGACTATAGTATTATTTTATGGAGTAACAACCCTTAGTAGTTAGTAACCCAAATTGTACACAATACAACCCGGAGTAACCCTAATAATTCAGGGGGATTAAGGATTAATAGACTTGAGGAAAGTTAACGACTCCGTTAATACTTTTAAAGTCAACTTAAAAGTTAATCCGTCAACCAAAATGTTTATTTCGTTAAAATAACGATTAACGGGTATTCGTTAAATAAACGATAAACAGCTATGCCAACCATAACATTGTACTATGTACTGTGCACAAATTATAGATAGTGATACTCTGATAGTATATCAAACAGTATTTCAGATTAGTATTCACATGTATTTCAAACAGTACGGATATATTCTAATTTGCGCAGTACGTACGTGAATCGTTTTCATCCACTTGAAACGTCAGTATGACTCAAGATTTAAAAGGTAAAGTAGCTGTCATCACCGGTGGTGCAGAAGGCATAGGATTTGCTATAGCGACTAAGTTTCTTCGGGAAGAAGCTGGAACAGTTATATTACTAGACATTAATGAAACACTTGGTGCAACTGCTGCTGGTAATCTGAACTCTAAGTTTGGTGGAAATAAAGCTGTCTTTATAAAATGTGATGTTACGAAAGATCTTGATGATGTATTTAATTATGTAGTCGAAAAATATAGATATGTTAATATTTTAGTGAACTCTGCTGGTATATGCGATGAATTTAACACCCAAAAGTGTTTTAATATCAATGTCGTGGCTCTAATAAACTGGAATTATAAATTTGAGGAACACATGAGGAAAGATAAGAGTGGAATCGGTGGAACTATTATTAACATAGCTTCTGGCCTAGGACTTTCAGTTACTTCATTCATGTCTGTATATACAGCATCGAAGTTCGCCGTTGTAGGCTTCTCAAAATCCTTAGGACATGAAGACAACTACAAAAGAACTGGTGTTCGTATTATCGGTATGTGCCCTGGTCGTACTAACACCAAATTTTTTGCAAGAATGTTGAATAGAGATGTATCGATGCAGCATGTATGGGATAGACTTCATGAAACTGAAATGCCTGGTCAAGAGCCTGAGGCAGTAGCTGAAGCGACAGCAGAAGTTTTAGGAAAAGCTGAAAGTGGCACAGCTTGGTTGATATGTACAGGTAAAGCAGTTGTGAAGGTTGAGTAAATTGAACGAATAAAATTATTGCTGTAGCTCATTAGGAACCTAAATAAATAGCAAATGTGTGGTTTTAATTTTTTTACTTTCCTGTTTATCCTGTCATTTACTTTCTACCTAATCAAAATGGTAAGTATGATTTGGAAGATTTTATAAAACGATGATAAAATGGTATGGTTTGTTGCTGTGTTCGTAATATGTTTCTATCGAGCTTATCTTATCGTGTAACACATGCGTGGAAGACCTTGACAAAGGTTCGAACTATATTGTATTTTTTTTAAATTTTTAAACAATAGCCATAGGATAACCGCGCCATAAGTGGCCAAGAAAGTAGAGAAACCTTACAAGAGATAATTTAAACCCCCAATAAAAAGAAGGGTGTTATAAGTTTGACGCTAATGTCTGTCTGTCTGTGGCATCGTAGCGCTCGAACGGATGGACTGATTTCGATGCGGTTTTTTTACGTGGAAACAAGTTTCCTTGCGTTGGTTCTTTTAGCTATGTTTGATAAAAATCGGTTCAGTCGTTTAAAAGTTATTGGGGGTTTACACTTCAAGGACAGGGCTTTCTCTAACGAATAATAGATGGCGCTACGTGGTATTTGTTACGCGTGCGTGATGAGTAGCGGAACTACCAATACGACTTTACATCCTCAAGTCAGGGCTTGTTAACGATACCAAATTCACACTAAAAGTTACGTTAAATAACGTTATTTTAGTGGTAACGTTATAAGGGGTATCGATAATACAGTTTATAACGTTATCAATTAACGATATAAGTAACGATACTTTTTTCAATACTTGTAAAATATTATATAAATAGCTCTAGTAGCCTACTAGACAAACTCTCATAAATTTATTCTGTCAAATATCAAAAAGAAATACAATGGCAAATAAAGATTTCTGATTTCTGATTTAATGTTAACAATACCTTTTACCGTTAATATCATTGGTAACGTTATTTGATTATTGTTAAATAGTGGGAAAAATACCGTTACCCAGCATAACGTTGCCTTTGCTGATAACGTTAACGCCGTTTGACAGAATTAACGTTACCAGATTTTTAACGGTATTCCAAGCCCTGTCTTAAGACGATACACGGTGTCCAGTGCTGCCCCCATTTGAAATAAATTATTTGTAAGGAAACGGAGATACCATTAAAAAATTTAAGCTACTAAAACCTAGATAACCCTTTATACTATTTTATGGACCACTGTTTACAGTTTAAAGTGAGAACGTTAAGCTTTAGTTTGCATTTTTGCGAAAAACGGCCACTTTTGGCAAAAACGCAAACTAAAGCTTAATGTTCTCACTTTAAACTGTTAACAGTGGTTCATAAAATAGTTTGAAGGGTTATCTAGGTTTTAGTAGCTTAAAATTTTAAATGATATCTCCGTTTTTTTACAAATAGTTTATTTTAAATGGGGGCAGCACTGGACACCGTGTATCGTCTTAAGTCGTATTGGTAGTATTTGGTAGTTCCGCTACTCATCACTAGATGGCGTTCTTAACAGTCGGGGTTTTTTGTCCAACTAACTAAACTTAGTCAAACTAAAAGCAGTAAAAGCTACTAAAAAAACAATTTGGCACTCCCAAGAGTGCCGACAGAAGTGAAAACTTGAACAAGGTGGTGTCGGTAACAGTGTTGCGAGTTTAATGGGTTTTTCCCATCTCAAAAAGTGCCCAACGCGCCTAAAGAAGTTTTCACTTTAAGGCCGTACCACCGTTAAATGGGGGCAGCACTGGACCCCGGAAAATTCAGGTACGGCCTTAAAAACGTTGCATATGATGTGAATTATTTTTATTTATTTTTTATTAAAAAACTTTATTGTTCCAAAGTAAAAATATACTTTTGACAAATGGCGGACTTAATAATAAGAGCATTTTCGCCCAGTCAACTACCTCTATTGATAAACAGAGAAAAAGAAAGAATGGTGCTGCGCAAAAAAACTAAATACCTACAATGACTATCGGTATAATACATACAAATACTTTACATGAACTATTATTATGAATATACACATACCTAATGAAATATTACTACAAACATTACATTATACAGGATGTCTTTTTATCCACCAGACAAATTTTTGGAGCAAGTTCAGTCCATGATACTGAACTACTTTCTATAAAAAAATTTATTGAAAAGTGATGAAAAAATGTCGTCCTCCCATACAAAATCAGTTGGCCTGTGATCTGCATGGGAAGCCGAAATTTTTTTTATCGTTTTTCGTTAACTGTTTTTATGGAAAGAGTTCAGTATCATGGACTGAACTTGCTCCAAAACTTTGGCTGGTGGTTAAAAAGTCAGCCTGTATAATACATACCATTATACAGATACAATATTATGTTCAATTTTGAGAACTGAGTGATGTTTTTTCTAAGAAAGGGAGTTCAAAATGTGAGCGTGAGCTTTCCTCTTAAAAGAGAATTTGATGGAAATTCCTCTTATGTCAACTAGTAAAGCATTCCAGAGTCGTGAAGCTTGGAGGGAGAAAGAATTCAGCATAAAGTTTGTCCGGAAAAGAGGGATAAAGAGTTGTCGTGTCTCATTAGAACGGAGTTGTCGATCATTGTGCTTGCACGTGTTGTAGTTGACCCAGGGGGCAGGACGTGGGGTGCGACGGCGGCCGGGGCGGCGGCGCGGTGAGCGAGCAGCGGCGCGGCGAGCTAGCGGCGACGCTGCTGCGTGGCGGCGCGGAAGTGGCGTAGCGTGGTGGTGTGGCGTGCAGCACCCTTAACTGGCACGGGGCGTGGCGGCCGGGGCGGCGGCGCGGTGAGGCGAGCAGCAACGCGGCGAGCTAGCGGCGGTGCTACTGCGTGGCGGCGCGGCAACGGCTTGGCGGCGTGCGGCAGTGAGGTGGTGTGGCGGCGTGAGGCCGCGGTGTACGCAGCGGCCACGTGGTAGCGTGCGGCGGCAGCGAGTGCAGCGGCGGCGTAGCTGTGTGCTGCGGCGGCGGGTGCAGCAGCACTATACTTATTGCACATTCACATTAAAAATCACACAAGTAATTACAGATTTAAAGTCAATAGAAAAAATAATGATGTCAAAAATAAAAGAAAATAAAAACATAGACCTTCACAGATTTTCCTTACTGTAGAAATAAAATCACTATACTTTTCACTTATTTCACCACTTTATTACATCACTATAACTACTTATTATCACTATGACTGTTCACTATGACTACTTGTTATAACTGTTCACTATTACTATTCACTACTACTATTCACTACTTGTTATCACTGGACTGCTTAAGGTAAACTGAATGCCTCCATACAAACCGCGACTTGATTTATACAGTTTTAGGCTGTCTAGTTTGTAAAATTCAGCAAAAATCAAGCCAATCATAATATTCGAATTATTTCACACATTAAAAACTTACTGCGCTCCACATTAAATTTTTGCACACGGTTCTGTTTTCTTTATTTCCTTGTCTGTCTTATGAGTGCATCTCTTTCTAGTGAAATCTACAGTTCTCATCGGTTTGTACTATGAAGGCAGTCAATTATTTACAATTTCTTAATTCTCAGTCATGTGTTCTATAATTCTGATTTTCAAAATATAATCAGTAATTATCTAGCGGTTCTCGTTATGGTATTGCTTTTTAGTTTGCAATCAATTGCTATCTCTTTCTTACAATACATACCATAACGTAACTTAGAAATTAGGGGAATGAAACAACCTAGATCATTATACATTTCAGCTTAATTAATGCCCTATCTAATAAAAAAGTATTTATTTCAATAAACTATATATCATAACTTACAACTAGCTTAAGGCCGTACCTAAATTTTAATAAATGGGGGCAGCACTGGACCCCGGAAAATTCAGGTACGGCCTCGCAAATGTGCGTAGTAAAGCTTAACGTTCTCACTTTAAACTGTAAACAGTAGTTCATAAAATACTTTGAAGGATTATCTAGGACTTGATAGTTGCAAAATTTTAAATGATGTTTACGTTTTCTTTGAAATGATTTATTTTAAATGGGGGCAGCACTGGACTTCGGAAAATTCAGGTATGGCCTTAAGGGATTTTAACTACGGAAAAATTTATCTTATAAAAACCTATCTATACAATTTTTCCTATCTAAAATCATCCTTATTTCATATTCATATCTACGTACGTAGATATGAATATCTACGTACGTAGATATGAATATGAAATAAGGATGTTACGTACGTCGCTGACAATCATGACTTGAGTGTCTGAAAGATAATTGAATTTACATTTTAAATATACACGGTTCAGGATTCTTGTGGTGGTGGTTCACCCGTGTGGTTCCGGGTTAGAATAGGACCACTCCATCTCTTCCTGTGGGATGTCGTAGGAAGCGACTAAAGGAATAAGCGCAAACATCTCGTGCCAAGGAGGGTTAACGTCAAACGTAACGTTTAACGTAAAACTTTTCGCACAAATACATTCCCAAAGAGGGTTGACGTCAGGCAGGCGGCCGGTCGTAAAACTATAGCCAAATCATTTAAACTGTTCTGGCTATTTCTTCTCCATTTTGCAAGGTCTTTGCTTGGAGACCATTGACATGCATGTTATATTTGAAGAAAAAGCGGGAAAACGCACCCCGGGCTCCGAACCAGCACAACTGAGAATGCAACCGGGAACGCGCTTAGACGAATAAGAGGGTAGTCAGGATTCACGAATTCGGGTGCAGTGCACAAACGCTACTCGGAGAATTTTCCGTCCGAATTTTTCTCGTTTTGGATTTGATTTGAATACGAATTGGATTCGGTGCGGTGCACAACCGCTCTTACGCAACGTGATAGCGAGCTTTGTTTGATTATAAGGTAGCGATATTTATGTTTTGGTAAAAAGTACGAAAACAAGATTAGATATTATTATTTACCCATCGATTTATGTGTAGCGTCTGTCCACACTTTGCGACTTTGCGTGTTATCTACTTAGTCTGGCCATAAGGTGAAATGGTAGCATAAGTGGCGCCCTCATTTGAAATAAATTGTAAACCCGTTTTTAAACTAGACGGACTACCAATATTACTTTCAATGGTTATTCATAAAATAATTTAAAGGTCTTTTTAGACATTGATACAAATAAAATTTTTAAATATCACCATATTTAGTTTTAAACAATTTATTTCAAATGAGGGCGCCACTCAAGCTACCACCCTACCACTTCACCATAAATACTGTTACAATTAAAAATAAACATAATATGACATTTGAATTTGGAATCCGTTATTTTATATGATATGATTTTTTATTGTCTTTTCTTATTTTGGCGCCAATACATTGTACAATAATTTGCGATATTAAAATGGAGTGGGGTGATAAAGAGAACCGAATAGCTGTGATTGCATTACACAAAGTAGGTATGGAGCCAAATGCAATTTTTAAAACTCTCCATACGCTTGGTATTAGTCAAATGTTTGTGTACTGGGCTTATTAATAGGTACAATGAGACCTCCTCTGTTTGTGACAGAAAAAGATCTGGCCGTCCACGTAGTGTTCGTACGAAAAAGGTGGTCAAAGCAGTAAGGGAAAGAATTCGAAGAAATCCTGTCCGAACGCAAAAGATTTTATCACGGAAGATGAAGATAGCACCTACTCGTAGAACCATGTCGCGTATTTTAAAAGATAACTTAGGACTTGCTGCCTTTATGAGACGTACTGGTCATTTCAAAAAGAATATGGTGGTAAAATCGAAACAACTATTGAAGCGGTACGCAAAGGGAGGTCACAGAAAAATTTTGTTTACGGATGAGATTTTTTTTACAATTGAGCAACATTTTTGCAAACAAAATGACCGTATTTATGCTTAAAGCTCTAAGAAAGCTTCCCATTTAGTTGACAGAGTGCAACGTGGGCATTATTCGACTTCAGTGATGGTTTGGTGGGGTGTTAGCTATGAAGGAGTGACTGAGCCATACTTTTGTGAAAAAGGTATCAAAACATCGGCACAAGTGTATCAAGGTACCATTCTTGAGAAGGTAGTCAAGCCCCTTAACAACACCATGTTCAATAACCAAGAATGGTCCTTCCATCAAGACTCGGCACCGAGTCACAAAGCTCGGTCCACGCAGTCTTGGTTGAAATCGAACGTTTCCGACTTCATCAGAGCTGAAGACTGGCCATCGTCTAGTCCCGATCTTAATCCGCTGGATTATGATTTATGGTCAGTTTTAGAGAGTAGGGCTTGCTCTAAACGTCGTGATAATTTGGAGTCCCTATAACAATCCATAACATTGGCAGTGAAGAATTTTCCTCCCATGGAAAGAGTGCGTGCTTCTATTGATAACTGGCCTCAAACGTTTAAAGGACTGTATTGCAGCCAATGGTGACCACTTCGAATAAGCTTTTTATATTTTAAATTGTTTTATATTTATGTAAAACTATTTGCAATAGAAAAATACTTTTTTTCTTTTTTACAATATTTATGGCTAGACTAGGTAGGCCTGTCATCCGGGATTCCCTGGATTTGTCCTAGTTTGTAGGGCGTCCGGGGTTCTTTGATATTGTCCGGATAAAACCCGGACACTATTTTATGCCCCCCGCGGTCACAGCACCCCTCCCCCCGCCTCGGCGTCCCCCGTTAAAATATTTTCAAGCACGTCGGGGTACGTAAGTTATTCCTTCGAAATGTCCGGGGTTTCTGAAATTTTTGTCCTGAGTCCGTTGTTTAGGTGATGGCAGGCCTAGTGTTATCGAAACACATCCATCAAATCAACAATCAAATACACACACATCGATGTAGGTAAGTATGTAATCTGTGTAGGTATTTGCCAGCTATATAGTGGACCTACTCTATCATAAATGTGTAGTGCATGTGTAGTGGGCCGCCCGGCAACAGACTTGTCAACTTGTGTGTGAGGCCACTTGTGTTTTTCGCTGATTAGATAGGTATGAACACTAATAAATATTTACAAAATTTTAAAATACTTTGCTTTGCTGATTTCATTAACAAAATATCAAATAAGTACATAATCGTGGTGACTGGTAGAAAGATAGTGAACATAGGTTTATCGTTCAAAAAATATAGGTCAAGACTCTCGGTCTGTGGTCAAGACTGGTCAAAGTCAAAACGGTCACAGAACTCGAGAAGTAAATCTTTAACGTTAGAGAACACGTTGATCTAGTTTTTCCTGTGTATTTTCTTATGAACTAGGTAGTAGGTACCTATGAACTAGGTTGGCGTTATAAGTCATTTCATTATATAACCGTTGGCGGGAAATTCAAATCGGCATTGATGTTGGGTATTGCAAAAATATGTAGTAGAGATAGCAAAGGTAGTTATAGATTTCAATGACATAAGTATATCTTTCATGGTGGTCTGGCAACAACTGCTTTTCTCACTGAATGGAACTGGGATGAGCTAAAATCCGAATAATGTTAATAGGCGTTGTGGCTAGCAATTAGCAACCCATCACTATTTTTACTCCTTTTCCAACTTATTGCCCAACAATCACGCTAAAAGTGGCGTTTGGGTTAAAGTCTTGCGACCTAGGGGCCCTACCGCGTTCGTTTAGCTTTTAAACTAGTTTCCGCCAAAAGTGGCCACTTTTGGCGGAAACGAGTTTTAAAACTGGACGGACTAGTTTATGTACTTCCAACGGTAATTACATGAACAATTAATGAGGGCGCCACTTCAAAATTGACATGTTATTCGATGATATTTTTCAGGCTGCAGAGAACATAAATAATGACTATCCGTTGGGGAATCGTGTGCTCGGGCAAAATCTGCCATGATTTCGTGAATGCCCTCAACAGCTACCCCGAGAAGGGCGACCAGGTGGTAGCAGCCGTGGCAGCAAGGAATAAGGAGCGAGCAACTGAATTTGCAAAACTGCACAAAATTCCTAAAGTATTTGACTCTTATGAAGCTCTAGCTGCTAGCAAGGACATTGGTACATACTGCTTTTTTAACCCTTCAATATAATAAAATAATCACCATCTTCTTAAATACCTAATCTATTTTATCATTGAAAATTTTAACGAGGTAGAACCTCATAATCTTATCTAAGTACATAAAAGTTATAGATATGTGTCAAATATCACTTGCACATTGCACAATACTTTTTAATGGATTGCGAATTGCAATTTCGTGAAAAATTACACTAAATTACTTTATATATATATTATATATAAATTACTATACGATCAATATGAAAGGGCACCTATCAATTTATCTACAGTTGGTTATTTACAGATAAGATATAAGTAGGTATTTTACCACTTTATACATGTGGTATACTTAGGTACCTACTACTAATCGTAATTGTACCTATACCTATATGTAACAGTTTAACAGAAAATATGCGTATGTATGTACAAATTAATTAAAAGTAATGGATTGGACAACAGATGATAATTGATACAGACATGAGTGTACCGACTCAATATTAAAACAGGATAAGCGCAAGAAAAATTAAACCAAAGTTATGCAACAATCATAATATACCTACCTACCTATTTACTATAACATAAAAAAATAACTAACATACGGATTTGTCTTGCGTAAAAAAACGCTACTGAGATTTCTTTCTCTTGTACTGTAAATTCTCTCAGAAATGTTATACGAGGTACAGGACTACAGAAAAAATATTAAAAAGTGTACATCTTGTTAATTTTTTCTCAGATGTTGCCTACATCGGTTCCCTCACTATGGACCACTACGCGTTAACCAGACTGTTCCTCGAGAACGGCAAACACGTGCTTTGCGAGAAGGCACTATGCATGAACTACAAGCAAGTTGAGAGCCTGGTCAAACTAGCTCAAGCCAAGAAGCTGTTTCTGATGGAGGCTGTGTGGTCTCGGTGCGCGCCTGCGTACGTCGCACTGGAGAAACATATCAAGGAAGGGAAATTGGGAGATGTCAAGTTTGTGGAAGTCAACTTTGGTATTCCTGTTCATCACCATGAGAGGGTACAGTAAGTACAATACGTTTTTGATTAAATTCTTAGCTCTAAGTCTTACTATTTCTTTCGATTAGAGCACGCACACCATCGAAATGCAACAAAGGCTCAAATACAAAAGGTTTTTGGCGTACGAAGGTGTTGATAAAGTTTTGGTTTGCAATGGCTGACGCCCCTAAATAAGATAATGCCCGCGGCTCTAGTGCCGTCCTAGGTACATTACTATCTGACACCCTTTAGAAGCGCAGTATGATTTTCAAAAAAATAATAAATTTGTCATGTGCGAGTCAAGTTCGCATGAGGAGGGTTCTATACTTCTCATAGGTACGATTTCCTGAAATCTGTAGGTAATGAACTATTTTCTGTAATTTTTTCAAAATTTTAGGCTTAGTTAGTAGTTTTCGAGATAAGGGGAGGGTGGCCAAATTTCGCCTATTTTCATAAATAACTTCAAAACAAAATTTTTTCAACAGCAAAAAAGAGCTTGGCGGTGGTGCCGTCTTAGACATTGGAGTCTACCCGCTTCAACTATCTCAATACGTATTTAAAGACGAGCCCACCAAGGTGACTGTTGTGCCGTCTGCTCTCAGCGAGTCAGGGGTGGACCTGATGGAGACCGTGATACTGGACTACGAAGGCGGCAGGCGCGCTGTGCTCAATATCAACACTTATATACAAATGTGGAACAAAGCTACCATTTATGGCACTAAAGGAAGAATTACGGTAAATATGTATTATTTTAGGAACTGATGTAAACAAATTAGGTACCTACGAGTAGAATGCATACCTTACGTAGAAATGGAAAGAAGAGATTTCAGTTAAAGAAAAACTGCGCACAATGCAATCAATTCACAAGTGTGAAATTGAGAAGACAATGGCAAACCACTTCATTGTCTCTATAGGTCGCGTCATGTAAAAAGAACGCTGGCGGTCAAGCTGCGCATTAGGCGTTTTATCGATCTATTTAATAAATAATATAACTAAATATATTTTTCAATGTACCTACCAATAACCAATTATACCAAGCCGCGAGCGAAAATAATACAATTAGCCTAGCGTGCGCGCGAATGAACCCATGCGAAAATACATTTCCTCTACTTTCTTCCAGCGTTCTTTTTACATGAGCGACCTATTGAGCTTACTTATGCGTACCCATGCGAAAACACATCCCCTCTACTTTCTTCCAGCGTTCTTTTTACATGAGCGACCTATTGAGCTTATCTACAAGCCCAAGTCGCGTTGGTAGACAAAAAAAGTAAGTACACACACTATTAAGTCTTTATCAAGGGGGTAGACAGAGCATGGTGCCGTTAGATCCTAAAACCATTTTTAGCGTGATAATAGACGGAAAATAGGAATCACAAATAATGAACAGCTTGCCCTTGTCCATCACCTAAGATAAATCTTATAATTGAACAACTTCTACGATCTGCTCTAGAAAGCAAATCGGTTTTTTTTCCTGAACTGCATAGAAGAAAAAACTAAGTTAATAAGGCTAGGAGTAAGTTACTTCATTATTTAACTTTTTATCATTATTAAAATATTTATTTATTAGTAGTATGTAGTGTGTGTATGTAGTTATGTAGTGTATTAGTAGTGTTTAAGCTTTAATATTATACTTGTTTTTTTCATTGCTCTGTACGTTCTTCTGCCTTCCTACTAAATTTGTAACTGTCCTCTGCCCTAGAAGAGATCCCTTCTGGGATAAGTCCACTATTTGTAAAATTACCTTTGTTATTTTATTTTGTGTAACTATCGCTGATGTACAATAAAGTTTTTTAAATAAATAAATAAAATCAAAACTTTTTGTAAATAGCAATGAACTCTTACTTTGTTTCCAGCTGCAAGATCCTTTCCATTTCCCTACCGAGCTGGTCAGAGAGGACGGGCAGACGGAACATTACGACCTGCACGAGGCGCCGCACCATTACAACTTCGGCAACAGCGCTGGCTTGGTTTACGAAGCCATGGAAACAGTCAGATGCATTAAGAATGGTAATTTGGTATTTATTTACTTCTGATGCTCACACGAAATAACAGGAATGCTACATGTTGCCGCCCCTCTGGACTTGCTGCCCAGGGCAAGGGACCTTGATTGCTCCCTTAGATTCAGAGCCTTTATTAGTAAATTTTTCAATATGATTTGAAAGCTCATTTATAGACAAAAAATTGATTCTCATAATTAACGTATGTAGGTACCTACCGCGATTAATATCATCTTTTCATGTTTTGACGACCCAACTGCCGACATGGTCACTGGCCGACTGAAGAATTGCAATGAATGTCGGCTGTTAAGGGTGACCAAATCAATCACCGTGAAACTTTAAAATCATATGTACATTGATAACCGATACTGACGGTTCTATAATGTTTTGTCAGACGAAGATCAGGAGTAAGTCACTAAAATTATTTTTACAGGTCTGATTGAGTCACCACGGATGTCACATAAGGATAGTCTGATCTTGGCTAAGCTGGAAGACGCGGTGAGAGAGCAAAGTGGAGTTCATTTCGATATTGATGACCAGGAATTTCCCTAAATTTATTGCACTTATGCTTAGAGATTGAGGAATAATTTGAAATGTTTAAATTAAATATGCAATGTTTGTCTTCAAACATTATTTTATTAATCGCTTGTAATTTATTTATTTCTGTAAAATTTATTTTGTATAAGTTACATTTAATATTTTACACATCCTACTAGACATTATTATTTAAAAAAAAATACATAATTATTATATTCAGTCTAATCCGCCAAGTCATATTGTCTAAAATACCGGGCCACCAAGCAAATAAAAATGTTCAAAGGTGCTACTTTCATAGGGACATTTTCATCTTCTTGATTAAGGTTTGATCTGTAAAGAAAAAAAAAGATTTAATTCAATGTTATTTCAATGCCATTTAATAAATTATCTATTGCATGCTTACTAACACTTGCATTGTCTAATAACTTCTGCCACCTTACTTACGACTAATCGACCATGCGACTGCGACGCTTTTATAAGCCGTACACAACAAGGCAATAGTGGGGTTTAACGAGTTTTATGATTTAAACTGCCCATGTGGCGCCTCACGCCACGTGTTAACTACTATCCCGACATATACCTACCTTCTTATAATAACAAATAAAAATGTTGTTTATTTCCATCCACAACAATAACTTAAACTTAAAAACTAAAGTTAGTACAAATTTGTCCAAAATGTAACAGGGTTGTTGTGGAGGACTGGTACCTGAACTAGGTAGAACCTGTCTTGACAGGTCACCAGGCCCCCCCACTCGAAACATATACAAAATTGGTTCTGGGTACATTATACAGGATAACAATGGATTAAAGTCACATTAATATCACAAAGTTCCTCTTTTAACCCTTTCTGTACGGGTGGCATCTATAGTTGATTTCGTAAAATCACTCCTCAATACTGGTGGCATCTATAGTTGATTTCGCACAGACAATTTTTAAAATATTTTACAAATTTTGATGGCATCTATAAGTGCCACCCGTATTGCCGACATGCATCGTAAAAATTCAACATGGCGGCTAAATAGTGTGGACTGCGGTATGACTAACAGGTGTTAACAGTTATCGATAGTTTTTAATTTGTTTCTAGGTTTTTGAAGGTACTTGAGAAAATATTAACATAGGTATCGTTTGATTCATATTGTATTGAGTACTTGCCGTCTGGACGCCATTGCAGGTTTACTCATTCGGGTTTTGAATATTTTTTGTGAGCGTGATTATCTTACAACTTTGCACTATTAATGCTCATAATTATTAGCATCATTATAAATTAGACTATACCTACCAAATAACTCTTTTCGTTTTCAGTTAGCGATATCTTTTTTGCAGCCATTTGTAAAAAAAGTTTTTGTAGTTATTGGTTGTTTACTTGTTTTATTTACACTGAGCCTCCTCAAGAAAAGCGCATTTATCTCATTTATTTACTTTTATAAATATTTTATTGAACTTATCGAATTATTTATTTTATCGACAGAGAGAACTTCAATTAAATCGATACATTATCGATAAAGGCTCAACCCTAAAATGTGAGGATGTTTTACGCGAATTTTGGTGATTCCATTTTTGTAGTTTTATATAGTTAAAATGTTATTTTTAGTATAAAATAAAATAAATAACTTAATTTTGGGCATAAAATAATAGTTTGTGCTAATAAAAATGCGTGATTTTGTGCGTGCAATGAAGTTTTCTCCCTCGTGAGTATTTTATTTTTTTTGGGTATATTTTATCAATATTCCTTTATATATTTTATGAATTATAAATCTAAAATAATTCCTTTATATGTGTTAAAAAAATTAAATCATTAAGGTTTAAGGTTTTCGAGATATCATACTTTAAAGTGAAGTAAAATTTTCGACATGTCAAAAAAGGAGGTAACATCGGTTTCTAGACCCCCGTACATAAAGGGTTAACAAGTTAAACAGTGTTTCTACATATACATCGCGTTAATGGAAGAACGCAAAACCTCTCAGATGGTACCTCAGCCCATGTAACTGAACAACTTTTGTTCAACAACTTGCGCGAAATCCAAAAAAAATTCGGATTTCCATACAAATTGACTCGATCAGCTGATCAGTTTGTATGAAAATTCAAATTTATTGTTTTTAGTTTCGTGAAAGTGGTTGAACAAAAGTTGTTGAGTTACATGGGCTCAGATACTATCTGAGAGGTTTTGCGTTCTTTCATTAACACGATGTATAGTGCTAAAACTGATGTCAGAGGCGTCTGACATGTTAGATTGTTGAGCTATGCATAGCTCAACAATAGTTATCCAGGACAATAATGGTCATCCAGTACAACAATGGTCATCCTGTACAACAATGGTCATCCAGTATAACAATAGTCATCCAGTACAACAATGGTCATCCAGGACAACAATGGTGCACTGTTGGGCTAAGGGATCAAAAATATGTTATTTACCTTATTTCTGCGCATTTTCTAGCTAAATTCCTTATTATACTGATAGTTTCTGAGAGAAGAGGCTGCCTTATACAGCACAGAAAAGCATAAATCCATTGACCTGAAATGAAATGAAATATAAGTTACAAAATTTTTTGTTGTGTTATTGTACTGCTAGATTGCAGTACTGTATTAACATAGGTTTATTACCTGCGTTAATAAAGTGCCTAAAGTTGGTATTATCTGCTTATCCCTATGGTTGACTGGTAGAAAATGCTCTAAGCATTTTTTTTAAATTATCCAATACTTTCCCACTGCTAGGCAAAGGCCAGGAACATAAGTATATGTCATAATTGTCATAGCACTGCTTACTATTAACTGGGATAAAACAATTTAGTTGCCCATTCAACAGCACCTTTAGAGATATTAGAACAACTCTTGTGCTTAGACATTAGTCTTAAATTACTTTACATCTGACAAGGCGTATCCCTACCTTGTAAAAACTAACCAACATCTGTTCTAGCTATCAATTTGAAAGTCAAAGTCAATTTTTTTTATTCAATGTAAGATAAATATATCACTTATTGAAGGTCATTATTTTTAGTGCAAAAGCTACCGTTACTAGCATTTCGCAACAACCACTGCTGAGAAAACAAGTAAGAATCAATGACATAAAAATACCCCTTATAACCAATCTTGGGATGCAGATACTAACTTCTGTGGTTCTACATAGCCTACAGAGGTGTATAGTACAGTATTTCCATGGTACTACCTAGTTGCTATAGCCAAATCATACAACAGGTAT
Organism: Acrobasis repandana; assembly: GCA_963576875.1. Taxonomy (NCBI): domain Eukaryota; kingdom Metazoa; phylum Arthropoda; class Insecta; order Lepidoptera; family Pyralidae; genus Acrobasis; species Acrobasis repandana. Next base: position 8,265,703 of record OY756215.1, read on the forward strand.
GAAAATATTACCTGTTTTATGTTGAACTGAATCTCCTTGTTTAGTTTTTCCTAGTGTCCGTATGAGGTATATCAAACCATCATCAATAAGAGCATATTTAAGTCCAAGTACACATGACAGGGTTGGATCATTTTTGGCAAAGAAGTTCTTCCAACCTATAGGATTATTGTGTTCAAATTCAATTTTTTTTAAATCTCTCGGCCACACCGATTTCTTCTTTTGTACACGTGACACATACATGCGAACTTCGGAAAAATCTGCCACTTGAACATTCTGCCATTCTATGGTTGGTTTTAATCTTTCTGGTGCTTGTGCAGGAATTTCCTAAAAAGTACAGTGATACCAACATATATATACATACATACATAGTAATGTACAACTAGTAATGATGCTTTTCCTGATTAACATATGGTATTGGCAATAGTACTGTTAATTTTAGGACTTTTAAAAAAAGTGGCTAAGTGCGAGTCGGACTCGCCCATGAAGGATTCCGTAGCAGCAAGTAACAAATAAAAAAGTTCTAAAAGTAAATTGCGGTTTAAGATTTATGAGGTACCTAATAAACAAAAACTACTTACTAGATCCGTTCAAACCAATTTTCGGTTGAAGTTTGCATGGTAATGTACATCATATATATTTTTTTTTAGTTCTATCATTCTCTTATTTTAGAAGTTATAGGGGGGGGACACATTTTACCACTTTGGAAGTGTCTCTCGCGCAAACTATTTAGTTTAGAAAGAAATTATACTAGAAACCTCAATATCACTTTTGAAAACCTATCCATCCATAGATACCCCACACGCATAGGTTCGATGAAAAAAATTTTTGAGTTTCAGGTCCAGAACAGAACCCCCAAAATTAATTGGTATTTTTTTCTATTTTTGTGTGAAAATCTTAATGCGGTTCACTGAATACACCCTAACGAGCTCGTTATAATTGCTGTTGAGTTTTGTATGTATAATAGTAACTGTAAAAATATAATTACCTCTTTAACAAAACAAGATTGGTTTTTAGCGAATTTTGAATAATCTTTGTCACATTTAGTAATAGTTGAATAATTTCGGCGTTCCTGCATAACTTTTAACAAATATTCCTCTCCTGTCGTGGGGACATCCTTGAGTTCTACATCAGGACTAATTTGAAAACATGGTGATGTCAGAGTATCACGTTCCTCTTCTTCAGGACTACGTTGTTTGAATATAAATTTATTTTGTGGCATTTTATTTCTATTTTCAAAACATCAAATTTTTTATTTTTGGATCAGGTACAAAGAAATAAAATGTATCCTTGATACCTACGTAACCTAAATACTAACAATAACAACAAAAGATGTCTGTCTGTGATGTCTGTCACACGGGAAACTTAGAACATAGCAGAATTTTGATAAACAAATTCAGTAAAACGCCATCTAGTCAACAATTCTGACCTAAATGCGTGTTATAGAATAGGAATATCAAATGGTGGACAAATTCGACATGCGAGAGATTCTCGGATGCGAGAGAATGGTGGAGATTCTTTTATTCCTTTGGTGTTGCGAAACCTTGCTACCAGATGGCGCCACTGGTTTGAACTTATGTTAAAGCTACAGTTTCTTAAACAATATTAATCTATGAATCATTCATGTTCATTTGTCAATCGCGTTTTGTTTTTTTGTTTTACTGTCTGTCACCAAACCTCTTGACAGCAAATCACTTTATATAAATGCATAATGCAAGATGTGAAGTTGTGGATTTGTTTATATTATATTTTTATGAGATTTCATACCATACACTTTTTATCGTATTGTAAAAAAATATATTTCAGTGAACAACTGTAGTGAACAAAATTTCCATCAAAGATGCATTACCCCTTAGAACAATATCCCGAGATCCCATATCTCTGCATTACCCTCAGAACAATAACATATCTCCTTAGATCATTTAATATGATCTAAGCTCTAAGATCTCTGGCATTACCCATCGTGTTGCCATTGTTGCCAGATAGCGTCACTGCTAATTCCCAATGCAGAAAAAGTAAAATACTTTTTTATATAGTGTACAAACGTCCATAAAATCTAAAAAAAATCTTCTGGTAATCTAAGGATTTTTTCCTAAAAAATGACGTAAAAATACTTGCTGCGACACGTAGTGCAATAATGAGGGCCCAAAATGTATGAAGCGATCTAACACATTATTTCATCAAATACGTCAGAACAATGATTGGCCTAGCCTAACAAGTAACCAATCTCTTCCAGCTGAACGTATACGATGCCCACTTCAAGTCATTCGGTCTCCACTCCCTCGTGGTGGACGGATATGACGTCAGTGAGCTCGTCAAAGCGTTCGACGAGGCCGCCAGCACTGATCTCAGGGCCTAGTGGTCTAAGCGTTGGGTTGTGATGTGAGTTGTGAATCGAGAGACCCCAGGTGCAAACCACAGTCACGTTTAGTTTTTGAAGTTTTAAAAGTAGTTTCTAGACTAAATGGAAAAGAAAATACGGGACTGAAAATGAGTGAGAGGGAAGGCGATAGAAAATTAGTGATTTGAATTTAGAACATTGATGTGATTTTGTTCGAATTCGGGAGGTATATAAGCAGTGAGCAGTACAAGGCTTGGCCTTAGCAGGCCTGTGTCACTCCCCGTTTAGGTATCAAAAATATACCTACATTATTACTAAGCGCGCAGCGGCCTCTCGGAGTGGTAAATTCAGTTATACAAATCGTTTGTCTAGCTAGAGTAATAAGAATTAAATTGACCTGCACTGCAACGGATGTCTAGGTATCTGACGTGAGCTAAATTAAACCATATCGCTAACCACATTGAGTAGATATTTCGTTGAATTTCTTTGCTAAGTGAGACTGTACGTGAGTAGATACTGGTTTCTGTAGCTTAAGGCAGTTTAGTTTGGGATGTGAAATCCGAAGAAAGAAGAAACCCTCAAACGGCGAAAATATAACGAAGCCTCGGCAATAATTACTTATTTGAGCCGTTTGGGGTAGAAACTTTAGGGCCGTGGGGACTATCTGTTTAGGCTTGCTTTGTGTTGAAATAAAATTTCTTGATGAAGTAAACTTGCGTATATTTTAGTATTTTTTACAAATTTTATAAAATGCGTGTTCGTTCCAAGACGTGTTAGTAAGATGGCGAAGAAGAGTAAGTGGGGGCCTAGCGGAAACGGAAAAAACAATTAGACAACGCCGATGTTGTCATAGCTAAAAAAAAGAATAAAAATTTAAAGATTAAAAAGATATTGTTGCGGTGCTCCAAAACTATCAGCACACAAAATATTTAATACTGTCGCCCGAAAATTGACAGACCTCACACATGACCAGAGGGCTGGCCTCTATCTGGCTCAAAAGATTAGCATTGCCTTGCCATACAACGTGGCAATGCTGCCAGCCTTCTGGGCACATTACCACGGGGCAGCGATTTGCCTGGTCTTTTTTATTTATAAGTAGTTTTAATTTAATAGTTTTAGTTAGTTTTTTCTTTTTTTTCTAAATTCATTTGTTAATCTTTTTTCTGAATAAACAACCTAAAACAAAACAAAAAAAAAGAAGAAAAGACAGTAGGTACCTTACCTAGTAGTGAGTAGTCAGTAAAAGTGAAGTGTTCAGTGCAATAAAAATCCGCGCGAGTGGTAGTGTAGTGACGATTCCGCGAGTGAGTTACAGTGCAGTGACGGTACCGCATGTGATAGTGCAGTGACGTTTCCGTGCGCAAGACAGTTTAGTAACGTTCCCGCGCGCGTGACAGTAAACTGACATTTCTGCGTACGTACCAGTGCGGCGAAACGCGTAAGGTAAGGTGGCAATTGGCATGGGAAGAGGACTAGAACGTTATCAATTGTGATTTGTGAGTGAGCACCCACTGGGGTTGTGAGAAGGCACTATTTCATAGGATTGTCGTTTCCTTTCCTATCTCCAACCTACTTTCGTGACAATATATTGAAACTGTTATTTGAACTGGCTAACAGAGAGCATTCCGAATCATTCCGGACGTGCTGTAACTGTAAGTTAAAATCTAAAAATTAGAATCTGATTTTTAGATTTTAACTTTTTCCGTCCTTGGACGGGCAGCCATCGGTCGACCATTTAATTCAATAGAGAGTAGAGGAGAGAGAGAGTGATTCATTAGTTCCTTTTCACCCACCTGGAAGCTAGAACTATAAAATATTAGGAATAAAAAAGAAAACTGTCAACGTTATTATGACATTGACAAATATACAATGAATTTTTCGATCCCTGTATAGGTAGTTTCTGTTTGTGGAATTTTTATCTTTCTTTGGCTAGAGGTTGATAATAAAAAACACTATATTTTTGTTAAAAATAAATCGCTGCATGTAATCAAGCGATCTAGAGCTAAAGAGCGGAGTTATAATTTGATTTATTCGCTAGGTGAAGTTTAGGTGAAGTTTCAATTTCATAGAATTTGATGGGTTACAATTTAAATACAAGTGTAATTGTTTCTTTTAGTACAGGGTAATGTCTACTTCAAGCAATATATCGCAGTCAGTCTCGGAACCTGAAACACCACAGGTATTAAAAGGATGTTGCTTCTCCAAATTTTTTTTCGTGTAGTGTTACTACTATCATCATTTTCACTACATTATTGGGCGTAGACCTCCTTTTTGCGCTGTTTCTATTGTCCTGTGTCAGTCTTATCCATTATTTTCATATCAATAGTTCTATGGGATTATCTATTAATCTTGTGAGGCTCTAAAGGGGGAGTGATGTAGTGAGTAGAGAATACAATCCCGAGCATGTTTTTCAATCCCAGGCTTACGAGATTTTTGAAGCCTTTTCCCGGGATCCCGGGCCTATCCCGGGATTAGACTATGTGGCTTCTAATTGGTCTAAAATAAAAAAACACGAGTAATTAACAAAAAATGTCTTTGCACAACACATATCAGAATAATAATAAGAAAAGAAAAAATACAAACCAAAAAATACTATACTTTTGCAAGAAATTAAAAAACAGCACAAAATAACTATTTTTTTTTATTTTTTTTATCTATTTTTTTTTTCCGAGGCTTCAGTTCACTTGGTGTGACTATGCCAGCCTTATGGGGGATTTTGATTAGATAATTTCTAGTTTCTGTGCAACATCACAGCTCTTATGAAAAGGTATATGGCTTTTGCCATATGTGATAGTGGGTCACTTTACATAATGTTAAGCTCACCGTTGCACATTGATAGTCCCGCCAAAAATCGGTCATGTAGGGCGGTATACTGGTCACATTCCATCAAGACATGTAGTAAGTCCTCCGTCTTATCACAATAATTGCATAAGTCTGAGCGGGTCACTCTCATTAAGAGTAGAAATTTTTTCAACGGAATATGACCAAAAACAAACGGAAAATAACTATTTAGAATTTCGAAAATATAATCGCAGAAATATCAAAGCATCCAATGTTTGACTTCCGAGCCTGCTTCGTAGTTTATTGCCAACATAAGCAGGAGCTGAAAATGCTCGTTCAGCTTCTACACTGGTTGGAGGAATAGACAATAGATACTTATATGCTGTTTCTAAGTGATATCCACGAACAATATTATGATATGAGATGATCGGGTGATTCCCCTGTTGTTGTTCGTTGGGGAATTACCTTAAGAGTATTGTATTAAAGTATTCCGAGTGGGGAAGTCCCTTCTAAGTTCTACGACAAACATATTATTAGGACCTGTACCTGTGTAGTAAATAGTGGGTACCTACGTATTGTACGCGTTGCTTTTTGTCGTAATGTATTAAAATAATCTAGGCAAGGTTATTTTCAAGGCGCAACGGACTACGGAATACAAACTAGACTTGTTTGTGGCAATCCCGAAAATCCCGAGATTAGCCAAGTACAGATTGGGGATTGTATTCTCTAGTAGTGAGACATCACATTTTAAGGGGTTCCATACAAAAGTACAAAAATTCTTCTTTGCTGGTCTGGGAGAAAAGAAAAAACATAGAATGTACTAGCTGCTTCTCTTCCCGTGCAGATCGTAAAAGCCGATCGAGGGAATGGGCGAGAATCTGAATCATATGAATAGGCGATGCGGTTAGCAACCCATCACTATTATGATTTCCCTTTTCCACCTTCATGCCCACCATTACGCTAAAAGTGGCCTGGGCTTTACCGCCCTAGGCTCTGTCTGCCCCGTTAGGGATAAAGACGTGATAGTGTATCCATACAAAATATGAAAAAACGGAACCCTTATAGGATTTTGATAAATGTTCAGAGTCAAAAGGCATCTGGTACAAAACCATTCAAACTTCACCGAATCCAGTTCCTTGGTTTGATTATGCTGGACTCCCGAGCGAATATCTTGTGTGTGCATTTAGGGTGAGGGCTGGTCATATTCCGTTGAACAAATTTCTACTATTAATGAGAGTGACCCGCTCAGACTTATGTAATTATTGTGATAAGACGGAGGACTTACTACATGTTTTGATGGAATGTGACTAGTATACTGCCCTACTTTACCGATTTTTAGCGGGACTATCGAAGTGCAATGGTGAGCTTAACATTATGTTAAGCAACCCACTATCACATATGGCAAAAGCCATATACCTTTTCATAAGAGCTGTGATGTTGCACAGAAACTAGAAATTATCTAATCGAAATTCGCCATGAGGCTGGCACAGTCACACCAAGTGAACTCAAGCCTCGGAAAAAAAAAATTGATAAAATAAAAAACCCTTATAGGATCATTCGTGCGTCTGTCTGTCTGTCCGTCCATCTGTCACAGCCAATTTGCTCCGAATCTACTGGACCGAATCAGTCTGAATATGCCTGTAATACGGGCTAACTAAGTTATTCTTATTACGTAAATTTCTATCTGTAAAATCACTTGTATACGCCTGTAATACGGGCTAACTTTGTCATTTTTATTACGTAAATTTCTATCTGTAAAATCACTTACTTTATTGAACATGGAAATATTTTTCCTTACATACATTATATTTTCAAATATGAATGTTGATGCAAAAGTAAGTATACCTATTTCCTTGAATAATTCTCTCAGTGAGTCTCTCGATCCTAAACCGTAAATGGCACAAATTGCTCTTTTTTGTAAAATAAAAATAGTCTAAATGTCGGCTGCACTCCCCCATAGAAGTATCCCGTAAGACATTGGACTAAAGTACACTTGTTTAGCAGTTGCTACATCTGTCAATTGTCTGATTCTCCTAACAGCGTTAGCCGTCGAGCTAAGCCTATTAGAAAGTTAAGTTATATGAGCGCCCCATTGAAGTTTCGAATCAATTGTGATTCCTATAAATGTAGTACCACAGAATACATAAGAGTCAAAGTAGTACTTTCAACAAAAACTGTAGGTCTACCGCGCAACTGGCGTTGTTCAGATCGAGTTTCTGACCATTAATTAGTATGTCAACGCAGGCTTGATTCACATTAGGAAGAGAGAATCGAATGCATTGGCTACATTGGCTTCAAAAAAAAAATATAATACAACAAGAATAAATAAATAAAACACTGCAAAATATCGTCGAGCACGACTCCGGGCCTTTCTTTGCTCTCGACGAATATTTCACTGTTTTATTTATTATTATTTTTGTATTATATTTATAATTTTTTTTGTAGATATTTAAATAATACATTTTTTGGCAAAATTTTTATATAAAGGTGATTGTATAAAATAGTAATATGTATTATAAAGGTAAATTTAGGCAAATTTAGAGGTATGTCTCTGATTTTTTTTATCGAGCCAAAAATGCTCTATCGTGTTTTGGATATTGTGTGTGTCTGTAGAAAAGCCTTAAGGTGAATATAGAAGCAAATGGCCTTGAAGTGTAAAATAAATTGTTAACTCGTAATTATGGTGATACTTTCTATATTGCTATTCGTCAGGCACTAGATAGCCCTTTAAATTATTTTATGAACTGCCGTTGAAACTTATTGGTGATCCGTCTAGCTTTAAAACTTGCCGTGGCCACTTTTGGCGGAGGCAAGTTTTAAAGCTAGACGGACTAATGTAAATACTATACTTTCAATGGTGGTTCATAAAATAATTTAAGGTGAAGATATAGGCAATAGCCTTGAAGTGACGCCCTCATTTAAAATAAATTGTTAACTCGTAAATAGTTTCAACGGCAGTTCATATTATAATTTAAAGGGCTATCTAGTGCATGACGAAGAGCAATATGGAAATTATCACCATATTTACGAGTTAACAATTTATTTCACACTTGAAGGCCATTTGCCTATATCTTCACCTTAAAGGGCTATCTAGTGCCTGACGATTAGCAATATGGAAATGATCTCCATATTTACGAGTTAGCAATTTATTTCAAATGAGGGCGCCACTTCAAGGCCATTTGCTTCTATATTCACCTTAAGATTCTTATGTAAAATTTTTGAGGAGTAAACTGTAGTAGTTTAATTACAGTGATTTTTTAAAAATACAGTTTTCTTGGCTCTAAACTGTTGGGGCCTTAATGGATGACTCGTAGTCAGATTGAGATGTAAATAACTCGAGTCTTTTGAGTCCTAAATTTTAGGCTCGGCTGACAAATTGCACAACTCGACTCATTACAACAAGACCCAACGACTAGAGCACTTAAGTCTACATAAACTCTTGAGCGTAACATGACGCTCAGGTCTTGATTAGCGCTCGAGTCGTTTTACGCGACGAGTCGCGCTCAAGTTTTTTCCGTTTGGAGTTCCTATAAAAATAAACAGGGAATAAAATATTTAACTATTGTGGGATATATTAGTAACCAGAAGAGTTTTTTCTAAAGTCTAGTAGTCTGTAGCTTTTGAAAATATCAAATAACTTCAACTTATAATAACATTTTACTTTAATTGAATATTTAATATGATATTCTATTAAAACTGAACTAAATTAAAACTAAACAAAATAAAATAAAATATTATAACCTAAATTAAAACTAACTTTCCTAATAATATTTAAAAATATCATTATAACTCAAATATACCACCCCGGACAGTACCAGGCTCAAAGGTACCCATTATGCTAGCGGCATTACCTCTTTGTATGGCAACAGAAATCCTTTGAACCAGATACCATCCGGAGCGATGATCAACGCCTTTGTCTCTCAAATGGCGTCCTTTCTCGCTAATGAAGCATTTTGCTTTTGGACACCACGGGCCAGCTGTTTCAACAGCGACTGGAACAAAGTCATATTTAATATACTTAATTTTAAAAATAAATTTAATTCTATTTAACATGTAAATTGACGTCAAAAATTGCCTGCAAAGGTCTATTTTCTGAATAGCATAAGGCATAACATATTATTCATTATTTCGTAATTATTTATTGTCTCCATTTTTATTCCAATAACAGATAACCACAGAAAAAAACGTAAGTTAGATAAATAAAATAACAAGTAATAAAAATTGATCCGTACACACATAATAAATAGTGTCACGTTTTTATCCCTCTTGAGGTACACAGAGCCTAATAATGCCATGACTAAAGGCCACATTTAGCATGTTTGCGGGCGTATAGGTGGAAAAATTGAAGTTAAATCGTCGAGTCGCATCGTCTATTGAATTAATGATTCCTTAAATGGTCTTATTTTATTTGTTATTATTTATTTTATTTTATTTATTTGGTCTTAAATGATTGTCAGAACATCCAGGTTATCTTCAAAAAATCTGATATACTCTTAAATCTTTAATGAAACGATTGGATTACCATGAACTATGTATTTTTAAATAATTAAACCTTGATACGCTCAAGACCTGATACACTCGAGCTCTTATTAAGACTCGAGTTCTTTTTGAGACGTGAGCTTCTTTTTAAGACTCAAGCTCTTTTTGAAACACCAGTTCTATTTTATCGCTTGAGTTTTCATAAAAGGACTGGAGCTCGGTTCGACTCAAGAGTCTGAGTTTTGTTAGTACACCAAGTCTTTTAAAATTGAGCCGAGTCTATCGAATTAAGACTCAAAGACTCGAGTTCTTTACACCTCTAGTTGTAAATTCTATTTTTGCAGAGCACAAATCAAAGCAGAATCCAGAATTTTGATCAGTCGTTGAATCATGTCGAACTTGGCCACAGCATTGAACAGTCCCTGAAAAGTGCTCAGAAGGAGATGCACCAAAAAAGAATTCAGTTTCTGAGAAAAGAGCTTGATTATTTGAAATCAACTGAATGGCAGTTCGAATTTGACAAGGGATTTGTACAGTAAATAAAAAAAAATATAATGCTTTCCTATATATTTTCTTTGTATAACAATTTTTTCAATAAAACTGAAGTAGAAGATGATGATGCCAAGGAAGACTTTCTTGCTGAACAGCTATTGGACTTAGAAACAAGTCAGCCAGCTGGTGATGAGTCAGAGACTCATAAACCAGTTCACATACCAAGAAATTCTGTATGCTTTCAAAAGACGGGTAAGTGATTTTTAATTAAATTAACTCAGAACCTATACTCAATACTCAAATATTTATTGCTTCCTTAATGTACAAACCTATGGACAACATACACACATATAACCCTCTTTATCTTAGTTGTGAGTTTTAATATATGAAAAATGTGTTCTATCTATACTAATATTATAAAGCGGAAGAGTTTGTTTGTATGTTTAAACGCGCTAATCTCAGGAACTAATGGTCTGATTTGAAAAATCCTTTTTTTATTGGGTAGTCCATTTATAGAGGAAGGCTTTAGGCTATATAACATTCCGACAACCACGCGAACGAAGTCGCGGGCACAGCTAGTCTATAATATAGAAAACTCCATTAATCCCGAGTTCAATCCCCCATCCCAGGTCAAAATGGTAAAGTCTTGTACTTACAAAATCAATATCAACATTTTTTATTCAATGTAGGATAAATATATCACTTATTGAAGTTCATTCTTATTTACCTACTTTTATTTATTTTTAGTGCAAAAGCTACCAATACTAACGTTTCGCAACTTATTACTTCGGGGCTAGCTGTGATTGGTCCATATAAATATGTTTTTTTATTATTTGTCAATATTTATTTAATATTTTACAGGTATAGTAACATTTATTGAAGAACAACAGTATATTCTCATAGATGGCATGCTTTATTACGACCTGACATCATGCACAATCAATGTGAAAGTGAAGGACAAAGTTTTATATCTGGGCTACAAAGATTCTAATGACTCTGTAGTAGTAGTGCGGATTCTGGAAAACCAAGGAATATGCTGGGAAGATGAAAAAGTAGAAGAGACAGAGGGAGAAAGCTTTGAAGTTATAGAACACACTCTGGTCGGAGAAGTGGATCATAGGGAAGATAGACTTGTTCATATTAAGGATAATGATTTAAAGTTTAGCTTGGACAATGTGGAGGGAACCGTCATCCCTGTGAAAGGAGACTGGCTGGAGTTGAAGTGTAGGGTGCAGTGGGATGAGAACAAACCAACTGATATATCAGCTGCACAGGTAAATTTTTCATTTGCTTAATTGTCCGGGCGAGCTAAATGTCTCAGTTTCGAGATTGGCCAAAAATGTCTGTCTATTCTTGCCAACAGGTCTCATTTATCTACCGATTTTGACGAAAATTGACACACAAGTTCCTTGGTTTATTTAATTTTTTTAGTCGATCGCATAAAAATGAATCCAAACAGGGGGAGTGGAGGGGGCAAAAGGGGAAGAAGTTTGCTGTAGCATTATATATGGACGGATTTCACTGAAATGGCTTTATTGCATGGATATGATGAGAGATCGCGTCTACTGAGAGGTCTACTGTTCTCACATAACCACTAGTTTTATGTACTTAGCTGTTCTAAATTCAATAGCTGTAATTCTCTTAGGAAAAATCTTATATCTTATTAATCAATAATCATATAAACTACGATATTTATGAGGCCAATGGCATATTAAGGGTACCTTAGGTGCTCTTGGTTGATGTAAATGGGCAAATATTTCCTCCATTTTGACAGACCTCTTTTGCTTCATTTACATGCTGTTCGGTTTTGGGTACTCTTGAATAGCTCCTTTTTTTGGGTTCCGTACCCGAAGGGTGCAAACGGGACCCTATTACTGAGACTCCGCTGTCTGTCCGTCTGCCCGTCTATCCGTCTGCCTGTCTATCCGTTTTTCCGTCTGTCCGTCTGTCACAGGGCTCTATCTCTTGAACCGTAATAGCTAGACACCTAAAATTTTCACCTATTATGTATTACTGTGGTCGCTATAACAAAAAATACGAAAAATAAAAAAAAGTTGAAAATTAAAGGGGGTCGTCATACAAGAAACGTGTTTCTTTAGCGGTTTAAAACATTGTACGGTGGTACGGAACCCTTCATGTACGATTCCGACTCGCACTTGCCCGTTTATTTATGTTACAGGTGTTAGATGTGATATCCTTCAAGCCATTGAGGACAAAAGTAAAGAATGCCACCATATCTGATTGGTCTGGAGAATCTGGTATCTGTGACCGGCAAATTTACTGTGACAAGCAATCTCTAAAAAATGGAGTAGTCCCTAAAGTTGGAACTAAGGTATGATCTTAAAATTGTCTCTGTTAGTATGTAGACTTAAAAAAAAAGGCTACTTGAAGTCGGTGTAAGTTTATGATGAATATGAGCGTTTACACACGACAGTAGCACCGCCGCCGCCGTTGCGGCGCCATGCTCTTGGCTTAAGTTTACATTTGTATTTACCAGCGCCCTGTTTAGTAAACGTTACAAATTGTAATTATATTTTACAAGTTACAATTCCAAAAGTTTCTGTTTAATAAAAAATATAACTTATAATTTTACCATGCTAGAAAAATTACAAAATTGTAAAATTGTACCTACAATTTTACATATTTCTGTTTCATGAACATTTTCTCTTTTCAGGTGAAAATTTACATATTTTGTAAGGAAAACTGTAAGAAGGCATTATTGTTATTACAATTTCACATATCTCCCTGTGTCAGAATTTTACAATATTGTGCCCCAAATTAACAAGTGAAGAAATTTGAATGTACTTACTACACTTACATTTTATACATATATATTTGTAACTTACAATTACAGAAATCTATATGCGTTTTCTACATATGTCAACGTTTATTATACAATATTTATAATTTATAGTTTTTACTTATGCGTTCAATAAAATAGTTTTACAAATATGTAAATTTTTACCCGTAAAGAGAAAATATTTATTAAACAGAACTATGTAAAAGTGTAGGTACAATTTTACAATTTTGTCACTTTTCTACCATGGTAAAATTTTATGTTTATTTTTTATTAAACAGAAACTTGTAGAATTGTAAGTTGTAAAATACAATTAAAATTTACAATTTGTAACGTCTATTAAATAGGGCGCAAACAGAAACTGCGGCCGCGTGTTTAAAGTACTTTAAACACGGTTACTTTATTACAGGTTGTTGTTGAAGCCATTGAAAGTAACCAAGGAACATGTGCATGGAGAGCTGTCAAATTAATTGTAATTGATGATGGATTCCGTGCTAAAGATAAAGGAGACGATACAGTTAATGATGAGGAAGAAGAAACTACAAGTATAGAAATTGATAAACACATTGAAGTCACAAAACCTTTAAGATTTGATAATATAGATTTCCAAGAGACAGCTAATCTTCAAATTAATATTATTAATAAAAGCAATGAAACTCATATTTTAAATAAATGGATTATGCTTAGCAGAAAACGCGACTCTCAGGTTAATATCGAACCATTTCTTACCCGCCCGAGAAAGATTTTCCCACAAGAAACTTTTACTCTCAAAGTTACATGCTACCCAAAATTTTTAGGAAGTACCAAAGAATGTTTAATTCTATTATTTCGAGGATTTCAAGTCAAAAGGCATATTAATATCAACATTGTAAATAGTGCCATGTCCAATGATACTCAAAATGATAATCATAAAAAATCTGAAAACGAAAAGCAGGGGAATATGAGAAATATAAGAAAAAATGGGTATAAGACGATATTACCTGGCGGTAGACTGGTGAAGCCACCAGCGTTTGTACCAGTCAAGCTTGGCACATTTCCTATACCAGACAAGGTTTGGTCAGCAGTCTTAGGCGATTCAGAACAAACCATATATAGTAATGACTTTGAAAGTATTTTGGAAAGGATTGAGACAAACTTACCATGTCTGATTCAGGATGTACTCGTAAGTATAAATAACTATATTGATCGTTGGCATACACTATTGTACATGGAAGAAATACAGGCTAATATCAGTATTAGGGTATATGATACACCAAAAGCTTTCTTGATACGATGTCAAGAATATCTTTGTCTTGAGATCAAAGGGTTAGCAGAGAGGAGACCGTCTCTGATAAAAGGAGATAGAGTAATTGTAAAAGATATTTGGAATGAAACTGCTCCACACTATGAAGGATACATACATGCAATCAAAAATGATATTGTCCTTATGCAATTCAATCGACAATTTCATGAAGTATACAATGGAAGTGATGTGTCCATAGAGTTTCATTTCTCTAGATCTGTTTACAGAAGAGCTCATCAGGCAGTAAATTTAGCTATTTCCAATTTAGGGCCTGACTTTCTGTTCCCGCGTCGAGTAAACACGCGCAGCGTTCAAATTCCTCCAGAACACATGCAGAATATGAAATGGTTCAATGGCAGTTTAAATAATGGCCAAAAATCTGCTATTTCTAATATTTTACTTGGAGAGTGCCGTCCATTGCCTTATTGTATTTTTGGACCTCCAGGTACAGGCAAAACCATTACTGTAGTTGAGACTATTTTGCAGTTATTAACTCTAATGCCAGACAGCAGGATTTTAGTAGCGACCCCATCTAACAGCGCTGCCAATTTATTGACGGAAAGACTTATTAAATACAGAAACTCATTTAATGATTCCATCGTGCGACTACTAGCAAATTACCTGGTAGATTCAGAAAACATCCCGGATATAATTAGACCCTTCTGTGCTACCCTGGACATTGCCAGAGAGGATACTAGTAAATCAAAACATGTGGTCCAAAATGGAATTAATATGAATTGTCAAACCTCATTTATAGGAAGACACCGTGTGACTATAGGTACATGTTATTGCATTGGAACTTTGGCTCAGATGGGGTTGCCAAAGGGTCATTTTACGCATATCATTGTCGATGAAGCCGGCCAAGCAACCGAACCAGAGATCATGATTCCAATGACATTCTTAGATAAAGATAATGGACAAGTCATTCTTGCTGGCGATCCTATGCAATTAGGACCAGTCATAATGTCAAAGTATTGTATAGAATTCGGAATGAATGAGTCTTTCCTCTCGAGACTGCTTGACACATTTCCCTATCAGAAGGATTATGCGGCCTATGCTGATGGATTTGACCGTCGATTGGTTACAAAGTTGAATGACAACTACAGATCATTGGAGACAGTGTTGTCATTGCCAAGTGCAATGTTTTACGATGGGACCCTTGTGGCAAAGTTGGATGCAAGTCAGCCTTGGATCACGAAACTTATGAATGATGTGGCAGAAGTTATAGATCTGCCAAATGCTAAAACAGGGGGTATCCATGTGTTCGGTATCAGGGGTGAGAACTACAGAGCAGAAGATAGTCCTTCTTGGTACAATCCACATGAAGCTTCAATGATTGCTCTTACTACCTGTAAATTGTACAAAAATAAAATATGTGCTGATGACATTGGAATAATAACACCATATGTTGCTCAGGTATGTGCACGGTACAATATTATTTGCATCTGTATCTTCATAAGACTTCCCTTACACATACTGGAGTGACACAAATGATTAGCTTTGAGTTACATACAATCTGGCCGCATCCAGTCATGGCCGAGGCTATAAAGTCGTGCATAATGTGGATTGCGTATCAACTTAATAGTCTTCCGTCTGGGTGAATAGACCCCAACTCCTTCTTCTTCATCATCGTACGATGTGTATTGTTGTATGTATTGTATTGTATGTGATTCTCGATTGCATCCTCAGCTGTGATGCCTCAGAGCCCGGAGTACATTTCCTCGCTTTTTAGGGTTCCGTTCAAAAGATAAAAAAACGGAATTCTTGCAGGATCACTCGTGCGTCTGTCTGTCTGTCCGTCCGTCTGTCACCGCCAATTTGCTCCGAATCTACTGGATCGAATCAGGTGAAATTTGGTAGGATGTTGTAATCCTATGACCCATATGTGCAACATGAAACACATGTGCAAAGTAAAAAAAAAATTTTTTTAAATAAGGGTCGGTAAGTTTTGCAAACCTTCCTGTGTTATATATCAAATGAAAGGGCTCGATAAGAGGATCTCAAATATATTTTTGTTATTATTGTAAAATAATTAGTTTTGATTTTATTCATGAAAGTAGACGAAAATTGACCATTCCTCCCCCTCTCTGATCTCCCGAAACTAATGAGCCTAAAATTTTGAAAAAAAAACCGACCGGTTGCACTCCGGGAGTGCCGGCAGAAGTGAAAACTTGAATATTAACGTTGTGCATTTTTGATATTTTGGAATGGTTAGGGAATAATTTTGCACGAATTGCTTTAATTATCAGTATAAAAGTCCTATCATTTATGTGGTAGAATACAATATTTATTTATTGCGCTATCGTACACAAACATGACAATTTATATTACATTAAAAAGTTTATCTCTCAGCTAAACGAAACAGAAGGCGCAGGCATACATTTTCGCCGCGCCGTAGAAAGAGAGGGGGATACTTCCTCTCCTACGCCGCGCCGGCTGTCTACTCTCCATCCGTCTTACGAATTTTCGATCAGGACACGTGTCCTGTTTAACGCGAGTTTAAAAATTTTTACCCATTACAAAAAAAGTGCACAACGCCGCTAAAGAAGTTTTAACTTCAACGAAATAGTTTTGCTACTCGTTCATAGATGGCGTTGTAATAATTTTCAATGCTTGTAATGTTATCATTAATGTCGAAAGGAATAACTAGATGGCGCTACGTCAAATGTTCATTGCATGGGTAGCCGGCTGTCTACTCTCCATCCCTCTTACGAATTTTCGATCAGGACACGTGTCCTGACGCGAGTTTAACATTTTTTACCCATTACAAAAAAAGTGCACAACGCCGCTAAAGAAGTTTTCACTTCAAAAATACAATATATAGTTTATTGCTTGTAGATTACAGGAAAACCTATAAGAATTCAATTATTTGTACGGAACTCTCTTCACGCGAGTTTAACTCGCACTTGGCCGGTTTATTCTTTTCCAAATGCATTTAATATGCATGGTAATGAATGGTCACCCAAGGATGCCAAATACCTTGCCAAGTGGAGAAGAAATAGCCGGAACAGTTTAAACAATTTGGCGGCTAAAGTTTTTCCACAAGCCGCTGCCCGACGTCAACCCCCTTGGAAATGCAATTGTAGCATGAGATTTTTGCATAGTCTTTAGTCGCCTCTTACGATATCCACAGGAAGAGATAGAGTGGTCCTATTCTAGACTAGAAGCCACACGGAAAAAAACCTAACTACTATGAAACTATAAAAATAACTATCAAAATTATTAAGAATCGCGAAAATGAATAAAGTTTATTTTTTATCCTTACAGATAAAACATCTAAGACTCTTGTTCGAAGCTATGGGACTGCCTCAACCAAAGATCGGGACCGTCGAAGAATTTCAGGGACAAGAAAGACCAATAATACTTATATCGACAGTTCGTGCCTCTGCTTCACACCTGGGTGAAGATCTTAGGCATGCACTGGGATTTGTAAAGAGCCCGAAGAGACTAAAT
Source organism: Acrobasis repandana (assembly GCA_963576875.1). Taxonomy (NCBI): domain Eukaryota; kingdom Metazoa; phylum Arthropoda; class Insecta; order Lepidoptera; family Pyralidae; genus Acrobasis; species Acrobasis repandana. The sequence continues at coordinate 8,283,325 of OY756215.1, forward strand.
GTGGCTCTGACAAGAGCTCAAGTAGCTGCAATACTTTTCTGCGACCCACACCTACTAAGCAGAGACCAATTGTGGCAGCAAGTCATTTGTCAGGCTGTGAAGGAGGATAAATATATGGGGTGTAATTTACCCTCCATGTTTGATGATAAGCCCAAGAATGAACAGTGAAATGTATCTGTGTTTATTTTTAGTTAAGTTGAATAAAAGGTTTGCATGTAGTTGTGCTATTTATTTTTTTAATCATAAGATGTAGATCAGCCTTCCGTTCACCCTCTTTGTTGCATATTTCAGAAAACCAATTGCAAATATACAACGTGGAAGGGACACACCTGTAATAAATCGAACCATGGTCTATACTAGATCGTTATAGTATAATGAAATTAAAATAACAGCCAAAAAAAGAAAATAAGAAAACTCGGCATATCCATACAAAAGTGTGCAGCCATCCGTCTAGCTTTAAAACTTGCCTCCGCCAAACGTGGCCACTTTTGGTTGGCAAGTTTTAAAGCTAGACGGACTAATGTAATTACTTTCCACAATGGTTCATAAAATAATTTAAAGGGCTATCTAGTGCCTGACGATTAGCAATATGGAAATAATCTCCATATTTACGAGTTAACAATTTACTTCAAATGAGGGCGCCACTTCAAGGCCATTTGCTTCTATATTCACCTTAAGGTGGTCTATTCATTCTTTGAACTAGACTATGAATGATACCTATGTATTTGTGTGGGACGGGGGTATGGGTATGCCACATCGTACGATTCTCTAGAAACACTACAGAAAACTTCACCAGTAAGTCTTGCTTTCGTGTGTGTAAGCAGGGCCAACTTATTACGCTACCTTTGTTTGGATAGGTACACATTTTTGACTGATACCTGCTCGACGGTTACTAAAGCTGGCATTTTTAGGGTTCGATAGCCAAATGGCAAAAAACGGAACCCTTTTAGATTCGTCATGTCCATCCGTATGTCACAGCCACTTTTTAGGGTTCCGTACAAAAAATGAAAAAACGGAACCTTTATAGGATCACTCGTGCGTCTGTCTGTCCGTCCGTCTGTCACAGCCGATTTGCTCCGAATCTACTGGACCGAATCAGGTGAAATTTGGTAGAATGTAATAATCCTATGACCCAAACACATGTGCAAAGTAAATAAATATTTTTTAAAATAAGGGTCATTTTCGTGGGATAAATTAAGAAAGAAAAAAATACAAAATTTACTTTATTGCTTGTAGATTACAGGAAAACCTATATAAATTCAATCAATTGTACCTACGGAACCCTCTCCACGCGAGTTTAACTCGCACTTAGCCGGTTTATTTTATTCAATGGTTTCCAATCTGAAAAATTGTAAGGTAAGAACTCGTACGTAACAGTGAGCAATAATAGATCCTTTTGCAGTCGAGTAAGCGTTGGATTCGTCGCTCTCTCTCGCTCTAGCAAATGACGCTTCTGAGCGACAGAAAAGGATAGCAGCATAGGAAAGTGCTGTTCCGTGCTGATAGATGAGATCCAACCCTAAAAATGTCCAGTCTCCACTCCAGCCAGCTCCATGTTTACAAAGACTGCTAACAAAATATTTATCACAATATTGTCAAACCTGCCAAAACTGCTGTCAAAACTGTCACTACCTACTTCATATCATAACCATCAGCTATCTTCATAAATGTGCTGTCATACGTCATTCGTTTTCTATGAAACAGATTTGTTTTCTACAATATTTATTGTGGATTTTATTTATTTCTCAGCGTAAAAATTATGTACTTTAAAAAATAAGTGTGGTTTTATAATCTCTAATCTTTCATCGTGGCGTGGTAAACATAATCTTGATAGAATGGAGGCAAACGGTTCAGTTTTATGCGACAATCTAATCAAGTGGTTGCAGACTCTAAATCTTAATGCTAAACATGGAAATCCATCAGGTAAATAGTGTAGCTTCCATACATTCGAATGTTCCTTTATACTCTAGTTAAATAAGTCATGTAAAATACGAGGTTACTTGGCCACATCCGTATCAAACGTCGACCGCTAAGTGGATAATTTCGTCATAGAGCTCTTGTTCTTATTCGATTGAGACATTTTAGAGCATTTCTTTCGGCTATTGTGTTACTCAATGTAACATGTTTTTCGCCACTGCGCACTGTTATTACTACACTCGACGCTTTTAAGTATATTCTTTAGATTGAGGAAAAAATGTCCTGATTTTGCACTTGTGACATGAACATCAAAGACAAGATTTTGGTGTGTTTTCATCTGTGAATCAGGAGCAATTTATTAACTTTCTTCATTCTTGTAAATCTACACTGGGAGAATAAACAAGTGTCCTATATGGGTTAAACTTATCAATGAAAGGGATTTTATGTGTAAACGGTTTGTATATATTGAATCTAACTATAGTCCTAATACATTACATGAAAAAGTGTTTGCAAGCCTATAAAAGACCAATTTCAGAATAAACATTTTTTATATTGCAGAATTATCTGATGGGGTGGCGATAGCAGAGGCAATCAGTCAGATTGCCCCAGAATATTTCACCACCACTTGGAACTCCAAAATAAAGACAGATGTGGGCCACAATTGGAGACTGAAAGTTAGCAATTTGAAGAAAATACTGGAGGGCGTAGTAGGTATGTAACAACTTGTCTTGTACTTGGTATTTGTAATCCATAGTAAATTGAGTAAGTAACAGAAGTTTTTCGCATATAAGTGAAGCAGGTGAAAACCTCCCTTTCACCCGTGTCATTTGGTTCCGTGGGCTTTTTTCTACACCTAGGCTGTACTTTCAAGCCCAATACACGTGAGGCAGGCAGCAAAGTTTTTTCTGTGTCCTTTTTTGCGGATTGGTGTAGTTGTTTTTATTCGAGCCAGCCCAGCTCGTCGGGGTAGTGAAGCAATGCAGAGGGTGAGCTGCACGCCTCTTCCCTTTACTGGGAGAGGCCTTTAATCCAGCATTGGACTGTTGGAAGATGCTGAAGTCTACTAACTTAGTTGTCTTCTTATATTTAATACTACTCATTAATTGCCATCAACATTATCTAACACTCCTTTTACAACTTTTTAACTCGTATATTTTTACTAAAAAGATATACTGTAGTACTTTAATATGTGTTATATTGTAACTATCCTTGAATTGGCCCACGAGGTTACCGTGTCGGAAATTCACTTGAGAATCATTGTCCTGATAGTAGCAAATAGATTTGTAGCAAAAAGTCTTAACCATCATTTCAAGACTTTATTGCTGATGGCTAGGTCATGGGACAGATCCAGGGAGCCTATTATCTACTTTCTCTCTGTGGCCCTTCACTTGCAGCTTGGGCCTGACCCTGGCCAACTAGGTTAAGTTTTTAAAATGTGTTTGTATTTCATACTACGAGTATATTTGGATTTTTTTAAACATATTATACTTACTTTAATGTAGAATAAAAATAAGTAAAGATACAGATAAATTATCACATCTCGATTCCTAATGGACTAGCCATAGCCTAGGGCCATAAGACCCGAATGCCCCGCTTAGTATGATGGTAGGCATGAAGATGGAAAATTGTAATCAAAATAGTTAGTTGCTAGTCACATCACCTATTAACATGATTCAGCCCATTTCCTCAATTAGGTTTTACGATCTGCGGGAAGAGAAGCAACTGGTATGTTCTACGTGTTTTCCTTTCTCCCAGACCAGAATGGAAGGCAAATAAATAAAGTGGATGTATTAATTTCTTTGTTTTAGATTATCATCAGGATATTTTAAATTTGAGCCTCCATGAATTTCCAAGGCCAGATGTAATAAATATAGCAGAGACGGCAGACCAGACAGATCTCGGTAGATTGCTACAACTCGTTTTAAGTGAGTAATACGTTTTTTTTTTTATTATTTACCCTGTAAAATTGTTTCACTTCTGGGTTTCCTTTCTTTTTCTAAAGTTGTGTAAATTAAATTGAAAATATCTGATGATAGAAAGTTGTCACAGGTGCTATAGAATGGAAGGGAATATTATTTTAATTGGAATTTTTACCATTCAATTTGCAATAGCTTATTTTGTAAAAACGTGTATGTGGCCAACACTGGTTTTTTGGCGGCTAGAGCAATCTATATCTATAGCTATAGGGGGTATGCATTACTGGCAGTTATATATTTATAACTGCCAGTAATGCATACCCTCTGGAGGGTAGGAAGAGAAATAAGCGAACTACCCTTTATTTCATGCATGTGAAACTATGTGTTTATGAATTACGAACTGCGCTACTATGTCTTTATTTAACTATATTAAATCTGTCATTCTAATTCTGGCGTTTACAAAAATAAGGAAAGCGTTAGAAAATATTTACGCAAATACATAAATAATTAACAACCATTAAATTGTCTCTATGTATCTATCATAGTATACAGCTACTGTAATACATAAAGTATTATGTATACCAACAAATAATAAATCTATCACACTCAGGCAGTCAGTCATCATATCATAAGTCATAACTACATAAAAATAAATATAATCAAACATTGATTTGAATGTACTACGCGTTTTTCGCAGTCTTCGGTAATAATTATTAAATTAGCTGGCTTTTCATTGTTTTTGTTAATAAACACAAAACTTTCACTTTTAATAACCTTAATAACAAACTTTTAATTTAGTTTTATATTCAAGCTGAGAGTTAATTGGACGCACTCAGATAATTACAACGACTTACATTATTGAAAGTTATTTAAGTATAAAGATCTGATTTCTAAACATTGTACTTATGTGGATAATTGAAATATTTTGTTATTAAGTATTTTCTTACTGCTTTTTACTTTTGTTATGTTGTACCCCATTGAATGGCCATATCAACGGTTTTTAGGTCACATTTGTTAGCATTGTTCTTCAAAAATGGTGCAATCTACGAACAATAATTCTCTAGAATCGTAACTAATCCCGAAAAATCATTGCACGCGATATGTACCGAAATGTGTGTGTTTGAGTGTTTCGTAGTTTGTTTGCGTAAATGGAATCAGAATCGAAGCGGTGAATGTAGGAGCGTTAGATTTCTAGAGATTATATTTCGATGGGTGCAATATTCTTTAAGTTCGGGAACGCACGCTTTTACCCTGGTGTAGGCGTCCATGGGATACTGTAACCACTAGTTGGGTGGGCTATATTGTATTATATTGTTTGCCTACTTAGTTTTTTTTTTTATAAAATTCCCTGAAGACAATTTGGGCTTAGGGCTCTTACAGACGAAAGTGTACGGAGAGTCAACGAAGTTCACCCGACAGTTCACGACCATTGGCGACCGCGCCGGCGCGACAGACAGCGACAGTTGGCGACCGTCGCGCATCATTTAGCGACATTGTAGAGTTACTCCAAAAGCTGTACGCAAGACGTACCTACGTAACTGCGTATCCGCGTTTCAGTGTCAGGCAACATTCAGCGTTAATACACATCAAAATAGTCTAATTTGGTTTGACATAGAAATAGGACGTCACTATCGGACGATTATCGTATTATTTTATGGAGTAACCCCCCTGGTCGCCGACCGTCATTAATTGTCGCCGACCAAAACGTCGCGAGCTGTCGCTGGCATACTGTCGCTCGTCTGGCTGAGCCCTTAGGTATAGTTTTTATTTAATAGATTTTTTTTTTTTTTTAAAACTATCGTACTATAATAATATTTCAATAATAAAGATTGTTTATTTCCTCTTCACAAAATACAATTTCATAAAACAGGTAAATTCAAATATTGAACACATGTGTTTGGGCTTGTAAACTTTTGTGAAGCGGCTAGTCCCTGAAATAGGTTCCAAGAGGAACCTGTGCTACAGGTGGCTAGGCCTCTTCCTCGATCAACAATATCCCGGTTCAATTTGGAGTTTATAAGGTTATCGAACTGCTAAGTAAGAGTATAATGAGAGTAGATTATAATGGTTAGAGAAACAGAAACGTAGATACTGGTATTAAACAATAAATTAAAAAAAGGACTATTATACTTAAGCCAAAAATCGATTGCAACAATAGAAAGACTGTTAGGACTATACTAGGTGTACTATGAAAACATATTATTAGATGCGTTTGTTTATACAGGTTGTGCAGTAAACTGTAACAAAAAGGAAGAGTACATTACTCGTATTATGGAAATGGAGCTGTCGTGTCAGCGGTCCATTATGCAGGCGATACAAGTAAGTGATATCCTATTAGTATTCAGATCTCTCTCGTAGTGGTGCTCCTTAGGGGGTGATGCAGAAAGTTGGATTTCAACTTTTCACAGATTTGACATTATTGTAGTGTGATTTATTTAGAACAGTATTGTTTCATTGATAGCAATATTTATGTAGCACATGTTATTAACATTTACGGAAACTGGCAAGTTTAAAATAGGAAAAAAAGTTTAGCCATGCCGCCTTCGCCGGACAACGGCAGATGACTTAGACCCCAGAAACTACATTTTGATTTAATTTAATCATAGGTGTACACAGTAAATGTATTAGCAATTTGGCAAGTATACAGGGTCTAACAAAATATACTGAAACTATTTTAAGGCTGAACTCAGTCCACGATACTGAACAACTTTCCCCAATAAACATACATCGAAATATGAAAATTTTTGACCTCTCATACAAAATGACCGACCGACCGACCGATCCGTTTTGTATGGAAAGCATTTTTTTTTAATATTTCAATATATGTGCCTTGGGGAAAGTTGTTCAATGTCATGGACTGAATGTAACTTTAAAATATATTAAATTTCGGTATATTTTTTTAGACGTTATATGAATATCAAAACGATAAACTTTCAATAAACGTGCATGCGTAGTTACTCTCGTTCAAGAACGCGCCTATAACCCACATTTACATCCATTTTTAAATAACAGTCGCGACTAGAACTCACTAAAAGTTTAATTATTATGCTTAATGTGGGTCAATGTATCGCTTTTATATGAATGATAGTCCTCCTTATCCTTATCGATATAGACAGCGCCAAGGGACGTGCGACCCAAAAGGCATATAAAAGAAAATGGGAATCAGAAATAGTGAAAGGTTGCTAGCCCGTCACTCATTAAGAATCGCAAAGTTAGTACCCTTGACCGACTTTTACGATCTATGCGGGAGAACAAGCAGCGGATAACCGACAGACATTCAATTTTACTTCCAACAAATGCAATTATTTAATCGCTGTTATAAGTTTTATAATCGATCCAGTGTGCAATAAAGAAGCTATTTGGGAATTATATCTTAAAACCGCCACCCGTCACTAATTAGTTATGTAATATATAATTTAGTCGAGTCGACAGCGTTTTCATGCACCGCGCATAATAGCCACAACCGCACGTATGGGCGCGCCGTTACAGACGCTCATTGCAAAAATGAAGCATTCATTCTTACTTAACTTCACTTTCGAAGTTGCATGTTCGTTACTTGCCGTTTTTAGAAATATTATTTAGTTATGGCTTTTTTTTAATATCCTTGAATCACGAGTTTGTGTTAGTTGTAGTTTGAAGTGCGTAAGTGTAGCCGGTGTAATGTGGTTGATTTAATTTGTGTGTTCGAAGGAATTGGAAACTTTGACTTTGGGCGTGAACCGTGGAAGCTTACCCTTGGACGGCGGCGGCGATCAGTCGGATGATATGAAAGAGGCGCTTGCGCAGAAATGCCATGAACTTGATACTAAGGTATGTTTTGTTTTGTAATATGTGTCATTACTTTTTATTATAAATTTTAATCAATTTTACTTTACATCTGTGTACTCAGATACAATTTTTTGGTGTCTATCTATTATATTATCTGAGTCTATTATGAAGACATTTTATTTGTATTTAGTGCAAGCAATTAAAAGCATGTTCTAAAATTTAATTTACAATGTAATTATATTAGATACTTTACATTGTAAATTAAACTATAAAACATGATCTTGAAATTATGTTTACTAGGTATAGTTACAATATTATTGTATTTTGTATATCAGTCTACATACTATATAACTTATTATATAGATTATATATACATATATATAAATATAATATATAGTATAAATATAGTATATATAAATATAATATATATTATATATATATGTATATATAATCTATATAATAAGTTATATAGTATGTAGACTGATATACAAAATACATATATAATAAAATAAATATATTCGATTGCACAAATATGGAGTATCTATAGTATGCATACATACAACAACACAGTAACTTGAATGGTGGGTGCAGTCAATGGCTACTAGAGATTAAACATTTATTGTCAAGTTTAATAGATACAATGACACGTTTGTGCCTTACCGAGTAAGCCGCAGCAATAGGATCAAGGACAAGTTTATAAAATAATCCCTAGCTCGTTCTCTTGATGGACATGTCTCATGTATGACTTACACATTATAGTTCTGTCTACCACCTATGGGACAGAAACGTCAAAACACAGATGACTTATTATAAGTTATAATTTACTTGTACTCGTAATGTTAAATTTTTTTTTAAAAATGATTCCATCTAATATGGATGAGATCAGCGTTGGTTGATCCACGCATCAACACCCGTGAACGGGTGCCGCCAGTCACTAGTCAGCTCGGCTCCGTTTTTTAAGACTACTCAGTATTCCTTATTTCTGTAAATTAGATTAGATTTGGCACTCATTCGCAAGCTTTACATGTTATATTGTATTAGGCATAATATCTTTGAAAAACTGACAAAGCCATTCTGGCGTAGGCGACTAATACTGTGTAAATAAGTTTCTTTCGGCGTTTCTTCTCAGCTAAACGCAGTCGCATTACGCGTAAAGTAACGCTATCGGTAGCTTTTAAATATGTAAATAAATAGTAATTTAAATATAAATAAACATTACACGTAATATACACTAAAATTATTGACGTGTAAAAAGTGCCTGCAAATCCTTCGGTAATTTTTAAATTTACGTCTGACAGGTGGTGGCTACTCCACCACAAAGACAGTGTGGTGAATCGAAATGGGTTTAGGAAATGTACTCTCATCGCTACTGGCGTTCTCAACTTCTCAGCTATGTGGTCATGCACCTTAAGCATCAGTTATGCTCTACATCTCACGGGTCATTTGAAGATTATGATTATGGCGCTGCGCGGTGGCTCTATGATAATTACTCTCGCGTATTAGTCACGAATGCTATCTTTATTATCTTTACTTCATTATAGCGATACGTTTATACACCTCAAAGTATACCTAATTATAATCACGAGAAAGTTGTAACAAGTATAAAAGCATGTAGGTTAAATTTGTCTAAATATAATGTTAAATGTTAATGCATTATGTAAATTGAGATGGAAAAGTATAATAGCCTAGTTTCTGAAGAAATTATAATTTTAATGTAAGTCCAATATAACATTACTTTGTGGAATATTAGGTGGAGTATAGTATGGTACGCTATAGTGTTTATTCGTAAGGGTTGCTACACACGTATGCGGGCCGGCATTTATCGGTTAAAATCGAATATATGCACATGAATGTTCGGAGAAAAAGCTGATATAATTGTTTCGGGTCGGCTTTGTTTTTCGACAAATACTGCCGAACAGACAGTGCCGGCCCGAAAAAGGCGGTGAACCCACTGCATCGCGCACCATCGCGGAGCGCGGTTCAACACACTTCCCGCGCGTTGATGCGTTTTCAGTGTGTTGGACTAGGCGTGTTTCCTATACAAACTGAGATACTTGCATACAATGTTAAAATCTGCCGCCCCGCGCTCCGCGAGACGAGTGCGCGGTGCAGTGGGATCACCGCATAAGTGTGTAGCAACCCTAACGGGGTAGACAGAACCTGAGGCCGTAAGGTCCTAATTCCAAACACCACTTTTAGCATGAGGGTGGGCATGAAGGTGGAATAATGGAATCTACATTATACCTATATAATACATCGTTATTAACATGATTCAGCTTTCGCGCGTTTTCTTGAAGCGGCTTTAACGATCTAAACAGGATGAGAAGCAGCTGGTTATTTTCTCCCAGACCGGCATAGGAGGATATATCCTCCTATGGATAGTAGGTATATCCTCTTATTAACTACGTATTTCTTTACAGTCTGTTTCCTACAGGGATATATATTATATTAATTCCTATATTAATTCCAATCCAATACAATGTATTAAAGGCTATTCAATAACAGTATTCACTATTCACCTTGTTAATGTTCTTACGCAATTGAGTAATATCTAACAATGCAATCAATTTAAAGCCTTGAGAAAAGTTTACGCGACTTAATTATTAAGACTTATAAATCTTATGATAGTTATCAGTGCCGAAATATGTATCGTTTCAAGTACTTTGCACACGCAAACAGTCACACTTTAGAAATCAACCATTGCATCGGCTGGCGTGATTGTGTCAACTTTTTGTCAGTAGATTTTTCGTGAGATTAATTAATATTTGAAACAAGCGAAATCTAATTCGGTTAGATAAGTTTCTTTTTCAGTATAAATTTTCTCTAAGTCGGGCTTTAGTTTTTAAAACTATATCTTGTTTCCACCTTTCTCTATTTAGAGCAATCTGTTGCAATCAACTTAAGAAACCCTCAACTCGATGTCGTCCCGTCATCTCTTCCTTGGTCTTCGCCCATCTGGTCCCATCTGTCTAGCTGCATGCGGCACATATGTTGTCTTTCAAAAGAAAATAAATAAATATTAGGGTATAGAAATATATCTACTTAGCCAATCACGACTTGTGCAGGAACTTGAACATGAATTAAGTCATATAATGTCTAAAGACTAAAGATTTCTTTGCAAGAAATCGCATGTGACAGCAAATAAAATTGATTTATTTATACGGTTTATGAAATGTGTGGGATTAAATGTTCGTGCTTGGAATGTGTACATAGTTATTGCTTTAAATTATTCAATTAATAAAATACCAATAAGTCTTAAGTTTTAAATAAAACTTATAAGGCACTTATTTATAACTTACAATTAACCCTATAACCGCGATCGTCGGATTAATCCGACAAACATTTTCGTGCCCATTTCGCGAGCGTCGGATTTTGCCGACCAAAAACGGAAGGGTTAAATTAAAACTTAGACTTAAAAAGAGAACTGTCTTGTCCGGCAACTAATCGCTACTTCGTTTGTTTTCCGTGTGTGTAATGTAAGTGACCAACAATGGTGTCAGATTTTTCAAGCTGCCCTAAGGCTGACATAGTTTAACGACTGCCATACAATGATGACAGCCGAGACCAATGGATAAACGTGCCTTTCGAAGCACGGAGAGCTCGAAATATTTTTGTGCCACTTGTGGTCACACATCCAAATGTGGAACACGCGGGTTGCTGAACTTGCAAAAGTGCTAGCAATGCGTACTGTACCAAGCCACAGTCACAGAAGACAGTAAGAATCTCCTAAGGTCCCGCGCAATATGCGTCCCCGTTCCCCGTCCTCGCACCTCTCCCTCGTTCCTCGCAGGGGCGAGAGCGGGCGGGCTCTTACTGTCTTCTGTGCCACCGTGCTCCGCGGCTTAGTGCCGTGCCAAAAAGAACAAGCCCTTTAGTGAGTATCCATTCAATTTGGCAGGTGAAAGTGTTGCAAGAAGAGAAGATGACTCTCCTCAGCGAGGTCGCTCGTTTGACGGCGGCGCACGCAGCGAGCGAGGTCGTGGACGAGCGCGGCGAGCTGGACGACGCGGGCGGGTCACTGGGGCCTGCTCATGCCGGTATTCAATTTGATAAAAACATGCCGGTATTCAATTTGATAAAAAAAGAGCTACTCTGGGAGGGCCAGCAGAATTAAAAACTTGAACAATTATGTGAGGTGTCGGTAACAGTGTCGACTCGACGACGACCACTGCTCAACGCGCCTAAAGAAGTTTTCACTTCAGAAAACGAGCGAGCCTTAGGGTCAGTTCACACCGAGACGTGACGCGACGAGACGTGGCGCGCATTTTCGAAGAAATATAGAAATTATTTACTACATAAAACTTTATTTGTCTGTCACTGAAATCTCGCTCACCCCAATTTTTGTGTAGTAAACAAGTTCTATATTTCTTCAAAAGCGTGTGACACGTCGCGTCGCTTCGCGTCTTTGTGTGGACTGACCCTTACAGTAGTCGCATATGATGTGTCACATCTGACATCTCTTCTTTGGTGAGATGGCCAACCCTACCACTGCGCGCGCTCATTGGCCAAATCAAATAGCGCGCGCTTTTCAGGCTTCCTGTTACTCACTTCCGTTGCATTTCACGTAATCACTCCCACAGATTGTTTAATTGAAAATGTTGATAGATTTTAGAAATATTTTTGGCTACGAGTATAAGTAATTACTTATTAGTGCAGATCATTGGTATTTAGTTTTGATTAAATAATTGAAGAATTATAAAAAAATGCCATAGTTTATTTTTTATGGCTGGGCTAGTTGTTGACTGACAGATATCAGCTGGAGATGATTACCACGTGTCGAAGGTCGTAACTACGAGTATTCAAACGCATTATTGTCAATGAACATTTACTTTTACTTTTAGTTAAATGCAATGATAATCATATTTTTGAACGAAGAATTCCACTCAATATTTATAGAAAACAAAGGATGATATTTTGGTAAGTGATGTTGCAAACTTACAATGAAATACCTTCGATTCCTGTCGCGCCCCTACAGCCTACAGGCAATCGCACACGAATTTGTTATGACGAATGGCGGGTCCACGAACTTTATTTAAAATGGTCAATGTTTTGACGTCAAGTTAAATTTCCAGGTACGTTACGTTACAGTAATATGCGTGCGCAACTCGACGCTCTCAAAGAAGAGTTGGACAAGGTGGAGTTACAAAGAGACGACCAACGAGCGAGAGCTGACGCTCTGGAGCGGGAACTGGCGCTGCTCAAGCTGAGGAACGAGGAGTTGCAGGTACCCATCGATGTTATTTTAGGCACGGGACGTTCACTGTTGGATATAGACTTCTCACAAGGATTTCCAAATCGATTTATTTTCAATTTAAGCAATCCGCTAGTTTCCAACAAGTCAAATCAGACACTTTTTTCTAAACGTCAAAACAAACATTTTCTATGAGATTTGTATGAAATATCGGATTGTGACGTCATAGGTTTTTGGAGTCAAATAGCGCACTTAAAATCCGTTTTTCTGCATAAATAAATCTAAAATCACGTTAAAAATGGATGTAATCAATGACAAGTGACATTATTTTGTGACGTTTTATTCTCTTAACAGTGCCAAATAATTTATTTTTGACCCGGGAAACTACCCAATTTATAGCCTTGTCGGCTTTAAAGGAAAACGCATTGGCGCTGAGTGCCCCGCCATAGACCTAGAATTTGTTTTACTGTATATGGCTTGAAACTACGTCAAGCTGATACCCTTAGAGATAGTTGAAACCGTCGCGGGTCACGTGTCTCTGTCGCACTTAGAGTTTGTGACAGAGACGGACTGATCCCGTCCGGGGCGTTCGAATGACGTTCGACGATTTCAAGCCTAAAAATCTTCTTCATCTAAGCGAGTTCCCGGTTGCATCCTCAGCTGTGCTGCTTCGAAGCCCGGGGTGCGCTTTCCCGCTTTTTCTTTTCCAAATTTAACATGCTTGTCAATGGTCACCCAAGGATGCTAAAGACCTTGCGAAGTGGAGAAGAAATAGCCGGAACAGTTAAAACGGTTTGGCTATAGTTTTACGACCGGCCGCCTGCCTGACGTCAATCCTCTTTGGGAATGTATTTGTGCGAAAAGTTTTACAACCGGCTGCCGCCCGACGTCAATCCTCCTTAGGAATGGAATTGTAGCACGAGATTTTTGTGCCTTATCCTTTAGTCGCCGCTTACGACATCCAGAGGTAGAGATGGAGTGGTCCTATTCTAACCCGGAACCACACGGGGAAATTGTAAACTGTGTTAATTTATCTTACCTTGGAAAGATGTATTGTTCTGCATTGCCGCTCGTTCGTGTAGTAGGTACAAATAAATAATATAACCCTTCTGTGCAGGATTCTTCGAATAAAAACTTGAAGTAAATATGTAGTAAATTCGTTTTATTTCTTGACTAAAATTTCGTTACAAGATTGCTTTCGTGTGTGTATCGAATGAATATAAGAAGGAAAATTGAAATGACCGGAGTGAAGGTTCAAATCTCTTGTCGTACACTCGTTCCCAAGAGTTGCACCGTGGCGCCGATAGATGGCGCCTAAACACTTTCTGAGGACACACAAAACCATTTCATTTCTGGTCAAATTTTTGATTACGTTATGTAATTTATTAATGATTGATTCTTTCTTTTCAGATAGCAGCGTCAGAAAATGTAGTGCTAAAGGACGAAGTAGACGCGCTCCGGGAGACGGCGGCTAAAGCGAGCACGCTCGAGGCGACGGTGGCGTCCTACAAGAAGCGGATGGAGGAGCACGTTGACCTGAGGCGACAGGTTGGTTAGCCGGCAGCAGTGGCGTAGCTAGGAGGCGGCGGGGGAGGGGGATAGTCCGCCCCTGGTGTCACCTGATAAGGGGACTCCTATTTGCGTCCAAAAAAAGTTTACATCCGGTACTGTTGGGTTGACACCCAGTGAGGTATTGCATCACCGCACTAGGTAACTAGCTACGCCACTGGCCGCCGGATTTAGCAAGTCAAAGATAGTATATTGCGTGAGCATTTTGCCTTCTATAAATTGGCTACAATGTTTCGAAACTGAAGTAAATTCATGTCTCATGTTTCCATTCAACAAATGACACGTGTTGTGGGGATATTTTATCCTTTTTAGGGTTCCGTACCCAATGGGTGCAAACGGGACCCTATTACTGTGACTCCGCTGTCTATCTGTCTGTCCGTCTGTCTGTTTGTCCGTCAGTCACAGGGCTCTATCTCTTGAACCGTAATAGCTAGACACTTGAAATTTTCACCGATTATGTATTACTGTGGCGGCTATAACAACAAATAAAAAATATTTAAAAATACTAAAAATATAAAATAGTTAAAAATTAAAGGGGGTCGTCATACAAGAAACGTGTTTTTTTTTGCGTTTTTAACTTGATATTTATAATGGCATTAATTAGATACTTGAAATTTTCACCAATTATGTATTACTATGACCACAATAACAACAAATACTAAAAATAAAATAAAGTTAAAAATTAAAGGGGTCGTCATACAAGAAACGTATTTCTTCAGCGTTTTAAACATTGTACGGTGGTACGAAACCCTTCACGTACGAGTCCGACTCGCACTTGCCCGTTTATTTAAAACATTGGTGGCTCTTATATATTTCCCAATTTATAATGCTTGTTACGTGTCATTTCGTCAAAGCTATGCCTACTTGATTCACATTATGAATACTCTAGTTGGATTCAAAACGAGCACTGTATCATTTCTATCGCTGCGGACAAGCGCACTGGCTTCATGTTGTTTTTTAATCGTTAGTTATATCAAGCTACATATAGTATGTATTAGTTTTGTTCTTATACTTTTCATCATCATCATCAGGTATTTTATAGACTCCACTTCAGGAGCACTGGTATGACTCTCCATTGATTCAGAGTAACATATATACCTACTACTACTACTAACGAAACTATTTATCTGTACACCCGTCGATG
This sequence comes from Acrobasis repandana, assembly GCA_963576875.1. Lineage (NCBI taxonomy): Eukaryota > Metazoa > Arthropoda > Insecta > Lepidoptera > Pyralidae > Acrobasis > Acrobasis repandana. The sequence continues at coordinate 8,298,830 of OY756215.1, forward strand.
TGTGAGTTTTATACTTAGGGTCGCACCGCAGAATTATTTTAATACTTACCTACTAACGAGTTCGACATATTTACGATTATATTTTTCCATACCGGAAGATTTGCGAACACTATGACGATGAAAAAATATTCTGTTTTATATGTATTAAATGTTACAGGAAAGTCGGAAACAGCTACATAATATCACTTCACAAATATTTTTCATTATGTCCATTGTCCATTTCACCATTAGTTCACTTTACTAATTATTATTGAGTCATTTATAATGTAAGGCACTAATTTCACTAATTCACTATTGTAATATAGTAATTTGCATATTCGACGCAAAACTATACGGTAATTATATGAATAAATTCAATAAAAATAAACAATTGTTTATCACGCTTGTCACACGCACAGCATGTCAAGTTGTCATTGTCAACAATGGCATTTAGCACTATAACCCGCGAAAATCTAGTTGGCATCTGCGTGTATGTGATTACCTGTGAGCGAGGAGCCTATGTAATATTACCGGATTGCTTATTGGCAATCCGGTAATGTTACAATCTCGCTCTTGTGTATCTCCCGCCAATGCGAGAGAAGGGTATATATATCAAGATGGTTGCTGGGTAATAACGTGAAATTATATTGTTGCTTTGCTTACCTGTTTTCATCATTTGGAAATGTATGAAATATACGTTCTTTAGAGTATTGAGTGGATAAACAATTATTATATGCGCACCTTCTCACCATGATGGTTACTATTGGTTGACAGTTCTCAAGACAACACACGTCGCGTATTGCGTGCGGCTAGTAATTAAACCCTGGTTTGGAGCTGTCAAAGCTCACAAAGTGCGGGGGAGAGGTGCGGGGACGCCAATATGCGGGAGACGCTGTGAGATACCATTCTGTTTGACTCTTATGTATTCTGTGTCAGGAGCATGAAATATGTGATATGTCACTGTGACAGCTAACACAATACAAACCTCGTATCGGCAGCACGCACTTATTTTATTTTTCTCCCGAAATACATACCGAAGAACCAACGACCAAGTGGATGCGTCGACACCAAACAACACAGCTTTTTTTCTTATGCTTATGTCATATTGTTCTAGGTGAAGCTCCTAGAACGTGCCAACACGGAACATGTTCAGCGAGCCATAGAGCAGGAACAAGCCGCCGCGAGGGCTAACACACTTCGCACACAATTAGACATTTATAAGAAACAGGTAACTGTAAAACCACTTTACTAAACTATAGACTATTTGATCTTCTTCTCTTCGTCTAAGCGCATTCCCGGTCGCATCATCAGCTGTGCTGCTTCGGAGCCCGGTGTGCGCTTTCCCGCTTTTTCTTCTCCAAATATAATATGCATGTCAATGGTCACCCAAGGATGCCAAATAAAACTAAAGACTATTTGATGTCTTGGGAATAAGCAAACGTGGCAAAGCAACGTCGCAATTTGCACATCCTCACAACCCTCTTTTCCATTCTATTTGAACCCGCTACTCCTGCATACCGCAAGTCTAACTTTCAGTTTCTGGGTGACACCCATGTCAGACATCTTCGTTCCTCTAACAATCTCAGCCTTTCTATACCAGCTCACCGGAGTGGGTTCTTTTCACATTCGTTTATTGTCCAAGCTATAAAGCTCTGGAACGCCTTACCAGTTGATGTTCGGAAGGCTAAAACCCGCTTTTCATTTAAAAAACAGGTGAAAGCACATTTTCCTAAACAACTGTCAGATAGTTCTTAGTGTATGTAGTATATGTGAGTAGTATATCTTAGTATAATAATAGTGTGTATTATTTGTATGTAGTTTATGGTTTATTATTACATATTTTTGGTTTATTATTACATATTTAAGTATACCTGGTTTATTTTTCACCATTTCTTTTTGAGTTTATGCACTACCCGTGTCTTTCTCAACATCACCCGGTTGGTTGTCTGGTAGATAAGGCCTTAGGCTTTAAGTCCGCCATTACACTTGTATTTGTGTATAAAGTTAAATAAATAAATAAATAAAATAAGGAACAACTGACGTAAAATGGGTATATTTTGTTTATAGTTTTATATTTGTATACCTTACGGGGGTGACATAGTCACTGCGTGACGAAACCCCTTTCAATAAATAAAAAAATAATAAAAAAATATATATAAAAAAAAGTATAATGTTTACAGGCTGACTTTCAAACCACCAGCCAAATTTCTGGAGCAAGTTCAGTCCATGACACTAAACTACTTTCCATAAAAAAAATTAACGAAAAACTAAAACAAAAATTCGCCTTTTCATACAAATCAGCGCTCAGTCAAACGGATTTTCTATGGGAGGACGAAAAATTTTCATCGATTTTTAATAACTTTTTTTATAGAAAGTAGTTCAGTATCATGGACTGAACTTGCTCCAAAAATTTGGATGGTGGTTTAAAAGTCAGCCTGTATAGGCTATTATTTCTTTTTCATTACCACACTTTTGTATGAGATCAGAAAAGTTCACAGGTCGAAAGGTTGTATACTCATTTTCAATATAAACAGGTGACAGATTTGAATGAAAAATTAGACGCAGAAATAACGAAGGCAGACAAATTAGAAATAGAAAACAAGAAGCTGAGCAGTCGCATTGCGTCCACGCAGCGAGAGCGAGACACATTACTGCAAGAGCGAGACACGCTACGAGAGACGGTCGATGAGCTGCGATGCTCTACGATAACCGCCGGTAAGTGCATTGTAATAAGGTCGTGACCATATAACAAAAACAGAGTATTATTGCTTACGTAAATCGTGAGCTAGTAAATTTTGGGAGACTATTTTGGTGCATTTATTAAATAATGTTTTAGAAACAATTACAAATCATGTACTACATTAGCCGTAAGGCGCGATTCTAGGTCTGTGCTACATACAGTACATGATTTGTAATTTTTTGTAAATACCAAATAAAGATTTGTATTTCCCAATTTACAAGCTTATCAAAAACACTGTCCATAAGTTGAGAAGTGCATAGGTGTGATTGTAAATATTGTGATAGTAAGACAGTATTTATCTCAAAAGTTTGCGAAGAGAAACAACAACAAAAAAATATCATAAATAAAGAAAGACTCGGACTCGTTTCCAGGGCCGCAAAACAATCCAAAAAAACATAACCTTCGCTAGTAGCGTTTTATTAAGGTTGAAAATAAGCGTGACGAGTTGCAAGAGGTGCATGATAAGCTTCATTGTTCTACGATTAAATAAGGCGGAATTGATGATGTTAATATAATAATGGTAATTCTGAGTTAGTGTTATCCTAATGGATTTTCCATATTCCAGGAGCGAACGAAGCGAATGTATCTCGGGAATTAATACCGAACGACTTAAAGGAGCAGCTGGTGCGGCTTGAACACGAAAACAAGCTGCTGCGGCAGAACCAGGGCGCTCAGCAAGACCAGGCGTCCGTGCAGGTAGTCAGTCAGTGCTTTATTTTAAGGAAAGGTATTTTGGTTGAAAAAAGAAAGAAATAAATATATAAAGACAAATAACACGGATTGCTAGCCCTAAAGTAAGTTTAAACTGGTATTTATTCCTTTAAAAGAAACTCGGTTGGTATGGTTGACATTGACAGCTCACTGACAGTGATAGACATTACACAGATGAAATGTTGCCGTTACAGAAAAATCATACATAGTGTTCTTTTTAATGCAAGTAGACTTAATTACATAAAACTAACTACATAAAAGGACCGCAAAAAGTGTCGTGATTTGGGTATCTATTTTAAACTCCTTATGTATGACAGAATGGACTATGTGATATTCAAAACATGAAACAAACGGTTCTTGTACATTTTACAGGCACTATTAGAAGATTATGCGGCGCGGCTAGAAAAGCAGAGAGCCATCAATCGAGAAGCCAACAAAAAGATCATGCAGTTAGAAGCCTCGCTGGAAGCGCCGCACCCGCGGCTCGCTTCGGCCATGGAAGATAACCAGAGGAAATGTGAGTGCAGATTTTTTACAATTAATTTTTTTTAAAGCAATAAATAGATATATAGATAAACACCCAAGACCCAGGACAATTTGAAAAGGCCATTTTCCAACTTGCCCTGGCTGGGAATCGAACCCAGAACCTCCGAGTGACGGACTAGCGTGTTAACCAACACGCCACAGAGGTCGTCAGTTGGCTTCAAAGTCTACTTACATATAATACGGAGTTATCCCATAATGAATATACAGACGCGAAAGCCATCATCATCATTTGCAGCCTTCTTTATCCCACTGATGGGAATAGGATTCTCTCAGTGCATGCCAACCAGTTTTTTTTATATCGTCAACTCATCTAGCTCTTAGGCGACCCACACTACGCTTGCCATCTAGTGTCCCCACTCTGTCAACACTCCACGTATCATCACCTCGTCTTGCTAGGTGTCCTGCCCAACTCCACTTGAGATCCATATAAATAGGTTTTTCCCCAACTCCACTTGAGATCAATAACATGTTTTTCGCCATCCTCCGAAAGCCACACTTAGTAAAATTATGGCATGTGCGTTAACCTGTTTAAAAATGGATCTAAATTTATTACCATTGGCTATTTAATCATTGTGGCCGCTGTAGCCAGCTTGTAATACAATGGCCTTGATAAAAATCAAGAGCCAAAAAAATCCACCAATTTCAATTAAAATTAATTTCTAAATTATTTATTTTCCTTCTTTCTTAGCACTGCAAGTAGAAGAATTACAAGCGGCTTTAGCGGAAGAGAAGAGAAGAGCGAGCAAACTGCAAGAAACGCTAGCGGCGCGCGAGGCCGACGTGGTCGCGATGGAGGACCGCTACAAGAAGTGCGTGGAGAAGGCCAAGGAGGTCATCAAGAGCTTGGACCCGAGGACCACAGGTCGGTCACAGAATATGCGTTATGCGTTATGGCGGTTATAACACATGAGGCGGAATTTCAGCCCGAGACAAAGGCGAGGGCGTAATAAAGAGTGTGTTTAACAAATTTATGCACGTATATCGTACGACGTTTTTCAACATACATACTCCCGTACATTTGGAATATTTCCAGCGGCATATCACTGCGATTGTCCACGTAGTTACGGCCATTTCATCAGGTTGTAGCGGAAGCGAGGTGGTATGTTCGATCGCTATAAAGGGAAGATCTTCCTGCCAGGAATGGTGTTGCGCGGGAAACCGCGGCTCCGACGGTGTATTGTCGGAGGTTGTATACAATGTGTAAGGGTCATACCCGTAATAAAACGAACCACGGCCTATACTTTATCATGATAGTACTTATAATGAAATTAAAATAACAGCCAGAAAACAAAAAAAAAATCGGCATTTCCATACAAGTGTGCAGCCGCCCGGGCGATTTGTATGGGAATGTCGAATTTGTTTTTTGTTTTTTGACTGTTATTTTAATTTCATAATACTTTAGCGATCTAGTATAGCCCGTGGTTCGATTTATTACAAGTATGGTCCCTTCCACGTTGTATATGTCAAGTTGCAACCAGAACTCTGATATCGAGATATAGGATACTGCCAGCGCCATCTCGTATGCTTCTTGTAAAGTATATTGTACCTCCGCTGTCGTGGTTGTTGTCTCTCGATTTATTTTTATCACAATGTATTATTTGTTAACTTCAGGCCAGCAATCACTATCGGACATCACGCTGGGCTACTCTCGCGGCGCGGGCAGCAACAGTGCGAACGCTTCTCGAGCCGACCTCACGCCCGCCAACAACAATAGGCACGAGTGAGTGGATACTCATTATAACATTTATATCCAACGAGACAGTCCCTACTTTTGTAGACGAAAAACGGGATAGAGCCGTTCAGAAAAAAAATGTTTACTTTGTTTGTTTTCGTCACAGCTCGGTTTGGATGACGGACCCAATTAGACATGGGCAAATGTAATTAAGGCAAATTGTGTAAATTCCATACAGACGCTCATAAATTCCTTCACTTAGGTATTTAATTGGGTATTTATTTAGATAAATAAGCAATTATGCCCAAAATAACGGAAATCTGCCCATCGGGCAGTGTTTCGGCCCAGACGTAAAAATTGTTTCCCGTCTGGGCAGAAACACTTTGCCCATCTAGATACAAATAGACCGAGAGCGGTAGAAGTTCTAGGCCTTACTTATTTTAGGGATTAAGTAGTGTGAGTATGTACTTTCAGTTTATGCATACTCGCTAGTTTGGAAACGGCTGATTTACAGAAGCCCAAAGGCCAGTCGGACTTCTGTCGGAGTCGGAGGAGTCGGAGGTTCTGGGTTCGATCCCCAGCCAGGGCAAGTTGGAAAATGGCCTTAATTAAATTGTCCTGGGTCTTGGGTATTAATCTATGTATGTATTTATCATAAAATATAGTATCGTTGAGTTAGTATCCAAGTTTAAAAAAAACTTACTTTGGGGCTAGTTTAATCAGTGTGATTTGTTCCTATATATTTATTTACACTATATTTTTTATGACAGGTGGAGTGGCAGCGGAAGTGGCAGTGGTAGCGAAGAAGGCGCACGCGCCGGTCACAACGAGCAGAGGTTATTGGCGTCCGCGTGGTACCAACTCGGCGCGCGCTGCCAGCGGGACGCCGTGGAGGCGCGCTTCGGGCTGCTGTCGGCGGGGCACTCGTTCCTGGCGCGCCAGCGCCGCCAGCCCGCGCGCCGGCCCAACCCCACCCCTACAAGTACGCCCGCGCAATGACACCGAACCGTCTTCTATGCGAAAGCTAAAGGCGAGACTACCATTCTCCCGTAACGCTGCGATGCGCGGTTCGTAATCCCGATACTAACGTACCTATGGTGTCAGTGAAATGTCAACTTAATCTCGACGCGCCGTTTCGCGCGACGTTCAGAAACATCAAGCTGTTGCTGTTATGACGTCACCGGCTCACAGGCCCAACCCTACTCCGGCCAGCACATCTGGGCAATAGCACTGAATCGTCTACTATGTGAAAGCTGGAGACGAACTACAGCTACCATCCTCCCGTCACTTCTTCTTAGCGAGTCGGAATGGCTAATATTATTATATGTGTGTGGACCAATGTGTGGCCACACTTACTCCTCTGTCATTCATGCTAATATGCCTGGTGGAGTAGAATGCAGCTTCGGCGAGCTATGTCGTGGTTTTAGCAAAATAGTGATACAGTCTTACCTGTGGCCTGGCTGCCTCAATCGTACGTTAGCTATAACCCAACGCAGAACATTTTGTCCGTTTGAGACGCCCGTCGAAGCTTTGTTCACATTGTTTTACGTGAAGCATCCATTTTTGGCCAAATATTGAAGGCCCCTGCACAATGACACTGAATCGTCTATGCAAAAACTAGATGCTCTACCTGTACTACCTACCTTAATTATACTGATCGAAATTAGATGAAAAATTGTTGCTAATTGTGCAGTATTCTAAACTTACGCGTATGTTTGGCTTTTTTGAAAATCACCAAACAGATATGTGACTTTTTTTTTAGCGTGACATTAGCCCGCACGCTGCTGAATCTATGTCTGTATTGTAAAAATAGGCTAGTTGTTCACAAAATATAGGAAAAGTCGTTCCGTCGCCGCAGAGGCTGGCTGCTTTCATCAATGCGTGTTTGTTTTTTTTATTTAGCATACTTTTTCCTAGCACACAGAGTTGCCTAAAAATATGTGACAAGGTAGACGTAAGTTTGTAGAGTGAGAAAACAATATTTTTACAAACAGCGCTGTACGCAAAAAAATATGAATTATAAGAGCATATAGGTCATAATAAACTTCGATGGCGATGCCGTTTGAGGTTTATAAACTTGGCGTGATTTAATTTGTTTTAAATAAAAAAAATAAGTAATAAAAATTACTACATTGCTATTCTGTATATAAAACTCTACTCTTATATCCATCAATTTACGCTTATTTTCTTATGGCTGCTAAAAGCGCAACAATAAATCGTAACGATCTGACTGTGTTGGTGAACGTGATGTATTTACATGCGCAGTTCGGTTTGCACATTAAATTGCTACAATTTATCCTTGTGAAGCCAGCATCCTTGTAGCAGAACAATTTATCAATGTTTAGAGAATTTATAAACGACTATGGGGTGGTAACAGTCTATGGGGTGGATATGGTGGAGAGAGCGACGGAACGCTGCAGCACGGCCGGTGCTGCAGCGTTCCGTCGCTCTCTCTCGCTCTAGCAAATTACTGTTCTGAGCGACAGAAAAGGATAGCAGCATAGGAAAGTGTTGTTCCGTGCTGATAGATGAGATCCAACCCTAAGTCTGCCCAACGTGGTGATGGGCAAATCCTCCCCGGCAGTAGAGTGTTATATATAGGGTGATAAAGAAAGTCTAAAATGTACTACACGTAGCTGAAGTGGATCGACAGCAATGTGTCTGTGTTAACGTACTGGGGCCTACGTTTACGACCTCAAGGTGCGCTGCTCGCTAATGACACTGTCGATCAAAAAATATACAAAGTGTCGGTTCACACTGAGACGCGACATGACGCGAAATATAGAACTTGTTGTCTGCACAGTGGGCTCTCACTAAAAGAGTACCTTTTGTGTAGTAAACAATTCTTTTTCTTTATTTCTTTAAAAGTGTGTGCCACTTGATGTGAACTGACTCTAAGGGTTGGGGCACATTTGTCAGCACGGAACAGCATTTTCAAAATGCTGTTCTGTTCTTACAGATGTGTCCCAACCCTAAGCGAACAAGCAATGTATGAGGAAAACTCATACCGGTGCCAACTCGTGTCGGCTCTAGAAAGACGGCTGTGCCGCAATATTGATAGACTGTCAATTGTTCTTATTACTTACGCAGTGTAATCTATATAGTTGCGATTGGTAGGTTTCTCTTCAAGTAAAAAGCGGCCATTTTGATTCGATAGCTTCTAAAAAAGCATATTTTTCTATAGCTTTATATCGCGTACAGTATTTTAAAGTCCCACCAATATCTGAAACTTACCAATCGCACCGCGCTTATTCGGGGCCGCAGCGCCTGACGTCAATTTGTACCTATTGTAGTCCATTTTCAAAGTAATATACAATGTTGAACAATTATTGTTATAATAGACCTCGCGCAAGTACTGGTCAACTCCCAGTGCCACGATAATCCAACAAATTTGTCATGCTACGTTTATACTCATTCTCAAACAAAGACTATTTACATATAAACATGATTACGTAGCTCATAATATTGTGATATCGGTCGAACGCTCTGTAGACAATTATTAATAATTATGCTTTTTTATGATAAGAGTAATAATATATGAATAGAGTATTAATATAGGATGAGCTATTGAGCTCTGTGGAAATCTAGATAAGAAAGCAAAAGCAGGTCCGGATTTTAATGTCGGGGCCCCTAGGCAATGCATGGCTGAAGGCCCCTTAGCCTAACGCGGGCCCTAGCCCTAGAGAGAAGAGACATAGAATGCTTGGTTTTCGGCCCTTAATGATGTGGATTGGCGCCCCCTAAAAGGAATCAGGGCTCGCTTGGGCTGGGCCTCTAGTTGATGCTGGGGGGGCCTTAGGCAGTTGCCTACTCTACCTTATGGTTAATCCGGCCCTGAGCAATAAAAACAGACTATTCAATTGTGTGTTGGTAGCGGTGACTAGAACTTGCGCGCAAGCTATCTTTGATCAGTTTTTGCAGTTTTAACATGAACCAGGCGCAGTAGGTATAATTTTTTCAATATTTTGACTTTTGAGGGTTACATAAATCCCATAAGGTTCAATTTATTGTAGTTTGTTATACTAGAGCCTGGTTAAAGTATTTATCATAACTCACTACAGTTATTTACATATTTTAATATATATCAGCACATTTTTTTACTGTAGTGATCATATCCTTCGACTACAAATGTAAATTCATCACATTTTGTATTTAAATGAGTAAGAATTATGTGTGTTTTATATTATACGAAATCATTTATTTATTTAAGTTAGTTTATATGCTCAACCACGTTCAAAATTAGTTAGAATTTAGTTATTTAATACCATTGATAGTAGGAATATCGCTCACGAACAAAGTAACCAGATATGTTTTTATTGCATTATTTATTCCTAATAGTAACCGTTGTTACAAAATTAATAGATAATACATTTTTTTATGCGTTATTGTGTAATGTGGTTTCCATGTTAATCTGTATTAATCTCTTTTGATTATTATTTATTATCAGTGTATAAATTATGTGTTTTTTTTGTAGATGTGGTCCAATCTGAGTGTGGAAATGTAGCGAAATTTTGCAAGCTTCATTATTTTATTTATTTATTTAACTTTATTACAATACATGTAAATGGCAGAATTAAGACTTATTCGTGATTATGAAAAATTCCAAATGCGTTACTTCCCGGTCCTACTGGAGTGTTAACATTTTCCCTCGTTAGTTCACTTAATACACTTGTAATATGCTTTTCGTCCAGCTTCATTTATTTATATTTTCTAATTTACACTGCTCTATGGAGATTAAGCAGCAAAATTTTCAACGTATTCTCTATCAGATTTGACCTAAGTTTATTGGTGCTCGTTCACTGGCACGCTCAGTTCACTTTGAATTCGACATACGTACGTATGCTACGTATCCTCGCAACAAAATAAAAAAAATTATTTTGAAATACCTAGGTAAATATAGCAAGTCTCGCAACATATGTCTCATCTGTTGATTGGTATCCTTTGTGCATAACTCTGTAAATTAAATTCGCTAAACTTTTGGTATTGACTTGCTTACTGGCTCTTGGTATGTCTTTTGTGCAATTTTGTGGTCTGAACTGTCGTGAACTATATATGTACGTGTGTTGCTGACCCAGTGACAGTCACACGGCGCACTACACATTTGAATAATATCTTGAGGATATCACGGAAATGTAAATTCCAAAAGATGTCCGATGTAATGAATGTCGTGGTCTTCTGAACAAAAATCTTTAACGCATTTTCTTATCATCTCAAACGATATCGATATTGGACGATGAAACAGTGATTTCCGATATGCGTGCCTTAGTAATGGCAAAAAGTACGTTCTCGGAACAACAACGTCGAAAACTGTTTAAGTCGATACACGGAGTCCAGTGCTGCCCCCATTTGAAATAAATTATTTGTAAGGAAACGGAGATATAATTTAATTTAATTTAATTAAATTTTAAACTACTAAAACCTAGATAACCCTTGAAACTACTTTATGAACCACTGTTTACAGTTTAAAGTGAGAACGTTAAGCTTTAGTTTGCGTTTTTGCCAAAAGTGGCCGTTTTTCGCTTAACTAAAGCTTAACGTTCTCACTTTAAACTGTAAACAGTGGTTCTTAAAATAGTTTGAAGGGTTATAGGTATTAGTAGCTTAAAAATTTAAATGATATCTCCGTTTCCTTACAAATAATTTATTTCAAATGGGGGCAGCACTGGACTCCGTGTATCGTCTTAACAGGGTCCTATTGCTTAAATTGCCAGAATTAGTCCTTGATATGCCAGACAGAAAATTCAAAGCTTACATAAAGAAAGTACTTTGTGAGAAGGCTTATTATAGGACCGATGACTATCTTAAAGACAAAAAGGTCTGGCTTGAGCTTGGCGCGGGTCCCTCTTAAAGGTTTGTATACTTAGACATGTCATAATTTAGGTACATTGGTACATACTAAATTTACAAATTGACATTATTTTAAATTTCGTAATTCTTATAATTCAATTTAATTATGACAACAAAAAATTTAATCTCAGTCCATCCATATAACTAATTTTAAGTTTTTAGTTTGTTAGTTGACGTCTTTGGAGAAAACGTGCAGTGTAGTTTGTTGCCGTTTCTTCTGCACTTGCGCCTAGGAAGCGGCGTAAACTTAGCTGTAAGTAACGATTTGACGTCAACATTTGTGCAAAACAAAACAAAGTGACTATTATTAAGAGATATTATAAATATCCTATGATAATAAAGATATTTTGAATTGAGAATTGAATATTTCTCTAGATTAACAAGTGTTTCCTAGACGTATCGATATCGAGTGCGATAATATAAAATTATTATGAGGGAGCAATTGTAATAACTATTATATGTAGTGGTTTTTTTTGTTTACATATTTACGAGTAGGACATATTAGTGAACACCTCTCGATGGTTTCCTTTATCAGGTGCAGTGAAAATTTTATTTATATATCCTTACGTTAAGTAATTCATTGTTGATAATGACAATATTGAGTTTTAAAATAATATATAATTTTTCCTATATCTGTTTTTGATTGCAGTATAAAATAATGTTTAATTACTAAAAGCCAAAGTTTCATGGACGTTAAAAATAACACTGGGCAACAAAAATTAATATATTGGTTGCCCAGGCTTTATATTTTTTAAATAAGTTTTTATAAAAAAAAAACTATTTTTTGTACATGCTTTTATTGTGAGGCCAAAGGTCTTGTCAACACAAAACAAAAAAGCCCAAACTCAACGGAGTTGCGTCGTTTTATTACGGAGTTCTTATGGCTCCCTTTCAGCTCAATCATCAGACCCCAGATACCACCTAAGGAAAAAGTACTCGTCAAGTCGCTCTAGCAATTGACGCTTTTGAGCGACAGAAAACGATAGCAGCATAGAAAAGTACGGTTCCGTGCTGACAGACAGTGTGCCAAGTCCCAACCCTTATACGCAATACATATATATTTTTTTTTCTTATCTAAAATCATAATTACAACATTTTTGGGGTATCATAAATTAATAAGAAAACAAAGGTGATTTCACAATTTATTCATATTGAGATCACAAGCAACTTAAAATTTAAATTAGATCACAAACCAAACAACCTATTGGAATCACAGACGTACTTAGCACGGACAATTTGTACACGATCAGCTTAAAATAAAATCAACTTAAAATGGCGTTATGAAAATGTAAATCCCTATGAAAATAAATAGAATAAATATATTTCTAAAAACACTATCTTAAATTGTACCGTAATTAAAAATAAAAATAACAAGGTTACTTTTGACGGATGAGAATTTATCGGTACGTTTCGGAACACGATATTTTTGTAGTGCGCGCTTATCCTAAGTCGTAGTACTCGTAGTTCTCGACAGGATCTAATCGAAGTCTTCATCGGAGTCTGTTTTCAACACGCTGTCGGACCCCGAGCCCGGATCGCTGTCCACCGCTATCTCCCTGCGGGCGAAATAATAGCCGTGAATAGAATGCGGTGACGTTAGAATGGAGCGCGCTGCAATGGTATGAGACGCGTTTTCACAGAGAATGAATCGACAATTCTAATCGAACGGACAATCAATCATCGCTTCTTTTACTGGAGATTATTACAGAATAGAATACGCAATTTATTTCATAATTAACATTACTTTCATTCTGTCACTTCCTGGTTTTATACTTACATGAAAGAAATTATCTGACATGACTGCCTCCGTGGTCCAGTGGTCAAGGCATTTGCCTTATAATCCGCAGGTCGTGGGTTCAAATCCCACTAGGGAGCATACTTAGTGAAAAGTTGTTTCTAGTCTGGTTAGGATATTGCAAGCTTTTATCACCTGATTATCCGAAAAGAAAGATGATTCCGCGCTTTCGAAGGCATGTAAAGCTGTGGGTCCCGAACGCCATCTAGCGTTTGTTTAAACCTATCCTAGGATTTGTTCTGGTCTACCTTTTGGGTTTCGTAGGTCAGACGGCAAAAGAAAGATTTATTTAGAAAGTTGACGCCGTGTCGTATAGGGAGGTCAAAAGGATGGCTCAAGAGAGGGAGACATGGAAACTACTCCACCGACAAGAACGTAGTTCTTAAATTATAGATAGATAGGTCAGACGGCAGTCGCTTTGTATAAAAACCAGTAACCTCGACAAATCACCAAGGATAGGTAGAGGACCGCGGGCTCTGAAGCGTTACCGCTGATGATGCAATCGGGGAATACGCTCGGATCACGATGATGATGATGAAATGAACATATCTTTTCAGTGTTGTCTCTTAGAAAACAAGTTGAAGTTTTGCAAAGTAAGTATACACAAGGATTAAGCGAAAAACATGATAACGGGATATATTTAACATATGTACATACAAATGTATCTAACGGCACACATTAGTCTAGAGATTAGGAACAATTAATACGGAATCTAATAAGGCATTAGTGCGGGAACACGTTCTGCGGTTATGTCATATGAGTATGGGAAACCGGTATGCAGATAACACCTGTAATCATTTTTGCATACATGTACCATGCGAACCTACATACCTATGTAAAAACTAAGCATACGTTGATATGTGGTCCCTGGGGACCCAAGGTCCGCATTCTTAAATAAACGTATTGCTTGAGCGCATATTTATTTGTCAAATAAATAAAAAAACCCCGACTTTCAAGCGTTTACCCCAATAACTTTCGAACGGCGGAACTGATTTTCATTAAACATAGCTGAGAACCATCTTGACAGACAAGGTTTTCTACTAAAGTTACTGCATCGAAATCTGTACATTCTTTTAGGAGCTACGATGCCACAGACAGACACACAGACATGTCAAAGTGGCCGTTTTCCGCAAAAATGCGTCGTTCTCACTTTAAACTGTAAACAGTGAACAGTTCTATAGGGCTTCACAAAGACAAAATTTTAAATGATATCTCCGTTTCCTTTGAAATTATTCATTTCAAATAGGGGCAGCACTGGACACCGGAAAATTCATGTATAGCCTTAATTAAATAACGCGTAAAAACTGTCCAACCAAGGAAATGCGAAATTTTAGCATTTCCGACCAGAAAGTGTACTTGTTTATTTAACGAGAACACCTAAGGCCACGAGTTTGCGGTTATAAACGGTACAGGATATTGGTGCACTCCATTTATATGGAACGGGATCATAAGCAAATGAATACTTGGAAGTATTATACCAAGTTACACATACATGCACTTTTCAATCGACTTGCCTGTTAGCTCCGGCTTCGGTCAAGTCAATCTCAATGATATTTCTGTACAAACATTTCAAACAATAAATAACATAAACTAAAATAACGCTTTAAAAAAATAATTGCTCTTGGATAGATCAAGTATACATATTAATAGAGATAAATAGAGAAATAATATTATGAGAATCCATAGAGAAATAGAGCCCCGGGACAGGTCGAGGTCCCACAAGATTTAGCAAAAATATACAATATTCAGTCTAATCCATGATTCTAAATAATAAGGAACATATAAGTTGACTAATTAGCTGATTCGAGTTTGACTATGTTTTCATCTTAGTAGCTGTAGATAGAAGTTAACACTGAATCGGGGTCATATTTCGCTTGAATTTTATTTAAAACGAGACCCAGATATATTACGTCAATGGTGGAAGTGTTTTGACCAGTCTAATATAATAGGTATTCGCAGTGGCGTATCTAGGGGGGAGGGACGAGTGGGGCGGACTGCCCCGAGTCTCCTATTTACACTCCCCATCTCTAGAAATAATAACAAGGGCGGCATATTTAGATATTGCCCCTCCTAAAAAAATCTAAGTCTGGTACTGTGGTTATTGTATCGCCGCACCAGGTGCCACCCATGCTAGTTACGCAACTGTGTACTCGTATTATTTACCCGTTGAGGTCCTTGGTAAGCTGTATGTCGACGTTGGTCGCAGTGTCATTCAGGCCGTTGAGAGCTTCGCAGAAGTCGCTACCTACACTCTGAAGGTGTTGAGTGTTCAAGTGGAAACCCTGTAAGTAAAGAGATCATATAACGATCATAAACTCGTAAACTAAGAACTATTATGTAGGTAGTAGAATATAAAAGTTGTCTTAAAATTAGTATCTATCGCTAATTCCACCCCTTAAGAATCGCCTTACCCTAGACTTTCCCATACAAAAGTAGTCTACGTTTTATTTCGAAACGACATGTCAGATTTCGGTAAAAATTTGTAACTTTCAAGAAATTGCACATATCTAGGGTTATAATTGGTTTTCACAGTCAAAATATGAACTTGAAAGAAAATATAAGGGTATAAAAGTTTTCCATACTAATGGTCAAAAATGATTTAATGCACTATATTCTCTTTCAAGGTCATATTTTGACTGTGAAAACCAATTATAACCCTAGATATGTGCAAGTTCTTTAAAATTACAAATATTTACTGAAATCTGACATGTCGTTTCAAAATAAAACGTAGACTACGTTTGTATGGAAAACTCTGATTCTGTCTTGGGTAAGGGGACTCTTAACTCCGTTCTTAATCTCGTAGAGATGGTTGAAGTAAAAATTGCGTGTCTTATCTACGACGTAAATTACGATAAAAACAAGTAATTTATTAAAAAAAAAATATTAAAGTGTGTCTCAAGACGAATCAACTCGCGAGTGGAGTGGAGTTATGTTGTATTATTACAGAGATGCCGTGGCCACCTACCGGCTTTATCATGAGGTCAGGTCATTGGTACTTTAATATTGCATTGTCACTTAACTTACAAAAGTATGTGAAGTTTCAACTTACATCAAATAATGGGAAGTGCGTCTAATGCCCATTATTCAATTGAGTTGACCTTGCAAGATTTGATTACGGACACACAGACAACGGGACAGGTGAAACAAAATAAAAGCGGCTTATATTTTTACATCTATTGTTGAGTACGACGATGCGCACGATACCTCTGTAATAGCACATAAAGGTTATCTTAGGGTAAGTAGGTACTATCATTGACACATAATAATAATTACAGAACCGCAATGGTGAAAAACACCTTTTTATATAAAAAATATACCAAAAAAATGTATAATCTAAATTACTAGTCGACTTCGCTACAAAAAATATATAAAATTTATATAAAAAAAAAACAGTTAAGTATTCGTCGAAAGCGACCAAAGGCCCGGACCTGTGCTGGACGATATTTTGCAGTTTTTTTTTTGTGTTACATTTATAATTTTTTTTGTAGCGAAATCGACTAGAAATTTAGATTATACATTTTTTTGGTATAATTTTCATATAAAAAGGTGATTGTATAAAGCAGTAATATGTCAAATAAAGGTAAATTTAGGCAAATTTAGAGGTATGTTTGTGATTTTTTTCTATAGAGCCAAAAATGCTCAATCGTGTTTAGGAAATTGTGGTTGTCTGTAGAAAAGCCTGCCTCAAAGCCTCTTTTTTGAGGAATAAACTGTAGTAGTTTAATTACAGTGATTTTTCAAAAACGCGCAGTTTTGCGAGTTGTGAACCCATCTCGCCTTAATAATCATAGAATTGGCTTTGAAATAATTGCACATAAGTTAAAATAAATTTAAACGTGATATTATCGCTCTAAAAGCTGAAGGTAACCAGTGATACTGTCATACTCGTAATGCGATGCGGGCAAAGTCGCGAGCAATAACTAGTTTAAAGTATTATGGAGGATTAAGTACACTGTACTGGAAAGATATACGAGGGAATTCTAGATTACTATCTTTGAAATATGTATATGTCGCAGAACGGTTGCTCGGCGCGAAATCTTCGCGATTGGACATGGTCAAAGTGGTCATCAAGATTGGAGACGAATGTACGACGCGAGTACCTTTGTATCTATGAAATGTTGTTTATTTTTGTTTACAGCACTTTTATTTACAATATGATTATTTGAGGCAAGGGCGGATCCAGCTTTGGTGCCAGGGGGGGAGGGGGGTTCACAGCACAGAGTCGTGATCAAGTCACAAGAAGTTATTTAACTTTTATAATCATAGATACAAGTAATTAAACATTGAAGGTACTTACATAAAATCTATATTATGACAAAAAATATTTAAAGCATTATGTTTAACAATTTCATTAGTGACCCCCATGACCCCCCCCCCCCCCCCCTGGATCCGCCCTTGATTTGAGGTCTTATTAATTGATGATAAAATACTGTTATGAAGTAGGAAAAATAAACCTACATGTAAAAGACATAAATGGGTTCTCTACACGTATAACAGTTTTTTCATGAGTAATATTTTATATTCAAATCTTATTGATATTGCCATTGCCTTCAAACAGCGGAATTAATTGTGTATTTTATAACATGCCTGATAGATGATCGATATATGATACATCTAGAAATATGTTATAAATATACTATAAATGTGTTACAATACGAGTATTAGTGAAGAAATTCGCGAAATTGGCAAGAAAAAAAATTTAAATTAAAAAAAAAAAGGTCAAGTCTGTTCCGGACTCGTACATAAAGGGTTTCGTACCTCCGTACAATGTATTATAACGCCAAAAAAAATACGTTTCTTGTATGACGAACCCCTTTAATTTTTGACTTTTTGTATTTTTTGTTAGGTGCACTACACCGTGATACAAATCGCTGAAAATTTCAAGTGTCTAGCTATTTTGGTTCAAAGATAGAGCCCTTTGACAGACGGATACACAGCGGAGTCTCAGTAATAGGGTCCCGTTGGCACCCTTTGGGTACGGAACCCTAAAAAGATGTGGTTTGCTTGTGTCGTAAAAATGTGAACTTGTTATGACGTCTGAGGGTAGTGTTTGAAATATTGTAAGGTACTGTGGAAATAAAAACGTGTTTAATCTGATAGTAAGTGTCACAATCGCCAATAAAATAAAAGTGCAAAATTAAACTTCTACCTATGCTTGTTTAGTGATAAAGACGTTACGGCCCTATAAATTAAAAGACTCTGTACCACTAATTAACTCATTTTTGTAAAGCCGAATCGAATCAACATATCTTACCTAATGCCCGTTTAAGCGAGCCATGTTCAGAGCGACGACTACGGCATAGGAACGTCAGCGACATATTTTTTCAACGTTTGACAGAAACGTTATAAGTCGCGGTATCGCCTTATAAAAACTTAGAACAAGTCAGAGTCAAGTTGACCGCCGATGGCATCCGTGCACACAGCGGCGGCCCTGAACATTGCGAGGCCCCGGGCTTCAGTTTTTTTGCGAGGCCCTTGTCCTTTGTATGTCATTCAAAAGTCTTCTTATCAGGCCCTGATTTACACGTTAGGCTCATATTTCGCCGCCCTATGTCCAGTTATTTCTAGGGGGGTGCAAAGCCCCATTGCCAGTTACTTTTCCGCGCGCCCGTAGGCACGTGCCTACTTTACCTTTATTTTATTTGTTTAATTATAACCAAGAGCGAGGAATCAAAATACAAAATTGTTGTTGCGCAAGGCCCATGCAAGAGCGAGGCCCTGGGCGATTGCCCTGCCCGTCACCCCCTAAGGCCGGCACTGTCCTTGCACATAGTTGATTGCAGATTCGCTGCACCCTTATCAGGCGGATCGCGTATCGACTATGGCGGAGCCGCCAGCTAGATGTATTAGCCCACATGTCGCGCTCAAACTATCGTTAGCTTTTATCTTAGATAGACCATAATTTTCTAATTGGATTTAAGTGAGACGTGAGATTTATCTAGTTGAAAACTGATTTTTATCTTTAGACAGCTTTGAACATGTAAGCTCATCTTTTACTTTAGGTATCTTGCCAGGGATGTAGCCAAAGTCATTATGTATGACGCTCTTCGATCAACAAACAATTAGATATCGGGTCGGCGCAAAAATACGGCTTGCGAAATAAGAGCGCTCTCCCGGCGGTGAGCTCTTATTTTGTTTAGTTCAGTCAAGGAGAAAACACTTTTTACGTATTGAAATAAGGTTGACTTCACAGTGAATTTTGTATGATATTCAAGCGGACAGAATTTGCTTTGATTTTGTAGGTATCGCTTTTCTACACAGTTTCTAGTTGCATTGTTGCGAAGTTGCATACTTGATACCATAACGCGGAAACGCGCATCAAGCGATAAGTATTTCTTATAAAATACTAGCGGCCCGCCCCGGCTTCGCACGGGTATGTATTATACATATAAACCTTTCTCATAAATCACTTTATCTATTAAAAAAACCGCATCAAAATCCGTTGCGTAGTTTTAAAGATCTAAGCATACATAGGGACAGACAGTGGGAAGCGACTTTGTTTTATACTATGTAGTGATATTAAGGGCCCCCTTAATGACTACCTAACTATTGATATATACCTACGCGCGAAGTTAAATCTAGTATTGGATGTTTATCTATATTTGTATTTGTTATAAAATATAGTATCGTTGTATTAATCCCATAACACAAGTCTCGAACTTACTTTGGGCACTGGTATGACTCTCCATTGATTCAGAGTAATATATATACCTACTACTACTACAAACGAAACAATTTATCTGTACACACGTCGATGTGTGAGTTTTATAGTTAGGGTCGCACCGCAGAATTATTTTAATACTTACCTACTAACGAGTTCGACATATTTACGATTATATTTTTTCATACCGGAAGATTTGCGAACACTATGACGTAAAAAATATTCTGTTTTATATGTATTAAATGTTACAGAAAAGTCGGAAACAGCTACGTAATATCACTTCACAAATATTTTTCATTATGTCCATTGTCCATTTCACCTATAGTTCACTTTACTGATTATTATTGAGTCATTTATATTGTAACGCACTAATTTCACAAATTCACTATTGTAATATAGTTATTTGCATATTCGGCGCAAAACTATACGGTAATTATATGAATAAATTCAATAAAAATAAATAAATGTTTATAACGATTCACGCTTACACACAGCATGTCAAGTTGTCATTGTCAACAATGGCATTTAGCAATATAACCCGCGGAAATCCAGTTGGCATCTGCTTGTATGTGATTACCTGTGAGCGAGGAGCCTATGTAACATTACTGGATTGCTTATTAGCAATCCGGTAATGTTACAATCTCGCTCTTGTGTATCTCCCGCCAATGCGAGAGAGCGAGAAGGGTATATATATCAAGATGGTTGCTGGGTAATAACATGAAATTATATTGTTGCTTTGCTTACCTGTTTTCATCATTTGGAAATGTATAAAATATACGTTCTTTAGAGTATTGGGTGGATAAACAATTATTACACGTGCACCTTCTCACCATGATGGTTACTATTGGTTGACAGTTTTCAAGACAACACACGTCGCGTATTGCGTGCGGCTAGTAATTAAACCCTGGAGCCGTCAAAGCTCACAAAGTGCGGGGGAGCGGTGCGGGGACGCCAATTTGCGGGAGACGCTGTGAGATACCATTCTGTTTGACTCTTATGTATTCTGTGCTTTGGGGCTAGCTCAATCTGTGAATTGTCCGTATATATTTATTTATTATTGTGCTATTAGAAAAATACATAATATACGAGTAGAATCTATTGCGACGCTGTAGCTATTGGTTGGTAGGTATGTTGCGAAACTAGGAGATGATATGAGGGAAATATATGGCATCATTACAAAGTTGAGAAACTACTTTGAGTCTTCCACAAGTCTACAGTTTATCCGCTATCTATTATGGAAATAAATAGCCCTAACGGCCATGATATCTTTTGCGCCCGGCGGGAATAAGAAATGGTATAATTTCTTATATCGTGCGTGTGAAATAATCATAAAACGTATGAGGATAGCTATAAAATACACATAACGGTGATGTGGTGGCAATCAAAGTGGATACATATTTCTGTATTATTGAAGAAGAGATTAAATACCTTTTAAGGCCTCATTGCACTTGCGCCTTCTTTAACTACTTTTAAACTCATTACTAATAAATTAATGCATACGGGAATTTAAGCGAAACAAACCTTTTATTTATTGTTGCTGACGTTCGTCCGGTTTGCACCAAACGTGGTCTCAGCCTGACTGAAGCAGCAATAAATACTTTTAAACTATCGCGTTGCATTATTATTAAATTAATGCATATATAGAATAGGGACACTGTGAGTGTAGTGTGTGACGGTATTTGGAAAATGAACAATATGACGGTGGACGAAGATCACACCGGGCAGGGGGAGGCGTAGGCGTCATCGCTGCTTCAGTCAAGCTGGGACCACGTTCGGTGAAACCCGAACGAAACGTCAGCAAAATAAATAAAAAAAGGTACGTTTCGCGTTAATTCCCGTATGCATTAATTTAATAATGAAGCAGCAATGTTAGGACTCCTCCTGCCCCGTGTGATCTTCGTTCACCGTCATGTTATTTTTCTCCATATGTGGACGAAGTTTACAACGGACGAAACGACAGCAAAAATAAATATGAAAGGCTTCCAATAAGACTTACTTTAAATGGCCCTCGATCGAATCCACAAAATGATGCTTCCATGGTGTAGGACCTGGTGACTCCCAGGTGCCGCCACACAGTCACCCTGGCAGTACTTTCACGTTCTCTCTCCACTCGGAATGAACAGGAACCCAGTGCGAAGGCAGGAGATATCCGGTGCATCAAGGCTGGTAACATCTGACCAAAGCATAATTTATTAATAAACGTGACAACAATAAATTTGGTAAGCATCGTAATTCCGTAATGTACTTACTATACGTACCTATACTTATGGTGAGGAAAATTTGCTAATGAGGTATATGTCCTGGTTAAAAATAACTGAACATATTAAATTTGTGACCAAAATGTCACTTCTTGAAATTTTCTTTCTTCTTATTTAAGAGCTTAGTGGCTCTTGTTGGTGGAGTATGCGGGTTGATATTTTATCCATCTGATATTAACTGATAAATTATAATCTGATGAAATAATATGATAATTTTTTCAAAAACCAGTTGCATTTAGATTCAATTATAGATAAATTCAACAAGGCAATGGCCTTTTCATCATATCTTTTTGAAGTCGTCGCAAAAGAACAAGATTTTAAAATCCAGAACAAGTTTTATGAATCCTTTTAAATTTTTAACATAATTAATGGCAGAGACATGTAAAAGGAAATTCTCAATTTCTTTAAATAAATGTGTCTGATCCAATTGAATGCTGAATTACCATTACTAAACCATGTATCTACATCTACAGATAGTTAAATGAAGTAGTCGTGTAATCTGAACTTCTGCTGTGAATATTTAACTGTACTTTGCAGTCAGTCTCGTGCTTTGATCATTATCCGTCTTATAATAAAAACAGGAATAACTTACTACTGTTACTAGGTTTAAACTATTACCCGCCAAAATCAAGTTCACATCTTGTAATATTACACTATCTCACATGTCAATCTCAACGTTTAAACCTAGTAACAAAGTTGGTCCTGTTTTTATAATAAGACGGTATAGGCACAGAGTATAGGTTTAAGCTTTTGAGCGTATCATTCCCTTGACATAATATAAAGAGACAAAAGAAGATTCCCTTGACGCACTCGGAATGAAGGAAATTCACATTGACTCCGGAAGACATAACATTACGTATTTATTGAGTCGAGATTAGAGCAACATGGCGTCCACTGCTCCGACGTTTTCGGAAAATTAAGCGTGAAATTTTGTTTTATTTTTTTAAATTGAAATGCAATTTTATGGCACATCAATTAAATAAAATTTTGTGATAAGTGGTTTATTAGCACCATATACCACCACCTGTTATAAATGTGTGTAATAATACCCTATCTATTAACGAAAAAAAAAGCAATGAACTTATTAATTTTTAATGGAATCTTTAAAATGGTTATTTTTATGTCTAATATGCTTGATAAGCTCTATTTCTTAAAAAAAATACTTACTAGATACTTGACAGGCTCATCATGCACCAGCCTGTCTTGGCTGCACCAACTTTCTGCCGCGGCACAGCCGTAGAAGAAAACATTCTTTTTGCGCGAATGCCCATGGTAGTCACAATACACCAGAGGCGGTTTCTTCCACACACGCACCAAGTATTCTATGAGACCCTGTTTGTAATACATAATATTTATTTTGTGGAAATAGTACTTTTTAAAAATATTTATGTTAGTTTTTTTAAGTGCCTATGATAGAAATCAGGATTAAACTGAGCATTCTTTTACTAATTATTATCACGGACATTGATAGACTAAGAAATAGCTCCAAAATTCTTTAATGTACTAAGTTATTCAGGTCTGTTATCCTGTTCATACGGGGCCCAATCGGGTAACAAGGGGTTTTGAAGCTGGATCGCACGCGAGTGAATAGGACTGTACCGAATATTACAATTTTTGTTCGGTTTCTTTATTCGAGTCAACTGTGAGGGCCACTTTCTTATAGAAACTGTTATTACAGAATCTTCCCATATAAGAAAAAAAAAATGCTTTACCTTTGTATGGTAAATGGAAGGATGTAAAACAGGATTCGGTTTGCACCAGCGTCGATTCAGATCTTCATTAGTCAGGCCGCAGCGATGGCTGCAACAAGAAATTACATTTTGCAGGACCAGATAAGCAGGAAATTTCTCATCCTCGCGACCAACCACAAGTGTCATTTGATGCAACAACGCTTAGACTAGATCCTTAGATTAAAGAAGTACTTATTCTTGGTCTAATACCTAACACATATACCTATACATTCATCATCATGATCCAAGCGCATACTTCCGGTTGCATCGTCAGCGGTTACGCTTCAGAGCCCGGGGTCCGCTACCTTACCTATAGGTGATTTGACGAAGTTACTGGTTTTCACACAGAGCGACTGCCGTCAGACCTCCGCAACCCAAAGGGTAGACCAGAACCAATCCTAGGGATAGGTACAAACGCTAGATGGCGTTCGGGACCTTTACATGCCTCCCGAAGCACGGAATCATCTTTTTTTCGAATAATCAGGTGATTCAAGCCTGCAATAACCTAACCAGACTGGAAACAACTTTTCACAAAGTATGCTTTCCAGTGGGATTTGAACCCACAACCTCCGGATCACAAGGCAAACGCCTTGACCACTTGGACCACGAAGGCAGTCAATACACATCTTCAAATCACTGATACAAATGCCGGTAACTAGTTTTAACGCCATATGGCGTAAAAACTTTGTTGTAAAAATGTAAAAAATTGTCACACACTTGTAATATTACAGTGTGTGACAATTGTACAAAATAAATGTTTTATCTATCAATCTGTCTAACTTTTACTTTAAGTATCTTTGTAACTAAGTTTTTTTCCTTATTAGCTTTGAATTCCTATTTAAGTAACTAGATCACACATGGGAGTGCGAAATAGTGGGAGCTGGAGTGATACCTAGGTATTTTCAGTTTTCTGTTCTTGGTTATTTCAGTGCTCCTCAAGGATCTGCACCTTCAGCAAGAGTGCTCGCATAGCCCAAACTACATAATACAATTGAAATTGCTGTCAGAACTAAAATACCCCTGTTTTGGTATTCAAATGAGCTTTGGTTGAATAAGATATTAAAGGAGTACATGTAGTTAATATAATAATCCCTCGCCTCCTTCTCCATCCTAACAAATATTATAAATGCGAAAGTGAGTTTGTATATTAGTTTGTTGGTTTGTTTGTTAGCTCTTCACGCTATATCTACTGAACCTATCGTCTTGAAAATTCGCATACATAGTTAGGAGTACTGAGAAGGATATGGGGTACCTTTTATCTCGAAACAGTAATGTTCCCGTAGGATTTGGGATACGCGAGCGAAGCCGCGGGCAATAGCTAGTATTAAATAAGTAGGTATATCTCATCTCTGTTGTTTGCACGCTACTCATATCATTCTCACCATTGCTCTCAGTTGGTTGACTTGACTGGCAGAACCCTCGGGCTTTAAATCCACCTTAACACTATTGTGTACAACTATAAAGTTAAACTAGCTTTTCTGGCGCTGCGCGGGCTGCAAAGAGCCCGCGGTTTTTGGCGCAGCTGTTAAGGTTGGCTAAAGTACATTTCTAGATAAGAAAGTAGGTAAAAACTGCAGCTAGTAAAAATAATATGTTAAATAAATAAATAAAACATATAATATACATAATCAACAAAGCTCATAAAGTTGTAAACGCCGTTTTTAACGTTGTTATTACAAGTATACAAACGTCGTACCTGGGACTGAGCTATCGTATTAATATCATAGGCTCTGATAGGTCCGCATCGAATCGAGATATTTACAACTCAATACGGTGTTTCGTAGCAGTTATTTCATTAGATGCCCGACACGACCGCGTCGAAAGCTATATATCGGCATATAAAATGATAATTTGATTCATGCGCTTATAAGGCACACGGACAGAGCTTCGCGAGGACAATTTAATATGACAAGCTATTAAATTAAATGAATGGCTGGCCACGTAGGAATTCGACGAGTTGGTGCGTGCGTGTTGCATTTTCGACGAAACTGCCGCGTGTGATGTCGCCTGCGCCTGCGACTCTACACCGCCGCGCAACAACACACTAATTTTGTTTTTATCTCATCTATTCGAAAAACGATGATTTTATCCCAAATATTTAGGGCTAAAGTCACAGGTAATTCTCTAGACACTGAAAAGTAAATTCCCTAGGCGTTAAAACACATTTGAAAACCGAATACGAATGTAGAATCAAAAATAACATTGGCAGTCAGCTAAAAAAAGGAATATTTTGGTTTTAAAATTATAAATACAGGAAAGGGCGTCGTAATTTTTTAAAATTAGAATACAATTGGTTTTACTTGGATGAAAATAGGTCAAAATGTTTTGGTTCTCTTGCTTCAAAATAATAATTTATTAAATACCAATAAAAACGCGCAATTGTTGTCTTTGTTATTTTTACAACTATTTTAAATGTAAATAATTTCTTGATGAGGCTGATAGTAAATAAATATGAAGTTTACGTATAATATACATATTTAAATATATAAAGAATTGACACACAAGGAAAAAGTAATGAAACGATTCTAATGACTGGAAAATGTATAAGATATGGTGGTCCTAGAAAAATATTTTCATAGTACTTCTTCAGTGAAAACGCCACCGAATAAAGGTTAGTAAATCCTGATTAGGTAACTATATGTAGGTATTCTACTTTCGTTATAGGTTTATATTTGCTTTTTCTCATAGATGGAGATGAAAAGAAGAATGTGCTACACGGTGTACGGTAATAGTTTTATCTCGGGCGATATATTTGAATCCCTCGCTTCATTCAGGATTCCACCGTAGAATCCCTCGCTACGCTCGTGATTCTATTGTAGCATCCTTCGTTTCGCTCTGGATTCAAAGTAGCGCCCTCGCGTTAAAACTTTTACCTTTACGCCTTGTAGCACAATATACTATTTCGTATCTGTATTCACCGCGTCTCCGAAATTGATTTACAGCTATAATAAAAGCAACCTTTTACGTTCATGCTCTCTTTTTGTCTACCACTTTTTACCCAATTTTTAAATGCTAGGACCTTTATATTACGTAAGTTTTATATTTTACTACCAACCAGAAATGCTGATCATCAGCAACGAAACTGTGTTGAAACCATACAATAATCGTAAAATAACTAATTTTATTAGTGTAAGACTAGTCTATTACACAAATTATTACTGAAATTAAAATGAGACTATATAAAGTTCTAATTTGTTCTATTCTGCAACTAACCACCGCCGCAGCTTCTACGTCGATTATCAAAGAACAACGTCTTCAATTGTGTCATTATTTACAGCTACATAAACTTCAGTGCGTCTGCAATCTACGACAATTCACTACGACTCTCCCGTTATTAAAGGGCAATTCTTATAGTGCACGTGCTTCTGACATAATCGCACACAGCAGCAAGATACGTAACGGACAAAGAAATCATAAGGCGCACTTAACTGTAACAGTATTCAAATATAAATGCAGCTTTATTTGCTACCGTCTTATCCAGGGGAATCACGGAAATGGGTTGTAAATGTAAAGGAAAAAACAAAAATAACCCACTGCCCAAACGACTTCCCAAGAACTGATTCGTTTTAAATTCACACCTCACAGATCTCGATAAGAGAACCGAAGCGGGTATCGACAAATTATTCTCGAGATAAGGGCGCATTTTTTGTACGCTCGCGGCTTTTTAATGCGGCAAACGATTTTAGAGGAATTTAATAATTTGTATGATTCAAACTGCTCGTTGCGTCTCTGCCTATTTGCAGTTCTACGAAGTGCATCTCTCGGTGCGCATTTTTTCCTGGATGGCCGTCCAATTAGGAGTGGTTCAGTGGAGACACATCATTAGCGGGCGCAGCGCTGCATAGGTCCTCGACTCCTGCGATGGTAGCGGCCGTCCCTGGCCGCGGCCTTCGCCCGGCGACCGGTTGCGCATCTTTTACTCTAATCAGGGGGAAAAAATAGCGTCTGTCGCATGCGCGAACGAAAGCGAACAAGCGAGAATCCGCACCCTGTCCTGCGTGTTTTATGGTGGTTCGTTGCGGTACCAGGGCGACACGCCTAGGGTTGGCACAGCCTTATTAATTTGACGAATTAATTAACAAAGCAAAAAAGATATTTACTATTTTGTTCTTAGCTGAATATATTGTACGTATTGTGATGTGTTCAAAGAGAAGCCTAATCGTGAATGACATTATGAGTTTAATAAGAGTTTTGATATATTTTAAAATAATGAATGAGGCATTCCAATTTCTGCACTGATGTTTGTAACCACCTCAAACATCTCACTTAGCAATATGGTGATCCTGAGATAGAAAACGGAATTATTTCAAAATTAAAGCCGATTCTCTTGATCACCATTTAAGATTTACACATAAGAAGAAGGAGCTGGTCCATTCTATTTTTCGCTCTCAAACAAGTATGTTCAACTACAAATTAATTAGATACTGTAGTTTTATAACATTTGTGAAAGAAATCATTAAGAAGGCTAGCCCTTTGAGGTGGGCAGTGACGGCGCGGCCGCGGCTGGTTCAAGGGTCCGCAGCCATCTATTTTTAGCTCCCAGCGTACCGATGCTATCAGCCGGCCATAGCACGGCCTCGCTCCAACTCTACCCGCCCTCTATGCACCCTTCGCATATCGTTCAGCCAATAAAATAGACCAAAGCAACAGCGCTTTATATTTATTTCATTTATTTATAACACGTGTCCATTGTTTCTACTTCAATGGTAATTCATGTCCCGAGGCGCAAGCGAGCATCTTCGTGAAGATGTTTACATTAATGACATTGCAAGTCGATAAATAATATGTTGAATGCAGCACAGAATGCGTCGACTCACATTTTATGGTTACAAAACGACATAGCATGGTTATTTGAGTAAATCTATCTATCTACGAGTCTGGTAGGTACGAGTACACGTCACACTCATCTGTATTCTGAGCGCGGAGGCTGTTTCCTGTGAGTCGACAGGAGACTGGAGAGCAAGCAGTTCCGAACGGATACAATCTAATACTATTTTAATTTATATCCTCTAACACAGAGGCGAGAACAATATCTCATTCATAAAAATCTGCATGCTACCGATTTTAGGAGCACTGACTTTTCTGTCAAATTCATTAAGTCTGCACTCCTCAAATTGTTAGATTTCCCACTATATGATTAATTTAGGAAGGCAGATTTTTTTTTAAATATGAGGGATAGTATCGACGCCTGTGTTAGGAAATGCGTTCAGGAATGCTATTTTTGAAATCGGGAGTCACGTTACGAATGGTTTACGCGAGCGTTTCCAAAAAGGCGCATTTTTGAATTGGTCACATGCGAAGGATTTGCACGAGTGGTCACCAGTCACCACTCGTAATTTTAACATATTAAGTAGGTAGCGTACAAATTTTATAGAAACCTTTGTGTTACTTCTCATGGTGAATCCGTTCCGTTTCACACTGCTTTTTTATTTATGTTGAAATGTTTAGAAAACCATTAACAAATTTATGATATTTTCTGCGTAAAATAATGTTACGTATCGCTGACACGACGGTTTCAAAAATACGATGCAATGCGTCGGAAGTTTGGAACGCGAGCAGTGAGTTGGAAAACTACACGTATTGTTTCGCTGACTCTCTCGTTGAAATATAGCACTCCAGGCTCGGATCTCGCGGGCAATTTGAACGGTAGGATTCGCTAACCGGCATCGATAACTCTGTATTCGTGTCCACCACCGGACACAGTACGAGTTATTTACGATAGTCGCGAGACAATCGGCCGGTCGCTTATCCGGTGCCACCGCGACAATAACATGACGTGGCTGTCTTTATTAAATAGCGTCCTTTGGAATTAACACGTGCCTAGCTTATATTTATAGCGTCTGAATCATCCGCCCAGAATGGCGGTTTACACTGGGGAATGCGAAGCTGCCTTTGCAATTTATTATAACTGCTACATTGTAATGGCTCTAGATATTTCAAGAGCATAAACGTCATAATTAGGTATACTTAGTTCATAAGATATTCGTAATGTACATTTGACAAACAAAAACAGTTAGAAGTCCTGACGATTAACTTTGGTACTACTAATTGATTATATTACCGAGGTGCTGGTGGAAACGGCGCAGTTCGCCACAGGCTGCAGGGCGGTTCAATGACACATCTCGTCTCCGAGAACTGTCCTCACGGCAGGAATGCAGCCACCGTTCACCACGTAACACTAAAATGCTTTCATTACAAGGACCCAAATCTCCAATAAAATTATATTTTTTAATTGCTAAAAGTACTTAAATACAGTGCAACGAATTCAAGGTACCTAAGTAGGTAAGTACAAATTATGCTTTAATCTTTGAATACTGTAAAGAATAATGGCGGTTTTTGTTAGCAAGATTTAAATAAACAATTATACATGTTATTTACTGTGACAGATAGCATAGATCGATAAGCATTTTTGCATCGTGTAACGGAAACTCGCGGTGCTACTTTGTTGGACAGCGGCCATTAGGAAAATATAATTTTGCGCGGAAATGGTTTCCCGTTGATAATCGGTACTACAGCATTAATAACTATAAAGAGGTTGTTTTTAGAGAATACCTACTTAAACTTAGTATTACGTACATGTTTTTGCGCTTAGTACTATTCTAACGGAGTTAGCATAATTTGGGCGGGCCGTAACCACAGAATATATACTAGTACCCGCATTGCAAAAATCCTCCGTTATTTGATTTTAAATATATTATGACTTTTTTGACGTGTGTGTGTCGGTCTGTTTCATCGTAGCTCCTAAACGAATAGACCGATTTCGATGCGGTGTTTTAAGGCACAAGGCTTTTAAATCCTTGTCTGTTGATATGATTCTTACTACGCGCGTTCAAAAGTTATTGGGGGTGAACGCTTGAAAATCAGGGGTTTTTAAATTTGTCTCACAAATAAACTTATGGTATCTACCTATATGAACTATGACGTACGCCAGATTACTTCGAGGCGTAGAAATTCACATTATTATTAGATATTTAAAGTAAGATTTCCTTAATTTCCATGTGCTATAGGAGCCATGTACTCCTGTCATCGACAAAGATTCTTGAATGCATTGGATTTCAGTTTAGGTACTTTAGTCTTGCCTCAGCCCGTCGGTGTCCGTCGCATTTTGCGCATTCTTCAATGTTTTAAGTTTGCATTTGTGCATAAATTCAAGTGAGGAAGTTGTCGCTTCATTTAAAGCGTGGCATCGGGAGTTGGAAGCAAATCCATTTCACGGGCGACGGCGGTCGTGAGACGGCCGCGACAATGATGAACTCCAGATAAACTAACAGCCAGCGCCGGGAACTTTAGCGCCGCTTTTCTTCTATTGATTTACGTATCGGACCGTGATCGTCAGGCGTGAGCCACGACCTCCTCTCCGTGAGCAATTTGTGTAAATAAAACAGTCCAGTTAATTCATGCCACTTTTTTGGACAATTCGTGAAGTGCACTGACTTAGCAGATTTACTGCAAACACCCTTGGTCTGAGACTGCAAAAAAGTACCTGAGAATACATCTATACTAATATTATAAAGCGGAAGAGTTTGTTTGTTTGTTTAAACGCGCTAATCTCAGGAACTAATGGTCCGATTTGAAAAATTCTTTTTTTGTTGGGTAGTCCATTTATAGAGGAAGGCTTTAGGCTATATAATATTCCGACAACCACGCGAACGAAGTCGCGGGCACAGCTAGTTTATAAATAAAACAGTCTAGTTAATTAATGCCCATTTTTAGACAATTCGTAAAGTGCACTGATTTAGCAGATTTACTGCAAACACCCTTGGTTTGAGACTGCAAACAAGTACTCAAGAATACATTTTATGTTTTAATGTTTAATACAACATGCATGATGGGCAGCGACGAGCGAGTCGTACTACTTATTACAATAATGGCTCGGTTAGTCAACAAAAGAATAGCCGGTCGGTTGATGGGATAAGTGAATTTATTTGCATAATTCGAAACGACTTTATGTTCTTGGTTTTTTAATTCTCTATATATTTTTTTGTTTATTTCCAAGGTATTTACCGTAATACAACAAAACGACTAAGTAATTTTTCATACGTAAACGTTGGACAGTCAGTTGTTTCATAAAAATGGGTGGATAATCGAAATAAACTATTTATTGTTATTAAAAAAAAAAAAAATTATACCCCACTTCTCTTCTTTCGACCTCTCATCATCTTTATGCTGACGACCTTCAACTCTATCATTCTTGCGACCGCAGTGATACTGATTCCGCGATTTCCCTTCTAAATAATGATCTTCGGCTTATCACGGAATGGTCAGGACGGTATGGAGTTTCCGTCAATCCTAGCAAATGTCAAGCTATTCTTGTGGGAAGCTCTCGACAACTTGACAACATTGACATTGAAACCGTCACTCCAATACAATTTAATGGTGTCACCATACCGTTCTGTTCCAGTGTCAAAGATCTGGGGCTGCATATTGACTCTACTCTTAGTTGGTCCAATCATGTCGCTGAGGTTAGTCGCAAGGTAACAGGGACACTGCGCTGTCTTTATAGATATAAGAACTTTCTTCCGCTTAAAACAAAAGTAACTTTGACGCAATTCCTAATTATTCCTATAATCGATTATGCAGACGTTTGCTATACAAATTTAAATCAATTTTTCTACATAAACTCGACAAACTAGCTAACAACTGCATCAGGTTTATCTTCGGACTTCGTAAATATGACCATATCTCCTCCTTCCGGTCACAGTTGGCCTGGCTCCCTATCCCCCAGCGTCGAAACGTTAGAATCCTATGCATGCTTTATGCTATCCTCAATAATCCTTACTCCCCTGCTTATCTCAAATCTCAATTTTATCTTCTCAGCTCTACGCATTCGCGAAATCTTCGCTCTTCTAATCTTCTAACATTATCCATCCCTCATCATTGCACTGAATTTATGAATAAATCTTTTCAAATTCAAGCCATCCTTCTCTGGAATTCTCTTACTGATTCTATTAGACGAGCGCCTAGTCGTCACGCTTTTAAACGGGCGCCGGTTCAAAAACGGTTTCTCCAAGAAGTCTCTTCTTCTCGTCGTGTCCCTGCGCGGTAATTAGTAGTCATCCTTATATGTATTTATCTATCCGCATACATATATAATTAGTTCTTTATGTATTATATTTACATAATTATATATTTTGTATATTTATTTTATCTATAGTTATTGTATTGGTATATATTTCTTTAAATTAATATTTATGTATATTCTTGACTAGCTGTGCCCGCGACTTCGTTCGCGTGGTTGTCGAAACGTAATGTTATATAGCCTAAAGCCTTCCTCTATAAATGGACTACCCAACAAAAAAAGAATTTTTCAAATCGGACCATTAGTTCCTGAGATTAGCGTGTTTAAACAAACAAACAAACAAACAAACAAACAAACAAACAAACAAACAAACAAACAAACAAACAAACAAACAAACAAACAAACAAACAAACAAACAAACAAACAAACAAACAAACAAACAAACAAACAAACTCTTCCGCTTTATAATATTAGTATAGATTTATTCTTGTAGTTATTTATAGATACTTTTAAATTTTGTTTATCACACTCTGTCGCACCACCCAAATTATTTCTCAACTTGGTCCAATGGTTGACTGGCAGAGAACGCCATAAGGCGTTAAGTCCGCCATTTGTACACTTTTTTTATGTGCAATAAAGTTTAAATAAATATATAATAGTTTGGCGCTTTGTAGTACGACAGCATGGTGTTGACGAAAAATGCATTGAGTTTACGTTCCCACTGGGGCTGAGAAAAAGTACAATCAGCGGCGAGGCGAGCAATAAGTTTCGTGTGAACATTGCATTAAAATAAATAAAATTGAATTGCCTTAGGGCGTTCATGCACTTCTCCGTATTCGGTTCGTACCTATCCGATACGTGAAAAGGACAGACGGAAAATTCACGTCTTGCGTTTGTGTACTTATCCGTATCCGATAATAGATAATATTTGCTTGCTCAGGTTTTTGTGGCCAGGCCACTTCGATTCGGAATAGTTCCGCCAAAAAAACGACTCGAAGCGAGAATTCACGGATCGAACATGAACCGTCACGCATGAGTGTACAAGTGTCCATAAAATTATTAGGAAGGCTAAACTGGATCAGAAACGAATAGGAATCTGATACGAACCAAATACGGATAAGCGTGCACAAACGCCTTTAGTGTTTCTTTTCAACGGTGTGATGAAGTTGAAATGCGTTGCGATGACAACACATCTTTGACAAGTTCAAGATCAGCGCCGACCGCGATGACTCGGCGAGTGGTGTCGTTGACTCCGACTCTATCACAATGATGCAAGTGATAGAGCGTGAACTATTCGCACGAGTTAAGCGTTCTTTGTTAATGCGAGTGCCAGCTTAGAGCTGCGCTCGGTTGTGAAGCGCACTGTGGTGGTTGCCGTCTCATCTCACAATTCTTTTTTTTTACGAAATATGCCCTTCTTCAAAATCCTTGTATATATCATTATTATTTAGAGCCCACTAGATCCCATTTTTGGGCAAAGGCCTCGAAGTCCCTCTCAGCTCTCCATTCCTCTCTATCTTGCGCTTTTGCCTGTCAGTCTATGACGACCTCCGTGGTGGTAATGGTCAACACGCTAGTCCGCCAATCTGGAGATTCTGGGTTCAATACCCAGCCAGGGCAAGTTGGAAAATGACCTTTTCCAAATTGTCCTGGGTCTTGGTTGTTTATCTATATATGTATTTATTATAATATATATATAGTATCGTTGAGTTAGTATCCCATAACACAAGTTTAAAAAACTTACTTTGGGGCTAGCTTAATCAGTGTGATTTGTCCCTAGAAAAAAAATGCATGGTGCGTGAGACGCCTATTTTCCTTTAGGGTAAGCAGGAACTCTACTTGCAGCAATCCTTGCATCTTACGATTCGTCTTCACTAAATACATCACGCGTCACATACGTACATATATGTACTATTAATTTACACGCATCTGAAATGTTGAACGGGAATCAGAAATAGTTTCAGTCAGTGGCGTAGCTTAGGAGAGTCTACCTACCCCATTTGGGGTTGACCCCTACTTCTATTTGCAAAGCCATGCGGATATTGTATCACCGCATCGGGTGCCACCCACGTTAGCTGCGCCACTGGTTTCGGGGCTAGACCATCGCCTATTAAGAATGATTCAATGATTATCATCATCTTCACACCCAATCCTTTTAACGATCTATACAGTCTGTATGATAAGCAGCTTGGCATTTGTACTATTTTCTTTGTTCGCTGATTAGCATGGGAGATCTTGTTCTAGTTCTGCTTGTTGTTTTTTTTTGGCTTTCGTGTGTGTAAGTGGCCAACACTGGTGTCATATTTTTAAAGCTGCCGAAAGGCATATGACAGCCGGGACCAACGACTTTGCCTGCCCTCTGAAGCACAGAGGACATCGAGAAACGTCGAAATGTCACTTGTGCCACCAATTCAAGTGGGGACCAAACCCGTCTTTGCTATTTTATATTTTGTCTTTGTCTTTGTTTTTGTCTTTTGTCATTTGAAAGCGCTAGCAATACGTACTCACACCGGGCCAACAAGCTCCTTCTAGTTCGAAAAAGAAAAGATGTCAATGAATTACGAAAAGAAGTGACATTTTAATGAAAGGTATCTTTGCTTGTAGGTAAAAAGTTAAATTTAAAAGACATAAAATCCGTATATATTTTAGTTTTATTTTTTGAGCTAAAAGTATTATACGAGATGAAACGGTGCGTGCAAAGCCCGCTGCCGACTATGCGACGCAGGGGCAAGCTTTAAAGCCTTAAGAGTGACCCGCTATTATAACTCTACAGAAAATCTCACACTCTCCATCGTAATTCATTAGCCGCCCGCATTCGGCCCATTTTATTTATGACGGCTTAGGTTTTGTCAGTGAATACTCTTGTGCTTTCAAAGTTGCGCGTGCGCTTTAGAATAATAAGGACGAGTAAAGGTAAAGAGACATCCGAGGACAAGGCTTGGGATATTCTTGCCGAGGGGATTTTTCACTTTATTGCCTGTTACTTATGATTTATTGGACTACAAGGATTTATGAGTCGTTAGTTCATAAAATAGACTGTAGACAAGAGTTCTTAACAAGTTCATCGTATTTGTAATTATACTTGTAATATTTATGACCAATATATATGTACATATGTACTGTAAGAGCAGTAAGAATTTAGCCTATATTATAAGTATATAAGAATATATCTATGTTGAGTTAGTATCCGATAACACAAGTCTCGAACTTACTTTGGGGCTAGCTCAATCCATGAGATTTGTCCGTATTTATTTTTTTATTTATATCTATACTTCTACGTATTTATTGGTAGTAATTTGAACGAGGTGGCCTAGGCTCGTAAGGAAAGGAGCTTTTATTACGTCAGTCGAGTACATTAAAAGTAAGAAAGTGAAATACCATTATAAAGATTAGCTGTACTTTTTAAACGCGGAGTATTCTTTTCGAACTCTTAACAATAAAACTTTCAGTAAGAAAAAAAACGTAAAATGTATGGTAATACTGTTCATTACAAATATAGGTCTAATTTTGCTATTTTATACTATATAGGTACTGATATTTAGTTTAAAACATATGTATAGCTCTGTATTCGGAATGTTTTAACTTCGATGTTCAAGCTCAACTGGCTGTAGGTAACAGTCAGTTTTGTAGGTACTTTATAAAAATCTGTTCTGTATAGAGTCAACTCCCAATATCAGATATCAAATACTAAACGTGTTCTACAATTGTTCCATAATCACAACTTTAAAGAATTTCAGATATTCCTAAAAATATTTTTTGTTATTAATTTAAAATGTATTTGTTGTAAATTAGGCGGCATTCGCGAGACGTTGTTTTACACCAAAAGGATTGATGGGTTGGCCGAGGTCGACAGGCGCGGGTACCTATCAGGCAGATTCCAAGAAGGCTCTGGTTCGATATTAATTGCCGTTCATATCCCTACACATTGCTCAAGGCGAGACTTTTCCCAGATTGCATATAAAATTCAAGATGGACGTGTCTACGCATGAGGAAACGCCAGCTCTTTTAGCATGACAGTGAGCAATCTTAACAATTACGAAATAGATCCCATAAAAGTTTATAGTCGGAATTAATCAAGGGCAACGGTGCAGCTATCCGTTGCTAAGGGACCTTACAAATTGGATTTACGGTAGTTTTTAAAGCTGGCAAATATGACGAGAACGCACGGGAAGTATGTGATTGCAAGAAAATAATCTCGAGGGATTCCGGAAGAGCGATGGAGGCATCTAATTGTGCAATTGAGGTTTAGATACGCCGCTTCAGTGCACTCCACTGTGAACGACTCACTTCATTTTCCCAGAGTCATACTTTTTTATAGCGTTATTTTCGCAATAATGCTTTGAACTTTTACTGGTGAGGAAAATAAAAGAACATTTTTATATGTGCTTCTGATTAACTTTAGAAGCTTTTTCAATCTGTCTGAAGGAAATATCCCATTTGGGAGTATAAATAAACAAAAGTTGCACTAGTGTAAATATTTAAAGAGTAAACAAAGATATCAAAGAACCGCAAACTGGTTGCTAAACACAGCGTCCAAACAAAACACTCGTACCTATATAAAACACATAATGGGAATATGGTTTTTCTATGATATTTGTGAGTGCCGGAATGTGGCCCCAATGCTTCGACAGCGAGCTGCTATATTCAAAGGTATAAGGGTGTGATTACGTCAGCAAGGGCCGAGGTTCAGTCGTGAGAAAACAACGATCAGCGCCGCAGATGAGCCATTGAGATTGGATTTACGATATTTCAAAATCACGTTCATAACCTTGAACCTGTGGGAAGGAAATCACACCTTAGCGCACCAATTATAATCACCATTATCGCCATTTTCAAGAGATTGTTGAATATTTTCAGTTTCCTTCCAAAGCGCTTATTTATGTATATCTAGAAACATCTTAGGTCCTTGCTTGTAATATGGTTTGTATTAGTCCCGTGGTGAAGACACTTTTATGTACATCTTAGGTCCTTGCTTGTCATATGGTTTGTATTAGTCCCGTGGTGCAAACACTATTATGTACATCTTAGGTCCTTGCATGTAATGTGGTTTGTATTAGTCCCGTGGTGCAAACACTTTTATGTACATCTTAGGTCCTTGCTTGTAATGTGGTTTGTATTAGTCCCGTGGTGCAGACACTTTTATGTACATCTTAGGTCCTTACTTGTAATGTGGTTTGTATTAGTCCCGTGGTGCAGACACTTTTATGTACATCTTAGGTCCTTACTTGTAATGTGGTTTGTATTAGTCCCGTGGTGCAGACACTTTTTTCAGTAACCGCTTGTTATTTAAATGAGCTTAATTTTCTGCGATCGAATATAATCGTTTCATTATAACTCTTTCATTATTTCAATGTTATAAATAGGAGACGATAGGTTTACTCATCGAATAAAATTGAAATTGCGTGCTCAAGATCGAGTTGTAATCCTGTCGGTCGTCGCGGTACGTGCTGCGTGAGCGCCGGCGCCAATGACCTAACTTTAATTAATTAATTATAAAAGAATGGCGACGTAATAACGTAACGTAATAATACGCCGAGGTCGTTATACCCGGTTCATGAGCATTATAACGGCGAAAGAAATATTAAAATTCGCGTAAAAAGCTACTGTAATGCTTGCTTCTAAAGCAAGCATTACAGTAGCATTTTTTTGATAAACTCACAAATTTATATTTAACGTCTAAAAATATTCTAAAACTATTTTAAGGGTGAATTCAGTCGATGATACTGAACAACTTCCTCAAGGAACATACTTAAATCGAAGTAAGAAAAATTGCTTTTCATAAAAACTCTAATCAGCTGATCGGTCAACTTAACTTGTATTGTAGGCCAAACATTTTTTTCCATACTTTGATACATGCTCCTTAGGGAAAGTTGTTCAGTATCATGGACTGCCTTGACCCTTAATTAAAATAGTTTCAATATATTTTGTTACACCCTATAAATGTGCGTAATTGATTATTGCAATTATGGCAAGCTGCGGAAATTCTTTTAACTGCGTTTCAGAACAGCGGGGAAATATCGGTTGCTAAATACTAAGCCTATGATTAGGGACTGTCAGTAGGTCCCTGGTCTCGAACTGCAGTAAATTATAGGGAATAACATGGTCTCATGCAGGCGTCGTGGCCGTACTCCCACACCCGCTCTGACACCTTTCGGAGAA
This sequence comes from Acrobasis repandana, assembly GCA_963576875.1. NCBI lineage: Eukaryota > Metazoa > Arthropoda > Insecta > Lepidoptera > Pyralidae > Acrobasis > Acrobasis repandana. Next base: position 8,337,947 of record OY756215.1, read on the forward strand.
CATCGTGTAGTGCGCCAATTATAACGGGAAGGAACCCTGGCTCCGCTCAGCCCGCTGTTCCAATCTCTGTAGTAATTGTTAGAACACACAACCACCCAGCGCGCAGCGAATCAATAACACTGCCTTCTGCTGTTACTACAGCTTCTGGTATTGCGACACTTGCAATTTGTGTCGCACCTATATATTATATTTACCTATAGTATATTTAAAAAATATAACTTTGGGTACTAATATATGAATTCATTTATGAATTGTTATTCAGACAAGGATGTTTTTGCATAAGAATTGTATCCATGTCTGAACCCAATCAACATTCCATATTGCTTAAATTATGGACGCCGACCGACGGGATAAAAACATACCTAAACTTCATAACAGTTCTTGGAACTTTCGGTCGTAATATAATAACTATGCAGTTTATTTTTTCACTGTTTTACGGTTTCTATTGATGTGAAAAAATCGTGACTATGAACGGTGGATTTACTGTTATTTGTATAAAGCGTCATAATAAAGCCAGACTACGTAAACTGTGGAATGAACGAGCGTGCTAATGGACAATACTGCCTTAATAGCGGTCTTTCGCGACAGCTTTGCGTCGAAAAAACTCAAAATTGCCACAAGACCGGTATGCGATGATGGATGAATAATAACTCCTCCGATTCATTTAAAAACTTCCAAAGCATTTAAAAGAATGAAGAAAATGTAAAAAACAAAATAATTAAAAATTTGATGGTCATTGAAAATCAGCAACGCTAGGTGATTTGTTCGGCCAATTTTACGCTATTTCAAGATATTGAATAATAACTAAAAATAAACCTACGTATTGTTTAAAGTATGAATAAAGTAAATGTAGAAAGGGGGTAAATAAATAATAGGGCTGTAGTTCGTTCAACTCGTCATCGGTGAAACGGAAAACTCACTGCTTATTAATATTGATGGAAATACACGTAAGGTTATGGTTGTTAACTAAATAATGAGTAATATCCGTTTCGTTGATGCTTATCGACATATTGGACGTGCGATGTCTCAGAATGTAAATGCTCCTGATCTAAAACTGGAGGAAATTATTTCACTTATAGAGTTACTGAACTCCAACTTGACTTTGACGACTCACGGGATGATCATGGAAAAGGAATTTTCATAAATTATAAATCAAACATACAAAACAATCGACTTAGCCGCGTTTAAAAAAAAAAAAAACACATAATCGGTCTTTTTGAGCTACGAAAACGTTTGTGAGCTACGATGCTATAGAACAAACGACATACAGAAATACCTACATACGTTTCAAATAGGTATACATAACAGTCCTCTTTTTTACGTCGCGGTGGTAAGTTCCAGGAGAACTGAGTAAATATATAGTTTTTGATAAAAGTTTGGAAAGTTGTTCATTACAGTTGAGGCGGGTTTGAGATACAAGTCATCTTTTTTTAAAACATTTGCGAGGAAAATACAACATTAATAAATTAGCTCTTAGAATATCTATATATATCTCAAAAGAAATATGGTCGAAAATGCATGCGTAGAATGTTGAAAAGAGAAACCTAAGAATCACGCGGCAAACAGCCTAATATTTATAAAAAAACGACGGGTTGCACTCCGGGAGTGCCGGCAGAAGTTAAAACTTGAATATTAACGTTGTGCATTTTTGATATTTTGGAATGGTTAGGGAATAATTTTGCACGAATTGCTTTAATTATCAGTATAAAAGTACTATCATTTATGTGGTAGAATACAATATTTATTTATTTTGTATCGTACACAAACATGACAATTTATATTACATTAAAAAGTGTCCTGACGCGAGTTTAACATTTTTTACCCATTACAAAAAAAGTGCACAACGCCGCTAAAGAAGTTTTCACTTCTAAAAGGTTTGGGCTTGTCCGGGATTTGAACCCGGGACTGATTACGGTACGATTTTTCGAAAAATCATACCCCTAGACCAACGAGCCGGCTGACAGCTTAGTCGAAATTATAGTATAAATACTTCCTCTCCTACGCCGCGCCGGCTGTTTTTGATCAGGACACGTGTCCTGACGCGAGTTTAACATTTTTTACCCATTACAAAAAAAGTGCAAAACGCCGCTAAAGAAGTTTTCACTTCAAAAAAATGTCTTCGATTTCATAACAAAAAATACTTAATTTGTATTTTAAATAAATATTTAATAAACTGGAGACATAAAACGCCGTGTGGTTCCCGGCAGAGTAGAATAGGACGACTCCAAGTCTTCCCGTGGATGTCGATGTCGACTTAGAAAACACAAGCTGAACAAAGCTTATAAACATCAATGAGACTTTATTATTATACCATGAATGAGACCTCTCCAACCCGTCTGGCCAGCGTGGAGAGTGTAGGCCAAATCCTTTGACTGCTCTGGCTAATATATGGCTCTGGTAGTACAGAGAGGGTCGTGCTCCAGCAGTGGAGACTAAAAGACCTGATTATGATGATATGATAAATATTGTTAGTATAAATATTTTTTTTTTGTAATAAAAAGTACTTAGTATTTCGCAATAATATAAAAGCTGATTCATGAAATTTTGAAAAAGTTATATCACAGTAAAATTTTTGTAATGTCAATTACCCGCGCGATTTCGAATATGTGCGTGATGGAATGGATGGCATTGCGCAATTAAAATAAGTGGGAAGTACCTATCAGGTTCGGAGTGACTGTTTTCAAATTAAAATTATGCTAAATAATTACGCTGCGATAGGTAGCTATATAATTATATAGATTTAAATGCTGTCACTGAGCTATCTTTAAGATAAGAGGCCGATGTTTTAATCGAAATATAACTAATTCAGTCGATAAATTTTAAACGCATTCGTTCGGAAAGTGCTATTTCCCAGACTAATTTTAATGTGTAATGCCATCCATTACGCTCATATTCGTAATCGTGCGGAAAATTTACTTACGAAACAAGTGTTTAAGAATAAGATTCTTTATTACCAAAATATCGAATACTATTATCTATACTAATATTATAAAGCGGAAGAGTTTGTTTGTTTGTTTGTTTGTTTGTTTAAACGCGCTAATCTCAGGAACTAATGGTCCGATTTGAAAAATTCTTTTTTTGTTGGGTAGTCCATTTATAGAGGAAGGCTTTAGGCTATAACATTCCGACAACCACGCGAACGAAGTCGCGGGCACAGCTAGTCGAATAATAAAATCTCTTTGTAAGGATACTAGCCCACTGACAACGAAATTTTGTTTTACATCAATATTTGTGAGTAAAATATTTATAAAATACTAAAACAAATTTATAAATTTGCCGTTAAAGGAAATCAAAGATATTAATTTCTTTTTAATAATAGGTTGGCTATTGGCTCTTGTATCACTACAGGTGCGCGCATGCGCTAATGTCTGAAAAAAGAAAAGATTTCCATGTGCGCGCCATATTTATAATTTTCTATTTCGAGGTTTTCTTTAATATTTTTTCAACACATTTGTATTGAAAAATGTTGTATGGCACACGTTCGTATTGTTCATTACAAGTCTTGAATCCATAGAAACAAGCGCGGGCTTTGCCCGCTTGAGAGTCAATCCGCCTCGACTGTAATGAACAACTTACCACACTTGTATCGTTACCTGGTTAGGCGTAGGCATTTGATTGATGGGCATTGGGCGTCTCCTAAATAATGAATTATTTTGTAGTGTGTTATGTTCGCGAATATGCACTATACTGTAAATTTATCTTGCGTTCTTAAATAGGTAGGTACGTAGTCCTCGTACACGACAGTTGCGAAATTAAATGTCATAGGTATAATAGCACGACATATCCACATTTATTAATAAATAAATATAAACTGTCTCCTACCGTTTGCTAGTAATTGTATTCGTAATACCTATATACAGTTTGTCCAGCAAATGTAACTGTTACATCATAATTGTCAATTTCAATTAGTCTAATATCTCTCAAAAATAAAATACCTACCTAGTAGTAATATTTTACAGATGATAGTTATTTTAATGATCTAAGTGATAAGTTTTCTATGAATTTAATTTATATGATAAATTTTATTGAAGCAGTTTCAACAATTACTTTATATTTTAACAAATATAAGACAAAATCGCTGTTTAGATGGTTTTATATATATCAATGCATATCTACGGACAGATGAATTTAGCAAAACGCTATAGTATCGCTCAGATTATTCTGTATCTACCTATATTATTATGTAAGGTTTCTACTTTTTCTCTCTTTGCTATCTGGTGTCGGAATAAAAATAAAACGACGAATTCAATGGACTCGAGAAGTGAGTTTATAAGACAACTATTAACAGTTTAGTCTCCAAAAGAAACAAAAAGAGAAATATATGTAAATCGGACGAGTAATAAATATTTTAATAGTATGTTCTATGGAAATGCCAAAGCGCTTGCATCGCCGGCCCCGTATAATGACCAAGCAATATTCCGAATGTTATTCTGGGACCTGGACATCAAGCTAAGGCTGTGTACAAGCTATTTTATTTTTAGTACTCATTGCTATTGCGGTTGACTATTATGCGGTTATTTTTAAAGTGGTTTTAAAGCGATACGAGTAGCATTTTTATAATAACCGCGTAATCAGCCGACCACCGTGCGCGCCGTTTCACGCACCGGCGTCATTAGAACGAGTGCTCGAAACGCAGATGTGTTAATGTTTTCTTTATTTCAACTTTAAATAGTGCCTATAAAGGGTGCAATTCACCTATAGTGGCTAAGTATAATTTTAATGCAATTTATTAAATTAGTATCGTAAAACGAGGTGAATACTATGAGTACAAATTCAATCGAGGAGTGTTTGTTTTTTCAGAATTTGCATATCTATGTATACCTAATGCCAAATTATTCTATCCATCTTATCCTAATAGTTGTTATTCAACCCTTTCCATGGTATATTATTGTCCAATAGAACGAAATATTATAGCGTAGGTATGTAGAGTCAAATCCAACATCAACGCAATTGTCGTACGTTACATTTATTTTTTTTAATTTGTTCGACGAATGAGCCTATAAAGATAAAAGTAAGTTTATTTGCCAAACATGCGGAACGTTTATAAAACGAGGAAATTATCCATATTTATGATAGCTGTATCATAATTAGAATAATTTCCTTATTTAAGACATTGCATTGAGGAATTCAAGTACCTCATCAAGGACACTATATTTAAAGCCAGTGAAAATAATTATTGTATTAGACAGTAGAATTTAAAGTATTCAAATTAAATAATGAGTTCAGCATCTTGAATGCCTAAAAAATCCTATAAAAATATTAGAATTTAAAGTTAACCATGTTTTAATTTAATGAGTCAATCGTAGCTTGCCGGTACCTAATTTAAACGTTTGGTTTAGCAATCACAATGAAACGCTTTGTACCTTAAATATAGAAACAAAAGAACAATTGAAAGCATTGCTAAGTTGTGAAGCTTTCTACGAGATACAGAGCAACTAAGCTTGTTTTACACGAACGTGCTAAAATACATTATCAATAAGATAAAAATAACCATCTAAAACGTAAAAATACGGTCTAGCTTTAATTGCTATTTGCATTAACAAAACAAAATGTGGCTTTATTCCTTCTCATTGATTTCCGTTGAATATTGATAAATCAAATATGAGTTGAGAGAAAGTCCAAACTAAAACATGTCTAATTTTCCACAGTTTTCGTTTCTTTTTAATTTTTAATTAAAAATTTTTGCACAAAACTATTTTACAAGTGGTGGACCTAATGCTATGGCATTCTCTACCGGTCAGCCATAATTTTTAGCATTCCTCCAATATATTTTGTTTATATTATTATGAGTATATAATTATTTGTGTACATCAGTCTCAAGTTCTCAACAAAGCGTGCCCGCCTTATTTTCATTTGGAAAGAGTCGGCATGTGCGGTCCTATTTATTGCTATTATACAAAACACCAGTCATGCACAGCTTCAATTAAATGCTCCCCCAAGCGGCGTTACATCTTCGCTTTAAAAAATCTTTGTATCGTTCGAATCTCTGAACTTTTGCTCCTTTTGCAGCTATTAATGTAATATCTCGATTTTTTTTGTTGAAATAAAACCTTGAATTTTATTTTATCGTCCCGTATCGCCAAGGAACGTAACTCATCTGGTGTAAAACAATACTGATAGCTATCGCGCCAACGGGATAAAAATGTTTTTTAAAATGCTAGAGCTTTTGTGCAATTCAATTTTCTTTGACTTTAAGTGCAGTCTCATGTACTGTGGGTTCAATAGGATATTAAAAGTAGTGTGTGTTTTGCATAGTGAGCTTTTCGCTCTCGGTGGTGTGAGCTTAGATGACCGTGGACCGTGGGAGGCTGGAGGCGACGTCGCGGCAGGCGGGGCGCGGGCAAACAGTCGCGACCAATTAACGTGGCTCTCAGGGACATGTTCGAGAGCTGCACCAGCGGCGGCTTTCAACTCCTGCGAGTGCCCAGCATGATTTTATTTCACCACAACTAGACGTAATGGCGTATTCACGAACGGATAAATTTACATTTTTATTATAGCCGATAGCATTGGCTATTATCACCGTTAGTATATTTATCTGTTCTTAAAACCAACTTTGGTTACACTGAAATCCTGTTGTGGAATTTTATACACAGTTTTCAATTCTCAAAATAAGTCTGTTAAAGGTTACCAAACATTGTAATATTCACATATGTAATTGTATGTTACCAGTTACCATTAATTTACGTTGCAGGCATAAAATATTTTTATCAAGTTATTTTTATTCACACGTCCAAAGTTGTGAGTATAAATTAGTATGCCTGCAATAATTGCAGTCGGGTTGCGTGTCCGATCTTCAATGGAAGATATAACAAAGGCACACCCTTGAAGCGCGCCGCATCGCTTCGTGAGCCGAGAAAAAACTACGACAACCCTTTGGACAAGCGAAGAATTCGCGACGACCGCAACAAGAACAAATTGAGCGCGAACTATTGTGCGGTACGATTTGCCGAGATAACTCCCGTGTCGAGGAGCGCGGGCGCCGAGCGTCCGCCGCCGGACGTCCGTCTGACGAGACCACACCACTGGTAACGCGAGATCAAAGATCAGCACTTAATTCATTGCTGCGAAGAACCGCGTCAGGTTGGGTTCAGCGGATTAGACTTGGCGATGTACGTGTCGCTATTGGGTACCGTTGTGGCGGTGCTCCTGGTTGCGCTGGTGTGGTGGTACGAGCGGGACGCGTCGCTGTTAAAAGGGGGGGTCCCGGGCTGCGCGCGCTCAGTGTGCCCGAGTGTCCCGTGTTGCGATAGTGCACTCCCGTGTGTGCCTGCTTCTTACGCACTAGTCCGCATCAACAAGCTCGCCAACTCCTCCAACATGCAGCTGGTTGTGGCTACTTGCTTCCTGCTGTTCGCAGCCACCCTCGCGCCTGCTGCAGGTATGTCAAAAACCCCTCAACTAAGCAATTTAATTGAAGAAATTACCTTGGGACATGCTAGGCTAATAAATTATAATATAAATTCTAATTGAATATGACATTTCGTTAGTTGCAGATCTCTTACAGGATTATAGTAATAAAGAGATCAGGATAAAATCCAATGTGTTTTGTATTTTTAATTTATAAGATGTACGAAGAAACTAAACTAGGTATGATCTATCTAACTCAATCTTTATTTGTACCAAATTCAATTAGAATAGATGTAGATTCTGGTATGTGCAAAAACTTCTTAAAACTTAATTAATTTAATTTAATGTAAAATTACTTTTTGCAAATATTATTCTAAATTAAGAATGTATTATCTGTAGCAGATTGGATATAAACAATAAATTACGAAGATACATCATATCCTTGTAATAAAAATTTATCCACAGGAATTTAACAGTCATGAACTCGTGAGACGTAGAGGGCTGCAAATTACACAAAGAGAGTATAAGACAATGCCGTATGTGCATCGTAATACTGGTAACTCTCCAACAAGTCGATACAAATAATGAAGTGCGGTGTAAACCATATATACAAACTCGTATTATATTTGCAGCACTCCATATCTACGAATTTATATACAAGACTGATAATCAATTTTTTATTTAAAAAATTATTGTACTTATTTATATAACAAACAGTAATTATTTTGAAGTTCAAAAATTATTATGACGAAACAAAAGAACAAAATATACGTGTAAGGATTTAAGGAATATAATAATATGCGTAATAAATCAAACCACGCTAGATTACTATAGTATAATGAAATTATAATAACAGTCAAAAAACAAAAAAAAAACTATTCGACATTCCCATACAAATTGCCCGGGCGGCTGCACACTTTAGTAATTGTAATATACAAGCGATCTAGTACAGCCCGAGGTTCGATTTATTACGCATATGTCCCGTTCACGTTGCATAGGATAATTATAATTATCTTTACATAGCAGACAATCTTACAATAGAAACACGCTACTGTAAAAACTTACTCAAGAAATATTTGAACAAAAAAAAGAAAAGAAAAAAATAGGTTAAAAGAAAAAATAACGACTCTATGCTGCAATTATGAAATAACTTTGTTGAATGCAGCTGCGCGTGAGTTGGTAGGAACCTTATTTCTCAGTGATAAGGTCTCTCGAGGAGTTGGCATCGGGAGCAAAGTGGTAGTTGTGACCTGCGGGTTACCGACCTTCATTGTTGGGCTTTCATTATAGTACAATGGTGGTTCACTTCGCTATTAGCCCTTCTAGTTCTAAACAACGTTCGTTTTACCTTTTAAATAGCATTCCTGTAGGACGCAACCCGATAGTTCCGTATGCCAAGAATGTGTTTTTCCCAGGATTGTTTAAATTTATTAGCAATCTTGTGGACTATGCCGATATTTAATAGTCGTGTAATAAAACATAATAAACTATTGTCTGAATTGCTTGAATGATACATACACTATTACGTTTTTATTCCTAATGGGGCAGACAGAGCCCGGGGCCGCAGGAACCAAATGCCACTTTTAGCATGATGACGGGCGGGAAGATGGAAAAATTAATGAAAATAGTGATGGGTTTAGCCGCATCGCCTATTAATATGATTCGCATTTTTAACCATTCCCTTGATCGGCTTCTACGAAATGCACGGGAAAAGAAGCAGCTGGTACACTCTAAGTTTTATCTTTCATCCCAGACCAGCATGGAAGAGATGGAAGAGAATGATACATATTTGATTAATATACGTGTACAATACAGTATCACTAACCTGCCAGCGCAGTGATTATGGGAAACTCTTCTCTTTATCAGTAGAGGCTAATAATCCGGTAGTAGGCTGAGGAGTAATACCTACAGTAAGGAAATCGTTACAATAGTAAAACTATAACTAAATGAGCTACGGCGTCTACTATCTGCTATCTGCTGATGTGAACAATCAAACTGAAACGTTCAGAAACTCTTGATGAAAGCATACTAACTAAAAAGAGTTGACAATACGAAAAAAGGAAATGATTCTGAGTAAAAGTTTACGATGTATTTACATCCTGTACCTGAAGAAAAGTGTGACCAATAAAATTTACAAGATGTTTACAAATGTATGCCCTACATTTTGTACTTGAAGCATAACATTCGGGTTGCTAACGAATTGGTTGTTGCGTCTGTTACACGCAATAAACTCCTGTGATCGGTGTAGTCGCCAGCCAATATCAACAAAAGCTCGTTAGCACACAACATAAGAGTACAAATGTGACGCTTCCTTCATACACTATTCAGTGCTTACACATTGGCGAAGTACGTATGTAGACTTTTGCGAGGTCGTCTGATTAGCGGTGTTAACCTATATACGAGTATATTAGACCTTTTAAAAACCAAAGGGTTTGGGCACATTCCACATCGCCTACGCCTATAGCGATGTCTCAATACAGTAGAGACAATGCTGACAAACACAAATCTCCTAAGGATTTTGGAGGTATTTGCCACTCACCCTCAAAATCGCACGAGCGTTTCGTGTAAAAAAAAAACTAAACAGTACTCGTATGTGAGCTTGAAAAAAAACGGCCAAGTGCGAGTAAACTCGCGTGGAGAGGGTTCCGTACAATTGATTGAATTCTTATAGGTTTTCCTGTAATCTACAAGCAATGAACTAAGTATATTTAGTATTTTTTTCAAAATTTTAGAAATGATTAAATTTTAGAATGAAAGAATATGACCCTTATTTAAAAAAAATATCTATTTACTTTGCACATATGTGTTTGGGTCATAGGATTACAATATTTTACCAAATTTCACCTGATCCTGAAAATTGGCTGAGACAGACGCACGAGTGATCCTAAAATGGTTCCGTTTTTTCATTTTTTGTACGAAACCCTAAAAAATCTAATTACACAGAAGAAATCTTTCTTCATTAGCCCATCAATTGGTTGGGAAGAATAGATATAAAAATAATCAACAACACAAATCCACTAGACCTAAAAGTAAAGACAAATCTTACTTTTACAATCGGGATATTTTGTGGTTACGCTAAAGTAAAGTAAGCCATAAACATGAGGCAAGCGATGTTGACTCAAGTGGAGTCACAATCCACAGGTATCCGTCCAACAATGCGAAGCGTCTCGTACGCTTGGACAAGCCTCATACAACAACCATGCGACATACAACTTATACGAACAAGATTCATATTATGCAGTCAAACCAAAATTTCAAAGATATGGCAGTCAGAATTTTGTTGATAAGGTAAAATGAATAAAAGTACTTAATTCAAAAAAAATACATACTTTAGCAACCAAGTCTCATAAAACACAGAAATATAAGAATGATTTTCTTCAGATGCTTCTGACTAAAAAGACAAGAAACCAAAAAATTCTGCGAAACAACAAACCCCGATTACAGAATCGTTAAATTCTTGGTAAACACCCAGTGTCAATGACTCCAGTCGGACTCTAGTATTTATTGGGTTGCAGTGAATTACCTCATTCGGATGTTCGAGTGCATACTGTGAGAAACTCGATGATTTAACCAATCGAGCCTGCAGCAGCGATTCCACTAATGAGCCGTGTCCATGGTAATCTGACAGGTTATCGACAGGTCGGCAAAAACACTGGAACGGAAGTCGGTGTTAAGAAAAAATTGTGAGGGGGTGCGGGGGAGTTGGTTGTAACAGGTGCGCGGTTCATCGGCCCTAACTAGTCGCCGCGTGGTAGCTAGGACTCGGATCAGTCTCTATACGACATATTTAATGGCTCATACGCGAGGATGTAATGCATTCTCGAGGCAGATCTCCCCAGTACCATAATTTATGCGACACATACATCTGATATGGTTGCCAAAAAGAGCAAAACGTGTGTGAACGTAGTGTCGAGTTGTGGACTTATGATAAGCCGAAATCATCCGTTATTATGTTTTTGTTGAGGTCCTGACATCGTCTTGTTGATGTAAGGATAGATAAGCGATGTAGTTCTTGTGTCACTGAAGAAAATAACAAGATCATACAACTACACAATAACGAATTTATAATAAATAAAAGATAGGTAATATTAAAATTATTCCTAATTTTTAGGTAATGTAAATTGGTTTTTTGATGGTTTCTTGTTACGGTAGAGCCCAATAATCATATAATCTTTTTATAGATTGTTTTCATTAAATATGATTTAAAAAAAATAAATGTGAAAGTGGGCACAGAAGAATCCCAATGTTTAATGATGTTTTCAAGCGTCTTGTCTTTGTTAATTACGTAAATATGTATTTCTAATGCTGAGGAAGTTATTTTGAAAACCACTAATAGACATTACGGACAGGGAAATGGGTAGGCGGTGACATGAAAGTTCATTGTTCCGTTTCGTTGTCACAACACCGCAGTGGTGCATTAATACGGCACTTATGAATTCACACGTGTGGGTTCCTGTTTATAAACTTGAGTACCTTCTCTAGGCAGTTGTGGCATAGCCACGATTTACTATAAGTACACCACGAGAATGACTCACTGGTGTATTATTGCGTCATGCAATTTTCCTGATCATCCTCCACGAAATTGTTTTCATAACTATTATTTTTTTACAAGAAGTATCGTAATTTAATAGACGTAAGTATAGCTAAAAAACTCGATTTCTGGTTATAGATCGGAATTTAAGATTAAGGCTTTTTTGTGTCGTATCATTGTAACTATAAACTGTTTTTGTGGGCTCAGAATTAGGCTATAAACTTACAACATTAAAGCAAGGTGATCTCTAAATGTGGTCGACCACTCAAAGCAAATCTTTTATTTATAGTCATCCCCTGTTTATACTTTTTTGCTTCCATGATTTAAAGGTAATATGCCGAGGGCAACAGGTGGCCAAAGTGTACTCGTATTAGGTTACGGTGGCGGTAAAGCGTAGATCAGATCTCCAAGATTTTGTATAAGTATCTTAAGGAATATGAGATTATTTTAAAAGCCCGAAAAGTTTGTTAAAGGATGCCGTAGATCAATATCAAAATGGCTTTCAAAATATAATGAACGACTGGAACTCGTAAGCCTCCTTCAGCCTATTAGGAGGTACGCCGTGGGCTCCACAATATTTTCCAGTGAAATATTTGACATTGGCGAGCATTTGTTTATGTTGGTATGCAAGCAGGATCAGGGCCGGGTCGGCATCGGGTTTGATTACTAAAAATAGTCCGGTGGGTGCATTCCGTGGCGCGGGGCGGAGGGTGCCGTCCTTGGCCCGTCTCGTGAGCTTCGTTTGCTCGCCATTATCTCTAGATCCCTTTTTTGCCTTTCGATCGTTATCCGACCGCGAACAATTCGGTCGATGTTCCCACGGACGCCGGTAATCAAGAAGTTTCAATAGATACTCAAATTGCACATTTTTTACGCTACATTGACTTAAATAATTAGATGAGCATCCTGCACTGCGTCTTCGACTATATAGCATTACCGTGCTTCGACTGTCTTGGATGTTTTTAAACAATCGTTCGCCTTTGATGTTAACCGCCGGAGTGGGCGAATGATTACTCGTCAACATTGTCTTGTCCCAACTTTTATTTTAGACGTTGTTTTTATCTACAATAAGAGAAATAGATTGATGTGGTTGCGATTTAATGCTACCTTGACAATCAAATGATGAGGGCATAGTATGCAGAAATGCAGCGGCCATGGTCGGCGGTTCCACTGCAGTGACTGGTTTGGTTATGTAATGTATAGCATTTCGCATAAGTGCTCTGAGCTTGCGCGGAGCCGGCGACGGCGCCAGCATTTGTGGTTACAGGAATTTAAACATTTACCGTCTTAATATAAAAACAGGACTAACTTTGTTACTAGGTTTAAACCATTACCCGCCTAAATCAAGTTGACATCTAGTAATATCACACTATCTCCTCTGTCAATGTCAACTTAATTTGGGCGGCTAATGGTTTAAAAACCTAGTAACAAAGTTAGTCCTTTTTTATAATAAGAAGGTTACCTTTTTACAAGCTTTTATATACCTTGCCCTGTTGTTATTATTTATTTGTTTGGATCAAACCTTGCAAGTTAAATTTGAGCCATTTCCTGGTTTCCGATTGAAATGAAATTTTGTGTGCTTATGTAAATCAGATGACAATGCAATATTATTATAACAAGAAGCTGATCTGATTATAGAGCCGGATGTTGGCTATAGAAACCCTGTAATGAAACGATGTTACCCCATCGAGTTTGGGTCATTTGTCTTGATAAGTAGGTACTTAGGTCTCACAATAAAAGTATGAAATACTCTCACTGTCTTCTGTATTGTATAAAAAAAACATGTGCTACTTTTTTGACTTTATTGCTATTCTCGACATATAAGTGTTGTGATATTATGACATCGTTTTGGAGTGCTGTTCTGTATCCTTTAGTTTACGGTTCAGTAACCCTTATAGAAACTCAAGTTTTTGTAGGTGTTGCAAATAATTAAAAATACCTATAATGATTCTGATTTAGATAAAATTTTAGTAATTGTCCAAGGAGTCTATATTAAAATATTTCTATAAACGAATGTCAGTTGAAGTCAGGTCATATTCTTTCACATACATGAAGTGAAGTGAAGTGACATTATATGAAGTGGGTCCAAGACGGTCCCACTTATAATGTCTAAATCTAAATTAACTGCTCGAATAAAAGGGACAGTATATAAAAAGACTCAGTTTCTCATATGCACATATTCTTATAATTGTTCAGAAGTATTTTTAGACTCGTTAGCGACGAAGTAGGCCTATCAACCGGTTTTGTACCATCTTGCAGAATGGCATAATAAATTTGAACGTAACAAGACAAAAGTCATCATTGAGGAGGAATAATACAATTGTATTGTTTTTTAAAGAGTTTGTTTGTTTTAAAAAATATTCAATGAATGATCATTGGTCAAATAAAATTCTGATAACCCTGTATTGTATAAGAAAGTTATTGTAAATAATGAATAATTTACATTTGTGCTTAATTTTTTTTACTTTTAATGGAACTATGAATTATACAATTAATAAATACTTACAGGTAGGTACTCTATTAAATAAAACAATATCGCTGCTCTGGCTACTCGGAAATCAAACAAAAACAAAGATTTTTAAACACATCGACGTCACTCCATTTTTTCATCGATTAATATATTTAATACTTGTCGAATATATATTAAAATCTTGTTGACTTACAGCTTTCTTTTAGATAGGTAGTACAAGACAATGAAAACAAGTCTATTTGTTAAATTAATTTTAAGCATGTATAAACGTAGTAAAAAGGGTGAATACTGATTGTACACGCTATGTTTTTATTACAGCTGCAATTAAATTCGCATAGAACATGATTATTACACAATGATTACCATGTACTTAACCTTTTTGAAGTAGCTATTTAGCAATACAAATTAATCAATTCCTTTTTTTTTATAATAAATACTTCAATCTTAGGTATATATTTTCCATTTTATTAGTAATAAAAAATTCATTAGAGCTTTTTTATATTATTTACTCGTATGTGGATTTATATTTTTTTTATTTATTAGCTTTTGTTGAGCGTCTCTTCAAAAGACATCAACGGCTCAAACTCATTACATCTTATTAAGTACGTTTTGCTTAATTTCTATAGATGATGAGCTGAATAGCCAACGAAAGCAGGCATTACTAACGCTTACGCATATTCTGTCATAGTCTGTAATTAGATTGGTGACCACAAGTGAAATGAAATATCTCGCTCCTCTGTATTGAAAGTACTTTGAGCCGTTTGTCCAGGCTGTCGTCTGTACATGCCAGACGTTAGGTCAGATATTTTTCGGTAGTTTGTAAAATCCATCAAGTGTTGGCCACTTATACACACGAAAAACAAAACATTTATATTTAACATACCTACATTTTAAAATGATCTTTTAATACCTAAAGAACGATTGAGATCAAGATTAATTGGCACTATCAGTCCTCACATTACATATCGCAAGAGTTTACAGTAGCTAATCAGTATTTCTCTAGTAAAGATAATATTTCTTCGGAAACGATTCTAGTCAAACTTTATCAGAAGTGGGATTAGATTTGCGTGAGCGTTTAGAATTGACAGCCGACCGCGTGCGTGGGCGCATCTGTATGCAGGGGAGATGTAGCCATATATCTGGCCACTTCCGACTGCCAACCATTGATTGACTGATAATATCCGAGCTGTTACAACGTGGAGTGAATTAATCGAGAACTTAATGTTTTTAATTACGGTACGGATGTGTAATTTTCTTCACTCTTAGCTTGTAAGTACTGTTATTGTGTAATGTAGTTAATAAAAAAAAATCTGTTCATTATAATATCAGACATGGTATAAACTACTGGCATGTCTGATAGCAAAAAGAAAATAAAAATAAGGTCAGAGAAATATTCAGAATTTTTTTTCAGCCGTTTAGAAATTAAAACTTCTCTCTGCACGGATATACATATTATAAATATATAAATTACGGACCTTATAAATTCAATTAAGTAAATAAATATAGAAAATGTCTAGTCATATTTGGTCAGAAGCGAATAAAATATATTTTGTGGCGTACGGATTAGTTCGGAATAAGCGAGTTTTTTCCAGCAATGGACGTTATGCTGGAATGAAGATGATGATGAAGCGATTTTTTCACGTTCTGGGCCAAGTCTTTCAGATTTGCAAAATTATTGTGCATTGAAGCCTATCAAGATTACATTAATCATAGCGGCCACGACCAATTATAGTGAACTTTTGCGACTGTCGGCTTTTGGGCAGCGACCGTTAGTGTCCGGCGGCGCGGGCGCACGGATCAGCGACCGGATATCCACGCGGCGGCAACGCGGCGCCCCAGCGCGCCTCGCAGTGCACTC
Source organism: Acrobasis repandana (assembly GCA_963576875.1). Lineage (NCBI taxonomy): Eukaryota > Metazoa > Arthropoda > Insecta > Lepidoptera > Pyralidae > Acrobasis > Acrobasis repandana. The sequence continues at coordinate 8,354,156 of OY756215.1, forward strand.
ACCCCGTCTTAGCAGTGTGAACCACGGTCATAAGCTGCAGTTCTATCTAGGCTGCCATAGAAACTTTTGTTCTTAATTTCAGTTTTTTTTTTCATAAGTGATCCTTAAATCTCTATATTTGACAAATGACTTTTAATCTGAAGAAAAAGTTTTTGTTTTGAAGTTTTAAAATGACGCGACGAAAACATTTTAAAAGATGCGACACTTTTTTGACGAATTTTCGAGGGGACGTAGCGATCAGTTTCGGCAGTGGGGTGCAACTGTTTTTTCGCGATATGTGTTATGCAGTGCGGTGCACCTTCTCTTCCAGAGTACGAGTAAAGCGGAGCAGCCAAGTGACGTGTACGGGAGTGGCGATGCGACGCCACGCCACATCAGTATGCGGCGCGCGCGCATGACTCACGCGACGTGAATTGATACGCCTTCCCGACGCTTATTGTTACCTGTAAACTCGTCTTGCTGTCAACCACCACTTTCTAAGCGACTAACGATGGCCTTTTACGCCAATATATTGCTTTGTAATCCCCTACCTCGTTCAATGGACCTTCAATAGGTTTCTTGTTCCCTTTGTGAGAATCGTTTAATGATTCACTTCACTTCGTTTAGTTCCCCAGCAACAAGTTACGCAAGAAAATGATTTGCTATTTAAATTTATGTAATTTACTGAGCTCCCCGCTATTAAAATAAAATTAAAATTCTGCTTTATTTACTATAAAAAGGTATGTTTTACCTATCATTACAACATATGCAAGGGTTTTTATGTTTAGGGTTTTGGTGTATGTTTTACCTATAATTACAACATACCTATCATTACAACATATGCAACTTTGATTTTTTTATAATAATATAATTTGCATGGCATTACAAGCGATCGTGCTTTAAAAGTAATCTCCTTAAAGAGTGACGTGTTTTATTTCCAAGAGAGGTTGCAAAACCGATGAATAATGGCGGAATGCAGCATTCATCAGTGAAAGATCTTATAAATGGTAAAAGCCAGGCACGAGAGTAATGCGCGACATCGTTTATGCATGAGACAACATTATGCATGGATTCCAATCGCAGCCCGCAGCCCTCTAATAGCCGAGTAAAGCCCAGTTGTAGATCCACGCCTCTAACGACGCCCTGACGCACACTACTGATTGTCCGGCTACTACAAGAGACACTACAACCACAGAAATAGTGTAAATAAAATTTATCTCTAATTTTATACTGACGATAAACTCAAAGGAGAACGTAATAATGTTAGCCAAAAGATTCCCGATGTCAATTCTTTAATTTATAGCAGTCACATAATACTCTTATCTACTGCCTAATTAAAGTATAGGAATATAGTGTGCTGACAAATACATAAACAGTTACTGTAAAAGGATGTGTAAGTATCTTATAATTTATAGGATTAAAGTACATAAAATGTTACGTTATTTTACACGTATACTGAAGGAAAGCAGTGAAGATATACGTACAATTAAGGAAAGGATGTGTAAATGAATTGGAATTAAATTACTTCAATCTTGATAGTGTGAGTGAGAGCAAATAACATGGCATTTATCAATCCCCAGGCGATTAATGAGTTTACAACTAGTATGCAAATTAGTTGAACGCTGGAAATTCTAGGATATCTTCCCGGCCGAGCGCCGTCCGGCCGGGCCCAGGATACATTTAATTACGTTTATTAATAGCTTTCGTGATGGTTATAAAGCCTGTTCGTCCGAAGACGGGATGTTAATCTTCATTTCCTCTGGTAATTGTTCGAAGATAAATCATCCGTTTAAGGTTCTGCGGTGCATTTACGTAGAGCATGTCAGCCATTGACAGTAGTTATATATGCGAGTTCTCATGATTTCAAAGAATTATGGTCATGGTTAGTACCAGTAATCTTTTTGTCAGTACGTGAGTATTTTGTCGTGTGGCGGTGCACAGGCGCGAGCGTAGAGCTCACCAGTATTCGTGCCGCGCTTGGCTCGAAGCTTTTTAAAAGTGGATGACACTGCAGTTCCACGATCCACAACGCAACGTAATGCGCCGGTGAAATTACCGTGATCGCACTGCGCCTGCACACCTGCCCTCATAAATCTACTGTAACTACTAGCGCCATAGCTACTCTTTTGTTTTGTACCCAGTGTCGTTATGAATTTATAGCTTAATTTATCCTGCTTATTTTTAGTGTTTCCATAAATAGCCTGCTTGGAATGTCAAAATTGAATTGCAGTATCCGCTGGAGACAATAATACTGCATGAATATAATAGGTGTTTAAACTAAATGGAAGACAACATACCGATACGGAGCATGAATAATAAAACAAGCTGAACTACTTGTAAGGGGAATAATGTAACAATGCAAGAGATTAACCTTGTGGCATGGTAATCATGTTTCCGTATTAGCATAGTTCAAATATTGGTAATTAAGACATAATGTCAAAGGTCCAGAAAGTTATGCGCTCCTTGCATCGGATGTCCAAATTGGGCATAATGGCCGCGGTGCACCGCAACAAGGCAGACATTGAATTTAATTAGGCATGTATCCAGGCGGGGGTCTGACCGCAAACACTTGCCTTTTATGCCGTGTGTAGCCAGAGCAGAAATAAAGAACTGAGCGTTTACAATGTTCACTTGGCGGTTTGATTGCAGCGGTCGTGTCGCATTTGTTATAAGTTATCCATATTGTACCGATGCAAATGTTTGATTTTGAGATTATACTTGTGTAATGTGGCTTTCCAAGGAGATGAAGATGTAAAGGGATGGGTTTGGTACTAAGATGGCGTAGGATTTAATATTATGGAGTTGACATCCCGAGCTGACCCCAAATAGGAAAAAAAATAAAAAGATAATAATACTCGTAAAACATGGGAGTTCGAAGTCAATCCCTAACGTAGTCCGCACTTGGATTAGGTTCTTCCGTGCCAACGCAAGCCAATGGTCTCAGATGTCATCAATAGATGGTGGTCGTCGAGTATGACAGATGTATTTTAGGAAGCTTGAAAAATACGAGATCAGTGCTGGTTTACACACACGCACGATCAACAAACAAAACATAATACATACGTACGTATAGATGAGGAGAAAAGAATAAGAAAGGAAAGTAGCTGTACAATTACAGGATTGTTTATAATAAGCCATACCGGTTTACATAAAAAGCATCAAGCAAGATGGATGACTTAGGGCGCGCCGAATACCGAGCGGGGTCATATTCATATTGGAGATGTGACATATTTGTTGCTCGCTTGTTATACTCCCACAAATTTTAGTATGTCATCATAATGTTGTAGCTTAGTAACAGAGGTTAGACAGTTTAGATTTTTTTGGTTTCGGTAGATATTTAGTGTCAGCTCGTAGTTTTTAATTTTTGTTCATAGAGCCTACTTGTCAGACTGGCAGACAAAAGCGCAAAATACAGAAAAATTAAGAACTGAGATGGGAGGCTTTTGCTCAACCGGCATTTAGTGGGCGAATTTTTTTTTCTAGCCTGTTGGTGTTATGTCCCCTGCTGAGCAAAGGCCTTCGTCTGCTATCCCTTGCCAATTATTGGCATAACTATCGAGGTCATCCCGCTATCTTTTCCTCGCTCTATCTACTCCGACGGCGCTAAATAATAATTATAATTTAGAAGTTCTTGTTGTGTATTAGAATAGCTAATAACTCTATTCTACCACTTGAAAAAGTAACACATTGATGTTTTTATTACAAACTTACTCATTTAGGATATTTAATTATTATATTGATGGACATGTCCGTGTGGTTCTCGGTAGAGTAGAATTAGACCACTCTGAGTCTGGATCTTGAGACCCTTGTAGATGACGTAGAAGGCGACTTAGTAAACACAAGCTTATAAATATTAATGAGACCTCTCCAACCCGTCTGGTCAGCGTGGCCTTGCTAAATCTTCTGACTGCTCTTGCTAATATATGGCTCTGGTAGTACAGAGAGGGTCGTGCTCCTGCACAGGAGACTAAAAAAATACCTGTGATGATAATGATATTGATGGATGATCTTACAAATCTTGATCTTTGCCGTTCAGTATTCACACCTCATAATTATGGAATTTGGTACAAGATGAATCTCACGTGATTGATTACACCATGCAGGAAACCAAGGCACATTATGACATGACACACTTAGTATTAAGTTAGTATAAATAAGGCAGCAGACAATATTTCTATGGAAATGAATGCCCATGACAGGCGTAGCTTGCCCCTAGTCAAGTTTCAAAGTCAGGATAGGACGCATAATTTCCTCAAAGATAATGTAAATGTGAAAGCGATACTTAACTAATAGAAATATTAATTTCAATATCTTTAGCCACGAATAAGTAACAGCACAGTGTTTTTTCCTTCTATAAAAATATATACAATAAATAAAAGAGTCACATTTCTCAATATAGTGACTTACAGCATTTTTTTATATATTTGATATTATTTTATATTATGAAAAATGATATAATATCCCTAGACTTTTGATATACACAGAAGTGGCTTTAATATATTATTAGCTTTTACGGAGAGATAAAATAGAGCACGACCCATACAAAGTTTCTTCGCAGCGATTGCTCGAAGTATTATATTAGTCTTGGTAGCGTACGTCAAATGTTTTTATTTACGTACCTAGTTTTATCTCAAGTCATTTCAATTATCTATAAGTAATACATCTTTTTACCCGTCTATAGCGAAGCCAAAAGGAGGGTTATGTGTTTCGCTGCTATGTATGAATCTATGTCCATCTGTTCCCTCGTATATTCAATGCTATATTATACCTTGACAAATGAGGTATCATTGGAAGCTTCTTGGCTTTCTGCTGGATACTATATGACGATACAGTTAATTCAATATGACGGTCTCTATTGGCCATAAAGTAATGAATTAAAAATATAAAATAAATCAAATCATCCCGTGTAGGATACCAAATCAAAAATATATACAATACTACCTGTTTCTCCCTGCTGGTGCTTGCATTAACTGGATTGTATTTTTAGCAAGAATCTTCCCGTAGTCGGGTTTGAGTTTATATTGTTATATCTTGTTGAGGTTAGTAACTTCCTAACGTGCCTTTGAATAAATTTATTATGCAATAAACTAACATGCAACTCTCCTTGTTTCAGCACAAAGGATAACGACTATTCAGCTGGACGGCGTTCAATACTTCATCTCGCGTATGAACCCGTACAGCCCGGAGCTCAACTACTTCCTAGCTTACCAATACTGCAGGTACGACCACTTTTTTTTCTATAGGATAACTGTCTAGGTCCTTGTTTATCGTTCTGTCAAGATAAAAGCTCGAACATATAGCAGCTGTGTTAACGGTCGATAATAATGTGGGCGTTCTGGCAGTAGGTATCTGATTTTAGTTTTCAAGGCACATGCAATATTCCATTCTTTTGAAATGCTCGTGTTTTAGCGTTTGGCAATACTTTTATGTCTTCTCTGTCTTCTCGTTTTTAATCTTGAGATATTAGCACAGACCATGGATCAATATATTAGGTATTCACATATCTGTATAAACAGCGCTCGTAGGTAATACAAGGCATGAGTCGCGTTTCGCATTCAAACATGTTAGTACCGAAGAATAAACAGCAACATAACAGAACAGCGTGATCGCGCGTTGCGACGCAGTGCATGCAGAATGCGATTCTATCGACAGATATATCACAGCTGTATGGAAGAGAGTTAAATCCGGGTTGTCGTGACTCGCAATATCCTTATCTGCTGTGTCGTGTCCACGGGCCTGTTCAGACTCTAGCATAACTAAGCCGGGGCGGTTAACAAGCGAACACAGGTTCGACGCCTCACCAGGAAGTAAACAGCACAGGGACATTTGCATTACCGTTAAGGGTTCTGGGAAGGTACTAAAATCGAACAATATCGGTTTGGTCTCCTCTTACTATTGCTGAGTTAAAATCGTCAACAATTAGCCAAGGTTAAAGATACCTCATAAAGACAAAACATTACAGTAAATTATTTTGTAATAAGCATAGTTAATTAATATTTCTAGTATAACAATTTCGTTTATGATCTGAGCGACTTTATTTTATATTTTTCATGTAGCAAAATAGGCAAAAATCATTGGATCATGTGGGTTCTACGAAGATAATACCGGCAATAATTATGATGATATGTATCATCATATCAGCCATTGTATGTCCACTGCTGGACATAGACCTCCCCCAATAGACGATATCAATGATTGTTGTTGTCAAGCGCATCACTATAGTAGGATTACCAAGGAAACAAACATAAGCAAAAAATCGGCCAAGTGCGAGTCGGACTCGCCCATGAAGGGTTCCGTAGCAGCAAGTAACATAATATAAAAGTTCTAAAGGTAAATTGCGGTTTACGATTTATGACGTATTAAAAAATAACTATCTATGATACCGAGACCGCTATAGTTTTAATTGAAAGTACATACTTTGAGGTATATGCCAATTTTTTTCAGAATTATTATAGTAATATTTCAAAAGTTACGGTGGGGGGACACCTCAAATTTTAACTTGTATTAGATTATCTCAAGACTGGGGGGTTTGATCTACATAGTTTCAAAGCAGTTTTTGTTGCATTTTAAAAGACCTTTTCAATGATACCCCACACGTTGGGGTTAGTCCAATTTAATTTTTTAAATTCACTTTTCTTTGCATGGGACCGGCTGTAAAAAAACAGGCGGAGTACGAGCCCGGACGGCCAGACAGACGGACGGAAAGAATAAGGGTATCTTGTGGACTACGGAACCCTTAAAAAATGTAAGCAAAGCAAAAGTACAAATACTGCGTCTTTAGGGTCAGCTAGCACCACAAAATTAGATGTTTTTGCAAGTAACTGTGGTAACAGTATCATGGTTCATCCAATATATATATTTGGAAGGAATGGGTTTGATCCAGATACGTTGGTAAAATACAATTACCAGAGAGGTCAGTCGCCCTGCCAATGGCGAGCAGTCACGATGTCCTTCCTGAGAGCGAAGCCGTCACGACCTATTTACAGTTCCAATTGTTATTGTTAGCGATGGGAACTCATTTTGAGTATTTGTGCCAGTGGAGACATGTCTAGATCGCTTAGAGTACTCCTTTCTAACTTGCTCCTTTTATAAAATCGTTTTTTTTTTGTTATGTACCTGAAATTGTTTCTTTGAATAAAAAGCTAGCAATAAACTTCCTTCACTATAATTTGGTCAACGATATTCTTCCTTTGTCTACCTGGATTGTGAATGATCATCAATTATTATTAACAATCATTTCTTCTGATCTCTCAGTTACTATTTATACATTGACTCAATACAATACAGTAACGACATAACATTGAAATGGGACGTCCAATAAAAATATTGACCTACTAAGACGATATGATGACAAGTAGAAGTCTGGAGTCGAATGGTGCCAATGTACTCACCTCCATGGTAGTTCAACCATAATGTCGGTGACAAGGCGTTATGGAGCCAATGACTCTTGGATACCGATATCGATTAAGGTTATCTTAACGCGATGCGATGCAAAAAGACGAGTATTTGTCATGCAGACAGGCGTGACGAGACGGCACGTTAAAGCGAGTCGATATTGTTAATACGGTAGTAATGACGTCAAATTTGGATCATATAAACTGGAAACTGGACATAATACATTGTCGAGTGACATTTTACAAATTATGTGGCGAAATAATACGGAAGTCTGGACCAAAGACTATGATATATTTTTACTGGCTTACAGTTGGATATACTCGTATTATACATACAACTGTATTTGACCATGTATGACCATGCTATTTTTGCTGTATCTAACAGCCAACGACCACTACGTATCAAAGTGAAAATCACTTTAAGTCGATTTTGATCTTTATATGTTAGTACTTGAAAACTTTGTACGAGTATAAGGCTAACAGCGATTTGTTCACTGGGCTTGTTAATTGTATAGTAGATATTTATCACACCAATGTCTTGATGAGTGCTACTGTTTGCAAGGCACGATTGTTTCAATGGTAATGACAAAATCACCTAACGGTATACAACGACGACATGCCGTTGTTATTTTTATGAGGGGAACACCTCTTTAGTGGGTCACAAAATTTATTTCTGATTTTTTTTCATCTTTAGATATTTTTATCACTTTATGAATTGTCAATGTTATATCATCATAGTTGTTGAAATCAAATCATTACTTAAAGCTAAGTTTAGTGCCACTTCCAAATTGCAAGACATGTGGACTGAACATACATTTTTAGGTCATAATTATCAATTTAGTATAATGTCATATTAATGAAATTGAAACTTATGTCAAATTGTAAATTAAGTATGTACCAAATGTACCCAAATTATTACTTTTGTGAGTATAGAGGTACAAACCAATGATTTACGCCAGTAATATATAAGTCAATGATACAAACCTTGAAGAATAACCCGCGCCAAGGTAATCTATCATATATAGGTTTATCGGTTCCGTAATAAGAGTTCTCATAAAGTGCTATATTTACATAAGCATTAAATTTTCTTCTAGCATATCAAAGACCGATTCTGGAAATTTATTGTCATAATCGTCTTACTGACTGTTTTCAGCCTTTATTACGGGGCAATTTCGCCAAATAGTTTAGAACTAGTTGTTGCAGTAATGTGCTGTATGAACTCGTATTATCTGCGTAAATTTATAAGTATGGCAAGGTTATTAAAAATTGTAACTTCCTTACTGTAATTTAAGTCACACTTATAAAAACTAAAGCTTTTACTTTTGTTTCTCCGTACTTAAAATTGTTTTTCTCACTTCTTTATCTTCTCGAGTCGAAAGGCTATTTTTTTCTCACTTATTACGTAGGTATTTAAAATTTTATATGGATACCTAAGTGTTATTAGTATACATAGCTCAGTAGGTTTTAGGTGGTCTACGGAGAATCACCAAACTAAAGATTCTCCGTTGGCAACCAATATCGCCAAAATGTCTAAATATGTACTTATTCGTAAATGTATTTATGTGTGTGATGACACAAACTAAATTAATTCCCAAAAAGATTTGATTCATGAGACCACAAGTATGCCAGAGCTCTGTATGAATGGGCACAAATAAAATAATGGCACATCGAATTCCTGCGAAGAATAATTAATGTCAGTTTAATTCACCGCCAGCAGTGAACTCGAAACGTGTATTGCATTCGCATGTTAGTTCACGAAAAAAACGTCATCGGCAAGTGTAAATATAAATAGGTCTAAATAAGTAGTGGTAGATACCAAAATTATAGAATCTTACGTTTATATTATTATTATATAGTGAAGGTGAAGCTATTTTGGGATTAATCCGTTGTTGAAATAATTATTAGGACTTCTTCTTCTTCTCGTGTCGAAAGCTCAAAATGTATTTAGATTTTTTCCCTCCAGAAGGTTGCCACTTTTACAGCGTTGTCTGTAGCCTCACATTGGTCACGCTTAGTGCAGCTGGTGGGGCACCATGGGCAGGAGCGAAGGTGTGACATAGTCTGGTCATTATGACCACACTGACACTGTGTTGCAGTTGGGTCAATATAACGCCATCGGGCCAAATGGTTTAATCATTGGGACTATTGTGACTTTATTGTCGTAGTCTATAGTTATTTCGTCTTTGAGCTCTGTGCATTTGGATAGTTTTTGGGCTATAATGTTTTGGAGATTGTTGGTGTTTGAGATTTAGAAAAGAATGTGGTTTTATCAATGGTTTTACCAATGTTATGTCCGGTCTATTAAGTATATATTATTTTAGTATTTAGACTTTTGCAGGCACTTTTTCCCGTCAATACAATAAAAGTTCTAGCTGGCGACTATATAGGAACCTGCAAATATTTTTTATTATTTAATTTTTTCAGCATAGTGTTAAAAAATTAATGCTGATTTGAGAAATTGGTAGGTTTCTAGCATTTTAAAATGGATGTGATATCGACATTTGATTTTGATACTCCTTTGGTCTATTAACAGCGATTGATGATGGACTTTCACAGGTTGGAATTGAAAAAGAAGCTTCCCATGGACAAGGTAGAAAATCTAGCGAATCTGGCAAGATATTTAAGGTTCTTCTTATAATCTGTTGTGTAATTTGTATCACTGAATAAAGAACTTTCAATTTAGATTTTAAACCGACAGTGTTTTTTAGTCTTCTGTATTTTTTAAACCTTAAACGGACGGTAGTTAAGATAGCATTCTATTTGCCGCAAGCTTACGCGAATAAATTGTATCCTGTGATATCTCGATGAACAGGCTCCGCCGTGTGGTGCCTATCTGCCGGCTAATAGCTGAATACGATTAGCCGGGGTGGTTATTTAAGGTGAAACAGTTCCTAGGTATTTACAGACACATTCATAGTTATAAGGATCATCATCCTCCGAGCGTATTTCCGGTTCTATCCTCAGCGGTAACGCTTCAGAGCCCGGTGTCCGCTACCTAATCTAGGTGATTTGACGAGGTTAATATAGTTTTTACACAGAGCGACTGCCGTCTGACCTCCGCAACCCAAAGGGTGGATCAGAACCAATCCTATGATAGGTTTCCAATCATAGTCATAAGGAGAATGTATAATTTTCCTCTCCTGGGTATGCTGAAAGAGATTTCTTATGAAATTAGCAATAATCCCAATGTACTTTATTTTCTTACTTTTTTTGTCTTTTGTGTACCTACATGAAAAAGTCTAGGTTTTTGTCATACTTAGATTAACATTATCGAAAGGGAAGTGAGCGACTCACCTTAACGAAATTGCTTTAACCGATCCGGTGCGATGCGACAGGACCGGCTCCTGGGCGTAACGTCCACTTTATATTGCGTGCAGATAATGCTATTTCAGTTTCACTGCCAATGACACCAGATAAAATTGTACGATTCATCGTCTACTTTGAATAAGTAATTAGGCTAAGAAGTAAGATGCACCCGATGCAGCAGCATTTAAGTATGCGTATTTTACACTTGGGTCTAAAAATGTTCACTAAGGAAAACTGATAAAAAATTACAGTGGCCCAGTGGTCAAGGCGTTTGCCTTGTGATCCGGAGGACATAAGTTCAAATCCCACTGGGATACTTTGTTTGGTTAGGATATTGCAGGCTTGAATCACCTGATTATCCGAAAAGAAAGATAATTTCGTGCTTCGGAAGGCACGTAAAACTGTTGGCCCTGAATACCATCTAACGTTTGTTTAAACCTTTTCTAGGATTGGTTCTGGTCTACCCTTGGGTTGCGGAGGTCAGACGGCAGTTGCGCTATGTTTAAAACCACTAACCTCGTCAAATCACCTAGGTTAGGTAGCGGACACTGGGCTCTGAAGTGTTACCGCCGAGGATGATGGTGATGATGATAACAACCGATAAAAAATCACAGTTCTGAAACTAAAAGAACACATGCATTTTCGGATCACGGAGGGGTTAAGATATTTTATGCGACTTGCCCAATCTACGAGTAAGTGAGAACTAACACAGGGTTTGCAGCAATGCTACTTTCCGCAAGGCCATTGAGCTCATTTATCTGATATGACAATAAATTTATGTCAAATAGAATAACGTAAGGCGGCCCACGAGGGAATCGTGGAAAAAGCTGTTAGTCGACTGTTAAGACTGATTTATGTAATCCTGCTTCACGTGCTCAGTGTAGGAATTCGAGATATCGCCTACATACTGCCATTTCCCTATCCGGTAATACTTGATTATCTTTGCTCAATTTGTTCTGTTTCTTTTTCAGATCACTAGGTCTGCAACTAGCATCCTTTGAAACGAAGGAGAAAGCTGATTCGATAACGACATATTTAACGAACGCAGGTGATTGATCATTTCCATTTTACAAAAGTTGTTTAATTTCTACTAAATATACTACACCTTGTGGTTAAATAATTTAATGGAGAATTCATGATCTAACTGTACCATATTACCTCTCGTGGCGTCACCAACGTCACGGTTACCTATATGAACAGATGTTCCTGAGAGTGTTCTCAACGTTTCTTAACACTCTTCCAAACGCACTTTATTGAGTTCTAATTCAGTGATAGAGTCAGTGTAGTATAGATAGTTATATTTTTCAGCATTCACAATTGTCACTTAGAGCTTATTCTGCTTAGAGCCGCAAGACCCAAAATGCTCTTTCTGCCCCATTAGGGATAAAGACGTTATAGTACGAGTATGTATGTTTGTACAACTGTCTCACCGGAGGCCCCGGGTTCGATCCCCGGTCAGGTCAAGATGGAAAATGATCTTTTTTAGATTAACCTGAGTCTTTGATGTTAATCTAAATATGTATTTGTTATAAAATATATATCCCATAACACAAGTCTCGAACTTACTTAGGGGCTAGAATAATCTGTGTGCTTGTCATATATATTAATTAATTTATTATTGGCGGTAATAACAGGGAGTAGGCAGTGGAGCCTAATAACTATTTACAAAAACGTTCAATTTATATTTCACCGTATAAATTTCAGGGTACAATAAATATGATTTCTGGACATCGGGCAACAACCTCGGCACGGACATGTACCTCTGGATGAGTACGGGGCTACCGTTCAACGCGACCTTCAACTACATGAGGAGGATGGCCATGGACGCACCGTCACAGCATTCTGATGACAGCATCGACCCCCTGGATGTGCCACAGGGCAGCACGGCGCCGCAGCGAACGGCAAGGCATGGGTACGTATTTGATTTTTCCACGGTGTTAACCCCACACATTCGCTTTGAGATGGCGATGGGCTATTGAAGTGGTTTTGTAGCACGACTCCGAGTATAGCTAGGAATCAAATGGCAATATACCGGACCGGCACAGGCTAAAGCAGAACTTCCGATTACTTACAGCAGAGTGCTAGGCAGTGCGTACTATAATTTGTTTTTTTTTATAACACAACTTTGGAAGTAGTGAGTGCAAAGGACACAGCATTCTGGGCACATAAATGGGATTTCAACTAATATTTTGAACCTTTGCTTGAGCTTTAGGAAAGCATAAGTGATTCAACTTATCACAACAAGAAATCTTATTTAAAATTGTTTATCAAAAAACTCTTTTCACTTGAGAATAACTCATAATATTTATTAAGATTAGTAGATAATAAAGCAACGGTGCTCATACATTTTTAATGCTTTGTTTTGCTATGTGGGAAAGAGTTAACATTTATCAATTATTCTTTCTCATTATTTCCTAATTGCAGTTCGCACATTTCCCACGTCATGCTCCGCTGCGAGCACTAACTACCGCGCGTTAAGACGTGTATTGTACAAAAACTAGTCGGTATTCCAGAACGGAGCATGTGATGACAAACGGGTGCGTCGTCCTCAAGGCGCCAACCTTCCACTGGGAGCCCCAACACTGCGGCGAGATCAAGGATTTCATATGCGAGCAGACGCGCTGCTACTACTACAACTACGGCTCCATCCCAGTCTCGTCCGCGCAGGGGTAATGCCAGGTGAGATGCCAGCCGTCTCCGGAGGCCCGATCCCCCAAAAGCCGCGCGCTCCGCCCGTTTACTTACGAAGGGTCTATCTTTGTTTTGGCACAGAACACCATGAAAGTGCCTTACTGTAGTAGTAGTTTAGACTTGGGAATTTCGTAGTCAATGTGCTAACATAAACTAGAAGTGTGTTCATCGGTATGTTCGACGCGCGCGGGCCCGCGGGACCCGGCCTCTGCGCCAACCCAACCACCAAACAAGAGCCCTACACCCAGCCGACAACGTTCGGCCTTTTTTCACCTCTGTTGAGGAACATCATAAAATTCAAAATTCTTCAAATCATTTGGTGGGTGGGTGAAGGGGGCTTTGCTTGGTATCTCTTGTTTACTTTGTTTAAATTTGAATAACATTATTTTACTAACTGTTTTTTTAATCGTTCTAACAAATCTTAACACAAACGTTGATGACAACGAGTAAATGTGATGTTTTTTAACTAATTACATACACACCAAGTTAACTTATTTCAATGTTATCTCACCAAGTGACGAAAATAAAATTTTATCAACCATAAATTCTTGATACGACTAAGAAAAGATTGAATTTGATTTTCATTGCTTGGATATGTGTCGGGAGCGCGGCTCCGAGTGTCGCTGACGTGCTGTTCTCCTCGCAGGAAGCCTCTCTCCCTGACGACCACGACAACCGCGCACCCGCTCACATCGTCGTCGCCGCCGCCGCCCCGCTCCGAGCACCTGCCAACCCACTTTACACTCAACGACCTCATCGGAAAACTGCGGCCTTCTTCTTTGGACGGTCTCCAGTCTCCTCACCTCAAGACCGGCGCTTTGCTCAAGTCCCCACCGCAAATCGACTCTCACTACTCGCGGGCGGCAGACGCTCACTCGCACGATCACGAGCAAGAACAGAAGGAGGAGCCAACGCAAGGCCCGTACGCGGATGACGAGGGCATGGTCGGCGACGACCCCGCAGCGTACCTGACGCAAGAGGCGGCCCGGGACGCTCCGGCCGCTGACGACGCGCCGTCCACGGCCGAGCCGGACGCCACCGAGCACTCCGTCCACGCCAGCGGCATGCTGGCACCCCCCGCCTACTAGCGTCCGACTTGAGCCGTGGCATCCACACCAACGGCTACATTAGCGATTATGTTTCACGATTAGGTATCGAGACTACCAAAAGTATTATTTTTCTTTATTTAGAAAGGAGTTAAGGTGCTTTGCGTTAGGAGCTTTGGGGGTGGCATTCGAGTCTTGGTTTATCGTTGTCTTTATGTAAATGTGAACTCCAAATTCATCACTCTGTCGAGGGAATTACGAGTGACTATGGTGATTTTGATAATTTACATGAGGCAATACGCAAATATGAAGACGCTGGCGACTCGCACGTCGTGACTTGCCTCCGTCTTCACACGTGAATATCACAAAATGAGTATTCCACGAATATATGTACCTAAACTTCGCTAGGAGAGTATGTAGATGTGTCAGATCTCTGGTGTTTTCATTTAAACCGTAAAGTGTATTAATTTAATTTAAGAAAATTATGCGGATATATTTTCTGGACATATCAATCGAAATAGTGGATTAAGATAGTGTTATATACGTGACGTAACTAGTTAAGTATATTAAGTTGACACTCAAGAATTTAAAGAATAGTGATGTAGCGAAGTAAATAAAGTTTAAACTTTATAAATATATTTTTCATTTTAAGCTATCTTCAATCCAAATTTAATATCACAGTTCTTTTGCACAGGATAGGGCGCCGATTATGGACCTTTTTCGCAAGCTTGGGTTTCAGGAGCGTCTGATCTCAATCTAGTGTGTTGAGTCATTCACATAAGTTTTTATTTCTCAGTTTTCCTAGATAAAGAATAGTAAGTAACAAGAGGGTAGGTGGTAGGTACTCACCAGCCATTGATGACACCTTCCACGTTGAGCATGGGCACGATCTTGAACACGTACTTGGCCCGCAGCGCGGCGGCCGCGCTGGAGTCCCCGAGCAGGTACCCCAGCGTGCCGTCCATCACCCACGACGCGTTGCTCTCTCCCGGGTGCACGCGGGCCGTTAAAAATATTATCTCTCTATCCTGGAACCAAAAAGATCATCATCATCATCAGAGCGTATTCCCGGTTGCATCCTCAGCGGTAATGCTTCAGAGCCTGGGGTCTGCTACCTAACCCAGGTGATTTAACGAGGTTACTGGTTTTTACACAGAGCTACTGCCGTCTGACCTCCGCGACCCAAGGGGTAGACCAGAACCAATCCTAGGATAGGTTTAAAATTAAGATCAAAATTTGTTAATATAGTTAACAACTTTCTCAGCACATAGATTTGTAGTGGTAGTTTATCAAGGTTGTTCTTATGCAGTGCTATGTTAATTGTCGTCATTGCTATCGTTATGAGCATAGGCGTATTATTAACCAAGAAGATTAAACTGAGAACGTAAAGCTTTTCTTAGCACATTTTGCAAAAGAGGCCGTTTTTTGCAAATTAAAGATTCACGTTCTCACTACAAACTGTAAACAGTAGTACATAAAAAAGTTTGAAGGATCATCTAGGGCTTACTAGAGACAAAATTTTAAATGATAACTTCGTTTCTCCTCAAACAATTTATTTCAAATGGAAGCAGCACTGGACCCCGAAAAATTATTGTATTTCCTTATGTCCAAAATAACATAACGATACGTTCTAATGATATTCAATAATAATATAGTCACAGTACTCATACATACTGCTATAGGGCTGTTGGGAGAATCTTCTGAAGAGATGGTCAGCAGCGGCACTTCGTTGCTGTTGAGGGAGTAGCACAGCGGCTCCGCACGCAGGTAGGCTCCGGGAGGCATTTGCAAGCTCCATTGCCAGATTTTGGCCTGTAAAAAGAATTAATTAAAGTAAAAACAACATATTATTAAGCTCCGTATCTTCTTCGTCTGAGCGCGTTCCCGGTTGCATCCCCAGCTGTGCTGCTTCGGAACCTGGGGTGCACTTTCCTGCTTTTTCTTCTCCAAATATAACATGCATTTCAGTGGTTACCCAAGGATGCCAAAGACCTTGCAAAATGGAGAAGAAACAGCCGGAACAGTTTTAATGATTTAGCTATAGCTTTACGACCGGCCACTTGCCTGACCTCAACCCAATTTGAGAATGTATTTGTGCAAAAAATTTTACAACCAGCCGCCGCCCGAGTTTAATCCTCCTTGGGGATGCAATTGTAGCACGAGATGCTTGTGCTAAGTCCTTTAGTCGTCTCTTACGACATCCACAGGAAGAGATGGAGTGGTGCTATTCTACTCTGCCGGGACCACACGGCAATTTATTAAGCTCCGTATACGGACGGAGTTGTAATTACTTGTACTACAAAGCCGCATCGGCACAAGTGTGTTCGATGGGCATTTTTACCTAAGTTATATAATTACTTTCTCATTAAGTCACTTGACTTTAATTAATCTCATCAGTCTGTGCCGGTATCTCCCAGTAAATTTATAGTTGATTCAGAAAATTTGTATTAGTATCATACACAATGTAATATGTATCGGAGTTATCGGGAATAATCGTTAATCTCTCACCATCATCATGGAATAAGTGTAGGGGAAGTGATAAGCGATATAGCAGACATCGTTGGTGTGAGGGAACTCGATGTTGAAGGTGACGGTCAGGTAACATTTGTTGTGGTTCTTTTGGTTCGCGTAGTGGTAGCTGTTCCGGTAGTAACAGATGTCCGAACCGGCTCGTACCCATCCTGAAGTGATGAAGTTAGTATAAGTAAAATTTAGTATCTTTTCCCTAAAATTTCCCAAGAATAGGCAGTTTTCTAACAGTTTAAAATTTAAATTATAATTGTATTAAGTGTTGAATTTTTCGTCCCTATTGGATTTTATCTGACGTTTTTCATTAATTACGTATTTATTTCAAATGATTTAAAAATAGAAGCCTTTCTGAATAAACACGCAAACGAAAGGTATTTCTGCGATCTAGCGCACAGAAATGGTAACGGAATAAGTAAATAGATAGATATTATTTAGACCTCGAAAACTTATTGATATTTTTAAAGGTGCTTTCAGTAGGCAATAAATTTGGCATGCACAGCTATAATAACTCTCGTAAGTCTGTAGCACTGTCAGGAGAGACACTTCACACTGGACCTTACTCTGATCTAGTAATTTCAAAGAAGTGAACAAGATAACTACTGGGCATAGTGACATATTATGTGTGTATGTTCATTAATTTGCTTACAGTAAAAAATATAACAATGCATTCATACCTGGTCTTCCACTGACGGCTTCTTTTACGGAGTACATGACCGGTTTCATGCCAAAATTGAACTGGCTGTCAGATTTCTCACAGTTGACAATGTTAAAGGTGTATGGCCGGCCCTGCTGCATATTCCGCACTTCGAAGTAGAACCACTGGTGCCTCTTAGTCGAGTTGACGTCGGGCATCAGAATCAACTCGTACTCTCTTGGGCCTATCTGAAAAGCCGAAGCTCACATTACTAGTAACACTTGCATTTGGAGGAGTTATGCGTCCGGCGGTCTACATATCTAAAGTGAATGTAGATCTATCTCATATCATCCTGCCTGTCATGTATGTCCGACTTCGTATGGTAATTGATACAGGTTTTAGTAAGTATCTAAATAAAGAAAACTTATTACAGTTTTATTTGATTAGGCAAATACAATTAGACATCTGTTGTAATCCATAAAAATATGATAGCAAAATCGATATATTTCATTTCTATCTCTTTCTCATCTCAGCGTATTCCCAGTTGCATCCTCAGCTGTAACACCATAGCGTTACAGCTGAGCTGAGGATACAACTGGAAAAAAAACAAAAAAACTGAGAAAAAGGTGGAAGGCCTTTTTCTTCTC
Organism: Acrobasis repandana; assembly: GCA_963576875.1. Lineage (NCBI taxonomy): Eukaryota > Metazoa > Arthropoda > Insecta > Lepidoptera > Pyralidae > Acrobasis > Acrobasis repandana. The sequence goes on from OY756215.1 coordinate 8,372,382, forward strand.
CACTTTGCTCGGTCTTGAGCATTCTTGGTTAAAATAAAAAAAAAAAAGTCTGCTATGTTACGGCTGCCGTGAATGCGGATATTTCTCACGCCGTCTCTCCGTGATATTCCGTATTTCCAGCGCAACATTTGCATCTCCGTGATACTCCGCATTTCCAGCGCAACATTTGCATCTCCGTGATATGCTGTAATTTCTGCTTGTGCCGCTCAAGAAAAGGCCGAAAATAGATGTGATGTTATCACAATAAATAAAACGCTGGCTGGATGGATACTTCCCATTCCCATCCACCATTTTGAAAATCCCATGGAGGCTTATGTTCAGTGTAGGTATGTATATCATGCAGCTAAAATTATGATGATATTCATAATCGGTGGCAGCAATATACATATGTCTCATATTAAAATACTTACACCAACACAAATTACATTATTGTATAAAGGGATTACCTGAATAGCTTTCCGAAGATTCCCAGACTCAAACCTAGATTCAAAATTCAGTCTTGAAGAAAAAGTGTTCACTTTTGCAATTTCGTGTTCATCTGTATTTGTTAATAATACAGTTTCAAAGCTGAAATTAAAAATAGTAAATCTTGAAACTTTTAGAATTAAATTTCGTAAATGTCAAGCTTTTATTTAGCTTGCCCAGTTTGTTGTTGTTTATTTTTCACTTCCCAATTTCCGCTTGAGATAAGATTTTGTATGAAATATTACAAATTAGGTGACAATGCAATATTTATTATAACAAGAAGCTGATGTGATGATGGAGTCGAAAAGTGGAAAGAAAAATAGAGGTATAAGAACCCTGTAATAAAATGACGCAACTTTATAGAGTTTAGGCTTATTACATTTGTCTTGATAGTACTTAAGCCTCACAATAAAAGCTTGTATGAAAAAATGATATTTTTCTAAAAACTTATTTACCTTCTTTGGCTTATAGTTTCTGGATTGATCGCCGAGCAGATTTGATCCAAATCGAAAACGACTTCATTCATATAAGCTTCAGGATTTATAGCTCTGTCTACACAGGAAAGTAGTTTGGACCTGGAAATGTTATATATATGTTTGTTATATACTTTTTTGCAACTGTGATGATGACGTTCTTAATGTAATGAGGTACCTAATGTCTCAGAAATATTTTAAGTAACTAAGAGTAGTCTTTTGAGTCTTGCAGCCCGAGACCCTGTCTACTCTGTTTTTGATAGTATAAAGTAAACATACATACATGAACCCTAAAAATATTACTCTACTTTTTTTGGGGCGGGCAGTCGTGGCACAATTCAAAGGAATTACTATAATACACAAGAAAGGGAAGTTTCTAGTGATAAACAGTACGTAACCCTAATATTTACTTTGGCACTTAAATTTTGAAAGAAGCAAGAGTAGCAAGGGATATCTTACCTGCAGGCCGATCGTTCCATTTTATTTAGAGGTTCTGGTTGATTGGAGCCTTGACCACCCATCATGTCCGGGTAGGCCACTTTGACGAATGGCACAACACTCTTAACCCTTGACGATATTATACAAAACACGCTGGCGAACGAACTATACATTGAAATATCTTTGTGAATCTTTAGGGAAGAACATGAGGTCGTCGCTGAAAGATTATATGACAGAATATAGAGCTCTTTTTTCTTTATATGTTTACACATAATTAAATTTTCAAGTGATTCAAACATCCAAAGAGAAATAAAGTATTTTGTCTTTGATACATATTTTTTGATTAAAACTAACGTGACGTGAGACACAGTCATTATTAATATGCGATAAACGGGTAACTTACGTAAAGAGTCAGCTACTGTCCGACAATCCCACATGGTTTGACCTCATCCGGAGGTCTTCCTCAGGGCAATTTTGACTCGCGACGCGTACACGAACACGTTCCAAGCCGCACAGACGTGAGATCGGTTTGGGACGTCTTCGTGTACGCGTCATTTATCACATTTTAATAATTGATACATATTATTACAGGAAGGCTAAATAATCGTTAACGCATGTTCAATCCATGATATCTACGAGTACCTATAGACTTTTTATTTATCTACAAAGCAATGTATACTTCAAAAACTTGATGTTCTGTTTTTTTTATATTTAATTGTTTTTAAAGCTGTGTTAAATCATGGAATGATCTTGAAATTCAAGGATTATTTTTTGATTTTCAGCTTTAATCTTCTTCTTCTTCTTCTCCATCCAAGCACGCGTTCCCGGTTGCATCCTCAGCTGTGCTGATTCGGAGCCCGGGGTTTGGAGAAGTAAAAGCGGGAAAGCGCCCCGCTTTTACTTCTCCAAATATAACAAGCACGTCAATGGTCACCCAAGGATGCCAAAGACATCCACAGAAAGGGAGTGGTTCCATTCTGACCCGATACCAGACGGGCAATTTTCAGCTCTAATCTGTATAGAAGAACAACTTACAGGTGCTTTCGTGAACTTTCTGACAATTTTGCATGATTGATGAAGTTGGGCTCATGAAGTTATCATAGTCTGTGTTTCCCAAGACGGCAGTGAGCGAAAGGTTGAGGAATGTTGGCCCGCTTCTGTTGTTGCCCGTTTGGGATGAAAGAAAATCTTCCAAAATAGATCCTCTAGAATTGGAGCGACTTTTGACTAATTTTATTTGTTTATTATATGACCCAAACTCTTTAAAGTAAATAAAATATCTGAAATAATAAGTTAACAATAATTAGTCATTCCAAAATCTGAATACTACTAAATAAACTAAGCTTACCATTAAGTTTAAACCTATACCTCATAATATTTCAAAACCCCTACTTTTTATACGTATTTAAAAATGTTTTATGGCATCTTTTGTTCACATGATTATTATTAACTTATAGATTGTCCTTTAAAACGAGGAATACATACTTTTTTAAGTCTTCTATATCTCTCTCATTGGGATTTATCCAGAGCGTGCTTTGTAAACTATCCCCACTCTTTATTTGAATCTTGTTATCATCATCATTGCTCTCCGGCTTGATTTCAGTTTCATCAAAGTCTATGTCAGGGAACTCGTCGCCTTCGACGTCTGTGTCAGGACCATCGACGTCATCATCAATGTCTGAATTAACAGTCTTTGAATCTGAATTAGCTGCATCTTCTTCATCTTCATGACATGGCCACGATGCATTTGTTCCTGTAAATGATGAATGCCCAAGTGAATAAGTGTACTAACTCGTAAGAACGTTACTCGGAATCTTGATATTAGTAATCCTGTTTCAAAAACGAGCAGTTTCCATTCGATTCCATTCCATTCCATTTCGAAATAAAGTCTTATTTCAAGACCTGTTATTATATTACACCAAAAAGCTATTCATTCAAGACTTGTGTCCTACATTTTCTTAAATTTTGTTTTGTTTCGACATTTGATATTAAGGCTAGGTGATTACAGGTCTCAAATTTCTACAATAATTTCAACCGCATAATGTCCACCTCTAGACATAGCCCTCTTTACAACTAATACATATGCTGCGTAATATTTATGCGTAATAAAATATAAGTAAATATCCGTCAAATCGGAATAATGAGAATTCATTTTGCAACCACGTTCGTTGATAATACCTTTCAAAATTGGGCCTAGGTTGAAGGAGGCAGGACTAGTCACCGGAACAGGGAGTGCTTGGTGTTTGAGGCACAGCGTGATCACAGAGCATACACGAGCCAATAGGCCGTCGAATTCCGGCTCGTCAGGACACTGGGAACAAAACCGGTGAAGAGTCTGCACGTGCTTCTTTGTGCATAAAGCTCTCCGGCCCGCCTCTGAAATGGTAACTCTCAGTGTGAATATATCGCTCTTAGGTTGGATGCAATAATAAAAAAATAAAGTTAGCGTTAAAAACTGTAAAATTTTCGTATTTTTCGAAAACACCAACAAATATAACAAATATTTTTTTTTCTTTACAGAACGGCCTCCCTGATATGATAGTAAGCGATTAACGTAGCTCATGGATGCCTGCAATACCAGAAGTGACTCACTAAACCGAACTCTAATGAAATATTTTCACTCCTTTTTTTTAAGAATCTGAATTTTTAGATTTCGATATAAATACTAAGGGATCATCATCAAAATTTAAGAGCGACGCTCTTGTCGGTGGAGTTTCTTCCATTCTTTTCTATATCTTCCACCAACCTCTTGACATCTTGATAAGGTAAGTTAAGGTAACACAAAAAATCTGACAACTAAGAAAATTTATGGAAAGATGTCGATTATATATAATTTTATGTAATACACATCAAACTTCGCTAGAGCATAGCTAAACTAGCATTATCATAAACTTGGTAAAGCGTCATCGCTATTACCCGTGACGAACTAGAGCTTTTCTATATACTCGTAAATACAGAAATATATATGTCTGTAGATCTCTTCATGAAGCTTGATGCGCGTTACTCAGAAACAAGTATTGTACGTACTTATGTTGCAAAGGTGCTGTAGAGTCTGCAGTATGTGAGCGCATATCTTGAGCCGCATGCGCCCCTCGTAGCGGTCCCAGCGGTCGAATACCCTGAGGAGCACGCTACACAGCCCTGTCTTCACGATCTGCATGCAGCACACCTCTGTGTGAGTTACGTACGTGTGATTCATGTGACATTCAGAACATTCGCCGAACATGCAACTGTATCAGGCACAAATGTAATTACTAAACAATGTGGACTAGAAACTATATTTGTGTTTGCGTAATGCGTATCGCATAATCGCATTGCTATCCATCAATTCAATGCGATAAATGCCAATATTATGTGTTGTGACATGTGCATGTTCTATTGTTTTCTTATCGATAGTAAATTAATCACATTAATGATTGTATTCATTGAGACATTAAAAAGTTGAGAGAATTGAATGTTTGTATCGACTTAACTATTTTTGCTGAAGTAATCGATAGCGTCAAGGCATAATCGCAGCCTGGCAGTCGGTATGAAACCCAAGCTGGCTAGCACTCGCTCATACGTTGCTATTACTCCGTCCCGAATCAAAATAGAAGTCGTCACAACTGAAACAATTTAACGTATATTCAGCAATTAAAGTAGTACTTGATGGCTACTAACTTAATAATATATCATTGATTGTTTGCAACAGAGCTGCAAGAAAATATTAGATATAATTCAAAACTAAAACCAAGTTCATTACCAAAATACACAACCAATTTTGATTTCGAGTAATGGGGGGACTTAAATAAAAAAAATATTTCGACGAACTAAGGACCTCCTTTTTTGAAGTCGGTAAAAATAAAACGTTACTTTCAAAAGTAAGTATGTGCTTACCATTTTTTGCCAGTTGTTTTACTATGACTAGTAGTGGAAAAATAAGCTTGTTGTCAGTGAAGTGTCCTTTTAGTATAAGATGCATTGTCCTCACACATCCCAGCATCCTTATTTTCATCGCAAATTTTGGATCTAAAAATACAACTCATTATAAATAACGACAAGTCAATATACAACTGCGTATGAAAACTATTCAATGAATTAGCGAGTTATGACCTCGAGAGCTAAGCGGAGCCAAAATCCAGATGAGATCTTGTAACACTAATTCTGTCCCAGCGTGGCGCTCACGTTTGTCATGCATGGTCGATATCACCTTCTTTATAATTACTTGAGTTCCTTTAATTGATATGCAATCTTGCATGCACTGCTGGCGCGCGAGGTTGTTAGCTGGAATCAAGAGCTATGATTAGGTTCCGTACCTCTGGGCGCAAGCGCAGCAAGAATCCAGACGAGATCTTGCACTATCAGCTCGGTACCAACGTTTCCATCGCGTTTGCTATGCGTAGCCATCAAAACGCGGATAACTGTCTGTGTGCCGTTTATTACTATGAAGTGCTGCGCACACAGCTGCCTTGCGGTGTTGTTTGCTGAAATTATCGATATCGATAGTTTTCATCACTGTCTTTACTTTGATACACAGTGCGTACGCTTAAATAGTCGAGGATAAGAGAAGTTAAAGAAGCCACATTTAGAAGTTAATACTATTAGTTCTTAAATTTGTGCCGCCTACAATGTCGACTTTGTTACATCCATTGTCTAATCTAAGTGTATGTAAATTTGATTGAACACAACAACACGGTGAAATGACAATTGAATATACAGTTGCTCCAATATTACAGATTACAAGGTCGCATTGTCAAGTTGTCCAATGTCATGTGAGAGAGCGTCTTAAATGTCAGTGGGCTGGTTTGTAGTGGCTGAACAGAAAACTTGTTTGGCAAAGCAGCTGTAGGATAGAAATTCCAGTGCAAATCGATCTCAATAATTTGGTGTTGTGTTTTTAGAGGTATACAAAATTGTGTGTTAGGGTTAAATCTCAACAAAAAGGTAGTACATTTCTATATACATATAGAATTGCATTATAAAATGGCATGCAAAGCATAGCAAACGTTTTTAATAAAGCTTAAAAATATTTTTGTACAATAAGCCCCACTCTTGTTGACATACCCTTTTTTATAAGAGGTGCTATATTTTCTTTTCCCATCTTTTTGTTTTCTTTCTTCTTACTCGCTGGCGCCTCAATTGGGACTAACAAATAATTTAATCACTATATTTTCTATGTGTTACTTATGCCTATTATAATTAATGACGTACCTATCATTTCACTTACTAGATATACCTACGTAAGATATTTTTAACAAAGATAAATTATCTTAATCTTGAACCTCGTTTGTCCAGTAAATAAGTAAAGAATATTCGCTCTTGCAGTGGAGACTAAAAAAGATGGTCAACACGCTAGTCCGCCAATCTGGAGGAGGTTGAGGACTCCCATAACACAAGTTTAAACTTACTTTGGGGCTTTATTTATTTAACAAAACAACTAAAGATAAATTTACTAACCTGAGTTTTTCTTGCCTTTGCTTTGTTTTAAACATAGTGCTTCTCTTAATATCGATGTTATATAGGTTGAAGTCGCAGTATCCCTCGAATTCTAAAAATAATAACTTTTGTGGTGAAAATGATGATATTAAATATTAAAAATGACAAGAAGATACGGGGGACAGACTGCAATTGATATAAGGAAATGACCAGAGCTGATGACCACTTACTTCCAGTATAGAGAGCAACATTTGTATGGCCCCCGATTGCTTGTTCCACAATTTATCAAGTGTAGTTTGGCGGACATGTTTATCTGAAACAAAATGATCTTGAGATTTTTTTACATCTAAAGCTACTGGTGTCGCTTACTTAGTGAATTTCTTGGATTGCTGTTACTTGCTCAACAACCCAATATTAGAAAAAATATCAAGTGTTGTGTCTCAACTCAACAATACCTACGTCCACTTCTAGAAAATGTAGTCAAACAAAAAAAATAAACAATTTGTAAGGTAAGTAGGACAGTTTATCTTTTTAGGCGCCGTCAAGCAAATGTAGTCCGAAAAGAGATCCCATCCGGGTCCTTAACACATTGCTGGATACACTACGTCTATAGACGTAGATCAATTGTTCTTTCTATTGTGTCTGACTGAGTGTCCAGCAATGTGTTAACCTTTACTGCGGACTACAGAAATACATAGTCACACAGTGTTTAAAAGTCCAACTAAATATATAAAAGTAAGTAGGTATTATCGTAGTTGTAACGAATTGATCTTGATAGCTTTGAGCGAAAACCTGGAGAGGCCGTCAGAAATATGAATATAATGTACATTCTCTTATTATACTTACAAAGAAAAGAGTAAAAAAATAAAGTAGCAATCTGTAGTACCTACCTACATATAAGTTGGTGTATTGTGTGTGATTATTTTGCTGATTAAATTTCGAGAAAAAAGACGAAGATTAAAACTGGATCTTCCGTGATCCACTGAATGTGCACAGTGAGGTCAACTAGTGGTATTTACCACTTCAGCAGCACTACAATTATGGTCATATGTATCAACATTCTCAAATAATCGCTCTAAAAGACACTATAAATCAGCGCGGAGTACTTTCAGTCACTACCTGATTGGCGGTTTCACAACTGTAATAGAGCATGCCAAAACATATCAATTATTATAATGTTTATGCTAAATGCTAATCACGACAAATATGAAGAAAATATTTGTGTATTTTATTCTATGATAATAGAGCCTTTGTACTTCCCCTTCCCTTCCCCGAACCCTTCTAATAATAAATATTTGTAAATTATTTAGTAAATTCTATTTATATTAAAATGCAAAAAAAATGCTTGTTCTAAGATCATTTTAAAATGTGTCCAAAAATAAATTCAAAACATATTCACTTTATAATACTTATAAAAAGTTAATGTTGGCCTGGGAAAAAAGAAAAAAACGAAGAATGTACCAGCTGCTTCTCTTCCGCGCAGATCGCAAAAGCCGATCGAGGGATGGGCGAGAATTTAAACCATGGTGATATAGGCGATGCGGCTAGCAATCCATTACTATTTTGATCCCCTTTTTTCCATCTTAAGTCTTGCCACCTTGGGCTCTGCCTCGTTAGGGATTATGACGTGATAATGTATTTATATCTATATAAATAAAAATGAATTGCTGTTCGTTAGTCTGCTTAAAACTTGAGAACGGCTGAACCGATTTGGCTAATTTTGGTCTTGAAATGTTTGTCGTAGTCCAGGGAATGTTTAAACGGTGAGAAAATATGGGAAAAGGAACGGGAACGGGCGAAACAAAGTTCGCCGGGTCAGCTAGTATATTAATAAAAATAAACCGGCCAAGTGCGAGTTAAACTCGCGTGGAGAGGGTTCCGTATAATTTATTGAATTCTTATAGGTTTTCCTGTAATCTACAAGCAATGAACTATATTTTGTATTTTTTTCAAAACTTTAGGCTCGGTGGTTTCGGAGATCAGGGAGGACAATGGTTAATTTTCGTCTTCTTTCTTGAAGAAAATCAAAACTATTTATATTACAATAATAATAAAAATATATTTGAGATCCTTATAACAAACCCTTTCATTTGATATATAACATAGTAAGTTTTGAATTTTTTTTTTATTTCCTAATTTTTCCGCCGAAAATAACCCTTATTTAAAAATATTTATTTACTTTGCACATATGTGTTTGGGTCATAGGTTTACACCATCCTACCAAATTTCACCTGATTCGGTCCAGTAGATTTGGAGAAAATTGGATGTGACAGGGGGACGGACAGACAGACGCACGAGTGATCCTATAAGGGGAACCCTTATAGGATTTTTCATTTTTTGTACGGAACCCTAAAAATTATGTATAAGAATTCTATCTTAAATAATATTTGTGGATCAAACGAACTTACAAGTGAAGTTCGATCTAAATTATGTAAGCAGCATCATTCGAAGCGATCTTTTATTAATTGCAAATTCTGCATTTACTATATGTATTTTAGTAATTCTGCATTTACTATATATATATCAAAAACCTGCGGACTGTAGCAAATATAAAACTATTAATCCAAACCTATAAAGCTTTATGTGAATGTATAATTGCATATTGCATTTGTTGCTGGGGTAACGCGGCAAAAACGCATATAATTGATGTCGAACGAGCGCAAAGAGCAGTCCTGAAGGTTTTACTACAATTACCATACAGACATCCTACTACTAACGTTTACGAAAGAGCAGAAGTACTAAGTGTAAGAAAACTGTTTATATACAATGTCCTCAAGAAATACCATTCTAAAGTTGTCCCAACCCTACCGGTATTAAACAAAAGAGTAGATCGATGCCCTGTTCCGAGGATTGGTTGTAAATTTGCAGAAAACCACTTTGATGCTGTTGCCCCTAGACTCTATAATATATTGCTGAAACGCTACACAAAAAATCACATTAAAAAACAGCCGATGAAAATATTTAAAAATACTGTACTAGAATGGCTAAAAAGTATGGATTATGATTCCGTAGAAAACATGTTATATAACCTTTATTTCAAATAAATTTTTGGATTTAAAAATATTAAAATATTATATTAAAAATCATTTATGTTAACATTATTAATAAATCGCGTTTGAAATGTAAATGTGAAAACACACGCACATGCACCAACATACACACATACACATCCCCACAGACCCCTACACGCAAACGCATACGCACACACCCACGCACACACACACGCACACACACACACACGCACACACACACAAACGCACGCACACGGACACACAGACACACACTACTTGCACGCTTTATTTCCTTTTGTTTTATATAGTCTCTACCTAAATTATTCTTAAATAAATAAGTTAAATACGCACAAGTGTCAAAGCACAGCTTGATATGGGAGACGACGCTGGTTTTCGAAACACAGTGAAAACTATTAGGTCCTTACATATGAAATTGCCGATCAGTATCAAAAAAGTGAAACAAGTTTTTTTTAATGAAATTATTATTTAATCAATCGAAGTATGCGCCGTTGTTATCGATACACTTCCGCCATTTTATAGGCAGATCATTGATACATTTGGAAAAAATATCCTGGGAGCGAGAGTCTATGAACTGTTTGAAGGCGGTTTTGATTGCCTCATCAGATTTGAAATTTTTTCCTTGTAAAAAGTTATCCAAATTTTGAAAAAAGTGGTAATCGGTTGGGGCAAGATCTGGAGAGTATGGTGGGTGACGCAGAGGTTCCAGTCGCAGCTCCTCTAACTTGGCGATCGTTTGATGTGCAGTGTGTGGTCTAGCGTTATCCTGAAGGAGCAGTGGGCTAGAGCAATTCATCAGTCTCGGTTGTTTAATGGCGAGCTTTTCCATCATTGTTTGCAATTGTTGGCAATACAAGTCTGCAGTAATCGTCTGGCCTGATCTCAAGAAGCCGTAGTGGATAACACCGGCACTGGTCCACCAAACACCAACCAGAATCTTCTTTTTGGTCAGTTTTCGCTTAGGGCAAGGTTTTGCCGGTTCTCCAGGGTCAAGCCATTGTGAAAGAAACGCAGCAAGCAACGCGTGTTTGTTGGTTTGCTTCAGTCAATTCGTGCGGTACCCACTTTTCGAGTTTTTTAATTTTTCCGATTTGGCGCAAGTGGATAAGTATCGTTTTGACACTTACGCCGAAGGCTGCTGCTAATTCAGAAGTGGTTTGAGATGGATCCGCTTCCACTATCGCCTTCAATTCTTCGTTATTCACTTAAGTATCAGGGCGTCCACGAGGCTCATTGTGTAAATCGAAATTTCCAGAACGGAAACGTTGAAACCAAAAACGCACCGTTCGTTCGTTAGCGGTGCCTGGTCCATACACGTCGTTAATTCTTCGAGTCGTTTCTGCAGCACTGGTGCCACGGTGGAACTCGTATTCGTAAATACCGCGAATTTTCAATTTGTCCATAGTTGTTGTTATAGCAATGTTGAAACTCAAACAAATGATGTTAAAACAAATGAAATACGAATTTTAAAACAATATTTTTCTGGCTTTATTTCGAAATAAATTTGAATTTGGAATTCCTAATGAAACGCAAGATATTTGATTTTAAAGTTGCCAGTATTGAAAATCGGCAATTTCATATGTAAGGACCTAATATATCGTAAACCAGAGGCTTCATATATACTAGTATGTCAAATATTTTTTGTGTCAATAAAGATTACTATTATTATTATTATATATTTTAGTAATTCTGCATTTAATATATGTATTTTAGTAATTCTGCATTTACTATATATATTTTAGTAATTCTGCATTTATTATATATATTTTAGTAATTCTGCATTTACGATACGCATAAGTATCTAATGATTTATTTATGATTCAGTCTGCATACATGATCGTAAAAATTCTTTTAAATCTATATCGTCCATTAAATTTTAGATTGTAGTTCATTGCATATTAGTTTGTTCATAATGATGGTTGTGAATAACTGTTGAAAACTTGGGTGGAGTAATGTAGTAATAAAGTATGTAATAAACTTAATTAAAGTTTATCTGCACCAAGTTTCCGAGGACGAAAACAATACCAATTTAATTTGACCTTTATTCAAAAGGGTACACTTAGATACAAATGGCAATAATGGATAGAACTATTTATGAGAAGATATGGACATTTTAATGCGTTAAATCCAAACATACCAGATCTTTGAGTGGTTCTTCTGTTGATGGCTAAGAGTAACGATAACGCTTACTAGCAGATGCATCTTTAGCTCAACTGCCTGTTACCACATATAAAAATGTCTGGGGAACAAATTAACAAATATTTCGCATATTAAAATGGGTTAGAGAATGTGCAATTTGACAAAGACTAATGGGTTAGTCAAGTACATTGTTGTTTACACGCTGGGGATGCGGCAAATGTCCTAACTAAAGTGGTCTCTAATATATATGTAGGTATATACCTACATAAAATGTTTCGGGATCATCATCATCATTATCAGGTCTTTTTTTGTCCTCCACTGCAGGAGCACGACCCTCTCTGTACTACCAGAGCCATACTTGGCCAGAATAGACAGTGGATTTGGCCAACACTCTCCACGCTGGCCAGACGGGTTGGAGAGGTCTCATTGATGTTTTTAAGCTTTATTTAGCTTGTGTTTTCTAACTCGCCTTCTACGACATCCACGGGAAGACTTGGAGTGGTCCTATTCTATTTTGCCAGAAACCACTCGTCTTGGGATCTAATTAAGTAAATTAAACTGGGAATGTGTAATTTGACAAAGCCTAGAGTCAATATAGCGCCGGGTATTGCGGAAGTGTCCATAAATTTGTTCAAGTAAATTGTTGTTTACACGTTCGGATGCAGCAAATGTCCAAAGTGTCTTCTTTATGTAGGTACGAGTATATACAAAAAATGTTTCTGGAACAAATTAAGAATTATTTTGCACATTAAAATGGGTTATGGAATATATGGGCTAGAATCAATAGCCAGGAAGTGTCCATAAATTAGTTCAAGTCTGTATTTTTATTGTTGTTTACACGCTTGGGATGCAGCAAATGTCCTAAAAAGTGATTTCTATATACAAAAAATGTTTCGGGAAAAGATTAAGAACTATTTCGCATATTAAAGTGGGTTATGGAATGTGCAGTTTGACAAAGACTAATGAGCTAGTGTCAATAGAGCGCCAGGTATTGCGGAAGTGTCCATAAATTAGTTCAAGTACATTATTGTTTATACGCTTGGGATGCAGTAAATGACCTAATAGTGACACTGACAGGCCGTCTCGGTCGCGTACAGCTGGCGGCGCGCCAAGAAGCCACGCGTATTATGTATACGTCATGTGGACGATCTGCTCGGAGACTTCGTGGTGTTGCATTCGCTATCGCTAGATAACTCATTTTACGGAAAATGTTTTTGGATTTAAGAAATTCCCTACAAAAAAACATAGCGTTTGTTAGGGAATCCTTGGAATTCTGTCAGCAGTCAAGTGGTTGCTTGCCGTGTGGTGATGGCCGACTAGAATACAATTATGTCACCGTCCTTTCTTCTCCCATGGATATCGCAAGAGGCGACTAAGGGCAGGCAGCAGCAATCAGCATCCTCTTTAAAGACTTAATTCCATCTACTGCGATCACCAACCCGCCTGCCAACCTTAGTGATCATAGACAAATCCTTCGTTATTTGACCAAGGCCTTTAGTCTAGCAGTGGAATAATATAGACTATTGAAAAAGAAAAAGAAATCAAGTGATGCTCTTGGTAGATATGAAGGTTTCGTTAAGAATTTAGGTGGATTTAGGTAGATTGATGTGATAATGTACGTGTGTAAAGTGACGATGTCGAAGAAAAAAATTAAACACGATTTAAGATAAAAGAACAAAGAGGTTTAATTAAATTAGTCAATAATATAAAACCTGCAAACTATGCATTAATTTTAAAAATAATTGTTTAAAAATAATAATTTGGCATAATATTCTTAGAGGTCAGAATAAAAAATTGTTGTTCCGCCCCGTATACTCCATAAAGAATGGGAAATATATAACGCCTTGACGGCAACACCGAACAGATCTAAATCCAAGCCTAAAGAAAATGCCGACGCCATAGCAACCGTCCGTCTCGCAGACGCACTCGCGAGTGATTTCGGCCAAATGTTCCCGATACTTCGATAATTTTATAGTACGCGGATGACGAGAATTGTTTGAAATGTTGAGAATTTTTGGGATAGTGTTGGAAAAGGATTATGCAATACGGCTACACACTAGGTAGGCTAGGTTAGGTATCCAATTGATATAAAGTCAAGATAGAAAAATATGAAATATGAATGACATTGAAGAGTGTGTAATAAATTATGAAAAATACATTCCTGAATTCTTGGAGGAAGAAAAGTAGCACCGTAATAAACTGTGTCTAATATGGAACGACGCCACTTTCTTTATTTTAAATATGTTGTTTATCGTTAGTTGAGATTCAACTTTATGGATCAGTTTCTTTCAAATACAACGTTATCTCGCCTGATATAATTTCTTATGTATATCATACGCCTAAACTGTCTTTCTACAGGATATAGGCGTTCCCATGCATCTCAACTCTCACGATCGAGGGTTTTCAAGGTCCAATATCTGCAGCACAATATTCATCTTTTTCTGGGCTAGGATATAGCATGCAAATAAACATTTTTAATGCCGTCTTCGTTGCAATCAGTATTCCGTTCCTAACTTTTTCTATTAATAGCGAGAGTTGTCAACCTACTGCAGTGAAGAAACGATTCTCAAAATAATCTACTCAACGAATGAGCGTAAATTAAGAATAGATTGTTAAAATTAATATGATGTATGGCTACAAGTGTACTCCGGTCCCATCATAACACATGGCACTGCCAACGACAGAATTGTAAACATGCCCCTGTCCCCAACTGCCAAATAAATAATTTGAAATCTAGATTGGCATTTAAACTCGTTTAGATATGTTACACTCGTACTGGACTCGTATCGTAGTACTGGTTAAAATAGAAAATTACAATTAGAGAAGTTCCGACACTACCAGATGTTGTTGTCAAGTATAACTCACAATTATGTGGGGTCCTCACTCCGCATTACATTAACATGATTTGCGTTCCATCAAAAGACTAAAGACTCTCAATTAAAGCCAAAAAAATCTACGTACGATCGAGGAAAATTCTACTCAAGAGACATTTACTCGTAAACTCAGGGTTTAAAATTTTTAACTGATTTTGATACATGAGACTTTGGCCTAAATTCAATAAAACTGGCATGATGCTTCAAAAGCACTTTGTTCATTGAATTGATAATTTCTTAATAGATATTCAAAATAGAATACAAGTTATATGCCAATAAATAGTTATAATAAATATTTTAATCAATCAAACAAGTGCCGTAATTCATACCCGAATTAAAACTGTGTGGCTTACATTAAATCGACATTGTAAACGATATCGAAAGGATGCATATCTACCTGGAGATTTATTAATGTCTTGATTGCTTAGTTAAAGTGGTCTGCAAAATGGCGTTTCTGAAATAAATTATTTACATATTCTTATAACGCTGCAATTAAAATACATTATTCGTTTATCAGACGGATAAATAAATACAAAAAGCGCCAACATTCATTTAATACCTTTTATGTCAATAAATTGTATATTTAAAACTTTTGCGTGGGTTTTATGTTTACTAAAATAGCTGTGATAATATAAGATAAAATTTTTAAACGTCATGTAAATTACAAATAAATCTAATTAAATTAGGTATTCAAATAACCTTTGCGAATGTTGATACCGTTTTAGGGTAGAAGATCTGTCACTATAACTGATTCCCATTTATATTCTTTAACGTTCAACAGAATATATACTGAACAACTTTTCTTAAGAAATATAAATTGGACTTTTTTTATCAAGAATCAAAAATAATAAATCAAACGTTTATTGGGTAATTTGGTTTTCCCAGGCACATATCAAAAGTTTGGTATACATTACGTGTATTGTTTAGGTATGCTCGAACTTGATCAAACAAACATAAATAACAAAATAAGAAATACTAAGTAGTAAATAAACGGGCAAGTGCGAGTCGGACTCGTACCTGAAGGGTTCCGTACCACCGTACAATGTTTTAAAACGCTGAAGAAACACGTTTCCCCCCTTTAATTTTTAACTTTATTTTATTTTTAGTATTTGTTGTTATTTTGGTCATAGTAATACATAATTTTTAACTATTTTTTATTTTTAGTATTTGTAGTTATATCCGCCACAGTAAAACATAACCGGTGAAAATTTCAAGTGTCTAGCTATTACAGTTCAAGAGATAGAGCCCTGTGACTGACGGACAGACAGACAGACAGACGTACAGACGGACAGACGGACAGACAGCGGAGTCTCAGTAATAGGGTCCCGTTTGCACCCTTCGGGTACGGAACCCTAAAAAGCGAAGCCGGGCTCACCTGTCCCCCTGGAGGTTGTTCACAAGTTGACGCACGGATCAGCCATCGCTGAATCAGCAGATCAGCTTAATGAAGGAAAAGTTCTTCCTTCAAACCAATTTCGATGTACATATTTATTTTGTTATAAAATACGAGGTGTATATAATAATTTACCACAGAACCTTTCATTGTTTCTTATTGGGTTTTTGAGACTGCTGGCTCTGTTTACCTCGTATGGGATTAAAGTCGAGATAGTATATCTGTATATACTATCTCGTACATAGCCGGTAACATATCCGCAACCCGCAACGCCTCGCTTCGCCCGTCTGACCAATGTCAAGGAACAGCTGATTTATGCCACCACAAAAATAGACAGCTGCTATACGATATAATTATTTCATTGTTGTATAGACTGACTAGTTATAAATATACAGTACGCTCTAACATACACAAATTGATCATTGTTTGTTTAAAATTCATCAAAAAATATGCTATTTTAGTTAGAATTATATATGAGCGTCTTGATTTTATTTTATAGCTTTGATCTTCCTCAAAGTGAGGTTACAAATTAATGTTTACGTCTGAAGTGTAGATAAATATTTTATACGCGCAGATTTTTACTCAAAAGCTTATAGTAAAGAAAACATAAATTGTGTAGATTATGTTGAAATTAAAGTGAGTTGATGATTTGGTTGTATTTTCTATGCAAATACAGAGACGGAGGGCCAGATAATAGGTCCCTGGTACTGATAGCGCCAATCGGAAACTTAACAAGGGGCTATGGGCCCCCAATAACATGAATAAATTAATGGTAACACTTCGGAGCCGGCACGGACCGGTCGGCGTTTTGGCTAAGGGCCCATTGTATACAAATCCTGTGAAGCATACACTCTGAGCACGCGATGTCATTGCATTACTGACACTCGTTTGTGATTTAAACTTCCTTGGAAGTTCTTTTTAAATGCTTATATTTTCGGCTTGCTGAAAATGTATTCGAGTTAAGCCAAGTAGGTCGACAAACGGCGATAAGCTGTGGGAAGTTACGTGCGAATGGCGTGTGATGTGAATGCGAAGGAAATATCGTTGCCTTATCCAACTACATAAGTCATCACTTTATTTATGCTTTGCATGTGTCAAAAGTATTATTTTTTTATTTCCGAATTCTTTGAATATCTTCTACGTAAATTAGAAGAGTTTTGATTCTGCTTTGGTGGAACTAGAGTAACTAGGATAACGTGATATAGATGTGTATATTCCTAATTAATATAGGTAATTATTAAATCACATTTTAAGCAGAAAATCTGAGCGAACTATTATAGTGTATGTTTCCATAATACACTATAATAATTCACTCTTCTTTTCTAGATTATTTATAAAACAGCTTTGGAGAAGTAATATGTATATTTAGACAAGTTTCGGTAGTTTCTATCGAGTTTTGTCTAGTTTTGCTGTCGGGTAGAGAATGGCATCAATCTTGTAAGCTGTTCGCTTTAACGTTCAGCTGTTTAAAATGCTCGAAATAAATATTTACATTGAGTGCTGGTTTATTTTTATTAAATATAAAATAATTCTCATTTAATAATCTTTGTAATATAACTTTTTTTTTGTCTATTACTTGTTGCAGCGAAATAGTCTGTTCGCCATCTTATTTGTAAAACTACTAGTAGTTCGCCGCGAACTAGTCAAGTGGAGAGTGATTTAGATTACTAAACGTGTCCGAACACCAAAAAATTTGTCAAGTATATTAGTAGCTGATTTAGTCAAGTCGATCCATTTTGTTCTATTTTTTCGGGCGAGTAGCGCCTCCCACCACGCGTCCGTATTCACTGGTTCAACGGCTAAAGCAAGTCCGAACGCGTTGATTTAGTCGAGTTCATTAGTTACCGCAAATATGTCGTTTCGCTGAAGCGAAGAAACAACTTTAAAATTTGTTTCCAAATATGTGAAACATGAATGCTTGTGGAATATTAGTAGCTCCTAGTTTATCTCTTCTATCGATCCATTTTCGTACCCATAGCTTCTTTTTATTAATTACACAAATTTCCTCATCCACCTCTTCTAAAGAGCCATAACGATTAACTTAATCAGTTTATTAATTTTATTGCGTTCCAGCCCGTTCATTTTGCAAACCACCACTCACTAAACTGACTGACTCGACCGTAATGCGAACGGTTTCTGGGCAGTAGCGAGTAATTTAGCTACTAAATCACTCGCCACTTGACTAAAATACTCGCCTGGTCCGAACAAGCCTTTAGACCTCGCGATTATTTTATTAATATTTCAAAAACTACTGAACCGATTTTGATGCCCAACGAACTTGAAAATTCTATTGATATTTCCTACATGCCTACCAAATTTCATGAAAATCGGACCATCGGTTCGGCAGTTATCGCGGAACAAACATACAAACATACATACATACATACAAACAATATGTTTTGGCCCCAACTTGAATTAAATTATACTTTAATAAATCTAATAAATTATACAAAAAAAATACTTAAATACTTTAAAGCAAGCTTTTATCTAAAAACAATGAACTAAAAAGTTAAAAATAACTCAGCCACTCGCCTATTCATTCTCGCCCATTCTCTGAAGCAACTAATATATTCTATTACTAGCTTTTGCCCGCGGCTTCGCCCGCGTAGATTCGGGGTATGAAAAATAGATGTTGGCCGATTCTCAGACCGACTCAATATGCTAACAAAATTTCATGAGAATCGGTCAAGCCGTTTCGGAGGAGTACGGGAACGAACGAATTTTATATATAAGATTTACTTTATAGGGTTCCGTAGCCAAGTGGCAAAAAACGGAACTCTTATGGATTCGTCATGTCTGTCTGTCCGTCCGTATGTCACACCCACTTTTTTCCGAAACTTTAAGGGTCGGCACCATGTAAACTGGGTTTGCGCGGGCAACAAGTTTGTACAGAAAGCGTTTGATTTAAGTCAAATAATGTATACACATAGATAGAGGAAGAGTTGGGACAGTAGACGAAAAAAAGGATTTTTTAAAATATTTTGTAGTTTTCCTAAAAACAAGCATTGAATTTACCCAAAAACATGCAAAACGCACTTTGCGCGGGCAATAGTTATGGCTTAAGTAGAAAAGACCACTAAGAAAATTACATACCTAGTTATAGGTGAATAGACTAGCCAGTAGACGAAAACCGTATTTTTTTAATTTTCATTCAGAAAAAGTAAGATAATTGTAAAGAAACCTTAAAGAAATATTTTAGAAAATCTAGCTACAAACTGACTTGTTTTTCTGCGTAAAGAAATATTCTAACAAGGGATTGCATATATTTTATAAAAATAAAGGCTATTTTGAAACATTATTCTTAATATTTGCTTACAATGCAATCACGCAATAATAAAAAAAATAATTTTAAAAATTGGATGTTTTGCAACGTTTTTGACAGAATTCTCTGAAATGGCGGTCATGTTTCTTCCATACAAATTCAGTTGCCCGCCGGGCGTTCAGGAAGGAGGCCGTGTCGAATTTTTCAAAAAAATCTATTTTCGAATTACGTAAAATTGCATTACAGTCTAAAATATTTCAATAAAAAACTATGTACAAACTGCCAAATTATGTCATACTTTTGCTACACTATGGTACAGTTTTGACATTTTGTTGACGTTCAAGTAAAGATGTAATGCTATCGCAGATACGACATCGCACATTTTTTTTTAAATTTTATTGAAAATTAAGTCAATGAAAAAAATTATTTGGTTTGATTTATTACCTATATTTTTTAATTGGCGATTAGGGTGAAAATCGGATTGGAACTTTCTCGGGTCGCGGAATCATATTGTTTTATCATATTAACTGTTTTTGTAATAAAAGGTGCTGTGTAATTAGGGTTTTACAATTATTTTGAGGGGTGATTCAGTCTGAAATTTTGAACAACTTTTCCCCATGAATATATATCAAAATACGAATTGACATTATGCGTAATATATCGAACCACAGGCTATACTAGATCTATACTTGGCTAGGCAGGCAGGCTATAGCAGGCTATTTATCTATACTAATATTATAAAGAGGAAAGATTTGGTTGTTTGTTTGTTTGCATTACATGGCTCCGAAACTACTGGACCGATTTAAAAAAAACTTTCACCTTTGGAAAGGTACACTATCCCCGAGTGACATAGGCTTTGTGTGTACCAAGGATAAAGCCGGGGTGGACTGCTAGTATAGTATAATGATATTGAAATAACAATCAAAAAACAAAAAAAAATCTGCATTTTCATACAAAAGTGTGCAGCCGCCCGGGAAATTTGTATAGGAACCAATTTTGTTGGTGTTTTTACTGTTTTTAGGGTTTCGCTTGTCTGTCTGTCCGTAAGTCACAGCCAATTTGCTACGAAACTTTTGAAAAATATACAGTTAATAGGTCTTTACCTATAGATTACAGGAAAACCTATTAGAAGATAAAAAATAAAAAGGTGCAATAATGCTAATTACTGCTTCATTAATCAACCAATTTTTTTAGCTGTTTTCAGGAAAAAAAAAATTTTTTTCGTGCTCTTTGTTGATTCGTTAAAAATATTGCACAAAATCAAACAGTCAAGTCATTGATTGAGCACATACAGCTGCTAAGCTATGACTGTTGATCTGTTCAACGTGCAATCCTTTTTTATCCTCCGTACTTACATAATAAGGTGAATAGAAGTGAAAGGTGTTACGATTGCAGATGGTCGCTAAACGTATTGTTTCACAAAAAAAATTCAAATGTGTACATTTTCTGTCAGTGAAACACAAAACGTGTAGTTTTCCAAGTCACCGCTCGCGTAAAATACTATTTGATTGTATTTTTGAGAACGTCCTGTCAGCGATAAGTAATATTGATTTACGCAGAAATATCATAAATTTGTCTATGGTTCCCTAAAATTTCAACTTAACTAAAATAAACCGGCCACGTGCCGTGACGGGCTACGTGCAGTGTACCGTAGTCAGTACCTACTTATTTTATGTAACTAACAACTGCCTAACTTTAGGTCTGAATTCAGTCCATGATACTGAACAATTTTCACCAAGGAACAAACGAAATACAAAAATTATTTCTGATCTCTTACACACAAGATTTGGCAAAATGTAATATTTATGTAATATATGTATGGAATATGTAAGGACAAATCACACTAATTAAGCTAGCCCCAAAGTAAGTTTTAAACTTGTATTATGGGATACTAACTCAATGATACTATATTTTATGATAAATACTCGTACATACATAGATAAACACCCAAGACCCAGGACAATTTGAAAAAGACCATTTTCTAACTTGCCCTGGCTGGAGCTCGAACCCAGAACCTCCGGATTAGCGGTCTAGCGTGTTAACAATTTCGCCACGGAGGTCGAATGGAAAGCAAACATTTTCTTTTCATATTTAATTATGTGTTCCTTAGGAAAAGTTGTTCAGTATCATGAACTGAATCCACCTTAAATTGGTTTTAGTACAGGGAGACGTTATATACTAATGCCGTGAATTTTTTTAAGTGTCCATATACAACCGTTTAACTGACAGAGAGGGGAGACACATGATTCTTACAAAAATTTACAATCAAAAACCAAATATTTCACAAACGGATTGCTAAAACAAAAAAGGGTTTTAATAATCTTACAAGATTTTTGAAAGACCTTTTCAACTTCGTCTCACAACTCTCACACCACACATTTTTTTTTCATGTTTTTATTACTTCATATCCATGCCCATGCCCAATTACAGCTTTCTAGTAATAATAGTCTATGAGTAAAACTGGGGACAGACAGACAGACAGACATGACGAAACTATAAGGGTTTCTTGTTTACTACGGAACCCTAAAAAGCTGCGTGAAACGAAACAGATTCTCTATTCTAAGGGTTCTTTGTCATTTGCGCTTTAACAAATTTCAAAATACGAGTAATCAAAACCACTTGTGCAAATATTTCGCTCCACTTCGCATACGATAAATTCAAAAATTTATGGATGAATGACCGTGCTTTTACAGGTTAAGCAACTTCTAGCCTGGTCACAGTTAAGATGGGTGACCGTGCTTTCAATCTTAATGTTGTCCAAGTCAAATGTTGAGATTCTTATTAATAAATTTCAGTTTTTTCTACCTACATAACTTGGCAGCTATTTAAATTTCAATTGTTTTGTCTGAATTTGAACTTGGCATTTTCACATTTATGTTTTTGATGGGATAAAATAAACACCCAAGAACCAGGACAAATTAAAAAAGGCCATTTACCAACTTGCCCTGGCTGGGAATCGAACCCAGTACCTGCGAGTGATGGACTAGCGTGTTAAGGAATCGCCACGGTCGACTAATAAATTGAAAAAGTAATAAATTTTACGCAAGATTCGAATAATACTTGGATTTTTTAGAAAGTGCTATATGAATTTCACATATATTTAAACTCGCTTTTTAAATAAACGTCTTGCATGCACGCACACTACTGTATTTTCGACTTTACTTTTTCTACTAATAGCCTGTCTACTAAAGTGTTAAGTACATTATAATGACGTCTGCCAAGGCCTTAATTCAGAAATAATAATTCAAACAAAATAATTCTTTGATTTGATTGATTTGAAAATTTTAATAAGTATCGCGGACTGGAAGTCTTGACGAAAAGAAAAAAGTAAGCTGTATACTAATTCTACGTTACAATTTATGATTACCTACATCTATTGTCCCGTTTACACATTATTAACTCTATGTAACTTCATCTTGACATTTTTATCCCCCTAGCGGGAAAATTTTGCATATTTCGGAGCCAAATCCGAGCACATGGCTTTGTGCATACGGTCCTTAAGAACTATACTGTTGAAACTTGGTAAGTAGATGTATTCTGTGAACCGCATTAAGATTTTCATACAAAAGTAGAAAAAAAACAATAAATTTTGGGGGTTCCCCATACTTAGTAGTTCAATCTCATACTTTTGGGGTTTCTATGGATAGGTCTTCAAAAATGATATTAAGGTTTGTTGTATCATTTTTTTCTAAACTTGAGTTTGCGCGAGAGACACTTCCAAAGTGGTAAAATGTGTCCCCCTCTGTAACTTCTAAAATAAGAGAATGATAAAACTAAAAAAAATATATAATGTACATTACCATGCAAACTTCCACCCAAAATTGGTTTGAACGAGATCTAGTTAGTAGTTTTTTTTAATACGACAAATCGTAAACCACAATTTACCATTAAATAAAATAAATAAATAAGCCTTTTATTTTACTTGACATATTTGACATTCATTCACTATTTACTACATATGTTGTTTTTTATATGTCAAGGCCCCTTTCTGGGTATAGGCCTCCTCCAGACGTCTCCACTCCGTTCTGTCCTTTTACCTTTAGAACTCATATATTTTATTATGTTACTTGCTGCTACGGAACCCTTCATGGGCGAGTCCGACTCGCACTTGGCCGCTTTTTTTCTAAGACCAGCATGGAAGGAATAGTTGGTAGTGCATCTGCAGAACGTAATTGTATATTCGAGCTTTAGGAACGATAAAAGCGTTATATGAAAACATGATGAAAACATACCTACACTTTGTGAATTGCTGTTTAATTCAGTCTACGCTAGGCAATTTCCAGTGCATTGACTTTACGAAACGTTCGAAACAACCCCTAATGCACTCAATTCCAATCGATACTATAACGCAGTTTGAGTAAATATGGCACAGACGTAGAAGGATTTTTTTTGTATACCCATTATATCTATATATATAATATAACATTATATAAAAATTAATTGCTGTTTGTTTGTCTCGCTAAAACTCGAGAACGGCTGGACCGATTTCGCTAATTTTGATTTTAAAATATTTGTGGAAGTCCAGGGTAGGTTTATATGGTGATATAATGTAGAATAATTATTGATATTTTTCAAAACAAAAAACAGACTTAAATACCAGAAAAGCTAAATATTTAAACAATATAGTAGTATACTTAGAAGACATATTTTTTCTAGTTATTTTCGTTTAAAAAACAAACCACACAACCGATTTTTATATAATTTCTATGGGACCACCTGGAAAGAATTCCCATTAAAAAAAGCAAATCAGTCCAGGTGTTTGTGAGTAATCGGGGAACATACATAAAAACCGATTTCGACGAATTGATAACATGTTAAATAGGAACGAGAACGGGCGAAACGAAGTTCAACGGGTCAGTTAGTTATGTATAAAAACATAATTATATAAATAAATAATATTAATTATGTTTTAAGGCAAAGAATTTTCAGCATACTGTAAGTATTTTTTGATGTAAGTTTTTGCAGTTTTTAACGGACGCAAACGGCACAAAATTGTTGACAAATTCTATTACCTGCAATCTGTAACTAAGGTAAGTACATAATTGCTTTGATTATTATTATTATTTGCAAATGGTTTTAAAAATGTGCAGTTAGAGCAAAGTTAGAGGGTGAATGGAATGGAAAGCTAAATTGCTTTGATGGGTCGGCGTTACTGTAACGCCTGCCATAAATAGCCTTTTCTGCGCCCTGTGCGAGCTTCTATTAAACTATGAACCGAACTGATGTGGGCCATTCTTGCACCCCCCAGAGTCTACGCCCTGTGCCTGGGCACCGGTGGCACCGCCCTATTTACGGCTACACCTTGAGCGTTACATGCAGCATTTGCTGCATGATAGTATCTAATCAGAAAATACGTGTACATTGCACCTATCGATAAAGTTAAGCCGCTTATTGCTCACGCAACGGTAAGGCTGTGAAATTGACTTAGGGTGATTGTGTGTCTCTAATCGAAGCAGTAATTTTGTAAAAACGATGAGTATGTAAATATCTAAAAAGTAATGGTGATTTGTAGAATAATGGAGATAAATAAATAAATTTAGTATTGTATACACCTCAGGCCGATTCACACATAGCAATCCTGATTCTAACATCTGTCACCGACATCTAAGAACCTGTGTATTTTTAAAAAGGTATTGTAAAAGAACTAAGAGCAAAAATAAATATGCCCTGAAACTAGTTTCAGGGCATATTTATTCCACGTACCTACTAAAGAACTTTCTCTAAGAAACATACTTATATCATAATAGGAAAAAAACATCGGTAGTTTGTAGGTACATACTTTATTAAATTGTAAAAATAAAACCTGTCAAGCACGAGTCAGACTCATACATGAAGGGTTCCATGCCACCGAACAATGTTTTAAGACGCTGAAAAAAACCCCTTTCTTAATTGATTCAATTGAATGACCCCCTTTAATATTTAACTTTATTTTATTTTCAGTATTAGTTGTTATAGCATCAGTACCACAGTAATACATAATCGGTGAAAATTTTAAGTGCTAGCTATTAGGGTTCAAGTTATAGAAACCTGTGACAGAAGACGGACAGGCGGACAGACAGCAGAGTCTCAGTAATAGGGTCCCGTTGGCAACCTTTGAGTACGGAACTCTAAAAATGATACTTGCATCGTTTGGATACCAAATTATGCTTGCAAGTCATCATCGTCATCACCGAGAGTATTCCCGGTTAAATTCTCAGCGGTAACGCCTCAGAGCTCTGGGTCCACTACCTAACCTAGGAGATTTGACAAGGACCTCCGCAACCCAAAGGGTAGACCAGAACCAATCCTAGGATAGGTTTGAACGAACGCTGATGGCGTTCGGGACCCACAGCTTTACGTGCCATCCGACACATTCGGAATCATCTTTTCATACTTGCAAGTAACTGCATAATAAAAACATGGGAGGCCAGCCAATGAATGCTGGCTAATTGCCTTGTACTTTCAGTGAACTGCAAATTATTTGGAAGGCTTTTCTACACGTGGATCACCGAAATTTCAAACACTACTTCTTGGATACGTTAGTATAGTGTTATAATTCCCGACATACCTCTATACTTGGCATATACTTAAAGGTAGCGCCAATAAACGAGAAAGTAAGAAGCAATCTGCTACATGACAACAAACATGTTCAATGGGATTTTGTATGAAAAACAAAACCATGACGTCATAATTCTTTCGAGTTAAATAGCCCTCTTAATATTAGTTTTTCTGCAATACAAATCTAAAATCAGGTTGAAAATGGATATGATCAATGACAAGTGACACTATTTTGTGGCGTTTCATTGTCTTGGCAGTACCAAATGATTATAATAACAAAAAGTAACCTATTGGTTGTCATGGTTTGGACATGTGATGAGAAGATCAACACGTTACAAAAATAACTTTAAATTTGACGTTTAATGGAAATTGGGGAAGACCAAAGAAGTCGTGGATGGAATACGTAAGGCAGGATGGAATACGTATGCGGATAATAGGAGTAGATGTAAGAATGACGGGAATTAGAGGAATGTGGAAGAAGACTTAGGTACTGCGCTGACCCCAGATAAAGGGATAAGGTGAAGTAGTGAGATGAGTATACTCCAGCCAGGCAGCCTGGCCACTTTAAAGCCTTTCAATTAGACTGGCAGTATTTTTGGAATATTACTTAACATATTACTACAAAGTAATAATATACTACGTACAAATATTACTTAGTACTACGATACTCACCTAGATTGGTGGAAAAAAGACTGCTGTAGGCAGGAAAATTAACGATAAAAGGCTTTCTTCATTACATTGCCTGTGATGTTGTCTACAAATGTCTAGGTATGTCTTACTTGAGCTCAAAGGGTTTAATTATTTATTGAAATAATTTCAGGGCGCACAAAACGCTTTAACCCTTAAAAATTATACCTACGATGCGGGCATTGTAGGTATAATTTTTACATTGGTTATGTCAAAGCCATAAGGTCAAATTTAATGTGGCAACTATTCTACATTTGCCCTATTAGGGATTAATATAGATAAGCACTATAATAAACTAAGTTTGAAAACAGGACACAACAATACATCATAGAGTGATAACTATTCAAATTAAAGTAAGCTCATCGGTACCAGTCACAGACTAAATATAACAGTTATCACTATTTAGTGATCAAATGGAAATTATGCAACACTTTTAGATTGAAAATATAACAATACTACCGAACCCTGATAAAGCTATTAGTTGCGTAAAAACTCAGGGGTTATTTCTTAAATTGAAAGCCACTAAGTTCCTTTTGTCACGCAACGAGTTCGCAGTTTAATTCTGTTAACAGTTGAAAAAGTGAACGCGTTTAAAATAATGTTTATTTAATACTGGCAGGTAACGTGGCGGTTATGAAAATTTATGTGGATAAGTATCTCTAGGGTTCTGTCTGCACTTCGACTGGGTAAGTATTATCTGAGATATTTCTTTTACGTTTTTTTTTATCTGGTAAAATATGTAGGTACTTTTATCTCTAATAGAGCAGACCAAGCGTTTTTGGTCTTGCGGCTCTAAGCAGACAGAGCCCAGGGCCGCATGTCCAACGATGCCTGTTGCTTTAAGGCTTGTAAGGTCTGACCTGCGTACTCTTCAACAATTTAATTTGTAACTACGGAATAACGAAATGTGGAACTAAAAGTACCACTTCGGTTTCATACATGAAATTTATTTATGGAGATTATAGCACTATAAAAATAAAATAAATTAGCTTTTATTGATTCCTTACATTATCGACATGCCAATTAAATAAATCACACATTGCATTTTTGAGTTACTAATTACTTTAGAATTTACTTATACATAGTTATTATTTTAGTCCCAATCGCTACATTATTCACTTCATGCATGTAAAACATTGATTTTATTTTTATTTACTTTTATACTTACACTTATTTTTATGTGCTTTCATATATTAGATTAATTTTGTGTACATGTTATATTTGTGTTAGTATTGAATTGAATTTATATTACATTACAAAAAAAAGTAAAAATTTAAGATTATTGATTAATTGAAATTATTAAAACTATTCAATTGTAAGGACCACAAGTTGCGGTAAAAGCCTTCTCCATTTCATTCCAGCCTGTTCTGTCCCTGGCAAGTCTGCTCCAGATTCTTCCTACAACGGCGGCTATGTCATCGCTCCATCTGCGGCGTTTTTTCTTTATTGGGTGCCAGTTCGTTGTTGTCTTTGTCCATCTTTCATCATTCAATCTTTGGATGTGCCCCGCCCATTTCCATTTTAACTTAAGAATTTGTTTGATTACGTCCTTAGCTTTTTTTTTTCTCTTATTGACGTATTTTTAACCTTGTCTTTGAGTTTTATGCCCATGAAGCTCCTTTCTATTGCTCTCTGGCAAACTCCTAGCTTTTTAAGATTATTCGACTAACGAATGATATATTTAATCCACAATAATCTTACAACATTGTCATTTATAAACAAAGAATAAATAATGCCATAGGTATGTTTACAATTCAAATTCAAGCGTATTGGTCGGCTCATTCATCAAGCAGTTGTCCTCTTGTTACAAAACATCTTCGGTTTTTATTTTTTTGGGAAAGGTAACACACAGTTTTTTAGCACAATTTTTAATCCTATGTTGTATTTTTTATAATATCAAATTCATGAAAACATCCATCGGATGCCATTATTTTATAATTGGCGTTAAAAATAAAATTTTTTTAAACTGCGTAAAGAATCAAGCATATTATGTCGAGTTGCCAATTCGGAAATTAACAACTGTCATGGCGACCAAGCATTATTATGCTCGGTCGTCTGTCCAGGGGCTAAATCGATAAATCCCACACATTTAAAAATGACAGCTACAGGAGTACCCATAAAATTGGCACACTTTGAAGCCCACGACTTACGTAAAACAGAGGACAGTTGTAACAGTCTCCAGAGTGAAAATGACTTCATTAGCTCTTTTTTCTTGCTTCACAGTAGGTAGTGAGAGAAACCGTCAAAAATTCATGTTGGGCATCCTGCCAGTAATCCATTTTTACGATTGTAGGGAATCTGTAGTTTATCTACAAAATAACGGAACAGTGTACGTGTAATGGTATAGAAATCATGCATGTATGCTATCTGGCTCTGGTCCTAGTGAATTGAATACCAACACTGTAAACAGGTACATAAGTACCTTGTTTTTTATATTGTGAACCACACTATGTCAATATATACATATATGTTATTATTGCCCTTAAATCAATGTGCAATACCCATTAAATATACGATATTACAAAATAAAAAAGTTCTTCACCTTAACTTATTCGATCTCCATTCGACCTCAGCCTGGCGTGAACCATACTTATTTTTCTAAGAGAGTGATCGTAAAATAAATTAATACTAAAATATAATACATGATTTTATTCCTATTTACGATGCGTCTGCTTTTGGAGAGCTTTTATGTACCGTAATTCATATTTATTGCACACACTTATAGACTGCTTTCAACAAGGTATTGCTTCGCATTGTTGTCTCCCAGTATTCATTTTATTTTGATAATTTTTAATTTGACCTTTACCCAGCAGTGGGACGAAATAGATTAATTAAAAAATAATAATTAGGGTCCATAATAAAATTTCCGACGTATCTAATACAATTTGATTGAATTTATAGACATACGTAGTTTTATCTTAGGATCCTTAAAGGTACATTAGACGGGACGGGATTGGTTTGAAGGGTTTATTGACTTTGTGCCTATCAGCACATTGCCAAGAAGAACCTTTGATTTGGTGTACCTAATGTTTGATGTAACGGCATCAGAAACATATTTCAATTCCATTATATCGACAATGCACAAAGCGACATTCTAAAGCTCTGTCTCTTTAACGGATTTTTCCCAGATCATTTGGTGCGGTGGTCATTTTGATAATAGGACATTATAAAGTGGCCATCATAATGGACACACACACTCACACGAACGTCCACAGTATCATAATACTGTGGACGTTTTGATATAGTGGACTTTCTGCGACTGAAGGTTATATCTGGGATTGTTTAAAATACGGATAATTCCTTATTCAATTTCTGGTAGTGCAAAAATAAGGTAGTGCACTGTTGCACCAGTGCTTCTGCGCAAAATAACTTGCTGGTCAATAAAAATGAAAAATGTAACCTACTCGTAATAATGATACGATAGAGTCGTGTCTAGACGGCGCAAACGCTGCTCTAGGTTAAAATTATGCAGGATATTCATATCAGTAGATTGGAGAGTAACGGTCAGTTGGGTAACCTTGGAAACGCGATCAGGAAATCAATAAAATTGCAAATTAATCGTGTGTCGACGATGCCAGCTAAATGCTCAATGAGAAATTAATTTTATATGAGAAAGTAGGTATGTTGTAGTAATCCTACTAAGATCTTTATTTCAAATCTTATTGGTCTATTTATTTTATGGAAAAGTACATTTGTTAAACCCTAGATCCTAAATAAAAAAAATATTTTTTTAATTACACAACAACATGGAACATAATACATGGATTGTCAAAACTACGTGCCTCGATCAGCAAAATGTGGTCCTAAGATGGAAAACGGGTATTACAAACAATGTCACATTGCTAGTCTGTCGCCTATTGAGAAAAAATTGGTTGCCTGTCAAGTCGGTATACGGGCGAAAGTTTTACGTGACAACGACTTTGAGTGGTAAAATAATTTTAATGTGAATATTCATTCGTATAGTAGGAAGAAGGATGAAATAATAGTAACAATTTAAAACATTTATTTATACAAAGAATTATATTTAAAACATTAATTTATACAAAGAATCTCGCACTGAATTTCATATTAACAAAATTTTATTTTTACCTTTACACATACATACGTATTTATATACAAATATACATACCATATCCACTCGGGCATGGTTAGCCCGCCTAAGAGCGAGAGAGACAGACATAAAAAGTGAAAGGCACGCGTGCCTCTCACTCGCTCTCATTGTGAGCGCATAACGTGAGCGGAGCGTAACGCAGTTTCTTGAAGTGTCACCCGGCTAACCAATTTATAAGACGTTGTCACGTCAAAAAAATGGGCTAATGACCCCTCCCTTGATCAACTTCTATAATCTGCGCGGGAGTAAATCAGGTGAAACATTTAATGTTGTTTTTCACAAACTTTACTTACGACTAGTTTTACTTTTACTACTATACGACTAGTTTTACTCTGTTCTAACATCAATGGACTATTCGTTGTGAACTGGTGTAAGTCAATAATGGATGTACTGTTACGAATCTATAGTTTAAATCTGCTACGCCATGGAACTTGCACGACAAATGGGACCGCTCATTCATTCGATGTAGTTTTTGTTACAGACTTCTATTTGGTAACATTATGTTGACAGCATAATAGAAATGTCATCGATTGTGTGTAACAGGTTTGGTGTAAATAGTGAAAGTATGTGGTGCCACAGGTGGCACCTATAATGGTAACTCTAATATCTGTCAACCGCTGCATTCTTGATTTCACTCCAGGATAAATCCAAGCTGCTTCCCTGGAGAAAGTTGTCCAGTATACCCTGTGGGTTCCAATCAAGGGCTCTACGGGGAATATGGTCGTAACGTATGACCGATCTAGTTCTACTGACTTCTACGGATTTGTACTCTAGTATAACCCTCCATTAAAAAATATTAGTCGTTGTTATTTCATTACTTCTGTGCCCTTTTCACTAGGTCCTAAGCTAGTAAGTAACTTGAATATAATTTCACCAAGCATGGTATTTGTTACCGTATAGCTATCATTAAAAGAATTTTCAAATCAAGGGGCGTATTTATGTGATTTGGAATCTGGAGATGACCTAAAAAGTGGGGGTCCCAGATCGGGTTCGGGGAACGAATTATTCTCTCTGTTCTTGATTTCAAAGAATAGTAGAGAGATACTTCTTGCGTGGGTCAAGAGAGTAAGAAGAGGGGCTATTACCCCTCTTCCTAAGCATAGTCGTTGGGAGAGTCTGGCTTTTAAAAAGACGATAAATGGAGACGATTCATAAATCACAGTGTCCAGTTATGTAAAGACCACAGGAGGCATGAGCTTGACTCGAAACGAGATGCAATGAAAAATAAAGCACCCTCCAAAATTTACTTTATTTAAGTTGGCGGTAGTCGGTACTATCACGCGTGCACATTGTTCACGCACGTTTGTCGCAAAGATAGGGCGCCTCAGCCATCTGAAGGCAAACGAACAAAGCCTGAAGTAGTAATTAAACGCATAACCAGTCACCATAGCCGAAAATTAGCCGTGTGGTTTCCGGCAGAATAGAATAGGACCAATCCAAGTCTTCGCGTAGATGTTGTTGAAGGCGACTTAGGAAACACAAGATAAACAAAGCTTATAAACATTAATGAGATCTCTCCAGCCAGCGTGGAGAATGTAATGCAAATACTCTGACTGCTCTAGCTCTATATGGCTCTGGTACTTCAGAGAGGGTCATGCTCCTGCAGTGGAGACTAAAAAAGACCTGATGATGATGATGAATAATATATACCGTGTGACGTGAGCCTGGAGTTGATCCTAGCGGTGATAGCACGCGCCACCTCAACGGAGTCGGGCGCGCGCTGCTGGTGAAGGCGGAGCCGGTCGAACAGGCAGTCCACCGTCGAGTCGTCCGCCATGCGATATGCTGGAAAAGGCAACATAATTATACTATGGACCTTCTGCTTATCTTAGTATTCGTGGTTGCATCCTTAGATGTGCTGCTTTGGCGCTCAGGGTGAGCTCTCCTGCCTTGTACAGATTTACAGGGCTAACAAAATAAACTAAAACTATTTTAAGGCTGAATTCAGTCCATGATTCTGGACAACTTTCTCCAAGGAACATATATCAAAATATGAAAAATATTTTTTACCCTCGCATACAAGTTGATCGATCAGCTGATCTGAGTTTGTATGGAAAGCAAAAAAATATTTTTCGTATATCGGTATATGCTTCTTGGGGAAAGTTGTTCAGTATCATGGACTGAATTCAACCTTAAACTATTTTCAGTATATTTTATTTGACGTTATGACTATATCCCGGTTAGGGATAAAAACGTGATAAATGTACCTGATATTATCTCTTTTCGATAGTCTTTATCCCTAACGGGGTAGACAGACCCCAAGGCTGTGGGACCCAAAGGCCACTTTTAGCGCGATGGTGGGCGTTAAGATGGAAAAACAGAATCAAAATAATGATGGGTTGCTATAGCCGCATCGCTTAATACTATGATTCAGAATTTCGGATCCTTGCCCATTCCCTCGATCGGCTTTTCGATCTGCGCGGGAAGAGAAGCAGCTGGTATATTCTTAATTTTTTATCAGCTTCACCTTGTATTCTCCAAATATATTATATATGTCAATGGTCACCCAAGGCTGACAAATGGGGTGTTATGTACGTGGTTCACTCGTTATTGATTATATATTGTTTTCATTAACAATATCATGCTCAACATCCTTTTATGGTACAGAAATATAATAAAGCCTAAATCGCGCTGGCAATATCAATATACCGAAGATTCAACGCCTAAAATGCACGAGCGCGAGCGGAACACGTGATAAAAAGAATGTGTGAAGGGGACGCGTGCTATGTATTGCTGTGTATTGAAATAATACCTAAATAGAAAGGGGCAAATCACACTAATTGAGCTAGTCCTAAAGAATTAATATTTTTCCAAAATGTTGCGAAAGTCGTCTTTTGAAGACTTTTGCAACTTTCTGTCTGTCGTAATTTTTCCGACTGTTCAAGACACACCAGCATGTAGTTAAAAGTACATATGGAGAAACTACATATGGAGAGTCTTTCTTGCATTTTTTAAGGGATTTCATGATGTTTATGTCAAACTTGCAATTAAATAAAATAATGATTTCACTAAATAAGCACATACCACATACATAAAACAACTCGGTTGTAAGAAAAACAAATGTTTCACATTTGCAATGTATTTTTTGCATTTGTCTTCTCTGTAGTAATTTTGGCAAGCATTTGCAAGAAAAAGTAATTAAATATGTTTTTGTTTAATTATACAAAAATAGGTTTATTTAAGTACCTGGGTATAATTTAATAGCCTGGTTAATGCACTCTATATATATTATATGTATATGTTTTCGATTTGGTTCGATATTCGTTTGTAAACAAATCTGAGTATTCAAATTGTTTTAAAAGTTTGTCAGTTTTGACCTTGCATTTTTGCAATTGCAATATAGTGAAACAGAAAACGAAGCAATGAAACGATTACTATTGAAACTTAGCAAATCTGAAGAACCATTAAAGAAAATTTAGGACAAAACATAACAACGTGTTTGTATTGACACCGCTTGACGTTGAGTTTTGTGGAACTGACAATGTAACAATTGCAAACAAAATGATGATATTAGACGTACGTGCTTGTGTAGTGCTGTCCCTTCCAGATAATCAGAACAACGATGATGTTTTTTGTAAAAAGTGTTGTGTGCAAGCGTATAATGTCCGTAGTGGCAGTATGCGCCCCGCGACGGTCGAAACCAGACTGCTCCCGACCGCTGAAAGGAAAAGCGACGCCGCGAGGGCTGCGGGGCGGGCGCGACACCGGGAAATCGCTTGTCCCGATTTCCCGACTCATTAACTAAACTCGCATTCAATGCTCATACAAACTAATGTTGACTTAAATAATCACCGCACATTTTTATTGCTTTTATTTAACTACACTAAGAAGGTACCTAATTTTATAATTTAAAGTAAACAACCCGTTGTTGTGAAATCGTTTTAGGAGTAAATATCAAAAATATAAAGAACTTTAGTAGAGTTTAAGTTGATTTGATGATATAGTGGGCAAGACGATGTATGTTTTGGGTGTCAGGTTGTTTCAAGTTTACTTGCTTGTTTTTATGCATGATGTGGTAGGTATTAATATAAGACACGACATGCTGTGGAAATTGACCGTGGGATAGATCGAAAATAGATTAAGATTATTACCTACCTATCCGATTCAATATAGTAGATGTAAAAGCTAATTTTGAATATTAATGAAAACAAGTTTTCTAGTTACAAAACTTACATAAAAACTAGCTTTTCGGGCGTTGCGCGGGCTGCAAGCAGCCCACGGTTTTTCGTACAGCTGTTGCAGTTGGTTGGAATCTTATTTCCAGTTGAGAGAATAGGTAAGGTGCTAAAGTCAGTATAAAAAATAAAAAAAATTACGGGACGCCATCTTGGAATCAAATTTTGTTTGCAGTTTTGAGTTCCGCGGGTACTTACCCCAGCACACAAAATTCCAGACCTCTTCGATGTTCCAGTAGGACGTTATGAACGAATAAAGTTAAAAAATTTAAAATCCAGACGCCATCTTGGATTCCAAAAAAAAAATTCAGATTTGGATTCCGTGACGCAGAAAAGCCTTGCAGGTCAAGAGGGGCTCAGCCTTCACCCTGGCCACGAAGCTCGGCCTTCGGCCTCGCTTTCCGCTCAACCTACGGCCTCGTAGTACACACTCGGAAATTGTCCTTGTATAGCGGCCATCTTGGATTTTGAAAAAATTCAAAAAAAAATGACAGTCGTCAAATTGCTTACAACTCCCTACCTTTTGGAAAATAAATCACACCCTTAACCCTAACCGTTTTTGCAGGCTGTACCTCGTCCACATCAGGATCTGATGATCTTCAACATATCCGATTTTTCCGGTCCTTACTGGAGCAACCTCTATACAACTATACATCAATCATTACCCCACCCACCCGGGAACAGGTCAAACAACATAAAAATTTAACTGTAATATAAAAATAAAATAAACATTGCATAGGTACTCACATTTTCTTTTAGGTTTTTTTATTTGTTCAGCGGTTTGAGCCGACGAGTCAGTCGCTGCAAGAACTGAAAGAATTCAGGAACATTTTGGGACTGATTAAATTAAACAAATTATCTTACAAATATTTTTTCAATCAAACAAAAGTTTCGCGTAAAAGTAAAAGAATTGAAAAGGTCAGCTAGATTAACTCATCAACAGTCATTCGTACCTACTACATGTGGGGTCATAAACAAATGCTTTTCTATTGTGTCTGGTAATTGGATTGTTATTGTTGAATGTGTTAATTGGGTAGCTGGGTCAAAAATAAATTATTTGGTACTGTTACGAGAATAAAATCACAAAACAGTCACAAAATAGTGTCACTTGTCATTGATCATATCCATTTTCAATATGATTTTAAATTTTGCAGAAAAACTGATATTAAGAGCGCTATTTGACTCCATACAAAACTATGACGCCACGGTTCTGATTTTCATACAAATCCCATAGATTTTATTATGTTTTTAACCTTTAGAAAAAAGTGTTTGATTTGACTTGTTGTCATCTAGCAGATTTATGAAAGACTATAGCTTTTATCCGAAGACGTTATACGCATCCCTAAGGAACCTGTAACCTTTGTTCTTCTACGAATCTCCTCATTTCTGATTCGATCACGTAATGAAACACTATATATATGAAGAGGGCTATGTTAGGGCATAGCCCTCTCCATAGCCCGTTGAGCGACCATAATATTCCTATATGTGGATTCAACTTCAATTTATTCATGTTTCCATCCATAAACTTTTATAATGTCCGTCGGAACGGGCGAAGGCAGACAGATATACCAATAAAATTATTCCAATGAGTAATATTTGTTTTGATTTTTCGAGTTTAGCAGCCATGTGGTCATTGAACCATAGTTAACATGAATTAAAATAAGGAAATCTACGAATTAACAGTTTATGAATACAAATAAAACAGGTTGTCAGCAAGAAATAAGATTCTATTTTTTATTTGAGGAATGTATTGTTTGACTTCATTGGCCTTAAATGATGTCTAGGTTTTTATTTATTTATTTAATTACTTATGTATGTATGGTAAACATTATAACGCGGGATGTTTAGGATTTTTGGTTTTGGTTTTAAGTTTTGATGGTCAAAATTATGAGTATTTATGAATTCCTAAGTTTTACCCTTAGAAGACTGGTTTTACCATAAGTAAAACTATTTCTGTAAATCGAATTCAAAAATTACGACAAGGACTGGAGGGAAAAGGGTCAGGATAAAGAATTGTGGACGGAAGGAGGGGAGGTTATTGCCCAGCAGTAGGACACAAGTAGCTCATTAAAAAAAAGCACGCCAGACAAGGTAAGCTCCATGAGGCCTGCTGACTGCAATACCTAAAGGGTACTTATCCTCTATAGCATTTAAGCCTACGTGGTACCGCTATCAGGTGTGACATACAGTTTACCGCAGCAGTAAATACAAAAGTATAAATCTAAACTAACATTTTATTTTATTCAACCTCACACATCATATAATATAGCTTTATAGGTACCTATCTGAAAAGTGCAAAGGCGGCTTTTGAGCTGCCACAAAGGAGTGAACTCACCATAATGAACGCAAGATGAATATACCTAATAACTCACCTGACA
The DNA here is from genome assembly GCA_963576875.1 of Acrobasis repandana. Lineage (NCBI taxonomy): Eukaryota > Metazoa > Arthropoda > Insecta > Lepidoptera > Pyralidae > Acrobasis > Acrobasis repandana. The sequence continues at coordinate 8,409,757 of OY756215.1, forward strand.
TTTTCGTTACAAATATGTAGAGACATTAATGATTGAGACAATATGGTCTTCATATTATAGCTTAATTAATACCATTTCAACAATATAAACAAATATAAACTCTATTATTTTGCATTGAAATTATTACGGGTGTTTATTTTATTCCGGATATATTAATAAATAATCAACTTTTTGTGATATATATAGCGTATATGTCAATACGACATTTATCATTTAATATTGTTTTTATGTTCACAGAGCCAGTTATCTATCCTCAAAATAGTTTTGTCTAAAGGTGTCAAGCTATTTTTTAATGACCCAATTTACAAGCTAAGTACCTACAATATCGTAATTTTTTGTTAATTTTTATTACTCGTGCAGTGAAAAAACGAACGTGTTCGCCGAACATTCGGCAAGTGTGACGAATTTTAAAAATGTTCTTTTTCTTAGTCGTTTTCCAAATGACTGAGGTTTTTCAGGCCGATTTATTCTGGGCCCTCTGTACTGTGTAGGGCGGCTTGATTGTTGCATTGAGGAGCGAATTAGTTCATTGAATTTTTTGCGTCTAGATCTTACTTTTATTCACGTAGCCAACCAATATTAACTTTTCTAAATTGATAAATTGGTAGAACGACAGGTATTGAATTCAAATACTGAAATCATTATAACTGAAAAGTGGGTCTGTACGTTGAGTTATTGAAGTATTAACACGATGTTTTGTATTGAGTACGAATATACCGATAGTAGAAATTTAATAACAAATCCAACAGTTTCCAAACATCTGAAGATATCCAAAGATTTTAAACAGGTGGGCCTTAAAATGAATATGCACCAAACACATAACGAATGCATTGTCGAATGTCCACATCATACTTCATTGCCTGTTTTTGTTGTAGGCTCCACCGTCGATGTTGTAGACCAGTATGGACAGATTTAGGTGATCCAAGCTGGAAGTTCTAGCTTCAAGGAGGATATCTATCGGAAAATTCGACTCAGCTGGGCAGTGCCCTCTCGTCCAAAATACCTCAGAGCCTCAAGACTAAAGTTTACAATAAATGAGTTCCCTTACTATGGTTTCAAAGCTTAAGGTCGTTCAACAGGCTATGGAGAGGGCTATGCTCGGTGTTTCTCTAATTATTGTACTTAGGTATTTCTCTCATTGAAGTGGTAGGTAGTACACGTAGAGTGAAAAACCGATGTCCGATGGGGCAAAAGGTTCTTGAATGGGGACCAAGTACTGACAAGCGAAGCGTAGGTCACCGACCTACTAGGTGGTCAAAGAGGGTCGCTGGAAAATGCTGGAAGCATTTTGGAAATCCTTGGGAGATGCTTATGTCCAGTAGTAGACGTCATGCAGCTAAAATGATCCTCTATATTTTGTATTTTATTTCACCTAATTTAATGAAATTAGGTCAAAGAAATTAAGCTGCCATGGCAGCAATTAATAAATATAGATTAAGCTAAGTCCAAAGTAAGTTGTGTTATGGGATACTAACTTTATGATAAATACATACTTATATATATACATAAACACCCAAGATCCGGGACATTTGAAGAAGGTCATTTTCTAACTTGCCCTAGTCCGGAACCCAGAACCTCCGAGTGGCGGACTAGCGTAGCGTAGGTAACCAAATACTAGCGTATTTAGAGGTCGACAAATATGAACAGGTAGACGAATATTCAAACTGCTTATCAAGTTATTATTATTTTTTAAGTTATTTTATATTCTTTTTTTTTTTTACTCAAATATAAAATTTCATATTCAACTTATATTACATAGGCATTTATATAACTAACAATCATCATTCAATCATGTTAATTCGTTAATTTTTAATATCACGGCCAATGCATATATGTATCGCACAATGTACATGTAATGTGGTTATTGATCGTATCAAATCGGTAGAAATGTCAGTGAGTAAGATATGAGGCCGGTAGGATGATAGCAAATGCCAGATTGAGATCTGGAGCAGCCTTGAGCATGATCCACAATAATATATAATCTTTTAAATGTCAATATTTTGCAATGCGGATTGGACCACGGGCGTAAAAGTTTTCTTGGAATTATCCTTTCCTTAGACATCATGATCAGGTCTTTTCTAGTCTCCACTGCAGGAGCACGACCTATTCCACACATGATACTGCCAGAGCCATATATTAGCCAGAGCAGTCAGAGGATTTGGCCTACACTCTCCACGATGGCTAGGCGGGTTGAAGAGGTATTTATCATGTTTATGAGCTTTGTTTAGCTTGTGTTTCCTAAGTCGCCATCTATGACATCCAAAGGAAGACTTGGAGTGGTCCTATTCTACTCTGCCGGTAACCACAGGGCTTAGATATAGATAGATAGCATAGTTTTTTATATATAGATTCATTTTTTTTATATTGACGGCATATATGGCGTATTGGTTTTCAAGTTTGTCCGTTGCCAGAAAGTCCTGAATTCGATTCTCAGTCAAATGCTGTATCCATATTTTCACAGGCGATGTGTTTGTTTCCATTGGATCCGCACCCACGGTAGGTATAAGCATTGTGTTTAGTGTGTCTCGTCGGGTGTCCCCAATTGTTTCTTTGTAAGGCTGGTATCACAGCTGCACTGCACGGGAGATCCGTACGGTTCGGCCATAATACGCGACCCGTACGGAAAGCGCCCGCAGTACTCTGAATTGAGTGTCCAGTACGATTGAGCGTGTGAAATTGTACCTGCGTCGCTGTAAAACGATGTTCTAGCGCCTTATGTGTGTCTCCGCTCCAGAAGCCCGTAGGGGCGACTCTTACGGATCTCCCGTACAGCTGTGAAACCAGTCTATTTAATTAGCTTCAACATGGTTTGACTCAAATTAGATGCATTTGGAAAATAAGCAAGAAAACAAATTCAAATAGATACTAATTTATTTAGGTTAAATAACTTCAATTTAGTCGTAGAGTATGAAATCTAATATTATTATTATTTATCAAACTTATATTACATACTTATGTTTGCAGGATGAACCCGGATAGGAGAGCAAAAAAAATCACGGGAGGTATGGCGAAGAAAAAGAGGCTGCCCCAGAACACAACTGGTAGACAATCTGTCTGTGTATGGAGAGAACTGGCAAACCGGTTGTTACTGACAGTGATAATTTGAATAATAGAGGGGAGGCCTTTGCCCAGCACTGGGATACAATAGGCTAGTTAGAAAAAAATACTACATATTTACACTACCTAAGCCTCTTATCCAGATTCACGTCAAGAATTATTTTTATTTTTTTCATTTTCTTTCTTTATCTTGCCGCGTTTCCAGTTACATCCGTGGCTTTTCTACTTCAGGTCTTCGTTACGCTTTTTGGCTTTTTCTTTTCTAAAATTGCATGACGCATGCGAAGGCCCAAGGATGCCGAAAACATGTGAATTGAAAATGAAAAAGCCATACAGATATACGACCGGCCATCTGCTGACTTTAATCCTATTTGTGAACGAATTTGAATCACGAGATGTTTGTGGTCTATCCTTTAATCGCCTCTTACGACCGATTAAAGCTTATTAAAAAGACGACTCGATAGAAAAAGATGGAGTAATCCTATTCTAGGTTGGTATCATAAGGCATAGTTATTATCATCATTGTATAAAAGTGTGTGTTTTCATACTAAATATTAATAAATAGGAACTGATATCGTCTTTAGGGTGGCGCGCAAAAACACTCAACGGGCCATACACCTGGCGCAAGACTCAAGAAACGTGCACGTGCACTGTGAAAAACCATTGTGAGGAGAGCTGCACACGATGGTCACGACCCTCAGACATGAAAATATTGATTGAAGATGATATTTATTGAATGTTTAAGAGTTTGTTATGTTGATCATCGTTGGCAAATATGTTTTTCTTTTATTGTTATTATAATTTTCTAACCAACTAATACACAATACAGTGTTTAATGTTTACATAGCGGCATCAATAAAAGCCTCGATCTATTTTCATATTCGTTTATTAGCACGACTACTTTGCGTTCATCGCACATTAAAATTAAATTGTAACTGTAAAATGCATTTCAAAGGAATTGTATCACTAAATGTTCATTCTTTACAAGTTTTCATTTTTATAACATACTTCGATTGCGTTGTGACATGGTATTTGGAAGTTAACAAATCAGAGGTTTTTATTTCATTATTAATACACATAATGATTAGAGCTAATCACGCTTCAGACTAGACTCACATTGTCCTAAATTCAGATATTACATTTTATATATACCTACATATTGCCTGTTCTATTACTTACACAATCCAATTCAGTTCGATCAGTACCTACTTACTTCAAACTACTAGTAACATGAGGATTTGAATTTAAGACAGTGTCCAGGCTTCGGAATCGGGACAGTTTCGTGCAATAAACGTTTTCAGAGAAATATTGCGCACCATTAAAAAACCATGAAACTATACTTAAGTATAGTTTCATGGTTTTTCCGAGACGCCCTATATAGGAATAGCGTAAGTTTCTTCAAAAGAAAAGACTTCTTCAAAGTTGGAAAGGCACGCATGGTACCCCTTGTGTTGCAGGCATCCATAAACTACAGTAACCACTTCCTACTCCTATCAGGCGAAACATAGTTTCCGTATGTCTTGTTAGTAGTTAAAAATGCAGTGCAATAAATAAGTTAGAATTTGTGAACGGCCAGGAGACCTATTTTTGAATGCGGGTGTTATAGAAATCGATCGTTTTGGAAGTGCCGCATTTTTTATCGCTCGTACGCATAGGATTTGCTACGATGCTTCGATGATACGGTACAAATGTCAAGTCTTGTTTGTGATGGATAGATATTACGTTTCGTTTGGCGCTACTGATGATTGATGTTGAAATTTTTTAAAAACCATTGACTTTTTTTAATGATTTCTGCGCAAAAGAAAATTATTTTACGCTGGCGCGATGGTTGACAAAATACGATGTAATGGTATTTCGACTTAGAACGTGAGTGATGGATGACTTGGAAAAATTCAGGATTTGTATTTAGCTGACTCTCGCTTTTAAAAATAGATCTCCATGTTGTTTACAAAAATATGCTTCAGGTAGCGAACTGATAACAGGTTCTTTAATTGGACCGTTTATGGTCCTAATTATTAAAATACAACATACTTATATTATGTTCCTCCATATTAATCGAGATATTTTAAAATCATAAGTACGAGTAGTATATACTGTGCCATATGGAAGGAATACGTATCACTAATAACCAAATTACTAATTACCCGTGTGCTCATCATATTTTTTATGTGAATGTTTTAGTTTGCCGCCAAAGAAGTAAATATTAAGACTTCGACGAATCAATTGCTAAATATCACTTCAAGTTCTGAATTTATCGAAGCACCAAATGATACAAACGAAACAAATCTTAATCATCGGACGAAACGACAAAGTGGAGGCGGTAAGAAAGTCTCTCTTTTGCCGGTCTTTTCTTCTAGTACTTATTCCTAAAACACTACTGTGGCTATCCAGAATTTACCTATCCAAGTTATAGAATAAATAGTTAAATAACTGTCTGAAAATATCATAGAATTCAAAACACTAAGTGGGTATTTCAAAAATACAAAACAAATACTTGCATATTATATAATATACTTAGAGGGTGAATATGAATCTCGTAGCTCTATTCATGGAAAAATAAAAAATACATACTGTGTCATATGTATCTTTTTTCATAATAAAAACTAAAGATATCAGGCGAGAAATGCATACTAAATATCTCCTCTCTCTCCTTATCCAATCTCATTTTTAGGGTACCGTACCCAAAGGGTGCAAACGGGACCCTATTACTGAGACTCCGCTGTCTGTCCGTCTGTCCATCTGTCGGGCCGTCTGTCACAGGGCTCTGTCTCTTGAACCGTAATAGCTAGACACTTGAAATTTTCACCGATTATGTAGTACTGTGGCCGCTATAACAACAAATACTAAATAAGTTTGGAAAATCCAAAAGTGCACGCCTCATAGCGGTCACTCAATTTTCACAAAAAAAAAACAGAACTTGAATATTGCATATTTATCGGTGTATTATGAACAAAATACAAAATTTACTTTTAAATCTTCGCGCCATTGCCCACACAGAAAAGATAGGTACTGCGCATGTATTGTCAACGAACCTTTTGTCATCGAACCTTATTTACATAGATTTAGATATACCAACGATAGGTGGATTTTAGTTTATTGCTAATTATAATTAAACTACTTTTAATCAGACCGTGATTTTCGAAAGGACTTAGTTTTAGATAATACTTAAGCGTATGAAAAAAAGAAGGGTTCGATTTGTTAAGTTTTTCGGGCGTTATCGTGACCACGCCAGTTTCCATACATACAGACACACGGACGTCCGCGAAATAATTTTCTTAAAACTTGATTTATTATTTTAAAGAACAAAATGTCCTTTAAAAATATCATGACTGTTGAAACTAGTGTTTTTTCTTGACATTTGTGTGTAAATATTATTCTACAAGTACGATAAGAAATAAATACCGACATTTTTAGTTCGAAAAATCACTTGATTTTTGTAAGGCGAGAGTGGAGCACTACCTCAACGCTCCGCTTATGAGGCGTGCAAAATAAAAAAATATTAAGAATTAAGAGGGGGTCATCATACAAAAAACCTGTTTTTTCTGCGTTTTTAACTAGATCTTTATAAAGGCATTAACTATATACTTGAAATTTTTACAGATTATGTATTACTATGGCCGCTATAACAAAAAATACTAAAAAAAAAGACAAAATTAAAGGGGGTCGTCATACAAGAAAAGTGTTTTTTTCAGCGTTTTTAACTTGATCTTTATAAAGATACGATGGTACGGAACCCTTCATGTACGAGTCCGACTCGTTTATTTATATTTCTCTATTACTAGTTACATAGTGGTTGGTGGTAGGACAGACGGACAGACGACAACATAAAATGAAATGAACTTAATATTTTTTCCACCTGCACTTAATTATAATTTTTCTTTTTGTTTTTAGGTAAGTATGCTGAAGCGGCATTGATGGGGCAAACTAAGGTGGTACGACTATGGTTACAGATGTTCGCAAATACTTGGTCTAAGATACCCGTAGGTGGCCCTCACCCCTTACACAAAAGTGTACCTAAGCCCGTGGTGCAGTTGTTCAAGCAGAGGATTGGAGAATTCCTCTTCCCCAAGCTTGAGAAAACTGATGAAGATGAATGAATGTTTGAACTGTCATATATGTACCTAGTATACAATAAATCATTTTTATTTAAAAAAAGGTTGTTTTCTTCATATTGAAATGTTAATGATGATGTTATCTTCTTTGTTAACCCCCGACAAAAAGTTTGACGCTAATATCTGTCTATCTGTCTGTCTGTGGCATCGTAGCGCTAGTAGACCAGGGGGGTTACTGCTTACTTCTCCCGAGGACTTCTTTTCCGCAATTTAGTCCATTGCGCTGAACCCGTTTTGCGTTGGGAGCTGGCGCTGTTATCAGTTCTCAAACCAGCCCAGCTCCTGAAGAAAGCCGAGAACGCTCCCCGGGCGTCCTCACGGCTTCCTTCACGGTTCCTTGATGTTCCAGGCACCATCTTCTTATGTGTGTGACGCCACCGCACTCGATGATTAGATGGCTCGCAGTTTCATCAGCTGCCATGCAAGCTCTGCACAGAGAGCTATCTGTAATACCAAGGGTGTAAATGTGTTTGTTTAGCGCACAGTGACCAGTAATGATGTCAACCATACGGCGTAGATTCCTCCGGGGTAGTGCTAACAGGCGTCGGAATAGGAGACTATCCCATTGGGGTGATGCCTCCCTAGCCTACCAACATGTCCGGGGGGGACCAGGGGGGTTACTCCATAAAAGATTACGATAGTCGTCCGATAGTGACGTCCTATTCATTTGTCAAACCACAATAGACTTTATTATTATGTACGCTCAATGTGGCTTGACACTGAATACGCGGATACGCAGTAACGTACGTCGTGCGTTCTGCTTTTGGAGAGTTACCCTACAGACCCTATCCTAGGATAGGGATAACTTTTCACAAAGTATTCTTCCCAGTGGGATTTGAACCCACGACCTCCAAATCACAAGGCAAACGCCTTGACTACTGGACCAACAGATGCAGTCTATGTGTAAGTAAAAGAACTTTTTACAAAAAATCTAACGAACCACGATTTACGAGTACATAACTAGACCTTCATAATATGCTCATAAGTTTCAATTTAGTCGAATGACAAGAATTTTAAATACCTTTTTGTATGAAAATCTACGCAAACATCTTACTTATACCCGTTTAACCAAAATAACTTAACCTAGTTCATAAAGTTTGGGTTGCCCTATTCAATAAAAGAAGGATCTTTTCAATCGTACGTATAAATTACATATTTATAAAACAATAACAACATTAAGTTACATATTCATGGTGTTTTGCTAGAAGTGGCAAAATGGGTACTTTTTATTATTCCGTTTTTTATTGTTATTTCGAACAGTACTCGTATCAGCATTATCCGATAGATAATAAAACCTACTTTCAAAAATACTAAAATAAAATACGACTACAGTCTAAATTTACAAAAACAAAATTCCTTATATGACTATACCTGACAATAAAAAGCACGAATTCGATTATCAAAATTCCAAATTGGAGCCGTTAAAAAAAAGAAAATAAAGGTGACCTACTTACACAACACAAGCTCTGTCGCTCACTTGCTCATTGTTTGTTTATCCAAGGCTAGTAAATAGAAGACACAAAACAATTTTTTTTCATGTCGCTTTTTACTTTTGTATAAAGGCGGAATTATGAATATTTCCAAAATTAATTTATGTACTTACCTAGTTGCAAAAAAATCCTGCTCAAGAACCTCGAGGCACATCCAGTGACTTTCTTTCTTTGATCGTGGGCGGGTCCCCATGTGGTATATAAGACTCGTCAAATGAATCTCCGCGCTTATATCGAGATATCGCGTCTCCAGTACCTTACGATGAAGGTACGAATCCTTGGAAGCCGTCAGCAAACTAGTTTATTTTGTGGGTGATCACACATCGTAGTTGTTGATTGCGAACCAGTTTTTTGTTTTGTGTTCAATCAAGTGTGTGTTTATTTATCGTGTTGTGATGGATTTGAAACAAAAGAGTTGCTGTATATAACCATGCAGCAACTCCCAAATTTAAAAATATCTTAAATGGAGTATTATACAGTAGACAGAGCCCAGGGGCGTAAAACCCAAATGCCACATTTAGCATGATGGAAAATTGGAATCAAAATAGGTAGTGATGGATTGCTACTGTTGCTAGCCGTATCGCCCATTACGATCTGCGTGAGAAAAGAAGCAGCTGGTATATTCTAAGTTTTTTCTTTTCTCCCGACCAGCATAGCAGCTATCAATATAGCCGATTTCTTAAAATGCTGTATAAACGTGATGCGCAGTGACAACACAGAATAAATACTAGTACCACAGAGTAATAAATATACTTAGTACTCACGTACGGTGGTGAAACGGAGCATGTACTGAATACGTTTGATAAACTATAGGTTTTCTGGATGCATCCATTTTCTTTTTCATCTTAGTACGTCTGAATCTGTTTTCCGGCTTTTAGGCCCTTCTATTTTGTTGGCCTTTGGCTGCGTTTTATAACCGGCCGTCATCCTTTTTAGGAGCGCTATTGTTGTACTAACTGATGTATGAGGTAAGTGAGCAACACTTGCCATTATAATTACTAAGTATCTAGTAATATAGTGCAGATAAACTCGATATCGCAAATGTGGCATATTATATCCTATCTAATATTACTCGAAAGAGTGCATATTTTTTTCCAATTTCAGTTTAATATTAAACAAGACAGCAAGTGTTTCCAGTTTCAAATCACGTGGATTATAAAAGTGAAATTAGAAACTAAGTAGGTCGAGGATATGCAAAAATATTGAAATTAGCAAATTATACTCGCAGGTGCTGGTGATACTTTTATTATGTGCGGTGGCATGCAGAGCTGTAGAAGCTGGGAGCACAAGCACAGCTTGGCCTGGCGGCAAGAAGTCTGCACGACAGCTGTTGGCGACGGTCATACCGGCGCACACGAAAACGACCGCTTTTTCAACAACACAATACATCAACGCAGTAAGTTTATAGTTTTAAGGCCCCGTCAATTCAGAGCCAAGAAAACTGTAAGTGTTTTTGAAAAATCACTGTAATTAAACTACTACAGTTTATTCCTCAAAAATTTTACATAAGAATCTTAAGGCTTTTCTACAGACACCCACAATATAAACACGATTGAGCATTTTTGGCTCGATAGAAAAAAATCACAATCGTGTTTTGGATATTGTGTGTCTGTAGAAAATCCTTAAAATTCTTATGTAATTTTTTTGAGGAATAAACTGTAGTAGTTTAATCACAGTGATTTTTTAAAAACACGCACAGTATTGCAAGCTGTGGTGAACCCACCTCAGCTTTAATACGCTCGCGTGATGGTGCTCACTGCGGGTCCGGCGGTCAATGCCTACAAAGTCAAAAGCCTACGTAGGCTAAAGCCCACTTCTTATATTTCCTACATAGTATATGGACATCGTAGCAAAATGCCTACTTTTTTAAAGTACAGTCGTTAAAAAACACTTAATTTTATAGACAGATGCTGTTAAAAAATATTTACAAACATACTAATACACATTTTCAAAATTCAAATATAATAACTTTTTATTGTAATATTTGTATAGACGTATTAATATAATAATGAACATTAATAACAGTATTTTATTTTTATGCTATTATGCATTTTAATGTTTGTAAGCATTTTTTAACAGCAGTGTGGGAGCACCATCACGACGCAACAAAAAAACCTATAAGTTTGACGTGTATATTTGTGTACTTGCCTGTGGTAGCGGTTCTCCCAAACAAATGAATAAATTTTGGTAAAGTTTTTTCACTTAAAATGTGCCCTGATCTGCTATTTTATAGTTGACTAGCTTTTGCCCGCGGCTTCGCTCGCGTATCCCACGGTAACATTACTTTTTTCCGGGATGAAAGATATCCTATGTCCTTCTCAGTACTCCTAACTATGTGTATGCAAATTTTCAAGAAGATTGGTTTAGTAAATAAAGCCTGAAGAGGTAACAAACGAACAAATATACAAACTCACTTTCGCATTATAATATTAGTTGGGATTGTTACGTCCCTTCGTGTTAGAATTTGTAATATTAAAACATTTATCAAACCAATTTTTATTTTAGGGACTTAGAATGTCGGCTAAAATGACTAAAATACTATTTCTTCAGAAGTTTGTAAGAATAATAAATTTTAACTTTTTCTTACAAACAAGTTACCTACAATAAATTTATTACTAAAAATAAGAGTAATTTTAAAGTAAATATAGTCAGTTTAATAATGTTATTTTTACTTAAGTAAGTAATGATTATTATGAAAAAAGTATTAAGTACTTATTCCATTAAAAGTAAATACTTGTTTGTATTGTATTTATTTTTAACACGCCTTACTTTTTTCACCTTTTCCTTCGAATTCGCACGGTTTGGTTTTGAAGTATGAGGCAATTTATTATCTAACAGGACTCCGGATCTTTATATTATTTTAATTCATTTAAAGCAGTTCTTGTAAAAAAAAGTTATTCATTTATATACAACTAGCTTTTTCCCGCGGCTTCGCTCGCGTATCCCACGGGAACATTACTTTTTTCCGGGATGAAAGGTACCCTATGTTACTTCTAGTACCTCCCAGGATATGTGTACAAAGTTTCATGATGATTCGTCAAGTAGTTTTTGCGTGAAAAGGTAACAAACATCCACGCTTTCACATTTATAATATTAGTAATATAATATTAGTAAGGAAGTAAGGATACAATACTTACATAAAAACCACATCAAATGTAGTTCCTAAAAAAATGCAGAATAACGTCTCATCTCGTCAAAATATATTCTCATAATTTTTTTTTCTTATAATTACAGATACCCCTGTCACCATTGTCAGCGTACCACCATCAGCTAGCGTACCATCCGCAGTTCAGCCACTACAGCCCCTTCCAACCAACCTACTATCCCATAACTGGAGAATCGTATTTCCCTAATGGAGGCACCCTATTCGCTGACGGATCATACTACCCGTCCGAGGCATCGCTTTTCCCGTCTGGTGGAGCACTTATCCCCGGTGGGGGTTCATATTATCCCTCAGGAGGTGTCTTATATCCTACTGCTCCTGCTGCGCCGATAGGGCCTATACCAGAGCAGCCACTGGCAGACGCACCTAGTTTCCCCTCTCAACCTACAGGAGACGCTGATAGCACGGTAGTTGATTCCGTAGAATTCCCACCCGATCAGCAGCAATCAGAGTCACCCGCGAACACAAAGCCACAGTCACCGACCCAAAGACCTCCTCAGGGCTCTGATCCGCCACTGACGGAGCAACCTCAATCAGACAACACTGAAATATCATACCCCGAGACGCCGCAAGCGCCCGAACAGTCACCTTCCTTCCCTCAAAACCCCCAATATCCACAAGTTCCCCAATTTCCACAAGCTCCCCAATTTCCACAAACTCCCCAATTTCCACAAGCTCCCCAATTTCCACAAGCTCCCCAATATCCTCAAGCTCCGCAAATCCCCGGTTTCCCACAAGAGTCATATCCAGGCTTCCCTCAAGGCTCTAACCCAGGTTTTCCTCAAGGCTCTAACCCAGGTTTCCCTCAAGGCTCCTACCCCGGTTTCCCTCAATTTCCTTCTCAACTGTTCCCACAATCACCTTCATCCTCCCCACCGTCGAGCTTTCCATCGAGCGATAACAGTGATAAGGGCGCCGACGACGAAGACACTATATCTGTAGATTCTGCGTAACATTTGATTAATTTAATAATAATAAGTTCCTCAAGTAAAACTACTAGCTTTTTAAATTAGATTTATTTTCAATGAGTACCTATTGTCATTAATAGATAATTATTAATACAAAATAAAACAATTTAGATAAATTAACTATTATTTAATATATTTACAGAAATTTTCGATCAACCATACTGCTAGTAAATAAGTATAATATTTATTCGTTCGCACGTTCGGTGTTTAGAACACGTAAACTTATTTTAATTAGAGTTAAGAAATTATAAAAGTAGGAAAAAGTTAAAACCTTAGTGACACGTTACTTTTACAAACTACGTCTACAGCAACAAGGAATTACTTAGGGTACTATTTAAGGTGAAGTTAGAAGCAAATGACCTTGAAGTGGCGCCCTTATTTAAAATAAATTCTTCTTCGTTTAAGCGCGTTCCCGGTTGCATTCTCAGCATTGCTGCTTCGGAGCCCGAATGCACGCTCCGCGCTACACGCTTCTCAAATTCCAGGAGATCGGCCAAATAGGTCACGCAATGTTAGAGCTCAACCATGGTAACGCTAATGCAACGTATCGGTTTACACCAATATACTCGTAAATAAAGAAGCCATGACAAAGTGGGCCAAGCGAGAAGAAAAGAAGAAGAAATTTAAAAATGTTAGGAAATGAAAAGATATGTCAAAATATTGTCGTAATATCCTTGCGCCGTGTTACCAGTAGCCTGGAGAACGCTCTTCTGCCCAATCTTGCATATCGTATGAACTAGTGTTTTTACCGTGAAGACCTAAAGAGAAATAGAAGGTGTAGGGGAACCAGTCGGTTTCAAAGTAGACGGAGATGTTGTAGCCGCCAACTCCTTCGATGATCGGAGTGAAGAACCGGTTGGGGATCAACAAACGAGCACACACTATGGTACACTCGATACCCGCTGAAAGCTGACAAAAAACAAGCTTTTAGTTTACTTCTAATACATATCGAACCAAGCAACGTTCATACCTACTTCGACGCATAGAAATTGCGTAAAATAAATCTGTGCTTCTAAAGATACACCGTAAACTGAATAAGATAACACGAAATATTCTATATTATTAAAATATATTTTATTTAAAATAAGATTTACTACGACTAAGCGGCCAATTTTGGGTCAAGGGATAAAACTATTTAACAAACTCCCTGAAGCGGCCAAGCGCATTTGGCCAATTTCGCCCATTTTCATAAATAAATCTTGAAAATCAAAATAAGCTCATCATCATCATCAACAACAGAACCTTTTTAGCCTCCATTTCAGGAGTACGACCCTCTGTATTACCTACCAATGCCGCACTTGGCCAGAGCAGTCAGAGGGTTTGGCCTACACTCTCCATGCTGGCCAGACGGGTTGGAGCGGTCTCACTGATGTTTATAAGTTTTGTTTAGCTTAGCTTGTGTTTCCTAAGTTGCCTCCTACGACATCCACGGCAAGACTTGAACTGATCCTATTTTACTCTACTGGGAACCACAAGGCAAAAAAATAAGCTCACGTATAAAAAAATATATTGATGACTACTAAGTAATTACTGCCTAAGAACACCGTTTATAAACTGCCCGTTTAAAAGCGTAAGGACTGGGTGCTCAACTACTAGAATCGGGAAGAGCATTACAGAGAAGAATGGCTTAAAGTTAAATAATTACTCGTACTTATTTTTCAATTAATCCTTTCCTCATACTGTTATTTTAATGTTTAGGAATATAATCGAAAACAACTTTTATAACCAAAGAGAAGTGCTATTGAACTCTCTATATTTCCTTTTAAGAGTCTTAGTAGCTAAAACTTGTGGCAGATTTTTCAAGCATTCCCGAGGTATATAATATCGTATTGATAATTTGGACTTGTATGTACAAAATATTTAAAGATAACATTCTAAGATCGAGATGAGACCTTACATCAGAAACTTCATAATATTATTGGGACAAAACTGTAATGATAAAAACTGTTGATGAAGCTATAAAACTTACTTCAATCCTTACGTTCATTCTTCCTGGTGGGTCAGCATTCACTTCGAACCTCTCCGAATAAAAGAAGGCGGCATTCCTCTGCCTCTTCTGACTTCTGAAGCAGGTATTCCCTGACACGTAAGTCCTGGCGCTCCACCCTTGCCGTTGCCTTTTTCTTCTCCTCAAGTAATTGCCTTTGTGGACGCTCATTGCTAAAGCGGAAAAAAATGGGGTAATAAAATACTCATGACTGGACAAAACTGGACACTGCTTTTTAGTCTCAGTAGACTATGTCGGTAGGTAAACAGATTGCTTAAAAGATTTACTTTAGCAAGTTTTGACTCATTATTATATATACCAACTCCGCCTATGTCAGCTTAAAGTTACAAGGGTTTATAGTTGATTAGATTAGATTTATTTATTTGTATCAATAGTTGGATACGTTACGTGGGGGTAAGCCGGCCGCGCCGGGGCTGTGGAGCAAGAGAAGCACACGGCCCCGGCCGATAGCGGCTGAGAGGTGACACCGCGGAGTTTTTAGTGGTAACACCACATAACCTTACCGGTGTCCCGTAACCGGTAAGGTATCCGAAGGGATTTTCTCCGCGTCAAAAAAAAAAAAACAAAAAGGGGTAAACACGTCGATGTAAATATGTGGCTCTTTATTGAGCAGGCGCCGCTGTTAGCTAGCACTAATACATACATTACTCACCAACGCCACCTTCAGTCAGCTTAAAGTTATGAGGATACGGTTTAGGCAGTTCATGCGCCGTGATCACGTTGATGATCCACGTGACGTAGGGGTAAACATCGATGTACAGCGGGGGTTCCTTGTTGAGCCGGCGTCGCATGGTCCTCTTAGAGCAGGCCCCGCCGCCGGCAGTAACTCCGATGAGCTCGAAGGTGCCGTCAGTGGTGTGGCTGACAATCGGAGCGCCCGGCCGCACGCCGCAGCCTGAGCTGCAGAGAACATGCGTCACACCCTCACTGCCAAGTCTCTAGAATAAGAGAGCGTAGACGCTATAAGCATTCTGAGTATTTTGCATTCGCTATAAAATAAAAATGTATATCATTGACAAAAGTCCTAAAGTATATCAATCCATCAATCATTTATTACCCTATGAAAACCTAAAGCTTGCAAGAAGAGCATAACATACCACAGTAATAAGTAGGTAAGAAGAAATTACCACAAGAAATGACGTGGATGTAAATTATTTATACTACCTACTTACATTCCCGGGTGAATACAAGAATTTCGTCGTGAATGGTAATGGCGATGTAAAAATGGTAATGATTGCACGTCCTATGGTAATGATAACAAGTAATGATGATGATATTAATATTAATAATCCTATATTGCATCATTACCGTTTGACTGTTATCATTACCATAGGACGTGCAATCATGACCATATTTACATCGTTATTACCATTCACTCGGATTCATCCACCCTTATATGTTTCTGTGATCATGATATTGAATTGTGCGGCTTTTATTTTGGCATATATAAACAAAATTGACAGACTGCACTTTTGTGATTGTAGTACTACACAAAGTATGTACGAGTATGTTTAAACGAATGTGTAAACGAATCTTTGAATATTTTATTAGTTATAAAATGCTTACATAAACTGAAGAAAAAATATTATTGATGTGATTTAGTAGAATGTTAGGTTCAGAAATGCTTTATACTGTACCGATCTGAGTCTATGTTTCCGACATTCCTTATGAGTATATAGCCGCATTGTCTTCTTTGCCATTTTTTCTGAATCAAAATCTCTTGGCACAGCTGTAAGAATAATGTTAAGTAGGTACTTAGTTAATTAAATTCTTGGGCATAATTTTAATTTAATTATTTGGAAATCAGCTAAAAAGTAAAATAAGTCAAAACCGCGATAGTTAATTAATTAAGCAGGTAGGTAATAAAGGGAGGATTCTTACTACTTAAATAATCGACCATGAACACCAGTTTAGTTTTCTTTTTTCGCACTCGTTCAGCTATAGAGGGTAGACATATAGGAACCATATAATCTGGAAAATAAATGAAATGAAATAAATGAACAACATTTAGATTTTTAATTCAGTTTTTAGGGTTCCGTACCCAAAGGGTGCAAACGGGACCCTATTACTGAGACTCCGCTCTTAGCTTTTAACTCTAACTAGATCTTTATAATGGCAGTAACTAGATACTTGAAATTTTCACAGATTATGTATTACTATGGCCGCTATAACAAGAAATACTAAAAATAAAAAAATAAACGAGTAAGTGCGAGTCGGACTCGTACATGGAGGGTTCTGTACCAATGTACAATGATTTTAAAATGCTAAGAAACATGTTTCTTGTATGACGACCCCCTTTAATATCTAACTTTATTTTATTTTTAGTATTTGTCGTTATAGCGGCCACAGTAATACATAATCGGTGAAAATTTCAAGTGTCTAGCTATTACGGTTCAAGAGATAGAGCCCTGTGACAGACGGACAGATGGAGAGACGGACAGACAGCGGAGTCTCAGTAATAGGGTCCCGTTTGCACCCTTTGGGTACGGAACCCTAAAAAAGTTAAAAATTAAAGGGGATCGTCATACAAAAAACGTGTTTTTTTAGCGTTTTAAAAAATCGTACGGAGGTACGGTACCCTTCATGTACGAGTCCGACTCGCACTTGCCCGTTTATTTAAATAAAGTTTTAAATTTGGATTTTAGTTTTAGTAAGATAAATATATATTTTTCAACACCCTTGCTCGGAAAAGCGGTCTAATTTCACCGCTTTTAGATATATAAAGCAGCCTATAAAACACGCGTGTGTTAGAAACGCAAATAGTGAAGTTATATTTCTATAACTCACGATTTGCTATTGCGGAAGAAAGGGACAGAGGAGTAAGAAAGTTTGACAGTTGTGTGTGAGCGAGATAATTAGATAACATAAGGTACAGGTTAGACAAAGAAAAATAATAAATCAGACATAACGTCATCGTTGTTTCAATATTTATCTTAGTATCTTACATACGCTTGAAATTGTTTTTTTTTTATGCAAATTTCGAATTCGCATGCTGCGCGGTGCTTTCCGGCCGCGCGCCGTGCTATTTTAAAAAGTAAAACGGCGGGAAAGCAACAGCACGCAACAGTGTGCATCACAGTTTTATGGTTGAGTTTATTTAAAATCAAAAATATCAGTTTATTAGTATTTCCCCTCGCAAGTATGTTGAAAAACGTCGTACGATATACGTGCGTATATTGTTTAAACACACTCAGGTCATTACGCCCTCGCCTTCGGCTCGGGCTGAAATTCCGCTTCGTGTGTTATAACCACCATAACGCACTTATATCGTAATGTACTATAATGTAACTTTTTTATAACAAAATGTAATCGTTTTTAAGTAATTTAATAAAATTAACAATTACCAATTAAAATTAATATTTTAGCAAACTCAGGAGAATATATTAGGGCGGAGTAGTAGTAGTAGATAAGTCTGGTAAAAATTTATTTGGAATAAAATTATCGCAAATTGCACGTAACCTCCATTAAATAAAAATAATTAAACGCATTTTCGCAAAGATGTAGAAAAGTGAATTTCGAGTGTTGAATAAACATTATTTTTTGCGCAAAAAACTATTGCGATACCGAAACAAAGGCTTAATATATATTATGGGGACTCTGCTCTGTCGATTAAAATGATTCATACATGGTTTAAGGATTTTCAGTGCGGTCGTAGAAGCACAAGTGATGCTGAACGCCCTGTCCTTGCTGCATTAAAAATATCTGGTAGAGTATTAGAAAGCTTGTATCACTTATTTTTGTAAACAACAAAGTAATAATTTTTTGAAATGCTTCTTTTTTAAATTTCGAATCTGTGGTAGTGAAACGCGCGTGCGAGACAATAGTGCCATTTTTCAACTCGAACGTTTTTTTGTAAGGAAAAATAATTCGTTTACGTGGATCCGCGTTTCAAAAATGGCACTTATGGTTCTTTTTTTTATATTCATAAAGATAGAGGGATCGAGTTTGCGTTGCATAATGAAATTTAGTACAACATTATATCACGCGTTTGGATGATATTGTGGTTACTATAACTCTGGTTGTTATAATGTTGGCAATAAGATAACTGTTTCAGAAACTGTTTGTGGGTGTAGGATGTAGATAAAATATTATTTAGAACTTACTTGATTTAATTGGTCGGAGAAGTTTTATAAGCGCTAGACTATTCCCAACGCCAAACCTGAAACATTTTATGTATAGGTAGTACAGAGGAAAGATAAAGATACCTGTGCCACCTGACGTAGTGCGCGACGCGCGCGGTGGCGCAGCCAGAATGGCCTAACAGATTAATCGTCTGTACATACTGGCACAAGAAGAATACATGATTACAAGCTAAATGGAATTGATATTTAAAGTTACATGGTGTTAGCTGAGAGCTATATACGTGGTAGGATCAAAAAAACCTAGAGCGGATTTTTGATGATTTTTCACGATTTTTCTTCAATAATATGCGTAATTACCAGTGATTAATTGTTTTCGACATTTAATACTAGTGGCTCTGTGAGCTGTAAACCTCGCGACTCACCCCCAACCCGTTAAAGTTTATCGGATAAAAAAGTTGTTCGGACAAAAAAGTAAGGGTAACAAAAAAAAGTTGACATATAAATTTGAAATTTTTTCGAAAAGGCTGAAATATGATTTTCTTAAAGTTTTAAACCCCCATATCTCCGCCATTTTGAAAAAATCCATAAAATTAATCGACAAAGACAAAAAAAACTGTATAATCATCGAACCTGCTTATAAAGAGAATCGGTTGTTAAATGCGTCCTTAGGTGAGAACAAACCGACAGACCGACAGAAAGACTGACGGACAAAAGTGTTGGCCAATCTCGAAACTATAACGCATCGCTCGGCCAACCAGAAAAGTGCTCATGAATTGGAGTGATAAGAATGGGTGTAGAAAAAATAAGTTATCCTCACCATACTAGTCTGGGAGGAAATACAAATTCTGTGTGTACTAGGCCGACCCAAAATGCTTAGTCCGGCCACCCTAGTGGAGAGGCAATGTATGTGTTCACGATTTCAATTTGAGTAAAAAAAAAATTTTTAGGTTTGGATCTCATCTATCACCACGGAACAGCACTTTCCTATGCTGCTATTCTTTTCTCTCGCTTAGAACAGTAATTTGCTAGAGCGAGAGAGAGCGACGGAACGCTGCAGCACGGCCGGTGCTGAAGCGTTCCGTCGCTCTCTCTCGCTCTAGCAAATATGCTACTACAGCCAGATAGATAAGATTTTTTGCAATAGTTAGTTTCTAAGAAAATTACCCGTGAGGTTCCGGGTTAGAATAGGACCACTCCATTTCTTCCTGTGGATGTCGTAAGAGGCGACTAAAGGATTAAACACAAACATCTCGTGCTACAATTGCATTTCCAAGGAATAACGTCGGGCGGCGGCCGGTTGTAAAACTTTTTGCCCAAATACATTCCCAAAGAGGGTTGACGTCAGGCAGGCGGCCGGTCGTAAAATTATAGCCAAATCGTTTACAATTTTCCGGCTATTTCTTCTCCAACGCAAGGTATATAATATTTATTCATATAATATTTGGGGAAGAAAAAGCAGGAAAGCGCACCCCGGGGCTCCGAAGCAGTACAGCTGAGGATGCAACCGGGATCGCGCTTGGATAAAGAAGAAGCATCTAAGAAAATTGTGTAGATATTTACCTGGAGAACTCTGGATGTGGCGATATAGAGGTGTAAGGCATCTCGATGTAAGCTCGCGGGCACTTAAGGCCCGACTTGATTTGCAGCTTTGACAGGTTGCATTCGTCTTCTTCTTGCTCGTAGTCTCCGAATATTATATTTCCCCTGTTTAAAAAGAATCGACTTGAGATGTGAGAGCGTTTTCCAAAACGGGTATTTTATAATCTTTGCGTGTATACTTGTATAGTATACAGTGGTATAGAGAGGTGGTATATACGTGTAGTATACAGTGGTCCATCCATGAGAACCACGGGCGTTGTAATAGAAAACTCAGTGCTGTTTTACAAAATTTATTACCCTCGTCTTAAAATAACTATGTCTGCTAATTCCTGCAATTTGAGGCATTCTTGGTTTCTTCGAACTTTCCCAAGTTTTATGCGTACCGTTGTACATACATTTCCCTAAAAATTTTGATTTAAATTGCTTCATTTTTAGGGTTCCGTACCCAAAGGGTGCCAACGGAACCCTATTACTGAGACTCCGCTGTCTGTCCGTCTGTATCTCTATCTCTTGAACCGTAATAGCGAGACACTTGAAATTTTCACCGATTATGTAGGTATTACTGTGGCCGCTATAAAAACAAATACAAAAAATAAGATTATAGGGGGTCGTCATGCAAGAAACGTGTTTTTTCAGCGTTTAAAAATATTTTACGGAGGTACGGAACCCTTCATGTACGAGTTAGACTCGCACTTGACCGGTTTTTTTAAACTAATGGTCTAACGTTTTGGATCGTGTACTTCATCTTCTAGTAGTAACACTTTACCGAAAGGGGATGACTTTAAAAATCGTTCAAGTGACAGCATAAATAACGTACGAAATGTAACACTTACAGCTTATAATTCTTGGGCAGATGCATCATGTCCATGGCAGTGCCGAGCACGAACTCCTTCTGCACCAGCACCACGCGCGGCGCCTTGCTGTGGTGCGGCAGGCCCGTGGTAGCTGTCTCAAGGGGTACCCTAGTTAGCTTGCAAAAAAACATTCTTCAACTAAGGCCGTGATCCCACTGCACCGCGCACCGTCGCGGAGTGTGGGGCGGCAGATTTTAACATTGTAAGCAAGTATCTCAGTTTGTCAGAAAACACGCCTTGCCCAACACTGAAAACGCGTCAACGCGCGGGAGCGTCAGTGTGATGAACCGTGCTCCGCGACGGTGTGCGGTGCAATGGATTCACCGCCTAATGGATATAATGAAAGATGAAGAAAAAAACATGTGCGTTCAGGGGAGACCTGCCAGAAAAGAAGTTCCTTACACATTACAAGACGTTCGGTTTCTTTCGGCGTATAATAGTTCGGATACAGCGCGAGGATTATACGTCCAAACTAAAGAGTAATAATATACGTCCAAACGAACTGAAGATGCTTGTAACGCTTTTCCGTTACATTACATTTCGAACGCCGCATTTAAATTACAGTTAATCTTATATTTAAGTGTTAGCCATGCTTGTGTCCTAGTGTTATCTTACCTATGATGCCTGAGTCTTATTGCCAAAGAACAGTCATAGTAGTTTGGGAGATAAGTGTTTTCAATTTGTAGCTTTAAGAATTAAGGTACCTACCTACCTACAAATGGCAGAATGAAAGAAGGTGTGGGGCCTGGTGGATGGGCAGCCCTCCAAAATACAGGCTCGATCTAATTTGGCACTGGTGCTGTCACTTTGTCTAGTTTCCCCTCCACCACGCTACTATCAGTAAGTTTAGTTAGTTTTAATTTTATTTACCACCACCAAATTAGTATTTTAGTATGTATACACCGTGCATGTAGTGTACCTTTCTGCAATAAATTTATTTTTATTTTATTAAAGAATTTCGTGCTGAAATATTTTGGACAGCTAGGTATATTGATTATTAGTAATGATTTTTCAAAAATAGGTGAATACCAAAAAGCAAGGTACGCGCCTAAATACACATAACGGATAAAAACAGTTTTTATATCTACAATCATTGGTTACTGCGGCACTAATGCGCACGCGCGTTGCTCTTTTTATGCAATATTTAGAGTGATTTGTTTTCATAACATGTGTGTGTTTAATCCTTTCTAATATGATAATAATATATTTAAAGTCAAATCACAAAAGAAATTTGTCATGAACAAAATTTAAAAAAAGAGCAACAATTTTGGTACTCACTATGAATATATTGAATAAACCCTAACCACTTGAAGGTGTGGGTCTTGAGGATGCCGTCTGCTGGCTTGAGCGAGAAGTCATCGTGGCACAGAATGAAGTCGTGGATCACACTTAATACAGGATTCACTGAAAAGAGAGACTCTTCAAAGACCATTTCTTCAAGAATGATCTCCTCCGCCGGTGACAAGAGGTCTGGCTGCTTTTTCGCAAAACGTATAGCGATCCAACGCGGAAATTCGGCTAGGGTTCTTGGTACCATGTCACATGGAAACGATTTTTAGAGTAAATTTTTCTTTTAAATATATAAA
Organism: Acrobasis repandana; assembly: GCA_963576875.1. Classification (NCBI taxonomy): domain Eukaryota; kingdom Metazoa; phylum Arthropoda; class Insecta; order Lepidoptera; family Pyralidae; genus Acrobasis; species Acrobasis repandana. The sequence continues at coordinate 8,432,676 of OY756215.1, forward strand.
TTATTTTATCTTTCTTATTTAAATTAAACATGTTTTAGCCAAAAAATTAAAAATTTAAGTCTTTTTCTACAATTAAAAATATGAAATGTCTATGTACTCGTAAGTCAGAAAAACATTTCGCCGGTCAAGGTGTTTAAACATTTAGTAAAAAAATATAAAGTTACATAATACTAAGTTAGCTTTTAAAATGGATTGATCGTCCCGTTTTTGCTAAACGTCTCTAGAATTTTGTATTGCGCGACACTTTATTTTCCTTATTTTTAGATTTTCAAAAACCGAGTTAAGTGGACTGTAATTTTTTTCATAAACAATTTTTACATTGCGTTTGATATTCAATTTATATAATAATTAATTAAAGTACATATAGATAACATTTTAGAGTTAAATTACACTAGTATAAATATGTAAGTGCAATAAATAATTAAATAAATCAAAATACGCACGTAGAAAACATAATAATGTGAACGCGGACAATGTGTAGGCGTCCATCACCATCCCAAAAGAAATCAACACTGATTTTTATGAAATCGGCTTGAGTTTGATCTCAACAACTTAAAAGGATGTTTACTTCTTCAGATGAAAATCTTGCGCGCATTCTGTTTTCAGTCCACATTACTTTCGTAGAATGATGTGTACATTCTTGAAATACGTAGAACATTCAAGAATCATCAAAAGAATTAAACATTTTATTCAAAGGCGTGATAGAAAATAGTCATTTTAAAAGAAGTACAAAATATTTTAAGTTACAGTTCAGTTTGAATAATTCCTTATTAATGAACTAAACAACTATTTATTTTCATCACCTAGGTCGAAAAGATGTCAAAGGAGTTTGTTACAATACGTTTACCATTTCAGGCTTACGAGGCTAATGGATGAATAATAATTAAAATTTTTAACAAAAAAAACAACCGACTTCAATTTTTTTTTAGGAGTTTCTTCCATATCTCCAAAGTTCTTCAATCTTCACCAAATTAAAATGAGACCGATTTGGTAGTAAGGGCTTTCAAATAAAAGAGAATTATCAAAATCGGTTCACAATTGGCGAAGATATCGCGTAACAAACATATATAAAAAAAAACATACAGTCGAATTGATAACCTCCTCGTTTTTTGAAGTCGGTTAAAAACCGACCAAGTGCGAGTCGGACTCGAAGGGTTCCGTACCATTATGTATACCTACAACATTAGACACCAAAACTATTACGTTTATTGTATGGGAAATAAATTAAATATTTGAGGGTACCCCTTAAATATTTAATTTAATTTAATTTAATTATATATTTTTTAAAGAGAATATACAACAAAATTATCTGTTAATATTGAACTAAATTATCTGTGAATATTGCAAGTGTCTACCTGTTGCCGTGATTAATAACGAGCAAAAACGACAAAAAAAATCACGTTTGTTTTATGGGAGCCCCGCTTAAATATTTATTTTATTCTGTTTTTAGAAAATTTCAACTGTCTAGCTATGACGGTTCATGTGATACAACCTGGTGACAGACAGACTGACGGAAAGACAGACGGACGGACGGACGGACAGTGGAGTCTTAGTAATATGGGTCCCGTTTTTATCCTTTGGGTACGGAACCCTAAAACCCAACCAAAAGGTAGTTTTAGACAATTTTAACTTCGCCTATTGTTCTGTACAATTTGTATTTGATGGACAATAAGAGTAAAAATAAATAAAAAAAAACATCCTGATTGTCACGAAAATTGGTGGAGAGATAGATATTGAAGTTCCAAAAGTTGGTTAAGTTAAAATTTGAGGTGTCCCCCCACCGTAACTTTTGAAATATTACTAAAATAATTCTGAAAAAAATGTGGTATATACCTCAAAGTATGTACTTTCAATTAAAACTATAGCGGTCTCAGTATAATAGAAAGTTATTTTTTAATACGTCATAAATCGTAAACCGCAATTTACCTTTAGAATTTTATATTATGTTACTTGCTGCTAAGGAACCGTTCATGGGCGAGTCCGACTCGCACTTGGCCGCTTTTTTTTTTTAAATTATAACTCTTATATTGGCCATATCTGCAGCAACGACCATAAAAACTAATAAATAAAACACTGCGAAATATCATCCAGCACGGCTCGGGCCTTTCTTCGCTCTCGACGAATATTTCACTGTGTTTTATTTATTATTTTTTTATATTATATTTATATTTTTTTTGTAGTCAAAACGGATAGATATTTAGATAATACATTTTTTGGTATAATTTTTAATATAAAAAGGTGATTGTATAATATAGTAATACGAGTATGTATTATAAAGGCAAATTTAGGCAAATTTACAGGTATGTTTGTGATTTTTTTCTATGGAGCCAAAAATGCTGAATTGTGTTTTGGATATTGTGGGTGTCTGTAGAAAAGCCTTAAGATTCTTATGTAACATTTTTGAGGAATAAACTGTGGTAGTTTAATTACAGTGATTTTTTAAAAACACTCACAGTTTTCTTGGGTCTGAACTGGCGGGGCCTTAAGACGCAACATTTTTGTCTGAATAACTTTTTTATCCGATAAACTTCAATGGATTGTGAGTCGCGAGGTTTACAGCTCACAGAGCCACTAGTTTTTAGAGTTCCTAGACGGAGCTACTATTTTATACAGTATCGGAATGTCCGACTGTCCATCCGTCAGAGGCTGTTCGTACTAGAAAGCTGTATGCATCGGTATTTAAATTACGTATGCTGACAAAGTGGTCAAATAAAATCTTTAAAAAGCTCATGAGAGATTGGATATTAAACTAATTCTTGCTCGAGTATAGCGCCCTCTAAAAGCTAAAAATTTAGCTTGAAAAATATATAAAAATATCGTGATATTGAATTATATCTATCGGTTACCAGCCGCCTACGAGTTCATAATTACGGATATGGACTACAAATTTTTTTTTTGGCTTATCATGTAGATTAGGTATTAAAAAAATTGTGTATATATTTTTAGGGTTCCGTACCCGAAGGGTGCAAACGGGACCCTATTACTGAGACTCCGCTGTCTGTCCGTCTGTCATAGGGCTCTATCGCTTGAACCGTAATGGCTAGACACCTGAAATTTTCACCGATTATGTATTACTGTAGCCGCTATAACAAAAAATACTAAAAATAAAAAAAAAGTTGAAAATTAATGGGGGTCATCATACAAAAAACGTGTTTTTTTCAGCGTTTTTAACTTGATCTGTCACAGGGCTCTATCTCTTGAACCGTAATAGCTAGACACCTGAAATTTTCACCGATTATGTATTACTATAACCACTATAACAACAAATACTAAAAATAAGATAAAGTTAATAATTAAAGGGGGTCGTCATACAAGAAACGTGTTTCTTCAGCGTTTTAAAACATTGTATGGTGGTACGGAACCCTTCATGTACGAGTCCGACTCGCACTTGCCCGTTTATTTCTTTTCTTTGATTAGCGATAATGATAAATGATGACGATACAAAGAAATAGCGCATTTACATTTCGCATGACGTCATGATTTCAGTAGTAGGATTTTCACTAGACGGTGACACCAACAGCAGTCTATATAACTATGTAGACCAAGGTCATATAGTATAAGTAGGTTATGGTGCGGCGAGGGTGGCCCTGGGCAGTGCATGAATACCTACTGTTGGCGGCTAGGGGGTGCCCTAGCCGCCAACAGTAGGTATTCATGCACAGTCATGAAGAACACCCAGTTATATAATATGATGGTCTAACCGCCACTAGTGCACATGCGACCAATTGGGTATATAACTCGGCATTTCCATACAAAAGTGTGCAGCCGCTCGGGCAATTTGTATGGAAATGTCGTTTTTTTTTTGTTATTTGACTGTTATCTTAATATCACTGTACTATAAGGTAGAGATCTAGTATAGCCCGTGGATAGATTTATTACGCATATGTCAATACACGTTCTATATTACGTGTAATAATGTTTGGCCTCCTACACAAGTTGACCGATCGGCTATTCCGTATTTGTATGGAAAGTCAAAAATGGGGGCCCCAAGGAACATAGAGGTAACATATTTATATCAATATGAAAAACAATTTTTGGCTTTCCATACAAACTCGGAACAGACGATATCGTTTGTTTTTGTCTAATAGAAGGGATTTTATTAAAAAAAAATAAGCAAAACACGACGCATAAAAAACGACAGTTTTCTTTATTTAACTACAATTCACAATACTTATATATTTTATGTAGATCCTTACAATATTATTATCAAATACATATTATATTAGTTGGGAAGACTTAAAATCATTTTGGTAATGCAAGCCGGCAGTATGATTTTATTTTGATTATAAATTGACATGCAGGTAAGTTTTATTTTTCAACTAATAAATATTTTAACACTGAGGTACACACGTCCAGCCAAACACAATAAGGGCAAGTGTCTCGTTCGAATAATGATAAAATTTACATGCCGGTAAGTTTTATTTTTCAATTAATAAATATTTATATTAACACTGAGGGACACACGACCAGACACAATAAGGGGAAGTGTCTCGAAAAATTATAAAATTTACATGCAGGTAAGTTTTATTTTACAACTAATAAATCTTTTTAACACTTTGAGGGACACACGTTCAAACACAATAAGGGCAAGTGTCCCGAAAAACAACGCAGGCAGGTACAAATTTTAAAATGTTTAAACCTGATATTTGATAATTTTTTAAAGCTTTCAATTAAATGTGTAGTGCAGAAAAACAAAAAATAAAAACTAAGCTGACGTTAGTCGTAACCATTGACTTATATGTGAATACCAGCCTCAGAAGACCAGATGTCTTCAAATACGGCCATGTCTTTTACGGTAATTGACATTTATAGCGCTCCAGCGCTAAGTCCCCTTTTAAGTCGTCCTTCAAAACCACAGCGCTAGATTCGCTAAGTGCCACTATCATTCATTCATTCTTCATTATCATAGACTAAACACGAGAGTAGTACAGAAAGGTCAATAAATTTTACCTACCTACGAGTACGTGGTTCAAATTAAATCCTACATATATTTTAATAAATGCGAATGTTGGTAAGTATGGATAGATGTATGGAGTATGGATGATTGCAAGGATGGATGGATGGATATTTTTAGTAAGCCCTTATTACAGTTAAAGAGATTGGAATTAATTTGGCACGTAAATAGCTAATACCTATATTGAGGAGCTCGGTGGCCCAACGGGAGTACTCATTCAATGTAATTCAATTCATTTATTAATATTCAGACAATTATGGTCCATCATGTGTTAGTAACAAAATTAATTCTTAAAATTAAATGTTAGTAATACTTATATTTTAAAAATTAATATTTTCTTTCCTCACGGCTTACTGGGACATGCAAGGCGACCCAACTACATATAAAAGGTCCGTCCATGCGATCCTCAACAACTGCCAGAAGGCTGTTACCGCTGTCCCGAGTCCGCCTCATCATGGAGGCTGCACGCTTTCGCATGGTAGCGTGAAAGCCATCCACGTGTGCTTCGGCAAACATGCTTGATGCACTGCAGAAACGAGGCAGCTGCAGCAACGTCCTAAACGCGTTGTTGAATTGAACGCGACGGGAGTTCAGCGAACGTTGGGAGTACCTAACCCACAGGCTGCAGGTATAAAATGAGGTACAATATGCTCTGAATACAATATGCTTTAAAATAGTAGATTGTGCTACAAGGCGCAAAGGTTTTTAGGCGAGGGCGCTACTTTGAATCCAGAGCAAAACGAAGGACTCCACAGTAGAATCACGAGCGTAGCGAGGGATTCTAAGGTGGAATCCTGAGTGAAGCGAGGGATTCAAGTATATCGCCCGAGATAAAACTATTACCGTACATCGTGTAGCACATTCTTCTTTACATCTCCATCTATGAAAAAAAATTGCAAATATATACCTATAACGATAACGAAAGAAAAATACCTACATATACCTAATGAGAGTTTAAAATAGTCAGTTACTAACCTTTATTTGGTGGCGTTTTCACTGAAGAGAAGATGTACTATGAAAATATTTTTTAGGACCACCACACCTTATATATTTTTATTTTCAGACATTAAAATCGTTTCATTACTTTTTTCTTGTGCGTAATTCTTTATATATTTGAATATGTATATTATACGTTAACTTCATACTTATTTACTATCGGCCTCATCAAGACATTATTAACGTTTTTAATATTATTAGTAAAAAAATTGGTTGCCTGTAAAGTCGGTATACGGGCGAAAGTTTTACGTGACAACGACTTTGAGTGGTAAAATAATTTTCACTCACATCACTTCACACATCATGTTTCACTTTTTATGTCTGTCTCTCTCGCTCTTAGGCGGGCTAACCATGCCCGAGTGGAAGGGACGCGTGCCTCTCACTCGCTCTCATTGTGAGCGCATAACGTGAGCGGAGCGTAACGCAGTTTCTTGAAGTGTCACCCGGCTAACCAATTTATAAGACGTTGTCACGTCAAAATAACCTAATAGTTCCATATTAAAATTACTTATTATTTAAATCAAAGACAACAATTGCGCGTTTTTATTGGTTTTTAGGGTTCCGTACAAAAAATTAAAAATCGGAACCCTTGTAGGATCACCCGTGCGTCTGTCTGTTTGTCCATCTGTCACAGCTAATTTGCTTCGAATCTACTGGACCGAATCAGGTGAAATTTGGTAGGATGGTGTAATCCTATGACCCAAACACATATGAGCAAAGTTCGTTCGCGCTTAATATCCGCATTATCACTCATTTCATCCACCACTATGTGGCCGCGATATTTTAAGCTGTGTACACGCTCCAAAGCCACGCTCTTTACTAGCGCTTTCGCAAGTTAAGCAACACTGGGCGTGGTCCGCACTTGGATGGGTGACCACAAGTGGCTTAAAAATTAATGAGCTCTTCCGTGCTTCAGAAGGCACGTAGACGTTGGTCCCGGTTGTCATTATTGTTTGGCAGTCGTCAAGGTATGTCAGATGCCTAAGGCAGCTTGAAAAATCTGAAACCACAAAAGTAAGCCACTTACATACAAAAAAAAAACAAACTTGCCCACCGCCCACCGCAAAACAATGCCCGTATTTGACATGTAGGATTGTAGGATACTTTTACATCTAATAAAAAATAGAAAGTCATAAGTAAAATATTTATTGTGTAGTAGTTACCTACGAGGGAACAAAGAATCGGTCATACATATCGTTGTTTTTTAGCATTTCTCATTCCAAATTTCATTTTACCTTTTAAGTTGTATTTTTGTAATCCTTGAATACAATCCTTTAATTTGATACCCCACTCGATAGGTTTTGAATAGAAAAGACTTTTTATGCCACGCAATTTGGCACCAAAATCCGCCATTTTGATTTCCAATAATTTTAATATAGCCTATGTCACTTTAGTGGTTACGACGAATCTAACCATATATAATATATAAAATCGGTTTGGCCATTTAGTAGTTACGAGAGAACATAGAATTATAGGGACAAACATACTGGTCAAACACGTAACCCCTTCTTTTCGGCTTTGCCGCAGTCGGGTAAAAAGGACAAAAAGCTGCATCAAAATGTGTAAGCGGCTATCTTGGATCCAAAATCTGATAGCAGTTTCAAGTTTCGCGGGGCACCTCCGAGGGTCCTAGCAAGACGTTACGAACTGTTTGAATTGATATGACGTTTATAAAGGATTTATAGGTTTTAAGGAAACTTTTATAGAGGATTTATAGCATGGGTGTAGATAAAAATTATAAATATAAACATTTTTAAACGTTTTACAAACATTAATAACTGAGTAGTAAACAAAGAGTTTTTCGATGCTTCCATGAAGAAAGTGAAATCTAGGCATAATTATGATGTCTACATTTTACTTTTGTTTTTTTAGTCTACGACGAATCATTCAATCGGTTGACAGATGTCATGGCCTAAATCATTCATTTCATTCATTATTGCAGCTGGAATTTTGCTATCCGTATTTAATTTTCCTGAAAGTTATTCCTTCATATTTTGCTTTGTTTTTTGAATTACTAGTGCAGTATCTCAACACACACCAAGGCATTTTTGACTAAGTTGACAGTGTTTTCTTTAATGAATTGTCAAAAAAAAAAATGTTTATTAGGTAACTATTTAAATTACAAGCTTTTGTTGCTGTCAAGTGTATTATGCACTTATTGCTAGCGAGCGACTAATGTGAGGTGGGGGTGAGGGATAAAACTGTGATATGTGGCATCTCCTCTAGTACGTAAGTACATAGTATCTCAATTGTCGTAACGTTCTACGATATCTCCTGAAACAAGATCTGTCGGATGATAAAATTCAAATTCAAAATGAGCCAGCAACGATAAATGTACATGGAAATAAAACTCGTGAAGTTCGATTTTCTGTATAACATCATACAGGACGAGGAACACCTGCCCCTGGCAATAGTAGACGGGGAGTCGTCCCCTCATGAACACGTACTGCATCCCCACGTACATCTTCATCACTACACACTGCATCTTAAATCGTTGGGTGTGATTATCTTCAAGAAGCTGGAAAAAATTGTTTTTTAAATATACCATAGTGCTGGTAACACTAACTAGAATAACCGTCACATAATGAAATTTTTTTGTCAACTTACTTCTTTGTTTACAAACATGAAGTTCTAATCAAAGATACTTATTTTAGTTATTTTTTTCGAATGTGTAAGTCGTATGGTAATGAAAACTGGGAGAGACAGATTGAATTGCCTTCCCAAAGAGCAAAAAAGCTACCTCCTTCTCCTTATAGGGATAATCTCGTAAAAACCCATCTTTTTTGAATAGTAAAAATGTAGCCTGTTTTCTGCTTAATACGACAAAATTTAAATGACATTGTATAATGACATTGACTTCTGTTTAGGTGACTTTTCTATTTAGTAGCGTTATACACGTCCTGGTATACCGCGTTAAAGAATACGCCACTTTGTTTCAAAACAGGTTACACTTTTGACACTGCATCGCGGCATCTATACTTATACCTCTAATATCTCTGGAGTTAGTGACAACTGGGAGAGACAGTTTTACTTGCCTTCCAAAGCACATTGTCGATTTAAATTTTATCGTTATATGGTTTGTCGACATTCAGTTTTGTAGTCTACTTATGCTAATCTTTGGATTACTTAACATACATACAAAAGACGGACTAACTAAATGGATTCTGAGAACTTCTCTTGTGTCACTCGTTTAATCAAAGATTAGATTAAGATTTTTATATATATATAACGTCTAACAAAATATACTGAAACTATTTTAAGGGTGGATTCAGTCCGTGATATTGAACAACTTTCCCCAAGGAACATATGTCGAAATATGAAAAATAATTTTTGGCTTTTCATAGAAACTCGGATCAGCTGATCGGTCAACTTGTATGGGAGGCCAAAAATTATTTTTCATATTTCGATATATGTTCCTTGAAGAAAGTTGTTCAGTATCATGGACTGAATCCACCCTTAAAATAGTTTCAGTATATTTTGTTAGACCCTGTATATTATTATATCATATATTTTCCTAACTATATGTTTCTTGGGATCCTATAAATAAGAAACTCTAATTATTTATATGTACTTAACTATTGATTTTATGGGAAATAAAGAGGCTTATTATTATGTTTCTTGGGGAAAGTTTTCAGCATCGTGGAACGAATTCACTATTAAAATTGCTAAAAAAAAGTATCAGTAAATTTTGTTAAACCTTCTGTACTTGTAATTTACTATCTATCATCTCACAATTACTTACATACATATAATGGGAGTATTTAGCGTCATGCCAAGTGTGGATCGTTAAATTAGCTGTTCTTCTTAAATACGCCTTTTTTATTACATCACTACTGCACCAGCCAAATTTAAACGTAGAGTGTAGGTATGCTAAAATATTGAATAACACAAAGGTATTAGAGAAATGATCAAAAAGCAGGCTATATATATAATTTTTTATCACAAGATTATGATATTATATTTTGAAATATATATATATTATATTTAATAATAATAATACATTTATACGTTTTTTATAGAAACTTGATCTGATTGTTCTGATCTGATTTATTCTTATTTTAAATACCGTTTTTTTTTTAATCCTTACTCCTCCTTAGTTCCTACTATACAATATTTAATATTATAAATGTGAATGTTTGTATTGTTTTATATATGTATGTGTATATTAAATGATACATTTGACCACGTGGGCAATAGGTTGTACTGCCCACTGCCTTGTACTTGTATAAAATAGATGGGAGGAAGATAACTTACTTCTTGGAGCTACTTCATGTTCAGGCGGCGTGGGAAAGCCCAAGCGGGTCCCTTCGAGAGCGTACATAGCTGTATTAGCTGGGACAGCTCTCCATCCATCGCAAACAATGGCTATTAAAAGAAAAATAAACAATCATCTATTATATTAATTACGTCGCTTCATTCTGTACAACCTAATACTACTTAAGGCCGTACCTGAATTTTCCGCGGTCCAGTGCATTATTTAAAACGCACATTTGCCAAAAGTGGCCGTTTTTCGCAAATGTGCGTAGTAAAGTTTAACGTTCTCACTGTAAACAGTAGTTCATAAAATACTTTGAAGGGTTATCTAGGAATTGGTAGTAGCAAAATTTTTAATGATGTCTCCGTTTTCTTTGAAACGATTTATTTTAAATGGGGGCAGCACTGGACCCCGGAAAATTCAGTTACGGCCTTAAGGCCAGACATGATGGAGACAGTGATTTATTTGAAATGGGGGCAGCACTGGACCCCGGAAAATTCATGTACCATGTCCTTAGTAATAAAATGTAGTTTCCTTCTACTTATTTGCAATACCGCAAACTGATAACAGTAAAAAAAAACCCATGACAATTCCACCGTTGTCAGCAATTTATCTGTTTGATTATAATTTTTTAAGGATTTATTCCTAATGATTCACTTTAGATTTTTTTAAATTTTGCATGACGTCACGGTCTCGTATGGTTTTAACGGGACAGTGGCTTTACAAACGGGCAATCAGGAACTTTGATGTGCTGTAACTTTGTGATTTTTTATTAATTTGATAAACCGAATAATATAGGTCCATTATTTTGGATAACTCGACTTTCGGACTAAATAGAATAATACTTTTTGTCCCAGTCTACATCCCTATAATAGTCAAAATAGAGTTGGAAATTGGTCTGTGGTTGGAAATCGTTGATTGCCTTCTGACCCTATATCACAGATTTTCAAGATAAACATACACAGTAGGATAACTTTATTATGTCTTACTATTATTATAATATATTAATATTAACAACAAAATCATCGATGACTTAAAAAATTATATAAAAGTTTTACTTACCAAATAACAAAAGCAAACCAGTTATGAAAAATATTTTAAAAGTCATAGCAATGTTTTTAGTAGTACGACCGCTGTAGTACTCGAGTGCAATTAAGTCCGTAAAAAGGAGAAATGGTTTTGTTCATCTCCATTTATGCATATTTCAAAACTTGTTTGCTTTATAATGTTGACTGTTGAACAATGCTTTGCATTCAAACCAGATACCAAAATATTTAGACTGAGACCTTTGCCGAAATGCCTCAGTTGCTTAATTTATAAACTAACGCAGAGTTTGTTTGTGAACGTATACAACATTTGGCCATAAAACAAGAATGAGAAGTATATATCGTTTGAAAGTACTTAAATTCTAATACCTATCGTCATAAATACTTTCATTTTTATAGGGTTTTTTAGGCATTCAAGATGCAGTACTTTAGTACTTTCGTACTCAAATTAAATAATGAAACAAGAAATGGTGAAAAAATACCACGTGAGCAGGACTTGAACCCGCGACCTTAGTCTCAATACGACTATACTCTAACCAACTGAGCCATCACGTCACACGCCGAATAAATACTTTTCCCGTGAAAGTCGGGAGAAATGAGAAACAGCCATACAAATATTAGTACAAAAAGCAATGATGCAATCACCTAAGTAACAAACAAGTTTAAGTAGTATACAATACATAGTATACTACTAAAAATATTTGTAAGGACGTGAAGCTTTTTTTCGGACATTTGCCAAAAGTGTCCGTTTTTCGAAAATATGCGAAGAAAAGCAGTAGTTCATAAAATAGTTATAAGACTGCAATCTTCGACCGTGGGAATTTTTTATTGAACACCCGAATCTATATTTTCTATCTACACACACGCATTGCGCTGTAATGTACAAGCAGTCTGGAGACGAATTTCGACGAATTCAGAAGCGCAGCGAGTGGTCTGCCTTATCAGCGTTTTGGTCCCCATATTTATTTGAGAATTTCGGAGAAATTTAAATTTTTCTATCTTTTTGCAAAAGACAAATTATTTTTATTTATTTATTGTACGTGTTAAAGCATGAATCAATCTTCATATATGTGTATTTTTTATTTTTTAACTCAGTCGTATGCGCAAGAAATCCGACGACGTATTCGCTTATATTTTCTTCAAAGTTTTTGAATGAATTAAAAAAAAATACTAAAATCATTTTCATTCACTTTTTAGGATTTTCCTTTGTCTTTATTTCTCTGTAATTTATACACAAGTTCATGTTTTAAATTCCGTGTAAACAACAAAGACATGAACGTCGCGCACCGCAAAAAATTGAAACACGTCTCAGGTTATTTGGAATTAAACAAACTTTTGCAATGAAAATCAATAAATATCTCATTCACTTTTTTAATACTTAAATAAACTTCAATTTAACATATCTTAACATATTGTTATTAAGTTAGTTTGGCTCCAATCAGCTTCGAAAAAGCAGTCAAAATAAGGACTGGGCCCTTAAGGGATATCTAGAAGATACTGGAGACAACATTTTATCTCTTAAATGATATCTCCGTTTCCTTTCAAATAATTTATTTCAAATGGGAGCAGCACTGCGGACCCCGAAAAATTCATGTATCCCCTTAATTTTCGAATATTTTAACGCCTATATAAAATAATGGCGTCTGTAGGATGATTTTGCCCTTGATCGATTGGTTGTCCCACAATACTCCAGACATGTAGTTTTTATCAATACCGATCGAGCTTTCTTTTTATATCCTCCTATGATGGAATAATTTTTTGTCACCAAAATCTTTAATCCAAAGTCATCATGGGTACCTCGCTCTCTCTCACTTATTTCTGGCGTGAAGTAACTATGTTTGTATAGTTGTTTTTCGGTTTAAAGGATAAATAGCAGTGAAAGTAAAGAAAATTGATACATAATATAACATATATATAATAATAACTATAATAAGGCTTTACGGCTGGCAGCGCATTAGCGGAAGCATTTACTAATATATTAAGTGATCTCGTTCAAACCAATTTTCGGTGGAAATGTACATCATATAGGTATATTTTATTTAGTTTTATCATTCTCTTGTTTTAGAAGTAGCAGGGGACACACACATTTTATCACTTTGGAAGTGTCTCTCGCGTAAACTATTCAGTTTAACAAAAAAAGATATTAGAAACCTCAATATCATTTTTGAAGACCTATCTATAGACATGGGTTTGAAGAAAAAAAAATGTTTGTGTGAAAATCTTAATGCGGTTCACAGAATAAATTATACATCTACTTACTAAGTTTCAACAATATAGTTCTTACACTCGTAGTTTCGGATACTTCATAAACATTTTTAGGGTTCCGTACAAAAAATGAAAAAAAAACGGAACCCTTATAGGATCACACGTGCGTCTGTCTGTCCGTCCGTCTGTCACAGCCAATTTGCTTCGAATCTACTGGACCGAATCAGGTGAAATTTGGTAGAATGTTGTAATCCTATGACCCAAACACATATGTGCAAAGTAAATAAATATTTTTTAAAATAAGGGTCATTTTTGGGGGACAAATTAGGAAATTAAAAAAAAAGTTGTGCAAACCTTATTGTGTCATATATCAAATAAAAGCTCGGCTTAGGAGGATCTCAAATATATTTTTGTTATTATTGTTAAATGAATAGTTTTAATTTTATTCATGAAAGAAGACGAAAATTGACAATTTCCCGCCTTAAATTTAAAAAAAATAAAAAATATAGTTCATTGCTCGTAGATTACAGGAAAACCTATAAGAATTCAATCAATTGTACGGAACCCTCTCCACGCGAGTTTAACTCGCACTTGGCCGGTTTATTTCTCTTTAAACTAACTACAATCACATTTAAAACCTACATCAAATATATGTATAAAAAAATTAAAATAAACCTATCTCTATGTACTTTTAATATATCAAGTATTGCTTTGGATATATTAAGAATTTCACAAAGCAGTGACACTCAGTACAGATATTTTGTATAAAACATGTAGTAAATCATAAAAACATTACTCCGGCTTTTGTGAAGTAAGCTAAGAACCAATAATATTTATTGATTTGTGAATAACACAATTTTGGTAGCCAGAAGTTTGTGTTGGTTCTATGGCCAGAAGCCGGCATTGCTCTTTCGTATTTTATATAACGTCTAACAAAATATACTAAAACTATTTAAAGGGTAAATTCGGTCCATGATACTGAACAACTTTCCCTAAGGAACATATACCGAAATGTAAAAAATAATTTTTGGCTTTCCATACAAACTCGGATCAGCTGATCGGTCAACTTGTATCCCGGTCAACAAGTGACTCACGAGGTTTATAGCTCACAGTTCCACTCTTTGAGTATAACTGTGCTTAAAAGTTAAAAAGAGACGACTAGAAAAGCGAAATATTTCTTACAATTATTGATTTAATAGCGTAGGTACACCCCGAAATACCAGACTTATTTTTGCTGGAGTTTCTCTCTTATAAGCAGTGGTCAGATAATCGGATGCATATTTACCTAAAGTTGAGATGTTGGCAGTTATGGAATGCACTTTTGTATCTGAAAAATCCCGGGATTCCGGAATCGACAAAATTTTGTGTTTTGATAATACTCGTAGAATCAAATCGGGTAGGGTGTATATTCAGGTGTTGGCTAATATGGAATGCACTTTTGTATCCATTGTAAAAATCTCGCGATTCCGATCAAATTTAATGCTTTTTAACTATGGAATCGGATGCCGGCTAATTTTGTAAAGCAGGTTACCAATTTAGTATAGATGTCATGTCACGATGAGTAATTTTCTTTCTTCCTCCACATAGCGACAAACAACTTGGTGTCTTGAGTTTCGTTACAAAATGTTTATGTGTAGTACTGCGAAACTAATAAGCATTTCTTAATGAGTGCGAGTGAGACGGCAATTTATATACCTGCTTAAGTGCAGGTAGTGACCCGAAAGTAGTTTCTTTTGTTCATTTAATGACATTCGTCGCTTCCAAACCATAGTGATAGACAGTGATTAAAGTTGTAATATTTACGGAGGATATAGTATACTTAATTTATTAAAAAAATCTTTTGTTATGTTTTGTATTTTGTAATTGTGTGCAATAAAGTATTATTGTATTGTATTATTTGTTTTTTTTAAATAATACCTTCACGAATAATTATGTAATCTGGAGTCTCGTGCTTTTTAAAAATAAAAACCACATATTAAAAAAGTTACATTACATACCATGTTACCGATTATTTTTGCATTCTCGAATTTTCTGTAATCCCTGGATTTATATTTTAAAAAGTACGTTTTAAGAAGCCGCTTCAATAATTTCCCAGCCAAAAATTAACTTTAGGTAAATGTGCGTGCGATTAGATTGGTATTCCCGAATTTTTTTGAATCCCGGAATTTGAATTAAAAAATATGTTTTAAGAAGCCGCTTCCATAATTTCCTAGCCAAAAATTAACTTTAGGTAAATATGCATCCGATTATCCGACCACTGCGTATAAGTTAAGTATGGCAACGATACAAAATAAACAAAAACCATAAATTTTTTATCCATTAATTTTAATGAAAAATGAGTTCGCGGTACAATGAGAGTAGACGAAGAAAGGAAATTGTACATTTCATTACATTATACGATGTTCCGTTTTTATTTATTTATCGTTATCTTAGCTTTTATTAAGTATATTAACTAATACATAGCGTGTACTTTTCCCGTAGAATTATTTTACTTATTTATTACTTACGTTACTAATTTATATATACATAATATAATAATACACATTCATCAAAATAGATCTGAGTAGGATATTTTTACTATTGTGCCGTAATTTTAAGTAGCCATGGAAGTATTATGAGTAAAAATCAAGTTTTTCACTGAACTGTTCAAATACTTTTTAGAAAAGTTTAGAAAATTTCAGCATTTTTACAGCAATATTGCATAGTCATAAATCATAATACACCTGTATGCTTTCAATGTGCTGTTTTTGTTAAAAGTTTACAAACCAAACTTTTAAAAACAAATAATTCTTTAATATTTTTTAATAATAAAATTTATGTAAGTAAATATTTTGCATTTATCTAAGTATTTATTGCGGCAAGACTTCGATAGTTGGGCCACGTGGAAAGGATGGAACAAGATCATACCGTCAAAAGAGCGTATATGGGGAGACCATCCGGGAAGAAGCCGGTGGGTCGTCCGAGATACCGCTGGAAAGACGAAGCCTGTAAAGATGTCAAAGCCCTCCAAGAAGATCTGCAGATTGCGCAGAATAGGTAACAGTGGCGTCTTGTGGTGTCGGAGGCCAAGATCCATTTTATCTTTAAGTAATGGATCTTTAAGTAGTACTTTTGTTGCTAAGTAAATATTTTGCATAAACTTCAATCTTAAAGTCAACAATTCAAATACAAAAGTTAGCCGGTGCTGATGCTCATAACCGATTTTCGTGATGAAGTCTGCGAAAATTCTGGTTTCATCGCAGTCATCCACAAATTTCTTGTAGAAGGATCACATATTACAAAATAAACAAATAATACAAAACCTTGTACTGTAGAAGTTAAACAAAAAAGATAAGACCATGTAATGTTTCTAGAGAATGAAAAAATTCCGAATATCCATGTAAGACCTAGTAGGAAAAATAATAGTATAGACACCCTAAGCTGCGCCCAAATTAAAGTCTTATCGGGTATTCTCATATCAGGACTTTGTGCTATTGCTCTTATGACAAGTATAAATAATACAATATTTACACATAAAATTACACATATCGGAACTACGATTCCCATTATGAAATAAAAACCATTTGGATAACAAATCGGGTGACCTATAGATGGATCAGGAATATAATTTGCATGATTTGCTATCAAAGTAATTAAAACTGGAATAAATGGCACACCCCATCCCAAAATTGTAAATTTTACCATGAAACGGGAGGGCCGCGATACTCCGAGCACGCGCACGTAGCGGACAAACTGTAGGGTTGCCGTTATTAACATCCACATGAAATTAGCTAATATAGAGTAATGAAGCAAAGCGCCTAAGATAACGCAAACAATTCTCATATGATACACAACCACTTGTTTTCCATTATCCTCCATAAAAATTCGACTATCAAGATTAAATACAATCATTAGAACTAAAGGTAAAGCAATTGCTGT
The DNA here is from genome assembly GCA_963576875.1 of Acrobasis repandana. NCBI lineage: Eukaryota > Metazoa > Arthropoda > Insecta > Lepidoptera > Pyralidae > Acrobasis > Acrobasis repandana. The sequence goes on from OY756215.1 coordinate 8,450,050, forward strand.
AGAAAGTTGTAACAAAACTTTAGTGCCAGCTTTTTTTCTCCACACATCGAAGACTAGAGCTGTTAGCCATATACCAATAATGCCTAAAAGTGATAAAAAGCTCCCAACCAAAGTTATTATGTTTAAAACTTCTGCGTGTAGAATATTGACAGGGGTTCTATCATCAGAGAAATAGTTTTTTATGTCAATAAGTTGGCCAAAATGTGTTAAATGAAAACATTTGCATAATGTTAAATTATTGTAACTGCCCAAAGCATAACATCCACTACTTGACCATTGTCCCGGAATTCTACCAATTTTTGAATTTTCAAAATCCCAAAAACTACAATAATTATGTGAATTTGTATTATTCATATTTCTAAATAGAAGTAGTATCGGATGTTCTAAATTTGACAAATAATCTGGTACTGATATTTCTATAATACGACTATTAACAGCATGATCGGTTTCTTTTAATTCTTGAAACACTACATCATTATGATAAACATTAATTATAATGTGCATATCATTTAAATTATCTTCATCTTGGCTTTCATTCGCAATCGCTCTTAAACTATTTATCACATTGTATGGCAACCATGCCGCGATTTCTACATTTTTAAAAGATAAAATATCTTCTATCGTAGCATTTGCGTATAACGGTTGAACGTCCATGTCTGTAAATTTATCCGAAAGTCCTGTTCTCAATATTACTATGCCTGTTATGTTATTGTATTGTGGATAGGAAATTTGAATAACAAATTGATCTTTAATAGCTATTTGATAAGTGGGTTTTTGCAATCGCGTATTATCCAAATCAGTATTTTCTGCAAGTACTTCAATAATATTTTTTATGGACTCTAATAATAAATTACTAGAATTAAGAGTTTGTGCTAAATTTAAAGATCCGCTGTCAACATTCATTACTCTGTCCATAACCCAAGCAATATTATCTATATCCCCCATATCAATAACTGATTGATTCAATTCAGAAATTTTGCAAATATGTTGTAACGACATCGATAGATAATAAACATCTGCCGGAATCATTTTGTCAGTGTCGTTAAGTACAAAATTAAGACCATCAATTAAAAAGCGAGATGTAGTATTATCGGACGTTTCCCCCTTGACGAATTCATAGAGAAAGGTGGTAATTGTAGAAGGTGCATAATATTGGTTACATGTACCTTCTACATTACTCCATTCACTGCCTAATAGATATGTACCATTGCAGAATCTCTTGACTGGTAGTTCATTAGTTTGTAGGCAAAACTGTGTAGGAGTTGCAATTTGCCCAATTGGAGTTAGTTCCCAGTCTAAAGTTATATAATCAGATGAAGTAGTTGGTAAGCAGTATATTGCACTAGATAAATTAATAAGTGTATAATTTTGTTTAGGAAATTCCTGTTCCGCAATATCTTTTATGTAAAGGAAAGATTCCTGCAACATTTTAGCTTCTGTGTCATGAGTGCCATTTATAGCAACATGTAAATGTACAACTATGTATATAAATTGACTACTATCAGTTATTTCCATTAGTAATGTATTTTCGGCTTGAAAAATGCTAGTTATATTTTCAGTTAACTGTAATATATCTGCAGAATCTACAATTTTGTTAGAATTTACTCTGATATGCATCGAAAAAACGTGAACTTGGCTACCTTGAGGATTAACAATTATTCTCTCTGTTGAAATTAATGAAAAGTTTTTTGTATGTCCTTCACACCAATATTGTGCAGACATGTCAGTAATAAGATCAATAACATAGACAATTTTTTCAACGTTATCTTCGTACCGAAGATCTATGTAAGGTGAATCATTGATTTCTATAATTTTGGTAAAACCTTGGGCATTTGAAAAACATTGAATACCTTTGTCATTATCATCATAAAACCATAGTCCAGAGGGGTAATACACCGTTAAGAAAATTTTTTTTTCTTTATCATTATATTCTAAAGAAAATTCAGTTGGTTCATAAATCATTTCAGTTTCACATGCCATACATGGTAATGTAGCTAGAGAACTCATCAGGCTCAAAGTGCCTACATTATTAATCACTCCTTCAAACGAATTAAAATTTGGTGTTAGAAAGCCTGAAGTGTCATCAATTACATTATTCTGTTCGTAATTATTCAGATTTGTAAACCAACACCAGCTGTTATTATTAAGATTATCCATTTCTGCAATTTTTTTGAATATAAATCTTCTCAAGTTATCTTCTATTGTATGCCCCATGGGTCTGTTACATTTAGTGTTCATAAATTGAGTAAATGTTAATCCGGTTTCGGCATCAGATTTTTCGATTCCCAGACATATTCCATCGTCGGACATAAATCTGAAGGCGTGATATCCGTCTGGGCATTTAGCTGGATATTCTAAGTCATTAATATAAAAACATAAAAATGGATGCTCCTGGGCACATGACTCGGCAACTAATTCTCGGCGTTTTATATCTAGCAGTAAACAATTTCTAGCCAGTTGTGATCGTAGCGGTAAATGTTCATTGAATTCTACTCGACGTCCCCAATTGGTTCCAGGTATGTACCACGTAAAGAATTGAAATGTTGACATCCGCTGCGCAGGCAACCAGAATCTATGAGTTGCATTGACTACATTCAATGAATCTAGTAATGAGTTAATTTCTTCTAAATCAAAGTCAGTAATAACTGATGCTCCTCCGCTTTCCAAGCACGGGAAGTTCCAAGCAGATTTTGGATGAACTTGATAACAGTATTCATTGCTTTCAGAAATCTTGTGAAATCCAGGAGGGCACGATGACAAGTCAAAATATTGTACCACTTTAGAACACATGAGTTCATCGAGTGGAGGAGTCCACTGTGAGCCTGAGCAGTTTCTGGTGACGATGTTTTCATTGTGATAACAAATAGGATCAGATTCTATATTATTGGCTGGTGGGCTTGAGTGCCATGTTACGGATAATCCAGTATGTGATACCTCAGTTGGACATAGCTGAAATTATAGTTTTTAAGATTAATTTATTTTTAAGAACAAACAAAAAGCCTTTGCAAAAGTCTAGTTTTACTTTTTTACAGGCAAAACAATAAGTAAAACAATATCCCATCAAAAACAATACCTATTAAAGAATGCCAGTCTCGCAAAGCATTTTTTTTCACCGTGAAAAGTTTTGAGATCACAAACCACATGTAAAATCAAGTCAGTTTAAAAAAATACATCCACAGCAACCAAAGTTTTTCACATAATATTTTTATATTTCTGTGGAACTGCCAGATTGGTTTTCATATGGTTTGTGACTTCAAAACTTTTTACGGCAAAATCTGGTGACTTCTAGCTTTTGCCACAAGTTTGTTACAGCGGTGTCTAAAGTGCTTCGAATTGCTTCGAAAAAAGTATGGTACAGTCCTTTTTATTGGCTCGACTTGGCGGGGGCAACTCCCGTGCGGCCATATAACAAAGTTTATTTGAGAAGACTTCCATGTTAATGAAATAACAGGTACTATTAAAATTACTTACTTGTAAGTTGGTTTCAATGTATATAACACTGATAGAAATCAATGATACTAATACAACTAAAATGTTCATAGTTTTATTCAAATGACATAATGTTACGTCTCACATATAGATACAGCGACTGTGATTTACACAAGCGTAACACGAAATACTTTTTCTGATAACATACACATGTACCTGCATGCCCTTATGTGTATATATGATACAGGGCGTTCTATATTTCTATTTTTTTCAATGGTAATAACCTTACATTTAGCATAAGTATTTACCGATGTAACCCCAGAGATAGGTGAGGTGACTGAGCGAGCACCTACCGCGTCTCCTACCTATCCCGCTGAAGAAGCGTCTGCCAACCTGAATATAACTTTCTTGGCTGATAAAGACCTCGAATAGACTCCAGAGTAGGTCGAAAGAATGAGCATATGTACAAGTGAGGATACTGATCTTAGAGATTGCCTGTGATATTAGCTAACGCTGCCCATTGCTTACCGTTGCATTTTTATTTTTAATTGCTGGTTGTTGGGCTGATAATCGTTTTCACCATAATGATCCAAATGAATAAATATCTCTATATGCCTCTGAGGTGGAGAGATTAATCCACTAACGATTTATATATTAGTAAACAACTTAGTAAACAATAATAAAGAAGTGTTTGGTTATTGTGGAATATTATACAAATAAATAGTGTCATAGGGGTTCGATGCACAATGCATATTTCATTTATAATGTGACATGTTGAGATATTGTTGGTTTATTTAATTTCGTACTCGAAACTGTTTAATTTATGTGAAATTATCGAATTGATGTGACAAGTACGTTAAGTCTATTGACTGTCCCTAAATACAAGAAGTATTCGGGGCAATAATGCAAGCGTGTCAGATAGTAATTATATTTTTACTAAACATATTGGGTGCGTATTGGTAAAAAATACATAGATTTATATATAGTTCAGTGTACTACAGTTTGGACTGTTAAATATAACATAGAGTGAAAAAATAGCAATAAAATCATATTTATTAGATAATATACTTACTTATTTACAATATTTTTACCAGCTGCGCCGGTATATTGCTGGCAGTATTTCACACAATTCAAGGAGTTAAATACGGTTGGATCGACACTTGATGCATGTAAGTCTTATTTTATATTGTTTAAGAATTCGAAATCATGAACTTTTTAATAAAAGAAAACATGTATCCGTCAGTTTTTCAGCATCTTTTATAATATATCTTAATCCCAGTTGTATCTTTGAGTACACATTATCATCGGATTTCAGGCTCCACTTACCGGAAAACATAGCCTTTACGTCTTTTAAAATATGTTACTTGTATCATTTTGTGACCTTCTGTAACCTTCCATAGGATTGCTGATGATTCACTTAGTTGCTTCATATGACACCCAGTAATGGTGTGACTAAGTGGTCCTTTTTAACCGACTTCAAAAAATAGGAGGAGGTTATCAATTCGGAATCTTTTATGTTTTTTTATGTATGCTCCCCGATTACTCAAGGACACCTGACCCGATTTGGAAAATTCTTTTTTTGTTGGAAAGGGTATACTTTTTATGAGGGCCCATAGAAATTTTAATTAAATCGGTTTTGTGGTTTGTTTTGTAAACAAAAATAACTAGAAAAATATGTCGTCTAAGTATACAATTGTTTGAATATTTAGCTTTTCTGGTATTGAAGTCGGTTTTTTGTTTTAAAAAAATATCAATAATTATCTATGAAGGAAACCACACGACCGGCCAACTCTGATGGATATTAGAAAGTTATTTAGTTTCGTATTTTTTTTAAATAATTCTTATAACAAACCCTTCATGACGAAAAAGTTCCATTGTTGTTTGATAAGAAATATCTTACACTTTCAGTTGTCCAGCACAGTGTATATAGATTTGGTGACTGCAGAAGAGAGGGAATTGTATTCTATACACAGATACACTTGTCAAACATAGATGTACTGGGAAAACTAATAGTAAGGGTTAGTATTTAGGTTGCAACAACGCCTATTACCATAACAATATTTAAATAAACAATGGAATCTTGGAATTTCAGTATAAAACAAGGGTCACACTGTGACTGCCGCCGTGGTCCAGTGGTCAAGGCGTTAAACTTGTGATGTGATGTTTGAGGTCTTGGGTTCAAATCCACTGGGAAGCATACTTTGTGAAAAGTTGTTTCCGGTCTGGTTAGGATATTGCAGGCTTGAATCACTTGATTATTCGAAAAGAAAGATGACTCCGAGCGTCGGAAGGCACGTAAAGCTGTCGGTCCCGAACGCCATCTAGCATTTTGTAAGTACCTATCCTGGGATTGGTTCTGGTCTACCCTTTGGGTTGCGGAGGTCAGACGGCAGTCGCTCTGTGTAAAAACCAGTAACCTCGTCGAATCACCAAGGTTAGGTAGCAGACCCCGGGCTTTGAAGCGTTACCGCTGACGATGCTACCGGTAATACGCTCAGATGATGATGATGACAAGGGTCACACTGTATGTTTAAAAAAAATTAAAAACACTCTTAGAATTATGAAGTTACTCATACTTTTGCTATCTTATGGGAAGGTTTATATTATGCTAAATGCTGGAAAACTACAGCAGTAGTATTAAAACAAAAGTTTTTTGGGGATTCGCTCAAATTGTGAGCTATATGTATAGTACAATACTACGTTTCTTGACGACTAAATATTTATTTAATACATACATAGAGATGTCATTTTGGGTCTTCGGTTCATAGTAGCCCTGGGAAACAACACTCAAAGGTCACTTTTAGCGTGATGACCGCCACAGGAATCACCAGGCAACCACGATGGACAAATCCGAGGCACCAATGGATCATGCAAAGGAAAATTAAAACAACTCCAGCTAGGCTGTCAGCATCATCTCCATCGAGATGAATAGCGATCACATCTTTGAAGAAAACACAGTCTACAATATCGCTAACGACAAAATGATAAAAAAATTGATATGACGTCACAAATTGCATCATTCTACATAGCAATGCTGCATTACGGACGACAAACAAAAATGCAGATGCAACAAATTTATTGATCGAGGTCAAGATCACAAGGCCGTAGACGGTCATATGTTGTTCAGAAAGGCGTAATGAGAAATGATAGTAATAATTGCCCATTACTTGAAGAAGAATTTGTATGGCAACAAAGAATATTGCACAGCATTTCGTGCTACCAATAAGTTCCAATGCCGAACTACTACCGACTTAAACAGTGGTATAGATTTTTTGGCAAACAAGAAACAAACATTTTGATAATTATGAAGCCTGGAAGAGAACGAGCGAACAACCTCAAAATGGAACAGCGATCATAAATTAGACAAAAAACATTTAAGTATAAATGCCGATCAAGGAAGCCGATATTTTGGAACACTACTTCCTACTGAAAATTACAGCTCTCAAGATGTTTCAAATGGTAAGCAGCAAGCAGTCTCAATAGCAAGCCAGCAAATGGGTCATACTTCAGTTTCACAGCAGCCGACGCACCGAGCTCCTCGACCAATATAACATCTGGCACATCGGCCTAGCTCACGCTTTGGATTTTATAAAGAGTGTTCACTCTTCAGCTAGTCGATATTGCTCTCTACAGTCTCATGAAAGACTACGAGTAGAAATTATCTCCCGGCTCACTGGGATTGAAGCAACTGGCAACTAAAAGCTTATAAAAAAAGCACAGACAAATATAAAGATATAAAATCCATCTTGACAACGCAACACAATATTTTCCTATAAGCCACAAATTAATAAAAACAAATGAAAAATGCATTCTTAGTACTGTTAAACACAGCGCCATCTATATGGCTGGTTTTGTATTAAGTAGTAGGTACTTAGTAGATCGTTGATATCAATGCTTTACAACTACCATTTGAATGATTGCAAAATTCGCCACTAGGTGTACAGTAGGTACTGTAAAAGGCTATAACTACATCTTTTTGCTCTCTGTTTTCAATGTGCAAGTAGCCCTAAGTACTATTACTAAGTAATATGTACTACCAAATAAAATAGATTATATGACTCCATCTTTCTCTTGGGCACCCATTTTACAAGTACCTCATAAGACAGCCAAAGAGTGTATTTTTTTTTAAGTTTTATCTAATTGACTTATACAGTGTGGTCGTCGTAATCATCCATTGAGTTTTAGACAGTCTAGTTTTCTTTAAATATATCTTTCAGTTCTTTAAATTCTAATAATTATGCAATGCAAATATTGAAAAATACGTATGTACATTTAAATACATGTCATGTGTGGTCTCAAAGCTTTGATATTTCGTTATTTAGTTTCGTATTTTTAAGTGTTCTTTCTTGTGAAATGCCCTTATAATATTATTTTTTCTTGAAACTACCACGATCATGATACTTCTTAAGGCAAAGGGCATAGTTCAGTGGTCACTTGAAGCAAATAATTTTTATAACATTTATAAAATTCTCGATTCTCTCCCTGTCAAACTTTCTATAGTAAAGCGTCTCTTATTTGGAAATAACTACAAATAAGAACAATGTTTAATAGTTTCATTTTGTTCCAGGGCTGGATATCATTCCCATGGTATCGGCGAATTCCCACATGTATAGTTTTAAAGGCGTATTCTACTGAAACTGATCAGTTCCGTAATACTGCCTACAACTTCCAGATGTGTGTTCCTCGCATCACTTACTTGCACAGCAAAAAACATTTCAGATATTATTTCTATGAGTGGTACATTCCTATCGACTTTGCCGGTGGTATGGACTGGGATATCGCTTTCTTTGGACCACCCTCACATGATTGGCAGTAACTGTTAGTGGAAAAATATTACAAAAGTGTAGGGCAACCGTCAGAACTTTGTACATCAGACTATAAAGTTCGTCAAAAACAATCATGGTTTAGTTTTTGAGAAAATTTCCTTTTATAAGAATACTTGTTAGGAAATGCTAGTCAGTCAACAAAGTCCACCGTAAAAAGATTTGAGATTACAAACAAAGTCACATCGGTACTTGACTAGTTTTTTATTATTATTCATATCAAAATATTTCTTTGCAGAGATAATTGTTGTTTTGTAAAAAAAATATTGTACATACATAATCAAACACAGTCATGTACCCAATTAAAAAATAAAATTACTTGGCAATGTATTGACAATGTTTTTTCAACATGCTCATCTTTTCTCTGATTTGATTACTTATGTAGCTGTTGAATATATTTTTTTTAATTTGCTTTGGTCGACTTGGTACCCATTAAGTCGAGCAAAGTACACCCGCACTACCAAACTCCAACTAATATTTTTGGGGTAGTATTTAAACGCAAATCAAAATTACTGATTGCACAACAAAATACTCAACTAAAAACATTACTAAACAAACTGCAATTTATATTTGTGGCGTAGTAAAATAGATAGAACTTTCCTAAAGCACTCGCCGGCCGCTTCCGCGGCACGCTCACTTCGCTCGCTCGGCTCGTGCGTGTGTTGGTTGCAGTTCTAACATAACTAACCTATAGGTTTGCCCTAACCTAGTAAATTTGATGTGCAGTCAGTATTTATGATGAGATTGTTGATTTATTTGATGTGCAATTAATAATATCCCATATTTTTGTACAAACTACACGAATTCACTGCTGTGTGGTTCCTGGCAGAGCAGAATAGGACCACTCCAAGTCTTCCTGTGGATGTCGTAGAAGGCGACTTAGGAAACACAAGCTAAAAAAGCTTATCAACTTCAGTAAGACGGCTCCAACCCATCTAGCCAGCGTGGAGAGTGTAGGCCAAATCCTCTGACTGCTCTGGCTAATATATGGCTCTGTAGTACAGAGGGGGTCGTCTTCTGCAGTGGAGACTAAAAAAGACCTGATGATGATGTTAACGCAAATTAAAGCGGTATACTATAAGTCTTGCAATGGTATGAATCAAACAAGTTTTATTAGGACTGGGAGGTGGGGAATAGTAGTTAGAGTTGTATTAGACAAGAATATTGTCAATGCTACCTGTTACACTGAAGTTTATTTGACTCGAGCCATCTGCGAGCTGAAGAAACTACGGCTGAACTCGCGTCTGCATGGGCAGTTGGCACTTTCACAATGATAACGCTCCTGTTCATCGAGCGACCATAACTCAGGAGTTTTGGAGCAACGGGGCATACTGTGCTAGCCCAGACTTTCGCCGTGCGATTTTGGTCTCTTCCCGTTGATTAAGAGCTAGTTGAAAGGATGACGGTTTGTGACTGATGATGAGCCAGGGTCACAAAGGAGCAGTGGAAGATCATGTTTGATACGTGGTTTGACCGCATGCATAAGTGTTGTTTTTATTTTGTCTGGCTGAGTGTCCAGCAATGTGTTAAGCGACTTCAAATAAACGGGCTAGTGCGAGTCGGACTCGTACATGAAGGATTCCGTACCACCGTACAATGTTTTAAAACGCTGAAGAAACACGTTTCTTGTATGACGACCCCCTTTAATTATTAACTTTATCTTATTTTTAGTATTTATTGTTATATATGGTCATAGTAATACATAATCGGTGAAAATTTTAGGTGTCTAGCTATTACGGTTCAAGAGATAGAGCTCTGTGACAGACGGACAGACGAACAGACAGACCGCGGAGTCTCAGTAATAGGGTCCCGTTTGCACCCTTCGGGTACGGAACCCTAATAAGGAGGAGCTTCTCAATTCAAACGTATATACTCGTACTAATATGTTTTAATTTTGTATGTATGTACGAAGTTACGGGGGCATAACTTCGTTTTTGAAACGATTTAGATAATTATTTTTTTATTTGAAAGGGTATATATGCAAGTTAGTCCCATTGTCACCAGTTAAAGATCTGATGATGGGATCCTTAAGAAATCGAGGGAACTTCTTTAATATTCTATGCACATATGGTGATTTTGATGTTTTTGTCAAGAAATCAAGCATTTGCATTCAGAAAGGGAGTTTTCGTGACGTGGAACTGATGAATAAGACCAGAAATTAAAGTATGATTTTTTGTTTGTTTTTTTTTAAATATTATTTGTAAGACATAAGGAACAATCTGTAACTGCAACCTGTGTGTGTGATCTTATTGTAAGAAATAAATAAAATAAAAAATGAAACCTACTTATATCTAGAAAAACAAAGCTTTCTGATCTATAAGACATGCACGCTCGCACGTGGATACAAGTTTATGTTCACTGTGAAATTAAAAAGACTGGCTTCTTCATTAAAAAAAATTCTAGGTCTATGGACAAACCAATCCAGATCCGATATCTTTATAATGCTCGCGCCGCTACCTATACTTCCTACTATTCGTACAACTAAGAAAGTAATAGACTAATTTTATATTTAAACTCTTGAGTAAAAAACCACAGCCTGTGGGAAAACCGACCGGAGTATATTAATACCAGTATCATTATGCCACATAAGAGTGCTTTAGATAGTACGATAGCTATATCATTGATTTTACCACGCAATACCAAACGCACTCTTATCACGCAGAAAAACTTTTAAGCTTTTAGCTATGTCAATATTGATTTTACTTGTGTAGGTACTAATGCTGTAGGTATGGTTTGTCTGATTTTTCGAATTTATGTAGGTACGGCAAAATTATATGATGGCCCCAAAATATATCAATTGCCAAGGAATTAAATAACAAGCGCGTCAAATTCTCATTAAATTTAATTATTTACTAATAATAAAATCAATACATGTACTTCAATGCTAATCGTAAAGAATTACAAAACAATATTAATGGTATAATAAATTAATATACTCTCCAGGAACTTTGTCATGCCTCAGGTCTTTCCTAAAATTAATCACAACGGTTGGGCTCTTCTGATTTTAGATTACTGGATTACAGATTATTAAAATTATGACTATTCAGATTGATCAGACTTTAGGCCTCCTTGCGGCAGTGGAGGTGGTGGCACGTTGGGTATGGCGGGGTCTTTAGACGCAAAGTTCAAGATGTTTAGGTCACTGGGTTCTGGGGGAGGAGTCTCTACGCTAGGCTCACGGTTTTTCGGCACTGGAGCCGTAGTAGGAACAGCTTCTTTTCCCACAAGAACTGGTGCCGAATGCCCCAAGACATTGCCCAAGGGTCGGTACAATGGTAGCGGGGCATATGAACTCAAACTAAATGGGTCAAATGGAAAATCATAGAACCTGAAGGTCGGGTACGTGTATGTAAACGGTCCGACTTGGGAGAACCCTTGGTAAGCGGGGTCTATTCGTCCGAGGGGTAGTACTTGTGGAGGCAAGCCGAACTCATTTAAAGGTATTGGTGATTCAGTAGTAGGTGGTGGAGGACCTGTAGACGCTTGCACTTGCGGGTTTTCTGAAGGCTCTGGAGGCGGTGGGGGAGGAGGTACCTCTGATGAAGCTGGTGTGTCTTCCGCAGGGACTACTTTAGGGACCTGTGGTCGTGGATCTTTAGGGTTCACTGCTTCTCGTTGAATACCCTGGAACATGTTTACGCTAGTATTAGAACAAGTACTTTTAGAAAAAATACTAATCATTACATACATAACCATTTTATTGATAAAGTTATGGTTATGTAGTTATACTTTCATTCATTACTGAAAGGAAAGCTTGTTGAACAATACTTTTTGATAAAATAAATTCTGAGAACTAAATATGTTTGTTTTTTAAAGGAGCACCTTCTCAAATTTTTAAATTTTATTTTACAGAATTTTAAATGTGAAAACATTTACTGACTGTCTGTCAGACTAAGATTTATTAATATACTCCCATATAAGGCTATTTTGTCATATCTAGGCTTGTTTAAACATAGATAGACTTAGATAAATAAACTTGTACAACACCAAGGACCTAACAGGTAGCAGCGTTCTAGTTCACACAAAAGGTAGGTTCACAGTCTAATGTCTTACGGGATACTTCTATGGGGGAGTGTAGCCGAAATTCAGACTATTTTTATGTTACAAAAAAGAGCAATTCGTGCCATTTACGGTTTGGGATCGAGAGACTCACTAAGAAAATTATTCAATGAAACAGGTATACTTAGTCTTCCATCACAGTTCATATTTGAAAATATAATGTATGTAAGGAAAAATATTTTCAAGTTCAATAAAGTAAGTGATTTTACAGATAGAAATTTACGTAATAAGAATGACGTAGTTAGCTGAAAACAGTCAGTAACTCTTTTATGGGGAAGTGTATACATTTTTAAATTAAATTGCATGAATCGGTCCTTAATATGCCAGAGAGAAAATTCAAAGCTTATGTAAATTTAGGTAGGTACATTGGTACATACTAAATTTACAAATTGACATTATTTTAAATTTACATCAAACTAAACTAAAATCTAAATTAAAAAACTAAATTAAAACCTAAATAAAAAAATAAAACTGTGTTTAAAAATCTAAAAGTTGATCATGTGGCATGGTGCCAAGAACACTGGCTGCATTCCCGCGCTGAATGGCTATTGCAATTCTCTGCGCGAGATATGAGCCAGCCCTCTTGTCACCAGCGGCGTCGACGAGACAAGGAGTAATTTTTTTAATAAATTTTTTTGTGCTTGGACCCCACGGACCAAAAGTTTCGACGCCAAGCGGAACAAAAATTTAAATTTTGTAATTTTTATAATTCAATTATGACATAACAAACAATGTAATCTCAGTCCATCCGTATAACTAATTTTAAGTTTTCAGTTTGTTAGTTGACGTCTTTGGAAAAAACGTGCAGTGCAGTTTGTTGCCGCTTCTTCTGCACTTGCGCCTAGGAAGCGGCACAAACTTAGCTGTAATTATCGATTTGACGTCAACATTTGTGCAAATCAAAGTGACTATTATTAAGAGATATTATAAATATCCTATGATAATAATGATATTTTGAATTGAATTTTTTTGAATTTTGGCAACACTTACATTCCCGAAGGGGTAGTCCCCGTAATACAAGGTAGGTTGAAACGGGAAATAGGACTCGTGCAATACGGGTTGATACACCGGGTACGCTTTACTGGGCTCCAGGTTTTGGTTTGACGTGATGAGAGCGTTGTACACCTTCGGAACTCGGCCGGGGGCTGGGTCAGCTACCACAGCCACCAGGAGTATTAGCAACTGTAAAAAAAATACAGCTGATTAGAGTTCTTCTTATTCTTATCGGGTGTGTTAAACGAGATAGACTTATATCTACTTATTTCAGTAATAGTACCGTAAGTAGACCGAGCTTCTTAGATCTACTTTTCTACAAAACTTTATCGAAATCGTTGAAGCCGTTTCCGAAATTCTCATTATAACCTACATAAAAAAATAATAACATAGTTAATAACACGACAATCATAAATAATGATCGGAATCTGGATGCTATTTGAGACGATATCACTAATATGGATATGACGATAATCCCGGGAATTCTCGGGAAAAATATTTAATATTATTAAATATGTGTGAAATAGTGTTTATTTTAAAAATCTGTTTATTTATTATTTCAGTGTTTGGATTAACACAGTAGAGACTTAATAATACTGTTGCACTTAATAATGTTGCACTTTTTAAGATGATCCTATATTTAATAGGATCATCTTAAAAAGTGCAACAGAAAATAATGAAAACGCTCTAGATATGAAACCGATTTTATTTTCTAAATAAAAATATATCAATGGATACTTACTTTTTGCAATACACAAATATTTTTAGCGAAATTGTTCCGTGCTATATTTACTTCCAACAAGTCTTACTTAATTTAAAAAAAATCTAATTGAAAAATATTTTTCGTACAATTAAAATACAATTTTCTGACAATATACATTTTTTTATTGCGTGAAATATCATACAGAGAAAATCGTTGTCACAAAAGGTACCGATTCCGATTTCCGAGAATTCCCGAAAATGTTGGTCATATCCATACTTTTGATAGTAATAGCATCCAAGGTTCCAATCACTGCATAATTCTACTACTTGTAGATATTGCAGTCACTTTGTGTATAAAGTTTGCTATACCTAGCTAAGTGGTTGATGGATGACGTGATGAAGACTATGTAATTACCTTAAGTTAATGCTTACATAATTAATCATGATGTGTAAATTTCAACATATTGATAAACATACTCGTATACCATAAATTAATATTTCCCATCATAAGTTATATCATAACGTATGTAAATTGAAAATACTGCATGTACTAGCTGACTATAATTTTCCAGGCTGCAGTAGGAAACCTGTTTTTTGAATTGCATTGCTGAGTAGTACCGATAGCAATTAGGACTTACCTTGAACACTGCTTAGTGATTCATAACATTATTATTACAGTATGTGGCATGTTGAACTAAAACTATGCGAATGGGACCATACCTACATTTTCTAAATTCTTACCTTAAGAATTCTTTAGGTTGAATTTGTGACCCGTTGATTCTTGTTATTGGGCAATTAATCACGGACCTAGATATTTTTTACTAAATAATTAAAACTTGTCTCACACATATTGGGCCAATATGTGTATCACATACCTTTTGAAGCACTTTTTGTTAATTCGTTATACCTATATGAGTACAATGTGTCCGACCCTATTGGCACCATATACGGTAAATTGTAGGGGCAAATCACCCACCAATCGCACATTTGCCAAAAGTGGTCGTTTTTCGCAAATATGCGAAGAAAAGCTTCACGTTCTCACTTTAAACTGTAAACAGTAGTTCATAAAATAGTTTGATGGGCTTACTAGAACAAAATTTTAAATGATATCTCTGTTTCCTTTAAAATATTTTTTTTCGGGGTCATGTGGCAGCTATGGACCCGAAACATTCATGATCAAGGGATCATGAATTTTTCGGGGTCCAGAGCTGCCCCTGCTGCTGAATTTTGGGGCCATTCCCATTCACAGTTCCTTACGTCAAATAGTCTTTGAGGTATGAAACTTCGAATATATGGTGCTTTTTAATTAAATGTACAAATATTTTAAGGGATGATTTAGTCCATCATTTTGAACAACTTTTCCCAATAGGTAAGTACGGCGATTCTCACATTGCCCCGCACTACGCAGCGTAGCGCGTGAATGCGTGTTCTAACGTTGCTTGTAAGTATCTCCGTATGTATAGAAAACACGCACAGTCCAACACACTGAAAATGCATCCAGAAAACGCAACATGCAGCGTGATGCGTGCCAGAGTGATAATCGCCTACCTTTATCGAAATAGGAATAGAATAACAATGTAAAGCAAAGATGTCGGATTTCCTCAGCTAGTGGACAACATTATTGCGTTGGACATTTTACGATAAACAATGTCAATGTCAATCTCATTTCCTCCACTTCGTCGTTGATATTTCTTCGAACCTTGTCCGGACCTTTCACAATTTAAATGACGTCATCTCGTAGGCAGCAATGGTCAAGTTCACTAACTTTAATAAAGGTTAATACTTACATGTTATAATTCGGTAAGGAATTCAGAACTAAAAAGACTTATATACCATTGCAGTGGCAGTCACATAAAAGCTAAATACGCAACAACTGTAGACAACTTAGAAGACATATTTTTTTCCATTATTTCGGATTAAAAACCAAACTATACACCTGAGAAGTTTATGTACCCTTTCTAACAAATAATTTACTAAATCGGCCCAGGCGTCTTTGAGCAATCTGGGAACATACATAAAAAATAAAAATAAAAGATACCGACGAATTGGGAACCTCCTCTTTTTTGAAGTCGCTTAAAAAGTCGCTTAAATAGTGAACTAAACCCTCTTCTCAGTATTAGAAATCCCACCAAAATCATAAATGTGAAAATGGGAATCTTGACGCCAATTATCAAGTTTCTAGGTAATCTGAAAGTATCAATACCTAGCTTTTTGAGCTATATTTATGAAATTTTGGATTCTAGACAAGCTAAGGGGCTTCAATAAATGTGCCATTTCATGTATGTAGGTTATTAAGGTTTCGAGGTGTCAAAAGTAGCTCGAAATGGTTTGTGTAATGTTTCGCCAGTTCCTTTTCCTTTGGACTTGGCTGGACAGGCTTCCACGTGTCTAGATAATAACTAATATTAAAAATCTAATAAATGGCATTTAAATATGTAGATAGAGTTTACATGTTATACCCGTGTGGTTCCGGGTTAGAATAGGACCATTCCATCTCTTCCTGTGGATGTCGTAAGAGGCGACTAAAGGACTAAGCACAAACATCTCGTGCTACAATTGCATTCCCAAGGAGGGTTAACGTCGGGCGGCGGCCGGTTGTAAAACTTTTCACACAAATACATTCCCAAAGAGGGTTGACGTCAGGCAGGCGACCGGTTGTAAAGCTATAGCCAAATCATTAAAAGTGTTCCGGATATTTCTTCTCCATTTTACAAGATCATTTGGCATCCTTGGGTGACCATTGACATGCATATTATATTTGGAGAAGAAAAAGCGGGAAAGCGCACCCCGGGTTTCGAAGCACATCTGAGGATGCAACCGGGAATGCGCTTAGACGAAGAAGAGTTTACATGTTATACTGGCATCGTAAGACTCGTCTATCATATCACAAATGTTAAAATGAGATGATAAAAGGATGAAGACGAAATCTTTAACAAAACTCAACAACTAACCCACATCGTTGGAAAACTATACAAATGTACATTGAGCTAATGTACTTATGTAGTTGCAAATGAACCAGGGGACAGAGACAAAGATATAATTTATTGTCGCCATTTAGGTATCCAAAATTCTTGCTGACATAATAATGATTGACTACCATCCCACATTTTATTCTTTTGTGTGCAACTCAATGGTGCACCCACGTCACGCCCAAGCTGTCGCAACATGTCACTTTACACGAGTCATGTACTCGTAGATATGTAATATGAAGCATTACTACTAATCTGGAGCTTTCTTTTGGAAAAAAACTGTTTTACGAAGGCGAAACCGAAACGAAGTGATTTAAAAGGAAATGGAGAATATCATTTAAGATTTTGACTCCAGTATACCCTAGATAACCCTTCAAACTATTTTATGAACAGTTTAAAGTAAGAACGTGAAGCTTTTCGTCGCACGTTTGCGGAAACGGCCACTTTTGGCTAATGTGCGAAGAAAAGCTTCACATTCTCACTTTAAACTGTAAAACAGTAGTTCATAAAATAGTTTGATATCTAGGGCAAACTGGAGACAAAATTTTATTTTATTTTAATTTAATAATATTTCCGTTTCCTTTCAAATAATTTATTTCAAATGGGGGCAACACTGGACCCCGAAAAATTAATGTATCCTCTTAATACACGATACACGGAGCCCAGTGCTTAAGTTTTAAGCTACTTAAACCTAGATAACCCTTCAAATTATTTTATGAACCACTGTTTACAGTTTAAAGTGAGAACATTATGCTTTAGTTTGCGTTTTTGCCAAAAGTGTCCGTTTTTCGAAAAAATGCAAACTAAAGCTTAACGTTCTCACTTTAAACTGTAAACAGTGGTTCATAAAATAGTTTGAAGGGTTATCTCGGTTTTAGTAGCTTAAAATTTTAAATGATATCTCCGTTTCCTTAAAAATAATTTATTTAAATTGGGGGCAGCACTGGACTCCGTGTATCGTCTTAAAGGCTATGCGTAGATAGAAGGTATAGCCCAAAGGGGTTCAATGTACTAACTTATATAAACGTTCTTAATGTTGTAAAAAATAATGTTTTTACAGGTAAATAATGTTTTTTTTTTATAGGGAATTATCAATTATGGCTTGACAATATCTCGGATTATAAGTTTACCTATCCTATCAGGCGGTCTCATATAAGGCTAGATAAAACAGGTATAATATGTACTTAAATATTCATAGGGATTATCGTACAGAAATATTAGAGAGTGTCGAAGGCGAGACACTTAGCACGGTGACACACACAACGGAAACCGGACGGCAAACCAAGTGTGTCACATTGACGTAGAGCATAAGATTAGTACCTACAAATAGTCTTGAATAAAAATATTTTTGTCTTGGGTATATTCTGGGTCTTGGGCATTTATCAATGTATTTATGATAAAATATAATATCATTGAATTAGTATTAAACTTACTTTGGGGTAAGCTCTATCAGGGTTATTTTTCCTTGTCTATTTAATATTATTTATTATAATATGAATAAAACCAACTGTTTTCTTGCGGGTGCAATTATAGGCTACACTCTCAAGGAGCTGTGTAGAGACTGTAATTATTTGAAATTGATTTGACACTATATTGTGTAATACAAATGTTAACCATTTGTATAACACAATAATAATAGTAATAATAATAGTAATAGCAATAATAATAATAGTAGTAGTAATAGCAATAATAGTATCAAATATAATTTATTTTTCGAGTAAATTTTATTTTACTTATTTTATTTTTACAGATTGTTGCAAACACACTGCAATCGGTTCTTTTTGCGATCTCTCAAAAGCATTTGATTGCGTAGGTCATCCAGCACTTTTGCTCAGATTCCGTCAGTACGATTTTGACGATAAATCAACAAACCTCATTCATTCATAATAAGCTAAATAGCGGATAGGCTTCACTGTTGATAAAAATGGCATAAAGTCAAACGGATCTAATGTTAAAATGGGTGTACCACAAGTTTCGATCCTGTGACCGTTCCTGTTCTTAGTGTACGTCAATGACTTGCCTTACATTGTTGAGAAACAGACTGGCATTGTCAAAGAGCAATAATGTACCTTATGTACCTGGCATTGTGTTGTTTACCGATGACACGTCTCTTATTTTTGAAATAGACCGTCATAGCAAAGATGCTACTGCTGTGAATGACACCTTGTCGTTCATTACATTACTAATTAGCTTTTAGCTAATAACCTTATTTTGAATGCAAGTAAGACATAATGCATTTAAATTAAGTCTTCCGAACGTGATGCAAGTCAATCTTGATATACTACTGGACGCTCAAAAATAAGATCTCATTGAAAGTATGTTAATTAAAAATAAATTAAAAAATTCAAAGCTTATATAAAGAAAGTACTTTGTGAGAAGCGTCTGGACTGAGCTTGGCGCGGGTCCATCTTAAAAATTGTACACACAAATTACATAATTTGAGTACATTTGGTAAATAATAAATTTAAAAATTGACATTATTTTCAATTTCACTAATGACATCATTCTTTATTTATATTTATGACATAACAATCTAATTATAATATCATTTTAATTGTAAGTTGACGGCACTTAACTTAGCTGTAATGTAAGTAAATGATTTGATGTCAACAACTTTTATTAAATCGGAAGGAAAAAATGACAATTATCAAGTGATTCAATCATCCAAAGATAAATATATGATACTGACTTTGTTGAATAAACATTTATCATCAGATTCAAATATGTTTACTTAGGTAAGTAAATTAGGTAAAATTTGAATGTAGTTTTTCCTTTCCTGCTTGTCTATTTGGAAAAAAGAAAATCACACTGCTTTTTATTTGGCACCCACGAATTATGGTTTTCATGAATGAAAATTATTTAGCTTCCTAACACCTTTATTAGTTAGATCATCACCCACATAAAAGTCCAACTTATCATCTACAAACAAACATCAAAATTATCTGTGATATAACTTATGTAAGCTTGCGATAAGGTTATTGATGGATTAGTGCCCAGCGGTGATAAGTACGGCTCTTTAAACCAAAGTTCATATCTTCCGATTTTTTTTTAACATTTTACTTTACCACTTTGACAGCATATGTATTATGCAAAATTACAGCTTTCTAGTACTAACATATTTAAGATTAGCCGCGGATGGACAGACCCGGACATACCTACCGAAGCTAAAAGAGTTTCGTCTAGGAGTCAAGAGATTTCGGAACTCTGATAAAAAGTACTGTAATTACAGGACTAACTGTAAATTACTTTTTAATTGGGTCTGATATTTCCCAGCCTTAAAATACCTTTTATCACTTTTTTTTGTTATACTTGTATATACCAGGTTAATGATAGAAGTGAAAAAAATGTACAGAGTAAAATGCAAAAGTGCATCTTTGTAAGTAAAAGTGCCTATTTAAGATTTTTACTGATTTTTTTGGGTAAATTCTTAAAATCTCCTCTTGTTTTTGTGTTTTGTAGGCCTGAAGGTCAATTTGTTTTAACTCGATCAAACTGAATCGTGCATGAAAATCACAAATTGATTCATACCGCTTCGGATTCATTCCTATTACTGGGCATTTCTGACAATAGAGAACAAAGTGAGAGCTATGGATTTTAAAATAGATAAATAAATAAACAAATCAGGAATTCGCGTAAAGGTTTCTGATTTTCTGATTTTTAGGTGGAATTTCCATAATTACTTTATTAAAAAAACTATATTAATATAATTTTTTAATCTGGGTGTGTTGGGTTACTTATATCGAGATTATAAGACCTACTGCTAGGACTAATTTGGTAGGTGTACTGAGACCTGAGACTAACTCTAGATAATTTATATAAAAGTATAACTTTCTAGTATACAAGGTTATAAATACTCGTAAATAAATAATGATTAAGCTAGCCCCAAAGTAACTTTAAACTTTTGTAATGTGACACTAACTCAAGGACACTATATTTTATAATAAATACATAGATTGATAATCACCCAAGACACATGACAATTTGAAAAACCGGCCAAGTGCGTGTCGGACCACGCATAAAGTAGGGTTCCGTAGTCATTTTTGGCACCGCGCTGTTTTGCATTTCTTGCATCATCATCATCTCCCTAGCCTTTTCCCTGTTGGATATTTTTTTGGCAGCTTTTTGCGTTTCTGCGCTCTATTTAGGGAGTATATCAAAGCTGGCTTTCGGGTTCTACACTCGAGCACCTCCCCCTCCACACCGCACCGCGCACCTAGACCGCGCCGCGGCTCATTTTGTCTGTCGCCGCGTGTGTTTTTTTCTAGTTCTAAGTAATATTTAAATTATTTACCTATTTATTCTTCTTTAGATCTTATTTAAAATTATTAAGCTTCATTCAGTCCTAACAGTAAAATATGTAAAAAACCTTTTGAAGTCTACTGTTCTTTTGAAAAAAGGTATATATTTTTATTTTATTTATAATTTCAAAAGTATTCATCACAGGATACCCGAAACAATTTTAAATAAGAGTTTCCGCGCCTGTTTCTTTACGTGAGTAATTTGAAGTTTATAGGTCCAAGACTTTAGAATTACAGGGGGGGGGGGGGCACCGTGTAAACGACTTTGGCGGGCTATATCTCGCAAATGGTAAAGCTGATAAAAAAGTGTTGTATAGTAACCCTACCTTATTTTTATAGTCCTTTTCAACGATACCCCACACAAGGGGGTGCACTCAAAAAAATAATTCACCCCCCCCTTTACATTTGATTGTGTTAATTGATTGTGTTAATAATAATAATAATATAATTTATTGACAGTTATTACATGTGCATTTTACATGAAGTCTCTGGTTTCCGAGTTAGTTCGCACTGTGTTTCGGAAACCAGCGTCTTCTCCCATTGGTGTGAACTTATGCCAATACTAACAATGTTTTTATCGGATTATAACAGTGTTTTTTTTTCCAATTAGAATTTGCAAGCAACAAACGTGTGTATGTGTGTGTGTGTGTGTGTGTGAAGGTGTGTGAGGGTGTGTATGTGTGGGTATGAGTGTGTGTGTGTGTTGTTGGAATATTTAATAAAAACTAGCTAGTCTGAGTGTCCAATACTTTTTCTAGAGAATCGTAGTCAAGTTTTTTAAGCCATGAAATTAGAATATTTTTTAAATTGAATTTAGTTATAATATTAATATTAATTTTTAACTCCTTTTTTATTTTATTATAAAGTCGGGGGGCAACACAATCAAAGTGTTTGTACGCAATTTGACAACAAGTGAAGGGTATAGGGCACGGGTTCAATCTTTTGGTAGTATGAGGTAAGGTTGGCACTACTCTTGAATGATATCTTGTAAGAATTTGATATATGTAGAGTTTTCTTACAGATAGTACTTCAGCTTTCTCGTAGACACTTGTAGTTGGATGCCTATATGGCAGATAAAGTAGCACTTTTAGTAATGCTCTTTGTGCACGTTCAACATCAATGATATGTGTTTAGGCAGCGTTTCCCCATGCGCTAATGCAGTAGCGTACATGTATGGGGAGGTACCCTTAAAAAGGGGTAATTTTAATTTTTTGTATTTTTAAAAATGAGATCTATATGTGAAGTATCTTCGAACCAAGTTACATGCAAATCAGTCTATAAACGTAGAAGATATTCTGCTGTGACAGACTAGGACGGACGGACGGACGGACTGAACGATCTTATAAGAGTTCCTTGTCGGACTACGGAACCCTAAAAAGGCCATTTTTAACTTGCCCTGGCTGGGCATCGAACCCAGAAACTCCGGAGTAGCGGACTGGCGTGTTAACCACTACTTGTACTTACATTTTTAAAGGTTGAAATAAATAAACTTTCTTTACTTTCGATGAGTTCGTTTAAATTATATTCCCAAACATTCATCAATATCGTGAAGCCCGCAGGCTAGTTCGTGGGAATTGGCACCAAATGGTATATAGCCGGTGATACAATCAGAGACATAAATCAAAATCAAGCTAACTTTGACGTTAAACGCCTAACATGAAGGATAACTGCATTTTGAGAGCTTGTCATTTACTAAGTACCAAAAGATAAAGTTGTACTTAGTACCTACTAGTATTTGCTTATACCTACAATGTACTTACACTAACCATCTTTTTACCAATATAAGTAATTAATTCAAGTGCATTGCCGGTAACTTTTAACCACCATCAAAATTTTGGAGTAAATATAGTCCATGATACTGAACTACATTCCATAAAAATAATTGACGTAAAGCGAAACTTTCCGCTTACCCGTACAAATCAGCGCTCAGGAAAAACGGACTTTATATAGGAGGACAAAAATTTAAAAGCAAATTGTAGCAGCCTCGCCTGTGCTGCTCGGTCAACTTGTATGAGAGGTCAAAAATTACTTTTCATATTTCGATATGTGTTCCTTGGGGAAAGTTGTTCAGTATCATGGACTGTATTCAGCCTTAAAATAGTTTCAGTATATTTTTTTAGACCCTGTATAAACAAAATACCAAAAAACTGCGACAGTCTTGTAGGCTCAGTATAATGATTTAGAGAGTCTGAATAGCTTATTTAAAGAATATGACTAAATTGTAAAGTTTTGATACTTACTTTTTTTTCTATTCTAACCACATGAAGCTGCGGTAACATGGGGACCATAGATCTAACTAAAGAAAAGTAAAGAACCATAAGATTTTTTGTATTCCTTAGCGAAATGTTGAACACCCAAGTTTTTATAAGCTATCTATGTAATCGAGTCTAAGTACTTATTTCATCCATTATTATGCTAATTCACTCTTTTCCAGCCCCGGATCTAGGGAGGGGGTGGGGGCTAGCCGAGGCCCACGCCCCGGGCGGCAAGGTTAGAGGGGCGGCAAAATCGATATTTGCTCTCACTATTGCACTCCTTCGGGGTGGCATTCGCTTCGCTTCCAAAGATATTTTTTATAATGGTTAACAATGGCGAGGCGGATGGTTCGTTAAAGACGGCAAATCGAAAGACTCCTATTTGCACCCCATTGCACTTTAGATAAAAGAATTTTTAAAATCGGAACAGAAGTTTTCGAGTTAATCCATTACAAAGAATAGACAGTTCGACGTTACCTTATGTACAATTAAATGGTGTGAATATACCCTACTCAAAAACCGTTAAAATATAGGATTAACCTTTGATGAAAATTTATTTTGGGGTCCTCAGATGAAAAATGCAGCTTGTAAATTGTATGGGGCTGCGGCTTCTTTTAGAAGACTGCGTAATTTTCTACCTACTGCTACTAAATTGGTGCTTGCTCAAGACCTCTTGCTTCTAATTTTAGACTACGCGGATGTCTGCTATCTCGATCTCACGGTGGACCAGCTTAATAAGCTTGAGCGACTTCAAAACTTCTGCATAAAATTTATGTTTGGTTTACGCAAATACGATCATGTTTTGCACTCAGCCCAAGTGGCTTCCTATTCGTTTTCGCCGGAATACTCATATCCTTTCTTTATTGTATAACATTCTATATTTCCTCCCATCTGTTATCTTAAGGAAAGTTTTAAATTTCTGCATTCTAATAAAATGCATATTTTAAGGTCTTTAGAACATCTAGTTTTGGATATTATGCCTTTGCATTGAACCAACTTTTATGATTTCAACTTCTCTGATTCTTCTACCTTCACGGTTCAAGCTGTGCGTCTGTGGAATGAATTGCCGGTTTCAATACGGCGTGCAGTCTCTCTCTATTTTTAAGAAAATGGTAGTAGATGTTGAAGGTTGGATAGACTTCTTTATACCAATTTAGCTACTGGCCGTTTTGTATGATGTATTTTATGTCACTCATACTGGTTGCTTACTTTGTGTCAATACAATAAAATTTTTCTCTACACTGTTTGAACTAAATAAATACCTACGTTTGATCCTACACGTTTATTGTTATTTGAAGTGCTACTCTGCATCGGGGAACAGCATCCCTGATATACTACCTACAAAAGTTATTTAAATTGTCCATTTTTATAGTTATTAGTAAGTTTATTATTGCACGCCTCATAAGCGAAGCGCATGAGGTAGTGCTCTACTCTCGCCTTACAAAAATCAAGTGATTTTTTTAACTAAATGTGTCTCTATTTATTTTCTATCGCACTTTTACAATAATATTTACACATAAATGTCAAGGAAAAACACTAGTTTCAAAACTTATAACATTTTTAAAAGACATTTTGCCTTTTAAATAAATAAAAACAATGTTTAATAAAATCATTTTGTGGACGTCCGTGTGTCTGTATGTATGGAAACTGGTGTGGTCACGATAACTCCCGAAAAACTTATCTGATCAAGTCCATTTTTTTTATACGCTTCAGTATTATCC
The DNA here is from genome assembly GCA_963576875.1 of Acrobasis repandana. Taxonomy (NCBI): domain Eukaryota; kingdom Metazoa; phylum Arthropoda; class Insecta; order Lepidoptera; family Pyralidae; genus Acrobasis; species Acrobasis repandana. The sequence goes on from OY756215.1 coordinate 8,475,299, forward strand.
AAAACTAAGTCCTTTCGAAGATCACGGTCTAATTCAATGTAGTTTAATCGTAATTTCAATTTAATTGTGAAAAATGAGATTATGAGGCGTGCACTTTTGGATTTTCCAAACTTATTTTTATGTATTTATGTATATTAGGAAGTTATATAAGTAAGTACAGATTATGTTTTATGTATTTTATAGAGGTTTGTAAAATGTGTATTTATGTGTAAGTTTATGCTAAATTTTTAAGTCAGTACAGCAATTTTTCTTTTCCCTTCTTGGTTAGTTACACCACCGTCATTGTATTTCTCATAGTCCTCTCCATCCACTGGTTGTCTGGAAGAGATCGTTTTAAGCGATAAGACCGCCCATTGTACTAATGATAATTATTTTAAGTTATCTGTTTACATTGTTTTTTCTTTTTGGTTTACAATAAAGAGTTTTTCTATTCTATTCTATTCTAAAGAAACACACACAAAAAACCTTTTCTCGTTAGTATGAGTCTAGTCTGAAAATACAATGAATTCGCACGTTCAAAGATTCTACGAAACTAAGGTCAACGCGCGACATTTGCAAATAAAGCTTTGCCGACTAAATATAATGCGTACAGAAGAAAAACTATTAACCGCAGACGTCAGCCGTATTTTAATACGGCTGCCGTAAAATACTCTATTTCTATACTAGTATTTGATGAAAATACGCACATTTTTAATGAAGACAGAAACTTTACTGTACTAAAAACATATGTACGAGTATGTATATTTGTTTACGTAACAATAGTAAGTATTAATGTATTGAATCTTATGAAAGACTATGCTCTCACGATAAATATCTAAATATAATAAAGCCAAGATCAATTAAAAGCATTGGCATTGTTTGTTTTGTTTTTCGTGTGTGTAAGTGGCCAACACTGGTGTCAGATTTTTTAAGCTGCCTAAAGGCATCCTACATAGATTGACGACTGCTATACAATGATGAACACGACACTTCCGAAGCATGGAATCGACTTTATCTGTCTTGAATTAATTTATATTCTAGTACGAAAAAATATCATCTCTACCTTCTGTTGCCACGAATATAAACCGAAATATGGAAAAGAGATCAAAGGCTCAATTACCCGTTAAATACTTGCAGGTACAAGGTTAATTAATTTAAAATGACCTTATGAATTTACGTACATGTACAGAACAATGTAAACAAACACCCATTACGAGAATTGTGTAATAGAAAATGAAAAATAAATAATATAATATTTTATATTATATAGCCAGGCTCTTATCGGTGGATTATATCATCTATTACTCTGTATCATTATGTTTTGGTGCAATAAAGATTTTAACTAACTAACTAATAACATTATCCCCAAAAGAAAATCTTCTATATTGTCATTATTCTATATTGGTACAGTAGGGTCATGGTGCATTTATAGCACAGTTGTTAACAATGTGGACAATAATGGGCCGCCGCTGGAGTCCGGCTCTGATGCGGAAGCAGCACAATGCCAGCACAGCCACGCCCAAGGTCTAAGAAATGGAACGTGTTGAAAAACTAAGGTCACAATTAGCCACTTGAATAATTAGAATCGCAACTATTGTTGTTTTTGTGAGTTTATTTATGCAAATCTACTTAGTACAGTCAATAGGAGTAATGTTGCCCTTCACGCACATTTAAACAGCGGTAATCGAGGTGAAATTGCAACGAATGTGGGTAGCTTTATGTGCTGCTGACTGTACAAGTGCTTTGTAACAAAAAATCAAACCGACGATAAATTGATTAGCAAATCAAACTATACTTAAAATTATTCAACAAAAAATGGTATTAAAGTCGGCTGAACTAATATAATTTATGTTACAGAATGTGTTATTATATTACTAATCATTCTCTATTTTTTTTATTTAACTTTATTACAAATGTAATAGGCGGACTTAAATCCGTAGGCTTTATCTACCAGTCAACCCAATGGTGATGCCGAGAAAAGAAGACTTTATGTAACTTGTTTGTTGTTGTTTTGACGTGACAACGTCTTATAAATTGGTTAGCCGGGTGACACTTCAAGAAACTGCGTTACGCTCCGCTCACGTTATGCGCTCACAATGAGAGCGAGTGAGAGGCACGCGTGCCTTTCACTTTTTATGTCTGTCTCTCTCGCTCTTAGGCGGGCTAACCATGCCCGAGTGGAAGTCAAGTTTGGAGTGAAGTGGAGTGAAGTCGTTGTCACGTAAAACTTTCGCCCGTATACCGACTTTACAGGCAACCAATTTTTTTGTGTATGTAAGTGGCCAACACTGGTGTCAGATTGACATTGTAACTTATATGAAGAAGAAAAAAATTTACCTATAAGTATATAACGTCTAACAAAATATACTGAAACTATTTTAAGGGTGAATTCAGTCCATGATACTGAACAACTTTCCCCAAGGAACATATATCGTAATATGAAAAATATTTTTTTGCTTTCCATACAAACTCGGATCAGCTGATCGCTCAACTACTATGGGAGGCCAAAAATTATTTTTCATATTTTGATATATGTTCCTTGGGGAAAGTTGTTCAGTATCATGGACTGAATTCACCCTTAAAATAGTTTCAGTATATTTTGTTAGACCATGTATATATCAAAAAACATACATTCAAAATATACACATATTTCCCGAAGATAATGTGCAGGCACTGCACTCTTAAAACGCTACACTAGTAGTTAGGTACGATTACACGAATTAAGTAATACACGAGCCTGTAGTGTAATTTTTTAGTAAGTACGAAGAATTATCCAAAATTCATCCCTTTAAAACGAGGCAAGTAAATATAAGCCTTTAATGTATATGTACCCACTATCGATGTAGACACATGTTGACTTTTTGGAAAGCGATTATATTTTCCGTTTAATAAACCTAAAAATCCAGCATCTTCCGAGGCGAAAAGAGTGGGTTAAATAAAAAATATAGGCATATATTAACCAAGCTCTAGAAAAATATTAAAAGAGCGCGGCTCTTTATGCCAGCAAATTCTAAAAAAGCCGAATGCATTTCTCCTTCCTCTGCTTTGTTAAGATATGTTAAAGAAGCTACAGATTTTCGTAGCTTTACATTTACATGTGTAAAGTATGGTAATGGTAGCAGGGGGGGGGGGGGGGACATAATCCGTAGATATGCATTTAAAATTTTGCCGCCCCATAGCCAGTTAGTTTTCCGCGCGCCCTAGGCTGCAGCCTTATGAGCCTAAGCCTAATCAGCCTAAGAGGCTGATCACGCCCTGCATATAGGATATTCAGGCCCTGCAAATGGGACCTACCTACTACGACTACTGAAATCTTGAAAAAAAACATCGACATTCATACAAATCCTGTCAACTAAACACTTTTGTAAGAGCATATTTTTTTCGAAATCCTTATATTTTTCCAATGGGAAGTTGTCTTATTGTCTAGCTAAGTCCATCTTTTAAATAAGCATCGAATATACATCCTACCTATGTGCGTCTTTGTGTCAGTGCTTGTATACACCTACCCTTTTACTTATCTACGCCGACATAGACACCTACATACTCATACATACCTAAGTCTGTACTATAAATCTGAATCAGAAAGTAACATCACGTAGGTACTAGGCGTCATGCCTGCAGGCCCTTATCTACTGACTCACAATAAGCTCCACAACCACGACGATGCATTGGGAAACTGCAAGGTTTCGATGCAATGCACCACACAGGTCACTGACCTTTGTCAACAATCGAGAATGCACAATGATGCGCATTTATCTTTCTTTCGCTTTTGCTGCAAGGTTTATGGGTGAAGCTGTTTATATAACCTTATTTATGGTATTTCAAATAAGTATGTTAAATAGGTATACTTAGATACCTATGCTCTTAAATTCAAGAAGAAATCGGTCATTTAGTATGGGAGGCCAAAAATTATTTTTTATATTCCGATATAGGTTTGTTCTTTGGGAAAGTTGTTCAATATCATGGACTGCATTTACCCTCAAAATAGTTTCAGTATATTTCGTTAGACCTTGTATAATTTCATCTCATTTAATTTTCTTTTTCAAACGCTATATCTACCATCCATCAGGAAGTACATTTTGGGACAAGATTGAACTGAAATTGTAACTTAGGAAAATCACAAATCATACTCAAATGTATGATTTCTATTTAATATAAGAGATACCGCAAACCCAAGAAACAACGTTATTTAGGTATAAGACCGTGGTACACTCCGTACTATATGCTCTATGACACACGTTATACGAGTATTATGTGCATTAAATGTGCCATGAGTGTAGTGCGAAAAGACATAGTCCGTGCAAATGACATATTGTCTTAAGTTAATTTTAGAAATAAACAATACAACAGCTAAGACATCTGCGACCTGTGAGACTATTGTTTTCTAACGAACAGTTCAGGGTGAGAACTATTCGTCATTGGATACAACAATACAACTAATTGGATAGTCAAAATTCCTGAAAGTAGTAAAAACTTTCAATATGTATGACCTAAGTAAGTGCTATTAACGATAATATATCGATCATCTACAAGTCTTCTCGGTTTCTTTATAGGGTTCCGTAGCCAAATGGCAAAAAACGGAACCCTTATGGATTCGTCATGTCTGTCTGTCTGTCCGTCCGTATGTCACAGCCACTTTTTTCCGAAACTATACTCTTGAAATTTGGGAAGTAGATGTATTCTGTGAACCGCATTAAGGTTTTCATAAAGAAATAGAAAAAAAAAAAAATTGGGGGTTCCCCATACTTAGAACTGAAACTCAAAAATTGTTTTCATCAAACATATACGTGTGGGGGGTATCTATGGATAGGTTTTTAAAAAATGATATTGAGGTTTCTAATATAATTTTTTTCTAAACTAAATAGTTTGTGCGAGAGACACTTCCAAGGTGGTAAAATGTGTGTGTGTCCCCCTGTAACTTCTTAAATAAGAGAATGATAAAACTAAAAAAAATATATGATATACATTACCATGCAAACTTCCACTGAAAATTGGTTTGAACGAGATCTAGTAAGTAGTTTTTTTAATACGTTTAAATCGTTAACGGAACCCTTCATGGGCGAGTCCGACTCGCACTTGGCCGCTTTTTTTTGTATAACATATAGAAAACATATCCGTTAATGATTTCCATTTGAATGATATCTCATAGCGTTTTCCAGCGAAATTAGTCGCTTGACCACCTTGTCCTACGCTTGGCATGCGTCGCCATTTGAAAACCTATTCGCCCCATCGGCCATCGGTTTGTCGAGCTAGTGTCTCCCCCACTGCTTTTAGATCGGTCTATTTGGAAATCCTTGGGAGAGACGTTATATGGCTGAAATTATAACGATGATATCTAACAAATTGAGCTAGTCCCAGTAACTGTAGTCCTACCAAGTTTTTCCTGCCAGTAGGACAGATTAGTCCATTTTAAACATTATTTTAACTATTTTTTTAAATTATATATTACATTTTATATTACTTTTCGTATAAATAGTACATGAGGACACTGAAATATGAGTACATAACAGTATTTTTAGAGCTGCCACGCGTTTTAGGCTCCTAGGAAGGTATAATATACCTAGTATTGAAAATTGTTGGCTACTAATATACATGCAGCTAAGACATGTAGTGTTTAAAGTATAAAGGCAGCAAAACTTGCATTCGTATCGACACAAATTGGAGATAAATGTCACGAAGCTGTGGGAACCAAGTCAAGTCGGTCTTAGGACGCGCCTCAATGCGTATTGTTTATCATGGTGATGCAGTTTTGCTTGTTGGATGGATAAACATGACAGTTTTAGAAAAAAAAAACATATCTTAGGTTTGTCTAGGAAATTGCAAAATATTGGTTACAATTAAAACTCTGATAGATACCTAAAATTGATTTCTGAAAAAAGAATGCGTAAATGATCCTTTGAAAAGGTTTATATTTACTCATCAGATGATTATAATAAGTAGATCCAATTACCGATATAAAGTTACACGTTCAGGCACAAGGTCGCCCAACGGGCCCTGGAAAGAGCGATGCGCCGATGCTCGGTGTTTCTCTATGCGATCGAATCAGAATTAAGGGGATTTGTAAAAGAACTCACATAGCCCTGCGAATTAGCTCTTTGAAGTGGCAGTGGGAGGGGCATATAGCACGATGAACCGATGGCCGATGGGGCAGAAGAGTTCTTGAACACTAGGTAGTCGGAAGACCTTAGCAAAGTTGCAGGAAAACGCTGGATGCAGGCTGCTTCTAATCGGTCGTTTTGGAAATTCTATATCCAACAGTGGACTCCCTGGCTGATATAATGATGTTGATGACCGATTTAATAAATAAATGAACGATCATATTTTTGGCGTACAGATCTATTACACAAAATAAAGTTAAGAACTTTGGCTGTTTGGATATTAGACTAAATTGAACGTTCTAAGTATGGGCTTGCTTAGAATAATGGTCTGTAGGTACTTACTCATAAATTGTAATGTACGGTCGGACATAAATTAAAGATCGTCAAGTTATAAATACGTGAGTATTTAGAACTTGAAGTAATTTGAATTATCTGGGGGCACGGCAGTGCCCTCGCCAAGTCAAGCAAACAAACAAACGCAGGCAAACAAACATAGCATATTTTTCTTAATGTAATTCGATGCACTTCATCATGAAAGGAGCTATAATAGCCTAAATTTTCAGAGACCAAGAGACTGTACTTAGCTTTATTCCAAAATTACACATCCTTTATATCTACATATACCTATGTAGTTTGCAATCCTATAACTACTGTATCGGTCACCTACAAAAAGACTTGAGATACCCTAAAATCAATACTTGTCAATTGTGAATGCCAGTCTCAAAGTCAAAATTTTTTCGGTGGAAAAGATTGCGTTGATTTTGCGAGACTAGCATTCCTTGAGAGTTACTTACGATTGAGTATGCAGATCCGTTGTTACAGAATGCACGTTTAGTAAGTATGTAGAGGGATATCTAGGTTGGGTTTCATTATCAAATATTAATAATTAATAATGTAAAAACAATATTCATGTAGGTACTTACGTATTTTCTTTTTTAAACTGCCTATATAGGAAGTTTAGAATAATATTATTTTTAGTGTGTATGGTCAAAGATAATATAATTACTAACGTAATATGGTTGATTTATTGAATTAGTTATTTATTTTAAAAGCCGATCAACTACGAATCAGAACTTAGTCATCAATTCACTTCCGTTGGATATTAAGGTGGCACTCACTGTAGATTCATTTAAATCTTGAGTTAGAAAATTTTACACTGATTCGTCAGTCCATTGAGCAATTTCTATTTATGTATATATGTGTATATATATAATATTTCATATGTATGTTTATAATAGATATTACGTTTTGTTTCAAAATCTTGCTTTATATTAGATTTTTGTTGCAATTTAAGATGATTACGCTACCAGATGCTTTGTTCCTGTCTTTTCAGACGCTTGGTTGGCTGGAAGAAATCCCTCACTGCATATAATATTTTTTTTGTAATTTGCTTGTAATTAAACGTGCAATAAGGAGTTAAAACAAACAAACGAGTATCTAAGCATATATTACTAGAAGTAACTTAATATATTAAGCGATATAACCACACTGCGTTTGCGTTAATCGATCACGATTCTCACTTCATTGAAATTTCGCAAGATTATTAACTAGAACATGAAGTTGAGCAATTCCAAATGTTTCTGAGAATCTTTGCCGATAGCTGCAGACGCCGACTAATAAAGTCATGAATGAACTAACTTACGATTTAAGGTGAGTACCTAGTTTTACAGAATAATTAAATGGTAGATATATTGCAGGATGTAAGAAAATCCCAAGAGACTGCATCGCCACTAAGGCACTTTGACCAAGCGCTTCGCTTTACACATTGTCAAAGTATATAATATGTACATATTATACTTTAGAAATGTTACCCTAAGTAGAATGTTCAGGTAAAAAATATGATAGCCAGATACATTACATTAACACCTTTACCTATAGACGTGCTAATTATGAATTTTATTAAAATTTGTGCGTTGAATAAATTGTGATAACGATGCTAACTCTTACGAGAACTCTGTTTACATTGTATCCTAAGTAATAAAATGTGTAATATTTTGGGGTAGCATTAATTTCAGACCTTATACAACGTCTTACAAAATATACTAAAACTACTATTATAAGTGAATTAAGTCCATGATACTGAACAACTTTCCCCAATGAACAATATCGAAATATGGAAATATTTTTTTGGTATTGCATAGGTACAAACTCAAATCAGCTGATCGGTCAACTTATGGGAGGTTTGAATCCATTCTGAAAATAGTTACAGTATCTTTTGTTATACCCTGTAATATACCTTTGGATTAAGGTTTTATATATATTAATAATATATGTATAAAAGTTTAAATGGACTTTAGAACGAAGAACTTAAATACAAATTATACCGCTTTCCGAATTACAAATGAAGACTTACATATTTCTACGAATGTTAAAAGCATGCGAAATGATCGCGTAATAAATGTAAATTAACAAAATAGTCACATAAAATTAAAATATCTGCTCAAGATGTATTGACAGATCTAAAATGTATGATAAGTTATTCAAACCGTTCCTATATTTGGTACACTATTAATGACCGCTTTTTGTACGTATGCCGAATCAAATTTTTAATATAGCGTGAAAGTAGGTAGATACATAAATAATAGATTCAAGATTTTAATATGTTTAAGTCTATGTTAGATAAGTAAGTAAAATTTAAGGATATTGCAATCTCTTTGCCAATGTCAACTTCTATGCAATGTCGCTAGATGAGTTAGGAAAGAGACGATAAATATGTTGCGTAAGAGTGGTGGAGTGTAGTAGATGTTAATGAAAGTTCGGTTAATGAGTAAGGCTGTAGACTCACGTGCGGGAGTTGTTTCGCCATGTTGTGCGCTGGCCGACGAGCGGTGGAGGAGTGGCGCAGGCGCACGCGGCCGCGGGCTGGCGACGCCGGCGCACGGAGCCTGCCCGCCAGACTCTTATTAACCTAGAAGGGACACTAATAGGTACCTACCTTTTATTCCTTGCTTATTGGTATCAACGGTATTCATAGGCAAGAATTTGTAACATGTTGATGTTACAAATTCTTGCCTATGTATTCCTTTAAGACTTATTTATATTTATTTCAAATAAATACCTTTCAATTCTTGTTTTAATGGTTGTATATGTCACCGGAAATATTTTAAATTCAGGAATTGTATACAATTCTTCGAAAATTTATACATTTCCTAAATAGCAAATGTATGACACATAAACACATTGCATTGTTAACCTAACGGTAGCCTTGACCAAGACGTGACGGATGTGACCAATTTGCTACCCTTAATTAGTCAAGGAAGGTAGGATAGGTTATGGTTGTGCAGTGACCGACCATCACAAGAGCGAGCGAGCGTCGACCAAGTGACAGAAACGACCAATTTGACCGAATTTAATACATTTCCGATCGCTATTTAGGAAATTCATAGATTTCTTAGGAATAGTATATAGATGTAAACAAACATTGACTCTACAAAAACTTGAAAAATACAGTGTGACTTTTCAGCGGACTTATATCTACAAGCCTATTAGTAATTTTCATTTCCTAAAATATCATAATGCCTATAATGTCAGTTTATTTGTATCATATCTATAGAATTTTCTTACCAACGAGTAAGCATATCAATATATAGGGATAAATAAATTAAAAAAAAATGTTATTTAATAATAACTAGTACTATGGTACATATTTCACAGTGGAAACAATTTTGTTAAGATAATTTTTTTAAACATTTTTTTTGGCTTAAATTTCAACAAAAGGCCCATTGGCCAATAAGTACACTTACTTATAAGCATTTGTAAAATCATCAAAATTTTTGTGCCTCTGCCCTATTTACAAAATTATGTGTTGTGTCCCCTTCAAAATTTTTGTGCCTCTGCCCTATTTACAAAATTATGTGTTGTGTCTCCTTCCCCTAAACAATTTTTTTTTAAATTCCTATTTTAACAATGCAAATAATCACTTAGATATTACATATTATAACGTTATACTACTATGTCTACTTTAAAAAAATATATGCGTAGTCCAACATAAAAAGTAGACTATGAAAAAAAATTTAAAAGGTGTCTTCTGTAAGGATTTTCAAGTTTTATTCTATGTTTAATTTATATGGCCAGTTTTCTATTACGTTTTACGATTTTTTTTCGCAGGTTTGTCATTAAAACTAGGTACTTAATTATTGTGCGCTTTTTAAAATACATATTTCAATACCTAAATCATTTAATAACATCCTACACGAGAACAGTTATGTATATATAATATGTCATAAAACCTGTATTTTATACGAAACTTTTTCTTTGTTTCTCCATGCTTAAAATTTACTGTCAACCATCCAGTGACTCTACATCTGCGCACGCGTCCTTGCTGGCGAATGCAACGACAGTGCTTTGTCCTACTAACTGATACCGATAAGCTTCTGGGGTATAACCATGTTATAATTATTCGCCATGTATAGTAAGGCGACTTTTAGGCACTCCAATTTAGAGTCTTGAATAGATACTTAAACTCTATACAACTAATGTTGGCAGAGAGATGTGTGGATGTGATGTGAATAAGAAATGGTCTTACAACCAAGGATGCTTAAAACCGTAGGAAGTGGAGAAGAAAAAGCCGGAAAGCGGACCCGCAGTTTTTCGCAGCATTACACCTGAAGATACTCGTACGAGCATTTTGGGTCTTGCGGCTCGAAGCAGACAGAGCCTAGGGCCGCAAGACTTAAAGGCCACTTTTAGCCTGATGGTTGGCAAGAAGGTGGAAAAAGGAATCAAAATAGGGAAGGGTTGTTAGCCGCATAAGGGCATTACAGCTGAAGATGCAACTGGGAATACGCTGAGACGAGAGAAAGAGTTGGCAGAGAGACATGCGCTAGACTAAACAGTCAGTAGCAGACTAGATAGTCGTTCATGAATATAAGCTACTAGCTTTTTCCACAATGAAGTTACAGGAGTCAAAAGTGTCTCGAGTTGCTTAAAGAAAAGTAAGCTCCGATAATGCTACTCTTATGCCTTTTGGCATGTGCTACTGAACAGTGCAGCTGACGATGCAACCAGGAACGCGCTAAGATGAAGAATGCAATTGAAAATCGGTCAAGTTTTCCAGTTAATGACTCTATTCCACATCTATTAGTACCTTCATGATTACAAATTACTTTACGCATAAAAATATTTCTTTCTTCCATACAGTGCAGACAATATGGGGCCGTGAAACTATAAAAGTTTTAAAGACTTCACAATGCGTCTCTTCGAGGCAACTGGTGACCTAGAGCTGGCAGCTTTTTTGCTTAGCGAATAAGTCTTGATATGGTTGCCTCGATGTGGTTTTATTGGAAGAATTAATTTTTATTTTATTTATAAACCTGTAAATTTGGTAATATTGTCATTTTGTTTTACTCTGAATAAATGAGTGTATAAAAATACGAAGACTTGTCCTCCGACCTTATATTCAATACAATATATTTTATTCTTTATAGCACCAAAATAGTACACAATGTTAAAACTTATTTAAAATTAGCACAAGATTAGTCGAGAAAAAGGAGCTTTACTGCTTATAGCAATGACCTTCCATAGGTCATTGGCTTATAGCAATATCTTCCAGACAACCATTGGAGAGATTGACTTGGAAGATTGAGAGATGGCTCTGCTGCCTGGTTAATTAGGTGAAGTTCTTTCAATCTTCCAGGGAAATGGTAGAGTGCTCTTCGGTAATGTGCTGTCAAGTTTGGTTTGAGTCTCCACAGTCACACTCCTCGGAAATGTTTCCCAGAATATTGGGTTGGGCGGATTTTTGATTATTGCCTCGTGAAGATATGAAAATTAACGACTGCCTCCATGGTCCAGTGGTCAAGGCATTTGCCTTGTGATCCGGAGGTCATGGGTTCAAATCCCACTGGGAAGCATACTTTGTGAATAGTTGTTTCCAGTCTGGTTAGGATATTGCAGGCTTGAATCACCTGATTATCCGAAAAGAAAAATGATTCCGTGCTTCAGAAGGCACGTTAAGCTGTGGGTCCCGAACGCCATCTAGCATTTGTTTAACCCTATGCTAGGATTGGTTCAGGTCCCTTTGGGTTGCGGAGGTAAGACGGCAGTCGCTCTGTACCAGTAACCTCGTCAAAGCACCTAGGTTAGGTAGTGGATCCTGGAATCTGAAGCGTTACCTAGTGGTAACGCTTCAGATTCCAGGATCCACCCGGGATGCAACCGGGAATACGCTCGGATGATGATGATAGTTATGAAAGTTAACGCCGTTTGCAGGCCGTTTCTAATCGGTCGATAAAACTGTGAAAAGGACATGTGAGTTTGAAAATCTTTGCGAGAGGATGCTAATTTGACTAATGCCTTATACTGATATTGTGATGTGTGGCTAAAATAATGCTAAGAGTTTAGTTATCGTTTAGACAATAACAGTCCAAAATAGAATTAGATTTATTAATGCACGCCATCTACAAATAAGTTGAGTATTATTATGAATCAGAAGCTGATCTGATCTGCTTAGCAAAGCAACTAGTCAGCTCTCTTATGCCTTATGCTGGATGGTTTTATAAACGCATTGGAGTTTTGCAATAGATGGCGCTATTTATCACTACTTCATTTCGTGCTAAAGCAGCATATACCAGGTGCTTCTCTTCCTGCGCAGATTGTAGAAGCCGATCAAGGGCGTAAGCGAGAATCTGAATCACGACCATAAAAATGCGGCACTATTTTGATACTAAATTCTCCGATAAGCCCACGAACACTTTGTTTTAATCACTCACACTTAGCCACATGTAACTCAGCTCTATATATCTACTACGCAAGGGCTGGAGACTTACTATTTATGTACTTATGTGTGTGTGTATAGACAAAGATTACGGGTGAAAAATACCGAGAAAGTCGGAAAATGGCCTTTTTAAAATTGCCCTGGGTCTTGGGCTAAGAGCAAGAAAGAATGTACCTTGTCTTGGGTGTTTATCTATATAGGTATGTATTAATTATAAAATATAGTATCATCGAGTTAGTATCCCATAACAGAAGTTTAAACTTACTTTGAGGCTAGTTCAATCAGTGTGATTTGACCTTATCTATTTAGTAAAATGTTAATTATCGTCATATTTACGATTCATCAATTTATTTTAAAAGAGGACGCTTCTTTTGTACGGTATTTACCTCAAAAGTTTGTTGCAACGATGCTACACATCTCATTTATCCTACATGCGTATATCCACCGCGTTTATCCATCTCATCTTGTCCACTTTTTAACCGACTTCAAAAAAGGAGGAGGTTATCAATTCGACTGTATGTTTCTTTTTATTTTTTTTATGTATGTTTGTTACGCCAATTCTTCTTCTTCGCCAATTGTGAACCAATTTTGAAGATTTTTTTTTTATTTGAAAACTTTTTTTTGAAAATTTTATTAATTTGGCCCCATTTTAATTTGGTGAAGATATGATGAAGAACTTTGGAGATAGGGTAGAAACTCATAAAAAAAAATTAAGTCGGTTGTTTTTTTTTGTTTATGTTGTTGTTAATTATTTTAGAAACTACATTTCAAATTTCATCTTTGAATTCCATTTTCAAATTCTTCGCATACTTCAACGTCTGACTCATTCCACCTCCACTTTTCATCCTGAACATACATTCAGGAGCACCTACTTATATGAAGTCTAATTATATTTTTTATATTCAATGATGTAAAAAGTAAAATAAAATATAAAAAATATTATTTCCTTATTTATTGTCCCAAGGCACTGATTCTAAACATCTTCCTTCCTACACATACTGGGTACATATAGTATAATGTAGGGCTCACCTAATAAGCTGGTTAGGACCCTACACAGTTTTTACCTCGTTTAATCTGTGTTATTTATCTAAGTACGTATATACTTCTATATTCAAATACTTTATTTGAAGTGGTAGATGATAAAGAGCCTGAACTAGGCAACTGATATGGTTGTTCGATATATTCTGATGATAATTTTATTTAATAAATACTACTTACTGTCTGTACTAATAAATAAGAGTTGCCTTCAATTTAAACCGAAAGTATAATGCAGAATATAGCATTTAAACGTAGATATGGAGCTAGAAATTGCAGCGGTCAAATATAAGAGGAAAAATAAGAAATGGTGTTTTCCAGACATTAAAACATATTACTTATATTAAGGAAGGTGTTAACAACGATATGGCTTGTAAAGATGTAACAGTCGAAATTACATAGGAAAGAACAAATTGAAAACGACTAAAATGCCGACCCCACTTAGAATGGGATAAGGGGAAGAAATTGAAGAAAAAACTTGAGTCTATAAATCTATTTTAATAGGTATAAAAAACAGAGTCAACTACAATAATTAGGCTAGACACTTGAATTCCTAGACATGCTTTATACAAAGTACTTTATCGACCAGATAATCTATAAATATAATATGTAACTCGTGAATTATAGCATACATAATTAAGTTCTTATCTGATAATGAAAATTGGTTTTGAAAACCTATTATATCACGCTTTGAACACATGATTTATATATAATATAACGGTGGTTAGTAGGTTCGTGCTAAGTCCCGTCATATATATATATATATAAATCATGATAATGAACAATATTTTTGAATCCACTTAGTGTCTGCACTATCTTCGAGCCGCTTGCTGACCACACAGTAGAATACAATCATTTGTCAAAATGTCACCACCGCTTTCCTCTCCCAAGGGAGAGTAAGAGGCGAATACGAAGATATAGGTAAGTAACAAAGAACAAGCAGCTGTGTGCTCTATTGACCTTTATACTATTTACTGTAATCATTAACCAGCCTGCCCAGCAGCGTAAGGATTGTGTCCAAAATTGTGGCTTTTTGTTCAATAGTGGACAAAAAGCAGATTTTTTTTTAAAATTTTGAAACTTTATATTTAGATGTTTTAGTCTTATCCGTAAAGGTCACATTCTATCAGATTTTATTTATTTATAATTTGTTTATTTCGGTCATTCTGCTACTTACATACAACCATATACTTGTTAGTAACAAAACTTACGGTAGTGTTAGTGATGAGTGCGTTCATACCTACAAAATAATTCATAATAAATAATAAACTATTATTAAATTGGAATCAAATTTATTCATCATCATCATCATCCCAGCCCTTCTTCCGCCCACTGCTGAGCATAGGCCTCTCTTCGTCGACGCCACCCATCTCGGACCTGTGCTGCTCTCATCCAGGTGTGACCAAATTTATTAATACTTGTTATTTATTTTACTAAACATAGGTACAAAATTTATTGTACGTACAGAATCCCACATGGACAAAGCGAAGTCCGTTCTGATAAATAAATTGTTATACAACACAGAGAGGTTATCACATAAGTGTATCACTCAGTCAATACATTTTCATGCATGAGCTCAAATTGTAGGTACACATAATAATTATAAATAATAGTATGCGCATAAGCAAAACCAAAAAAAAACAAATATGTCTCAATATCAATGTCATCAAAAATCCGTCAGATATATAAAATTATAATAAGCTTTGTAGCAATAAGGACATAAGTTCATCGGTGACACAGGTCTCTATTTACCCATGGTAATGGCAGGATGGTCTAAAGGCAGATGTTTTACAAATGCTTGCATGTTAGGTCTAAATTTTTTAATAGGGTTCTTTTTAAACTTTTATATTCACTTGTATAAATACATTCGATAAAACGAAAATAGCCATTTGTTTCAATTCTACATTATATAGCTGTGTTATATCCCATTATGAGAATTGTAGACACGTGATTGAGCTAATAATAAAATGTGTTATAGGCTCTATTAAAATGACCGACCATGACAGAGTTTTTGGCGGGAAGTCAAGGGGTTCGGTTGGGGTTTGCTTTAAATTATTTTGCAAATTGATTTTAGTGGACTTTATAATATGAAATTGCTGTTGTTTGGTGTTATAAATGCTCATGCTCATGAACAATGTGTAAAATAGTTGAAGTGGACAGTCATAGTACGACTGTAGTGATATTTGTTTTGCGGACTGTGTTGGCGTCTTCGGGCGTCGTCCGCCACTCAGTCGTCTATGAAAACCAGAGGACTCGTAAAGATTTGTCGCTAGAAGCTCCCTTAAGGCAGTCAAAGGCCTACACCACTCTTTGATTGTAACTTGTTAGGATTAGGAATAAAGAACAAAATTGAAGATAGGCTATAAAGGACTTGTATCCAGAGCCGTAAAATTATTTAATAAAAAACCGACCATGACATTATAACGGGAGCTCAAAAGGAGAAGCTTCATCTGACAATTGGTCCCAAGTCTGTTCTTGTCACGTAGAGATGTGGGTACTATCTTGTTTTGCCTCCCTCTATTGCTATTCCTTTTCACTTCCATATTTAGTGCTTTTGGCATGTTTTTTCATGAATATAATATATATACCTGAATAGAATTTTTGTCACAGTTGCCAGAAATTTGCAAAGAAACAAAATGAAACACCATAAATATGTATACAATTTATCATTAATTATAAAACTATTTACACTTATATACAAACTTAATTATCACACATCGTATTCACATCAAATATACTCGAATGGTATATGACACGCTCTCCTGATGACCAGTAGTGGTAACTGCGGGAGACACACCACGAAAAAAATAGCGAATGGACTAAACAGGATGCAAGCTCCCAGCCACGCCATCAGCAGCCAGGATGGAATGAAAGCCATTTGTTCCAACATGTTTCAAATTATTCACAATGATTTCCTAAATAGTTCATGCTTGTGAATGATCGAATCTTATAGTAAAGCCGTCGAACTGCCCTGCTAACGGTGTGCGTGCGACTAAGAACGCCACCTGTAACAAGAGAAAAGTCATTTATTTATTTAATTAGAAATTAACAAATTATACAGGGTTACTTTTTAAACACCGGCACAGGTATGGCACTTCATAGAAGCGGAGTATCATTTATACCTACACTACAACAAATGAAACTGTACATCCGTGCACACGTCAATTTGTGTGTGTTCGCCCGCTCAACACCCTCAACTACTTTATATAAAAACAATTATCGAACATTGTAAAAAAAATCGTCCTTCATACAAAATCCATTTGGCTGAGCGCCAATTTGTATGGGAAGCCGAAATTGTTTTTCGTTTTTCGATAATTGTTTCTATCGAAAGTGGTTCAGTATCACGTACTGAACTTGCTCCAAAAATGTTGCCGGTGTTTTAATAGTAACCCTGTATTTTGGGTAACACTTTTATTTCCATGCTTATATCTACCTTGCTGGCCTAGGAAAAAAGAAAAAACTTAGAATGTACCAGCTGCTTATCTTCTCGCGAAGATCAAAAGCCGATCGAGGGAATGGACGAAAATGCAAATCATGTTTATATAGGCGATGCGACTAGCAACCCAATCTTGCGCAAGACCCAAAATGTTCTGTGTGCTCCACTAGGGATAAAGACGTGATATGTATGTACGTATGTAAAATATGTACATAAGTATGTATGTAATAATTTTTACCATAAAAATATGCCCTCCTAAATCAGTCATATAGTAATCAATTAAATTGCTATATCATATAACAATAAGAGTTGTCAGTATTCGAAATAACTAACGTACCTACTAACTAAGATGCATTTAATATACATGACGTGTCAAATTCATTTATTCATTATAAAATGAAAAGCTATTGATACTCGCGTTTAGCAACGACCACTGCGGTGAAGAAACGCCAAAAGAAACTCATTTACACATAGTGTCTAAGTCCTTAGAATAAACATAAGGAAGCCATTTCATTCGCAGCTTCGGAAGTGTTTCCCTCCTAAATCAGTCATATAGTAGTCAATTAAATTGCTATAGCATATAACAATAAGAGTTATTGCAGGATAGGGCGCAGAAAAATATACCGTGGAAAACAAAGCTTTTTAAATGCTTGACTGACCACCACTGTGATT
The DNA here is from genome assembly GCA_963576875.1 of Acrobasis repandana. Taxonomy (NCBI): domain Eukaryota; kingdom Metazoa; phylum Arthropoda; class Insecta; order Lepidoptera; family Pyralidae; genus Acrobasis; species Acrobasis repandana. Next base: position 8,493,234 of record OY756215.1, read on the forward strand.
GCTGGTAGTATTATCTTACTTAGAATTTCTTACTTCTCCTATGTCTGCCTTTTATAAATAATTTTTTTTATTAAATCCTGTCACAGGTACTTTGTGATCGTGAGCACGGAAAACATAGATACGAGAAGAAAGAAATAATGTTTATATAACTAATGTAAAAATAACGTCAATAAAAGTAAAATAATAATTTAAGACATTGTTATGAAATTGACAGAAAAGCAATAAAGTTGGGAAATGGCCTTGTTCAAATTGGGATCTACATTTATGTATGTATACGTATGTATTAGTATAAATACTCGTATATAGTATCGTTGAGATAGTATCCCAAAACACAAGGTTAAACTTACTTGGGGCTAGATCAATAAGTGTGATTTGTCTCTATCTATTTATTTTCTATATATTTATAACTGACTAGGTGTGCCCGCGACTTCGTTCGCGTGGTTGACGGAACGTAATGTTATATAGCCTAAAGCCTTCCTCTATAAATGGACTACCCAACAAAAAAAGAATTTTTCAAATCGGACCATTAGTTCCTGAGATTAGCGCGTTTAAACAAACAAACAAACAAACAAACTCTTCCGCTTTATAATATTAGTATAGATTTAATCAATAAGTACATTTTATAAACTGGCTTTTACAAACGGAAATACTTCAAGGCAATGGCGGTAAGTGATGCGATATCAAATAATCGTGATACAAGTTCAAATTTCATTAATTTCCGATCAAGTTAAATCTTACATACATGTAAGTTAAACATACATGCAATATGTAAAGTTCAAAACAAAGTACGTGAAAATATTTCCACAAGAATATGAAAGACTATCTGTTGTTTGAGACAGAAATAACGTTTACAAAATATTAACTCCGCGCACAAGATAACACAATCTTTTCAGAACCAAAATATTAAACAATGATTAAAACACCCAATTTTTGACCACACTGAGTTTATTTAGTCGTAAAAATGGTTGATAATGATAACCTACGAATCCCATTTAATCTGGGACGTTATTTTATCAGTGTCACCTCTGAATGTTGAATTTTGGCAAGCAATGTGTTATTTGTTCACGTTTTCCTATTTTCAACTAGTCACTGTGGTAAATGAATTTATCCCCGTGATTTATCCGCAAACAGGTAAAAAACCCTAAATATTTTTTATGGAAATTCGGTGATTGATTGTATGTGAAATTATTTTTTTATACTATGTTTGTTTTCTGCGCATGTTGTTTTAATATATGATACGCAGGTATGACTCTACCTACAAGGAATTTCGTCTTTTTATTACATACTCCTTGTAAAAATGTATTTAAAAATGAAAGTAAGTTGTAAAAAACTGGCCTGTTCAGTATAATAGAGCCATATGTACGAGCCATGCTCGCACATTTCGGCTGCACGCGGCTACACACAATGTATGTCGCGTGTCGGCTGTTTTACTTAACATTTTAAATCTAATAAAAGCAATCAAATGAGATATCGCGATCAAGAAAGGACCCGTCACACCTAACTCTTCACCATGTAATACTTATCAGCAGTAAACAGTTTCAACGTGACGTGGTCTTGTGTCTCCATAACATCATACAACCTTAACAACATCCCTTCGTGTATGGCGTAGGACTAGGTGGAAACCGAAGCCTGCGCCGTACATAATGGTCCTTCGAGCCAGATGGACATTATGTACGGCGCAGGCTTCGGCACATAAATCATAATTTATCAGCTGTTATAAGCTCTATGGTGATCGATAAGGGTTTATTTTTACAGCCCACGCAGCCCGCTGCTTAATCATCTTAATTGCTGACTGTAATCAGAGAGTTGTTTACATGTTTCTGGAACTTTTAATCCAGTTTGATAATCTTTTTTTCAGTATAGTTATCATTATAACTAAGCAACTTTAAAAAAAGGAGGAGGTTATCAATTCATCGGAATCTTTTTTTAGGGTTCCGTACTTTAAAAGGAAAATACGGAACCCTTATAGGATCACTTTGTTGTCAGTCTGTCTGTCAAAACATCAAGGAATTAAAACGTATAGGTACTTCTCGTCAACTCAGAATCTTGAAATTTGGTACGAAGCAACGTCTTATACTCGTAGCACAGATAAAGGAAAAATTGCGAAAAGCATACATTTTCATTTACATTATATAATATTTTTTCTTTAAATAATTTAAACCTTACTTATATATCTACAGGTTTGTACGGAATCCTCAGTGCGCGAGACCGAGTCGCACTTGCCCAGTTTTTATTTTAAATTTATGTTCCCCAAATACTCGAAGACGCCTGGACCAATTTGAAAAATTCTTATTTTGTTTGAAAGGGTATATACTTTCCAGGTGGTCCCATAGAAATTAAAACGCTTGTGTGGTTTGTTTTTCAAACGAAACTAGAAAAAATATATCGTCAAGTATACTGTTTAAATATTTAGCTTTTCTGATATTGAAAACGGTTTTCTGTTTTGAAAAATTATCAATAATTTTTAATTCTTCATTTAAGATCTCAAATTGATACTTATCACGTTATTTAAATTATATAATCGTAATTGCTTCGTATCTACTTTCTTTGGCACCAAAAAAGGAATTCTCTTTGTTCCTAAAATATAAGCCAAGAGCTACAAGTGGACGTGCATGTGATTTTATTGGCAGCAGATCGTTTTAATTATACGCATCATTGGAATAATATAATAATAGTAAACTAAGATGCATTTAATATACATTACGTGTCAAATTCATTTATTCATTATAAAATAAAAAGCTATTGATACTCGCGATTAGCAACGACCACTGCGGAGAAGAAACGCCAAAAGAAACTCATTTACACATAGTGTCTAAGTCCTTAGAATAAACATAAGGAAGCCATTTCATTCGCAGTTTCGGAAGTGTTTATTGTATGTGTTTCGAAAAAGACCTCCATACCTAATGCGCAATTTGCAGGTCGTTTACCTTGGGTTAAGAAACAAGGTTTCAATGAAACCGGAGTAATATTTATCGATATTCGATACCTCAAGAGAGCGGTGACGTCTAATCATCTCAAATGTGCTATAAATAGATTTTATTAGCAACGCCTGTAACATCCTATGGGCTTGTCCAAAAAATATCACCGTGGACGAACTAATACAAATGGACCTAGTCCCTTCATACTTTGTAGCGTAATTCGATTTTTACTTTAAATCTAAGAAGGAGCTACTAGTTCGAAAGACGGTAGTTTTGTAGTGGTGCCGCTTAATTTCAGAAAGATGGCGGCATGTGCGTTTATTTTATGGAAAATTTTCAAAATGCCTGAGCCTTAGGAGCTGGAAACATAAAAGATATCATATTTCAGTTATTTCGAAAAATGTAAAAAAAATCATCAAACTGTTTTGTTATTTTTTATCCAATAAACTTCAAGGGGTCAGAGGAGTGAGAGTGAATCGTGTTTTAGCTTCCGCCAAATTTTTTAAATCTCTTTCTTTCTAGTATCATGCATTATAGTGAATTCGTAATTTTTAAAAGCAAATAAATGGTTTTGCTTGCAGGTAAAGGCGTATAAATTCCATGTTGGGTTGGGTGACCTCATTGATTTGATTACTGTGTGTTGAGAACTAGGTAGACGCCTATTATACCTCTTGAACAAGACACCATTTTTTGTCTGATACGAGTAACCGGCAATTGCAACATACGAGTGCGTTATTCAACTAGCTATCAAGTATTGTTTTACCATTGTCAGATATTGCAGTAATACAACACAATTCATGCATAAGTACTTAGATTACGAAATGTAAACAAATTAGTAATTATTTATTATGATAGTTTATAGTGTTTTATTTAAGTTGTTAGGTATAATTTAATCCACATTTTAAAATATGTTTCCTTGTTATTTTTTGGATAATAGGTCGTAAGCATTTTTACAAATGCATACAGATTACTTTTATATTTAAAGGCCAACTTGGAAATTACTTTTGCAATGGTAATACGGCTATATACAGGGTTTAACAAAATATACTGAAACTATTTGAAGGGTGGATTCACTCCATGATACTGAACAACTTTCCCCAAGGAACGTATACCGAAATATAAAAAAATAATTTTTGACCTACATAGAAGTTGACCGATCAGCTGATCCGAGTTTATAGGGAAAGCCAATAATTTTTTTTCATATTCCGATATATGTTTCTTGGGGAAAGTTGTTCAGTATCGTGGACTGAATCTACCATTAAAATAGTTTCAGTATATTTTGTTAAACGTTATATAAGTATTATATTTTGTAGTTTATGTAATTTATTCATAGCTTTGCAATACATGTGTAAGTTTAAAGTTCAAATACTAACTACTTAGTAAGTAATTATTAAAATGTTAATTTTGCTCCGACTTTAGCCTCACCTGTCCCTGCACCACCTGTCGGTTAGCTGGTAGAGAAAGCCTAAGTTCGCCGTTTACAATTTTTGTAATAAAGTTGAATAAATAAAATAAAAACACGGTGTTGATCAAGGATTTCAAAAGTCCCTGATCACACATAGTTAGAGGGCCTATAAATTCATATTGGGAATCAGAAATAGTTGCTGGTTGCCACTTTTCTCTTTAGAATAGATCCCTTGGTGATCATTTTCCTGATCGACTTCTAGGTTACGTCCTGCAGGGCAAGTGATGCAACTTGTTAAACCATTTCATCTATAATAACTTCTAACAAAATACTGCACTATTTGAAGGGTGATTTCAGTCCATGATATTGAACAAATTTCCCCAAGGAACATATATCAAAATATGAAAAAATATTTTTTGGCTTTCATATAAACTCAGCTGATCAGTCAACTGGTATGGGTCAAGAATTATTTTTTATATTGTGATATATGTTACTTGGGGAACGTCGTTCAGTATCATTGACTGATTCCATCCTTATAATAGTTTTAGTTTATTTTGTTAGACCCTATATTACTTTCAGACCGCCATGGAAGACGTATAAAGAGTTGTTCAAACAATTTAATTGCCTATCCGCAGAGATTACGAGAAGCATTATCTATGACTACCTAACCTATGCAAATATTTAGCCGAGTTACAATTAGTATTTAGAGTAACTAATCTATCTGGATTACAAAACTAACATTCCGTATTAATTGAAATCAAACAACATAGATAAGTATGATAAGATATGTTTATAAGTATTTATTACCTAAAGGATACACGAGTACCTATATTTTTTCAAAAATGTAAGATAAATGAGTCATTTTAATAAACAAAATATATATAAGAGTCAAGAACTCACCGTTTTCTTCCGCTTGAGTTCTAAAAATCATTGATTTGTATTCTATTGCGTTGTAAAGGCTCCCAATAATATATTTTCTCTTATATCTTTCATGTACAGACGGCAATCAGTTACATTTTTATTATATGTACTCGTATAGATGACTCTACTACTATGTAGGTAGAGCAACAATTTTTTCGGTTATTTAACGTTGTAAAGTATTCTTTGTATTCTTTGACCAGTCGTATTAATTTTTGTTCCTAGGTACATAACAAGCCAAAGCTCCACGACTGGTAACCTATAGCTATATTACAAATCAACCGACGTAGTTTTATTACAGAATGGACATGAAAATTATGATGAACCAAAGGATTCACCTAGGTAATTAATGAATTGCCTAGAATAAATAAATATATAAGGACAAATCACACTGATTAAGCTAGCCCCAAAGTAAGTTTTAAACTTGTGTTATAGGATACTAACTCAACGACACTTTTATGATAAATACATATATAGATAAACAACCAAGACCCAGGAAAATTTGAAAAAGGTCATTTTCTAACTTGCCCTGGCTGGGAATTGAACCCAGACCCTCCGGATTAGCGGTCTAGCGTGTTAAACATTACGCCACGGAGGTCATCAATAGAAGTAGATTAGCATAATATTAAACTAAATGAACTAACAGATACATATACCTAAATACAGAAAATAAAAATAAAACCCCTCTATATAAAAATATCTGACACAAGAAATTTCGCAGTAGTCCAGGTAAACACGAAAGACAAAACTATGTAAAGTACGAACGTTATTAACGTTATAACATGGTTATGAAATCGAGATGTGGAACATACGAGTATACCTCAAATTGATTTTACCTTGAAAAGTAACACACACAATCACGGTGGATAGATTCATTCATTACAACAGCAAACTCATCGCTAGTCTTGTTAGATTGGTAAACAGTTTGATATCTGTTTACTTATTGCTTAAAAACTGTACATAATGGTAAAGCCATTGCCCTAATTATACTCAGTATCCATATTTAACTTATTTGACAATACTTGTTACAGTTGATCAAAGGAATGAATAGGTACTCATTTTGAAGATTCTCCAAATATGCTAATGACTAATGTTGCTACTCGTATTTTTTATGTTCTGTAAACCAAGTTTGGTGGCTTAATTACTAAAATGTGGCCTTTAGTTCCTGCGAGCCTTGACCATTGTCTCTGTTAAGAATGGTAATCATTTCTCTCAAGAGCTACAACGTTTATTTGAGTTTACCTCTCGTCGATTTTTACAAAATAGGAATGAGTCATTTGTTTCTGTATATCTCCGATGCAATATGACCAGTTATGGAGGCAAACTGGTCTTGTTGACATTGAAATCAAGGTACCTATCATATCATTGGCTTCATTTCGTAACGTTGATGGTAAGCTATCTAATAGCACTTGATATATAAAACCAAACAGTATCTTTAGGATTCCGTCCATCCAAAGGAGGATGCCTTCGGGACTCCAATGGCAAGCCGATGTTTGTGTCTTAATCGTCAGAGATGGATATTTCTGACAGTGGGATATACCTCATGGCTCGTAATAGATAGGATGCATTAGGGGGATGACAAATGCAATGAAATTGGTCTTTTGTTTGAGTTTTAATTTCCTATTATAAACAACACCTTCAAAAATAATAACTAATTCCGACTCGTATTTGGCCGATTTTTTTTATACTTAATACCCAACATTATGAAGAACATTAGGTACTTACTACCTACTATGTACATCTCATATTTGAATCACGCACTTAAACATTTAGAAGTAATATGAAGCAGTAATATTTCGCTGAAATTTCGCTGTGAAACTTTGATTATTTTGTTCTGTACATTACCGGCAAATCAATGAGCCACGTGACTATGTAAACAAACACAACTAACCGTAGCAAACACGTCCTCTGCGCGATAGCGGGTCGTTATCCTGGGCTTGAGCAACGATACACGTGCTCCATTTTAAACACTGGCACTTATGCACTGTATTGGTATTTGGTGGTCTAAGAGTGGACTGCGTGGTCGTGAGGCTGCCAGCGCCAGCGCCGGCGCACGCAACGTAAGGTTTCGACACCACAGCGGCGAGTCGTGGCGTCTCCTTCGCACATTAACTTTAACAGGCCAACCAGCGAGACCGCTGCATCTCAGCAGCTGCAACTACTGGGCGACCTTCTACATCTACCACTGCTAGCCTTTTGCAATAGTTCGCTCGGAGCTCCCTACTTGTGCCACTTATATGCATAAATGCCCTACCAAAATATTTAGGGTGCTCTGATCCAATAGCATCACTTCCATTTGGGTCGGTAAATAAATTCTCGAGTTTCATATTTATATAAAGGCTTCATAACACTCAAGGAATTGTACTGTGGTATTTGAGGAATATTTATAATGGCTTTTAGCAGGAACATAAATATTAAAGAGATGCTCATTAGTGACCTCTGTGATGAATGGATTTAATTACGTACAATAAGAAAGTGGAACTAAGCTGACAAAAATATATGGTTTGGTTCGAGTCTATTATATAGGTATGAATTTTTTGTTTTTCGACTACGATTTCTCGAGGCAAAAAAATTACTTAAGAACTGAGCATAATTTTTCCTTTATTATACCTTTAAAAAATATTATTGGGGTTGAAAACTGTTATAACTACTACAATTAATACCTGTCCTTCAGTTCATCCACACCAATTTGTAGGTAGGTATATTGGTATTCCGTAAATACTTGTATCATACATAATATTTTGAAAATTATAAAACATGAATGTTACAAAGCACTAGGTACTTACGATGTTTTATTTTAATTACGTTAAATCTTTTATTGCTACGTAATTCACATAATGAATTATGTCTTTCAATCCTTTCCTAGATGCCCAAATGTACTAATCATTAAATGAAGCAATGACGTCAATCTAAAGACAGTTACTAATGAAACCTTGGACTCGATTTCAATCGTTATTATTGTTCATCTTTTTTTTTATGAAGCATAATAGTGTGAAAGATAATTGTGTCGTTAGTTTAAGTAGCCAAAACCATTGACGTTAAAATATTCCATATATTTTTAGGTATTTTTGGTATATTATTCCGGAAAAAATATAATAATTAAATCTTTCAGCTTTAAATCCCAAGTAAAATCGCATTTTCTGTCCTTATGAAAGGTAATCTCCTTCCCTTGTTTCCACTTAGTTTCTTCATTCTGTCCTGTTATGTTTTCTTTGTGTAAGTTGTATGTATTACGTATACGTATGTTTGTTATAATTATTGTATATAAGTATGTTTATTATATTGACCACCCCGCACTATTTCCCATATTTTTTTCTATTTAAACGAGGTTGCCTGGAAGAAATTGCTTAGCGATAATTTCTAGCCTAGCCTTTTGCGCATTTTCTAGTTTTTAGATAATTATGTCCTGTATTTTTCTTTTATGCAATAAAGGGTATTGTATTGTATTGTAATATCTAATGGGGTAGACAGAATCAGGGTCGCAAGACCTAAAAACCACTTTTAGCGTGATGGTGGAAAAAGGAATCAAAAAGTAATGGGTTGCTAGCCGCATCGCCTAATTGTTCAGTATCACTAACTGAATTCACCCTTAAAATAGTTCAGTAGTTTTTGTTAGACACTGTATACAAAAAGAAGGTATATTTTTTCGTATTTTCAGGATTGGTCCCATTTTGGTTAGTTATGGAACCAAAACACAAAAACAATACAAAAGTTAAAAGGCTGAACTAGTGCTGTAAAATACTTACATCATCCACAGATATTCTTCGTTGCTTTTATTTGTCTGTCTTTGTACACCTCCGTATTGTGTACCTGAAAAAGAAATATAGATATAAACAAGGATATCACAGATACATAGTTGGTTTAGTTATATATATATATATATATATATATATATATATATATATATATATATTTATATATATATATAATTATATATATATATATATATATTATAGATTATTTATTGGTTTATCAGTAGTGATTATGTACCGATACTGATAAGAATCATTATAATAATTATCTTGTGTGTCGATACGAGTTACAGACTACGGTTACGTATATGTCCTTAGATATGTTGTCTAAACAAATTGTTAATTACGAATATGGCTTGAGCATTTTTCTAGACTAGAACATCAGGTTACTAGCATGTCGTGTATTTTTTATTCGATTGGAAGGAACATTGAGAAGTACACACACTCAATGGCCACTTTTAACGTGATGGTGGGCGAGATGAAAAAAGGAATCAAAACAGTGAGCATTTTGCCCAGTTTTGCACATCGTTCTGATAGTACTTGACTGAAAGCTAGTAAGTAAACAAACTGAAACTATTAAAAAGTATATTGTGTCATATTGAAACACTTTCCCCAAGGGTCATAAAGCACTTTGCAAAATAAAAAAATATTTACCTCCATATTTAAATACATGGTGACTGATCTAGGTTTTGTATTTATAGCGAAAAAATATAATGGTTTTTCGGGGAAAGTCAGTCTTAAGTATACATATCTAATAAGTAGATTTTGTTACCACTAATGTAAATAGTTTGTACAATGTTCGTTCATGGCAACTTTAGACGAGAAGATATAACATGTTTACAAAACCTGTCAAGTGCAATTGTTACGTGCTACTTTATCTCAGTTTAATGACCACCCTCAGTCATTCTTCGAGACAATCTTCGCTCACGCGATGACAAAAGTAGGCCTTGAATCTCGGCATCGCAAGCAGCGAACGGCTAAGTGGTTTATTTTAAACTATGCTGTAACTTTACTGAGAATTAAAGTTAAATGGAGTATGCATCATAGAGGACCATAGACATGTATAATATTGATAGTGTCTTCTCGTGTGGATTGTTCAGTATATCAAATTCTGGAATTTTAGTATGAGCCATCCGTAAATACGTGTAATAAAATATACTGAAACTATTTCAAGGCTAGATTCAGTTTACGATACCGAACAACATTCCCCAAGGAATATACCCTGTATATTTAACCTTTCGCGCTAAGTTTTCCGCTGACGGGTGGGGATGCGCATTCCACGGACCGGCAAACTTAGCGCGAACGGATTGATGATGTTAGATGTTAGCTGATGGTAATACAGGTACGATCAGGGTCTAGTGGGCACATAGGACTTTGATGGGGCAAAGCCACAATCTCACCTCACATAATATTTACGAGATGCGAATTGCAAAAATCTGCCAAGTAAGCATGAACTTGCAGAATGGAAAAAGACTTTGCAATGATGCAATCTGTATTTCCTTATTTGAATAGGTATAATTGCAACTTGTGAAATAATAACATTGAACTCATGGTCTCTCTTTGATTGCCCAGCCCTACAAATTTTAGCAAATGGTACTTAACAGCATAATAACGTTAATTAATACTTTATTAAAATTACGATTTAAATGGTTATTAGTTAAACGGAACCGTAAGAGCCATTAGGAAATAATTAGAAGTTAATTATGCATGCATACTTAGAAATGCATATTTCTAAGTAGGTGCATGCATAATTTACTGAGTAGTCATACATACTTGAAGGTGCAATTTACTTACCTCAACTACATATTAACTTTTCTTGGGCCACAAACTAAAGTGTTTTACGAACAAATTGTATGAGAAGGACATTTTAATCCAAGATCGCAGTTTTGGTCTCATACTTTATCACGTCTTTATCTCTAACGGGGTAGACTAAGCCCATGGCCGTAAGAACCAAGGGCTACTTTTAGCGTGATGGTGGGTGAAAAAACGGAATCAAAATAGTGATGGGTTGCTTACTGCATCGTCTATTAACATGATTCAGATTCTCGCCCATTCCCTCGATCGGTCTTTACGATCTGCGAGGGACAAGAAGTAGCTGAGTTAGTAGCTAGCACTTAGTTTTTTTCTTATATGGTTAAAAAAGGATCACCGCGGAAGTTAGGCACCTCGCTCTGATGGAATCACATTGCAGGTGCTAAGTTAATTTCTACGAGTTGTAATTTGTACTATAATGTATTTGTAATATTATTTAAACTAACTAATTATAAGAATTTTAATCCTCAGAAATCAACTTGGCACCTGCAACGAATGTGCATATCCTTTGTTTACAGACCTCGACGATCAAGTCGATCACGGCTAACTACTTACTAGAACAAGTTTACGTTCTCTTGCGTGTTTGGCGTATTAGTTCTCATTGCTAACAATGTAAACAAATATGTATAAAACTATTTCTGAATCCACGAAAACAAAATACATTTTTACCTTAAAAAAGCGTAAAACAACTGTGACGTTCATGGCAGACAATAAAAAACCAAACCAAGTATATAGCGATTAAATATGGGCTTTGCCTAATTGTGTTATATTAGGTAGGTATTATGAATTCTGGATTGGACATCTGCTCTTGAAACAGTTTTTTTTTTTTTTTTTTTTTTTTTTTTATTAGAAATTTGAGTGCGTTTAATCTCTATCTAGCCTGATGGGAAGCTAAGATGAGGTCTAAGGTGTATCACGCAGACTCAAAAAATGCCTGTTCACTCTTGCCTTGAAAATCCCTAAATTATATGTATGGGGAAACATCGACGCAGGGAGGGAATTCCACACCTTCCTAGTTGAACTAGTGAAGAACGTTCTCAGAGTATACTTGAATAATCCGGATTTAGTATGTATGTATGTATTTCATATGTTCATTCGACGATAAATCGAGTGTACTTGATAAGCTTTATGAAAAGAGTGTAGATGTGTCCAATAGATCTTTAAAGTTCCAATATAAGCCAAATCGGTCACGGTGTTTTTTCGTTATAATATTTTGTTTTATCGATAACCTTCCATCATTGATCCGCGGTCCGGCGACCGATTTAATGTTCTCCTACGACCGATTTAATGATCTTTTCTTAGACTCATTGCTTTTAGTGGAAACAAAAATTGCAAAAATAGAGATAAGAAAGCAAAGTATAATACAACTCACCTGCTAAAATTAGATTGACGTAGATATTAAAACAACCAACTTACGCTACAAGATAAGAGCTCTACCGAAATAATTACGTACTACGTACACGCACTTAGATCTTCCAGATCCCGACTAACCTCAAACTACATACTTCACTTTGCCATCTATCAAAATAAATCATAATTTTTTTCTTATTTTAAAAAGTAGGAAAACTGGTTTTATATAAAAACTAAAAAATGTTGTAAGGAATACGCTGTTAGTATAAGTTTAGGATTAAATCTATTTCTATTTTAGTCATAACTAATGACTCTACCGTGTCTCTACATCACTAAACGTAGTAAGTTTCAACATTTTGATGAAAAGTGAAGAAAAATGCTTTTGTAACAAATGTTAATGTGGGTATTCCAAAGTTTTGTAACAAATTTCACGGTTCAATAATACCTGACTTCAAACTCTACTGGCTGGAAGCGAGGCGGAACGCTATTGCAACCGCAACATTCTAAATGAAGCCTTTGTAATTTTTGTAAGCAAAAAAAGGCAACAGATGCTGGTTATGGCACTTATGGCCCATAACAGACATTATGTAATTTTTGGGTGCGTGCCGTAGATTTAGGGGTCATAGATACGAACGAGGATGTACAAACGTGACCTTTGAATTATTTTTGCTGAATGTGGCCTTGTTAACTTGCATGTGACCTCAGATTATACCATAAAGTCATAAAAACCGTATCTATGATGTCTTCAAATTCCAAAGCCTTTGAGGCATGAGTGGGAAAACTGACTACTCCGTCAAAGATAAAGACATTATAAGAAAGAGACATAAATGTCCATGCCATTATCATTTTGTCCTTAGCATTTCATATAGGTACATATTAAATCTATTAGATTTATAACTTTTTGCTAAATAGAGGTCTGTTTTGTTGTGGATTGGATATATCATCCACCTAAAAACTATATTTAATTTATTCGTTAAAGAAGAAAGCTGTCTACAATACAATATAAAATTTAGAAACAAAACTTACCCGTGTTGTAATTTTGGCTAGTAGAGCTGCTGGTACTGTTTTCACTTTCAGTGCGGGATCGTGGCGTGAATAGCAAATTCCACGGATTATAACTGGAGAACTGCGAACTGTTGCGAGCTTTGGACTCGTTCTTATTATTTGAATTCATAATTATGTATCAGGAAAAGAAATAAAAAATAAATGTGCCGATAACCGTATATAAGACTGACTCTGGCGCACGCTCTGGCTGATAATAAACAAACTATACTAAACAGACGCCGGACGCCGGCGCGACACGACGCTATCGCTGTGTTTTGAGCCGATAGCACCCGAAGACACACGGAAATGCCCGAATTGGTATTTATGATCTGAACCTTGTCCAAGCGACACAAAGACTCGAAGCATTTATGCTAATTAGTAAGCCAGCTTGTATGCGTCAGCAATATTTTTTTTACAAGCTATATTAGTCGCCAAGTAAGTCGACTTCCTTGGATTACTTAAGTACTTACCTAATTATATATATTAATAAAAAAAAACAGTTAATAAAATAAAAGCCGTTGTTATTATTCAAATGATAACATAAAAGATAAAGTATCAAACCATAATCCGTAAGGATAACAATAAATTGGATCAAAGTTGTTTAAAAAAACCGGCCAAGTGCGAGTCAGACTCGCCCATGAAGGGTTCCGTAGCAACAAGTAACATTTTACGATTTAAGACGTATTAAAAAATAACTATCTATGATACTGAGACCGCTATAATTTTAATTGAAAGTACATACTTTGAGGTATATACCACATTTTTTTCAGAATTATTTTAGTAATATTTCAAAAATGACGGTGGGGGGACACCTCAAATTTTAACTTTGTATTAGATTATCTCAAGACTGGAGGGTTTGATCTACATAGTTTCAAAGCAATTTTTGTTGCATTTTAAAAGACCTTTTCAACGATACCCCACACGTTGGGGTTAGTCCAATTTAATTTTTTAAATTCACTTCGTTGTATGGGAGGGGCTAAAAAAAATCATTTTTTCATAATTTTAAAAACCAACTTGGAACTTCAATATCTATCTCTCCACCAATTTTCGTGATGATCGGTGTAGTAGCGGCGGAGTACGAGCCCGGACGGACAGACGGACGGACGAACATGACGAAACTATAAGGAACCCTAAAAACTAAATATTTACTTAATTTCTTTGAGCATGATCAATGGACGTACATTTTTTACAAATAGGTACTTAAATTAAAAAATTGCGATCATCAAATAAAATTAGGCATTTTAACCTTTTAAATAGGTACCTAGTTAAATTATACATATTAAACGTCCTACAGTAATCCACTACTATAAAAAAGGCATCTCCTAATGCATATTTATTATTTCTCCAGATATTTTTTCAAAACAAAAAAAGACTTAAATACCAGAAAAGTTAAATATTCAAACAATTGTATACTATTATTATTTATTTATTTTTATTGTTATTTTCAAATCTGCATCAAGAAATGTTTAGATTATTGTTGTTTTTAATATTAGTTTTAGATTTAATTTATTGTTTTTGAATTTAGTTTTAATTTTCAACAGTGTTTGTCACCAATTTCTGAAATAAATTGACAAGATGTTTGAGAAAAAAAAAAAGATGACACAAATGAAAAAGTTTTAAATATGAGTACTAAAGAAAACTCTACATACTCCACTGATTGTATACTTAAACGACATATTTTTCAACCGACTTCAAAAAAAGGAGGAGGTTATCAATTCGACGTGTATGAATTTTTCTTTTGTTTATGTTACCTCATAACTCCGTCAAATATGAACCGATTTAAAAAATATATGTTTCGTTTTAAAGAATGCATTGCAAGATTGGTCCCATGTAATTTTTTTTAAGATCGGAGAAAAGATCTTGGAGCTGGAGACCGAAATTCCTCACCAGACAACTGCAGCTCAAATATTATAATGATTCTTTTTTTATTTGAAAGGCTTTACTACCAAGTTGGTCCCATTTTAATTTGGTGAAGATATGATGAAGAAATTTGGAGATATGGAAGAAACTCCTTAAAAAAATTGAAGTCGGTTGTTTTTTTTGTTAAAAATTTAATTAAGTATTCTAGTTATTTTGTTTAAAAAACAAACCACACAACCGATTTAAATAAAATTTATATGTGGTCCCATAGATGTGTGATCCCTGGAAAGCATACCCTTTAAAAAAAAGATTTTTTCTACTTAGTCCAGGCGTCTTCGAGTAATCGGGGAACACTCATAAAAACAAGAAGAAATCCTTCTTTTTTGGAGTCGGTTTAAAACAAGATGCTGGGCAAGTGGGTTGGTGATCGCAGGAGATAGTTTAAAGTCGTTACACAAAGGACGCTACTGCATGGTTTATTTTACCTATTCATTCCAACTCCCAAAGTTGCCCGTTATGCATACAGTGCATCGGAAATTAAACCATTAAGTATATTCAGACGAAATATCGACCTTTATGCTGAAAAAGAAAAATAAAATTGTCATGCAGAACTTATCAAAATTTTAGACGTCACATTTATTGTATAATTGAAAAGTATTGATAACTATTGAAAAACAATTTTAACGTTTACTTTTATAACATATTTTACAAGAAGTAAAGAAACCCTTTGAAAATGAAGATCCCGTACCTAGTGTCGACCAACACGCGCGATGCGTACCGGACCACTACCGTGATGATGACCAGCGTCGCTGAAGCAAACCGGAAGATAGTGGCTGAGGACTTTGAATGGGACGACCACCTCACTCCTGCCCCCCTCACATACTGGGCTGCACTAGCTCTCTCTAGAGTCTTCGATAAAATTAACCCCTTGCACAGTATCCTTCAAAAAGATATTGATATGCTCATGGATTTGTACCCAGACACAATACCACTAAGATGTAGTGTTCCCCATATAAAGGTATTTAGTGTACCATTCTTATAGGTTCTGAATAAAAGGTGTATAAGATAATACTTCTTTATTGCACCAACTGAGTAGGAATAACAATGATTAAAAGTAAATTAGAAATAGAGTAGGTACAAAGGTGTGTGTATTATTTAAACTAACGTCGCCGCTTCTAACACTCGCCCTGATGATGATCGTCTACTAAATAAATCGAAACCTGTTCAGCCTTTTTGACTATACCTATGTACTACGTGAGTAAACCGTTTATTCAGAAGAAAAATACTTAAAAGAGATGACAAGATCCTAAAATGATAAAAAGGCCATCCTTGGCAGAAATGCCCAGGAATTTAAACAGAAATAGGTACATATTTTATATTCTGGCTATTAAGCTTACTAATAGACATACGATCAATATTATAATTACTTAGTGTAAAATTTATATTTATTCATAATTTCCACATCATTATGATTTTATTTTAGGATGAACAATACTGGAAAAGGTCTTTTGCCACAAAATTTCCTGAAAAGGTAGAGTTGGGAGTATCTTTTTGGAAAGGAAAATTCTTATCAACTTGCCTGCAAGACTATTTAGAAAATGTAAACCCAGATGTATTTATAGAAGAAGATGCTGTAGAACTTGCCGCCTTGGTAATATATGTTATATTGGTATAAACTATATGACTAGACTTGGCATGACGACTGCAAAAATAATGTTGGCCCATCGGTTGGATTTATTAAAAAATATTGAACACGTACTTTTTCTTTTTTCTGAGAAACAATAAATGATGAAGATACAGCGTATTTAAATTTCGCATGACGTCATGGATACCTACGATTTTTACACAGCGTTGACGTCACAACACAAGCCCCTACTCTGAACCTAGATACTCTGTATCTTTGTAAATTTTAATTTTTTTGAAAACATGAAAAATATGGGTACATTATTTTTGGATAATCTAACTTATGGACTGATTAGAATAATACTTTTTAAACCAGTCATCATCTTTATGTTAGATTTCGTTTCAGTCGTTGATTACGACTACTGCCTTTTCTTCTAGATGGTCTACTTATGTCTTTAATAGTCTTCCTCTTCCTATCTGAACGTTTTCTATTGAAAATTTTTTAGTATTAGTGTGTTTTTAGTTTTAGAGTAGTGATTTGCCCCGAACTGAGAACGTGTGAGGTCTATATCTCAATAATCTCTTAGCCGATTGTTTCATTTAGGACCAATTATTTTTTTACATTTAGTTTCTAGAAAACCTCGACTTATCATGGAATACATGAATATCATTTCAGGTAAGTCCATACATTTACGAGTTGGGTCTCAATCAGCTCCAGATGGTCCTTCAACCATTACCACCTATTCCTTACGAGAATGTCGTCGAGGATACTTGCCCCTTCAGTGTCCCCAAGCTCTACGACCACATCCCTCTCGAACCAGTCCTCATGAAGCTATACAACCTGCAAGAAATATCTTTAGTGTTTGGCATTAACAACCTCACTGACAGCTATTTGCCAAGATACTTTGAATTTTCTTTGGCTGATTGCGAGTCTCTTTGTAGAGGACTTGAGGATTTGAGACATTTAAGACTGTTTCGTATTAACCGCAGCAATTTAGATTGTTCCAAAGTGAAGCTGATTTTACAAAATTTGGTTAAGAAAGAAACTATTGAGGAGCTGGATTTTAATCATTGCAAGATCGGTGATTACGGAATGAAAGCTTTGGGTGGTTTTATCTACATCCATAATAACGTGAAGAGAGTAAGAATAGCCAATAATCGTTTCAAGGAAGTCGGCGTGCAGGGGATCGCGTATGCATTGCAAATGAAGCCCGCCGCGCCGATAGAGCTGCTTGGTAAACATTGTATTTTACACCTTAGAAAAGTAGGGATCACTATTATTAACCCATAATTAGGGCAAAGAATTGATGCATATGAAAACTGTTGTGAAATTTTCTTTTTGGCTACGACAATCTGGAAAAATATTCAATTAATATCACTACAAAATGCTATAGTGTCCTACAGTTGGGCATTTTTTTTTACGAATAATACCGTGTGGTTTCCGGCAGAGTAGAATAGGACCGCTCCGAATCTTCCCGTGGATGACGTTGAAGGTGACTTAGGAAACATAAGCTGAATAAAGCTTTTAAAATGTTTAAAAGCTTTATTTAGCTTGTGTTGGATACGGGTTGGAGAAGTGTCATTGATATAACACCTCTCCAACCCGTCTTGCCAGCGTGGATAGTGAAGGCCAAATCCTCTGGCTATGCTGACTAAGTATAGCTCTGCAGTATAGAGAGGGTCGTGCTCCTGCAGTGGAGACTAAAAAAGACCTGGATGATGATGAATGTTTAATAATGTACTCGTTGGTTTTATTCACGAAAATCCTTTTGAATTACATGTTCGACAAGACATAGACAAGAGTAAATGCATACATATCTAAATCCATTCAGTACCAATGTCTTGTAAGCTTAGTGCTAAGTGTGGACCGTTGAGTATTGTCCATTTACTAATGTAAAGTAATAGATTTCAGCCTGAACCCGATGTCTCTGGAATGCGCGACAATTTTCGCCGCAGCGTTTGTCCGCTGCAAAGAGAAGCCACAAACCTTGATTGTCAATTCTTGCGGTTTTAGCGGCGCTTCCGCGGAGAAGGTATAGTTTATTTACTTCAAATATTGTACAATGGATCTGAAATGGCTGACTTTATTACTTTATTTGAAAATGCTTTTATAATTGGAGGTTTCACGTGAGATACAACCCTCCTGCTTAGAGCCGCAAGGATAAAGACTGATAGTGTATGATATACGAGTTTTTGGCGGAAAGTCAAGAGGTTCAGTTGGGGTTTGCTTCAAATTATTTTTTAAATTAATTTTCGAATTAATTAAGTTTGGTGTTATGAAGGTAGATGCTTATGCTCATTAACAATATGGAAAATAATTAAAATAGACAGTCATAGTCATAGTACGGCTGTAGTGATATTTGTTTAGCGTACTGTGAACGTCTTTACACCGTCCGCCACTCAATCGGCTATGAAAACCAGTAGACTCACTAGATTTGTCGTCAAAAGCTCCCTTGAAGCAATCAAAGGCCTACACTGACTTTTCATTGAAAATTGTAACGTTAAGCTTTAGTTTGCATTTTTGCCAAAAGCTGCCGTTTTTCGCAAAAATGCAAACTATTCGTAAAGCTTAACGTTCTCACTTTAAACTGTAAACAGTGGTTCATAAAATAGTTTGAAGGGTTATCTAAGTTTTACTAGATCAAAAGTTTAAATGATATCTCCGTTTCCTTTCAAATAATTTATTTCAAATGGGGGCAGCACTGGACTCCGTGTATCGTCTTAAGGCCGTACCTAAATTTTCCGGGGTCCAGTGCTGCCCCCATTTTAAATAAATTATTTCAAAGAAAACGAAGACATCATTTAAAATTTTGCATATTCATAAAATACTTTGAAGGATTATCTAGGACTTGATAGTTGCAAAATTTTAAATGATGTCTCCGTTTTCTTTGAAATGATTTATTTTAAATGGGGGCAGCACTGGACCTCGGAAAATTCAGGTACGGCCCTAAGAAGACTCTAAAGGACTATGACGTAAAATATTCTTTTAAAAAAGTATTTTGCGATACGTACGAGGTATACAAGTACTTAGATTTATTAGTAATTCAGAATAATAATGAGTAAGTAGTGTTTGTTTCAACTGTATACACAGATGGCGGGGCTGCTTAGCCTGAACCGTGGTCTGACGAGATTAGACATGGCGGCGAATGACTTGTCCGGCGTAGCAGAAAAAACTCTCATCAGCGCCCTGGAGCAGAATAAGAGAATACTTTTGTTGGACTTGCGAAGGACGCGTTCGTATTTTATTTTTAATATGAAATTAACATAAGTTAGATAAATACTTACTAAAAATATATGTGGGGTGGAGGTTGGCAAATCAAAGAAGAGCTCCAGAACAATCTTTATTGCGTAGACAACATTAATATTTTCTTACAACCAGCCTGCATCGTATACTCGGGTCCTGCGAGAAGAAAACGACGACCCTCCCAAAACATTCACTCCTTCCTTTTTTCCTTTACTTACACCAAAGTATAATAAAGAGTACTAGCGTACTTACACTCCAATTCATTCAGTTGCGTTCATACTGTCATATACGTTCGTAAGGCAAAATCATCAATCCCAGATATATTTGGTTTTATGCTTAATTAATACCTACGAGCTTCGATCATTATGATCGAAGCCTACGAGTATAATAAAATGTGACAATATGGGCGTAAATAACGATGAAATTACAGCTGTGGCGCATAATCACCTGAATATCTAATAGACATTTTCTCATAAAAGCTTGGGGACGACTAAAAATATCATTCTTTTAGATATATCCGAAGAGACACAAGCCAAAGTGAATGAGCTCTTAGACAGAAACAAGAAGCTTATCGGCCAAGAAACAGAGCCAAGTGACGAGATTCCTCCTCTGTACCTCAACGAGCCGGAGTACCTCATCTGGGAGTACAATCCTAACAACCCCGATTATATCGCTGGCCGGTATCCCGAAAGAGTGCCTGAAGTCTGATCGAAGTGAATCTATTGTAAACTATTGTTTAGTTACGACCCATATCCACCGAATCCTATAGATTATAGTAGTGAAATAAACAATGCTTCAGATCTCAGTAATTAACTCTGGTCAAAAAATGATTTTTTTTATTGCATTGCAACTTTATTTTTTATTGCAACATGCGCCATTAGCCATATTTACATTTTATAAGTAACGTCGAATGTCCACGTCGCACCCCTGTTGGGAGCTTAACCCTTGAAGTTGTAGGTCAAATCTAACTGGGTCATTTGATCCAGGTTGGAAGTTTTAGCTTCGAGGAGGAGGTCTATTTCGACATATTCGACTCAGCTGGGCAGCGTTCGGGTAGCTAAGCAGTGTCTTCTCGTCTAAAATACATCAGATCCTTAAGATTAAAGTCTACAATCGATGTGTGTTAACTGTTGCCAGTAATGACTTATGGATCTGAAACGTGGTCCCTTACTATGGGTCTCATAAGAAGGCTCAAGGTCGCTCAACGGGCTATGGAGAGAGAGTGCTATGATAGGTTCAGAAATGAGGAAATTAATAGAAAAACAAAAGTCACTGCATAGCCCAGCAGATTAGCTCGTTGAAGTGGCAGTGAATGGGACAAATAGCGTGACGAACCGATGGCCGATGGGGTAAAAAGGTTCTCGAATGGCGACCACGCAATGGGAAGCGAAGCGTAGAACACCCACCCACAAGGTGGTCAGACGGCCTGACCAAGGTCATTGAGAAGCGCTGGATGCAGGCCGATCGGTCATTTTGGTAATCCTTGGGAGAGGCCTATATCCAGTAGTGGACGTTATGCGGCTGAAAGGAATAATGAAAAACGATAAATGAACACGTTATATCCTAAAAACGTATTATGGTCGTTTTCAGGATTATATAAAGTTGCTGCATGATTTAGATGATGATTTATCTTTATTTTTTATATTTCGTAAGTAAAGAGGACATATTCCGCGTCTTCGTAATACTGATTTATGTACCTAGCTCGCTCAGTTGAAGTACATCTGGTCCACAGCAGTCCAAAGTCCATAATTTATTAACAAATCACCACTGCACGAGGCAGCCTCAACAGCTTCGCCTCGCTGGCTAAATGCAAGTGAGGTAAGCTTTGGGATGACATATACCTATTGCATTTAATTTTCTTTTTGTCGTTTCAGACCACTGGATTTTGAAATTCTATTTGTTAGACAATTTGTGTAATTCCTTGGATTCTCATAAGAAATTGGAAGAACATTTAAAATTACAGTCCTCCATGTGTAATATAAGTTTATAAAAAAATGCGACTTTGTGTGACCACTGACTTGCATATTATATTTAAAGAAGAAAAATCGGGAAAGCGCACCGCGGGCTCCAAAGCAGCACAGGCGGAGGATGCAACCGATAACGCTTCTAAGATAAGAGTACCTCAGCTAACCGCGGTAGCTAATAACAAGAGTAGGTAATAAACATTATTTTGGTTCAATTAACTTACAAGTAAGTACAAGTGGTATGCGTATGCGTGTAACTCATGAAATGTAATTGTCTCTATTTACAAATGCATGACATCGCTGACCCAACCATAGTCCAACATTCAGTTGGTATTTTAATAAATCGTATTCTACGTAGCAACTATTAAATAAAGAAATGTAATAAGTAGGTATGCAATATAATTTAAACGTTGTATTTTAGTATATACTTATTGTATTTCTGCTTTTTATTGCTACATTTATTTTAGAATAAAGGAATATAAAAAAAAAAATTACCGACTTCAAAAGGAGGAGGTTATTAATTCGTCGGAATCTTTTATAATGTATGTTCCCCGATTACTCAAAAGACGCCTGGACTTCTGCTTCATTTGGAATTCTTGTTTTGATTGAAAGGGTGCACTTGTCAAGTGGTCCCATAGAACTTTTATCAATCTCGGTTGTGTAGTTGGGTGTTGAAGTCGGTTTTTAGTTTCGAAAAATTATTATGATAAAGAGTTTTGTTAAAATAGATAAACCAATTTCACAACTGACAAAACGACATCCTAAAATCTATTTATTGTACTTATAAGTGCTTATAAACATCCTTGTTCAGATTGTTTTTGTAAAAATACTTATCTTATTATATAACCAAGTAGCTTCTTGCTTATTTATTTGGCACTTGTTTATTCTAGATTTTTGTTTGAATCATACATAGATGTACTTATTAACTTTGTCATTAATGGCCAAGATATAGGATTTTTCCTTTTATTTAACTATCCCAATGCTATTGATTTTTTGAATTTGGTTTGACCACGTGACGAAACTAACAAATAAACAAAATAACTGGCCAAGTGCGTGCTACATGTTGGGCCACGCTCAAGAGTAGAGTTCCAAAGTTATTTTCCATAATGTTACTTTTTTTGGACAAATCACCCAATGGAGCTAGCCCCAAAGTAAGTTAGGAACAGTAAACAAATTTTGTTTACTGTTACAAACAACATGTTTACAACTTAACCTTAATAATTGTTTTCTAAGGATTGGGTGTTTTGTAGGAAATTTTTCAAATAGGTAATTTTTTTAAGTTATTGTTTGTATTGGTTTAATTCTGTAAGGATTGACTTCCGTGCATCACGCGCGGCGTTTTTGATAGACGTTGCGTCGCAGACGCGAGGCACGGAAGTGACTCCATACATTTTCATACTACGATGGTAGTAGGTGGATGGTCGCATAGCCGCAATGGCCGCGGCCGTTTGCGAACTATGCGTGCGCTTACGATCGGCCGCGAGGCTTGAGGGAATACATGAATTTTCCGGGGTCCAGTGCTGCCCCCATTTGAAATAAATTATTTGAAAGGAAATAGAGATATCATTTAAAATTCTGTTTCGACCAAGCCCTAGATAACCCTTCAAACTATTTTATGAACTACTGCTTACAGTTTAAAGTGAGAATGTTAAGCTTTACTACGCAAATTTTCCAAAAGTGGCCGTTTTTCGCAAATGTGCTTAGTAAAGCTTAACGTTAAAGGTCATATCGAGCAAAAAAAAATATTTTTTTTTACCCAACCAAAGAATGCAAGAATTAATTTATTTGCGACTAACGCTCTAGTGTTATGAGCCCGTAGTCTATCGACATCGACTTCAAAATAGTATTTTAATTTAAACAGTCACATTAAAAAAAAGGGCTAATAGTTATGTACTGAAAGGGTTGGCCTTGCAGCAGCATCGCCGGTTCCGCGGCGTTCCATCGCTCTCTTTCGTTCTAGCAAATGACGGTTCTGAGCGACAGAAAAGGATAGCAGCATAGGAAAATGCAGTACCATGCTGACAGATGTGACCCAACCCTAAGTTGATTCAGTTCAAGCTAGATGACAAACACACTAACCCGAATCATGTTAAACTAGTTTATGGTAACATTCCTTATATAAAATTAATACCCATAACTTTGGCGAGCCACGGTGCGAGAAGTATTGGCTATGATTGTTTTCCTCGTGAATATATTTCCTGTTTAATATTAATTTCATTCCACGCATTATTCATACATTGGCAAAGCAATGAGATTTCTCCGGGAATGCTTATTAGATGGCTTGATCAAATGGAGTTATTGAGTGTGCTCTGTATAAAATTTGTTTTCGATTAAATCTGTTTATAGATTTGATTTATGTTATTTACAAGTCCTCAGTGTTTTTTGACTTTTTCTTAGACGCTACAAAATACTGGACTATACGGAAAATTTTATAATTTATAACTATTTCAACATTATGCAAACATTTTTACAGAAAGAAATCGCCGTATCGGGAAATTTTTATCGCTCTTGGAAAGAGACATCGATATATGATGTAGAATTAACTCTTTTGAATTTAGGTAGATGTAGACGAAGTAACTTAAAGTATGTCTGATGCATATTTTTGTCACTAAATATCAAAATCTATGCCTTCGTTAGTACACCTGTTCAGTTGTTGACTTTAGGTCGATTGGTCGACATGTAGAATGGGTAAACAAGTTTGTTTGTGCTGTTCTAACACAAATATTTACTTTTAGTTGTCACAGTACTTACCTAGAAACTTTATTGTCCAGTCAGAAAAACATATTTTGTTCTACTTGTACGTTTGTTTTAAGAAGTACGTTACATAGCTGTTCAGTCCTTAAAAAGGATTTAGTTATCATCATCATCCGAGCGTATTCCCGGTTGCATCCTCAGTGGTAACGCTTTAGACTGAGGATGCAACCGGGGTCCGTTACCTAACCTAGGTGATTTGACGAGGTTACTCGTTATCCAGAGCGACTGCCGTCTAACATCCGCAACCCAAAGGGTAGACCAGAACCAATCCTAGGATAGGTTTAAACAAACGCCACATGGCGTTCGTAAGAAAAAGAAGACGCATCCCCAGACCACCAGAACGTCTGTCATACGATCTAATTGGGACTGAGGGCATGCTATATTACGCCAGCATAATCCACTTAAAATATACATAACCAATTATTCCGTCATGTAGAAAATGTAGGAAGCCCAAGAGAAACGAGAACTTGAATTTGTGGCTTGCACAGTGACGGCCATTTATTGAATGAATTGACGGGTAGACCACAGAGCAGTGGAACATTATTGTAGAACAATTAAGAAGGATACACCACAGAGTTCAAAAAAAGACTTGGTTATTGGTAAAATTTCCAACAATTCATAAAATAAATTACAAAGCACTTTTTCATGGTAACATTTCTCGTAAGTGAAGAAGCGAAGTGGTAGAAAGTCTCTACCACCAGACGTCCGTCAAACGATCTAGTTGGGACTAAGCAAGTATCACGTGCGGTTTTATATACTCTTATCTACTTAAAAACTATACAGAAATTCTATCATGTATACACAACCAATTATTCAGTCATAAAATAAATTACAAGGCACTTTATCATGGTAACATGTGTCACTTAGCTGCTCGACACACGCAGTCTCTAGTAGAGAGCGTGTGTCAAGCCTCTACCATCAGACGTACGTCATACGATCTAGTTGGGACGCGGTTTTATATATCTACTTAAAACTATACAGAAATTTCATCATGAATACACAACCAATTATTCAGTCACAAAATAAATTACAAAGCACTTTATCATGGTAACATGTGTCACTTAGCTGCTCGACACATGCTCCGACCACCAGACGTCCGTCCCTCATATGATCCAGTTGGGACACAGCGTGTATCATGTGTGGTTTTAGACGAGCATATCTACTTTTAAACTATAAAGAAATTACATCGTGCGTTTAATATTTACTTACAGATCAGGTTTAACGGAATCGAGATTCAGAGGACCTAAAAATCAAGGTGTTTTCGAGTCTTAAATTTAAAAGGTTTTTTAAGTTTACGTCCATCTCATCCTTCTGATGGACTTACGAGTACGAAATTTGTGTGTTCTGTGGGAGAAAAAGCAGCTGGTACATTCTTAAGTTTCCAGTATGGAAGATATACAAGTTTGACTGCCTCCGCAGTCCAGTGGTCAAGGCGTTTGCCTTGTGATCCGGAGGTCATGGGTTCAAATCCCACTGGGAAGCATACTTTGTGAAAAGTTGTTTCCAGTCTGCTTAGGATATTGCAGACTTGAATCACCTGATTATCCGAAAAGAAATATGATTCCGTGCTTCGGAAGGCACGTAAAGCCGTTGGTCCCAAACGCCATCTAGCGTTTGTACCTATCCTAAGATTGGTTCTGGTCTACCCGTGTGACCTCCGCAACTCAATAGTTGCGGAGGTCACACGGCAGTCGCTCTGTGTAAAAAAACCAGTAACCTCGTCAAATCGCCCAGGTTAGGTAGCGGACCCCGGGCTCTAAAGCGTAACCGCTGACGATGCAACCGGGAGTTCAAAGCGAATCTAAAAGTTCTATCCAGGTAAAGGTAAATTAAATTAATCTCTGTTTTTCCTAAAGGTTGACTGGTAGAGAATGCATTATAGCGTTAAGTTCACCTTTTGTACCATTGTAATACCATTTAATAAAGATTTTAATAAATAAATAAATAAAGCAATCTATCGTTGTGACGTCGCTATGAATACAACTGTAAAATAAAATACTTCACCTATGCATACAAATAAATTGATACGAACCCAATAATTCAATATATTGCCTAGCCTTAATAAATAGAGGGCTGCCATAAAGAGCCAAGTAGCCTGAGGGTCAGTTGTAGCATTCGTAACGTCATCCACTTTCATCTCGAGCATTCACAAAGGCCCTCTCGAGATGTCTATCTCGTTTGCCTCCCACTGATATCGTGTCGGCCGACCACTCTTGGCTTTTTATCGATTCTGCAAACTGTAACTGGCTGACTTGTTTCTTTTGTTCTTTTAATAGAAGTGTTTTTAGGGTTCCGTACCTCAAAAGGTAAAAACGGAACCCTTAAAGGATCACTCACTTGTCTGTTCGTTCGTCTGTCACAGTCAATTTGCTACGAAACTACTAGAGCAATTGAGTTGAACTGTTGAAAGGTAGGTACACATATGTAATTCAGTGACCCAAAGACGGACTTATAACGTAAATAAATGAATTTCAAATTTGAAAGCCACCTATGGAAGGTAAATTAGATACTCAAAAATAAAAGCTTTGTTGAAGTTATTTAAATAACTACTAATATTTATCTTAAAATGATGAAAATAGTTTATTTAAAAAAGAAAGATAAAATAATTTACATATTTACAGATATACAAAAGTTAAGTACCTACTTACTACAAATTTAATCTAAAAAATCATGTCCATGTGGTATAGTGCCTAGAAAGCTGGCCGCATTTCCGCGTTGAATCGCAATACTAATTAAAATTATAAAAAAACATATATTTGAGATTCTTATTAGCCCTTTCATTTGATATGTCAGACGTCATAGTTTGCAGATCTTTATTTTCCGATATTTATAAGAATTGCTCATCTGTTCTTGTTCTTCATCTGTTCTTCTTATAGATATCAGTAAACCCCTTCAGTGAACCCTCTTCACGCGAGTTTAACTCGCACTTGGCCGGTTTATTTTATAAAATTTTAGTAAACTACTCGTATTTCTGGACTAACTGCTGAGCCCAACATTGATTGAGTTTGCTTCCCAAGATAGACTCTGAGGACTCGCTTTGCTCGGACGTTTAGCACTCAAAATATTTCTATCTGTTATCAGATTTATATAAATTAAAGCAACTTCTCGTTTGCTTTCATTTATATAAAAGTTCTCATAATATCGTCATTTTATCTATCATTATTACAGACTTTCCAGAAACTTCACGTGGGGCTCGATTAGTCTCATTTTATTACGATCGCAAGGTGACCCGATAAATGATATCGCAGTAGTGTAATTATGAATCATTATATTTATATTCGTTTGATAAAATTATCTTTTAAAAACAATGTGCTTATTTTTTTCTTAAAACTTGATACGAAGAAAAACGTTATAATTTAAGAACTAGTAAGTATGAAAATATTTTCACTTAAAGTAAATTTTCATAAAAAAACTAATACCTTTTTAAAAATAATTATTTCTTACTCAACGTAACAAACTGGCATCATCACTTCTACGAGACTAAAACGTACAGGGTATGAAAAAAAGAACCGTGTAAGTTGGCAAAAAGACAAACGCAAATAAATCAAAAGCTATAATTTTAGGTTTTGATAAGTATTTGAATTTTTGTACGCATTAACCGCGGAAATTTATAATGAATAAAAAGAAAACCAATAAGATGCGAATAATTTATTGTAAGTTCATTAGCAAAGCGCAGAAATAAGCAACGTTTGTTGTGCGACGAGGAAACAATGTAATGTGCGATTGTTTAGTAAAATGGAAGTGAAAATTAATAAAAATTTTACCATATGCCTTCTTTCTCCACATATTTAAAATTATTTAATTTTTTACATATGCCTTCTTTCTCCACATATTTAATTTCCAGGTATTGAAACCCTGTTCAGTTTAGCGCTCCTGCCAGAAGAATCTATTGCAACAAAATTAAAAGATTAATGGGTTATAGAGTAGGGTAGGGATTGATACTGCGCTATTGCAATAGTGACTCCAAAACCTGTCATAATCATAATTACCGACTACTTTTGTGGTAGGTGGTGCCTTGCTATTTACTAGATAGGCCTCTCAATCATGCCGACGATTATCAAAGCACTCAGGTCCGTGGTGTCGCTACTCACCAACAGCTCAACACAAAGAAAATCCCAAAAAAATTGTAAGATCATTTAAGCAGTATTACTTACCACCATATCATAGCGACTTACCGAAACCCAGATAAACCCTACGAGGTTTTCGTGGTTCGATATCATTCAATGTATTTTTTTTTATGAACTTTGAAAAAAAAACTGCCCTGAGGGCTTAATATTATCATTACGGTAGATATAAAAACGACACAAATCTATCACATTTTTTTAATAAATTACTCGTATCTGATATAAAAATATGTAAGTAGGTAATACCTGTACAATGTTTCTGATAAAAAACAATAGACGAGTTGTCACCGCATAAGGTTGTTTAATAAATATGTTATAGTGCACATTATAATATTATAAATTAAATATAGTATGCGGCAAGTTTTAATAACCATAAAATAGTGGCTAGTGAAAATATGATGAACGGCAGGCAGGGGGCACGAGACCGGAATCAAAATGTTGGATGAGTAGATATACAGACCCGATCCAAAAAAGGGGAAAAGTAAAGATGAAGATGATGAGGAGTAGTATGGAATACTTACCTAACTAATATGACGACCTACGCGGCGTAATGGTTAACACGCTAGACCGCTAATCCGGAGGTTCTGGGTTCGATCCCCAGAATAAGTTGGAAAATGGTATTTTTTAAATTGTCCTGGGTCTTGGATGTTTATCCATATATGTATTTATCATAAAATATAGTATCGTTGAGTTAGTATCCCATAACACAAGTTTAAAAAAAACTTACTTTGGGGCTAGCTTAATCAGTATGATTTGTCCCTATATATTTATATATTTATTCTATAATATCACAGAATAAGCACCAGTACTAATATGATAACTTCGATGGCAAAAAATCTATTGCAAAAGAAATAAGTGAAATCTAGGTAACATATCTTTTAAAAAGAGATTCGGACGATGTTAATTTGCCTCACATTTCCGTCCCTATATACTCGTACTCCAAAGCCAGAAATGAAATTCTACTTCAACATCTGAATGAGAAATGAAAATGTTGAAAATGTCACCTGGCAACTTTTTTATTCATTTATTTTGTACGGCTATCTCGTTGCTATCGTATTGTGAATACAGAAGAAATTTATTCCAGTGACAAAAAGGAAAGCAATGGAAAGCTTCCTAGGGCTCCTTTGATATTTGTAATAATGTCGAATTCATCATGTTGTCTTTATAATCTGTCTGGAAATAAATCTAGGGAACCTTACTTCAAAACCTACAAACTACATTACTACGCAGCTCTGTAAATACGTAAGTAACGATGGTGCAGTGGGTACCTACCTAATACAGAGTAACTTGTGTACCTTGTCAGTATTGCTGCTGGCTACTGTCTATGTTTCAAATCTAATAAATATAATTCTTATAAATTGATTAAAAATGTTATCTTTCTTTAAATAATCTTTTTTATCACTCTTTGATCTTCAATTCACCTTATCAACTTGAAAAACTATATTTAAATTTACTCTGCTCATTACAACTGACAAGACAACATGAAGCAAAAAGTTTATAAACAGAGTTATCGATATTCTTGTTACCTGATCTCGGAAGATAAAACTTTTGCACTTCTAAAGTTAGCCACAAGTCTGTATTTTTCACAAGTTTGTGTTTTCAAGCGTCTCGTTAACAACTATTCTATCTCTATAAAGTAAAACAATAATCGCGTAGAGATAAGTAACTTTTATTTATATTTTCAGTCAAGTTATACTTCCATGCTCTTCTTTCCGCGTAGATCGTAAAAGCCGATTGAGGGAATGGGCGAAAATGCGATGCGGCTAGCAACCCATTACTAATTTTGATTCCTTTTACACCTTTTTAGCCCCCATCACGATAAAAGTTGCCTTTGGGTCCTGCGGCCCTGGGTTTTGTCAGCTTGTCGACAAAGACCCAAAATGCTCTGTCTGCTAAATTGGGTATAGCACTGCTAATTGGATGACTGGGGTTAAAAATAAATTATTTGGTGCTGTTAAGAGAATAAAACGTCACAAAAAAGTGTCACTTGTCATTGATCATATCCATTTTCAACATGATTTTTGACTTATTAATACAGAAAAAATATTAAGAGCGCTATATGACTCGAAAAATATATGACGTCCCGGTTTTGTATTTCAATCCCATACAAAATGTTTGTTTTGACGTTTAGAAAAAAGTGTATGATCTGACTTGTTGTCATCTAGCGGACGAGAAAGTGTATTTGCAAGAGTCAAGTTGATCGTTGGCGACCTTACTAGATACCTTTAACTAGCATTGTGACACTATTTCTAGATTATTTCTGATTCAAGTTGAAAAAGTCTGAAACTTAACACAATATTTAAGAATCAAAGTTAAGTTTCAAAATTCACAAGAGATTACATGATAGCGGTGTTATTCATATAACCCAAGCCTCGCAAACAATAAGCGTTGGAGCGGCGGCTGACGCCTGATACTCGACGGCGGGCAATGTTCCCCGCAGAAATTGAATTGCTATAGTCAGAAAATCAATCAGTTTTTTCGCTGACGTAGCAAATCTATTGATGTTATGGATTCATTTCGTATATTACGCTATGATTTCTCTAGAAGATATCGTGCGGGCGACATTTTAGGGCAGAACTAGTTATTAATGGTGGCGTAATGGTTAACACGCTAGACCGCTAATCCGGAGGTTCTGGGTTCGATCCCCAGCCAGGGCAAGTTGGAAAATGGCCTTTTTCAAATTGACCTGGGTCTTGGGTGTTTATCTATATATGTATTTATCATAAAATATAGTATCGTTAAGTTACTATCCCATAACACAAGTTTAAAAGTTACTTTGGAGCTAGCTTAATCAGTGTGATTTGTCCCTATATATTTATTTATTCATTAATAGTATTTCGATCTTTACATTTTATATAAATGTGTGTAACTATATACTTACCTATACTAAGCGTCTCATTATCAAAATTGGCCAAACACGCTTTTGTCTGTCTGTATGTTGTCGCCTACAGGTCGCATTTCGCATTTTCAACGAATTTTAGCGCAAATTGGCACACAAGTTCCTTGTTTTTTTTTTTGTCAATCTCGATTCTAGATTGGGGGGAAATAGGGGGGAAAAGAGGGAAACTTTGTAGAAGCTTTATTTACTGACGGATTTCAACTTTTGAGTCGGATTTCATCCTGTCACAAGATATTGCAAAAAAACCAAATAGGGGGGGTGGAGGGGTTATAATGGACGAATTTCAGTAGAAAAAGACTAAAGTTAAAGCTGATAAGGTAGTAAAATATATCAACAAAAGGTACCCGGTATAGGTACGATTTAGAATCCAACTTCGATTGTAGGTAGATCGATATGAAAACACCAACCGTACCATCTTGTCCGAAAATGCTATCTAAGCGTATCTGTCTCGTATTCCTATTCATCTTCGGAATCCATACATCGCCGTGTATACGTTGCAATCGGCATCGGGAGCCGTTTCTAGGATTGCTGACTACACAATAGATTCACAAAATCGAATGCATTTCTAATGTAGTGCATGTGCACATTGTGCGGATACATTTCGGATTATGACTTACGACATGAGAGCTTAGATATTGTATCTAACATACGATTTAGGCTCAACTTACATTGCCACGGAATGGAAGCGAATTTTAAAACTCTACATAGCATATGTAGCCCTATGTTAATGTGGTAATCTATAAAATTGTGTCAACAAAACGCACTCGAATTCCCGCGAAGTTTCTTTCTTCATGTTAATTTGTACGGTAGGTATTCTTCTAGATTATAGAAGTCATTATCCTCTATGAATTCCTTAAAGTTCGCCTCTATTCCACGGCAATGTAAATAAATTCAGCCAGCTGCGTACGTATACTGCTGCGGAAAACAAACAATAAATGGAAAGCTAACTACACATTTGACATTACCCTTTTGGCATCGCCCAAGAGTCCAAGATAAGAATTCCTTTGTGGATTCGCACCTTGAAACAACCAATTAAACAGATTATTGGTTCAATTCGCGGCTAACTGCTTCGTGATGTGAATAGACATGATTGAAATACGTACGTATTGCCAGTTTGCACCGTGGTGTTGAAGGTTTGCGAATTTTTGTTACGTCCGTTATAAAGTGAACATCAGTTAAAAAAGTTTTAACGAGTAACGCAAAAACTAGTTTGAAGTAATTTTTAAAAACTGGCCCGTACCGTTATTCAGTGGGCCACATAAAATAAACGGGCAAGTGCGAGTTGGACTCGTACATGAAGGGTTCCGTACCACCGTACAATGTTTTAAAACGCTGAAGAAACACGTTTCTTGTATGACGACCCCCTTTTTTTTTTTTTTTTTTTTTTATTAGAAATTTGAGTGCGTTTGATCTCTATCTAGCCTGATGGGAAGCTAAGATGAGGTCTAAGGTGTATCACGCAGACTCAAAAAATGCCTGTTCACTCTTGCCTTGAAAATCCCTAAATTATATGTATGGGGAAACATCGACGCAGGGAGGGAATTCCACACCTTAGCGGTTCGCACAATGAAGGAGGAGGCGAATCGAGAGGTACGATGAGGAGGAATATCGACCACAAATGGGTGGAATCCCTGTCCACGTCGTGTTGTCCGATGGTGGAATGGTGCAGGGGGAATTAAATTATGTAATTCCTGCGCACACTCCCCGAAGTGCAACCTGTAGAAGACACACAGACTTGCTACTAGTCGGCGATGTTCGAGGCTGTGGAGCCGTCCTGCCGTAAGCAACTCATCACCAACGAGTCTTCTGGCACGTCTGTCGATAGCTTCCAGGGCTTCGAGCTGATAGCGGGCAGATCCATCCCATAGGTGGGAGCAATACTCCATACATGAGCGGACTTGAGCTGTGTAAAGGCTCAACAGTTGGTCAGGGGTAAAATATCGTTGGACCTTGGAGAGGATGCCCAGTTTTTTAGAAGCCGTCTTAGCCCTGGACTCAATATAGCTACCGAAGTTAAGATTTGATGAGAGATCGATACCGAGAAGTTCGAGATGACGGGTGATAGGAACAGGCACACCCCGGAAAGTGGGAGCCAAGTTGAGAGGGCTCTTTTTAGCAGAGAAGAGACACGCCTGTGTCTTAGAGGCATTGAATCTCACAAGGTTGGCATCACCCCAATCGGAGACAGCTTGCAGAGTAAGATTGGTATGGAGCACCATTGCCTCTCTTAGTTCGTCTATTTCCGGTTTTTTTGCCCTTGCACTAGAAAAATATCTTTCCGTAACGGTGCTATCGTCTGCATACCCAAAAATACCGGGCTTTAGCAGATCGTTAATGTGAAGCAGAAATAGCGTTGCGGAAAGAACAGATCCCTGAGGTACTCCAGCATTAATTGCCAATAGGTCAGACGAGCAGCCGTCAAGAGTTACTCGAATAAACCGTTCCCTCAGGAAATCGGAAATCCAAGCACAAAGGGTGGGAGGGATACCGTAAGCGGAAAGCTTCGCTATAAGAGCGTCATGCCATACCCTGTCAAATGCCTTTGAAATGTCAAGTGAGACAGCAAGTGCCTCACCGTATTTTTCAAGGGCTTCACCCCAAAGATGTGTAGCGTACACAAGAAGATCCCCAGTAGATCGGTTCTGGCGAAATCCGTATTGCCGGTCACTGAGGAGATCATTGTCCTCAAGGTACGCAAGTAAGCGCTTGTTAATAACACGCTCCATTACCTTACACAGAATGGAGGTGATTGCAATTGGGCGATAGTTTGAAGGGTCGGCACGTCTACCCTTCTTAGGTACGCGTTGAACATTGGCGAGCTTCCACATTTTTGGGACGATTCCGGACCGAAGAGATAGACGAAACAGGCGCGTCAGAACAGGAGACAACTCGGGTGCGCAATTCCTTAAGACAATAGCAGGAATACCGTCGGGACCACTGGCCTTATTCACATCTAAGTTGCGTAGAGTCTTGAGAACCTCCTTTTGATGAATGCGGACTTCAGGCATTTTACATCCACAAGGAGGTAACTGGGGTGGTGTTTGATTGCTAGCATCTAGACGTGAGTTTTCGGCAAACAGTGAAGCTAGTAAATTAGCTTTTTCTAAAGCCGTGTGTGCCAGTGTACCGTCAGGTTTCTGCAAAGGAGGAAGTGAGGAGCGGCAAAAGTTAGCTTCAACGCACTTAGCCAGAGACCAAAATGCTTTACTACCGGATGGGTACGAAGCAAGTTTGGCACCAACTCTGCCTATGTGGTCGAAGCGAGCCTTTTTAAGCGTTTTTTGCAGGACTTGGCCGCAAAGTTAAAGGCTTTCTTCTTTTTACGCGTATCCGGAGCTCTGCGCTTACGAGCGTCAGCCCAAGCCTGGTATGCTGACTGTTTAATAGCCTCAGCTTTTAAACAGTCAGCATTGAACCAGGGTTCAGCTTTGATGCCAGAGGGTCGATCAGAAAATGGAATATAATACTCCATCGCCTGACCGAGAACCTCAGCAACGGCACTTGCACAGCTCGACGGATCGCCAGAAGAAAAGCAGGCTTGCAGCCAAGGGTAAGAAGCAAGGAAATGTCGCATCTCATCCCAATCTGCTGACTTGTACCGCCAAACCCGTCTATTGCCTCTAGGGCTGGAGTCAGGTGGAGGACATATGAGGACGGACTTTACCAGACAGTGGTCAGAACTCCCAAGAGGGGCTTAAACAGACACGTGATATCGGTCTGGTTCAGTCGTCAGCAGAAGGTCCAAGCAATTAGCTATGTGAATCTCAACGTCGGGTATCCTAGTCGCCTGGTCGACCAGCTGGGAAAGGTTCGAAGACAAGGCAAACTTGTACGCCTCTCTACCAGCATGGTCAGTTTTCTGGTATGGGAACAACCATTGTTCGTGGTGAGCATTAAAGTCCCCCAGAAAAACGATTTGCGCGGTAGGATACCTTTGCTGAGTCACATCAACAGCCTCACTTAGGTGACGAAAAAGCCTCGTTGTCTCCTGGTCACCGCTATGCGATCGGTAGACACCGACATAGACAATTTGTTCTGTGCCGGTGTCCACAAGCAGCCAGATTGAAGAAGAAGAGGGATCTTCCAAGTTACGGAGACGCTTACAGCAGATGTCATCACGCACATAGAAACAAAGCCCTGCCTTAAAGCGGAAATTGTGCTCCAGGACATATCCTGGGTAATTCAAGTAGGATGTATCAGCAGGGGTAGTAATTTGCGTCTCCGTAAGCAAGAGCAGATGCGCCTTAAATTTTTTACTTTTTCTTATTTTTAGTATTGTTGTTATTGTGGTCATAGTAATACATAATTGGTGAAAATTTCAAGTACCTAGTTAATGCCATTATTAAGATCAAGTTGAAAACGCTGAAAAAACACGTTCCCTTGTATCGACCCCCTTTAATTTTTAACTATTTTTTATTTTTAGTATTTGTTGTTATATCCGCTATAGTAATACGAGCGAGCGAAGCGTCTCAGTTTCGAGAATTGCCAAAAACGTCCATCGTCTGTTCTCGTCTACAGGTCGCATTTTTCAACTGATATTGACGAAAAATGGCAGACAAGTTTCTTGATATAGGTAAGTGATTAAAATTTTTTGTCGATCGCGATCAATGATTGGGGGTGAAATAGGGAGGAAATAGGGGGAACTTTGCTGTAGCGTTATTTATTGACGGATATCAATCAAATCAAAAGATTTTGTAAAAAACAATCCAAAAGGAGGAGTGGAGGGGGATTTTGCTGTAGCGTTATATATGGACAGATTTCACTGAAATAGCTTTGCTAAGCCAGGGGAAAGGGGAAAGTGTTAGTAATAGTGCATGGTAATAACAGCTCGCGGGGTCAACTGTTCTCACAGAACCACAAGTATAAAGAAGTAGTATAATTTCCACTACAGGTAACTAAGTAAAATTTTATCTCACTCAGTCCTTTAATTCTGTCCAGTACCCGCCTGAGTAAGATTGAAAGAACCTTTACACATAAGCTCGGGCTAGAATCAACATGGCAAAAGTGGTCCAGTTCCTACGATAACATTCATCGGCCATATTATTTTAGGCCGGTAACACATTTAAAATTTCAAATAAAAGAGAATTCAGTCGCTGATAGACTATTTTAGTACTAACTTAACTACCTCCCGTCCAAACTATACAAAGAAATAAATGAATTATCAAGTTAAATATTCACTTATTGAAAAGCAAATAAAATAATTACATTTAACCATAGGTTCATAAAATACATTGAAAGCCTTTTACATAGCCCGTTACATTTAATTTAACAACTTTAATGAAATCGTAAAAAAAAAACAATAAGTGTGTATACAAACATCCAAAGATAAATACCGAAATGTTTTTGACTTTAACTTTGATTTTGGTATACAGATTCTAAGGAATATACTCAAACGAAGTCAACAAAAAAAGCAAGTAAAGTAAGCAACCCTTCATGCAGAAAATGCGGAAATAGTGCTCACCACTATTTCCGCATTTTCTGCATGAAGGGTTGCTTCCTTGGTTAAGAAGAATTTACCAGCTGCCTCTCTTCCTGCGCAGATCGTAGAAGCTGATCGAGCGAATCGGTGAAAATGCAAGTCATGTTAATAGGCGATGCGGCTAGCAACCCATCACTATTTTGATTCCTTTTTCCACCTTCTCGCCCACCATCACGCTAAAAGTGTCCGCAAGCCCCAACATTTTCTGTCTGCCCCATTAGGGATAAAGACATGATTGTATGTATATATGTATATAGATAGTGGTGAGATCAATGAATTTGGATAGCTTGACATATAGTAGACTGTATCTACATTAATATTTATTCATCTGACATATTGGCCAAAAGAATCAATTCGGCAACAAAAGATTTCATGGCTGCTGTATATAAAATAAACGTCATTACGGTCAGATAGAGCCCAAATGTGCGGGCATCATTCAGGAATGGCCCATAATATTGTGTTATTGCCGATTGAATAGATTGTGGCCGCGGGTGCGGCAAGGCGCGATATTTTACCGGTATCCCGACAGGAATCATATTTGCTCCCAAACTTTTGTAAATAAATGGTATTTATTTATTTTTTGCTTCTTCCGTTCTTCGATGATCGGTATAATTACGAGTATAAAGCAAGTTCTACTTAATTTCAAATATTATTATCGTAATTTCAAAATAATATTATCATCATTTTCGTATTATTCCTCTTTCTGTAGGGTGTTACATATAGATTCCCTACTATCCCTACACAGCCTTTACGAAACAATCAACACATTGCATAATCTCCTCGCAACCGAAATGCTGACATCGCGCAAGTGCAGGTGTGGATGACGAATCCTCGATGGGAAAACGCAAACAAGTGGCGGTGCCTGTATTGCTTCAATCGCGGAAGCGACCGACTCAATTGACCGAGACTTCTAACAAAATTCCGAATTACAATTTTGCTCTTTTTAAAAGTCGAATAGTCCATTTGTTAAATAAACTCGCTAAAACCACCCAACAAATAGATTCTTTCAAACCAAGACGAGTGAGGCGTGGTCTTGTTAACCCTTTAGGCACGTTCATCAAAAGCATAACAGGAAATTTAGATCATGACGATGCCCTAAGATTTGAAAATGCTATTAAAATTTTACAGAAAAATGATCAAGAATTTTCCACTAGTTTCAATAAACACATTAGTATATATAAAAATTTAACTAATCAGCAAACTCAAATTCTTACTAATTTGACTATTAATCAAAAGAGATTAGAAACTACTATTGCACATTTTATTAAGATTTCGGATTTCAGTAACGACAGAATAAATCGATACGCTCAAATATCACAGATATTTGACATACTGAGCGAAAACGCTCAAGATCTATTTTTTGAAATATCTAGGTTAGAAAATATAATAGCTTTTAGTCGCACAAGTACTATGCACCATTCTATATTATCCATTAGCGATATTAGTAATATGATAAGCAAATTAAAACAACTATACGGCACAAATTCTATTTTAAATTTGGATATCAGGCATTATTACGATATAATTAGATTAGGATCGTATTTTATAGATAATAGAGTAGTTATTGTCTTCTATTTTCCCATCCTGTATTCCACAACCTATATCCTTTATAGACTCTGTCCTGTGCCTAATAAGTATTCCGAGACTATCATTCCACCATTTCCATATATTGCAACCAATTCGAAGGAATTCGTGTACATGGAGGCAGAATGCCCGAAGTTCGAAACGTGGTACATCTGCCAGCAGAAGACCATCCATCAATCCCGGATTCAACGCGACTGTATTTCCAGTCTGATACATGAGCAAGAGCTAACATCATCCTGCCATCCTGTACCGGTTACACTTACCAAGGAAGCTCTTTTGGAACTTGACAGTCAACATTACATCATATCATTCCCAGTGAAGACCCGAGTCCAAATATCCTGTGGGCATGAAGAATATCGAATCCTGAACGGCAGTCTCCTGGCAACCATTCCTAGAAATTGCAGCATAAGGACATCTGAATTCACGATAATTAACGCCGACGATAAGATACGTGGACACGCTGTGGAAATAACATCATTCTCACGTCAAAATTCGACGAAGCCGATGACTCATTTCAATCTGACTACAATTGACTTGGATACATTGCACAATATACAACACCAAGTACTCATGGAACCTCCTACGAAGATAGAAACCACGGAGTTCACAAGTATATACCACACAACGATACCTGTATACATTATATTTATATCAAGTGCAGCTGCAGTCATCTTCCTGTTTTTCTATCGCCGCAAAAGCTTATCGAACCCAACTGAAACCAACATCGAGTTAACTGCAGTGAGATCTGGAAGCAGCATCAAGTCTATGCAAGAGCAAAGAGCCGCAACATTTGCATTAGACATTAGCAAATAGTTGCTCATCTAGGAGGGGA
Source organism: Acrobasis repandana (assembly GCA_963576875.1). Classification (NCBI taxonomy): domain Eukaryota; kingdom Metazoa; phylum Arthropoda; class Insecta; order Lepidoptera; family Pyralidae; genus Acrobasis; species Acrobasis repandana. Next base: position 8,532,796 of record OY756215.1, read on the forward strand.
GGTGTTACATATAGATTCCCTACTATCCCTACACAGCCTTTACGAAACAATCAACACATTGCATAATCTCCTCGCAACCGAAATGCTGACATCGCAAGTGCAGGTGTGGATGACGAATCCTCGATGGGAAAACGCAAACAAGTGGCGGTGCCTGTATTGCTTCAATCGCGGAAGCGACCGGACATTTTAGTTATATATTTTAATTTTAAGTCATAATCATTGTGATTACTGAATAAATCTATATTCTCCTATATCGTAGTTTTTAAAAAAGAACCTCCCTGCGTCCGGAAACGTAACTAGGGTTTCTTCGTATAATTGTGTTTGTTTGTTTGTTTGTAATAACTTTATTGTACCAAAAATTTAAGTATAAAAGACAACATAATACGAAAGAGCAAATATACAAAGGCGGACTTATTCCATGTAGGGATCTCTTCCAGTCAACCTGCGATAGATTGAGAGGATATTTACTCTATTATATATAAGGTAGAAGCCGGTACGTATAAATTAGTTATCTACACACATAAATATATACGAACATACTTACATAAATACATATAGCAATACACATAAACAAACCATACATAAAGTATATATCTTACATACATAGGTATATATTTAATAAATATTAAAGATAAGTACTTAATTCAGTCCAAGCATGACGTAACCAGAGAAGACTTCGATAATCTAGTTTTAAATGAATCCAGTGAAGGTGCCATCCTTACATCAGCTGGAAGTGAGTTACAAAGCCTTGTTTTAATTTTATACTCGTACCTAGCGTGGGTTGAGTAAAAGGACAAAGTTTGTGAATACGTGCCTTGGGGAATGTCTAGTAGGTATCAGTACAATTGATTGAAATGGCTGTTAAAATATCCGCATTGAATAAACAATAGTACTTATACGGAAATAATCTATACAAATATTATAAAGGGAAAAGATTTAATTGTGTGTTTGTTTGATTTTAATGGATAACTTTCACTTATGAAAAGCTACGATAACAGTGAGTAACATAGGCTATATTTTATTTTTAATAAACGGGCAATTGCGAGTCGGACTCGAACGTGAAGGGTTCCGTACCACCGTACAATGTTTTAAAACGCATAAGAAACACATTTCTTGTATGACGACCCCCTTAAATTTTTAAATTTTTCTTATTTTTAGTATTTGTTGTTATGGCGGTCATAGTAATACATAATATGTGAAAATTTCAAGTATTTAGTTAATGCCATTATAAAGATCTAGTTAAAAATGCTGAAAAAACACATTTTTAGTATGACAACCCTCTTTAATTTTTAACTTTTTTTATTTTAGTATTTGTTGTTATGGCGGCCACAGTAATACATAATCGGTGAAAATTTCAAGTGTCTAGCTATTACGGTTCAAGAGATAGAGCCCTGTGACAGACGGACAGACGGACAGCGGAGTCTTAGTAATAGGGTCCCGTTTGCACCCTTCGGGTACGGAACCCTAAAAATTAGAATCGCGAATCGCGGGCAGAAGTTAGTGTTCTATATAATAAACGAACTGGATACACACACTCGTTTCTATTTGTAATAATTCTTTTTCATTAAAATTGTGTATGAAATCGGTGGTCCTAAACATACCAAGTTGGTCCTGCAATTGGGTATTACGGTGAGTCAAAAATAAATTATTTGGTACTGTTAATAGAATAAAACGTCACAAAATAATGCCACTTGTCAATGATCACATCCACTTTGAACGAAACTTATTTTAGATTTATTAATGCAGAAAAACGGATATTAACAGCGCTATTTCACTCCAAAGAACTATGACGTCATAAATCAATATTTCATACAAATCCCATAGAAAATGTTTATTTTTGACGTTTAGTAAAAAGTATCTGATTTGACTTGATGCAAAATAGCGTATTGTCAGTTTAGTACAAACTTTGTGTACCCATGTAACAATATATCCAAGTAAAAAACAAACAGAGGTAGAGTTTTTATCAATTTTATTTCGTGTTGTTTTATAGGTTGTTTTTAGGGTTTCGTACCAAAAGGGTGCCAACGGGATCCTATTACTGAGACTTCGTTGTCTGTCCGTCCGTCTGTCAGATGGCTCTATCTCTTGAACCGTAATAGAGACACTTGAAATTTTCACCGATTACCTATGTATTACTGTGGCCGCTATAACAACAAATACTAAAAATAGGATAAAGTTAAAATTAAAGGGGTTATCATACACGAAACGTGTTTATTCAGCGTATTTAACTCGATCTTAATAATGGCATTAACTGGATATTTGAATTTTTTCCATTTATTACTATGGCCGCTATAACAGCAAATCCTAAAAATAAGATGATTTCAGGGATTTCTAACACAGACATATGTTTGCTCACAAGAAATCCCTGATCGCTAAACCAGTGCTGTAAAAACTACAGAAATGAATAAACTATTTTGATTTGATTTGAAGATAAAGTTAAAAATTAAAAAGGATCGTCATTCAAGAAACGTGATTTTTTAGCATTTTAAACATTGTATGGAGGTACTGAACCCTTATGTACCTACGTGTCCGACTCGCACTAGACCGATTTTTAGGGTGTAATGTATGGAAAACTCTAGGTACTCAATAATTCTCTTATGAGGAGATTATAGGTGTTGATAATTTTCTGAATTAGTGTGCATAGCGTAGGCGCGCCACAAAGACCGCGCCTTTGAAAATGCCGATGACGCTTTGTCGGCGCACTGACGGCATGCCAGCCAATTGAACAAATAGACTATAATAGGTTCGTACGTACTTTACTCCCATATATTCGTAATATTCGTAACTAACATTCCACATACTAATAATATCTTAGTTTGTATTTTCAATTCTCCTAATAGGTATTCGTGAGAGGTATTTCTTAGAGTCGTAGTTCAAAGGGGTAAGTGGTGAGTGCGGCACCGAGGCTCGCCTTGCGCCGACGAGGTATTGTACTTTCATTTGTGCGGCCTATTGTGACCTGCACTGCAGAGTGTGGTTTAAGATGCAGGTGCTGAGGAGAAAAACAGCAAGTGTCAGTTGTGCTAAGTATTACGATATACTGATTAGAATTATTAGGTATCATTCTTACTCTTAAGGGATGACAATAGCATGCTGGCTGGCTGCGTCTGTAAAATGTTCTTTTTTCAAATCTTCCAAATACATAATACAACAACATAAAAATATATAATAATAATATATAAATATATAATACAACAACACTTATCTGAAACACACAGCTAAGAGCAAGAAAGGATGTACCCTGCATACAATAACTTTTTTTGGCAGAGATATTAATAATTATTATTCTCTTTATTTATATTAATTCTTTAATTAGGTTTTTTTATAATAAATCTATAAAAAGTAAAATATAATAAAAATCTAAATAATAATTATTATTATTATGTCTGCTGCAACTGCAAGAAGTCTGCTAGACATGGGTACTCTGATGATGTCATTTTATGATCATGAAAATTAGTCAAGGAGTTTCTGACTAATTGTCGACCACCTTGACCTTGACCATGTGCGAATTTAAAAAAATATTTATGTCTCATCAACTCTTACCAGTTTTAATTAAAGATACTCTATCTCTCTGACTAAGGAGACTTGTAGTCTAAGTTGAATTATTTTCCTTATGGTACCAAGTTGATTCAGAGAACACTCGTAGACAGGGAGACGTGTCTTAGAAGCAATAAAAGAAACGCAACTTTGTCTTTAATGGCCCACACATCACTATGCCTCGTGGCTTCTTCAAGTAAAAAACGATGTACCTAACATCCTTGGTAACTAAGAGTATATCTGCCCCCAGTTTTTCTCTCAGTACTTCAATCTAGAAGCTGTTTTTTTTTTGGTTTATTAGAGACGTTGCTTGCTGCCATTAAGGGTTGGATCTCATCTATCAGCACGGAACAACACTCTCCTATGCTACTATCCTTTTCTGTCGCTCAGAAGCGTCATTTGCTAGAGCGAGAGAGAGCAACGGAACGCTTCAGCACCGGCCGTTCTGCAGCGTTCCGTCGCTCTCTCTCGCTCCAGCAAATTACTGTTCTGTGTGACAGAAAAGGATAGCAGCTTAGGAAAGTGCTGTTCCGTGCTGATAGATGAGACCCAACCCTTATGCTTAGAGAAGATAAAGTACAGAGCGTGCAGCAGTTCACGTACCTTGGTAGTATCTTGTAGCAATGTGCAGAAACTGGAGAGGATATCACTTCGCGAGTTGCTAAAGCTCGAACCACCTTCGCGCAACTCTGCCCAATATGACTGTCTAGGAAACTTACTTGTAGAGTAAAGCTGAAAATCTAACGTGAAAATCTATTGTCCCCGGGGGATTTGGGTGTGAAATTTGGAAGGCGACCAAAGACATCTCGCAGAAGATCCAAGTCTTTATAAATCGCTGCCTTCGACGTACGAGTATATTGGGGTATCTTTTGCCTTGAAAAGATTTCTAACGAACATACATACTCGTATTATGTGGCAGCTCTCTTCCCCGTGTGGTTCCGGGTTAGAATAGGACCATTCCATAGCTCTTCCTGTGGATGTCGTAAAAGGCGACTAAAGGATGAGGCATAAACATCTCGTGCTACGTCGCATCTCGCATTAGGCGGCGGCAGCGGGTTGTAAAACTTTTCGCCCAAATACATTCCCAAAAAGGGGTAGACGTCAGGCCGGCCGTAAAACTATAGCCAAATCATTTAAACTCTTCCGGCTATTTCTTTTCCATCGCAAGGTCTTTAGCATCCTTGGGAGACTATTAACAGGCATGTAATATTTGGAGAAGAAAAGGTGGGAAAGCGCACCCCGGGCTCCGTAGCAGCACAGCTGAGCATGCAACCAGGAACGCGCTTGGATGAAGAAAAAGAAGTGGAAGAAATTCCACCGACAAGAGCATAGCTCTTAAATTTTGATAATGATGATAATATATTTCTTTAAGAAATACCGGACTGACGCTCACTTGTAAACTAACCTGCCTTTTGTTCTGTTTACTTTGTGTTTGTATCTATGCTTGTAAAGTGTCTGTGAAAGTGTGTATAGTTCTTAAAACGCTCCAGCTTGTGCATTGCTGACCCAGTAGGTAGGCGTTCCGCACATGACTTAGTTTTAATCTAAGTCCAACTACACTCTATCCTGTATGTACGTAACGCTTTGAAAGTAAATATTATATACAGTTTTTATTTTATACGGCTGGAAAAAACAGACTATTCTTTGTATTTTTATTACTAGTTCATTCAAATACGGATTAGATATTTTATAAAAAAAAACGTCGTGTGGTGACACCTAGCTGACAAAAGCTGTTCAAAAAGAAGAATAATGAAAAATAAAACGTGTTTTTTATGTTTCTTACGACTAAAACGAGCAACGACTGCTGACACATGAGACACAGAACAGACATAGGCTACATCAGATTCCCTTAAAGACGTGGATTTGTAGAGCGCAAGTGAAACCGTTATTAACTTAATGTAAATACTTTTTTAGGGTTCCGTACCCAAAGGGTGTAAACGGGACCCTATTACTGAGACTCCGCTGTCTGTCCGTCTGTCACAGGGCTCTATCTCTTGAACAGTAATAGCTAGACATTTGAAATTTCACCGATTATGTATTACTGTAGCCGCTATAACAACAAATACTGAAAATAAAAAGAAGTTAAAAATTAAAGGGGGCCATACAAAAAACGTGTTATTTTCAGCGTTTTTAACTAGATCTTTAAAATGGCATTAACTAGATACTTGAAATTTTTACAGATTATGTATTACTATGGCCGCTATAATAACAAATACTAAAAATAAAAAAAGTAAAAAATTAAAGGGTGTCGTCATAAAAAAACATGTTTTTTTTAGCGTTTTCACACATTGTACCCTTCATGGAACCCTTCATGTACGAGTCCGACTCGCACTAGTCCGTTTAATTTTAACGTATATTCAAGTTATTTGAGTGGTTCTTATTGTTCTTTACACTTAGTCTTGGAAGTACTATAAGTATTTAAATACTTAACTACAAACTGGGGGATTCGAGTAAGGGACTAAATGCGATACGTCGTCTGTTGTTATGAGATAAGAAACAAAGTAATGTATGTTCATTTAATAGATCAACCTAACATCAACATCAATTATGATTTCCTTTTTACACCTTCATACCCACCATCACACTAAAAGCGGCCTGGGCCTTGCTGCCCGAGGCTCTGTTGGTCCCGTTGGGGATAAAGACGTGATAGTGTATATATATAACGTAGATGTAAAACCAAATAAAGAAAGGCTACAGTAAAGGTGAATTGGAAATGTAAGGGATGACCTCTATAGAAAAGATGTGACCATCAAACTGACGAAGGGTAGAGCAAGATGGAAAAGATTTACGTCTTTTGGGAAGAAAAAAAAACCGTAATTTTAAGATTTAAGCCAAAGTTCTACTCATGAGATCTTTGAGGTTAACGGATTAACATTTATTCACATACTTGATACAGGAAGTAACATCAAGGCTACATTTCATCCCGGCATTATTACAGATTGTCAATTATAAATGTGAAAGTGTTTATGTCTGTATTTAAGTACCTATGTCAAACGGAAGCAACGAATCGACGCAATCCCGCATTCAGATATTTGAGACGCCAGATAAATGTCCCAGGATAAGTTTACCAAGGGCATCCCTTGGTAAACTTGGCGAACGAAATCACGTGCAACAGTTAGTAATTTACCTTTTACCCGACGACAAAGAGGGGTGTTGTGTATCTATGTGTCTGTCTGTGGCGTCGTAGCACCTATACGAAGAGACCTCTTTCGATGCAGTTCTTTTTTTAATCGAAAGTCTATGGTTCATGAAAGTCGGCTCAGTTGTTTAAATGTTGTTGGGGGTGAACGCTTGAAAGGCAGGGGTTTTTTAATTTGTCTGTCAAATAAAGTTGTTAGAATTGGGTAGGGATGAAAATTTTGAAAACGCTTGATTATTTTTCTGTGGTTAGGAATAACATTCCTCGAAACATTAATTTTTTTTTCTGTCCAGTCAATTAATAAAAAATAAAAATATTTTTAATCCCAAGTCCCACTCCATGATACTGAACAACTTTCCCGAAGGAACATAATATTGAAATATGAAAAATAATTTTTGGTCTTCCGTAGAAGTTGACCTATATATAGGTCAACTTCTGCTGAGCTGAACCGAATTTGTATGGAAAGCAAAAAAAAATGATTTTTCAGTATCATGGACTAAGAGGTCTTCGATCGTGGGAATTTTTAATTTAACACCTGAATCTATATTTTCTATCTACACAGACGCATTGCGCTGTATTGTACATGCACCCAGGAGACGAATTTAGACGAATTCAGAAGCGCAGCGCGCGGTCTGTCGTATCAGCGTTTGCGTTCCCATATTTGTTTGAGAATTTCGGAGAACTTAAAATTTTTCAATCTTTTTACGAAAGATTTTTTTTTTTAAATTTATTGTACGTGTTTAAGCATGAATCAATCTTCATATATTATTATTTGTATTTTTTAACTCAGTCTTATGCGCAAGAAATCCGACGAAGTATTCGCTTATATTTTCTTCAAAGTTTAACCCTTTTAACTAAGTTTTTCTTTGAATTAAAAATTTCCCTTTGTCTTTATTACTCTGTAATTTATACACAAATTCATGTTTTAAATTCCGTGTAAACAATAAAAACATAAACGTCGCGCACCGTAAAAAAATGAAACACGTCTCAGGTTATTTGGAATTAAACAAACTCTCGTATTACACTGAAAATCAATACGTTGTCTCGGCCACTTTTTTAATACTTAAATAAACTTAAATTTAATATATCTTATCATATTGTTACTAATTTAGTTTGGCTCCAATCAGCTTCAAAAAATAATCAAAATCACTAAAAATAAGGACCGGCCCTTAAAAATCTTTCAGTTAATTTTATTAAAAGTTATATTATAATTAGTTAATTTTCTCCCTTTAACCCTGCCTAAGAGACCAATTTGTTTACATTCTGTTGTCCTAGAAAACAAATGTCCCGTTTAAATCAGTCTGCTGTAATACTACAGATTATCCTAATGATAACGTTAAGGCATTATGTTGATCGCATCCTTTCAAACGTAGCTTGGAAATTATGTCCCGCTATTGTAGGCGCCAAAATGCTCGCGCCGTTTAGAGATACGGCCATCATTGTGTTTAGCAGAAATTATAAAGTAAAATAAACCGGCCAAGTGCGAGTTAAACTCGCGTGGAGAGGGTTCCGTACAATTGATTGAATTCTTATAGGTTTTCCTGTAATCTACAAGGAATGAACTATATCTTATATTTTTTTCAAAATTTTAGGCTCAGTAGTTTCGGAGATAAGGGGGCGATAGTCAATTTTCGTCTTCTTTCATGAATAAAATCAAAACTATTCATTTTACAATATTAACAAAAATATATTTGAGATCCTCATAACGAGCCCTTTTATTTGATATATGACGCAGTAAGGTTTGCAAAACTTTTTTTTTAATTTCCATATTTGTCCCCCGAAAATGACCCTTATTTAAAAAAAAAAAATTATTTACTTTGCACATATGTGTTTGGGTCATAGGATTACAACATTCTACCAAATTTCACCTGATTCGGTCCAGTAGATTCGGAGCAAATTGGCTGTGACAGACGGATGGACAGACAGACGCACGAGTGATCCGTAAGGGTTCCGTTTTTTCATTTTTGGTACTTACTTACTTACTATCCTGGCTCAGCGACCCAAAGTGAGTCTTGGCCTCCAGCACAAGAGCAGGCCAGCGCTCCCGGTCCCGCGCTAGCTCTCGCCAGTTGTCCCCAACTTGCAGGTCGCGCAGGTCCGCCATCACCACGTTGCTCCAGCGATACCTGGGACGGCCCACCGGCCTGCGACCGATCGGCCGGCCCTGGTATGCTCTCTTCACTCCCCGATTCTCCTCCATTCTTTCGACGTGTCCGAGCCATCGAAGGCGGTGCGCTTTAGCTTCGCCCATAATGTTAGGCTCGTCCACTAGATCTTGTATTTCGGCATTGATCCTAATCCTCTATACACCATCCTTTCCTCTCACTGGTCCCAGGATCTTGCGAAGTATCTTTCTTTCCGCTACGAGAAGCCTTCTTTCCTCTTTTAATGTTAGCGTCCACGCCTCACATCCATACAATAGTATAGGACGGATGATCGTCTTATAGATCCGTATTTTTGTGCTTCTGCTGAGAAGTTTGGACGTCAACACCTTATGTAGGGCTGCACTGCATCGAAGGGCATTTTGGATGCGGATGTTAATCTCGTCTTCTCTCGTGTTTGTGTCCGTAATAGTGCATCCTAGGTATTTAAACTTCGCTACTCCCTTAAAAACGGTGCCATCCACATGGAGATCCTCTCGCTTGACACGGGTGTTCTTATACCGCTTCATGTGAAGGTATTCCGTTTTTTCTTGATTGATCCTGAGACTGACCCTTGCAGCTTCTAGTTCCAGGACCTTTGCAGACTTTTGAACGTCTTCGCGGTTTTCCCCTAATAGAGCTAGGTTGTCCGCGTATCCTATCACTTTATGACTCCCATTTAGTTCCACACCAGAACATTGTGCTAGAACCTTTCTAACGACATATTCCAGAACCAAATTAAGCATTGGTGCATTGGTGACAGGGCGTCGCCCTGCTTGAGACCGGTTATCACCGCAAATTCGTCCGTTAACTCACTGCCAACTTTGACTCTCATTCGACTCGTGCTAGTCGCGACTTGGATCATAGTAACGAGTTTTTCAGGGATCTTAAAGCTCCTCAAGATGTTATAGAGGGTCTGCCGGTCTATGCTGTCATAGGCTTTGGTGTAGTCCACAAACAATGTGTGAATGCTTTGCGCGTACTCCCATTTCTTCTCCATGAGTAGTCTTAGCAGGAAAATTTGGTCTATTGTGCTGCGATTAGATCGGAATCCACACTGATAATCGCTGAGATTTTTTTCCGCGTAAGACTCTAATCTCCTGAGCAGCACATACGCAAGAATTTTGTATGCTGTGGGTAACAGCGCTATCCCCCGATAATTTTCGCACTTCTTTTTGCATCCTTTCTTGTGAATGGGACATATGACTCCTACGTTCTACTCCTGGGGTTGATGTTCGGTTTCCCATATCCTCAGAATTAATTCGTAGAACTTGGAATGAAGAGCTCTTCCGCCGTGTTTCCACAACTCTGATGGTAAGCCGTCTATTCCCGGAGCTTTGTTGTTTTTCAGGTTGTTGATAGCTGTATGAACCTCCTCAAATGTAGGTGGTTCGACATCCTGGTCGCTGTTCATTTTTGGTACGGAACCCTAAAAAGTACTCCCTACCTACATTTAAATCTTGTAATCAGAATCATTAATAGAACAACAAACTGTAATAAAAAAAGACTTATTTTTAACCGACTTCAAAAAAGAAGGAGGTTATCAATTCGACTCTATGTTTTTTTATGTACATTTATTACGCGATATCTTCGCCAATTGTGAACCGATTTTGATGATTCTTTTTTTATTTGAAAGCCTTTACTTCCAAGTTAGTCCAATTTGAATTTGTTAAAGAGATGATGAAGAACTTTGGAGATATGGAAGAAACTCCTAAAAAATAACTGAAGTTGGTTGTTTATTTGTGTTAAAAATTTAATTATTTGTAAATTTGTTTCGCTCTTCCAAATTTCTAATGAATGGCAAACCTACTGACTTTACTATACGCGCGACCGTTGCCCTCCTCGCTCACCGACCACCACCCGCTACAAACCCGGTGGTGACATTCAAATGGGCGATTTTTAGTAAGCATTTGTCGGCTTATATCTTTGGGTTTTATTATGAAACAAAATACATATGACAGACTGTATTTTTTATTTCACTCGAATAAAACTATCCTTGAATATAGCTACGACCATCAAAATCACCCTGTATGATTGTTAACTTAAACCACAGAATAAGTACTAGTACTTAAACTGACTGAAAACTTAGTTTGCCACGCTGCTGTGAACCTAACAAAGACTTTAAAAAGCCGCCTACCGCACGTATGTCAGTCAAAGTTGGGAGAACAGCGATAGCAGGGTTACAAGAACTATTTGAGGACATGCAATAATTTTCCTTATTTACTTATTTTAGAAAGCTAGAATGTCTTTAGCACTTTCTCTGTTGTATCGTTAGCTGAACTACTTCCGACTTGACTTCCGAGCCCGTTCTGTATTTAATTAACCCAGACTAGCCAAGAACAAACTGTGGTAAGAGATATATATTATTCTATGATTTAAAAGACTATAATACGACGACTAAGTTTACAGGCTTAAAACATATATTTGCAGCAAAATATTGTAAGTAGATTTAAATTCTCGTAAAACTACACTGTTTTTATGCATTTATTAAGTTTTGTTTTTTTTTCCTCTAGATAGCCTGTGTTAACATAATATTTTTATAATTACTTCTAGACTCATTTATAAGTAAATTAGGTAGTGTATTCCTATTTTTAATAAAAAAAAGAAATTGTATATGCATTTCATGTAGTTACAATTAAAAGATAACTACAATTAGATTATTGTAGTTTGTTAAAAAAGCAAATATCCTGTAAAAGAGATAGGTACTTAGTTGGTCTGGGGTACTTACTAAAAATATGAATTATAGTGCAAATTTACTTGTGGCAGTCTGAATACATGTGCCTACTCGTACATCTAAAGCGGCAAACAGTTAGCCATTGTATAGTTTAAGAGCAACTCATGCTACTAATGCGACACGCTGGTTACACTGCAATGAGACTGGGAAGGTAGGGCTGCCCAATGACATGTTATTTGATAAAACATACTTACCTTATATCACAGAATACAGTAAGAGTAAACAGAAAGGAATCTCCTAAGGTACGCGCAATATGCGTCCCCGTTCCCCGCACCTGTACCTCTCCCCCGGTTCTTGACGGCCAACGTGAGTCATCGAGGCGAAAACGGGGGAGAGGTGCGGGGACGGGGAACGGGGACGCATATTGCGCGTACCTTAGGAGATTCCGGCCTGTGCTTATATTTAAGTTAGAAAGAAGTTCCAATTCTTCTTCTTATCGTTTATTTATTTATTTTACTTTCTAGTCCCTACTGCAAGAGCATGACCCTCTCTGTGCTGCCAGAGCCGTACTTGACCAGAGCAGCCAGAGGATTTGGTCTACACTCTCCACGCTGACCAGACAGGTTGGAGAGGTCTCACTTATGTCCAAGCTTTTTTAGCTTGTGTTTCCTAAGTCGCCTTCTACGACATCCACGGGATGACTTGAAGTAATTCTATTCTACTCTGCCGGAAACCACACGGCATTTTTAACTTTATTGAGCCGAAAAGCTACAATAGTTAGACTTAAGAGTCCCCTTACCCTAGACAGAATCAGACTTTTATACAAACGTAGTCTAGCTTTTATTTTCGAACGACATGTCAGATTCGGCAAAATTTTGTAATTTCGAAGAAATTGTATATATCTAGGTAGATAACCATATCGTATTTTGACTGTAGACAACAGTTATAATCCTAAACATGTGCAATTTCTTTGAAATTACAATATACTGCCGAAATTTGATATATCATTTCAAAATAAAAGCTAGACTACGTTTTTTTGTATGGCAAAATGATCACTCTTAATGCTAAATCATTCTCTACCTGTCGACCTTAAGGACTGTATGCACAAAGCCACGTGGTCGGATTTGGCTCTGAAATATGCAAAATTTTCCCGCTAGGGGGATAAAAATGTCAAGATGAAGTTACATAGAGTTAATAATGTGTAAACGGGACAATAGATGTAGGTAATCATAAATTGTAACGTAGAAAACTTGTTTCTTTTCGTCAAGTCTTCCAGTCCGCGATACTTATTAAAATTTTCAAATCAATCAAATCAAAGAATTATTTTGTTTGAATTATTATTTCTGAATTAAGGCCTTGGCAGACGTTATTATAATGTACTTAACACTTTAGTAGACAGGCTATCAGTAGAAAAAGGCTAAAGTCGAAAATACAGTAGTGTGCGTGAATGCAAGACGTTTATTTAAAAAGCGAGTTTAAATATATGTGAAATTCATATAGGTAGGTAGCACTTTCTAAAAAATCCAAGTTATAGTTATTCGAATCTTGCGTAAAATTTATTATTTTTTCAATTTATTAGTCGACCTCCGTGGCGATTCCTTAACACGCTAGTCCGTCACTCGGAGGTTCTGGGTTCGATTCCCAGCCAGGGCAAGTTGGTAAATGGCCTTTTTTAATTTGTCCTGGTTCTTGGGTGTTTATTTTATCCCATCAAAAACATAAATGTAAAAATGCCAAGTTAAAATTCCGACAAAACAATTGAAATTTAAATAGCTGCCAAGTTATGTAGGTAGAGAAAACTGAAATTTATTCATAAGAATCTCAACATTTGACTTCGACAACATTAAGATTGAAAGCACGGTCACCCATCCTAACTGTGACCAAGCTAGAAGTTGCTTAACCTGTAAAAGCACGGTCATTCATCCATCAATTTTTGAATTTATCGTATGAAGTGGAGCGAAATATTTGCACAAGTGGTTTTGATTACTCGTATTTTGAAATTTGTTAAAGCGCAAATGACAAAGAACCCTTAGAATAGAGAATCTTTTTAGTTTCACGCAGCTTTTTAGGGTTCCGTAGTTAACAAGAAAACCTTATAGTTTCGTCATGTCTGTCTGTCTATCTGTCCCCAGTTTTACTCATAGACTATTAGTACTAGAAAGCTGTAATTGGGCATGGGCATGGATATGTGGTAATAAAAACTTGAAAAAAAAAAATGTGTGGTGTGAGACGTCGTTGAATAGGTCTTTCAAAAATATTGTAAGATTATGAACACCCTTTTTCGTTTTAGCAATCCGTTTGTGAAATATTTGGTTTTTGATTGCAAATTTTTGTTAGAATCATGTGTCTTCCCTCTCTGTCAGTTAAACGGTTGTATATGGACACTTAAAAAAATTCACGGCAGTAGTATATAACGTCTCCCTGTACTAAAACTAATTTAAGTTGGATTCAGTTCATGATACTGAACAACTTTTCCTAAGGAACACATAATTAAATATGAAAAGAAAATTTTTGCTTTCCATTCGACCTCCGTGGCGTAATTTAACAGAACAAAAAAAAGTTAACACGCTAGACCGCTAATCCGGAGGTTCTGGGTTCGAGCCCCAGCCAGGGCAAGTTAGAAAATGGTCTTTTTCAAATTGTCCTTGGTCTTGGGTGTTTATCTATGTATGTATTTATCATAAAATATAGTATCATTGAGTTAGTATCCCAAAATACATGTTTAAAACTTACTTTGGGGCTAGCTTAATTAGTGTGATTTGTCCTTACATTACCATACATATTACATTTTGCCAAATCTTGTGTGTAAGAGATCAAAAATAATTTTTGTATTTCGTTTGTTCCTTGGTGAAAGTTGTTCAGTATCATGGACTGAATTCAGACCTAAAGTTAGGCAGTTGTTAGTTACATAAAACAAGTAGGTACTGACTACGAAACCCTACACTGCACGTGGCCCGTCACGGCACGTGGCCGGTTTATTTTGGTTAAGTTGAAATTTTAGGGAACCATAGACAAATTTATGATATTTCTGTGTAAATCAATATTACTTATCGCTGACATGACGTTCTCAAAAATACAATCAAATAGTATTTTACGCGAGCGGTGACTTGGAAAACTACACGTTTTGTGTTCCACTGACAGAAAATGTACACATTTTAATTTTCTTTGTGAAGCAGCTGTACGTGCTCAATCAATGACTTGACTGTTTGATTTTGTACAATATTTTTAACGAATCAACAAAGAGCACTAAAAAGAAATCTTTTCCTGAAAACAGCTAAAAAAATTGGTTGATTAATGAAGCAGTAATTAGCATTATTGCACCCTTTTATTTTTTATCTTCTACTAGGTTTTCCTGTAATCTATAGGTAAAGAACTATTTACTGTATATTTTTCAAAAGATTGGGTTCAGTGGTTCACAAAACCCTTTTTTTAATGTCTCATTTATGTACCATAAAGTGGCCCCATTTTTTATTTATATATTCATTTACCTACAATTTACTTCCGTCTTTGGGTCACAAATTTACATTATGTGCACCACATTTCAACTGAATCGGTCCAGTAGTTTAGAAGGGGGGGGGGGGGGGGGGTAAATTTTCGCCCATTTTCTTAAATAATTTAAAAATACCGATCTAAGAAATAATAAAAAATAAATATATTTAAAATTGTCATACAAAGTTCTTTCATTTGATATGTCACACGATTTTGGTATCAAAACTTTTTTTTAATGTCTAATTTACCAACAATAAGTGGCCCCCTTTTTTAAATTTCATTTTTTTACATTATACGTCTATCTTTAGGTCAGTAAGTTACATAAGTGTAGGTACTAAATCTCAACTAAATCATTCTATTAGTTTCGTAGCAAATTGGCTGTGTCTTACGGACAGACAGACAAGCGAAACCCTAAAAACAGTAAAAACACCGAAAAATTCGGTTCCTATACAAATTTCCCGAGCGGCTGCACACTTTTGTATAAAAATGCAGATTTTTTTTTGTTTTTTGACTGTTGTTTTAATATCATTATACTATACTAGCAGTCCACCCCGGCTTCGCCCTTGGTTCACACAAAGCCTATGTCACTCGGGGATAGTGTACCTTTCCAACGGTAAAAGTTTTTTTAAATCGGTCCAGTAGTTTCGGAGCCATGTAATGCAAACAAACAAACAACCAAATCTTTTCTCTTTATAATATTAGTGTAGATAAATAGCCTACTATAGCCTGCCTGCCAAGCCAAGTATAGATCTAGTATAGCCTGTGGTTCGATATATTACGCATAATGTCAATTCGTATTTTGATATACATTCATGGGTAAAAGTTGTTCAAAATTTTAGACTGAATCACCCCTCAAAATAATTGTAAAACCCTAATTAAACAGCACCTTTTATTACAAAAACAGTTAATATGATTCCGCGACCCGAGAAAGTTCCAATCCGATTTTCACCCTAATCGCCAATTAAAAAATATAGGTAATAAATCAAACCAAATTATTTTTTTTATTGACTTAATTTTCAATAAAATTTAAAAAAAAAATGTGCGATGCCATATCTGCAATAGCATTACATATTTACTTGAACGTCAACAAAATGTCAAAACTGTTCCATAGTGTAGCAAAAGTATGACATAATTTGGCAGTTTGTACATAGTTTTTTATCGAAATATTTTAGACTGTAATGCAATTTTACGTAATTTGAAAATGGATTTTTTTGAAAAATTCGACGCGGCCTCCTTCCTGAACACCCGGCGGGCAACTGAATTTGTATGGAAGAATCATGGCCGCCATTTCAGAGATTTCTGTCAAAAACGTTGCAAAACATCCAATTTTTAAAATTATTTTTTTTATTATTGCGTGATTGCATTGTAAGCAAATATTAAGAATAATGTTTCAAAATAGCCTTTATTTTTAAAAAATATATGCAATCCCTTGTTAGAATATTTCTTTACGCAGAAAAACAAGCCAGTTTGTAGCAAGATTTTCTAAAATATTTCTTTCAGGTTTCTTTACAATTATCTTACTTTTTCTGAATGAAAATTAAAAAAATACGGTTTTCGTCTACTGGCTAGTCTATTTGGCATTTGGCATAACTAGGTATGTAATTTTCTTAGTGGTCTTTTCTACTTAAGCCATAACTATTGCCCGCGCAAAGTGCGTTTTGCATGTTTTTGGGTAAATTCAATGCTCGTTTTTAGGAAAACTACAAAATATTTACAAAAAAATCCTTTTTTTCGTCTACTGTCCCAACTCTTTCTCTATCTATGTGTATACATTATTTGACTTAAATCAAACGCTTTCTGTACAAACTTGTTGCCCGCGCAAACCCAGTTTACATGGTGCCGACCCTTAACAGTTATCGTGTGTGTTAATATCTAACACTGCTGTCAGATTGTGTTATTGAGGCATCTGACTTTGTACTCTTATGTATTCTGTGATCTGACGTAGCTCAATGACTGTCATCTTGTGACAAATCATTATCACACACAAGTGAACCTAAGGTTTTTTTGGCGGGAAGTCAAGGGGTTCGGTTAGGGTTTGCTTTAAATTATTTTGCAAATTGATTTTAGTGGACTTTATAATATGAAATTGGTGTTATTTGGTGTTATAAATGCTCATGCTCATAAACAATATGTAAAATAGTTAAAGTGGACAGTCATAGTACGGCTGTAGTGATATTTGTTTTGCGGACTGTGTGGGCGTCTTCGGGCGTCGTCCGCCACTCAATCGTCTATGAAAACCAGTGGACTCGTACAGGTTTGTTGCCAGAAGCTCCCTTGAAGCAGTCAAATGCCTGCACCACCCTTTGATTGTAACTTATTAGGATTAGGAATAAAGAACAAAACTAGAGATAGGCTCTAAAGGGCTTGTATCCAGAGCCGTAAAATTATTTAGAAAAAAAAACAAGTGAAGCTAGTGTGCAGGTTCCTCACGATGTTTTTCTTCAAAGCAAGTGGTGGTAGTCGAAAATTACCATATATGAATACAAACACAATCACACCCGTAAAATACACTAATACTTACTCACCACCCGTCTGGTTCCGGGTTAGAATAGGACCACTCCATTTCTTCCTGTGGATGTCGTAAGAGGCCACTAAAGGACTAACCACAAACATCTCGTGCTGTAATTGCATTCCCAAGAAGGGTTAACGTTGGGCGGCAGCCGGTTGTAAAACTTTTCGCACAAATACATTCCCAAATAAGGGTTGACGTCAGGCAGGCGGCCGGCGGTATTTTTACTCCATTTTGCAAGATCTTTGGCATCCTTGGGTGACCATTAACATGCATATTATATCTGGAGAAGAAAAAGCGGGAAAGCGCACCCCGGGCTCCGAAGCAGCACAGCTGAGCATGCAACCGGGAATTGAACGAACAAAGTAGATATACTCACCCTTCAAAACTTTCGACGTCTCAACCCTATCGAACATCAAGCAGAAGCTGAAACTATTTCATCTGTTGCTTTTCTGGAGCGGTAAATATTTCGCTGGTAGCGGAAAAAAGGAGGTCCGCGAAATGGATAGACACGGTTATTTCCGCTGCGGAGCCAGTCTTGCGTCCTGCTAATGTCGACGACGCAGATTTCTACCTGGATTTTATTTCAGAACACTGTCTTTCTTTATGAATGTAACTTGGAGATAGTGTAGGTAAATACTTTAAACAATCGCGTTGCATTATAATTAAATTAATGCATACGGGAACTAACGTGAAACGTACCTTTTTTATTTATTTTGCTGACGTTTCGTCTGAGATTCACCGAACGTGGTCCCAGCCTGACGTAACGTCAGCAAAATAAATAAAACAAGGTACGTTTCGCGTTACTTCCCGTATGCATTAATTTAATAATAGGTAACATGATGCATATTTTTTGTTCGAAATGGCCAGTACTGAGGAACGGCAACTTCATATGTAAAGACCTAATATTACCTGTTTGTGCCATTATATTCAAAATTTGTATTTTTTTTACCTAAGTACAAACTTAAATTCATCGAAGTATAATTCTCTAGAAATCTAACGCTCCTACATTCACCGCTTCGATTCTGATTCCATTTACGCAAACAAACGAACTGTAATTACAACGAAACACTCGAACGCACACATAGACAAAGATGCATGCGATTGGTCGCGACAAGGTCACGCGTCGTTGTCGGTCGGGTGGGGCAGTCAACGCAACGAGCGGTGAGGTACAACGCACCGATGGTACCTATTATGCAGTACGCTATGCTAAAATAAATAACCTTGTTTAGGTACGTGTTACTTTTTTTTAATAACTAAATTTCATGTCTGTATGGCTTCTACACCACTTCACGGCACATGACGGCATTTTTAATGAATCAATTATCGCAAAAACACAGCAATATTCTCAAAGGAAACTTCTTGCGACGCAACCGCACGACTCGAGTGTCACGGCGAACTGTCGCGCCGCGCTGTTCATATTTTAAGCCCCGCCCGCCGCGGTACATATCGCGTGGAATGATTTTTCGGGATTAGTTACGATTCTAGACAATTATTGTTCGTAGCTTAAAATGGTTAAACACGGTTATACCCGCCGAGGAGCTAGTCTTGCGTCCTGTCCATGTCGATTAGCCCGTTTCTACCAGATATACTATCACTTTTTTTTTCCCTAATAATGCAGACAGAGCCTAGGGCAGTAAGGCCCAGGCCACTTTTAGGGTGATGGTGGGCGTGAAGGGGGAAAAAGGAAATCATAATAGTGATGGGGTGCTAACAGTATCGCCTATTGATATGATTCAGATTCTCGCCCATTCCCTCAATCGGCTTTTACGATCTGCTCGGGAAGAGCGAAGCAGCTGGTATATTCTATGTTTTTTTTTCTCCCAGACCAGTAAGGAAGATTTTATTTCAGAACACTTTCTTTATTTGGCACTCGTTATATTCCTTTTTGTACGTGACCTAAGTCTAATTCAACGATACTGAAGGCAAATATCTAAATATTGGCCGGTACAGATTTTATTACCTTCACAATAAACTTTAACCTACGTGTAAAGCCTTAACTACATAGGAGTGCGCCCTTGCTCAGCATGTGTGTCCTATGTCGCCCTCAGACTGAATCCAGCCACAATTCAGCGATTGATAAAGGCAATCTCGGGCCGATCACTCGACCGCATTTTGTCAAGTCGTGTGAGAATTACTTGAATTTTTTAATATAATAAATTAGAGTTAAATAACTCTGTTTTCAATGACATTTAGTGGTTAAATTGGAGTACCTACTTAAACCTAAGTAGGTACTTTGGTGGATGAATTTTAGTACGTACTAAATGTCACTAGAATAATGTATAATTTTTTATTTTAATCCGCTTTTCAAACCAAGTAAAGAGATAAAGAGCTAAATGGTTAGCATAAGCTGCGAGTGATTTACTGCGTTACCAATTCGTCTGCTACTGCTAGTAATTCTTTTTCTTAAACTCCTTCTGCTTCGAAATGCAGGACAATTTTTCTTCTTTTTCGTCTAAGCGCGGTTGCATCCTCAGCTGTGCTGCTTTGGAGCCCGGGGTGCGCTTTCCCGCTTTTTCTTCTCCAAATATAACATGCATGTCAATGGATGTCAAGGATGCCAAAGACCTTGCAGAATGGAGAAGAAATAGCCGGAACAGTTGAAATGATTTGGCTATAGTTTTATGACCGGCCGCCTGCCTGACGTCAACCCTCTTTGGGTATTTATTTGTGCAAAAAGTTTTACAACCGGCCGCCGCCCGACGTTAACCCTCCTTGGGAATGCAATTGTAGCACAAGTCCTGTCCTGTCCTGTTGTCCTTTAGTCGCGTCTTACGACATCCACAGGAAGAGATGTATGGTCCTATTCTAATCCGGAACCACACGGGTATTAAAAAAAATGCAGGACAATTCTCTCTTATTGATTCACGTGTTTCAAATTGCACCTAAGTAGGCATATTGTATGGTGCTCTATTTTTATCCATAACCGTTAACGTAGTTGTACGTAGTATATTATTACTCTGTGCTAATAGTTTCGTAGGGTAGATGGTCTGAGAGCAATAAGACAACTTGATAAATAGGTATACTGGTTATTTTTTTACTTCACTGGTTAACTATATTTAGAGCATTGTTAACAGTGTAACCATTTCGACTCGATAAGAAGAAGAGCACTGTGACGGAGACGACCTCCGTGGCGTAGTGGTTTACACGCCAGTCCGCCACTCAGGAGATTCTAGGTTCAATCCCCAGCCAGGGCAAGTTGGAAAATTGCCTTTTTCAAATTGTCCTGGGTCTGGGTGTTTATCTATAAATGTATTTATCATAAAATATAGTATCGTTGAGTTAGTATCTATAACACACGTTAAAACTTAGTTTGGGGCTAGCTTAATCAGTATGATTTGTCCTTATCTATTTATTTATTCACTGTTACAAATTTTATTATTATTTATTTGTTTTTATTTATGATACCTACATAATAACTTTTGATTTAAGTGTTCAGGATGAAAAGTGAGGAGGAATGAGTCAGATGACGAAGGGACGTGGAAAAGATTCGAAAATGGAATTGGGTAGTTTCCCAGGTCAAAAATAAATTATTTGATACTGTTAAGAGAATAAAACGTCACAAAATAATGTCACTTGTCATTGATCACATCCATTTTGAACGTGATTTTAGATTTATTAATGCAGAAAAACGGATATTAAGAGCGCTATTTGACTCCAAAAAACTATGACGTCACAGTCCGATATTTCATAGAAATCTCATAGAAAATGTTTGTTTTGACGTTTAGAAAAACGGATTAGGAAATGAAATTCGAAATGTAGTTGTGGTTATAGATAGACAGAGTGAGATGGAGAAATGAGGTGAAAACCAAATCAGTATCCTTAGAATTTATTATTTGTTGAACATTTTAGCTTCACATTATACTTACTATCTTGAATAGCATTTTCAACTTATCACCTTAGATTATTCATCCATACCCCAGATAGAATACTGAGAAAGCAACACAAAAAATATTTATTAAAAAACATGTACAATATGGTACATGAGATGTCTAAAGAAATGTCAGCGAAATGTATGCCTTCAGTACACAAAGCTTG
This sequence comes from Acrobasis repandana, assembly GCA_963576875.1. Lineage (NCBI taxonomy): Eukaryota > Metazoa > Arthropoda > Insecta > Lepidoptera > Pyralidae > Acrobasis > Acrobasis repandana. The sequence continues at coordinate 8,554,323 of OY756215.1, forward strand.
TGGCCTTGCGATTGTTCCACCTACTAGAGATGCTACATCTGCTAGTGGTCGATAAGACAGACTCAGACATCAGTTAAATATACATACATACGATACACAGTATAACAGGAAAAATAACGTTTTTCTATGTATCATGGAACGAGTACAAAGTACGAACCAAAAATACTTTCCATAGAAGCACGATCGACAGATTGTTACAATCATAAAAAATACGAGATTTTTTGAAACGAACTTCACGAAATGACCATGGTGGTAATTTTTTAACTAACAAATTGTATAAAATATATGTATATTACTCGTACTTATGTATTATATGTAAAATGAAAAATGCTGTTTTGTAACTAATGCGGCAGTATAAATAAAGTACCACCTGTTAAATTATGTAATTAATTAAATAAAAATCATGTGTCCGATTACCCTTCAAATGTTCTTATAAAGTTAAATGCAATAAATAGCAAAGAACAAATTAGATACGGAACACAAAGTACCCGAAAATGTGTTAAAAGACTTAAACTTTGCGACCTCCGTGGCGTAATGGTTAACACGCTAGACCGCTAATCCGGAGGTTCTGGGTTCGATTCCCAGCCAGGGCAAGTTGGAAAATGGCCTTTTTCATCCTGTACCTGTATCGTACCTGAATTTTCCGGGGTCCAGTGCTGCCCCCATTTAAAATAAATCATTTCAAAGAAAACGGAGACATTATTTAAAATTTTGCTACTATCAATTCCTAGATAACCCTTCAAAGTATTTTATGAACTACTGTTTACAGTTTATAGTGAGAACGCGAAGCTTTACAACGCACATTTGCCAAAAGTGGCCGTTTTTCGCAAATGTGCGTTGTAAAGCTTAACGTTCTCACTTTAAATCTCCCCGGAAAATTCAGGTACGGCCTTAATGATTTGGCTATAGTTTTATGATCAGCCACCTGCCTGGCGTCAAACATTTTTGGAAATGCATTTGTGACAAGTTTTATATAAACCCTCCATTCGCCTCTTACGACATCCACAGGAAGAGATGGAGTAGTTTTATAGGCTGGAAGCCACACGACTCAAATAAAAATAGCTCTTTACCTATAAATAAGTATTTGCAGTACAAGACAGTATCTACTGACGGCTACGACTACGGCTATAACTTTTCCACTCTGCAAGGTCTTTGGCATCCTTGGCTGACTATTGAAATGCTTATTATATTTGGAGAAGAAAAAAGCTCAGCTAAGGATGCAACTGGGAACACGCTAAGATGAAGACTTATTTATGTTAGAGAACTACAGTGTTCCTGATGTCCATGGAATAAGCACACGTACCCTTTTATATGATATAGACTCACACGCAGGAAAAAAGTCGATAAGCATGAACACATCTCTAGCCTCATGTAGACATCCAAACATTGTAGTTAGTAGGTTCGAGCATACTGCAGTGTGGGCTCTATCCCGTTTGTTCCACCCAGAATAGCTCGGAACCTACTTGTATAATAAAGGCTTGCACACGTGGCTGGAAAGTAACAGCTACACACGTGGCAAACTACCTGAAATAACATTTTACTGACTTTATACGGAAAGTACCTAAACTGTTTAATAAACTCTTAGGTAGAGTAGATACTTATTATCCGATTGCGGTAAAGCCCAAAAGAAGGGTTATGTGTTTGACCTGTATCTATGTCCGACTCTACGAGTATGTTACCTCGTTACTACTGATGGCGATCTTAATAAATTATGCGTGGTTAGATTCGACTTAAAACCACTAGAGCTGTACGTACCACAGGCTATATCAAAATTATTCCGTAGTCGGATTTTAGTTTTTAAAACTATATCGTGTTTTTTTTTGTTTATCAAATCTCATCATGTCTTACAAAGCATTGTATTACAAATCTATCCAAAGGATTCTTCAAACAAAAGTCGTTAATTTTTTTATTTGAGCTCTAATACCACTGTGATTTGGATTTAATATATTTAATCTAATTTGAATATAGGTACCTATCTAGAAAAAATAAATTCAAACCAAAACGGGCGTGTTTTTACTTGTACTTAGTGATAAATAAAATTGAAATCACATGTCTTATAAGACTAATATAGGTTAGGTTTACTTATTTATAAGTTTTTCGCAAAAGGAATATTTAACCTCAGCTGTATCTGTTTAATCCTAATAATACAAATTTACTAATTTGGCGAAAACACATTTTACCAAAAATATTGGGTAAACATTTTCGATTTGAAGGTCTACCCTGTTTGACCTCTCATCTATTTAACACGCCCAAAGTGCCAAGACGCTTAAGTAATTTCACGTCAAGGTAGTGAGAATTTATTATTCAATGTATACAAATTTACGGCGGCCCGATTAAGACCTGTCTCTTAAATATTCTTTTGAATTTTTTGGGCTCGAAGAGTAAAATATTGTCCGTTTTCTATGAAAAGAAATATCGCAAAAAGAGTAGCACGTTTAGAAATAATTTTTAGTCCCACGTAACAAATGACCCAAGGACGTGAGTAGTTCTGTCACCTTTTATATTTACGGGCGAAAAATAAATGATAACAGTTCGCATCCGTTTCAGATTCACATACAGGTCGACTGAAGGGTTATTTATTGGGGCTACCTATATATTATTTTAGGGACGTTAGCCTCGTGTACCATTAATATCTCTTAATGTTTAAAGAATAAACAAGCGAACTGTTATTCCTCCTGCAATGATGTTAAAAAAATGGTGTCATAGTGAATCGTCGGTGTTAACTGTACCTGACTGACTATAATGTCGGTACCTACATTTTACTTTAATTTTATTAAGTATACAATACAATGATTCGATGGGAGGAAAGCCATATAAGCAAATGGACAAAGTAATGGGACATCAAATTAGAGGAAGACCAAAGAAACTTTGGATGGAATGTATAAAGGAAGATATGAGTAGGAAGGGACTTACGGACAAAATAACTAGAGATAGAGCAAGATGGAAGAAACTGACATGCTGTGCCGACCTCACATAAAGAGTGGGATAAGGATAAGGTAGAAGAAGAAGAATTATTGCAAAGTTTTTGAGATTCAATAAGAATATTAATATTGAATTTATATACAGAGATAGAGCATCTTCAAAGAGGTTTCGTTTACTATAAATAGCTAGAACCTGGGCGGCCGGACTTCACTCGATTAAAAATATGGCTAAAACGACGTTTTCTAAAAATGAAATTGCTAAGAAAAGAATTGCTCGTTATAAGATATATTGTTACAATGGGCGTGACTGCCATTGTTAAGTAATTAAATATTATTAAGTACAGTACTTACTATTCTATCTATATTTATGAGATATGCTCTTGTCGGTGGAGGATGAGTTCTCTTCCATTTGTCTCTCTCATCTGTAAGTTGTTTTACTTCGCTGTACTTACTATTATGTCGAGATAACTAAGTTTATAATATTTTACTTTACAAAGTTTGTTATTTAGCTACATAAAGTCCACCCCTATACTATATTTGCCAAAGGGAGATGTATTTGATATTTATTTCTTGTCACACAAGTGGCTGCCTTGTGTCTAAACTCAAGTGGCCGCCGGGCAACCGCCAGGCGTGGCCGAAGAGGTCACTTCATCGTCTGACATCCCGAGACGGGCCATCTTCAAAGGGGCCACGCTCTATAATAATAGCCTGAAATGTAACAATATGGTTTTTTTTTATCTAGATTAATTAACACATAGGTTACTTTTCATTCCGAAAATATGCGGATAAAATTCCTGTGGGATTGTAAATTAACGTACCACGTGGACTATGTATATTTTGACTAGGTTTATATCTATGCGATATATATATGTATGCAGTAGCGGCGTTAGGGTAGGGCGCGGTCGGGCGAACGCCCAGGGCGCCAGATACAAACGGGCGACAGGGGGCGTTTTTGGGCAAGGGGGGGTCACAGGTAATAATTAATATATAAATAGCGGCTGGTTAATGGCGGCAACTCCTAGACTCTTATTTGTATGCACAATGTGAAAATCTCGCCCGGGGCGCTGGTAAAGCTAAAACCGGCACTGTATGTATGTATATACATTTTCAAACAAGTATATTTTTTTGTTTGTACATACCACGAAAGATTGCATTCTTCGCATCATCTGTTGGTTTACTGGTAGAAAAGACCTCCGGCCTAAAGTCCGTCATTCACAGGTCATCTTATAGTTCAATAAAAATAAATGAAACAATATATTGTTCGCTTAGTACTTGTAAAATGTGAACATTTTACCAATTTGATTTCCAAAACCACAAACGTACTGAGCATCCGCGGTGACATTTGTTGATTTTCACGCAACGGCAAGTTCAGACTTCATTAGTACGCTCAGGCATCGATATATTGGACTGTGGGTTCCGCATCCCCTAATCATCAATTGTAGTCGGCAAATGTTAATGTAAATGTAAGTGTATTTACTTCAACTATAAATCTAATTCGGAAAATGTATTGCGAAACATGGGACTGTTACGTACGTTACGTATAGTGGTTACCCTATAGTAATTTTATACTGACAATTTGATATTTTTTTATCCGTGGATTTGATGCCAGAAAAATATGTATCGCCATGGCAAAATTATGACTGGAACTAGTGAAACCAAATATGGAAATACCTTTTTACCAATACAGGTTCAGAAACCTGCACACCAATATCACTATTATCTTGTATTATATGTATATGGATTAGAAAACTGAATAAATACTAGGACCATATTATGAACTATTGCTGTGGATGGTTCAATATAAGTAAGTAAGCATTCTTCGTTGTATACCATGTAAAACTACAGAATACATAACTACAAAAGACATCTGAGTCGAGATTTCGATATTAATGCAAATTTAGGCACAATTAGGGTCGTAATTCCCACAAATAAAGTCCATTGTTTTATGGAAATAATAAAACGAAAGCGGTATTAACACTCGCGCCATTATCGCAGCCCTCGCTAGGTCAAGGCGAATCCGAGTTTTGACGCCCTTACAAGTTTCGAGTGATTTAAATTGGGTCGACAGGCTTTAGACGAACGTTACGTAGTTATAGTATAGCAATTTAAGATCAGCGCAGACTTACTTTGCAACGTATGTCAAGTGAAAAGATTTATCTTTCTTCTTTAATAGATCTTCTGCTGACTTAAGGTGAAGTTAGAAGCAAATGACCATGAAGTGGCGCCCTCATTAGCAAAGAACGTGCCACAGTATCCTTAATACAACTTCTTTATGCAACTTCTTGCACATGTAATAACTGTCAATAAATGATGATATTATACCATTCACTGCGATCACCAACCCGTCTGCCCAGCGTTGTGATTGTGATGAAATCCTACCTTTATTATAAGAGGCCTTTAAGGTGAATAGCAAGCAGGAGTGGCGCCCTCATTTGAAATAAATTGTTAACTCATAAATATGGTAAAAATTTCCATATTTCTCAAATTTAGGCACTAGATAGCCCTTTAAATTATTTTATGAACCACCGTTGAAAGTATTTACATTAATCTGTCTAGCTTTAAAACTTGCCTAAGAGGAGGTAAGTTTTAAAGCTAGAAGGATCACCAATATAAGTTTCAACAGCTGTTCATAAAATATTTAAAGGGTTATCTAGTGCCTAACATTGAGAAATATGGAAATTTTTACCATATTTACGAGTTATTAATTTATTTCAAATGAGGGCGCCACTCCTGCTTGGTATTCACCTTAAAGGCCTCTTATAATAAAGGTAGGATTTTATCATAATCACAATGCTGGGCAGACGGGTTGGTGATCGCAGTAAATGGTATAAAGAAGTTATATTAAGGATACTGTGGCACGTTTTTTGCTACCTAAACCTCCCTTATTTATTTTGTTTATCAATTCAACTTTATTACAAGAATTGTTCACGGCGGACTTATAGCCTTGGGTTTTCTCTACCATTCAATCGACAGGTGGTACAGAGACAAGTGAGGCCAAAGTAGGAGCAAACATAACATTTCAATAATTACTTAGGTACAAGTATTTGAACCTATATTTACTAATAAACTTCTAAATATATATATAGTAATTATTAAACTACGTATAAATACAAAATAAAAGAAAAATTTAACGTAAAAACATTTAAGGAGGTTAAGAACTTAGCGGAAGAAAGAGAGACATGTAAGGTACTCCACCGACAAGAGCCCAGCTATATAAGAATATTAGAAAAACTACATAATAAGATACATAAATAATACATATTATAATTTCCCTTAGTCGCTTCTTGCGACACCTGTGGAAGAAAAATTGTACGTATTCTACTCTGACGTCACGTGGAGACGGTAAAAAGGAATATTTTAGATACCTAATAAGTAGCGGTTTATAGGTATACAAATAATATCCGAAAAAAATACTCTACTAGAGTGTAAAATCCGCATGCCGAAACCAAAGTAAACGACAAGCTTTTTTTATTAGCTTTTCAAGATTTCCACATTATCGTAGAACAAACAACAGTCTTACGAGGTGACAGAATGTCATCGTGATTTGTCTTTTTTATAAAGTGGACTTTGCTTGGACTCCTGGAGGTACTCATATATCATATATTAAAATGGGAGGTCGTTTGTTGTTGCGTTATTATTTCCTTTTTCCTTGACCGTGGTTAGCTATCTCGAAGGGTAAAATTACTCTGAGAGGTAATAAAAAATAAAATCTCTGGCAAGAAGTTCAACGCTCGCTGTATATTATTGCGTGAGAACCTTGTACTAAAATCATATTTGTAAACGGTTGAAAGGATTGGTAGGTTTTAGTAGTTATGTACAAATATCAAACGTCCACTGAATCAGGGTAGGGATATTCATCAACATTTTACATTCTTTAAATAAAAATTGGGAGATAGATGACGAGTTGTCCGTTTTTGATAAACAATACAGGGGAAACAGGCAAAATAGAAGTAATTGGAAACAAAAAGGGGAGACTTTTGCCCAACTTCTTCTTCTTCTTCCTCACCTTATCACACTTTACGTGAGGTCGGGACAGCATTACAGAATTTTGCCCAACTCTAGGACACAAATGGCTAAAATAAAAAAAACTTCTTGCCTATACTCAGCGGTAGTGGGATGATGATGATATAAAACTCGGATAATTCGAAGACATAATCGGGTTATACCAAAATTAAAACCATATAAGTACCTAACGTACCAAGCTACAATTATTGACATTCATCCACGATATTTTATTGTTTCTAAATTACTTTTATGAAAAAACAAGAAAAAGTACGATGTTTCGTAGTAATTAATGACGACGCAAAGGAAGGTCCAACAAAATCTGGAAAAAGATATAAAAAATATCTAAGTTAATTTATAAATTGAAAGTGTCCCCAACTAGGTACAAGAAGCCTTTCTTGCTGTCCTATTGTCTCCTAGAATTAATAGCATTGTATGGCCAGCTCATTTTATTTTATTTTTTTTCGTACGCGCCCAGGTACACTCTTTTTTTTATTTAGGTACTTGCACTCCAAAAACTTTTATTTCGTCTTCACTAACGTTCTGTGATGAATTAGGTTAAAAAATAGTATTGCATATTAGCATTACTTAAAAGTTTAGTATCTTATTTATATGCCTACAAAAGAAATATTCGAAATAATAAATTATGTTGTTTTGTATGATTTAACACAAAAACAATATTAACGTTTTTTAGGGTTCCGTAGTCCGACAAGGATAATAAGTCCCTTATAAGATCTTTCAGTCCGTCCTAGTCTGTCACAGCAGAATATCTTCTACGTTTATGGACTGATTTGCATGTAACTTGGTTCGAGGATACTTCACATATAGATCTCATTTTTAAAAATACAAAAAATTAAAATTACTCCTTTTTAAGGGTACCTCCCCATACATGTAAAGGGGGGGTGAATTATTTTTTTGAGTGCACCCCCTTGTGTGGGGTATCGTTAAAAAGGACTATGAAAATAAGGTAGGTTTTCCATACAAAACTTTTTTATCAGCTTTACCATTTGCGAGATATAGCCCGCCAAAGTCACTTACACGGTGTCCCCCCCCCCCCCTGTAATTTCTAAAGTCTTGGACCTATAAACTTCAAATCACTCACGTAAAGAAACAGGCGTGAAAACTCTTATTTAAAATTGTTTCGGGTATCCTGTGATGAATACTTTTGAAATTGTAAATAAAATAAAAATATATACTTTTTTTCCAAAAGAACAGTATAAACTTAAAAAGTTTTTTTACATCTTTTACTGTAAGGACTGAATGAAGCTTGAAATGCAAGAAATGCAAAACAGCGCGGTGCCATAAATGACTACGAAACCCTACTTTATGCGTGGTCCGACACGCACTTGGCCGGTTTTTTTAAATTCAGGTTTGATCAAATTTTTACGGCGAATTTTTACTGAATAAAATACACAAGCGTGTCCCAAAAATGCAAAATAACGTCGTTGTAAGCGAGAAAGGTGTAAAAAGATCAAGTCATTTTGCTTAAAAATGGCTGAGTAACGTAAAAGCCTTTACTTCCTGTGTAAGGGCGTAATTGCTAAATCCCAAGCGTGTTAGTTTTAGACGTGACATTTTGATTCAGTGAGATAACCCAAGACTTGCTCTATATTTTATTTATGAGATTCTTATCTTTAGATAATAAAAATACTAAGGTACCTACAAATTTATTTTTAGAATATGGTTTAGTTTTGTCCAACTGTCCATATCCGTCCATGTAAGTTTTTGCGGTTGGGGACCTATATTGACGAGAAACTTTTGTCAATGGGAAACAGAAAGTTTGTAAACCAGAGAATTAAATTTTGGTAAGTAGGTTTCTATAATGTAACAAAATATACATAAAGAGGAATAATCAATATTTTCAGTTTAGAATTTAAAAATGTATCTCGAAATATTGTACCTATTCTTCGATAGTCTACGAAAATAAACGTGACATTTATTATTAAAAGTAAAAGTTTTTTTTAATCATTAAAAGCTTATTAAATCCTCAAATAAACCTTCACAGTCAAATCAACTGTGAAAATATAATAACTTATTCTAAACCAAACCTGTTCTTTCGTTTGGAAGCTGCTGGGTTAAAAATTATTTACTAACAAAAGAGGTTAAAAAGTTGCTGAGATTTTCTACGTATGTATTTAATAAATAAAAACTAGAACAAAAAATAAATAAATGAACACTTCTGAAACTATATTTGCATCAGCGTGATTTCAAACAGAGCCACTGAACCGCATGATGCCTCTAATCGAATCACGTAGCTGAATAAAAGTTACTACAAAACTAGACGGTAAATTGAACAACATACTTACATAAAATTAAATAACTGCTAATAGTTCGCTTTCTTTATTTTACTTTTATTTACCTGACTCCGCGCCAGAAAGAGGGTTATGTTTTTTGAGTGTATGTATGCATATTTATTTGGCAAGCTGTCATTAAACTTCGCACCTCACCTGTTTTCGGTAAACAACTCCAAGTACCTCGGTTGCCTGGAAGAGATTGCAGCTGCGATAAAGCCGCCTTTTGACATCTGTTTTCTTTAATCTATTACTCTGTATCATTTGGTGCAATAAAGATTTTAACTAACTTCTTAACTAGGTTCATCATAAGTGACACTGGGTATATTAAAAACTTTAAAAAAAAGAAAAATATTGCGGATTTATGGCGCTAAATTATTTCTTTTTTTATTTAAAACCTATCGTAAAAGAAGTAAAGAAATTAAGGATTTTATAAAAAATATACAAAAATATATACAACTTATATGTTCAATTGTAATTTGAAATGAGAAATGCTGAAAAAAGACATACCTATAAACTCGCTCATACAAGCGTGTTCTCGGTTGCATCCTAAGCTTATTGCTATTATATCGCGCAGTCGAGTTTTTTGTTTTTTTTAATAATTACTTGTTTAAATGATATAATTGACCGCCACTGGTGTCAGATTTTTTAAAAACTGGCTAATGCGAAACACATACACATATGAGCCGTCGAGCTTGTTTTAAATTAGCATTGTAATCCAACATGGTCTTTAGATCTCATAAATCTTCCTATAAAATACCTACCTGTTGGTATTTACTGACCAAGATATAAGATTCTCATGCATTTGTACAACTTGGTTAACTGTCTAACTTACAAGTAAGTTTGTAAAAATGCAATTTCATGTCAACAGATATTATGGGACTCCCTTGCTGAATACCGATCATTAGTCTTGGTCGGAAACCAAAAGTACTAAGTAATATAAACCAAAAGTCGCTTAAGGTGGGTGGGTATCTACTAACCACTTTTAATACGGACTCAACCCCAAATGTTTGAGATTCGATTTCCAAGTTTATTTAAGTATAAAATACTATAAAATGTATACAGATGAAAACCGATTAATGTTGCAAAACAAAAAGCCCCATAAAATATTTAAATAAAATTGAAAACAATACAAATTCGCAGGAAGATTTTTCCTCTTTCATTGCCACTGTTAAATAAATTAGAAACGAGTATCACAAGCGCCTTTTATTGAAATTTCATAAATCTTTTCTAGTCCTATATAATCACCAACCACAAAAATATAAGGTGAATAAGCCACTAATAAAGTTAAATTATCATCATCATCATGCGAGCGTATTCCCGGTTGCATCGTCAGCGGTTACGCGTCAGAGCCCGGGGTCCGCTACCTAACCTGGGCGATTTGACTAGATTACCGATTTTCAATAATAAAATAAAATAATAGTTATTAATTATTTTCATTTTTATTTACAATAACTTATGAGTATCGAACATCAGCGTAACATTTTAACATTATTTATTTACAGTTATTTGGCAACAACCTTGAGCATAATCTACTTATTTTAATACTTAACAAGTTACGATTTTACATTATGCTTAATGTAACAACTATTGTATGTCTTTTAAAAAGTCGTTTTAGATTTGTAAGTTAGATAGAAGCAAATTAATCTAACATGTTCGTGGACACTTATATACGTCTATAGACGTAAATATAATGCAAACTATATTCTGCTGCTGGGTAAGTGTCAACGAACGTGTTAAGTATAGTAATTTTATTGTATCAGTATATATTGACGTTTGTTATATTATATGTCAGATAGTATTTAAGTAAAAACTCGTATATAAGTTATGAGTTTCTTCCTTTTAATTAATAAAATACCAATGGATCACAAACCAAATCGTACTATACAAACCGTAGATCGTATCTCTCTTCATTTTATGAATATCAAATACCTCCTTAAGACTCCTCTGAAGTAGCTAAGTTCTAGTTCACTTTTTTTTTAAACAGATATTTAAAACATAGCGTCTTCACTGTCTTCAGTGACATTTACACAGAAATGGGAACAAGATCGTAAAGGGTGATAGCGGATGAGGAGAAAGGGGGTGCGAACATGGAGGATTGAAATCTCGCTTTGACTGGCGAAAGAAAAACAGAACACATCATGTGTATGGCTTGAAGATAAACGTTTTTCATACAATTCAAATGAAATGCATCCATTTACGAGATATTATGGTAAGAACATAATAATATTATCATTGTTACGTTTTTAAAATCGCTTATAAGATACCAAGGGTCGCGAAACACAAAAGCCACACTTAGCAAGATGTTAAAAAAGAAAATACCTTTAAACAAATTGCTAGCATGTCGGCGATTTGGAAAAATTCACTCGGCGTTTGTGTATTGAGTCATTTTGACAACGATATACAACGTGGAAGGGACACACCCGTAATAAATCAAACCACGGTCTATACGAGATCATTATAGTACAATGAAATTAAAATAACAGCTAAACAACAAAACAAATTTCGAAATTTCCATACAAAAGTGTACAGCAGCCCGGGCGATTTGTATGGGATTTTTTTTTTTTTAATGTTTTTTAATTTCATTATATATATTTTTTATATTAAGGACAAATCACACTGATTGAGCTAGCCCCAAAGTAAGTTTAAAACTTGTGTTATGGGATACTAACTCAACGATACTATATTTTATAATAAATACATATATAGATAAACACCCAAGACCCAGGACAATTTAAAAAGGCCATTTTCCAACTTGCCCTAGCTGGGAATCGAACCCAGAACCTCCAGATTGGCGGACTAGCGTGTTGACCATTACACCACGGAGGTCTTCATCGTAACTATAATTTAGGTTCCATTTATTACGGGTATAAGATCCGATATCCCTTAGAATCCCTTATCCCTATATATATAGATATTCCTTAGAAGATATCCCGTCCACGTTGTATAAGACTAAATGCAAATCATGTTATAAGCGATGCGACTAGCAACCCACTATCTCACTATTTTGATTCCTTTTCCACTTTCTCGCCCATCACGATAAAAGTGGCCTTTCAGTAAGGCCTCCTAAGCCCTGGGCTCTGTCTACTTAGAGCCGCAAGACCCAAAATGCTGTGTCTGCCCAATTAGGGATAAAGACGTGATATTATGTATTTATGTATATTACTACGACTACCTAGCGATATCATTAGTTTCATTATGTAATTTTTAAAATGTTATTTATGTACAAATTACGTAAATGTAAAAATTTACAACAACAATTTCTATCTTTTACACATTTATAATAATATTATTACAAAATGTAAATAGCGAGGCCCAGGGCCTTTTTTACTACAAGTAGTCAACTAACACGTTCAGTGCCCTTCGCGAAGCCCACCAAGAAACGTATTTTACTCGTATTTATATATTTTCTTATCAATGCTTAACGTTAACAAGGAGCACTCTAATTGACTTAAACTTTGGCGTAATTCAATTCAAATATAGCAACATCTCTTTGGTAAGTAGGTATTGTATTTTGTTTTAAAAATAATTAAAACTTTTGCGTACTCTAAGCCAGGAAATAAAAAGAACAGTAACACATAAGGCTTTTGCCGATACTATCAAAGAAATGCTTAAATATCATTACAATTTTATGTAATTACTCATACAACCAAGTTCTTTTTAAATACATGTAACAATAAAAATACAAAAAATAAATACTATGGCATACTATATTTATATAAATAGAAAAAGTGTCCCATCCAATTGCTGTGTATAAACCGTGTAAACACGTTTCACCATATTAGGCAAGTAAGTACTTAACTTGCTTTAGCCAAAACGCTAGTTAGCGATAATGAAAATAGTTACATAGTTACTCGTAAAAAGAAAACGAATAAAATAAACATTGACAATTCGCTCGTCTTTATTGACAAGATGCTCTATACCTACGTATAACCGATTTCGTAAATAAATATTAAGTTATGAAAACTTATTAAAATCAGGTTCAGAGGGCTGTTAAGCCTTGCGAAGTTATAATTAACCTCTTTGTAAATAATGCACCAATCCCTCAAGAGTTTTTGACTCGTGTTATTTGGACTAGCTTTGGAATTTTCTCCCAATAATTCAGGGTTATTCTATATACTTATTATATAACGCAATGCGAACGCCACTTTTTGAAACTGAAATTTTACTATTTGGACTATTTTTAGTTATGTAACCACTTTTTTGGCGACGTACTCCATTGCAATACCACATTGTATTTAGACTACATTGGGTAATATACATATGTACACTCCATTATATGAATATGCATGCCAATTAGTTGCATATCAATGCAACTAATTGGCATGTAGATAAATTACTTAACCATTTTAGTCCTAGGTTTAGTATAGACATTTTTCTTATACCTTTTCAGAGTTATTAAATTATCTCACATGGGCATGATCTCACATGAACCCACTGCACCGCGCTCCGTCGCGTAGCGCAGGGCTGCAGATTTTAACATTGGCCAGTATCTCAATTTGTATAGAAAACACGCCGAGTCGAACACACTAAAAATGCAGCAGATTCTGCGCACTGCGGCGGGGCGCGTTGCCTGTGGGGGAATCGCCTTAAAACACTGAAGTTGAAATTATTCACAAGCCCTTATAATCCATAACACAAGTATCATCACGTATATTTCGATATCACGCTGATCAGGAGCTCTAAAGTTGTTCACTTTGGCACTTTTATTTGGCACATATGTCCATTGGGACTTCTCCCTTTGGCACTTCCGATTAAGTTAATTCGTTGGTAGTCTTTGATCCCATGTTGCAGGGGAAAACGGTCTCTAGGTGGGTGGTTTAAGAGGCGTGTTCCCGACGTGGAGGTTTTTGATCTGAGGCAACAAGATGGCTGCAGTGGAGATAGTGGTGACGAGCACGAACACTGCGAGGAGCGCACGATCAGCTACGACGGCAACCTGCGGATAAGATCACGCTAGAAATCATAGTCCAATAAATTTGCTTGAAGCAGTGGTTGTCGAACATAATCGAAGTTATCATGTGATCAATCAGCGTGAACTAAGAACGAATCAGTCCAGAAAATGTTTCAGATATCGATCGATTTTCTGGTCTGATTCATAGGGAAAAATTCGTCAAAAACAAGTGTGCGTGTTTGAGGAAAATACAAGTTTGGGACCTTAGCCTACTAAAAGACTACGGTCCTTATCTTTTACATATTTATTAGTATGGCTAATAAAAAATACGCGAAACCCGGGCTCCAAAGCAGCAGTAGCTGAAGATACAAAAGGAAAATTAATTCAAATATGAGATATCATTTTCAAATTCTAACCCTCATATTTCCAACGAGTGTGTAAGCAAATAAATTTTAATTAAATAATAAGAAAATTCTTGTCTCCCAACAAAAATATTAGAGTTGGAAAATGAAATGATCAATAACACGCAGCCGCTCAAGAAAACTTTGTTAAAAATGTTCCAAAGCTTTTCTGACAGCGGGGCCCGAGGGAATTAAATGTTAAAGACAAGTTATGAACCAAAAATTTGTGGACCTCGACAATAAACATTGTACAACGTGTCTTAATTAAACTTGATGGCGTCTGTTGTGCGAATTATGTGCGAATTATGTGCGAATATGCGTATATTGAATAAGTAATAGAATCCGCGTGAATTTCCAACAATTTCTACTCACGTAGGTTAATATGAGTAAATAACACTTAGAAATTACTTAGAAATCGTAATGTTATTTCACACATTTATATTTTTTTTTCTAACAAATACTCAAGGCACCGATTTAAACAACGAATTAAGGTGACGTGGGTTCACAATTTGCAAAACTGTGCGTGTTTTTGAAAAATCACTGTTATTAAACTACTACAGTTTATTCCTCAAAAAAATTAATAAAAATCTTAAAGATTTTCTACAGACACTTACAATAGCCAAAACATGATTGAGCATTTTTGGCTCGATAGAAAAAAATCACAAACATTTTTTCATTTATTGGTATAACTTTCATATAAAAAGGTGATTGTATAAAATAGTAAGAAGTATTATAAAGGCAAATTTAGGCAAATTAGAGGTATGTTTGTGATTTTTTTCTATCGAGCCAAAAATGCTCAATCGTGTTTTGGTATTGTGGGTGTCTGTAGAAAATCCTTAAATTTTTAATGTAATTTTTTTGAGGAAACAACTGTAGTAGTTTAACAACAGTGATTTTTTAAAAACACGCACAGTATTGCACATTGTGAACCCACGTCGCCTTAAATGTTAGAAAATTAAAAATGTGTTTTTTTTGTCATTAAAGTTTCCAAAAAAATTAAATACAAAAAATATTAAGTTGTAGGTACCTAAATAGATTTTCATATACGTAAAACATCTCGCTATACAGGGTTACTTTTAAACACCGGCAACATAATTGGATCAAGATCAGTCCATACTGAACTACTTTCCATAAAAACAAGTATCAAAAACAAAAAAAAATGTGACTGCCCATACCACTAAAAGCTTCAATTCCGATAACGGGACACATTATCATCTAAACGCAATAAGGGCAAGAGTATATAAAATAATATTAAACACGAAATTCCATAAAACATTTATTTTAAAATATGCGCACATCACCTTACGGAAGCTCGTACAGAAGTGTACAATGTACATACCTACTTATTTTTTGTATTACCATCAGAATCAATCTATATCAAGTTAATGATGGTATCGATCAACTTCAAATGCGGAGTCTACACTTTTGCGTCAGTTAGCGCCTTCATGTAAAAAAGAGAAATTAATTAGATCGTCAAGATTGTACGGGTCGCGAACTTTCTCAAACATTTTGTTCGTATGTCTTTTTAAAGATCTTCACACTAAAATGAATAAAGTGTACAATATCCTCAGTATCTTTGCCAGTTAGAAACGAAAAAAGAAGATGTGTTCAAGAATGTTTAATTGTCGCATGCTGCTGATATTTCGCCACTTGCTATCCGACGCGCCCAAACGCTGACGAGGGGGTTACTCCATAAAATAATACGATAGTCGTACGATAATGATGTTCTATTTATATGTCAAACCAAATTAGACTTTATGATTAATTATTTAATTATTAACGCTCAATGTTGCTTGACACTGAAACGCGGATACGCAGTAACGTACGTCTCGCTTACCGCTTTTGGAGTAACTCTACTGCTTCAAATCCCAAGTAAAGTTAATAGTAGATTGTACAACAAGAGCATAAAACGAGCCATTTAACCCATGAATAGTCACGTCGAGGGTAAAATGGGTTTTATACTCGAGTTTTATACTGCTTTTCACTTCGATTGCAAGTAAATAAAGGATAGGCAAGGATAAATCATACAAGATTTTTTTTTTTTTTTTTTTTAATTACCTATGTGACGTTCGACTATGGTCTAAGCCGTAATGCCAAGTTATTATAAATATTTGTGTCCGTCAGAGCCGCGGGTGTACAAACAGGAATTGAAATAAATATTAAAGCATTATTTCTTACCCTATTGTTACTAATTATTACCTTTATTATTAGTTTTATTACCTTTCATTTTTCGGAGTTATGCGAAAATAAAAGTGAGCTGCCAACCTGACATCAGAATGGCGGGTAAAATCATAAATTCATACAATAGCGGGAAAATAATAATGTCAAGATTTAGTACCTAATTATTACCTTTAAAAGCCACAGTCACAGCTTTCACAAACTGCACGAAAAATATATTTTCAATATTTTCCAGAAATGAGAGGACGCGCTTATATCCTGATAACCTTATAATCATTGGCAAAACGAGCATAATTCTATTAATTAACAACAATAAAAACAACGTACCCTTTTTCCTACACGGGCTAACTGAGCAGTGTTTAATAAAATGTATACAAACGATAATTAATACAAAAACAATGCCTCTTTTATCTTAAGCGGTATTGATTATGTCCCTTAGCCATTTAATAAAATAACTGCATATAATAAATAAAAGGTAAAATATCTAAGAGGTAAATACATTATTATTATTTTTATATTATTTATTATTTTTAAAATTATTACATTTATGGTGTCTCATTTTAATTTGCGCCTTCCGTAAAATAAAGTATACTAATAATTATTATATAAATAACAATTACTAATTAATTTAGAGACAATCTATTTCATTCTAGCGTTATTAGCCTACGTGTAATAATATACCATCCGTACTTCCCTTATCCCTAATATAAATGTGTTGCTCGTCTGTCTGTCCGTCTGTATGTTTTGCTTTCACGTCGAGATGGCTAAACCGATTTTAATTAAATTTGAGACGGAGATAGTCAGAGTCCTTGGGAAGGACGGAGGCTATGAGCAGACGAAGTTGCATACCAGTAAGTTGGTAATAAGGTCGTCGTCAAGATAATAAAAAATAAGATATTGAAAAATATATTTTTCCTTGCAGTTTGTGAAAACTGTGACTGTGGTATTTAAAGGTAATAATTAGGAACTAAATCTTGACATTATTATTTTCCCGCTATTGTACGAATTTATGATTTTACCCGCCATTCTGATGTCAGGTTGGCGGCTCACTTTTATTTTCGCATAACTCCGAAAAATTAAAGTTAATAAAACTAATAATAAAGGTAATAATTAGTAACAATAGGGTAAGAAACAATGCTTTAATATTTATTTCAATTCTCCAGTTTGTAAACCCGCGGCTCTGACGGACACTAAATATTTGCGATATATTTTTTTTTACGTAAATGCACGCCTGTATTTATCGTACATTTGTTTTTAGATACTAATAGGTACATATGTCGTAATTAAATTAGGATATACCTATAAATAAGGTGTATGGTGTATGTAGCTGTAAGGCCTAATTGCCTTAGTCTTAAAAGAAGAAATTACTTTATGAGAAGACACAAGAGCATAAAAACTCACTTTATGCAGCTATTTATATGCTATCCATTCATGCTTAGCCCTCGACATAAAGAACAATGTTACGAGCATGAGAAGTGAAAAACTCATTTTCTATCCTTATAAAAAGGTAAATCTCCTCCTCTTGTTTTCACTTCGTTTTTTAATTTTGTTCTTCTTTTTTATGTGTAAGTTGTATGTATTTAAGTATGATGTATATTTATATTTATTATAATTATTGTGTATTAGATGATATTAGTATGTATATCGTATTGGCCACCCCGCACTACCTAATTTCCCGATATTTCCTAGATAATCGAGAATGCCTAGAAGGAATTGCTTCTCTGTTTACTAAACTTTGAATACAAATTTGAACTGCTGATAAGATTTGATGCATCATCGCTTGATTGAGTGCATTACTCCATGCTCCAGACAAATTGGCAGCCTGCCACGATATCGATCATCTTAATTAGAATATATGAACAAATTGCTAATAATAAATAAATATCGCTCATTTTAGAACAGCCTTTATGATAAGATGGATGTGCTACTTTCAGCAAAAAAATAAAAATCTATCAAGTCTAATTGCATCTGAAAAAAAAAGATTATAATATAACAACGTAATAATATCTTGTAGAAGTCAGACTTCTAGCATTTTAAAAAGTTACTTAGAATGTTTATTTATTTTAAAAGCAAATTATTAATTTATTTATAAACCATATACCTACATGATTTTTTTGTCAAATAATAGTTTGAAAGTTTACAATGAAAATAATGTTAATTGTACGGAGTTCCCTCTATATGGCAGAATCTTGATGCTCCGAAATTTATTTGGCATAATATACTTGGCCAAACAATAATTATATAAAATATTCGTTTAAGGTAGATTACCTTAAACGAATATTTTATATAATTATTGTTTGGCCGATTATTTATATGTCTGAATTTACAATACTGAATTTTATTTATGATAATTATCTTTGACAAAATTAGATTTCGAATAATTACGTTTAGCATAACTTTTATTTACGCGACGAAGATGGCAGAATTTCATCTGAAACTATTTCATTAGGCATATTGTCATTTCTATATAAATTACATTTTAATCTTAAATTGAACACAAATATTGTTTTCAAAAGTCAAGATGTTATGTAAAAAAATCAGGACAGAAACGAATTGCTGCAAAACCGACTCTACGTATTCTTGTATGCCCTAGGAGAGTTGAGCTGTGGTGGTGAGCGAAAACCATCTACGTCGATAAACTCGCGTAGGACCGCCGCAATTGCTTGCTTATCCTTGCGTAAATGAGTGTATTTCAAACGATTTTATGCGTAATGAAGTTTTTGGCATCCGCTGTTATGCATAGTAGTTGACAATGAAATATGACATGAAAAGTTCTGCTGTAAAAGGTAGAATAATAGCTCTACTTGGAGTAAAATGCACCATGTTCCCTCATAACTTCTCCGTTTTGAACCGATTTAGAAATTTATTTTTTGTTTAAATTTTTTTAATGCAAATTGGTCCCATTGTCACCAGGGAAAGATGATGGGAACTTCGAAAAATCGAGGGAATTCCTCTATATGGCGCACCTATAGTGATTTTGATCTTCTTGTCAATAAATCAAGTATTTGCATTCAGAAAGTGAATTTGGTGAAGTAGAACTGATGAAGAAGACCGAAAATTAAAGTCGCTTTTTTGTTTAAAATTATAATTTTAACACAATACCTGCTTCCATTCAAGGTTAGCACGCTCCAGCCGCTCGTTGGCTGCAACGCGTTGTTCGTGTCTCGCTGTGGCCTCCCGAATTGTGCATCCGCAGCACACACAACGCGAGCATGTCGCCGCACATGTCGGCTCGGCGAGCGGCATCGAGCCAGCGCCCGCCACCGCCCCCGTTCCGCCTATCAACGTAAACACAACTTTTGACGCTCAGTATACATAGATAATAAATTTAATGCGAATAAACAATTACATAATCAGCTCACCTCGGAAACTGAAATATGAGGGGTTACCAAATTGAAATGGTTTCATTAATATACTAATACCATACATATGAAAAGAAAAGAAAAAAAAATATGGAAGTTAGGCGAAAAATTAACCTTGTAAATCTCGACTTTCATACAAATGGTAATATGTTAGTGTCCATATTAACAAATAAGAAGAAAAATTTTGTAAATGGACTTAAGTAAAAGTGATGGTTCCTACCTGTGAGAAAGGTAACAATATTCAGGTAAGTAAAATGGATAGAAACTTCCTCAAATAAGTTGTGAAATTAGTTTTCGAGACATAAGAAAAACAAATAAAACATAAAATTAAATTACACGATAACTAAGCGAACGCAAACGTTAAGGTCTTTATGTTCATAATAATGTAACAACTTTTCATTTCGCGTAATGAACGTCGCCATGAAAAGCATCGGTTATATTAAATAAAACAAATTCTCTAATTCATGAAAGTACTGTTTTAAATGCAGAATTCTGTTTTAAATGTTAACACATCTGAAAGCTTTTTAATTATTGTAATGATGTATGACGAATGCGTAGGGAACATAGTGCGCTTTGAACAAATAACACGTGAAATTGGACTGGCATGGAGATTAAAATATCAATCTGCCATGCTTACCTGGGAGAAAAGAAAAGACTTAAAATGTACCACCTGCTTTTTTTCTCACGTATATAAGTTGGAAATAAGATTTTTTTTAAATAAATAGATAAAAACACTGATTTAGCTAGCCTTAATTTAAACTTGTATTATGGAATGCTAAATCAACAATACCATATTTTATAATAAACACAAGGAAATAAAGATAAACTTTTAAGACCTAGGACAATAAAAAGCCGTTTTTGAACCCAGGACCTCCGGAGTGGCGGACTGACATGTTAACCACTACACCACGGAGGTCGTTGTTGACTAGAAGAGATCTTACATTTTCAGAATAGGTCTCCCAATCATAAGTTATCACCACAGCACAGACCTAGATTTTTTTTACTGCGGTAATCATATACATATCTATGTATATCATGCATGTATTAAAACATAAAACTTCTAACATAAAAAGAAACTGCAGAAGGCATCCGTTATCTTGTCAAAAGAAACATCTGTTAATCCTTCAAAGAAGGCAAAGGTGAGATCGACGGGCCAAACTTGATTTATGGGATCCATAGGGGCGCATGTACGTATGTACTCGTAACATAAGGCTGGGTTTTGTTTTACAAAGCTATAATTGATTAGGCGATCAATGCATACAATATTCCGGCAATTATTAAATTTCTGAAGTAAAAGAGAGCTCGAGAAAACTTAATATCGTTCAATCCAAAGGGGCATGCTTGTAGAAGTAAGTACATACGTATTATGAATTGAAATTAAACGCGGCCTTATGAAATCTTTTGATTTATTTAGGCCAATGATATACTGATTGTCAGAATAACTATATACAAATATAAGATACTAATTTCTGCAAATTTACGAAAATAAAGTACTGCTGTATAGTACCGAAAATCATTTACTTTGCCACAATGTGCATATGTGTAATATATATTAAAAGTAATAACATTAATGAAAGATAATTAAATTATTTAGTTTGATGGGAGAGCCCAGCAATCTTTTATTTCATCCTATCTGAAGTATTACGCGTGGAGGCAGACCAAGAGAAGCGCAGCGGAGAGGATTTTTTTATGGCACTTTTTATGGCAAACTTTAAACTAATATTGATATAAAGTGCATGCGGCTACAAAAAATTATCGCGTGGAGGATTTGTTTAGGAGCACCAGCTCCTCTTGGTCTGCGCTGACCCTAAGACTGACGGCCAGAACTTGATTTATATGATCGCCCATAGGGCAAGCATGTACGTATTATGCGTTGAAGCATGAAACTCAGCCGCTCCGGGGATATTTTGATTTATGTAAGTAAATATTTGACCTGTACTAGACTACACCAATATACTTATGCAATAAAATGGTGTTTTTAAATCCTACAAGGAGGACAAAGCCATTGAAAGATTTGACTTCATTTAGATTTTTTATTAGTGATGATTTTATGAATGGGAAACATGGCAAAATTTAAAAAGCGCGCGCGAATATGCGTGATGCGTTTGATGGGAAATAGTAACAGTTTGCTAAATCAATTTATTTACTCGTTTCGACCGACGATTGCGTAGGAGGAAACTCAAAGATTTTCTAAAAATTGTTGTTTTCGGTATATTCCTACTCCGTGCACCTATTAATATCTACTTGAGGATCTACTCTAAATGGACGATGAGCTAGCAACCTTTTAACTACTATTTCTGATGACAACCCAATACAAAAAAGTACTCTGCTAGGAAGCCAAAATTCTGTATTATTTCCAGATGTCTCTACCTTCTCGCCCGCTAGTCATAAAATAGATGCTGTAGTACCCATGACTACTTCGGCTAATGGTATCCACGAAAAATCAAAGATGGCGCTTCTTTGTTCGTAGAAAATTAACGCGTACCGCCATCTTTACGAAATTAAGCGGTACTGTTAAGAAACTACCTTCTTTCCAACTAGTAACTCCTTCTAGCTACAACATTTAAATTAAAAATCGTGTTACGCTTCAAAGTATGAAAGTCTTTTAGTATTAGTTTGTCCAAGCTACAACTTGCCTATTCTTACTTCAAATATTTCTGTTCAACTGCGTTACCCTTAAATATATTTATCACGTTGACCGCATTGGAGGGTCGTTATTAATACAGACATTAAGATTAACCTGTTAAGCCGGATGGTTGGCATTTTGATAACTGTGAATAATACCGCAAGGGCAGGGGCCGGCTGGGAGCCGCATTAATCACAATACAGAGCACTAGTTCTAGAGCATTTACTTTCAACTGTTCCAAAGTGCTGTCACTTTAAGAGTCGGCACCATGTAAACTGGGTTTGCGCGGGCAACAAGTTTGTACAGAAAGCATTTGATTTAAGCCAAATAATGTATACACATAGATAGAGGAAAAGTTGGGACAGTAGACGAAAAAAAGGATTTTTTTAAATATTGTTTTCCTAAAAACAAGCATTGAATTTACCCAAAAACATGCAAAACGCACTTTGCGCGGGCAATAGTTATGGCTTGAGTAGAAAAGACCACTAAGAAAATTACATACCTAGTTATAGGTGAATAGACTAGCCAGTAGACGAAAACCGTATTTTTTTAATATTCATTCAGAAAAAGTAAGATAATTGTAAAGAAACCTGAAAGAAATATTTTAGAAAATCTTGCTACAAACTGGCTTGTTTTTCTGCGTAAAGAAATATTCTAACAAGGGATTGCATATATTTTATAAAAATAAAGGCTATTTTGAAACATTATTCTTAATATTTGCTTACAATGCAATCACGCAATAATAAAAAAAATAATTTTAAAAATTGGATGTTTTGCAACGTTTTTGACAGAATTCTCTGAAATGGCGGCCATATTTCTTCCATACAAATTCATTCAGTTGCCCGCCGGGCGTTCAGGAAGGAGGCCGTGTCGAATTTTTCAAAAAAATCCATTTTCGAATTACGTAAATTGCATTACAGTCTAAAATATTTCAATAAAAAACTATGTACAAACTGCCAAATTATGTCATACTTTTGCTACACTATGGTACAGTTTTGACATTTTGTTGACGTTGAAGCAAAGATGTAATGCTATCGCAGATACGGCAACGCACATTTTTTTTTTAATTTTATTGAAAATTAAGTAAATGAAAAGAATAATTTGGTTTGATTTATTACCTATATTTTTTAATTGGCGATTAGGGTGAAAATCGGATTGGAACTTTCTCGGGTCGCGGAATCATATTAACTGTTTTTGTAATAAAAGGTGCTGTTTAATTAGGGTTTTACAATTATTTTGAGGGGTGATTCAGTCTGAAATTTTGAACAACTTTTCCCCATGAATGTATATCAAAATACGAATTGACATTATGCGTAATATATCGAACCACAGGCTATACTAGATCTATACTTGACCAGGCAGGCAGACTATAGTAGGCTATTTATCTATACTAATATTATAAAGAGGAAAGATTTGGTTGTTTGTTTGTTTGCATTACATGGCTCCGAAACTACTGGACCGATTTAAAAAAAATTTCACCGTTGGAAAGGTACACTATCCCCAAGTGACATAGGCTTTGTGTGTACCAAGGGCGAAGCCGGGGTGGACTGCTAGTATAGTATAATGATATTAAAATAACAGTCAAAAAACAAAAAAAAATCTGCATTTTCATACAAAAGTGTGCAGCCGCCCGGGAAATTTGTATAGGAACCGATTTTTTTGGTGTTTTTACTGTTTTTAGGGTTTCGCTTGTCTGTCTGTCCGTAAGTCACAGCCAATTTGCTACGAAACTATTACAATGATTTAGTTGAGATTTAGTACCTACACTTTTGTAACTTAGTGACCCAAAGATAGACGTATAACATAAATAAATGAATCGTGTGACATATCAAATGAATGAACTTTTTATGACAATTTTAAATATATATATTTTTTATTATTTCTTAGATCGGTATTTTGAAGTTATTTAAGAAAATGGGCGAAAATTGACCCCCCCTACTAAACTACTGGACCTATTCAGTTGAAATGTGGTGCAGATAATGTAAATTTGTGACCCAAAGACGGAAGTAAAATGTAGGTAAATTAATAAATTTAAAAAAAATGGGGCCATAGGAGATAAATGAGACATTAAAAAAATTATTTTGTGAACTATATCGCGTAAAATATCAAATGAAAGAGCATTTTATGATAATATTAAATATATTTTTCTATATTTTTAATGTTGGTGTTTTTGAAGTTATTTTTGAAAATAAATAATAAAAATACCCATATCTCCGAAACCACTGAACCCAAACTTTTGAAAAATATACAGTTAATAGTTCTTTACCTATAGATTACAGGAAAACCTATTAGAAGATAAAAAATAAAAGGGTGCAATAATGCTAATTACTGCTTCATTAATCAACCAATTTTTTTTGCTGTTTTCAGGAAAAGATTTCTATTTAGTGCTCTTTGTATTAATATTGTACAAAATTAAACAGTCAAGTCATTGATTGAGCACATACAGCTGCTAAGCCATAAAATTATAAATTATATACATATAATTATAAATTTTTACCCTCCGTACTTACATAATAAGGTGAATAGAAGTGAAAGGTGTTATGATTGCAGATGGTCGCTAAACGTATTGTTTCACAAAGAAAATTCAAATGTATACATTTTCTGTCAGTGGAACACAAAAAGTGTAGATTTCCAAGTCACCGCTCGCGTAAAATACTATTTGATTGTATTTTTGAGAACGTCCTGTCAGCGATAAGTAATATTGATTTACGCAGAAATATCATAAATTTGTCTGTGGTTCCCTAAAATTTCAACTTAACCAAAATAAACCGGCCACGTGCCGTGACGGGCCACGTGCAGTGTAGGGTTCCGTAGTCAGTACCTACTTGTTTTATGTAACTAACAACTGCCTAACTTTAGGTCTGAATGCAGTCCATGATACTGAACAACTTTCACCAAGGAACAAACTAAATACAAAAATTATTTTTGATCTCTTACACACAAGATTTGGCAAAATGTAATATTTATGTAATATATGTATGGTAATGTAAGGACAAATCACACTAATTAAGCTAGCCCCAAAGTAAGTTTTAAACTTGTATTATGGAATACTAACTCAATGATACTATATTTTATGATAAATACATACATAGATAAACAAAGAAACACCCAAGACCCAGGACAATTTGAAAAAGACCATTTTCTAACTTGCCCTGGCTGGGGCTCGAACCCAGAACCTCCGGATTAGAGGTCTAGCGTGTTAACAATTACACCACGGAGGTCGAATGGAAAGCAAAAATTTTCTTTTCATATTTAATTATGTGTTCCTTAGGAAACGTTGTTCAGTATCATGAACTGAATCCACTTTAAATTAGTTTTAGTACAGGGAGAGTACTACTGCCGTGAATTTTTTTAAGTGTCCATATACAAGCGTTTAACTGACAGAGAGGGGAGACACATGATTAGCGAAATATTTGATTTCGCTCCACTTCGCATACGATAAATTCAAAAACTGATAGATGAATGACCACGCTTTTACAGGTTAAGCAACTTCTAGCTTGGTCACAGTTAGGATGGGTGACCGTGCTTTCAATCTTAATGTTGTCCAAGTCAAATGTTGAGATTCTTATGAATAAATTTCAGTTTTCTCTACCTACATAACTTGGCAGCTATTTAAATTTCAATTGTTTTGTCGGAATTTGAACTTGGCATTTTTACATTTATGTTTTTGATGGGATAAAATAAACATCCAAGAACCAGAACAAATTAAATAAGGCCATTTACCAACTTGCCCTGGCTGGGAATCGAACCCAGAACCTCCGAGTGGCGGACTAGCGTGTTAAGGAATCGCCACGGAGGTCGACTAATAAATTGAAAAAGTAATAAATTTTACGCAAGATTCGAATAACTATAACTTGGATTTTTTTGAAAGCGCTATGTGAATTTCACATATATTCAAACTCGCTTTTTAAATAAACGTCTTGCATTCACGCACACTACTGTATTTACGACTTTACTTTTTCTACTGATAGCCTGTCTACTGAAGTGTTAAGTACATTATAATGACGTCTGCCAAGGCCTTAATTCAGAAATAATAATTCAAACAAAATAATTCTTTGATTTGATTGATTTGAAAATTTTAATAAGTATCGCGGACTGGAAGTCTTGACGAAAAGAAAAAAGTAAGCTGTATACTAATTCTACGTTACAATTTATGATTACCTACATCTATTGTCCCGTTTACACATTATTAACTCTATGTAACTTCATCTTGACATTTTTATCACCCTAGCGGGAAAATTTTGCATATTTCAGAGCCAAATCCGACCACGTGGCTTTGTGCATACAGTCCTTAAGTCTTGCAGCCCTCAGCTCTGTCTGCTTAGAGCCCCAAGACCCAAAATTTTCTGTCTACCCCATGACGTGATAGTGCATAGATATCTTTTTTAATACATAGGTAGGTATACACCTATAAACGGAACATTTTTTCAAAATATATGGAAGTAATGTATGAAGCCAAAGTGCCAGTAGCGAAATTCGGAAATTTAGTTTAAATAAATTGTATAAACGATAACAGAATTTTATCCAACCAAAAATCCCCGGTAACTTAGTTACTGAAAATAGAGTGTTCAACCCCATTCAAATGCCGCTCGCGAATTTTATCATCACATATTATCAGTTTATATACAATATTGAAATGTTTTTGTGTGGTGGTTCCAACAATTGAAAAACGATACATTATTACATATGAAACAGCCATATTAATAACATTGATTACTTTTATTACTTATACATAAAGTGCTATTATGTAAACCTAGAGGAGACACCACATATTACTGTTTTGTCTCGTTCAATTGAAGCTTTCTCCATAAACTTCACTTAGTCGCTTGCTAGCTTTTATACGCCTAGTACTTTTGACAGTTTTTAAACCGGAAACCATACGAAAACATGGTAAACATAATTTAAAATGCCTTGGTGTGTGTTAAAATACAATAAGAATAATTCAAGGAACACGGCAAAGTGTAAAGAAATAATTTTCTATCGATTTAAAAAAATTAAATACTTATGATAAAATTCACACCGCCGTATATTCAAAAATAGAAGGGGCCCATGTTTGAGATAGTTGGTCTATATAATCTATGCCAACGCTTACACACCACTTCCCGTATAAAAATATTTAATCCAAGTAAACATACTCGTATAGGCAAAAATACTAGAGGAAAAATGCTATACAATTATATTCCCGTAAACTTCTCAGTTATTCTTCAAGAGCTTCCAACAGAAAACAAAGTTGCAACTTTTTCACGTGTAACTAATCAAGTGAGCGCCGCCAGTTAAACACCCGTCCGAAGATACCCTGTTAGATTGAACTGCAACCCTCGTTCGGTAACTAAGTTGTACCACGTATTACCTACAATTCGGACCCAACTAGTCAGGAATCACAAATTCGTTTAACCTGCTTTTCTTTTAATTAAACCTCGACAAATCTTTCCAAGGTTCGGTTGTGGGGTAGGGCCTAATTCAAAGGTTCAGACATTTAATGAGTTGTAAGTAATGGTGGCTTCGACTCCATACAAATAATTTACAGATTTCACGCTCCACGCAACTATAAGAGTAAATTGAAAAAGAAAATATAGGTAAAGAAATAACACAATTCTAGTTACCAAATCTACCTTAACGCGGCTGAACTACAAACCGCTCCCATCTTTAGGAACCTCCGCAGCCCACATATGTCGTCCAATTATCTACTCAATTGACTTATTTTGTAGCCCAATTTAATCCCCAGATACCATTTTTCCCAAATTTTGATTACGGCCCCCGAAAAAAAGTTATTCTCTTTTTTTTAATTACATTTCAAGCGCCATACGATAGTTCTTCGCACCTTGCACATTTTGGCACCTCTTCCCTAAGGATTCTCCAATTTTGACCGATTTACGGCCATGTTGCATTTTTGGCTGACCATCGGGCACATACTCGTACACTGGTGATCACATAAACATTTTCAGTGTTAAAATTCCCTACCAAATATTAATTACGAGTATTTGGTGGGAGTAAATACTCCTGAATATAAATGGGAACACTAGTTCATTGCAATCACATATATTACAAAATAATAAAGAGGAACCTCCTCATGAGTTTACTAAACCAAAATCCTATCTAAAATTCAAAGTATTCTCATCAGACTACTTACTCAATGCTATTAAAACGCTACAACTTTCATACGCGGAAAACTTCTACACTGCGGATTTCCATAACGACGATGTCAACTATCAACTAAACATCATCAATCACAAAGCAGACTTAAGTACTGAAGACACTTCAATCCCTCGTCTTTACCGGAAAAACTTGGGAATCCGACAAAACGAGCGGAGACGACGATCGCTCGCCGATATGTCTTTTATCATCAAAGGTTTTCCGGCAAATTACACTTGCGATTCACAGAATCAAGTTTCCTTGAGTTTACTTTCACAACCCTTTAGGATTGAAATTTCGCATCATGAACTTCCATGGTGGTCGTAAGAAAAGAAATAACGTACGTAGAATGTACCAGCTGTTTCTCTACCCGCAAATATCGTAAAAGCCGATTTAGGTAATGGGCGAGAATCTAGGCGATGCAGCTCATGCGGCTAGCACGCCATTACTATTTTGATTCCTTTTTTACATCTTCACGCCCATCATCACGCTAAACGTCGGCCCTAGGATCTGTATACCCCGTTAGGGATAGAGACGTATCGCATCGCATCTTAAAATAGGTATATAATTAATTACACACAAAATGTCCTTAAATAACGTACATACTCGTACAGTACTTAAACTGGCAAATGGAAATGAATAGGGTAGCCGCATCTTTTATTTGGCCGCAGTCACTTTTCTCTATTAAACATTTGCACATTATAGTCCAAGATCCCAGAGCGAGCAGACACAACTTATTTTCACACGGACGAAACCTCAGGTCCTCAGTAGAGTTTCGTGTGCTTTGTAATACCTGAGTGGTTGTGAAGCTCTCCTTGTGATACCTGGGCAGGTACCAGGTGATGAAAGGTAACTAAAAATAAGGGTAACTTAACTTAAATTTGTATGGCTGATTTTTATACATATATTGTAAAATATTATTCTGAAGTAGTATGTGTAAGTGGCAGACACTTTTCATGGGCCAGAACTTTTGGCAGACGCTTTAAAGCTGCACAAAAAATAAATGAACTTAACTTATTTTTACATGTCTGCCTTTTAAATATGTTATTAAAGTAACTATCACAAAGTTATATTTTATCAGGCAGACAAATTGGAGTGACCAAACATCGCCTAAACACAAAAATTGTTCTATAATATGCATGCAAAACCTACATTTAGTGACATCTAGTGTGGGATAGATAAACGACGTAATAATATTATTACGTAGTTTAGTTTGTAATAATTTTTGTGTTTAGGCGATGTATCTTTTTTTTCCTGGTTTGACCCAGGCTCTATCAGTCAGATCCTCTAACCTGATTAGAGACTGTTTTCGCAATTTGCAAGTTAGTTGCCCTTATGAATTTTTATGTTTGGAGCAACTAGATTTCAAATTTCTAAAATTTTAAACTTAAATGCATTTTGACCCACCAAAGATCCACCGAAATTATAGTTTCGGTTTATCCATGGTGGGTTACACGCATTTTCGGAGCGTCACTGGTTTTTTAAACCGATAATTTTTTTTAAACAAAATTTTTATACTTAGATGATCTCCTAATTCCAGAAATCGGTAAACGATCCTCCTTTTAGCGTTTTTTGATCTAATGGGCGTCCCCGTCCATCCCGGGGCAGACAGGGCCCGGAGTTATATAGCCTAGGGCCTTTCCCGGTACCCTCTGCAAGCCCCGAGAGGGAAAGGGACACGCAGTTTCATTAATATTTTTCATAAACTGAAGCGGAATCGCCTTCAATAAAAATGTAAATTTAGTTCTAAAATGTTTTCCTCTCCGCGACGGGGCGGACAGAGTTCAAGCTAGGCCCAGCCCAGCACTGGGTATGGCCGCCCCGAGGCGGGAAGCAACCTACCAAGAAATTTGATACCCAGAAAAGCAGCATATAAATTGCTGCATTTCCGTATTAATTTTGAAGGCACGTTAAGCCATTCTGGGAAAAACGCCACGCGGTCCGACCGCTCATCACTACAAAACCATTTCCCTCAGTTTTTTGTTTTGTACAACTATACAGCCTGCTTGGCCCTGTAAAAGGGGGCCGGGTATCAATAATTTGTTGGGAATTGAAAATTTCCAACGGTCGGTACTTTTGAAAAGAAATTTGCAAGACGTACCTTAAGCCGATGCACCGCCTCACGTCACTCCAATTTGTCTGCCTGATAAAATATAACTTAAAATGATAAAATAAAACCTACATTTAGTGACATCTAGTGTGGGATAGACAAACTAAACTACGTAATAACATTTTTACGTAGTTTATCTATCCCACACTAGATGTCTCTAAATGTAGGTTTTATCGGGGTCGTACTCAGGATTTTTTACGAAGCAAATATTTTCGTATCAGAGATTTTTTTATCATTGATAATGTTTGTGTAGATTGAATTGAAATAAATTGTGAGTTTTAGAATCGTGTTATTATGGATGTCTCACTCGCTCTGAGAAAACGCATTTAGTGACATCTAGTGTAGGATAGATAAACTGCGTAATAATATTATTACGTAGTTTAGTTTATCTATCCCACACTAGATGTCACTAAATGTAGGTTTTGCATGCATACTATATAAAAAAAAATGTGTTAAGGGGATGTTTGGACACTCCAATTTGTCTGCCCGATAAAACTTAACTTTGTGATAGTTAGTTTAATAACATATTTAAAAGGCAGACATGTAAAAATAAGTTAAGTTCATTTATTTTTGTGCAGCTTTAAAGCGTCTGTCAAAAGTTCTGGCCCATTAAAAGTGTCTGCCACTTACACATACTACTTCAGAATAATATTTTACAATCTTATATATAAAATTCTCGTATCACAATGTTCGTTCCCGTACTCCTCCGAAACGGCTTGACCGATTCTCATGAAATTTTGTGAGCATATTGAGTAGGTCTGAGAATCGGCCAACATCTATTTTTCATACCCCGAATCTACGCGGGCGAAGCCGCGGGCCAAAGCTAGTACATAGGGCGCACTGTAAGTTTCCGGAACTGGCCACTTACATAAACAATATTTAAAAATTTATTGCAACATTTGAAAATAGAACTCTTTGGCTGTAGAATGCAGTTTGTTTCATCTGACTGTCTTTTGTTTTTACCTTGTGGCACCATTTAAAAAATTGTGTGTCTGCATCAACATGGATTTAACTCGGGAAAATTTTCGTAGTATGATTTTCTACGATTTTTAGTGTAATTTGACAGCTCAACAGAGCATCGCTCGGCTTGAAACAGCTTTTAGCAATGAAGCACCATGCAAGACAACTGTTTATAGCTGGTTTGCAGAATTCAAGCGTGGTCGTGTCAATCTCAGTGACGAATCTCGCGATGGTCGGCCGTCCACCGCTGTGACCAACAAAAACATCAATGCTGTGCGCCGTATGATTGAAACAGACAGGCATGTGACCTACCATGAAATTCGCGCATCCTTAGAAATAGATTAATCCTACACAAACATTTGGGTGTGAGAAAGCTGTGCTCGCGGTGGATCCCACACAACTTGACCGAGGCTCAAAAAACGGACCGCGTCACTTGGTGCAGTGCCATGCTTACCAGATTCAACGAAGGTGCGTCAAATTTGGTGTGGGACATAGTAACAGGTGACGAAACATGGATTTATTGCTACGATCCCAAAACAAAGCAGCAATCGAGCGTATGGGTCTTTCAAGATGAGCCGAAACCAACCAAAGTGGCGCGCGTGAAAAGTGCATCTAAGCGGATGATTGCTTCTTTTTTTAATAAAACTGGACACGTGGCTACTGTTGCTTTAGAGAATCGTCGTACAGTGAGTAGTGACTGGTACACGACCATTTGTTTGCCGGAAGTTATTGACGAACTCCGTAAAAATAACCGTAAACGCCGTATCATCCTGCACCACGACAATGCTAGTTCTCACACGGCCAGACAGACAAACGACTTTTTGAAGGCGAAAAATGTAGAACTCATGAGTCATCCTGCATACAGTCCCGACCTGGCACCTTGTGACTTTTTTCTGTTCCCAAAAATTAAGAACCAATTACGCGGTCAACGATTTTCATCACCAGAAGAGGCTGTCGAGGAGTATGAAAAACACGTTTCAGAGGTCACCACAGAGGAGTGGCACAAAAGTTTTCAAAACTGGTTTCATCGAATGAAAAAGTGCATAGACGCCAAGGGAGATTATTTTGAAAAACAATAAATTAATTTTGTACCTTTAATAGTATTTTTTCATATTCATTCCGGAAACTTATAGTGCGCCCCACGTATATATATAAAAATCAGCCATACAAATTTAAATTAAGTTACCCTTATTTTTAGTTACCTTTCTCACCTGGTACCTGCCCAGGTGTCACAAGGCGAGCTTCACAACCACGCAGGTATTACAAAGCACACGAGACTCTACTGAGAACCTGAGGTTTTATCCGTGTGAAAATAAGTTGTGTCTGCTCGCTCTGGGATCTTGGACTATTAGATATATTTGCACTTGCATGATATTTGATTAATATGATTATTTTTGTGCTGATGTATTTTTATACTTATTATGTAGGATGCGTTGTTTTGTACAAGCGATTGGCTTCAATAATAGAAAAACCGGCCAAGTGCGAGTCAGACGCGAGTCTGACTGCATTCAGGGCTCCCTTACATAAAAAATTTACAAACTGATAGTTGCAGTCAAGTTTGTAGACCAAGTATGAAATTGACTAAGTACTTACATGTATATTTAGTAGGTTCTAATCGTAAATTTTAGAATTGTCTACAGAACTTGTCACCTTTTTATATCTCAATATTTTGTCTGTGAAGTCGACAACCGCATAATATTTCATGTTTTTCTTTTTTTGAGCTTTGCTCCCGATTCGAAAAATTTGTTTGAAACTGATACATTTATCTAGTGTGGTCTGATAGTCGAAGTAATGAGTTAAAACTGGAATACTCGTGTTTGTCTTTAGACTGGCGAAGATACGTAGCGCAACTTACCCATGTGGTTGTGGTTGTGCCGAGCAAACCTCGGGGATGCGGGGGGCAGGGGGGCACCATCGCAGCGCACATCTGTCTTGAGTCGCGAACCGGTGCGTGGGTTCACCTGGACTCCGGGAACTCCTGGCACCAACCCGCTGTCACCCTGAAACACCCTGTATTTGTATCGCAGCCAAAAAATTAACCCAAATATGTCGTTTAGAAACTTTGAATAGTTGTCGATATTGTTGAACTAAGAAAAAAAACAGGCGGATATTTACTTGTTTCTTTTTCGTAGTATGTGTAAACCAAAATTTAGTATAAGCCAGTAGGTGTACGGGCAAAATGTAACTCCCCTACCATACCAGTGGGAAGCAAAAAAAAATGACGAAAACTTCCAGTTGTAAATTTTTACGCCGCGGAAATATCATTAAATCAAATAATCAAATTCTCAAAGTTTCTTTCCAATATTTCGTAATTTCTTGACTGATTTCCATATTTCATATTTCCCAAAGTGCCTACCTCTGATTTTTAGAAAGTCAACCGAAGATTTTATGCTGAGCCTTAACAACTTATCAAATAAATATACTTTTAGTCGGTGTGCTACTAATAAAACTTTGTTTATTAAATAAAACGCAGGGACTAGAAGAGCCAATGAGACACAGATAGACTACTTAGGTATTAAATCAAGTACATATGTAAGGACAATAAGTAAGAAAAGTCCTAACTAAATAAGGAAACAAAAAATACATCGGAAACATTTATTTCCAATGCGGAAATTTAGAAGCAATATCATGCTAATTTTACAAACATTCAAAAGTCGAAATTAGGGTGTCATGGAATAATCTATTTTAAGGCTACCTTTTTCGACTATCAGAAAAACGCAATATAGTTAAGTCAATTTCAGTTAACTTTTTTACTGTAAAACTTTGAGTTTCTTAAATTGAAACAATTGCGTTTATTCATGACAAATATTACAGGATCATAAAATCGCAATAAAAACACAACAGTATACATTCAGACAAGGTCAAGTTATACTGGGAAACTAGTAGTACAAGAACACACTATATATTAGTAAAAATATCTATTCCCCTCCGCATTTGAAAAGAATGTAAGCGAAAAAACCCTATGCCGCGGGGAATACTAAATATTTGACTATCTCACATACTGCTACTGAGGCAATTGTCATGTCGCAATATTGTTGACTGTGTAATATACACATACCTGAGGTAAATAAAATGTAAATATTCAAGGCACATACGGGGCGCTAAAATTATATTAAGTTGACAATAAAGACCAATGGAACTAGAAAATAGTTGCTGTTATCACCTTGGGTTTGTGGTACCTACCTATATTTTTTCTAGACTGCAGCCAACCTAAAGTTAAATACTTAGCACTTCTTTTCTTACTTTTGCCACTTACCTAATAATATAACCAACATGTAACAAATCTTTCTTAAAGATTACATGCCTAGAGAGTTTAGTTGTGGTAGGTTCGTTTGCCGTCCTATGACATAAAAAAAAGAAAAAAAAAGAGTAATTAGAGATAAATCGCACTGATTAAGCTAGCCCCAAAGCAAGTTTAAACTTGTGTTATGGGTTATGTAGTACTTATATGACTTAACGGTACTATATTTTATAAAAAAATATATAGATAAACACCCAAGAATCTGAAAAAGGCCATTTCAAACTTGCTCTATCTGAGGACCGAAACCAGAACTAATACGCTACGGAGATCACTCATATGTACAGAGGAAAGACAAGATACCTGTGCCACCACGCGCAATTCGCACTACGTAAGATGGCACAGGTATCTTGTCTTTTATCTGTACGTGTGCCCAGCAACTGGCAGGATCATTACCATTCGTAGCAATGATTGCAATCGATTCGATTTCAACTAAATTGAGTTTTATTTGTTTGTATTTTCCACAATTATAGGTCGTAAATAACTTTTTTGTCAGCTGTGTAAATAAAATAAATGAATTTAAATAAATATTTTGCCATGCATCATTTAGTTATCGATTATACAATTATGAAATTGTTAAAAACATATAAAGTACCACTTTTCAGCCGACAAATACCAACTCAAAGATTCCTAGCCTACTAAGTGTATGCTAGTCAGGTTTCGAGATGAGTAGATCTCGCTGAATCTAAGAACGTGGGACGCTTTTCCTTAAGCATGGCTATCAATTCGTGAAATTTACTTTCCAAGTTGAATTTACTCCAAAATAAGTCTGCAGTTCAGTTTATGTGCATTTCAAATACGGAGTGTTTGTTTAATAGCTATGCTAGAGTTACGGCAAACTTTTATAGGCTAGTAATTTTCTGTTTACGAATTATAAGTACGTGCCCGCACTCAAAGTTTACTCTTACTGTATTATGTGCTCAAAGGTTGGCTGAAAACCGCTTTAGCTTAAGCCCGCCTTTTTTCCCTACTCTACTTGAAATTAAATTTGCTTTTAATTACTGTTATACTCAGTTGGTATAATAAAGAACTTATATCTTATTTTATCTCTGGGTTCGATCCCCAGCCAGGGCAAGTTGGAAAATGGCTTTTTCAAAATGTCCTGGATCTTGGGTGTTTATCTATAAAGGTATACATACGATTTATTAAAAATATAGTATCGTTGAGTTAGAATCCCAAATCCCAAAGTTAAAACTTACTTTGGGGCTAGCTCAATAAGTCTGACTTGTCCCTATATATTTATTTATGTATTTATCTCATCACTCGTGTGTGCAGTAAAATCAGATTATTTTCATTGATTTCTGGAGGTTTGTTTGTTTGTTTATAAAGCTTTATTGTTCACAAAACAGAATCAGATACAAAAATAGTAGGTACGCTAGCCAAAATTTGAGGCCAAGCCTGACCGCATAAAGAAGATTACATTAAAAAATTTCTAACGACCGATACAAGACACGTCAGAATTTTCATTGTATCCGGGATCTGGGACAAAGCATGTGGGCAAAGTGCCTAAATTACATTTAATGTAAGAGTTGAGTTGATAAATTAACATCTTTATTGAATCACACGGCAACCTTGAAGATAGATAAAGGACGATAAAAGTTTAACATTCATTATAATTATTCCAAGATACGAGTAGTCAATGGATTCAGGCGTTAACCCGCGAAAGTCAAAGTTGCATGGCACTTGATTTCGATTATTTTGTGTACTTCCACCACTATTTAACTGTCGTACTCGCAAGGCGTCTTTCGTGGTTTGACCTGTCTGTCAGGATCGTAGCAAGTTGAGGTCCATAGTCTCTGCCTACCCCTGTGGGAAACAGGCGTGATAGTATGTATGTATGGTTTTTTTCGAAAAACTTAATTATCATCAACAGGAAGTACACTGCTCTTTCTCTTTTCTCTTTTTATAGGGACAAATCACACCGATTAAGCTAGCCTCAAAGTAAGTTTTAAACTTGTGTTATGGGATACTAACTCAACAATACTATATTTTATGATAAATACATATATATATAAACAACCAAGACCCGGGGTAATTTGAAAAAAGCCATTTTCCAACTTGCCCTGGCTGGGAATCGAACCCAGAACCTCCGGATTGGCGGTCTAGCCTGTTAACCATTACGCCACGGAGGTCGTCGTGCTGTCTATTGTATGAGTAAACAAACAGGCACGGGTAGTAAACCTGAAAATTTTACAGTTTACCTTTGCAGCGTCGGTGTCGAAGTTGATGTAGAGCAGCCGCGCGAGCCGCTGCAGCACCAGCTCGCGCAGCACGGCCGGCACCGGCTGCCCTCTCACTCCTCTACGAGCAACACCACCATATTCACACAATCACCTTAGGCGGTGATACCACTGCACCGTCGCGGAGCGCGGGGCGACAGATTTTTACATTGTATGCAAGTATCTCAGTTTGTATAGAAAACACGCCTAGTCCAACACACTGACAACGCGTCAACGCGCGGGAGCGTCAGTGTGATGAACCGCGCTCCACGACGGTGCGCGGTGCAGTGGGTTCACCGCCTTAGCTTAACATTCTTTATCAATCATCTGCTAGACTAAAGGCCTTTGACAAAAAAGGGAGGACTTACCAAAATCACTACACTGGGCATATAGTAAGGATGGACGAGAAGAGATTTACTAAAAAGGTTTTTATAGCAAACATGAGTGCAAAAGGAAGGTCAGGGTCGCCCTCGATGAACGTACTGCAACTAGATTGCAGAAATTATTAAAAAAGTCCCCATAACCGGCGGGCATGCAGAAAGTGATGAGTGTAAATAAAGCGAGAGAAGTCTGTCAGGATCGTACTCCCCTGTGGGAAACAGGCGTAATAGTTTGTTTATACGAGTATGTACTACACTGTGCAGGTGGGTTGGTGAGCAGTTAATGGTATAAAGTCTTTCGCAGCCGATGTTGCTGCCTATTCTCTGTTACCTGTACCTCCCTTAACGCTTCTAACTGCAAAAATATGCCCAACAGTGGATTTTTGAAAGCATATTGATGATGGTTGGGTTTACCCGTGTGGTTCCGGGTTAGAATAGGACCACTCCATCTCTTCCTGTGGATGTCTTAAGAGGCGACTAAAGGACTAAGCACAAATATCTCGTGCTACAATTGCATTCCCAAGGAGGGTTAACGTCGGGCGGCGGCCGGTTGTAAAACTTTTCGCACAAATACATTGCCAAAGAGGGTTGACGTCAGAAAGTGTTCCGGCTATTTCTTCTCCATTTTACAAGGTCTTTGGCATCCTTGGGTGACCATTGACATGCTTATCATATTTAGAGAAGAAAAAGCGGGAAAGCGCACCCCGGGCTCCGAAGCAGCACAGCTAAGGATGCAACCAATGCGCTTAGACGAAGAAGATTGATGAAGGTTGGAATACATTTTTAAAGATAAATAGGTACAATGATATAAAGAAAAGTTATAATCGCAGTTAACACACATAGATTTTCTATAATCTGTATAATATCATTCTTTATAAAAAGCAGGTTTATCAAACCAAACCGATATTTTAATTAACCAAGTTACAATAAAAGCAAATACTACCTGAAACGCGCTAAGTAATTGATTCCCATCAATAAAATATAAGTGCTAATGAGATTGGGCAGAACGTTGATGAAGAGTGGGATTATTTAATATATGTACGTAGGTATACGTTAAGTAAATTGTTTGAATTTCTTTCTGTGCTGACTATAAATAGCATTATTAGATGCCGATATGATACTATCCTGTAATACGGGGTTGGCACATAATTACAAAGGTGATATAGTAAGATAGAAAGATTTCTTGACGGACGGGACGAATGATGTGATCTCGAAAAAAAGAAAATAATATAAAATATTTAAGAAAGTAATTTGAATCTTTATGAAAGTCGCTTTTTATAGATCCGAACAAAGTCCCACAGGAAAAGTTTTTCATATTAACAAACTGATTCACCCCTATTTGTAACGATCGAATAGACGTAAATAATCATGAATAAATATAGCATAATAAATAAATAAATAAATAAATAAATATATACGGACAAATCACACTGATTAAGCTAGCCCCAAAGTAAGTTTTTAAACTTGTGTTATCGGATACTAACTCAACGATACTATATTTTATGATAAATACATATATAGATAAACACCCAAGACCCAGGACAATTTGAAAAAGGCCATTTTCCAACTTGCCCTGGCTGGGAATCGAACCCAGAACCTCCGGATTAGCGGTCTAGCGTGTTAACCATTACGCCACGGAGGTCGTTATAATAAACTCGCCTGTACGATATATTGAGTGTGACGACGGAGAGGGACGCGGAGAATGACACCAAACACGTGCTCACGCCGTAGTAGAGACCTGGTGGACAATAAGATAATCTTTAGTGACATTATTTTGGTGATAAGGTAATTAATTATAACAGTGACAATAGATCAAAGCATGATATAGTGAGTTTACTCCTCTTTGCTTGTCATTACCTGCGGTTACTTACTTATCGTTACGCGCTCGTTGTGCAAAGTAAACTATTTAGTGAGCATAACTTTCGCAGCGAATTAAATGTAACATAGCAATACCACGTAGGCCCATTCGCTACGGGGCAGACGCCTATCAAGCTATGGTTTTGTTTATTTTTCGTGTGTGTAAGTGGCTAACACTGGTAGCAGATATTTCAAGCTGCCTAAAGGCATCTGACATAGCTTGATGACTGCCATATAATGATGACAACCAGGACCAACGGCTTAACGTGCCTTCCGAAGAACGAAGGAGAACATTTGTATGGTGTGAGAAGAAAAGCTATGGTTTATTAATAATTTAGTAGAACACTAGTAGTATAAGGAATATCCCTTGCTTCCCCTCTTCATTCCGCCAAATACACGAGGTATAACTTCTCTCTGGGAAATAACATGTGATAGCACTAGGTATTATTAATAGAGTCGCATCAAAAAAAGCTGACACACGTTACACGTTTAACAAGATCTAAAGTCGTTCAATCGACGTTTAAGTTCGTATAATGGCTCGTCAGCAGAATGTAGCGATTGAGTCATGTAGTAATTGCTAGAAGTGCACTAAAATGCAGTTTCATCGTCCAAGCGGATCGCCGGTTTATGCCGTTGTATATTGTATTTTGAAAAGTGCAGCAATAATACTTTTTAGCTTAGAAAAATATCTTTTGCTAAATAATGTAATTTAGAAATTTTAAATTAAAAAAACAGCTTCGTATTGTCTTTCAATGTCAAATATAGGTTTAGCAAGTGTTGCATATTTTTTTATAAAAAATATATATAAATACTAACAAGGTAAAACTACAAAGAGAGTAAAATTATGATTTAAAAAAAATCACAAAGCACCGAATACTGTTTCAAAAATCTATTCGCGGTAGTTCGCAGCAATTTGCCAGCATAATGTCAGCGCGACCGAGAGCTGACGATTATGCAAATATTGTGAGTGCAGCACAAGTAATAATGGAATTAAGTTGGGCCAAATATTCCACAATAATATTTTTACTTTTATTTTTAAAGTAATATTTACAACCAAAAGAGCTTGAGAGCACAAGATAAGAAATGAACTTGAGATAATGAGATATCATTATTACACAACGAAAAAAATTTATAATTCCAAGAAAACTGTGAGTGTTTTTAAAAAATCACTGTAATTATACTACTACAGTTTATTTCTCAAAAATTTTACATAAGAATCTTAAGGCTTTTCTGGCAGACACCTATAATGCCCAAAATACGATTAAGCATTTTTGGCTTGATAGAAAAAAATCACAAACTACTACTACTAATTACTATTTTATAATAAAAATAAATAGAAAATCACAAACATACCTCCAAATTTGCCTAAATTTACCTTTATAATACATATTACTATTTTATGATAAAATATATTTTATAATAAATATGTATTATAAAGGTAAATTTAGGCAAATTTAGAGGTATGTTTGTGATTTTTTTCTATCAAGCCAAAAATGCTTAATCGTGTTTTGGACATTGTGGGTCTCTGTAGAAAATTCTCATGTAAAATTTTTGAGGAATAAACTATAATAGTTTAATAACAGTGATTTTTCAAAAACACGCACAATATGGCAAATTCTGAACCCACGTCGCCTTAATCATAAGACTAACGCGACCCCTCGACTTTACTTTAAATGACGCATAGGGTTGCGACGAGATTATATGTATGTAGGGTATGATCAATTGATCACGCACGTAACACCTGCCACTATCACGAAAATTGTAAGAATATAAAAAAGCGACGTGTCTGTTTTGAATAAAGCTCTATTATTTATTCAAAGATTTTAAGGTTACCACTAGTACGTTTGAAAAATGGCAATAATCATTCAGTTCACTTCTTCTTATTATTATTAAAGAGCTAAGCTCTTGTCTGTGTTGCAACCAATGCTTTTCATTTCTCTCTGTACAAAACAAACTCATTTACATTTTTGTAGTTTGAAACATGGAGTCTTCCTTTGTCTCTTCTTCCGTCTATTTTTCCCTCCAATATTAATTTGAAAAACTTCATGTCTAATGAGGTGCCGTAGCAATTTCCCTCTTTCAGAATGTATAGTTTGTAGTCGTTTGCGTTTTTCTTCACCAAGTGCCAACACTACCTTATTAGTTTTCTTTTCTGTCCAGCTAATGTCTTTCATTCGCCGCCCGTCAAGCTCTATTCTTCTTCAGTTTACATGGTAATTTTATGATTAGAAATACAAATATTGGCTCACGAAAATGCATTAAGTTCTTTGAAGTTTACGTCTTCGTTAATACATGTACGACTATTAGGGTAACAAATGTGTGGTCTTACTTATAAGTGGTGTCTTCTCCGTCGGAGGCAACGTGTCTCGGATGGTCATCAGGAAGACGGTCATCGACAACAGTGCGCTTATCCCCAACGTCACCTTTTCCCCG
The DNA here is from genome assembly GCA_963576875.1 of Acrobasis repandana. NCBI lineage: Eukaryota > Metazoa > Arthropoda > Insecta > Lepidoptera > Pyralidae > Acrobasis > Acrobasis repandana. Next base: position 8,596,387 of record OY756215.1, read on the forward strand.
GACTCGGATGGTACGTAGAACACCAAGAGGGCTAGAACAAAGAACCGTTGAAGTTCATAATGTCCAATTGTCAAAACGTCCAAGTCTCAAACTGACCAGTCTTTAAAAATTGGATAGGTAAATAAATAAACTCAAACTACTACTAATAATCAAAATGTTTTAATTTTAAAATAAAATTGACGACAGAAATAGAATACCTGGTATTCTAGACTTTAGCCTGGTATAAAAGCAATTTTTAGTCCTTGATAATGACCAATTTTATCGAAGAATAATATAGACTAAAAACTATATCTTGTGCTGTTTACCTATTCCATTAATGAGCAGACACGGCAGGATCAAGTTGAAGACGTAGAACATAGGCCTTCGCTGTAGTTTGATGACGTAAGTGATATCAGGGTAGGGCTCCACGCAACACGAGTAGTACTGGTTGTGTCGGATGGCGTCGAAGCTGACTAAGTTGAATTCTCCATTCGTCTGGTAGTTCGTGGTATCCCCTTCGTCAAATTGCTTCTTTAAGTCGAGCTAGAAAAAAACAAATATTTTAAAACCATATACGGATTTTATTTTATTGAAAACATAATAGATATTAAATAAAGAAAAAACACATATTTGAAAAGAAAACCCAAGTGCTCCATAATTTGGTGGAACTCTCGTAAACGCTACGTTCGTATTTATTGTAGCACCACACTACTACGAACATCTACGAGCACTCTACGAAGTTTGATTTGGACTAACTGACTAAAAACAAAATCAACTATTCTATGTAGCAATATTTACAGTAGAATTTTTTTTATTGTTTTTATGTATTTATTATAAAATATGGTATCGTTGAGTAAGTATCCTATAATACATGTTATTTATTTTCGTATTATATTATGCCCCAATATTTTTCTAACACGATTGAGCTGACATTGTTACCTATTCAAAATAAAATTATTTTACTTATTTTTACATTATTATTTTACATTGCAAATGCAACGCTATTTTCGCTGCACAAAAAGTTATGTTATGATATATGAAAATAATCCAAACTTCTAATTGCCATACGTTTCTACTATTCTGCAGGTATTTTTATATCACGTGAACGTGCCAAGCTACAAAAACAGAAATGTTTTGTGCATTCGTGTTTTCTACGTCAGTTTCAATTTACTCACTACTACAAGTTCCGTATTATATTCCTAAAATGTATCTGCGCCATACCTGACATAAAATTTAAAATGAGACGGTCAGAAGCCGGCTGAATAGTGTATGAATGAATTCAGGACGGATCCGGGCTCGGTAAATATACCTACTTGATATAGAAAAGTCGATTTTAAAAGAGTGAATCTCAATCTAAAAGTCAAATAACACGGGCAAGGGAGCAAAATTCAAAAATCTTCGGCATGCCATCTACAGATAACTTGTATAGATGAATAATCTACAGGGGATTATTCTTTGCTAAGCTTGAGAGAATTCCCTTTTATTTACCTCCGTTAAAGACCTTATCTTTTTTATGCTTTGGATTAATCACTGTACTAACAACTACTTGAAGTAAGCCGTGTTTTTGGGGATTTTCTTCTTCTTTAATTTAAGAGCTTGCTCTTGTCGGTGGTGTAAGGTGGAGATGCCTCCATTGGTATTTTTAACCAACTTAAAAAAAGGAAGAGATTATTTATTTGATAGTGCTTGTTTTGTTTAACCTCAGGACTCTTCATTTATTAACCGATTTAGAAAAAACTTTTTTGTTTCAAATAATATTGTTTCTGATTGGTCCCAATTTAGACACATTTCACAGAAATTTTATGTAAATCGGTTCACTATAGTTTGGTTTTTAAACCAAAATAACTGGTAAGTATATGTCATCTTATTTACTTAAATGATGAAATGACATATATATTTTTGTTAATTTCATAGTGTGCAGCAATAAATCATATATCAAATAAAAGGGTTTAGTCTACTCTTTGATTAAATAAAAAAGCGTCAAAATCATAATCGTTCTAACTCTGTTTCGACGGTCCCATAGTTTTATTTGCTAATAACTTAACTTCACCGGTGCAGATTCACTATATCCTTTAATTTTTCATTTTTTTCTTGCATTTTTTGTAAGTAGTCAAATAATAGCGAGGGTTCTAAGCTTTGGTTGTATATAATTAAATATTTTGCTGAAATAATGTAATGCCACTCGGCATGTTAAAAGATTACATTATGACCTATATTTTGAAATATATATGAACTGTCAGAGCCCTTAGAATATAAACAGCCATTAGCCCTGTGATCATTATCCTTTTACTAAATAGTCTTAATTAAAAAAGCTTCTGTAAAGTTCTGATAAAGTCAAAATTTCAAAGGTACGTGGAAATCAAATATTTATTAAATAATGATACGAAACCTCTTCACGTAAGTACACCTTTTAAGAAGTTATTCTCGCATGACTACTCGTTTCACATAAATCCATTAGTGTACACATTTTCTTCAATTTTTTTCAATTTTTTTTCCGTAGCAAGTGATCAGTAAAAAGATACGATTCAACCCAAGAAGAATTCAAACCCACGACCGACGTAGACGATTCAAACCGACGACATCACCATAGACCACCCATTGTATAACAAAATATTGTATTCTCTTTACGCGATAGCCCAAGACTACGTCACGAATATCACGAAAAGTGTTGGTATGTTCTTTTGAGTAAATTTAGGTTCCTTCTTAAATACTTAATGGATATAAAAAATATTAATAATAAGATATTAACATATTTTATTATACCATGAGACCTCTAGTCTGATAAAAGTAGTTGCATTATATTTCGGATACATTCTACGCCATAAAATCCCAGCAATATTTTATTATAAATATTGTCGATTTGGCATTTATCACGATCCCATTTTTATTTCGATTTATTTTGTCACACAACCTGAGCCTGGAGATACATATTGAATGGAACATATGAAGTGAGGCGGGATGGAAATCGGCTTATACTAGCACCTGTACGGCGATCGGGCTTCGAAAGCAACCCGTCTCGATAACACTACGTTTGAAATTGCTAAGAATAAATCTTTTCATGGCAGTGTTATTGTTAAAATAATGGCGTTAGGGAATCGTTGTAGTTTACTGAATATGTTTTTATAATGTAATTGTCAAAAAATCTTTGGGAATGAATATACAGGAAACAAAATAAAACTTATTTAGGAAATCAGTTTATGGAGATGTAACTTTTTTTAGGAGTATTAATTTTAGTCATCTTCCAGTCTGCTATGAATTCCTAATTAAACATAACCTACTCGTGGAAATCTATTTAAAATCCCGTTTTTTGACGTAAAGTAAGGATTAACAAACTTTAGATGAATAAAGTAGGTACTTAGAAATGTTATCAATTTTTTTTATATCTATTTTGTCTTACTCCTGAGCATAGGTCCCGCCCATATTCTTTTTTAAAAAAATATCCAATGATCTCCGACCACTGTTTCTCCACCTTTCGAAGTTCTTCATTCCAGTGAGATCATTATTATATTGCGTAACTCATTTGTTATGTATCAAATACCATTGATAAAAACAAAATATATCAGCTACACATAAGATTATTATTGCCTATTTCTTTTCTAATATCTACGTATATTAAAGAGGAAATAGGCATATTCATAAGAGTACGTACAAATATTATCAGTAATATGCACGGAAATACCTGAAATATGCACGGAAAACACCACTTCGCTTGCGGCTAAAATTAAAATCTCTTTTTGCGTAACATGAATATGTTTTACGAGTCAGTTCTGTCTTTATAATTGGACAGATGTGTTTACATTCATAAATTCTTTAATAAAACAGCGGTTAACCAGCGGCTGTAAAAAAATGCGAGAACGTTGCTTTCAACTGACGTAGGTTGGGTTTACAATGTCGCACAGACACATGACGCGAACCTCCGCTGTTCTGAGATAAAAACATGGAACGATAAAAAGGATAATTTTATTTGTGCGCAAATTAAATTACAACAACGCTGACGGGCATTCCGTTTTTAGCATTTATTACCCGAAATTTAAAACGTTTATTATAAACAACATCTTCGCACCTTTTGTTAATCCATACCGATACAGAACGGAACAAGTAAACCTGGATTTGTCATAGTTAAACTAGATAATACAGTAGTTGAACAAGGGTAAGAAACACTAAACACCCACCAATGGGACAAGCTAATGTATCTACGGAAATCGGAACATCATTATTATAGTTACTCGTTAAAAAAAATTTAACAAGGAAAATTAGGCGCACTCTCTTTTGTCTTCCTACAGTCCTCACATACAATCTACATGAAAAGATTAATAATATAATACGTTAATGATGCCAAAAAATGATGTAAATTTTGCAAAGTCAACGCGGTTCTTAAAAATAAATGTGCCCTTATAATAAATCAGCTCAAAGATAAAATTTACTGTTTAATTATCGACAATAAAGGGCGGGCCTTCTTGCAGTCCTAATGAAAAATGTAGTAAAATAAAAAGCAAAGAGCAATCTGTGATACTCGTATTCTCTGTTTTCTTTACATTTGTCTTACATACGATTGTAATCCTACAGATTAATATGTTTTTGTCCATGAGAGAACAGAACACAATTATATTATCTAAGAATCTTGGACGGACAAATAACTAATTATATTTTTCCTAATAATAACTAGTGGTTTTTGAGCTGTAGACCTCGCGAGTCTGTCTTTGCATAGCCCACACATACTAACCCCTTGAAGTTTATCGGAAGAAAAAGTTCTTCAGACAAAAAAAAATGCGTCTTAATAAGGGCAACAAAAAGGTTTTATGACATAAAAGTTTTATGACATTTTTGAATATTTTTCGAAATTCCTATAATATGATATTTTTATTTAATCTTTATTGTCCATCAAATACAAATTGTACAGAACAATAGCCGAACTTAACGCTAAAAGCGTTGTCTACCAGTCAACCTTTTAAATTTTTTACGTTTTCAATTGATATTTTCGCCATTTTAAAAAGTTTCGTTAAACTGGCTAGACCAAAAAATCTACATAGGTAATTATCAAACCTGCTCACAAAATTTCACGAGAATCAGTTGAGAAATGCAACCTGTAGGCGGAGACCTTCGTACGCTTCGCTCTAGTTTAAACATTTTAATATTTCGATTGGTGAATAAAGGTACCTAAATTAAAAGAAAAAACATAAAATTAAATAAAGTAAAACGTTACTGAAACATTAAAAAAAACTTTATTTTTTGAGAATTGTAAACATAAATCACGATGTCTTCCATAAAAAAGCATACCTTTGTACCTACTTATCTACTTGTAACAAATGACAAATATGATTAATTTCACTAAAGTATTGGTTAAATGATTGTCATGTTCAGCCACAGAAACTTATGTCGCTTTATTTGGAGTTTTGAGATAGATACAACTTTATCTGTAGAGAATGGCCATTTTCCAAATACCACAAACCACGCGATGAAAACTTTTATTTACTTTTATTTTATTTTGCTAGCGGCCTATTACGAAAGTAAATAAGGTGAACAAGTTCTTGGAAAAATAATGACTTGCTGAACAGATAATAACGTCATAACAGCGTAACAATCGCTCTGGGAGCCTCTTGTTAACGATAAACGCAATATTGTTGTATTCGATTTCCTATCTGAGTTCCGAGTATTGTCACAACAGAGCGAGTCTTCCAAGGACTTTTAAGATTCCGTAGTCAAATGCAAAAAACGGAACCCTTATAGATTCGTCATGTCGGTCTGCCGTATGTCACAGCCACTTTTTCCGAAACTATAAGAACTATACTGGTGCAACTTGGTAAGTAGATGTACGAGTATTCTGTGAACCGCATTAAGATTTTCACACAAAAATTGAAAAAGAAAACAATAAATTTTGGGGGTCATCAAACCCATACGTGAGGGATATCTATGGATAGGTATTCAAAAATAATATTGAGGTTACCAATATATTTTTTTTCTAAACTGAATAGTTTGCGCGAGAAACACTTCCAAAGTGGTAAAATGTTGGTCGGGCCCTGTAACTTCTAAAATAAAAGAATGATAAAACTAAAAAAAATATATGAAATACTTGAACGAGATCTAGTAAGATTTTTTTTTAATACGTCATAAATCGTAAAATATTACTTGCTGCTACGGAACCCTTCATGAGCGAGTCCGACTCGCACTTGGCCGCTTTTTTAGAATACGTAACGAAAGTGGTACATCGTCATCACTGTCCTAATCCAAAAAAGTAATTCAGCATCAATTTACCTGTCACTCTGAATGCTCCAATGTTCAAGATAGTCTAAAAAAGCCTTTAATATTTCGAATTCCTTGAGATGAGCCATTCTTCACATTTTATATTACCTGTAACGAATCTTATTCCAATTAAAATACTAAACATACATAAACTGCCGCTGCGCCGCGTTTCTTATGTCATTGTACATAAAGTTTATAATATCTGCTATTATTATGCTATCTATTAATATAAACTGCTCATCGCGTCAGTGTAGGGCGAGCCTGCTGTGCAGCTCAATTGATGGTTGCCGTCGGAGTCCCATAGCGACACTGATCGAAGCGGTAACGTCTCGAATTCCAGCTATTGAAAATTAGAACTTCAGCGCACAGTTTTAAAATTATTGCTGACTGGGGTATGTCATACCTGTACCATGTAACGTGTCGTATTGCATCGCATCGTATTGTATCGTACCGTATTGTATGGTATCGTATCGTATCGTATTGTATGGTGATACATATTCAGATGTTCACTGGAAAGTTTCGAATGAAACTGACGCAAGAAAATAGAAAACGGTGCGAAAAGAGGAGGACATGTTGAAGACGATGTTAATTTTTTTTAACATGGTACAGATAACTTCATGTCATGACTGATGCAGCTGAAGCTCCAATCTCTTTCTGTGACAAATTATAGATCTGATAATAAAATCTCGCGTATCTTTATTTCTATTACAAATAGACACGCTGACCTTTGAGCTTTTTGAGCAGTGAAGGAATATAAAATTGTGCGTATACCCATAACCACTAACTAGAATGTCTTCAAGAGTGAGTTAAAATATATTGATTAGACCATGAAACAATCCTCAAATTTGGTTTCAAGCACCTTTAGTTGAATTTGAAACGAAATTCCTTTACAATACGACGAGCAGTTAAGGACACCGAGACCTTTGCTGGCATTCGTAATTCAGCATTCTACAGAGGAGGTAAACCTTTTATAGTCACGTTACTAGTTTAAGCGGTCATGAAATCTATGAATTCTTCGCCCTATTGTTGTAGGTATTATTTCACTTTTATTACTCCGAAAATAACTAGAAAAGAGGTTTGATTTTAATTACTATAAATATAGTTCTAAAGATAGCTTGTTTTTCTCACGAAATTGATACTGTGTTATTTATTACAGCGTTTACTTCTGGAAATTAATTTTGTCGTTAAAATCAGTCTTAATCAAAATCCAACTGTCCTGTGTTACTTGCAATATTTTTCATATTTTGTTTCCATTTAATAATGACAATGTAAAAACATTTTTCTATTGTTCAAATAGGTTAAAATTGTTGATTTTAAAATAAGTTAGGTAACCTAAATACCTCAACAACAGCATTATAGGAAAGTAGATGTTATTTATTAGCTGAAATTCTGAACAAAACAATCTAATAATGAAGCTATGTATATGTCGCAATTGGATGGTATAAACCGCTAATTCTCTAAGCCTCTAGGTGTTTGGCATTACAGCTCGGTTTTGGTAAACAGCTGAATATCTTTCAGCTGGATTGTCAATGTGTCACGTTTATCAAACCAGCTAACCACGTTTAGACCGCAGAATAGGTTATTTGCAAGGCATGTTATAAACAAACAAATTTATGACGGGGCATTAAAATAAAATCTCAATTCAACTTCTTACTATGTAATCTAGTTTCCAACATCATAGAATACCAATAAAGAATGATACAAAGTTCGATGCAAGTGGATACAGAAAAGTTTGTTAACGCGACATAATCTCAATGGCGGCGTAGCGGTTTCTCTCTGCCTTCATTAAGGCGGACTTAATGCTAAAAGCATTATCTGACAGCCAACCTTTGGGTTGTTAGAAAACTCAAAATGAGTACAAAAGATATTTATTTAACTATATGGGAACCAAGCTGAAGATCTGCTTTATTTTTCCTAACCATTTGCAGTCCAAAATCATAAACGATGTTTCCGATATCTCTCGATGAAAACAGCTTTATCTCAGAACGCTGTGAAGCATTCCGAACCAAATCTACAATCTTACGTCTTGCGCCGCGGCATTGATGAATACAAATCGTTTATGCCATTCTGCATATGAGGTGTCAGTTATTTAACACTGTTTTACGAAACCGAGCTGTAATGCCAAACAGCTAGAGGTTTAGTGAATTAGCGAATTATACCATTCAACTGCGACATATACATTAGGTACAGTTATTCCTTAAAAAATACAAACATTCTCATTTTACTACGTATTTCAATAAAAAATTGTAGACTAATTATTTTGTGAGAGCAACTTGCCTTATTTATTATTCAATGGGATCAAAACTTTTACGAGCAAATCTCGAAGAAAGTTAAGAATAAACGATATTTGTCAAAGTTTATAATTTTTTATTTAATTAAAAAAATATGAACTGTAGAGACTGCAGAATGAAATTCTATTTTTATTTAGGAAAACAATAACAGACGTTAAAGTTAGATAATGTTTTATTGTGCTATAAATAAGAGATAAGAGAGAGATCAACTAAACAATTTTCTTTAGTAACAAAGAATACATTTATGAACGCATTATTCGTTCGTAATGAAAAGGATCAACTGATTAGATTTAGTATATCACCATCCTATATCAAGCGATGACACAAAAATTATACCTACCAAGTTTTTGGTAAAAAAACATTCGAATAAGTATAATGAACAAATGAAGGGTCCGTGATTGTATTTCAGTAGTAATGATATCAGCCGACCCAGAACTACTTAATTGTTTGAGTGTGTTCTTTTAATCCCTTTATCAAAGTCTCATACACCTGTATGTTTCATGGTTAGTTGCTTATCATTATTTACGACTGGAATTAAATAGTTATAACATATACTATGATAGGTAGGTACTATGATATAAAGCCACTACTTTCAAAGTCAAAAATATTTTTGTTGCTTAGTACGAGTAGCTTTAAAAGGTAGACAGAAATCAGAAATATACAAGCCGGGATATTAATTTTCAAATAAGTAATTTGATTTCATAGATACCATACCTTTTGTATAGAATGTCACAATTACATACTAAGGGCCTATATAGGGTAAAAACCGAATAGTCGCCCCGGGGTATAGTTGCTTTGTTAGCAATTACTCTAGTTTCGCGAATGAAATTTTATTTCATTTATCTATTAGGAGACTGCAACTACAACTAAATTGTCCGTGTTGCATGTCTCTGTGCGATTGCATGGGACGCCTAGGTACGATTAAAGTTTTTGCGGGATGTCCTCTTTATCGACGGGGCATCAATCCTAAACGTAATTTACATGGATTAGGCAACTATCCCCAATATGGGATAGCTGCCCCAAAATTTAGAGGTCCACAAAAATCGCTAATGCTCTGGAAATATCAAAGATAATGTTTATTCCTTTCATAAATTTGAAGATAATAAATCAAAGTACCTACCCGTTTTACAAATACAGAATCTTGCTTTTTGTACAAAGAGAAAGTTATTTCAAAAAGTGGGGCAACTATACGGCTTATATTTACTATAAAATTTTTGAAAAATAAAAAATTACACTCTTGGTTTATCGATTTAAGATTTCGAGACGAAGACGATTCAAGACAAAAAGTTTAAAATGAATCACTCACCTGAAATCCATCATACGTCCACGAAGCCCACTTCATTGTACACAGCTGGACGTCGAAAGGGAACTGCTCCACGTTGATATCGCACACTGACACGTAGATCCCGTGGCTTAGCCATGTCACCTCCCCCGTATGCTTCACTATCACGTTGGTGTTGATCACCGCTGAGCGATAGTTGGGATCCGCGCTGAAATGTACTAAGCTGTTAATACCCTTGGAAAACCTATTAGTTAATTAGAACGAAAGCTTTAGTAGGATGAACAATGTTTATAGATGGGTACTATTCGAAAAACAAAATAAGTAAAGTCAAAATCATATATTTATCTTTGGATGTTTGTATCGTTTGATAATTGACAATTTATTATTTTTTTTCGATTTCATACAAGTTTTTGACGTCAGATCATTTACTTACAACTAAGTTTAGTGCCGCGCTTCCTAAGCGCAAGTGCAGAAGAAGCGATAACAAACTGCACTGCATAATTTTCTCCAAATACGTCAACTTACAATTAGACTGATATTAAAGTTAGAATAATTTTACTACCTAGTAATAGCCGGGATGTTTGCTGTTCTAGGAAGACTGATCCTTAATTGTCAAAAAGCTTGGTTAGGTCAAGAATATTTACTTATGCCATACAAACGTAAATGGCAAAATAAGAGTTAATGCTATTTGACTTCAATGCTCTAAAACTGACCCCTTGTAAGATTAAAAAAACCATGAACATAATCTGAATATATTACTTCCATAATATAAAGAATGCACTCACTGAAGAATACGTATTAGGTACTTTAAATTTCTTATAATATGCGTCCAACCAAGTCTCTTTTACAAGGGCTTTCTACAATTATTTTGATGTTTTAAAATGGTTTGTGTTTTAGATAGAGCAATGTTTAACAAGGTGTACAAAGGCTTAAGTAAAGTAAATATTTGTATATTTATTTTAGGTACAGTTGAACCAAATTTCCTCGAAAAGGGGTCGAATTAATTTATCTTTCTCTTATAAGAGATAGTCACTGCGTGTTATTAAATTCGTTTTATTTCTTCCTATTTGGGAGTAGCCGTATCCTTATAAGTAGTAAATACATTGCTTCGATTCACTTTAATACTATTTAATACAACAGTTGTATAAGAGTGTTTAAAAAAGCGGAGTGGCGCGGGTTATAGTGCAAGCCTAGGCGAGCACAAAAAAAAGGCACCACGAGTATTTTTTGACGTACTTATACAACGTTGCTAGTCTGAAATTAGACGTGTAGGTACCTAAAGCAATGATAGTAATATATATGTCAATGATCTAAAATAGATAAGGTTAACTTATTTTAACTACTTATTGTTGCAATAATGCAATATTTTTTATAAATGAATGTATAAAATTCCATCATCAAATACATAAACTTACATTATCAAATAAATAACTAAGATCTATTTGCTCATTTATACACGAGTATATTCGTCATCAAAGTTTATACATTCTTTTTAGGAATTGCGACGACCGCAAAATGTCGCCGGGGTTCGAATATGAGTGATTGTGTATTTTGTACAGACGGGTAAATTTGTACCTGACAGCCAATAAATTACCCGGAAAATTCAATTTAAGTTCCGTCCCTATTGTGGGCTTTACGTTGTCAAAACAAAAACGATGTATGTTATGTCAACATACTGAATGCATGTTACGTTGCTAGAAAGTTTCAATTTATATTTATTTAGTTTTCTTTGCTTCGTATCGTAGTCTGTCATTAATTACTTCGCCATGAAATACTTCTATATATCAAATGTTGATATTCCAAAAACTTCTAGAAATATTTTCATGAGAGTATGCATGCATTTTTTTAATATTTTTAATCAATAGTCCTCGTCGAGCAATAGCCGCAAAAAATAAATCAGTGCCTAAAAACATGTATATGGTGTAGAAAATAAATATTGAAAATAGCAAGTAGATTATAACAACTAAAACACGCCATTTTAAAATATGACGTCAAAGTCTGCAATATCCGCTAGAGACAGAAGCTGTCAACGCATGTTTTTCTTTTTTTGGGTACTTTCGATATTATCAGCCAGTGATGTTTGTTAAAGTATATAAAAGTACATACATTTCGAATGTCATCGATAGTCAAACTACATGGACGAACAGTCCTACCGAACGCACCCGAACTTGTCATTTCCCTTTTGTGAACTTTGTCGTCATTTCCCTTTTGTTTGTCAAAAGTTCCCGCGCAATATTTGCATATTTTCAATAATTTATTTCCAATCCAAATAAGAGTCAGTAAGAAAAATAATTAACTATGCGTGGTAACGTATTAATAGAAATTGTAAAATAAAAATATGAGCCGGATTGGTAATACATGCATATTCCTTAATTACTTATATATTGAAGGTTAGGAATAAAATATTTAAGGTAAATATTGGAGGTTATTGTGTTTTTAGCAATTTTCAACGTTTATTATTATTTTTCGCTCAGGTGTTGCGTATGTTGCGAAACAGCGTGAAAACTTTTATATTTAAAAGTTGGAGTTTTATAGTTCGTATAATTTAGCTTTTATTTAATTTTGATGTTAAAAATTATAGTATAAACACTTATTTTAAAAGCTGAACAAAATGATGAAAAATTCTAAAAAATACATACTTGTTGTATAAAATAATATCAGGCTTCCAGACTCTTTCATAAGGTATTCTGATGACACTGATGCCATTGAAGTCGCTGGTATTCCATCGAAGGTGGTAGTCCATCCAAACCTGCGTGATCCAGCAATTAGTGGTCAGCAGCTGATCTTTTTCTTCCTGGTAGAAAACAATAATAAATTATTACTACAATAAACCGGCCAAGTGTGAGTAAAACTCGCGTCTAGAGGGTTCTGTACAATTGATTGAATTATTATAGGTTTTCCTGGAATGGTCAATTTTCGTCTTATTTCATGAATAAAATCAAAACTATTCATTTTACAATAATAACAAAAATAAATGAGATCCTCATAACGAGCCCTTTCGTTTGATATTTGACTTGCAAAACCTTTTTTTTTATTTCTTAATTTGTTCCCCAAAAATGACCCTTATTTAAAAAAAAAATATTTACTTTGCACATATGTGTTTGGGTCATAGGATTACAACATTCTACCAAATTTCACCTGATTCGGTCCAGTAGATTCGGAGCAAATTGGCTGTGACAGACGGACGGACAGACAGACGCACGAGTGATCCTATTAGGGTTCCGTTTTTTGTACGGAACCCTAAAAAAGGACATATTAGAGGTAAATAAATCGGCCACGCTCGGAGTAAAGTTCCGAAGTTACACGTTACCACATGGGAACTCGATTTTCCATAATTTAACATGTTTACTGCAGTAATTATTTTCTAATGATTATGTACTTTGTACGAATTTGTTCAAATAATCTCTATTATAGGAGTATAAGGCGGCTGAAAATATTACCTAAGCTAACTTAGCCGTAAGTTTTCCTTCGTTCTTCGTGATAGTTCAATACATATATTACTACTAGCTTTTTCCCGCGGCTTCGCTCGCGTATCCCACGGGAACATTACTTTTTTCCGGGATGAAAGGTACCCTATGTTACTTCTAGTACCTCCCAGGATATGTGTACAAAGTTTCATGATGATTCGTCAAGTAGTTTTTGCGTGAAAAGGTAACAAACATCCACGCTTTCACATTTATAATATTAGTAAGGATTACCATATTTTAAAGATTTTTCAAGTTACCAGTTTATCTTTTAGAGGACGCTATCTCGAACAAGAATTAGTTAAATATTTCGCTTATGGATAACTGAATCGAAAAGTTGTCTTTTCAATAGTAAATTACATACCTACAAATGTACATGAAGCAGCTAATGTTTTTCATATAGTTGTTCATATAGATGACGACAGTTTGTCCTTAAGATATCGGTATGTCACAACCGAACACTGTATACCCATGCGAAATTACAGCTATCTAGTACTAACAGCGCCAGACGGACATACCAAAACTATGACAGTTCCGTCTAGGGACTTCGGAACTCTAAAAAGGACTAATGAGACTTGAAAGAAGGTGAATAGATTAAAAATAGAAAAAGACCTAGAATATGAGGGGAAGAGTTTAGGAGAGTATCTTTATTAGGAAGGAGTGCCAAAGGAGGTAGTACCAACTCTACATAAAGGATCCACTAGAATATAGGACATAGGCCATAGACATCTCAAAGCAATGGTAGAATTGAACATATTGTGCCAAATCTACATAAAGGTCCTCTAGGATATAGGCAATAAACATATCATAGTCAGTAGATACTACGTATATACCAGCAACGCACTCTTGCACGTTGCCTAATGTGCCAGTGCGGCAGCATTTGTACTAGTACATGTATTACGCAATAACGTTAAATAAAAACAATGGTATTCCAATTGAATTCATTTCCAATTACTTTTTAAGGGCATGGAAATCGTAATGATCGAGACTGAATTACTTACATACAAATGGGATTCATAGCAAGTAATTGGGAAACGATTCAAATACGAAGGCACTTGCGTTAAATCTAAATGAACTTCTAAAGAAGTAGGTAAATTGACAATATCCTATGGATTAGAAAGTTTATCTGAAGATTAATATGAAAAGCCAAATCCAACAATATTTTATCGTTTTGTACATATACTTAAATAATATTAATAAATTCATTACCTTATATACCTTAAATAATATTAATAAATTCATTTATTTCGAACAACTTTGGCTCATAATCACATTACATTAGATACAAATTTTATAGAATTAACACATATTACAACACATACAAATTAAATTAAGCTACAGTCAGTACATGAACCATCGCTGCATGGTTAATGTACTGATAGTCAAATATAACTGAAAATACGTTCCAGACGCTGCTAGACCTAGCAGGAACCCTGCGCACCGTTTACGCATTATTGTGTAAAACAATCCATGCGGAACTCGGCAAACATCCCCGATGCACTGCAGAACCGAGGCAGCCCCAACAGCATACTAAACAAATTTACTGCTATTCGTTAGATTGATCATTCCAAATTTAATTATTTTAATAGGACTGTTGCCAATTTCTCGCAATCTGTTCGAGCAACAAAATCGATGTTCTAGCAACTAAGTAGTGCAGATACAATCAGTAAGTCAGAAAAGTCTTAGGGTCAGTTCACACCGAGACGCGACAGGACGCGAAGTAGCGCGCACGTGAAAGAAATATGGAACTTGTTTACTAGACTAAAAGAGTGAGAGCCCGCTGCGCCTCGCTATGCAGCGCTACGCAGCGCGGCAAAGCGGGCTGTCGCTGAAATTAGTATTCTTTTTGCCTAGTAAACAAGTTCTATAATTCTTCCAAAGTGTAGTGCGCTACGTTGCGTCGCGTCGCGTCTTGGTGTGAACTGACCCTTAGAGGACAATATATAGAGAATAAGATAAATATGTCTATTGGGTGAATAATATTGTAGCATTAATTTATCATGTAATCTATCCACATTACGTATGACACCTTTCGAGTTGAAGCACCTGTCCTCCCAGCAGTAATTCTCAGCTGGAAATATACGAGTATCGTGCATAAATTAATACCAGACTACATCACACGATTCTATTGTAACGTATATTTTTTGCTCCTACTGCAGGGTTGTACCTGAATTGGCTACATATTAATCAAAAGTACGAACATATCGGGTATGAATTGCGGTTGACATAGGTATACTTGACAAGGGTTACTCAGTCCGTCAATCTGAACAACTTTTTCTATTTCCATTTGACAATTTTGTAAAAATCGTCTTAAGTAATTATTACATAATAAGCACAGTACATTCATATTTCTGGGATGTCTATTGTATTTAAATTAAATGATGAAATAAGAAATGGTGAAAAAATACCACGTGAGCAGGACTTTTATTATATTAATAATTTATACTGGTATTTTTTCACCATTTCTTATTGTACAGTACTGCATGTTGAATGCCTAAAAACCCTATAAAAATATATATTGTACTAATATAAATCAATGGTTTTTTCCACAACTGGTTATTTGATAGGTCAGATGACTTGCAGATAGATGACCTCACACAAATAATACGCGCATACAGAAAGTCCGTTTATGGCGCTATCAGTTCAGAGTCAGAATCTTAAGGCTTTTCTACAGACACCCACAAAATCTAAAACATGATTGAGCATTTTTGGCTCGATAGAAAAAAATCACAAACATTTACACAGCGAAATATCGTCGAGCCTGGGTCCCGGCCTTTGTTCGCTCTCAACGATATTTCGCTGTTTTTTTTTTTTTTTTGTATAATATTTATATGTGTTTTGTAGCGAATATGACTATTATTATTATTATTTAGACAATATTTTTATAAAATTTTATATTTTTTGTATAATTTTCATATAAAAAGGTGATTGTATAAAATAATTATAAGTACTCGTATTTTAAAGGTAAATTTAAGCAAATTTAGAGGCATTTTTATTCTATCGAGCCAAAAATGCTCAAAATGTTTTGGATATTGTGGGTGTCTATAGAAAAGCCTTAAGATTCCTATGTAATATTTTTTAGGAATAAACTGTAGTAGTTTAATCACAGTAATTTTTCAAAAATACTCACAGTATTGTAAACTCTGAACTGACAGCGCCTTACAGGCATTCACAGGGCGTTTCCGTCATAAACAAAAATTAAAAAAATATTATAAGTAATTTTATTCGTAAATTCGCAAAAACCGTGTATTATTTATATAATAATTAAGTTAAATATATTTCTTTACGCTCTTATCTGATATGTCTAACAGCCTATTGTAACAATGCTTTACTTTACATTTTTTTAACATTCCCATTGAAAAAGTTGGGTTAAAGTTCATGTTGGTGGTACTTTTACACCTTGTACGATTTCACATATTTGTTTTTAGATTATAATTACTTTTCGAAAAAACAATTTAGTCGCTAGATCACATAAAAATACTGTGCTATTATTTTTACACAAAATTATATCAAACTAAAATACGTAGAAATCTATTATCAAGACACTAGACCACAAACCCTTTGATCTAAAATACACACAGAAAGTAAAAAATTACAACCTATTTTTTTTTCCTATACGCTGCTTTAAAAATCGAAACTCAAGTGATGCCAATTGGTTGTAATTTAAATAATAAGCTACTTATAATATTTTCTGATGATGTTCTGATATCCAATTTCTTTGACGTATAAAATGGAATTGGCTTCTAAATTGGGTCGCTTTGATTTTTCACACAGAATTCAAAGTTTGCCGTATAACGAAAAAAGTTTGTCGTACATCTCTTCAATTTTTTACTTTTCCATCAAAATTGACCCTTATTACTTAAGTTATCTTTAATTAATTCCTAAGTTATTATTAAATTTGCACAATACTTAATAAAACAAATTTTAAATACTCTTATATATTTATTTTTTTACCAACTTCGTCCCACTGCTGGGCAAAGTTCTTTTGCATTTATATACATATTATATTGAGCAAGAATTACATTACAGAGAAAGAATAGAAGCATTCGAGATGTGGTGCTGTTGGGTAATGGATAAAATCCATGGATAAAATAAGCTGGATAGAGATAGAGTAAGCAATAGAAAGTGTAGAAGAGGGAAGATGATTAGACATCTAATAAGACATGAAAATCTCTTTAGAATCTTTCAGAAAGAAGACCGAGGATAAAGGTTTTCCAACAAATTAAGGTCAAGTTAGGACTTAGGTCTTACCAGGACATTAAAAAGATGGCAGAGAGAAGAGAGGAATGGAGGCATCTCCACTTAACTCCACCGAGTAGAGCCAGTTCTTAAATTACAAGAAAAAGAAATCATTTTGTAAATAAGTAAACAAAGTACTTAGTCTACGCAGAACGCAGGTAGATATTCCTCAAAGATATTAATTTCTTGGCGTAGCTTAAAATGGAACTCGAATTACAATTGACTTCTATTTCTTAGACATCCAAATGATCGCATGGATGAAGTAATACTAATATTAAATGTCTTACAAGCGTATTCACTTAACTCCTATTATCAGTAGAAAACGTTGATGTCTGTTATAAAAGCCCGTCAAACGAAATTGAAATTTATATTTTCACAAAATGAAGCATAATAATAGAATCCACTCCATGTCTATGACTACTCAGCAAATTGTTTCCAGTTATCATTGTCTTATTGGTAGCGACAAGATAAAGACATCCGAGCTATTTTGGCCCAAAGTGAAGCGCGTTGCTCAAGATAAATTGAGATAGAAAAGCACTGTAGCGAGCCTGCACCACCTGAAGGACTTCCTATTTCCTTTTTACTGATATTATAAATGCAAAAGTTTGTATGGATGTGTGGATGTCAAAGTTAAAATTTGTAGGATAAATATATCACTTATTGAAGGTCATTATTTTTAATTTTTTTTTAGTGCTAAAGCTAAAAACTACATTAGCGTTTCAAAACGACCACTGCTGGGAAGATTACGCCGAAAGAAACCCAGATCAGTATAGGTCTCTACTGCCTAATGGGCTTTATGGATGATGGGTACGGATGTTGGTTCCGCTTTCATGCCAAAATGGCTGAACGGATATAAATTAAATTGGGATGTTATTACCTGTATATAAGTCAATGCACGCCATGAATTAAGAACCTATTTAGAGAGTGAATAAAATAAAATTTGCCTTTTTGACTCAAAACAAAGTTGTTTTGAGCGTCAGCAACAAAAAGGCTAGCAAAAAGGTAGATACGCGCGGTTTCTATATATTATTCAATCCCTGACGGTATTGATACATTATACAATTACTTAAGTTAAATATTTAATTTTATGCTCGGAAATTCAAACTGACGAGCGTGATCCGCAAGGTTTTCTCTAACCATTGTAAATCTATTTAAAATAATAATTGTATATTATTGCAAATTCCATGTTGACTGAATTTTTTTTTAAATTATTAACAAAATGCCTATACAGGAATTAATATCAAAGTGCACATCAAGTTGTTCACTATGCCTCTACGCTCTGCCTTATTCACAAATGTCAAAAGTTTCTGAATAAGGCAGAGCTTGCTAGCTGCGCTAAATGTCAAAAGTTCAAAAGTTTGTAAATAAGTTAGAACTTGCTAGCTGCGCTAGACACTAGATGTCAAGATTTTGTGACTAAGGTAGAAATTGCTAGCTGCGCTAGACACTAGATGTCAAGATTTTGTGACTAAGGTAGAAATTGCTAGCGGCACTAGACACTTAATGTCAAAAGTTTGTAAATAAGGTAGAGCTTGCTAGCTGCGCTAGACTCAAAATGTCAAAAGTTTGTAAATAAGGTAGAGCTTGATAGCTGCGCTAGACACTAATTGTCAAAAGTTTGATAATAAGGTAGAGCTTGCTAACTGCGCTAGACACTAAATGTCAAAAATTTGTGAATAAGGTAGAGCTTACCAGCTGCGCTAGACTCAAAATGTCAAAAGTTTGTAAATAAGGTAGTGCTTGCTAGCTGCGCTAGACACTTAATGTAAAAAGTTTGTAAATAAGGTAGTGCTTGCTAGCTGCGCTTGACTCAAAATCTCAAAAGTTTGTCCATAAGGTAGTGCTTGCTAGCTGCGCTAGACACAAAATGTCAAAAGTTTGTTAATAAGATAGTGCTTGCTAGCTGCGCTAGACTCAAAATGTCAAAAGTTTGTAAATAAGGTAGAGCTTCTTAGCTGCACCAGACACTAAATGTCAAAAGTTTGTGAATAAGGTAGAGCTTGCTAGCTGCGCCAGTCACAAAATGTCAAAAGTTTGTGAATAAGGTAGAGCTTGCTAGCTGCGCTAGATACTAAATGCCAAAAGGTTGTGAATAAGGTAGAGCTTGCTAGCTGCGCTAAACACTAAATGTCAAAAGTTTGTGAATAAGGTAGAGCTTGCTAGCTGCGCCAGACGCTGTTTGTCATACTTATATATAAAACTTAATCTACACTTCTACACTAATATTATAAAGAGGAAATATTTGTACCTATTTTTGTATGTTTGTATGTTTGTAATGAATAGGCTCAAAAAGTACTGGGCCGATTTAAAAAATTCTTTCACCGTTGGAAAGCTACACTATTCCCGAGTGACTTAGGCTATGTGTGTACCACGGGCGAAGCCGGGGTGGACTGCTAGTTTTTAAATATAATGATGCATTAAACACTAAAATAACGTAATAATTACCATTTGTTCACATGTAATTACATCCCAAGTTGACTGTTACCACGGTCTTGGTATACTTGTATTACCACTAATTTCTACATTTCATTACGACAGTCCCTTACATGACACATCGTTATTAGACAAAGGTACTGAGGAAATAGAACATTCCGAGGAAACTGTCACATAATGCGATAATTCTCTATTCCAACGCCAATTCCGGCTTAAGATTACATTGAGTATATACTGATATACTCGTGTTTCACACAGGATTAAGTAATGTGTTTTAATATTTGACTTGGAGCGTAGCTTAATACATAATATTTATAAAAACATAAAACAATAATAATATACCATCGAAAGTTGTTTTTGAAAGAAGTACAATGTTCTGTTGATTATATAGGTACTTCCATGCTGATATGGTAGAAAAATAATCTTAGAATGTACCTTAGAATGTGCTGCTTTTCTTCCCGCGTAGATCATAAAAGCCAATTGAGGGAATGGGCTAAAATGCGAATCATGTTAATAGGCGCATTGCGGCTAGCAACCCATCACTTTATTGATTCCTTTTTCGATCTTCTCGCCCACCATCATGCTAAAAGTGGCCTTTGGGTCTTACGGCCTCTGTCTGCTTAGAGCCACAAAACCCTAAATGCTCTGTCTGCTTCATTAGGGATTAAGACGTGATATTGTGTGTATGTGTGTGTGTGTGTTTCCCAAAGAGGGTTGACGTCAGGCAGGCAGCTGGTCGTAAAACTATAGCCAAATCATTTATACTGTTCCGGCTATTTCTTCTCCATTCTGCAAGGTCTTTGGCGTCCTTGGGTGACCATTGACATGCATGTTATATTAAGAGAAGAAAAAGCGGGAAAGCGCACCCCGGGCTCCAAAGCAGCACAGTTGAGGATGCAACCGGGAACGCGCTTAGACAAAGAAGGCGAAGAAGATTGTGTGTGTGTGTGTATAGGAACACCCAGGGCAGTGAAAGAAAGAAAGTCTTCGATCACAGAAGTTGACCCCCTGGCCAGGAAGTGTACAGTTTATATTCATTTCATTTTATACAAACAAACAATCTGCAAAGATACGAGTAGGAAAGTTATCTTGCTGACGAAAGTAAAATTAACATAATATGGCAAGGGCAAACAAACTGTTTGAAATCTAAAGAGCTTACGCCGATACTTATCCAGTTGTTTGTTTGTAATTATTAATTTATGGTCCAACGAGTTACTTGAATAATTTTATTTATGTTACAGTCCCGAGTTAGATTCACGCACTACGCCTTAATTGGAACGAGTTGACATTTAAATTACATAGGTTTAAAACAAGTGTATTTGCCAGAAAAATTAAAACACCCCTGACTTTAAACCTGTGAACGTTTATCCAAATACTTTTGAACGGCTGAAATAGCTAAAAACCATCGCGACATACTAGGCTTTCGAAATCGGTCTATTCGTTTAGAAGCAAACATACACACAGACACGTTAAACTTATAACACCCCACTTTTTCGTCGAGGGTTGAAAATAGAACGCACGAACATAACATCATCGCCAGCTTCTCATCATTATAGCCTACGACTCTGTAGCTGTAGGTAGCTGATATAAAGCATTACAAGTTGCAATAAGCATATATTACATAAATTTAAGTAATCAAATAATGGAATCAGTCGCTAAATAGTAAAACTACTAAAAAAAAGCGGCCAAGTGCGACCCGGACTCGCCCATGATTCCGTAGCAGCAAGTAACATAATATGATTTATGACGTATTAAAAAAAACTACTTACTAGATCTCGTTCAAATCAATTTTCGGTGGAAGTTTGAATGGTAGTGTACATCATATATTTCTTTTAGTTTTATCATTCTCTTATTTTAGAAGTTACAGGGCGACACACATTTTACCACTTTGGAAGTGTCTCTTGCGAAAACTATTCAGTTTAGAAAAAAATTATATTAAAAACCTCTAAGTATATAATTTTTAAAGACCTATTCATATCTACCAAACGTATGGGTTTGATGAAAAAAAAATTTTGAGTTTCAGTTCTAAGTATGGGGAACCCCCAAAATTTATTGTTTTTCTTCAAACTTCTATTGTTTCTATTATCATTTTTCAGGGTTTCAAACCCTGAAAAATGATAATAGAAACCTCAATATCATTTTTGAAGACCTATCCATAGATATATTTGTTAAAATAACATTTTTTGAGTTTCAGTTAAAATTTATTGTTTTTCTTCTATTTTTGTGTGAAAATCTTAATGCGGTTCACAGAATACATCTACTTACCAAGTATAGTTCTTATAGTTTCGAAAAAAGTGGCTGTGACATACGGCAGACAGACATGATGAAGAATCTATAAGGGTTCCGGTTTTTGTCATTTGGCTACGGAACCCTAAAAAGGTATTTATCATGCTGCAAGAAAGTATGAAATACGAATACTTATAAATGAATAGGATTTATTTTAAAATACCGGTCGTTATGTTGATTTACCTATTGCATTTTTATCAAATGTTTTTTATGAATTATAAAAAATCAAAAAAAAATTGTCAGTAATGCGTGTTATGTTATAAAACGTGTAAGGGACATACCCGTAATAAATCGAACCACGGTCTATACTCATTTATTATATTATATAGTATAAAGAAATTTAATTAACCCGTGTGGTTCTGGGTTACCCGTGTGGTTCCGGTTTAGAATAGGACCACTCCATCTCTACCTGTGGATGTCGTAAGAGTCGACTAAAGGATTAAGCACCATTCCACCATCGGACAACACGACGTGGACAGGGATTCCACCCATTTGTGGTTTATATTCCTCCTCATCGTACCTCTCGATTCGCCTCCTCCTTCTTTGTGCGAACCGCTAAGGTGTGGAATTCCCTCCCTGCGTCGATGTTTCCCCATACATATGATTTAGGGATTTTCAAGGCAAGAGTGAATAGCCATTTTTTGAGTCTGCGTATTACACCTTATACCTCATCTCAGCTTCCCAACAGGCTAGATAGAGGTCAAACGCACTCAAGTCTCTAATAAAAAAACCGGCCAAGTGCGAGTCGGACTCGCGCACCGAGGGTTCCGTACAAACCTGCAAGGTTTAGTATTTGGTATGAATTCAATTTAATACCTCTACGCGTTTATGAGGAAATGGGTAGTAAGTTTAAAATTATTAAAAAAAAATATATTATGTGATGTAACTAAAAATTTATGGTTTTCGTAATTTTTCCTTTATCTATGCTATAAGACGTTGCTTCGTACCAAATTTCAAGATTCTGAGTTCACGGGAAGCACCCTGTAGGTTTTGATTCACTTGCAAGTGTCGAAAATTTGCGGCATAAACGGCTGTATCTTTTGATTGCGTTGGCTTAGAAGTTTGATTTTTTTCACAGCTTCAAGGGACAGTAGACCTGAGTAATTGATATAAATTTCAGCTTCATACCTCCACGCGTTCCTGAGAAAAAGGGTATTGACAGACGGACGGACGGACGGACAGACGGACAACAAAGTGATCCTATAAGGGTTCCGTTTTTTCCTTTTGAGGAACGGAACCCTAAAAAAAGCACAAACATCTCGTGCTATAATTGCATTCCCAAGGAGGGTTAACGTCGGGCGGCGGCCGGTTGTAAAACTTTTCGCACAAATACATTCCCAAAGAGGGTTGACGTCAGGCAGGCGGCCGGATGTAAAACTATAGCTAAATCATTTAAAGTGTTCCGGCTATTTCTTCTCCATTTTGCAAGGTCTTTGGCATCCTTGGGTGACCATTGACATGCATATTATATTTGGAGAGGAAAAAGCGGGAAAGCGAACCCCGGGCACCGAAGCAGCGCAGCTAAGGATGCAACCGGGAATGCGCTTAGACGAAGAAGAAGAAAGAAATTAAAATAACAGCCAAAAACAAAAAAAAAATCGGCATTTCCATACAAAAAAGTGCATCCACCCGGGAATGACGATTTTTTTTTGGATTTTTGACTGTTATTTTAATTTCATTATACTTTAGTGATCTAGCCCGTGGTTCGATTTATTACGGGTATGTCCTTTTCACGTTGTATTATAATACGTTGTATAAGGTACAAACGCGTGATCAAAATGTTGGATATTTCTTTTATATGTCATCATAATATGTATCCAGAGGAAGTATCATGCACTGAACCTTGTGTAAACATTATTCTTGCATATATCTTCTTACTAATTTAACACTTTCCACGTTGCAGCTAGACGGGTGGGAGAGGCCCCATTGATCTTTGTAAGCTTTGTTTAGCTTGTGTTTCCTAAGGCGCCTTCTACGACAATCACGGGAACACTAACGGCTTAAGACCTTTTAAATGTTTGTTTTTTTGGTTGAATCAAAATCAAAATCAAAGTCCCCATCAAATTAAAACCCAGTCTCTTGAGTGTCATTATGTAAGCTGTCAAACTTTCATCCCTACCACAAATTTTCACACACCAAGAGAGATATAAAACTGAGAAGGGACAAAAACTTCCCGACGGCCACAAAACCTTTTCACGAATAAATTAATTGAATGTGGCGTCGAAAAGGTATTCAATGGATCTGTTTAATCTGTGGATGGCATGCATTGTTGCATATTCACACGCCCATTGTGTGGCACCACGCTTGTGAATAGGCAGCTTGGCCATAATGAAGACCTTTTATCTCGATTTGAAACAATTTGGTAGGTACCTATTATTTGCACTTATTAGATATCAATCTTATGGCCGTAGGAATTAGTCAATTTTTTACTGTGTTTTAAAACAAAAGAAACAAGTTATTTAATTTTTTAATTCGATCGCGAGTTTTTATTGGGGGAGAAATAGGGGAAAAAAGGGGAAAACTTTGCTGTAACGTTATTTATTGGCAGATTTCAATTAAATTTGAGAGGCACACTAAAGACTTCGTTGTACATAAAATGTTGCAAAAATAATCAAAAAGGGGACTTCACTGAAATGTCTTTGCTAAACCAGGGGACAGTGGCGGTTACTGCAAGGTTATAAGGGCTCACGAGGTCTACTGTTATTATTAGTAGGTATTATAATTATTTAGTACTTTACTTCGACCACCAACACGCACTGGACCAGCGCGGTGGGATTATGATGACGAACCAAAATCTCCGGCACCTAGTGCCCGGCGGCTCCAGTGGCCCCGTTATTGACGGATGCCAGACCAGCCCTGGAGACAGGGGTGCTAATAATAACCGGGCGGGATCGATTCACCGTCGAACGACCAAGGCTATGAAAAAGGATACCAATAATTGGCAAGAAATAGCAGAGGATAGAGACCAGTGGAAGAGGAAGGAGGAGGCCTTTGCTTAGCAGTGGGACATAACACCATCTTTCGAAAAAAATTAAAAGATGTCATTAAACTTTTTTGTTACCCTGATAGACTTCAACGGGTTGTGAGCTGTAAACCTAGCAACTCACCAGTTGCTAGGTTTACAGCTCACAGAGCCAATACAGTAATATTAAGGTACCAGTTGCCTCCCGGTGACAAATGTACGTAGCCATAATTAAACATCAAGCAACAATTTACAGTATGAACAACCGCTTAATGGAATATGTTGGAACCACATTTGGAAATTGAATTTATTGGACGTAAAATTAACTTTTACCTCCTTATGTTGACGAAATAGTTTTTTAGGCCATGCCAAATTTAAAGAGTTTTGGTTTAGACTATTGTTATTATGACGATATAATTTAGACCAAGAGTGTTTTAGACGAGTTGCTAATGTGACTATTTACATTTTTACTATCAACAATCTAAAAATAGTGGCTATAGAGTAAGTGTTTATGCATATTTGCCATTTAACAGGATTCAACTTATTAAGGTATTTATTGTCCTAATATTTTAAACGAAGCATTTTTCGTGACAAAACGTAAACCAAAATTGGCGTTTGAAATATTTCAAAACAAAGGAGGTTATTATCTTTAAAATCTCCTTACTACACAGGAAGAAAGTTACACAGGAAGAAAGTTATTTAAATTTGTAAAATCAATAATTTTGCCTTTGTATATTTGCTCTTTCGTATTATGTTGTCTTTTTATACTTGAATGTTTTTGGTACAATAAAGTTATTACAAACAAACAATCAAAAATTTTTATGACTATGATTGACTGGGAGAGAACGCCATTAGCGTTAAGTCCGCCAATTGTAAACAATTGTTATTTTTGTGGATCAATAAAGTTTTAATAAATAAATAAATATTTTGGTAGTTAGACGACATTTTCATACAGTCAAAAATCAAACCATATTTTTAAACTCTCTTAGTCATAAAACATGTCAAACGTATACTAAACCCATTTAAATTAATAATATGTTTAGTCCTTATTTGTCCTTTCAATGTTTGACAAAGTGAGAAAGAGACATATTTTAAAAGCAAATGTTTGATATTTTTATGACTAAGAAGGAAAGATTTACTTAATTAAAATTTCTTCGTCAACGTCATTTATTTGATACTAGAAACCCCGCGCTCTCGTCGTTTCTCAAATTGTTGGCATAATCCACAGATTAACAAAGTAATCAGTTCACAAATTGTGTAGTAAGTCTGCGAATACTTTTACAGCGAAATGAAACACGACACCGCTGAAATAAATAGGCAAAGGGGGAAAGTTCCCCTAATCCTCAGAAAGTATTGTTCGTGACAATGTAGGCAAGGAGTTCATTAAAATTTCATTAGGTGTAATAATAACGGAGTGCTGCTTATAATTCCATGAATCGTCACGCTAAAAGTGGTTTTGTTGAGTCTTGCGGCCGTGGGCTCTGTTTGCATAGAGCCGCAAGACACAAAATACTCTGTCTGCCCCATTAGGGATAAAGATATTACAGTATGTATGCTTGTGATTTTTAAATAAAATAAATAAATGCACTTGCCTGACCTGCAATTTGCTTTATTTTGGAGTTGCTAAAAATTTTAGTAAAATGATGTAAAAATTATGTTTTTCACCTTTTTACAATAAAATCATATTATCATGGGACTTCAATTAGAACAGTAATACTCGTACATTGTTGACTCGAATCCGAAGTCTTTTGGCCGGAATTCATGATCATTTACCAACCATGCTATCATGCATAAAAATATTGAATATAGTGTAAATAATATTGAGATGATCTTCAATGGGAATGAAATGAATAATCATCCGAGCGTATTCCCGGTTGCATCCTCAGCGGTAACGCTTCAGAGCCCGGGGTCCGCTACCTAACCTAGGTGATTTGACGAGGTTACTGATTTTTACACAGAGCCACTGCCGTCTGACTTCCGCAACCCAATGGGTAGACCAGAACCAATCTAGCATAAATGTCTTTGCTAAACCAGGGGACAGTGGCGGTTACTGCAAGGTTATAAGGGCTCACGAGGTCTACTGTTATTATTAGTAGGTATTATAATTATTTAGTACTTTACTTCGACCACCAACACGCACTGGACCAGCGCGGTGGGATTATGATGACGAACCAAAATCTCCGGCACCTAGTGCCCGGCGGCTCCAGTGGCCCCGTTATTGACGGATGCCAGACCAGCCCTGGAGACAGGGGTGCTAATAATAACCGGGCGGGATCGATTCACCGTCGAACGACCAAGGCTATGAAAAAGGATACCAATAATTGGCAAGAAATAGCAGAGGATAGAGACCAGTGGAAGAGGAAGGAGGAGGCCTTTGCTTAGCAGTGGGACATAACACCATCTTTCGAAAAAAATTAAAAGATGTCATTAAACTTTTTTGTTACCCTGATAGACTTCAACGGGTTGTGAGCTGTAAACCTAGCAACTCACCAGTTGCTAGGTTTACAGCTCACAGAGCCAATACAGTAATATTAAGGTACCAGTTGCCTCCCGGTGACAAATGTACGTAGCCATAATTAAACATCAAGCAACAATTTACAGTATGAACAACCGCTTAATGGAATATGTTGGAACCACATTTGGAAATTGAATTTATTGGACGTAAAATTAACTTTTACCTCCTTATGTTGACGAAATAGTTTTTTAGGCCATGCCAAATTTAAAGAGTTTTGGTTTAGACTATTGTTATTATGACGATATAATTTAGACCAAGAGTGTTTTAGACGAGTTGCTAATGTGACTATTTACATTTTTACTATCAACAATCTAAAAATAGTGGCTATAGAGTAAGTGTTTATGCATATTTGCCATTTAACAGGATTCAACTTATTAAGGTATTTATTGTCCTAATATTTTAAACGAAGCATTTTTCGTGACAAAACGTAAACCAAAATTGGCGTTTGAAATATTTCAAAACAAAGGAGGTTATTATCTTTAAAATCTCCTTACTACACAGGAAGAAAGTTACACAGGAAGAAAGTTATTTAAATTTGTAAAATCAATAATTTTGCCTTTGTATATTTGCTCTTTCGTATTATGTTGTCTTTTTATACTTGAATGTTTTTGGTACAATAAAGTTATTACAAACAAACAATCAAAAATTTTTATGACTATGATTGACTGGGAGAGAACGCCATTAGCGTTAAGTCCGCCAATTGTAAACAATTGTTATTTTTGTGGATCAATAAAGTTTTAATAAATAAATAAATATTTTGGTAGTTAGACGACATTTTCATACAGTCAAAAATCAAACCATATTTTTAAACTCTCTTAGTCATAAAACATGTCAAACGTATACTAAACCTATTTAAATTAATAATATGTTTAGTCCTTATTTGTCCTTTCAATGTTTGACAAAGTGAGAAAGAGACATATTTTAAAAGCAAATGTTTGATATTTTTATGACTAAGAAGGAAAGATTTACTTAATTAAAATTTCTTCGTCAACGTCATTTATTTGATACTAGAAACCCCGCGCTCTCGTCGTTTCTCAAATTGTTGGCATAATCCACAGATTAACAAAGTAATCAGTTCACAAATTGTGTAGTAAGTCTGCGAATACTTTTACAGCGAAATGAAACACGACACCGCTGAAATAAATAGGCAAAGGGGGAAAGTTCCCCTAATCCTCAGAAAGTATTGTTCGTGACAATGTAGGCAAGGAGTTCATTAAAATTTCATTAGGTGTAATAATAACGGAGTGCTGCTTATAATTCCATGAATCGTCACGCTAAAAGTGGTTTTGTTGAGTCTTGCGGCCGTGGGCTCTGTTTGCATAGAGCCGCAAGACACAAAATACTCTGTCTGCCCCATTAGGGATAAAGATATTACAGTATGTATGCTTGTGATTTTTAAATAAAATAAATAAATGCACTTGCCTGACCTGCAATTTGCTTTATTTTGGAGTTGCTAAAAATTTTAGTAAAATGATGTAAAAATTATGTTTTTCACCTTTTTACAATAAAATCATATTATCATGGGACTTCAATTAGAACAGTAATACTCGTACATTGTTGACTCGAATCCGAAGTCTTTTGGCCGGAATTCATGATCATTTACCAACCATGCTATCATGCATAAAAATATTGAATATAGTGTAAATAATATTGAGATGATCTTCAATGGGAATGAAATGAATAATCATCCGAGCGTATTCCCGGTTGCATCCTCAGCGGTAACGCTTCAGAGCCCGGGGTCCGCTACCTAACCTAGGTGATTTGACGAGGTTACTGATTTTTACACAGAGCCACTACCGTCTGACTTCCGCAACCCAATGGGTAGACCAGAACCAATCTAGCATAGGTTTAAACAAACGCTAGATGGCGTTCGGGACCCACAGCTTTGCGTGCCTTCCGAAGCACGGAATCATCTTACTTTCCGGATAATTCCTGCAATATCCTAACCAGACTAAAAACAAATTTTCACAGAATATGCTTCCCATAGGGATTTGAATCCACCACCTCCGGATTGCAAGGCAAATGCCTTGATCACTGGACCACGGAGGCAGTGGGAATAAAAAAAATATGGTAGGAAAATGCAGTGATACTGGTAAGTGTAATAAATATGGAGCACTACATATTAAGTCTACGTTTCTCTCGAGGAATTTGAGATATGGTGTAATCTTACACGCAAGAATTTAGTACAGTCGCGTATTTTTCTTACAATACACATAAGACTGCATACACACTTTTACTTTCAGTTATATGCTTTAAACCAGCATACGGAGACCTTGAGGAAAATAAAGCGAATATCCAAATATTTGACAGGAAGCAATTGGTTCAGAAAAGACCTACTGTGGGACAAGTATGTGTAAAGTGTAGTGTTCCATAAGTTATAATATTTACTTTTTCACGGAATGCTGATAAAGGTTTTTATAAAATATCAGTTTTTTTACTTGCCATAGAGGTTTGACAACGAGATATGTCCACTGATCTACTTACTTATTTAAATATATAAACAATCACTACGAGGTTTTCAAATATTTTCTTTAAATAGACTCTACGTCAAAATTAGACAATCAAAATTAGTCACACTTCGGCATGATTTTGTGACCTTTAAAATTTCACTTATGTCAATGACCACATAAATTGATCAATAACTATAATTTACATGTTTTGTAATAAAGTAAAATAAATAATTGGCTTTGCCCAACTATGGGACCTAAATGGCTAAAGAAAAAAAAAATTAAACTGTTTCTGATCAACTAATTTTGTATAATTTTACCTACATAAAGTTACTCGGTTATATTGTACCACTGGGTTTTGTTTTTCTTTTAAAAATATTTCAGATAATCAATCAAAATTAAAATAATTATTTATAATTAATTAGTAGGTATGATTTTTAAAGATAAGAAATACGTATAGTACTTCTAAACCAGCTACCAACTGCCAACTTTGTTAAAATAAACTCGTATGAAACAAGCTGCCGCTGCAGTAGAACTTTTATTATGTTAATTTTAATCTACATATTGTTACAATCACGCTAGAAACTCATCAGGCAAATGTGTTTAGTATTTGAAATTGCAACTAATGATGTTTTCATTATTAACTTGATTGGCCGTATACATAGGTACGTCAATATTAACAAATATTGCAACTGCTACTAATAGAGTTGTGCTCGATATTATTTAGAAGATGATATCGAAGTAAGTGTGTTCATTTCCAGCGGGGCTCAGTTAAAAAATACCACACTTACTTAGATCACAGGAACTTCTGACGGTACTTACAACATGACCAAATACACTTGAAACACTGAATAAATATACTGTTGTGTGTACCGATCAAAAGAAATGATACTCTGTTTTATTTGAAAATAATGCAATTTTTTAGTCTATTTAACTACACAACCTAACTAAACAAAAGCTTAAGTCTAAACAGAATTAATGGAAGTAATTTTAACTCTAACTCCTTTTTATTAACAACAATCTCAAAATAGTGGCTTTAGTGTAAGTATTTATGCTTAATTGTTCGTTAACAGATTTGACCTATTTTTACCTATTTTTAGTTGTAATTTCTGCGAGTCAAACCGTAAATCAAAATTGGCGTTTAAAATAGATATTTTGAAACAAATCCAATTACACAGAAAGTGAAACAATAATTTTGGTGGTTAAAGGACATTTTCAGACAGTTTCAAACTATATTATTTAGATTTCTTCGTCAATTTATTTATTTGATACTCGAAACCCCGCGTCAAAGAACAATAACCATAGAGGCACCCGCGATCCCGTCATTTCTCTATATGGCATAATTTACAGATTAACAAAGTAATCAGTTCACAAAAGAAATGTTAAAGATATGTGTAAAACAAAAACTAAAAAAACCGGCCAAGTGCGTGTGGACCACGCATATAGTAGGGTTCCGTAGTAATTTTTGACACCGCGCTGTTTTACATTTCAAGCTTCATTCAGTCCTAACAGTAAAATATGTAAAAAAACTTTTTAAGTTTATACTGTTATTTTAAAAAAAAAGTATATATTTTTATTTTATTTATAACTAGCTGTGCCCGCGACTTCGTTCGCGTGGTTGTCGGAATGTTATATAGCCTAAAGCCTTGCTCTATAAATGGACTACCCAACAAAAAAAAAATCGAATCGGACCATTAGTTCCTGAGATTAGCGCGTTTAAACAAACAAACAAACTCTTCCGCTTTATAATTAGTATAGATTTCAAAAGTATTCATCACAGGATACCCGAAACAATTTTAAATAAGAGTTTCCGCGCCTGTTTCTTTACGTGAGTGATTTGAAGTTTATAGGTCCAAGACTTTAGAAATTACAGGGGGGGGGGGGGGGGAACACCGTGTAAACGACTTTGGCGGGCTATATCTCGCAAATGGTAAAGCTGATAAAAAAGTGTTGTATGGAAACCCTACCTTATTTTCATAGTCCTTTTCAACGATACCCCACACAAGGGGGTACACTCAAAAAATAATTCACCCCCCCCTTTACATGTATGGAGAGGTACCCTTAAAAAGGGTAATTTTAATTTTTGTATTTTTAAAAATGAGATCTATATGTGAAGTATCCTCGAACCAAGTTACATGCAAATCAGTCCATAAACGTAAAAACGAAGATATTCTGCTGTGACAGACTAGGACGGACGGACGGACTGAACGATCTTATAAGGGTTCCTTGTCGGACTACGGAACCCTAAAAAAACAGTAAGAATATTTACAAACAGCTTCAAAACGATAATACTCATATAAAATGCAGGAGTTGCAGGACCATAACGCTAAATCAGTAACAACGTCTAAGCACAGAATGTGATTCAATTCCGCACCCTACTATAAAATTAAGTAAGGCGTCGACGACGGAGATTCGCGATTTCCCCCTGAAGCATCCAACATAGCCGTACGTAATAGCATCTGCTCGTTTTACGTTTATTGCCCAAAATAAACATGGTGGACGTATTTCTTATAATAAAAATGAATCTCAATAATTTTTCTTTTGGTTATTGGCATTAAACTGAGGTGTGGTTATCTTGATGTAACGTAACATTATTTTAATTTCAAATTGCTGTATTGCTGTTTGCTATAAATCAAATCGATCGACAAAAAAAAATTAAGGACCTTGTGTGCCAATATTTGTCAAAATCAGTTAAAAAATGCGTTCTGTAGGCAAGAACATACAGGCGGACAAAAGTATATTTGCTATTCTAGAAAATGAGACGCTTCGCTCGCTCATTCAATTATGAGCATTTATTTACATTTTACTTACTTAAATCTTAATTCCTAAAAAAAAAATGGTTGCCTGTAAAGTCAGTTTTACGGGCGAAGATTTTACGTGACAACGCGCGCGGCAGACCGATCATAGTTGAGTGGGAGAGAGACGCAAGGCATTCGGCGGGCCTCTCTCTCGTTCGGTGACTCATCGTAATGTTACCGAGCGTTACACTTTTTCATAAGTGACTCCCAGCCGCAACCTAATTTAAGACGTTGTCACGTCAAAAGTACTAAATTACTTCAAAATCGATATAATACAGTTTCTCTTTCTTCATATTTTTCTATGTAACACATGTTGATAAAAGATTTGCTGGCAATTTTGACAAACGATTTCCGAATGATTGAAAACAGAAACCATTAAGGGAGTGAGTGGTAAAGATTGATTGTTTTTCTTAATCTAAAAAGGCTCGTCAGACCGTATTCACATTTCTCATTTGGGAATTTGAAGTAGTCCTGTTAAAGTCTTACTTTGTATAAATTACGTTTGGGGACGTAATCTAGAAACAAAAAATATCATATAGTCTTCCTGCGCGGTTTAGGAATAGGCTTATTCAGACAAAGAATGTTAATATTCATGCTCATTACATAGGCACCTTTTTTTCGGATACTAAGCAACCGCATGTGTTTTTTAGACCCATCAGGTAAATTATATAAAAATATTGCACAAACTTTTTTTTCTTTTCTCTGACTAAAAATAATGAAGAAGATACAGCGAATTTATATTTTGTATGACATCGCAATCTTACAGGGCGGTGACGTCACAAGCCCCCACTCCGGAACTTCGATGCCACATATCTCTGTGTATTTTAACCAATTTGATATTATTTGGATAAATCTAACTGATGAATTCTATTTAGTATAATAAATTTTCTAACCCAGTTCACATCTCTATTGTGGACAGATTTAGCATTGCAACGACAATGTGTATTTAGATACATAAAAGCTACTCGTAAACACATAATAGCTATGTACTAATTTTAAAGCACTGCTACGAACTATGTAGAGAGAGCTACGCACGCTGTAGCCGTAAGCCGTGGCAGCGCTACGGAACTGTCGTAGTGCTGCTACGGTAATGCACAGCAATTGAAAACAGCAGCGATTTCCGTAACTTCCGTAGCGATGCTACTGTGACTGCAATATTACGCACGTCATACCTAATACGTAAGTCGTAACTGTTTGCTAGTAAGATAGCTACGCATATTTTAGCCGCCAGCTAGTTCCTGCGCATAACATTGCTACGACCAAGCTACGGTTACGACTATTTGTTGTCAAAATATAGTTTGAAAAACTAAAACCTCATACGGAAAAATTCTTACTAAAAAGTATATTTATCTAATTAATGCAAGCTCAGCAGGAAATAACAGCTAATAATATAATGTCTATATTTTTGAAATGTTCTAATTAATTCGTTTCAATTAATACCGAACACGGTACGATTTGATTTTTTTGGGTTTAATACTCTATAGCTTATAGCGGGTGCCATATTTAATTATTTAATTTAGTATGACATGACGGACAGCCAAAACGCTTCCAACCAAAAAGTTATAGTGTACCGTCTTCCAACGATACCTCATTTGTCAATGTACCATAGATAGATAAATATACGAGGGACAGATGAACGTAATGCATACATAGCGGCGAAACACATAACCCTTCTTTTGGCATCGCCATAGCCGGTTAAAAACAAAATTATGCACATCACAAAAGTAATCCAACCAAAAACCATCTATCAAAGCTGTGACCAAATTGCCGGGTAATACTTTCGTCTGTCAGGTATTAGATACTGGGGCGGACTGGGTGATAAATGAGAAGGCGGTGAAGAGACGAGAAAAGACAAATAACGCCATTAACGTAGTGTTGACTCTCCAGACCACAGTAACAAGCCATAAATCTGGATCAGTGATTGGAAAGTGCCACAAAATGTCTAAGTTAGAATCTGGCGAACATGAGTTACTTCTCCACAATATAGGTACTACTAGTAATTCCCATTTCACACATAATAATAATAATAATAAATTCTTTATTTCATAAACCCAAGAACTACCAACTGATATATTTCCCAAACTCTGTGGCTGCTCGCTCATGTATGCTGACGATATCGCACTGGCAGATGCGACGCGCAAATGCGTGGAGGGAGTCGCTTGAGAAAGGTATTTTGAAGCTAAATGTGGCGAAGACTGAATACATGGCTAGCAATGCTACAGATACCCCACTCGTACATAGGCGAAGA
Source organism: Acrobasis repandana (assembly GCA_963576875.1). Taxonomy (NCBI): domain Eukaryota; kingdom Metazoa; phylum Arthropoda; class Insecta; order Lepidoptera; family Pyralidae; genus Acrobasis; species Acrobasis repandana. Next base: position 8,631,571 of record OY756215.1, read on the forward strand.
CTTTGCCAAGCGTACCAGTTCAAATACTTGGGATCTGTAGTTCACGCGTCTGGAAACATTGATGTCGACATCAAGGCCCGTATACTCGTATCGTATCTGCCGCATGGGCAAAGTGGCTGGAGGTGACTGGTGTCGTTTGTGACCCCAAAATGCGGGTACAAATCCATCTTTAGACCTGTTCTTTTATATGGCAGTGAAGCGTGGCCTTGGAAATGCAAGTGTTGTGCTGGATATGAGAAGTATCATGGAGAGACTGCGTACGAGTAAATAACACCCACATCCGGAGTAGCCTTCATGACAAACTGCAAGAGAGTTGCCTACGCTGGTACGGTCATGTCTTGCGGAAACCGGCAAGTTACGTTAAAAACAAATATACAGAGCGACTTTTTAAACACTAGCCAAATTTTTGGAGAAAGTTCAGTCCATAACACTGAAATACTTCCTATAAAAAAAAAAATTAAAAATCGATAAAAAATTTTCGTCCTCCTATACAAAATCCGTTTGGCTGAGCGCTGATTTGTATGGGAAGGTGAATTTTTATTTTAGTTTTTCTTTAATTGTTTTTATGGAAAGTAGTTCAGTATCATGGACTGAACTTGCTCCATAAATTTGGCTGGTGGATAAAAGGATAGCCATGCCGCTTCCGCCAGGGTCATGCAGACGTGGTAAACACAAAAAATACTAGCTTGACGTCATCAAGAATAATATGCGTGCCAATGGTCTTACAACCAAGGATACTCGAAATAAGGAAGAAAAAGCTAGAAAGCCGACCCCGGGCTACGCAGAATTACAGCTGAGGATGCAACTGGGAAAACGTTGAGATGAGAGTGAGAGATATTTTCCTAACTCCCATATAATACTAGTGTTTCTGTAAGAACCAATAGACCTCGCGAGCTCTTATAACCATACAATAACCAATACTTTCCCCTTTCCCCCTGGCTTAGCTCTGTGAAATTCGTCTATATATAACGCTAATGCTTTCCTCCTCCCCTCCTCCACTCCCCTTTTTGGGTAGAATGAAGTCCTTAGTGTGCCTCTTAAATTAGATTAAAGTTCGTCAATAAATAACGCTACAGCAAAGTTCCCCCTTTCCCCTATTTCTCCCCCAATCAAAAATCAAAATGCGACCTGTAGGTGAGAACAGACACACGGACAAGAGCATTTTTCCAATCTCAAAACTGAGACCCTTCGCTCACTCAGTAAATTAATCTAAAAGATTATATTTGAGCTACAAATGGCTACAAAACAAATCAAGACGAATCAGTGTAAATGGAGAACGACATCGCGGTAAGGTTCGCATAATACAGGTAGCCAGTTACATAAATATGTAGGTACCTATGCTATTTGGAGATATAAATTCCTCGGTGGTTCCCCAGTAATCGAATAAACATACGCATTTACGAGATATCTCGAACAACACGAGTACATTGTATGTAAACGTATTACTCATGACTCTATTATTTTTTTACGTTTGGCTCTTCAAGATAATAAAATGAAACAATGAAATTGGATCCCTTAGAGAACTATCAGTCATGACAAACACAAAAAATGAGGACGATTATTTTTATAAAGTGTTTCATATATTTTATCTACGGCATGAAAAAATTCTCCATAATAAATTGTACTGTCCCGGTTTTCCCGGTTGTACTTCAATTTATTATAAAAATAATCGCATACAATTTAACAACACAACATCGATAATACGGATTACATTACAACTCGTTAATTTTTGTTATTCGATTTGTCTGTAATAATAATAGCTGCATCAAATCATTATTGGATGTATACCTCTAGGGAGCCATTGCACTGAAGCTCATAATTAGCGCCATGCATCCAATTTCCGGTTATTGCTTTATTTATTGGCTTGATAATAATTTTTCTAAATAATTATATGATAGTGACTATATGCTTAGCCTAGTCCCTAGTTGTGAACACCTCAAGAGGACTTGAGGCGGGAAGTTTAAGATTTCCAATATAGCCACATATAGATTTAAAAAGCTTTCTTTATTTTTGGAATGAAGTAAATGCTATTCGCGATGAAATTCTATCTTATGTACCTACTTTTCTAAAGGAATAATAGGGTAGTATCCAGGGTCAAAAATAATTTATTTTGTAATGAAAAGAAAATAAAACGTAACAAAATAATGTCACTTGTCATTCATTATATCCATTTTTAACGTGATTTTAGATTTAATAATGCCTAAAAACTGATATTAGGAGCGCTAATTGACTCCAAGAAACTATGACGTCACGCCGTGCGTTTTTCATAGAAATCCCATAGAAAATATTTGTTTAGACTTTTAGAAAAATAGAATCTGTTGGTAACTAGCGGATTCAGGATTAATACTTGAAATGGCTTTAATTTTGTGTACATTAGTCATGGCTGTAATTATACTTATTTTTTTATAGTGTTTATTACAACACTACGATCTTTTACAGAACGAGCTGAAGGCTCCATATGTTATCTAGTATATAAGTTTTAAAATAAAAAGAAAATAAATAAATTTCTGGTTACAATGACCCATATTAACCAGTTTACATGTCGCTCTTAGAATCTAACACTTTTGTTTTGTTTCTACGCATTACGCAAATACGCAATAATTAACCTTATTTTTGCCAAAATTAGACAGTGTTTCGGAATGTGGATTTTACTACGACACACACACATTCTCTAATAAGTCAAGATAACATTATTTATAGTCACTAGACTATAAATAATGATATTTATAATAATATGTATAGTCTAGTGACTATAAATAATGTTATACCTACTTAAATAGATACTAGTTGTTGCTAATACATAGTTGCTATAACGCTATTATCAAGTCTATGTACATTTTATTACTATACCTTCGTAATTTCCTACTCTTCATAACTTGAAACAAGAATAATATCCTTATTCTCGAATTATACAAAGGAAATTTGTATTTAAAATATTTCTATTGAAATCTCCTACAGCAAAATTTAAGCAATCAATGAAATAAGGAAATGAATTTTAAATATCTAAATAACTGGAATGCTGACAAGACTTTGTAATAAGTACTTACGTTTCCTACTCTTCATAACTTGAAACAAGAACAATATCCTTATTCTCGAATTATACAAAGGAATTTTATAATTAAAATATTTCTATTGAAATCTCCTACAGCAAAATTTAAGCAATCAATGAAATAAGGAAATTAATTTTGAATATCTAAATAACTGGAATGCTGACAATTAAGACTTTGTAATAAGTACTTACCTATTTTTTATTAGGCAAAACAGTCCAAGTCGAGCAAAAACAAACATACTTTTGTCAAAGTCATTGTGAAAGTAGCTAGAAGCCTAGTTTTTAAGTGAAAAGAACTTCTACACTCGTACGTAGCTAATTTTTTTTTGTGTATCTAATATTGTTTTGCCTAAAGTTCCTCAATTTTGTTACTGATTCACTCACTCACCGATCATCGAAATTCTGGTACAGACATACCTTAGAATTTCGATGATCGGTGAGCAGACCTAGAAACTTCAAAGTTAGAACTTAGCTAGTACCCTGAAGTAAATAAGGAAAAACCAAAACATCTTGGAATTTTAGCCCACAAAAAATAAATGAGATCCATTCATAAACATTACCTTGTAAAGGGTAACCAGTCTCGCCTTTTAGTCTTTTCTACCTTAAAATGTTGTGAGATCACATAATATTGATAAACCAAGTACGATGGTCCGGTGGGAACACGCATTACTAGCGCTTTCACAAGTTAAGCAACACCGGGCGTGGTCCGCACTAGAATGGGTGACCAAAACTAGCATTAAAATTTGCCGAGCTCCTCCGTTCTTCGAAAAGCACGTAAAGCCGTTGATCCCGGCTGTTATCGTGGTATGGCATTCGTCAAGCTATGTCAGCTGCCTTTAGGCAGCTTGACACCAGTGTTGGCCACCAAAAACAAACAACCAAGAATTTCTATAAAACTTAATACCAGTACGGCAACATAAGTATATCAATCAACATTCTAAACTTTTCTCACAATACCATAATGTGATTGTTGCCGTGGGATTACCAAGTAATATCTTAGTATAGAAATACTCGTACTGGAATCGTGGTGTGATCAATATCATGTGATTACAATATTTTAAAAATAACACATTTCTAATTAGATTATTCAATTACTAAACATTTCTAATTTTAAAATCAATGTTATTTATGTATAGAAAGTTTTAGTAAAAAGCTCTATTATTTAATTTAAATTAACAATCATAGCAGGAGATGTTCAAGCTTTTAAAGTACTTTTTGTGTCCGAGGTTTACAAAGAACAAAAAGTAATTAAGAAATTTTCAAATAACTGGGTGTTACCGATAACATTTTCCTTTGTTTAATAAACAAAAGATTTAATGGGTGGCTTTTCATGTACCATCATTTGTTAATTTCAAGACATTGTTTATGTTGAAATAATTTCCATTTCTCAAAAAAAATCGTTTGATGTCAGTGTCAATTTGTCTTCTTTTATATGTATCATTTTGAATTAAACATCGTATTTGCTTCTAAAAAGCTAAGCTAATGGTGTTTTTTATTTTATTTGTAAGTAGAATGACGTCGTCTTGCTACAGCGCACTACTTTTGCGTATATATGTGAGTCAATTCGAGCATACTATTTCCTTATAACATACAAACAAAAAAACAAGCCGTTGGGTTAAATTAGGCTTTCAACATAGACATAATAGTGTAATTATATATAGATCTGTTATCTAAGAAGTGCCTTCTTAGAACTTACCACGTCTATAATATGGTGCAATGAAACGCCGAACGTGACCAGCAAAGGGTGCGAGGAATTCTCCACAGGCCGCACTGATGCGTCGTACTTCGTCATCAGATGCCGGATCAGTCTGTACTCCTCGTCACAGCACGTATGTCCTGAAAATAAAAAAAGCCTTATCTGTACTGAACAATAGTAGTGGATGCAGTCTAAGACGGAGGGGTCGCAATGTAGTTTGACCAAAATTTAATCAATTATAACGATAAGTGTATCAAACAATAGCTACGTTATCTGTTTATTTTCATGCGTAATTACTAATGGTAAAATGGTAACGTTGTTAAAAAAAAAAATTTGACATTATTCCTCTTGGGCTATTCTATATTGTATTTAATTTCTTTGACTTAGACTCGATTTCACCAAGTCTTTACTCCAGAATAACTATCCTCGGAATTCCTAGAATTTAGATAGTTTTATCGATATTAACTTAATTATTCAAGCGGGATTTACATCTCGGTGCTACGCAAGACATTGTAATCTTGCGAGTACCTATAAATAATAATGTGGATATTAATATTGAAAAATGTAAGGAATTATTAGAAAATTCAATTTTAAAAGCACTTCTAGCCGGTATGTTTACATGAGCTGCCTAATACGACAAAATTTAAAAGCCATTGTCTAATCACATTGACTTCTGTTTAGTGACTTTTCTATTTAGTAGCGTCATACACGTCCTGGTGTCAAGAAAATACGCCAGTACGTTTTAAAACAGATTATACTTTTGATTGACACGTCATCGCGGAATCTTTATACCTCCAATATTTCTGGTATATCTGATGGTGATTCTTTTCTACTATAGAGGTAGAATAATTGTAGTATTCGTAGTATGTATAAAATCAAGTAGTTTTCGAAGGGGTTTAGTATAAAAAAGGTCATGCACAATTGCACACTGACATTAAAAAAAAAACAAAATAAAACGAATATATACCAATTATACATACCTGCTTAGACCCTATATTTTTACCAGTCGCGTTATCGACCTTTTGTTTTCCACCACGAACTACGTTCAAGTAACCCTTTACTGACACAAGTGCTTTGAATCAGATCGTGGATTAATCAACCGTTAACACATAACACAGACGTGTTAATGAAATCCGCCTACCACAGGTGTGTTGGAAGCGGCCTGATTTTGTAGCAGTTACAAAATTGAACAATTTGCTTTATTACAATTTGCTTCAATGAATTGGCTTATTCAAGATGTTGAGAAGCGCCGCGTTTGGTGATCTTAGAGCTACGGTATTTTAGTCTATATGAGAAAAAATCTAACAATATATTCTTGGGATAGCTTAGGCTAAAATAGTCAGAAAATGTTAGTTTCAGTTCATAAAATAACAAAAAAAAAAACATTCAACGTTTTCAGTTTTTATAACAGTTTCAAACACCAAATAGTAGCTGCCGTGCTATTACGTCATACGCCCGTGTCAACAAAAAATTGTCAACTGTCAAAATATATTCATCAGCGCATTTGTTTACATGCATAGCTGACGTCATGACCACACAGTGTATAGTAGTATGGCGTCTACTGCTCCAACTTTTTTGGCAGATTACGCGCGTAAATGCATTTTTATGGCACTTATCGATTGAATAAAATTTTCGTGTTTTTTATGTGGTTTATTTTGCAACACTTTTCAAAAATGGGTTATAATACCCTAGCTATACCTTAAATAAACTAGTTGCTTATGTGAGCTGTAAACCTCGCGACTCATCCCCATCCGTTGAAGTTTATCGGATTAAAAAGTTGTTTAGACAAAAAGTTGCGTCTCAATAAGGGTAACAAAAACTCCCAATGGCTGAAATTTGATTATTTTAAAGTTTTAAACCCACATATCTCCGCTATTTTGGAAAAATTCCAAAAACTGAATCGACAATTTTTTTTATATACGAGTATAATTATCGAACCTGCATACAAAATTTCACGAGAATCGGTTGAGAAAGGCAACCTACCTACAGGCAAGAACAAACCGACAGACAAACTGACAACCGGACAAACTGACAGACAAAAGCAATTTCGGCCAATCTCGAAACTGAGACGCTTCGCTCGCTCGGTCAATAAATAAATAAATATATACGGACAGATCACCCTATAAAAATACCTAACTTTAATAGCCTTTTTAGGGTTCCGTAGTCCACAAGGAACCCTTATAGTTTCGTCATGTCCGTCCGTCCGTCCGTCTGTCTGTCCGTCCGGGCTCGTACTCCGCCGCTACTGCACCGATTGTCACGAAAATTGGTGGAGAGATAGATATTGAAGTTCCAAAAGTTGGTTTTTAAAATTATGAAAAAATGATATTTTTTCAGCTATTCCCATACAGCGAAAAGTGAATTAAAAAAATTAAATTGGCCTAACCCCAACGTGTGGGGTATCGTTGAAAAGGTCTTAAGGTGGTTTAAAATGCAACAAAAACTGCTTTGAAACTATGTAGATCAAACCCCCCAGTTTTGAGATAATCTAATACAAAGTTAAAATTTGAGGTGTCCCCCCACCGTAACTTTTGAAATATTACTAAAATAATTCTGAAAAAAATGTGGTATATACCTCAAAGTATGTACTTTCAATTAAAACTATAGCGGTCTCGGTATCATAGATAGTTATTTTTTAATACGTCATAAATCGTAAACCGCAATTTACCTTTAGAACTTTTATATTATGTTACTTGCTGCTACGGAACCCTTCATGGGCGAGTCCGACTTGCACTTGGCAGCTTTTTTTCTTCAGAAGGTTTCAAAATCCACTAAAGAGCAATACTAGTGTGATAGGAACGTAAAGTAATTTGTAGTTCGCAACGAATTGGGTATTTTACTGGGTCAAATAATGTCACTTGTCATTGATCACATCCACTTTGCCGACCTCCGTGGTGTAATGGTCAACACGCTAGTTCGCCAATCCGGAGGTTCTGGGTTCGATCCCCAGCCAGGTCAATTTGGAAAATGGCCTTTTTCAAATTTTCCTGGGTCTTTATTTATATATTATAAATTTATATATGGTGTTAATTTATATATGTATTTATTATAAAATATAGTATCGTTGAGTTAGTTTCCCATAACACAAGTTTAAAACTTACTTTGGGGCTAGCTCAATCAGTGTGATTTGTCCTTATATATTTATTTATTTATTTTTATTTACTTTGAACGTGATTTTAGATTTATTAATGCAAAAAAACGGATATTAAGAGCGCTATTTGACTCCAAGGAACTTAGACATCATAGTCCGATATTTTATACAAATTCAACATGCAACCATCATTCTAAATCCAATATCCAACTGCGACATATACATACATTCAGACATATATAGAAAAATTAGCTCGCACGTTAAAAAAAAAATTTCGCTTCCATTACATGAGTATGTACCCTGCTAGGGTGTAGTGATATTATTATATAATTTATTACTTAAAATACATCATTTTTATTAAATATATCAAGTTTTGTAAACCGACATCTTATTAAAATAGCTACCAATAACAAATGAGCACCTATTGTAAAATATTGTTTCCAAATTTCTAAAAAAAATGTCTACAAATCACAGTAATCGATACCTTCAGGTTTCATAGCAACACAAACGCTCTTGTCCTATTTAAATAATTAAAAAAGAAATTGGAAGCAATCGTTTGAAAACATTTAAATTTATGAATTGGAATCGTATTGACATTGATCCGTTTCGGAAACATGACGGCTGTTATATTTTACACCTGATTTTGCAATGTAGTAATCTGGGAGAAAAAAAAACTAAAGTGTACCAGCTGTTCTTCCTGCACAGATCGTAAAAGAAAATCCCAATAATGTTAATAGAAAATGCCGCTAGAAACCCCTATTTCGATAAAATGTTTACACCTTCATGCTAAGGAGTGGTGTCCGCGTCTTATGGATTTAAGATTTTTTAAAGAAAGAAAACAATGTATCGGTAGATGCGACAACCATAATATTTATTTATCAAACTTTATTGTTCCAAAGTAAAAATATACTTTTAACAAATGGCGGACTTAATGCTAAGAGCATTTTCTCCCAGTCAACCATAGGGATAAACAGAAAAATTATGCGGCGCAAAAAAGGTTTACAATATACATAATAAAATATTACTATATAATATACCTACAATACATATCTCCAACATAATATCAAAATTAATATCTACTTACACACTACATACATACCATTATAAATATAAATATACAAACATATAACTAGCTTATGAAGAGTAGAACTGAATGATGATGACTTTATGAAGAAAGGGAGTTCAAAAGGTGGGCATGGACTTTCCTTTTAAAAGAGAATTTGGTCGAAATTTTTCTGATGTGAACGGGCAAAGCATTCCAGAGCCGTTACGCTTAAAGGGAAAATGAATTAGACATAAAATTTGTCCGGAAAAGTGGGATAAAGAGCTGGCGTGTCTCATTAGAACGAAGTTGTCGATCATGGGTGTCTGAAAGGTAATTGAATTTACATTTTAAATATTCAGGGTAGTTAGGATTTGAAAGAATAGAAAAGAGAGTACACAGTAACCGAAGTTCCCTGCGTTGACGGATAAGAAGCCAATTAAGTTCTGAACGATAAGAGGACACATGATCATATTTGCGAAGACAGAACAGACCTCAGACAAATAATAAACAGCAACCGACCTCAGAGTCTCATCTAATCCCCTAAAAGCCTAAGTAACATTTAGCGTTAGAATTTCCTCCTAAGCGACATTTTCACGCATCACTGACGTTGGGGACAGTGTAAAGCAGTGATCCAAATGGAAGGCAAGCTATTAGGCTTCAACTACTATACTCGGGTTACACGTTTCATTATCAAAATTAAACAATGTTTAACTTACCTATATATTTTCCCTTTATTTTTTATTATATCTAAAGATGGTTTCCTTCGCCCAGGCAGGCCTAAAAAGCGCTGGAGAGACGATATCGACGCGTTCCAAAAAGGATGGTCGAGATTTACACGGGAAAGAGACAAATGGAAGAAGGTGGGAAAAACCTTTGCCCAACAATGGGACAAAACAGGTTAGCAAAAAAACATATTAGCGGCCCGTCCTGACTTTGCACGTATATTATATTATACATGTTAATCTACCCGGGAAAATTTTCAACATGAATCTAATCTAAACTCATAGCGTACAGACAAACAGACAGGACTTTAGTTTACAATAAGAATGGATGGATTTTATAAAAGGGCATTTTTGTTGTTTTTCATATTAATGATTATAATTGTCCTGAGGAATAATTGAAAAAATATGTAATAATAAATTTTAGTTTTAGTGGCTCCCTGCTAATAATTTTCTTCTAAAATCTTTTAAAATTCACCAGATTCATGATATGGCCGACCATTTCATGAAATAGTTATTCATCATGATATGGAAAATACCCGCCGATCAAATCATGCTGTGGCCTGCCCAGATCATTGAATAATCAGCATTTAACGATATGAAAAGCTAAACGCATATATATTTAATTATGTGGTCAAACATTAGTGATTATGATTATATCGTAAAATATTACATTATCCACTGTAAGAGGCGCTAATATATATATTTTTTAAATTTTGTATGCATCATGGTGGCAGACAATAGGGTATCCAGGGTCAAAAATAAATTATTTTGGCATGATAAGAGAATAAAATGTCACAAAATAATGTCACTTGTCATTCATCATATCCATTTAGAACGTGATTTTAAATTTATTAATGCCGAAAACCTGATATTAAGAGCGCTATTTGACTCCGTACATTTTTCATAAAAACCCCATAGAAAATATTTATATTGACGTTTAGAAAAATAGTATCTGTTTTGACTTGTTGGCAACTAGCAGATTATTCCCTTATATTAATATGCCAAATGAGAAAAAAATGAAGTGAAAATGTCGTTACAACACAAAACTTTTTAAATAAAAAACAATTTTTTTTGTGACTTTAGTAACACAAAAAACCCTACAGTTCGATTCGAAACTAATTTCACAGGTTAGTACATTTCAATCTCAAATAGTGCTATTTAGTAGTATCCCCTTAAAATTCTACTTTCAAGAACACCTTTGATGTTATGGAATCTCTACATTATCAAATCAAATGTTGATAGAAATATTATCAAATGTTGACGTGTAAACGATGTGGTCAGTTTTAGCTGGGCATATCATGAAATACAACACTTCTATTTTACGCAGAAAACGTTAAAAGTAAAGCTCATGTAAAATTGTTAAAATCTCAATATTAGTGCCTATTGTGGAGCGTGTAAGCGAATAAATTCATTATTTAGAAATCGGCCCGCCTATGGTAGGCGGGCTATATTAATCTTAAAAACCATTAACGATAAAATAAAAACACATATTCAAACTGATAGTAAGTAAAGATGGCTAAAATGTTTGTTAAGATTTAAATACTCAGAAGAATTTACTTATAAAGACTATATATTGCTTATTCCAGGAGAAAAATCAAAGCTATTAAGTAAATGCGACAGGAGCGCTGAAAATGTCGAGACATTTTTAATTTAGATCTTAACCGTGTTTTCTTTTCATTTATCTCTTAACACGTTTAACTTAAACGTTTAATTTAGATTGGGGTTCTTTTGGACACTTAATAAGAGTAATTTATTTCAAAAAGTGTTAATTACCTTTCACATTATAAAATAACGTCTCGGCAGCCTAAGTGGTTTATTACGAGTAAACGACTACAAAAATATAATAGATTTTTTTATATCTATGATATATTAGGTATTTATTTTTAATTTTAATTAGAACGACATACAGCATACAGCATATACTTACGACTACAGCAATCCAAAAAGGTCATAGCTCAGCGCTTAGTGCTGCTCATTTTCAGCTTCGGCCTGTAAGGTGCGAGTGCGCATCCAAAAATTTCTGTCACAAAAAAGTTAAAAGCTCGAAATTTTCAATGTTAAATTAGTAGTTTATACAAAGACCTTATTCATAAACCTAAACATAATACCTACAAGGATCAGTGTATAATAAAAGGTAATATACTTATAATATCAATATAACAGTAATTAGTTATTTTATTTGAATTTTGAAAATGTTAATAACTAATAATAACTATTGTTTGTAAACATTTTTAACACCAGTAACTGCAGTGTGTGAGCACCATTAGTATTTTAAATTATTTTTTGACCAAACGAGCACAAAGCGTCTTCGCTTCAACACAGAATACATAATAGTACCGACAAGTTTTTCAGCTAGGGCAAATATACTTTTGTATGTCTGTCTGGCTGTTCTCCTGTACATGTCGCTTAAACTACTGTCGTGAAATTGCCTGCTCATAAAGCAGGATCGATAAATTATTATTTTTTTTTGTCGTTTTCGTTATTGGATTTTTTTCTTAGCTAGCTCGCGAGGTCTACTGCTTAGAGTCACTAGTTTATTTGGTAGGAAATTACCATGACATACAATGTACCACGTATGTGCAAGACACAACAAAAATTCAAAGACATTCACATAATAAACCTCGAGTGCGTAACAAAATAAAAGTGTAGTTCAGTTGATAACAGTGCTCCATTGCAGCTCATAAACCCGTACACTGTTGTTTATTTTCATCGTAGATGTCAAGCACAGATGCCAACTTTAATTGGTGCTCCATGGGCGCTCTGTGTCATTTACCGGAGCTCATATTTATAGAGGTTTTACCTAATAAGGGTAATGTTTGTATTGTATTTCTTGCTTGCTTTAATAGCTTCGTTAAAAACAAAGCACGTTTATGTAAATTTCACCAGGTATAAATTAAAGATTCGACAGCGAATATTGTTTCTAGGTTACATTTAATAGAAATTATAAACAGGATTAAGTGCATTATTTAATTCGCCCACTTGTTTTGGACGGTAAGTACAGTCAAGGTTATTTTAAACATATCCAATGTAGAGGTATTGTTATTGGAGGTAGAGGTATCTGATAACATGAGAAGTATTTGAATTATTTGAAACTTTCTTAAAAAGAGCATTTTACAAAAGTCTTCCTACATAAACAATTATATTTCCGGAGCTTTCAAAAATAAATAAATAAAGAATAAATAGATAAGGAAAAATCACACTGACTGAGCCAGCCCCAAAGTTAAAATTTGTAGTATGGGATACTAACTCAATGATACTATATTTCATAATAAATACATATACAGGGTAACTTTTTACAAATTGACCAAATTTTTGGAGCAAGTTCAGTCCATGATACTCAACTAGTTTCTACAAAAAATTAATTAAAAATCGATAAAAATTTTTCGTCCTCCCATACAAAATCCGTCTGCCTGAGCGCTGATTCGTATGGAAGGACGAAAAATGTTTAACGATTTTTAATAACTTTTTTTATAGAAAGTAGTTCAGTATCATGGACTGAACTTGCTCCAAAAATTTGGACAGTGTTTAAAAAGTCAGCCTGTATAGATAAACACCCAAGATCCAGAAAAATTTGAAAAAGACCATTTTCCAACTTGCCCTGGCTGGGGATTGAACCCAGAACCTACAGAGTGGCGGACTAGCTTGTTGACCATTACACCACGGAGGTCGTCAAAAATTTAAACACGTGATTAAATTACTTACCTAAAATTCTTACCAATTCTCTAATTTCACCATATGTCCAGCAAATCTAACGTGTGCGTGCGTGCGTGTGAATCTACACACCAATTATCGTTGGCTTTTGAATTAATCTCGATACACAAGGATTAAATAACCAGTTTCATCTGAAGACAATCAGTTCATATCAAAGCCTAAAGTTGCCGCAGCTAATAACCTCAACACAATTAACTGCAAATAATGCAATTAATACAGTCTAACGCGGGTCCTGACTAATTATTCAAATCGGGCGCTGTTAAAGGCCTTAAGTTAATTGGTTGTTAATTTAGAAAATTCTAGAACGATTTTTAAATGCTCTCGAGAATTCAGCTCGGCATCGCATAAACGAGTAAGTAGACTGCATGCATCAAAAACTTCGAAGCCATCGAGTTTTAATAAAAAAGTTCATGACCTAGCAAAGTTTGAGGCTCAGCCTTTTAGAATTTAAAAATTCAAGTGTATTTATTTTGCTAAACTTCAACTATCCATGCCCATCTTCACCCAATGTGCGTTTTTAAACTTAAGCTCACTTATATTATCCCTACAATAGGTACTTACTATAAAACTTAATTGATTAATTACTAACACTAACACTAGTTTTAAGTTACTATAATACTAACAAATCATGGATCATGGTTATCCGAATAAAAACAATTGAATTGAATTAATAAAACAGTGAACTAACTAATGGCTCTGTGAGCGAGCTGTGTAACCTCGCGACTCATTTCCATCCCGTTTAAGTTTATCGGATAAAGAAGTTGTTCACACAAAAAAGTTGCGTCATAATAAGGATAACAAAAAAATTTAATGACATAGGTATTTGAAAATGATTTTCTTAAAATGTTTACCCCCATAACTCCGCCATTTTGAAAAATTTCCAAATACTGAATCCACAAAAAATTTCTATATAATTATCAAACCTGCTTATAAAATTTCACGAGAATCGGTTGATAAGTGCAACCTGTAGGCGAGAACAAACGGACAGACAAACTGACGGATAAAAGCATTTTAGGCCAATATCAAAACTGAGAAGCTTCGCTCCTAACAAACTATGACGGCGAAAGCTTTTTGGAACTAGAAGACATCAGTGGTTCAAAATAAGTAAATCCTCAAGACTTATCTATCTTTACCTATTCTAAAAATTATGTCTGCATTTTTTGTATGGTAAGCACTTTATCGACACATTTTATCCTTATAAGCATTTTATCCGGTCAGGTAATTCGTTTGCCAACGCACGGCCAAATAAACTTTGAGCCAAATCTATTTTACCTTTTTAGCACGTAACCCTTAAACAGAGAGGCTATCGCTTCGATTTACCCCCGAGGATTATACGGGACCGACGAATGTTTGCCTTTCCACAAATGTCCCGCACTGATCCGTGCAAATCGATTTTTTTGCAGGATTCAATAAACTCAGTAATTTGTTTCGTTTTATTATTGACAGGTAATTATTGTCATTTTTATATATACGAGTATACGTGCTGTTATTATGTTGATTGTCTTGAATGCAATGCCAAAAATATGGTTTTACTTTCTTTTCAAACAGAACCTAAAGTGATATACGAGTACTTAGTTGCTTCACTTCCGACATATTTATATATGTTACGCTCAAAGACTGAATTCGTTCATTGAGCGAAATAATAGGCTACAACGCGTTGTGGCTATTGTAACTTAAGGAATATAGTTATAATCTGAGATACGTGATTTAGGTGTATATATGGATAGTGAACTTACTTTTAATACACACATCAATAAAATTGCATCTAAAGCTTACAAAATGTTAGGATTTGTTCTCAGAACAGGAAAAGATTTTAAATATAATTCCACGCGTATTCTTTTATTTAATTCGTTTGTTCGTTCAAGTTTAGAATATGCATCAACTATTTGGAATCCTCAATATAGTATATATATATATAGATATGTTAAATAAAGTACAAAATAAGGTCATCAAACATTTGCAATTCTATGAAAATCATTGTCCTCAGAATAAATTAGGTCCTCTGCCTTCTTTGTCTGTTCGTCGCATGGAAAAAGAACAAATTTTTCTTTATAAGCTTTTACATAACTATTTAGATTCTGCTTACCTTCTTAGTAATATAGGTTTGAGATGCCATCGTCTACACTCAAGGAATAAGAAATTGTTTTTTGAACCAGCACTTAAAACCAATTATACAAAAAATACATTTATATATCGTGCTTGTCATAATAGACAATATGCATGTGATTCAGAAACGAACAAAAAAAAAATGTGTAAACTTTATTGCTAAAGATAAATACCCATATATATTTTTTTTCAATTTAACATGTTTCCATTGAGAAATTAATGATTTAAAAGTTGTCTTTTTCAAATTCCCGCGCAAATTTCCGAAACGCAACGCTATTGGCAGAATGAAACGTGACGACACCAAACACTGTCAAACTTAATTTTCTAAATAGTCTGTACTGTCAACCACAAATAAGAAAGAAGGAGAATCTGTCACTGTCAATAAGTTGTTTGTAATTTGTATGATTGTTGGAGGTTATTTTCATTGTTTTGCTAAATTATTAGTGTTCTTTGAGAATTATTAGCTGAAAGTCTGACTCCTGGTGAAAAATGGCGCTAAATGGCACCGCGTTTAAGTCGTCCGAAAATGATAGTAGTTTTAATTATTTTTTTTTAGCTTATTTAATAATATTCTGTGAGTGTGATATTTTTTTCCGTTTATATAATAACTTCATTTATTATTCATCATTTTAAAAAATAAAAAAAAGACATGAATATACCCTATTATAATTGTCAATTTAATGACCTTGACATATTTGTATCATCTATTGGTTCATACAAAAAGGGAATTAGGTCGTTGGTTGCTAGCACGTGAAGTAATTGTTATAACTACACTACCTATTAATACTTAATTGTGTTACAATTGTTATTGTGTATCTTTCGATCAAAATTTTGTTTTTTACACTTCTTTTAATTTTTTAACATTGTCTGTTCGTTATTTCTGTTGTAGTAATCAGAGGAAACTTTATTGGTTTAGGTATTTTATTTATGTTTTGTTAATATTGTTTATGTAACTGTTTGTTTCCCAAATAAAGTAAAATAAAAAAAATAAAAAAATAAAAATTTAGGAAGACATAAGTACTTTTAAATTATTTTTCTTTTTTTTTCTATATGAAGTTGAAGTAATCATTGTTTTTTCCTTAAATAATTTTACAACTAGCAATAGTGAGCATATTTAATGCGATTTTCATATCAATAAGTACTTTCCGATGCAAGGTAAAGGTCTCATCTTTTTCAACTTACTCCTTTCCGTTAGGTAAGGTAAGCCTCACCGATCGCCTTTTTGACCAATCTTTCATCAGCGCTTTCTCTACCAGCGTGAGGGTTAACAATCATAGTCAGGGGACCTAGTTAGATGCTACACCAGAATTTAATATTCAATCTATATAATCCAATTCTTAGGGTTAGAATAAATGTTTTCAATATAAAACCTTAATGCGAGGTAAACCCGATACAATCCTATGGAGATATAATCCGAAGGGTAGTATTTAAACGCAAATCAAAATTACTGATTGCACAGCAAAATACTCAACTGAAAATATTACTAAACAAACTGCAATTTATATTTGTGGCGCAGTAAAATGGATAGAACTTTCCTAGCACTCGCCGGCCGCTGCCGCGGCACGCTCGCTTCGCTCGCTCGGCTCGTGCGTGTGTTGGTCGCAGTTCTAACATAACCTAACCTATAGGTTTGCCCTAACCTAATAAATTTGATGTGCAGTCAGTATTTATTTGCTGTGCAATCAGTACTTATGATAAGATTGTTGATTTATTTGATGTAAAAAAGTATATAAATGATGAGATTAAATTGATGGGTGATTATTTATTAGATGTGCAATTAATAATATCCCTAATCCGAATTCGCCTTACAATCTCAATTTAATTAGGCATGAAAGCTCCCTCGTATTTCAGCCACCTGTCTTTATCTTTGCTAATTGTTTTCAGTGAATAGCATTGCAAATATCAGTGTCGTCTTACCGAAGTCTTGCCGGGGCTCTCTTAACGTTAATCTAATAATCCCTGCTCAGAATTTCACGGCATGACACTAATCTCTCGACTTATGAATAAATATACATCATCAATTATTAATAAACTTTTACATCATTCGCTTTATGAATTAATTGTTCCCCGGTTGGAATAAGTTACGGATTACTGAATATTTAGTATTCATTTGATTCTATTTATGTAATTTATTGTTTTCGTGGATAACTTATTTAAATAACAGGGTATTTCCAAAGGTTAAATTAAGGTTAAATACAAATTATAAACGGTCAAGTGCGAGTCGGACTCTTACATGAAGGGTTCCGTACCTCCGTACAATGTTTTAAAACGCTGAAGAAACAAGTTTCTTATATGACGACCCCCTATAATTTTTAACTTTATCTTATTTTTAGTATTTGTTGTTATAGCGGCCATATAGTAATACATAATCGGTGAAAATTTCAAGTATCTAGTTAATGCCGTTATAAAGATCGAGTTAAAAACGCTGAAAAAAACATGTTTCTTGTATGACGACCTCTTTTAATTTTTAACATTATCTTATTTAAAGTATATGGTGTTATAGCGGCTATAGTAATACAAAATCTGTGAAAATTTCAAGTATCTAGTTAATGCCATTAAAAAGATCTAGTTAAAAACGCTGAAAGAACACGTTTTTTGTTGACGACCCCCTTTAATTTTTAACTTTTTTATTTTTAGAATTTTTAGTTATAGCGGCCATAGTAATACATAACGTGTGAAAATTTTAAGTATCTAGTTAATGCCATCATAAAGATCTAGTTAAAAACGCTAAAAAAAACACGTTTTTTGTGTGACGACCCCATTTAATTATTTATTTTTAGTATTTGTTGTTATAGCGGCCACACTAATACATAATCGGTGAAAAATTGAAGTGTCTAGCTATTACGGTTCAAGAGATAGAGTTCTGTGTCAGACGGACAGACGGACAGACAGCGGAGTCTCACTAATAGGGTCCCTTTAGATATTGATACCCCATACAAATATAGTAGTATGTTCAGGCGTTGTAAGTTCAGAGCTCACAATATTGTGAGTGTACAAAAAAATATATAAATATAATACAAAAAAAGCACAACGAAATATCGTTGAGCACAGGTCCCGGTCTTTGTCCGCACTCGTCGATATTTCGCTGTGTTTTATTTATTTATTTTTTGTAGCGAATTTGACTCGTAATTTAGATTATACATTTTTGGTATAATTTTCATATCAAAAGGTGATTGTATAAAAGAGGTTGTCTGTGATATACTGTGATGTATTTTTTTTTTAATAAATTGAAGAAGTTTAACCATAGTATTTTTTTAAAAACACAGACACTCTAACAACAGTATTGTGAGCTGTGAACTCACAGAGCGCCTTAAGTGATACGATTTAATAAATATACAACACAGATTGTTTGCTTTTAATAATGTTTTGTATATGCAAACCCTAGAACAAACAGAACGAGATATTTTTTTATTACATTTTGACGTTGTTCCGTTTGTTTCTTTATTAGAATGTGAAACGAAAATCATATGCCCGCGGTATTTACACTCGACAAAATTAAATAATATTGTTTTTCCTTTTCTGGAATTGAATCCATTACGGTAGCTTATTTCGTCAGTAAATAAGTAAGTATATTAGCTAAATTCAGTTAAAAGTAGTAATTACATACTATTTAATTTATTGAAAAATATAAAAAGGAAATTAAACATTAGATTACATTTCAAGGAGTGATTACAGTATATTTGAGATATATTATAGAATCATAATTATTTTTAAAATCTTTGCATAAAATATTTTCTATTTGCTTTAAAATATCAGTTTACCAAAACCGAAATTGATTAATTACAGGAACAAATCAAAATATACTATGAAACATATCAATATAAAACTACTTAAGCAATCGTTTTTATTAAGGCTAATTTTGTATTTTTTTTATTCTGATAAATAATTACTTAACACGAAATACGAAATATTTTGATAGAAAAAAACTTACCTCTAACAAAAATTATTGTAATTATCCAAATGAATTGCTGGGCCGATGACATTTTGAACATTAATTCTTTTATTAAAAACACACTACCGAAACATTTTTACTAAATAAGTAAATTCGGAAAAACTTTACAACTTTAATCTTTCATAACTTGTACAGTGTTCGCTGAAAGATTTCAGTTCATAACAATAACAAATATCATAACTGGACTTGTATGGTCAGAAAAAAGTGTTAGTGAGCAATAAATTGTTTTATGTTGTTCGTAAAATGTGATTAACGGCGCGAGTGGAGGTTTTAGCGGTCCGGGGAAAGCTGGCGATAGGGGCGCGCCGTGTGAGACACTGATGGACGCCGCTGCGAAGCCTACGCGGCTATGGGGCTACGCCGCTACGGTGGGGAGTTTTCTGCACATGGGAAATACTCATACTGATTCAAATTTGATACTCGTAGAGCTAAGTATCGAAAAACCCAAAGGCTACTCTTACCAATTATAGTGGACCTAAAATGAAAAACGGGAATCAGAATAGTGACGGATTCCTAGCCCATCGTAATTTAGAAGAATTCCTAAATCATGCTCATTCCTTTTATTAACTTCTACGATTTGCGTGCAAAAAGTAACAACAGCTGAAATCAGAAATTATTTATTTTTATTAGTTAGTACAATAAATTTTTCTTTACCAGCGTAGAAACAAAAACGAAATTATTAAATTAGATTAATTGTTAACTGATGTGATCGTTGAATCCATTTGGATGTTGCTCTCACTGAGTAATTTAATCGAAAATGATCACAGACAAATATCACGTTGTTGAACACATGAAAGGGGTTTACTTACGCGTATTTGAACATTAACCTTCATTAAAATTACATTTTTTTATCTAAATTTGCAGGGTTCTTAATTTACTTTTTAGTTAAATTCCGCTTGTATGAAAATTGGATTACAAAAGGCCCATTTAGACGGTGCAAGTTTCTTCTTGCCAGTTGCATACCATTTTATTGAAGCAATAAATGACTTGCATGTTCTTTAGACCATAGTAGATACGTGTTGTTTACAACACGTATCTATTATTCTTGAATCTTTTGTGCAAGTATTGTTGAAAAACTTGTATTGGTGTAAATATTATATACAATAATGTGTTATGCAATTCTTGTATTCAACATGAGTACCTGCAGTAAGAAGTGTGATTTTAATTTGGGGCACTTTTAGGGACAATCCAAATACTTAATTAAACAATAAAGGTTTACCGTAAGGTACCGTGCGACTAGTATATTGCTACAGGATCCTTACTCCAAAAGCAGCACAACAAGCGTAAAGTCAACGTCAAAGTCAAAATTTTTATTCAATGTAGGATAAATATATCAATTATTGAAGGTCATTAATTTTTTATTTTTTATTATTTTTAGTGCACAAGCTACCGATCTTTTCGCAACGACCACTGCTAAGAAAAAACGCTGAAATAAACTAATTTACACAGTATTGGTCGCCTACGCGCCGGAAGGGCTTTGTCAGTTTACAAAGATATTATGCCTAATACAATGTTATCACAATATAACATGTAAAGCTTGCGAACGAGTGCCAAATCCAATTTACAGAAATAAGTAACACTGAGTAGTCCGAGCTGACCAGTTCCTATTGGCAGCACCCGTTCACGAGCGTACGTAGCTACGTGTCCGCGTTGCAGCGTTAAGCAACACTGGGCGCTACAAAATTATCATAAAGTCTAATTTGGTTTAACATAGAAATAGGACAATACTATCAAATGAATGCCGTTTTATTTTATGGATGGATGGTCCTAGTATCGGATAATAAAAATAAATAAAATATTTCACAAAATTAACCATTTACCTGACTGAATTCACCCTTGAAATAGTTTTAGTATATTATGTTAGACGTTTATTTATTTAA
Organism: Acrobasis repandana; assembly: GCA_963576875.1. Lineage (NCBI taxonomy): Eukaryota > Metazoa > Arthropoda > Insecta > Lepidoptera > Pyralidae > Acrobasis > Acrobasis repandana. Next base: position 8,652,823 of record OY756215.1, read on the forward strand.
AAAAAAGGCTCACGAATGTCGCGTCGTGGCTGTTTCACAGTAGCCACAAGCACAACGCGTTGTTGGCAATTTTTCCGCTCACTGAGCGATTTCGTGTCTTTGGGCGTAACATCTAATAAATAGTAACTCAATTATGGGAGAAGGGAGTAGGACTAAGGGTAAATGGGAATTGTTCGTCCCACAAAACAAAAACAGGAAAAAACAATTTAATTTTGGCCTAAGTATTCTCAGAAAAATGTAATTATTTTTCCTTATTGACTTTATAGAGTGATTTCGTTTATACGATATTTAAAAAGGAAATGTTAAGTTTAAAATACGATGTTTAGAAAGTGAAATTTAAAAAGGATTTTTACATGGAAATGCTCAAGCTCAAAGACCAATTACTAGTCAAGCAAGACAAATCAAATGAGCCCAAAAATTTAAGCTACTTCCCGGCTAAATAATCTGACAAATTTTGTGATAGCGTTATATTGCACTGTCATCCTAACATGAGATTACTACATGTTATTTTATGCGCTCGAGTAAAGCCCAAAATCCCCCCTTGGGCTCACCAACTATTATTAAAAATGCATGCATGCGACATTATTGAGAAAATCCAGTCTCTTAAAATAAAATTCTATGCGGGGGATTAAGAAAACTGAACATATATGTTTACTGAGGAAGTTTATGAAACAAAGCTTTGCAATTTTCATCAGTGACGACGGTCTAGCTACCTGTAACTATTACTACTAAATTAACGATAACAAACATGAAACAAACTCACCGTACCTCTAATTAGCCCTTGAAGTTGACCGACGGATATTTTACAGCATCAATTAATGGGCATGAGATGTATTTAGAGCTATGTAGAATGTTTAATAAGCTTGATATGGCTGAATCACCTGATTATCCGAAAAGAAAGATGACTCCGTGTTTCGGAAGGCACACGCACTCGAGGTTTACTGTAAAAACAAAACCACTTGTTTATAATTATAAAGACCTCAAAAGACGTAAGAAAGATGAAGTTAATTGACATGGATAATTTGTACAAAAGTGGTGAGCTCTATCAGATAATGTCTGAACTACCACGCCACTGGCACCGTATAAAACTTTGCTGAAACACTAGTTTCAATGACATTTTACATGTCGCCAGTGCACACTACTGGTACGCTAGCGAGAATGACGCCAAAGACTGACTAAATACATCCAAATATAATTTGATAAACATTCGACGAAAATAGGTTAGAATTCCAAAACATGACAAGTTTAGTCAAAATGATCTCAAAGATGCCTTATCTTAGAGATCTGTTTTCCTTTTCCGTCACATATTAATGCCAACGGGCGTCAGTTACATGTGCAATATGGCCGAAAATGCATGGCAGGATTTGGACTAGCATACACCTATGGAACGCTAGGTATATACCTAGCGTTCCATAGGTGTAGATTCAAACTAAAATTCCGTAGGTACCTAACATTGTAAAATGTGTATGAAATATCAAGTTAGAACCAATTTTAGTTGAATTTTGAACACAACACATTTTGATTTGAGTTCATTAGAAAGGAAACTGAAATACGTTTTGAATTTCATGCAGTGACACAAATAGCCACTATGTTCCTTTGGAATTTCCCCGCCAACATTATACAGTGAGTGTGTCGCATTGCGAACATTCTCCCATTTCCTAATGCAACAATTCTCATTGTGAATTTTTAAGTCATTGATTCTTAATGGTCGTCGTAGAAATTTTTAGTTATGATCAAATCTAAACAAAATTTCAAATGGAAAAGTATTGAATGTCTTTGTTTTGTGTTCACAACGTCCAACTCCGTGGTTCCAACTCTCTTCAGCTATGTTGTTATAATAACACAAAGTAGGTAAGTATTTTTAGACCTTACATTAAATACGATTACTGCTCTTAAGAGGTATCTACCTAAAACCTTTAGCACGTATTTTTCTTTCTTTGTTTTTGTAGAAGCTTACAATTTGAACTTGAATGCTTTTATATTATCTCTAGTGGCTTTCAAAAAATTTATAACTCGGATTATTTACGCAGCGAATATGTTATATTTTAATACTGATGTTAAATTAATGTATTCAGCTAATTGCGCAGGATTAATTGCATGAGTGAATAGAAATTAATCAAATTAAGGATAATATCAAATAGAAATTCAAATGATAAATGAACGTATTTTAATTTAAAATATCAATTTTCTACAACTTGAGTCTGTTAACCATTGAGATACTATCTACTTACAAGTCAATGCTGTGAACCAGCATAGAAATGCTGGTTCACAGACTAGATTTGCTCACAAGGTAATTTAATTATCTTTGTCACAAGTAAAGAAAGTACTTAAATTCACCAGCAACTACCAGCTACTTCAAGAATACGGCGTCGTCTAGAAATTGTCATTCTAGAAACCTGCCACTCTAGAAGCCTGTTAATTTAGAATACTGACATTTTAGAAACCAGTTTTTCTAGAAACCTGTCACTCTATTTCTATTCCCATCACTTAGGGCCAGTTTTTTGCTATATTTTGCAAAAGAGTAATGCCTAATTCTGAAAATCTTCAAATATAACTTTGAACGTTGCTTTTTGCAAATAAAGCAATTAGGAAGATACTTAAAACGGCGTTAATAGGGCAAAGACCGAATTGAAATGAGTCTGCATATAAATATACAGCCTAAGAATTACGGGCGAGCAAACACACTAACTAGCCTATTACGATTATGGGGCCCGCACACTAACTGGCAAATTATGACTGCATTCAAACCTTGAATACTTAAGCTTCGAAGGTGGCTTTCTGATTTAAGTACAAAATTTTAACTCTTTACAGGGTATTTCTCTTCCAGGACGCAATCTTAACAAGTTAATTTAAGCAAGAACGATTTTTTCATACTTTTAGGAAAAATATTCGTCTCACACACTGTACACACAATAAAATATCTTCGTAGGGACACATGAATAGATACATATTATTATGTTGCATAGACTTAGCTTCATTTGTCACATTTCTATTCAGAGCAGATGAGCCGTTTTTTAGCCGTCTACAAAGCGTATTAACGATGTAACGTTAGCTAAAATGACAAAAGCCTATCTATCAATAGGTATAGGTATATTGGATACTAGTATCCATCTGACTAATTTTATTACTTATATAATTAGATGAAAGAAGTTAATTTTTATCTTCGACGCCCCGTTATTATTAGATGGCGATAAAATTAATAGTAAAATATAAATAGATAATGACAAATCACACTAATTAAGCTATCCCCAAAGTAAGATTAAACTTGTAATATGGGATACTAATACAAGGACACTTTATTTTATAATAAACACATATAAATAAACACCCAAGGCGGCAAGACCCAGGACAATTTGAAAAGGGCCATTTTCCAACTTGCCGTGGCTTGGGATTGTACCCAGAATATTAGGATTGGCGGACTAGCGTGTTGACCATTGACACCACGGGAATGCCACGGAAAGACACAAAGCTTCCCTCCGACAAATAAATTCCGAGGTGACATTTAACATAGCAATGCTTTTGTCCGACGGCAACCAAGTATGGAGTTCTCAAATAATATCTTAAATGTTAAGGCCCATTTACACGGTGCAAGTTTCTTGCCTGTTGTATACAATTTTATTGAAGCAATAAATGATTTGTATGGCTGACGTTCTGTTTAGACCATGCAAGTTTTCTATTGCTTCAATTTAATAGTATGCAACAGGCAAGAAACTTGCACCATGTAAATGGGCCTTTAAGTATAGGTAGAACTAATGGAGATTTTTTCATCGCAGTTTTATTTTACTTCGCTTTGCTAAGGGCCTATTTTATTATGTTTGTTATTTTCGTAGACTTTCAAAATATCTCGCTTGAAATATTTATAGAAGATTCATAGCTTGGGTCACCTATCCTCCACTACGTGACAAATAGGAGTGAATATTTTATTCAGGTCGAGATTTAAGTCGTTGATTTCGACAAAAATATTCTCACAGAAGTTTCAAAGATTCAAAATCATATCTTCATCTGCCACGTGGCAGGTGGTACTGGCAACAAACAGAAATCAAAAAATGTTCGCGAGTACGAGTATGTTAATGTTATACATACTCGTACTTATGTAAAGTAATGCCTTGGTTGGAAAATACTTTATAAGTAATTGAAGAAATACGGTAAAGTGTAAAGAAATATCTTTAGCAAGTAACCTGATTTCATTGTTTGAAAATTAAATACGAGTACATATGTCAAGATACACACCGCCATAGATTAAAAAAATTGAACAAGGTCCAATGTGTGAGATAGCTAGTCTATATATATAAGTAGTCTATTGCAATGAAAATTTTCTACGTTTTCATATTTCTGCCAAATCAATACAAAGGTTTGTCGAATCCAACGTAGCGTGTTCCGTGTAGCGTGGATAGCATGCGAGTGTAAAGCTATTAGTTAGTTGAAAAGCAGTTAGACCATGGTTAGATCGGAAACTACTCTTTCAATTTCGCATATTAGTAAATCGAGAATCATTTTGCCATGTGATTTCCAGCCTAGAATAGGGCCACTCCTTTTCTTTCTGTGGATGTCGTAAGATGCGATTAAAGGACAAAGCACTTAATTTAGTGCAACAACTGCATTTCCAAGGAGGCTTGACGTCGGGCGGGGCGGCCTGTTGTAAACTTTTTGCACGAATGCTTTCCCAATGTAATTCTGTTTACTTAGGTACTTAGATTACCTAACATGTACCTAACAGCTTTTTGATTTTCTGTCTAGTTCGAGATAAAATAATGTAAGTAAGTACATACATATGAAAAGTGATTCTTTACACTTTTGACCATAAAAATTTTTTTAGAAATCAGTTTAATAGGTTTCAGCATGACGACTGTAGAATTACGCGAACAGAATTAACTCTGATTTAACAGTTTAAAACGAAAACTCTCGCCCTAAACGTTCAATATATCTACAGATATAGTTTAATTGCAGTTTTTTTTTTTCAAAAGAGATAGAGATCTCCGTACAAAACCAGGGTGGGTCACTAGTGCGGAAAAAAAGAAAATTGAAGATTTACAAGTCACGCAGAAAGGAACATTTTGTGAATAATACATTCAGTCAGGGCTAACACAGAAAAATAAATATACTATACAAGTAATATCTCTGACATTTCGTTATTATTTTTTACAAAGAATGCCGGAGGTATTTGCACATTGCAAATTCCTTTTAGGAATTATTAAGAAGGAAACTTCATAATAAATTAATCGGCTCTTTGAAAACTGCACAGGCTGTGCTTTATGAGATGGAAATTATTTTAATTAATCCCTCTTGCAAAACATGGTAGTTCTCGTACTACGAAAACAATCGCCTATTGAAAACACTTCAGCCAGGTTAAATAGTATCTGGTTTTAGTAAACAAAAGCTTTTTCCTGTAAACTCGTCCACTTGTTGAAAAACTTTTATGTGATTTGGGTTCCATCGAAATACATCCAATAATATGTATTTTTCGCACAGATATAAAAACTTTATGATCACTACAAGCGACCCCCTTTCATTTTAACTTTATCTTATTTTTAGTATTTGTTGTTACAGCGGCCATAGTAATACATAATCTGTGAAAAATTCAAGTATCTAGTTAATGCCATTATAAAGATCTAGTTAAAAACGCTGAAAAAACACATGTTTTGTATGACGACCCCTTTAACTTATTACTTTTTTTAATTTTGAGTATTTTTTGTTATAGCGGTCATAGTAATACATAATCTGTGAAAAATTCAAGTATCTAGTTAATGCCATTATAAAGATCTAGTTAAAAATGCTGAAAAACACGTTTTTTGTATGCCGACCCCCTTTAATTTTTTTATTTTTATTATTATTATTTATTGTTATAGCGGTCACAGTAATACATTATCGGTGAAAATTTCAAGAGTCTAGCTATTACGGTTCAAGAGATAGAGCCATGTGACACACGGACAGACAGCGGAGTCTCAGTATTACTGAAACTCCGGGTCCCGTTTGCACCCTTTGAGTACAGAACCCTAAAAAACTACAACGTCCTTGTAGTGCTATTAGGTATAAGTATGTCATAAAATTATACACGCCTTATAGCAGTCCTCGATGCCTTGTCTACTGTTATTTCAGGTAATACTTAGTATTTCAGTCAAGAAGTATGTCTTATATTTCAAATCCTCATACTACCATGCTTTTACTGAAATGTAATGACTTCGGGGAATTGGCCATCGGGCATATAAATACTTACTATCACGTCTTTATTCCGAATGGGAGCATATAGAGCATTAGGGATCACGGGTCTAAGCAGACGGATCCCAGGGCCGCAAGACCCAAAGGCCACTTTTAGCGTGATGATGGGCGTGAAGGTGGAAAATGAAATCAAAATCGTAATGGGTTGCTAGCCGCATCGCCTTTTAACATAATTTAAATTTTCGCCCATTCCCTTAATCGACTTTTACGATCTGCACGGGTAGAGAAGCAGCCAGCTGGTACATTCTATAAGTTTTTATTTTCTTCCAGACCAGCATATAAGAATAGCATAGAAAAGCACATGACATTCAAAATCAAGTAGTAAACCCAATGGAGAGAGATTTTGTCCATCCGTGACTATCTAATAAAGATGGGCTCGGTATTTGTAACCAGATTTTGGATTTTTTAATTAAATCTATAATAGCAAGGTAACTACTCAAATAAGTGAACCGATTATAACGATTTATTTTTATTTGCTCACGTTTTATTTTTATTTTACCGTTTTGCTTTGCAAGCTCATACTTTGGATGAAAATAAATTAAATGCATAAATAAAGGATATAACAATGAGTTAAAAGAGAACTCTGAAACATGCATGTTAACTATTTTTTTTTTTTTTTAATTAAAAACTTAACTAAGTTTGTATGAGGTGGTAAGGGGACCACCCTTAATATTTTGTAATTTCAGAGATAAAATAAATATATAGCGACAAATCACGCTGATTAAGCTAGCCCCAAAGTAAGTTTTTTTAACTTGTGTTATGGGATACCAACTCAACGATACTATATTTTATGATAAATACATATATAGATAAACATCCAACACCCAGGACAATTTGAAAAAGGCCATTTTCCAACTTGCCCTGGCTGGGAATCGAACCCAGAACCTCCGGATTTGCGGTCTAGCGTGTTAACCATTACGCCACGGAGGTCGTCAAATTACTCAAGTCAAGAGAAATTACTTATACCTAGGCATACAACTAGGTAGTTTTCTACAGTCAAAATATAAATTTGAAAGAAAAAATAAAGGTGTAAATCTTTTCCATACTGATGGTCAAAAATGATATGATACACTATAGGTATTCTCTTTCAAGTCCATATTTTGACTGTGAAAACTATTTATATGCCTAGATATAAAACTATCTATGTATATGCAATTTCTCTGAAATTAAAATTTTCAAAGCCTGACATCGTTTCAAAATAAAAGCTGGACTACGTTTGAATGGGAATGTCTGATTCTGTTTAGGGTAAGGGGACTCTTTTAACATAAATATAGAGGTTCTTTGACAAAAAAATTGAACTTGAAAGGAGGGACTAAGTAGCTATTTACAACTAGTTAAGCTTCAGGCTGTTTCAGATAGGACAAATAATCCTTGAAGGGCATGCCGGGACATGAAACTAAACAGGACCTACGAAAATTTATGTTTGTTCTCCCATACAATCGATCACGAATAGATTTTTTATTTGGTCTGAGGATTAGGAAAGTGTACTGCTAAGTTAAGCTCGGTAGTCTGGTGGGAGTACGCAATTTTAGCGTATTCGCACAAGTGGCACTGGGCGTGGTCCGCACTTGGATGGGTGACCACAAGTGGCGTAAAAAAATCTCGAGCAAGGAAAAACCGTTTATCCCGGCTATCATCATTGTATGGCAGTCGTTAAGCTATGTCAGATACCTTTAAGCAGGTTAAAAAATCTGATACTAAATGTTGGCTACTTAACAACAAATACAATCTGCTAAAGTTTCGATATCGTATCTAGCAGTTTAATTTTAATTAAGATTTCTCTTTTGGTTTTGTTTTTTTACCAGTACTTTAATACTCAATAACCATATACATATACATATATTATTATTTTTCTGGTTTCTGTTTCCTACACAAAGTAGAACAGAATCTGAGCAAATACCATAATCTTCAATTAGAACAATGGCAGTGTCGGCTCAGAGAAAATCCGTCCGAATTAAAAATACATTGAGCTTCTTCGGGTCACTTCCCACCTTCGCAGTCGTGCTTGAGCTGGATTACCGCGGCGACTTTATCGTTTGTGTTTATCATACTTATTATTAGGGAATTACTTAAAATTTGTACGAAAATACTAACTAGAAACATATTATTTTATCTTGAGCTCCTCTGTGTTTCAGAAGACACATTAACAGCTTGGTTAATATCTGTTGTTATTGCTGTTTTTAGGATACCTTGTCCCTTGTCTTTAACTAGTTAACTTTACATTACTGCAACAATGCTTGATATCTATTTATGTGTGTGGATTACACGTTCTTGTGTGGGAGAAAGTTTATTTTTTCATATTTGTTTTATTACTTTTTTTTTCAATGGCAAGAATTTAATAATGAGAACACTGGGTGGATAGATAGTCTATCTGTGAGTAGTTTGTGGCATGTCTTTAACGATTTAATGTATGCTAAGAAAATAAGAATTGCTGTTAATTCGACGGATTTTTACTTCAACGCATTACCACAACTAATTTCCTAAAGTTTTAAAGTGGAAGAGAAATCCTACGGAAAATAGGGAAGTGATAAATTTTAGAAAACGCCTGAACAGTTTAAAAGATTTGGCTAAGTAGTAATTATCATGGCAGTATTGATTTATAGCACAACGGTACCTGTGCAGCTGTGTAGAATAGAGTGACCAAAGTAGCCCGAAAGTGCCGAAACAAATGAGCAGATTACTGTTACTTACAGAACCCCCGAGGAGCCAAGATGTATCGTCACAATTACTTAGTCTGTCAATGCAGGATGGAGATATCGTTTCAATCGCAAACGGTATTTTACAAGCGTTCACGTTTTGTTGCCTTCGTCCGACAAATGGGAAGTGTTCTTAAATATTTGAGGAAGTAAGAATAAGTATACAGGTGACTTTTTAAACACTGGCAAGGTTTTTGGAGCAGGTGAACCATGATAGAAAACTGCTTTCCATAAAAACAGCGAAAAACTAAATAAAGATTTTGCCTTCCCATTCAAATCAGCTTTCAGTCAAAAGGACTTTGTATGGGAGGACGAAACTTTACATCGTTTTTTATATTTGTTTTTTATAGAAAGTTGTGAATTATTATAGGCTGATTTTGCTCCAAAAATTTTGCTGGTGTTTAAAAAGTCTCCTGTACAAGACTTTTGTACACTTTACCTTTGATTTATTTATTAGAAACCTACATTAGGACACATAAATGTCTTATTTTAAGATAAAATCGACACCGAGAGTAGAAAAGTGGGTGTAGTTATTTTCCCAATAATTTTACATGTTCTACAACGCGTAACATGTTGAACTTATTAGGAGTTCACTAAGGAAATAGGAAGACTCGTATGGGTATGTTATTCATAAGTGAGGTATTCCTTACACAGAATCCGGTACACAGAAACTCTATCACGATAAAATAATATAGAAATATAATACCACTTCTTCAGACAAAATAACTACAAGTTCTTTCCGAGTTACGGAATCAGAGCTTGGTCCATCCGACATGCACTTAAAACTTTCATACAATTGATCAGCTGATCAGTTTGTATGAAAATTCAATTTTTTTTTAGTTTCGTGAAAGTTGTTGAACAAAAGTTGTTCAGTTCAGTTTAATGGACTGAGGTACGCGTACCATGTGAGAGGTTTTGCAATATTTAATTAACACGAAAAATTCACTTTGTCAACTCGGAATAGACACATCTTCATCTTTAATGTAAACTGATAGACCTAGAGGTATAAAGAAAAAAGACTTGATTGTTTGTAAGAGTGTGTTAGTTTGTAATGGATAAACACAAAGACTACTGATCCTATTTTAAAAATTTGTTTTATGTTTTTCACACCCATGGCTCCACCATCTTGACAAATTTTCCAAAATCTAAATCGATAAAAAGAAATCTATACCTACGTATATAATTTTAACTAACTTGATGATTACAAAATTTCACGTAAATCTATTGAATTTATAGAAATGCGACCTGTAGATGAAAACATTTGAACAGCGGGACAGATGGACACACGAACGAATTTGTGCCCAAGCATAATGAGACGCTTCGCTCGCATTTCACGCTCACTTGGTCAAAATGCCTGTACTGTTCTAAAGAACACATTCTATCTATTCAAATGTCTCAACAACGTACTATTTGGATAATATTTATCTGTACCCAAATCAAATCAATTCGTAAAAAGCATTTAAATTAACGAGATTATAGCAATTGATTAGTTAACGAAATCAAATTGGTAAAGCAATGAAGATGGCGGATTGAGCGGAGATTTAACTTTTGAGTCACATTAAAACTTGTTATAGCCGACGGCCCGCACTGAGAAACTCGAAGTTTCGTTAAGTAAGGGTTAATTGTCCACGAGATTTGTCTAAGTCATACAACTTTGCGGGTCCATTGCCAGATTATATTATACCTAGTGAAGAGAAAAATTGTCTACATAAGTATTTACTTACGTAAAATAAATGCTCATTTCGCGAACTTTTTCTATTTGCATCTTTGCCTTGCTGATACAATTGAATGATAAACATGTTTGCAGTAAAAGTATACCTACCTAAGTAAGTAAAAGAATATATGTGAAACTTGAATCTCATTTAAATATAGAAGTTTTTTTAATCTTAAAATTAAGTACCTATGTTTAATAATCTGCTTAAAAACATGTTATCTTAAAAAGATATGGCCGAATGTGAAAAAGTAACATTTGTAGCTTGCTGTAAAAAAATCGCACAGGAAAAATATCTTTGTATGAACAATCAAGAAAAATATTGCTCATAATACTTGCTTAAAACAGATTTCCAGATCATTAACTTTATGTTTGTAAGAAATATCTGTGGTTTTGAATTTAAAATGTTATGCCCTTCGGATCCTAATAGGTTTGTCTGATACACCCACGCCGCGCAAACTTCTCACTGCCATTGCGGTTACTCCGAACTTTAAGACAAGGTTTATTCTGAACTAGTTCAATAAGCAAGTAAAGTGGCGAGTAAATAAAAAGCCGACTTTATCACTGAGGTGCCGTGACTTTATCCTTTTAATAAAGGGTGTATATGTAGGGTCAACATATACTTGAAGGGGTGACTCAGTCCGTCACTGCGAATTAATTTTCCGATTAAACCAATAGGATCTCAAAAAACATCGTCTTATTCGTACAAACGTGTACAGCGGACCGAACGATTTGAAAGGGAACGTCGGAAATTGGCCCTGTAGGAACAGTATTCATATCGATGGGCGGAGTGACCCCTTTCAAGTCTTAAAGCATTTACTTAAGAGTCCCCTTAGCTTAGACAGAAACAGAGTTTCTTATACAAACGTAGTTTCATTTCATTTTATTTATTTATTTCATAATAAAAAAATATTGTGTTGAAATGTCTATGCTTAGCCTAATACTTATTACTTATTAATAATACAAATTCAAATAAATCAAAGGGATATTACAGACTTAAAGGACACAATATATTTAGTCTACGTTTTATTTTGTAACGACATGTCAGATGTCGGTAAAAATTGTAACTTTAATGAAATTGCATATATCTAGGTTATAATTGGCTTTCACAGTCAAAATATGAACTTAAAAGAGAATATAGTGTATTATATCATTTTTGACCATCAGTATGGAAAACTTTTACACCCTTATATTTTCTTTCAGGTTCTTATTTTGACTGTGAAAACCAATTATAACCATAGTTATAAGCAATTTTTTTAAAGTTACAAAATTTTACCGAAATCTGACATGTCGTTTCAAAATAAAACGTAGACTACGTTTGTATGGGAATGTCTAGGGTAAGGGGATTCTTAAAAGACAGCGGTACATTTACATTTTATACTTTTAAGTCTTACTTACTTATTTAACCATAGTTATATATATTAATAAACACTTATATTGTCACGTTACTTTTAAGGAAATTAAAGAACATAAGCAATAAAATTATGTGAAATTATCACTTAATTTTGAGTAGCTCTATATGGCTCTACAATGAAGAATTGCAAAAGCAAAGTTGAGGCATTTATTGCTTCTTTCGCCCTATGAACTCAACCAATGTCAACAGGAGATAAGACATTTTAAATTGAAACTGCAGACAATACAATGACGGTATTATTGTGCCATCAAGGCCATCATCCTGTGTAATAGACTGCGGGGGGCCTTGGATTTTGACAGGATAAAAATGTGCAGCGGGAAAACCTGTAGTAAAAACAGTCTCAGTTAAATTGCACGATGCTGGTGTAACTTTGAAATTATGAGTACTAACAGTTTTTACTCTTACATGCCCATTTATGTAAGAGTAAATACTGTTTATGAAAATAAGTTGTTTTTATTATAAAATCGTCCAGCCTGCAGTGCAATTATAGAGCTTCAACCTGTGACGTATCGAGTACCCACAGTTTTTTTTATCTTGACTTCAGAGCTGATCATGTTTGGAGTTTAGAATTAAAAAGATGTTCATATTTTTTATTCCATATTCTTTGATGCTAAACTCAACATAATAGGCACCTACGAATACCTCTATTATATAAGTTACGTACATAACAAAGTAATGCGACCCATGAGTACCTACGTTCTTTGATACGAGAACATCCGCTTCCATTCTATGCATCTTCCGGGAAATAATGAAGGCTTATTGGATAATATAAAATGTAATAAATTGAATTTCTCCCCGCTGTTGTCTTCTTAGCTTCTAAGAATTACTTTTTGAACAACGTTTAAATATAAAGTGCATGCTAATAGCTCCTGTAAAGTAGAAACAATTCATCAATCATTCTGTTGAGAAACACTTGAATAAAAAAATCTACAAGTCATCTTGAAGCCTTTAAAACTTCGATCATTTGTCTTTTTAAACCTACGTAGGTAATGGCGTATTTAAAATCATGTTCCCAAGAATTTAAATTAGAATTAGCAGAATTATAATTGCCCAGTTTTTTCAGAGATACGCGGGGCGATACTTAATTTTTAGGATATTTTTCATGCTAAACTACGACTAGGTATGATTTTTTTTAATTTACTCTTTCTGCTTAGACACAATTAATTAACCAAAATTCATTTATTTACGATTTCGAGGGAATCTCATACGAACTCTACTCTACGTGTACAATTTTTTTCGCGCTAGAATGCTGAGATGACACTCCGTGACATACAATATAATAAATGCAGTTTTTTTCGATTAGATACCTACTTTTAATCACTATTAGTAAAGATACTAGGTATAACCACGATTAACAGACCTATTACGCCAAATAAAATACTTCTGGAATTCACAAACGTCGTTTCCAAGAAATAAAATGATAAACAATTTTCATCACCCATTTCTGCAGACAGACTTCCATTAATTTGTGAAATGTCGGTCGAAAGTTTCGCAATATATTTTGATGGGCTGAGCTCGTCACCTGTCGGCATTATCAAATAAACTGGAGGCTTATTCGATAAAACTCTAGTTAAAAACGAGTTGGAGACGTAAAAAGTTTATATAATTATTTTTTGTTTATATAATTTTAAAAGTATGTTTATGGTATGACAATTTTAAGAGTTGTTTAACATGCGGATGCCATTGGTTGATATAAACTCTTAATCTGTGTGTAATTTATATAAATAAACAAATAAACAAAAGTTAATACAAATATGCTTCAATTTATACTTTCAATTTCCACGGCAATGAGGTAAGTTTCCTTTTGCAATGAATTGCAAAGTTAATATTTTATACGGTCTGTCATCAAAAGAAATAAACCACTACGAGTACCGTTGTGATTACCACTTAAACCACTTTACGATGAAATTCAAGTCGCCAAAGTTATGATTTGAGTTTTATTTTATTTTCTAGACCTAGTTTCTTAATTGACATAGTTATAGACATATTCAACATAGGTATACTCAGATATCTTTGCTTAATAAAATACTTACCTAAGTAAATAAAAAATAAGATATCTTTAGTTTGTCCTGTACTTGCAATACTCTTTGAGTTGCTGTGATTAGAACATTATTATACGTAACATCTGTATGCATTTATGACTCATAGTTAGCAAATAAATGTTTGAATCTTTGAATCCTAAATTAACTATTTTCACTATCAGTCTCCAGTCTCCCCCAATCTAACTGGTAACACACTTATGTGTTATACATCGCTTATTACCTACTCTTAAGTACTCGTATGTACTTAGTGTCTTGTAAGATTGTTTTTTATTTTTTTGGTCTCCACTGCAGGAGCACGACCCTCTCTGTACTACAAGAGCCTGGTTGTAAGATTGTATGGAGAGTAATAAATACATTTTTATTTTTAATCTATTATTTCTCCTTATGTTCTTAAATTCGCAAAACCCTATATCATAGTAGGTACAGTACTCGAAGCTGAAAGAAACAGAACTAAATAAGATTAACTCTCGCAATAACTAAATATCCGTACGATTAGAGGAATTTTCTATCTGTGTCTAGTAATTACTAAATGGAAAGGTACGGTCATATACAGGCTGACTTTTTATCCACCAGCCAAATTTAGGGAGTAAATTCAGTCCATGATACTGAACTACTTTCCATAATAAACCGGCCAAGTGCGAGTTAAACTCACGTGGAGAGGGTTCCGTACAATTGATTGAATTCTTATAGTTTTTCTATAATCTACAAGCAATGAACTATATTTTGTATTTTTTTCAAAATTTTAGGCTTAGTAGTTTCGGAGATCAGAGGGGGGGATGGTCAATTTTCGTCTTCTTTCGTGAATAAAATTAAAACTATTCATTTTAAAATAATAAAAAAAGATATATTTGAGATCCTCATAACGAGCCCTTTCATTTGATATATGACACAGTAAGGTTTGCAAAACTTCTGTTTTTAATTTCCTAATTTGTCCCCCGAAAATGACCCTTATTTGAAAAAAAAAAATATTTTCTTTGCACATATGTGTTTGGGTCATAGGATTACAACATTCTACCAAATTTCACCTGATTCGGTACAGTAGATTCGGAGCAAATTGGCTGTGACAGACGGACGGACAGACAGACGCACGAGTGATCCTATAAGGGTTCCGTTTTTTCATTTTTTGTACGGAACCCTAAAAACAATGAAAGAAAAACTAAAATAAAAATTCACCTTCCCATACAAATCAGCGCTCAGCCAAACGGATTATGTATGGGAGGACGAAAAAATTTTATCGATTTTTAAACACCTGTAGAGACGAGCGTATCTGTAAATGTTTTGTAAATAATAATTTACACTGACGTGCCATGTCTGCCGTATGCAACGAGAACGATTGGCGTATGTGGTCACTAAGTGGCAACCACGTGGTCGCCGCAAAAGGGGGGACCAACGAACGACCAAGAACACGATAAAGTGACCCTGCGCAAATTTAATCAGCGATGGACGGAGATGGCGCCAAGTAAATGAATAAAGTCCTAGAAGGAAATGGGGGAGACCTTTGACCTGCAGTGGGACATCAAAGATTAGTAAAAAAATACTGATGTGGAAGCGGCCGGCAGCGCACTTTTACTCTTAAACCATATTCACCTTTATTTCTATATACGAATGCTTAGTAGATATAGGGTGAAAGATAGATAGGTAGTGCCCGCATCGCCATGCGTCCACAAGCAGCCAATTCTTAAGCTGGTATGCATAGGTATAGGTACCTAAGTACTATTCATTTCTTAGAGTTTGACAGTAAACGCTGCCAGCTGCTGTCAATTTAGATTGAATTGAGCCTAAGCAATGCTCGGAACAGAATTAATCTCGAATCACTCTCGCGAACGTGTTCTAAGAAGTGCAACGTAGGCGAGGCTGCTTCCAGCCTAGGATCACACCATCTCCTTAGATGGATATCATGAGGGGCGACTAAAGCACAAAGTGCTAACATCGGGCGGCAATCGGTCGCAAAAACAAATACAGTCTTCCTAAACATTTTATGCATATGATATGCTTAGAGAAGAACAAGCCAGAAAGCGCACTCTGGCTCCGAAGTCATTCAGCTAACTAAGTACGCAACGGCGAGCGAACTGAAAGCATAATCGCTACAAATAGGACGTCAGCTTTACTCCCAGCCTGACTCCGAAGACGTTGATTTTCCTCCCGGCTGAGTGCGGCCTCTAATTTCCCTGTCTGATCCGCCCGCAAAGTTTGTCGGACAATCCTGTCCCGAGTCACCGTAATCCGTAATCTCATTGTAAATCAATTTCGTGATTTGGAAGGTAAGGGAGTTTGTTACAGCGTTTATGAAAATATATTGTATACATCCAAATCACATGCAGGTATAAGAATCAAATTATGATTAGTTGTTAGTCAAATCGCTCATTAAGATAATTCTAAAGATTTTCATCCATTCGTAAAAGCCAAAAGAGGAAAGCAGTTGGAACATTTTCTTTTTTCAGACCAGCGTAAAATACTCGTATGTGGGATTGTAATTTTGACCCACTGCCCCGTGTTCGATTGTTATCATAATAATAAACCTAAGCAAATATTTAATTTCCCAACTCCAGTCGTTTTCCGTCAATTTAATTAAAATTTAATCCCTTTGTCCCAACTCTCTATAAAGTTAGAATTGCCCGCTCCAAAGATTTACCTCAAGGCATTCCACAAATTTAAGACAATAAATGGTCAAAGTATCAAAAAATATAACCGCCGACGAAACGAAATTTAATAATCAAATTGTAGACTTAAGTTGGTATGCCATTTTTTTATCCTGTAAGAATTTGATTTTTGAGACCCACTTTTTTAAGTATCCTAACAACAGAAATGTACTTGTAGCGCAACGTTAAGATCAGTTGCTCGAATTTAATTGCGGGCAACACGAACTTTGATTCCTATATATTTAACCTCTTTAATATTAGAATTTTCCTTTTTATTGTCATAGACTGCTTTCTGGTAAAGCATCTTCGATACAAAACTAAAAATCTACAGCGACGACATATAAAGTACAGCTGATTTTCTTTACTCCTTTGTTTTTCGTTCCTTGTTAGTCTTGGCCCTATTGTAAACATTGTTCGTTTTAATTATGGATATGAAAAGATAGGGATGAATAGACAGACCATACCTTTGTAAATATGATTTACCATTTAGTCTGTATTTTCCGGTCGAACAGGATAAATCAATTCCAACAATTTCGATTGTGTTACTTCCCAGAGATTATTTCGCGAAAGAAAAACAAGGGACAAATTGTATAGATTCCATTAGGTTGGCCGGCAAAATGTGCGTGACTGGGCAGGATAGGCTCAGATAAGAGGCCTCTATAAAGTGACCCTTTAAAGCTTAAATAAACGGGCAAGTGCGAGTCGGACTCGTACATGAAGGGTTCCGTACCTCCGTACAATGTTTTAAAACGCTAATAAAAACACGTTTTTTGTATGACGACCCCCTTTTTTAACTTTTTTTTTATTTTTAGTATTTGTTTTTATAGCGGCCATAGTAATACATAACCTGTGAAAATTTCAAGTATCTAGTTAATGTCATTATAAAGATCTAGTTAAAAACGCTGAAAAAAATAGGTTTTTTGTATGAGGACCCCCTTTAATTTTCAACTTATTGTTATTTGTTGTTATAGCGGCCACAATAATACAAAATCGGTGAAAATTTCAGGTGTCTAGCTATTACAGTTCAAGAGATAGAGTCCTGTGACAGACGGACAGACGGACAGACAGCGGAGTCTCAGTAATAGGGTCCCGTTTGCACCCTTCGGGTACGGAACCCTAAAAAAGATACAATGTCACGTTTGTGCCTTGAAGTTTATCGTGAAATTCAACAATTTTCTTTTCGTACGTAATAGGTTGCCAGTTCAGTAGCATTTACTTATTTTGAAAACACATATCACTCAAGTCAAAAGACCTTGACTTTATGGGCTTTTCTTTTAAAGTTTGCTGTAGAACAGTAGGTTTTTTTATAAGTCGAGATAGAATTATGTAAAAAAAATTGTACTTACTTATTGTAGGCACTTATCTAAGGCACAAAATTTTTATTTTGTTACCTAACAGATCAAGATATTTTTTATGAAATTTGGGCTACACTTTACTAGAGGTAGAGGGTACTCGTACCAAATTATGATATTATGAATATTAACTTGATCCCCGAGAAAAACTAGGTAGGCTTTTAGGTCTGAAGTCATAAAACGAATAGATAACTTTGTGTTAGTCTAACACGGCTACGAGCTAAAATAGTCTAAAATCTTCTTTTTCTGGGAATAAGTATACTTAGCTTAAATAAGTCGAGATAGAATTATGTAACAAAAATTGTACTTACTTATTGTAGGCACTTATCTAAGGCACAAAATTTTTATTTTGTTACCTAACAGATCAAGATATTTTTTATGAAATTTGGGCTACACTTTACTAGAGGTAGAGGGTACTCGTACCAAATTATGATATTATGAATATTAACTTGATCCCCGAGAAAAACTAGGTAGGCTTTTAGGTCTGAAGTCATAAAACGAATAGATAACTTTGTGTTTGTCTAACACGGCTACGAGCTAAAATAGTCTAAAATCTTCTTTTTCTGGGAATAAGTATACTTAGCTAAAATACTTAGGTAAGTATATATATTTGAATCCGAACCAACCGAGTAAAATAAAAAGCAGTGGCAAACTCTTTTGAAATCGTTTCAGCCGAGCTAGCCCAGTCGTTACGTTACAAGCTGTATTTAATTTGAAGCCACATTTTAAGCCCATAATGCGCGTGGTTTTTGAAATCTAAAGCACTTGTTTCCTTTCGTTCCGCTCGGTTGGACTCCTAACCGCTCACATCGCGAAACTGGAATTACGTATAACGAACGTTGTACGCAACTTATATTTATTAACTTTGATATGAACCATTAGGTACACTGCACACCGTTTGGGGTTTTCCTTTTTTCATATAGGTACAGAGGAAAGTTAAGATACCTATGCCATCTCACGTAGTGCGCGACGCGCGCGGTGGCACAGGTATCTGATTAACCATCTGTACTACCTATGCCATTTTGGGAGCAAAGTAGATATTAAGTAGAAATTATGTGTTATTCTATCTTCCCACACTCAGCGAGAGAATGGGGCGAAAGTCTGAGGATTCAGGATAAGGATGGCATAACCATATACACCATTATAGATACACATTTTGATTGTATAGATAATACGAGGAATCAGGATGTGGATGGAGTAACAATACACTCCATCTACATTATACAGATTTTGGGAAGGTAGATTAGACAGTAATACGAGTGTAGTCATTGGAGCGAACGACCTGGGAACGACGGGGCTCTAGAGCGACATGTTAATATTAAGGACCCAGATCAGATTAGGCACCATGTTTGCGATGCACAGTTGCGACTTTTAGACGACATGAGGGCAACTACATACGAGTAGGTAGATGCCAACTATACCTACGAGCCAGTGCTCAAATGCCTAGTATTCTTGGTATAGCAAATAGAGAATTATATTTACTTACTGTGTCTAATAATAATAATAGTAAATTACTACTTTATTAGACACAGTAAAATAAATCAAGGTATATGATTACAAAGTAGTGTTGTATCCTGATTAAAGGATTCGAATCGACCTGAAATCAATAATAACTTTTTACATTGAATTGACAGTCGCCCCCATAATTAAAATTAAAAACAATCGATCAAAACGCCTGTCACATTTAACCAAAAATAACAGATCGAGTTTCATATTCAGGAATGTAGCCATTTACAAATAAATCAAATAAGTACAATCAACATTGCAATTTAATCGTAACAGGCATTAGAAATAAAATCAACAGTATGGATGACTTTTCGAATTTTGAGAAAAACATAGTGCGCGAATTGTCTTGTAGGTTGTGTCTGTGTGCGGACGTAGTGAAACTGAAGCCCTTAAGCGGAGAGCTGAAGCGGAAAATCAAGAAGCTCTTTGATATTATTGTGAGTCCATATGTACGTTCAACTTCAGTAGCTATACCTACTTCTAAGTTACTGAGATTCCTAGTTGAACGAATATAGGTGTAGGTGTTTAGTTTAAGCATACGTAAACATCGCCAGTTAACCCATCATAGATGTAATGTACCTATTATGACACTAATAAATAGAAAGCAGAGCTTCGCTAGAAATGGCTACATTTTCACAATAGCGAACACAGATCTCAACAGCCCCCTAGTTATGGTATCACACTAATTCATAATATGATTGCAAATTTTCTACCTAAAATACAAAGGAAGTACTTGCTACCTACAGATGTCTAACTACAATTCTTATTTTTTTGTTATTTATAGGTACGAACAGACGATAATCTTCCCAAAGCAATATGCCACGATTGTTTACACCAAATCGGTGTAATGCACCTCTATGCGACAAAAGTGGAGAAGACGCAAAAGTTTCTTGATTTTCACAAATTAAAATCACAGGAAGAAAAACGGCCACATCAGTCACAAGAATCTAAACTTACACCAATGATAACAGCTCTGTCCACACAAAACGTGTCTGAACCAAATAAAGTACCAAAGAATAAAGGAGCCATTCTCCCCAAGGAAACCCGGCCCGAATTTCAACAAGGCGACACGAAAGTAACCAAGGTTAAATCTGCAAAAAAGAAAACATCAGCTGATATGAAATTCTTAGAAGCTATGCCGTTAGAAGAATTTGCTAAGGCCGAACAAGTAGATAAGTTGTTACTTAACAATCCCAGTAAGCCGCCACCCGTACCGATAGACAAAAGTGAGGACAATAAAAAGGACAAAAAAGAAATAGAATCAAGTGATACTCTAGATCCCATAGTTCTCATAGAAGGGAAACCAGCTAAACAAGGCGCTGCTCTAGATAGACAAATAACGTTATTCTACAAAATGGAATGCTGTATATGCCATGAGAAAGGATTCCACTTCAGGTCTCTGATGAAGCACTACAAAGAGAGACACGGGGTGCCTGGCTACGTAACGTGTTGCGACAAGAAGTTCCATTACTTTTACCCAAAGAAGATTATCGAGCACATGGCATTTCACTTGCAGCCTAACATTTTCATGTAAGTTTGAAAATATTAAATGTTAGTCTCTGTAAAAGGCATTCTTCTAAGTACTCGTACTAAAGTTAGAAGAAACGCGCGGAATCCATCAGTCAGTTATAAATGCCGGTTGGACTCGCACATTTAACCATTCTTGATTTAAAAAGATACATCTAGCCATCACCATCAGGAATACCTAATAGGTGTTATTTTTTACCCGACTGCATCAGAAAGAGGGTTATCTTTTCGAATGTATGAAATGTTTCACGCCGTCGGGTTTCTTAATAACAACTTGTTAATATGCTATTTGATCTAGATTACTGTGTGCTTCCGCCACCACGACGAATAACCTTCGTCGATCGCCGAACGATCAATATCTGTAGGTAAAAGCGGTACGCAAGACGCACGTTACTGCGTATCTGCGTTTCAGTGTCAAGCAATATTGAGCGTTAGTAGGTACATAATGATAAAGTCTAATTTGGTTTGACATATAAATAGGACGTCACTATCGTACGACTTTTGTATTATTTTATGGAGTAACCCCCCTGGTTTTGTGCCTGAGGATGCCTCGTGTGGAGGTGAAAAACGTGTCGCGAGTACCTACTACAGCCGATGACTGATGGCCGGAGCACACAAAGTTATCTAGATCAAATAGCTGTAACTTTGACTTCCGCAAAGTAATACCTGAATCTATTTACTTGTTAATAAGTACTAGAAGAGAAGTACTTTGTCAAATAGAATCGGCCATCACATAACCCACATATTATTATACTAGTGGCTCTGTGAGCTGTAAACACATTTTCTGTATTCCGCTGGCTGTAAAGCTCGCGACTCACCCACATCCATTGAAGTTTATCGAATAAGAAAATTGTTCAGACAAAATGTTGCGTCCTAATAAGGGTAACAAAAAAGCTTTACACATTTTTGAAAATTTTTCAAAATGGCTGAAATATGATTATATAAAAGTTTTAAACCCCCATATCTCCGCCATTTTGAAAAATATCCAAAAACTGAATCGACAACAAATTCTGTAAAGTTATCGAACCTGCTTATAAAATTTCACGAGAATCGGTTGAGAAATGCGACCTACAGGCGAGAATAAACCGACAGCCAAGCTGACAACCGGACAAACTGACAGACAAAAGCATTATTGGCCAATCTCGAAACTGAGACGCTTCGCTCGCTCGTTCAAAATATGTGGCGTCATCGTTTCAGGCCTACGAACTCATAAATAATTCTCTAGAAATCTAACGCTCCTACATTCACCGCTTCGATTCTGATTCCATTCACGCAAAGAAACTAACAGTAATTACAACGAAACACTCATACACACACATAGACGAAGATGCATGCGATTGGTCGCGACAAGGTCACGCACGCGTCATCTTCGCGTCGGTCGAGCAGCCGGCTGCCCCGAGCGCTGGCTCGGGCCTGGCTGGCTGTACTCGACCGACGCAACGAGCGGTGAGGTGTCAACAGATGTCAAGTATGGATTATTAAAATGTTTATTTACTTACATATGAAAGACGAGTCCTGTGTTTTTCATGTCTTCATGGCTTCTACACCACTTCACGGCACATTATGGCATTTTTAATTAATCGATTATCGCAAAAACACAGCAATATTCTAAAAGAAATTTTTTTTGCGACGCAACCGCACGTCTCGAGTGTCACGGCGAACTGTCGCGCCGCGCGGTTCGTATTTTAAGGCCCGCCCGCCGCGGTACATATCGCGTGGAATGATTTTTCGGGAATAGTTATGCTTCTAGAGATTATAATTATTTCGATGTTTCAGGCCTATATACTCTTCGTCGTAGAGTGTGTTATTACTAACACTGGTGTCAGGTTTTGCGAGCTGACACAGAAGACAGTAAGAGTACTTATACAGAACGGAATCTCCTAAGGAACGCGCAATATGCGTCCCCGTTTCCTGTTGTAGAGGGGGAGAGGTGCGGGGGCGCCCCCGTTCTTGTGCGGCCACGTGCGCCGTGCAGCGTATGTTCGCCCGCTCTCGCCCCTCGACAAGGCGAGAACGGGGGAGAGGTGCGGGGACATGGGAACGGGACGCATATTGCGCGGGACCTTAGGACATTCCGTTCTGTATACTCTTACCTGTCTTCTGTGGAGCTGCCTAATGGCATCTGACGCAGCTCATATGACTGTCATCTAGCGACAACAGTCATTATAAAACACTAGTGAACTGTGCAGGTTTCTTCACGATGTTTTCCTTTGCCGTACATGAGCACCAACTCAGAGGTAGGTACAAGTCGAGCTAAGTGGGAATGAAACTCGTGCCTCACCGACGCACAGCCAGTGTTGCTGGGCCAATAATCATCATCATCATCATCATCAGGTCTTTCTCTACTGCAGGAGCACGATCCTCTCTGTACTACCAGAGCCATACTTGGCCAGAACAGCCAGAGGATTTGGCCTACACTCTCCACGCTGGCCAAACGGGTTGGAGAGGTCTCATTGATGTTTATAAGCTTTGTTTAGCTTGTTTCCTAAGTCGCTTCCTACAACATCTAAAGGAAGACTTGGAGTGGTCCTATTCTACTCTGCAGGGAACCACACGGCTAATGGGCCACCAATGGTCCGGGCCTTTATCTTTATCTATTCAATAAAATATTGTCCTCTTTTGTATAGGTGTCTCAGCTGTCATCAAAACTTCCGAACGTCGCAAGAACTGAATGAACACCAAAGCAACGGAGGCCGCTCTGAGGGCAAGATAGTCTGCCCGCGGTGTTCGGAGCGGTTCCCCACCTATCACGAGCTCGGCTGGCACGTCATCACACATCGCTCGGATAAACTACAATGTGATTACTGTGGTAAAATGTTCGTATCATATTGCTAATATCTTATTTCTTTGGGTCTTACGGCTCTGGGCTCTTTCTGTCTTCATATAAAAACAGGACTAACTTAGTTACAAGGTTTAAACCATTAACCGCCCAAATCAAGTTGACATTGACAGGTGAGACAGTGTGATATTACTAGATGTCAACTTAATTTGGGCGGGTTATAGCAATAATATTAACCTAGTAACAAAGTTAGTCCTGTTTTTATAATAAGACGGTTTCAGTTTAAACTTTAAGCCTTAAAAAGCCGCACCCAAAATGCTCTGTCTGCCCTAGCCAAATCATAAAAAATTGCCATTTCATGAAATGGTCGACATATCATGAAATGATCAATAAGGAATATGCATGTAATACCAAACCGGCTCATATGTTTATTTTACAATTTCTATTAATACGTTACCACGCCTAGTTAATTATTTTTCTTATTGACTCTTATTTGGATTAGAAATAAATTATTGAAAATATGCAAATATTGCGCGGAAACTTTTGACAAACAAAAGGGAAATGACGACAAAGTTCACAAAAAGGAAATGACAAGTTCGGGTGCGTTCGGTAGGACTGTCCGTCCATGTAGTTTGACTATCGATGACATTCGAAATGTATATACTTTTATATAGAGGTTTAACAAACATCACTGGCTGATAATATCGAAAGTACCCAAAAAAGCAAAACATGCGTTGTCAGCTTCTGTCTCTAGCGGATATTGCAGACTTTGACGTCATATTTTGAAATGGCGTGTTTTAGTTGTTATAATCAACTTGCTATTTTTAATATTTATTTTCTACACCAAATACATGTTTTTCGGCACTGATTTATTTTTTGCGGCTATTTGTCGACGAGGACTATCGATTAAAAATATAAAAAAAATGCATGCATACTCTCTATTCTACAATCTAAACCATTAACCGCCCAAATCAAGTTGACATTGACAGGTGAGACACTGTGATATTACTAGGTGTCAACTTAATTTGGGCGGGTAATAGCAATAGTATTAACCTAGTAACAAAGTTAGTCCTGTTTTTATAATAAGACGGTTTCAGTTTAAACTCTAAGCCTAAAAAGCCGCAACCAAAATGCTCTGTCTGCCCTAGCCAAATCATAAAAAATTGCCATTTTTCATGAAATGGTCGACATATGAAATGATCAATTCTACAGTCTGGCCGCGACATATACCTACATATATGTTTCTAATGGATGCTACGGTGGAACACCCATAAATATACACGTACCTGGCTTTGCCGTAGTCGGGTAAAAATGAGTAGGTATTTCTAAATTACTAATACAAAATTAAATCCATTGCTCAATTTGCTTCTATGTGAAGCACTTCATTCGGCTAAATATATTTGTATGATGGTGATTAAAATTACAGGCTGAAGCATCATCACCGAAAGAAGACTATAAACCACATGGAAGATGTGATACTTTGTTCACAATGCGTCCGAACACTGAAAACTATAGAGAAGCAAGAGAAGGAAACTGTGAGTACCATCTCATTATCGTCAATAGGTATACTCGTTCACTTATATACCTGAACCAAGAACTATTGTCGTCCCCAATAGCAGAATTACATATATGCCGCCAGTAGGCTATTTATATTGAGAGCAAAAAAAACTCATCCGATACACGCTCGTAGCCGCCCATCCGATTCATGCAGCGTAGAGTTCTATGGTCCGAGAGCTGGCACGAATTTTGGGTAGGTGTTTGAGCCAAGTTGAAAACTTGCCGCATACATCTCCTATTAATATATAGGGCTATAGGGCATAAAGACTAGAGTTGTCTGCTTTGATCGTTGTAGTCATACACACATACTATATTTTATAACTAATACAATCCCGTGTGGTTCCGACCATTCCATCTCTTCATGTGGATGTCGTAAGAGGCGAATAAATGACTAAGCACAAACATCTCGTGCTCGTACAATTACAGTCCCAAGGAGGGTTGACGTCAGCCAGGCACCGGTCGTAAAACTATAGCCATATCATTTAAACTGTTCCGGCTATTTCTTCTCCATTTTGCAAGGTCTTTGGCATCCTTGAGTGACCATTGACATGCATGCTATATTTGGAGAAGAAAAAGCGGGAAAGCGCACCCCGGGCTCCAAAGCAGCACAGCTGAGGATGAGAAGCTGCTTGCAAGAACGCAGTCAGCTGCCGATAAACGCTCTCTCTCACACTACAGCTTGCCTATAGCTATAGCTACTCTCTCGCACCTATACAGAATTTGTTAGATCACCTAGTATTTCGACAAAAGGAATCGTCGAGGTGGCCGGTATGTGTGTCTTCTTCGTCTAAGTGCGTTCCCGGTTGCATCCTTAGCTGTGCTGCTTTGGAGCCCGGGGTGCGCTTTCTCGCTTTTTCTTCTCTAAATATAGCATGCATGTCAATAGTCACCCAAGGATGTCAAAGACCTTGCAAAATGGAGAATAAATAGCCGGAACAGTTTAAATGATATGGCTATAGTTTTACGACCGGTGCCTGCCTGACGTCAACCCTCCTTGGGAATGCAATTGTCCGAGCACGAGATGTTTGTGCTTAGTCCTTTAGTCGCCTCTTACGACATTCACATGAAGAGATGGAGTGGTCGGAACCACACGGGATTGTATTAGTTATAAAATATAGTAAGTATGTGTGTATGTCTACAACGATCAAAGCAGACAACTCTAGTCTTTATGCCCTAAGGACATAAGGCCTAGTTTCGCTTGCTCCATTATGATTTATTTAGATTGACCTGGCAGGTAGAAAGTCCCATCAAAACGACCTGTCTTTTTGAGCATCTTATTTTTTAGTTATAAGTAATACCCTATTAAAATTTCATGTTGCCTCAAAAACCTTTTTTTATTTTTTTTTTGAAAAATACTTTTGCACCCCCCTGGCAATATCAAAGCCCCGACCAGATCGTCTGGCTTATTGATTTTTTATTCTTTAAACACTAAACTACAACATAAAAAATGCATATTGCCTCTAATACCTTTTTTTGAAAAATAAAAAACTTTTAAAAATTCATAGGTTGCTTTAGCCCCGCTACTCACCAGCCAGGTCTGCAGT
This sequence comes from Acrobasis repandana, assembly GCA_963576875.1. NCBI lineage: Eukaryota > Metazoa > Arthropoda > Insecta > Lepidoptera > Pyralidae > Acrobasis > Acrobasis repandana. The sequence goes on from OY756215.1 coordinate 8,679,806, forward strand.
TCCGTGTTGGGGTATAATAATAGATGTATGTGACAAGTTTTCAACTTGCCTCAAACACCTACCCAAAATTCGTGCCAGCTCTCAATCTATACGTAGGGGCGGCTTAATTGGTATTGCACGCGGGAGTTTAAAGCTAGCGGCGGGCCTAGACGTCCACTCGAGTAACTGCGAGTTGACTGCGGGCGAGGCACGGGAGGGGGGCTAATTTTGCCGCCACAGCCTTCTAATTAATCCGCCATTGATATAATATTGAGATCTCGCCAGTATTATTCTAATTAGTCCGTTAGTTAGATTATCCAAAAATAATGTACCCATATTTTTCAGTTAATCAAAAAAGTAAAAATACACAAAGACACAGAGTAGGTATCTAAGTTCCAGAGTGGGGGCTTGTGACGTCACCGATGTGTAAAAATCGTATGAAAGCGTGACGTGAGCTGATCTTCGTCATTTATTGTTTCTCAGAGAAAAGAAAAAATATGTGTACAATATTTTTTAATAATCGAACCGATGGGCCAAAATAGTATGTTTCATTACAAGTGCGGAAAGGCTGTCATTGCAAAGAGTTCCGACAAATGTCTACCCGAGCCGAGGCGCAGCCGAAGGCGAGGGTTGACAGTCGGAACAAGTTGCAATGACGGTTCCGCACGTGTACTGAACGACTATTTTTAATACAGTTGCGAAAAAATGAAGCAATTTAATAAAATAATAAAAACACAATAAACTCAACTAACGTATCATTTATTCTTATAAAAGTTATAATTCACATATACATTGAAATTGGTACTGTTTTACATACTAACTTTTTTCTCTTTTCTCCACGCAATAAAATCGTCGTATGTAGATATGTAGCGACTTTTTGACTTTTCCGGTAAAATGTTCTCCGAAGCATTTTGTGCAATTATACTGAGCTCCGGTGGTGTTAATTCAAAAAAACTAGGGTCGAAATTACTCATTTTGTGCAACAAACAACTAAACTCGCAAAGAAAATTTCTGAAAAATGGCGCCAACCGTAGAATATAAGCAGAGATTTTTTTTCTTCACCCATTCTGGTAGGCAAAGGGAACTATGCCCATACAGCCAAGTCTTCAGTAGAATTTTTTTATTGATATAAAATGAAAATGAAATTTAATGAGATGAGATGAAAGGAAATGAAACCTAACCTAACTCATTCAATCAAATCATTAAATCTGATATTGAAACAAATTAGTAGCTTCTTTTTAGAAATATAAGTATTTGCATGAATCATAAAAACTCCTATGAATTTTTTTAGTAAAAACTTCATGGTTGGTTTTTCTTTTTAATAGACATTATTTGGCAGTTGGGAAAGAGAACGCACGAGTTCGGGAAAGGTAAAAAAAAAGCACGAGTATGTAATAGCCCACATCTCGAACGCTATACGTCCCTCCAATACGCCACTTTTTGAGCAACTGTATTAAAAATATTTTTTCAGTCATCATGCCTATTATTGCTATCGTCGCCTATAAGACTTTAAACTGCGATAAGCGGACGCCCCGGACGGGACCACTCCGTCTCTGTAACAAACTCTACGGTGACGGTTTCAGCTATCTCTATCGCACGTAGAGTTTGTGACAGAGATGGACTGAACCCGTCCGGGACGTCCGCTAGTAGTTTCAAGCTTAACACAGACTATAAAGTATTCGGTGGCGCCAGTCTTTATTTAATTCGAGACGTTAGATACGACAAAATTTTCCAGTGACACTACCAACATGTATATACCTAATACTAAAATGTCAAAGTGCGGATCATGAAACCTCCTGAATTTATTTCCATTCGAAATCCACGCCCTACTTCTAATATTGCCGATATAATTCTCTTCCATGCTGGTCTAGGAGCAATGAAAAACTAAGATAATTTAAGGAAGAGAAGCGGTGGTCTTCTCTTTTTTCGAAGGTCGTAAAAGCCGATTGAGTAGGGAACGGGCTAAAATGTGAATCATGTTATGGCGAAACGGCTAGCAATAGCAACCCATCACTACTTTGATTCCCTTTTTTCACATTCTCACCTATCATCATGCAAGTGGTCTTTGGGTCTTGCAGCACAGAGCTCTGTGTGCCCAGGCAGGGCCGCAAGGCCCATAGGGCTCTGTCTGCCCCATTATGGATAAAACGTGATAGTGTATAGTATTAATATGTAATGAAGGCACAGTACATATAAGATGATTATCTGGCTGGGCCTCACTCCCTATCATTGCCACCACCAAAGTATCTTTCGTATCCATATACAAAGTTTCTTTAACACTTACAGAAAGAAAAAGAGAAAGTTAAGACAAAGAGCAATGACGCCATCACACTACAGAAGTACCAGAAATTTAGACAAGCCATGGGCTTGGAGCTATCAGCTGACGAAGAGGCATCGACTGAGTAAAATAATAATAAAAACAAAAAATGCAACTAACGTCCGACACAACAGGTTAAAAAATATAAGTGTACAATGAGTGAAATAAAACAATTAATTGTCAAGACAGTGTATTATTTAATTAAGACCTTATTACCTAAGACATAAGAGCTAACTTTGATATATTTAGTCTAACCTCCGTTTCTTGACTAGTGACCCCAAGAGATCAGAAATGGCCGGTAGGTTGTTGGTTTGGTCGTTGGCGCCTGTGTTCAAGTTGGACAGCGGTATGTTGAGTTGATTCGACACGGTTTTCTGTTGTCCCTTCATATTCCGGTGTTGTGGGAAACTCGGCATGAGTTTTGGGTCGCACGCTGCGACAAAATAAAAATTACTTAGTTTCAAATATTTACCTTAATAGTTCGATCTAGTTTGAATTAAAACTATTAAAAACTCGATATTCATTCTTAGCAGTGTCACCAAACGTCATACAAACTATTGGAGAGACCGTAAACAGCAGAAACTTGTAGAAATTATTAATACCAGCTGCTCACAGAGATGGCAGCGCACAAATTACTAGCAAACCTGCGAAAGGTAGGTAATATAGCTTTAAATACTAGACAAGTAAATATTAAAATTTTATTTTTGCTACTATTTTAGTCCCACTTGTCTCTGCACCACCTTTCAGTTGACCGTTCACAATTTTTGTAATATGTAGTTGAATAATTAAGTAAAAAGTGCGCTTATGTTTTTTAAAGAGGTCACTAGATGGCGTTTTTACGTTAGTTGTTTTACGCATTAAATGTGCAGATGAACTGCACATTTTTATCAAAAGCCAATCGTCAAAGGTATAAGTCAAATCGCTAGAATTTTTCGGTGCGTGTGTAGGAGCTATAACATTGAGATCTTTCAAGCTGCCCAAAGGCATTTTACATGTGAGGTACCTATGAAACACTCACGTAAAGGTTGCTCCTTGAAGTAAGAGCTCTGAAGGCATTCTTCAGCCGTAGCCCTCTTGTTGGGGTCGTACATGAACAGGAAGTTGAGAAGTCGCAACCCCGCCGCCGACAGCCACGGGAACCGCTGCTTGAGATTGTTATACGGCTGTTGCTTCAGTGTAAAGTTCTGCAGCGCTGGTAAAGAGCTGAACTCTGGCCAGATAGCGTCTGAAGGTGTGCCTGTGAGAGACGGAAATATACTGTAAATTATATTTTAATGGGGTAGAAAAGAGTTTAGGCTCGCAGCTAGCAGAGTATGTCTATAGGTGTAAAATAGTCTTCTTCGTTTAAGCGCATTCCCGGTTGCACCCTCAGCTGTGCTGATTCGGAGCCCAGGATGCGCTTTCCCGCTTTTTCTTCTCCAAATATAATATGCATGTCAATGGTCACCCAAGGATGCCAGACCTTGTAAAATGGAGAAGAAATAGCCGGAACACTTTCAATGATTTGGCTATAGTTTTACAACCGGCTGGCTGTCTGACGTCAACCCTCTTTGGGAATGTATTAGTGCGAAAAGTTTTACAACCGGCCGCCGCCCGACGTTAACCCTCCTTGGGAATGCAATTGCAGCACGAGATGTTTGTGCTTAGTTCTTTAGTCGCTTCTTACGACATCCACAGGAAAGAGATGGAGTGGTCCTATTCTAACCCGGAACCCCACGGGTAAAATAGTGACAGCGTCTAAAATCTGCTACCAGTGTTGGCCACTTGCACAGAGAGACAATAATTTTTTAATAGTACACAGGAACAGGCTTCAACAATGGATTTTGATAAAATTTATTTGCGACCTGACAAGAATGAAACAAAAAAGAATTTTCCAAATTGCTCCAGGCGTCGTAGAGTAATCAGAGAACATACATATCAAAAAGATTCCGACGAGAACCTCTTCTTTTTTTGAAGTCGGTTAAAAAAGGATATAGAGAGTGTAAGGCCGCGTCCACGGATTCGCGGCGCGGCGTGTCCGTGGACGCGGCCTAACGGTTAATTAGTCCAGCGTCTCTATTGAAAAGATCCTTGCCTATTCTATTAGTCTATGCCTGTCATGGCAACTATACTCACCAAGCAGGTCTACAATCAGCTCCAGCTGCTCTATTTCGGTCCGGCCAGGCAGCAGCGGCTTGTTTGCGAGCAGTTCTCCGAGGATGCAGCCGGCGGCCCACATGTCGAGCGCCGGGGTCTGTCGCGGCGACTGCAGCAGCAGTTCGGGTGCGCGGTACCACAGGGTTACCACGCGAGGGGTCGCACATCGCGCTGGTGCGCCTAGCCAACGAGCTAGGCCGAAATCCGCTGAAATATCATAAAGGATAAGCAATTTTTACTCAATTATACACAACCATCGACCGATTCGAGAAAATAAATTTTGCCCTCTGTAAACTTGTGATATACATTGATGGACGAATCATAGGAAACTGCCTCTATTGTTTTCATCCTCTACATGCCTCATGGCATCTACCCGTGGACCTCCAATTGACAACAAGTGAACACCGAGTGAAGAGGAGGTACTGGTCAGGTGTCAGGAGGGTCTAGATCTATGACCTTTAAAATTTCGTAATAATGAGTTAAGTTGAATACACACATTTTTCAATCACAATATAAAATTAAAGTTGTAATTAAATTAAAAAATTCAATGTACAGATATTGCTTCTAGGAACTTTTTGTTTGGGATAGTGTAACAGTAAATTATTTTTGTTTGAAAACTTACCTATTTTGACACATCCTTTATCCGTGAGCAGTAAATTGGACACTTTCAGGTCTCTATGCACTATGAAGTTAGAGTGTAAGTATTTGAGCCCCTTGAGCACTTGGAGCATAAGACACTTCACTTGTGACTCGGTGAAGGGAGATGACATGTTGTCCAATAGAGATGCCAAGTCTTGTTCACAATACTCCATGGAGAGGAAAATGCTGTAGATGTAAAGTTTAATAGTAATTAGTTATTAATGAAATCAACCCATTGATTTTGATATGAAAAAAATTTAAAACACTGTGTGTGCTAGCGAAAGTTGATTAAATTAATGGAAATAAGAAAAAAGACTTGTCAGTGACTACATGTACTACCAAACAGACATATATTTTACATGATTTGCTGTAAATTTGAATTAAAATATGATTCTTAAGAAAGCTAGTTACATAATAACTGACCTTTCCAGAGATCTGCCAACTAGCACCTCTTTCAACTGTACAATATTTTCGTGCATGCAAGACATCAACACTTGTATTTCACGGAGTCCACTCAGAGGCAGCCCATCCTTCTCTACATCCATTCTCACCTTCTTAAGTGCAACTATGTTATTGCTCAATTTATCCTTAGCTCTGTCTATAAGTAAAAAAAATTATCATTGCCTGTATTAGATTGAACATGATCAGTGCAGTAACTAGGGTGGTGCCAGTGGTGCACAGGCACAGGGCTGCAGGGGCAACAAACAAGACCTTTTATTTATAAAGGGGGGGTGCAAATAGGAGTCTTGACTTTTTTACAAGGGGCAAAATATAAATATGCCGCCTCATATCCAGTTATTAAACTTTCATATAATAAAACATCACCTGGCAGATAGAAATAGAACAATTAAACTTGGGTGCAATTATGCTCCCTTTGACATGTTACGGGTCATACAAGAAAAAATATTATAAACGCATTATCTACAATAATATGATATAACAGGATAATATTCTTACACAAGCCAAGCGGCAAAATTAATTTCTAATACATAGATAGTACTCATGAAGAAAGTAATTGATAACTTACATACAATACCATAAGTGCCTTCTCCAATGCGGTTCAACTTTTCGAATTCACCCACAAACCGACAGCGGCCAAGCTGAAAAACAATAAACAATTGGTACAGGATTTTCGTAATGATGTAAATTTCTAATACAACTAAGCAGGCATAAAGCATTATAATGCATATAACCATAAAAAACATGAAGAGAGAAGAAGAGATGTTTGCCGTTGGTTAGACCAATGATCACATTATCCTTACATATAAATGTAACCACTGCTAGGTTATGTTTACTCACTATATCTTTCTCTGGTATTTCCATTGTTTTTCCTGTTCTAAATGATATAAGAACACCTTTTCGCCCTGCTGGCCCCGTGGGATCTACAACATCTTGACTAGAAGGCTTTTCTGAATCTAAAATTGAAAATACAATTTGAAAATATTTAACATTTTCAATCCGGCATAATTGCTAAATTTTAGATAATATTATTATAATACATACTCTGGGACATCATGAGTTTTGCTGAAAAAGATTAAATAACATGAATTAATTGAAAATACAGTATTTTCAAGCTTTTTAGGAAAGGGAAACACTCACAATCAGGCTCACAATATACCTAATACCTGTTTTGTATTTTGACTGGACTGTCTTACTGTCTATAGTTTTTTTTTTTATTAAATAATTTTACAGCTCTGGATGCAAGTTCTTTAGAGCCTATCTTTAATTTTGTTCTTTATTCCTAATCTTAACCTAATCCTAACAAGACAATCAAAGGGTGGTGTAGGCCTTTGACTACTGCAAAGGAGCTTCTGGCGACAAATCTATATGAGTCCACTGGTTTACATAGACGATTGAGTGGCGGACGACGCGCGAAGACGCCTCACAGTCCGCAAAATAAATATCACTACAGCCGTACTATGACTGTCCACTTTAACTATTTTACACATTGTTTATGTCATGAGCATTTATAACACCAAACAACACCAATTTCATATTATAAAGTCCACTAAAATCAATTTGTAAAATAATTTAAAGCAAACCCCAACCGAACCCCTTAGACTTCCCGCCAAAAAAACTCCTGCCTGTCTATAGTTCTATACTCTATATTTGTTTTTTTTTGTTTGGTTGGTTGGTAGTAATGCTTAGTATTACCATTATACAAAATAGACTGGGGTCAAAAGAAACAGCGAACAAGACTTTCCGGCCCGTATGGCAGACTGGTAAGGGTGAATAGGGAATAATGAATAGGTAGCTTTAAAAATAAATATATATATATATATAAATATTAAACTCAAGGCAATGAAGTTGACAGTTTATTTTTAACTGTCACTGTCATATGTAGATTATGACATATACAGTCATGACTGTTGTTTTGTTGTAAATACATGATTTCAACTCTATGTACCTGCGAATAAAGGTTGATACATAAATCAATAATGTATCAAATGTTTTGTAATTTTGTGTTGTGTAAATCTATCTCGTAACATGTAATTTAAATTATATGATTAAGTATTTAAAATTTTATCAAAAGTATTGACGTACAAATAATTATTATACATAATAATAAGTATATTCCGAATATAAAATAAATATCATCATGAAAATTACTAATATTTCTCTCAGATCTGTGGGCAAGTTTTGGAGAAGGAACATGTAAGATATCAATAAAATTATCACCTAACGATTTCCCTGTTATTAGACCAAATGCATAGGTAACATACATACCTAGGTACTCTAATATTTGACGGTTAATAACAATAACAACCTTGAAAATATATTCTGTCAAAATGAGGATTCCAAAACCTCTGAACCCACGGCTTCAGGGACAAATAATGTAAGTGTTTTTGTGTATAATGAAACATAACATTAAAAACTAGCAGCGACCTTATTTTATACGGAGTATTAGTATCTATTCTGTGTTTTTACCCAGCGAGATGCTATGTACTTATAATATTTGTTATGTTTTTACGTTATTGTATACTTACATAGGTACCTAATTATTTTATATGTCCTTGAGGATCATGTGTCTTTTCACCTTGATCTTTTGGAATGCTTGCACGGGGATACAGATCCAACACGTAGTCCCTTTCTTAATTATGAATTTATTATTTATTGATGAATACTTTACATGGGATCAATATAAATTACTTGCATACTTTACGATTATTTGTATTATTCTAATAATATAAACATGTTACAGAAAAAGATTTGGGGTTTATGAGAAGGTGATACCAGTGCAGACAACGCCAAGCAGAATTGTACCTGACCACATTGAGAGACCATATTATGTAACTGGGCAAGAGTTTACAGTCCCGAAGATACCTGAAATCAAGGACGTAAATCAAATAAGAGGGATGAAAAGGAGCTGCAAGTTAGCTGCAAATATATTAGCACAAGTACAGAACTTTGTAAAGGTAATATAACATGTAATGGTTAATAAAAAATTAAATTATAGAATTGCTAACTATAGTAAGGTCTAATAACAATTAAAGAAAGCCTTGTTATTTAATATTTTGTCAGATCACAAAACATTTTGTTTTGTTTTTATTACAACAAAAAAATTGTGTTTCATTACATGTTGTACACATGTATTATTTTGTGCCAATGATAGTCACATGCATTTTGTACATATTTACTAGAGAAAATATAAATTACAATTCATACAGAACTATCCATTGGGATAGTTCATCAAGTATCATGAAATAGTAGAGACTGCTGAGCTACCTTTTATAAAACAGTGACCTCTAATAGATCTGCTCTAGTTGAGGACTGATAGCAGGCCAACAAAGAAAGAAATATTTAACTACTTATCTATTAGATGTCACTACTCTTCTACATCTACTCTTACATAAAATTATTTTTCGCATCAATTAATATGCCAGCTAATCTCAACTGTACTTTTAAAATAAAATGGTACTCTTTTCAGCCAGGTGTGACAACAGATGACATAGACAAACTTGTGCACACTTTGAGCATAGAAGCAGGTGCATATCCTTCTCCTTTACATTACCAAGGCTTCCCTAAAAGTGTGTGCACTTCTGTCAACAATGTAGCTGTGCATGGTATTCCAGATCTGAGGCCCTTAAATGATGGGGATATAGTCAATGTGGACATTACGGTAAACCTTGATTTAATAAAAGTAGGACACAAACACATATATACGAAACATCAAGCATACACACGTACCTGACTTATACAATACCTGGAGGAAGAGTAAACCTTGCTTGTAATGCTGGCTGTACACGCTCGCCGAGAGTCTACGAGAGCCAACGAGACTTGTACGAGACCCATAACTCGGGCGCGAGAGCGAGCGAGAGAAAGACGAGACGAGAGCACCATGTACACACTCACTCTCGCCCTGTCTCGGGGTGTCTTGGCGAGTGTGTGCAGCCAGCATAATGCTAAAGATTGGAGGGTGCTATCAAGGAAATGCGCAACTGTCATTTTTAAGGCGGCCCTTAGACACAGAATACATAAGAGTACAAACAGAATGGAATCTCGCAGCATCTCCCGCAAATTGGCATCCCTGCATCTCTCCCCCGCACTATATGCCCCTTATTGCGCTCTAAACCAGGGTTCGTTACTAGCCGCACGCAATTTGCGACGTGTCTTGTCTTGAGAACTGTCAACCAATAGTATCCATCATGGTGAGAAGATGCACATTTAATAATAGTTTATCCACCGAATACAACAAAGAACGTATATTTCATAGATTTCCGAGTGATGAAAACAGGTTAGCAAAGCAACAATATAATTTCACGTTATTACCCAGCAACCATCTTGAACACCGATAGATATATAAGGTCTAATAAAATATACTGAAACTATTTTAACGGTAGGTCCAGTCCGTGATACTGAACAACTTTCCCCAAAGAATATATAGCAAAATATAAAAAATATTTTTTCATATATCACCCACCTTTCACCGTCACCGCTATGTAGGTATCTCATCGCCCCGGCGGCGGCCGACACGCTCAGCTGATTGCCGTGACTGAACTCATAAGACGTCTACACACGCTGCTCACCACTCATTCACAAAATCACAAACAAGCACATGTAAGTTTAATTTTATTGTTTGCCCTAGTAAGTCATTAGGTATGTAATTCAATTAATACACAACACACATATGCCTTGAAATAATAATGAAAAAATATTTTAATTGCCTGTCGATGTATCCTACTGCTGGGCAAAGGCCTCCCCTTTCTTTCTCCACTGATTCCAATTTTTATAATGTCAACAAAAAAATTACAAGTAGCCCTACAGAGTGTGTTGCGAAAGTTAATATCCACATCTCTTTCTTCAAAACCGTGATGCACATTCACAAATAATCTGTTGATGAAGTAAAAATAATACTTAATACAAACATAATCACATGCAATAGTTAATGTGAATTAAAATCGAATGTACACTAAATTTACGTCTGTGTAGTCTTCCCATTTACGGTACCTATTCCAAAGGCTAGCAAAATGCAACTAAAGTAGTAATACCGACAAATAACGACCAATAATGGTCGTTATTTGTCGGTATAATAAAAGCATGTTTCACACGAGGCGGTGTTTCTTTGAATTCGAAAACAAAGGATTACGCTTCATAGATTGATTACGCTTCATAGATTCAATTTTCGCCGGCTTTTATGATGTGTCTTTGTTTCTTTTGTCGGCATATTTAACTTACAAAAATACCATTCAAAACAAGCAAAAAGATGTGTAAACATTAAGTTGGCTTGTGCCGGCGGCGATAACAAAAGGAGCCATAAAAGCCATGAACCGTGGAAACGCTAAATAATAACAAAAACAACATAAAAACTTCCAAGTTCTTGTCTAAGTGTGTAAGTGTGTGTAAGTTGCATCTAATCCAAATAACATTACGCGTACGATTTCACAGTGCCAAATTATTTAGGTATTAAACAACAATAGGTAATAGTACCTAGACACGGTAAAGTGTTACGATGTGTGTGAATAAAACGCAAGTGTTATTTTAAGGACTTGCATATTTGCAGATCGGCCTAGGCATAGATCATTTACATCAATAGTAGGGTAAAGTGCAGCGTTTTGTTATTATTTTAATAACTTCGTGTATCGTGTAATAGACGGGGGTCTACCTGAGGCTTAGTAAGTGTGATAAAAAAATATTATATCACCTGACTAATTAGTGAGTTGATTTTGTGACTGCGATTATGTTGTGTTGTGTGTGAAGTCGTGTCGCGGTCGTGATGTGACACTCGCGACGTCTAGCTACGTTTGTAGCTGCCTTTAGGTATGGCGGACAGCGGAGCATGTGTGGTCAAAGGTCAGTGTATGTTAAAAATAAATTTTATATTTCACTATATGTTTCTTGGAGAAAGTTGTTCAGAATCACGGACTGAATCTACCATTAAAATAGTTTCAGTATATTTTGTTAGACCTTATATATGTCGCAGTTGAATGGTATAATCCGCTAATTCACTAAACCTCTAGCTGTTTGGCATTACAGCTCGGTTTTGTAAAACAGCGAACCCTAGTACGCGGAATGGAATGAACGACTTGTATTTATCCATGCGGCTAGAGAAGTTGTTAAACATTCTATCTAAAGACATTATATACAGGGTGGCGCAAAAGTAAAGACCCTATTTGGTTCAGCTATAACATTTTTTCTAAATTAGAAAACTAGATTTAGGTTTTTTTAAATGTATATTTGTGCCATTAAATTTCGTACCATTAGGATTTAAAGATGATGTCTTTTAAATGGTGACCTCCAGAGTTGATACACATTTGAGCCCTATTTATGACATTTTGCATAACTTGCCGTAACACTTCCTGCGATATGTTCATTATTTCTTGACGAATGTTTTCTTTTAGAGCTGCGAGAGTCTGTGGCTTGTTCACATACACCCGAGATTTCAAAAAACCCCAAAGAAAGAAGTCTGGACTGGTCAGATCGGGTGATCTTGCAGGCCAAGGCAAATCGCCAAAACGAGAGATAACTCGGCCTGGAAAAGCGTCCCTCACTAAGTCCATAGTGTCGCGCGCTGTGTGTGCCGTAGCGCCGTCTTGTTGAAACCAGATGTGCTCCAGCCCCAATTCGTCCAAACTGGGTATCAAAAACTCTCGTTACATGGTTCTGTAGCGTTCTCCAGTGACAGTTATCGCATTGCCTCCAGCGTCTTCGAAAAAATAGGGTCCGATCACTCTGTCAACACAGATGCCACACCATACAGTAACTTTTAGTGGGTGTAGAGGTGTTTCTTGAATAATGCGCGGATTATCAGTGCCCCAGAACCGAGTATTCTGCTTATTGACATGCCCTGAGAGATGGAAATGCGCTTCGTCACTCATAACCAATTTTGAAGGAAAATCATCCTCTTCAAGGTTGAGGTTTATGACGCGCTGGCAGTAATCTAGACGAGCTCGGTGGTCAGCAGGCAGCAGCTGATGAGTCATTTGAGTTTTATACGGGAACATCTTTAAGTCTTTCACCAAAATACGCTGCAGGGTCCGTCTGGAAATGCCCAATTGCGTGGCACGTCGCCTCGTTGATGTTTCTGGACACTCTTCCACATCTTCGCGCACAGCATCGATATTTTCAGCTGAACGGCCTGTTCTTGGTCTCCCAGACTTAGGTCTATCCAATGTTGAGCCAGTTGCTTCAAGGCGTGTGGCAAAGCGTCGAATTGTGCGACCAATCGGTGCCGGACGGTGGTGAAATCGTCGACGAAATTCACGTTGTGTTCTTATCACTGATGAATTATTCCGTAAGAACATTGACACAATTATTCCACGTTCTTGGGGAGTAAAACGGTCCATGTTTATTTTCAGTGTATTTTACATTTGTTCACTACACAATTTTCAACAACAGAATGACAGAAAATGTCATATAAAAAAAATAAAAGTATTTTCTTTAGTGCCAGTACTTTTGCGCCACCCAGTACAATTTAGAATGCCTACGAAGTGGCAATGGCGAGCGAGCGAAGCGAGCGTGCCGCGGTAGTGGCCAGCGAGTGCTAGAAATGTTCTATTAATTTTACTAGGTTAGGGCAAACATAGGTTAGGTTAGAACTGCGACCAACACACGCACGAGCCGAGCGAGCGAAGCGAGCGTACCGCGGCAGCGGCCGGCGAGTGCTAGAAAAGTTATATCCATTTTACTAGGTTAGGGTAAACCTATAGCAATAAAAATCGTAAATAGTTTTCTGGGAAATGAAATTCGATGTCGAAAAAATCTTATCATGCATGTGTCACAGTTGGATTGTTTAACGGTTTCGTCAAACAGCGGATTACCGCTACTGTTTCACAAAACCGCTAGCCGTTTGGAAACATGGTTAGCGGTTTCAATGAAACGTAACACGTTGCGCAATCTTAGACAATCCAGCTGAACGATATTCGGCTATTTAACAAAACCGAGCTGTAATGCCAAACAACTAGAGGTTTCGTGTATTAGCGGTTTATACCATCCAACTGCGACATATATATATATATATATATATATATATATATATATATATATATACCCTTCTCACTCTCTCGCATTGGCGGGAGAATGCACAAAAATATATGTGAAGTGATATTATGTAGCTGTTTCCGACTTTTCTGTAACATTTAATACATATAAAACCAACTAGATCTATGTACTTACGTTCAATGTATAAAACAGAATATTTTTTATTGTATGGAAAGATATAATCGTAAATATGTCTAGCTCGTTAGTAGGTAAGTATTAAATTAATTTTTCGGTGCGACCCTAAGTATAAAACTCACACATCGACGTGTGTACAGATAAACTGTTTCGTTTGTAGTAGTAGTAGGTATATGTTACTCTGAATCTATAAAGTGTCATACCAGTGCCTTTGACGCAGACGTTAGACCTAGGATTATATTAGAATCCAATCTTTCTTTGATCACTTTCAAAACTGGTTGTCTGCACATCCCTGAAATTGTCATCTCAAAGAGGGGCTCACTTGAATGGAATAGTCCTAGGCTATTCCATTGGAAAGCAGACAAGTGAGCTCTACTTTGAGGTTTTTTATCATTTCAATATGAGTCTTAGATTAAATGATCTAAGATATGAGTAGATAAACTGTTGTAAGTTACATTTAAATGTAATTTTTACGATACTATGTGTGTGTACCTACTTATGTTGGGAGATGATGAAACTCAGACATTGTTTTTTACAGGTATTCTTCAAAGGATTTCATGGTGACTGCTCCAAGACTTTCTTGGTTGGATCAGTTGATGACAGAGGCTTAGAGTTAGTAGGCGTTACTGAAGAATGTTTAGAAATTGTAAGTATCTTGAGGGCGAGCACCTACAAAGTCAGAGAAGAACCATTTAGCTGAATGAGCTCTTGCTCTTACACCTTGAGTAGGTGGAGCCTAGGGCGGCAGATTTTAAGGGTGGAAAATTTGAACGCAGGGGCAGCAAAACAGGCCCGCCGCTAGCTGTTTTAACGCCCGCGTGTAATACCGATTAAGCCGCCCCACATACAACTACGCTGCGTGAAGCGGTTGAACTTTTTTGCCTATCTATCTATAATTTAAGAACTACGTTCTTGTCGGTGGAGTAGTTTCCATGTCTCCCTCTTTTGAGCCATCCTTTTGACCTCCCTATACGACACGGCGTCAACTTTCTCCTTCACTTGATCTATAAATGCTCTTCTTGGTCTACCCTTTCCTCTTCTTGCTTCTATTTTTCTTTCTATTATGTTTTTAATAAATTGATCGTGGCGTATAAGATGACCAAACATCTTTCCTCTTCTAATATCGATTGTTTTCAATAAGTTCCTTTTCTCATTAACTAAATTAAGTAGGTACTTCTTCATTTGTCTTTTTCTCTATCCAACTTACACCTTCCATACGTCTCCAGCACCACATTTCGAATGCCTCTAAACGTTCTCGATCCTTTTTAGCCAAAGTCCATGTTTCACTACCATATAATGCTATAGGTACTCCAGATGTACGTTTTTTGTTTTTTGCCTACTGGTGACAAATTTGTAAATCGGCCACTGCTTAAGCGAATAAGCGGCGCTATGGGGGCGGACACAAAGCATTTTAGTACCTGTAACTCTAAGCAGACAGAACCAAAAGCCGCAAGACCATTTTTAGCGAGATGGTACAATTACATTGAAGTCACACTGTCACACTAACTGCCAGATCTAGAACGTCAGCGCGCGAATGCAATGCAGATTTTAGCATGCAGAAAGGAACTTCATGAGCCGCATGCGTAGGCAGGTCTATTCGCTACATAAGATCCCGTTCTCCTCATCCCCACCTGCATAATGGGCATAAATTATAAGAAATATTTATACATTACGAATGATGAATTGATTTCATATAATAAACAATAAATTACTTACTAACATCGTATTTTCCATTTTAGGCCATAAGGTCGTGTGCTCCTAATGTGCCATTCAGTGAGATTGGAGCACAAATATACAGACATGCTAAGAAATATGGCCTCACCGTACTACCGGCCTTTTTAGGACATGGCATTGGACAGTATTTTCATGGTCCTCCAGATATTTATCACATCAGTAAGTAACCATTTAGATTCCATTTACAAAGATGCTAAAAACCATGTTTTACTTAGTACAGTTACATAGTGAAAACCAATCTTTATTACAATCACTTAAAGTTTATTTGAACTTGTAATGCTTAGCGGAAGTAGGAATAGTGAATTTCATTACACTTTTTGATTTAAAGTTCCTACAATGTACACATCTGAACTTGCAGGTAACTTTCGAACGCGATGTTCCCTTTACCTATACCTAATATTAAAGTTGCTTGAAAGTTTCAAATAAAATGTTGATGGATTGTATAGAAATTCACTTGCAGCAACTTACAGTAATACTTTTCAAGTAAATTACCACTATTAAGTCCATGTAAAATTCAAAATGAAAGTTACTTACCGAAATATTTAACTGGTCTTTATGAGCAACATTGCATCTAATATGACTGGGACGGCCGTTAGGGCCACTTATAGGAATAGGTAACTATAACCTTGCTAGTATGTTGCATCTTTGCATTTGTAACTTACACCCACCCGATTTTTACTTATAGTTATGGTGACGCAACTTATGCTTGCTCAGTGGGGAGCTCAATATCTCAAGTCTAATGATTTGACATGCATGGACTAAAAGTGACGATCCTAAATGAAGTCAATTTGACGTCAGATCGACACGCAAATTCATACAGAGGCTGTGTCTATCTTGATCCATAGTCTGTGCACATCACATTGCACATCGCCTATATAATTATTTATTTTTACAGTAAATGACTATCCAGGATGCATGAAACCTGGAATGACCTTCACCATCGAGCCTGTCCTTTCACACGGCAACGAAAATACAGTAATTCTGGAAGACGGCTGGACAGCAGTCACCGACGATGGCTCCAGGGCTGCTCAGGTCGAACACACTGTTCTTATCACAGAGAACGGGGCAGAAATACTCACCAAATTATTGTGATCTCCCATACCACATGTACCTATAAATATATGTCAACTCGATGGCCAAGCAGGCGCAATAGAGTGCTATGTAGAAATCCTCTGCAGTCCCCGACTTCCGACGTCGGGTATATCCCCTGTAGAGGCGAATGGAACTGCGAAATATTAGTCATTCCCATTTGTCCCCAGTAGTGACGAATGGGAATTTTGTTTTTTGATGCTCATTTGACCCCAGTTGAGACGAAGCGGTGGTGACAATCGAAACAAAACTAAAAATTGTCCCCACTGGGGACGAATTGGATATACATATAATAATACCCCCGACGTCTCCCCGCAGTTCTATGTCGAGAATATGACTACGAAAACAGTTTATTTGCAAAAACAATTAAACCCCTCGTGACAATGTCGGGGGGGGAGGGGGGGGGGGCGACTTTCAAGCGTTCACCCCCAATAACTTTTGAACGGCTGAACCGATTTTCAGCAAACATAGCTAAGAACCATCTCGACAAACAAGGGTTTCGATTTAAAAAAAAACGCATCGAATCGATCTATTCGTGTAGGAGGTACGATGCCACAGACAGACAAACAGACCCGTCAAACTTATAACATCCCTCTAACCCTTTTTCGACGGTGGTTAAAAACTTTCTCTACATATCGCACCCTCACACATCGGCGACGCAAAATAAAAGGAGTTGACACGCCTATTTGTAATATTTACACATTATGTATTCGTATGTTCACTCATACCTTACCTACGTTTTTACATATATTGTATGTTTGTTGAAAGTATTTATTGAATGTTGTTGTTAGATCTTTCTATATACCTACATCGACATATATATGTATGTAGTAGTTAAGTAGTAAAATTTTGCAATCTTAATAATATATTAATAAGATAAAATTATGTACCATTCAGATACCTATTATGTCAAATTGTTATATATACTTAAATCATATTCGCCACTCATTTGGCAGTCTATAGAATATGAGCAATATTAAGTACGTACATTATATGACAAAAATAAAACCAAAGAATAGCGTGTGGTGTTTTATTGTTAGCTAATTAAATTAAAACATGTAACTTGGTACATTGAAAGCACAAGCACAGTAATATTATCACTCTGTCAATAGGTAAAACTTCAAAAGCGTAGAAGGAAGGTTTCGAATTAATCGATAACACGGTTTGTTCAACTACTTTTACTATGGTTGAATACAAAACTGAGTAGGTCATAGATGAACTATCCGCTATAAAAAGGTATAAGGCGTAACCAATGGGACGTCAAGACACCCCAGCCAATTCTTTCCATACACTGGGTTCTACCACATACTCGCAATTGGTCCCAAATAATATCCAGCTACGCCTCCATAAGGTGCTAGTAAGTGGTTAATGTAATGACTTAAATTTAAATAGAAGAATTATTGACTAGTTCTTAGAATCATAGTGACTTTTTCTGATGGCAAGGAAAGTATCGCCACGCCACACAAGCAGAAAGTGCCAACGCCGATAGCTTCAGTTTAGAAAAGCGACTCCTACGGTTAAAATAACACTTCGTAATAGTTCTTATTTCCTAGCACTAAAGTTGATTTCACATTGAAGATTTACAGCTGTCGAACGTAACAATATGAGTGTTGCTCGGAACTTCATGCTGGTGTGGCTAAGCTTCGTAATGCTCGAACAACAATAAAACATACATAAAAATTACTAAAAGATTATAAGTATTTTAACATAACACTGACTAGATTTTAGTATTCAACACAGGCAAAACCCTACAAAAAAATGAGAACTAATAAATGCCTCCAGCAATACATTTTTTTTTAAATCAGACTACATTAGAAATAATTCTTCATGAGGGTAGCTTAATCATAAAAGCATCAACATTCACATAAACTATATAGTGAAACGTGAGCTTTATGCAATAACCTTATTTCTATATATTTTAGGAAACAATGTAGAGTAGAAATAGTATTTAAAATTTCATACCATACACGATAGAAGTATAAAACCTTAACAAACTTTCAATACATATATTTGCGTCAAGTAACAATTAACTTTGTTTTACTAAGTAATATAATAATAATAAAGTTATGTGAGAAACTTATCACTTTTGATGAATTAGATTGTGGGAAGGTTTGACCGGTAGGTACACATGTAAAGCAAATTTACATCTTTACACGCGTCTTTATTCCTTATGGTGTAGACAAGGCCTGGGCCCGCGAGGCCTAAATGTCACGTTCAGCTTGATGGTGGGTATGTAGGCATAAACACATACTACATACGAGTGTACCTACTTGTAATTAAGTCAATGCCACCCCGAGGGTCATAATAATTAGCGTATTGATTTTTATATCATAGAATGCACGAGTGAAGTCAATATTGAACGAAAAGCTTAGTATATTTTTTTTGCTCTTTATTATCACGCATGCCTGAGCGTCATACTAAATTTATCGAGAAACCTTACAACTCTAACAATACAAACTTTTCTCTTTTTTATTAAGCACATCCTTTTATATATTTTAATTATTTTTGTATAAACTTGGGTGCTAGGGAAGGTTAAAAAGAGTGTATAAAAGTTGATACAAAATTATTAAATAGATTTAACAATATACAAAAGCTACTCCGCGACCATATCCACTACAATAATATTACTTAAATATTAATTTATCACTCAAGATAACATACAATACGATTCTTAAATAAGGATTACCTCAGTCAAAATGAGAACAAATGTTTTTACCTACAATTAAATATACTCTGTCACAACAAACGACAAAAATCGAGGACATCGAAAACAGTAAACACTATACATAAGACTTATAAAATTGAATTTTAAGCACTAGCCTCGTCATAATACTTATCCATAGACATTGAACTATCTAGAACTGGCATTAGCTAATTTAAGAAGGAAAAATTTAGTAGGTATTTACTTATTGATATATTTTTAATAATTACTTATTGTTATTATTCAAAAGGATTATATAAAAGAGAAATTTGCTATTGAACATTTCTATATAGTTACTGGGCATTTTAAATACATATTTTTTTATTTATTTCACATTGAACCAAAATTAATTAATTTAATTTTGCGAATAATATATCTCATCTGTACCTACATAGAAATTGGCCCAATAAAGAATAGTAAATATTTTGGAGATTTTGTGCAAATTCATTTGTGTTCTGTGGTTACAAAGATAGAAATTCACTGTGCTTCAGAAGAGTTGGGAAAGATTTCGTGAAAGTGATGGGTTCTTAACATTTTTTCATATATTTTATATTATATATTAAATAATTCATACTTAATGAAGATTTAAGCATTTAAGGAACAAAAGTTAACAATAAAATAACAAAGATTATTAAAACATAATCAACGAAAAACCCATAAACCAACAGGGTTATGAAATGCAAAAGTAATATTTGACTATCTAAGAGGGTCTTTTTTGTACTACTTGTTTATTTTGTAGAACCGTTGAACAAAGTCTGTCAAGTTGAAAACCTGGCCAGGGCCAGTTCCAAAGTCCATATTGATGTATTCATCTAGGTTGTGAGTTGAGGCTGGAATTAGGAATACACATTATTATTAGGCTATAAAACTTTATTTGTTACATTTATATCTCTGTATTTACCGATATGTGGGCATCTAAGCATCTATCCAGAATAGTAATTTGATAACAAGAATAAAAAAAAATATTCGAATCCTGGCATTCCAGATGCCAGGCACATTTTTTTATCACGCATTTGAAGTTGAAACTGTGAAAAAACCTTATTCGAGAAAATAGCATTTTCAGTTTAAAATTATATGGAACGCGCGTATATGACGCTTTCTTTTTAATCTTCTTGTATCTTTTATAGGTCCTGAGGTATCTTCTTTGTGTTTTTTTGTTTGACTCGCAGGGCTAAGTCTCTGGCACTTCTTTTTCCTTTAACATTTTGCATTGGCTATTTGTTTTCAGCTTCTAATGCCACTCATTCTGCACTCGTTATGTGCTCTAGTAGTCAGCTGGTATGTTTTTTATGTTATAGGGCGGCAAACGAACAAGCGGGTCACCTGATGGTAAGTGATCACCACTGCCCATGGACAACTGCAACACCAGAGGTGTAACAAGAGCGTTACCGGCCTTTCAGGAAATTATATTTTTATTAAGATATGACGAGAGAATGGGTATGTATTGTGCCTATGGACCGTCCTCTTGAACCACTACTTCTATGGACGAAATCCGCGTCAAGGCGGCTGCACGGCTTAAGTGATCCAGGCGTACATAGGTACATGCGCCCCTGTCCTGTATTATGTATTAATATAAAGTACTTTCCTTAAATACGGCCAGGGGTTCAAAGACCCCTGTGTAAGGGAGGCAGGTAGGTGGTATACTCGTAAGGTGCGTTGTGGTTGTCTTTTGTTGTTTGACGGGAAAACCTTTGCGACTTATCGGCTAACGCTTAGTTTAGTTTACTGTCGGTGGTGAATTAATTTGTGCTGTGGTCAGGGTATGTTCTGATTCCAGGTTGGTTTCTGAATCTGACTCTGGAGCGTCATAAATCTTTTCGGCTTCTTTGTTCATTATGGTTCTGGTTCGCTATTTCCCTCCATTCCATCTTTGTTTTATTTGTGTAGTGATGGATGTCGTGATTAAGGGAGTCTCCCATGTATAAATGGGGAACCCTACTTTTCATTTCCTTGTGTGTGTATGCTGCTTGAAGTAAGTGCGGGGTTGGTCGTCTTAGTATATGTCCATAGTATGACATTCTCCTTACCTTTATTACTGTTGAAATTATTTTCCCTCTAAGATGGCTTTTTATTTTCGTTTAATCGTCTTTCGTTCGTTTCTTTCGTAATATCGTGAAGGATTTGACGTTCATATTTTCTAAGTCTGGATCGGTTCGCTTTCGTTAATGCTGATTCATTTAGACCATACGTAGTTAACGGTTTTAATCATCATTTCATACATTAACATTGCAATTTTCCATTCTATTTTATTGTTTTGTTTGCGCTCGGGCACATTTTCTTTTATATTTACGCATGAATATAAATATGGGTATAAACGTCCTGTCAGAAGCGCATTGTCTCAGCGGCGAAATTATAGCTGTGCTATAGGTCCTTTCCCTGTGCTTGAATTATTTATGTATTAAACTGTTACATCGTATTAAATGTAATGTTAGCTGCGCAATAGGGACGCAGAGCAGGTACCAATTTTTTTTTGAACGAACTACTAACTTTAACAATGCGACCCATGACCATGAGTCCCGCAGATGTGGACTGGACATCACCTTTTTTTTGTCCTGAGACGGCGTCGGATAAAGCCGACGCTTGGGTAGGTACATCCAAACTACACCTTATAAAAGATGATTTAAGTCTCGGTTCAAATATAGTTTTTGTATATCTACAAGAACATAGCTCTTAAATGTAGATAGATATATATATATATACTTGAGAGAAATATTAGTTTAAAAAGAGAAATTCAAGTTCAGTAAGTTATTATTCAAAATAGCTACTTTACGAGGTACCATGCAAATCAAACGCCAAAAAAGTGAATAAGGGTTTGTATTTTACCAAATCTGCGAAACTAGAGCTGGGCACTGCCCAAGGGGTACCATTCATAAAATATACAAATTGTAAAAACATGCATCCTAACTCTAGGAAAATAATACCTCACATACATGCATACTCGTATTTCGGTAAAATCATAGATTGTGGTCAAGACCATTTGTAATAAGATGCTTAGGTACTTATTGTATATGATATGAATTGGATGTCTCTCACCGAGGCTTTCAGCGGGTTCACTAACTTAATAACGCACTTATCAATCACTATGAACTTCGTATTAATCACTAGTACCATATTCACACCTTCACACACTCGTTATTTAGTTACTACGTAAGAAATATTAGACATAAAAATTGCACGAAACAATGGTTGGTATCGGCCATTCTGCTCAATCGTGACAATGGAGTCGGTTATTGAAAAAAAAAATTGTGGATGAGGTCGAGTCGGGAACGTCCGGCCGGGGCGGGCATCCACACCAAACTCCTCCGCAAAATGCAACTTTTTCACCTAACTTTAAACAACTACCTTGGAAACTAAATGCCAACAACTGGACCCTTTTTGCTTAGATGCCCACATATTATGAATTGACATTGAAATGCAGGCAATACTATCAACTGACACAATGATAAACACGATAGTAAAACAATAAATTTTGGTCACATCTTGTTTCTTTCCATTGGAATTTAAGTACCTAACACTTCACCACCTTCACCAATAAAAAATCTGTTTAAAACCAAATAAAATTCAGAACAAGTAGAACATCATGATGAAAGTCGAATTTTTCTACAGTTAATGTTTTCAATTTTTAATCTGTACAAATTTAAAGTAAATAAGCAATTAATGATCACAGAGACTTACTTGATGTACAAATGGCTGGGTACGAGGGAGGTGGTTTGATCCATGAGCCATCAGGCCTCTTCATGTGACGACGGTCTGAAGCAAAATGCTGCAGAAATTGCTTGGCAGGCACAACTCGAAAAAATCTGAAATAAATAAATTACTTTGATGATTTATCATATAAATAATTTAAAAATATATATTTCAGATTTGGTCATTAAGTCGATTCATTTAGAGTATAAAGTGGAAACCAACTAAAACTCTAAATAGATATATATATATATATATATATATATATATATATATATAGGTATATATATATTTATAGAGATAGCATTCTCATCTGCTATGTTAATTGTCAATGAATACATACGCATCTCAACTATGCATTTCCTGCATAATTCCTCCGCTTTTAGATTTCACCAATGGCAAATAGAGTTGCTTGACTGACTTTTTGTATAGCATGGCTTCAAAATAACTTTATATTAAAAATGTCGATGCTTTATTCCTAAACCGTTATAAATCAATATCTTAATATGGTGATCCAAAAATAATATTGAAGTTTTGAAATAAATATCCAACTATAAAAGAAAATGTTACCTGTGGAAATCAGATTTTAAAACTTGGTCCGTACGAAATGTTTCTGTGACATATTTGTGGAAGAAAGTAGGAAAAGGTAATTCAGAGTCCAAGTCATAGACAAGGCATGTCTTGCAGTCCCAAGAGTAGAGAAATATCACATGATAGTCCTAAAAGAAAAAGAAAATTTTAAAACAATAACACTTAAGCAAGTAAAACAAAAATAACTAACGCCAAGTACTGTAACTTTAAATGTACTTCTGGCGTGACACAGTTTTGTACACACCCAAATGACTAGACGGTCTTCCTCACGCCCAGCCCTTTGTTTCCAAAGAGGCACAGTACGGCAAGGGTTCGATATGAAAACCACATAGCACCTATCCAGTTCCTCTGGAACCCTCAAGGATGCATCTTGACACAGTTTCCAGACGTTTTCTTCACTGAAAAAGCAAATACCCATAACAAAGCAAAAACATTGGAAGCCTAGTTTTTATGTTTAAAATAGGTAGCACGAAGTTGAAACTTATTCTTACCAATAACAAGACACATGTGAACATTCTTCTCGTTTAGGAAATAAAGGTTTGAGGGATTTGTCGCTCTTTTTTGTATTTTCATTGCTACTCAAATGAACTTGTGCATTGACCGACATTTTGACAGTTTGATTGACATATTTTTTATTTTTCATTTGTCGTGTCGTACTCGTGCATAATGTCTTTTTTGACGAGATAATCGTTATTTTCACGTCGGAACAACCCAAACTAGAAAAAACGAAAACATCAAGGGCGTTTACACTACGCGTGTACGTGTTACGTTCAGCCACGATGAATAAGCGCGACAGCGACGGCGACAGCGACATGTGATGTGAGACAGACATGTTCACATGTCACATACATCACAGACACAGAACACAGATAAACCCATGGTAGGTATCAATCAACAATACTATCAATAATGCGTCGGTCGAAACGAAACGCGGGTGAGTGAGGAAACTACAAGTTTTGTGTTTCGCTGACTTCCTTGTTGGGAAATAGCACTCATGCATGTCTGACTGAAGTCCTGACTCCTGACCTGATTCCTGTCCACTATGGTCCTGTCCTAACTTTCTCCGATTTGGGCTTTTTTACGTTGCTAACCCCTCTTAAGGCATGATGAAAATGAATGAACGCACGCGAGTGAAGTCGAAGCTATTAAGCACTGTGATAGTATTGTCTTTGATTTATGATTGTCATTCAAATGTCAAGTATCCTTCTAACTAAAATAAAACCAATTTACTTTGGTTTATCGTATTATTATTACAATTTATTCTAGTTAGAATTTATTCTATAATGTTTCGCCGAACATAATAAAGAAAAACGTCGGAACTCTGAAAAATATTCACACTGTTGGTGATAACTAGAACAGAAACAAAAGATGGCTACCACAACCGCCTCTACCAGTTTCAGCCGATATCTCAGACCGGAACGTTCTGATGTTGAACCCAATGGAAGCGGTGCCGATCTGCGCTGGATGCATTGGCGGTACACTTGAAAACTTTATCAGAAGAATTTGCTGAGAGTAAGAGTGATTCACTACGTTTGAAGTTCTTCGTAAATCATTTATCACCGACGATTTATTCATATATAATATCAAAGAGTGCACTACATGATTTTGACGTATTAAATTCGTTTTATATCAAGCCTCTCAACGAAATTTACGCACGTCATACTCTGACTATGAGAAAACAAAATGACGGTGAAAATATCTCAGAATACATTCAAGTTTTAAAACTCTTGTCACAAAACTGCAATTTTAAGAGCGTATCAGCCGAAGAACACAGAAATGAATATGTACGTGATGCATTTATATCGAATCCAATCGCAACATATGCGTCAGAGGCTTCTGGAACATATAACTCTTAATCTAGATGAAGCACTAAATGTAGCTATCTTGCTCGAGGCGGCTGTGAAAAAAAGAGGCTTATGTTACACCGTCGTCTCTAAATACCCTTAATTGACTTGACACACGTGAAAGCACAGAAACAAACAAAAGCATAGGTGCCGTTAATACTACCAATATTTGTGGTGGTAGCGTCCACCAAAGGATTAAATGCCCAGCTAACCAGGCTACCTGTCAATTATGTTCCAAGAAGGGACACTTTGCCAACGTGTGCAGAAGTAGAGTAACTGTAAACTGCATTGAAACAGAAGTTGCGGAAAATCCTCAAATAACAGCAGCATCTCCATCGAGTCTAGAAAAAGCCACCATTCCTATTATTGTAAATAACGAACGAACTGATACATTGATAGATACAGGAAGTTCAGTGAGTTTCATTGATTATGAATTGGTGAAAACGACTAAACTTATAATAAAACCGAGTAAACAAACTAGCACGTTGGCATCTCTGAATTACTTATCTCATGTTGATGGAGTCTGTTATCCTACTATTAAAATTAACAAAAACGTTAACAAGAATGTACCAATGCTCATTGTAAATAATTTGTGTGCGGATGTTATAATTGGTCATGACATACTCAAGCAAGAATCATTCTTCGTTAGAGTTAAATTTTGGTGGAACACTGTAACAACCGGCTAACCTACCTAATAAAATTCTATTTTTTTTTTCTGCTTACTTAACTTACCTAGTTAAACTTAACCTAAAAGACCTAAGTACTATAGTCTAGGACAAAACTAATTATGTACCTATTACCTATATGTCCTAATAAGCAAAATATTTATTATTTTTAGTCTTTTTAAAACCTATTATGCTATAATTTTTATCTAGAACTTAACTAAAAATAACTATCTGGATACTAACAAACCTATTATTTTAAAATCTTGTTATCTGTATCATCCTGAACATGGCTGTGACTGATTAGTGTATTGGCTGTAATTATCTAATGGAGGACCCAAGTTGTTAAGAATAGCAACCTAAATTCAGCTGTAACACGTTTGATTTATCTACTTATTATATATTTTTATATACTATAATATTAACTTAATTTTATTTGGTTTAAGATTATTTACTGACAACCTAATATGAACACCCTTAAATTACACTTGTAAATTTATTGTTTATTTGCATTTGAGGTCGGTATAAATTATATAAATCCTAGTATAAAATTTGAGAAACCTATTGTTATATTAGTTTTAAGAGTTCCTAGTGTTTGATGTTTGATATAAGTCCTAAGAAAGTCGATAGCGTAATTGACTTTAGGTTTAAGCATTAAATAACGGGAAACTGTGGTTTAAGTTCTTGGAGTAAATAATTTATTTAGTACGATTAATTTTAGTGATTACGGAATAGTGTTTATGTTATTATGTATTAAATAATATAAGTATTATAGATATTCATATAATCAAAATTTGCATTATATTTTAAGTTTGTTTCTTAGTTAGGTTTGACCTGAAGTATGTTTCACCTTATAAATATGTAGATATAATTATGTATATAGAAATATATATAAATAATGATTTAGAAGCTCAGCATTATTTTTATATGGCTAAAAGAGGCAGCTCCGCCAGCCGCTACCTCAGTAGGATTCATCCAAATGACTGGGGCATCCTCCCTGCCTTGGGACAGCAAATATAGTGCTCAGATATTTGTTATACAAATATATTTAAGTTTAATGAGCCTTTACTGGCTAGAGACATAGAAGAGGACGCAAGTAAAGTCTTGCCAAGCGATATCAACCGCTTCAGAACCTGTAATTTTTACATAGTTACGGACTGAGCTATGATTTTAATCATTACTTCAAATCGGTTGGTATCTTAAATACTTTAAGAGTATACTACTCAACAATATAAGTAGTCTGTCTTGTCAGTAGTAGTAGTAGTAGGTCAAATCATACAACGTACCTACGATCCGCTACTATTGATGTGTTAGATTTAAACACTATTTACCTAATTTAGTACTTCATTCAATTTCTATTCAATATTCAAATAAATAGAAATTATTATAGTTTGTAAAATATTCGAATTGATCGCAAAATGTATTTTAGTTTGACGAATGGTAAATGTAGTATTTATAGAACCTTAGGCTTTATAAATAAGTATAATTAGAAGGTATTCCAGATTATAAATAAATATTACAGAGTAGAATTTTGTCAATACGATTCAATTCAATAAATAAATAGACCAATAATTTAGCTTCCAAAGAAACCAAATATTAGCAACCAATATTTTCTTTATTAGAAGTATTACCTTCTAAGTATTTTGTATGTAGAATTTATCAGTTCCACATGCCTTTTCCATGTATGAAAGAACTGTTTAATATCATTGATATTAAAATAAATATAGAAGATGATCAAAGCAAGATATATAATCTGCTATTTTTACAATAGTTAAATAGGTAAATGGTTAAGTATGCTTTACTAAAACCATTGATTAGTCTCCGAAGAAACTAAAAATATAAATATATAATTGTTTCGAACAACTAAGTTCCTCTGAAGAAATAGTATCAATTCAACATGAATTTTCCATGTTTGAAAGATCAAATTATAATAGGTAGGGCACTCTTATTCAGAATGCTAAGTTATAAGTCGTAAGACTTAGTTCATTCAGCGGACATAAATCAAACATGTCATGGATTTGCCTTGACTCTAAAGCAGTTCGGATAATTCCAAAAATGTTGGTTTTCTCATATAAATCCTTTTAACTAAGGACACATTCCAAATATGATTTCTACATGTGCTAAGGAACGTATTGATGAAATAAATCTAGATTTTCCCGAACAGATCTGCATCTCTACAAACGAAGTATGGCCTTATTCTCGTGATTCAACATTGAGATAAAAAGCCAGGGCTTGCTTTGCATCACCCAATATGTGAGACTACATTACCCATCCAGTCAAATACAAATAAATGATAAAATAATTCAGACTTTTCCGACTTGATCTGCACCATCACAAACGAAGAATATGGCCTTTCTCTTGTGCTTTTGCATAAAGATAATTAGCCAGGGCTTGCTTTGCATCACCCAATAATTATGACAGTACATTTCTCATCCAGATAAGTCCAAACAAATAATTGATGAAGTAATTCAGATTTATCCGAATTCATGTCTCAGCATTTCCAAGACAAATCAAATTGTTCCACTGAACAAACTAGAAATATTTCATAGTTTATGAACATAAATTGGTTAAAGTTATTTAACAATAATTGAAGTTTCGTTCTATTGAACAAATCAATCATATTTCATAGTTAATGAAGATATTTTTGTTAAAGTTATTTTACACTAACTGTTGGCATAGTTAATGTAATTCATAGTCTAACCTAACGGTCCCTGAATTCCCTAAAGCTAAAGCTACTTGTGTAAAAGACTACCCCAACCCCACTAAATGTGTGTGTGTGTGTTGGAATTGATTCCGGTGTAAGAATCAATTCTAGTGTACCTAGGTATCGAACAGACTCCGGTGTAAGAGAAAGTTCCCTAAAGCTAAAGCTAAAAGTTTTGAGAGAGTTTCTCTCGCCCTGAGCTAAAATTTACCTGCCTACAAATCCTAATTTGAGAATCCTACTCTGGTGTGTGGTGGAATTAGAACTAAACTGTCCTTTTTCCCCTAGCTGCTAACGACTTCGCGGAGTGGCGTGGGTCAGCCGACCTACCTATCGCCCGTCGGTTCCAATCTACAACTCCATAGGGAAGGGGGAGTCTAGACCGGTCTAATACTAACCAAGCTAATTGGATAATTCTAGCAACTAATTCTTGCAGCACTAAAACGGATTCACAACCCTGCGACTTTCGGATCGTCGTCTAATTAGGACTGCCAGTTCAGATTGCTAGAACCAGTAGCTAACACAGAATTGTTTTTGAAACAAACCAATCCTGCCAGACCCACTACAAATCTGGAAATTTTACCTAGAATTTCTATTTCTTTAGAGAGCCCTCAGGTTAGCGAGACCAAAGGAAATAGAAATTAACGATGAGTTTGACCATTAAACCCCATAGAGAAACAAAATTCAAAATATTAAAATTCAAATATTATTTACACCAAAATCCTTGATCTCAAAAGACGAAATTGAACGACATAGAATCTCTGAAAATTCACTGCCGAGCACCTCACCTCTTGAAATCAAAACGATTGGCACTGATTTTAAACCAAAACTATTAATTAAACTTATTAAAATTTACTAGGGACAAACTAAATTATTTATTAATAACAAAAATTCAAACAATCTAAGATTTTAATTTCGGTACACATTTTACCATTATATTCCTAATTAAAACCAATCAAGGGACACCGCGAGAAAGATAAAGCGACCTATTTTGTCAAACTCTCGTTTCCCCACACTTTTCTTCAGGACTTCTTCTTTTCTTGAGTTAAAAATATTACATCGACGTAAAAATCTCCATCTCCCTACAGAACGTTTGCACGCCCCGGCCGCCCGATGATGAATACCCCTCCGTCTCCCGTCTATCAGTTCCATTGAAAGGAACCTTACCCCGAAATGAGAATGCCATCATAAAACTGCATTCAAACTTAGTTGTATACATACATTGCCTGTTCTAAAGTGAACAAACGAAACTATGTTCTTACAAAACTAGCAATGCATATAAAACCGGAACTCGAACCCAACAAGCTCGCTGTCCGCTGAATCCCGCCTCAAACCAATTCCAGGTAGTTTGCAAAAACAATGACGCAACCAGTCCTAGGCAACATCAGTTTGGGTGATCGAATGTAGATTTTTAATAAATTTATTATGTTTTTTTTTTAAATTGATAAATCAAATCTAGATATGTCTAGATAAAAGTTTTTGACGTGACAACGTCTTATAAATTGGTTAGCCGGGTGACACTTCAAGAAACTGCGTTACGCTCCGCTCACGTTATGCGCTCACAATGAGAGCGAGTGAGAGGCACGCGTCCCTTCCACTCGGGCATGGTTAGCCCGCCTAAGAGCGAGAGAGACAGACATAAAAACACTTGTCACGTAAAACTTTCGCCCGTATACCGACTTTACAGGCAACCAATTTTTTAAATTTATTTTCACTTCATATAAAATTATATGAATAGTGAAACATTAATGATTAATGGATAAAATAAAGATATTTACCCATCATTTTGACAAAGTAAAGATATATTAAAATATATCTAAATAATAGTTTATTAGAAAGTATATAAATGTAGAAATTAAAGGAGTTTATATATGATTTCACATACAAAACCATACACAGATTATAGTGCAACAAATGTTACTTTGATAAATAATAATAAAATATCTATCTTTATTCTATTTCTGTAAACAGAAATACTTTCTTCTCCATCTAATCATGTTCCCAGTCGCATCCTCAGCTATGCTGCTTCGGAGCTCGTGTTAGTTTCGTCCTAGCGATAACAAACCACGTCATGTGCGTCGGAGTTTGACTTTCACGTTCTTAACCCAACGATGTGACAGAGCCCTGTCCATTTTCTTTTAACTAATGAAGTTAGATGCCAACCTTGTATGTAATATCTATGTAATAGATTTATATAAGACCATACAAGTGTTGTATGAAAATAAATAGAATAATTGATTACAATATAGCATAATTTCCTTCTTTTATTTTGGCAAAGGAAAAATACTAAGAAACTCAGTGTAAATTGACCATTACAAACAAATTATGTATAAACTTTATAGTTATTTCAAAACATAACGAAAGTTTGTTT
Organism: Acrobasis repandana; assembly: GCA_963576875.1. Classification (NCBI taxonomy): domain Eukaryota; kingdom Metazoa; phylum Arthropoda; class Insecta; order Lepidoptera; family Pyralidae; genus Acrobasis; species Acrobasis repandana. The sequence continues at coordinate 8,710,870 of OY756215.1, forward strand.
TGTTTTGATTTTTCTTTGCTGAGGATTGAACTCAGACAATCTAGAATTTTTATCTGTGACCTAGATTTAATTAACATAATATTATACAAAATTCTTTGTACTTTATTTATTTATTTTGATTTCTCTCTTCATCCTAGCATCCATCATTACGTCAAACGTGATCCTTGGGTCCCACGGCCATGGACTTTGTCCAACCCGTCAAGGATAAAGACGTGATAATGATTTCTTATCATTTTCTATACAAAATTGAACTCAGATGATTTTTGAAATTATGTATGACCATACAAACATACATCATAAGGGTCCCACGGCCATGGACTTTGTCCAACCCGTCAAGGATAAAGACGTGATAATGATTTCTTATCATTTTCTATACAAAATTGAACTCAGATGATTTTTGAAATTATGTATGACCATACATACATACATCATAAATAATAAAATATAGTGAAATTATATAATGGATGGTCTATAAATAGACTTAAAATTGTGAACGATTACAAATTCTTTTCACATATTAATAATTTACTCTGCGCCCACTAAACTTGCAATCTGGCGAATTGTTTGTTTTAGTTTTTTTTTTGTGCTTCGCCGCCTCCATTAAAAACAATGTTTATGACTTTGAAAAGGGACAGCCCAAACGTTATAGAATAGGACGGAGCTACGGTCAATTTTTTGCTTATTCGATAAACAGTTCCTGGGAACGAGTGAACAATGAATCTTTGACTATGAGGAAGTACAAGGAGTTATTGAATCGAATTCCAGTTTTATATGTGATAAAAATTATTTGAGAATGAAATTAACGAATGCGAATTTGCGAATCGTTACAACACGTAAGTCTCTCAAAATTTGTAATGTCATGCAAGCATCTTTCCAGCTGTGTCCGTATTTGCTAACTTACCTCCTGACATAAGATCGATAGCGATCGTCTAGACGCTACAGTCATGACGAGGAAAGTTTTATTAATCATGAAATAAACAATATAATATTAGGTCCTTACATATGAAATTGCCGATTTTCAATACTGGCAACTTTAAAATCAAATATCTTGCGTTTCATTAGGAATTCCAAATTCAAATTTATTTCGAAATAAAGCCAGAAAAATATTGTTTTAAAATTCGTATTTCATTTGTTTTAACATTATTTGTTTGAGTTTTAACATTGCTATAACAACAACTATGGATAAATTGAAAATTCGCGGTATTTACGAAAACGAGTTCCACCGTGGCACCAGTGCTGCAGAAACGACTCGAAGAATTAACGACGTGTATGGACCAGGCACCGCTAACGAACGAGCGGTGCGTTTTTGGTTTCAACGTTTCCGTTCTGGAAATTTCGATTTACACAATGAGCCTCGTGGACGACCTGATACTCAAGTGAATAACGAAGAATTGAAGGCGATAGTGGAAGCGGATCCATCTCAAACCACTTCTGAATTAGCAGCAGCCTTCGGCGTAAGTGACACAATGATACTTATCCACTTGCGCCAAATCGGAAAATTAAAAAACTCGAAAAGTGGGTACCGCACGAATTGACTGAAGCAAACCAACAAACACGCGTTGCTTGCTGCGTTACTTTGCTTAATCGCCACAATAATGAGGGGATTTTGACCCGTATCGTGACTTGTAATGAGAAATGGATCCTGTACGACAATCGGAAGCGATCATCACAATGGCTTGACCCTGTAGAACCGGCAAAACCTTGCCCTAAGCGAAAACTGACCAAAAAGAAGATTCTGGTTAGTGTTTGGTGGACCAGTGCTGGTGTTATCCACTACAGCTTCTTGAGATTAGGCCAGACGATTACTGCAGACTTGTATTGCCAACAATTGCAAACAATGATGGAAAAGCTCGCCATTAAACAACCGAGACTGATGAATTGCTCTAGCCCACTGCTCCTTCAGGATAACGCTAGACCACACACTGCACATCAAACGATCGCCAAGTTAGAGGAGCTGCGACTGGAACCTCTGCGTCACCCACCATACTCTCTAGATCTTGCCCCAACCGATTACCACTTTTTTCAAAATTTGGATAACTTTTTACTAGGAAAAAAATTCAAATCTGATGAGGCAGTCAAAACCGCCTTCAAACAGTTCATAGACTCTCGCTCCCAGGATTTTTTTTCCAAAGGTATCAATGATCTGCCTATAAAATGGCGGAAGTGTATCGATAACAACGGCGCATACTTCGATTGATTAAATAATAATTTCATTAAAAAAAACTTGTTTTACTTTTTTGATACTGAACGGCAATTTCATATGTAAGGACCTAATATTTTGCAAGATGGAGTAATCGAACCATCTTTGTCACCTTGGAGAGCGCAAGTCTTGATTGTTGCAGGTGATCACCATCGCCGCCATATGGTAATCGATTACTCACGAACGATTAATAAATTCACAGAACTTGATGCACATCCTTTATCTAGCATAGAAAAGATTATTAATAATGTTGCCAAATACAATTTCTTCAGCCAAATTGACTTGAAAAGTGCTTACCATCAAGTTCCTATTATAGAAAAAGAGAAAAAGTATACAGCGTTCGAAGCATGTGGACATTTATATAAGTTTACTCGTATAATGTACGTGGGGCGCACTATGTTTCCGGAATGAATATGAAAAAATACTATTAAAGGTACAAAATTAATTTATTGTTTTTCAAAATAATCTCCCTTGGCGTCTATGCACTTTTTCATTCGATGAAACCAGTTTTGAAAACTTGTGCCACTCCTTTGTGGTGACCTCTGAAACGTGTTTTTCATACTCCTTGACAGCCTCTTCTGGTAATGAAAATCGTTGACCGCGTAATTGGTTCTTAATTTTTGGGAACAGAAAAAAGTCACAAGGTGCCAGGTCGGGACTGTATGCAGGATGACTCATGAGTTCTACATTTTTCGCCTTCAAAAAGTCGTTTGTCTGTCTGGCCGTGTGAGAACTAGCATTGTCGTGCAGGATGATACGGTGTTTACGGTTATTTTTACGGAGTTCGTCAATAATTTCCGGCAAACAAATGGTCGTGTACCAGTCACTATTCACTGTACGACGATTCTCTAAAGCAACAGTAGCCATAGCCACGTGTCCAGTTTTATTAAAAAAAGAAGCAATCATCCGCTTAGATGCACTTTTCACGCGCGCCATTTTGGTTGGTTTCGGCTCATCTTGAAAGACCCATACGCTCGATTGCTGCTTTGTTTTGGGATCGTAGCAATAAATCCATGTTTCGTCACCTGTTACTATGTCCCACACCAAATTTGACGCACCTTCGTTGAATCTGGTAAGCATGGCACTGCACCAAGTGACGAGGTCCGTTTTTTGAGCCTCGGTCAAGTTGTGTGGGATCCACCGCGAGCACAGCTTTCTCACACCCAAATGTTTGTGTAGGATTAATTGTATTTGACTCATGCCTATTTCTAAGGATGCGCGAATTTCATGGTAGGTCACATGCCTGTCTGTTTCAATCATACGGCGCACAGCATTGATGTTTTTGTTGGTCACAGCGGTGGACGGCCGACCATCGCGAGATTCGTCACTGAGATTGATACGACCACGCTTGAATTCTGCAAACCAGCTATAAACAGTTGTCTTGCATGGTGCTTCATTGCCAAAAGCTGTTTCAAGCCGAGCGATGCTCTGTTGAGCTGTCAAATTACACTTAAAATCGTAGAAAATCATACTACGAAAATTTTCCCGACTTAAATCCATGTTGATGCAGACACACAATTTTTTAAATGGCGCCACAAGGTAAAAACAAAAGACAGTCAGATGAAACAAACTGCATTCTACAGCCAAAGAGTTCTATTTTCAAATGTTGCAATAAATTTTTAAATATTGTTTATGTAAGTGGCCAGTTCCGGAAACTTACAGTGCGCCCTATGTATTCCATTCGGAGTAACGAACGGTGTTGCTGCTTTTCAAAGAACTCTGTAATTTGTGAGAGAAACTTGATGAGACATTTCCTTATTTAGATGACGTCACTGTTTGCGGGAAAACAAATGAACATCATGATTTTTTGGAAAAGTTCATGGCTGCGGCAAAAAAATATGATTTGACATTAAATAAAGAGAAGTGTACTTTTAGTACAACTTCTATAAATTTACTTGGTTACAATGTAGAATAATTATATTTTAAGCCTGATACTAACCGCATGAAGCCGCTTTTAGATTTCCCAATACCGACTGATAGTCAATGTCTTAAAAGAGCATTAGGACTTTTTGCACAATATTCAAAGTGGATAATGAATTTCTCAGAAAAAGTAAAACCACTTATTATATGTATAACTTTTCCTTATCTCTGCTTTTAACATGAATAAGCCTGTTATATCGGAATCATTCTTGTCTGCTGTTAGCGATAATGAACGCTTTGCCGTAGAAACTGATGCCTCAGAACATGCAATGAGGGCTTTTCCGAGAAAAAAAAACCTTTTTTATGACGCCAATAGATGGCGCTACATTCTGAGCATATGTCGAACAATACGTCAGTTGGTTGTCAGTCTTTCTTTGGTCAGGAGTGCTATTTTTGACATCGGGAGTCACATAAAGAATGATTGTCGCGAGCGTTTCCAAACACGCGCCTTTTTAAATCGGTCGTACCGTACGCGAAAGATTTAAACGAGTGGTCTTGACTTGACCACTCAAAGAGCAAAAAAGGTAACTCTTTATAGAAAAAAATTGTTTGAAAATTACAAGTATTGTATTTCGCTGATTTCCTCGTTAAAAAATAGCACTCCTGTTTTGATAGCGATGTTTTGATAACCATAGACCACGATTTTTTTCAACATTGAGTGACATTGATATATGTATTATTTGCAGCGCCCTCTATTAACAACGTTTGACAACTTGTTTTTTTATTTTTTAACTGTCAAATTGAAAACCGCTCATTGCTGCATCCTTGACACAAAGTGGGAGACCAGTTGCATTTTTTTTCTAGAAGTCTTTCAGATTCTGAACGCCGCCACTCGGCTATTGAGAAGGAAGCCTATGCGATCGTAGAATCTTTACGCAAATTGCAGCATTTTTTTAATTGGAAGACACTTTCTTTTGATAACTGTAAGTAAGATAAGTAATCGAAAAAAGGGTATGCGTAGCCCCAGCACAATGTTGCGCCTTAGAGAAATGAGAGTATTACAGATAATTTGATCATAGATTTATATTAGCATTAGCATCCATTGTTGAGACCAGAGTTGGGGATACCAACTCTGTTTTCGACAATGGGTGCTAAAGTCGCAACCAATGACTCTATAGAGTTGGCTAGGCGTTGGCTAGACCCAGCCATAGACTCTATAGCGTCAGCAACGCGTTCGTCCGCCTGCAGTCGGCGTTCATCCAGTGCCTGCCGATCCTGCTCAGCCTCACATGCCCACCGAGGCTGTGGTATTTCCACAGTACCTAAAACAAGACATAAGTGATATTAAGTATTGATAAGATAATAAACATACAATAAGATTTAATAAAATCACACACAGTCATCCGTCCCAAACTAGGCAAAGCCACTGTATACGATGGGCATCACAGACTGATAACCATACTTAGGTGCAAATATAACACACTGATGTTGTTGGTTAATGCAAATCAAAATAAACTAACTTGCTGCCCCAGATTTGAATGACAATCATAAATCAAAGACAATACTATTACAGTCTCCCCCCCACATTACACCTTCTTCAGTTTCGCTTTGCCAACATTTTCCACCGCAATATGTGGCGTGTATATATGTTTCGTCTAAATACACGACTGGCCGCTGGGTTTCAAGACGATTCAGTTCAGTTCAGTTCAGTTCGGTGCCTACCCAGCCAGCGTTTCGCAGCAAGAGCGGAGGAACTAAGTCTACCTTGGAGTGAACGTGACTGCACTTCTAGCAAAGGGCCGATATGGGTACATATCTTCTCCGTTTCACTAGCGCAGCCAAGTCAGACCGCGTTAGACCTGTACCAGGCTCGAGGAACCAGGTGAGCACGTATATAGGATATGGAGTGTGTGGGGAATCGCAGTCTGGGAATTGGGAATGTAAAGGGAAGTTAGAGTCTACCGTATTCCAGCAACAAGTAAACATGAGGTAATAGATACTATACTTAGTGTGTAATATATAATAAGGAAGGAATATGGACTGCGTATTTTTGCTGCCGATGGTCTTCTCTTCATGATGCATTTTTCGAAGAGCGGTGTTAGCTGTATCTTGCCTCACAGCGTCAGAGATAGCGATTGGATCCTGATAATTCTGACGCTTTCTTTTTAATCTTCTTGTATCTTTTATAGGTCCTAAGGTATCTTCTTTGTGTTTTTATTGTAAAACTCTTTCCTTTAACATTTTGCATTGGCTATTTGTTTTCAGCTTGTAATGCCACTCATTCCGCACTCGTTATGTACTATAGTCAGCTGGTATGTTTTTTATGTTATAGGGCGGCAAACGAACAAGCGGGTCACCTGATGGTAAGTGATCACCACTGCCCATGGACAACTGCAACACCAGAGGTGTAACAAGAGCGTTACCGGCCTTTCAGGAAATTATATTTTTATTAAGATATGACGAGAGAATGGGTATGTATTGTGCCTATGGACCGTCCTCTTGAACCACTACTTCTATGGACGAAATCCACGTCAAGGCAGTTGCACGGCTCAAGTGATCCAGGCGTACTTAAGTACATACGCCCCTGTCCTGTATTATGTATTAATATAAAGTACTTTCTTTAAATACGGCCAGGGGTTCAAAGACACCTGTGTAAGGGAGGGAGGTAGGTGGTATAAGGTGCGTTGTGGTTGTCTTTTGTTGTTTGACGGGAAAACCTTTGCGACTTCTGGGCTAACGCCTAGTTTAGTTTACTGTCGGTGGTGAATTAATTTGTGCTGTGGTCAGGGTATGTTCTTCTGATTCCAGGTTGGTTTCTGAATCCGTTTCTGGAGCGTCATAAATCTTTTCGGCTTCTTTTTTCATTAAGGTTCTGTTTTCCGCTATTTCCCTCCATTCCATCTTTGTTTTATTTGTGTAGTGATGGATGTCGTGATTAAGGGAGTCTCCCATGTATAAATGGGGAACCCTACTTTTCTTTTCATTTCCTTGTGTGTGTATGCTGCTTGAAGTACGTGCGGGGTTGGTGGTCTTAGTATATGTCCATAGTATGATATTCTCCCTACCTTTATTACTGTTGAAATTATTTTCCCTCTAAGATGGCTTTTGTTTTTCGTTTAATCGTCTTTCGTTCGTTTCTTTCGTAATATCGTGACGGATTTGACGTTCATATTTTCTAAGTCTAGATCGGTTCGCTTTCGTTAATGCTGATTCATTTAGACCATACGTAATTAACGGTTTTAATCACCATATTATACATTAACATTGCAATTTTCCATTCTATTTTATTGTTTTGTTTGCGCTCGGGCACATTTTCTTTTATATTTACGCATGAATATGGGTATAAACGTCCTATCAGAAGCGCATTGTCTCAGCGGCGAAATTATAGCTGTGCTATATATAGGTCCTTTCCCTGTGCTTGAATTATTTATGTATTAAACTGTTACATCGTATTAAATGTAATGTTAACTGCGCAATAGGGACGCAGACCAGGTACCTATTTTTTTTTGAACGAACTACTAACTTTAACAATGCGACCCATGACCATGAGTCTCGCAGATGTGGACTGGACATCACCTTTTTTTGTCATGAGACGTCGTCGGATAAAGCCGACGCTTGTGTAGGTACACCCAAACTACACCTTATAAAAGATGATTTAAGTCTCGGTCCAAATATAATTTTAGTATATCTGGGTGTGTGTGAATGTGGGTTTGTATTTTACCAAATTTGCGAAACTAGAGCTGGGCACTGCCCAGGGTTACAATTCATAAAATATACAAATTGTAAAAACATGCATCCTAAATCTAGGAAAATAATACCTCACATACATGCATACTCGTATTTCGGTGAAATCATAGATTTTGGTCAAGACCTTTTGTAATAAGATGCTTAGGTAGGTACTTATTTTATATGATATGAATTGGATGTCACTCACCGGGGCTTTCAGTGGGTTCACTAACTTAATAACGCACTTATCAATCACTATGAACTTCGTATTAATCACTAGTACAATATTTACACCTTCACACACTCGTTATTTTACTACGTAAGAAATATTAGACATAAAAATTGCACGAAACAATGGTTGGTATCGGCCATTCTGCTCAATGGTGACAATGGAGTCCGATTCACTTTCAACACTATGATTCTTTCACCACTTTTCAATGTTTTCGGCATGATTTTCTTAAGATATCACAGTCAAACTAATTAAAAATCGCAGAACGTATCTACCGTGTTAACGTAATTGACAAACAGGGATACTAACATGACGGCAAAGGAACTATTTGATGAAACGCACTTTAGAGAGTCTGCCCAGCGAGTCCAACCAGTAAAGATTTTTTTAATTTGCCGCTCTTTTTTTGTGCACAGACTCGCTGGTTTGACTCTATCGTATGGATGGACGAATTAGTAAATAAAATGATATCAGCGTAGTCTGAAAACATCTTGAGAAACCTGGCAACACTTATCTAAGCCGCCATCTTCATCTTTCTTTGGCATTAGCTTCGTTTTGTTTGTGGTAATCGTGGTTGTGGCCAGCTGGCTGTGGCTTTTTATTGTAAGCCAGCTATTCTCTTTTAGTTGTTTTCAACGTTACTTTATTATTGGTATAAAGGAGGGCGGTGCGTTGTCCTAGGTTTCGACCGGACTAGCGTATCGTCCGGACTTTTGCGCCAATACTGCGACTGATTCAGCATTGCTGGCTTTCAGAAAATAAGTCACGATGACTCGTAAGTAGAAGATTCTCTGCTATTTGCAATAATAGTACTCGCATAATATCATTCTTTTCATTATATTTGATTGTCGCTTTTATGATATCACTGGGTTTCTTTACCACGTAACGCCTTGGAATGTTCTAGAACGATGACAACATCCGTGATGCACTTGTTAGTGGCTTCAATTTTATTAAGAAAATTGTCTTTTCCCGTCTGATCCATATTAGATTACTCGTTTCTAACCCATAATGTTTGGCAGTCGTGTACTGTAATATATTTGTTAAAATAAATCAAAATACAGGTTGACCTATTTTACTCCTTTGTTTTGTAATGCTTTACAGGTGGTAACCAGAGAGATTTGGCCAGAGCCAAAAACCAGAAAAAGCAACAGGAACAGCAAAAAAAGAAAAATGCTAGCGATAAAACTGGACTCTCTCTTCAGGAGAGGAAACATAGGTCAGTATCCACAAAACACTTAAGTTGTTACCAACAAATTAATTTTATCTCTACCCTCATTATAAAATTATGTTGTAGTATGTTGAGTTAATAGGTGTGTGTTATAAGGCAAAACAGGTACAGCATTCTTTTGTTTGATTTCAGAGATGCAGAATTAATGCGGGAAAAACAACGAAAAAAAGAGGAACAAGCAACCGGCCAGAAGCAGGCTGTAAATTAATCTTGCACATATATTACCTTATTGACTGCTCCAATTATGAACACTTAATATTTGAGCTTTGCTGCGAGAAGCTGAAATTGTTCATGTGATACCTAAACAATCCTTCATTTACAAATGTATGTTAAAATCTTGAGTTACATCATAAAGCCTAATTTAATAATAAACAAACCCGATACAAAGCTGTGGTTTTCTTTGTTATAGTAAGGAGTATTAATAGGTAGGGTATTTGTGGGTGGTAGGTATGATCTGAATAAGTTCTTGAATGTAAGTCTAATAATAGGATTTTGTCACAATATGTTAGCATTTATGCAAATCTTAATGTTAATTTGACTGAATAGGTTCGTATGTAAACTACTATTCAAATATCCATTTTTGTACAATAAAATTAAAGTACAAAATTGACTTTCATTTTGTGAGAAACCTTAGTGTACCTGCTTAATAAATAATTCATTTTTCTTCACACTTCCAGTGGCACCCAACATTGTACAGATTGTTGGAGATCCCGTCCCGTAAATAGCAGAAACTTGTAGACAAAATTATTAGACCCGTATGAATGAAAGTAAATCGCCATCTAGTTACATATTACAAAATCAGATTTTTGGCTTTTTCTAATGTCTTAATAGGTCACTAGATGGCATCAGCTTACTTATTTACTCAAATTTTACAAAAATGGAATTTTCGGGGTTCAGTGCTTCTGCTTCCCCCATTTGAAAGAAAACGGAGATATCTGCGTTTCCTTTCAAATGGGGGGCAGCACTTGGCCCGGAGAAATGAAAGGTGTTGCAGAGACAACTGAAACCAAAATAGGAGCAAAAATAACATTTTGCATTGGTTGACATTTTGGTACTTAAGTACCTACCTAGTATTTGAACCTAACCTAGCGCATTAGGAATGTTGGCGTACTACCATATTGATAGCTTTCATGCTATAATCCGCAAAAAAACAGCATCCCTGATCAACAGAGTTAGGGGTATTTAAAACAGCATCTTGAAAACAGTGGCTAATAATTTGACCTCTTCACTATTGAGAAGTGAGAACACTCACACTAGAGTTATATAATAATAAGTTGGTGTATTTTAAATTTTTATAGTTGTAAATAAAATTTTATAATTGTGTACCTATATGGATTTGAATTAACTGATTTTTTTTTCATTTTATTATTAACTATAAAGCCTGCTGTACAGTGTATACGGTTAGATAAATAGAAGATTCGACTAGCATACTACTCTTTAAATTCCAAGTTCTCTACCATTTTACCGTTTTAGTAGAGTAGATAGATAGATAGATAGATAAGATGTTTATTTGTAGCTTTAGTCACACACATACAGAAAATATACAACATAAGAACATAATAAAAAACACAAGAAAGACGGAAACATATAACAATATATTCATATCTGTGTGCTACAGCAACCCAAAAAGGTCATAGCTCAGTGCTTAGTGCTGCTCAGAGAGCAGCTCACTGATTTTCAGAGTAACTGTGTACACGTAAATATTCCCAATTTTAATATGGTTAGCAGGCTTAAAGCCTGTTGTACATGGGTAGAGTATATTGTAGAGTAGAGCGGTATAGCAATTACTACTTATCTTACTAACAAAACTAATATAGACCGCATTGGTAGAATATAGTATTATTTTACTTAAATATTTATCAAATCTGTCGACCTTAGTTTTTCCTTCTAAAAAATGCCAGAATTAGAGATGGGCAAAGTGTTTATGCCCAAACGGGCATATTGGGAATATTCCTGGCATTTTGGGCATAAATCCATAAATGCTCAATCACAGGGCAGAAAAAAAATAAAAGCTAAAAGGCGTTTTTTAGTATTCTGAAGGGCATCTATGCTTTAAAACATAGTAGAAACGATCTTGACACCATGCCGCACTAGATCAGATTAGGTTTAATTTGTAGTAATGTAGTTTAATTTTAATTGTATTTATTTATTTTCCCTTATTAAACAATTTGCAGAAAGGTTATCTATACTTATAGAGAATTAACTGCCTTAGTGGTTCAAAGGCGTTTGCTTTGTGATCCAGAGGTCGTGGGTTCAAATCCCACTGGGAAGCTTGACTGTCTTGTTAATAATTGTATACGTTTAATTTTTTGCCTTCGCAAGTATGATCATATATCATCTTTTTGTTCTGAGCTTAAAGGGCACCTATCCGTGAACGCAGACAAATGCGAATTCTTTGCACTCTCTTCTCAATTCTTTTGAGTACCTAAATGTAAATTTTAATTGATTGATGTTATTATATTTTTTATTTTTCACCATCATCATTCATTATTTATATATATTGCATGTTATTTATTTGTTATATATATTTAAGGTAATAAAATAGTCTTACGTACATATGTAGGTATATTTTATTTAATTGTATATTATATATTGTATTATATGATATAGTGTTAAGTAGGCATATATATTATGCACATATTTTAAGACTTTATTTTTTATCTAGTTTTTTGCGCCGCAACATTATTCGTACGTATCTGTTTATCTTTATGGTTGACTGGGAGAGGCGCTTTTAGCGTTAAGTCCGCCAATTGTACCAATTTTTTATTGTGAAACAATAAAGTTTTTATAAATAAAAAAATAAGCATATGTACTTTGTTAAAAGTTGTTTCCAGTCTGGTTAGGATATTGCAGGCTTAAATCACCTGATTATTCGAAAAGAATGATGATTCCGTGCTTGGGAAGGCACGTAAAGCTGCGGGTCCTGGACGCCATCTAGTGTTTGTTTAAACCTATCCTCGGATAGATATACCCTTTTGGTTGCAGAGGTCAAACAGCAGTCACTCTGTGTAAAAACCAGTAACCTCGTCAAATCACCTAGGTAGGCAGCGGACGGAAGCCTGGGCTTTGAAGCGTTACCACTAAGAATGCAACCAGGAATACGCTCGGATGATGATAATGATGTTATCTATGTACATAGAGAAATTTTAGGTCGTGCGACATATTGCGTAAATTATATGAATGATGACTTGGTATTACTTGTCACAAAGTGTCTGCAAACGCTATGATACTCGTATGCTTAAATGCAGGTATACGACAAGTAAAACGTTAAAGTTTATGAAAACAATGATGTTTTCATAAACTTTAACGTTGCACACATATCTACTAATCATACATTGAAAGTAGGCTTCGTTGAATTATTATCTTTTTCTTTGCTGGGAGGTGTGAAAAGACGTAATTATATGTATAAATAAGCAAACGGACATCAAATGCTATATTAACAAATGATATATGTATCGATATATGTAGTAAATTTTTTGACAGTCTCATACATTTTAGATTTTGTATGGACTTAACACAGACAGATTTTGACGCTACAAGCGTCATTTAGACTGATTGAAAGATAAAACTGAATAAAACCGCTAATATATCAACGAAACAAAATATATTCGTTTCGAGGAGTTCTTCGATTCCCTATCAACTTGTTATTACATTTCCCAAAAATGGTAATGCCCTGGCATAATATTTACCCCAATTTACCCGTCGTCGGAAGGGGACATATGAATTGACAGGTCTTAGTTCATTTTAAGGATTCCATACCCAAAGGGTGCAAATGGGACCCTATTACTGAGACTCCGCTGTCTGTCCGTCTGTCTGTCTGTCTGTCACAGGGCTCTATCTCTTGAACCGTAATAGCTAGACACTTGAAATTTTCACCGATTATGTATTACTGTGGCCGCTATAATAACAAATACTAAAAATAAGATAAAGTTAAAAATTAAAGGGGGTCGTCATACAAGAAACGTGTTTCTTCAGCGTTTTAAAACATTGTACGGTGGTACGGAACCCTTCATGTACGAGCCCGACTCGCACTTGCCCGTTTATTTTTACTGGCAAATGTTTGTAGACCTAATTATATGTTAAAATATGCAAACAGAAATGAAATGTGATGTCAACATATGAGCACACTCATACATTAGTCGAGAGTAATCTTCTTTGACTGCTCATCCAAGAGCCTAAAGTAGGCACTGATTTGGGAGTTGGCCCCGGAACAGGAGATATTCGTATTGACAAGTTCTTCGATACCCCATCAACTTGTTATAACATTTCCCCTAAAAAAGCATGCCGGGTATTTACGCCCGTTAATGGCAACAAAGAAATTGACAGGTATATGTTCACATTTTTTACTGGAAAATGTATGATAAATTAAGCAATCAGACATTAAATATAATGAAATCTGTACGGTAATTTTACCACACTGACGGGTAATGCATATAATTTGTAAAGTTTTTTAAAAATAAGGGGTCTTAAACTTACTTAACTTCGTGAAAATTACTTAACTACCTATAACTATTAGCTCTATTAACAATATTGTTTATTTTCAATGTTAAAAGAGAATAAAAAAATAATATCGACATAAAAAAATAAATGCCCCGATAAATGCCCAAGGGAAGGAATCTATCGGGCATCTATTAGCAATATTCCCAATGTGCCCAAAATGCCCGGGCATTTGTCCATCTCTACAGAATACCACAGCTGAAATAACAAGGCACAGCGCACGGCCCTCACTCATCTCACGGCACTGTGTAGATTTTTATGCCTCACACACATCACATTAGATATTCTTCGTAAATACTATCATACGAGTTTTTTATTTGGTCTGAGCATACGAAATACACAAAATTAAATTAGGTATAAGCAACAAAGTAAACCCCAAAATAATCGCATTACTTTCGCAAGAAAAACCTCAAAATGCATGATCCTTTTGCTTTTTCTGATAAACGAAAAAATACTATGTGTCAGCTGGCACGCACTGTCTGTGCGCACTGTCACTTCGTTTAAATAGTTTGAATTTATCAAATGGCTAATGTGTGTGATGTGAGTGAATGTGCTTTTTAAATTCTTGTAAGGATAAGCACAAATTAGCTTTAAGTTATTAATATATGCATAAATTTGGGTTTCTCCTAAATATGTAAGTAAGACATAGGTGTCTCTAAAGAAGCATATAATAGTTCCACAAAGATTAGCCCATATTGCACAGCCAGGTAGGAAATTACTTTTGTTGGCCTTGATAATTATATAAAAAATGCTCTTCCTTGTATTATTTCATGACTGACATGTCTGTTAATTGTGTCTATTTGTATTTATGCTAATATATCATTCACTTACAGTTGTTATAGCGACTTTATCGACAATATAAACTCGGTATAAGCGTCGTCTACAATGGCTTTAGCAGCAGATAATACGAAGATATTAGAATTTTTAGAACTGGTTGGTCGTTTGAAGGTGAGTATACAACGTTTTATGTACTATAAAATAAAGTATGAATTTGCTTACTTTCCGATTTCTTTATGATGTGTAGGCTCAAATAGTCGTGCAAACTGCACACCGACTGTGTGTAGTCCGATTGCAGTTGGTATGGAGTTCAAAATCCAATTGCACATAAACTGCAATTGGAGAACAACGGTTGGTTTGTAGTTTCATTTCAGTTGTATCAACTGCAATCCAGTTGCAATGTGATCCATATGTCTAAGCTACATTTCTAAATGGTAAGTACAATTTTCAAGCTGCAAATGCAAAAAAAAATTGTATGTCTTTATAAAATTTAAGCTATAACACTAGAACTGTGATATTCATTTTTACTTAATTAACAATATATACATTTTTTCAGCATGTCAAAAGAACTGGATGGGTGATCTGTGATATAAATGAGTGTGAATCAATTGCGGGACACATGTACAGAATGGGAATGATGACATTCCTATTGACAGAACAGAACAATACTACTAACTTGGATCGATTCAAATGCCTCCAGATAGGTAATGATACTTCATAAACAAGTATTAAATTCTTTAACACATTTGTAGACTAATGAGTATAGAATTCTTTAACATGTTTGTGGACTTTGAATCTATAGAATTCTTTAACATGTTTGTGGACTTAACTCTATAGAATTCTTTAACATGTTTGTGGACTTTGAGTCTATAGAATTCTTTAACATGTTTGTGGACTTTGAGTCTATAGAATTCTTTAACTCGTTTGTGGACTTTTGAGTCTAAAATTGAATAACTTTCCCCAAGGAATATATAGCGATGGGAAACATTGTTTGTTAAAAACATTTCGCTGTAATTTTCAGCCATATTTAGTAAACAAAGTTTTTTAACAAAACTTCACATTTGAAGCATCAGAATCACAGACGAATATGAGGATGTTTCTTCACAAACTGCGGCAAACACATTCCAGTGTATTTGCTTGACAAAACATTTAGACCACACCTCTTTTTTATGTTTATTAACAATGTTATGTTCAAAAACTGGCGCAATGGTCGCGGCTATAGGTGAACACAGTTTATATAATATATCCTTTCTCAATTTCAGCTCTAGTTCACGACCTGGCAGAATGTATTGTCGGTGACATAACACCACACTGTGGTGTTTCGCCTGAGGAAAAACACCGTCAAGAAGATGAGGCTATGAAAAAGATTGCGGAGCTCACTGGCATGGCTGGTGATAGGATGTATGAACTGTACAAGGTAAGCAAAAGTCCTCATAACGTTTCTTGACTACATATTATAATTGTTTCAATGTGAAGGTTGTAGCCATTGAATGTTGTAGCATTGTTTTTGTTTGCTGTTTTTAAAAAAGGCTTCTTTTTTCTACTTGTATAACTTGATACAAATAAATACAAATACACTATCACGTCTTTATCCCTAATGGGGCAGACAGAGCATTTTGGGTCTTGCAGCCCCAAGCAGACAGCCAGAAGCCCAGGGCCGCAAGACCCAAAGGCCACTTTTAGTGTGATGGTGATTGAAAAGGTGGAATAGGAATCAAGATAGTGATGAGTTCCTAGCCGCATCGCCTGTTAACACGATTCGCATTTTCGCCTTTTCCCCCAATCGGCTTTTATGATCTGCACGGGAAGAGAAGCAGCTGGTACATTCAAATTTTTTCTTTTCTTACATTCCATAACAAGGTATAACTTGATATCAAACAAATCTTCTTATCGAGTCGAAATGGTTACACTGTAGCTTCAATTTCAAATCACCTGTGACCAGTATATCAAACAAATAGAACCCAAAAACGAAAAATAAAGCTTCAGTAGTATATAGTAGTTGTTGATCTTTGTATACATGAATTATAGCATTTATTGTATGTAAGTTTTTGTAAGTGTAATTTGTACTCCCTGAATATATCTTGTTACACCTTTTAAATTATTAGAAGTTTAAATATTATTCTCTTACATTTTTAGGAGTATGAGTTTCAAACTTCACCAGAAGCACAATTCGCCAAAGATTTAGATCGCTACGACATGATCTTACAAGCCTTTGAATATGAAAAGCGTGAGAAGGCACCAAAAAAGCTGCAAGAATTCTTCACAGCAACAGAAGGCAAATTCAAACATCCGTTTATACAAGACTTAGTTAAGGAACTGTATAAGCAAAGAGAAGAGTTTGAAAGTAAAGTAATGGTTAATGGAAATACGTAATATGTACCTGCTAACTAGCAATATGTATGAAAATCATTCAGTTTCAATAACTTGTTGATTCCAGATTTTGATTTGATGTTCAAGCTACAAAGACATGTTCTAAGGGAGAACCTTGTTTTAAGAGTTTTAGAGCTGGCACTGTATTCTGTGCACATATTGTAACTAATTTATGTTACAGTGTGTTGTGAAATAAACATAGGAGCACAGAAGACTTCAAGGCACTGTAAAATAAAAATTAAGGATTGCATAATCAGGTGCTTATATACCTAAACTTACGCTTTCACAGAAGGGAATTATGCTTTCATTATATTTTTTATAAAGTAAAAATAACGGAGATTTATGAGTAGGTGTACTAATTATGAATATTTTTTTTACGGCGGCCGGCGTCGCGGCGGCCGCTCATAACGAACTATGGAAATTTTGCGGCGGCCCGCGCCGCGTGTCCGTGGACGCGGCCTTAGTGAGGTCGAAGTGGCGGTTTAGTGTCCCGAGGAAATCCGTGAGGTCGTTGTGATAAGCTCCAATACAATTTCAATCTCGATGCTGGACGGATGTTACCTGCGGCTTTGAGACTCATGCTTCAAACTCGAGAAGAGCATAATGTCAACAAGAGGCATCGACAATTCAGCTCGGTACATCTATCATCTCGGTCGATGCCTCTTTAGTTATACCGGATGTGGAAAGCGATAATAATAAACACCAAATTCAAGAAATAGTACAAACAAAGACATCGCCAATATCTGCGGTCCCCCGTACAGTCATTTCGTGTCGAGTAACGCGGGCGGTCAGTGCAGTGAGCGCAGCGAAACCAACGGGTCGCCGCCCCTAACACTTGCCCTAACAATTATTCGCTAAATCGATTGCAACCTAGTCGGCCTTTCCGACTACACTATGTTAGTAAGCCGTATACCAATATTCTCGAATTTATCTCACGTTAGTTTTAATAATATTTAACAGGCAGTTGGGCATTAATCAATTAAAATTTCAATTGATTAATTAATTTTTTAATTACATGTTACAATTGATTTATTTTAAATAATCTGTTTTAGTTGTGCCTTGCAACTATACCTGCAATTAAAATAATCGCGATTAAAATTTCTTACTGTTTTTAAAAGACAATTAAAATTAACAATTATCTCACAACTTTCCCAGACGAATATATATATGAAAAAAATAAGTTTTTAATTGTAAAACTCACGATAAACTAACAATGAATTAAATGTTAGTAGTTGCGAGTTTTCACAATTACAAATTACAACTAATCAATTGTTAGTTGCGAGTTTTCGCAGTTACAAATAATAACACGCAATTGACTATTGATTAATTGTTAGTTTTTAGTTGTTCAAACAATTTAATTTTGCCTAACACTGATAACAGGTGTATAAAATTTCCTGGATGCAAGTTTAGATATATAAGCGCCATATTATCTTTAATTATAAAGAAAGACTCAGTATTCCATTGTTCTTAGGTATTTTACTGTTGAAATAATTAAGTATGTGAAGCTTCATCTTTAATTTATTCTAAGTTCGTACCTAGACCTAGATTTCTTTTGTACAACAGCTGATCGAACGCGCTAGACGCGTTCTGTCATAGTTATAATTCGCTCTCTTTCTGTCAATTTTTATATTTTATGATAATTTTAAAAGTTACCATAATTTGAATTATATTTATTTTTGTTACAACTGTAGACATTTGCAAATTCAACAATTATGCTAGCATGGCCAGTTTAAATAAAATAGGGAAGGGATCAAAATTTTGAAAAGGCTGGAATATTTTTCTGTTTTTAGGAATACCTAAAATTCCTTGTTACCTTAAAAAAATATCGGATTTTTCTGTCCAGTCAAAATAAAAATATTCAAGCGTTTTTAACATTTTCATCCCTTCCCTATAGGTTGTTTTTTTTTTACTGCAATATCTGTTGATTTATCAGTTGCCCCAAAGAATTCTTTATTGTTTGTTTTTATTCTACAATAGTTGGCATTATCATGGACGAATATTACTAGATGACTGACAATCTTTATACTTTGAAGCTTTATACTTTAATCTGATCAAAGAGCTTGTAATATATTATTATACCTCCAATATCTCTGAATCTGATTTTTTTTATTCAAATTTTGTAGCTAGATGGAGCTACTAGTTCGAAAGAAATTAGTTTGGTAATGATACCGCTTAATTTCGAAAAGATGGCGGTATAAGCGTTTATTTTCTACAAACAAACAAGCGCTATCTCAGATTTTTCGTGGATACCGTACCGTCAGCCTAAGTACCCAGCATCTTGTATGACTAGCAGGCGAGATAGTAGCGACATCTAGAAATAAAACAGGATTTTAGCTTTCTAGCAGAGTATGGGTCGCGTCACGTAAAAAGAACGCTGGCGGTCAAGCTGCGCATTAGGCTATTTATCGATCTTTTTAATGAATATTATACCTAACATATTTTTCAATGTACCTACCCATAGCCAATTGTACCAAGCCGCAAGTGAAAATAATACAATAGGCCTAGTAACTTCGTGCGCGAGTGTACTCAAGCGCAAACACACACCCTCTACTTTTTTCCAGCGTTCTTTTGACGCGACGACGATGACGCGACGATGACGCGACCTATACACTTTTTTGTATGGGATTCCTGGGAAGTCAGTCCTCTTGTAATCTATGTTCATGGTATTATTTAATATTTTATATTATGACATGAAATCAACAGACGCGATATGCGTGTCGTTTAAGTATCTCAATACTACGTGATGTGGCGTTCTTCCTGCTCTGATGCTGCATAGACCCATGTGCATGTAGGACTTTTAATTGCTTATAAAAATAAGCTTAAATAAATACTAAGAAACGTTTATTTAGAAGAAAATGTTATGTCGATCGCGTTCAGTACCAATGTGCGAAGAACCTTACTTACATACATAACTCATACATAGTTTTGTAATAAATACTTACTTAGTACTTAATCCATTTGAAAATTCAATAATATTCGTATATTAATGATATTAATGAACAAATGTTTTACATCATCCAGTGCAGAATTCAGGAGAATGTTGAGAAGTTAATTTATTATGGAATGACTGAGTATATTTGGGCGGGCTCCTTGGCAATGGCTAGCAGTACACTAAGCTGAATTTAAGATGCTGATTTTATAAGCATTGTCTGTGTTGTATTGTAATCAGTCAAAATTGTATCAGTACAATACCAGCAATGTTCCAAAAATCAGCATCTGAATTTCAGCAAATGGATTTCCAAGCAATGCGGCGCGGCGCGTACTGATACCAGTCAGTACGCGCAGTACACGTAAGTGTATGCGTACACAATAGTGTGTAAACACTAGTGCGTACTGAAGGTGTTTAATGTCCGTTTCAGATGGAATTGTATCATCGTGATTTCCATTTTTGATGTTCAACGCTTTATAGCGTTACTACGTTATCGTAGCATCATCGACAGAAATGTGTCGACACTCGTCAGCACTGCTTCAGACTGGAATGGCTCGGCCGGCAGCGCATTTACCACGTCCTTAAGCGGTCAAGTCTTTCACAAGCTATTCTATGCATTTCGAAAATAGAAATAAATATAAAGGTTTAACAGAATGCGCTGCCAGCCGATGCCGTTCCCAGTAAAAAAAAATAGGTCTATGGCCCTTCCAGTGTGAATTAGCGCTAATGGACCAAGATCCACAGAAGAGCCAGACCTATTCTTTCTCACTAGGTAGGTAAATATTTGTGTGCGTTAGTAGTGTTAGTATGTACTTGATGTACTTACTGACTTGTCAAACATCTGGCCAGACATGTGTACACGTGTTTTACAGAATTGTGTCTGGCAGGATAGTTGCCAGCGTAATATTAGCCCTGAGATTTGAAGAGAGGTGAATTTGGGCCCCCGTACGAGTAAATGGGCTCTGTTCCTAAACTAGCGAGTACCTATGCGTAAACTGAAACTACATTCTAACACTACTTAATCGCGCACACAAATGATCCCTTCGGCCACTTCCGAAACCAAAGTTCGAAACCGGTTTCTAAATAAGAATTTTTTTTCTTCTTTCGAAATTGGTTTCGGTAAAAGAATAATATTTCTTATCTCGAAATTCGTTTCGAGATAAGAATATTGTTTCGTCTTTCGAAACTATCAAATCTAATTTTATTTCTTCATCTATCTCCATGTTGTTTATCAATGTTCAAAGCGAGTGGCCAGTATTATCTATGAAGTATTGTGCGTAGTTGTGCATACTACTCATTACTATGATTCCACCCAACTGTATGTCTTATCGATATGTGGTCATACTGATTAATAGTTCAATAGAGATCTGGTCTATTCGCTATATTGTCCCATCACGATCTAGTCCAACTGAGACTTAGTCTAATGGCGATTTAGTCATAAACACTACCTAGTCATATTGAGATGTGGTCTTAAAGATCCTAACCCTTCGAAACTATCAAATCGTAATCTAATCCTATCTATTTAGATGTATAAGAAGTAAGAATTGAAAGTTAATATATATAATATTTATATTTAATTCAAATAGAAAATAAAAAACATTTAATAATGCAATGAAAACGGTGCAATAATTTCAAGGCAATGGCCAACCGTGATTTCTTTTTTTTTAAGCTGTTGGATTGCTAATTTTATTTCTTCATCTATCTCCATGTAGTTTTTGTTCTTTTTAGTTGCTTTTTTGCAAACGCCAGTTTCATTTTTCAAAACATCCAGGACTTGAGCTAATGTAGGATTCGTACGCGCAATGAATCTGTTTAATTTGGAGTGCCACCCCTCCAAGTGGTTCGTAGTTCTAATTTCTTCCTCGCTGCAGCTGCAAACTTTGTGAAAATTGTTTTGCTCAAACCATTGCCTTTTAAAATATTTGTTAAACTTTTGAACTTCTATGGCATTTGGGCTTTTATTCATAACATAGTTATATCCTTTAGTAATAAACTGTTGCGGCAAACGGGCTAAGCCTGCACAACGAGCTACGTGTCTCTTTTTGACACTGGAGTTTAAGTTCAGTTTCTTTGCCTTTCGGAATAATGCCCTGTTAAAATGGAAGTACTCGTAGCATAACTTTATTTCGATCATTGGAAAGACATCTCTGATTCCTAGCATTGCTGCTTTCTCAAAATCCAAAGTAATCTTCTTTGGTTCAAATGATGGAATTTGTGATTTTATTAATCGGAATAATACTTTGTATGTCTCCTTTTTTTTGTTTTCGAGAAAGGCAAAAATTAAAGGGGTTAATGAAAGAGTATTTTCATCATAGCCGTGTATAGAATATAACTGTTTAAAACATCGTGGGCAAGATTTAAATGTTCCGTCGCAGTAAATGTGTTTATAATTTGTGATTTTTTGTCTTGCATTTGCTGTGCAAAATACTAATATGCGATTGCCGTCATCAATGAAATCAGCTAAGATCAACTTTTCAAATTTTCCGGGAACAACTACTTCGCTAGGTAGTGTAAATCTCTGTTTTTTGACACCTAACACTTTGTTGCGTTCGTTGTATAGCCCGCTTTTAACATTACTAAAACTTGGCAATTGATCACTTATAACCGTATATCCCAAATTTTCCATATCGGCCATCATATCGTCATATTGTTTTTTTATTGATACAAAGTTAGTACTCACTTTTTGTTTTAAATTATCCATGTTTTTAAGATATTCTGTTTTAACAATATCCCCTTTACAGTGACTCTTGTGTTGATTTATTTTTATAATTTCATTCTTAGAATTAATAGTAAAGTTACCTTTGCATCCCAAATGTTCTTTTACGCAATAATAAAATGCGTTGCCGCTTTTGTAAATTTTCTTTCTATGGTACTTCCGCCCTTCGTACAGAGCTGCTACTCCTCCTCTTTTAGTACTTATAAACTCTATTTGTGTTTTATCCATTGTATATAGGTACTGCAATTCTGAATACCACGTAAATGAATGCTATTAAAATAGCTTCGTTGCACTTCCGTACTTTATCAGCACTTGACATTGACTTGACGTATATCATTGATGATAATGGCAATATATGTCATTTTAATTAAAAAGGTTTCATATTGTGTTAGTGGATAGTAAATAGCAAAAAAGCAACTAAAAAGAACAATAACAACATGGAGATAGATGAAGAAATAAAATTAGATTTGATAGTTTCGAAAGACGAAACAATATTCTTATCTCGAAACGAATTTCGAGATAAGAAATATTATTCTTTTACCGAAACCAATTTCGAAAGAAGAAAAAAAATTCTTATTTAGAAACCGGTTTCGAACTTTGGTTTCGGAAGTGGCCGAAGGGCAAATGATAGGTAGTAAATAAATAAGAAAGGTCTGGCACTTCTGTGGCTCTTGGGCCGTAAAAGATATCTTACTGTAGGTCGACGTTCGCTCTGCATTCCAATAGGCGCATAAACGCTTAAAACGCCATTTCAAAAGCTAAGCGGCCTAACTCAAATTTCCACATTCTTTTAATTATAATAAGACATACGAGTACCTATATATTTTCAAATATAATTGAGTCATGGACTCGGCTTGTATTTCTCTGTACGTAGGTATTCAATATCCAAATGAAAGTTTTTTTAATAAACAATAAATGTTTTACTGTGTTACTTAATAGACCCCGATTAATTTATTATAAGGGCGTGTTTACACCAAACGTATAGACCGCCGCCGCCAAAACTGAGCGCGCGTAACGCAGTTTATCGCTTTGCGCTTTGCTATGTATATTTAACTTCTCGTTCACACCGACCGAACCGAACCGACAGTACTAACAGTGAGCATGCTCAGTCGGCGGCGGAGTATACGTTTGGTGTGAACATGCCCTAAGAAATAAAAGGGGATGGGTGTCGAGTCGTGGACCGTGGTACACCCGATGGGGTCGAAAGTTCCTCACTGCAAAATCGAAAGTTTTATAGACCTTTCAAATTTAATTCAATATTGTTTTTTAAGAAAGAAATCGCAGGTGGCCATCCTGGATTAATAGAAAAGAAACAAAAGAGCTCAGCCTTTGGTAGAAGTGGCTCAACCTGCAGCCTCACCGGGGGGGGGGGGGGGTTGAAAGTGGCTTCGGCCTTCAGTCTCGCGGACTCTCGCTACACACTCGAAAGTTATCCTTGTATTGCGAATGTCCTTGTGAGAAACATGATTGCCAAATGTGCGTGTTTCCGAATGCTTCTTTGACTCAACACTTGATAGCGTTGGGCTAAAGAAGTTTTCGGGCTGGCAAATTGTATGCTTCTTCGACTTAAGTAACACTTGTATAGATAATTTGTTCAATCCATAGTAGAAGCACAGAAGACAGTAAGAGTATTTGATTTTTTTTTTTTATATTCGTTTCGTTTCATTTTTCGTGTGTGTAAGTGGCCAACATTGGTGTCAGATTTTTCAAGCCGCCTAAAGGCATCTGACAGCTTGACGACTGCCATACAATGATGACAGCCGGGACCAACGGCTTTACGTGCTTCCGAAGCACGGAGGAGCTCGAGAAATTTTTGTACCACTTGTGGTCACCCATCCAAGTACGGACCACGCCCGGGGTTGCTTAACTTGTGAAAGCGCTAGCAATGCGTTCTCCCACGGGGCAATCGAGCTCCATTTTTATATATGTAAGTATGACGCAAAATTAAACAAAAAGTTTGATTTTATGTTAATTTTTATATTTATTTTTCGTTTGACTTTTTGTTCAATTTGATTTAGCCAAAGAGAAATTGTTTAAGTTTTATAATTTAATAAAAATAACATTAATCATCATCTTATCCAATTTAATTCAATCCAATCAAATCCATTCGGTTTAAAATAACTTTAGACATTGTCTTCCTATACTCTGTTATCAAACCAGTTATTTAGTTTACCAACAGAACGCATCCCCTAAATTCTTATGCCACAAAGCGGTGCGTATGTTGTACTATAGAAGGATAAAGGTCATAGCACACTTACACGTCTCGGCTCTAACACCGCTCCCACCCAACACCGCCCTAAACTAATACGACTGCTCGCGGTCCACGCATCGACAGCTAACAGGCGCCCAGCGCTCCACGCACCGACAGCTATCAGGCGCCCTAATCTAGGGGAGGGAGGCTCATCTAGTCGACTGTTAGCAGTCAGCATGCGGACAGCGCGTATACCGCTTGTTTCCAACGCGCGGCCAGCGAGGCGTCAACAACCGAGCATTCTGATGGCGGTAAGCTTGCTGACAGTGAGCTGTCTGCTAATTAAGTTGCCAATGTAAAATATATCTAAAGTGCACTACCTACCTGAAGCCATATTTTATTTGTTGAGTGGGAGCAGAGTCGTGTAAGTGGGCTATGACCTTAAGCAGTCTTTAGCCCAACGCTATACAAGTGTTGACTCGAAGAAGCATTTGGAAACACGCACAAACAATTTGTCTGCCCGAAAGCTTCTTTAGCCCAACGCTATACAAGTGTTGACTCAAAGAAGCATTCGGAAACACTCCGCACAATTCGTCTGTCCGAAAGCTTCTTTAGCCCAACGCTATACAAGTGTTGAGTCGAAAAAGCATTCGGAAACGCGCCAAATGTAGGTACCTACTTGGGCATTTTCACTCAAATGGTGCTTTGACTCTTATGTATTCTGTGATGGTGCAGGCTCTTTTTGGCGCGTCGCATGAAAACATACTGAAGAAAAAAATAGTAGGAAACATATTTAAAATAAGAAGCTCATTATACAGAAAGTATATTTATAAACCTGTATGGATTTGACATTTGGCTCTAGAAAAAACACATCTAAAAATTTATTTTAATTAAAAATGATTCAAAAATGTTTGAATTTATACTGTCCCAACGACAGTCTGCTTAATTGTATACGAATTTTTGTAACATTTTTCTATGTCTGCTAACATTGCGGTGATTTACTTTCATTGGTAGATACCTAATTGTGCATGCATTTAAATTGAGTAGTTATTTAACTTTGGTAATTAAACAAATTTATTAAATAAATAAATTAAACTTATCTCACGAATTCGCGACTACCGGACATGTCTGAATAGTCACGCAAGTTTTCCTGTTAAAATACTCAATATGGGTGAATTTCTTTTTTTAATGGCAGTTCAAAGTTTGAATCGCCATTTTGAAGTTTTAACGAAAGACATCCAGCTGGTGCGTCACGCTCTCCTCAAAAAGTGTGGTCAAAAAAGATCTATCGAGGTTAGTAACGTTTATTATTGTAAAAGTAAAGTTTGTCGTTATTTCTTCTTGATCTGTGAATAAATAAAACGCCGCTGAAAACATACATAAGTGGAATTCAGAAGGATTCTGCTATATTTATTAAGTACTAGCTGACCCCGCGAACTTTGTTTCGCCCGTTCCCGTTCCTTTTCCCATATTTTCTCACCGTTTAAACCTTCCCTGGACTACGACAAACATTTCAAGACCAAAATTAGCCAAATCGGTTCAGTCGTTCTCGAGTTTTAAGCAGACTAACGAACAACAATTCATTTTTATTTATATAGATTTTAATTTTACTGTAAAACAAAATACATTCGTCACGTCCTGTTAGCAACCGTTACTATAGGATGGACAAAAAATGTTACAAACACACCTGTAAAGCTTAGTACAGAGGAAAGTTAAGATACCTGTGCCACCTCACGTAGTGCGCGACGCGCGCGGTGGCACAGGTTTCCGATTAACCGTCTGTACGTATTCAACGGAATTTATTTAAACGATGTAAACGTTTCGATATACGTAACGGAACGTATATTTTAATGTGTATTTTTATTTTTATATAGGTATGAGAAATTAAAAATTTACATTTAATGAATATATATTTAGTACCTCTATTTACACAAAAAATTTTAAGAAATTTGTCCAGCATTGAACACTATTCCTAATAATTCTGTTTCGTAACGTCACATGTCCAATTAGTAACTATCCCTCAAAATTTTTGACTATTTTTCTTTAAAGAATTTTGAATCCTTTAACGTTAATATTGTTATAAGTATTCATAAACAAAGAAAAATAAACTAAAATTATGTTTATATATGATTTTATAAATTTTTTACTGATCGATAAAGTTATTCGAAAAATAAACCTTGTGTTTAGAGAATGCAATCTCGACGGACAACAAAGTGATCTTATAAGTTTAATTTTTCATGCGCGCTCAATCTCGATCTCGAATGTGATCTCGAAAAATTTCTCGAGATCTCGCAAGAATCGAGATCTCGCGAGATCTCGAGAAATTTTTCGAGATTCAATCTCGTTTTTAAAATATCGTTCGAGATCTCGACCAAATCGATCGAGATCACATTGGAGATCGAGATTGAGCGCGCATGAAAAATTAAACTTATAAGATCACTTTGTTGTCCGTCTGTCTGTCTGTCAACACCCTTTTTCTCAGGAACGCGTGGCGGTATCAAGCTGAAATTCATATCAAATACTCAAGTTTCCTGTCCCTTGTAGCTGAGAAAAAAATCAAACTTCTAAGCCTACGCAATCAAAAAAAAAATAAAGCCGTTCATGCCGCAAGTTTTCGACACTCGCAAGAGAATCAAAAACTACAGTAAGTATAGGTACTTCCCGTAAACTCAGAATCTTGAAATTTGGTACGAAGCAACGACTTATAGCACAGATAAAGGAAAAATGCGAAAAGCATAAATTTTTAGTTCAGTACATCATAAAATAAAAATATTTTTAATAATTTTAAACTTACTTATATACCTACAGGTTTGTACGGAACTCTCGGTGCGCGAGTCCGACTCGCAATTTGCCGGTTTTTTAAATTTTTACTTAATTATATTGGTTTTATTTACAAAATATTATAACAGTCAAATAGTTAGGTAGTTTTTATTTAATTTAACAATTTTTGATCAATGAGTATCTCGATTAAAGCGAAATCTCGCGAGATCTTGAGTGCTATTTTTCATTTAGGGGCTCAGCGAAACACAAAACGTGTAGTTTTCCAACTCACCACTCGCGTTCCGACGCATTGCATCGTATTTTTGAAACCGTCGTGTGAGCGATAAGTAATATTGCGTTACGCAGAAAATATCATAAATTTGTCAATGGTTTTCTAAAAATTTCAACAAAAATAAAAAAAGCAGTGTGAAACGGAACTGATACTCCATGGTGGAACGTTTTTTTGACATTTGTACGCTACAAATGTCAAAATTACGAGTGGTTCAGACCACTCGTTGCAAATCCTTCGCATACGATCAATTCAAAAATACGCCCATTTGGAAACACTCGCGCAAATCATTCGTAATGTGAGTCCCTGAATGAAAAATAGCACTCCTGGACGAGATTTCGAATGGTTCAATCTCGTATTAAAATTTTGAGACAAGATCTCGATTCGTTATAATCTCGAGTCGAAATTGTAGTCCCTACTTGTGTGGACAATATGTTACGAAAGTTGAATTTAAAATAACATTAAATATGTTATGGCTATGGCTAAGTATTAATATTTAATTTGAATAATTATTAATTTTGAAGCTCGTTTGCAGCGAGCATTTTTATATAGAACCTTTATATAAATCACATAATATATAATACATACTATTTTATATAATTACTAAGTAAAACCGACCCTTCCCTGATATAGTAGTTTAGGTACCTACGCCTATGGTATCTAACACGGTTGGCTTGCTTGACTTGATGCCAGCGCCTGCCAAAAGGTCTCATATAAGTACAAAACTGCAAAAAAAGAGAAATAAATGGCAGAAAGCGTACTACAGCCTAAGGCGGAAATCGTAGTACTACTACAGTATGATAGTTAGTAAGTAGTAATAAGTAACATTTCGCTAACTATGCTAATTCTTAAGCAAAGCAAAGCAAGCAAGACCCAAAATGCATCGGGGAATACGCTAAGATTAGAGAGACAGAGAGAGGGAGAGAGAGAGAAGAAGAATGGCACTACGTCGGGTTAAGTATAAAATTGCAATTGGGCATGTAAAAGTCCTTAATACATGTTATGAGCGTTCGTACGGTTGATCCATCGATTTGAGATTTTTGTTTTGTCGATCACGAGGTCAGACGGCAGACCACATATATACAAATCTTTTATCAATTGGTTACAAGTGCTTCAATGGTATGATCTTTCAAGAATAAACAAAATCATTGATAAACGCTACTTCCATGGTTACTGGTAACAATACTGGTACTTACATAATTTGCTAAAATATCACCATCTTCCTCGCCTTCTCTCTATTTGGGATCGGGTCTGTATGCCAAATCCATATCTGTACTAAACCCCTCTCCTTCATGTCCCACTTCACTTTACACATTTCCCCCACGTTTTTCTAGGTCGTCCTCTATTTCTGTGGCCATCCACCTTCAAGTTAACCATTTTATTGGCCAAAGGAGGAGCTTGGTGGCTCGGTGGGAATACGCATTGCTAGCATTTTCACAAGTTAAGCAAACCCGGGCATGGTCCGTACTTGGATGGGTGACCACAAGTGGTACAAAAATTTCTCGAGCTCCTCCGTGCTTTGGAAGGCACGTAAAAGTCGTTGTCCTGGCTGTCATTGTTTGGCAGTCGTCAAGCTATGTCAGATGGCAGCTTGAAAAATCTGACACCAGTATTGGCCAATTACATACACGAAAAACAAATAGCCAGATGTTCGGCATCCCGCTTCTTGACATAACTTTTTAACTTCTCTATAATCGGTGCTACCTTTAAACTTCCACTTATAAATTAATTCCTGATCTTATCCATCTACGTCACCTCACACATCCACTAAAGCATCCCAATTTCTGCTACATGTAACTTTATGTTCTTCTTTCTTCTTCGTAGCCCCGCATACAAAGCAAAAAAACTGCTAAAATATAAGTACTTAGCGGTGAGTTATCTATTTGAAAAGCTATGACGGAGGTCAGGCTCGCTGGTCGGTACCTACGATTAGGTACATACTCTGCAAAAACGCTTTTTTTTCGTAGAAAGATGGTTGAAGGATAAGGGTCTCGACAGACGGACTGCTTTTCGACTGCAATCCAACCGCAATGCAATGCAGTCGGTGTGCAGTTCACACGACTGCACGCCGACTACAATTGAACTGCAATCTGACTGCGCGTTTGGTTTGCAGTTCTATTGCAGTCATGTCAACTGCATTCAAACTGCACTTGAACTGCAATTTGCGGTTGGATTGCGGTTGAAATGCGTTCCGTCTGTCTAGAGCCTAAGAAGAGAAGTTTTTATACCATAATTATTTGACATTCATATTATAAAGTAAACAGAGGTATGAAAGTCATAATATTGACTAAGTAATAATTAGCTAGTCTAGGCAATTGTCTTGCAAGAATGTTTCCACTTTCATTAAACGGGGATGGATTTCCAATGCAGTATTCACGTGATTCCTCATTAGTATTTCCCGGAGCCTTTACCTTCACCGTGAGCAATGTTAATAGGCTGTATGATTAATATGAGTAAAGAGATAGCTGACCACCACTGCGCTCTATGAATGGCAATGTTCGTGATACCGCTACGTAAATTTAAATTCTACGTTTGCGCCGAGTGGCCATTGAAAATGCGGAGGTCCTGGCTGACGGTCCACCAATTAGATTTAGCTCCAAAATGAGCGTTCTAACTCGCTTAAAGTTTAACGAAGTTTCAGTCGTTGTGTTGAAAGTTGATGTCGCAGTGAGTCTGATGTGCGACCGGAATGGGAAACTGTGCGGGAATGATTTTGTGGTGGTTCCTTATATGTGCAGGTTTGTGGTTTCGTAGTTTTAGTGTTTGCGAAGTTATTATAACGTTGATGGTAATAGGATGTTGGTAAGTGCTCGCATTTAACTTAGTTTTCATAACTTATTGGTTTTAAGGTCCTACTTGACCACTAACTTAGGTATTCTAATTACCTTGCTTTACAAAAAATGCTGCTTTACAGAAAGTAGCAAATCCTATTTATATACTAAAATTATTTTAAGTACCCTTAAAATAGTTTCAGTATGTTATGTTAGACGTTATATGTATATCACGGATTGAATATCCCTTAAAAATAATATTTCGACCTATATGCAAATACGAAGAGGGTTATGTGTTGCCAGCCATTGAGATGCTCTGTTTCTGGACTGACTGGACAAGTCCCAGTAAAAGCTCACAACAGAATTTTTGTCTGTTTCCGTTATATTTGCATAACTATATCATCATCATAAATAAATAAATAAATATATCATCATAACTATATAACGTCTAACAAAATATATCTACTGAAACTATTCCATAGTCCATGATACTGAACAACTTTCCCCAAGAAAAATATAGGTATCGAAATATGGGAAATATTTTTTTGTTTTCCATATAAACTCAGATCAGCTGATCGGTCAACTTGAATGGAAGGCTGAAAATTATTTTTAATATTTAGATATATGTTCTTGTTTAGTATCATAGACTGAATTTACCCTTGAAATAGTTTCAGTATATTTTGTTAGACCATGAAATAAATAACCTACTCATATATTTTTGTGAGATATTTGGCAAGTGTCTGGCGTGCTTGAGCCCTCCCAGACTAATTTCCCCTATTAGTCTACAAAATGTCGATAAAAGTTTCGAGCGTATGTCTGAGCATTGAACTTAATACAAAGTACCTATCTACCGACCTAGTACCGTTGGTTGCCCTTTCAACTTAACTCATAGAATTACTTAATGTACAATTTGTACGCACATAAAAAGAAACAAGACCATAAATATTCTAAATCCACTTTCACCATTTATTTTATTTGCCGTCAGTTCTAAGATAACAATCTGGAGACCGCCGTATACGTACGTATACGGACGCACCTCCGATTTAGGTTATCCTGCTTGGAAACGATCAGAATTGCTGATTAGACAATGTATACGATGAGAACGGGTGTCAATTTTTGTGACTTGCCATTCATGAATATGTACGCATTTTGTATAAGTAGGTAGCTGACGACATGCTAGGGATGCGTAATGTGATCGAATGTTTTATAGTAACGTATTACTCATTGTTTTACTGAGAGAAAACGGTAAAAGTTTTATGCATGTGTGCTGTCTAAGAGCAGAATGTTCTTTGTCGTTTTATGCCTCTTTTTTGTAGACAAATAAGGACCGAACGATTCAAATATGTAATAAATCATACAAGATAACGTTTACAGAGTAGCTTATAAACTACTTACTTACAAGTATACTCTTGTGTGGGCTCGTTGATGTCTTTTGATAGAGTATTATACAAAAACAAATATTTTGGAGGAAATAGTTGGTAATTACTTAAGTATCTACTTATTTTGAAGGAGTGTTTTCTCGTTGACATTTTTACCCTTTTGTACAAACTTTCAACCAGAGTTCACTGAGAATATTTATGTTACCCTTCAGTTAATTTTCGTTTTACTCAAGATATTTAATGAAAGTAAGTAGGTGGCCGATATTGAGACAAAATGAAATGAGACTCATTTTTATGAGTATTGTAAGTGGGTTCATAGGAATATTCATATTCTGTCTGATCTGGGAAATACACGTGCCAGGTAGACCACTTGAAGAGCAGAGGCAAGAGCATTTTTCGAAAGAACTGCTTGTTCCTGAGACCCTGAATGTCTGATTAGGGACTTAAACTGAACACAAAAAATTAATTCAAAATGTTGGATACCCATCCATTAGGGTTACTATACAAATAAGCGGGCAGCATTAATCAGCACCGCCAATGTTCGGGGAAAAGCCGATATAATTGCTTCGGGTCGACTTTATTTATTTATTTATTTTAAACAATACAATTACTCTTTATTGCACCATGAAGAAAGGACATACAACAATACAGAGAAAAAAAACAAAAATGATACAAAGGCGGACTTATCGCTTAAGTAGCAATCTCTTCCAGTCAATCTTTATTCTTCTTTATTCCAGTCAGTCTTTATTGATTAACAATGAAATTGTCTTACAATTGGCGGACTTAACGCTAAACATTGTTGTTCGATAAATACTGCCAAAGCGACTATGCCGGCCTGCTTATATGTGTAGCAATCCTCACGACGTAATGGTAGTTGCAATTTCAAATTAGATAGGCCTTAGAATATTTATGCTTTCCTTTCCTTTCATATCTTCTGAAAACTTGTAGTTGTCTTGTAGATAGGTACAAGTTCTCCTACGCTGCTAATAAGATATTATTGATTTTGTTTGACCAGTTTTTAAATTACTTTCACAGGCGTATCTGGAATAAAGTGGAACGCGCCGGTGCCCTACGATCCGGTGTGGTTGGCTAGTGTAGAGCAGTATGCCACAGTGTCTTCTCTCTCAGACACTCGATTTTGGTGGGCCACTGAAGAAGATGTTTCATTTTTGTTGTATACTAGGTAAGTTTAGTTTATATGTTCATATACATTTAAACCCACGTCTTTTCTGGGGTACGGCACGTAGTGGTCATATTCTCTATGGGTACAGTGCGTGGAATCATCCTCTAGCAGGTGGTAGGCGCCAAAATGCCTTGTTAGTTTTTTTATGAAAAATTAAAAATATCTTTATTTAAAACCAAAGTAAGTACATCAATCAATCAATCACAATTTGTAGCAAAGAAACCTGCTAGAGTAGTTTAAAAACTGTGATGCAGTTTTGGTATCTCTCACCCTTGAGGGGACTATTAGGTTTAATCCGCTAGATAAGTAGCCCGGTCAATTTAAACATCCGAGGTTACAATAATTCGCACCCAGTTAAAAGTTGGTAGGATTTTTCAAACGTGATTTTTGAGATTTGGCGTGATGTATGGGGGTCTTTCTTAAATATTTATTTTATTGTAATTAAATTATTTGTTTTTAAAGTGAATATACAAATAAATATTCTGTGAATATTTCAAGTGTCTACCTGTTGCCGTTTTTAATATAGAGCAAAAAAACGGAAGAGATTTTTAATCTAGAGTAAAAAAACGGAAAAAATCTCTTCCAACTTTTTGAATCGTTAAGTATGTCTCAGAAACGGTGACTTTTAGGAAAAAAAAGGATTCAGACATTTTTTATAGATAATTATCTGATCTTCAAGTTAGGTCTAAACTAATTTTATGATATTTGCCGTTTTGCTGAAAATTTCGAATAACCCTTTTTTGTGACCTTGGACCCACAGTAATTTTTTTCCAGGTATCGGATCGATGAGGACTTTTTATATTTCGTTTCTGATGGTGTTTTGAACAATCATACTAACTTTCAGCTGGGTGCGAATTGTCGTAACCTCACACCCATTTTTTCGCCTAATTTGACCGGGCTAAAGTTGAAGTTCATAAAATGAAATTTCAATATTTCACCTTTTTTTTGATAAAATAATAAATTTATTTTAAATAAGCAGTTGTCATTTGTTCCCCGGGTTTCCTTAAAAAAATCGAGTACCTAAGTTGCATGTAATTTCGTATACTGATTTCTATTACGTGTGGATTTTCAGGCACAATCCTACAGAACCTCAAATAATAGGCATCAATGACACGGAGGCCTTGCGGAACTCCAACTTCCATTTCAACAAAAAAGTTAAATTCCTTTGCCATGGCTGGACCAATAACGCGACCAGCCCAATGCCACAGTCTTTAAAAGAAGGTAAGTAGGTAGTTTTATAAATACCATATAGGTTTAGGGTCTTATCACACTGGCGATTTGCGAGCGATTTAAAAAGTGATCGCCGCGAGTGCGCAGCAATATCGCCATGAGTTCGTATTTCAATGAATCGCATCGCTTTTGAATCGCTTTAAATTCCCTACAATCCTTCCTGAGCATTTATTTATGCCTTTTCTTTTATATACTTGAACGAAATAGGTAGGCAATAGATTTACTTGCGGCTAATGATGACGCCGTCGAAGTTGCTCTCTACTAGGCTGACAAAATATAGAGACAAAAAAATACCATCGACAAGCAAAGAAGAAGGTACTAATGTACGAGTAGTTTATATGGTAATGAAACCGAATCAAGAAATTATTATTTTTAAATAATAAATTTAAGTAAACAGTTCTTGAGTAAATCTCTGTTGTATTTTTGGTCGATTCGTCCCACGAAGGTGTTGGTGTATATAGTTCTTCCCTATTTTCCTTAATATACTAATTATTATTTCAGCGTACCTGAACGTAAGTGACTTGAACATCATAGTGGTGAATTGGGGAAAAGCGGCTATGGTGAACTACATTCTGGCCAGTTACAATGTCGAATTGGTGGGGCGGGTCGTCACAGAATTCCTGGAGTTTCTGATCCGCGAAGGAGTTTCTATGCGTGATATGCACCTCATCGGCCACAGCCTTGGTGCTCATGTCGTGGGCATAGCGGGAGCTTTTGTATCCGAAGGTCCCATTGATACAATCACAGGTATGTTAAAAATATAGAAAATTAATACCACTCTCATCTCAGCGTGTTCCAGTTGCATCCTCAGCTGTAATGCTGCGGCTTTTCTTCTCCACTTCGCACGGTTTTGAGCATCCTTGATTGTAAGACTATTTTAGAAAATTAATACCTATAAGTACCTTCAAAATCTTCTTTCTTCTTTTTTTTTTGCCAATTTGGTGTGTCGGGTGTCCAAAAGTTGTGTTATTGACGAGTACTCTTTGGTGTTGATAATGCCTTTTCTGACTAACGGTTTACAGGAGTTATGTTATATTAGTTTTTTCACAAGTAGGTAGGTGCATTTCTAAGTCTGAACTGAAAGCGTTATATGAATTGCCCGAAAATGTGTGCTCCAAAAAGAAAACACCTCGTAGATATAAACTTCTCGCCCGCTTTTTGTGTCAGAACATGTGCGAAGATATATATTAAAATATACTTATTTATTATAGTCCAAAAGTGAAAAAGTTACGTAATAAAAAGACAATATTGACTGCATTGATTGCGAATACACGATTTTAACGGACACACAACAATGGCTCAAGCCAATATGAACGTAGGTTTATTGAAAAATAAATTAAAATCAAACATGCCGAATATCCATATATCCGACCACGATCCTCTGTTTGTTTGGGAATTCCCAAACGTATGTATACCTAGGTAACACAAATATTCAACTTTTAAACGACAAAAAACTAACTAGGCTTGGAAAAATCATAGAAAAATAGCGAAAATGTTCTCTTCACAAGGAGTTCAATGATTACCAAAAAAAATCTAAATAGTAATTAGAGATACTGTAAAGTTTCGATCCAATACTCTTAATAACCGACACTTTCCTGTAGCTTAGCAAAGCCATTTCAGTGAAATCCGTCCATAAATAACGCTATAGCAAAATTCTTCCCTTTCTCCCCCTATTTCTCCCTAAATAAATATAATAAATCACGATAATTGTGTGATAATTTTCGTCAGAATCGGTTAAAGATTGCCACCTAAAGGCGAGAACTGCAGACATACAGATAAAAGCCTTTCTGGCCTATCTCAAAATTGAGACGCTTCGGTCGGTCGGTCAATAAAGACAGAGAAGTATGTGTGGGTCCGGGTTAGAATAGGACCACTCCATCTCTTCCTGTGGATGTCGTAAGAGGCGACTAAAGGACTAAGCACAAACATCTCGTGCTACAATTGCATTCCCATGGGGGGTTAACGTCGGGCGGCGGCCGGTTGTAAAACTTTTCGCACAAATACATTCCCAAAGAGGGTTGACGTCAGGCAGGCCGCCGGTTGTAAAACTATAGCCAAATCATTTAAAGTGTTCCGGCTATTTCTTCTCCATTTTGCAAGGTCTTTGGCATCCTTGGGTGACCATTGAAATGCATATTATATTTGGAGAAGAAAAAGCGGGAAAGCGCACCCCGGGCTCCGAAGCAGCACAGCTGAGGATGCAACCGGGAATGCGCTTAGACGAAGTGAAGTATCACTCGGCTGTGGGAAAGCACCATGATCATAATCTTATAATATTACTAACATTCCAGAGAAAATTACGCTGCAAACCAGACACTATTATATTTACAGTTACCTATATGTTGGTAGTTATAGGTATAGCATACTCGTAATGTAGGTAGTTAATACTACCTATCCAAGAAATGGCTAATAACATTCTTAGCCATTTCTTGAACAGGACAGCATTAACTACCTACATTACGAGCATGCTATAGGTATATTATTAAGATGTGTGTTTACTTGTAGACTTGAATTAAAAATAAACTGGTCAAGTGCAACTCAAACTCGCGTGAAGACGGTTCCGTATTTCACATAGGCTTTCCTATAAATCTTTGGGTAAAGAACTATTTTCTGTATTTTTTCAAATTTTCAACTTAATCGGTCCAGTAGTTTCGTAGCAAATAGCTCTGACAGACGGGCGGACAGACAAGTGAGTGATCCTTTATGGGTTCCGTTTTTACCTTTTGAGGTACAGAACCCTAAAAAGTATAACTTGTTGCTAAAATTTCTAATGGGTTCTAAACTCATGAAACCCAAAATCTAAGACCATTACTAGATTTTTTTTAATAACAACAGATAAAATAAAACAACTATTATGATACTCGTAAGTATTTTATTTATATTTTCGAATAAGTTGTAATAAAAATATTTGCTAGTTATACTAGGTATAATATTGACTGCCTTCGCGGTCCAGTGGTCAAGGCGTTTGCCTTGTGATCCGGAGGTCATGGGTTCAAATCCCACTGGGAAGCATACTTTGTTAAAAGTTGTTTCCAGTTTGGTTAGGATATTGCAGGCTTGAATCACCTGATTATCCGAAAAGAAAGATGATTCCGTGCTTCGGAAGGTACGCAAAGCCGTTGGTCCTGAACGCCATCTAGCGTTTGTGCCTATCCTAGGATTGGTTCTGGTCTACCCTTTGGGTTGCGGAGGTCAGACGGCAGTCGCTATGTGTAAAAAACCAGTAACCTTGTCAAATCACCTAGGTTAGGTAGCGGACCCCGGGCTCTGAAGCGTTACCGCTGACGATCCAACCGGGAACACGCTCGGATGATGATGATACTAGGTATAATATAGTTATAATGAAGCCTTGTTCATTTTATTAAATTCTTTGCCAAATTACTATGCACTTTAGAAAAGATTATTAGGTAGGTCACCCATCTACCTGTCTGTGGTAGTTAGCAGTTAGTTTCATCGTTTACCTAATTATTATCTAAGTGTTATTATATTGTATAATAAATAATGTTTATACCTACCATCTATCAATTCCAGGCCTGGATCCTGCCCTTCCACTTTTCCGCTATGCTGACATGAATTCCAGGCTGGACAAACACGACGCAAGTTTCGTGGAGGTCATCCACACTTGCGGTGGCTACCTGGGCTTCTATTCCCCTCTGGGGCATATAGACTTCTACCCTAATGGAGGCACGAGGCAGCCTGGCTGTGGATATGACATCAGAGGCAAGAATAAGATCTACCATAATTGTTAATTGATTCATGCGTTAATTTATAGAAGCATCTTAGATATAAGTAGATACTGAAAGGTATGTTTTCAACTTATTCAACCTATCGGGTAAGTAAGACCAATGGTCACAAGAAGCAAAAGCCCCATTTAGCAAATTTTTAGGCCTGTTAACATAAAAAACGGGATTAAAAAATTGTGTCAGGTCTGCCCATCGCCTATTTACAAAGAGAATATTTGCTTTAATGGAGATCTAAGGGTTTAATAAGTATACTCGTTGGTCAATTTAGATCGCATAATGTGAAAGTCAAATTTATACAAGTTGAAGAAAATTTAATGTGAATTTACGTAGGTAGGAGCAGGTATTGTGTGCTTCTGTCACAAGTTTATGTTTAGCCGTATTGCTGTTGTTATTTTAATCTTCCCAAACTCCAGTTTTTGATGCATGTAACAAATACGAGTATGCAGACCCCTTCCAGCAGTAGAAGCTGATTTTTTTTTCTTTATTGTTTCAAAGTAAAAACATACTTTTAATAAATGGCGGACTGAATCCTCTGTAGATGTAGTTTGCTGGATAAATTAATGAAGGATATTTTAAACAACAAAAAAAAGCAACTTCAAATTCTCGCCTTCTTCATCAGTTCTGCTTGAACTGCTTCTTGAGAAAAACATCAAAATCACTATGTGTGCATAGAATTATTAGAGGAGTTCCGAGTTTTCGAGGATCCCATCATCAGATCTTTACCTGGTGACAATGGGACCAACTTACATAGGTATATACCCTTTGAAACAAAAAAGAATTTTCTAAATCGGTTAAAACACGGAATCCGTACGGGGGAACATACATAAATATATGTCCTTTTTTGAAAACGCTTATAAGTTTAAAGCCTAGTGGCAGAAGCACGCAAAATATGTCTGTCTTTTAAAAGTGGTGTCAGTGAATCCTCCTAAAATCCAGGTCTCTGCGCTCACAACCGCGCGCACATGTTTCTCGCCGAGTCAATTACATCCGAGGTCCAGTTTATTGGCGTCCGTTGTGAAAGCTACGATGAGATCTACTACCAGGGCTCCTGCAAGGGCACTGGGGAAACCTTAATCATGGGCGGCCTGCTTATACATTACGGGTAATCTTATACAGTTCTCTTCGAAACTAGGTCTCTGTAGATACCATCGAGCTCATATATATCTGGCCGAGCTGATATTGTCTATATAGTCCCGTTTGTCTCTGCCCTTTCTGAGATCTACAATGAGATACCAGAGTTCCTGCAATGGCATTGGGGTGGACCTTTTGAGCGGGCTGCTTATAATGTACGGTAATATAACAGTAACAATAACATTCTCTTTAAAATGCAGGTTTCTGTTCACATAACCGCGCGCATATGTACCTTGCGGAGTCCATAAGGGCGGATACTTCGTTTGTGGGCGTCCGGTGTCAAAACGTCGACGAGATCTACTACAAGGGATCCTGCAAAGGCACTGGGGAAACCTTAATCATGGGCGGCCTGCTCATACATTACGGGTAACATAATTTTTACTTTTACACGTTGGTCTACTGCTCCAACCAGAGCCAAGAGACGTCACTAAGGTAATTAGTATGTACACCTACTTAATTAAAACTGAACATAATATTACAACAGAACATAAATACAACTTGTTCTGTGTATTATACAGCGAGATTGCAAGTCAAACAATCCTAAGTGGACTTGTATTATAAGTATATGGGATTATACTTTTATATCTATTGTTGCCTGTCAGAGATAAATAGCTACAAAAGATGTCAGTTACACATTTTGTTTTTTTGTGTGTGTTAGGTACACACACAAAAAAACAAGGTGTGTATTTATTGTATTCTATCATTTCGTAGGTCTACAAGCGTGTTTGGTATAGTGTCATTTAATCACAAGAGGAGAGATGTAATTTAATTTTTAAATTGGGTGTAAATTAAATGTTGAAGAGTTATTGAAGGCATATAATGCGTTAGGCCATACATAAATTTTCCGGGGTCTAGTAGTGACCCCATTTGAAATAAATAATTTCAAAGGAAACGGAGATATCATTTAAAATGTTGTCCTTGTGAAGCCCTAGATAATCCTTTAAACTATTTTGAACTACTGTTTACAGTTTAAGGTGAGAACGTTAAGCTTTCTACGCATTTTTGCCAAAAGTGGCCGTTTTCCGCAAAAATGCGTAGAAAGGTTAACGTTCTCACTTTAAACTGTAAGTAGTTCACTAAACAGTTTGAATGGTTATCTAGGGCTTCACAAAGACAAAACTTTAAATGATATCTCCGTTTCCTTTGAAATGATTTATTTCAAATGGGGGCAGCACTAGACCCGGGAAAATTCATGTATGGCCCCGAATACTGTATTTTTTCACAAAATAACTAAATGTATATTATATATGCCCCACAGTGGAAGATGAATGCTCTATCAGGTGAAAAAGGAAAATATCCCAGCATTTTTGGAAAGCCCTTAACATTTAATGTTCTCTACGAGCAGAGTCCTGCTGGGCACCAGGGAGACTTTGATCATGGGCAGCCTCCTCATATATTTCGAGTTATTTGCAAATAATGGTTCTGTAGGAAGAATTTTACGATAAAATTGTTCGTGGTACCGTTATAGTGCTTTTGGGAAATACATTGAATTGAGTCGAAAGAAAACGAATGAATGTCAAATATATCACAGTAATTCCATATTATGACAAAAAAACTTAATGGACGTTCTGTATGTTCCGATTCACCAGAGTAATTCGAATATTTTTCACTTTACAGTTTTCAAATATTCAAAAATTTTTTTTAAAAGATTTGCAAATTTAATTACCTTGCCTATTTGTTACTGATTAAGTAAAGATACTATTTAGTCATTGAAACACAAGATACTATTTAGTCATTGAACACAAACATAATATGTAAGATTTTAACGTCAGAAAAGTGTTCCGATGCGCCTAGACCTACCATATATTTATTTCATAGGCATATAGGGTGCATATTTTTATATTATATCCATGATACGTGCATATTCACATATCATAACCGGTTTTTTTTTATATTTTTAATTTATTTTTCGTGTGTCTAAGCGGCCATCACTGTTATCAGATTTTTCAAGCTGCCTAAAGGCATCTGACATAGCATCTGACATACACACATCATAACCGGTAGCAAAATTACACTTAATTTTGTATACTTACAGGTTATCTTTACTTACTGAAATTAATTTTCAAAACTTCAGCAAAAGTTGAACACGTCCCTGGATATCATTTGGAATCCTGTTATCAAAGCATTTTAACTCAGCGCTGTTCAGCAACAAAAGAAATAATTTTAAGTATTCATGAACACGGTTAACTTTCGTCGCTATGTTTAATTAAACAAAGAACTCTCGTTTGTAAAGCAGTAACAACATTAGCTTAAATCATAGAGATCAACCATTGTTTTGTTACAGGAAAGAAGGAATTTACTACCTTAGGACAAACGCGGAGAAGCCGTTTGCTTTGGGGGACCAGGCGTGACACAATTAATTATTTATTCGTCATGCCAACTTCGCCTGTAGATAAGTGTATTAAAATTTCATATTTATTATGAGCCGTGGTTTTACATAGGAACGTAGTGTGTGTAAAAAGTGTCTATTAATTACAAATGGTAAAATACGGTCGGTGACTGCCTGGCTATGTATAAAAAAACCGACCAAGTGCGAGTTAAACTCGCGTGGAGAGGGTTCCGTACAATTGATTGAATTCTTATAGGTTTTCTTGTAATCTACAAGCAATGAACTATATTTTCTATTTTTTTCAAAATTTTAGGCTCAGTAGTTTCGAAGATCAGGGGAGGAGGAATGGCCAATTTTCGTCTTCTTTCATGAATAAAATCAAAACTATTCATTTAACAATAATAACAAAAATATTTTTGAGATCCTCATAACGAGCCCTTTCATTTGATATGCGACACAGTAAGGTTCGCAAAACG
This sequence comes from Acrobasis repandana, assembly GCA_963576875.1. Lineage (NCBI taxonomy): Eukaryota > Metazoa > Arthropoda > Insecta > Lepidoptera > Pyralidae > Acrobasis > Acrobasis repandana. The sequence goes on from OY756215.1 coordinate 8,752,881, forward strand.
GTCTTTTTTAATTTCCTAATTTATCCCCCGAAAATAACCCTTATTTAAAAAAATATTTATTTACTTTGCACATATGTGTTTGGGTCATAGGATTACAACATTCTACCAAATTTTACCTGATTCGGTCTAGTAGATTCGGAGCAAATTGGTTGTGACAGACGGACGGACAGACAGACGCACGAGTGATCCATAAGGGTTCCGTTTTTTCATTTTTTGTACAGAACCCTAAAATTGAAATCTAAGCTACCACGTTATTTTAAATAAACGTCAAGACATTAAATACATAGGTACTATACCAATAAAACTATTAATTTTAAACAAATTCGTAGCGTGAGGTAATTTCTATGAAGTACTTACAAATATTTAATGGGTAAATCATAATAGGTAAATAAGTCATGTTGAAATAAGTAAATGACGTTTTTCTTTAATTTATTTCCTTAATAAAAAACAAATCAAATTTGTTAGGCACAGTTATTTAAAATTATACATGTACTGAAATTACCATTAAAATAAAGAATACCATGTAAAAAAATAAACAATAAATATATATAGTGGATTGTAAGGATAATATTTATTTAATCTTTCTAAAATATTGTTTTTTTTTTATTGCAATGTAAGTACCCATACGAGTATAATAGATTTTCAATAAAAAAGTTGCTCATTGTCTTGTATGAAGTAAGATTACCTACATTTTGGAACATTATGTTATTCAGACATACATTAAACATTGTGTTTAAATAAAATAAGATAACTTCATAGACAGAAATATTAAAATAATTTAGTAACTTAAGCGTATTAAGCAAAAGCAATTGTAATAATTGCATGTTGCGGATATTTATTTGTAACTACGTAAGTACAACTTTTGACGAAGCATGTTGTGGATACCTTTTGTACACTTTTTGACGAAGCTTGTTGCTGATTTATTTTTGTATGTAACTATTAATTACAAACTTGTTTTCCATTAGCATAAATAACTACGAATAATAACCTCTTGTTTTGTTAAATGTGAATAATCAATTGTAATAATCTAGTTTTATTTCGAGTGTTCCTAGTTCCATAATTATCTTAGAAAAAAATCCTAAGGAGTTTATTAGAGTGGACTTAGACTGGACGAGTGGACAGAATTTCGTGTGGCTGGTATTGATATGATGATGTAGGTAAATTATATGATTATATAGAGAAGATATTTTAATGCAATCCTTGACAAAAGATAGAGGAAAATGGAAAAGACTCACTAGCTGTCCCGACCCCACGTAAAGTGGGATAAGGTGAGGAAGAAGAAGATGATTTTAATGAAAACCTCATTAGAAATATGATTTCGAATTCAACTATAATACCAGTAAGTAAGTAGGATCTAAGTCGTCCAATTGTTCAAATATGACTTGGATAATTTCAGTCGTTGCAAAAACTTTCAAAAGATTGGCTGCTGACTATATAAACAAAGTATTTTTTATGATCAAAACTACGTGACAATTTTCTGAGTGACAATGGAATCATAAATATAGGATAAATAGTTTATGCTTCAGGAGTAAAGAATGAAATGTTATGTAAGTGGGATAACGGGGATTTCTTACCCGTACACCCACTTCCACTGCTTTTGCAGTCAGTGGGTCTACGGGTTAAAAAAACCCCGTGGACTCACCGGTGGGTCTACCCCATGGGTCTATGAAATTCTGTCTTCTAAAATATAAATTTATATTCGATGCATGGATTTGTTTGTATATTAATAACATTAATAAATTGACAGATTGAGTATACGTGTAATTTACATATGCGTAATTAATCGAACCACGGGTTTATACTACCTATATTACTATATTATAATCAAATGAAAATAACAGTCAAAAAACAAACAAAAATTCGACATTCCCATATAAATAGGCCAGCCGGCTGCACACTTTTGTATGGATGCAGAATTTCTTCGACTAAATAAAATACTTTACTCAGCAGCCAAGTCTTTTTAAAGTTTTAACCACTACTGAAATATCCAACCAAGTCATATTTGAACAATGTACCTTGCTTTCACGTGCTACTGCGGTCTATTCCACATTATTCTCTAAGGGTTGGTTAATATTCCAGTGGTGCCCCGCCACAGAGGAATACAAATTCTTCAATCTTCATTTACGCATCTACCAAACGGCTGGAAAACGCTGCAATGCATAACGTATTTGCATCGCAAACCACAGGAACTTAATCTGCGTGATTTCCGAAACTGAAAGGAAAACTAAATTTCAGATGGTTTGTTACTTGACTTGCCTTTATAAAATCTAGTGTTTCTCTACTATTTCATTTCATTGTAGGTTTCTATTGGCAAGTTTTTCTCGTAGGTCTGTAGAAAGGTATTACCTATTTATTCGATTCTTTAAAGAAGTTTGTTTTTTTTCTAAATTAATTACTTAGTGAATATCAACTCGTGAAAACTCGACCCGGCAAACTTTGTTTGTGTGTTTCTTTCCAGTGAATAAATACTGAAGCTTTTTTATTTTCACACTTTTTGACAATATTAATGAAATTAGTGTGAGCTGTGGCATTTATTTTTTTAGTTCTAGCTAAGAGTCAGATTTCAATAGTTTTCTTAAATAGCTGAAATTATCCTATTAAAGTACATATCATATTTGAGTATGACAACAATGCGCCTTCCATACACGTCCTACTGGTTCATTCCACATTGTTCTCTATGGGCTGTTTAATATTACAGCGGTGCGCTGTCCCTGGAGAATACAAATTCTTCAATCCTCCACTAACTGCCGAACGGTTGGAAAACGCTGTAATGCATAAGGTATTGGCATCACAAACTTACAGAGAAATGGTTTCTGGATCTGAAAGGGAGACTGAATTTGTGGGTCTGACTTGATTTTAATAATTAGTAAGAAAAATCCAAATTGTAACTAGAGAATGATAACCAGATTTTTTTATAAACTTAAATAGGTAGGTAGATTTTTTAAACTAGTTACATGGAGTTTATCCTGAAATTAATTTACAGCAAAATTCTCGCGGCATATCACATAATACTCGTCGTATGTGTCATCTCACCACAAAAATTTAAATACATACTTATATCCTTTTAAGTAGGATAAGTAAATGAAAGTTACTTTGTTATTCATTTCCACAGATCTGTAGAGGTATATTGATATTACAACAACTGTTGACATCATGTTGTTACTAAAGGCATTTTTTATTCAGAAAGAAGATATTAAGAAATGATTTAAAAATTAAGAAAAAACGAACTAAAGCTGTTTAATTAAAACTACTCATAAATAAAAAAGACCTGGAAAATTGCTGCCCCGTGATATTGTGCCCAGAATGCTGGCCGCATTGCCAGGTTGTATGGCAATGCTAATTTTGAGCCAGATAGAGGCCAGCCCTCTGGTCATGTTATTATGTCATTTGTAAATTATTCATATTATCTAATAAAATTAGATTTTGCAGTCCATATTGCTAACTAGAAAAACATGTACCTTTTACTCATAGAATTAGCAGGTACAAAGTAGCGTAAACAGTAAATAGATAAAACAAAAAATATGTCCAGGATTCCGCTATTTCCCAGAATTATGGCTTTTTCGTTCACCTCCCTCTTTCATCTCGGTTTATTTCCTTTCGATGTTAATGCAATAGTGTTGTTGTTTCCTTAAATACGCAGTGATGGTCAATGCTGTGAACATTATTTTATTGTTTGCTTCGGCAGTCATGGAAATCAACATTGCTTTTAGTATTTTTGTAGTATCTATATCTAATAAATTAAATGTTTGGAAAGTACATATTTATTTGTTGCGCGAATTCCAAGCAGTTCAGTTAGATGTCCTTTTTTAGGGTTCCGTACCCAAAGGGTGCCAACGGGACCCTTTTACTAAGACTCCGCTGCCTGTCCATCCATCTGTCACAGGCAGGACACTAGAAATATTCACCGATTATTTATTATTGTGGCCGCTATAATAACAAATACTAAAAATAAGATGAAATTTAAATATTACAGAGGGTCATCAAATAAGAAACGTGTTTTTTTTAACGGAGGTACGGAACCCTTCATGTTCGAGTCCGATTCACACTTGACCGGTTTTATCTTAATTCTAAAATTACTAATTAAAATGTAAATTATGTCAACCATTTCTTTATATGATAGTAAAGTTACATCTAGTAAATATTCTTATTGAGAACACTAAAGTTTAAAGGTAATACTATTATAGAAGATTTTTTTTAACAGTAGTTAGGTCACAGAATACATAAGAGTCAAACAGAACGGTATCTCACAGCGTCTCCCGCAAATTGGCGTCCCCGCACCTCTCCCCCGCACTTTGTGAGCTTTGACAGCTCCAAACCAGGGTTTAATTACTAGCCGCACGCAATACGCGACGTGTGTTGTCTTGAGAACTGTCAACCAATAGTAACCATCATAGTGAGATGGTGCGCGTGTAATAATTGTTTATCCACCCAATACTCTAAAGAACGTATATTTCATACATTTCCAAATTATGAAAACAGGTAAGCAAAGCAACAATATAATTTCACGTTATTACCCAGCAACCATCTTGATATATATACCCTTCTCGCTCTCTCGCATTGGCGGGAGATACACACGAGCGAGATTGTAACCAAGGAGCCTATGTAACATTACCGGATTGCTTATTAGCAATCCGGTAATGTTACATAGGCTCCTCGCTCACAGGTAATCACATACACGCAGATGCCAACTAGATTTCCGCGGGTTATAGTGCTAAATGCCATTGTTGACAATGACAACTTGACATGCTGTGCTTGTAAACGTGATAAACATTTGTTTATTTTTATTGAATTTATTCATATAATTACCGTATAGTTTTGCGCTGAATATGCAAATTACTATATTACAATAGTGAATTAGTGAAATTAGTGCGTTACATTATAAATGACTCAATAATAATCAGTAAAGTGAACTAATGGTGAAATGGACAATGGTCATAATGAAAAATATTTGTGTAGTGATATTATGTAGCTGTTTCCGACTTTTCTGTAACATTTAATACATATAAAACAGAATATTTTTTACGTCATAGTGTTCGCAAATCTTCCGGTATGGAAAAATATAATCGTAAATATGTCGAACTCGTTAGTAGGTAAGTATTAAAATAATTCTGCGGTGCGACCCTAAGTATAAAACTCACACATCGACGTGTGTACAGATACATTGTTTCGTTTGTAGTAGTAGTAGGTATATATGTTACTCTGAATCAATGGAGAGTCATACCAGTGGTTAGGTACTACTTGATCCCAAACTCCATTATCTACATTTTTAGTTGGCTTAACAGAAAATCTTGCAAAATACATCAAGGTGCAGGAAGTTACACAATTACGGAAATGTGGTGATTTCCTCAAGAAAACTTATAAAGTTGTAGGCGTTATTTGTTAGGAAAAGTCGTGGAGTGCTGCATGTCATGTCGCAGAGAGGCACTCGAATGTCGTGAAAATTGCGGAAAACAACTATCTGCTCCATTAAATAAATTGCTGCTCTTTTGAGAGCGTCGGACGAGCAGCATATGGCAAGCTGTTACGTGGACGAGGAATTATGGAGTGACGAAGTGTACGTTTTACTCGTTTGTGCTTGATTTATTTCCACAGATTTTGGCTATAAAACTAAAGTAAGTGCTATTTCTTTACGAGTGTCTCATTAGAACTTTTTCTGTATTGTTGCAATCAAACAGTATTTATATTTCTGTTTGTGCAGAATTAAAGTTTAGTAATAAATTTTTGGTTTATGTTTTAAACAATATATAGACTACCCCACTGTAAGATGCTTCAAGTGATCGTCTAAGAACTACTGTAACATTATTCTAAAGTCAGGGAGTCATGCATGTAATGTCACAGAGAGGCACTCAAATGTCCCGAAAATTGCGGAAAATAACTCTCCGTGCTGCTCTTTGGAGAGCGTCGGACGAGCAGGAGCAGGAATTATGGAGTGATGAAGTGGATATTTTACTCAATTTTGTTTCTTTTCACGGATTTTTAGTTATAAATCTGAAGTGAGTGCTTATGGCTTTAAAGTGTTTATAATAATTTTTTTCTGATCAAATGACTCTTTTATGAACTTAGCGGAGGAAAGAGAGACATGGAAAACACTCCCCTGACAAGAGCGCAGCTCTTATATACAAGAATAAGACTCTTTTATGGCAAACAATTTAATAAGTACATTCATGTTTGTGTACAAAAAAACAATTTAGGTTATTTTTAGAGCAATATGGTGAGCTCACTGTAAGATAAAAGGATTCCAGTAGTAGTCAAGAAATACTTATACGCACATTGGGTGTATCCAATATTGATTGCAGTCAAAAGAAAGGCAAGTACCCTTCGCGCACCATTAGGGTCAGTTCAGACAGAGAGGAAAAATGCTCGCGGAATTTACTAGTTCCATTAAAATTACAACCGTATTACCATTACTTAAAGCATAAAATTGTATGAATATCGGCGGAGGCTTCAAGCGTCGTCTAGCGCATGCTCGCGACTCGGTCTCGCTTGTCCTCGAGCACGCCCGAAACCGCGCGAGCAAGTTCTGACGTGCTCGCGGATCGCCGCCGTGTAGTGATATTTGTATGTATTCGCAACCCCGGAATCCAGAAGTGATGGGTTCAAATACCACTGGGAAGCATCCTTTGTGTAAAGTTGTTTCCAGTTTGGTTAGGATATTGCAGGCTTGAATCACCTGATCATCCAAAAAGAAAGATGATTTCGTGCTCCGGAAGGCGTGCAAAGCTGTGGGATCTGAACGTCTTCAAGCGTTTGTGTAAACCTATCCTAGGATAGGTTCTGGTCTACCCTTTGGGTTGCGGAGGTCAGATGGCAGTTGCTCTGTGTAAGAACGTCAGTAATCACTTCAAATCACCTAGGTTAGGTAGCGGACCCCGGACTCTGAAGCGTTACCGCTGAGGATGCAACCGGGAATACGCTCGGATGATGATGATTAGAAGTGATCATCCAAGATCCAGATTCAAATAGGTAAATATTTTCCCATACAACATAATATGGAGATAAATCAGCATACATTTCCCAACAAAGTAGTTTGTACATTCCCCATTGCCAACATGTTTCCAAAGTGTGGCAAACGACACTTACATTAGTTCGAGTGTGCACTCATCGACGATACAAAACAAACAAGATGTGCCCCGGGGACTTGCGACGTCCGCACTTGATACATTTTGTTTGGAAACTTTTACAGGCTCATTTTTAGGGTTCCGTACCCAAAGGGTGCGAACGGGACCCTATTACTGAGATACTGCTCTCTGTCCATCTGTCACAGAGCTCTATCCCTTGAACCTATCATGTATTACTGTGAGTCTACTTATTCGCCGGTTGACTGAAAGAGATTCCATTATGGGATAAGTCCGCCGTTGTCAATTTACTCTATGTGTTGTTTTGTCTTTAATTATGTGTTTTCTTAGTACAATAAAGTTATTACAAACAAACAAACAAACTGTGACTGCTATAACAACAAATACTAAAAATAAAATAAAGTTAAAAATTAAAGGGGGTCGCCATTCAAGAAACGTGGTTTTTTCAGCGTTTTAAAACATTGTACGGATGTACGGAACCCTTAATATACGAGTCCGACTTGCACTTGACCGGTTTTTTGTGAAGCTAAAGCGACCATAACTGTTTCAAAGAGTGATAGCGCTTTTAACTTCAGTAGAGATGATTTACTCCAAGCTAGTCTGGGAGCAAATAATAATGTAGAATGAACAGCTAGGTTGCTGATGCTGGCCTCTTGTAGACCATATTGGCATAACCCTCGGGATTAAAAATGTTCTATAATTTTGACACTAATTTAAAGCTTAGTACATAGGGTTTCTTCACGCACGAGTATCTACGGTTTTAGTTTCCGCATATATTATAATTCATCTAAAAGGTACTAAAACAACTTACTGTGTAAGTAAGTACTTAGAACCAATATCACTCTGAAAAGTTGATTGAAGCATTAATCACTCTCCAGCGCTTATCAATCTAATCTAAATTTAGGCACTTAGCTGAACACCTTAGTACACCAGAAATGACGAAGTACAAAGTGAAGTTTTATTAAATTCTCGTACGAAATTATTCAAATCATCCCATTTTGTATGCGATAAGTATAATGTGGAGAGTTTACATCAAAGTTCGGAACAGCCGCAGTTTGCTGAACGCTTGAACATGTAAAAGCCACTAACTTTATATTTCCCTTTCTCTTCGGATAATTACGTGTGGCTTTGCTCTTAGATACAAACTCACTTGTAGTTAAGTAGGCAGAAGTTGGTGGCCCTTGTAGGAAGAAGAATTAGTGCATGACCTCTTATATTATTAAGAGTTGTAATTAAATACTTTATTTCGAAAAAAGAAAAACAATTTAAGCTAAAGCTACATACATATAAACATTATAAGTACTGAAACTTTACTTAAAAATAAAACTTAGTCTAAATTATTAAGGCCGTACCTGAATTTTCCGGGGTCCAGTGCTGCCCCCATTTTAAATAAATCATTTCAAAGAAAACGGAGTCATTATTTAAAATTCTGCTACTACCAAATCCTAGATAACCCTTCAAAGTATTTTATGAACTACTGTTTACAGTTTATAATGAGAATGTTAAGCTTTGCTACGCACATTTGCCAAAAGTGGCCGTTTTTCGCAAATGTGCGTGGTAAAGCTTAACGTTCTCACTTTAAACTGTAAACAGTAGTTCATAAAATACTTTGAAGGGTTATCTAGGACTTGGTAGTAGCAAAATTTTAAATAATGTCTTATCTATCTAATTTATTTAAAATGGGGGCAGCACTGGACCCCGGAAAATTTAGGTACGGCCTTAATTTAAAAATCTAAAAGATTTTGACTGTACGAGATTGTGCCAAGAACACTGACTGCGTTTCCTCTGAATAGCTAAAAATGTCTTTTTATTTTATTTAATATTCGAGGACTTGTGTAAACTTTACAATTGTTTTTATCACTATACAGAGTCTAATAAAATATACTGAAGCTATTTTAAGGGTCCATTCAGTCCACGATACTGAACAACTTTCCCCACGGAAAGTATATCGAAATATGAAAAACAATTAACTTCTGGCATCCCATACAAGTTTACCGATTGCTGATCCGAGTTTGTATGGAAAGGCAAAAATTATTTTTCATATTTCGACATTATTATGTTCCTTCGGGAAATATGTTCAATATCACGGACTGAATTCACCCTTAAAATAACTTCAGTATATTTTGTTAGATGTCATATAATACATGATAATACCTATATTATATATACCTATAGGATACAAAAAGACTCTAGGGCTAACTTTGAACGACAAAAGCATTTTAATGAAAACTTGAAGCGGTAGATATAAAAATTACTTAATACACATTTGATAACGATGTGATTAAGTAGGTATAGTGGCATGTGGCAAATCGGAGGTTATTTTTTATTTGAAAGATCGGTCCGGTCTGGGCAGCTTGTGAAGATATCTTGAGCATACACGGATAGATGTACGTGGAATGTTAATACCGTGATTATATAGATTTTTAAAATTTTCTCGTGTCATATCAATATACAATTTGAGATCTGTCAGAAAAGCTGTAATGGGACGGAATATAAGAGCTAAGTTATTACGTATCGATATCTTGATGAAACGACATCATTGTAGCGATGCCTGTTTCTGTTCTACAATTCAATTGAAAGAAGGAATCAAGAAATCATAGAGAAAAACCACTAATTAAGTAATCTCTCTCGAGTTTCGCCTCATAACCTTCTTTTTTAACTTAAGAGCTTGCTCTTGTCGGTGGAGTTAAGTGGAGATGCCTCCATTCAATCAGCGGCAGGGTTAACAGGACGTGTTGGGAAGTGCGGTAGGGCGGCTTTCCTAAAAAATGCCACATAGGTTCAATGACGGCCTCATAACCAAAAGGTTGAAACGGGTACAGGCCGGTGGGATATACTTACATACTCTAATAAAAGATTCATTTAATGAGTAGGCACTAAAGGATAAGGTCTTGCATCTTGAAAAATGTATTTTAAAACGAGTTTCTCGTTGCTATAAAATGCCATTTCTAATAACTCAGAAACACTGCGGCCGTGATGATGGCTACGCTATAAAAAAGTAATATTGGGTAGGTGAGCTCGGCTCGTAAAAAGCATCGTAGAAATACGTGGACATTATAAAATATAACGACCAAAGGCGCTTAGCTGCGCAAGCATTTGCGATTAATATTTTTATTGCGTTAGGATGAAAAAAAAGTTTAATTATACTTATACCTAAGGTATATTTATCAGAGAATCCAGACTGGTCAACTGTGCGGCGTCGAGCAATCAAATAATCAAATCGATGTAATAATTATAGATCAAAATTATTTTACTCCAAAATTTTGATTGAATTCCAGAGTCTTAAGTCTATAGACCGAGAGACCTAGTGATATGTCCAATTAAAATAAGCGCAACAATTAAGAACGTTCATAATCTAAATGTGACACCGACGAAAAGTGCTTTGGCTTTTAGATTTACCTCAATATATTTCCATAGAACAAAAGAACTGTAGATAGAGACTGTGTACAAAATGAACTGTTGAAAATTCAATCATCTTCTATTTTCTTCCTATTTCCTTTAGGCTATACGGTCGTCAGTAAAAAATTGGGAAAAATAGAATTAATTTTTTGATATGTATCCATCTACTACAGTCTACATATATACATGCCTATTTATAGCTTATTATGTCAAACACTATTTCGCAATAAGTACGAGTACCGAAGCAAGCTGAAAGAAGATACGGGCAAGCACAGTTTGTCCAGAATATTCCAAAAAGTTATTCTTGCAAAATTTCCGAATAACGGTATGTCTACCTACTTTACGGTCATACCGAAGGTAAAAACCACCTCATTGTATATTTAAGGCATTTGGATATTCACAAGCTTTTTGGTTTCCCGCCGGCTTAGCGGCAGGTTTCTGAACCCGGCTTAAAACATGCATTATGAACTTTTCAACTAACAACTCGGGCGAGCTAACCTATGTGTGCGATCACTCCGTTTTAATTTATCTCTGAATTAATTATCTAAAACACTACATTTCACTATAAAATAAATCTGATACCTATATTCAAACTTTTCTATGCTTACGAGTATATGTAGGCGTCCAAGAATAAAGCCTGTTGTTGGGTGAAAAAGTGGCTATTTTAAGTGATTATTAATTAATGTAAATAAGTGTAAATTTAATATATGCACGTAAATGATTTGATCTGATGTTTCTAAGCACCAAAATTTTAAATCAATTTAATTTTAAATAATTTTAAACGTTGAGAATGCCTTTTTTCGAATCAAACTCTTTCATAGTTAAATGCCTGATAAAAAAATGCCAGTTTTTGAATATTTTTTTTATCCTTATTATCAACTGACAGTTCTAGATTCCGAATCGAATGTTAACTCAATACCCTACTACTGGACCCTTTTGATTGTAAGTACGCCCACATAATTATATTGATCCTACACACATTATTTAGAGTAGATTCAGCATTCATGCCAGAGCAATACTTGATTGCATTACGCTACGTAATTAACCCTAAGCCCCTACTAATTCTGTCTAATACTGAGGTAATATATATGAGACAAGCAATCAATCGCATCAAACTCAAGCTTGGGGTAACTTTGATTCATTTAGAGCTAATCCGGCGGCCGCTCTCAACTAACATGAAATATAGGCAGTACAGAGATATATCGGTATTGGTGGCAGCAGTGGTAATATGTTTGCCTCAGCTCGAGTCTTTGGCTAGATCATAAAGGAAAATTAAATAGGTAAGTATTTCAAACTGATCTTGCTCTGGCGTGTATATTTGAGATTATTTATGGTATGAAATACTTGATATAATAAGCGATTCTATTTATATCCATCAATTGAAGAAAACTTCAGCAGCATCAGCAACAGGCCCTTTTTAATCTCCACTGCAGGAGCACGCTGCAGGACCCTCTCTGTATTACCACAGCCATACTTAGCTAGAGCAGTCAGAGGATTTGGCCTACACTCTCCACGCTGGCCAGACGGATTGGAGAGGTCTCATTGACGTTTATAAGCTTTGTTTAGCTTGTGTTTCCTAAGTCGCCTTCTACGGGGTGTACTTTCTTATACAGACAAAAGTTTAACAGATTTTCGTTATTTAAAAAAGAATATCATGTCATAGAATAATCAATATGTAGGTTACTCAGTATAAAGAATTTTTAATAATAGATTTTCGTTGAAATTTATTACTTATTTATTATTTACTTATATTATTACTTATTGATGAAATTTATTAGTCGAATTTTATTACAAATAACATTTACTTTTGCGATGTTTCTAATATCAGAATAACAAATTAAATATTATTATTTTTAATAAGTTTAGTTAATATAATATTTATAACCTATAAGTTTGCCCTATTCTAGTAAAATGGATAAAACTTTCCCAGCACTCGCCGGCCGCTGCCGCGGTACGCTCGCTTCGCTCGCTCGGCTCGTGCGTGTGTTGGTCGCAGTTCTAACCTAACCTAACCTATAAGTTTGCCCTAACCTATATTGTGTTAGCGATTTATAATGTATTCTAACTTATTATATGGTATTTAATTTGATTAAACAATGTTTTCACTTAATACTTCCTTAAATAATAATTTTCAGTAAATTAAAATTCCATGAAAGATTATACCGAACAAACAATATTCTTTAAAGAAATATTCTACTGTTTGATTAGTTTGTTAAATGAAAATATGAGATTCTAAAATTCATTGAACTGTGTTTCTATAAATTGTGTTTCATTCAAGTAAATAGTCTTTGAAACAATAATATTTCAAATAAAAATATAAGAATTAAATATTCTATGAAAAATTTTCTGTGAATCGAAATTCTATGAAATTTCAGTCTGTGAAACAAGGGGCACCCCCTTCTACGACATCTACGGGAAGACTTGGAGTGATCCTATTCTATTCTGCCGGGGACCACACTACTATAATTTGGGTTCATAGGTAGGTACTTACATAATCATAAAAATCAGTCAGGATGCCGTGGAAAGAACGTGGGTGGCTGAATCCAATAATTTCTTAAAAAATTAGATAAGTACTCATTATGATTTGCACAGATGTTTACTCTCACGTCAGTCTTTTCATCTAAGCTTTTAAAGGTTTCTAAGATGCATGTATGTGAAACAACTTATCGCCTCGTGCATCTCACTCACAATAGGGTATTTAACTGTCTATGCTCTTGGACAATATCCCGTGGATGTCGTAAAAGGCGACTTAGGAAATACAAGTTAATTAAAGCTTGGACATCAGTGAGACCTCTCCAACCCGGCCAGCGTGGAGAGTGTAGGCAAATCCTCTGGCTGCTCTGGCCAAGTATGGCTCTGGCAGTACAGAGAGGGTCGTGCAGGTCGTGCTCCTGCAGTGGAGACTAGAAAGACCTGATGATGATTATATAGGAAACTGCAAATAACATTAAAAAGAAATCATTTTCTGAAAACAGCATAAAAATTGTTTGATTAATAAAGCAGCAATTAGCGTTTTAAATATTGGTATGAAGAAAAGTGGGAGGGAGCGTATATCTCGCTATCTTTTTCGTTCGCGCGAAACCTATTGGCAGTGACGCTACAAGCCCAGTATGTGCATCCTTTTTCTGATTAAATATGATTTTTGTTTTCTGTTTTGTATTATGTTACTTTTCGATGTAATTAATAAAAAAAGACTTAAATACCGTATTCATTGAGACCTAATCCCAATTCTTTACTCTCGTTATTTTATGCAACTATCTCATTAGTCGGCCAATTTGTCCGGGATCACTCCAAGACTTAAATCTTGTGGCTTTCTCAGTTGTCGCTTCTATTGAAAGATTGCACAAAGATACTGTTTTTGCTGACTGGTTTACATTATTAAACAGATAATTGTCAGTGCTGGACTACGATAAAGAAAGAACTTGTGTATCTGTCGCTACGCTTCTACTGTTGTGTAGATGGTAGAAGTTGATCAAGAAAATATGTGCGAACATTGGATCAAAAACAAACACGGCGTGAAATGAAAAAAAAAAGACAGTGGCACTCCGGGAGTGCCGACAGAAGTGAAAACTAGAACAAGGTGGTGTCGGTAACAGTGTTGCGAGTTCAATGTTTTTTACCATCTCAAAAAGTGCCAAACGCGCCTTAAGAAGTTTTCACTTAAAAAAATGTGTCCTTCTGTATTTAAATTAAAAATTGTAGTTAATTATTTTCTGAAGCTCCATTTATATCAGGATAGTGTGAATATAATATTTTATTCTCATTGTAGTTAGTGCCTCTCGGACAAAATATTAATGAGGCTTCACTAATTCAGTGGGCCGGTATATTAAACTTTGAAATGGGGCTAGCGGGATAGATGGGATAGATAATAGCGTAATGAATATAATATACTATTAGTAGACATGTCAATAACTTACTAATTTGGACAAACTGCAGAAACAGTATGAAATTTTGAATGTTTTTATTTTAGTTATATTCTTTTAAATATGTACTATATTTTATAATGAAAAACATACACTATGGTAACAAAGTCGGTTAAAAATACAATCTATAAATAAAAACTATTCTTATTTTGAGTACTGGCAACCATCGCGTGCCAGTGACGAAAAAAAAAACATTGAGTGATCAAGTGATTGGGTATTCTGGAATGATAGCGGAAGTTTTGTGATTTACAATAAGTCGAAAAATACTATAATACCTACCGTCTACCTACCTTAATATGGTCGTAGAAAAAGTATTGTATGCAACGTTGTATAAGTACGTCAAAAAATACTCGTGGCGCCTTTCTTATGGTGTTCGCTACGCTCACACCATAACCCGCGCCACTCGTCTTTTTTGAACACTCTTAAACAACTGTTGCATAAAATACTATAACCTTCGACATTGTTATTTGTAGCTCCAATTTTAAAATAAACCAACTTTATGTGCATGTACCTACTTAAATATTTGTATGCTATATACCTACTATGGCAAGACATAGCAACCTACTATATATTATTGTAACAGCTCTAAAATTGTACCTATGTTTGACAAATAAATGATTGATTGATTGATTTGGTACACTGTACCTATCACTAAAAAAAAATATTCATTGCCCTAGAATATAGGTACGAGTACCGTACTCACTTCAACGTAGCGAGCGTGTTTCGTGGTGGCGGAGTCTCATCGATGTCGACTCGAGTGTCCCCAAAGTGAGCGCACAGTGTTCATGCTCAGTGCGAAATTATTTGACGTTAGTGGGACATAGATTTTGCAACAAGTAAGTGTTTTAGTGGAAATTTCATAATAATTCACTTCATAAAACATGAATTTATTCCTTTTCGCTCCATCAACATACAGTCACTCGTACTTCAACGTAGAGAGTATGTTTCTTTCGACTGTTTCGTGGCGAGCCGCATCATTGTCGACTCAGAGTAGGTAGACTCATATCAATGTGAAATTATTTGACGTTATTGGAACATGAACATTCTTCAAAAACAAGTCTTCAAATAGTAAATTATAATTTTAAAACACAAGTTCGATTTATTCATCATTATTTAATCCGCGCGAAGTCTACTCAATTCGACGTGCTATGTAAAACACACAGTATGAACAAGTAAAATTGATTAAAAACAATTAGGTATCTTCAGAGACTTTTCTTTTAAAATACTCAACTTTAATAGTATCCTATCCGAAGTAATGTTCATCGTCAAAGTTAAATTCACTCTTATCGATTTTAAAGAACGTGACCATTGATTCTTCAATTATTATTAATAGCTGATTCTTATAAATTAGTTCTTCGCGTAAAGAAGGTCCAGAGGGCACTCACTTTCATGTTGAATGTCATATGAGGGCGGTGGGGTCACTCCTTTGTTATTTTTATAGACTGGTTGGTCATTAGTGAGTATAATGCAATCAGACTAACATCGCCAAACTCTATCATTGGTTATTACTAAACATTAAATCTCACTGTACCTAAGCGTAAATTTTACTTAGTGTACAATTACTAAACATTAAATCTCACTGTACCTAAGCGTAAATTTTACTTAGTGTACAAATTGCATTAAGTGTTTCTTTTAACTGTGACAAATTGTATTCTATTTCAGTAAGTAATATTTCTTACGAAAATAATATTATCTAACATGTTATGTTTTCGTACAAACAATATCTAAGAATATTTTTGTTAAAGTTGTGTAGGCAGTTATTATTATTGCCTAAAAGAGCATAAAATATGATGAAAAGTTGTTTTAGCTATAGGCGGATAATTTGTACGGCAATTAACGTTTAGAATCCTATATGATTACTGAAATGAAAGGACACAGAAAAATAACAATCAAATTCATGCGTTTAAATTTACTTGAAAAATGGCCATTCTCTGTAAAAAATGCTCTAGAATAAGAATATAAGGACTATATTCAAGTAAAGTAATATACTTATTTAAAAAGATACAATAAAACAAAACATTAATACAATGCATTTATCTTCATTTTACTATAACAATGGCATAGGTACAGTGATCGTGGCACTTGAGTGGAGTACTCAAACAAATTGTAAGGGTTGACGATGGCCATAATTATACATTTGTTATGATTTGTTTGAAAACTAAAGAAAATAGTATCGTTTTGGAGAAAAATAATTTCAAGTTTGGGGAGAAATAGAAAATAGCAGTATCTAAACTCAAATAGCTTGCAATTAAGGACATGGTTCGTATTCATTTGCTTTTAAAATGCCCTCGGCAAAGCGGCACGCGCGGACAGTATGCGCGCGGCACTTGAGCAGAATGCTACGCGAGATTAAGGGCTTAGCCGGCACCAGCCTAACAAATTGCCCGTTTTAATGGATCGGGGCTCGCTGATACGTGAGCGTGTCATGTCAATGCCTTAATAAATACAAAAAGCACCAGCATTCAAAACCATGCGTATGTTTACGTTCACTCTAAAATGCGTTTCATGCCGAGACCATGTTTAAAATAAAATCAGTTTTGGTAAAAACAGGATGTATAGGTATTCGAATACAAAAAGCACCAGCAATTAAATCCATGTATTTGTTTACGTTTGCCTTAAAAATGGCTTCGGTAAAAGCGGCACGCGAGGACAGTGACCGCGGCACTTTAGCAGAGTGCTACGCGAGATTAAGGGCTTAGCTGGCACCACTGCACCAGCCAAACAAATTGCCCGTTGAATGAATCAACGGGGACTAGCTGATACGTGACCGTATCACGCCGATGCCTAAATTTAAATAAGTAAGTTTGGTCGAAAAAAAGACTGTAGGATAAAAATACAAAAAGTACCAGTATTCAAAACCATTTAAACTTAGCATGCATTGTTCACTCTAAAAAAATGGCTCTGTAAAAGGGGCAGGGGAAGACAGTGACGGTGACACTTGACCAGAGCGCTACGCGGGATAAAGGGTTTCGTTGACACCAGTTAAAGATACCGATCTAAAATTACCCGCTTATAAATGAAACGCTCATGCCGATGCCAAAAATGTTGGTAGGATTGATTGAAAAAGGGACTTACACAGTCACAAAACGCGCTGGTAATAAAACTCATGGTACTTATTTACGTTTGCTTTAAAATGGCCTCGGTAAAAGCGACACGTGTGGACAGTGACCGTGGGACCTGATCAGAGTACTACGCGGAATTTAGGGCCTAGGCGGCACCAGTCAAACAAATTGCCCGTCTAATGGGTCGAGAGGGACTCGCCGGCAGCGTTTCATGCCAAGCCCGTGTTTAAAACTAAATCAGGTTTGGTCAAAAAAGGATGTATTTGATGTGTTTGTTTACGTTTGCTTTAAAAATTGCCTTTGTGCGTAAACAGTGACCACGGCACTTGAGCAGAGTACTACACGAGATTAAGGGCTTACCCCGCAGCAGTCAAACAAATTGCCCGTCTAATGAAGCGACGGGGGCTCGCTGATACGTGAGCGTATCATGCTGATGCCTAAAATTTAGATAAATTTGGTCGAAAAAAGACTGTATAAAAATACAAAAAGCACCAGCATTCAAAACCAAGCTACTTTTACTGAAAAAACGGCCTCAGCAAAAGCAGCACGCGTGGACACTTGGACAGTGACCGCGGCATTTGAGCACACTTGAGCAGAGTGCTACGCGAGATTAAGGGCTTAGCCGGCACCAGCCAAACAAATTGCCCGTCTAATGGCTCCACCCGCTTCGCCGATAATCCCGCGGTTAAGAGCCTCTTGAACTAGGGATAGTTTAATATTATAACTAACGTGTGATAAATTAATTTTGAATATAAATGACGATCTCCGTGGCGTATTGGTAATTTTCTAATCCGTCACTTGGAGGTCGTGGGTTCCTCAGCCAAGGCAAGTTGGAAAATGGTTTTCTTCAAATTGCCCTAGGTCTTTGGTGTTTATTTTTATTAGAAAATATAGTATCGTTGAGTAGTTTCCCATAACACAAGTTTAAACTTTCTTTGGGGCTATATAGCTTAATCAGTGTGATTTGTCCCCATCTCTTTATTTATTTAATATTTCAAAATGTAAAATTGTAAAAAAATATACTTACTATAGTTTAGTCGGAAAAGGCCGACTAGTTTCGATTGGTTTAGAAGATCATCATCAGGGCGAGTGTTAGAAGCGGCGACCCGACGGACACTCAGTGCTTTGAGGGCAGCGAATCTGAATATATGCTAAGCACAGAAGTATCTACCATTTAAATTCAAATCTAACCAACTGTATTTTTCGTGATTTTTTGTTCAGAGTCGGACGCTGAAGAGATGAGAGTCATTTTCGTCGGTTTGCTCCCATTAGACGGGCCCCGACGCGCAACGGCGTCGAATTTTTCGATTCTGCTATTGTTCCATTTCCGCTTTAAAATCGAGTTTGCCATTGATCACAAAGTTAAATCCCACTAGCTTCATGCAAGCTTTGATAAAGATTTTAAATGTTTTTGTGATTGATTTACTGTCATGTCTTTTGGCTCTGATTCAAGCACTAAGCATGTTATTTTGTTGCAGTTTTATTTGCCTTTAGTACATTTTTGGCTCTACGTATGCTCTACTATTTTTATGGTTTTTATGGGGTCTTATAATACATTTTGGCTTGCATTTTATTATTGCGAAATTTATAGAGAATTTACGAGATACATTACTAAAAATATGTTAAATATTATATTGCATAATATATTGCAATGGCCTTCGTGGCTTAGTATCACTCTTAGCTATAATCAACGGAGTCTCGGGTTCGATCGGTCCTTGGTCAGGTCAAAATTATAAAATAATCTTTATCACAATCCGAATAACTTTTGCATGAGGAATGCTATAAGTATATATTAAAAGTCATGTAGTCTGTAGTCTAGTCAATCTTGAGCCGTCATTTTAAATAAATAAGACATTTTCATTATTATTACCAGAGTTTTTATAAAGAATAATTGTCTGGCAAAGATTCTTTATAAAAACTCTTGAAATGTGTTTTTTAACAGTAGATAGAAGAATGTTAAAAAAAATTGTGCACTAAATTATTTTTATTATTAAAATTCTAAAACGTAAAAGAAACTGACTGGCTGAAACGGCTGAGTCTACAAGCAGAAATTTTGCACAAACGTTCATTTAATGACGTAAGTGAGCACTAAGAAAGGATTTTTGGAAATTCAGTCCCTAGGGGGTTAAAATGAGGGTTGAAAGTTTGTATAAAACTTGGTTAATTTTAAAGTTTGAAATAGGTTGCTGGATAGAGTTGAGTATGCATAATATGAGGAACGCATTCTGTGCATGGCTTTGAACTCAATAAAGCTTGCTGATTATGATTGTGGATGTTGCCAGGAGGTTTATTGGTCCATTTTTTACACCCCATCTCCATTTATCTCCATTAGGCATCAAGTAAATGGAACACACAAATGACTTGGAACCATTTTAATGAATGTTTTGGTGACAATATCCAATTGTTTCTTACATAAAGCTAGTCAATTGAAAAAAAGAAAGTTAATCTTCATTATTGATAATTTTAATTTAACGCTGAAAGCACCTTGCACCTTTTAAACCTTGTACCATTTTGGGCATATACGTGCGGCGTCAAGTGAGCAAGTGACAGTGAAAAAATTTTTTCGTTACATAAGTACTGTGTTAGTTTAGGTTACAATGAAGATAAAAGTTCTAGAAACATTTTTGCCTAACTTATTCTCGTTACATTAGGTAATATTAGGATGCAATTGTTATAAAAATTTAGAATTTATTTCCAAATTTTTATAATAATTGCATCGGGAATAAATATGTTTTTATAAAGATGCATCAGCTATTCCTGGATACGAGACTATTCGATTTTTATGTCTTACGGCACTCCACTATGTTTAGAAAAATAGGAAAATACATTGATCACCCATCATAATATCAACTCCGGGTACGGGCAATCCTACATATCAAATAGTTTGGAAAATCCAAAAGTGCACGCCTCATAATCTATTTTTTCACAATTAAATTGATTTTTTATAAATTATAATTAAACGACAGTACTTAGCACAGCACAGTGTAATACTTTATATATTAAAAACAAAAGTATTCCGGTAAGATGAATTTTTCGACCAATTTCTCTGCCACATACATGGTCACATAAACACAGACTCACGGACATCCAAGAATGATTAGTTTTAATGTTATTATTTAATTATATTAAACAAATTAATTGTTTATAAAATGTACCATATGTGCTAGACAGATTATTTAACTTCATATTAGTGCACTCATATTATCCTGTAAGTGTTATATTAAAAAAAAAAACGTCATTTAAGTTTCGAAAGACTGGGTTTTTTGACATGTCGAGAGTAGAGCACTACCTCAACGCTCCGCTTATGAGGCGTGCAATACCTCAAAGCTCCGCTTATGAGGCGTGTAATAACTATTGATACGCACTTGTACTTCAACATTTATTTAGCTATACTAGCACCCGTTTCGTCGATACCTCAAGCTTTCCTCCACTCGACTTAACTTGACTGAGGATTAGTCTTTAGAGATTAGTAAGTATATATCAAGTCTAGATAAACGTGAATGTGTTCAGATGTGTTCGTAACGAGCACAAAGATCCAATCGCCCTGCAAAAGACGTCACACGTGATTGCAGACGGACGCGTTTGAGATTTGAGACAGTTGCCAATACGGCGCTACTACCATTGTTTCTCTGAGAATCCTGTAGGTATTGTACTTATTGGATATGTCTCATGATTTATATCATCAGTTAGAAAAAGAGAGGTGGAGTTGAAGTCTAAAACAAGAAATCAAATCTACATACGAGTACTATAAAAGTACATAACAAAAATATTATGGCAAATAAAGCTTTTTCATAACGTCATTAAATCCTTCTTTTGCACTTTTAGTGCGTGATTTTGCAATTTTTCAATACGCACTACTACTATATATAATATACTAATAGTTCGCCCCGAATTGAATTTGCGACCTATTTAAGGCGTAAAATATAATTCAGTTTAATTGTAAAACGTGATAATTAAAATTCTGCTTTCCATTGGGTACCGGTACAATTGTACGGGTGAATGTATTACTTTAGTCCGTCTAGTTTTAAAACGCTTTTACTCGGTGGTTACTTTTGGCAGCAAGTGTGGATTCCTGAGGTATATCTCGTACCTATACTTTTTCAGAAGCTTTATGTACATTATGAACACATCGTGAACCAAAATATAAGCAATTAAGCATACCTATTCTTGATTTTTCTTAGGTAGCTTTTGTATAAAGGAAGACTTTTCTACTGTGTAAATAAAGTCAAGTCTAGTCCATGAATCCATGATACTGATTACCTTTCCTATGAAAAGTGTCTCGCAGTATTCCCATTTACAGCGTTTTTTAACGACTGGTAAAAAATCAATAGAAATTTATTTAGAGGTATATTATACTTTTCAATACTATTTAAAAAGGCAAACTAAAATTCATCGTATTTTTATGATGGTATTATCTCTAACATTTAACGCAATTCGTATGGCTGCTGTTTTGGACTGGTAATCAATTAATCATTATCCATTTGCTGTAAAATAAAATGTTTTGATTCCAATGTATCAACATACTTATGCCTACTATATTTCCAATTATCTACCTTGAAGATTTGTAAGTTGGTTTTAAATATCCCAATGAAACAGGAAGAAGTAATAAAAAAAGAAGGTGCTATATTTTTATTATACAATCTCTATTATTATCACGTTCAGCTAAATTATTTTTCATAATTGCTCTTATTTGAATTAGAAATAAATTATTGAAAATATGCAAATACTGCGCGGGAACTTTTAAAAAGCAAAAAGGAAACAACAAAATAATTACTATATATATAAACATTAGACTGTGTACATGTGTACTGCTTTTAAAAAAATGGAACTGCCCCTTAAATATTTATCTTAATTTTTATATTATATATTAAACCCCCAGAGTGACAATAGTTAATGAAACTTTAATTACCTATGTAATTACACAAGTAATGAACCTTATGGTTAAATTTAAATATTTAAGGGGCAGTTCCATATTTTTTTAATAGCAGTACAATCATGTACACTGACTAATGTTTATATATGTATATAGTAATTTTTTTGTTATTTCCTTTTTGCTTTTTAAAAGTTCTCGCGCAGTATTTGCATATGTTCAATAATTTATTTCAAATAAGAGACATAATAATAATATGAAAAATAGACTCAGGATTGGGCTACCGACTCCGAAAAGATGGTGAAGTTATTTCTCACCTACTGTATATGGATGATCTCAAGCTATTTACACAAAAACGCACTGACTTGTTGAAACTACTAAAAATTACAGAAGTTTTTAGTAGTGGCATCAAGATGGAGTTTGGTGTAGATAAGTGTGCGGTTATGCATGTGCAGCGGGGAAAGGTTGTAAATTCAACAAATTTACAACTTTCTGAGACAATGACTATCAAGACTCTTTCGGAGTCTGAAACCTACAAATACCTTGATATGTCACAGTCATTGGGTATTATGGATTGGGACATAAAACAGACGGTGAAGAAACGCTTCTTTGGCCAACTGACAAAAGTACTTAAAAGTCTTTTGTCAGGTGGCAATAAGACCCGTGCCTTCAACGCTTGGGTGATGCCTCTACTCATTTACTCCTTTGGCATACTAAGGTGGACTCAGACTGAACTGGATGCCCTAGATAGGAAGGTCCGCCTACTGCTCACAACACATCGTATGCTACACCCACGCTCATCTGTTATGAGACTGTACATCCCACGGAAATGTGGAGGTCGTGGCTTTTTGAACGCCAAGAATCTTCACAACCGTGAGGTGTGCAGCCT
Organism: Acrobasis repandana; assembly: GCA_963576875.1. Lineage (NCBI taxonomy): Eukaryota > Metazoa > Arthropoda > Insecta > Lepidoptera > Pyralidae > Acrobasis > Acrobasis repandana. The sequence continues at coordinate 8,776,100 of OY756215.1, forward strand.
TAGGGAATATTTCCTTAACAATGAGTGTGAGTTGCATCGTGATGTTGTAGCAGTAGACAAAGGCCTCACGCCGCTGCTCTCCTTGGCAAAAGGGAACTGGCGCAAACCAACGGTGCTAAGTACCGAGGATCGCAAGAACGTATGGAAGAGCAAGGAGCTTCACGGGCGGTTCTGTCGGGCCTTAACAGGGCCTGATATGGATCAGCTCGCATCGGTGAAATGGTTACGTTTTGGCGACCTCTTTGGGGAAACCGAAGGTTTTGCCTGTGCAATTGCAGACGAAGTCATGATGACAAACAACTATCGGAGATATATCCTGAAAGACGATACGGTTGATGTCTGTCGAGCATGTCGACGTCCCGGAGAATCGATCAGGCATATAATCTCCGGTTGTTCTCATCTGACTAACGGCGAGTACTTGCACAGACATAACCTAGTAGCCAGAATTATTCACCAGCAGCTTGCTCTTCGATACGGGCTTGTAGAATCGGAGGTACCGTACTATAAGTACTTACCGGCGTCAGTTCTCGAAAATGGTCGTGCCACGCTCTATTAGGATCGATCTGTCATCACGAACAGGACTATAATCGCCAATAAGCCTGATATCGTGCTGACAGATCGATTGATGCGCCAGGCAGTGCTCGTCGACATCACCGTCCCATATGACGAGAACCTCGTGAAGGCCGACAAGGACAAGCTTAGCAAGTACCTTGACTTGGCCCACGAGGTGACTGCTATGTGGGATGTGGATTCGACGATCATTGTCCCGATAGTCGTATCGGCGAACGGTCTTATAGCGAAGAGTCTTGACCAACATCTTAAGACTCTCTCGCTAGATGGCTGGATCAAGGGTCAAATTCAGAAGGCAGTACTCCTGGAAACGGTACATATTGTCAGGAGGTTTCTCTTTCGCGGCCCTAACCGCCGGTAGCTTGGGCCTTGCCCCGCTGCCAGCGGGCAGCTAGGTTAGGTTTTTTAAATGTTTATATTTTGTAGTATGTTTTATATTTTACTTTTTATAAATGTATACCAAAACCTAGCCTAAGTTTTAAATTTAATAAAGACAATAATAAAAAAACAGGTAGGTAATTTAAGTATAAATTAAGATTGTTTCCTTTTTATGTACTTATTATTTTTTGTAAAACTACTGAACCTTATTTGCCGACATAATTTTAACGCTAATTGGAAATGTAACCTGGCTACCACAGGACAGGCATGTTGCCTAGTGTGGAGCCAACAGTGTAAACCAATGTGTAAATTTAAAAGGTCAAATAAAGTTTCATTTCATTTATGTCAAAATGTAAATAATTACATAAGTAAAGTTTCATTAACTATTGTCACTGTGGGGATATTGGAGACAGGTATGTGCACGTGAGGTAGGTCCAATCAATCGGCTAAGGACATGGACTATACACGTGGTTTAATCGATTCTCGCTGCTTTAATTGTCACACGTGTTTGGAACAGTTCGTATCGCAATTACAACACTAGAGTACTTGTGCTTATACTACGAATATTTATTTGGTGTTACAAGCTCATAAAAAATTACATATAAGGTAAGTGGTTCCAATTTATCTTGCAAGATTTGATTACGGACACAGATAACGGGACTGGTGAAACTAAATATAAGCTTATAAAAATCTGAATCCCGAAAATATCGGATGTTCCTATAGAAAATATATAGAACATCCGATATTTTCGTGGTAGATTTTTTGATTGTGATTTCAGGAGTTAAAAGTTTCCTAGAGTGGCCTAGACTACGTTTGTATCTTGTAACTGATAGTAAATGTTGTAACTATATGAAACCGTGAAAAATAAAATTTATAAGATAAAAGTACCTGATAGTAAGGGTGCCAATACTCGAGTGTCTGCATTTAAAGATGCTATTGGAGCTATAGAAAATAGGAATGAGGGTGGGGCGTCTCATCAGTTCGTTATACGACAAAGAATCTTGATGCTTCCTTTGTCTGCCAGCAGATACGAGAAAAAAATAGCATCCGTTTCCTTTGCAATCTGTACTAGGAAGAGTCTGGAATCGGTCACTCGAAAGATTGTAAACGAAGGAACTAGGCATTCCGTTCTTAAGTAGTAAAACTTAATAACTTTATTTTGCCAGACAGAAAATTCAAAGCTTATGTAAAGAAAGTACTTTGTGAGAAGGCTTATTATAGGACCGATGACTATCTTAAAGACAAAAAGGTCTGGCTTGAGCTTGGCGCGGGTCCCTCTTAAAGGTTTGTATACTTAGACATGTCATAATTTAGGTACATTGGTACATACTAAATTTACAAATTGACATTATTTTAAATTTCGTAATTCTTATAATTCAATTTAATTATGACATAATAAACAATGTAATCTCTGTCCATCTATATAACTAATTTTAAGTTTTTAGTTTGTTAGTTGACGTCTTTGGAGAAAACGTGCAGTGCAGTTTGTTGCCGCTTCTTCTGCACTTGCGCCTAGGAAGCGGCGTAAACTTAGCTTTAAGTAACGATTTGACGTCAACATTTGTGCAAAACAAAACAAAGTGACTATTATTAAGAGATATTATAAATATCCTATGATAATAAAGATATTTTGAATTTTGAATTTTTTCAAAAATATTGACTTACTATGTAGTATGTACTTCGTTAAGTATTTCTCAGACGTAAGTATATTGTATAAACTTTATATGTTATAATTTAATGGTAAAGACATTGACATTTAATATATATTATTGTTGGCGCAGATAGCTAAGATTACGTTCAGCTACCAAGAAATATTACTAACTACGCTCTTGGTACGAGTCCGGCAATCCCACCGGCAAAAAACAAACACACAAACAAACCTACGCAGTCTGCTACCACCCTGGATAAGGTCCAGGGAACCTCCTAACCTAATTATAAATTAAGATTAAATCTAATTAAAAGTAATTAAACTAATTACAAAACTTACCGCGTCCACGCAGTCTTCAGGCAGCCTCGCCTGGCCTTCGCGTCGAGCCCTAAGTCCTACTCAGGGCTGGCGACGGCCTTAGGTCCCACCATGGGTCCCAAGTCAGTGGTGCAGAAAATGGGGTCCCTAACCTAACCTAACCATGAGCTCATGTATGTCGCCCCAAACGAATACGTCGTATTTATAACACCACTTCAACACAGCACAATAAGTTTCTTTTATAGTCAATTTTATTCACATAACAAATACTTCCGTTCCACACGGGAAATAGATAAAAACCAACAATTATAATGACGCCATGTCACGCGTTTTACATTTGACACAAATCACTGTTCTTTACGTAATACAATCAATTTCGGCTCCACGCCGTTCCAAACAAATTGGGCACAAATCAATTAGCGACAATTCTTCACGAAATATTCGCAATATATCAAAATACAAAATTATGCCGGCCTCCGGCCTTTTTCGCGACGGGAGAACGCAAGTCATTCATAATGGCGTCAGTCAAGACTGGCGCGACCCATAGACAAAGATTATTTCCTGGCCGGGCAAATACAATCCGCGCTTGACAGCCGGAATATTGCTAAATCGACAATCGTGCCCGTGTTTGTGGAGATCACACGCAGATGGCGCTAGTCTCTTAACAATAAGTACTTTTATCCAAAACATCATAGACCAGCTATCAAAAATTGGCTCTACTGCTCTATTTTTGAATATATGGCGGCGTGAATTTTATCACACGTAGGTATTTAATTTTTAAACAATGAAATCTGAAAACTGATGGAAAGTCATACTTTGCCGTGTTCTTGAATTATTCTTACTGTATTGTAACACACACCAAGGCATTTTTAATATGTTTCCAGTCGAAAGTACTAGGCGTATAAGAGCTAGCAAGCGACTATACGTAAAGTTTATGGAGAAAGCTACAATTTAGGCGATGAACCCACTGCACCGCGCTCTGTCGCAGAGCGCGTGGCTGCAGATTTTAACATTGTATGCAAGTACCTCAATTTATATAGAAAACGCCTAGTCCAACCCAGCAGTGGAGGGAATCGCCTTAACAGGACAAAACAGTGATATGTACTGTCTCCTCTAGTTTTACATTATAGCTTTTGTGTTAAGGCTGATGTGGATAATCAATGCTTTGCTCTCGCTTCCACGCACACAAATTTACTCTAGCCGAAGTGAGACAGCAAGCCATGCCCGATAAAAGGATCGCGGTAGGTCAATGAGGCTTTGGTTTTGAGGTTTTTTTCGTTTTACAAAGAATATTTAAGACACTCCAAATTTTAATTTTATCTACTTTAAAGATTATATTAAGTTCTACTTATCTTTGAATTTCAAATACTCAGCAAACCCGTTGAAAATTAAAATCCAGGAAAAGTAGCTGAAGTATCTTGATTTATTGAGTGTACCTCCACGTTGCAGCAATAAATCGAGCAGCGTTAGCGGCTCAAGCCGAAGTGGCTCCAGTATCATGAGTTATGGACACGTGGTACCGAACGTTTTTGTCAGAAAAGATGCTACTGCCACTATAACTATTAATCTCTTTCTTGTAGCAACTGCCCCAGGCAGTTATAGCTGGGAAAGTTTCATGGCAAGAAAAGGATAATTGGTCCGGAAGTCCCTGCTCTGTGGGTAATAGCTGTTTGTTTGTACAATTCTAATTAATTTATTGATTTAGGTCATACAGCATTGCAATGCTTGGAACAATAAATAAATTAAAAATAATTACAGATGGGAGGAGGGGTACAGAAATTTTTCATCAAATATTTTTAATTTAGAAAATTTTGATGTTATTGAAATAGAGCCATCTGTTTTATAACGTCCATGCTGGTCTGGGAGAAAAGAAAAAACGTAGAATGTATTAGCTAATTATTTTCCCGCGTAAAAGCCGATCGTTAAAGCCGACCGAGAATCTGAATCACTATGCGATGCGACAGGAGCATGGTAGCCCGATCGGAGTACGCATTGCTAGCGCTTTCGCAAGTTAAGCAACTCCAGGCGTGTCTGTACTTGGATGGGTGACCACAAATGGCATGAAAAATTCTCGAGCTCCTCCATGCTTCGGAAGGCACGTTAAGCCGTTGGTCCCGGCTGTCATTATTGTATGGCAGTGGTCAAGCTATGTCAGATGCTCCTTAGGCAGCTTGAAAAATCTGACACCAGTGTTGGCCACTTACACACACGAAAAACAATAATATTATGAGTGGTAAGGTATAAGGAAGAAGAAGAAGTTTTATTTGATAATGTTGTAAAATATTCGGTATTTCCCAATATAAAATACTTACATGAAGGTATGAAAATCGCAACTTGGGATAGGTAATTAATTCATGAAAGAATACGAGTAAAATAGCACTCAAGTTTTCATAAAAGTAATTCAAATTTTGACGCTAGGGTATCAAGTTTCACCCAGCGGGCGTTTCATATTAAAATTTTGTTTTGTAAAAACATAAACATCTCGCTTTGAGAGGATTAAGTAAGTTGTGATATTATTTGAGCTTTTGAAACGCGATTTTAATGGTTAATGTACATGTTTTTACTCCTTTTGTTGAGATATTATATAAGTACCTACCTACATGATATAGATACCTACTTGTCTACTTTTAATTATATGATATACAACGTAGAAGAGACATACCCGTAATAAATCGAACCACGGTGTTTACTAGGTCATTATAATATAATTAAATTAAAATAAGAGCCAAAGAAAAAAATAATAATTTCGGCATTTCCATATAAGTGTGCAGCCGCCCGGGCGATTTGTATGGGAATGTCGATTTTTTTTTGGTTTTTTGACCGTTATTTTAATCTCATCATATTTAAGTGATCAAGTATAGCCCGTGGTTCAATTTATTACGGGTATGTTATGTCCCTTCCAAGTTGTATATTAGCAGAGGGCTCGATAAAAAGATATTAAGAAACAACAACATTATTATTATTAAAAAATACAACAAATATAAAAATATAAACAATATAAAAAAAAACAAAGCAAATTAGATCTAATAGCACAGTTACGGGTTGATTAGGTACATGTTAAATCAGTAGCTTAGATATCACCAAACAAAACGCAACAAATTATCTGTTTATCCGTGGTCCCTATGGGACGTAACGTTGGAGACCGCTTTTAGCGTGAAGTCCGCCAATTGTAGAGATTTTTTATTGTGGATCAATAAAGTTTTAATAAATAAATAAATAAGACAAGGTGTTGTTCATGTTTCTCAAACTAAACTCTCTTTTGTGGTTGAGGAAAGTAGACACAAAAGAAAAGGTTCTTCCCGCGGCTCTTTTCGCGCGGTGGCAGTTGTTGAATTATGATGATGAATTTGATAACCTACTTAATTTGATAGGTCTAGGCTGTATGTTCTTAAATAAATATTAAAAATATATGTTTCAGTTGAATGTTATAGGTTTTATTTTTTATAAAAAATATTTTACGGCCATAGATTCGAGTCCTTTTGAGCCTATGTTTAGATTGGTGCAATTGGGCAGATTCCTGGGTTAAAAATAAATTACTTGGTACTGATAAGAGAATAAAACGTCACAAAATAATGTCATTGATCACATCCATTTTAAACGTGATCTTAGATTTATATATTAGGTCCTTACATATGAAATTGCCGTTCAGTATCAAAAAAGTGAAACAAGTTTTTTTTAATGAAATTATTATTTAATCAATCGAAGTATGCGCCGTTGTTATCGATACACTTCCGCCATTTTATAGACAGATCATTGATACCTTTGGAAAAAAAATCCTGGGAGCGAGAGTCTATGAACTGTTTGAAGGCGGTTTTGACTGCCTCATCAGATTTGAAATTTTTTCCTTGTAAAAAGTTATCCAAATTTTGAATGGTGGGTGACGCAGAGGTTCCAGTCGCAGCTCCTCTAACTTGGCGATCGTTTGATGTGCAGTGTGTGGTCTAGTGTTATCCTGAAGGAGCAGTGGGCTAGAGCAAATTATCAGTCTCGGTTGTTTAATGGCGAGCTTTTCCATCATTCTTTGCAATTGTTGGCAATACAAGTCTGCAGTAATCGTCTGGCCTGATCTCAAGAAGCTGTAGTGGATAACACCAGCACTGGTCCACCAAACACTAACCAGAATCTTCTTTTTGGTCAGTTTTCGCTTAGGGCAAGGTTTTGCCGGTTCTCCAGGGTCAAGCCATTGTGATGATCGCTTCCGATTGTCGTACAGGATCCATTTCACATCACAAGTCACGATACGGTTCAAAATCCCCTTATTATTGTGGCGATTAGGCAAAGAAACGCAGCAAGCAACGCGTGTTTGTTGGTTTGCTTCAGTCAATTCGTGCGGTACCCACGTTTCGAGTTTTTTAATTTTTCCGATTTGGCGCAAGTAGATAAGTATCGTTTTGTCACTTACGCCTAAGGCTGCTGCTAATTCAGAAGTGGTTTGATATGGATCCGCTTCCACTATCGCCTTCAATTCTTCGTTATTCACTTGAGTATCAGGTCGTCCACGAGGCTCATTGTGTAAATCGAAATTTCCAGAACAGAAACGTTGAAACCAAAAACGCACCGTTCGTTCGTTAGCGGTGCCTGGTCCATACACATACATGGTTTCTGCAGCACTGGTGCCACGGTGGAACTCGTATTCGTAAATACCGCGAATTTTCAATTTGTCCATAGTTGTTGTTATAGCAATGTTGAAACTCAAACAAATGATGTTAAAACAAATGAAATACGAATTTTAAAACAATATTTTTCTGGCTTTATTTCGAAATAAATTTGAATTTGGAATTCCTAATGAAACGCAAGATATTTGATTTTAAAGTTGCCAGTATTGAAAATCGGCAATTTCATATGTAAGGACCTAATATTGAAAGCAAACGGATATTAAGAGCGCTACTTGACTCCAAAAAACTATGACATCACAGTCCGTATTTCATACAAATATCATAGAAAATGTTTGTTTTGACGTTTAGAAAAAAGTGTCTGATTTGACTTGTTGGAAACTAGGGGATTAAGTGTATATTAATAAACAAAATATGTATATAATATACTCGCACCTTCGATCATATATTCTGTAGATGCACAGTTGCCGCTTAAAAATGGCACCTGAAAAACAAGGCATAAAACAGTATTAGGTATGCCTTGTTTAGCTGTCATTCGCTCGGTGGCCGCGCGCGTGACGTTACGTCAAAGATGACTAATCTAACCAGAAGGTAATATGTCACAAACTTAATACGGATTTATTTCCACGCTTATCTCAGTTACTTTAGGTTTAAATTAGATTAAACTGTTTTCGCAATACTTGAAATGGTATACATCTACCTATGTACATGTTGACACGGGGACAATATTTTGTTTGATTTTGCAAGGAACTGTGCATCAATAGAATATATGATCGAAGACTCGCACGGTAACAATGGTCTCGACAGATTGTATAGACTGTTCTTCACCCCCCTAGCTACCGAGGTTGTCTTGATGTACCGGGCGTTTGCCTTTGCTATTGTCACTAAATATCACACAAACAGTATCTATCTCTAGTAAAATCTTAGTGAAATTACCTATTGGGCTAATAGATATACCTTGTAGTTTTGTGCTTGTTTATGGCCAACATTAATATCAGATTTTTCAAGCTGCCTAAAGGCATTTGCCGTAGCTTGAAGACTGCCATTTTATGTTGACAGTCGGGACGTGCCTTATGAAGCACGGAGAAGCTCGACATGTTTTATACCACTTTGTCGTCACCAATTCAATTGCGGACCACACCTGGGACAATTGAAAAGCTCGGTGGCTGGGCGGGCGCGACCATTATTAGCATATTAAGCAACCCTGGGCGTGGTCTGTATTCCGATTGTGTGTAATTATAGTACTTACTGTATACTGCTTACAACCAAAAACCCATTTTTTTAAAATTATTTTATATTTTTATTACTTGACTTGTGTTATGTGGTATGTTTAGATCTATAAAATGGAAACGTTTCATACTTCCATCAACGTTACGAATCGCTATAATAAATCCATTTTTAACTAGGTATAAGTCCACAATTCTATTATTTATTCTCATAAAATTTTAACCAATTTTATTTCTTATAGTATCTTTTAAAATTAATTATTATTATTTTTATATAGGAAATTTTATTTTACATATTTTTTAAACAACCTAACGATTAACATACCTTTATCATTATTTCATTCTAATATAAAAAATACTTCATAATTATAAAAATTAACACGCAGCTTAAGGGTGGCTCCCTTATTAAGCTGCGAACCCCCGCCGCACCTCTACCTATACTCTGACTATACCTTAGTTCCTGTCATATCATATGTTGTGTTATATATAACATATATATAATATATAAAATTATGATTCGATGAGTCTCAAAATTATATCAAAAAGCTTTAGGTTAACGAATATTATGACTACAGAAACATTATGAGAAAAAACAGTATGTAAACTATGGTTATGGCAAAAAAAAATATGACTTGAGTCATTTGACAAATAATATTTATTAACAAATAACACGAAGCAACTTTTTATCTGCACGTATATACCATTAGGATTATATACCGTTCGGGTTTTCTATTCAATTGTTAAAAGTCTATAAACAAGAATCACTGATAACACGCAAGCAGCTGCCAAATCGCCGTCAATCATTTCCCAATATTCCTAGAAAATTGCTTTTCCCAAAACACATAAAATCTTGTGAAATAATGCTTTTGTGTGTTACCTTTATTTCTCAAAAATCGTTTATGTTTTCAAATCACAAACTATTTTTATCTAAGCATACATTACATTTAATTACATGCTTAAATGTATTTTATATACTTATATAGTTAGGTATTCATCCTACTAAATGCTGGTTTGAAGTGACCAAGGATGATATACGTAATGGTCTTATAAGGAAGAATGTCGAAGACCTTGTGGAAAGGAGGAGAAAAGACGGAATGCGAACCCCGCATTCCGAAGCAGCATAGCTAATTATAAAAATACAATATATGTATCCAAACGTCGTGAGTAGATATATGATTAGTTACCGGTACTATTGGGAGAAATAGGAGTTCTAAAAACTATTGACTTTTTGGCTGAACGGCAATGAAACATCAATTCCGAATCCACACCTCCAAGTCGTGTTCGCCGGTAAACTACGTAGGTTGAATAATTGTATAGCCTCTGTGCTATACCTATAATTATTCAACTCAGGCCAATTTGATCAGGAAAAACTTGCTAAAACGCACTTGCCAGCGTAGCGTTATGAGGCTAAATCCTCTTCGTCATGACAAGTATGCCAAAGAAGGTGGCATCTGGCGTAAACGAAGAGAGGCCTATACTGAGCAGTGGGCGGGCTGAGATAACGAAATCTCTAGACCATTATAAAATATTACCTTTCCAAATACCGAGACGCATCCATCTTTTGAAACTTAATTAATTGATTCATTACTCCCCAAAGTAAGTCCAAATTGAAAACAAGTTCTAAACCGAATACTGAAACACTAATTTGGGCGCCCCCTTTATTTATCTTTATCTGACTGAGCAGTCACTGCATATGCTATCTATTTGGAGCGGTGATTTGGTTGATTTGGTCCAGGGTGAACGTAAACCCTTATTCAATTTGGTCGAGAAATTGAATCTCTTTTGTAACGTGTGGAAAAGTAAATTGAATTCCGTCAAATTCGTTCAATATGTGAAACAAAAAATGAGATGATTAAATCAATTGTTCTTTTTAGGGTTCCGTACCCAAAGGGTGCAAACGGGACCCTATTACTGTGACTCCGTTGTCTGTCCGTCTGTCTGTCTGTCCGTCTGTCACAGGGCTCTATCTCTTGAACCGTAATAGCTAGACACTTGAAATTTTCACCGATTATGTATTATTACCGCTATAACAACAAATACTAAAAATAAAAAATAGTTAAAAATTAAAGGGGGTCGTCATACAAAAAACGTGTTTTTTTCAGCGTTTTTAACTTGATCTTTATAATGGCATTAACTAGATACTTGAAATTTTCACCAATTATGTATTACTATGACCACAATAACAACAAATACTAAAAATAAAATAAATTAAAAAATTAAAGGGGCTCGTCATACAAGAAACGTGTTTATTCAGCGTTTTTAACTTGATCTTTATAATGGCATTAACTAGATACTTGAAATTTTCACCAATTATGTATTACTATGACCACAATAACAACAAATACTAAAAATAAAATAAAGTAAAAAATTAAAGGGGGTCGTCATACAAGAAACGTGTTTCTTCAGCGTTTTTAACTTGATCTTTATAATGGCATTAACTAGATACTTGAAATTTTCACCAATTATGTATTACTATGACCACAATAACAACAAATACTAAAAATAAAATAAAGTAAAAAATTAAAAGGGGGTCTTGTATGACACAAGAAACGTGTTTCTTCAGCGTTTTAAAACATTGTACGGTGGTACGGAACCCTTCGTGTACGAGTCCGACTCGCACTTGCCCGTTTATTTTTTCTTTTGGTTTGCATGGACAACATTGTCTATCTGTACTTAATAAACTGTAAAACTACTGAGCGATTTTGATTTTCTAGTTTTTACTAACTGTTGTACATTTCTTCGGGAACTTTACATGCATAATACATTTCTGTGCTGTGAAACCAGGGAGGGCCACTAGTTAATAATAAAATGCCACGAGCATGTGCACTTGTATATATGTCGCAGTTTAAGTTTAACATATATAATAGATAGATATATGGTTCATCTTTATGTCCTACACGTGCTGTTTCATAATCTGACCATTATCTCCAGATAATAATTGTCAGATTAGTCTGACAATTATTTTATTTTTATTTTTTTAAATCATTGAACTTAATTAATTGAAAAGCTCAGGAATTAACATGGAAATAAAAAAGTGTTTGTCTTTTAAGTAGAAAACATGTATTTATAAAAAAATCTGTTCGGTAATTTTTGAGAAATTTTGTGAAAGTAAAAAAAAATTAAAAAATCGGACAAATATCTGTATAGCGTGCTATGCAAGGCGACATCAAACTTGCCTTGCATAGCATTCGCAACGCGATAAAAAAAATAATTTAAATTACTTTTTATCATAGGTATAGTAAATATTTAAAAGGATGCCAATGAATTCAATTCCAACCTGTATAATAATAAAATATCCTTTATTTTAATATTTTTAAAGTAGATACTTTCAATTCATGACATATAAGCGTTGGTGACTCGGTAAAATAATTGTATTTTAATTACGGCCCTGTCTTTTTGTTATGTTTATTAATCTAGTCAACGATAGATATCGGCTTATTTACAAAATGAAAAAAAACTCAAAATAATATTTTGGCGAAAAATTTTGGTAAAAAAAACATCAATATCTACGTATAATATACTAATACTGAACTCTGCGTACGGCGTACCATGGAATTTTCATGTGTCGCCATTAAGTGTCATATTTTAACTTCCATGAAACTAAGTGTCGCCATCTAGTGTCCAAAAGATTTAAATATATTGAGTACCGAATCTAAGAGTTTTTTTTCAGAATAATTTTAATAAAATATAACTATATAAAATTACTTACAAATGAAATGTGATGTCATCCATAACATTAGAACGTCTATCCGAGTAGTTTTTACATGCTAAAATACAACACGTCATCCTTTTCTTCTTTTACACTTTCGGAAAGTCGACAAACTTGCGCACAGAAAGAGCTTTACGTACGAGTATTTACGTAGAACACGAACGAACGTTGATGTTATACTAACTTAGGCCACGTACACTGTGATGACGTCAGGAACTATATTTTTATTTTTGTACCTTCGGCTTGTGGAAATCGTCAGATTATATATGTTTAGTTATTCTTGAATTATTTCTTTAAAATAAAAAAAAAAATTGCCATGCTCGATGATGTCGAGATGACGTTTTTTTAAAGTAAGTTTGTTACCCTCCCAGTTCTTTACGTCACTTGAAAATTGTCAGATTAGTGGAATATAGACTTTTTAGCATGCAATTAACTCACTCTACCTTAATCTGACGCGCTAGAGAATATCTGATATCAATTTTTTTTTACTTATCTGATCCTTTGTCCTTGACGGGCGGCCATATATATGAGGCTCCTATTTGGTGGAGATCCAGGTATAAGGTATCTCCCTGTATGTTAATCTGCCGCGCTCGACTAATTCCCAAAATCCCCTCTTGTTGAATGTTGGAGACTAGATTACATATAGTAGGGGAGCCCCCCTACTATATGTAATCTAGTCTCCAACATCATAGAACACCAATAAGGAATGATACAAAGTTCGATGCAAGTGGATACAGAAAAGTTTGTTAACGCAACATAATCTCAATGGCGAGCGGTTTCTCTCGGCCTTCATTTGATTCACGTATTCTCCATCTTGTCGGAAGGCGGGCGTCAAAATAACCATATGGGAGCCAAGCTGAAAATCTGCTTTATTCTTCTTAACCATTTGGCTCTGCGGAGGTATTTTTAGAGGAAAAAGTGTGCGCAGTGACCGCCATTTTTGGTCAACTTATGTGCCGGGTATTGTACAAAATCATAAACGATGACTCCGATACCTCTCGATGGAAACAGCTTATTGTAGGTACGCTGTAAAGAATTCTGAACTAAAATCTTCAATGTTACGTCTCGTGCCGCAGCATTGAAGAATACAAATCGTTCATGCCATTCTGCGTATGAGGGTTCAGTTATTTAACGCTGTTTTACGAAACCGAGCTGTAATGCCAAACAGCTAGGGGTTAAGTAAATTAGCGGATTATACCATTCAACTGAGACTTATGTACCTCTATAGATTATGGCTTTACCAATGATGCTTTCCATACCGTAAGTAGAAATTCGGCATGGTGTGACACTCTGGATATCGAGTTTCTTGATTTTAGATTAACTATTTGTCAGCCACGCCACGACTTGAATATATTGTTATGTAGTATGATGTATGTAAACCTTTTGAAAACAAAGTTCGGTTTAGTAAAAATCACATCGGAATTGCTCCATTATTTTATCCAGTACAAGTATTGGGGGATTCAATTTATAATAAGTATGTACTATGTACATTTCGTCAAAGTATAGGATAAAATCTTTGAAACATAATACCTTATTTCCCAAGAACATAATTTGCGTTCAAATAGCTATTTATTGAAAGCGTAATTTAAAGCAATCACTGACTTAGGTACGCTGGCCAGCCGATGTTATTAAGGCATTACGTCCTTAAGGTCTTTGTAAACAAGAAAATTAAACGGGATTAAGCGCCTTATATTTACGAGGTAAGACGCTACTCCTTATTAAGGAGAGAATACAATTACGCAGTGCCAGCAATTTAAGGAGATCTAGTACCGTTTAATTGCTGCAGCATAAATTGTCTTTTGAACAGATAATTTCTCGGCACTCCTTTTATAGGCTCCGCTAAATTTATATCGCTTTAACCGCGTTCAGCTTTTACAAATTTAAGGTTCATTTGAAATTATGCCCCTGGCGGAGGCAAGTTCTTGCCTGGCTAAAGGTTAATTTGTTATAAAACACCGAAAACGTTATTATATGGTTAAAATAAAGTTAATGGGTTGGATCCCCAGCCAGGGCAAGTTGGAATGGCCTTTTTCGAATTGTCCTAGGTATTGGGTGTTATCTATAATTAAATTTATAAAAAATATAGTATTGTTGAGTTAGTATCCCATAATACAAATTTTGAACCTTACTTTGGAGGCTAGCTCAATTTGTGTGATTAGTCAAAAAAATAAAAAATTGAGGAAATTTGTTCCGATATTTTAAATTTTGGAATTGTTAAATATTTTTATAGTATTTTTAATTGGCCGCTTTGTTCTCAGCTATGACTCGGATATTAGCTTCTTTTAATGTATTATTAAACTATAAAAACAATTAAAGATAAGTAGATACTTTTGTTTCAAAATATTTTTAATAGAAAAAGCAATACTGTTATTGTAACTTCTAATTAGGATTGTGTACACAAATGATTGCACAGCTTAATAAAGTTGTCACAGCAATTATCTGCTGCCAAATAAAAGCGATGCGCTAACAACGAATATTTGTCAGATAAGAAATTATATTTAAACAAGCCAGCTCGTTGATTAAATCCCGGGACAATTTGTTCCATGCCTTATTAAATATTTGCAATCTCTACAAATTCCAAATTAATTTCACAGAATGTACGCGTAGGTTCAGAATTTAAGGGCTATGCCCGCGGACTCTCGTAGGATTTGGTTTCGATCTCAGGTTTCGATATAGAGCGGATAGTTTTACAGGATTATTCAGGTCCATCGTTGTTCTAAGGTAAAATGAATAATGCTGTTTATTGGTTCTCTTTTATTTATCATAAAAAAATATCTTCTTATAAATAAGATTTGCTTTAAATTCACCATAGGAAAGGTATGTGTATACTAAACTAATACTAAAGTTAGGTAAATTAAACTACAAGTAGGTATGTCGGCATCCTTAAAGCATTTACAGTAAAACCTTCAAAGTTTGTTCACATCTTATATAAGGACTTAAATATATTGTTGTTTGCTAGAAAAAGAATAATAAATACTTGGTATTTGCGAATGCCATGGGGAGGAATATCACTAGTCGTACTTACTGATTTATAGGCTTTATCTGGCAGGGGTGGACAACGGTATTTAAGTAGGGTTTCGAATAAATCGACTAGAAAAGTAGCTTAATATATCGGAAATACTAGAGTATGTATTGATAGAAATTGGATTGGTAATTATTCTTTTATTGACCAAGCAAGCTAAGCGAGCGAAGCGACTCAGTTTTGAGATTGGCCAAAAATGCTTTGTCCCTCTTGTCTGTTCTCGCCTACAGGTCACATTTTTCAACCGATTTTGCGAAAAATTGGGACAACAGTTCATTGATATATTTAAATTTTTTAGTCAATCGCAATTTTTGACTGGGGGATAAATAGAGAGGGAAAGGAGGGAACTTTGCTGTAGCGTTATTGATTGAAGGGGAAAGTATCGGTTATTGAATGAGACCGCGAGGTCTACTGTGCTTACTTATATATAAGAGAATTAACCATGAAGAAAATCAGGAAATAAACCACTAGCGTCAATGTCACGCTAAAGGTCTAAATGTGGCAATTTTTTCACCCTGGTCTATTAGCAAAGGAAAATAAACCGGCCAAGTGCGAGTTAAAGTCGCGTGGAGAGGGTTCTGTACAATTGATTGAATTCTTATAGGTTTTCCTGTAATCTACAGGCAATGAACTATATTTTGTATTTTTTTCAAAATTTTTGGCTCAGTACTTTCCGAGATTAGGGGGGAGGGGAATGGTCAATTTTCGTCTTCTTTCTTGAATAAAATAAAAACTATTTATTTCACAATAATAACAAAAATATATTTGAGATCTTCATAACGAGCCTTTTCATTTGATATATGACACAGTAAGGTTTGGAAAACTTTTTTTTAATTTCCTCATTTGTCCCCCGAAAATGACCCTTATTTTAAAATAATATTTACTTACTTTGGATATATGTGTTTGAGTCATAGGATTACAGCATCCTACCAAATTTCACCTGATTCGGTCCAGTAGATTCGGAGAAAATTGGCTGTGACAGACGGACGGACAGACAGACGCACGAGTGATCCTATAAGGGTTCCGTTTTTTCATTTTTTGTACGGAGCCCTAAAAACATAGAGATACCAGTTACTTATTCTCTCGATTTTAGCAATTGGTCACTGTCCTTTATCATCATAAAGGTCATTTAGCTTGCTCTTGTGACCCTTGGTTCTGTCTATACGGGATAATGACATGATAAGTAATAGGTATCTTATATTTATACTCGTAGCACTGTTACCAAATTAAATATTTCATATTGCTTGCGATTATTGCTTTGCATAACTATGGTGTGCAGGATGGTTTCTACAAAACTGAACACGTCTGAATGTTATTGTCAGGCAACTTAGTTCCGAACTCACCAATAAAAATATATAGGGGTTTAAACCCACACATTCAACGCTATAAAGACATACGAATAGTAAGCGGTGGGTTAGGATAAAAGTGTCATAGATATAAAATTTTATATATTACTTAAGTACCTACTTTAAATGTAGGTAAAATTTTAATTTACAAAATAAGATTAAAAATCAAAGGTAAAATCTGAAATGATCCGTAAAACCAGTGATTGTTCACTTTTAGAGTTCATAATAGACAACGTGCCATTTGTCTGTATGAGCGTTTATTGTAAGCTTTTATTTCGCCATAAAAATTAGCGAACTGGGAAAATTAGCGAACTAAAAAGACGTCTTTCCTCTTTCTTTTGTATACATTTTTGTTACAGTTATTACTGTTAGATATCTTACATAATATTGTTTTTTTCTTGTTTTTATTCATGGAGCTCTTCAAAAAAGTAAATGATACATCACTCATATTGAAAAGTATCGATGTTTTGAATATTGGAGAGGATAATCAAGGCGGCGAGGAGTTTAATAAATGTCAGGGCGGCTTCATGGTGATATATGGGCGTCGGACAAGCGCGGCAAAAACGCTGCGTCGACAGCCTTTCATAACAGCGGGGTCTTGTCGAATCATGATAGGCCTTATTTTCTAATGATCCTCATGATCGATTTTAAAGGTTGTTAAATCTAAAAATAGCTGGTGTTTTTACTATAGTGCTCCATTTTTTTATATTGACGACCTCCGTGGCGTAATGATCAACACGCTAGTTCGCCAATCCGGAGGTTCTGGATTCGATCCCCAGCTAGGGCAAGTTAAAAAATGGCATTTTTCAAATTTTGCTGGGTCTTGAGTGTTTATATTTATACTCGTATGTACTTATTATAAAATATAGTATCATTGAGTTAGTATTTCATAATACAAGTTTAAACTTACCTACTTTGGATTTAGCTTAATTAGTGTGATTTGTCTTCCTTCCTTATCTATTTTTTTTATTAAGCCGTTAATACCACACTACTCGAACCAAGTCTAGTCAAGTCTCCTGTCTTTCTTCCTTTATATTATTCTGTATAATATATTTTGTATATAATTGGGTAGATGACTGGGTCAAAAGGAAATTATTTGATACTGTTAACAGAATAAAACGTCACAAAATAGTGTCACTTGTTGTCACTATTAATGCAGAAAACTATTTGACTCGAAAAAATTATGGCGTCAAGCCTTTTATGTCACGGTTTTGGTTTTCATGAAAATCCCATAGAAAATGTTTGTTTTGACGTTTAGTTAAGAGTGTAATCTGAATTTTTATTATCTAGCGTATTAACTAATTTAAAATTACCTTTGTATTATTTTTTGCTACCATAATGTCAAATAGATTGTAGTAGGCCAGTGCCTCTTTCGTAATATCAACCATTGAAGAAATCATAGTTTCAATTCATTTGATACCTAGTTCATAACCCTTAAATCAAATAAGTACTAGGTGACAAATTAAGTATAAAGAATGGTAGTCCATTGATACTGAATGTTATATATTATATTTGTTGCAAACTAGTTTTTTCAAGAGTTTATTCATTAAGGCCGTACCTGAATTTTCCGGGGTCCGGCAGGTACGGCCTTAAGCATATTTGTTTAATTAAATCAATACTAAAAACACCGTAGTTGCAAATGTAATTAGAAATGGATTACCAGGCATAAGGTGTCTTACAGTTAACACAGTTTATGCAAAAATCCCGGCGTTGTTTCTAGAAACTTTATTCTCAAGGGGAAAACATTGCAGGGAAATAAGCCACAAGTTAGCAGCAAATGAAGCATTTATTTAATAATGTAGCTATTTCAGGCTTGTAGCTACATCAAAATGAGTTTAAAAATGTCTACGGTGTACAATACCGGCGACTACGTCATTTTCTACACATATCTTTCTTATTTGTGCTACCTCGTAGATATGATAAGTCAGGCGAGGCGAAATACAAGATAAAAATGAATGAATAACTTTTTATATCTACGGTTCACAAGTTAGACTACGGTCTAGAGGTGCGCTTACGCCATCTTCTAGACGTATTTTTTCTAATTTATGGTAAGGCGTAGATGTCATAAGTCGGGCGAGGTGAAATCGAGTACAAGTGATTGAAGTTTAGAGACGTATGAGTTGAACAAAGCGGAGCAGATATTGATATTGATTACTACTTCTCTTTAATCGACAAACAAAAGGTACATTTAATTTCAGTTATGGAAAACAAAAACACGCAAAAGACAACGTATTTTTATAAAACAAAAATCTTATCTTCATTCATAAACATAATAAAGTGTAAATAACATTATTAAACTCTGATTAACTATGAATATTGTGAATTTAAAAGTAAACTTGATATAAATACTTAAATAACATCAAATAATATAATGGATCCAAACTTGAAATAAAGATAAGAAAATAGTTACAAATATTCTCCTCTATATTTTATTCAATGTAAAAGGAATTAGTTCACAAGAATATTGCAACAAGACTTGTGACAACATTCTTGAGTGGCCGGACACTTGCTTTGAACACTTTCACTGGCCAACACTACAGTTACCGATTTCTGGAAGTGAGCAAGAGGCTAATAGAATTAAAAACAAAATACCTATACAACAAAGGTAACACGTAAAATTGTTTGCCATCTTAATAGGTCAATCCATAAAAAAATCCAATAGGTATGTATATTATCATGATCGTAACTAAGAGAAGGTCGACTAGGTACCAAAGCAAAATTGGAGCAAATTTGAATATCCAAGGAATATAATTAATATTAAAGATACGTAATTGGTCAATTAACTTTAAAGGAAACTTGAGAAACTACAATTAACGCCGGAGTAACTCCTTTCTGCTCTACCCAATTCCGAGAAGAGCTTAATGTGCTAGTTCATTTAACCGTGATCTATATTAATTTATACCGAGATAGAGGCTAGTAGCGATTATAACGCTGCAGGTGCCCTTGGGCAAGATTGCTAACATTCACCCCTAATTTCGTTTACTGTTAATCTGAATCCTTGGCAATAGACAAAATCTTAGCATACTATAGAACGGTTAAATAATTTTATTTCTTTGTGTGTTATTGGACAAGCGGCGTTTGTAATTGTATGATTGACTGTTTTATTTTTTGGTGTTTTCTTTTGTGTAAGATTTATTTAAAATAAACAAGTTTGTGTGTAAATATTTAAGATAAAAATACAAAAAAAATGTTAGGTACTCTACTAGAACGAGTACATAAATACTTAGAATGCACATGTCATGACTTTTCAAGGTGTTTTTGATATAAAATTTGTCATAAAAAATACATATATACATATTTTGGTAAAACATTGTCATTCTTATTTCTTATCTAGATAGGTGTGGTTTCAAATGGGACACTACGTCACACAGGTGCCCCTTATATCTAGTGCCCCGGGTGGTTGCTCAACTATGTCCTAGCTTTTACTGATGAAGTCACTAGAGTAAAAACGAGTTAACACTCGTAGAGACCAGCTATTATTATAACGATCTCACTATCTTAAAAGTAATAAAGGAAGGATTTCTCGAAGATTTCACTGAAAGATCCAATTACGCTTCAGCTTTCTTTAAGCTTAGCGTACTTACTTAAATTTTCACGACGCTTAAATACTTATCACACTTACTAGAAGGTACTTTATATCAAATACCATATAGTTTATTCGTTCAATTGGATGGTATGCGGTCGACGTGCTTCAATGGCGGCATCGGCTTTTACAAAGACGCGACCTTTGTGGCGCGCCAACGGCATTCACACCAATTTAGCAAATTAACTATAATGTTAAATGTTAGCGTGATCATACGCTAGATATAGCTATTATATGAATCCTTATATTGACGACCTCTGTGGCCTAGTGATCATTATGCCACGCTGTCACACCGGAGGTCCCAGATTCGATCCCCGGTCAGGCCAAGATGGAAAATGTTTTTTTTGAAATGTTTAAATGTTAGAGAGTTAGTATCCTATAACACGAGTTTCGAACTTACTTTGGGGCTAGCTCAATCTGTGTGGTTTGACCGTAAAAAAAAAATCATATACCTAGATTGGTAAAGAGATATTCGTAAATAAATTAACATAAACGAGAAAAAATAAAGAAATTAAAACTTCTTTCTGCGGATTTATTTATTCGTCGGTGTCATCATTTTGAAAATTGCTAAATGTTTATTTTTTTAACGTTTTTCCTACGTTATTCTTTTTTTTTATCAAATTATTTTTTCCACTATTTTTTCAGAAATTATCTTATAAACTACTGTAAATATTATAAATTTAAAACAATTTCGTCGATGCTGCGGCGCGGTGGCCCCACCCAAACATTTGCAAGGGGCATTGGCGTGCTTCTAACAAAGCTAACCAAATCAATGACACCTGTTACAGGGTTCACTTTCACTTTACTTTTTTCGATATTCCAATGCGTGGCGTTATGCAAATATTAGATATTTCACGGTACAATATTCCGTAGCAATTTACAGGAAAATTGGGTAGAGAAGCTATTGATATTCTGATCTCGTTTGGGAATTTTCGTGGGGAATTCCGTCGAATTCACTTCTGATTCGTGTGAGGCACCGCACCTCCTGTATACAGCGCGACGAACGCGGGATGAAGATGAAGTCAAGGATTGTTTCATTTTCTAATATATCTACCTTATAGGTGCACGTACAGAGACTTATTTCGCTGAATTTGGGGAACTCCTTTTGGATGTTTGATTATGTTTAACATATTGCTATACGAGTATTACAATTCAATTTCGTTTCTAATATGTTGTTATTTATAACTAAATACTGTCAATCTATAATGAAAACAATAAATGTTTTTTTAACGAAATACTGTCAACCTATAGAACGTTAAAATGACAATTTAGTTATTAGAAAAAGTATAACCAAAGCCTATCGAATCATTTGTTTGTCATATAATCTACAAGTCTGAAAGACCCACATTATCAATTTTTCTTACATTCTTGGAAATTACATACCTAATGTAATATCTTTATGAAGTAAACGGGAAACTACTCACAAATGATGTCAAATGAAATTCTGCGACCTATTCCGAATACATGAGCATTTATTACGTGTTTTGAGACGAATAATGGGCACAATTTGCTCGTGTTGGAATGTGCGTCGTTGTGGAATGTCTCGACATTGGTTTGGTGGTAGTTAACGATTTAATAATGCGACTAACAAGACGATTAGTTGAGAAATGGATTGTCAACGGCAGAAGATTAATACTGGAGCTTTTGACGCAGTTGGTGTTTGATATGAATACAAGTGGGCGTTTGGGAAGTAACTTCCTAACAGGATTGTGTATTGCTAGGCAATGAAAAACGATAGTAAAGTTTAGCAAATATTGACGAAAATGTACAGAAATAGTGTACTTGTAAGAGTCTTTCTCCTTCTAGTTATTTGAAACCTTTCTTCAATTTGATCATATTAGCTCGTTTTTCAGGATACAAGCACAAAAACTATAATTACTTTTAATCCTAGCCTGGAATTACAGTTCACTATGTATTCGGATGAGTATGACAATATATATAATCTAAAAGCTATCTAAAGCATATTCTAGCTTCATTCCAATATCTTAGCTATTGTAGGATCAGTAATACAATTCGATGCCGTACAAGCTTGCGTTGCGTACCATCTAATACCGAAGTGACACTAAGTAGACATTTTCTAGTCGATGTTCTGCCGCTACTGCCTTTGCAATTTTCAATTTATTTAGCATATTACCTAGAAGGAGGGATAAGTTTTCTTTACTGTCGTGTGCTCAGATGCCTTTTAGTCATGTTTCCCTACTTTTACTACTTTTATTACGCATTAATATTGCAAGTCCAACATTATGATTACCTTCGACGATATATAAATATAAATATGACCACGAGCATATAAATATGAAGCGGGATGCGGTCCGATTTAAGATTCTTCTTCTTCTTAGTCGTACACTCTGGACAGAGTGGTCGTGATTATGGATAAAGTTGTTCGTCCAAGGCAGCTGCTTTCGCTATTTTTCTCCACGTAACTCTGTCTGCGGCTTTCTTGAAGCATTCCGTTGCTAGGCACTGTGTTACAGCACGTGACCACGTGAACGCTTGCCTTCAATTAGACCCTGAATCACCAAACGTTCCATCGAGTTTTCTTTGCGGGTGACATAGCCGATCGACGAGAGCCTATTCTTAATTCGCAATTCCTTTAGTATGGAGACATTGGTAACATTTAAGATCCCTTTTCTTTATTTAACGGCCTCGGTAATCGGCCTGCGATCTATCTAATATCAAGAATAGTTACTACAAACTGTTGATTGGCACTTTGATGTTTGCAGGGAAGCAATGCTCAAACGGAGTTATAAAGTTCACATTGCAGGTTTCATTGTATTGCTCTATTCGCCTTGTGTATTATTTGCCGCCAATGCCGCTGCGGCGCTTTGAGCTCGCCCAAGGGAGCGCTTTACAAAGAAAGGTATCAGAATTTTGCAGGCTTCTTGGTGGCTTCCAATTGGTGACAAATTAAAAACACGGCTTGTTTATTTTGCCTTGTCCTTTACTTCTATTACAAATACTAACACAATATCACATCTCTGCTTTCAATTTTTACGTTAGACCCAATAATTACATCCTTGTACGAATTTTGATACGAATAAAATTAATGTAATTCTGATTATTTATGTATTAAATTCATTACCCAATGTGATTTTTAAAATGAAACACCTACCCTTAATTAAATAAGTGATAAAACTGTATCTTTAAGCAAGGTACCTGCTACTAGACATGGGAGATTAAACCTAACCAAAATAATTAAAATTTTTAACAAAAAAAAACAACCGACTTCATATTTTTAGGAGTTTCTTACATATCTCCAAAGTTCTTCATCATATCTTCACCAAATTAATATAGAACTAACTTGGTAGTAAAGGCTTTCAAATACAAAAAAAATAAACAAAATCGGTTCACAATTGGCGAAGATATCACGTAACAAACATACATAAAAAAACATACAGTCGAATTGATAACGTCCTCCTTTTTCGAAGTCGGTTAAAAATATGTAAATAAGGTTGTATTAACTCGACTTACTAACTTTTCTTACAATAAGGAATATGCATGTAATACCAACCCGGCTCATATTTTTATTTTACAATTTCTATTAATACGTTACCACGCCTAGTTAATTATTTTTCTTATTGACTCTTATTTGGATTAGAAATAAATTATTGAAAATATCCAAATATTGGGCGGGAACTTTTGACAAACAAAAGGGAAATGACGACAAAGTTCACAAATAGGAAATGACAAGTTTGGGTGCGTTCTATAGGACTGTCCGTCCATGTAGTTTGACTATCGATGATATTCGAAATGTATGTACTTTTATATAGAGGTTTAACAAACATCACTGGCTGATAATATCGAAAGTACCCAAAAAAAGAAAAACATGCGTTGACAGCTTTTGTCTCTAGCGGATATTGCAGACATTGACGTCATATTTTAAAATGGTGTGTTTTAGTTGTTATAATCTACTTGCTATTTTTTTTCTACACCATATACATGTTTTTCGGCACTGATTTATTTTTTGCGGCTATTTCTCGACGAGGACTATCGAATAAAAATATAAAAAAAATGCATGCATACTCTCTTTCTTCGTCTAAGCGCATTCCCGGTTGCATCCTCAACTGTGCTGCTTCGCACAAGGTGCGCTTTCCGCTTTTTCTTCTCCAAATATAACATGCATGTCAATGGTCACCCAAGGATGCCAAAGACCTTGCAAAATGGAGAAGAAATAGCCGGAACAGTTTAAATGATTTGGCTACAGTTGTACGAACGGCCGCCTGCCTGACGTCAACCCACTTTGGGAATGTATTTGTGCGAAAAGTTTTACAACCGGCCACCGCCCAGCGTTAACCCTCCTTGGGAATGCATTTGTAGCCCGAGATGTTTGTGCTAAAAATGTTTTATCAAGTTCAAATAACTTCAAGAAGTAAACCTACAACTTAAGCTCCAACAACAAAAGACGTCCGAACAAGATGGTGCAGGTGTGTTCGTGAATTAAAATTATTTAAGTGGCGAGTGTGGACAAGTGCAATTACTCCCTGTCTTGCAGATGGTCCGCAGCCGAACACACTGCGCTTCTGTTGCTCTAATACGTTCTTGTCTGCTTACTTTCAGAACATATCTGTCTAATACTTTATTATGTTAAAATAGGAAAATTTATGCATTACAATGAAAACAATAACCAAAAATAAAATAAATTACAATGAAAATATTTACAGCCAGCTCCTTGTCATTTGTGATGAAAAGTGCCTGAAACCACCAGAAATGAGCCAGAGCAGAGTCTCCATTTCTTTCGCCTATTCGGAGCCCTAACTCGCGGATTAGACGCTTAGTGCTGACAGCCCAACAGCCTATGCTTTCTACAGCTATGCTTATATTATATTAAAAACATTAAAGTGGCAAGTGTAGATAAGTCCAAGTACTCCCTGTCTCGCAGGAATTGCAGTCTGCAGCTTAACACACTGTTCTTCTGTTGCCCTAATAATAATTATTAAATCAAGAGTTTAGAAATTCTTTGCAGTCATAAATTGAGTTAAATAAAATATTTATTTTTATATTATATGTAGTATGCTCTTTAGGTATGTATGTAGTGTATTCGTAGTGTTTAAGCTTTAATATTATACTTGTTTTTTTTTTCATTGCACTGTACGTCCTTCTGCCTTCCTACTAAATTTGTAACTGTCCTCTGCCCTACTGGTCGACTGGAAGAGATCCCTTCTGGGATAAGTCCACCATTTGTAAAATTACGTTTGTTATTTTATTATGTGTTACTATCGTTGATGTACAATAAAGTTTTTTTTAAATAAATAAATAAAATAAATTATGTTCCGTCTGCTTATTTTAGAAATGTTCAGAACATATCGTTTCGGTCTAGTAGAATAGGGTTGTGCCTCGGGCGCCGATACAGTAAGACCACGATGAGGAGAGGAACATTATACAAACTAAAATCTTAACTAAAGTGAGCAAACTACTTCTTACTACGTTGTAAGCACTATACAAAATAAAAATAAACTCAGAGTTCTATTGTTCGGGGCAGCCGGCGATAGCGTGATAGGTTTCAAATAAAAAATAAAAGGTTGTTAGCTCGCCAGAATCAATACAACTTTGTTTCCAATTTATGTTTGTTTTCTTACCTTGTTTGGCGAGTCCATGTTTATGTTTCCGCCAATTTTTCGATTGCCCTGAATGTTAGGAGTTGAAAATGTTGAAATACGTGTATTTGACCGTATCTTCTACAGAAATACATGGCAGTTTAAAAAAAAAAACAATGTAATGTAGATTTAGTGAGTCATAAATTTAAACGTTTTTATGATGTTTAGTGGCTATACAAGTGTATCTTTTTAGGGTTCCTTACCTCAAAAGGTAAAAACGGAACCCTTATAGGATCACTTACTTGTCTATCCGTGCGTCTATCATAGCCAATTTTATTGAGTTGAAATTTGATACACATACTATGTAAGTGACCCAAAGATGGACTTATAATTATAACGTAAATAAATATTATAAAGAATTATTTTTTATAGTAGTACCAGTTTATAAAAAGAGGCATATTTACCTTAATTGTGTCAAAATTATTTTTCATCACATATTTTTAATTTATATATTGATCCGGGCATATAAATCAATTTTAAATTTTTGTCTACGCTCATTCAGCTGGTGAAAATATACCACGCGAGCCAAAAACTGTAAATACTTCCAACATAATATTAAGTAAGTAAGTATTAATTATTTAGCGCGACATAAAATTTTATATGGTGTAAGCCATTTCCATTTATATGCCCATATCAATGAACGTAAACAGGAGCATGAATAGGTATGCTGGTTTTACGGCCAACCCCATAAATTTCCCAAGGCCTACATCAGCTACTGGTAAATATAGGCACTTAGACAGAATCTCTTTCAGTGATCCAGTGGTCTAGGCGTTAGCCTTGTGATCCTCGGATCGTCGTGGGTTGAAATCTCACTGGAAAGCATACTTTATGAAAAGTTGTTTCCAGTCTGGTTAGGATATTGCAGGCTTGAATCACCTGATTATCCGGAAAGAAAGATGATTCCGTACTTCGGAAGGAACGTAAAGCTTTGGGTCTAGTAAAGTACACTCGATTAAGTACTTACCTAAATAAATAAAAACAGAGAATGTTTTCAATGTGTCTGACAAGATGAAGGAACTATCAAAACTGTTTGGCTGCTGAGGAAATATCATTTGGTAGTAGTCCCAAAAATATATAAAAATCAGCTATTATACTGACGGAACTATACGTACTTACAATTTTTGATATTTTAAGAGTGTTTGCCAGGGGATGGAACTGCAAAAAGTGTCTAACAATGTGCAGCTAAACTAAGCATTAACCCATTACAGAATAGGGGTCCAATTTGGTACACCTTTACTACCTGATACAAACTAGCTAGATCAACCAGAGCCACCACGACCCAAATTTAATATACGGGGATTGTACTTACCTGTATTGAGGCTATGCATAGAAAAGATTTCACCCTTTATGAAATAACGGTGGACTGCCCCTCGCTGGCTCTTGCTCTACTATTGATGTAACTTTTTTTTAAAATTTAGACATTGTTTTGGACAAGAGACAACTCGTCAAATCACCTAGGGTAGGTAGCCGACCCCGGGCTCTGAAGCGTAACCGCTGACGATGCAACCGGGAATACGTGAGGATCATGATGATGATGATGATTGTTCTGGACAAGTTTTAGATCTCCTATTTTAAATAATAAATAATTAACAAAGATACGTAACCAAATTAAAAAGGTACTGCCACTGAAGTTATATTAAGTACGTAATCTAAAATATATTGATGTGAATGGTACTTACATCTTCTGTATCCTGATATAAAACTGCACGAGCTTCTTATCTAAATTGCATCAAATGATATTGCTCGGCAGGGAGAATCATACCTAAGCAGATATATCTCAAAATGGAAAATCCGAGCGATTTAGAAACGAGATTATTGTGTCGGGACTCGGGACTCGACGAGACGAAATCCGCTGCATCGCTGAGCCTATATTGCTTTCTTTGTATTTGGAATTTGGCAATGTTGATAAAATATTAATTTGGACAAGGAAATTATTACAAACAGACAGATGTATTTACTTCTTAAAAATGTGCCTAAATAATAAACAGGCTACGAATAATAAATTCTCTAGAATTGCAACGCTCCTACATTTACCGCTTCGATTCTGATTCCATTTATGCAAACAAACTAACAGTAATAACAACGCAACACTTAAACACACTCATAGACAAATATGCATGCGATTGGTCGCGACAAGGTCACGCTTCGTCGTTGGGTAGGGGCGGTCACCGCAACGAGCGGTGAGGTACAACGCGTGGCTTAGGTACATTTTGCATAACACTTTCCACAGATGGATTATTAAAATGTTTATGAAAGGTGAGTCCTGTGTTTTTCATGTCTGTATGGCTTCTACACTACTTCACGGCACATAACAGCATTTTTAATGAATCAATTATCACAAAAACACAGCAATATTCTCAAAATAAACTTTTTGCCACGCAACCGCACGACTCGAGTGTCACAGCGAACTGTCGCGCCGCGCGGTTTATATTTTAAGCCCCGCCCGCCCCGGTACATATCGTGTGGAATGATTTTTCGGAATTATTGACGCTTCGCTAAGCTGAGTATATTTTTACTTTGGAATTTTATTGTTCCAAAGTAAAAATATACTTTTAACAAATGGCGGACTTAATGCTAAGAGTATTTTCTCCCAGTCAACCATAGAGATAAACAGAAAAATTATATGGCGCAAAAAAGTAATACAATATGCATCAATTCATTCAATTCAATTCAAAAAATATAAAATATATAAATATACATACATATATATAACTAACTTATCAAAAGTAGAACTGAATGATGATGACTTTATGAAGAGAGGGATTTGAAAAGTTCAAAATGGACTTTCCTTTTAAAAGAGAATTTGGTCTAAATTTCTCTGATGTCAACGGGTAAAGCATTCCAGAGCCGTGACGCTTGAAGGAAAAATGCATTAGACATAAAATTTGCCCGGAAAAGTGGGATAAAGAGCTGACGTGCCTCATTAGAACGAAGTTGTCGATCATGGGTGTCTGAAAGGTAATTGAATTTACATTTTAAATATTCAGGGTAGTCAGGATTATATTAAATACACGTTTATTATATACTAGCTGTGCCCGCGACTTCGTTCGCGTGGTTGTCGGAACGTAATGTTATATAGCCTAAAGCCTTCCTCTATAAATGTACTACCCAACAAAAAAATAATTTTTCAAATCGGACCATTAGTTTCTGAGATTAGCGCGTTTAAACAAACAAACAATCAATCAAACAAACAAAAAAACTCTTCCGCTTTATAATATTAGTATAGATTAGATATACACGTATAGTTATTTACCGATGTACCTAGTAATATAATGATCGCATGGAATAGATTTGATTAAACTTGACGTGAGAAAAAGACATCGCCATATTAACTTGACTTAAGGCTCCCAAAGGCCTTCAACCGTGCTTCGCCATCGTGATCCATCTTGGGATACGCGCTTTACTTCGGGCCAGGTTTAGGCTTCGACGTAGATGAAGACAATCAGGCTGTCTTCATCTCCGCCGCAACTGTGCGCCGCCAGGTCTGCTTGAGACGTTTCTACTTCAAGGCTTGCCTCAGGATGTGTGTGCATGGGCATCCTGAGAGTATGGCCTATCCACATCCAACTGCGGCACATGATCTGCTTGACAATTGTCATTTTTAGACACAGACGGTTGATGATACCTGGATGGGTTCAATCGTGGTTTTTTCGTTAGGTAGTAGGCGTGATCCCTTCGGTTATCTTCCATGTTTCGCACCCATATAGTAAAAAGTTTTCATCGTCATATTGCTTAATAATTTTATAGATTTTGATGTGTAACATCTTTTCTCTCGCTTTCCAGCAATCTGTGAAAGTGATTTTGTGAAATGCGACGGAAGTGTGACACAGGAAACCGGGGAAGCACGTGGTATTTGATTTGACCTATGAGCACGGTTGCTTATTACCAATGTGAAATGTCAGACTACTGTAAGGCTCGCTCATTATTACTGATTCCAAAAAACGGGAAGGTTGTTCAATCAGTTGTTTTTTATGTTTGTTACCTCATACTCATTTATTCTCTCAATTCAATAATATATACTCCGTCATTCATAAACCGATTTGAAAAGAAATATTTTGTTTTAAAGGATAATAATTTAACTTTATAAAAAGATAATTTTTGTTTAAAAGAACTACTTGCTTCTAGATTATTTCGTTCATATTTATTTATAAAAAAAGAAAAAAAAAGGATTAGTTCCAAAGTTTTAACTATCTATTGTATGTTTTAAAATCAAAAAAAAAGTGCAAAAAAATATATCAACCAAGTAAACAATTGTAGCGTATTTTGATTTTCTGTGACTTTCTAGTGTTTACGGTACAATTACAAAATATTTCATAATTACATTTTCGATATTTCGTTTACATATTCATTACGACTTTCATAAATATACTAAAATAGTACACAAAATTATATATGTTGCATAAAAATATGAGGAGGGCTAATGCGTCCTTTTCGTATGATGTGGGACCCTAGACATCTAACACACACCGTCGTCAATTTTATAAATACAACGGATTAACTCTTTACATCAAAGTATCCAGCCTATATCTTTTCTAGTTACCCTCATACAAGCCTTCGTGTATAATTCGCTTGAAGTAACAACCCAAGTTTTATTGCTTGTTTCCTTCCTCGATATAACCAAAGATTTAACGACGTTACGCACAGAGAGCGCTCCCGACTCCCGAGACCTACCCAAGAAATTAAATGACCAAATAAAAATCTGTTTACAGTTCCTTCTTAATTTCTTTCGGAAGTTTGAAAATAAACACTGATTACGACAACAGTAGATCTTCATAAAACTGATTTTCCTTTTTTAACTTTCCGTATCCAAAAAAAGCTTTGTCCTAGAAAGATTCATTTTAATTAAGTTTTTCACGAGAAATAACGACTCGGGAAGCACGACCTTTACCTTCTACCAATCTTCATTACGATCATTATTCCTATGTAAAGTACAGGAGTACATTATGTATCTAATGTACCCATTTCCTTGAAAGGTCGCAACATGCGGGCTAATTTTGAAGCCGTACGTTACTCCCGTACTTTGGGTTTGCGAATTTGCGACAAAAGGATTTTTTTAGGTTCTTTAAATCGTTTAGGCGCATAATGTCAAAAGCGCAAAATAATAACCGCTCGCAAAATGGTAAAAGAGCAAAATGGTAAAGGAGCAAAATGGTAATAGCGCAAAATGACAAAGCAGCAAAATGGTAAAAGCGCACAGTGGTAAAAGAGCAAAATGGTAAGAGCGCAGGATGGTAAAGATTTCAATGCTATAGTATATAAGCTGCCAGGCCTATATTAACATCATATTGGTGAATTGTGACTCCCTATCAAGTAATTAAATACAAATAAAACGTGAACGACTTTTCATATTTTTTTATTTTTTTAAAATCATATAAGTAATCAACATTCATAAAAACAACAAAATTAAGTAATATTTCCGAATGGTCATTATGTCATTAGTACAATAATTATCAAAATATGAAAAGTATTATTAATGAAGGTAAATTGTCTCGAATTATCTTTGTATTAGAAGCATTTAAACTGCAAGAAAAAAATAAACGCAAACATGATTGTCAAAATAAAATAATCAACACTCATTTTAATCATCAAAAAGTAAAAACAATATTTTTTCACATTCATAATGACATCTACTTCTAGTAAATGGTTTTGAATGAAAAATATATAACAATTTAAATAAATATAAAGTAGATAATTGAATACTTTTAAACTATCGCGTTGCATTATTATTAAATTAATGCATACGGGAATTAACGCGAAACGTACCTTTTTTTATTTATTTTGCTGACGTTTCATTCGGGTTTCACCGAACGTGGTCCCAGCTTGACTGAAACAGCGATGACGCCTACGCCTCCCCCTGCCCGGTGCGATCTTCGTCCACCGTCATATTGTTCATTTTCCAAGTACCGTCACACACTACACTCACAGTGTCCCTATTCCGTAACGCAACCGTATTCTGGTGGTTAACCGATTGTGCACCAAACCGGGGTTGTGTTTTGTTAATCACTGGATTCCACACTGCTGACAATTTAAGGCCATCTTCTCGGTTGAAATTGTTAGGATGTTTCTTAATTTCAATCGCCTCACGTACCATCCTAGTGCGATAGTGTCAATCGCCAGCGAGGACTTGCGTACGATGAAATTCAATCCAGTGATTAGCGCCTGCTTCGAGTAGATGTTCTGCAATGGCCGATTTGGTGATTTGTCGGTTCTTTATAGCGGCGATGTGCTCCTTGATCCTCTCAGCTATAGTCCGCTTCGTTTGACCTATATAGGAAGCACCGCAGCTGCAATCCACCTTATAGACGCCTGGAGTTTGTAGTGGCAGCACATCCTTCGGAGTGCCTACCATGTTGATTACTTTACTACATGGTGTGTATACTGTAGGTATAGAATACGCTCTCAACATGGTTCCGATCTTATCTGTTACTCCTCGGACATAGGGCATGTATGCCGGCTGCCTACATACATCCGGGTGCTTGCGTCTCCTTTTCGGTAGTATGTGCGTCCTGTTCAACTTGTAACCGTTGTTCCTGAGTACCTCCTGAACATGATGCTGCCACTACAAACTCCAGGCGTCTATAAGGTGGATTGCAGCTGCGGTGCTTCCTATATAGGTCAAACGAAGCGGACTATAGCTGAGAGGATCAAGGAGCACATCGCCGCTGTAAAGAACCGACAAATCACCAAATCGGCCATTGCAGAACATCTACTCGAAGCAGGCGCTAATCACTGGATTGAATTTCATCGTACGCAAGTCCTCGCTGGCGATTGCCACTATCGCACTAGGATGGTACGTGAGGCGATTGAAATTAAGAAACATCCTAACAATTTCAACCGAGAAGATGGCCTTAAATTGTCAGCAGTGTGGAATCCAGTGATTAACAAAACACAACCCCGGTTTGGTGCACAATCGGTTAACCACCAGAATACGGTTACGTTACGGAATAGGGACACTGTGAGTGTAGTGTGTGACGGTACTTGGAAAATGAACAATATGACGGTGGACGAAGATCGCACCGGGCAGGGGGAGGTGTAGGCGTCATCGCTGTTTCAGTCAAGCTGGGACCACGTTCGGTGAAACCCGAATGAAACGTCAGCAAAATAAATAAAAAAAGGTACGTTTCGCGTTCCCGTATGCATTAATTTAATAGATAATTGAAGCACGAAAATTAAATGTACGAAAATTATAAAATGAACAATTTATTTGACCTTTTTATAGTATTTTTTATATCATTATACAATTTAATTTCCACTTGTAAAAAGAAAGATTTTTATGTAGGTAGGCTTTACTAGCTTTTTTTGATGATTATCATGAGTGTTGATTATTTTATTTTGACAATATTTTTTAAATTTTTTCTTGTAGTTTAATTGCTTCTTATACAAAGATAATTTAAGACCTTTATTAATGACTAGCTTTTGCCCGCGAATTCGCTTGCGTTAAATTATGTTAAATGATAGCCTATGTCCTTCCCCATGGTCCAATATAACTATGTTGAATTTCATCAAGATTAGTGTTTTGGATAAAAGTACTTATTGTTAGGAGACTAGCGCCATCTGCGTGTGATCTCCACAAACACGGGCAAGATTATCGATTCAGCGATATTCCGGCTGTGCCCCGCCCTGCGCGGATTGTCTTTGCCCAGTCTCGAGCGACGCCATTAATGACAGGTTCGCTGGCCGCGTCGCGAGAAAGTCGATTCCGGCATTTTGTACTTGTTATATAGCGAATATTTCGTGAAGAATTGTCACTGATTGTTGTTTTTTTGTGTGTGCCCAATTTGTTTCAAACGGCGTGGAGCCGGGAATAGTTCGTAGTACGGATAAGAACAGTGATTTGTGTCGGGTGTGAAACGCGTGCCATTGTGTCATTGTAAATTGTTAGTTTTTTGCCTATTGCCCGTGTGGAACGGAAGTATTTGTAAACTGACTATAAAGAAAACTAATTTTGGTGGCGTGGATGCCCATAAATGTATAAACAGTGATAAATGTTTGAATCGGAGCGAGGGACATCCCATGTTACGTTCCGCTGTTAGGTTATGTGCATAATATTGAACTGTCAAGAAGAAATTTGTTGTGCTGTGGTGAAGTGGTGCTATAAATACGACGTATTCGTTTGGGGCGACATACATGAGCTCATGGGTAGGTTCGCTTAGGGACCCCATTTTCTTCACCACTGACTTGGGACCCGTGGTGGGACCTAAGGCCGTCGCCAGCCCTGAGGAGGACTTCGGGCTCGACGCGAAGGCCAGGCGAGGCCGCCTAAAGACGGCATGGATGCGGTAAGTTTTATCTTAAATTGTTTCCCATTTGTAATTAGTTTAATAACTTTTAATTAGATTTAAGTTTAAGGTATAATTAGGTTAGGAGGTTCCCTGGACCTTATCTAGGGTGGTAGTAGACTGCGTAGGTTTGTTTGTGTGTTTGTTTGTTGCCGGTGGGATTGCCGGACTCGTATCAATAGCGTAGTTAGTAACATTTTGGTAGCAGAGCGTAGTTAGTAACAATTAGTTCAGCCGCTTTGGCGTGAAAACGAAACATACATACATACACACTTTCGCATTTAAAAGATTAGTAATGACCATTCGGAAATATTATTTAATTTTGTTGTTTTTATGAATGTTGATTAATATGATTTTAAAAAATAAAAAAATATGAATAGCTGTTCCCGTTTTATTTGTATTTTATTATTTGATAGGGAGTCACAATTCACCAATATGATGTTAATATAGGCCTGGCAGCTCATATACCTATAGCACTGAAATCTTTACCATTCTGCGCTCTCACCATTTTGCTCCTCTACCATTTTGCTCTTTTACCATTTTGCGAGCGGTTACCATTTTGCGCTTTTGACATTATGCGCCTAAACGCTTTAAATATTTACTCAACATGTGGAATTCAACCAACAGGAACTTTTAACATGAAGGATTTGTTTGGTTGATAACTAAAACGGATGTTTTATTTAACTTTACTTAAAAAAATTGAAGTTGTTGTTTTTTTTTTTAAATTTAATTATTAGTATTTGTTGTTATAGCGGCCAGCTACTTTTTAAGTGTCTAGCTAGACAGACAGACATACAACGGATGCTCAGTAATAGGAACCCGTTGGCACCCTTTGGCTACGGAACCCTTAAAAATAATGTCCTGTTCCGGAAGCAGTTTTAAGACACGCGTAACGGACGTATAGTGCGGTATTGTGTTAAGAAAGCTGTAAGTATAGTTTTTAGGGCCACTAAGTACAACGCTTTATATAATTTCATTCAAAAACTTTATTAAGCCCAAACGCTAGAACATAGGGAGAGTCTTGTCAACCT
Source organism: Acrobasis repandana (assembly GCA_963576875.1). Taxonomy (NCBI): domain Eukaryota; kingdom Metazoa; phylum Arthropoda; class Insecta; order Lepidoptera; family Pyralidae; genus Acrobasis; species Acrobasis repandana. Next base: position 8,811,417 of record OY756215.1, read on the forward strand.
TTAAGAAAACTAAGCAGATAGTGAAATCCTTTAGCCATCTAATAATGATTGTACAGCTCCAAAACTCATGAATTATAGCCACGATATTATAAACTAGTTTATCATTAGTACGTAATTTGTCGGGAAAACTTGGTCTCGGCTTAATATTTATTGCCGTTTCATATGTGTTTCAGTTGCTCCAAGTTCGCAGTGGCAGTCACAAAGCTCCGGAGTGGCAAAGCTAGTGGATAGAATGATTTGATTTATTCCCGCGCCGTCTGACCGTACGTTACTTAGCTAAAGTTGTGGAGACATAAATCTTCGTACAATCTGAGAAATCAGTGCTGTTACTTTTATTTTACTGCCCGGTACGTGCTTCTATACTGCGCCCTATACCTGAACCAGGGTTAGTGTACAGGGCGCAGTATTCTCTGGCGTGATACCGTTCTTATAATCATCAATCATGATCATTGACAATGGCCTTTTTCAAATTGTCCTGGGTCTTGGGTGTTTATCTATACGTATTTTTTGTTATGAAATATAGTATCGTTGAGTTAGTATCCTATAATACAATTAAAACTTACTTTCGGGATAGCTCAATCAGTGTGATTTGTCCTTATTTATTTATTTATTATTGACGACCCTCCGTGGCGTAATAGTTAACATGCTAGTCCTCCGGAGGTTTTGGGTTCGATCCCCAGCCAGAGCAAGTTGGAAAATGGCCTTTTTCAAAATGTCCTGGGTCTTGGGTATTTATCTACATAGTTATCTATTTATCAAAACAGATCGTGTCGTTGAGTTAGTATCCCATAACACAAGTTTAAAAACTTATTTTGGGGTTAGCTCAATCTGCGTAATAATTTTTGCGCCCCTTCAAGATCGGAGCCAGGTACTGCTAGCACTGCCTTTTATACGGCATTGCGAGAAACTTGAACAAATTCAACTAAATGAATAATTCCGTACCGGTAGTCAAGCACTAGTTTCCATGGCATAACCTTATAATATTGCCAGAGGAAGCTAGCTAGTTTTGTGCCAAGAATAAAAATAAAATAAGATATTTCCAAAGACCTCTCTAAAAAATTAAAACTCACGATAAATATTTGTTGCCTGGAATCATTTATGGTCTAGGAGACACGAGTACGAACTATTGTGTTTTGCAAAGTCAAAAAAGTTGAAAGTTGTTTGGCCAAAAGGACATAAAAAATCCTTTTAAGGACAACAATTGTTACAAAATATGCTTTGTTATTTGGTAATTTACAGCAATTGTGAAAGTAACAAGTTTCCCTAGAATTCTTAAGTATCGCATAAAAGTTTTGATTTCTTACGTGACATAACAAAACTTTGGACAACAGTTCAGAAATACTTAGGTACTTGTAACTTTGCAACTTTCTCCTTTGTGTATATTTACGAGCCATTTTTATTTTAAATATTTTATGTACTCTTACAGCTACATCATTTATAAATTGACCAATATCGGGTATACCTATCTATAGTTGAGTTTTACTAAAACCGTAACATAAATCTGATAAAAACAAATGATTTCTAAAGATGCAATCAATAATACTCGTATTAGCTTATTCAATTACTATTCTTAAAAGCCCAGTACATATAAGGTTTTTTGAGTGAAAATAGTAACAAAATATACTGAAACTATTTTAAAGGTGAACAGTCCGTGATATTAAACAACTCAAACTCTGATCAGCTGATCGGTCAATTTGTATAGGAGGTCAAACATTATTTTTCATGTTTTGATATAGTACCTAAAAAAAGTTGTTAAGAAATCATCATTCAAATCTAGTTAAATTTGATCAATGTTATTATTTAGTTTCGCTTCACTAGCCATGCACTTATAGTCCAAGTCAGGCTTAGTTTCCTTAGGTTTGAGCGTATAACGTTTGAGTGATTCAAGCGTGTAATCATGTATGCAATCCCTCGGAAAAGTTTAATAGGATGTTTGTGCGTCAACGTGGAAAAGGCTTCGAATGGATTTTTAACATATAACTGTTTATTTCGCCTCACTGGTCAACATGTAGATACTTCTCAGTGCTCAGACTAAGTTTCCCTAAGTTTGAGGTGAGCGTATAGCAACGTTTATTGAGTGATTCAAGCGTGCAATGTATGCAGATTGCAGTAATATAGATATGACTCCAACGTATATGGCTTAGGTGGATATTTTAAAACTAAGCTGGCTTATTTAGACATTGGTTCTGTGGCCATTAACATAATAGCTTCTAGCCTTCTTGTCTACAAGTGTCAATACGAAGTGTAACAATATTTATTGAGTAAGATTCAAGCAAGCAAAGCAATCATCCACGAAGAAGTTTAATAAGATTTCCTGTGAGTCCCAGAGAAAGGGGCCCTAAGCAATGACGTTGTATTTTCTCAAGACGTCTCATTTACTGTAAAACCTAAGCTGATAAAATAGATCCTATAATGAATTATGTATGTATCTATAGGAAAATTGTTTAGAGTGATTGACTGAACCTAAAGTATTCGTACTTAAAGATTCCTCACAGGCTTCTTAAAGATGGGAACATTTTAGTCATTCTCGCGGAAAATTAGGTAAGTACATTTAAAAGCTGATAGCAATACCACATAGGCCAATATTTGCTACAGAGATCGTTCCATGACAGCTTGCGGGGCGCTCTGCAAATGTTACAGGATTTACATGTAATAAGTAAACGAACTAGGTTTTATAAACGTTTATTGGGCTATACCTATAGATACCTATATCTATAGGTATTTTCCAATCATAATAAAATATTCAGACAATGTCTCAGTGGGCACGTTCCCCTGTGCACTCAAAAGTTAATTGACATTGGGTTCTTTGTAACGCATTATTTTAACGCTTGGCGTGGATGTGTTATTCTAGAACGTAGGCTCAAATGAAGTACTAGTAGTAAATAGACTTCTTTATAGCAATATTTATTAAGCGCTATATCTTCGGCTTCCTCTATCAAAGGCATCAAATGGAATTTTCGTAGTAAAATAACATATTCATACAATGGCTAAGTGGGCACGTTCCCTTGACCTGCGCCCAAAATTATTTGGCTCTCGTAATGCAGCATTTTATGTGCTATTTCAGAATGTGGTCTTCAATGAAAAGTGCTAGTAGTAAATGGACTTCTTTATCACAACTTATTTAGCGCTATATCTACAGCTTCTTCTATCAAAGGTATCAGTCGTAGCATAATAACATATTCAGACAAACGGCTCAGTGGGCACGTTCCCTTAACCTTCGCCCAAAATTATTTGGATCCCTCATAATGCAGCATTTTAGCGTATAACATGGATGTGTTATTTCAGAATGTGGTCTCGAATGAAAAGCTAGTAGTAAATTGACTTTTTTATCGCAACGTTTATTTAGCGCTATATCTACTCGTACACTTTCCTCTATCAAAGACAGTAGACGGAATTTTCGTAGCATATTAACATATTCAGACAACGGCTCAGTGGGCACGTTTCCCTTGACCTGCGCTCACAAGTTAATTGGATCCCTCGTAATGCAGCTTTTTTACGGTTGTTGTGGATGTGTTATTTCAGAATTGAGTTATAAGTTATAAGTTCAAATGTAAAGCAGTTGAAAACAAAACGGATGTTAACACAATAGAGGCATAACAAAAGGCGATTAAAATAAAAATATAGACAGACGTGACAATATTTGTCAAGTATTTAAATAAAAAAAGGGGAAAATAATAGTAGTATTTAGGTTCATGTTTAAGAAATAAATAGAATAAAAGTGTGTAGTATTCTTGTTGTTTATATTATTATTGTTTTCTATTTCTAACCGACTCCAAAAAAGGAGGTTATCAATTCGTAGAAATCTTTTTATTATGTGTGTCCGTCGATTACTCAAAGACGCCTTTACCGATTAGGATTTTTTTTGTTTTGTTTGAAAAGATATACTTTTCAGGTGGCCCCATAGCATTTTATTAAAATCAGTTGTGTGATTTGATTTTAAATGAAAATAACTAGAAAAAATATGTCATCTAAGTAATTTACAACTGTTTGAACATTGAGCTTTTCTGGTATTGAAGGCGGATTTTTGTTTTGAAAAAAAAATTATCAATAAATTTTTTTTACGATATATAGGTAGGTACGAGTACCTATGTTCATGAACTGCTTTTACTATTTACTGTCATTAATAAAAAAATAATATCATTGGCAACTATTCATCATTTTATAATTCCACACAGGAAACTAACATTCAAAGTTCCCCTTTAAATTGCTTTACTTCAGGTGCTACTTTTAATATTTCCTCGCGTTGCAACACTTGCAACCCGTCGCGCAACTTTAGTCTTCTTTCACCCTTGAGCTGGGATAAATCTTTGCATTGAAAACTTGCCAGGCATTGAGGTATGCGATATATGAGTTGGTAAATAACCAGTATAGTTCTTTTGAAATATTATAATAGACATACTACAATAAACTAAAGGTTTCTCTAAACAAAAAAAAAAAATCGTTTATCGACTTCTCCAGATATATTTGAGGTATATAGATTCCGTGATGAAGTGTCTAAGTGTAACCTGTTTTGAAACCACTTTGAAACGTAAAAGCGTATTTTTGTATAGCAGTATGCCAGGGCGTGTATGATGCTACTAAATAGAAAAGTCACATAAACAAAAGACAATGTCATTTGACAATGCCATTCAAATGTTGGCAGAAAACAGGCTACATTTTTACTTTTGACGTTTAGCGAAGTCTCATTCTAGGAAAAATAAATACCGTTAAGATTCCAAAGTGACAAAAGATGAGTTTTTACCAGATTATATCTATAAGAAATTGTCCATGCTCGAGAAAAAAAAATCCTTTGAGATTCTAACATTGGTCCCATTCATGTCCCATAGGAAAAGTAGTTATATAAATTACTAGCTTTTGCCCGCGGCTTCGCTCGCGTAGATTTATACAAACTTTCATCACCTATTTTATCCCCTTAGGGGTACAATTTATCAAAATACTTTCTTAGGGGATGCCTACGCCATAGTAGCTTTACGCATGCAAAGTCTCAGCCCGATCGGTTTAAAATAAACAAAGTTTCATACAAACTTTCATCCCCTATTTTATCCCCTTGGGGGTGGAATTGATCAAAATCCTTTCATAGCGGATGCCTACGTCATAACATCTACCTGCATGCTAAATTTCATCCCGATCCGTCTAGTGGTTTGGGCTGTGCGTTGATAGATCACTATGTTAGTCAGTCAGTTTGAGTTATATATATTTAGATTAGATTTAGTTATATATGTTCAGGTATATATAATCAGGTTCGCATCCAGTAACCAAGACCATTTCCTCTTGGGTTTCCTGAGTTTAAACATTTTGTATTCATAGCCATTACGAGTATGAAAAGGCCATGTCAACCATGAAACAGTAAAATATTGTACTAGACCATTCACAAGAACAATGAATATATCATAGACACTTAAACAAATTACTCATCGCAATAAACAAGATATTTAAATTTCAGATTGGTTGTTGGCAGTCAGTGAAATAGTTTATCTGGTTAATAGCGACCCGACCTATATCACACTTTTGATAAAATATATAATTTACTAGCTGTGCCCGCGACCGTGTGAGATTAGCGCGTTTAAACAAACAAACAAACTCTTCTGCTTTATAATATTAGTATAGTATAGAAGTATAGATTCTGTCCAGTGAACATTTACACCAAAGCTTCATATACTTTGTAGATAGTCTCATACGAGTTTTACTTTTATTTAAACTACGTGAGAATTATGCGTTATTTTCCTCTACCTTACTTGGAACAATTTAACTTTTTAGGGTTCCGTAGCCAAATGGCAAAAAACGGTACCCTTATGGATTCGTCATGTCTGTCTGTCTGTCTGTCCGTCCGTATGTCACAGCCACTTTTTTCCGAAACTATAAGAACTATACTGTTGAAACTTGGTAAGTAGATGTATTCTGTTAACTGCATTAAGATTTTCACACAAAAATAGAAAAAAACGATAAAGTTTGGGGGTTCCCCATACTTAGAACTGAAACTCAATTTTTTTTAACACACCCATACGTGTATGGTATCTATGGATAGGTCTTTAAAAATGATATTGAGGTTTCTAATATCATTTTTTTCTAAACTAAAAAGTTTGCGCGAGAGGCACTTCGAAAGTGGTAAAATATTTCCCCCCCTCCTGTAACTTCTAAAATAAAACTAAAAAAAATATATGATGTACCATGCAAACTTCCACCGAAAATTGGTTTGAACAAGATCTAGTAAGTAGTTTTTTTTAATACGTCATAAATCGTAAAATGTTACTTGCTACTACGGAACCCTTCATGGGCGAGTCCGACTCGCACTTGGCCGCTTTTTTTTCAACCTGCAGTAGTCCTAACCTAAATTCATATGAAGGTTAAATATACCTTCATGCTGGGCCTTGCCGCCCTAGGCTCTGTCTGCCCCGTTAGGGATAAAGACGTGATAGTGTATGAATGTATATCTATATGCACTAAACACTCAAACTGAAATCAATAAAAGTGTGTTCCCGTGACTGTTTAAGTGTGGTTGGTGTAGATTTATAGAGATTTTTTTATTTTTTAAAAGGATTCAATACAATTCATTCTAAAGGAAAAATTCCTACCGCTTTGGTTTCTTTGTACATCACTTCAAACTAATTCGTTATTTATGACATATCAAGTAGATATATCCAATGGGATATATTAAATAGTGATTTATGTATACAATGTATGTTACTCCACCTGTAATGTAGTCCTAATTACCCTAGTTTCAAATGCAAATTATACTAGAGGTTGCATATTCACTTTACATATTAACTATTCTAGGTCATTAGTATGAAATTTGTGGTCGATATTCCTCCTCATCGTACCTCTCGATTCGCCTCCTCCTTCATTGTGCGAACCGCTAAGGTGTGGAATTCCCTCCCTGCGTCGATGTTTTCCGATACATATGATTTAGGGATTTTCAAGGCAAGAGTGAATAGGCACTTTTTGAGTCTGCGTGATACACTTTAGACCTCATCTTAGCTTCCCATCAGGCTAGATAGAGGTCAAACGCACTCAAAGTTCTAATAAAAAAAAAAAAAATGAAATTGAGAATTGAAGTGAGAAAATAATTTTTTCTTTGGCAATCTACTATTTTAGGTTTAAACCTAATTACTAAGCGTGATCAAAGTTTTCATTCATAAATCAAAACGGACGCAGCATTTTGTTGCATAAATTTTTGTGGCTAAATTATATCCACTGGAACTGTACAACAAATAATAGTTATCTAAACTTGCTCTTTTAAAAGGGCCGAATGGAATGTCACCCTGTCTCAATGGGAAAGAAGTCAGCGAACATTTTTGATAACATTTAACGATCCATCTGAGGAAAAAGCGCTACGCAAGCACATCGGCACCTAACTTGTAACATTGAGTATACATGCGATAAGTACGTTTTGGTTTATTATTTGTGTTATCAAACGACGAAGAACAAACATGAAACGGAAGAGGTTATCAGTTCGACTTCATATCATTTGCATACATTTTTATTGGTAGTCAAAAGACAGAAGCGCATCTTCGCTCAGCTTCAATGGAGGCTCGGCCTTTCTCAAGCTATATTATGCATTTTGCAGATATAAATAAAAGTGAATATGGTTTGACAGACATTTAAAAGTAACTTACTCCGCTGCCGAGTTGGTACTGCTACTTTAGAATGAACCTTTTCTTATTTCTTTATTTAGTATGATAGACATCTGTTTATTGGACAGGGTATCATATAAAAAGGAGATGGTTATCCCACGTAAAGATAGGGAGCAAAACTGCTGTAGTTAGTACATATTTAGCTTTTTCATTGTTTTCAGTTCAGTTTGGGTCTTTGCCCCATTAGGCATAAAGATGAGATAGTATGTCCGCAGAATTCTGCGGGATACGCGGGAATTCCCGCGAAGTTTCTTTCTTCATGCTAATTTGTATTGTTTTATCCTCCATTGTAGAAGTCATCATCCTTTGGGAATTTCTGACAATTCACCTCGATTCCGCGGCTATGTAAATTGAGCCATATTCGCATTCGGAAAACAATTTTTGGATTGTACATTTATATGGCTTGCGTATACTTAATGTCACTTATAATCGCAGGATTACGGCACGTGGGTGGCAAAGGTTCTTAATTGAATTTTGGATGGCTCGGGATAAACGTCAGATGGAGACAGTTAACATTGGGCTATGTCGTGAAAAGCCTCTGAGGACTTTAATCCCCAATTAGGGTAATTTGACCACGCATTTATTAAGCCCTGTTAAAGCTTAGCATATTGGGGCGACCTGCAACGGGCCGGGTCACAACTGACCGGGTTGGATTACAATTTATTTACTCATTTTCGTTGATGACGTGGCCTTCCATACCATGAAATAGTTAGTTTATGGTTTGGGTTAATAAACAGCCTATTTGTTAATTAGAATCAATTATCGTAATGTATAAACATGCACCGGCGTTACTTACAGCACTAACGCTCTTGTCCTATACCGCAGACGCTATTCATTGATAAAACGTCTGTGGTAGGTATAGGTCTGGAATGACATGGGGTTTGGCACACGATGGCTGAAGACAAAAAACGAAATACGAAAAAATTTTTTTTTTGCGTAATCAGCTGATCGAGTTTCTATAAAAACCAAAATTATATTTCATTTTGAAATTTCCTGTTCACGAAATGTATTCACTCGGTTTAAGTGTGCTTTTAAAGGATTAAATCGACGTTTTGTAATAACATGTATGTATATTTACATCTGGATTTTCAATAAAGCTTAACCAGTTGCAGCCCGCCGAAATATCCCAAATACCACTCCTTTAGGAAGTAACTTCCGCCGCCCATTTTGTTCATTATTAACATGCTCATCGCTGACTGGGAGCTAAAATGGCTAATAAGGTAATTATTTTGTGAACAGGACATTGGTGGGATCCCCTTTTACATAATTAGGTACTCGCATTTGACGTTGCGAACGCTAGATTTCAGTTGATGAGACATTTTGTGGAATCTGGAATGAGTTTGGTATTCTTGTAAATATGTTAAGATTTCCATGCGTATTTCTGGATATTTGTGATAAATAAGGATTCCGCACATTGAACCACTAACTGCTTCCATTAGTTTTAGATAGGGAAACACTGACACGTCTTTATAGCTGACGGTGTAGACAAAGCCACCATTGGCTTTGTCTCAAAGGTTACTTAAAACTCGCTGTGTGGCGTGTTGTGGGAAGTTTGAATGAAGTGGTAGAAAGATGATGAAGATAAACAACTGAGTTTTGTGCTCCGATGATTATAGAAGTTCATAAAATTCAAAATGACTTAGAATCATACGTAACGATATTTATTTATTACGTTTTTAACCGACTTCTAAAAAGGAGGAGGTTATCAATTCGACTGTATGTTTTTTATGTATGTTTGTTACGCGATATCTTCGCCAATTGTAAACCGATTTTGATAATTCTTTTTATATTTAAAAGCCTTTACTACCATATTGGTCCCATTTTATTTGGTGACTATATGATGAAGAACTTTGGAGATATGGAAGAAACTCCTAAAAAAAAATTTAAGTCTTGTTTTTTTTGTTAAAAAGTTAATTATCTAGCATATATTTTAATTTATTAAGATGTATAATTTGTGTTAAATCAACCTATTTACTATTCACATTTATTAAAATATTGCTGTAGGTACATTATACATTATAGTAGGACGCCTATACTAGTAATCAATCTGTGATTTATATTCTCCAACAATGAGTTAAATTTGATTTATCTTGAGAAAGATCGTTTACATCATATCGTCCTATCTCAAAATAGTCCATAAAATGTAAACGAAGTCGGTGGAAATGCAAACTATCTAGCTAGATGATTCGCTGTTGGTGAAAAGTTATATGGAGTGGAACTACTTAACAGCAAAAAAACTCCATACAATGTAGGCATTTTTTATATTTTGTCTTTGGTTGAGCTCGTGCTCTCAGGTACCGTTGTATACATCTTGCCATCGAGCATCGAGTATCCATTTAGTATCCAACCATAAGGTGTACACTAACGAGCAGGGTAAAGTGCACCGCTCTCTCCTAAACATGTTACGGGAACAAAGTAGACGTATTTTCTGTACATTTCATAAAGCTGGCCGCGGCAATATCTCGTTAGTTCGGAGGATAAAATACAAAGTATACAGACAAATAGCTGAAGTATGAGTAAAAATATATCCCACTTACTACGAAAGTATGACGCGTCCCGTCATGTGTGTACATGGGGTGTGTGTATTAAGGCCGTACCTAAATTTTCCGGGGCCCAGTGTTGCCCCCATTTAAAATAAATAATTTTAAAGAAAACGGAGACATTATTTAAAAATTTTACTACCAGGTCCTAGATAACCCTTCAAAGTATTTTATGAACTACTGTTTACAGTTTATAACATATAACACTGGACCCCGGAAAATTTAGGTACGGCCTTAACGAGTATGAATAATCAAATCTTATTTTTCCAATGTATTCCTACTTTTGAGTTTATTTTAGTATTCCTACTTTGACTTATTTTTGTACTAGCAGTTCAGTGAGAACAGTAGATCTCGCGAGCTTTTATAACCATGTAATAACTGACACTTTCCTTTGCTTAGCAAAGTCATTTCAGTGAAATCCGACAATATATAACACTACAGCAAACTTCCCGCCATTTCCCTCATCTATTCCCTCCTTTTGGATTTTTTTGGCAACATCTTATGTATTATGAATGAAGTCCTTAGTGTGCCTCTTAAATTTGATTGAAATCCGTCAATAAATAATGCTGTAGCAAAGTTCCCCCTTTTCCCCCTTCCCCCCCTTCCCCCTATTTCTCCCCCAATAAAAATGGCGATCGACTAAAAAAATTTAATATATCAAGAAAATTGGGTGCCAATTTTCGTCAAAATCAAAATTTAAGTAAATTTTAATTTCAATTTAATTTAATCTGAATTATAATTGATTAATTTAAAACGGTTGACTCACGTGATATAGTCGGAAAAGGCCGACCAATTCAAAAAGGCCGATCAATTATGGATTTATCTCACGTTAGTTTTAATAAAATAATCTGAATTAATGCTATTTAAATCAATGTAATACCAACAAATGGACTGCAGTTGTCTGAATAAATGAATATTATTACATTAAAAGCATTTTTGGCCAATCTCAAAACTGAGACGCTTTGCTCGTTCGGTCAATAACAATATAAATTAAGTCATGATTGTATTAGAATGATGTTAAACATTCACTTATGGTCCCATTTGCAAGTATTTGAGCAAGTAGGATTAAAAAAAAAATAAAAAACAAAATACGGGAAAATGTTATACTCATTTATACGAATTATCTATATATAATTTCAAAATTCAAAATACAGTATCAGCTGTTGGTACCAACAGCTGATACTGTATTTTGAAATGTGTTATCAAGACCTTTCATGTGATGGGACTTAATATCGAAGCATTTTTTTTTATTATAGCACTTTTTGAATGTGGCATTGTAAAGATATTATAGATATACATTTGTTAAAATTGGATAAGCGGTTCAAATGCTCCTGTGGAACTCGACTCGTATAGGTAGTTATATTATCATAACCCTACTTTTTGGCTTTGTCGTACTCGGGTAAAAGTATCTAGTGTTTAAGGTCTCCCATACTTTAATATCAACATACATACAAACATAACTTTTATTACAAACATTTCCTAACTTTCAGTATTTTGCGGGTAGGATGCTCCGGCACCGGCAGTGCGAGGTGCATTCGCCATGCATCATTAGGCTCAGTATCGGGTGAAACGTTGCATACTTCGTGTGCTCTATCGAATCTGCTGAGCGCTTCGGCTGGGCGCCATAATATCGTCTCGTTTGTTTGTTCGTGGTAAAATAATGATGTCACTATTTCAGATATATTAAATATCAAGAGTTAGAAGATTTTTCACCATACCTATTAAAAAAAATGTGCACTCCTTAAACTCAGTTACATTAAGTATAATGCTACCGATTTTAAGAGCGCTGCTTTTCTGTCAAAATCATTAAAAGTCTGCACTACTTAATTTGGTTGATTTCTTACTATAATATAACTGACCTAATAGGTCAGATTTTTTTTAAAAGTATTTTTTTTTTTAAACTTGCAATTTAAAAAAACATGGTACTAGTTCATTGTAAACTATTGTTCACTAACTTGCTGTACGTAATTTGTGTAATTTCCACAAACAATACATCTTGATACCTACATACATATTTTATATGTCAGAAAACGTAATAAAATATGTCGTTTTCGTAATATTTCGTATGATATTAAGAAATGTTTTACCAAAACTTAATCCATTTTGAATTTTATGAACCTTGAACACTATCAGAAGATAATATATACTATGAAAGGTGTTACAAAACTCAGTTGTTTATTTTTATTACCACTTCATTCAACAACTCACCTTCAAACGACATCGCGAAAGTTCATTATGACAATCATGAGCTCTGGAAGCACAATTATACGGAATCCATTAGCTCGTAATTGCCACTCTGACTACATAATTGCTGTCGTTAATAGAAACAGATTAAATCATTTGTCCCGGTGAAGCGATGACGAATCACAAACATTTTTGTATGAAATAATCTTCTAGATTGAGCTACTGATTATAAAAACGTGGAGGTTCTTGTCAATTCTTGTGATCTAATCGTAAATAATTGATTTTATAGCCATTATAGAAAGCATTCAATATTCGGGTATTATGAAGATGGTCCATCATTAAAAGTTTTAATATCAGTTTTACTATCACGTATTTTATATTTATTTAACTTTATACACAAATACCAGTGTAATGGCGGATATAATCGCGCCTTACCTGGTAGGTAAGGTGCGATTATATTCGCCATTACAACCAACCGCGTGATGTAGAGAAAGACAGGGGTAGTGAAAGATTCGAATAGATATATGGTGAAAAAGAACAATCATCTGGTCTTTCTAGTCTCCACTGCAGGAGCACGACCCTCTCTGTACTGCCAGAGCCATACTTAGACAGAGCAGCCAGAGGATTTGGCCTACACTCTCTACACTGGCCAGACGAGTTGGAGAGGTCTTACTGATGCTTTGTTTATCTTGTATTTCCTAAGTCGCCTTTAACGACATCCACGGATGACTTGAAGTGATTCGATTCTACTCTGCTGGAAACCACACGGCTAAAAAAGAATTATATGTACTTACATATATATAATATTAGAAATATTTTTATGTATCGCTGAAGAATATCAGCTATGCCATTCCTTTGGAGGACTTAGCGAACTCCATAGCTTAACCTCGGCAGCCGTACTATAAATTGAGAATAAGTAATTGATTAAAGTAGTAAATCATATAATTATCCGACCGATAACAAGTTCATAGTAGATCTATTTGCTTATAAGGGTCATTAGAAAGCTTAAGTTGCTGCCCGGCGATAAATCCAGAGGTTTAGTGCAAAATCCTTTACGTGGCACTCAGAGAGATTAACTTACGCTCATGGTGGTGTCTTTATGTGCCGGTGCGGGCACGGGCACGACCGTGTTAAAATTAGCTTTTCACTTGAATTTCTCGAGCAAAAATAACCGGCTAAAGAGCTCATATTATTCATAGTTAGTTATTACGCAAGCACGTTACTCAGAAAAGTTGAAAATTCAGAGTTGTTTGTTATTTATTCAGTTAAATATAAACAAAAATAAAAATGCTACTTTTACTAGTTGCACGTGTAAGCAATTTTGGGTGCCGTGTTGTTTCCGGCCTAGAATAGGACCACTCCATCTCTTCCTGTGGATGTCGTAAGGGGCGACTCAAGGAATAAATGCACATTTAATGCTTCAACTGCATCCCAAGGAGGGTTGACGTCAGGCAGGCGACCGGTCGTAAAATTATAGTCAAATCATTTAAACTGATTCGGCTATTTCTTCTCTACTTTGCAAGGTTTTTGGCGTCCTTGGGTAACCATCGACAAGCATATTATACTTGGAGGAGATAAAGCTGGAATCCGCACCTTGAGCTCCAAAGCAACCGGGAAAAGTGATGAAGAAGGCATGTAGGCAATTTTATCGTGGTTAGACATTGTTACTACCATAAAAAGGAAGTATTTATCGTTTCAACCGTTGTTGTTTCAATATAACGTGGGTGCGTTTACGTTACCGATATTTTTTCGTAATCCTTAACTCGGCGATACTCGGGATAAAGCGTGAGGCCGCATCCAATTGATTAATCCTGTTTCCAGTAATTGATAAATTTATCCTGGCGAAATTTGCTTCGCAATTTTATTTCGGATTCAACATGTGAATAAACTTTTGTGCACCGATCCGTGAATTTCGTTTGATTATGGCCCTGGGCCGGTTATTAAAACGCAGTGGTCTAAAATTGAACACGGTTTTTGTATGATTGCTTTGCTTATCGTCTGTGGACAAAATGCACTACAGTAAAGATTATTTTATAATATTTAATTAGACACTCTACCTTTACCTAGATCATCACCATCATCATTTCAGCCGCATAACGTCCTCTGCTGGACATAAGTAAGTATGCCTCACCCAAGGAATTGCAAAATGAGCAATCCAGAGCGCCTATATACAACCAGCGTTTTCCTGCGATCTTGGCGTTTGGCTTGCCAGTGCGTGCACCATTCGAGAACCTTTTTGCCCGAATGGAAAAAAAAGGCGCGATGGAACTATGGCCGATGGGCCATCGTTTCATCGCGCTATATGTTCCGCCCACTGCCTTTACTACCATTACCTACACACAGTTTTAATAATCTGCTATCTGCTATCTGCTATCTGTTTTAATATATCTGCTTCAAATGCCTGAGGGTAATACCTAATAATTTCCGTGTGGTTTTCGGCAGAGTAGATTAGAATCACTCCAAGTCATCCCGTGGATGTCATAGAAGGCGGAAGGTATAAATAAAACCACCAAAGGGTAATTTACTCGTATATGCAGTAAAGATGAAGACATTAAATGACTAGAATGAAGTGTTCGAACAGGTGCCTACCAATATCGGATTAGTGAAGGAGATAAATATCGAATAATTAAAAAGCGCTGTAGAAAGTATGAAAAATGGGAAAGCTGAAGTAGGACTTGATAGAATACCTGTGGAAGTATGGAAGTTGCTAAATATTTATATGTACGAGTATGAGCTTGGTATGTATTTATATGTATGAGCACTACCGACGAGTTCTGTGTGGCGGTAGGCTTGCACCAGGGATCGGCATTAAGCTCATATTTGTTCCTCCTGGTAATTGATGCTCTAACGTCAAACATACAGGAGGAAAAACCCTGGTGTATGCTTTTTGCAGATGATATAGTCTTTTTCGGCAAAGAAGGGCTAGAGGTTCAAAGCAGACTGGCTAAATGGCAGCAGAGACTAGAAGGCTTTGGTTTTAAAATAAGCAGTCAGGACCAAGACCCAAAAACTATATGCGGATTTTGAGGGTCTATCCAGTTTCTCTGCAGTTTCCTTATATGGAGAACCATGAGCAGTTTGCTATGATTGGCGATACCTTGGCTCTATTTTACAATGTGACGACAATATAGATCATGAAGTGAGAAGTCAGATTAGTGCTGGTTGGACAAAATGGCGTCAGTTTACCGGAGTCATATATAACCCACGGATGCCCCTGAAACTAAAGGGTAAAGTATATAAAAGCATTATAAGACCACTTACAGAAGAAACTGCATGCTGCTGAAATGAGGATGCTGAGATGGATGAGCGGAGTAACTAGAATAGATAAGATAAGGAATGAGTATGTGAGGGGAAGTGCCAAGGTAGCGCCATTAACTAAGAAACTAAGAATTAATAGATTAGGATCGTTTGGTCACGTTATGATAAGAGAGGAAAACATCGTTGTGAAGAAAGCGTTAGATATGGAAGTGAATGGGAACAGAAATAGAGGGAGGCCAAAGAAAAGGTGGATTGAATGTGTTAACAACGATATGGCTTGTAAAGATGTAACAGTCAAAATGACGAAGGAAAGAACAAAATGGAAACGACTAACATGCTGTGCCGAGCCCACTTAGAGTGGAATAAGGGAAGGGACAAGAAGATGCAGTACTTTCTTTTTATTTTGGTATATGTGCGATGATATTTATAGATTTGGCATCCTAGTTAGTTAAAGCGTTAGTATAATTCTGCTAGTTTTTAATCTTCCCTCTACAAGCTAAATTGGCATCTAAGTATATTTGATTTGGAAGCGAACTCTCAGTGTAAACAAAACAGTAAAAAGTTGATTATCAATTTGCAGGCTGACTACTACTTCATTTTACTAATCACACAAACTCTCCCTCGAGATACAAAACAAATTGCCCTCGGAAAAGCGGTGAAGTTAACAATTTTATTTTTATTTTTATAGGTGAACGGCCCGGGAGATTGCAGACGTTTCTAATTTCCGTTCCTCTGCCCTCCTGCGAAGTTATTACCTGCGCACTATACTGTAAACATTTTCTTAATTTATCTTCATACAAATGGCAGGTTGACCCAATAAAATTTATTTAAACTAAGTTCAGCGCTTTATTCACTTAATTTGAATACGACTTTAGTAAACAAATGCTGTTTGTTTAGCGTTGATCAAACCTAAGCCAATTCAAGCTGTTTGCATATAACCGACTTTTTATGTGTGGAGTGAGGTACAAAATCTTTTGGCTACTAAACAAATAATGTCTAACGAAATATACTAATACTTTTTTAAAGGTGAATTCAGTTCATGATACTGAACAACCTTCCCCAAGGAACATGTATCAAAATATGGAAAATATTCTTTTTGTTTTCTATACAAACTCAGATCAGCTGATCGGTCAACTTGTATGGGAGGCCAAAAACTATTTTTCATATTCCGATATATGTTCCTTGCGGGAAAAGTTGTTCAGTATCATGGACCGAATCCACGCTTAAAATAGTATGAGTATATTTAGTTAGATCCTGTATAAGCAATCAAATCAAATCTAACATTGCAATAGTAACTCCCTTACCCAAATTTCTATAATTAACCCTCCAATCAACGAAGCGAGCTCTCTACTTATTAAACTAAACACTGAAACCGCACTCTTGGGAATATACCGGCCATGCGCATATAAAAACTATGCGAACTTCGTCCAATCTCTACATACATTTCTTTCTACGCTTAAGTCTTTTAAAAATATCATTATCCTCGGGGACATCAATATAAACATTTCTTCAAATTCATATTCCCTTGACGATGACAACGACACATATCTTAATATGTTGGCCCACCACGGCCTGCTTCCGGCACACACTTTTCCCACTAGAGGCCCGAATTGCCTAGACCATGCCATGTTAAAATCCTCATCCGCTGCTCATTGCGTTGTTATTGATTCCACTATAACTGACCACCAATCCGTCTTCCTATCTCTACCAAACAGTATAAACCATACACCACCCCCTCCGTTAAAACGAATTGATTATAATGGTCTAAGCACCTCTCTCCAACAAACAGATTTTTCCCTAATCCTTACTTCCTCTAATCCCGAATTCGCTACTAACTATCTTATTACCACAGTCCAATCTCTGATCTCCAAACACACTACTAATGTTGTTGCCCCTCGTCGCCGGAGAATTATGAAACCATGGATCACCTCGGGTTTACTTAGATGCATACGAAATAGAGATCGACTTTTTAAAAAAATGAAAAGAAATCCTTACAATGAGGTGGTCCGCTTGACATACACCAGATACCGTACCTTTTGTACCAAAATACTTAAATCAGTAAAAAGGTGTTACGAAAAAGATCTGATAAAGAAAGCAGGCTCAGATTCTAAAGCTCTTTGGAGCGCCATCAGACATGTCACAGACTCTTCTTTTTTTTCTTTTTGATTCTTCTAAATCTCGTTCTGCAGCATTGGAACTATTATCTGTTAAGCCTACATCCAGTAGCTCACTGGACTATGTTAATTCATTTTTCGTAAACGCAGGGAAAAATCTCGCTCAAGACATCCTAACAAACAGCTCACCCTTTTCCCATTCTTCTTGCGCGCCGGGAATAAATTCATCAACCACAAAATCCACGTTATATTCCCCACCTCAATCCTTTGTTCTATTAGATTCCACAAACGAGGAAGTGGAAAATATTATTGATTCTCTTAAAGATAACAGTGCTGTAGGTTGGGACAATATCCCAACATCTCTAATAAAAAAACATAAGAACATTTTCTCTCCTTTACTCACCCACATCTGCAATCTCTCCATGTCGTCTGGTATCTTCCCAACAGCATTCAAAAAAGCTCTAGTCCACCCTATTCATAAAAAAGGTGATCGTAAGCACCCCAACAACTACCGACCCATATCAATTCTCACAGCTCTCTCAAAAATCCTGGAACGTCTTATTAATAAGCGTCTTATTTCATTTCTCGAATCACGTTCAATTCTATTTCCTAATCAACATGGCTTTAGAAGCGGGAAATCGACCAACAGTGCTGTGAAAGAACTTACAGACTATGTTGTGCGCAAGTTGGACAAAGGTCACAAATGCTTGGCCATCTTCTTAGATTTAGCCAAAGCCTTTGACACGGTGTCAACTGACCTTCTCATAAACAAGCTGGAATCCATTGGCATAAGGGGAACCCAGCTCCAACTATTTCAGAGTTATTTCTCTGATCGAGTGCAGTCGGTTTTGGTAGACGGCCAATCAAGCTCGGACTTACCAATACTCTACGGTGTACCCCAGGGTAGCATACTCGGACCGACCCTTTTTCTGGTCTATTTAAATGATCTCTTCTCTCTCATTATCCCCCATGGTAAGATCATCTCTTATGCCGATGATACAGCTCTTCTCTTTTCAGCAGAAACTTGGGAAAGTACTTACCTCCACGCCCAAAGCGGTCTCGACATTACCTCAAATTGGCTTCACCTTAACCTCCTTTCTCTTAACGTTCAAAAAACTCAGTTACTAAATTTCTCAATTCATAACCTCGATAAACAAAATAAAATCATATCTAAACTTCGTATTGTTGCTCACTCCCACCCAAATTCTTCTGCTACAACCTGCTCATGCCCTTCCCTATCCCTTTCTGATAAAGTAACATATTTAGGCATAATAATTGATAAAAATTTAAATTTTAAGGAACACTTAAATGTTACTGCTGGGAGAATCCGCAGGTTAATGCACATCTTTAGACGTCTACGGCATGTTGCTGAACCCCATGTAGTGAAAATGGTATATTTCTCTCTGGGTCAGTCTTTACTAACATATTGTCTTTCCGTATGGGGTGGTGCCTGTAAATCCGCATTAATAAAAGTTGAGCGAGCTCAAAGAGCCCTCCTCAAGGTCTGCACTTTCAAACCCTTTCTTTTTCCAACCAGTGAATTATACCAATATTGTGAAGTCCATACAGTTCGTCAGCTTTATATATTAAATACCGTCCTCCAACAGCATAAATCTACCCCGTATAACCCAAACTCACTTCGACGTAACCGACTTGTAGCTTCTTCCTCCCCTTTCAAAGCCGAATTTTCGCATCGCTTTCCTTGTTTCACGGGACCATTCTTGTATAATAAACTTCATGCTACTCTTAATATCCTGTCTCTCTCTAATTACTCATGTAAACGCCTTCTCTCTAAATATCTCCTAACGCTATCCTACGATGACTCTGAACGTTTATTACTTACCCTTCAATAAATTACTTCTTACTTACGATTACTTCCTTATAAATTACAATTACAATTACTTTCTTTACAGCTTTTACTCAGGTTGCAATGTATGAATCCATGTTTGTCTGGATTAAGCTTGTGAGTTAAATTAATAATAGTTATTTCTAGTAATGTTCAGTTAATTTAGATTATATTTTAAACTATGTACCTAATCCAAGGGCGGGGGCACTGGAGAACTGTAACACAGGTTCAGCCTTCATCAGTCTCCAGTCTCCTTCAATCAGTGCTGGTAACTCAAACGGTTATGAAACCGTTTACTGTTTTTCTACGTATTGTAAGATTTTTGGAGAAATAAACGATTTTTTACTTTTTTTACTAATTCGGTTAGTGATTAAATTTTGCAGGAAATCTACAAAATTTATTTTAGGTATTAGTATTAGGCTTCCTGATGTAATAATAATAACTGATTATACTTGTTTGGTTCAAAATACACATTGTGGTACCCACAGAGTATCGTCACGTCAGCCTTTTTGTCTTGCATATGATGAAAACATGAATATGTCAGACATCTCACTACTTAGAACTAAGTTTGACATATACGAAGCTCTTTAGTTAGGGGATCCAAAATACATATAACATTATGAAAGTTGGACGTAGCTACTTTTAAGATAAATGTCATCCTCGTAAAATCCCTATGGCCCGGCGCTGTGGCCGACGGGCCGGCGCGGCGGGCCACAAAAGCATGTGTCCGGTCCTCGCATATGATTCTTGCGTGGTGCCCAGTGCGGTGATAAAACTATGCACATTCATAATTTATGGAGCGGGGACTCGCGATAACGATACTTTAGGTCTGCATGTGAAAGTTTTCCGCTTGGAAGACCCAAGATAATTTTTATTTTTAAAGAATGATTAAAAAGTTGATTCTTGTACTTTGATTTCTTTTAGTTGATTATTTTAAATTTACTTATATTATTATCAAAATCTAAAACGGTAATTGAAGAGAATTTCTAGAATTTCTGTTGTGACTGCTAAATTCTCAATGAAAATTTAAAATAATTAAAAATAAATAATGCTCTCCCGGTTTAGCATAAGCCAATAAATAATATTTACCTACTATAAATACCTAAATTTTTTATATTAATATTATCTTCACACAGATAGTATTTTTTAATTTAAGATACCTACATTACTTGTAATGTAATATGTTTGTATGTATATATATGTATATGGTTGTTTGTATGAAATCTGTAAAAATCTGAAATTTCTGAAAAGGCGCGGGCGCGCCGCCCCGTCAGCGTGCCTCTTCTATCTATTTTGCTCCACGTCCCTTTCCTACATTTTGTATAAAAGAACATTGGAAAGGTGTCGTGGTGGCGTGTCGAGGCAGCACGACGACGGTTGCGACGCGGCAGGCGCGCCTGATGCACGCCACGCCGTTTCTGTCTGGCTTGCGCCTAAGGTGAGTCTAGCGTTAGTGACTTCTATCGTAAACTCTTATATTTTTATAGGCTATTATTATTCTATCATCGTGTGTTGGGTAATAGATTTGAAATAACTTTCAACATAGTTTAAGTAAATATACATTTTAATTTTATGAATTTAATGCGAAACAGATAGGTTATAATTTAAGTAAAATGTTGATTTAGTTAACTGAGTTTTGTTACATTTATTATTTTTATGTAGTTATAATGAAATGTAACTATTAATGTTGTAAATAAATCTATAGACTGAGTTATTTGAGCAAGCAATATAAGGTTATTGTCATAGACGCGTATGTACACTTAAGTCTAAATAAATACAAACAAAGAAATTGATTCTTAACTTATACTTATTCTGTGCTTATACTAAAATAAAACGACGGGTTGCACTCCGGGAGTGCCGGCAGAAGTGAAAACTTGAATATTAACGTTGTGCATTTTTGATATTTTGGAATGGTTAGGGAATAATTTTGCACGAATTGCTTTAATTATCAATATAAAAGTACTATCATTTATGTGGTAGAATACAATATTTATTTATTGCGCTATCGTACACAAACATGACAATTTATATTACATTAAAAAGTGTCCTGTGTTTTTGGCGGGAAGTCAAGGGGTTCGGTTGGGGTTTGCTTTAAATTATTTTGCAAATTGATTTTAGTGGACTTTATAATATGAAATTGGTGTTGTTTGGTGTTATAAATGCTCATGCTCATGAACAATTTGTAAAATTGTTGAAGTGGACAGTCATAGTATGGCTGTAGTTATATTTGTTTTGCGGACTTTGTGGCCGTCTTTGGGCGTCGTCCGCCACTCAGTCGTCTATGAAAACCAGTGGACTCGTACAGATTTGTCGTCAGAAGCTCCCTTGAAGCAGTCAAAGGCTTTAACCACCTTTTGATTGTAACTTGTTAGGATTACGTTAGGTTAGGATTAGGAATAAAGAACAAAATTAAAGATAGGCTCTAAAGGACTTGTATCCAGAGCCGTAAAATTATTTAATAAAAAAAAAGTGTCCTGACGCGAGTTTAACATTTTTACCCATTACAAAAAAGTGCACAACGCCGCTAAAGAAGTTTTCACTTCAAAAAGGTTTGGGCTCTTCCGGGATTTGAACCCGTACCCCTAGACCAACGAGCCGGCTGACAGCTTAGTCGAAATTATAGTATAAATACTTCCTCTCCTACGCCGCGCCGGCTGTCATTTCGTCTTACGAATTTTCGATCAGGACACGTGTCCTGACGCGAGTTTAAAATTTTTTACCCATTACAAAAAAAGTGCACAACGCGCCGCTAAAGAAGTTTTCACTTCAAAAATTTAAAGGTTCTGTAAAAATATGAAAGGTCGCACTAGAATCTATTCCTTCGGTTTGCCATTAAAGTTTTATTACGGGTCGCCAAATAATCTTACTCCACATACGAGTATAAGGTAGGGGGGGTCCAATCAGATCATGACTGTCATCAGACATCTTCTACGGAATTGTAAGCATATTATCAGAATTTTTCTGTTAGTATTTGTTTCCATGCTAAAGAAAAAAATAGCTATTTTGACATTATTAACATTATCGCACACCAATCTGTCCGATAGATACTTAGGCGGTGATCCCACTGCACCGCGCACCGTCGCGGAGCGCAAGGTGGCAGATTTTAACATTGTATGCAAGTAGCTCAGTTTGTATAGAAAACACGCCTAGTACCCACTAAAGACGTGGCAGATTCCGTAAAAACGCGAAAAAATTGCTATTTTGACATTATTAACATTATCGCATACCAATCTGTCCCATAGATACTTAGGCGGTGATCCCACTGCACCGCGCACCGTCGCGTAGCGCAAGGTGGCAGATTTTAACATTGTATGCAAGTAGCTCAGTTTGTATAGAAAACACGCCTAGTACCCACTAAAGACGTGGCAGATTCCGTAAAAACGCGGCAGATTCCGCGCACCACCCTCGGCGCGTTGCCAGTGGGTGAATCGCCCTTAATTCACACTAAGCAGATTTTTTGGTACGTAGTATATAGTTACAGTTGACTGCCTCCTTGGTCCAGTAGTAAAGGCGTGTATTTTGTGATGCCCAAGTCATGGGTTCAAATTCCAGTGGGAAGTATACTTTTTAAAGTTAATTGTTTAAAGTTGTTTCTAATCTGGTTAGAATACTGCAGACTTATCACCTGATTATCCAAAAAGAAAGATAATTTCGTGCTTCGGAAGGTAAGTAAAGCTGTGGGTTCCAAACGACATCTAGGGTTTGTTTAAACCTATCGTAGGATTGGTACTGATCTACCCTACGGTCAGACGGCAGTCACTCTGTGTAAAAACCAGTAATCCCGTCAAATCATCTAGGTTAGGTACCTAGCGTTACCGAGGATGCAACCGAGAACACGCTCGGATGATGATGAGTTACAGTTGATTGTTATTATTTCGGTAGGAAATATTAACGGGTCATCTGTAACTATTTCCTACGTATTTACTATAACAGTTTAGAGATAAGCGAGCGAATGAGTCAACAAATAATGATGCCAACGATCGTGCAACGTTGTGTGGGGAAAAAAGGTTGGAAAGCCAATCCGGAACAGAGACCTCTTAGGGTTGGATCTCATCAGTACGGAATAGCACTTTCCTATGTTGCTATCCTTTTCTGTCGCTCAGAAGCGTCATTTGCTAGAGAGAGAGTGACGGAAATCTTCAGCACCGGCCGTGCTGCAGCGTTCCGTCGCTCTCTCTCGCTCTAGAAAATTACTGTTCTGAGCTACAGAAAAGGATAGCAGCATAGGAAAGTGCTGTTCCGTGCTGATAGATGAGATCCAACGATTAACGTATCGTTTTCGCGTGTCTAAGTGGCCAACACTAGTGTCAGATTTTTAAAACTGCTTAAAAGCATATGAAATAACTTGACGACTTTCTCATAATGATGACAGCTGAGACGACAACGGCTTCACATACCTACCAAAGCACGGAGGAGTTCGAGATTTTTTTATGCCACTTGTCACCCATCCAAGTGTGGACCACGCCTAGTGTCATTTAACTTGCAAAAGCGCCTATAATGCTTCTACCGCTGGGCCACCGAACTCCTCAAATCACCTAGCTAACTATTTTTGTTTAATCCAGAGATTTTAAGAAAATACCCGAAATTAATAAAACTACCCTAAAGTGCCGACAGCTTTTAATCAGGGCCTGTAGTTGGGATAACTCTATCTTCATTAGTTTTCGTCGCTTATTTGCAAGTTAGAGCCAATCAAGTCAGTCCGCCTTCTGTAATCAATACGAAAGTGGGGTTATTCACTGATTGATCACAGGAATCTGACCACGTGTAGCTAGTTTAGATGCGTAGAAAGTTAGTTTCCGTTAAATATAATACAGTTTTAGCTTATCGCTTAAAATTAAGACCCTTAGGACCGACATAAACGGACTGCTTGAAGCAGTCAGGATGAACTGCTTCAAGCTGCGACTGCGTAGTGAACTACAGTCTTCTACATGCACGCATACAAAGACGATATGTATGTTATACCTCCCTCAGTATGGGATACACGCGAAAAAAAAAACATCATCGTCATTACAACTGTTACTATGGTACAATCAGATCGTGACGTCATTCGAAATTTAACTGCGCTGTTTCTTCATCATTATTTTATAATCAGAGAAAAGAAAAAATACGTATGAAATGTTTTTTATAATCTACTAGATGAACCAAATAAAAACCTCTGTTTTATGGTTGACTAGCTCTGCCCGCGACTTCGTTCGCGTAATGTTATATAGCCTGAAGCTTTCCTCTATAAATGGACTACCCAACAAAAAAAGAATTTTTCAAATTGGACCATTAGTTCCTGAGATTAGCGCGTTTAAACAAACAAACTCTTCCGCTTTATAATATTAGTATGAATAAAAGGGATACAGTAAGATCATACAGTTTTTCAAACAAGTAAAAATACTATACTACTAATAATAATTGTTACTTCTTCACTGTGTTGATAACATTTTACTTAATTATTTGAAGATAGGAGTGCCAGCTGGCAAAGCTAGTTACAGCCACCTGGTACACATGGTTCCGTGGAATCTTTCTGCGCCTAGGCTCTAGTGAAGCCCTAGATAACCCTTCAAAATATTTTATGGACTATAGGGTTAATTAGGGCTTCACAAAGACAACATTTTAAATGATATCTCCGTTTCCTTTGAAATTATTTATTTCAAGTGGGGGCAGCACTGGACCCCTGAAAATTAATGTATCCCCTTAAGCCTCTTGCACATGAGGGAGGCATCAAAATTTTTTCTGTGTCTCCCGTTCTGTGAACTGGAAATGTTGTCACTCGAGCCAGCCCAGCTCGTCGAGGAAGTGGAGTAATGCAGAGGGTGAGCTGCACGCGTCCACCAGCGAGATCCCAGGTACTCCTCTCTTGTTGATGCAACGCACGGACACTTTGTATCATGTGCTTTGCTGTTTCTTCTGTCTCCATACAGCCTCTACTACTCGTATAGCTTTGCCAATTGGTACCTAACTTCGTATTGAGTTAAGAGGCATGTGATTACATTTTATGATTATGGGGCTTGTCTAAACGTTGTAACTACCTGTGTGAACTGTATCTGAAAGTTTCAGATAGATGAGTCTTGTCTGGTCCACTCGCATTTGCTCTGGTATCGTTTACCTGACGCTTTTGTTCTACACGACATATTAAACTGGCTGCAACAAGACTCTGATATAGTTCCCAAGATCCTTACTCCATTGTATGTGTACCTATCTATGGTTGTTCTTGTTTGAGAATTTTTCTTAAAATGTATCAAGCTTCGCAGTTGTGGCCTATGGTCTTCATCTTTACTAGACAGATTCTTTCTAATTGATGGCACTATAAATATTTACCTTTTGTAAGTACTGCTAGCTAGTACCTTATACAAATAAGTTACCTAACTAATCATACGAAAAAAATACTTAGCCGCTCAGTTATTTGATAACAGACAGCTACACGTAATTTTAGGTAAACTTTTACTAATTGGCCATTTATTTGATCAAATCTATGTGAAATGAACAGTTAGTGAATAACCCTGAAATTCAATGAAAGTGAATTATGTTGTTTGTCTCTCGAAGTTATTTTCGAAGCGTCACAGCGAGCAGAAATCGCAGGGTAATCAGCTGTCTAAATATTGACCAATCTAGCCCCAACCCTGAATGTTTTAGTCGATATCTGAAAAGCAAATCTCGGGTGGGATTAGTCACGTAATCGATGTCAGTGATGAATGATGGTATTGATGAAGTTCTAAGTTGTTTATCTCTCGATTAGGTCGGGAAATACTAATAAACAATGCATATGCATTGAAAGATAGATAGCATAGATAGATTGCTAAATATTTATATGTGGTTACAAATAACAAATCTTTAGTATGTACGAGTATCTAAGTTAAAAGTGGAAATCCGTCACAAGTCGTTTTATTGATCGAGTAAGAGATGCGATCGAAGGTCTCCGTCAAAAGTTCTTTCGTGTGTCGGTATTCCAGTTTTCCGGTTGTTCGCGCCAACAGATCGCATTTCTTTACCGATTCTCGTGAAATTTTGTGAGCAGGTTCAATAATTATGTTTTTTTTTGTCGTGCCATTTTTTCGAAATTAAAAAAAAAGGCGGAAATATGTGGGTTGAAAACGTAATAAATATCATATTACAGCCATTGCGAATAATATACAAAAATATCAATAATCCTTTTTTTAACCATTAAAGACTAAGAAGACTTTTTGTCCGAACAATTTTTTTATCCGATAAACTTCAAGGTCGCGAGGTGTACAGCTCACAGAGCCTAGTAGCTATTGCATAAGTGACAGGTTAACATTAAACGAGTTGGCTGAATATCTGCTGCTTTGCCTACAAATCATACATATCCTGTTCACAATGTACCCAAACATTATTGAGTAAAGATTTTCAGTGTTAGTAGCGTGCCAGAGCTGGTGTGCTCGCAGCGACAGAAATGACTTATACTACTATCAAGTCTACCTAACCATATAGGTAATAAAGCGACGCACTCGAGTATGATACAAATATTCTCTACATTTTACTTACAAATCTCAATTGCTTTATGAGAAATCCATAGAATCAGACCAGGAGACTACGATAAACTAGACGAAAATGTTTATATAGGAACAATGGTTTCTAGAGTTAGAATAATATTGACTTCTCTGAGTAACTGTAGTGTTTTAATGAATTCAAATCAATTGGAAACTTGAGTTTACCCTCGCTTCGAAAGACGACCGAACTTCGGAGATTCTTGTGTTTTGTTATTACTCAGTAACTTTCATGATGGAGAACTGGGATTCCGAATAAATTACAGCTGTATTTATTGTGCATTAGACAGTCCAACTTTCACAGTGAAGTTAGGTATCTAATATTTTATTCACAAGCTGTTTGATATTCATCATCATCATCATCATTTTCAGCCCACATCAACCCACTGCTGGGCAAAGGCCTCCCTTTTTTGCGCCATTCTCTACGGTCCTGTGCCAGTCTCATCCACTGCTTGATATTATGTGAGAGTATGATGACTGAAAAAATATTTTTGGCCCGTCGGTTAAATTATTAATAGTACATTATGGTACTAGTGTGTAACATTGGTGATTACGCCATTGAGACCCGAGCCGTAGGTGAGGGTCTTAAGGGTTAACTGGAGGGACGAAATCCCATACAAACGTACTTTCGTTTTAATTTCGAAACCATAAAACTCATCGTATTCAAATTTTTTACAAGCATTAAGATGATAAATATCTAGATCTGTAATTAGTTTTGGTTCGAAAATAATAAACAAAAAAAAAGTTATAGCAACTTAAAATTTGCCTTTTTTATCGACGAAATCGAGTAATATTTAGACGCCTATTACACTTATAATTATATTTTCGATCCTTATGGAAACTAATTATACGACTAGAGTGAAGACTCTAAATTCCAAATAATTTAGTTTTATTTGGGTATGTATCGTATTTATCGAAATAAACGAAAACTACGAAAACTACGATTCATGGCCTATAACGGCCCGTTTCGCTGGCGTTCAGTGCACTCTCTTTGTCGTACGCGGGGGTGTAGCTCTCACATGCGGGGGTCGGGACGGAGCTACATTTTTTAGCGCCCTTTCTCTTTCTCGACGAAATAGCAACACGACGAAGCGCGTCGGTAGGCAACTCGCTGTGGAGTTCGCCCGCGCCTCCAGTACCACCTTAAGAGAGCCAAGGATGGTAATCATCAATACACATGTGTATCATACGACGTTTTTCAAAACACTTGTGAATAAAATAACAATAAAAATTCATTTTATTTAGTAGATAAAAAGTTTATTTATAGAAACAGATAGATTATTTATTGAAATACTGAAAGTATTTGTATTTGCCATCTCAAATTACAATAGAATGTTCTATTGTAATTTGAGATGGCTCATTATTCGTGTAGGGAGGTGAAATCCAATCATTCGATGTACTTGGTGTTTCGTCAGTAGGAAGCGCCTCAGAATCAAGTTTAATTCTTTTTGTAATTTTTGCACAAATTTCCTTCTTGTTTTGTATGGAATCTTCTACGTATGATTCTGCTACATTGCTAGATCGCCACCTACCATGACACTTCAAAGTCATTATATCAGCTCCTGAATGACCCAGCAATGTAGCTGAAGTTCTTCTGAAACTATGTCTAGTGTAGCTCTCAGCATCTGCTAAACCTAAAAATTTTGCGATTTCTTTAGGCATAGAACCAAATTTGTTTATACCTATAGGCTGACAGGTACATTTACCATTCTGGTAATTTAGAAAGAAACGGTCAGTTTTTGCTTTTGGTGACCGCAAACTTTTATACTTCTTAACAATTTCATAGAATGGACCGTGTACTCGTATGGTGAATGACCTCGGTATTTTATTTTTCGTGATAGATATCTTCACTAAAAGCATCTGGCCATGGTTCTCTATGTTTTTTACGGTTATATTTGTTAATTCTTGTATACTACAGGCACCAGTTACACCAAATATTAAAGCAACCTGAAAAAAAAAGAAATAATAATTAAGTTCAACACACAACACAGGCTGAAGTCGCGTAGAGAGCATCTTTTACAAATTTTTCAATATCGTCAGACGATAAAACCTATGATTTCTTGCTTCTAAATCCTTTGGATAGTCTCTTTAGATAAGCTGAAAAATTAGAGTGTGTTTTTAAGTCCACTCCATTCTTTGTTCGGACTGTACTTTTTAACATTGAGTATAAACACCACAAAGAGCTAGGTTTGTACTTAGAAGATAATTCTTTAAAGTACGCCATGAACACATTTTCTGAAAAAGACTGCGTATTCTTGCTGTTTTGCCATTTTATGAAATTTTGATACGCTAATAGATATTTTTCCTTGGAGTTTTCAGGTAGTAAACTTTCCATAACGTTAAGGGCTTCACATCTTATATCGGGCGGTGTACAACATAAATCACTTTCTTCGTAACTAGTACTTGTAGACATTTTAATTAATAAATAACTATAATTTCAACAGTGAAAACGAGTTGTGAAAAATGTTTCGCTATGGCGGGAAAAATTAATAAGTTTTCCTATGCGCGCGCATTGCGATCGGCCACAGACTAAAGGAATGAGGTTTTGTTTTTATTTTCCGCGCATAGGATTTGCGCCTATTCTGCCACGTAGAAAATAGGGAATTTAAAGTTTTCTTTTATTAAAGAGAAAACAAAAGTTATATTTGAGTGAAAGTTTTATTTATTAAACACGTACGAGTTAAAATTATCTATTTAAATAAGAAGTTGCATGAAATGAGCAAGCAATAGGAACATTAATTTATTTCTTCTATTGAACATGATCTTTTTTTTTAATAAAAACTTTTTATAAAACAAAGCAACTCAACCAATAAATAAAATTTAAAAGTCACAGTTTGATTATGGGTGTCATTCTGTGCCTAATTGCGGTGACCATAGAGTCACTTTATGGGCAAGTGTGTTGAAAAAAATATTGTACACGTATTTTTTCTTTTCTCTGAGAAACAATAAATAACTAAGATAAAGCGCATTTAAATTTCGCATGACGTCACGCTTCCGTACGATTTTTACACATCGGTGACGTCACAAGCCCCCATCCTGGAAATTTGACACTCTGTATCTTTGTGAATTTTTACTTTTTTGATAAACTGAAAAATATAGGTACATTATTTTTGGATAATCTAA
Source organism: Acrobasis repandana (assembly GCA_963576875.1). Lineage (NCBI taxonomy): Eukaryota > Metazoa > Arthropoda > Insecta > Lepidoptera > Pyralidae > Acrobasis > Acrobasis repandana. Next base: position 8,841,606 of record OY756215.1, read on the forward strand.
TTAACGGACTAATTAGAATAATACTTTTCTATAAGACGTTGCTTTGTGCTATAAGACGTTGATTTGTACTAAATTTCAAGATTCTGAGTTCACGGAAAGTACCCTTGCGAGTGTCGAAAATTTGCGGCATAAACGACTGTATCTTTTGATTAGGTTGGCTTAGAAGTTTGATTTTTTTACAGCTCCAAGAGAAAGTAGATTTGAGTATTTGGTATCTATTTCTGCTTGATACCTCCACGCGTTCCTGAGAAAAAGGGTCTTGACAGACAGACAGACGGACAACAAAGTTATCCTATAAGGGTTCCGTTTTTTCCTTTTAAGGTACGGAACCCTAAAAAAACTAAATTAATAAAATTACCCAACTGCGCCAGAAGGAGGGTTATGTTTTTCGAGTGTATGTAAGTATGTATAAAAGTTTTCTTTGGCCCGCTCTACAGCCAAATGGCTTGATGGATTTTAGCTTGAGAGGTGTCGTTAGATTTGTCCTAACTCTAAAAGTGACACTGGTTATATCAAACATTTAAATAATGCAAAATGCAGAGTATGTTCAAAACATTTTTTTATTTAAAACATACTGAGTGGGGTATCAAATGAAAGGATTTTATACAAGGATTACAAAAATATATATAACTTATTTCATAGAGTTCCATTGCGTCACAGACGTTGCAGCTCTCCTTATAGTAGATAAAGCACTTGGGTTGCAGACGTTGCAGCTCTCCTTATAGTAGATAGAGCAGTTGGGTCACAGACGTTGCAGCTCTCCTTATATATAAAGCACTTGAGTTGCCAACGTTGCAGCTCTTCTTATAGTAGATAGAGCACTTGAGTCGCAGACTTTGCAGCTCCCCCTTATAGTAGATAGAGCACTTAGGTTGCAGACGTTGCAACTCTCCTTATAGTAGATAGAGCACTTGGGTTGCAGACGTTGCAGCTCTCCTTATAGTAGATAGAGCAGTTGGGTCACAGACGTTGCAGCTCTCCTTATATATAAAGCACTTGAGTTGCCAACGTTGCAGCTCTTCTTATAGTAGATAGAGCAGTTGAGTCGCAGACTTTGCAGCTCCCCCTTATAGTAGATAGAGCACTTAGGTTGCAGACGTTGCAACTCTCCTTATAGTAGATAGAGCACTTGGGTTGCAGACGTTGCAGCTCTCCTTATAGTAGATAGAGCAGTTGGGTCACAGACGTTGCAGCTCTCCTTATATATAAAGCACTTGAGTTGCCAACGTTGCAGCTCTTCTTATAGTAGATAGAGCAGTTGAGTCGCAGACTTTGCAGCTCCCCCTTATAGTAGATAGAGCACTTGGGTTGCAGACGTTGCAGCTCTCCTTATAGTAGATAGAGCACTTGGGTTGCAGACGTTGCAGCTCTCCTTATAGTAGATAGAGCACTTGGGTTGCAGACGTTGCAGCTCTCCTTATAGTAGATAGAGCAGTTGGGTTGCAGACATTGCAGCTCTCATTATAGTGATAGAGCAGTTGGGTTGCAGACTTGCAGCTCTCCTTATAGTAGGTAAAGCACTTGGGTTGCAGACGTTGCAGCTCTTCTTATAGTAGATAGACTACTTGGGTTGCAGACGTTGCAGCTCCCGTTATAGCAGATAGAGCACTTAGGTTGCAGACGTTGCAACTCTCCTTATAGTAGATAGAGCACTTGGGTTGCAGACGTTGCAACTCTCCTTATAGTAGATAGAGCACTTAGGTTGCAGACGTTGCAACTCTCCTTATAGTAGATAGAGCACTTGGGTTGCAGACGTTGCAGCTCTCCTTATAGTAGATAGAGCAGTTGGGTTGCAGACATTGCAGCTCTCATTATAGTGATAGAGCAGTTGGGTTGCAGACTTGCAGCTCTCCTTATAGTAGGTAGAGCACTTGGGTTGCAGACGTTGCAGCTCTTCTTATAGTAAATAGACTACTTGGGTTGCAGACGTTGCAGCTCCCGTTATAGCAGATAGAGCACTTAGGTTGCAGACGTTGCAACTCTCCTTATAGTAGATAGAGCAGTTGGGTCACAGACGTTGCAGCTCTCCTTATAGTAGATAGAGCACTTGGGTTGCAGATGTTGCAGCTCTCCTTATAGGAGATAGAACAGTTGGGTTGCAGACATTGCAGCTCTCATTATAGTGATAGAGCAGTTGGATTGCAGACTTGCAGCTCTCCTTATAGTAGATAGAGCAGTTGGGTTGCAGACGTTGCAGCTCTCCTTATAGTAGATAGAGCGGTTGGGTTGCAGACGTTGTAGCTAGCAGAGACCCTAACCAAGCGAACCTAAATTTAAAAACTGGATTCTTTTTACGTCGATATGTCGCTCAATTGCTCTTTTGAATATAAACCTTTACTTTCCGTGACCTAATATCAATAATCTTCCAATTGGGTTAAGGAGCCACTCAATAAGGTCAAGGGCATGCAGGCTGCCGCACAACATCAAAGGGTTGGTCTCGAGAGGAGCACTCTTGGCGGTAACGAACGGGCTCTGCGCGAAACGGCCCGAAGTTACCAGACCGAAGTTAACGTATCAAAAAAATTAATATTGTAATTAACTTTTAGTAAATAGTGTCGAGACATACTATCACGTCTTTATCCCTATTGGGGCAGACAGAGCATTTTGTGTCCTGCGGCTCTAAGCAAACAGAGCCGAGGGCCGTAAGAATCAAAGGCCACTTTTAAGGCGTGATGGTAGGCTAGAAGGTAGAAAATTAAACAAAATAGTGATGGGTTGCTAGCCACTTCACCTATAAACGTGATTCGCATTTACGCCCTGTCGAGATCTAAGTTTTTTCTTTCCCTCCCAGACCAGTATACTCGTAGAAGTAGTCTCGAGAGAAGCACTATAAGCATGTTTACTTAAAATAATTGTGCTATACGTTTCAGCTTTATCATCTGACCAGTCTTTAAGGCCAAAGTACTCGTCAAGATGGTTCTGATAACTACAATTTCGATGGGTTCGTCAGAGGTTCCTTAGACCTCACCTGACTCCATCAGCAGACCAATATTTATTTTAACATAATTTAAAATCATAAATTTAAAATCAAATACCATAAGCAGAGGTACCTAACTAGAATTGATAACATAACAAAACACTAGCCTAATGAGCATTGCATTGTTTCTGAAACTACGTGCTTAGTTCGGTAAACTATCTGAACTATTGGAACAGGGCATTGGATTTTATGGTTATACAAGCACGCTACAGCTAGCAGTTATTTCTTTAAAGTTTTTTTTTTTAAATGAACTTTTTACACAATAGATTCAGTCGACGATAATATTTGCATTCTCCAAGAAATACAAAAAAGAAAAATCCAGCATCATGTTAATATTGGGTTATATGTAACCCAATATTAACATGATGCTGATCACGCAAATATTTGGAAAATTGAATACTTATATTATTTTATTATTTTGCTGTAGATATATTGTAGAAAGCAAGCAATACTTTGATTCCCTTCTTTACCTACGCCTAGGGTCAAAAGATCGACCAGTCCAGGCCAGTCTTTTGTAAGAAATATAACATTATTTAATTTATGTTTACAAAATTAAACGAAAACATTTAACCAGCCAAATTATAACTGATTCAGTTATGTTTTACTGAAGTCAATATAAGGTTATTGTAGAAAATAATTTCAATTCAAAATAAACTGTATGCATGATTAAATAATGTACCGTGTTTATTTTATGGAAAAACAATAGGTACGTAAGCTAAAACTGCAGTATTCACAAATGTTTAACCGTTTTTAATGAACTAATCACTAAAAACAGATGTTAAATGTTTGTGTTTTCATACATACATACATTTAAACATACATATAGAATAGGTATTTTTTCGTGAGCAATGCAATGTTGGTACTTGTTACAGATACACTATGACGTCTTTATCCCTAACGGGGTAGACAGAGCCAAGGGCGATAAAGCCCAGGCCACTTTTAGCGTAATGGTGGGCATGAAGGTGGAAAAGGGAAATCATTATAGTGATGGGTTGCTAACCGCATCGCCTATTTATATGATTCAGATTCTCGCCCATTCCCTCAATCGGCTTTTACGACCTGCACGGGAAGAGAAGCAGCTGGTACATTCTATGTTTTTTCTTTTCTCCCAGACCAGCAAAGAAGAACTTTGGTACTTGTAGATCAGTGTCAGAGATGATCTTCAGAGAAAGAGAGTGAGAGAGCGTGTGCTGTGTGGTTTCCTGCCTAGAATAGGACTACTCTACCTCTTCCTTTGGATGTCGTAAGAGGCGACTAAAGGATTAATTAAGCAGAAATATTTTGTGCCACAACTGGATCTGCATTTGAGGATGCAACCAGAAAAGCGCTAAAATGCAGAAAAAGAAGAAAGAGAGATTGAGTCCGCACTGCCCGATTAACTGGTCCACTGTCCGCCTTTGGTCAGGTTTAAATTTGGTATTTACTTGTTCATAAAAAGTATATTAACCAATTATATATGATAGCTGTGATCATTAACAGACATTGATCATTTCTTAAAAATTTGCTACAAAAGGAATGACAACAAATTCTAAACAGTGTTAAGGACCGTATGCGTAAAGCCACGTGGTCGGATTTGGCTCTGAAATATGCAAAATTTTCCCGCTAGGGGAATAAAAATGTCAAGATGACGTTGCATAGAGTTAATAATGTGTAAACGGGACAATAGATGTAGGTAATCATAAATTGTAACGTAGAATTAGTATACAGCTTACTTTTTTCTTTTCGTCAAGACTTCCAGTCCGCGATACTTATTAAAATTTTCAAATCAATCAAATCAAAGAATTATTTTGTTTGAATTATTATTTCTGAATTAAGGCCTTGGCAGACGTCATTATAATGTACTTAACACTTTAGTAGACAGGCTATCAGTAGAAAAAGTAAATTCGAAAATACAGTAGTGTGCGTGAATGCAAGACGTTTATTTAAAAAGCGAGTTTAAATATATGTGAAATTCATATAGCACTTTCTAGAAAATCCAAGTTATAGTTATTCGAATCTTGCGTAATATTTATAACTTTTTCAATTTATTAGTCGACCTCCGTGGCGATTCCTTAACACGCTAGTCCGTCACTCGGAGGTTCTGGGTTCGATTCCCAGCCAGGGCAAGTTGGTAAATGGCCTTTTTTAATTTGTCCTGGTTCTTGGGTGTTTATTTTATCCCATCAAAAACATAAATGTAAAAATGCCAAGTTCGAATTCCGACAAAACAATTGAAATTTAAATAGCTGCCAAGTTATTTAGGTAGAGAAAACTGAAATTTATTCATAAGAAACTCAACATTTAACTTGAACAACATTAAGATTGAAAGCACGGTCACCCATCCTAACTGTGACCAAGCTAGTAGTTGCTTAACCTGTAAAAGCACGGTCATTCATCCATCAATTTTTGAATTTATCGTATGCGAAGTGGAGCGAAATATTTGCACAAGTGGTTTTGATTACTCGTATTTTGAAATTTGTTAAAGCGAAAATGATAAAGAGCCCTTAGAATAGGGAATCTGTTTTGTTTCACGCAACTTTTTAGGGTTCCGTAGTAAACAAGAAACCCTTATAGTTTCGTCATGTCTGTCTGTCTGTCTGTCCCCAGTTTTACTCATAGACTATTAGTACTAGAAAGCTGTAATTGGGCATGGATATGTGGTAATAAAAACTTGAAAAAAAAAATGTGTGGTGTGAGACGTCGTTGAATAGGTCTTTCAAAAATATTGTAAGATTATGAACACCCTTTTTCGTTTTAGCAATCCGTTTGTGAAATATTTGGTTTTTGATTGCAAATTTTTGTTAGAATCATGTGTCTCCCCTCTTTGTCAGTTAAACGGTTGTATATGGACATATAAAAAAAAAACACGGCAGTAGTAACGTCTCCCTGTACTAAAACTAATTTAAGGTGGATTCAGTTCATGATACTGAACAACTTTTCCTAAGGAACACATTATATTTAATAATGTGTTCCTTAGGAAAAGTTGTTTGAAAAGAAAATGTTTGCTTTCCATTCGACCTCCGTGGTTTAATTGTTAACACGCTAGACCGCTAATCCGGAGATTCTGGGTTTGAGCCCCAGCCAGGGCAAGTTAGAAAATGGTCTTTTTCAAATTGTCCTGGGTCTTGGGTGTTTATCTATGTATGTATTTATCATAAAATATAGTATCATTGAGTTAGTATCCCATAATACAAGTTTAAAACTTACTTTGGGGCTAGCTTAATTAGTGTGATTTGTCCTTACATATTCCATACATATATTACATAAATATTACATTTTGCCAAATCTTGTGTGTAAGAGATCAAAAATATTTTTATAATATTTCGTTTGTTCCTTGGTGAAAGTTGTTCAGTATCATGGACTAAATTCAGACCTAAAGTTAGGCAGTTGTTAGTTACATAAAACAAGTAGGTACTGACTACGGAACCCTACACTGCACGTGGCCCGTCACGGCACGTGGCCGGTTTATTTTGGTTAAGTTGAAATTTTAGGGAACCATAGACAAATTTATAATATTTCTGCGTAAATCAATATTACTTATCGCTGACAGGACGGTTTCAAAAATACAATCAAATAGTATTTTAGCCGAGCGGTGACTTGGAAAACTACACGTTTTGTGTTCCACTGACAGAAAATATACACATTTGAATTTTCTTTATGAAACAATACGTTTAGCGACCATCTGCAATCGTAACACCTTTCACTTCTATTCACCTCATTATGTAAGTTCGGAGAGTAAAAAAGGATTGCACGTTGAACAGATCAACGTCTTGGCTTAGCAGCTGTATGTCCTCAATCAATAACTTGACTGTTTGATTTTGTACAATATTTTTAACGAATCAACAAAGAGCACTAAAAAGAAATCTTTTCCTGAAAACGGCTAAAAAAATTGGTTGATTAATAAAGCAATAATTAGCCTCCTTGCTTTAAGGTAAAGAACTATTAACTGTATCTTTTTCAAAAGTTTGGGTTCAGTGGTTTCGGAGATAAGGATATCTTTATTATTTATTTTCAAAAATAACTTTAAAAACACCAACTTAAAAAATATAGAAAATATATTTAATATTATCATAAAATGCTCTTTCATTTGATATTTTTCGCGATATAGTTCACGAAACCCTTTTTTTAATGTTTCATTTATCTCTCATACAATACAATACAATACCCTTTATTGCACAAAAGTAAAAAACAGAACATAATTATCTTAAAAATTAGGAAATGCGCAAAAGGCGGCCTTATCGCTAAGCAATTTCTTCCAGGCAACCTCGTTTATATAGAAAAAATGATGGAAATTATTTAGTGTGGGGTGGTCAATATAATAAACATACTTATATACAATAATTATAATAAACATACATACACCTAATACTTAAATACATACATACAACTTACACAAAGAAAACATAACAGGACAAAATGAAGAAACTAAGTGGAAACAAGGGAAGGAAATTACCTTTCATAAGGATAGAAAATGCGATTTTACTTGGGATTTAAAGCTGGCTAGCGTTTGGGCGCGTCGGATAGTAAGTGGTAGTGAGTTCCATAGACGTATGGCTCGAACAGACAAAGACCGCGAGTAAAAGTCGGTGGAGTGAGCAGGAATTCTTAAAAGAAGGTTTAATAATTAATAATAATAATAAGCCCATAAGTGGCCCCAATTTTTTTTTAATTTATTCATTTACCTACATTTAACTTCCGTCTTTGGGTCACAAATTTACATTATGTGCACCACATTTCAACTGAATCTGTCCAGTAGTTTAGTAGGGGGGTCAATTTTCGCCCATTTTCTTAAATAACTTAAAAATACCGATTTAAAAAATAATAAAATATATTTATATTTAAAATTGTCATAAAAAGTTCTTTCATTTGATATGTCACACGATTTTGTTATCAAAACTTTTTTTAATGTCTAATTTACCCACCATAAGTGGCCCCCTTTTTTAAATTTAATTTATTTACGTTATACGTTTATTTTTGGGTCACTAAGTTACATAAGTGTAGGTACTAAATCTCAACTTAATCATTCTAATAGTTTCGTAGCAAATTGGCTGTGACTTACGGACAGACAGACAAGCGAAACCCTAAAAACAGTAAAAACACCAAAAAAATCAGTTCCTATACAAATTTCCCGGGCGGCTGCACACTTTTGTATGAAAATGTTATTTTAATATCATTATACTATACTAGCAGTCCACCCCGGCTTCGCCCTTGGAACACACAAAGCCTATGTCACTCGGGGATAGTGTACCTTTCCAACGGTGAAAGTTTTTTTTAAATCGGTCCAGTAGTTTCGGAGCCATGTAATGCAAACAAACAAACAACCAAATCTTTCCTCTTTATAATATTAGTATAGATAAATAGCCTACTATAGCCTGCCTGCCTAGCCAAGTATAGATCTAGTATAGCCTGTGGTTCGATATATTACGCATAATGTCAATTCGTATTTTGATATACATTCATGGGGAAAAGTTGTTTAAAATTTCAGACTGAATCACTCCTCAAAATAATTGTAAAACCCTAATTAAACAGAACCTTTTATTACAAAAACAGTTAATATGATTCCGTGACCCGAGAAAGTTCCAATAGGATTTTCACCCTAATCGCCAATTAAAAAATATAGGTAATAAATCAAACCAAATTATTTTTTTCATTGACTTAATTTTTAATAAAATAAAAAAAAATGTGCGATGCCGTATCTGCGATAGCATTACATCTTTGCTTGAATGTCAACAACATGTCAAAACTGTACCATAGTGTAGCAAAAGTATGACATAATTTGGCAGTTTGTACATAGTTTTTTATTGAAATATTTTAGACTGTAATGCAATTTTACGTAATTCGAAAATGGATATTTTTGAAAAATTCGACACGGCCTCCTTCCTGAACGCCCGGCGGGCAACTGAATTTGTATGGAAGAATCATGGCCGCCATTTCAGAGAATTCTGTCAAAAACGTTGCAAAACATCCAATTTTTTAAATTATTTTTTTTATTATTGCGTGATTGCATTGTAAGCAAATATTAAGAATAATGTTTCAAAATAGCCTTTATTTTTATAAAATATATGCAATCCCTTGCTAGAATATTTCTTTACGCAGAAAAACAAGCCAGTTTGTAGCAAGATTTTCTAAAATATTTCTTTCAGGTTTCTTTACAATTATCTTACTTTTTCTGAATGAAAATTAAAAAAATACGGTTTTCGTCTACTGGCTAGTATATTCACCTATAACTAGGTATATAATTTTCTTAGTGGTCTTTTCTACTTAAGCCATAACTATTGCCCGCGCAAAGTGCGTTTTGCATGTTTTTGGGTAAATTCAATGCTTGTTTTTAGGAAAACTACAAAATATTTTAAAAAATCCTTTTTTTCTTCTACTGTCCCAACTCTTCCTCTATCTATGTGTATACATTATTTGACTTAAATCAAACGCTTTCTGTACAAACTTGTTGCCCGCGCAAACCCAGTTTACATGGTGCCGACCCTTAAGTCGCTTTGGGTTAACGATGCCAGATATCAAGTTTTCTTTCATACATGTAGGCGTACCAAATATTTTTTGAGACCCTGTTTTGATAACAAAAAGTACAACAGTTCCAACATTAACAAACACAATATTGTCACAGTATCAAACCACGCTCGTAAACCAGGTGTTATTTCGTATTCCGCGATACTTCCAAATTAATTCCCACAATAATTCGTGATGCAGCAACCTCGGCCGGTTGTTTATGCGCAAAGTAAGATGACCCCCATTCGCCGGGTCGTCACGTACATTCCTTCAGATATACAGTAAAACAACGCAAATGAACTCGCCAAATATACATTATTGCAGCGCAACATTGTATTTTACTTAGCTTTGGCAGCGGCCTTGTTAAAAGTTTAACGTTTCGCTCCAAAACGGGTTTTATTAGGAAGCTTTCCTTTACTATCATGATTTTTCCTTACATTATTTTATATTATGTCAGTGGCCAATATTGTGCAGCATAACTATACACTATTATAGTTCTACATTATATTTTACTTAGCTTTGGCAGCGGCTTTGTTAAAAGTTAAAAGTTTCGCTCCAAACCGGGTTTTATTAGGAAGCTTTCCTTTATTATATACTATCATGATTTTTCTTTGCTTACATTATGTCGGTAGCCAATATTGTGCAGCATAACTATACACTATTTTAGTGTTATATTATATGTGACGTTCCGCAGGTAAAGGTACCTTGTGGACGCTGGCGCTTAGGACGTTTAGAAAAACAATTCGTACGATAAAACTTAGCTTGAATAAACACAATGTCGTAAGGCCAGCGTCCATAAGGTAGCTTTACCCGTGGAACGTCACATATTTTACTTAGCTTTGGCAGGAGCATTGTTAAAAGTTTAACGTTTTGCTCCAAATCCGGTTTTAATAAAAAGCTTTCCTTTACAAATTACTCGTATCATGATTTTTCTTTCCGTATATTACGAGTATGTCCGAGACCAATATTTTGTAGCATAACTATACACTATTGTAGTGCTACATTATAATTTACTTAGCTTTGGCAGCGGCCTTGTTAACAGTTTAACGTTTTGCTGCTCCAAACCGGGCATTATTAGGAAGCTTTCCTTTACTAAATACTATCATGTTTTTTTTTTTGTATTTTTTATTTTATTATTAGAGATTTGAGTGCGTTTGACCTCTATCTAGCCTGATAGGAAGCTAAGATGAGGTCTAAGGTGTAACACGCAGACTCGAAAAATGCCTATTCACTCTATTCAGTGGTCATTATTGTGTATCATAACATAACTATACGCTATTGTAGTCCTATATTATAATTTGCTTAGCCTTGGCAGCGGCCTTGTCAAAAGTAAAGTTAGGTAAACTTTATCATGATATCATGAAAGAATACTTAATTTTTTTGGTATGTTGTGAGTGGCCAAAGTACTTAATTGACAGCAGGCATATATGATAATATGTTCGATTAAGTACATATTTCATAATTTAACCCAATGTCATACTTGCGTTTCAAAATCTTTAAATATTTAGTACTTTGTTAAAATCACCAGCTATAAAACTGGCACTGCGTGTTTAGACTCAAAGGAATTGTCTTCCTAAGATTATGGTTTGAAGAGAAAATCCTAGAAAACAATTATCTCCTTCACTCATTTTCTAACAAAATCAAGTACTGTAGAGACAATCGTGTTTTATTCGATCGAGAGTAGAGACGAGCGTGTGCGAGTGTGTTTGCTAAACTGTTACTTCGAGTACTTCCCATAGTAACTAGATCACGTAACTGCTTTGATTATTATGGTAAGTTAATTTTTTTTTTCGTGTTTCGATATATATTTATTAGGAAAAGTTCTGAGAGACTGCCTCCGTGGTCCAGAGGTCAAGGTTCAAATCCCACTGAGAAGCATACTTTGTGAAAAGTTGTTTCTAGTCTGGTTAGGATATTGCAGGCTTGAATCACCTGATTATCCGAAAAGAAAGATTCCGTGCTTCGGAAGTTACGTAAAGATGTTGGTCCCGAACGCCATCTAGCGTTTGTACCTATCCCTAGGATTGGTTCTGGTCTACCTTTTGGGGTTGCGGAGGTCAGACGCTCTGTGTTAAAACCAGTAACCTCGTCAAATCACCTAGGTAAGGTAGCGGACCCCGGGCTCTAAAACCTATATAACCGCTGACTATGCAACCGGGAATATACGCTTGGATGATGATGATTTATTGGGAAAAGTAAAATTATTGTATTTTTGTACTTAATAAAAAATAAGCAATAATATTTTTTGTAATATACACGTTTCTGTCTACTAAAATGAATACCAATCATAATAATATTTTATGGAACTTTTATGGCAACTTAAGATAATGGTCATAAGAGGATCGTCACATATAACTAATAACACGAACAAACATAAAAGGTGGCTTTTGCGTGATATCACGAGATGGCCATTTCTTCTTTATTGCCGTGTCTCTCACATTTCTATATGTTATATATCTGATACACTTATTATATTGCGCACGTAGAACCCGAGTTGGTAGTGCCTGAAATAACTTGGGCCCATATTTTCGATATTAGATTTAACGGGTTATGCTTCTCAAAAGAAATGCATAGAAAAAGAAACTTACCATTAACCATGGGCAATACTAGATCACTACAGTATAATGAAATTAAAATAACAGTCAAAAAACAAAAAAACAATTGACATTCCCATACAAATCACCCGGGCGGCGGCACACTTTTGTATGGAAATGTCGATTATTTTTTGTTTTTTGGCTGTTAATTTAATTTCATTATACTATTATGATCTAATATAGACCGTAGTATGATTTATTACGGGTATGTCCCTTCCACATTGTATAAATAGTTCAATTTTTGAAAAAAAAACAACATACATTTGGAAGAATTATAACATATTTTTTCTGAGTTATAAATTCAAACAACCTGAAAGAGAAAGTAAGGTTATTTAGATTTTCAAAAGTTTAATATCGGTAGGTTTTGACAACATGTATCATGAAGGAGAATGTTTAAAACGTAAACAATGCTGTAAAATTTTCGAAACTGATGAGATATTATTTTTAAATTAAATAATTTTGATCGGTTTTGCCATGCCTATAACAAATTGCACGCACACTACGTAAGTGTAAAATTCCACAATAAGATTTTTTCTTATTACCTAGACATATTTCAAAATAGGCAAGACGCTTTTCACAACCCAAAACATCAGGAAAAAGGTACAAACTGTACAAAGAGGAGAGGGTTTTTTCTCTCTAGACATATTTGAAAATAGGCAACGCTTTTCAAAACCCTAAACTTTAGGAAAAAAATACAAACTGTACAAAGGGGAGTGGGCAAAAAGCTATATGCCCACAATGGCAGACGTTATCGTGAAGATTTTATGACAGTTGTAAGAGCATTTCAAGATAAGGTATTGAGTGAAATGTATCTAGCTGTGGCTGATACATTGTGCGCTCCTACAAAGCATCAATAAACTTGGAGAGGGTCGGCGCCGGATGCCTCCGAGTAACACAATTATGTTATCTCACACAGTGACAGTTCAAGTATCACATACTCAACATTATATGCACCAATTATACGAGTATGTAGTATGATCGCCTTGTAAGACTTGTTAATTTTGATTTCATAACAAGAAAGGTCATTAATAGGTTAGTCGAGGTGAATTAAAAGTATATCTACGATACAAAAGAATCTTTAAAATTCTATGATGAGACTAAAAGTATTAAGTTAAGAGTAGTACGAGTACAATCGAGAACATGTGAAAAAACGTGTCTTTACACGTGTCTTTATAAATAGTATTTTCACATGTTTTCGATGTTATCGAAAGTAAGGTTACTCATTGCTTTACTATTTTTAGGTGTTTTTTTTTCAATTTGAGTTACCGTTCCATGCTTATCTGATATAAAAAAAAGCGACGGGTTGCACTCCGGGAGTGCCGGCAGAAGTGAAAACTTGACTCCGTCTTACGAATTTTCGATCAGGATACGTGTCCTGACGCGAGTTTAACATTTTTTACCCATTACAAAAAAAGTGCACAACGCCGCAGAAGAAGTTTTCACTTCAAAAACTACAAAATACCGGTCGTAAAATAAAAATAAATTCATTGAACTAAAAAGTGAACACCTTCCGGTGATATTCGAACTCTAGACGCTCAAGTCGTTCTGATCTCTTTATAAACAAACTGGACTATTCATCTTTTGACAATGCTAGTGAAAATATCCGTCTATTGTATGTCATAATAGAAAATAAAATTCCTTTGTTATTTTATTGTCACTACAAACACAAAATGGTCGTAAGAGCCATAAACCCCAAAGGCGCTTAGGCCCCTTGTGCCAACTCCGCTCCGTCTTACGAATTTTCGATCAGGACACGTGTCCTGACGCGGGTTTAACATTTTTTACACATTACAAAAAAAGTGCACAACGCCGCTAAAGAAGTTTTCACTTCAAAAATAATCTTAATTAGTCGGGCCTACACAAAGTAATATAAATAAATATATAAGGACAAATCACACTGATTAAGCTAGCCCCAAAATAGGTTTTAAACTTGTGGTGTGGGATACTAATATAAATACATGGGATAAATACGTATATAGATAAACACCCAAGGCCCAGGACAATTTGAAAAAGGCCTTTTTCCAACTTGCCCTGGCTGGGGATCGAATCCAGAACCTCCGGATTAGCGGTCTGGCGTGTTAAACATTACGCCACGGAGGTCATCTATATATCGTATAATAATATGAAAATTTGAAAACCTATGTACGTCTTCCTTTTTTTTCAAATATCTGCTACGATATAAAATACGTTAGTTGTAAGTATTTCCTAGATAAAATAATTGAACTAGCTTCTTGTACCCAATTACTCGTACAATTTCAATCACACACGGCATGCCAACCTAGCAACAGTAGTAAATTCAAAGGAAATTGACTTAGTCCGTAGTGGGCAGGTAAGGGTAGCTTCTATTCAATTAAGTGTGTACTCTAATTAAGAGTACCAGTAGGCTGCGCCATAAGTGCCACAACGCAAGAATTTTATTTCTTGTAATACATTATCTACTGTCTATAACAATATTCTAGATAATATAATTTATTACTTATATCATCTTCACCTTTATGGCCTGAACTTCACATAACAATATTTTTTTTGACATTGTCATATCTTTAACTTATGTATTTTTCTGTTTATTCCTCGCCAGACAGGTAGTTTTATTACGGATTTCGTCTTTCACATTTGTAAGATTCAAGGGTTACTTTTATCCAATATCTAGTCAATATCATTGGCATTTATCAAAGTTGGTAAAACTTTATTTCTTTTACCATTTTGGGATAACGAAGGAGAATAAATGTGATATTATTTTCTTTTGTTACTTTAGTAATTAATATTTGAACCTTATAAAAGAGTAAAAAGATTTTTTGTACCAAAAGAAGTTAAGAAGTTATTCAAGACATAAAAGAGTATTATGACACTATTGATGGCGAAAATCATGTCTAGAAATGGCCATTGTCTGTATAGATACTAAAACATTTCGAGGTCGGATTTATGTCATCATGCGAATTAATGGTGGATTATAACGATGTCACGATTTTAGACATCAAATATTGTTGTTATTGCTATGAATATATTTTCTAGTCATGCCATAAAAAATTAAGAAGTATGGTTTTTAGGGTTCCGTAGTCCACAAGGAAAGTTTCGTCATGTCCGTCCGTCCGTCCGCCCGTCCGTCTGTTTGTCCGTTCGGGCTCGTACTCCGCCGCTGCACCTGCACCGATTGTCAAGAAAATTGGTGGAGAGATAGATATTGAAGTTCCAAAAGTTGGTTTTTAAAATTATGAAAAAATGTTTTTATTTCAGCCCCATATTCTCATACAACGAAAAGTGAATTTAAAAAATTAAATTGGACTAACCCCAACGTGTGGAGTATCGTTGAAAAGGTCTTTTAAAATGCAACAAAAACTGCTTTAAAACTATTTAGATCAAATCCCCCAGTCTTGAGATAATCTAATACAAAGTAAAAATTTGAGGTGTCGCCACCGTAACTTTTGAAATATTACTAAAATAATACTGAAAAAAATGTAGTATATACCTCAAAGTATGTACTTTCAATTAAAACTATAGCGGTCTCGGTATCATAGATAGTTATTTTTTGATACGTCATAAATCGTAAACCGCAATTTACCTTTAGAACTTTTATATTATGTTACTTGCTGCTACGGAACCCTTCATGGGCGAGTGCGACTCGCACTTGGCCGCTTTTTTTTAAATAATAGAATTAGGTTTTAGCTTCCTTCTGACGTATTTAACCGATGAATAAAATTTATCAGCAAAATGGACGATGATATTTGAAAATACCTAGTTACATTTTTTTTGCCATTTCGTGGCAAGAGGATCAGCCAATCTGCTTTACCAAGTAGTCTGTCGTCGTAAATTGCCCTGGGTGCGCCGGACGCACAAGTGGGCTCAGTACGTCACTTGGGTAGGCTCCTTTCATGCACTCGGCTTTCTTAGACTCAAGGAGAAGAAGAAGACCTAAATGCGGCTGGCATTTACTTCGCAAAATCGTTTTTTGGGTAGGATTTATTCATTACATTATAGTTTGTGTAAGTTCTATAAACTAAATGTACGTGAAATGGAGCAGAAACTAGCATATTACGTACGTAACAGTGGAAATTCATTTGAGCTTGAATGCAACGTAGCAGCAACGCACTGTATGTGCAGGGATTGGGCACTAAACGATTTCCTCGTTCGGTTTACCTATGTGGGTGGTGGTGACGAGAATGCGGTAGACTTTGGTGTTACACTTAGCGATCAAAAAATCAGACCAGCAAATTTTATCGTTCCAAGAATACGTCATCGGCTGGTAGTGTTGCTACTGTGTGTATTGAATTAAGTACCAAAGCATGATGCATTTTTAACTAAAAAAAATCAATTATGAACTAATAATTGCATATATAAACTAATTAATTTAACAGATGAATCACACGACATACGAAGTAGTCCAAACCTAAGTATTAGTAAATATTTTATATTCAATAAATATAAAATATTTACTAATATAAATTGAGAAAGTCTTTAAATTTACTGAAAAAAACAATACTTATTGTTCTTTGCCTAACACTTATCGTGACATTTGTAACGTTAGTCTTGGGCCATTGCGGGAAGAGAATAAGTACCCTATATTCTTGTACCATGGATATAATCAAAAATGTTGAAAATATAAGAATAGATAACTAAAACAATGCTGCAGAATAGATGATTGATGTGATTGAAAGTCTCAGAGATGTAGGTATCGCTCAGAAAGGTTAAAGTTCAGAGTTCACAAAAAATATAAAATTTTATTCTATAGATTAATCTGAAAATCATTAAAAGCACTTGCTAACCGATGGGACTACTATTCGATCCGCTAGTTACCAACAAGTCAAAACATATACTTTTTTATTAAACGTCACAACTATATTTTCTATGAGATTTGTACGAAAAAAACATATCACATCATGTCACATCATATTATATTATAGTTTGGAGTCAAATAGCGCTCTTAATATCAGTTTTTCTGCATTACTCGTATTAAATTTAAAATCGCGTTCAGAATGGATATAAAAATGAAAGTGACATTATTTTGTGACGTTTTATTTTATTATCATTACAAAATAATTTATTTTTGACCCTTGATATTACCGTATTACTGTAGATACCTACTAAGGTTTGTTTGTTTTAGAAAATAGGGGTACCTAACTATAAAACCGCTATCGCCGTTAATGAGGCCACGACACAGAATGCATCCTTTTAATAACTGAAACAAGTGACATCAACCTTTTGTCGTCGGCTGTTTGCCTGTCACTGATATTTCCACTCAAAGAGCTGTGAAGTCGGCAAATTTGCAACTGCCTCTGACAACTCGAGTAATGAAAACTTGAACTGAAATGTATGCAAACTTATTGTTCGGGTTTGTTGATGATATCGGGCTAAATAACAATTTTAGTTTCAGTACAATAGCTTGTTTGTATGTGATATATGAGTTCTAGAGAGTATGTAAACTCTGGAATGTTTTCAATATTATCAATAGCGACGTTGTGAGTGTGAAAGGATACAGATACACTACCACATCCATATTCCTAACGGGATAATATACGAGCCCAGGGTCGTAAGATCTTTTGGTCACGTTCAGCGCTACGGTGGGCGTTTCGGTGAAAAAGGGATTCAAAATAGTTATAGGTTGCTAGCAGCATCACTTCCAGGCATCATTCAGATTCTAGCCTTTTCACTATATTGGATTTTACGATCTCCTCGGGAAGAGAGGCAGCTGATAAAATTAGAGATAATCTGTTTCTTATGTACAAATCATTTTTTGATTTATATTATATTTGGTCGCTTTTACAGTTGGTGGTTATAAATAACTTTCTTCTCAATAGATACAAGTTTAAATATGATAAAATAAACTTTGTTAATTTACTACTACTCAATCATTAGTGTTCTAAAAATCTATAAATACCTACCTACTTGTTTATTTTAAATTGCTAAATGACTGGTAATTTTTTTGCTATTTAAAGTAAATATCGTTGCATATACAATGGAATGCAATACAATGCATTAAATTACATATTTGCTTACATTGTCTCATCAAAATAGCTACATTAGTCCTCACACCGAATAAATTCAAATATTTGTTTTGACCCATGCGTGTTGGAGCTTGTAAACATACACTTTACTCATCAAACACTGACGTGTCACTCGTTTTACATCGTTTCATATTGATCCCACTTGTTTTTGCTTGTGAAAAAAAAAACATTGGTTATCGTAATGTGCACAAACTGAGAGTCGCACAAAGAGCCATGGAGCGTGCTATGCTTGGCACCAGGTGCAACCTGGTGACAAGCATAGCACGCTCCACGAATCGCGTTCGCAATACCGTCTGACAACGTACTAAACTACGAGATGTTGGTACAACAGTAAGAAACTTGAAGTGGAACTGGGCAGGGTATCTGGCCCGACGAAGTGATGGTAGGTGGAGCAAGGCCCTGACTGAATGGTGGCCCAGAACGGGTGAGAGACGCGTTGGGCGTCCGCCTATGCGATGGGTTGACGAATTTATTCAAAGTCGCGGGTCACACCTGGATGAGAGCAGCACAGGATGACACACCGAGATGGGTGGCTTCGACGAAGAAAGGCCTATGCTCAACAGTGAGCGGAAGAAAGGCTGGGATGATGATGATGATGAATCGAAGCCATTATTTATAACTCCTTATTCTTTACAGCCTATGACTGGTCCACTGTAGGACCGGAGGATTCCAATATAGGGAGGATATACTCATAACTACCACGTTGGGTAGAAGGGTTGGTGATCGCAGTAGATGGTAAGTATAAAGTCTTTGTATTTCTGTTCTTTTTTTTTTTGCGTGTCGATGGACTTTGTTCTTCTTTTTATATTTTGTCAGCCCAGTAGAGAGCCACTTCGATCGATGGCGTTATCATTAGCCGCAACTAAATTTTCCAGGGTGCAAGGTTAGAGACCCAGGGCAAGAAAACAGGTGCGCCATAGTCTGTGGGGAGGAACTATAGGTATGAGGTATCTCTGTTAGTCGCCTATTACGACAACCGTGGGAGAGGGTGGTGATAAATCGTATTCAACACTGCCGTAATCAAAGAGGTATTTTGTAAATCACATGGTGTCTCCATGTGATTTATAAAATACCACATATCACTGTTTTGCTCCGTTCAATTCTTGGCAAAATATTGTTCAAACATATTTCAATAACATACTTCAAAGTGAAATAAGTAAGTAGGTTTACATCTTTAGTCAGAGTGGAGGTAGCAATTAGTGCCAGTAGAATGACGCTATTCATGTGTGGACCTACGCAGCGTACGATTATATTATGTCAAATAGGGCCCTATTTTGTTTTGGTCTGAAATGTACGGGCGTCATGCTCTCTCAAGAATAACTCAGTTTTTATGAGCAATAATATTTTATACTTTCTTGGAAACAAAACAATAACAACTAAATATAAATTGGATCAGCAAATCGTTATTTGAACGAAGCTGAACTTGTTTTCTTATTTAAATCTGTAGTATTACCAAATAGACAAAAAACTTTGAAACTCTTAAGCAAAAATGTGTTTTTTTTTGCACATCATCCGTGCTGTTCTGAAAGAAAAAAAGACTTTAGAATATTCCAGATGCTTCTCTTCCTGCGCAGATTGCAAAAACCGATCAAGAGAATGAGCGATTATCCAAATTATATCATCATCATCATCATCAGGTCGTTTTTAGTCTCCACTGCAGACTACAGAGAGGGTCGTGCAGAGCTATACTTAGCCAGACTAGCCAGAGGATTTGCACTACACACGCTGGCCAAACGGGTTGGACAGGTCTCATTGATGTTTATAAGCTTTGTTTAGCTTGTATTTCCTAAGTCGCCTTCTACGACGTCCACGGAAAGACTTGGAGTGGTCCTATTCTACTCTGTCGGAAACCACTTGTCTTATTTTTATTTGTTTCTCAAACTGGTTGTTACATTATTAACAAATGATAAAAGTGATTTCACAAAATTAAATATAAAATGTACAACCTTCTAGGAGCGAACACAGCATGCACACAGCATGCATCATATATCAATAGACAAATATAAGTTTAATAGAATAATAGTAAGCGCGCATTGACTTTTATATTACTAGCGTAATATCCTTACAGGTTACTTACTTACAGTACAGCCTCACTGCCCTACTTCCACAATTATATATTTTGGGTCTTTTCCCTCAAATCCCTGCCGTAACTTTTGAAGTCGTCTAACCATCTTGTTCTCGGCCTTCCTCTTTTCCTATGCCCACATTCGGTTGGAATCCAAGTAGATAAAATTTTAACTTTTTTAACTATCTGCTATATTATAGTTTAATCAATGGGCCACAAAGAAAAGTATACTAACTCGATCTTAGTATGAGGGCAGCGTCTTCGTTCGTTTTCAGGCACCGTCGGATAAAATCGGTCCCATAATGACGTATATGGTGCAATAAATAAACGTATACGAGTATCATGCTAATTTCATCGCATGAGTCATAGCTTCATTGGAACAGCGGATAAACACGCTAAGTTTAGATCCGAAGATCAATGTTCGGAAATATTCATATTTACGATGATATTTTTTTGTTTTTAGGTAAGTTACTTGAGCGTTTTACCGTCATACCGTAATATCCTTTCCTTTTCTTATTGTGTTAGTGACCAACATTAAAAAAGAAAAATTTTAATAATTAACGGTAATAGGAAATGAAACAAAAATTGCTACGAATGGGTAATAATTGTTATTTATGTAAAAACTTGCAAATAACAATATTATAGTATAAAGTAATAAACAATGTTATGTTTGTTGAATTTGTGATTTATACAATAGACAATTCATGCAGTACAGATTATCTAGATATGTTTAAGTCGGATAAGGAGGTCCACAATTGATCATGAGATTAGTGAATAAACATGCTACATAGTAAGGAAATATTACTTATGTAACAATAACATCACTCTCATTTTATTAAATAATCATTTATTTTAAATATGTTACTGATCAGTTTCATCACTTATAATTATAATTATTGATATTTTTTCAAAACAAAAAACCGACTTCAAGACCAGAAAAGCTAAATATTCAAACAATTGCTTACTTAGATGACATATTTTTTCTAGTTATTTTTGATTAAAAAACAAACCACAAAACCGATTTTAGATAGTAAAATATTTATGGGACCACCTGGAAAGTATACTCTTTCAAACAAAAAAAAAACAATTTTTCAAATGGTGTCTTCAAGTAATCGGGGAAAATACATAAAAAAAACATAAAAACGAATTGATAACCTCCTCCGTTTTATTAAGTCGGTTAAAAATAGATACTCATCCAACTAAATAACTAACTATATAAATAAAGTTGTGCCCTAATTTGCAATTTAATTATTTATTCAATAATACATACATTATTTACAATATATCTCGACAATAATGTTTATAAAATAAAATCTTTAAATTAAATCAATTTAATTATAAAAACTAATAACTAAGTGGTCTGCCTTCATTATCGATAACTTCTTGTAGCCGATTATGCATACCAGCTACCATATTCCAGTCATTCCCCTGCAGTGATGACCATGTTGCGTTCACCAATTCATCAAGGTTTTCCCTAGTTTTTACCGTCGAAGGATCCCAGTTTAGCACCATTTGGCCCCACACATTTTTAATAGGATTCAAATCCGGACTTTTAGAGGGCCACTCAATAACAGTCACGTCACTTTGCAACCAATCCCGCACAATACGAGCTTTGTGCACAGCACTGTTATCCTGCACAAAATAAATTTGACCAGAGGGATAAGCCATTCTAACAGAAGGCAACATAACATCGCGTAAAATTTCTAAATAATTGTGACTGTTAAAGCGTGTTCCTACGTTTACTAACTCACCGGGACCCATCGACGATATCCAGCCCCAATAACCTAAAGTTATTCTCCCACTTGATCTGCATGGCAGAATATTATCCTTATGATAGCGAGTGCCCCTACCTCTCCACAATATTTTGCGGCCATCCTTATCCGACTTAAAGGTTTTTTCATCAGTAAATATAACGATATTATTAATCCAATCAAAATTTAAATATTGCTCAGCAAACCGAACTCGTTCCCGTTGATGCGCAGGCGTCAGGTCTATCTTCCTCGTCGGCTTGCAACATTTTAGGCCAGATGCCTTCAGATGTCTTCTCAGCTACAATTTCTCGATGGCGTGCTGACTCCGGCGTATAAGCAACAGGCAAGGGTCCACTCCTTAAACACTGCACGTCACCTGTGTCTCCATAACGCTTGATCCACAGTCGAACAGTCCGGTTCTACAAAATAATAATTAATAATTAATTGAAACCTTTTAACCTATATTTGTATAACTTAATTTAGCAAAATATGGCTAAAATACTTACGGTAATATGAAGTTGACAAGAAATCTCTCCGATACTCATATTTTGTTCAAACAGAACAATAATTTTTGCTTTTACAAATGTTGTTAAACACGCCATTATTTACTTTAAGTAGGTATACAGAATACATTGACATGAATATAAGTACATAGATCTCGTTGACAGAATACAAAGAAAGCCACAAAAAACACAAAAAACACAAGTCAATATCGATTGATGCGTATTGTGAACAGCTAAACGCCAACTAAATGCTTAAGAATTTTTTGCCTTTGTCAACCAACCTGCAATCAAACGTATAATTCATGTGCATTTTATCGAAATATCCTCTTAGAAATTTAAATACAACAAAATAAATCTACAATGCACTCGATTTGGCAAGGAATAGAGAGTATGCATGATTTTTTTTCATATTTTTAATCGATAGTCCTTGTCGAGAAATAGCCGCAAAAAATAAATCAGTGCCGAAAAACATGTATATGGTGTAGAAAATAAATATTAAAAATAGCAAGTAGATTATAACAACTAAAACACGCCATTTTAAAATATGACGTCAACGTCTGCAATATCCTCTAGAGACAGAAGCTGTCAACGCATGTTTTTCTTTTTTGGGTACTTTCGATGTTATCAGCCATTGATGTTTGTTAAACTTCTATATAAAAGTACATACATTTCGAATGTCATCGATAGTCAAACTTCATGGACGGACAGTCCTACCGAACGCACCCGAACTTGTCATTTCCTTTTTATGAACTTTGTCATCATTTCCCTTTTGTTTGTCAAAAGTTTCTGCGCAATATTTGCATATTTTCAATAATTTATTTCTAATCCAAATAAGAGTCAGTAAGAAAAATAATTAACAAGGCGTGGTAACGTATTAAAAGAAATTGTAAAATAAAAATATGAGCCGGATGATTGGTATTACATGCATATTCCTTATTATTTGGATTGTGTTGTAATTTTCAATTTAATCAATAAATAAAGTAGAAAAAATAATTTCACTTGGGCGAGGATTGAACCCGGGCCCTCTTATTACAAGTTGCACGTTTATCGCACACTGGTTACGTTAGTAATAATATGATCTTTGACACTGGTTACCGCTTGGCTACCGGACACTGTGTCACAATGATTGAAATTTAACATTGGTATCTGCAATACTAAACACGCCTGTTACACGGATAAGTAAACGAGTAGCGAGTGTGTTGCTGCGACTACGTATTTTAATTCCATTGCTGCACTTACAAATGAAAAATAAATATTGGAGCTACAAATACGGAAACCTGAAACGTTGTACGTATATTTTACATTTTAAAAGGTGGGATACTTTTCTATGTGGGCCACTGTACCTATATCAGTCAGCATGTATAATACGAAACGACGAAACATTACCTATTCAATATTTTGAATGGAACTGAAACTATACGGGTTTCACCCGAATAATGCGTTTACTCATCGAAATGGCTAAAATACGAATCATGTTAATACTATTGTTTGAATTATTTGGATCGTTATTCGTACCATCCAATCGGCTGCGTGATTTTATCTCGCTGTTTCTATTATGCCCACCGTTGACAAAGCCGCCACAGAGGCACAATATTATTTTATTGCTGCCCACAAATCTTCATTTAGCGCCAATTTCAGAGGCTTTTTAGTGTTTCCGTACACACGAAAATGAAATGGTACCATTTATACTTGATTTACGATATCCGATAATTACTATAACTCCGATTGGATTTGGCACGTTCCTTCTATAAACAGAAAAGCTAGTATTAAATGCTCTATAAATTTAATTGAATTTTGTGCTAAAAGCATTCGTGGCCTGGGTTTAGGCTGATAGTCACTTTAAAGAAATTAGGGAAGGTTCATTACGGTCGAAGGGTTGATGTTTTAGATAATAACTTGTCTGCAAAGTTATGTTAACTTAGCCTGCTTTTGATACCGACGAATATAATAGATTTTCATTGTTAAACAGAAATTATTTTTATTCCATATAAGTTTCGATATAAAATTTGTGAAAACGTAGCCTTTTTGTGCTATAAAGTAGAGTTTTTCTTTGTATATATAATATGTCAGCTTACCAAATATACCTACTCCGATAACACTCGGGCTGTGGATATACGATCTCTTATACCCCTAGATGTACAACATGTACTTATCGTGATTCAAGTGTAGTCTCTTAGACAGAAATCCTTTTCAGCTGGAATCCGATAAAGTACGCTCTTCCTCTCATTGTTTCGTCTCAGCCGCAGAACAATCTCGCACCCATTCTACCTCTAGTTTTGCCGCTTACTCTTTAAGAGTGTCCACAGGACTTGTGGCTACTTGGACCAGGTTTCTGAATTATTAAATTGCTTTAACGGAAATATTTTTTATGTAATAACCTGTGATAATCACTGTAACCTAGCATTTCATACCTAATGGGTAATAGTAAAATCATAAAGGAAGAGGTACTACGTTCAACTATAGTTAAACAGATTCTTAGTCCACGCGTCAATGTTTGTGTCAATTTTCTAACTGGTTATCTACATCAATAAAATAATCAATACCGTTATATAAGAAACTCGTTTATTCATCATCATCATAAGCTCACAGGTATAGCATCGTCTTTTAGCAACCTGTTAGTACCTATTAATGAATTTCGTTTGACATTTATCTTCACTCCACAATATATGATGATATAAGATTTATTCAAATTATTTATGTATTTGCTTAGTATTAATAAGAGTACAATGTGGATTAAAATACTGTTTATTGATCGTTCCGGGTATAGTAAAATAAGGTATCTATTAATTTTAGGTTTTTAAGATCCTAATCTTAGATACCTATATCTATTAATATTATTAAAAAGGGAGCGAAAACAACATTTTAATTCATTTTAAACTTGGACACTAGGAGCACGCTCTTAGTGTCCAAGTTTTGACTTTCAGTTATGAGCGGGTGCGATACCGACAGAAGATAAAACAGTATACGTATTAGGACGCAAACCAAGTTGTGCTTACCCTTTCTCTTAATAATAGATTGTTAACTTAACCCTCTGGAAACGACAACAACTCATCTCCGTAATTCAAATTGACGGATCGGAGATCGGACTCAATTTCCCGGAACTTGCTTCACTATCGGTTTATATACCCAGTTAAAGCATTATGTTGTTATTCAAATATTGTTATTATTTGAATATGCTTACTTACTCGTACTAGGACATGTTTGCTATTTACTTAAGTATACTATTTATATAAGTTAAATTGGTGGTGATCAAGTAAATTGTATGGTGACGGCGGAACAGAATACGAGTGACACAACTGCTTCCCTCTTCCGCTAGAGTCATCAAGCAGCAACTTAGGGAAGTATAGGTAACAGAGAACGACAGCAGCGTCCTCCGAGTAAAGACTTTATACTATCTACTGCGCTCACCAATCCAGCGTAGCAATTATCCTTTATTTGGGAGAGACCTTTAGTCCATCAGTGAACTCAAGGCTCTGAAGAATCCAGTACGTTGATTTTTTTGGATATAAACATATGGGATACTTAAAATTTATCTAAATTGTAATTTAACTACTACCTTACCATTTCCCATACACAAGTACATATAGGTATTTGTATACTATAGTGCCGGAAATATTCTTCAATGTTCTTCAGGAGTTCAGTATAATTTAGGTATATTTTGTAAATATTTATGATGTAATTTGCTCTTCCCATACTACCCTAAAGATCTTAAAGCGATCTTCTGTATTATCAATATTAACGAAATACTCACTTTGAAATGTAAATACAACAAAAGTTCAAAATTTTAGTCATTTTGTGTCTCAAAAACACGATTGCTTAAAAGTTTCTCTATAGAAAAAAATTGCGAAGTTGCCTTCAAATTACCTCCGAATTAAACTAAAACGGCTAGTATTAAAAAAATACAATAAATTTTGCCCTTGTAAAATTGGATTATAATTGTATTAAACATAAGGCAATCATAATATGTCTTATTTTTTAAGTAACTCTTAAATATACTGAATATTCTTTGTAAAACGAAAAAAACCTAAAAAACGCGTATAAACCAGCCGCCGCGCCACCCGTGTCGGCTCAGCTCGCTGAAGCGGGAACAAAATTTAGATTCTGGGATCAGGTGCCCTCTTAACACATACACACATTTTCTGTTTTATAAATTACTAGCAGTCCACCCCGGCTTCGCCCGTGGTACACACATAGCCTATGTCACTCGGGAATAGTGTAGCTTTCCAACGGTGAAAGAATTTTTTAAATCGGCCCAGTACTTTTTGAGCCTATTCATTACAAACATACAAACATACAAAAATAGGTACAAATCTTTCCTCTTTATAATATTAGTGTAGAAGTGTATAAGTGTAGATATAAATCAGTCAATAATTTCATACGAATCATACGATACATACGTCTGTGAATAATTCTTGTTAGAAAAATATAAAAAAAGTAAATACCTTGTAATACCATGTTATAATTATAAATGTTAACACGAAATCTCGAGCATCAAAATCAGCCATCTTCAATTAGTGATGTAACAGGCGGGTAAGTAAATTTTACAGTACTTTACAGGGGTTAGACGTAAAATGTTAAATTTTCAAAATGAACAAACATCTAAAAATGTAATTTTTTCTAAGACAATTATTTAAATAAGTATATTTACGTTTTGTATCCTAATGCTTTTAATATTTTCACTAAAGAAAGCGTCAAATCCCAGCATTCAGCAATATTAAAGGACTGTAAAATCAATATAAAGAATTGATAATACTATTGTACTGAAGCGTGCCAAGACTATTGACCTCTAGATAATATTTCCGTTACATCCAATAGAAAATTTTGCGTCGCATCCTATGGCAGCACATCCGCGTACTGTACTTATTATTTCAATGAGCTACAACGACGGTCGTACGATATTGCTAACTTAATCGCGTTCCCTAAATCGTATTATTTTGTATTATTTTGAAGGGTGCATATTGTTTTTTTTTTCATTTCGAACTGATTTTTAAGTTGAAATAAGCATTTCTGCCATACGCGCATTTTGGAACGGACTACATTTTGCGAATCCCACAATTTGCGTCACATCCCATACCAGCACGCCCGTGTACGGCACTTATTACTCCACTCAGCTACAACGGCGGCCGGATGATATTGCTAATTGCGTTCCCCGGTGCCGGAAATCGTATAAAGTTTAACTAATACTGGAAAGCCGCTGACACGGAGTGTGTTACCGTAATTGCCTGCCGCACCCACTAACCTATTTGTGGTACAAAGGTATGATATTTTGTTCCAACCATTACATTTGTGTAGTTCCTCATTAACCAGAATTGATTTTAGATATGACGTCAATATGGAAAAAAAAGTAAGTAAATATTGAAACATTTTGTTTGCTATACTTACATAAAAATTAAAAAAAGAGTTTGAAATTAAGTAATTAAATTAATTAAGTATGACTTAATAGATTAACTTTTTAATTTTAATTCGTTATATCACGATATAGATTAATAATTATCTATATAAATTGTTATAAACATAAAAATCATATCAAGTCAACAAAACAAAACACTTCTACCTCAATATGGGTAGACTAAAACGAGAAATCGAATAATGTGTTTCTATGTGAAAAATGTTTACGTTTGAATAAAATTGTAATCAATTTTGGCACTGACAAGCAAATAAGCATTATCAATCACATGAGAACTACCTATGATTTTTTGCTTTATCACTCGCAAGATATAATATGCGACCAAATCAGTGACTTCTTCAAACTCCACAATGAAGGGTGTACCCTTATCCCGTACTTACAGTACTGGATGAGGGTATACCCTTCTTAATCTTTTCATAGACAGGGTTAAATCCTTGAACAGTTAGAACTAATCTTTAATATGGATCATATATATAAAGGCAGATAGTAAGTTTCTAATTAACGTTGTTAACTGTTAATTAACGTAATTTTAGGTAAAATATAATGTGAGTAGAGATGATGGGAATAATAGGCCCTGACTCCTGTCCACTTCCCACCTGTTCATTTTCATCTTTAGGATCGTTGACTTGTTGTAGAGATTGGTCTTTCTATTTATTATTAACTTTTAATAATAAAAAGCTTGAGATAAGAGAGAAAAGAGGAAACATGATTGTTTTATGTATTATTTATGTTTAATTAATCTATCTAAGTAACTGTTTGTTTCCCAAATAAAATAAAATAAATAAATAATAACGCTTATCTGAAACAATAATAACATGTAGTCAACATGTTTATTATAGTCGCGTAGATAACTTAGGCTGCGACTTAGGTAAGTTTGCTACACTTACAAAAAAAGCATTGAAAAACGGCGTATTACTCGAAAGGAAATGGAAGGGGCGTTTTAAAAGCTGCGATCCATTCGTGATAAACGGCTCAGCGTGTTCATTCATTGCGAGCTTCACACTTTTCTTTTATGAAACTAGCGACGCGGCGGAGATAGAGATCACCACTCGCTAAATTGCTGAGATGTGCAATTGTTTTGTGTTACTCCCTCATGCAGATATGGTTGTTACCGTTTTACAGGCTAACAATGTATAAATATGAACAGAAGTTACAGTAAGACCAACTAAATAAGAAGCAATAAATAGGTAGTTTATTTTGTGTTGGTTGAAAATTCAGGTACGGCCTTAAGGCGAAGATATAGGCAAATGGCCTTGAAGTGGGTAATAAATTGTTAACTCGTAAATATGGTAATAATTTCCATATTGCTCTTCGTCATGCACTAGATAGCCCTTTAAATTATTTTATGAACTGCCTTTGAAATTATTATTGGTGATCCGTCTAGCTTTAAAACTTGCCGTGGCCACTTTTGGCGGAAGCAAGTTTTAAAGCTAGACGGACTAATGTAAATACTTTTAACGATGGTTCATAAAATAATTCAAAGGGCTATCTAGTGCATGACGAAGAGCAATATGGAAATTATCTCCATATTTACGAGTTAATAATTTATTTCAAATGAGGGCGCCACTTCAAGGTCATTTGCCTATATCTCCACCTTAAGTAAAACTAAAAGATGAAGAACTCGAAGAACGTAGCAAGTATTTAAACTGTTCCGTAAGCTTGACCAAGTCTTCGCCTATGCATAATTGCGTACGGAGATCACATGGCACAGTCTTCTCCACATTTAGCTTCAGACCACCATTGTCAAGCGACACCTTCCATGCTTTCATACATTACCATAACAAAATATTTTGTCAAATAAATTAGTATTCATTTATTCGTTCGATTAAAAATTAAATTAAAACTAGATAGGTACTTAATAACATTTAGATAAATTGAAACTACGTAAGAACTAAAATTAAAAAAAAAATTGTGTAGTCCCACTAAAATTAACCCTCGGCAGCGTGGCCAAAAGGTTTGCAGTTGTATGGCAATGCTGATACTATGTGCCTCAGTCAGTATTGATTTATTGATTACATATAAAATCAAGATGATTGAACTTGTTTACTACTACAAAAATTTACGACATTCAGCTCTTATGGATCTAGAATGTATATTGTACGTACATTTAGATACTAATCACCAGCACGTTTAGATTTACTATACATCTACGTATGTATACAGACATAAAGGTTTAGTTCAGTGTAGTTCAGTCTATATCTGTAACTGTAACGCAATGACGACATACCGTTAATTTTGCGTATGCATTGTTGCTGGAATTTGAAATCAATATGGGCGTTAAATTAACTAATCACTGATACCGGCTTTCCGTAATTTGCATTTTGAACTATGCGTCCGTCATTCCAATTTTCATGTGAATACCTTTGACATGTGATTACCTTTTGGCAGTAAATGAGCATGTAGTGCAGGATTTTTGCAAAATACTCAATTAAGTATATGAAAGGCTAATACGATTATCTGTTATTATCAGCTCTTATTCTTCCTTCCCTTACCCCACTCTAAGTGGGGTCGGCACAGCATGTTAGTCGTTTTCATTTTGTTATTTGCTTTCTCATTTCGACTGTTATATCTTTACAAGCCGATCTGATATTATCAGCTATAATATAATATACTTCTATGCTGGTCTGGGAGAACGAAAATACTTAGCATGTACCAGCTGCTTCTCTTCCCGCGCAAATTGTACAAGCCTATAGAGGGAATGGGCGAAAATATGAGTCATATTAATTGGCGATACGACTAGCATCACTATTTTGATTCCTTTTCCACCTTCACACGCACCAACAAACCTATTATTAACCAATTATTAAAACCTTAATAAATTGGTTTGTTGTTACTAAGTAAGAATAAAAAGATTACTAAAACTTAGAGGTATATAATATTATTGATGAAATAAAATCCAGAGTTCGCAGAGATGTATTTATTCGCGTTTGCACTTTTACAAGTACAGAACAGTACGTACTGATCTACCGCCATTACAAGCACAAATCATACAGAACGACAACCTTCCAAAAACATAATGAACTATATTTATATAGGCACAGATACATGTTATTATAAAGCCAAGTACCTAAATATTTCATTGTCTTCTACAATTATATCATATCGGTATACCATACATGATCCACAGTCCACACGCTTCAATTTATCCGGCACACGTCACGATTTATATGTGAGCTAAGTCTAAACCAAAGAGCAATAACGTACCTTATGTACCTGTTTAAACACGCTTACATACTTGATGAAAATAGACAGAGTAAGGAAAATGTCTATTTTGTTAAGTTTTGATTTGCACGAAGCCGTGCGAGCGCGTCGCCGGCCGCAAATTGCGGACTCATTGTTTGCGGCAAACAAACATTCGCCGCCCTCGTTTCCTTCCTCCCACAAAGGAACTCCATTTGTGAAAGCAAATCATTCTCATTGTTTTTATTTTAAATGACTTAACTATACAGTACGATAAAGTTCAACGGGTCTGTCCACTCGTGTTGTACGATCCGTTACGATGGAAAATTCGATCCTGCATTATTGATAAACGCTTGTTACTTTTTATTGGAAATTTGTAATTGATAACTTTGTGTTGTAAAATCTAATCGCATAAAAATTAATCCACTAATCAATATTATAATAAAAACTTACCCGTGTGCTTCCGGGTTAGAATAGGACCACTCCATCTCTTCCTGTAGATGTCGTAAGAAGTGACTAAAGGACTAAGCACAAACATCTCGTGCTATCATTGCATTCCCAAAGAGGGTTGACGTCAGGCAGGCGGCCGGTCGTAAAACTATAGCCAAATCTTTAAATTGTTCCGGCTATTTCTTCTCCGTTTTGCAAAGTCTTTGGCATCCTTGGGTGACCATTGACATGCATGTTATATTTGGAGAAGAAAAAGCGGGAAAGCGCACCCCAGGCTCCGAAGTAGCACAGCTGAGGATGCAATCGGGAATGCGCTTAGACGAAGAAGAATATTATAATATAAACTATTATAGACGTTCTAGTCCTCATGTAAAAATATTTTTCAGTGAAAATCTCTCTCCCTCATCGAGTGTGTTTATAGCTACTCGTAATACTTGGCTCAGCTATTTTAAACTACCAGTTCAGAGCCAAGAAAACAGTGAGTGTTTTTAAAAAATCACTGTTAATTCCTTAAAAATTTTACATAAGAATTTTAATGCTTTTCTACAGACACTTACAATATTAAGCATTTTTGGCTTGATAGAAAAAAATCACAAACATACCTCTAAATTTGCCTAAATTTGCCTTTATAAGACGTATTACTATTTTATACAATCACCTTTTTATATGAAAATTATATCGGAAAATGTATTATCTAAATATCTAGTCGTTTTGGCTACAAAAAATATATATAAATAAAACAAAGTGAAATATTCGTCGAGAGCGAAGAAAGGCCCGAAGCCGTGCTCGATGATATTTCGCAGTGTTTTATTTATAAAATCAAATTTAGAGGTATGTTTGTGATTTTTTTTTTATCAAGCCAAAAATGCTCAATCGTGTTTTGGCTATTGTGGTTGTCTGTAGAAAATCCTTAAGATTTTTATGTAAATTTTTTGAGGAATAAACTGAGTAGTTTAATAACAGTGATTTTTCAAAACACGCACAGAATTGCAAATTGTGAACCCACCTCGCTTTAAGCAATCTGACGAAGTTCAATGACTGTCTTAGTGCAGCAGTCATTATTACATAAAATTGAATTAGTGTGCAGGATTCCTCACGATATTTTCTTCATCAAAAGCAAGTGGTGGTAGTTGAAAATGACCGTACATTCAAGAATGAGTAAAAATAATTTTATAACACCTTAATAAGGCAGTTCAAAGTCTCAGTAACTTAATAATATTGCAAATGGAGATATTGGAAATCATAAATTTTTAAATGGTAAATCTATTTCGTGATCAAACTGAACTTTTGTTTGATGTTTGATCTATGTATGATCTATTCCCACGCGTAACGGATAATACGATTCCAGTGGAAATTCCCATTCAACATTGGTACAAAGCAAAAACATAAACAGTCTTCACTTCAAAGGTCCTTTGACGTACTTACGTAATAAGCACAGAAACGACACTTTATTTTTTTTTTAAATAAATCAGTTTTCATTTCGGTCCAAACGCGGAACCATCAAAGAAACAAATATTTCGTTGAATCAAGTCCATCATGAGATGTGTTTTTGATATTTCATTGTAGGATTATGGGATAAGAAATTAAATCAAATCAAAAGTGAATACCCTGATGTGCCTTTTAACAATAATCTTAACTTTTTTACACGTTATAGAATTACAAAAATGTATAAATCTTTGATTTTGTAATGCGTTTCAAATTACAGTATGTTTATTCAAATACAGGTGTGTAGGCTACGATACAATACATAATTTAATTATAACGCATTTACTGAAATTACGTCGTTGTAGGGATGTTTACCTTCACAAAGGTAAGTACTGCGCAGCTAAATATTTTCATTCCGGCATACCAAGCACCGGCAGGTTGAATAAGTAAGATCATTTCGCTTTGAACCGGGTAAGTCACGTAGACATTTTGACGTTTTCTTAACTGGAGAGTTTACCGAGAAAATGGGCGGGAGATGAGATTTTATTCACAATATTTAGTGAAACACTGAATGGAGCATTATGACCCTTGACGGGACCATAATTTCTTTGAAATAATTTAATGCTATTCACTCTTTTTATAGAATTCAATAGTCAGGGATACTTAGGATAGTGTTGTGTTTGGTGACTGGACGTCCAGGGCCTTTAAGTTACTAGAAATTCTTTAGTAGAATTCACGATGTATCAGTTGTGTCATAGACTTTAAATTAGTATTAATGAATTTAACGTAGTGTATTAACCACTTCAAAACCAATTTTCTATTTTTCATTATTGATATCTGTCTTTGTGGATGGTAAGAGTGAGCTTAATGACTTCCACGCTATTTCGGGCAATACCCATATTACATAAAAAACACGCAACTGGATAAAGAAGTCATGGCTTATACCGCCCCTAATTGCCAAATAAAACAGAAACACTTATAAATACACAAGAAACACATATGAATTTTCATTGGATGATTTTAATGGTTACTTTTCCACTTCTTATGTCTTGAATAGTAGTGTCCCTATTCTAGGGCGGAAACCACTCAGGCTGCCAAATGTATGATTGATGAATAGGTTGGTAATGGCAGAGTAGTTTTTCTGTAAACTATAGTTTGTTTACTATAATGTTAAACCAAAAAACGCTTCGATAGAATTTGGTTAGGTTCTAATGAATTAAAGCGGAAAGCACCACTCAAGAAACGTCTCATGCGGCCCTGAGCCATTGTCATTATGATTAAGGGAATGAAAATAGGCTAGTTTATTTGATAAACAAAATCATAATAATGTCCCCCGACTGTCAAGAACGCCATCAAGTGATGAGTAGTGGAACTACCGATACGACATGATATCCGTAGCGCCATCTATTTTTTGCTAGAGAAAGCCCTGACTTTTAAGCGTTAACTTAACTCCCAATAACTTTTAAACGCTTGAACCGATTTTCGTCAAAAATAGCAAAGAACCATCGCCGCAAGGAAACTTGCAAACTTGCTTTCACAAAAACAAAAAAACGCATCATAATCGGTCCATCCGTCCGAGCGCTACGATGCCACAGACAGATAGACAGACTGACAGAAATTAACGTCAAACTTATACTACCCCTCATTTTTGTCGGGGGTTAAAAATACGCCCTTATAAGTAAGGGAATGTATGCGGAATGAAAAATTGATAAATTGGTTAGAACTTGGAACAGACAGTACTGTACTCTGTAATTGGGTTAAGCAACAGGCTACGATGGAATCCGCGGGTTTAAATTTACTAAAGCGGAATATATCTTCATAAATGCAATGATCGAGGCACAGCTGCTGTTCATTATAGCTTGTGATCGAATTTTCCTGAATTTAATTCAAACATTTGTCTTTTCTCTTATAAATTGACCCTAGTTATTTTATTCGAGTATCTTTATATTAAATTTCAGGTATAAATATATAACTATATACTATATAAAAAGCTTCCCAGCAGCTATAGCTGCTATATAGTTATATAGCAGCGAAAGTTGCTGGGTAGCTAGTTAAAAATGAAAATTGAGTCAGATTCCTAAAAAAATTCATAAATACGTGTCACAAATCTTAACAACGTTCCTGAAATTACATCACAGATAAGAAGACCAATAAATAAATCTAATTTGGGATAAAACGAGGGTCTTAATATTTGTTGACTTATGTAAATTGTCGGTAAAATACTCAATAAGCTGTGTTTAATACATTGTGAGGCTTTATCAACCCAAGTCAGGCAAAGGTTTCCATCTGCGAGACCCATCTGACGGTACTTGTTGAAATGACACTTAGGATTAACCGAAATTCAATTGTGCGCATTTCGAGGGCTATAAGTATTTATTTCTGAAACGAAGGCCTACAGCTCCTCGTCGGAAATTCTGAAATTCTACTAATAACAATATTCATTGTGTGGTTTACGCGCTGCTGTTATTAGGTATAAGTCGTATTCAAAACTGGAAGTTAGTAGGTGCCTAAATGGATACGTTATTTATTTGTAAGAAACTTAAAATATTGTCTGTATTATGTAATAAATACAGATTTAAGGTATTAATTACTCAAAATACATAAAAAATACACGAAACATAATTATTTCATTTCTTTGTTAAATCATATTATGATAAAATTCTCGTCAGCAAAACTTCTTATTTTGGTAAGTGTATAAAATGTAGACATTTTTATACTCCTTTCTTGGAGAGTAGGAATAGAAAATACTCCACCGAGAAGAACATAGTTCTTAATTATAGTGATGATGATGATGATAAAATGTAGATTACGTATATCAAAAGCTACTAAGCCAAATGATTTATTAAAGAATTCTCGACATTCATTAATATAAATTAAACTAAGTTCAGGTCATGGATGGCCACGCATAAATAAGAAGATAAGCTCACTAATGAGATAGGTAATGATAATGAAAACAAGCTCATCAAATGTAAATAAAGCTTTAGTTAGTTAGTTAGTTAAGATCTTTATTGCACCAAAACATAATGATACAGAGTAATAGATTAAAGAAAACAGATGTCAAAAGGCGGCCTTATCGCAGCTGCAATCTCTTCCAGGCAACCGAGGTACTTGGAGATGTTTAACGAAAACAGGTGAGGTGCGAAGTTATATGCAAGAAGAAAAAAGTGTAATTAATAAAGATACATACAATACATACATACAAATATAAAATATATACATAAATACATACATATCTATATCAATATGTACACAAAAAAGAAAATCCGAGCAAGGTAAGTGTGGAAATAAAGAAAGTCATATTATAATAAGGATAGAAAGTGCGACTTCACTTGAGATTTAAAGCTGGCTAGCGTTTCAGCACGCCGGATGGATGGTGGTAGTGCATTCCAGAGTCGAATGCCTTGACCGTGAATGATTTTCCATAAAATTCAGTGGAGTGTGTAGGCATTTTTAAAAGTAGATTTTCAGCACTACGTAAGTTGTGACCTTGCGACACTGCATCACGGAAAAAAACGAAGCGTTCCCTTAAATACCTAGGAGATTTGGGATTAAAGAGTATGGTATATAACTGGGAAAGGGTATGCCAATCTCGGCGAAGTCTGATAGGTAACCACTTGAGTTCAGAGCGGAATTGAGACACATGGTCGTACTTACGAAGACCGTAGATGAACTTAATGCACATATTTTGGAGACGCTCAAGTTTGTCAAGTTGCTCCTCTGTGATATTAAGGTAACATGTATCGGCATAATCAAGGAAAGGGAGAAGAAGGGAGTTTACAAGCATAGTTTTGGTGCGCATTGGCAGAAATTTTCTAAGCCTCTTAAATGAACTAAAAGCACAGAAATTTTTTCTACTGACTTCAGCTAATTGCGGTGCCCAGTTTAGTTTATTATCCATCATAAGTCCCAAATTTTTAACTTTCTTACTCAGGCTTATAACCACACCATTAAAAACTATCTGGGGCATGAGTGACATATCGATATTGATAGTAAGTCGGGGGTTACCAATAATAATGGCCTGGGACTT
Source organism: Acrobasis repandana (assembly GCA_963576875.1). NCBI lineage: Eukaryota > Metazoa > Arthropoda > Insecta > Lepidoptera > Pyralidae > Acrobasis > Acrobasis repandana. The sequence goes on from OY756215.1 coordinate 8,878,464, forward strand.
GGTTGGGTTAATTTGGAGGCCATGGGATTTACTCCAGACAGATAAGCTTTCCAAATCATGATTGATTGTGTCAATAGCAGATGCGAAGTTTTCCACATCGGCTTGTGAATAAATTTGCAAATCGTCTGCATAAAGGTGGTAGGAGGACTGAAGCTGTGATGTTATGGAATTAATAAAAAGTGAAAATAAAAGAGGTGATAATACGCCACCCTGCGGTACGCCACAAGTCACCTCGCACCACTTTATAATAGTTTTTATCATTTATTGCAGGCTTTGTTAACATTATTTCTCGTAATTTTAACGGTTAAACCGTTACATTACAACAAAAAAAATAACATAGTCGCGGAGCGCGGGGCGGCAGATTTTAACATTGTATGCAAGTATCTCAGTTTGTATAGAAAACACCAAGTCCAACCCACTAAAAACGCGGCAGATTCCGCACACCGCGGCGGGGCGCGTTGCCAGTGGGTAAAACGCCTTATCTATACTAATATTATAAAGCGGAATTGTTTGTTTGTTTGTTTGTTTGTTTAAACGTGCTAATCTCAGGAACTAATGGTCCGATTTGAAAAATTCTTTTTTTGTTGGGTAGTCCATTAATAGAGGAAGGCTTTAGGCTATATTACATTTCGAAAACCACGCGAACGAAGTCGCGGGCACAGCTAGTGATATATAACAGTGTTGCGAGTTCAATGATTTTTTTTGTAAAAATGCCCAACGCGCCTAAATAAGTTTTCACTTTAAATTTTTTTTATTATAATATGAAAAAGAGAGAAGGCCCTGTGGTGACGGCAGAGTAGAGATACGACTTGTCCCCAACCCTTTCCTCTCCCACAGGTGTCGTAAGAGGTGACTAAGGGAAGTATAGGTAACATAACAGCCAGCAGCGTCCTCTGTACAAACACGCTAGTCCACTCGGAGGTTCTGGGTTCGATCCCCAGCCAGGGCAAGATGGTAAATGGCCATTTTAAAATTGTCCTGGGTCTTGGGTATATATGTATTATAAAATATAGTATCGTCACAGAAGACATACAGAACGGAATCTCTTAAGGTACGCGCAAAGTGCGTCCCCGTTCCCCGTCCCCGCACCTTTCCCCCGTTCTCGCCTTGTCGAGGGGCAAGAGCAGGCGAAAACACACCAATTGTCGTGTGCACGGCGGCACAAGAACGGGTGAGAGGTGCGGGGATCGGCCGCATTAAGATTTCAACGTTAAATTATACGAACGAAACAAATATTATCTAAGTTCCTTTAATGTTTTTGATAATTAGTTAGGTAATGCCGTTGTCTAGACGGTTCTTTTTATTTTCAGCTTTTTGTAAGACGTCTGAAGGTATTTAAAATTAAAAAAAAAAAGCTGCTTATGATCATGCTGTACATATTTAATACTGTAAAATATAGAACGATTCTCTGGAACGCTTTATAGCCAAAAGGATTGGAAAGATATTGATATACTTATATACACATGAGTGTCATTCGACTTGTATAAATTGTGGGAGATTATCCCTTTAACACAGAAGGAGTAAACAGAACAGAATCCCCTAAGGTACGCGCAATATGCGGCCCCCTTCCCCGTCCCCGCACCTTTCCCCCGTTCTTGTGCGGCCGCGTGCGCCGTGCAGTGTGTGTTCGTCCACTTTCGCCCTACGACAAGGCGAGAACGAGGAAGAGGTGCGAGGACGGGGAACGGGATGCATATTACGCGGGACCTTAGGAGATTCCGTTCTGAATACTCTTACTGCCTTCTGTGCCTTTATCTTACGGTAGCGGCGGAGATGAAGACAATCGAGGTATCTTGGCCCAAATTGAAGCGCATTGTTCAAGACAGAACAAGACCGAAAAGCACTGTAGCGGCCCCTTGCCCCACCTAGGGGACAAAGGAAAATAAGACAATCATCATTTACCAGGTAACAGGAGCATATGCGCCCAAGTAACTAGTTGATGGACCACCTTTTCTCATGTCCGAGCTGCCCTACGTCATGTACTATAAATGAACTTAATGAGGCTAACGACAGAGGGATCGCCGTGGCCACATACTGGTCAAAGATGATTGGAAACTGAAGCTACAGTGAAACCATTTCGACTCGATAAGAAGAAGTAACTTGTTTAAATGTTAGGTATTTTTAATTTATCGACAGGTGAAGAATTATATATTGTTAATATACCTATACCGAAACCTATCCTCATGAATGCAATTGTTTTCTTATTCCTTTTTTAATAATTATCTAGTTTTTCCATATTTCCCTACTAAGAAGAAAGTAAGTTTTGACCTCTTGATTGCAGAACACCCTAACGGGCGTGCGAGTCATGCCCCAGGGAAATCTTACTGTTTTGTGATCTGCAGCAAATTTTATCAAGAAAATGAGACTTCTTGAAATGAATTGTTTTGGATGTGTTACATAAAAATAAATAAATATATAAATAATAATACTCGTATTACCAGCTAAATGTTCGGCGGCCGGATATATGGTTGCCAGGCTGATGGCTGGGCTAAACATTCGGTATCCGGCCAAACCAATATCCGTTGCATCTCTAGAGGATACATGAACCAATCTGAGTGCGTCTGCGAACTCTAAGGTGGCAGCCCTGCCAGCAGACTAGGTTAGGACACAGTGTGCTAATCACCTATGATCCTTAAATAAAAACAGTAAATGTGTCCTTTTAATGCCTTCGAACTCCTCATTACTAGCTATACTCATACATAGCTATAAGTTACCTAGTAGTTGTTTGTTTTTCGTGTGTGTAAGTGGCCAACACTGGTGTCAGATTGCAAACGCAAAACACACATGTCGTATAATTACTTGCAAATTAATTATGGAGTGGCATATTTACTCACATAGTACCTAATTTACCGATACATATAATAACCTAATACCCAATAGATTCTTCGGCGTAGCAACTTTAATTACGCCCCAAATGAACAAACGAGTTACCAAAACTAGTTAGTGGGTTGACTAACTATAGTTAAAGTTATATGAAGTTATGATGAGCCGGAGATGCTATATTTTCCCGAGAGGCAGTCTTGCAAGGTTTCCTGCTGGACTGACGTCATGTCAGGCTGGGAGAAACGTGTTAAGTTTTACTTACATTACACACTCTAATGAGTAAGGGTAACTTTTGATTAATTTATTTAGTGAATATTACTTACTCATTTAGCCTTTAGTAAATAGGACACTCCAAGTCTTCCCGTGGATGTCGTAGAAGGCGACTTATGAAATATAAGCTAAACAAAGTTTATAAACATCAATGAGATCTCTCCAACCCGTCTGGCCATCGTGGAGAATGTAGGCCAAATCTTCTGACTGCTCTGGCTCTGCGGTAGTACAGAGTGGGTCGTGCTCCTGCAGTGTAGACTAATAAAGACCTGATGATGATGATGATGACATACTCATTTATAATATTTTATTATAGATAATAAAAAAGGTACTTAATCGGTGCGAGAGAATGGTAACGGTTGTCAAACGGTCGGTCGCCCAAAGGAACGCTGGAGTGACGATGTCCAATTCGTTGTGATTCTTACACGCTCTATATGCCTTTTAGTTACGGGCGTCCGAGCTTAGCTCGATATAAACACCAAGTAAAAGAGTTTCTCGAAAAAATAAACTTAGCAAGATCATTTTTTCATTCCCAAAACCCTCTACATACTAAATTTCATCGAAATCGTTCGAGTGGTTTCCGAAATCCTGTAAATAAGAAGAAAAAGGTATACATTGTCATGTCAAAAACCCTTAAAAGATAATTTAATACGTATCTGGAGTGCTATTTTTCATTGATGGGAGTCAGCGAAACAAAAAACGTGTAGATTTCCAAGTTATTACTCGCGTAAATTACCATTGCATAAACAAAAAAAAAACGAAGAAGTAAAAGGACAGAAGAGAGTGATCTTACTCACCAAGAGTTCCGTTTTTACCTTTGTAGGTAAGGATCCCTAAAAAAGCAGCGTAAATCGGAACGGACTCCCCATGAAAGGTTTCTTTGACATTTGTACGCTACAAATACAGACCACTCGTGCAAATCCTTCGCAGACGACATACTACGAACGATTCCAAATTGCGCCTTTTTGGAAACGCTCGCGCAAATTTTCGTTGTGACTATAGCTTTCCAAAATGCGTTCCCCTGCTACGTCTCTACGAGATCCATATTGAGCGTGTGCCTGTGCACATCTCTGAGCCGGAGTTGGCGGCCGATAGCACCTGGGTCGAGACCGCAACAAATGATTTCACTATTTCAGCTCGTGTCGCCATGATACATTTTGATCAATTTCCGCTCTAACAATATTACGAGTATCTTCTATTTAATTGTGTTAGTTTTACAATTTACTAGTTTTCAAGCATAAAATTATCGTTTATGTTTCTACATAAGATTCTAATCTATCCCGGTCCCTACTAAGATAATGTTGTCTATTCAGGTGAACAGGTAAATCATCTCAAAATGCTTCAATTCATGAAAACGAACAACTCAATAATAATATCTGAAATCATGAAAATCAAATCTGTTTTTGAACTAATTTAGATAATATCTTATTTTATCGATCGATAGATCTTATTTTATTTTTATGTAACTATATATATGTTACGGTAAATCTGAAAAATTGATAATTATTAATAATTTCACAACATTATTAATAATAACCTCTTGTTTTGTTAAATGTGAATAATCAATAGAAATTAATTACTTTTAGTAGTAATTATTGATAATTCACTATACATATTGGTAAAAGTGATAAAATAAAATAAAACCCAAAGTTTTTTGTCCACCAGGTATTTATTTATAATATAATACCACACAGTCTTACAATTGTCTTATAATCAAAAATCAACAATAAAATCCTATAGCGGCCGGAGACTGCTAGGAATGTTCTATTCATTTTACTAGGTTAGGGAAAACCTATAGGTTAGGTTAGGTTAGGTTGGAACTGCGACCAACACACGGAGCTAACTGGAAAAATTACCAAAAATTATTACATTTATCGGTACTAACGTTAAATTATTAATAATCTCCGACAAATGTGATTAATTTATCACTTTTACCTCTATTTTCAGTAATTATTAATAATGATACACAATTATTGATAATTTTCAATTAATCACACTTACCGTAACATATATATACATGCGAGTTGGTCTCATTGTCCCCACGTCCAGATCTGATGATGGAATCCTCAAGAAATTGAAGGATCTCCTCAACTATTCTCTAGGTACACATATAATGATTTTGATGGTTTTGTCAGTAAATTTATTTCTTTTGTCTGACTTACAAAAAATTACGAAAATACAGCGCACTTCAAATTTGCACTACGTTACGCTTATGCTTTGCTTAAATTTTCACTGAGAGGTGACATTCCAAATTATTTATTTTCCCGTTGTAAATTTACGGGAATATTCCCAATGTTTCCGTATCCTTTTTAATCAATATTTCCGGGAATATTTACGGGCTAATTCCCTAAGTTTTCAGGGAAGGCATATCACTAGTCGTCACACACACAAGCTCCCTCCAGAACGAGAGGTTCTGTATGTTTGTGATTTTTTACTAATTGGATGAATTATGAATAGTGTCCATTATTTTTGAATAATATATCTGAAGGACTGAGTACAATAATATTTTCTGACCTAATCATCATCCGTATTGATCAGTGTATTATTATTATCGATGATTTCTCAGCATCAAATGAATCATCCACAAACAATGCCATCTAAAACCCTCACACTGCAAATCTATTGAGACATGTCCATTGTATCGGACAATCAAAGCGTTGACTGGTTGCTACGGTTCCTTGGAACAAATGAACACACTCAATGAACGATTGCTCTAATTATGGTGAATTGAATCGTCCTTCAGGCGCCGACGCAGCATTGTTTTAAAGAAGTTAGAATTTGGCTAATTAGGTATTAAAGATATCGGATGTTGTTACTCAGATTTGTCATCCAAGAGTATTCCCGGTCGCATCCTCAGCGGTAACGCTTCAGAGCCCGGGGTACGCTACCTAACCTAGGTGATTTGAAGAGGTTACTGGTTTGTACACAGAGCGACTGCCGTCTGACCCCGCAACCCAAAGGGTAGACCAGAACCAATCCTAGGATAGGTTTAAACAAACGATAGATGGCGTTCGGGACCCACAGCTTATTTACGTGCCTTCCGAAGCAAGGAATCAACATTGTTTTCGGATAATCCGGTAATTCATGCCTGCAATATCCTAACCAGACTGAAAACAACTTTTCACAAAGTATGCTTCAAAAAGTATTCAGAAAGTGTGGTGATCTAAAACTAATGAAGAAAGATTAAAAAGTTGATGTCTTTTGTTTTTGTTTTAAATTTTTATGATTCTATGTCTGAGTAAAGTTTAACCAAATTTATTGTGTGAAATGCATTGCAGTTGATAGTGTTTTGTATATACGAGTAATATTTTGAGTTGGATTATGCTTTAAGAATAATTTTTCATTAAATGTTAATTTACGAGTATGTATTAAATAAATTTTTGCGACTTGGATGTGCATACAAACCTTGCCTTGCAAGCGTTTTCCATGTGCTTGCAAGGAGGCCAAATTCTTCTTCAAGATTTAAAGATGTCCAAAAGCGGCATATGAAAAATTGTAAAATAAACATCAATCGTTGGGAGAAGTTGGCAGAAGGACGTGATGAGTGGAGCCGGTTGGTTAACGACAGCGTTCTCGAGTTTGAGGCCAACCTGTGAGACCAACCGTCTGGCGGAAGAAGACAGAAAGCGAGAAGAACTGAGGGCTAGACCACCTACAGCCAACCAGTATAATAATGTTAATGGAGTATTGACGTGCGCAATATGTTTTCGCACGTTTATCAACAAATTGGGCTACACAAGTCACTACAGAGCCCACCAAAGAAGGAATTGAAACGCATGACAAATGAGTCGTCGAGGCCGAAACCGGCCATATATCATCATCATCACAAACCTTGAATGGTTTTTGTTCATCCCATGTCGATGTACCTACTAATTATGTTTTTGTAAATAAAAAAAAAAAGTAAAGATTACTTGTCATATCTTTATAAAGATTAACACAAGCAGTCTCTCTCTCCTATCTGCTGTTCTTAAGCTATCCTCGTCATCATTCACCTAATGTGTGTATCATGTGTTGTGGAGACATCTACTTGAAATTCTTCAGAGTAATTAAAACAAATACTTTACCTAACTGATATTAAGGATATTTATTACTTAGTGAGCAAAAAAACCAGTCCATGGGACCGATTACATTACAGAAAATATATTTGAACCTCCTAATCACTCAACTTACGGGTTTGTAAGAGGCGTCGATTTTCGTTATTTCTTTCTTGGGTGAATTAATTATTATGAACTCTTGAAAAATATTAACCTAGGTATTCCTAAACTTTTGTTAATACCAACTTTCTTAGGTATCAATTTTCTTATAGAGGTTTTGCGTGTCTATGCAAAACAACACTGATGTTCGGTAGTACCTACCTTCAAAACAAAGCACGCCCCGGAACACTTACCTTACATCTTCAAAGTAGGTATGAAGTGGTGTACAGTCCCTGACAATATACGCATCTACATCACAGGTGCGCCGTCGAGTTGTTGCGCGACATTAGACTGGAATTGTTGCTGAGTGTACAGTACAATACAGCTGAATGTTATTGTTAGTACTATATAGGGTAACCAGACCATGGTATTTACATAAAATATGGAAATTATATTTTGTTAGGAAACAGTAGATCAATTTATTATTAAGCAGAAGTTAACATAAAATATGGAAATTGTATTTTGTTAGGAAACAGTAGATCAATAAATAGTAGTATCCTTTTATGGAGTCTGGTCTTCCTTTTTCCACTTACACGCCCAATATCACGCTGAAAATGGTCTTTGGGTCTTATGACCCTAAGTAGATAGAGGTTTACTAAAAGACGTGATTAGTACCTAGTCCAGATCAAGTTTGTATATATCCCATCTAATTATGTTCGAAAAATTACCCAAATTAATTTTCAAGAAAAACATAACAATATTTCTTCAGTCCAAAACAAGCCACGTTAAAAATGTCAAATATGGTAAAAACTGTGATAAAAAAAACACGACTTTACTTTTATTTACTTCGCAGCATACAGGGTCTAACAAAATATACTGAAACTATTTTAAGGGTGAATTCAGTCCATGATACTGAATAACTTTCCACAAGGATCATTTATATCGAAACATAAAAAATATTTTTTGGCGTCCCATACAACTTGACCGATCAGCTGATCCGGGTTTGTGTAAAAAGCAAAAAAAAATTTTTTCATATTTCGATATAAATATGTTCCTTGGGGAAAGTTGTTCAGTATCATTGACTGAATTCACCCTTAAAATAGTTTCAGTATATTTTGTTAGACATTATATACTAACAGTAAGAGGTATATATCAAGCACTTCATACGTAACACGGGTAACGTTACATTGTTCATTTAGAACTTTCATTTTATATAAAAGAGAATATTTAACGTTTCCACGAAACGTCACTACCCTCTTTAGCCGTCGCATTCAGTGAGCAATGAGATTCCTCTAAAATATGGGACGCGTGGTCAGCGTAGCTCCACTCCTGTAGGTAAATTCTAAGAGCGACCGCGACAATGAATTAAATATACGACTTGCTCCCGAATTTAATCAAGGTTCGCTTGTAACATCAAGCAGTGTGTTTGTTGTAATCATTATTCTCTCAGAGCTTGCTTGGGACAGGCTATGTAATTAACCTGAGCGTGTCATAATAAATATGTACGTCCATAACTGCAAGCACAAGCACGCATATTTATCATTTTAATTAAGTGCCCTGTTTTTTGTACGAGTAGACAGTGTTTTAGGTGCTGGGGGAATGTTTATTACATTGCTCTTTAGGGATTATGGGAAGTAAAGTCATCAAATATCTACTGTGATGTTTCTTCGACGATGGAAAACCTTTAAGAATAGCTGAACGTGACGTGGAGATGGTAAACTTTTCCATTAAAAGAATTCCAAAAAAGTCCAGTCCAGTGTTTCAAATGCATTTGACACTACCTACTCACGAAGCTTTTAGCATTAAGTCCGCTTGTTGTACTTGTTACATTTGTATATGTGTACAATAAAGTTTAAATAAATAAATACTGTTCTATGAGATAGTACAGTTAGTATTATAGTATCTGTGGAGGTAGGTGGTATGACGATTATTAAGAATTTTTTTTACTACTCATTCAGCTCAAATCTAAAGCTTCTTTTTTGAAATCGGTGTAAGTTCTTGTTTAAATTTGAAAATATGTTTTTATTTATTTTTACCCCTATATCAAATAAGTTTGAAGTATTTCAGATTATAGACCAGGATCCACAGAAGTGCCATACCTTCCTTATTTTCTCAGTAATATTTTTTGTGCGATTAAGTAGTGTTAGTATGTATGTACTTTCAGTTTACGCGTATTCGCTAGTTTGAAAACAGGGCCGATTTACTGGTACGGGCGGGCTTAAACTCACTTTTCTTTAAATCACAGGGCTGATTTTTGTATATATTATTCTGGCCACTATTTAGGACCAATGTATATTACTCTGGAAAATATTTCAATAATTTTGGGTCTGGCAAGATGTTTGGCAAGTCCGATCGGTCTGGCTGCTTACAGAAAATATTGAAATAGTGCTAGAGTAATATAAAGTACATTGCTCCTTACTTACTTGGTCCATAAATAAAATTCGTGCTCGCAGTTCAAAGTGCAGGGCATAAACTACTGATCTCAGGAAGCGCTCCGGCTCCGATGATCTTTATATCGCGCAATATTCCAAGACGAGTGTCTTGAAAGAAGGAACTCTCCTACAGGTCAATCTTTGAACTCGATCGAAGTGAAGTCGTGCACGAAAATGATACAACCGGACTCAAATCGTTTTAGATATAGTGACTTGAATTCTTGAAGTCTCATTTTTGTAATTATCTGATAGTTATATCAAATGTTGACATTTTTATTTAAAAAAACTAATTTCTTCTTCTTGGATTGTTTTCTATGGATAAAAATTATGTGATCAATAGAATACAATCAGATCAGAAGTAGGAATATAGTCGTAGTAAAAAAACAATCAAATCGTGTACTTGTACACGATTTTAATTCTATCAAATTCAAAAATTTATCTTAAGGAATCGCTTAGTGCCAGTTGTGAATAATGTTTTACATTATTTACTATTTTATGAATAGATATAAAGGAAATTTCAGAAAAGAGAGAATATTAAATGAGTGAACGTCTGCGTAAAACTAGATTATGAAATAAAGCTATTTGAATTTGGTCGTCATGAGAAAGTACTGCAATAGTATACTAGTAACTTCAATAATATTATCGTCTACAAAAAGCTACTATACGCAATACTTACCGCATTCCCCAAAAGTTTTAAACCTCACCTAGCGTTTCTAGCTCCTTCACCATTTAGTGTCATTTTTCTTGCTGCTATCGCTTGGTCACAGCCCACGGTAGTTGCTAAATTTATCCCCTTATTCGAGGAGAAAAATATTTAAGAAGATAATATAAATAAAATTAGTGAAATTATTGATGAAAGATGAAACAACATGCTTTGTGTAGGTACATTCTAAGTTTTTTTTCCCTATCCAGCATGACAGAAAATTCTTCATGTATAATTTGTTGCATTATTAGCATTGTAAAATTGATAAAAAATTTAATGAAAGCCTCCATTCGATGTGTATGTAGTGTCTGAAACATTGTTTTACTTATTGCTGGCTAAATATAGATTTATCGATGCCATAAAGATACCAGAAAACATTGCAGCACAGTTTGAGCTATTTTAATTGTATCACTGTGATTCGAAGAGATGCCGTGTAGTTTCCAGCCTAGAATAGGACCACTCCATCTCTTCCTGAGGATATCGTAAGAGGCGACTAAAGGGTTCAGCACAAGCAGATGCTTGTGACAAGATTGTGCTGCATTTGAATTCCCAAGGAGGGTTGACGTCAGACAGGTGGCCGGTCGTAAAACTATAGCCAAATCATTTAAACCGGCTACTTTTTCTCTACTTCGCAAGGTCTTTGGCATCCTTGGGTGACTATTGACATGCACATTATATTTGTAGAAGAAAAAACTGGCCAAGTGCGAGTCTGACTCGCCCATGGAACCCTTCATGGGCTACCCGTAGCAACAAGTAACATTTTACGATTTAAGACGTATTGAAAAATAACTATCTATGATACCGAGACCGCTATAGTTTTAATTGAAAGTACATACTTTGAGGTATATACCACATTTTTTTCAGAATTATTTTAGTAATATTTCAAAAGTTACGGTGGGGGGACACCTTAAATTTTAACTTTGTATTAGATTATCTCAAGACCCCCCAGGGTTTGATCTACATAGTTTCAAAGCACAGGTGCAAAGGAACAAAGGTTCAAAGCAGCTTTTGTTGCATTTTAAAAGACCTTTTCAACGATACCCCACACGTTGGGGTTAGTCCAATTTAATTTTTTAAATTCACTTTTCGTTGTATGGGAGGGGGGCTGAAAACAAAACATTTTTTCATAATTTCAAAAACCAACTTTTGGAACTTCAATACGAGTATCTATCTCTCCACCAATTTTCGTGACAATCGATGCAGTAGCGGCGGAGTACGAGCCCGGACGGACAGACGGACGGACGGACGGACATGACGAAACTATAAGGGTTCCTGGTGGACTACGGAACCCTAAAAATAGGAAATCATACGGACTTTAAAGCAGCAAAGCTGAGGATGCAGCCGGGAATGCGATAAGATGAAGAAGAAGAGACTGAGAGAGAAGATTGTACAGTTGGTGAAAACTTTGATGAAAGGCTCCGTTCAACGTGTAGATAAACGTGGTGTCTCAAACAACGTGCTTTGTTTTATTGCTGCCTCTGGACATAGTTTTATCGATATCATAAATATGACAGGAAACATTGCAGCACAGTTTATGTGCCATTTTTATTGTAATGTCACTATGATTCGATGCGACGCGTACATTGTAACAGTTGGCGAAAAGTCAGATGAAAGCCTCCCTTCAATGTGTGTATAAACGGAAATGCTATGTTTTATTACTGCTCACACTACGAATAATAGTATCAATGTTTGTCAATGTCAATAGTTTAACAATACCATAAACATATCAGGAAATATTACAGCGTTTGTTTGTTTTTCGTTTAAGTGGCGAACACTGGTGTCAGATTTTTCAAGCTGCCTAAAAGCATCTGACATAGCTTAACGACTACCATACCACGATGACAGCCAACAGCTTTACGTGCCTTCTGAAGCACGGTGGAGCTCCAGAAATTTTCATGCCACTTATGGTAACCCATCCAAGTGAGGATCTAGCCCAGTGTTGCTTAACTTGCGAAAGCGCTAGCAATGCGTTTGCCCACCGGACCACCGAGCTCCTCAATAAAACAGCATAGTAACATATGTGCTGTTTTTATTGCAATGTCACTATGATTCGAAGGGACGCGTAAATTGTACAGTTGGTGAACATTCAGATGAAAGCTTCTATTCAATATGTGTATGAACGTGGTATCTCAATCAACGTGCTTTGTTTTAGGGCTGCCTCCGATATAGCTTTATTAATTAGTCCCACAGTAAATTTTAAACTTGAGCTATGGGATACTAACTCAACGATACTACCTACATATATTTTATGATAAATACATATTATATAGATAAACATTCAAAAATCAGTACATTTTGAAAAAGGCAATTTTCCAACGTACCCTTGTTGGGGATCGAACCCAAAACCTCCGAGTGAGGCTAGCGTGTTAACCAATACCTACAACACGGAGGTCATTTAAAGTGCCACTTTTATTGTAATGTCACTTTATTTCGAAGGGACGCGTAAATTGTATAGGTGGTGAAAAGTTAGATGAAAGCCTTCAATGTGTGTATGAACGTGGTTTCTCAACCAATGTGCTATGTTTTATTGCTGCCTATATAGCTTTAGCGATACTATAAACATCAGAAAATATTACAGAAATTTTATGTGCCATTTTTATTATAATGCTGCTATGATTTGTAGGGGGTAAACTTAGGCAACGCCGTACATACAATCTGACAGAATATTTCATTCCTGTTCCAACTATGTGCTCTATACATTTTCTCAATACAGTGTATGGCGCTAAGGTATAATTCGAAGGCTGTCGAACTAACTTATGGTAAGATGTATTGAGAAAAGCTCGTATAGAAATATAAAGCCGTTCAAATAACGAAAATTAAAACCAATTTTTCAGAATCTTGTATTGTATTGTATATTACTTTATAAATAGTTTGCTTCGTAACTTTAGGTGGAAAAAAGTGAAAGGTCATCTTACCCTTTACTCAATGCGATCCTATGATTATATGTTTTTATTGTTTTATTAGGTATATTTCGATGTACTTATTTATAATCTTCAACAAAAACAACAAGCAAACTGAGCGTCCTAAACAACAAGGAGTTAAATGAGGTGTCATTAAATTGTCTTTGTTGTATCAAGGGTCCATATTAAGTAAATGGAAATCAGGTAAGCTACTATGAATGTTGCATTAAAAGAGACCCTCAGAGTCTAGTCTGTTCTAGCTGTATATATCCAGGACAGTCTACTTAACAAAAAAATTGGAAGAGAGTTGTAACTAAATACCTATTTCAATCCTAGCATGGACCATCTTCATATTCTGACGTGTAATCCGATTTTTAGTTTAAATGTTGTAGCTAGATGGAGCTAAAGAAGTTCGAAAGAAGGTAGTTTTGTAGTAGTGCCACTAAATTTCGGAAAGATGGCGGTATAAGCGTACATATTTTACGAACAAAAAAGTGCCATCTCTGATTGTTTGTTGATACCGTCAGCCTAAGTATCCTGCATCCTTTTTATGGCTAGCGGGCAAGATAGTAGTATCATATAGAAATAACACATGATTTAGACTTTTTAGTACACTTTTTTTTGTATGGGGATATCAGACCTCTTGTAATTTTCGTCCATGATCCTAGTAAGACAATATAAAACAAACGTCAAACAAACGTGAGTCCAAGTGAGCATCGTAAACAATAATTAGCGAATCGTGATATAACTAAATTGTCTTTACTGTGTCAAGAGTCCATATTAAGTGAGTGTAGGTCAGGTAAGCAACTGTGACTGTCGAGTCGAGAGGGTAGTTTATTCTAAAGTTCTGCACCGCATTTGGATATTCATAGCTTGTTTATGACTCCCCGTCACTTGCTGAGACGTGGCTCACAATGTCCATCAAGATTTACAAAGATAAAATAAGTCTTTTTTTATCTACACACTTATAAATGAAAAAACCATGTAAGTAACTGTGACTGTCGAGTCGAGATAGTCTAGTTTGCTCTTGTTCTACCTGTTTGCCGCAGGACCGCATCTCAGCGTTAAAAACGTAATTATGACTAGCCATCGCTTGCCAAGTCAATAAGGAAATTATAGGTCAAAAAATTACTATCTTTCTTGCTTTCCTATCAAAGGTGTTATTAATAACATTGTTGTGAGATATTCAAGCTGCCTAAGGCATCTGACATGCCTAGTTCAATGATAGTCATCTAGTGACAATAGTGATTATTGCACACTAGTGAACTAGTGTGCAGGTTTCCTCACGGTGTTTTCCTTTACCGGAAGCAAGTGGTGGTAGTTGGAAATGCCCGTACTTGAGTACAAACTCAAGAGCTACAAGTCAAGCTTAGTGATAATCGACCCCGTGCCTTACAGACGCAGATTTAGAGCCTAAACTTGGTCACCACCAACCACTTCATATCTCTAGAGTCTAGAGAGGGACTAGTGTGTTTTAGTTGTTTACCACTGCACTGCATCTTAGCATTAAAAACTTAATTATGATAGCCCCGTCACTTGCCACGTTCTGGCTCGTAAAATACCTAGTTGCCACGTTTATAATGATGGACAAAGAGGAAATGATTACGATAAATTTCTATGTCACATGTATATACAACGAGAAATAGACAGGAAAGAGACGAATGACTCTCGATTATAGAGTCGAGAGTGCCTAGTTTGTTCTAGTCTTAGCTGTTGGCCGCAAGACCGCATCTCAGCATTCAAAACTTAATTATGACCGCCCCAGTCTCCACCAGCAAGGGCGGTAAGAATTTGCCCTCCGGCACACAATTCGGGCAAAATGGGCAAAGTTGAAGTAAGTTCGAAATAATTATTATAAATAAAATATAGATAGATTACCGTATTTCATATTCGTTTTTCACAAAAATCAGTTTTTTTATCGTAAAGTATATTTTCATGTGAGGTAATTTAATAGCTTAACTTGATGAAATATATATACTTACTGTAAGTGTTTATTCCACTACAAGATAAAGTCCTACATCATATTTTTTCACACGCACTAAACACATAAATATAACAATTTATAACTATCCAAAATTAAAAGAATACTTTTTAATGGTTTTATGTCTTTGTTTCTTCATGCAAGTATAGGAATACTGTTTTACCAGTGCGCAATTTTTTGCAGATAATTCAGTCTTTGATCCTGATTACAATAATCAAACCCTTGAAATGGGCCGAATCCAGCTTGGAAGAGTTGACCATACCAAAGAAACATATACACTAACAAACATTGCAAGTTAAATAAATACAGATTAATAAAGAGAGGTAATAAGTTCTTTAAAATTTAGTTTCGCTGCAATTGCTAATAAGATCTACATCGTTAGCAGTTTCAGATAAGTCAAGGTAACGATTGTAGCCATAAATTTGTAGATTGGTCTTTAGTGAGCGCTGGCTACAATATCGCTTATGGCCGTGGTAGCCATTTTGTCCTGCCGACCGAATTCAATTCCATTCCCTATTCATCTCAGGCAGGCTTTGCTACAATGAATTCATTTAACGAATCCCATTATGGCATTAAAATGCAAATGAAGTTGTTGTAAGATTTTTAATATTCAGTTGCAATAGCGTCTTATCAACTTTGTAGATTTGGTAAGTTGGTGATAATATACAATTCTTTCTTAGATATTTTCCAAATAACAATAAGATATATAGATTAGATACCTATTTCTCAATTATTCATTATTTTAGAAGACTTTTCATTTTAATTAGAATTTGAATACCTAGTATTATACCAATACATGTACCACACACAATATATCAATGTAATTATAAGTCTTCCTTCACCAAAATACGATAAAGAAAATAACTGTTATTTCCTAACATATAATCGAGATAATTAATTAGACACTAAATCAATCTTCCATCAATTCCTTGGGGTATCAAGGATCGTCAATTTCCCGGCTTTCGAAGCAGAAGTAACTGGAAATAAAATCGTATATTATATGTATTTGTATAAATACAAATAGGGATAAGAACTGGGTCCGAAAAATATAATTTAATTAGTCCGTCCTAGTTAGTCAGTGAGATTCTCAAAAATAATAGACCCATATTTTTTGGTTTATCAAAGTAGTAAAAATACACAAACATACAGCGCATCGAAGTTTTGGAGTGGGGGCGATTACGTCACCGTCTAGTGAAAATCATATTAGATAAATTAAAATGCGCTGTATCATTGTTATTTTTGTTAATTTGAGAAAATAAAAAATACATGTCTTATATTCCTTTATAATCTACCTTATGAGCCAAAAATATTATGTTTGTCCACATCCGTCTTCTCAAGCTTCATAAAGGTGTACCAACACTGCCAAAATAACGACTAGCGATAAGAATAACATCAGTATACTGCCGGTTCCTCAATACCTCTTGTTTTAGAGGGATCTCATCATCATCATCATCATATCAGGCACAGGATGTCCACTGCTGGACATAGGGATCTCAAGTATTAATGTATTTTTTTTAATAGTGTTGACTAATTTATAAACATCAGTACATTTTCAAAACACAGTAGCTGTCAAACGGCACAGCAGTTTGTCGGAAACTACAATGCCACTTGTAGGACTAAGTATGTACCAGATTTCAGCCCGTTTCTAAAATTACTTGCCATGTATTAGCACTAAGCGGATAACTTGCTTCTAATTCTTCAATATCAATTAAACATGGCATCTTTTGGACAATGCATTCAAACTCGACCTTGTATCAGCCGTATCTCCTAATAGAAGAAAAAGAGAACAAAGTTGCAGAGTTGCAAAACAAGACTTATTTCGGAGTTCGGACGGTCCGTGCCTCTATTTTCGTGAATTATACGTTCAGTGAACTAGAAGCGGTGTGTACCACTTCGCCGCAACAAATTAAAACTTTTCTATTTAGAAGAACATGGCGAACCGAACACCATATGGGGATAGCAATATATATCCCCCAGACAAAAACATACGTTGTTTTTGTTTGTTCCAACGCTGTCGTACTGAAGTTTATCCATAATGCCATTTTGCTACAAGAGAACTAAAACGGATTATGGTTTTCAAGAGTTGTACCTCTACAATTTCCTTTGAAGTAACGAAAGCGAATTACTGAGACATCGATAAAAATGTCTATTTGATTTTATTCTCTGGAGACGTTAGTAGGTGTATCTTTGATGTTAGTATCTATACAATATATTAATGATAAAGGTGGTGTAGACACGTGGCAAAGGATTGAGCAAATTGAGGCGTGCCACAACGGGCCGGGTCGCAAAAAATCCGCCGCGATCCGCGTCTATAAAATTTATATGCAGATTGGCAGATTATACTCGTACTCTCAGGTCATCACGGAATGGTCTATGCAATGCGGACTGCCCCAACTAGCTTCGTCTCGATATTGTGTGCCACGGGATTGCAATACAGTATTTTAATTTTTTGTCATTAATAGACAGTCATATTCCCGTCAAAAATCTACAGATTCATTGCGATTTGGCGCCGCTGGCGGCGGCCGCTCGATACGACTTTTGTTTTTCCCAAGCTATACTATGCCTTTCGGGGATAGATATAAAGGTGAATATGGTTTGTCAATGAAAGTGCGCTGCCGGCCGCTGCCATTCTGAAGCGGTGCTAAATCTACACACCACAATTTTTTTTATCTACCTAAGTATGACCATTCTTATATGTAAGGAGAAAATGGGGTGGCTTCATCTATTCTTTCCACACAATTAACATTTCACTTAGCATTAGAGTAATATGTACTTACGTAAAATAAAAATAGAATTATTGATACTTACAGGTTCTCTAAAACAGACCGTAGGTAAGGGAAGATCAAAGCGACATCGACGACATTGATTTTCTTCCTGACTTCCGGCAACTTAGCCCGCGGCCTGTGAAAACAAAAATAGGAGCTCCTTTATCAACCGCTGCCATTTTAATATTATAGATTTATTTAACTAGCTAAAATGAGATAAGATTATTGTATCGTTACATTTCAATTTATATTTTTTTATACTTTAAGTGGAATCTGGCCTCCGAAGCAATACCAATCAGAATGTAATTGGGAACGCGGTTATGAGAGAAATATTTTTAACTTTTTAAGTTTCGTAAATAATGTTGAATTTAAATGTGCATAACAATTGTATATAGCTGTCTACCTCTGGAATGCTCTTCCCGTAGAGTTCGTACTGCTCAGACTAAAACAAGCTTTAAAAATCGTCTCCATAAATATTATCTGTCGTTATGCCAGTAAGTCTCAGTTCTGTTAAGTGTCACTAAATACATTTAAATATTTTAGTATCGTATATGTATTATATATATATATATATATATTATAGAATAAGCTTATGTATGTATATATATAAGTATTAATATGTAAGCATATAATTAGGTATAGATACTGCGCCTACCTTATTCCGTACTATTCCTCTACCCAAAGGTTGACTGGAAGAGATCGCATCTAGCGATAAGTCCGCCTTTGTACCAATATTTTCATTGTGTTTGTTATTTTTATTTTATGAATTATTATGGTGCAATAAAGATAATTTGTATTGTATTGTATTGTATTATATAGGGGAGAAAGTGGGTCTCATTGGATGGAGTAATTCTTTTTTATCTATGTCGACATCTAGTTAGACTTAAATTCCTAGCTCTCACCTTCTCGTGGTCTCCCCTGGTAATTATGGTGAGTAATATATTATGAAGATACTATATACTTGACATAAGTCAACGTGACAGGAAGAAACTCGCCGAGACGCACTAGCCAGCGCGGCGTTTTATGGCCAAGTTACTTTTGTCCAAATGAATAGTGCCAAAAAACAAGGCCCTCAGTCCCCAGCAGCCCCAGCCCCGCTGTTCCTAATTACGGCAGCGGTTACGGTAACGGTGGGGAGAGGGTACAAGTCGGTGGAAAGAACTGGATCGCGGCAAAAGGAGGCTTATGCCCAGCAGTGAGTTTTTGAAATCTGATGATAATGATGATGACGAAACCTTAAAAAAAAAAATATAAAATATTTTTAATAGAAGATTATTAGGTATTTCTAAATAAAAAACAGTATAAACCGAATTTTGTATTTTTCTTTTTGGCTTTTAATTGTATGTTCACAAATATTTAAAAAAATGCAATCGGTGTAAGTAAAAGTAATCGTATTAACTCTGTTTTAAAAGTCATATCTATTATGCCTCTGAAAAGCCAACGTCCCTAACCACAAATAGAAAATTGTCAATTAACGCGTAGGATCAATATCGCAGCGCAATTTGCATGCGAAAGCGTCCTAGGTCGAGTTTTCCCGGAGTCGGGCGGCGGCCCGTTGGTCAGCCGTTTGTCGACGACATTAATTAAAAGTGCAATTTATCTCACTTAGGCTGCCTTTACGCTGCTTGTTTGCCGAAACACTAGTAACGGTTTTGTGCCCTGACAACTCGAGTTGAAGTTAGTGTTTGCGGTTGTAATAGACTTCTTGTAGCAATTTATTGAACATAGTAGACTAAAAGCAATGTTAATAAGTATCCTGACAACTCGAGTTGAAGTTAGTGTTTGCGGTTGTAATAGACTTCTTGTAGCAACTTATTGAACAAAGTAGACTGTAAGCAATGTAAATAAGTATTTAAAAGTGTCATTTGTCTCACTTAGGCTGCCTTAACGCTGCTTTCTTACCAAAACACTAGTAATGGTTTTGTGCCCTGTTAGTGTTTGCGGTAATTTTAGTTACAATAGACGTAATTGCAGCAATTTATACATAGTATACTGACATCTCCATCAATGCAACACTATATCGGTTTTGTGCCCTGATAACTCGAGTTGAAATTTTGTAGTGTTTGTGGTCATTTTGGTTATTGAGCGAGCGAGCGAAGCGTCTCAGTTTCGAGATGGGCCAAAAATGCTTTTGTCCGTCAGTTGGTCGGTTTCTCTCCTACAGGTTGCATTTATCAACCGATTATTATGAAATTTTATATGCAGGTTCAATAATTAAATAGAATTTGATTGTCGATTAAGTTTTTAGAAAATTTCCAAAATGGCGGAGATATGAGGGTTTAAGACTTTAAGAAAATAATTTTTTTGCCGTTTCGATTAATTTTCAAATACATCATAAAACTTTTTATCTTATCTTTTTATCTAATGTCATATAATTCAAATTATAAACTTGAGAACGATTTTATATTTACTTACTTTATGAACACAACACCAAAATTTAAATATAGAATCCCATTTTTTTCTCGAACAAAACAATGTTAATGAAATTTTTTAACCATTACGATACAAATCAATTATTGTTACGGCCCTGGATACATGTCATTTGAGCCACATAAAAATGGTGACACCATTTTTGCGTTCCGAAACCTTGTTATTGATGGTGGAAATCCTTGGGGATTAATTTATTTTATTAATGGAACGCTATAGATGCTGTTCACCATTTTTATAGCGTTACAAACAAATTTTGATTACTGTATTATGGTTCAAAAGGATTCGTATTCAGGGCCGTAAAAAAAATAATTAATTATCTGTGTCCTTATAATTTATTATGGCGCCTCATACGTTTTTATGTAATAAATTTCTTGTAATCTCCTTGCCTACGTCTTGCAAAAATGTCTGGTAGTAAATTTAAAGAAAATAGGACTCCGCCCGAGATTCTTCGATGACTTACAATCTTTTACCAGCAAAGTCGAGAAAACTATATGATAACTGATATCAGGATTTCATGGCATGGAAAATACAAAAACAAGGTTCTTAGTTTTTAGTAAACGTAGTATTTGACCTATTTCCAGTAATTGTGTAAGAAGTTTCCCTCATTATTGTCGATGTTGACACACTCGTGTGTAATACCCCTCATTAAAGACGCAACTTTTTTGTCTGAACAAATTTTTTATCCCATAAACTTCAACGGTTGGGGGGGGGGGGGGGGTGAGTCGCGAGGTTTACAGCTCACAGACCCACTAGTAATAGACGTTCTTACAGAAATCTATAAAGCACAGCTTTTAGGGGGGTTTAATTATTGACAACCATTCATTACTTACATAATTAAATTAATTTCTGTTTTTCCTAAAGGTTGACTGGTAGATAATGCATTAGCGTTAAGTTCACCTTTTGTACCATTGTGGTCAATAAAGATTTCAATAAATAATAAATAAGTAATAAACTATCTATATGTATGTGTATACCCATTTCTCAAGTTGGTATGGCGAGTTGCCAGTAATTAAAACGTGTTTTGTCACAGAATAGAAACTAGTGTTTTGTAAATACGATCTTGTGTTACTGTTAGTATTCAACTATGTTGCCCTGGGAATGGCGTGAGACTGGTTCTTATTCTGTGGTAAGTATAGCTAATCTGTCTTCAACTTTAGTTTAAGATTTAGGTAGGTAGTTATACTCTCGACGGAAGCAGGATTACGATGTGTAGACTCGTAAATAATGTACATTTTAGATAAGAGGTATTTTTGAAGTCCTCACGTCTCTAATTTTTATTTTAAATTTAATTCCCTCTGGCTTCTGGCATTTAGCTTAAACTAACATATTTAAAGTTTTTTAAGGCAGCGCTCCGCAGCAGTTACACGGCGGAGTAAATCTGCACGGGTCATTAAATTTTCTTGCGCATTCACTGGGTTTTGTAAATTTCGGAGTAATGCCTGCCATACTCGTACTTGCAAACGCTGTGTGGCTCATTGTATGAACTTTAAAGTGTGTAACATTATTGTGAAAACCAGGTAGGTTTTTTTAATGCAGGTGCATTTAAGTATATATCTCTATAAATGTGAGAAATAACAGGAAAAACTTTGTTTGGCTGTTTCTTAAAACTACTAAATCATGAAAACATCAAGCTAAAGTTTCTCTTTGTAATAATTTTTTTAGGGTTCCGCACCCAAAGGGTGCCAACGGGACCCTATTACTGAGACTCCGCTGTCTGTTCGTCTGTCCGTCCGTCTGTCACAGGGCTCTATCCCTTGAACCGTAATAGCTATACACTTGAAATATTAACCGATTATGTATTACTGTTTACGAGTGCAGTAGCATTACAAGCTTTTCATATAAACATATCTCTGCAGAAAAAGAAATAGCCAATGCTAAATATTAGAGGAAAAAGAAGTGGCAGAGACCAAGCTCTGCGTTGAGCTAGAAAATATAAATAATAAGAAAAGAAAAAAAAAGAAAGAAGACAACCTCCAGACCGATAAAAGATACAACACTTCGTCAGAAGAATCAGGAATCGCTATCTCTGACGTCATAAGCAAGATGCAGCCAACATAGATCTTCGAAAGATGCATCAGAAAAAGAATCATTACACACCAATTATAAAATATTAATTCCAATTTGTTTACTTGTTGCTGGAATACGGTGGACTCTAATTTCCCACTACTTTCCCATCTCCCAAACTGTAATTTCTCACACGATCCATATCCTATATACGTGCTCACTTGGTTTCTTGAGCCTGGTACAGGTTTAACGCGGTCTGACGTGGCTGCGCTAGTAAAACGGAGACGATAAGTACCTATATCGGCCCGTTGCTGGACGTGCAGTCACTTCCATTCCAAGGTGGACTTAGTTCCTACGCTCTTGCTGCGAAACGTTGGCTGGGTGGGAACAGAACTGAACTAAACTGATTATGTATTACGGTGGCTGCTATAACAATAAATAATAAAAATAAGATAAAGTTACAAATTACAGAGGGTCGTCAAAAAGAAACGTGTTTTTACAGCGTTTTTGAACATTGTACGGAGGTACGGAACCCTTCATGTACAAGTCCGACTCACACTTGACTGGTTATTTTTTTAAGGCCTGACGCAAAAAGATAAACGATATCAATAGCATTAGTTTGATTTTTCTTTCTGTATCACCGTAACTCTCGTGCGACTCAATCGAGTTCCTAGCTATGTTTGATCTAAACGGTTAAGCCGTTTACAGGAAACATACAGTCGTATATAGGGTAAAATAAAATAAAATCTGGGTTTTTTAATTTTGAATCAATTACTAATTAAAATAAAAATAACGTTTATTTTATCTTCACTACAGATACTTAAGTAACTTATATTGTTACTTATCACTATTTTTATTATGAACTCTTGTATGACATATTAAACCTTGTGAAGAGACTAGTCCCTGAAATAGGTCCCTTGGGGACCTATTCTACAGGTAACTAGGACCCTCCCTCGGAATACTATTGTACTTATAACTAAGTATTATTTGTAAAGTTAAGTACGCACGTAACGCTCGTACGCAAGTGAGTAAGCACGTAAAAACACATGTGTATATAAACTGGTAGTGTAACCATAGTTATTAAACATTTTGCGTTATGTACCGTTACTTTATACCTACAACGTAGCCTTTTTCAACCGCCTTAAAACTCTCATCCTTAGTTTTGTCTATGCATTGTTACGATGCACATTTAAATATGACAAAAGTATATAGCCGCACGAATATTCCTACCAGCGATTATATCATATGAATAGAAACCAATACCGTAGGCATTAAAAATTTATTTATTTAACTTTATTACAAAAAAACTAACAGGCGGACCTAGGGCCTAGGGCCTTTTCTACCAGTCAACCTACAGGTGGTGCTGATAAAACCAAAATATGTATGGAATAAAATAAAATACGATTCACACAATATCCGGACTCAGACAGGTGTCGCGGTGATAAATGGCAACTATATTTCGTTCGTGTACCGCATCAGTTACACGCATTGTCTGAACTACCAATATCCTTTTTTATATATTTTTTTCTAAATATGTTTGTATGAGTTATCCATGGGTTACTCCACGCTTAGCCAATGTATGAGTCTTAGGGTTACCCATAGGTTACTCCACGCTTAGCTAATTTATAAGTCTTAGGGCCGCGCTACATTGGATTGGCAGCGCTCGTAAGCGAAGCGACGGGCAGTTTTAATAAGAAGATTACATTATACAAACAGATTACATACAACACAGATTATATACAAACTTTATGTACAATGTCATAAAATGCGTAGCCCTTAGGGTTATACGTGGATTACCCCACGCCTAGCTTATTTATAAGTTGGATTATCCATGGGTTACTCTACGCTTAGCTAATTTCGGCGGGAGTACAACATTACATTAACTTATTTAAAGTAAAAGCCTCTAAGTACCTTTTGGATCTATATCCCTCTACACAAGCCTCCTAAAAGGCAATTTTGATTATAAAGAAAATAAGTACCTACATATAAGGAAATAAAAGTTATAAAAACGTCCTTGATCTTTGAAGCACGTGGATATTTTGAAAGAAAAAGGTTCAACGATCTCCATCTAATATGTCTAGACTAATAGATAAGTTTATTAAAATCGGTTGTGTGGTGTGTTTTTTTTAAACGAAAATAATTACAAAAAATATGTCGCCTAAGGATACAACAAGTTTCAATATTAAGCTTTTTTGGTATTGCAGTCGGATTTTTGTTTCGAAAACATATCAATAATCATTAAATACTTAGATGTAAGTATTTCCCTTTTTATTTTTTTATCAAAATAATCATCATCATCCGAGCGTATTCCCGGTTGCATCCTCATTGTTATTTTTTATCAAAATAATAACAGATAATAATATATTACTGATTTTTAATACTTTAATAAATTAACAGGTTAAAGAAAACAAATACTAACTTGCGGCATAGATCAAGGACAACATCCACCATGGCTGTTATAGAAATAAATATTATGAAAAAAGGAAATAAATAAAAGATGGTTCATTATAATCAAATTCAATGGTATTTAAAAAAAAAATTGGTATGAATACCAAAACAATGTATTGGTATAGGTAGTAACTCTTTAAATGTGCCCCTACCTACATGCGTTGCGGGAAGTTCGGGGATGAGGGTTCATTGTTATTTAATTCCGAGCTGCTAAACTTTCTAACGAAACTTCAATTAACTTTGACACTCGTTGAAGTACGTACGGCAAAGTTCACTCGAAAATACACAATCGACAACTTAAATTACTTTTACTCAAATTGATCTTCACTTCACTAATTAGTAATAATTAAATTCATACTACAAAATCCATTTGCATGCACTTACATATCAGCTCTAATGCTATTGTTAGAACACCCTTGTGTGCAATAGATATGCATCAGGGCACTTCTAAATAAATCCTGAGAAAAACTTCAAATGGACGACTGTTCGGCATTTTTCATACCAAAATAGTTGCACTGGCAACAACCTTTAAACAAAAGTATGGCAGATTTTGGAATATGCTAGTGTAGCATAGACCAGTGAGTTAAAGCTGATTTCTAACTCTATCTCATCTTTGTAACTGTACTAGATAAATCAATAAACCATGTAAGGTATTTCATTCTATGAAAAAATACTTCGCACTGTTGACACTAAAGGACATCGCACACTATCCCAGCACCGCAACGGCACGGCTGCAGCACGGCGTCGTCGCCTAGAATTCAGGTTACGGCTAGCCGCCAGGGCACTAACTACGCGTAGTCAGTTAGGTGCAAGCTCGCAGTCCGCGCGCTGGCCACGAAGTGCAAGCTTGCTGTCACCGCGAACACAATTTTTATATAGCATTTGAGATTGAACACGCCTACGATTACTTACAATACACTACACGGCGGCACAACGTTGTTATGCTGGCCGTTCGGAGTCGGCGCGCCGTAAACACGCAGATGGCGTACTGTAAGGACGCTGTCCACTCGCTTGAAGCGCGCGGCCTGCGAGCCGAGCTGGACGATAGCGGCAAGCGCGCTGACAGCTCGCCGTCGGCTTTTTCATATTGATATTATAGTATGTATTATATGACAGACGATTTAATGCTCTGTTGGAGACGTAATAAAGGCCAACTCCTTGCTGTTGTAAAATAGTTTTTATTCCAATTTTCGTTATACAATTGTTGATACAAAATAGGACAGTTTGTGCGCTGTGCTTGCGGTGACGATTTTAAAGCGCATCGAAGTACCGCCGATATCGTAATGAATGGTTGCGTCTGCGCACTTCTCCGCTCGCCCCACACCGTCGCCCGTCGGTGACGTCACGAATCCTTAACATGCTCTAAATTGAATGACAAGGTGATTGCTGGATTGGATCCGTGCCGTTGCCGTGCCGGAAAAGTCTGCCATAACCTTAAATCTCTCTTTTATTGATTACAATGCACGGAACAATATCTAAGTTAAAAATATGTGATGAAAAATTTCTCCACGAGTGAAATTCTAACTCACGCCCCATCATCTGTACTATGAGTATTGTAATTGTATCATCTGTATTAAAATGCTGTATAAATCAATAAATAAAATAAAGCGTTCTTCACTTTAATCGACATTCAATTCATCTAATACCACACTTCTAAATAGTGGGTAGTAATGTATGTATAAATGTAATACCGCACTTCTATTAATGTAGTGAGGAAATTCGTCAGAGTGATTCAAAGTCACAGGACAAT
This sequence comes from Acrobasis repandana, assembly GCA_963576875.1. NCBI lineage: Eukaryota > Metazoa > Arthropoda > Insecta > Lepidoptera > Pyralidae > Acrobasis > Acrobasis repandana. The sequence continues at coordinate 8,905,103 of OY756215.1, forward strand.
TGGAAGTGCAATCACAGTACAGATGTGAGGGGCGTAAGTTCTAATCACACTCATGGCGAAATTTTTCATCACATATTTTTATAATTAAGACTAAACCTCCCCGAAACATTAAGATATTTGAATCTCCATAATTGGTTTTTTTCCTGTCCTTGATTGTATCAGCACACAGCTCGTTGCTAAAAGCTGAGAGGCAATTTAGACTTGTAGTTTAACAATTTACAGCAAAATAATTTGAGCGTAATATTTCCCTAATAAATTAATGAACGTTGATTTCATACACATGACTGGTTTATTATTTACTAGCGTTTGCCCGCGGCTTTGCCTGTGAATATTTATCTTTTACTCTTGCGTCTATCCCCAGGGGTAGCTATAATAATTCCAGAATATAGAATCTATAGTCTTTGCCTACACCTGTAAGAACAGGCGTGATAGTATGTATGTATAAAATCTATTTACGAGCATGTCAGTCTATACCCACTATCTTAAATTGTAGATTTTCGTCCAAAAAAAATACGTCATAAGAAAGTCTCTTATTTATATGTATAACCAGTAATTATGACTAGAGGTCGTCTAATTGAAAACCAAGTACAGCAAGTGCGGCGTAGGATACCTACCAGGTGTACCTACAGTTGCCCCAAAAAGTTACAAAAATGGTTGCAGGCTGCTTTCTATCAGTAATATTGGAAATTTTTGGGGCCTACGTCGTGCAGTGCAGTTAGTTGATGATGTTTCTGCGATTAAAACTAAAGGATGTAAGAATACTGCTTGATAACTCCATGCTGCATGCTGCTGTCTACCTCATTTCTTCATCATCTCATCCTGTCCGCTTTTTAGAGACTAAATTACAAAATTTGATTTCAGAATGATAGTAATTTTTATACATTTACTTGTAATTTTATGTAAAATTCCAGTTCAATGCCATTTCATTGTGTAAAAGTGTTCTCTCTCCTTTATCTCATGTAAGGTCCACCATACGTACTGATGCTGGGATACGGTTACATCTCACAAGGGTAGAGAAACAGACACATTGGTATATAGTGTATTATCACCTTATATTTGGTATGATATCGATGCAGGTGAAAAATAGGAAATTGGAAAGATCTAGAATCGGTGTGAAATACGGTTTGTTGGCTTTGGTGCTGAGGCAATTTCGACGTGCAATGGCGCGTGACTGCCCTTGGGCGCCACATACCTGCCCGTTGCCACACCGTATCTATTTTATATTGGGTCGGAATACTTAAAATCGAAGTTTATCCGTTCGCCATTTGGAGCTGACAGAAATCTCATCTGACCTTTCAGCTGGAATGAAGTTTATGGTATTTTATTCTGTTAAAAATATAAAATCTGAGCGTTAACTGGATTCTCACTTTTTCCTGAAATGTTATGTATTTTGTAAAGATTTTACTAAAAGTATTGTAAAAAAAATATATAATTCGAGGTCCGTATATTCTACCTAACAAAAGTCTCAAAGCTGGCCTCTCTAGGGAGACTTCTTGAAGGTTTCAAAAGATGCACCTAACCTTCGCGACATCCCAATGGGCTAAAATATGGGTAGGTGAGTATAATTATAGAGCATAAAGTGGGTCGACCTCGGCGAACTTTCTGCGGTCAGATTGCAGACGTTCTAAAAAAGGGGACATAAGAAGTACCCGTAACCGAAGGGCATGTATGAAGGGGTTGATGAGTGTAGATGAAGCGAAAGAGATCTGTCTGCATCGTAGCAAGTGGAGGTCAAATCAAATCAAATTATTTATTTGCTTAATAAGAGTACAATGTTGTCTTATAATTAAAATATAGTCCTTCTTATTGACCCTTTCGGGTATAGCATAATTTTAACATACATACTTATCTATTTTCTCCTAAAAATATTAACAATAGGTATTATTTGTTGCAATATTATTTACATTACACATTACTTCTTTTTAGCATAATTTTTAACCCAAGCAAGACAACAATTATCCCATTTACAAGGCTCCGGAAACTGACATGTTTGAATAATATCAAAATGAACGGTACGGAGCTTAAATTGTCCAAGGAGATAAAATATCTAGGCGTTACGTTAGATAAAGAACTGACTTGAAACATACATGTTAATCTATACATATAATAAGACTGTAAAAGATCGATTTCTGTACATTGAAGATTTTTATGAAAAATTGTTACAGGGGGTCTTAATTACCGTAATAGAAGCCAAAACAACAATTTTTAAAATTTTTGTCTGTCTGTCTGTCTGTCTGTCTGTTTGTCCGGGCTAATCTCAGAATCTACTGGACCGATTTTGACGGGACTTTTTTTATTTGACTCAGTATCACCTGGAGAGTAAACTGGGATATAAATAATCACGCCGATGAACTTAGGGGGCAGGCAGGAAATTGAATCTCAGAATCTACTAAACCGATTTTAATGGGACTTTTTTTTATTTGACTCAACATTACTTGGAAGGTAAAGAAGGATAGAAATAATCACGCCAATAGACTAAGGGGGTAGGCAGAAAATTGAATCTCGGAAACTACTGGGCCGATTTTAATGGGACTTTTTTTATTTGACTCAGCATCACTTGCAATAATCACGCCAATAGACTAAGAGGGTAGGCAGGAAATTGAATATCAGAAACTACAGGACTGAATTTGATGGGATTTTTTCATTTGATTGAGTTTTACCTAGACAGTGAAATATATAATAACTCACGCCAAGTGACTAAGTGTTAACTGGCCTAAACTTGGGATGAATTAAGGGAACTCATTGTGTGTACCTGTTATAGAGTCGCAGGTATGCCTGCATTTGGGTTATGTTAAACAGTAGCATAGGCTGGGAGTACCTCCACGCGGTGAAGGCGGTAACAGTTAAAGTACTGGCTAAAACTCCCATTATTATTGTGATGTAAAGATGCCTTCGGGCTTATGTTATTGTTGTCGTGTATTTTGGTCATTGTGTGGTTGTGTAGACGGTAACGCAGAGGAGCAACCACAGCGCTTTCTTTCAGATTTTGATTGTTTCTGGAAAAAAATACTTACCTACTTATAGAATTATTTGACTTGGTTACTAAAACGGACTTTTGTTATTGCTTCGCGATTTGGTTATTTGTTGCTTTGTTATTGTAGTTATTAAAACTATATTTGACTTGGTTAGTAAAACGGACTTTTGTTTTTGCTTTGCGATTAGGTTATTGGTTGCTTTTTATTGTCGTTAAGTGGCTAAGTTACTTTATTGTAGCAATGCCTCGAAAACGACCCAATCTCTCTAAAAATAGTAGAGAAGCCAAAAGAAAGAGATTAGCTAGATCACAGGAATCAAATGACGAACGGCAGGTCCGACTTGAGGCTGCTCGAGAACGTCAAGCTATGGCGCGCTCTTTGGAATCTCCTTCCGATCGTGATGCACGCCTTAGCTATGACCGTGAACGCCAATCGTCATCTCGAGCTTCAGAAACCCTTACCGAAAGGAACCTTAGGCTGACGGCTGACAGCGAGCGCCATGCATTGTCGCGCGCATCTGAAACCTTTACAGAGAGGTCTCTTAGGTTAACAGCAGATAGTGAGCGACATGCAACGTCTCGCGCCTCCGAAACTTCTCCAGAAAGGGACTCTAGATTGACAGCTGATCGTGAGCGTCACACATTATCTCGCGCATCTGAAACCTTTACACAGAGGTCTTTGAGGTTAACAGCAGATAGTGAGCGACATGCAACGTCTCGCGCCTCCGAAACTTCTCCAGAAAGGGACTCTAGATTGAGAGCTGATCGTGAGCGTCACACATTATCTCGCGCATCTGAAACCTTCACAGAGAGGTCCCTTAGGCTAACAGCGGATAGTGAGCGGCATGCAACGTCTCGCGCATCTGAAACCTTTACAGAGAGGTCCCTTAGGTTGACAGCGGATAGTGAGCGGCATGCAATGTCTCGCGCCTCCGAAACTTCTCCAGAAAGGGACTCCAGATTGACCACTGATCGTGAGCGGCATGCATTATCGCGCGCGTCTGAAACCTTATCTCAATACGAAGAACGCTTAAGAAATGATCGAGACCGGCATAACAGGGCGAGATCTCTAGAAAGCGATGACCAGCACCAACAGAGATTGGAAGAAGCGAGAGAAAATTATGAGCGTTTACGCAGAAATAATGAAATTTTCTTAGAAAATGAGCGGCTGAGGGTAGGTGTGACGCGTAGTGAAGAGACAGAAGAACAACTTCAAGCTCGCTTGGATGCTGATCGGCTGCGGCACTCTCTCAACAGAATTTCGATTTCCTCTGAAGACTCAGACGAAGCCCAACAAGTAGGACATGACACCCTCCCATGGATTAATAAAGAAAGAAGTGCGTTTAATTATACACCTATGGTAAATTATTCTGAATGTAGTTCCATTGGAGGAATGATTATAATTTGTCCATTTTGTGATGCTCTCAAATGGCAAAAAGAAGCAAATGGGATGTGTTGCTCCGGTGGGAAAGTGCGTATTGATCTTTTTGAAAATCCACCTGAAGTTTTAAAATCATTGCTGAATGGTGACCACCCTCAATCCAAACATTTCTTGGACAATGTTCGAGCATATAACAATGCCTTTCAAATGACGTCTTTCGGTGCAAAACAAATATCTGAAGGGCCATTCATGCCAACATTTAAGATCCAGGGTCAGGTCTACCACCTAATTGGTTCCCTGTTGCCTGAAAATCAGCCCCAATTTCTTCAGATTTATTTTGTGTCCAATTATGAGGAGCAAGCAAACATAAGAAACCAAATTTATCCACAGCTTAATGGCAATCTAATCACGGTACTTCAAAGTATGCTGCACCAGGTAAACCCTTATGTGCATAGTTTCAAAGCCGCATTAGAATCTGTTCCGCAAGGTCAGAACAATAATTACAAATTTGTCATTAACGCAGAAAAACGACCCGCAGCTGAGCATCGTGGTAGGCACAATACACCTGTTGCAAATGAAGTGGCCGCTGTTTTAGTTGACCAAGAATGTGAACGTCGAGATATAGTCTTGCGCACTCGAGATGACCGGCTACAGCGTATCTACGAAACGCATCGTTCATATGACGCCTTACAATACCCCCTAATTTACAGCCGAGGGGAAGATGGCTATAACTTTGGGATCCATCAAGTGAACCCCACCACAAGAGAGCCTAACTTAAACAAAAAAGTGTCAGCCCAGCAGTTTTATGCTGCCATTCTGCAAATACGACGTGATCGTTTTGCATATTTGCAACGGTTCCGTGGCCTGTTTAGTCAGTTTATTGTTGATATGTACGCGAAAATTGAAACTGAGCGCTTAGTGTACATACGGACCAACCAGAGACGATTACGTGCTGAAGAATATGTGCATTTACGTGACGCTATGCAGCAGGATGCTGATTCTGAAAACTTAGGCCGCTTAGTCATTCTTCCATCCAGTTTCACCGGCGGACCGCGCTATATGCACGAACGCACGCAGGATGCTTTCTGCTACGTCCGAAAGTATGGAAGACCGGATTTATTTATCACGTTTACTACTAACCCGAAATGGAACGAGATCACCCAAGAGTTATTTGCAGGTCAAGCATCTTATGACCGACATGACGTGGTTGCAAGGGTGTTTCACTTGAATCTAAAAATAATGATCGACCTTCTTACGAAAGAAAGCGTTTTTGGTCCTTTTCTGTGCTTTATGTATAGCGTTGAGTGGCAAAAGCGTGGCCTTCCTCACGCGCACATCTTGCTGTGGCTGCAGAATAAAATACGACCCAACGATGTCGACACCTTAATAAGCGCTGAGCTTCCGAACCCCAAAGAGGATCCTGCACTGTATGAAATAATAAAAACACATATGGTACATGGCCCCTGCGGTATCCTGAATAGAAATTCTCCCTGCATGAAGGATGGCCATTGTACAAAAAGGTATCCCCGTGCTTTAGTAGAGCAGACAGTTACAGGTGAGAATGGGTACCCTTCATATCGACGTCGATCACCGCAGCAGGGCGGATATACAGCTGAAATTAGATTACGCGGACAGCAGCTAATAATTGATAATAGTTGGGTTGTTCCCTACTCACCTTTATTGTCCAAAATATTCGGCGCCCACATAAACGTTGAGATGTGCAATAGTGTGGAGGCAATAAAATATATTTGCAAATATGTCAATAAAGGCAACGACCAAGCAACGTTCGCTTTGCAAGGAACCGATCGAGACGAAGTTACCAGGTACCAAACCGGACGATACATTAGCACTTCTGAAGCTATATGGCGCATATTGGGATTTGGCATTCATGAAAGGCATCCTACAGTAATGCATCTTGATGTCCACTTAGAGAATGGTCAGAGAATATACTTTGACGCAGATAACGCTCGAAACCGTGTAGAAAACCCACGCCAGACAACACTTTTAGCGTTTTTCAGGTTGTGCCAAGAAGGCGATTTCGCTAAAACGTTAACCTACGATGAAGTACCCTCTTATTACACTTTTGATAAGCAAAGAGGAGTATTTAACAGACGTAGACGTGGTCAGCCAGTTGAAGGATTCCCTGGCGTTTTCAAGGACTCTGCTTTAGGTCGAGTGTACACAGTTCACCCCAGTAGCGGGGAATGCTTTTACTTGCGGCTGCTTTTGCACAACGTTCAAGGACCAACTTCTTTCCAATTTTTAAAAACAGTTCATGATGTTGAGCATCCCACATTTCAATCAGCTTGCCGAGCACTTCAACTGCTTGAAGGTGATCAACATTGGGATGCGACTCTCGAAGAAGCCTGTGTCAGCGACAGTCCCAAACGCTTACGTCACCTATTTGCTGTCATGTTAGTGTTCTGTGGTATTTCAGACCCTTTAAGTTTGTGGGAGAAGTATAAGACGTATCTTTCTGAAGACTTCCATCATTCTTTGAGGCGCAATTTAAATCAAGATATTGATCCAAATGACGAAAGAGTAATTAATAGTTCCCTTTGTTCTATTCAGGAGATCCTTTTATCAATTGGTGGCAAATCTTTGAGTGACTTCAGTCTTCCCTCTCCTCAAATTCTACCCGATCAACCGCGTATCAACCGTGAGTATGCCTCGGAGATAAACTATAGCTCCACTGATCTAACCGCTATAGTAAATGACAATTTACAAAATTTTACACCAGAACAAAGGGAAATATTTGACATCGTCGTCCAAAGCGTACTTAATAATGAAGGGAAGATATTCTTCCTAGATGCTCCAGGTGGTACTGGAAAGACCTACCTAACAAAAGCGATTCTTGCTGAATTCAGGCGACAAGGTAAGATAGCACTGGCCGTAGCATCTTCTGGAATCGCAGCTACACTTCTTTCCGGTGGTAAAACTGCCCACACAATGTTCAAAATCCCAATCGATTTAGATAGCACTGAAACACCAACATGTGCAGTTACAAGAAATTGCGATAAAGCAAAGGTGTTTCAGGATTGCTGTCTTATCGTTTGGGATGAATGCACAATGGCAAATAAAAAAGCTGTTGAAGCCGTGGATAGAACACTGCGGGACATTCGCCGAAACGATATTCCAATGGGGAACGTGACAGTTCTTTTCTCTGGCGATTTCCGGCAAACTCTTCCGGTTGTTACTCGGGGAACCAGAGCCGATGAAATTAATGCATCCTTGAAGCGTTCATATCTATGGCCTCAAATAATACGAATGCGTCTAACAATCAACATGCGAGCACAACTAGGCGGAAATTCCCAGGCACAAACATTTTCGAATATTCTTTTAGAAATTGGAGAAGGTACTCTTCCTGAAGATGAAGGACAAGTTGTCATTCCTGACATTTTAGGTAGAGTTGTGTCGTCTGAAGATGAACTAATAAATTCAGTGTTTGGAGACGTTTCAAGTATTATTCAACATGATAATTCTTGGTTATGTGAACGCGCCATACTGACACCCAAAAACGAACAAGCTGCTGCATTAAATGCAAAAATTTTGGCAGAAATTGGTGGAGATGAAGTGGTGTACACGTCCTATAACAGCGTTGTACATGAGGACGATGCTACGAACTACCCAATAGAGTTTTTGAGCTCTCTAACAGCGAGTGGTCTTCCTGCACATAAAATCACACTGAAAGTCGGAGTGCCCATAATGCTTTTGAGAAATCTAACTCCGCCCAAATTATGTAATGGCACCCGACTTAAAGTAAGTGCTTTGCAGAGAAATTTAATCCATGCTGAGATTCTCACTGGATGTGGCGCGGGCGAAACTGTTTTCATACCAAGGATTCCACTCATTCCCAACAACTTCCCTTTCGAATTTAAGCGCACTCAGTTTCCCATCAGTCTGTGCTTCGCAATGACCATCAATAAATCCCAAGGTCAAACTCTCAAGGCTGCTGGGGTGGATCTAAGATCCAATTGCTTTTCTCATGGACAGCTGTACGTGGCATGTTCACGAGTGAGTAGTGCTGAACAGTTGTTTGTTTTAGCTCCTACGGGAAAAACTACTAATGTAGTTTATAGAGACATTCTTTGATTTTTAAAAGTGTATTATTCAATACTTCAACGCGAACGAAGTCGCGGGCACCAGCTAGTAATATAATAACGAAGGCCACTAGAGTATTGAACATGTGTCGGAATACCTATGGTAAAACATGGGGCTTAAAACCTTATATTTTACGTTATATATATGAGATGATGGTAAGGCCAATTTTGACCTACGGGGCACTCGTCTGGTGGCCCAAGGTAAGACAGGTAACTTGTAGAAATGACCTCAGAAAGTTCCAGCGATTGGCATGCTGTGCAATAGCTGGGGCGTTCTCTACAACACCGACCGCATCCATGGAGATCATCCTTGGACTGCCACCACTATATCTATACGTGCAAGGCGAAGCCTGTAAAGCACTCTACAGGCTAACTACAGCTGGTCTGTGGAACAGGCACGCACCAAGGACAAGGCATACGTGAATGGAGACGACGCATGAGCTCGAAAGGATGTTGGACATGGGAAGCGATAATATGCTCCCTGTGTACAACTTCAAGAGAAATTATAAGATATATGTCCCTACAAGGGAGGAATGGAAAGAAGAGCTTCGACCTTCAAATCGAGATTGCTTGACCTGGTACACGGATGGCTCGAAGACCAACCATGGAACAGGAGCGGGCATCTTTTCAAAGGACAAACAACTGTATCAGAGCATGGGGCAGTATGCTACCGTTTTTCAAGCAGAAACGTATGCGGTAACTGTATGTGCTAAAATGAATTTAGAAGGAGGCCTAAAGAACCGCCAAATCTATATTCTGACAGACAGCCAGGCAACCCTCGCGGCCCTTAGTTCCAGCAGGATCGGCTCCAGACTGGTCTGGGATGGAGTGCGTGCCCTAAATCAGCTGGGCAGGCACAACAAACTGGTGCTGGTCTGGGTGCCGGGTCATGTTGGCATCGAGGGAAACGAGAAAGCTGATGAGCTGGCAAGGGAAGGGTCAAGTAACACGCCTATAGGCCCCGAACCCTTCTTAGGACTATCATATGGAATGGTTACTAATGCCATAAACGCCTATGTCAGGATGAGACACAAGTCTGAATGGAGTGATATAAGTGGACACACCCACTCCAAAGAGACATTCGGCGAGGATTTTGCCAAGTGGTACAAACGGTTAAAAATTTAACAGAAAACAGGCAAGAACTCTATTGGGAGCATTGACTGGCCACTACCACAATCGCAGTCATTTCTTTAAAATGAGACTTGTTGATAGCCCAAAATGTCGGGCATGTGAGGATTCAGAGGAGACAATGAGACACATCATGTGTAGCTGCGACTCGATGGCTGGTAAGCGCATGGACCTCTTCGGATCAGCATATCCTAAGCTAGAGGACTACAGGCACTACGCACCAGGTGATATTCTGAAGCTTATGCAGTCCTTCTTCAGAAATCCCGAGGAGGGTGGGTAAGGCAAGGGGGTAAGTACAATATAACCCAAAGGTTCAACGTGCTTTCCATCGTGGACCCCAATGCAAGATAAGATAAAATAGCATAATTTTAACATAGGTACATACTCGTACTTATCTATTTTCTCCTAAAAATATTAACAATAGGTATTATTTGTTGCAATATTATTAACATTACATATTACTTCTTTTTATTTCTGATAGTCTCTGCCTAGCCCTGTGGGAAATAGGCGTGATAGTATGTTTGTATGTATAAAATTGGTGAAATATATATGTGTCGGAGCGTCTGATAAAGGAGACGCTAGCGACATCTAGTTTATAGTTTGTTTTTAAATTGTTTGTTACGAATACGTCAAGCTGAAAGCTCGGTTAAGGTTGTCACGGGTGAGTGGCAACACTTTTTGAGAAAGGTCAACACTTTTTGAGAAAGGGGAACACTGTTTGCAACACGGTTATTCCATTTGAATTTTGACGCAGTCTTGTTCAAACCGCCGTGCCGTACACAACACGTTTGGGATTTTATTACAACGTACAAGAAGAAAGATGTACGCTGTGATGTGCAGTGGCTGTTTTGGAGTAGCAATCTGCGTGAACGGAGCGTTGAAGCCGTCGATTAGCAACAGTGAAATTGGGATTGTTTCAAGTGCCGTCGTGTTGTACAATTTCACTGTAGGACTGGAAATTACTGGTTTGATTGTGGTTATTGTAATGAATGTGGATTGGTAGACCGATTTATTACAGTAAGCCCTGTTGGACACAGAATATCTGTGTGGGCTAGAGGATTAGTTGCTGGGATGTGGTTACCAGAGGAAGTAATTCATAGGATTAGTGCGAGGTGGGGCACTGCCTTACCGTAATTTTTTAAGAAGACCTTACGGTCTTTCTTTGGGGGATACAGATAAAGTGACGTGAGCATAATTTTATTTACCAAATGTTACAAATATTCGTCAGCAACATGCTTCGTCAAAAAAGTACAAATGTATATCAGCAACATGCTTCGTCAAAGGTTTACAGAAATAAATCCGCCACATGCTTCGTCAAATCAAATAACTATATAGGTACCTATTTCGACTTAGTCTAAAAGACCCCCACGGCTCGTACCCGGCCCAAAGGTCCCTATAATGCTCGCGGCATTTCCCGTTTGAATGGCTATAGAGATCCTTTGAGCCAAATACGATGCCGAGCGGGTATCATTTGACCTTTCTGAAATACGATGGCCCAACTTTTTATAAATTCCCTTGCCTCCAATCCCCAAGAGCCCGTGATCTCAAATGCTACTGGAACGAATATATAAGCTGCTTTTAAACACTATTTAATTAAATTAATTAATTTAATTAAAGCGTAATTACGAGTAAGTTTGCATCCTGACATTAGCCTGTTTTAGTACTGTAAGTAGCAAAGTGTTACTCACGCCAACCGTTATGTCATAGGCCATATCCCGCTCAGCCTTTCCGGCGCGTTTCATATCCCTTTGCGACATTAGAGTTGGGATTGTAATTGTTGTCAATATACCCTCGCGCCGACATATTTATTATATATCATATAATGATAATGATAATGATAATGATAATGATAATGATAATGATAATGATAATGATAATGATAATGATAATGATAATGATAATGATAATGATAATGATAATGATAATGATAATGATAATGATAATGATAATGATAATGATAATGATAATGATAATGATAATGATAATGATATTTATACACATAAAATAGAGTACATAAGATCTCAAATAATAAACATGTCCTTAATCTATTTTGCTTATAGTTGACAAGCATGTGAAAATAATACTGAAGTACCTAATTTACAATGAAAGAATAAAAAAGACTATGGGGCGTAATGACGAAAATTCAATTTAATTAACAATTATATTAAAGTCACACTTAATAATTCTTAAAGATTTCGTCAATTTTATAATAAGATTTGTTAATGAGCCACGATTTTAATTTTTTCTTAAAACCGGACAATGGGAGTTCCTTTATATCTGTAGGCAATTTATTATATAGCTTTACACACATTGCCATACAATTTTTTTGGTATATTTCAGTTCTTGGTACCTCTTTTAAAACAAGCCTATCGCCGCGTCTAGTGTTCCGAGGAAAAAAGTCCCTCGCTTTTGTAAATAAATACATATGCGTTTTAATAAATACACCTACTTCATAAATATACATACATGGCAGAGTCAGTATGTCAAATTTTTTAAAAAGTGGCTTACACGTCTGTTACGGAGGGATACCTTTGATGGCCCTGATGCACTTTTTTTGTAGTAAAAATGCTCTATTAACATCACTCGAATTTCCCCACATTATTAGACCGTATCTTAATACAGAGCTTACATAACCGTGATAAGCTAGCAAACTAGTATGTATGCTTGATGTTCTACGGAGCCTCCTTAGGACAAAAACAAATTTGTTAAGTTTATTACATAAATCATCTATATGAGGTCTCCAGTCACAATATTTATCAATGGTTATACCTAAAAATTTTACATTGTTACATTCCTTGATTTTCGTATTATTATAATATACATTGTCAATTATTGGTTTTGCTACTTTGGAATGAAATTGAACATAATTAGTCTTATCTAAGTTTATACTTAAGTTATTGTCATTTAGCCATTGAATTACCGATTGAATAGTTTGATTAATTTGATTATAAAATTCATTTACTTCGTTACATGTCAAAACTATGGAAATATCATCCGCAAAAAGTGTACAGTTTTGAGATGTCGTATCCGGCAGATCATTGATGTATAGTAGAAAAAGAAGTGGTCCTAGTATACTTCCTTGTGGAACACCATAGCTATTAACTTGGTAATCCGATCTATATGGCCTTATTACCTTCTTTTCATCTAAATTTAAGAGCTCAACACATTGTACTCTATTTGTTAAATAGGATTTTATCCAATCTAGAGCCACTCCTTTAATTCCATAATTTTCAAGCTTCTGTGGCAGTATGTAATGGGAAACAAAGTCAAAAGCTTTTGACATATCAAAAAACATTACCATTGTAGGTTTTTTTTATCAACATTTGTAATGACTTGTTGCATCATATTAAAAGTAGCCAGAGTTGTATTTTTACCCTTTTGGAAACCATTTTGTTCACGTCTTATTACGTTATGTTTGTTGAGGAAATCACTAATCCTCTTGTGCATAACCTTCTCAAATATTTTATCGAAAATAGATAGTAAAGCAATTGGTCTATAGTTGTTTAATTTGGTTCTGTCTCCCTTTTTAAATAATGGTTTGACTACTGTTTTTTTTAATGCTTCAGGAAAAATTCCATTTTCTAAAGAAAGGTTTATTAAATGAGTTAATATTGGCACGATTTGTCTAACACAGATTTTAAGGATATATGTACAAATTCCATCGTATCCCACAGAAAAAGTATTTTTTAATGACATTGTTATCTTATGCACTTCTTCGTGACTTACTGGGCATAAAAAAATACTTTCCTGTACTCGATTTTTATTTGTGTTTTTGTTTATTTTATTGTTTATATTTGTCAAATTTATTAAGATATTTATTAAATTCATTTGCAATATCAAGGGGATTATTAAGAAGTTTATTATCTACTTCAATTTCATCTATAAATTCATTTTTATTTTTATGGTCAGTGTCGTTGTTAATTATTTTCCAAGAAGCTTGGCATTTATTTTTTGCATTAGATATATATTTATAATTACATAACTTTTGTGATTTATCAATGCACTTACGTAGAATTTTAGAATATTTTTTAAAGCTTTCCTTTTTGTCCTGTGTCCTATTATTATAATATTTAAATCGTAAATTTCTTTTTGTCATACAACATTTTTGTTTTACAACGTTTTTGTGTTTTATCCGTGATTTTATATCTAAGATTTGGAAAGCATAATTCGTATAAGAGGCAGAACAAGTCATGAAAGGATTCAAATGCTTTATTTGTGTCTTCTTCCTCATAGACGTCACTAAAAGACAATCTTCCAAGACAGTCCTGGAATTTTAAAATGTTCTCTTTACTGTAGTCTCTTTTATATATAAAGTATGTCTTTGGGGAGTTAACATTTATTTTTATAGGTAAACTTAGCATTTGAGCTGTGTCATGATCCGAAAGTGCTAGTTTTAACACTTCACTGCATCCGTTTTTTACATTGCTGATGATGTGGTCAATGCATGATTTTTTTCTAGTAGGCTCATTGATGTATAGCTTTAAATTATAATTTTCTGCTAAGGATTTCAGTTTTTTAGAGATTCGGTCATTTACCAATGTATTTATATTTATATCACCCGCTAGAACAACTTTTTTCTTTTGAGTGTTTCTACCTAGTCTATATAATAAGTTATCTACGTGCGATAAAAATAAGTCTGCGTTTGAGTCAGGGGTCCTATATAAGCATATTATAATTAAGTTATGACCAAGTATCTCTAACCCACAGCACTCAAAGATATTTAGATGTGCCATATCCTTAATCCAATTTATCTCCCTGTACTTTAGTTTTTTTGAAGAAAAAAAAAATACTGCAAAAAGTATAAGGCATATATAATATGCCTTATACTTTGTTGTCACAATATTACCCGTATTTAATAGCCCAAGAGCCCGCGAGAGGCAGACGAAGTGATTATATTCTTTATGAGCCATACTTATGTTATTATATAAAGGCGTGGTGGTTTTGGGTAGATATCAGGTAATAAAGGTGTACCAAATTGGAACCATATAGGAAGGATTATCGAAACTGTCTGGCTGCTGAGGAAACATCATTTGGTAGTTTCCTAAATAACATATGTAAAATTCAGCTCATATATGATAATTACAATTCAATCCTCAGTTCATACTACGATATGACGGAAGTATTAGGCTTGCCCCTCGCGGGCTCTTGGGCTGGTAAGTATTATTCATTTTATCTTATCATATTATCTTTGTAAACTGAAGGCTGAAAGTTTCTCTATAAATATCCCCAATACAGAAACTATATTGGGGCTATTCATAAACAAATCAACCTTTAGAAAAGTAGATCTGGCTCTCGCTGGCTCTTGCCCTATAAAGCTTGCGACGCTACCGGGAGCACGCTTAGATGAAAAGGTTATATTGTTTCCTTTTCATCTTATACAATTATAAAATAAGCACTACCAGTTAATTAATACTTAGGATATAATACCTAGGAATAACTAGGAAATATCGATATATGTATGTCTTAAGAATATATGTAGTATAAACTGTAACACGACGTTTACTATGAATACGAGTTCACTATGAATACGTCACCGGCGCGCTCCCACCAGCCCCGCGTCACACGGCGCGCGTATATAATAGGCGCGCCGCTGTTCAAGCAGTTATCTTGTCCGGTGGAGTAGGATATGCCGTCTGAGGCAACCTATATATGTCAATCCTAAAAAAAAATTCAAGCAGTGATTCGTTCGCTAGACAGCTCCGAGTACGATTGCTCCCGTAGTCTGCTCAGAGTTCAGTGCTTGGCTTGATCGATGCCCCGCGTCATCAAGTTACAGCTAGCTAGGAGGATATTAGGGTTGCGATGCTCCGCGTCCTACCCAGGATCCTAAATAGGTTACCGTATGAAATACTATTTGTACGCGAATGTATATACACATGTACTAAGCTAAGTGAGACACAATAAACACTACTTTCATACATCGTGGGTATCATTTCATACGCCAACCCTATATTCACATTGAATAAAAGAAAGATTTTTGGCATCGAATGCTAGCACATTCGTTAGCTTCCTTACTTAATTAACGGAAGAACATTTAAGAAGCTTAAAACTGCAAAGACGGACTGTAATTCTAAGTCCAATTAACAAATGTGGAACTTTTGCCTTGTCGGTAGGTCAATTAAGAAATTACAGCGAGTACTATGTTAATGAGATTAATTTAACTTATACGTGGGCCCGTATTTACGCGGGAGAGGTATATTAATCAGATGTTAATACCTATCAAAAATCTTATTTTTTTCCAATAAAATTTTATCTGTGTTTGCCTAGGTAAGACCATAGAATAAGTACCTATTAAAACTTATTTACGTAGTAAGACTGTGTTATTACATCTATTTATATTTTTGATACATTATGGTAAATGAGATAATTTGAAAATCCTGTAACATTGATATTTCTTTCATCCTATCATAAAAATAATACTTATCTTTTATTTTATTTGAAGTATTTCAATTTTCTGGCCCCGAGTGGGATTAGAATCACGCATGCTTCGAATGAGTGTGTATGTGTGTAATATGTGATGAGAAAATTCGTCAGGATGATTCCATATCACGGCAGGACAATTGGTAGTTTACTCATGGTTCGACTCCTACTCTTAATTACACTACATTAAACATCATGTAATTACACTACATTAAACATCATGTAATTACACTGCATTAAACGTCATATTTGTATAAACCGAGCGTCGCGTATCACCGGCAATTTTAAATTAGTGATATAAAAAATCTATTATACATAAAAAATGCAAATAACTACATAGGTAATAGGTATTTCTAAATTGAACAGGCATGTCCGGTATAGAAATACTATTACGAGCTATAGAGGTATATAACATAATATTACAAACAATTCATAAAATCCAATAAATTCGCAAATCTAAACAAACAGTGTAAACATTTTTCATAGGAGCTTGTTAATTAATATTTCATAGCGCCATTTATATTCCGCTAGGCAGGCTAAGCCACAATTGAATGGACCAGCAAAGCTGATTGTGCAAATAATAATTGGTTTATAAACTAGTTATCACAAACTTTAACGTTTTCGAAATTTGGATAGATATTACGCAGATTTTAGTTGGAAATAAAAAGCCACACATGGACTACATATAGAGCGGTGTGGCGTGGCCTGCTGAGACGTAATGTGACGTGGTGTGATGCGAAAATAAACCAGGAGTATGTGCAATGATAGTGCATTTTTAGGGTTCCGTATCCAAAGGGTGCAAACGGGACCCTATTACTGAGACTCCGCTGTCTGTCTGTCTGTCTGTCCGTCTGTCACAGGGCTCTATCTCTTGAACCGTAATAGCTAGACACTTGAAATTTTCACCGATTATGGTTTACTGTGGCCGCTATAACAAAAAATACTAAAAATAAGAAAAAGTTAAAAATTTAAGGGGAAGATCTTTAAAATGGCATTAACTAGATACTTCAAAATTTCACAGATTATGTATTCCTATAGCCGCTTTAACAAAAAATACCAAAAATAGGATAAAGTTTAGAAAATTAAAGGGGGTCTTTGCACTTGCCCCTTTTTTTTTACTCATAACACCGCTTTGTAAAATCTAACAAAATTATTAAACTTATTAAAACTGTTATAACAAGTTCAAACCGTGATATTGAACAACTTTTCACCTTTTTAAATTTATTGCACGCCTCATAAGCGAAGCGCATGAGGTAGTGCTCTACTCTCGCCTTACAAAAATCAAGTGATTTTTTTAACTAAATGTGTCTCTATTTATTTTCTATCGCACTTGTACAATAATATTTACACATAAATGTCAAGGAAAAGCACTAGTTTCAACACTTATGACATTTTTAAAAGACATTTTGCCTTTTAAATAAATAAAAACAATGTTTAATAAAATCTGTCTGTATGTGTGTTATCGTGACCACGCCGCCATAAACTGGCGGCGTGGTCACGATAACTCCCGAAAAACTTATCTGATCAAGTCCATTTTTTTTATACGCTTCAGTATTATCCAAAACTAAGTCCTTTCGAAGATCACGGTCTAATTCAATGTAGTTTAATCGTAATTTCAATTTAATTGTGAAAAATGAGATTATGAGACGTGCACTTTTGGATTTTCCAAACTTATTTTAGTTTTCCACACACACGACCCTGAAGAACTTTTTGTTATCAATCTATTAGGTACCTAATTAATATGGAAATTATAATAATAAGCTGGAAAGAATTCCAACTTATTATTTATCGTAGCTAGTTATATAAAAAAACACAGTCGTATTATTTATACACAAAAGAGTTAAAAGGCTCGCTTTCCTTTACATCGATGATCAAAGGTTACTTGATATACAAAATAACAGTCATCATAACAAAAATACAGTCATCGCAACATGCAGCCAAAATAACGAAAACATTCGTAAATAATAAACATTTTCCTCAACAACCCCCGTATTCAGTGGTGAATGTGTCTCTGATCGGAGTCTTTTTATGTCAATAAAATGTTGTCATATGTTCCTTTATATTTCCGCCCGGGTCGGTGGCTAGGTGAGTCGACGATATAAAGAGTCACTGGAAAGAACTGGATCGCAGCGGTCGGGGACAGAACGGGATGGCGCAGGCAAAGGGAGGCATATGCCCAGCACTGAGTTTTTGAAAGCTGAAGATGATGATGATAAAAAACATATACATATACTGCATTGGTTGATTTACTATCATGACTACGAGTATGATATGATTGACATACAATACTCGTAGTGCATGATTTAATTTAATAAACCGGCCAAGTGCGAGTTAACCTCGCGTGGAGAGGGTTCCGTACAATTGATTAAATTCTTATAGGTTTTCCTGTTATCTAAAAGCAATGAACTATATTTTGTATTTTTTTCAAAATTTTAGGCTCAGTAGTTTCGGAGATCAGCGGGGGGAATGGTCAATTTTCGTTTTCTTTCATGAATAAAATC
The DNA here is from genome assembly GCA_963576875.1 of Acrobasis repandana. NCBI lineage: Eukaryota > Metazoa > Arthropoda > Insecta > Lepidoptera > Pyralidae > Acrobasis > Acrobasis repandana. Next base: position 8,923,607 of record OY756215.1, read on the forward strand.
AAAACTTTTTATTTTACAATAATAACAAAAATATATTTGATCCTCATAACAAGCCCTTTCATTTGATATATGACACAGTAAGGTTTGCTAAACTTTTTTTTTTAATTTACTAATTTGTCCCCCGAAAATGACCCTTATTTTAAAAAAATATTCATTTACTTTGCACATATGTGTTTGGGTCATAGGATTTCACCATCCTACCAAATTTCACCTGATTCGGTCCAGTAGATTCGGAGCAAATTGGCTGTGACAGACGGACGGACAGACAGATGCACGAGTGATCCTATAAGGTTTCCGCTTTTTCACTTTTTGTACGGAACCCTAATAAAGGAATTATGGTTTATGAAAGACCTAAAAAAAATCCTGGATGGATGAGTGCGCCTGCTAGTGGCACTATAATTTTAAGTATATTCGCGCTCTAAAAGATTAAGTCTAGAGAATCATCACTAGATGGCAGTCGTTAGGCTGTCTCAGATGCCTGCAGCTTAAAAATCTGACACCTCATTGGTGTCAGATTTTTAAGCTTGCAGGCAAGGGCGGATTAAGTGGAGATTCCATCATAGTGCATACTAATAGGCAAATAAAATGACTAAATAACATAAAGAACATGTGTGAAACTCTTGTCCATTTCTGGCTGGAATTCAAATAGATGATAAATCAAGGTTCGCGTTGGTAAGAGCTGTGGGGTCAGGGCAGAGCACGGTCACATTTTTGCCCGTCTGCCCTTGTGCCCCTCCCAGAACAAAATCCTAGCTATGCCCTTGCCTAAATTAATAAGAACACAAGAAAATTGGACTTCTTTTTGTATTATTATATGTATATTATAAACAATTATAAATTCATCGTTTCTATTTTCTATATAATGGTATTAATGGTACTTTTATTATTATATTCTTCTACATCTTAGCGCATTCCCGGTTGCATACTCAGGGTGCGCTTTCCCGCTTTTTTTTTCTCCAAATATAATATGCATGTCAATGGTCACCCACCCAAGGATGCCAAAGACTTTCCTAAGTGGAGAAGAAATAGCCGAAACAGTTTAAACGATTTGGTTATAGTTTTGCGACCGGCCGCCTGCCTGACATCAAACCTCCTTGGAAAATAATGGTATATTAATATATTAATTTATTACATTGTTAATATATTATATTTGATGTATAAAAATTTGATTATTATTTATTGTATAGGGTATGTGGATATTTTATCTTCTATCTGTTATTTAGATGTCAACATTTTTATCTGTTGATTTTCAACAGGAAGAGATTTTTTTAGCATTAAGTCCGCCTATTTTACTTTTGTATACTTATGTGTATAATAGTGTACAATGTGTTTAATAATAAATAAACAAATAAAATAAGGATGTTGACTAAAATATATTTTTGGCTCGTCAAGTGAATTATTAATATTGTAAACGTATTTTTTTTTTTGATTAGCAAATAATGACGGAGACAGCACATTTATATTTTGCATCGCGACACGATCAAGTACGACCTTCAATACACGATAACGTTAATCGCCTCCACTCCGAAAGTTCAATGCGCTGTATCTTTAAGTATTTTTACTGCATTGATAAATCGAAAAATTTGGGTCTCTAGTTCTGGATAATAAAGTAATATTTTTTAGACTTAGCCCACATCCCTATTGAAGTAGTGTTAGGTACTCCAAAGAATTTGGTTTACCACCCATTTCAAAATCTATAATGAAATAGTGTTTTCGTTTTAATTAACCAAAGGCTGCTTCAGTGCTAACACAATCAGCCTCCGCCCGCCTTATACTGTACAACAGGATTTTCAGCATGACAGGCACTAATCCCCGGAGACGTGGCTTCTCAAAGGAGCTCCAGAAACTGTATATTTCAAGAAATTATTTAATCTTGCTGTTGCATCGATGGACAACACAATACAGATACACTAGCACGTTTTTATTACGGTGTAGACAGAGCCAAGAGCTGTAAAATTGAAATTGAGGTTGTGAAGGATCAGCTTTAAACTGATATGCGCGGGAAGACAAACAATACATTTCAAGATTTTTTTATCTTCCAGACCTTATCTACCCCGCTTTGCCTTTGTTTACCCAGTTGGGGATGAGGACGTGATAGTGTATTTCCGTTCTAATTAATCGAAGGCTGCTTTAGTGCTTTGCTATTAATCAGCTCCCGCCTTCTAAACAATAGGATTTCTAACATGACAGACAAGCACTGATCCCTGGAGCCACGGCTTCTCTTAGGAGCTCCTGAAAATATTCCAAGTATAAATTTAATCAAGATGTTTCATGGATGTATTAAGTATACTTATTACACGTATTAAACTAAAAATTAGAAAAAACATTGTGAACAAAGGCTAAACTGCTATGTTGTAGTGTGAGTATAAAGTTTCAGTGAAACATATTTTGCTTATTTTCTGTAAAAATCTATTCGAATAGCAATGCCTATCTATATATTGATAGAGGATATTTTTATTGCCATTTGTGTGGAAAGGATACATTTTTCGTAATAAAGCCAAGTATTTTTAGGAGATACGTAGGTTACTACAAAAGTTTTGACATAGTTACTCGAAATGGGGTAACTATTTTGTGAATATTCCAGCGTTTCTGGCTTCCTCGTATGGGGTTCGTGGATTAGTTGCTAATATACTTAAAGTACAAGGCGATAATCTCAACGAGCCCCATACTGAGGAAGCCTTAAGCGTTCGGTCCACTGTGGGCTCTGCCGGTGATCTTCCGGAGGATGGAGGCGTGCAGCGTCAATGGGACGACCGATTGTGTCGGGTCAGACGTCGCTCGGCTTAAGGCGGTATCATCTTCGGAGTCGGGAGCCTGACTGCACGCCCTTCCATCGCCTCACGTGGGAACTATTCTTGATGACGGATCTCTGAGGGTGGCTGTGGCTCTTAGATTAGGATGTGATGTTTACGAGCCGCACTCTTGTGTGTGTGGCGCGCGGCTAGACGCTAGGGGTCGCCACGGATTGAGCTGTAGAAAAGCAGCTGGTCGTTTCCCTCGCCACTACATGCTTAACGAGGTGATCCGGCGAGCTTTGGTGTCTGTTGGCGTGCCGTGCACTCTTGAGCCTCCTGGTTTGTGCCGATCAGATGGTAAGAGGCCAGACGGCTTAACTCTTATTCCGTGGGAGAGAGGTTGATGTTTAGTGTGGGACGCAACGTGTGTCAGCACTTTTGCGACCTCCCATCTGACGTGCGGCTGGTGCGACGGCTGAGTGGGCAGCTACGCAGAAACACACCAAATATGCCCCACTTAAGACATCTTACATTTTTATTCCCTTCGCGGTCGAAGTGAGTGGGGTATGGAGTGCGAAGGCCAAGGAGTTTGTGCGGGAGTTGGGAAGGCGGTTTAGGAATAACGGCACTGACCTCCGCGAAGAATCGTATCTGATGCAACGCATATCGCTGGCAATACAGCGGGAAAATGCCGCAAGCGTCATGGGCACATTTGCATCAGGTACGATTCGGGGTGGACTGTTTGACTGACGTCACAGAATACAGTAAGAGTAAACAGAAGGGACTCTTCTAAGGTACGCGCAATATACGTCCCCGTTCCCCGCACCCGCACCTCTCCCCCGGTTCTTGACGGCCAACGTGAGTAATCGAGGCGAAAACGGGGGAGAGGTGCGGGGACGGGGAACGGGGACGCCTGGGTGACGCATATTGCGCGTACCTTAGGAGTTTCCGGCCTGTGCTGACGTACTCAACGTCAAAGTTGACTTTGTATTAGGTATTTATTGGTCATAAATTATCATTATTTATTTGTAATGTGTAAAGATATTAATTTGTAAATTGTATATTTCAATAAAAAGAAATTAAATTTTGTGTTATATTATTATATCTTATTTTTGATGGTTTTTATTGCAAAATAAACATTAAAGATCATTTTGAGGTTCTTGATTACGAAAATAAAATATAAATAAAAAAAGACGCAATTGTTGTATTTGATTCAAATAGCAATTACGAGTTACAATTTATTTTGCATCGATAATTGTTAATAATATATTGAAAGCTTACGCCGAAAGCTGATTGCTTGATTGAAAATTGACGCTCCTCGAAAAATGTTTTCTTAGTACCTATTTGAAAAACAACACCAAATTTTAAGAAAGGGTAGTACCTGGCTGTAAATTATATGTAGGTATTTCACTTTTCTTTATAGTTATTTATTTACTATTTTTTCTTATAGATGGAGATGAAAAGTAGAGTGCGCTACTCGAAGTTTTGTTCTAGATCCAAAGTAGCGACCTTGCCTTAAAAATATTACCTTTACGTCTTGCTTCTCTCTGTCTCTATCTTTTTTGGTCATTGTCCACGTTTCACATTTGGTCCCGATTTGGTCTAAAAGTTAAATTTTATATGACCATATCACTGTATTTCGTATTAAATAAGGGTATGAAATAATATTATACACTACGTGCATGGTAACGTATAAAATATTCAATATAAATTCGGAAGACTAGGTATGTGTGTTTCCAAAGGTAAAAAGCAAAAACGTACCCACATTTTTTTAACCTTCCTTTATTGCAGAGAAGTTATTTGGTCGGATGAAGAGGTGGTGTTGCCGCATATACGGCATTGTGGCCCATGCATAAAACATCAGCCCTTCACTCGAGGGGTCGCGACTCACGTGCATAGTTGCGGAACCCCGACCTGTGACGTATTTTAAGTGACGTAATACCGGGGGTTTTCTAGATTTAGAGACCTCCGTTTTGATGAAAAAAAAAATATTTAAAAAAAGATATCAGCGTTATAGATTTTAGTCCAAGTGCCTTCAGAATACTCCATATACTTACTTAACTTTAGCAGTTAATTAATCCATTCCAGTTTGTCAGGATCTAAGGAGATAACTTAGGGTTGCTACACACATAATTATTTGGCACAGGTGACATCGAATATATTTTTGGGCAAAAAGCCGATGTAATTGCTTCGGGTCGGTTTTGTTGTTGACTATGCCGGCGCAATTGTAAGTGTACTCTTATACTTGCTTAAAATTGATCCGAATCAGTTATGATTACTTACAATAGATATAGAGTGATAATAATGTATGTTACTACTGTCTACGGTGCGACTAACGACTATAAAACTGATTTGCGATGTTCCTTTAGCTTCCTGACGTGGAATGTGTGAGTAGTTAGAACGGTACTTTGTGATATTATTTGCCTAGTTCCTGGCTTCGCTCCCTTTTTTTACTTCTTCTTCGTCTAAGCGCGTTCCCAGTTGCATCCTCAGCTGTGCTGCTTTGGAGCCCGGGAGGCGCTTTCCCGCTTTTTCTTCTCCAAATATAACATGCATGTCAATGGTCACCCAAGGATGCGAAAGACCTTGCAGAATAGACAAGAAAATAGCCGGAACAGTTTAATTAAATGATTTGGCTATAGTTTTATGACCGGCCGCCTGCCTGACGTGAACTCTCTTTGGGAATCTATTTGTGCGAAAACTTTTACAACCGGCCGCCGCCCGACGTAAGCCCTCCTTGGGAATGCAAATGTAGCACGAGATGTTTGTGCTTAGTTCTTTAGTCACCTCTTACGACATCCACAGGAAGAGATGGAGTGATCCTATTCTAACCCGGAACCACACGGGTAAGGTCGCTCCTTTTTTTCACTAACCCTGATGAATGAAGCCCCCTTGGTCATATTATACATGCCTGCCCCGACCGCATTAGCTGGTTGCTCGTTTCAAACCATTCAAAGTTACAACACGAGCATAATCTCCCTTTATAGCCAAATGACATCGACGTGCTAAATTAAATCTCCTGAAAAAATACGTAGGTACTGGAATTATCACTTCCCAGCTGCCTCATTGGCTACAGAAAATTTAATCATACCCGCTGGAAAAATGAAGACAAAATGCCGGGAACGAATATTCATAGCGTGTTATGCCTTTTATATGATAAATATATATCCGAGTAGGTATTATTGAAAGCAACTATGAAGGGGGAAATGATTCGTTTTTGTCTGCCAATAATTTTGAGCACCATTGGCAGACAAAAAAGGATAATTATCTCTAATATACCTACCTACACGTGTACACAAAATCTGGGGGCACGGCAGTGTTCCCGCCAAGTCGAGCGCGAAGCAAACACTGCCGTACCATCCTTTACTGGAACCATTTCGCCGCATTTTCAGGCCCCTATTTGAGAACCTCTGGATAAGACCAGAACGCAGAAATTTTCGTCATCCAGTAAGCTATAATCACATACTTAAAATCCAAAATTTTAAGTCTGTAGGTCATTTAGTTCCGAAGTTAAGCGAAAGCAAAGTTTCGCATTTATGACACTCACTTACTCATGATCATCAGAATAGAACTAGTACTTCCCATAAACTCAGAGAGCTGAAATTTGGTACAGAGTTAGGGTTTAATGGCCACATAAAGGAAAAACTATAAAAACTAGGATAATTAAAGATCTGGAGTACTTGATGACCCTAATTAGAAAACACAAGAGCCCAACCAAACTATTAGAGATCGACATACCGCCTTTACAAAAAATATTCAACTTGGTGGGCGGCTTCATTTGATGTCAAAAATTGAAGGTCTGAAGTATCTGATAAAGAACCCTCAGCTGGTCTCAGCTGTATTAGAGATATAGTAATGCCCCCTTCTAGTATTGGTACATAAAAAAATCGACTGTCATTGCAAAAATCCAGCTTAGTGGGACACATCTTCTAATTTAATCTAGCTTATAGCGTCCCACTGCTGGGCGAATGCCTCCCCTTCTGCTTTTAATACGCATATAAATAAAATTAAAGAAAAACTCTGGATAAGACTAGACTGACTTTTATACTTATACTTACAAGTTTACAAGAAGAAATTGTCGAACGATTAACTTTATTGAAAGTGAAATCCCACCAAAATCATTCTGTAAAAAACTAGCTAAGTCTCGATGGAGCTACTTGTTTATCTCTAAAAAGTAATGAAATCTAGACAAAATCGTGCCAACTCTAAGGTTCCTTACTGCGATTTTTTATTATTATAGATAATGTTGTGTGACTTGGCCGTTGAAGGGTATACAAGGGTACAAAACCAGGTGCTCCATGACACCATTGCACCAATCTGTCGCCAGAACCACTACCCATTGACGATGGAAAATTGCCACTTGGAAAACGTTGATTCAATAACCACTCAATTGGGCTTGATAAAGCTGCGTATTTCAATAATACTTATGTATAGGCGAGCCTGAAACAAACAGTATAAAAAAATATTTTCAGTACAGGCGGACTTCTAATCATTGATAGAGGTGTTCAACGGCCAAGTCACACAACATTAACTATAATAATAAAGAAATCGCAGTAAGGAACCTTAGACTTGGCACTACTTTGTCTAGATTTCATTACTTTTTAGAGATAAACAAGCAGCACCATCGAGACTTGGCTAGTTTTTAACAGAATGTTTTTGGTGAGATAAGTAATTTACTCGAAAGTACAAAGTCCCTTAAACTGAAGACTTCATTTAGGTATTTAGAGGTCACTTTTGAGTGATGGCTGGTGGTATAATATAACAGTGACAACGGATGATTACGATACGATACGAGTAAGAACCTGATGATGTCTAGAAATAAGATGGGTTTTGTTGGTGAACGTGAATGACAGATATTGTTAACGTAAGATCGAGCTTGGTATGCTACAGGTCAAATAGGAAAACACTGAAACTATATTTTTTATTACTTTTCAGACACAATAGATTTATAATTGTTCGGAGGTCACCGGTGACCCTCGTGGCGTTCAACGTGTTATCTAAAAATAGTAGATAGACAGTTTTAAAGCGAGGGCGCTAGTTTGAATCCAGAGCGAAACGAAGGATTCCACAGTAGAATCACGAGCGTAGCAAGGGATTCTAAGGTGGAATCCTGGGTGAAGCGAGAGATTCAAGTTTATCGCCCGAGATAAAACTATTACCGTACACCGTGTAGCACATTATTCTTTTCATCTCCATTTATGAGAAAAAATTGCAAATATATACCTAAAACGAAAGTATAATACCATAAATACCTAATTAGAGTTTAAAAGTCAGTTACTAACCTTTATATGGTGGCGTTGTCGTTTTTATTGGTTTGTAATAATATATTATTTTGAAGCAAAGAACCAAATAGTTTTGACCTACAGTCATCCATGTAAAACGTGTTGTATTCCAATTTTAAATAATTACGACGCCGTTGCTTATCCTAACTTCCTAACTAATATTATAAATGCGAAAGTGAGTTTGTATATTTGTTTGTTTGTTACCTCTTCACGCTTTATCTACTGAACCAATCTTCTTGAATATTCGCATACACATAGTTAGGAGTACTGAGAAGGACATAGGGTACCTTTCATCCCGGAAAAATGTAATGTTCTCGTGGGATACGCGAGCGAAGCCGCGGGCAAAAGTCGGCTAGTATTTTATAATTTATAATTTTAAAACTAAACTCTTCTTTTTTTTTGCAGACTGCCAATGTTATTTTTGATTCTAAATTCGTATTCGGTTTTCAAATGTGTTTTTAACGCCTAGGGAATTTACTTACTTTTCAGTGCCTAGAGAATTACCAGTGACTTTAGCCCCAAATATTTGGGATAAAAACATCATTTTTCGAATAGATAAGACAAAAAATATGTTTTAGAGACCTACTCGTAAACCGAGTGAAATTAACAAATAAGGCACTGGAATCAATGTTTACTGTGCCCGCATGTAGTTTAAATTACGTTTCCTTTGAGTGGGGTACAAAGAAACTGGTGAGTGGATGCGAGGAACTTCATTCGAGGGAGTCGCGACAGCCTTTTCTCAACTTTTCGAGAGCGCAGCACGGCGGCGAATCAAGAGCGGCAAAGTTAGAACCAAAATTCGATGCTCGTTTTCGTCTTCAAATTGTAGTTTGAAAGTAGGTAGTACAAATTTTTGTTTTCGTTCGTATAGATGTCTTGCAGTTTGCAGTGGTTTCTACGGACGTAGGATAATGCTAAAGGTACAACGTCTTCAAGCAACGATTTATTATCTTAATATAAATATAATTCGTTTTAATAACTATTCCTTGTATACGTACAATATTATGCCTTATCTTCTAGGATTGGTTCTGGTATATCCTTTAGGTTACGGAGGTCAGAGGACAGTCACTCTGTGTAAAAACCAGTAACCTTGTCAAAGTAGCGGATCCCGGGCTGTGAAGCGTTACCGCTGAGGATGCAACCGGGAACACGCTCGGACCGTGATGAATATTATGTCATTTATAGGAGGTGGTGATGATCAAATGGTCAAAAAGATAGTATCTCAATGAAAAGATAGGAACCTCTTTTTTACCTTTGCTTAGGGACAATTCAAAGTGAAAACTATAAAACTAAACTCAAGTTGAGTTTCAAGCGCTTGTAATGGCCGCTTGCGAGCAAAGAGGAAAATAAAAGCACTCACCCGGGAACCTATCAGCAAAGGAGTTTCTGTCTTAAAAGCTCAAAGGCGGGTGAAGTTTAAAGAAAGGCGTTTCGAATAAAAAGTTTAAACTAAGCTATTTGCTCATTGATTTTATTAACTTTGGAGGTTGTAAGAGCACTAACGAATCGAATGGGAAACATTTCGCTGGAAGTAGGAAAGTTTCTGAAAGTTTATCTGTGCATTGGTTTTCTATTCGCATTGCAGATGTATTAGATGACATGATTCTTATCTGTGCATCCCTATAGTTGACTGGGAGAGAACGCTTTTAGCGTTAAGTCCGCCAATTGTTAACAATTTTTATTGTGAAACATATATGTGAAACAATAAAGTTTTTGGAATAAACATAGTAGGTAAAGTAATAGCAAAGCCCCAGATTTTCTATTTAATTTTGTATGCAGCACTGCCAGTTTGCATTTTTCTGCAAAATATTAAATGTGTAAACAACTAATGAAAGGCGAATATAGTTCTATACCTACTCGTTATTTGTACAAAATGGCCGTTTAGAAGCAAAGAGGGAAATAAAAGCACTCACATGGAAACCTCCCGCGAAAGAAGTTTCCGTCTTGGAAACCTCAAAGGCGGGTGAAGTTTAAAGAAAGGCGTTTCGAATATAAAGTTTAAACCGAGCGGATAGAGATCGCTGCTGTTAGCTCATTGATTTTATTAACTTTGGCGGTTGTAAGAGCCCACTAACGAATCGGATGGGGAACTTCTGGCTGGAAGCAGAAAGGTTCATAAAAGTGTTTGCATTGGAATTCGTAAACTAGCGGAAAAAACCCCAGATTTTCTAATTTACTCGTGATTTGATAAACAACGCTGCCAACTTGGATTTTGCTGGAAATAATTATTTTCTAATTAATTTGTTTTCTAATTAATTAATTAGCAAAAATATAATATGCATTAAACTTATTATTTCAAAGTCAAATTCAATGTGACAACAATTTTGTGAAACACTATCACAGAATTATTGTTAAGTTCTAAAATCACTATTTTTAGAATATGGTCTAGAAAGTTTAATGCATATTTTTGCTAATTAATTGGTTTAATTAGCAAAAATACATTAAACTTTTTATTTCAAAGTCAAATTCAGTGTCAAAACTATTTTATGTAAATGCGGCCAAGTGCGAGTCGGACTCGCCCATGAAGGGTTCCGTAGCAGCAAGTAACATAATATAAAAGTTCTAAAGGTAAATTGCGGTTTACGATTTATGACGTATTAAAAAATAACTATCTATGATACCGAGACCGCTATAGTTTTAATTGAAAGTACATACTTTGAGGTATATACCACATTTTTTTCAGAATGTTTTTAGTAATATTTCATAAGTAACGGTGGGGGGACACCTCAAATTTTAACTTTGTATTAGATTATCTCTAAGACTGGGGGGTTTGATCTACATAATTTCAAAGCAGTTTTTGTTGCATTTTTAAAGACCTTTTCAACGATACCCCACACGTTGGGGTTAGTCCAATTTAATTTTTTAAATTCACTTTTTGTTGTATGGGACAGGGCTGGAAAAAAAACATTTTTCCATAATTTTAAAAACTAACTTTTGGAACTTATATATGTATCCCTCCACCAATTTTCGTGACAATCGGTGCAGTAGCGGCGGAGTACGAGCCCGGACGGACAGACAAACGGACGGACGGACATGACGACACTATAAGGGTTCCTTGTGGACTACGGAACTCTAAAAACGAGTGAAGTTCTATCACAGAATTATTATGAATTTCTAAAATCACTATTTTTAAGAATATGGTCATGGGAGCGAAGAGCGAAATAAAAGCACTCACTTGAAAACCTCTCGCGAAAGAAGTTTTCATCATAGAAACCTCAAACGCGGGTGAAGTTTAAAGAAAGGCGTTTTGAATATAAAGTTTATATTTACTGAGCGGATAGAGATCGCTGAGATTTGAGGTTGTAAGAGCCCACTAAGGACCAGATCGGAAACTTCTTTAAAAGTAGGTTCCAAATAGGTGTATTCGTATTGCCAATATTAATTCCTACAGAGGGTCAAGATTTCCATTTAGAGTTTTTCATGTAGAGTTGCCAATTCTGATTTTGCTAGCAGATATCTAGTTGAAAATAAACTTTGATGCCTTTAATTATAAACATTTACTTACTAACCTTGTGTATTTTTAATATAAATCATCTTTAAATCATCAGCCCCTAGACCTAGAATTCTTTTTACTATTCATCAGCCCGCAAGTTTTATCTGCATCTGGGAATCCACAAAAAAAACTAATATTCCATTTGTCAATTTTGCACTTGGTGTATTTTGCTTTTATGTAAGTTTTAAATGCTTTCAGCATAATAGATAAGACAGTATAGTAAAATTTCTTTGAAAAAGGGTTCATAAAGTTGAAAATATGGGCTATTGGAATAGTAGATAGAAATGACCAAAGGAAAATAATAACACACAATGCATTTTAGTTTATCTATTCCGGTGTAACAAACATTATTAATTATTTCATGGAATCTCTACCTATTATATTAGTTTCGTTATATGTCTAACCGTAGTGTTAGTTATCTATTTACATCTACACATTATAATTAATGCTCACTTACTATGTGATATTAACTTTATTTTAAGTTCCCAACCACACAGTTTATACGACTAAAATTGAAATGGTGGCGCCAAAAGGTAACTTTTTAAAGTCCGCTTTTCGATTGATGTAGATTCACTAGTTCCGTTTAAAATTGTACGAGTGCCATGGAACTAGCGCGACCATCTGGGTAGCAATATTCATTGTTCCATTAAATGAAACATTTACCTGAATAGTATGAAACTATCAAGACTAGTACAATTTTTTTTAGGTGAGTCTATAAAGTTTGTGGTCAGGTTTTATATTATAAGTATTTTATAACTTTACATTACTGTAAAGTAATGAAAACAATAAAGTGTAAATAATAATTTGTTTACAGTTTTGGTAAATACATAATTCAACTCATTTTTGTATATGCTAAAGTATGTAGTTGTGAAATTATATAAAAATGTTTCTTGAATTTTTACTGTATACAATACCTATTTACATTGGCAAATTTTAGACTTTAGCTCTGACAATACATTCAAAGACGCGTTGCTAAACTAAAAATATTTATTTTTAGTCTATCTTTTAGTATAGTTGTAGTTTTATATAGACTTGTGGTAAGGATTTTAAACAACACTAAATGTGCAAAAAATGTGCCTTAAATTATTTTAAACGCTTACATATGGCAAATATCATAATTCGTAACAAATACGCATAGATTTATTAGGAGTTTAACCCCTAAATAATTAATAAAATTTTACTTCACTAAATAACACTTTAAAGTAATATATCTAGAACGATAAACAAAGTTTTATATTCGTAAGTAACATATCGTGATATTTCTCAATATTGAATACAGCATAGTAACTCTGTTCGCATGTACCTACGTAGTACAGTCACGAGCATCGAAATTTTTATTGTTATAAACTTTCTGAAAGGGTTTTATTTTGTTTTAAAATATGTGTCGGAAAAGCTTGATGCCCATTTTGGTTTATGAGCAAAGAAAAAACATAGAAAGAACGAACTGCTTTACTCCAGCGTTAGGCGGTGAACCCACTTTTTTATCAAAATTCTGCAATGTTCTAAGTTTCATAGGCATGGTCTAAACTAGGCGTGTTTTCTATACAAATTAAGATACTTGCATATAATGTTAAAATATGCGCGGTGCAGTGGGATCACCGCCTAAATCTTATAACAGTCAATGAAGAAAATGAGCGCTAACCTGAGATCCTGGGAATCCTTTTAAATAGGCGATGAAATAGAAATCTGTTATGTCTAATTCCCATTTTCTATCATAAGCGTACGTGTCATCGCCTTATACGTCTCACATTATTCCAACTCTGTCTTCATTTTACACATGTTATATAATGTTTCATTCTAAATTGAAAACGGGTTTACATATCAATACTCGTGACTGTTACTATAAGTCTACTATCTACATAGAAATGTACCCATAGTTATTAGTACGTACAAAAACATTTCTTCTGGAAGGCTAAAAGAGAAAAATCACGTTACATTATCCAAATTGTATTAAAATGTAGGCCAACTATTCAAGCGACAAATATTTAATATTACCGTGAAATATAAATCTTATTAAATTATCATTTTTTTAACAAATTCCATTTCGTTTAAACTAACGCAAGATAAATTCATTACGAAAATTGATGTTCGATTCTACTCATGTGCAGTCGATAAAGCCAACTAACTCCGGCGTTCGCGACTACGCTACATGAGTAAAACAGTTTACCAATATTCATAAATTCTATTTCGATATTTTTTTTGCGACTGTAAACTCATGACACGGGATGAGTCTGTAATTGACACTTATATACATTTGCCGATTTTATTCTTTTACATTCTATTTTTATTTCAATTCGATAGATCCAGACAAATGCTTTATGTAACTACTCAGTCTATCCCAGTGTCGTCTATTTACTAGTATAAAAAATCTACATACACGTGTGAAGTTTTTGCTTACAGTATTACTCGTATTTACTGACTACACAAATTGAAAATTTTATTAAGTAAGTAGTACTTGCTTTGTTATAACACGGTTAACAAAAAAAGGTATCTGAATACATAAAAAGGCATATTCTGAGTACACTATGCAGTCTCTATGAACACTTTATCAGGATTCTGGTCTTAACTTAAGAACAGTCCTGTACAAAACACATACACTGGTTTTACACTACTTCAATGTTTCAGGTGAAAATTCGGCAATTCCATAGTTCTAATACTTTTTCTAAAGCGTTGGTTAGTCTTTTTTTCTAAATTTTATTTTATAACTAAAGTGTTTTTAAAGTCGTTGTGGCCAGGATTAGTGCTAAATATGTGACGAGGAAGTTTTTAAAGGTTTTATGTGGGGCGGTAGCGGCAGCGGAGGCGGCGGGCACCGGGGTCGGTGGCCCGAGACGGTTGTTGGCTCGCACCACTTGCGACCTCCATCGGATCGTGTACAGCGGCTGCTGACGAGACAAAGCCACTAACCTATCGACAAAAACATCAAAATGTACACAGAATTGTAAAATCAAAAACTTATCTAAGGTCTGCAATAACAGCAACAAAAAGTAGAGCATCACTGAATCGTTCACCGAACGTATTGTCCGCCGCCGACTGTGAGCGCGCGTTTCGTAATTTATCGCTTTTCCAAATATATTTAACTTCTCGTCCAAAAATACCGACAATACTGACAGTGAGCTTGCTTACAGTCGACAGCGGATAATACGTTTGGTGTGAACGATACCTAATGTTAATATTTGTAAATACAAAATATTTCTTTTAAACAACTTACATCATTAAAAGCAAATGTACTGAAAGTTATAAAAGTTCCACAACACATGTGATTATGACTTATGGATATGAAACGGGCCTATAATGAGAGTTCTTAACAAATCTCAACATTACAAAAGCACTGAATTCACAAAAGCTTGGCCTGAAGAATGTTTCTGTTACGAACACTCGATTTCGACAAAGGTATGTTTTCACACATCGTTATTCAGGATTTACGAGTGGAAATGACATTTCGGAAACATGCCACGTACCCTCTTACGGCTTCCTCTAATATGCACAAAGAAAAAAGATCTTTGTACCGAGAAAGTATCTATGTACTTATATAAAAGCATGCGCTTTTACGTATTTGGCACGTCGGTAGGCGTGTTAGGCCACGGGCCATTCATAAATAATTTATCAAATGGATATCTCTTCACCTTTCGGAAATTGTTAAGGCGGCTAAGAGCGGTGCGAATGTTTCTTTGACCCCTATTCAGGCTGTAACCACTTTTGAGTTAGCTGTTAGTAGTCGTAGCCACGTCACGTACCTAACCAAAATCCATTTGCGACTGCGATTAATGGTTAGAAAATACAATTTTCTAGCCTTAGGTTTAATACGAGTACATACTATAAGTTTTTTTTTTTAAATTAATTGATATGTCGTGGCCAGATCGTAGAATTGATCATTTCATGATGTGGGCGAACATTTCATGAAATGGTTATATTTGTCTATATGGTTTGATGATATCTCAATCAACGTTTAGCCATATCAAATGTATGTTCCATTACATTAAAGGTTAATTAAAAAATTCAAATAAATAAGGAAATGTATATGTAAAACGCTACGAGTTGACGTACAACACATACCCCGTCTCTGACTGCGAATTGTTATGTTTTCTTCTTCTTTTCTTTTATCTTTACCTTAACAGCCCTTATCAATCCACTACTGGACTAAAAGCGTCCCGTAAGAAAGCGAGGATTTGCATATTTCATATTTTCTTTTTAATTTTTTTTTGTCCCATTAAATATTAGTTTTCTTTAATATATGATAATATACAGAAACAATTTTAATTTAAGGGTGAATTCAGGCCATGATACTGAACAACTTTCCGCAAGGAACATGTATCCAAAATGTAAAATAATTTTTAGCCTCCCATACAAGTTGACCGATCAGCTGATCCGAGTTTGTATGAAAAGAAAAAAATATTTTTCTTATTATTTTTTTTTAATTTATTTATTTACACAATACATAAAATACATTAATTTTAAATCTATTTACGATGCCATCATAATCTCTATTGAGATTTACCGGGCATCGGAAATTGCCATCTTAATTTGTGATCGTACATTTAAATAATAAATACATTATATATAAATAATAGATACATTATCATTTCGATATGTGTGTTTCTTGAGGAATGTTACTCAGTATCATGGACTGAATTCACTTTTGAAATAGTTTCAGTATAGAAGTTATATAATAGGATAATTACTATTTTTATTCGGAAATAAACCTAAATATCGAATCATAACATATTTTTCTTTTCCAGTGAGCATATCAGACACGCAATCTCTGACTTCCAAATCCCAGCACTCCCAGAGTTTATTCCCTAGAAAAATATATGAGGGATAAACATTATTAAACAGGGGAGCGTACATACCTAATAACAACAGTATTGAGCCGGTAGGGCAGCGTGTAAGTATGGTTCTTATGTCTTGCGCAGAAGGTGTATAATAGCTCGCCGGCGGCTGCGGCGAGGCCGGCGTCACTTTGTGCCCCGGAACCCGACCACTCATGGAGTGTGATATTCCATGAACTGCACGACTTATCCTGCGCACATAAAAATAACATGTAAGGTTTTAGAAGCTGTGGGTCAACCTTGACGAGTTGTATCACGAACGATTTTCTATTTAAATATTCATCACGGGGAATATTAATATGGTTAAATAAATAAATATATACGGAACAATCACACAGATTGAGCTAGCCCCAAAGTAAGTTCGAGACTTATTTTATACTATACTACTATATATATATATACTTTTATATTTACTACGATACTATATTTTATAACAAATACATATATAGGTAAACATCCAAGGCCTGAGGTCAAACCGAAAAAGATCATTTTCCATCTTGACCTGACCGGGGATCGACCCCGAAAACTATAAGCTGTCACACCGGAGGTATGACAGCTTGAAGTGTGCTATGTCTGCTGTAAAATTAAGATAGGGTAATATTAATGCAATAACCTAAAATTATTGTTAATTACAGTACAATACAATAAAATATGTTACTATTCTAAAGATTTAATTTTAGATATACATGGAGGGGCAAATTTCAATGTAGTCATAACAAAATATTCGGCTTTTTATTTTAAAACAAAAATATATAGTCTATTACACTGTATGGATATTGGATATCTAGGTAGAGTTTCACTTTGATAGGATATTTTTTTGTAAAGCAAAATAATCGAAAGGTATAAATGCTTGCTAACGTCATACACACAAACACACGCTTCTTAATCAAATTGTGAATTTTAAGTTCTGAATAAGTGGGAAACATACTGCAGGCGAAGATCAGATCATAGAAATGCTGACGTGAGCGGCAGCCGAAACTCTCTGGCTTGTTACTCGTTAGCATACACCGCACGTTCCTATATGCATACATTATTGCTTTTTGTAAGAGAATCGCTAAATAAACATATTCAATTTAGAGAGAAACGTCTGCGCTTCCAAACAAAATCTTTAGGTGGAAAACATTGTTCCCTCAAACAAATATTTCCTTCTTTAAAATAAAGTTAGAAGATTTTCGTAAAATACTTTCGTGTTTAAAGCACTTTGAATATCAATCGAGACGTAAGGGGACGTCCATTAATTACGTGGGATGTTCTCATAATCTCACTTTGAGGAGAGGGGGTCTCGGCAAATATTACGTTATATTTTTTCCGCAAGAAACAGAGAGTAACATTGCAAAAAAATCACTAAAATATGGCCAAATCGTACACAATACTTTACGAGTACTGTTGCCTCCATGAGGTCGCTGGAAACGATACTTTCAGAACTTGGTCCTCACACAATAACACCACCAACGCATTTACATAAGAAACACATTTTGAAAAATATTACGACATTTCAACCGACCCTAAGTAAATAAGCATTATCTACGACATACGGAACACACAATTCAACGATTTTGTTTCAGAGTAAATATATTGTACTTACGTCCGTATCTACCAACCCTATATAGCAATTGGTCTATTTGCTTGTAGAGAGACGGTGATTACTATCGGATTACCTGCTCCGAGGTGATATCAATCAAGAGCTGCCTCTCGACGTTCGAGTCCAGCACCCAAGTGCATTGCTGGTAGAAGAACTCGTTCAAGCTGCCCGTCACTGTCACGTTTCTCGACGATATTTCACCTGCGCGGGAAATGGACGAGAAAATAAGTTAAAACTTTAAAGAAACATCTACGTGAGCTATAAAGGATTGAAAAGACACGAGTTGCCGCAATAGCGACGCTGTAATTGGAACTTTACGATCTTGTTCAAGGTTTTTTTTCGATTCAGTGTTACTGGAGGCGGCGAAACTGGGTCGTGGCACGTTATTTTGTCGGATCGCCCCGCGCCACCGAGAACAATATCCGACGCGTTTTTCCAAACGCCGGAGACACGTGTCGAATGTCAAATTGAACTGTTTGTTTTTCGCATTATGCGATTGGTCTCTATGGGTTTCATTCGAGGTGTGTTGCGTCTTCCGCGAGACATCTTTATCCAATTATCTGGGTCTACGATTTCGTGTCACGGCATTTGAAATTAAATGCAGGTAAGGATTTATTGTCACTTGGCATTTTCTATTCTTTCTACTTCCTTACATGCTGGTTGGGAATAAAAGAAAAAACTTAGAATGTACCAGCAGCTTCTTCTTCCCGCGCATATCGTAAAAGCCGATGGGTGAAAATACTCATCTTTTTAATAGGCAGTGTGACTAGCAACCCACCTCTATTTTGATTCCTTTGCCATCTTCTCGCCCACCATAACGCTAGAAGTGGTGTTTGGTCGTCTCTGGGCTTTGTCTACTTAGCCGCAAAATCTAAAATATTCTGTCTGCTCCGTTAGGGATAAAGACTTGATAATATATCCCTGAATTTTCATAATCAAATAATGTGTAAATTGATATGGAATGGTGATACAATATAGATTCCACAAGCAACCCAAGATAACTATTGAGTGGCCTCCCCAAATCTATTACTAACCCACAAAATCGAGTTCTTCTTCTCAAAAAATTTAATCAAAGATTTGGGTGATGAGATGACTGGGTCAAAAATAAATTATTTGGTACTTCCAAGAGAATAAAACATCACTAAACTTGTCATTGATCATATCGATTTTCAACATGATTTGCAGAAAACTCGAAAAAATTATGACGTCACGGTTGTATTTTTCATACAAATCCCATAGAAAATTTTTGTTTTGACGTTAGAAAAAAGTGTCTGATTTGACTTGTTGCTGCAAGCGGATTAGCTTTATGTTTACCAGAATGCGTGGTATAGCTGCGCTGGCCACACATGGAGTCGTCGTTGAAGCTGTAGGCGGCCGCGTAATCGAACCCGCGGCTAGCGTAGGTGTAGTGGGCGACGGAGTATTCCAGGCGGACGCTGGTCCAACTCCTGACGACTACTGGGAGCCACGCCGCCTAGGTAACATTAAAACATATGGTTAAAAAATCTTTATTTTCTCAAAAATAATACAATGAAATATTTAGGTACTTAAAGAGAAATAACTTAAATATACATACTTATGTAAATAAAAACGAAGGCGGGCTTGGCATTCGGTAAACAACACATAATAATATTTAATATACGGTATATATTTATTTTTAAATAAATATCTTTATTCATTATTTAATCTTGTAGGTATTTTTAGACACTTTTCAATTTTGTTTTACACATTCTGTTGCACTACCCAATTATTTTTATACTTGTAAGTTTTATCAGACCTACTAACCACCAGTAAAAAAAAAGTCACTTTTCTTACTATCGGATGGAAAGAGATATTAAGTTTGAAGTGCTTCCTTGCAATTTGTAATGGAATTTTTATTATAAAAGGTTCACAAAAGTGGCATGGAATTAAGTTCATTAAGTTTTGCGTTGTTTTTCAATTTTATCCGGATTACAATCTTTATCTAATTATATAATCAAATTGTAACAGATCGCCGTCTGTACATATGTAAAAGATATATGAGAAAAATATTGTTGGAGGCTTTTATAAACGCAATAGAACCCAAAAAAAGATTTTTAGAATTTTTGTCTGTTTATCTGTTTGTCTGTGTGTTTGTTCGCGCTAACTTCAGAAACGGCTTGACCGGTTTGAACTCGTGTATATTTAATAAATTTATCAATAAATGATCTTCTGCGATTAGAAAAGGGTAAGAGAACACAAAAAAAGTTTTTTTTTGAACTGTCTGTCTGTCTATACGTCGAAGATTAGTAATCTCCGAAACTACTAGACGGAAATTTACGCGGTTTTTAACAAAAGATACAATATACCTCTATTAGGCACCTACACACATATGGTGAATACGAGTACGCTATTGTATTCGAAATGTACTCGAAATGACGGTAATAAGCATATTATAAATATGTATAGTGAAAATTCAATGGATTTATTCAGATAAATCCGTTGCATTTTCATATGATATATTATAAAATGCTTTTTACCGTACCGTACATTAAAGAAAGGATGTGTTGGTTATATTAGAGTTACAGGTTCGCCTTTGCGGCAAATTTGAAATCGTTCTATCATATCGCTTATTAAAAAAAAAAACAGGCTTAACTTAACCATCATGATAATTACATCATAAATCTCATCCGACATTTCGGCCGTTTAAAAATCCCTCGGAAGACTGCTCAGTAAATTTAAATTCGTAATGTCAGAAATAAATTCAGTTTGTCATAATTAAATTGCAGAAATGGTTGATGAAAAAATTTAATCCACTTTCAGTTTCTTGCCACCTCTTTCCTCGGGGATATTCTTTGAGGCGGGACGGTTAATACCTTCATAATCTCGCTTGGGAGTAAATTACTAATAAAATTTACCAAAATAATTTTTATTTTTGAAATTGAATGTCAATATTTATTTAAAGACTTTTGTGTCTATATGTACATTTCTGATTCCAGAGATTTTATGTAAATAAAACTTATTTCAACCGTTGTGTTTGTTACAAAAGTCAAACCTACGTCTTAACTATCTATATCACTTTCTCACAACTGATTGAGCCTGAATTGATTTGCAACTCCGTTGACAACGCAAACACAGATATAAAATAGTTTCGTGATGGAACTAAAACCACAGGCCGGAATCTCCTAAGGTACGCGCAATATGCGTCACCCAGGCGTCACCGTTCCCCGTCCCCGCACCTCTCCCCCTTTTTCGCCTCGATGACTCACGTTGGCCGTCAAGAACCGGGGGAGAGATGCGGGTGCGGGGAACGGGGACGCATATTGCGTGTACCTTAGGAGATTCCGTTCTGCTTACTCTTACTGTATTATATGCTAAAACAAGGACCTTCCACATAAACTCGACTCGACGACATAAAATTATATTAGAAACCTCAATATCATTTTTGAAGACCTATCCATATATACCGCAAACGCATGAGATTGATGAGAAAAAAAAAATTTTGAGTTTCAGTTCGAGGTATGGGGAACCCCCAAATCTTATTGTTTTTTTCTATTTTTGTGTGAAAATCTTAATGCGGTTCACAGAATACATCTACTTACCAAGTTTCAACAGTATAGTTCTTATAGTTCGGAAAAAAGTGGCTGTGACATATGGACGGACAGACAGACATGACGAATTCATAAGGGTTCCGTTTTTTGCCATTTGGCTACGAAACCCTAAAAAACAGCGAGTGAAAAACTTGAACAATGTGGTGTCGGTTACGGTAGCAGTGTTGCGAGTGCAATGGTTTTTCCCATCTCAAATGTCCAATGTGTTTTTACAGTTTTCACTTTTTTTTTAAATTAACATGTTTTTTCTTTATTTTATTCAATAACGCAGCTTTGTTATACATACAGGACATTGTGTATACAACAAACAGCGTGTTATCCTTGTAATAGGTAGATATGAGTTTCATTAGGAAGCTGTAGAGTCAGCGTAACAAAGCCGAGAGTCCGGCATTCATACGTGAGCGGCGTATTGACAAATTCGGCCTGCAACTGCGTACGCAGCACGCGTACGTAGTCAGCAGCTAAGTAATTGAATTTTCAGGAGCGAGTCTCCGGCCTGTCGCCCCTGGCCGGCCACTAATAACAGCGAGAACGGATGACATACCCAGTAACGGGTTTAGCATCAATAGCGCCCTTGGACTAGATTTTTATGGCATCCCAATAGGGTTGTGGACTGGGTCCGAAAAAATGAAGTTTATTTAGTATGTCAGTCAGATTAACCAAAATAATGGAGCCATATGTTTATAGTTTTACCTTTTGTGTTATAATCGTTAGATTATTTTGCAATAAATAAAATAAATAAATATTGATATTTTTTGGTTTATCAAAGTAGTGAAAATTCACAAAGAAACAGCGCCTCAAAGTTTTGGAGTCATTGATTGACGTCACCTTCAAGTGAAAATCGTACTTGATCGTAACGTCATGCGAAATTTAATGCGCTGTATCTTTGTAATTATTTTCTTATCAAAAATATATAAATCTTATAGAAAAAATAAAAAACAAGTAAGTATACTCACAATATATTTTAATAATGTAATTAGCTAAAAATATTTTTTTTTGTATACATCCGTATTGTTTAAAAGGTATGGGAATAAACTAAGTATATTTTGGTCAAATATTCGTTTTGGACTATACACATTTGTCTGTTCGATATTCTGTGTTAGCTATCTAAGGTAACTTTGTGGCTTTTGTATTATACCTCAGATACATATATGTATGTATCACGCATATAGGCAGAGACTACGGACTTCCACTTGCTACGATCCTGACAAACCTCTTTTACTTCATCTTTGTATTATAGTTGACTATTAATGATCTTTGTTACCTACTATTTGTTTTCCAGATTAAATATTCGCCGGTGCCCGGTACTCTTTGATTCACTGCGCCCGGGGCGACAACGGCATCATATCCTAGCGCCGCTCCTGGACATCCAGTTAGCCAATGTTTTATGAGCACCGATGCTCGCGTAAGCCGTATACCGACATCCGCTTCAGATATTACCCAAAGTTCAATTTGCCGTCGTGTAGTAATAATTGCGCCAACACCCACTCATAATTGGGGTAAAGCACTGTTAATAATTAAATTACGTGCTCGCAATAAAAGCTAGGAGAATATTGAAGCAATATTCTCACGGCTCAGAAGCGAGGAACGTAACTCCCTACACACTCATTGTAGGTGTAATCATGTAAATGGAAAAGTAAAGTTTCCTTGGCGTTCGCTACTTTACCTACTTACTCGTGTACTCGTGCATACCTTCTACGATTCTACTTTCAAAATGAATGAGTTTCAAACAAAAACAACGTCAGCAATAAGTTAATTGCTATTCGATAACGAGAGGCTTACAAGTTTGCGATAAAGAAAATTGATTTGCGAAAGTAAACCGTTTAAATTGAATTAATAGGTAAATAAAGCGTCTAACTGATGAAGTTTAGCGTCGATCCGAGGAATTGATGATAATAAAATTAATGGCGGGAGATGAAAGTGCTGTAAGCGCTTGTAAATAATTTAGGTGTATTTGCTTTTAGAAGTCCCTATACGGTCGGCTGGTTGTTCTACGGTTTATTGCTGTTACATACTTAATAGTAACCCTCTTAGTTAATTATGCGGAGCGCAACCCAAACCGTAACATACGAAAGGGTTAGCTCGCCCCATGGACATGGTCGGACATGTTAGCGCAACGCTCTACAAACACTCTTTATTTATTTTTCGATCTCTTTCCAAGGAGGTCCGTGTGAAACAGGCCGTTTTAAGATTACCGAGTATTAGTACTTACATACCCACTGTCGAGAATTTGAACTTAATTAAATGTTCAAAGAAATGTTTTCTGAAAATTTCACTCGACGTGACTTTCTTGTCGCAATTCTAAGATAAATGCTTGCTGATGTTCTGATTCTGTTGGTTGTGTTTGACCTAATTAACGTCAATTTCACCGTTGACACGTTGAACGTATATTTCTGTATCTGACAATTTTCATTAAAAATGATTTTACATTACTTTATTGAAATTGTAAAATTATGGCAGTACATGACATTTTTTCTGTTAAAACTCAAATTGAGAGTCAACGTACATTTTAGGGTATCATTTGCGTTAAATAAAGCTGTATAGTGTAGAGTATACCATATTATATAATCATAATAACTCGGCTTTTTGTTTCCAATAAATGCAATCGTTATAATAACATTTCCCGAAGCATAAAATGGAAACAACACAATTTTCCTCCGCGCTTTATACGCGACGCGTGGGAACCTACCACGTGTTTCGTCGAAGTTTACGAAGTGAGTTCTTTTGAGATTCTTAACAATCTTGTAAAGCTTGTTCGACAAAAATCTCATGTCTCTTTTATAGGCTGACACGCAAAGCTTCTGACGGTCTTAGTATTAAATGGTGTGTTTGCAGTTTTTATACTCACACACCCATGCTGATTCTAAATTTATTCAGGTATATGACACATCATATGACATTTGTAATCGGCATCGCTGTACACTGTTCCACAACTA
The DNA here is from genome assembly GCA_963576875.1 of Acrobasis repandana. Lineage (NCBI taxonomy): Eukaryota > Metazoa > Arthropoda > Insecta > Lepidoptera > Pyralidae > Acrobasis > Acrobasis repandana. The sequence continues at coordinate 8,948,033 of OY756215.1, forward strand.
ACGTCCACGCGTGCCATTAGGCACGAATATCGTGTAGTGTTTTAATTCTTACCTGAAAGTCTCCACACAAGCAGGACAAATGGGTGCCGTCGCCTGCCACCAGCGCGATGTGGTCGTGGTAGAGAAGTGGCGTGTTCGCACGACATTCACATCCGGCGTCGCCGCACGCCGTCCGACATCCTGCGGCGCCCACCGTACCTGTGGGCTCGGCACTCCACATACGATCCAGGCGTTGAATCTGACAGATAGTCAAAATCATTAAGTAATTTATACTAATGTTGGGCCAAAATACTAGCTGGTAAATAGAGTCGTTAAAGTGTGAGCCTATGTCTTTCAGTGCATGCTTTTTAACTTGTTTTTAACCGATGACCGCACAGAAATAAGACAGCCAAGGAGGTTACTACTAAGAGATATTCTAAATTTTATATCTAAAATACTTTTTAAAACAAATAGTTATACCTTCCACACTTTCATCTGTAAAAAAAACCTCGACTACTTTACCTACGTACCTATTCTACTTTTACCAACATCCAAACTTCGTGACATCACCAGAAACAACATTGAACCCTATCTTGTTTGACAACTCCAAAATAGTTTTTGTTATATAAATTCAAACAAAAGATTGTAAAAACTTGTTTATCCAACTTCACCCAATATTACAAAACGAGCAACAATGACAAGGCCGAAAACCAATATCCCCGTTTGTCATGAATACTGGAGCAGTGAACAGTGCACAGATTGCGTTCTACAAATATCTTTTGTTGCGAGCGGCGATCGCGTTGTCGCTGACCGGGAAAATGGCCGGCCCGTCCCATGAGAGAAGGGCCTTATTCGACTATTTTCGAGCCCCGCCACTTTGTTAACCGGTAATATTATTAAGCAACTTTTGGGTTTTAGTTTTCCTTAAAGTCGCTGCCTGGGGACAATGAATAGTAAAATAACCCTTGAATAACATCGTAAATAGTCTTACCTCGATTGTAACACTCTGGTTCGCAGCGGGTATGAACCTATGCGTACACAGCAACCGCTCTTCAACATTCCAGAAGATGTGGTGATGCGACGGGGCCGACACCCCGCCATGGGCTGGCGCAGCTAACCCGTAGTGGGTCGAGGCACACATCGCATCTGGCAAAGCCGTGCCTTCGTGTTGTTCTGAGGAAAAACAACCAATATTACTTGTTTTTCTAGCCTGATGTTCATATACGAACGCCGGATGGTGCGGAAGCGGAAAAAGGTAAGTAGGTTTTACTGGGCTGACTATTTATCTCACCGCTATAAAAGTACCTATAGATAAATTACTTTTTGATATAACCTTTTATACAAAAAATTAGAACACTATCACGTCTTTAACCCTAGCAAAATAGACAAAGGCTTAGAAGAATTCAGCGAGAATAAATGTTTAAAAACAATTTAATTTACAATTCCTAAGCACCATACGATAACTCAGTTTTATTTATACTATAAAAAATCAAAAAGCGAAATGAAATTCCACATTATGTACAGAATACTACACTTAAATTTAATAACAGATAGACATATATAACATGACATTGAAATATTGAAAATTAATAAAATATAAGAGAGGCAACATCAAACATTTTACTCGAATTCAACTGGGATCACTCAATATATTAAAATGAGAAACTAGATGTCAATATTCAAGTCAAATGTACTCAAACTAATGAACAGCGACTTTCGTTCGCTGTCTTTGATTGCTTACTCGCTTTGCAAAGGAAAAAGAGGAAACGCGTAGGGGGTTTGTCCACTTGAATTGTAATATGAGAACCGTTGCAATGAAAATCGGATCATTAAGATCACTGTAATCAACAATCAAATTCTTAACTATTAACTTAGTTTGATAAAAGTACAATCCATTGGTTCAAAGTGTTCCTATCCATCCATATTATCATACTAAATAATAACATACGAGTGTATCAAGCTCAAACCTTAAGCATTTACTACACTTTAACTTTGGTTGATCATTGTAGTCATTGCTTTGTCACAAAATTTCAAAGAAATCAAATTATTAATTGAAATTAGAGATTTTTTTCTAAAAGAGATAAGTTTATTATCACTCCGGCTCAGACACCTTTCAGCTCATAAGCCTTAATGCTACAAACCTGTAATAATACTGCAAGATGGAATAGCCAATGATGTTGCGCCCGGACTTTACGTACGTTCTCGTTTGGATTGTTATAAATTTCCTACATAACAGTTGTCATTGTTTAGAACATATTTTTATTACAAGTACTTCTTGATTGACATTGATCCGTTTCCAACCGCGACGGATCATATGATTTAAGTGGACTAACCCACATAGAGAAGGCGTCCTCATTACAGTGATGTAGGTGCTGCGCTCAGCCATCTAATATTTTTTGCCTATCCCGCCCGCTTGTATTTTAACTGTGATTAGGATTTAAAGCCTTAGAGCTACGACATTTTTGGGACATTACAACAAAAACGTAGATTATTTTGGTATTGTATAAAATCTGACATATTCAAGTAATTTCTTTGCAAATTTATATGCAAATGAAAGCCGCATATCTGCGGTTTACAAATAAGAACTGCATACATCTTATGGAATCTTATCTCATTACCTATAGAGATACCCATTTGTATGCAAATTGTCAACAAACGTCTGAAGAAACTCTAAGTGTATTTCCAAAAACGTCAATAATAGAACATATTGGGCTGAGCTGGATTAGGACAAATTCAGTACGTGATTACATTATGTGAGCCGCTCCGCATGACAACTCCTAGAGTCTTCAGAAAACGAAGCAGAGCAGTCTCGCCTCCTGGCCAGGTGTGAGCCGGAATCAGGGTACTGGTTGAATGCCATTCCATCGGCAAGCATAGGCACCCTCTTGGAGAAGACAACATTTAGCTTGTCGGTGAGACTAAGGTTAGGGGCCAGGACGAACGAACCCCATCGCTGCCGTTGCGGGATAGACATCGATCCTCCAGGTCACCACGGCTTAGCATGTCGTCGCAGTGACGGACGTACTTCATGCCACGCCGCCCGAAATGACGTCATCCGTCGCAACCTTGCATCTTCCGGTGTGCCAGCAATGCTTGAGCCTAGTGGTATCACCCGAGACGATGGCAAGAGGCCCGACGGCATGACGCTCATCCCGTGGAAAAACGGGCGGTCGCTCGTGTGGGATGCCACATGCGTGGACACGGTTGCCCCATCTCACGTGAGAGCGACCGCTCGCGAAGCAGGCGCAGCTGCGGCGACGGCAGAAACTAATAAGAGACGCAAATATGCGGCTTTGGGAGAGCCGTACATGTTTGCGCCTTTTGCCGTGGAGACCTTGGGGCCTTGTGGTGCAGAAGCCCGTCAGGTTAACAAGGAGATTTCTGCACGCCTAATCGACGCCTCAGGGGATCCAAGGGCTGGCGCACATTTTGGCCAAAAATTAAGCCTGGCCATTCAACGCGGCAATGCCGCCAGCCTCTTGGGCACCCTACCCTGGAAACGCAGCGATTAGGGGTCCATCTTTTATATAATTTAATGTCTTCTATTTTAGTTATATTTATTTTAGTTATTAGTTTTAATTTATATATAACTTCATAATGTAATTTGAATAAATACTATATTTTGATAGGTACTAAATACAGATCTGTGGTACTAAGAAACTAGATATTGCAATGGTACTGATAACTAACCGATCAACTTACACTTATGAGATATTATGCAAGCAAAAAAAAGATAAATAAATAAATATATGTCGGTATAGTAATAATCACGTGACGTAAGCTGTCATGTATTTTAAATGGCACAAACACCTCCTACGTATTGTAAATCCTATTATTTACTTATTGTGTACGGAGTATAAAAGCGTCGCACGGTCAATAAGTCATCAACACTAGCTCCATCACGAATCCCATTCGCCGGCGAGTGCGGATCAGAAATAGGAATAGAACTGACGCGTTCACGAGGTACCAAACTGCACCCGGACGCTTTTCGCCAGTCAGCCCTTCAGGCGCTTGACACGAAGTCAAATCAAAGCCGATCTCAGATCGCCCAAAACCGAGGTGCGTTCCCACCCGGTAGGCCCTTTGTGCTGTCACTTTACGGTGTGGACAACATCTTGCCATTTTGGCAATTGTTGGTCTCGCCTGAAACCCGTCGTGCCCGGTTTGGCATAGGATAACTGTGCGGGCTAGAGAGTTCGTTTAATCTGTGATGTGGTTACACAAGGAAGCTTCTCATAGATCAGCGCGAGGAGGGGCGCTGACCTTACTGTCATTTTAATTAATTTTCATCTAACCCTCATTCTGAGATTATGTCTCTTAAGGAAAACTTTATGCTATCTTATACAGTTTGCCCATTAAATAATATCAACTAAAACTTTGCTAACACCTTATTATACCAAAAATACCAAATATAAATTACTATATCTTACCATCATGAAAAGCAAAAGCACCATCCACGAACTCTTCTTCGTTTTGCGACGCCGATCGTCGCACTAATATCGTCAGATTAGCACCTTTTGACGTCACAGCTTGACGTATGTGGAACCTTCCAGACTGATCCCTTGCTTCCCTCATGGAAGGCCCACAAACCCGGAGGAGAGCACGGTCTCCCCTCTCGGATCTGTCCAGTCTATCTCCTCTTCCACCGAATTCATGCAGTCCTTCTAAGATCTCAATATGAGATCGACAACTTGGTAACCTAAAGATAAGAAATATATATTAAAATATTTACTCAAATATAATATGGATTGTAAACACTTTAATTTTATGACACGCACAAGTCATTTGACGAGCATGACTAATGATAGGGGTCATAATACAACATGAAACAATGAAACAAAAAATACATGTATCAACAACACACGAGGCGCCGCTAATGCGTTGCCGGTTTAATTGGTGACCGGTGCACCATTTCTTATTTCATTATTGAATTTGGGTACTTTAATACTGCATCTGCAATGCCTAAAAAACCCTATAAAAATTTTTTTTCTTAACATTTTTGTAAAATATAAGTATATTGATTTATTTTAAAATTTTACGAAAGCGGGACCTTGTGATGTATCCGAACAAACCTAGAAAAAATGTTTTAACGCTTAGAATCACTTCAGGTGTAAGTTCTAGACAGTCTCTTCTACCTTAATATATACGTAGGCATATTTTTTGTCATAATAATATTTTGACATAATTGTGTTTTGGCATACTATTTCAGGCATAAGTGACGGAAGCGACCAGCTTGGCTACCCCAAATTAGCCACGGAAGGTAGGTTAGGTTATGGTTGTGCAGTAACCATCACAGGAGCGAGCGAGCGTCAACCAAGTGACGGAAGCGACCAGCTCGGCTACCCCAAATTAGCCACGGAAGGTAGGTTAGGTTATGGTTGTGCAGTAACCATCACAGGATCGAGCGTCAACCAAGTGACGGAAGCGACCAGTTTGGCTACCCCGAATTACCGCCACGGACGGTATCATTATGCGTTAACAAATTTATGCTTTAGAATAGGAAGTATGTTTAACAATTAGGTATTATACTTATAGTAGCTTAAAAAATGTGCATAAACAGCTACATATGCCAAATTATTATTGTGCGTAATTATTATTAGGATAAGCAAAAGTATGCCTTGTTAAATTATGACGTATAATTTTATGCGGATAAAAAGAGAACCTAAATGTATATGTGGTAAAAGTTATTACAAATTGTGAGTAATTGTTAGTAAGTAGGAAAGTTGTTTCACTAATTAAATTTTAGATTGAACAGAAACCAATTTAACCTGCTTTAATATTGATAAATTATTATTCTCACTTATATAACCAATTAAAATATAATTAAGAGGTATTTTATGACTCCGGTAATCGTACATTTTATTTGCGGTAAGTGGTTTGAGCGAGGATAGGCACAATAAATCGAAAAATATGGTTTACCACAGGCACGTGGTTTAATTAATGTCTTTTTTGTAAGGTATAAAATTACTATATATTTTATATAAGAATTAAATTTTTTTTTCTACCTCTATATAACATCAATTCTTCTTCTTACAGCTTTTATCAGTCCACTGCTAGACTAAAGGCTTTTCCCAATAAGGGTTTGCCAATAATCACTAAAATGAGCATACAGGTTGGTAATCGCAGTAGATGGTTGGAGTACGCTGCTGCCCGTTCTCTATGACCTAAACATCCCTTACTCGCCTCTTACGACACCTGTTTATAAAAGGCGTCGTGATCGTGACAAATCTTATTTTTCTTTTCGTGTCGATTGGCTCAATAGACACATTATATCTGTGATTTTACTCTGACGTCACCGTCTGACAACACGTCTCAAGAATATTATACAAAACGATTGGTAATTTGTACGTAATTTAAATCTCATATCAGTGTAACCAGTTATAATGATTATATAATTAATTTGGAAATCAATTAACATTAATCATCAATTACATCATGTCACAGGATCACAATTTTATTTTTTATTTACTTATTTCATATCTAAATTCTATAAAAAAATAAAATAAAAATAAAACCTATAATTATTTAGAAAATACTACAATAACATATAACTTAGAATTCATCAAATCTGCTATCACATTCTATTTCTTTTTGACCAATACTTCAACAAAATCTTCATTTGTTGTTACTGTATAAGAAAAAGCTGCAAGTTTTCCGAAATAAATTAAAATAAAATTTCTTGTTTCAGTCATGAGGCGATTAGGAGCGAAATCTTTACTGTTTTAAGTCTTCGAAACGCATTTATTGCAACAAATGTCATACTAAATAATTTCCATTTACTTTAACATGCATTGAGATAAAATACCTATAATGACATACCGACCAGGTTTTAATTTATCTCCACTGATTTGTTTCTAGTACACGAACGATCGCGCACGGAATATGACATGTAACAACCGCGGTTGGACTTTTAAAGGACTGCAACACTTTAAGGATATCATGGAAGCATGTCCGTGTATTACATAAAGTTTAAGTAGATTTACTGAAATAGGTAGATCGTTGCGGACTCACAGACCACGCGCAACCCCTGGGAGGTAAGATCAAAAGGACTACAAAAAATATGACATTTAATAGAGCTAAGAAAAATAAATTATTAATTTACTATGCCACTACTACTGATAAAAGTGGAATAAAGTCGAAAAGAATAGAACTACGTATGTAGGTACTGCGTTTTGATATAATGACTTAGATAAAGAGTCACAATTTAAGTAGCATGCACAATAGTCTCCTGTGATTCGGCTCAAACAATAGAGCGCTTATTTTACGATGATAATTAAGCAGACAATATCACCATCTGAGTGTAGAGGTAGACAACAAACAACACAATACACAGTCATTTGTCTTACTAATATTACAGGCTGCCTCGCAATTACTCGTTATTAACGTACACATACATCTTGTTAAGCATAAGTCAGCATAACATGTAAAGTACCCAACTTACCTTAAATTATAATTAAATAACGAGACTTGCACTACGTCCGTCGGGGCTCCTAGTAAATGTATAGCGCACTGTGATCGCCAAATGGTAGCCCTAGTGTCGAAATGCCCCGAGCGCGCCCCGCCGGGGCCGAAGCCTCGGACAGTGGCGCCACACCCCACTCGACCATTGTTGGACACCTCGTTGGTAACTGCGTTGCTCTCTATCGCCATTCTGTCCACTGGGCAATAACAAACGTTGGTCATTCAGTGTGGCATTTGAATTCGTCTTTTAGTGTTCGTTTTCACTCATGTTGGTAAATGGAATGTCATAAAGGATTTGTTACGATATGGTTATACAGATTTGGATATGGCCAGCATCATTAAAATATAGCACGTAATGCTTCTTTAACAGTCACTATAGGCTTTCCACATCTCTGAAATCGACGAAATACGAGTAATCTTGCTACTACTGGACAGTACCTTTTAAAATTTCTAGTTGATAGAAGAGAAAAGTCATTTATTTTGAGTTTCATTATCTGAATCTACATGTTTCCAGCCATATAGTTTCTTATTATCACAAATTCGTTTGAGTACTTTTGTAGTTTTTAATGGTGTTTAGTTAGTTTTCATCAAAGATAAAAATAAAAAATAAAAAAATTAAGACACTTACTAGTTTGAACATGATGCGTCAGAGCTGCCAGTGGAGGGGAGGCGGGCAAAACGGTAGGGGGAGGTCCACTCGTGTCCATTCCCTCTATAAACTCCAATTTGGCGATGAACCCGTTGTAATCGTACGGAGGGACTAGCGGGCCGGAGCTGGGTGCCACAAATGTTATCAACTTACAATTTTAGTACCCATCTGGCTGCATTACAGTGTAAATTGCTTGTAATGGGCCTTAACTCGTAATAGTGTCCGTAAGCCGGATGAGATACGAGTATAAAGGGCCTGCTCAAAATTACTAGCCTGCTATGTGATATCTGTATTTTTTTATTTTATAGGTAAGCTTTTGAAAATAATATGTGGGATATGAACCAGAAGAATTTCAGTTTTTTTTAAATTTATAAACTTTATTCACGAATAACAAAATGGTACAAAACGCAGACTTAATGCTAATAGCAGTCAACTTTCGGGATAAATAGAAATACTATTTAATTGTGGTGGTACATGTATGTACATATATAGTTTGAGTTTAAATTATAACAACGATATATTAAAAAAAAACACTAAATACAAGTATATACTACATATATAATACAATATACAGTACAAATATATACAATAATTATTTTATATAAATATATCTAATTAATATAAGATCAATGACAACATACCTAAACTCCAGCAACAGGTTCGGTCCAGGGTACTCCAGCGTGGCTGTCCTCTCTGAACACAGGGTGCCCAGTAGCGGCGCAGAAGGGGAGTTCCCGGCCCGCAGCGACAGCGAGTCTGTGGCACAATGGCTGCAAGAAAATTAAACTTTAATGCCAAGCCATCGAGACGTCACACATTCGTAATCATATTTGTACTTTTTAAAATACTGACACTATCACGTCTTTATCTCTAACGGGGCTTTGTTAAGCTTGTGTTTCCTAAGTCGCCTTCTACGACATCCACGGGAAGATTTGGAGTGGTCCTATTCTACTCTGCCGGCAACCACATGGCCTAAAGTGTCGGTTATTGCATGGTTATAAGAGTTCGCGAGGTCTACTGTTCTCACAGAACCAATAGTTTAGTATTATTGCCTAAACATGGCTATTTTCTCAGTACAATTAATGACAATTTTTCTTGTCAAACTGAAATACGTTGTAGGTATACGGTTTTTACTCAGCTAAATTAATTTTATTTACGAAAGTTGGTAGGAAAAGACTGTTGGTTGAAAAATTGAAAAGTACAAATTGTATACATAAAACATGTATAATTTATGTTCATTTGACGGTTTTATTTATAACAAAAATTAGCTTGAGCCAACAGGGTTTAGTAAAAATGTGTCAAATGTTATCCACACATTGCACAAGTGGTTCTGTACGAACAATAGACCTCGCGAGTTCTTATATCCATGCAATAACAAAAATTTTCCCCTTTCCCCTGGCTAAGCAGAGACATTTCAGTGAAATACACTTCACCTTTTGAATTTTTTGCAACATCTTGTGTCCTTGTATACCTCTTGAATTTCCATAACTAACAAATACAAACAATAAATAACGCTTCAGCAAAGTTCCCACTATTTCTCCCCTAAATAAAAATCGCAATCGACAAAAAAAAATCAAAGTACTTCTGTGCCAATTTTCGTCAATATCGGTTGAATACTGCGTCCTGTACGTGAGAACAGACAGACGGACAAAAGAATTTTCGGCCAATTTCGAAACTGAGACGCTTCGATCGCTCGGCCAATTTATAACGAGTGCGAGGAGAAAAAAAGAAAAAGATAAATAAATAAATATTATAGGTTTAAAATTTTATTAATTTATTTCTAAAAAAGTCAATACATACTCGTATAGGTCACATTACAAATTAATAAAATAAAATAACAAATAACAAATAAAAAAGAGACACCAACGCCTCGCCGCGAGGCAGGGTACCCAAAAGGCTGGCAGCATTACCCCTCTGCGCCGCGATAGAAATCCTTTGTGCAAAGTAGCTGCCCGCCCTCGGATCGCGTAACATCGCGGAGACGCGTTGAAATCTCAGTCACAAAGGATTTTGCTTCTGGGCCCCATGGACCCATCGTCCAATAAATATTGAATCCTGGAAAATTCAAATAACAATACCTAAAGAATAAATAAAGAGTATGAAGATATCCTCGATGTAGTCCTTAAATTTATTTACTGAACCAAATAGACAGTAAAGGATATTCCAAGAACATTACACGTGAATCCAGATATTTATCGCAAATAGTTGTAATAAGATGAAAGAACAAACGTTTCCTTTGTGTTAACAGGAGATGTGTGTTTGCTATAAACTTGAGACATGGGTGCGATGATGTTATATTTTTGCAAGATGTTGCATTACATCTATACTAATATTATAAAGCTGAAGAGTTTGTTTGTTTGTTTGTTTGTTTGTTTGAACGCGCTAATCTCCGAAACTAATGGTCCGATTTGAAAAATTCTTTTTTTGTTGGGTAGTCCATTTATAGAGGAAGGCTTTAGGCTATATAACATTACGTTCCGACAACCACGCGAACGAAGTCGCGGGCACAGCTAGTACAAATTAAAGTTAAAAACCAATCCGACGCTCGATACTGACACTTGTTAGTATTTGAAAAGATAACAAGTTATTAACATTATGGGTTTGAATTTGACCCATTACAGCAAATATAAACAGTTTGTGCAAGTATAAAGTATAATTTCAAATAAGCGTGCTTTGGATAATCAAGAACGTACTTCTGCAGATCTACTAAGTACTACATAAAAGATACTACACATCTACAGATTTATTTATAATAGCATGGAGTGTGTAGTTATTTTACACAAAATAAATGTTCTATTCGAATAATCCAGTGCTTGCTTGTAGAAATGCGTTCGTTGATTGCGACATTTTAAGCGTTGATGCTACATGTACAGATTTCTGTATCAAAGCGAGGATTGTGTAGTACTCAGATACTTATGTAGGAAAACGTATTGCAGGAAGATAGAGCTCTTATTTCACTCCACCACTCCGCAAAGATTTATTGTGGATGTAGCGATTGAAACGGGTGTATCAAACAATCTCCTATTACCAACAGAACCTTGTAGAATAAGGCGATTGTACAGCCAGTTGAGGTGTGAAGGAGATTTGTTATGATATGAGGAATATATATATAAAGGAAAATAAAGAAAAATAAAAGAGAGCCGAGGAAGGGGAAGACCGAGGATGAAATTTTTCCAACAAATTACGGAAGGGTTAGGAGTAAGGTCCTACCAAGACATTAAAAATATGGCAGAAAGAAGAGAGGAATGGAGGCCTAAATCTCCACTTAACTTCACAGAAAAGAGCAAGCTTTTAAATAATAAAAAAATAGGAATCCGTTTTAGATTTCCACATTGAAATATACGGGATGTTTGGAGTCTCATTAGATTTCATGCATTCAAGGAATACATGTTTTATTGCAAATAAATTGTACACTAGTGTTAATTTAACTACCCGGGCGAGCACAATGCGCGTCTCCGTTTTAACTTAGGCAAAAATGCTTTCGTATTTCTACCCGGCTGTTCGGCTGGTCGCCTCTACAGATCGCATTTTTCAACCGATTCTCGTGAAATGTATTTGAGCAGGGTCGATAATTTATATGGAATTTAGTCGATTGAGTTTTTTATGTAAAATGGTGGAGCCAATTAGATTTTAAGGACACGCAAGGTATCCAGCGCACAGAGCCACTAGTTTTTAGATTAAAAGTCAAGAAATCTACGACATCATTATTATTTTATCTTAATTGAGTCGAGGACCAAAACCCGACAGAGCCCTAGATGCGGTGTTCAAAGGAAAGACCAAAACGCCATAAAAATTTGTAACGGGTACTTTTTTCGCAATTGTATCACTAAATCCAAAACAGCTATTTAGTATGGTGTATAAGTTGATGAATAAAATTCATCAATATCACGCTAGGGAAATCGCTTTCTGTAGAGAAACCATACAAAGATCTTCAATATTATGATTTGTAATAAAATTTCCTAAAGACGACTTCTAAATAACAATAAAAATAAATAATGCCCGTAACTTGAAATTTAAATATGTTTGTCTAAAAAGGACATAGTTAGCAAGACAATGCATAAAACTTACATTTATATTGTTTTTGATATAACAAAAATTTTTGAAAATTCTATTGAGTTTTTTTTTTTTAATAATGGTTTATTACATACACTAAATAGAAATTGTTTTGGACTGCTTAATTTTTTACAACTGTTTTTTGTTTTTGTTGTTGGACGTTACTGTTTTGACGAGAACGAGATCGCACATTATACGTGAAACACTAAAATATCTGCTCGTACCTTAGTATTTGCAGTTGTATACCGTTGCAAATAACCTTTATGTTATTATTATATTAATTTTTCAGTGTCAAAATACTACGGTTATCGTAGACGTGAGCAGCTTATTCACGTACACATGCGAAGTAAGTCCTACCAGATCTAAAAACAGCAGAACAAGATCGTTACACACTAACACACATAATACGTGAACCATTACAAGCCCTGTTTCTTGTAGAAACGTAGAGTTAACTTGCTCTACTGGATTAATGACGACAGGGATCACATTACGTCGGCTATTAGTCGCAATATTATGTCACTCGCATACTAATGCCGGTGAAGTTTTCTTAGCTCTGACTTTTAAGTATCACTTAAATTAAGTAGCCAAAGCAATAAACTAGTATACCGTGGTAAATAATCTTTGAATCCTTTTTTCAACGACGCAAAACGCTGCGGTTATCATAGAAATGAACTAGTAGAAACGCAAAGTCAGTCCTACCTATCTTAAAAACGAAGCACAAGATCATTATACGAATACAATACGAGTAACACACATATTATGTGAAACATTATAAGCCCTGTTCCTTGTAGAAGCGCAGAGTAAACTTGCTCGAGTGGATTAATGATGCCAGGGATCACATTACGTCGGCTATTAGTCGCAATCTTGTGTCGCTCGCATACTAATGCCAGTGAAGTTTTCCTAGCATTGTCCTTTAATTATCACTTGAATAAAGTTACTGAAAATAAGAGCAACATACTAGGACATTATTGTAAATACAATTTATGTAACCTAGCGAGGTTACGTAAATTCGGGTGTCAGATTTTTTAAGTGACTAAAAGAAAATAAGAGCAACATACTAGGACATTATTGTAAATACAATTTACGTAACCTAGCGAGGTTACGTAAATTCGGGTGTCAGATTTTTTAAGTGACTAAAACCAGCGGCTTTTAGTCACTTAAAAATCTGACACCCGAGTTGGCCACTTACACACACGAAGAACAAAACATCAATAAACCTATCATCGCAGAGTAGGTAAGATACGAGTATACATATAAATTACACATATCAATTGCAGAATGCGGAGTTGCGGACAGAGCCGCGGATTTTATTACATTTCTTTCTACTACGAGTAGAGCTAACTTTACTAACTAATTAAAACATAAATATATAGTCATAAACGATACCTCCGAAATTTCTCGATAAAAACAGCTTACTCTTGGAACGCTGTGAAGAATTCCATACTAAAATCTACCATTTTACGTCTTGCACCGCGGTATGGATGAATACAAATCGTTCATGCCATTCTGCGTATGAGGGTTTAGATATTTAACGCTGTTTTACGAAACCGAGCTGTAATGCCAAACAGATATTCAACCATTCAACTGCGACATACATATCTATTGGGACAGATTCTCGATAGTTTAGAAGGTCTAACTGGTCTAAATATTTGTCAACTTGCCCTGCCAGTAACTTCTTATTTTATTGAGGCAATAGCTACAATAGGTAGACTTAATGCTAAAGCGTACACTCCCTGTCAACCTTTAGGTATTCTAGTGGCGGTCGCGGTCGTATCAATACTACCTATCTTTCTCGTAGAACTGCTACGCCGATTGTAGAGTGCTACGCAGCTCGTAGCCGTGCTACGGAAATCGTAGCAGTGACACATTTACGTATTTTTGGTATTTTTAAGAACTAAGCCACTTCACAATGTGTTGTGGGAATTTTCGACTAACGATCCTAACTCTTCATATGCAGGTTATACTTTATTTATAATAATAACTTAAACATGACAATAAATGATGTAATTGTTAATTCACATTATTTCTCGGGTCAATCTTGAGTTCGGTCCAAATGCTAGTCAAGATGGAAACTGGTCTTTTTAGATTATTCTAGGTCGGAATAGATATCTTTATATTATTTAGTATTCCTTACAAAATATAGTAAGTATCAAGCACTATATTAAGTGTTCATGTGATCCAAGTTAATTGAATGATCTTCTTAAATTTACGTTGAATTGCCGTAAAAGTGAATAAAAGGCAAATCTAACACTAAAACGTACAACTGAAATCTTAATGAAATCAGCTTCGTACAGAGAGCTTCCACTTTTATGTCGCCATCAAAACGTATCAGCTATGTAGGAAGAGGTAGCACGAATCCCGAGATTACGAATGTATTCCAAACTTATCACGTTCCTGCTAAAATAAACTCTAACAAAGGTAAGTAGGTACTTAAACAATGGCTGGCAATATAATTTTTTTTTTATAAATTTACCTTGATATTTTAAAGAATGGACATTCATTCTTATTCATTCAGAACATTCTTTAAAATATCAAGTTAAATTTATTAAAAAAATTATTATATTGCCAGCTATTGTTTAAGTACCTACTTACCTTTTTTAGTAAAAAACGTGGTAAAAAGGTTAAATCCGTAACAATTCTGAAAACGAGAAAGTTTTTATTGTTTGATTAGACTCGCAGTAGAAGTTTTCACTAATGCTATATTTATTTGTTCAAATTCTAAAGTCGTGACAATAGAGATATGTATAAAAAGTATATCTATTTAATCTTTATCTCTCATTCGCATCATGAACACTGAGCATACATTTTAGAAAAAGAAATAGAAAATCTTTATTTGGAACATAAAAATACAAAAAATGACATTGAACATAAAAGAAAAACAAAATATGCTACCAAAATGGTTACTCTCAGCATTATAATTTTCAACTCATCTATTACTTGGTTGATACTATTATGTGGATACAGTAAACAGGGAGTATGTATTTTGGTAACAACACAAAGGGCTTAAAATAAATATGATTCGTACCGATATATCCCGCCACAAAACGGCATTGAACCAAAAAAAGGAAAGCGTACTTCCTTCCATAAAACTCGTCATAAACATATATTTGAATAAAGAAGTGGGAAGGATTCATGAATTTCTGGGATCTTTTATTAGAATCCGACTCAAACCTTCAGATCCAGATTGATTTACGGAATTTTATTGCCCAGCATTGAGTCTTTTTATATCTGTGTAGGGTTTTGGATATCGCTGTTACTACGGTCATTATTTAAACGAAACTCCAGTCTTTGTCTTATCGGCCTATGACTACAACACCTGTAGCTATCGGTCAATAGCTATTACAAGTTTTTAGCTTTTGCACTAAAAATAATGACCTAAAATAATTGATATATTTATCCTAAATTGAATTAATTTTTTTACTTTGAATTGAGCGAGTGCGAAGCGTCTCTGTTTCAGGTTGGGTAAAAAATCTTTTTGTTTGCCTGTCTGGCTGTTTGTCTCTACAGGTCGCATTTCTTAACCGATTTTTGTGAAATTTTGTGAGCAGGGTTGATAATGATATGTGTTTTTTTTGGCGATTCAGTTTTATTTTATCAAAAAGGGCGGGGTCATGTGGCTTTTTTGGTGTGCTGTGAACATTTGTACAGTTTGAAGCTATAAAATGCAAATACAGTTTACAGAGAAATATCCTAAAGGTAGTAGTAGTCTTAAAGATACTAGAAATATTCCTCAACAGACACGGCTTTCGATAAAAAAAAACACATCGAAATCGGTATATTCGATTAGGAGCTACGATGCCACAGACAGACACAGACACACAGGTACAACACACAGACACATAGAAATACAGACACATCAGGGTTCGGGTTAAAATGGAGAACCAAATAGTCGAGTAGTATTGAATGAAACTAATATTATAATATATATAGAGCAGTTTAGTAGCCCGTGTGGTTCCGGGTTAGAATAGGACCACTCCATCTCTTCCTGTGGATGTCGTAAAAGGCGACTAAAGGACTCAAAAAAAAAATTCAAAATTCAAAATATCTTTATAATCATAGGATATTTATAATATCTCTTAATAATAGTCACTTTGTTTTGTTTTGCACAAATGTTGACGTCAAATCGTTACTTAAAGCTAAGTTTACGCCGCTTCCTAGGCGCAAGTGCAGAAGAAGCGGCAACAAACTGCACTGCACGTTTTCTCCAAAGACGTCAACTAACAAACTAAAAACTTAAAATTAGTTATATAGATGGACAGAGATTACATTGTTTATTATGTCATAATTAAATTGAATTATAAGAATTACGAAATTTAAAATAATGTCAATTTGTAAATTTAGTATGTACCAATGTACCTAAATTATGAAATGTCTAAGTATACAAATCTTTAAGAGGGACCCGCGCCAAGCTCAAGCCAGACCTTTTTGTCTTTAAGATAGTCATCGGTCCTATAATAAGCCTTCTCACAAAGTACTTTCTTTACATAAGCTTTGAATTTTCTGTCTGGCATATCAAGGACCGATTCTGACAATTTATTATAAAAAAGTATACACTTCCCCATAAAAGACTTACTGACTGTATTCAGCCTGTAATACGGGCTAACTAAGTCTTTCTTATTACGTAAATTTCTATCTGTAAAATCACTTACTTTATTGAACATGGAAATATTTTTCCTTACATACATTATATTTTCAAATATGAATTGTGATGCAAAAGTAAGTATACCTATTTCCTTGAATAATTCCCTCAGTGAGTCTCTCGATCCTAAACCGTAAATAGCACGAATCGCTCTTTTTTGTAAAAGAAAAATAGTCTGAATGTCGGCTGCACTCCCCCATAGAAGTATCCCGTAAGACATTAGACTGTGAAAGTAACTAAAGTACACTTGTTTAGCAGTTGCTACATCTGTCAATTGTCTTATTCTCCTAACAGCGTAAGCCGCAGAGCTAAGCCTATTAGAAAGTTTAGTTATATGAGCGCCCCATTGAAGTTTCGAATCAATTGTGATTCCTAAAAAGGTAGTACTTTCAACCAGATCGAGTTTCTGACCATTAATTAGTATGTCAACGCAGGCTTGATTCACATTAGGAAGAGAGAATCGAATGCATTGGGTCTTGTTCGCATTTAACATGAGGTTATTGGCCGAAAAACAATCAGAGATTAAAGATAAGGTGCTGTTCACCGCGCTAGCATCACTGTTATGTCGATCTATTTTAAATATTAGCGAGGTGTCATCAGCAAACAGCACCATGTCAGCCTCTTTCTCAACCATGTAAGGCAAGTCATTGACATAAACTAAGAAAAGGAACGGTCCTAGAATTGAACCTTGGGGTACGCCCATTTTCACATTAGACCCGTGTGATTTTACGCCGTTTATATCAACAGTTTGAAGCCTATCTGTTAAGTAAGATTCTATTAATTTAATTGACTTATCATCAAAACCGTATTGACGAAATTTGAGCAAAAGTGTTGGATGATCAACGCAATCAAATGCTTTAGAAAGATCGCAAAATGATCCAATTGCATCATTTCTGTTTTCCCACGCGTCGTAGATATTAGTAATAAGTACTACTCCTGCATCGGTGGTCGATTTTCCAGCAGTAAAGCCGTATTGTTGGCTATGGAAAAGATTATTGGTCTTAAAGTGAAGTAGCATTTGATTGAGCATTATCTTTTCGAACACCTTACTCAAAACTGGCAGAATAGAGATAGGTCTGTAGTTGCTAGGGTCTGTTTTTTCTCCTTTTTTGAATAAGGGGATTAGTTTACTACATTTCATTAAGTTAGGGAATATGCCTTCATCAATACATTCGTTAAATATAAAAGCTAACTCGGCAGCAATTATGTGTATAATATGACTTACTACGGCTACTGACATGCCCCAGTGATCTTCTGATTTTTTTAAATTTAACTGTTTAAAAGCATCTATTATATCGCTAGGGCTAACATGCTTAAAATTAAATTTAGAATCACAAGGGCTAACATTACTCTTAAGCAAAGCCTCAACACGCTGGGCGCTAGAACTCACATTAGAAGTGAGTTCCAAAGGAATGTTAGTAAAATAATCATCAAATATATTTACTATTTCTTCAGTTTTTGAAGTATTTTTACCACTACATTTGATTCGGCAAATATTTTCTTTGGTTTTATTTTTACCTGTTTCCTTATTTATGACACTCCATGTTTCTTTAATTTTATTAGGAGCATTATTTATTTTTTTGCTAATACTATTCGACTTGGCTCGTCTACAAACATTTTTAAATATTTTAGAATAATTTCTAACATATTCTATAAAAGAAGGATTAAAGTTATATTGTTTTTGGGCATATAGATCATATAACCTGTTTCTACTTATGTAGATGCCGGTAGTAGCCCATTCACTAAACTGTGATTTACTATGAACTACTACTCTTTTTTGTTTCAATGTTTTAGAATACTCAGAGGAAACAGTACTAAATAGTTTATTATAATGGTCGTCAGGATTATTTCCTGTATATACCACTGATAATAATTTGTTATCTAAATTATTTTTAAGTTTTTTTATGTTTTTAGAAGTAATCGGTCTACACAAGATCTAAGGACTAAGCACAAACATCTCGTGCTACAATTGCATCCCAAGAAAGGTTAGCGTTGGGCGGCGCCCGGTTGTAAAACTTTTCGCACAAATACATTCCCAAGGAGGGTTAACATCAAGCAGGCGGCCGGTCGTAAAACTATAGCCAAATCATTTAATCTGGTCCGGCTATTTCTCCTCTACTTCGCAAGGACTTTGGCATCCTTAGATGACCATTGGCATGCATGGTATATTTGGAGAAGAAAAAGCGGGAAAGCGCACCCTGGGCTCCGAAGCACCACATCTAAGGATGCAACCGGGAACGCGCTTAGATGAAGAGATATAGAGCAGTTTAGTAGATTAATCTATTCACCTCTAATCATCTGACGATTCAAAATTAGAGCAAAATTATTGACACTTTTTGATAGTACGAGTTTGCAATTTAGTAAAATTAATATTTTCCCCGTACGTACGTTTAACCAACATTACTGAAGTTGATAAAAGAGCGCACTAGATTCAATGAAAACAATTTCCTTTGCTTCGTAATACCAGAACTAACACAAAACAAATAATTACTAAGAAGATAAACACAGCGGCTAAATACAGAGACACGTCCCACAAAACAATCAGGAAGGACATACAGGCTCTTTAAAACGAATGACTTCGACATTTTTCAGCCCACGACCCACGGGGTGGAAGGGAGATAGTCCTTTATTTACTGGGGCGATTGTTCGCAAGCCTTTCAAACGCCAACTGGATTTCATACTGGTACTTGATAAAATGCTTCCGAAAGAGCACGGACAGAGCCATTGACATTGTAAAAGGATTCTCTATAGGATAATGGTCATTTACAGAAGTCCAGGCTTATATCAAATAAAGGAGTGTCTAGATTCTTGCTGCTTACAAAATTTCTACAATGCTATTACAATAACTTGCTTTTCTGTGACAATAACAATAAGACGGACCGTTTGCTTACTTCAGACGCTTAAGTACCGTTTGCAATAAAAAAGGATTAAAAATATATAATCGATATCCCATGTGTGTTTTGACACCTCATCTATTTTCTAAATATCGATTGAAAATTCGATTAAAAATACGAAAGATGATGCCGAAATCAAAGAATTGGCGTAGCATCATCATTATTTTGTCCTAACTTTTTTGCACATTACACTGAAGTGAAGTTAGTTTGACAGCATAACGTCACAAAATGGCGGCGATTCGATCCTATTCCTATTGTAATCGCATTGTATTCTCGACGGTACATCCTTTTTTGCTTTTATGTATTCTCGTACGTAAATCGGATTATGAACTAACTGACAATAGGTGATTTCTTTTTTCTTTCTTTACCAGCCTATCTCTAAAGGTTTCTGCCCAATAAAGGGAGTATTTTCTCATGCTAGGCAGGTATATTGGTGATTGCAGTAGCTACCTAGTATTTTAGGTATGACATTTTTGAAGGGAGGAAAGGAATTATTTTACTCGTCAATACAAAACGGCCCTTTAATGCCGAATATAATATTTGCTAAGGTAACATTACATATACTTACTTTCTAGGCAGCAGTATTGACGTGAAGATGATCTTGACCCTCGTGTTGACGGAGTTGGTAGTGAACAAGTACCGGCAGAGGCGGTGGGGTGGGTACAAGCCGGGGTACCCTGGACTGGCGAGCACGCACGACCCTGAAGTGCGGCATGACACGTCCTGGTACAGCCAATCACAGTCTGAAATACAAAACCGAGATGTAGATTTTTTTGCTTAGAAATAAGTATTTGTCTAAATAAATCCATAAGCCTATTATACATAGGTAAGTCGATTTTCATTTTATTAATATATTTTATTATATTTTCCTTGTAAGAGTTTATTTATTTTTTATTTAAATACACTGAAATAATAACTAGTACCACAGAGTAATAATATACTACTTACAACTAGGACTGAAATAATAACTAATCCGCAAACCATTTTTCATACACTTGATTTATCTGATTAAACTGAAATTCATCATAGTTGTAAAATGTTACTCCGATCTAATCTATTGATGAATGTAAAGAGTGGAACTCACTGGCGATATATTACCATGTATCGTCAGTGAGTTCCAGTCTTCAGAGTGTATGTTCTACCGAACAAAAGGCTTATTTTGCTTTTGCTTATATAACAAAATGCCTGGAAGAGCTATTAGTCTTTGCAATAGCATATGAAAGTAGACAAACTTTTATTTAGCCTTAAAAGGAAGCTCATGGACATGTGCATACTTCCCATTCTCACGTTCGGATCTCAAACTTGGTATTTAACAGACGTCCAAAAGCATGAGATAAAGGTTTGTCAGTGCGATATGGAATGGAGTATGCTTGGGGTGAAACTTATCGACAGAGTGCGAAATACCACACTGCGCTCCCACACACACACGTATTGTCGATGTTGCGTCATAAGCAGCTGGATTAAAGAGAGACTAGGCTGGATACTTCCCTCGAATGCCAAACGATCGTTGGACAAGAATAGTAACCAATTGGTCGTCCAATGGCAGATGAGGACCTGGCCGGTCAAGAACAGATGTTGCGTTGAGTATAACTGTTATTACAGTGAGTAGAGGTCAAAAACAACGAACAGACAGGAATGAAAGCGAGAGAAAAAGGGCTTTTTCCAACATTGGGACTAAAACGACGTTACAATATAATAATATTGGGTAACAATGCATGTTTCTTATACCAATATATAAATACATTTCTTATTGTTGCTAGATATTATCTTCTCAGTATGCATGTGCTAAAGTTTCGCTTGCAAGTTAAAGTGGTGTAATTAGTTCCTAAGCCCGATAGCGGAGCTAAGCGTAAAATTTTGTTACCCATAAATCGGCATAGTAACGACCCATGCCGGTAATAGCTTGGCTAGTATTGATCCGAGTCTTAAGTAAATTTTTCCTTACGGAAATGAGAGAATGCTCGAGACTTTGGTTTAAGCTTATCCAGCAAGTCATACCTACTTCTTGTATTAGCAATTAGTATATTTTATTTTCATAAAGTAGAAAATCATAGACTATTTACCGATCTGAACAAAAAACTTAATGATGATGTTGTTTTTATTTTTTTTGACCTATATGTATCGTACGAATGGATCCCTTTAGAAAAAGAAGTTTATGACACTGTCACATAATGAGGGGTATAAACACATGAGTGTGGGTTTAAACACTACTTTATCTAATCTCATTAACTAGAATTAAAGCTGTTAAAAAGAAGTTGAATGAGAAAGAAGTAGTTGTTTACTTATAATGTTTATTTTCAATATTTGGAAACATCGACTTGTTATACTTATACACTTTATGAACTTTAACATTAAGTATTTAGACCATAATGAGGAACACTTAAACTTCTTAAACAATTTCTGGAAATAGGTCAATAGTCCGTTTACCGAAAACAAAGAACCTTGTTTTTATCATATAGGTAGTTTACTCGACTTTGCTGGTAAAATATTGTAAGTCATCGAAGAATCTCGGACGGTGTCCTATTTTTCTTCAAATTCACAAGACTTAGGCAAGGAGATTACAAGATATTTATTACTTAAAAACGTATGAGGCGCCATAATAAATTATAAGGACACAGATTATTAATTATGTTTAGGGTTCCGTACCCAAAGGGTGCAAACGGGACCCTATTACTGTGACTCCGCTGTCTGTCCGTCTGTCTGTCTGTCCGTCAGTCACAGGGCTCTATCTTATTTGTATTCTATTATGTATTACTGTAGCGGCTATAACAACAAATACTAAAAATAAAAAATAGTTAAAATTAATGGGGGTCGTCATACAAGAAACGTGTTTTTTGCAGCGTTTTTAACTTGATCTTTATAATGGCATTAATTAGATACTTGAAATTTTCACTAATTATGTATTACTATGACCACAATAACAACAAATACTAAAAATAAAATAAAGTTAAAAATTAAAGTTAAAAATACAAGAAACGTGTTTCTTCAGCGTTTTAAAACATTGTACGTTGGTACGGAACCCTTCATGTACGAGTCTGACTCGCACTTGCCCGTTGATTTTTTTACTGCCCTGAATACAAATCCTTTTGAGCCATAATACAGCAATCAAAACTTGTTTGTTACGCTATAAAAATGGTGAACAGCGTCTATAGCGTTCCATTAATAAAATAAATGGATCCCCAAGGATTTCCACCATCAATTACAAGGTTTCGCAT
Organism: Acrobasis repandana; assembly: GCA_963576875.1. Taxonomy (NCBI): domain Eukaryota; kingdom Metazoa; phylum Arthropoda; class Insecta; order Lepidoptera; family Pyralidae; genus Acrobasis; species Acrobasis repandana. The sequence continues at coordinate 8,970,923 of OY756215.1, forward strand.
AAACGGTGTCACTATTTTTATGTGGCTCAAATGACATGTATCAGGGCTGTAACAATAATGGACCTGTATCGTAATGGTAAAAAAAATTCATTATAACATTGTTTTGTTCAAGAAAAAAGTGTTATAATGGGATTCTATTTTTAAATTTTGGTATTGTGTTCATAAAGTACGTCAATATAAAATCGTTCTAAAGTTTATAATTTGAATTTTATGTCATGAGAGAAGATAAATATATATTACCTAATGGTCTGAATCGCCTCTTCAATCATGTTATGTCGATCTTACTTAACATCTTGTACCTACTTATAATATTTGATGTTTTTATTTATTCCTAAATTGGCCCTTAAATGGCGAATCCCATGCATTGGGTGCGACATGCAAAAAAAATCATTTTATACATAGGACCTTTTATAGGACTAAACGGTATAATTAGGTTAAATAATAGAGAGATCAGTATCAACTATGAATATTACTTACCTAGATAACAACGGCCAAACTAAGTTCAGGTACTCGTAACGGTCGACGAGTCAGAAAAATAAAGTCGTAACATTAACTTGCGACTCTGTCCGTGCCTCTAAATAATTTCGCTGGTGCAATCTGCCACGTTTGCTGCGCTCAGATTGCTAGTAAACCTTGCGTTTATTTAGCTTTTTTTATTCGCATCGTATTTTTTACGATTTTTATGCTCGCCTCTTGGTTTAAAGCGGATTCTCGTGTGTGCCCACTTGATTTTATGACCAGTTAGTGCCTTTTTGTAGAATTTTTGTAATATATCTTTAGAACTTTTGGCTAACGTGCTGGCTTATGAATAAACATACATGAACAACAATTTTCATGTATAAATAGAATACCTTTTAAATAATTAATTTAATTTTTGATTGTATATGTTTACAAAAAAATTTGTATTTTTTAGTAGGTCAGTTAAGCACATTTTTTGAACTCCTTAAAGCAACTTCATATTACTTGTCATATGTAAGTGTTTATTATCTCAGTTCAAAAGTTTTATACTCAAAAGCTTTAGCATCAGTAAAACACTCAGATTTATTATCGCGGCATTAAATAAAACATGTAATTAAAACTTTGCAGACCAATTGAAGCAGTTCTGAGTAAAGCAAACGTGTCAGAAATGTAGTGTGCATGTGTATGGTTAGCGAAACAATTTGTAAAATGAAGCGATGCAGCGTTCGGGCGACGTCGCAGTCAGATCGTCATGTGCAATTTCACTAGAGATAAAGCTGAAGTCCAAAACGGTAACGGGAAATTCAGTCCATTACGAACAAAAGATAGACATGAATTCATTACTTAAATCCGTTAAGGTTAATGCTGGTTTTGCCACAAGAATGACGATCAGTCTCTACAATAAAAATATTTTTGAAAAATCCCGACAACCACATTCATAAATTAAAATAATAGTAATTAGATATAATCCTACTAAGAGCAACGATTAGACAGAAATTACAAAATATTTAGCTTTAGTGACTACAAAATGCTGCGAAATATACTATGAACTAAAGCTGACACTTAACACGGTTATTGCGTGTTTTAAAAATCAGTAAAATCGTGAAAAAATGACTTTACAAAACATAAATATTCACAAGCATGTAAGTGTAAACATTTTTTCCACCCAGTCACGTAAACCAAGCAAATATTTGTTGGGCATATAAAAACATTTGTCCCGGGCCGGAAATCGCATCCGGAAACAAGCCGGAACAAATTTTGATTGCAAATGTACGTACTTGGAAACGTTTGAATTAATATTCAGCGTTTTGCTTTGCGGCGGGTTCTAAAAACAAACACCCGCATACTAGTATCATTGCTTTTCATATCCCTGTTTAAAGCTCTGTCAGGCCTCTTGACAAGTGATAAATAAGAAATTAATGCAGAAACAAGTTTATTTGCTAGGCAAACAAAAAAAACCCTGACTATCAAGAACCTAGTGATGTGAACCGGAACTATTGATACGAACTGACGGACATCAAGTCGCGCTACATGCGCGCTACGGATAGCGCCAGCTACCTATATATTTGCTAGAGAAAGCCCTGACTTTCAAGCGTTTACCCTCAAAAACTTTTAAACGGCTGGACTGATTTTCATTAAACATAGCTAAAAACCACGGCAAGGAAACTTGCTATCACGTGAAAAAACCGCATCGAAATCAGTCCATCCGTTCGAGCGCTACGATGCCACAGACAGACAGACAGACCGAAATTAGCGTCAAACTTATAACACCCCACTTTTTGTCGGGGGTTAAAAAAATAAGAACTACCAACCCTGAAAATCTTTATAAACGTTATACTCTAAGTAAGGCTCGACACACTGTTTTCAATTCAGATGCAGAGTTTATAAACATTGCCTGTTTTCTTACAACTTAATTCTAACTGATCATTCATTACTAAACAGTCAGAATTTGATTTAATATTGACCATTACGGTCAATATTAAATCAGATTCTGAAGACAATGTAATTCCGACCTAAATATTTACCCCGTCACTGCAGTGCCGGTGCAAATCCGGTAAAACATGCGCATACTACTTTCATTGCAATACATTATACCAAGCCTCGTGCGGGACTCATTCGCAACCATCTTTTTTCAATGAGGATGCGTAAAGTTTCAGAGTAAATAATGTTTTCATGCTTTGTTCTGCAAGTTTATCGCTTTATCTCTAGACTCTTGGGATAATATTATTTAAAGCCCTTTACCTTTATTCTCGTTAGGTCTTTCCGCCACCATATATCATTGCTTGTCAGACGTACCCTTAGTACCGCTGGCACAAAATTTATATAATAACTGACGTTGCAAAATGAGGTGTATTTTGTGTAAATAAAGTTAACTTGCTATGTTTTTAATAATACTATTCCGTATCCGATTATTTTCATCATATATATATATAACACATTTGCAAACTTTTACCACACACAATAAAAAATCTATTGTTTGTGTACCACATGTAGTAGGTACATAGACTGTGTACTGCTTGTGGTACTTCTGGTTTGCATTAATTACCTTTGATCTAAACCAAACTAACAAACAAGTAATTTAAGTTTTTAAAAATAGTATCCTTCTTTATATCCTAATTTTCGTGGTGTTATCATTCATTAAATAAATATACATACAGCATTCTACCGTTCCACTGCTGCCATATATCATTGTACGTCAGACGTGCCGGGTCGGGTGGTACTTCCGGAGAAATCCGGGTGGAACATGTGCACTACCCCTATATTTCTATAAACTATAATGGAGTTCAGAGTCTTTGTAGAAACCATCTATTTTCAGCAAAGCTACGTTGATTTGCAGTGGGGAAATAAAAATAATGTATTTCCCTTGTTTCTGCAAATCTGTTTTTTTTTCTCAAACATCGAGATTAAAATGTGAAAGGAGGTTGCACTGATAGAGCTTAAGTATAAAAATAACAAAAGCTACTTTTTAATAGGTACTTTAATAAATGTGAAGTATTCTACAATAAAAGAGAAATATTGTGGCAGAAGTTTGAAAAAAAATAACCAACTTATTACTTCTTATATTGTTTTTTTATTTTTGATTTATTTAACTTTATTACAGAAAATTGTAACAGGTGGACTTAAGACTTTTGACCTTTTCCACCAGTCAACCTACAGGTGGTACTGAAATGAGATCATTTCGAAAATAAGTGCAAAAAGTTCTCAGAATATATTCTAAAATGCTAGTTTCGTACACGGCTAAGAAGGCGTCAATGTTAAAATATGTGTTTCAAGCAAACGTATATTCTACCACAAGAAATTGAAAGAATATATTTTTTTTTTTTTTTTTTTTTTTTATCATAGGATATTTATAATATCTCTTAATAATAGTCACTTTGTTTTGTTTTGCACAAATGTTGACGTCAAATCGTTACTTAAAGCTAAGTTTACGCCGCTTCCTAGGCGCAAGTGCAGAAGAAGCGGCAACAAACTGCACTGCACGTTTTCTCCAAAGACGTCAACTAACAAACTAAAAACTTAAAATTAGTTATATAGATGGACAGAGATTACATTGTTTATTATGTCATAATTAAATTGAATTATAAGAATTACGAAATTTAAAATAATGTCAATTTGTAAATTTAGTATGTACCAATGTACCTAAATTATGACATGTCTAAGTATACAAACCTTTAAGAGGGACCCGCGCCAAGCTCAAGCCAGACCTTTTTGTCTTTAAGATAGTCATCGGTCCTATAATAAGCCTTCTCACAAAGTACTTTCTTTACATACGCTTTGAATTTTCTGTCTGGCATATCAAGGACCGATTCTGACAATTTATTATAAAAAAGTATACACTTCCCCATAAAAGACTTACTGACTGTATTCAGCCTGTAATACGGGCTAACTAAGTCATTCTTATTACGTAAATTTCTATCTGTAAAATCACTTACTTTATTGAACATGGAAATATTTTTCCTTACATACATTATATTTTCAAATATGAATTGTGATGCAAAAGTAAGTATACCTATTTCCTTGAATAATTCCCTCAGTGAGTCTCTCGATCCTAAACCGTAAATAGCACGAATTGCTCTTTTTTGTAAAAGAAAAATAGTCTGAATGTCGGCTGCACTCCCCCATAGAAGTATCCCGTAAGACATTAGACTGTGAAAGTAACTAAAGTACACTTGTCTAGCAGTTGCTACATCTGTCAATTGTCTTATTCTCCTAACAGCGTAAGCCGCAGAGCTAAGCCTATTAGAAAGTTTAGTTATATGAGCGCCCCATTGAAGTTTCGAATCAATTGTGATTCCTAAAAAGGTAGTACTTTCAACCAGATCGAGTTTCTGACCATTAATTAGTATGTCAACGCAGGCTTGATTCACATTAGGAAGAGAGAATCGAATGCATTGGGTCTTGTTTGCATTTAACATGAGGTTATTGGCCGAAAACCAATCAGAAATTAAAGATAAGGTGCTGTTCACCGCGCTAGCATCACTGTTATGTCGATCTATTTTAAATATTAGCGAGGTGTCATCAGCAAACAGCACCATGTCAGCCTCTTTCTCAACCATGTAAGGCAAGTCATTGACATAAACTAAGAAAAGGAACGGTCCTAGAATTGAACCTTGGGGTACGCCCATTTTCACATTAGACCCGTGTGATTTTATGCCGTTTATATCAACAGTTTGAAGCCTATCTGTTAAGTAAGATTCTATTAATTTAATTGAATTATCATCAAAACCGTATTGACGAAATTTGAGCAAAAGTGTTGGATGATCAACGCAATCAAATGCTTTAGAAAGATCGCAAAATGATCCAATTGCATCATTTCTGTTTTCCCACGCGTCGTAGATATTAGTAATAAGTGCTACTCCTGCATCGGTGGTCGATTTTCCAGCAGTAAAGCCGTATTGTTGGCTATGGAAAAGATTATTGGTCTTAAAGTGAAGTAGCATTTGATTGAGCATTATCTTTTCGAACACCTTACTCAAAACTGGCAGAATAGAGATAGGTCTGTAGTTGCCAGGGTCTGTTTTTTCTCCTTTTTTGAATAAGGGAATTAGTTTACTACATTTCATTAAGTTAGGGAATATGCCTTCATCAATACATTCGTTAAATATAAAAGCTAAATCGGCAGCAATTATGTGTATAATATGACTTACTACGGCTACTGACATGCCCCAGTGATCTTCTGATTTTTTTAAATTTAACTGTTTAAAAGCATCTATTATATCGCTAGGGCTAACATGCTTAAAATTAAATTTAGAATCACAAGGGCTAACATTACTCTTAAGCAAAGCCTCAGCACGCTGGGCGCTAGAACTCACATTAGAAGTGAGTTCCAAAGGAATGTTAGTAAAATAATCATCAAATATATTTACTATTTCTTCAGTTTTTGAAGTATTTTTACCACTACATTTGATTCGGCAAATATTTTTTTTGGTTTTATTTTTACCTGTTTCCTTATTTATGACACTCCATGTTTCTTTAATTTTATTAGGAGCATTATTTATTTTTTTGCTAATACTATTCGACTTGGCTCGTCTACAAACTTTTTTAAATATTTTAGAATAATTTCTAACATATTCTATAAAAGAAGGATTAAAGTTATATTGTTTTTGGGCATATAGATCATATAACCTGTTTCTACTTATGTAGATGCCGGTAGTAGCCCATTCACTAAACTGTGATTTACTATGAACTACTACTCTTTTTTGTTTCAATGTTTTAGAATACTCAGAGGAAACAGTACTAAATAGTTTATTATAATGGTCGTCAGGATTATTTCCTGTATATACCACTGATAATAATTTGCTATCTAAATTATTTTTAAGTTTTTTTATGTTTTTAGAAGTAATCGGTCTACACAAGATCTTATCTTTTCTCAAATTACTGGTGGACTCTTTGACAAAAGCTACATATACACCAGAATGATCTGAAGGCAATTTATTAATAACAGATTTATCACAATATTGAATATTACTAAAAAAATTATCAAGACATGTGCCAGATGTAGCTGTAATTCTGGTTGGCTCAAAAAATAAGTTTTCTATTCCATAACACTTAAAAAGATTTAGGAATTGTGTGCTCTTTGGATTATGTACTAAAATATCAACATTAAAATCACCGCAAATAATTAAATTCTTTTTACTAGTTGAACAGGACTTAAGAACCTGGTCCATTGCTTTTAAAAAACTTTTGAAATTACTATCTGGTGGACTGTATACACAAACAATTATATGATGATCAAGCTCGGCACAGGCCACCTCACAACAGCGCTCAACAGAATGTCTGACAATATCTTTCCGCTCTTTCCTACGGAAAGAATCTTTTATAAAAATTAAAGAACCCCCTCGTTGAGCAGACTTTCTGTTAAAGCAGCTAACAATAATATAGTTGTTTAGGCTGAACATCATCTGACTCTCATGCAGCCAATGTTCAGTCAAACATAAAATGTCCACATCCATTTCTTTTAAAACTAATTCTACTAATAATTCTTTGCCGGAAAGACCTTCTAAGTTTTGATGAAGTATTCTTAATTCATGAGGCCTTCCCGTTGTCTGAATGGTCAGTTTAAATCTGTCGTCAAGTCTACAGAATTACCGTTACATAAACTTGGTAAGTCTGTAGGTGTCTTAAAACTAGAATCTTGTTTACAATGTAAACTCGTCCAAAAATTAATATTATTTGCTATCAATGTAGCAATCTTATGTCTAAAATATTTTGAAAGATAAATATTATCTTTTGTCACATGACATTCACTTATAAAATTGTTAGTGTCAAAAAACACTAATTTATCACTGTAATGACATGTCATATTATGAATCAAAGTATTGAGATAGTGAATGATTTTGTTAGTTTTTGGAGACTGGCAATGTAGATATGGGAACGCACATAATATTATTTTGCTTACTTCTAGTTCAGATAAATAATCCATACAGCTGATTATTTCTTTCTTTCCTACTTTGTTACTATTGCCTATTAATAATACAACAGTAGATTTACAATTCAGTTTGGTTGATTTAATTTTATCTAAAATTTGAGTATAGGTTGCGTCCGGGAAGCAGTAATTTATACAAGTTTTATCTAGAATTTTGTTTAACATGCAACCCATATTGCGACCTATACTGTCAGAAAATACTATTGTATTACATGGAGGGTCAATAAAGTCAACACAATCAGACACATTACTACACAAACTACCGTCACAAGGAGAGAGCTCTGGTGTGGAGACACTGATGGTGGGCTGGGTGAATTGCCCGCAGGTACATTGCTTAGTTAATAAATCAAGAGTTTCTTGATTGTACCTGCTGTCGTTAATCAATTTCTCCACAGTCAGCATGTGTTCGGTATTTTGTTTTTGTTGGAGGTCATACTTAGAGAATAATTTGGAATAGTCCTCCTGCAACTTAATAATATGAGATTCAAGTCTAATCCTGTTGTCCTCATATGACTCCTGACTTTCCGCCAATTGTTTATTACATAACTCTAACTCTGACTGCAATTTACAATTTAATGAACTGGATTTTAATAAACATGATTTCCTGAGATTAATTTTTAATTTATTATTAGTTTTCTTAATTTTTTTGGATAGTTTTACATATTTTTTAACTTGGTTATGACTAATCATTGATTTTGAGATATCTAAATCAATACTACTTGATGATGTCTCACTAGTGAGATCAATAACTGGAGAATTAGTTGAGGGAGACATAGCGACACTATCAATGAGCTGGTCATATAGGCTGGACACCTCTGCTGACTGACGCATCTGGGCATCTTGCTCATAGCTATTAATTTGTCTGTATGCCTCGCCCAACTCCTTTTCTAATTCAGTGGTACGTCTGAGGGTCTGCTCATACGTATCACCACATTGGCGGAAAGAATCTATTTCTAACTTTGATCGGTTCAGCTGCTCACTCAAATCATCACATAACTGAAGACTCTCAGAGAGTTTTTGTTCAAGTCTAATGTTGTTATTTCGCATCAATACATATTCGCGTTCATTATCTTCCCTTTCCAGTAATAATTTCTCGTTGTCTTCTTTTTCTGCCTTGAGCTCGAGTAAGACTTGCTTCAGCTGGATTTCCAGTTGTCGGGCAGTCTCAGCACGGGTTGAGGAGGACATATTTTACAAAAAGGGACAGATGTAATGTCTAGGGAAGATAATAAAGGCTAGAATTGCACGATAAAGCTAGCAAAACCGATCACCTAACTAAAAAATAACAATAACATAACCTAATCTACTTTGTCAATTTACATCAAAATTAGATGTGTTTAAGTACGATAATTTTCGCAAATATGAAAAATTGTGCACAAAGGACGCTGTGTTTTAGTGAAATATATAAACGGGATTAAATATTGTACCGTTCTTACCTTGTACAAGTTGTAAAAAGCCGGTAACAATTTATACCCACTGAACGTCAACTTGGAACACCATTATTTCACAAAATACACTAAATTTACACAAACAAATTATGAATTATGTAAGCACCTATCTCATTTTACGATTAAATAATATTATTTAATGAATTAAACTATAAAAATATTTAAATTTACAATATTAAATACGGAGCAATAAAATTGACATATAAGCTCCTGGGTTGCCAGCCGCCAAATAAAGTATATGTATAAGAATATATGTTAAAAAGCCTACATTTTTATCAAAGTTATTTTTTCCCGTATAAAAATGTCACACAAAACGTATTTTGAAATATTCAGCTTTTGTATATGAGATTAATATACGAGAAAGGTGGCACAAACAAAAAATAATTATTATAGGCATGGCCATGACGAGGGTTGGGCGACGTCCGGCGCACTTGCCTCGCGTCGCTTACGAATAAAATCCTTTGGAGACGTAGGACGGCAATAAATACTGTCAGAATTATTTATTCGATGCTTTGGCATAATAATGAGCTTGATACAATAAATTGCATCGACTATTGTATTTATGTATGTATAAAAAATAAATGTTTAAAAAAATCTGTTACCGATGTTATCCACAATACGGATGTGGACAAAAAAATATTTTTAGCTCATCAGGAAGATTTAAAAAAAAATATTGTATACGTGTTTTTTCTTTTGTCTGATTAGCAAATAATTACAAAGATACAGCGCATTTAAATTCCGCATGACGTCACGATCAAGTGCGATTTACACTTGACGGTGACGTCAAACACTTCGACGCGCTGTATCATTGTGAATATTCTCTAATTTGATAAACCTAAAAATATGGGTCTTTATTTTATTTTCGGATAATCTAACTGCCAAACTAAATAAAATACAATTTTTCGGATCCAGTCCACATCCCTATTGTCACACTGTTCTTAACATATTATTTATTTCTTTGCCTTTCAAAGGAAAAAACTCGAAATACACAATAGCTATACCTGTGTGCGGTATCCGAGATCCGCCCCTGGGATGAAATCCGACTCCCTGCGAGTTGCTCAGCGACGTGAAGCTGAAGAAGGCCAGGAACTGTGACCTTACCGTCTTTTCTGTTATCCTGGTGACAAATTTTCAATGTTTTATAAAACGCATCGGTTTCTATGTCTAAAAGTACTAAGGTCACTATGGGGAAGTGTAGCTAGGGGGCAAGTGTGAATGCCTTTAATATTTCGAAAACTATTTGAGATTAGAATACTAGCGACACCTTTGTAGTGAGTAGAACAAAACCCAAGTTACAACCATTTTAATCGAGATGGCGTTGTCAAACATTTTTGAAGCTGTCGCCATTTTAAAATCAATGACTTTTTTCAAGACGAGTTGCAGTTCACATGCGGTATTTCAATTGATGGAAATCTTGAAAAAAAAAGGATCTGTGTACTTTTTTTATTAATATAAATTATTATTTCTACTATAATTTTGTATTAATAGAGAGTATGCATGCATTTTTTTTTATATTTTTAATCGATAGTCCTCGTCGAGAAATAGCCGCAAAAAATAAATCAGTGCCGAAAAACATGTATACCTATGGTGTAGAAAATAAATATTAAAAATAGCAAGAACATTATAACCATAGATTAATATTGTATATACTGAAATAGATAAGAAACTGTAGCTTTAACATTCATCAAACCAGTGGCGCCATCTGGTAACATGCTTTCGCAACACCAAAGGACTAAAAGATTTAGTAAAACGGTGAATAAATTACTCCGTGAGCTGGGAATTGAACTCGCGATCTCGGTTCAAATACGACTATGTTCAATAGTCTAAACATCTGAGCTATTAAGCGATTAACGCGTAGGTCGAATTTATCCATCATTTAATATTCCTATCAAATAAAAAAATGGTATTAAAATATACTGCGTGAGTGGGACTTGAACTCGCAACGTTGCTCTTATATTAACCATGCTCTAATCAACTTCTTCTTCTTCTCTAATCAACTGAGCTATCACGTGTTCTACCTCGTATGGTGAATTTCTCCACCATTTGATATTCCTATTCTATAACACGCATTAGGAGTTAGGTCAGCTGATTCGTGACTAGATGGCGTTTTATTGAATTTTTTTATTAAAATTCTGCAATGTTCTAAGTTTCATAGGCATGATTATAACAACTAAAACACGCCATTTTAAAATTTGACGTCAGTCTGCAACTGGTCTGCAATATCCGCTAGAGACAGAAGCTGTCAACGCATGTTTTTCTTTTTTTGGTACTTTCGATATTATCAGCCAGTGATGTTTGTTAAACCTCTATGTAAAAGTACATACATTTCGAATGTCTTCGATAGTCAAACTACATGGACGGATAGTCCTACCGAACGCACCCGAACTTGTCATTTCCCTTTTGTGAACTTTGTCGTCATTTCCCTATTGTTTGTCAAAAGTTCCCGCGCAATATTTGCATATTTTCGATAATTTATTTCTAATCTAAATAAGAGTCAATAAGAAAAATAATTAACTAGGCGTGGTAACGTATTAATAGAAATTGTGAAATAAAAATATGAGCCGGATTGGTATTACATGCATATTCCTTATTATCGAAAACAAAAGAATTACCTGAATTTGAAAAATCTACCCTCAAAATGAAGTGGCTGGGGAAGTGTGTCTACTTTGCTCGAGGCAAGTGTGTCTATATGTCACACTTGCCTCAAGTCAGGTGTGTCAAACATATTATTGAAGGTATACATTTATATTTTTTACTGTTTAATAAATTATTACATTCATTTCAATGACTAGCTTATGTTTAATACATTGACTGACTCATATTTATATTATCTGACAACCCCAGTACAAAACACAGTATTTTGACTTGATACTCAGATAAATAAAAGATAAAATATTTTTAATTATGATTTTTATTTGACATGTTTTTTACCCCTGCACACCATTGTATGACACACTTACCCCTTAATTTTTTATTACCAAAAACTACTCTCGCACACTTTATTGAGTGTGCAATAAGGTCGAAAATTGGTTGTCGTGATCGGGTATCATCGACTTAGCATTTTAAATAAAAATTAACTGCCTAAAGTGCACTAACGACACAGCTACACTTGCCCCGTTTTGTTGGGAAAGTGTATCTACCGTAGCCCTTTAATTATAGATCTTATAAATCAAATATTAGTGAATAATGTTGTGTAAAATACATTGATTTTAGCTTAATATGAACCATATCATATTTTTTTTAGCATAGACTTGGAATTTAAACCTTGAAGTGCTTGATTTTTAGGGTCAAAATAAACTTTGGTAAAAGTATGACACACTTCCCCATAGTGACCTTACCTATTAAGTAAGTGTAAAATAGGTGCCCAAGATAAAGAGGGAGATTTTCTTGAATCTATTTATTGGTAATTACTTAAAGCTAGCGCTCGTTGAAACAGAGATCAGGAAACAGGAATCCCCAAACTCCAAAGGACCATGGGGGATTTTGTATGAACTCCGTCCCCACCCTACAACAGTCATGGGATACGTGTCAATTTCTTTATTAGGACCCAAAAAAGCCTTACCTTATTAGTTGCAAAAACCATTGGTTTTATTTACAAAAAGTTTACGGGCAAGTGCGAGTCGAATTCGTACATGAAGGGTTCCGTACCTCCGTACAATGTTTTAAAACGCTGAAGAAATACGTTTCTTGTATGACGACCCCCTTCAATTTTTAACTTTATCCTATTTTTAGTATTTGTTGTTATAATGGCCATAGTAAAACATAATCTGTGAAAAATTCAAGTGTCTAGCTACTACGGTTCAAGAGATAGAGCCCTGTGACAGACGGACAGACAGCAAAGTCTCAGTAATAGGGCCCCGTTTGCACCCTTTGAGTACGGAACCCTAAAAAAAAGAACTTTTCGTCAATTTTTAACAAAACATATTTTTCCCCAAACAAAATGCATATTTATAGCAAATAAAGATTCTATATAAAAAAGAAATACTTGATTCAAATTGAAAATCATTGAGTAATTAATAACTGTGTTTAAGTTAATTATGACGATACACGGAGTTCAATGTTTCCCCCATATGAAATAAATTATTTGTAAGGAAACGGAGATATCATTTAAAATTTTGAGCTAGTAAAACCAAAGTGGTCGTTTTTCGAAAAAATGCAAACTAAAGCTTAACGTTCTTACTTTAAACTGTAAACAGTGGTTCATAAAATAGTTTGAAGGATTATCTAGGTTTCTCTCTCACTCAAAATTTTAAATGATATCTCCGTTTCCTTACAAATAATTTATTTCAAATGGGGGCAGCATTGGACTCCGTGTATCGTCTTAATACTCGTATATTGCGAGCTTTCATGAAATCAAATGTTTTATAAAAATTTCAAATAAAGAAAGGAACTTTATATATTTTCCTTGTAAGTAGAATTTTAAGGTGGTACTAAATAACACTATTTAAGATTGAAATCTAACCTTACCTGAAACTAACCTGTGAAATATGTTTCGAACTCTAAGATTTTTGGTGTGACTCGTAAAATTCAAGTAGTTTTGTATCGTGACCACAGTTCACTTAATTTTTATCCTCAATTGGCACATTAATATTAGCTTTTATCAGAATAATTTTCCGCCCCCATGATGCATCTTCTTCTTCTTCTTTAACTTAAGAGTTTTTCTCTTGTCGGTGGAGTTAAGTGGAGATGCCCATTCCTCTCTTCAGTCTGCCATCTTTTTAATCTATTGAATATGGAAGAGGGTAGATGATTGGACATCTAATAAGACATGACAATCTATTCAGAATAATAGTAGAAAGAAAAATAAAAGGGAGACGAGGAAGGGGAAGACCAGGGATGAAATTGACACGACATTAAAAAGATGGCATGATGCATCACAAAAATAAAATAGTATTAGCGCCTCAAATGGTGGATAATGTAACTATTTTACGATATGATACTAATGTTATACCATATTATGCAGTAGCCATGCGTTTAGCTTTCTGACTATTCCATTGATCTGGGCAGACCACATCATGATGTGACATCACGGAGAAGTTATTGAAATAATCAGTAAGTAGATACAATTATTTGCTATAGCAAATATTACGCAGTTATCTCACTCGCACGGATACGCTCAACATACCTGAGAGCCTAATTGTTTAAATTGTATTGTATCATAAATATAACTCCGCTTGTACGAAATGCCATAAGGGCGCGTTCAGACGACACGCGCGCACTAACGCCGATTGCGTAGAGACAGCTTTCAATAAAAGTCCACGTCGCGATCGCGTCGCGAACGCGCAGAGAAGAAACATTGGAATTAAATGCTTATCTATTTTAATATAAAGTTTAGAATATTTCGATATAAAATAGGCGACGCGGGCTCTGCTCGTGCGCTGTGCGATCGCGACGCGTGCGCGACGCTGTTACTACGCGACCGCTGTGCGAGCGCGCGTATTTTTATATCGAGATATTTTAAACTTTATATTACAATAGATAAGCGTTTAATTCCAATGTCTTTAAAGAGAAAGTGATGCTTATGCGACGCGCGCGCGCTGTGTCGCGCCGAAAAAATTCGCGCTCGTGTGAACACGGCCTAACTGTGCAGTAAGTTGATAAAGCAACTATATTTTAACGCTTTCTAAAATGCTTGGAAAATACTTTTATTATATCTTATAGAGCGAGAAAAATACTTTATTAAATTTATTATCAAATACAGATTATAATGTTGGTATCATTATTGCATTCAAATCCGTTTTCTGGTTCGCTTTTTGATTGATTGAATGATTTCCATAAAACAACTGTAACTGTAACACACATTGTAAATAAGCCCACAGCTTATACATTTTAATATATAATACTCGGAAATCGGTGCATGTACTTTTTAAACAAAAGTTTATTATTACTTGAACCCCTTTTGATTTAACTATGTCAGGAAATATTGTTGACGAGAACACTAGTGTGTTGTCATAATATTTTCACATTTTATTCAATCATACTGCATGATACAAAAGCACTAGATTTTTTACTTAAAATATTTTAATGAAACAAACTAAACTGACTAAATCATACTACGCTTTTAATGAATTAAAAAAATGCAATGGAATCTTCCTTTAAATTAGGCTTATACATTTCTTCCAATTAAAATGAAATTTACTGCGTAAAACAAAACCACCAGAACTTTTTGTTAAAATATTTAAACGAAACAAAATATGGGGTGTTTTGTTGCAATTTACATTTTGTGACGTCATAACTAAATCGCGCTTTCAATGCATTGACATAATGGAAGCCGCGTCTAAATTAAGCTTATACGTCCATTGTGCGTCATTCATCGCTAGTGCCACCAGCCACACTGCACTCGGCACAGAGCACGAAAGTGTATTGCCCATAAATATACTCGTAGATAGGTATTGCTGCTTTGACTTCTATTTTTGAAATGATTAATCACTCACTACAGAAATAGGGACGCGCGCTCAGACTAAGGATGACTCGCACAATTATCCTTCGATTTTTGAAATTATGTGTTCTCAACGAGCTCTCGTTACTCATTGAGTGGTCTTCACTAAATCCCACTTCACTGTATTTCTTAATACATATATCGGTAATTAATATAGATTTCAATCATACTGTAATATACTAATCATAAAGTAATAATTATAAAAATATTCTTATTTACTAACTACCTACAGCTAACTAGTACAAATTTAAAAATAAAACATAAATTCTGCTTAAAACTTTGTGCTTTCATTGGCTGTAAATAACGGAAGCTGTTAGTTTTAAACTTATAACGTATTCGTATTTTGTTAATTCAATAAATAAAATAATAGATGAATATATAACAGCAAATCGCATGCGTTTGGGGGCTTAGATTCTTAGTCTTTGTGTCTCCCCATACCATCCCCGAAAATAGAGCTCCAGCAGGGCACAGTGCACACTGCACAGAGCAGGAAAGTGTATTGCCGGCTGACACGAGATTTGCAGGCCGGCCACCGGCCACAATTCCGAATAGAGCATTGCCGGTTCCGCCATAACCTTTTGTTCCGCCCCCATTTCGGAACTCGCCGAACTGCAAATGGACAAAATTCACCGCTTTGTGCCGCAATGCATACACTTCCGGAAATAACACTCATTTGAGTGTCTGCCGCGCCTATTAATGGGTGAAAATCTAATTGATTTATTGTTCACCCCGGATTCATTACAGTTGGGTAACTATTGGAAATCGAGCTAAGGCTTTGATGATATTATTAGAGTGGGTCACAGTACTTGTATGTGTTTGTGCGAACGGTAGCTTAATAATACCTACATACTTGTACACGCTAAAAGGAAAATTCCAGGAAGGCCCACTGCTGCCTTCCAAGAAATTATATATAAATCTCTTGTTACTTTGAACAAGCAATTCTTGTTTCTTGATATATATAGTGTGTTCGGTATGACATACCGATAATTTAAGGACTTGCTGTCGCCATCTATACGAACAACTTATACTAAGGTAATAATTCAGAAATCGCGAAAAAAAAAACCGCTGCTCCATACATTTTTACGCCGTAGATATATAATTAACTATGGAGCAATATTCGGTATATCATGACCAAACACACTTTATATAATGATGTCCCGGAAACAGCTCCAAAGATTTCGATAAAATTTTGTATATACGGAGATTCAGGGCAAAAAAATCAATCTAGCTAGGTTTCATTTTTGGAAATCCTCTTTTTCTCGATATTTTTTTCACTCATCAATCGTCCATGTACTGAATTCTAAACCATAAATTAAAAGCAGCAAAAAGTATTTTTCTAAATATTTTAATGATTCAATAGACGCCCAACAAAGCTTTTCTGGAAAAATAAGCGCAATATCAACATCAACAAACCTATGGATGACATCTTTAATAATTACCTAATTTACTTGTAGGTACTCGAACCAATCTATTTAAATGTGGTTTGTTCAACAAGTACTTAATAAACCAGATGTACTACAAGTGTTACGAACTTTGCATACTGAAATCTTCTTGTCATCACATTGGCTAAAGTTTTCAAACTTCCGGAAGTAGAAAGCCTTCTTTCTGTGTCGTTAACAACCACCTGCACACACTCTCAAACTAAATGTTCATTTATTTTTTATCAAGTACATATTAATAGGATTTTTTTTATACCATGGTGTCCCATGTTAGGCAATGTCCTCCCCAATATACTTATAAATAATATAAAATCCTATTAATATTATCACACTTTTTATCCCGGGAAAATGTGAGGATCACGTGGTATTTTCAAAAATTCGACCACACGCGCGGGCATCAGCTAGTGTTCTTTAACGGAATTGTTACGTGAGATTTATATATTTGTCTGCATAACCAACATAAGGCAACTTGTTTTTTATTTTCCCACGCACAACATAAACTGTTACATATTTTATTGTCCCTACGTAATTATTAGTGCAAACCATACTTTCATAACTCAAATTCGAATAAACAAGCCCCTCCATGATGAGTTTAAAGTATGATGACGACATTTCTCTTTCTTTTGTAACTCTTATCGCTTTTTTGCTGTGGCCGAACGAACTGCATTTGTACTTTTACCTTGGGTTACCTCTCTTGCAATGCCAGCCTACAGGCACCTATTCTGTAACAATCTAAGCCAATCTGGATGCATTCTACATACATGTCCGGCCCACTTAAGTTTGGCTGCTTTTCTCCCCACGTCTACTATCTTAGTCTTGCTAATTAGACACAAATAAAATAAAGAACTGCTGGATTGTGTACCAAACGTAGAAATTTGGTAGACGGGTCACGCAGTTAAAGTGGAATGGGTGATACTTGGCTAGAAGAGAAGACCAAAGCAGTAACCGAGTGGCCGAGACAGAGGAAAGAACCCGTAGAAAACCACCGGGTCAATAGTCAGACGATATTGGAAGGTTGACGGCTAAGCAGTAGATGATAATGACACAGAACCGTAGGAGATGGCTTAAAAAAGGAGGCTTATGGGCAAGCCCAGCTGTGGGTGGATGTGGGCTGAAAATGTTGATGATGATAAAATTAAAGAACGGCAGCTCACCTAAATTCTAACGTAGAAGCTCCATGGTCAGCAAAGAGCACGACTGGCGGGGTGTATCGCTCATTGGCGCCACACAGCCGCGTTTCCGCCGCAGCCACTGTACCGCGAACTGCGCCTGCGCCCCCGAGTTGAAGCCAACCACCAACGCAACTAAGAAAAAAAGTACATTTATTTATTTATTTATTGTAAAAACTAAATACAACGGCTTTCACCAATTACAGCATATAGAAAGAACTTATAGCTAAATGTAATTAAAGAATTTACACAGCTGGTACGACGGGCGCCACCACTAATAATGTACAGTAAAAACTTTTTTTTCATTCTAGTCATTTCATTTTAAAAACATTTTTGTCATTCTCGCAATATACCAATAGGTTCCTTACAACCATATTCGTTCCATCAACAAACACATCACACTCAGGTTGCTGATTCAGGAATGTGTTAAGGTCCGTAAGCATGCGACATAGAGGAGATTGCTCATGTGATACCGTGCGTGTGACCGGTGGGGCAAACAGTTTTCGCGGCTGACATGAGCGTTGCACCAAACGTCTATTTGGTACATTTAGGCGACAAAGTTGATTATGAAGCTCGGGGACGTCGATAAAATTACGTAAAATTTTCAAACAGATTACCAATTGCCCAGCATCTCTACGGGTTCTAAGTGAGTTTAACCCAAGAGACCCTAAAAGAAACAACGTAGGATAGAGATAGGGATAATATCCGTAGATACGTTTATAGAGGTATCTTAGAAATGCCTTCTGAACTTTTTCTAGCATCAGCGTGTACGTCGCTTCATGAGGGTTCCATATGGAGCTACTGGATTCTAGTTTGCTGCGAACCAATGCATAGTATAAAAGTTTGATTGCATACGGATTATTAAAGTCTCTTGAGTTTCGTAAAACGAATCCAAGACGTTTGAAACTCTCTTTAACTAAAGATGAAATGTGATCGTTAAAAGTTAATTTTGAATCAAATTTTACACCAAGATCTTTATATGATTCGACACGGTTAATAATGTTTTTGTTTAAAACATATTCATGATGTGTTTTGGATTGTTTTCGTCCAAATGTCATTACACAACATTTGCTTACATTAAATGACATTTTATTTTGTTCACTCCATTTTTGAACAGCATCTATATCTTGTTGCAATAGTAGACGGTCTGTATCATTCTTAATTTCTAAGGCTAGCTTCAGATCGTCAGCATATAACAAACATTTTGCATGTTTGACAACTTTAGCTAAATTATTTATCATTATAAGGAACAATAGTGGACCTAATATGGACCCTTGACTAACTCCTGAACGTGTGTGATAAGGTTCAGAGTTGTAACAACCATATTTCACAAATTGCTGGCGATCTCGAAGATAATCTGAAAATAATGTCACTAGTTTTGGTGTAAAACCCATGGATTGTAAATGTGATAATAAAATATCGTTATCCACCCTATCAAAAGCTTTTTGATAATCAAAATATGATACGTCTACTTCATTACCATTATCCATACCTTCAGAAATGTAGTTAACTATTATTAAAAGATTGGTATCCACTGATCGTCCTACTCTGAAGCCATGTTGTTCATCAGATAGAAAAGAGCGCAGTTGGTTGTAAATTTTATTGTGAAGTACTCGTTCACACACTTTTGCTGGCATTGATGGTATAGCAATGGGTCGGTGGTTATCTACTGATAGATTATCGTTTGATTTAGGTATAGGAGTGACACGAGATATTTTCCATTGATCAGGATACTTACCGGTATGAATTGCTGTATTAAAGATATGTTGTAAAGGTAAAATTATAAAATCTTGGCATATTTTTAAAAGCTGAGAGGGAATATTATCGGGTGTAGAGCATTCGAATTTTAATTTATTAATTGCTGATTTAATATCTTTTACACTACATTCGGAAATATCTATTTGGCAAGAATCTAAATTGCTGGTTAGACTATGTTCTGATTTGTGTGGATCTAAATTTGGTGCCTTTGGTAAAAATACGCTAGAAAAATATTTTGCAAAGGCTTCTGCTGCATCTACACCAGTGTAAGTTTTGCCATTGAAAGATACATTTGGATTCAAAGAACGCTGAGACTTCAGATTTGAAATATGCTGCCAAAATAGCTTGGGTTTATATTTTATTTTATTTTCGATACTGTAAACATAAAACTTGTATGCTGCAGAGATGCGTTTTTTAAGATCTGTTCTTAAGTTTATGAACAATATGTGTGATTCATCAGATTTATTACGTTTCCAATCTCTGTGTAGTTTTAATTTCTTTTTCAAATCTTTTATTATATCTGCCGTGAACCAGGTTGGATAACAATTATTACATTTACTACTTCTGATTTTTTTAGGTATAGTTTGATCAAATATGTTATAAATAATATTGTAGAAGTTAGTAGCGGCAGCAGTCACATCATTCGCAGTTAGTACATTTTCCCAGGTTTCATTGGAGAGTGTATCAATAATTTTAGTGTAGTCGGCTTTGTTGAAGTTCCAGTCCCTATTTCGGTCAATATTACTGGGTTCTAATGAAGTAAGTTTATTGTTAGGCGATTCAATTTTGTATGTGAACTCTAAAGGCGGGTGAGGAAGATCAACATTGACTATACCACCAAATACAGATTCCGAGACAGGCAATACGTTAGCGCATTCCTGAACCAGTACAACATCTAATTTGCTCCCAATAGCATTAAATATTTCATTCATCTCTTTCATACCACAATAAGAAAGAAAATAATAATAATAATTATTGACATTAGTTGTGGCACTATTTAAATTAAGATCACCCATTATAACAATGTGCCCTTTTAGATTACTAACAAAGCTTTCTACTTTACAAAACCAGTTAAGGTAAATATCGTCAGTCGCACTAGGGCTAATATACACTACACATACATAAACAGTCTGACCTTGAACAACGAAAGATGCCCATAAGTCCTCCCCAAACTCAGTTTCAAGTTCATTGTGCCGCTCCAGCGTTATACAAGAGCGAGCAGCGAGCAGCACACCACCACCTGCGGAGCCGCGGTCTCGCCTTACAACGTTCCATCCATCACACATTATTTCACTGTCAGAGAAAGTGTTGTTAAGATTCGTTTCTGTTACAGCGAGAAGGTCGTGTTCCAGTAATCTTAAATTAGTTTTCCAAACTTCTAATTTCGTCCTAATGCCACGAACATTCTGATAGAAAAAGTCCAGATCACGAGTCTTATTATTATTACATTTGATTTGTTGAGCGTTAGTATTTTCGTCAGTGCTACAAACAATATTGTTAATTTTGTGCTTTTCGAAAGTTGCTTCTTGGCTTACGAAAGGACATCCAGGGCTTCACTAGTGCATTATTCGGCCAAATGTCAGGGGATACGCATTTTGAATATAGCTCTTCTGGAACTGTTATTTTATATGATTTGTAGTCACCTCGAGGTTTGAGTTCATGAACTGAACATTTACTGCCTGGGAACAGGCTCTGCAAGTAACGATCAATTTCCTCAGCGCTTGATGCCATGTTCCAAAGATGAATAATTTGACGGGGTTCAGCTGCTTTAAGGAATGTAACATTAGGACCAGCTGTACAGCGTTGTGAGACTGTTCTCTGTTGCTTTTTAGCACGTACCTCTATCCAGTTGCTTTCATCTAGTTTTAGGGCCTTCGATGGCGCATTGTAGGAGGAGGAATAGTCACACATTGATTGTTCAGTTTCCACTGCCTTATTTTTACTATTAATTATCATGCTAGAAGCTTTGTTATCAGCTGAGATTTTAACAGAGCTAGAAACTATAGTTTGAGTAGATGCTATCTTTGGCTTTGATGTACTGTTTTGATGAGTCTTCGTTTTTCGTGCTCTAGGTTTATTTTTTGAACGGTTTGAGTTTTCGGGCACTTTATTATCAAGTTCAGGTATTGGTGGAGTAATCTGACTACCATCAGATGTAACTTTATGGCAATTGCAATCACATGAGGTCGATTTTGTAGTAGATGTCTCAATACTATGCAAACGTTTATCTATTTCAGTCAATTTTGTATTACTTACATCCTGTTTAGTGTGTGAAGTTTCGATTAAGAGAAGAACTTTTGATAGCTTATCGTTTAGAATTACTACTTGGTTGCGTAAAGAGTGCACTTCTTGCTTTAGTTCAAGGTCGTCTGAAGTTTTTCCTGTCTCGAAGGAAATAAGCGAATCATTTTCGAAATCTATGAGACTTTCGTCCAATAATTGTGTTTCGTGAGGTTTAATTTTTCTCCTCTGTGTGACGAACGTATTATCTAAGGGTAGATTGTTGCAAGCATTTTTCTCTTCATCCACGTTAGTTATAGAACAAGCAAGAGTATTATCACTTTTAGGTATTTTGCTGCGACATAAATGACATGACCATTTTTCTTGGTTATTTATTATAAGCGAAAACAGCTGCGACGAGACGTTTGCGCATTGCAAATCAAACTGAGAATTGCATGCAGTACAAGTAAGGTATTGTTCGGAAATGATTGTTTTTAGACAGCCAAAACATTCAGAGTTAGTAGAAATCATAATGAAAAATTATATCCAAACCCAATAATGTTACTAAAAATAGAAGCGGGTCATGCGAGGTCACGGTCAAATTATAGGATCTTGTCTTGAATGATTAATTTACAACAACAAATAACTTACCTGCACATCAAATATATCGTTTTGAGTAAAATCCGTGTAGTTTACATCCATTTCATGATAAACAGTTTATTTTCAAACAAGAAGATTGTCCGTATTATTATTTCAGATAATTCTTTCCAAAATTGACTAAGAAATAGGTGCTTTGCAGCATTTACTTCAATACACGACGTATTATTGGAAAGTACATCTACATACCACGAAATATTTCTATATTTAATTGGAAATTATAAATTAAATTACTAAAAATTCTGCCGACATTGACAATCGCATGACATGACATCCATCGACATGAATTAATAAAAGCTCTTTTATTCTCAAAATTTAATTATCTTAGTTTCTTTCAAGAAATTCTTTCATAAACCTACTAACATAAATAAAACCATTGTTGAATTTTTGAAGATTAATTGAAGTCTTGAGATTAGAACCGATTTATAAAAGCTGTGACTTAAATTTACTTACTATGATTTATGGAGCATAGTCATACTACTATTAATAAGTAGGTTCTCAATTAAACCTGACAAATAAAATGCTGTAAGTATTTTGTAATCTATATTCTGGCTGAATTGAATAATCATAGCCAATATTCAAGTCATACGTACAAACCTAACTCAGTTCACATTGAAATATAAAAAAAATACGAGAAAGGTAAGGACCGTGCGGTCGCCAAGACGGTCCGCTCGAAATATTCAATTTGACGGGACATTGATCATAGCAGGCTGTGTTTGACAACCCAACCCATCACACTTCAATTCTTTTCTTCAATTTTCATATCCATTTGGCACCCGGCACACATTTGTATCTTACACAAGAGGACAGCTTTTTAGATTTTCTTTATTTATTTCTTCTTTATCTTGGTGCGTTCCCGGTTGCATCCGCAGCTGAGCTACTTCGGAGCCCGGGTTGCGCTTTCCCACTTTCTCCCCTCCAAATATAATATGCATGACAATGGTCACCCAAGGATGCCGAAGACTATGTGAAATCGAGAACAAATAGCCGGAATAGTTAAAATGATTTGTTTATAGTTTTACGACCGGTCGCCTGCCTAACGTCGATCCTCTTTGGGAATAATATTCTATATTTATTTGTGCGCCAGAAAGTCAAAAGTACTATATGTATCTGTAAAACCTTGTTGATTCAAATAAATAAAAAATTGCGCGAGACTTGGCATGCGTCTATTACATTTGCGCCGATTACCACCAAGGCGTATCTATACAGACAAGTGTTAGCAGTATTGCTTCTTCTTATCAAGTCGAAATGGTTTCACTGTAGCATCAATTTTAAATCATCTTTGACAAGAAATACTGCTTGTTACTATTTTATTCCAAAACAACCATCTCATCTTCGTGATGATACGGTTGAAGAGATGGTTGATTTATTACAAGTTACAAGTAGTACAACTTCCTCCACATGGATAACATAATCAGTCAATCAATCGCTTAGCGCATCAACTTAGGCCGCAAGTGGTACCAAACCAGTCAGAATGGAACAGTGATGCTAAACATCAAATGCTTGAAATATGAAAGACTCACCTAGTTCCGTTAAATCGGCCAACGGAGACTAGTCTGTAGAGTTGAATCTCCACGCGTTGCCCGGCGTCTGGTTGTAGGAAGTAGGAACAGGAGCCCGGGCCCTCGATCGAAGGCGACTTGATTTGTCCGAAGGTCTTTCCCGACTTGCTCTTCAGAATACGGGAGTCGATGGTGATGTTGCACACTGTTAAGAAGTTAAACCATTAGTTACACCATCTTCCAGGTAATAAATTTGAAAAATATGGCAGTCATTAAACATATACTGCAGTCCTCCATACCCCGATATAAATTATTTTAAATACTGGTACATTCTAACTCAGTGGCTGTAGAAAATAAATTAAAATACCTAGTATAAAAAAGTAATCTTAACGTTATGCGGCTGAAATGATTAATGAATCAGTACTACCGCAATAGGTAGGTACCATTGTAGTGTAATGGTCAACACGCTAATAAGCATTTCAGAGGTTCTGGGTTCGATCCCCAGTCAGGGCAAGTTGGAAAATGGCCTTTTTCAAATTGTCCTGGGTCTTGGATGTTCTTCTATATAATGTATTTATTATAAAATATAGTATCGTTGAGTTTATATCCCATAATAAAAGTTTAATCTTTCGTTAGAGCTAGCTAAATCGGTGTGATTTGTCCATATCTATTACTTATAATTTATTTATTTAAAAGAAATAAGTTTTAAAGTTGGATTTGAAAATCTTCAATCTCGCTCACTTTCTTACCCAAATCATTAAATCATACAGATCGGTAGGTATACTTTTCAAATACAGATCGCATTTATCAAAATATCTTACCGAAATTCACTCAATTAGGCGTCCAATTTAGCGGGTTTAAAATTTCATCGCAATTATAATATACACGAAAATACTTCAGCTATGGAATCAAAACAAATGTATAACACCTAATATTCCATTGAAACCTGAGCTTCACGCTTAA
The DNA here is from genome assembly GCA_963576875.1 of Acrobasis repandana. NCBI lineage: Eukaryota > Metazoa > Arthropoda > Insecta > Lepidoptera > Pyralidae > Acrobasis > Acrobasis repandana. The sequence continues at coordinate 8,995,902 of OY756215.1, forward strand.
CACAATGATGTTTACGAAAACAGAATTCCCAGGATGAGAATAACATTGAAAATTAAAAAGAATTGTGAGTAAGCAACCCGGAAAAGTAAGAGCACAAATCTCGCTGGACAAGTAAAACCATTCGAAAGGTTTGATGTTAGCTAAGGGTTAATAATGGCTGCTATTCGAGAAAAGGTAAACACGGTCCGGTCGCAATACTCGGGAGGCTGGCCCGGCAACAGACTGTTTTTAAATTGTCCTCCATTGTTTACGCTAATATTCGCAACGGTAAAGATTATCTTAATCCATTAGAGTGTGTTTTAATTGGTACATGCTTTTAGTGAGTAAATTTTTGTCACGACTTGATATAACGCAAATTATAAAGGTACTTACTCGTTACTACCATCGCTTTCCATCTCAAAACCGTCTAAACCACATCTTCTAAGCATGGCTTATGGGTGTTGACTGCGAAAAATATTTCCGTTTACCCCAATGATATATTATATAAACAAGAGGCAGATATGTTATAGGCGCGCGCACTGTGAAGACTCGAATACGTCCCAATTGGGAGGTCTTGTAATTAGTCTGCGCCGAGCGCCTCGTTGAGCGTACCGCACCGTAAATTCCTGTGTCCTTACCAAAATATCTAAAAAATGCCATCTTGTGTGTTCTGAAAGTGTACCAATTATGACTCTAAAGTAAACAAAGTACAAGGGATCTCTTACCACATGTGAGTATGCAAAAACTTTGATTATTTAGTATATTACAATTATTTTTCCAAATAATCTAATAACTGACGCCAAGGCGCCATGTTTACATGAAGAAAGAGAGATTCTAGTTTTGACGCGAGAGTGACAAGGATGCGTGCGCTGCGGACATAGATTAGTTAGTGCAGAATCGAATACTGATGGTATCTTTAATGCCTACAATTATTGTTCAGTTGTTCTTTATTATTGTTCGTTAATATAATAACTATCTATTGTGTGTAATGGACTATTTTAATAAACATTAAAATAGTTTCACTGAATTCGTTTTTCTACTATCATAATACATTATACTGATAATTAAGGATTATTATTGTTTTTTTTTTATCAATTAGGTTTCCGAGTAATCTGGTCAGACTACAAGATTGGATAGCAATTGTCCGTCAACAAAGAAGCGAATCAGACTGGACACCATCAAAAAGGATGTTTATCTATATGTATTTGTTAAAAAATATAGTATCGTTGGGTTAGTAGTCCATAACACAAGTGTCTTCAAGTACCTACTTACTTTGGGGCTAACTCAATCTGTGTGATTTATCCGTAGTATATATTTAATTTATTTCCCACCGCGACTTCCTCCATCCAGGATGGAATTTGGATTTCATAAAAAGTACATCTATTTAAAACCATAATTGATAAATACACCAATATTAACAAAATCTAATTATTATATATTACCAATAACCCCGAAATACAAAAACTTTCAAAGAGGCAAAAAATAAATAAATAAAATCTTTTTGGGGGTATTTAAAATGTGTAGTCTATTTGTTTCATTCATTATTGTATTGTTAAAATTTTCAATATATATGATTTACTTCTATAAGATGTTTTATTTCTTACCCATGTACTTTCTTTTCAAATAAGTGTCCTCTCTACAACAAAAAATTTTACTCTATGCACAAGAAACATTTGACGAGGAATCATTAAAAATTATAGCTATCTCTTTCATTCGCATGCTATTTTGCATCTTTTGTTTTACTTATCAGTAAAACTTGTCGATGTGTGCAGTTTTGGATTGCTCGGAACAGATTTAAAACGCAAATTACTATGAACGTAACATATCTGATAAATAATATATCATTAGTTTACCCCATGTTTACAAAAGCGTGATAATCTCTCTCTCTCAATCTCTTATCTCAATAATCCGAACTTCTTATAAACTAGAATAACTTATGCTCTTCTGTCCAAAAAACCATTTCTGCAATAAATAATTTTGACTTTGACTTTGACTTTGCCAATCAACGAAGCATTAGAGTTGGCGAAATATTAATAATAAAATAAACTTTACGTATTGTTCGCACAATACTGTTCCAGGCCCTTAGAACATGCGGCGTCGCCAAATGGACCAGCGAAGTCCTTACCTCATCCGCCAGCAGTCGATAAATGAATCCAAAAATCTACTGGGATAATAATCTGCTATATACACTAAAATTAGTAAGCTCTACATACTATCTGCACGATACTGCCCGAGGCCGCACTGCGAGAAGCGGGTATGTCTGACACCGCTACATAGACGCAGCAGATGCAGCCACCTTGCCTTCCCTGTCCTAGCGAGCTCAGCTGATGACTATGTCCATAATAACAGGTATATCTGCTATAACATAAACGAGTAAATTGTACATACTGTTCGCACAATACTGCTCGAGGCCACACTGCGCGCAGCGGGTGGGTGCGACATCGCCGCACGGGCACGCACCATCCCGCACGCAACACGCGCAGTCCTCGCCGCCTCCACCCGGGCAAGCGCAGCCCGTCGATGACTGGGTCCATAAGTCTACTTGACCTGTGGAACAAGGTCAGTCCTTGTTATCATTGTTAAAAAATATCTTAATTTGTATTAATAAGGAGTATTCCAACCTGTCTGAATAAATATGTCGGGATAGTAGGTAGTTAACACGTGGCATGAGGCACCACGTTGGCAGTTAAAGTGAAGAGATAAGCAAACGGCCTTGAAGTGTGAAATAAATTGTTAACTTGTAAATATGGTGATATATATATACATATTTCCATATTGCTCTTCATAATGCACTAGATAGCCCTTTAAATTATTCTATGAACCACCGTTGAAAGTATTTACATTAGTCCGTCTAGCTTTAAAACTTGCCTCCACCAAAAGTGGCCACGGCAAGTTTTAAAGCTAGACGGATGACCAATAATAGTTTCAACGGCAGATCATAAAATAATTTAAAAGGATATCTAGTGCATGATGAAGAGCAATATGGAAATTATCACCATATTTACGAGTTAACAATTTATTTCACACTTCAAGGCCATTTGCTTACCTCTTCACCTTAAAATAATGAAACTCGTTAAAAACGCATCTGCGAATGGTAAACCCTACTATTGCCTTGTTATTGGCTTATAAAAGCGTGGCACGGTCTGACCATCGATCAGCAATCAGTCAGTCTTGTTCAGCGACCGTACGATGCATTACTCTAGAATACTCGGGATTGTACTTTGCTGCGGTCTTGGCCATTACTCATTGAATTACGATTATTTTAAGGAATACGCATCAGATAATCGATTCGTAATAATGACAGCCTATTCACCTGGACGGTAAGCCCTGTGCATGGGCACAGAATAACTGTGCGGGCTAGTGATGTGGTTTCACAAGCATGCTTCTCACATGTCAGAGCGAAGAGACCTTACCAACTTATTTTTAATTATTGGCCATCTGGATAGAGGGTAGATACCCTCTTTGCGACAAATACTTAACTCTTCTTGCAATTGGACTTTAAAATAGATAATTTAACCTAAGTAACATCGGTAGTATTGTTCGTAAATGCTACGGTAGATATGTGTTTGCAAATCGACCTCACATGTTAGTCTTTCATAAAAATAGTAAGTATCTAAATTACACACAAGTATAATTTTTCCTATATTTCGGAGGTATAATAAAGAATGTCTAAGATTTCAGGAATCGGGATCTGAAGGCGAGGCCAGAGGGTGATAAATATGCGATATAAAACTTTCTTTGTGGCAGCCCTCTTGAGTAAGTATTCTATACAATTTCACGTCCTACCCTGGCTTGAACCTTCCCGGGAGAAAGTGAATAATCATATTACATGGAAGTAGGTATACTTACTACTGCCATCCAAGAAGATAGGCGTCCAAGCAATCTGCGCAGAGGCTACAGCACACGCGGCGACAAGCAGAAGCGCCAGTGCCTGCCGCATGGTGCGCGCGGACAGTCACCGCGCCCCTCGCCCCGCAAACCACCCGCGCCGTCTTCGCATTCCCCCACTTCCCCCACTCACACACACACGCACACTCACCACGTGGGCACCCCACGAATCAAATCACTGTTACAAAATCGCGCCGCGCTTCGCATGATTGCACAAACTTAAAGTTTTATTGTTATTTCACTACGCAGCTAGTTTATTGAGGTTTTATTACAAATCTCCCTGATCCTTCTTTTTCCGCCTGACTGCACTTTGGATTTCCTTTGGAGTGATATCTGAAACAAAATTGTTATTATTTTGAGGATATATTTAAATCAATACTCTTTATATCTTGTGAAGTGGATGTTATTAAGTATATTTCTTTTTTGTTAATTAAGGACATGTTTATTGTACTCTATTTTATGTAAATAAATATCATCATCATTATGATTCTATAAACGTCATTTTCCTTATTTAAGGCGGAATACGAAGAGAACTGTCGAAACTTCATGTATTTATGTTCACTAGATCTTTGAACTGAAGTGATTCTAAGCGTTAAAACATTTTTGTAGGTTCGGATATATCACAAGGAGCCCTGCCTTCTCAAAATTTAATAATAAATCAATTTTACCATTTTAAAAACATGTTAAGAAATGATATCTAAAAATTATTTTTTTTCATTCCGCCTTCTTCACTTTCGATACAAAAAAATTGTTATTAAAATAATTCATAAAATATACATTCCGCGTCAGTCCGCGTTCATTCCCCGCCTCCCGCTTCACAGTCGAACGAAATATGTAAAAGCATGCGGGGTGCTTTGCGGATCGCCCCGCACCTCAATCCCGCCTTAAAGATATGTATAATGGTACGATGACTGAAAAATTGTATTGAGCTCATCAGGTAGATTTCTTAATAAAAATATTGTACACGTAATTCGTATTTATTTGAAAAATAAAAAATTGCGACGAAACAGCGCATTTAAATTTCGTGTAACGTCACTCACGCTACATGCGACATCACGATTGTATCTTTGTAAACTTTTACTAATTTCATTTGAAGATACTTTACTAGTTTGATTTGTTTCGAGGAGCTCAATGGCTCAGTGGCAACACTCATTACTAGCGCTTAAGTAAGTTAAGCAACGCCCCGCGCAGTCACCAATTAGATGGGTGACCACAAATAGAATGAAATTTTCACGAGCTCCTTCGCATGTGCTTCGGAAAGCACGTTAAGCCGTTGTTCCTGGCTTTCCTCAACAGATGGTAGTTAGTCAAGCTACGTCAAATGCCTTTAGGCAGATTGAAAAAGCTGGCACCAGTGTTGACCACTACTGAGGTGAAGAGATATGAACTTCGGAGCACACTACGATTAGGTACATTTGCTTTCACGTTCCGCTGGACTTTGTTCGTATGTAATATTTTAGGTATATGATACAGAAAAAAGCAGGAACCATTGAAGTATGAAAAAATTATTTTTCCGATACTTCGATACCCGTAGAATATCGGAGCTAGTCGGTCAATGTGCGCCTAACTTTAAGACTTGGTTTAAACCATTATTCACCCAAATTAAATTGACAGTGAGAAAAGAGAAGGTGACATACTGCAGGAGGTCTTCTTGTTTTGGGCGAAAAATAGTTTTAATCGAGCTTAAAGTTAGTCCGCGTTTTATAATAAAACGGTAAGTGGCATTTTACCCTCACTATGGGCATAGTGAGCGGGCACTCACATCATCAAAAGCGGTGATAAAGAATCTTCGTAATGGCTAAAGGGGGGTAACCTGTAAGGTAAATTTTCTCTTCCTTCACCATCTTCTGTATGGCTATACCTATATAATCTACTATTTCGTAGGTATTTCGCTTGTACACAGGGAAAAATATAAAGGTACCTCCTACCTACTGAAAAACCTACGCTTCAATCAAAATGCACCCTAGAGATCTAAGGCATAGTGAATGGCACTTGAATACGACCTTTCATATGTTCACACGTTGGCTCTCTCGTTGGTAATGCACCTTTTACAATCCAGAGAATAGCTCTTTGAAAAAAAACCTTACGTTTAGTTCCAGCACAGAAGAAAATATTAGTCTTGGTTTGCATAGATGTGTACGTAATTTTACTTTTAAGTCACAGTGAATCCGCAAGAATTACTTATTGGGAAGAATATCAGTAATTATTAAGAAGAAAATCAGTAACAATTTATTCTTACTCATAGCAGAAATAAACCGTAACCAAATAAATCCATAAGGCTGGTTTCACAGCTGTATGAAAGATCCGTACGAATCGCCGCCGTCCCGGAGCGGAGACATACGTGAGGCCCCAGTTCATCTCGGTTTCACTGCGGAGCGGATCGTTCCGTACGGAACACGCTCCGGGTAGAGCGTGTGCGTAGAGCTGAAATTCATTCAGGACCAAAAGTTGTTCCAAAAACTGTGTAATAATTCCAATAATTGTTACTTATTTAAATAGTGCCTCAATACTTCAGAAGATAAAGGGGTTTCTTTGTTACATACTGTCTCTTAAAAACGGCTTGATGCACGGTTTTGATTTTGCCACTAACTGTGAGTGTAAGACTGTAAGTACATAAAACTACTCTTTATTTTATTAATATTTACCGAAAAAAAACTTCCGTGGTCGTGCCAAATAGTACAACTAGTGTTCTCAGTATGCCAAAATCCCATATTGATGACTACAGTGGTTTCCTTACTTTTGTAGCTGTCATCCGATTGGGCGTAACACCCGTGTGGTTCCGGGTTAAAATAACTATTGCAGTCAATGACCTTCCATACACAATTGCAGTAGAAAAAACAAATATTGTAGTAACTTTTTTTCATTAGTACCGGTAACACTACTCAATGTCAAACCAAAATGGTGATTTTTTCACAATGAACCGGAGTTTTGGACTTTGTCGTGTGTTTTTCGTCGAGTTGAGTACGACTACATGTATTGTAAAACTCTTATTAAGCAAATAAAGAATTGAAAGAATTGAATTGAATTGGGTTTTTGTTCCATTAAGAAATCGGAATCCATTCTGGCACTGATTGTATAAAACGCTGATCGCACGACGCAAACTGGCTGCGTACCCGCGGCGTCTTCGCGCCGAGTTCGCTGCGCACCCGCGACGTTTTCGCAGCGAGTTCGCTGCGCACTCGCCCCGCTTTCAACTCGCTCGCAACTCGCTAGTGTGATAAGGCCCTAAGGAGTTTCATACAAAGAATACTGAGCTGCTCGAGTTGATACGTTTACGTTCCGTTTACGAGTTGATTAGTGTGCTGTGACCTTGATCGAAGCCTATCGCAGATACTGACGAGTTATAGCGAAAATGACAAAATTATAGAAAGCGAATAGTGGTCTAATTCACCACGAGGTCTTAAATAAAGAAACAAATAATACTGTAATTGTTTGTAACGTCAGAACTGTCATTTATAAACAAATTTTAAAAAATCCTTGTATTTTTAGTAAGAATATACTTTCAGATTTGTCCCATAGAAATGTTATCAAAATTGGTTCAGTAGTATAGTTTTTGTAGCAAAATAAATGGAGAATATTTTTGTGACTGACAATGGTACTAAAATCATTTGAGTCCCATAGAAATGTAATCAAAATTGGTTCAGTACCTAGTATAGTTTTTGAAGCAAAATAAATGGAGAATATTTCTGTGACTGACAATGGTACTAAAATCATTTGATGTTTAAGTGTTTTGATTTGAAAATGAAATAAAACTTAACACAAAAACAAATTTAATAAAATACAGCCGCAGAATTGTTTAGGACAATGTAAACATACATTTTTAAATTAATGACAAAACACAAACGATTTAATAACAATAATAACAACACGAATTGTTCGTAGCAGGAATCAATCTAGCTTTTACACAGTCTGTGTATTGGCATTCAGGGCAAGATATACATTGAGTTGCTTTCTTTCGACTTGGACACAGATCATTAGGACACTCTTCAGGTTTTTTAGTCTTCTTCTTCTCGAAATGAAAGCAACAATTACCCTGTAAAAAACAAATCACAATATTACTAACTAGTAAGCCTTAGGAGAGCATTAAATTTACAGGTGAAGACGAGAATCACGAATAGGGATATGGACTGGGTCCGAAACATTGTATTTAATTTAGTCCATCAGTTAGATTCATCATCATACCTGTGTGGTTCCGGGTTAGAACAGGACCACTCCATCTCTTCCTGTGGATGTCATAAGAGGCGAATAAAGGACTAAGCACAAACATCTCGTGCTACTATTGCATTCCCAAGGAGGGTTAACGTTGGGCGGCGGCCAGTTATAAAAGTTTTCGCACAAATACATTCCCAAAGAAGGTTGACGTCAGGCAGGCGGCCGGTTGTAAAACTATAGCCAAATCATTGAAAGTGTTCCGGCTATTTCTTCTCAATTTTACAAGGTCTTTGGCATCCGTGAGGGACATTGACATGCATATTATATTTGGAGAAGAAAAAGCGGGAAAGCGCACCCCGGGCTCCGAAGCAGCACAGCTGAGGATGCAACCGGGAATGCGCTTAGACGAAGAAAAAGTTAGATTCATCATCCAAACGTATTCCCGGTTGCATCGTCAGCGGTTACGCTTCAGAGCCCGGGGTCCGCTACCTTACCTAGGTGATTTGACGAAGTTACTGGTTTTTATACAGAGCGACTGCCGTCTGACTTCTGCAACCCAAAGGTAGACCAGAACCAATCCTAGGATAGGTACAAATGCTAGATGGCGGTCGAGACCAACAGCTTTACGTGCCTTCCGAAGCACGGAATCATCTTTCTTTTCAGATAATCAGGTGATTCAAGCCTGCAATATCCTGACCAGACTAGAAACAACTTTTCATAAAGTATGCTTCCCAGTGGGATTTGAACCCACAACCTCCGGATCAGAAGGCAAACGCATTGACCACTGGACCGATATTTTTCGGTTTATCAAAGTAGTGAAAATTCACAAAGATACGGCGCGTCAAAGTTTCGGAGTGGGGGCGATTGACGTCATCGTGAAGTGAAAATCGTACATAATCGTGACGTAATGCGGAATCTTTTTAATTATTTACTAATCAGAAAAAAACGCATACAATATTTTTTTATAATCTACGCTTAAAATATTTTTTTTAGGATCAATAAAGAATCAATCAAAAAATCTAATATTTATTTAGTAATTAGGCCTTCGCAGGCACTTTTACACGTCAATAATTTTAGTGTACATTACGTGTAATGATTATTTATAATATTTTTTCTTTTTTAAGTTTCGTTTGCACTGCTGAGAAGAAACGCTGATCCACATCCGTCATGTGATTTCTGTTAGCCTAGTTGGATGTTAAGTGGGGCCATTTGGATCTGAGGTTTTCGGCCATAGTAAGGGAAACATGAGGTGATTGATACTGATGTATCTTTACTTTTACTTAATGCGAACGCAAGGTCAAAGCTAATTGTACCTCTAGATGGCATGGCATATGCTTGTTCTCGTCAAAAAGTAAACAAAAATATTAAAATTCTTTTTAATATTATAATTTTGAGAAAAATAATATGAAAGAATAGTCAGCGTGGCTAATTAAGAAGGCAAAATGCTTTAACGAGGTTGAGAAAACATGAATTAGTTAAGGTTGTAAGTTTAATATGTTTATTAAAAATTAGATAATTTCAATGTTTCTATGTTGTGTTACAACTAATCAATCCCTTGCGCATGCTTTCTCATTTTCTGACCTTCAGAAAGGACCACTTTATCAACCTTTTTAGGGTTCCGTAGTCCACAAGGAACCCTTATAGTTTCGTCATGTCCGTCCGTCCGTCCATCCGTCTGTCTGTCCGTCCGGGCTCGTACTCCGCCGCTACTGCACCGATTGTCACGAAAATTGGTGGAGAGATAGATATTGAAGTTCCAAAAGTTGGTTTTTAAAATTATGAAAAAAATATTTTTTTAGCCCCCCTCCCATACAACGAAAAGTGAATTTACAAAATTAAATTGGACTAACCCCAACGTGTGGGGTATCGTTGACAAGGTCTCTTAAAATGCAACAAAAACTGCTTTAAAACTATTTAGATCAAACCCCCCCAGTCTTGAAATAATCTAATACAAGTTAAAATTTGAGGTGTCCCCCCACCGTAACTTTTGAAATATTACTAAAATAATTCTAAAAAAAAGGTGGTATATACCACAAAGTATGTACTTTCAATTAAAACTATAGCGGTCTCGGTATCATAGATAGTTATTTTGTAATACGTCATAAATCGTAAACCGCAATTTACCTTTAGAAGTTTTATATTATGTTACTTGCTGCTACGGAACCCGAGTCCGACTCGCACTTGGCCGCTTTTTTATTTACATGTCAATTGAGAAGGTTTTTAAAAGGTTTCTAAAACGTTACTCTTATATTTTTCGAATTGGACTAGCAGATGGCAATAACTTTACTACGTCTCTATTATAAACAAATCCAGCCGCAACACTTGTTGGATTGTAATTATTTTCTTTGAAATATTCCCGCCATAACCTAGAAATTTTTATTTTGTCTTAAAGCTGCAATCTACTTTTTCTATTGTCATTTTGGGAAATTTATAAACATCAATTTTTGCAACCAATAGCGCTGCAATTTGGCATTTTAACTTTTAAGTATGGACGACTACATGTAGATTTATTTTTAGTATCCTTCAATTTCATCTAGTTATAATGTTCCAGCAATTTGGAATTTTTTTGGTTAAAAAAATCGCATTGTTATATTGGAGTCTGACAGACTACATGTCCAAGGTAGTGTTATAACAATAAGATGTCCATACTTAAAGGTTAAAGTAAAAAACACTTTTGTCTTGACATTCATTTCAGTAGACAGTAGACAGCCTTCCTTCATTAATTTGATGACAAAGCTGGCTAGTAATATCAATAACAATACAGAAAACTGTGTCACAGGTTTAAAAATTCCGTTGGCTTAGAAAAGCAAATCCAAAGTCATTAAACCAACGCGACGCAGCGCTAAACGTTGCAAAAATCTTCGTAGGCGACACCAATCCCATTATTTGCATAAGCAGATATAAGTTTCCCGACTCGACTTCCGTAAATTAATTAACTCCGCAGGTAAAAAAGCAGGAATCGTTAGACAAAATTCCTATCCGGAAAGTTCCATGTTCCCGGCAATACTCAGCTTTCTGTTAATTACTAAAGCTTAGAAAGTCGAAGTGAAACAGAAAAGTTTAAATCCAATCTAATTGAAAATGTTATTTCTAAAGCGAGGTACACGAACCAATTATATGACAATTAATTTATGAAAGGCACCGTAGGCAATTTTGTTGATAAAGAACATGAAAGCAAAGGTAAAAAGTGACGGGCATTGGGCGTAGTACAGTTAATCGGCTTTAGATTTTTTAATTATTCTTAATGAACGAAATTCTTAACCGTCTATAGTAAGTAGGTTTATAAAAAGCTCGCTACTTATTTGATATGTTTACTTGTACTTACTATATAACAAGTCCTCCCATACAAAATCCGTTTGGCTGAGCGCTGATTTGTATGGGAGGACGAAAATTTTTTATCGATTTTTAATACCTTTTTTAATAGAAAGTAGTTCAGTATCATGGACTAAACTTGCTCCAAAAATTTTGCCGGTGGATAAAAAGTCAGCCTGTATATCAATCAAGGATAATGTATGTAAGTATAACACGTTTTTATACTAAACATTATCCTTTAACATTGTAACTTAGCATTAGCTATGTTAATTGAATTTTTTTTTGTAACTCGAAACATGTTAAGAACAATATTATTATGTATTATATTTTACCTAACATTGCAAATTGTGACTTTGTATGCCTAATGGCGTAACACAATGATCTATTATTATGTACACCTAACACCCATTTTACCTGTAATTGAAAAAATTAATGACGAATATGACAATAAATGATTATGATTATAAGTGAAATGTGGAATAATCAATACATCAATTTATCATACCACTTCATTATTAACCTATTCTACATTATACCTGCGCCGCATACGACACTAATGCAAGCTAAAACGATTCTTGACTAATTCATAGCACAGTTTACGTAGATTAACTCAGAGCCGAAATGCAGTGCGAGACTATAGAAACACTACTCATATTCAGTTTGCGCAGAAGCTTATAGTTAAATTATAGTGGCAATGACGTAAAAATAAAAATATTTAACGAGATCAGGCCAAAGGCCAATGGATCTGTTGCGTTGTGTACGGACGCGGCCGTGCAATCCGTCGGATTATAAGGCCCAATCACGAAGAGCCGTATCTTGAGCCCCAGTCGGAAATAAATCCCCATCTGAACCCTCGCCGCGTTCGGCGAATAAACATTGCGGTCCAGGAGGCGACGCGATCGATGTTAAAAACATAGCCAGCACCAGCCTCCAAATAACATCTAATCTTACGTAATTTGGTCGCAAACGGGTGGTACGATTCAATTAAAATTCTGATTCGTCGGATCACTTGATTCTTGAACATTCGAATTGATCTACTCAAGTAACTTTAGACTTGGGTTTCTTACGTGGATATCAAATTACAGACGAACGTTAGTTCTATATTAAAACGATTGTGCAATCCAAAACCAACATTTATAAAAACGTTAGTGAACTTTTTTATGAAAGTCGATTTTATTATTTTTGTTTTTAAGAGTTCTTGAAAAACATTTTTCTAGTTCTGAACCGGGTCTGTAATAAAATTGAATTTCTCTTGTGCGGCGACGGCGTTTATTCGGCTTTTTGCTTTGACTTCTGAAAGGATATTGCGTCGGAATCGATTCAGGTGACGCTTTTCCAACCTCGGACTGAATATTAATTTTTCATAAAATGCTTTTGATTATATTCTTCGACGTGATAATTTTTAATAGAACTATATCTTCTTAAGGATATGTATGTAGGCTAACCGTATTTCAATCGCTTTACACAAAAAACAAACAACACACACAAATTATATGTCAAATTTATGGAAAGAACTTTTCTTTCCATAATCCTATTTACAAAATTTACTATTATTTTACTATCACATTACATAAAAGTGCAACAATATATTTACACGACATTTTTATAAACCACTGTGTGTAATGAAATGCCGAAAATGTTATTTTACGAGTACATACAAACATTTTAAAACCCCTATATTATACCCTCCCTCTTACTCATAATAATTAACTAACGCCTGCCAAACCTATCGTCCATAAGTATCCTATGAATGTATTTAAAATTTCCGAGTTAAAAAATGTTATCCCTATTAAAATAAATCCATACTTTCTGGTTACCAGTTAGGGTAAAAGTATTTGAATATTCAAGCTTAAATTTTACACTAGCTTTTCGGGCGATGCGCGGGCTGCAAGCAGCCCGCGGTTTTTCGTGCAGCTGTTGAAGTTGTTGAAATCTTATTTCCAGTTGAGAGAATAGAATATGCTAAACTCAGTATAAAAAAAATAAAAACTTATACGGGATACGTATCTTGGATCAAATTTTGTTTGCAGTTTTGAGTTCCGCGGCGTGCTTTACCCCAGCATACAAAATTTCAGACCCCTTTGATGTTCCAGGAGGACGTTATGCACAAATAAAGTTAAAAAATTTAAAATCCAGACGCCATCTTGGATTCCAAAAAAAATGTCAGATTTGGATTCCGCGATTCAAAAAACCCTTGCATGCTGAATTTCACTCAAATCGAACGCAGTCGACTATTGGCGGCCATCTTGGAAAATTAAAAAAAAAACGCTTATCGCTTGGTGGGAGTGGCTCGGCTTACGGCCTCGCCACGCAGCTCGGCCTGCGACCTCGCGGGACAGCTCAGCCTTCGGCCTTCGGCCTCAGGCTTCGCTTAGGGACTTCGGGGGGGGGGGGGGGGGTTCTGGGGGAGGGGGAGGTCAGGAGGGGTTTGGGCTTTGCCCTCGCCACGCAGCTCGGCCTGCGGCCTCGCGGGGAGCTTAATTTTCGGCCTTTGGCCTTCGGCCTGGCTTCGCTTAGAAACTTGAGGGGGGAGGGGTTCTGGGGGAAGGGGGAAGAGCAAGAGGGGCCCGGGCGTCACCCTTGCCACGCAGCTCGGCCTTCGGCCTCGCTTTCCGCTCGACCTGCGGTCTCGCGGTACACACTCGGTAATTGTCCTTGTATGGCGGCCATCTTGGATTTTGAAAAAAATTAAAAAACAAGTGACAGTCGTCAAATTGCTTACAACCCCCTACATTTTGGAAAAAAAATCACGCCCCTAACCCTGACCGTTTTTGCAGGCGGTACCCCTTCCACATCAAGATCTGATGATCTTCAAAATGTCCGATTTTTCTGGTACTCACTGGAACACCCTCTACACGACCATACATCAATCATTACCCCACCAACCCTGGAACAGGTCAAACAACTATGTCAATCAGTGAGTCAGTCAGTGGTAATGTAGGTTTATATATATATAACTAGCTTTTCGGGCGCTGCGCGGGCTGCAAGCAGCCCGCGGTTTTTCGTGCAGCTGTTGAAGTTGGTTGGAATCTTATTTTCAGAGAGAATAGGTAAGGTGCTAAAGTCAGTATAAAAAAAATAAAAACGTATACGATCCGCCATCTTGGAATCAAATTTTGTTTGCAGTTTTGAGTTCCGCGGGGTGCTTTACCCCAGCATACAAAATTTCAGACCCCTTTGATGTTCCAGGAGGACGTTATGCACAAATAAAGTTAAAAAATTTAAAATCCAGACGCCATCTCGGATTCCAAAAAAAATGTCAGATTTGGATTCCCCGGCGTAAAAAACCCTTAAATTTTGAATTTCAGTCAAATCGGAAGCAGTCGAGTATTGGCGGCCATCTTGGAAAATTAAAAAAAAAAACGCTTAGCGCTTGGTGGGAGTGGCTCGGCCTACGGCCTTGCCACGCAGCTCGGCCTGCGGCCTCGCGGGACAGCTCAGCCTTCGGCCTTCGGCCTCAGGCTTCGCTTAGTGACTTGGGGGAGGGGGTAGGTCAGGAGGGGCTCGGGCTTCGCCCTCGCCACGCAGCTCGGCCTTCGGCCTCGCGGAGAGCTTAGTTTTCGGCCTTTGGCCTCTGGCTTCACTTAGTGATTTGGGGGGGGGGGGGTTCTGGGGGGAGGGGGGAGATCAATAGGGGCTCGGGCGTCACCCTCGGAACGCAGCTCGGCCTGCGGCCTCGCTTTCCGCTCGACCTACGGTCTCGCGGTACACACACCCGGAAATTGTCCTTGTATGACGGCCATCTTGGATTTTGAAAAAAATCAAAAAACAAATGACAGTCGTCAAATTGCTTACAACCCCCTACATTTTGGAAAAAAAATCACACCCCTAACCCTAACCGTTTTTGCAGGCCGTACCTCGTCCACATCAAGATCTGATGATCTTCAACATGTCCGATTTTTCTGGTACTCACTGGAGAACCCTCTACACGACCATACATTAATCATTACCCCACCCACCCGGGAACAGGTCAAACAACTATGTCAATCAGTGAGTCAGTCAGTGGTAATGTAGGTTTATATATTATAATAAATAATGTAAATAGGCTCCTATCAAGCCTCATTCATTTGTTAAGACGAGTACTACTATGCTTATTTGATTTTTGAGACTAATCACAATAAAAGCTTGACGTAAAAATTAAATTTTATTTAAAATTGTTTCAATTTAGCTAACAAAAGAAATATATTAGGTAACTGAATTATGTCAGTAAGCTATGTACCGTAAAATTATTCGTAAGGATCATATACCCTTTCATCTTCGCTGTGGTACCGGTGAATCTCTTTGTCAGGGTCGGATCTAAAGGTGGACTCCACGAATGGTTTACGCCGCGCGCGCGATCCTACCGCAACCTCACAGGCGCGGCGCATCAGCACGGTAGGCTGGTTTCGCTGGAACAAGCAAATAAAACTTGAATTTTTATCCAAAATTAAATATTATATTACACGGATGTTCTCCAGCCATCCTTAAAATAAGCCTTGAGGAAATTCCTATCACCTCCGGGCTTCCTGGAACCACAAGAATATCTATTTGGTTCCAATCTGTCATTGTGGAAATCACTGAACCGGCTTCGTACTCTAGCCGGCAGATGCAATAACAATCTATACTAATGAGGTTACATTCCTTAGGAGGCATGTGACTGTGGCTAACTCAGCCAAACTATGTACCATCTACTAAATGTCCTTTATACCCAACCACCTGCATAAAAGAGTCCATAATGAGGACCTACTGTAAGTCAGTAAGTCTTAAAATTGTAAAAAGCAACATCTGTTCGTCACCATATTAATAACCCTCGATAAGCACAGCACTACAGAGCACCTAAATCTCTGATATTATAGTAAGTCATTGACAGTTCCACCAAGTTCGAACAGATGGCGTTTTCCTGCTCAATATACTGGGTGGCGCAAAAGTAAAGACCCTATTTGGTTCAGCTATAACATTTTTTCTAAATTAGAAAACTAGATTTAGGTTTTTTTAAATGTATATTTGTGCCATTAAATTTCGTACCATTAGGATTTAAAGATGATGTCTTTTAAATGGTGACCTCCAGAGTTGATACACATTTGAGCCCTATTTATGACATTTTGCATAACTTGCCGTAACACTTCCTGCGATATGTTCGTTATTTCTTGACGAATGTTTTCTTTTAGAGCTGCGAGAGTCTGTGGCTTGTTCACATACACCCGAGATTTCAAAAAACCCCAAAGAAAGAAGTCTGGACTGGTCAGATCGGGTGATCTTGCAGGCCAAGGCAAATCGCCAAAACGAGAGATAACTCGGCCTGGAAAAGCGTCCCTCACTAAGTCCATAGTGTCGCGCGCTGTGTGTGCCGTAGCGCCGTCTTGTTGAAACCAGATGTGCTCCAGCCCCAATTCGTCCAAACTGGGTATCAAAAACTCTCGTAACATGGTTCTGTAGCGTTCTCCAGTGACAGTTATCGCATTGCCTCCAGCGTCTTCGAAAAAATAGGGTCCGATCACTCTGTCAACACAGATGCCACACCATACAGTAACTTTTAGTGGGTGTAGAGGTGTTTCTTGAATAATGCGCAGATTATCAGTGCCCCAGAACCGAGTATTCTGCTTATTGACATGCCCTGAGAGATGGAAATGCGCTTCGTCACTCATAACCAATTTTGAAGGAAAATCATCCTCTTCAAGGTTGAGGTTTATGACGCGCTGGCAGTAATCTAGACGAGCTCGGTGGTCAGCAGGCAGCAGCTGATGAGTCATTTGAGTTTTATACGGGAACATCTTTAAGTCTTTCACCAAAATACGCTGCAGGGTCCGTCTGGAAATGCCCAATTGCGTGGCACGTCGCCTCGTTGATGTTTCTGGACACTCTTCCACATCTTCGCGCACAGCATCGATATTTTCAGCTGAACGGCCTGTTCTTGGTCTCCCAGACTTAGGTCTATCCAATGTTGAGCCAGTTGCTTCAAGGCGTGTGGCAAAGCGTCGAATTGTGCGACCAATCGGTGCCGGACGGTGGTGAAATCGTCGACGAAATTCACGTTGTGTTCTTATCACTGATGAATTATTCCGTAAGAACATTGACACAATTATTCCACGTTCTTGGGGAGTAAAACGGTCCATGTTTATTTTCAGTGTATTTTACATTTGTTCACTACACAATTTTCAACAACAGAATGACAGAAAATGTCATATAAAAAAAATAAAAGTATTTTCTTTAGTGCCAGTACTTTTGCGCCACCCAGTATAAGAACGAAATTAATTGTCTGAGACCTCTTTCGCACGATTGCCTCACTCCTGTACAAGAAGAAAATACAAGCCTGCCACCACACCACTGGACTACTCATTTTCTCGCCAGTAGGTTTTGATTATGTGAGACAATTTTATAACAACATCGGTTGGAATCACTGACACGAAAATTATAATTTAAAAAGACACACACCTTAAAAATCATAATGAATCGAAGAAGAGTAAAAATATTATGAGCCGAACAGTTTTAATCAGAACGTAAATTGCACGTGGTCATCTACATTTTTGAAGAATATCAGTCGTCGATAATGTCTTCAAGAGCCACCTTAATGGGCTTCTTTTTTAGCATCCTACAGCCAAGGTAGTGCTTCGCATCACATAACGGCACTTTGGCAGGATCGGCTACTTTGATAGGGTTAGTGCAGACATCAAATTCGATCGACACGTCACGGGGGCATCTGGTGAGGAAATTTGTGGTGCCCATAAGTTTCGAATGTTCCTGATCTTGCATACCATTACGCTTGAATGCACTCACGGGTAGCTTGCGTACCTGCAACCGATCAGACATGCATTCTTTAGTCATTCACTCAAATTGCTAACGTTTATCAAACTCCAAGATTATTAGTATCAATTATACATTATACAACCTTTTCTTTAAATAGAAGAGATAATTTATGAAATTCTGAACCATAAATTGTTCACTGCGAATATTTATTGAGCCATCACTTTTTTTTTTTGACAGGAAGTTTCTTGTTTGGTTTGATAGGTATCGCAACTGGTTCATAACTCCAAATTGCCTGGTGCCAACATTTTCTAATGTATGAAATGCCACCGCTCTCAATAAATTTTTGATCTTGTAGTCCGTTTCTTTTTAAAGCTGATGAAGGTAGAGGGTTCGCCTGGGGAATTTTATCTTTTTGAATGCAAATGTAAGACTAATTTTAGAGAGGTCCTAAATTTTGTTCACTTTTTATCCTTCTTCCTTTTGACAGGGAGCATTTCTTGTGTAACTTTAGGGTACAATTTTCGCATAGGCTCAATTACGGTATGTACACAACACCCTTTTGCCGTATCGGCGGCGCAAAGGTATCGGATGGCCCCTCTGTACCCATGAATCTGGTCTTGCATCCCGTTTCGACTGTATGCAGACATTGGTAGCCTACCGTGACGTGTCGGAACATATCGTTCCTGAAACCAACAACCAATCAATTCAATTAACCGCTCTTATGGTAGGTATTTGGTTTCAGGAAACTCCTCGCAAGAGAACACAAAAATCAATTATCCTAGATCTGAGAATATTGGCATATTACGCTGTTACAAACCGTTGTAGAGATAAATAGATAAGTGCGAGTAACTATACATACATACGTATCAACTAAAGAAAAAAATGTCTTAATGAGTTTACTTACAATGCGACCATCTTCATACCGATAACAAGGTATTACATATTTAGTTCTTACTGGTTTGCACATTGGTTGGCAACAACTATGATCACGTTGGGGAGGACAAGGGTCCCTTGCGGGCATCATTTGGGTGTAACCCTGTCGAGGGCCTTGCGGGCATTCGACATAACATTCTTTTTCCACTGGAGTTCTTGGTGGTGGCTTTGGCCGACGTTTCTCACAGCAGTACATAATTTTTCCCTTTGTGCAACCAGGCAGGCAAGGATAGCACATAGGTGGTTCTTCAACACATTTTTGTGGATAGCATGCGGGCATTAGAACTGGAGTCACGGAATACTCTTCACAGCTTTCAATTGGAAAGCAACATTCCATTTTTATGCTTAACGATAACGATTTTTCCTTTTTTAATTTTATACTATTTCTTGTATAAAATACTTGGAATTTAGAATATTTTTCCTGAAATTAAGATTTTGAAATTTTTTGCTTTTGTTACATGTGTCAAATTTAAAATGATTCTTTCTAACAATTTTTTTCTTTTGATAATTTTACTGAATTATTTTTCAATGAATCGTTTAAAAAAGTTTGTATATTTTAATAAGTTTTTATTCTTAGTCTTTTTTTGACAGTTGTATTTATTAATCTTATTATATGTAAATGTAATGAAATATCCGCAACATGCTTCGTTAAAAGGTAAACAGAAAAATATCCGCAACATGCTTCGTCAAAAAGTAAACAGAAAAATATCAGCAACATGCTTCGTCAAAAGGTAAACAGAAAAATATCCGCAACAAGCTTCGTCAAAAGGAAAACAGAAAAATATCCGCAACATGCTTCGTCAAAAGGTAAACAGAAAAATATCCGCAACATGCTTCGTCAAAATTCTTAATCTAAGAGACCGCTCCGCATCGTTCCCGGCCCGAAGGTTCCCATAACGCTTGCTGCATTTCCACGCTGAATAGCTATGGAAAGTCTTTGAGCCAGAAAGGATACAGAACGGTTATTCTTAGTTAATCTTTTCTTTTTTGATAAAAGCGATGATTTTTATATTTCTTTATTAGCGAGAGTTCGTCCGCGTAAAATTCGGTTTATTGTCTCACATTGTTTGGCAAATTGAAAAAAAATAGTTTCCTTAGGTTGTATGTATTTTACATTTTTATTGCGATTCGGCACATAGATTACTCGTATGTTAAATTTTTATACACGACGCAAAAAAATAAATAACATTAATATTTTTGCTTGGTGTTTACCCGCGAGCAGGCTACGTACAACTGCCCGTGGCAAAAACATTTAGACTTAGATCGACTCCGCCAGTTTTTTGAGCCCCCTAAGACATTTTATGGTTGTCGCGAAGTAAGAAGCTATAGGAAAATTGTGTACACTAGAACTAGGATGGGTCATTGTTGGGGATTAGTTGTGTCTATATTTTGTGGTATGAACACAGTTTCGCCTGAACTAAATCCACTGATAATTGTAGCTTCAATGACTTTCCCTTGCAAAGTACTTAGTTACTTTGAATCGAGTGCACAATTTTTTTATTTCTAAAAATTGAGTGTAATTTATTTAACACTTGAAACGGCCTTTAATACTGGACCTTTACTCCATAAAATAATAACACGACAGCCGTCTCATAGTGTCGTCTTATTTCGATGTCAAACTAAATTAGACTTTAACATAATTTCATAATTCTCAATGTGGCTTGGCACTGCAACGCATACACATACGCTACTACGTACTACTGCTACGTACGCATGTCCTGCTGTTTTTGGAGTAAAGGTCCTAAATTTAAACGTCTTCTGGGAATGGTCAAAAATTCACAGGTGTCAAGCTTAGCTTCTTTTCATTGATCTCTTTGGTTCTTAATCCCCAAGTTTGGGTAATGCCTTCCCGTTCAGGACGGCATTACCTGATCTTCTCAATTCTGAATTCTTCAGAGAAAAGTAATATAACGTTCCTCAATGACGTTTCATCACGGTCAATGTCTCGTGGTGTTCAATCCACGATCTTGACGCCTTTTTTGTTTGTCATTGTGCATTTATCCCAAACTATTAGACTGCAAATCTTCAAATACGTTACCTTTTTCCGTTACCGGTTTCATGTTGCACATTCGTCGTTTCATTGCTGTGCTAGGATTTTGGCGAAAGTCGTTCTGGTCAGAGAAGTCTTGCCACTGTCGCCTTGAAAATCTAGAGTGAATGAGTCACCTCGTTGTACGAAATTTGTTCTTTTATTTTAAAGTAAAAAGCATCGCCTATTAAAAACACGATATTTTAAATAAAATTGAGAGAAGTACTAGTTACCCCTTTGTTAGTTACATTAATTTCTTTAATTAAGCGTAAAGCATCTTTAGATAAGTAGATATATTTTACATGAAAAACTACAGAATCCTAACATCACTCAAAAAAAATGGCTTAAACGATTGGGAATATCACTGATATACTCGTAGGTCGCCTCAATAGTGTCGTCCCATCAACTTTTTTAAAAAGTTATCTAATTACAATACAATACAATACAATACCCTTTATTGCACAAAAGTAAAAAACAGAACATAATTATCTTAAAAATTAGGAAATGCGCAAAAGGCGGCCTTATCGCTAAGCAATTTCTTCCAGGCAACCTCGTTTATATAGAAAAAAATGATGGGAAATTAGGTAGTGCGGGGTGGTCAATATAATAAACATACTTATATACAATAATTATAATAAACATACATACATCTAATACTTAAATACATACATACAACTTACACAAAGAAAACATAACAAGACAAAATGAAGAAACTAAGTGGAAACAAGGGAAGGAAATTACCTTTCATAAGGATAGAAAATGCGATTTTACTTGGGATTTAAAGCTGGCTAGCGTTTGGGCGCGTCGGATAGTAAGTGGTAGTGAGTTCCATAGACGTACGGCTCGAACAGACAAAGACCGCGAGTAAAAGTCGGTGGAGTGAGCAGGAATTCTTAAAAGAAGGTTTTCAGCGCTGCGTAGTGGACGCCCATGAGACTCACTAAATAGAATAAATAATTCTCGTAGATAGTTAGGAGAGTTAGGATTGAAAAGAGTTGTGTATAACATTGATAGGGTATGCCAGTCACGGCGACGTCGGATCGGAAGCCACTTGAGTTCATTGCGAAAATGAGAAATATGGTCATATTTACGAAGGCCATATATGTATCGAATAAACATGTTCTGGAGACGCTCAAGCTTATCAAGTTGCTCCTCAGTAGGCCGGGGATAACAAGTATCAGCGTAATCTAGGATAGGGAAAAGTAGGGTGTGCGCGAGCGTAACTTTGGTATCCATTGGAAGGAACTTACCAAGTCTTCGCAGTGCTGCAAAAGAGGCAAAGATCTTTCTACTAACTTCAGCAACTTGTGGTGACCAAGAGAGATTTTTATCCAGTTGTATACCTAGATTTTTGACACAATCATTAAAATTAATAACAGTCCCGTTAAATAGTACTGGCGGAAGCTGACCAAAATCAATCCCATTTAGTAACCCCGAACTACCCACAATGATACACTGAGTTTTTGCAGGGTTGACAATCAAGCCATGATTTCTACTCCAAAGAGAGATACGTTCTAAGTCTTTATTAGTATTACAGATGGCTGTGGAAATAGAATCAACGCTGGCTTGAGTGTATATTTGCAGATCATCTGCGTAAAGATGGTAGGAAGACTGAAGCTGTGCAGTAATAGAGTTAATAAATATAGAAAAAAGAAGGGGAGATAGGACGCCACCCTGCGGAACACCAGCAGATGTAGTACACCAGGACGAATAAACATCCTCAAAGCGTACACGCTGCTGCCTTCCAGACAGGTAAGAATGAAACCAATCGATAACCGTTGGAGATATATTGAGAGATCGCAGTACACCCAGCAGAATATCAACGTCAACTGTATTAAAGGCATTGCTAAAATCCAGAAGCGTTAGGACAGTCAGCTGTTTGTTATCCATCCCCCTTCGAATGTCATCGGTAACTTTAATGAGAGCAGTAGTCGTACTGTGACCTGGACGAAAACCGGATTGGAAAGGATTGAGAAGTTTATGAACAGAAAGGAAATGGCTGAGCTGTTGTTGAACCACTCGTTCCAGGACTTTGGAAAGGAAAGGCAGTATGGATATAGGGCGATAATCAGACAGAGATGACGGGTTAGGTTTTTTTGGAAGAGGAGTTATGTTGGCATTTTTCCAATCGCTTGGGAAAACACCAGTTATCAAGGAATTGTTGAGGATTATGGTTAAAATAGGTAGTAAGATGTCAAGGATAGGTAGAATCATTTTCCGACTAATGTTGTCACTACCAACAGCATTCGATGTTATGGAACGCACCTCTCTCTCAATATCACAATCAGAAATCGGACTGAAGACGAAAGAAGGAATATCAGGAGTGGGATTAGAATAAAGCAAGTTTAAGGTTTTTAATTTTATGTTGTTGTCCATAGCAACAGAATCTGAAAAATGCCTATTAAGGGTATCAACATTTAAACTACTAGGACTGTTACCCTGGGGCTTCCCAACTCCTAGCGTTTTAAGAAACTTCCAGACCTTCGCGGAATCTCCGCTTTGGACATATTGATGTATATGGCGTCGTTGCGCCTCCCTAACCACCTTATTACAATGATTTCGGGCTTGGACATATGCGTCACGGTAAGTGTCAGGGTTTGATTTATATTTGGCCTTCGCTTTGATTTTCTTGGCTTGAATCAACTTAATTTCTTCCGTTAACCAAGGCGCAGGAAGGTGTTTCACACGGACCGGACGCACTGGGGCATGCTTGTCATAAAGGTGTAAGATTGTGGAATTAAACAAATGCAATTGATCATCAACCGACTCAGTATCTACTATAGATTGCCAATCGCAGCCACGGGCATCTTTACGGAGTTGTTCCAAATCAATAGCACCAAAATTACGCTGCATTAGGATTTTGGATTTAGATTTTGGGGGACGAATTTTATAGGAGAGGTAAATGAGGTCATGATAGGAAAAGGCATCCGCATTTTCCTGACCGAACTTAGCAACATGGTCGGAAGAAGAGACAAGAATTAGATCAAGTAGAGAAGGCCGGCGACCAGGAGTGTGATGTGTAGTCTCAAGGGGAAGAATTTTTAAGTTGCAGCTACCTGCTACTGACTTCATGCGCTGAGCCCGACAATCATTTTTCTCCAAGCAAGTATTAAAGTCGCCCATGATTACTGAGTGGCTGTAACCGGGCAATAGGCCTTCCAGGAGATTTTCAAACTCGGAAAAGTAGTCGACAGATGAGGAATAACTATAAAAAACTCCTAGAAGTACTTTTGTGTGTGAAAGAGTGACTTCCAGAACAAGATATTCAAAATCACTATTAGGACTAGAAGTGCTAATAACACTGCACGTGATATAAGAACGTAAATATATGGCAACACCCCCACCACCTCTGCCAACGCGATCGTGACGAAACAGTTGAAAACCCGGAAGAGAGTAAGAAGTAGAAGGGAGACATGGCTTAAGCCATGACTCGGATACAAGAATAGCATGAATATTTTGGACCTCAAAAGTCGCTAGCATGTCAGCAAAATGAGCAGGAATACTTTGTGCATTAATATGCACTACATTGAAATTTTTACGAAACGGTTGGAAATGAGATGTAAGAGTTTCATCAAGAGGAGTAGGTAAACTATGAAAACTTTCATCATCGGAAGATGAAGACAATGAGAAGTATAAATCATCCTGTCCGTCAAACATTCTGTGTGTAAGTTAATAAATATAAAATGTAAAAAAAAACAAAAACAAATATATGGTACAAATACCTACTCGTATATAAATTAAATATATAAAAAAGTAGGCCAACCAATTTGCATGCACATTACCCGCTAGTTAAAAAAATAAAAATAATGAAGGTGCATATAAGAAAATATCTAGTTTCCTATTTTTATTATGCCGGAAGTTAAATGATATATTAAAAGACAACAATCTATTGCAATTTCACGATAAAGGTTGACTGGCAGAAACACGAGAACTTAAAAAACAAGAAATTTATATTAAAAAAAAAGTTATTAAAAGTGTTAATGTCAAAGCAGCTGACAGGTAGCTGTCACTTAGATTAGACGTGTTGTTTTGTTTACCTTTAAATCATATAATAAATATGGATTATATATATTTGTCTACCGGCAATCAAAAAGTAATATCAAAGTAAAAGTGTTTGAAGGTAACTACTAATCAATATATCAATAACACAGCAAACAACGAAACAGATAACCAATGACTAAAATGTGCGAAGTTCATCATTTTCTGGCGCCACGCTTAGGCCGCGCCTGCGCCGCCGCTGGCGACGCTGCCTCGGCTGTCGATGTCGTAGCCGTCGCTGATGGGTGGATCTCGGATGATGGGTTAACCACCTTACTGCCCGCCAGCTGCTTCACCTCGTCCGATGTGCTGACGCGATACTTGGACCCATCGGGCGAGATAATGTACACAAATCCATCCCGCGTCCACGATTTGGTCACTCCGAAATGCTGTCTGGCCAGCATAAAGGCGTCGTGTCTGCTTTTGGTCAAGAATTCTGACAACGTTATGCCACATCCTTTCAAGCTGGGTTTGGCAAACCAGATTTTATCTTTTATATCCAGAGTGGAAAACTTTACCAGTATAGACCGGGGTTTGCCTTTCACCGACTTGCCCATGCGATGACAGCGTCCAATTTCTTTGGCTGAAAACTCGGAAATCTTAAGCTTCTTCTCAACTATATCTACCAGCACAGATGACACATCCTCCTTGGAGCTTTCTGGGACACCATGTACTAGCAGCATCTTACGACGTGAGCGCATCTCATATGAGTCTTGTTGGTTAATTATAACCTTTTTCACCTTTTTAATTGTTAAAGGTGCAATAGGAGAGAACTTAAGCGTATTAATGTTTGGCGAAATCATATTCTCGATCTATATCGAGAATATGAAAGATCGTATCGGAACTCCACAATTGTGGAGTTCCGATACGATCTTTCATATTTTAAGAGTCAAAGTATACTATAAGTATATACATATGTACGTTACCCGTTTCCCAAATTAAGTTCCAAATTTGAGTGAGATGACGTTTATGTAGGTTATGCATAAGGTATCCCATATTCGCCATACTAGTTCAGAGAAACGTATGTCATGCCCGTTATACGAGTAGTACTATCTGGTAACTTCATCGCGGTCTATTCTCTAAAGAGGAAATGTAGCTAGATAAAATAAAAACCGACTCTTCTACTTCAGAGTTGCGTAATAAAACTCACTTTCATGCGAACGAAGTCGCAGGCTACATACAGCTAGATAAAAATGGTATTTTTGTTAATTTTGTAGGGCAGGTAAGCTTTGGAATTAACCCTTCAAGTGATATTTTTATTCGCATTTTAAACAGGCGAGCGGCGTATTATACATATTTTTAAAATTATGATAACTTTTTTCCCTGGCATCCGATTTAAATGAAACGAAACAAAGCCAATTTTTTGCTTCAAGCTGAGCTATTGTTGAAAACCGCGTCAAAATCCATCAAGGACTTTCGGAGATTAGCGTGAACATAGCGAGACAGACAGACTGACAATTTTTTAGGGTTCCGTACAAAAATTAAAAAACGGAACCCATATAGGATCACTTGTGCGTTTGTCTGTCTGTCTGTCCATCTGTCACAGTCAATATGCTCCGAATCTACTGGACCGAATCAGGTGAAATTTGGTAGGATGGTGTAATCTTATGACCCAAACACATATGTGCAAAGTAAATAAATATTTTTTTTTAAATAATGGTCATTTTTGGGTAATTTTCAGGATACATATATCTAATGAAAGGGCTCGATAAAAGGATCGCAAATATATTTTTGTTATTATAGTAAAATAAATATTTTTTATTTTATTCATGAAAGATGACGAAAAATTACCATTCCCCCCCCCCCCTTGATCTCCGAAACTACTGAGCCTAAAATTTTGAAAAAATACAAATTATAGTTAATTGCTTGTAGATTACAGGAAAACCTATAAGAATTTAATTAATTGTACGAAACCCTCTCCACGCGAGTCCGGTTTATTATTAAATCTTTTTTTCTGTTCAGTTAGTCTTTTCTTATCGCCCACACTAATTTTTTGATAAATTTATTTAATGTTCACACGTGAACAACGTATATACGACTCTGTATAAGTCACGACTTATACAGTTTTATTATAGGTATGTATATCATTATATATAATTATATGTATGACTATATATAATATATATGAGATAATATAGACTTCCTACTATATACTTGATTCAAAAGTAAATTTTGTGAAAAGTAAACTCCTGCATATCTTGGAAATGGTAAAGTAAATCTTTAGTAAGCGCCAGCAAACATTTGCAGGCGCCTTCTTGTCGGTGACGACTTGAAAATGCAATTTTCCCAATGCAAATCGAACGTTCCAGACAGATTTAATGCCTTTTGCTTGCCGACTCCGCTCATCATTTCCGAGGAGATTACTGATGGCCACTGTAGATGATCGGCCAATTACGGAACTTAATCCATTTTAAGCATAGAATTTAACGCAGTTTATTGATTGTATAGAGTTGTATACTGTATGTGGCAATACATGCAGCATTCAGTATTTGCTTGCCGTCTTGCTCCTTTGCTTGCATCCATTGCATCATTGAATGCATTCGCAACGTTCGCGCATGGTAAGAAGCTTCAGTCAAATCTGATCACTAATCGATACCCCATTAGTGACTATATTTGACTGAAGATACATCTTAGTTTACTGCTAGATAACATTCAATGTCAAAAGACAATGATTCATATCAAAAACTCAAAACTTTTGTACATATATTTATTTATTCATCAAGAAATTATTGCCCGGAATCAGTAACACTCCTTGGCTGGGCTCGATTCTAAACATAAGTATTATTTTTCTACATTCAGGTTGAAAAGTTTGTTCTACAATTTATCGTTAAAACATAAAGCCATGCACATAGAGTGACTCTCAGCTTACATTGAATAACATTAAGATTCATCCTACTAGAATAATATAAAGCTTTTCATTGCAAATTGCTTCAATGTTTACACGGAGCCGCCGTGGAAATGCATTCGAGATGGGCTTTGGTTGAACTGCTAAAATCACAGATGCTATATTTTGTTAGTCACTTTGCTATAATAATATTTGTGATTCGTTCCTTTTTTATTTTAATGTTTTTTTTAATATACATATCACGTATTTATCCCTAATGGGGCAGATAGAGCATTTTGGGTCAAGCTAGCGAGTCTAATAAGACAGAGCCCAGGCCCGCAAGATCCAAAGGCCACATTTAGCGTGATGGGGGACGAAAAGGTGGAAAAAGGAATCAAAATAGTGATGGGTTGCTAGCCGCATCGTCTATTAACATGATTCGCATTTTCGCCCATTCCCTAGATCTCTATCTCTCTCTCATCTCAGCGTATTCCCAGTTGCATTCACAGCTGCAATGCTGCGAAGCACGGGGTCCGATTTCCGGCTTTTCCTTCTCCACTTCGCACGGTCTTGAGCATCCTTGGTTGTAAGACCATTGGCACGCATATAATCCTTGACGACGTCAAGCCAGCACTTCTTGGGTCTACCACTCCCATTCTCTAGACTGACTTTTACGATCTATGCGAGAAGAGAAACAGCTGGTACATCTATGTTTTTCTTATCTCGCAGACCAGCATGGAAGAATTTGTTTAGAAAAAATATATTTTACATAAAAAATAAACCCACAAAAACAACTAGAATAATTTCAGTTCTATTGTAATGTATAAAATTCAGTGTGGCGGACATTTCAAGTAAAAGGCCTCTTAGATTGGAAGTAATCCTCTTTTTCAAGTGACGATTACAAGTTGTCACATAACTGTGTTGAACGTATTGTATCTTTATATAAGTATAATAAATTTCTTATTTATTTGCTACAAATGGTTAAGGCGGGACGACTTTGACATTTTTTTATGTGAATGGCAGGAAATCTCAGAAAACAGGGACGTGTGGAAAGATAAGGGGGAGGCCTTTGCCCAGCAGTGGGACACAAGGCCTACAGGCTAGTAAAAAAATTGCTACAACCACTAATGATATTTTTGGTTGACAAATATGTTATTATTTACTGGATAGCTTATGTAATGTTCCTATTGATATTTTACCACAGATTTTGGCAAGAACTTTACTTTTATATACCTCATTTTGTTATATTGCACCAGTTTAAACTTTTTCAGAGTTAAAAATGAAAGTGCTTTCAAACTATTTATAAATTATTAATTGCAAAAGCGTCTTAACCACCAACACAAAGTTGTAGGTGCGAAAGTCGGTTAAGCAACTTCGCGCAATATTGTGCCAGATAGTGTCGGCATCTTTACTATCTAACTTATCCCAGGTTTCTGAGGTAGAGCCCACCTACAA
Source organism: Acrobasis repandana (assembly GCA_963576875.1). NCBI lineage: Eukaryota > Metazoa > Arthropoda > Insecta > Lepidoptera > Pyralidae > Acrobasis > Acrobasis repandana. The sequence continues at coordinate 9,025,235 of OY756215.1, forward strand.
AGTGCGATTGGAATTTATCTACTTTCTTGACATTTTGTACAAAGTGCAGATAACATTACGGTTTCTCAATTTTTTTTAAATAAACCGGTCAAGTGCAGGTCGGACTCGTACTTAAAGGGTTCCGTACCTCTACCTACCCCCTTTATTTTATTTTTATTATTTGTTGTTAAAGCGAGCACAATCGGTGAAAATTTCTAATATCTTGTTAATGTCATTAAAGAGATCGAGTTACAACTGCTGAAAAAAACATGCTTCTTGTATGACGACCCCTTTTAATTTTTAAATTTATCTTATTTTAAGTATTTGTTGTTATAACGGCCACAGTAATACATAAAAGGTGAAAATTTCAAGTTTCTCGCTATTACGGTTCAAGAAATAGAGCTCTGTGACAGACAGACGGACAGACAGACAGAAAACGGAGACTCAGTAATAGGGTCTCGTCAGGCACCGTTTGGGTACAGAACCCTATAAACCATTCTCGATATAAAAAAAATAGATACGTTTTGTACCTACATACATTATTGCATTATGGTACGTTAAGGCAGTGATCCCACTGCACCGCGTACCGTCGCGGAGCGCGCGGCGGTAGATTTTAACATTGTATGCTAATATCTCAGTTTGTATAGAAAACACGCCTAGTCCAACCCACTAAAAACGCGGCAGATTCCGCGCACTGCGGCGGGGCGCGTTGCCAGAGTGAGTCAATCGCCTAATATGGGAGTTTATACCAGTACCGGTTGTTTGGCCTATTAATCCAACCAGTGTAGCTCTACTCAGAATTTTATTACTAATCAGATATGGATAATATCATCGGTAAAATAGTATTCTTCTTTATAATAATATATTTTTACCATAAAGATAACTAATATATAAAATCGGTATAACCCACCACTGAAAGCGAAAATCCGACAAGGTACAAGAATAAAATATCCCAGTGGGTGAAATCGCGAAAATAATTGGACAAAAATGCAAGATGATAAATCTAACATAAGTTCTTTCAAAGTGGGAATGTACGAATGTATTTATTTATGACGCTACTTTTGTCAAAGAGGTTAGGGTTCATTCGCGTGATTTATGAAGCATTCCACAAAGAGGGTTCATACATGCCTATTTATCGGGACGTGATAAATTCTTCCGCTTGTATGGGATATAAGAGTATTGAATACGAAGATTCCTGTTTACATAATACACTGTCGACGGTTGCAAGTTGTGTTGAATTATGTGTCTTTAGCGGATTCAATAATGTTGAGTGCGCATTATCTGTATTAGTTATGCTTGACAAGAGACAATTTTGTTTGTTATGTGTGTGAATGTAAAGTGTAGGTAATTTGTGTTTTGAAAGATTTGATCCGAGTAAATAGCTTTATTTGGTAGATATAATACAATACTTATAACAAGTTTCCTATAGATTAGTCAAGATTAAAAATAACTAATTTTTTTTTTTTTAATTTAAAGTATGATTTTTATGCTTTTAAATAAAAAAATTTAGGTGGTTATCTACATTGTTTTTGTAAATGATTTTTATGTTTGATATTCCAAAAAATATTGCAGACCTGCGCATACGCATGTTTTAAATAGAAAAGTGACAAAAATTGATTTCATGTCTTTAGTTTGTTAATTTTTAAGCTTAACATGTTCAAAGTTTTGTCTAAGAAAGAAGTCACACATGACCACAATGGTGGCCTCTATCTGGCTCAAAAGATTAGCATTACCATACAACGTGGCAATACTGCCTACCTTCTGGGCACATTACCACGGGACAGCGATTTGCCAGGTCTTTTTAGGGTTCCATAGTCCACAAGGAACCCTTATAGTTTCGTCATGTCCGTCCGTCTGTCTGTCCGTCCGGGCTCGTACTCCGCCGCTACTGCACCGGTTGTCACGAAAATTGGTGGAGAGATAGATATTGAAGTTCCAAAAGTTGGTTTTTAAAATTATGAAAAAATGTTTTTTTTTCAGCCGTCCCATACAAAAAAAAGTGAATTTAAAAATTAAATTGGACTAACCCCAACGTGTGGGATATCGCTGAAAAGTTTTTTTTAAAATGCAACAAAAACTGTACTGTAACTTAAGTAGATCAAACCCCCCAGTCTTGAGATAATCTAATACAAAGTTAAAATTTGAGGTGTAACTGTAACTTTTAAAATATTACTAAAATAATTCTGAAAAAAATGTTGTATATACCACAAAGTATGTACTTTTAATTAAAACTATAGCGGTCTCGGTATCATAGATAGTTATTTTTTAATACGTTACAAATCGTAAACCGCAATTTACCTTTAGAACTTTTATATTATGTTACTTGCTGCTACGGAAGCCTTCATGAGCGAGTCCGACTCGCACTTGGCCGCTTTTTTATTTATAAGTAGTTTTAATGAAATAGTTTTAGTTTTTGCTTTTTTTGTTAATTCATTTGTTAATATCTTCTTTCTGAATAAAAAACATAAGTAATTTTTCAAAGACTACATTCTGCGGTTTGAATTTAAAAAGTTCTCCCCTGAGCACTTAAGTGGGTTTATCTTCAACATCTATCAGATAATTACAGTGTTTACCTATTATTAATAAAAGCAATTAAATTCATTTATGTTTTTAGATTGATTCTCATTTTCTCAATATTAATCTTATAAAAACGTACATAAACTTTTTCGGTCGAAGAAAATTTGCCACGGAATTAACATTTTATAAAAATATATAAGTTACTTTTTATGAAATGGAGAATACTACATCTCGGAAATAAGTATCAAATCGTTGCTAACAATATTTTAAAAATACTTACAGCGAAAGTTATTTAATAAAGGAAGGAAGAAATACAAGTGTAGTAACGTACGTGGAAGGAAGTATAAATGCGGGGTATGGAAAACGATACGATATTGTAACGAGGGCCGTCATTTGTCGATAAGGGCGAGATTTATTGGCCACCTTACGCGAGCACTCACAGCCAAAAGACGGGTGATCCCTCATAATAACCTGAGACGTCTATACACTTTCATACCGCAGATATAACGAACTATTCAAAAGGAAATGACACCTCGGATTTTATGAAAGCGCCATATTTCCGCGTCAGACTGCGATTTTGTTGTATTTTTACGAGGAAAAGTAATGGAACCCACTAACAAAGCGTTCTTCGATGAATACAGCGGTGATAGCAATCTAAAAATAATCAGGCTGGTTTTATAATCAAGCTGTATAAAAATCCAATATAGACGGAAATAAAGGATATTTTCATTACGAACCCACAGTCCGCATACAACAAAATGGACCGCATTTAAATTTTGATAGGGCATCCCTATCTGTGCATCAATAAAAGGGGCTGTCAGCGAGAGCACTCCCGGTTACATTAAGAGCCTTTTCCCATTGTTTTACGACATTTAATCGAGTACCCTCTTTTACCCTCTCACTCTTAATTACATTTTTATTAATTTAAATGACGAGTCATTGTCTCATTGTATGTTTTTTTCATTCGAATGTTTTTTTTTAAGTAATGGAATATTCTTATGTGCGAAGTTGAATAAAATTGTTTATAATTCAATATAGCTATTTCTGATAAGACTGCCTCCGCGGTCCAGTGGTCAAGCGTTTGCCTTGTGATCCGGAGGTCATGGGTTCAAATCCCACTGGGAAGCATACTTTATGAAAAGTTGTTTCCAGTCTGTTTAGAATATTGCAGGCTTGAATCACCTGATTATCCGAACAGAAAGATGATACCGTGCTTCGGAAGGCACGTAAAGCCGTTGGTCCCGAACGCCATCTAGCGTTTGTACCTATCCTAGGATTGGTTTTGGTTTAACCTTTGGGTTGCGGAGGTCAGACGGCAGTCGCTCTATGTAAAAACCAGTAACCTCGTCAAATCGCCTAGGTTAGGTAGCGGACCCCGGGCTCTGAAGCGTAACCGCTGACGATGCAACCGGGAATACGTTCGGATGATGATAGCTATTTCTGATAAAAGCACTAACCGAATTACTCGTACTTATATACGAACTAAGGAGATTAAATCTATTTGAAGTTTTTTTTTGTACGTAGGTGGACTAAATATCCATTAATATTTCTGAGAAATCATTTCGGCTAAATATTATAATATGTTTAAGTCGTTTTATTCAGGTTATTATTTTTCTCTGATTTAAATATATTTTTAGAATCTTCCACAAAAACAACATTGTTTACCTTATTTTGACGACTGCTAGCAGGCTAGAGACTTATATTTTACGACTTTTATTTAAGTACTGTTGAAGACATCCATAATCTCAATCAATCCAACATTCTACATCGCATGCTCCTTTCAACAACCCTTTTTTTAAGGTTCCGTACCCAAAGGGTGCCAACAGGACCCTATTACTGACTCTTCTCTATTAGTCCGTCTGTCCGTCCGTCTGTTATAGGGCTCTATCTCTTGAACCGTAATAGCTAGAAACTTAATAGTGTCCAATTAGGTTTTACTGTGGCCACTATAATAACAAATACTAGAAATAAGATAAAAATAAAAATTAAGGGGGTTGTAATACAAGAAACGTGTTTTTTTCAGCGTTTTAAACATTGTACGGAGGTACAGAACCCTTCATGTACGACTCTGACTCGCACTCAACCGGTTTTTTTAAGTTGTCCACTAGAGCTAGTCTAGGAATGTGGGCGTAATCTCTCACGAGCGAGTGGCCGATTTAACTCCACTTACAGCGGAATAATTTTAACGCAAGCAATGCAAATAAAATCAGTTTGCGTGGAAATTAGAGTCATAGAGCAACAAGCTTACACTAGTTTACGTCACACCACACAAGGAGCACTGAAATATAAAAGGAACAAAACTATATTTACACCTGTGTGTACTTAACACAAAACAAAACTCAACGCTTGTGCCCATGTAATGTAGGTAGAGACGTTCGCAAATTACATGTAATATTTCGAAGGTGCCTGAGTAATTCTGATTGCCGGTGTAAAATATGACGGCGTGTCAGCGGTGAGTAGACAAAACGTTCTTCAGAGCTGTAACACAACTGGTACAGTGGGTTAAACTGAAAAGAAAAAACACAATTTGTTTTTATGTGTTCCCTGACCCTCTAATGTCGAAAAAGAATTCAAACTGAGAAGATTTATGCGTCAAAAGAAAAAGGGTTCTCGTGTTTCATGTGGAATGTTTTTTCGTGTTTTTCCCTGCTAATTGCAATTTGTTTTGTTTGGAGACGCTTGATTGAGATCTCGGAAAAGGAAATGAAATATTCAACAAAACTTTTCTGTTTAACGAATGGATTAATTTTCTTGATGGCTTGGGAATACAAAAAAGACAAAATATTTTCCAACTGCTTATCCTATCTTGCAGTAATCAAGAGCAGGGCCGGATTAACCATTGGGCAGAGTAGTAGTAAATTATGTAATTATATATGAGCTTGTGTATCAATAAAGCCTAGAGTACATCAGTAAACTTCGATCGTTTCACTTGTCTCATACCTCCTTCCAAAGCATTCTATTTGTCTCCCCTGATCAAGGGATAGGACCAGCGTTGGGCTTAGAGCCCCCAAAACATCTTAGGTCTTTAGCTATGCACATTGCCTTGAGGCCCTAACATGGTTAATTCGGCCCTGATCAAGAGAATAATATAAAAGCCTAAAGATTGTGCAAATAGATATCGCAAATAGTCTATCGATTATGGTATCCCTTCACTGGTCTGGTAGATCTTTTATTTTTATACATAGGTACATCTAATCTGATCTATATTAGACCATTATACTAGGTAGCTGAGCTGAGTCCTGTGATATATTATTCTACCCAAGTCTTTCTCTTCTTGTAGTCTTTCAGGCTAGACTTAAACATGATATAAGAGATAAAATACCTAGGTATATTATATCGTTAGTTATTCAAAATTTACATGTAACAGAGTCTCATGCATTACGATTTTTCTTGGAACTATTCAATGCTTTCTGGAAATATTACGACAAAAATATATATACAAATAGAAATACTCTTTCTATTTCTAGCCCAATCAGTGTGATTTGTCTCTATCCATGTATTTATTAGTCAATTTGTATCATTAGGTATAAATTCTAATCCTTCCCGGAAACTTAAAATCTATAGACGAATAACCAATTTTATTTAATTTTAATTAAATACTTGTATTTTTTTTAGGACCAAGGATAGGGAATTGTGAAAGGAAAGAGGGGAGGCCTTTGCCCAGCAGTGGGACATAAATGGCTAGTAAAAAAAATTGTTTGAGTGTCCTACATATTAAAGTTAGAACTATAAAAAATCTATGCAACAAATGTAACATTGTCTGGCAACATTTCAAATAATAACTAGCCTTCTGGTCACCCAGCACCTAACATATAACACCTTTACATATTTTTGTGCTACCGCTTGAAATATATTATCCACGCCTGCTGAGGTAAAAACTGCAAACTTAATTTAGCGAGTTGGGAACTTGCGCGACGCCTTTAATCTGTGAAAATTTAGGTCTGTGGTTTTGAAAGATTATAAATTTACATTTGCTGAAGAAGTTTGTAGCCGAACTATCAAGTCAGTTCATAAATCTCAATTAAAGTGTGACCAGATCGGGCAAAGTGTCCTTTCGAATCAAGTCATTTATATAATTCTATAACTTTGAATTGAAGAGGTCAAATGTTTTGCAACGGTGAACCTACTTATGAGAAGCTCGTTGGCCTGGTGGGGGTACGCATTGCTAGCGCTTTAGCAAGTTAAGCAACCCTGGGCGTGGTCTACACTTGGATGGGTGACCACAAGTGGGATAAAAATTTCTCGAACTCCTCCGTGCTTCATAAGGCACGTAAATCCGTTGGTCCCGGCAGTCATCATTGTATAGCAGTCGTCAAGCTATGTCAGATGCCTTTCGGCAGCAAGCGAAATCTGACACAAGCGTTTGCCCCTTACAGACACGAAAACAAAACAACCCTATTTTATGAACACACTAACTGTTACCCGCGGGGTAGCCCACAGGGTTTGTTATTTGACAATTCCCTTGAAACATTACTTTCTTACGGAATAAAATAATGCTTTATTAGCATAATCCATCAATCTATCTACTCGTACATGCCAAATTTTATTACAATCTATTCAGCTGTTTTGGCTTGAAACCGAAACAAACATTCGTCTTTAAAACCTTCCATATTTATAATATTAGTATGGTAATTTATGCATGTTACATCATCATATTAGCCACAGAAAGTCCACTGCAGGACATAGGCCTCCCCCAAGATTTTCTACACGACCAATTGGAATCATGGAACATACAATGTAACAGCAAAATTACCTTAAAAGTTGATCGATGAGATTATTCAAGTTTCGTTTAGAATCTATCCTTGAAGTAGGTTTGGCATAATTTGTTAAACCTGAAGTATGTATCATTCATCAGGTAACCTAGCTACAACTCACAACGGCGCCGTTACAAATCCCTGGGCATGAAATTATTGTTATTTATCACATGGAGATGTAATCCACAGCGTCCCGCTTTTACGAGTGAAACAAAAACTGGCTATTATTCGTATTTTTATAAATAAACCATTTCGAGAGCTCCCAGGTCCCTAATAAATAACACAAGCGAAAGTGTAACTTCTTCGCGTTAATGTTATTATCGTGTTTTGGTGACTGTTATTATTTTTATGAGCATATGATTTGTTTAATCTTTCAAAATAATCACTAGATGACGGTAGTTTATTTTGATGCTATAGATAGAACTTTTTTGTCACATTTTTATCGAAAATAGAGATGAGGTTCATAGCTCACACAATTTTTCATGTTCAAACATTGACATAGAATATTATAGACCATATATCTCAAACACTGGCTGGCCCCTGTTCTATTTTTAGGGTTCCGTACAAAAAAATGAAAAAACTTAACCCTTATAGGATCACTCGGGCGTCTGTCTGTCCGTCCGTCTGTCACAGCCAATTTTTTCCGAATCTACTGGACCGAATCAGGTGAAATTGGGTAGGATGGTGTAATCCTATGACCCAAACACATATGTGCAAAGTAAATAAATATTTTTTTTTAAATAAGGGTCATTTTCGGGGAATAAATTAGGAAATTGAAAAAAAAAGTTTTGCAAACCTTACTGTATCATATATCAAATGAAAGGGCTCGCAAATATATTTTTGTTATTATAATAAAATAAATAGTTTTGATTTTATTCATGAAAGAAGACAAAAATTGACCATTCCTCCCCCCACCTGATTTACGAAACTACTGCCGCCGCCTAAAATTTTGAAAAAAATACGAAATTTAGTTCATAACTTGTAGATTACAGAAACCTATAAGAATTCAATCAATTGTACGGAACCCTCTCCACGCGAGTTTAACTCGCACTTGGCCGGTTTTATTGAATATATGGCGGCTTGAATTTTTCATACCTACGTATTTAATTTTCAAACAATGAAATCTGGTTACTTACCGAAGGAAAGTTATTTATTTACACTTTGCCGTTTCTTGGAATTATTCTGTCTGTATTGTAACGCGCACCAAGGCATTTTTAATGATGTTTACCATTTTTTCGTTTGGTTTTCGCTTATACATATATCTACTGTTGAAAGTACTAAACGTATAAGAGCTTGCAAGCGACTAAGTGAAGTTTATGGAGATAGCTACTATTTAACGGGACAAAACAGTAGATAAAATATGGTGTCTCCTCTAGTTTTACATATTATCTCTGTGTACCAAAAGTTTTTTTCTTCTAAATAATGCTATGCTTTAATACATACATGCATACTATCACGCTTGTTTCCCACAGGGGTAGGCAGAGACTATGGACTATGCTTTAATATAACAAAGTAAGTATAATCATCCAAACTCATACTTTATTGTCCAAAAGGTCTTTGTTTAAATTAAATACAGTCATAACAAAAAACGTTTTATGCCTTTCCTCACGCAATATACAAAACTGTTCTCGGCCAGCAAAAAGTCAAAGGGCAAAGCTGTCAGGCGACGCGGAAAATTCGGTTAGTCACTGTGGCACGCCTTAGCATTCACACATACACACCCAGATATGAAAATGAAGTAATGGAAACAGAAGTTCATATACGCTACCCACTCGTTTCAACAGATTACGTAATAATTTAATTAGAATAGTTGCAATATTATTTCAATTATTAATGCCTATTTTATGTAGACTAGAAATAAATAATATTCAAATGTAATGTGTCTTTTATTTTAACACATTTGGAAGTTTATTAAATTCAAATAAAATATTTTGTGCACAAATTAAATACAACTGTTATGATATAAACACCAGAGCCTGCTAGAGAGGCACTTGAGTACTCTCGAAGTAAATTGGGCAAAAGAGCAGCCAAGAGACTATAATACGTTATAGTCTCTTGGCTGTTATTTTGATTAAGTAGATCTTGTATGAAATTGGGTAGCAAGTAGATGAGACAAGAATATTTTTTTTTATTTGAACATTAATTAAATCAATCAAGAGATTAAAAGAAAAAAGGATAAACTTTAATCGGACCATTGCAGAAGGAAGGTTGAATGAACGCGAGTGCGAAAAAAAACCAGTGGCACTCCGGAAGTGACGACAAAAGACTTGAATAAAGTGGTATCGGTTACGTAACAGTGTCGTGAGTTTAATGGTTTTTCCCATCTCAAAAAATACCCAGCGCGCCTAAAAAGTTTTCACTTAAAAACATTCACATCACTTAAAAGACATAAATCCTAACTTCATGAACTCGTCGCAGTGGCTGAGGAAGTGCCCGCTCCCCAAATATATCTTGGTAAACTTTCTATTTCCCACTCCAAATATTAGGGACGCTGTAGAAAATGACTAAACAATTTACACGTCACATGCTTCATGGTGATATTATATCACTTTTCCCAGTAATTTTCACAATAAACATTGTAAAAATTTCATAACTCATATTGTGAAATTACCAAAAAGGAATTTTATTTACCAAATGTTACAAATATCCGTCAGCAATATGTTCGTCAAAAAAGTACAAATGTATATCAGCAACATGCTTCGTCAAATCAAATAACTATATAGGTACCTATTTCGAATTAGTCTAAAAGACCCCCGCGGCTCGTACTCGGCCCAAAGGTCCCCATAATGCTCGCGGCATTTCCCCTTTGTTTGGCATTGTGAAATTTAAAGTAGTTCAACGTTATCACAATAGAAAAATAATTTAGAAAAAAACGGTTATATGCGATTCGGACTCGTATATGAAGTGTTCTGTACCTTCATACAATGTTTTAAAACGCTGAAAAAAGTACGTTTCTTGTATGACGACCCCTTTAATTTTTTACTTTATCTTATTTTTAGTATTTGTTTCTATAGCGGCCACAGTAATTCATAATCGGTGAAAATTTCAAGTGTCTAGTTATTACGGTTCAAGAGATAGAGCCCTGTGACGGACGCACGGACAGACTACACAGGTATTCCTACCACCCCGCCGCACAATAACTTGTACACATGACCTGTGTGGTCTACATGACTCTGCATAAATACTGTTGGTGGCTAGGGGATGACCCAAGATGATAGCAAAGTAGTATGAATAAAATATGTAATTGTATGTTATGTCATGTTTCGATTATGTAAAATGATATTTATAGAAAATATTAATTATAAAATTTGTTACTATAACAACTTATTTAATGGCAAATGAATTAATATGTCATGCGTTGTTAGTTTAAATAAAATAAAATATTATGGAAAAGAAAACATATGTATATTGAAATATAATATGAAAGATTTGAGCTTTGTGAAAATGTTTTTACTTTACAACCATAACAGGAGAGCCTTCCTATCATGGTGTAAAAAAATCATAAAAATAGTCAGGGATATACAGGAAAAGGTATAAAAACCGCGTAGCAACGAATTGTTAAATTGGAGCCGATGTAATTTGCTCGCTAGCACTATTTTTCAACTTTATTTAGAAAAAAATAAACTAGTTTTGAGTTCCAATTTCCGATTTAGAATTCAGTGAAACCTGAGTAATTCGCGAGCTACGAGTATTTGTGCGGTGGAATTAAATGAAAAGCCACATAACGGCGACCGTGGGAGCGATACAGTAGTTGGATTGGCGATATGATTGGATTTCAAATGAGCTCCATACCATTGCCGCTCTCCAAAGTGCACACCTATTTTGATATTAATTAAAACACAACGCATCAATGAGGCCGCACCGTAATGAAGTAATTACCGGCATTTTGTAAACACAACCCGCCGAAAATATTTATGGCTCTTTACTCGCCAATTTAAACCGATTTGCCATTTAAATTTGATGAGAAATTTACGAGGTTCGGTTAAAATATTTTTACGATTTTGTAACAACAGGTCACAACTTTTGTTTAGGTACTCTTATGTTAAGTCATTTACCATTTCTCTTTATCTCGATGGCACACAACGACTAATTAATGTACGAGTATATCTAACCCACAGACCAAGGAGTGATCTAGGCTTTAAAATACCTATGGATATAGCCCAACAATGTATTTGTTCATAACATTTCGACGCATAAGATAAATGATCTTTTATTATTATTTATTAATATAATATCAACATAAATAAATAAATATATAAAAAATCACACAGACTGAGCTAGCTCCAAAGTAAGTTCAAGACTTGTGTTATAATGGAATACTAACTCAACGATTCTATATTTAATAACAAATATATACTGATATAGATAAAAATCCAAGACCCAGGTCAATCTGAAAAAGATCATTTTCTATCTTGACCTGACTCCGAGGACTGAACCCGGGACCTCCGGTGTGGCGGACTGGCGACGTGTTAACCACTACACCATGGAGGTCGTCATACTAACATAATAGGTAGTTCACTACGTAGGTTTATATAGGTTTAGATTACGTACCGCGTTAAATTGAACCTTCTTTTACTTCGTCATTATCAACATAATTTTTAGGGTTCTTCAAAAGGAAAAAACGGATCCCTAATAGGATCACTTTGTTGTCCGTCTGTCCGTCGGTCAAGACCTTTTTCACAAGAACGCGTGGAGGTATCAAGCTGAAATTCATATCAAATACTCAAGTTTACTGTCCCTTAGAGCTGTGAAAAAATCAAACTACTAAGCCAACGTAATCAAAAGATACAGCCGTTTATGCCACAAATCGACACTCGCAAGGGAATCAAAACCTACAGGGTACTTCCCGTGAACTTAGAATCTTGAAATTTGGAAACAAAGCAACGTCTTATAGCACAGACACAGAATACAGTAAGAGTAAACAGAAGGGAATCTCCTAAGGTACGCGCAGTATACGTCCCCGTTCCCCGCACCCGCACCTCTCCGCCGGTTCTTGACGGCCAACGTGAGTAATCGAGGCGAAAACGGGGGAGAGGTGCGGGGACGGGGAACGGGGACGCCTGGGTGACGCATATTGCGCGTACCTTAGGAGATTCCGGCCTGTGGCACCGATAAAGAAAAATTGTGAAAAGCTTAAATTTTTAGTTACATCATATAATAAAAATAATTTAAAACTTACTTATATACCTACAGTTTTGTACGGAACCCTTGGTGTGCGAGTCCAACTCGCACTTGGCCAGTTGTTATTCATATCAACCCTCTCTGCTGGGCACAGGCCTCCCTTTTTTCACGTCATTTCCTACGGTCCTGTGCCAGTCACATCCACTGCTTTCCCGCCAACCTCACAATGTCATCTGACGTAAGCTTTGTTATAGGCAGATAAAAAAAGTCTTATACCCGCCCAACTCTGCTTGTTACGTCATTAGATTCATAATTAAGCATTCATACTCTATTAAAAAGATAAAAGTAGGTTACATAATCTCGAAAGCCAACCAAATAGTTTAATAGTGCGCAAATTAGTTGTACCAAACTAGCAAACTATGTTACGTATTCGAACACGCCACAGTCGATATGTTTGACAAACTAATTAATCTATATGTCCCAGGTAACGGGGGTTTCATCAGACCTATATTGGCATGCTTCAAATATATCAAGGCAGCCATATTGTATTCAGGAAAGTGAAATATCGTTTCTTGTCACGAGATATTTATAAGGTTATTAAGTATCGAGTCACCTTTGAAGTCAAGCCATAATATTTAAATTACTTACAGGAATATTGCTTGCGTAATTTCAATATTGAGGTTAAATATATATTAGATACTATTTCAAAAATATAATGTATATTTGACTTGTGCGGTGTAAGTACGTTAATTAAAGTGACGTAAGAAATTAGTTGTGAAGGATTTCGTAACAATTTTAACGCCTAAATATACACCTCAACAAGAGAAGAACATTTCCATTTTATTCAGTATAATTTTAGACAAAATATTTTACCATTTTTGTGTTTTTTTAGGATGGTATTATTCGAGAAGAAACACATAGAAAGAAAATATTACGTTTAAATAATATTAACTATGTATATATATATATATAATACTATAACTTTTACAGAATTATCTCTGAAAAAAATTCTAAACCAGGCTCAGGCCCACCCACGGTTGTTGAGCCTAAGAAGATGAATAAATAAATATTAGGAACAAATCACACAGATTGAGCTGACCCCAAATTAAGTTTTGAACTTACATTACGGGATACTAAAGCAACGATACTATATGATAAAGGCCCATTTACACAGTGCAAGTTTCTCGTCTGTTGCATACAATTTTATTGAAGCAATAAATGATTTGTATGGCTGACGTTCTGTTTAGACCATGCAAGTTTTCTATTGCTTCAATTTAATTGTACGCAACAGGCAAGAAACTTCCACCGTGTAAATGGGCTTTAAATACATATATAGATAAACAAACAAGACCGAAGACAATTTGGAAAATGCCATTTTCAATTTGCCCTAGCTGGGAATCGAACCCAGAACCTCTGGAGTGGCGGACTAGCGCGTTAACCATTACACCACGGGGTCGTTAGATTATGATGATGACTAAACTTAGGCAGAAAATTAATATATCTACTTACATACTCATATCCTTTCTTTATTGTATAACATTCTATATTTCCTCCCATCCCCCTGTCATCCAACTAGATTTTCTGATGACCTTAAATTATGCATTCTAATAATATGCATAATTTAAGGTCATCTAGTTTTGGATATGCCTTTACATCGATCTAACTTCTATGATAAGTCCTTCACGGTTCAAGCTGTGCGTCTGTGGAATGAATTGCCGGTCTCAATACGGCGTGCAAAGTCTCTCTCTATTTTTAAGAAAATGGTGGTAGATTACTACTTTTCAAAAGTTATTTAAATTGTCCATAGAAATTAAGATTTTTATAGATATCAATAAGTTTATTAATTTTATGTATTTATGTATGTAGTATGTATATATAAAAACTATATATATATAAGTATGTATATTATTTGTATGTAAGTATAGTTTATGTTTTATGTATTTTATAAAAGTTTGTAAAATATGTGTAGAAATGTGTAAGTTTATGCTAAATTTTTAAGTCTAACTTTACTACAGCTTTTTTTTCTCTTTTCCCTTCTTGTTTAGTTACACCACCGTCATTGTATTTTTCATAGATCTTCCATCCACTGGTTGTCTGGAAGAGATCGCTTTAAGCGATAAGACCGCCCATTGTACTAATGTTATTTGTTTATATTGTTTTTTCTTTTGGTGTACAATAAAGAGTTTTTCTATTCTATTCTATTCTACATGTTAAAAGTAATTGACCGGAATGTCTAATATTGTGTCTATGTTATTATGTAGACGGTGGACCTATAAAGAGCTTTTGGCATAGTGTAACAGTTGTTTGTTGTTTTTCATAGGTGTAAGTGGCCAATACTGGTGTCAAATTTTTTAAGCTGCCTAAAGGTATTTGACAAAGCTTGATAACTGCAATACAATGATGACAGCCGTGACCAACCCGTGCCTTCCGAAGCACGGAGGAGCTCTAGAAATTTGTTATGCCACTTGCGGTCACCCATCCAAGTGCGGACCACGCCCGGTGTCTCTTAACTTACGAAAACGCTAGTAATGCGTACTCCGGGGGACCACCGAGGTCCTCACTCGAGCTTCAGTCTGTTAGTTTAAAATTACTTGTCGGTGTTGTGTAACAGTAACACAATAGGTATACTTAGATATAGGTATACTTGATAAATAAATAAATAAAAATAAATACATACGGACAAATCACACAGATTAAGCTAGCCCCAAAGTAAGTTCTAAACTTGTGTTATGGGATACTAACTCAACGATACTATATTTTATAATAAATAATAAATAAAAGATAAACGTCCAAGACCCAATCCAATCTGAAAAAGATCATATTCTTCATACAAATATCTATTACCTAGTACTTACGAATAATAATCCCTAGAAGCGTAACTAATCCCGAAATTTAATTTATGACTTAAATAATTTTATAATTAACTGTAATGTAATGTAATTTTCAATTTAAAACGACTGAGAGCTGTTTATCAAATGTGCATGCTGTGTTCGCTCCAAGTAGGTTGGCAACTTATATGCTCTAATTTGTATATGCTTAGATGTGTGTGTTCAGCCAGTTAGCGAACCAAATAAATAAAAAAATAAAAAATTATTCCACGCGATATGTACCGCGGCGGGCGGGGCTTAAAATATGAACCGCGCGGCGCGACAGTTCGCCATGACACTCGAGTCGTGCGGTTGCATTGCAAAAAGTTTCCTTTGAGAGTAATGCTGTGTTTTTGCGATAATTGATTCATTAAAAATGCCGTCATGTACCGTGTAGTGGTGTAGAAGCCATAGAGACATGAAAAACACAGGATTCGCCTCCTAGTACCTACAAATTTCTTATATTGTGACCAAGTTAGCTAACGAACACAAACACAAGCACCAACAAGTTGAAACTGTTTGTACACACGTTTTGATTCTTGATTCTTGAAGAGATAGGCCAGATATATATATTAATATCAAGTATTTGACTAGAATGTCTCATATTGTGGCCCAGTAAGCTAACGGAGTCTTGACAGAGCTCTTACAATATTGTGACAGTAACACAAACACAAGCACCAACAAGTTGAAACTGTTCGTACACACATGTTTTGTCTGAACACAACGCACTCGAGTATTGATCGCAAACTATGGGGATAGTGTTGTTGTTTCAAAGTAAAACATACGAGTATAAGGGGTAGGAGCCATTGATGTAAATTCTAGTAAGTTCCGATATAGACGAAGCTTTTCGATACTATTAATACAATGGACTTCATAGTCGCTATTACGATATCAAATAAATATCTGGTGTCACAAATGATTGTTAAGTTTTTTGGGAAAATGGAATAATTTATTTTTAGATCCGTACCTAAAGGGTGCCAACGGGACCCTATTACTGAGACTCCGCTTGTTCTTCTGTCCATCTGTATGTCACAAGGCTCTATCAGACACTTAAACATTTTCACTGATTATATATTACTGTAGCTGCTATAACAACAAATACTAAAAATAAGATAAAGTTAAAAATTAAAGGGCGTCGTCATGCAAGAAACGTGTTTTTTTCAGAGTTTTAAAACATTGTACTAAGGACCCCTTCATGTACGAGTCTGGCTCGCACTTGACCGGTTTTATAGTAACTGTACTTTTTATTTTTGTTTACTAATAAATAATAGGGCTTATGAAAACAAGTGCGTTATATCTGAAGCTCAGAAAGCTAACTAGCTTATATTGTAAAAAAGTATACATTTGAAGCTGTATTAAATCATTAGCGAATTATATTGATCAATAAAGAAAAAAATGTTAATTTAAAGAAATATAATATACATAGTCGTATTTGATAAAGTCAAGCCACATTTAGACTATGTTAAACCACACAGTCAATTATAAAATAGCGTATGTATCATTGGTACAATGCAAGCCGACTATACACAGGGAGGGATCAGAGAGACAATTAGACACGTCCTGTTCCGAGAAGCTGCGGCTCAATGGCCAGAAAGCGATTGGAACTCTGGGAAGGTACAAGTAGGTGCAACTTAATGTCGAAGCCAGGTACGCGAGACATAGAAGTATTTATCATATAACAAAACGTGTTATAGTATTATTACTAAGCGCTGGTGGTAATGCTTCCCAAGATCCCAAAAAAATCGTAGTGACCATGTTAAACTGCCCTCTTCCCAATAACCCATTAATCATACATATGCACTTCCGGTGGGGTCTGAAGTTTATTCCATTCGTTTCTCTTTTGTTCGCCAACCGTTTTACTTCACTGTACATACATAAAACAATTTTTATTGTGACGCCGAGAGAAGACAAGACAGCTCGCCTACAGCTCAGCCCGCCCAATGGGCGGGCTGAGCTGTAGGCTTCTCTCGGCGTCACAGTTGACGGATTGTGAACGGCAACCAGATACGGTGGATAGCTGCGAATATATTGAATAAGCAGGCCCCGACCACACAGCGGCAGCGTCACGATGACGTCATCGTGACGCTACCGCTAGCTAAGCGTTCCACCACGTGGTGGAACGCTTGGCAGGCCGGGTTTAATTTTGAAATGCTACAAGATGACAATGTTGTGACCTGGATACCAAAGATCGCTATCAAATAGTTCTTCCCCTAGCGTTGGGGCAGTAGCGACACTACTAAATACCGGCAGAGAGCCCATGGAAAATTATTCTGGAAGGGTCTTGCTGGATATTAAGATTGCAGTCTTCGACCGTGGGAATTTTTTATTGAACACCCAAATCTATATTTTCTATCTACACATACGCATTGCGCTGTATTGTACATGCACGCTGAAGACAAATTTAGACGAATTCAGAAGCGCAGCGAGCGGTCTGCCTTATCACCGTTTTCGTCCCCATATTTTTTTGAGAATTTCGGAGAACTTTAAATTTTTCTATCTTTTTACAAAAGACAAATTATTTTTATTTATTTATTGTACGTGTTTAAGCATGAATCAATCTTCACATATGTGTATTTTATATTTTTTAACTCAGTCGTATGGGCAAGAAATCCGACGCCG
Source organism: Acrobasis repandana (assembly GCA_963576875.1). Classification (NCBI taxonomy): domain Eukaryota; kingdom Metazoa; phylum Arthropoda; class Insecta; order Lepidoptera; family Pyralidae; genus Acrobasis; species Acrobasis repandana. The sequence continues at coordinate 9,043,092 of OY756215.1, forward strand.
TATTCGCTTATATTTTCTTTAAAGTTTAACCTTTTTAACTAAGTTTCTGAATGAATAAAAAAAAATTACTAAAATCTTCTAATTCACTTTTTAAGATTTTTCTTTGTCTTTATTTTTCTGTAATTTATACACAACTTCATGTTTTAAATTCCGTGTAAACAACAAAGACATGAACGTCGCGCACCGCAAAAAATTTAAACACGTCTCAGGTTATTTGGAATAAAACAAACTATTACAATGAAAATCAATAAATTGTCTAATTCACTTTTTTAATACTTAAATGAACTTCAATTTAACATATCATGACATATTGTTACTAAGTTAGTTTGGCTCCAATCCGCTCCGAAAAAGCAGTCTTAATCACTAAAAATAAGGACTGGGCCCTTAAATATGGTGTAGAAGGCAAATGGAGAATCCACCACACTAATGTTCTCTAAAAATTGAGTATGACCTATAATGTGAAATATAATTTTGAGAATAACTCAATAAAAATCTTCTACCACTTTGTATGATACATTTCAGCTCCAGACCAAATTACTCTGTCTACCTCAAAAGATGCCAAAGATGAAAACGAAACCAATATCTAAATTTCCTATCTAAAACTTTCTACACAGTGTGCCATCCACTCAAATATTGTGTAGGTTAGAAGGCGCGGAATTTCGTAGATTGTTCGTAGACCGTGCTACGGCCACTCTACGAAATCACGTAGCGCTTGTGAACTCGTAGACACTGTAGCATTTCATAAATTGCATATGATAATTTAAAAAACAAATATTTTTCGTTTATATATAAGTAAAAAAAATGACAGAAAAAGATAAAAAACATTTAAAAACAGTACAAGTATAATCGCACGATTCGGAGTATTCAATAGCTGCAATGTGGCGGAATAAAAGGGGCGAATTTGAATTGGCAAGTTTGTTCCATACATATTCAGTTTGGGAGAGACGCAGTGCGCAAAACTTTTGGCACTCTCACTTGCATACAAAAAATGAAAGTGCAGACTGCGCCCGCGGGCCGCGAGTCGTCGTGGCTCTTGTATTACGCCACGGTAATGTAGGTCGAGTTGATTGGGTGAGTCCAATAGCAAGTGGATACAAATCATTGAACGAGCGAGCGAGCGAGCGAAGCGCGTAAAGTTCTCCGAGTCTACTTTAACAATTCGGCGTTTAAATGTATGTGAGTATGTATGTATGTTTGACAATAACTCGACTAATTTTGATCAAAGCTTCATGCAATTCGATAAGAGTGTAGATATAGTTAATATAATTTTTAAATTCTAATATGAGCCATTTCTTTTTCTTTGACGACCTCCGTGGCGCAATGGTTAACACGCTAGACCACCAATCCGGAGGTCCTGGGTTCGATCCCCAGCCAGGGCAAGTTGGAAAATGGCCTTTTTCAAATTGTCCTGGGTCTTGGGTGTTTATCTATATATGTATTTATCATAAAATATAGTATCGTTACTTTGGGGCTAGCTTAATCAGTGTGATTTGTCCCTATATATTTATTTATTTCTGTTAACGGGTTACCAAATTACGGGGTTCGCGAGTTAACAGTTCAGGGCGAACTACTAGTAGTTATAAATCAGCATCACTATGTTGATTTATTTTCCATGTACATGCCCACTATTACACAAAAAATAGCTTTTGGATCCTATATAAAATCAAACAGCCACCTTTCTCATTCGTGCAGCACTTTCCCTTTTTACTATTTTATAAACTTTTATTTAATTCACTTTATACAAAACTGGTACTCTCCCATCTTAGAAGTCAAGATCCACTTCAGGTCAGTGAATCAGTAAACTAGTGGACCAAGTTGCCAAAGCTGTTCTTACGCTAAAGGCCATACAGATCCACCCGCCTAATGAGTGATTTTACTCGCCACTAACTCTACCACTATAAACCTCCTCTTACCCACTGATCTGCGAGTGACCTACATCCCGTCTTATGACTCACTTGGCTAGAGAAAGACCAATTGTATCGCTAAAACAAGGAATTAAATTTTAAATTCCTACTGTTTTCTTTTACGTCTTGAGGTGATTTAAAGTGGCGTTTATAATGAGGCTGTTGTCAAATCATTTATCCTTGATGTTCGCAGTAATTGTGTCGCTCTTTTTAAAATTATCCATGGATTAGCTACATGTATTTATAACTAACGAGAAAGTATTTTAACATTGAAAATGTTTCTGTTATCACCAGTGTATGTGCTCGATAAGGCGTGATTAGCCAAAAGTGCGTCATGGTCAAATTAGAGATATCTCTATAAGAGGTCTCAAAATGTCTCAAGGACCCGGAGATCTATCAAATGGTACTTGAATTTCTAAAATTCGTCAAGTAGTTTTTGAAAAATTTTGAAAATATCGAAACAAATTGAAATATTGTTCCGCCTTACCGGCCAAAAATTAGAATAACTTTTTTTCGGGGGTTTTAATCAAGATTCTGATAAAATAGTAATTTGGTAAATGATCGGACGACAGATGTGGTCTGCGGAGGTTCCCAAAGATGGGAGTAGTTTGTAGTTCGGCCGCGGTGAGGCACTCTATATAGCGCATTGTGTTATTTCTTTATTTAATTTTCAATGTACTCCGACAGTTGCATGATGCGTGAAAGCTGTGAATTGTATAGTCGATGCCTGTCTATAACATTAAACTTACAACGTTTGTCGGTTGTTTGTGAAGTGGTAATCTAACATGTAGTCAAACTAATCCCTTATAGGGAGGAAAAGATCCCTTAAATGGAAAAGTCCGCCTTTGTGTTGTTTATTTTGTACTTTTCTGTGTACTCTTATATAAAAGAGTATAGTAAAAGAGCAGAGGTTGTGAAAAAATACCACGCGAGCGTTTGAACCGGTGACGGACACGTTTTATACGACCTTCCCATTCCAGCTGAACCTTTCAACTTTTTTCAACCCTGCACAATGCACATCCATCCTCTTCACACACTCGCAAGTACTGTAGTGTTCGTTATACGGGTGTATATAGATGGCAAACATTGAATGATACACATACGTAAATATTATGTCTACACTCTTGTATTTTTCACAACACAACTATGAATGTTAGAGAAGAGGGAATAATAATTGATTCACAACAGCATTACAATGCTCGGAACAATATCTAAATTAAATAAGTGATGAAAATTTCGCCATGAATGAAATTTTTCATCAAAAATAGGGATTTCGAAATAGGGACAGCTAGTCCGTTATCATTTGTTTAGAAATATGCCCTAGTTTACGCCTAGTTCTTTGGTCATTTCCAATCTGTCCAAAAGTAGAAGCAACTGGTATAATGGACGTTTCCTTTGCTCGCAGATCAGTATGGAAGATAAAAGCAATTTTAATATGAATAACTTGAGTGCCAGGATCCATCTGGCATTTCAGGTCCAATTTCTCCTTTTTCAGCAACCCGCTCCGCCAAGATACACGCGAGCCAATTTTTTGGGACACGATTTATATTTTTCCAACAATTTATGTTCAGTAATTCTATTTTGCTATTTGTACTCTTACAGTAGAACGAGGGAACATGAGAATTCATAATGAAGTTTGTGTACAATACCCGTCACCTTCAAACAAACAGATTTTTGCAGCATAATTTATAGTCTTTGAAGGCTATAGTTTATAGTCTTTGAAGGCTATAATTTATATTCAGTGCTCCTTTATATTAGGTACTTAAAACAAAACGACCACTAATAAAGTTAGGACGTATCTCTGACTGCCGAACATAGGATATGTTGACATAATGAATAGTCCACCGCCATCTGCTCAGATTCCAACTTCGGGGATTTCCTCATACCGCGCTGTCGTCCGCAAACCTGCAATCGAGCTCCTCCAGAGATTAATATTATAAATGGAACCCACATTTCATTTTCCTCTTCATACGAGACACTTTGTGGCTTCATGCTCCCTTGAAATTTAAAGTAAGGAAATGTACGAGTAGTATGATAAACTACGTGTACACCTTGTCTGCTAACGTTTCACTATATTCTCTCCATCCATCGGTTGTTTGGATGAAATCACTTTTAGCGATTAGACCGACCGACCATTGTACATTTAAATGTGTTTTTCTGTTTGTATATTTAATTATTTCTCATTTTTTGTGTACAATAAAGTATTACTTACTTACATGGAGTCGGAACGATATAATTTTTTCTACTCGTATGCCCTTCGATCATATATTCTATAGATGCACAGTTCCTTGCAAAATCAAACAAAATATTGTCCCCGTGTCAATACGTACATAGGTAGATGTATACCATTTCAAGTATTGCGAAAAAAGTTCTAAAGTGTCATACAGTTTAATCTAATTTAAATACGTATTTTCACCACGCACTTTGGCATCTTTGGCGTAACGTCACGCGCGCGGCCGCCGAGCGAATGAGAGCGAAACAATGCATAATACTGGTTTATGCCTTGTTTTTCCGGTGCCATTTTTTAAGCGACAACTGTGCATCTATAGAATATAATTGATCGAAGCGTATGCCTATTAAATGTGAGTGATAGTCGTTGGTAATTACTAAGTGACCATCTGAATTACTAAGGCCACATGCTACCTGGAAGTTATTGAAAATAGAGAGCCTATCCTATATGGCAACCAATGATAGACTTTTTTCTCGACTTGTTTTAAAGGCAACCTGGTAGATATGCATTAGCGTTAAGTTTGGCCCGGTATACTTTTTATTTTTGTTATAGGGTTGTTTACAATATAAACTGAGCTTTTTAGGGTTCCGTACAAAAAAGGAAAAAACGAAACCCTTATAGGATGACTCGTGCGTCTGTCTGTCCGTCTGTCACAGCCAATTTGCTCTGAATCTACTGGACCGAATCAGGTGAAAATTGGTAGAATGACCCAACATATGTGACACAGTAAGGTTTGCAAAAGTTTTTTATTTTAATTTCCTAATTTGTTCCACGAAAATTACCTTTATTAAAAAAAATATATTTACTTTGCACATATGTGTTTGGGTCATAGGATTACAACATTCTACCAAATTTCACCTGATTCAGTCCAGTAGATTGGGAGCAAATTGGCTGTGACAGACGGACGGACAGACAGACGCACGAGTGATCCTATAAGGGTTCCGTTTATTTCATTTTTTGTACGGAGCCCTTGCTCATTATGACGATCTCAAATATATTTTTGTTATTATTGTGAAATGAATAGTTTTGATTTTATTCATGAATGAAGACGAAAATTGACCATTCTCCCCTCCCTGATCTCCGAAACTACTGAGCCTAAAATTTTGAAAAAAATTCAAAGTATAGTTCATTGCTTGTAGATTACAGGAAAACCTATAAGAATTCAATCAATTGTACGGAACCCTCTCCACGCGAGTTTAACTCGCACTTGGCCGGTTTATTTAACTTTCATGGTTGTCATCATTAGTATAAAATAAATCGGGATAAGTATTTACCGTGATTATTATTTTTGAGTCTGCGATATTTCGGCCCAGTTACTAATATAAATTTATTTAGTACTCGTACATATATATTTTCTTGAATAAAAAAATATTTATAAACTTAGATCACTAATGCTGATCTAATGAGTAACTGCACTATTTAGGTCTATAATATAAAATTTTCTTTTACATAATTTTATATATCTGTACATGACTGTTTGTTTCCATGAATAAAAAAAATTAAAAAAAAACTCTCATCTCAGCGTATTCCCAGTTGCAACCTTAGCTGTTGATAATGCTGTAAAGCTTGGGGTTCACTGTATTTCATGACTTATTATTCTGGACTAAATAAGGCTAATAAGTATAGAGTATTATTTAATACACTTTCTTCAATGGAAAAGCTCTTACCTAACATTTGCCCCAAAACGCTGATATCGTGTTTCTGAAAACAGGAAATACCCCTAGAGTTGTAATGTGCGTAGTTTCCACTTCCAATCGCCGGATTTAACTTATGTTGCTATATAGACGTTCAGTAATGGTTTTGTTTGTTTTGAGTTACAGATTAATCCTCTGCCAATCAGTTTGTACGCACTGACAGCTATTTAAGTAGATTTTGAAGCCGGTTTGTTTGATATGAGTGGTGCGGGTTGGCCAATTTTCCATGAAAAAAAAAAGGTTTTTGTAACAACAAATGTTTTTGTTAACATCGTTTTTGCAAACGTGTGAAATTCTCCTCGTGTAGTAGGTAATTTAAATAGGTGGGAGATCTTAGTCAAAACTTTGTCTGAATAATATCTATCTTTGTTGTAAAATAAGGAAAATCTTCTATGATGTATGTTATTTTAATGTACTCCTAATTTGTTGTTCAACCACCCATGTGAAGTATCGAGATGGCGCTAAAGGGGAGGTAATATTTTAAGAGTGCACTCCTTCTACGACAACAATGCAATGTGTGTTTGTACTCGTATAATACAAACCGCTAGCAAACAACAACCAAAAGAAGGAAACAGCACGAGTAACACGCCTCCTACGCGTTACCGATAATGGAGTAATCTTTGAAAAACCTTACGTTTTATTCTCGCGGGAAATCCTAAGGCAAGGTTATTTCAATATAAGATGTATAATATAATCCGCAACCACAAAAAATATACAGGCCAAGTGCGTGTCGAACCACGCGCAGTGTATGAGTTCCGCAGTCGCGAATGCCGATTAGAGTTCAAGCCTCACGGTTTAATAACTAAAAACGTTGCATTTGTATGATTTTTTTCTTTTCCGAGTGCATTTTATAATTGGGTCGACTACAACTCTTTAATTTGTAAACCCTACTTAGTTCTAATAGTTTTTCTTTTAACTTCGTTACATATAATACTGCCGTGAATTTTTTCACGTGTACATATATTACCGTTTAGCTGACACACAAATATTTGCAACTATAAAACCAGATATTTCACAAATGGATCCCTAAATCGGAAAATGGTGTAACAACCTCACAATATTTTTTAATGACCTATCGAACGACATTACATACCTACGTAGCTTAGTCGAGAAAAAAGAATTATTCCCACTTTATGTGTATGGGAGCTAGCCTAATAAATTGTTTTTACCCTATTGTCGGCGTGCTTAATATAATATCCATTCCAAATTACAGCTTTCTAGTATTAATAGTATCTGAGTAAAACCGCAGACAAACAGACAGGTAGGCAGACAGATATGGCGAAACTATAAGGATTCCTTGTATACTACGGAATCCTAAAAAGGTATGGAATCCGATAAAATAAAGCAAATATCTTTCCTCGTTTTATAGGGATTTCACAACGACAAGATACTCTAATATTTTTAGAGAATATGTACTCCTGGTGTGGTGGAAATATAAGGTGAGTATTTCAAACTGCACCCACAACACGTAACAGCTTGGAACTCGAAGTGAGCACCTAAAACATAGTATCGAAGTTTTTTTTATTTTTATTTAATCTCTATTGCCTATCAAACACAAATTGTACAGAACAATAGGCGAACTTAACGCTAAAAACGTTGCCTACAGTCACCTTTGGATTATACAGAGTCTAAAGGTACACAATAGTGCAATAAATACCTACGGATTTTTGTATGAAATATTTTACCAACGTGTTCAAAAATGACCTAATGCTAAATATTGCCAATGTAACATTTCAATAGAATACCGCGGTCAAAATGTGAGGTGTGTAATACAAACCGCAGCCATAATAAGTAACAGCTTGTAACTCTAGTCAGAAGTGAGCTTGACCTGACCTTAAAAGCTAGCCTTGAAGTTACATAAGTTGATGAGGTACATAAAGGTTAGGAAATGAAACGGGTCGCTGGATTCCCTCTAATATGGTTTAGTTCAGCGATGGCTTATCCACGCGTCAACTCGTGAAATGGTGCCGCCAGTATAGGGACTGGTCAGCTCGGCTCCGTTTTTTAAGACTAGTCAGTGTTATTTATTTCTGTAAATTGGATTTGGCACTCGTTCGCAAGCTTTACATGTTATATTGTGATAACATTATATAAGTATAATATCTTTATAAACCGACAAAGCTTTTCTGTCGTGAAGGCGACCAATACTGTGTAAATAAATAAGTAAATGAATTTCTATCGGCTTTAACTTTTTTTTTAATAATTGTAAATTAAATATAAATAAACATTACATGTAATGTCCACTAAAAATATTGACGTGTAAAAATGCCTGCAAAGCTCTAATTACTGAATAAATATTTGTTTTTTAGAAAATAATGCCAATTTTTGTATCAAAATATGTCCCATGTAACAAAAAACTTGCTGGTGTACTAATCTATTCGGGAGGACACTCGGTGTGGGAAATGTGAGGTATGTAAAACAAGTAAGGGGGAAAAAATGCAGAATTTTGTTGACCCATGTGACTACCAAAGTGCTGGAGGTAATGACGAGGAATATATCGAAAATACACTTCCATAGTGTGGTGTAAGCTTCAACAACAACAAGTAAGTACCAACTTGGAATGGGGATGATGACTGGGTCTGAAAAGTATTATTCTAATTAGTCCGTTAGTTAGATTATCCAAAAATAATTTACCCATACTTTTCAGTTTATCAAGAAAGTTAAAATTCATAAAGATACAGAGTATCAAAGTTCCAGAGTGGGGGCTTGTGTCGTCACCGATGTGTAAAAATCGTACGAAAGCGTGACGTCATGCGAATAATTTTAAATATTAAAATTTAAATGCGCTGTATCTTTGTTATTTATTGTTTCTGAGAGAAAAAAAAAAATACGTGTACAATATTTTTTAATAATCTAACCGATGGGCCAAAAATATTTTTTCAGTTATCATGCGTGGTATTCTCTTCCCGCGATGGCCTAACACTACGTCACGAATGTCACGATAGGTGTTACCACTGATTATTCTTTTCAGTAAATTTAAGGGCTTTCTCAATTAGTTAATTAATATATAATAAAATATTAAGTAACTTAAATATATGTAGTTCATCAATTTAATTTTTATTAAATGTACAGAGGAAAGATTTGATACCTGTGCCACCTCACGTAGTGCGCGACACGCGCATTTTCACAGGTATCTGATTAACCGTTTGTCCCTTGTTTTTGCTTATTTTGCTATATTTTACAAGCTTTTTTTAGTTTTACCTGTCCCGTTATGTGTATTAAATCTTAGAAGCTAAATAAGACCCATTTCCCATTTTTCGATCGAGTTGAAACTTCATATTACTCATGTAAGTTGGGTGATAATGCAATATTATGGTATCAATGACCTGATCTCATGATGAAGCCAAAAGGTGGCCACGGCATTTCTGTGAAAACACAACATAACCCCCCCGAGTTTGAGCTCATTGATACGTCTTGAAACTTTTTAATTAATTGTTTTTGATACACTTTTAATATAATTGTTTTATAAAATAACTTGTTAATAATGACTTTGATAATAATTTAATCCTGTAAATTTTATACGAACTTAACTCACCTTCAAATCGCTCGTAACAAACCGTGCTTACACTTAAATGTCAAACAAACACAAACACTCTCACTTCAACACTTTTTGATAAATAGTTTATTTTTATTTGTCTCTCCGAGACTTACGTAAGTAGGGACGACTCGACGCGACGCGCGGGAGAAGCAGCGAGCGCTCGCGGCCGACCGTGGCTGGTGCGACGCCGGTCGCGACTAGCAGCCCTGATTACCGTCCCACACCGCGCATGCCTCTGTCACACACAGTAAGCGGACGCTCACACAAACATCTGAAAAACTAAACTGATTTTCTGAATAAAAATGGAACTGTAAGTATGGAAGCCCAGTCTACTATTGTATAAATAGTAGGCTCGAAGATTCAATTAGACATCTAGACTATATATGAAAATATTTATGTCTGTGATCTTGATTTAAGTAGCAACAGTGGACAAAACAATTAGAACTATCTATATAATATAACTATTATAATTTCCGAAGTATCCCGTGACCAAAGGGCTGAAAATTATCTGGCACAAAGAATCAGCATTGCCATACAACGTGGCAATGCTGCCAGCCTTTTGGGCACGCTGCCGAGGGGTAATATTTTAGTGGGATTACATAATTTGTAATTTTTTTAGTTTTAGTTCTTAGAGATACTTATAAGTTTTAATTTATAAAAAATATATATATTATTTAGCATTAGAACTTATTAAAAATAATTTTACCATAAGTCAAATATCTTTATATTCCTTTAATCTATTTGTCAAAAATCTTTTTTTATAATAAAAAAAAAAATATTAGGGACAAATCACACAGAGTGAGCTAGTTCCAAAGTAAGTTGAAACTTGTGTTATGGCATATTTACTCGTTTTCAGCGATAATATATTTTATGATAAATACTTGTATAAACCCCGAAAAAAGTTTAAAAAGGCCATTTTTCAAATTGACCTGGCTAGGGATCGAACCCAGAATCTCCGGAGTGGAGGACTATCGTGTTCACCATTACACGACGAAGGTCGTCAGTGCGACAATTTCACCTTCTTCTTCATCCAAGCGCGTTCCCGGTTGCATCCTTAGTACTGTGCTGCTTCGGAGCTCGGGGTGCGCTTTCCCGCTTTTCCTTCTCCAAATATGTCAATGGCCACCCAAGGATGCCAAAGATCTTGCGCTAGAGAAGAAATAGCCGTAAGAGTTTAAACGATTTGGATATAGTTTTACGACCGGCCGTCTGCCTGACGCAACCCTCCTTGGGAATGTATTTGGGCGAAATATATGACAATTTCACCTATGGAGGGTAATTTCAAAGAACATTACCTATATCGGCAGGTAATATACTTAGTTTAAATTCAAATCATATCCTTTAGATATTAACACTAAGTTTAAAAATAATAATTTCAAATTACAATTTATTAACTAAGTCTTTTGACAGCAAGTTATTGCATCTGGAAAAAAAATTATATAATAAACGGGCAAGTGCGAGTCGGACTCGTACATGAAGGGTTCCGTACCACCGTACAATGTTTTAAAACGCTGAAGAAACACGTTTCTTGTATAACGACCCCCTTTAATTTTTAACTTTATTTTATTTTTAGTATTTGTTGTTATATCCGCCACAGTAATACATAATCGGTGAAAATTTCAAGTGTTGATGTTGTTTCAAGCTATTACGGTTCAAGAGATAGAGCCCTGTGACTGACGGACAGACAGACGGACAGACAGACAGACAGACGGACAGACGGACAGACAACGGAGTCTCGGTAATAGGGTCCCGTTTACACCCTTCGGGTACGGAACCCTAAAAAGGAATATACTTCGTTATAAACAATTGTTCTCGGAATATAAATTATATGAAACGTATCTTTTGATATTTTGAGCGCCTATACAACAGGTAACGAGGATTAGCAATTTAATTACATAGATGTAACAACGGTTCTTTATTTAGAACATTGTAAAAACAAAAGAAAAATACAAAATGTTTTCACGAGCTCCAATTCCCAGTTTCTTTGAAGCTATTTGATCCACCGGCTGTAAATCTCAGTTGTAGATAAAATGTTCGTTCAAAATTAGCTTTGTTTTGACGAAGGTTAATAAATATTTTTTTCTAAAACGTATTCTTGGAGAAGTAAATTAGAGTTACTTTCAAGATTAAAAGTAAATTCTAAAAGAAAATACACCCACGTAAAAGCTTTGCGCCTTCTTTTCTTTTAGTTGGCTTCTCTACGGCTAGGGATTGGAAGGCTCTGCCTTCCTGTGTATTTCCTGATTCCCTAGATATCTATCCCGGATGCCTAAAAAATGGCAAGGACCGCCAGCTTTTGGCTAGCGGCTCTATTATATGTGCGCCGCACGTCGGCAGCTCTATAAGCCGTCTAGCGCGTAGCGGTTTGTTCGGCGGCATAGCCAGCGGTGTGTTGTAGGAGCTTTTAGGTACACGTGCTCTAACCAAGACCTAGCATCTACACCGTGGTCAAAAACATCTAATGTTTTTATAAAATAAAAAATATTATATTATTTTAAATATTTGTGATTTCTCGTAAATCCTACTTTTTTAGGGTTCCGTAGTCCACAAGGAACCCTTATAGTTTCGTCATGTCCGTCCGTCTGTCTGTCCATCCGGGCTCGTACTCCGCCACTATTGCACCGATTGTCACGAAAATTGGTGGAGAGATAGATATGGAAGTTCCAAAAGTTGGTTTTTAAAATTATGAAAAAATTTTTTTTTTCTCAGTCCCCCTCCCATACAACGAAAAGTGAATTTAAAAAATTAAATTGGTCTAATCCCAATGTGTATACCCCACACGTGTGGGGTATCGTTGAAAAGGTCTTTTAAAATGCAACAAAAACTGCTTTAAAACTATGTAGATCAAACCTCCCAGATCTTGAGATAATCTAATACAAAGTTAAAATTTGAGGTGTCCCCCACCGTAACTTTTGAAATATTACTGAAATAATTCTGAAAAAAATGTGGTAAATACCTCAAAGTATGTACTTTTAATTAAAACTTTAGCGGCCTCGGTATTATAGATAGTTATTTTTTAATACGCCATCAATCGTATACCGAAATTTACCTTTAGAACTTTTATAACCCTTCATGGGCGAGTCTGACTCGCACTTGGCCGCTTTTTTATGATTTAAAATTATTAACTTATTTATATAAAATAATTCTGTAATTTTGTAGTCTCTGTAGTCCTTGGCAAGCTTGACTGTATCAGCCCGATAGCGATAAAGACTGTGTATGTGTATATTGTAACAAATTTCAAAGATAACAGAAATACGAAAACGCTGTGTAGAACTATAATTTGTTTGTCCATACGACAACCAACTTAATATTCTTTACGCAAACCAAATTTAACCGCATAAAAGCCGCAACCCTACACTTGCTAGTAGTCTGAAAACGTTCCTTGCAGCATATTGTAGAGGTGCGGCTCGTAGGCTGTAGTTTGACGGGTACAGATGTGTTTACTGTGCCATTGTGTGCGGACTATACGTGATTGGAATTAAGTGGATGCCGACTGGCCGTTTTTGCAGGATGATGTCACGACTGCGCTAAATGTTCATGTAAACATTCCACCCACATATATTTACTTGTTTACGACTCTGCTTTCGTTCGCTTTTTTATTCTATAAAACAGGGCTTGATTTAAATTCAGATCTTTGAATTTTCATCATTAAAATACGAGCAAGGTCAATCGTAACGTTTGCGTCGTTACATCGTTTACGTCCTTAGATTTACGTCGTTAAAATAGGAGTCCTGTCAGTTCAAGGACGAAGGAAAGATTTTCGTTAATTTATTAAACAGGCTAATTAAATATTTTTCATCTCATGTATTCGAAAAACGATGTTTTTATCCAAGATATTTTGGACTAAAGTCTCAGGTTATTCTCACGTGATTGAAAAGTGAAAAAGAAAATCTCATTGGATTAAATCATTTGAAAATTGAACACAAAAATTTTGCCAAAACTGAAAACAAAAATCTGAAAATAATGTTGGCAGTCCACCAAAAAAGAAGAATTTTGTTTTAATAGTAGATTGTTAAACAAGGGTTGTAAGTGATCAATTACACCCGAGATATTTAGGCGCACGAGCGAGCGAAGCGAGAAAGGGCGCTTATAGTTCGAGGGTGTAATTGACCACTTACACTCGAGTTAAACACTCTACTTTTCATAATTATTGCGAGGAAATAAGGTGAAACTGAAAATTAATAGTAAAACTGGAACAATTTGAAAGCGATAAAGTCACCGGCTTCCCTGGTTTGTGAAAATTTTGTTTCATGTTTTGTGACATTGCGACTAGACTGTTTTGCATGGATTGACCAGTTTCTTCGTCACCTGCACCGTCGTAATCATAACTCTTGGATGAACAAAGACGTGGCTCACTTGAACTAAGTATAGCTAGCACGCAAATTAATAGTTTCCGTTATTTTGCTGGTTATTCTGCTCTTACTCTCGATTGAGTCTTCTATATAACCCTCAGCAACGGCGCTTGATTTTCAGCCCCCGCGTTTTTTGGGTTCCGTAGCCAAATGGCAAAAAACGGAACCCTTATGGATTCGTCATGTCTCCCTGTCTGTCTGTCTGTCCGTCCGTAAGTCACAGCCACTTTTTTCCGAAACTGTAAGAACTATACTGTTGAAACTTGGTAAGTAGATGTCTGCGAACCGCATTAAGATTTGCACACAAAAAAATAAAAAAAAACAATAAATTTTGGGGGAGCCCCATACTTAAAACTGAAACTCAAAAAATTTTTTTGCATTAAGTCTAAAAAAAAATTTTTTAGGTATATTGTGGGTATTTATGGATAGGTCTTCAAAAAGATATTGAGGTTTCTAATATAATTTTTTTCTATACTGAATAGTTTGCGCGAGAGACACTTCCAAAGTGGTAAAATGTGTGTGTGTGTCTGTCCTCCTGCGATAAAAGTGCGCGCACAATATGGGCATGTTAGGGTACCGGACACGTAGTGATAATGAATTATGGAGGGTGGTTTATTTTTAACAGCATCACTTTTAAGGTCAAGATCATGCCTCCTGTGGTCCTCGAACACGTTGACGTTGTGGTGTATCAAACGTCTCCATTAGGTTCTTTGGGCAGCCAAACTTCCCCAACGAGTATGATCAATATTGCATCTTTTCATGTGTCTTTTCTGAACATCTTTATATCTGAGGAACTGGCCGCCTTGTTTCCGCTTGCTGTCCCTGAGTTCAGAAAAGAAGATGCGCTTAGCCATCCTCTCGTCGGTCATCCTTACAACGTGGCCACTCCAACGTAACTGACGCCGCATCAGGTAGGCCTCAATGCCTTGGACTCCGGCCCGACGCAACACATCGGAGTTTCTTACGCGATCGGACCACTTGATGTTCATTATATCGCGAAGGCATTTAAGGTGGAACCTATCTAAGGTATTTATGTGACGATTATGACTATTGCCATGTACACTTTAATTTTTGTGTTTAGCTGCAGGTCATGTGACCGGAATATCTTGCCTCGAAGTCTATCAAATGCTGATAAAGCAGCACCAATCCGGCTATTGATCTCCGAGTCTAGGTCACCTTTTGATGTTACGGTGCTTCTGAGGTATTTAAACTTGTCCACCTGTTTGAGAGTGGCTCCGTCGAGTCACAAATTCAGTGGAACCTGGTCTACGGTGTCTCTAGACATGACTTCCGTCTTAGTAACGTTTATTTTAAGACCGAACCTACGACATGACTCATCAAGATACGTCATCATCTCCTGCAGCCCTTCTGGAGATTCCGACACAAAACACAAATCGTCGGCGTACATGACTTCGGTAATGACGTCAATAGAAACCCTTTTTCGGGCCTTAAGCCGGGCTAGATTGAAAAGTGTATCATCTGTACGGTATCGAATGCGTATGCCATGTTCGTTGTTTTTAAGGGCATCTGATACAACAATCGAAAAATATAAGGCAAACAGTGTAGGCGCTAAGACACAGCCCTGTTTGACTCCGCAACTTACGAGTATAGGGAAAAAGTCAGACTGCTCGCCCTTAGCTGCAACACAACAGGACATATTGTCGTGAAGCAGTCTCAGCATTCGTACAAACTTCTCAGTGCATCCCAGCCCACGCAGCGTGGTCCATAAGGCCTCACGAGGCATACTGTCAAAGGCCTTTGACCTCTGGCCTGAAGAATTTTTTCCGACAACAATAAGAGACGATTGAGAAGAACTCTCGTATAGATTTTTCCAGGAACTGAAAGAAGTGAAATGCCCCTGTAGGAGTTACAGTCAGAGCGACTGCCTTTATTTTTATAGAGTGCACAGATTTTCGACACTGTGAACTCGGTGGGCACAAGTTCTTGTTCCCACATTTGCAAAAATAGCTGAAAAATTTATTTGTGTAATTCCTCTCCGCCATTTTAAGGAGTTCACTAGAGATCTGATCCAGTCCAGCAGCTTTTTTATTTTGTTGCTGCTTAATAGCTGTTACTATCTCTTCAAGTGTAAGTTCCTGATCCAAAGAGGTTTCAAGAGGAAGCTAAGTCAGGCTTTTTATGTACTCGAGATCAACCAAGCGATCAACATTGAGGAGAGCGTTAAAATGGTCAGCCCAGCATTTCAAGACCTCATCTCTATAAGAAACAAGTGTACCATTTTCAGATCTTAAGGGCACGCTTACCTGGTACTGTGGACCAACCAATGCTCGCAACTCACCAAAAAATTCTCCCAGTCGATTCGAGTCTGACAACATCTGCATATTATGAGCTTTTTCTTGCCACCATTTGTCTTTAAGAGTACGGGTGAGTTTTCTCAGCTCAATCGTGCTCTTTTTAATTTGGTCCACATCATTCTGTCGCAGAAAAAATCTATGTTTTTCCAAAGCATTGCATAACTCTGTATTATTATCATCAAACCAGTCTTTATGTTGTTTGGTTCTAGAACCTAATGTTTCCTGAGCTGTTGTCATTATTTGGGATGTAAGATTATTCCAATTAGATTCTATGTCACTATGGTAGTTAAGGCTTTGAACAGAATGATTGAGGCTTGAACGTATTTTTCCTGCGTATCTTGATTCTGCAATTTTTCTAAGTTTATATTTATGGATTTTGGTCTGATAATACTCGTACGTTGAGGAGAATGTAATTGCAGTTTTGATTTAGTGATCACGAGCCGATGGTCAGACCAACAGTTGGCCCCCCGCATAACTCGAGTCAACTGTACTTGAGACAGATCGCTATATCGGACGATTGCGTAATCTATGAGGTGCCAATGTTTAGACCTAGGGTGCATCCACGTCGCCTTGTACTTGGCAGGTAGCCTAAATATGGTGTTCGTTATACTGAGTTTGAACTAAATACAAAAACTTAACAGTAGTTGCCCATTTTTGTTCATCTTTCCAATACCATGCCTACCAAGTACTTGTGGCCACGCTTCAAAGTCACGCCTGACCCTAGCATTCAGGTCACCTAATATTAAAAGTAGTCTGGTTGTGATTCTAGCCGGGCTTTGTCTAATACCTGCACGCAGGCGGCTTAGGGAGAGTGGTCGCTCTCGCACTGCATCGGGGTGACATTGCGGTTCGGCAGCACCCTCTGCGACGAAGCAGCTCTATTTAGAGAGGCACTGCTTCCCCCGCTCGACGGACGGATCTAGTAAGTAGTTTTTTTTAATACGTCATAAATCGTAAACCGCAATTTAGCTTTACAACTTTTATATTATGTTACTTACTGCTACGGAACCCTTCATGGGCGAGTCCGACTCGCACTTGGCCGCTTTTTTAAATTTGGAATACAACACGTTATACGTGGATGAGTGTAGGTCAGAAATTGTTGGTTTTGCTTTAACACAAATATATAATTGAAAACGCGCAATGATTGTCTTTGATTATGGAAGTTTTATGTTATTTTAACATTGTATATTTTATTGAAATGTGTAAATGTAATTAACTTCCTGATAAAGCTTTCACTTTTAAGCACAGCCCTGCGTGAGAAAAATTAATTTTCAATTGTAGAGATTATGATTGAAAAAATAACTCAAAAAGGATTTTGTCAACAATTTTTTGCGGTGTGCGTCGAACTTGAAAAATAATAATAGTTTACCCCGTATAGAAATTGTGTAGGGAGTTCAAAAATAACAGACAGAAGTCTTTTTAATTATTCTGGGAAGTTGAAAGAATGTGAATGTGGAATGAAAGTGAAAATGATGTGGAAAATTTATTCTGTAGGCTGTTTATTAATATTTTTTTATTAAGTTAAGTAAAATCTTATGTAATAATTAAAATGAATAAATTATATTATTCTGTTTAGACTGATGTTAACGGTTTTGTTACGATCTTAAACAATTGACATAGTTTTTTCTATTCTACAATAGTTTAAAAATCATGAGAGTAGATTTATTATTTAAAAATAGGTTATAGTTTTGTGTTCCTCATCTTGATTGTAATTTTGTGTGTGATGTCAAATACAATTTTAAGATATAGTTATTTAGAAGTATAATAACTGAGTATTTACTACTTTTATGGTGAGCTAAAATATTTTTGGAGGAGGTGTAGTAATGTGATAATATGGTACATGGTTAATAATACAATACGTGCTTTGTTTAAAGCTACGCGAAATCGATTCAAATACAATAGACGTAAATAAGTTTATTTACGTCGATATTAATATAGTATATAAGTAAGCTTTAGATGTCTTTAATAGAGTTAGAGTCGTTACATCATGTAAAGGTACGATTCTCGTGTTTCCATCACCACTCCCAACCACAACGCAACGACATCAACATCAATCTAAGAGCGTAGCCCATATTATGTTAAAGCAATTTTTTTAAGTACGTAAGATTTAGGTAACATCATATAATAAAACAACACCTATTCGGTCTTAGGCACTAGTGAATCAGTAAGTAACAATAGAAGTTTAATTATAAAAAGGGTTAGGGTAACTGATTCTGTAGAAATTGTAGTAAATAAATAAAGTAGAGATAACACGATAATTATATCAATAGTGGCTAGACTGCTAACTAGCTAGCTAGACTTCGCGAGTCTGTTTGCTTAGCCTCTCACATACTTACCCTTGAAGTTTATCGAATGAAAAAGTTGTGAATTTTGAGTATTATTCAAAATGACTGAAATATGATATTTTTACGTTTTCAAACCCATTTCATATTTCAAAAACTGGAATTCGTAAAATTTCTGTAATTTGGACTGACAAAAAACTAATTTTCACAGAATCGGGGGAGGAATGCGACCTGTGGGCGAGAACAACCGGAAAACTGGAATCCGGACATGAAATAATTTCTGCCGAGGTCAGAAATAATACATGTTTGTTTATTTTTTCATTTAATTTTTCATCTACTGCAGACTACGCTATCTCCCGATAAGATTCGCAGCCTCAGCCAATATTATAATAATGAAAGCCACCCGATAGGTATAGTGTTACTTATTCATTTAGTTTTCGTCTGACACGAACTAGGCCGCACCGTCGGCGCAGGCGGCAACTGGGCTTGAACCTGAAATAACCCGAATCAATAGCCACCATTGCATTATAAATTAATGAACAGCAGACGTCACCATATTATTTTAACGATTAATTTCACATACCTATTATTTATGTCTACAACACCACCTTATGAAAGTAGTTTACTTATTATTTATTCCTGCGAAACAATAAGTTACAGCACTTATCTATAATTTGGTCTAGTTATGAGAACACCTAAAATTATATAAAAAAATCTATACTAATATTATAAAGCGGAAGAGTTTGTTTGTTTGTTTGTTTGTTTGTTTGTTTAAACGCGCTAATCTCAGGAACTTATGGTCCGATTTGAAAAATTATTTTTTTGTTGGGTAGTCCATTTATAGAGGAAGGCTTTAGGCTATATAACATTACGTTCCGACAACCACGCGAACGAAGTCGCGGGCACAGCTAGTTTTATATAAAAAGGTGATTGTATAAAATAGTAATATGTATTATAAAGGCAAATTTAGAGGTATGTTTGTGATATTTTTCTATCAAGCCAAAAATGCTCAATCGTGTTTTGGCTATTGTGAATGTCTGTAGAAAATCCTTAAGATATTTATGTAAATTTTTTGAGGAATAAACTGTAGTAGTTTAATAACAGTGATTTTTCAAAAACACGCACAGTATTGCAAATTGTGAACCCACGTCGCCTTAAAGCTGCGCCTAAAATAACACGAATCAATAGGAACCATTGCATCGTGTCGTATTACGGCAAACTTTATAATTTATCTGACTCCATCCAAGGATCAAGGATTTTTCTTGACACGTCTAAAACTCATTCAAAATCGATTTTTTTTCTGTATACAGTTCTCCCTAGACCTAACATATTATTTCGTTTTCGTTTCACTATATCTCACATTATTTTAACAACTTTCCTTATTATGGCAATAACAAACACCTGCCTATTAGTTTTCGTTTTATACAAAATACCGTCGAAGGCAACTCAAGTGGGCAACTGACCAAAAAAAATATTATTTAGTTTTCGAATAGAACAAACTAGGGCGCATTGGCGGGACAGGTTCAAGTGGGCCTATGGGCCGGAAATAGCCTTAATCGATAGCCACCATTTCACACTGTCGACCTCGCCTCAAAGAATACTATTGTAATAATCATATCTATATCGGCTTTTTGTCGTAAAGGGCGACTATGGACGGCACCAAATGGACGTCCGATTTGGTCCGGTCCAGTCCGATCAGGTGATCAAATCGGTTGCGCTAAATACATGTCCGATTTGACGCATTCGTATGGACAATAAAATTGAAAACTTTATATACCCTGCTACCGGCGTATAACGCATATCTATACCTGCAAAGAAATGGCGTAAGCGCCACCCGATCGGATTCGACTACCGAAGAGAAAAATCGGACGACTATTGCCAATAGTTGTAACAGACAACGGGTGATAGAGATCACTAAATGGCCTGCCCAGAGTGGTGATTATGGTAAAAATCCTTCCTTTGTTAGTGCCTTTAGACCAGTCGTGGACTTCAAGACTCTAAGGAACCTACACACACACATGAATATTTTACTAGTCAACACTCTCAAGAATTCTGCGCAAAACATCTACGGTGAATGCAGAAGCAGAAATCAAAGATAAAAAAAGAGGTTAGACATTACTTAGTTTTCACGTGAAACAAACTGGGGCAGCGACACAAGTGGGCCTGAAATAACCTAAATCAATAGACACAATCTCATTATTCAGCAGCGCGCGCCCCATGCACTATAATTTTCCTACATTAATGAATATATATTTTTTTTTAGAGAAACTTAAATAATAGTTCTTATGAAAACAATAAAAATATTTATATAACTAAAACTAAACTCGAATCTAAATTTAAAAACTAAATTAAAACCTAAATTAAAAAATAAAACTGTATTTAAAAATCTAAATGTTGTTCATGTGGCATGGTGCCAAGATATATTTTAATAATCAGTAAGATTTATGTGAAGAATACTATAATATCATCCTAAAAAAGTAATTTTGTTTGCATGGAATAAACAATAAAACCAGTCACCAAATACCAAGGCTTTAGTTAAAAAAAAATATTTTATTATTGTTACGTAATTGTATTATCTCTAAATACAGTGTAGGACACCCATGGGTGGGTGTCCATGGTCGTCTGACCACTTAGTAGGTGCACCTACTAAGTGGTTGGATGACCTTAGAAGGTTACAGGAAAACGCTGGATACAGGCTGCTTCCAATCGTTTTGGAAATCCTTGGGAAAGCCTATGTCCACAGGTACACTTCCTGTGGCTGATATGATGATGACTTTAATACTGACATACGTATTCATAAAAAAAACCTTTAGTAAGTATGCACTATATAAGAATAACTTCTTTACGCGGAGATTAAAAACCAATCAAGGAAATGGGCAAGAATCTCTACTATGTTCGATGCAGGTACATCGATTCGCTAAAAAGTAGGTTTTAGGTCTACTGGCCCTAAGCTTTGTGTACTTTTAAAGAATAATGACGTAATAAGTATTTGTATATGTATTTTATCTTGAAGTGGGTGGGAAAAAAAGAACCAGGAATGGCGATCACGTACTGGTAAGCGCAGCAAGACCTACATAGTGGTCAGACAACTCTCACAAAATATCTCTGAGCCCCGGGGGCATCTAAATACCAACTTCTTCCTTTTGACCGTATTCAAAATCGCGCAACTCGTATAATCGACGATGAGACTCTCGTTGGCCGTCTCAATCATCTGGCTCTGCGTAGGGATGTTGCATCCTTGTGCATTTTTATCGCATCTGTCATGGGGAATGCTCTGAAGAATTGATCGACCTAAAACCTGCTGCAAAATTTCACCACCACACCCCGCCCTGTCCCCGCCTGAAATAAAATTTTATCTACACCACTTGGATAGTTTGCAATCAACCACCGTATGTTAAAAAAAACCGAACTTGGTTGGTTCTTCTTATTGAGTCGAAATGGTTTCACTGTAGCTTCAATTTCAAATCATCTTTGACCAGTATGTGGCCAGTACTTGGTTGCTAAATATAAAACGCACAATGCAGGACGCTTTAGATCCGTCATTTTCTCACACTAAAACGATAGAGGCTATAAAGAGATGTCTTTTATAAGGATGCATCAAAATCAGACATAAGGGACATACGTCAATGACATCCACAAAAACCGCCGCGCGTGCCGGGGCGCCCTAATTAATGGCTGCGACCCCCGGAGCAGATTAAGCCGCACATAAAACCTTTCTCTGGCCCTGACACATACCGTGAGTGCCCATTGATCCATGTTTTGTCTTCGAAAAAACAAGTTCATCTGAAAATTGTTTCATCTCATACTTTATACACCCCAACCTCACCCCAACTAAAAAATATTGATTATCTTATCCGTCGTATTCATAAAGACCCTCCTTTCCTAGTTTCAACTCCTTCCTTTAGTGGAAGACGCCTGAGGCAAAACAGAATTTTTTTTGCAACATTTAAGTATTGCAAAGGAAAAAATATGAATACAAGAAAATAATTTTAAAAATTACAAAATTTGCCTAATTTTTTGTGTATTTAATTTAAAAAATTACCTAAACATAAATTATGTAAAATACTGTATAATTTATTAAATACTGTAAAATATGTTTCAATTGCACATACTAAAAATACGAGTAAAAACCACATTTTGTTTAAAAGGGAGATTTTTTGCCTTGTTTATTGCCTCCATTACTTTTACGAGTTAATAGGTGCAAAATCTGGCATAATACTCGTACATCTCACAAAAATAAATAATGCTGTGAGTAAATAACGCTCATTTTTAGGGAATTATACATTAAGCTTACCAACCCAAATTAAAAATTAGGCGGTGTAATAATAATAGAGATGAACAATAAACGATATATCTAGTCGTGGGTATTTTCCATATCTCAAATGTGATTTTGAAAATAAAACAATTATTTGTTTATTTAGTTTATTGATGTGTAACATCTTTCGTCTCGCTTTCCTGCAATTTGTGGGAGTGATTTCGTTAAATGCGACTGAAGTATGTAACAAACAAGAAGCCAGGGGCGCTAATTGCTTTGTTTGACCAATGAGCGCGCACGGTGGTAGAGATGGCCATTACTAAGTTGAGATGTAAGATGTCATATGCGTCATATGCGGATTTATTCCGATCCAATGCGACAGTGATATTGTATATCTGTATATCTGCCTGTACGATAAACTCAGAACCTAATTAGAAAAATTTTAAAGATTTTTACTAACATATATAAAGGATTTCCCCAGGAAGGTATACTATACTGTATGATACCATACTTAATAGTGTGAAGCAGTATATTATCTTACAGCAGTACCTTAAGTATATCAGCTGAAACTACTGGGTATAGAAGCATGAAATTTTGCAAAAACGTTCCTTAAATAACGTAAGTATGCACATAGAAAGGATTTTTAGAAATTCATCCCACATGACGTGAGGGTTGAAAGTTTGTATGAAACTTGGGTAATTTTGACGTAAGATGTAAAAAAATATATACAAGCTCATGTTTCAAAACAAAAAAACAGTTGATATAAATCTTTGTAATTCTTGAAGTTAGAAATATAAAAACTGGTAAACGAGTATGTTGGTTGGAAACAAAAAATTACTGTATCACTTTTTCAAGAAAATTAGTTCTTTAAGGGCTTAAAATAAGGGATGAAAGTTTGTAGGTCTACCCGTGCGAAGCCGGAGCGGGCCGCTTGTATGCAATAAATATATTTGCAGCAGTGCAACCCACATATAGGTTTTGGACGTCTGCGACACAGAATACAGTAAGAATATACAGAACGGAATCTCCTAAAGTCCCGCGCAATATGCATCCCCGTTCCCCATCCCCGCACCTCTAGAGTCCAGGCGAGATAATGAATCATGTTAATAGGCGATGCGGCTTGCAACCCATCACTATTTAATTCCATTTTTCATCTATACGCCCACCATCACGCTAAGCGTGGCTTGGGTCTCGCGCACCTAAGCTCTGTCTACCCCGTTAAGGATATAGACGTGATAATGTATCTGTATCACAAATCTGTATATAGTCACGCTTGTTCTACAACATATGCATGGGCAGAACTGTCTCTAAAAAAACGTACATACTTGACATTGGTGAATATTGATCCGATTCATACTAAGTTCCAACCTTACCATACTTATTACTAGAATTCCGACGCAGTGTCTATCTAGCACTGACCAAAATAATAAAATTCCCAGAACTAAGCTGACTGATTTTATTTGGTATCCCTAATACCCCTAATTAATTCTTAGTGTAATAAGTATGCCTGGCAAGGAAATTCACAACCGGGTATTTAGCGAAATACCCGCCGCTGCGTACCGACTGGCTGCGGCAAAGCTACTTAAGCTCCAAGTTATGACTTCGTACAGCCAATTCTATTCACTTTCCCAAGTATATTTGTTTGATGTTGAATTATTTTTTTAAATACTTCGTCTTGCCAGTGCTTGATTTTCACAGCATGTAGGTAGATACAAAAAGTATTTATATTCATCACAACAAAGTCATTCATAATGTTAAGTTTCCACGAAATTTAAATAGCTGTAATTATGTTCTCATTTCAATTTCACTTCCACTTTTAATTTGTTGCAGCAGAACTAGTCATTATCTCAAAACATTTGTACTAAGTATACAAATAATATTTTTATATAAGTATTTGTTTATTCGTTACTTACGTCAAGAGTTGTTGTTACCTAGTCCAACTTGAAAAGGCCCACTAATATGTCAATTTTTAAATTCAGTTGCCTAATTAAGCGATGGTAATCTTTTTTAAAATATAAATATTTACAATCTAATACTAAACTAAAACTAAGTAACTAAATAAGTATTACCTAGTATATATGAAGTGTATTATATGAATGTATTTTAGTAGACTAGTAAATGGTGTATTTTTAAGTACATGTTTAGCGCCTATCGCAATTAAATTAATTTCTGTTTTCACAAAGGTGAACTGGTACAGAATGCATTTAGTTATGTGATGCATTAAGGTAGAGAATTAGTTAAGTTCACTAAAGTTCAATAAAGATTTAAATAAATAAATAAATGTTTTATGTATGATACATTCATATGGATGAATAGGTACCCGTACATCAGTGACTACGAGCAATCATATGCCAGTCTATAAAAGCGTGAGCCGTCTTGCCGACTTCACCAATAAATTGTAACAATGTCCCCAAATGCCCCCACATTTGCAGCTGAATTCGAAATTTGGTTAAATCGGCTGCTATTTGAAATGTCCCCAGCATCTGGCCGGTGCATTTAAAGGCTTTACTTACCAGGTTACCTACTTTGTGGGCCTCAGTCTTCAGCTTTGTCCGTCTTGATTTTTATAAGTAAAACGTCAGGTGATGAAACAAAAAAGCAGTGGCACTTAGGGAGCGACAGAAGTGAAGACTTAAACAAGGTGGTGTCGGTTACGGTAACAGTGTCGCTAGTTTATTGGTTTTTTCCCATCTCAAAAAATGCCTAACGCGCCTAGAAAACTTCACTTCAAAAATGTTTTAGAACTGAGGAAATTATTTAACATAACAAATATAGAACATGGCAGATAATATCCGTGTAAATAGGAAGTTTATAGTAAAACATCGACAACATATACTCAATTCCACTGAATTTAGTGTATGCGAGCGATCTTCTCGACTTCGCCAATCATTTCTAACAATGAGACTACACATTTGCAGCTAAATTCAAAATTATCTTGAATCGGTCGATATTTGACTAGGCTAGGTTGTCTAGGTACTTTTTTTATTGTACTCTGTCCTCAGATTTATGTCTTGTAATTTAAGAGGGTCAATTTATTTTAATTTTCGAAGTAATTGAAACATGACTTTGAATTACTTGGAAAGTTTAAATAAATTAAGTACTTAAATAATATTATTTTAGCCAAACCAAAATAATTTATGTAGGTATATATATTATATTATGATTTATGACGATAACTCAAATAATTTTACTGACAGCTATTATATAATATATTGATAACTGCAAATCGCACTGACGGAATTAGCACCAACTATGCTAGTTCAAAGGCCTTAATTTAAATTTTTAAGTAAAAATAATTATCCCCTTATTCATTAAAAATGCAAGCGTTTGCTAAACCTATTTTAGTTAAAATATATTTTGTCTTGTTCTTGCGATCCCAATTAAGGAAAAGAGTGATAGGAACAAAACATATTTAACTGAAATAGGTTTGGCAAACATTTATATTTTTTTATGTATAAGTGTTAAGCTTAAATGTTGTTAACGAATACCTACGTGTAAATAAAAAGCATTAGTTGGCTTCATTATTCGCGCGCGTTTTTTACCTACCGAACAAAATGGACTCGACAAAGAACTCGATGCATTTATATTTAGGGAGCACGCGAGCACATGCCCGTAATGGCCACAGTTACCCTAACTACTGGACGCGGAGTTATGAATATTTAAATTACAAGAAAGTTAAATGGTTATCGGTTTTTAGTATCTACTTACCAGCTACAAAGTATTCCATGCGTAAATTTTTACTAGTAGTTTGGCCCGAACTGTAAACTTTACTTACCCCTTCGAATATTGTATTACTTATTTGTTATATAAATAAATAATTAGTAAGTAAATACTTAGTAACGTTGTATAATATTTTTGAATGATGGCAGGGTCACATGGAAAAAAAGTCTGGAGATTTTGTTCAGTGTAGAAAATGTATTGTTTTAAACCAATACGTGTTAAAATATAGCCAAGTAGGTACCTACGTGATACCAATATCACAATAACCAATTATATAAGGTGCACTTTACAAATCCAATAACACGTAGGTACTTTACTCACCTTCAAAACAAGTGCGTGCATTAAAGTTATAAAGCAAAACTAAATAACTTCATTACCAGCTCTTAACGTTTAGCGACGACGTCCGACCCTTGATACTTCATTTAGATACGAATCTCTATTTACTAGTAAGTGCTTACAAAGAAAAGTTTAAAAGCTACAGCACAAGGCAGCGGAATATCGGCCTTAAAATTACTTGCTATATTGCAAATAATTGCAATAACGAGTCTCTTTAAAGACTATCAAAACTAGAAAATATCTGATATTTTACTCCAATATTTAAAAAAAAAGTGAGACAACAATTTATAAAGTCATTTATTTGTAGTATAGCTTCATATGGATGTGAGTGAACAATGAGGAAGAAGGACACAACTGGAGGAGAATGGAGAAAATAAGCTGGATGAATACAGTAAGCAATGAGAAGGAACTAGAAATATTTGAAAAACTATTGAAAATAGAAGAGGAAGGAAGATTGGACTTATATTAAGGCATGACAATCTCTTTAGAATAATAGTAGAAGAAAAAAATAAAAGGGAGACGAGGAAGGGGAAGACCGAAGTTAAGACTAAGGAGAGAAGAGAGGAATGGAGGCATCTCCAATTAATTCCACAACACAAGAGCAAACTCAGAGGGACTCAAATGCTTCCCATACAGCTACTTTTTATAAACTAATATTTTCAATGTATCCCAGAGAGAGCATATTGACCGAGTAGTTTTATTAATATGTGCATGAAAATTTAAGTACCTAAATAAATAAAAAATGACATGTAAAATAATAAACGTCGTAAAACAATAACGATAACATAATTTGATTTATATACATACTACTCTGCTCCTCAACTCCTGCGCAGTTTGTAAAACTGCACCAAAGAACATAAGCTCTTTAATTAATTCTTTGGATTTGAGTTACTCGAGATAAGAGAATACTTTTAGGTTTAAGGCCGCCTATTGTACTTGTATATTGTTATATAGGTATGTTACAATAAAGTGTAATTAAAAAAATAAAGGCGTCTTGGGGATATTTTCTACATATTAAATGAGCTAGCGTGTCTCCGTTGCCGATTATCTATATACATTCATGTATGCCCTTCAATTCACTAAACATTTGCTAAACATAAATAATTATGAGTTTTACTCTATCTATGATGTAAGGAACAAAGACCCGAAAATAACATTAATATTATATCAGTGTTATATGGTACGAGTCTAAAGAGTTTATTAATTTATTACACCGTTTACAGGGTGGAGTACACTCTTTCATAAGGTCATTAGGTACACCTTCGCATGTCAACAGCCGCCCTACATTATTATAATTTGTTTCTATAAGTCCGCCGTGGCGCCACAACAAAAGCACCTCATTTGTAATTTCAATTCTTAAGTCGATTTGAATAACCTATTTTTTAAATGTGTTTAGTTAAAATACGCTTTCAATTAAAAGCTTCGTTCAAAAAAGTCTTTTCAGACGAAAAAAAGTGCCCTTTCCGATGTAATAATGTCACTTAACGCAACGTAAGACAAAACTTTATGCATTATTATTAGATATCTATCTATTTATTTTGACCAAAACACATGAATGAAAAAAGTACTGTTGACAACATTATATGGTTCTACAAAGCTTTGCGTGCTGATGACTGACACAAGCAAACTTTGCTGACTTGACTAGACTGCTGGAAAACTCGTTCATTCACCGCGCGAACACTAACTAGTCAACTAACGACATAACTTGCAAGTGGGTGAAATTATTATAATGAAAATACTACTCGTAGCTTCAATCCTCTTATACTCGTAGTCTTAAAAGGTAGTATTTTCTTCTGTAGTAATATTTTCCTAACGTCTTGCATTAGTGCTCGCTGTATTTCTCTTTTTTCAGGTATTCTTTACCGTAAAGGTTATAGTACCTTTGCTAACATCTGATAACTAACACCGCTTTTTTGATCATGAACAATTTTTATTTACATGAAACCTGCTGTCTTTTTGATATCGTTGTGATACCAATACTCTGTCTTTTGTCTTTCGTCCACATTGAAGACAAAAGACAGATGCATTGGTATCAAGGAACAATTTGAAGGACATAATAACTAAAGAATGTATTATTATATATATTTATTTTAAAATTAGTTAGTACTGAACGGAACGTAGGTATACAACAAGTACTTCGTGTATTCGTGTTAAAAGCTACGTAATTACTGTAAAACGGAATATGTTAGAAGTCTTGGCAATATTACTTAGTATAATCATAAGCTATTACCGGAAAATTAGAATAAAACGTGAACGGAAAAATGTTTTAGCACAAAAAAGTGATCTCTGAGTGTTTGAGTTTCTTGGATTATGACGGAAATAGCACTTCGACAATGAAAATTCATATTTAAATAATATCCATTTCTAACAAATCTGTTGAAAACGTTAAGAGTACCAGCATTCGCTTACATAATAACTTCATTATTAATCCAAGAAATATTACACTATGCACACAGATTGGTCGGGGGCTGATATGATGATATACACAGAGATTTTTATCACTGGGTGAAGTTTTCTGTGTGTACGACTATATGTAGACCTCAGACCTATTTTTTAACTGTGTGCTTTTATTGTCTCAATAGTGGGACACGGTTTTTAAACTCTACCGGAGTAGGACATAGGTAGCTAGTTAAACAATCTATGGCAATTATAATATCTACAATATATTTTTTCTTATCCTCCTTAAAATTTAAAAAAAAGTATAATAAACGATACTTACTCCATAAAGTAAACATCTCTTACGATATTATTATATGTAAGTAAGTGAGTAAGTAGGTGGGAAGTTGAGGTATGGTCTTGGTGAGAGCCTGATTAGTGAGTGAAGTATCTCTATAAAATGCCAAGTATCCATCTGCTGTGTCAATGGCGGGACACCTACTAGAGCAGAGCCTCAGCCAGTCCGAGCCATCCACGTCCCCGTCGTCCACCCTGGGACCGGCTACAGCCACGCCGCCGCGTGACCACCATCTAGTGCTGTAGTTGCCAAGGATGCAGGGCAAAGGGCGAGTGTTCTGCGCCCGAAAACAGAACCCTTTCACTAGGGAGGATACCTGAACCAAACCGAGTGCGTCTGCGGACTCTGAGGTGGCAGCCCCACCAGCAGACTAGGACACAGTGGGCTAATCACCTGCTTGCCCGAAAATTACGATTCCTGAAACCAATACAGTAAATAACCGGACCGATCTATCAAAAACGACCTTTGGCATGAAAAAACGGACACGAATAGCTTACTGGAATGTGCGAACGCTACAGGAAGACTACAAGTTAGCCCAAGCGGAGAGCGAAATGCTCAAGTACAAGCTGCACGTACTTGGACTCAGTGAGGTGCGCAGAAATGGATTCGGAGAACTGAGAACATCTAGAGGGCTGACTCTCTTTTATTCCGGCAAGAAGAACTTAGATGACAAACACGAATACGGTGTGGGACTTCTCCTTGCTGATGACGTGAAGAAAAGCCTTTTGGATTGGAAACCGATCTCGGACAGAATAATTACTGCGCGCTTTAATTCTAGGGTCCGCAATATCACCATCGTACAGTGTTATGCACCAACAAACTTGGCAAATGAGGAAATTAAGGATGACTTTTTTAGCGCACTCTTAAACACCTTGAAAAGCATACGCAAGCAAGACATAGTTATCCTGATGGGGGACCTCAATGCCCAGGTGGGCAGTGATAACACTGGGTACGAGAGACACATGGGTAAACACGGCCTTGGAGAGCAAAACGACAATGGGCAACGATTCGTCGAGGTTTGCCAGAATTACGATCTTGTCATCGGAGGGACACTGTTCTCACACAAGGATGTCCACAAATACTCTTGGACAGCACCAGACGGTATCTTAAGAACACAGATCGACCATCTTGCTATCAGCTGCAAATGGCGAACATCGCTACTAGACGTCCGCAATAAACGGGGAGCAGACATCGACAGCGACCACATGATGATGGTTGCCGAACTGCGCCTCAAAGTTGCAACTGCGAGGCGACCAGCTGGCGTAAGCAAGGTGGGGCGGAGATATGATGTGAGAAAATTGGACGACCCTGGCATGCGTAATAGATTCGCAATGGAACTCCGGAATCGCTTCTCGAGTCTCCAAGTAAACGAAGGCGCCACTATAGACAAGGAGTGGAATCACATAAAAATGGTCTATCAAGAAACCAGCTCCGTCGTCTTAGGACACAAAAACACAAAACGGGACGATTGGATCTCCGATTCTACATGGGACCTTATTCAAATGCGAAAAGATCTGCACGTAAAAATTTTAGGAGCCCCAAGTGACACTGAACGGACGAGCCTCAGGGAACAGTACCGGCAGATGCGAAGACGCATATACCGCAGTACCCGGAGAGATAGGAGGCGATGGGCTGACGGCTTAGCTGATCGAGCACAAACAGCTGCCGAAACTGGCAACCTGAGAGAGCTATACAATGCTACCAAAACCCTGGCTGGAAACAAAAGAACCAGTAAGAAGCCCTTACGAGACAGAGAAGGTAAGCTCATTGCGACTTCTGAAGGGCAGTTAGAACGTTGGCGTGAGCACTTCGAAGAGGTCTTTTGCAAGACAAATACAAACCTACCAGACACATCAGCAACCACTACACCGCCACAGTTGTTGGATATTGACACATCTCCACCTACTCGAGACGAAGTTGAAGCTGCCATTACTTCTCTTAAGAGTGGTAAAGCGCCCGGACTCGACCTTGTCACAGCGGAAATGCTTAAAGCCGACCCACAGACCGCTGTCGAGGTCATAACGCCACTCTTAGAGAAAATTTGGACAACCGAAGAGATTCCTGACGATTGGAATAAGGCAGTGCTGATAACCGTCCCAAAGAAGGGTGATCTTAGCCAGTGCAGCAACTGGAGGGGCATTATACTGCTTTCTGTCCCATCTAAAGTCTTCTGCAAAATACTTTTGAGCAGAATATCGAAGGCAGTTGAACCCATTCTTCGACGTGAACAAGCTGGATTCCGCCCCAATCGTTCCTGTACAGACCAAATTAACACATTGAGGATCATAAATGAAGAAGCATCAGAATGGCAACGTGAGGTTTTCTTCACGTTTGTCGACTTCGAAAAAGCTTTCGACACTGTACATTGGCCTAGTATTTGGTCTCGTCTGGATGAAATGGGAGTCCCGCCGAAAATCAGAGATCTGCTAAAAGCCGTCTACAAGAAATACTCCTGCAGGGTAGCTCACGACGGTTTGTTATCAGCAGACATCGCAGTTCACGCAGGTGTCAGACAGGGTTGTCTATTATCGCCTCTGCTATTCCTCATCGTGCTGGATGGTGTGCTGCATAGAGTGAACGACGGCAAGCGACGTGGTATAGAGTGGGGGTTGACAGACCAGTTGGACGACCTAGACTACGCTGATGACCTCTGTCTGCTTAGCCACAAGCACGGTGATATGCAAGCTAAGCTGGATGACCTCCAGCGTGAAGCGGGAAAGATGGGCCTTAAAGTCAACGCGCGTAAGACCCAAGAGATGCGTATAAAAGGAAAGAACCTGCTGCCACTAACGCTTGACACAAAACAAATAGAGCGCGTGCAGCAGTTTACGTACCTGGGAAGCGTCGTGTCGCAATGTGGAGGAACAGAAGAGGACATCACTTCTAGAGTTGCTAAAGCTCGAGCCACCTTCGCGCAACTCCGCCCCATATGGCGGTCAAGGAAGCTTACTCGCAGAGTGAAACTCAAAATCTTTCGCTCCAATGTAAAAACCGTTCTGCTATATGGGTGCGAAACGTGGAAGGTGACTAAAGACATCACGCAGCAGATCCAAGTCTGCATCAACCGCTGCCTTCGATAGATATTGGGTATCTTTTGGCCTGAAAAGATATCCAATGAACGTCTGTGGCAGCTTTGCGGCGAGACACCGATCGACCAACAGATAGCGCGTCGTAAATGGACATGGATCGGCCACACGCTCAGGAGGGAGCCTACTCACATTCCGAGACAGGCATTGGAATGGACCCCTCAAGGAAAGAGGAAGCGTGGTCGACCAAAGCAGACCTGGCGACGATCGGTAGCGGCGGAGATGAAGACAATCGGGCTGTCTTGGCCCGAAGTGAAGCGCGTTGCTCAAGACAGAGCGGGATGGAGAAGCACTGTAGCGGCCCTCTGCCCCACCCAGGGGACATAGGAAAATAAGTCAAGAGTAAGTAGGTAATACTTTATTGAATACACCAAGAATAAAAAATATACAATAAGAATATGTTATACACGGGTAATTCACGTGAAAAGTCGGCTACTGGCCGACATGTTTCGACCTGATCCGAAGGTCGTCATTTCTCTCTCTCTCTCTCTTTCTCTCTTTAACTTGTCCTTCTATATCTATTTGTTCAATAAAATGATGAAATTACAAGCTCAGTGGACCAAAGGAACTTTAAACTCGCTGTTAATAATACTTATAGCAGCCGTTGGAGGCACATGGCGCCACCATCCAGCAGATAATAGCGTTTTAATTGAGATGGAGCTCCACAGAATAGAAGGTCATTTCCAGGCCTATAAATTTTTATTCGTTACCATTATGGCCACTTCGCGAGCGTGGTTTGAATGGAGCGGTCATTATCTATAGGAAGTAGATGATTACTTTTATTTGACATAGGAACAATTCGCGTTTTTGTCGTCGTATTTTAGAGCCCGACTTTTACACACAAATTAATTTCTAACACTTAACACAATGTAACCTTACCTACATATTAAATATAAATATATATAAAAATATACATACAAATATACACATATAAAGTACTGAATTCTACATAAATCTTATTATAAATATAAATATATTTTATTCGTCTGACAGTTTGTGCAGATAATGATCACGCACGGCTTTCTTGAACGCTAGGCGAGTACGAGATTTGCGAATATCTACTAGGATTATACTGGGAGGGCATTCCAAAGCTGCACGGCTGAAATTATTTTACTGTAACAACAGTAAAATAATTTTGGAAAATCCCACTCCGATGACTTGGTGTAACGAGGAGGATATTATGGGATGAGCGAAGCTCTGTCTGTAAATTTTGATTTATACAACGCTATGACGTTGGCGAATAGGTATAGCCATTTAAATTGAGAACGGTAAGGCGATATATGGTCCTTAAGAAGGCCAAAGATGAAACACAGGCAGTTATTTTGAAGTCGGTCTAGTTTATTCAGAAAGTTGCACTTCAAGTCCGAGTAACGTACATCACATAATCTAATTATTATGTAAGAATTAGTATGTGTTCACCAGCATTATCTTAATAATTAATGTTCGGCTTATTTTTTCTGGGCACCATTTTTTTTCTTTGCATCTCAGTTTTGCTCTCATTGTACTCCAATACTCTTAAATTCAAATACTGCAATCGGACCAATCATTAAACACAAAGGGGTCGAACCGTCGAACCCACGAACAATCACGGCATATTTTATCTCATCCTGCAGACAAAGGCCGGCGGGACCAGACAGCCATCCATAGCAGGTTAATATCGGAAGTGCATGAAATGACAGCGCCATATTAAGCACACCATTAACATGACTGACGCATCTGGACGGCCTGGAGTTAAGAGGGAGTTTTATGTACAGTAAGACTATTTTTTTAACTTAAATTGCTAAAAATAAAACACCCTGTTGAATGGACAATACGTCAATCACCTTTGTTGAAATCTATAAAAGAAAAAAATTACAATTATCAAGTGATAAAACATCCAAAGATAAATAAATGTCAAAATCATTCATTTATCTTTGGATAGTTTACTTTGACTATGACATAGAGACATGCACTACTTATCCAGGACCGCAGAGAAGTACCTGATATGCATT
This sequence comes from Acrobasis repandana, assembly GCA_963576875.1. NCBI lineage: Eukaryota > Metazoa > Arthropoda > Insecta > Lepidoptera > Pyralidae > Acrobasis > Acrobasis repandana. The sequence continues at coordinate 9,077,529 of OY756215.1, forward strand.
AAATAAATAGATAGATAAGATCAAATCACAATAATTGAGCTAGCTCCATTGCAATGATTACAAGTATTTGCCCGCGCTGGGAAAATGCTACAGCAAAAACTAAAACCAACTGCGTCATATTTATCATCATCAGTGGAATTAAATTACAGAAGAGAATATAAATTTTAACTAACGGACAATAAAAGAGGAATGTATGAAGAAAAGGGCACAGTAGTTCCTCTTAACGAAGGAACTTTCGTGCCAATGCCAACTGGGGGCAAACGACTATTTGCCTTCCATTTATACATCCAGCAAAGTGTAAAAGGCAATAAAACCACTTGTAAATTGGAGTTTAACGTGACCGCGGGTTAACCGGCCGTCGCCGATAATTGACGAAATTTAACGATATTACATTACTGTATTTATCGCACTTCCATGAGGTTTATTTGTGTTTGCTACTTCCCGCACGTTATGCGTTATTTTTACATTTTCATACTGGCCGTTGTTTTTATGCGTTGTGAAATCGTAAACTACTGCTACTCCATTTACACTGAAAGAAAATATATCATAACCCCACAACACTGAAACAAAATTGTCACACAATCATAGATACAACGTTTGTACACACGCGTCGGTGTGTAAATAAAACATAGGGCTACTCAAAAAGAAACACTCTATGGGGCTACCGAAGATCAACACATTTTATCCGACTGACTTATTTATTTATTTACAAAATTTATGTACACAACATACAAACAGAGGATAAAACAAAGTAAGAAAATAGCTTATTTCATAAGAAATCTCTTTCAGCAGGCCCAGGAGAGGAAAATTGAAGAAAACAGGTAGTAGGATTGTACAAAATAGACTAAAGTTAAACATACATATACAATACATAAATAAACATACACACATATTATTATTATGTCTGTCATTAAATTCATGTATGGAAGTTGTCAAATTATTCCGTAGCGACAACCCTTATTTCATATCTATCCATATTATACCGATTTACGGAAGACACTACACGCTGGAACGAGGGATTTCGCGGGAGGGGATGAGCTTCCGTTAGGTACGATAGTACTTTTATTCTTTCAGTGGTAACCTAAAAAAAAATCTCTATGTACATCACATAATAAGTAAACAACTTATTTGATAAGTATTATTATGTAAAAAATCATCATCGTCAGCTTTCAGGGAGCCACTGCTGGGCATAAGCCTCCTTCTGTCTACGCCATCTTTATTTATTTATTGTAAAAACTAAATACAACGGTTTTCACCAATTACAGTATATGGAAAGAACTTATAGCTAAATGTAATTAAAATATTTAAGTATTGGTACATAGTTGGTACGACGGGTGTCATTACTAATAATGTGCAGTAAAAACTTAGTTGACTTACTTTCTTTATTCTCGCAATATATTAATAGGTTCCTTAATCTTAATCTGTCCCTGGCCATGGCAATACATAGAGCACGTCGTGGACTAGTTCGACGTCGTTCGACGACGTTTCGAACTCGGTCTTGCAGTTTGATGTAAAAAATAGCTCAGGTAAAACCAGGGGTAGAGCTTGATATTTGAAACAAAAAGTACTTCACACGAAAAGTAAGTACTATAGAACGTTAGCTTTTCTTCAGTTAGATTGAAATTGATGAGCAGCGAACTAAAATTATATCCACAGACACAGGTCAACCATCTGCCATATTCTCATGAAGAATATTTTTTTAATTAACGTGAGCATTTGTCATGACAGCAAATAGCCCAATTAATAGGCCGTGATCCGACTTCGTCCCGCACGTGACATTGTAATTACCATCATATAGGCCAAATCGGGATTCTATTGGTTAAATGTAGAAACAGCAAAATTGGGTGAGTACACGGATAAGAAATTTTCGTAAATCAGCAATTTATTAATGATAATAAAGTCAAACAAAGTAATTATTATCAATACAATTTAATCAGTGTACAAAACTACAATTTACAAACGCCAAAAAAATTAAGTACTTAGTAGAGTCAGCCGTGTGGTTCCCGACAGAGTAGAATAGGACCACTCCAAGTCTTCCCGCGGATGTCGTACTCGTAGAAGGCGACTTAGGAAACACAAGCTAAACAAAGCTTATTCATAAATATTAGTAAAACTTCGCCAACCCGTCTGGCCAGCGTGGAGAGTGTAGGTCAAATCCTCTGACTGCTCTAGCTGATAATTGGCTCTGGTAGTACCGAGAGGGTCGTGCTCCTTCAGTGGAGACTAAAAAGACCTGATGAAGACTTAGTAAAGTATGAAACGAAACTTAAACATAACCGACGATAATACAATAAAAATAAAACGTTATTCTATTTATAATAAATTTATGACTGCTACTTAACTGGATCTCGATTCTATGAGTACCATCGAATTTCTGAAACTTGAGACTATAAGTAGATACTTATAGTCTCAAGTTTCAAACCTATCTAGGTATTTCAGCAAAATATTTCGCTATCTATTTCAAATTAAAATCCAAAGTGTTAAGATGCTAAACGCGCAACTTTTTAAAGTGGAAGCAAGAGTATTTCTAAGAAAAAGAACTAAAAGATAGCGAGAGGCACTATCATTAAACTTTTTACCGCTGTCCGCTAAAAGTGCCGTGTTATTCCACCAGGGCGTAGATAAATCCGAGAACGATTCTATCTGCAGAGGCAATTAAGATAGCGAACATTGTGATGTCACGCTGCGACGCGGCGCTCTAGGATGCACCCGATTTATGCGTCACGACTTACACACGTACGAGTGTCACATTTACATTCATATACACTGGACAGTAAGATACATGATTTATTTGATTTATTGTCCAGAGGACAGAGATCTGCAGGCCTTGGTTACATAATTATATAGATGCATTATCACGTCTTTATCCCTAAGGGGGTAGACAGAGCCCAGGGCCGTAAGACTCAAGGCCACGTTTGGCGTGATGGTGGTCGTGAAGATGGAAAAAGGGAATTGGAGTACTGATGGGTTGCTAGCCGCATCGTCTATTGACATGATTCAGATTCTCGCCCTCAATCGGATCTACGCAGGAAGAAAAGCAGTTGGTAGATTCTTCCAGACTTAGAGAAAACTAGGTACTTTTAAATTGCAGTCTGTCTTGCTTGAGCTACGTGTTTCAGGTCGGGTCAAGTAAGCCCAAGTTCCTTTTTAGGGTTCTGTACCCAAAGGGTGCAAACGGGACCCTATTACTGAGACTCCGCTGTCTGTCCGTCTGTCCGTCTGTCTGTCCGTCTGTCTGTCCGTCTGTCTGTCCGTCTGTCTGTCCGTCTGTCACAGGGCTCTATCTCTTGAACCGTAATAGCTAGTCACTTGAAATTTTCACCGATTATGTATTACTGTGGCCGCTATAACAACAAATACTGAAATAAAAAAATTAAAAAAAAATTAAAGGGGGTTGCCATACAAAAAAAGTGTTTTTTCAGCGTTTTTAACTAGATCTTTATAATGGCATTAACTAAATACTTGAAATTTTTACAGATTATGTATTACTATGGCCGCTATAACAACAAATACTAAAAATAAAAAAAGTTAAAAATTAAAGGGTGTCGTCATACAAGAAACGTGTTTTTTTTGCATTTTAAAACATTGTACGGAGATACGGAATCCTTCATGTACGAGTCTAACTCGCACTTGCCCGTTTATTTTTGCTGCAAATGCAATGGTACGTTGCCACAATAGAGGATGCTATTGTGATTAATTATGATTATTATCTGATTTTGATGATACTTTTTTATTGATTAGAGTACAATCATTAATTTTGATTAAGTTGCCATCGATCTAAAATCGATTTAAATTTATGGCAAAAGGTACTTGTCTATTTATCGCACTAGTATATAAACTGCCTAAATATCAGTAGTAATTACGGCTTAGCAAATATTTACGAGTAATGTACAGCGTTAGATTATTGAGCATAAATGATGTGGGTTCTAGTAACAAAATTAATATGTAGCAAGGGAAACTCATTAACAAAATTACTCTGGCCTGACTTTGCCGAGGTAGTTACGATTCGCTGCCAGCTATTTGGTGTGGTAACAAGATTATACCTTAGAACATCATCATAACTGGGTAAAGGCCGCCCTTTGCGTCCCTGTAACTACCTGGAAATTAACTAAATTACTACTGAGTACTCACCACTAAGGGATGAAGTCATCTGTTCACGTTTAATAACCAAGAGATGAAATGTCAAATAAACGTTATGTTAACACATTAACTGTAGGTAGTGCCAACTAAATCGATTATTTTTAAGTAGTTCAATCCATTCTGAACAGCTTAAACCTGTATAAATGTGAACCGAAAACTAATTTGACTCCTCATACAAAGTAATCTAATTAAATTCAGGAGATTGTATATTAATATCATTGACTGGACTTGTACTTTTAACAGGTTCTCTGTCATACGAGTATAAATCGTCAATGATTCATGTCCATTGTTTAGCTATTGTTTTAATTCCTTTCATATTATTTTTCAATATCAACTGATAAACCAATAACTTACTGTTTATGACATGATAAACCGATCAATTCCAAAACACTTAATTGACACCACCTGCTGAAATATGGGCGTGTTATTCCAACATTACGTGTTATATGACTAGTGGTTCGATATCCAGGGAATACACTGATTAAGCGAGGAGGTCAAACAAGACTGATGGGCCAACCTCGCGATCGCCCGCCCGGCCCTCTGGGCGACATTTTTCACTCGCCCTTTAAATTACCAGCTAAGTTCATCGTGAATAATTTATGAAGAGAAGTCACATAAACTTTGGCTCGATAATTTTCAAGCTCTTGTATACCTTTCACGCAAAGAATGTTTATTGAAATAAGCTGAACGATTATACGTAGTGTATGATTCGGTCTTAGTTCTGTTAATAAAATGTTATATCACTATAATTTAGGTGGTACCTTAATCATTGGTACATACTAAATTAACAAATTGACATTATTTAAAATTTCGTAATTCCTTTAATTCAATTTACTTGTGACATAACAAACAATGTAATCTCGGTCCATCCATATAACTAATTTTAAGTTTTTAGTTTGTTATTTGACTTCTTTGGAGAAAACGTGCAGTGCAGTTTGTTGCCGCTTCTTGCGCACATGCGCCTAGGAAGCGGCATAAACTTAGCGGTAAGTAACGATTTGACGTCAACATTTGTGCAAAACAAAACAAAAAGACAATTATTAAGAGATATTATAAATATCCTATGATAATAAAGATATTTTGAATTTGAATTTTGAAAAAAAAATTACTTAATGTATGTAAAAATCCACACATATCAACATCATCATATCAGCCACAGGAAGTTCACGGCTGGACATAGACATCCCCGAAGGATGTCTAATATGTCTATGAACGAAGTGGCCTGCATTTTCTTGCAACCTTGCTCAGGTCGTCCGACCACCTTCGAGGGGTGTCCTACGCTGCCGGCCTTCTTTTTAGAACCTTCATGCCTTTTTTTAATGAGCTGATCCTCCTCATTTTTGTTTTAAAAAAATTGTTGATATATGTTTTTGTTATTTGTCTAATTAGTTATTATTAAGTTTGTACCTGTCTCAAGTGCACGCGTTGGGAAACTGTAAGTGAACGGAGTATTTTCAAACAATAAAAATTAAAGAAAATTTCTGTAGGAGCATAGAGCATACACACATTTCCACGGTAGTGAATAGGTACGAGTATATCCCATTTTTATCTTCACGTTATTTTTTGTTAGTAGAGTCTAAACTTAATTTTTACATAACTTGCATCTTCTTCTTCGTCTAAGCGCATTCCCGGTTGCATCCTTGGCTGTCCTGCTTCGGAGCCCGGGATGCGCTTTCCCGCTTTTTCTTCTCCAAATATAATATGAATGTCAATGGTCACCCAAGGATGCCAAAGACCTGGTAAAATGGAGAAGAAACAGCCAGAACACTTTCAATGATTTGGCTATAGTTTTACAACCGGTCGCCTGCCTGACGTCAACCCTCTTTGGGAAATTTTTACATAAATTGCATATTACAAAAAAAGGCCTAGCAAATATTACCCTGTGGGAATGACCCCAAAATCCTGGCATTAGCAGGTTAAACGTATAATATATATAATAAAGAGGTAGGTACTATGAATACTAAAAAACGTATCAAAAAATAATAATAAACGTCACCTTCAATTATATTTTACTTCCGTATATAATATTCTTTAAAAGAAATTAGGAGAGTGTTACGAATTGGAATAAAAACAAAGTACCTATACGAGTAACTTTCAAAAAATGAAGTAATTTGGACTGAGACACTAACAAGAGTCCGTCATTTGTCGCCGACTTTAATGAGTCTGTGATTCCAGTCTATTTGTGGTTTAAATAAATTGCAGCGTTAGCTCCGATTCTATGCATAAGCTTTATTAATTAATGCCACTACTCGACATCATTTCCCGCTCCTTTGTTTATTTCCCTTATCAGAAGCGGCGTTTGTTAGCGTTTATAAACAACACAAACTGTAGAAAAACATTACTGAAAATGTAGAAAGAATTCAAACCAGAATTTAACAATTGATTTGTAAGGATGTGTGTACTCGTATGGGCATGTGATGATGATTTCCTGGCTGGTTTCGGCCTCGGCGACTATTTTGTCATGCGTTTGAATTCCTTCTCTCATGGGTCTGTAGTGAGTTTTGTACCAGAGTTTGTTGGCAAGACCATTGACAAACATAGGTTTTATCATGATTCTTAACGACGCCAAGCCAATATTTCTTTAGTTGACCCCATCTGAAGGGGCCTCGCGGAAGCGGGATTGACAGTTTCCAGGTTTTTAAGGTGGAAGGCCATTTGCCGATTTGGTATACCTAAGTTTATAAGATCAAATACCTAAAGACCTCTCGTCTTTAGGACCGAACTTGACTAGAAAAATGAAGTATGGGTATAATATAATTTAATTAAATAACCGTTATTTTCTATTCAGTTTTATTTATTTATTTAAAAACTTTATTCAACAAAAATATTTTACAAGTGGTGGACCTAATGCCATATGGCATTCTCTACCGGTCAACCAAAAGACCAAGCAGAAAATATGTGTGGCTGGCGTGATTAAAATATGTATAAAATTACATAATTATTTTATTACTAATTTATTCACCGAGATGATTATTCGATGCCGGTGTATCCTATCCAACCATAGTGTACGAGTGCAAATAGCCCTTGGCATAAAATAATGTTGTTCATAAAGCTGTAAGTACTAAACAGGAGAACTTTTTCGAGACGTTGCCGCTTCTGTTGAAATTCTGAACAAGAAAGGTGATGTCAAGAATCTTTGAGTCGGTGTTACAGCGCACACAACAGGCCGCTGCAGCGCTGCAGCGCTCACCGCCTGTAAATTGAATTTCTAAGTTATTCCGCAAGTTGTGAAGGCACGAATGAAGTGAGCTCGCTGAGTTGTTGTTTCCCGACTTGGGACTCGATGATTGGGGGCGGCGCGACTTCGCTCTGAAACTTCAGTCTGCGACACGTAAGTGATTACGTACTTGCCAACTCCGCCGATGCCCTTGAAAGATAACTCTTTTTCTTTTCTGAACTGATTGGACCAATTCACCTGAATCGAAACAAGAATTCCAAGATCTCAATTCACAAAGGAGATTGAATCTTAGCATGCCACATCCGTCCACGAGTATTCCAAAATTGCGCACGGAATAAAATTAGGTAATAACAATATTTTAACCTAATGAGAAAATTATCGAGATATTGTACAGCTTTTGCAAAATTGCAGCTTTTTTTAGTACTTACAGTTTCTGAGCTAAGCCGTGGACGGCGGACGAACAGACAGAGAGACAGACGGACTCTATAAGGGTTTCATGTAATTTCGCCATCTTTGGAACCCTAAAAACAGATATGACATCTTTTGTACAAAAATGTTCAAACTCTATGCGTAGCGTATAGAAATGTCCTTATCACTTTGAAAAGACTTCCGCGAGTACGAGGTAAATATTTAATTTTATACACGGAATTAAAAAGTTTTAATTAGATTTTTTTATGCTTGCGGAGGGTGCTCATACGAGTATGAGCTTGCGTGTATCCTATGCATTAACACACCCTCTCATACTGCGTTACTCTGTGATAATTTCTATTATTAACTCAATTAAGATAAGAGACAAGTAAAAATGAACTCTATGTGAAACGCTGTTGAGCTTGCTTTGGCTGAGTTACTCGAGCAGAACACTTTTCCAAGTTGTTTCAGGTTACGCTTATGAAATCACTATTACGTAAATATCCTGTCTGTTATGATTTAAGAACATATTCAATAGGCACACGTTTTATTGATTTTGGTTTTAATACAAATGAAGGAAGACAGGCTGTTTTATATCTAGATTGCGTGGAACAAGATCAATCCCTTGTTGCACAATATAACTTCTAAATTCTTCATAAAATATGTTTACTTTACAACCATGTTTTTTACATCCGAAAAAGCCCTTAGATGGTAAAGTCCAAGTCAAAATTATTAATTTATGTGTGGAGATTTTCATCACTTGAAAATTGTCTATTTTGTTATTGATTTCATAATATCTGAAAATACCTACATAAGAAAAGTATGAGAGTAAGATTTTATTTTACAAAATTGAACAAGACCTGCTTGTTCAATTTTGTAAAATACAATCTTACTCTATATACGCAAATAAAAGTGTATTCTCATATTCTTTTATTAAATAGGCTTAAGAAACATTTGTTAGATACATTTACTTATCTCAAATATGCAGGTCCGCGGGTCCCAACCCCTACAATGTTTTATTTCAGTGCAAAGCGGCTAAGCTATGTTGATAAGTTCCTACTTAACTCAGAAACTTTTAGGCCAGTAGTCCATAATCAGGAATTTAACTCGAGGATTTACGAAATAAAGTTCAGAAAGGTGAAATTAGCTTGAATATTAATTCGTTAATTTACATAGAGAAAAGTTTTCTGAATTTTATTTATTCGATATACTTCCTCTTCTTTTGTAAGTACAGTCAACGACAAAATCGACAGAAGTTTGAATTACGACCTCTCTTTTATACTAGTGTCAGATTTTAGAGCTGTCTAATGGCATAAGACGTAGCGCAATGACTGTCATCTAGTGACAACCATATTAATATTACACACTAGTGAACTAACTAGTCTGCAGGTTTCCTAACAATGTTTTCGTTCACCGGAAGCAAGAGGTATGGTAGTTAAAAATGGTACACGGTACAAACCTAGAGTTACAAGTCGCGCTTAGTGAAAATAGAACTCGTGCCTTACAGACGCACAGCCAGTGCCTAAACCGCTTGGCCCACACCTCTTTATTATTTTTTCGGTTTTGAGTCATCTATATTATATACGAGAAGTCTGGATAATAAGTCTAGATAACTAGTATTTGTTTAAAAAAATACCGACTGCGACAACAGCAGTAAGTATGCCTAGGATGCAACCGAGAACAATCTTGGATGAGCGAGATTATATGTCGTTTTTAGGGTTCCGTAGCCAAATGGCAAAAAACGGAACCCTTATGGATTCGTCATGTCTGTCTGTCTGTCTGCCGTATGTCACAGCCACTTTTTTCCGAAACTATAAGAACTATACTGTTGAAACTTGGTAAGTAGATGTATTCTGTGAACCGCATTAAGATTTTCATACAAAAATAGAAAAAAAACAATACATTTTGGGGGTTCCCCATACTTAGAACTGAAACTTTTTTTTTTTATCAATCCCGTACGTGTGGGGTATCTATGGATAGCTATCCAAAAAACCTCAATAGAAACCTGAAGACCTAGGTCTTCAAAAATGATATTGAGGTTTCTAATATAATTTTTTTCAAACTAAATAGTTTGCGCGAGAGACACTTTCAAAGTGGTAAAATGTTGGTCCCCCCCCCCCCCCTGTAACTTCTAAATTAAAAGAATGATAAAACTAAAAAAAATATATGATGTACATTACCATGCAAACTTTTTGATTTCACCGAAAATATTTTTCATATTTCGATATATGTTCCTTGAGAAAAGTTGTTCAGTATCATGGACTGAATTCACCCTTAAAATAGTTTCAGTATATTTTGTTAGACGTTATACATATATAATTGATATTGATTTGATTAAGTTGGAAAATTGCCTTTTTCAATTGCACTGGGTCTTGAGTGTTTATCTACAAATGTATTTATCATAAAATATAGTATTATCGTTGAGTTAGTATACCATAGGCCATACATAACACAAGTTTAAAAACATACTTCGGGGCTAGTTCAATCTGTGTAATAATTTGTTTTAAATTATTTATTATTTACCTTACTTTAACCTAACGTATACCTAAATAGCTAAACTGTACTTATACGATTCCTGATAACATCACTATACCCACCCCACTTGTAACGTAAGTGAAAGCAAACACTAGATAAGTAGGAATATTATGATCCGTAGGAACTGAAAGTAGGAGTTAGGAACTGATCATCAACCGCCTGGGCAGGCGGTTGGACTAAAGGCCTCTCTCAATAGGGAGGCCTCCCTATTGAGAGAGGCATTTAGTCCTGAAAGGAACTGAAACTAATCATTGACTTTTGTTGTTGACTGTACTCACACCAAAGAAATTAAATACAATCTAGAATGACTATGCGTAATAATCTCAAAAAACACAACATTCAAAACGAACATAAAGTTTATATTTCCCTAATGCCTATGTTTTAACATCTAAAGTTCCCACAAAATTTTTTGGCGTCCCTTTCCCGCAAACTGTCAGTGCAACAAAACAGACAGTGACACCTACGAATTTTGGTACATTTTTTTGAGAATGGCTTTGTGTGTGATACTATCTCAAATATACCTACTTAAATTATCGTCCAAAAATACATTAAAACGCCGTATAAATTGTCCAAGTATATTTCGCTCACTCACTCGTGCATCCAAAAAAAAACGTATTTTCTTAAAACATTACCTTATATAGAAGTGTAAAGGATATGTTATTTATCATACTAATATTACCATAAGAAAGTCGGCTCATTCATCACAACGTCGCTGACTTCCTTCATGGTCGGGAGACGGGGGTTCTGCTCTGCGCGTAAGGGCGTAAAAGAAGCCCCACAGAGATTATCTGTGTATAATAATTTGTTAACAAAAGTCTTGGTTTTTTTTTCTAATTTATTGCCTTCCGCGGCTAAGACATTCCTTTGTTGGTGCTATAATAACAAATGCGCGGGTATCCAACCCCTTAGATAATAAAATGAAAATAAAGTTGGTTCTACAAGACAAATTCTTAAAAAGATTTGTAATATGTATTATTAAAAAAGTTTTGTGCTTTTCTATATGCTCACTTGTGGCTAAAGCACAATTATTGTAGCACGGATTCGAGTTGTGTTTGATGACGATTTTAGGCAATACTGACACAGCACCTGCCACACACAAGCCTCTCTTCTAAGCAGGTGTGTTGGTTTATCTAAGTATAAAGGAAGATGGTGTCGCTTAAAAATCTAGAGCCTACCTTGTGCACACGATAAAAAAGCCATGAGTAATTTATCTTTTAAGATGGGACCCTTACAGAAAGAGCATGAGTATTATTTCAATGTTCTATTCCTGCTGTCTACATTATAAATAATACCGGATACACCTCGATGACCTTTCACTAAATCAACGTCAAATTATGAAGGAAATTCTCTTGAGATTCAGAGATGCGACTAATGTAATTGTTTACATTGTTAACCCTTTGCTGAGATGTTTGGTCCATTTAATTATAAAAAGAATATATTGTGGGTGTCCAAGCAAAAAGAGTCTTCAGTTGTGGGGTATTGAGTTAAGACTAAATTCGGTATCTAGAATAGTCAATTGGTAACAAGGATTAAAAAATATATTCAAAAACTGGCACAGTTATTTTTATCAGACATTTAAAGTTGAAATTCTGAAAAAACTTGATTCTACAAAAGCATTTTCAAAGGCCAATGCAACCTCTTGGCGCCTTTGTGTTTTTTGTTTTCGCCAGAAATGAAACTAGATCATATACAAGAGGACCATGTGAGTAGTCCATGTCAGAAAAAAACACATCTAGAGACCACAACCGAAGCAAAATAAAGAGAGCAGATTGTTTTTTTTTTTTACAGGCGTTTTTTTTATTATAATCTTTCATCTATCATACATACATATAATAACGTCTTTATCCCTTACGGAGTAGAGAGAGCCACGTTTAGAAGACTCTCGGCCGGTAACAAAATAGCAATTTTTTTGACCCTTTGTCTCGGTTGGAAAATGCAACGCCTGGAACAAACAAACTAGCAATTCTTTACCATTTAACTTGGTTAGGTTAGGTTAAGTAGGTTATTTTCATTTAATTTGTTGTATAAAAATAACGCCTGTTAAAAAAAATGCAATTTTTCTTCCCCTTATCTCGGCTAGGTTGGGGTTTAGAGACCTAGTTCTTTCTGCTATTGACTTCTCATATAGTCCTTTATTATATGATCTGGGTTTGATTTCTGGGTAAAGGAATAAAAAAACAACGCCAGCGGTTTATGGCTAAGTTGCATTGCCCTTTAAAATTATATTAAATTAATTACTTATTTTAAAATTTTTAATAGGTACTTGGAAACATCACTTTTAATACACACACAGTCAATTACATGCATACATTAAATTACAATAAGTAATCAATTCAAATCATCATGCAATTTTTTAACCCAACTTTCCAAAACTGCATCTTGGTTACTAAATGCCGATAACTGAATCCTTTTTACGTGGACGCCCACAATTTGCTACTTATTAAACCTTTTGACATCAAACGAAAACTTATCAAAAAGGCCAAAAAGTTGACGACATATTTGACAATTCGGGCTAAACTACTGGCTTTATTAATTTTTATGTGTGTTTTGAAATACCTGCCAATATTTTTTAATTGTTGGCCGGAAGAGAAAACAAAGATGTTTTTACTATTTTTTATGTCTAATATAAAAAATATAGAATTATGAAAAACCCGTACATTTTTTTTTCTTTTTATTTATTTACTAGGTATTTAAAGAATTACATTAGAAAAATAACTTAAAATAAAATATATAAACAACGCAGGTCTGTTTATGTTATTAATATTTTACATCGGCATCTACTTTGTATAAGAAAATTAAACTATAACAAAAAAAATTACTTCCCGTACAAATCGAAGTAGTCACGTGATCTGGTTACTATGGGAAATGAATTATTTTTTCGTATTTATATTTATTAAAAAGGTATTTAAAATGATGGAGTTAATCATCCCTTAAAATATTTGTACTTAATTAAAAATAAGCTTGTATACTTAGGAACTAGATAAATTAAATAATTGAAAAACGTCCCTTACGTTTAAATAGTTGATTGTGCTACAAGGCGGAAAGGTAACATTTTTAAGGCGATGGCGCTACTTTGACCTAGTGGTAGAAATAATTTGGTAAGTTCGCTAGAACGAGCTCGAATTCAGATCGGTCAACCTTAAGGTTTAATAGTGAAGCAAAGGATTTATGTGCATCACCCGAAGTAAAAATATTACCATACTCCGAGTAGCAAACTCTACTTTTCATCTCCATCTATGAGAAAAAATTGCAAATTATATACATAGATAGTAAAAATATACACACAAAAAAAGTAGAATACGTATGGTATTCTACTTTTCTTGTGTATATGTATGTGATATATGTATATCTCATCAGAGTATAACAGGCAGTGTCTAACATTTATTTGGTGTCATTTTCACTAAAGAAATATTAAGAAATCATTTTTTAAGGAGCACTAACTTTTTATACATTTTCCACTCATTAGAATCGTTTCATGTCGTTTTCTTTGTGCGTGGTTCTGCATATCTTTATATTTTTATACATAAACTTGATATTCACTACCGACATACACTTTCAAGAAATTATTCATATCAACACATTTACCAATGCAACTTTCTTAGTCACTACATATTTGAATCAAAGACAATAATTTCCCGTTTTTATTAATAAATTTTTCCGTAGCAAGGGACCTTTATATTCTGACCTACATTCATACTTGTAAAACGTGTTGATGACAAAATAAATTTGTTTTTTTTTTGCTTAACTGCTAGCATCATTTTGAATTCTGTATATGTAGATTCCTTGTGCTTTTCTTTTTTACTTTTCAAGCCCGCGGGATTAACAAATGACTTCAGTCCTACTATTAAGGGATAAAGAAAAAATATTATATCATTAGAATGTAAATCTTTCGTTTGTTCATCTTATTTTTTTCAACCATATTCTGCTGGATTGTAGCAAGCAATCAATTACCCCCGACGTTATCGTACCCGGTTACCCAGTGCGACTATGTTTGAGTTTCCAACTCCGATTGTACAAAATCGATACCACTCAAAAATTAATTGTGACGATGAAGTTCCTGGAGTTGGCTTACGTAAGACGAATCGTAGTAAGTTATATTAGTATGAATTAACCACTACGAATAAGGATGATTAACCACGACCTAATCATCATCATCATTTCGGCCGCATAACGCCCACTGCTGAACATAGGCCTCTCCCAAAGATTTCCAAAATGATCGATCTAGAATTCTAGAGCGTCCTGTATTTAGCGCTTTCCAGCAACCTTAGTCAGGTTTCTTACGCTTCGCTTGCCAGTATTTGGTCCCCTTTCGAGAACCTTTTTGCCCCAACAGCCATCGGTTCAACGCGCTATTAATCCCACCCACTGCCACTTCAAAGAGCTAATCCGCTGGACTATGACAGTGACTTTTGTTCTCCTACAAATTTCCCAATTTCTGATTCGATCACGTAGAGAAACATCGAGCATGCTCTCTCTTTAACGCGTTAAACGACCTCAAGCCTTCTTATTAGACCCATACTAAGGGACAACTTTTCAGAGCCATAAAAGTCGCCACTGGTAACACACATTGATTATACATTTTCGTCTTGAGGCACTGAGGCGTTTTGGACGAGAAGGCACTGCGCTGAAAACACAACCTAATGCAAAAGAATAATTTTAGCTTTGGGTAGATATTTCAATGCGAGTTTAATCAGACTTCTCTGAAACGAACAGAATGTGAATAGTTATATATGTTGAATAGAATACGTTAACTAGGACTATTATTAAATTAATGCATACGGGAATTAACGCGAAACGTACCTTTTTTTATTTATTTTGCTGACGTTTAACTATAGAACTTCCTTTAAAGGAGTCGGTTGAATATGTAGTCCATGAAGAGATATTTATTAAAAAGGCGCATTCATCTCTCAGAAAACTGCTGTCTGAAATCATAATAAAAATTTTAAGACTCTCGCTTTATATTCAGATTCAGAATGCAGTACTCCTGGATACGACAGGAGTCAGAAGGTTTCTCTCTTTGCGGCCTTAACCGCCGCCGGTAGTTTGGTTGAGTCTTGCCCCGCATCCAGCGGGCAGGTTAGGTTTTTGTAATCTTCTATATATAAAAGCGAAAATCACTCACTTATCACGAAATCTCGAAAACTACTTAGCCAATGAAGATAGAATTTGGCAGGAAGGTAGATTGTAACTAGGAGACGTCTGCTAAGAAAGGATTTTTGGAAATTCCATCCCTAAGGGGGTGAAATAGGGGTTGGCAGATTGTATGAAACTTCGTAATTTTTAAAGTGAGACACATTAATAAATTTTTTATGTATTTTAGTAGTTAGGTAGTAGAAAATAATAATGCATTTATTAGATTTTGAAAATTACATCCCTATAGGGGTGAAATAGAGGTTGCAAGTTTGTATGAATCTTCGTCATTTTTGAAGCGAACGACACATGAAATTTTTGAATTAGTGGTAAGTAAAAAATAATAATTCATTAATTGGATTTTAATAAATTGTCACCCCAGTTTAAAAATAACAATCTAATTTGTGTAGTCTACGCGGGCGAAGCAGCGGGAAAAGGCTAGTATATATTTATAAAACCGAAAATCACTCACTCATCACGAAATCTCGAAAACTACAATACAATACAATACAGTACAATACCCTTTATTGCAAAAAAGTAAATAAACGGGCAAGTGCGAGTCGGACTCGTACATGAAGGGTTTCGTACCACCGTACAATGTTTTAAAACGCTGAAGAAACACGTTTCTTGTATGACGACCCCCTTTAATTATTAACTTTATTTTATTTTTAGTATTTGTTATTATTGTGGTCATAGTAATACATAATTGGTCAAAATTTCAAGTATCTAGTTAATGCCATTATGAAGATCAAGTTAAAAACGCTGAAAAATACACGTTTCTTGTATGACGACCCTCTTTAATTTTTAACTATTTTTTATTTTTAGTATTGTTGTTATATTCACCACAGTAATACATAATCGGTGAAAATTTCCAGTGTCTAGCTATTACGGTTCAAGAGATAGAGCCCTGTGACTGACGGACAGACAGACAGACAGACGGACAGACAGCGGAGTCTCAGTAATAGGGTCCCGTTTGCACCCTTCGGGTACGGAACCCTAAAAACAGGACATAATTATCTTAAAAACTAGGAAATGCGCAAAAGGCGGCCTTATCGCTAAGCAATTTCTTCCAGGCAACCTCGTTTAAATAGAAAAAAAAATATTGGGAATTAGGTAGTGCGGGGTGTTCAATATAATAAACATACTTATATACAATAATTATAATAAACATACATACACCAAATACTTAAATACATACAAATACAGAAAACATAACAGGACAAAATGAAGAAACTAAGTGGAAAGAAGGGAAGGATACCTTTCATAAGCATAGAAAATGCGAAAAATTTTACTTGGGATTTAATGCTGGCTAGCGTCTGGGCGCGTCGGATAGTAAGTGGTAGTGAGTTCCATAGACGTACGGCTCGAACAGAGAAAGACCGCGAGTAAAAGTCGGTGGAGTGAGCAGGAATTCTTAAAAGAAGGTTTTCAGCGCTGCGTAGTGGACGCCCTTGAGATTCACTAAATAGAGTAAATAAAGAAAACTACTTAGCCAATGAAGATGAAATTTAGCAGGAAGGTAGATTTTCGGAAATTCCATCCATAAGGGGGTGAAATAGGGGTTGGCAGTTTGTATGAAACTTCGTAATTTTTAAAATCAGACACATGAAATTTTTAATGTATTTTAGTAGTTAGTAGAAAATAATAACGCATTTATTAGATTTTGAAAATGACAACCCTATAGGGGTGAAATAGGGGTTGCAAGTTTGTATGAACCTTCATCATTTTTGAAGCGTGACACATGACATTTTTGAATTAGTGGTTAGTAAAAAATAATAATCCATTAATTGGATTTGATAAATCTATCGATTAAAAAAAATACAATCTAATTTGTGTAGTCTACGCGGGCGAAGCCGCGGGCAAAGGCTAGTATGTATATATTTTATAGTATGTTTTATTTTTCTAAATGTATTATATTAAAACCTTATCTAAGAATTAAATTGAATAAAAGAATTGGATAATGAAATCTACGTGTTTACTATATTTTTGTCTCATTCAAGCCTGTATAAGATTAACACATACGCTAGCAACATTTCGTCTCAACAAGTAAGAAAAATGGCTGGTGGAAAAATTATTACCCATTAATGGGGTAAATGGGGCTTTATCGAGAGGCGCGGCGTGCATTGTTTTTCGTTGAACGCCCCATGAGGAACGTATTAATCACTGAACTTCCACTAAATCCCTCAACGTCGTCGCCAGAGTCGACGCAAATTACTGTTTGCATTTTATCACTTTGAAATCAACTTTCAGTCATCCTGTTCATTTGTGTAAGTAACTATCACTACTATGTATCAGAATGTTTATACATATCAAAGGATTAGACATAGTCTAATGACTACGATATATGAGTAATATAAAATTTCCTACTTCTTTACTTGATATTGTTAGATATTAATATCTATGATTCTTAGAAGTTCGATAAGATAAGTTTTTTTTTCAAAATGTCATTTTATGTAAATAAAAAGGCAATCACTAAGGTGATTTTTGGGAGAGAACCGATGAACAGTCTGTGAATAAAAAATTGAAGGTGTTTTTATAGGCCATACGAGGTATGCATAGCCGTATGCAATGTAAATAAATACACTTGATTTATGGGATACGAACACAACGATACTTTATTTTATAATGAATACATACTTATATAGATAAACACCCAAGACCTAGGACAATTTGGAAAAGGCCGTCTTCCAACTTGCCCTGGCTGGGGATCATACCCAGAACCTCCGAATTGGCGAACTAGCGTGTTGGTTGACCATTACACCACGGAGGTCGTCAAATGTATATGTTGCAGTCATCTGGTTGAATCTGCTATTTGATTTCATGACTAGCGCGTTCATTGAATGACGACATTTAATTGAATGACTAAGCCGAACGTTGATCGAACAAGCGTCACTCAACGTCCAACTAGTTAGCGGATTATAACATAGCCCTTGAACAGAGTGGACATAAGATCAGTCCAAGTTTAAAAATAACAATCTAACCAAGGTTACTTAATCAAATATTACAAAGTCGTACAGATCCTATTAACGAGACATTTTATAATTCATTTATTTTTATTTAAAGTAAGGTTAACTTTTAAGTTGCGAACTCATGGTCACCCTATTCAAACATTACAAAGTCGGCTATATCCATGCTATATCCCATTCAACGACTTCGCTAAATGACGTTCAGTCAAGACGTTGAACGTTACATTCAACGACTTGACGAATTGTCCTTTAGTCATTCAACTAAATGTCGGCATTCAATGAACGCGCTCGTTATTCAATCAAATAGCAGATTCAACGAGATGACTGCGACATATATATATCGCTCTACAGGACGTTTTTCGGGCGGATCAAATTTGATAAATTAAATCTACACGCGGCGCAGATAGCACTCTCTAACCGCTCGTCCACGATGGCTCTATTTTCATTCCACGAGCTGTCAATGTAATTGAATCAACGTCACATGTAAGTAGGCAGACGTAATGGATATCAGACAAGGTTCAGTCAAATTGAACTGGCATTATCGGACGCATGCCTTAGGTGGCTGTTTCAATTTGTCTACTCCTTAATTGGTTTTACAACATAATTCTATTATAAAACCCGACATGCAGGCTTATTTTGGTGAATTTTCAAAATTTGATTTACTGCCTACGTTACTTGGCTAGAAAAATATGTAATAAAAAAAGTAGGTAGTATATTTTACAATTCTGTAAGCAAGTGACGGGATTTAATGGTAAAGGAAATTTTCAGAAGCCAAAGGTTGATGAAGAAAGGATCTTGAAGAGTCTCTATCAAACGCAAGTATTGCCGTACGAAAGTGGCTTCTATCATGGACAAACAAATACTAGAGCACTGCCAACCTTCATACTATGCAGCGTAATTCGATTTTTAGTTGAAATGTTGTAGCTAGATGGAGCTACTAGTTCGAATGAAGGTAGTTTCGTAGTGGTGCTGCTTCATTTAGGAAAGATGGCGTCCATTTTCTACGACAAACAAGCACCACCGTCAATCAGCTTAAGGACTGTATGCACAAAGCCACGTGGTCGGATTTGGCTCTGAAATATGCAAAATTTTCCCGCTAGGGTGATAAAAATGTCAAGATGAAGTTACATAGAGTTAATAATGTGTAAACGGGACAATAGATGTAGGTAATCATAAATTGTAACGTAGAATTAGTATACAGCTTACTTTTTTCTTTTCGTCAAGACTTCCAGTCCGCGATACTTATTAAAATTTTCAAATCAATCAAATCAAAGAATTATTTTGTTTGAATTATTATTTCTGAATTAAGGCCTTGGCAGACGTCATTATAATGTACTTAACACTTCAGTAGACAGGTTATCAGTAGAAAAAGTAAAGTCGTAAATACAGTAGTGTGCGTGAATGCAAGACGTTTATTTAAAAAGCGAGTTTGAATATATGTGAAATTCACATAGCGCTTTCAAAAAAATCCAAGTTATAGTTATTCGAATCTTGCGTAAAATTTATTACTTTTTCAATTTATTAGTCGACCTCCGTGGCGATTCCTTAACACGCTAGTCCGTCACTCGGAGGTTCTGGGTTCAATTCCCAGCCAGGGCAAGTTGGTAAATGGCCTTTTTTAATTTGTCCTGGTTCTTGGGTGTTTATTTTATCCCATCAAAAACATAAATGTAAAAATGCCAAGTTTTAAAGTCCGACAAAACAATTGAAATTTAAATAGCTGCCAAGTTATGTAGGTAGAGAAAACTGAAATTTATTCATAAGAATCTCAACATTTGACTTGGACAACATTAAGATTGAAAGCACGGTCACCCATCCTAACTGTGACCAAGCTAGAAGTTGCTTAACCTGTAAAAGCATGGTCATTCATCTATCAGTTTTTGAATTTATCGTATGCGAAGTGGTGCGAAATCAAATATTTCGCTAATCATGTGTCTCCCCTCTCTGTCAGTTAAACGCTTGTATATGGACACTTAAAAAAATTCACGGCAGTAGTACTCTCCCTGTACTAAAACTAATTTAAAGTGGATTCAGTTCATGATACTGAACAACTTTTCCTAAGGAACACATAATTAAATATGAAAAGAAAATTTTTGCTTTCCATTCGACCTCCGTGGTGTAATTGTTAACACGCTAGACCTCTAATCCGGAGGTTCTGGGTTCGAGCCCCAGCCAGGGCAAGTTAGAAAATGGTCTTTTTCAAATTGTCCTGGGTCTTGGGTGTTTCTTTGTTTATCTATGTATGTATTTATCATAAAATATAGTATCATTGAGTTAGTATCCCATAATACAAGTTTAAAACATACTTTTGGGCTAGCTTAATTAGTGTGATTTGTCCTTACATTACCATATATATATTACATAAATATTACATTTTGCCAAATCTTGTGTGTAAGAGATCAAAAATAATTTTTGTATTTCGTTTGTTCCTTGGTGAAAGTTGTTCAGTATCATGGACTGAATTCAGACCTAAAGTTAGGCAGTTGTTAGTTACATAAAATAAGTAGGTACTGACTACGGAACCCTACACTGCACGTGGCCCGTCACGGCACGTGGCCGGTTTATTTTGGTTAAGTTGAAATTTTAGGGAACCGCAGACAAATTTATGATATTTCTGCGTAAATCAATATTACTTATCGCTGACAGGACGTTCTCAAAAATACAATCAAATAGTATTTTACGCGAGCGGTGACTTGGAAATCTACACTTTTTGTGTTCCACTGACAGAAAATGTATACATTTGAATTTTCTTTGTGAAACAATACGTTTAGCGACCATCTGCAATCATAACACCTTTCACTTCTATTCACCTTATTATGTAAGTACGGAGGGTAAAAATTTATAATTATATGTATATAATTTATAATTTTATGGCTTAGCAGCTGTATGTGCTCAATCAATGACTTGAATGTTTAATTTTGTACAATATTAATACAAAGAGCACTAAATAGAAACCTTTTCCTGAAAACAGCAAAAAAAATTGGTTGATTAATGAAGCAGTAATTAGCATTATTGCACCCTTTTATTTTTTATCTTCTAATAGGTTTTCCTGTAATCTATAGGTAAAGAACTATTAACTGTATATTTTTCAAAAGTTTGGGTTCAGTGGTTTCGGAGATATGGGTATTTTTATTATTTATTTTCAAAAATAACTTCAAAAACACCAACATAAAAAATATAGAAAAATATATTTAATATTATCATAAAATGCTCTTTCATTTGATATTTTACGCGATATAGTTCACAAAATATTTTTTTTAATGTCTCATTTATCTCCTATGGCCCCATTTTTTTTAAATTTATTAATTTACCTACATTTTACTTCCGTCTTTGGGTCACAAATTTACATTATCTGCACCACATTTCAACTGAATAGGTCCAGTAGTTTAGTAGGGGGGGTCAATTTTCGCCCATTTTCTTAAATAACTTCAAAATACCGATCTAAGAAATAATAAAAAATATATATATTTAAAATTGTCATAAAAAGTTCATTCATTTGATATGTCACACGATTCATTTATTTATGTTATACGTCTATCTTTGGGTCACTAAGTTACAAAAGTGTAGGTACTAAATCTCAACTAAATCATTCTAATAGTTTCGTAGCAAATTGGCTGTGACTTACGGACAGACAGACAAGCGAAACCCTAAAAACAGTAAAAACACCAAAAAAATCGGTTCCTATACAAATTTCCCGGGCGGCTGCACACTTTTGTATGAAAATGCAAATTTTTTTTTGTTTTTTGACTGTTATTTTAATATCATTATACTATACTAGCAGTCCACCCCGGCTTCGCCCTTGGTACACACAAAGCCTATGTCACTTGGGGATAGTGTACCTTTCCAACGGTGAATTTTTTTTTAAATCGGTCCAGTAGTTTCGGAGCCATGTAATGCAAACAAACAAACAACCAAATCTTTCCTCTTTATAATATTAGTATAGATAAATAGCCTACTATAGTCTGCCTGCCTAGTCAAGTATAGATCTAGTATAGCCTGTGGTTCGATATATTACGCATAATGTCAATTCGTATTTTGATATACATTCATGGGGAAAAGTTGTTCAAAATTTCAGACTGAATCACCCCTCAAAATAATTGTAAAACCCTAATTAAACAGCACCTTTTATTACAAAAACAGTTAATCAGCGACCCGAGAAAGTTCCAATCCGATTTTCACCCTAATCGCCAATTAAAAAATATAGGTAATAAATCAAACCAAATTATTCTTTTCATTTACTTAATTTTCAATAAAATTAAAAAAAAAATGTGCGATGCCGTATCTGCGATAGCATTACATCTTTGCTTCAACGTCAACAAAATGTCAAAACTGTACCATAGTGTAGCAAAAGTATGACATAATTTGGCAGTTTGTACATAGTTTTTTATTGAAATATTTTAGACTGTAATGCAATTTACGTAATTCGAAAATGGATTTTTTTGAAAAATTCGACACGGCCTCCTTCCTGAACGCCCGGCGGGCAACTCAATTTGTATGGAAGAAATATGGCCGCCATTTCAGAGAATTCTGTCAAAAACGTTGCAAAACATCCAATTTTTAAAATTATTTTTTTTATTATTGCGTGATTGCATTGTAAGCAAATATTAAGAATAATGTTTCAAAATAGCCTTTATTTTTATAAAATATATGCAATCCCTTGTTAGAATATTTCTTTACGCAGAAAAACAAGCCAGTTTGTAGCAAGATTTTCTAAAATATTTCTTTCAGGTTTCTTTACAATTATCTTACTTTTTCTGAATTAATATTAAAAAATACGGTTTTCGTCTACTGGCTAGTCTATTCACCTATAACTAGGTATGTAATTTTCTTAGTGGTCTTTTCTACTCAAGCCATAACTATTGCCCGCGCAAAGTGCGTTTTGCATGTTTTTGGGTAAATTCAATGCTTGTTTTTAGGAAAACTACAAAATATTTAAAAAAATCCTTTTTTTCGTCTACTGTCCCAACTCTTCCTCTATCTATGTGTATACATTATTTGGCTTAAATCAAATGCTTTCTGTACAAACTTGTTGCCCGCGCAAACCCAGTTTACATGGTGCCGACCCTTAAGTACTCAGCACCCATTGTATGACTAGCGGGCGAGATAGTTGTGACATCTAGAAATTTAACAGGATTTTGGCTTTCTACCAGAGTAGGTACTTTTTTGTATATGGTTGTCAGTATTTGTTCGTTTATGCTTCTATGTAACTTTACCGACAAGATCTAAAAAAAAAAAGAAAAAAATTCTTCCGCGATTACTAAAAGTAGGTACCTACAGATTACTTTTAATAAATCTTCATATCCTTGTTAATAGTCCAAAAGTTGTTATAATTAACCTGGGCTCCAAAGCAACGCATCTTGTGCCCACTGAATAAATAAAATACAATATGGAAACTAGCGAGGTGCAGTAGCCTACAAATTAAAGAGGTCTGCAGTATCGCGCTATCGAGAATTGGTAATAACGCTCAAGTGCTGTAAGCGAAAATTCAGTTTTAGTAATTTCACAGCTCTGTGCGATTGGAATGAGAATACAGATAAAATTGCGAATGGAATGTAACAAATATGGCTCGAATATTACTATGCACTGAACAAAATAAAACCAATTAACTACAAGGTATTTCACAATATAAGGTCACTGAACGAGTGAGCAGAGCGGAGTTCTATGACTTTACAATCGGGAATTTGCATGTATATTCGACGATAGGTACTATCGAGTAATTTCTTGTAATAGAAAATTCATGAGGTAACCAAGCAGGTGAGACAAAATATTTTTTGTATTTGCACACGAGTTAAATCAGTGAATAGGTTACTGAGATATGGGATCTGCAGTAAACTAATAATTCGGGAGCAACTTAAAAAATCCCCATACCATGTGTTTTGATTACACGACTACTCAGTCTAGAAATATATAGTCAAATCTGCAAAAGCAGAGACAAAAGTCTCATGCATGATGAAATAAGTACAAAATTGACTATACCAGCGTTGCTAAGCAAAACTTCTGAGAAATAAGGGCGATAGCCGCACGTCATATACTATTTATTAAGCATCGCCCTCGAGACAAAAAGGCCATTGTTATATTGATGGGTGTCCTGTAACTTTTTCGTAAGCATTTACGAGCCAAAAATGTGTTTCTTTTTTGCGGCTTGAAAAAGTGTAACAAACAAGGGAATAATATAAAAAGTTGAATGGCAAGTCCCATAAATATTATTTTCCTCACAGTAATCGATATTGTCAGCGATTTGCCGCGTAACTGCCATGATGGATGTTGTGCCAATGCTGAAAACATCGCCTTGTTTTGTCTTTTATTTGCCATCGTTTTTTCCGCGACCAAATATTTCTCAAATAGTTAACGTAAGCACTATGTGATTATCTATCTGTGAAGCTTTTTGATTGTGTTTTTTTTTTCATAATGATAACAGGAAATAAGATTGAATATGTGATGAAAAAATCCACGACCTTCACGTAAACGCCGTGAATGCACTACTAATTGTACTAACGTGACTTCGAATCACCCCGACGAATTTTCTCATGACATAGTACACGCATTTCAAGCATGCGTAAATCATTGCATTGTAATACTATTAAAAATAATAATTAAAGGAAATAAGATCTTTCGATTTTGAATAAACGCTACCAAATTTCAAATAAGTCATAATACTGGTACTACGGTATTCAAGAATCTGATAGTCAATTGATTAGAATTTTGTTTTTGAATCCAACTCCTTACACAGCTCTAGAGTTTTATTCACACAAGAAATCTTCGGTCGGTATTCCCTTGAGTGCTCTCTAAAGACTTGCGTCAAAAAACTCGTCGGCTCGCCACTTGCACAATTTATGAGGGCAGTTAGGCCAGCGCCACTGTTACTGCAAACAGGTACAGTAGCTACCTTACCGCCTTTATTTAACGACTTTCTATTAAAGCCACAGAGAGTCAACGGAGGAGTTGACTACTCTAGATGAAGTTCCAACTTCTCAAATATGTCATGACGATTACAATGATTGATAAGTAATAATTAATTATTTGTTGAAAATTATTTTAAATATCTACGAGTACGATTTCTTATAGGCGTCGTTTAGTGGGAAGTCGTAGAACTATTTATTTCTAGGACTTCCCACCTTTGATAAAAATAAAACGCTGCCTCTTCTCACTCCCCACCCCACGTCGCATGAAGTTGCTCTTTGCGCATCTACGGGCAATGAGGTTTGCAAAACTGTAGGTATTGGCCTAACCCTAGTAATGATTATCGTAGTATATTATTACTCTGTGCTAATGCGAAAGTTTCTATGGATGTTAGTTCCGCTTATGTAAGCCAAAGCGGAAGCGGAAGCGAATTTTAAGAAGTAGATCGCTTGTTCCTTCTATGCTGGTCTGGGAGAAAAGAAAAAACATAGAATGTACCAACTGCTTCTATTCCCGTGCAAATCGAAAAATCCGATCGAGAGAATGGGCGAGAATCTGATTCATATGAATAGGCGATGAGATTAGCGACCCATCACTATTATGATTTTTCTATTTCACCTTCATGCCCACCATCACGCTAAAAGTGGCCCGTTAGGGATAAAGACGTAATAGTAATAGATAGCTTGTTACCTAGATTAGAATATAGGATACATCCCGAAAACTGTGATGTTCCCGTTGCCCGCCTGGTCAAGGGGACAATGTCCATTGACTAAACGGGCAACGCCCCGGACAGTACTCGTAATAGTAACTACATAGTTAAACTTAAACGGAACGAATGAACTAAGAGTAGCCCAGAATACCTTAAACCATTAAGGTGTGTTTTATACACACACAGCAAGTAGAGACGCGAGCAGCCTGCAAGATGAGCTTAATTACGGTGTTCGCCACCGTTGCAATGCCTGTTGCCTGGCATTAGCATAATCATTTTGTGGCCACGGACGCTAATTGACGTGAAATTTGGCATGTTTAGTGGTTTTAGTGAACCGGCGTTGATTGATTTGATTCAAGAGCTGTTTGCTCTTACATGTTGTATGGTGGTTGATAAGCTAAAACAGTGATTACTTTGTTTTTCTTATTACCGTTTTTCACATTCACTGCTTGTTTTGTGTTAAAAAAATAGATTATACTGATTAATTTTGCACTTGTAATTATAATCGTTAATTAATAGTATATAATAGTTCTCATGTGTACCTACCGTACTATGCCTAGGGTGGAGGGAGCCTGGTGACTTGTAATACAGGTAGTATCTACCTAGCTTAGGCACCAGTTCTCTCCACGATTCAGGTCATAAATGATGTATAAAATGCACCAAATGCATTGTATATGTACCAATACTGAAGAGAAAATAAACCAACACAAAACCATAAGAAAAAAGACTTTATCATCTAGGTCTTTTTTAGTTTCCATCGCAGGAGCACGAACCTCTCTAGTACTAGCCATACTTAGCCAAAATAGCTAGAGAATTTGGCCTACACTCTCCATGCCAGCCAGACGGGTTGGACAGGTGTCATTCATGTTTAAAAGCTTTATTTTACTTTTGTTTCCTAAGTCGCCTTCTACGACATCCACGGGAAGACTTGTGGTCCTATTCTACTCTGCCGGAAAACACACGCCGTTTAAAAAAAAACGACGGGTTGCACTCCGGGAGTGCCGGCAGAAGTGAAAACTTGAATATTAACGCTGTACATTTTTGATATTTTGGAACGGTTAGGGAATAATTTTGCACGAATTGCTTCAATTATCAGTATAAAAGTACTATCATTTATGTGATAGAATATAATATTTATTTATTGCGCTATCGTACACAAACATGACAATTTATATTACATTAAAAAGTTTATCTCTCAGCTAAACGAAACAGCAGGCGCAGGCATACATTTTCGCCGCGCCGTAGCAAGAGAGGGGGATACTTCCTCTCCTACGCTGCGCCGGCTGTCTACTCTCCATCCGTATTACGAATTTTCGATCAGGACACGTGTCTTGACGCGAGTTTAACATTTTTTACCCATTACAAAAAAAGTGCACAACGCCGCTAAAGAAGTTTTCACTTCAAAAATAAAAAATAAAAATTGATTCGGTTGACACCCTGTGCCCAATATATTCGTCCTCATTTTCTACACTATAAGGTTACGATTAATGGATATACCTATAGGTATTCTAATTTCAGGTAAGGCAACCAGTGTTTACTCCTTTTCCGTGGATGTATTTATTAACACATTATAGGACACAATACGGCTATAGTTGTAAATCAATTGTTATTTCTATTGTGGCTTAGTGTCGAACTATGTATTTATTTTGAAAAATAAATAGGTTTTTATTTTTGAAATGAGTATTTAAAGCCCGTTTATTTGATACCCCTCACGGTATGATTCAATTATTTTATTTTTTTAGTCCATTACTTTGCTCCCTGATGTGCTTGTATTAAGTGGATAAACGTACTTTTTAGCAAGATTTTTTTTTAGTCGGGTTCTAGTTTTAAAACTATATCTTTTTGTACTCTAGCTTGCAGGCACGTTCTAAGAACACCGAATGTAAATGAACCAATAGTATTAGCCCGGTGTATGTACTAATGCTAATGTAGACAGCAGCATGAGCTCAAATGTTAAATGGCTCGTACTGTACTTGTAATATATGCGTTGTTACGGAAACTCCAAGTTGCACGTACATGAACCTAACTTAAACAATGTTTGTAGCTGTTGGCAATATATCCATTATTAATTTCGGTTGTCACAGCACCTTTCTAGTCAAATGTAATTTTGAGTTTTAAGTATTTCGAACTAAGCTGTCTATGAATATCAAAGTGTTTGTATATACAATATACATATGTGTGAACATTGAACACTATGCTTAATTCAGTGTTGCCAACTCTCAGTTTGTGTCAGAAACCCCTAAAATCGCCTTAATTATTTAGTTGTCCCCCTAAAAAATATATGACCGCCAGTGGCGCCAGTATTGCCGCCAGTCACCACAGATTGGTTGTAGAATTACGTACTAGATGTCATTATAAGTTGCTAGGTCAAGAAATAAATATTAATATTATCAATTTTAAAATATTATTAGCTAAAAATAGAAGTGATTGGAAACAAAAAGGGGAGGCTTTTACCCAACTATGGGACAAAAGTAGCTAAAAAAAATATTTGAGAGTCAAAAAATCCCTGAAAATACCCCTAAAAAAATCCCATCTCACTTATTCCCCCCTAAATCTGGGGGGAAACCTATAATTTGGTAACACTGGCTTAATTAGAGATGTATATTATTATACAAGTGGTTCTGTGAGAACAATACACCTCGCTAACCCTTATAACCAATGCAACAGCCGACACTTTCCCTTGGCCTTTTTAGAAAAGCCATTTATGCTTTATTACAATGCTGTTTAGGCTCCATCTATCGGGGCTACGGTGCAACTCTTGGAACGACTGTACGACAAGAGATTCGAACCTTCACTCCGGTCATTTAAATTTCATTCTATATATTCATTCGATAACACGAACGCAAAAACTTGTAACGAAAATTTTATCAAAAATAAACGAATTTATTATACGTATTTACTTCAAGTTTTTATTCGAAGAATCCTGCACATAAAATAAGTCCTTCAACGCCGCATACGAACTGGCTACGCGAATATACGAAACAAGGCGAGGCGAGGGAAGACCACAGTCCAGAATACTCCAGAAGCAGCTTGTGCAGCATCAGATCGGCAAGCAGCGTGTCTGGTCGGTAATCCTTCCGTTATCCTCCTCCTAGCGTCTGGATTTGTGCTAATACGGTGTTATTTCTCAAATTTCAGTTGGTGAGTCAAACGACACGTCAGTAGTTATCGTCATCGACGGTTACGATTGAAACTGTAAGTACTTTACTTTCTTTTTTCAAAAATCACCGAGATGAGTGATTCTGGAAGGGATTTGAAGCTTAATCTGCCAAAATCAGCCGGTACTGAAGGTAGTAAGTCGCCTTCAGGTATAGGAGAATTCGATTTAAAGAAAATGTCCTTATCCGATCTTAAGAAACAAAGAGGTGTTCTTAAATCAAAACTTACCTCTTTTGATAAGTATTTATCTAAGTTAGATGAGAGTTCATTTAGTAAAACACAAAAAATAGAATTGTCTTTGAGAGTAAAAAATTTAGAAGCGGTATACGTTGATTTCGACAAAATTCAAAACAAAATCGAACGTTTTTCAGACGACAAAGAGATTTTCGATCAAATAGAATACCGCGAAGCGTTTGAAGAGCAGTATTATTCAGTTCTCTCTGTAGCTAAGTCTTTATTAGAGGTTGAAGACAGTTCTGGGTGTGTCGCAGAGTCGAAACCAAAAGCTACCTTACATGCGAAACTACCAGATTTGAAGTTGGTTTCCTTTGATGGTTCAAGCGATCGTTGGCTGGAATTTAAAAATTCCTACTTTTCACTCATTCATAATCGCACAGACTTAGATAATATACAAAAGTTTCATTACCTTAGATCATCACTTAGTAGCAGTGCATTACAAGTGATTGGTGCCTTAGAATTCACTGGTGAAAACTATGTACACGCGTGGGAGCTGTTGGAGATGCGGTTCCACAATGAGCGTCTTTTAGTACACAATCATATAAAGTCGTTATTTACTGTTCCTAGCATCTCTAATGAATCACCAAAGCAAATTAGAATGCTAATTGATACGGTTTTACGTAATTTGCGAGCTCTTAAAACCTTGGATGAGCCCACTGAGTCCTGGGATACGTTGTTAATATATATCATCACGACAAAACTCGATTTAGCAACAGAACGCGAGTGGGAGTTATACAAGGGTTCTCTTGCATCTGGCTTGCTTGGTGATTCGAAGAGTAAGTTAAAGTTGGATACGTTATTAACGTTCTTGCGTAACCGAGCCGATACATTGGAAATGATCAACAGCAATCACACTAAAAGCGTCGTTAAAAATGTTGTGAACCCTACTTTTACAAAAAATGAATCGAAAAATCGCTCGAAATCGCAACAAGTACAAAGTTTTGTGACCACTCGAAATAAAACTTCTACCTACATTCGTGTTTGTCCAATGTGTAAAGGCGATCACAGTCTTTATACTTGTTGCGAGTTTTTAAACATGTCTATAAAGGAGCGACAGAATATTGTGGATTCGAAACAATTATGCGTGAACTGTTTACGATCAGGACACATCACAAACGATTGTCTGTTTGGCCCGTGTAAAATGTGCAAGTGTAAGCATAATACGTTGTTGCATCTTTACAAGGTCAAGGGTCACAGCGATGCAACTAGCCTATACAGTAGCAGTAGTGTAAGTTACGAATCAGCTGTTCGCCCGGCAGCCATGATAGCTGGCAGCGGCGCAGGTACATCGCATGCAAGTAGCACTACACTTCATACGTCCGTCTCGAACAAAGGCATTGATACTTTATCCGTAGATAGTTCAACGCGATCTTGCGGTACTGTTTTGCTCGCTACAGCATTAGTAGACGTGTTAGACAGTAACAACGTATTTCACACAGTGAGAGCACTCCTTGATAACGGATCTCAATATTGCATAATTACGGAAAATTTAGCGAAACGTTTAGATTTAACTCTTTTACAGTCCACTATACAACTTATGGGTGTGGGACAGTCGGTCTCAAATCCTAATAGTCAATGTACTATTTCTTTTCGTTCGAAATTATGCGAATACAATACGACGGTGCAGTGTCTAGTTTTGCCGAGCATCACTGGGCGCTTACCCTCTAGACATTTCGATGCGCTTGATATTCCGGGTCATTTGCAACTCGCCGATCCCACCTTCGACGTCCCATCAGAAATCGAGCTACTGATAGGAGCAGATCGTTTCTGGGATTTGTTATACGAACACAAAATACGATTATCGAATGGCCCATATTTACATAATACGAAACTGGGTTGGATAATATCTGGTCCAATTTACACTGATGGCTTGCGCTTAAATAATCAGGTGTCTTGTCATTTTTCTCAAGGTTTGGATACGGAGTTACGTAAATTTTGGGAAATAGAGAATATAGAAAATGTCACGAAACCTCTCACGAAAGACGAGTTATATTGCGAACAGCATTTTAATAATACGACTGAACGGGAGAAAGACGGGAGATTCTCTGTTCGCATTCCAATAAAGGAATCTCCTGAAACGTTAGGTGACTCATTTAACACAGCTTTAAACAGATTCAATTCTTTAGAGCGTAAATTAAATCGAAACCCTGAGTACAAACAAATGTACTCCGATTTCATGCACGACTATGAGAGATTAGGGTACATGTCACCAGCAAACGATTATGATTTTCCACACTATTTCCTACCTCATCATGGAGTATTGCGTGAAAATAGTTTAACCACTAAACTTAGAGTAGTTTTCAATGCAAGCTGTAAGACATCTACAAATAAATCATTAAACGACATTCAACACGTAGGTATGCCTCTTCAAAACGATATTTTTTCTATTTTATTACGTTTTAGGCAACATTTGCACGTCGCTTGTTCGGACGTAGAAAAAATGTTTTGTCAAGTGCTCATACAACCTGATCAGCGGAACCTGCAGCTTATTTTGTGGAGAGATAACCCAAATGAGACTTTACAGGTATACAGGCTAAATACAGTTTCCTTTGGGACGGCTTCGGCTCCCTATTTAGCAATGCGATGTATTCGTCAACTGGCAGATGAGTGTAATGACGAAATTATTGCTAACGTCATTCGTGACGATATGTTCGTTGACGATTTAATTACAGGGAATGACGATCCAAATCTGCTTCTGAATATTTGTGAAAAAACCTCGCAAGTCCTGAAGTCTGGATGCTTTAATTTAAGAAAGTGGACGTTTAATTACGATGTC
Organism: Acrobasis repandana; assembly: GCA_963576875.1. Classification (NCBI taxonomy): domain Eukaryota; kingdom Metazoa; phylum Arthropoda; class Insecta; order Lepidoptera; family Pyralidae; genus Acrobasis; species Acrobasis repandana. The sequence goes on from OY756215.1 coordinate 9,109,667, forward strand.
ACACAAATAAAATCCAAGGATTTAGCCATTGGAGATTATACACAAAACAAAACACTAGGACTTGGTTGGCATAATGACACGGATGAACTGTATTACACTACTAGGATTGACCTTGATAAAACAAAATTAACCAAACGCAAAATGTTGTCCACAATTTCGCAAATATACGACCCGTTAGGCCTTTTAGCTCCGACCGTAATTATTGCAAAAATAACTTTGCAAAAATTATGGTTATCCAAATTAGATTGGGACGACCCGGTACCTCAATCTGTAAATGACAAGTGGATAGAATTTTTAGAATCATTACATGATCTAAACGAATTAAGGATACCTAGGTTCGTGAGAAGCGTGCACACTGGACGTACTGAGCTTCATATTTTCTCTGACGCATCACAGGATGCATACGGTGCCTGTGCTTATTTACGTACTTATGATGAAACCGGAGTAGTAGTGAAGTTATTATGCGCCAAAAGCAAAGTTTGTCCATTGAAGGTACTTAGTATTGCTCGTCTTGAACTCCAGGGTGCATTAATAGCAGCTAGATTATATAAAAAAATCATTGATTCCATGTCATTAACGTTTGACCATGTTTTCTTTTGGACGGACTCCACTATAGTAATTTGTTGGTTACGAATGTCCCCACACTTATTAAAAACATTTGTTCAGAATCGAGTCACAGAAATTAATGAGTTAACTGGAGATTCTCAATGGTTACATATCAAAGGTACAGAGAATCCAGCCGACTTAGTGTCAAGGGGTCTTAATTTTAATGCGTTATGTAATTCTGAGCTATGGTGGCACGGCCCATCGTGTTTACACGACATTAAATCAGATTGGTCAGAACATAAGCAATTATTGAGCGAATCTACCAATTTGCCTGAATTAAAATCTAAAAATATAAGTTTAAATTGCGTAGAATACAATAATTTTATAGATTTTAGTAGATTTTCAAACTACAATAAATTAATTCATGCGGGCGCGTACGTCTTGCGATTTGTTTCTAACCTCAGGTGTAAAAAGGAAAGAAATATTCGCAAAACAGGTTTATTGTCGCCAGACGAGATAGCCGCAGCTACGCGTGTCATTTCAAGGTCGGCTCAGTTGCAATCGTTTGCGGAAGTGCATAGATGTTTATCCAGTAATTTACCGGTTAAATCATTGAAAGATAAGAAAAGACTCAATCAGATTGCGAGTCTAAATGTATTTTTGGATAAACACGGTGTGATTAGGGTTGGTGGACGTTTATGTTATTCCAATTACGATTACAATAAAAAGCATCCGATACTTTTGTGTCCAAAACATCGTTTTACATTACTTTTATTCGAATACGAGCATAAACGTTTATTGCATGCTGGACCGCAGCTTTTGCTAGCTTCCGTGCGTGAACAGTGGTGGACACTACGATAGGTGGTAGAAATTTGTGTCGAAAGGTAGTGCATCAGTGTGTAACTTGTGCGCGGTTTAGGTGTAAAACGTTAACGCCTATCATGGGAAACCTCCCTTCATCGAGGCTGGAAGCCAGCTTCCCATATTCCAGATGTGCTGTGGATTATCTGGGCCCCGTCTACGTCTTGAACCGTAAAGGCAGGGGAGCTCAGCTCGTAAAGGGGTATGTGTGTTTATTCATTTGTTTAGTTACTCGTGCGATACATTTAGAACTTGTCAGTACACTTTCTACTAGCGATTATATACTGGCCTTTAAACGTTTTATTTCCCGCAGGGGAAAACCGATCGAAATCTATTCGGATAACGGTACAAATTTTGTAGGTTCTCACAAGGAACTCTCTTTGTTTTTTAATGAAAATTCGGAAATAATTAATGATTATGCTTCAAACAATGGAATTCGCTTCCATCTTATCCCCCCCAGAGCGTCACATTTTGGAGGTTTTTGGGAACAGGGTGTGAAGTCTTGCAAATTCCATTTAAAACGAGTCGTTGGGCTTGCTAACTTTAATTACGATGAGTTTAGCACTGTGTTAACACAAATTGAGGCAGTCCTAAACTCCCGTCCATTGTCTCCTCTTTCCTCAGACCCTAACGACATGTTACCTCTAACCCCTGCCCACTTCCTCATCGGCCGACCGCTGACTTCGCCAGCTGCTGAAGATCTCACTCCAATAACAACCAGCCAACTAACTCGCTATCATCGTGTGGAACAAGTGCGACAACACTTTTGGCAAAGATGGTCGAAGGAGTACATTTCGGAGCTGCAACAGAGGACGAAGTGGAAACATCACAGCGCTGACTTGAAGCTGGGCAGTTTGGTCGTAATAAAAGAGGATAACCTTCCTCCCCTTAAGTGGAAGTTGGGAAGAATAATAGAAGTCATGCCAGGAAAGGACGGCGTTGCTCGTGTGGCCAATATCCGCACGGCCACCGGCATGATTCGACGGGCCTTCTCAAAAATTTGCCCACTCCCGCTGCAACCAACCGACGAGAAGGAAGAATAAGAGAAGATCTATATTTCGGAAGATGGTTCTTCCAAGGCCGGCGGTATGTTTAGGCTCCATCTATCGGGGCTACGGTGCAACTCTTGGAACGACTGTACGACAAGAGATTCGAACCTTCACTCCGGTCATTTAAATTTCATTCTATATATTCATTCGATAACACGAACGCAAAAACTTGTAACGAAAATTTTATCAAAAATAAACGAATTTATTATACGTATTTACTTCAAGTTTTTATTCGAAGAATCCTGCACAATGCAAATACAGGTTCAAAAAGTAACTTGCGCAACAAAGTTAACGAAGAAAGTCCAATATTGAATCGAATTTCAGGTGCTTGAACTTTCCAATAGGCTTACCTATGTTGACTTGAGTAAAATAGGGGTAGGTACAACTTTTAGCGATCACTCGCATTCCGTTAGTCTTAGGAAGTTGAATCTGGTGACTACGGGTTGATTTTGTGGAGGCGGAGAGCACTGCGTAGTCTGATTGTTATAGGTATGTATAACTTTTCCGAAAAAAAAAAACAAAAATTATCCATATATAACGCTAGAGCAAACTTCTCCCTGTTTTCCCCCCTCCACTTCTTTAATTTTTTTACAACGTCGTATATAGAATAAAGTCCTTAGTGTGCTCCTCATTCGCGTGCCCTTTGTTCGCTCAACTGAGCGAAGTGTCTCAGTTTTGAGACTGGCCAAAAATGCTTTTATCCGTCTGTCTGTTCTCGCCTACAGGTCGCATTTTCAACCCATGTTGTCGAAAATTGGCACACAAGTTCCATGATTTATTTAACTTCTTTTGTTGATCGCAATGTATATAACCACTAGTATAATAACGCTTCCCCTGACATACCACAATAGGCGACTTTTAACATTTTACTCTAGGTTCTTGTTGTCCCTATATATTTATTTATTTAATTATTGTGAAAATCCGAATCACGTTAAAAGGCAATGCGGCTAGCAACTTTAAACATCTAGTAGAAGAAGAACCTACGTACCTACATACATAAAAAAAAACATATTGTTTTAACAAATATGAATGCTTTTTTTGTTTCTTCACATAAATACATACTTGTTCAGTATGTCAATGTGACACATTTAATTTTTTTATTTTTTCAATAATTTTACGGCTCTGGATAAAAGTCCTTGCATCAATTTTTGTTTTTTTTCTTTTGTTCCCTAACTGGCTGAACAACATACAAATCTAAGCATATACAAATAGAGCATATAAGTTGCCAACCTACTTGGAGCGAACACAGCATGCATTTTGGAAGCAACTTGCCTTGTCTAGTGCCTCTAATATATTTTCTGTCTTTCATGATAGAAGTTCCTACGCATATTCAAATGTGCAGAGTGAATTTGCAGCTTCGTTCCGCGGCTGCAACTGCGCATTCGATCTGGAGCGTCTCCGGGACATTGTCTTGAGACAACGAGGTTCATAATGAGACGCGGCTGCCTGAATCGCTGGCTCAGCCGTTCCGTTTCCGGCTCGGGGGAAATTAAAACAGTTTATTTAGAGGCAGCTCTGACACATATCAAGTGACGGATAAAATAAAGACGTAGAGAGGGTCTAATTCCAGGAAATAGTGATTACTCGAAGAGGAAGGTCTTTGTGAAAATTTTGGATGTTTATTGCTTACGAATATTTTACTGATTACACACTGTCAGTACTAAAATACCTACTGAAAGAGTGATTATAAATAAAAACTGACTACATTAATTACATACCTATTTATTTATTTATTAAATCTTTATTGACCATAATGGTCCAAAAGGTGGACTTAATGCTAATGCATTCTCTACCAGTTAGCCTTTTGGAAAATGTATTTAAGTAGTAGTGTTAAAAACATTTTATATAAACTAACAAGCAACTTGTAACCTTTATCTTCATACTCGGAGTATGTTTTAAACAAAACCTGAAAATAGAATAAAAGTACCATAAACAAAAGCATCTTCTACAAGTAGCGCACTGCTGATTTTAAATAATAATAAAATTTCAACGGCACGTCGTTAGAAAGTTATGGAGAAATTATATTTCCAAGGAAAAGCAGCCATAGATAAAAATAAGGTAGTTTTCCGCGCGAACCCTTGCCTTTGCAAGATTTATGGAGGATTACTCGACCAGTATCAGGCTATTAAAATTCGTATAATACTTTATGACTTATAATCTTATCTCTTTTAACAGACTCCAGAAATTTGCTAACAAAAATTCTTATCAAGCAAAATTTTTGTAAAGTATTTTTAATGAATGAATTTTTGATTAAAGTTTGTTGCTTTGAGGGGTTATTATCAGCAATTAAAATTTGTTTTTCAAAGATTAGTAGTAAAAATTCAGTACGGTTTGAATGTTTGGAATGTTTTACTTTTGGACGTTGAAATTCGATAGCTTTATGATGGATAGACTCTAATGCGGCGACGTTGAAGGAGAATGATGGGCATCTCATTGTTCCCGGAAAGTATTTTAAATTCAAATCAGACAGAGAGGAGTTTTAGGCGTTACCTTGAGAATATTGCAGGTGCTCTTAAGCCAAAAGGAATGTTTAAATATATTATTCCCACGTTTGACCCGACGGTCGCCCCTATAAGTACCGCCGTTGTCTAGTATTTCAACTTAGGTCGTTTAATATGTTACTTATGGGTTGCCTGGACGTCTGGAATTTTTAAAGGTTACCTAAATGAATAAAATGTCATAAATATGCATGAAGATAAAATCTGTTTATAGTTGTAAATAATTTCACACGTTTATCGACTTGTTTCCACTACTGTTGATAATTTTACCGGAGCTTTTCAGGGTTCCGTAACTTAAAATTGGTTTCGTGAGGTGTATCCCTACATCTTTCACGACGTTATATACGAGTATCTACGAGTAAGAAGACTTACACTTTCACCAGGAAATTTAAAATATTGTTTATATTATTATTCAGAACATATAATAAATAATCGCGATATAAAATTTGAAAATACTTCAATATTTTTATTCAGGCTAAATATGAAACGTGGCCTGGCTGATCATGCGATAAAAAATCAAAAGCAATGCAAGCATCTACTTATAGAACACAAATAAATAAAATACAAAACGTAGAAGATTCATACGGACAAAGCCACCAAGAAACTCCAGTGAAAAATGGGCAAAAAAATTGCCAGTTTGCTGTTTACAAGCGACTTGCTAAGCAGCGCCGTCACAATACAAGAGATTTATTCCGCCGTCAAAAGCCCATCTTCAAGAATCTGTGCTCGCAAAAAGGACGGAGACACACTAATTTTGCTGAGCACAGTTACTTGGATTTTCAACGGGTTTAATGCTGAAAAATTAAGCGACAAGTTCGCATTCAGAGGAGCGCAGGTGACGAGGTGCTTCCACCTAGATTAAACTTTTGTAGGAGTCGTTACGCCTTTATTTACACTAAAGAAAATACTGCTAACTCTCTAATAATCTTAGAGTTTAAGGGCTAACTATTTAAGGGCAGATTCAGTCATTAAAAACTTTCGCCAGAGAACAAATAGCTAAAATAAATATATAATGGCCAGTAATGGCTTCCCATTCAAGTTGACCGATCAGCTGATCGAAGGTCTTCGAGAAAAAAAATATTTTGAACAAAAGCTATTTCTATATAAGCAAAAGTCCATATCTATAATATGGACTTTTGCTTATATAGAAAAATAATATACTTGAACCGAATAAAATAAATAAAATGAGCTTACAGAACAGACAGATCACATGTTCACAATAAATAACTCAATTTTAATCTCCGCGTACACGTTGTTTGGCGGGGGAATAATAATTTACTTACGTGTTCACATAAAATGACCAATTAAACAACGTCGAAGCAGTTATTACAATGTGATAAGCAAAATACTCCAATTTATTTATGAAAGAATAATCTGAAAATTGATAGAACTCATTTAATATCCGTTCGGTGGTGGAACGGTCATTATGGGTTCATAAATTGTAGCACGAATGGACTGAAAATCATGTAATGGCAAAATAAATTGACTATAACAAGGCCAGGGCTTTCTTTTTATTGTGGTGATGGTGATTACTTACACGTAAGTAGATTTAAGTGCTTATATTGCTTTGTTATCAAGATGTTTTACCCAAGTTTGTTCACCGAACTGTGAGCAAAATAGCTACATACAGCTTGCGTTATCATTATGTGAATCAAATGTAGATGTATGTAAACTGTAACTAAAAAAATAAATATGAAAGGACGAATCACACATATTGAGCTAGCCCCAAAGTAGGTTTAAACTTGAATGATGGGATACTTACTCAACGATACAATATTTTATAATAAATAAATACACAGAAAAACATCCAAGACCCAATACAGTTTGAAGAAGACCATTTTCCATATTGCCAAAGCTTGGGATCGAAGCCAGAACCTTCGGAGTGGCGGACTAGCGTATTAGCCATTACGCCACGAAGGTTGACAAACTGTTACTGACTTTCTATTCTAAATATAAGCATTTTTTACATAGCTTAAAACAACTTTTCAAGTACTGTATGATCTTCATTAGCATTATTCATAAACTACGCACTCAGATAAAATAATGTATGTTCTTACTATAACTACTAAATGTAAACTACCAATATAAAATACGACTACCAATCTATCTAAAAATAATATGTTGGTATTCATGCCATGTAGAATTGTAGAGCGCTTAGAGGTAGGGCGTATTCACTAAAACCAGGTAAGCCAGGTAGTAGTTACTAAGTTGCATAAAACCGCAAGTCCGAAAACTAATTAAAACTATTGAGGCCCACACCTTGTGGATATAGGAAGTCGATTGGAATTCTAGTTTTGAATGCAATGCCCACAGGTACACAAGCAATGCCCATAGTTACTCTGTTCCATTTAGTACCTTTATACCTACTGTTTACAATTGTAACGTTAGGTACCTAAATGCAGATTTATTTTATTTATTTATTTACGAGCGGCTATTAGCTGATATGTCTATTTCACACAGTGCTGAGAGTCCATTAAGTCTGTTCACAGTTCATTATTTTATTAACGTCACTTAATTTGACCTCAACCTCTCGTCGAGACTATTTTTAAATGCAATTATGGAAAGTGCACTAACCTCTTCTTCTGGTAGTCTATCCCAGTTATTGATTATCCGGATTATTCTTAATTTTTGGAGTAATATACTTCTTGTATTGTGATCCGCCGGTAAACGTGTAATGGATCAGCAATGGAGTTGGGCAGCCCACCTGGCAAAGCGAGGTGATAACAGGTGGAGTAAAATTTTGACGGAATAGTGGCCTATAATTGGCAAGCATAAAGTGGGTCGTCCAAGAGGTCGACAATATTAGAAAAATCGCGGATTGGCACGAGACCGAGATGGATAGCATATAGCCAGAGGCCTGCAGTGGAATGTGGAAGGCTGTCAATGGTAATGATGATGATGATTGTTCTTCTAGGAAAATTTGTCAGTCAAAATAACATCAATGATCTTTATTATAACGAAAAATAAAAATATACATATTAAATTTCTTAAAAACTAAAATAAAGATAAATAAACGATGAAGCTTTACTACGCACATTTGTGAAAAACGGCTCTTTTGGAAAATGTGCGTAATAAAGCTAAACGTTCTCATTATAAACTGTAAGCAGTAGTTCATAAAATACTTTGAAGGGTTATCTAGGGCTTGGTAGTAGCAAAATTTAAATGATGTCTCCGTTTTCTTTGAAATGATTTATTTTAAATGGGGGCAGCACTGGACCCTGGAAAATTCAGATACGGCCTTAAATCGATATCTCTCCAACCAATCAACGATACCCGAGCCTATGAACAAAATTTTTTAAACTTAGAGAAAGTCGTGAAATGTATTTATCATACTATAACTGTAGCTACTATATCTTATTCGAATGACAAATATCACATTCCTGACTATATTCACGACCCCCATGTTGCTAAGTGTGGCCTTTTAGTCTCTCGGGCCTATGCTCTGTCTACCCCGTTTTTATTCGCAGACGAGCCCGTCTGGCTGGCCGTGTTAGCCGGTGACGGTGACCTATGTTGTCACCTCGCCGGATATTAGCTCGCAATTTATGAAACCCCACAGCACCGGCGAGCTCCTGCCGTTAAATTATGTTCTTTAGATGAAAAGACAATAATTGCTAGAGAGCATTATTCTTTTTTTTACCGAAACAGGATGTGCTATGTTTTAACTTTCTGTAATCACATTCCAAACCAAAGAACTTGGAATGCAACTTCAATACTTTCTTCTTCGTATAAGCGCGTTCCCGGTTGCATCCTCAGCTCTGCTGCTTCGGAGCCCGGGGTGCGCTTTCCTGCTTTTTCTTCTCCAAATATAACATGCATATTAATAGTCACCCAAGGATGCCGAAGACCTTGTAAAATGGAGAAGAAATAGCCGGAATAGTTTAAATGATTTGGCTACAGTTTAACGACCGGCCGCCTGCCTGACGTCAACCCACTTTGGGAATGTATTTTTGCGAAAAGTTTTACAACCTGCCGCCGCCCGACGTTAACCCTCCTTGCGAATGCAATTGTAGCACGAGATGGTTGTGCTTAGTCCTTTAGTCGCCTCTTACGACATCCACAGGTAGAGATGGAGTGGTCCTATTCTAACCCGAAACCACACGGGTCATTACACCTTCAATACTTTTGGTTGTAAAAACAGACCAAATCCTCATGCAGTTTCAATGGATATTCAATGTAGTCTCGACCAAAGACGAAGGTTGAGCAGTAATATTTGACTGCAGCAAAAAAATGCAAAAACATTTAAAATTTTATTTTATTTTTTTAACTTAAGAGCTTGCTATTGTCGGTGGAGTTAAGTGGAGATGCCTCCATTCCTCTCTTCGAAGTTAAGGAAGGGTTAGGAGTAAGGTGTAGGACCTTTAAAATTTAGACAAGACATTTTAAATTTAGAACGCGAATCAAACTACTTTGTAATAAAAATACGATTTATTCGAGTGAATCGCGTGCACTCTACCAACATAACCAAATCAAATATTTAAGCGTGAGAAGTTTCAGGTCGTCTGGTGCAGCTACGAATAGCTTGGATCAATACCAACCTAATCTGTTTAGTTCGGGCCTCGATTGGCACACGTTGAAACAAATGTTACTGCGACCTTTGTCCCTTTGCCCCGTCACATTTTTCAGGTTGAAATGCACTTTTTTCTGTTTGCTAAATTGTTTTTCATGGTGTTCTGGGACAGACACAATGCAATTTAAAAGGAATGAATTTAAAATTAAAACGCCTTTTCACGATCTATCTAGAGTAAAGTAGGAGTTCTTAAATAAAAGATTTTTACAAAATTTATTAATTCTTTGTCAGTAAAATGGGGAGTTAGTAAATTAACCATTTTGTAAAATTTTATAAAATTGTACTTGTAAAAAGTTCCTCATAAGTATACATAAGTAACATTTTTTTATATATTACTAGCTATGCCCGCGACTTCGTTCGCGTGGTTGTCGGAATGTTATATAGCCTAAAGCCTTCCTCTATAAATGGACTACCCAACAAAAAAAGAATTTTTCAAATCGGACTATTAGTTCCTGAGATTAGCGCGTTTAAACAAACAAACAAACTCTTCCGCTTTATATTATTAGTATAGATTTCAACACACTTTACAAATACAAATAAAATAAAAATTTACAAATAAAAAAGAGACTCCAACGCCGCGCCGCGAGGTAGGGTACCCAGAAGGTTGGCAGCATTACCCCTCTGCACCGCAATAGAAATTCTTTGAGCAAAGTAGCTGCCCGCCCTCAGATCGCCCGTAACATCGCGGAGACGCGTTGAAATCTCAACAACTTCAAAAGTAACAAATTAATTGTTTTGTAGTAAATGGATTTCTGTAACATACCTAATCTTTATTCGTAAACAAGACGTTATAGGAAGGCGAAATAAATGTCAGTCCTGGATAAGGAAATACCGCGGAAAAAAAATCAGCTAAAATCTCAAGTTTCTAGTTGTAACGTTTTTCCTAAGTAAATAATATCAGTGACTGAGCATTAAAAGAGTATTTCCCCTTTTTTTACCATTCAGTATACTTAACGCAACGAGTAGAACAAAACTATTGTGTAGAAAAAGTCGAAACTCGTTGACAGAATATGTTTATACTCGTTGAATTATTGTCGCAGCGCGTGCCAGTGACGTCGCTTGTTACCGCGCGTCACATTTTTCCCGGCGACAAATAGAGATGATGACTGAGTCAGAAAAGTATTATCCAAAACAGTATTATTCCAAATATGGACCCATATTTTTATTAAAAAAAAAGCGAAATATGACAATGGTACACTGCTATTAAAAAATCGTACGAAGCCCTGACGTCATACGTAATCAAAATGCTGCATCATAGTAATTTTTAAATTCTCAGAGAAAAAAAATACATACGTGCACATGCACAATATTTTTACTGGTCCACAACGAAATCCCCCAATCAATAAATAAATCATAAGTATAAATATTTTAATATGCTGAATCTAGATCAGCTTAAAATTTTTTGAAACCCCTAAATAAAATTTTTGACGTTAATTTTTAAATTTTTTAAAATTCTAGATTTTTTTGACTGCCGTTCTACGAACGAAACGCAACTTTATTCACTTTGAACAAAAAACGCACCGTATGTGTTTTCTTAAATCTGTTCTGCGAAACACACACGGTGCGTTTTCCCGCAGTGGAAGTGTGAACGTACCTACGTAAAAAAAATATTAAAAAATTCAATGTAATTAAAAAAAATCATATGTGATGATGCATAACTTTTAATACTATATTTATATTCAGATGCTATAATTAATAATTTAGGCATAATATTTAAAGGAGAGAAAAAAAAGTTTTTGCAAACCAGAATCTAACTGATAAGCCAAAAATATTTTTTTTAGTCATCATGTCTATTTCGTCAGGAAAGCGGAGAAACGACAATGTCATATAAAGTTATGTAAATTATATTTCGACGCTCGTTACAAGTACAAATTCTTGTATTTTCGAGCTAAATAATAGCCCTCGTGTTGTGACTTATATGCGTTTAGTTTTTATTTGCAAAGAATAAGCTTTATTTAGTATTTGCTACACGAATTAACAGCAAATAAGACTGGAAGTGTTAGCTCTGGTTTTGGTAGGAAAAATTGTGCAAAATATCCTGGTCCTAGCTTTCTAGCTGTCATGTCGTACATACATTAAAAAAAATTGGGACTCAGTACCTCGGTTGCTTGGGATTTTATTATTTTAAGATAATATCCAGGCTTTTGTTAAATTAAAGCTGGAAAGTATATAATCGTAACAAAATATTTTAAAAAAATATGAAATATTATTCAGTAACAAACTTCACTATGTTATTCCCAACAAACAGGAAAGTACCTAAAACCTCGGTTGCCTGGAAAAGAAGCAGTTGCAATAAGGCCGCCTTTTGACGTCTGTTTTATGTAATCTATTTTCTGGGTCGTAATATTTTGGTGCAATACAGATTTTAACTAAGTAATTAAAATTAACGCAGTAATTATAAACAACTAACACAGCTAATATATGTTGAAATTATCCCCAGTGGCGGATCTTATTTCAATAAGAACAAAGCTGAGCATGAGTGCGATGCTCTAGTATCCTACTTATCATACCAGCTTAAGGCCGACTATATATAAACACAGACCTCGCTTTATTTGCACTTGCCCATTTATCCAGATGAAAAATAAGCAAAATATACAAGACTAAAAATGAAATTTCTATAGGGCAATAAAAATTAATTCTTTTTCCAATAATATCTGCACTTGCAAATGTTCATATAACTTTCTATTGCTACTAACCTTGTCGTGCTAAGTATATCAGAGAGCAGAAAATAGTGTACACCTACAAAAAAGAAAGAAAATGGTCGGTCATCAGTGCAGAATGTTTCCTATTATCTATATAAAATAATTCTCTGGGTGTAGATGAAGCGAAAGACTAGGTCTGTCTGGATCGTAGTAAGTGGAGGTCCATAATCTCTGCCTACCCCTTTGGGAAACAGGAGTGATAGTATGTATGTATGTATTTAAAATAAACAAAGGGATGCCCAAAATTTCACTGAAAATGTTTGACCCGCAGGGCGTGCATCCGTTTGTTTATTTTTCGAGTTTCGGCACTGATATCAGACTTTTCAAGCTGCCTAACATTTGATTGCCTAAGATAGGACGAACGGCTTAATGCCTAATAAATGAAAAGTAAGCTAATAAATAACAATTGTCTAAAGTTATATTTTAAGATCTGAATTGCACGTCGACTTTCAAAAGTATATTAAAAATATCAGTATGTTAAAAAATTAAGCGTGAGTTGGTTGAGTAAAAAAAATCCTGGCCAAAACTATAATTAATTATTATCTAGTAGACCTCACGTACAAATGGTTGCCCATAAATCAAATAATAAGTCATGCAGTAGTTAAAGAATTATTTTCAAAAACTCTTTAGTTATCAACGACCAAAAACCCTCGCCTAGTGAGTAACTTCCACCAATTGAAAGGTCTAAACAATATTGGACACCAATTAATCATAGTTTGCCCACGATTTTTTTTAGCTAACCCACTCGCGACTTATTTTTTTACATACAAAATGTTATACTAGTAGTTCGCCACGAACTGTGGACTCGCGAACCCTATAACTCGGTTACCCCTTGACCAATATGGCTCATGTTCTAACTTAAAAATTATATTAGCTACATCTACACGCCTACCAAATTTCATTAAGTTCTGATCAAAACTACTTGTGTTATCGTCGAACAAACATACTTACATACATACAAACGCTGGATTGTTGAAGTAGACTCGGAAAACTTTACTCGCTTTGCTTTGCTCGCTCGTTCAATAAAATACTACTACCTACAGATGGGTGAAGATCGACATCTAATTCAGCTCTTAGATGATTTGATACTTATGTTTTTCTTCATTGATCTAAACTAGACATGTTATCCTAAATGAAATGGTTATCTAAGTGAATACACATTAAACTCAGGCACGTCAAAGGCTCAAGGCTGCCTGGACATACTCGTAGTTAGATATGATCGTTTTTCGCTCGCAGGCTATTTTCCGGCACGCTGCACGAGTCAGTCCATCGGCTTTGATGTAAAATGACACCTACCCTTTGTTATACTTGGCTTACTCCGAATCAAATACAAGGTTTTGATGCGGAATAAATGAACACGTGTAGTCTGGGAGAAAAGAAAAGCGTAGAATGTACCAGCTCCTTTTCTTCCCGCGCAGATCATAAGGCTGGTTTTACAGCTGTACAGGTGACCTGTACGGGAAGCGTCTGCCCCGCAGTGCTCTGAACTGAAACGAGTGTTCAGTATGATTGAGCGGGATGCGTTGTCGGGCTTTCATAAGTAAATAAAATAAAATAAATTATTTCGGACTTTTCTAATGTCCATAGTGTTATTAAGTCATACTTTACCCGTAGCGTGTTCCATACTTAACGATCCGCGTCGCTATGAAACGATGTTCTAGCGCCTCGCGTGTGTCTCCGCTCTGGGAGCATACGGGCAATCCGTACGTATCTCCTCTATACATATGAAACCAGCCTTAAAGCCGATCTGAATCATATCAATAGGTAAAGCTACTTTGATACCCTATTTCTAACTTCATTGGTAGGCATCAATGCCGTATTATAATTTATTCATCGCTTGAAAATACCGAAATTTTGTACCAAAAATTATGAATCTTTCAGCCGTGAAATAAACGAACACGAAATATTAATCACCGTTTATTCGATACAATAATTTAATGACCAATACATTATCGATTGGGTATCTGTTGAAGATACCGCAATATCTTTTACCATTTTTACTACTTTTAAGTTTGAAGAAATATATGTAAAGAAATTAAGTTAAGGACTTTACGTTTAATAATTTAAAAAATAGAATTAAGGCTTTATAGGTACGTAGTACGTACTGGCTACCTACGCACCTTACAATTTACAATGATTTTTTTTTCATTTATAATTGCAATACTAAGTTACTTTACTATGCTTAATGGCATAAACTCCATAAAATTCACTTAGTCACTTGCTAGCTCTTATACGCCTATCTAGCACTTTCGATACCTAGTTTATAAGCCGAATCCATACGAAAACATGATAAACAATGGACAAATCACACTAATTGAGCTAGTCCCAACGTAAGTTTTAAACTTGTATTATATGCAAATTGAAAATATGTGATAAAAATATCCGCCACGAGTGGGATTCGAACCCACGACCCTCACGTTAAAGCCGTGAGTGCACTACCAATTGTGCTATCGTGACTTCGAATCACCACGACAAATTTTCTCATCACATAGTACACGCATTTGAAACATGCGTAAATCTTCATTACTACCCACTATTCAATTTGGATAATTTTCCAAGCATTGTAATGCTATAAAAAAATAATAATTGAAATTAAGCCTTTAATCAGCTTTCAATTCATCGAATATGAATTAAGTTGCCATATACATACAAACCACACTTCTGAATAGTGGGTAGTAATGAAGATTTACGCATGCTTCAAATGCGTGTACTATGTGATGAGAAAATTCGTCGGGGTGATTCGAAGTCACGATAACACAATTGGTAGTGCACTCACGGCGTTAACGTGAGGGTCGTGGGTTCGAATCCCACTTGTGGCGGATTTTTTCATCACATATTTTCAATTTGAATAATTTTCCGAGCATTGTAATGCTATTAAAAAAATAATAATTGTATTATATGATATTAACTCAGCGATACTATATTTTATAATTAATACATAATAGATAAAGACCCAGGACAATTTGAAAAAGGTAATTTTTCTGACTTGCCCTGGCTGGGGACCGAACCCAGAATCTCCGGATTGCGGACAAGCGTGTTAACCATTACCCTACGGAGGTGACGGAGGTGGTCAAAAAAGCCTTGGTGTGTGTAAATACAAAACACGGCAAAGTGTAAAGAAATAACTTTCCATTTCATTGTTTGAAAATTATACGCATGATAAAATTCACGCCGTACATTAAAAAATAGAACAGGGGTCAATGTTAGAGATAACTGGATTTAAATTCTCTTCAAAAGTCGCTTTTCATAATACTGTGCTTGTTACTTGGTGCACTATGTGTACGTAATATAGACTAGTTGAGTTTGTGTGGGGTATTAGTGTCGGTAGCCGTCTCTGCAACTGAACTTCTCGAACTGACGAAATGCAGAACCACTGCTGTGAAGTAGATTAGTTAGTGTTTCTAGATAATTTAGAGAAAGACATTGTTGTTGTTACAAAGTTATTGGTATTATTTGCTTCGCGTCTAAATTTTAATTCATGTTTATAAAACCAATGGCTGCGATAGAATGGTCGATTAATAAAGCGCCGTGTTTCTTGCGCCTTTGCTGTAAGTATATGCAATTGTGCACTCTTTATTTAATGAATACTGTGTGATAGTGATTTATTTTTGTTTAAAAAGCAGAGTGAAAAATAGTATCAGCAGGAATTGATCAACCAAGTCGTTCCTCATATCTTATGGATTGTAATTACAGATCTGTATAGATCTTAATGTTTTCAACACCTATTGCTATCAATATTTATCACTGTTACTGTTTCTTAAAAAAAAATCGTTAAATTTTCAAAATAAATATGTATGCCTTTCGTATATAAACATCTCTCACGGGCCTACTGGAAGAGATCTCTTTTGAGATAAGTAGTGCCTTTGTACATTTATGTATTCTCTGTATATATTGTCCGTGTACATAAATTAGTAAATAAATACATAAAATAAATATTTCCAAACTATTTTAAAGTCTATTCATTAAATATGTACAGAGAGGCAATGTAATTTTAACCCATATAAAGTATTTTTCAGCTGAAATCGCTTGCGTTATGGAGACACCGCTGCCCATGCCTATAGATATTGCATTGCAGATGAGTCCTAATTTTTCAGTTTCAAATTAAACCTAAATATTTGAAGTGATTAATCACTTTTGTTTACAACAATCTGACTAAATTGGTGTAAACAATGACTACGCACAAAATTCTTATACGCCCTACCTACTCCGTGAATAAAGCTCTTATTCCCCGAACGCGTAATTACTCGTATATTTCTGTTGATGCACAATATTCCCTTAATGTACAAAACAAATATTTAAGGATTTTCAATTAAAAGAACTCTCATTAGTGCTTCTTTCTATTTTAAGGACGTCTTCCGACTCCGCCGCTTCATTTCTTCTTATTTATTGTAATTTTGCTCTTTATTAACGACGGTTCTAAGAACACTTTAAACCTGATGCTGGGTGAAAAAACAATTAGAGATTTAAAATATATTTTGTTTTGTATATGTTTTATATTCCATAACTAAGTTTTGAATTCCATGAAAATGAGTAGGTACTCGTACCTTGCCTCTTACGTTTACTTCAATAAACAAATTAAATATTGTTAAGTTTAAAAAAGTTAATATTTCTACGATTGTTGTGTGTACGTATGCCAAGCGGAAAAATAGAATGTTTCTAGATAGAATGTTGTTTTATTTTGTTGTGCCTTCCGGACACAGGCGTATTATATTATTTTTAAAATTATTTTTCGCTTGATAACTGTTTCCACCCCTAAAACTTCAATTTTCTCTTACAATACTATAAACTGGGGCCGTGTCATTTAATATAAAAAAGTCAAGTTGACGAAGTTTTTGCAAAAATATAGATATTTAAATTGTAAATAAAATTTCACATACATAAAATTTCAAATAAATCAAAACATGCGGCCCTAATATCTGCATCGTTTCTGAAAATCGTCAAACTCGTCGGTATAGTATTTCCATCTATCAGCCCACGTTGGTGTTGTGTAAGACGATAATGAATAATATCTAATTATTTATTAATGTAAGATTGTAATTACAAAATAACAACTAATATTTATTAAATAGTAACTAAACTAAACTAAAATTAAATAACTAAAAAAATAATAATATTAATTATATTTATATATATCTACTATGTATGTGTACTACACATAATACATATGTTTCGATGTTGACTTAAGGTAGATACTTCATATTTTATTATAAATCAGACACATCATCACAGATCCTGGTCGGGCAGTAGTTATTTAAGCAAGCAATAAAACGGGTTATATCCGGCCCGGCGCCGCGCCCGCCACTAATCAAATAACCCGGATTTACGACCGGCAAAGAAAATGCTCTGGGCCTTCCCTTTTACATGTATTGATAAACTCGGTTAGACATAAGAATATATTCGAGGTGTTTCAGTCACTTGATGGAGTAAGAATGTATGTACGTATATAAAATAAATAAAATACGTCTTCAAAACTATATTAGGTATGTTATGAAAGATTTTAAACATTTATAAATTTTAAAGAAATAAAACACACATATTTACATTTTCGCTTAAGCTTAAGCTTAGCGAATAAAGGGAGTGCATTTCTCTCCCGTCACACCGAAACATTGTCGTAATGTAATTATTATATTCCATGAAAACAAGTCACTAAATATATTTATTCCATTTTGCTCAAGTACCGTTTTGATCCTTGAATTTCCTCGAATTCCCGCAACTGCATAAAAGCAAGAGTAAATTAGAATTTCCTGAGAGGAAACTCTGTTATTATATTCATCAGTCCTTCAAACTGAACAATTTTAACAACCAAGTCGGTATGTACGGCACGGTTAGTAGTTCGTCAAAATTTTCTCGTTATTTCAAAGTATTATACGAGAACGGTATCTACCGACATACTAAAGGGAATGTTATAATTGAATTCAACATTTAAAATAGGTATGTTATGAAAATTTTCACCATAGCTAGTATTCTAAACCACAAACCTCACATTAGTGCTCAACTAAGTTTCCGTGGCTTCAATCAAATCACCTTTTACTCACAAGCCAAGGCAGCAAAGTGCTAGTGTGAAGTTTGTAAAAATAGAGATTTTGTATGAGTAACTTAAAAAATTATTCGCCTTCAAAATAATTGACACAGACAAATTTACTCCATTTTAGTTTTAGTCCCATTTTTAAGTGAGGCTTTAGATATTATAATGATACATATAGTACTTAGGTGCGCAAAAGGTTTCAGTCTTTCAGTTAAATTTTTAATTAATTAAGCTACTATGAGTCGCTTATCTACTATAAAAGGTGCTGAATTCAGTTTAAAAAGGGTAATCTTGGTTTGGTTACTGAGAGCTGTGCAAAGCTCGTTGACTCTATTCGAATGAAGACTAAACGCATTCGTTAATTTTTCTTCTTCTCTGAGAACATTTATTACTGTTTCTCTTTGGCATCCATTGTTAAATCTAGAGTTAATCAAAGTTGCGATTTTGAATTTTATCGCTTTTGTCCACTGATGCATTCATGAATTTATTGTTAGAACGATCAGACAAGAGCATTTATTTTTGTGCAATTCGATTTAGGATTAAATAAATAAGTACTGTTAAATAAATTAACCTTCTGCGAAACAAGAGAAGTTTCTTTTTAAACTTGCAGTGTACTCTTATGTAGTATATAATTGCTGTATATGTGTGTTGTGTTTGTTTTACATTACATATACGCACTACAGGATACCTGATGATAAGTAGGCTCGGTAAGTGTACCGAGCCTAAACACCTCCGTGTTAGTGAACACGGAGGTGTTTAGGTATACTAAATAAAATCATCTAGCTTGGCAACTATCTGTTTACTGAAGTACGTAACAATTAGATACTAACCTTAAGATTGACTCACAAGCCAACCGGAGTATCTACAATGGTCGAATAACTTACTAGAGGACTGCCTTAACTGAGGCTTAAATTAGGACTGCCTTATCCATTAAAAAAAACTGTCGGTACTGTGTTCCCGTGAACTATATGGGACAGAGAATCGAATCTGTCCTAAACATTTTTTGGGATTTTTCTATCGTCAAAAACACTTCATACCTTAACAACATTATGTCAAAATCGCATATACACCACCTTCTGCAAGGCAAAGGCTCTATCATTTTCCTATAACTCAACTAGATGTTAAGGCCGTACCTAAATTTTCCGGGGTCTAGTGCTGCCCCCATTTAAAATAAATAATTTTAAAGAAAACGGAGACATCATTTAATATTTTGCAACTATCAAGTCCTAGATAACCCTTTTAAAGTGAGAACGTTAAGCTTTACTACGCACATTTGCGAAAAACGGCCACTTTTGGCAAATTTTCGTAGTAAAGCTTAACGTTCTCATTATAAACTGTAAACAGTAGTTCTTAAATACTTTGAAGGATTATCTAGGACTTGATAGTTGCAAAATTTTAAATGATGTCTCCGTTTTCTTTGAAATGATTTATTTTAAATGGGGGCAGCACTGGCCCTCGGAAAATTCAGGTACGGCCTTAAGGGTCTGATGATGTAGCTTGTACTCAGAATAAAAGCTTGTACAGAAATATAATTAAAATGTTTATAATATCCAAAAATATTTAATTTATCTTTGCAAATATAATAGTGTAATGTAAAAACATTTTTATGTGTGTAGCAATGACTAGTGCTTTTCTGAATACTGCTGGCCTGCCATTGGTCTGTAAAAGGTTAACCATCATTTTCTTGATACTTTGCATATCCAATATGCAAAGTGTCAAAAAAATTATGACCAACCTTGCGCGGTGAGATCTCAGCCTGGTCTTGTAGGTACATTAGGCAAGTCTTTCTAGGTACATCGGAGCGTGTAGACTAATCAAGACGAGCCCCGACTGCTGATAGTCAACACCTTGAATATTCAACAGTGCAATTACTACCAAATCTCTGTCTCAGGGCTTTATTACACTAGCGATTTGCGCGTTTACGACTTTACTTTTTTAGTCTCTTATATATTTAATTGCTTTTAGCTAAGCATTATTAAATTAAACCGATATATGTAAAAAAATATTCAATGACACCCTATTACCAATATTAAGCTATTGTTTTAATTAAAAAAATCTAGTTATAGATAGGATCGTAGGATATTATCTTTCGATCAATCTTTCTATCCGTTCGGCTGTCCGTCTGTCAGCAAGTTGTATCTAGTCGTCTGTTGATATTTTATAGTACATGTATAAGTCTTGATTCAACTTGGGTAGATTAATAAAGATCTGTTACTACACCTACGAAAAGCATTTTTTCTATTGTTTTTTTTGTCCAGTTAATGAGATTAGACCTTGTAAATGAGGAAGTGGATATTGAAGGAGGCTTGCTGTCTGTTCCATTAGGCAAGCCTTTCTAGGCACATTGGAGCGTGTTAACTAATCAAGACGAGCCTTGCTGATCGTCAGCACCTTGAATATTCAATAATGCAATTACTGCCAAATCTCTGTCTCAGGATTCTATTACATGATTTGCATGTTTGCAACTCGGCGTTTCAGATTTTGATGTAGTACCTACTTCATTTTATGTTTTTGTTTGCTTATCTGCTAAAACACTAACCGTTATACTTGCGTATGCGAGTGATTCAACACTAATAAAAATAACAAAAATACTTCTTTTTTTTTCCGGATTGCCAATATTATTTTTGATTCTACATTCGTATTAAGTTTTCAATTTTATTTAAATTCCGTAAACTCTTTTTTCCACTTTTTAATCTCGAGAGAATTACCTCCTATTAGCCCCAAATATTTTGGGATGAAACATCGTTTTTCGAATAAATGAGATGAAAATATATAAAAACGTTCTCAACTACGATAACAAATTGTCATCATCACGTTGGGCCGTACTAACTCAAATGAAAAATATTACATAAAATCACCGAAAACTCTCATGTAACAATTAAAAGTATTTAATTTTTTATTCGAGCAACTATTTCCAATTCCCACTGAAACTGTTGTTTTACATGTAATCCTACCAAATTCCACATATTTTAAAACAACAATATTTTGAAATATTAATTTCTAACAAAGTTAAACAATATAATTATGTAACAGATTCACTTACACCAAAAATCGAGCAAAAAAGCGATTTTTTTTTCTTTCTTATGACCGCTATTTATTCCGCAGTAAACGGACGTTTCTTAATAATTAACAAGTCTTAAAAAACTTCGGAAGTACATTGCAGGGAAAGTAATTCTCCAAGGTTTAATTATTCACAACAAGTAGATTGTTTTCCGCGGCCTAGAGCCTACTCGAGTCTTTCTAAAGATTTCAAGTTTTGTACTGAGTTATGCGAAATGTTTTATTTATTTATTTAACTTCATATACAAATACAAGTGTATGTATGTATGTCATATGCTTCATTCGTGCGCTTCTTTCGAGAATAAAATAGCCTTTCACACTCATACTTAAAAAAAATTAAGCCAATACATACAAATAAAAAAACTTTTCAAAAGGTCAAACACTTAGATCAAAGAGTCCGATATATTGAGGAAAAAGAATTGTTTCCAAAAAGAAAATACTTTTACTGTGATTGTGAGAACATTCGTGTGTTGTTGATCTTCATTATATGTAATGGAAAAACATAAATACAATAATTTTGTACTAACCTAAATATGTTTGGTGACGCAGGGTGGGATACTTTGTCGACAAGCAAAATATCAACAATCATAATGTCAACACCATATAATTAACAATTCTAGGATTTAAAATCTTAAAATTCTTCCAAATTACTTTTGTATCGCAGACTAATTCTTCTTCTTATCGAGTCGAAATGGTTTCACTGTAGCTTCAATTTCAAATCATCTTTGACGAGTATTTGAAGACTAATTATAACACTTATATTACCTAAATGAATTAAGTACCTAAGTCGTTCCTTTTGCTTATTTATTACCGTAGAATAACAATGTTAAATTGTACAAGTACAACAACCGTCTTAGGTGTAGCACGGGTTCAGCAGGAAAAATCTATTCGCGATTCCCCAAACGTGGAGTGGATAAATTATTCATGATGAATATCGCAACTTCGTATTATTATGTATCCAGATTCGTACAGACTCAAGTCGCAGAAATATTGATAAGATACCGAACATGAAATTCAAGAATCAGGGCTGCTCTTTTGTGTAAATAGCGTTTCACTCTCGCTTCGTGTGGCGTGTCGTTTTCCGTGACTGATCCGAGCCCGCTTCCAGTGTGTGTATTGTTAAATGCACTCTTGTAGTAAATACCTACCTAAACTGCTTATATCTACTATTTTAGCAATTTTAGGCGGTTACCCCACTGCACCGCGCACCGTCGCGGAGCGCGGGACGGCAGATTTTAACATTGTATGCAAGTATCTCAGTTTATATAGAAAACACGCCTAGTCAAACCCACTAAAAACGCGTGAACGCACGGGAGCGCGACCCGCGCGCTGATTCTGCCAGTCTGCGCGGGGGCGCGGCTAGCCGCACGATAACACATTACTCCGCAGTACTGCCCGTGTATATGTATAAAGGACAAAGAAAAAATAACTCCACGGCACTCATTCAAGATGCTTTAATAAATGAGTTCAGTATCCATTCTCCACGACGATCGACTGAAGTGAATATTTAACCCAGGGCCGTCGAGGCAGATCTGCGCCTCCGTCGCCGCGCGCGGAATCTGCCGATCCGCGCACCGCGGCGGGATGCGTTTCCAGTGGGGGGGAATCGCCTTAGCATTGCTGGTTACTTGATTTTGTCATAGCAAGTAAATTTTTTGTTGTTGGTTACATAAAACCTTCCCAAAAAAAATTATTCCACCTAAATCTACATGCCTTACGAAATAGAAAAAGGCTTCGCTTAACAAGATCGAAAATAGTAAAAGGGTATTAACCTATCAACTGTTTAGGAGAATTTCCAGATTAGCGCCCTTTCCCTAATATGACTTCTACGATTATTTTAAGTATTCGATTGACTTAATTATTTAAAAAAAGTAAATAAATCGGTTTCCGTTAATAATGATAAAATATTAAAATGTTATCAAAATGAAAATATCTTGTAGGTTAAAATTGCTTGAAAGGTTTACGGTAGAAATGCAAAGGACAAAATCAGAATCGGGTCTGGGTTCGCCTAAGCTTTTTAAAAGTTCCCACTTCGAATTGACTTTCCCTGTTCGCCGGAGTTTCAGCATGGCTCAGTTGCCTCTGACTGGTGACCCATTTCAAACGTCATTGTCCCCAAATCAACATGGACCACTATCTCTGTTCCCGAAACGGAGGTGACATACTTACGTGTGTGAAAGTCGTTTCAATATGTGTATTATATTTTGTCACTTTATTTTATCTATGTTTAGGTACCAATGTATGTGTTGCTCTTTGTAAAAATCTGATCTAAAAATGTATGTGACCAGGGTACGACGATGCTCGACGTCTGCGGAAGTGCCTCCTCCTGTATCTGTCCATTGATCCAGCTATTTACTGAGTCACTTCAGGTATTGGTCAACTATCGTTTTTTATTTCGTTTATTTTTACTTTTTTTTTCTAATTTCGGTCACACTACCTACAGCTATTGGCCACAGGGCAACCATAAACTTTTGTTGTAATACGGACTCTACTCCAATGTAAGTTTGTGGCTGCCAGATATTCATAAACACAACCTCTATTCTAACCTTTCTTCAGTGTAACTCAACTCTCTCTTATAACTAGATCAATCATGTCAATGGGTAAATTGAGAATAAAGACGAAAAGGATTTTCGAAAGAACGATCAGAAACGAGGAACTGGCGTCGAAATTATTGCTCCCTTTCCCAAAGTCAAATCCTACGTGCACGTTTGTAAAGCAAAGCGCGCAAATTGTGAGTAAGGGCTGTAACAGACATACCGTATTTGGTAAAAATTACATGCGGCTTGCACGACCAAACATTTAATTATGGTGCACTTAATTACATTGCACACGCAATCCTACCACACATAGTTTTTGCAAATAATTATACCTAGCCGAATAAATTATAAACGAAAGCGCTACGTAAAAATCTATCTGTCGCAAACATTGGAGAACCACGCGCTTTTCGATTTTTGATGGCCAGCTACATACCTGGTTAGCCCAGCCAGACCGAAGTACTTACAGTCTCTGATTTCATATCATCATCATCATGTCTTTTTTTAGTCTCTACTGTAGAATCACGACCTTTTAAATACTACTTGAGCCATACTTGGCCAGAGCAGGCAGAGGATTGGGCCTATGCTCTACACGCTGGCCAGACGTATTGGAGGTCTCATTGATGTTTATAAGCTTTGCTTTAGCTTGTGTTTCCTAAGTCGCCTTCTACGACATCCACGGGAAGACTTGGAGTGGTCCTATTCTACTCTGCCGGAAACCACACGGCAAATGATTTCATATGGGACATTGTTTATTATGTAACGATGATTGAATTATAACACTCATTACCTATATCAAAAACCTCTGACGCGAAATTGTTGGTGTTAGTCTACCCTAGGATATAGAGTCTGGCGTCAAATCTGCGAAAACTGACAACAGACTTGCAGACTTGTAGAAAAACAACTACTCCGAATTGGTTGCTAAACATGCGAGTGAGAATTTATTACTCCCCAAAACGTCACCAAATCTTGATAGTTCTTGTGGTCATAAAATTGTTAACAACGATACGTAAAATACAACTATGAATTTTTGTTTATTCTGTTGAATATGTAGTTAGTTATTAGCTCGATAGTCACTTTTGAATTGTTAAACTGTATGTGCTATTATCGACACACAAATCTATTATGTTTAGCGCATACACGCTAATATATTATGTACCTACATATATACATAACTGTCCACGCATCCAGAAAGGAGAGCCCTGGAGAACTGTAATACAGGTGCTGCCTACATCAGTCTCCAGTCTCCCCAATGTAACCGGTATCATATAACACACTTATGTATGTGTTATATTCTGCCTATTTATCGATGTACTTAATATATTGTTTGATTGTATAGAGTGCAATAAATACATTTTTATCTTTTATGTTGTATGCAAAAATCGGTAATATGCTTGCATGTGTGCTATGGACTTTACAAGTGAGGCTATTGAAAGACGACATACTTGAAGTGGCTTGGAACAAAAGATGTGATAAAGTTTTGTGGGGTGTCGCGAAGCAACGATGCGGCAAACGCCTAAGTTCCGACACTTGCTTTGCAAAGAAAATGTCATATTGCATGTTGGCTACAATAAATGTTAGGTTTGTTGAATTTATCACGACATTTTAAATAGCTTGAAAGAAGTTGGATAAGCGTATAGCAAATAAATAGTTCTTATGCAATGTACAAATGTAAAAGATAAGTATGTTATTCTTTTAATAAAATTGGAGGAGGAAGAATAAGAAGATTATTATGAAAGCGTATAAGTACGAGCAGAAAATAAAGCTAATATGGTTGGAAAAATTGAGAAATTAAGAAATTTAAACTTTAAGAAAATATGTAAAGATTTTAGTTAGATATGCCGATAATATGATTATTTGAAAAGAAAGATGATTCCGTGCTTCTGAAGGCACGTAAAGCTGTGGGTCCCAAACTTCATCTAGCGTGTGTTTAAACCGACTGGTTCTGGTCTACCCTTTGGGTTGCAGAGGTCAGACGACAGTAGCTCTGTGTAAAAACCAGTAACCTCATCAAACGAGGTTAGGTAGCGGGAATACTCTCGGATTATGATGATGATGTCGATAATATAAATGATAAAATCGTGCTCTAAAATAATAATGGGTACGTACTCGTATTAGAACATGTAAAATTTTTATATCTACAGTTAAAATGACGATGTACAAAACCCCTAAAATTACAATACCAAATACTTCAAACACCTTAATGATGTAACACCGACCTATAAAACACCAAAGTTTGCAATTCTTAAAATCTAGATTACCTAATGATTTAAAATATCTATAATCATAATAAAAAAGTAAACAATGTCATAGTCTACAACATGGAAAGTTAAAATACCTACTTAAAAGTGGTATTAAAGTACGACGACTATTACGTTATCGATAAAACTGTTCATAAAAACATGTTTCAATATGGATAGAACTTTTCTAGCACTCGCCGGCCGCTACCGCGGCACGCTCGCTTCGCTTACTCGGCTCGTGCGTGTGTTGGTCGCAGTTCTAACATAACCTAACCTATAGGCTTTCCCTAACCTAGTAAAATGGATAGAACTTTCCTAACACTCGTGGAGGTAGTATAACTTAATTAAGACCTTAACACATTCCTGAATCAGCAACCTGAGTGTGATGTGTTTGTTGATGGAACGAATATGGTTGTAAGGAACCTATTAATATATTGCGAGAATGACGAAAATGAGTCAACTTGTATATTATAATAAGTTTTTACTGTACATTATTAGTAATGACACCCGTCGTACCAACTATGTACCAATAGTAAAATATTTTAATTACATTTAGCTATAAGTTCTTTCTATATACTGTAATTGGTGAAAACCGTTGTATTTAGTTTTTACAATAAATAAATAAATAACTACGAAAAAGTGGTTTTCTTATTGCACGCCTCATAGGCGAAGCACATGAGGTAGTGCTCTACTCTCGCCTTACAAAAATCAAGTGATTTTTTTAACTAAATGTGTCTCTATTTATTTTCTATCGCACTTGTACAATAATATTTACACATAAATGTCAAGGAAAAACACTAGTTTCAACACTTATGACATTTTTAAAAGACATTTTGCCTTTTAAATGAATACGAACAATGTTTAATTAAATCATTTTGTGGACGTCCGTGTGTCTGTATGTATGGAAACTGGCGTGGTCACGATAACTCCCGAAAAACTTATCTGATCAAGTCCATTTTTTTATACGCTTCAGCATTATCCAAAACTAAGTCCTTTCGAAGATCACGGTCTAATTCAATGTAGTTTAATCGTAATTATTATTATTATAAAAATACAGGTGACATATTAAAAATAATTTTGGATGTGAGGTTTGTTGAAAGAGTTAATACCTATGTATGATGAGTACGAATGTGTAACTGGCAAGTAAGAAAAGAAGTAAAAAGAAATTTGAATAAAGAATGTTGTGATTTTGTTTGTTTTATTAAATATGAAAGACGAATAAATGTAAAAGAAGCGATAAGTTAGTTAATATTTTATTTAATTTGCATTAACTAATTGAGAATGAAAAGAACAATCAGTGGTAACACTTTTCTTGACATTCGTGACGTAGTCTTGTGTCTTTTTCTTGATTTTGCTTAGTTTTTTTGAGATTTCTCAAAATCTACCGGTCCGAATCGGTTTAAATTCACAGGAAATCTGAGTTGTATAGAACTTTTTGGAAAGCTACTGTTTGGTTCCGATCGGTTTAGTTGTTCAAGAGTTATAAGCGGGTCACATACACACCCCCACACACATACGGATAGGGTGCATGACACTTGCTCGTGAGTGGTCAGGCAAGATTTCTGAGACCTTTAAACGTCGAAATCTGATGAAAACTCGACTTTTCAAAAACGGGGTGAAACTAATAACGTCCCGAATTTTGAAAATTTTCAATTTTCTCAGCAGGAAGTTAAAAATAATCTCCAGTCATGCGTTAAAGCCGACACATACTTTTCTTCGTTTTAAGTTAGCAATATAACAATCAAAATCAATTTAATGAAAAATGAGATTATGAGGCGTGCACTTTTGGATTTTCCAAACTATTTTGAGCATTGGGTCGCCTGGACATTAGGTATTAAGATTTTTAAATTTTAAGTTATGTAAAATTATGCTATATGAACTTCGAAAAAATACTGATTCAATATTTAGAACTTTCCCTATTTTGAATTTAGATCAACCAACCAAAAGGTGTTGTAATTTTAGGGGTTATTACAAATTTCACGACGTTGTTTTGCAGCTATTGACATCTTGAAACTTCTTCCAATAACTAATAAGACATTAAAATATAGTTGAATAACAACTTTCACTGCGAACAATAAACCGAATTCGAGTAACAAGACTGATGGTCTAATAAAAGAAAAGTTATTCCCCACAAACCAAACGCCTCCAGAGATTAACCGAAAGCAGTAGCGGTATTAGGGCAGGGCGGGCCTCAGTGCCCGACCCAGGCCCCAGAAATAAAGGGCGCGGATTCTGTAATGTCGCTTTTATTTCTTCTGTACAGACTATATTGGTCCACAAGAATACTAACCTTGGCAGGTAAATTAGCTAATAAGCTAACAACCAAAAGTTTAAACTTAAAAAAAAAAAAGACGGATTGCACTCCGGGAGTGCCGGCAGAAGTGAAAACTTGAATATTAACGTTGTGCATTTTTGATATTTTGGAATGGTTAGGGAATAATTTTACACGAATTGCTTTAATTATCAGTATAAAAGTACTATCATTTATGTGGTAAATACAATATTTATTTATTGCGCTATCGTACATAAACATGACAATTTATATTACATTAAAAAGTTTATCTCTCAGCTAAACGAAACAGCAGGCGCAGGCATACATTTTTGCCGCGCCGTAAAAAGAGAGGGGGCTACTTCCTCTCCTACGCCGCGCCGGCTGTCTACTCTCCATCCGTCTTACGAATTTTCGATCAGGACACGTGTCCTGACGCGAGTTTAAAATTTTTTACCCATTACAAAAAAAGTGCACAACGCCGCTAAAGAAGTTTTCACTTTAAAAATATTGTTTTTAGTTATGAAAATGAATTCTCATATTTAGTAAAGTGGTAATTTTGCTAAAGTAGACTTTAAGCACCCAAACGAATGTTTCCTGTAGTAACAAAATTCCCGAGAAAACAAATAAGTGTACTTTACAAAAAACTTAATACTTCAAAATACCGGTCGTAAAATAAAAATAAATTCATTGAACTAAAAAGTGAACACCTTCCGGTGGTATTCGAACTCAAGACGCTCAAGTCGTTCTGATCTCTTTCTAAACAAACTGGACTATTCATCTTTTGACAATGCTAGTGAAAATATCTGTCTACTGTATGTCATAATATAAAATAAAATTCCTTTGTTATTTTATTGTCACTACAAACACAAAATGGTCGTAAGAGCCATAAATCCCAAAGGCGCTTAGGCCCCTTGTGCCAACTCCGCTCCGTCATACGAATTTTCGATCAGGACACGTGTCCTGACGCGAGTTTAACATTTTTTACCTATTACAAAAAAAGTGCACAACGCCGCTAAAGAAGTTTTCACTTTTAAAAAAACCTGAAACTAGTACAGTAGTATACTACTGCACTAGTTTCAGGTTTTCTTTTTTAAGTTCTAAGGGATTAACTATATGTTACAATGGTCACTCACGTGAAAAACAGCTACTGGGTTTTTCACGTGAGTGACCCGTGTAACATATAGTAATGTCTATGTCTAACGTTAGTTTTAACCAATAAATTCTAAGGAGTTTTTTAAACATTGTAAATCTCCATATCTAATTAAATTAATCCTTACGCGTAAACCTACTTTGTGATTAAAATTTAACTATTATAGCATTATTGCCCTGGGGCATCGATACAGCTAGACCCGGCACTGTCCAAAAGTATAGGAAAAGTTATTCTTTTGATCACATCACTGTTAATAACTCTGTATCGCCCACGTAGCCGTGGGGATTCGAGTATTAACAACTGATCCTTCCTCTAAGTAATTAATTACGTGCATTGACTCACATTGGCGCGGTGTATTTGTGCCACCTTAAGATTGTCAAGTAGTTTAGTGATTCGTTTATCCCTAAAGAACTTTTCTCATATTTTCTGCAGATCAGGTAAAAATTCTAATACACTATCACTTCTTTGTCCCTTTCGGGGCAGTATTAAAGGTCGCAAGATCCAAAAGACAAACTAAACCAAATCTTTACATATAATACATTAAATAAATTAAAAATTTTAAACTAAATAAAAACTCATTTTCGATAAAACTCAAAGTTATAATATAGTATCTAACAATATAAAAATCAAGACTGCAATTCCATTTCCCTCATTCCGATCATTAGAGGTAGTTAAATAAGTTAATCAGAAATTATATTTAAGCCGTTTAATTAAGTGAGTACCCATAGAAATAAAATCTAATTAATAATGATGAATAACTGAAGATCAAACATTCTTAGGAAATTCCCTTGGCGATATTACAACCCGACATACATATTTGCGTACGCATTCTACAATATCGGGGTTTAAAGCGCTATGGAACCCCTTAATATGTTAATATAGCGAGTATCATCCCTTGCATCACGCGCTCATGGGGAAATCAGGGTCGTCAATCTTTTATTTTCATGAGAGATGATAATATGCTTTATACAAGCTTTTATATAACTTGCATGTATATATGTATGTATGTAACTATGTTTGTTCGGGTGGAATCTTGCAACTCAATTTTGAAGCAGATATCTTCAACTGATTAAGCTTAAATTTTTAAAATATTGATGTATATCGCGTGACAACGCAATATTATGATGTCTTGGAGCTGATCTGATGATGGAGCTGGAAGATGGCCATAAGAACTCTGTAATAAAACGACGCAACCCCGTTGAGTATGGGCTTATTTGTTTTGTGTAAAAGCTAGTACAAAAAATTATTTTTATTTATAAAAACTTATCTCCATACTCCTGACGCAAATGGATATGTGAGAGGTTTGAAACTTTAAACTAAGTATACGTAGTGAGTGAAAGGGTTCAAATAAGTAATCGGTTTTAGCATCTCATTTATTTATTGTTAGGTACTGTGTTACTAGAGTCGAACAGTGGAACAAAGGTTTGACAGACAATATGGGGTTGCTACACACATAAGCAGGCCGGCATTTTCGGTTCGGCAGTATTCGTCGAACAACAAAGCCGATCTGAAGTAATTATATGGGCTATTTCCCCGAACATTTATAACTACATAAATTCGATTTTACCACCCCGCTGTGCCGATTAATGCCGGCCCGATTACGTGTTTAGCAACCTTAATCATTGTTTCTTTATTTCATCTTTATGATATCGGGACAGAAAAACATTTGCGTCTATTTGTATCGCGTTTCGGATTTTTATCGCTGATCAAGTCCTCCATTATATCAAATAGTACCTAAAACAATAACCACTTCTCATGTTAAACGATTTGATGTACGTACATACCTCTACTGTATGTAATTATAATAACTCGCATGAAATATAATTATTATAATAAAATTTTACAATTATTTAAGTATGTACGTACATGTACATGTAATCTGAAGTCTACAATTTGAGGAAAACCAAAATCGAAACAAATGGAACACGTTGCAGCGGATCATAATGAGCCCGATAAATTAATTATCTCAATGTTAATTAAACGTGCTGGTATATGCCGAAGGATAAATCCAATAAAACGAACAGTAAATAACCACTTTATCATTTTAATATTAACTTTTGTTGTTGTATTCATGGAATGCTTCTCCCATTCCGTGCTATGTATAACTATAGATAAATTTTTCAAAACAAAAAACCGACTTTGGTTCCAGAAAAGTTAATTTCATATTCAAATAATTGTATACTAAGACAACATATATATTTACGTTATTTTCATTTAAAAAAACAAACTACACAACCGATTATGATAAAAAATGTATGGTACTACCTGAAAAGTATACCCTTTCAAACAAATAATTATTTTCCAAGTCGGTCCAGGTGTCTTCAAGTAATCGAAGATTTTAAAAAAAGTTTTTGTTTAATTGATAACGTCCTCCTTTCTTAAAGCCAGTTAAAAAGTATTTTCTCTTTGTAGCTTTACAATAACAAACAAGGATTAGCTCATTGAAGTTAACAGTTTGTTTGCTTAAATGGTTTAAAGTCTACTTGCGCGGCACAAACGCCGTGTCTTTGAAAAAGCTAATGTAGCTTTTGTAAGCACGCCAACAGTTTGCCATCTATTCGGCAATAGATGGCAAACTGTTGGCCGAACTGTAGTATTAGTAGGCGGTCTCATAGAACGGAGAACTGATGGTGATAAGATAAAACTTCTTTATTGCACCAACTGGGTATTTTATTTATTTATTTAATTTATTTATTGCACTATAAAATGAATGTACAATAGGTATAATCTTAAAGCTAAGCGCTGTCTAACAGAAAATACCTTTGGGACGTATAGGAGAAGGCGATAAATGGGGTGCAAGCGTATACAAAACAGGAATGAGAAAAAAAAATATCTGTTTACTAGCTAAGAAGGTATAACAATAATCAAAAGTATATGGCGATGTCTTGCGATGAACTTCACGCGGGTGAAGTGTCGATGAAGTTGATGAGGCTTCTGTATCTATAAGTGCATTTTAGAATTGTGTAGTTGTGAAAAGTGGTGTATTGCGGCGGTTGATCTTAGACTGGTAGGTACACGAGCTTCAATATTATACTGGCAGTACAAAAAGGACAGTTGATGAAAACAACACTACATTATAACGGTGAAACGTTATCGATGCGGTAACCCTAGAAGAAATCTATTAAAATCTCGCGATGTCCCGCTATATCGTCTGAATAATGGATGCCGCACGCCCGCCATTTTTTAATTTCCATCGCTCACACGAATAAATAAATAACAGAGACTGAATGCTCTGCGCTTGACGTTAATGAAAACAATATTCTTCATTAGCTTTGAGTACGTAATGTGCCCTTAGAACGTGGCCCGAGGCGTAATTTTTGGCTCGAACAAGTACTTATAGATGGAGCAAGCAGCGAATCTATTGCCGAATATAAAATGTACAAATTGAGGGGTCTTCCCTCAATAGATTAATACCTAGAATGTAGGTACGTACATAAGTACAAAGTAACGAATTATGGCCAGTATGAAGTAGTTTTAAAAAGATAAGTACTAAACATTTTTGTAGTTATACCCATAATTACGAAAATGCCTTGTTTTATCTCAAACGAAAGTGGCACCTTTTGTCGATCCTTATTTTTACCCTTCAATTACCTTCCAAAAACATTTATATATTCTATCATAAACCAAATTAACCACTCGAATTATATAAAAATACACTGCAATAAATTCACAATAAACCCCCGCAATGAATAGGACGAGACGACAAAATATTTTCATAAAACAGCGACTGGGATTCTATCGTGAAAGAATGAAAGAATAATGAAGATGGCCCACCTCGGCCGGAAGCCATTCCTCCGTCGCACGTCGTTCCGGTGCGACGATATCCTGTGCAGCTCAATTTCCGGGCCGTGGAAATTCCGCGCGCTTTTTATTTGCTCTCGCTCCGCGCTGTTTTTATCGGCAGCGTTATCGGACGAACCGCGTGATTTCAGTTCGGGGCGCATACCACAGGTTTGCGATTGGAATCGGATTCGGAATTGGCGATGCAGATTGCATGACGTTTTTAGATCTGCTAATATTTTGGAAATCAGATCCTTGACCAGCGATGGA
This sequence comes from Acrobasis repandana, assembly GCA_963576875.1. Classification (NCBI taxonomy): domain Eukaryota; kingdom Metazoa; phylum Arthropoda; class Insecta; order Lepidoptera; family Pyralidae; genus Acrobasis; species Acrobasis repandana. Next base: position 9,143,224 of record OY756215.1, read on the forward strand.
GCGAACTTTCTTTGATTTTTACTTGCAAATTGACGATTGGTTTCATTTTACACATATCTTTAAGAAAGTTTTAAGTTACCTAGTAGGTAATCATGTATTTAAATTAAAATACAGAGGTATCAATTCATCTAAATGAATTCATATGTGTAATATAGAGGTTAGGGCGTGTAGAGTTAGGACCTTAGCACTACATGAGATCTGATATTTTTTTTAAAGCAATTGTACTTACTCGTCTTGGCATGAAAATGTTTTTGAAGAGATTTGTATTTCCCCAGATTTGAAATTACCATTGAAATACTATACAGCCAATTTGTAGGTTGTAATCAAAGGTTGTAATGTAAAAAGACATACCTATAGGCCTCTTTGTAGCCAAATTGATAGCTTTGACACGTGTCATAGTGGACAACGGTTTTTAGTTAGCTCAGGTTTTTTATATATTTTTGTGAAGAAAATGCCGTGGGGCTGGGAATGCCGGTCGAAGCTTATCAAACAGCGGCCGGCGAAGCCTACTGAACGAAGAGGGATTGTTAGTGGCGAAGCCGACACCCCCGGACCCAACCAATATGAGCCGCCAGAAATTTTCTGTATGTGTCGTTTCATTAATTTCCGCTATCGCATTGTGAATTTATCACGATTATAAGACTAAATTTGTCTTTCTCTTTTGCTGTAGGTACGTGTATGCTAGCTAGGCGTCCTTACTTAACGTAAAAATTTAAAATGGTTATGACTAGAATGACTTATGTTAGAGGGTAAATCAGTTAAGATGGTTTTATGTTTTATTAGAGAATTTATACAGGCTCCACAGCGGCCACGGCACCGCCGCCTTCTTTGCTTTAAGACCATCATGAAAGATTTATCTTGTTTGTGCTTACTTTTGTTTCTTTCAAATTTACAATGTTTCAACTTGAAATTTTGTGACAAAAGGGAAGAAAAATATCTTCGTAACTATTCAGATTATTCCAGATAAAGTCTGTAAACAATAACAAAAGTTCAAATAAAAAAATTACAAAAGTAACGTTGTGTCTTATTAACATTTTAACCGGTTTCTTTCCAGGAGAATTTACTGAGGTACGACAGTTTCAGATAACAGCATTTTCTTCAACTTCAAATAAAAATACACATCGCATTACTCTATAAAAAGCTTCAAGTAATTTCCGTTGCTAGAGTAGCTTTTTTTACTGTTGAAAACTACAAATAAAGTATCAATATTGTGCAAACACCGCAAATAAAATGAAAATGTTTATTTTTTTAATTGTAAAATTATCTGATCCACGTAAAGTTTATTTGTTCGTTTCATGTTTCCTAAATAAAGGTTTTCAATTTATTGATGATCAATCACAGCAAATTTTGTTGGATTTGTGCCAAAATAATCCATCCTATCTCGTATGTGGCAGTTTGATTTGGATTGAAAACCTGCATCGCATTTTACAGTGATTATATGTATCCCAAAACTAACTAAATTGAAACAAGCTGATGTTTATTTCACATAAAAATGTGGTGTTATAATTCTTACGCCTGTCTCTGTCTGTAACGTACTAATGGAAAGAGCGTTTTGAATGTGACTTATTTTTCATTTGATAGTATACTGTTGGACCTAGCCCAACGTGGGTACGTCAATTTTTACAAAACTGTTTTGTGAAAATTGGGTTACTCTGAACAGCCAGAAACAATCGTAGATGATCGAATGATGGAAACAAAGGTCATTGGAATGATGCACTAATTTATTGACTTTGGGCTATAATTGTGTACGAAATTGTATTCATTGTTAAAGGCTGTGTGCTGGAAAATTTATAAAAATCTACGACCTTATATAAAACGTGTTGTTTAATAGCAGTATTGGCACAAAACTGAACGAGAAGATAAAATAATAGAGTTGCCACATCATGACAAAAAAATAAATTTCATTCTACTTTTGTGCAAGACACTGCTATAAATAAAGTTTAAAAAATAACGGACAATATTTTTTTTGTAGATACGAGATTTTCAAGTAAAATAACACATAGACACACACATACACTATAACTTCTTTATCCCTAATGGGACAGGCAGAGCAATTTGGGTTTTGTGGCTCTAAGCAGACAGAGCACAGAACCGCAAGAACCAAAGGCCACTTTTAGCGTAATTGTAAGCGCGAAGGTGGAAAACGGAATCAAAATAGTATGGTTTGCTAGCATGAATCGTATTTCCGCCCATTCCCTAAATAATAAATAAATAATAATAAATAAATAAATATATACGGTCAAATCACACAGATTGAGCTAGCCCCAAAGTAAGTTCGAGACATGTGTTATGGGATAAACGATACCATAATTTAAAACAAATACATATATAGATAAATATTCAAGACCTTAGCCAATCTGAAAAGATCATTTTCCATCTTGACCTAACCTGGCATAGAACCCAGGACCTCCAGTGTGACAGACAGGCATGATGACCACTAGGATTTTACGATCTACGCAGAAAGAGAAGTAGCTTGTACATTTTAAGTTTTTTCTTTCCTCCCAGCCCAGCGTGGAAACAAAATAACAGCTCGTAAAAAGGAAGCGATATCAGCACATTAGTTTTAGATAACATAGTAAGAAGTATCTTACTCGTAGTAAGATACTTGCTGTTTTATTCAAGTGTCTGCTCTATTAGCACCACCCGGGAGTTTCGTATAGCGTCTCTGGAGTAAAACTAACACGTTACGTTGACGTTAACAGAGCCCGTCTCTAGATAAGACTCCGGAATCCGTATAAATTCACGTAAAATACGAGTTTTACTAATTCTAATTTTAAACATATTCCAGGTGGTAGGGGTTACTCGAAAATCAAGCGAGCCCCGGCGTACACCTTCGGCTTACATACCAAAATCAGCATGGCCAAGCCAGTGACCACTCCCTATGCGCCTATGTTCAACGTCCAGGGAATGGGGAGAAAAGGTACTTTGCTACATTTAATTTTATTATTTCACTCGACTTCACGATCAAGTACGATTTTCACTTGACGGTGACGTCAATCACGCCCACTCTGAAGCTACGACGCGCTGTCTTCTTCATTTAAGGCCGTACCTGAATTTTCCGGGGTCTAGTGCTGCCCCCATTTAAAATAAATCAATTCAAAGAAAACAAGGACATTATTTAAAATTTTGCAACTACCAATTCCTAGATAACCCTTTAAAGTATTTTATGAACTACTGTTTACAGTTTAAAGTGAGAACGTTAAGCTTTCCTACGCACATTTGCGAAAAACGGCCACTTTTGGCTAATGTGCGTAGTAAAGCTTAACGTTCTCATTATAAACTGTAAACAGTAGTTCATAAAATACTTTGAAGGGTTATCTAGGAATTGGTAGTAGCAAAATTTTAAATAATGTCTCCGTTTTCTTTGAAATGATTTATTTTAAATGGGGGCAGCACTGGACCCCGAATAATTCAGGTACGGCCTTAAGGTTTTTCATTCTATTTTTTTTTTACTTCTAATTTAAAAAAAATACTTCTAATACTAGATTAATTTTATAGGAGGTCCATATAAAATAACCCACAGTGTAGTGACCCCACACATAGAGCCGCCCAGAGACAAAACCAAGAACCCAGGTCCGGCGGCGTATGCGCCTCTAAAAAAAGTAAGCTACAAACGTCCTCCTGCATACTCAATGAGGCTAGCAGCAAAGCCTCCATTCCAACCTTTTGACATGTGGACACCCCCACCTAATATGTATTGGCCACCTGCGCCGGGCAAGTAAGTACTAAGATATCTTAATAATAATAAATCAGCCAAGTTCTTGTCGGGCCACGTTTAGAGTTGAAAATCAATTAGAGTGTAGGAAAGCCATACAATTATTATATAATAATTGTTTAATTTGAGTACTGCATCTTGAATGCCTAAAAAACCCTATAAAAATATTGTATGGCTTTCCTACAATCTTCATTTTCAACTTCAACATGGGTTAAAATCAGATACCTTACTTGTAATAGTGGGTAGTAGTGTTGGTGACGCAAGCCTGGAGTGCTATTTTTCATTCAGGAACTCACATTACGAATGATTTGCGCGAGTGTTTCCAAACGGGCGCATTTTTGAATTGATCGTACTCGTATGCAAAGGATTTGCAACGAGTGGTCTGAACCCATTTGAACCACTCGTAATTTTGACATTTATAGCGTACAAATGTCAAAAAAACGTTCCATGAAGTATCAGTTCGGCGGGAAGTCAAGGTGTTTGGTTGGGGTTTTCTTTAAATTATTTTGCAAATTGATTTTAGTGGACTTTATAATATGAAATTGGTGTTGTTTGGTGTTATAAATGCCGATGCTCATGAACAATATGTGAAATAGTTAAAGTGGACAGTCATAGTACGGCTGATACTATTTGTTTCGCGGACTGTGTGGGCGTCTTCGAGCGTCGTCCGCCACTCAATCGGCTATGAAAACCAGTGGACTCGTATAGATTTGTCGCCAGAAGCCCCCTTAAAGCAATCAAAGGCCTACACCAACCTTTGATTGTAACTTGTTAGGAAAAAAGAATTTCCCACGTTTTATTAACTTGTTCCTGGCTAAATACGCAGTAGCGTCAAGCCATAAATTAAAAAAAAAGTATCAGTTGTGTTTCACGCTGCTTTTTTTATTTTTGTTGAAATGTTTAGAAAATCATTGACAAATTTATGATATTTTCTGCATAACACAATATTACTTATCGCTCACACGATAGTTTCAAAAATACGATGCAATGCGTCGGAACGCGAGTGGTGAGTTGGAAAACTACACGTTTTGTGTTTCGCTGAGTCCCTAAATGAAAAATAGCACTCCCGGTGCGTGTAGGAATATCAAATGGTGGCGAAATTTGGCGTGCAGAGTTGAACACGTGATGGCTCAAATGGTAAGAGCATAGTCGTATTGAGACTAAGGTCACGGGTTCAAGTCCTGCTTACGTGGTATTTTTTCACCATTTCTTATTTAATATTAATTTAGAACTTTATTTAAGTAATTATTTTCTAAGAACTACCTATATGTATTTTATACAATTTTGTTAAAATAGGTATATTTTGTAAAGTTCAGAATCATGACTTTTTTCCATGTACATAATTAGTAAACATAAACAGTTTAGCTTTTAGCGGGGGGGGGGGACCCTATATTCAAACTTGAATAAGTTTAATATTTCGTAAACGGGTCACTAAATCAAAAAGTTGTCTTAGCAAACACTCAGGCTTGAATCTGCGTTAAGTGAAGACCCGCGAAGGGTTCAGTCCGTTTTCAACCCCCAGTAGTATCTAACGTAACCTCGTCACTACGGGGTTGCGAAAAAGAATATCATCCCATTACTAAGGTGAAGTTGTAACTTGTTTAAAATGGGTAGTCAACATGCAAAATTATGGAAAATAAAGTAATAATGTTGTAACTTCGGAACTCTACTCTGAGCGTGGCCCGACACGCACTTGGCCAGTTGTGTTTCATTCAATATAATTAAGTAGTTGTCTTAAGAGCCTGTACTACCCTAAAGTTCTTAGAGCGATCTTAAATATTATCAATATTAACGAAATACTCACTTTGAAATAAAAACACAGCAAAGTTCAGGACTAACTCTATACATATGTTTCGAAAACACGATAGCTTGAAATTTACTCGAAAAAAAAAAAATTGCGAAGTTGCCTCTAAATCACCTCAGTCACTAAACAAAGTATATAAGAAATACAATAAATTTGCCCTTGTCACTTTGAATTATAATTGTAATAAACATAACGCAGTCATAATATGTCTTACTTTTTAAATAAATCTTAAATATTCTTTGTAAAATGAAAAAACCTCAAAACCAGCCTCATTGACCTACCATGATCTTTTCACCCCGCATGATCTCGCTGTCTCGCTTCGGCTAGAGTAAATTTGTGTACGTAAAAGCGGGAGCAAACTTAGATTATCCACATCAGGAGAGGTGGGTTCACAACTTGCATTATTGTGCGTGTTTTTGAAAAACTACTACAGTTTATTCCACACCCACATTACCAAAACACGATTGAGCATTTTTGGCTCGATAGAAATAAATTTCTATATCATACCTTTAAATTTGCCTAAATATACCTTTATAAGACATATTACTATTTTATACCATCACCTTTTATATGAAAATTATACCAAAAAATGTATAATCTAATTACCTATCTAGTCGATTTCGCTACAAAAAAAAATAATAAATAAAACACAGTGAAATATTCGCCGAGAGCGAACAAAGGCCCGGTCCCATGCTCGACGATATTTCGCTGTTTTATTTATTATTTTTTTGTATTATATTTATAATTTTTTTTAGGAATTAATTGTAGTAGTTTAATTACAGTGATTTTTCAAAAACAATAACAGTTTTCTTGGCTCTGAAGTGACGGGGCCATGGCCATGCCATTCGATGGCAAAAACGAAAAAAAAATTACAATCATAAAAACTCCCGATTCATGTTCATCAAGTTTAGTTTGTGAGGTCAGAAATATTTTTACGTGTATCGCCTTATATTTATTATAATCAGTGTCATATACTTAATTCCTTGTAAGGCTCATACACTGAATAAAAATCTATGCTGTATTTCTTCATAAAATAGATGTCCATAATAAATTAGCGCTATTCTATGCTGTTTATTTGCTTACATTTATTTACCAATCTGAAAATCTATTTGTAATGCCCTAAAAAATATTGAACGCGTGTCTTATCATTTTCAATCGTTGGGTTATCTAATTGTTTTTATTTCAGAAGGCCACCAGCGTTCACCCTCGGATATATGCCAAGGAATTTAACGCCACAAGTGTTCCCCGCGCCCGGAGAACACGACCCCAATTTTGCATACATCCAGAAAAATAAACCAGCTTATTCATTTGGAGGTCCTTACAGAGAGAGAAAACGACCAGCGACGAAAATACCAGCGCCAAACACCTATTGCGAAAAAAAGGTGTGTATTATTTTCAGCCAAGTTGAGCATCTGATTGTGTCACTCTCGCCCATGAGCCATGAGGATCAGCCGCATGACCAGAACGGTGCCACTAATGCACTCCCGGGATTTTTTGTATAAATAAATATTTTTGTAGGTAAATGAAAACATTCAAATAAACATTATACTTTATAATACTTAAGCAGAGTCGTAAATTTTACGGCATTAAAATTAGCTGACTTTATTCAGAATATATTTTACAAGTTAGTACCTTCAATAAGTCTCTTTATCGCCCTTGAGCAAAAATGAAGTAGATATTTTCCTCAAAGCTCAGGAAGAACAGCGGAGAGGGTTAAGAACGGGCCAACTTTGGGCATTGTCGACGACTGCTTATTATCAGACGAAAGCAACGACCAAGGAAGTTCGCCCTTAAATATTTTGGGGATGCGCATTTTGTACAATTGTTAACCATTTGTATGCAAGTACTTTTCACGCTCCTTGAGAATTAATGTTAGTTAAAATATTTATTTTCTTGTCGGATGTCAAGGCTTATGCAGGTTTTAGAGCCTGCCTAATTAAAAAACGTCATAGTTATATTTTGATAAGACATGTCTGACTTTCTGTATAACCTCACGATCTAGGTATTTTATAATAAATAGAATTATAACGACCTCCGTGGCATGTTGGTAGCCACACTAGTCCGCCACTTGGAGGTTGTAGATACCCGGCCAGGGACAATTGGAAAGTTGATTTTTTTAAATTGTCGTGCATCTTGGGTGTTGATCTACCTATATAATATGTATTTATCATAAAATATAATATCGTTAAGTTTGAATCCCATAACACAATTTATTATTTTTTACTTTCTTAGGGGCTTGCTCAATCTATGTGAGGGACATACCCTATGTATTTCTTAAAATTTATAATTAATATAAGTACTAACATACAGAACAGAAGATCACCCCCTCCCGTGAGGTGACGTTGAGTGTCCTCCGCAAATCAGTATAATATAGATAGATATGAAATAAATTATGTTGCTACGAATCTGTAATAGCTTGACAACTGCTACACAGAATAAGACAATAGGGTAAAATGAGTCGATCTATGATAGCCCTACGTTTTACTCCTACACGAACGCGTCTGCACAAATGTAATGTAAAAAATGGTTGTTTGACAAGTTTGCTCCAATGTATCAAGCTTCACAGCTTGAATTGTGTGGTGTTCATGTTAATAAGTAAGGGCTCGTTACACTAATACTAATGATAAATACTTACAAGTGTATATTTTATGATTCACAATTCCTTTTCTATTCCTTTAGTTCATGATTACGAAGAGGACAATACCCGCGCCGTCGTTCGGTATCCGCCACACCCCCTACCTTGGCAAATTCGATGTGCCTCTGAAATCCTCCAAATTGGACTTGGTTGCTAAAGGAGTTTAAAAAACTTTATTACTATTTAATAAATGAGAGTGTACTAGTACCTTACGCATCCGCTGCTGCCGAATACGTATTTGCGTTAAAAACAGGTGGAAAATAAGGTGGCAATGAAAGTGAGTGTAATTTTATTTTAATAGGTATCTTAACTAGGTATTTTTGTTGTCTAATATACTTATTTATAATATTTAGAAAAAGATTTTATTTTTTATTTTGCTTCAGCTTTTATATCAACCCTATATGAATCTTTTTAATTTAGATAAACGCCTTTCTTATATTCTAGTTCATAACTACAATAAAGTCACTGTTCTCTTTGGTAAAAAAATGTTTTTTTTAAACTACTTTCCAGATGAATTATAATTCAATTATTACCTATGTACAAAAGTCTGATTTTATGCATTATGCATATTATTTTTTCACATGTCAAGAAAACAACTGTTTTAGAGAATTTATCCAAGACTGTTTTTGAAGAAAGGCAAAGATTCAAGACTACTATTTCCGCCCATAAATACCGCTTAATTCCATAATGGCAGTTCTTCCGTCGAGTTGAGCAAAAGTAATGTTTTAGTCGAGTCGCGAACTTAGTCATCGCTAACTCCGCAACTAAATCCAAAGCGAGGCGTTAACTAGCCGACTTGCATTTGATCTTAGTTTCTTTCGAGGCAGCCTCGCCTAAATGAGTTAAACTTTACACTGAACTCGTTCAAACACTATTTTAAGCAAGACGGGCAGATATAAACTGCAATTTGATGGTCCGGCTACACGAACAGTTTAAAATGCGATCAAAGTTAATTTTGCAAAGTTTTGACCGAACTCGCCGTTTACTGATTTGTATGCAGGATTTTGCCGGCCATACTGAACAGACGCAAACACGCCCAGGAGTGTTATTTTTCAACGAGGGAGGCAGCGAAACACAAAACGTGTTTTTTTTTCCAACTTCTAGTTAATACTAGTTTTCCAACTCACCTCTCGTGTTCCGAGGCATTGCATCGTATTTTTAAACCGTCGTGTCAAAAATAAGTAATATTTTTTACGCAGAAAATATCATGAATTTGCCAATAGTTTTCTAAACATTTCAACATAAATAAATAAACGGGCAAGTGCGAGTCGGACTCGTACATGAAGGGTTCCGTACTACCGTACAATGTTTTCAAACGTTGTAAAAACACGTTTCTTGTATGACGACCCCCTTTAATTTTTAACAATTTTCTATTTTCATTATTTTTTGTTATAGCGGCCACAGTAATATATAATCGGTGAAAATGTCAAGTGTCTAGCTATTACAGTTCAAGAGATAGAGCCCTGTGACAGACGGACAAACAGACGGAAAAGCAGACGGACAGACAGCGGAGTCTCAGTAATAGGGTCCCGTTTGCACCCTTAGGGTACGGAACCCTAAAAAGTAGCGTGAAACGGAACAGATTCTCCATCTCTCTTTGACTTTAGTACGCTACAAATGTCAAAATTACAAGTTATCAAGCCACTCGTGCATATCCTTCGGATATGATCAATTAAAAAATGCGCCCGTTTGGAAACACTCGTGCACATTGGATGAGTGCGTGCCTCCCGATTTTACAAATAGCACTCCTGCCTGCTACAAGTACTACAAAACCACTATAAAGTTTCCCTATTTTATTTTTTCCTTTGCATTTCATATTGTGACTTGGATCGTTGCTACAACAAAAGAAACAAGTTTTTAAGGCCGTACCTGAAATGCACTTTATGTTTTCCCTTGAAAACATCGAGAAAAAATTATAACAGGGGCAACACAAAAGTTGTCACTGTAAACAATGTAATTTCACGTTATTATCCAGCAAACATCTTGAACAGCGATTGATATGTATACCCTTATCGCTCTCTCTACCTAAATCATTACTGCAATGTACGCCGCGCTTCGTAGCAGGATAATCCGGAAAAGTTACCTAGGCACCTCGCTCAAAGAGATTCACATACACGCAGATGCCAAGTAGATTTCCGCGGGTTATAGTGCTATAATGTCATTGTTGACAATGACAAGCCGTGCGTGTATGCGTGATAATAATACAGTTTAAAGTGAGAACGTTAAGCTTTAATACGCACATTTGCCAAAAGTGGTTTGCGCATCTGTGCGAAGTAAAGCTTAACGTTCTCACTTTAAACTGTAAACAGTAGTTCATAAAATACTTTGAAGGGTTATCTAGGACTTGGTAGTAGCAAAATTTTAATTGATGTCTCCGTTTTCTTTGAAATGATTTATTTTAAATGGGGGCAGCACTGGACCCCGGAAAATTCAGGTACGGCCTTAAGATAGGTAGCATCGATCAAATATTACTAAAGTATAATATTTGATCGATGTAGGTAGACGGTAGGTATTATAGTATTTTTCTTATTTTTAGACTTATTGTAGTAAATCACAAAACATCGTTCCGCTACCATTCCAAAATGCCCAATCCATGGTAGGTATAATGCCCAATCACTCAATGTTTTTTTCCGCCATCGGCACGCAATTGTTGGCAGTTTTAAAAATAAGAAAAGTTTTTATTTATATATCGTATTTTTAACCGACTTTACCACAGTGTATGTGTTTTCATTATTAACAATTATAAATAACTTGCAATAATGAAAAGAGATTAACACAATAAAATAATTATTTGATGAGTAAACAAAAAGCGGCTTCTAACGTAAATAAATAAAAACTATGGCGAAAGCAGTTTTTCTTCTAATTTATCTCGGAAAGTTTTATTTTAATAAAAACCACATGAATTTCATTTTTTGTTAAGTTAGTAGTTGTGCTTTTTTGTTGTAAAGTTATGTTGATCGAGTCAAATCTTAACCTATTTAGACTTATCTTTACTCTGTGGCAGCTAGCCGTATCCAAAGAGAAAGTAATATAGAGCAGTATCTTTAGAGAAATAAAGACACATGTGCTTTTATGAGGAATAGAGTATAGACTTTTGTGAAATCATATTAACTCTGTTCTTATATTATGCTTATATTAGTTCGTGACCATATAAAAGACAGATAAAAGTACAGGAGTAGAAAAAAAACATTGTGATTTACTTTTCCTCGTATGCCACTGAGACGCTATTTCAACAATCGATCGCGGCCGCTCGCTGCCTGAGAAGGAAACTAACTATTGTTGGCTTTCAATGATTAGGTTTGCGTTGCTCAAGTGATCGCCTACGTCTCGTTCTTTATTAACGAGGGAAGTCAAACATTCTACTTATTGTACGCTTTATTTCACATTTTTTGTTGGAAAACTGTATCTGTTAATGAATTTCGTCAACTTAGGTACTCTCATTTTTTGTACGAGATGAAAGGATAAACATCCATAATCGCCAATATTATTCGCCATAATAGGCACTGCCTGTGTATTTGAAGTGAATCTAAAGCCAAATCAACAAATCACCGATACGACAACATGTTAAGGTAAAGCCGCGTATAGACATGGTAATTAACACTTAGCCACGTAGACATGATTCAATAAGTTGATAGATACATGCAAGCTAACCAATTAATTGGTTGTTAAACTAAACGCGACGTGGGCGCGCAAATGGCGATGGCGTGGCGTGGCGGTAAATTAAACCGGCGCCGGCGCTTGTCGAGTGTATAATCGCCTTAATCACCGCCGCCGCGGATCCTGCGCCCCGCTGGATATTACACTGAACCGTTGCAATTATGCCAACCCATGTAATTATTGTAATAGTCACCGCGAATATGAAAACCATTTTGCAGTGTGCGCTACGAACATTTACATGAAACTAGTTTTATTTCGTCACTAGCTATTGCCCGCGTGGTTATATAATCCCACGGGTCTCACACATTTTTTGGGGGATAAAAGTCTCCTATGTGCTCTATGTGTTAATCCAGGTAAGTAGCTATCTACATGCCAAATTTCATTGTAATCCGTTCAGCAGTTTTACCGTAAATGTGAAACAAACATATGTGCAAACTTTAACATTTATAATATTAGTAGGATTATCATAACGGCTCTCTCAAATAAGTCTCTCTCAGGGCCATTCAACAAGGTTAAGTTATTCAGCTAACATAAAGTATTATATCTAGATATACGTCATCACCTTCACATTTCACTCTCCGCTTGATGTTACAGTGACCCTGTATCGCTAGAACTAACCTTCGTACCTATGTAAAATGTAATACATACTTACTTCATATTTTCATGAAAATCTCTGGTCTTTTTTTTTATTTTATTCATATCAAAAAGTAACATAATCTGAAACCGAAAACAAAAATAATTTTTTACCTGTCAAAAATAAGTAAGTTTAAAATCTGGTGGAAAGGGAAACTGACAAATTTTATAACAGAGAAAGGATGCACTTTTAAAATCTGCCGTCACAGCCATAAGGTTCCGCGCGTACGAAAGAGATATCTTCCCCACGCTCTCACTTTTCTTCATACTCGTACTAATATTTGGAATGCTAATAACTGCTTCACTTTAAATAATTTGCTTACAATCTTGCTGTTTTCAGAAAAAGATTACTTTGTAGTGCTATTTGTTGCTTTGTAAAAAACTGTACAAAATCAGACACTGAAACTAGAATGGGCTCCGAAGCAGCACAGCTGAGGATGCATCCGGGAACGCGCTTAGATGAAGGAGAATAAAGTATGTGTGTAAAAAGGTTATGTAATACGAGTATAATAAGACAATAACACAAACTCAAATCAAGTTTGCTTGTCTCATAGACATCGCGACGTGAAGCTAATACAAGCTCGTGCAAGACTCAAACTTGCTACTGTGTTTCTAACATGTTGTGACTCAAAATAGCTTTGAAGATGCAACACATATTACCTGGAAACGTTTACTTTGCATAAATACCTATTTAATAAATACTTGTAACGTAAATATAGTTTGAGTTCTTAGAAAATAAAGAAAACAAGTCAAATCAGACACTTTTTCTAATCGTTAATAAATAAATAATAATTTGTGTGAAAATCACAACCGTGACCTCATAGTTTTTTGGAATCAAATAGCGCTCATAATATCAGTTTTTCTGCATTAATAAATCTTAAATCATGTAGAAAATGGATATGATCAATGACAAGACAAACAAGTGACACTTTTTTGTGAAGTTTTTTTTCTCATAATAGTACCAAATTATTTATCATCATGAGTGAGTCATCTACCCACATTTATGTGTTACCGGCTATTTAATGTATAATTCAGTCATCGTATAGAATACCTAATCATTACATAGAAATTATCTAAAACATTTTATAAATGGCGTCTATCTAGTCTAGGTTTTGTAAAGAACGCTATAAGGAGAGGTAAAAAATTAAAGACAATGATACGTGTTTTGTTTTTTTTTTTCAATTATATGTGAGCGACAGATTTGATGTAAAATCTTAAATTGATCCATAAAGCCACTACAAAGAACCAGCTAATTTTTCGTAATGTTATTACTTATTTATTATATCTTTACAAAAAAAAATCCGGAAAACATTAATAAATTCACTCTGCAAAATGTCGAACTCCGAATAAACATTTTTTCTATTTGACAACCCTTTTGTCTTGGCTGTCTCTGATAGACTAATAACCAAAACGATTTGCCTTCGTCATCGGCAAACAAAGCCCCAATAAGATAGAAATGGAATATTAATAGGGTTCCTCAATAAATGTCTCAAATATTTTAGCTGCTTGAGGCACTATGACAAGTACTCATTCCTTCTATTTTTTCTTACATGCTTGTTTGGGAGAAAAGAAAAAACTTAGAATGTACCAGCTGCTTCTCTACCTACGTATATCGTAGAAGCCAATCGAGGGAATGGGCGAAAATACAAATCATTTTAAAAGGTAATGCACCCCATCACTATTTTGATTCCTTCATGCTAAAAATTCTTCTGGCCCTGAGTCTTGTGGCCCTGGGTTCTGTCTGCTTAGAGCCGCAAGACCCAAAATGCTTTCTCTGTCCCATTAGGGATAAAGATGCTATAGTATGTATGTATGTATTTTTAATTTTGATTGTCTTTGTTGTTTGTTTAATATATTTATTGCACGAAAATCACATTCAATTACATTATTTAATAGAAAGAAGAAAAAAAAACAAAGGCAGACTTATCCCAAGAAGGTATTTATTAAATACCAGCTCATGCCCTCAGGGTTGCCCGCGTGGTTTTTTTTACAATCCCACGGGAACCTTGCATTTTCCCGGGATAAAAGTATCCTATATGATAATCCAGGTAATAAGCTATCTACATATCAAATTTTAATCCGGTCGCCGTTTTGGCGTGAAAGCGGAACAAACATCCATACATCCAGATGTCGATACATTTATAATATAGGATTGATTACAATCTGACAGTAATCAAAATGATTAGTTTCATTTTTGTAAAGTTAGTAAAAGACATAATTACTTGTACTTTGCCCTGAACTGTGAACTCTCAAACCCCATATATCGGCAACCACTTGACCAATTCAGCTCAAGTTCAAATTATAAAAAAAAAATTACATCTACTGTTAATAACTACATCTACTGGGCACCAATTCTCAGAAGCTCCGATCCAAGATACTTGAGTTATAGCCGAACAAACATACATACATAACCACTTAGGCTGGTTTCAGAGTCACGCGTTTGAACGCGCTTGTTAGCAATTACACTAGATAGTAGTAGCCGCCGTTTCATAGTCACGCCGTTCGTGAAGCGCCCGCCGTTGGACAGTGCTGCCGAAGCGCGCGCTGTCCGAACTCCTATGCTGGCAGTTAGCGTTTCAGAGTAACGCCGGTCGGACGCACTGTTGCGTACAGTCAAGTACAGTTAAAACAAGATATACGTTAAATAAACGAATACCCGAGTACGAGAAAATTCTTACTGAAAAGTTTAAATTATCCAATTAATGCAAACTCTGCAGCTATTTAGGGCTAATTATGTTTACATTTTTGAAATATACTTATTCAGACCTTTCATTTGATATCCCACTCGTTATCGAAGTGAAAAAATGGTTTCTTTTAGATTAACTGTTTTTTGCTGTAACATTCATCATATTTCTTATATACATACAAAGTATAGCCTATGTCACCCGGACGATAATGACGGATCGATTGACATCTCATTTGTGAAATCTGGATAAGAAGTTCGGATGCTACGGTGGAACACACATAGATATTCACATACATAAGTACATAGACTGCTAAAACCATTACTCTTCCGTAAGCTTCGCCGTAGTCGGGTAATGAATGAGTAACGATTTCATCGATACGACCAAGTTCGGCTAAGATGTTTGTGAGACTTTTTTTGGCTGATGATATGGGGATACGATTCACACTAGATCGCAGTAAAGTACTTTCCAATTTGTATAGTAACTAATTCATCAAAAGATCTTGACGAAAGGCGAAAATAATTATAAAACCCGTAACTATCTTCTCGTAAATCGGAGAACGATATTACAAAGGCGCCTCTCAGTAACCTTGTGGCATTAAAAGGACCAATTTGCAATCTTCTACGACGTCGCTGTTGCACTCTTTTCCATAAAAAAATAAATAGCTTATCCTGTTATTATGTTTGTGCCCATGACGGCGACTATACACAACTGTACTGAATTATGTGGAAACCACACAATTCACTCATACTGTGTAGGCTTGCTTTGTTTTGAAATAAAATTTCTTGATGAAGTAAACTTGCGTATATTTTAGTATTTTTAACAAATTTTATAAAATGCGTGTTCGTTCCAAGTCGTGTTAATAAGATGGTGAAGAAGAGGAAGTGGGGGCCTAGCGGAAACGGAAAAAACAATTAGACAACGCCAATGTTGTCATAGCTAAAAAAAAGAATAAAAATTTTAAGATTAAAAAGATATTGTTGCGGTGCTCCAACACATACTTATAATTTGAGTGAATAATGTGGAAGCCAAGAAGAAGCGATTAAATGGAATTTTGAAGAAACGAAACGCGCGATATTAAGACTCGTTTCACAGCGCTCCGCCGGCCATGCGCGCGCTGTTGAAACGCGCCGGCCAACAGCGCGTTTCGCCGGCATCACTCTGAAACCAGCCTTACATACGAATGTTGGATTATTCAAGTAGCCGTAGAGTAGAAGTATATTAAAAGGGTTTAAAAACTTTTTTTATTACTGCAATAAAATATACAGAACCCCAAATTACGGTTTGTACGCATTGCCGATTTTTTGTTCTTGTCGCCATTGTCTTCATTTGTATGGTAATTAATCTTCTTCGACATTTAGCGACAGAGCTTTGATCACAAAGGAGCGCCCGCTGTAAAGGGGTCATTTGAGCTTTGTTGGCCCGCGGCGAAGGCTGATCTCTTTGTTTAGTTTTGAAATATCACCCCACGGCTAACGAGGCCGGCTACGCTAAGGTAAAAATCTTGACGGGCGTGGACTGCTACGGCGTAGCACCTCGTAGCTTTCATCTGCTACACTACAACCAAGGCTACGTTTACATTTTATCAACGTAGGTAAGGTATATTTGGCGAGTTGAAAAATCTTTATTCAGGCTGATATTGTATAGTCCGTATACAACTTCGTAGCTTTATGTCGGTCCATTTTTAGGGCTATGTTATTTTAAGTAAAGTAATAAACATTAGGCTCTAGGCTAAAGCCATTTTTAAGACACAGCCTGGGGACAGCATAATTATGAATAAAGCATTCATTTTAAGTTGCATTTATTTTGAAAAAAGAAAAGATAATTACTTAATATTTTACTTAAGTATCGCCAAAACAACATCGAAGCCTTTAAAGACTTTTAGTCCTTTAGGCTTGGCCTATTGAACAGGCCTAGCCCAGATAACTAAAAGCCTTTTTAGGCTTTAAGCCTGTCAAGCCCCTTCTAGCCTTCAAAAAAGGCTCAAAGCCTCGGAAACACTAGTATGAACGGGTTATATACTTGCTTATTTTTCGACGGAGGTTGATCTGTACGTCTATTTTCATAACTCTACCAACAGTGATGTGAATATATGTTATGGGGGCGTAGACTAATGGTGGTAGGTAGCTGTATTTATCAGATATACAAACAGTTCAGAAAATGTTACTTCAAAACTTTGAATAGGTATATAATATGTTTTTATAAAATATTATATAATAGTAAATGTTGGATTATTTCAATAAGGAAAAAACTATCACCAAGCTGTAATTATTAATTGGGTATTGTAATGCCACTAATATTCTAATAAGTACTTTTATTGTAATAAGTATGTACTATTTTTGCAACACCGTTATATTAAAAAAAATATATATAAAAAGAACCATTTTTAGGGTTCCGTAGCCAAATGGCAAAAAACGGAACCGTTATGGATTCGTCATGTCTGTCTGTCTGTCCGTCCGTATGTCACAGCCACTTTTTTCCGAAATTATAAGAACTATGCAGTTGAAACTTGGTAAGTAGATGTATTCTGTGAACCACATTAAGATTTTCACACAAAAATAGAAAAAAAGACAATACATTTTGGGGGTTCCCCCATACAGAACAGAAACTCAATTTTTTTTTTTCATCAAACCCATACGTGTGTCTGGAAAGGTCTTCAAAAATGGTATTGAGGTTTCTAACATATTTTTTTTCTTAACTGAATAGTTTGCGCGAGAGACACTTTCAAAGTGGTAAAATGTGTGTGTGTCCCCCTGTAATTTATAAAATAAGAGAATGATAAAACTAAAAGAAATATATGATGTAGGTACATTACCATGCAAACTTCCACCGAAAATTACTTTGAACGAGCGAGACCTAGTAAGTAGTTTTTTTTAATACGTCATAAATAGTAAACCGCAATTTACCTTTAAATTTAAAAATAAAAAAAAACATTTAATTTAATAAACATAAACCTTATTTTATTATTATGTATTACTATGACCACCATAACAACAAATACTAAAAATAAGATAAAGTTAAAAATTAAAGGGGGTCGTCATACAAGAAACGTGTTTCTTCAGCGGTTTAAAACATTGTACGGAGGTACGGAACCCTTCATGTACGAGTCTGACTCACACTTGCCCGTTTATTACCTAACATGACTGTGGAATCTTTATATGGAATCAAGTAGGCCTCCTCTTAATATTAAATACAAGGATGTAGAGTAGCCGCTCAAAAATTCAGGCATTAGGCAGGGGAACATACTCGTATATCTCGTGCCTACATTTTCGGGCTGCTTTCACAAAAATCTAAATATTCCATTTGAAATTCCCGAAGCTTGACAGTTGAAGACGGTTGAACATTTTAAAAATGAATGTTACATTGCTCTTCGAGTAACCGTGCAGCTAGAAGTTCTAGTGATCGGAAATAATTGAAAATTGCGTCGGCGAAGACACTGCCGCCCAGTAATTTATAATTACGTCGGCAAAGGCACTGCGGCCTAAAGACTAAAGAACGCATAAATCTTAAAATTTTACCCTTACCTGCTGGCAAAATTTGATCTATAAACATTACTTGACGGCCAACCGGTACATACTCTGGATTTAATTTCTGTAAAATGTGTCATAATAATATTATTTTTGAATAATTTCGTTTTTTTATTTAAACATCACAGTAAATAAATTATTTATTCATCTATTGTAAAGACCATTCACACACTACAATTACTTTTATTTAACCTTCATAATGTTATATTAAATTTAAAAAAATATATTTTAACACTTATACATAAAGGGACTTACAGCAATATACCTACGTCCCGCAATATATTAAAAACCAGAAATTCCAAAAGTTCATACAAATATACGAGTTATCATAATTATTAGTTTTAAAGCAGTACTAAATACCTACAAGTACGCAAGTGGTTCACAGAGAAAACATACGAGTCTCGTAAGTTTTATTTTTCGCTTCCAGATGTACAAAATTAATGTACGCAACTGTACTCTCGTTTCGACAATACTGCTAAATAGTATAGAGTGTAAATGTACGGTCAACATACGAATATACTCTACTTGTCGATATACAGGGTATAACAAAATATACTGAAACTATATTAAGGGTGGATTCAGTCCATGATACTGAACAACTTTCCCCAAGGAACATATATCAAAATATGAATGGCCTCCCATATAAGTTGACCGATCAGCTGATCTGAGTTTGTATGGAAAGCGAACAAATATTTATCATATTTCGATACATGTCCCTTGGGAAAAGTTGTTCAGTATCATGAACTGAATTCACCCTTAAAATAGTTTTTGTATATTTTGTTAGACGTTATATACAAGGTTTTATTTACTTTTTTTTAATTAACCTTTTTCGTCCCACTTCTTCTTTTCGTGTCGATGGTACTTTACTATATTTTTTCACTCCAGTATCGGGCCACTTCGATAGCTGTATCATTTGCGGCCATCAGGTCATCCCAGGTGCCGATTTTTGGGCACCTGGGACACGTCGTCCCACTGCTGGGCAAAGATCTCTATCTACTTATGAAACCAAAAGATTTGAATCTCATTTACAAAAAAGACATTTCATCATCAGGTCTTTTTTAGTCTCTATTGTAGGAGCACGGCCCTCTCTGTACTACGAGTACCAGGGCCATATATTAGCCAGAGCAGTCAGAGGATTTAGCCTACACTCTCCACGCTGGCCAGACGGGTTGGAGAGGTCTCATTGATTTTATAAGCTTTATATTTTGTAATTTTTTTTTAGTTTTAGTTCTTAGAGGTACTTATAAGTTTTAATTTAAAAATATATATATATTATTTAGCTTTAATTTAATTTAAACTTTATTATAATAAAGATAATCAATAAATAGCTTTGTTTAGCTTGTGTTTCCTAATTCGACACGACCTTCTACGACATCCACGGGACGACTTGGAGTGGTCCAATTCTACTCTGCCGGGAACCACACGGCTAGCTAGCTAAAAAGACATTGATCTAAATTAAAAACAATTGGAAGTGCACTCACAGTACAGATGGGAGGGGCGTGAGTTCAAATCTCACTCGTGGTGAAATTTTTCATCATATTTTTTACTAGCGACCCGCCCCGGCTTCGCACGGGTGCAATGCTGATACTAAATACACTACAGAAAAACTGTGAACGTTGTATATAAAAACATGGCGGCCCGCTCCGGCTTCGCACGGGTATAAAATATATAGCCTATGTGATTAAAATCGATCCAGTAGTTTTGATGATCTAACTGTACATTTTAATCAAGATCTTAATAGAAAATTGCAATCCATAAATTATGGTTTTATTTAATCTAATCTTATCTCACCTTGGGTTATCCATAAGAGATAGACATATACCATCACGGACTTTTCTGTAGACCTTTTCAATGTGTACAATACTTAGTACATTATTTTGATAAAACTCGTAGGGTTCAGCCTGCGTTTGCAATGTAAGCGGAAAAATTGTAATTATTTACGACATCACATTAGAAATCTCAAAAATAACAGTACTTCTCCACTATTTAATGGATGTTATTATACATATAAACCTTCCTCTTGAATCACTCTATCTATTAAAAAAAACCGCATCAAAATCCGTTGCGTAGTTTCAAAGATTTAAGCATACAAAGGGACATAGGGACAGAGAAAGCGAGTTTGTTTTATACTATAGTGATAGTGATAGTGATTTAGACATTGTTCCGAGACATTCCATGTTTCACTCCCCTAAACGCTTTTACATATTTTGTTTTATAGGAAAAGTTGAAAAACTGAGACGTCTTTACTTGATGTCCGTTTAGCTACGAGTATAAAGCGGTGGTGGCCAAGCGGAATAGGCACTGGCTTTGCGTCTGTGAGACACGATTTCGATCCTCAGTAGGCGCGCCTTGTACCTATCTCTGACTTTCTACTCATGTACAGTCATTTTCTACCACCACTTGCTTCTAGTGAAGGAAAACATATTGTATGCAACGTTATATAGGTACGTCAAAAAATACTCTTGGCGTCTCTTTTATGATGTTCGCCAAGGCTCACATTATAACCCGCGCCACTCGTCATTTTTGAACACTTATAAACAACTGCTGCCTAAAATACTATTTATACATAAAATATTCTCCAAGAAAGGAATCAGTATCTTTAATAGCTGCTATCTGACTGCAATCACTTTAATGGTGTTCCAGTACATTTCAGACGCGCTTATTCTCTCCAGCAGGTTTTTACTAAGACAAAGTTGTTTTAAATGGGCCATTATATCACCATCGCGATGGCCCATTGATTGACGACCCTAAAAATACTCCCTTTTTGTTCAGAGTTCTGAAAAGTTTAAGAAGCAGACTTTTCACGGAGTAGAAGTGCGTAATCTGAGTTAAAAAAATATAAATAATAAATGGTCAAGTGCGTGACCTGGCCACGCTCAGAGTAGACTTCCGAAGTTACACGTTGCAATATGGGGGACGGAGAGACGGACATACCGAAAATATAAGAGTTCCCTCTAGGGACTTCTGAACTCTAAAAGGGTCCTTAATTTTTGATAAGTACCACACAGTCATAGATTAGTAAAGATTTTTTTCTTTTAAGAGACTTTTTGTAAGTAATTCAATATTACTTACAAAAAATATACCTAGCTGGTTTTCTTTCTAGGTGGAATCAGACTATGCCTAACCAAAACCCTAAAATTTTACACATCACTTTGTGATATATATATATATATATATATATATATATATATATATAGGCTTGATCTATTATAGCTCTCAATGAATATTGAATTACAGTTAAAGTGAATAAATATGAAAGAGAATTGGAGACGTTGCTAGTTTTTAAAAAATTATTCGGCGCTGACAGGATTACTACGAATTGCCAGAAAGTGCAAGGGTCCTCCCGCCAATATAAATCGGGTAGGCAGCACCCGCCAAAAACCCTATAAATCTGCACCGATACCCCGCGACCCGGATTACATATTGCCTCATTGGGTCCATCCTCTCACAAATTATTACATCCGTTTACCATCACTGTTCAATATAAAAAATCTCCAATTACTCGTCTGCATTCAGCTTTATCGCATACTGAACTACTGATTTCTATTTCCGCTCCTTCATTTCGAATCTCAGTACTTACAGGAGCTTTTCATAAAACAGGAAATTAAATATTGACAATATATAGTGCTCCGCGTGCGCACGACGTGCCGTAAAACGAAATTCCACTTTGTAAAATTTTAGATTTCAAACCCTAAAATATTATTCGACGACGCGCTCTAGAACGTATTGCGGGCTTATTAATCTTAAGTTATTTTATTTCCTCGTAGACAACGCAATCGTGGCGTAATACTATTTGTCAAGCGTTCATAGGCTTATTCCGTGTGGGGGAAAGCTCAACAACCTATTTGCATTTCTCATTTTCACCCCTCTTCTACGCTCCCTCGAGTACAATTTTCAGTGCGCCTCTCGTGAGGGCGTTTTTATACGAAGCCTGTAGGCACCGGAGTCTGTACCGTGATAAACTAAGGGCTCCTGTGTCTCCATGTATTGTCAACGTCACAATGAACAAGCTTGTTTTGAGACTCAAAGAGATGTGCTATACTATATGTTCATTATTTCTATTTTTTGTTTACCTGCGGGAAGAAAACAAGCGTTGTTAAATATCCTAAATAAAAATCTTGTTTTCTATTTAGATTCAATTTACATTCTTGACAACAGCAAATTGTAATATCATATTTATTCGCTTGGGAAAAAATACTCAGCCAACATAACAGGAATCACAGCAAACAATCTAGAGCAGTTGTTTACTCACATTTTCAATTATATTGTGGACCAGCCTCATCGCTCTTTCCGCCGCATCATCTCGTCCAATAGTAAGCTCATTGAATTTTCACGCGGTACTCGTCCCGCCTCAATACGGGGGTTATTACTTATTAAGCAACACAATATTTTGTTTACGCGCTGTTTAATCTCAACCCTACAATATCGAAGCCGAGAGAAGAAAAGCAATAAAACGCCTATTTATTTGAAAGCCAACAAGGCTCGCAATAATGAAATTCCTCGCGAAATATTAACGCATTTTTTCCAACAAAGAGGTGATGTATTATCAGGCTGAAACCCACCCACGGCACTTTGTAGTATCGCTTCATATTTACTTTATAGATGGGAGGACGTTATGAAGCGATCCTTTATGCCATACGGGATCATTTCAAATGAGACCTTTATTTGTTTGGCCGTCATCTGGCTTTGACCCAAAGATGAGTATAAAATAGTCCTTTTTAGACATTTACTGTTGCTTAAAGCTGATATATACGTATCTTGTTAATGGTGGATCTTTTATACTTAAAAAACACGGATGTTGCCTAAAAATAGTACGTTACGCCTGTTGCAAGCCTGGCATTCCTTAATAAGTATTGTTTTGAATAGATTTCATTTTGGAAATTGCGAAAAAAACACCAATCTACCAACCCTGACTCGTGTGCCGCGTGCGACAGACGCCAGGCACGGAAGTGGCTCCGTACATTTTTATACTATGACACGCATTATTACTCCGTGCTATGACTATGGCCACCGTCTGGTTAGCGTGGAGAGTGCAGACTAAATCCTCTGACTGCTCTGGCTAATATATGGCTCTGGCAGTACAGAGAGGGTCGTGCTCCTGCAGTGGAGACTAAAAAATACCTACCTGATGATGATGAGTATGGCCGCAATAGCCGCCATGGCCGCAATAGCCGCCATGGCTGCAAAAGCCGCCATGGCCGCAATAGACGCATCGGCCGCAAGGCGCGGAAGGTACTTCTTCATAATAGCAACTGTTTTTTTTTCTTATTTCAAAATTCATCACGTGACATTAGTAGAATAGAAGTAAAGAAAATAAAATTTATTTATGTCGAATATCGGCCTGCTGTGGCGACACCATGTTTTGAACTATCAAAAAGCCCTTCGCACAATTTATGGTAATCAACTAGTGAAATTCAACGGTCCATAATCACAATACGATTCACAACGCAAGCAAAACGGGTAACTTCGTTTACAAAACACAAGTACAGATGGCGCTATCGACTGTAGAGCCAGCGGATTTGCATAACACGGGACGGATCATCGGCTGTGATTGTTTCGATGCCAGTTACAGCTCCATGTAATTTGTAGGGATTCCGATGAATAAATGGCTTAGTTTTATAAAACGTTTCACCTTTTACGTTAGGATTCATTATGATTTGTGACTGTTGCATAAATCTAGTTTAATAAATATCTACTTTTAAATAGGTTGACGACATCCGTGGCGTAATAGTCAACACGCTAGTCTGCCACTCCGGAGGTAAAGGTTTCGAACCCCAGCCAGGGCTAGTTAGAAAATGGGCATTTTTAAATTGTCTTGCGTCTTGAATGTTCATCTATATATTATGTATTTAACATAAACTAATGACTCTGTGAGCTGTAAACCTCGCGACTCACCCCCAACCCGTTCAAGTTTATCGGATAAAAAAATTGTTTAGACAAAAAAGTTGCGTCTTAAAAGTTTTATGACATATTTGAAAATTTTTCGAAATAGCTGAAATATGATTTTCTTAAAGTTTTAAACCCCCATATCTCCGTTATTTTGAAAAATTACCAAAATCTGAATCGCCAGATAAAATCGAAACTGCTTATAAAATTTCACGAGAATCAGTTGATAAATGCGACCTGTAGGCGAGAACTAACCGACAGACAGACAGACTGACGGACAGAATTTTTTGCCAATCTCAAAACTGAGACGCTTCGCTCGCTCAGTCAAATACAGTATCGTTGAGTTAGTATCCCATAATACAAGTTTAAACTTACTTTAGGGCTAGCTCAATCTGTGTACCTAATCTGTCCCAAAAAAATCAATGGTAAGTTCGTCACTGTATATTGATTTCAGCTGTATTCTGAGATATTAATTAATGTATAACTTATTATAGCATGTAGCTACTCGTAAAATATTAGTAAATAGGTACGTACTATACTAATTGGTCATTTATACGATATGAATAACAACCTACGACAACAAACAAACGAAAAGAGACATCTGCTTGTAAAAACAACGAGATTCAATTTTCAATTTCCAAAAAAAAAGGGAACATCGTTAATAATGACAATATTAGTAATTTTCTTAACACCACACAATAATGTGCCAAACAATTATGTCACTTGTGGTCACCAATCCATATAGCAATTAGTTATGCGTACTCGCGTCTCGGGCCATCGAGCTCTCTATTTAGAAATTTATTTAGAGTTACGACATTGTATTGCGTATCACACAGATGTGGTCAATCCTTAACTGGTATTAGAGAAGACACGAGCCACCACGTCAAGTTCCGGATTCAATTTCCGGCGTGAAGAGCTATGGCAGTTCCCACAGTAGGCTGCTGGCGCCTGGCGGATACACGGCAATGCATTTTAACGGACGTCCACTATAACTAAATTAACTGCGGAGCAAACTGACTACGTGACCGCCACTCAGGGCTGTTAGTATCTTGAGTTATCTGATTTATTGCTGGGAGAATATGGTATTTAGAAAATTAACTTATGTGTTTTCTTAATACAAACCGTTCGAGGGAATAGGAGTCTGAATAAAACGGCAATCTTAATTATGAAATTAGTTTGCAACCTGTCACTGTTTCATACTTTTTCTACTTATACCCACGGTTATGCTTAAAGTTATAAAGCAGATTGTAAAATTCAATCGAGAAAATGGCCAAAATTAGAAAAGTAGGCGATGAATGAAAACATACGAGTACTTGGCTGACCGTGCTTGACTTTGTGAATAGAAGGTAAATGCTGTTTAAAACTTGTCCTCACCTCAACTTAAATAGGAGGCAAACAAAGGCATTCAATTAATGTTTGTTCTCGTATGATAACCATATGGAAATTAAACCCATGTCATGCGCCTCTTCAGCTTTCAAAAAGGTAAACTTTTTTTAATTAACCAATTAATATTGTGCCATTGCCGGTCAAATCTGACTGATCCGACTCCTACTAATGTCTTGATTTACTTATTTTTTTTTTTATTTTGAATCAACTCATTTATGAAAAAATATCATGAATCGGACTCGTAATATTTATTATTTTATTTCCTATTTCATTATTTCTTATTTAGGTATTTATTTTTAATTCTATACTTTCCTTATACCCACAAAATTCATAAATTCTGGTCAGTAGTCACGCCACTTTATTACTATGCTGAATGCAAACCGCTGCCATCGATCGTTTTGAAAATGTTTGGGGGATGCCTCTGTCCTACAATGGCAACTTGCTGTGGCTGATATCATGGTGAAAATAAATAAGTCTACTGGCACAAGCTCTTAAATATTATCTCCTCTTTTTATAGTTAATTTAAACTTTATTTGTTACAAATATTGTCTATCATGTTCAACTATTGAAAGAAGAGAAACACCAAAGCTATCAAGTATTGAAATTGTTATAACAGGGACTGGAAAATCGAACGGCATCCACCCAGCACCCGGTACATAAATAACACGGTCGCACACAACACTAGACGTGTCATTCAGACAAATGACGGAACACTGAACATTTATTGCTCCTTCGACTTCGAATCATGTTTGAGCTATGAATTCGTATTATTGATATTATTTTTCTGTCGTACTAAAAGTTAAAAAAGCTCTATTAATAAAAATTGTTATTCTAAAACGTATTAAATTAAATAAAGCTTTCAAGTAAATTTGGCGGAAGAAAGAGAGACATGGAAAGCACTCCACCGACAAGAGCCCAGCTCTTAAATATAAAAAGAAAGCTTTCAATAATAATAATAAAATATATTTATTAAAAAATAAGTATTAAAAACGAATACTTCACGATTTGTATTAACTATATTCGTCTTTTTTAGTGTTCTGAAGTCTCTTTCTAGACCTCTTATAGTTTCGGTATGTCCGCCTGTCCATCCTGTCCATAGCTCAGAGACTGTTAGTAAAATAAAATGTTGAATCATTTTTTTACTTCCGCTATACGTAAAATGGAGGCACACGCACTTGGCCGATTTATTGATGTTTACTCAAAGAAATACACATACCTTATGGTTGCGTTTTCGGCACGCGATTTGGCAATCGGTTGGCATCTGTTTCTAAATGTAGAGATTTCAGTGATAAAAAAAAATGAAAGTGCGATCTCAAGAAGCAACTGATATATCAAATTTAACATATCAAAGTTTACAGTCCAGCAATTTGTTCAAAAAATTAAGTACAGATTTGTGTTACAGTTTGCATCAATATTTTAGTATATTGTACCTACTTAATAAGAACTATGCATAGTTATGATACGGCTGCATGGTGCGCCAGTACAATACTTCATTGAGACAAACGACTGACTTCAACTACACTGAAAAGGTACGCTCATAAAATTCAGTTGAACACACTTAACTTTATTCGGGTCTCTTGTGATCTTTCATCTGAGTTATCTCGTATTTCAAATGTTTATATTTCTGAACTTCTTTCTTATTATTTTCTTTTGTCAACCGTTAGTCTATAATAATTCTTTAAGCAACGAAGATTTTTTTAAAATTTAATCGATCATATTTTCATACTCCTAATTCCAGGTGTATATGTCGCAGTCGGATTGTATAATCCGCTGTTTAACAAAACTGCAATAGTAATTTGGCAATACAGCTCGGTTTTACGTACATTACATACATTTTATGTACCTATTAGTTTTGTATAGATGGGTTCCATCTATTTGGCAGAATCTCTATGCTCCGAATTTCATTTGGCATAACATACTTGGCAGAATCTTATTTGAAAGAACATTTCTAACGCATAAAAAATATTGAATATTTTTTGTTTGGCCTAATATTTATATGCCCAAATGTACAATAGCATACTTTTAAGATGTAAGAATTTCATTTAGTACAATCACATTTTACATACATTAAGTATCGCATAATTTGTTTTACAATTATGTTTACTTAGTGTTACTTTTATTTGGTATAATTTCTTTTGACCTTCTAAGAAAACCATAATCGTTAAAATCTATACTATTATTGGTCAACATAAAAAATAGCATTCAGTTTACTCGGGTCGGGCAAAAATGGGTCCATATTCAAATGCATAAAATTTATAGGTATAAATTAAGGTGGCACTATTATCATATCGCATAACGATAGTTATGAATAAATTGTATGGCATTAATTTTTTACCATAATGAATTTAAACATAATAATATATCGGCATATAAACTTTTAGCATCAACGTTTTTACAATAATAATAACTAGACATAACATTTTTTGGCATTTCAACTTAAGGCACAACTTACTTGTCAGATAATGAAATACCAATTTTTTTCGATGATCTAAAAGGAAAAATATGTAAGCAGGTATGTATGAAATAATATATTTTGTATCTGGCAAACTTATCCATAATAATAAAAATTTTGAATTTTATACTTGAAAACATTTAGGTATACTACAATTATGCCCTTTACTTTTATGATCATTAGAATTACAATAAAGAACATTAGAGTAAGTTAAGGTTATGCCTATGACACCATTATGCCATAAGAACACTTTGCTTTTCATAATTTATGCATAACAACTATATGCCAACACCGTTATGCCATAATGCATTATAATTAAAAAGTTTATGGGATCGAAGGGGTACCCGGCAAAAATATAGGTTAGGTTTTAGAACTGCGACCACCCCACGGCTCGAGCCGAGCAAGCGAAGCGAGGTTGCCGCGGCAGCGGCCGCGCAGCGGCCGCGCAGCGCGTGCTAAGGTAGACAGCCTTTTCATACTATATTTTTTTTATATTTTACATATATTTTTTTATATTATAGCAATAAGCATTATCGTCGTTATGTCTGCTACAAAACAATTGTATTCAACCAATTAGCCAGAAGAAAATTCTATCTTAGAAAAGATTCAGCATTGAAATGACTATACGTATGAATTAAATACCAAAAGGCGATTTTGATTGCGATCGTTCTGCGATATAATTTTTCTAGTTTTAAATTATTATGGCAATAACATAAGATTTTTGTAAACAGCTGTTATGCATAATAATATTATAGCATAAAAAGTTCTACTATAAAGGAGGGACACTTATAAAAATTGGAATTTCTAAAATGTATATACAGGATGACTTTTTAACCACCTGCCAAATTTTTGGAGCAAGTTCAGTCCATGATACTGAAATACTTTCTATACAAAAATGTATTGAAAATAGATAACAATTTGTCGTCATCCCATACAAAATCAGTTAGGCTGAGCACTAATCTGTATGGGAAGGCGAATTATACTTATGGAAAATAGTTCAGTATCATGGTCTGAACTTGCTCCTAAAATTGGCTGGTGGTTAAAAAGTCAGCCTGTATGTATATTACTAACGTTAGTAATTATATTATATTGATATTTTCTATTTACAAAAGAATTCACGGCGGGAGTACGCATTGTTAGCGCTTTCGCAACACCGGGCGTGGTTCGCCCTTGGATGGGTGACTACAAGTGGTATAAAAAAATCTCGAGCTCGTCCTAGTCTCCTTAAGGCACTTTAAGCCGTTGATCCCGGCGGTCATCATTGTATGGCAGTCGTTAAGCTATGTCAGATGCCTTTAGGCAGATTGAAATATCTGAAACCAGTGTTCAGTCTCTTACACACACGAAAAACAAACAACTGGAAGATATCCCTTCTGGGATAAGTCCACCATTTGTAAAATTACCTCTGTTATTTTATTATGTGCAACAATCGCTGATGTACAATAAAGTTTTTGAATAAATAAATAAACAATTAAATCATTCATCTCCAATACAAATATAAAGTAATGTATCTACGTTAAATATAGCTACGAGTATGTCTATGTCTTTACGTGTGAGTCAACAATAGGGCGCTGGAGTACGCGCCTCAGGCTCGTAGCGAGTGCTTGTCACTCTGCCACAAATCAGAGTCTGTGCGCATCCACGTCTCGAGAGCCGTACTCGGAGAAAAATTAAAGTACTTATAGGTAAATAGCCCAAGAATGATAGCCAAATTTTTGGAAATATGATGAGTATATTTTTGAATCCAGCTAAATTTCAATGTGAATGATAAAAATTACAGCATTTGGCATTTTAAAATAATAAATGCATACATACATGCAGTACGCTTCAAATTACAATAGTAAAAAAAAATGGTAACAAAAATTACTTTCTTACTGCTAAAGGCGATGTGATAATGGAAACTAGAAAATTTCAAAAATGTTTAGTGTTTATGGATTTTTATCATCATCGTTATCATCCATATATTGTAATAAAGTTAAAAAAATAAAATAAATCCATAATCAGGTGTTTTTTAGTATCAACTGCAGAAGCACGACCCTCTCTGTACTACCAGAGCCATATATTAGCCAGAGCAGTCAGAGGATTTGGCCTACACTCTCCACGCTGGCCAGACGGGTTGGAGAGGCCTCGTTGTTGTATAAAAGCTTTAATTAGCTTGTGTTTCCTAAGTCTTGGAGTGGTCCTATTCTACTCTGCCGGGAACCACACGGCTCTATGGATTTTTATAACATTTAGTTATTCAATAAGTCTAAAAAAAATACTACTAATACTTTAAGTTTTCTTTATATATTCACACAGGTTTGACTGTTAGAGAATGGTTTTAGCATTAAGTCCGCCTGTTGTACTTTAAACATGTATATGTGTGTACAATAAAGTATAAATAAATAAATACAATAACACATTCACTCATTAGTTCATTACACATATTTCTCAAGTTAATTTAAAAAAAAAAAAAAAAAAAAATTTCGTAAAAAACAATGTTCGCCGAACATAGATAATTTTAAAAACAAAAAAAGTGACTTCAACTTGTGGTCTTCTTCATCATTCCACTCTTCCATCTCCACCGGGTGACAATAAATAAGACCAATTTGAATGTATA
This sequence comes from Acrobasis repandana, assembly GCA_963576875.1. Taxonomy (NCBI): domain Eukaryota; kingdom Metazoa; phylum Arthropoda; class Insecta; order Lepidoptera; family Pyralidae; genus Acrobasis; species Acrobasis repandana. Next base: position 9,174,202 of record OY756215.1, read on the forward strand.
TAGGTACGCATTCAAACAAAGAAAATCTAAAACGGTGAATTTGTCGGGTAACATGCCTACATAAAAGCTCCTTCTTTATTGAAGTCGCTTAAAAAATGGAGGATAATTCTATAAAAACGTATGAAAATAACACTTATCTTTAGACAAACACGAAAACATTATGAACAGATTGTATCAACCTATGAGCCATAAAGACATTTATAAAATAGTTTGGAAAATCCAAATGTGCACGCCTCATAATCTCATTTTTCACAATTAAATTGATTTTGATTGTTTTATTGCTAACTTAAAACGAAGAAAAGTATGTGTCGGCTTTAACGCACGACTGGAGATTATTTTTAACTTTTACTTTAACTACCCGCTGAGAAAATTGAAAATTTTCAAAATTCGGGACGTTATTAGTTTCACCCCCTTTTTTAAAAGTCGAGTTTTCATCAGATCTCGACGTTTAAATTTCTCAGGAATCTTCCCTGACCACTCACGAGCAAGTGTCATGCACCCTATCCGTATGTGTGTGTGTGTGGGTGTGTATGTGACCCGCTTATAACTCTTGAACAACTAAACCGATCGGAACAAAACAAGTAGCTTTCCAAAGAGTTTTATACAACTCAGATTTCCTGTGAATTTAAACCGATTCGGACCGGTAGATTTTGAGAAATCTCAAAAAAACTAAGCAAAAACAAGAAAAAGACACAAGACTACGTCACGAATGTCAAAAAAAGTGTTACCACTGATTGTTCTTTTCATTCTCAATTAGTTAATGCAAATTAAATAAAATATTAACTAACTTATCGCTTCTTTTACATTTATTCGTCTTTCATATTTAATAAAACAAACAAAATCACAACATTCTTTATTCAAATTTCTTTTTACTTCTTTTCTTACTTGCCAGTTACACATTCGTACTCATCATACATAGGTATTAACTCTTTCAACAAACCTCACATCCAAAATTATTTTTAATATGTCACCTGTATTTTTATAATAATAATTACGACTAAACTACATTGAATTAGACCGTGATCTTCGAAAGGACTTAGTTTTGGATAATACTGAAGCGTATAAAAAAAATGGACTTGATCAGATAAGTTTTTCGGGAGTTATCGTGACCACGCCAGTTTCCATACATACCGACACACGGACGTCCACAAAATGATTTTATTAAACATTGTTTTTTATTTATTTCAAAGGCAAAATGTCTTTTAAAAATGTCATAAGTGTTAAAACTAGTGTTTTTTCTAGACATTTATGTGTAAATATTATTGTACAAGTGCGATAGAAAATAAATAGAGACACATTTAGTTAAAAAAATCACTTGATTTTTGTAAGGCGGGAGTAGAGCACTACCTCATGCGCTTCGCTTATGAGGCGGGCAAAAGATGTGTATAACATGTGCATGAAACTTTTCAATGTTCTGCCAAAAGATATCAAGCAGCTAAAAGGTAAAGCCTTTAAAACTAAATTGACAGAATGGCTTCTGGAACACTGTTTTATTCCGTGAAAGAATATATGATACATTGTGAGTCAAAAAAAAATTACTAGATCATTTCATTTAATTCCTATCTAGTAATTTGTTTTAATTTATGCACTGTGACGTTTTAATTAATATAAATATGACATACTTATTTTAATCTTAATATGTATTAAAAACAATTAACTTATTTCACTGTGTGCAACTATATGTAATGTAAACTGTATAAATTTAAATTTATGTAATGAAGTAAATATAAATACTTAGATATTTTTTGATTGTAAAATATTTGCATGTCTGTTCTCAGACTAATACCTGTACTAAACTATGATGACAACAACTTGTAACACTGTATTATATTTTAATAAATGATTATTGATTATTGATTGACTTAATCGATTCCAACCGGCAGACACTCTAAAAGTATTAAAACTTTTAAGTATACTTCCTTCATTAGAAAAGCTATATTTTTATGATGTTTTTTCAGCAACCAGACAGTTTCGATGGCTCCTTCATCTACGAAGGACTTCTAATGTGTCTGTCAAGATGGAGGAACCATCATAGAATATTTTTTCTATAAAAACTTGTTCACGTTTACTTCAAGTATCCCAATATTTCAGAGAGACTTTTAAATTAACCCTAGCTTCAGAAGGCGACCCCCGCCACATTTTCTCTCTAATGTAGTTTACGACTGACCGAGGGCTCAGTGGCGATGCGCTTTTCGTATCACCTGAATTGCCTTTGATGTATTCAAGCGCACTAACCAGATTTCACCACGTCAAGTTAAATTTTGCGTCTATAACAGTATGGTTTATAATCAAATACACAGTGTTAGCTACGGCATCATTCAACATAAGTTTAAAGTAATTTCTAAGTGACCTACAAAAATACCTACATAAATCTACAGTTGTTACAACATACCTTACATACTTTAATTAAACTATAGCAAAGTTTTAAATAAAGATCTATCAAAGTTTTTTTCTGTTTAGCTTGTTGGTGTTTTGTCCCACTGCTGAGCAAAGGCCTCCCCCTTCCTCTTCCACTCGTCCCTATCCTCTTCTATCTCTTGCCAATTATTGACTTAACTATCGAGGTCATCCCGCCATCTCTTCCTCGGTCTGCCTCTACTCCGACGGCCATCCGGCAGCCAGAACGTAGCTAACTTCGCCCATCTTCCCGGGCACATTCGACAGACGTGCCCAGCCCAATTCCGCTTCAGACTGGCAATTTTTGAGAACGCAGCTCTGTGTTTCGCACCTTAAATATAAGACGTAGTCCCAGTATGCTGGGTTTGCTCTTTGGCAGACCTTAAGTTTGAGAATATATCATTTAAACTGGTCGACTCACGTAATATAGTCGGAAAAGGCCTTCGGAAAAAAAAAAGTTTTTATAGATTTAGGGTGCCCGCTCACGTCAGATTTTTCGTCAGTCGGAATTCCTGTTCTACATTTTGTAGAGACATATGCGTTGCACTATTTTAATCAGTACGTTCTATTTTTCTCCTACAAAAAATCGATCACCGATTATCGGATGATGGCGGTTAGCCATAGACGATCATCGTCAGGGCGAGTGTCAGCGGCGACCCGACGATGTCGTTATCCGCTCAGCAGTTCAACACTGCTCGCTCAGTGCTGAGCGGACAGTGACATCAAATTATATTAAATTCTTCTTAATCTTAATCCGCTGGAGTATGATTTATGGTCAGTTTTAGAGAGTACAGTTTGCTCTAAACGTCGTGATAATTTGGAGTCCCTAAAACAATCCATACGATCGGCAGTGAAGAATTTTGCCATGGAAAGAGTGCGTGCTTCTATTGGCCTCTATATAACTGGCCTCAACGTTTAAAGGTCTGTATTGCAGCCAATGGAGACCACTTCGAATAAGCTTTTTATATATTAGTTGTTTTATATTTATGTATTACACTAACGCATTGTAAAAGTAATAAATGTTATTAGCAATAGAAAAATATTTTCTTTCTTTTTAGGGTTCCGTACAAAAAATTAAAAAACGGAACCCTTATAGGATCACTCGTGCGTCTGTCTGTCCGTCCGTCTGTCACAGCAAATTTGCTCCGAATCTACTGGACTGAATCAGGTGAAATTTGGTAGAATGTTGTAATCCTATGACCCAAACACATATGTATGTGCAAAGTAAATAAATATTTTTTTAAAATAAGGGTCATTTTCGGGGGACAAATTAGGAAATTTAAAAAAAAGTTTTGCAAACCTTACTGTGTCATATATCAAATAAAAGGGGTCATTATAAGGATCTCAAATATATTTTTGTTATTATTGTAAAATGAAAAGTTTTGATTTTATTCGTGAAAGAAGACGAAAATTGACCATTCCCCCCCATGATCTCCGAAACTACTGCCTAAAATTTTGAAAAAAATACAAAATATTGTTCATTGCTTGTAGATTACAGGAAAACCTATAAGAATTCAATCAATTGTACGGAACCCTCTCCACGCGAGTTTATGTCGCACTTGGCCGGTTTATTTACAATATGTGTGAAATCACATATTTTTTATTTCAGTAGCAACAAGAAACAACTTGTAAGTGGAACGAGTAAAATAAGCAAAGTTATAATAACATACAACTCCGTCTGTAATCTGAATAAACTTATCAAATATATCCAAAGCAACTGTTAACTTCACTTTAACTAGTATACTTCTCAATTTAGTTTCATAAACGAAATCATCTCCATAGCCTTAGGTAGCGCGTTTTCGTAAACAGGTGTAAAATGGATCGTTATGTGGCAAATTACCATAATGTCTGTTGTCGAAATATTCGCTCGCCGGTACAGAATATGTAATGAGTGGGTCGACTCAGCGCAGATTCTGCGCGTTTATGTGACTTGATGTTCGTTAGAGGTGAGCCAGTAATTTTATGCAGCCGTAAATTTAATTTATACATCGCTGGAGTCAGGCGTGTAAAGGTTTGCTTATAAAATGTAAGCGGACTCGTAATGAAGACAAACTGAGCGCTGTATTCTTGCATGTAAAGCCGGGTCCAGACGGATGTTATGTGTAACGTAAGATTATGTGAAATTTAGCGTCAACAGTGTAGACGAAAACCGAATCTTGTTTTTACTTTTTTGACTGTTCCAATCAGTTGCTACGAACATGCCGAATAGGAAAGTCGTGTTAGCAAAATCAATCCAAGCATCTTTTTTTAGATTTTTTTTAAAGTAATCCGGTTATTTTGAATTCCAAATAACAGGTTTTACTTCATACAACCTTATAAGTTCAAACAATTGTTCGTTATTCCACATCATGAAGATCCACACGACAAAAACGTCACGAACCCCGTCCAAATGAGCACTGCGAGCGCCTTTGTTATCACGCAAAAAACCGACAGCCGATGGATCAGTGCGAGTGCCGGCGCGAGCGTTACATGTAATGCTCGTAGTGCCGTCTACACACAGAATTCACGTCACTTTACTCATTACATTACGCGTTACACCCGTCTGGACCCGGCTTAATTCATTGTGCAGTACAGAGCACGCGGCTGGCGCTCGTCCAGCAGCAGAGCACTAGCCAATCGCCTAAAATTTATTTTCCTCTATAATCAATATCGTAAAACAATTTAATAATGCAGCAGGCTTATAAGCGAACACAATGGCGCTAAATTGAAGTGAAATTAATTCCGGGAACATCTATGAGTATTATTAGTTTTGCCGCAGCGCAGTCATTGTCAAATTGGCTTATGCGTTTACCCTAAACTTTACTGCTTCACTATCTACATGAAACTAACTGTGGGGATGATACTCCTAGTTTAATGCGACAAACAAGTTTAATCTACTCGAACGTAAACTATACAATATCTGTGATTATGTACGTACATACTATCACGCCTGTTTCCCACAGGGGTAGGCAGAGACTATGGACCTCCACTTGCTACGATTCCTGACAGACCTCCTTCGCTTCATCTACACTCATCAGCCTCTTCATACATGCTCTTTTGTTACGGGTACTTCTTACCTCTCCCTTTTTCAGAACGTCTGCAATCTGATCGCAGAACGTTCGCCGAGGTCGACCTTGTACGTAATATTACGTATCATAGATATTGTATAGTTATATAGATATATATAGCTGCTATACAACTGAATTGTGCCATGTGGATCCCGCCTCCCAGCAGAGTAGAATAGGACCACTCCAAGTCTTTCCGTGAATGTCGTAGAAGGCGACTTAGGAAATACAAGCTAATAAGTATCAATAAGACCTCTCCAACCCATCTGGCCAGCGTGGAGAGTGTAGGCCAAATCCTCTGACTGCTCTGGCTAATATATGGCTCTGGTAGTACAGAGAGGGTCGTGCTCCTGCAGTAGAGACTAAAGACCTGGTGATGATGATGATGATAGTTTGTAGATCGTTTTTTAAACCGATGTACGAGTATATAAGAAGTAAGTGGCCCCCATATTTTAAATTTATTTATTTACATTATACGGCCGGCTTTGGGTTACTGACTTACATATGTGTACTAAATTTCAACTCAATCGATCCTGTAGTTTCGTAGCAAATTGGCTATGACAGACGAACGTTTCATTTTCAGGTACCTTTTGAAGTACAGAACTATGTACTCGTACTCTTAATGTCTTCTGTGACAGAACTCTAAAAGATACTAAAAAGAACTGTAGCTTTGATTGATGTAGAACAATAACTCTTAGGCAAAAGACAACCTTAAAAATATTTAAATGAAAATCATTTTACATTCACTGGTATTTCCGCTTCTACAAAGTAAAACCGTAAAACCGAACTCGGTAAACTTACTGCTCCAATAACCATCCTTATTGGAGTATAAATTGTTATTGTAAGATTCCACAGCGAATCTGTACCGATACCGCATGCACTAATATCAATAGGCTTTAATAAATCCCTGTCTGGTTTCTGGCCTGAAGCCAGTCTGATTCCGTGCTTTCTCAAGCGCGGTTAATGTCGTTATCCAAGTTAAAATTTAATAAACTCCGCTCGCAAACGAGTAACCGTACGTTCAGTGCTTTAGAGTTTTATTTTCAAGAAATCGTTGATCTATTATAAACAAGGTCCCGACTTTTCTATTCAATCAATGTTATATGTTTTAGCATTTTTTTACTTTACAATTTCATAATTTGACGACCTCTGTGACCTAGCATTATGCCAGGCTGTCACGCCGGAGGTCCCGGGTTCGATTGCCGGTCAGGTCAAGATGGAAATTATCTTTTTCAGATTGACTTGGGTCTTGAATGTTTTTCTATATATGTATTTGTTATGAATTATAGTTTTTATCTCGTTACACAAGTCTCGAACTTACTTTGGGGCTAGCTCAATCTGTACGATTTGTCCGTATATATTTATTTTATTTATCATTTTCGCCCAAGATAATTTTGTTTTTTTACATATTGTGCAGGCAAAATAATATTTTTAAAAGCAGCCTGCAATCACAGGAAATTCAGTAAAATAGTTTTAATGGTCCTAGATTTTCCCATTTATCCTTCAAGAAAAAAATCCGAAAGGCCGGGGTATGAATGCAGCACTACTAGATATAACATTATACGCGTTCAGATGAAAATGATAAAACAAAGGATATTCCGTAGCTAATAAACGACTTGAAATTATTAATGAAATATATTATTGAAGTTTACCCTTTTAGTTTGGAATTTTCCGCAGACAATATTTCAAGAGGATAAAAGGGTATTAAAACTCATCGGCGCGGTCGGGCCGCACTCGAGCATTGCCATTTCAAACATATCCTCTACAAATAAACAGTATTTATTTAATTTAAGTTTATCAGGAACAGTTTAAGCCTCGCTCCCCGCCCGCCCGCGGAAACCGCTTCCCAGACACAAATTAAAGAATAGTAGATAGATTACTATATCCAAAATATATTTAAACTAGTTTTCATTATTTTTATTTAGACTACACAATTAGAAGGTATCCATTTATTTAAACCAAATTAATGGATTATTATTTTTTACTAACCACTAATTCAAAAATGACGAATATTTATACAAACTTGCAACCCCTATTTCACTCCTATAGGGTTGTAATTTTCAAAATCTAATAAATGCATAATTATTTTCTATTACTAAAATACATTAAAAATGTCATGTAGACACATGACACACTTTAAAAATTACGAAGTTTCATACAAACTGCCAATCCCTATTTCACCCCCTTAGGGATGGAATTTCCAAAAATTCTTAGCGGATGTCTCCTAGTCACAATCTACCTTCCTGCTAAATTTCATCTTCGTTGGCTAAGTAGTTTTCGAGATTTCGTTATGAGTGAGTGATTTTCGCTTCAATATATGGTACAGTTAGCAGCAAAAATATGTCACCTAATAAAAGCATTTCACATTAGCAGGCCTGTGTCACTCCCCGTTTAGGTATCAAAAATGTACCTACATTATTACTATGCGCGCAGGCGGCCCCTCCGGGTGGTAAATTCAGTTATACGAATCGTTTGTCCAGAGTAATAAGAATGAAATTGGCTTGCAATGGATGTCTAGGTATCTATACAAAAAGGTGCTGAGTTCTGACGTAAGCTTAATTAAACCATATCGCTAGCCACATTGAGTAGATATTTCTTTGAATTTCTTTGCTGAGTGAGACTTCTGTACGTTAGTATTATTTATTCTGTGACATTAGTATATGCTAAATGCTTCTATTAGGTGACATATTTTTGCTGCTGACTGTACATGAATCATGATATGTATGGATAGTACTTGCTCCAATTTTATTTATGTACTGGAAAAATCTTACTGTTTAAGTTAAAAAAAAGTCATGAAACTATACCGATACTTGTCAAGATCTCTTGATGTCTGTGTATGCTGAACAATGACGATATTATATAAGAGATGCCCTATCTATTATTTTCTAATTTAATGCTCGGCTAACTTTAACAGATATTGTTGATACTATAAGCCTCGCGAATCAACTGCTAATGCCCACCACCAGCGAAATAGATTGCTTTTTCTCGATCGATAAGGAAAATGAAATCAACAAGTGAGAAAACTCTTAATTACTTTCATTAAGCTTTGACTCTTATGTATTCTGTGATCCAGCTGAGGTGAGCGCCTGGAGTGTTTATGTTAGTGCTTAGACATTATTTTGTGACTTGATTCAGGAATGCAGATTTGGGACTTCGGAGATATGGAAGAAACCGGTTGTTTTTTTTTTGTTAAAAATGTAATTATTATTGAATGATTCTTTTTTTAACACATCCATTTATATAATTTGTGTTTGCATTTTATGAAGCAAATGGTTTCTTATATTTAATAAATAATACGTAGTAATGTATATGTCGCAGTTGAATGGTATAATCCGCTAATTCACGAAACCTCTAGCTGTTTGGCATTACAGCTCGGTTTTGTAAAACAGCAAAAACAAAACCGAGCTGTAATGCCAAACAACTAAAGGTTTCGTGAATTAGCGGTTTATGCCATCCAACTGCGACATATATAATTCTGTCTATCTGTCTGCATTTAAGAGCCAGGCTCTTGTCACACTGTATGAAAAAAGACGCACACAAATTGCAAATATTTATTTTAGTTTTTCGTTAATTGTTTTCATGGAAAGTAGTTCAGTATCGAGGACTGAACTTGCTCCAAAAATTTGGCTGGTGGTTAAAAAGTCAGCCTGTATAAGTAACCAAATCAAAAATGTATTCACTTTATTCAAAATTATATAACATTATCCTCAATTAATAAGGTACTTGTATATACAGAACATATCACATCAAGCTAGGTATTTAAATTGAAGTCTTGCAATTTGACCACTCGGTAGGTATTACTTCTGTAGGTCTCATATTAGCCGCGTAGCTAAAGCTATTTAGGGTCAATTGACTCAAATGATAATGTTAATATGGATAAGGAACATGTAGTAAAAAAAATCATTATACTCATAACTAATACCTGTTACCTACCTAAAATAAGGTTTAATTCAAACTAGGCTAAAAACTACCGTTATTTACATTTAATTACCAAAATATTCAAATCTTAGTATAAAATCAGCCTACATAGAAAAGCTACAAGACTCACAATTACTGCTCTACCTAAGAATACTCAAAAACATTTCCTCCATTTAACACGTCTCCGTGATTAGGACCGCCAACAAAAAAGGCGAAAAAATTGTGTCGAGGCATTGGTCAGTTTCCTCAAGAGCAAAAATACCTGCGTCACGGTAACTACCGCCATAAATCTCCGACTTCCGAGGAGATTTCTCGTCGGGACGCTCTTACAAACTTTTAGTACGTGTGCTCGAGACAGCCGTCCCACATTTTCAAGTGCTCCTAAGGATTTTTGCCAAATTATGGGTAAGTATTTGTCCCTTTGCGAAACTTCGCTAAATTAAGCGCGTGGCCGCGACACTAACTCGCCGGAAAAGGTTTCGTGAGAAATGAAATGGTTTGACTTTTCATTTTAGTTTTAATCTTTGATTTAGTATTCCTTTCGGAATTTGCTGGGAAACGTCTAGATTAAGTTCCGTTAATAACATATTATTAATCACTCGTACATTTAAAATATATGACACCACACATATTTTGAAGAAATATATTTACATACACTCATATTAACAAAAGATCCCCTTTTAAAAAAATGCAAGGGAATCGCAATTGACAAGGTAAATACGGGAAAGTATTTATTCAAGGAAAGTCTCACCAAATTAGATGTTCTTCGGTACAAATCCGAGCTGCCAATGGTACCCTGAAATCAACCAATTTCGCGAAGACGTTAACAAATGAGGCTCTCGATTAAAACCACTGCAATCTGGACAAACAGCCGCCATAATGTTTAGCCACGCTCATTTCATATTTTGCCTTTTCGTACAAATTTCTATTACCCACCCCAATATTATGCAAATACGAGGTAATAATCTTTAATTGCTCTGCCGACGCCGCTGCGGCAACACGGTTGTAAAAACAAAATCTCACTTTCCTTTTTTCCTGCCTTTATTTGGACAACATTTATTTGAAAAGGCTTTCATTTAAATACCGAATTTCGTTATTCATGTAAATTCTCGCTACTTATTATAAACGATGCTGAAATAGCGCTTTATTCATCAACTCGTGATTGAGTGTTAAATATTTTTGCACTTGCCCTCACTGAATCAAAATATTAATATCGTTCTTACTACATAGGCACCTATAAAGCTATAATCTTCTGAAATACACACTTCTTTAGTCGATTTATGACTAATTCCCTATACGGCTGCGTTTCCACCAGAGACTAGTCAATTAGGTTAACAATTTATATATGACAGAAAAGCTTACTTAATTTGACTTTAATCAAACCAAAAAGGTCAAATTATTTTTCATTTTAAGGTAGCTTTATAAAGTTCAATACAAATGCTAAGTAGGTACATAAAGTTATTTTTTATCTGTGTAAGTACTTTTCACAAGCAGGCACCTTATTACCAAAATAATAAGAGATGTATATAAAATATAAACGCTGAAAATATAAACGCGGATAAACGCTGAAACTTTAAATGAGGAAATATTTAGTCACCGGAGTAGATTTATATTCCGTGTTTGTTTTCCGAGATTCCCAAATTATCTTTAAGTAGAGAACGAAGATTTCGTTAATATGTAAATTCATGCAAATTGACAGAGAAGCTGAGAACTGATGATGGTGCCGCCCCCGTTCCTTGCGGCTTTCAGGTACTCACTTCTAAAATCTAAATATATCTTTTAAAATTTATTTCTAAGAGCCTCGTTAAATCTGTCGAACGTTAGGTATAGCCTTTATTTCTTTTTCATTGTGTCTATGTGTACTCGGCTTCAGTGGTACAAAAAAGTCGTACTATTATTAGTATTTTTTAATAAACAAAACAGCATAAAGATGTTTAGGTATATTAGTATTTTTACTAAGCTTTACAAAGAAGCTTTTATTTTTAATTCAATCTGAAATAAAAATATAGTCAGGGTTTGACCACCTAACTATGGCAAGAAGGTTTTTTTTATATTCCTCATGATGATCTTGACTTCCGATATGGCAGATTTGATACTTTATCAGCGTTGTTATCACAATTACATCATATTGTATAATATAAGGAACAAAGCCTTAATGTATATCGGTATATATTAATCTAAATTTAAAATCGTACACTGACAGTCACGAACTAGATTAAATACCATTTATCAATAAAACTGAATAAACATGCAATTCACTGTCATAACGTAAATCTAGCCTAACCTCAAACAGCCCAAGGGTAGAATGTACACAATGTATCCAAAGGCAGAATCCAATATTCCTTTTCACTGGCTTTCTAAACTGTACACAATGCTCGTATTTGGCACGTACGAAAACTATTCGTGTAGGTATATATCTTTACGGAACATTTAAACCCTCTGAACTTCGATCGCATCCAGCTATTCAGCGTAAAAATTATTTCAGCGCCATTACCTCGCAGCTGCCACTCCAAACTTTTATGTGTCTGCATCAAAATACACTGACTATGTAGGATACTCATTTGGGGGCTTGGTTTTGTTAGATAATGGTGACTTTGTTGCAAGAGACGATTGTATTCTAACGGCCGTAGTTACAGTCCTTGTTTTATTTGAATTGTTCAAGTTAGAGTCAATTAATGTCACATACGAAGTACCTATAGTGACCACTGAAAAGTACATTAATTACACATCGCCACCAAACTTACTTGACTTGCCGTACGACGGACTGAGCCTTCGAGTATACACTCGAAGGCTCAGTCCGTTAATATAAACAACTTTTTAATGGAAATGAAACTGGCACGGATACTGGGATCTCAAAAAAGAATAATTTATCATTCAGTATACCAGTGACTGAACAAGTTGTCGAAACAAAAATCAAAATATTTAAACACTGACCGGTCAACTTGTACGGGCAACCAAAAAATATTTCTCATATTTCGATACATGTTCCTATCATTATGGGAAAGTTGTTTAGTGCCATGAACTGAATTCGGGTTCAAATAGTTTCAGTGCATTTTATCAGACGTTCTATATTTGAGGTGCGTGTAATAATTCTAAAAAGAAATATCTCCATTTACTTCCCCGCGTTATCATCATCATCATCCGAGCGCATTCCCGGTTGCATCATCAGCGTTAACGCTTCAGGGCCCGGGGTCCGCTACCTTACCTAGGTGATTTGACGAGGTTACTGAGTTTTACACAGAGCGACTGCCGCCTGACCTCCGCGTTAATACTAATGTCTGTAATAACTAACTCTGAATGTAAACAACTTGGCACTTGCCAAGTTGTTTACATTCAGAGCAATTCGATTGCTTACTCGTTGCAAATAACTTTCCCGCTCCAGATAGTACTAGAAGTGGCAGCGGAACTTTCGCAATCAACTTCTTATTTCCCTGTAGTTATCAATAAAGTTCTAATTAGTCCCGTAATTTGCGTCGTTGCTTTCTCAATGAATGAAGCGTTTGAAGGCTACTTAAACAACATAAATTGTTTAAGTAGGTAGTTGCCATCCAAAAAAATTAATTGCTTTTCTGTAGATTTGACATAAACTTTCCAGCTTCGTCATCAGACCCTGGACATCTTCTAATACCAAAGTAGGTACTTGTTAAGTCAAATTATTGCGTTATTGAGTTCATATACTCGTAGCGATCTTACGAGATCAATAAAATACATTTCCATCCGATTTAAATGTCTATGCAACGTAGGCAAGTGGGTCAAATTCAATGTTAATCTTAACCTAATAATAAAAACAATGCAAATTAAATAAAAGCTTGTGAAGACAGCGGCTTGCCCTCAGGCCTGCCCCGGTTATCTGACGGATCCATACTTACGGAACTAAGGAATAAATACTCTACCTACACTACACGATAATAAAAACTACAGTCAATTGTACATGCAATGTTATTGCAATCAACGTTAGGTGCAACTACATTGATAAAAATAATTGTATAAACCTTTTTTGGCCCTATAAAGTATTGTATATTTTGTAACTATAAGAAAATGTATCGCTGTTGGTTTATCGCAATAAAATAAAAATAAAAAAAATAAAAAAACATCAAAACGCGATGGTTGGTTATGAAGTTAGCAGAACATCAGCCAGACTTTTTACTATAACCCGAACGTGTACAGACTTCCCAAGAAAAATCACCCCTGTATGCAGCTGCAACGATGAAAGCCACCGCACTAGATTTTTGTACTGACATTTATTTCGTTTAGACAGAGAATAACTCATTCAAAGTCGACATTCGGACGGGATGAAAAATACACGTGGCCGGAAATACCTGCATTATGTTGAAAGTGCTTAACTCCGAAATGCACTCAGTCCCCGTCGCCGCCGCTCCAGTTTCGCCTGTCCACAGAGGTTTTACCCAATGCAAATCACAAGTGCTATTGTTTATTTTGTTAAGTATACTGCTTTTATCTAGGCAGCCGCATCTCGCTGGCTTAGCTTAATTCGAATAGTTGAAGCGGGTTCCGCCGCTATAGTTTATAGTTCCCCCTCGTATTCTATTAGGAGGACAAGCATAACATCAGTGCATCGGAAACTTTGTTGCAATAATTTTTAAACGTCTCTTTTATACTCGTTAAGTTAAGTTTGTTTATAACTGTAGACGTTTCGTTTATGTATTATTCATCCACTAGTATAAATAGGGTATGACACCCATTTTTGAAACATGCTGCTAATAAAACTCCTAAGAAAATCAAAAAAAAATATTCAATAGGGAAGTGTCATAAGAATGCACTAAAATTTTACATTTTCAAATGTCGCGCGTAATTTGTCAAAAATGTTGAATCAGTGGACGCTATATTGCTCTGTGGTTATGATGTCAGCTAAGCATATAAAAAATGCGCTGATTTATGTATTTTGACAGTTGACACTTTTTAGTTAACACGGGCGTATGATGTTATAGCATATATGGCGGCTACTGTTTGAATTTAAATTTAAAATTATTTTGTTATTTTATGAATTAAAACTAACATTTTCCGATTGTTAAGCATAGCTATCTCAAGAACATATTTTTAGATTTTCTTTCATATAGATTAAAATGCCGTATTATAAATTAAACTAGTAGTACGTTCATAACACTCACTCAGCGTATTATTGACTTGGGTACTTACTGCATTTAATTTATTGTTTTCAAAGGGCCTGCTACACACAAGCGCGTTCTTATCAGTCATTAAAATTGCTTTCGTTTTTGCGTTTATGCGTCCTGCGTTCGACTGATACTTTTAATAGTGTGCGAATGCGATAACTTGACAGTGTTCTCGTCTCAGTTTCAAGTTTGGACAAAAATGCTTTTGCCCGTCTGTCTGTTCTCGCCTACAGGTCGCCTTTTTAACCGATTTTGATGAAAATTTACACACAAGTTCCTTAATTTATTGAATTTTTTAATCGATTAAGATTTTTGATTGGGGGATAAATTGGGGAGAAAAGGGGGGAGCTTTGTTGTAGTGTTATTTACTAAAAATTTTCAATCAAGTTTGAGAGGCACACTAGTAATGACTTCATTCTAAACACAAAATGCTGCAAAAATTCCAGAATGGGGAATAGGGGGGGGGGGGGAAGTTTGCTATAGCGGTATATAGGTATGGATGGATTTTACTAAAAGGGGGAAGAGGCCAGGGGAAAAGGGAAATCGTCGGTTATTGCATGGTTATAAGAACTCGCGAGGTCTACTGGACTCACGGTTGTATTTGTTTCACTTACGTACAAAAGATCGTTCCACAGTTTATACAGAAATATTCCGTCAGAGCCTTGCAGTAACAGCGTCGGCGGGTGCATTCAATTTTTATTTTCAAGGCAATTTAATTACATGAAATATATTACATATTCATCAGCTTGCGTGTGTTATATTATGAGCAGGTTTCATTGATGTGTAAATGCTGAAGTTCGTATCACAATTTACAGTATAACCAGGCCTTGCAGTAACAGGCCGGTGGTGTTGTAGATTAACCATCTTTGTAATAATAAATCAGTTGTTGTCTTTCACTCGTGGTGTTTCATTCAATTATACCATACATAACAGGTGGGTGCATTCAGTTATTTATTCTAAAGGTAATTCAATTAAAGTGAAATGTGTAACATATTTATCAACTACTGTGTGTTATAATATTCAGATTTCAACAAGTTTAATTGACGTATAAAAGCTCAAGTTCTTAAGCAGGTAATAAAGAATCAAGATTACTCACTATAGGTTCTTAGACTATAACAGCTCACATCCACTGGTTTTCTGTAAGAGATAGCTTTAAGCGATAAGACCGCCCATTGTACTTACCTTCCTTAACAAAAAAATATTTTTAGTTCTCAGTGTTATATTTTTTGGTGTAGAATAAAGAGTTTTCTATTCTAACAGCATCGTCGGTTTGTACTCTTATGTATTCTGTGTCGTCGGACTGCATTCAATATTACTTTCAAGGTAATTCAATTAAAAGGAATGTATTACATATTCATCAGCTTGTTCATTAGCACTGCCCTCGCCCGCGGACGGTTGCTCGATGAATAATATACGGAGATACCTGGATTATCTGCGAGGAAGAAGAACACAGCGCGATTTTAGTCTGTTTATGCTGTGCTCAGTAGAACTATTTTCATGGTAACCTGTGATGGCAGAACATAGTAAATAATTAGGTTACTATACTCCATTTGATTTTAGGTATTTAAATAAATTTAAACAATCTTGACATGTATTTTTATTAAAATAATACACTTTATAAATCAATACCTTTGCAAATTACAAATTAATTATTTAAAAAATTATAAATTACATAATTTGTGTGTAATGTGTAAAGATATCAATTTTTAAAGTGTATGTTTATGTAAATACCTTACCAAATGAAGTATAAGTATACTGAGAGTTATTTAAAGAGCCTGTGCTTATTTCAAAACACTGCTTATGGTTTATAAGTCACGCCTTGCAGCAATAGCATCGGCAGGGTGCATTTAATAATGTCTTTTATGGTAATTAAATTAGAGGGAATGTATAACATATTCATTAGCATATCAATATTAGGTATTTGGTCTGAAAAGATTTCTAACGAACATATGTGGCAGGTCTGTGACGAGACACCGATAGACCACATGGACATGGGTTGTGCACACGCTCAGGAGGGATCCCACTACGCTAGTAATATATAAGTCAATGGATCCCACTCACATTCCGAGGCGGGCACTAGAATGGACTTAGGGAAAGAGGAAGCGTAGTCGCCCAAAGCAGACTTGGCGACGGTTGGTATAGCAGCGGAAATGAATAAGCATATTATATTTGGAGGAGATAAAGCGTATAAGCGCACCCAGGAAGAAAGTAGGAGCAGCGGAAATGGAGACAATCAGGTTATCTTGGCCTGAAGTAAAGTGCGTTGCTCAAGACAGAACGAGATTGAGAAATACTGTAGCGGCCTTCTGCCCCACCCAGGGGACATAGGACAATAAGTCAAGTAAGTCAAGCTTGTCAATAAGGTAGGCCTTATTGACAAGCATGACTTACTTGACTTATACTAAGGGTAGGCCCTTGCCCACTGACCTTACTATGGACGGATGGTCGGTTAGTTATATTATCAGAGAGGAAACACAACTTTAGTTTAGTATGAGGAGAGGTTACTATACTTACAACAGCATTGGTAGACCGCATTAAATAATTCTTTCAAGGTAATTAAATTAGAGGTACATGTACATACATCAGCTTGTCAATTAGGCCTACCCTCGCCCGCTACAGACGGTTGGTCAATTAATAATATAAACATACCTACTTGAATTATCAAACAGGAAAACTAATACAGCTTGAGTTGAGTATGAAGAGGGGTTACCTACTATAGACTTAAAATAGCATTGGTAGACTGCATTAAATAATTTTTTCAAGGTAGGTTATTAAATAAGAGGCAATATAAAACGTCTAACAAAATATACTGAAACTATTTTAAGGGTGAATTCAGTCCATGATACTAAACAACTTTTCCCAAGGAACATATGTCGAAATATGAAAAATACTTTTTTGCTTTCCATACAAACTCGGATCAGCTGATCGCTCAACTTATATGGGAGTTCAAAAATTATTTTTCATATTTCGATATATGTTCCTTGGGAAAAGTTGTTTAGTATCATGGACTGAATTCACCCTTAAAATAGTTTCAGTATATTTTGTTAGACCTCATATTGCATATTCATCAGCTTGTTAAATAGATCCGCCCACAGATGGTTGGTCCATAAATAATGTACCGAGATGTCTGAATTACCAGTGAGGAAAACTAAATAGCCCTAGTTTTGTTTAAACTGTGCTCAGTAGAACTATTTACCTACATGATAACTAGTGACTGCAATCAATAGTAAACAATCTTGGTTACTTACACTATAACAGCATCGGTGCTGCTTCGGAGCCTGGGGTGCATTTTCCCGCTTTTTCTTCTCCAAATATAAAATACATGTCACCTTAGGATACCGATGACCATGCAAAATAAAGAAAAAATAGAGCATATTATATTTGGAGGAGATAAAGC
Source organism: Acrobasis repandana (assembly GCA_963576875.1). Taxonomy (NCBI): domain Eukaryota; kingdom Metazoa; phylum Arthropoda; class Insecta; order Lepidoptera; family Pyralidae; genus Acrobasis; species Acrobasis repandana. Next base: position 9,192,090 of record OY756215.1, read on the forward strand.
GGATAAGCGCACCCAGGAAGAAAGTAGGAGCAGCGGAAATGGAGACAATCAGGTTATCTTGGCCTGAAGTGAAGTGCGATGCTCAAGACAGAACGAGATGGAGAAATACTGTAGCGGCCTTCTGCCCCACCCAGGGGACATACACAATAGAAATAATTGCCAAAAGTGGCCGTTTTTCGCAAATGTGCGTAGTAAAGCTTAACGTTCTCACTTTAAACTGTAAACAGTAGTTCATAAAATACTTTGAAGGGTTATCTAGGACTTGATAGTTGCAAAATTTTAAATGATGTCTCCGTTTTCTTTGAAATGATTTATTTTAAATGGGGGCAGCACTGGACCCCGGAAAATTTAGGTACGGCTTTAAGCGATTTGGCTATAGCTTTACGACTTGCCGCCTGCTTTTCGACAATCCTCTTTGGAAATGCATTTGTGCGAAAAGTTTTACAACCGGCCGCCGCTCGATGTCATCGCTCTTTGGGAATTCAGTTGTAGCACGAGATATCTGAGCTTGAGTTCTTTAGTCGCCTCTTACGACATCCACAGGAAGAAATGGAGTGGTTCTATTATTATAGGCCGGGAGCCACACGCTGCATTCAATTGTTTTTTTCAAGGTAATTCTATTTGAGGGAATGTATTACACATTTATCAGATAGTGTTGTTATATATATAAATACGTAAATTAAACCAGTTTAACCTTAACATGCAAGTACGCAACACAGTTTATACGTAGATATTCAGTCAGCACCTTACAGTTATAGCGTCAGACGGCCTACATAATAAAGTGCCTACAAATTAAAACATCTGCGAAGTAGGTAGGTAGGAGACTATTGTAGAGGTTAAGGAAGTCTATAAATCAAATGTACTACACAAATTGAGACGTATCTACAATTTGATCGATTACATACACCTAAGTACAACACGAAAAAGGGTAACTAGTAGGTAAAAGGTCTTTTCCAAACACAAACAAGACAAAATCTAAGAACTGGTCTTATCACGATCACATTGTTCCTACTAAGATAATCATAGATGTTCGAGGCGCCACATTTGGGTGGAGACTTGCCAAAAGTTCACAAACGACGTGTCCTCCTGCCTGTGAATACTACAAGCTACAAATGCAAAAATGCTTTGCCATTTACTTACATCTGAAATCTAACTTGCCAAAATATTTTTATGTACATATTTTGTTTGGTATTTTGTTGTAAATTAGAATGATTTAACTAAAGCACTCCGGTGTCTACATTCTCCCATTATTTTAAGAATTAAATTATGGCCTTGGATACGAGTCCTTTAGAGCATATCTTTAGTTTTTTCGTTTCTTTATTCCTAAACCTAACAAGTTTCAATCAAAGGGAGATGTAAGTCACTGTAGGTCCTTTGATTGCTTCATGGAAGCTTCTGGCGACCTATACGAGTCCAATGGTTTTTTATAGCCGATTGAGTGGCGGACGGCGCCTAAAGACGCCCACCACAGTCCGCTTAACAAATATCACTACATGTACTACATTTAGTACTTTAACTCATAAGTATGAGATTGATTTATAACACCAAACTACGCCAATTTCACATTATAAATTGCACTAGAATCAATTTACACAATAAATTAAAGCAAACCCCAACTGAACCCCTTGACTTCCCGCCGAAAACCCCATCCTCCCTCTTCGTCAACTTTTTTTTAACGAACCGATTTTAATTTTTCTATTCTGGATTTTAGTGAAATTACCAGAGGAGCACATATTATGCCAAAGTACATGGTAAAATACCTACTAGTTGTGTTGTTCTGCTGACAGACAAAATAACTAGTGCAGCAGAAAATGTACGTGAGCTGAATGTACAAATAAGATGTAACTAGAATGACGCTCGCAATAACGTAATGAATGTAACACCTAAAGCCAGCGACACTGCAAATAAAACTGGCGACAGATGAAATTCTTTGAGGCGTGTGATGTGAGTAATTAAACGCTGACTCGTTAGTGCACCGCTGGTTCCGCGTGTTCAACGTTATCCGTCCTCGAGCCACCTGGATGGAACTCAATTAGCAACAATTATTCAGACGACGACACGGCGTAACCCAAAAGTTGCTCGACTATTTCGTAATTAATTTTGTTTCCGACCAGACCCCAACTTACCGCAGTTTGACTTTGCACCGTTTTACCCGCCTTCAATATTAATTTTGTACTCCCATTTAAAGATAATTTCACTCAGAATTATCCTAATTCTTGTGCAAGAATTATATCAAATGAAGCCATAAAGGAAAGTTTCGAATGGTTTCACGCCCGCTACTACGTAGTGGTCCATAACGACCATATAAGGCCGATTGCTTTCTTAAACTTATCCCATTTGTACCCTCACCGTGAAGGAATCGGAACTTCTTTATTGTGCCAAACTTGCGAATGAGAGCGGCTATTTCCATTTCTATCGAGTTAGTAAGCCGAGCTATAAATTATTTCGCTGCTGTAGCAACACTGTAGAGCTATAGACAAATCGTTTTGAAACTTACCAATGATAAATAGGACCGCAACCATTACTTCCTGACGCTTCCGGAGCGTCGTAAACTGAAACCGACTCGGACATATGTTACTACGAAAAAGACAGATAAGGATACATATCTGAACTTATACAAATGTAAACTCACACGGCCAAGCATTTCGCTCGAGAAATACTGCTTTAAATTTACAGCATTAGGAACCTAATGGTGCATGCATTACTGTAAATTGGTATTTAAATAATGAGGTCGTAATTATACGGGTTCCATTTAAGTTATAGAAGGTTGCGCCCCGGCACTTGGCCCTTGCATATTGCTCGAAACAACGCGTGAATTGTCCGCTTGGCGTAAAGTTCACTATTAACATAGTAAGTAACCCATTTCCATTATCATCCCCAATTTCGTGCTCGGGAGGCACTTAAGCACTTAATGGATCTCGGCTCCCCGTAATTTACCGGGACGTAGGATTGAATAAAATCGTAAATCTTAACACCGACCGAGCAAAGGTGTTATTATCAGGAATGATTCGCAATTATTCTTCTTTGAAGACCAGATCATCTACAGATGTAAATTAGGCACGAGCTGTCGCAACAATCGCGGGCGCTAATGGGACGTAACAATGCAGCCTCGTTTAGCCCTCTACACGAACTCGAGGATAAATAAATACAAGTATTATTCCTGAGCGTAGCCGTTTTGTCTTGAAGCCGTTTAATTTCAACACAAAATTAGATTATTTACCAAATAAAGTTTGATTCTCAATCTAAAAACAAGTCTTCTCGTTCTAGAATAGTTAGAATATTTCTGTAAGTTTTCTTATAAAATAAATATTCAATTTAAGCCTAGTTCGGCAGTGTTTGTTTGTTTATAAAGCTTTATTGTACACAAAACAGAATCAGATATAAAACAGAAAATTAAACATACAACGGCGGACTTATCCCATATAGGGATCTCTTCCAGTCAACCGGCCAGTAATTGAGAGGAATGTTTAACTAATATGAGTTTGGGGCAGAAGTGGCTAGTACAATAATAGAGTATAAAAGATGAACAATATATAAATTTAAACCTACACATATATTAGTAAAAATAAACTTACATATAAGTATACATAAACCAACATATAATATAAACTAAAAACATGAAGAAGAAATCAGGTAGCTCAAAGAAACTCATGAATCCTGAAAGATATTCAAAATTTTGTTTTTAAAGGAACCCAAGTGTATCGACGTAGGCAAAAATGTTGACGTAATCCGGCGGCAGATTTGCTCAATTTAAACTAGACGTGGTAACAAAAGACAGGCGTCTACTAATAAGATACATCGATACTGAAACTATATACAGACAGCCTTCCGGAAAGACATTTTCTACGATTTCCCAACAAGTTACAAGGAAGCTACTAAGTCGCCATTTTAAATGTTACCTCTAACACAGGAAGACCTCAGGGAAACTACACTTCGATATACAATTAAAAGAGATAAACAACTCGAAAAGGCCGGATAAGTGCACATTTTGCAGCAATACGGAAAAGGGACTTAAATAAGCACACATATACTTGCGAATATTACTGCGGACAGGATAGTAAATTCTTGCACCCATGCACAAAGAGGCCCGATCACAGAAAAACTGGGACATGAGTAGAACTAAAGAATTAGAACGGACAGGACAAAGCTAACAATCCCTTAACAGAATTCAGACATAATTACTTGAAAGTAAAGTGATTCACCACTGCTGCTTAAAAAAGTCACCAGTCACTTAGTGTATTGTAGTTTGGCGTGTGGTTCTCGGTAGATTAGAATAAGACCACTCCAACTCTTCCCGTGGAAGTCGAAGAAGGCGACAAGCTAAACAAAGCTTAAAATGTCAATGAGGCCTCTCCGACCCGTCTGGCCAGCGTGGAGAATGTAGGCCAAAATCCTCTGGCTGCTCTAGCTACGTATGGCTCTGGTAGTACAGAGAGGGTCGTGCTATGGTCTTGCTCCTGCAGTGGAGACTAAAAACCTGTTATTGATAGTGTATTGTGTGCTATCTTCATGCTACCTAAGATAGCCGTAATACGTCAGAATAACCGTCTAGTTAAATATAGCCTAGACGGCGGAGCCGACGGGCGGCAGAATGCAGGCATCCACAAATAAAATGGATCGATACTAAAGCGATATCCAGCCTCCCAGAGGAGCTGACATGACCACTGATCAAATTATCGTATCGTGTTCCCAGAGCATTGTTTCAATTAATCAGCCAAGTTCAACTATGATAATTATATGTTCAGATATATGTTTATGACAAACACATGTACAATGCAGTCGATATTATGATATTCACAAGATATACGTTCAAAAATCTAATACCCGACTACGGGAAAATTCTTACTGAAAACATTGACATAGAATATACAGACCAGCTATCTCAAATATTGGCCCCTGTTCTTCTTCTTCATTCAAGCGCGTTCCCAGTTGCATCCACAGCTGCGCCGCCTTGGAGCCCGGGGTGCGCCTTCCCGCTCTCCCTTCTCCAAATATGCATGTCAATGGTCGCCCAAGGATGCCAATGACCTAAGTTGAAGAAGAAATAGCCGAGAGTTTAAAGATTTGGCTATAGTTTTACGACCGGCCGCCTGCCTGACATCAACCCTCTTTGGGAATGTATATGTGCGAAAGTTTTACAACCGGCCACCGCCCGACGTTAACCCTCATCGGGAATGCAATTGTAGCATGAGATGTTTGTGCTTAATCCTTCAGCCGGCTCTTACGACATCCACAGGAAGAGATAGAGTGGTCCTATTGTAACCAGGAACCACACGGGTATATTTTGTCACTGTTCTATTTTCGAATATATTGCGGCGTTAATTTTAACGTACGTACCTTTTTAATTTTTAAACAATGAATCTAGTTATTAGCCGATGGAAAGTTATTTCTTTATACTTTGCCGTGTTCCTTGAATTATACTGAAAAGTAGCCCCCAACACTGTAACACAGAGTATAGAAGGACAATACCAATATAACTTTATTTACAATATTTACGATTTTATAAACAATAACAAAAGTTTTCAATCTATTTAAATTGCATTTAAGTACTCGAAGTTCTTACTTTTAATTAATAGTTATTGTACAACGATGAACTATGTAGACTTTAATTAATTACACTTTCTGAGAGAATACAATTCAATGATCCAATAGTTGGCAACTTTTAAACTCTATTATTCTACTTCAGACTATCACGTCTTTATGTATATCTAAGAGGTATGTTACACTATCCTTCTGGCATCAGTCAAGTCCATCAGTCTGGAATGACGTGACTGACGCCAGAATGATAGATGTTTTTCACGGTGACACGGACAATCCAGAATGACAGCAGACTGATAAATAGTACGTGTACGGCAAAGAGCTATAATGAACCTTATTTACATTAGTGTACGGTGTGTAGTAAAGTAACTAAAGTACGGTGACTGACGCGAGAATGATACGAGCGGGTTACGCGATCAGGCTCCCATCAGTCTTTCATCATTCAAAACAATTTTTATTTTCATCAGTCAGAACCAAAAGTCTGTCATTCAGCGGGTTACACGATCATTCTCCAATCATTCTGATCAGACTGATGGACTTTACTGATGCCAGACTCATCGTGTAACCTACCTCTAACGGATTAGACAGAACCTAGAGCTGCAAAACCCAAAGGCCACTTTGGGTGGGCTTGAAGGTGAAAAAGTTAATTGTGGATATAAAGTGATGGATTACTAGCCGCATCGCCTATTAAGGGTCGGCACCATGTAAACTGGGTTTGCGCGGGCAACAAGTTTGTACAGAAAGCATTTGATTTAAGTCAAATAATGCATACACATAGATAGATGAAGAGTTGGGACAGTAGACGAAAAAAAGGATTTTTTTAAATATTTTGTAGTTTTCCTTAAAACAAGCATTGAATTTACCCAAAAACACGCAAAACGCACTTTGCGCGGGCAATAGTTATGGCTTGAGTAGAAAAGACTACTAAGAAAATTACATACCTAGTTATAGGTGAATAGACTAGCCAGTAGACGAAAACCGTATTTTTTCAATTTTCATTCAGAAAAAGTAAGATAATTGTAAAGAAACCTGAAAGAAATATTTTAGAAAATCTTGCTACAAACTGGCTTGTTTTTCTGCGTAAAGAAATATTCTAACAAGGGATTGCATATATTTTATAAAAATAAAGGCTATTTTGAAACATTATTCTTAATATTTGCTTACATTGCAATCACGCAATAATAAAAAAATAATTTTAAAAATTGGATGTTTTGCAACGTTTTTGACAGAATTCTCTGAAATGGCGGACATGTTTCTTCCATACAAATTCAGTTGCCCGCCGGGCATTCAGGAAGGAGGCAGTGTCGAATTTTTAAAAAAAATCCATTTTCGAATTACGTAAAATTGCATTACAGTCTAAAATATTTCAATAAAAAACTATGTACAAACTGCCAAATTATGTCATACTTTTGCTACAGTTTTGACATTTTGTTGACGTTCAAGAAAAGATGTAATGCTATCGCAGATACGGCATCGCACATTTTTTTTTTAATTTTATTGAAAATTAAGTCAATGAAATAAATTATTTGGTTTGATTTATTACCTATATTTTTTAATTGGCGATTAGGGTGAAATCGGATTGGAACTTTCTCGGGTCGCGGAATCATATTAACTGTTTTTGTAATAAAAGGTGCTGTTTAATTAGGGTTTTACAATTATTTTGAGGGGTGATCCAGTCTGAAATTTTGAACAACTCTTCCCCATGAATGTATATCATAATACGAATTGACATTATGCGTAAAATATCGAACCACAGGCTATACTAGATCTTTACTTGGCTAGGCAGGCAGGCTATAGTAGGCTATTTATCTATACTAATATTATAAAGAGGAAAGATTTGGTTGTTTGTTTGTTTGCATTACATGGCTCCGAAACTACTGGACCGATTTTAAAAAAACTTTTACCGTTGGAAAGGTACACTATCCCCGAGTGACATAGGCTTTGTGTGTACCAAGGGCGAAGCCGGGGTGGACTGCTAGTGTAGTATAATGATATTAAAAAAACAGTCAAAATACAAAAAAAATCTGCATTTTCATACAAAAGTGTGCAGCCGCCCAGGAAATTTGTATAGGAACCGATTTTTTTGGTGTTTTTACTGTTTTTAGGGTTTCGCTTGTCTGTCTGTCCGTAAGTCACAGCCAATTTGCTACGAAACTATTAGAATGATTTAGTTGAGATTTAGTACCTACACTTATGTAACTTAGTGACCCAAAGATAGACGTATAACGTAAATAAATGAAATTTAAAAAAGGGGACCACTTATGGTTGGTAAATTAGACATTATAAAAAGTTTTGATGACAAAATCGTGTGACATATCAAATGAAAGAACTTTTTATGACAATTTTAAATATATATGAATTTTTATTATTTCTTAGATCGGTATTTTTAAGTTATTTAAGAAAATGGGCGAAAATTGACCCCCCCTACTAAACTACTGGACCGATTCAGTTGAAATGTGGTGCACATAATGTAAATTTGTGACCCAAAGACGGAAGTAAAGTGTAGGTAAATGAATAAATTTAAAAAAATCGGGCCACTTATAGGAGATAAATGAGACATTAAAAAAAGGATTTTGTGAACTATATCGCGTAAAATATCAAATAAAAGAGCATTTAATGATAATATTAAATATATTTTTTAAGTTGGTGTTTTTGAAGTGATTTTTGAAAATAAATAATAAAAATACCCTTATCTCCGAAACCACTGATCCCAAACTTTTGAAAAATATACAGTTAATAGTTCTTTACCTATAGATTACAGGAAAACCTAGAAGATAAAAAATAAAAGGGTGCAATAATGCTAATTACGGCTTCATTAATTAACCAATTTTTTTAGCTGTTTTCAGGAAAAGATTTCTTTTTAGTGCTCTTTGTTGATTCGTTAAAAATATTGTACAAAATCAAACAGTCAAGTCATTGATTGAGCACATACATCTGCTAAGCCAAGACTGTTGATCTGTTCAACGTGCAATCCTTTTTACCCTCCGTACTTACATAATAAGGTGAATAGAAGTGAAAGGTGTTACGATTGCAGATGGTCGCTAAACGTATTGTTTCACAAAGAAAATTCAAATGTGTACATTTTCTGTCAGTGGAACACAAAACGTGTAGTTTTCCAAGTCACCGCTCGCGTAAAATACTATTTGATTGTATTTTTGAGAACGTCCTGTCAGCGATAAGCAATATTGATTTACGCAGAAATATCATAAATTTGTCTATGGTTCCCTAAAATTTCAACTTAACCAAAATAAACCGGCCACGTGCCGTGACGACGGGCCACGTGCAGTGTAGGGTTCCGTAGTCAGTACCTACTTGTTTTATGTAACTAACAACTGCCTAACTTTAGGTCTGAAATCAGTCCATGATACTGAACAACTTTCACCAAGGAAAAACCGAAATACAAAAATTATTTTTGATCTCTTACACACAAGATTTGGCAAAATGTAATATTTATGTAATATATGTATGGAATATGTAAGGACAAATCACACTAATTAAGCTAGCCTCAAAGTAAGTCTTAAACTTGTATTATGGGATACTAACTCAATGATACTATATTTTATGATAAATACATACATAGATAAACACCCAAGACCCAGGATAATTTGAAAAAGACCATTTTCTAACTTGCCCTGGCTGGGGCTCGAACCCAGAACCTCCGGATTAGAGGTCTAGCGTGTTAACAATTACGCCACGGAGGTCGAATGGAAAGCAAACATTTTCTTTTCATATTTAATTATATGTTCCTTAGGAAAAGTTGTTCAGTATCATGAACTGAATCCACCTTAAATTAGTTTTAGTACAGGGAGACGTTATATACTACTGCCGTGATTTTTCAAAGTGTCCATATTCAACCGTTTAACTGACAGAGAGGGGAGACACATGATTCTAACAAAAATTTGCAATCAAAAACCAAATATTTCACAAACGGATTGCTAAAACGAAAAAGGGTGTTCATAATCTTACAATATTTTTGAAAGACCTATTCAACGACGTCTCAAACCACACTTTTTTTTTTCAAGTTTTTATTACCACATATCCATGCCCATGCCCAATTACAGCTTTCTAGTACTAATAGTCTATGAGTAAAACTGGGGACAGACAGACAAACAGACATGACGAAACTATAAGGGTTTCTTGTTTACTACGGAACCCTGAAAAGCTGCGTAAAACGAAACAGATTCTCTATTCTAAGGGTTTTTTGTCATTTGCGCTTTAACAAATTTCAAAATACGAGTAATCAAAACCACTTGTGCAAATATTTCTCTCTACTTCGCATACGATAAATTCAAAAACTGATGGATGAATGACCGTGCTTTTACAGGTTAAGCAACTTCTAGCTTGGTCACAGTTAGGATGGGTGACCGTGCTTTCAATCTTAATGTTGTCCAAGTCAAATGTTGAGATTCTTATGAATAAATTTCAGTTTTCTCTACCTACATAACTTGGCAGCTATTTAAATTTAAATTGTTTTGTCGGAATTTGAACTTGGCATTTTTACATTTATGTTTTTGATGGGATAAAATAAACACCCAAGAACCAGGACAAATTAAAAAAGGCCATTTACCAACTTGCCCTGGCTGGGAATCGAACCCAGAACCTCCGAGTGACGGACTAGCGTGTTAAGGAATCGCCACGGAGGTCGACTAATAAATTGAAAAAGTAATAAATTTTACGCAAGATTCGAATAACTAAAACTTGGATTTTTTTGAAAGCGCTATATGAATTTCACATATATTCAAACTCGCTTTTTAAATAAACGTCTTGCATTCACGCACACTACTGTATTTTCGACTTTACTTTTTCTACTGATAGCCTGTCTACTAAAGTGTTAAGTACATTATAATGACGTCTGCCAAGGCCTTAATTCAGAAATAATAATACAAACAAAATAATACTTTGATTTGATTGATTTGAAAATTTTAATAAGTATCGCGGACTGGAAGTCTTGACGAAAGGAAAAAAGTAAGCTGTATACTAATTCTACGTTACAATTTATGATTACCTACATCTATTGTCCCGTTTACACATTATTAACTCTATGTAACTTCATCTTGACATTTTTATCCCCCTAGCGGGAAAATTTTGCATATTTCAGAGCCAAATCCGACCACGTGGCTTTGTGCATACAGTCCTTAAGGCCGTACCTGAATTTTCCGGGGTCCAGAGACATCATTTAAAATTTTGCAACTACCAAGTCCTAGATAACCCTTCAAATTACAGGCCAATCAGCATATTGTCCTGTTTCGCAAAAGTCTTTGAAAGCATTGTTTATGATGTTCTTCAAAGTCACATTAAACCCTACCTACATCCCCAACAGCACGGTTTCTTGGCGCATAAATCAACTGCATCGAACTTACTTGAGTACAAAAATTATCTCTGTAATGCTTTCGCTAATAAGCTGCAGGTTGATTCTATCTACACAGACTTCTCGAGGGCGTTTGATAAATTGAATCAAAGAGTGCTTTGTAATAAATTGGAGGGCTATGGCGTTCACGGCAGCTTGTTGCGTTGGATTCACTCTTATTTAAGTCGAAGAAGCCAGCAGTTAAAGGATATCTTTCTTCACCTGTCACAGTAACTTCTGGAGTCCCTCAAGGAAGTCACCTGGGGCCTTTGCTTTTCGCTATTTTTATCAATGACTTAGTCGAAAAGCTCTTAAGCCCCTGTCTTCTTTATGCTGATGACCTAAAATTTTTACTACTATTGACAATGATGAGGATTCCTTGAAACTACAAAATGACCTAAATGCTCTCTCTGATTGGTGTCATGAAAACTACATGCATCTAAATATTGATAAGTGCTTCGTCATAACTTTTACTAGAAAAACTAATATTAGCCTCTTTGACTACACTTTAGATGGTAAAGCACTCACTCGTAAGACCGCTGCAAGGATCTAGGAATTCTGTTTGACAGCAAACTTTCTTTTCATGAACACTATGATTGTATCATTAAACGTTGTTCAGGTTTACTCGGTTTTATATGTAGGATCACAAAAGACTTCAGAAAGACCAACAGCTTTGTACATCTTTTTTACTCCCTTGTTCGTAGTATTCTTGAGTATAACTCAGCAATTTGGTCTCCTTATTACAGTGTGCACAGCGATCGGATTGAAGGAATTCAGAGACGGTTATTGAAAATCTTGAGCTATAGACGTGGTATGAGCCGAACGCTTTCTTCCTACAAGGAACGCTTAGAGTATTTCCATATGACTTCACTTAGCGTACGCCGTGATTACATTAATCTTGTATTACTGTACAAAATAATCCATGGTCTTCTCGATTCTCCCAATCTTCTTTCTCTACTTAACTTTAATACGCGGTTTAGGTCTCGAAATCGTAACTATAATGCATTTACCCTACAAGTTTACTCGAATAACACATCTTATTATAATCCTGTGGTCAGAATGTGCCGCCAATACAATGAAATCCTAGTCTCTAACAGGGACATTGATATCTTTCATTTTTCGGTTTATAAGTTTCGGCGGCAAATACTATTACACCTTAGTACTTAATTAACACTCCATAAGCATTTTTTGTTATTCTTCGCTTTATGATTTGTTTGATCTACCTAATTTGTTGCAATTATCTATCACTTTTGTATTTTTATATTTACAGCGTGCCCTAGCTTCTGTATCTTTAACTAATTAGCTTTTAGGCATACTTGTTTTAGGATTGCAGACTAGATCGGATCTTATATTTGTATTATTAATTTGTGTTCTTTTGGTGTTTGTAATCTGTTAAGTGTGCTTATAAATAAATAAATAAATAATAAATAAATAAAGTATTTTATGAACTACTGTTTTCAGTTTAAAGTGAGAACGTTAAGCTTTACTACGCACATTAGCCAAAAGTGGCCGTTTTTCGCAAATGTGCGTAGTAAAGCTTGACGTTCTCACTTTACACTGTAAACATTAGTTCATAAAATACTTTGAAGGGTTATCTAGGACTTGGTAGTAGCAAAATTTTAAATGATGTCTCCGCTTTCTTTAAAATGATTTATTTTAAATGGGGGCAGCACTGGACCCCGGAAAATTCAATTAGGCCTTAACATGATTTAGGTTCTCACCTATTTCCTCAATCGGCTTTTACGATCCGCGCGGGAAAAGAAACAACTGGTACATTATTAGTTTTTCGTTTTCCCTGACCAAAAAGGAAGGAATGGCTCAATTATTCGTAGAAAAATGTTATATATGTTTTCGTTATACTTCAACATGAATTCTTTATGAAAGCTCGGTTTTTTGTTTATGTTTGCTTTACGTATAGAAATGTAAATTTTGAATCGTTTGTTCGACTCGCCATAGCAGATAAAGGGCAGGGTGGATTTCGGTGAACTAACAATGCGGAATACATTTCAGAAAGCCTCGGGGAAATACAAACTCTAATACAGCACAGCAATAAAACATTGTTCAACGTGTTTCTATGTAAATCCCATAACTACACTTGAGCCTCGGATCCCCAGTGACTTGTAGTTCCAGCTTGTACCGCAGACCCGTGTAATACGTCGTCGACATTGTAATCTTAATAATAAGTAATTACTAAATGGCTGGATCGCCTGGGTTGTGATCCTTGTTTCATTATATTTCTAATACTCGTACAATTATTAATAAATTCCTTCCATAGATTTTTTGTGGTTCACTGAATTGATGTTCTTGTGATGTAAGTTTTTTCTCTTCTCATAGGCATGATGACTAAAAAAATTCAGCGCTAGATGAGCCAATTAGAAGTTTTCAGTCTGTGAAACTTATTTTTACAAGCTTATATTTAGCTTCACCTGTCCCGTTGTCCGTGTGTCCGTAATCAAATCTTGCAAGCTAAATTAGACCCACTTCCCATTATTCGATTGAGCTGAATCCTCATATACTTATGTAAGTTTGATGACAATGCAATATTATGGTACCAATGACCTGATCTCATGATAAAGCCGTAAGGTGGCCTCGGCATCTGTGTGATAAAATATCATATCATAACCCCACCGAGTTTGCGCTCAATTGATTCGCCTTGATAAGCACTTTAGACTTTTTAGTTCATTGTCTTAGATAAAAGCTTGTTTTTAAAAATATTTTTAAGTAATTACTTCTTTCTTCTCTTTGACTAACAAAAAATTACGAAGATACAGTGCATTTCAAGATCGCTACGTTAAGAGGTGATGTCACAAGCCCCCACTCTGGAACTTAGACGCTCTTTGTCTTTGTGATTTGTTACTTATTGGATGAAACGTAAATTAGGTGTCTATTATTTTAGGATAATCTAACCGACGGACTGAATAAAATAATATTTTACGAACTCAGACCACATCCCTATTGTCTAGAATGACAGTCCCTTATAAGTTATACCTAATAGTGCAGAAATTCAGAAATCTCGACCATCGACAAGCATAGTGTGGTGCGAGCTAGGTGCGAGACATCCACATGAGATGGTCGGACTACACGCTTCAGTTCAGGTCGCAGGGAGACACGGTGCAGACCGATCAAACTGATCTTTGAAAAATCCGTGATGATTAATTAAGACGACTGTGTTTATGACTCGAATCATTTCAGAAGTTAATTCTACGAAATCTCCAGCAAATATTCTAAACCTTCCAATTAAAATAAAAATCCGATTATTCATTAAAAATGTGCGTCAGAAATAAAAAAATCACGTTCCATTTTCTTAACGTTCTCCTCTCCCCAAAGTAATTAAGTTCAATGGTTTCCGGTTGTAAATTATTTTAATTATAGATTACCTAAAATTGGAGCACGCCTCAAACAATTTTACAGTGTAATTAGTAATAGCTAATAATTGTAAATGATTATATTTTAGTCCTGAACTTCAGTTGCATGAACATCGATATATCATGAAATACGTGACAGCAAGTGAGCTATTGTTTAGTTCGAAAAAGACGACCGGACCGAAGGCGGGTCCGGTGTCGTTATTCCAAGCGAGTAGTTTCTCTTGTTAGCGATATTTAGTCCTTTGTTTCTCAGACAAAAGAGAAAATTGTCTTATTAGATAAAGTGATTTGGGGTCCCGGCTCCGTGGTTCGCAAACACAAATTACACGACTAAAGGCGCCGATCGAGGGCTTCGATGCCCGATTATGTGAGCTCGTCGGCGCTCGTGCGTCGATCACTTCCCAATCGCAATTTTATCTAACGACGAGCCAGACTCGTTTTCGAGGATGCGATGGCTTACTGCTGAGAAATACCATCGTTATTTTATTATAGAATAGCCCGGAACAACGATCGATTCCCATTAGGTTTACTACATCATCACGCTTCTACAGGTATCACGGGATAACAAGATTCTGATTGCGTTTTCAGTTTCTTTTCCTCAATATTTTTCTAAATTATTTGTGGTATTTGAGGTACCTTTGGAGGGTAGATTCATTAGATTGTTTTTTTCTGTTCCTTGGTAAGTTTCATGTGTAGGTAGAGAGGGTCGTGCTCCTGCAGTGGAGACTAAAAAAGAACCTGATGATGATGATGAAGTTTCACGTATTGTGGAAAATAATTTCTTTTTAATAAGCATCTTTTAGAGTCAAGTAATAAATTAACACAGCCGCAACAATTTCAATTATGTGCAACTGGGTGTATTTGATGGAAATACCTTTAGGTAATTAGTTCAGAACACAGGTTCTAAACCTCTTGTATATTGAACAGATACGAATCATGTTGCGGCGCAAAAAACTAGATACAAAATAAAGTATTAAAATAATATAATATGTCTACTTAACACTTTATAATATAATACAATATATAATACACAAATAAATAAAATATATCTCATAGAATATACCTACATACGTACATAAGACTATCTATAATATCCCAAAATACATATAACAAATAAATATATACAAACCTACAATATATATAAATAATGAATGATAATCGTGCAAAATAAAGAAAGATACTAACATCGATCAAAAACATAAGAGTGAACTCTTCTCTTAAAACAAAATTTTGTAGAAATATCTTTGATGTCAATGGGTAAAGCATCGTATGCTATATTTACAAATAGTAGTTAATAAATACAACTTTATTCACTAAAAGAGTAAAAGGTCGAAAGGCACACATGTTCCACTTTGCGGTCATAAATTATCGGTCACCTTTCTTCTATTACAAATCCTCATGTCGTTTTCAGCATATATCATAGAGCTGCTGTGTTGCTTTGGATGGCATATTCCAGGCCAGCGTTTCTTGGACTGACCCGAGAACGACGGAGGTAGTATTAACAGACATTGGTTCCCTATCTAACTTGCCTATGGAAATGCTGCAAGTGAGCGTGGACGCTCACTTGCAGCATTTTCATCCACTTATTAACAAATTCAGCATGTCTCTCCATAGCTCAATAAGTACATTTAAACCTTCTTATGAAATACGTGTGTTTCGCACTTAGAACGTATCGTAACAAACCACCACATATTGCTTGCTGAATTGTTAGCAGTGCGAACTGCTTGAATTGACATTTAATTATCCAATTACATGCAGCACAAACTACATCTCACATGGATTAGTGAATTAAACTACGCACCAAATATATATCATTATCAGGTCTTTTTTAGTCTCCACTCCACTGCAGGAGCACGACCCTCTCTGTACTACCAGAGCCATATATTAGCCAGAATATATATAAACTAACTAAATTTTCTAAACTAGCAAACGCTTTTTTCAAATATTCGTAGTAACTATTCATGCGTAAATACGAAACTATAGCAATCAACACTATCAGATATTATACTCTAAAAATGAGAGTTCATGCCTTTACTTCAGTAACTTTAGCATCAAAGTTGAAAACGTTGCTCGTAGCCGTAAACAAAAAGATAACTCTTAAACTTTTCTTAAAACCGATATTTGAAAACCCCCAACAGATAGCCCCTGCGAGCAAGTCTAATATTCAGGAAAGCTGTATTTTTCATCCGTGATGAGAATTCTCCTTCCTCGAGTTCAAAGACATAAATCGCGTTCTGTCTCAAAATATAAACGCAGTGAGAGCCCGGCGCATTATATTAAAAATTTAATAATACGCAAATAAGTCAGGTCACGAGATAAGAAATTTGAATAAATCCCAACCTATTCATACCTATTCATTTTGTCGGTATCCACACCTTCAGCGCCTGCTGTAAGTCTGTACTCGTATAAAATAAAACACTTCTGAAGTGATTTTAGTTGTTATCACATTTATATCATCTTTATATTGGGCGAACCGTGGTTATTGCTGCGTTTACTGTATATGTACCTAACCACCAACATATACAGTTTGTATTCAATAGATATTTCAATAAACTTTTCAAATTAAATACTTATTGAAATACGTTTGACATAAGTACACTTTATATATGTACATATCTAGGTAGCTAGATTGGAGCAGACAGGAAATACTGAAATTCTTAGTTTCTCCAAAAACAATAAAAATAGACTTTTTGTAACATACTTGTAGTCGTATTTCATTTATTGGCAAAAACTTTATTAAGTACTTTTGAGAACAACATAGCTTACAATATGTTTGGTACTTACAATTTTTCTTTGAATTGAAATAAAATGTATTGAAACTAAGCTATTGCCCATACATACGTGACTTGCCCCCCTAGGCACGAGTCCTCTAATTAAGTACTAATAGCCCCTTTCCCCACTCCCTAGGCACTGCTGATCCGTTACCTTAAATACGCCATTGTCCTCTAGCACAAATTCAACAATGTTCCACCATAGATTCACCACTGCCATTCCCGGGGATAATTTCTGGCTTCTAACACTTTTATTCACTTTCTCACCGTTTATTTGAAAAATCTTCTTTAATTTCTTTCTTTTTTAAGAGAGACGGGTAAACTTTCAAGTCATTGAAATTTTCTTTACTTTTGGTTATTATATTAGGCTGTATCATCCGTTTTACCGTAGAAACTTGTGGTTTTAATACTCAAATGGTGCTAAAATGCTGAAAAAAGAAAAGCCCAAAAACTTTGCTAGAGTGGATTTTTCTAAAATTAACTGAACTGTCTAATACCTCTAAAACTGTCAGTTTGTTTTGGCCACGTCTAACACCTCGCAACGGATATATCCATGACATACCAATAATCATATAAAGGTGGCTATATAAATACTTTTATTACATGAAAGCTGCATACAAACAGGTATACTCTGTAGTGCTAGAATATATAGATATATATAGCTAGGAAAAATCAAATTAGTGTGTCTCTTGAATATTAACATCATAACATATCAGAGCATGCCAAGACACCACTCGCCTTGTCCGTTGTACGTGCGAGATATTCGGATAGGCAATAAAAACAAATACTAAGAGAAAAGGGAAA
This sequence comes from Acrobasis repandana, assembly GCA_963576875.1. Lineage (NCBI taxonomy): Eukaryota > Metazoa > Arthropoda > Insecta > Lepidoptera > Pyralidae > Acrobasis > Acrobasis repandana. The sequence goes on from OY756215.1 coordinate 9,209,915, forward strand.
TACTATAAATTGTAAGTACTATTTCTGCCATTCAATTTCTACAAAAAATCATGCATCATAGTAGAAAAATTCACATCGGAAACTAGCTTGTACGAACCATTTGTTGCTACTTGTTATCTTAGCAGTACAATAATAGAGACACGACACGATGTCCCACCTGAAATTACGGTGAAAATAGCTATTCACCCTCCGTCAGACCGAGCGGGAAAATGAGAAATGAGGGCGACTGGACACGTTATTATGAGCACTCCATTAAACTTGTCGCAACTTTTGTATCACGGATGTGTGGCGGCCCTGCCTCGCCAAAATATTCAATTGGCGTATCCTAGGGTTGGCCGCGCGCCAGCCGCCCCTGCATATTGATGTGCCAACTTTTACCGCCGACGCAGCTCATAGAGGCAAACTTGAACTGCCGACCTGCCAAACCCTGGCCTATGTGCTGCACGAGTTTAATAAGGTGTCTTACAGAAACAATGATGTTCATGAATTCCTACTTGGTAGGAAATAATAAAAAATTAAGCTTCTAGTCTCCGAAGTACCAATATTAGTAGAGGAACTAGGAGTCCAAAGCGTAGCGAGGGGATCTAGGAGTTCAAACTCCTTCCCGAAATAAAGACACTTTGCGGTCTTTTTATCTAGTTAGGTCTAGTTGCATGAGAAAAAGCATGAATTTTCTTAAAGTAGGTATTAACAGTTATTACTTAGTGGTCATAATGTCTCAAAGGTTTAAATATCATAAAAATATTAATTAAAGTTAATAAAAAATATAATTACTAAGTAAAATCCTAGTGTTATTTTTTATAACATGAATCTACCTCGCCCAAAAAACTGGCCAAGGTACGGTACGCTTATACTAGGAATATACATTTCTTAATATTTATTTATCATTTCTTACTTTATATTGAATAATGCAGTGTCTAAATCCTCCAAAATAAGTTTCAAAAAGTTTTCAGTTGATGGTATTCATAAGACTGTAGATTTAAACATAGTTATATACTGCAATGAATAATAATATGTTCATCAATCATAGTGATAAATAAATAAATAAATAAAATTCTTTTATTTCAAGCTACAGTGGCCCATATCTTATTTTAAGTTACATCTGTCTCCTCGCACTATACTAGCGTACTCAACATGTAGTTCATTGTGTTTAATATACACTTCGGCATCCATTCTTCCATCTATCACTTTCAAGATTCCATTGGTGCTCCCACGCATTCTTCGCATCATGGAAGCAGACTTTTTGCGCATGATGGCATAAAAATCATCTATGCCAGCATCCGCAAACATGCCTGATGCACTACAAAATCGTGGGAGCCCCAACAGAGCCCTGAATGTGTTATTATATTGAATCCTCAGAGCACTGTAGGCTTTGGCAGTATAGTTGGTCCATAGTGCACACGTGTAAAAGCTTTGGCAATATGCTTGAAACAATGTTTTTTTTAACTTCTGCGTTGCAACGAATAAATCTATGAGCCAACATATTTCCCTTTACCGACAGCGCTCTGCGTTCTCTTTCAACGTCCAAATTATCCTTCATATTTTCTGATAAGATATGCCCTAAATACTTAAACTGTGCAACACGTTTCAAAGGTACTCCATTCAGCATCAGTGGTGGAATATTAGATGGTTCTTTAATATTGCCTTTAAACAACATGAACTCACTTTTGCACTCATTATATTTTAAACCATGCTGCACAGCGTAAGTCTCACAAACTTGAAGTAGCTTTCTCAATCCACCCGGTGAAGGAGAAAGCAAAATCATATCATCGGCATAATTTATGTTGTTTACTGAAACACCATCGATCCTGCAACCAACATCCATATTGCTCAGTTCACAAATAAGTTCATTTATATATAAATTAAATAGCCTAGGTGAAGACAAACCACCTTGCCTTACACCACAATTCAGAGAATACTCATCCGAATGAGCGTTTGCCCATTTAACTACATTTTTTTGATTCTGATACCAATATGAGAAAAGACCAATAACTTCCGGGGATACGCCTGCCTTCATTAATTTATCCCATAGCAAATAATAGACCACAAGGTCAAATGCTTTAGACAAATCCAGGAAACAGGCATAAATTGGAGTCTTCCTTTTGACATAATAATTTGTCACATATTTCACTGTAATGACTGCACTTTCTGTGGAAAGATTTTCACGGAAACCAAACTGAGAGTCATGAAGTTTGATTTTATCTGCCAAAGTGACATCTAGTATTTTATCCAATATCTTTGCTAATATTGTCGCCAAAGATATTGGCCTGTAATTGTTTTTATCAGACATGTCCCCAGAAGCATTCTTTACAAGTGGTATTACAATAGTTCTCATTAAGCCAGGTGGTAAATATGAATGTCTAATACAGAATGTAAATAGCATAGACAGAACTCTGTATATGTGAGGCCCTGCATGCTGCAAATGCTCAATGCTGAGTCCGTCATGCCCTGGAGACTTTCCTCTTTTCATATTTTTTATTGCATTACGCACATCACTACTGGTTATTCTCAAAGGATTATCAATGGGAACAGACTCAGCATTGAACCCTTTAGATGGTTCAAGATTAGACTTCACCATAAAATGATCCCTGAAAATATTTGCAATACTTTGTGGATTGTCATTCCCATCCACATTTACAGGTAACTTAGTCTTACCATTAAGATCCCTAGTACTCTTCCAGAATTTACTGAAGTGCTTGGCTGAGTGTTGAGTGGCTAAAACATCCATTTTTATTTGCTCTTGGTTTTGCTGGCAATACTTTAATCTGGACTTAAATATCTTACGGCTTACATACATTTTGTCATGCACAGGACCTTGTGATGGTTTACCACTCATGCAATAAGCTTCGTAGTCTAAACGAGCCTGTTTATGGGCCCTTGCCACATGTTTATTCCAACCCATCAAGCACTTCCCCTTAAAAGATTTTTTATGAACTCTACTATGACTCTCCAGTGATGCTTGACTTAATGAGCTAACAATGCTATCATATAGTAAATCTATGACAGCTCTATGGGCCACATCCTTACACATATTGTCTGCACAACTATGTAACTCACTTGGGAAATCAATTAATTTTAGTTTTTCATTACATATTTTAAGATATTTTTCTTTTTCCTGTTGGGTTTTATTTCCCCATACTACCTTATTGACAGATTCACAAATTATAGAATATTTTTTATTATTTACATTAAGATTGCAATCAATAACAATAGGATAATGGTCTGACCAATATACACCATATAAAATTTCAACATTACTTACAGTGTCCCATGCCCGCTGGGTTGTTAAACAATGGTCCAACCAACGCTTACTTCCGGTTGCTGCACACACAAAAGTGTGTATGTCAGGCGACTGACCAAGTTTCTCCTTATCGGCACATAACCATTGCCTCTCCTTACAGAATTCTGTTAATTCTTTATCAATGGTGTTAAAGGATGAGCATTGTAGTCGCCTAGCATATACACTGTCTCACAGTTACAATCCTCTACTACTGCATTAATAATAGCCAAACATTCTGTAAACATTGGTATACTCTCAGAGTTAGAATAGAAGGGCATGTATACATTAACAATTACTATTTCACGAGAGTCTGCCGTCACCGCCTTAATAGCTACGATTCGATCACTGTTACAATTAATAACTGACACTTGTTGAAAAGCGCTTTTCCGCCACAGTAACGCAATACCGCCATACAGACGCCCCCGTATGATATCCTTGGATGTGTCCATACCTGATTTAGCCGTAAAAGTAAAATCATCGTCCATTTCCCCAAGGAATGGCAGGTCTCCCGGCAGCAACCACGTCTCCTGCAGCGCCAGCACATCAGCTATCTTGCACAGATCCCGAACGTCTTGTATACTTCTTTTGACATTTTTACAATTAAAGCTAATAAATTTACTGATCTTCTGTTGTACTGGTACCATCTAACTTAGTTAATTTGTTCTTTACATGCTTGGTCTTGTCAAACGTTGATCGTTTCCTAAAATGTACAAACTGCCTGAACTTTACACCATCAGGCCAAAATTCGTCAGAGAGGAATAATTCCATTTTGTGTTTTGGCACCATGACTTTGAAAGCGTTGTACGGTCGATCCTCCTTCATACTGATTTTCTCCAATTCAACTTTCAACTTTGTTTTTGTTGCTATGTATTCAATAATATCCTTGTCAGTTACTTCTTTATTTACGTTAGAAATGAACACCGGCATTTTCACATCCGCTGCCTTGAAATTTGATGTGTCATCGGTCAAAGCTGTACCGGTTCGCCCAATGAAACGGTTTCTCAGTCTTCGGCGTTGCACTGTTATCCAGTCCTCGCTTGGTTCATTAGCTTTCCATTCGCCTTTTTTCAGTAAATCCGCCATTTCGAGTTGCGGCTGCGGCTGCATCGGTTTAGGACTCGGACACGGAGTTTCTTCAATGTTTATTTGTTGTATTTTTTTCTCAGTGACACTGACATTGACAATGGGTGCGTTCCGTTGACATTGCATTGCAGCTGCGTTCATATCACATGATGACGACTCCGCTTGTGGTACCGTTGTTCTATCATTTTCGACCAAGAGTGACGTTGACATTACACAGCTCTCAAAATCACGCTGGCATTTTGAACGTGAATGTGACTCTGACGTTTTACTCCCGTCAATGTCACGCTGCAACTTTTCGGACTCGACAGTTCTTTGCCTGAGCGAGCAGTTCGCTAGCTGTCCTTCTTCGCATGGTACATCGTTAAAAATGTCGTCACTTTTTTCGCTTACTACCTCCTCATTGTTTATATGAGATAGTCCTATCGGTCCACTATCTAACGCGTAGCCTCCTCGATTTCTTGTATTTACATACTGCGTGTGTCTTGAATGTTCCATCGAGATTAGTTTCAGATGTTCGATTTCCATTTGAATTTCTTGCAGTTGTTCTGTAGTGACAAAACGACCACCGAGACCAGCTATTTCGTTACGAATTTGAATGACATCTTTATATAACGTAACCACGTCTATGTGGTCTATTGACGCTGGCGGCAATTTCTGAAGGTCTCTGGCTACAAACATGGGTATCTTCTCCGGGTCTACTTCCTTAAATAGTACAATGATGTCCTCTAAATTTCTCTTTGATTTCTTGTCGCTTCTTCGCGTAATTTTTTGTTTGTGTGACGTTACGGATTCAAAAAGTAGCGATTTTGCCTCCTTGATTTCCTTATCAGAATATGTCGCCTCGCACATCCTGATCAGACTTTCGTTGTCCATTACATCGTGCTTATATTGCACGTACGCCAAGAGTTCACATATTACTATATCACAGTTTTTGCACTTTAACTTTCGATTCGCCATTTTATTACACACGTGACCGTGACACGAAACACGCCCGTACGCTAGCTATGTGCGAGCGAGACTGATAAGCTTTAATCGTGAAGTGTTTTACTATACATACATCAGACACAATTCAACAATGATGAACGAGTTTAGTTTAAGTTGAATCAATCAAAAACACAAAATATAATCGATTAAGACAAGTAAAAGATCATTATTTATCGAAATCATCTTATTTGTTATTTATATATTATATTTTCTTCCAACTACGCAGTAATGTTATCATTAATCACTAAAAAACCGATCACAAAGTGAGTGCTTATTGCATCAAACCAAAACAGTGCAATAATGGTTGTACGAAATCTCATTGTTGCACTGTTTTACTTTTTAATTTACCATAGATGCCAGGCACAGATGTTTAAGTTTTAATAAAAATGTATGCATTCAATCAAAAAGATACTGGCTGGAAAAAAAAATTGGCCGACAAAAAAAGACCTTGTTAAAAAAAAAAAAAATGGTTGCCTGTAAAGTCGGTTTTACGGGCGAAGATTTTACGTGACAACGGCGGCAGACCGATCATAGTTGAGTGGGAGAGAGACGCAAGGCATTCGGCGGGCCTCTCTCTCGTTCGGTGACTCATCGTAACGTTACCGAGCGTTACACTTTTTCATAAGTGACTCCCAGCCGCAACCTAATTTAAGACGTTGTCACGTCAAAAACTAAAATCGTGCATTCTGTACCATTGTAAAAGTTTTAAAGTCAAATTATTTTACAAAAGAAAATATTTTTAAAATGGAAAATGACAGCGAAAGTGATAAATTCGATTTGCACGATAAATTCAACTATAGAGAGCATATAAACAGCTGCAAATGATATTATTAATAACCTTTAACCGCAAAAGTTCCGGGTAAAATAAGTAAGTCAAGTTAGTTTTGTTTATAATTTGTATTTTTTTTTCGTACGTATATTTTATACTCAAAGAATATAAGAAGTTGAAAGAAAAGTAGATTACGCACCTTGCTGAAGTGAGTAATTAATGCACTCGTGCTAATTTAATGCCCTCGCTATCGCTCGGGCAAAAACATAGCACTCGTGCAGTAATGACTCACTTTGTGCTCGGTGCAGTAATCTACTATTTTTTTCGATAGACATATGCATTTATTTAATTATGTATGTAACATGTATATGAATGTTTATTTTTATTTATTTATTTATTTACAAAATTTATGTACACAACATACAAATTTATTTGTAGTTTGTCTAGTTTCATGTTATGTTAATATCTTTTTTCCGTTATTCTATGAACACGTCTGTATATGCCTTTCTTGTAGAGGTATAAACATTTCCTCTCACAGGCGTACTGAAAAAAATCTCTCTTGAGATAAGTAGTGCCTTTGTACAACTTTTATTATATGTATTCTCTGTACACATTTTCCGAGTATATAAATTGGTAAATAAATAAATAATCATATTATTTTATTCGTAGAAATAGTATGCTGACTATCAACATACGTGAAAACATTTCATTTATATATATTTCTGAACATCTCGTCTGACTATTTTTTGCTATTCTTCCGTCGAATTTTCCGCAACATTTCATCCCTAAAATAAATTGGGTTCTTTCACCTTCGGGATACAATAGTGAGCAATACACAGAGTAATGAGATGCCTATTGACGGAAGACTACGTTTAATTATTATGGCGCCATACAAAGTAAACTATCCGCTTCCATAAATCGGAAGAAGATCGTCGTGATTTGATGGATGGGCCTTGAACAATCTTCTGCAAACTTCGACGTACACAGAGGCCTGAGCAATCTCGCAGAAATAATAATGTTAAAACAGCAGCAGCACAACAATGCAGCATTTTATCTGTCACAAAAACTTCATCCGGTAATCTGTTTAATTGGTTAGTAATTTGGCATTGCTTGCAACTTTAGTAAGAAAGTCTTGGGAATGTAATGCAATGTTTGAGCAAAATAGATAATGTTGTTTTTTACTAATTAAGTATTTTGACGTTATACGTTTCATTGTAATTTATTTATCTAAGGTCATCATTGTATAATTTTAGGCAGACATCTAACATAATATTTAATATTCAGTGTGTGAATTTTAAAACAAAATAACCCATGATCATTATAAAATAAAATATACCGTGTCGATCATCTTCTAGTAAATAATAGTACAATATATTTTTTTTACATTACGTGATACTTTGTTTTTAAAATACTAGCTTTTGCCTGCGACTTCGTCCGCGTGGACGTATTCGTTACGATGTCTGATGTCGGTCAGATATACATCGTTGTGAACCAATCAGTCAAGATCTATACTTAATTACTAAAAAAATATTTTAAAAAAATACCTATTTATTATTTATTTCCATCTTAAATTCGTTATTTTTAGGGTTCTGTACAAACAATTAAAAAACGGAACCCTTATAGGATCACTAGTGCGTCTGTCAGTCCGTCCGTCTGTCACAGCCAATTTGCTCCGAATCTACTGGACCGAATCAGGTGAAATTTAGTAGAATGTTGTAAACTTATGACCCAAACACATATGTATGTGCAAAGTAAATAAATATTTTTTTAAATAAGGGTCATTTTGGGGGGACAAATTAGGAAATTTTAAAAGTTTTGGAAAGATTACTGTGTCATATATCAAATGAAAAGGCTTGTCATGGGGATCTCAAATATATTTTTGTTATTATTGTAAAATAAATAGATTTGATTTTATTCATGAAAGAAGACGAATATTGACCATATCTGATCTCCGAAACTACTGAGCCTAAAATTTTGAAAAAAATACAAAATGTAGTTCTTTGCTTGTAGATTACAGGAAAACCTATAGGAAATAAATCAATTGTACGGAACCCTCTCCACGCGAGTTTAACTCGCACTTGGCCGGATTATTTTATATATAAAATGGATTTATTTCACAACTTCTAATAGGTCTCAATTCAAAGATAATTAGATACAACTACTGCTTATCTTGTCGACATAACAATTATTACTTTCTAAAAATACAAGGTAAGGTTTATTTATGACAATATTTCCTTATAAACAACATTCTTAACCATTTTTGAGAATAGAGCTAAAATAACCAGACCGCGAGGTGAACTCACAAGAGAACACACAATATAAAACTGCCCCTGTGAAAACAGTCCTGCCGCACGTCGATTCCTGCAAATTTCAGTGTTTGGCCTTGTGACTAATTTACTGTCATGGAAAAGCAAACTTTCAGAGGAAACTAAAGTCGCTTTAATTCAAAGGGCAGATCATTGGAAATCAACGGAATACGCGGCACAAATACTGTTTCTCCCTGGGCCGAACCCGTCAAAATTGTGGCTTCTACTAAATTCCGATGCAAAGCTTTTACTTGCAGCCTAGTACCGTTATACAAGTTTCGGTTGTTATATTATATTATAAATTAAATTAATGAGGTGAGTTTTACCAGTTCTACCAGGAGCATACAAGAAAAAAAGGTTTCCTTCATTTGTACTGATACTTGAAATAATTTCATAGTATACAGACTTTTGTTCCTCTATTAGTGTGTTTTCATTATTATTTACGAATAGTTCTAGGGTAGATACGTCGTAGTTAATTTAATTTACATTAAATAATCCAATGCATAGTAAGGAATAAAAGTATACTCTATCACTTTTATTAAAAACTTACTTACTACTTGTACCTAACTTACATACAAACTTTCATCCCCTATTTTACCACCTCAAAAATGAATTTTCATTACAAAATGACACGGTAAACTTTTATCTTAAACTATAAGCATAATGTCAATTTCTACATTTTTAACTTCACAAATGACAAATTTTATACAAACTTTCACACCCTATTTTACCCCCTTAGAAAACGATTTTGTTGAAAATAGTGATACAGTAAAGTATTTTTTGAACCGTCAGCTCACATGTAAATTTTTTACATTTCTAACTTCAAAAATGACCTAGTTTCATACAAATTTTCAACTCTCATTTCAACCCTTTAGGGGATAAATTTCCAAAAATCCTTTCTTAGTGCACACCTACGGCATTCAAGGAAGGTTTGTGCAAAATTTCATGCTTCTACTCGTAGACCCAGCGGTTCCAGCTGTGCGTTGATCGATCAGTCACTATCTAACTATCTATCTATGTCAGCCAGTTAGTTTCTTCTTTTATATATATATATATATATATATATAGATAAAATAAAAATTATCATTTCCTGCAAATTTAATTTTTTTAATTGGTAAAGAAACGTTTACAGAAAAATTAATTTACATACCTTACGTAAATAAACGATTAATGAAATCGCTTTCCTTTCTATCAAGAAGATGGAAATCCAGTCAAGAACAAAGAAACGTTTCAACTTTTAAAAGCTCCGCTGACGCCTTCCTGCAATTATAATATCAAAAGAATTAACTTCGAATACTCTGTAGCTTATTATTTTATTTTTTATTATTATTTTCCTTTGAGGGTTTTGTTTGATTCAAAATACGGCTAGGTAAATAGAGCGTTCTTATGCAGTATATAAACATCCGAGACTAGAATCAGCATAATTTTTTCTTTAATTAGTTCTATGCAAATATTTCTCTAACCACAAAACAAAGACTAAAAGCAAACCCATCACAAATAATTTTGGCTACTTCTAATGAGTCTATCTCATATTTTTTTACTTTTTACAGTGTTTAATGCCACGTTGCGTGTAATCTGACAGGCGCACTTTTTATAGCAGAGGATAGGCTCTTTGGCAATTATTTGGTTGACATTTCTTCTCTTCAAATATGAAAAAGACTTATTCGAAACCACAATTATTTAATAATTAAAATAATAATACAACAAAATCTGTAAATTTGAGCATAACAATTATTCTTCGCGGTTATTACTTTTCGCTAACAGGAATTTTCTGGGAAATTACCTACGGTTCACCGGCCCGCCTCAAACTTTGTTATATTTCTCGTTACCAAAAGAGCGAAAAGTGGAAACTTTTGCCTGCTCAACTCGTTTGCGAGCGCGCGCTATCACGCCCCTGAGGCCTACCCCTTTTCTTATAGGCATCCTATAATATGTAAGTACGAGTACTTGAAATACTTATTCTTGTAGCTACACATTACTTTTATGAACCACTCTCTTGCTAACTATACGTACCGTAACTCATCAGAACATATCTTGATACGAGCGATGAGCACGTTTGTAAGGCATAAATATAATAACTAACTATCTAGTTACGCTGGTAACATTTTTATTTTTTACATAATGTTGTTTTTACATAATATTGAACGAATTCTCAAAATAAAACAACAAAATGAACATTCGATACATAACAGTTTTTATTTTTTTGTGACGTAAATGGCATTACTTTTATAGGTAGACTACTAACCCTGTTTTAGGGTTTCGTAGTAAAAAAGAACCCTTATAGTTTCGCCATGTCTGTCTGCCCGCGGTTTTACTCAGAGACTATTAGGCTGTAATTTGGCATTGATATGTGCATAAATCACGCTGACAAAGTAGTAAAATAAAATCTTGAAAAAAATTTTTTGAGGAATTTAAGGTTAGCTCCCGCATACATGTAAAGTGTAATTGAATCACTTTTTTTCACGACTAACCGATGGTGTGGTGTGGGTGTAGTTTTTTCCAAAACTAAAAAAAACTGAACTACTTTCTATAAAAAAAATTATTAAAAATCTTAAAAATTTTTCGTCCTCCCATACAATATCCGTTTGGCTGAGCGCTGATTTGTATAAGAGGACGAAAAATTTTTATCGATTTTTAATAACTTTTTTTATAGAAAGTAGTTCAGTATCATGGACTGAATTTGCTCCAAAAATTTAGCAGGTGGACAAAAAGTCAGCCTGTATAACGATAAAAAAGATAAAAGAAAAACTATCGGAGCTGAGTAGGGTTTCCAAAATAAAGAGTTATAGTCAACCAACTTATAAAATGTACTCATCATCATCATCATCCAGGTTTATTTTAGTCTCAACTGCAGGAGCACAACCCTCTCTGTACTACCAGAGCCATATATATACTCGTACTCGGATAAGGAAAATTTGTAACATTCTATTGGAAATTTGTTAGACAGTTGTTAGTTACGCAAAACAAGTACTGAATATAAGTTTACGAACCATGTGAAGTTATGAAGAATAAAATCATAGCAAAATGAGAAATTTAAATATATATTTTTCGATCGGTATAACTATTTAAGGTTATTTATGAAAATAGGCGAACTCCCCATAACTAATTTGCTATGAAACTACTGGACCGATTGAGTTGAAATTTGATACACATAAAATGTAAGTTAGTGACCTAAAGATGGATGTATAACGTAAATAAATAAATTTAAATATGGGGGCCACTTTCTGGTGGTAAATAAGAAATAAAAAATATCGTGTGACTCTTTATCTCCGGAACCACTGAGTCTAAACTTTAAAAAAAATACAGATAACAGTTCTTTACCTATTATATTAGATTACAGGAAAACCTATGAGACGGAACCCTCTTCACGCGAGTTTGACTCGCATTTGACCGGTTCATTTTTAAAGAAATCACCTTTATTTTACAGTATCGTTTTTGGTGAGTACTACCAATTACTACTGTGTTTCTTCTATATATAAGTATATCATTAAAACTACAATACAATATTCAGAAATATACAACAGTTGATCTGGTTCCAATCATTTGTGTCGATGAGTAGCGCGCTTTTGTTCGGGAGCTATTGTTACTATACGGTAGAATATCTTCTTACTAATGCATTGGCATGATTGATTGCTCATCCATCATAACTTATTTGTGTATACCTAAAAGTGCCTGTCCTAGAGTCAATCACACGTTTTGGAAGTGTTTGGTGTACTCTTTCACTTTAAACATGTTTTCAAGCTGAGTGAATTACATCTAATGTAATTCTTTTAGGCCTCTTAAAAGAAATGGGAATACGATGTGAGCAGGTAATATTATCAAGATCTTTAAGGGGAACGTTTTCAAGCTCATTCTCGTTTCAGGGGATTCTTTTCCGGTAAACCTTTGCTATCTGAAGCTGAAGCGCATTACAGATGTGTAGAGAAATAGACACGGCGTGTCAAAGTTTATTGTTTTAAACTAGTATTAAAATTAATAGGACATATAACGCAAAACTCGGCACAGATATTATAGGCATTAGCACATTCAGTAAACAATCTGCTGTACATTCTACATGTACTTAATTTTTATTCCATTTTTTTATTCCATAAAAACAATTAACGAAAAACTAAAATAAAAAATTGCCTTCCCATACAAATCAGCGCTCATTCAAACGGATTTTGTATGAAAGGACGAAAAATTTAATAACTTTTTTATAGAAAGTAGTTCAGTATCATGGACTGAACTTGCACCAAAAATTTGGCTGGTGTTTAGAAAGTCACCCTGTATAACTTTACACATTTAAATTCATAGTTACATTTCGTTTAATTATAGTTTATTTATTAATACTTATTAGTTACTTATGTGACAGGCATTAAAAAATATGATGAAAAGTTTTCATTACTAGATATTTTCAAACATTTGTTTACAGTCTGCGCTAATGCTGCACCCTGGCGGCAGAACATTGCAGTAATATCTCCTATTACGTATTACGTACTCCTATTACGTTAGCTTTAAACCGATTTATTCCTTTCCTAAGGCAGAGTAGATAAAAATAGAACAAAATCTTTAAGTATTAAGTTAGCTTTTTGTTAAAAGTATATTTTTAACACAATATAGTGTTTAATAAATAAATACCCATCCTGGAAAACCACATCAACATATGTTTAGTTATTTTGAAGTATTCAGAGATCTTATTATATACCAAGTGCAACGACTGTTTGATTTCTTTAAGCAAGAAAATGAATTTATAACGTCATACATACGTAAGAAGTAGGTATCTATAGGTGCCTACTTATGTCTTCATAGCTTTCTTTATACGTCTGCTATTTCGTATCAGCTCCAAGAAAACTTATATATACCCTTGCGTTGTCTACTTAAAATTATTGGTCCACCGACGCCATCTTATCGCCGAACAGTCTCACAAGGGGTACGAGATAAAATTTCCAGCGTTAGGTCATCCAATTAGACTTTCGAGTGCTGAATAAAATTCGCATTTTCGTCGAGTGAGCCGAACATAACAAGTGTTATAGACAGCTCATAAATATCCGAGTGTTGCACACGACGCGACTGCTGTACTGTACGTACATAGAGCGTATTTTTATCATATAACTACCTTCATATATCTATATATCATATATGTTCACTACATACATTAGGTAGGTATTTTATTTACAATTTTATAGTTAAAACTAGCATCTCAGGCGATGCGCGAGCTGCTTACAGCCCGCGGTTTTTGTGCTGCTGTTGAAGTTGGCTGAAGTACATGTCCAGTTCAGAAAATGGGTAAGAAACTGCAGTCAGTAAAGGAAACATCAAAAAATATGTAAGCGGTCATTTTGGAATCTTTATTTGCATTTTTGAGTTCCGCAGGGTGCTTTACCCCAGCATACAAAATTCCAAACCCCTTCAATTTTCCAGGAGGACGTTTTGCACGAATTAAGTTAAAATTCTAAATCCAGACGCCATCTGGGATTCCAAAAAAAAATTCAGATTTGGAAACAAAAATATTTCCTTGCTACTAATTAAGATGTCTCACGTTAGTTTTAACCAAAAAATATTTTCTTGCTCAATAAAGTAAGTGATTTTACCGATAATCACTTACTTTATTGAACAAGGAAATATTTTTCTTTCTTTAGGTCGTAAGCCGTAAATGGGACGAATTGCTCTTTTTTGTAAAAATTTGTCTGAATTTCGGGTGCACGCACTCATCCATAGAAGTATCCCGTAAGACATTAGACTGTGGAAGTAACTAAAGTACACTTACCCCGACCATCATCCCCTATTTGGCCCCCTGAGGGATGAATTGACAAAATCTTTTTTAGTGCTTCAATAACATACGTAGCTTACAGGCTTCGGGCTTTGCGTTGCGGGTCAATAATTTATCTTGGATCGGCACACGAAAAGGGTTGAAAGTCTTTAAAACGTTTAGATGTTCGTTCATTGGGATAATGTATTCTCAATCTATCTGTATCTATAATATATAATAAATCTATTTTGTTGTCAAAACCTACCGATAACACATACTATAAATTGTTGAAATTATTGTACGGAATTTGATACAAAGCGACGAAGACGAAGTTATCGTGAATGGTTAAATAATACGAATAAATTATTCTCTTCGATTTGAGGAGCTCGGCGGCCTGGTGAGAATACGCTAGCGCTTTCGCAAGTTAAGTCAACCCGAGCGTGGGCCGCATTTAGATGGGGTGACCTTAACTAGTACAAAAATTTCTCGAGCTCCTCCGTGCTTCGAAAGGCACGTTTAGTCGTAAGTCCCAACTGTCATCATTGTATGACAGTCGTTAAGCTATGTCAGATTCCTTTAGGCAGCTTGAAATATCTGATACCCGGTGGGTGTACGCATTACTGAGAAGTCACACGAAAAACTAACAAAAACATACTTCGAATTACGAATTTCATGAAAACGAAGTTGTTATGAGTGGAGATTGATCCTTAATAAGTATTCAATAAGACGGTAGGTACTTACATACAGATATCGATTGACCCAGACAGTCAGTAAATAGCTGTCCCAACATAATAAAGTCAATCCTACCAACATAATAAAATCAATTCCCAACAACGTAACATGAAAAGGTCAAACCTAGAGCACACGTAGTAGTACTTCAAAATGTATGACATGTTGCTGATCAATACTCGATAAAACTGACTTGGAATAGGGTTACCATGAATAAACTGTTATGAGTAACGAAGTGGTGTGGGATATGAGAAATAAATACACAAGATGCGAAGGAAAATGTGGATGTTCTTGATAGAAAAACGACGATGAAGAGCTCTTTATACTTTCATCTACTCTTAGGACGTTCATACCATTTTTTATGCATTCTAACCATCTTTTTTTTGTCTTCCTCTTTGCCTAAGAGTATATCCACTATATCTAAGTTTTTACATATTTCTTTAAATATTTCTTAAACATCTTTACTAAATACTTATTGGTGCTTTTCATTTTGCTAATATACGCCTTTACGAGGGCGACCTTACCGACTCTTGTCTATGACGTGAGTACTTCATGCGTATCCACTTGGCAAAATCTCTCTTATGCAAGCAAACAGGAACATCAATGTTGGTTGGTTGACAAATTACAACTCTGTACAGTAAATTTGCTTTCATTAATATGACAGGAGTGCCTTAATGACTCTCCCATATAGTATGAATATTCAGAGAGGCTTACATTGCTAGATGAAGCTTCAAAGGTTTATCTAAGCGGTAAATTCCTCACTCCCTAGAAGAATGTGTCACTAGTAGTATGAATGTGAAAATTAAACCTAATATTTTCGTATGACTAAAACTCATAGTGTTTTCTTACTTTGCACATACCTACCTACTTACTAATTACATATTCATGTACTTGTACTGTTCAACGCTAACTTACTATTAGTTAGAGTTTAGACCATGTCATAATTATTTTATGCATTTTTATGTGTTTTGTATGTAGTGTGTAACAGTTGAATATATGTATAAATGTATGTCGTTTAGGTGATACTTATATTAATTCACGTCCTTATAATAACTGAGACCATCATACAATTTTTTCATCAATTTCCTGTAGGCTGCTCTTTAAATGAGGGTTGTCATTTTAAAATTAAATATGAATAAGATATGATTGCTTTTCATGGACTTTTTCGTAAAAAGAATCTCAACAAGAAAAGGAAATAAATTGAAAAGTTACGGTTCGGTATATTTATAATCAAGAAGTTTAAAAGCTTTTTAAATTGACTGTTATATTGTTCTTAACAATAGGTAAGTTCAAAATAATTTATTTGTTCTTTTCATTATAGTACTGATTATAAAAAAAAATTCTTTTCAAAACTTTTATTCCTTGAATATATATTTTTTGTGAAATAGATTTTTCTTAAAAACAACTTGGCGGTGAAACTGACAACTAGTTTCCGAAAAGCAATAAAGGAAATAGTGGGAACAAATGACCACAAATTACTATAAGAACTGTACAAAGTTGGATTTGAACAAAGAAAAGGGCGGATGGGGCAACAATGTACGTAAACAAGGGGTTTCATTGGTTTTATTTGAAAAGTTTGGATGATGGCGGTTTACGGCCTGTGGAACAAGGTCCTCGCCGACCAGCTCCACTTACAACTACAACTGTTAATACACTTATTGCCCCTCAACGAAATCAAATTAAATTTTGCTGCAATAGAGATAAGGCCGGCCAAGTGCGTGTCAATACTTGCACTCGAATGGTTCCATTCTGATGTGCAAAAATACAGATGATGGGTCTGAAAATATGTTTCTATTTATTTCGTCAGTGAGATTATCAAAAAATAACGGACACTGAATTTTATTTACGATGCATCTAATTAATAAAAAATCACAAAAATACAGCTTCTAAGTTATGGGGCTTAATTGAGACGCCAACTTTCAGTAAAAATTGTACCAAAGCGTAGCGCAGCACGAATTTGAAATGAGCTGTATCTTCGTCATTTTTTGTTAGTCAGAGAAAATAAATAGGTTTGTGTACAATATTTTTATTAATCCATCAAATAGGCCAATTCGAAATTTTCAGTCATCATGCCTATTACATTACTGAGGACACACTTTGATTCCAGCAGCTTTGAAAATACGTCAGTATTTGTGACGTGTAGTTAGTTATGTACAATTTTATTTATTTATGCTGCAATTTCTTTGTGCCCTTCATATACCTAGTATAACATTGAATAAACGGGCAAGTGCGAGTCGGACTCGTACATGAAGTCCCCTTCACGTATGGTACCACCGTACAATGTTTTAAAACGCTGAAGAAACACGTTTCTTGTATGACGACCCTCTTTAATTTTTAACTTTATTTTATTTATAATATTTGTTGTTATTTTGGTCATAGTAATACATAATTGGTGAAAATTTCAAGTATCTAGTTAATGCCATTATAAAGATCAAGTTAAAAACGCTGAAAAAAACACGTTCCTTGTATGATGAATCACATTTAGTTTAGCCTTAGCCTTTCTCGTCTTTCGTATATTTTGCTTATGTATTCTTAGTATATGTATCTACCTAGGTAGTACATAGATCTTTGTGTATGTCATTTGTACATAATTTTTATATTTATTTTGCATAAATATCTTACTAACATTTTCTAAATAATGTTCATTGTAGATGTACCTAGTTACCATCGATTTTCATTCTAATACACTTCTCCCATTTCCAATAGGCAGATGACAGAGCATCCAAATAAAAATGGCCGTCTTAATCTATCCAATCAATAGAGCCTGATAAGATGTCCCGTCATTACGTCGCTGTAATTAATCTTTGTCATTGTAGCCTTCGTTTGCAGATCTGCCGGCGGCCGGTATAGACAACTGTCTTTGTGAACCCGATAGGGTCCATCCACACAGACTGAAACACATTTTTTTTTATTTTAATTCTTTATATATATATATATATATTCTAATTCTGCTAAAGAGTTTTAAATTGCACTTTTTGTCTTAAGAGAATTCTAGAGATATTTGCCACGCTAAGATCAATGGAGCTGAGAAGACCATTTAGCGGTTCAGACAATCAGGAATCAAAATATTTATTCAGTGACTTCTCTTGCTACCATGCCGCATGAGCAAGATGACATTTTTTTTAATTTAGTTTTATTTTAGAGTATATTTAAATTAAGTTTTTATTTATTATCTGTTTTAGAATGTAGAACTACATTATGAGGGTATTACTCAGGGGTATTATGATTATTTTTTAATAAGTACAGAACGAGTTAATTGCATCAAAAACAGATAATAAATAAAAACTTAATTTAATTATACTATAAAATAAAACTAAATTGAACAATTGAGAAAATTTAAAAATAAACAGAATGAGTTTGTTAATTGCATCAAAAACAGTTAATGAATAAAAACTTAATTTAACTATAAGTAAGTACTATAAAATAAAATAAATCTAAATTAAAAAAATGTCTTCTTGCCCATGCGGCATCGTAGCAAGAAAACTGGCTGGTCCCATGGTATTATTCTTTTACTTTGCTCTACGTTCTTACTCTCCCGGTTCTCACTTCAGAAGCTATGATCCCCTTCGGGTCACTAAGTCAGCGGTAGCCAGTCAGTACCTATATAGTTCATAAAAATACTAGCTCAAATACTCTTCCAGAGGGCGTATGTGAACAGACCCGCAATACTTACTCTGCTTTATGATCCTATCGGAGTCTTCATAAAACATTCACTAAACTTCAGAACAATGCGGATTGAAATTTTACTATGCGGATGAAGTCTTTATCCGCGTGTTTCTGAGGTCCAATTTGGGGATGAACAGTTAATTTAAATAGCGGGAAATTGCTCAAATAAATTTAACGGCTTTTGAATATACAAGCGTTGTATTTTATCGTAAAATAATAAG
Source organism: Acrobasis repandana (assembly GCA_963576875.1). Taxonomy (NCBI): domain Eukaryota; kingdom Metazoa; phylum Arthropoda; class Insecta; order Lepidoptera; family Pyralidae; genus Acrobasis; species Acrobasis repandana. Next base: position 9,228,681 of record OY756215.1, read on the forward strand.
AACGGTATTGCATATTTTCAAGTTTATTAAAATCATCCCCTGGAGATTGCATGAAGTGCTATATTAGTTAGATCCTTCTATACTATGTCTTTGGAAAATAACCTGCCAGGAAGTTCTACTTACAATTTTAAGACTATTTAGATTCGTTGTTCTAAATATGTTCCAAGATTTATTCAATAATATTCTTAAGATATAATTGGGAAAGAGCGGAATTTGCCATCATTTTCAACAAACATTTTGGAATGCACAAAAAGTTACTTTTTTACCTGATTTTTAATTTTCCAATAGTGTTATGGCAACACCTCTTCTTTTCCAGAGCGGATATGAACACGATATTGAGTAGAGCACAGTCGTATATCTCTTTTGTGCGCGAGATTAAAGAGGCGATGGCGTGGTCCGAAGCTATCCATCTCTGTTAATGCTGTTTCGACGCCAGCAACGCTGCTCGACCCCTTCTACTGAACATCTATAGTGTAGACACTATAGATGTTTAGAAGGCCTGGTTAGAATGCAAGAGTGTGCTTAGGCATCTATAGCTCAAATAAACTTCTTCATAAAGGTATATTTAGGTCCACTGCTGGACTAACGGCTCAGATATAAACTGGAGCACATCGTATATCTCTTTTGCGCGCGAAAGTAAAGGTGATAGCATGGTCCGAAGCTATCCATCTGTCAGTGCTGTTTGGACGCCAGAGACGCTGCTTAAGCCCTACTATTGGACATGACCAGTATCCAACCAGACAGGAGAATACTTAGATACATTTAGATCAAATAAACTAGTAGTTCTGTGAGATCAGTAGACCTCGCAAGCTCTTATAACCATGCAATAACTGACACTTTCCCCTTTCCCTTTACTTAGCAAAGTCATTTTAATGAAATCCGTCAATATATAACGCTACAGCAAACTTGACCCTTTTCCCCTTTCCACTCCCCCTTTTGAATTTTTTTACAACATCTTGTGTACAATGAAGTCCTTAATGTGCCTCTCAAATTTGATTGAAATCCGTCAATAAATAACGCTACACTAGCAAAGTTCCCCTTTCCCCCTATTTCTCCCTCAAACAAAAATAGCGAGCGACTAAAAAATTTAAATAAATTAAGCAACTTGCGTGTCAATTTTCGTCGAAATCGGTTGAAAAATGTGACCTGTAAGGCAAGGAACACAGACGGGCAAAAGCAATTTTTTTGGCCAATCTCGAGTCGAGACTAAACGCTTCGCTCGCTCGATCAATAGGAAAGAAAACTGGTTTGCGCCTTTCAATAGGTGCCTTTTTCATATGCAGTAGCGATTATTTCTACAAATATCACTGGACTAAAAAACTAACGCCCCCCCTAATATATAAACCTTCCTCTTAAATCACTCTATCTATTGATAAAACCCGCCAAAATTCATTGCGTAGTTCAAAATATCTATACTTACATACATACATACAAAGGTACAGTTGGCGGGAAACACTATTTTACAAGTATAGGTACTATGTATTGATGAATTAATGGCCTTTTTAACGAGTTCAACATAACAGGAACTAGGTTAAAATCGCAAATTCCAAAAAATCATGTTGTTATATATAAATCATTTTATGAATGCAATGTCCACAACGAGGTCCACAATATCAAAATCTTTGTTTTCAGAATATGGTCCTGTAACCTAAAGTACGCGCCATCGCTCGTGTGAATCGCCTAGCTTAGCTCATGATATATGCCTCTACACCGGAAATGTATCAAACTTAATAGTTTCCAACTCTTACAACTCGTATACATCACTCGGAAAATAAATTTAAGGATGTCTTCAACTAAAAGCACCCATAAAACTTAGCGACGAAGTAGTATAGCTTACGTAGTTAGTTGAATTGAAATCCCTATTCCCTCCAAAAACATTTTCACGTAAAGTTATGCAAAGACGTGTAGGTTCATATTGCTTGCACTGTAAAAAAGTTATCAGATCTCATGTAGGGCCATTTTCTTTATTTATTTTACTAAAGCTCGTAACTTTACACGGCATAACACTGACTAACTCACATCATAGCGTATAGAGATTTGCGTGAATCCTAGTCTACAAACCCCACACGTTAGTTAGTTTCGGAAGAGTGACGTAGACACTCGTAGGGGTTTATGAACAAAAAGTAATTTAAATTAACGCCTAGTGAGTCGTTAATGTTTAGGGTTCCGTACCCGAAGGGTACCAACGGGACCCTATTACTAAGACTCCGCTGTCTGTCCGTCTGCCACAGGGCTCTATCTCTTGAACTGTAATAGCTAGACACCTAAATTTTCACCGATTATGTATTTCTGTGGCCGCTATAACAACAAATACTAAAAATAAAAAAAGTTGACAATTACAGGGGGTCATCATACAAAAAACGTGTTTTTTTTTAGCGTTTTTAACTCGATCTCTTGAACCGTAATAGCTAAACACCTAAAATTTTCACCGATTATGTATTACTTTGACCACTATAACAACAAATACTAAAAATAAGATAAAGTTAATAATTAAAGGGGGGTCGTCATACAAGAAACGGGTTTCTTCAGCGTTTCAAAACATTGTACGGTGGTACGGAACCCTTCATGTACGAGTCCGACTCGCACTTGCCCGTTTATTGCCAATAGGCTTGAGTAAAGAAACGGCAAGCCACACATTTTGAGGGTTCGGGTTTGTAGAGAACTTAAGACTAGGATTCACGCAGAACTCTATACGCTATGATGAGAGTTCATGAATGTTAGTTTAGGGCATGTAGAGTTAGGGAGATATGTATGTACTCGTCTTGGCATTACTGTACATGAAAATGTTTTATCATTTCTTTTTGTAAGTTACATTTGGACATAGCCTATATAAACTTTCTACCCTTTATATAAGGGGTTTAGGGGTAATTTTTGAACAGTGCTGAAGCAGGTATTTTTTATTCGTGACCTATTCTAAAGTCCAATTTTTATGTTCCATACAAACTATTTTAAGGGATGGGGTCATGCAAAATGTCTCTTTCTTAAATGATTTCTTAATTTGTGTGTTGTCTGTGTGCAAATCATAGCTTTGAAACCAAATTTCAGCTTTCCATGATTTTCGGAAGTACCCTAACAAATTTGCTGTTCATCAGTCAGTGAATCAATGTGTCAGTAAGTGACAAGTGTGAAATCTGGGTAGGTAGCCAGATATTAATAAAATGTAAAGTATAATATCCATACATTTGAAAGTTAGTATGTTTAATAAGTACTCCAATGACATTATATTATGAGAACTTAAACTTTCTAGCAGTATCTAGACCGAATTTATAAGGGTCCAAAAATACGCCGTAACGCTTCGAGAAAAGGTAGTGCCCTGCGCCACCCCAGACCAGATAGTATTTAATATTAAGTTGGTGGTGTTTTCTTTTAAACACAAATACTTAAATAATATTTAAAGTTGGTAAAAAATGAAAAAGCGTAATAATATTTTTTTACTTCAGTTCTTTTAATTTAATTTATTTAGTTCTGACACAATTACACATCAAATAATATGAATATCTCTTTCGTCATAATCAACATCGTTCATAAATTATTAACAAGTTAGCTTAAGATTTATTCTACTAATTAAATATTTAATACCATTCTTCTTCGACCACGTAAGAGCTGGGGTACCCGCCGTAGCTACTGAAAAAGTAAAAACTTCCATAAATAAAACGCAGGTAGATATATTTTTATTAAACTAATACAGTGTCACTCTTCACCTATGGAAAATACAAATTGTAAAAACCGGGCAGCATCAGCAGCAAGGGTCGAGTTTCAGTTATTACTTTTCCTCTAATGGTACTTACTACAAACAAGCCATGATGTAAAATTTGCCACATCTTTTCACCAACAATCACGAATGAACTTTGGCTTCCTACTATAGACGATATAAAAAAGAAAATATAAGTATTACTAAGTAAGTATGTAAGAAGTGAACCCCGGGCTCAGAGGCTACTCAGCTAAAGATGTACCATAGAACACGCTAAAATGTAAGAGAAGTAATGACCACATGTGCGAAAAGACAAAATATTATATACTGTTTGTAAATTATATAGTGAATTTAACAATGCTCATATAAACTCACACACCTCTTCAGCTCACTCACAGTCACAGACGGCTAAGGGAGAGGCCCTTCTGCTAATGATATAAATACTTATTTATATAGATAGTTGTACTCGCTGATTATTTATTTACTTGTTTACAAATATATATATAATATAAATCCATTATTAGCTGCAAGTTTTAGCTAAAATCTAAAATATTTTTGTATATTAAGGGCTGTGGATTGATTAAATAAATAAAGTATTGATACTGACTTATATCCGCCGTAATTGGAGTATCCGCCATAGCCGGAGTGTCCGCCGCCGTAGTAGCCACCGTAGCTCCTGCCGTGCAGAGCGGAGGCAGCCAGGGCGCCCCCGACGACGCCTGCGCCGACGGCCTTAGCACCAATCAGACCAGCTCCTAAAGCACCGGCGCCCAGGGCACCAGCTCCAATGAGGCCTGCACCGACAGCGCCGGCACCGAGAAGACCAGCTCCTGTAGTAGTAAATATTTATCTGTGTAGTATACAAGACTAAATAAAAATAAACCGGCCAAGTGCGAGTCGGACTCGTACATGAAGGGTACACTGTTTTAAAACGCTGAAATAATACGTTTCTTGTATTACGATATTAGTTGTTATAGCGGCCACAGTTATACATAATAGGGGAAAATTTCAAGTGTCTAGCTGTTACGGTTCAAGAGATAGAGCCCTGTGACAGACGGACAGACAGTGGAGTCTCAGAAATAGGGTCCCGTTGGCACTCTTTAGGTACGAAACCCTAAAAACGAGTCGCATAGGTATGATGTGTCATCTGACATCTCACACTCAGCGACAGCGCGCGCTCATTGGTCAAATCAAATAACGTGCGCTTTTTCCAGAGGCTTTTTCGACTTCTTATTACACACATTCGTCCAAAGAACAATAACCCATATATCCCATATCTCTGCTTCCGTCACATTTCACAAAATCGCTCCCACAGATTGTAGGAAAGCGAAAACACAAGCAAAAACATATTTCAAACAAACTTAATAAAAATGTGTAAAAAAGTTAATGTGAACTTAAAAGGTACCTACATAACATAGGTACCGTATTCTACTGGAAATAACTCTTGTCATCAAGTCTATCATACCTAGAAAAATATTTTAAAATGTCACAAAACGTTTTTGTTTTATTAAAACGCAACTTTTTTGTCTGAACAACTTTTGCGTCTGATAAACTTTAAGGGGTCAGTATGTCAGGGGCTATGCAAATACAGACTCGCGAGGGCCACTAATTTAGCTTTGTTTCTTGATGTTTGAAATAATTATAAACGAAATTCCTTAATGTTTTAGTATTATAAATAAGCTCGTCCTGTTACAATTTTTAATACCAATATAAATAAAACATGGTTTCTCCAACACCCCTTGCTACTAAGATCCGGTCCCTCGTTCATAATTTTTTAATTTATATGAATAAGTAATACGAATATACAAATACAGACTGTTGACCGTATACATTAAACGCTTGTTTTATTATCACGGCTGTGAATCCCGCATACAAATGAACTAAAAAGGAAACCGGTTTCTTATATTATTGCATTAATTATTATAATTTATAATGTGTCTTCGATCCTTTGGGATTGAAAGTCCATATTCCTCTGAGGTGGAAACATTACTCGTGATTTACATACCTAGAGGTACATAAGCAAAATAAGTAAGTTGATAATAACTATAATCTCCCATTTATGCCACAGAATACATATTAGTTTTATGCTAAACTAGGTACACCATAAATGCCGAAATACTTAACAGAGTAAATGTTGACGTACATAGTATATTTTCAGTTACTAGTACGATACCTAGAACTTTGGAAAAAGTATGTACCGACTTAGTCGTCATTTCGTGTTTTTTGATAATTACATAGTTTTGAAACCCTCTGTAGCCCTCCCCGCTCACCGGCCGCCGCCCGCCTTTTGTATGGGATGTATTTGTCGGCCGATATCTTTGGTTTTTATTTTTAAATCGAGTTACATATGACAGTATGTTTTTTTTATTTCGCTTTTAAAGAGTACTTTCCTTGAATATAACTTTAAACTATAGCTTTAAATTTAAACGAGGTTAAAAATCATCACCCTGTATATGTACCGATTACGTATAAAATTACAATGTGTGATGTCAAGCACGTTAATACGTCAATAAACAATTGATCACACGTCATTTTATATCCGACTAAATTCTGAGAAGACGCCGGTTTCCGTCATATCAAATCTGTAAGGATTCACCTCTCATGTGAGATATTATCAAATTACGCACATTCTTGCTGTAACAAGGATTTCATTAATGGTAACAATAATCTGAGATAAACGAGTGAGGATTCTGCCTTATGTCGTATTTGATAAAATTTCACAAATACTAAATGACCAAAAATTCTTACTTCAGTGCGCTTGATCGAAACTACCAAAAAATTCTACTTATTAGTATCTAATATCCAAAAAAGAATCAAAAGAGAAAAGGTCCAAATAAGAATAAAAACATAGAAATCCCTAATCCAAAATGTATAAGTCTGTATGTATGTTTAAATTAATCGAACACAATTTCAAGTTTCTAGAGCTATTACAGTTCAAGAGATAAAGCCCTGTGATAGATGGACGGACAAACAGCGGAGTCTCAGTAATAGTATCCCATTGACACCCTTTGGGTACAGACCTTAAAAACGTAGTACTTTCATTGTGATTGATTGAACTACAGACTCTATATAGAAGTATGTACCTATGTCAAGAAATAAATGAAAGCCAGGGTGCTGCCTAAGCAGAGAGCTGAAGAAAAAACTTTAACTTACCTATTAAATGCCTTTTCTGTCTAGCTTGACTGGGGTCTAAGACTACAATTTCATGGACCTCCTGAGGTTGGAGCGCGGTCAGCAAGGGACCGTTCTCAGCTGCCAAGGAGACTGCGCAAGCCACCAACAAACTGACTATTACCGGGAACACCTGCATGCTGATTCTAAAAGCAAGTATAATGGGCACTTTAAATAACTTCGCATTGGCGTATCGTTCGATCCCCAGCTAGTTGAAAATTGCACTTTTCAAATTGTCCTGGATCCTAGGTCTTTATCTATATATGTATGTATTATAAAATAAAGTATCGTTGAGTTAGTATACATAACATAAGTTTTAATCTTAGTTTGGGGCTAGCTCAATCAGTGTGATTTGTCCCTATTTATATTTATTTTATTTATATTTTATTGAAAAGCCAGTGTTATTAGTTTATAAGGATATTTCATTTGTAAATTTTTATATTTTTCTCAATGTTAGTCACTTTTAGACTGATTACCTTGGACTAGCTAGGGATAGAGAGACATATTCTATTAGTAGTGACCAGAAATAGGTGTTTCTTAAATAAAAAGGTCTTAAAACTTCACTTGTTATGTCTGCGCTCATAAAATTGAACAAAAACAGTGATCGCAGACTTTTAATTAAACGACTGTAACTGAAAGTATTTTTTAACATAGAAAACCCATTTGTGAAGCTTTTCTAATTCTAATGAAAAGGCACTTTTAATCAGACTTCTAGAGGTAATTGTTCTATATTTTTTCTTTATTGCAAGTCTAGTTTCCAAGTTTATTGATTGACTTTCCATTCTAGTTTTTGTTTCATAAATTAATTAAAGTCCAAAAGTTTTGGATGTAAAAAGGGTTATTTTGTTACTAACTTTTTTTTACTAGCCATCTATGCCCCACTGCTGGGCAAAGGCCTCCCCTCTATCCATTCACGAGTCTCTATCTAACTTATTAAATTTTAAATAAAAATATAAAATAAAAAAATTAAAAGAATATCCACTAACAATATAGTCACTTGAGCTTACTTCAAATATACTTTACACAGGCTTTATTTTTTATTTAAATTTATCGATGTATAATATTCGATACGGACCTGTTTAATTAATGAGGTACAAACAGACAACCTATGAACCGGCACGACAAGCACTGTCCAGTGAGGTCCTTCCGATGTCTTTTATAGGTCGACCACTGAACACACACTAGCCCAGTTCATTTCGCATATATCATAAAAGTCGTTACCCCGCGGAAGATTGTCAACTCATAGATATTACGCATATAATAGTACCAGCTTCAGGTGTTCAATATTCATTAGACGTTATTACAAACATGAAATAGTTGATGAGCATAGTTAGCGAACTCGGAACTTAGACGTGTAAATTCCTCGGTGTAATAACTAAAAGACAGAGCGCACTCCAATAACTTGTACTGTGGGGGGATGATGGGGAACAGTGCTTTGCGTATTTTCAATTAAATTGGCTTTACTAAACTTTTAGGTGTGGTTGCGTGTTTTTAGGATTCCGTACAAAAAATGAAAAAACGGAACCCTTATAGGATCACTCGTGCGTCTGTCTGTCCGTCCGTCTAACAAATAAGACTGAATCCCGACCTCACGTAAAGTGGGATTAGGTGAGGAAGAAGAAATTATTAAATAAAAAAAAAGTTTTGCCAACCTTACTGTGTCATATATCATATAAAAGGGCTCGTTATGAGTTATTGTAAAATAAATAGTTTTGATTTTATTCATGAAAGAAGCCGAAAATTGACCATTCCCCGATATCCGAAATTACTGAGCCTAAAATTTTGGAAAAAAAAAATACAAAATATAGTTCATTGCTTGTAGATTACAGGAAAATCTATGAAAAGTACGGAGCCGTCACGTGAGTTTAACTCGCATTTGACCAGTTTATTTTATATTCAGATCAAAGGGTGCAATATATAAATTTATTGATTTATTTATCTATTGGGAAAATATTACGTATTCGAATAAGAAGGTATATATTTAATAAAAAATATATTAATATGCGTATAACTACTTGCTAAACAATAACATACACAGTTATTCACGTAGGTATTCATTTAAAAAATTAGTTATATAATATAACGCTTGTTTCTATCACTTTCATTAAAAATCTGCAAATTAGTAGCATACGAGTACTCATTCTCACTATATATTCGATTTAGGAGAGCAGATTTTTTATGAATATGAGGGTTAGTAACTTACATGATATTGTGTTGCAGCTTGTAGCATTAGGTATTATAATTAATATTTAAGTGTTTAAACGATTTCTCTGTTTTTGATCTACGAGTAAGTACTCGTAGATCTAAGATAGAGAAATCGCTATATGCTACCTAATACAAGGTCCTTAGCAAGTAAGTCCAAATATTTTATATTTTTATTTATTACAAGTTCAGCCAATTAAGTTTTGGGTTCGATTCCCAGCCAGGGTAAGTTAGAAAATAGCATCTATACAACGTGTACCAGACATATGCGTAATAAATCGAACCATGGGCTATATTAGGTCACTTTAGTATAAAGAAATTAAAATAACAGTTACAATACAAAAAGAAATATCGGTGAGAGAGAGAAAGTGTGCAGTAGCAGTCGCTTTGTGTAACAAGTTTTTTAAATTTAATAAAAATAAATTATTTAAAAAAACAAAATACCCGGCTGGCAACATATAAATTGTATATATTTTTATAATCCTAGTATAAAATCCTTTAATTTGAGAGCCCAATAGATAGGTTTTGAATTTTTTTTTTAAATTGAGATCTCATAATTTGGCGCGAAAATCCGCCATTTTGTATTATTTAAATTTTTGATATACCCAGTGTCACTCTCAAAGTTAGGACAAATCTAACGACACCTCTCAAGCTAAAATCCATCAAGCCGTTTAGGCTGTAGAGCGTGCCAAAGAAATTGACATACAAACATATGTACATACATAGACTCGAAAAACATAACCATCCTTCTGGAGCAGTCGGGCAAAAACATTTCTTTTCGTATTTCGGTTAAACGAGAACCTATTTTTACCTGACGACTAGTATAGTTACAGTTATTGGAAAATCAAATATCAGTTGAATAATTTGGCGATACTGCAAGAACTAGACTTTAAGTAAAGTTAACTTTCAATTATTATTATTTTTAAATGCGGATTTCCGGTGGCATTTCATCAGACACTGACCCGCAAAAATGTGACATTGCCTACTTATTTTAAATAACCTTCATGTCAGAATATCTTGTGCTTCCGTTGATCAGAGCCGAGTCAGGTGCAATTATAAATCATTCGGTGATTTTTTACACGCTACAACGCCTCATTTACAAACTTTTTTTTTCCGCAGTTACGCAAGGGCTATAATTATTTCGGATCTGTAAAGAGTAGGGTTGAGTTTCTGTTTTTGCCAGACTGCGGCAAAGCTGAAAAGGAGGTTATGTGTTTGACCTGTATGTTTGTCCCTATAATTCTATGTTTCCTCGTTACTACTAAACGGCCGATTTTAATAAATTATACTTGGTTAGATTTGTCTTGATCACTAGAGTGACATAGGATATATTAAAATTATTGGAAATAAAAATGGCGGATTTTTGGTGCCAAATTGCGCGGCATAAATTTTTTTTCTTTTTAAAAACAATCGTGTGGGATATCAAATTAAAGGATTGTATTCAAGGATTACAAAAATACTATATATACAACTTATATGTTTAAATGAAATTTGAAATGAGAAAAGATAAAAAACAACATCGCTTTGCCAAGTGCAGTCCCGGTTGCGTCTTACCTAGGCCATAAAAGACAGTAAGTGCCTAGGCATAGGTAAGTACTGCTGTTGTGACACGCAGTTGGGTTTTTTGTTTTATTTTGTTTTCAAAACAATATTTTTAAAAATATAAATCCTTTTTTATAAAAAAAATTAAACATGACAAAAAAAACAAATGGTAATTTTGAAAATATTGAGGTAGTACTTTTTTGGAAACCACCTTAAGACGATGTATAAACAATAGAAGAAGAAATTACTCTAAATATTGACGAAAGCAAATTATCCATCCAAGGTAGTACGAGTAATGTAATGCATAAAAACACATAAACAACAGATTGTTTCCGGAAAACTGGTACTATATCGGTATTATCTAATTTTGGAATAGCTGCTCAATAACTTGGTATATGTATATTCTAGAACATCAAAATATTAGTGAAACATGTACTCTAGAATATAGAGTCTTAGTTCCTAGCTAAAATAAGTTCATTCACCGAAGATTAATCTAGATACATGCAAGGATCCCATTGTTTGTACGACACATTTTTATAGGTAGGTAATTAGGTGACCAGCACACGAGTTTGTTGACACAAAATCTTCATGTTCAAATACACTCTAAGACGATTTATTTACTTGAATACTAATTTCCATAGCAACTATTCGAAGAAATTTAATACCTCAAATAGTTTGGAAAATCCAAAAGTGCACGCCTCATAATCTCATTTTTCACAATTAAATTGATTTTGATTGTTTTATTGCTAACTTAAAACGAAGAAAAGTATGTGTCGGCTTTAACGCACGACTGGAGATTATTTTTAACTTTTATTTTTAACTTCCCGCTGAGAAAATTGAAAATTTTCAAAATTCGGGACGTTATTAGTTTCACCCTGTTTTTGAAAAGTCGAGTTTTCATCAGATCTCGACGTTTAAAGGTCTCAGGAATCTTCCCTGACCACTCACGAGCAAGTGTCATGCACCCTATCCGTATGTGTGTGTGTGGGTGTGTATGTGACCCGCTTATAACTTTTGAACAACTAAACCGATCGAAACCAAACAAGTAGCTTTCCAAAGAGTTCTATACAACTCAGATTTCCTGTGAATTTAAACCGATTCGGACCGGTAGATTTTGAGAAATCTCAAAAAAACTAAGCAAAAACAAGAAAAAGACACAAGTCTACGTCACGAATGTCAAGAAAAGTGTTACCACTGATTATTCTTTTCATTCTCAATTAGTTAATGCAAATTAAATAAAAAATATTAACTAACTTATCGCTTCTTTTACATTTGTTCGTCTTTCATATTTAATAAAACAAACAAAATCACAACATTCTTTATTCAAATTTCTTTTTACTTCTTTTCTTACTTGCCAGTTACACATTCGTACTCATCATACATAGGTATTAACTCTTTCAACAAACCTCACATCCAAAATTATTTTTAATATGTCACCTGTATTTTTATAATAATAATTACGATTAAACTACATTGAATTAGACCGTGATCTTCGAAAGGACTTAGTTTTGGATAATACTGAAGCGTATAAAAAAAATGGACTTGATCAGATAAGTTTTTCGGGAGTTATCGTGACCACGCCAGTTTCCATGCATACCGACACACGGACGTACACAAAATGATTTTATTAAACATTGTTTTTATTTATTTAAAAGGCAAAATGTCTTTTAAAAATGTCATAAGTGTTGAAACTAGTGTTTTTCCTTGACATTTATGTGTAAATATTATTGTACAAGTGCGATAGAAAATAAATAGAGACACATTTAGTTAAAAAAATCACTTGATTTTTGTAAGGCGAGAGTAGAGCACTACCTCATGCGCTTCGCTTATGAGGCGTGCAATAGGTAGACCTTCTTACATAATAGGCATACGATTAAAAGGATCAACTATACTAAACATGTACAATTACATATAAGATATATATATTTGCGTATACTTACGTGTACTTATATGTAGAATCCATACACTTTCAGTTGATTTCGCAAATCCAGGGTTTCGGAGGCTGAATCAGTGCTAAATGAGATTTCTATAATTTTGAATTGCAAAAGGGCTAAATTCGTCCAACATCGCATACCTATATGTTTACAAAGTACCTACGACCACATAACATTCTTGCAAATATAATTATTTTAAATAGCAGTAGTTACTTATATTTATTTTATTGAATCCACAATATTTAAGTAACATTTTTTACCGAATAAAAATTATTTATTTTATTATTATAGTATATACGAGTATAATATTCCCAGTTAATTGTATTCTCAGTTGTGATGCTGTGAAACTTGGTCCGGTTTCCTGTTTTTACTTCTTAACTTCTTAAGTATCCTTGGTAGTAAAATCATTGGCATGCATACTCGTACATATCATCCTTGACGGCATCAAGTCAGCATTTCTTGGGTCTACGACTTCTACCGGGGCCCGGGAGATCGTAGCAGCGTAGGAGACTTTGTTGCAGTTCGTATGCTATGTCATGGACATGAAGGCTGCCGCGAATGCATGTTCTTTACACGATATCTACGCCAAAGACCGCACGCACATCCATTGCAACATTTGCATCTCTGTGACTCGCAGTTTCGACTTGTGCCGCTCAAGCACAGGCCACGTTTCACTACCATTAAAAAGGAACAGACATAATTATGGATTTGTAGACCGGTCCCTTTAACCTAATCGGCGTAAATATTTATGTATGAAGGCATCTTAGTTGCCTGGTCAACGAGACTTTCTCATATAGTATTTATATTGGTATCAATAAGTATATTATTATAATGTAAACTAGCACACAATTTCAAACTTATACTATTTTTTCCTATCTATACCCTTCATCTTGTGATTCCCTCGCCTGATTTTATAAAAAAAATGTGTCTATTTTCATATATTACGTTGCTTTACTCTATACCTACTTACTATAGTGTGGCATGACCGTTTCGCGCGTGAGATACGCGCTGAGCTGCTGCCTATTTGTATCACTGCGACACATAATAACAGCCTGACTGGCATGTATGTGTTATGTTAATTTCGTTGTTTTTATTTTATTGTTTTTGATTGTATTGTGTGTCTTTGTTGGTACAAATAAAGCAATTACTTACTTACTTACTTGAAAAGTCGACGTAATTTCAAAAAAAATCGACAATTATTTTTATCGTGTTTTTGTGTCTAGTTTCTTCTTCTTGAGTTGAAAGGCTATTTATTAATTTAATTAAATCAAACTTGACCAGTATTTGGCCAGAGCGATTCTAGTTTTATTGAAACAGGTCTCATGACTCATCATCTAATAGGTATAATAATGAAGAAGATATTTTATTATTTATAATTTATAGTACCTAGTAGAAGGTTATTCCGTAAAAGCGTGACGTCGCATTATTCCTCACGTAATTTTCACATGACTTCAAGATCCAAGGTGAATATCCGAGATGAATGGCCTATCATGGCAACAAGGCTTTTTATAACGTTTACTACCTACTTCGTTTATATTACTTACATCACTTAATAAGTAACTACATACCTCAAATATGTAGAGGTACATCCGATTTTAAACAACGCTGTTGCACTTGCCTTATTCTGAACTTGGTAGGTGATCACGTTGCATGAGAAATATGTTTAAGGCTCCTCAGTTCAGAGCCAAGAAAACTGTGAGTGTATTTGAAAAATCACTGTAATTATACTGCTACAGTTTATTTACAAATGTTATTTTAAATTGCCTAAGCGCGCGTAAAGTGAAAAAAACAACTGTAGTATTTTATGATCACGCTTTTTTATTTCACACACCCGCTACTGTAGCGCCACCGTAATTTAACGCTATTTAACTAACACTTTTGGATACAAATAGGTTACCTCTACTCTATATATGAATAAAATAGGAATCACTAGTACTAGAGACCAAATAGGCGGAAGTACGTATTACAGCAATTTCACAAGTAAGGCGACACCGGGCGTGGTCCGCGTCGCACTTGGATAAGAGGACCTCAATTGACAAAAAAAAAATCACGAACTCCTCCGTGCTTCGGAAGGCGCGTCAAGCCATTGGTTCCGGCTCTCATCATTGTGTGGTAGTCGTCAAACAATGTCAGATACCTTTAGGCAGCTTGAAAAATCTGAAACCAGTGTTGGCCACTTACAAACGCAAAATAAAGAAAGAAAAAAGCTCAGCTAAATATATTTAAATTAATGGAATATCCAAAGACATTAAAATATCCGCTACATGCTTCGTCAAAATGATCACAAAATGTTTCCGCAACATGCTTTGCAAAAAGCTCAAAATTGACGCCAACTTACACAGTCTGTGTTAGAAGGGAAGCACCAGGAAAAATACTTGCTATGGTCCAACATAGGTACTTCCATAAATACTTTATTTCCAGTAGGTACCTACACAAACAAGATTACATCTTACCCCAAGAAGCATTTGAAGTAATATATTATGAAAAAGAACCTGATTTGCTTCAAAAAATAAAATGCATATCGATAAACACGCCTGTGCCTATAAAAATGTTAAGGTTTACGTGTAGTGTAAATATTTTATTTTATTTATTCAAGTACACTTGAAAATTTACAAACTATATATGTAAAAAATAAAGAAATAATGGTACTTAGGTGCTACTTATTTCTTTGTTAGTGTACTGTGAATCAGTGACTACAATCGGTTGCGAATAACAGTAAAATATTAATATTAATTTACTTACGGCATTTCCATAAATTTGACGACCTCCGTGGCGCAACCGGAGGTTCTGGGTTCGATACCCAGCCAGGGCAAGTTGGAAAATGGCCTTTTTCAATTTGTCCTGGGTCTTGGATGTTTATATACGAGTATATATGTATTTGTTACAAAATATAGTATCGTTGAATTAGTATCCCATAACAAACTTACTTTGGGGCTAGCTTAATCAGTGTGATTTGTCCCTATATATTTATTTATTTATTTATTATAAATAACGAGAGAACGAGTAAGTAGTCATAAATTAATAGTCTTAAAGCTTTTAATTAAAAATGTAAAAGCTTGTCAGGCATTTTGTTTATTGAAATTATATTATTTAGAATATGGTACAAGTAATAGGTACTCGTATTGTATATTGTATTCTGGTTATCTACACAGAGAAATCTCTTTTTATTATATTAAACATGTGATTTGACAGGTTGAAAATCAACGCTATTGACGCTCCACATCTCGCAAAATTACGGAAATCGTGTTTTATGAGAGAGTTCTGTTGACCACCTTCCTTTTCCGTGATCAGACTCTATAGACATCGTCTACGAGTGTTATTTTGTGATATTACTGAGTTCCATTGACCGTCTACCGTCTAAGGGACCAGACCCTGAACAAATAAATCCTGTTGGACATTATTGCTTATTTTATTATGTAATTAATTCATTCTAATCATATGATTATTATGAATTGATTATGACTGACATGCCTGGCAGAAGGCGCGCTAAACAGCTGTGGAATCTGGCTCATTTACCCAGTCAGTAGGGAACTGGTCAACAACTATGTCAATCAGTGAGTCAATGAGCGGTAAGTTTTATATTATATAATGTTATAATATAATATAACCGTATTTTAAAGTTTTGTTAAACCTTCCTACGTATAACAATACTTTCAAATTCGCGCAGGTATTATTTTTTAGGATTTCGATGACAAATCGTGTTTAAAACATATTAACTGATACTTAACTAATTAGCATTGGATGGACCAGAAGGGTAATGGAGTGGCGACCTAGGGCCAACAAGCGAGGTAGAGGACACCCAGCACTGCGTTGGGTAGACGATAGTAAGTATCACGAAGGCCGCAAGTGACTGCAAGGGAGATACATAAATGGAATGATGTGGAGATGAGGCCTATGTCCTGAAATGGATAACATAAAGTCTGCTATGGATGGATGGATGGAACTAATTGGCATAGGTACTACATAAACCCTATTCTCTATATTTATGCTGATTCCTACGTCTTCTTCTTTTCTTCTTCTCAGTGGTCATAGTGATGAAAAACAAGAATCAGGATTTGAAAGATACTTTTTGTTTTCGTCCCTACCTACTACCGACTACTACTGCCTACGCGGGAAAAATAACAAATAGAGCTTATATTTAATTTAGTTGCTAATTTAAAACCCCGCTAGGCAACCGGCTACTGTTTGAATAACATTTTAATTAAAAAGCAGCAAAAGTAGCTAATAGCGTAACACCTATCGCTGGTTGCAGCCGACAAACAATTAGTATTCACGAGAACTTTCGCATTTCGTTACAGAATTTCCAATTAAGCCCCAACAAGCGCGTATTGCATTTTTGTCGTGCATAAATAGACCTGCGCATTCATATTACACAAAACCAAAAAAAAAACCGGCCAAGTGCGTTCTGTAGTTGCGAATGCCGGTTTAGCCTCATGCCTCATGGTTTAACTCTAATCTAATCGGTGTAATAAGTTGATTGACACATCATCATCATCATCCGAGCGTATTCCCGGTTGCATCCTCAGCGGTAACGCTACAGAGCCCGGGGTCCGCTTCCTAATCCTAGGTAATTTGACGAGGTTACTGGTTTTCCGTTATTATACAGAGCGACTGCAGTCTGACCTCCGCAACCCAAACGGTAGACCAGAACCAATGTTAGGATAGGTTTACACAAACGCTAGATGGCGTTTCGGACGCACTGTTTTACGTGCCTTTAGAAGCAAGGAATTATCTTTCTTTTGGGATAGTCAGGTGATTAAACCCTGCAATATCCTAACCAGACTGGAAACAACTTTTCACAAAGTATGCTTCCCAGTGAAATTTGAACCCACGACTTCCTGATCACAAGGTGAAAGCCTTGACCACTGGACCATAGAGGCAGTTGACCAACTTTATTTTTTTAATTTATTAACCCTACTTAGCTGATAGTTTTTTGATAGTTTTTTTACAAATACTACTACGGTGATTTTTCACGTTTTTTTCACAGGGAGGGCACTTACTTGACTATAACAATATTTTTACTTTAAAACCAAATACTATTTCACAAACTGATCCCTTACTAGAAAAATGGTTTTCACAAACTCACAATATGTTTAAAAGACCTATTCATTCAACGACACCCCACACCATCGGTTAGTCGAGAAAATCAAAATTGATTCCCACTTTATATGAACGGGAGTTATCCTAATTTTTTTTTAAGGTTTTATTTTACCACTTTATTTAATTTATATACCCATGTCAAATAACAGCTTTCTAGTACTAATAGTTTCTGAGTAAAACCGCGGACAGACAGAAAGACAGACAGACATTGCGAAACTATAAGGGTTTCTTGTTTACTACAGAACCCTAAAAACGGTAGACTAAGCATTACATTTCATTCTCTTCTATTTTATTTTTCGTGTAAATAAATTACTTAAAAGGTAGAGAATCCTAATGCTCTACATTATGTGATTTGTTCACTTTACATGTTGCTTCTATTTTAGACGTTTGGAGAGAACGCTAATTTGTCTTGAAGATGTTAAACTTGCATGTCCACTATTAGAGTGGTTTCGCACTACGTCCGAACTGAATCCGAACCGAATCCGTGAAGTAGTGCGTAACCGCTCTCACACATCACAAAAGAGCGAGTAGTGCTACTCACGGATTCGGTTCGGATTCGGATCGGACGTAGTGCGAAACCGCTCTTAACATAGTTGAAAGGACATCTCCTTTTTGTGTAACAATATAATTATTGTGGCCATGACTGAAAATGCCACGATGACTTGCCATTTCGAATCGGTTGAGAAACACCCAGAGGATGATCACCATCGACGAATTCAAAACAACTGCATAGCCCTCCAGGCAATTTCTAATATTTATTATATAAACATTCCTCAGCATGTAGGTATACTGCACTTCAAACTAAGTCCTTACATATGCAATGTTTATGCACACATTTAATAATCTTAAAGTATTTAAATTGTGAAACCACCGGTCCTTCTTATGTGACATCGTAAAGACTGGTTCAATAGCGTTGTTATGAATCTATTAGGTATGTCCCAGTACAATTTATACAGAAGTTAATCGTGGAAGGTAACCCATGTCAGAAGCATGGTTACATCCAATCGATCAACCCCCACTATCCCATTTCTGTTGATCCTGATCTGCTTTGACTGTCTGCTTGCATCTCAAGTTTCTACCTTCATCTACCTCACCAGATATGCCGATTGCAGCATCTGAGGAGGTAGATGTAGGATATTTTTTTAAATAAGGTGCGCTGTAGTTATGGTCTAAGGCGGTGAACCCACTGCACCGCGCACCGTCACGGAACGCGGCACAGAATAAGAACTAATACTCACGTACAGAAGTCTCAAAAAAATATAATAATTGATATAAATACTTTTCATTCATTAAAGAGATGGATGAAGTTCGTTTCTAATTCGGATCTCTAACCAGTATAAGTCTATGTCATCTTTGCATATTAAAAAATATTTTGTATTATGTATAACATTATACCATAACATAGTTGGTTTCAGACAGAAACAAGGTGTTAATAGATGGACCTTCAATCATAATGACGAAGATACCGCAGTGTTTAGTAAAACATTTGTCTTTTTATGTCTGAGCAAACAATTAATTAGTAGAATGTGGGTTTATTCAACTGCAATTGTTGACTTGCGAGTATTTTGCAATGTTTTTGTATCAATATTTCCTATCCTTGTAAATTAAGTGTTCTAACTAAGTACTTCTAAACCATAGGAACTTTTAGCACATTTAAGCTTGTTTTACACCTTTTCATATCACAAACAATGACTGTGCATATCAGTTTTATCAAATCAGTACATTTTTTTAATTCATTCACCGAAAAATATCTGTCGATAAACTAGACGGTGCCTTTTTAAAAATTGATTCGATACATTAATTATTAGTGTTATAAATAAAACAAAGTGACATACTTAATTGTTTATTTAACAACGTAACGATACCTACATCCTAAGAAACCCATTCATACATCTTTTTACAAGGAATTCATTCATATAATATTTACTTATACAAATCAAATAGAACTTTGCGCTATTCTTTATATAAATAAATACATATATAGGGACAAATCACACAGATTGAGCTAGCCCCCAATTTTCAAACTTATGTTATGGGATACTAACTGGACCATACTTTATTTTGTGATAAAAACATTACATAGATAAACATCCAAGACCCAGGACAATTTTGAAAAAGGTCATTTTTCAACTTGCCTTGGGAATCGAACCCAGAACATCCAGAGCCAAATTCTAAAATTTTATTTAATATTTTACTAATATACACGAAAATATTTTACACGTATTTTTCTTAAGAAATATTGACTAAGGAAAAGCGTTGAAGATAGAGGAAAATGGAAAAGACTCACATGCTGTCCCGACCCCACGTAAAGTGGGATAAGGTGAGGAAGAAGAAGAAAAGCGTTATAGAAACAAAGTTCATTTTTCTAGAAATAATAGTAATAATACAGGCAGGTATTGTAGCGTTCCAAACAAATTCTATACATACTCGTAAATCAATACATGGCACACACCGAATTAAGTAATGTATAAATGACAAATGTGATTTGAAATTCTGTATTACTTACTTGAGGTACAAATATACCTTTACATACATTGCTATGAATTCCTTACAAAATGTTTTTATATTAGACATTATTACGATCAATTAATCGTGTAACGTGTAATGTCCTACTGTATTTACAAAACTTATTTTTGTCTTATTTACTACTGTAAATAATTACAGAGTCGTACATTCAGTGCAATCAAATTAGCCTAAAAGAACACTTATGCCCAAATGTACACAGGAATGCCCTTCCTGTCAGCTCACAGTTTTCGTCGACATCTAGTGTTGAAGTTGAACGCCTTATCCAAATCTGTAAAGGTCAATGTATAATTTCAAGTCCAAGATATAAATAACTCGATCAGTACTTCCCCATGCTATTGCGTCAACACAATCACCAGTGGAAGTTAACTATGAGAACCAGTACCCATTATTAAATCAGGTTTAAACGTAAAATTCAAATTTATTTCCTTGCAAAATACAGCATTCCTCTTTAGATCAATCACATATGGTTTTGCCCATACTTTGTTTTTGTTTTTACTACTCATAATTAATATAGTCTCATCAAAGATGTTAAAAGTTACGAAGATAAAAAATAAAAATGTTTATGGCGTTAAATAATGCAGCAACAACTTCATCACCATAATTATTTTATTAAGAAACAATAAAAAATATACAAAATCTGATCAATACCGATTGCTTAATAGAATAATTAGTACTAAGCTCTATCTTATGAATATTTTGCTTCTATATTTTTATCATAAAATTAAATGTCAGATACTGTGTAATCACCACTATCCACAACTTTTAAATTTACGATAAAAAATATGGGTACCTACGAAATAATAAAATTAATTACGATAAGTGATTCGCTGATGTATTATATAAAACCTTAAGCAACCACCCACAGATCTGTATACTAGATAAAGAAAGTCCTACAATGTGTATGAAAACCTGGCGTGCCAATTTTCAATACAAATATTCAATAAGAAATTCACTTACAATAGGAAGGAAACTTTTTTATTACTTCCTCCAACGTTTTTCGACGAGTTTCTACGGCTCAAAACGATAGATTTAGGTATTTTACAGTAGAGAATAATTGTCCGATCTAATGAATTGTCATACACGGACTACAAGTGACGATCCTAAATGAAGTCAATTTGACGTCGGATTGACACGCAAATTCATACAGAGGCTGTGTCTATCTTGATACATGGTCTGTGCAACCACCCAACGGTTATTATAAAACAGTCATTCAATTATGAAAAGATACCTACAACATTTAAAATAACAATCCGCCACCATACTTATTTCATAAGCAAGCAATGTCACATGCAATAATTGTCTTTAGAAATACGTACTCATGATGGAAAGATTACGATATCTACAAGTACATGTGATTCATGAATTGTAATTCATAATACGATGGATGGGTTATATAAATATACGTGTGACCTTTTTCTAGGATAGAAAGACATATTTAAAACACTATTGAAAATGATTGGACCACCTCTTCACTTCAGAATTCAGAATTGTAGAAGGAAAAATAAAAGGGAGACGTGAAAAAGGAAGACGAGGATAAAGCTTTTCCAACAAATTAAAGAAATGTTAGTACAAGGACATTAAAAAGATGACAGAGAGAAGAGAGAAATGGAGGCATCTCCACTTAACTCCACCGACAAGAGCAAACTCTTAAATTACAAGAGACCTTCTTTCATCTGACAGACCAAAAGTTCTTTAATAAATCCGTGGGAATCAAAATGAGTGAATACGATAACACATATATAATAAATTAATATCTTCGCAGATAATATTGAATTTAAATGCGACTGTAAAGCTGGATTTCATACTATTATTTCAAACTCGAACTTCAAACTCATTTATTTGTATACTAAAGGTATAAATTAGGATCATTAAATTTGACATTGTTAAATTTTAAACTCTTAGCTAGTAATTTACTCATTTACTAAATCAGCATTCAGTTCAATCAAAAACTAGCTACAAGTAATAAAATTTAGAATGTTAAGTAACCCCGGACACAACTGTAGTTAGAACCATCTCGAAAACGTCAGCTTTCAAACAAAAAAAACCGCATAATAATCGGTCCATTCCTTTACATGTCAGACAGAAACCGACACACACGTCAAACTTATAACACCCCCCTTTTTGAATCTGTGGTTAAAAAGACGAATCCTCTGCGCCTCACTGAAATTCAAAATCGAGTTTAGTTTTTTTGTATCGCCAAGGCAGCCTTTTGTATATGCACATTTATCATCATACATATGTGTCTCATTTTTTATTGTGTGCAATAAATAGTTAAATGAATTTATAAATAAGTAGGTAAGTATATAGGTATTATAGTATTACTATACCTACTTCGTTTTATTTTTATGATCGTTTTAGATCATAGATTATTAACACTAGCAATAATTTACTTAATGGTGTCCCTATACTATATTGAAACCAAGTTTGCTGGACGAGGAATGAAAGGCGAAACAGCTTGAGCACGAGGCTTTGTCCAACTTAGCTAATAAAAAGATTCAAAACCCATGCAAAATGCAATGCATGCATCGTATTCAAGTGCCAACATAAATACCCACCAAGTGTAAGTACGTGATTATATAAACTGAAACAATTATTTCTTTACTAAACCTAAGTATTGCAAAATCAAGACGCACAAGTTTTTATGCGCTTTTTCAAGTTACGTAAAGAAAATACAAACAAATGAAACCATCATTTCGTGACCATTATTACATCACTAGCTATACTTTTAAGGGCCAATTCAGTCCCTAGCGGCAAGGTTACACGCTCATTCTGACAGCATTTTAGTCCAGCAGTCTGGTCAGAATGATCGGAGAATGATCGTGTAACCCGCGGAATGACAGACTGATGGTTCTGACTGATGAAATTAAAATTGTTTTGAATGATGAAATACTGATGGGAAACTAATCGCGTAACCCGCTCGTATCATTCTCGCGTCAGTTACCGTACTTTACTATACACCGTACACCAATGTACATAAGGTTCATTATAGCTCTTTGCCGTACACGTACTTTTTATGAGTCTGCTGTCATTCTGGATTGACCGTGTAACCGTGAAAATCATCCATCATTCTGGCGACAGTCACGTCAATCAAGACTGATGGACTTGACTGATGCCAGAATGATCGTATAACATACCTCTAACTCTAAACAGCCTTCCCTATGAAACGCAACGGATAAAAGGAGCTGATCCGAGTTTTAATGGAAATAAAACAAAATCCTTTCATATTCCGATGTATGTTTTTATGGGAAAGTTGTTCAGTCTCTAAAATCGTTTCGGTGTTTACACCTTACATAGGTACATGCTTGCTACCATATAACTATTACACGAAATAGTATGTGACATAGACTAATCCCTTAAGACCAGACTGAAATACAGAACCAACTAATACAATTTTCATGAGCAAACGTAGACTTACCGGTGGACCTCCAAGTCCCATGTCGGTTGAATAGCATGGCTGCAAACATATTCAAACGATCAACATTTCATAAGTCAAATCGTTCAGCCAAACTTGTGTAACTAGAATTTGTGTACTCATGTTTGACGGCGCCAAACTAAACCTACTTAGGATGTCTGAGCATTTTGTAGTAGGTATACCATGGTAGTAGGTACGCGACTATATATTTACTTTGCATTCGATCGTACGTTATGCATATTGAAAGCAAATAACAGTTTGAAGTTTTCTCTATAAGGATGACCCTTTTAAAAGGTCACCTTAACAATGATTAGTTATTGCGTGACAGACGATGCAAATGACCCCGATTAGTTGGATTAGTTACATGTCGCAAATGTAAAGTTACATAAGAAATGTCTTTTTATCAATAGTCTCTCATTTGGATATTTAAAAACTGTTAAAGTTATTGTGTTACTGATGGATGTGCGTGTTTGTTAGAACATTAAACCTTTACCCGTTGCTTATGTGGATTTCGTGTACTGACTTAGGCTTGGCTTTAAGAAGGACCGCTCCTACTGCCGCTGCTTTGGCCGCTTTCAGCCCCAAGGCACCTGTAATAAAAAAATAACGGTATAAGAACTCTTTTCAAACTGTTTAAAAACTAAAACTTTAGCATAAACAAGTTAATCTAAGTGGCACGAAGCCAGAATCGTTGGCAGCACTTCCTCGATAGATTGCGATACTTATCCTTTGAGTGAGGAGAGAGCCAACATTCGTGTCACAGACATGGGATGCGGCTGGAAATTTCAGGCACCAAGAATAAATTACTGGTCATTGGACAACCAACGGCTTTGTGTAACAGCTGATGTGCGCAGTGCAGTAGTCAGTTATTTACTAATATACTTTCTTAGTTTGTTAGGATTTTACGAGTACCTCCTAGTCCACTTGCCTATCGGAATCCTATATGAAATCAACATGAGTAAGTGAAGTCATTATTATCAATCGCACTGAGGTACATGATATGTCTTTATTTCTTTAAAAGGTATTTCTCGACCTTACACAAAAAATTGAAAAGAACCATTTTCATGCACATCAGAACTATTGTTTACATGAAATCATGCCTCGGGGTAAAAGTAAACATTTCTTTTACAGCTTCGCAGTTACTGTACGTTTATTAGAGGCAGATAAGAAAACAAGGAACATGGCGGCGGTTTCGTTTTAGAATGTTTTTGTAAGCCCGCGTGCAGCCGCCACCACCGAATTGAGGCATTTTAATGAACGCCCGCTTTTTTATAAATAAATACAAGAGTTTATATTGTTTGATGAAAATTATTGCCTGGAAAACTTGTAGGTCCCGTCTCCCTGGTGTAAATATCTAGGTCTCAGAAATATCTTACAAAATATAAGATAGGTACGTGAATCAACTATTTATAAAGGCAGCGCGGTTTGAGTCCCGCAGATACTGAACGACCTTCGCTAGGGAATTTTTTTTTCAAATACCTAATGTTTTTCGATCTTAAAAACTTTTATGTAAGATTCTTTAGAAAGCAAAAATATTTTCCAGCATATAGGTAAATACGAGTAGCCCTAGGCGAACATTCTTCTATGTCGTGAACTAAATCCTACTGGTTTCAGTACATTTAAGAGAATGTAATATTTTTTTGAGAAACAATCATTATTATCATATTCCGCCAAGTTGTTAAATAAATTACACTGGCAAACTTACCCTAACTTTAAATTTTTTAAGACAACGTTTTTCCACAACGAACCAAATAGCATCGCTATTTGTACTCTTACTTATAATACCTGACAAGTAGTTTACATATGCACTCTTAATGTCAACAGACAGCAGTTTCCTACACTAGGTACATTATTACGAACGCTACTCATATGTTTTTGCAATACATTGAACTTCGAGTCGCGGTCTTAAAACTACATAGATAAGTAGGCACTTAAGTTCTGTCGTAATTTTTGAAAAGCTTTTTTTACCTACATACCTTCTCTTTTACATTCCACGACACACCAATATGTGCCTACATAACTACAGAACTTAAATGCTTCTCTACAGTCTACAATAATCCTCTGTAAAATTAAATTAGATTTAGTAGAATTAGAGAAAAGTAATATTAAATAGGTACTTTTCAAATTAATCAATTATTTTCTCGAAAACGGGCATAAATCTTTTTTGTTAATAATATACTTATAACAAAAAAACTAAGTATAGTATAATAAACATACAGTGCATTTACATGTAAGTAGTTTACAAAAAAGCATCTTTAAAACTAAACAACCACTTGAAAGACAATAGTTCACGTAAAATGACTTAATAAATATTTCTAAAACTGAATTTCAGTAAACGTGCATATCTTTTAACCATTGTACGGTACGATAGCTAAATAAGGATGGGGCGTGCCTCGTGATCGAGGTCGGATCTAATGCATATCATCAAACATCCAAATTGCCAAAGTGGTGTTAGTTTGCTAAACATAAGTTGGTAACACGTTCATTCAATAAGCAAACATATCGGTATTCACGTACATGTGGCAGCATCACAAATGACAATGACCTGATTAACCAAATCTTTATTAACTTTTCATTGTTTTAGCATCATATGCTTCGAAATTGCATAATATTTGCATTTGATTAATGCAAATTGATACAAATGGCAATCTGTCATTTTAAAACTACATTTGAATGTTATTTCTTCCCCTTCATTGTCGGTTTCTTAGTGCTGAGGATAGTGACCATGTTTTGTACAGCAAGCCTATTGGTATATGTTCAGGAACATATTTGATAAAAATATTTTTATCCGGTTGGCAGATGGGTGAAGGTTGACCTCTCTGCGACTAAAAAAAGTCCATTGACGACGCACCGGTGAAGGAAGGCGCGTTAGAATTCTCTGCTACTCAAAAGGAAAGAAAGAAAAATATCAGTAAGATTTTATGGACTATTAAATGTGAGGTGGTGGTGGTGGAAAAAAAAGCGACTTTGATATTATATAGGTATGTTAAGCGATAGATTCTTTTACTGTCAGTCGTTGCATCGATTCAAGATGAGCTAGATATTATATATATATATATATATATATATATATATATATATATATATATATATATATACATATATATTATAACTCCGATCCGAGAGGGGTCGAATATTATACATATATATATATATATATATATATATATATATAATAATCGACCCCTCTCGGATCCTGTTCTATATATGCCGTCTTCCGAGAGGGACCCAGAGATCCTCAATTTTTAAGTGTAGTTGCCTACATTTTAAAAGTCTGGCACTTTATCTTACCGAGGATGAGCTTCTTTTTGAGCAGCAGTAAACTCCTCTTCGGCCTGAGGCTCCCTTCCTGCGCCGGCGCATCCTGAACTGACTCTTGCACAGCATCGACTTCTGCCAGGGAGTCTACTGCGGGGTGGTGCTCATACCGCGCTGAAGCTGCGACAGCCACAAAGCAAGCGAGCACGATGACGGTTGTCAATTTCATTTTTGGGTATCTGGAATTTAAGAACACGCCACTTAGTAAATACAAGAATCGCTGCATTTATTTATTTATTTATATATGTACATATATATCGTATACATAGTGTATATGTATGTGTACCATAATTATACATTATCTTGAAACCCACATTTAGACTCTCTGTATAACCCAAAGGTTGACTGGTATAGACAACGCTTTTAGCGTTAAGTTCACCTATTGTTCTGTATTATTTGTATTTGATGGACAATAAAGATTAAATACATAAAATAAAATGCAAAGGATCTTCAAACAAATTGACTCGAACCATCTAATCTACAATGGATTTTTGTTAGATGAACGATTTAGACTGAATCATTCATCTAACAAAAGCCATTGTCTTTCAAAGGTCCTGTAATTTATGCACACTGGGTGATTTCAAATAGTTAAATCAAATAACTAGGTTATTATTGTAAACATGTTGTGTGAAAAAATACAGAAATATTACCGAAAAAGTATTTTCAACTTCAGTGAGTAAATCAGTAAATTTAAAATAAATTGCTCTATAATTTACTTACGCTTACATTTGCCAACATATTGAATAACCTTGATCGGACGATGTATTAACAGCGTGTAATGCAGAGATTGTATAATATGAGCAGGGTTTTGTCCTTCCTGTATGCAATGTGAGGCGCAAACAAGACCACCGAAAGGGCACTGGTGAGGACTGGCAGCTCTAGATGCATTAAAACATTTCCTGCGTCATATTATTTTGTGATTGTAACTCTACAAGGCTACTAAGACTCACTTTTTAACTTTAGAATCTCGGCATAGCTCTGTAACATTCTGCATTGAAAAAATATATTTTTCTTTATTCTTTCCAAAGAAAAAGAACGTATTTGACAAACACATCGGTACTTTTTTCACAGAGATATATATTCTTTTTTTTTTATTTATATGTATTTATTATATACATATAGCATGTTGAGTTATTATCCCATAAGTTTAAACTTACTTGGGGCTAGTTCAATCAGTGTGATTAGTTCCTATGTATTTATTTATTAATTTTTAAGCAAAAAATATGCTGTAGTCGAGCAATGAAGGATTATCGATTTGATATAGGTGATCCTTTTTTTAAAATGTTTGTTTTATATATTTAATTATTTGTTCCTCTAGAAAAGATTCTGGTTGTAAATAATAAAAAGAAGAATCAGTAAAATCGGAGCTGTTTTTTCCTTCCGAAGATTGTCTTTTTAGGGTTTCGTAGTCTACAAGGAACCCTTATAGTTTCGTCATGTCCGTCCGTCCGTCCGTCCGTCTGTCTGTCCGTCCGGGCTCGTACTCCGCCGCTACTGCACCGATTGTCACAAAAATTGGTGGAGAGATAGAAGTTCCAAAAGTTGGCTTTTAAAATTATGAAAAAATGATTTTTTTTCAGCCTCCCATACAACGATGAAGTGAATTTAAAAAATTAAATTGGCCTTACCCCATCGTATCGTATCGGGGTATCGTTGAAAAGGTCTTTTAAAATGCAACAAAAACTGCTTAGAAACTATGTAGATCAAAACCCCTAATCTTGAGATAATCTAATTCAAAGTTAAAATTTGAGGTGTCCCCCCACCGTAACTTTTGAAATATTACTAAAATAATTCTGAAAAAAATGTGGTATATACCTCAAAGTATATACTTTCAATTAAAACTATAGCGGTCTCGGTATCATAGATAGTTATTTTTTAATACGTCATAAATCGTAAACCGCAATTTACCTTTAGAACTTTTATATTATGTTACTTGCTACTTCGGAACCCTTCATAGGCGAGTCCGACTCGCACTTGGCCGCTTTTTTTATGTATTCATTGACACGATATATATATAATTGTCAAGTGGTAGGTGCGCTTATTTAAAATTACAATAAACAAAATAACTAGTGGTATGATATTACGTACCTAAGTAATTTTTTAAATAATTTGTTGTTTAACTAAAAATAAACGAAGTAAGTATGAATAAACTAGTTATTTCATATAAGTACTTACGGTTATTCAGATAATGTATTATGTACCATATTTCACGGAAAGTTAAGCAACGATTATGCATTTTAAATTAACGTTTTGTAATATGATATTCACTAATACTTACATCGCCCGCAGGAGTTCATATTAGATAATTTGATTAGAGTATAGCACGCACCAAACAAGATTTTCTGGTTAGCACCGCGGTAAAGAATTAGATATTACACATTTACAACTTGTGCGAGTAAACATCGACAAGCGTAATTAATTAGAGCTCGGCACCGGGTAAAAAACTGATTTTAAAGTTGTTTTAGTAGTATTTATTGGCCTAATAATCATACTTATTATGCAGTAGTTATAGTCAAAAGTGCAGGTTATATATTGGATGACATATTATGATTATAACTTTTATAAGTTGTATTTATGTAATATACAACTGATGTTAACAAGTAATTATTTAAAAAAACCCGACTGCCTGATACAACATGAGCGAGATTATATGTTGTTGTTTTAGCATTTCTTATTCCAAATTACATTTAAACATATGTTATATATATTTTTGTAATACTTTTATAAAATCTTGTCTTTTGATACTCCACTTGATTGGTTTTGAATGAAAAAATATTTAAAGACATATTATTTGGCGCCAAAAATCCGCCACTTTGGATTTTTTTAAATTTTTATATACCTAGTGTCACCAGAGTGTCACTCTCAGAATGAAGTCAAATCTAATGACACCTCTCAAGTTCAAATCCTCCAAGCCGTGGCTGTAGAGCGTGAAATATACATACATACAAACATACACTCGAAAAACATAACCGTCCTTCTGGCGCAGTCGGGTAAAAAGCTTAACAACAACTAAAAGGGTAGTGGTAGAGGTAGGGGACAGACCTATCTTCTTCTTCCTCACCTAATCCCGCTTTACGTTGGGTCGGGACATCATGTGAATCTTTTCCATTTTCCTCTATACTTTTTCAATAATAATATCTTATAATAAATAAACCTACCTATCATTTAAATAGAAGTTCAGCTCAAGGTTGTTAAGTTTTATTTATTTACGGTCGCATCTAACACAATAGATGACATGAAAAGAAACGATGAGAACGAGATCTTTCGCTTACATACTCGTATTTGAATTTTTCGTTATAAAATGTTGAACAAAATGCAAACATTTTACTATGAAGAGTTGGCAAAGCCTAACAAGTGCAGAACGTGTGCTGTTAAAGAAGCAATAGAAACATGAAAGAAAATATTTTGAAATAAACTTCAGCAAAAAGAAAAAGGATCCGCTAGGAAGCGTTGCTGCGGAAATTGAGACATTTCTATTTGGTTTTCGTTCAACATTTCCTAGCTATCTCCTCGACGACCCAGTTGCGGCTGTGTCGGGAAAACATTTGCTATCTCTCCAAATATATGTGGAAGTTAAACATCACTACCTATTAGGGTTGTCTCATAAAATTACATACTAAATTACTAGCATTGCCTTGCGTCCTGCTCTTCGTCAGTTCTAATATTAATACATTTTTGTTATAGTTAGGCATTACGAGGGAGTTGTGTATTATGTAACATTATCTAAGTCTCATTATCATCAGGTCTTTTTTTAGTCTCCACTGCAGAAGCACGACCCTCTTTGTGTACAAAGCCATATATTAACCAGAGCAGTCAGAGGATTTGGCCCACACTCTCCACGCTGGCCAGACAGGTTGGAAAGGTCTTATTGATGTGTATAAACTTTGTTTAGCTTTTGTTTCCTAAGTCGCTTTCGACATCCACGAGAAGACTTGGAGTGGTCCTATTCAACTCTGCCGGGTACCACACGGCTAAGTCTACGTAAGAATATTAATTAATTAACAAATAATTAATAATAAGTGTAAATAAAAAATAAAAGAAAGTTACTATTAAGAAATCGATATTTGCCCATAGACAACAGTTCGTACGTTCCTTCCATAGGTTCATACACACAGAGCATCTAAAACCCACTAAGGCTGCCCTAAAACGTCAGAAAAATAATGTAAATAACTAACTATACTTACTTTTTAAGTTATAATTAGCAAAAATAAAAAAGCATCAGGCACGAAACAATTCGGCACTAAGCAACCCTGCGTGCGACATATCGAATATTCTTAAACGGACTCTTGCCCACTACTATATATCGAATAGTCCCCTTCAGTTGTATTGAATACACGGCTGAGGCCGCGCCAAATCGAGCAAAATAAAAAGGCCTCAGCCATTCCATACTTTTCTCGAAGCCATTCGAGGAATCGAGGCACTTTTGACACTCCTGTAACTTCTTTACGGCAAAAACTAGAAGCTTAATTTTTTTGTGGTTACAAGACCGTACTATATTTAGCTAAACTTCTATATACCTATCACTTATTTAACTCTTTTAATGTATGAGTAATCACTAATCAATGTCCCTCAATTTTGTCACTGACTGACAGACTCACCGATAGCAGAACTAGAAATAAATTTGAAATTTAGATATGTATCTAGTGTAATAATTAATAATGGAAGGAAAAATATTAAAATTAGAAAATTATAATTTTGGAGTCAATTAAATTATAAATTTACTTAACAACCACGGTAACAAATTCGTCAGTTTCTTAACACGAAACTTTTATCTCTTATTATGATTATATTGCTGTACAATGTACAAGTAACCGTCCAAACGTCCAATATTCACTCCCACTGTCGTAGTACGAGTGACGTGTATTAGTTTTCTTTTTATTTATTAAATAATATTTAGGTTAAATTAAATAATATTCGGTTCAGTAGGTTCAAAGCTATAAACTCTATATATGTTCCGCGTATGCCGTATCTGTTTGATAAACGTATGATCAAGCTACAAACAAAAAACAAGAAAGTTTTGATTATAGAAATGTATACGCTACCACAGATGCCTTAAGGCAGCTTAAAAAATCTCACACCACTGTTGGCCACTTACACACACGAAAAATAAACAAGCAAATTATTGTGGGAAAACTTAAATACTAAGTAAGTATGCCTAGACAGAGACGGACAAACTCTATGCCTAAAAAACTTCCACAATACCGTCACACAAGTCACGAGTACCTTGGATAGGTCAGCACGGTAACACAACACAACACAGCTGCAAGCACGGGTACACAGATCACAATGAACTGGTGTCTAATTCTTTTATAGACTGCATATACAAGGAGTCGAGGGAGGGCATGGACAACGCGTGCTAGCTCCTACGAAGGTACATTATTCGAACACGGCACCAGTGTGACCAACTTCAAATTCAATCCTGCCCCACTTATGGGAAAAAACTGACAAATCATGCCTGACTCTGCCGAAATAGTGTCAATCAATCAATCAAATCAATATTTTACTTATTTCTTTAAGTAAACAAATAATTTATTTTGACATTTGTTCATGTTGTTCTAGAGACGGGGGGAGAAGAGGGGTGCAAATAGGAGTCTAGACTTTTTGCGCAGTGCAAAATTAAAATAAATATGCCGCCACATGATTTTTCGCACCGGGCGCATAAAGGGTTAGTACTCTATTCCTAAACATCTGGCTAAACTGCCAGATCTGCCGGCTAATATTCTTAATTACGCTAAAATACCAGATCTGCCGGCCTAAATTGAAATATTGTCAGATACTGCCACACTTTACAAAACGTCAGCCGAACCTGCCAGACTAAGAGAAAGAAAAAGTAAGGAGTAAAAAATGCCCTAAAGGCAGGATCCTCCCACAAATGGTCACACTGCACGGCACACATCTTTAGCCATCTTAGGAGGTTCAAGGAAAATAAGAATGTTTGAATCACCGCTGACCGTGTCGTGGCAATGAATGCTGGTTAGAAAGATAACGATGATTTAGCACTTAGAACTCTAATCAATCAAAAACTTTTTGGAAAAGACCTAAAAGTCGATTCTATGAAGAATAGGCTGTCGAGTGATGGCTTTTATAAATGATGAAGATAAATTTATAGCCGTTGTGGCAACTTCCACGCCTTTTCATTGCGTATCTTCATTCTGTGCGTCCCTAAGAAAAAAATGTACAAAATTATAACAAAGTCTTTTAAAAGCCATAAAATCTTTGTAGCGACTCAACAAATATCTGCGGCAATGAAGTTGCAATTTTTTGAAGACTACGTTTTACGAAAAGTGGTACATCTATAATGTAAATTTCAAAAGAATATGGAGAAAGACATTGTATGTACTCTTACCTTCCCGAAGTCGGATAAAAAGATATACAAAATGAGAAGCTAAACATGGACCGTAACCGTTTTGGACCTTTTAATAAGCATTTCGCATGTTAAGATAAGATAAGATAAAATTTTATTCGAAAAATCTACTCTTTTGTTTTTGACTAATCTAATGTTTTGGCAAAAGATGGCAGAGAAAAGAGAGGAATGGAGGCATCTCCCCTTAACTCCACCGACGAGCAAGCTCTTAAGTTAAAGAAGAATGTTTTGGAAAAAAACCGTGAGTTCGAAATGTACTACTCTAGCAGGTTGTTAATTTCTTTGTAAATTAGATTTTACACGACATATGTTATATTTAACACCATTTTGTAGGTAATCTTAACGGCGCAAAGTATGGAACCGGGAACTAGGTAACATAATTTAATTACTCATGATCATTCACAAAATGTAACATTGAAGTGAACATTTAATAAAATCAATGTCTACAGTTTCCTTGCGTGCTGGTCGGGAAGAAAAGAAAAATCTTAGGTCAGCTGCTTCTCTTCCCGTGCAGATCGTAAAAGCAAAATGCTAATCATGTTAAAAGGCGATGCGGCTAGCAACCTATCACTATTTTGATTCCTTTTCCATCTCCTCGCCCGCTATCATCACGCTACAAGTAGCCTTTGGATCTTGCGTCCCTGGGCTCTATCTGCTTACAGCCGCAAAGTCTAATTTAATCTATACTAATATTATAAAGCGGAAGAGTTTGTTTGTTTGTTTGTTTGTTTGTTTGTTTAAACGCACTAATCTCAGGAACTAATGGTCCGATTTGAAAAATTCTTTTTTTGTTGGGTAGTCCATTTATAGAGGAAGGCTTTAGGCTATATAACATTACATTCCGACAACCACGCGAACGAAGTCGCGGGCACAGCTAGTTTTTTATATTATTAAGTATTTTTATTTAGTTTAGTTCTATATACGTCTGTAGTTATAGATTAATTTTAGTTTAATGTTGTTATTTTTAGTTATCTTATGAATAAATGATTATTTAATTTTAATTTTATTGATTCAAGTACACTTGAAAATTTACAAACTATATATGTAAAAATATAAGGAAAATTCTAAAATGCTCTATCTGCCCCGTTAGGAATAAAGACGTGATAATGTATCTGTTCTGTAGATAGGTAGTTATACTATCGGCCTATGAGTAATTTCGCATTTCGACGATGTGTCAAATGCGAAATTACTCATTTAACATTATACCACTTAGTCGGTCGGGAAGATGTAGAGTGAGTGACCAATTCGAAAATATGTGATGAAAAAATCCGCCACGAGTGGGACTCGAACCCACGACCCTCACGTTAACGCCGTGAGTGCACTACCAATAGTGCTATCGTAACTTCGAATCACCCCGACGAATTTACACGAATTTGAAACATGCGTAAATTTTTCATTACGAGTACTACCACTATTCAGAAGTGTCGTTTTTAATCACAATTTTCAATTTGGATAAATTTCCGAGCATTGTAATACTATTAAAAATACCAGACCAATGTTCACACTACCAGGAAAAATTGCTGTAGACATTATATACTCTATCACGTCTTTATCCCTTATAGAACAGACAGAGCATTTTGGGTTTTGCGGCTCTAAGCAGACAGATGCGGGCTGCAAGATCCAAGGACCACTTTTACGGGATGGTAGGCGTGAAGGTGGAAAAAGGAATCAAAATAGTGTTGGGTTGCTAGCCACATCACCTATTACCTGGATTGGCTTTTACGATTGACGCAGGAAGTGAACAACTGGTACTTTCTAAGTTTTTTTTGCTCCCAGACCGCATGTAAGAAAACTGTAGACATTTTCATTAAATGTAGAGTCATTTTCTGAATGATCATGATTAATTTTATTATTTTACTGAGTTGCCAGTTACATATCCTTAGGGGCGTCAACGCTGCCACTAATATTACTAAATAATGTTAAAGATATTATGCCGTGTGGCTTCTGCCTTAGAATAGGACCACTACATCTTTTCCTTTTAATAATACTTTACAGACAAATCACACTGATTGAGTTAAAAATAAGTAAGTTTAAACTTGTATTATAGGATACTAACTCAACGATACTATATTTTATAATAAATACATATATATATAAACACTTAAGACCTAGGACAATTTGAAAAAGGCCATTTTCCAACTTGCACTGGTAGTCTGGTCAACATGTACCTTCTTGGATGAAATTTTTGTATATTCTCCGAAAATTACGATCAAGTTAACATTCGATTAGGAATATTATGGAGAAAGTTTGAGGAAAAGTCCCAAAAGGGGCCGATGAAAACTGCAAAAGTTATAAACAATTTTTTTTTAAAGTAGGCTTTAGGTTTTTTTTAATATCTCGAATACTATTAAAGATATTTAAAAAAAAGATCTGAAAAGAGAAAAAAAAATCCTAAAAAAAACCTACCTTTCAGAACTGTATCTTTAATATTTATAATTTTTACAGAGCCTTAAGAATAGCGCTAAAAGCGGGTAGTCTGGCTTCCGCGCGCGATTCATCACTCGGACACGGTAACAAAAAAAAACATTTTATCATATTAAATGTGAATATTAAAGAATAAAAAAAATTGCACTATTCGGATACATAAATAAACAATAATCCGCCGGCAAAATATTTTTATAGTTATACATTAGTTAATTAACAACTTTTTCTGAATAGAATGTTAACATAAAAACCCGATTATTATTAAACTACAACCCTAGGATTTTTTTCACTTCGTGGAGTTGGAGGCATAAAAATAGATGCCCGTCGGAAAAATTCAAAAATATTATTTTCCACTTTTTTTTAACAATCGAAAACATTTAAAACTCCAAAATAGTAATTTTTTTTTTTTTTAATGTCTCGAATGTTCTGATTTCTAACGGTTAAAAGTTACATGACATTTTACCGCCATTGTTTAAATAATTATTATAAACAAATGCATTGTTTATAATAATTGTTATTGTTATTTTATAATTAAAAAAAAATTTAAATTTTTTATACAGGCTGACTTTTTATCCACCAGCTAAATTTTTGGAGCAAGTTCAGTCCATGATACTGAACTACTTTCTATAAAAAAAGTTATTAAAAATCGATAAAAATTTTCGTCCTTCCATACAAATCAGCGCTCAGCCAAACGGATTTTGTATGGAAGGATAGGAGAAGTATGAAAGGAATTTTCAGCTTGTCTACAATACCTATCCAAAAATGTCTTCCAGCTCTCGGAATATTAAGAAAATAATGTTCATAATTCAACTGTGTTTAACAATCAAAAGTAGAAAAGCACGAACAAAAACTGAAGAATCTCTTCATATTCATCAAACTTAAAGCTGCCACCTAGAGGCTCGGAGGAACATGGTTTCTCATGATAATTTCTATAATTACTTATGAATGTCTTTACCTATATTTATCAGTTGAAGAAAACATATGGCGTCGATATTAATAAATCGAGGTTACAAAACTATTAATTTTTTACAACAACCTTTTCTCGATCCTTGAAAGTACATACAATATACATGAAGTTATTTATATGAACATAATAATACAAAAACTTATATTTACTGTACCTTAATTGTAGCCATTGTAGGTATCTTGGCCATGCTTGTTTTTGCGAACGCTTGCAAATTTTTTCAAGTACAATATCTAAGTATAAGTATTAGTCTGGACTAGAATAAGACAAAAAAATCGCATTTCTGCCAGTCACGGAAAACCCAATCACTTTTATAAAAAATATACATACTTTATAACTTATGCATGTACTTAATTCCAGTTATTAACTGTCATAAGTCGTAACATAATAGTTAAATTGCTGTAGTATTTATTACATGGACATTAAATTTATTTTCCGGTTGAACCCCGAACTTTGTAAGTTAAATGACACTTTTGTAAGTCTAGCGGCACCCATCATTGACATATCTAATTAAGTACCTAAAACGATATTTATTTTCGGATTTCCTAAAAATAATTAATTTGATACTTACGCATGGCAGATATAAACTTGTTCTGCGCTTTTGAATAAATAGCGATGTTTATCCATGTTATCCAAAAAATATTGTGTAATTTACAAACATAATATGTGATACAAAAATATGTATAAATATATACTTAGTCCCGGTAAGCCCGTGACCTTTCTCGTTGTTTATCCTCCGTTCTAGCTGTCCATCCAACCGTGCCTACCGATTGCGCAATTTAAATGAGAAGACGCGCATATATTTACGCTTTGTACATATTTTGTAGCACATTATAACGCCATGTTTTATTTTTATGTGTGCAGTGGTTGAACTCGCCTAATCGTTTAGTATAACCCCCCATATTCATAAAAAATAGGAACGTTTGCTAAACCTATTTTAGTTAAAATTATGTTTTGTCTTGTTCTTGCAATGTCAAATTTTGTTAAGAGTGGACAAGACATATTTTAACTAAAATAGATTTAGCAAACGTTTGTTATTTTTAATGAATATGAGGGTAGAATATAAGGGCAGTCTTAACTTAACTTTGAAATTAAATTATTACGTAGGTATGTAGAGTATGTAATTTAAGTCTTTTCATACAGTCCAGTGACCCCTAAACGTTCATAAAATCACCTTTGTTTAAAATTAGCCTTAAAACAGAAACGAACTACCTAAGTATTTAAAGTATGGTGTAAAACTAAATCCACGGATAGGCAAGGTAAAGCTGTAGAAATTCATGTAATTATCTATTCAATATAAGATGGTTTTTCATGAATAAAATTCATTTTTTTTTGTTTATGTTCCAAGCTTCGTTCCACATTTGGAGTACGGTCCTGCAGGCTGGAAGGACTTTCAATCAAATCGGAAGCTGTCGACTATTGGCGACCATCTAAGAAAATTTAAAAAAACGCTTGTTGGGGCTGGCTCGGCCTACGGCCTTTGCAGGCCGTACCCTTCCATACCATGATCTGGTGATCTTCAAGATGTCAGAGTTTTCTAGTACTCACTGAGCATCCTCTATACGACGGTATATCTGTCATCCGGGAACAAGTCAAACGGTGGTATTTTAGGTTAATATAATATAAAAATAATTACCTAAAATATGTAAACAATAACAACATTACACAATATTTACGGTCAAGTGGATAACATTAGTTCAGGCAACCGAGGGCTTCCTGATCGACCGCGGTTCGTGCGATGCCCGCTCACGTAATATTGCTAATGAGGAACGTGGCCGAAATGACATAAGGCTGGTTACACGCACTATAACAAACACATGTACCACAAGGACTACAAATAAGTCCTTATCTAAAATCTTTTGTTACATTCACACAAATGCATACAACCATCCTTGCACTGAAGTAATATAAGTACTCTTATCTACCAACATCGAAGCCGTGTGGTTCCCGGCAGAGTAGAATAGGACCACTCCAACTCCAAGTCTTCCCGTGGATGTCGTAGAAGGCGGCTTAGGAAACACAAGCTAAACAATAACTTAGAGGGTTTTATGATGATCTACCACCGTTATCTACGTAAGTTAAGTACTTACCTAGTTAGGAATAGGTAAGTACTTAGTCTACTTAGAATTAAAAATTTGACCATAGCTGTATCTAAGTTGTATCGGGAATAATTACTATAGATTTATTTAGATATAGACCCCCGTTTTGCATGGAATAACCGAGCCATTTCAAGAATATTTAAATGGCATCCACGTGCCATATGATTCCTTGCTGTTTTGTAATTAGGACTCTCGAGAATTATTTTAAAAAAACTGCGTTTACAAAATTTGATTGAAGATAGTAATAGTGCCGAGAAAGGAATAGTTTCTACTACACTAGAATTGGCAGTACATCTAAGGAAAGAGGTATTAACACAATATTCAGTCCACGGCTTGCGGTGTGGTTTGGGGCTGGGTGCAGTGGCGTAGCTAGCATGGTGGCTCCCGGTGCTTTGTTTTCATCAAACCCATACGTGTGGGGTATCTATGGATAGGTCTTCAAAAATGATATTGAGGTTTTTTTTCTAAACTGAATAGTTTGCGCGAGTGACACTTCCAAAGTGATAAAATGTGTGTCGTCGTCCCCCCGTAACTTCTTAAATAAGAGAATGATAAAACTAAAAAAAATATATGATGTACATTACCATGCAACTTCCACCGAAAATTGGTTTGAACGAGATCTAGTAAGTAGTTTTTTTTAATACCTACGTCATAAATCGTAAAAAGGGTCGTCATACAAGAAACGTGTTTTTTAAGCGTTTTAAAATGTCGTAAGGAACCCTTCATGTACGAGTCCGACTCGCACTTGACCGGATTTTTGTCAAAAACATTGCTTCAACAAAAAATGTTTATAGGTAAGTACCTCATCTTTATTTTAAGCTACATGTTGTCGTCGTCAAACAACTTTTACTAATGGAATAATTATTATTATATAGGACCAAAATCGTAAAAAAAAATTATGAGTAAAGAAGATTCGATTCATTGTACTTAGATTATAAAGTTTATAATGTCTTGTCGCGTCGGCCGTCGCTGCCAATCCGCTAGATGACAACAAGTCAAATCAGACACTTTTTTTTAAACGTCAAAACAAACATTTTGTCGTGACGTCATAGATTTTTCGAGTCAAATAGCGCTCATAATATCAGTTTTTCTACATTAAACAGCTAAGTTTATGCCGCTTCCTAGGCGCAAGTGCAGAAGAAGCGGCAACAAACTGCACTGCACGTTTTCTCCAAAGACGTCAACTAACAAACTTAAAACTTAAAAGTAGATATGTGGATGGACTGAGAATACATTGTTTGTTATTCATAACTGAAATTAAACTATAAGAATTACGAAATTTTAAATAATGACAATTTGTAAACGTAGTATGTACCAATGTACCTAAATTATGACATGTCTAAGTATACAAACCTTTAAGAGGGACCGGCGCCGAGCTCAAGCCAGACTTTTTTGTCTTTAAGATAGTCATCGGTCCTATAATAAGCCTTCTCACAAAGAACTTTCTATAGATAAGCTTTGAATTTTCTGTCTGGCATATCAAGGACCGATTCCGGAAATTTATTATAACAAAGTATACACTTCCCTATAAAAGACACTGACTGTTTTGCGGGTTGACTAGGTCATTCTTATTACGTAAATTTCTGTCTGTAAAATCACTTACTTTATTGTTTTTTTATTTTATTTATCAAGGAACAACAAACAGTTACATTAATAAAGTCTTAAATAACTAAATATACATATATGAAGTGATAATAATTAAGTAACCCACTACGTTATTCACATATTGAATACATTGTATTGAACTTAGAAATATTTTTCTTTGCGTCTAAAATCATGTTGAAAATGGATATAATCATAAGTGACATTATTTTGTGACGTTTTATTCTCATACAGTACCAAATAATTTATTTTTGACCCAGTTATCTACCCAATTTAGTGCTTCCGAATATATGCCACAGCCGAAAGAGAAATATTTTATGAAACGATGATGCAAAATAGGGCCCCTCCGGGATTTGAACCCGGGACCTCCTGCACCCAAAGCAGGAATCATACCCCTAGACCAAGAGGCCGCTAAAATATCGTTGGAAAATTACAATTACATTGAAATGTGAAAATGAAATATAATTAGAAACTTATTACCAAGGTGCTTTCAACATATTAAATTATAATAAAATATAAAATAGATATGGTATGTCCCTGTCCTTATACAATTTCGAGTATCAGCGATGTAAATCTATAAGCTTTC
Source organism: Acrobasis repandana (assembly GCA_963576875.1). Lineage (NCBI taxonomy): Eukaryota > Metazoa > Arthropoda > Insecta > Lepidoptera > Pyralidae > Acrobasis > Acrobasis repandana. The sequence goes on from OY756215.1 coordinate 9,269,616, forward strand.
TAGTACAGCGACCTCTAACAATATTTTCTAACATTAACTAAAACAAAAAAAAAGACTAGTGCCGCTATCTTGCGTAGAATAGAACAACAGTTACTTAGAGAACTTAATATTTCGCTACTTATCACTAGATGTCGCTAGCATCTCTGAAAACAGCTGTTTCGATTGACGCCTGGGATGTTTTGTTTTTCATTCGTTGACAACTTCATTCAATTCATTCAGTCAGTCAGCAGAAATCAGCCTTTGCGTCAAGTCAGAAATTCAGAATATTCGCATTTGTGAATTTGTGTTTTGTGAATTGCTTTCTTCGTTTTCATTTTGTTAGGAAGTGAACCTTTACATCATTTTACTGCAACAATCTCATGTGTTTATATTGCCGAATCGGGATATAACTACGAAGTGCTATTATCAGGTCTTGTGTGTTCAACAAATTTCACAACACAAAGGATAAACGGGAGACATCGTTGTTTTCCGTTTTATTTTCGCTAAATCAAACCGCCGCATTCTCTTCTGAAGGTAAGTAGAATAATTTTGGATTTAATTTCCGTTTGATAGACCAAAGTAAAGAAATTACGCTATCACTTATTGATTTTCGTATTTATTCATAGAACCTTATGTACATACGACGACTGCAGCTATTTTTCTTACCAATTTTTCTTTTTCTTTGACCTTAACCGTGGAAAATGTAAATTAAACATCTTTTTAGTATTCGTAAACAATCAAATCATATGTAGGTATCTATCCAGCTGTTTCGTTTAATCAAAACAGGGGACTGCTAGTCGGTATGTTGAAATATGTAACTATATAGTACCTATGTATATACCTACCTAGTTACTACCGTTTTACTACCTTACTCCTATTTATAACATGTTCACTTCTCATTTTACACTAATGTGGATCATACTACTAATAGTACCTATAAACAATAAATAAAGGTGAATTTTCTTCTGATATAAATTCATAGACATAACGTACCTACGATATGTCTATGATTTAATATCAGAATTTATATAGGTAGGTCCTACGTAATATAAGACATGCATGATGTAAAAAACTGAGTTTGCAATACCACAATAAAAATCAATGGATGTTTCTTTGTCATTTCCAAGATTTAAGGTTGTGCCTGTCTCTATAGACAGTGATGTGCAAAAACATCTCGCATCTTTTCTGCACAACACTCATTGTTTTTATATCAAATAGGTACCTACCATTTGTTATCTTATCAGTAGACAGCACACAATATTTATTATTATTATAATACATCAGACATAATTTCAGAATTAAAACATTGAAATATCCGCTACACACTTTGCCAAAATAGTCACTAAACTGTGTCCGCAACATGCTTTGTGTACACAATGTATATTTTATGTTTATTATGATCAATAAAAAATGGTTTTTCTCCTGACTATACAGTATAAAAATCAGCAATTTTAATGTTTTGCTAGCACTACACTTGATAATAAATTTTGTGACATTTTGTTCTTTTCTGATGGTCTGATAGTGAAAAAGTGTAGAATGAAACAGCTGCTTCTCCTGCCACTTAGTTAGTTTATACATTTCTACCGAGCGAATGGATATAAATCTGAGAATCCATTCTAAATTGGTGATGGACTTAGTGACAACTATGTGACTTTACCATTTCCAATGCTTTTGATGCAGTTTTTACTATCATGTAGATATTGAGTTTCTGTAGGAAAGTTTATATGTATGTATAATGCATTTCAGTATGAAGCTGAAGCAGGCTGCTATAGTTACTATAGCAGCCTGCTGCAGCTTCATATTGAAAGGCCTAAAGTTTTGAATAAATAAATATAAGTGTTTCTTATAAACAGATAAACCTATGAGAAGTACAGAACCCTCTTCATGCGAGTTTCACTCGCACATAACCAGTTTATTGTAACTTGCTCTCTATAATTTATGCTCTATCCCTTATGTAATTGTGTTGTGTGTGTCCTACAGTAGGACACAATATTATAGGGATTTTTTGAAAATTTATTTAAAAAATACTTCCGTGTTTGGGTCACTAACTTACATATGTGTACCATATTCCAACTCAATTGGTCCAGTAGTTTCGTAGGGGGGGAGGAATTCCATTTCCGCGTATTTTCTTAAATAACTTCAAAAATATTGATCTAAGAAATAATAAATAAAAATATATTTAAAATTCTCATAAAAAGCTTTTCATTTGATATGTTACTCGATATTGTTGAACAAAAACTTTTTCTTAAAATCCATAATTGACTCCCTATTTTGAAATTCATTTATTTATGTTATAAGTCCATCTTTGGGTCACTGAGTTACATATGTGTACCAAATTACGACTCAATCGTTTCAGTACTTTTATCACAGAATAAATACCAGTAGTACAAAAGTCTCACTCCGCAAACGTTTTCAAAGAAATATCTACTCACAGTGGTTAGCAATATGGTGTAATTTAGTTCGCGTCAAAACGCAGCACCTTTTCGTTTAGACACCTACAGAAATCCATTGCAAGCCAATTTTATCCTTATGACTCTGAACAAACGATTCATAATACACACAAAACCGACTAAAATAGACTCAGCGAGCGACGCGCTAGGGTTGACTACTACAAGAAGCTACTATCGCCATTTAGCGCACCGTATTATCGGTCTTCCATGCTGGTCTGGGAGACAAGAATAAAACTTAAATATAAATATGTAAGGACAAATCACACCGATTGAGCTAGCCCCAAAGTAAGTTTAAACTTGTGTTATGGGATTCTAAACTTACTCAACGATTCTATATTTTATAATAAATACAATTATAGATAAACATTCAAGACCCAGGACAATTTGAAAAAGGCCATTATCGAAATTGCCCTGGCTGGGGATCGAACCCAGAACCTCCATATTGGTTGACTAGCATGTTGACCATTACACCACGGAGGTCATAGCTGCTCCTCTCCCAAATTGTAGAAGCCGATCGAAGGAATGGGCGAAAATGCAGATCATGTTAATAGGCGATGCAGCTAGCAACCCATCACTATTTTGATTCCTTTTTCCACCTACTTATAACGAAACAGATCGTCAATATCAAACCAAACATCAGAAATTCGAAAGAATAATATACTTATACCTACGTTCCTACTTATTTTCGTAACCTAAGTAGGTACCTAGGTCCTAGGTATTAAACCTACTTAGTGTACCTATCATGAATAACAACTTAATAATAATAACCACTTTAAAGTAGATCTTACCTTTCAGCGTCCTTAGGAAGTCTAAAAAAAGTTAAATTTGGATCGCAATCCTTGTTTAAACAGTTAAAAACTGCGCAGTATTTTTTAGCCTTCTTTTTATGTTTCTCCATTTTTAAAACGGCCGGATCGGTAAAGTACCTAGGCGACGAACAAAGCTCGCGCGTGCGTCACTGCTCGCACGTGAGCCCCGACTGAATTAGCCACCCAGGGTGGCCGCCGCGCGAAGGTATATTTTTGATACCTACACGGGGAGTGACACAGGCCTGCTTTTATAGCAAATTGGCTGTTACCGACAGATAGACAGACAAGTAAGTGATCCTATAAGGGTTCCGTTTTTATCTTTTAAGGTACGGTACCCTAAAAACATTTGTCTTGCATTATTAAAATAAGAAAAAAAAATTGGAATTAGACTAATGCTCAATAAAAGGTTTTTTGTTGTATATTAAATACATTTATGTACTTAAATACATTCAATTAAGTAAGTAACTTACATCTCTGTAGGTATATTAAGTTATTTTGAAGTTCATTGTATATAAATATTGTATTCCTATACTAGCTAATCTTATTTCCGACTATTTTTTTTTGTCGTACTGTGCAGAACTTTGTGAAGGTACACTATTAATTATGTAACAATAACCAGAAGTTGGCCTTCAAGAGTCAAAAGTCAAACCAGCAAAAAATAACTTGGCTTACTATGCCCATGTATGACTGACTACCAGATAGTGTCTAACAAACTTTAAAAGTTGTGTGACATTTAAAATGGAAACCTGTCCAATTAATAGCGATTTTAGAAGTGGTTCCAACTTGTTATTTTAAGAACTAAACATCCATGCTTTTGATTTTAGTTAAATAACATTTGATATAAACAGTTAATTCGTTCAAATTGTGTACAGTACACCCAGAAGCTTTTTTGGAAATTATAAATATACACAACAACAATCATTTGTTTATTTCAACCTTCACTAAGTGTTAATTAAAAAGGTTTAGCTTTTGAGATCAATGTTTACATAGAGAGTTGGCGGGAAGCACCAATGTACTCTGCGAATGTACACCATGTGCGGCGTCTTTAATGGAGTTGGTTCCGCCAACAAAGTGTGCATACCATTTGGGCGAAAGGACTGTATAAAATTACTTTATGAACTTATAGAGTTCATTAAGTAATGAACTCTATAAAATTACTTTAAAACTCTATTTTAGTTAGTCTCAAATTGCTTATAAAGTGCTTATAATTAGTAGTACCTAAGTATTTTTTTTATTTTTCTACTATTTTATTAATTTTGTCATAAATAAATTCTTTACCGGTATATTATTTCAAATTACTTATGTTTAAAAAGTAATTATCGAATGCCCACAACTTCTAAAGACATATTGTTGATTGAATTCTGTCTTTTTCTGCGTGAGACTCCGGCAAAAGCTACTTTATCTTTGTACATTTTTGGACCCTCGGACCCTTCCTATTGAGACCTGTAGCCGTGTAGGTACCTATTTACCAAGCATAGATCGAAATATCTATGTAAAGTAAGTAGGTTATCTGTTAAGTCCACTATCACGTAATTCATGACATGATGCAAAAACTACATATTGAGAAAATTATATGAAGGGTGAGTGTGAATGTCGCATTGGTGAAATATAATATTTCACCTATGCGACATTCACACCTTTATAATTTTCTCGATTTGTAGTTTTTGCATTTTAAAAGAGCCCGATTCAGTACATTGTTCGAGAGCTGGCACGAATTTTCGGGTAGGTATTTGAGACAATTTGAAAACTCTAAGCGCCTTCCCGGTTGCAAAAAGTCGAAAAGGTCTGCAGTTCCGTGTTGGGGTTATAATAGGAGAGATACCTACCCCAAAATTCGTGCCAGCTCTCGATCTAACAGTAATTCTAAGACATCCGCATTTGCATCGCTCACTAAGCAGAGAGGAGCGTAGTGGGTCAGTATGCACTTCCGCCTAGCAGTTGCCAGAGAAGAAATGCACGCGTCGCTGCCAACTTCTTGATTATACGAATAACTTTTCAACACTAAATGGCAAAAAATACATGAATTCAGTTTAAAATTTATATTATCTTGGTAAGGAGGTACTGTCATATTAACTACCCCCGGGTGGGTTGGGTTAATAACAGTTCTGTACCAGTACCACGGCCAAGTTGCATTGAGTAAAGAAGTAAATTTCAACATGCGCTAAAGCTGGAACACGGAATCAATTAAACTCACGTGTTAGATTTTGTTTACTAATCGTCTTTGTTTACTGCACGCAACAAAGCAGACTTGACCCACATGGTCGCTTAATTCGTGATAATTCACTTACTGTGGAGAGGAATACGTCACGTTGTTATTGTCAGCAGTGTACGCACGTACTTTTATGAATTACACACTATGAGTACATTACCGGTGCCCTAATTTGTAGCGTGTTTGTAGCTCTACCCTCCGCCGCCCACTGTAATAGGAGTGATTAGGTTCGATCAAAACTGCAAGTTTTATCATCTGTACTGCGAGAGGCCAATGCGGTCTTTGCAATGAAACTTTACGTTTTATAGGTTGCCAGCTGCCAGATTTATCTGTGGTTTCGCCCGCGGTCATTCTATCATAATAAACCATGTAAATCTATATTACTGTAACAGTTAGTAACCGTATTTCTGATAGATAATAAACTTAGTTGCTCTCGTCACGATACAGCAACAGCAAAGAGTTTTAGTACACTTCACCAGCGGCATGTAAGTACCTGGTAGCCTGGTAACTACCTTCTATCATTAAGTTTAGCTCACAAAGGTAAATAACACATGTGTATTGTGGATGCCCATTACTCAGGTTCGTTGGCTTCTAAGTCTAAACAATCGATATTAATTACACGGGTCGTTAAAAAAGTTGAAACCACATCGTATTCTTTTCGAAAGAACATTTATTTATCTCGCAATAGACAACAAGAGAGCTTAGTTTCTTTTGAAATTCTAAGTAGGTAAAAATTTCTTGGCTATGAATTTATGAACATTCGGAAAAATATGCAAATGATTCTTGGCCACTACCTACTTTAGTAGGTATATTATGTTGATCCTCAACCTCAAAGGTCACCAGATAATGACAGATAACTTATCAAGTTACCCTTCATGATACTCAGTAAATAGTTATGATTTTGGGTGGCTTAACTTTACATAAGATTATAATTTTGTTAAGAACCTTTTTGTCTTGCTAACTCTGGCCTCTAATAAACGCCAATCTTGGTTTTTCTACCCATAAGAAACAAATACGTCACACAAAGTATCTACTTCACTATTGTATGAAGTGAGCATAACGCTTACTTCCATAGAGCGGCTGGTTGTGCCCTGAGACCCTGACGCAAGATGGTTTGCGCAAGATCAACGTTGCGATGCAGCCAGCTTAGCTACGTCCAGTGACCATGTACCAACAGGGCTGCTCTAAACTTGACAGCGTTTTGAACATATTTAGTTACCTACAATAAAGCGTTGCCGGATGCCAGATATACTGTTATCGTCAATCTACCCTGTGTCGTGTAATTTGGACACAACAATCCTGTACCGGGGCTCAACATTTGACTGACATTTGCTTGGCACAAGGTTCACTCGTTCACCGCGCACATGAAAGTAAGTAACAAGGCCACTCGTGTCGGTCTGCATGATCTCTCAATGAAGATAGCATTGTAAAATGTATCAGAATAGATTGGTCTTTTGTTACACATCTGCAATCTTAGCCGGTCTCGGTCTTTAAATAGGTCTTGCGTAGTATTATCCTTTATTAAAGATAAAGCAAAGTACCTACTACTTTGCTTTGATGTTACATTTCATTTCTGCAGTATTATTGTTTTTTGTAAGTAGAAATTGAATGATTACTCTTATAATGTGTCATTACCTAAGTACCTATTCAAAGAATTAAGATCACCAATCACCGTAAGTACTGCCTGCTGGACTCACGCAGTTACTAGTTTACTCCTTATTTCTACTCACTAACGTTCAGTAGGTACTACTTTAGTACCTCTTATTATATTTTTCTTTGGTACTAATTCAGTGAAAGTGTAAATTTAAATTAGTAGTAATCACCATCAGGTCTTTTTTAGTTTCCTCTGCAGTAGCACGACCCTCTGTACTATCAGAGCCGTACTTGGCCAGAGCAACCAGAGGATTTAGCCTACACCACCTACACTCTCCACGCTGGTCAGACGGGTTGGAGAGGTCTCACTGATGTTTATAAGCTGCTGAACGAAACGAAAGACTATCCACAGTCTTAAGAACTTTTCAAGATTAAATTTGACCACTCCCAAAATGATGGGGTAGCGCATTACATGTGAGATCATTTTACTGAATATAAACTCTCTCATGTCATACCAAATTTTTTTAATAATAGTTTTTGATAAAAACACATTTTTTTCTTTCTGAATTGTCACTGGCGGAAAACTCAACAGTTTCTACCATTCATATTCACTAGAATTGGAACCTTAGTTGGAATATAACACAATAGCCTGTACAAGGCCAGACTAGCTACGCTTACCTATCAGGCAGGAGGTACCATTTGTTTGGATCTACAATACATTGTCAGTTGTCACCAGCGCCATTGTTTATCAACTAGTCAACACTTATATCTGTATAGTAAACAGTTTCCTGCTACATTTACTACAAACAAACAGTGATATCAAGTGTACGGTAGGCAGTCGTTTAACGTCAGTGATCCACTTTAATTATCGTGTTTATAATTTATATTCAGGATGTATGCTTGTAGAAAGTAATAATATGCATTTTAAAGACTGCAAGTTCTTGTACGTGGTGTACAAAACAAGAATAATTTAGATTCTACTGTCATTCAACCATAGATTTAAACCTTAAAGCCTTGCTTCTGCAATGTCCATACATTAGTTAACCTAGTTAGGTACATGAAAATGTTTGGATTTCCCCATTTGTGCCATTTCATCGACACAGATTTTGTTCATTGATACACCTTGGCACGCAAAAGATAGCGCAACCTGCGCAACTCACCAAGACTTGACAAGGCCACACCATACATTTACCATAAGAAACTTATTACCAGTTATATTTAAAAACTTGCTTGACTACGTCCTACAGTAGTATTTTATGACAGAATGGCATGGGGACCCAGTGTCAGAAGTTGTCCAAATTCTGGTTAAGTTTGGATGCGATTGAAACAAAATTAGTAATAAGCATTGATAAATTAGTCAACAAATGAGGTACCTATACCTACCCCATAGGATAACTACTAAGAAGAGCTTACAAAGTTAATTATTGCTATGTTATGATAGGCTTTCAACACGAAAAGCAGCTATAAAATTAATTTAGAATAACCGCAAAAATGGTGTTACGCTAATGTGGAAGGGAGGGCACCGCTGCGACCTTGCAAGGTCGCTGATGTTGCGTAGGGTGCTAACACCACCGGCCCCACGCGCCCGCATAATGACGCAAAATATTCAATAAAATGGAAAGTGAACGTGGCGCGAAACGTGAAAACGAGCCTAAGTCTTGTAAACAATGGGATACTGGCCTTCTTGGATATTCTCCTTTTCAAAGCATAATGTTTATTACAATAAATATTATAACAAACATCACAGAGGAGTTTAAACAAGATAATCTGCTTTTATCCTAGCAAAGTCTAAAGAAATCTAATACACAGTTGCATCACTCTACACACGTGAATAATGTTCTACATACAATCCATATCTGTTTCTCTTCTCCTAAAGGTTGACAGGGAGAGAATGCTTTAGCATTAAGTCTACCTATTGTAGCTTTTGGCTCAATAAAATTAAATAAATAAATCGTTAGTCTAAAAGGTTCGGTGCAGCGGTTGAGGCTTGTCCCGCAGCTCTAGTCCTTGATCTAGTTCAAAAAATAGGTACGGCACTGTCAACAGCAATCGGAGACATGAGGTGGTCCATTTATGGACATACATATTTGTAAACCTAAGTTGTTGTATTTACCATTGAAACTTCGTTAAACCACAGAATAAATAATACTAACGTACAGAAGTCTCACTCAGCAAAGAAATATCTACTCAATGTGGCTAGCGATATGGTTTAATTTAGCTCACGTCAGAACTCAGCACCTTTTTGCATAGATACCTAGACATCTATTGCAAGCCAATTTCATTCTTATTACTCTGGACAAACGATTCACATAACTGAATTTACCACCCGGAGGGGCCGCCTGTGCACATAGTAATAATTATAATGTAGGTACATTTTCGATACCTAAACGGGGAGTGAAACAGGCCTGGTTAAACCCATACAGTGAACGAGATCTTCATGATAAATCCATATAAAACAAAAAATTACGCAGGATGTTTGTAGGTTGGTTGGTAATCGTGCCATCGATCTAATGTTTATCAATTTCAGTTGAAATCACTGTTGACATGCTCTTCCTACACTTAACGTAGGTAATTTTATCTATGATACACATACGCGTATTTTAATCAATCTCGGTTATCATTTTACCTTAGATCACGTGGTGGAAGAGGAGGACACACTACAGATAAACCTAAACATACCACCGGTTACGTATTAACAACGAATTACAAATGAAAGTCACCATTTATTAACATAACTATATATTATTCTAAATCATTCATTTATAAGTTGTAATTATTTACTAAAGATCGTTCTTGGCTCTTGTAAATGCGTTATCCTAGAATTTTTTTCTGTTTCACAGATAGTCATTTCAAATTCCAATGCTTTGTCGTACCTAAGTAGGTATTGCGTTTGGTTTTTACAATTCTGCAATAATTTAATTTTCTAATTTTTGAATGTTTTACAAGTATATAAATATAACTGAAGACTCACAGTTTTGAATCCCAGGATAATCGATATGATGCCGATCCAACCATAATGAACTGTGCATGGGCATCTGGGCATGTTACTATAAAAGGGCTCGGAAACAAAACATTATAATCTTTCTAGCCAACAACATCAAACATTGTTGGAAGTCGGTCCCTTGCCAAAACAGCAGTTCGGCCCCACAGCTGCGCAATGCGACGATATTGCGAGGTCATCGCCACGCTAACTAAACTGATAACGGCTTACCAATTGAACGACCTCCATTAACTAAATATTGTACAAGAAATATATTTGTACTTGATATATGACATGACTCTACGTCAACCGATTTTACTGCATTGTATTTAGGGTTCCCAACCCTCCCGGATTGCCCGGGAGACTCCGGTAATAATGGTTAACCTCCCGACCTCCCGGAGAGCAATAATTTCTCCGGTTTTTCTAAAAATTACATGCATCCTTGAAAAAATTGGTCACGTTTGTTCTTTCCATTTCTGTATGTTATGCTTTCTGCGAGCGCGTATTCAGCATGATGGAGCAAGTAAAGAAACCGAATGAGTATTTCTTTAGTAAAAGCAGAGCTACCTGTACTAACAAACTTTGATTTTTCATGTAAAAACTTTTATGATTTTGTGGTCAAAAACCGACAAATATTAGATGCTGCTCGAAAACAAAATAAATATAAATTTAAAAATTAATTAATGATTTCCTTCCCCCCCCCCCCCCCCCCGATAAATTTCTTTAAGGGTTAACTGGAGGGACGAAATCCCATACAAACGTACTTTCGTTTTAATTTCGAAACCATAAAACTCATCGTATTCAAATACGAAAACTACGATTCATGGCCTATAACGGCCCGTTTCGCTGGCGTTCAGTGCACTCTCTTTGTCGTACGCGGGGGTGTAGCTCTCACATGCGGGGGTCGGGACGGAGCTATATTTTTTAGCGCCCTTTCTCTTTCTCGACGAAATAGCAACACGACGAAGCGCGTCGGTAGGCAACTCGCTGTGGAGTTCGCCCGCGCCTCCAGTACCACCTTAACATACAAACCTCCCGGGTTGGTCCTTTCGAGAGTTGGCAACCCTAATTGTATCCATATGGAAAAACTCGTTTGTAACGGAGTAGAATACGAATAGCGTCTGTTAAAATAACAATTACATTCATTGCTTTTAAAGGTTTTAACAACACATGTTTTGAAATAGCTTATGGAGCTACCTGACTTAATATTATCTTCCGATGCGTGCTTTGTGTCTCACACTGGTCTAAATGTATGTATTTGCAAAGGCTCAAAGTGAAGGAAACCTTAGCAAGTACATGTAAGGACGATATTTGAGGGTGCACCGTCTCTATTGTTCGCAGTAGAAAGTGCAGCACGAAGGCGGATCACGGCGGGCATTCTAATTGCGCTCATGCTACAAAAGGACCACTCGCGTTTGTGACATTTTTTTCTAGAGTTTGGTCGTACTGTATACATTAGTAAAATAAGGATCCTGCATTACTAAAGAATTTCTAGCGACTCTTTCATAATAAATTGGACTCGAGTTTAACTCGAGTTGTTGTTGTCTCTATTGTTTGATACTTTAAAATAAATATTCAGCGCATACAACTAGGTACTCTACAACTCCATTGAATATTTTTGAATGTAATAAATAAAACACCAATATAATTGTTTCATTTAAAAAAATGATTTCTTGCGTAACTTTTGCTTTCCCCTTAAGCGAACTCTGATTTCTAATCAATTTCACGGCTCTTTTTCTGATTAAAGTAATGTTTATTCATCACAATCACTTGGTATAAAAACTGCACAGTATCGTTTCTGTCTATGTGGTATGGTATCAGTATAATGCTAGTTACGGAGGTCGTTAATAAGCAAGTTGCATAATGTAACACTGGCGAACTAATGGGTTTATTATGTGACTGCTCGTAAGACGCTGGTTGCATCACTTAGTTTTCTGATACTTGATTTGTACCATGGAGGTGTGTAACATAAACTCAGTAGGTCAGTATGTTGATGTTATTGATTAAAAGTTTTCTAATAGTTGATTAGTACCATGGAGGTGTATAATATAACAATAACTTAGTAGGTCAGTATGTTAATGTTATTTGTTAATAATTGAAATTACAATAATGTTAAAAAAACCTTTCCTAAACCTGCAAACTTGAAATAGCTACCGAAATGCCATGCTGCGCGATCAAGCAGTTTAAATTATGTGGTGTGTACCGACTGTACTGTCTATTAGTTCCTGCTTGTTTGCACCTTTTGCCTCTTTATGTGGTGTACAAGGGAGCACCTTCTAAAAATGTTCACAACCTTCACACTGAGGTAGATGACTAATACGCCCTTTTAACACAGGCGATTTGCAACGCGCTGCACGTTGCAATTTGCGTTGCGGTTATTTGCAATTGCACGTATGCTGATGGCAGGCGGCTGGCTGTCTCAGTTTTCATTTCTTGCTGTTTTCTGCGGTTGCTTCCTTTTGTTTTCAACTACATAATTTAATTTATGTAACCAGCCACTTACCAACCTGTGACAGTCTTTTGATATTCTTGGAATCGTAATTTTATTATTTGATATAGCAAATGACTGTGCTATAAATCTCATTTAGATGCGAGGACAATTGGAACAGTTTTGTTGTTATTGCGCAACTTGAGATGAATCAGTGTGGTGCGCGCTTGTGGAGCTGAGCAAACGACGATGACCGCTCGCGGTCGCTCACCTCTGGCACTATGCAGTGTACCAGTACCAGCTAGTACTGCTAGTACATGGTGACAAATTGTGATCGCATCTTATTATCACTAAACACGCTGTAACTACGTCGTCACTTGCTAAATATAATGAAAACTCCCAGCAAGTAAGTAGGTAATCAATCACTGACATACTTCGATTTTTGATCACTTCTTATCAGTTGCATATTGCAGTCTGTTCCCTGTATGTATTTTAAGATTTTTAAGCTTCGACGTCAACGATTGAAAAACCTTTTTATCATTAAATGAAGGTTAAGGTATTCAAATAGGATAATAAAAAGACGGAAAGCGGACCCCGGGCTTCACAGCATTACAGCTGTGGATGCAACTGGGAACACGCTGAGATGAGAGAGAGAGAAGGTATTTAAATAGGTAATAATAAGGCTCAAATACGAATCTTACATGCCCATTTTCATTTTAAATATCTGTTTAAATACTCCAGCGACTTCACCCGTGTCAGACAATTTTTCCAAAAGAATAGTTAAGTTAACAGTAGTATCACGTGAGTCAACCGTTTTAAATTAATCAATTATGGATGTATCTCACCTTAGTTTTTATAAAATAAAAGAATAGTTATTTTGATGATTCATGACATCAATATCTTGTTTTTATACTGAGTCGTCTAGATGAGGTATCTTCTACGTGGGAGACGGCCAGGTTTTTTGACATAAATCCCGCATGCTACGTGTAACTTTATAATGAAGTTTATCTTGTTTGTTCAGTCTACGCTAGGCGGCGGCATTTTGGAGCTGCCTAATTAACTGGATATAAAAGTATAATAGCCAATCTTTGTTATGGTTGTGAGATATGCCGGGTATTTTTACTACACAGTTAAGTGAGTTGAGTACATACAGTTATAAAAGTTTTAAAAATGTGAATTTTCTTTGTTATTATCATAAAAAGTTATTATTCTATGTGAAAAGTAAAGTTGGAACTCAATTTTTTTTAGGATAATAATCTACTGCTTCCTTATTACGAATATTAATTATATTCGTGTGGAAACTTTAATAAAATTTGGTTAGCAGGATTTTATACATTGTTTTTTTTTGCGATTTTGTTGCCGTAAACCATTCAACACTTGCGACAATGTACTACTAACCGCGTCCGAGGTATCAGTTTATCTACGCGGAAAACAAGCGTCAAGTTTGGATAGATGGGTTTCGTGGTCTACACAAATAGATGCCTTGAAGAGGTCACAAAAAATACCAATTGCGTTCTGACAACACTCCTAAGCATCATAGATGTTTTGTCGAAGTCCAAATGCTGCATCTGTTATTGATCGACCCTTTGTAAATCCATACTGATCTATAAAAATGAAAAAATCTAACATAATGGTTAAAAATTAACTATTCGAATAACAGGTTTTTTATTATTCAATGTTTTTAAAGTTGAAAAACGTTGAACGCTGAAAAAACACGTTTTTTGTATGACGCCCCCCTTAATTTTTTTTTATTTTTTTATTTTTAGTATTTGTTATAGGGGCCACAGTAATACATAATCGGTGAAAATTTCAAGTATCTAGTTAATGCCATTAGGGCAAGTGCGAGTCGGACTCGTACATGAAGGATTCCGTACCACCGTACAATGTTTTAAAACGCTGAAGAAACACGTTTCTTGTATGACGACCCCCTTTAATTTTTAACTTTATCTTATTTTTAGTATTTGTTGTTATAGTGGTCATAGTATTACATAATTTTTATTTTTAGTATTTGTCTGTCAGCGGAGTCTCAGTAATAGGGTCCCGTTTGCACCCTTTGTGTACAAACGGGAGAGGAGAGTTCTAAAACTGAGTCAAATTTTTTTTTTTCATCAAACCCATTCGTGTGGTGTATTTATGGATGGGTCTTCAAAAATGATATTGAGGTTTTTTAATATAATTTTTTTCTAAATAGTTTGCGCGAGAGACACTTCTAAAGTGGTAAAATGTGTGTGTGTGTGTGTGTGTGTGTCCCTGTAACTTCTAAAATAAGAGAATGATAAAACTAAAAAAAATATATGATGTACATTACCATGCAAACTTCCACCGAAAATTGGTTTGAACGTGATCTAGTAAGTAGTTTTTTTTAATACGTCATAAATCGTAAACTAAATAAAAATCGTTCAAAGTTACAAGGAACTACAAGAACTTTTTTATTATGTTACTTGCTGCTACGGGCAACACTTCATGGGCGAGTCCGACTCGCACTCGGCCGCTTTTTTGTATGACGACCCCTTTTAATTTTTTACTCTTTTTTTTTGTATTTGTTGTTATAGTAATACATAATCGGTGAAAATTTCAAGTGTCTAGCTGTTACAGTTCAAGAGATAGAGCCCTGTGACAGACGGACTGACAACGGAGTCTCAGTAATAGGGTCCTGTACTCTTTGGGTACGGAATCCTAAAAAGTACTTAGTTAAACTAAAATGAACTTTTAACTAACTAGCTATGATATTAGTATTTAGATATTAGTCTTATCTAAATGATGTCCCCATAAAAATAATCAAAATTTGATTATTTTTATGGGGACATCATTAGATAAGACTAATATTCAAGTCTACGCCTACACATAACCACACCTTATATATAATAAATTTCAAAAGAATAACTCACTAACATTATTTTGAGGCACCTAAATAAAGAAATCTAAATTCTACGCCAATTTCATGTTAAGTATGACAAAGCATTTTTATTTATTATCCTAGTTACTTACCTAGGTCTCGCAACAAGTCGCATTTATGTTTGTGTAATCGTGGTCCTTTTAAAAAACAATATAATGCGAGGCCTTGACCGACCTAATAGCAGAAAAGCCATATTAGTGCTTAGTGAAAGCATGTCCATTATCCCCAAAACGGAATATTGTTGTTATGTGGGCTACGAGCTGCATGGAAATGACTGTCACTGCCACGGAAACGGGGACAAAGCAGATATTGAAAACAGCAAATTACCCCAAGCCGTGAATCCGGAAACTTTCGTTTGCATTATGAATAACGGTTCCAAAGTCGGTCAGATATGGATTCGCCTGCATATGGACATAGAACTAGGAGAAATCTTTTGAATATTATCATTCGGCTTTTATTTTGAGAGTGGATTACGATTTGTCACCACTGTTTTCCTCTCTCCATGGCACAGATGACGTAAGAGGCGACCAAGGGAAGTATACTTAGTTAAGGTGAATATAGAAGCAAATGGCCTTGAAGTGGCGCCCTCATTTGAAATAAATTTTTAACTCGTAAATTTGGTGATAATTTCCATATTACTAATCGTCAGGCACTAGATAGCCCTTTAAATTATTTTATGAACCACCGGTGAAAGTATTTACATTAGTCCGTCTAGCTTTAAAACTTGCCTCCGCCAAAAGTGGCCACGGCAAGTTTCAAAGCTAGACGGATCACCAATAATAGTTTTAACGGCAGTTCATAAAATAATTTAAAGGGCTATCTAGTGCAATATGGAAATTATCACCATATTTACGAGTTAACAATTTATTTCACACTTCAAGGCCATTTGCTTCTATATTCACCTTAACAGAGAAAGAGCAACAATGTCCTCTTACTGCGATCACCAACTCGCCTGCTCAGCGTGATGATTATGGCCAAATCTTCACTTTAGTCCAGCAATGGAGTGATACATTAAAGAAGAAGTATATTTTTTATGTTGCATTGTATTTGTGTCGCTAAAAAAATACCATTTCAGTACAATTTTCTTTTGAGTCAAGTTTATTATTATAGCTATTATGCTATTCTTTTATACTGAGAATAAAATGGAAGTAAACATCACTCTGCAAGGCTCAGGTCGAGATACTCGAGATAGCAGTCACTTCAAATGTTTACAATTTGTTCAACGCGGTTTCTTTACACTGATATAATGATAGCAACTGGGGCGCACTTCGGGTATAATTTAAATACTGCTTTCATTATGGTACTATTATTTAATTATGATCATAATTGTATTAGTTTATGAGACGTTAACTGTTTAGTAAAGGCAAATTGGCAATGCAATATAAATATGTTGACAGGAACATTTTGTTTCCAAGATTTTTCATTACACTTACTGCAATCTATCGTACGTATTCTTTAATCCATAACTAAAATTCTATGTCAAATTGGTTCTCCTGTTAATTTATATACATATATTATATAGGATAAGGTACTGAGACTCCGCTGTCTGTCCGTCTATCTGTCCGTCAGTCACAGGGCTCTATCTCTTGAACCGTAATAGCTAGACACTTGAAATTTTCACCGATTATGTATTACTGTGGCGAATATAACAACAAATACTAAAAATAAAAAATAGAGAAAATTAAAGGGGGTAGTCATACAAGAAACGTGTTTATTCAGCATTTAAAAACATTGTACGGAGGTACGGAACCCTTCATGTACGAGTTCGACTCGCACTTGCCCGTTTAATTATTTAAAGCTTAGTGTTAATACGTATATTTTGCGTTTTTCTAGGCTTACCAATATTTATCTATATGTAAATTATGGTCATTTTCAATTTCGGTATACAATTATACATGCACACGTGCATATGGTTATTATTATATAATAATTCAGTGGTTAAAATAGACATATCTAAAGGTTGGAAAATAGCAGTAGTTCCATGAATAGAAGTGAGATATCACAAACAGCCAGCAGAACGGTCAGAATTATTTCGTAATTAAGAACTTCTGGCAAGAGTAGGACATTATCCTTGTTTGTCCCACTCTCATCTGCCTATTGCCTCTGATTGTATTACTAGTAGTTACTATATTGGACACATATAGTACATTAAAGTATTGGTTGGCACTAAAGACAATGTTTAGGTCACGTAATAGGACTGCGGACTCCAACCGGCCTTATCGATTGCTGGTGCGTGTCCCATATTTGGACGCGAACAACACTCGACTTATTAGGTACTTACCTACTATAATATACGAATCTGTGATTTATGAGTTGACTCACTGTTTCAACTGGGGCGGCGATAAAGTTCGCTTAATTATTAGAAATTATCTCGTAAGACATTTGTATCTTGATGCGGTTATTACACCATTCAATTTGAAGGAATCCTAACTAGGAAATCGGAAGATGTAATTGCAGTTAGGACTCATTGGATCCGATTTAGCGTAAAAAGGACGTTCCGACCGCTCTACTTCCTTGTAACTTGTGAATTCATTCCAAAATAGATCACAAGAAAACACAAACACATAATAATAATCTTATAATAAAAGCAATAAAGATAGTTTTTCTATGCGTCGCAGTCGGTCACGCCGCACGCGCCTCGATTTAAGATGCAATTTAGTATAATGTGATCACTAGCTAATAATTTAGGAACCTGTTCCTAGTTAGAGTTCCTACAAATTGGATAGTGTAATAAATAACCGCTTTATCAAAGAATAAATCAAAATAATTTAGTAAAAAATTACTGATTGTTACAGATACTGGAATGACAGCTCTACGCGCGCCCTGAAGCAAATTACATATATAGTGAAGGTAAATAAATATAAATACATATATACATTTGTTTGTTTATAATCTCTTTATTGCACACAATAAAACATGCGTACATACTACAGACAGACTCATAATCATAAACTATCAGAATTAATGAGTCTGTCTATTCTAAAAGTTATATGTATAAATCTTAGAACATACAGACTTATTATTATTATGTATTGTAAATAAATAGGGACATAGGTATTATATACTTCAATGTTTTTCGTGCAACAGCTACAAAATTATAAAAACCTACATATAGGTATATGTAACTGATAAGATTGATAAGTGATACTCGTAAAGCATAACAAGTATGTATCTGATCGTTACTTGCATGTTGTATTAGCATGCTCGTTTTTCCAATGTTTCATAATGCAATAGGAAAATTTATAAATATCACTATCATGTATGCAAAATTAAGAAATTTGGTAGTGATATTAAACCATACATAGTTATGATGTTAATGCATAATGGATACGAACATTAATGTTTTGCTTTTGCTATATTTGACTTAAATTTCACCTACTTATTTAACTGCATGCCTTGCCCACAAAAATCCCACTGAGTCATCCCCGGTGTTCATAATTCGTGTCACAAATCTTACAATATTTCATACAAACAAATCAACCATCTCTTAGGGACTGATAAAATTCAGATTAAACATTACTTTAGAGGCTAGATATGAAACCGGAATCGAAAGATTTACATTATAGAAAAGATTCTGATGTGAGTTACCTGTTGAAGAGTTAGTTTTTGTGTTAGAGACACCTATATTCAATTAATATTGCTATGTTCTTGTTTTATAAAAAAAAAGATGCCGGTTTCATATTGCGCTAATCAAACGCTGAAAAGCCTGATGCAAAGGGGCTCGTAACTCGAGTCGTGCTTCGGCATAAATAAAACTGGTCTACAAAACATTACAGTGCGTTCGTTGGCTTGCTTGGCTTGGGAGAAAAATAACCGTTCTGCAGAGGAACGTCCATCAATGAGTCATGCCCATAATTTTTGATGGTGCCGGCGGTACCGGTTCCAATGTGGCTCCACGGGGGAGACGTGTGTCTAGGTTTACTTTTACCATACGCTATGCCTATTTCTTGGTCTCTAATTCAATTAATTTATTCATAAAAACAAAAAAAATTGTGCGTGAATATGTACCTACCTATGAAAATACAATAAAAAATAATATTATGTCAAACAATTTACAGTCTATAGAATATTTACCTAGTGATATAAATTCGGCAAATGTCAAAGAGAGAAAAAAATCACGGAATTATATAAAATAGTTGAGACTATTCTCAACTAGAAATATATAATCGAAGGTCTTAACGCTAGATGCATATGGTAACTAACAATTACAACGCTCAATACAAACGTATCTTACGTACTAGGATCTATCGATAAATTAATAAATAAGAAGTTGCCTGTGTTTTGTAGATAAATAAAACTTATAGATAGGTGCATGCATACGAGTACACCTTATGGACATGTTTCAACACGCACGCGACCTTTACCCGATTCACACTATTTTAATTCATCCTAATGCTTATACCTAACCTAATTAGGAATTCGGAAAATGTAATCGCAGTTAGAAATAATTTAATTAGATTTAGAGTAAAAAGGACGTTCCGACCGCTCTACTTCTCTGTAATCTGTGAATTCATTCTAAAACGCAATTGTTCACAAGCAACATGTTAAACAGGAATAACATTAGGTATATTAAGAGCAATAAGAGTTTTTGTATGCGTCGCCGTCGGTTACGATTTAGAATACAATTTAGTATAGTGTGATCAATAGCTATTTAGGATCCTAACTGTTCCTAGTTAGAATTCCTACGAATTGGACAGTGTAATAACCGCTTAACTATACTCGTACGTCATAGGTATCCTACCTCTATGTTTTATGCGATACAATCTAGCTGCATCTGTCACATATCATAAAATGTAGCAGCATAGCGTTCGCTATCCGGCACGCGCCTTTCCCTTGCCTTTGCCTAGGCGCTACAACTGAGGTCAGCACGCCACCCTCTATATGCGTCTGCGGACCTTCCCATCCATACGTTGTTTTCTTAAAGGAATTATTACACTTAATAGGTACTGCTATTCCTACATTAGATAAATTTACAAGTTTCAACCTCGTACTGTCACTAGTTAGGGTTTTACACGTGGAATTATTATATATAATAGTCAAACTTAAAAAAACTAACTTATCGCCACGCTCATATATTATATTACCATAGCAAATCCAAAATACATAGTTATTTGAAAATAATCATATTTATATGAAACAGATTATATTATGTGTACGTACATATTTATAAGTTATTACAAAATGTTTATTATTTTTCTGGCAAAAATGCTACGTAGCACGCCTATGCGATAATATCAAACCCTAGATTAGAAAGAAGTAAAATAAGTACCTATATGAAAAAACATGAAAAACATCTTGAATTTATAATATGTAGTAAACTTATACTTAATTGTATTATTTATATAAAACTTATATTAGCTATGTCCAAATTGTTTAGTTTTAGTAAATTTTTGTTTTATGAACTTTTAAAACATAGGCACTATTTATCAATATAATGGTATACATAGTGCCTAGTGTCGCTCGCTATTATTATGTGAACATTATTTTGACCTTTAGTTCTGAGTAATATTCCATCGCGTCACGACTGTGGTCACCTTTTACATCCGTGAAATCTGTGTAGTGTTCTATTTTGCCATTACTTATACCTATCAACATTATAGACATTGAGATATATGTATTATTTTTTTTAGTAGATAGACAGAGTCCTTATTCATAGTGATCACGGTTAGATCGACCATTATACTATAGCGAACTTTGAGCATCGTGTCTATCCATATAATACCTAGTATAGGAAGGTTGCAATGCAACTATTCCATTAAACATCTAAAGGAGACGTTTCAAATCCAGCCTGCACATTGTACATATTTTACAATCTCGAGGAAAAATCTAAAAATCATTTAAAAAATACTAAAATTGTAATATTTTCAGTATTTTAATTGCAATTTAATTTTAAAAGCAATATTTTATTTCATCCTGGCAGTAAGTATTTCACTGCCATGTTTCACTGTGAGTCCGTTCTGAAACTTAGTTCGAAGTGTTTGGTTAACTGTCAATCCCAAATGAAATATATTGTATTACATTGATGTTAATATGAGTTAGGTTGGTAACATAATAATGTTTAAAAAAAACCATGATTTGGTTTTTATGCAAGAAAATACACTTATTTACAATTAAACAGCTTTTTGTTTATCTATTTTTTATTTTGTCGATGATACATTTGCTTGTGATTTCTGAACGCATGCTCTTTGAAACGTCAAATGTCAACATGGCGTCTTGCGTATTGCCTGACATAAGTGTATTTACTGCTTTTTACACCAATTATCTAAGCCAAAATGTGCCAAAATGTTACTTCAAACACATTAATTTAATAATTTAGTTTCTAAATTATACATGTACAACGTCCAGGCCGGGGCTCCATACATTCGTGAAACATCTCCTTTATCTTTATTGAATTTAAAAGTAGACAGGTATACAAACTCCATCATATATGTATGTATGTGATAATTAATAGCGTACTTATTCATTATACCAATATGTTGAAAACTGATGTAAATACTCCGTTGTAATTATGTGACTGATATGAATGTCACCACGGCTTCATTAAAATATACATATTCATTAACTGTAAATAGCTTGCTAATAATTATTTTGTTTTAGTAAGTATACGAGTATGTATGTCTAAATATAATGCTATTGTGTAATGTACGACCATCGATCGTACTACTTACTCTAAAACATGATGTTAAATGGTATAAGAAATATTTTCGGACCTCCGATGATAGAAGTTAAAAAGTTATGTAAGACAATGTGCAGCCGTTTTAAGTGCTATTTTTCCTTTAGTCGCCTCTTACGACATCCCCAGGAAAAGATGGAGTGGTCCTATTCTGACCCGAAACCACGGTGTACGTACACACCTTTCACAAAAATGTATAAAATGTTAAGTCAATAGGATTCTTTACAAAAATACTAGTGCTTAATATGGATATAAATAAATATATATATACAGGGTTTCGATATATGTTATATATGGGTATATTTGTTCAGTATCATGAACTGAATTCACCTTTAAAATAGTTTCACTATATTTGGTTAGACGTTATATATAACAGTATAAACCTTGATGATTTATGACATTAAATTGTAAAAATGAAAGCTACGTTATTATCCACACCACAATCGTTTTCGATGTAATATGTAAATTAACCACGTTACGTGGTACGTATACATGTTACCTCGCCAAAAAATCATAAATTCAAATTAATTCAATTTACTTGAAGGACCACATGGAAGGAAATGGGGAACGTAGAACGAAATTCTTGACACAAAAGACAGAGTAGAGACAAATAATGGTCGAGTCGTAACGACAAACAATATTCGATTTTGTCGACGAACCACGCTATATCGACCGTAACGCAATCACCTACGACATTAACCTTGGACACACGCTCCGATTCACATAAAACATCCCTACATTCACTCACCTCTCTGATAAACATTCAACTCAGTAGGTATCTATAGTAGGCGTGATTTTGTACAATGCAAAAGGGTCATAGTAGAGAGAACACTAAATCTTGAGGCCTTGAGCATGATTTGGAAATGGTGCAAACGCAAGACATTTCCGAGATACAGTTAGAGCACATTGTGGTTATTGTTATATCATAGCAATTTGCTGTTGATGCAAAATGTTAAAATAATGACCCAGATATGGATTGCGGCAAGGTTCGAGAAGTAAGATAATTTTGTTTAAACAATAATTACAGTCATATGTGAAACTTACAAGCATTCCAATCGAAGTATGTGTCTTCTTGATAACTATCATCTGCATGGCTTCAGTTTGGTATTGTTTTAGTGTAGTATAATTTAGTATGAAAAATACTTCAAGTTTACTCCAAAATAGATAGGCCTGTTGGGAAAAAGTTCTGTGGCGTTATGTCACAGTATCTGAAAAGTCTGCCAGTAATTTTCTCTACTAGTTACATACATATCTCACCTCCTTGAATATTCGATTTTATCGCAATATGTATGTATGTAACACGGATTACTTTTAAGTTAGTTATCTGGATCTAGTAAATCGTGGCAAGTAGAAGTGTTATACATATTTGTTGTGCAACGTAGCTTTGTATTTTAATGGTCATGGAAAGTGTCACACGCGAATGTGTTGTATGTAATCGACTGCTTATATGCGTTATTTATTAATGAAACGTTTTAAAATACATAATACCGGTCACGGCCCCTACGGTGCACATCCCTCCGGTCCGCGGGCTGTGTGCGGGAGTGAAATTTTGGCATCCGTTCCACTCTACAAAGACGTTACATAACAATGCAGGTTTGCGCCCACGCGTCTAGGACTTTATCTAAGTTTGCATTATTGCAAATTTTATCAACTCTCCCTCCCCTATCAACTCTCTGCCTCTAATCCCAAGGCTTTGCCTACACAGCCTTTTAAATTAACTCTAAAATTTACCGGGAATTTAAGTAATCTTTGAGAAACATTTAGCTCTAGACAGATGGACTCCATTTCGACTGCCAAATTGCATTGCAGATGGAGTTTGATTGCAGTTCGCACGACCTTAATGAGAGCCTCAAACTACAAAATAAATGGGCAAGTGCGAGTCGGACTCGTACATGAAGGGTTCCGTACCACCGTACAATGTTTTAAAACGCTGCAGAAACACGTTTCCTATATGAGGACCCCCTTTAATTATTAACTTTATCTTATTTTTAGTATTTGTTGTTATAGTGGTCATAGTAATACATAATCGGTGAAAATTTCAGGTGTCTAGCTATTACGGTACAAGATATAGAGCCCTGTGTCAGGTCGAGTTAAAAACGCTGAAAAAAAACACGATTTTTGTATGACGACCCCTTTTAATTTTCAACTTTTTTATTTTTAGTATTTGTTGTTATAGCGGCCACAGTAATACATAATCGGTGAAAATTTCAGGTGTCTAACTATTACGGTTCAAGAGATAGAGCCCTGTGACAGACAGACAGCGGAGTCTCAGTAATAGGGTCCCGTTTGCACCCTTCGGGTACCGAACCCTAAAAAGTACACCATTATGTGCCTGTTAACATTACCGTTATAACTTATATTATAATTCATATTGTATTCAAAATTTTACCTACCTACGTATTTACTGTAAAGTAGAGAAACAATCCCGTTATTTGATCCCGTCATCTGTATTTTCCACAGCATCTCTCCGCACCACATTACATCGTATTCATTTCAAAGCATAAGGTGAACGACGTAAAGCATCTGGCGTACCCATGATAATAATAATATCATCACACAGATTACAAATCTGGAAAATGTTCCTTCGTAAAATTGTAAAGAAAATAGCCTTTGCGACCCAGTTGTCGACGTTGTCGTACGAGGTCCGCAAGTGCTGCAAGACAAGAAAAGTTTTGTACATAATCAAGATAAATGTTCTTGTATCCGTTACGTACGGTACGGATACGTACAGATATCCGTTTTAGCTTAGTTCTCCTATTGGATTAAACTTTACCGTAGTTTCCAACAGTCTAATAACAATTGTTGATAAAGCATACTGCGCGTTGAGGATTTACATATTTAGATTGGCCGATATAGCCAAACAAAGCTAGTTCCGCACATCAATAAAAGGGGAATAGAACGATAAACTGGTACTGGTACATAAACTACATCAAATATTATACCTAGTTATTTACCTTTATTTGGTACTGGTTATTTTAGCTCCGAGTGAGACAGAGCAGTCTGACATGCTCGCAAACCTGTGCTAACGCTACATCGAGGACAGTTATGAATACGTCACACATTAAAACCGTGAGACTCGGTGCCCGTTCATGTTACACCTCTGTCTGTGCCCTCGTTGTTGCTTTTGCGTGAGAAAAACAATATTTATTATTCCTATGAGTAATACCAAATTTGTAAATGAACAAATTTACAAGGACACTGAAATTGAAAACTCTTATTTCTGTAGATTTTTTAAGTGCCTTTTCTTACTACAAAACAGTACTGGCGTTAAAATCGTCATTAAATTACATTCGACATTTTCCAAATTCTAAAATATAAAATATATTACAAAGCATTCATACATTAACATGTTTTGCATTAGGAAATTTTCTAATAAATATAGTTACGTATCTAAACTACGTAGCTATATTTTCTGATGTATAACCGTTTAACCGTTTGTTAATTTTGACTAATGTAAAAATTGTTACAACTTTTGGTTCATTATATTACATTCGTCATTTTCGAAATTCTAAAATATAAAATATCTAATAAAATGACATGTTATATTGCATAGGAATATTCTTAATAAATTAGTTCCGTTTCTAGACTTCGTAGCCATATTCTATGATTTATAATTAAAACCGTTTAACCATGCGGGTTTGTTACACCCTATTTATTTCAAATAAAAAAAAATATCTAATTATCATCTTTGTTAATCTTGACCGATGTAAAATTTCTGGCACTGATTGGTACAGAGCGTCGCTTTCGTAATTTTATGAATAAATTTAGAATAGCGAGTTTTGCAGCACGCCATAGACCGATTTAATCAACCGACTATGTTGACCCCGATACACTGCCACTGCGGTCAGCTTGATTAAAGCTACAATATGTGATATCTCCGACCAAAACAAAATATACACCGAACCTAAATTAAAGTCATCTTCCTCGCAGCCAACAGAGAGCGTTTTATCTTAAAATAATTAATAAAGAGAATGTCTCACCTCACGTGAAACTTGGAATGGTTGTGAATATTACTGATACAATCAGTGAAGTAAGTTTTCGCCATTCTAAATTAAAAAAGATAAAAAGTATAAATTAATATTAAAAAAATATATATTAGAAAAGTGATAAAATCTGAAATAAAACTTCTACTAGTAAGTAATGATTAATAATAATAAATTGTCATAATTCTTTACGCTCTATATATTTTTTTAATTTTATATTGTTACGACGATGACTGACTGAAGACTGACTGATTTAAAAAAAATCAAATTGTATGTGTTGTGTTTTTCTGGAAATAAAAATCTGTCTATGTCTATGTCTAAATTCGTGATTTCATTGTAAATTAAAATATTTATCCGTGAACTTATCAGGTCATGCCTGAAACTTGTTTTAATTAAGCTGTCCTGTCTTGTCCATGAGTTTTGCAGTTTCGGTTTCCGCATATTATTTCCGCGATAACTGCAATGGGCAACAGATACAATCATAAAGTTACTTTTTATTTAGTTTTGTTACTAAATACCTCTATATAACTTGTCCCTATTTAAAATTTACAAATTATTATAAGAATTAGGTATGTTGCATGTTACAAGTTTTTGTTTCCACACAATAGTACATACTGTAACTGGAAATCGCACTTGCACATATTGTAACTTCATTACAATGACTATTATATAGATTTTAGGTTCAAAATTTATTAAGACTTAAATTAAATTAAAAAATGTTTGAGATTTTCTCATACACCTATAACTTATACATACACCTTACTATTTTCCGACATCCAATAATATTATTGCAGATAAAGATTCGTGGCGGTAGTACCGTTTCCAGTCTGCCGTTAGGAGGCGCTAGCAGGTCTGGCCCAGATACTCAAAGTGATCAATGCAGGTGGACCGTGTGGTTCCGGGTTACAATAGACCACTCCATCTCTTCCTGTGGATGTCATAAGAGGCGACTAAAGGACTAAGCACAAAAATCTTGTGCTACAATTGCATTCCCAAGGAGGGTAACGTCAGGCGGCGGCCATTTGTAAAACTTTTCGCACAAATACATTCCCAAAGAGGGTTGACGTCAGGCAGGCGGCCGGTCGTAAAACTATAGCCAAATCATTTATACTGTTCCGGCTATTTCTTCTCTATTTTGCAAGGTCTTTGGCATCCTTGGGTGATCATTGACATGCATGTTATATTTGAAGAAAAAAAAGCGGGAAAGCGCACCCCGGGCTCCGAAGCAGCACAGCTGAGGATGCAACCGGGAACGCGTTTAGACGAAGAAGAAGAGATCAATGCAGGTGGACATTCATTAATCTACCTCTTTTTATTGAAAAGCAATATATTACTTTAAGGTTTTTTTAAAAAGAAAAATAAAAAAAGTTATCGCATAGAAAATTATATGTGAAGTTCATTAAAGATAATGAACTTCACATATAATTTTCTATAAAATAAAATTTATCGCATAGAAAATTATATGTGAAGTTCATTAAAGATAATGAACTTCACATATAATTTTCTATGCGATAAATTTTTAAACTATAAAGAGATTTAATATTTTTCAATTGTTGCATTCTACATAGGAATGTAGAATGCAACAATTGAAAAATATTAAATCTCTTTATAGTTTTCTGAACGATAAAATTAATGTAAATGTGGATAAGAAAAATGTCCTTAAAATAATCGCTGTTTGTAGTGTACAGTAAATACATCTATTTACTGACTTGTAGGGAATGTTGTTGTAAATCAAAATTTATAAACAAACTTTCATTCCATTCCTCCTCCTTAATTATTAAGTATATATGTAGTTAAAATATGTATAACTTTTAACATTATGTCCCTTATATGAAATAAATAAAATAAACTGTGTTGTACACTCTCGATATTTCATGAAAATATGTAATATAAAATAGGATCGTTATGCATTCACATAAGCTGTTCTTTTGAAATAAAAAAAAAGAGAACTGCTACGCGGAAGTAACAATTTAAGCAATTTGCGCTGTGAGTGAGAGCAGTTGAGTACCTAGTACTTACTTTGTAATTAAAACGCTTATACGATTGCACGTTACAGTATGCAATGCAACCATGCTACAAAGACGACATATGCGTTGCATTTTTATAATTGATCAATGCTGGGGGTTCAGCATCACATTATAACGTTCGACGACAGCTATTTTTGTATCACGTTATATCTTGCGGACCAGGGGAGCTATTTACCAATTATAACAATTCGGTTATTTTTAATAACGATGTTAAATTATCGCTCGTTTCAGCTCTGTATTTATTTATTTATAGATTTTGTCGATCCGAACTTTTTTAGTTTCACTAAAGTTCCTTCGAATGACCTACCCCAGTTCCATTAGTAAGTTATACCAAGCCCCTTTGGCGTCCAAACGACCTTGTCATGTCAACTTGACATATCTTTTCCACCTCCATAACATGGTGTAATACTCCATAACAAATTATGGAACAAAAGTTTGAGTAAAGGTTGAGAAAAGAATGGAATTGTATATACCGGCGATGTTATCGTTTCAAAATTAATACTATAAAATACGTAAGTGCCTGTATTTTCTAACGAAGATTTTCTAAATTCAATATCGAATGTATAGTCAACATTTGCTTGGACTTATAAATAATTTGGCTTATAAATATTGTTCTCGTACAAGAAGTAACTCGCAATAACAACAGCATTTAGCTCAGACCTACGCATAAGTTGGCCGCTTGCATCACACGTGTATCTATCTTGTTAATTGTAGCTTTTCCGTCCAAGTTGCTTGTATAGGTATCATGTTAAGATTAAGCTTTGATAAGTGTGTCTCATTTTATGCTTTACTTTTGTAATTAGATAATTTTAAGACAAGCTTAAAGCGTTCTTGTTTTGTGAGAAGAAAATTGAGTTTCATTATCCACTTGTACGCCAGAATTTTAGTAATACGTAGGTTAGGTAAGGTTCTTACCCGTATTTTCTGTGTGCATTCTACTATTTAATTTCATTACTTAGGTACACCGTTTTTTTTTCAATTCGGGCACTTGTACGCCAAAATCTTAGGAATACGTAGTAATAATAATACGTACCCACATTTTTAAGTGGGTACGTATTATTATTAGTATGTGGGTACAGTCTGAATAGACTTATAGATACATTTATTTGCCAAACATAATATGTGTTACTTACAAACTTTTCATTTTTTTTCAACTCGTCTACTTTAATGAATTTCGTTTCGTTGTCAAAGGTGGAGGAGTACTGCAGCAAGTGGTATGGGCGTGCGGTGAGACCCGAAGCACTCCACAAAGATGACGGAAGGCGAACGGCAGCAGAGCGCGGGCGGCACCAACGCCGCACCGCAACACAGAAAAGGACACAGGTACACTATTCAAGCTATCATATACACTATGATTTAACTTTATTCAGAAAGCCAACTGTTTTATTTCTGGGCTCACAAAGCTCTTTCGCAACTTAAAAACATTATTCCTACGTATTAGGTCTTCCGACGTGCGGCGACGGCAGAGTAATATCGTAATAGAGTACGAGTATGTTACCACCCCTTTCCTCACCCACGGGTGTCGTAAGAGGCGACTAAGGATTGGGACTTTGGGACACATCTGTCAGCACGGAACAGCATTTTCCTATTCTGCTATCCTTTTTTGTCGCTCTCAATTCAGAACCGTCATTTGGTAGAGCGAGAGAGGGCGACGGAACGGCGCGGAATCGGCGATACTGCCGCATTCTGTATAGAGCACGGGCAGCAGTGTGTTCTGTGCAAAGACTTCATACCATATAGCTACTGCGATCACCAAACCGCCTGCCAACCGTGATGATGATTATGGGCAAATCCTCCCTTTATTGGGAGAACCATTTAGTCCAGCAGTGGAATGACAAAGGCTTTATTTAAAAGAGATGAGGACTTTTATGAACTAAGATGATGTTCCTATCCACAAACCATGGATCAAGATAGACACAATCTCTGCATACATAGTTAATTTGACGTCAGATCGACACGCAAATTCATAAATTTGCGTGTCGATCTGACGTCAAATTGACTTCATTTAGGATCGTCACTTTTAGTCCATACGTGTATGTCAATTGATTAGATCGGACATTGAGCTCTCTACTGTAAAATACCTAAATCATCCGTTTTAGCCCGTAGAAACTCGTCGAAAAACGTTGGAGGAAGTAATAAAAAGATTCCTTCTGTTTGTAAGTTAATTTCTTATTAAATATTGTATTGAAAATTGGCACGCCAGGTATTCATACAAATTGAAAAACTTTCATTATCTAGTAGTATATACATATAGATCTATGTTTCTATCATATGTGCTGGCGAATAGATTGACGATGCAAGAAAAAATAGTATCATCAACCATTAATGTGTCTGTGAGCTTTTCTCATGGTGACACTTGTTGGCAGTTGTTTTTCAATAAGCTCGGTTAGGACGAAATCAATAGTCAAGACCTGTTTGTTTTTCATTTAAATTATTACACATCATGTAGTCTGTTTATTCAAAATCTGTGTGCCTAAATATTGAGAGTCGTAACGTAACTTGGCGCCTAACGAGAACCGCATTATTTTCTCACGGTTCACATGTAGACTCGCTGGTTTCTGAACAGGATATTTTTTACGAGGAAGGAGGTTTTATTACATTAGGATTATGCAATTTTAGTATTTATATATCTAGAGACTTTCCTTTATATCAGGTGTTGTTCCTTATATGTAGGATAGTCGCTTATTTATACAAAAAAGTACTAAATTAACTCATATTACATTTGAAGGTATATGAAAAAACATTTACAAGAATACGCTGAGATGTACAGGGCTGGATTGCAAGCCCAATTAAAAGGAAAATTATTTCGCAATATTACCTATAGAACAAAATGTATTTCGCATTTTATGATACTTTTCTATACTTCATTAAAAACCTACATTGTTTATTGTGGGAATGTAAGGAAGAAGAAGATTTCAATTATATAATATATTGCTATGGAGCAAATGAGATACAGTTTACTCCAGACGAACATTATTAAATTATATATAATTCTACTTTTATAGATTTAATTAAAATCTCGCCGGTCTACAATATATCTCATTTGACTGTGTTGGATGTAGAGACAAGTCAGACAAGACACATATTTGTGATGTTTAGAATAAACCAAGGCTAAAGCAACAACCGAATGAAATGCGCTGAGCTGGAACGTGAAACTCTTATAATAACATACATACATAATATTACGTCTTTTTCCCTAATGGGGCAGATAGAGCATTTTGGTCCTTGCGGCTCTATGCAGATAGAGCCTAGGGCCGCAAGACTC
Organism: Acrobasis repandana; assembly: GCA_963576875.1. Taxonomy (NCBI): domain Eukaryota; kingdom Metazoa; phylum Arthropoda; class Insecta; order Lepidoptera; family Pyralidae; genus Acrobasis; species Acrobasis repandana. The sequence goes on from OY756215.1 coordinate 9,300,908, forward strand.
AAATGCCACTTGTGGCGTTATAGTGGACGAAAAGGTGGAAAAAATAATCAAAATAGTGATGGGTTGCTAGCCGCATCGCCTAATAATATGATTTGTATTTTCGCCCGTCCCGAATCAGCTGGTACATTCTAAGTTTTTTCTTTTCTCCCAGACCAGCATGGAAGGAATTATATAATAACATCCTATTTATCATCACTAAAATGTAGGTAGCCATACTAATTGTAAGATAACTATTTTTTGACATAACTAGGTACGACCTGTGGTACTACTATGCATTCTCGTCTCTCTGCCAAACATACGCGTGCATACGTCAAACAAACCTCAACAGAACAAACTATTTCGGCACAGATACAGTGGAAAAATTGAGGAATGTGCCAATCTGTCATATTCGCAAGCGGCCAGACCGCCCACAAATTATTTATTTCTTTAAAAAATAATATGTAAATTAAACTGTTCGTTTACACTCGTACTAATAAGGTAACGAGTGATTCGTACCAAGAGCTTATACAAAAAATATGTATAACGAAAGAACCATCGAAATTCAAAATTCATTACCATTTAATACGTAATTGTTGTTAAATGAATTAATAAGGGTTAGTATATTTACGTTCTGTCTACTATGGGATTGTATTTAAAATCAGTAAATCGTGTGGTGCATTACCAATCTCAATTAATGTGATGTTATTCATGTGTGTCCGTCATCCGTGAAATGACTGCTATGACCCACATAATCCTTTTGACTGCATCTATTAGTTGGTCTCAATGTGATCCATCTGTTTTCTATATTCATCAAAGTTCAATTATCTTTGACATACATCAATACGGCCATTTATGAATCTTAATAATAGTTTATATTGTAGGCCTGTTCATTGTTACAGGAAAAACGATTTGCTTTTATTTGGTCGTTACGTCCAGGATGTTTGGACTAGTCTAGCGATCGACATCTGGTGTTTATATTTACTTGTTTATATTTTCCAAGAGATCGTCTGTCACCCAGCCAAAAAATCAAACTACACTAATTTTACAACATTCTCACTCATCTCAGCGTATTCCCAGTTGCATCCTCAGTCATAATGCTGCGAAATCCGGGGTCCGCTTTCCGGCTTTTTCTTCTCCACTTCGCACGGTCTTCACCATCCTTGGTTGTAAGACCATTGGCACGCATATACGAGTATATCAATCTTGACGACGACTAATTTAACAACATTATCAATACATAGTATAAAACAAATTCCCTCTATATATGATGTGTGCTTAGATCTTTTCAACTAGGCAATGGATTTTAGGAAGCGGATTTTATCAAGAGATATAGTGATTCAAGAGGTTCTTACAACTCCTTTTCTCTTCCACCTCCTGACTACGAATATCTCTTACACTCCTCTATCCCTATCTACGAGTCCAACTGGTTTCTCGAGCTACGAGGGGGGGTCAAAAAGTTCGCGGAATGGAGGGGATAGCGGGGGGTGGGGGACCTGCCGCAGGTAGTAACTAATGAGCAACTCTTTGTGAGTATATATGCCAAGTTTGAACCTGATTGTGTCAATAACCTTTGACCTGTCGTCGATCAAACAAGTGAATCCGGAAGAAAAACTTGAACATGGAAAAAATCGAGTTTCGTGCCGTCATAAAGTTCCTCACTAAGCAAGGAAAACCACCTCAGAAAATTTTGGAAGAAATGTTATCAGTATACGGGGACTCTTGCCCTGGGAAAACCATGGTGTACAAGTGGAATAGCCTTTTCAAGCAAGGCAGAGAGTCTCTTGAAGACGACCCTCGCTCAGGACGGCCGATTGAGGCCACCACCTCAAACATCGTTGAAAAAGTGGAGAATCTTATACTGGAGGATACTCGTTTGAAGAAGAAACAACTTGCAGAAATGGTTGGAGTATCACCTACAACCATTTTAAATATTCTACACGACAATCTTGGGATGTCAAAAGTCAGCGCAAGATGGGTGCCAAGAATGCTCACACCACCACAGAAACAGCTGCGCGTCGAGTATTCAAAGGAGTTTTTAGACCTCTGTAGCGCCGACAAGGAAGGAATTTTTGCAAGACTTGTTACTGCAGATGAAACTTGGGTTCATCATTATGAGCCTGAGTCGAAGCAAGAGTCTATGCAGTGGCATAAAAAGGGTCAGCCCCCCCCTAAGAAATACAGGGTGTCACAATCGGCTGGAAAAATCATGGCAACTGTTTTTTGGGATACAGAGGGTATTTTATTAATAGATTATAAAGATAAGGGTGTTTCTATAACGGGAGAATACTACGCTAATCTACTAAGACAATTAAAAGAAGCAATCAAGGAGAAAAGGCGGGGAAAGTTGACAAAGGGTGTGCTGCTTTTGCATGACAACGCACCGGTACACAAGAGCCGCGTTGCGATGGCTGCCCTTCATCACTGTGGCTTCGAAATGTTAAACCATCCTCCCTATAGTCCAGACTTAGCCCCCTGTGATTATTCTTTATTTCCCAAATTAAAAAAAGAGCTTCGGGGGAAGAAATTTTCCGATGATGAAGAAGTCAAGTCGGCGATTTCGGCCTATTTTGAGGACAAAGACAAATCATTTTTTTTCGACGGTATTAATAAGTTAATAGAGAGATCTGAAAAATGTATTCGACTTAAGGGGGAATATATTGAAAAAGAAAAATAGTACAGTATTTTATTTCACCCCCCTTCCCCTCCGTTCCGCGAACTTTTTGACCCCCCCTCGTATGTAAGTGGTATAACGAGGTTTGGCATCGCCACACTCAATGGACTGAGGTTGGTACACGTATCGGCTTTGTTCTGTAAGCGTGATGATGCACTTTCCAAGGTAGACCTCATTCATACGCTATTGCAGCGTAACTGTTGGCTGGGCGGACTCAGAACAGAACAGAACAGAGATATAGTGATTCAAGAGGAAATACACGAACGGGCGGGCCGCTGGTTAAAAATATACAGAAGATAGTAATATCTAACACGTAAAACTAGCCTTTGTAGTAATAGATAATGATAGTTTTGTGGATTCATGACATGTATTGTTTAGTGTAATATTAGGGCATGCTATTAGAAAGATATAATATAGAAGTGATTTGATGTAAATGCCTATTGAAAAAATTCTTTATTCAGCGATTTAAGTAAGTACAAATGTTTGCATGTACAACAGACTGTCACTTTTAATATACTTCATTCAAATGCTCAACATAACAATATTAATTTCACATAAAACAAAAACAACATTATTTATGACATATACATCCAGGATGTATGGCATGTATGTAGCATAATATTTCCAGCAGCATAAAGTATTGGAAGATGTTTTGCTGTAATTATATCGCCTTACTTTTTTGCGTATAAGTACTTATTTATTTAACTTTATTACAAAATAATGTAACAGGCGGACTTAAGGCCTAGGGACTAGGACTTAATTTACTTAGGTATGTAGAATATTAATATCTATATCATAAACAGTCAGACAACCAGAACAGTGCAGTGCAACCATACGTAATAGAGCTGTAGAATTTTCTCTGCATACAGTATCCACGACAACCCACGTATTCCGATCATGTAGTCGTGGAAGCCATTTAATATATGATATAGATTTAGCTGAGCTGTATGAAGGGTCCAGAATATCGCCTGAAAGTCGCCGCAGCCCTATTTTCATGAGTCATGCATAAAACAACACCTTCCTTTTATTATATTTTACGAAGTTTTATCCGATAACGCTTGTCTCTGTGTCATAGTCAGATAACCGGGTTTGCGACACCCAGCAATAGTGTCAAATCTGAAGCCTCACTGATACCACTCATCCTACGCACACCTCAGATTGTTCATCTTCTTACACCACGTGCCATGCCGCGGCTTTAGATTATCGCAAATGCAATTGGATTATAATAAATAAATAATACATTTATTACTCGTGATAGTACCAGTAAATAATTGTGTAGTTAATTGTGACAATGTCTGGAAACCTAGAGCAACGTCGAAAACTATTAATATTAGACAGGCAGGTAACCATATTTATTAAATATAAGTAGCACTGACGTGTAATGTAGTAAAATATTCGAGTTCTTTAGTTCAGTAAACTTAGACTAACACTAAGCAGCACATTCTTAAAATGTTAGTAAACAAAGTCTTCATGTTCAACTGAATAGTTCTCACAATTGTGCGCTTTCTCTTAAGTAGTTCTGTATTAACATTGTCATAGACAATTCCTACTCCATTGTTTCCTAATAAAAACGGTAAAAATACCTTTGTATTTTGTTCTTTTACTTTACTTTTAGCGCTAGTTAGTATAACGAGTCTCATGGGGTCTGCTCTACTTGTAGATCTCCTGAATGTTGTAAAAATTGCGAGTTCTTATTTATCATGACACTGCGATGTTTGAATTGATAATCAATACTGGGAGATTAACGTTTGTCAACTTGTATTAGCCTGTCAAGTTATGGGTCCGGACTAGTTTCGTGGATATACCTATTGACATTTTAATATGGGCATTACAACATTTTGTAGTGATCCTAAAAAGCCGCGTGGGACGAATTTCAAGATTGTTTTTGTTGCACTGTACAAATGTTTTACTTGGCCATCGTAGAAACGTGTAGTTACGTAAATATTTGCGCAGGAGGCAAGAGTCAATGTACGCGATGACGGGACTCTATGCGGAGTCAGGGTGCGGGGAGGGCGCGGACGATCCTCCGGGACCAAGCACGCCGCCACACCCGTCGCATCCCCCACGGGAGCCCGGCAAGTGTCACAGCCGGAACCCATCAGCTGGCATATGCGACAGGTACAAAATCTTATCACATGATATGACTAATAAAAAAAACATCCATCAATCATTTTGGTATAAGCATTCATTATTTTTTATTTGACTGTTTTCAGGGATCGCGAAAGAGAAAAGGAAAAACCCCGGCAAATGTTTCCAGAAATATTAGACATTCCTCATGACATACGAGACTGCGGTATCTTGTCGTGGAGGCCGCTTTTTATTCAGAGATTTTCTAGTATAAAAGTAAGTTTTTTTTTACTTTTTAAATTCTTTACACATATTTAGAGCTGCATTTTCACAAAAATTCTTTGTTTCAGGTATTTGTATTTTTCCTATCGTTCTTGGTAACGCTCCAACAAGCGTTGAGTTCAGGATACATAAACTCTGTGATCACGACTATAGAAAAGCGCTTTGAAATTCCGTCGAGCCTTTCGGGGTTGATTGCGAGCAGTTACGAAATCGGTAACGTCATCACTGTGATCTTCGTCTCATACCTTGGTAGCAGGAGACACATTCCAGTTTGGATCGCAGTCGGTACGTGTTCAAACTTTTTTTTAGATTTTACTGTTGGCTTCATTTGCAGGATGATTCATGCGTTTAAAATTAGCTTTATTACATTATATTTAGTAATATCAATACAAATGTCCGATTTTAGGTGCCGTTATAATGGGCATCGGTTCGTTGGTGTTTGTCGTTCCGCATTTCATAGCGGAAGTGAATAGTGAAACATTAGCCAATAACCAATCAGAGGAAAATATCTGCAAGCTGCCTGGAGCATTGGATCAGGATCTGAGCCTAAGTCGACTGTCTGGCCTGCAGCCGAGCAATCTAAGACCTGATAATTGCATTAAGGTAAGTTAAAAATTATTTTTGATTATAATGAAGATAAAGACCGCCGCGCCGGCTCCAATACAGCAAGTGTTGTTGTTAATTTATACGGTTGCTTCAAAAAGATTTTGCGTTTAAAATCCTGATAAATCTCACTTTTTATTGATAGAATATTCATATTTTTGTGTATTTTGCCAACTTGACCTTACAACAATAGTTGACCACCTCTGTGCAAGACCCTTACAAACTAAATAAAACACAATGAGATCTATGTACTAAAACACTTTTATTTTAACAGAGTACTCCGAGCACGTTTTTGCCGGTGATGGTGTTCGTGGTAGCACAACTGTTGCTGGGATGCGGTGGTTCTCCGCTGCTTACTCTTGGCACGACGTATGTTGACGACCACGTACGACCAGAATCGTCCAGCATGTATATCGGTAAGTCAGACCTTTCATGAAAACTACACCTATGACCACCTATAGGGAATCATCACCCTTAGCTAGCTCTATATAATGTACGTTTGTTATTCACAGCGTGTCCTTAGCCGACCTTTTCAGTATGAACTTATATTGCATGTCTTTATTGTCAAGCTGTGACTGGTGCGTCGCTCGTAACCGCACGACTCGACGTCGACTCTCGCAGAGTCAACGAACCATCAAACCAGACATACCTTTATTGCTTATTTTAATCCGAGATTTAATTTGGGTCAGGTAGGTACGATTGCATTAGCTCAAGTTTATTTTAATGTATAACGCATTATTGATATTTTAAATGCGTTTAATATACGTTTCCATTGCATGATTCATCTCATTACATTGAATGGGCGCAGATAAGTTTATTCTATTGATGTCTTATCTGCGATGGTTATGAAAATAATATCATAGATTCAACATTTCTTATTTTTTTCATCCTTTAAAATGTTTTTTTATTCGATATTGTTTTTTATTAGTGACTGTTTTTGGTCACATTACTAAAATGCATGTCTCAAAAGCGACAGGTCGTATCGTAAATCGACGACCCAACTCGGTCATAGCGTGACTGTCTGATTCACGTACTAGTGCTATGAAAATGCAGGATCCATTTATTAAAAGAATCTATCAAATAGGTGCTTGAACCCGTACGTGGACAAAATTTATTATAAAGTGCTAATATTGTTTACTGTACAACCCATTGCAAACATTTTTGTGGTTTTATGCACCTCGCGAATTCTCACCTCTTGCATTGTAAACATTATTTAATCTTCATCATGATTCAGTATATTTTGTTATTTATTGTCATTCTTTGTTGTGACTACTCGTAAGCTAGAGTTAGGCCGCGTGTCCGTGGACGCGGCCTTCGCCGTGTGGTTTCCGGCAGAGTAGAATACGACCACTTCGTCTTCCCGTGGATGTCGTAGAAGGCGACTTAGGAAATACAAGCTAAACAAAGCTTATTAACATCAACGAGACCTCTTCAACCCGGCTGGCCAGCGTGGAGAGCATAGCCAAATCCTCTAACTGCTTTGGCCAAGTTAGGAGTACAGATAGGGTCGTGATCCTGCAGAGGTGAATAAAAAAAGACCTGATGATGAAGCTTGAGTACAGCCGAAAGGTATCTGAATTCCGACCTAATGGAAGTGTATTATGCAGATATCCAATATTCGTTTGATGGCTTTACTTAGTTCATATCCAAAATAATACTTTAAGCCTATCGGTATCGCAGCATTAAATGGAGCTGTGCAACGGGGATAAAGCCACTTTCATCCGTCCGTGGGCGGAGGGCTTAGTGCGTTATAAGAGAGCTTGAGCCAGGCCAGGTGAGGCGAGCTTTGAGGCTGAAACGCGCCCTTGACCCGCTGCGTATACCGCCTGTCTATCCACTGCCGATCACTCTGTCTTTACGTACTCTTTGATTCATCACTTGAAAGTGATTGTAATGATCTTCTTGTAGAAATGGATAGAAATAACTTTAGAAGCTGTTCTTCCAAAATAATGAACTTAAACCATACACACACACCGATTTTCGTCTACCCGACTGTTCCTGTTTCGACTCTGGTCTGCTTTCACCGGGAATTTCAGATGTGATTGGTACATACTTAAAGGCCGAGAACATTCTTTGGCCTCACGCCTAATTATATCAATTTGTCATCGATATCGATTTCCCACTGTAGCGCAGTTACTTCGCATTGTTAGTACAGGAAACAGGTGCCAGGTGTCCCGTGCAAGGGGGCCTACCTTATTTCTTTGAAATTATGATTACGGCTTTCTACTTCAGTAGCAATCTTTTCTAAATTACCAGTCATATTTTCTTTCTTATTGTATGGCGTAGGTACCTACTTATTTATTCACATGATTCTTATCGCAGCTTGCTTGCCTCTAGATTCGTTTTGTATAATAAAATATATTTTCTTTATAATTAATCACTATCCATTAAACGTTACGCTTAAATGTGGTCATCATCACTTTGATTGTGTGATCTCTGTGTCTGATCTGTGAAATAAGTTTATAATCGCTTGGATACTTTCTGGCCGATAATCGCAGCAGTGCACCGCAATCTAGTTGCAAAATCTGGATTGAGTTTTACATTGTCGATCAACTTTGTAATAGGTACAAATTGACAAAGGTAACTGTCATCGCGATATAGGTACATCATGCTCCGATTTTTAGCTGCAGTCGCAATAAGATTAACATGTTTGTCTAGACACTAGCTGCAGATACAGGTGTCAACTAAATTAGAATAAGAATAAGAAGAATAAGAATAATTTATTTGCTCAAATACAGTACATAAGATGTGAATTGCATAATTAGTATCATGTATCCAACCTAAATTAAGGCATGCAAAATTATATGTAGGTAGTCAAATTAATAATCTATTAAAATATGATTTACATGGGTACAATTGAAAACACAATAAATTTTAATTAATACAATTTCATAAGTTCCATTACCTTACTTATGCTATAAAACTCACTGCCACATAATAGAGAAGCAATATCGATCGGCACCATCTCTTATATGTATGTATACTGTTCATTATTCCTTGTCTCGTCACCGAAGCGAGGAGTTTTTAATAAGGCCTTCTTGTGCAGAAAGCCCTTATACAGGTGCGGGCCAGAGTCGAGAACCACTTGTACCGCCTTTAGACAAGTCCACTCTACTCACCGCTTCCTTTACACGTTTTATGTCCTATTTTTAATACCAATGACTAAAAACCTATTGATGAAACCTGTTTATAATTGACTTGTCGCTGTATATCTTTACATCCTACCATTTCAAGTATTGTTCTTATTAACAAAGCTTTTGCGGCCTCATTTCATCACTGTCTCAATTAAATTGTATCGGCTGCCATTTCGGTAATAACTTGCAATTTATTACCCACCAACGCTTTATTAGACCAATGCCGTCTGTTATATAATTGAATTCGAAACGATTAAATTGAATAAAGTTTAAAGTTAATTAAGAGCGTGTATGTCAATCATAATGGTTAAGCTAATATTTGTAGTCAACCTTCAGCTTCGGTTCGAGTTCAAGAACAATAACTAATTACCGAAACTTAATGTTGCGCAGAGAAATGTTTATCACGCAAGGGCAGCCTGCAGGCGGTGGGAGTCGTATCGTTACTCATTGATATTGCCGCGAAATCCGCGCCATTTGCGGACACACAAAACAACGCTGACCTAGTTTCCGTCCGCAGTTTGCAAGCGAGTTACTGTTACTGCATGCACCTCCCTACCCTAGCCTACCTATTGCTGGGTTTCAGATGTCAAACTTTGTGCAACTGTGCACGCTAATCGAATTTATAGGCACTCTCCTAATGCTCCACTAATACTTGTTTATGTAGGTAACGACTAAGTTTTAAATCAATAAGCAATCTGGCTGGGTAAGGTAGTACGGGTAGTACCATTGTGATGTGACCTTAGCCTTTACAAAAAATTATTCGATATAACTTGTTTAAGGGTCGGCACCATGTAAACTGGGTTTGCGCGGGCAACAAGTTTGTACAGAAAGCGTTTGATTTAAGACAAATAATGTATACACATAGATAGAGGAAGAGTTGGGACAGTAGACGAAAACAAGGATTTTTTAAAATATTTTGTAGTTTTCCTAAAAACAAGCATTGATTTACCCAAAAACATGCAAAACGCACTTTGCGCGGGCAATAGTTTTGGCTTAAGTAGAAAAGACCACTAAGAAAATTACATACCTAGTTATAGGTGAATAGACTAGCCAGTAGACGAAAACCGTATTTTTTTAATTTTCATTTAGAAAAAGTAAGATAATTGTAAAGAAACCTAAAAGAAATATTTTAGAAAATCTTGCTACAAACTGGCTTGTTTTTCTGCGTAAAGAAATATTCTAACAAGGGATTGCATATATTTTATAAAAATAAAGGCTATTTTGAAACATTATTCTTAATATTTGCTTACAATGCAATTATAACAAAAAAAATAATTTTAAAAATTGGATGTATTGCAACGTTTTTGACAGAATTCTCTGAAATGGCCATGTTTCTTCCATACAAATTCAGTTGCCCGCCGGGCGTTCAGGAAGGAGGCCGTGTCGAATTTTTCAAAAAAATAAATTTTCGAATTACGTAAAATTGCATTACAGTCTAAAATATTTCAATAAAAAACTATGTACAAACTGCCAAATTATGTCATACTTTTGCTACACTATGGTACAGTTTTGACATTTTGTTGAAGTTCAAGCAAAGATGTAATGCTATCGCAGATACAGCATCGCACATTTTTTTTCTAATTTTATTGAAAATTAAGTCAATGAAAAAAATAATTTGGTTTGATTTATTACCTATATTTTTTAATTGGCGATTAAGGTGAAAATCGGATTGGAACTTTCTCGGGTCGCGGAATCATATTAACTGTTTTTGTAATAAAAGGTGCTGTTTAATTAGGGTTTTACAATTATTTTGAGGGGTGATTCAGTCTGAAATTTTGAACAACTTTTCCTCATGAATGTATATCAAAATACGAATTGACATTATGCGTAATACATCGCACCACAGGCTATACTAGATCTATACTTGGCTAGGCAGCAGGCTATAGTAGGCTATTTATCTATACTAATATTATAAAGAGGAAAGATTTGGTTGTTTGTTTGTTTGCATTACATGGCTCCGAAACTACTGGACCGATTTAAAAAAAACTTTCACCGTTGGAAAGGTACACTATCCCCGAGTGACATAGGCTTTGTGTGTACCAAGGGCGAAGCCGGGGTGGACTGCTAGTATAGTATAATGGTATTAAAATAATAGTCAAAAAACAAAAAAAGTCTGCATTTTCATACAAGTGTGCAGCCGCCCGGGAAATTTGTATAGGAACCGATTTTTTGGTGTTTTTACTGATTTTAGGGTTTCGCTTGTCTGTCTATCCGTAAGTCACAGCCAATTTGCTACGAAACTATTAGAATGATTAGTTGAGATTTAGTACCTACACTTATGTAACTTAGTGACCCAAAGATAGACGTATAACGTAAATAAATTAAATTTAAAAAAACGGGGCCACTTATGGTGGGTAAATTAGACATTAAAAAAAAGTTTTGATAACAAAATCGTGTGACATATCAAATGAAAGAACTTTTTATGACAATTTTAAATATATATTTTTTTTAATTTTTCTTAGATCGGTATTTTTAAGTTATTTAAGAAAATGGGCGAAAATTGACCCCCCCTACTAAACTACTGGACCGATTCAGTTGAAATGTGGTGCACATAATGTAAATTAGTGACCTAAAGACGGAAGTAAAATGTAGGTAAATGAATAAATTAAAAAAAATGGGGCCTCACACACACATGGGAGATAAATGAGACATTAAAAAAAGGGTTTTGTGAACTATATCGCGTAAAATATCAAATGAAAGAGCATTTTATGATAATATTAAATATATTTTTCTATATTTTTTAAGTTGGTGTTTTCAAAGTTATTTTTTAAAATAAATAATAAAAATACCCTTATCTCCGAAACCACTGAACCCAAACTTTTGAAAAATATACAGTTAATAGTTCTTTACCTATAGATTACAGGAAAACCTATTAGAAGATAAATAATAAAAGGGTGCAGTAATGCTAATTACTGCTTCATCAATCAACCAATTTTTTACCTGTTTTCAGGAAAAGATTTCTTTTTAGTGCTCTTTGTTGATTCGATAAAAATATTGTACAAAATCAAACAGTCAAGTCATTGATTGAGCACATACAGCTGCTAAGCCTAGACTGTTGATCTGTTCAACGTGCAATCCTTTTTTACCCTCCGTACTTACATAATAAGGTGAATAGAAGTGAAAGGTGTTACGATTGCAGATGGTCGCTAAACGTATTGTTTCACAAAGAAAATTCAAATGTGTACATTTTCTGTCAGTGGAACACAAAACGTGTAGTTTTCCAAGTCACCGCTCGCGTAAAATACTATTTATATTAATATATAAGTAATATTGATTTACGCAGAATTATTATAAATTTGTCTATGGTTCCCTAAAATTTCAACTTAACCAAAATAAACCGGCCACGTGCCGTGACGGGCCACGTGCAGTGTAGGGTTCCGTAGTCAGTACCTACTTGTTTTATGTAACTAACAACTGCCTAACTTTAGGTTTGAATTCAGTCCATGATACTGAACAACTTTCACCAAGGAACAAACGAAATACAAAAATTATTTTTGATCTCTTACACACAAGATTTGGCAAAATGTAATATATGTATGGAATATGTAGCCCCAAAGTAAGTTTTAAACTTGTATTATGGGATACTAACTCAATGATACTATATTTTATGATTAATACATACATAGATAAACACCCAAGACCCAGGACAATATGAAAAAAACCATTTTCTAACTTGCCCTGGCTGGGGCTCGAACCCAGAACCTCCGGATTAGCGGTCTAGCGTGTTAACAAGCCAAGTAGGTACAGTAAAAGAAATCCCAACAGATTAGTACATACCACAATGAAAACATGGTTATATAGTTCAAACAGTTTTCCTATGGCTGTACGAATCTACAATGATCTGCCTAATAATATTAGATCAATACATAGTCTTAAATCATTTAAACAAAAACTGTATGACTGGCTGGTTAAGAAGTGTTTTTATAGTGTTAAAGACTTTTTATCCGCATCTATAATTATATGAATTCTATAATGATAATAATAATAATATATAATAATAATTTGACTAATATAGGATTTTTAATTGACAATAAATAAAATAATAACTAAAAATTTTTTTCCAATTGAATTGATGTACCAATATCTGTTGCATGTCAGTGATGACTAAATGTGTGAGACTCTACATGACTTTTGTACCACCAAAATTGTACCACATTTTAAGCAATAAACTACATTTCATTTCATTTCATTTCATTTAACAATTACCCCACGGATGTCGAATGGAAAGCAAACATTTTCTTTTCATATTTAATTATGTGTTCCTTAGGAAAAGTTGTTCAGTATCATGAACTGAATCCACCTTAAATTAGTTTTAGTACGACGGGAGACGTTATATACAACTGCCGTGATTTTTTTTAAGTGTCCATATACAACCGTTTAACTGACAGAGAGGGGAGACACATGATTCTAACAAAAATTTGCAATCAAAAACCAAATATTTCACAAACGGATTGCTAAAACGAAAACGGGTGTTCATAATCTTACAATATTTTTGAAAGACCTATTCAACGACGTCTCACACCACACATTTTTTTTTTCAAGTTTTTATTACCACTTATCCATGCCCATGCCCAATTACAGCTTTCTAGTACTAATAGTCTATGAGTAAAACTGGGGACAGACAGACAGACAGACAGACATGACGAAACTATAAGGGTTTCTTGTTTACTACGGAACCCTTAAAAGCTGCGTGAAACAAAAAAGATTCTCTATTCTAAGGGTTCTTTGTCATTTGCGCTTTAACTAATTTCAAAATACGAGTAATCAAAACCACTTGTGCAAATATTTCGCTCCAGTTCGCATACGATAAATTCAAATTGTGCTTTCAATCTTAATGTTGTCCAAGTCAAATGTTAAGATTCTTATGAATAAATTTCAGTTTTCTCTACCTACATAACTTGGCAGCTATTTAAATTTCAATTGTTTTGTCGGACTTTAAAACTTGGCATTTTTACATTTATGTTTTTGATGGGATAAAATAAACACCCAAGAACCAGGACAAATTAAAAAAGGCCATTTACCAACTTGCCCTGGCTGGGAATTGAACCCAGAACCTCCGAGTGACGGACTAGCGTGTTAAGGAATCGCCACGGAGGTCGACTAATAAATTGAAAAAGTAATAAATTTTACGCAATATTCGAATAACTATAACTTGGATTTTTTAGAAAGTGCTATATGAATTTCACATATATTTAAACTCGCTTTTTAAATAAACGTCTTGCATTCACGCACACTACTGTATTTTCGACTTTAATTTTTCTACTGATAGCCTGTCTACTAAAGTGTTGAGTACATTATAATGACGTCTGCCAAGGCCTTAATTCAGAAATAATAATTCAAACAAAATATTTCTTTGATTTGATTGATTTGAAAATTTTAATAAGTTTCGCGGACTGGAAGTCTTGACGAAAAGAAAAAAGTAAGCTGCATACTAATTCTACGTTACAATTTATGATTACCTACATTTATTGTCCCGTTTACATATTATTAACTCTATGCAACTTCATCTTGACATTTTTATCCCCCTAGCGGGAAAATTTTGCATATTTCAGAGCCAAATCCGACCACGTGGCTTTGCGCATACGGTCCTTAATTGGAGTATTTTGTTGTTTATTAATGAGGTTTTAATACAATTAAGTAGTGGTAAAGAAAATAGTTCAATAAATAATTTGTGACAGAGGCCTGACGCAATTTCACTGTCGTTAAAAACGAAAAGTAATTACTGCTCAGAACAACAGCTAATTGCCAAATTAACAATTTAAGGCGCTCTTAACTTTGCTTTATAAGTTTACTGCTTCCAATTTAGTAATAGAAGATTTATATGCACGACGACGTTTATTCGAATCTAATAAAGATTTTTTTAAGTTATACGGTTTCATTGGTACTAAAAGCTAAAAATTAACTAAAATAAAATCGTGGGACGTGTCTTACTTTTTATTTTCTTCAAACCCGATAGGACAGAAATTTGAGTCCCACGATTTTATTAATATTTTTTATTAAAATTTTTATTGCTTACTTTTTTTAACTTAATTTTTTTTATCCATTTTATTTCTAAGATTTAAATTTTTGTACAGTGTAGTGTACTGTACAGTGCCTTTTATTTGATACCCATATTGCGGAGGTTGTATAAAAAATATGTATACTAACCGTATAGTAATAATATTAACTTTCTTGTAGTGGTCTTGTTTTGTACATAAATAAGATCTAAAATCATTCAAATATTTATCTAAAGGTAAATAAATGGTCTTTGACACCAATATAGGCTGGAAATAGGTAAATTAAAATAAAACTATTGCCCTTGCGTTGTTTTTAAAGATAATGTGTCTAAAAATTTAAAAATACTAATACACTTTCACGTCTTTATCTCTAATGGGGTTGGCAGAACTTAGGGCAAAAAAATGGTTTACTTAGTAGATTTTATTTTCATATACTTAATATACTTCTTTTTCTTCGTCTAAGCGCAAGGTGCATCCTCAGCTGTGCTGCTTCGGAGCCCGGGGTGCGCTTTCCCGTTTTTTCTTTTCCAAATATAAAATGCATGTCAATGGTCACCCAAGGATGTCAAAGACCTTGTAAAATAGAAAAGAAATAGCCGGAACACTTTCAATGATTTGGCTATAGTTTTACAACAGGCCGCCTGCCTGACGTCAACCCTCTGGGAATGTATTTGTGCGAAAAGTTTTACAACCGGCCGCCGCGCGCCGCCCGACGTTAACCCTCCTTGGGAATGCAATTGTAGCACGAGATGTTTGTGCTTAGTCCTTTAGTCGCCTCTTACGACAACTACAGGAAGAGATGAAGTGGTCCTATTCTAACCCGGAACCACACGGGTAATATACTTATGTTATATAACACATAAACTGAACACAACTTGTTTCATATACTTATTACATTAAAGAGTGATTTTTTTGAGTTCACGTTATTGTTACATCGACAAATTTAAAAAGTTTACCTAAATGAAGGTTTTAAAGCATTAGACGTACAGAAACCGTGGAACATAACTTGCGCAACTTATTTTTTATTAAATTATAAGCAACCAGCATAGACCTAGAAAGAAATTTATTTTTTCTGTAGAGATAGAACTAAAGCAATGGTATTCAATAAACATAACTTTGTTTTAGGATGTATGTACAGTATGGCGGCCTTCGGTCCCGTGCTCGGATTCTTGCTTGGTGCTTATCTTCTGACTTTTCACATGGATTCGATATCTGGCGCTAACATTGTCATAGGTAAGCAAACTTATGCTCAAGACTAATCTAAAATATGTCTACGCTCAGTGGCGGATTTTCCAGCGGACAGAGTAGGCCTAGAGCGGCAGATTTAAGAAGGGCGGTAAAGTCAACAATTTCTGTTTGCCTAGTTTTGTGTTACACGACCAAGTAAAAAAGGGACGATGAACTACCTACCAGTTTTTGAAATACGAAGGTATTTTTTATTTATTCTGCTTTACAAATTAACAAATCGACTCAAATATACATACTCATATTCAATGTAATTTGCAGGCCCCGCAGATCACCGATGGGTGGGCATGTGGTGGGGCGGATTCCTACTATGTGGGCTGCTCCTCATTCTCGTGGCCATCCCATTCTTCTCGTTCCCGAAAGTGCTCGTCCGAGAGAAAGAGAAGATACGATTAGTCGAAAAAGCTGCGGCTGCCAGTGGGAGCGGTTCCTCTAAACCAGCGAAACCGCAGTCTGATGTTAAAGATACAGGATATGGAAAAGATATAAAAGGTTAGTAATTCTTGACCTAAAAGTTTTATCCATTCACCGTCCTTCTTACATCTGAAGATGAGTATTAATGGGATAAGGTACTTATTTGGTGAGAATCAAATTATAATCGACTAGTTTTTGTTGAGTATATGGTTTCCTGTATACACGGACACGGTTATTAGAAGGATAACTTGAAGGGTATAATAACTCTATAGTACTTATGTTTATTTTTTATTTGTTTTATTTAAGTGTTTGTTAGAGCGAACGATGTATTTTTAGTGACTGCGAAAGATAAAATACATTTTTTTATAAACGATGATCCTATTACATGCATAGAGGTATAATTAAGTTTAATGGATTCATCAACGTCGTATGGCTGTGTGACAGGACCTAGGCAAAAATCGGCACTGACTCGCCGTCATCGTACGGTTTCGTCAGTTTTCTTGGCATACGTTTTCTATTAAAATATTGTTTTCAGATATACCGGTATCAATGTGGCGGCTCCTCAAGAACCCGGTATACGTGGTAACCTGCCTCGGCGCGTGCATGGAGCTGATGATCGTGTCTGGCTTCGTGGTGTTCCTGCCCAAGTACCTAGAGACGCAATTTAGCTTGGGCAAGAGTCAAGCTAGCGTTTTCACTGGTAAATTTATAATAATGTAACTTATATACTCGTAATATAATGATATTTGTTTCCTCATTTTATATAAAGTTCACGGCATGTCGTGGGAGTTCTTAGCCGAGTTACACGCCCACGCCACTTGGAAATATTGTAAATTAATTTATATTCTGTCGGAAACTGGAAAGCTGAAATCTTAAAATACTTTCTTCCCGATCGCCTGTGTATGTACCTACCTAACTAAATGTTCCCTATCCGAATTTATTAGTTTGATGAGGTCTACTCAGTAGTTTCATAGATTTTTTAGTTATATACCTACTGAGAACTAAACTGTAAATATCAATCAATCGATTTGAAAGTACATTAAATCGATTAATCTCTTTTTAGGCTCCATAGCAATTCCCGGAGCGTGCATCGGGATATTCATGGGCGGGTGCTTGTTGAAGCGGCTGGAGCTGCGGCCCAAGGGCGCCGTGCAGTTCGTGCTCATATCCAACACCGTCTGCCTGTCGTGCTACGCGCTGCTCTTCTTCCTGGGCTGCGATAACATCAAAATGGCTGGCACTACTATACCCTATACTAATAACAGGTATCATCCAAACGTATTCCGGTTGCATCCTCAGCAGTAACTCTTCAGAGCCCGGGGTCCGCTGCCTAACCTAGGTGATATGACGAAGTTACTGGTTTTTACAGAGAGCGACTGCCGTCTGACCTCTGCAACCCAAAGGGTAGACCAGAACCAATCCAAGGAGAGGTTTAAACAATTCTTTTCGGATAATCAGGTGATTCAAGCCTGCAATATCCTAACCAGACTGGAAACAACTTTTTCGCAAAGTATGCTTCCCAGTGTGATTTGAACCCACGATCTCCGGATCACAAGGCAAACCACTGGACCACGCAGACAGTCTTCAGTATCGACAAGTTATCGTCTACTATAGAACGTAAAAATACATCAATAGGAGAAATTCGGTATCCGGTTTATGTAAAAACCTTCAAACTGGTTTCGCCAGTGCTAAGGTCGTTTTTTGTCTACCCGTATAAGCAACATTTGATATCTGACTGATTTACCGGATGTATTTAATTAATCTTCATGGCTATATTTGAGAAAACATTCACAAATAAAGTCCCCAAGGTCACACAGGTGAATTCAAACTGACAACTATAAACGCCTAAAGGTGCTCCCTCACCGCGAGCATTTACGTGTAATGTAACGTTGCATTACATCAGTAAAGGAGGCGAACCGAGCATAACAATGCGCACCCTGTAATGATACAATGTGTAACATCTTGATACAACTTGTATCATCAATGCGCTTCACTTGCAACAAAGAATTATACTTTTTGGTTTATGTCCAAAGTAGTTAAGTACTTACTTTCATATTAATGATTTATATAAGTAACATTTTCAGTAACGCTCCTATTTTAAAGATTTTGAATAAGATTGTAGATATTATAAAAAACAATGCCCGTCGTACGTTTTGTTTTTATTTTAATTACGTTGGATTTTATTAGCAAAAGCTTTGTTTGCTTTATTTTTTGTTTATTGGGAAGTTATCAAGTTTATTGAAAAAATATTTTAAATTAATAGATACCTAGATATATAGATACATAGAATAGTCACGGTTTCACTACCGTGGTATCGTGACCGCGTACAAATATTTGTTCAGCTGTTTGATAACACGACGCATGTATCAAACACAACCATCAGTCACTCATTTATGTTCAGTCAGTTCACCCTGGTTGCATCAAACGTTTGGAGCCGGATATTACGCAAATGATTGCTGCTGTTTAATTTCTGATAAATAAATTCCTGTAAATATACCAACCCTGGCCCGGATATAGGTAGGGGGCAAACCAGGGCCCCTGCTCCGGGCGCCAGTTTCAGGGGGCGCCAAAATCGTCGAATATTTGCCCCCTTCTAGTCATAGAGCGGCATATTAGATTTTGGCCTTCATAAAGAGTAGTCATAGAAGAATAATACATAATAGAAGAGAATTCATACTCCTCCGACGAGAAAATAGCTCTTAAATATAGATGGATAAAGAGTAGTCCTGATTATCGCCAGAAATAAGTAAGGCGCCATTAGATTTTGCCCCCTCCTAAAAATGCCTAGATCCGGCACTGCACTACTATAAAGAGTCGTCGTTCTCCGAACTTTGCTGACACACTGCCATAGAATAATAAATAATACTATCGTAACACTAACATGTGTGTCGTTCGATGTCTTCAGTTTGAGTTTATTATTAGCGGTTTCCCCCTGACATGGCTATAAGCTTTTTAAATGGACAATCAGGGAGGTGTATTCGAGTTTTTAAGCGTCTCGTTTTCGTCACCTAAATGTCATGATTGCTAGAATAGCCACTTTACTTATTTTTATATGCAAACTACCAGTACCCATTAAGGCCCCGTCAGTTCAGAGCCAAGAATACTGTGTTTTTGAAAAATCACTTTAAATAAACTACTAGTTTATTTCTCAAAAAATTTATTATATGTATATATTATATATAGAATATACATCTTTTGGTATAGTTTTTATATAAAAATGTGATTGTATAAAGTAGTAATATATTTTTTAAAGGTAAATTTAGGCAAATTTAGAGGTATGTTTGTGATTTTTTCCATCGAGCCAAAAATGCTTAACACTTCCACTGCTGAAAAATGCAACGTGTGTGTTTTTCCAAAGAGGAAAACACATACGGTGCGTTTTCAGCAGGGGAAGTGTTCGTGTTTTGGATATTGTAGATGTCTGTAGAAAAGCCTTAAGATTCCTATGTAAAATTTTTGAGAAATAAACTGTAGTAGTTTAATTACAGTAAATTTAAAAAACACGCACAGTATTGCGGGCTGTGAACCCATCTCGCATTAACTAAAATGCAATGACTAAATACTAATTTATTTAAAACTAGCAGTCCACCCCGGCTTCGCCCGTGGTACACACATAGCCTATGTCACTCGGGAATAGTGTAGCTTTCCAACGGTGAAAGACCCAATACTTTTTGAGCCTATTCATTACAAACATACAAAAATAGGTACAAATCTTTCCTCTTTATAATATTAGTGTAGACAAATATCCTGTAATTGTACCTTACCAATTTATGTTTTTAAATTAATGCATACGGGAATTAACGCGAAACGTACCTTTTTTTATTTATTTTGCTGACAGCAAAATAAATAAAAAAAGGTCATCATCATCATCATCATAATAATATAATAATGCAACGCGATAGTTTAAAAGTATTTATGTTTTTAAATCCGTATTACCTTATAAATGTCATTGTAGGTGCCTACATTTTAATGGTTCATCTTTTTCGCTTTTACCTATAAAATAAATTTTCATTCTGCTGTTTGAGAACTTCTATATATTGATTGGCACACGAAGCTGTCTGACTTCTTCTGCCACGCGTTAGTTCGTATAAATAAGACTGCTGCAAAAGAGGAGTAAAACGTTTTCAGGGTTCATGTATGACAATGTCAACTAGTGTAGTTACTAGGTTAATTTTTTTTGTTAAATAAGTCGTGTTTTTAATTTTTGGTAGCTAATAAATTGACTTGTCCTCAGCAACGTGGAGCCGTTCAAAGTGAACCTGACGGCGGCGTGCAACTTCAACTGCCTGTGCACGGAGACGGACATGGAGCCGGTGTGCGGCAACAACGGCCTCACATACTTTTCCCCGTGCCACGCCGGCTGCGCAGACTTCTCCACCGGACGCGCCAACTTCACTAACTGCGCTTGTGAGTATCCGGTACTTGATTTTTTTTTTTAGAATTATTTT
Organism: Acrobasis repandana; assembly: GCA_963576875.1. Taxonomy (NCBI): domain Eukaryota; kingdom Metazoa; phylum Arthropoda; class Insecta; order Lepidoptera; family Pyralidae; genus Acrobasis; species Acrobasis repandana. Next base: position 9,321,747 of record OY756215.1, read on the forward strand.
ACGGCCTTTAAAGCCTATCTTTCGGTTGAGAAATGCGACCAGTAGGCGTCCGAGAACAGCCGGAAATCTGGCCATCCGTAATTCGGACACGCTCGCTTAATTATTGTTTTGTCTATTTAAACTTCTCAGCCGTCAAGCGACAGCCGGCTGTCGCGCGCGACGACCTTAGGGCGCGTCCACGGACACGCGGACCGCCGTAACGTCAAACACCAAGCGACAGCCGGCTGTCACTTTATCCCACTTGACATTGCACCTTATTTCAAGTACTTACAGACTACTTTAGTATAAAGAATCCTACTGAATCATTTAAACTGTTCCAGCTATTTCTTCTCCATCTTGCAAGGTATTTGGCATCCTTGGGTGACCATTGACATGCATGTTATATTTGGAGAAGAAAAAGCGGGAAAGCGCACCCCAGGCTCCGAAGCCAGCACAGCGGAGGATGCAACCGGGAACGCGCTTAGACGAAGAAGAAAAATCCTACCGAATCGGGCCACTTGGTACCTAAAAGAACCGGCCGCTTGAGGGCTGTGGGGTGGGGTTTAGCAAAGCATTTTATAATTCCATGGCATCTACTTGCAGGCGTGCACGCGAACAGTCGCGACATGGGCATCGGCGGCCTGGGGGCCGTGGTGAGCGGCGCGTCGGCGTCGGCGCTGACGGCGGGCGCCGCGCGCGAGTACAGCAGCGAGGTCACCGTGGTGCCCGTGGCCACGGCCGGCGCCTGCAACCCGCCCTGCAACACCATCTTCCCGTTCCTCGTGCTGCTGTTCTTCATGACCTTTGTGGTGGCCGTCACTCAGATGCCTCTGCTGATGATTGTGCTCAGGTTGGATTTTTACTAGACCGGTTATGTTTTGTCACTATGCAGGGTGATTTTGAACCTCGTAGCTATAATAGAAATAGCTGGGCGAAATAGAAAATAGAGGGAAAATGATTGGTCACTTAATACGATATGACTCATTTAAAAACATACTAGAAGGAAAGATAAAAGGTAGAAAAGTTCCAGGACGACCAAGAAAGAGCTATGTAGACCAACTGAAAGAAAAACCAGGGGTCATGTCGTATCAAGCACTAAAGAGTAAGGCAGAGAACCGAGAAGTTTGGCGCATACTCCACCGACAAGAGCCACCAAGCTCTTAAATAAGAAGAGAGCTATAATCGAGGAAAGTACTTTTTAAGCGAAATAAGAAATATACAACGTGGAAGGGACATACCCGTAATAAATCAAACCACAGTCTATATCATCTTATCTAGATCATTATAGTATATTGAAATTAAAATAACAGCCAAAAAACAACCAAAAAGAATTCGGCATTTCCATACAAAAGTATGCAGCCACCCGGGCAATTTGTATGGAAAAGCCGATTTTTTTTTTGTTTTTGTCTGTTATTTTAGTTTCATTATACTATAATGATCTAGTATACACGTGGTTCGATTTATTACGGGTATGTCCCGCAATAAATCGAAACACACTTTGTATATTCTGTCCTATGCACTTTGTTTTATAATAAAATCCGAAGATATCAGTGGACAAATACATTACCTCTACAAATAAATACTATTTGAATGTCACCGCCGCTACTGGGCTCGTGGCGACCGGCGAGCAGGGAGGACAACGGCCGCGCGTATAGTAAAGTCAATAGATTAGCCATTTATCAGAAATTTGGGAGAAAAAAATTACGTTTTCGGTTTCATTTTCCGTAGTCGGTTATAAGTTTCTTTTTTAGCGTGGGAATATTTCTTTCCATCTTAGTCTTAGGGTCAGTTCACACCGAAACGCGACGCGGCGCGTCGTAGCGCGCACGTGAAAGAAATATAGAACTTGTTTACTAGACAAAAAGAGTGAGAGCCCGCTGCGCCTCGCTATGCAGCGCTACGCAGCGCGGCACAGCGGGCTGTCGCTGAAATCAGTATTTTTTTGCCTAGTAAACAAGTTCTATATTTCTTTCAAAGTGAGCGCAACGTCGCGTCGCGTCGCGGCTCGGTGGGAACTGACCCTTAAACGTATATCATCATCATCATCCGAGCGTATTCCCGATTATATAATATCTTTAGCGGTTATGCTTCAGAGCCCGGGGTCCGCTACCTAAACCCTGATTTGAGAAGGTTATCTTGTTCATAAATTGGCATGTGATTGCAGGTCGGTGAGTGAAGAAGAGCGCTCGTTCGCTCTGGGGATGCAGTTCGTGATATTCCGTCTGTTCGGCTACATCCCCGCGCCCATCGTGTTCGGCAACCTCATCGACTCCACGTGTATACTGTGGAAGCAGTCTTGTAGCGGCGAGAAAGGCGGCCGCTGTCTGCTCTACGATATCGAGCAGTTCCGATACAGGTAACATTTTTATCTCTTTTGTTTTAATTTACTAGCATGATTGCGAGTCAGATTCAAAAAATTGTGACCTGCAATGTGTGCCACGTTGTTCACAATGTTTTGACTATATTATTAAGCTTGTTGCTGGATTGTGTGCCTAGCGTGTCTTGTACACATGGGCGCTGACAGGATTACTTTCAAGGAGGTGCATCTGCATCTCAGTACCGGACCTAGACTTTTGTTGGCGACGGGAGGGAAGTTTGCAAATGCTGCGCCCAAACACTTAGACCACTTCCAACATTTCCGAATTGGTTCTGTTCTTGCTCTTTACCAAGTTTTCCTCCAATCATCCTAATGTCATCGTCCCATCTTTCGAACTGCGCTTCTCTCTTTATTTTGCCATTTCGGGCAAAAAAGAGAGGGCAGAGGGCATCTCATCATCGACTCAGATTATATTATACATTCACGTGTTATGATGTTTCCAGTGCGTCGCCACATCAGATTTTCTTAATTATTACATCCTCTACTTTTGTTCACTGTCTCATTTCGTCTGCTCTTCTGCGATCACTTATTGTGTTTCCCAGCATGCGCCTCTCTATGCTTCTTTGACACGTCCTCTCTGACTGTAAGTATCAAGTAAAAGCACTAAAACATCGATGCAGTAAACTGCTGGCATTGGTAAATATTTGACTATAAGAAATTTCAAAATTTTTCAATAATTAAACACTTTCCGGACCTGGGCTAAAGCACCCAACCTCCTGCTTCAGGCTTTTAATGGAAATATGAATATTTTAGATACGTCGGCCTGTGTGGGGGGATCAAGATCGTCGCGCTGGGCATCTTCATGGCGGACTGGTGGCTGGTGCGCCGGCGCCGGCACCTGGAGCAGGCGCCGCCGCTCGACCCCAGCAAGGACATCGCCGGCTCCATCATCAGCTTAGATAAATGTCTGTATTGTTTTCTTTACAAAGTTTTTATAAATTCACGCTGGTTATGAAACGTAGTTTAGTGTAATATTCCATAAGAAATAACTTCATTGTGTGAAGGAAGGACTGTAACACAAGCTAGCTATAATTTTTATTTTTTCACTTATTAATGAATTCTATTATTTTTTCAGTATTTGAAGAACTGCCATCGACAGACAACGCTAGCGGGTTCCGGTCAGCCGTAACGTCGGGCCCCAGCTCCGCCATAACCACGCCCATGGAGGGCGGGCTGGCCGCGCACGAACACGACCCCTACAAGTCCAAGTTGCAGCGCACAGAGTCGCAGTACTCGCAGGAGTCGCAGAGCCGCGCCGGCAAGAACTCGCGCGTGCTAGTCGCCTCGCGCCACCTGCGGAACGACTCCAAGACCATCCAGCTGGAGCCGCGCGCGCGGCAGCACTCCGCGGACGAGCCCGAGCGGCCGCGCGCCGTCCGCAGCGACTCGCGCGACTCGAAGGACTCGCGTGACTCGCGCCGCGACCCATTCCCGCGCTCCACGTCGCGGGACTTCCCCGGACACTCGCGCAACGGCTCGCGAGACTTCAAAGTTCACTCGCGATCCGACTCGCGCGATTTAAGTCTGGAGCAGTTGAAGCATCTCGCGCTCAAAAGCATGGAGAGCCTCGACTTGACAGTGCTTCCGATGAGCAAGTGCGGCGACGAGGAGAGCAAGCGGCTGATTGAAGGCGGCGTGCTGCGGCACCGGCGCACGGGCTCGCGGGACCTCAAGCCGGAGAGCAAGCACAAGCGCACGTCGTCGCACCACCTCACGCTGGAGCCGGCCGAGCTCAGCCTGCAGCTGCGCGCCGGCCGCAGCGTGGACCAGCTGCCGGCGCCCCGGCCGCCCGCCGTGTGATAGCGAGCGACTGAGATCATATAGTCAAATTATATATTCAATTGAATGAACTCTTGTTCTAAACTTAGTTATAGATAAATGAGTGATTTAAAATCATATCTTAGTGTAGACTCGATGCTTAATGCTAGGATGCTTTAGGGTTGGGATACATCTGTCAGCACGGAAAAGCAACTTTCCTATATTGCTATCCTTTTTTGTCGCTCAGAACAGTCATTTGCTAGAGCGAGAGAGCAAATCTCTCGCTTTAGCGAATGACGCTTCTGAGCGACAGAAAAGGATAGTATCATAGGAAAGTGCTGTTCCGTCCTGACAGATGTGTCCCAACCCTTACGCAGCTAATAAAGTGCTTTGGAAAATCCGGTTAAAACATTTCGAACTCAAATAATCGTAACAATGTCAATTGGTAAAGGTTTGAAGAAAACCCTCAATGGATCTAACATTACATCATCTTTTTTTTAATGCTGTTACTGCGGTGCGTCTTTTCCGAAAGCAAGATTGTAGGTAACAATCTCGCGTTTGGAAAAGCCTAGAAGGTATGTAGAGTTGTTTAATTACATACTATATACTTTGTTATTCTTTTATTATGTACTTAATAATGAATAATTACCAGATGCGTAATGCAATTTAGTAAGTTACTAGAATTAATACGAAACAATTACGTGAATAAAAATGTGATGGTACGGCTTTCGTACACACAAATTGTATATGCTTATTCATTTGTTGATTGATGTTATTTTAAAATTGGATAGTTTAAATGTTTTGAATGCAACATCACACACTGCTGTGTAAGAAATTAAAACATGGTTCTGTACTGTCTTGACAACATTAATTTTTTTTTTTTTCTACAGTATTTTACAAAAGATCGTATTTCTTGTAATAGTAATCTTCTTTAATTTTTGGATATTTTTTTATTATAGAGGTACCTTATAGGTATACACACATACTATCTCTGAAAACTTCAACTCTACTTATTAAAGTTCATTAGATACTGCTCGCTGACAGACAGATGAACAGCAGAGGCTTAGTAATATAATAAGGTCCGATTGGAAGCGTTTGGATATGGAATCCTTATAGGAAATTAATTGTAACTAGACCTAGAATTACTTTTGTAGTATTTTTTGTTGATGTAGAGACTTACCAATTGTTTGTACTACTAAGAAATTTCAATAGTTGTGACATTGTTTTGTACAGATTGCTGAAATGCCTACCTACTGCATGTTTTTCAATGGCAATTTCTGTCTGTCTGTCTGTTATTGTATTATTATTATTCAGTCAAAGAATATTTCAGATTGTAGAAAGTTAGCTGCTTATTAGAATATAAAAGTTCCGTTTTTCCTTTTTATGGAACCCTAATAACATTGGTATTTATCACCAACATTGTCAGAAATGCCCCTTATGGTGCCACAGACTATATTTTTATAAATGCATTGTTATAAATAGAGATACCAGGTAGTACAAACACTGAAATAATCCAGAATGCACAAAACATAAATGTTAAGGCGAAGATATAGGCAAATGGCCTTGAAGTGTGAAATAAATTGTTAACTCGTAAATATGGTAATAATTTCCATATTGCTCTTCGTCATGCACTAGATACCCCTTTAAATTACTTTATGAACTGCCTTTGAAACTATTATTGGTGATCCGTCTAGCTTTAAAATTTGCCGTGGCCACTTTTGGCGGAAGCAAGTATTAAAGCTAGACGGACTAATGTAAATACTTTCAACTGTGGTTCATAAAATAATTTAAAGGGCTATCTAGTGCATGACGAAGAGCAATATGGAAATTATCTCCATATTTACGAGTTAATAATTTATTTCAAATGATGGCGCCACTTCAAGGTCATTTGCCTATACCTCCACCTTAATTTGCTGTTAGACGCTCCTGTATATTGCCCCAGCTTTCTCCATCAATGTAGGGTAGGTGTTAAAAATAGATAAATAATGTAAATGATAGTTAACAATAACATTCCTCCTAGCACTAATGGCAATTTTTTCTATTACACAAGCACAAAGCCACTTAAAAAATGTAGTGTGGTTTTATAGTAATTTTATCCTATATTTATGATCTCAACAGTGTTTTATTTTGACTGAAATATGTGTTACAAAACTGCTATTTAGAGTTTTTGTTTCATTATACATTTTCGTTATTTATTTTTACATTTTTGTCTTCATAACAGACTGCGAAATTTTGAAGTCTTTATATATTTGTCACCTATTCAGAGATCTTTTTTCTTTAGTAAATTCTATATTTAAGCTTTTAATTTAAAATATCAAGTCTTTATTGTGCAGCATTTTAAGACAAGATGTAATATTAATATATAAATCAACTTTATTATGTGACACATTATTCATATCTTTATTATCTGAATATTATATCACCTTTGTCAATTCCTGGGCTGCTATTTCGATTAAGAACTCAATTATAAACAGAGACCATCTTTCACAGTGGGAGCTGTTTATGTTACATATTGACATAATATTCTAAAATCTCAGCACATGCTACAGTAACAATTGTGAAAGATTCTCTGAGATATTATTTTAGTATGAAAGTGAGCACGTATTTTAAAGCAATATATTTATCTTGGATTAAAAATAAAAAGACAAATGTCAACAATGTAAATTTGTCATATATATGTTAAGAGAGAAATAGTTTGATATGAAAGAGAATGTTTTATCTAAAAAAAAATGCCTTATTACAATAGTTCTTAAGACTTGATACTGACTTAGCTGTATTCAAACAAGTTGTTATGTCAATCTCAAATTATGAAATTTGATAATAACAACTCCCTAAACTAATGTGTTGCATTTAGTGATTAATAAAAATTGCATACTTATTTTAAAAGTATTTTTATTTTAAATCTTTCAACTTCCTCCATATGTTTCCAAATTGGTACTCTTCCATCTACTATTATAATATAGGTATTTACTGAATACTTTCCAAAGCAAGATCAACTTCAAGAGCACCTGAGAAAAGCAGTATATTTGTTTAGCATCATTTATGAATATACCTACATAAATTACAACTTGACATAGTCTCTTACAAAGCACTGTTAAACTGGTACATTAATTTTCCGGGGTCCAGTGCTGCCCCCATTTGAAATAAATTATTTGAAAGGAAAGGAATTTCATTTAAAATTTTGTTATAGCAAACTCTTTAAAACTATTTTATGAACTAGTGTTTACAGTTTAAAGTGAGAATGTTAAGCTTTACTTCGCACATTTGCGAAAGATGGCCACTTTTAGTAAATGTGTGAAGAAAAGCTTCACATTCTCACTATTCATATCTTCATTTCTTTTCCAATGGGGGCAGCACTGGACCCGGGGCAATTCATGTAGCCCCTTAAGGCTGCAGTTATTAAAATAATTTTCTCAAAAAAAGATGAAAATCACAATTTCTCAGTCAACATTGAGCTCATTCATTAAATTATGATTTTCTAAAACAGTCCTTTTTATTAAAAAGATGAAAACTACATACACTTTAAATCAATTGCAACTAGTATATTACTAGTTCTACGTTCTATATTACAGCAGCAGTTTTATAATATTAAGTCATTACTTATGAACATGAATCCAACTAATCCTCTAACATTGGTACAAAAGTCTAATGCCCGTTTGCACTAAACATAAGAATCGCCTAAGTTCTTTCCTAAATTGTTTAGGCTGCTCCTAGCAAAAAATTTGATTGCACTAACCCTAAGCCATTCCTAAGTCCACTTAGGAAACTCTTAACTTTATGAGCCCGATTAGGAAGAGCCTGAGTTTAGGCTATTCTTAAGTTGTGTTCTGTGGATCATTTTTGTGACAAAATATTGTGTTTTGGTTTTGATTTAGTTAGGTCAAGCAGTTTGTTAAAGTTTTGTAATAAAGTGGCTTTTAAATTCAAAGCTTTTTTCAAAATTAGACAGATCGCATTCAACATGGCAGAGGATATATTAAATTTCTTTGAATTTGTAAAACTCTATTTTCATAATGAACAACACGCGAGAATTCGTATAACAAGACTACGACCAAACTGGTTCCAGAATTTCTATAAAATCGACTTCTTCAAGTGGTATCTACTGGATGTGCAAAAGAACAGTATTGTGGATATTAGACATTGCCTGCCTGACATATGGAAATTTTCACCACATTTACGAGTTAACAATTTATTTTAAATGAGGGCGCCACTTCGACGTCATTTGCTTATAACTTCACCTTAAGCTTATTTTCCATATTATTCCAAGATCATATTTGTATTGTAGACCAATTCAACGTACCAAATCTATCTATAACAAAACTGTTTTCAAACAAAATACATCAAGGTCAAAGACCTTATCTTTTGTCTCCTTTTAACTCACGACTGAATCAATGTAAAGACAAGGCCAATATAAAAACCATAAACAATCAATCTTTTCATTCATTCAATCATTCTCTTAAATAGGCAATGCCTAAGCTACGACATGGTTAAGATAAATCTGTTAGTGCAAACAACATTTTTAGCTAGGCTGTTCTTAGGCTTAGGTGTATCTTAACTAGGGCAAGCCTAACTAACGTTTAGTGCAAACGGGTGTAAATAATTAATTTCACACTTACCATTTTCTATGAATATCTTTGATACCTGTTTAACCACTAATTGGAGTCAAGCAAACCCTGTCTGTTTAGGGTTGTTGAGGAAGAGGAGGAAATGAAAGTGTCAAACAAAGTTTGTGGATGGGATGGGGTATCCTCATCAACCCTAGACTATACAGTTAGACATAAGCATAAGGATGTGATACGAGTTTCTATTGCTTATATTTACATATGCACAGTAGAAAATAACAATAGGTAGATGTTTTAAAATAATACACCAGATAGGTAAATATACAACAATCTATTTCACTATTCCAACAAGTCTAAATACATATACTTAAGGATACTAATGTACATTACAGATTCTATTAACTAAATAAATGCTTAATCCAACTCACCACATTCTTTAATAACAACTTTCTTGGAAGGCCGGCCACTCTTTGTGCCAAAACTCTCCATTTTCTTCACAACATCCATACCCTCGACAACTTCCCCGAAAACCACATGTTTCTTGTCAAGCCATGGAGTAGGTGTTGTGGTTATGAAAAATTGAGAACCATTAGTATTAGGGCCTGCATTGGCCATAGACAAAATTCCTGCTCCAGTGTGCTTCAACTTGAAGTTTTCATCAGGGAACATGCGTCCGTAAATAGATTTACCACCAGTGCCATTATGGTTGGTAAAGTCCCCACCCTGGCACATGAAATCAGGAATGATTCTATGAAACATGGAACCCTTGTAACCAAATCCCTTCTCTCCAGTGCACAATGCTCTGAAATTCTCTGCTGTCTTTGGCACTACATCTGTGTGAAGCTTAATAACAACACGACCTATAGGATCTCCATCTGCAGTAACATCAAAAAATACCTTTTTATCTGGTTGGGTCGAGGCGAAACGAAGAGTAGCGGCTGAGTAAATTGTGCCATTTATAATTGTGCGGCGTAATAAACCTGCTAAAGCCATGTCGAAGTTCTTGACAAAACGAAGTAATAACTGGATACTCCCTGGCTTTCAATCTTTTCCTTATTTTATTGTCGTAGTTTAGGTTACATTTCAAATAACCTCACTTTCGTGCGAATAAAAATAAGTTATCACATGTCAATGTCAACGCTTATGTCTAGTTTCTCTGCCAGAAGATTGTTTTGAGGCCAGAAGTGCCAGAAAGTCAAAGAAATTGACAGTCAAATCAAAACTAAACCTTAGACTGAACCCAAACTAAACCACATTACATTGGTGGTTGACCTCTGTCTGAGGGTTGGTTGACCAATCAATGACCACCATCAAATAGTATAGTAGGTAGCAGAGATATTGGAGGAAGGTAGTCTGTGACGACCATGTCCACCATAGCTTATACCACTTTTGTTTATCTGCAAAATTCAGACAAATACATAATAGTTGTTTTTTGGGGATTATACTTCCAATCCAATATATCTCTGCAGGCATCATTTAAAAAGATCAAGTGACACTTTACACATAATTTGTCAAAGTCACATACGATAAAATAATGAGGTGAAAAGCTAGCTAACCTGTAAACACAATTTTCGAATCCCTCCTAAGTTTCTAACTAAAGTTTATTAAATGTATCTACTCTACTGCATTGTATGTAAATGAATTAAATTTGGTTTAGTTTTGGAATATTTTTTAAACTTACGATTTTAAATAAACATGTTTTGTGTTAGGGCATTACTCCTTCAAATTAAAAAATCTCACAGGCTTAAAGTATACCAAAACTTTCCGATAATTAAACCGTTGAATATTGAGGAATACAAGTTCTATTCAGTTAAAGTGAAAGATGATTCAGGTAAGTTTTCTTTGACCTAGGATAGCTGAGCAAAAAGAGACACCAAATTATTTCAGTCAGTGTAGTCTACGTTTACAATTTTACATTATTCACATCACACCTAGTTAGTAGGTTAGTAAATAATATTGAAGATACATGAAACGATTAACCACCAAAAAAAATATTTTCATAGACAATATCTCCATAATGGGTGTACCACATGTCTATACCTCAATGATGCACAAGTAGGCGTAAGAAATGGAGGACCATTTTCTACGCCTACTTGTGCATCATTGAGAAGTAATTGTGAATGGAAACTGTATTTTTCTTCTTAAAAATTGCAGATTAAAGTACTTTAGGAAGTGCTTGTGAAAAATTCATCCTTCTTCCTCATAGCAAAACTTCCTACAAAACAGTTGCAGTCTTTTTAGATTTGACTGTTGTTATACTTATATTAAATGCATTACAGATCAACTTATTGATGAACTTTGCAAAGAAGACCCTGAGCAGGAAAAGAAACTCAGGATTTTGATGTTAGAAGTTGAAGTAATGCGCCAAGATGGCAGATGTGCCCCAAGTTTGCTGAAAACTCAGCATTGGCAACACTTGATGACCTTAGAAAGTCGCAGTCAGAGAATAAAATATCTGATGTATCTTTGGAAAACAGAAAAGGCAAAAGAAAATTTTAAAGTGAGGAAGAACAAACATACATAATACATACTAATTTATTTTAAGAGATGTATTGAAACATATAACATTTGACTTTTACATATTAAGTAAGATATATGAACACAAGAAATTTTATTAATAAGGTACCTCTTATTGATATTTTTCAGGCTAAAAAGGAAGCTAGGAAAAAAGAGTTGGAGTCTATTTCTCCTGAGGAAACTAAGGAATATCCAGATGATTTATTATATGGAATAAAATATAGATCATTATTCTTAAGAATCCGGGATCAATCCATGAACAATTTTGACAATTATAGGTAAGTTCTCTCATTTATGTAAGTTTCACAAGTTTCTATGTGCGTTCATTGAACCGATTCATAATTTCTTATTATTTCAGGGCTTTGCAAGCTATAACACATGGACAACCTATGATCGTGGACTGCTCTTATGAAGATTACATGGTGCACAGAGAAATTCTAAATGCTGCAAAACAAATGACATTTGTTTTTGGAGATAACAGAATACACAAGGATCCATTTAATTTACATTTGTGCAATGTTAACCCAAAAGGAGAGTTCATGCACCAGTTGACAAAAAACATACCATCCATTGATGAGCCTTGGTTCCCTCTGAATATTCATTCTGGAAGTTACTTGGATGTGTTCCCTAAAGAAAAACTAGTTTACCTCACTCCTCATTGCCGTGAAGAGCTAACAGGATTTGATAGTGACACCATTTATATAGTTGGATGTATGGTTGATAAGGTAACCACCATTTCCTTCTTGTCCTAATATTATCTAATCTAGAATTATAGTAAATCAAATCAAATTTTATATTTCAGGTTAACAATGAACCACTTTCCCTGGCAAAAGCTAAAAGAGACGGTCTGAAAATGGCTAAGTTGCCACTTGACCGATATTTAGAATGGGCCCCAGGCTCTAAGAAAAATTTAAATATAAACCATATGATCCCAATACTTTTAGATCTAAAACTGACTGGAGATTGGGAATATGCTTTACGACACATCCCCAGGCGAAAGTTAATGGAGACTAAAATATTAGCCATGCAAAAGAAACTAACAAACCCAGAGTTGAAGAATGAGGTGATCAAAAACTTTAAGAAATACTCTTGTATTGGAAAATTAAGAAACAATCCTTTGGCTCCATACCAAGACAGAAGATCAAAGTCCAGAAAATCATTGTATGATGATGATAGTATATAAAAAAGATAAATAAGTTAAACATGTCTTTATTTCATCTTATACCACATACTTTTCACACATCCATCCCAATCATTGTATATGTATTTCACATAAGAAAAACATGTAAATTAATTACTATAAGTAATACTAAATTAAACTAATGTTATATTTTGTACAGTGCATTAATGATTTCAAATTTTATTTAATGTATAATCTATATACAATCAGACATGCTACTCTTTTGAAGCCAATAATTTCATGTTTACAATATTGAAAGAAATAGGAGATCTATAATATTCCAACTTTAAACTATTGCACTTTAATTATTACTAGTTTACATTATTATATGCCTTGCATAATTTATACTAGTTAAAAGTTGGATTTTTTCTCATTTAATTCATATATAATATATAATGTCGAGCATGGCCTAAAGATCGAATACACAAAGTAAAAAATAATATATTCTAAGGAAACTAATTCCGACGGATAAAATGCTTCCGGGAAGATAGCTATGCTACATTTATTCAATAAAATTGGCACAAAAAAATAAAATTGTGCATGATGTACCTAAATCAAAAAGTAATTATTCATTCAACATCATTTTAAAATGTTTATGGTGGCAGAGGCAAGGTGCGCATATCTACATCCGCAGTCGCAGTCTCCGACCTCTGCTTGATGGTGGCAAGAATCTCTTGTAAATTAGAAGGAAGAGAAATGTCGGCAAGCGGCACCACCGCTGGCGGAGTCATGGGTCGCGATGGAGAATAAGCCTCCTCGTCCTGAAATTAAACAATAGAGTTGTGACATGTGACAAAATATATTTTTTTCTTTTCGGTAAAATTATTTACCTCTTCACGAACATGCATTATTTTTCGTTAGTAATTTCGATATTATGTTTCTTGGGTGAAGTTGTTCAGTATCATGGATTTGTCTTGCCTAGCAATTTGGTCCCGCAATAAAAGATTTTACAAAAAAATATTCTTTTCTTAATCTGACGGTTTGAAATAAAAACTATTCAAACAGTCAGATTAAGAAAAGAATATTTTTTTGTAAAATCTTTTATTGTGAGACCAAATTGCTAGTCGAGACAAATCAAATGAGCCCAAACACAATAGGTTTTCGTCATTTAATTACTGAGTTCCTATAGCTACCTCCCGGCTCCACCTTTACCAATATCTTCTTCTTCTTAAGGTGAATATATAAGCAAATGGCCTTGAAGTGTGAAATAAATTGTAAACTCGTAAATATGGTGATACTTTCCATATTGCTCTTCGTCATGCACTAGATATCCTTTTAAATTATTTTATGAACTGCCGTTGAAACTATTATTGGTGATCCGTCTAGCTTTAAAACTTGCCTTGGCCACTTTTGGCGGAGGCAAGTTTTAAAGCTAGACGGACTAATGTAAATAATTTCAACGGTGGTTCATAAAATAATTTAAAGGGCTATCTAGTGCATGACAAAGAGCAATATGGAAATATATATATATATATATATCTATATATGTCGACGTTGGATGGTATAAACCTATGTATAAAATTTTCTTCGCGTGTGTTGGTCGCAGTTCTAGCACTCGCCGTGCACGTTTGCTTCGCTCGCTCGCCATTGCCACTTCGTAGGCATTCTACATGGTATATAATTTCTTTAGATAGAATTGTTCAACAACTTCTCTAGTAGCATGGATGAATACAAGTCGTTCATTCCATCCCGCCTATTAGGGTTCGCTGTTTTACAAAACCGAGCTGTAATGCCAAACAGCTAGAGGTTTAGTGAATTAGCGGATTATACCATTCAACTGCGACATATATAACACCATATTTACGACGAGTTAACAATTTATTTCACACTTCAAGGCCATTTGCTTATATAATCACCTTAAGTTTACCAATATGATATCGATATATTGTAATGTCATCCTGACATGACACGACCGCATGTTTATCTTACGCGCTCAAGTAAATCCAAAAATCCCCCTCTTGGGCTCCCCTACTATTATTCCACTGGCAGTTTGAGGGAAAGGGACGCCTAGGAGTCTTTAAATTTGCCGTCTTTAACCAGCCACCGCCCAATTGTGAACCATTAGAAAAAATGTCTGATAGAGGGGGTAGGAAGGAGGGGTGCAAATATTCGATTTTGCCGCCCCTCTGACCTTGCCGTCCGAGGCATGGGCCCCGGTTCATCCCCCCCTAGATCTGGACCTGATTGAAACATATGCAAAAAGGAAATATACTTTAGATATGTACCTACGTGCGTGGCATCAAGTTGTTTTTTTTTTAAGATTTTTATTTGTACATAGTCATTCTAGATTGTATTTAATTTCTTTGACGTACATAATACAAACTAAACTCACCCCACCAACCGAAGAGTCGGCTTGCGCCATTTTGAGTATTTGCTGCTTTTGTTCTTCGATCTGTCTGTTCAGTTCCTCCATCTTGCAGCGCAGCGTGTTCCCGGGTGGGTCGGCGGGCGGCGCCGTGCCCCCGCTGCTGGACGAGCCGGGGCTGTAGGCCTCTTCATCGTCGGCACATGCTGAACGAAAATATCATACAATTAAATCATTAGGAATCGCACAATAAGGGAACCTACCCATACTGCGTGACCCATTTATACCCCCTTCTCACTCTTGCTTGACCATCCGTAGAAAAGATTTCCCTAGAGAAAATTGACTACCTGTGACTCACAACACAACTCGAAATCGCTTGAAAAATCTGACTGCAGTATTAGCCACTTACCCACGCAAAACGCAAGCTAGTAAAGGAGGATACTACAGCTGCCGATTTTTTATATTTTCAAGTTCTGCGTTCTTACCTAGGGAGGCGGCAATCTTGTCCTTGACGGAAGTAGAGAGCGCAGGAGAAGTGTACGAAGGCAGGGGTAAAACAGGCAAAGGTCGTCTCTTCGGCGACGTGGGGGGCGTGTACGAGCTCTTGCCCAGCACTCCCACCACTGGCGGAGTGTAGGACCGCTTGCGAGACTCGCGCGCGACCTGCCGGTGACATTATACAGATCAATAAAGATACGCTTATATATGTTACGGTTAAAGATGGATGTGAACATTAGCCGGCTAAACTTAGGTTTAGCTTTCAGAAGAGGTTAATGTTACTTCTATATCTAGCCGTCTAAACTTAAGTGTAACCACAGCCATTAGCCTAAGTGTAGAAACGAAAAAAAAAGGTAAAAGTTAAAACACTTTTTTGTCTTTCTTATTAGCTTCTATATTTTGAGCCAAGTAACTAAGTACAATAAAGAGAACATTTTATATTTTTACTTACTAACAGAATAGAAGTTATATAAGTATATATAATAGAAGGTTAAGGAGTAAGGTCCTACCACATCTTCACTTAACTCCACCGACAAGAGCAAGCTCTTAAGTTCAAAGAACAAAATAGAATTTCAATAATTATAGTTACTGAAAAAGTTTAATTTTGAAATTTTGATCTAGTTAATAAATAAGTCTAATTATGTCGGTATCTTTAATGAGGCTGACTATATTTTAAAAAAAACGTGATCAAAGTAAAAACTTTATTAGCTTCTACAGTTTTAACCAAGGGGCAGCGGTTACACTTGAGTTTAGCAGACTAAAGATAGAAGAAACTAACGGCTGCGGTAACACTTAAGTTAAGCCGGTTAGAGATAGAAGAAACTAACGGCTGCGGTTACACTTAAGTTAAGCCGGCTATAGATAGAAGAAACTAACGGCTGCGGTTACATTTAAGTTAAGCCGTCTAGAGATAGAAGAAACTAACATTAACCTCTCCTGAAAGATAGTTTAGCAGGCTAATGTGTAAGTTTATGTACACACCCGTCTTTAGCCGTTACATATACAAAACGCACTATAAAGATTAAAAGACTGTTTCATGGTAATTTTGTATATAATTTTAACTCAAATGTCAATTATCTAAGACCTAAGAAAAAAGGGAAAATCATCAGTCAACATGTAAGTACCAGATATTATTTCCCCTCTAACCGACAGTATAAACAAGTTATACCTGGCCAATCGTCGTCGATCAATAATGAACCAAACATTCCTAAGAAAATATATCGCGCTCTAATATAGCGTACAAAAAAATTGGCATCATAATGTCATACCGAAGGGTTGGCCGTTTGGTACCTACAATAGGTACTTAGCAGAAATTGCATTTCATCAAAAATGGTATGTTTCTAAGAAATGTGATTTTTACGAACAATTAAAATTCGGTTAAAAACGATTCTACATATAATGATAGCAACAAAAAATGGTTTCCCTCTTTCTCATAAAAAATAAACACTTGCTAGACCTATTTAAGATATATTCAGTCTTGTTCTTTCTATGGTAATATTGATACGAGAGACAAGGACAAAATATATTAACAAAAATGGGTTTAACAAGCATTTGTTAACTTTTTATGAATAAGGGGGAAATGACATTAGGATTTACAAACTAATAATTCATGAGTATTTACATAAATTATATCTTCTACACTTCCTTTATAAATTTAATTTTCTTTCTGACAAATAATAAAGGAAACGCAATCACAAATATACATGAAATAAAACTCGACTATATTTTATTGATGCTTACAGGAAGGAATCAGTCTTTATTAACATATTTACAAATAATAATAAATTAGGATCAGTATGTACATTGTTCGTTACAGACGCGTCTTTTTATTCCAATGAACTAACCTTTGCTGGAATTATATCTTTAGGAATGTGGGCAGCCATTCGCTTTTTTCTTTGGCGAATAACTATTGCAATCAAGAGGTGGGTTTTAACTTCTCCAAGGCCGGGCCCGTCGAGCGGCAGCAGCACGGCGGGCAGCGCGGCGTTGGCGGACAGCGGCACGACGTACAGGTCCTTCACGGACGTGGTGTTGGACACCTTCACGACGCCCAGCCTGCAATACAACACTGCGTTTAGCTCTGTAACATCTAGGGTGAGCCCTAGACGGGCCAGTCTGAACAATCCAAAATTAGTCCGATCATACAAAAAGTTCTACTTATATCTTTTGAAAGAAGAGCGTTATATAATAGTCGCGTCAAATACAAACATTACATTAGACATACTTTACGCGACTTACTATTTTACAAGATATAGTAAAACAATTTCGGCGAAAAACCAAGAAGTAAATTATTCTAAAATAACCAACCTATTCCGACTACTAAGATAGCTATACAACGCTATATACTGCATCTTCTCTTCGTCATTAGCGGCTTGCAATTTCAATATAACAATATCCTTATTGTTGGCCCTCTTCATTTTGCCAATGTAATCCCACACCGTCTCGGGATTTATTCGTCCAACTATATCTAATTCTGTACTTATATCATCTTCTAAATCTGCAGCAATTCCTGACACCTGTTCAGACAAAAAAAAATTATACATGCTTCCATATAAATAACCATGTATTTCAATAACATAAGGTGTAGTACAAACTTCATGTGCGGCGACATAAAACCGTGCTACATCAACCATGTTTATGCATCCATTCCATATTACAGCCGATGAATGCTCTACTGTACTGCTGGGCTCTTGGTCACTTTCTGCTTCCACTGAAAAAATAAACAAATATTACCTCAGTCATATAATACTAGTAAAGAAGCATTTGTACTTTGATCAAATTAGCAATCTTTGAGCTATCAAACAGACATGACTTTTACAAGATAATATTAATTCATACCTGAGATCCTATCACACTTTACCGCAGTAGGTGAAGGGATAATAATGTTTGTGTTCAAAGAAAATGCCTTCGCCGAATCATACTCTGTACTGCCATAGTCATCAATGTCATTTTTATAGCTATCCTCATATACATCCTCTCTGGACTTCCTCAAGTCTTCTTCCGAAAATGCTGATGTTATCATCGGTTCATGAGGATCGTACTCAGGATGGGCCTCTTTTAACATTGCTGATTTTGGCCTTTCTACTGAATCCGAATCTGTGGAACTAAAAGGGCAATGTACATTAAAAATGTTTACAACAACCATAAACAAATCCTATTAATTAGGTATTTAATAATATTATATATGCGAAAGTTATTGGAAGTCTGGATGTATGGGTGTTTGTTCGGCTTTCACGCCAAAACGGCTGTATGAATTGGAATTAAATTTGGCAGGTAGATGATAGCTTATTACCTGCATTAACACTTAGCACACTTTTTCTACCAGGAAGTTCCCATGGGATTGTAACAAATTCGACCACACGGGCAACGCCACGGGCTTTAGCTAGTGTTTTAATATTTTTTAAATAGATGGTTAACTTACTCATTCTTAGTTTTAGTAGAGACATTATCTTGAGATCTAGACCTATGTTTGACTTTGTCTTCTGTGCTGCTAGAATGTTTGGAGCGTGAGCGTCGTCTTCTCTTAGTGCTGTCCCGGGAGGAGGACCGCTTCCTGGAGCGGGAGCCGTCTCGGCCTTTGGACGCCGACCTGGATCGCTCTCGTGACTTGGATCTCTTCTTGGATTTCGTTCTCGATCTTGATCTCCGCCTGGAGCGCTCACTAAAATCAGGTTTCTCTTTGACCTCTGAACTCGCTGCCTCTTTAGAAACGGACTTCGTCCCGCTAGATCGCCTACTCGACCTTCGCGTTGATTTCTCGTCTCGAGATTCTTTTTCCTTCTCAGATTCTCTTCTTGATGACTTCGATTTTCGTCTTTCAGAATCTCGTTTGGATTCCTTCTTACTCTTTTTGTGGCTTGTACTGCTGTCTTCACGGCCTCGTTTTTTACTACTAGCGTGTTTCTTTTCCGTGTTCTCCTTTATAACAGAGGGGCTAAAAGGAATAAAAAAATACAGTTAAACAGAGAACAATGTGAATTGTAAATACCTTAAATGAAAAACAGTTTTTAATAAACTTACGTTCCAGGCACAATTTCTTCTGGAGGTGGTACTTCACCAACAGTTTGGTCATTGAGGGCTGAAACAAGATCTTCCACAGGTACGTTTGGGTCTAATTCTTCACACACAGATTCTTTTGTCTCCATCACCTGTAAAGAAAAATTAATGTAATTTATTTTATGATTAGCACATCGGGTGCATGCACTACTGTCAAATCAGAACTACACATTTATATACCAGTAAAATGTAATAAAAATATTTTTACCTCTTCCCCTTTGTGCGTTTTCAAAACATATGTTTTACTAGCTGCTAGAAGGTCGATTTCGGATTTTTTTATCAATTCTAATTGATGCTTGGCTTCTTGATCTCTCCACTCAGCCAACTCTTGACTGGCCAATTCTTCTGGTGATAATCGCACCTAAAACAAAATTTACGTAAATTACTATGATACTTACATAATATAATACGCAAAATATATATATTTTTTGTTTTTTTTTAAACGAAGTCAGTCACCACAGCCGAAAACGGCCAGGGAAGATATATATATATATATAATACGCCAAATAATATTTAAACATTTATTGTTACAGTATTTATTTTAAAATCACATACTGACCAGTTGCTTCGGCGTAATAGTGCGATCACAGATTTTCTGCCACAGTGAAAGATTTTTGCGATCCTTGATATTGAACATTAGCGACCTGTATTTGGCCTTGTACTTCATTCCCACATCTCTGCTAAACAACTCATGTAGTTCATCCTCTGTGTCGTAGGCAAATTGTTGTATTTCCTGTTCCGTGAACTTGGGTCCATCATGTTCTGCCATTCGCATCGTCATTTGTTCTTGCAGCGCTTTCCTCACATTGTCTCTAATTGGTTCAGCAGAATCCATCTTCTTAGCAGAGTGGGTATCTTTCCTACGCGACGTCGACGGCGAGACTGTCGGAGCCTGTAACGTAATAATTATCATAAATACGCTGAGCTTCATGAGTAATCAAAGTGTAAACAAATTCAAGGTTATGGCGATTAGGTATGGATTGTTTTTGAAATAAAGTTTCCATCAAACTTTAGAGACTAACTGGTGTGACTAGTGAAAGAAATAAATGTGTGTTAAATTTAATTTAGAAATAAAATATATAGAAGGTATTGAATTTGAGTCTGGTAGTGATAGGATTGTTAATGATATTGGAAAAAAAAATGTTTACTAGGTACAATGCCAATGTAATGTAATTATATTACATTATATGCCATTTTAATCTTTCGACATAATAATTATGTCAAGAGGTAACCCACTAGGTGGATATATAAAATCTTTTTATAGTTTATTGTTTGTTTAAGATTATTACTGATTAAAACATAATTTATGATAATAATAATCTATTAGATTTAAGATGTGTCATTGATTCAGACTTACTTTGTCATAACTTGATCTGCTAGTTGTCCGAGCTAATTTTCGTGGTTCACTCGACGATTTAGCAAAAGATGTACTCGCTTTTGGACTCTCAATAGTATGTGGGGGTTGTAACTTAGGAGTGACTGGTGTTTTAGGCACAGCTTTCATTTCTTCCTTTGGAGATAACAGTAACCTAGATAGTCTGTCTTCTCTAGGGGAAGGAGTTATTTTCATAGGTTTCTCCTCTCTGGGCGATGGAACAACTTTAGGTATTCTGTCCTTTGTGTCCGGTTGATGAGCCTTAGCGGGTGTTTGCTGGTCAGTTTTCTTATGCATCCTTTCAAAGTTTAGTGTAGTTTGAATCTTATTTGATTCCGTTAACGACGTTAATGACTTCCTCTTGATATTAGGTTTGATAGTGCTTAGAGTGCCTGGACGCACCACTTCAAATGTTGGATTTTTTTGAAGCCATGCTTTTAAGTTTTCAGCTGTTGGAGCATTTGGTCCAGCCAATAACCTTCCTGATTTACGTTCATAGACAATAACCTAAAACAAAACATTATAATAATCACTAGTTCAATTGTATTAAAGATTTTTTTATTTATACTATTTAAGATTTTGACTTACTCTTGATTCTGATTTCTTGTCCTGAGCCTTGCCGTGTGAGCTGTCAGGCTTACCCGTCGTCGGCTGGTTGCCTAGAGAGTCCTGGGCATGTTTGAGTATACAAGCATCGCTACAGTAGATGCTGCTAGCGCGAGCTGGTTTCTTGCATACAATGCAACCAGTCTTTGACGATAGATGCTTTTCCTTAGTAGGAAATTCCTTTTCCTTAATAACATTTGAAGGAGTTGTGGATATGCCCTCAAGTTCTATTTTCTTTTGTGTCAAAACCTGCCAGGAAATATTTGTTTTAATTATGTTGGTCAGTATCATTAATTTTAGTACCAATAAATGAATATTGGTTTAGAAACTGGCAATGGAAATGTGAAAGTCAATTCTAAGTGAAAAAATAAACAACAACAACAAAAACAACTTACTTTAACAGGTGTTTTAGGTGGTGGTTTTGTTTTCTTTATGCATTTTGGACATCTCCATTCAATACCTTGCTCCTCCATTTGCTGACCCATGGCTTTAGTGATGTTCACACACTTGCCATGAAACCAGTCTTCACAGCTGTCACAGCATATCATAAAGCGATTGTTGTGTGGCTGTCTGCAAATGCACCATAACCTGAGGAAATAAGACTTAAATTTAATATATGTACTTAATGTTTATATTTTATGTATACCAGGTGGAAATGTTGAACTAGCCTGCCAGGCTTCTCCTTCATAACGGACCATTTAGTGGACTGTTTAATTTATTTCTTATAGCTTCTTTCACAATGACAATCAGTCATATTCCTTCTTCATAGACAAATTTTTGACCACAAAGGTTGAAATAGTTAAAGACAATTAAGTAAATTAAGACAAAAAATAATGATGTCAGGGGGTGACTTCGATCATCAATGTAAAAAAACATTTACTATGGACACTTATATCAGACCAGTGCTAGTATAGTGACCAGCATTGGTCCCATTAATTCAGGACTGGTTTTGGTCAAAATCTATAATAGATTTTCATAAATATTAACACATTGAAGGACATTAGGACGCCTATAGACGTAATCAATTATTTCTATTGTCTGGCTTAGTGTCCATAAATGAGTTAAATAAGAAAAACTAATTTTTGTTTCATTTAAAAATAATTATCACCTGTAAGGATCATCTTCCGAATTCCAGCTTTCTTGAGATTCTGCAGATATTTTATCAACAACCGGTGGTGGTGGATGTTGTTGTTGTACTATTGGTTCTTGTTTCTTTGTTGTGAGCTTCTTGTTTACATACTGCTTGGACACCTGTGCCACTGGAGGATCCGGTGTTAGAACCACAGGTGGTGGTGCAGGTACTGGAGTTGATAATACATCTGCATTGCTGGGTGTCTCCATCTGACTTTTTCTTTTAGAAGACCTTGTCGCAGGCGCTTCTATAGGCGGCAATGTAATGATGCGACCATCTCTTCTCACTATCTCTATAGGATCTTTTCGTATGGCAATATTTTTAACTGATTTTGGGGTTGTTTGGGCAAACGCATTACCAGCTGCCTGTGCCTGTTGGAACGGCGACTGGATCGGAACTTTGGCAGGAGCAGTATCAACCTTACCCAAAACCTGCTTGTCTATTACTTCTTGCAGATTTTCTGAACTTTCCACTAACTGTGCAACATGCATTAATAAATCTTCTGTCAATCCCTCTTCTTCTGGTTGTAATCCACCGAGTAAATCCAAAGTTGGTGATAAGGGACCAGCTAAGCCAGGGCTATTCATAGTATTACTGGTAGAAATGTTTGGTTGAACTTTAACAGGATTACTTGCCACACTGGTTGTATCTTGGAGGATTTGAGCAAGACTTGCATCATCTAGCTGTGGTATAAGTTCATAACCCTTAACTTTTTCTGTAGGATTGATGATTTTATCTTTCTGTTTTATATAAGTTTTATGTATCAGTTGTGGTTTTGGTTTCTCTACATTTTCGATAGGCTTGATTTCTAAAATCTTTACTTCATTTCCTTCTACTTTTGGTGCAATTGCAATGAATTTTTTGGTTTCAGTAGGTGATACCTCCTTTTCAGGTTTTGCAGGCCCTTTGTTGTCTGTAGAAACTCTTCGGATAACATCAGGAGTAGAGAACAATGAAGTCATGTCAGATAAAAGAGCTGTGACATGAGCTGGCGTTTTCTTTTCTTTTCTCAACAATTTTGGAGTTTGTTTTGGTGTAGTCTTAATATCTGTAGCAGGTGCAGACAATGGGACAGATATTTCAGAAGTAGGTATTAGGCTTTCAAGATCCACCTCTGGCTGTTTGCTTTGCTTTTCCGAGGTAATCTTCAATTGGACCTTTTCTTTTAAATCTCGTTTCAGCAGGGTTTTATTAGCTTTAAGCCTGGAGATGATCTTGGGTTCTTTGGTTGGTTTGGGAGTATGTGAAGATTTAAGAATTCTGGGCTTTATTTTGCTCTTTTTAACTTTGAGAGAGCCAGCTCTATCTCTGGTGTCTTTGTAATCTGAGTCTGAGTCCCTGTCTGGTATACTATCCCCAGAAGAACTTATAGATGATGATGACTCACCACTTTCCTCTGATTTCTTTTGTAAATTAAAACTTTTTTCTGACTCAATGGGCTTTTTAAGTTTTGACAACACTGAAAGTGGCTTATTTAATACATCATTGCCTTTTAAGATAATAGGAGCCTCAGTGGGATTGATAACAATCTTTTTACCCTTTGGAATAATTTGTTGTTCCAATATAGTGATTTTCTTAGAACTGGGCACTGGTTTAGGAGGTGGGGTATGTGATATCTCAATTTGTGGCTCATCATATCCTGTGAAGTTGTCATTACTTTGAGGCTGGGACTCGCTTGGTGATGTGAGAGTTGTGTAACAGTGGTCATTATGAAATCCAATAAGACTGTTTTCCCTTGTTTCAATTCTCAGTGACTGGAGCATTTCAGCGCCACTATCTGTAACATTTAAGAATCATGTCATACAAAAGATATCCCATGTTCACTTATAGATATAAGAAAACAATAAAAACCTAAAACATATGCTATCATACTGAACTGCATGTTAAATTCTAGGTATTCACTGAAAATTACTATTGAAAATAGGTTAAAAGCTTATATCCCCTTGTATGGTGCAGCCTCTTATTGGATATGGAGATAAATATTGACACTAACCATATTTTATAATGCTGTTTGGCTCATCATAGTAACTGTCCACGGAAAGTGTCACATGAGGCACTTTATCATCTTCTGTCTCAGAGTCTGTAGCATCATCTGGCCGGCCTTCATGGCCAACACGTACCACACTTATTCCTGAAGCTTGGGTACCATCTGTGCCTAAAGTTGAGTGGGACATATCAACAATGAATGTATGTAAAGTAATAATAACCTATAAAATGTACTGATATTTCATCATCATGTCTTTTTTAGTCTCCACTGCAGAAGCACGACCCTCTGTACTACCTGAGCCATATATTAGCCAGATCAGTCAGAGGATTTGGCCTATATTCTTCATGCTGGCCAGATGGGTTGGAGAGTTCTTATTGATGTTTATAAGCTTTGGTTAGCTTGTGTTTTCTGCTGATATTTATTTAATACAAAAAATGTCTTCAGTACTTTACTTTTCATATCGAGTAAAGAGGAATTTGCATTATAGCGTCACTCGGGACGAGCGTTCCATGTTTGGCGCCAAAAGATAATTCACTTCATTTGTTTATCTAACTTTACATTTTTACTATTTGTTTTAGTCTGGCTGATTATCATGTTTTCAAACGTTTTTATACTAATATCTGTAATATTTAAATAAGTCAAGTACATACAAATAACAAAGTTGCCTGGATTTGGTTTACCAGATACCTAGCTCCACGGTATGTAAATAGTTGTAACTATTATATCTTATATTAATCATTTAATACTTCACCGAAATATATACTAGTAGCTTACCCATCAGAGTTCCCAGTAGATTCTGATCTACCGAAAGAGATCCATCCTTGTTTACAATAACAACAACAGAACTGTCCGCTTTAGTGGAAGGTCCATTTAGGTCCGTATAGTTAGTAATCACTGTATTTGACATTTTGCATTTAAGTTTATGCAACTAGCTCAATGCAAGTCCTCTATTTTTAGCCATTTTAACACACATGCACCACTTCTATTTATGACGCATTCTAGCGCAGCACGCCTGCCGCCATTTTGAAATCAACTTCGACCGCGCCGCACCGCGCTATCAAAAACAATAGCAATTTGAAAGCCTTTGTGATAGATTATTGGACCAAATCAGCATTATTTGTAATTTTTATCACTTTTGATTAGTCCACAAATATGATTTACAATCAAAAATATCTTTAATTCCACGAAAAACAATATTTTCATGTAGTGATATCGAAACGACCATAGATGTCATAGATTTGTAGTCATAGACATAGACTACCATAGTATAGATAGAGCTGTAGACTAGCTGACTAGTGATGTTCATAACACCATAGACAGAGTACCTGCTCACCCCAAATCGGGGTGAATCAAACAAAACTATTTTTTCCCATTTCGTCTACGGTTTTTTTTTATTTAAGATGGCGACACAGATACACTGTTTTCCGTTTCCTGTGATTGACATTTGTCGAGTAGACACTTATGACAGTTATGACACTTTATGTAGTCTGTGCGTGCACCTAACCAAACCAAATGAATTTGAGGTTAAGTCTTTTCTTTCCGCGATTTTGATAATTTTAATAAGTAAACTGTGAGAATACGTCTTTAATATGAGTTATTCAAAATTTGATTTGACCTTTAAAATAGGTCAATATTTAGACCGACATCTTGTGTTCCCTTTACTGGAATTTTTAGCAGCTAAAGAGGTGAGCTAAACATGAACCACATTCGTCATCAATTTTATTTGTAACTATTTGTATTTTTACACATAAAAAGGTACATAATGATTTCGCATGTAATTAGTTTGGTGACATTGTAAGCAGTAATTTTGTGTACTCATTTCAGACCTATGATCAGTCAGAGCTACTACAAGCTAAGCTGGAGATTCTTAGCAAAACTAACATGATTGACTACGTTATTGACATTCGTGGAATGTTGTATCCAGATGAAGATACTCCTGAGGTAAGTATACCGTTTTTTCACTGGGTTTTAAGTAATTTATACAATACTATGGATTTTAAATGTATCTATAGGCAGGATCTAGTAAAAGGAGCCATTCTACTGGATCCTCCCATAATAAATAATCATATTGATAAATACATTTAATACTGGGTGTAAAATACCACCAACAATGAACAAATACTTGACTCAGCCAGTCAATAACAATTTTTCCAATATGACCAATTTAGTAGATGAAGCTTTACTAAAAATAAATTATAAATTCCAAAAGTTAAAACAATATTTAATATTTAACTAACTAAAACTAAACTATCCCTAAAACTTAAAACTATTATTAAAATTTAAAAGAATCTTAAGTAAATAGAATATTTCATTAAAAGCGACACATTGAGGCAACATATGCTGGTAGCATTTCCCTGCTGTATAGCTAAGCCGTAATCTGTTTGGCAAAAAAACTGGCAGTTCTTGGGTCTCCAGTTGTTTTGACGAGGTGCTTAATTGAGAGCCAAAAAAAATCACATTGTTCAGTTGGCTGAAAATATTTGTATGAAGATCGCAACATTGGTTGTATGAAATTTTTTTCAGATTATAGTCAAGTTAATATGTATTTTTGCCCTACAAAAGGTGGCGTACAAAATGTTTTGACATAGTATTGTTCAGGTATGGCGGCCTGGAGGGAACAAGCGCGAGCCGCCATCTTGGATTAAAGGTGCCGAAATTAGGTGTATATATTCTAAATAACGGTACAACAGCTTACTATATCACAAAAGTGTCTATGATAGGTATGAAGAAGACAAAATTATGTTTATCCTGTAAGGCTAATAGGTAAAAAGTTACAAGCGACGGAAAAAATAATATTTACAAAAAATCTGTCAATGTTACTCTGACCTTATTTACTCACACGGTGCTTTCTACCGTGTGACAAAGGCTTATATAGCCCGGTCAATTTAAACATCCGAGGTTACAATAATTCGCACCCAGCGCAAAGTTGGTAGGATTGTTCAAAACACCATCAGAAATGAAATATAAAAAGTCCTCATCGATCCAATACCTGGAAAAAAAATTACTGGAGGTCAAAGGTTACAAAAAAGTGTTTTTCGCAATTGCGTAAATAAAATCCTTTTGTTTGATACCCCACTCGATAGGTTTTGTATGAAAAAAATATTATAAGTGTATATTTTGGGGCCAAAAATCCGCCATCTTGTATTTTTTTGATTTTTAATATACCTAATAAAGCTCTCAGAATTAAGACGAATCTAACGTCACCTCTCCAGCTTAAATCCAACAAACCATTTAGGCTGTAGAGCGTGCAAAAAAATATACATTCATACTTACATACACTCTGATAATAACATAACCATAATAACATAATTTGACTGATAGACAACGCTTTTAGCGTTAAGTTCGCCTATTGTTCTGTACAATTTGTATTTGAGGGACAATAAAGATTAAATAAATAAATAACCCTTCTTCTGGCGCAGTCGGGTAAATAAATGTATTTTACATGTCATTTTCAACGCGACGAGCCTGCGTCACACACAGTACAACGCGGCGTGTGAGTAAATAAGGTCAAAGTAACATTGAATTATTATTTGTAAATATTATTTTTTCCGTCGCTTGTAACTTTTTACCTATTACACTTACAGGATAGACATGTAAGCAAAAAATTTAAGTAATAATGTCTTCTTCAAACCTCTCATAGACACTTTTGTGATATAGTAAGCTGTTGTGACGTTATTTAAAATATACCTAATTTTGGCACCTTCAATCCAAGATGGCGGCTCGCGCGTGCGCCCTTGGTCCAAGGCCGAAAACTTGGATTCTTATTAGGCCGCCATACCTTAACAATATTATGTTAAAACATTTTCTACACCACATTTTGTAGGGCAAAGCCCTTTTTATATCCCCATAGACTGGACTATTAAGGGTCTGGGTCACCTTTATTCATGAAAACTTTCTGTTTTTGGTTTAAATTATACCATATTATTATGGGTTTCATAAGAAGGCTCAAGGTCGCTCAACGCGCTATGGAGAGGGCTATGCTCGGTGTTTCTCTATGTGATCGAATCAGAAATGAGGAAATTCGTAGGAGAACAAAAGTCACTGATATAGCCCAGCGGATAAGTGACAGTGGGCGGGACACATAGCGCGACGAAACGATGGCCGATGGGGCAGAAAGGTACTCAAATGGCGACCACGTACTGGCAAGCGAAGCGTTGGACACCCACCCACAAGGTGATCAGACCATCTGACCAAGGTCGCTGGAAAGAGCTGGACGCATGCCGCTCTAGATCGGTCATTTTGGAAATTCTTGGGTGAGACCTATGTCCAGCAGGGGACGTTATAGGACGGCTGAAATTATGATGATGATGATATTATTATTATTAATCTATGAATTGTTTGTTATGCTTTACCAAGTAATTGTGAAGTTGTTTGTATGTTCAACAGGAAATTAAATCACGGAGAGGAGTTGTTCTTTCCCAACTACAAATCCTACAGGACGCTGTGGAGCCAGTGCTCCGGCTAATGCAAAGAGATGATGTCATGAAAACTGTTGAAACCATGAGAGATCCTAAAACTCTCATCAATTATTTAACAACTAATAAGGAATTTGAGGTTAGTATTGTTTATTTAATTTTTCTTTTCCGTAATTTACATACCTGCAATATTTCTAATCTGCTAGTTTCCTGCAAGTCAAATTAGATACTTGTTTAAATGTTAAAATTAAATGTTGTGCCGTCATAGTTTCTTGGAGTCAAATAGTGCACTATTTGACTTAATATCAGTTTTTCTGCATTAAAAAATCTAAAATCACATTCAAAATAGATATGATTAATGATAAGTGACATTGTTTTGTGACATTTTATTCTCTTATCAGTACAAAATAATTTATTTTTAAACCCAGAAAACTACTCTATTCTAGTCACTACTAGAATGCACTAGACATGGGTAATCTCGACTCCGAGGAGTGTTTCGGCTCACTGAATCCTACTCCGCATCCGGTACCGACTCATCTTAATGATTCTTACTCCCTTATCGGCTCCAGCTCCGAGGTCCGCTAAGTTTCGCTTTTGAATCTACAGAATACAGATGTCCTTTCTGGTACCGGTTTCAATACAGAATAATATTGACTCCCGACTCCCGAGACGCGGTGGAGCCGAAACGCGGCTCACGGCTCGCGACCCGACAGGCGCCGCCGGGCAGCCGGTTCCCGGCGGCGGGACCAAGATCGTTGCGGACTCAATAACTCGCGGGAGCCGATAACGATTACCGGGATTCAGTAAGGGTATCGGCTGCTGCTGATGAATCGGCTCATTTAAATATTCGAATCCGGAGTTGTCCATGTCTAGAATGCACATCAAATATTCGGATTGAAAAATATTCTTGTGTGAATCAAAGCCTCAACAAAAATAGTTATAACTTTGTAACATTATTAGATTATTCGACCATGACTATTGTCAAATTACTATTTTCTATTGCAATTTTTGTCATACTTGTTGTTGAGGTACCATGTATTCCCAAACAAGTAGCACTTACATTTTCTTTGAATTTACTATGTAATATCCCAAATGCTCCACTTTCAGTATAGTCAACAGCATATCAATAATGATTTACCACTGCCACTGCTACTATAGTGTGATTAATAAGTTTTGTCTAATTAAAGTTTAAACTTTTACTTTCAGTTCAAAATTGAAATGATTGATAGCATGTATCGGTTGGCCAAATACCGATATGAGTGTGGTAACTACGTTGAGTCGGCTTCATATCTGTACTTCTGCCAGTTAGTCATGTCACCAACTGATAAGGTAAGACTTCTTTCTTTTAAAAATGTTTCAGTCGCAACACCTGGTATAAAGGCCGGAGGATTTTAAGCTATTAACAAACAACAGATGTTAAGACTGCAGTCTTCGACCAAGGGAATTTTTGATTGAACATCCGAATCTATATTTTCTATCTACACATACGCATTGCGCTGTACTGTACATATGCACCCTGGAGACGAATTTAGACGAATTCAGAAGCGCAGCGAGCGTCTGCCTTATCAGCGTTTTCGTCCCCATATTTATTTGAGAATTTCGGAGAACTTTAAATTTTTCTATCTTTTTACAAAAGACAAATTTATTTTTATTTATTTATTGTACGTGTTTAAGCATTAATCAATCTTCATATATGTGTATTTTTATTTTTTAACTCTTTTATTAGATAATACATTTTTCGGTATAATTTTCATATAAAAAGGTGATTGTATAAAATAGTAGTATGTATTATAAAGGCAAATTTAGAGGTATGTCTGTGATTTTTTTCAATCGAGCCATAAATGCTCAATCGTGTTTTGGCTATTGTGGGTGTCTGTAGAAAATCCTTAAGATTTTAATGTATATTTTTTTTTTTGAGGAATAAACTAGTAGTTTAATAACAGTGATTTTTCAAAAACACGCACTGTATTGCAAATTGTGAACCCAATTCGCCTTCTGATCTGATTGTTCGGTATTTACTGAGACAAATAAGTTTGTGTTTTGCAAAGCAAGGAGGTGCTCTCGATAAAGTACTAGTAGCAAGTTCAATCCAGCCCGGTGATGCTCTTAAACTCCTCCTTCAAGCTTATCATCGCCAAGGTTGTAAGTACTCAAACTAGAGTTGATTCTTTTTTGTGCTAGGGAGATTTTATCAAAATTAAACTTTTATTTAATGTGTGAACAATGTGAAGGATATACATACATACTTATGTATAAAATTAAATATCATTTTTATAAGTAGGTACTTATATTTGTATAGCTACAAGTATAAATATGTTTAACAATTTTAAAAGTTGTCACAGTTTTTGTCTTGTTCATTCTCACTTACTCCATAGTAGGTGCTGGGACATTCACCATAACTTTTAACCTGTGGGAAAAAGAATAACATTTTTGTTAATTGGCCTAAATTTCTTTCTGGCTGGTTCCATTTGATGGGTATAAAAAGAAAAGTGAGGAGAGGGAGGGAGTGGAAGGATAAAGAGGACAGAAGACAGGCCTTCGGAAGCGGTACACAATAAATTAGTACCTACATAGAAGATAAATCCTGCATATATGTCGAGACCCGCAAGCTATGTTGCAGCAGCGAACGCAACTTGCCTTCTCAAGTGTACCAGCGCCAGAGTACTACAAGTAAAATATACTTACATTGGTACATTGTACTCCTGGATGAGATTGTGCTTTGTGTACTTGAAGAGAAGTTACTGTTGAGAAACTTTGGCCACATAATTCACACTGGTATATGTTAAAGTTGGTATTGATGCTGTGGGCCTTGGACGTGAAGTGCCCAATTTTGTACCTTGAACAATATAAGAAATTCAAGTTAGTAAAAAAGTGAAATGCCTTTTTTTAGTGAAATGCCTTTTTTAATTTAAAATATTTAATATAGGTCAATGAGTCACCTGTGGTTGTAAAGTTGTTCGTAATTCCTAAATTTTCTATCGCAAGCGGTGCATAACAATAGTTTAGGCAAGGAAAAACTGTAGCACATCTTTAGCCAAGGACATAACATCCAATGTTGTTCTGCTGTTTTGTATGACAAGAAAGTGGTTTCACAGGCATTACACTCGTAATTACTATCTGCTGTATGTGTCTTACAATGTCGGACCAATCTAGGTATGCTCGTAAAGACTTTCTCACAAAATTCGCACTGTAAAAGAGATGAAGTTTTTATTTCTCTCACACAATCTAAACTGTCTGATTGGCAGCATTCACTCGAATGTTTCAAAGCAGATTCCTGTCGAGGCCACACTTGGAAACATTCAATGCACGTCCATACGATTTGCCAACGAGGCGGCATCTCTACGATGGTGTGACGAGTAGCATAATGCCTCTTTAAACCAGTTTCGTACACGAAACATTTCCCGCAAGTATTACAGGGAAAAGAGCGCATTGGCTTAGGACAAGAAATGTCTTGTATCTCTTTCTTTTTTGTGTAGTTTAGAGTCCTGTTTAGCATTTGAATGTTTTCCATAATCCTGGCATTGTTCTCTTTTACTTTCTCCAAGCTGTACTCCAGTGGGGTCTTATCTCCTTCAGCTATATCAAATTTTCGCATTGCATCTTCATGATCACCTATGACATCTGTGAATAACATTGAGCTATTTACTTTCTCCGGTGCTCTTTCGTCTAACTGATAGTTTGTAATGTTACAGCTTCTCTCAGATTCATGATCATAATAGTGGTTAGCACTCGTTGGATTGTATTGAATTTGCTCCTTATAGTCTTTTGCAAAAAGCCTTTGTGTGTCCAAAATCTGATCATCTTTTACTTCTTTTGCACAAGAGTCTAAATCAAGGTCATTTATTTCGTCTTCAGAAATCATTTTTACAACTAATCGTGAGGACTTCTCTATGTCTTTATTTTTATGGTGACTTTTACCCTCCACCCATTCGCTGAATTTAGTTTCCGGCGCATTGCTATTCCCATCCTCAATAGTGACCTGCATAGATTTAAAATTTGCACCATTTTCGAATTTACTAATTATTAATTTTGATGACATGTCTGTAAATTTGGCATAATCAAAGATAATATTATAGACATGGTTTAGGTTTTTCATGTTGACACGAATACTGTCATAATGTTGTTTTGTTAAAAAGTTTGGATTTCTTCAATAAAAATCAATCTGAACTTTTTGCTGTGTTTACCGTCGGTTCCTAATCCAATTTTTTTTAAGTCCCATTTTTCCACCTACGGTCGTGTGTACCACACCCTTGTTTGCATAAATCATTTCAAGAATTCTTTTGGTTGCGTAATCTTGTGTCGTCTCATCTGGTGTAGTCACGATGGATTATACTAGTAATCTGGTTAACGGTTACATCTTTAGCTGTTTTGCTTCGTTGGTAGTCGAGGTCGTTTAGGTACTCCGAGGACGGACAACTACGGCGTTCCGTCGTACTTAAAAATTTTAGGGTTGAGAGTTTGGTTTGCTTGTTTGTGTGCGCGCACGAATATTAAGAAAATATTGTATTTCCAGAACTACCTGTCCGTTCTCTGGGGCAAACTGGCCAGTGAGATCCTGGTGCAGAACTGGGACGGCGCCCTCGACGACCTGACGAAGCTGCGCGAGTTCATCGACAACGGCGCGGCCGGCGCCACCGTCAACAACATGCAGGCGCTGCAGCAGCGGACCTGGCTCGTGCACTGGTCTCTGTTCGTGTTCTTCAACCACGTGAAGGGCCGTGACCTGATCATTGAAATGTTCTTGTACAAGCCTTTGTAAGTATTTTCTTCGTTCTTCTTCTCGTGGCGAAAGCTAATAATGTAATCAAATTACTTAGGTATGATGTCAATACTTCTAGATTTTCAAGCTTTGATCAACTGCTTAGCGTATCTCCGAAACTGCGGCAAGGTTTTACGTATCTAAAGCGCTTTTCACCTCCTAGATCTTATTCCGATACTCTATTTATCTACAAATCCTATCCCTGAGCTCGACTCCTTTTTAGGGTTCCGTACCCAAAGGGTGCAAACGGGACCCTATTACTGTGACTCCGCTGTCTGTCCGTCTGTCACAGGGCTCTATCTCTTGAACCGTAATAGCTAGACACTTGAAATTTTCACCAATTATGTATTACTGTGGCCGCTATAACAACAAATACTAAAAATAAAAAATGGTTAAAAATTAAAGGGGGTCGTCATACAAGAAACGTGTTTTTTTCAGCGTTTTTAACTTGATCTTCATAATGGCATTGACTAGATACTTGGAATTTTCACCAATTATGTATTACTATGACCACAATAACAACAAATACTAAAATAAAATAAAGTTAAAAATTAAGGGGGTCGTCAAACAAGAAACGTGTTTCTTCAGCGTTTTAAAACATTGTACGGTGGTACGGAACCCTTCATGTACGAGTCCGACTCGCACTTGACCGTTTATTTCTTGCAATTGCAAGAGTTGCTTTTAGATTTAACCCGCCGCCTGTCTAACGTCAACCCTCCATAAATATGCTTTTGTGTGAAAAGTTTTACACAGTCCGCCGCCCGACGTCAACTCCTTATAAATGCGGTCGCAACGCGAGAGCATAGTCTTATATTCCTCTTAATCCACATAGAAGACTATGTGTTTCTTTTTTAAGACTGAAACCACATTCTGGTTTCGGTAATCAGACGAAATCTGGTCTGAGAGTACCTGTCCTGAATTGGTATTGAGTAATTGATATTTTTTGTTTGTAGATATCTGAATGCCATTCAGACGATGTGCCCACACATCCTGCGCTACCTCGCGACAGCCGTCATCATAAACAGGTCGCGCAGGAACGCTCTCAAGGACCTAGTGAAAGTTATTCAGCAGGAAGCATACACATACAGGTAAGTTATCATGTCGAAAAAGTTTTTAAATGAGACTTACTTACTAATCAACATTACTCTCAACTTAAGCCAGGCAATCTACAGGCCACTGTTGTTTCTAGTTCATCAGGCATGTTATAAGCCATTCGACCCGGCTGTCAACTTTTTATGGCAGTCTTCAAGCTATGTCAGATGCCATCAGGAAGAAACTATCTATATAACATTTTTAGGAGCGAAGCGTCTCAGTTTCGAGAACAGACAGACGGACAAATGCATGTGTCCGTCTGTCTGTTCTCAGGTGCCTACAGGTCTAATTTTTCAACCGATTTTGACGAAAACTGGTGAACACAAATTCCTTGATTTATTAAAAGTTTTTAGTCGATCGCAATTTTTGATTGGGGAAAAGAGGGGGAACTTTGCTGTAGCGTTATTTGTTGACGGATTTCAATCAGTTTGAGTGGCACACTCTGGCAGTGGTTAAGGACTTCATTCGTCACAAGATGTTGCAAAAAATTTCCAAAAGATGGTCGGGGGAAAAGGGGGAAGTTTGCTGTAGCGTTATTTATGAACAGATTTTACTGAAATGGCTTTGCTAAGCCAAGGGAAAAGGGAAAGGCGTTAGATATGGACAGATTTTTCTCAAATGGCTTTGCTAAGCCAAGCTAAAAGGAAAAGGCGTTATATATGGACAGATTTTACTGAAATGGCTTTGCTAAGCCAAGGGGAAAGGGAAAGCGTCAGTTATTGCATGGTTATAAGAGCTCGCGAGGTTTACTGTTCTCAAAGAAACACTAGTAATGTTTTGTTTTTGCCTTTTCAGAGACCCTATTACCGAATTTATCGAACATCTGTACGTGAATTTCGATTTTGAAGCGGCTCGCAGGAAACTGAACCAGTGCCAAGCTGTGTTGTTGACAGACTTCTTCCTCATTGCCTGTCTTGACGAGTTCGTGGAGAACGCTCGCCTCATGATCTTCGAAACATTCTGTAGAATACATCAAGTCATCAGTATTGGGTTTGTATAAGATCTATAATTTCATACTTCGCCAAATTTTTGATAAACATTGATTTTTTTAATGTTTTTGATGTGTAACATCTTTCCTCTCGCTTTCCTGCAATTTGTGGGAGTGATTTCGTGAAATGCGACGGAAGTGTGATAGGACGCTTATTACATTATATGCAATTAGTGTAAAGGCCTATTCAAACCGAAGCGATAACCACTACCGCCGTCAGCAGTGGTAATACCCGAATGATATCCTGATGGGTATTTAGTATGGCATTCCCGCAGCTGTCGCGAAACCGGAGCCGCGCGTTCGGCGAAACTTGGTAGGTACTTCCTCCGCGAACGCACACCGCGCCGCCGTAGTTTAAAAATTATTGGGACGCTTACCGCTTGAAAGTCAAGACTTTCTCTAGTAAATAATAGATGGCGCTACGGATATCAAGTCGTATCGGTAGTTCCGCTACTCATCACTAGATGGCGTTCTTGACAATCGGGGTTTTTTTTTATTTGCTTTAAACATCAAATATCGCTATTGGTCCAGGGGTCACGATTCCACGGCCATGTTTATTTAGCCCTATGGCACAGAATACATAAGAGTCAAACAGAATGGTCTCTCACAGCGTCTCCCGCAAATTGGCGTCCCCGCACCTCTCCCCCGCACTTTGTGAGCTTTGACAGCTCCAAACCAGGGTTTAATTACTAGCCGCACGCAATACGCGACGTGTGTTGTCTTGAGAACTGTCAACCAATAGTAACCATCATGGTAAGAAGGTGCGCGTATAATATTTGTTTATCCACCAAATACTCTAAAGAACTTATATTTCATACATTTTCAAATGATGAAAACAGGTAAGCAAAGCAACAATATAATTTCACGTTATTACCCAGCAACCATCTTGATTACCCTTCTCACTCTCTCGCATTGGCGGGAGATACACAATGACAAGAGCGAGATTGTTACATTACCGGATTGCTAATAAGCAATCCGGTAATGTTACATAGGCTCCTCGCTCACAGGTAATCACATACATGCAGATGCCAACTAGATTTGCGCGGGTTATAGTGCTAAATGCCATTGTTGACAATGACAACTTGACATGCTGTGCATGTCAATTTGTCATCATTATCAAGCGTGATAAACATTTGTTTATTTTTATTGAATTTATTCATATAATTACCGTATAGTTTTGCGCCGAATATGCAAATTACTAT
The DNA here is from genome assembly GCA_963576875.1 of Acrobasis repandana. Taxonomy (NCBI): domain Eukaryota; kingdom Metazoa; phylum Arthropoda; class Insecta; order Lepidoptera; family Pyralidae; genus Acrobasis; species Acrobasis repandana. Next base: position 9,358,535 of record OY756215.1, read on the forward strand.
ATTACAATAGTGAATTAGTGAAATTAGTGCGTTACATTATAAATGACTCAATCAGTAAAGTGAACTAATGGTGAAATGGACAATGGACATAATGAAAAATATTTGTGAAGTGATATTATGTAGCTGTTTCCGACTTTCCTGTAACATTTAATACATATAAAACAGAATATTTTTTACGTCATAGTGTTCGCAAATCTTCCGGTATGGAAAAATATAATCGTAAATATGTCGAACTCGTTAGTAGGTAAGTATTAAAATAATTCTGCGGTGCGACCCTAAGTATAAAACTCACACATCGACGTGTGTACAGATAAATTGTTTCGTTTGTAGTAGTAGTAGGTATATATGTTACTCTGAATCAATGGAGAGTCATACCAGTGCCTATGGTTTGAAAAGTGCATTATTCACCTACCCATTGGGATATCGCTACCCACGGCGGTAGTGGATACCGCTTTGGTATAAATAGGCAATAGTTTTTATTCTTTTTCAGCATGTTAGCTGAAAACTTGAATATGCAGCCGGATGAGGCCGAATGCTGGATCGTGAACCTGATCCGCAACGCGCGGCTCGACGCCAAGATCGACTCCAAGCTGGGCCACGTGGTGATGGGCGCGCAGCCGCTGTCCCCGTACCAGCAGCTGGTCGAGAGGATCGACTCGCTCGCCGTCCGCTCCGAGGCTCTTACGTCGCTAGTTGAAAGGAAACATAAAGCACGCAATCAGGATGTAAGTTTCCTTTAACCCGACTACGCTAGGAGGGTTATGGTTTTCGAGTGTGAGAGAATGTATGTTGGTATATTTATTTGGCACTGCTGACCTTCGTGCGCAGCTCTCCTTACAATCCAATCCACAGTGCACAGTCTTGATGAATTTATCTAAACTGTATTTTTTATAGTACAATATAAATAAAATATTTTTTTTTCTCCACAGATCCGCTGGGGAACTCAAGAATTTTAATCTTTACCTATAATCTTTATTTGTAAAGAAGTCGCAAAGGCATTGATTTCACTGAAGTCTACTGCAAGTACTGCAACATCATTTTGTAAATGAGATATTTTGTATTAAAGTATCATCTCTGTAACTTGGAAGTTATTTATTTACGTTTCCCATTTCCACACCCTTGATTTATCCAATCGCTTACAGGTTGTTCATTGAATAGTAACTAAACTAGAATTATAAGTAACTAGCAGTCCACCCCAGCTTCGCCCGTGGAACACACAAAGTCGATGTCACTCGAGAATTTTTTAAATCGGTCCAGTAGTTTCGGAGCCTACTCAATGCAAACAATAAAATCTTTCATCTTTATAATATTAGTATAGATGACACAAAAAACATTCTTAAAGGTTTATTCAAATAAGTTTTGTACCATACTCCTGTTAAATAGGCTTCCAAACAGGTGCTGACTACGAAGGTGACTGGGGTGAACCCCAGGCAGGTCACTCATGATAAGAAATTAGTGGGTGCTTTGCTGAGCACCCACAAGCTCTCACTCAATTAAAAATCTACAAAGCTACTGCTCTACCAAGTGTCAGACGTGATGTGGCATGTGCGGTGAAAAATTTAAGCAGTCAAACGACAAAAGGCACCTACTCTACGGACAGACCCCGCCACCAGCTCGTCTCAAGAGCCGTAACAGCTTCCTCAGGCAGCCGAGCATACCAGCAGCAGAAGCTCCAAATGCAAGAGTTGAGCGGTGGATAAGCAAGAGGACCTGAATGAGGCTAACGACAGAGGGATCGCCGTGGCCACATAGGTACTGGTCAAACATGATTTGAAATTGAAGCTACAGGGAAACCATTTCGACTCGGCAAGAAGAAGAAGAAATGCTCTGGTTCGCCTGGTTCCGTGGGCATTATTCCGCGCCTAGGCTCTTTTAGGCCGCTTGCACGTGAGGGAGGCATCGAAATTTTTCTGTCTCCCCTTTTGTGGGCTGGATATGTCGTTGTCACTCGAGCCAGCCCAACTCGTCGAGGAAGCGGAGCAATGCAGAGGGTGAGCTGCGCGCGTCCGTCAGCGTTCTTGGAGATCCCAGGTGCTCCTCTCTTGTTGATGCAACGCACGGACACTCCAGTATCACGTGCTTTGCTGTTTCTTCTGCCTCCATGCAGCCTCTGCATAGAGGGCTGTCGGTTATACCTATAATGAATAGATGTTTGTTTAGAGTACAATGCCCTGTTAGTAAGCCTATCATTTTTGGGGTTCCGTAGCCAAATGGCAAAAAACGGAACCCTTATGGATTCGTCATGTCTGTCTGTCTGTCCGTCCGTATGTCACAGCCACTTTTTTCCGAAACTATAAGAACTATACTGTTGAAACTTGGTAAGTAGATGTGTGGTTTGATTTATTACGGGTATGTCCCTTCCACGTTGTATATGGATAAGGAAAGGGGTGGTGACAGTTCCTATTCTACCTGCTCTGCTCAGCCACTGGCTTAAACTATTCATTACGTATTCCAAATGCGTACATATGCACTTATGTGTGACTCACTGAAATAATAAAACATGCAGTTTGTACACGTAATTACATTTCATAAATCAAATCATCATCATCAGGTCTTTTTAGGGTTCCGTAGCCAAATGGCAAAAAACGGAAACCTTATAGATTCATCATGTCTGTCTGTCGTATGTCACAGCCACTTTTTTTTCCAAAACTATAAGAACTATACTATTGAAACTTGGTAACTAGATGTATTCTGTGAACCGCATTAAGATTTTCATACAAAACTAGAAAAAAACAATAAATTTTGGGGGTTCCCCATACCACAGAGTACTCTGTACTAGCTAGCTAGTACTAATATACTAGCGTCCCATATCTACTTAAAACTGAAACTCTAAAATGTTTTTTTCATCAAACCCATACGTGTGGGGTATCTATGGATAGGTCTTCAAAAATGATATTGAGGTTTCTAATATCATTTTTTTCTAAACTGAGTAGTTTGCGCGAGAGAAACTTCTAGTGGTAATATGTGTGTCGTCGTCGTCCCTGTAACTTCTAAAATAAGAGAATGATAAAGCTAAAAAAAATATATGATGTACATTACCATGCAAACTTCCACCGAAAATTGGTTTGAACGAGATCTAGTAAGTAGTTTTTTTTTTAATACGTCATAAATCGTAAACCGCAATTTACCTTTAGAACTTTTATATTATGTTATGTTACTTGCTGCTACGGAACCCTTCATGGGCGAGTCCGACTCGCCCTTGGCCGCTTTTTTTTTTAGTTTTACGTGGTTTTACCCTTGGAAGTGAGTAGTCGGCGTGAGTAACGTGGATTCCACGCCGGGATGGCTTTCCTTGCTTTACTTGCCGCCATGTTCCTAGGGTGTTCCAGGCTTGTTGTTTTTCATTGTTAGTGTTAGTTTTGATCCAGAAGCGAATTTATTTATTTAAAAAACTTTGTTGTACATCAACGATAGTTACACATAATAAAATAACAAAGGTAATTTTACAAATGGTGGACTTATCCCAGAAGGGATCTCTTCCAGTCGACCAGTAGGGCAGAGGACAGTTACAAATTTAGTAGGAAGGCAGAAGTACGTACAGAGTTTGAATAAATTTAATTTGAATTGAATTTGGTTGAAGGGGATGGGGGCACGCGGTGATGGTCCTACCTATAGGTTCCATGCCCGAGCCCCTTCTTGCCAATTCGTCCGCTGCATCATTGCCCAGTGAGCCGCTGTGGCCTTTGATCCATTGGATTGTGACCTTGTTGTTATACTTACAGATTTTCTCCATGCATTGTGGCACTCTAGAGTTAGTGCAGAGTCGATCATCGGGTTCCTCAGCATGAAGGACTGCTGCGCTGTCGGTTAAGATACGAATAGACATTTCCGTTACCTTTAACCTGTTGATTTTCGCCACGGCGTGGGATATGGCTACATGTACAGCCTGGTACATGGATTTTTCCTTACCCAAAGCCGTGGCGTAGTAGATATTGAGGTCGTGCGAAAAAACACCGGCATCTACTCCTGTGCGTTGCTTTTTTTCCTATCAAGTGACAGCCGTGCTTTGCAAGATCAAAATGTTTATATTTTTCAATCAATCAAAAGATCAATAATAAATGTAGAAACACGAGTATACATTCTTATTCTTTTAAGAATTAATATCAATATTGGTGAGTCTTCAAAAATTACGCTAATGGTGTAGGTACTGATGACGATAGACCCGTGTTTTCGCCGTTTTCTTTTCTAAATACAATAATATCGTTTTCTTATTTAATGGCACATTTAGATAATGACTTGGAGATTCATTTCATAATATTTTTGTATTCATCATAAGTATATTTTTTTACGACCATGGCATATTTGAAATTCAGTGGATTTTAGGAACCACCCGCTCATCTTCGAGCCATCGGTGTATACTCTTACCTCATCGATATTTGAGTTATCATTATTATTATTATCTTTGTTGTTAAAAATAAATTATTTGACCTGCTTCTAATATTTTTAAGCACTTTTTAAGAAGCAATAATTTTTTTCCATTGCTTCGACCCTTATCAGTGTTAATAAAATACAGATCTGTGTAAAATACCTACTTTTTGGATTTGGGGGTAAAAATTGGACACCCATCAGGTTATACAAGTCACAAGCTCCTGTTTTCAAAATTATAGTTTAGTATTGAGTCTAGTGATGCGCCGTTCCCGAGAACGTTCCCAAATTCCCCAGGAACATTCCCAAATTCCCGGAAATTTGGGAACATTCCCAGGGCATATTCCCGTATTTCTAGGGAATGTTACGGAATATTGGACACAGTAATTCCATTTTTTGGGAACATTCCCGGAAACGTTCCCGGAAATCTGAGGAATGGCACATCACTAGTTTTGACTAGTTTGACATAGAATATGGGGCCCCTTTATTTTTATTTAGACAGACGATATTGTTGATAATGATGTCAAACCAAAATGAAAGACAATATATGAGGAAAACTACAAAATTCTGCTTTTCATTTAATGTCAACACCACATCTTTAGTCCTACTCTACTGGCTTTATAGTTATAAATCTAGACAGAATAAAAGCAACTAAAATAGTAGAGAGAACGAAACACACCACAAATACATAGAATGTGTCTTCAGAAAATACATCAGTGAATTCTGGTATTTGGTTGTACAGTTCCTCTACAACATGAAGGTTGCCCTTCTTTGTGGACTTAGTCATTTTTATTTCTTTTTACTCTTCTTCTTCTCTGACTTTGTTTGTATTGTAGATACCGGTTGTTCAACTGGAGCTAGGGCAGATACGTGTTTGTTTAGTAATTGTAGAAGTTCTAAACAGGTTAGGTTACCACTCTTAAAAGTAACTTTTTTGATATTGGCTGTTTCTGAAAATACAAATACAGATATGTTAATAATATGTTGTAATGTTGCACATTTTGAAAATAAGTATAACTTTTAAATTTTTAATGTTATGTGTAATGTTTGAAGTTAATATAAATCTATATTTACCTGCAATATTTGGTAAGATAGTGATGTCAACAGTTGGTTCACTGCGATCACACACTATTTCAGTTTTAAGGGAACAATTTGGATTGGTTAAACTGATTTTTGGTGAACTTATATAGTGTAAGAAGTTCCTGTAACAAAAATAGGAAGTATATTGTTGCAGAAGCCGTGTGGTTCCCGGCAGAGTAGAGTAGGACCACTCCAAGTCTTCCTGTGGATGTCGTAGAAAGTGACTTAGGAAAAATTAGCTAAACAAAGCTTATAAACATCAATGAGACCTCTCCAACCCGTCTGGTCAGCGTGGAGTGTAGGCCAAATCCTCTGATGGCTCTGGCAGTACAGAGAGGGTCGTGCTACTAGAGTAGAGACTAAAAAAGACCTAATCATCATCATATTGCAGAAGATCACACTTCAACTACAAATTACTTAAATGTGTGTGATAATGTTTAGGGATTGTACCGGGGTGTATATTTAATAAAAAAATTAATGACGTGATATAAATATAAGTTAGTTTTTATAACTAACTTGTTTCGTGGTTTGCTTTACAAAATTACAAACTGTTATGAGTACCTATCCATGTCACTGTGTTAAATTAGACGGAACAATGTATCTACATAACTTTACTCTCAATAAATTACTTAAATTATAAATAGTATGATCATTTCATGCCGATTTATAGATAAGCTTTTGTAATTTTCTCCTTCGTATAAAATTAACGAGTCTTACCGTGTGTGTGTTACGTTGTCTCCAAATGGATCAAATGTCACTGTTATCCTCTTTGCTGCTTTCAAATTAACTCCTCTCAATTGTTTGCTGATTGCTGAAACTACTCCTCCAGATCTTCGTAATGTGCCACTGTAAGGAACAGCCATATTATTTTTCTATTTGTGGATCAATTTCAACAGGTTATCGATTCGCTACAAAAACTACAAAGGGAGAAAAAAACTGACAATGACAGATAATGAGTGACATTCGAGTGGCACTTTTTTTTAATGCTAGATGTAAGATGAGCTTGAGCCGTACCGTACTCGCTGGATAGTCCAGAGACCTATTTTTGGACGTGAGTCTTAGGCTGATTGTCCACGTCCGGAATATTCAGATTTTAACTTTCAGCACGTCCAGATTCCGGATTAATTTACTCACCGCACCGCTCGGCCACGTACGTACGAGGCTGGTTTCAGAGTTTGAACAGCGCCGTCCAAACGCGCGCGCTTGCAATTATACTGGATAGTAGCCGCCGTTTCATAGTCACGCGCGCTGTCCGAACTCCTCTGCTGGCAGTTAGCGTTTCAGAGTGACGCCGGTCCGACGCGCTGTTGTGTACAGTCAAGTATAATTAAAACAAGATATACGTTTAAAAAACTAATACCCGACGAGAAAATTCTTAGGTACTACAAAATTATAATTATCCAATTATTGCAAACTCTGCAGCTATTTACGGCTAACAATGTTTACATTTTTGAAATATACTTATTCAGACCTTTCATTTGAGACCAACCGTTTTTAGGGTTCCGTACCCAAAGGGTGCAAACGGGATCCTATTACTGAGACTCCACTGTCTGTCCGTCTGTCTGTCTGTCCGTCTGTCACAGGGCTCTATCTCTTGAACCGTAATAGCTAGACACTTGAAATTTTCACCGATTATGTATTACTGTGGTCGCTATAACAAGAAATACTAAAAATAAAAAAAACTTAAAAATTAAAGGGGGTCGTCATACTAAAAACGTGTTTATTCAGCGTTTTTAACTAGATCTTTATAATGGCATTAACTAGATACTTGAAATTTTCACAGATTATGTATTGCTATGACCACTATAATGTTGCAACACACTGATTAGGTTCATATAATTTAAAACACAAGTCAACATTTAACACAGATTTATTACAATTTACTAGCACCAAACATTTAAATTGCTTTATACATTGACAAATATATATCGCAATGAGGGTAAATGGATGGACATTCATTAAAAGTGAGACGGTAAGGTCAGCGCCCCTCCACGCGCTGAACTATGAGAAGCTTCCTAGTGAAACCACATCACAGCTTAAACTAACTCTCTAGCCCGCACAGTTATCCTGTGCTCACAGGGCTTACCGTCCAGGTGAAGTAGAGCGTCATTATAACAAATGGGTCAGGTGATCCGCATTCCTTATAATAATTGTATCTGAATGAGTCATGGCCACGTCTAGTCACAGCTACATAACTACGAATATTCACATGTTTTATTATTTAAATTGCCCACTTGGCGCCTTACGCCACGTGTTAACTACTATCCCGACACATAATCACAATTCACAATACTTATCATCTCGTTCGAAGACTCAAAGCAGACTGACTCAAGAACTGATTTTGTAAATGTAAGAACACTCGTAATGGGAGGGGGACTCGCAACAACTTCACAACATTACTCACTAATCAAAATAAAGTATGATTAATAGTTAATTTCTAAGAAATGGTACCTTTTATATTTTACAATTCATAACTATAATTAATAATAATAATTACATTGATTTATAACTATTATTAAAATTGTAACCATATTTGTCAGCCTAGTAAAATACTCAATTGACAGTTCAGAATCAAATTATGTTTTGTAAATACATTTCCATTAATTTATTTACATTGATATATTTTATTTTAATAAATGATGAATTCTCTCAACTAATAATTATAAATTACTTATTCTTCTATTTTGATTCCGGGGATGAGTCATTACAGTAGATCCAGCACCCAACAATAAAAATAAATACTAAAAATAAGATAAAGTTAAAACTTAAAGGGGGTCGTCATACAAGAAACGTAACGGAGGTACGGAACCCTTCATGTACGAGTCCGACTCGCACTTGCCCGTTTAATTTATGTAACGTTTATCATATTTATTTTATACATACAAAATGTAGCCTATGTCACCCGGACGATAATGACGGATCGATTGACATCTCGTTTGTGAAAATTGGATAAGCAGTTCGGATTCTACGGTGGAACCTTCGACTATACACCTACTCGATGGGTGGAACACTCATAGATATTCACATACATATATGTACATAGACTGCTAAAATCATTACTTTTCCGTAGGCTTTGCCGCAGTCGAGTAATTTATTTATTTATTTAATAATTACATTGCATTGCACATGAATAATTGATAACGATTTGATCGATACTGATCGACCAAGTTCGGCTAAGATGTTTGTGATACTTTTTTCGGCTAGTGATATGGATATACGATTTACATTAGATCGCAGTAAAGTACTTTCCAATTTGTATATACGTCAAAAGATCCTGACGAAAGGCGAAAATAATTAAAAAACCTGTAACTATCTTCTCGTAAATCGGAGAACGATATTACAAAGGCGCCTCTCAGTAACTTTGTGGCATAAAAGGGACCAATTAGCAATCTTCTACGACGTCGCTGTTGCACTCTTTTCCATAAAAAATAAATAGCTTATGACGACGTCTATACACAACTGTACTAAATTTTGTGAAAACCACACGATTCACTCATACATATAATTTGAGTAAATAATGTGGAAGCCGAGAAGAAGCAATTAAATGGAATTTTGCACTTGACTGTACATTGCAACGAAACGCGCGGTACGGTACTAAAACTCGTTTCACAGCGGTCCGCCGGTCAACCGCGCGCTGTTGAAACGCGCCGGCCAACGGCGCGTCTCGCCGGCGTCACTCGGAAACCAGCCTTACGTTACCGACGGATGGATGGATTCAGGGAGGAGATTACACAATTGACACATCAACACACACACATGCAATGCAAAATGCAGGCACTTGATGAGGCACGCGCGCCCACAAACTATGTAGGGATCTATCTAACGCACGCCACGCTATGCAAAGCAAGCCAGCGGTGCTGGCTGTTTAATATTAGATGTCTTTGCTTGACTAACGGGAAAATTACGGACATTGGACAACACAAAAGAAAAAATTTAATCGTGCATGTCAGTACATAGATGTATTGTGGAATTTCCTATTTTTTACAATTTAATTGATTTCTATTTTGTATAAAAATGTACCCCGTTGGCCAACGTGAGTATTAATTAATATCAATCAATATGCAACTTAATATGAGGAGGGTGATACATCTTTTTTTTGTATGGCCTAAATTAATGACATTCAGTTTACATAGATTAAATGTTCAACGATTGTCTGCTTTGTATGTAATATTGTACGGATACAGTGAACCACAGCAATAAACACTATAGAGTCTGAAACGATCAGATATGTGCCTTGTAAATTCATAAATAACTTCATCAATAAGTGAAACCTACAATCTTTTGTCAGCATGGCAATGCGAGATGTCTTTAAAATGCTTATTCTTGTTATTTTTCCGTCAGCACCACCGGGGGAAGCGAGTGGTGGCACTGTGAGTGTTGCGGCCGTCAGTGGCGCGGCGAGTACTACTGGAACCGCCCCTGGTGCGCCCAGTACGGCTCCAACAACAGGCGCGCCTGCCCCCGGTGCGGCCACTGGTACTGGAGCCATGGCTCTCGTATCTCCCGCTGTAGCACCACCTCCTGACTTACCTGTACTGACATGCCCGCGACGACCAAACCTCGGCCACGAGGGAAGACCAATCATGCTCAGAGCTAATCATTTTCAAATCACAATGCCTAGAGGATTTGTTCATCACTATGATGTTAATATACAGCCAGATAAATGTCCCAGAAAGGTATGTTATATGAAAATTGTATTTATAACCCTTGAAACACATCACCAAATTAAATTTAAGTTTATCTGATCTAAATTTCTTGCCAACTGCCTCTTTCTCCATATGCTTATCAAAATATTAGTACAATCATGATACACAATATTTACATTATAACATCTTTATCCCTCATGGGGTAGAGCCCAGGGCCGTCAGACCCAAAGCCCATGTGATGGTGAGTGTGAAGTTGGAAAAGGAATCGAAATAGTGATAGGTTGCTAGCCACATCACCTATTAGTAAGTCTTTCTTTACTCCCAGACTATATTATTATTATTGTCGGTACGCTTTTCAGCCATGGGTCCATGGGGACCTGGTTCATGGGACCAAAGCCAACATTATTATTATTATTTATTATTAAACACACTAGCAGCTTATTATGCTGATGCGTGTGCGTCTTAATGTTTGGAGATTTGTTTTTGTCCATATGTTACTATAATCACGATATGGTATATTCTTAGATGCCACCCGCAGTTTGCCACAGGATTGTCCTTACCACATTTCATATGGTACCATTTTGCCCACCCCGGGTGGCCAATGCATTTGTATTAGTTTCATATGCCACAGGGGTGGTCAATAATGGCAACATCACAACTCCAGTTTCATATGCCACCTGAAAGTTGGGCACCTCGGTTGGCTGATGCTACTGAATTAGTTTCAAAATATGCCACATCGTTTTATTAAAATTGTTTATTTATAGTGTCAATATAATGAATAATAATTTATTTAATGAGCTAATTGTTGACTTAAAGTACATTACATTAAATACCCACTAAAAATTCAAAACAAATCTGCTTTTAAAAGAAAATAAAAGGAGCAATGCTAATCTTCCCTGCTGTTAGTATTTCTTGTGCACAAAAACATAGTTTAACTGGATAAGAGTAACAATGCATTAGAACTAATTCAGTCCAAAATACTGACAACTTTCACCAAGGGAAATTATGAATCTTTTTTTGCTTTTCATATAAACTCAGATCGACTCAAGTTTTGTATATTTTCCTATACGTGCATTAATTCTCTTTGCCACTGCAGTGACACTTAAAATATTTTGTGGCATAGGCCACCCTGGTAGCCAATTGGGGGTGGCATCTAGAAATATACCATCAGGATCATGATATGAACATGGATATTTTTCATTTGTGTTATGTGAAATTGAGAGGGTGAGAGTGTTGTAGCTATATTTGATCATTGATTTATTTTGTTACAGGTTAATAGAGAAATTGTTGAAACTATGGTTCATTGTTATAACAAAATATTTGGAGCTCTAAAGCCCGTGTTTGATGGTAGGAACAATTTATACACAAGAGACCCTTTACCCATTGGCAACGACAGAGTTGAATTAGAAGTAATATTACCAGGAGAAGGCAAGGACAGGGTGTTCCGTGTCACTATAAAATGGGTTGCCCAGGTAAGCCTGACCAAAATTGAATAATAAATTTTATTTTTTTAATAAATCCTGCTTCTATTTATTGGACTCAAGTTACTGTAATAGCTCCATCTGTAGAACACACTCGACAATGTTTAATATTTCTTCTGAATATTTGTTTACACTTCCACTGCTGAAAAATGCAACGTGTGTGTTTTTTCAAAGAGGAAAACACATACTTATTTATTAGACATACACATACATTAATTATAGACTAGGTAACAACTTATGAATTTACAAAATATTCACTGTTCTATTTATAGGTGTCTTTGTTTGCATTAGAAGAAGCTTTGGAAGGGCGCACGAGACAAATACCCAATGATGCAATACTAGCTCTCGATGTAGTTATGAGACATCTACCCTCTATGATGTACACGCCTGTGGGACGCTCATTTTTCTCATCTCCGGACGGGTATTATCACCCACTAGGTGGTGGCCGTGAGGTCTGGTTTGGTTTCCATCAGTCTGTCAGACCGAGCCAATGGAAGATGATGTTAAATATAGACGGTGAGTGATAATTTTAATTCTTTACTTACAACCATAATTTGCACCTGCCACAATATTTAACTGAGTAGGTACTTGTAATTTTTATAAAATATTTTATTTTTCAGTTTCTGCAACTGCATTTTACAAAGCACAGCCCGTTATAGAGTTTATGTGTGAAGTACTAGATATAAGGGACATAAATGACCAAAGAAAACCATTGACAGACTCCCAGAGAGTTAAATTTACAAAAGAAATCAAAGGCTTGAAAATAGAAATCACTCATTGTGGCACTATGAAGAGGAAATACAGAGTTTGTAATGTCACACGAAGACCGGCACAAATGCAATCGTAAGTACCCTTCCTGCTACCTAAGAAACATTGTGACAAGGTATTCAAATTGCCAAAACCAGTGTTAAATGTCGAAAGAAGTTTATTTCACAAGTATTCTATAGGCATAATCCCACATGTGTATTTAAAGCACAACAGGTGGCCAGTCTCTACTGGCTGTCACATGTGTTAGGACATGTTAGTAATGATGTTGTAACTGGGTTATTTGCTTTATTTTAGACCAAGGTTATGGTAAATCTACATCCAAACTTGTTTCAGATTTCCTCTTCAGCTTGAAAATGGACAAACAGTAGAATGTACTGTATCAAAATATTTCTTTGACAAGTACAAAATGAAACTCAGATATCCACACCTGCCGTGCCTGCAAGTAGGCCAGGAACATAAACACACATACTTGCCATTGGAAGTATGTAATATTGTTCCCGGACAGAGGTGCATTAAGAAACTAACTGACATGCAGACATCCACCATGATCAAAGCTACGGCGCGATCAGCTCCTGACAGGTAATAGATTTATCTATATAGACTATGCACTATTCAACCAGACAGTATGGGATCGTTCAAGTATTACGTAAGCAGAATTTGAGCTATTTATTTTACTGTCTGTTTAATTTTAAATCAAAATAACAAAAATTTGCCAAGAAATATAAAAAGTAACTAAAACAATTGCTTATGTAATGGAAGTACAGACCAGTCCCCATGTCATCAAAAATAAGCAAATCAAATAATCCCCCACCTCCTATGGTGCTTAGGTAATACTTGAACGGCCCCTATGTAATTAGAATGTATAATAACTGAAGCTTTGGATATCGGTCCCACTCTGTCCCGTATTGCTCTGCCGAGTGTCAGATACATATGTAGGCGCAGTGGCAAAATTAAACAGTCAAACAACAAAAGGCTCCTTTACGGACAGACTCCACGACTCGGTAACAGCTTCCTCAGGAAGCCGAGCATACCAACTAAGAAGCTCCTGATGCAAGAGATGCGCGGTGGATAAACAATCAACCTTGTGAGTCAAAATTCCCAGTCGTGTCTGAACTGCCATATGTCTTATATCATTGAGGACCTTAATGAGGCTAACTACAGAGGGATCGCCATAGCCACGTCATATTGATCTAAGTTCATTTAAAATCTAAACTGTATTGGAACCATTTTGACTCAACAAGAAGAAGCTATTGACAGATTTACACATTTTGAGTACATTTTATATGAATTAACGCAAAAAATATAAAATGTACAAATGATTTATTGTACAATTAATGTAAAGCTTGACATACAAAGTTGTCACCAAATAGGGAAACCGTTTACTATCAATCCTTATCAATATAAATTTACTGATGCAGATATACTCGTAATTTAAACAAAATTTGAATAATGCACGAATTTATATTATGATATTATAAATGGCTTATTTAGTGTTTTAAATATAACGGTATGAGTACAGGTACATTTAACCAGTTTTAGCGCCGGCGCACATACGGCAAAGCGCAGCATAGGGAATTTTTAATTTCCAAAGTATTATCGACTTTGTGAGTGTTGAAATAAGATCGAATACCGACTACAGTTATACTGCACAGTATACACTGTACAGTGTGGTGACAAAATGGCGGCTCCCGCCCGCACCGTGTTAATTAATATTCGATCTTATATCAACGCACAAAAAGCCGATAATGCTTTGGCAGTGAAAAATTCGCTGCGCTGCGTTTCGTCATATGTGCGCCGGCCCTTAAAGTTAATAAATATAATATAAATAATTGAATAATTATATAATTCAGAGAGCGAGAAATTAACAATCTGGTGCGGCGCGCGAACTTCAACACTGATTTGTACGTGAAAGAGTTTGGGCTGACGATATCGAACAACATGATGGAAGTCCGCGGGCGGGTGCTGCCGCCGCCCAAGCTGCAGTACGGCGGCCGCGTGTCTTCCTTGGGCGGACAGGTAACTTCTTCTCTTGTATTTAAGGCTTGAAACTGCGATAAGCGGAGACACGCGACGGGTCAGTCCGTCTCTGTCACAAACCCTACGTGCAAGAGATAGCTGAAACCGTCGCGGGTCACGTGTCTCTGTCTCACGTAGAGTTTGACAGAGACGGACTGAACCCGTCGCGGGCGTCCGCTTGATTTAGTTTCCAGCCTAAGAGCCGCGCTCTTGTCGGTGGAATCCTTTCCATGTCTCTCTTTCCTCGGCTAAGTTCTTAACCTCCTTATATGTTTTAATTTTCTTTGATGGAAAAATCTTTTCGGTTTTTATCTTTACTTCAATGTTTTAAAGAACGCATGGTGTCGTAGGACAGGTAACAATAAGAGTTTATTTTATCAAATGGATTATTTTAACCAAAAAAAGCTACTTCTTTTCTGGTCTTCTTCATCAGTTCCATTTCACCAAAACTCCTAATTTTCTGGATGCAAATGCATGATTTATTGACAAAAACATCAAAATCGCTATATGTGTGCATAGAATATTCGAGGAGTTCCCTTGAATTTTCTAGAATTCCATCATCAGATCTTAACTTGGTGATAAGGGGACCAACTTGCATGTATACACTTACCCTTGCAAATGACAAGAGACTTTAATAAATCGTTTATAAAACGGAAAAATTATTGAGGCATACATACATAAAAAAAGCATAAATACATTCGAATTGAAAAGCTCCTTCTTTTGATTCTAGTTTTTTCTTCTCCGCCTAAGAAATGCGTTGCTTTTCTTCCACTTTAAAAAAGGGGCGCGTTATTTAGACGAAGAACGCAACAAGACATGTATAGTCGATAGTTTTTTACATTTTGACGGTTTTGACGACCTCCGTGGAGTAATGGTTAACACGCTAGACCGCTAATCCGGAGGTTCTGGGTTCGATCCCCAGCCAGGGCAAGTTGGAAAATGGCCTTTTTCAAATTGTCCTGGGTCTTGGGTGTTATCTATATATGTATTTATCATAAAATATAGTATTGTTGAGTTAGTATCCCATAACACAAGTTTAAAACTTACTTTGGGGCTAGCTTAATCAGTGTGATTTGTCCGTATATATTTATTTATTTGGTGTTAATTTTGTGTGGAAAAAAAGTGACGCGTTAATTAGGCGGAGAAAAAATACTGGAGAATGACCGAAAAAAGGAATATTTAGACCATGAATGTAGTCACATTTTCCAGACATTTTCTCATTTTCATAGAAAATTATCATCAAAACTTAGCACAACAAAACCACAACTTCGATTCTTTGTTCATGTACTTATTGAATGACAGATTTCTGCCTCATCTAAGCGCTTTCCCAGGTGCATCCTCAACTGTTCTGCTTCGGAGCTCGGGGTCCGCTTTCCCGCTTTTCCTTCTCCAAATATAATATGCATGTCATATCAATGGTGACCCAAGGATGCAAAAGACCATGCGAAATCGAGAAGTAATAGCCGGAACAGTTAAAGCGATTAGGCTATAGTTTTACAACCGGCCGCCTGCCTGACGTCAACCACCTTTGGGAATGCATTTGCGCGAAAAGTTTTACAACAGGCCGCCGCTCCACGTTAGGCCTCATTGGGAGTGCAAGTTGTAGCACCAGATGTTTGTGCTTAGTCGTCACTTACGGCATCTACAGGAAGAGATGGAGTGGTCCTGTTCTAGGCTGGAAGCCATACGCTCATGTATTGAAAGACAGATTATCATTACTTATTCAATTATCCTCATCATGAAAAATAATAATATTTGGTAAAACCAGTTTTCCTTATCATATATTTTACATTCGTTGCACATAAAAAGTATTTTTATCTAACTTTACTAAATATATTTAGGTATATCTCCTATATATAAAATGAGGATATCAGAAACAGCTTCAACAATATTAATGTTTTTCAATCTATCTAGTTAGGTTTCATTTTTAGTAAACTTCGTATTTTTCATGTTTTTCATTGAACGAAGCTCTTAGGCATTTTACAAAACAACCTAATGGTTCTTGAACGGAGAATGAATACATAACCTATGATTTTTCTTTTTACTGTACTTATAACAGGCATCAGGTGACTTCGAAACGTAGCCTCGGAAAATTTAAAAGGCAGTGAGTGTCATTTGCAAAAGTACACATGTTTGGTGTCGCTAATCTAATATTGCCAGTTGCATCCTCAGCCTCAGCGGTAACGTTTCAGCGCCCGGGATCCGCTACCTAACCTAGGTGATTTGACGACGTTACTGGTTTTCACACAGAGCGACTGTCGTCTGATTTCCGCAACCCAAGAAACCAGAACCAATCCTAGGATAGGTTTAAACTAACTCTAGATGGCGTTTGGGACCCACAGCGGCCACAGCTTAACGTGCCTTCCGAAGCACGAAATTATCTTTCTAATAAGATAGTCGAGTGATTCAACAAGCCTGCAATATCCTGACCAGACTAGAAAAAACTTTACACATAGTATGCTTTCCAGTGGGATCTGAACCCACGATTTCCGGATCACAATGCAAACGCCTTAAGACCACGAAGGCAGTGACATTTTAGGTGTCGCTGACTCTCTATTTCAATAGGTAACAAGTTTATTTGCTAGGCAAATTAAAAAAATGTCATCAAATTAAAGAACGCCATCTAGTGATGAGTAGCAGAACTACCGATACGACTTGATATCCGTAGCGCCATCTATATATTTGCTATTAATAAAAAGCCCTGACTTTCAAGCGTTAACCTCCAATATCTTTTCAACGGCTGAACCGATTTTCATTAAACATAGCTAAGAACCACCGCAAGGGAACTTGCTTACACCTTAAAAAAAACTGCATCAAATCGGTCCATCCGTTCGAGCGCTACGATGACACAGACGGACATTAACGTCAAACTTATAACACCCCTCTTTTTATTCGGGTTAAATATAGAACCCCCTAATCTAATGACAACTATTTCTTTGCACCTGACGTCTTGATATTACTCCCTGCTGCTATGCATTTCGGAAAACCCTCATTGACCTTGATGTGTTTGCAGCAAGCCTTGCCCAACCAAGGTGTGTGGGATATGCGAGGCAAACAGTTCTTCATGGGAGTTGAGATTCGCGTCTGGGCCATCGCCTGCTTCGCGCCGCAGAGAACCGTACGAGAAGATGCCTTAAAGTGAGTTACCGTTTTGCAAAAATATCTCCACTTTATACGAAGGTAAAAAATCTGTGAAAATATATGGAGTTAGGATGAGTTCTAGGACGAAATTAAATTTAAAAATAAAAAAGAAACAACCATGTAAAAAGTTACTCAGCGTTATTGTAGCATTTTATTTTTGGCCTTCAGCAGGAATATTGTCCATATATGTTATTTTAGTATTCCTGGCTTTTTATGAAAACCGTTCTTTTTTCTATTTATTTATTTTTTATTTATTGAAGAGATAAAGCTAAGTTTACAAATTGGGATAAAAAGTTATGTTAACGTTACGCTACTGTTTCAAATCTATATACTCCTTAGATCTTCTGTTGTTACCTCAGACATTTTCAGTATTTTTATGTAATTTTTTACAGTATGTATGTTATTTTTATATATGTACGTTTATGTAAGTAGTAAGTATGCATGTATAGATATATTAGTTTAGTCAGAGTTGAGTTACATATATGACACTTTTCATATATTGTATGTACGCACTTCTACCCTTCTTGTGAAGTTGTAAGTATTTATTGTCCTATCTACTTATTGGACGATTGACTGAAAGAGATTCCATTATTATGAGATAAGTCCGCCGTTCCATGTTTACTTGTATGTAATTGTATGTTTTCATAGTACAATAAAGTTATCACAAACAAACAATATTCTTCCAGAAATTTCACTCAACAATTGCAAAAGATATCAAACGACGCCGGCATGCCGATCATAGGGCAGCCCTGCTTTTGCAAGTACGCCACCGGGCCCGACCAGGTGGAACCTATGTTCAAGTACCTCAAGTCCACCTTCGTGCAACTGCAGCTGGTGGTGGTAGTGCTGCCAGGGAAGACGCCGGTTTATGGTAAGACATCCATACACTTGAACGATTACAAAAATTAACTTATGTCATACTCCATTTGGTTTGGTATTCAAATAAATGTAAACAATCTTGACAATTCTTTTTATTGAAATGTACACTTTACAAATT
The DNA here is from genome assembly GCA_963576875.1 of Acrobasis repandana. NCBI lineage: Eukaryota > Metazoa > Arthropoda > Insecta > Lepidoptera > Pyralidae > Acrobasis > Acrobasis repandana. The sequence goes on from OY756215.1 coordinate 9,377,029, forward strand.
AATATCTTTACACATTAATTACGTAATTTATAAAATAATTCATTTGTAATTTTCAAGGTTTTGATTTATAAAGTATATTTCAATAAAAATACATGTCAAGTTTCATTTGTTGCTGTACGAGTATGTGGCTCAACACAGATTTTTTTTTATATACAGGGTGTAACAAAATATACTGAAACTACCTATTTCAAGAGTGAATTCAGTTCATGATACCGAACAACTTGCCCCAAGGAACATATTATCGAAATATGAAAAATAATTTTTGGCCTCCCATACAAAATACAGTTGACCGATCAGCTCCGAGTTTGTATGGAAAGCCAAATATATTTATTAATTAAACAAACGTTTTAGTGTTGTGAAGTTTCTATTGACAATAACAACAATTTTCAATAACTAGTCACTTTGTTAAATTTATTGTGTTTTTTTGCAGCGGAAGTAAAGCGAGTCGGCGACACGGTACTAGGAATGGCGACACAGTGCGTGCAAGCGAAGAATGTGAACAAAACGTCGCCGCAAACGCTGAGCAACTTGTGCCTCAAAATCAACGTGAAGCTCGGCGGCATCAACTCCATCTTAGTTCCATCGTTACGTCCAAAGGTAAATAAATATGTTTCTTTTTCAACGAAGTCAGCGAAACTAAACGTGTAGTTTCCAACTATTTTTTATTTTTGTGTTAGCGTTAAGTAATATTCTTTTTACGTAGAAAATATCAACTTTACCTTTTCCTAACATTTTAGTATAAATAAAATAGCCATTCTCCATGAAAGGTTTCTTGGTAATTTGTACGCTACAAATGTCAAAAATATAAATCCTTTGCGTGCGACCGATTAAAAAATGCGCCTTTTTGGAAAAGCTCGCGCAAAACATTCGTGATGAGATTTCCGATTCCACCTTTTTCAAGCCTTTTTTAAAGGCATCAGCTATAGTTTGACTACTGTCATAACGATGAAAGTCGGGACCAACGGCTTTACGTGCCTTCCGAAGCACGGAAGAGCTCAAGAATTTTTTATGCCACTTGTGGTCGACCATCCTATTGGCGAACACGTCTGGTGTTACTTAACTTCCGTTATGATGTTATGAATACTCCCACCGGACCATGGAGCTCCTCTAGGTTAGCCAAGTTGAAGTCAAGTAGCCGTCGTCGAGTTGGTGTAAAATAACTTGCTCGCTATTTTTGTTCCCTATTTGTCTTTGAATTAGAAAAAGCTAGAAAGCGAATCCCGGGTTCCAAAGCAAGAAGCTAATAATGCAATCGGGGATGCAATTAGATTAGATGAGGTTATACAGGGTGACTTTTTAACCACCAACCAAATTTTTGGAGCAAGTTCAGTCCATGACAGTGAACTACTTTTTATAAAAAGTTATTAAAAATCTATAAATTGGCCATTTTCGGCCTTCCATACAAAATCCGTTTGGCTGAGCGCTGATTTGTATGGGAAGGCGAATTTTTATTTTAGTTTTTCGTTAATTGTTTTTATGGAAAGTAGTTCAGTATCATGGACTGAATTTGCTCCAAGAATTTGGCTGGTGGTTAAAAAGTCGGCCTGTATAGGGTCTAACAAAATATACTGAAACTATTTCAAGGCTGAATTGAGTCCATGGTATTGAATAACTTTCCCCAATTTCGACCTAATTTGACCGATTAGCTGATGTGAGTTTGTAACTAACGGGTAACCTACCTACTAAAATTCTATTTTTTCTGCTTACGTAACTTACTTAGTTAAACCTAACCTAAAAGGGTATTATGGAAATTGCTAAACTAACAAAGCCTATTATTTTAAAATCTTGTTATCTGTATCGTCTGTATCATCCTGAACATGGCTGTGACTGATTAGTGTATTGGCTGTAATTATCTAATGGAGGACCCAAGTTGTTTAGTATAGCAACCTAAATTCAGCTGTAACACGTTTGATTTATCTACTTATTATATATTTTTATATACTATAAAATTAACTTAATTTTATTTGGTTTAGGACTTATTTAGTGACAAACTAATAAGAACACCCTAAAATTATATTTAGTAAATTTATTTATTTTGAGTTTGAGATCGGTAGTAGATGATATAAATCCTAGTATAAAATTTGAGAAACCTATTGTTATGTTAGTTTTTAGAGTTCCTAGTGTTTGATATAAGTCCTAAGAAAGTCGATAGCGTAATTGACTTTAGGTTTCAGTATTGAATAACGGGAAACTGTAGTTTAAGTTCTTGAAGTAAATAATTTATTTAGTATGATTAATTTTAGTAATTACTGAATAGTGTTTATTTTATTATGTATTAAATAATATAAGTATCATAGAGATTTATATAATCAAAATTTGCATTATATTTTAAGTTTGTTTCTTAGTTAGATTTGACCTTAAGTATGTTTCGCCTTATAAATATGTAGATATATTTATGTATATAGATATATATATATATATATATATATATATATATATATATATATATTTATAATGATTAGAAGCTCAGCATTATTTTTATATGGCTAAAAGAGGCAGCTCCGCCAGCCGCTACCTCAGTAGGATTCATCCAAATGACTGGGGCATCCTCCCTGCCTTGGGACAGCAAATATAGTGCTCAGATATTTGTTATACAAATATATTTAAGTTTAATGAGCCTTTACTGGCTAGAGACATAGAAGAGGACGCAAGTAAAGTCTTGCCAAGCGATATCAACCGCTTCAGAACCTGTAATTTTTACATAGTTCCGGACTGAGCTATGATTTTAATCATTACTTCAAATCGGTTGGTATCTTAAATACTTTAAGAGTATACTACTCAACAATATAAGTAGTCTGTCTTGTCAGTAGTAGTAGTAGTAGGTCAAATCATACAACGTACCTACGATCCGCTACTATTGATGTGTTAGATTTAAACACTATTTACCTAATTTAGTACTTCATTCAATTTCTATTCAATATTCAAATAAATAGAAATTATTATAGTTGGTAAAATATTCGAATTGATCGTAAAATGTATTTTAGTTAGACGAATGGTGAATATAGTATTTATAAAACCTTAGGTTTTATAAATAAATATAATTAGAAGGTATTTCAGATTATAAATAAATCTCACAGAGTAGAATTTTGTCAATACAATTCAATTCAATACATAAATAATACCAATAATTTGGCTTCCAAAGAAACCAAATATTCACAACCAATATTTTCTTTAATTAGAAGTATTACCTTCTAGGTATTTTGTATGGAGAATTTATCAGTTCCACATGCCTTTTCCATGTATGAGAGAACTGTTTTATATCATTGATATTAAAATAAATATAGAAGATGATCAAAGCAAGATATATAATCTGCTATCTTTACAATAGTTAAATAGGTAAATGGTTAAGAATCTTTACTAAAACCATAGATTAGTCTCCGAAGAAACTAAAAATATATAATTGTTTCGAACAACTAAGTTCCTCTGAAGAAATAGTATCAATTCAACATGAATTTTCCATGTTTGAAAGATCAAATTATAATAGGTAGGGCACTCTTATTCAGAATACTAAGTTATAAGTCGTAAGACTTAGTTAATTCAGCGGACATAAATCAAACATGTCATGGATTTGCCTTGACTCAAAAGCAGTTCGGACAATTCCAAAATTGTTGGTTTTCTCATATAAATCCTTTTAACCAAGGACACATTCTAAACATGATTTCTACATGTGCTAAGGAACATATTGATAAAAAAATCTAGATTTTCCCAAACAGGTCTGCATCTCCACAAACGAAGTATGGCCTTATTCTCGTGAATCAACATTGAGATAAAAAGCCAGGGCTTGCTTTGCATCACCCAATATGTGAGACTACATTTCCCATCCAGTCAAATCCAAATAAATGATAAAATAATTCAGACTTTTCCGACTTGATTTGCACCATCACAAACGAAGAATATGGCCTTTCTCTTGTGCTTTTGCATAAAGATAATTAGCCAGGGCTTGCTTTGCATCACCCAATAATTATGACAGTACATTTATCATCCAGATAAGTCCAAACAAATAATTGATGAAGTAATTCAGATTTATCCGACTTCATGTCTTAGCATTCCCAAGACAAATCAAATTGTTCCACTGAACAAACTAGAAATATTTCATAGTTTATGAACATAAATTGGTTAAAGTTATTTTACAAAAATTGAAGTTTCGTTCTATTGAACAAATCAATCATATTTCATAGTTAATGAAGATATTTTTGTTAAAGTTATTTTACACTAACTTTTGGCATAGTTAATGTAATTCCTAGTCTAACCTAACGGTCCCTAAATTCCCTAAAGCTAAAGCTACTTGTGTAAAAGACTACCCCATTCCCACTAAATGTGTGTGTGTGTGTTGGAATTGATTCCGGTGTAAGAATCAATTCTAGTGTAATTAGGTATCGAACAGACTCCGGTGTAAGAGAAAGTTCCCTAAAGCTAAAGCTAAAAGTTTTGAGAGAGTTTCTCTCGCCCTGAGCTAAAATTTACCTGCCTACAAATCCTAATTTGAGAATCCTACTCTGGTGTGTAGTGGAATTAGAACTAAACTGTCCTTTTTCCCCTAGCTGCTAACGACTTCGCGGAGTGGCCTGGGTCAGCCGACCTACCTATCGCCCGTCGGTTCCAATCTACAACTCCATAGGGAAGGGGGAGTCTAGACTGGTCTAATACTAACCAAGCTAATTGGATAGTTTTAACAACTAATTCTCGCAACCTTAATATGTATTAACAACACACGGATTCCGGACGCGTCTCCTTATTAATGTTGCAAGTTCAGATTGTTAAAACCAGTAGCTAACACAGAATTGTTTTTGAAACAAACCAATCCTGCCAGACCCACTACAAATCTGGAATTTTACCTAGAAATTCTATTTCTTTAGAGAGCCCTCATGTTAGCGAGACCAAAGATAATAGAAATTAACGATGAGTTTGACCATTAAGCCCCAAATAGAATCAAAATTCAAAATATTAAAATTCAAATATTATTTACACCAAAATCCTTGACATCAAAAGACGAAATTGAACGACATAGAATCTCTGAAAATTCACTGCCGAGCACCTCACATCTTGAAATCAAAACGATTGGCACTGATTTTAAACCAAAACTATTAATTAAACTTATTAAAATTTACTAGGGACAAACTAAATTATTTATTAATAACAAAAATTCAAACAATCTAAGATTTTAATTTCGGAATACATTTTACCATTATATTCCTAATTAAAACCAATCAAGGGACACCGCGAGAAAGATAAAGCGACCTATTTTGTCAAACTCTCGTTTCCCCACACTTTTTCTTCAAACGACTTCTTCTTTTCTTGAGTTAAAAATATTACATCGACATAAAAATCTCCATCTCCCTACAGAACGTTTGCACGCCCTGGCCGCCCGATGATGAATACCCCTACGTCTCCCGTCTACCAGTTCCATTGAAAGGAACCTTACCCCGAAATGAGAATGCCATCATAAAACTGCATTCAAACTTAGTTGTATACATACATTGCCTGTTCTAAAGTGAACAAACGAAACTATGTTCTTACAAAACTAGCAATGCATATAAAACCGGAACTCGAACCCAACAAGCTCGCTGTCCGCTGAATCCCGCCTCAAACCAATTCCAGGTAGTTTGCAAAAACAATGACGCAACCAGTCCTAGGCAACATCAGTTTGGGTGATCGAATGTAGATTTTTAATAAACTTATTATGTTTTTTTGTAAATTGATAAATCAAATCTAGATATGTCTAGATAAAAGTTTTTAAATTTATTTTTACTTCATATAAAATTATATGAATAGTAAAACATTAATTATTAATGGATAAAATAAATATATTTACCCATCATTTTGACAAAGTAAATATATATTAAAATATATGTAAATAATAGTTTATTAGAAAGTATATAAATGTAGAAATTAAAGGAGTTTATATATGATTTCACATATAAAACCATACACAGATTATAATGCAACAAATGTTACATTGATAAATAATAATAAAATATCTATCTTTATTCTATTTCTGTAAACAGAAATACTTTCTTCTCCATCTAATCATGTTCCCAGTTGCGTCCTCAGCTATGCTGCTTTGGAGCTCGTGTTAGTTTCGTCCTAGCGATAACAAACCACGTCATGTGCGCCGGAGTTCGACTTTCACGTTCTTAACCCAACGACCTGACAGAGCCCTGTCCATTTTCTTTTAACTAATGAAGTTAGATGCCAACCTTGTATGTAATATCTATGTAATAGATTTATATAAGACCATACAAGTTTTGTATGAAAATAAATAGAATAATTGATTACAATATAGCATAATTTCCTTCTTTTATTTTGGCAAAGGAAAAATACTAAGAATCTCAGTGTAAACTGACCATTACAAACAAATTATGTATAAACTTTATAGTTATTTCAAAACATAACGAAAATTTGTTTTGTTTTGATTTTTCTTTGCTGAGGATCGAACTCAGACAATCTAGAATTTTTATTTGTGACCTGGATTTAATTAACATAATATTATACAAAATTCTTTGTACTTTATTTATTTATTTTGATTTCTCTCTTCATCTTAGCATCCATCATTACGAAAAACGTGATCCTTGGGTCCCACGGCCATAGACTTTGTCCAACCCGTCAAGGATAAAGACGTGATAATGATTTCTTATCATTTTCCATACAAAATTGAACTCAGATGATTTTTGATATTATATATGACCATACATACATACATCATAAATATTGCAATTAAATATAAAATATAGTGAAATTATATAAACAAACGGATGGTCTATAAATAGACTTAAAATTGTGAACGATTACAAATTCATTTCACATAGTAATAATTTACTCTGCACCCACTAAACTTGCAATCTGGCGAATTGTTTGTTTAAGTTTTTTTTTGTGCTTCGCCGCCTCCATGAAAAACAATGTTTATGACTTTGAAAGGGACAGCCCAAACGTTATAGAATAGGACGGAGCTACGGTCAATTTTTTGCTTATTCGATAAACAGTTCCAGGGAACGAGTGAACAATGAATCTTTGACTATGAGGAAGTACAAGGAGTTATTGAATCGAATTCCAGCTTTATATGTGATAAAAATTATTTGAGAATGGAATTAACGAATGCGAATTTGCGAATCGTTACAAGTTTCTATGGAAAGTTTTTTTTTTCATATTTCTGTATATGTTTCTTGGGGAAATTTGTTCAGCATCATGGACTGAATCTACCCTTAAAATAGTTTCAGTATATTTTGTCAGACGTTATACAACGTGGAAGGGACAAACCTGTAATAAATTAAACCACGGGCTATAATATATCACTACAGTATAATGAAATTAAAATAACAATCAAAAAACCAAAAAAGAAAACCTTCATTCCCATACAAATCGCCCGGGCGGCTAGACACTTTTGTATGAAAATGCCGAAATTTATTTTTTTGTTTTTTGGCTGTTATTTTAATTTCATTATACTGTAGTGATTTAGTATAGCCCGTGGTTCGATTTATTACGGGTATGTCCCTTCCACGTTGTATAAAATGTTGGTGTGTTTGGCAGGTGTTCAACGAGCCGGTGATATTCCTGGGCGTGGACGTGACGCACCCGCCGGCCGGCGACAACAAGAAGCCGTCCATCGCCGCGGTGGTGGGCTCCATGGACGCGCACCCCTCGCGGTACGCGGCCACCGTGCGCGTGCAGCAACACAGGTACACGACCTGTATTATATTGTTACCGCCGCCGACCCAACAAGTTAACCTAGTTTGAATAAACTGGTCAAGTGCCAGTTTAACTAGCCTGAAGAGGGTTCCGTATTTCTCATAGGTTTTTTTGAAATTCATAGGTAAAGACTATTTACAGATTTTTTTTCAAAATTTTAGACCCTGTAATTTCGGGGATAAGAAGGGGTCGTTAAGTTTAGCCTATTTTTTAAATAACTTAAATATACTTATTGTAAAATTATAAAAAAAATATTTATTTGAGATCCTTACAAGGCCTATCGTTTGATATGTCACATAACTACTATGGCTCTAAGTCCGCCTATTACGTTTGTTAGAAAGTTAAATTAATTACATTTTTTATTTTATTTTGGTAGACCCTATATGTAGACTTATGTGATTCTATTTCAGACAAGAAATAGTCCACGAAATGAGCAGTATGGTCCAGGAGCTGTTACTTATGTTCTACAAAAGCACGGGCGGCTTCAAGCCTCACCGCATCATCATGTACCGCGACGGGATCTCCGAGGGCCAGTTCATCCACGTGCTGCAGCACGAGCTCACGGCCGTCAGGGAAGCGTGTATAAAAGTAAACAGAATTTCATTATATCCTCCTGTCCTATCATCCTATCCTCTGCTGTTTGGTTACTGGCAGAGTAGAATAGGACCACTTCAAGTCTTCCCGTGGATGTCGTAGAAGGCGACTTAGGAAACACAAGCTAAACAAAGCTAAACAAACCTCTGCTGTTTGCTGTATTTATTAATCTATTGTCACACTCTATTGGCTGCTCTTACCATTTTTATGCAGATGACCTGCAAATCTATATACAAACCAGCGCTAAAAACATTGATTCTGGTATTAGTCAGCTAAATGCGTCCTTGAACAACATTTCTTCTTGGTCAGATGATTTTGGAATTGAAATTAATGCGTCCAAGTGTCAGGCAATCATGATCGGTAGTTCTAGACAGCTAGCAAAGATCGATATGAGCTCTGTTCCCTCAATTTCTCTAAATAATACTTACATCTCACTCACTCAATCCGTCAAAAATCTTGGTCTTCTGATGGACTCTACGTTTAGCTGGAGAAATCAGGTCACTGAGATCAGCAGAAAAGTCACTTATTCCTTACAATACCTGAATCGCTATAGAAATTTTCTTCCAATCAAAACTAAAATTACTTTAATACAATCTCTTGTTCTTCCTATTATTGATTATGCTGATGTGTGTTATCCTGATCTTAATGCAGATCTTCTTGATAAGCTAGATCGTCTCATTAATAATTGCATTCGCTTTATCTTCTGCCTTCGTAAATATGACCACATATCTTCTTTCCGATCTAAGCTTAACTGGCTTCCTGTTCGTCAGCGCCGACAACAGAGGTGCTCTGTACTCTTTTCTCTATACTTAAGAACCCTCTTTCTCCCCAATATATAAAAACCAAATTTAAATATCAGTCTGAAAGCCATGACCGTGAGCTTCGCTCCAGTCATACTCTTCAAATTTATCTTCTGTTATTTCGGTCTGAATTTATGTCTAACTCTTTTACTCTTCAAGTTACGCGACTCTGGAATGCCTTACCTAAAGACATCAAAAGTATCTCAAACAGATACTTATTTAAGAAGAAAGTTCACACGCACCTTTCTTTAAAATTTTCGCAGCACAACTAGTCATTATCTTTAACATTTGTAGTATATATATGTGTATGTATATTTATATAAGTATTTATATGTATTAAGTGTATTATATAAATGTATTTAAGTATACTTGTAAATAGTAAATTATTAAGTACATCTTTAAAGCGCCTATCGCAATTAAATAATTTCTGTTTTTCCTAAAAGTTGACTGGTAGAGAATGCATTAGCGTTAAGTTCACCTTTTGTACCATTTTGGTCAATAAAGATTTTAATAAATAAATAAATAAATATAAACATCAATGAGACCTCTCCAACCCGTCTGGCCAGCGTGGAGTGTAGGCCAAATCCTCTGGCTACTTTGGCTCTGGTAGTACAAAGAGGGTCATGCTCCTGCAGTTGAGACTAATAAAGACCCGACGATGATGATGATCTGCATCTCCATACTTTAACCCTGCTTTGAGGTTAGCTCAATCAGTGCGAGTTGTCCCTATCTTTCTATTTTTACGCCTATAAAGAGACTTCACTTTTTCTTCGTCATAACGCTTACGCGAGCTAAGTAACCCCGGGTGTGGTACACACTTAGATTGGTTGCATAAAAATCTAGAGCACCTTACTTTCGTAAAGCATGGTATTAGTTATACGTGTTTCCTACAAATTGTGCGTGCCACAAATAAAAATGCGGCCAGCCATAGAATGAACCTCTGGAGAAATTTACATCACCTCCGGACTTCCTGGAACCACAAGAACATCCTTCTGTTGACTGCAATCTCTCATGGCCTATGTGAAAGTCACTGAACCGGCTTCGTAATAAAGTTAGCAGATGCAATTATAACCAACACATATGGGATTACATTCCTTCGGAAGCATCTAAATGTGGTTACCTACTCCTGCCGAACTATGAACCATCTTCTGAACTGTCCTCTATGTCCAACCACCTGTACAATAGAGGACCTAATGAAGGCCAATGATCGAGCTATAGGCGTATCCCAACTTTGTAACATAGTATGTAACAAAAACCCTGTCCGAGCCGTGAAGGTCATGTTGGGTAGCTTGTTTAGGTTCTATTTATCGGTATCTCGCCAGAGAATAGGTACAAAAAATACCCCTGACAAAATTAAATTAAAATTCAATTTTAAATTGTAACTTACATGGAAACTCAGGGAGCCACGGACGGGAAGTGCCTGAGTCGCGGTGCGGCGGCCATTTCAAAGGCGCGAGGCGGCGCGATCAAAAGAGCCGACAGTCGATGTCGCGCTTGACTGTGTCTAGCCGTGGTCTAGAATAGTCTAGATACGCCGCCACCTGAGACGGTGTTGTCGCTTTCTTTAAATTGGTCGATTTAAGGGAAATAATGTAAATTTCTGAGGTTTTAGAAATTAGATAACTTTTTCATTTTTATTACCTACTATTTTCGTTTTCTTATTTTTTTTGAACTTGTCATTTAGGTACTTATATGCCCTTTTGCATCAGTAAGAGAGGGGAGCAAGCAAGAGTCCATTACAATTTTCTTCAGTTTCAGTGGGATTTTAGATTTTAACACTTCTTTATAACTCCAGAATTTGTTCCATGTTATGCAAATCCGTCTGTCAATTTCATCGATGTTTTTGGTGTTTCTAAAAGATACTTGCTCTCCAAGGTATATATAGGATTCTACATATTCCAGAGTTGTCCCATCCACTGAAATAGGAGTTTTATTGCTGTTTGTCATAATCTTTGTTTTTGAGGTGTTAAGTTCTAGGCCGACCTTCTTACTCAAGTTGTTCAGTTCCTTTATCATTTCTGACATTTGGTATGGTGATTCAGAGAACATTAACATAACCAAGTTAAAAAATATGTAAAACTATCCAAAAAAATTAAGAAAACTAATAATAAATTAAAAATTAATCTCAGGAAATCATGTTTATTAAAATCCAGTTCATTAAATTGTAAATTGCAGTCAGAGTTAGAGTTATGTAATAAACAATTGGCGGAAAGTCAGGAGTCATATGAGGACAACAGGATTAGACTTGAATCTCATATTATTAAGTTGCAGGAGGACTATTCCAAATTATTCTCTAAGTATGACCTCCAACAAAAACAAAATACCGAACACATGCTGACTGTGGAGAAATTGATTAACAACAGCAGGTACAATCAAGAAACTCTTGATTTATTAACTAAGCAATGTACCTGCGGGCAATTCACCCAGCCCACCATCAGTGTCTCCACACCAGAGCTCTCTCCTTGTGACGGTAGTTTGTGTAGTAATGTGTCTGATTGTGTTGACTTTATTGACCCTCCATGTAATACAATAGTATTTTCTGACAGTATAGGTCGCAATATGGGTTGCATGTTAAACAAAATTCTAGATAAAACTTGTATAAATTACTGCTTCCCGGATGCAACCTATACTCAAATTTTAGATAAAATGAAATCAACCAAACTGAATTGTAAATCTACTGTTGTATTATTAATAGGCAATAGTAACAAAGTAGGAAAGAAAGAAATAATCAGCTGTATGGATTATTTATCTGAACTAGAAGTAAGCAAAATAATATTATGTGCGTTCCCATATCTACATTGCCAGTCTCCAAAAACTAACAAAATCATTCACTATCTCAATACTTTGATACATAATATGACATGTCGTTATAGTGATAAATTAGTGTTTTTTGACACTAACAATTTTATAAGTGAATGTCATGTGACAAAAGATAATATTTATCTTTCAAAATATTTTAGACATAAGATTGCTACATTGATAGCAAATAATATTAATTTTTGGACGAGTTTACATTGTAAACAAGATTCTAGTTTTAAGACACCTACAGACTTACCAAGTTTATGTAACGGTAATTCTGTAGACTTGACGACAGATTTAAACTGACCATTCAGACAACGGGAAGGCCTCATGAATTAAGAATACTTCATCAAAATTTAGAAGGTCTTTCCGGCAAAGAATTATTAGTAGAATTAGTTTTAAAAGAAATGGATGTGGACATTTTATGTTTGACTGAACATTGGCTGCATGAGAGTCAGATGATGTTCAGCCTAAACAACTATAATATTGTTAGCTGCTTTAACAGAAAGTCTGCTCAACGAGGGGGTTCTATAATTTTTATAAAAGATTCTTTCCGTAGCAAAGAGCGGAAGGATATTGTCAGACATTCTGTTGAGCGCTGTTGTGAGGTGGCCTGTGCCGAGCTTGATCATCATATAATTGTTTGTGTATACAGTCCACCAGATAGTAATTTCAAAAGTTTTTTAAAAGCAATGGACCAGGTTCTTAAGTCCTGTTCAACTAGTAAAAAGAATTTAATTATTTGCGGTGATTTTAATGTTGATATTTTAGTACATAATCCAAAGAGCACACAATTCCTAAATCTTTTTAAGTGTTATGGATTAGAAAACTTATTTTTTGAGCCAACCAGAATTACAGCTACATCTGGCACATGTCTTGATAATTTTTTTAGTAATATTCAATATTGTGATAAATCTGTTATCAACAAATTGCCTTCAGATCATTCTGGTGTATATGTAGCTTTTGTCAAAGAGTCCACCAGTAATTTGAGAAAAGATAAGATCTTGTGTAGACCGATTACTTCTAAAAACATAAAAAAACTTAAAAATAATTTAGATAACAAATTATTATCAGTGGTATATACAGGAAATAATCCTGACGACCATTATAATAAACTATTTAGTACTGTTTCCTCTGAGTATTCTAAAACATTGAAACAAAAAAGAGTAGTAGTTCATAGTAAATCACAGTTTAGTGAATGGGCTACTACCGGCATCTACATAAGTAGAAACAGGTTATATGATCTATATGCCCAAAAACAATATAACTTTAATCCTTCTTTTATAGAATATGTTAGAAATTATTCTAAAATATTTAAAAAAGTTTGTAGACGAGCCAAGTCGAATAGTATTAGCAAAAAAATAAATAATGCTCCTAATAAAATTAAAGAAACATGGAGTGTCATAAATAAGGAAACAGGTAAAAATAAAACCAAAGAAAATATTTGCCGAATCAAATGTAGTGGTAAAAATACTTCAAAAACTGAAGAAATAGTAAATATATTTGATGATTATTTTACTAACATTCCTTTGGAACTCACTTCTAATGTGAGTTCTAGCGCCCAGCGTGCTGAGGCTTTGCTTAAGAGTAATGTTAGCCCTTGTGATTCTAAATTTAATTTTAAGCATGTTAGCCCTAGCGATATAATAGATGCTTTTAAACAGTTAAATTTAAAAAAATCAGAAGATCACTGGGGCATGTCAGTAGCCGTAGTAAGTCATATTATACACATAATTGCTGCCGATTTAGCTTTCATATTTAACGAATGTATTGATGAAGGCATATTTCCTAACTTAATGAAATGTAGTAAACTAATCCCCTTATTCAAAAAAGGAGAAAAAACAGACCCTGGCAACTACAGACCTATCTCTATTCTGCCAGTTTTGAGTAAGGTGTTCGAAAAGATAATGCTCAATCAAATGCTACTTCACTTTAAGACCAATAATCTTTTCCATAGCCAACAATACGGCTTTACTGCTGGAAAATCGACCACCGATGCAGGAGTAGCACTTATTACTAATATCTACGACGCGTGGGAAAACAGAAATGATGCAATTGGATCATTTTGCGATCTTTCTAAAGCATTTGATTGCGTTGATCATCCAACACTTTTGCTCAAATTTCGTCAATACGGTTTTGATGATAAGTCAATTAAATTAATAGAATCTTACTTAACAGATAGGCTTCAAACTGTTGATATAAACGGCGTAAAATCACACGGGTCTAATGTGAAAATGGGCGTTCCCCAAGGTTCAATTCTAGGACCGTTCCTTTTCTTAGTTTATGTCAATGACTTGCCTTACATGGTTGAGAAAGAGGCTGACATGGTGCTGTTTGCTGATGATACCTCGCTAATATTTAAAATAGATCGACATAACAGTGATGCTAGCGCGGTGAACAGCACCTTATCTTTAATTTCTGATTGGTTTTCGGCCAATAACCTAATGTTAAATGCGAACAAGACCCAATGCATTCGATTCTCTCTTCCTAATGTGAATCAAGCCTGCGTTGACGTACTAATTAATGGTCAGAAACTCGATCTGGTTGAAAGTACTACCTTTTTAGGAATCACAATTGATTCGAAACTTCAATGGGGCGCTCATATAACTAAACTTTCTAATAGGCTTAGCTCTGCGGCTTACGCTGTTAGGAGAATAAGACAATTGACAGATGTAGCAACTGCTAGACAAGTGTACTTTAGTTACTTTCACAGTCTAATGTCTTACGGGATACTTCTATGGGGGAGTGCAGCCGACATTCAGACTATTTTTCTTTTACAAAAAAGAGCAATTCGTGCTATTTACGGTTTAGGATCAAGAGACTCACTGAGGGAATTATTCAAGGAAATAGGTATACTTACTTTTGCATCACAATTCATATTTGAAAATATAATGTATGTAAGGAAAAATATTTCCTTGTTCAATAAAGTAAGTGATTTTACAGATAGAAATTTACGTAATAAGAATGACTTAGTTAGCCCGTATTACAGGCTGAATACAGTCAGTAAGTCTTTTATGGGGAAGTGTATACTTTTTTATAATAAATTGTCAGAATCGGTCCTTGATATGCCAGACAGAAAATTCAAAGCTTATGTAAAGAAAGTACTTTGTGAGAAGGCTTATTATAGGACCGATGACTATCTTAAAGACAAAAAGGTCTGGCTTGAGCTTGGCGCGGGTCCCTCTTAAAGGTTTGTATACTTAGACATGTCATAATTTAGGTACATTGGTACATACTAAATTTACAAATTGACATTATTTTAAATTTCGTAATTCTTATAATTCAATTTAATTATGACATAATAAACAATGTAATCTCTGTCCATCTATATAACTAATTTTAAGTTTTTAGTTTGTTAGTTGACGTCTTTGGAGAAAACGTGCAGTGCAGTTTGTTGCCGCTTCTTCTGCACTTGCGCCTAGGAAGCGGCGTAAACTTAGCTGTAAGTAACGATTTGACGTCAACATTTGTGCAAAACAAAACAAAGTGACTATTATTAAGAGATATTATAAATATCCTATGATAATAAAGATATTTTGAATTTGAAAAAAAAATTTTGAGAACAATACTATGTCGTCTGCAAATCGAAGATTGTTTAAGTACTGGCCGTTAATACATATTCCTTTGTGCGACCAGTTCAGATCTTTCATAATGTTTTGTAGTACTGCTATGAAGAGTTTTGGAGATAGTGGGTCGCCCTGTTTAACACCTCTGCCTATCTCTATCGTCGGTCCGTTCCGGTCTGTCTTCACTCTGCTTGTGCTTTTGCCATATATGTCTTTAATAATTTGAATGTAAATATCTGGGATATTCTAATTTTTTAGTGTCGACCATATGCTGTCATGAGAAATAGTATCGAACGCCTTCGCATAGTCGATGAAGGTTACATATAAAGGTTTTCGGAACTCTGTATATTTTTCTATTATTTGTTCTAATACATGTATATGGTCAATAGTGCTGAATCCTTTGCGGAAACCTGCCTGTTCCCGCGGTTGTTGTTCTTCGATTGTTCTTTGTATTCTTTTTTCGACACATGATGCAAACACTTTGTAGAGCGTCGATAATAAACTAATTGGGCGATAGTTTCCTATATCTGCTGGGTCGCCTTTTTTGTATAGAAGAACAATTTCAGATTGTGTCCAGCTTTTAGGCACTCTTTTCTCTTCTAGAATTTTATTAAATAGAATGGTCAATGGAGCTACTTATATGAATCTTCCTAGTCTTAAAGCTTCGTTTGCAATAAAATCTGGGCCTGGGCTTTTGTTATCTTTCAATTTTTCTAATATTTTTAATATTTCTGTTTCGGTGAACAGTTCTTCATTATTAGTTTCTTCTGTATAAAAACTTTCATGATCTTCATTACTACTGTTGGTCTGTTTCTTATTTAGTTCTCTATAGAAATTTGTAGCTTCTTGTATTATTTCTCTTCTTGTTTGTAATTTCTTTTTGCTGGACTGAGATGTTAGTTGGGGCATCCATGTTTTTGTTTTGTTTAATTCTTTATAGCCTTTTTTAACACTCTTTTTTGTGGTAAGATGTTTCTGTAAAACATTTTGCCTGTAGTCGTTGTAGTCTTTTTTTTTAAGTGTTTATTCGTAGCCTTATATAAAATCGTGAGAGTTCTTCCTTTTGTTCTTTAGATAGAGGTCTTATATTTTGTAGCTCGTATCTCTTATTGACTATATCTCTAGTTTTATCTGTTATTATGCTAAGTTTTCTTTTTTTCTGTTTGTTGGTAGAGTTCAAGCTTTCACTTATGGCTAGTTTAATTTTTTGATAGTAAGATTCCACATTATCGCTTTTCGGGGAAGAATATGTAGAGCTCTTGTACTTTATTTTTTAATGATTTAAGGTATTCTTTCACTTATTTATGGATGCCAAACATGGATTTATAATAAGCAAATAAAACAAAAAATACAAGCGACCCAAAGAGCAATGGAAAGAAGTATCCTCAACATAACATTAAGGCATAAACAAAGAAATACTGCAATAAGAAACAAAACTAAGGTTATAGATGCTCTACAACACGCAAGAAAACTAAAATGGAAATGGGCCGGACATTTAGTACGCACCAAAGATAAGAGATGGACCACACTAGCCACTATATGGAAAGGACCAACAGGCAAGAGAAAAAGAGGAAAGCCTAGAGAACGCTGGGTCGATGAAATTATAAAATTAGCCGGAATTGACTGGACAAAAAAGGCACAAAATAGAAAAATGTGGAATCAAATGGAGGAGGCCTCTACCCGTTAAGGGGTCCATAATTTAATATTTATAAATTACTAATTATAATTTAATATATTTACAATTTAATATTTTAATCAAATTTAATGGTTTTTTATTAAGAAAGAATGTAAAACGAATTATGGAATAAAAAGCCTTTTTTATTTTTTATTTATTTTATTTATGCCCTTTCCCAGTCGAACAGGGTTTTGTTTACATATTTTATACAGGTATGAATCACTGACACGAATAGTAGAAGGCTTAGAAATCTGACATTAGTGTCGGCCAGGGACTACGGAAATGAAACAAATCGATTACTGTATTTATTTAAAAAAATTCCATTATTTTACCCGACCGCGCAAGGAAGAGGGTTATGTTTTTCGAGTGTATGTACGTATGTAAATATCTTTGGCACGCTCTGCAGCCTAATTTATAAAGTTGGATATGTATAAATCAAGTACCTAATGTTTTCGTATTACCTTGCAGCTGGAAGCCGAATACAAGCCCGGTATCACGTTCATCGTGGTACAGAAGCGGCATCACACGCGCCTCTTCTGTGCAGACAAGAAAGAACAATCGGGAAAGTCGGGCAACATCCCCGCGGGAACCACCGTCGACCTCGGCATCACACATCCCACGGAGTTCGACTTCTATCTCTGCAGTCATCAAGGCATACAGGTATACACTCTCTATTATTTTTATTTAAAAACAAAAAATGCAGCCTGTTATCGGAAAGTGTATTTCCTGCGGGAACGAATGTTTCCGGATTACGCTTAGTTATTCGTTCACCCTCAAACTGCATTCTTTTGTGTCTGTGTCAAACCCGTATGGTTCAATGAAATTATATATAATCAGGATGCCTGCTAAGTGGCAAAGCCGTTCCCAAAAAACGTACCTAATGTGGTAGGTGTCCCTTTCTATTTTATTACACTGACAGTTGGCGGGAAAGGGACGTAGTAAGTAGTCTCTACGAATATTAAACTCAAAAATTGGGTACCTAACTATAGATGGCTAAACACGACACAACCTTGGATACAATCTGCAGTAACAGTCCTGGTTTTGTACTGCAAATTGTAATGTGTGTAGCCGTGTTGTGGGACACAAGACAACACAATACGTCTACACATATTACAATCTGCAGTACAGCACTAGATTGTTACTGCAGATTGTATTCCAAATAGGCATAACTGGAAAAATATTTTTGGACCATCAGTTGGAATATTAAAAAATATTGTACATGTATTTTTTCTTTTCTTTGAGCAACAAGAAATGAATAAGTTTCAGCACATTAAAATTTTACATGACGTCACGGCTTCGTACGACTTTTACGTCAGCGACTTTGGAACTTAGATGCTTCGTATCTTTGTAAAGTTTAACTTTTTTGATAAACTGAGAAATATGGGTCCATTATTTTTGGGTAAACTTAAAGACGGACAAATAATACTTTTCTGACCTTGTCAGCACCCCTATTGTGCCGTATGTATCCGCCTCATAAGAACCCGTCCGCAGGGCACGTCCCGGCCGTCGCACTACCACGTGCTGTGGGACGACAACCACTTCGGGTCGGACGAGCTGCAGTGCCTGACGTACCAGCTGTGCCACACGTACGTGCGCTGCACGCGCTCGGTGTCCATCCCCGCGCCCGCGTACTACGCGCACCTGGTAGCGTTCCGCGCGCGCTACCACCTCGTGGAGAAGGAGCACGACTCGGGCGAGGGCAGCCACCAGTCGGCGTGCAGCGAGGACCGCACGCCCGGCGCCATGGCGCGCGCCATCACCGTGCACGCTGTCACCAAGAAGGTCATGTACTTCGCTTAAGCTACATACCCACCACACTATTTAGCATACAATCTGCGGTATACGTTAACAATTGAGTCAATGGACTTGAAATGATGACGCCACCAAACGTTTTTTAACGTCTTATGTGCGGTTCCATGTTAAATTTAGTCACAGGACACACGCAATATGCGTCCCCGTTCCCCGTCCCCGCACCTCTCCCCCGTTTTCGCCTCGATGACTCACGTTGGCCGTCAAGAACCGGGGGAGAGGTGCGGGTGCGGGGAACGGGGACGCATATTGCGCGTACCTTAGGAGATTCCTTTCTGTTTACTCTTACTGTATTCTGTGATTTAGTTCGAATTTTATTCCGCAATATGGCGCGGTCCACTAACGTTTTGTTAACCTTTACGCTTGAAACTATGTTAAGCGGACACCCCGGACGGGTTCAGTGCGTCTCTGTCACCTACGTGCGGAAGAGATAGCTGAAAGCGGGTCCCGTCCGAAGAGTCCGCTTAACGTAGTTTCGAGCCTTAGCAATCTGGTGCTGTGCTGCGGATTGTCACGTGCCTAGACGTAATGTAATGTAGATGTAATTGCATAATGTGCAGATTGTAATGTATGTAGACGTGTTGCAGATTGTAATGTATGTAGACGTGTTGTGCCCACACACACACATTACAGTCTGTGGCACATCATCAAATTGTTACTGCAAATTGTATGCTAAATTGTGTCGTGTGTAGCGTTTAGAGCGGATCTCGGGCCAGTAACCCGTCTTATCTCGGTATGTCTCATATATGTTCCATTCGGAAATGTGCCACTTACGATATTATTATATTTGCGATCGGTTTTAGGCACGGCTGTACGGGAAATACGAACGGTTCGGCCGTGATACGACCCGTAATAGAAACGCCCGCGGTGCTCTGTAACGCGTGTTCTAGTGATGTACATGACTCGAGTCTTCCGAGTCCTCTTACTTAGGTCTCGGAGTCGTTTACAGGGCTCGGCTCTTTTAACGGAGGGCTCGACGACTGCGAGCTTAAGTGAGCCTCGGAGCGTGACATTAGAGTTCGAGTCTTTTTTTGCGCCCTGAGTCTTTTTCTACGCTTAAGTGTTTTTTTACTGTGTAGTCTTATGTTATTGTCGGTGAGTTGTTTGATGTTTTAAACTTAGTTCGATCGATGTCGGTGACGTCACGGGTCAACTTAGTATGAAATTATGGTTGTATTTTATAGGCGAGCGCGAGTTTTCTAAGCGACGACTCGAGCTTTTATTAAAGACTCATGTTAATTTTAAGACTCGAGCTCTTTTGAAGGCTCGAGTCGTTGCTCAGAAAACTCGCGCTCGCCTAGCCTCGAAACTCCAAACCTATTGAGCTCATAGAGCCCTGCTAAACCGACTCGAGTCTTTAAAATTAGAACTCGAAGACTCGAGTCTTGTACATCACTACTTGTACGGGCTCTACCCAGAGCTTGTTCCGGCAATTTTACGTCCTCCCGGGTCGTCGGTGTGTGGCGAAGTGGTGGTGGCTAAGGGATGACGTGACACACAAGATAAAAGAAGCCTCGGGTCACATATTAATTAATCTCGCCTATTTCTGGGGTGGCTTATTCCTGACGTGAGACTTCTTTCACCGCCTTTGGAGTAAAATATGCTATTGTCGTTTTCTGTCCGCCATTTATTTTCAAATCGTGGAAGTATTTTTTCTCGTTATCTAATAAATATTTTTTATTGCAATATAGTTTGTGTTTTCTGACAATTATTTTATTTTGTAAGAAAAATGTTTTAGAACGACACCTCCAAAAAACCAGCCTTTCATTCTAAATTTCGAAAGGGATTTTATAGTTTTACTTGCAATTTGCGTGTAGTGTATCAACATATTTTGATGATTCTTTCACCGTCGCAATTATATTACGTAATTTCAAGAAGGTTTTAGTACTTATACAATTTACAATATAGTCTGACCACGACCACTGTACCGCGCCGGTTGCGCGGGGAGGCAGGGGAGAGATCATGGACTCACAAGAGATTCATACTGTCGGATAGATCTTAAAATATAAAAGTACAATATTTTGACGCTGTATACATATTATATCCAATCCTTATTATGGTGCAATACGACTTTTTAAGCACAAATAAAAAAAACAATATAAGTGAAATTTATGTGTAATTATTGGAAAAATATAACGTTTCGAAAATCACTTTTAAATTCGAAACAATCTGTCTGCTTTTCTTTTCCTAAAATATTTGGCCACTTTAAAAACGACAGCCTTGACATCTCGGGATAAAGCACGACCCATCTTTGGATATTCTATCTCATGTGCGTCTGACATAGACAGCCCCCGTCTCGCCGCTCGCATACCGCAGGCGCGGTACTGCGGTCGTGGTCAGACTATAGTAGATGGTGTTAATTTTATTTAAAGGAAAGCTTATAAATTATTTTGATTTCTTTTATACTGGGAATGGTGATATCAATAATGTGGATGTGCTGATTAGGTGTTTTTGAATAGCAGAATTGTGTTTTGTATCGCAAACCTGAGTTAAAAACTTTCAAATGTTTATAATATAAAACAAATAAGGCTCTGACGGCATAGTATTACATATTCGAAAGAATTTAGAATGAAATAATGATTTCGCCAGACAATGGTCCGAGAGCCGAGAACTCCCAGACCTTACCTACTTATTTTCTTACTAATCCTTTGTGTGGGATTAAGTAGTGTTAGTATGTACCAGTTTACTCGCTCTTTCGTGCACATTCTGTAAAACAGGTGTACGATCTGGCAAGATGTTTGGTCCGTCCGATTCTCATCCTCGGAGCGAAACGTAAAAAGAAATAATGACAGCAGGTGCAATTTATATCATCAAACTTCTTTATACTAAAGTATTCTGTAAATGCTTGAAATAAGGTCCAAGGTCGAGTGGCATAGAGCGGTAACAGGCTGCCGCTAGGGGTTTTGACTAAATGGCGCTATGACGTCACGCCGCAGTAACCAGCTACCGCTCGAGGGCCAAGAGTTTAAGAGCAATATCTATAAAAATCTATAACTTTAAGAAAAGTGAGCCTACCTTATCCTCATAGTGATACATAAAGTCTAGGGGTCTCGGGTAACCTTGTAGTCTTGTGTGAGAGACAAAACCTCAAGTCTTAAAACCTCTTACATTGGCTATTAGTAAAAAGTATGACTAAACTATAAACTGGTTTGCTTTTACCCTACAGACGTCTTATTTAATTAAACTCGATGTCTTATTGGAAACTATGTGAGACATTCAGCTATTGCTAGACATTTATTACACGATTCCGTGTTATTCATTGCTATTTAAATACTATCTGAATGTACAAGCATCTTTAGCATAACGTTCAAACTAACGTCACGTTTTATACATTTGAATGCAGTGCTTCCATATCTATAATGCTCAGAGGCCATACAGTATTGGTCCATTTATTATAATTAACATTCAAACCGTGTTTGTAAGAGTATTCTCACACCAATATAGGTACATATTGTTCGCAAAATGGTTGTAGTATTTTTGGATTACCAATATTCAAATTGTATTTCGATTCGTGTGTTATCCGGTCCGAAAATATGTTCGGGGTGAAAATACGACGACAATCTGTCACTTTTGTTAAAAAAATTAAGAATATTGCCCGTCATTGTGTGGCGTTGCCGTCGTAATTTCTGCCTCCGAAAGTTCGGCGGCGTTTGCTACTGGTGTGAGTGACTCCACTTTTATAGTATTTATAATATTAAAATTTATTTGATAAAAATAAAGACGGTTACTGGCCACTTCCTTAGCTGTAGATGGAGAAAGAACTTGACAACTTAAACATATGTTGCATGCATATTTTTGCATTATGTAGGTATGTAAAATTAGGACTTGAAAGTTTAGATGCGATTATATATAAGATTAAATTAGTAATTAGTAAACAGTCGCAATTATCTTTTAACTTGTATTGCCTTTACGACGACATAGTCTACTTATTTACAATCTAATTATTTATTGATATGCATTTTAGTCTACGGCAATCGTCACTAAACTTGACTAGCAATACAACAAGACAAGGCCTTTCAATAACTAGAATTAATATGACCTGCTGTATTAAACTAAGAATACACGACGAACAAAACGTCGATACGAAAAGGACCTAGGTGTGCAGGTCGTTTAGCATACCAGAGCCAGTGCCACCCAACGTCATACAAACTATCGGACTAAAGGTAGTGCAAACACAAGTAAAACCAAAGTAAGAGCACAGACGACAGTAAGAGTATTACATACAGAACGGAATCTCTTAAGGTCCTGCGTAATATGCGTCCCCATTCCCCGTCTCCGCACCCCCCCCTCGTTCTCGCCTTGTCGAGGGGCGAGAGCGGGCGAACCGAACACACGTATTGACGTGTGCACGTCGCCACAAGAACGGGGGAGAGGTGCGGGGACGGGAAACGGGGACGCATATTGCGCGTACCTTAGGAGATTCCGTTCTGTATGTAATACTCTTACTGTCTTCTGTGGTAGGAGCAAAAATAAAATTTTAATACTTTCTTACCTAGTATTCGAACCTATATTACCTTTCACAGGTTTTCTAGTAATATTTGTTAATAAGTTTCGGCTATTTAAGGGCTCTTCGATAGTTTGTATGAGTTGGGTATCTGTTACGTTAGTAACTATATTAACTTTGCCAGAGCTTTAAAATCGTTTTTATAACATTATTATGCTTTGGTAGGTATAATATACTTTGTTTTACAGATTGAATGTCTAGTATCTAAATTCGTCGCGTCCTTAGTATTATTACTGTTCTCTATAGCGATTTGTAGGTAACGACTAATGCTGGTAAGTAGATCATTTCGTTTCTAATATACACGCTGACTCTTTAACCACCAGCCAAAGTTTTGAAGCAAGTTCAGTCCATGATACTGAACTACTTTCCATAATAACAATTAACGAAAAAATTAAAAAAATTCTCCTTATACAGATTGGCGCTCAGCCCAACTGATTTTGTATGGGAGAACAATTCTTTTTTATCTATTTTCAATACATTTTTTTTATAGAAAGTAGTTCAGTGTTAAGGACTGAACTTGCTCCAAAAATTTGGTTGGTGGATAAAAAGTCAACCCTGTATTAGTCAACATTATTTACAGACTTTTGTTTGGGAGGTTCGGGAGCATGAAATTAGCCAGGGACTTTTGCCGCCTATCCCTAACTATATACAGGATGATTTTGACCCTCTGAGCTATATTCAAGGAAAGTACTCTATGCGCTAAATAAAATATACATGTTCTCTTACAATTACCTTGTTTCATAATAAAAACTAAACATAAAAGCCCTCAGTCGTACGGAAAATTCCCAATCGCAGTGTCCCAGTGTGTTACCGCGCGCCATATGATCGCTCGCCTCGCGCACCGCCTGTACCTACAGCCGCTTTGCGACAGAGCGTGGTCATTGACACTAAAAATAATAGGTTAGCCACATATTGCAAATTTGGGGATTTTTGCTAATGAAAAATAGTAAAAAAAAAAGTATTCTTTTTCTTGCTATTTTGTGTTGTATTAGTGATTCTGATTCCAAGATTACAATAAAGCTCAGTGTTTCAAAATCAACCTGTATATCACCTACCTTTGTAGAAACGTGGTGTACGTTAAATTTTAACGACAGACTACTATCGTACTACTTTCGTTCTTATATTTGATGTGTATCTTTAAAAAAGGCCTACTAATATCTCAACCATGATATCTACTATTAATGAGGTATTATGATATAATTGCGAAAACATGTATGATTTAAACTATTTATTTATTTATTTATGTATGGCAATGTATTGAATTTATAAGCCACATGATTGGATATAATTTATGTATGGGCAAGGGACAGTACTTTTTTATTAATGGAAAAATAGTTTTTAATATAATTCATATTGAATATAATTTTACATAAACTACTGGATGAATTTTAATTTTTAAAATAGGTAATAAGAAGCATCGTCGCATAGTATCTCTCCATGCAACACTAAGACGTATATGCCACCGATTTATGTTTGTTTTGACAGAAATAAGACAGCTGCGTAATCGGCAGGTAACGCTAATACGCCACGAAATGACTGTGTGTGGGGCCTCTACACAGATCTGTATATCTCTGGCCTCTATTATCGTGTCTGTATGTTGTATTGAAAGTTTTTCCCGGCGTTCGATTTAACATTTTTACACACACATGTATATAGGATGTCAGTGCTAGTACTCTGTTTTTGGATGATATCGACGATCTGATGATAAAGTTGAAGGTGTATTCACATAAAAGCTTTAAAAAAATCTTATTGCGAAAACTTTATAATGCACTTGTAAAGCTTCCTTTCGTAATCCAAGTAAAAGCGTTAAATACGAACGATGCATGGAATTTCAGCGCATAAGTATATTTTGTGTGTTGGTGTGGCGACTAGTGAAACTCTCGAGGTTTTAAGTTTACGAAAATGAGTGTGGTTAGAGATGTCACACGAACAAAGTTTTGACACATTTTCTGAAACAATGAATTGCCAGTCTGTGTTGAAGCTCTGTGTTATAATCTGTAACAATAGCAATATCAATACCTGCCTAGAAATTATATTTAATACTTTGTAACAAAGCCTTTTAAACGATGAATAAAATTAGATTTACTATTGACTTCTAACCATAATAAACAATATAAAATATTATTAGTAATTAGTTTATATTTTCGAGGCAAGTTCTATATAGCTAATCGTTAATTTAACTTCTGACCACTCGGTTACACCTGAATCGATTATATTACGAGTATATGATAGATAACACATAGGTGGTTCATGTAAACTTATTTGTTTACTATTCCCTTATGTTACAGGTGAGTATTACAGGGTTTAACCAAATAAACTGATGGGACTAAGGGTGAATTCAGTCCATGATACTAGAAAACTTGCCCCAAGGAACATATATCAATATATGAAAAATAATTTTTGGCCTCCCATACAAGTTGACCGATCAGCTGTTATTATGGGAAGCAAACAAATTTTTTTCATATTTAGATATATATATGTTACTTGGGAAAAGTTGTTCAGTACCGTGGATTGAATTCATCCTTATAAGAGTTACAGTATATTTTGTTAGACCTTATATAGTTATGTTTTTTTACTGAGAATACCTTAATTGTTTTATGTTTTTCTACTAAGTATACCTTAATTGTTAGTAATAATAATAACACACTCGATAAGAAGTAGACTAATAATACTATTCTAAGAATTATCAATAATATTCTTACTTGAAACATAATTGTAGGCGTTGCTACTCCTACATTTGCCTGTGATCGAGTTGCACAGCAAAGGTATTTGGGTATCAGAATGTGTAATACGTAAGTGTAATCAATCATACGGCAGTCATCTTGTCATTTAGTTTTATCCATTGTGATCTCATACGATTTCACCTCAAAACTCTTATTAGCAACTAATTTTGTCTAAACTAATAGAGCATATGCTTTATTTAATAATTTTGAATACACTCGTATGATGGATGACACAATAAGTCACTTGCATTCATTTACATGAACCGCCTATGTTACTATCGAACTTTAATCATAACTGCAATAAAGAATTTAATGATTAAAGTTTGATAATGAAGTAGCTATAAGTTGTTAGCTGTTACTTGTACGCTTTATGTGTTAAGTAGTAGGCTTTTAGGTATAGTATTTTCCGTCTAATAAAATGTACCAAAAGATTACTGATTGCTTAATCTTTTATTTATTTTAATTGTTGGCTGTTTCAATATGTGAATTTTATAAAATAACTATACTTATATGTATTATAATACACCTATATACAACGCTGTCATAAAATACTTTAAACTTATATACTGCCAATTACGTTAATAAAATATGAATTCGAGATACCAACTAATAATTTATTTTTATGAATTTGATGTTATATTAATAGAGAATGTGAGTCAAAACATATAGTGTATATACACATGCAGTATCTACATAGAACTCTAATCTCTACCGACATAGAGTTCGACTAAATACTGCTCTCTTGATTTAACGATGGAAGCAAGCCCTTAGCGTAAAGATCTTCCACACAAAATAAAGAACATCAAAACGTAATTGTGAGTATTTATTTGAGTTAAAAATAACTTTTTTTTTGCTTATTCTGATTTACAGATCGTTGACACTTACGGGACACTCGAAAGACGCAATACTAAAAATAACAATTGTTTTACCTCTAAAAACATAATGTGTCCCGGAAAGAGTTAATTGACGATTTGTCAGTTATGGGCAGCACTTAGACCAGCGTCCAGTCCAGATCCTGTCAATCTGTAATATCTACATACATAGTAATTAATTTTTAATATTACGATGACGTGATAAAAATATGTACTCCTATGTACTTTGAATAGCCTGTTTCACTTGTTCTCAACTAGATTAATTTGTTCAAAATGAGACACTAATCAGCTTAGATATTTGCACAAAACTGTGCATTTTAGGATAAGTTTTAAGATTTTATTTTAAAGAAGACCGTTATATTGCTAATTTCTTTCAATATTTTTCTATGATGTGACATATCTGGTATGTAACATCGTAAGTAATTTAGAACTACTATTTGTGGTAGCTTTTAGCTATATGTAAAGTTCTACACTTTGACTGCGGAAAATATACGTGGCGTATAGAAAGAAACAGAATAGAGTCAGGGACCCTAGTAGCCCTTAACTCCTGGAGTAAGGACGACGTCTGCTGTGGACATGTCGCGTTTTTGAGTCGCAGTTAATATGTTCAACTTTACGGATGACGACGTATGTATTTCATACAATATAATTATTATGTATTTTTGCTTTTATTTGTATTATTATTATGTATTTTATAAATGGACCTTAATGCATGGCTTCATAGTTGTGGGTATGTGGAATGTGAATATTATAATGTTTCAATTTAAAATATTGCACTTCTCGCTTTATTAAATGTAGAATTATCGCAGTTAGGGCTCATAAAAATAGATTGTGTATAATAAATAGATTCCAAATTTCTTCGTGCAGGGTAATTTCATGAATCTTTAACGTTATAAAGGACCGTAAGTCGGTTAATTAATGTTGTAATGGTAGCACTCAACATTAAACGCAATAAGCATAACCAAGTCCCAGGACGCATAAGCGATGCTTGTCATTGTTTCGAGCCTTTTATTGGATCAATGAATGTTGATGTTAGTTTTAAAATCAGGGAACATTGTTTTATATTCCGCGAATAAAATATGCACAAAAACGTCTATATATTTTTACGTTTTTATGAAATCAAAATAGCGTTAATACTTGATTACACGACTAAAGTCAGTTGAGACTATTGAACTATTGAACGCATCGTCAAAATTGTATAATCAACGAGTGTTCGTGTCTTTTTAAATCAGTGTTTTCTGTACTAGTCTAGATCCGCTATTTTTCAATGACATGTATCAATTTAGTGTTTTAATATAACAACTATATCTTAGAACAAATTAAGTTGATCTCGGCCTGTGTTTACAATCCGTTGAAATATTCTTGAATGGCTATTTACAGTTTTGTATAATTACTTGTAGTTTGAAACGATCGAAGAATTAGAATATTAGATGACAAGATGCCTACAGCTCTTAAGTAGCCACATGAGAAATTAAGCCAAATACGGACTCTCGCCGGCGCTGTTCGATGTCATACATTAGGATTTAAGTTCTATGTATCTAGTGTAAGTTAAAGTGCGGTGAAGAGTCCCCCGTGTGTTGTATGAGGCCCACCTTAGACATTAAGAATAAAACGTTGGTATGGTAGTTTATAATGAAGAAGATGATAGTTCAATAAATAGTAGTACGGTATGTTTTTTGCTGCATTCGGAATTCTGAATCGGAGAAAATGGGATCCATACACTTTGTATTGAAACTCTAAATGTGAATACTGATTCAGAAATTCGAAATCAGATGTATGGTGGGTCTAAGAAGAGCACGGATATGTAACGCAGTCGAGATGAGCCGAGATATCATCTATAATCCGGGCCTGGGCAATCCAGGTTGCTGTACGGATGGAGCCGCCTTTATATCCCAAATTATATTTGAATCAATGTACTTCATATTAAATCCAGAGTAATCGTAGGTATCGTACGTTATATTTTGTGCACTACATTTAAAGTTATTAAATGTTTCTTTCTATTACTAGTTTTTTATCCCGATTTTTTTACGCCCTTAATCCATGTATGGGAAGATATTTTTTCGAAAATGCGACATTTAATTGACCGTTTTCACATTAGACTCGATAACGACTGGTATTTTCATTCACTTTTTATGGAACGCTTTTACGTTGTGTCGCCTTTACCGATATCGGTTAAGGTGAAGGTATAGGCAAACGGCCTTGAAGTGGCGCCATTTGAAATAAATTGATAACTCGTCAATATGGGGATAATTTCCATATTCCTCTTCGTCATGCACTAGATAGCCCTTTCAATTATTTTATGTACCACCGTTGAAAGTATTCACATTAGTCTGTCTAGCTTTAAAACTTGCCTCCGCCAAAAGTAGCCACGGCAAGTTTTAAAGCTAGACGGATCACCAATAATAGTTTCAACGGCAGTTCATAAAATAATTTAAACGGCTATCTAGTGCATGAAGAAGAGCAATATGGAAATTATCACCATATTTACGAGTTAACAATTTATTTCACACTTCAAGGCCATTTGCCTATATCTTCACCTTAAGATGAAGACACGATTGTCACAGCGATGTCGGAGATCGACGGATAATTTTTTCTTAAGGTCAGAAAGGTACATTATTGCTCTTTTTGTATGAAATGTCAGACTGTGACATTATCTCTCAAAATAAGTATGATCACTTCACGTTTAAAATGGATAGGATCAGTCAAAGAACATCATAACAAGAGAACCATCCCTTATCTGTCTTGGCGTGTATATGTCGCAGTTGGATGGTATAAACCGCTAATTCACGAAACCTCTAGTTGTTTGGCATTACAGCTCGGTTTTGTTTAACAGCCGATCGTTCAGCTGGATTGTCTAATATTGCGCAACGAATTACGTTCATTAAAACCGCTAACCACGTTTCCAAACGGCTAGCGGTTTTGTGTAACAGTAGCGGTAATCCAACTACGACACATGCATGATAAGGATTTGGTGTAGGGTTACCATGATGAAATATAACTGGGTGTCTATTAGAATACAGATTTTTTCGACATCGAATTTAATTTCCCAGAAAACTATTCCACGATTTTTATTGCTATAGGTTTGCCCTAACCTAGTAAAATGGATAGAACTTTTCTAGCGTCGGCCGCTACCGCTCGTGCGTGTGTTGGTCGCAGTTCTAACCTAACCTAGTAAAATGGATAGAACACACGCTCACCACATTGCCAGTTCGTAGGCATTCTAAATTGTATATAATTTCTTTAGATAGAATTTTTCAACAACTTCTCTAGCCTCTAGCCGCATGGATGAATACAAGTAGTTCATTCCATTCCGCGTATTAAGGTTCGCTGTTTTACAAAACCGAGCTGTAATGCCAAACAGCTAGAGGTTTCGTGAATTAGCGGATTACACCATTCAATTGCGACATATATAATGTACTCTGTGGTCTTGGCTGGGGCTGTCCCAGGGCTGTCTCAAACTACAATGACGCACCCTAAGGACGTACCTATGTACCGGCTGGTTATAGACTATGTGACGTCACAGTAATTTTATTGTGGCGCCCTCTATAGGCCATAAAGAAATGAACTAAAATATAAAATGAATCAAACCGAGAAGGGTACCTATCAAATGAAAGGGTTTATTTAGAAAGTACATTTCAAAATTACCTATATACATTATTAGCTGTTGCTCCCTGCTCTGCATGCATAAATAAGGTTTTAGTTTTTAAAACTATATCTTGTCTAAAAAAGCGGGCCTTAAAACAGCAACAGCAGCAACTATGGCTTTCGTCGGACTATATCGGAGTCGTCCGAGCTAACGATGTATCATTGTCGTGTAGTTTTATTTATTTAATCTTTATTGTCCATCAAATACAATTGTACAGAACAATAGGCGAACTTAACGCTAAAAACGTTGTCTACCAGTCACCCTTTGGGTTATACAGAAAGTCTAAATGTGGGTTGGAAGATAAAGTGTAGTATACATAAAATAATGTAATAAATATATTTACTTCCTATACATACATATACGATTATTAAGAAATTGCATATGTATATCTAGAGTTATAATTGGAAAGATAATATTTATCCTCGCTCCTCAAAGATTTATTTTACTTGGAATAAAAGCACACATATTTTAATACATAATTTATTTACCATTTTTAAAGGTAAGTATTTAATGTAAATAGTGGAAATATTTCATAAGTAACAGAAAGCTAAGCATTTTATAAAAATATTATCTATCATTTATATTTTTATGGATCTAAGAGGCATCGGCAAGTTATTGTGTCTTATATTGTACGCAATAATTTGCTACACAGCTTGATTTTTATATCATAGTGTTCACAACATGTGTAATAGTACAATACATTTTAAAAGTGATAACATCGTGAACATTGTACATATAGGTACGTAATAGTTTCCAAGAGTTTAATGTCTCACACCGTCTACTTATCTTCTATCCTCAATATAAATAGTGATATAATTTAAAACGACGACGCCTGAGTGACATGATCTTTATGGAATGCAGTATTAGACATAAACAATAAACCGTGAATAGGTATATTCGAAGAATTCATGAAACAGTCTCAAATCGCCACTCGTTCAGTTCATTGGTAAGATGTCCCCGCCCCGCCCCGTTAATTTAGTTAACCAAATAACGAACAAAACAATATCACAACATCACGCGCATACAAACAATAATAATGTACCTACATAAATATTTTTGCGTAAAAAATAACATACAAAGCACGGCCAAAATGTAGTTGGTTACTTAGATGTTTCTATAAATTGTAAGTTCCAGAACAAAGACAGGCAAAAAAAGCAAATATCAATGTATACGGTAAGTACAATTAACACCGATATTTACTTACTAATAGTAAATTAAAAAAATAGCAGTCTGCATTTTCGTGATAAAGTATTGTAGCAACAGATCTATGGTCTTTTTTACAAGGTTACACATACAGCGAGATCTTTTTTATTAACAAAAATATTGTTATGTTAATAAAAATTCACGCTAGCTAGAGCCAATGAGGACTATGATGTCTTACTTGAGAATCTTGAGATATCCTCATATATAACGTCTAACAAAATATACTAAAACTATTTTAATAGTAAATACAGTCCATGACACTGAACAACTTTCCCCAAGGAACATACCTATATCGTCGAAATATGAAAAATATTTTTTTACTATCCATACAAACTCGGATCAGGTGATCGGCATCTTGTATGGGAGGCCAAAGAATTATTTATCATATTGCGATATGTTCAGTATAATGGCCTGAATTGACCTTTAAAATAGTTCAGTATATTTCGTTAGACCCTGCATATCAGTAGGTATGATTTGTCCTTACATATTTATTTATCCTTCCTTCAGAAATAAAAATCTGGGCATACGAGTTTGCTGTTATAGTCATGTTTTTTTTAGATTTTTTTTTCTTTTTATTTGGAGACAGTCAGATCTGTTGCTTTCGGGATTCTCAGATGCTCGAGTACTGGGCAGCGACGGCGTGGGTGTGGTCGCGGCCGCACTAGGGGAGGGGCTTGTTCTCGGGGATGGTGGGCGAGGCGGCGCCGCTGGCCGCGCGCGACGCGTCGCGCAGCGCTTCGTCGAAGCTCTGTGTGGAGTTGGACCGGGAGGCCACCTTACCCTGGAATTCACAAGAAACCACCATCAGGAACTACTTTGTATTTTAAATCGACCTAGGATTCTCTTGATAATCTTGTTTTTTGCTCTCGCTTTTCAAATGTACTTTTGTGATCCATTTGTATAAGGAACCGTCCTATTGCAGGGGGTCGTTCAAGTGTTAAGCACCAAGGGGGGAGGGGGGAATACATGGGTGGGGGGTCTGGACTTCCATTACGTAAGCAAAATTTTTAAGTATTTTTTTTATATTCGGCAAATTTCTGGAATTTTAAATTTTAAATTAAATAGTGAAATAATAACTACATGGGTTTCTTTTTATATCTTGCAACATCTCTACTGTTTTATTGTATAGATGAAGATCTTCTTTTCTGCTTTCTTCTACTAGTGTTTTTATCCGAAGCTAATTTGATTTTGTGAAACTGGCACATTAGTGCCGTAAGGCACATTGGTTTTAACCTAAGTTTTTGTTATGTAAAGTTTTAACTTCATTCTTGTATTCAAATTAAATAATGAAATCTTGAATGCCTAAAAAACCCTATAAAAATATTCATTCTTGTATTCTTTGAATTTTGTAAGTTCATTATACATTATATCTATATATATCAAAAATGGCTCAAATTCTGCTTACGTAATATGTACTTGAACGATCCCAAGGAGACTGCGATAAATATTAGGTATTTATCGCAGTCGACGGTTACCTCCTTGGGATCGTTTGTGTTGTTTGACACTTCCACTGAAATCCTTTTAGTGGAGCACAAATATGGCTTAAAGTAGGCAGAGTTTGAACACTCGATCGTCATGCAACCCAGGAAAATTTTATTTATGGCGGGTGAGGTCCTTGGGCCTGAGGGCTTTATGTTCGAGGTTGTGCTACGCGCATACTTGGATAAATAAGCCGATTGTCTTAATCTCCGCTGTAACAGTGCGCCAGGCCTGCCTATGAGGGCAAACTTTTTACTCGTCCTAAGCAGCACTTTAGAGCATGCCCAAAAAGACCCTAGTAAGTAAATGCGTACCTTTACGTTCTCATAAGCCGAGCCGACGCGCTCTTCGATGGAGCGGAAAGACTCCGAGTTGCGCATCTGGCCGAGCTTGCTGGACACGCCGGCCGTGATGCCGCCCAGGATGGACGTGGTCTTCTCCGCCGTTGTTTTTATCACAGATTCAGTTTTTTGGTATCTGTAAAACAAGGTTTTGTTAAATATTTATATTTACTCGGATACTGCACTACTACATGCAAGGAACTGGAGTCCTAAACTAAAATTGAAGGCAAGCCGCCTTGTGGCTTTAATTAAAATAAAAACGCTTTTCTGTTGTAGTCGGGTTGTTTGTTATACGCCAACACCAATATTTTTCGGATTAAAGAATGAGCCTTGGCACACTTGTTCCTTACGTAGACTAGTGTGGAAAATGCCCGGGAGTCAGCGGCTTACAGCCCTCTGGGGGGTAGGAGGAGGGGGTAAAGTTTTCTTACTCCGCGCGCACTGTAACTCGTCATAACTGCTAATTTAAACCTAGTAGGGCAAGTTTGGTATCGTTTTTAGCAAACACAAGTCTACCTAAGGAACAAGTGTGCCAAGGCTCATCCTTTGATCGGAAAATATTGGTTCCCATACATTTAATGGATATAATGACTCCACTATTGTGAACTCTTGTTTATTCCTGTTTTCCTTGGACCCCAAATGGACCCCAAAAGTAAAAAAACTATTTTATTTTTTTATTTTGCGCATATTATGAAAGTGGTGCTTGTAAGTTTATTTTTTTATGAAAAATTATAATTATTATATGCAGCTTTTGCTAAAAAAATAATATTTCTATATATTTTTTTACAGATTAAAATTGCAGTGTTAGTTTAAGTTTTGGCACAGATATATAAGTTTCATTTTGCTGCCAAAATCAAATAAGGCTTAAATTGTTTCGTTCGTTAAAGGTGGGAAATCAATTTCACCTAAAACAATACAATTTTATATAAACGCGATATAAACTTTATCTGGGTTTATCAATGGTGCCATGCTGCGGGGGCAGCTGCTAGAAACAAGTGATTACAGTGTCTATCCAAATATTGATACCATAAAATATAAAATGATACATTAAATTTGAGTTTCAAAGATCAAAGATTCTGTATAAGTTTGGGAATTTTATGTCTAGATT
The DNA here is from genome assembly GCA_963576875.1 of Acrobasis repandana. NCBI lineage: Eukaryota > Metazoa > Arthropoda > Insecta > Lepidoptera > Pyralidae > Acrobasis > Acrobasis repandana. The sequence continues at coordinate 9,411,831 of OY756215.1, forward strand.
ATAAAAAAGCGATAAAGATGACTGTGAAAAATTTTTGCGTTTAAAAACATGTTAAGTAACTGTACTCTCAAAATATTACGTAGAAGTTGGTATAGCATAGATTTGATACAGCGTATAAAAAAAAACAAATTAATAAAGAAAAACTATTTACACGAAAAACTAGTGGTATAATTACCGGGTACCATAATACTTATGTTAGCACAAATCCTATACTTAATAACGTAAAATAATACGAGTAGGTACATAAACTGAGATCATTTAATAAACTTGAATAATTTGATAAGTAAATATATAATATGAGTTTAGGCTTTTGCGATCTCAAACACTATTATTACATATTATGGGACTTGCTACAATCGATTATGAGTTTGCCTGATATTTTGACGACGCTGCTGACACCACGGTGTTAGGCAGACTGAAGAAATGCGTTGGATGTTCATTGTTGATATCATTCAACATTCACCGCATAATTAATCTTGTGATTGAGTAGTGTAAAAAATGCATATGTAATCACCTTTAGAGAACAGTTGTCGAGTGGACACTGGGGACTCATAACCGGGTATATTTTTGTATTAAGGGGATCATGAATTTTTCGGGGCCCAGTGTTGCCCCCATTTAAAATAAATTATTTGAAAGAAAACGGAGACATTATTTAAACTTTTGCTACTACCAAGTCCTAGATAACCTTCCAAAGGCCTTAAGGCCGTACCTAAATTTTAAATAAATACATCCAATAAATGTGATGTATTTATTAAAATTAAAACTTATATAACTTTCTTTCGGGTTAGAACCTTATAGTTTTAATAAATATTACAAGTATATAAAAATTGCGGCAAACCTAGCAATCTCCACATTCTCCACCAATCTAACTACAATACCAAATAAAAACACACGAACGAGCAAACACTGTTAGTAAATAACACAATTCTACATTAGTCGTGTGTTACCTATTAGTTAATGCTGTTAGATCGCTTTTAAAGAAACAGATGGCATTGCCATTTCAAACTCTTGCTAAAATAGACACAGAACCGAATTTTTACACGAATTCTACAGGTTGTTCTCCCTCAACTCATAGTTTTTGCTGCATTATTAACGAAACATTGATGAAGCTTGCGTTCTGTAAATAAATCGTTTTTGCTTTTTACATCCTCATGCCATCTCTTTCTTGTAAAATATAATACAAAAGATTAGTAGGAAAGTACTTCTTACTTTGTTTGCAAATGCATACAATACTTACATGGGTGCTTCAGTCACAGCCTTTGTAAGGTTGGTCACGCGTGTTTCTATGGTTTGATAGCTGTTGCATAATAAATCAAATGTCAAAAAAAATAACAACCACCATTCTACAGAAAATTTCAAAGCTCAGGCAAATAACTATAAAGCGTCACTACAAATACGATAATATCATGTGCCTCTACCAGTGTAATTCGATGTGATTGTGAACGAATAATGTTCTAACCCTCGAGAAAAATAAAAGTAAAAAAAATGACATTTCAGTGCAATAATTAGGTTAGGATTATTGATAGGTCACTTACACTTGGCTTTCTTTCACATTTTTCAAACCCTGATTAACGTCTTCAGTGATCTCTTTCCACACAGTGATGCCAAGTTTCCGCTTTAGCTCGGAGCTCTGGCGGATCTGAAAACAAAGTTGGTTATAATAGATTAGAACAGGGTTAATATTAAGTACATACTTTTTCACATAGTCATGCCAACAGTTGAATTAGTTGGTATAGTAGATGAGCATGAAGGTATCGAAATAACAAGGGACCAGGAATGGGCAACCCTAGGTCTTTATTATGGCTCTATATTAATACAATACAATACAAATTATTTTTATTGCACCATAATAATTTATAAAATAAAAATAACAAACACAAAGAAAATATTGGTACAAAGGCGGACTTATCGCTAGATGCGATCTCTTCCAGTCAACCTTTGGGTAGAGGAAAAATTAATAGTACGGAACAAGGTGGGCGTAGTATCTATACCTTATTATATACTTACATATTAATACATATATATATATACATACATAAGCTTATTCTATAATATATATATATATATACATATACGATACTAAAATATTTAAATGTATTTAGTGACACTTAACAGAACTGAAACTTACTGGCATAACGACAGATAATATTTATGGAGACGATTTTTAAAGCTTGTTTTAGTCTGAGCAGTACGAACTTTACGAGGAAGAGCATTCCAGAGGTAGACAGCTTGGACTGTAAAGGATTTCGAGTAGAATTTGGTCGAATGAGTTGGGGTTTTAAGACGTAGGGCATTAATGCTACGCGTGGGTCGATCATTGTCCTGGTGAAGAAAAGTAAAACGCTCCTTTAAATAAGAAGGAGAAGATGGCATGAACAGTACAGAGTATAAAAGTGAAAGAACGTGATAATTACGTCGAAGTCGGATAGGGAGCCACTTGAGTTGCGCTCGGAAAATGGAAACGTGATCATATTTGCGTAATCCAAATATGAATCTGATACAGAAGTTTATTTTTTAATTATTATTAACTATATATTTTTTTTTATATATATTTTATATATATTTATTAACTAGTTTTCTATTAGCTCATGGGTCTATATTACAAATATAATGAGAAAAGGTTCTCTTGAATGTTTTTTATTATGGATATCTCTCTCTCTCTCTTATCGAGTATATTAATAGCTAACACTGGTGTCAGATGTACAAATATGATCGTGGAATAATATGAAAAATAAGCATAAGGTTAAGTAAGTAAAGTTATAAGCAAATGACCTTAAAGTGGCACTCTAATTTAAAATAAATTGTGAACTCGTAAATGTGGTGAAAATTACCATATTTCTTAATGTTAGGCACTAGATAGCCCTTTAAATTATTTTATGAACCACCGTTGAAAGAATTTACATTAGACCGTCTAGTTTTAAAGCTAGATGGACCAATAATAGTTTCAACAGCAGTTCATAAAATAATTTTAAGGGCTATCTAGTGCCTAACATTGAGAAATATTGAAATTTGCACCATATTTACGAGTTGACAATTTTTTTTAAATGAGGGCGCCACTTCAGCTTGGTATTTACCTTAAACGAAAAAGCACTTGTGTACTCCGAATTGTCGACAAGGTCTATCTAACTAAAAGTTTCCTTGATAAAACCACTTCATAAGAAAAGAGACAAAAACAAACCTATCAAATTTTAGACCAGTGGCAATACCTTCCATTTTTTCAAAAAAAATTGAAAAAGTAATGCATGGACAGTTGTCTGATTTCTTTTTTAAATACAATATAATACACCAAAACCAATATGATTTTAAAAAAAATAAATCTACAACACATGCTACCTTTAATCTAGTAAATAATGTTCTAAATAATGTTAATGCAAAGAAGTATACATCTGTACTATTCTTAGACATGACGAAGGCATTTGATTTTGTTCCACATCAATTATTACTGGACAAATTGGAATGCAAAGGCATAAGGGGTCCGGCCTTAACTTGGATTAAATCGTATTTGTCTGATAGAGTGCAATGTGTAGAAGTTGAGCAAGTGGATAAAAATGGGATTGTTCAAACGTACAGGTCAGAAGAAAAACAAAATTAATTTGGCGTGCCACAAGGCAGTGTTTTAGGACCACTTTTATTTATATTTTATATTAATGACCTAATAGATACTATTGACCAAAAATCAATCTTATTTGCTGATGACATATCATTAATAATAGCTACTGACAAGAATTTTACCTTAGAACAACATAAAAATGACATTTTAAATAATTTAAAATTGGTACCTAGTTGATTGGTTGATTAAAAATAATTTAAAAATTAATATATCAAAAACAAAATTTATGAATTTTAATAATTTTAAAAATGAATCAATTGACATAAAGTTTGACAGACAAGTTCTAAAGAATGCAGATAACACGACATTATTAGGTTTAATTATTGATACGAAGTTAAATTGGAAGCAACAAATACACAAAGTTTGGAGTAATATAAACAAATTTGCATATGCCATTTCAAAACTAAATAAAGTTGCAAATAAAGATACAGCTTTAACAGCATATTTTGGATATGTCGAGTCTATAATTAGATATGTTTTAATTATTTGGGGAAATGGTACCAACATAAAAAGAGTGTTTAAGGCGCAGAAAAGATGCATAAGATCAATTATCAACATACCACCATATATTTCGAGTAGACCTTATTTCAAGTCGCTCAATATGTTAACCCTGCCATGCTTATACATTTTAGAAATAAGCATCTTTGTGAAACTAAATGAGCATTTATTTTTTCAAGCTAAACACTTCTTTCTTAGAACAACAAGAAATTGTAATAGACTGGTGTTAAATGTGGGACCAAAAACTGAAAAATATAAAAATAACTCTTTTGCAATGTGCAAAAATATTTATAACAAATTACCATCTGCACTTAAAGAGCTTCCATTTAATAAATTTAAATCATCCCTGCGCAAATGGCTGCTAAAAAAAGTTTTTATTCAATTAAAGAGTTTTTAGAACATCAAGTTAAATACTGCTAATTCGATGCATAAATAATTTGATTTAATAATATTTTAATAATGTGTGAAAAATTTGCATGCTATTGAATATGGCTAAATAGGTTAAGCTACTGTATTTAATTAAATTTTCCTGACACCTGTATTAACCCTATTTATTGCAAATAAAAAACTTATCTATCCACAATACTGTTCTTTTGCACATCCAGTAACACTCGAAGAAGTCAATTTCATAGAAATTCTGGAACCAGTTTGGTCGTGGTCTTGCTTGTTATACGAATTCTCACGTATTGTTAATTATGAAAATCGACTTTTGAAAATTCAAAGAAATTTAATATATTCTCTGCCATGTTGAATGCGATCTGTCTGATTTTAAAAAAGCTTTGAACATAAATGCCACTTTATTACAAAACTTGAAAAATTGCTTGACCTAACTAAACCAAAACACAATATTTTGTCACACAAATGATCCACAGATTACAAAAAAACACAACTTAAGTATTGCCTAAACTCAGGCGGTTTCTAATCGGGCTCATAAAGTTGAGAGTTTCCTAAGTGGACTTAGGAATGGCTTAGGGTTAGTGCAATCAATTTTTTTGCTAGGAGCAGCCTAAACAATTTAGGAAAGAACTTAGGCGACTTATGTTTAGTGCAAACGGGCATTAGAGAACTAGACACACACAGAGATAGAGGACGACCTAGAAAGACGTGGGGGGAATGTGTTAAGCGGGATATGATGGAAAGGGGGGTTAGTACAGATATAATAAATGATAGAAAACGATGAAGGGAGTTGATGTTCAGAGCCGACCCCGTATAAGGAGAAGGCGAGGAAGATGACGATGACGATGATGATGGTGACAGATTTTTCGATATGCCTAAAGGCATCTTACACAGCTCAATGACTGTCATCTAGTGATGTCAGTCTTATTACATACAAGTGAACTAGTGTGCAGGTTTCCTCACGATGTTGTCCTTCAGCGAAAGCAGGAGGTGGTTGAAAATTATCGTACATGAGTACTATCCTACAATCTCAACGGCATAAGTCGCGCCTAGTAAGGATCGAACGCCACCACCGCTTCGAATTATACATACTTACGTTATTTTATTTCACAGTAAAACGTTTTTTTTTTTTTTCAATATAATTAAACATATTATTTTTCAAAGTTGATCAGATCTGTCATGTTTCTAAACTTATTGACTTTATCAGACTTGTTTAAATATTTTCTGGCGACACAAGCCGGCTTTAATAGCAGAAGAAAGAAGCTTTATTAATATGGCAAAAGCACTTTGCTCTGGAGGACAGTGCGCAAGGTAGCAATCTCGTTTTCGACCCTGGCCAGCTCGCGAAGCTACACCTGCGCTTAAGGCGGTCAGTCCGGCGCATTCGTCCACCGTTCTTTTAGTGGCAGTCATGCTACCACGCTGAAAACAGTTTTTAACTGCCTCTAGAGGACGGTGCGTGAGTCGGCGATCTCGTCTTCGACCCTGGCCAGCTCGTGAAGCTACACCTGCGCTTGCGGCCGTCAGTCTGGCTCATTCGTCCACCGATCGGTTAGTGGCAGTCAAGCTGTTACGCTCATAATAGATAAACAGTTTTTACCTTGCTCTGGAGGACGGTGCGTAAGGTAGCAATCTCGTCTTCAACCCTGGCCAGCTCGCGACTCCACTCCGCGCGCAGCTGCTCCGCTTGCTCGGGAGTCAGTCCAGCGAGCTCATCTACCATATGGGTATCGCCCGCTCCGCCAGTGGCAGCCATAGCTTCCTCGGCTGACAACATTTTAACAGTTACTTATAAAAAGGTCTTGGAAACGAAAATAATATAATGCTGAAAAAAATAAAGAAATATGTTTATAGGCTATGAATGCGGGGTAAAGTGTATGGGTACAAAACAAGTGAATGTAATACTAAAAGGGGATTTAGAACTTCGTAACTATGTGCCCATTTGGTATATAGACATTCAAATAAAATTAAAAGTAGGTACATAACATTTAAAGATCACTTCTTACATTTGAGGCTCATGGCAAATTCACTCTTAAAATCTTTTTAGGATTCCGTACCCAAGGGGTGCAAACGGGACCCTATTACTGTAACTTCGCTGTCTGTCCGTCCGTCTGTCTGTCTGTCACAGGGCTCTATCTCTTGAACCGTAATAGCTAGACACTTGAAATTTTCACCGATTATGTATTACTGTGGAAGCTATAACAACAAATACTAAAAATAAAAAATAGTTAAAAATTAAAAGGGTTCGTCATAGAAGAAACGTGTTTTTTTTTTAGCGTTTTTAACTTGATCTTTATAATGGCATTAACTAGATACTTGAAATTTTCACCAATTATGTATTACTATGACTACAATAACAAATACTAAAAATAAAATAAAGTTAAAAATTAAAAGGGATCGTCATACAAGAAACGTGTTTTTTCAGCGTTTTAAAATATTGTACGGTGGTACGGAACCCTTCATTTACGAGTCCGACTCGCACTTGCCCGTTTATTTTATTTATGTAAGTACAAAATTCATGTACACAAAATACAAACAAAGGAACAAACAAAGTAAAGTAAGTTTACTTGTTTAATAATGTTTGCTAACAGTAAAACAATAACAGATTGTAATAAGATTAATGATAAAAATTAATGAATGCACGCGCTCGTACAGTGCTTGCAGACTCTTCAACATTAACAGGTTGCAGTCCGATGAGACACATGTGCCTCATGGGTGACTTCACTGGTACGTCCATGACGCATATGTGCCTCATGGCCAGTGTCATTTTTACTACGAGGACGTGTATAAAGAAGATCGCAAATCGCAACTTGCTTCGGGACTGTGAACCTGTTAATAAACAACGTAGGAACAGTAAAAAGGAATAATAACGTGTAAGTACAGGTAGTACGACGACCAGCGACTCACCTCCCAGAGTGATACCTAAAAACTTTTTGTAATTCGTGTGGCTAGAGACTTTGGCAAGATAAGGCTTCGATAGGTCCTGGAACGTGACTCTGACTTCGCGCATTTTTTTCCTAAATATACGTAGTCGACGACGGCGATTGTCCACATAGAATTCTGTCTCTATGCAGAGCGCAGCGTCCGCAAGGTCCGGTAGCGCGCGCCAGTCGGCGTCGGCGTCGTCGTGCGGCCAGCTGGTCAGCTCCTCCGCCTCGTCCAGCTCGTCCACGGCTACGTCAAAGCTGGGCGTAGAGTCGTCGTCCGGTGGCACGAAGTACGGGTCCTCCATGTACTCCAAGCTCGTCGGCTCCATACCCCCGCCGCCACCCGTCGTCCCATCACTCGCCATTCGTGTCCACTATCTGCCTCTTCCGCGGCAATGTAACATATTTCAATTTTCGGCTGAATTATCCGATTTGATTCTCCTTGATAATAACACACTACTCTACTGTCGTTTATGCACATTTGCGGCAATATAGAGATCACTGAATACAGATGTGTAATAGTTACATGATAAATTCACGGGAAGCTAGTGTGACTTTACAAACATTACGTGATTTTTCGACGACAGCAATACACGCGCGGCCGGCGCGCAATAAAGTCCGTTTCTTCCGCCACGTCGGGCTTCAACCAGTACACCCGCCCGCGCCCGTCTCGCGCCGCTGCCCGAGTACTCATGTTTGCCACTTTCACCAGCAACCATGCGAGCTCCGTAACTTAGCAAATTTAAAATATGATCTTGACCTCCAAAATACCTAGGCTATAAAACCCGCAGATTTATAATCAAGACATAACTTGGTGTAAAATGTAATACGATGAAACCGTGCCGAAGTTGCGAGTAATCAGAGCAGGTACAGGTTTTTGACCGAGCGCCGCGGCAACGAACAAAATAACATCTAGTGAGCTCACCTTGTGCGGCCAAAGTTTATTGACAGTGCCTGCGGCGACTGGCGAGCAGCAGGCGATACGAGGCAACGAGCGGAGAGTTGCTTCGCTAACAGACGGGTTACGTCATTTTACAATTGTCGAAACTTAACAAAAACCACAAGATTGCACGACACGTTTTGCTATGAGTCATGGCTACCGGTGCTTTATATGGGATTTTTTTAAAGAAATGTACTTACCTATTTAGATAAGTTTGGTTTGGTTTAATGAAAATTTTGGTACTTATACGTAAAACTGTTAAACAGTTTTACGTATAAGTACCAAAATTTTCATTAAACCCAAAAATTGTATTTTTGTAGACTGCAACTGTCCATGAGTACCTATACCTACATACTAAATTTATTTCTATTTTCAGTCTATACTGGCCCATTATACTACGCGATAATCTTATTCATTGTATGACTACTCATTATCCGTTGGCAAATCAGCTATACCTTACCAAATCACCTACCCTCTCTTTGCATCTTTCAACTTTGCAGCAATCTATGTCACGAATTTGTAACAATCTAATTTTGCAACTTTAGCACTGGCGCTGGCCATGTGACGAAAATCAGCGGATTCTCCGTTCGTTCGCTTTTCTTCAAGCGAAAATCAACAGGGCAAGCAAACATAGGTAATAGTTGAGGCACAGAGTAATAATATACTGCGTACAGTAGAGGGCTTACTTTATTTACTCAGCTGTTTAAAAGATACGCTACAAGTGTAGGATATACATACATATTATATCACCAGGAATTAAAGCATGTCCAAGTGTTTTTAACCCCTGACAAAAAAGACGTAATACAACGAGAAGGGTATTATAAGTTTGACGCTAATGTCTGTCTGTGGCATCGTAGCGCTCGAACGGATGGACTGATTTCGATGCGGTTTTTTTTTTACGTGAAAGCAGTTCCTTTGCGGTGGTTCTTAGGTATATTTGATGAAAATCGGTTAAGCCGTTTAAAAGTTATTGGGGGTTAACGCTTGAAAGTCAAGGCTTTCTCTAGAAAATATATAGCTACGTATATCAAGTCATATCGGTAGATCACTAGATGGCGTTCAGTCGGGGTTTTTTAATTTGCCTAGCAAATAAACTTGTTGACAAGAGTATCATGTGAAATCTAAGGAGAATGAGAGTGCTTTTCGTCCAGTATTTCTTAGAGTATAATTTATATGTATATGGATTCAGCAAATCGTCAAAATACTTGGGCCATTCTCCCGTGAGTTCCTCATACACACAGGGTCTCTCACAGAAGACCATTATTTTGCGCAGAGACATCCCGAGCTCTATATTAGCATAGCACGTGCTCTAAAAAATATCTAAGATGTTGCGTACAACTCAATTTACCTAGGACATTGTATCATATCGCTAACCACATTAAGTAAATATTTCTTTGAATTTCTTTGCTGAGTGACTTCTGTACGGACTACTATTCTGTGCTTCTGGCGAGTAGGCGACCAATAGGGTATATTCAAGGCAAATTAAAAATTAAAAATTCATGTTTTTTTAAACGATTCTATAAAAACGAAAAAAATATACCACTCACAGAATATAATTAAATAAGCTTAAAAAAATAATTGAAGATACTATCATATTCGGACGACTGACGCGGTGCCATTATGCCACAGACCTACCACTACTAGACTTGTAACGATATTGCTAGAAAGAGACTGTCAAATACAGTACAACGTAAGTGTGAAAGAAACGCTGATATGTTTTTTTGTCTCTATCGGCGTGGCTGCTATGAGCTGGCTTACTGTCAAAATCTGGGCCAAACAAACCACAAAACGAACGAAGAAAGTTATTCATTTTAGGGATTTTATCATTTAAAAGGTGATTTAGGATTTTATTTGAGCTTATTATAAGTTAGTAACCATAGTGTGTTCTGTGACGTGTGCAAAATATGGGTGGAGGCAACAATCAAAGATAGAAAGAGATGCACTAAAGTGGCCACGCACTATGCAGGTCTAGTTGTGGTAGGTTTATGCATTTTGCGCTTATATTCTGTGACTACTTCCATGCTGGTCTGGGAGAAAATATAAAACATAGAATGTACCAGCTGCTTCTCTTCCCGCGCAAATCGTAAAAGCCGATCGAGGGAATGGGCGAGAATCTGAATCATTTCAATAGGCGATGCGGTTAGCAACCCATCACTATTATGATTTCCTTTTTCCACCTTCATGCCCACCATCACGCTAAAAGTGGCCTGGGCCTTGCTGCCCTAGGCTCTGTCTGCCCCGTTAGGGATAAAGACGTGATAGTGTATCAGTATCAGTATATTCTGTGACGTCACCGCACACTGTCAATGTCAGAAAATCAAAAAATAGTAATAGTTACGTACCCTATTTTAGGTTATAATTAATTGATTGACTCGTCTCATAAGTACAAAACTGAGAAAAATGGAAATTTATCAAATATCTTGCAGCTTTTACTCCTCTTGAGTTCAGAGGATGTAAAATCGGAATTACTTGCGAAGTACGTACGTAGTCATCATAAACACATCAATTTTAGGCAGATTATATGACTGTGCCATAACAAAACCGCTTTTAATCATTGTAGCAAGTCTTTTTTCACCAGGAGTCAGGCTTTCAGCTAATAATTCTCAAAGAACACTAATAATTTAGCAAAACAATGAAAATAACCTCCAACAATCATACAAATTACTAACAACTTATTGTCAGTGACAGGTAGAGTCTCCTTCTTTCTAATTTGTCACAGACCTACCACTAATAGACCTGCATAGTGCGTGGCCACTTTAGTGCATCTCTTTCTATCTTTGATTATTGCCTCCACCCATATTTTGCACACGTCACAGAACACACTATGGTTACTAACTTATAATAAGCTCAAATAAAACCTTAAATCACCTTTTAAATAATAAAATCCTGCGAACAATAATTCTCTAGAATCGTAACTAATCCCGAAAAATCATTCCACGCGATATGTACCGCAGCGGGCGGGGCTTAAAATATGAACAGCGCGGCGCGGCAGTTCGCCGTGATATTCGCTCGAGTCGTGCGGTTGCGTCGCAAGAAGTTTCCTTTGAGAATATTGCTGTGTTTTTGCGATAATCGATTCATTGAAAATGCCGTCATGTGCCGTAAAGTGGTGTAAAAGCCATATAGACATAAAAAACACATAACTCACCTTTCATATGTAAGTAAATAAACATTTTTATATTGTACCTAGACACTTGAAATTTTCACAGATTATGTATTACTATGGCCGCTATAACAACAAATATTAAAAATAAGATAATGTAAATATTAAAAGGGGTCGTTTTATACAAGAAACGAGTTTTTTAGCGTTTTTAACAATCTTTATAATGGCAATAACCAGATACTTGAAATTTCACCCATAATATATTTCTTACTATGGTCACTATAACAAATGCTAAGAATAGGATAAAGTTAAAAATTAAAGGGGGTTGTCATACAAGAAACGTGTTTTTTCGGCATTTTAAACATTGTACGGAGGTACGGAACCCTTCATGTACGAGTCAGACTCGCACTTGCCCGTTTATTATTAATTACTGGCCATCCATATACCCACTTTGCGACATCAGAAGTTTGATCTGAATCTTTTGAACACTTTAGAGTAAACTTATGGCTGTCCTTAAAAAAATTCCTGTTTTTTATATATAATAATAATAACATTTATTGACAGTTATTACATGTGCATTTTACATGAAGTCTCTGGTTTCCGAGTTAGTTCGCACTGTGTTTCGGAAACCAGCGTCTTCTCCCATTGGTGTGAACTTATGCCAATACTACTCGTAACAATGTTTTTATCGGATTATAACAGTGTTTTTTTTTTTCCAATTAGAATTTGCAAGCAACAAACGTGTGTATGTGTGTGTGTGTGTGAAGGTGTGTGAGGGTGTGTATATGTGAGTATGAGTGTGTGTGTGTTGTTGGAATATTTAATAAAAACTAGCTAGTCTGAGTGTCCAATACTTTTTCTAGAGAATCGTAGTCAAGTTTTTTAAGCCATGAAATTAGAATAGTTTTAAAATTGAATTTAGTTATAATATTAATATTAATTTTTAACTCCTTTTTTATTTTAATATAAAGTCGGGGGGCAACACAATCAAAGTGTTTGTACGCAATTTGACAACAAGTGAAGGGTATAGGGCACGGGTTCAATCTTTTGGTAGTATGAGGTAAGGTTGGCACTACTCTTGAATGATATCTTGTAAGAATTTGTATATGTATAACCTATAACCCTTATTTTTGTATGGATTTAAACATTTTTGTGGTAATGATCTGGAACGGCAATGGGTATTGAAGGTACCTTGCCTGCTTTTGGGGGTAATGGTCCAATTTACAAATTTTTATAGGAGTTGCTATTCGTTTGGTGAAATGGTGAAGCCAAACCAAAATTTCTGAAGGACAAATAAAAGACCGTTCCAGAACAGTAGTTTTGCAGGGCACACTGATGGATATAAACTTCTATTAGACGTAATTCTTAGGCGATTGCTGCTGGACCAGATCGGACCCTTTTGATAGTTGCTTCTATGCAATTTTTTTAATAATTCTATTATTTATTAAAAGCGCGTCCGAGGACGTACGCATGTCAGGTTGGCCGTGTCGGGATAGTAGTTAGTAGTAGCTCCACGTGGGCAGTTTAAATAATAAAACTCGTTAAACCCCACTATTGCCTGGTTGTGTACGGCTTATAAAAGCATCGCACAGTCGATTAGCGTCAGTCTGGCTCGGGCGGCCGCATGGTGCACAACTCGTGAATATTCGTAGTTGTGTAGCTGTGACTAGGCGTAGCCATAACTCACTTATTAAAATTATTTAAGGTATGTGGATCACCTGACCTATTCATTATAATGACAGTCTACATCACCTGGATGGTAAGCCCTGTGGGCACAGGCTTTTTTTTTTGGCGGCTGGCAACCCAGGAGCTTATATGTCAATTTTATTGCTCCGTATTTAATATTGTAAATTTAAATATTTTTATAGTTTAATTCATTAAATAATATTATTTAATCGTAAAATGAGATAGGTGCTTGCATAATTCATAATTTGTTTGTGTAAATTTAGTGTATTTTGTGAAATAATGATGTTCCAAGTTGAAGTTCAGTGGGTATAAATTGTTACCGGCTTTTTACAACTTTTACAAGGTAAGAACGGTACAATATTTAATCCCGTTTATATATTTCACTAAAACACAGCGTCCTTTGTGCACAATTTTTCATATTTGCGAAAATTATCGTACATAAACACATCTAATTTTGATGAAAATTGACAAAGTAGATTAGGTTATGTTATTGTTATTTTTTAGTTAGGTGATCGGTTTTGCTAGCTTTATCGTGCAATTCTAGCCTTTATTATCTTCCCTAGACATTACATCTGTCCCTTTTTGTAAAATATGTCCTCCTCAACCCGTGCTGAGACTGCCCGACAACTGGAAATCCAGCTGAAGCAAGTCTTACTCGAGCTCAAGGCAGAAAAAGAAGACAACGAGAAATTATTACTGGAAAGGGAAGATAATGAACGCGAATATGTATTGATGAGAAATAACAACATTAGACTTGAACAAAAACTCTCTGAGAGTCTTCAGTTATGTGATGATTTGAGTGAGCAGCTGAACCGATCAAAGTTAGAAATAGATTCTTTCCGCCAATGTGGTGATACGTATGAGCAGACCCTCAGACGTACCACTGAATTAGAAAAGGAGTTGGGCGAGGCATACAGACAAATTAATAGCTATGAGCAAGATGCCCAGATGCGTCAGTCAGCAGAGGTGTCCAGCCTATATGACCAGCTCATTGATAGTGTCGCTATGTCCCCTCAATTAATTCTCCAGTTATTGATCTCACTAGTGAGACATCATCGAGTAGTATTGATTTAGATATCTCAAAATCAATGATTAGTCATAACCAAGTTAAAAAATATGTAAAACTATCCAAAAAAATTAAGAAAACTAATAATAAATTAAAAATTAATCTCAGGAAATCATGTTTATTAAAATCCAGTTCATTAAATTGTAAATTGCAGTCAGAGTTAGAGTTATGTAATAAACAATTGGCGGAAAGTCAGGAGTCATATGAGGACAACAGGATTAGACTTGAATCTCATATTATTAAGTTGCAGGAGGACTATTCCAAATTATTCTCTAAGTATGACCTCCAACAAAAACAAAATACCGAACACATGCTGACTGTGGAGAAATTGATTAACAACAGCAGGTACAATCAAGAAACTCTTGATTTATTAACTAAGCAATGTACCTGCGGGCAATTCACCCAGCCCACCATCAGTGTCTCCACACCAGAGCTCTCTCCTTGTGACGGTAGTTTGTGTAGTAATGTGTCTAATTGTGTTGACCTTATTGACCCTCCATGTAATACAATAGTATTTTCTGACAGTATAGGTCGCAATATGGGTTGCATGTTAAACAAAATTCTAGATAAAACTTGTATAAATTACTGCTTCCCGGACGCAACCTATACTCAAATTTTAGATAAAATTAAATCAACCAAACTGAATTGTAAATCTACTGTTGTATTATTAATAGGCAATAGTAACAAAGTAGGAAAGAAAGAAATAATCAGCTGTATGGATTATTTATCTGAACTAGAAGTAAGCAAAATAATATTATGTGCGATCCCATATCTACATTGCCAGTCTCCAAAAACTAATAAAATCATTCACTATCTCAATACTTTGATACATAATATGACATGTCGTTATAGTGATAAATTAGTGTTTTTTGACACTAACAATTTTATAAGTGAATGTCATGTGACAAAAGATAATATTTATCTATCAAAATATTTTAGACATAAGATTGCTACATTGATAGCAAATAATATTAATTTTTGGACGAGTTTACATTGTAAACAAGATTCTAGTTTTAAGACACCTACAGACTTACCAAGTTTATGTAACGGTAATTCTGTAGACTTGACGACAGATTTAAACTGACCATTCGGACAACGGGAAGGCCTCATGAATTAAGAATACTTCATCAAAATTTAGAAGGTCTTTCCGGCAAAGAATTATTAGTAGAATTAGTTTTAAAAGAAATGGATGTGGACATTTTATGTTTGACTGAACATTGGCTGCATGAGAGTCAGATGATGTTCAGCCTAAACAACTATATTATTGTTAGCTGCTTTAACAGAAAGTCTGCTCAACGAGGGGGTTCTTTAATTTTTATAAAAGATTCTTTCCGTAGCAAAGAGCGGAAGGATATTGTCAGACATTCTGTTGAGCGCTGTTGTGAGGTGGCCTGTGCCGAGCTTGATCATCATATAATTGTTTGTGTATACAGTCCACCAGATAGTAATTTCAAAAGTTTTTTAAAAGCAATGGACCAGGTTCTTAAGTCCTGTTCAACTAGTAAAAAGAATTTAATTATTTGCGGTGATTTTAATGTTGATATTTTAGTACATAATCCAAAGAGCACACAATTCCTAAATCTTTTTAAGTGTTATGGATTAGAAAACTTATTTTTTGAGCCAACCAGAATTACAGCTACATCTGGCACATGTCTTGATAATTTTTTTAGTAATATTCAATATTGTGATAAATCTGTTATTAATAAATTGCCTTCAGATCATTCTGGTGTATATGTAGCTTTTGTCAAAGAGTCCACCAGTAATTTGAGAAAAGATAAGATCTTGTGTAGACCGATTACTTCTAAAAACATAAAAAAACTTAATAATAATTTAGATAACAAATTATTATCAGTGGTATATACAGGAAATAATCCTGACGACCATTATAATAAACTATTTAGTACTGTTTCCTCTGAGTATTCTAAAACATTAAAACAAAAAAGAGTAGTAGTTCATAGTAAATCACAGTTTAGTGAATGGGCTACTACCGGCATCTACATAAGTAGAAACAGGTTATATGATCTATATGCCCAAAAACAATATAACTTTAATCCTTCTTTTATAGAATATGTTAGAAATTATTCTAAAATATTTAAAAAAGTTTGTAGACGAGCCAAGTCGAATAGTATTAGCAAAAAAATAAATAATGCTCCTAATAAAATTAAAGAAACATGGAGTGTCATAAATAAGGAAACAGGTAAAAATAAAACCAAAGAAAATATTTGCCGAATCAAATGTAATGGTAAAAATACTTCAAAAACTGAAGAAATAGTAAATATATTTGATGATTATTTTACTAACATTCCTTTGGAACTCACTTCTAATGTGAGTTCTAGCGCCCAGCGTGCTGAGGCTTTGCTTAAGAGTAATGTTAGCCCTTGTGATTCTAAATTTAATTTTAAGCATGTTAGCCCTAGCGATATAATAGATGCTTTTAAACAGTTAAATTTAAAAAAATCAGAAGATCACTGGGGCATGTCAGTAGCCGTAGTAAGTCATATAATACACATAATTGCTGCCGATTTAGCTTTTATATTTAACGAATGTATTGATGAAGGCATATTCCCTAACTTAATGAAATGTAGTAAACTAATCCCCTTATTCAAAAAAGGAGAAAAAACAGACCCTGGCAACTACAGACCTATCTCTATTCTGCCAGTTTTGAGTAAGGTGTTCGAAAAGATAATGCTCAATCAAATGCTACTTCACTTTAAGACCAATAATCTTTTCCATAGCCAACAATACGGCTTTACTGCTGGAAAATCGACCACCGATGCAGGAGTAGCACTTATTACTAATATCTACGACGCGTGGGAAAACAGAAATGATGCAATTGGATCATTTTGCGATCTTTCTAAAGCATTTGATTGCGTTGATCATCCAACACTTTTGCTCAAATTTCGTCAATACGGTTTTGATGATAAGTCAATTAAATTAATAGAATCTTACTTAACTGATAGGCTTCAAACTGTTGATATAAACGGCGTAAAATCACACGGGTCTAATGTGAAAATGGGCGTACCCCAAGGTTCAATTCTAGGACCGTTCCTTTTCTTAGTTTATGTCAATAACTTGCCTTACATGGTTGAGAAAGAGGCTGACATGGTGCTGTTTGCTGATGACACCTCGCTAATATTTAAAATAGATCGACATAACAGTGATGCTAGCGCGGTGAACAGCACCTTATCTTTAATTTCTGATTGGTTTTCGGCCAATAACCTCATGTTAAATGCGAACAAGACCCAATGCATTCGATTCTCTCTTCCTAATGTGAATCAAGCCTGTGTTGACATACTAATTAATGGTCAGAAACTCGATCTGGTTGAAAGTACTACCTTTTTAGGAATCACAATTGATTCGAAACTTCAATGGGGCGCTCATATAACTAAACTTTCTAATAGGCTTAGCTCTGCGGCTTACGCTGTTAGGAGAATAAGACAATTGACAGATGTAGCAACTGCTAGACAAGTGTACTTTAGTTACTTTCACAGTCTAATGTCTTACGGGATACTTCTATGGGGGAGTGCAGCGGACATTCAGACTATTTTTCTTTTACAAAAAAGAGCAATTCGTGCTATTTACGGTTTAGGATCGAGAGACTCACTGAGGGAATTATTCAAGGAAATAGGTATACTTACTTTTGCATCACAATTCATATTTGAAAATATAATGTATGTAAGGAAAAATATTTCCATGTTCAATAAAGTAAGTGATTTTACAGATAGAAATTTACGTAATAAGAATGACTTAGTTAGCCCGTATTACAGGCTGAATACAGTCAGTAAGTCTTTTATGGGGAAGTGTATACTTTTTTATAATAAATTGTCAGAATCGGTCCTTGATATGCCAGACAGAAAATTCAAAGCTTATGTAAAGAAAGTACTTTGTGAGAAGGCTTATTATAGGACCGATGACTATCTTAAAGACAAAAAGGTCTGGCTTGAGCTTGGCGCGGGTCCCTCTTAAAGGTTTGTATACTTAGACATGTCATAATTTAGGTACATTGGTACATACTAAATTTACAAATTGACATTATTTTAAATTTCGTAATTCTTATAATTCAATTTAATTATGACATAATAAACAATGTAATCTCTGTCCATCTATATAACTAATTTTAAGTTTTTAGTTTGTTAGTTGACGTCTTTGGAGAAAACGTGCAGTGCAGTTTGTTGCCGCTTCTTCTGCACTTGCGCCTAGGAAGCGGCGTAAACTTAGCTTTAAGTAACGATTTGACGTCAACATTTGTGCAAAACAAAACAAAGTGACTATTATTAAGAGATATTATAAATATCCTATGATAATAAAGATATTTTGAATTGAATTGAATTGAACAGGATAACTGTGCGGGCTAAAGAGTAAGTTTAAGCTCTGATGGGGTCTCACAAGGAACCTTTTCATAGGTCTTACCGTCTCATTTTTAATTACTGTCCATCTACCCTCCTGATAAAAAAGTGCCTGCATAGGCCTAATTACTGATTAAATATTTGAATTTGACTATATTAGGGTCAGATATCAATAACCATGTTATCGAATATAACGTGATACCGATATTATGTTCCGTTATATGTTACCCAGTAACAGTCAAATAACAGGCTGGGACTGGGAAGACTAAAGCCTCGTATTCACTAGGCAACATTTGGCGCGCGTCATGTTGCAGAACATGTTGCTCTTCATTCTTGAGAGGCAATGCGGAACCTTGTGTAGCAACGTTGTCTGTCCACGCATGACCAGTCGTCGGCAACATGTCGCCAGAGGAAACATTGTTGCGCGTCACGTCTCCACTCGTCAACATTTGATGCTCAATTGCATGTTGCACGGAAACAAACAACAAGCCGCGCGTCATATTGCGCACCAGCTGGCAACGTCGCGCGCTGTTGTGCAACGTTGCTGAACATGTTGAGCGTCACGTGTTGCGCGCCAAATGTTGCCTAGTGAATACGAGGCTTAAGAATATTTTTTATGCGAATTATATAATAAATACCTATTATTCATGCAAGCAAATCAATTAAGTACTCATATCTATCAAGACATTTCAACATTTCGATATTATTGGCAATCGATATGCAGGGTTTAATGCTTTAGTATATTCCCTGAAACCTCTGTCCTCTGCCACGGATAATGGTTGAAAATAATAAACTCAATAAAACTAGAGTAAATAAAACTAAAGAAACGGCGCGCGCGAGTGGGCTCGGCAGGCCAACTTCGACTGGTTACTTGTTTTGGTCAGTGCAGGTTATGTACCAGGCAGTGACTCAGTGAACGCCAGAGAGTACTTAATTGGGATAAGTAATTCAGGTTATATATTTGTTTCGCTCTCTCAATCGTGTTTGTGCCAGGTACAGAAAGAGATAGAATGGTTCATTCGGCTTCAATCGTGTCATAGGAACGTATTCCTTAGGATAACATAATAACTTTCGTATCGTAATTTGTATCATAATTAGTAAGTAACGGATAACATAACATAACAGAGTAACCGCGTACAGAACGTGGAGAGCACGGGCACGGTTTGAGATACCTGTTATTTGACTGTTACTCGGTAACATATTACTCGGATATCAAATAACATAATATATTGGTAACGTATTCATCAGCGCTAATATTATGTTACCGATACCTGTTACGATATATGACTTGCATACCATCTACAACATGAGACAAGGCACAAAGCCATCACGAAAACACTGCTACCAGATAACTCGTACAGCGTCTAAAACCAAAGCTGCACATTTTCACTTTCTGAGTAACAGAGTCATCAATAATTGGAATAGACTACCAGAAGTAGTCACTGCGCCTTCCATAAATGCATTTGAAAATAGACTCGACAAGTGGTTAAGGACCAATAAAGTGTCGTTAATAAATATATGAACTGTGAAAAGACTTTATGGACTCTCAGCACTGTGTGAAATAGACATATCAGCTGAGCTGCTCGTCTATAACAAATAAAATAAAATATTTATAACACCTCTAATTTGACATATCTTTCTGCAAGTGGAGCATGATATATATAAAGTTATAGAGGAAGTATAGGTCCATCTTAAACTGCTTAAACGAGAATTGGAACCAGACTGTGCCAATTCCCTTGCAAAATGCAGTTCCAGAGATATGAACTTTTAAAATACGTGGTTCACGATACGTTATGGCCACTAATATAGATTAAAAGTTTGACTAGGGTTAGCACAGTTTAAAAGTAACCAACTAGACGGATGTATGTAAGTACAAAAGATTAAATAAATTAAATTATGAATCAGTCTGAAGACGGACGTATGTATCGGTTATCTATTATAGTTAAGTACCTACCTACTCTATAGATATCGACACAAAAAACGGACACTGTTTTACGGGTGGGCCGAAGTTACGAAAGGCCAGGCCAGACATATAATAATATTCCATTGATGTTTATTTTAATGTATGGGAGATAAACTAAGCAAAGGAGTGAGTAATCGCGCGAGTTGTAGATCGTAAAAACATTTTATTAGTACACGGCTCTTGTTAGCAAACTCACCTGTTTGAACGCTGCTCATTTTGATAACACGATCACGAAATACTCAGTCTTAAGGTTATAAAAGTGTGTTATATCAATTTAAAAATAATCTAAGAATTAATGCTTAGTTTTTACCGTTTACAAACAACGAAAAGCGAAAATATTCCTGTTAAAAAAATGACACCGACATAGGTTTTTTGGATAACACGACAACATCAATCAAAAATCTGAAATAGTGTTATGTGTTGCCATGTCTGGTTGCTCAAAAGTTACACAATGCTCTACACACGCTCGACCACGAATATACGCGACAGCGACGGCAACGGCGTGTGCTATCCAGACACACAAACATGGGTTGATGGGTAATACGTAAAATTATATTGTTGCTTTGCTTACCTGTTTTCATCACTCGGAAATCTATGAATAAACGTTCTTTGTTGTATTCGGTGGATAAACAATTATTACATGCGCATCTTCTCACCATGATGGTTACTATTGGTTGACAGTTCTCAAGACAAGACACGTCGCGGATTGCGTGTGGCTAGTAACTAAACCCTGGTTTAGAGCGCAATAAGGTGCACAAAGTGCGGGGCGGGGGAGGTTCGGGGATGCCAATTTGCGAGAGACGCTGTGAGATTACATTCTGTTTGTACTCTTATGTATTTTGTGCCGTCAGTGTCCCGGAGGCCGCCCGGACGCCCATTCGCCCCTGATGGTGCGATCCGATCTTTACCTACCGGGACGAACATTTTGCCGATGTTCTTCTTGGTTATGAGCTTCTTCTTCTTCATCGATCGCTATTACAATCATTGTTAATTCCTCAGTCACCGACACAATTTCCCGGACACCGATTTGCCTGATATGGGTGAACACAGAACCCGGACGGCATGGCCCTGACGGGAAAACGGGCACGGACGGCCCGTCCCGTCCGGGACGGGAAGTACGGGAACCCGTTAATGTGTGGATAGCGCACTCACATTCACATCACATCAAATATACCTGGCAAACCACACATACGGACCATACCACGACACGACGAAACGGTTTCAAAAATACGATGAAATGCGTTGGAAATGGGATTCCGTGCGCCATCAGAATCTGAATATTCCGGATGTGGACGATTGCCCATGGAATTTGAATATTTTGAATGTGGACGGCCAGCCATGAGTGATGGATGCAGGTCTGATCTGACCTGCATCCGTCATGCTCATGCAGGATGATGAGTCAAACAAATGTCAATGCCAAAAAAATCCTTATCATCATTTGATAGAGCCGATAGAAGCCGCAGTTCCTTTCTTTTTATCTGAATTTGAAGTTTTTAGTTCAATTGCTGGCTTAATTTTTCATGAAATACAAGTCTCAAAGGTACTTAGGTATGTGATGAAGCGCATTTTTATTCATTTATATTAGTTATTTCTATAAAATTGGTAATTTAATTTTACACATTTTCAGCATCATGTCCGCCACTGCATTATTCGGTAATACATCAGCCCTTGGGGGCAGTTCTGGAGGAAATAAACACATAGTAGAGTTCCGCGCCGGAAGAATGACATTAAAGGGAAGAATGGTTCATCCCGACAAAAGGAAGGGTCTGCTTTACGTATATCAAGGAGAGGATTCATTGATGCATTTCTGTTGGAAAGATCGTACTACTGGAGAAGTAGAAGATGATTTACTAATATTTCCTGATGATTGCGAATTCGTTCGTGTCAACGAGTGCACTACAGGCAGGGTGTATGTGTTGAAGTTCAAATCTTTTGCCAAAAAGTACTTTTTCTGGATGCAGGTTGGTATTTAAGTGTACTTCTTTGTGACATACATGTTCTACATTTAAGATACAACTTTTTTGTTTGAACAACTTTTTCATGCAATAAACTTGAAAGTGTCAGGGGTTTGAGGGCCTATGCAAATTCAGATTTGTGAGGTCACAAGTTCACACAGCCACACAATAGTATAAGAATTGTTCAACAACGGGATTGTGAAATAGCGACTTATTTGGTTTAATAGATTCAAAGCTAAGGTCTGACAAATGGACTGACTGACATACTAGGTGGTGTTAGTCCTATAAGGTTCTGTTTTAGAAATACAAATTCTTAAAAAAAACCAATTCATATGTATTAGGGTGTCGCTTATTTTTCGAAGTTTTTTGTTTCTGACGCATAGGTTCTAATTTTGTTTATTGGGCCCTAATATGTGTAAAAATAAAATTTTACCTGATTCAGAGTACTGCAACTCGTGCCGACATGAGCCGAAACATATCCCATACAAATTACATAGAAGATACTTCGCGTGCTCATGGATCAGTCAGTTATTCTAAGTTTTCCATATATTAAATGCGTATTGTTCTGCATTTAGGATATGTCAGTGGAATGTAGATGAGTTTAAAAAAGTATTTCCTTGATTGGTTAGAAATATTACCCTATAATGTCTAGTTTTTGCAGTATATGTATCAATATTCACGAAGTGAATTTTACTGTAAGTATAAGTGCAAGTCGTGTTATTGGAATATGTGATTTTCTGGGAAAAGGCTAGAATAAAGTGTAAAGATATATGTACCACCTGGTAGGAGTGGTAGATCTGTTTCAAGTCTGGCTAGAGCTACAAAAAAACGGGATAAATACAGCCTGTATTCATAAATGATGCGAGATAGATTTTAAAGAAAATTTGGATAATTTATTTGACATTGCACACGCCCATGCTCTCCAAACAATGCAGATATATCTCAAGCTCATTCATAGGCACGATACATCATCACCTAAAGAACTTAAGATCCGTCTATAGCTCTGAAGAAAGTCTGGATTAACCTTTCCCTAGCACATCTAAATCTGTAAGCTCGACAACTTTAGTTTCTCCTACAAAAAGATAAGGAAATTTTTAATGTCGCATAAGACATTGCAGCTTTAGATAAATATCGATTGAACATTAAGTCTCTATCTAAATAATAGTTTAAGCTGAAAAAGAAGCAGTAGATTTTCATTGCGGTGAGTATGTCATCAATACATCTTCTATAAAACGAGTTTGGATGCAAACAAGAAAAGACAGAGCGGAAAGTATTAAATTATAAGTATTTTTAGAACAACGTGCCTTAAGTAGTAACGGTTTTTGGAATATACCTAGATTTTTGTCTGTTTTAAATATTTATACAGTTCATGTGTCAAATCTGTAGGGTACAGACATACTCCATTGTGTGTTACTAAATAAAATTGATTTCATGTGGACAATTATGTGGAACTATTTAGATTTATATTTTTATTAGTTAAAGACATCAGTGAACATGTAGTGATAGTGTTTTTAGAAGTTAAAATCTAGTTTTGGTGAATTTCGAAAGACAGTGACTTTCACCCACCCACAAAAAAATAATAATATTGTGTTTTCGTGCTTTTAATAATGAGTGATGAGGAAGTGAACCCTGATATGGAAGCCCATAGTGAATATACTCAAGAACAAATAAATGAAATTATATTGGGATCAGAACTGGAGTGGGATGTCAATGATGCAGACTCAGTGCAGAGGGTAGGAGTAGAAAGTGGCCAACTTGTGAAAGGAAAGAGGCAAAGATCAGAGTCTAATGAGGAGGATACTACTGGATTTATAGAGGTGGGAAAGCACAAGAAAAGGCGAGTAGTCAGAGTAGCTACAAGACAAAATGTGACCCAGGATAACCTCAACATTCCCATGTATGAAGTGTCTGTGTCATCAAAGGAGCCGCTGCCTAAGCAGATAGGGCTTGCAAAGATGATGTACAGGGAAAAGATACAATCTGTGCAGAAAGTTATTTATAAAAGCAATTACAAAGTCCTCATTCGTCTAAGTAATGTGGCAGATGAGGAGACTGTTATGAAATGTGATGCGTTCAAAGAAAGAGGATGGATATGCAGGAAAACCAATGAGGTGATATATTCATATGGGATTATTAAAGAAATTGATATAGAGATTGAAGATGAGAATATAAAGAAAATATTGGACAGCAGTGTGGAAATTCTTGCTACAAAAAGGCTGAATAAAAAATCTAGAGAAGGGAAATGGGAGAAGAGTGAAACAGTAAGAGTTTGCTTCAAAGGGTCTGTCTTACCACCATATGTGTATACATATGGATGTAGGATTAAGGTAGAACCATACACATTCCCAGTGACGCAATGCTCCAAATGCTGGAAATATGGACACATTCGAAATTATTGCCCGGTAAAGCTTCAGATATGTCCAAAATGTGGGGGAGAACATGAAAACTGTGATGTTGTTAAATACAAGTGCGCTAATTGCAAGGGTGACCATATGTCCATTTTAAAGAGCCAGTGCCCAGCTTTTCAAAGAGAAAGAAGGATTAGAGAATTTATGTCAGCAAATAACTGCACCTATAAAGTAGCCTTAATAAAGATGAATGAGGAGAAAGTAAATTCGAGTCAGGCAGTAGAGCAGCGACAGGCTACACAAGAGATAATGATGCCATCAGTCTCTATGCTTACATCAAAGAGCACTTTTGCTGATATAGCTCGAGAAAAGGAGACTAGCAGTGGGGAAGAAGAAAACATGATGGAAAAAAGTGAGCAAGCAGAAGGCTGGAAGAAGGTCAAACACAAACGCAATAAAAAGAAGAAAACAAATCAACAAGAGGTGAACAGATGTGAAGAGGTAAACAATCACTATATGGGGGGCACAAATAGCCAGGGCCCAACCGCTAGTGATGTACAGGAAAAACAAAAAAAGAAGAAAACATGTTTTACTATTATGAGATTTATAGAAGATATGAAAGAAATAATATCTAGAAATGAGAACACACAAACTAAGATAGAACTCACTATTAAATACATATTTGAAGAGCTTTTAATGTTTGTAGGAAATTATTTTAATCAGGACATAATATGGCGGCTATTGGGGATCAAAACCTCCAATGGATAACACAAGCTCAAACGGTATACTTAAGATGTTACAATGGAATGCAAATAGTTTGAAACCTAAATTAAAAGAACTGGAATTAATATTGAGCCAGGAAAAAATTCACATAGCAATGATAAGTGAGACGTGGCTGGCCAATGAAGATATTTTAAGAGTAAGTAATTATAATATTTATAGAGAAGATAGAGCTGACAACTACGGTGGCACTTGTGTGATTGCACATAAATCTATTAAATTGTTACAAAAGTCATGCTTCATCCCGTACTCTGACATTGAAATATTGATGCTTGAAGTATTGAATGTACCTAATATTAAGAAGATTATTTCTATATACTGTCCTCCTACTGCAAATGATGACCAACAGAGCTGGGACTATATATTTTCTTTGGCTAATTCAGAGACAATAATATTGGGTGACATGAATGCACACCACTGCTTATGGTCGAATAAAAATGATCGAAGAGGCCAGCAAATTTATAGAGCGATGTTCGAGAATGACTTTGTGTGTTTGAATGATGGAAGTGTGACAAGAATCAAACTTGTGAATGGAGTATTACAAAAATCCTCACCTGATATCACCTTCTCGAGTGTGGATATAGCCCATCAACTCAGCTGGAAGACTACTAGTGAATCTCTGGGGAGCGATCACATTATAATCAATGTAAGCCTCGGCTTTGATGCACCAAACAAATATTTTAAGAAGCGTAACTTTAAGAAGGCGCAATGGGATAAATACAAGAAAAAAACAGAGCAAATCTTTAAAGATCTTCCCAGTTCTATGGATGCTCAGGTTGATTACGATACATTCATGGAGAAAATAGAATTGGCGGCCCAGACTACTATACCCTGGACTAAAATATGTCAGGACCCTACTTCTAAATTTAAACCTAAACCCTATTGGAACAAAGATCTATCTAAAGTGGTTGCAGAACGAAGATTAACCCTGGCACAATTAAGACGAAATCCCACTCCAGAAAACTACATAAAGTATAAAGAAAATATTGCGAAAGCTAAAAGACTTATTCAGAACAGTGCAAGTCGAGAATGGACTAAATTTTGTTCCGAAATAGATAGCGAGACTTCACCTACAGTGTTATGGAGGAAAATGAAATGGATGAAAGGAGGAAGAACAAATAGCTATCCAACAGTGACTCAAGCTAAAGCAGCCGAGCTACTGCACTCATTAACACCAGACACCGTACAAGAGCCACCACCAATCTTCAATGAACAGCCCCAATCAATAATCGAAAAAGAAATCACCATTCAAGAAATGGACAATTCATTAAAGCGTAAAGACACTTCACCTGGAACTGACAATGTATCATACTCTATGTTATGTAATCTATCAACTTCTGCTAAATTATTTTTACTCAATATATACAATAGGATACTACAGACTGGAATTGTACCAAAACAATGGCGGGACATAAGAGTCATACCGGTCCCTAAACATGGTCGGGATTCATTACGCCCTATATCTCTGATGTCCTGCTCCTGTAAGCTTTTCCATTTAATTATCATGAAGAGATTAGAATGGTATGTGGAAAACAAACAATTGTTAAGTTATTCCACGGTAGGATTTAGAAGAAAGAAATCATGTGTTGATGGCTTAGTTAAAATGGTATCATCAATTCAAACCGGTTTTCTAAAAAAAACCCGACTATAGGGCTGTTTTTAGACATAGAAGATGCATATAATAATGTAAATATTTCATACTTGGTAACGACATTGCAAGGCATTGGGATAGGTAATAAAATATGTAGATATTTATGGAGTTTCCTCTCTGAAAGAATATGCACTATAACGGATAGCTGCAACAACAATATTACTCGATATGCACGGAAAGGTCTGGCTCAAGGAGACCCTCTGTCGCCACTGCTTTTCAATGTTGTCACCATGTACGTTATTGAACATGTTCGTAATGTGAATGTATTACAATATGCAGACGACTTCGTCCTATATTTCACTGTATATGATAAGAACCTCATGGGTGCTGCATGTGATGTTGAAGAAGACTTAGAGTCAATAACAACAAGTTTGGATTTTATTGGTCTTAATTTGTCAGAAACGAAAACATCTTTATGCATTTTTAGTAGATCACACAAAAAACCCAATGTAGATATAGATATTAATGGTAAGAGAATAAATACAGTAGATAAGGTAAAATATCTTGGGTTCTGGCTAGATAGATCCCTTAGGTGGGGTGCACACATAAATGGAATTTGTGAAAAAGGTTACAAATATATAAATGCCCTTAAAGTTTTAGCAGGAAGTACATGGGGAGTTCACCCAAAACATTTACGTAGGCTATATATGTCTCTTGTAAGAAGTCGAATAGACTATGGTAGCTTTTTATACGGGAACGCAGCCAAAACCCATCTAAACAAATTAGATGTATTACAAAATGGAGCACTAAGAGTGTGTGGCGGGTTCATAAGAACTACCCCAGTACATGTAATGGAAAGTGAGTTGAGTCTCCCTCCACTGGCCATTCGAAGATTGTGGATCGGTTGTAAATACTGGTTAAAGATGGCCTCCACGTCCAATGACGGTGCTCTTGATTTAATTGATAAATTATCTGGAGAGCATAGTTATTGGAACAACAAGAAGAAGCCGGTATTAGCAGATATACACTGTAAATTCCGTGATATAAATCTTTTTAAGAATGCCAACGTTTTGGAAATGTTTTCACTCAATGTATGGCTATCATCAATGGACATGACGTTTATTGTAGTAAATATTACAGACCTTGATAGGCCTAAACATGATACCATTATCTGTGAGCTGAGGAGTCTGACACTTCATTATCTTGAGAAGGACTATAGTGGATATTATAAAATATACACTGATGCATCAAAGGCAAGCAGTGGAATCGGAGCTGCTCTCTTTGATCCTCAAACAGGCACAACGAAGAGATGGTGTTTGAACGGAGACATTTGTATCATGAGAGCGGAACTAATTGCCATTGCAGAAGCCCTAGAATATGCAGCAGATTTAATACCGCAAAATATTTTAATCCTTACGGATGCAAGGAGTGCTCTGCAACATTTGGCTCGGTGCTCCTCGGATAACCGAGGGATGCCGATAGCCTATCAGATACTAGGAATGGTACTAAACACTAGAAAGAATATAAAGTTACAGTGGATACCATCCCATGTAGGAATCCATGGTAATGAGGTGGCAGACTCTTTGGCAAGGGAAGCAGTAAATGGGGGAGAGGAGGTTTTGTGCCCTCCCTATGCCTCTGAACATGTACCTACAATGAGAAAATACTGTATGGATGTTTGGAAAAAACGTTTTGATAAATGTTCAGAGTCAAAAGGTATCTGGTACAAGACCATTCAAACTTCACCGAATCCAGTTCCCTGGTTTGATTATTCTAGACTTCCGAGAGAATATCTTGTGTGTGCATTTAGGGTGAGGGCTGGTCATATTCCGTTGAACAAATTTCTACTCTTAATGAGAGTGACCCGCTCAGACTTATGCAATTATTGTGATAAGACGGAGGACTTACTACATGTCTTGATGGAATGTGACCAGTTTACCGCCCTACGTGACCGATTTTTGGCGGGACTATCGATGTGCAACGGTGAGCTTAACATTATGTTAAGCGACCCACTATCACATATGGCAAAAGCCATATACCTTTTCATAAGAGCTGTGATGTTGCATAGAAACTAGAAATTATCTAATCGAATCCCCCATGAGGCTGGCATAGTCACACCAAGTGAACTGAAGCCTCGGAAAAAAAATAGATAAAAAAAAAAAAAAAAAAATATTTATAGGTTTTCTAATGATTAATTTTATACAATTTTATTGTTTTTAAGGTAAATTCTTAAGCAATTTCGTGAAAAAGCAGAGAATACTCACAATTGAAATTTGAAATCCAATGGCAGTTTGCTTCAAAAAAACATATTTTTACGAAAAAAAAAACTTTCCTCATTGCCTCAATTTTTGGAGGCAATGAGGATAGATTTTAGTTCAATAGCTGTCAATGTTTCACCTGCAAGATCTGTTCAGCTTATTCACGGCTTCATTACGACCAAAAAACAACGAAAACAGATCTTGTAAAAATCTGGGCAAGAGTACAGAAATATGTATCAGTAATGTAAAAAATCCTAAATAATTTATTCAAAATATTTTCCTCATAATTGCTTTTCTGAATTCTGAATTCATTTTAAATAATTTAATGCAATTATTAGTTATGTCTTTCCATCAAATTATCACTAAGGTATGTATATTCGCAATGACCAAGCTGCATATTGTAAAGCATTAAAAAACTGCTATTTGGATAAACTTTGGGGCCCAGTCGGCACGTGTTAACATTGACTTAGGTTCTTCAAATTTTATATTTAAGTAAGTCTATATATAAAGAAAAGAAAAAGGAGGTATGCATTTGAATAACTTCAAAAAAAAAAAAAATTTCGGCCATATTAGGGACACCCTAATATGTATATACAACCACTAAAAATCTTCCTGGTTTATAGTAGTGATAGCCAGAATCATAAGTGTTGGGTGACTTTATTATACAGTCATTCATTGATACTGTATTGATAAGTATGAAAGTATTTAATAGGATAAATGGGTTTTTTTCAGGAACCCAAAACAGAAAAGGATGATGATTATTGTCGTCGCATTAATGAAGCGTTGAATAATCCACCTACTTCAGGGGGTCGTGGGGGAGGTGGAAGCGGTGCTCAGGATGGAGAGCTGCAGAATATCCTTAATAATATGTCCCAGCAACAACTGATGCAGCTGTTTGGGGGAGTTGGCCAAATTGGTGGTCTGTCATCACTTCTCGGAACAATGGGGTAATTTGCCACTATTGTATTGTAGGAAAGAATGAGAATACAAATATTGTATAATTAAATAAGTGAGAGATTTTTAGTAGGCTTATTGCGAAATGTACACAGTTAATTGTGGGGTCATCCTAAAACTAGTAGTCCCTGTTCAAAGTTATTTAAAAACATGTGATTGATCTGACTTCTACAATATTTATTTTATTTATTTATTTTATTTTATTTATTATAGACGAGCAGCTCAGAGCTAATATGTCTATTTCAAACAGTGCTGAGAGTCCATAAAGTCTTTTCACAGTTCATATATTGTACTTTTATTCATATATTGTATTTGTACTTAAGGCGAAGATATAGGCAAATGGCCTTGAAGTGTGAAATAAATTGTTAACTCGTAAATATGGTGATAATTTCCATATTGCTCAACGTCATGCACTAGATAGCCCTTTAAATTATTTTATGAATTGCCGTTAAAACTATTATTGATGATCCGTCTAGCTTTAAAACTTGCCGTGGCCACTTTTGGCGGAGGCAAGTTTTAAAGCTAGACGGACTAATGTAAATACTTTCAACATAATTTAAAGGGCTATCTAGTGCATGACGAAGAGCAATATGGAAATTATCTCCATATTTACGAGTTAACAATTAATTTCAAATGAGGGCGCCACTTCAAGGTCATTTGCCTATATCTTCGCCTTAATAAACATGGCCTTCACATTGGAACAAAATTTCCTCGTGTTCACAACTTTGCAGTTGTTAGTTTAATCCTTTAAATTTTTTGCAGAAATAACAGTAGCAGCAGTGGCAACACCAGCACTCGTCCATCGGCTGGAAGTAACAACAGCTCCCGTGGGGGCAGTGCTCCGCGCACCACGGAGTCATCCGCAACTGCGACACGCACCCCGCTGAGGGCTCGAGATGCACCAGCACCTACTGTAACACCACCAAACACTGCAAATGCTAATCAACCACGAAGTGAGTAGTCCTATTCCTTATAATTTTCTGGCTAACTATATGTACTATCATCTTTTCTTAAACCTAGCGCATTCCCGGTTGCATCCTCAGCTGTGCTGCTTCGGAGCCTGGGGTGCGCTTTCCTGCTTTTTCTTTTCCAAATATAATATGCATATTAAATGATCACCCAAGGATGCCAAAGACCTTGCGAGTCGAGTGGAGAAGAAATAGCCGGAACAGTTTTAAGCGATTTGGCTATAGTTTTACGACCGGCCGCCTGCCTGACGTCAACCCTCCTTGGGAATACCTACAGATGTAGCACAAGATGTTCGTGCTTAGTCCTTCAGTCGTCTCTTACGACATCCTCAGGAAGAGATGAAGTGGCCTATTCTAGGCTGGAAACCACATAGCATAGCAGTGTTGATATGTGATGATGATAATGCACATAATCATATTACTATCTAATCGTAATGGTATTCATTGCCTTTACCTTGAATTTTCCTTTATTATTATACTACACCCATATGGGTATTTAAAGAGACTTCACTATAAAGTCGAAGTAATATTGTACAGTTGTATTATTTAGGGTTTATAAGAACATCAAAGGTATCTCGGTACGTTGACCTAAGGTTTAACTTTATTCTTAAAGTAATAATAATATTTTTTTTAATGTTGTTGCGTATTTAGGCGAGAAATCCATTTACAGTAGTAGATAGCCTTACCATTGTATGAGAAAATTTAATGGTAATTGGGCATCTCTGTATTTGACCTTTAGTTAAGTTTATGCTAAAAGTAATAATGTGTTTATGTTCAATTCTGTGCGGAGATCATGTAGTATATAGTCTAAATAAAGACAGTTCATACAGTGGCCTTACCACACTAAACCTGAAATACTCGTAATATTTTTATGAAAGAATATTATTTCGGGTTGAGGAGAACTCAAATTTTATTAGAGTGCCTAACCATTGTAATATTGTATGAACAGTCTATGTTTACCCTTTATACAACGTGGTTTCGCATAGAATCGGGCAAGTCACAAATAGTTCCACCAATTGTTGTTTGATATTAAATGGGGAGCTTTGATATTTTTCCACCTATTCAGGTTTGTTTATTAAGTATATTATGATTTGTTAATCAATCACGCAAAAACCGCGGCACTGAATTAAACAAAAATACATACCTAGTTAGGTGAAGTCTTGCTATTATTATAGGTGTAGATTTTAATTTAAAAATATTACATGAAAGTTTATAAAGATACAAGTTCGTAGTCAATTGCAGGCAGCAGCAGACGACGTGTTACCGCAGTCATTGACTGGGTCAAAAATAAATTATTTGCTATTATCATTATCAAGAGAATAAAACGTCATAAAATAGTGTCACTTCACTTATCATTGATCATATCCATTTTGAACATGATTTTAGATATTAACTGAACTAGTCCAGTCTGTGGGGTTATAAAAAGGCCTTTGCCCTACAAACTGTTTTGACATAATATTGTTAAGGTATGGCGGCCTAATAAGAATCCAAGTTTTCGCCCTTCTAGGGCGCATGCGCGAGCCGCCATCTTGGATTAAAGGTGCCGAAATGAGGTTTATTTTAAATAACGTCACAACCGCTTACTATATCATAAAAGTGTCTGAGTATGAGAGGTATAAAGAACACAAAATTTCTTACATTTTTTGCATACATGTTTATCCTGTAAGTCAATTAGGTAAAAAGTTACAAGCGATGGAAAAAATAATATTTACTAAAAATCATTCAATGTTACTCTGACCTTATTAGTATCACTTGGCGCGTTCTACTGTGTATGACGTAGGCTCGTAGTATTGAAAATGACATGTTAAATACATTTATTTACCCGACTGCGCCAGAAGGAGGGTTATGTTATTAGAGTGTATGTAAGTATGTATGTATATTTTTTGGCACGCTCTACAGCCTAAACGGCTTGATAGATTTAAGTTTGACAGATATCGTTAGATTCGTCTGAATTTCGAGAGTGACATTGGGTAAATAAAAGATTTATAAAATCCAATATGGCGGATTTTTGGCGCCAAATTATACACAATATTTTTTTTATTCAAAACCTATCGAGTGGGATATCAAACAAAAGGATTTCATAAGGGGATTACAAAAATAATGCAATATACAAGTATAAATGTAATTTGGAATGAGACATTCTGGCGCGAGCCGCCATCTTGAATTAAAGGTGCCAAAATTAGGTATATTTTAAATAACGCCTCAACAGTTTACTATATCACAAAAATGTCTATAGGAGGTATAAAGGAGACAAAATTACTTACATTTTTTACATACATGTGTATTCTGTAAGTCTTATAAGTAAAAAGTTACAAGCGACGGAAAAATATATTTACAAAATCATTTTTAATTCAAATTTTGAATAAAAATTCTACAGCAATAATTTTTTAACCCTTTTTGATAGCCCGGGTAGGTTAATGTTGACTTCTTCTTTCTCCTAGCTGGAATTTTCTGTCTTATTGTCTGTTTTTCTAAAAACTTGGGTTTCCAATGGTGAAATTTAGTTTCATTGTTGAAAAAAAAAAAACGAGCAACTTAATGCCGTCATTGGCCTCTAAAAAGATAATAAACGGACAAGTGCGAGTCGGACTCTTACATTAAGGGTTCCGCACCTCCGTACAATATTTTTAAACGTTGAAGAAACATGTTTTTTGTATGACGACCCCCTTTAATTTTTTAATTTAACTTATTTTTAGTATTTGTTGTTATAGTGGTCATAGTAATACATATTGATTGAAAATTTCAAGTATCTAGTTAATGCCATTTTAAAGATCAAGTGAAAAACGCTAAATAAAACACGTTTCTTGTATGACAACCCTCTTTGATTTTTAACTTTATCTTATTTTTAGTATTTGTTGTTATAGCGGCTATAGTAATACATAATTTGTCAAGTATCTAGTAAATGCCATTATAAAGATCTAGTTAAAACGCTGAACAACACGTTTTTTGGATGACGACCCCCTTAAATTTTTCAACTTTTTTATTTTTAGTATTTGTTGGTATAGCAGCCACAGTACTAAATAATCGGTGAAAATTTCAAGTGTCTAGCTATTACGGTTCTAGAGATAGAGCCCTGTGACAGACGGACAGACAGCGGAGTCTCAGTAATAGTGTCCTGTTTGGTGCAAACGTTAAACTTTGGGTACGGAAACCTAAAAAGCAGCACCCCAGACGCTTTTTAATGTAATTTCTTGCCACTGTAAAAAAGGATGCAGCAAAGCATGTAGTTGCAGAAAAGGACATTTATAACGACGAAATTTCACAATGGAAACCTAATTGTATATTATATACATAATGAGACAGAAAATTTCAGCGTGGAGAATGAAAAAGTTCAAATTAACCTATCAAAAAATATAAAAAAATATTTTTGTACAATACCTCCTATAGATATTTCTGTGATATAGTAAACTGTTGAGGCGTAATTTAAACCTAATTTTTGGCACCGTTAATTCAAGATGGCGGCTCGCGCCAGAATTTCTCATTCCAAATTACATTTATACATTTATATTGCATATATTTTTGTAATCCCCTTATGAAATCCTTTTGTTTGATACCAAACTCGATAAGTTTTGAATAAAAAAATATTTTAAGTGTATAATTTGGCGCCAAAAATCCGCCATATTGGTTAAATCTATCAAGCCGTTTAGGCTGTAGAGCATGCCAAAAAATATACATTCATACATACACTCTAATAACATAACCCTCCTGGCGCAGTCGGGTAAATAAATGTATTTAACATGTCATGTCCATGGCCCCTGGCGACATAGAAAAGGGGGGCGGCGGCAAATTTAAAGACTTCTAGCACCCTTAGTTTGTGGCGGCACAATTTAGGCGACGAAATATGATTATTAAAATAATAGGGCGGCAATATTTCTAAATAATTTAAGGTCACAATGGGGGGCTGATTAAAGGCGACAAATTTAGAGATTTCTATATGCATCCCGGTCGGCCCCGGGCGGCGAAAGCCCACGCTACGCCACTGCCTAGCGGATTATTCTACGGACAGTGCCGTATTCTAAGATAGTTCTTGGGTAGATGACTGGGTCAAAAATAAATTATTTGGTACTATTAGGAGAATATATGCTCCTAAACGATATCCGTCACAAAATAGTGTTACTTGTCATTGATTATATCCATTTTCAACATGATTATAGGTTTATTAATGCAGAAAAACTGATATTAAGAGCGCTATTGACTCCACAAAACTATGAAGTCACGGTTCTGATTTGAAAATGTTTGTTTTTGACGTTTAGAAAAAAGTATCTGATTTGACTTGTTGTCATCTAGCGGATTAGCGATTACCTGTGATCACTTGTTTTCATTATACAAGTATAGAGAAAAAAAACCACACGTCCAATACTGAAATGCAGAGCAAGTGAGAGAAGTTATTTAATACTTATTAATAGACATTTGAAAAGCGCTCGCATAGCATTTCTAATAGGTATGTAGGTTAGGTACTCACTAGTTTTATGAAGGTAACTACAATAAATAAAAACAATACAGGTACTTACCACTTTATTTAAGTCCTGTCCTATATTTCCAAATATTATCTATTACACGGTTTAAATAGTTTGTGTGAGATGCATCGTACAGTGCGGGATGTTCGGCCACCTAGTTTTTCTTTCTCGGAATCGGAAAAACTAAGTTTTTTGAGAAAGATTTAATGTGTTGTCGCTTCCGCGTCGATGGCACTACTGATCTGCGACCGGAATCCGGACGACACGTCGTTAGCGGTCGAACGACGTGTCCTTGGCTTCGGAAGCTATTTCATAGAAATACTATTATAATACACGTCTGCTGCTGCTGTCTGCAGTCAGTTACGAACTTGTACCTTAAAGTAGGTACTGTTGTTTGCCGTGTGGGTCCCGGAATTTCCGCGTGGTTTCCGGTAGAGTAGAATAGGACCACTCCAAGTCTTCTGTAAATGTCGTAGAAGGCGTCTTAAAAGCTATAAAATCAATGAGACCTCTCCAACCCGTCTGGCTAGCGTGGAGAGTGTAGGCCAAATCCTCTGACTGCTCTGACCAAGTGTGGCTTTCGTAGGTAGTATAGAGAGGGTCATGCTCCTGCAGTGTGACTAAAAAGAACCTGTTGATGATGATGATGATGACTGTTGAGTTAATAGCGATAAATTCGTCTAACTAAATATTCAACAGTGTCTATTATTTGTATAATTAATTAGTTATCAAAACCGTTTATTTTGAAAAAAAAAGTACAGAAAAGAGTTCTTTATCTTAAGGCGAAGATATTGGCAAATGGCCTTGAAGTGTGAAATAAATTGTTAACTCGTAAATATGGTAATAATTTCCATATTGCTCTTCGTCATGCACTAGATAGCCCTTTAAATTATTTTATGAACTACCGTTGAAACTATTATTGGTGATCCGTCTAGCTTTAAAACTTGCCGTGGCCACTTTTGGCGGAAGCAAGTTTTAAAGCTAGACGGACTAATGAAAATACTTTCAACGGTGGTTTATAAAATAATTTAAAGGGCTATCTAGTGCATGACGAAGAGCAATATGGAAATTATCTCCATATTTACGAGTTAATAATTTATTTCAAGTGAGGGCGCCACTTCAAGGTCATTTGCCTATACCTCCACCTTAAGATTTCAGCAAAAACTAGGAGAAGCACGGAACCTTCTTTACGCGAATTTAACTCTCACTTGACCAGTTTGTTTTTAAAACAGTATCATAGACAAGTACATTTTGTTCATACAAATACATATATAGGACATAATTAGAATAATGTCGAATAGGTGGCCAAATATTTTTATCGGATTTGCAACGCTACTTCTCGGGGCTCGGCAACGCACCTCCAGAGGGGTCGGCAGCAGCCCCGGCCGGCGCGCGCGCGTCCCCCGAGCGCGTGGAGCTGGCGGCGGCGCTGTCGTCGCCCGAGGCCGTGGCGGCCGCCAGCGCGCCGGCCAGCGCGCAGCGCCTGCAGCCGCACCTGCCGCCCGCGTCCGACGCCGCCCCGGACGATGTAAGGACCACCCTGCTCTCACCGCAGTTCGCTCAGGTGAACCCTCACGTATTGCGCACCCGCTCCTCGAGCCGCTCCTCCGCTCCCCGAGGCGCGGCCGACGGCACGCTTGGGCTGATCGCGGTTGCGGGTGTGCAGTGACGAGTCAAAATGCTTACCTGCTTGTAGTAGCATGTGATCTTTTAATGTTTTATTTTAAACTTAATTTAAAAATGATAAAATTATCAAATCTGTGCTCTTTTTCTAATTCTAATCTAAATTAACTAAAGGTCAATATTATAAAAAGAGTAAATAAGTGGAAAATAAAAGCGATAGACACACATTTTTTTCTGACCTGATCTTGCATTTGGAAGTCAATAATTCTATAATCTGTCGTAAATTTCTTTAACCATTCATATTATTTTTACGCATGGCATACTTATTGTCTTCTTTACACCAACATAACCCAAACTTAACGTGTCTTATTCATATTGATGCACGATAATTTGTTTTACTTTTTTATGGGTAAGTGGTGGAAACAATATATTTTTCAAAGAAAAAAAATTGACATTTTGTTTACTAAAATTATTTCCTCTTTCGTCGAAATGCTTATTCGAATGCTTTTATTTGATAAAACTTACACAAATGGAATGATGTCTAAATTGTCTAACACTCCTTTATTAATTATGCTTTGATAAGCATTTTTAATTAAACATTAAAACTTGGTTTTATTCTATTTTATGTTTCATTCATAATATTGTATTTCAGGCGGCTAACCAGTTTTCGTCTGCTCTCACTTCCGGCCAGATAGGACCAGTTATCTCTCAGTTTGGGCTGGCCCCCGAGGTAGTGTCTGCTGCGAACACAGGAGACATGAACGCCTTCTTCAAGGCGCTGGAGAATACATCCACCACCGCTTCAGACGGCAAATCCAACGAAGGCTCGGATGGTAAAAAGAAAGAGGAAAAACCCAAAGACGACAAAACCGATAAGAAAGACGGTGACGCTGGAATGTCATTGGATTAAATTACAATTTTATATTTCTCATTTGTAACTCTGTACCTAATGGTTACACAATTATAATTATTATAATTAATTCATAATAATATTAATCATTCTTAGCAGTTTTAATCACAATAGTGTTTTTGGCAATCTGATATATTGACAGAATTCACTGAATGTTTGTAGCAGTAATTTAAATGTATAAATTTAATGTTTATGATTAAATTGCTATTCTGCTGAAATGTTGATTTTATTTTGGACAAAAATATATTACATAGCTTCCGGAACACTGCCTTTACTAGTTGAAACTGCCTATACTAGTTAAAATTATCGAAAGATCTTCCTCGAAACTGGAAATACTTGGAACAGGACTTCGGTAGACCCAAGTCTATAACTTTGAGCATAGAAATCCCAACAGAAATAGGTAAAGGCTCAACATTCTACATTAATTCCGTTTTGTCTACCTTCATTAAGCCCAAGTTAAACTCAATTCAGATCCCCAATATAGAGTTTCACTTCCGTTACTTCCCTCGCTTTCAGCTCTGCTGTGATTCGATCCTCCTCGCCGCCGGGGGCCTCATTGGGAAGAAAATTCCCAGTTGTCACCCTGGAGGACAGTGCTAGAGGGGACTACTGGGAGTAAACGATTATTTTTTATAGCTTTTAAAAGCCATCCTAATTTCGTATGGGCTGATGTCATGTCGAAAAGACTTGTATTGGTGTGCCGAGCTGACATAATGATTCATCGTCTTGCTAAGATTTTTTTCGAGTTTTCATTTGGGACGTGACTTAAACAACTTTAAACTTACCGCTTAGATTCTCGTCCGCTGAAAACCTAATAGATAATTCGAGCTAGAAACTCTGATTTATTTAAATTTGAGATGGTCGAAGAGTAGACTTCATCCGACGTTAACTTTCGACACTAAAAAGACAATATTCACGATGCTTCAGAATACATCCACCACTTCAGACGGCAAATCCAACAAAGGCTCGGATGACAAAAAGAAAGAGGAAAAACCCAAAGATGACAAGACCGATAAGAAAGACGGTGATGCTGGAATGCCATTGGATTAAATTACAATTTTTTATTTCCAATTTGTAAATCTGTAATAGTTACATAATTATTATATTTTATTCATAATAATATTAATCATTCTTATCCGTTTTAATCACAATAGTGGTTGTGGCATATATGATATAGGTATTGACAGAATTAGGTGAATGTTTGTAGCAGTAATTGAAATTTATAAATTTAATGTTTATTGTGTGTGTATGTATGTATTTATGTGTGTGATTAAATTGCTATTTTGCTGAAATGTTGATTTTATTTTGGACGAAAAGATGGGTGGCTTAGCGATTGAAAACCACAGCCGTGGGTTTCAGTTAATGATTCTTCAGGGGTGTGAACGCTGGCATTATCGTTATGAATCATTTTTTTACTTCAATCGTGGACTTTTTAATTTTTTTTGGCAGTTGTACCAAAAGGTAAAACAATTAAGGTCCTGTAATATCTAGAATCAATTGTTTTACTGTTCAGTAAATAATCAATTAAAATTAACTCACGATTAGAGCGGATTCCTTTTTTGTTGAAAAGAACTCCCTTTTCCTTCTTGAGGGTCGATGAATCAGATCTCTTCCATTATTTTGACTTCTACTTTAAGGCGAGGTGGATTCACAATACCGTGCGTGTTTTTGAAAAAATACTGTAATTAAACTACTACAGTTTACCTATTTCTTTAAAAAAATTATATAGGAATCTCAAGCCTTTTCTATAGACACCCACAATATTCAAAACACGATTGAGAATTTTTGGCTCTATAGAGAAAAATCACAAACGTACCTCTAAATTTGCCTAAATTTACCTTTCAAAAAGATATTACTACTTTATACAATCACCTTTTTATATGAAAACTATATACCAAAAATGTATAATCTAAATTAGTAGTTAATTTCGCCACACAAAAAATAATAAATATTTTACAAAAAAATAATAAAACACCGTGAAATATTCGTCGAGAGCGAACGAAGGCCCGGACCCGAGCTCGACGATATTTCGCTGTTTTTTTTTTGTATAATCTTTTTCGTCTTAGCGCGTTCCCGGTTGCATCCTCAGCTGTACTGCTTCGGAGTCCAGGGTGCGCTTTCCCGCTTTTTCTTCTCCAAATATAACATGCATGTCACCCAAGAATGCCAAAGTCCTTGCAAAATGGAGAAGAAATAGCCGAAACAGTATAAATGATTTGGCTATAGTT
The DNA here is from genome assembly GCA_963576875.1 of Acrobasis repandana. Lineage (NCBI taxonomy): Eukaryota > Metazoa > Arthropoda > Insecta > Lepidoptera > Pyralidae > Acrobasis > Acrobasis repandana. The sequence continues at coordinate 9,452,438 of OY756215.1, forward strand.
TTACGACCGGCCGCTTGCCTGACGTCAATCCTCTTTGGGAATGTATTTGTGCGAAAAGTTTTACAACCGGCCGCCGTCCGACGTTAACCCTCCTTGGGAATGCAATTGTAGCACGCACGAGATGTTTGTTCTTAATCTTTTAGTCGCCTCTTACGACATCCACAGGAAGAGATGGAGTCGTCCTATTCTAACCCGGAACCACAGGGTATGTGTAACCCCAGCAAAATGTTGCGCCTTAGAGAAATGAGAGTATTACAGATTAATGGTTTATAGTAAGCCTCAATGTAAACAACTATTGCAAAATTCGTTCATGTTGTATTTTCGAAGTTATTCGAGAAAAACTGATTTTGCTGGGGTAACGTTACCCCACCTTTTATCAAAAAAAGCGTTTAGCCTAGAATCAAGTATATAAAAAGATAGCTCTTAATGAGTTGTAAATGTATACCAATAGCAAAATCTGTTCATCTTATACTTTTTGAGAAATTCGTGATTTTGCTGGGGTAACGTTTTGCAATTTTCCATATCTCGAAAACTGTTAGTAGCAGAATTTTGAAAAAAATACTGTTTATAGGCCTTCATTTGTTCAAATGTGTTCAAATATAAGAATTTCGATTCATCAACAAATATCGAAATAATTTATTATTTTAAAAAATCTGAAAATTCCGGTTTACTCGTAAACTAGTACATTTACTAAAAAATCAAAAGCAGTTACATATACGTTACATATACGTTTGATATAGTCTTCTAACGTGTACAAATTCGGATGAACAAACATTACGCGATATGAAAATATTAAAGGCATATCATTGAATTTCTAGCGGTGTGACTTTGGCCATCGAATACGCAGTTCTCTCTGAATACAAAAAGATAAACTATAGTGAACATTGGTATTCATTTTGTTACAAAACATGCCTGAAAGTTTCGGCTTCAAATCTCAGATGTAATAAAAGTTATTAAAAAAATAAGAAAATATCATCAATTCTCCTATAAACCGACTAAATAACGGAGGCTTAGGAAGCTATGTCATACGTATATGTAAGTGCTTTTGATTTGTTAGTAAATGTACTAGTTTACGAGTAATCCGGAATTTTCTGATTTTTTTAAATAATAAATTACTTCGATATTTGTAAATGAATCGAAATACTTATATTTGAACGCATTTGAACAAATGAAGGCCTATAAACAGTATTTTTTTCAAAATTCTGCTACTAACAGTTTTCGAGATATGGAAAATTGCAAAACGTTACCCCAGCAAAATCTTGAATTTCTCAAAAAGTATAAGATGAACAGATTTTGCTATTGGTATACATTTACAACTCATTAAGAGCTATCTTTTCATATACTCTTTCTAGGCTAAACGCTGTTTTTGAAAAAGGTTTTGCTGGGGTAACGTTACCCCAGCAAATTCAGTTTTTCTCGAATAACTTCGAAAATACAACATGAACGAATTTTGCTATAGTTGTTTACGTTGAAGCTTACTATGAACCATTAATCTGTAATACTCTCATTTCTCTAAGGCGCAACATTTTGCTGGGGTAACACAGGTGGTACTTTTTTTGTATAATACATATTTATATTTTTTTGCGTACCTAGCGAAATTAACTAGTAATTTAGATTATACATTCTTTGGTATAGTTTTCATATAAAAAGGTGATTGTATAAAGTAGTAATATCATTTTTAAAGGTAAATTTAGACAAATTTAGAGGTATGTTTGTGATTTTTTTCTATCAAGCCAAAAATGCTCAATCGTGTTTTGGATATTGTGGGTGTCTGTAGAAAAGCCTACAGATTCCTATGTAATTTTTTTGAGAAATAAACTGTTGTAGTTTTTTTACAGTGATTTTTCAAAAACAGTATTCTTGGCCCTGAACTGACGGGGCCTTAACTCAAGTAATGAACTCAGCTTTTGTTTATCGACATAAAAGTGATAAAAAATTACCAGGATTTGCCTCAAAAAGTTCTAAACAGTCACGTAGAATGGTGAAACGAGCTCATTTCTTGTCAACTGAAATCAATTTTGGCACACATAGCTTGAAGCCTTGTGAAGATTACATTTTTGATTAAAATTTTATTTTGCACCAATGGCAGTGATCTCGGCATTATTACTTAATTTGGCACAGATGACAGTAAGAGTATTACATATGCTTATGGTTGATTTTTGGTAGTGGATGATGACGGGCCTTACGTTAACATTTTAATAATTCAACTTTCTGGTCCTAAATGGACTTCATTCTCTTCTGAATTCCGTTTGATTCATTTAGCCATTTTAGAGTTCCAAGTCCCTAGACGGAACTCTTATAGTTTCGGTATGGGGTCCCATTCCATCTGGCAGAATCTTGCTTAATGCTCCGTTTATCTAGCATATCAGACTTGGCATAATCTTTAAACGAATATTTTTAAGGCATAAAAAATATCTATACTATATACTAATATTATAAAGAGGAAAGATTTGTACCTATTTTTGTATGTTTGTAATGAAAAGGCTCAAAAAGTACTGGGCCGATTTAAAAAATTCTTTCACCGTTGGAAAGCTACACTATTCCCGAGTGACATAGGCTATGTGTGTACCACGGGCGAAGCCGGGGTGGACTGCTAGTATTTAATATAATAATTATTTGGCCGAATGCTTATACAGGCTGACTTTTTATCCACCAGCCTTTAAGTTCTGTCCATGATATAGAACTACTTTCCATAAAAACAAATAACGAATTTAGCTCAGCCAAACGAATTTTGTATGGGAGGACGAAAAAATTTATTATCGAATTTAGAACATAAAATGGCAAGGTGTTAGCATTGAGTACTCTGATAGCCCTAAGTACCTTGGTGTTACTCTCGATCGCACTCTGAGTTATAAAAAGCACTGCCATAATACAAAGTCAAAAGTCACCGCTAGAAATAATATTCTCCGACGACTAACAACAACATCATGGGGAGCGGCACGCTCGGAGAATACGCAAGTCCTATTTGGAGTCGGTCGGCACATGCAAATCAGGTCGACATCGCTTTAAATGAGACTTGTAGAGCCATAACGGGCTGTTTAAGACCAACTCCAGTGGAGATGCTGTACCCCCTGGCAGGCATACTCGTAGCTCCGCCCCACGTACGCAGAGAAGCAGCGTGCTCCATTGAAAAATCAAAACAAGAGACAGATGAATGCCACCAAAATATATATGGCTGTCCACCAAAATCTGCGTCTAGACTTAAAAGCCGACATAGCTTTATACTTAACACCAAAGCAATCAGCCCTTCAATTGCTAACTCATTTAATAATAATAATAAAATGCATATTTATTTTCCTCCACAAAAGTTAAAACATTTAAGTTAAAACTGTGGCAAAGTAGTTTTGCTCCCGCAGAGTCACTGCTCCCTGGCCGCGATCACCCATGGTCAGTTTGGAAGTCACTTAATAGACTGAGGACTTTAGTGGGACGTTGCAGGAGCAATATACAAAGATGGGGCTTTACCAACAGGGCAAATTATGACCCTCAATGTCTTTGCGGCCAACCCAAGCAGACGATGTCCCTCATGTCCTGCTTCATGTTTGATGGCCGATTTAATGCAGTGCACGAAAAGTGCTGTTGCTGTGGCCTCCTTCTGGTCGGGAACAATTAAATTTAACACGTCACAATCTTACGACAATAAGATTCAGTCATCGACACGACGAAGAAAAAGACTAATTTTAAATTTTAAATGATATCTCCCTTTCCTTTTAAACAATTATTTAAATACAGCACTGGACTCCATGTATCATCTTAAACCAAAAACACCACTTTCTTGACCGACTATACGTTTTATGACGAATCTGGCAAATCTGGAGTACGTCGAGTTCGGAACACGACGAATACGGAACAAATCTATAAAATTTTATTAAAGGGTTATCAAGGTTTTACTAGTTTAAAATTTTATATGATATCTCAGTTTCCTTTCAAATATTTCAATGGGGGCAGCACTGACTGTGACTTCATGTATCATCTTAAACCAATAACACCACTTTCTTGACCGACTATACGTTTTACGACGAATCTGGCAAATCTGGAGTATGTCGAGTTCGGAACACGACGAATACGGAACAAATTTATAAAATTTTATCAATACAAGTCAAAATATAAATATGTAGTTACATTTAAATAGGTAATTTAAAGTTGCAAAGCTACTTTATCAGTTATTTATTGTGCATTGGTTTTTTGTTGCAATAAAGTTTTAATTTACCGGATTACTTTTATAGACCGTTTATTATAATTATGTTTATTTCACGGTTTAGTAGTTACGAGGGAACATATAGAGTCGGACGGACATACATAACCCTTCTTATGGGCTTTGCCGCAGTCAGGTAAAATATTTAAGTATGTAGTTACATTTAATAAAATAAAATATACATACTTAATACTTGTTTCATGTAAAGATTGTCGCGAGAACAGCAGGTTTTGCAAGTATGAGTGACTATCCAAACCAATGACCGCCGGGTATCCCTTCACAGGTAACGGAGAAGGACGGCGTGGTGTGGTGGGCGGGGGAAAGTGAGCCTGTTTTACTTCCAAAGAGTTCAGTACAGTATTGCCAGCCAACGAAAGGTTACTGGGATTTTTTGTAAACAACTCACTAAAGTTGTAAATTGTAGTATTCTAGGCTGGCTGCAATTCAAGTAATTACATATTTTTAAAATATGTTACTTATATAGAAATATAGTCATTTCGAAATAAAATTAATCAAAGTATTGAAGCACCAGACGATTTGGACACAAAAATATTGAGAAGTTCGTCTAAGTTATCACTTTTTTATATTATAATAATTTTTATTGACGACTTGGATTGGTTATTGATGTTTTACTGTACGTAATCAATGCGGGTTTTAGCACTCCCAGCGCAGTGGGCAAAATTTTTACGGCGCCCACTAACTGCAATTTAGAAAAAAAGGCAAAAGTTAACATGAAAGCCGCAACATCTAAACCAAGGATGATCAGAAAAAAAAAGATTTGTTCAGTTTTATAATCAATGTGTTTGCAAAATAAATAGACGGAACGCAAAATTATTGACCGATTGTATTATCTTTGGTTAGTTGCTGGCTAGGAGTTAATTTTTACCGACAAAAACATATTATGCTGTCAAAATATTTGCTATGACATCAAATTTAAAGATGCCTCAATTTCTGATCAATTTAGTTATTTTTGTCGATCACTAGAAGCAGCTCAATTTACTTATTTGTTAGAAAATACATTTTGAAGCTGACCAGAATACCAAAAAATAACATATCTGAAACCGGTAACATATTTTATCCGCTCAAAAATTAGTAAGTTTTACTTAAAGTATAAGCCTTTAAAAATCTGGTGTGATATGTGACGTCACTGCCATTAGGTTTCGCTCGTATGAAAGAGATAGCGAGATGTCCCCACCGCACACTCAGTTTTCTTCATACTAATATTTGAAATGCTGATTAATAAGTGCTTCATTTAATAACCAATTTTCTTGCTGTTTTTAGAAAAAAAATATAATATTTTTGTGTTAATTGCTGTTTCGTAAAAATATTGTATCATACACAGTCAAGTACCTACCTACCTACCTACCTAATTCTGCGTGTTGAGTTATTTAACTTAATCTCTAAACTGCATTCAGCTGTTTTTAAAAACCCAGCTGTATTGCCAAACTGCTATTGGTTTTGTCGGATTATACAATCCAACTGAAACAGTAAGGTATATATAACGTCTAACAAAATATACTGAAACTATTTTCAGGTTCAGTTCATGATACCAAACAAAATGTGAAAAAAATCTTTTCATCTCATCTAATCGAAAAACGACGATTTTATCCCAAATATTTGGGGCTAACTAAAGTCACTGGTAATTCTCTAGACACTGAAAAGTAAAAAGTAAATTTCCTAGGCGTTAAAACACATTTGAAAACCGAACACGAATGTAGGTAGAATCAAAAATAATATTGGCAGTCAGCAAAACAAAAGAAAAATTTAGTTTTAAAATTATAAAATATAGGCAAGGGCGTCGTAATTTTTTAAAATTGGAATACAACACGTTTTACGTGGATGACTGTAGGTCAAAATGTTTTGGTTCCCTTGCTTTAAAATAATAATTTATTAAAAACTAATAAAAACGCGCAATTGTTTTCTTTGATTTAAATAGTACGAGTAATTTTATTAAGTAACTATTAGGTTATTTTTACAACTATTTTAAATGTGACTAATTTCTTGATGAGGCCGATAGTAAATTAATATGAAATTTACGTATAAATCGTATAATATACATTTAAATATATAAAGAATTAACACACAAGAAAAAAGTAATGAAACGATTCTAATGACTGGAAAATGTATAAGATGTGGTGGTCCTAGAAAAATATTTTCATAGTACTTCTTCAGTGAAAACGCCACCAAATAAAGGTTAGTAAACTCTGATTAGGTATATGTAGGTATTCTACTTTCGTTATAGGTAAGTATATATTTGCTTTTTGTCATAGATGGAGATGAAAAGAAGAATGTGCTACACGGTGTACGGTAATAGTTTTATCTCGGGCGATATACTTAAATCCTTCGCTTCACTCAGGATTCCACCGTAGAATCCCTCGCTATGCTCGTGATTCTATTGTGGCATCCTTTGTTTCGCTCTGGATTCAAAGTAGCGCCCTCGCGTTAAAACTATTACCTTTACGCCTTGTAGCACAATCTACTATTTTCTAATCATGTACTTTTATCTGTCTTTTACATTGTCACGATTTCATGAACAATAATACAGGGTGTCTCAGAACGATCCGACTATTTCGAGAGTGAACGAAACGCAAATTAAGCGAATTGGCTGTATGTAGTGAGTGTCCTGTGCCTGATCCGTTCTTAAATTTTTAATTGCCGCCATGATTTACGCGGGAGAACATCGTTCGTTTTGTGTTCGTGCTTATTATGAAAACAATCGATCTCTGATTCGTGTTCGACGGTTATTCCGACTTCATTATGGATTGCGGAATATTGGGGAAGCACCAAGCAATGCAACAATACTCGCTTGGATCCAGACTTTTAACACTACCGGAAACACTATTGGCGACACCCACCATGGCCGTCCACGAACTGCAAGAACACCGGAAAACATAGAGTTAGTTGCAAATTCAGTAAGGCAACAGCCTCGGGTCAGCGTCAGGAAGCGCGAGTCACAATTAGGACTATCTAGAGCAACGATTCACCGCATCATGCGATCTGATTTGCATCTTAAGGCATACAAAATTCAAATTGTGCAAGCTCTGAATGAAAACGATTTCGTTACAAGACTCAATTATGTGAATGTAATGTTGGAGAGATTTAACAATTTTGACAACATTTTCTTTAGTGACGAAGCGCATTTCCACCTGGATGGTTATGTAAACCGCCAGAATTGTCGCTTTTGGGGAGAATCTAACCCAATGATGTTGCATCAACGCCCGTTGCATAGCCCCAAAGTAACCGTGTGGGTCGCTATGTCAGCAAACTGCATCATTGGGCCTTATTTTTTTGAGGACTACAGAGGCAGAGCAGTCACAGTAAATTCACCACGCTATATCGACATGATACGCAATTTTCTTGCTCCTCGACTGCAAGAATGTGAACATTACAATCAGTTGACATGGTTCCAGCAAGATGGAGCGACGGCACATACCACTAACAATTCACTAGCAGCATTACACGAAATCTTCCCTGAAAAGGTCATTTCACGGAGGGGTGACATTGAGTGGCCGCCTCGAAGCCCCGATCTGACCCCACCAGATTTTTTTTTATGGGGTTATCTTAAGAGCGTTGTCTACGAGGACAATCCACGAAATTTGGCACATTTAAAAAGAAATATCGAAGAAAAGATAAGCTTGATTTCTCGACAACTTCTAAGAAAAATCTTCCGTAATGTTCGTGAAAGATTCGAGGAATGCCGACAACTAAACGGACGCCATTTGAACAATGTCATTTTTAAAAAGTAAAATTTCATTATTTTTCTGTTTGATGGTATTAATAAATATTAGTTACAAAAAGTTTTTATTTTAACTATATAGCATTGTAATAGTTGGATCGTTCTGAGACACCCTGTATAAGAACAGAGATAATATGATTTCACAAAAGTCTATACTCTATTCCTCATAAAAGCTCATGTGTCTATTTTTCTCTAAAGAGTCTGGTCAATATGTACCTTTGGATAACTTTTTTGTATAGTCTCCGAAAATTACGATCAAGGTGTCATTCGCTTCGGAATATTATGTAGAAAGTTTAAGGAAAAGTCCTAAAAGGGGCCGATAAAAAATGAAAAAGTTCTATACAATAAAACAAAGGGGTTTGGTTTATTTTTAATATCTCGAAAACTATAAAATGTTCTAAATTTGAAAAAAAAATATGAAGAGAAGGAAATTTCTTAAAAAAAAGTACTACCTCCAGGAACTATATCTTTAATATTTATAATTTTACAGACCCTTGAAAAGCGCTAAATGGAATTGTGGGAGGCCAAAAATTATTTTTCATATTTCGATATTTGTTTTTTGGATAAAGTTGTTCGGTATCATGGATTGAATGGCTCAGTCGCAAAAGGTCTCTTTCGCAAAGTGTAGTCGTAAAACGTCTCTTTCTCATAATGTCTCCTTTGCAAAATGTCGCGACAGGGACTTTTAAAGGCAAGGGACAGGGACAGGGAAATTTCGATTTTCAAAGCAAAATTATTTAAAAATATAACGTCTAACAAAATAGGTTGAATTCAGTCCATGATTCTAAACAACTTTTTCCAAGGAACATATATCGAAATATGAAAAATAATTTTTGGCTTTCAATACAAACTCGGATCAGCTGATCGGTCAACTTGTATGGGATATTGAGATGGGAGGTCAAAAATTATTTTTCATATTTTGATATGTGTTCCTTGAGGAAAGTTGTTCAGTATCATGGATTACAGTCCATGATACTGAACACCTTCAGCCTTAAAATATTTTCAGTATATTTTGTTAGACCCTGTATATTTTATTCGCAATAAGTACTTGATAACTAAAGTGAATTTATGTGTCAAAATTTATTTATTTGACATTTTAATATTATTTTTTTAATCAACGTCTGTCTGGCTGTCCGTCCGCACTTAGATAGGTGACCAAAAAGTGTCACAAAAAAATCTCGAGCTGCTCTGGTTAAGCCATTGGTCCCAGCTGTCTTCTCCGTCCGTCTGGCTGTCCGGCTGTCCACACTTGGATGGATGACCAGTGTCACGAAAAATTCTTGAGCTGCTCCGTGCCTCGGAGGGCACGTTAAGCCGTTGGTCGCTGCTTTCTTCATAGCGCGTGTTTACGTACTGCCAAGGCTGTCTTAAACTAGGCTGGGGCCCTTGGGCACACACGAATTTGGGGCCCTTGACTTTGGAAGCGGAGTGATTGCGTGAGTGATCGCTAGATGGTGTACTCAGTAAATTAGGTAGGATGCGTTCGGAAATATTATTAATTAGTACAGTAGGAATAGGCGCAGTCATCGATAAATATAATGGCGTAGGATACAAAGTGGAAGGGACATACCCGTTATAAATCGAACCACTATACTAGATTATTATAATATAATGAAATTAAAATAACAGCTAAATAACAATAAAAAATTTTGGCCTTTCCATACAAGTGTGCAGCCGCCCGGGCGATTTGTATGGGAATGTCAAATTTTTTTTTGTTCTTTCAACTGTTATTTTAATTTAATTATATTTTAGAGATCTAGTATAGCCCGTGGTTCGATTTATTACGGGTATGTCCCTTCCACGTTGTATATGCCTTGTAAATACCTTCCGATAAGATTACTGATTTGTGAAAAAAGTTTAATGTGCCCGACAAAAATGTTTTGTGGTTGCCCGACAAATGAGAATAAATGTGTGACAGAAATTGTTGGTCCTTCGGGCCCCCCTGAGAATGGGGGCCCTGGGCACGGGCCCCGTGGGCCCTTATGGTGAAGACGGTATTGCGTACTGGGTCACTCTAGGTATAAAAGTCAAGGTGAGGGCAGAGTCCTACTACTGTATAGTTTTTATACTGTGGTTCAGTCTCGCTCGCTGACCTGTTAGACCTGTAGTTAGACCTGTGCCTACCGCGGTCTGACGTGGCTGCGCTAGGAAAAAGGAGAAGAAGGTACCCAGATCGAGCGGTTGCTACGAATAGAAGTGCAGTCACGTTTACTCCAAGGTGGACTTACTTTCCTGCGCTCTTGCTGCGAAACGCTGGCATAAAACCAAACTGAATTTAAATAAGACTAAGGTATGTATTGTTCGAAATGTAAGATTAATTCAGTGTATTACCTAGTATTTCAGTGTATTAAAGTTTGGCTAGCTCACTATGCAAGGAGTGAACAAGATAGCTATTTTACTTAGTGACGAATTGCCATTATCATTTGGAATGAAGTACATAGATTAGGCAGGTAGGCATAGCTAGCTAAGCAGATTTGCGACAGCAAGGAAAGGCACGGGTGCGCGGTGACCTCGAGTGACGGCGCGGGGAATGTGCGGTGCGCGGGTGGCGCGGGGCGTTGGGGAATCCTTCTGGCGCCAGACCGGCATCGGCGTCTGCCCGCGCCCCGCGCCCTCCGCCCGCGCTCGCACCGGCCGACTCGAAATAGATGCACGGTGATTTACGCCTCGGGCGTATGAGTAAATATGTTGCTTGCCTGCCTGCCTTGGCACGTCCGCCCGCCCCCGCCGCATGCCGATCTCCGTCCCATCTCTCACACACACCACACCTTCCAACGCCCGTCACTTCGACGATGATGTGAACGTAGAGTGGGCTGTGTGGTTGGCCTGGTACGGTAATATTAAAATGGCTTCGCAGTCCTCTCACAGCTCATAACATCACATTCACGTACACACCAAATTGGAAACGATAAGTAAGACTCCATGCCCCCGTAGGGTCAAACAGCGATAATAATGATATTTTAGCATGTTTTAGTTTTATCTACTTATTTAAGTAGGTATTACTACAGAATGTATTACAATTATATAACAAATAATATCTTTATTTGATAGTTCCGCGACCTTAGAATTTGTGAAATAGGTAGTTTGTCTTTGCGATGCCCTGTTAAAAATGTGTCAACAAGAATTGGGTAGATGACTGGGTCAAAAATAAATTATTTGGTGCTGTTAAGGGAATAGAACGTCACAAAATAGTGTCACTTGTCATTGATCATATCCATTTTCAACATGATTTTAGACTTATTAATACAGAAAAACTGATATTAAGAGCGCTATTTCTCTCGAAAAAACTATGATGTCACGGTTTTGTATTTCAAACAAATCCTATAGAAAATGTTTGTTTTGACGTTTAGAAAAAAGTGTCTGATTTGACTTGTTGTCATCTAGCGGATTAAGACATTTACCCGTGTTGTTCCGGGTTAGAATATGACCAATCCATCTCTTCCTGTGTATGTCGTAAGAGGCGACTAAAGGATTAAGCACAAACATCTTGTGATACAATTGCATTCACAAGGAGGGTTAACGTCGGGCGGCGGCCGGTTGTAAAGCTTTTCGCACAAATACATTACCAAAGAGGGTTGAATTCAGGCAGGCGGCCGGTCGTAAAACTATAGCCAAATCATTTAAACTGTTCCGGCTATTTCTTCTCCATTTTGCAAGGTCTTTGGCATCCTTGGGTGACCATTGACATGACATGCATGTTATATTTGGAGAAGAAAAAGCGGGAAAGCGCACCCTGGGCTCCGAAGCAGCACAGCTGAGGATGCAACCGGAAACGCGCTTAGACGAAGAAGAAGAATTAAGACATTCGCAACACATGCACATTCAGATCGCACTTTCTATATAAAACCAACTACTGACAAAGTTTAGTTTACATTGTAATTTAATAGGTCGAAACTTCTTTGCAAAATTTTTATTTGAGGCAGTCTTGTTTTTATTCGATGTCCATAGTGTATGTAATTAAATTTTTAACAAAAAAAAACAACCTACTTCAATTTTTTTAGGAGTAAAAAACTCCTAAAAAAATTGAGGTATATCCAAACCATATCTCCAAAATTCTTTATCATATCTTCACCAAATTAAAATGGTACCAACTTGGTAGTGAAGGCTATCAAATAAAAAAAGAATCATACAATACGGTTCACAATTGGCGATTATATCGCGTAAAAACACAAAAAAAATACAGTCGAATTGATAACCTCCTCCTTTTTTGAAGTCGGTTAAAAAGAAACAGACGCAAAATAATTGCAGCCCGCTGCAGTATTCGGAGTTACATGTAATCATCAATTCCCATTCAGCCGAGATCTCTCATTAGTGCGCAGCCGAGAGGCGACGGACGGCGGCGTCGGGAACAAAAAGCGTCGAGGACCGGTCCCACAGGTTCCTTGTGCAGCCTCACTATCCACTTGCGCGATTCTCTCCATTCATCATGGTCGCGAAACCTCACATAACACCATTTCAGGGTTGAAATAGGTCCATAATCATCGCCTCTTTTCATAGATGATTGGATTAACAGCAATCACTGTTGAAGTGCCAGAAATACTAGTCTATCTAAGAATGAAAAGAAATCTAAAACTTTCCATGACATCATCATCATCATCATCCCAGCCCTTCTTCCGCCCACTGCTGAGCATAGGCCTCTCTTCGTCGACGCCACCCATCTCGGTCCTGTGCTGCTCTCATCCAGGTGCGACCCGCGACTTTGGTTATATCGTCAACCCATCGCATAGGCGGACGCCCGACGCTTCTCTCACCCGTTCTGGGCCACCATTCGGTCAGAGCCTTGCTCCACCTGCCATCACTCCGTCGGGCCAGGTGTCCTGCCCAGTTCCACTTTAAGTTCATCACCGTTATACCAACGTCTTGTACTTTAGTACGTTGTCGGATTACGGTGTTAGGAACTCGATCCAGCAACCTGATGCCAAGCATAGCGCGCTCCATGGCTCTCTGTGCGACTCTCAGTTTGTGCACAGCCTCCTTCGTGATCGTCCATGTCTCATCACCGTACGTCATAGTGGGCAGGACACACTGGTTGTATAAGCGGGTCTTCAGGCATTGTGGAGTGTCGGCCGATTTCAATACGTCATGCAGTCTATTGAATGCCGCCCATCCAAGCTGTATTCGCCTATCGATCTCCTTGTTTTTGTTTTTATTCTTCTCTTTTTTCTTGTTTTTGTTGTTTCCTTTCCTTTTCTTCTTGCTTGCTAACTTTTTTAAGGATAAAATATGTCCAAGGTAAACATATTCATCGACTTTCTCCAAACTCTCGTCTCCAACTGAAACAGTTGGATTCGAGAATCCGGGGGCATTTGACATTATCTTTGTCTTGGACTAGTCTAGTCCTACTTTCATGGAAGCTTCATAAAGGCTGTGTAGCATCTTTTGGAGATCTTCTATGTTATTTGCGAATATAACTAGGTCGTCTGCGAATCTCAAGTGAGACAAGTAGACACCATTGATGTTAATCCCTACTTTATCCCATTCAAGCGTTTTCACAATGTCTTCCAAGGCAGCCGTGAAAAGCTGACATTAACTACATTCTATTGTTACCTATGCATTATAACGGCGAACGAAATCGAAGTGAATGAATTTATTTTATTTTTTATTTATTCATTTTTAAGGGGAGCCAACAGCACACATTATATAGTATGTCTTATAGGCCAACAGCTCTAGCATTTAGGTTCTTTAGGATATTTAGATCATAATTTATTTTTATTTTATTTTAAGTCACCACGAAGGCGTCTTTCCTCGAGGATAGTGAGGCGCAGGGCTTCAAGTCTGTCTTCATATGACTTACGGTGGAGTCCTTATCCGTTTGTTTTCCTATCAATCCTTTGATTTTGACTATAATGTTTATTGTGTCTGAAGGTAATGTAACAACAGCGAATAGGATTGATATGACATCACTTTATTTTCCTTTTTACGATGCTGGACAGGGGATACACGAGTACTCAATATATAACGATAATATGTCTCCCCGACCTAGGAAAGACACCAGGACTAAAAAAATCGTCATGGCTGACCCAGGGGAGCCATCAGACAGAGGAGACACGAGAGACCAGAATCAAATGGATTTTTTCGCTAGTGTTTCCTACTGTAAAAATAGGGGCAAACTGTCTATCATGCATGACGAAAGATATGATAATATCCTTTTGTTGTCAATATAAGGAGACAACAAGTCATTGGCATTAACAAATGTTTCGTTTTATTGTAAGTAGAGAATGTACTAACAATAAAACGTCTGTCTTCACGCGGTCTAAAGACATTTGGCTGTCAACACCGACAACTTTTTACCCGACTGCGCCAGAAGGAGGGTTATGATTTTCAAGTGTGTTTATTTGGTACTGGTAGATTTGTCTTGTCAGTGACACTGGGTATGTAAAACAACATGCATACATTTATTTACATTAATTAATAATTCAATTCAAATCGTGAAATGCATTTTTTTCACCCAACTACAAAACTGCGTCATCATCTGCGTCTACATCTTGGAAACAAAATGCCGACAACTGGACCCTTTTTGCTTGGACGCCCACAAAATAATAACAATAAGTTACATATGTAGGTAGGTACACCGGACGTTATTGCAGCCGCTCGTCGTCTGGAGCAGGTGCACGAATGCGCCCTCCTGAACTTACTGGTTTAGTAACTTCTGCCAGCAACGCACGAAACATATATGTTAGTAATAGTATATTTTTTCTGTTGTCTTTGCGTTTTTCTTATTTATATGAGCTACACATTATCTTAATTCACACCTGCAAGTTTTTTTTAATCAATTAAGTAGAGAAGCATTCGGTTTGTTACTGGTTTGGTGACGCCATTATGATCAAGCGTATAAGTAAACATTCGTTGTTGATTTCAACATTTCAACATTCAACAAGATTCGTTGTTGTGAAAATGAATGAGTCATAAAATCATTTTAAAATGTCTTGCGGTAATGATCACAGAACTAGTGATACGATGTCTATCATTTTGATTCCATACTTGTTTTCGAGGAGCTTAGTGGCCCGGCGGGGGTGCGCATTACTAGCGCTTTCGCAAGTAAAGCGGCACCGGGCGTGGTCCGCACTTGGATGGGTGGCATAAAAATTTCTTGAGCTCCTCCGTGCTTCGGAAGGCACGTATAAGCCGTTGGTCCCGGCTGTCATCATTGTACGGCAGTCGTTAAGCTATGACAGATGCCTTTAGGCAGCTTGAAAAATCTGACACCAGTGTTGGCCACTTACACACACTGACGTCATATGATCAGGTTTTTCTTCAGTCTGTCCCTGTTAAATAAAATTCAATAAGGGGCATTTGGCATTGTATTACAAGTAACCTCTGCGACACTTACATAATTAATGGCAGGTATGCATGTGCGTTAGTTAGGCGGTGTTACAAAAGCGAACTCTTGTTTTTAATGAATGGCGAACACATTTTATAGGTATAGGTAGTACACAATGTAGGTATTTAATAGGGATGCATCGATACGCCTTTTTGCCGATATGATACCGATACGCATAGGTAGTGAATTTAAATGGAGGAAAAAAAAAATTAAAAAAATGTACTTTTATTCTTTTATATTTAATATAAAAAATACAGACTTAAAATGCGATTATTAGTTAATAAAATTAATAATTAAAATTAGAATGAAGAATTCTCAAGTTAAGTGAGGAAAGGCGATTTCGCAAGTCTGTTTGAATGATACCTGCAGTGGAAAATAGTCTCTCAGATGCGACAGAACTCATTTGAAAACTAAAGAATTTCTGTGCCAGTTTTTTTAAGTTTGCGTAAAAGACATTATTGCGCCAGAAAACAAATGGATCTGCATCTCTCGATATATTAGCAGACCTTAGGTATCTCTCGACTTCTTCTTTAAGATAATTACAGCTCAGAGTGGACAGAGGCTCATCTTCCTCGGACTCTCTAATAATATTTTCACAAATGCTCCAAAGTCCACCACACGGACTCATCTCAAAACTTGTACTAGTATAGGTGTGTCTGAAATATTTTCAGAATGCAGAGCCACATTGAGGTTAAGTAGCTCTTCAAGAGGCTTTTTGCCTTAGAAGTAGTAGAAGAAGTAGTGAAATATTCGTGCTTTGTAACGAGGATCAATCGTTGTGGCTAAGTAATATATTTCTTTATTTTCCAAACTATCAAATAGACGAACAGCACGCGCGTTTACATTTCTTTCTTGAAGCGCAAAATTTAAAAGTATAGTTGTATCGGCAATAAAAATATCGCCGATGCCGATATATCGGGAGACCCGAAGTATCGCCGATATATCGGTATCGGCATCGGTATCGATAATCTTAAAAAAAATCTAAAATCTATTCCAGTTGCCATGATCAATACTTAAGGATTATAATATTTTCATCAAAATCTTAAATTAGAAAACTTAACCCTTACAAAGTTGTGCTTTTTACTAATTATGTGAAATTACAAATTATACTCACCTGTTACTATTTTGTATTACAATGAGTTCAGTAGTCGGGTTTTGCATTAGGTATGCCAACATCCACTTTCTAACCTCTTCATTAAAATTTTCCTTTAAATTGGTTAGCATCCCTTTGGAAAGGAATTTAAGAATTAATTTAGCTAGCGAACTTTTGATTTTGACGATAAACTAGCGCCCGCTTGATAATTTTCATATCATTTTTATTTCTTGTGCATGAAAATGGATATAAACCAAACCCGTACTAATTTCTTCATTCTCAGTGGTTATATTATCAGTTTAATTAATTGATTGAGCTGCTGCAACTTGAATAAAATACCTATTTATAAGTGTTTTACGAAAACAGCTATGACATTTTATGTACTTATATAAAATGTTAGTTTACCGGAATTTTAACAAAACATCACCCCATCAGTTGTTAAAATAACTCAAATAATGGTTTAAGGCAAACGGAGGAACGTTCCTGGAAATATTGTAATGGTAAATGTGAAAAAGCTTGACGCGACTCGGCTGACGGGCAACGGCGCGTGCTTGGACGTTTTCCGAGAATCGTATACACCCGACAACAACAGCTAATAAGCAGCCATGCAACCGCAACACCGTAGTTATTACAATTTGAACTTTAAAGAACAAGTCCAAAAAAAGATGAAACAAATTATTGTTTAACAGCTGAAAAAAAACTTGTTTTGCTGGTGTAAAATAAAAACATTCCGTAATCCTTAACCGTCCACATATTTTTTTTGCGAATTTTAAAAGTAACTCAATTCTAATTGTTATTACATTGTATATAAGATAGGTTTTATTATTTAATAAAAGTAGCTGACTTTAGACGTAAGTTACCCGTTTATAGCATATAGTTCCTAAAAAAAAAGGTTATTTTAAAAATATGCAGGTACCGATGCTGCATCAATTCAAACCTCCTTTCTTCATCTCATCCTGTCTGCTTTTCATTCTTCATTTCATTTCAAATTTCGTTTCATTCCATTGTCGAATCATTTACACACCTCTCTTCATTTTTGATTCATTCCACCTACATCTCTGATCCTGGAAAGATATCCAGAAATACCTATTATATCTGCTACTTATCCATCTTCCTTCTATGTAGGAACTCGCCTGAGTGCGCCGGGATAGGTCGAGGTCCCACATATGTAAATAAGTAGGTAGA
This sequence comes from Acrobasis repandana, assembly GCA_963576875.1. Lineage (NCBI taxonomy): Eukaryota > Metazoa > Arthropoda > Insecta > Lepidoptera > Pyralidae > Acrobasis > Acrobasis repandana. Next base: position 9,469,968 of record OY756215.1, read on the forward strand.
TACTTATTTAAATTACCTATAACACACGTATTTTAATATTAATTTGTGTAACAGGGCCCGCTTTTAAATTTTTATCGAAATTCGTTGACATTTTTCGCATTTCTGCTATATCGCCCTCGGTGTATAATCTAGTCGTACAAATGTGAATCTTTATAGGTTACGAGTTTTCAATTTGTTATTACTTTAGGATTTACTAGCTGTAAATTTTGCGCCAGTACCAAAATATGACGTAGACAGACCTATTTATAGCAAACAACTGATGTCGTCAGTAGTAACTACTACTTACCCCTACTGGTAACATACTCGTATATCATATACAAGGTGGAAGGGACATACCTGCCAAAAAACAAAACCAATTTTTTTTTTGGTTTTTTGACTGTTATTTTAATTTCATTACTTATACTTTATTGATCTAGTATAGACCGTGGTCTGATTTATTACGGGTATGTCCCTTCCACGTTGTATACATCGTGTTATTGAAAGAACGCATAACCTCAATTACCTCAGCTTTGAAATAAAAACCTCAGCTCATTTAATTGAACAACTTTTGTTCAACAACTATCACGAAATAAAAAAAAATTGGAATTTTCATACAAACTGATCAGCTGATCGAGTCAATTTGTATGAAAATCCGATTTTTTTTTATGGATTTCGTGAAAGTTGTTGAACGAAAGTTGTTTTGCGTTCTTTTATTAACACGATGTATAAAGTACACTAATTTTTAGAATAGAGCCATGTAACGTTAGTTCATATACTTTGTTTGTTTTTGTTGTTTGTTTTGTTTGTTAAATTAGAAGTTTGTTTTTTAAATTAGAAGTACCTAAAACACGTTTGATTAAAAAAAAAACCAGTTCTATTTAAGTATTTATTTCTTTTATTACAAAAAATGTAACAGGCGGACTTAAGGCCTAGGGCCTTTTCTACCAGTCAACCTACAGACAACCTAATATCCTTTTTACTTTATCTAATTACATCTAAGATCATCTGTGTACAATATCTCTTACCTAAACTAGTCCAAATGTCTCTATTCTTCGTCATAATTTCATTCACTTCTACCATTTTTATGTTATTTTGACTATTTCCTTTTTAACCGGCTTCAAAAAAAGGAGGAGGTTATCAATTCGTCGGAATCTTTTATGTATGTTCCCCGATTACTCGAGGACGCCTAGACCGATTTGGAAAATTCTTTTTTTTTTGAAAGGGTATACTTTCCAGGTAGTCCCATATAAATTTTATTACAATCGGTTGTGTGGTTTGTTTTTCAAACGAAAATAACTAGAAAAAATATGTCGTCTAAGTTTGCAATTGTTTAAATATTTAGCTTTTCTGGTATTGAAGTCAGTTTTTTGTTTTGAAAAATATCAATAATTATTGTTTTTCCAGCCGGTTCACGTGTATCCTCTTATCCAACTTTATTCATATTGAACATTAGCTTTCACTACCTCTGTGGCCTAGTGGTCAACATGCCAGCACCGGATGACCCGCGATCCCCGGTCAGGTCTAGATGGAAAATGATCTTTTTCAGATTGACCTGGGTTTTGAATGTTTGTCTATACAGGCTGACTTTTTAACCACCTGCCAAATTTTAAAGCTAGTTCAGTCCATGATACTGATCAACTTTTCATAAAAATGATTACTGAAAAATGATATAATGAATTTCGACTTTCCATACAAATCAGCCCCCAGCTGAACGGACTTTCTATAGGCCTTTTCCCACAGCGCTCGATCCGATCTACCGATCCGTTCTACCGATACGATCTGAACGCTTGCGATCACTGTAACCAATGGCCGCGTATGTAAGCCTCCCCACAGCCTGCAGTAGAACGCATGCGTTCCATGGATCGCACGCCGATCGTCTCCGGAGGCAGAGAACGCGTGACCGCGGTGCGATTGAAAAATAATGGACGATTACTTGTATCACAGAACGTATCGTCCGTCATTGATATTGCGTTGCGTTGCGATCCGATCCGTTCTCAAGATGCATTCTAGAACGTATCAGTGGATCGTATCGGGCGCAGTGGGTAAAAGCCCTATACTCGTAGTTATATAAGTACCTAGTTCAGAATCATGGACTGAACCTGCTCCAATAATTTGGCTGGTGGTTAAAAAGTCACCCTGTAACTATGTATATGTATTTGTTATAAAATATAGTTTCGTTGACTTTGGTATCCCCCATAACAATGTGTTCCGCGGCGTTGCCCGCGTGATCAAAGAGTAGTTATTTAACGATCCCGCATCAATGTTCCTTTAACCATTTGTTAATTCAAGTAAATGATATAAATCTACTACTAGGTACGTGCCAAACATCCCAATTGATTCAGCTGTTTCAGGTTGAAAGCGGAACAATCATCCATAATACTTACAAATTGTAACAAAATATACTGAAACTATTTTAAGGGTGCTGAATTCACATAATACTGAACACCCTTCCCTAAGGAACATATACAGGATTGATTTCAATTCATGTGCAATGCAACCTTTTAAATATGGACTATCAGACTATACCCATGAATCCCATGATACGAGTACATAGAAGCACAGAATAAATAATACTAACGTACAGAAGTCTCACTCAGCAAAGAAATTCAAAGAAATATTTACTCAATTTGGCTAGCGATTTGGTTTAATTTAGCTCACGTCAGAACTCAGCACCTTTTCGTTTACATACCTAGACATCCATTGCAAGCCAATTTCATTCTAATTAATTTGGACAAACGAGTCGGATAACTGAATTTACCACCCGGAGGGGCCGCCTGCGCGCCTAGTAATAATGTAGGTACATTTTCGATACCTAATGAGTAACACTAGTACTCAAAGCTAAGTTTTTTCCCTTCAGTAACAGTGGAACTCATCGGGAAGAAACGTTGCAAATACTTTTAAGCTTTAGTTCTGTCCGTTGTGGAGGTCTGTATCGGCATGATAGAGTGTAAAGCTTCGATAGACGATACCTATTGGGTTTGGTTACCTAGAACACATATCTACTTAATACAGAATAATACCTGCACTTTTTCAATTTTGTTTTGTACTTTATTAAAGTTTTACTTCTGTTTCTCATTAGAGTTATTTTTTGTGAATCAAAAGAATGCGTAGGTGTAGGTACAGAGTGCACATTGGAAGTTATCCAAAATCCCTGTAGTTCGCGTGCCAGCCGTTTTCTTGACTAGTTACATACTTAAGTAGATTGTAATGCAAAATTTATTTGATTTTTATCAGTACCTACTCAATTTTATAAAGAAGCTGACCTACTACTTATTAGATAATTGCAGTGTAAAAGTGAATTTCAAATAACCATAAATGTTGTTTATAGGAAAGATTCGACGCAATGAATGTAGTTATTTATACTCGTATTTGGCCAAGTGGTTCTGGGTTAGGCTGACTCACGCGCATATTATTGTATTGTCACATTCATACATATGGCCGGCGCGTTTTGGTCGTTGGTTGATACGCGAACGCCTGAATTCGCAGAGAATGACGCCATTCTCTTGATACAAGTGTTCTATATGTTCGATTGTACGTATAGATATTATAGAAATGAAATGAAGCGGAGTTGAAATATTTTATGAGTAGGACTGTTAAACGCGTACAAGTTGTCTTACATATGTATAGGGTGTTGTCTGTATGGATTTCCATACACTTTCATACTATCAGATCACCATACAAGCTCGTTTCTGCAAGAAATTATATAGATAATTTGATACGAGATTAAAAAAGCACCTACCTATGATAAAAGTAGGTAAGATGTACCTACTTTTATCATAGGTAGGCATTTTTTTACGATTGCATCGGGCGGTAAAAAGTGACGTTTTACGCCAAATCTAAAAAAGAGCCAGTTCCTAACCAAGACGATACCGAAAGCCTCAGGCCACAGCATGACACCCATAATACAATCTTGTGTTACGCACAAAAAAGGTGGCATGCTTACATTTATAACAATTATAACATTTTTTCTGCTCATTCATTGGTGTCATGCCACGCAAAATATATTCCATCCTGCTCTAACAAATTTATTTCTGACGACGTGAATAACATGAAGGTCGGAATCTCTCCGCGGACGAGTTTCCCGTATTTTGGTGTCATTTTATCGTGTTTTGGTGGGGTGAGGTGTGTGAAGGACCAATGAACTTGTTATCAAAGGAAGGTTTTTGTATAATTTCTTTAATGGCTTATTTTCATTGGTCGTTCTTTAACTCAGTCGATATGTCGTAGGATGATTTGATTATTCGAATTTTGGCGGATCCCTAGTGGTTATTGCGAAAACACGGATAACTGACAATAGTGAAAACATTTCTAGGGTTCCGTAGCCAAATGGCAAAAAACGGAACCCTTATGGATTCGTCATGTCTGTCTGTCTGTCCGTCCTTATGTCACAGCCACTTTTTTCCGAAACTATAAGAACTATACCGTTGAAACTTGTTAACTAGATGTATTCTGTGAACCGCATTAAGATTTTCACACAAAAATAGAAAAAAAAAAACAATAAATTGTGGGGTTCCCCATACTTAGAACTGAAACTCAAAAATATTTTGACGTGACAACGTCTTAAATTAGGTTGCGGCTGGGAGTCACTTATGAAAAAGTGTAACGCTCGGTAACGTTACGATGAGTCACCGAACGAGAGAGAGGCCCGCCGAATGCCTTGCGTCTCTCTCCCACTCAACTATGATCGGTCTGCCGCCGTTGTCACGTAAAATCTTCGCCCGTAAAACCGACTTTACAGGCAACCATTTTTTTTTTTTTTCATCAAACCCATCCGTGTAGGCTATGGATAGGTCTTCAAACATGATATTGAGGTTTCTAATATAATTTTTTTCTAAACTGAATAAGTAGTTTGCGCGAGAGATACTTCCAAAGTGGTAAAATGTGTGGTCCCCCCCCCCCCCCTTTGACTTCTAAAATAAGAGAATGGTAAAACTAAAAAAAATATATGATGTACATTACCATGCAAACTTCCACCGAAATTGGTTAGAACGAGATCAAGTAAGTAGTTTTTTTTAATACGTCATGAATGGTAAATCGCAATTTACTTTACAGTCAAAAATTAAAGGGGGTCGTCATACAAGAAACGTGTTTAGATTTTTGTGTAGATTTTTGTTTTGATTAATGACTAAATCTTATTCTGATCGATTTACTCTGAGTTTTACACTGTGTTATGCGTTACCTTCTTTTTGTGTTCTGCCTCAGAACACAAAAAGAAACGCACTCAGAACTTGAGTGCGTTTCAGAGAAGGATAGGTACAAACTTTTTTAAATCTGCTATCGCTGGGCAAAGATCTGCCCTTATTTTATTCATCTCTATCAAATTTATTCAACTCTAGCTGCGGTGAGGCCCTGTTTTCTACAGGTACCTACTTTGGCTTAGTAAAAAGTAGGCGTTACGGGGTAAGTTTAGTCAACAGGTATGGAGATTGGATCGAGGCGAGCGGGTGCGGCTCGTCTCGGTAGCTACTCTACTCGGTCGGCAACTCGGCAATACGGTCAGGCCAGCCAGCCGATGACCTGGTTCCGAGGGAAGCCCAAGCGAAGTGGGGAGTTGACGGTTTCGCAGTAATTCGCAGTTGTCGTCGAGTGATGATGACGCTTCGCCTGCTTATTGGGTTACTTTAATATATACCTAAATTATGTATGACCTACCTACAACAAAAACAAGAAATGTGTACTACCTACTCAAAATTATCTTAAAATTTTTGAATCATTGTATTCATAATGATCACACGATATATTTTAAGGATAAATTACGGATCTACCTTCTAGTTGTATTCTGTATTCATTTCGGTAGTTAATGCTCGCTACCAAGACGGGTTTCCCGCCCACGCGACATCATGGCGCCCGTCCGGGCTGGCCAACACATTTACTCAATAGCTACGTTGCCAAACACGTCGATGTCATAAATATTATTTAGAATCTGAATCTCGTTTATTAAAATAAAATGGTGTTTTGGACCTATTATTGGTTTTGAATTAAGTAAAAAATATGATTAATAAAATTAATGTAAGTATTGTAAGTATTATAGGACACAACACCTAAGGATAGGAAAAAAATAATAATAATTGTAAGTATACTTAATGTCTTTGGTGTAAGTTTTTGAAATAGGTAGATAATTACTTAAATTATCTTCTTATTACTCTTATTATAGCATTAAATAATGATACTCTGTATATTTGTGTAATTGTACAACAGTTGCAGTTTTATTTATTGTTTAGAATACGATGGTAGTGGCGGGTATCTACGATTCAGCAGAAGAGATGGAGAAACAGACGTTCCCTCTGCCGCGTGGCTCAAGGTCGTGCCGTGACGTCGGTGCTCGGCAACAGGCGAGAACGCCAACCAAACAACGCAACAAGTGCCCCGCGCCCCCTCGCCTCGCATGCCATTCGCGAAACAGCTGTCATATTGTCATAGCGTCGCATAATATGCCGTTTAAATGGGCTGCAGTATGCGATAGACAAAGCGTCTGTCTCATCCAAAAACATTAGAACATTATTACTTATAACGAGAATGCCTGTTGTGACCTCATGTCTTCTGAATATATTCCATAACTACCATTGTCAACTTCCATAAAAATAAGATTTTTTTCAATAAGTACCTACATACTTATTTAAATTTTTAGGTAGGTAAGTATGTATAACTATTGATTATAACAGGAAGTAAGCAAGTAGGTAAGTAAGTACCTATGCACTTCTTTTAGTATTGAATAATTTGAAACATGTCAATTTTGACTTTCTCAGCATAAAGAACTGGTTTTCATGTGTCACTGATTTCCTGGCGCGGCGGCGGTGGCAAACAAGTTGCTCACAGCACAGCGAGCGACTGCCTATGCTACTATCGGCATTGCCGAAGCGCGTGCGTCATCACCTCCGCTGATAAGCGCCTACCAATTATCATTGCAAATATAATGTGTTTATATATTCGTATCTAGCTGAGTATCGCGGAGTTTCCATTAAAAATTATCAGGCTACAGCTTAACGACTATTTAGATTAATACTTATAATGACGGCAAGCTTATTTGTCTGTAGGTAATATGAAGAATTTCGATAAAGAGGTCTTGTAGATAAGAAGTTCACGAGATAAGTTAAATATAGGAAAGTACCAACTGAATAACATAAATTAAGTATCATATATTGCAACACACTTTAAACATGAATAGCTTCTTTGATTACTAGCATTTGTTGCTATATCAAATGCGGTCATTTGCCATTGTAGGAGACTTGGGAATATAGCTTTAACCGAAAAGATAACGTTCATCACTGATATAAATTGGAGAATGTTAAATAGAAGGTGGCGTACAAAGCCAATAACCGTTCTAGTTGAACGCAACCGTTACGAAATCATTGCTGCATGAAAATTACACTACGTCGCCTGCGTTGCCAATAATATCAAGTTATGCTAGTAACAAACGAGAGATAAGTCTTATGGATACTAAAAAATAAAAATATTTTTACAATCAGACAGATCATTACCTACTTGAAAAAAACTGTAAGTTACTTATTAAACCTAAACTAAATTAAGTAGGTAATTCGTGTTGTAAGTTGTAACGAACATCAGCATATCAATGATCGTTAGCTGATATTCTAGTCCTATGAATTGATGAATATGGTACTATAATCGCAGTGTTAAAGTCCGTACCTTACATAGATACGTATAAATAGATTACGAAGAACGAACGATCCGGTTGCGGTGAAGGAGCGAGATAGATAAAACGCGACATGAATCACTACTCACAGCGAACGCAGAGTCAGGACGGCGCGCGGGTAGTGTGCGGGTGGCGCGGGGCGTACGGAGAATAGCCGAACGGAGCGAAACGAACCAAACCAACGATTGCTACAAACAGTTGTACAGTCATTCCCGGCGAGGCAACTTGCATCGTTCGTTGTTTGTTGCTTGTCATTTATCTTTCGAGATCAAAATTAACACCTCGCTAGCAAAATAATGTAACTCTACTACGTATATAAGCTACTCCAGTAGAAGAGAAAGCAACAAGACAGTGTACAAGTGAAGTGTGTGAAGATAATTCAGGTGTATAAGTGTGTATATGTGTGAGTGCGGCGTGGATCGTCGCGCAATTATTAACGATGATTCACTTGTGCGCGGGTGAAATGCAGCCTATCGGACTTGTTGACATTTATTCTGTAAGCGTAAACAAATGATATCGTGACAGCCTTATTATAATGGTGGACTGATTCATACCCCGTGGTAAGATCTTATAATTTTTATTTAGTTGTTAAGAACTATCAATTTAATATCAAGTCTAATTTATGAATAGATTACATAGTATACATAGATTACCTACAATAATAAATTAATGTTCGTATGTTTACCAAATAAATTACTTATCTTAAATTTAGTACTTACTTGAATTGAACTCTCAAACATTATCTCTTTTAAAAAAAAGTATCATCAAGTAGGTACACATCATACATGTAGATATTTTATTATTAAAGTTGATAATTGAAAGTTAAACCTACCTAAATTTTAATGTACCTATGTGTAGTGTAGCTACATAGACGCATTTGTTAGTAGGATAAACCGAGTTAAAATTAAGATAAGGTATGTAGGTACCTATATTATTGCAATACGAAAAATTGAGTTTTGTGTTTGTTCTTATTCGAATAGAGAAAATATGTGGTAAGTAATCGAATTCTACACTAAAAGAGGCTGTATATATTATTCACTTATATTACAACAGCCAATCTACGTATTTCAATAAATTAAAAGATAGCGAAACCTATATGACATATGGATGATAACAAAATTGAAGTTAAAATACATAAGCCAATGATAAACTGAGTAAGTACCTACCTACTGACACATACATACATAGTACAATGTTCAAGTAGACTTTCTAATACCTATTAATATTAATTATCCCATCCCATATGTACCTCTAAACATGGTATATTATACATAATATGATACAGTAAATCACCTCAAACATACCTAGTTAAACTGATACTGCGTTCCTTCAAGCAATGTAAAGTACCTATAATGCAATGTAGGCTGGCGGCGTGCTGGCGGCTAACACAGGCGTCGCCAGGGCCGCCTGGCTTGGCGCCAGGCCGGCGGGCGGCGGCCAACCGCCGGGATTCCTTTGTCTCATTACAACACTGACATGTTATTTCGCCTTCTTCAATAAGCATCATTCATTACACTAGAAAGTGATATACTTAGTCACCATATTTATTGATTTAATTTATTGCTGGTATATTGTTTAATCCATAAGATTCATTTAGGTACCTACAACAGGTATAATCTTAACTCTAAGCGCTGTCTACCAGATAATACTTTCATATAATATATCATATTCTGGAAACAATTTCTCTTTGATTAGTGGAATATGTCTAAGGGCTACCTAATGCTCATTGTATTGATATCTAAAGAGATATTCATTTATATTGAGACCCTTGTATGTGGTTGTTGGTATATAAGGATGTATTTAAAACTGACCTCTGCAATATAGTAGATAGAGCTCACACCACACCACACAACACACTAAAGATACAGACCGTGCCTGTGTGCGTATTTATTTGCCGGTTCTTCTCTTAGCGGTTGGATCGGCTAGTTTGTCCCCGGTTCTCAGAAATTGTTACGCCTTCTCAGAAAGCACCGACGCAGTCGTTTACAAACGACTAATGCTCGCAAAGCGAGGTCGGGTTTTACTACTTTTATTTAGTTTATTATATTTTGATAGAAATGATAAATAATATGAATAAACACACACAATTTATATTATGTTTTACAATTCCTATAAAATATAATCAAGTTACAATATATATGTACACTTAGTAACATAATGAATACTTAATTAATTTCGAAGAGTCAACGTCAATCTTCCTGTAAATGTTATAATTTGGTACATAAATAACAAGTTGAGATGCCATGTAGCGTTATTCACCTATCACGATTACAATGAAGTAGACTTTAGTGAACGGGGATATCCTCGTCGCTTCACACAAGTTTGTGCCGACGTAACGGTGATGTCACACTACACACCAATAGAAATAGCAGGGCACATGCGCATTGCGTCATCACGTCAGCTTCAACGCCGCAAGACGCAACGTTGTGTTGTCTTAATAATTATTCTCATAAATTAATGCAGATACTTATTTTAAACACATTAATGTCTCATAGATTTTTGCGTCTATTTTTGTAATTGTATCAAAATCTATCTAAATTCTCGTAAATGAACCAAACAGCTTATTTTAATCAATTGAATATGATAAGCGCCAACATTTAAGACGAGATATAAAGTAGAGAATATAATTAGACGTGTCCCAATTTAAACTATTTCTAAACAATTATATTTATTATTTTCAGGATAAACAGAGGCAGGCAGGATGCCGCTCACACAAGAAAAACGTTTGGATAGTAACTTCTCCAATAACAATGATCAGAGTTATCTCCATAAGAAGTTTAAGAAAATGGCATCTACTATTTCTGTGTTTCCTCCGAACTCTAACAAAGGAGAAACTCGTCAAAAAGAAACCGATGTAATACAATCTAATTCTAATGCTTCAATTTCTAACGGGAGTATTGCTGCAGCTCATCCAGAAATAGAGAAAATCAAAGAGAGACGAGAAAGACATGAATCGGACGTTCAAGGCGTGGAAAAAATTGTACAAATTAATTTTAATGATGAAAACGCTAGGATAAGTAATGTAAATAATAATGTTCAAGTACCTGGTCAGACCAGTTTTACTGATGAATTTTCAAACAAGACTGAGCACTTTGAAAACGACTTTATCAGGGATGCCTATAATGGAGCAGTAGCCGGCCGCTACGTGTGCCCCTATTGTAAATTATCTTGTGCCAAGCCTTCAGTCCTTCAAAAACATATCAGAGCTCATACAAACGAGAGACCTTACCCTTGTGTACCTTGTGGTTTTGCTTTTAAAACTAAATCGAACTTATACAAACATAGAAGATCAAGGACTCATGCTTTGAGACTACAGGGTTCAGATATTAATGTTGCTATAAATGAAGATGATCTGTCAGGGGGATCAGAAAGTGATACGTCGTTACCTCCTGCATCAGTATCCGACACTGGTTCGGATTCGTCAATGGCCCGACATGAAAGTTTTAAAAGTGATCTGTCTTCTGTTGAAACAACTGACTTTGCGTCAGCAAGTGTGAATTTATCTTTTAGTGATAACACTAAATCCAAATCAATTTATAAACCTAAGTTCAGAGTAGATTGTTATCAAGAATCCGACGATAAAGATAAAACAAAGAAAACAATGTCGCCAAATGCCGAATTTCTTACGGAACATATCTCTAAAATTATATCAGATAATGAAGCGATTGTTGATGTAATAGATACACCTTTACAAAAAAAATATGGTAAAATTAAGCAGATAGCGGAAAGTAAGCAGCTTTTAAGTGAAGGTTTGGACATAAAACAAGAATCATCTCCATTGAATCTTACAAAAAATAATAATGAAATGGAAAGTTCATTTAGGAAAAGATCACATTCAGAAAGTTTCTCACAAGTAGATCTTCAAAAGCACCCACTGAACCCAGAGGGATCTATAATCAAGGATCTTCTTCTCAAGACAAAATCGAATTGTTTGACATCGATCACAGGCGAATTAATAGATGGGTTGGGGCCTTTATTTATTTGCCCTCTTTGCCAGATAGTATATCGTAGTGCCGGTAATTTGGAAGTCCACAGGTTATATTATTGTAAAGGAAACTTAAATAATACGCAAATAAATACTCAGAAAGATGTGAAGATTGTTAGACCTGAAAATGTATTTATAAGAAGTAATTCCATAAATGTTCGCTTACCTGAAGCACAACCAATTTCTTTAACGAAAACTTTACCACTACGGACCAAACCGGATAATCTTGTAATTACTAAAACAGAATCAAATGAAATTGCAGCTCCTTTACCGTCTCCTGGACCTTTACTTGGAAATACACGACTGGTGGATACAAGGACCCCCGATTACACCAGGAAAACAGAAAGTTTAAAAATTAAACCCTCACATAGTCCTAAGCGACGAATCGACAGTAGGTCTGAAACCTATAGTCCAAGATTGACTGAAAATATTTCACCTCGGACAGATTTATATCCGCAGTCGAAAATTCGTTGTGTTGAAGGAAATTCTGTGGCATTGCGTTCTATGGAAGACATGTCTCATCATATGCGTAGCAACTCTACTTCTCTTCAAATGTTTGGAGGAGAAGTAAAAATTGTAGATCATTCGGGTGGTACAACAACTTTGCGAATAGAACCAAGCAAAAATCAACTGTCGCCTATCTTAATACAACAAAATCTCTCTCCATCAAAACTTGCTAATGACACAGAAGCAAGTAGTATTGTTGTAAGATCAGGACTACATTCAGGCGGTACTATGGTTCATAATCCTCCGACGCCTAAAGAAGTTATTAATACGCCTCAAACACCAAGAATCACAATATCCACGGCTTCGGGCAATTTGCCTAATATGCGTGATATAACACATTTTCAGTTTCCACCACTGAGTGACATTACAGCTTTTAATCCTTTGACACTTCCTCCACTGAGCCCATCGTCATCTCCAAGTGGTGCTACTACAATTCTACACGGAGGAAAATTAATTCCTCATGTGCCTGGTATACCTGGACCGAATACGCCCGGTGTGTTTGTGGAAAACTCAGTTTCTCAAATAAAACACAGCGATGTTTGTATAGGTGCCCTAAAATCAAATAGACACGATATGCATGGTACTGATGCCAATATTTCGATATCAAAAGGAAACTCAAAATATGAATCATTAAGAAATACTAGAAGTCCCATAAAGCGATCAGCTCCTTCAGATTGTGGCAAAAATATCCAAGAAACTTTTACTGAATTGCCAATGTATGTATCTGCCATACCTATAATAAAAGTGAAGAATGTAGATGAGCCATATACTAAAGCAAAATCATTTTTTATAAATAATAGCAAGCCAATTTTAAGACAAGACGGATTACTAAAACGAAATGTAATGAATGAAAGTATACAGAGAACAGCGGTTTTGAAGGAAAATGTTGAATGCCAAGCAAATAAATTAAAAATCAGGGATATAATTACTTTAAATAGTGCGGGTAAATCTACCGTAGAAAATAGAGCAGATGAGGTTAGAAATTTTAATTTTGAAAACTTAATAACCAAAACAGAAATATTTAATAATCAAATACCGAGTTCCTCCGATGTTCAAAAAAACATAAACCCACATGAGACGAGCCCTACTACTGTTTCAAATGAAAGATCAGAAACATCATATTTTCAAAAGAATGTTACTTCAAAACCAACTGCAGAAGAAAGAAAACCCAAATTTTTGCGGCCATCGACATTACCGTTGAAACCTGGCACATTTACACCTAAAAGGCATCATGGTATAACACCAAATGCAAACACTATGCCTCTGGTATCACCTGAGACCCCGCGTCCAGCTAAAGCTTACGGACAACTCTATTTAAATGGAAATGCATACACATACTTAGGCTTGAAATGTTCTACTAAGGTTTTCTATTGCACTATCAATCGACCACAGCCCACATACGTTCCCAATCAGCACTTCTTATCAATGTACAGCAATTGGCAGGTAATTAATAGTAATATTTTGGCTTCTGTTATTAATTATTATACATTTTTATTGTTGTTCGTTTTTATCCTAGACTTGCTAACCCATTACGTTATTTTCAGTTATTGTCTGAACTGACGCCAGATCCTTTGGGATTATCCACCTCGACTGCTATGTCTCTCTACGACTCACGTCACCGGCCACAAAGCATGTCGGTAGCAGTTATCAAACAAGATCTTATATTAACCCATTCATCGAAGTGGAATAAAAATGCAAAAGAATACAAGCAGGTCAGTTAATATATCCTAAAATAGCGATAAGCTTGAATTAATTGGCTGGCCAGTACTTGCAATATCTGCAGTACTATTTAGGTACAGAAAATACGGATCAAAACTCATTCACGCACTCCAGGTGACTGTCATCTGTTTGTAGGTTGCTTTTTGTCATTTTTGTATGTACGGAAAATACGCCGCAAGTAAGCGTCGTTTTTACGTGTCAAGTTATGGCGCTTCCCGTCGAATAGTCAGCCAGTACTAGTTCAGTCATTCTAGCTTAAAAATGGCAAAATTAATGTAATCGTTTTTAGGGTTCTGTAGCCAAATGGCAAAAAAGGAACCCTTATAGATTCGTCATGTCTGTCTGTCTGTCTGTCCGTCCGTATGTCACAGCCTCTTTTTTCCGAAACTATAAGAGCTATACTGTTGAAACTTGGTAAGTAGATGTATTCTGTGAACCGCATTAAGATTTTCACACAAAAATAGAAAAAAAAACAATAAATTTTGGAGGTTCCCTATACTTAGAACTGAAACTAAAAAAAAAATTTTATCAAGCCCATACGTGTGGGGATAGGTCTTCAAAAATGATATTGAGGTTTGTAATATCATTTTTTTCTAAACTGAATAGTTTGCGCGAGAGACACTTCCAAAGTGGTAAAATGTTGGTCCCCCTGTAACTTCTAAAATAAGAGAATGGTAAAACTAAAAAAAATATATGATGTACATTACCATGCAAACTTCCACCGAAAATTGGTTTAAACGAGATCTAGTAAGTAGTTTTTTTTAATACGTCATAAATCTCAAAATGTTACTTGCTGCTACGGAACCCTTCATGGGCGAGTCCGACTCGCACTTGGCCGCTTTTTTTCTATTAGGATATGTTCATTGAAGTCCCAAATTAAATTTTATCTACTCCCCTCCCCCTCCCAGGTACGCGTCGACCCCCCGCGCTCCCGAAAGAGTCCAAATTGCGGTTTTTACCAGTTTTAAAGAAAACTGTACACGATACATGAAAAGTGTGTAAGAACGAAATAATCCTTGATAAATTAACTATCAACTTTCCATATATACAAAATTAATATCACTTATTGTTTCCGTACAATCTGCCACAATATATAACGTGGAAGGGACATACCCATAATAAATTAAACCACGGTCTATACTAGTTTATTAAAGTATAATGAAATTAAAATAACAGCCAAGGAACAAAAAAAAATTTCGGCATTTCCATACTTAAGTGTGCAGCCGCCCGGGCGATTTGTATGGGAATGACGAATTTTTGTTTTCTTGACTGCTATTTTAATATAATTATACTTTAGTGATCCAGTATAGCTCGTGGTTCGATTTATTACGGGTATGTCCCTTCCACGTTGTATACTAAATTTTTATCATTCGTCGTATATTTTACTGAAAAAATAAAAAAAAGCACTTTACCGCCAAGATAAGTATGACTGTTGATAACTATAGTAAACAATAGAATATGTTCTTTTAAAGAGGTATTATTAGGTCCTTACATATGAAATTGCCGATTTTCAATACTGGCAACTTTAAAATCAAATATCTTGCGTTTCATTAGGAATTCCAAATTCAAATTTATTTCAAAATAAAGCCAGAAAAATATTGTTTTAAAATTCGTATTTCATTTGTTTTAACATCATTTGTTTGAGTTTCAACATTGCTATAACAACAACTATGGACAAATTGAAAATTCGCGGTATTTACGAATACGAGTTCCACCGTGGCACCAGTGCTGCAGAAACGACTCGAAGAATTAACGACGTGTATGGACCAGGCACCGCTAACGAACGAACGGTGCGTTTTTGGTTTCACCGTTTCCGTTCTGGAAATTTCGATTTACACAATGAGCCTCGTGGACGACCTGATACTCAAGTGAATAACAAAGAATTGAAGGCGATAGTGGAAGCGGATCCATCTCAAACCACTTCTGAATTAGCAGCAGCCTTCGGCGTAAGTGACAAAACGATACTTATCCACTTGCGCCAAATCGGAAAAATTAAAAAACTCGAAAAGTGGGTACCGCACGAATTGACTGAAGCAAACCAACAAACACGCGTTGCTTGCTGCGTTTCTTAATCGCCACAATAATGAGGGAATTTTGAACCATATCGTGACTTGTGATGAGAAATGGATCCTGTACGACAATCGGAAGCGATCATCACAATGGCTTGACCCTGGAGAACCGGCAAAACCTTGCCCTAAGCGAAAACTGACCAAAAAGAAGATTCTGGTTAGTGTTTGGTGGACCAGTGCTGGTGTTATCCACTACAGCTTCTTGAGATCAGGCCAGACGATTACTGCAGACTTGTATTGCCAACAATTGCAAACAATGATGGAAAAGCTCGCCATTAAACAACCGAGACTGATGAATTGCTCTAGCCCACTGCTCCTTCAGGATAACGCTAGACCACACACTCCACATCAAACGATCGCCAAGTTAGAAGAGCTGCGACTGGAACCTCTGCGTCACCCACCATACTCTCCAGATCTTGCCCCAACCGATTACCACTTTTTTCAAAATTTGGATAACTTTTTACAAGGAAAAAATTTCAAATCAGTCAAAACCGCCTTCAAACAGTTCATAGACTCTCGCTCCCAGGATTTTTTTTCCAAAGGTATCAATGATCTGCCTATAAAATGGCGGAAGTGTATCGATAACAACGGCGCATACTTCGATTTATTAAATAATAATTTCATTACAAAAAACTTGTTTCACTTTTTTGATACTGAACGGCAATTTCATATGTAAGGACCTAATTATATTTATTTTAAAACTCTTTCATTTAACGTTGCTTTGCTATTTTGATGATATCATTTATTCGGAATTTAAATACATAATTGTACTGATTCAATAATTTTAATTAAAGAAAAGGCGAAATTAATGGAGTACTTTGAACCATTAGAATATGTTCATGATAGAGCAAGTTATTTTTTATCTAATCTTCCACCCCCTACCGGGTGAGCGTCACCCCCCCCCCCCCCCCCCCGTGCCCCCGAAAGAGTCCCAAATTGCAGTTTTTACCAGTATTAAGGAAAACCGTACACGTTACTTAAAAAGTGTGTAAGGTCAAAATGATCCTTAATTAATTTACAATAAATCTTCTATACATACAAAAGCGATATATCTTTTAGTTTCTGCACAACCTGCTACGATATATACATATTTTTTTATAATTTGTCGAATTTTTTGGTAAAACTAAAAGAAAACCACTTTACCGCCAAGATCAGTATGATGACTGTTATTAATTAAAGTAAACACTAAAATATGCTTTTTAAAAAGAGGTATTATTTATTTCGAAACTCTTTCATTTAACGTTGCTATGCCATTTTGAGCGTCACCCTCCCGTGCTCCGCAATTCGGGACTCTGTCGGGTCCCGAATTGCGGTTTTTATCAGTTTTAAAGAAAACCGTACACGGTACATGAAAAGTGTTTAAGAACAAAATAATCCTTGATAAATTTACTCTCAACCTTTGATATATACAAAAGCAATATCACTTATGGTTTCCGCACAATCTGCCACGATATATACAAATTTTTTATCATTCGTCGTATATTTTGATTAAAAAAAAATCGTTTTAGCGCCAAGGTAAGTATGACTGTTGATGCCTAAAGTAAACAATAAAATATGTTCTTTAAAAAGAGGTATTATTTATTTTCAAAATCTCTTTCATTTAACGATGCTATGCTATTTTGAAGATATCATTTATTCGGAATTTAAATAATTGTACTGGTTTAATAATTTTGATTAAAAAAAAATTTAAAATTATGTAGGTATGTATAAATAATTATACATAGAGAATAAATAAACGTTGGTTTGAAAACGACGCTCACGCGGGAGGGGGGGGGGGGGCGAGAGTAGATAAAATTTAATTTGGGCCTTCAATTAACATATACTGATAGAAAAAACGACTACATTAATTTTGCCAATTTTTTGATACATTGCGATCTAGAAGTACTGAACTATACGCTTAGGTATATTTCGTGGACTGGACATTATAGTCTATAAAAATATTTGACATTGTATAAAAACGATATGCTCAAATTTGTAACTTTTATTTTTCAGATTGTAACATTATCAGATGCTAAGAAACATGATGATAATAAACTTCAAATATTAGATGCATCAGCGACTTCCAAGAAAGAGTTAGCTGGTGGATTTGAAAGCAACGAAGAGTACACGTATGTACGTGGCCGCGGTAGAGGCAGATACGTTTGTTCGGAATGTGGAATACGTTGCAAGAAACCATCGATGTTAAAGAAACATATTCGGACACATACAGACGTACGGCCATACACTTGTACTCATTGCGCTTTTAGGTACGTCTTTATTTTAAATAAGTAGGTACTTGCACAATTTTATCACAAAGGCGCTTTTCGCGTTTGTCTGACTGTATGTTTGTCCGCCAACTATTTATTACAGTGTAAATTGACAATGGCAATAATTTTTAGCGCTTGTTTTATTTATTGATTGCAATTTGCAATCTCAATCTTCTGTTTCTTAACTCTACAGGTTGATTTTTCACTTCCTAGCTATACATCGTGTTAATTAAATACGCAAAACCTCTCAGATGGTACCTCTTTTTCAGTGTCACGAATCTAAAAAAAATTATTTGAATTTTCATACAAACTGATCAGCTGATCGAGACAATTTGTATGAAAATCCGAATATTTTTTTTGGGTTTCGTGAAAGTTGTTGAACAAAAGTGGTTCAGTTGCATGGGCTGACGTACCATCTGAAAGGTTTTGCGTTATTTAACCAACACGATGTATAAAAATCTTAGAATCAGAATCAAATAAAACACAAAACCGTACGAAGGCTTATTTTTTGCCAATGGTTTTCCTCCCAAATTTCTTATAAATGGTTAACCTACTTACTTTACTATACGCGCAGCAGTTGCCCACCCCGCTCGTTAGCCGCAGCTCGCCAGTCACTCGGCAGCGGGCGGTAACATTCATATGGAAGATTTTTACGGTAGATATCTTTGGTGTTTAGTCCTTTGACCACTGGTATGACTCTCCATTGATTCAGAGTAACATATATACCTACTACTACTACAAACGAAACAATTTATCTGTACACACGTCGATGTATGGGTTTTATACTTAGGGTCGCACCGCAGAATTATTTTAATACTTACCTACTAACGAGTTCGACATATTTACGATTATATTTTTCCATACCGGAAGATTTGCGAACACTATGACGTAAAAAATATTCTGTTTTATATGTATTAAATATTACAGGAAAGTCGGAAACAGCTACATAATATCACTTCACAAATATTTTTCATTATGTCCATTGTCCATTTCACCATTAGTTCACTTTACTGATTATTATTGAGTCATTTATAATGTAACGCACTAATTTCACTAATTCACTATTGTAATATAGTAATTTGCATATTCGGCGCAAAACTATACGGTAATTATATGAATAAATTCAATAAAAATAAACAAATGTTTATCACGCTTGATGATGATGACAAATTGACACGCACAGCATGTCAAGTTGTCATTGTCAACAATGGCATTTAGCACTATAACCCGCGTAAATCTAGTTGGCATCTGCGTGTATGTGATTACCTGTGAGCGAGGAGCCTATGTAACATTACCGGATTGCTTATTAGCAATCCGGGAATGTTACAATCTCGCTCTTGTGTATCTCCCGCCAATGCGAGAGAGCGAGAAGGTTATATAATCAAGATGGTTGCTGGGTAATAACGTGAAATTATATTGTTGCTTTGCTTACCTGTTTTCATCATTTGGAAATGTATGAAATATACGTTCTTTAGAGTATTGGGTGGATAAACAATTATTATACGTCGCGTATTGCGTGCGGCTAGTAATTAAACCCTGGTTTGGAGCCGTCAAAGCTCACAAAGTGCGGGGGAGAGGTGCGGGGACGCCAATTTGCGGGAGACGGTGTGAGAGACCATTCTGTTTGACTCTTATGTATTCTGTGCCTTTGACAGAATATGTATTTTTTTTTCACCTATAGTAATTTCCTTAAATTCGGTTGATATCTTTTGTGTTTAGTATGAAACAAGGTACTTATGAGTCTTGACAGAATATGTTTTTTTTTTCGCCTAGGTAATTTCCTTAAGGTGAAGGTATAGGCAAATGGCCTTGAAGTGGCGCCCTCATTTAAAATAAATTGTTAACTCGTAAATATGGAGATAATTTCCATATTGCTCTCCGTCATGCACTAGATAGCCCTTTAAATTATTTTATGAACCACCGTTGAAAGTATTTACATTAGTCCGTCTGGCTTTAAAATTTGCCTCCGCCAAAAGTGGCCACGGCAAGTTTTAAAGCTAGACGGATCACCAATAATAGTTTCAACGGCAGTTCATAAAATAATTTAAAGACGTGCATGACGAAGAGCAATATGGAAATTATCACCATATTTACGAGTTAACAATTTATTTCACACTTCAAGGCCATTTGCCTATATCTTCACCTTAAATAAAGCAAGGAGGTTCATAATCAACATGTATAGTATAGTCCAATTTCGATTACTTATCTAAACTTTTTGAAGGACAGAGCACAACATAAACATAATGAAATTGAAACTTATTATTTTGTTCTAGTTTCAAGACAAAAGGAAACTTAACGAAACACATGAAGAGCAAAGCGCATTACAAAAAGTGTTGTGAATTGGGTATAAATCCTAACGAAGACAACGACGGCGAAGGTGGTGAAATGAATCAATGTTCAGGCGAGACGGATGAAGACACGGAGTCAGAAGGAGACGAAGGGAATGAAGGAGAAACAGAATCCAGCGGTAAGTACTCGTACTTTATCAAATATTTCAAATTTGAACTAATGGAAATCTACGAATATATTTACTTAATACATTTTCGGGTAATTAACTATATCTACTTATATAATTTGCGCCTGCTACGCGAGCGAAAAGGACCTAAGCGGGACGACTCGCGTACGAATCTGTTGCAGTGTCGAGCAAAATTAAGCGGAACGTAGTGATGATAAAGTCTAATTTGGTTTGATATAGGATGACGACTTCATAAAAAAAATTTATGAAATAAGTAAAGGTCCAGGCGTATATAGATAATCGTTACCATGCTTGTCCATTTGGAGGTCCTGTGTTCGATTCCCAGTGCAAGTAGGCAAATGCTCAAGTATTTGTCAGCGGTTTTGGATAACAATGAATATAGGCGTGTTTCCGAATGCTTCTGCGAGTCAACACTTGTATAGATAATTGGTCCAATCCAAAAGTTGATTGTTTTGTTTTTATTTTTTTGTATGTGACGAAAAATCAAACAAAAAATTAAACAAAGAGTTAAATTTTTGTTTGATATTTCGTTAAAATTTTCATTTGACTTTTTGTCTGATTTAATTTAGCCGGAGAAATTGTTTGAGTTTTGTAAAATATAAATTCAATCAAATCCAATCCAATTCAATCTAATTTAGTTATAAGTATATCAGAGCCGTGCATTTCATACAAATACTGAGATATTGTCTACCCTGTTATCCTACCCCAACAGAACGCATTTCCTTCTTTGCCACAACGCGGTGGCATGTATGTTGTACTATGGAAGGATAAATAGAAGGATTTTTCACCATTTCTTATATCATTATTTAATTTAAGTACTTCAGTACTGCATCTTAAATGCCTTAAAAACCCTATAAAAATATAAAGGATAAGCAGCCCGTTTGTACCTCTACAATTTGTTTGCCCGAAATCGTCTTAAGCCCAAGGCTATAGAAATGTTGACTCGAAGAAGCACTCGGAAACACTCCGCACAATTTGTCTGTCCGAAAGCTTTTTTAGCCCAACGCTATACCACTGTTGAGTCGAAGAAGCATTCGGAAACACGCTGAATATACAGGTTGATTTTAAAACACTGAGCTGTATTAAAGTCTTGGAATCACAATCACTAATAGAACACAAAATAGCAAGAAAAATATTACTTTTTTTTACTATTTTTCATTAGGAAAATTCCCACATTTGCAATACATGGCTAACGTATTATTATTAGTGTCGATGACCTCGCTGTCGCTCGATTCCTCCGTATGACCCCGCACCTTTCCCGCCGGCGGCGCGCGGGGCGACCGATCATATGGCGGTCGGTATCACTGCGATTGGGAATTTGCCGTACAACTTTGAGGGCATTTTTCTTTAGTTTTTATTATGAAACAAGGTAATTGTAAGAGAACATGTATATTTTATTTAGCGCATAGAGTAATTTCTTGAATATAGCTGATAGGGTCAAAATCATTCTGTATAGGGACAAATCACAAATTAAAAAAGCCATTTTCCGACTTGCCCTGGTTGGGGATCGAACCCATAACCTCCGGCGTGGTGGACTGGCGTGTTAACCACTTCGCCACGTGTATAATACAAGTGTGTCTGTGTCCTTTGAACTTATCATCATATCAGCCACAGGAAGTCCACTGCTGGACATAGGCCTCACCCAAGGATTGCGGCCTGCATCCAGCGTTTTCCTGCAACCTTATGAAACCCTTAAAATCAGAAGTTATTTAATTATGCTATGTAGTTAGGTTAGGTTGGGCCAACATCCGCCCCACCCGGGTTCCCATCTTGTCGCGATGGGGGGCTTAGTACCTGCGGACTGTGGACCTTCGCGGGGAAGATAAGCAGAACCCATTGCCCGGGTTGAGGCTAAGGCCTCCCCGGGCCCGGTGAAGGAAGGAAGGCTGTGAGGGAAGGGGGTGAACTCCCTAATCTCACAGCCGTGGTAGGGGCCGCAGGGGAAGAGTAGTGTCGGTGTTACGTTACCGCTCTCCCTATCCCGTGCGGCCGGCTGGGTGGGCCTCGGTCACCGTCAGGTGGACTGATGCAGGGCCTGCTGTTGCACCCCACATTATGAAGGCTGGTGTTGGACGGTGGAAACGGGATTCCATCGTCCAACGGACAGCTCTCCGGAGTGGAAAACAGGTGCGTGTCGTGTCAGCGCGCCTGTCCTTGTCGGGCCGACAGGCCAAAGCGATGGCTGCTCCGGCCCCTCTGATTGAGCAGAGTGCCGTGAGGTCATGGGCGAGCAGG
This sequence comes from Acrobasis repandana, assembly GCA_963576875.1. Classification (NCBI taxonomy): domain Eukaryota; kingdom Metazoa; phylum Arthropoda; class Insecta; order Lepidoptera; family Pyralidae; genus Acrobasis; species Acrobasis repandana. The sequence goes on from OY756215.1 coordinate 9,492,835, forward strand.
GGCCGCTGAGGTAGCGGCCGGCCGGGGCTGTGGAGCATGTACAAACACACGGCCCGCCTGATAGCGGCAGTTTTTAGTGGTAGCACTACATAACCTTACCGTTATCCCGTAACCGGTAAGGTTAAATACCTTAACGGTATCAGGGATAAGGGATTTTCTTAGCGTCAAAAAAAAAAAGGTTGGGCCAACATGCATCTTATCTTCACAAATTGTCATAGAGTATTATAAATATTTATTTAGTTTATGTAGGGTTTATGAATTTATAAAATATTTATGTATTTTTATATGTAGGTCTATGAATGTATAAGAAAGTATATATATAAATATGTGTCTTAGGTAAATGTTTAATAATGGTCAAATAGCTAATTTGAATGTACTAATCGTCCAAAATTTGCTTTTATCCGCACCACCTGTAGGTTGACTGGTAGAAAAGGCCCTAGGCCTTAAGTCCGCCTGTTACATTTTTTGTAATAAAGTTAAATAAATAAAAATAAATAAATGCATTTAGTAGATTTAGAGAAAACCAGCAGTTACATACAGGTTTCGGTGTACCTTTTATAGTCAAAAACTAAAACGGTCACTCCAGTTTTTGTTTTTGGCTAGCTAATTAATGCGTCACCTTTTTTCCACTTTGACATTCATCGATAATTTTTTAACAATTGAAAAACGTATCGATATGATCGCAATAGGTTCTGTCAAGTAAAATATGCAACATATTTAATCTATATGTAGTTGAGTTAAAAATTCTAATTTATGCAATCGCTTAGCGAATTTTAAGGCGAAGAGATAGGCAAATGACATCGCTTGTTTTCACTCACACATGCACAACCTAATACGCACACTGAGTGTGCACACATAGAAACATGGCCAGCGCCATCTATCAAAAAACCGGAATTACATACAATGGACGGCAAGCAGATATCACTTTTCAAAAAGTTTTTTGCGCGTCGTTAGTTGTTACACACAGACTTATTCACGTTATAGATTCGCCCAAAATATTTTACAGAGATTATAAGATTGACTATTTTAGTCTATTTTTACGAGAATTTAATACAAATGTATATACCCATGTTTTGACGTAAAAACATTATTTGCTATTAAATTCAAAGAACTTATTTGTTGCCAGAAATATATTGCTTTAAACAAAAAAATCCGGAACAATGAAATTCTAATTCTAATAGTAGGTACCTACTCCAAACAAACAATTTTTAGGGATCCGTAGCCAAATGGCAAAAAACGGAACCCTTATGGATTCGTCATGTCTGTCTGTCTGTCTGTCTGTCCGTCCGTATGTCACAGCCACTTTTTTCTAAAATTATAAGATCTATACTGTTGAAACTTGATAAGTAGATGTATTCTGTAAACCGCATTAAGATTTTTACACAAAAATAGAAAAAAAAACAATAAATTTTGGGGGGAACCCATACTTAGAACTGAAACTCAAAAATTTTTTTTATCAAACCCTTACGTGTGGAGTATCTATGGATAGCTCTTCAAAATTGATATTGAGGTTTCTAATATCATTTTTTTCTAAACTGAATAGTTTGCGCGAGAGACACTTCCAAAGTGGTAAAATGTGTGTGTATCCCCCCCGCCCCTGTAACTTCTAAAATAAAAGAATGATAAAACTAAAAAAATATATGATGTACATAACCATGCAAACTTCCACCAAAAATTGGTTTGAACGAGATCTGGTAAGTAGTTTTTTTTTATACGTCATAAATCGTAAACCGCAAATAACTTAAAAAAAATACACTATCATTAAAACATCGATCAAAGTTACAACGAACTACATGAACTTTTATATTATGTTACTTGCTGCTACGGAACCTTCATGGGCGAGTCTGACTTTCACTTGGCCGTTTTTTTTCGTGTTCCAACGGACCAAAAAACTAAAAAAGTGGATCATTGTTATGAAGAGAGATCCACTAGCAAGCAAGAGTAGGTACTTTTTACTGTTGCGAAGATCATTTTGACATATTATAGTACTTATTTAGTATTAATTAAGTATGTACCTACCTACCTAAACGATCAATAGAAATAGGTTATATTATAGGTTATAGGTAGGTAATCTATCTCTTTCTCATTATTGCTAGATTTATCTAATTCAACCTGGTACAGCCTTTTAATAACCCATCGGCCATTGCTTAAAATCTAAAAGTAAACGTTTGGGTTATCTGAACGCCTATCTACCTACGTAGGTACATGCATAGTCCAGGAGACAACTGTATTTTAACCTGCAATAAATGTTACGATTAACTAATTTTCAGGGTTCCGTACCCATAAATATATAAAATACTGATTTATGGATAGTCCTTTTTCAAATCCATCTTTCAATTTGTTACTTATTATTACAGTTACCGAAACAATGCAAAAAACCAACAGTGTTGACCACTAACCACGATATTTGCGGGCGGACGGCGCGCGGCGGTGGCGTGCCGTATGGTCCGGAGTGACGTCATCACTACTTGGCTGGCAGACGCGTGTTTTTAAATCGGGTCCAATAAAATATTGAATATTTTCTGCATTTATGAACGGATTTCAAAAATTCAAAAAGTACCGTACTAAAAAAATCATGATGCATGCGAAACACTAGTCAAAATCTGTTTTCTGTTAATTTATTGATTCTCATTGATAAAGATATAAAATGCTGAAAAAATCTGACCACGAAAGTCACACCAGTAAAAAAAACAACCATTTCTGTTACTTTTCGCTACAATTAAATAGTCTTGTGCATTAAATATCAATCAATTAAGACCAGTACATGCTTTGCACAAGCGTTGAGTATTTACATGTTGCAAAAGTACTCACTTTGTTTCATTTTACATCAACTATCTTTATAAAAATACAATAGGGATGACCCCTATTGTATTTTTATAAATAATTAATACAGGGTATGTTGATAGTTGATGTTAAATGAAACACAGTAAATACTTTACGAAACAATTTTTCAAAATAGAAATTAAAACATAATTCAACTTTTCTCTTACTATCTAAAGAATTTGTACGAAACAAAATAGATAAAAAATGGTTTCACATAAACATTATTATCTTATACGACGTATAAGGCTTTCTATGATGGTAATAATTTTACAATTCATTTAAAAACCTTTATTGTACATCAGCGATAGTTACACATAATAAAATAATTGATATTACAAATGGTGGACTTATCCCAGAAGGGATCTCTTCCAGTCAACCAGTAGGTAGGGCAGAGGATAGTTACAAATTTAGTAGGAAGGCAGAAGTACGTACAGAACAATGAAAAAAAAAACAAGTATAATGATAAAGCTTAAACGCTACAAATACACTACATACATACCTAATGAATATGCTACATATAATATATAAATAAATATTTTATATTACTCAAGTCTAGATTTAAAGGAGCCTAATAATTGAGACATTTTATCTCCACTGGTAAAGCGTTCCATAAACGCGCAGCGAGCACAGCGAAGGACTTCGCGTAGGTCTATGAGGAATGTGATCTGGGATCTGTAGAAGTGGTTCACTACGAACGACGACGGCTATCAAAAACTTTAAAGGAGAATTTTTCATGAAGATATACGTGTGAGCGAGGATTAAATAGAATGTTAAAGAGAAAGAAAAGAACGTGAGTGTGACGGTGTTGTCTGATAGATAAGCAGAGAGGCTATTGTACTCATACAAATTAACTTTAGTATTTACATAACATTAAATCTGTAAATTTCCATAATTGAACCAAAGTTAAAAATGTAAGTAGTAAAGAGGTAAAATGTAAGTAGTATAGGGTAAATAAAACTAGACAAGTTTACTCCTCTTTACTTTGTATATGGATATATCATATAGGCTTAACTTTTCCTATGAAATTAGGAAAGGTTTTAGATCTTACAATGCTTCATATTTTATCTCCAACACATACCAATACTTATCAACACATACCAATAACTACTAATACATACCAACACAAACCGTTCTCAAATTTTAAATGATATCTCCGTTTACTTTGAAATGATTTATTTTAAATGGGGGCAGCACTGGACCCCCAAAAAATTAGGTACGGCCTTCAGAAATTTTTAAAAACTTGGATACATATACACGTGTATTTAATATACACGTGTATTTTTTTTCCATGGATATCATCATTATGCCGAGGGAACAGATGAACACGTACCATACATGCATAGCGGCGAAACACATGCATGAAACTCTTTTTTCGTTCGACGTAGTCGGGTAAAAACAAAACGAATTTAATTATTTGGATTATTTGTTGTAACAACTTCAGTAGGTATAATTTAAACAATGACGTCTCTGAATCGATATAACTCTATACATTCACGCAATGTAGGTACTGAGTCAAATCCTTTGGTTGTGTGCCGCGCGGTTAAAATCATAGAAAATCTAAAACATTGCAATTCAGATGAATGCATATCAGATTACTACTTACAAAATGAACATGAGTACCTACCTATTATACTTATTCTATTTGTTCAACTTTCCAGTGTGGTCCAGTCCTATTCCAACCCGGAACGGGTTAGAATAGGACTACTCCATGTCTCTTCCGTGGATGTCGTAAGAGGCAACTAAAGGACATCTCGTGCTACAATTGTATTCCTAAGCAGGGTTAACGTCGAGCAGCGGCCGGTTGTAAAACTTTTGGAACAAATACATTCTCAAAGAGGTTTGACGTCAGGCGGCCGCCCGGCCGGTCGTAAAACTAAAGTCAAATAATTTAAACTGTTCCGCCTATTTCTTCTCTTAACAGTGCCGGTTTTAGCTCTACCAGCGGCCCGGGCGAGTTCCCCCCCCCCCCTCCCCCCTCAAACTGCAATTTAGACTCTGAGTTAGGCTTCAATCTTATAGGATTTATTTCTGCCGACGGGGGGGAGGGGTGCAAGTACGATATAGAATTCTTAAAATTTGCCACTCCATTGTGAACGAAGGGAGGAAGGGCCCACCCCCTTCCTCCCTTCGTTTACAATATGCATACAAATAAGAGTTTAGGAGTTGCCGCCATTAACCAGCCGCTATTTATATATTTATTATTACCCCCCTTGCCCAAAAACGCCCCCTGTCACCCCTTTGTATCTGGTGCCCTGGGCGGTCGCCCAACCGCGCCCTACCCTAACGCCGCTACTGCAAGTTAAGCAACCCCGGGTGTGGTCCGTACTTGGATGGGTGACCACAAGTGATACAAAAATTTCTCGAGCTCCTCCGTGCTTCGGAAAGCACCTAAAAGCCGTTGGTCTCGGTTGTCATTGTATGGCAGTCGTCAAGCTATGTCTGATGCCTTAAGGCAGCTTGAAACATCTGACACCAGTGTTGGCCACTTACATACACGAAAAATAAACATTACCCATTTTTTTAAAATCAAATATACAACAGCTCGAAATTATCACATTGTGACTTTTTCCATCAAATATATCACAATACTCGTAGGTTAGGTAGCGAAACGTGCACGAGCTGGCAACAACGCCGCGTTTACAAACGCTGCACAGATCGGCAACGCCGCGCCGCCGAATGCTTTTGCGCCTGATAGTTTTTGCAAGCAAATATAGTTTTGACGTTTTCATGTTTTCAGTAGGCGTAAATTCTTTTTTCTAAATTATTCAATTGTTTGATTACTTTTTCCAACTATTGGAATGTTGAATAATAGACACAAACTAAAGTCACAAATATATCCAGTATAGGTTTAAAATGGATTTGTAATAATGATAAAAAATTTGCCCAAAAAATAACAGATCGACGCTTTTCAAATTATTTCTGGATGTGAATAGAAACTAAAAGCAAGCATTTTCAATCGTAAAGCAACACTTTAGGATATCCTATACAGTATATAAATATTTCAAAACTTCACGTTCTATATTTAAGCCAAAATATTTGCCCAAAATCACTTCGATTACACTGTTTCTCTTATGTCTTCACCTTAACTGTAGTAGTTTACAGCGTTCATTGGTCCATTCCTTGGAGCGGTTTGGTGGACTCTGGTGCCATAAAAATTTTATTATTTGGATATTAAAACATGTTGGTGTTTGTTTTTACAGATACCGAAGCTTGCAAATCAAGATTACCGGAACATGAAGCGGCCCATTGTTTATTATCGTTGGGAGGGTCACGTCCAACAACATCTGCTGCTCCTGGACTAATAACCAGTGCGCGACCTTCGACGTATCCATACACTCCAGATGGGTTAGAAAATTTATCTTCGGAGATTCTTCAAGAAAAACTTGTCGTTGTCACTAGCAGCTCATCAGTGGATTCTGGAGTAGATGTCGAAAATGAACCTATGGATCTCAGCAAAAACGATGTGAAACCATTTCCTAACATTCCCGAAATTCCTACTGCTCACGAGTCGAGTGTCCTTGCATCACTGGCTTCTAATACAGCAAAACTTCCACAACATCAAAGTCAATGGGCGAACGGAGAACCTATGTTACAAACATATTTAACAGAAAGAGCACTTTTAGATACTAAAATAAAACAAAGTCAACTAACTACCACTTTATCAAAATTAAGAAAAATTGAATTAGACAAATCTGTCCTTACTGAAACCAATAGCATTATGGAAACAAATAACAAAATTGTAACTTCAAGTAAAAACACAACACCGATACCTAAAACATCACCAAAATCTATGATCAGTATACAAATTAATGAAAGTGGGATTCCGAAAACTTTGGTGACGTCTACGGAAGATAATCTCACTAAAACAATGGAGCCAACTCTTTCTGGAAATTTAGTTTCTGATACAATGAGAATTAGGACACCAAGTCAATCAAATTCAGAGAATGCGAAATACGTAGTGTCTGAGTATTTGAAGCAAGCCAGGCTAATTAATCTCATGAAGGCCCAAGACGATAATAACATTGATAATGCAGGTGATGATAGTAATTTCGTAAAAGATAACAATGAAGAAACTATACACGTAGATGACGTAAGTACAGACTCAGAATCTGTGAAACTGCCTACTGACCACGATCCAGTTGCAAGGAAAGTTGTTATTGGTGTAGGTGGTGTCACGTTCAAAGTCAGTAAAGGAAAAGAATTTGAAAATGTGTCACCCTATTCGCCTGGTCGGCTTATGGAAGATGGCCGAAGAGTGTGCGATTTCTGCAACAAGACATTTACGAAACCATCGCAACTGAGGTTGCATCTTAACATCCACTATATGGAGAGACCTTTTCGATGTAGCGTTTGTGCCGTTAGTTTTCGGACTAGAGGACATCTCCAAAAACACGAACGTTCCGGTTCCCATCACAATAAAGTTTCAATGACATCGACATTCGGAGCAGCAACATCTGTTAATCCTCGCCCCTTCCGGTGTTCTGATTGTAATATTGCGTTTAGAATACATGGCCATTTGGCGAAACATCTTAGGAGTAAGATGCATGTGATGCGGCTTGAATGTTTATTTAAATTGCCGTTTGGGACATTTACTGAAATTGAACGTGCCGGTGTCAGTTTGACGGACATTGATACAACGGACTGTGCAAGTTCCCTCGCCAGCTTACAATCGCTGGCTCAAAAACTCCATGAGAAAGATCCTACCAAACTGGAGTTTCCAGAACGCAGCAGTACTGCTGCATCGACTCTTGCTGTTGGTAAGGATTCGTCTGAAGATGAAGATGCCGGTTTGGACAAAATGTTTATTGACAGTGAAAAAGATAGTGAGATGAAGACTAACGATAACAGTGAAGGTCTAAATGTAGAAGCGCGAGTTAATTATAGTGCCACAGATAATTAGTGCCAAAATTATTATAAGTAGGATATTTTAATGTGCAATTTTGTTTGTTTTTAATTTAAGCTGTAAGTAATTACATATTCATACTGGGGTTTGACCCAGACGTGTGAAAACAAAATGATGCGCTTTAATTATATACATATTTGAATTTAGTTCCAATATGATTGCAAATGTCTTGTAAATATCTGAATTTGATATAATTTAAATGTTGTTACATTTGCTTCCAACATAAGGCTTACTTATATTTGTTATTGTAATTAATATTAATGTTAAAAGATCCGAACTTTGATATTTAAGTATATTAAATTGTTAATGTGGTCCAGGTTTAGGTAACGCTTGAAATATCAATGAAACATATTATAAATTCTTGAGATGTAGTCAAGTTTATCTTGATAAGTACCATAACTACTTTTTGTATGTATTTTTATAAAATATATACCACGATGTATTTACACTGTGTAACATCTACTTCCAAAATCCCTTATTATCTCTATAATAATTGGCATATCAAGTTCCGTAAACGAAATTTAGATGTATATAAAAATCCTTGAAGAGTCTTCCATATCAAAATAGTACATGAGCTAGATACCTATTTGTTTCTAAAACTAGTTACTCTTCATTTGGGTGAATATTTGACGAGTGTAATCAAATTGACAAAATTTTAACGACCATAGTAATCAAGGTGTCAATAACTTTAATATTCTTATTGAATTCCTAAACCTACTTATGGTATAACAATTATATTTTTTGTTAAAAATAAATTATATTTTCTTTTATTACTTGTTTAATATGGGATTATACGTCAATAGGCGCAACACTTGTTTGAATTAATGACTAATACTAACAAATTTAAGTAATTTTTAAAAGTACATTCACTGGGCATAAATTTAAACCTAATTATTTACAGTGTTCATCGACGTATGTAAAGATGAGACTTTGGAAATTAATAGTCAAGATAGATTTTATTTAAACATTTTATATAGCAGCTATACAACGAATGTAGTTATTTTAATTAGAAAATGAATTAACATTAAAAAAAAAAATTTTCAAAAAAGATCCTACGGAATGTATATCAGGAATTTGACATGTCAGCATTACAATTTTCATGTAAATTGATTCATGTTGTAAATCGAACAAACATTTTAAACAATACTACAGCTGATTGTGATTGTGACACTTCCCTAGTATACATTTTTTTACATTTATTACTTTATACAAGTACCTATAAATTAGCGGTGTCTGCAAATGTATTAAATTTAAAAAATAAATAAAATAAAAAGTTTTTTGAAACTACATTACGTATAATATTTGGTTATTTTATCAACTTTTTTTAAAATAATATTTTTTATTGTATTCATATTAATTAAAAAGGCCAACCACTAAGTTAAAGACTTGAAATGATAACGCCGCCGAATACTATCTATTTATTTAACCTGTGTAATGGTTTTAGGTGATGCTGTAGAACAAAGCCTAGGTAGCGCCTAAAAAACGGCACTAAACTTAGCTTTATGTATTTTATATTTTTTTATATATAAATGTAAACGATTTGGCGTCAAAATTTTTTGTCAATCAATCAGATTGACCTATCATTATCGAATAATATACATATAATATCAAGACATTTTTTTTGCAATTTGGGAATGTCCTACAATTTATTCTAAAGCATATATGAAATACTCTTACTGTCTTCTGTGTCCAAAGTACATAAATTTAATGGCTAACCTTAACTATCACTTCAATGTTAGAAAAAAAATGGTTGCCTGTAAAGTCGGTTTTACGGGCGAAGATTTTACGTGACAACGCGCGCGGCAGACCGATCATAGTTGAGTGGGAGAGAGACGCAAGGCATTCGGCGGGCCTCTCTCTCGTTCGGTGACTCATCGTAACGTTACCGAGCGTTACACTTTTTCATAAGTGACTCCCAGCCGCAACCTAATTTAAGACGTTGTCACGTCAATAATCAATGTGGAAACAGCTAGACTGGACATTTATCAAAATCGTAATTAGAATCAAATGTTTTGTTACGAGTGCACTTATTACAGCATCATAAAATTGGTTCGTTTTTAAATCTTACTACTTATGGTGACACATATTGTTGTTGCCTTGATTTGTAATTACACTTTGAATTTGTATGATATTCTATGTTAGTGAATCTCGTTTTGTGCCCCACTATACTTTTAGTTACGAAACCATTACAAGTTTGAACAACAGAACATGTAATATAAATATGTAATAAAAAAGGAAAATAAGTTTGAACCTCAGGCGAATTTTAAATTTAGGACTTAGTGAAAATCTGTTTTAAGTGCATTGTTACAGTTACTTTTTATAGGATGTTATTCAACATTGAGAAGTTCTTGCATGAATAAAACAAGAAGGGTTTGGGAGGATTTAACAGAACCTATCTAACTTACCATAAATGTGATTTCGTGATTACATATTTTTATCTCGTTTTTATTAAGTTTCCCATTTTGTATTTCACAAAGTTGTACTTGGATATTCCCACGAGAAAAATGTTTTAAGGTCATACATGAATTTTTCGGGGTCCAGTGCTACCCCCATTTGAAATAAATCATTTTAAAGAAATCGGAGATATCATTTAAAATTTTGTCTTTGTGAAGCCCTAGTTAACCCTTCAAACTAATTTATAAACTTCTGTTTACAGTATGGGTACTGTTAATACAAACGCTCAAACATTTTTTTCAGATAGGTAGGTAATTCCTATTAGGTAGTCAATAGTATGGAGCAATAGTATGGTGGAAAGATGTTTGTTAAGTAGATTGGTGTTCTTCTTGATTACCTACTCTTTTCGCATTTAGCTTTTTCGTATATTGGATAAAACAGTAATACATATTTATACTATGCGAGATATAAATGACACCCCTTTGACCATTATTACCCGACTACGGCGAAGCTAAAAAGAGGGTTATGATTTTCGTCGCTTTGTATGTTTGAACTGTATGTATGTAAGTGTGTATATGTATGTTCACCTGTAACCTCGTATCTGCAATGTTATCCATGTCAACTTGACAACGTGTTATTGTTGGAGTCGTCTTGACTGTCCGCAGGTTATACTCGCAGACTATATGACGTCACACTAAATTAACTATGGCGCCATCTGTAGGCCAAAAAGTGAAACTATAAAATAAATCACGTTCCAAAAAGTAAAATATAAAATAAATGACATACCGTGTTGGGAGCCAAATAAAAGAGCTTAATTAGCACATTTCAAATATTATTAGCGTTGTTACTGGCTGCTGTGCTTGCATAAACTGGATATTCGTATTTACAATTAAGAACTTTCCCGTAGTCGGGTTTTATTAGTTTTTTATTTTTATTTATTTAACTTTATTACAAAAATTGTAAACGGCGGACTTAAAGCCTTAGGCTTTATCTACCAGTCAACCGACATTTTTTTAATTTGTATCTTGTATAATTTAATATTAGGAACGTTTCTTACACTTTAGATATGAATTTCGTAAGAGGTATGTCTTATAACGTTATAACACATACATCTACTACCAGATTCATAACAAGTGTGTCAGAATGGTATTTGAACGAATTTTAAATGGTTGAAGTGAGTCACACAGCATTTTAAACTAGTAAATTCTAAAAAAAATATTGGTACAAATGCCATTGATGAAAAAATATCTATTGCTTTGTCTATAATCGTGTATGTCGTGATGCGATATGTTTAGACAACTTTAACTTACTTAGTAAGATTATAAATGTAAAATCATATTTGTTTATGTATTTATAAGTATCTAGTTCTGTTAAAGGGTATTAATAATGTGTATATAACGGATAAAGTAAAGACTTGTCAAATATTTACTCATTTATTGTTTATACATTATACATTATATGGATGGATATTTTACAATAGTAAGAATATTAAACTAAATGTAAAATGAATCTGTAGTCTTCTTTTCCTCCTTTATCGAGCATCGAAAACGACCACTGAAATATTAAGTCAAGGAAAATTATCGTTATAAAATGTGTACGAATGTGGACTAAAAAATATTTTTAGCTCATCAGGTAGATTATTAAAAATATTGTATACGTATTTTTTCTTTTTTCTGATTATCAAATAATTAAAAAGATACAGCGCATTCCGCATGACGTCACGATCAAGTACGATTTTCACTTGACGCTGTCGCCAATCACCCCCACACCGAAACTTGTCGCGCTGTCTCTTTGTGAATTTTTATACTTAGATTAACCGAAAAATATGGGTCCATTATTTATTGGATAAATAACCCGTGAATGATCTAACTGACGACGAACTAAATAAAAAACAATTTTTCGGACCAAATCGACATCCCTATTCCGGGCTGGAGAATTTTCATAGGCAAAAATAAAAAAAGCGGCCAAGTGCGAGTCGGACTCGCCCATAAAGGGTTCCGTAGCAACAAATAACATAATATAAAAGTTCTAAAGGTAAATTGCGGTTTACGATTTATGACGTATTAAAAAATAACTATTTATGATACCGAGACCGCTATAGTTTTAATTGAAAGTACATACTTTGAGGTATATACCACATTTTTTTCAGAATTATTTTAATAATATTTCAAAAGTTACGTTGGGGGATCACCTCAAATTTTTACTTTGTATTAGATTATCTCAAGACTGGGGGGTTTGATCTACATAGTTTTAAAGCAGTTTTTGTTGCATTTTAAAAGACCTTTTCAACGATACCCCACACGTTGGGGTTAGTCCAATTTAATTTTTTAAATTCACTTTTCGTTGTATAAAATACATTTTTTCATAAGTTTAAAAACCAACTTTTAAAACTTCAATATCTATCTCTCCACCAATTTTCGTGACAATCGGTGCAGTAGCGGCGGAGTACGAGTCCGGACGGACAGACGGACGGACATGACGAAACTATAAGGGTTCCTTGTGGACTACGGAACCCTAAGAAGCAGCATTATGAAAGTAAACTTGGTTAATGAAATATACTAAGCATAACAAAAAAAGCTTACCTTTGACATGCACATTTAAAATCGAAATCTTTCTGCCATATTTGCAACAGCACCTCACCTCAACATTCATCTATCGATTATATTAGGAACGAATTGCTATCAATCAAATTGACATACATTATGTAATTCTATGTTATATTATAACGTTAACATAATTTCCTTATTTCATTTTAATACAAACTAGGAAACCGTTTTTCAGAAAAAAAAAATTGTTATAATTACTCTCAAGATAATGTACAGACTCTAATCATATCCAAATCAGTAAAGGCATTTCGAAGTTGAGCCGAAGAAACTAATATAATGCATACATGAACCCTAAAAATATGACACCCGGAAATGTAAAACTTAAATTTACAGAATAATGTTGTTTGTATTAGTATTTAGGCAAGGCAGTTGTGTAAAAAAACTAATGCTCATGCTGTGTATTAAATAGTGAAAATGATGACTGGGTTTACTGACACATTTGCCAATCGAGTTCTGTTTCATAGTTAAAACAGAACTCTGAGGGATTCAAGCAAACTTTTGAAAACAATACCTTTAAACTATCATGTTACATCATTTATACTCATGTTATGATGTAACATGATACATGGGAATTAAAAGTACTTCTTGAGTTAATTTCCGTGTATATTGAAAATACAGGAAGCCTGAGAGAACTAGCTTACTCTGCATGGGCGGAAAAAAACATTCCGTAGCAGCTGTTCTCTTTTGCTATCAGTTAGATTATTTAATTTATAATGTATTGAAATAGGAATGAAAAAAGAAACATATCGGGTTGTGTATAGAATGCTTAGCTATAAAAATTAAATCAAAAATGCTAGGTATCACAATATATATCCTGTATTTTTGTAAAAACATGTTTAAATTTCAATTATACTCATTTTCTAAGTTTAAAACGTTTTTTTTTTGAAAAAATACAATATATATAAATATAAATTATTTTTAATATAAAACTGTCAAAAAATATCTAGGTATATTGGCGGGTTCAGAGTACCATAAAACTGTAGATATCATTTTAACCTTCGTTTTGACCACTAAATATTATATAAATCTGATTTAATAACTTTATATTTGGGACATTTCGTGATTTAGATAAGGCCTAAATACACCACATGCGGGTTACTCCCCCGTACAAAGTTCGTCTTGTCAAATCTTGTAAGTATGAGTTAAAGCATTTAAATTGCCTTACATGTGTGGGCTATGAAATTTAAATAAAAACATATTAGGTGCCAGGAGGACATTTTGACCAATGTTGCCATATAATCATTGCCAAAAAGAGACTAAAATAACGCAATTCAGCGTTTCATAGGGAATTATTAATTCGTTGAACACAAAAATGTTTCAATTGTTTTACACTAACACCTAATCTATGACTAAAGGTGCGTACAGACTGGTGAAACGTAACATGAAATATATAATTCTGCCTTTCATTGCATGTTCGCTGCAAGCTTGGAACAGGGCAGTCGCCCGGGGCCTCGCTCTTGCAGTGGCCTCGCAAAACAACTCGACCCTTTTTATTTTATTTAAGAGTCCCTTACCCTACCTAGCTAGACAGAATCAAACTTTCAAAAAACGTAGTCTAGCTTTTATTTTGAAACGACATGTCAGATTTCGGCAAACTTTGTAATTTCAAATATATTCCATAAATAGGTAAATAACTGGTTTTCACCGTCAAAATATGAAGGGAACTCTTAGTATGTATTATTAATTTTGGTCCTTAGTTGTATTGTAACATAACAATAAATACAATAAAGTTGGTTTATTAGAAAATGAGAAATTAATTAGGTAAGAATTTCGGTCTTTGAAAAACTTGAAGTTCAGTTTTTATTATTGTGTAGCGTTTGGGGAATCCTCGTGTTTCAATCCTTTCTCATAAAACATAAACAATACCTACAATCAAATCACATACTTTGAACAAAGGACAAGGGCCTCGCAAAACTCTGCCGCCACCCGGGGCCTCGCAATGGTTAAAGCCACCGCTCCTCAGTGGTTTCGGTCAGATATTTTCCTTAATTACTTCAAAAATACCAATCTAATTTTTTTTTAAATTCTCATAGATATCTCTTTTATTTGGTATGTCACACAATATAAAAAAATCTTTTTTTATACCCTAAAGTGGCCCCCATATTTGATATTAATTTATTTTGGGTCACTCATTACATATGTGTACTAAATTTTAACTCTATTGGTCTAATAGTTTTGTAGTCTAATTGTTTTTACGTTATGAGGTATGGAATCCTAAACTAAAGCCTAGCTTTTCGGGCGCTGCGCGGGATGCAAGGTTTTTCGTGCAGCTGTTGAAGTTGGCTAAAGTATACATCGTATTGAAATAAAAACCGGCCAAGTGTGTGTCGGGCCACGCGGGATCCGTAGTCAGTTCTTGTTTTACGTAACGAACACCTGTCTAACTAATTTATTAAAAAAAAATTTTTTTTTTTGCAAGTACATTTTGATTGACTGACTCTTTAATTTGTAAACCCTACTTAGCTCTGATAGTTTCCCTTTTAAATTCGTTATATTATATTACTAGTGCCATGAATTTTTTCAAATTTCCATATAAAACCGTTTAGCTGACACAGGAGGGGACACTTGACTCCAACAAAAATTTGTACTTTCAAACTTAATATTTTACAAACTAATCCCTGCTACCCTAAAAAAAAACTTCCAAGATTTTTTTACCTGTCGGCGTGATTAATATACATACCCATGCCAAATTACAGATTTCAAGTACTAAAAGCTTCTGAGTTAAACAGCCGGCAGACCGACAGAAAGACATGGCGTAACATGGCATAACTATAAGTTTACTATGAAACCCTAAAAATGAGTAAAAAACTGCAGTCAGTAGGAAACATTAAAAATATTTATTGTAAAATACACACTCTCAAATTAAAAAAAAAGCTCAGCACTTCATGGTTCGACACAGCTCCACTCCCACCAATCAATTAAAATCGTGAAATGCAATTATTTCAACCAGCTGTACAAAACTGCGTATATCTCAGACCCTTTTTGCTTGGAAGCTGACATATCGAAACAAGAGTTGGAAAATAGAATCGTAGAAAAATATATAAAAAAGGATACATCTTTTTGTTCTCTTCTTATACATAATCCTATAACCGCACTCTCTGCACCTGATGGGATCTTTTGGTTTTATTTCATTTTCTTTATGACATTCTGTAAAAAAAATATTGTAATTATCATACAATCAAACAGTTTTGGATGTAAAGATGGGGGAGGGCGAGTCAGGGTGCATGCCCCAACTGGCAAGTCTAGGGGTGGCAAAATGAAACACTAGTTTGCAATACACTTTACCGCCGCATCTGTTTTCACCAGAAGTAGGGTTGATCAGGTTTTGCTATTCATTAACAAAATTCTAGAACCAGGGTCAGGATCAGAATAGCTGTAAGAGGAGAAATTGGATCCGACATGCCAGAGGGATTCTGGCACTCGAAGTTATTCATATTTAAAAAAATAAAGATATTTCATGCTAGCCTATGCAAGCATTTTGATTTATGGAAAACCAACATTTTAGAAGCAAGCAGCAAGTCAAACTTGCGTAGCTAAGTGAAGAACAAATATTTTACTTCTAGCAGCACCAACAGTGGAGGCTCTCCCTGGTGACTACCTATCGATGGTTTACTGAAGACTTTTGACTGCTTCCCCCCTGTTGAAGGAGCAAGTAAACGTAAACATTGTTTTGGCATTTGTGTGGCAACTTTTCTGGTACCTAATTAAAAATATCTTCTCTTTTTTGATATTTACACATTGACTAATAGGAACCTTTAGGCACGACGCTATATGGGCTATATAATAAGATGTAGGCGATGTAGAAAAAAATTAAGCAGTGAATAGATCCACATACCTCCGCATACATAAATCATAATTTTCGTCAGGGATCCTTCTTTATTCGTGTCGGCCATTGTATTAGTTTTCTATTATATTTGAACTTGACAATACTTGCTGCTGAGCAAATTTGAGGGTTTTTGTAACTTATTCAGAAATTCTACAAACAAATCGGATATAACTGAATATAACAAAAACAAAATTAGTTTGGCTTGAAATATTGTTGGTACTCTATGCTTGAACTGAAATTAAATACCTAATAAATTCACACGCGTTGACGCGTTTTAGGTTTTAGCACGGCAAGCATGCCTATGAAACTTAGAACATTGCAGAATTTTGATAAAAAATTCAATAAAACGCCATCTAGGTACGAATCAGCTGACCTAACTCCTAATGCGTGTTATAGAATAGGAATATCAAATGGTGGAGAAATTCGCTTGACGAGGTAGCACACGTGATAGCTCATTTGATTAGAGCATGGTTAAAATAAGAGCAACGTTGCGAGTTCAAGTCCCACTCACGCAGTATATTTTTTACACCATTTTGTTATTTGATAGGAATATTAAATGATCGATAAATTCGACATGCGCGGTTAATAACTTAATAACTCAGTTGTTTAGGCTATAGAACATAGTCGTATTTGAGCCGAGATCGCGAGTTCAAGTCCCAACTCATGGAGTAATTTTTTCACCGTTTTATTTCATCTTGTAGTCCTTTGTTGTTGCGAAAGCATGTTACCAGATGGCACCACTGGTTTGATCTAATGTTAAAGCTACAGTTTCTTATCTATTTCAGTATATATACAATATTAATCTATGACGGCAAGAAATGACATTGACATAACATAACGATGATGACAGACAGAAGCAGTGCTGCCAACCCCAACTTAGTGAAAAACCAAAACTCTGAGCAAGAAAGGATATGAAAAACTGCACACATGCCAAAAAAACTGTAGAAAACTATAAAAATTAAAATAAACGGCAAATCTACAGTCTTTTTTTAGTTTATGGTTTCACAATGTATTTAAAGGTGTTAATAAATAAAACAAATAAAGGAAATCAAGCTTACTGAATCAAATTATAGAAATTATTTGAAATAAATCATGTACTTTTTTTACATACCTATTCATCATCGAAATATAATTCTCTAGAATCGTAAATAATCCCGAAAAATCATTCCACGCGATATGTACCGCGGCGGGCGGGGCTTAAAATATGAACAGTGCGGTGCGACAGTTCGCCGTGACACTCGAGTCGTGCGATTGCGTCGCATGAAGTTTCCTTTAAGAATATTGCTGTGTTTTGGCGATAATCGATTCATTAAAATGCCGTCATGTGCAGTGAAGTGGTGTAGAAGTCAACAGACATGAAAATTAGTTAATAGAAAAAAAGTAATACGTAAACAAGGTTATTTATTTTAGCGCAGCGTACTGCATAATAGGTACCATCTGCGCGGTGTACCTCACCGCTCGTTGCGTTGACTGCCCCACCCGACCGACGACGACGCGTGACCTTGTCGCGACCAATCGCATGCATCTTTGTCTATGTGTGCGTTCGAATGTTTCGTTGTAATTACTGTTGAAACGATACAATCTTACACCAACACTATGAATAGGACGGAGTTCGAGCGCAGACTATGAATAGTGGACAACAAGCACACGGACGCACACACGCGTACCAGAAAACCATATAAAAGGCCAACCGGCTGGCACAATTTCGCATCCCGATGACCAAATGACGGCTGACATGGTCAAATTCGATAACTCTGCGGCTCCGAGTAGCCAGAGTTCCCACGCGATCCGTCCCCCCCGCATTCGCCGGAATCGAGTGCATAGGCGTAGAAACATTAGCTCGTTTACTAGGTACCGCCCGGCGGCACCTGGACGATTTGCGTCCTGATTAGGCCCTTCTGGCAACCGTAGCTTCGGCCCTTCAGGCAAAACATGGGTGTTGCAGCACCCCAAAATTTGCCATACCCCCTAGCACGCCCAAAGCCGAGGTTTCCCCCTTGGGAGCCCTTTGCGCTGTTGCTAGTAGTATATAAATATAGGAAGCCGGGCCCTTGGCCCGCTCCTCAAACCTTGTCCGGTGGAGTAGGATATGCCGTCTGAGGCAACCTATATATGTCAATCCTAAAAAAAAAAAAAAAAAAACACAATTTCGCTCGCTAGTCGTCTCAAGGTACGAAAGCCCCGCAGTCTGCCTTGAGACAGTCAGCCTGCTTGGTCGATCGTCACCAAGTAAGGTAGCTAGGAGGATACCGGTATTCGATGCCAAGATTCAGTACCACGATCCAGGTTAGGGTGTAATCACCGTAATAAGTACCTATGTCTGTACAGATGTGAATTGTATGAAGTATCTACTTAATAAATAAAATAGTAAGGAACATCGTGGATATTATTTCACGACCCACCTCCTACACTGTTTGTTTGCGTAAATGGAATCAGAATCGAAGCGGTGAATGTAGGAGCGTTAGAATTCTAGAGAATTATTGTTCGTAGCTATTAATTTATGAAAAATAAATCTGACTTAATGGAGAAAACAAACGTTTTGTTGTAAATGCCAAAAATCAAACAAAAAATAACGAGAATTACTGTTTTTATTTTTTCCATCCAGACGTCTGTTGGCACTGTCCCGGAGGAACCTACGCCGTATGGTTGACATCATTACTGGTCACTGTGCACTAAACAAACACCTTTACACCCTAGACATTACAGACAGCCCTCTATGCAGAGCCTGCATGGAAGCTGATGAAACTGCGAGCCATCTCTTCATCGAGTGCGGTGGCGTCTCACATATAAGAAGAGGGTTCCTGGAACATCAGGGAACCGTGGAGGAGGCGATCAGGGCGCCGGAGTGCGTCCTCGCCTTCCTGCAGGAGCTGGGGTGAACTGTGAACTTCACTGTAACCGATTGGAGAGAATTCAAAAAAGTTTTCTTTATCACCTTACATTTGCAAAGAAATTATGTCACACCCTGGAATCTTATGACGCTAGGCTTGCGTACTTTAGAATAACTCCTCTTCAACAGAGACGTACTCGTAATATCGCTGATATCCACTTTTTGCGGAAATTAGTAAACGGTATAATCGACAACCCCGCATTGCTAGGTAGGATAACCATATCGGTTCCACGTCAAAACAGCCGACTCCATACCAGGAAGACCTTTAGCACTCCTTTGACTCGTACTTTGTATCTGGAGAATTCACCGATTGTTCGCATGTGTTCCGCATATAATGATGTATCGTCAAAATTTTATATATTCAGTGCATCGGCCAATTCTATAAAAAAAATATGCTTCCGTGAATATTTAGTTACTTTACTTTTATATTGTAGTACCTAATAGTATTGTTCAGTGTAGTTATATGTACTTCTCTAATGCAGTTATTATATGTGCCTGCTGTGTTCACATCGTGAAGATTTTACACTTTTACATGTTACTGAATACTCTATACCCTACATATACTTGTTACTGTGTATTGTCAGTTTTTTGAACCTAAAAAAAATAAAAAAAATAGCTATCGGTGCTATCAAATAAAAATAAAATGTAATGAATCCCAAATTAATTATATACTAACATAGGTTAAGAAAATATACTAACAAAATGGATTGATATCTGAAATAAAGAATATTATTATATTATAAATGTAGTAGAAAAATAAAAAGCGGCCAAGTGCGAGTCGGACTCGCCCATGAAGGGTTCCGTAGCAGCAAGTAACATAATATAAAAGTTCTAAAGGTAAATTGCTGTTAACGATTTATGACGTATTAAAAAATAACTATCTATAATAACGAGACAGCTATAGTTTTAATTGAAAGTACATACTTTGAGGTATACACCACATTTTTTTCAGAATTATTTTAGTAATATTTCAAAAGTTACGGTGGAGGGCATCGAAATAAAATCTCTAGAAATCTAACGCTCCTACATTCACCGCTTCGATTCTGATTCCATTTACGCAAATAAACTAACAGTATTTACAACGAAACACTCAAATACACACATAGACAAAGATGCATGCGATTGGTCGCGACAAGGTCACGTACGGGTCGTGTCGGTGCCGAGGAGCCGGCTACTCGACCGACACGGCCGCGGTCAACGCCACGAGCGGTGAGGTACAATATTAAAATGTTTATTTACTTACATATGAAAGGTGAGTCCTGTGTTTTTCATGTCTGTATGGCTTTTACACCACTTTACGACACATGACGTCATTTTGAATAAATCGATTATCGCAAAAACACAGCAATATTCTCAAAGGAAACTTCTTGCGACGCAACCGCACGACTCGAGTGTCACGGCGAACTGTCGCGCCGCGCTGTTCATATTTTAAGCCCCGCCCGCCGCGGTACATATTGCGTGGAATGATTTTGCGGGATTAGTTACGATTCTAGAGAATTATTGTTCGTAGGTGGAGGGACACCTCACATTTTAACTTTATATTAGATTATCTCAAGACTGGGGGGATTGATCTACATAGTTTCAAAGCAGTTTTTGTTGCATTTTAAAAGACCTTTTCAACGATACCCCACACGTTGGGGTTAGTCCAATATTTTTTTTTAAATTCACTTTTCGTTGTATGGGAGGGGGCTGAAAAAAAAACATTTTTTCATAATTTTAAAAATCAACTTTGCTGCGTGCATCGTCTTCAAACCTCCTTTCTTTATCTCATCCTGTCCGTTTTTCATTTTACATTTCATTTCAAATTCCCTTTCATTCCATTTTCAAATCATTGACTGATCCCTTTTCACTCATTCCTATTCATTCCACCATCATCTCTGAAGCTGATCGCTCACCTCTCTCTATGTGTTGTACCTTATTAAATATTATTCTTTTATAACAGTCTCTTATACTCCGTATTCTTATGTAACAGTCTGTATCAGATAATAAATTATAATAATCTGTGTTGTTATCGAGTTTATTCTCCACTCCTACTACCTATCTTCTATGAGGGAACTCGCCTAGAGCGCTGGGACAGGTCGAGGTTCCACAGTTATGTAGATTTAATGATGCCCATAATATATTCCCATCAAGCCATGAAACATTCGGCGAAAAAACAATATCAGGAAATGAGATAATGTGTTTCCATGGTTTCTAAGGGATTTTCTCGATTTTATAAATTTCTCTAAAACTGTGATAGATATAACAATTGAAGTCTTAATAAGAGTTTCTTTTTAAAGTTATCTCTCGAAAATTACATAAAACGAGGGTGACCGCAACTAAAGTAAAATCCCACATTGTGCTGTGCTATGGTGCAGTGCGGTGCGGGCGACGCGAGCGACGACGGCGCGCCGTGGCGTGTTGCGTTGCGTTGCATTTGAGTCGTCGCGTCGTGTCACTTCACTCACAATAGTTGACACGCGAGTCACGTCACACCACACACGTGCTCGCGAGGCGCGCGCGCCAGGGTAAATCCGAGAATTTCGTTCCGAACTGTCCTTTTGCACGCCTCATAAGCGAAGCGCATGAGGTAGTGCTCTACTCTCGCCTTACAAAAATCAAGTGATTTTTTTAACTAAAGTGTCTCTATTTATTTTCTATCGCACTTGTACAATAATATTTACACATAAATGTCAAGGAAAAACACTAGTTTCAACACTTATGACATTTTTGAAAGACATTTTGCCTTTTAAATAAATAAAAACAATGTTTAATAAAATCATTTTGTGGACGTCCGTGTGTCTGTATGTATGGAAACTGGCGTGGTCACGATAACTCCCGAAAAACTTATCTGATCAAGTCCATTTTTTTTTATACGCTTGAGTATTATCCAAAACTAAGTCCTTTCGAAGATCACGGTCTAATTCAATGTAGTTTAATCGTAATCATTGTTATAAAAATACAGGTGACATATAAATAATAATTTTGGATGTGAGGTTTGTTGAAAGAGCTTATACCTATGTATGATGAGTACGAATGTGTAACTGGCAAGTAAGAAAAGAAGTAAAAAGAAATTTGAATAAAGAATGTTGTGATTTTATTTGTTTTATTAAATATGAAAGACGAATAAATGTAAAAGAAGCGATAAGTTACTTAATATTTTATATAATTTGCATTAACTAATTGGGAATGAAAAGAACAATCAGTGGTAACACTTTTCTTGACATTCGTGACGTAGTCTTGTGTCTTTTTCTTGTTTTTGCTTAGTTTTTTTGAGATTTCTCAAAATCTACCGGTCCGAATCGGTTTAAATTCACAGGAAACCTGAGTTGTATAGAACTCTTTGGAAAGCTACTTGTTTGGTTCCGATCGGTTTAGTTGTTCAAGAGTTATAAGCGGGTCACATACACACCCACACACACATACGGATAGGGTGCATGACACTTGCTCGTGAGTGGTCAGGGAAGATTCCTGAGACCTTTAAACGTCGAGATCTGATGAAAACTCGACTTTTCAAAAACGGGGTGAAACTAATAACGTCCCGAATTTTGAAAATAATCTCCAGTCGTGCGTTAAAGCCGACACGTACTTTTCTTCGTTTTAAGTTAGCAATAAAACAATCAAAATCAATTTAATTGTGAAAAATGAGATTATGAGGCGTGCACTTTTGGATTTTCCAAACTATTTTTTTATTTTTTATGGTTCCGTACAATTAATTAATTAAATTAATTAAAAAAATTAAAAATATATTTTTGTTATTATTGTAAAATGAATAGTATTGGTTTTATTCATGAAAGAAGACGAAAATTGACCATTCCCCTCCCTGATCTCCGAAACTACTGAACCTAAAATTAAAAAAAAAAACAAAATATAGTTCATTGCTTGTAGATTACAGAAAAACCTATAAGAATTCAATCAATTGTACGGAACCCTCTCCACGCGAGTTTAACTCCCACTTGGCCGGTTTATTTTCCTATCAAGTGACAGCCGTGCTTTGCAAGATTAAAATGTTCATATGGACTTGAAATGTAAATATGCCGTTGTGCCCTAAAATTAGGCAAGGATTTTAGAAAATATAACAATTTAAAATTTAATTGTGTGAATGGTAATGACGATGTAATAATGGTAATTATTGCACGTCCTATGGTAGTGATAACAGTCAAATGGTAATGATGTAATATAGGATAAAATTATAGATGGGCCGACTCTAACAATGACATGAAAAGGTAATGTTGCCGTGTTTGACGGTAAGAAATTACACATCACGATAAAAACATACGTTTATATCAATATTGTATATATGTTACGCTCAAAGACCGAATTCACTCATTAAGACTTAAGAAATAAATTATTTGTAAGGAAACGGAGATATCATTTAAAATTTTAAGCTAGCAAAACCTAGATAACCCTACAAACTATTTTATGAACCACTGTTTACAGTTTAATAACTTTCTCGTTTCGACGTTGATGATGATAATGACGATTATAACACGACGACAATGACTATGATTATGATGACGAGATCATCATCATCTTCGTCGTCTTCATCATCATCATCATCAACGTCGTCATCATCATCATCGACGTCGTCATTATCATCATTATCTTCGTCGTCATCGTCATCATCATCTGATGATGACGATCATCATCATGCAATGATGGTATTTTCATCATCAACCGAAGATGATATGATCATTATCATCGTCATAATTGCCATCATCATCATCACTACCCACGGACGACTAGGTGGACCCCCCCATATCAAATTACTGTGCGGCATATCCATAATATGGTTCTATACTTAATATACTTCCAATTCGTGTCGTACCGTGGCCCTCATCGAAACGCTCGGAACGCGTTGTGGTTGTGGTCGTTCTGTGATTACCTACCACAACGCGTTGTGGCCGTTTTACACATAATAATAATAAATATAAGCTAGAATATAATAAATATAAGAAATAATAGCCACAACGCGTTGTGGCCTATTATGTCGCTCAATTAGCGAATTCGGTCTATGAGCGTAAAATATAATATACGTAAAACGTCATTGCCATTTACAAAATATCACTAACAATGGTGTTGACTATTTATTGGTTACAAATATAAAATAACATTTTAACAATATATAAATGAATATAAAATATCGATTCTCCATAAAATCAATTTATGAAAAATAAGGTCGAATGTGGATGAGAGTAGCTCAGGACCGTGGTAAATGGCATTCATTGAGAGAGGCTTATTCCCAGCAGTGGGAGGTTTAAGGCTGTGAATGATGGGAATGATGAAGTATTAATCATAAATGTAGAAACACGGGTATACATTCTTATTCTTTTAAGAATTAATATCAATATTGGTGAGTCGTCAAAAATTACGCTAATGGTGATGACGATGGACGCGTGTTTTCACTGTTTTCTTTTCTAAATACAATAAAATCGTCATCTTTTTAATGGCAAATCAAGATAATGACTTGGAGATTCATTACATAATACTTTTGTATTCATCAAAAGTCATATTTTTTTACGACCATGGCATAGTTGAAATTCAGCGGATTTTCGTAACCACCCGCCCCGCCATACGACGCAGCACACGCACATGTCTACATTTGTGACTGGGCGTTAGAATATGAGATTCAGCATGCAGATTCTGTCCGTGAATGGCCACCCTATGATAACTATAATAAATTATTATACCATTGCAACACTAGCAGCTGACTGACTGACTGACGCTGACCTGACCATTTGTTTGTGGTTATAAGAAGTGGGTGGATAAACGCTATTTATACATATTTAACTAATTTGTGGATTAACGGTAAACGTAAATGAAAAGATTTTTGTAGATTACCTACCTTGGTAGATTAAAGAATAAATATATACAATACTTACATGTTACTAACTAAGTATAGATAAGTTAGATACCTATCATTTAATTTTATCCTTTTACAAATATTTTACTGATAATGGCAAGAAATGCGAAGATGAATGATTTTTTGGGTAATTTTGATCCAGAAACATCAGTACGTGAAAGGCGGAAATTAAATCGTAAAAGTTATTTTATGAAGTAAGTTCTAGAGCGATAACCCTTATTAATTTCATGTTTTATTGTCTTTCATCTCTAGATGTACAGTCACAGAATAACTTAAGCCTTGAGATACGATTTTTTGCTAATCAAATAAACAGTAGCTTTAAATTACATTATTTACAACTACAGGTAAGATATGTCATTATCTGGTATGAGATGCTTTTAATTATAAAACATTGCACAAATAAAAAAAATTGATCAAAATATCCCCTGGTCTCGTTCACCGAACCACGTACATAATTGAGTTTAAAATATGATCTGTATTCATCTGTTTCATTATTTTCTTCCAGTCGTAAAAGTAAAAATATTTACAATGAAAGAGGACAGATAGCAGTCACAGGAAAAGATCTCTGTGATTGCTTGGATGAATCTTGCCCAGGATGTCACTTTCCTTGTCACAAGTGTGCTTCTTCAAAATGTGGCCATGAGTGCAGGTAAAACTTTTTATTAGGTACTGGTAAAAATTTGGCTGATGGTTAAAATTCTACAGGTAAAAATTTAAAGAACAAAAATCAGTCCATGATATGCAAATAATTTTCATAAAAATTAATACTGAAAATGGAAAAACAACAATATTTTGTACTCCCATAGAAAAGCTATCTGGCGTAACGCTGATTAGTATTGCGGCGTATTTTTATTTTCTATTAATAGGGATGTGGACTGGGACCGATGAATTGTATTTTATTTAGTCCGTTAGTAAGATTATCCAAAAATAATGGACCCATATTTTTCCGTTTATCAAATTAGTAAAAATTTACTAAGATACATTGCATCGAAGTTTCGGAGTGTAAAACCATGTGTCACCGTCAAGTAAAAATCATACTTAATTGTTATGTCATGCGGAATTTATATGCGCTGTGAGTCTTTATATTTATTTGCTAATCAGTAAAAAAATACGTACATACTTAATATTTTATAATCTACCTGATGAGCTAAAAATATTTTTTAGTCCACTCTGTATTTTTTGTATTGTAAGGACCTACTTCAGTTCCATGTACAAAACGAAAATTAAGATATTGGGGCATGGCAGTGCCCAAAAGCGAACAAACAAAGGCACAACCGTAGCATACTTGAAGTAGTTTGAGGCACTTTTGACTCTCTAGAAGCCTAAATTTTTTGTGGCCAAGAAAACTTGGCTGTTTGTATAATCTTACATAGGTACCTACATGATTACATATTATGTTAAGGCGACGTGGGTTCACAATTTGAAATACTGTGCGTGTTTTTGAAAAATCACTGTTATTAAACTACTACAGTTTATTCCTCAAAAAATTTACATAAAAATCTTAAGGATTTTCTACAGACACCCACAATAGCCAAAACACGATTAATAGTTTTTGGCTCGATAGAAAAAAATCACAAACATACCTCTAAATTGCCTAAATCAGCTTTTTTAATACGTATTACTATTTTATACAATCACCTTTTTATATGAAAATTATACCAAAAAATGTATTATCTTAATATCTATCCATTTTGGCTACAAAAAAAATTATAAATATAATACAAAAAAAATAATAAATAAAACAATAAAATATTCGCCGTGAGCGAAGGAAGGGCCGGAGCCGTGCTCAACGATATTTCCCAGTGTTTTATTTATTATTATTTTTGTTTTATATTTATAATTTTTTTTGTAGCCAAAACGGGTAGATATTTAGATAATACATTTTTTGGTATAATTTTCATATAAAAAGGTGATTGAGGTGAGGTATAAAGGCAAATTTAGAGGTATGTTTGTGATTTTTTTCTATCGAGCCAAAAATGCTCAATCGTGTTTTGGCTATTGTGGGTGTCTGTATTAAATCCTTAAGATTTTTATGTAAATTTTTTGAGGAATAAACTGTAGTAGTTAGTTTAATAACAGTGATTTTTCAAAAACACGCACAGTATTTTAAATTGTGAACCCACGTCGCCTTAACATAATATGTAATCATGTAGGTACCTATGTAAGATTATTTTGTTTATAAAAATGTCTTTTAATGTTACAGGGTTAATAGAAAATGGATGTATGATAAAATCGAAATAGAAGGAAATGATTTGGTTATAAAAAATGAATACAAACACAAGTGAACAGTGGAAATGGCGGGATTTTAATCACTCGTAGTTTAAAAAAAAAACCAAGAGGTCCCATTTTTTATTTTAATGGAGGTGCTGATATGAAGTCTGAAAACTGGATTTCTTGGCCTGCTTGATCTATAATTTAAATGCAGCTAGGCGATCTAAGGAAGGTCTATGTAAAATTTTATTGGAATTGCAGTTTATAAAGAATGCTGTTGGATAAAATTTGCGTTTTATTTTAAGAACAAAATTTATTAAACCTTTTATTTTACGTTAAAAGTGTAAGGTGCGTTGGGGTAACATCAAAATAGGGGAGAGAACGTTGGAATCAATTTTTAGGCAAACGTGACGTTTTTTAAGCGTCGAACCAGGCTGACTTCACTCCCCGTGAAGGTATCGAAACTAAGTATCGAAAACATACCTACCTACGCGCGGCGGCCTTCTTGAGGTGGCTAATCCAGTGGGGATCAAGTATATTTTCAATACCTGCACGGGGAGAGTGAAACAGGCAGGCGTATCATGGATGGAGAAAAATAGAGTATTATGATGATACTCAGACCAATTCATTGGTTTCCCAATTCCACCAATTCATCAATTCATTCAGTGATACTTTATCAGCTACTTGACCTATATAAATCATCTTTTCTCACGAAAATGTGGGGCCAAAAGTTGAGAACCACATGTTATGACTTATGAATGGCTATGGCCACATGGCGGGAAAATGTTATCAGGGAGCACCAGAAAAGATTTTATAACAAAATATCAACAATTAAATCGCTAAGGTAAGGGCGCGTCCAAGGACACGCGGCGCGGCCTGACAGGCGGGCCGCCTCAAGAACACAGCAACGGGCGCCGCCGCCGCGATGGAAGTAGTCTCAGATGGAAGCGAGACGCACTTAGAGGTATTTGAACCTAAAAGCTGCTCAAAAATGTATTTTGTCTCTAAATGCGCCTATAGGTGTCAATCATTACAAAATGTAATAAGTATCATTTATTTCGTCTTACATCATACATAAATAAAACTAAAAATTAAAAACCATAATTAAAATATATTAAAAATCGTTTAAGGCAAAGAGATAGGCAAATGACCTTGCTTGTTTTCACTCACACATGCACAACCTAATACGCACAGTGAGTGTGCACACATAGAAACATGGCCAGCGCCATCTATCAAAAAACCGGAATTACATACAATGGACGGCAAGCAGATATCACTTTTCAAAAAGTTTTTTGCGCGTCGTTAGTTGTTACACACAGACTTATTCACGTTATAGATTCGCCCAAAATATTTTACAGAGATTATAAGATTGACTATTTTAGTCTCTTTTTACGAGAATTTAATACAAATGTATATACCCATGTTTTGACGTAAAAACATTATTTGCTATTAAATTCAAACAACTTATTTGTTGCCAGAAATATATTGCTTTAAACAAAAAAATCCGGAACAATGAAATTCTAATTCTAATAGTAGGTACCTACTCCAAACAAACAATTTTTAGGGATCCGTAGCCAAATGGCAAAAAACGGAACCCTTATGGATTCGTCATGTCTGTCTGTCTGTCTGTCTGTCCGTCCGTATGTCACAGCCACTTTTTTCCAAAACTATAAGATCTGTACTGTTGAAACTTGATAAGTAGATGTATTCTGTAAACCGCATTAAGATTTTTACACAAAAATAGAAAAAAAAACAATAAATTTTGGGGGGAACCCATACTTAGAACTGAAACTCAAAAATTTTTTTTATCAAACCCTTACGTGTGGAGTATCTATGGATAGCTCTTCAAAATTGATATTGAGGTTTTTAATATCATTTTTTTCTAAACTGAATAGTTTGCGCGAGAGACACTTCCAAAGTGGTAAAATGTGTGTGTATCCCCCCCGCCCCTGTAACTTCTAAAATAAAAGAATGATAAAACTAAAAAAATATATGATGTACATAACCATGCAAACTTCCACCAAAAATTGGTTTGAACGAGATCTGGTAAGTAGTTTTTTTTTATACGTCATAAATCGTAAACCGCAAATAACTTAAAAAAAATACACTATCATTAAAACATCGATCAAAGTTACAACGAACTACATGAACTTTTATATTATGTTACTTGCTGCTACGGAACCTTCATGGGCGAGTCTGACTTTCACTTGGCCGTTTTTTTTCGTGTTCCAACGGACCAAAAAACTATAAAAAAGTGGATCATTGTTATGAAGAGAGATCCACTAGCAAGCAAGAGTAGGTACTTTTTACTGTTGCGAAGATCATTTTGACATATTATAGTACTTATTTAGTATTAATTAAGTATGTACCTACCTACCTAAACGATCAATAGAAATAGGTTATATTATAGGTTATAGGTAGGTAATCTATCTCTTTTTCTCATTATTGCTAGATTTATCTAATTCAACCTGGTACAGCCTTTTAATAACCCATCGGCCATTGCTTAAAATCTAAAAGTAAACGTTTGGGTTATCTGAACGCCTATCTACCTACGTAGGTACATGCATAGTTCAGGAGACAACTGTATTTTAACCTGCAATAAATGTTACGATTAACTAATTTTCAGGGTTCCGTACCCATAAATATATAAAATACTGATTTATGGATAGTCCTTTTTCAAATCCATCTTTCAATTTGTTACTTATTATTACAGTTACCGAAACAATGCAAAAAACCAACAGTGTTGACCACTAACCACGATATTTGCGGGCGGACGGCGCGCGGCGGTGGCGTGCCGTATGGTCCGGAGTGACGTCATCACTACTTGGCTGGCAGACGCGTGTTTTTAAATCGGGTCCAATAAAATATTGAATATCTTCTGCATTTATGAACGGATTTCAAAAATTCAAAAAGTACCGTACTAAAAAAAACATGATGCATGCGAAACACTAGTCAAAATCTGTTTTCTGTTAATTTATTGATTCTCATTGATAAAGATATAAAATGCTGAAAAAATCTGACCACGAAAGTCACACCAGTAAAAAAAACAACCATTTCTGTTACTTTTCGCTACAATTAAATAGTCTTGTGCATTAAATATCAATCAATTAAGACCAGTACATGCTTTGCACAAGCGTTGAGTATTTACATGTTGCAAAAGTACTCACTTTGTTTCATTTTACATCAACTATCTTTATAAAAATACAATAGGGATGACCCCTATTGTATTTTTATAAATAATTAATACAGGGTATGTTGATAGTTGATGTTAAATGAAACACAGTAAATACTTTTCGAAACAATTTTTCAAAATAGAAATTAAAACATAATTCAACTTTTCTCTTACTATCTAAAGAATTTGTACGAAACAAAATAGATAAAAAATGGTTTCACATAAACATTATTATCTTATACGACGTATAAGGCTTTCTATGATGGTAATAATTTTACAATTCATTTAAAAACCTTTATTGTACATCAGCGATAGTTACACATAATAAAATAATTGATATTACAAATGGTGGACTTATCCCAGAAGGGATCTCTTCCAGTCAACCAGTAGGTAGGGCAGAGGATAGTTACAAATTTAGTAGGAAGGCAGAAGTACGTACAGAGCAATGAAAAAAAAAACAAGTATAATGATAAAGCTTAAACGCTACAAATACACTACATACATACCTAATGAATATGCTACATATAATATATAAATAAATATTTTATATTACTCAAGTCTAGATTTAAAGGAGCCTAATAATTGAGACATTTTATCTCCACTGGTAAAGCGTTCCATAAACGCGCAGCGAGCACAGCGAAGGACTTCGCGTAGGTCTATGAGGAATGTGATCTGGGATCTGTAGAAGTGGTTCACTACGAACGACGACGGCTATCAAAAACTTTAAAGGAGAATTTTTCATGAAGATATACGTGTGAGCGAGGATTAAATAGAATGTTAAAGAGAAAGAAAAGAACGTGAGTGTGACGGTGTTGTCTGATAGATAAGCCGAGAGGCTATTGTACTCATACAAATTAACTTTAGTGTTTACATAACATTAAATCTGTAAATTTCCATAATTGAACCAAAGTTAAAAATGTAAGTAGTAAAGAGGTAAAATGTAAGTAGTATAGGGTAAATAAAACTAGACAAGTTTACTCCTCTTTACTTTGTATATGGATATATCATATAGGCTTAACTTTTCCTATGAAATTAGGAAAGGTTTTAGATCTTACAATGCTTCATATTTTATCTCCAACACATACCAATACTTATCAACACATACCAATAACTACTAATACATACCAACACAAACCGTTCTCAAATTTTAAATGATATCTCCGTTTACTTTGAAATGATTTATTTTAAATGGGGGCAGCACTGGACCCCCAAAAAATGAGGTACGGCCTTCAGAAATTTTGAAAAACTTGGATACATATACACGTGTATTTAATATACACGTGTATTTTTTTTCCATGGATATCATCATTATGCCGAGGGAACAGATGAACACGTACCATACATGCATAGCGGCGAAACACATGCATGAACCTCTTTTTTCGTTCGACGTAGTCGGGTAAAAACAAAACGAATTTAATTATTTGGATTATTTGTTGTAACAACTTCAGTAGGTATAATTTAAACAATGACGTCTCTGAATCGATATAACTCTATACATTCACGCAATGTAGGTACTGAGTCAAATCCTTTGTGTGCCGCGCGGTTAAAATCATAGAAAATCTAAAACATTGCAATTCAGATGAATGCATATCAGATTACTACTTACAAAATGAACATGAGTACCTACCTATTATACTTATTCTATTTGTTCAACTTTCCAGTGTGGTCCAGTCCTATTCCAACCCGGAACGGGTTATAATAGGACTACTCCATGTCTCTTCCGTGGATGTCGTAAGAGGCAACTAAAGGACATCTCGTGCTACAATTGTATTCCTAAGCAGGGTTAACGTCGAGCAGCGGCCGGTTGTAAAACTTTTGGAACAAATACATTCTCAAAGAGGTTTGACGTCAGGCGGCCGCCCGGCCGGTCGTAAAACTAAAGTCAAATAATTTAAACTGTTCCGCCTATTTCTTCTCTTAACAGTGCCGGTTTTAGCTCTACCAGCGGCCCGGGCGAGTTCCCCCCCCCCCTCCCCCCTCAAACTGCAATTTAGACTCTGAGTTAGGCTTCAATCTTATAGGATTTATTTCTGCCGACGGGGGGGAGGGGTGCAAGTACGATATAGAATTCTTAAAATTTGCCACTCCATTGTGAACGAAGGGAGGAAGGGCCCACCCCCTTCCTCCCTTCGTTTACAATATGCATACAAATAAGAGTTTAGGAGTTGCCGCCATTAACCAGCCGCTATTTATATATTTATTATTACCCCCCTTGCCCAAAAACGCCCCCTGTCACCCCTTTGTATCTGGTGCCCTGGGCGGTCGCCCAACCGCGCCCTACCCTAACGCCGCTACTGCAAGTTAAGCAACCCCGGGTGTGGTCCGTACTTGGATGGGTGACCACAAGTGATACAAAAATTTCTCGAGCTCCTCCGTGCTTCGGAAAGCACCTAAAAGCCGTTGGTCTCGGTTGTCATTGTATGGCAGTCGTCAAGCTATGTCTGATGCCTTAAGGCAGCTTGAAACATCTGACACCAGTGTTGGCCACTTACATACACGAAAAATAAACATTACCCATTTTTTTAAAATCAAATATACAACAGCTCGAAATTATCACATTGTGACTTTTTCCATCAAATATATCACAATACTCGTACAGATAGCGCGCGAGTTGAATGCAGAGATCAGGAATGCGATAGTGTTGTGACCTAATTAGAATTTGCGTTATTGATGTCGATAAGGTATGTCGATAAATTTCATCTCTAGAAGATTTTTCGCCATTTCCCGTGCTTGACGATGAATAAAAAGACGTTTTTTCAATACGGAACTAGATGGACTTGGATCAGTCATCATTAAAAAAAAATGATGCCCCGATTTTACAACTTGAGTCCCACACGATCGGTAATCGACTAAGCGTAGGTATGAGGACGGCACTATACTGATGGCGCGTGAGGCGAGGCGTGCGGATAGCGGGGGGAGACGCTCCCGCTCTTCAGCTCAGGCCCCGACTGCATTCAACTCGCGCGCTATCTGTAGGTTAGGTAGCGAAACGTGCACGAGCTGGCAACAACGCCGCGTTTACAAACGCTGCACAGATCGGCAACGCAGCGCCGCCGAATGCTTTTGCGCCTGATAGTTTTTGCAAGCAAATATAGTTTTGACGTTTTCATGTTTTCAGTAGGCGTAAATTCTTTTTTCTAAATTATTCAATTGTTTGATTACTTTTTCCAACTATTGGAATGTTGAATAATAGACACAAACTAAAGTCACAAATATATCCAGTATAGGTTTAAAATGGATTTGTAATAATGATAAAAAATTTGCCCAAAAAATAACAGATCGACGCTTTTCAAATTATTTCTGGATGTGAATAGAAACTAAAAGCAAGCATTTTCAATCGTAAAGCAACACTTTAGGATAT
Organism: Acrobasis repandana; assembly: GCA_963576875.1. Taxonomy (NCBI): domain Eukaryota; kingdom Metazoa; phylum Arthropoda; class Insecta; order Lepidoptera; family Pyralidae; genus Acrobasis; species Acrobasis repandana. The sequence goes on from OY756215.1 coordinate 9,526,863, forward strand.
CCTATACAGTATATAAATATTTCAAAACTTCACGTTCTATATTTAAGCCAAAATATTTGCCTAAAATCACTTCGATTACACTGTTTCTCTTATGTCTTCACCTTAAGGCCCCATCAGTTCAGAGCCAAGAATACTTTGGGTGTTTTTGAAAAATCAATGTAAATAAACTATGTACTAGTCAGGGCCGTCTTTAACCAATTGGAGGCCCTGGGCATATTAGGATAATGGGGCCCCTATGACTTTGACAGAACACTATTTTGTTAGAATAGATAAAGAAAGTAGATAAACAAGGTTAAATATTTTTTTTAATAATTTATCAATATCATTACGAGTAGTTTTTAATATGTTAGAGAAGTTTTACTCCAAAATACTTCGTAAAATACGTATTTTCCGAGTACCTACGAAAAGAATCGTCATGTTGCGAATGCCTTCTCTGTTTATGTTGCGAATGGATATTTGACAAATTATTGTTTTTATGTAAAATATACGGAAGTAATAATAAAAAAGTCTTCATTTATAATAAAATAAACCTCAATGTGAACCGAAGTTCTCAAAAAAAATATCTAACACAAATTCCATTGTTTTATACAAACTAATTGTAAATAAATAAAATATGTACCTATTATTAGCATTTATATACCTAACTGATGTGGAATAAATTATTCTTGGACATCGATACTCAAACCAGGGCCAAACTTGTATGGGATTCCATTCCACCATCTCCTTAAATATAAAGTCAAACACATTTTGTTTCAATTTTCTATGTAATTTTTTTTCAATATGCTTCGCTTCGTTCGCTTAATTTAAATGGAGCGAGTCACACTGATGAGTGTACTACTGATGATTTTTCTTTAATGTGTATGTGCTTAGTATACCATTATATATTTAAATTTATCTAAGCATGCTGAAGTCAAAAAGAAAAAGAAAGAAATTTTTGGGAGGGAGTAGAATAGCTTCGCGCATGTAAAAGCTAGTAAGTTGGTATTGTAGTCAATAATTTAGGTTCGGTTTCTTCGAATTATTTAAGTTTTTTGGTAATAAATACATGTTGGTTATTGTTTGGTGATCTGACAGGAACTAGGGACTTTGTATTTGATCTGAGGGGGGCCCCTATCGATGGCGGGGCCCTGGGCACTTGCCCAAAGTGCCCACTGGGAAAGAGGGGCCTAGTTAATTTTTCAAAAATTTTATATATGAATCTTAAGGCTTTTCTATAGACACCCACAAATCCCACAATATTCGAAACACGATTGAGCATTTTTGGCTCGATAGAAAAAAAATTAATAAGTAGGTATAATTATAATATCTAATATATACAGAAAAATACGCAAACGCCTTATATAAACGTACAGGTATCTGGAGCATACACTTTACGGATGCGAAACATGGATATTGAATAAAAAAGATAGTGACAGGCTGGCAGCTTTCGAAATATGGTGTGGTGCTGGAGGAGAATGGAAAAGATCAGTTGGACGGAAAGGAAAACCAATAAGGAAGAATTAGAAATAGTAGGAGAGAAAAGAAGACTGCTGGGCGAAATAGAAAACAGGAGAGGGAAAATTAGACCAACTGAAAGAAAAAGCAGGGGTCATGTCGTATCAAGCACTAAAGAGTAAGGACGCTTGTGCATTGCTCCGAATCCGAATCATATTCAAATCAAATCCAAAACGAGAAAAATTCGGACGGAAAATTCTTGAGTAGCGTCTGTGCACTGCAGCCGAATCCGAATCGAATTCGTGAATTTCGAGGCCACCGATTTCGTTAGTGCACCGCCAGACTTTGATTAGAGAGGTCGCATTCACTATGTGTCTTGCTTGCATTTAACCGCCGTCAGTTGCTGGCACTATTATTATACTTATTATTTATTTACCCCTAACGTTGTATGGAAACATACGAATTGACACGTCTCAGTTTACATTTTTTGCTGGAAAATGTTGGTAGACCTAATTATATGTTAAACTAGGCAATCAGACATCAAACGCGATGTCAACATATGGACACCCCTCATGCAAAACATAGAGAGAATTATTTTTGACTGGTTATATGAAGGCCATAACTACTGATTTCGAGGTTCATCCCGGAACAAAAGATATTCGTATTGACGAGTTTTTCAATACCCCATCAACTTTTTATAACATTTCCCACAAATTAGCATGTCGGGTATTTACCCCCAAATGGCGTATCATCGTCTAGTAAAGGTGATTAATTCTCTTCCGCCACCATTAGATGGCGCCATAGGTTTCAATTCAAAAATAAAAATCATTTATTACTATTATTTGGATAAAATAATATTATTACTAGTTAAATATATCTTATATGAATTGCAATAACAATTTTTAAAGCATATTCAACGATTTATGTGTCACTTTTTACAAAATTAAATTACGTGTACAGAAAAGCACAATTTACCTGCTATTTGTTTTATGTAAATGTTTTTGAAAAAGTCACAAAGATGGCGTTTTCTACACTTTTGTGGTAGACTGGTAGATAATATTTCTGTTGAGACTGGTTGAGACGCAAGCGATCATCGACAGAGTCGGCAGTCACTCGCATCGCATCTGTGGCCGCATCGCATAAGCAAACGTTGCCGATTCGTGCACTCATCACGCTGCATTGCATTGCACGAGGCGGCAACATCTTGCGCTACGGGGCGGACGAGACGAAACGCGCGAATGGATAGATTTTTGTTTATGCATTTTATATCAAACCAATTTTTAAAATTATTTAGTTAAAAATAATGTGCAATATACTTATACAGGGTGACTTTTTAAACAGTATCCAAATTTTTTAATCAAGTTTAGTCCATGATACTGAACTACTTTCTACAAAAAAGTTACCTATTACAAATCGATAAAAATTATAGTAAAAGTTGTTCACGTTGGTTAGTACGTTAACTCCCTCTCGGGTTGATACCCCGTTTTTGTTATAGGTACGTTGACGTACTACTACTAGGTATACCTATCGAATTTTTGAAAAATAATTTTTGCCTCCCATGTAAGTTGGCCGATCAGCTGATCCGAGTTTGTATTAAAAGTCAAAAAAATATTGTTCATATTCCGATATGTGTTCCTTGGGGAAAGTTATTCAGTATCATGGACTGAATCCACACTTAAAATAGTTTCAGTAGTAGTGTATGTAGTATGTATGTATGTGTAGTCCCACATCCATGCCCCTGCGGGGATACCGTCGATGGACTTGGACTCCACGGACTTTCCTGCACCAGGAGTGCCGGCCGTTTAGGGCGTCATGCAGCCCTTAATAATATTATCCTCCGTTCTCTTGCCACCATCAATATCCTCGCGACTCTAGAACCCAATGGTCTGGCTAGAGATGATGGCAAGAGGCCGGACGGGATGACCTTGGTGCCTTGGAGATTGGGGCGACCCTTAGTATGGGATGCCACTTGTGTGGATACCCTGGCACCGTCCCATGTTCAGGTCACCAAGTCAAAGGCCGGCGCATCAGCTGCCACAGCAGAGAGCATCAAGAGGCGCAAATATGTAGACATCGGAGTAAACTACATATTTGAACCTTTTGGGGTAGAAACTTTTGGTCCGTGGGGTCCTTCAGCACATAATTTATTTAAATACTTGTCCACAAGATTATCCGAAGTATCCCGTGTAGTCCAGTAAGTGGGGTTATAAAAAGGCCTTTGCCCTACAAAAGGTGGCGTAGAAAATGTTTATATAAAATATTGTTAAGGTATGGCGGCCTAATAAGAATCCAAGTTTTCGATCTTCTAGGACGCAAGCGCGAGCCGCCATCTTGGATTAAAGGAGCCGAAATGAGGTTTATTTTAAACTAGCTGTGCCCGCGACTTCGTTCGCGTGGTTGTCGGAACGTAATGTTATATAGCCTAAAGCCTTCCTCTATAAATGGACTACCCAACAAAAAAAGAATTTTTCAAATTGGACCATTAGTTCCTGAGATTAGCGCGTTTAAACAAACAAACATACAAACAAACAAACAAACTCTTCCGCTTTATAATATTAGTATAGATGAAGTACTCTTAACCAACAACATATTTATTTGAATAAAGATTAATATTATTATGTTGATACAACTTAAACAAATTATTTCGACCAAATTAGGTACCATAAAAACGGTTTTTGTGAGTTAATCTTAAAAGATAGACATATACTATCGCGGACTGTTTTTTAGATCATTAAAAGAGCTATTATTCTTTAATACATATTTTTTGTGTATCTTGAACCGTTTTCACGGCGCACGCAACGGAAGGCTTCAAAGATGAAATAATTTCTCCCGTTTTTTACACATTTACCACTATATCTTTGCTCCTATTGGTCGTAGCGTGATGTTATATAGCCTATAGCCTTCCCCGATAATTGAACTATCCAACACAAAAAGAATTATTCAATTCGAACCAGTAGTTTCGGAGATTAGCGCGTTCAAACAAACAAACAAACAAACAAACAAACAAACTCTTCAGCTTTATAATATTAGTATAGATAACGTCACAACCGCTTACTATATTACAAAAAAGTCTTTGAGAGGTATAAAGAAGACAAAATTACTTACATTTTTTGCATACATGTTTATCCTGTAAGTGTAATAGGTAAAAAGTTACAAGCGATGTAAAAAATAATATTTACAAAAAATCATTCACTGTTACTCTGACCTTATTAGTATCACTTGACGTGTTCTACTGTGTATGACGCAGGCTCGTAGCATTGAAAATGACATGTTAAATACATTTATATACCCAACTGCGCCAGAAGGAGGGTTATGTTATTAGAGTGTATGTAATACGTATGTATGAATGTATATTTTTTGGCACGCTCTACAGCCTAAACCGCTTGATAGATTTAAGTTTGACAGGTATCGTTAGATTCGTCTTAATTTTGAGAGTGACATTGGGTAAATAATAGATTTATAAAATCCAAAAATCGGATTTTTGGTGCCAAATTATACACTTAAAATATTTTTTTATTCAAATCCTATCGAGTGGGGTATCAAACAAAAAGATTTCATAAGAGGATTACAAAAATAACGCAATATACAAGTATAAATGTAATTTGGAATGAGAAATTCTGGCGCAAGCCGCCATCTTGAATTAAAGGTGCCAAAATTAGGTATATTTTAAATAACGCCTTAACAGTTTACTATATCACAAAAATGTCTTTAGGAGGTATAAGGAAGACAAAATTACTTATATTTTACAATACATGTTTATTCTGTAAGCCTTATAAGTAAAAAGTTACAAGTGACGGAAAAATATATTTACAAAATCATATTTAATTTAAATTTTGAATAAAAACTACACAGCAATAATTTTTTAACCCTTTTTGATAGCCCGAGTAGGTTAATCTTGAGTTCTTCTTTCTCCTAGCTGGAATTTTCTGTCTTATTGTCTGATTTTCTAAAAACTTGGGTTTACAATGGCGAAATTTAGTTTCATTGTTGAAAAAAACGCGCAACTTAATGCCGTCATTGGCCTCTAAAAAGATAATAAACGGGCAAGTGCGAGTCGGACTCTTACACCTCCATACAATATTTTTAAACGTTGAAGAAACATGCTTCTGTATGACGACCCCCTTTAGTTTTTAACTTTAACTTATATTCAGTATTTTTTGTTATAGTGGTCATAGTAATACATAATCATTGAAAATTCAAGTATCTAGTTAATGTCATTATAAAGATCGAGTGAAAAACGCTGAAACAAACACGTTTCTTTATGACAACCCCCTTTAATTTTTAACTTTATCTTATTTTTAGTATTTCTTGTTAAAGTGGTTATAGTAATACATAATTGGTAAACAGTTTTAGTATCTAATTAATGCAATTATAAAGATAGAGTTAAAAACACTGAAAAAAACACGTTTCTTGTATGTTTTTTTTTGTTTATTAGGTAACTATTTAAATTACAAGCTTTTGTTGCTGGAGCCTCCTTTTAAGCAAGAAGTATGCTTGTGTCAGGAGACTCCGCTCTTTTTTATCTCTAGTACTTTATAACATAGTTGACCAATTTATAAGACAGTTTGTCTTGATGAAAAACAATATAGCCTATGGGTGTGTATGTGTGTGTGTGTGTGTGTGTGTGTGTGTGTGTGTGCGTCAATGTGTATGATGATGAAGATAGAAGATAGAATAAGATATAAGATATACTTATTAATTATGTAAATATATATATATTATTTTTATTAAATTTTTATTTTATTTTTTTTGTTTTATAGGTATTTATTATTTTTGACTTATTAATAATGTTTCAATTTCGTCATAGTTTTTTTCTTTTATCCAATTTGTCAATATTTCTTTACATTCTTGGTACGATTTATTAAACACGTATAGTTCATTATTTATTTTATTATATATGAAGGCAGAGCGATATTCATATTGGGCTCCTGCAAATTCAGTACGAGTAATACGAACCTTAGCCACATCATATCTTCTTTTCCTTCGATCTTTAGCTTCATGTTTGTAAGTTAGCTTTTTATGTTTCCTAGTAGTAATTTGTACAATATATAACTTTCTTACGGACAATAAACTACATCTTTTGTACAAATCCGTTGTCGGGAAAGTTCGCTTTTTAAAGTACATTACTTTAAGTAACGTTTGTTGTGCTATTTCTACCTCCAGAAAACGAGTTTTTCGAGCGCCGCCCCAGACTGAGATACCGTAAGTAATTATAGATTGAACCAGCGAGACATATATATCGTTTAACAACTTATTTGACAATATGTGTCTTAGATTTTTAAACATCCAAATGAATTTTCTGATCCTGTTTGCCACTTGTTCAATTTGTGGATACCAGGATAGTCTCTCATCCATAACTATACCCAAATACTTCGTTTGATGAACTTTAGCTATTGAGGGACAGTTACAGTCATCATTATAAATGTTGCCACATGAGTGTATTTTTATGTTATAATCGTTATTCGGCTGATTACTACCATAGATGCTAAAACAAATGTAGTTAGTTTTGCTTGTGTTGAGTGAGAGGAGGTTATTCTTAAGCCATTGAGCGATCGAAGCCATGCCATGTTCAGCATTCCTACGAACATTATCCCAGTCAGTTCCAGCAAAGACAATAGAGCAGTATCATCAGCATAAGTGAAGATTTTTGCATTTTCAATTTGCTTGTTGCACAAATCATTAATGTAGATAAGGAAAAGGGTTGGGCCCAATACGCTTCCTTGTGGAACGCCGTGGGTTACGTTTACACTCTCACTAGTAACACCATCAAGTTTTACTTTTTAAGTCCGATTTGTGAGATAGTCTTTAAAAATAGATAATTGTTTGCCCCTAATTCCTATTCTTTCCAACTTGTGCAAGAGAATGGGAACGGAGACTGTATCAAAAGCCCTTTTTAGGTCTATAAAGCAAGATAAGCATTTAGTGCCCTTATCAAGGTTATTGGTTATGGTCGAAGTAATGGATATCACAGCATCTTCAGTTGAGATTCCATTTCTAAAGCCGAATTGAGCATCCGAAAGTATGTTATGCGTATTTAGATAGTTAAGAAGTCTAGAGTTTAATAATTTTTCTAATATTTTCCTCAAAACTGTTAAAACAGAGATAGGCCTATAGTTATTGATATCGTCTCCGTTCCCACCCTTATGTACTGGAGTGATTACAGATTCCTTGAGGGACGAAGGAAAAATGCCAGTTTCAAAACACAGGTTTGCAAGATGTGTTATAATTGGAGTAATTTCATTTCTGATATATTGGATATATCTGGTTGAAATATTGTCCCATCCTGGTGCACTATCTGCTTTTAGATTTGCAATTATGGCATTGACATCGTCGCAGTCCGTCCTTAACAAAACAAACGATTTGGGCCGGCTGGGAAGATTTCGAAGGTACTCAAGAGTATCATCCTTGGTTATTGTGGCTTCAATATCTTTCCCTATTTGACTTCCTATATTTCCAAAAAAGTTGTTGATATAATTTGCTGATTCCTGGGGGGTTTGCTTCAAGTCTAATAATTCTTGGTTAGTGCTCTTTTTTTTATTAGTATATGTTAAAGTCTTAATATTTTTCCAAAGCATTTTATTATTCTTAATATTTTTATTAATTAAATTTCTTTCGTAGTTTCTTTTTGTTTTTTTAATTAAATTATTGCAGAAATTTCTGTATCTAGTGTATGTGATTTTATTTATGATATTTTCAGGATCTTTACGTAGTTGTTTTTGTAATTTATTTCTATTTCTTATGCAATTTAGTATTCCTTTGGTCATCCACGGTTTAACTGTGCGTGAGTTTTTGGGGATGGTCGAAGTAGTAGAATTCTCTTGTATTGATTCTTGAATGTTTCGTATTAGAGTATCCGTGATAAGATTGGGGTCTGTACAGAATAGTAGATAAGATAATTTTTTCTTTTGTAGATATTTTAATCCATTTTCAAAGTTAACTTTAGTTATAGGTTTAGAAATACTTTTGATCGGTTTGGTTTTAGCTATAGTTAGAAATGTAGTGTAATGATCTGTGATAGTAGTGTTAAAAATCGCAACAAATGCAGTATGATTTTTTCTATTTATTTTTAGCATGAAATGATCCAAGCAACTATTTACTCTAGTAACTAGAGTATGGCCAGGTAGTATGCCATTTGCTGAAAGCATATTAAGATATGCCATTCTCTGGTTTATCTCATGTAATTTTTCGTCCGATTTTGGTAATATATTAATGTTAATGTCACCTGCTATAATAACGTTTTTAGTGGATGCAATAGTATGTAGGTGTTTATTCAATGAGTTAGTAAAACTTTCCGGATTTGAGATTGACGGGGAGCGGTATATTCCTAGTATTGTATGTTGATGACCCCCTTTAATTTTTAACTTTATTTTATTTTTAGTATTTGTTGTTATAGCGGCCATAGTAATACATTATTTGTCAAAATTTCAAGTATCTAGTAAATGCCATTCTAAAGATCTAGTTAAAACGCTGAAAACCACGTTTTTTGTACGACGACCCCTTAAATTTTTTTATTTTTTTTATTTCTAGTATTTGTTGCTATAGCGGCCACAGTACTAAATAATCGGTGAAAATTTCAAGTGTCTAGCTATTACGGTTCAAGAGCCCTGTGACAGACGGACAGACAGCGGAGTCTCAGTAATAGTGTCCCGTTTGGTGCAATCGTTAAACATTGAGTACGAAACCCTAAAAAGCAGCACCCTAGACGCTTTTTAATGTAATTTTTTGCCACTGTAAAAAAGCATGTAGCAAAGCATGTAGTTGCAGAAAAGGACATTTATAACGACAATATTTCACCATGGAAACCCAATTGTATATTATATACACAATGAGACAGAAAATTCAAGCGACGAGAGTGAAAAAGTTAAAATTAACCTACCCGGGCCATCAAAAAAATTAAACATATTTTTGTACAATTTTTAATCAAAATTTAAATTAAATATAATTTTGTAAATATATTTTTCCGTCGCTTGTAACTTTTTACTGATAAGACTTACAGAATAAACACGCATATAAAAAAAGTAATTAATTTTGTCTTCTTTGTACCTCCTATAGACATTTTTGTAATATAGTAAACTGTTGAGGCGTTATTTAAAATATACCTAATTTTGGCACCTTTAATTCAAGATGGCGGCTTGCGCCAGAATTTCTCATTCCAAATTACATTTATACATGTATATTGCATATATGTTTGTAATCCCCTTATAAAATCCTTTTGTTTGATACCGCACGCGATAGGTTTTAAATAAAAAAATATTTTAAGTGTATAATTTGGCGCCAAAAATCCGCCATATTGGATTTTTAAAATTTGAATCTAACGATACCTGTCAAACTTAAATCTATCAAGCCGTTTAGCCTAAACGGCTTAGCACGGTAGAGCGTGCCAAAAAATATACATTCATACATACATACACTCTAATAACATAATCCTCCTTCTGGCGCAGTCGGGTAAATAAATGTATTAAACATGTCATTTCCAACGCTACGAGCCTGCGTCATACACAGTAGAACGCGACAAGTGATACTAATAAGGTCAGAGTAACATTGAATGATTTTTTGTAAATATTATTTTTTCCATCGTTTGTAACTTTTTATCTATTAGACTTACAGAATAAATATGTATGCAAAAAATGTAAGTAATTTTGTCTTCTTTATACATCTCATAGACACTTTTGTGATATAGTAAGCGGTTATGACGTTATTTAAAATAAACCTCATTTCGGCACCTTTAATCCAAGATGGTGGCTCGCGCATGCGCCCTAGAAGGTCGAAAACTTGGATTCTTATTAGGCTGCCATACCTTAACAATATTATGTCAAAACATTTTCTACGCCACCTTTTGTAGGGCAAAAATACCCATTGACTGGGCTAGTGACCAAAGGACTGGAAATTATCTGACACAAAGAATCAGCATTGCCATACAACGTGGCAATGCTGCCAGCCTTTCGGCCACGCTGCCAAGGGGTAATATTTTAGTGGGATTACATAATTTGTAATTTTTTAGTTTTAGTCCTTAGAGGCACTTATAAGATTTAATTTATAAGAAAATATATATTACTAGCTGTGCCCGCGACTTCGTTCGCGTGGTTGTCGGAACGTAATGTTATATAGCCTAAAGCCTTCCTCTATAAATGGACTACCCAACAAAAAAAGAATTTTTCAAATCGGAGCATTAGTTCCCGAGATTAGCGCGTACAAACAAACAAACAAACTCTTCCGCTTTATAATATTAGTATAGATTTAGCTTTAATTTAATTTAAACTGTATTATAATACTAACTATTTATTACTGTTTCAGTATATTTTGTTAGACGTTATATTATAAAAAAACTTAAGTAGAATCATATTAGCATGGACATAATTTCAATTAATTTTATTTACATAGTATTAAGAATTTATTAATAAATATTAAAAAAATGGTAAACTAATCTCAGTTGAGAATCGAACACGGATCATATTACTTCCAAGTCTAATCTTCTTATCCGCTGGTCCATTGGACATATGTCGTAGTTGACGAATTTAGCATTCTTTACTTAAAATCCCTTTAAATATTTGCGTGAAAATTTCAGCCGTTTTAGAAATTAAAATATGCATGTTATTGTTGGGATATATTACAAATATCTTGTCCAAGATCTTTCCTTGCCTAGCCTAAATATATTTTTTCTCAAAAACGCCATCTAGTGACTGCTTTTAAACACTTCTAATTAAATACAGGCATTTACTAGTCCCGTGTGCTGCCATCTTTTTCTGTTTTCATGTTGCCTACTGCATTCGTCTACCTACGGACCCTACAATAGCTAGTATGACGTTGGGTACCTGTTACGTTAGTAATTATATTATCTTTGCCCCAATCTACCCGTTGTATGGGAACATACGAATTGACATGTCTAAGTTTACATTTTTTACTGGCAAATATATTTTTAACCTAGTTATATTTTAAAATATGCAAATAGACATCAAATGAGATTATATCTGTTTATTTAATATTAATATGGCTAATTTAGTTATGGCTATTTGAGATATATGAATTACAGCTAATTAGAGGACTCGCACTAATTTATTTGGGTTCCGTACCCAAAGGGTGCAAACCTATTACTGTGACTCCGCTGTCTGTCCGTCTGTCACAGGGCTCTATCTCTTGAACCGTAATAGCCAGACACTTGAAATGTTCACGGATTATGTATTACTGTGGCCGCTATAACAACAAATACTAAAAATAAAATAAAGTTCAAAATTCAAAATTCAAAATATCTTTATTATCATAGGATATTTATAATATCTCTTAATAATAGTCACTTTGTTTTGTTTTGCACAAATGTTGACGTCATATCGTTACTTACAGCTAAGTTTACGCCACTTCCTAGTAAAGGGGGTCGTCATAGAAGAAACGTGTTTATTCATCGTTTTAAAACATTGTACGGTGGTACGGAACCCTTCATGTACGAGTCCGACTCGCACTTGCCCGTTTATTAATAAATATTTCAATCTACCCACCAAACGGGTAGATACGGGTATTTACCCGGTGCATATCGGGTATATATCCAAGAGTGGGTTTACATACCCGGGTATATGCCCATCTCTAGTGACAACGTCCGGTGTTCGTAAGGGGGCGTCTATAAATTACGTGAGATGTTTAAGGGGGGAGGGGGTCGAGTCAAATCTCATCTATTCTTACGTTGGAGAAAGGGGGGGAGGGGTCTGGGCAAATATCACGTAATTTTTTTTCTGATTGAAACAAAAAAAAATATACTATTTTGGTCCATTTAATCCAGATTGTACATTCTTAAGCGTAATCGTAATACGATTAAGATCATTCACTAATTCGTTCGAAAGAAAATAATTTCATTCATACTTTGACGTTATACATCTACTGACTGGTCAAACCAAGAATTTACGGTACAGTGTAGCCCGCCTGTCTATTGTAAAATTTTTATTACACTTATAATTAAACTCTCAGTAATATTGATTACTAGTCTTAACTAGTCGTAAATAAAAGCACGAAGCAATTTTTTTTTCTTTTTACAATAACAATCCAACGCGTTTACGTAAAAAACCCACATTTTGAAAAATCTCACGTGAGATTGGGGTATTGGGGAGGGGGTTGAATAAAATCTCACCTGGGGGGGAGGGAAGGACAGAAAATTAAAAAAAAACACCTCACGTAATTTATGGACGCCCCCTAACCAATATTACCTACTTAAATAAAGGTCATTAATTATCTATAATATCAAACTATCAATAGTACACAGATACACTATAACGTCTTTATCCCTAACGGGGTAGACAGAGTCAAGGGCGGTAAAGCCCAGGCCACTTTTAGCGTAATGGTGGGCATGAAGGTGGAAAAGGGAAATCATAATAGTGATGGGTTGCTAACCGCATCGCCTATTCATATGATTCAGATTCTCGCCCATTCCCTCAATCGGCTTTTACGATCTGCACGGGAAGAGAAGCAGCTGGTACATTCTAGGTTTTTTCTTTTCTCCCAGACCAGCAAAGAAGAACTATAAATAGTATCGATTGTTATAGCAATAGCAGAAACATTATCAATAACACTGTCGATATTATATACATTAATTTCTATATTTTCGCGCAACACGATCGGGCGAGACGGGACAGTGGGCGGAGCGTGCAACGTGTGCTTCCCTCCCCGTACCTCACCCGAAATTCGAATATGAATCGAATTCGAGTGGGTGCACAGCCGTACGTACAATTTCTACGGCGGCCAATTCGAGTCGGTTTTGATCCGAAATAAAAACGACCCGAAGTGAGAATTCTTGGTTTGAATACGAATCGGATTTGAACCGTTTACGACTAAGTGCACATAAAATATTAATATTCTACAAGCACGATAAGAAATAAATATGTACTACCAAGTGCTCGATAATCCTTCAAAGTATTTTATGAACAACTGTTCACAACGTTACGCTTTAAAACGCACATTCGTAGCAAAGCATAACGTTCTTATTATAAACTATATCTTATTATAAACTACCAAATCCTAGATAACCCTGCAAAGTATTTTATGAACTCGTTGTTTATGAACTACTGTTTACAGTTTAAAGTTTACTACGCACATTTGCGAAAAACGGCCACTTTTGGCAAAAATAAAAAAAATCATGAATTTTCCGCGGTCCAGTGCTGCCCCCATTTAAAATAAATCATTTCAAAGAATACGCAGACATTATTTAAAATTTTGCTACTACCAAGTGCTCGATAATCCTTCAAAGTATTTTATGAACAACTGTTTACAACGTTAAGCTTTACAACGCACATTCGTAGCAAAGCATAACGTTCTTATTATAAACTATAAATTTAGGTACGGCCACAGAATACATAAGAGTCAAAGTACGGCCTTAAAACTATTACATAGAAATAACATTTAATACAATGTTATTTATTTATTTATTTACCAATTTATGTACACGGACAATATATAATGGTGGTGAGAGCATTCAAACAAATATAAAAAAAAACGACGGGTTGCACTACGGGAGTGCCGGCAGAGCAGAAGTAAAAACTTGAATAATAACGTTGTGCATTTTTGATATTTTGGAATGGTTAGGGAATAATTTTGCACGAATTGCTTTAAATTATCAGTATAAAAGTACTATCATTTATGTGGTAGAATACAATATTTATTTATTGCGCTATCGTACACAAACATGACAATTTATTAGGTAGCAAAATTCAGGTACGGCCTTAACATTTCTGTGTAAGTGAAATGTAATATTTTCTTTGAGAAATAAAGATTCTTTAACCACAACCTCGGATAAATGTAGGCGAAAATACTCGTATCCAGGGCCAGAAAATAATTCTTATGACTTCGACAGTGACAACTGTCATGTCATTGACACTTGAAGTTTCCAGTTTGGTGGTTTTGTTTGTTTACAAAAAAATCGTATTTCGTACCTATTCAAAAAGTTTTTACATAAGTTTTGTAGATGTATGTTTATTTAATTGAATTGCATCAATTTTATTACTCAGTGGAGTAATAGTTTCCATACGTGCTTTTGCTACCAGATATAGAGGTTTTAGAATTTAGTAGTAATGGTAAGTAAATTCCTGAGGGCCTATGCCTTCTTTAAAAACTCAAAAATTAAGCTGGCGTACAGACATGCCAGCCTAATTTTTGAAATTATTTATATGTGCAGATTGATATTGTACTAGCGGCCCGGCTTTGGTTTTGTATGTGTTGTGCATGTAAATCTTTGCCAGATTGCTTTGTAAGTCGGTAACCTGCATCAAAATTGCAGCGCATATGCCGCATAGCGTGCTGCGAGCACTGCGATGTTGGGTCAATTTATCTGTCACTTTTTTGTTTACAGGAAGGTGCCTACAATGACAAATATTCATTTGTAGGCGAATGGTTTGACAATCAAGCAAGTTTAATTCGTCGTTTTAATGTTTTCTATTATCCTACTGATGATACTTTAGAAATGTTTGATTTAAAAAACAGAAAAACGTTTGTTCGTCGGGTGAAAGTGGAGGGAATAACTTTGGACAGCTTTTACATAGGTGCCACATTGTATATTCTAGGGCGCTTAGTTAAAATTGTGGATTTTGCTTGTGAGGATACAAGAAAAAAGCTTTATAAAGATATGCAGGTGTAAGTATAAACTGGTACTTGACTATACTTTTTTACTTTTTGAATCTTTCAACAATTTGGATAATTCATCGTTTCTTTCTGATCTTTAAATATATTTGTATATATGTATGTATGTATATAATATGTTTTATGTATAAATATAGTATTTATTTTATATGATATTTATGTATTATTTAAAAGTACTCATTATTTTTGGATTGTTTCTATTTATTATAGACGCCAACTATTTTATCTGTTTCTATTCTCCTAAAGGTTGACAGGGAGAGAATGCTTTAGCATTTAGTCTACCTTTTGTAGCTTTTGGCTCAATAAAGTTTAAATAAAATAAATAAATATACATATATATTTTTTTATTAATCAGTTTCAAAAAGTAATATAATCTGAATTAAAAAAAAATATTGTTTTTCCCAAATCAAAAATTAGTAACTTATTATATGCCTTTATAATCTGGTGGAAAGGGAAACTGTCAAATAACTAAATAAGAGGTAGGTTACCAAATCATTCTGGCATCAGTCTGGAATGAGGTGACTGACACCAGAATAATAGATGATCAGTCTCCAATCGGTATTTCATCATTCAAAACAATTTTAATTTTTATCAGTCTGTCATTCAGCGGGTTACACGATCATTCTCCGATCATTCTGACCAGACTGATGTACTGAAATGACCCCAGAATGACCGTTTAACCTTGGTCTAAGGATGTACATTTAGAAATATGACTTCACTGCCATAAGTTTTCGCATGTATGAAAGAGATAGTAAGATAGCCCCACCATGCTCCCACTTTTCTTCATTAATACTAAAAATTACTGCTTTATTTAATAACCAAGTCTAGCTATCTATTGATAGACTGTGGACGAATATACCTTGAACAAATAATATCCCCAACTGATGCAACAACAAAAGAAATAGAGTCAAGAATTGGCAATACTTGGCAAAGATACTGGAGCATGAAGGAGATAATGAAGAACAGTACTAAAAATATATCCATTTAAAGAAAACTATACAACACCAGTATTCTACCCATTCTAATCTTCTGATCCCAAACATGGAGCTTCATCAAGCATGGGGCAAACTAGAAGAATGCCCAAATTCTATAGAACTAAAGTATGCTAGGGGTGAGACTGAGAGATAATATAAAATTAAAAAAACTAACAATGAATAAAAAAGTCATAATAATAGTAAGTAAACTTAAGGCTCCACCACTCCAGGGCCAAGAAAACTGTAAGTATTTTTAAAAAATCACTGTAATTAAACTACTACAGTTTATTCCTCAAAAATTTTACATAAGAATCCTAAGGCTTTTCTACAGACACCTACAATATCCAAAACACGATTGAGCATTTTTGGCTCGATAGAAAAAATCACAAACATACTTACCTCTGCCTTTATAATACATATTACTATTTTATACAATCACCTTTTTATATGAAAATTATACCAAAAAAATTATTAAGTATCTATATTCATCCGTTTTGGCTACAAAAAAATTATAAATATGATACAAAAAAAAAAAACAATGAAATATTCGTCGAGAGTGAATAAAGTCCCGGATCTGTGCTCTACGATATTTCGCAGTGTTTTATTTATTAGGAGACAACAAAGTGCAAAACTGTATAAAAACTGTTAATTATTAATAATCAGTTTTCTTGGTGTTTTCAGTAAAAGATTTCTTTTTAGTGTTTGTCATTTATACCAATTCTGTCAAACTTGCAGCAACTTTGAATGTATTTAAAACAAGAATTTTGTTTTAAATACATGCAAAAATGTACTAATTGAATAACATTTAACGTTTCAGAGCTTTTGGTCTTATTAAACCCGCACCTTTGGACATTGTCGGCAAAATTTTGACATTTCTCCATGAGCATGGGGTTCGAGTGACTAAGATGAAGAAAGCACAGATGACTGTTGATGATATCAATTTTATATTTAGATCAATGGTGTCTGATCCTACATTCCCGTTCGTATAATTGCTGTTTGATAATATTTTTTGATTTTTGATTGTAATTATAAATGAAGATTAAATAATGAAATAAGAAATGGTGAAAAAATACGTGAGCAGGACTTGAACCCGCGACCTTAGTCTTTTTCACCATTTCTTATTTCATTATTTAATTTGAGTACTTTGTGGTTACTGCATCTTGGATGCCTAAAAACCCTGTAAAAAATAAATGAAGATGTCATAATGTTTCTATTTGTACAGATTCCTGTCTGATTTTCTCGGTGGTCAACAAGTTTATGGTCTAGAGTTGGTGGGAACAGATGCTGTGGCCCAGTGCAATCGTTTAATAGGGGACAACGATCCATTGAAAGCAGAACCAGGCACTATAAGAGCTTTGTATGGAATAGATCCAGTTAGAAACTGTATATTTAGTTCACCATCACCGGAAGCTGCTTCAGAGGTGATACTTATTAGGCATAAAATAATTGAGAAAGACTAATTTTACTTTTTTTATCTATTGTATACCTAGTAGGTATGACAAGTCTCAATAACTAATATATTATGACGTGTGGTTTCTGGCCTAGAAAAAAGTCATTCCATCTCTTCCTGTAGATGTTGTAAAGGCGACTAAAGCACAAATATCTCCTGCAATAACTGCATTCGCAAGGACAGTTGTTTGTATATGATATCTCAATAAGGGTTGATGTCAGACAGGCAGCCGGTTGTAAAACTAAGCCAAATTTTTATTGGTACCAATTTTTCTTCTACACTGCATGGTCTTCCTGTTTTTTGTGACCATTGACATGCACACCTATCATCTTTGAAGAATATAGAAAGCAATTATAGAGCTAAGGATGCAACCGGGAATATGTTAAGATAAGAAGAAATCTATTTAATTAATAAAAAAATCACTTTATTAAATTTTGTTTGTTTTACTTTCAGGATTTGGAATATTTTTTCCCGCCTCCCCCTCTTCGTTCTACACGGCTCCGACTGACGGCTACACTATCCAATTGTACTTTGTGTATAATAAAACCTCATGCGATCCGGGAAGGAAAATTAGGAGCAGCAATAGAAGGTATCCACGAAGGAGGGTTTGATATCACAGCACTGAACATGTTCATTGTTGAAAATATCAACGCAGCGGAATTCTATGAAGTTTATAAAGGAATCGTACCGGAATATAAGGTTTGCTTTGAATTATTTTGATAAAGCAACAAAAAAAAAAAGATAACAAGACCAAACTGCAAAAGAGTTATGGTTGAGTTTAACAGGAGATGTTTGTAAAACCTTTTCGCCAAACAGCTAGCGGTTATATAAAATAGCGAATTAAATAATCCAGCTGCAACACATATGTATTATATGGATGGAATTAGTATAGACTAATTTAAGGTATTGGCGCGAATGTCCACCTTCGTTTGTGGCCTCCAGGTGCTCATTTGCGAGTAGTTACCATTTCAGTCTTCTAGCCTTCTAGTAAGGGTTTCCTTTTGGCTTTCGTTGTTTCTTGACATATTTGTAATTTTTTTATCATATATGATTGCTTACGCGTCAACATATCTATAAATACAAATTATACATGTATATGTATTATATGTATGTAAGTATATATTCGTTTGTATTCCGAACGTAAACTAAGGTGCATAAGTATGTGCAGAGCGGGCGGATTATGTGTGGGTAATGGGGTTATTTTGATTACTGAACATTGGCGCTCTTGTAGTTTCCCTATTTCATATCTTCGCATCCCCATACTTAATTTCTCTAATTCCTGACATCAATACCTATTAATCTATTAATATTTATCAATAAATACGTACATAAGTAGACATTTTTTTTCAGGGTATGGTGGAAGAGTTATCAAGTGGTCCATGTGTAGCCATGGAAATTGTTGCCAGAGATAAGTCGCATAACTCCGCTGTAGAATTCAGGAAACTTGTAGGGCCAGCTGATCCAGTAAGTCATACTTCCTACTTTTAAACCATCGCGTTGCATTATTATTAAATAAATAGATATAGACAAATTATACAGATTGAGTTGGCCCTGAAGTAAGTTTAATCTTGTGTTATGTAATGGATATTAACTCAACAATATTATATAAATAAATATATAAATAAGCATCCAAGACCCAGAAGGATTTAAAAAAGGCTATTTTAAAAACTTGTCCTCGCTGGGGATCGAACACAAAACCCCAAATGCGGACTAACATGGTTCCCAGTACGTCACGAAGGTTGTCAAATACATATATAAAATTTTATACACAGTCATGCATAAGACCACGGTCGGTGCAATCCGACTGACACTTCAGTGAATAAATAAATAGTCATAGTTCCTACTAATGTCATTAGGTATACTGCTAGCTGTGACATATGGGGTGTACTTTCTTATACACACAAAAGTTTAACAGATTTTCGTTATTTAGAAATTTTCATGTCATAGAATAATCAATATGTAGGTTACTCAGTATAAATAATTTTTAATAATAGATTTTCGTTGCACAGAAAATCAATAATTAGAATGTTTGTTATGAATAATTTGAAATCATAGAATTTTATTACAAATAAAATTTACCTTTGCGATGTTTCTAATATCAGAATATCAAATTAAATATTATTATTTTTAATAAGTTTAGTTAATATAATATTTATAACGTATAAGTTTGCCCTATACTAGTAAAATGGATAAAACTTTTCTAGCACTCGCCGGCCGCTGCCGCGGCACGCTTGCTTCGCTCGCTCGGCTCGTGCGTGTGTTGGTCACAGTTCTGACCTAACCTAACCTATAAGTTTGCCCTATTCTAGTAAAATGGATAAAACTTTCCCAGCACTCGCCGGCCGCTGCCACGGCACGCTCGCTTCGCTCGCTCGGCTCGTGCGTGTGTTGGTCGCAGTTCTAACCTAACCTAACCTATAAGTTTGCCCTAACCTATATTGTGGTAGCGATTTAGAATGTATGTTGAACTGTGTTTCTATAAATTGTGTTTCATTCAAGTAAATAGTCTTTGAAACAATAATATTTGAAATAAAAATATAAGAATTAAATATTCTATGAAAAATTTTCTGTGAATCGAAATTCTATGAAATTTCAGTCTGTGAAACAAGGGGCACCCGTTACATATGCAACATTATTCTTGCATTGGTATAGATAAGATGCAGTAGGTACTCTAACCTCTTCTGTTTTCTTTCATGGCTGGGAGAAAAAAACCTTAGAATGTACCAGCTGTTTCTCTTCTCGCGCAGATTGTAAAAACCAATCGAGGGAATGGGCGAGAATCTGAATCATGTTAATAGGCGATGCGGCTAGCAACCCATCACTATTCTGAATTACTTTTTCCATCTTCATGCCCACCATCACGCCAAACGTGGCCTTTGAGTCTAACGGCCCTAGGCTCTGTCTACCCGGGATAAAGACGTGATAATGTATCTGTATCTGTAGGTACTCAAACTAAATACTAATGAAATAATCTCGCCAATTTTTTCACTATGACTTAATTAAATAATAGGCATGATGACTGAAAAAATATTTATGACCCATCGGTTAGATTATTAAAAAATATTGTACACGTATTTTTTCTTTTCTCTGAGAAACAATAAATGACGAAGACACAGGGCATTAAAATTTCGCATGACGACACGCTTTCGTACGATTTTTACACATCTGTGACGTCACAAGCCGCCACACTGGAACTTAGATACTCTGTATCTTTGTGAATTTTTACTTTTTCGATAAACTTAAAAGTATGGGTACATTATTTTTGGATAATCTAACTAACGGACTAATTAGAATAATACTTTTCTGACCCAGTCATCATCCTTATTAGTGTATGACAAACATACTCATACTCACGTAGTTTGCGAATCTGAGTTTAGAGACAGCGCGTGAAACACAACTTTTTTTTTCAGGAAATTGCAAGACTGTTGCGTCCAAACACGTTACGAGCAAAGATAGGAAAAACGAAAGTTCAGAATGCAGTCCACTGCAGTGACTTGCCGGAGGATGGTTTATTAGAGGTCGAATATTTCTTCAAAATATTAGATTTATAATTTTTTGTGAGTTAAAGGCTGATTTTTTTATACAGTGTGGCTGAAAATGTGTATGTGCAGTATAGAATAAAATATATGTTTGCATACATTACTTTTAGCCTTTCTTTTTCGTAAAGTTTAAGGTTAACAAAGTTAGTCAATCCTCGCCATATAGCGGAAAAAAATTAGAACTAAACATAACATGACCTCAAAGAAATTATAAACTGTCTAGTACGCTACGCCTACGCCACCCTACGCAGTGGCAATGCCGTTCTTAAAAAGATACCTAAAGTTGTAGGTGTCCCTTTCTATTTTATTGTACTGGCAGTTTGCATGACAGGGACGCCTAAACCTTTAGGTACGATTTTTTGGGATCGTTGGGTTAAATACCCAACGATGCCAAAAAGCATAAGCATTATGGAAATATAAACTTTTATGTACCAACGTGGCATTAAGGCCCCGTCAGTTCAGAGCCAAGAATTGTGAGTGTTTTTGAAAAACTACTGTAAATAAACTACTACAGTTTATTTCTCAAAAAATTTACATGTGAATCATATACATATACATATTATGTTAAGGCGACGTGGGTTCACAATTTGCAATACTGTGCGTGTTTTTGAAAAATCACTGTTATCACACTACTACAGTTTATTCCTCAAAAAATGTACATAAAAACCTTAAGGATTTTCTACAGACACTCACAATAGCCAAAACATGATTGTGCATTTTGGCTCGATAGAAAAAAATCACATATCATGGATATCACACATCATATATTATGGATATATAGAAGATACGAGAGCACAGATAAACATACAAACAGATATACCTACATACATACATGCATAGCGGCGGAACATACATAACCCTCCTTTTGGCTTTGCCGTAGTCGGGTAAAGAAAAAGATGACGCCATTGAATATAGGTTTTCATTGTTATTTTGCTACCATTACTATAGCTTTCTATAAGTGATATGATATGATAGCTTTCGATGAGTCTACTTGAACAATTTGGTGTTAAAACCCGTAGCCTAAATCATTTAGGTAATATAGGTATAAGTAGGTATATAGCCCATGTCGGTAGTTGTTAAATACAAACGAATGGCCTTGAAGTGTGAAATAAATTGTTAACTCGTAAATATGGTGTTAATTTCCATATTGCTCTTCGTCATGCACTAGATAGCCCTATTAAATTATTTTATGAACTCCCGTTGAAAGTATTTACATTGAGGAAAGAACGCAAAAACTCTCAGATGGTACCTCAGCCCATGAAACTGAACAACTTTTGTTCAACAACTTTCACGAAATCCAAAAAAAGAAAATTCGGATTTTTATACAAATTGACTCGATCAGCCCATGAAACTGAACAACTTTTGTTCAACAACTTTCACGAAATCCAAAAAAAGAAAATTCGGATTTTTATACAAATTGACTCGATCAGTTTATCAGTTTGTATGAAAATTCATATTTTTTTTTTAGTTTTGTGAAAGTTGTTGAACAAAAGTTGTTCAGTTACATTGGCTTAGGTACCATCTGAGAGGTTTTGCGTTCTTTCATTAACACGATGTAAAGTTGTTATTTTATTACTATTTACTTAATATTATGATATTTATATTAAAAAACCGGCCAAGTGCGAGTCGGACTCGCGCACCGAGGGTTCCGTACAAACCTGCAAGGTTTAGTATTTGGTATGAATTTCAATTTAATACCTCTACGCGTTTATGAGGAAATGGGTAGGAAGTTTAAAATTATTAAAAAAAAATATATTATGTGATGTAACTAAAAATTTATGGTTTTCGTAATTTTTCCTTTATCTATGCTATAAGACGTTGCTTCGTACCAAATTTCAAGATTCTGAGTTCACGGGAAGCACCCTGTAGGTTTTGATTCCCTTGCAAGTGTCGAAAATTTGCGGCATAAACGGCTGTATCTTTTGATTGCGTTGGCTTAGAAGTTTGATTTTTTCACAGCTTCAAGGGACAGTAGACCTGAGTAATTGATATAAATTTCAGCTTCATACCTCCACGCGTTCCTGAGAAAAAGGGTCTTGACAGACGGACGGACGGACGGACAGACGGACAACAAAGTGATCCTATAAGGGTTCCGTTTTTTCCTTTTGAGGTACGGAACCCTAAAAATGAGGGGAAATCTATTATTTTGAAGGCACGGCAGATCATTTTTAGCTTAAGTATATTGTTGTTAATTCGCACATCGACAATTTTATAGTAAATACTTGTTCAAGCACTGAGGAAAGTGATAATATAATTCCAATAGCTAGTGAACAATTGAAAAGATTAGATAATAACGGGATAAATGTTAATTTTAATTGCATACCTACATGTCGAACATAAGAACTTCCTCTTTTCGGAAGTCGGTTGAAGAATTGTTTTAGTTATTTATATTTTTATTAATTTTTGTGTTATACAACGTGGAAGGGACATACCCGTAATAAATCGAACCACGGGCTATACTAGATCATTATAGTATAATGAAATTAAAATAACAGCTGAAGAACAAAAAAAAAATTTGGCATTTTCATACAAATCGACCGGGCGGCTGCACACTTTTATATGGAAATGCCAAATTTTTTTTTGGGTCTTTGGCTCTTATTTTAATTTCATTATACTTTTGTGATCTAGTATAGCCCGTGGTTCGATTTATTACGGGTATGTACCTTCCACGTTGTATACAGGGTGGAATTGAAATCGTTGGCATCCTTTTAAATATCCACTATACCCACGATACAAAGTAATGTGAGCCTATTAAAACGTCAATCAGAAGTCGTCATTTTCATATTAAAGAAAACCTCTAAACATGCGTTAAACTCCTTGATAGACACCATTACTGTAATTATAAATAAAAAATCTTATCGTCATAAAACGCATGAAAAATAAATCTATACTAATATTATAAAGCGGAAGAGTTTGTTTGTTTGTTTGTTTGTTTAAACACGCTAATCTCAGGAACTAATTGTCCGATTTGAAAAATTCTTTTTTTGTTAGGTAGTCCATTTATAGAAGAAGGCTTTAGGCTATATAACATTCCGACAACCACGCGAACGAAGTCGCGGGCACAGCTAGTTAATTATAATAGTATTAATTTCATTGCGGCGTCGTAGATTCCGTAGTACCTAACATTCGTTCCCTCAATCGGTCGCGTGACATCACCTTTCCCCACTCGACTTTAAACCTTATCCACGCAAATTAAAGTCTGTTTTTGTATGCCGACCGCCCGCGCCACAGCTGGTGAGTGTACTTACCAGCGCCGGGGTCATAGCACTCTCGCTAGCGCGACGCGCGATGTTTTGATACTTTGTTTATTTTTCTTACTTTTCGATACTTTTTAATTACTGCACTAATTGCAGTATTGTTACCGTAAAAAATATCCTTTAAGTAAGTATGTTAACAAGTTAAATTAATGCCAATGATTTCAAATGCTCCCTGTATATAGAAAATAACTAAAGGTTATTATAAACAGGAGAATAGTTTAACAGCTATAAATAGTTCACACGGAAATAAATAATAAACGGGCAAGTGCGAGTCGGACTCGTACATGAAGGGTTCCGTACCTCCGTACAATGTTTTAAAACGCTGAAGAAATACGTTTCTTGTATGACGACCCCCTTTAATTTTTAACTTTATCTTATTTTTAATATTTGTTGTTATAGTGGTCATAGTAATACATAATCGGTGAAAATTTCAAGTATCTAGTTAAGGCCGTACCTGAATTTTCCGGGGTCCAGTGCTGCCCCCATTTAAAATAACTCATTTCAAAGAAAACAGAGCCATTACTTAAAATTTTGCTACTATCAAATCCTAAATAACCTTTTAAAGTATTTTATGAACTACTGTTTACAGTTTATAATGAGAACGTTAAGCTTTACTACGCACATTTGCCAAAAGGGTCCGTTTTTCGCAAATGTGCGTAGTAAAGCCACTGGTATGACTCTCCATTGATTCAGAGTAACATATATACCTACTACTACTACAAACGAAACAATTTATCTGTACACACGTCGATGTGTGAGTTTTATACTTAGGGTCGCACCGCAGAATTAATTTAATACTTACCTACTAACGAGTTCGACATATTTACGATTATATCTTTCCATACCGGAAGATTTGCGAACACTATGACGTAAAAAATATTCTGTTTTATATGTATTAAATGTTACAGAAAAGTCGGAAACAGCTACATAATATCACTTCACAAATATTTTTCATTATGTCCATTGTCCATTTCACCATTAGTTCACTTTACTGATTATTATTGAGTCATTTATAATGTAACGCACTAATTTCACTAATTCACTATTGTAATATAGTAATTTGCATATTCGGCGCAAAACTATACGGTAATTATATGAATAAATTCAATAAAAATAAACAAATTTTTATCACGCTTCCACGCATAGCATGTCAAGTTGTCATTGTCAACAATGTTATTTAGCACTATAAGCCGCAGAAATCTAGTTGGCATCTGCGTGTATGTGATTACCTGTGAGCGAGGAGCCTATGTAACATTACCGGATTGCTAATACCCCTCTCGCTCTTGTGTATCTCCGGCCAATGCGAGAGAGCGAGAAGGGTATATATATCAAGATGGTTGCTGAGTAATAACGTGAAATTATATTGTTGCTTTGCTTAACTGTTTTCATCATTTGGAAATGTATGAAATATACGTTCTTTAGAGTATTGGGTGGATAAACAATTATTATACGCGCACCTTCTCACCATGATGGTTACTATTGGTTGACAGTTCTCAAGACAACACACGTCGCGTATTGCGTGCGGCTAGTAGGTAATTAAACCCTGGTTTGGAGCTGTCAAAGCTCACAAAGTGCGGGGGAGAGGTGCGGGGACGCCAATTTGCGGGAGACGCTGTGAGATACCATTCTGTTTGACTCTTATGTATTCTGTGGTAAAGCTTAACGTAACTTTAAACTGTAAACAGTCGTTCATAAAATACTTTGAAGCACTTGGTAGTAGCAAAATTTTAAATAATGGCTCTGTTTTCTTTGAAATGATTTATTTTAAATGGGGGCAGCACTGGACCCCGGAAAATTCAGGTTTAAAACTCATTCAAAACAGTTAAAAAATTACGTTTTTTGTATGACGACCTTCTTTAATTTTCAACTTTTTTATTTTTAGTATTTGTTATAGCGGCCACAGTAATACATAATCGGTGAAAACTTCAAGTGTCTAGCTATTACGGTTCAAGAGATAGAGCCCTGTGACAGACGGACAGACAGGCGGACCGACAGCGGAATCTCAGAAATAGGGTCCCTTTTGCACCCTTTGGGTACGGAACCCTAAAAACAAACGAACAATAAAAAACATACCTAGTTCTGAATTTAACTGTTAATGTTATTCACGATAAATCTAATAATTGATGGCCGTGGTAAATAGCATTCGTTTGTAATCGGGAATGCGATGGCGATGACTGATCATGATTGCCGAGGTATATTAAGGCGAAGATATAGGCAAATGGCCTTGAAGTATGAAAAAAATTGTTAACTCGTAAATGTGGTGATAATTTCCATATTGCTCTACGTCATGCACTAGATAGCCCTTTAAATTATTTTATGAACTGCCGTTAAAACTATTATTGGTGATCCGTCTAGCTTTAAAACTTGCCGTGGCCACTTTTGGCGGAGGCAAGTTTTAAAGCTAGACGGACTAATGTAAATACTTTCAACGGTGGTTTATAAAATAATTTAAAGGGCTATTTAGTGCATGACGAAGAGCAATATGGAAATTATCTCCATATTTACGAGTTAACAATTTATTTCAAATGAGGGCGCCACTTCAAGGTCATTTGCCTATATCTTCACCTTAAGAAAATAGACACTTGTAATCATCTCGAGTGACATAGGTAACATTTTGTTGAAAATTAAGTGCAGAAATTAGCTTCTTTTTAATTAATTGATACAAAACCGGAAATAATTAGAAAGTTGTATCGAAATTAACGAACATCGCTCGTCTGTAGGCCTTTTGCCTTAGATTATACATGTATAATCTAAGCCTTTTGCAAACGCGGAGCTAGTATATCTTTGTGCGAAAAACAACGTTGGTTTGATACTAGAATGATATTAGCCCTAGTCGCTCTAGATCATATTTTTTACGGGGTCTATTTACGATTGACCCGCATCATTGATACAGCTGATACCGCGGTAACTACGCCCCTTTCATTAATTTTAGTAATATATATAAGTACTGAGGTGTAGTGTTTACATATCTAAAGACACTCGTAAGAGGTGGTAAGATGACCCGGGGTCGCTGCAAGACGCTGGATGCAGGTCGCATTTGACCGGTCTTTTTATAAACCTATAGGCGTAAGTACGAGTAGGTATGTCTAGT
Organism: Acrobasis repandana; assembly: GCA_963576875.1. Taxonomy (NCBI): domain Eukaryota; kingdom Metazoa; phylum Arthropoda; class Insecta; order Lepidoptera; family Pyralidae; genus Acrobasis; species Acrobasis repandana. The sequence continues at coordinate 9,554,219 of OY756215.1, forward strand.
AAAACATATACCATCTTATTATAAACCGCAGAGGCGCAGACGAACTTTAGGACCTAGTAAAAACCATTATTTGCCCAAATGATGTTGGCATTGACAAAAGAGAAGGTGACATAATAATAATAATAATAAAACACTATTGCACCGAAACACTAAAAAGACACTAGAAAACAATACAAATAAGGTGTACAATAGGCATACAGAGATATTGGAGGTATACTTAGGTGTAATGCAAGCCAGATAGGTGGGATGTGGCGCGCCAATGGGCGTGACGTATGACACGTCCGTCTCGCCACCGGTCACGACTGATGGCGCGCCACGGGCACGAGCGCCACCCCCACGCCTTACCAATGATTTTTTAAGGGGTGCAAAACAGAAGCGATGCGCCATATGGCGCGCCACGGCGCCCGCACCTTTTCTATTTGGCCCACGCCGCTGTAGGTACGAGGTATTCCAAGTTCTTCGGTCACAGATTAATAAATAGTTATTCTACGGTGACATATTGCTGCAGGTCTTCTTGTTTTGGGCGGATAATGGTTTAAACCAAGTACTAAAAATAGTCCGCCTTTCATAATTAGACGGATAATGTCTAGTATACTCGTAGTATTGGACGTGATGCGGCTGTAATGGTGATGACGGTTCACAGAAATACTCGTAAATGATGATTGTTAACGTTGCTGTCGCGCCCTGTTTGGGCCAGTATGGGCATGTGCACCATAAAACATACTAGCTAGTATTATTTATTTTGTGATACTAGGTATGAGTTGCGGGTGTTGCGAATGCTGCGATGGGATGTGTTATCGTGTGTGAATGTGAGTTGACTACAAATGCAGAAATCAATGCTTGATCATTGCTAAACCGAGCTATAATTGTTTGATTGTTTCCTACTAACAATGACACGCCTATCATAAGAAACCGTGTTAATAGTGGATTGTATACCGAGGCTACGGAGGTAAAAAAGTCTCGGATCACACTAATTAGCCGTAGATAAGTATTTGATCCATAAGGGCAGGATTGTTGTAGGTACCTATTTGATCTGACAATATACCTATAGTCTAAGAGGTGACGCGATTTTTGTAAACGATCATGGATACGGTTAGATTTACTTTTATGGGATGTACTGTAGTCACAGAATACATAAGAGTCAAAGTGTAGTCCCCTAATGTGAATGATGTTGGTCTGTCTGCTCTCAGTGGTTGCAACTTCGAGTTATAGCACTTACAAGAGGCTTCATTGTTGCGAAAAAAAAACGATCAGGGAAATGGTCAGTTTTAGTACCTATTCAAAATATGGTATCTTGAAGATACCATATTTTGAATAGGTACTAAAACTGACCATTTCCCTGATCGTTTTTTTTTTCCAACTCGTTTCACATGTGAAGATAGTATCTTCACATGTGAAACGAGTTGGTCTGTCTGCTCTCAGTGGTTGCAACTTCGAGTTATAGCGCTTACAAGAGGCTTCATTGTGGCGAAAAAAAAAGGATCAGGGAAATGGTCAGTTTTAGTACCTATTCAAAGTATGGTGTCTCCATAGGTGAAATGAGTTGGTCTGCCCGATCTCAGTGGTTGCATTTCAGAGCTATGATGCGCCCAAGAAACTGCGTCGTTGGTGCGGAAAAAAAAACGATACGAAATAGTACCTATTCAAAGAATGGTGTCTCCACAGGTAAAACGAGTTGGCCTGCCGGCTCTCAGTGGTTGTATTTCAGAGCAATCATTGTGTACGCATATTGTACTTTATTGTACATCAGCGATAATTACACATAATAAAATAATACTTTGTGAAAAGTTGTTTCCAGTCTGGTTAGGATATTGCAGGCTTGAATCGCCTGATTATCCGAAAAGAAAGATGATTCCGTGCTTCGGAAGGCACGTAAAGCCGTTGGTCCCGAACGCCATCTAGCGTTTGTATCTATCCTAGGATTGGTTTTGGTCTACCCTTTGGGTTGCAGAGGTCAGACGGCAGTCGCTCTGTGTAAAAACCAGTAACCTGGTCAAATCATCTAGGGTAGGTAGCGGACCCCGGGCTCTGAAGCGTAACCAACCGCTGACGATGCAACCGGGAATACGCTCGGATGATGATGATACACTACGAATACACTACATACATACATAATTAATATAGTACAGATAATATACAACGTAGAAGGGACATGCCCGTAATAAAACGAACCACAGGCTATTCTAAAGTAAAGTATAATGAAATTAAAATAATAGTCAAGAAACCAAAAAAAAAATTACATTTCCATACAAAACGCCCGGGCTGCTGCAAACTTTTGTATGGAAGTGCCGAAATTATTTTTTGTTCTTTGGCTGTTATTTTAATTTCATTATACTATAATGATCTAGTATAGACCGTGGTTTGATTTATTACGGGTATGTCCCTTCCACGTTGTATAAATGCAATAAAAATAATAATGACCTTCATTATGTGATATATTTATCTTATATTGGATAAAAAAAAATACTTTGACTTTGTATATTTTAAAAACTCAATTTATGATTCTGCATAGAATTTCATGACTCTGAATTTAAAAGAGCCAAGTGAATGAGACATTCTAATCTTCACTGGTAAAGCGTTCCATAAACGCGCAGCGAGCACAGCAAAGGACTTCGCGTAGTTCTGTGAGGAATGAGAAGGGATCTGTAGAAGTGGTTGACCGTTGACGAGTACAAAGACGGATCAAAAACTTTAAAGGATATTTTTTTTATGAAGATATACAGATGAGCGAGGATTAAATAGAATGCAAATATTTTGCAAACTCTTTAACTTGTTTAGTAGCTCCTCCGTCAAATCCAAGTAAGCCACATCTGCATAGTCAAAAAGGGAGCAGTAATGTTTGAGCCAAAAGTGCTTTAGTGTCTACAGGAAGGAAATATTGTAAGCGTCTTAGTGAATTAATGGAAGCGTAAATTACGTCGCGTTCGAAAGTTACCTGCAAGTTCAGATGCGTACATTTTAGGAACTTTAAATCAGAAAGTGTAATGAAACTCAATATATATTGAAGTAAGTTTTCAAAAATTAAATCTGCAACATACAAGTGGCGCTATCTAGTTATGGTTTAAGGATCTAACTTAATGGTCACTAGTCAGGTTGATTTTTTCTTACGAGGCGGTGTTACAATAGTGTTTTAGTGGGGAGGTACTTAGTTTTTTTTATTATTTGTCTTATGAAGCCCTGATATTGAATTTCAGGAGTTTTAAATATTTTCAACTTTTTGCTTGAGCTGTGATTTGAACCAGCGGCCTTTTAGTCGCAACAGACCGAAATGCAGATGCGCCAACGCTTAGATAACTCACTGGCGAAAAAAGGCAACCACTATTATCTTGCTTGGTCAGTAAACTCGGAAAATAACATTAATTGAAGGTGACTGTGCCAACCACTAGTTCAATGAACGCGATGACAAATATTTTAGGGGATATTATTAATTGCACATCTAATAAATAATCACCCATCAATTTAATCTCATCATTTATATACTTTTTTACATCAAATAAATCAACAATCTTATCATAAGTACTGATTGCACAGCAAATAAATACTGACTGCACATCAAATTTATTAGGTTAGGGCAAACCTATAAGTTAGGTTATGTTAGAACTGCGACCAACACACGCACGAGCCGAGCGAGCGAAGCGAGCGTGCCGCGGCAGCGGCCGGCGAGTTCTAGGAAAGTTCTATCCATTTTACTGCGCCACAAATATAAATTGCAGTTTGTTTAGTAATATTTTCAGTTGAGTATTTTGCTGTGCAATCAGTAATTTTGATTTGCGTTTAAATACTACCCATATTTTAGAATTAAACATTCACTTTACAGTTATTCCGTCAAAAACGTTTATGTGTCGTATATCACTAGGATAGTCCATAGTCCCTCCTACCCCTGTGGGATACAGGCGTGATTGTATGTATTACTAGGGTGGTTTTTTCACTAGGTTTATTATGGTATAACTTTCAAAACTTACTTTGTGAAAAATGTCACTAAAATTATTTAATAACAACGAGCGATACAGATATGCGTCATTACGTTAACAGCGCACCCGCGCATATATGACTAACTATCAACCCCTATTTTACAAAATTTGGGGATGGATTTTAGAAAACCAGAATATACGTGTTTGTTTATTTGTATTTGGGAGTAACAAATTTCATGAAAATTGGAGCAGATTTTAAATATTTTCCAATACAAACTTTCAACCCATATTTCGCACCCTTAGATATAGATAGATGTTGCTAGAATAAATATTACGTAACATTTCAATAAGTTCAGTTTGCAAAATCATAGCAATGTATTTTAAATAAGTTACAAAGTTGTAACTTACTTAAAATACATTGCTATGATTGACTGACACATTTTAAATGTAGTTCTACATTTAAAATGTGTCAGTGCAACAACTTAAAAAATATATGTTGCCAGATTTAAATTTCTGTAATAATTGTATTGAAAGTTTCAATAACTTTAGTTTGAAACGTTCCAGCAATGTCTTTTGTCTAAGTTATAACAACATTGAAATTGCAAGGTTTCTGGAACTTTACATTTCATGCCTTGCATCAAGTACGTTCCTGCAATAATATCATGAAACATTTTAATTAGTTTCGTTTGCAAAGTAATAGAAATGTTTTATATGCACGTTGTTAAATATAGATTGCTGCAACGTTTAATTAGACAATATGCATGTGATTCAGAAACGAACAATAAAAATTATGTGTAAACTTTATTGCTAAAGAAAAATACCCATATATATATTTTTTCAATTGAACATGTTTCCATTGAGAAATTAATGATTTAAAAGTAGTCTTTTTCAAATTCCCTCGCAAATTTCCGAAACGCAACGCTATTGGCGGAACGAAACGTGACGACACCAAACACTGTCAAACTTAATTTTCTAAATAGTCTGTACTGTCAACCACAAATAATAAAGAAGGAGAATCTGTCACTGTTAATAAGTTGTTTGTAATTTGTATGATTGTTAGAGGTTATTTTCATTTTTTTGCTAAATTATTAGTGTTCTTTGAGAATTATTAGCTGAAAGTCTAACTCCTGGTATGTACTTCGCAAGTAATTCCAATGTTACATCCTTTGAACTCAGAGTAGTAAAGGCCGCGAGGTAAATAATTTATAGATATTTGATAAATTTCCATTTTTCTCAGTTTTGTACTTATGAGACAAGTCTATCAATTAATTTATAACCTAAAATATGGTACTACTTTTTTTTGATTTTCTTTTTTTATTGACACTGACATTGACAGTGTGCGGTGACGTCACAGAATAAAAGCGCAAAATGGCACCGCGTTTAAGTTGTCCGAAAATGATAGTACTTAGTTTTAATTATTTTTTTTAAGCTTATTTAATAATATTCTGTGAGTGTCATATTTTTTTCCGTTTGTATAATAACTTATAGAATCATTTGAAAAATAAAAAAAAGACATGAATATACCCTATCTTACAATAAATTTATGAATCTAAGTTGCCTCAAAGTTTAAAAATAAACTTTCATGTGTAGTGTTGGCGCTACATCCATCACTACATGTTGAATAACTTTCATTGTAATTTTAAATCTATGTAGCTGTAATGTCCCTAGGAGCCTTATTTTTAAACGTTCATATGGGAGGTTGATCAACTTGCTAGAAACTTTCTGTGAGTTCAGTGGGTACTTAGTACCGAAAGAATAACTATTCGCGTTCAGACAGTTTTGAGCTAAAATGCATAATAAGAAGGAGACAGTATAGGCGTCAATAATAATCAGTAAGATAAGTACAGTCTTGTTACCTAAGTTCTACGAGTATAACTTGGAAGGTACCCCTATGGCACTTTTCACTGCAATGGTGACGAACGTACCTAGACGTAGGTTCCTTGATAGTGAAGAGATTGTTGCGGAATAAATGGTGTTCGCATCGCGTTGCGTACGTATGCATGACGATAGGTGGGAAGGGTTGGACTTGGCTTTAGTTAGCCAGCCAGTGTCGCGCAAAACTTTCATACTCGCGGTCGCGCATGCTTATAATTTTTATACCTTTGTATACATCCATACGCATGTGTGAATAAAAATAAATACTACAAAAATGTAAAACAAACACATTGTAGATGTTTGTAAAGTGCTTAATGGTGAAGAAAATTGAACGATTTTTCAATTGCAGCGAAGTTATTGATAAGGGTTTTCAATTAACGTTTGCGGTAAGTAATTTTAATTACGAAGGTACATACCTAAAGAACTTTATTTCTTGCTTCGTAAACATATCAAGCATTAATTTATATTTTAATTAAATAATATTTATTAAAAAATATAAGCACCAACAAATACCTACAGGCTTTATAAATATACAACCGACTTGGTTTTAGAAGTACAGTAAAATAAAATAAACTTTTAAAAGATCGCTTTATCTGCAGTCTGTTTGTCCCACTATTGAATTGTAGGTTCTAATTTATTAGACTATCTATAATACTGTATACATTTGAACATATAATTAAAATAGCATTATATCTATATACCTAGCCTAGGCCCAGTTTACATCCAAGTACGAGTAAATTCCAAGTTCCAAGAGAATATATTTTGGTATCTTTTATGCTTCTTATCCATTTTTCCAAAGCCTTGATTTAATATAAGTACTTATAATGTTCTTACGAGTACAACCTATTTTTTATTAAGTAGGTATAAATATTTTAATGGATGATTAAGTCCATTATTTTGAACAATTTCTCCCAATAAATGTAAGTGCCTACCTATATCGAAATAAAATAAAAAAATCACTTTCCATAGTAGGTAACTACTTCGATTTCAATGGAAAGTGAAAATATTTTATTTGTATTTCGATATACTTTTATTGAGAAAAGTTGTTCAAAATGATGAACAGGATGGACATAATCACCCCTTAAAATATTTGTACTGAATTAAAAATAAGCTTGTACTTATAACAAATTCTTCCATGCTGGTCTTGGAGAAAAGAAAAACCATAGAATATACCAGCTGTTTCTCTTCCCGCGCAGATCGTAGAAGCCGATCGAGGGAAAGGGTGAAAATGCGAATCATATCAATTGGCGATGCGGCTAGCAACACATCATTAATTAGCATCACAAGCTAAAAGTGGCCTTTGCATACCTGGCCATGGCTCTTGAGGCTCTAAGCAGATAGAGCCCAGAGCCGCAAGACCCAACATGCTCTGTTTGCCCCATTAGGGATAAAGACGTGTGTGTTGTATAACAAAATATAGTATATACCTGCCGCTGAAAATGAAGGGATCAGTGTGCTTTTTAAATTTTCGGGTCGGTAAGATGTAACGCTAAGATGTAGCCTGTATATAAGATGTATGCATGTTGTATTGTACCTACTAGTAGGTACGGTCACCAAATAGGTATAAGTATTGAAAAGGCGCATCGTTTCGTCAGTATGAACCACTTTTCCTACAAGACCAATATTGGAAACTTGATATAAAATCTACTTTTATTGTAAGCATATAAACCTACATACTGAATAGGTATAATAAAAAAATGTATTTATATGGTAATAGTACATATCTACTTATGGTGTAGTAGGTATGCATGTCACCATACAATTACAAATTTCCTGGAAAATTATTTGGATATTTGTATTGACTTCCTCTAGTTAGGTATGACATCTAAACTAAACTGAACTGAACTAAATTTATAAAAAATAGACAATATTTTTTTTAACAATTACCTACTAGGTATTTAAAAAAATATTCTTTATTTAAAAACAAAATTAAACATATACTTCTTTTAAATCAATTATAAATGTTTTATTGGCATATTTTTTTAATATTAAAATAGTGTCGCAACGCAAACCAGCTCACTGGTGGTTGTAAACTGAAAAAAATGGTCGATAACCGGCGAAATGGCAATTTTTTACTTTTCCAGCTTTTTATAATATTTAATGGGTAAAAGTATTATATTTTATGTATTATACCTAAACTAAACTATACTTGGGACTAATTAACACTAACATATTATATGTCGCGTGTAAGTAACATTTTCTTTTACTCATCTGAAGTGAGTAACTTAGCTAACTGGTCGCTAACCGGCTAACTTACCCTAAAAGTTTAAAACTTACTTTGGGGCTCAATCAGTGTGATTTGTCCTTATATCTTTATATTTTATTAGGAAGTCGTTTTAGCGAGAGCGCTGCATAACATCAACTTTTTCAAAGAGACTCTACGTGTTGTTTACATAGATTACATAGAGAACTACGTTGTTGGATCTCTGTCCCCACCCCACGCAAGCCTCCCAATAAGGACTGGGTAATATAAAAATTTAACATTGTATAACACTTTTATAATTTATAAAGTGACCACTTAGATATCATTAATCAAATGTTTACCGAAAAGTTTACTGAGTAAATAACAGGAAAAAAGAAAAATAATGACGTACTAATGATCTCTTTAATTTGCGAGACCAGATTTTCCAAATTTCTTAATAGATAAGAAGTAAGTTATCATTAAACTGATGAGTTTAGCCACGGTTCCATAATTTGCGCAACAGTTATTAATAAATAACTGTAATTATGACTTTTTCTACATAATAACATAATAAACCATAATAACATATTATGAAGAAGAAGTAATTGGAGCGATCTATAAATAAAACGGCCAAGTGCGAGCCGTTGCAACACAAACAATTTCTCATAATTTTACATGTTCACTACCCATTTTAAACAAGTTACAACTAGGTATGTCTTCTTCATCCAAGCGAGTTCCCTGTTGCATCCTCAGTTGTGCTGCTTCGGAGCCCGGGGTGCGCATTTCCGCTTTTTTTCTCTCCAAATATTACATGCATGTCGATGGTCACCCAAGGGTGCCAAAGACGTTGCGTTTGAGAAGAAATAGCCGGAAGAGTTTAAATGATTTGGCTATAGTTTTACGGCCGGCCGCCGCCCGACCCCTCCTTGGGAATGAAATTGTAGCACGAGAAGTTTGTGCTTAATCCTTTAGTCTCCTCTTACGACATCCACAGGAAGAGATGAAATGGTCCTATTCTAACCCGAAGCCACACGGGTAAAAGTTACAACTATGTATATTTAAGTAATAGGGACGTGGACCGGGTCTGAAAAATATTATTATTTAATTTAGTTCGTCAGTATATACTGGGTGGCGCAAAAGTACTGGCACTAAAGAAAATACTTTTATTTTTTTTATATGACATTTTCTGTCATTCTGTTGTTGAAAATTGTGTAGTGAACAAATGTAAAATACACTGAAAATAAACATGGACCGTTTTACTCCCCAAGAACGTGGAATAATTGTGTCAATGTTCTTACGGAATAATTCATCAGTGATAAGAACACAACGTGAATTTCGTCGACGATTTCACCACCGTCCGGCACCGATTGGTCGCACAATTCGACGCTTTGCCACACGCCTTGAAGCAACTGGCTCAACATTGGATAGACCTAAGTCTGGGAGACCAAGAACAGGCCGTTCAGCTGAAAATATCGATGCTGTGCGCGAAGATGTGGAAGAGTGTCCAGAAACATCAACGAGGCGACGTGCCACGCAATTGGGCATTTCCAGACGGACCCTGCAGCGTATTTTGGTGAAAGACTTAAAGATGTTCCCGTATAAAACTCAAATGACTCATCAGCTGCTGCCTGCTGACCACCGAGCTCGTCTAGATTACTGCCAGCGCGTCATAAACCTCAACCTTGAAGAGGATGATTTTCCTTCAAAATTGGTTATGAGTGACGAAGCGCATTTCCATCTCTCAGGGCATGTCAATAAGCAGAATACTCGGTTCTGGGGCACTGATAATCCGCGCATTATTCAAGAAACACCTCTACACCCACTAAAAGTTACTATAAGGTGTGGCATCTGTGTTGACAGAGTGATCGGACCCTATTTTTTCGAAGACGCTGGAGGCAATGCGATAACTGTCACTGGAGAACGCTACAGAACCATGTTACGAGAGTTTTTGATACCCAGTTTGGACGAATTGGGGCTGGAGCACATCTGGTTTCAACAAGACGGCGCTACGGCACACACAGCGCGCGACACTATGGACTTAGTGAGGGACGCTTTTCCAGGCCGAGTTATCTCTCGTTTTGGCGATTTGCCTTGGCCTGCAAGATCACCCGATCTGAGCAGTCCAGACTTCTTTCTTTGGGGTTTTTTGAAATCTCGGGTGTATGTGAACAAGCCACAGACTCTCGCAGCTCTAAAAGAAAACATTCGTCAAGAAATAACGAACATATCGCAGGAAGTGTTACGGCAAGTTATGCAAAATGTCATAAATAGGGCTCAAATGTGTATCAACTCTGGAGGTCACCATTTAAAAGACATCATCTTTAAATCCTAATGGTACGAAATTTAATGGCACAAATATACATTTAAAAAAACCTAAATCTAGTTTTCTAATTAAGAAAAAATGTTATAGCTGAACCAAATAGGGTCTTTACTTTTGCGCCACCCGTTAGAATGGTCTGCATTTTTGATGGCACGAAAGTTAGGCATACATTTATGTTTCTAAAAACTAAATTTGAATCACTTGACTCAGTCTTTGGTCAGTCATCTTCAAAGGTTTGACTTTCAATACGCTAAGTTAAACGTAGAGTGATTCTAGGTTTCTAGGTAGTTCAATTAACGATCGGGCTAGGCATGGCTAATTTAACCAGATGGCTGCGTCATTCTTCTTTGCTGGTCTGGGAAAAAAGAAAAAACATAGAATGTACCAGCTGCTTCTCTTCCCGTGCAGATCGTAAAAGCCGATTGAGGGAATGGGCGAGAATCTGAATCATATGAATAGGCGATGCGGTTAGCAACCCATGACTATTATGATTTCCCTTTTCCACCTTCATGCCCACCATTACGCTAAAAGTGGCCTGGGCTTTACCGCCCTTGGCTCTGTCTACCCCGTTAGGGATAAAGACGTGATAGTGTATCTGTATCTGCGTCATATAGGTATACCTCTACATACTTACTACAAAAGTCATTTCAGTCAGTCAGTAAATTATACTTAAATATAGAGGTAGTATAATTTAAAAAAAAGTGAAATTTTATAGTAACGTCTTATCTGCGCGACCGGGCTTCGCTAAAACACCCAGTCAACCAGATTTTCTAATATGAAACTTAGCTAAATCGATTTTTTGGCGAATAAAATTAAATAAAAAAAAGAAATGGTCTAAATGTTTAATAGTCATGGTCTGGTCGTCTATAGGATCAAGCAAAAAATAAGTATGTCTAGCGTAAAAAATCCATAAGGTCCTGCGAAAAATATATAGTACCTAAGTACTATACATACATGTTAATGAAATAATGCAAAACCTCTCAGATGGTACCTCAGCCCATAAAACTGAACAACTTTTGTTCTACAACTTTCACGAAACCAAAAAAAAATTGACACTGATCGAGTCAATTTGTATTAAAATCCGAATTTTATTTTTGGCATTTTGGGAATGTTGTAGAACAAAAGTTGTTCAGTTTCATGGACTGAGTTACAACCTGAGAGGTTTTGCGTTATTTCATTAACTCGTTGTATTGAGCACGCCTTATGGTTCCCGGCAGAGTAGAATAGGACCCTTAGGGTGGTCCTTCCCGTGGATGTTGTAGAAGGCGACTTAGGAAACACAAGCTTAAAATGCTTATAAACTTCCAATGAGATCTCTCCAACCTAAATCTAAACTAACCTAAGGCTTAATCCTCTGGCTACTCTGGCTAATATATAGCTTTAGTAGTACAGACAGAGAGGGTCGTGCTCCTGCAGTGGAGACTATGCTGGTTCCCGGCATAGTAGAATAGGACCACTCCAAGTCTTCCTGTGGATGTCGTAGAAGGCGACTTAGGAAACACAAGCAAAACAAAGCTTATAAACATCAATGAGAACCTCTCCAACCCGTCTGGCTAGCGTGAAGAGCGTAGGCCAAATCCTCTGACTGCTCTGGCTAATATATGGCTCTGGTAGTACAGAGAGGGTCGTGCTCCTACAGTGGAGACTAAAAAAGACCTGATGATGATGATGATAGTACAACATATAGAGCATGCTAAAATTAGCAGAAACTTAGGCAATAACATAACAATGAATTAATTAAAGGCGCAAAAGCTGGCTTGAAAATCTGTGCCCAAAACTAAACACCACTTGAATGACACTGCAGGCTTTTTCAAGTTTTTTGTTTGTGGTAATTTTTGTATGAGTTTAGAAAAACCAGAGACCTAGGAAAAGAGCTAAAACACTTCATCAAAATTGATTTATCCATTTGGGAAATGTGATGCCATAGACACAGATTTACATGTCAATCTTACATGTTCCCTCTCCTTGCACCAGGGGTGTTAATCGAAAAACAATGAAAACGGTTACCGAAAAGATACCGCTCTGTGGTTTGGCACAGAATAATAAACAACCTGTATCGTTAATATATTAATTAACTATTAAATATTTACATTAATACGTATCTACATATTTATTTTGAGACTCAAGGTAACCATGCACAAACCGGTTGAGAATCTCTACTGGCAGTAAGTAAAGCTTAGATGTTCTAAAATGTCGAGTAACTCTAGGCTGTCTCCGTGAACTTACAATACTTACGTCACGACGATTGCGGAACCTTCTTTTGTGTCTGTTTACTTGGTACCTGTAATTACGGCATTGCATAATCCATAATAGCTCCTCTGTAGCTTTCCATAGCTTATAGAGATAGACGTTTTGGTCCTCATTAAATATACATATAAAACAATTTAAAAATAAAATTCTTTAAATGTTTCTTTTACTTTTAAATAATTTCGAGGATTGTTTCATTATTAGGTACCCCTATAGATAAAATTTAAGCATTACTTCAATAATCAACCGACTTCAAGATTAGGAAGAGCTTATTAATTCGGTTGTATTCTTTTTAATTTATGTTTGTTACTTCAGAATCTCAGAACTCCGTGATTTATAAACAGATTTCGATAACTTCCAGATTGGTCTCGTAGATATAAAAAAAAAATGAATCGATTTAGTAGATAGTTTGGATTTTAAACCAAAATAATTGTGTTTTTAGCTGGTATTAAAGTCGATACAACAGTACCTATTACATCACCATACGATTTATCATCCCAATTTTGGATATAAGCCCCTCTTTCTACTCTTTCTAGATTTTAAAACTTACACAAACCAAGTAGGGTTCAGAATGGAAAATTCATGGTTTTCATGAATTTATTCATCGTGTTACGTTACACGAACAATAATATTTACATTTTCCACTGGAAACTTGGACACGGCAAACTGTAATATGTCGATAGCAAGCTGTTATCGATTTCTAGGTCTAGGTTCAATGGCGAAACACGAAAAAAATCGATGTCTATGACAAACTCCCGGTCGTCGTAATTCTGTTTTGTAAATCGTCATATCTTTTTAGGGTATAGGTAGGTACAGAGGCGGCTTAAGGCCTCCCGGTCTGTAGGGCCTCGTATTTGTATTGGGCAACCTTTTTTTTTAGGACGCCTCGCGTCTCAAAGCGAATTTTTTTACTAGCCAAAGGGCCTCGCAGAACTATCTCGCCCATATAAAACTTTGATCTTGCACCGCCACTGGGTATGTACGAATGTTAAGAGGTAAACCCTAACTTGTAATAATGATTAGATTCCTACATCATACTAGGCCTACGCTTAACAGTCAGCTCAGTGTAAGGTTTGATATTTTATGAACATCTTGTTAGTCGTGCGTTCTTTATTAAAATACACGACTGACAAGTATTCTTTATTGAATGAAAGTAATGTGTACCTACAACCTACCTACGTTTTTGCTAATTAACTGCTTTCTAGCTACAGAATTGCTTGTGAGCTTGTCAGAATGGTGTGGCCTAAATCTTTGAACCAAAATTTAAGTATCTGCTTAGAGCATCAAAATATAATTCTCTTTTAGAAGAATTATTGTTCGTAGGCTTAGAGACAGTTTTCTCTACAGTTGCCCAAAAGTGTAGTTATATTTGCATAATGAAGAAATTTCGTGATGTGAAGAGGCGTGCGTCTTCGACGTGTCCAACTGTCCGTTGCTTATGTTTTGTTATGAATGAACGAGCCATTGTGAACATGCATTGTTTGAAGAGGTCGGCTGATCGTAACCGCGGCGCGGGTATATGTGTCGCGTCGTTAAATGAAGATGACCTAGCTTTTCCTATTTTGAGGTTGAAATAATAGTTATTAAGTAGGTACCGGTAACTAAGTACCTGAGTAATGCCATCATCAATATTATTATCAGGTCATTTTTAGTATCCACTGCAGGAGCACGACCCTGTCTGTACTATCAGAGCCATATATTAGCCAGAGCAGTCAGAGGATTTGGCCTACACTCTTTACGCTGGCCAGTCGGGTTGGAGAGGTCTCACTGATGTTTATAAGCTTTGTTTAGCTTGTGTTTCCTAAATCGCCTTATACGACATCCACGGGAAGACTTGGAGTGGTCCTATTCTGCTCTGCCAGGAAGCACACGGCCAATAAGTAAATAAATAAAAAAAGACAAATCACACTGATTGAGCTACCCCCAAATAAGTTTAAACTTGCATCATGAGATACAAACTCAAGGATACCATTATATATCTTTGACTTATTTTATAATATATACATATAGGTATAGATAAAACACCCATGACCTAGTAACATTTGAAAAAGGTCATTCTCCAACTTGCCCTGGCTAAGGATCGAATTCAGAGTGGCGGAGTGGCGGAATGGCGTATAACCACTACGCCACGAAGGTCAAATATATTAGGTACCTACATCTTCAGATCATAGGTACTTATATTATGAGAACGTTAGGTTCTTATATGTGTAGCAAAGTCATTTTACATATAGACTTATATACCCACCTAGGTATATTACTAAATACTCAATTGGTGTAGAGTTTATTATTTAGTCGATTTTAACCTAAAGTTTTGGTATGACAATTGTTTAAATAAGTAAATACCAACCTAATTAAATAACGTTCGTCAAAAGAAGCCTACAAGGTTTGAATTAAGTATGCACCTACTTTAAAAACTGTATCAAATGCAACATAGAGCGACGCTAGTTCGTGCAAAGCTCATCAATTCTTCCCTGAGTTTAGAAAATGAAAATCAAACGCAACATAGAGCAAAGCTAGTTTTTGCATAGCTCCTCAATCTTCCCTGTATGTAATCTGTACTTAGAAAATAAAAACCAAATGCAAAATAGAGCAACGCTAGTTCTTGGAAAGCTCATCAATGTTCCCTCTATGTAGTCTGTACTTAGAAAATAAAAACCAAATTCAACATAGAGCAACGCTAGTTCTTGCAAAGCTCATCAACAATCTTCCCTGTATGTAGTATGTTTAGTATGTGCTTAGAAAATAAAAACCAAATGCAACATAGAGCGACGCTAGTTCTTGCAAAGGTTATCAATCTTTCCCTTAGTTTAGAAAATAAAAACCAAATGCAACATAGAGCAACGCTAGTTCTTACAAAGCTCATCAATCTTTCCTTGTATGTAGCCTGTTTAGTATGTGCTTAGGAAAATAAAAACCAAATGCAACATAGAGCGACGCTAGTTCTTGCAAAGCTTATCAATCTTTCCCTTAGTTTAGAAAATAAAAACCAAATGCAACATAGAGCAACGCTAGTTCTTACAAAGCTCATCAATCTTTCCTTGTATGTAGCCTGTTTAGTATGTGCTTAGGAAAATAAAAACCAAATGCAACATAGAGCGACGCTAGTTCTTGCAAAGGTTATCAATCTTTCCCTTAGTTTAGAAAATAAAAACCAAATGCAACATAGAGCAACGCTAGTTCTTACAAAGCTCATCAATCTTTCCTTGTATGTAGCCTGTTTAGTATGTGCTTAGGAAAATAAAAACCAAATGCAACATAGAGCGACGCTAGTTCTTGCAAAGCTTATCAATCTTTCCCTTAGTTTAGAAAATAAAAACCAAATGCAACATAGAGCAACGCTAGTTCTTACAAAGCTCATCAATCTTTCCTTGTATGTAGCCTGTTTAGTATGTGCTTAGGAAAATAAAAACCAAATGCAACATAGAGCGACGCTAGTTCTTGCAAAGGTTATCAATCTTTCCCTTAGTTTAGAAAATAAAAACCAAATGCAACATAGAGCAACGCTAGTTCTTACAAAGCTCATCAATCTTTCCTTGTATGTAGCCTGTTTAGTATGTGCTTAGGAAAATAAAAACCAAATGCAACATAGAGCGACGCTAGTTCTTGCAAAGCTTATCAATCTTTCCCTTAGTTTAGAAAATAAAAACCAAATGCAACATAGAGCAACGCTAGTTCTTACAAAGCTCATCAATCTTTCCTTGTATGTAGCCTGTTTAGTATGTGCTTAGGAAAATAAAAACCAAATGCAACATAGAGCGACGCTAGTTCTTGCAAAGGTTATCAATCTTTCCCTTAGTTTAGAAAATAAAAACCAAATGCAACATAGAGCAACGCTAGTTCTTACAAAGCTCATCAATCTTTCCTTGTATGTAGCCTGTTTAGTATGTGCTTAGGAAAATAAAAACCAAATGCAACATAGAGCGACGCTAGTTCTTGCAAAGGTTATCAATCTTTCCCTTAGTTTAGAAAATAAAAACCAAATGCAACATAGAGCAACGCTAGTTCTTACAAAGCTCATCAATCTTTCCTTGTATGTAGCCTGTTTAGTATGTGCTTAGGAAAATAAAAACCAAATGCAACATAGAGCGACGCTAGTTCTTGCAAAGGTTATCAATCTTTCCCTTAGTTTAGAAAATAAAAACCAAATGCAACATAGAGCAACGCTAGTTCTTACAAAGCTCATCAATCTTTCCTTGTATGTAGCCTGTTTAGTATGTGCTTAGGAAAATAAAAACCAAATGCAACATAGAGCGACGCTAGTTCTTGCAAAGGTTATCAATCTTTCCCTTAGTTTAGAAAATAAAAACCAAATGCAACATAGAGCAACGCTAGTTCTTACAAAGCTCATCAATCTTTCCTTGTATGTAGCCTGTTTAGTATGTGCTTAGGAAAATAAAAACCAAATGCAACATAGAGCAACGCTAGTTTTTGCAAAGCTTATCAATCTTTCCTTGTATGTAGCCTGTTTAGTATGTGCTTAGGAAAATAAAAACCAAATGCAACATAGAGCGACGCTAGTTCTTGCAAAGGTTATCAATCTTTCCCTTAGTTTAGAAAATAAAAACCAAATGCAACATAGAGCGACGCTAGTTCTTGCAAAGGTTATCAATCTGTCCCTTAGTTTAGAAAATAAAAACCAAATGCAACATAGAGCGACGCTAGTTCTTACAAAGCTCATCAATCTTTCCTTGTATGTAGCCTGTTTAGTATGTGCTTAGGAAAATAAAAACCAAATGCAACATAGAGCGACGCTAGTTCTTGCAAAGGTTATCAATCTTTCCCTTAGTTTAGAAAATAAAAACCAAATGCAACATAGAGCAACGCTAGTTCTTACAAAGCTCATCAATCTTTCCTTGTATGTAGCCTGTTTAGTATGTGCTTAGGAAAATAAAAACCAAATGCAACATAGAGCGACGCTAGTTCTTGCAAAGCTTATCAATCTTTCCTTGTATGTAGCCTGTTTAGTATGTGCTTAGGAAAATAAAAACCAAATGCAACATAGAGCAACGCTAGTTCTTGCAAAGCTTATCAATCTTTCCTTGTATGTAGCCTGTTTAGTATGTGCTTAGGAAAATAAAAACCAAATGCAACATAGAGCAACGCTAGTTCTTGCAAAGCTTATCAATCTTTCCTTGTATGTAGCCTGTTTAGTATGTGCTTAGGAAAATAAAAACCAAATGCAACATAGAGCGACGCTAGTTCTTGCAAAGCTTATCAATCTTTCCCTTAGTTTAGAAAATAAAAACCAAATGCAACATAGAGCAACGCTAGTTCTTACAAAGCTCATCAATCTTTCCTTGTATGTAGCCTGTTTAGTATGTGCTTAGGAAAATAAAAACCAAATGCAACATAGAGCGACGCTAGTTCTTGCAAAGCTTATCAATCTTTCCCTTAGTTTAGAAAATAAAAACCAAATGCAACATAGAGCAACGCTAGTTCTTACAAAGCTCATCAATCTTTCCTTGTATGTAGCCTGTTTAGTATGTGCTTAGGAAAATAAAAACCAAATGCAACATAGAGCAACGCTAGTTCTTGCAAAGCTTATCAATCTTTCCTTGTATGTAGCCTGTTTAGTATGTGCTTAGGAAAATAAAAACCAAATGCAACATAGAGCGACGCTAGTTCTTGCAAAGCTTATCAATCTTTCCCTTAGTTTAGAAAATAAAAACCAAATGCAACATAGAGCAACGCTAGTTCTTACAAAGCTCATCAATCTTTCCTTGTATGTAGCCTGTTTAGTATGTGCTTAGGAAAATAAAAACCAAATGCAACATAGAGCAACGCTAGTTCTTGCAAAGCTTATCAATCTTTCCTTGTATGTAGCCTGTTTAGTATGTGCTTAGGAAAATAAAAACCAAATGCAACATAGAGCGACGCTAGTTCTTGCAAAGCTTATCAATCTTTCCCTTAGTTTAGAAAATAAAAACCAAATGCAACATAGAGCAACGCTAGTTCTTACAAAGCTCATCAATCTTTCCTTGTATGTAGCCTGTTTAGTATGTGCTTAGGAAAATAAAAACCAAATGCAACATAGAGCGACGCTAGTTCTTGCAAAGCTTATCAATCTTTCCCTTAGTTTAGAAAATAAAAACCAAATGCAACATAGAGCAACGCTAGTTCTTACAAAGCTTATCAATCTTTCCTTGTATGTAGCCTGTTTAGTATGTGCTTAGGAAAATAAAAACCAAATGCAACATAGAGCAACGCTAGTTCTTGCAAAGCTTATCAATCTTTCCTTGTATGTAGCCAGTTTAGTATGTGCTTAGGAAAATAAAAACCAAATGCAACATAGAGCAACGCTAGTTCTTGCAAAGCTTATCAATCTTTCCTTGTATGTAGCCTGTTTAGTATGTGCTTAGGAAAATAAAAACCAAATGCAACATAGAGCGACGCTAGTTCTTGCAAAGGTTATCAATCTTTCCCTTAGTTTAGAAAATAAAAACCAAATGCAACATAGAGCAACGCTAGTTCTTACAAAGCTCATCAATCTTTCCTTGTATGTAGCCTGTTTAGTATGTGCTTAGGAAAATAAAAACCAAATGCAACATAGAGCAACGCTAGTTCTTGCAAAGCTTATCAATCTTTCCTTGTATGTAGCCTGTTTAGTATGTGCTTAGGAAAATAAAAACCAAATGCAACATAGAGCGACGCTAGTTCTTGCAAAGCTTATCAATCTTTCCCTTAGTTTAGAAAATAAAAACCAAATGCAACATAGAGCGACGCTAGTTCTTGCAAAGCTTATCAATCTTTCCCTTAGTTTAGAAAATAAAAACCAAATGCAACATAGAGCAACGCTAGTTCTTACAAAGCTCATCAATCTTTCCTTGTATGTAGCCTGTTTAGTATGTGCTTAGGAAAATAAAAACCAAATGCAACATAGAGCAACGCTAGTTCTTGCAAAGCTTATCAATCTTTCCTTGTATGTAGCCTGTTTAGTATGTGCTTAGGAAAATAAAAACCAAATGCAACATAGAGCAACGCTAGTTCTTACAAAGCTCATCAATCTTTCCTTGTATGTAGCCTGTTTAGTATGTGCTTAGGAAAATAAAAACCAAATGCAACATAGAGCAACGCTAGTTCTTGCAAAGCTTATCAATCTTTCCTTGTATGTAGCCTGTTTAGTATGTGCTTAGGAAAATAAAAACCAAATGCAACATAGAGCAAAGCTAGTTCTTACAAAGCTCATCAATCTTTCCTTGTATGTAGCCTGTTTAGTATGTGCTTAGGAAAATAAAAACCAAATGCAACATAGAGCGACGCTAGTTCTTGCAAAGCTTATCAATCTTTCCCTTAGTTTAGAAAATAAAAACCAAATGCAACATAGAGCAACGCTAGTTCTTACAAAGCTCATCAATCTTTCCTTGTATGTAGCCTGTTTAGTATGTGCTTAGGAAAATAAAAACCAAATGCAACATAGAGCGACGCTAGTTCTTGCAAAGCTTATCAATCTTTCCCTTAGTTTAGAAAATAAAAACCAAATGCAACATAGAGCAACGCTAGTTCTTACAAAGCTCATCAATCTTTCCTTGTATGTAGCCTGTTTAGTATGTGCTTAGGAAAATAAAAACCAAATGCAACATAGAGCGACGCTAGTTCTTGCAAAGGTTATCAATCTTTCCCTTAGTTTAGAAAATAAAAACCAAATGCAACATAGAGCAACGCTAGTTCTTACAAAGCTCATCAATCTTTCCTTGTATGTAGCCTGTTTAGTATGTGCTTAGGAAAATAAAAACCAAATGCAACATAGAGCGACGCTAGTTCTTGCAAAGCTTATCAATCTTTCCTTGTATGTAGCCTGTGTAGTATTACTTAGAAAAACTGATGCTTTTCTTTAACAATAATATATATTACTATCGGAATATTATAACTCACTATCAGACAAAGTGACATATATTATAAATATTTTACTCATATTGTCTTGTCTATATGTATTTAGTTTGTTTTGTTAGCACATATTTGAACTGAGTATTTAAGATTTTTGTATGCAGTAGATTTCGATTGCCGCAGCGTCTGGTCGAATCATAGACCTCTCGAGTCTCGAGTCGAATGTTTACTCGCAGGCTAAAGGTCGACATCACAACCGAAAATATTCATTTTAGTTTTAAGCATGGATGACATTCAGTCATGAGCGTAACTGGTTGCCCTTCACTTATAAAAACATTTGTTTTTAGATTGTTTCAAAGTTTTTGCCCGCCTATTGTACGCTAGCATTCCTAAAAATAAAACTATAAAACCTAAAAACATGGTCTTTTGCTTTGTTATTAATTTTTTTCGTAGTCCTAAGCACGCTTTTATACGTAAAGCTTTCGGGAACAATGCGCTACAAGAAAATTTTGAAGAAGTGTGGTGTAGGTACTTACTTTAAAACTCTAATTTATTAAGTATATATATACATATTTTATTATAGTAAAGTATTCTCAGAATTTTGCGAATCTCTACGTGACGTGTGCACCTAAGAATATACATCTCGCTTCAGTCTTCTTCAGTGGCCTAACGGTAGAAGAGCCTCTGTTTGCACCGTATTCATAAGAATATGTTGTATAATTTCATAGAAATTTAAACACAGTTATGTTTGTTTCAGAAATCTAGCTTCCATGAATCAAGCACATCACCGGGAGACTGTTCATGAGGGAGGCAGGTTGACGAAGAACTTTCCCACGTAGGACGTTCCCTCGCGTGGAAGCACGACCTGACAGTTTTTAGTTTATGTACAAATAAAGCAATAAACGAAGCTATCATGCGGTTCATACATTCCTTCTGCAAGCGGATCACTGACGACCTGAAGCAAAAGAAGCTGATACCGCTGAAGATATTGTTCTTTGTACATGCCTCCAGTAAGTATTTCTGCGTCTTACTGTATCGTGATATTTAGTAAATATACTAAAAACCACGTAAGGATACGTAACATAACTTTACTTGGACGATGTATTTTGCGCAAAGACGCAGCTGATGGCAGATACGTCGTGGAACACACTGAAATTAAGTCATATTTTCCGGGAGCCCCTATCCCCCACGTAAGATTGGGTAAGATTTGCCATGACCCCCTCCCGCCCTAAATGCCTCACGCAATTTATGGACGCCCCCTTAGTTGTTACTTTACGTTTTTACATTTATTTTTTGTGGAAACTCCTTGAGGAAATCCCAAGTGTGAAGCGGTTTTTAGCAAACAACTAAGTATTAAGATGGAAAAACCACTACTATACTAATTTAAGCATCTGCTAAGAAAAAGTCTGAGTTTTTTGTTTCTAATAAGCATAGTCGTGCTGACAATAAATTAAGTAGATACGAATGACATCAAATAATTCTTTACAATACCGAGAAGAAAAATAGCATTTCTTTGTCATGTTATAGTGTTTTTTATGAAGTCTATAAGTAATTACGTGACAATGTTCCACACACATGCCTAGATTTTTATGGTTTGACATGACCTTTGTCGTAACTACACGTATGTCATGTAGATGGGTCAGTCATATATATATATATACATAGGTAGAAGATATAAACAAGAAGTTTTTATCAACTAAATACTTTTAATGGTAAGTATTCTAACCGGGATAAAATAAGTTGCTAACAGACAAGAAACCCCTTTAATTAATGAAAGCGACAGATTAATTGTATATGTAATACCGATGTCGCAATCACATCAAAAGTCAATCATTAGAGGTACATAGATAAATGCAGTATATAATATACCTAACGAGTAATAAAATATACTGTAACTATTTAAAGGATAGATTCAGTTCATGATATTGAACAACTTTCCCCAAGGAACATAATTACCTATACTTATCGAAAAATAAAAAAAATATATTTTTGTCTTCCATAGAAACCCGGATTTGCTGATCGGTCAACTTGTATGAAAGCCAAAAAATTATTTTTCATATTCCGATGTAGTTCCTTGAAGAAATTTGTTTAGTATTATGGTCTGAACTCAACTCTAAAATAGTTTCAGTATGTTTAGTTAGCCCTTGTATATTGAACCCTGTCGTTGTGGACACCCTTGACCTCCTCATTTGTTGCAGCGTTGTTCGTATTGTACCCGTACCTGACGATCCACATGCGCGAGCTGGGCATCAACGTGGAGGAGACCGCCATCATGTCCGCCGTGACGCCCGTCGTGTCCATCGTCATGCCGCCGCTCGCCGGCATGCTGGCGGACAAAATCGGCAACTTTAGGGTGAGGCAACCGGCACGACACTACACAAACAATTTAATTTACATCATCTTCTTTATCATCTGAACACGTTCCCGGTTGCATCCTCAGCTATGCTGCTTCGGAGCCCGGGGTGTGCTTTACCGCTTTTTCTTTTCCAAATATAATATGCATATCAATGGTCACCAAGGATGCCAAAAATCTAGCGAATTGGAAAAGAAATAGCTGGAACAATTAAACGATTTGGCTATAGTTTTACGACCGGCCGTCAACCCTCCTTGGGAATGCTAGCATAAGCTTTAAGTGTTATTTTTCCTTTAGTCGCCTCTTACGACATCCACAGAAAAGATTAAAGTCTTCTTTTCTTGGCATCACCAGTTGGTTGACTAGTAGATAAAGCTTTTAGTCCGCCTATTACATTTGTAATAAAGTTATACAAATAAAAATAAAAAAAGACGCGGCCTTTGTGGCGCGCTGACGGCATGCACGCCCATTTCAACAAATAAACTAAAATAAGTGATCTGGAGACCTATTTTTTAAATTGGGATGTAAATCATGCATTGTATGACAACGCATGATTTATACGAGTCACTAGGTATATTATCCAGCTAACATTATTGTCAGATTTTTCAAGCTGTCTAAACTACAACCACCAAATTTGTGACAGCTGGGACGAGCGGAGTAGATCAAAAAGTGACTCCATGATGAGGGGAGGCGCAGTAAGGCCATGGGAAACTAACCCCAGAATGCCGGCGACTAGACTAGATGGTCGTTGCAAATCTAAAAAATCTCTGTGTATTTTTTGACAAAAATGACGTTTTCACATGTTTGAATAACATTTTTCAATAACCATCAAATGATTTAATCAAACGCTAAACGTCATTCAGCTGTTTTACAAAACCATTTTATTTTATCAAACTGCTAGAGGTTGTGTAAAACTTTGTTAGGTATACAATCTGTAAAACAGTTTGATTCTTCCCTCGGGCTCGTCTTACTCGTTCTATTGGCAAACGTTCCGGTACAATTTCATCAAGCTGATCCTGAGCACTCATAACCGCTAGCTACACGAATTACAGTCAATTCTGGTAACAACGGTCAATTCTGGTTACAATAACCTTTACCTTGCATTGTACTCGAGGCATTGTGAGTGCGTCCATAGGGCACGTACTCTCTGCGCGTGCGTCAACCGACCGGAAGCACGTCGCGTCGCTTCACGATGGACAATATGGACATGCCATATGAACCACTACTTAATTAAGTAAGGCCAAATTATTCTACTATTTTTGGAATAATGTCATAGGTAATTTATGTGGTGTGCGGTTGTGTTACTTACGTTAGGGACACGGTTGACGTTTGAGAGGGTTACTCAGTAAATTCGTAGGCACTCAATTTTGTATGCACAAACAAAATAGAAGTACCAAGTAGCAACTCAACTCCTCATTAACTTTGTATTAGGTAGTTGTAGGTGCTTACTTAGTAGCACAGGAGTAGTCATCTTATTTTTTTGGATTATTCACCGTAGTCTGTCTACAGATACAGGGTGATTTTAAACCTCCTAGCTGTATTCAAGGAAAGTACTCTTAAAGCTATATAAAAAAACATATTCTGTCATATGTACCTTGTTTCATTATAAAAAGTATAAAAACCGAAGATGCCAGCCAGCAAATGCATACTGAAAATCGTCTATTTGTATATCACCGCTCGGCGACTGGCAAACGGGGAGAGCAACTTAAGTGTAGATTTTTTTTGGCTTAATAAAATTTTTAATAAATAAATAGTTAAATAAAGTCAGTAGGTAAGCCATTTATTGGAAATATGAGAGGAAACAAAATTACAAAAAATGACTCTTGCAAGTTTTTATTTAAGGTGAAGATATAGGCAAATGGCCTTGAAGTGTGAAATAAATTGTTAACTCGTAAATATGGTGATAATTTCCATATTGCTCTTCGTCATGCACTAGATAGCCTTTTAAATTATTTTATGAACTGCCATTGAAACTATTATTGGTGATCCGTCTAGCTTTAAAACTTGCCGTGGCCACTTTTAGCGGAGGCAAGTTTTAAAGCTAGACGGACTAATGTAAATACTTTCAACGGTGGTTCATAAAATAATTTAAAGGGCTATCTAGTGCATGAAGAGCAATATGGAAATTTACTCCATATTTACGAGTTAACAATTTATTTCAAATGAGGGCGCCACTTTAAGGCCATTACCTTCACCTTAACTTGCAATGTATGTATATTGTATGTACTCGTATTAACAATGATAGTTCGGGTGGAATCTTGCAACTCAATTTTGAAGCAGATATCTTCAACTGATTGAGCTGAAACTTTGCGCGCATATGTATATCGCGTGACAATGCAATATTATGATGACTTGGAGCGGAGCAGATATGTTAAAATTTGCCGCCCCGCGCTCCGTGACGGTGCGCGGTGCAGTGGGATCACCGCCTATGTCACAGTTTACAATTTTTGTTACTGTTATAATTTGTATTGTAATTAATAAAAAAATGTAAACTCGTATCCATCTGTGTTTATTATGATATTGCGAATTGACATGAACGGACTCTCATTGGGTGAATTATTTAATTATAAATTTATAATAAACTAGGTTAGTTAGGAAGTTAGGATTAGGATTAAGATTAGTTAGGATAGGATTAGGATAGTTAGGATAGTCCGCGTAATATATAAGTTAAGCATCTATATGAATGTGGGTACGTACTCGTCCAAGTTGGTAGATACGTTATATATGTTTATATATTTACGTTAGGTATATTATTTACGTTAGGTATATTATTTACGTTAGATATGGTTAAGTATTGTTCTGTTCATTCTGTTTGATTTATTATAAAATAAATAATTTATTTATACCTACTTAATTTCAAAATATGTAAGCATAAGTATTTGGTAATATATATTTTAAATCTTCATTAACTCGAATGGTATTTGCCGATGTCACAATTTGACACGAGCGGTTCACACCATGCAGAGAAAGTCGGCCGCTATGCCGTGCACTGCTGAATTTTTAATTAGTCAAATCTTTCTCTACGTCTGCGTTTGTGTGATATATATGTTAAATATACTACATATGCTATATATATACAGGGTCTAACAAAATATACTGAAACTATTTTAAGGGTGGATTCAGTCCATGATAATGAAAAACTTTTCCCAAAGAACATATACCGAAATATGAACAATATTTTTTTACCTCCCATACAAGTTGACCGATCAGCTGATCCAAGTTTGTAGGGAAAGCCAAAAATTATTTTTTATATTTCGACATAAGTTCCTTGGGGAAAGTTGTTCAGTATCATGGACTGAATAGTATATTTTGTTAGACGTTATATATTTATATAACGTGTGAAAAAATAAACTGAAACTATTTTAAGCGTAGATTCAGTTCCCCAAGGAACATATATCGAAATATGAAAAAATATTTTTTGCTTACCATAGAAACTCGGACCAGCTGATCGGTCAACTTGTATGGGAGGCCAATAAATATTTTTCATATTCCGATATATGTTCCTTAGGGAAAGTTGTTATTCAGCTAGAATTCCGTCTTAAAATACTTAGTTTCTGTGGTTTCATTCAGTATATTTTGTCAATCCTGTATACCTATATATTTTTTTTTTATTTTCTTTCTTGTGTTAAATAAAGCGAAAGATTTTTTTAATAGATCGTTTTGTTCTCACGAGACATATCAAGACTACTGTTTGTCTGCCGGCTAGGTCTATCAACATAATGTCAGACTGCAGATTACTCTACTTTCTCTTGCTGTAGGTACCTACTTTTCTATACGCCTATATGTTATGAAGGAGAAGGTTTAGCCCTCGCCTTGCATTATCCGTCAACCGCAACTCTTGATACGCTTGTTGTGTAATTAATTACCCAGGAACACGCGACAATTATAGGCTATTAATTAACTACGTGGCGGTGCCTTCCACGGTGGCTCGCGGACATCATTTTCCGGCTCTTGCATGCGCGTGATGCTCGTGCGCACGGCTGCTCATCAACATAGGTATCTATTCTTCGATGAAATTTTGTTGTGACCGTGGCTCAATTGTGCCTCCATACCTAAAAACGGCAATTTGTCTGGTTTTGCTTATGATGCTTCGTAAACGCCTCATCCTGTTTGGTCGTTCACTACATGCAATTTTCTATTTATTCGTCGTCGTTTATACAAACCATTACCTAAATATGTTCTTACTTAGTGATTACTTATGAGGTACCTAGTAACCAAAGTAATTCATTTTATGTTCATTTTATTTAATCTTTATTATCCATCAAATACAAATTGTACAGAACAATAGGCGAACTTAACGCTAAAAGCGTTGTCTACCAGTCAACCTTTGGGTTATACAGAAAGTCTAAATGTGGGTTGCAAGATAAAGTGTAGTATACATAAAATACACAATGTACATTGTTACATAAATATATATATATATATATATATATACTTGGTATACATATACCTACATACATACATACATATATATACGCTACATATATGTACTGTACATATACAGCAATTTTGAAATCAGCTTTTATAACTTGGCCAAGAAGTATTTAAATACTTGTGTCTTAAAGCTAGCGTGACTAGGAGCAGTTCGAATAGATTCAGGGAGCGCGTTCCAGAGTCTTATTGCCGTAATGGCGAAAGAGTTAAAAAAAAACTAGTACGGTGAGAAGGAATAGAAAGGGTCAAAGTATTAGAAGAACGCAGGATTCTTTCATGAGTGGAAGATAAAAGATGAAAACTTGATTTGAGGTATTTATTCACACGATTACGAAATAATGAGCATCATCTACATTGTCGTTATAAAGAATATACAAATTGTCACGATTGTTTGTATCTGGGGATGTAGAGACGATATTTTTTGGATTGATATCTTTTTTGTACAATAAAGAAGTTCTAGAAATTTATTTAATTTATTTAAGGTACGTACCTACTAGGAAGTCATGGCGAAGTTATAGTATATATATATATAAGGTCTTCTTAATTAACTGCATCTATTAAGGTAAGTAAGTAAGAAAACCAAAGAGCAATAATGTACCTTATTCCGTGACCTTATGTATGTACCTAAAACCTCCCCAAGAAACTTATATCGAAATATTAAAAAAAAAAAACACTTGACTATGCTGCAATTTGTATCTATAGGATGCAAACAAAGTATTGACTGGATTCTATGGACTGATTTGCCCCTAAATATTTGAACTGATCAAATAAGAACCTTGTACTTATATTACTTAATTGTGTAATAGTATATCTACCATACCTAAATAAAATCACTTTATCGAATCAGAAATTAAAGTAATATAACTTCCCTGCTAGTCAGATTTAGTAAAATATAAATCTATTCAGATTTTTCTATAATCCATAGTTACTCCTGGCGCTGTCATCAGCTTTGGGAGGGGTATCAGCGTTGCTGTTACTGTTGGTGCCGGTGGGACGCATCACGGTGACGTTCCCGCCTGCTGTGGAGCTGCTGGCCTCGTGCGGCCCCAACGGACTGCAATTCGAGCCCAAGCATGACCATCCTTGCACGCCGAACCATCCCTTCATGTACGACGTGGACGTGGAGTAAGTAATAATGTTTTGTTTATTTATTTTATTTTATAACTCTACATCCCCTCTCTGTATTACCAGAGCCGTATTTGGACAGAGTAGCCAGAGGGTTTGGCATATACTCTCCACGCTGGCGATGTTTTAAGCTTTGTTTAGCTTGTAGGTATATCCTAAATTGCCTTCTACAACATCCACGGGAAGACTTGGAGTGGTCCTATTCTGCTCTGCCGGAAGCCACACGGTTTTTTTTATAATTATTATAATTCTTTCATCCTGGGCTGGGAGACAATATAAAAACTTGTGTATAATTTGTAATATAATTGTACAAATAGCAACTTAGATATCTATGTATTGTGAATAGTTTAAAAATGTTTTAGATATCGATTAGACAAGAAGAATAGAATGTTTTGAATGTAATATTAACTTATCATAATATTATACTGACCTCACTCTTGTTTTATGAGAAGGTACGAGAATCTATGAGTTACACTTGATCACAAGTGAGGTTTAATTTAATTTGTGATTATAGTATAGGTATAAGATAACATTATAGGTCAATTGCAACTATCATAAGATGCCTCTTTTAGTAATCTAACATACTATATATGCAGTGCCGGTTTTAGCTCTACCAGCGCCCCGGGCGAGATATCCCCCCCCCCCCCCCAAACTGCAATTCAGACTCTGACTTAGGCTTCAATGTTATAGGATTTATTTCTGCCAACGGGTGGGACGGGTGCAAGTACGATATAGGATTCTTTAAATCCGCCCCATTGTAAACGAAGGTAAGGAGGGGGGGGGGGGGGTGCATAAATAAGAGTCTAGGAGGTGCTGCCATTAACCAGCCGCTATTTATATATTTATTGTTACCTGTGAACCCCCCTTGCCCAAAAATGCCCCCTGTCGCCCCTTTGTATCTGGCGCCCTGGGCGGTCGCCTAGCCGCGCCCTACCCTAACGCCGCTACTGTATATATGTATGTACGTATACTATATACATATATGTAAGGCCTACGGCTATAACGACCAAAGTCCTATCCAGATCTTTTACAAACGGCATATTTATATGTATGACATAAAACAAATAGTTACGATCATAATTATTCCCCAGAATACCAACTTGTGGGTTCGTTTGCAACCTGACGGAAAACCTTTCGGCGAAGGACATGGAAGCTGTGGTGAACACTCACTCGTACGAAGTGCAGCTGGAGTCGCGGACGGGCGCGCAGCGGCTGCGGTACCGGCACACCATCTCCTCGCTGCTACCCCTCTCCACGCCGCCCACCAAGGACCACACCAACACTCGCATCTTGACAAACGACCCATACATCAACACTACTGTCTCAAAAATCAATGAAAATCGAGTTTTCTTTCCAGCTCCAAAACTTTATCAGTTGAATTGTTTCCAAGACTCTACGAACAGGACGACTTGCTCTCTAGGAAATGAGGATATATTCACAAAAATCACGAATGCCAGCCTCGATACAAAATATCATATCTGGATATCATATGATGGCGAAAAAGAACAGAACGACGTTATAAAATACTGGGTTAATGGAATTTTTGATGATAAATCAACGAAATATAAGGAAGACGATCAAGTTTCGTGTGTAGACAAATATATGAAGGTAAGATCATTTTTTATTAGAAAATTAGTCTTCGTATTGATATTTATTTTATTGTACCTACTTCTATTTTTTGTATTTAAAGGAACTTGAAGCGGATGGATTAACCGTGCAAACCACCACAGAGCAGCTAAAAGAGTGTTCCTCGGCATGCATCGCCACGGTCCCTCGGAAAAATCTGTGTGCGAACACAGAACAACAAAGAGAATTGAATCCTGTGGTCACTTTTTGGGCGTATCTTGCTGTAAGTATACCTGCTAAAAGTTTTATTAACCTACAAGCCGGTTCGGCGAGCACGTGCAGCGTTAACGTAAACGCATGCAGATTAAGCGCCGGAACAGTTGATGGGAAGATTGTCCGGTGATGGCACTAACTCGGTAATAGCGAACTTGATACGGAGTACGGAGCGACCCATCGCTCTCAGCTCCCATTCCGCGCCGCACCGTCTGCCCCGATCTACTACGCAAACAAACCACAAAACACTCACAATACAAAAATAAGGCTACATACTTGTATGTTCTACAAGTAGCAACTTATGTGTACGATATTAAATATTCTCAGTGGATTAATTACAAATTTGAAAAAAATAATTAAATAAAATTTTTAGGTTTTTAGCAATAGGGAATGTTATTTATTTTATATTTCTGATTATCTTCATTTCTCTTTATGTCCAAGATTCAAATGAGACGTCGATCTTCACCCATCTGTTTACCTAATAGATGAAAAGTAAAAGTTAGAAAATTAGGAAAATGGTTGACGGTCCCGGAAAATGGAAATTTGAAATTCTGACAGGTTTTCTTCGTCTTCATCTTAACGCGTTCCCGGTTGCATTTTCAGCTATGCTGGGGTGCACTTTGCCGCTTTTTCTTCACCAAATGTAACACGCATGTTAATGGTCACCCAAGGATGCCAAAGACCTTGCGAAGTGGAGAAGAAATAGCCAAAACAGCTTAAGACCTGAATTTTCCGGAGTCCGGTGCTGCCCCCATTTAAAATAAATCATTTTAAAGAAAACGGAGACATAATTTAAAATTTTGCTACTACCAAGCCCTAGATAACCTTTCAAAGTATTTTATAAACTACTGTTTACAGTTTAAAGTGAGAAAATCTTTACTACACACATTTGCGAAAAACGGCCACTTTTGACAGATGTGCGAAGTAAAGCTTAACGGTCTCATTATAAAAAAATAGTTTGAAGGGTTATCTAGGATTTGGTAGTAGCAATATTTTAAATGATGTCTCCGTTTTCTTTAAAATGATTTATTTTAAATGGGGGCAGCACTGGACCCCGGAAAATTCAGGTACGGTCTTAAATTATATGCCTATAGATTAAATAACCGGCAGCTTGCCTGACGTCAACCCACTTTGGAAATGCATTTGTACGAAAAGTGATACAACGGCTGCCGCCCGACATTGACTACCCTTGGGAATGCAGTTGTAGAACGAGATGTTTGTACTTAGTCCTTTAGTCGCCTCTTACGATATCCACAGGAAGAGATAAAGTGGTCCTATTCTCGGCTCGAAATTACTACAGGTTGTACGAGTATTTATTTACAAGTATTGCCGGTTGACATCTATTCCCTTAATTGACTTTTTAAAAATTACTCGTACAGCTTTACTTCTATATTTTTTGCGTTTTGTTACCACTATACTCGCAGTTTTTCCACCAGTTTTCTAGATCCATACGTGAGAGGAATGCCATAACATTGACGGATCAGTGGACCCCTTTCCCGAGTAGAAATCATTTCCGCGTATTGAAAGTTTGTTTTCATTTTTTGTGTGTGTTTATGTTGACTTACAGAAGATCATGTGATGGGAATATGCTTAAGAGCCCGTACTACCCTAAAGTTCTTAGAGCGATCTTAAATATTATTAATATTAACGAAATAAAACACTTTGAAATAAAAACACAAGAAAGTTCAGGACTAACTCTAAACATAATAAGTTTCGAAAACACGATTGCTTAAAATTTTCTCGATAGAAAAACATTGCGAAGTTGCCTCCAAATCACCTCAGAATTATACTAAAACAGAAAGTATATAAGAAATACAATAAATTAACACTTGTAACTTTGGATTATGATTGTATTTAACATAAGGCAGTTCTATTTTTAAATATTTTTAGTTTAGTTTTAATTTAGGTTATATTTTAGTTTGTTTAGTTTTAATTTCGTTGTTAGTTTTACGTTGTATTTAAGTTCGTCACTATTTTAATGTTTTTACTTAGTAGAAGGACGTTGATGATGAAAGAAAGGAAATCGATGTAGGTACCTACCTACCTACTTACATTACATTTTGAATGCCTTAGTATCCAAAACTGGTTAAAAATATTTCAAGCTGCATCAATAACTAACTCAACTAAATCAATAACTAGCGGCGATAACCAGCACTAATGGCTTTATTTGCCTTCCGAAGTAGGTACAAACAAAGGAGCTCGTCACTGGCAGGTCAAGTCTTACTTTTTAAATAACTCTTAAATATTCTTTGTAAAACGAAAAAACCCCCAAAACCAGAACCAGCCTCATTGATCCACCACGATTCCCGACGCCCCGCATGGCTCGCTGTCTCGCTTCGGCTAGAGTAAATTTGTGTTCGTGGAAGCGGGAGCAAAATTTATTATTGACATCAGGCGCCCTCTTAAACTGTCAGATTATCAGATTGCGAGTTAGTCTAGTTGAAATTAAAAAGTTATTGCTTTTTCTCTCAAGTTTAATGTTAAGGCAAGATAATGATTTATTCTATAGATATATATTTTATATTTAAAACAAAAAGGGACCATATATTTTTATAATAAAGGAACTGTCACTTTTATGTAACTGAACTCCATTTTTCATTGTCATAAAAATAATACTTACATACAAATACGACTATTTATTATGCAATTAAAGCATATGGTTATGAGGTGGTCTACTATGAGTGACTAAATATATTGTATTTAAGCTAGCGCTGTATTGTGCATACAGCCAGAACAAAAACATTACGAAGCCGCAACGTGACTTCGTGATAACGCAAGAAACCGCGAAATAAATAAGTTTCTATAAGGCGCCTGCCGTGCCAACCAGGAAATATTGCCTTGTGTTTGTGTAGCTCTCGTAGTAGGTACCTACCTCCGACAGTACCAACATCTTCAATATATAATAGATGGGTTCACCATTTATTTATTTCGAAAGAATTGTTTCTAAATTAAATATAACAAATGATAAACAAAAAACTTGAATAAATTAAAATAAACCTAATTACTTAAGAGTCCCCTTACCCTAGACAGAATCAGAGTTTCCCATACAAACGTAGTCTACGTTTTATTTTGAGATAACATGTCAGATTTCGATAAAAAATTGTTACTTTAAAGAAATTGCATATAGGTATCTAGGGTTATAATTGGTTTTCATAGTCAAAATATGAATTTGAAAGAGAATATAGTGTATTATATAATTTTTGACCATAAGTATGGAAAACTTTTACACTCTTCTATTTTCTTTCAAGTTCATATTTTGACTGTGAAAACCAATTATAACCCTAGATATATGAAATTCCATTAAAGTTACGAATTTTTACCGAAATCTGACATGTCGTTTCAAAATAAAACGTAGACTACGTTTGTATGGGAACGTCTAGGGTAAGGGGATTCTTAAACTAAATAAAAAACTTATCGTCTTGCCCATAACATATTATTCTGCTGGTCTGGGAGTAAGAGTGCGAGCTGCGTGGCGAGGCCGCAGGCCGAGCCACTCCCACTAAGCGCTGAGCGTTTTTTTTTTAATTTTCCAAGATGGCCGCCAATACTCGACTACTTCCGATTTGACTAAAATTCAGAATGCCAGGGTTTTCTGCGTCACGGAATCCAAATCTCCATTTTTTTTGGAATCCAAGATGGCGTCTGGTTGTTTTTTTTTAACTTTATCGTTCATAACGTCCTACTGGAACATCGAAGGGGGTCTGAAATTTTGTATGCTGGGGTAAAGCATCCCGCGGAACTCAAAACTGCAAACAAGTTTTGATTCCAAGATTTTGCCGCCCACACATTTTTTGATGTTGCCATTACTGACTGCAGTGTTTTACCCATTTTCCCAACTGGACATGTACTTTAGCCAACTTCTACAGCTGCACGAGAAACCGCGGGCTGCTTGCAGCCCGCGCAGCGCCCGAAAAGCTAGTTATATATTTTGCCTTTATCATTTTTGAAGAACTATCCATAGATACCTCACACGTATGGGTTTGATGAAATAAAATTTTTGAGTTTCAGTTCTAAGTATGGGGAACCCCCAAAATGTATTGGTTTTTTCTATTTTTGTGTGAAAATCTTAATTCGGTTCACAGAATACATCTACTTACAAAGTTTCAACAGTATAGTTCTTATAGTTTCGGAAAAAAGTGGCTGTGACATACGGACGAAAAGACAGACATGACAAATCCATAATAACGGTTCCGTTTTTTGCCATTTGGCTACGGAACCCTAAAAACGTGATAGTGTGAGTATGTATAACAATTATGCCCAAGGAATTTATACAAACACAATTTTACCTTTCTTCCAAGGGAAACATTAATTTGGAACACATACAGAAATATGGTTTGGTTAAGGTGAATAAAGTTTGTTCAAAGAAGAACTACTATCATAGAGAAGAATAAATAGAACGCACGTACGAGTACTAACTTTGTTTTCCTTTGTATTTTTTCCCTCTTTGTATTCAAGTGTAGGTACATGTTCATAAATACAAAAACAAAAATAAAGTACTATAGGTACATTTTTAATGGTATTAGTAACAATAACAAAATAAAATTGGTGCTAGTTCTCTATACAAGATTCATATGTTATTAAAACTTTGTTTACAATTAAACATAGTAAAAACACTGTGTATAAAAAATCCCGTGCGCATGAATCAGTAATTAGCACAAAAGACATCAACGCGCTTATAAAAAATAAAAATGAACAAAGTACTCGTAAGTAAATCATTTGTTTGCGTCTTGGTCCGCGTGGGTTTTAGCTTAAATTCTAAATGTTAAGTTTCTGCGTTCTTCTTCTCCATCTAAGCGCGTTCCCGGTTGCATCCTCAGCTGTGCTGCTTCGGAGCCCGGGGTGCGCTTTCCCACTTTTTCTTCTCAAAATATAACATGCTCGTCACCCAAGGTTGCCAAAAACCTTGCTAAGTGGACAAGAAATTTCCAGAACAGTTAAAATGATTCTGTCTAGGCTGTAATGATAAATGATTTGGCTATAGTTTTACGACCGGCCGCCTGCCTGACGTCAACCCTCTTTGCGAATGTATTTGTGCGATAATTTTTATTCGTTCATGGATAAAGTATGGCCGCCGCCCGACGTTAACCCACCCTCTTTGGGAATGCAATTGTGGCACAAGATTTTTGTGCCTCTTACGACATCCACAGGAAGAGATGGAGTAGTCCTATTCTGACTCGGGGGTTAATTTTCTGCGTTATGCCTGAATAAACCTACAACGTACCTTTAAAAATACGCGTTTTGATTATACGTGATAATAAAATACAAGAAATAGAATAATTACTTCCTCAACTTCATTATATTGGGCTTGTATTAATATATATTAAAATACACAAAATACTGATGAAATACAGAAATAGGTCCGTTGTCTTGTCACTTTGTGCCTAAGTACAAAATTAACCACGTAATTTATAAAATAACGTTACCTTTAAATATGCTGCAGTGATAAGGTTTACTTACGAGTACTCTTTGCCTAGTTTAACCTAAAGTAAGAGCCCGTTTCTAGAAAATGGAATATCAAATAACTAAGTACAGTTTACGTTGGGATACATTATTCACTATGCACCATCATGCAGGAGTAATAGTGGCAAAATTGCAATGAATTTGTGTAGCTTGATGTGGTGTTGCTGGTACTGGTAACGGTAACGCGAGCTGAGTTTATCACTTTACATGCGGATTGTTTGTTTCGCAATCAATCGTCTGAGCTCGAGCAGCCTCAGCCTTGTCCCACATGAGGCACGACGTGAGCTTAATCCGCCTCACTATAGGCTTATTAATTTCAAATATATATAATTCAATGAATCAAATAGACATTTATCTAATAAATAAATAATAAATTGACATTTGACTATTTTCATTTCATAGAAGGAAGAAGTATGTCGTCGATGTACTTATGTGTAGGTATTGTTATTCGATTTTATAACTGTCGATCAATCAATCGATTTTATAATTTGTGTCTGATTCATATATAGATATGTATGTATATATATCTACATATAATTAGACATAAAAGTAAGTACTTTGTCTTGGAAGACTTGAGCAAAATTGAATGAAAGACAGATTGAAAAAAGAAACCATTTAGATATGACTCTATGTCGTTCGAGTAAGAGCGTTCTCATTGTACCACAGGAAATTAACCATTTCATTCTGCCTTTTCTCATACAGTAAATTGTCTCCAGGTTCGGGTGTTCATCGGCATAATCAGTGGCACCGCCTTCGCGATGTTCGAAGGCGCCGTGATCGCCATCGTGCGGGACCAGAAGGCCGACTACGGGCTGCAGCGGGTGTACGGCAGCATCGGCGGCATGATCTCCTCCCCGCTCTCTGGACTGCTCATAGACTACGCCAGCAGAGGAAAAGGATACACAGACTTCAGGTACTTACATACTTTAGTTCGGTAGGTTAAACTCCACTTACTCACTCACTGTATTTAAGAACTATGTTCTTGCCGGTGGAGTATTTTCCATGTCTCCCGATCCTCAGCCAAATGCTTGACTTCCCTATACGACACGACTTCTACCTTTTCTTTTACTTTATCCATGAACGTCCTTCTTGGCCTTCCTTTTCCTCTTCTTCCCTCGATCTTTCCTTCCATGATATTTTTGATGAAATTATCGTGTCGTATAAGGTGTCCAAAATTTTTCCCCTTCTTACATCGATTTTCTTCATTAACGTTCTTTTCTCCTTGACGGTATTGGACTCCAATATTTAATAATTAAATTGAGGAGCTCGGTGGCCCGGCGGGAGTACACATCATAGCGCTTTCGCAAGTTCAACGACACCGGGCGTGCTCCGCACTAGGATGGGTACAAGTGGCATACAAATTTTTTGAGCTCCTCCCTTGGTCCTGGCTGTCATCATTGTATGGCAGTTGTCAAGCTACGTCAGATGCCTTTAGGCAGCTTGAAAATGTGACACCAGTGTTGGCCACTTACAACACACGAAAAAAAGAAAGAAAGAATAATGATCATCTTTCATCAATGATAATTATCTTTTTGTCATCTTAGCGCGTTCGCGTTGCATTACGTTCTTTGCAGTCTTGCAAGGAGCGCTGGGTTCGCTGGAAAATGCTTAGCAATTTAGGTTCACTACCTTTCTCATGGCAAGTAGAAACTGCACCATTTATTTGCATAACCAGTGTAGTAACGGGTTATGCAAATCACTTCACTAGGAAGGGGTCAATGTTTTTCTCAGACAGATCTTTGCCCGGATCTAGGAAAATTTCTACGGGTGTATCACTTTGTAAATGGGGTGCTGATTCTGTTTCTTTTTTTAAATTATTTAATTATATCTAAGCTAAGCTAAGGAGTACTACTAGGCTATATGCTTGCGAGAGTATGGTTGCTCGACAGTAAAAAAAAATCGTGGTCTATGCAGAAAAAGAAGGGAAATCAAAAAGTTTTCATTTGATATTATTTCTTACCAGTTGTTGTTAAACCTCAAAAATGAAGATTTTTAGCTGGATTATATAATTATTTATCTTTTTTGATATTAGATTATACCGAAAGATATGTACATGACACTCTGAAAGCAGAGGCTCCCAGATCAAATATAGTCTATAACTATGAAATGGTCAATACCTTATGACATGATGCTTTGAGGGCAGTTAAAGACTAGAATGTCCTTGTCACCATTTTGTTAAGCCAAAAGTTAAGTCGTTTTGAAATATTTTGCTGAGCACGTCCCACTGCTAATTGAAGCCTTTGAAATCATGCGACTTTTTACTCTGTGCACTCCCTTCCCTGGTTAGACGTAATAGCGTATCGTATGATGTATTTACCTAAATAGGAACATTAAAAATTTAGTTTGCGCGTCTGGTACTCCGGTCCGACTTTCTGTTTTTTATCAATCACCTAAAATTACAAAAATCATAATGTGTAGGTATCTATTAATATCACACAGTCGCGCTACAATCTCCAAAAGATGACAGTAGCTTTGCACTATTGCATGCATAAGTATATACATAGTTACATAATAAATAACACGGCTTATTGTGAACTGTGCAATGTGAAAGGGAAGTGATGCGTAGAGCGTTGTACTCGGCATATTGAAGGTGACTGAGGCAAGGATGACCTCTGACTGTTGCGATTGCCTTGGTACAGTCGGTGATATGCAGAACTAAACAGTAATATGAAGTAACCATAGAATTTCCGGTGACCATAGTCACCCATAGTGGTAAATAATAGAATACGAGTTCATAATGCAACACCTAAGGCCACGATTTGTCAAACAATTAATGGAATGGAAATTCATAATTCAATAACTGGGAACTGGGAAAATGCATGGAAAAGCGTCGTGTAGTTTTCATCTGTAATGAAATAGTGACTGCCTCCGTGGTCCAGTGGTCAAGGTGATCCTTGTGATCCGGAGGTTGTGGGTTCAAATCCCACTGGGAAGCATACTTTGCGAAAAGTTGTTTTCAGTCTAGTAAAGCTGTTGGTCCCGAACGCCATCTAGCGTTTGCACCTATCCTAGGATTGTTTCTGGTCTACCCTTTGGGTTGCGGAGGGCAGACGACAGTCGCTCTGTGTAAAAACCAGTAACCGTAATATCACCTAGGGTAGGTAGCGGACCCCGGGCTCTGAAGCGTAACCGCTGACGAAGCAACCGATAATGCGCTTGGATGACATCTGTAATGAAATAAAATATATATTTTGTATTCTTAACTAATTTAAATTAGAAAAATTAGAATATAATAAAATTAATTCTAGTTATCATCCTTCACCATAACTTACCTCGTAACAATGATGTGCCATTTATTTCCTTTTTTCGTATATTTTAAGTATCCTATATATAATAGAATAAATTTCCCGAGTGAAATAAATTGTTAGTTTCCTGGAATTTTATTTATGTTATTTAGTCATCTACACACAAAACAGATTAAAATTATGTATGATTATTGTAGGTACATAAGCTTGTACTACCCGTTACCGGGTTAGAATAGGATTACTCCATCTCTTCCTGTGAATTTCGTAAGAGGCGACTAAAGGACTAAGCACAAACATCTCGTGCTACAATTGCATTCCCAAGGACCCTCCTTGGGAATGCAATTCTATTTCTTGTATTTTATTATCAAGTATAATCATAACGCGTATTTTTATAGGTACGTTGTAGGTTTATTCAGGCATAACGCAGAAACTTAACCCCCGTGTGGTTCCGGGTCAGAATAGGAATACTCCATCTCTTCCTGCGGATGTCGTTAGAGGCGACTAAAGGACATAAGCACAAAAATCTTGTGCCACAATTGCATTCCCAAGGAGGGTGGATTAACGTCAGGCGGCGGCCAGTTGTAAAACTTTTCGCACAAATACATTCCCAAAGAGGGTTGACGTCAGGCAGGCGGCCGGTCGTAAAACTATAGCCAAATCACTTAAACTGTTCCGGCTATTTCTTCTCCATTTTGCAAGGTCTTTGGCATCCTTGGGTGACCATTGATATGCATGTTATATTTGGAGAAGAAAAAGCGGGAAAGTGCACCCCGGGCTCCGAAGCAGCACAGCTAAGGATGCAACCGGGAATGCGCTTAGACGAAGAAAAAGAAGAAGATTGTATAAGCTTGTAAAAAGTACCTAATACTTATTCTAAATTATAATCCAAAATACAGACTGACCTTTTAAACACCAGCCAAATTTTTTGAGCAAGTTCAGTCCATGATATTGAACTACTATCTATAAAAAAAGTTATTAAAAATCTATAAAAATTTTTCGCCCTTCCATACAAAATCCGTTTCGCTGAGCGCTGGTCTGTATGGGAAGGCGAAGCGAGCGAGGCTCCATAAATTTGGCTGGTGGATAAAAAGTCAGCCTGTATGTGTGCCTATTAGCTTAGAAACATAACAGTTAAATGGTACTAGAGGAAACTTAAAACTATTATGTGTGAAAAATTGAATAAGTAGGTACCTAAGTATACATAATATGTATACCTACTAACCTACTATTTCAATATATAAGGTAAATATATGTATTAAATATATTTACCTTATTACTATTTAAATCCTCATCATCTAATAAAACGTTTATTGGCATTACAATAAATTACATTAATGAGTAATAAACATTATTGTTACGAGATGTAACGAAACATATATGTGTATTGTAAGCATTGTGTGGGTTTGGTACATGTTAAAGGCTTCGTAGAAACCTAAAATTACGGGTCTATTTCCCCGACCCTGAAAAAATGAAAGTCTTACATGGATATCATAACCATTTATTAATAGCCACCATGGCTATTTATAAAGGGTTATTATATCCAGAAAATGTTATGATATAAAATACATATTAATTTTTGATGTTGACCGCTTAGCACGTTGACCGTATTAAACGGAAATATAGGTATAGTAGTCAATTATCTAATTGGTGTGACATGTAGAAAATGTTATTTTTCAGACCAGCGTTTTACCTGTACGCAGTGCTGAAAGTGGCGTCGGGTTTCCTGATGCTGAGCATCGACCTGCAGTTCAAGCAGCCCGCGCAGAACCTCCTAGGAGATGTCATCTCCGTATTCAAGAATATTGAGATGGTGGCGCTATTGATCGCCTGTTTTGTTATGGGTAAGTACTTGGCCGCTAGTTTGTTTTATTGCAACGTTATACTTATCTTTTTCTTATTGCGAGTCAAGAGGAACTAAAAAAAAATACAACAATTTATTTTTCAAAAATTTTACATACTTAAGGGTTAACTGGAGGGACGAAATCCCATACAAACGTACTTTCGTTTTAATTTCGAAACCATAAAACTCATCGTATTCAAATTTTTTACAAGCATTAAGATGATAAATATCTAGATCTGTAATTAGTTTTGGTTCGAAAATAATAAACAAAAAAAAAGTTATAGCAACTTAAAATTTGCCTTTTTTATCGACGAAATCGAGTAATATTTAGACGCCTATTACACTTATAATTATATTTTCGATCCTTATGGAAACTAATTATACGACTAGAGTGAAGACTCTAAATTCCAAATAATTTAGTTTTATTTGGGTATGTATCGTATTTATCGAAATAAACGAAAACTACGAAAACTACGATTCATGGCCTATAACGGCCCGTTTCGCTGGCGTTCAGTGCACTCTCTTTGTCGTACGCGGGGGTGTAGCTCTCACATGCGGGGGTCGGGACGGAGCTACATTTTTTAGCGCCCTTTCTCTTTCTCGACGAAATAGCAACACGACGAAGCGCGTCGGTAGGCAACTCGCTGTGGAGTTCGCCCGCGCCTCCAGTACCACCTTAAGGCTTTTCTACAGACACACACAATATCCAAAACACGTAGGTAGGCAATCGAGCTAAAAATGCTCAATCGTGTTTTAGATAGTGTGTCTCTGTAGGTAAAATTTATGAAAAATAAATTGTAATTTTTAAAAACACAATTTTACGAAGGTTTTTAATATTATATTTCAGGAACTGCATGGGGCTTCATAGAAAGCTGGCTGTTCTGGTTACTACAGGACATGGGCGCGTCTCGCTGGTTGATGGGCATCACGATCACCGTGGGCGGCATCGCTGGGCTGCCGCTGCTGGTGCTGTCAGGCCCCATCATCAGAAAACTGGGCCACGCCAACGTGCTGTTCATCGGATTTGTGTTCTACGCTATAAGGCTGCTTGGTTAGTATTTATCACGGAGTTTATGGGCATCACGATCACCTAGGGTAATGTCGCTGGGCTTCCGCTGCTTGTGCTGTCGGATCCCATCATCAGGAAGCTGGGCCACGCCAACGTGCTGTTCATCGGATTTGTGTTCTACGCTATCAGGCTGCTTGGTTAGTATTTATCATGAAACCTGGCTGCACTTGCCGTTGGTAATGCTGCCTGCCTATAACTTATTATTTTTAAGAATACTTCGCATTCCTATTCCTAAGGTAGAATAATAATTAACCCATAAATTACGCATGTACGATTCTCAACCGCTATTTAGAATAGCGGTAAACCGTTTGGAAAAATAAATACTGTACTCGTAGCACTTTATATAAGTACTTACGAGTATACAATAATAATTGCACCCGAGAAAATTAATCAATCCTTGGTTCCTAGTATATAAAATTAACAGACAAGGAATTATGGATGTACTTATATATAAGTAGTTATATTATGTACCTACGTATCAATTATACTCGTATTTTTCCTTTTATTTCTCATTTGTGTCGGGTAGATAGTTACCATGTTGTTCATTTTTTTATCGAAATATAAATCAGAAATGCAAAAGAGAGTATGCATGCATTTTTTTATATTTTTAATCGATAGTCCTCGTCGAGAAATAGCCGAAAAAAATAAATCAGTGCCGAAAAACATGTATATGATGTAGAAAATAAATATTCAAAATAGCAAGTAGATTATAACAACTAAAACGCGTAATTTTAAAATATGACGTCAAAGTCTGCAATATCCGCTAGAGACCGAAGCTGTCAACGCATGTTTTTCTTTTTTGGGTACTTTCGATATTATCAGCCAGTGATGTTTGTTAAACCTCTATATAAAAGTACATACATTTCGAATGTCATCGGTAGTCAAACTAAATGGACGGACAGTCCTACCGAACGCACCCGAACTTGTCATTTCCTTTTTGTGAACTTTGTCGTCACTTCCCTTTTGTTTGTCAAAAGTTCCCGCGCAATATTTGCATATTTTCAATATTTTTTTTCTAATCCAAATAAGAGTCAGTAAGAAAAATAAATAACTAGGCGTGGTAACGTATTAATAGAAATTGTAAAATTAAAACATGAGCCGGATTGGTATTACATGCATATTCCTTATTTTAGTTTATTGACCATTGAGACAGAAAAAAAATGTTTTTCGTTACTATGTATAATTGTATACACGTTTACCTATTCTGCGTCTTCAGCCTATTTAAATAGACAATAGCAATATATAACATACTGACCGCACGGTTGAAAAACTTTTCTCTTTCCTATTTTAGGCTACTCTTTGATCTACACGCCGTGGCTGTGCCTGATCTTCGAAGCGCTGGAGTCTGTGACGTCATCGCTGTCTTTCACAGCGGCCGTCACGTACGCCGCGCAACTGTCGTCTACCACCACCGACACGTCAGTGCAAGGGTTGCTTGGTGGACTCTACTATGGAGTTGGTACGTTATTGCCTCACTCTGGAGGTGTGGATTTTTTTAACTAAAAGGGCGGGGACGTATAAATAAGGTATTTTGATAGTTATTGGAAATTTGAGAGGAGCATGAATACTTAAAAATCGCGATTTAAGTCAGGTTGCTTTTCGACTTTCAAAGTCTTCTTGAGGGCACGTCACGACCGTTCCGCAGCCCGCTGTACTCAATTTAAAGAAGTAATGCATAGATCTCACGTACAAAGTCATAATAATATAACGATACCTCTTAGGTATACTTATATTGTTGTAATAAATAAATAAATGAAAAATAAATGAAAATGAAATATATTCCCAAAAAATAATTTGCAACTAAAATTACGGCTGACGTCTATTGTTAAAAATTCCCGGGAAAACGTTAATTCTTTAATTAAATAGAAAATTGTAGGAAGGACCTCATTAAATAAGTACTAATTTGCTTGCAGGCAAAGGATCCGGAAGTCTCATCGGCGGTTACCTGATGAAATTCTTCGGAGACAGACCGACGTATCAAATCATCGCCGCAGCGACCTTTATCACAGGATGTATCTATTTCCTGTTCAATAATTTTTACCTGCGCAAGAGAGTTCCAACAGACGGTAGCGACATCTACAAAAAGAAGCCAGCAGAACATGACGTAGAGTGCCGAGACATGGACGCTGAGAGAACGGGCTCTCCGGTAGATGGCGCTAAAGAAGACGCTGATAAAGCAACCAGCATCGATGCAGTACAAATAGATACCCACCAGCAGATTCAGTTCGTAGCGGACAACACAGATGGCGGTAGTGATTCCGGAGTTGAGAATCCCGCTTATCAGGATACAGAAACCTCCTCTAATGATGCCAGGAGGGACGATAAATAAAATACCAGTCTATTTTATTAGGGGGCTGACAATGGTACCTACTTTCAGCATTGGAGTCTGGATTCATATTATCTCACTCATAGCTTCAGTCTAGTTAATTTACATCCACTTTTGAAAATGCGATATTGTAATCAAAGCTGCTTTCGGAAAGTTGCAAGCATCAACTGCGCTCTATTTTTTGACTCTCCGAGTAAACCGCGCATAATATTCAGTTATAGAAATCGTAACAATACGGACTTGACTGGGTCAAAAAAATATTACTCTATTTAGACCGACAGATTATTCTTAAATACAGAGTTTTTTACTCTGTATTTG
Source organism: Acrobasis repandana (assembly GCA_963576875.1). Lineage (NCBI taxonomy): Eukaryota > Metazoa > Arthropoda > Insecta > Lepidoptera > Pyralidae > Acrobasis > Acrobasis repandana. The sequence goes on from OY756215.1 coordinate 9,598,587, forward strand.
AGGATAATCTGACGATCAATAATAGGGGCTTATGACGTCACCTCCCAGAGAAAATTGTACTAAGGTGTGATGTACCGTGGAATTTAAGTGTACTATAACTTCGTCATTTTTGTCACTTAAAATATTTTTTAAATAATTCAACTGATGGGCAATACAAATATTTAATCATCATGCCTATTGAATATTCATTCAGATTTCAGATCATGATGCTAAAGTGTTCATCATACGTCTATAAACGGACCCTATTAAACGGACATTATTGTCAAGTGAAGGTTACAAAATAGTGTTAAGTTTTATTAAAAAATAACGTATAAATGTAAATAAATAAATTATTTTAAGTAATATATGTATATTTTTATTATTAACTCCTATAAGAATGATATTCGATCGATGATTGACGTCAAATAGTTTACTTCTAAGATACAAGAAACAATACATAAGATCAGATATGTAAGCAAGATATTGGGCCAATAAAAGGTGCCTTTACTTACATAAACAGAAATTGGAAATTTTGTGACAAGTTCCATACACGTTACTGATCGACTGGACGGATCGATAGTCTTGATATCAGGCAAACGGCATTAAACGCGTGTTCATAAAATTATAATAACAAACGTTTCCGAAAACTAGCAAGATTGCAAGAACATTTGTTATTTTCTATGAAAACGAGAGTATCAATATTCGAAGTATTCGTTAGTCTTTCAGTAAAATATGTGATAAGAATTTTCAAGTAACAATTCGACAAAGGCTTGAATATTTCCTCTGTAAAGTATCGTTCACTATATTGGCCTTCCTTTTTGACTTTCCTATTAGTATATAAAATCACCTACATGGCTACTTTGAGATGTCATTGTAGAGATTGTTTATACCTAGATAGTAGTTTAGTTATTGCCAACCCAGTTAAAGAAAAAGTATAAGAATGAGGTTAGTCCCGAGACTGTTGTTGGCGGTGCAGCCGTAGTGTAGTGGTCTCGTCGTTCATTAAAAATATGAAAATATTCTAGATGGCAATGTACTTTAATTGTTTGGCCATAAACGTATCTACCCTGCAAAGTCCAAAATGAAAACTATACTCATCAGCAATATTTTAGGCAAATTCTACATTTGAACTGCCGCCCTAAATATTTTATACAAATATGTAACACTTTCTATTCACAAGGCAGAGTGAGTGACATTGATTATCTTGCTAACAATGTAAATTGTAACTTGATGTACCTTGCGCAGGTCATCCAAGTCGTGAGTCTGGCGTGCCACATACCTGGTACCGCTAAAAATTATCACAACTTTACACCCCTGGCATTTCATTCTGTGGCTTTCGGATACTTCAGGTCGTATTCATCATTTTCTAGTCAGTTCTTGAGCTGATCGCTCGCCCGTGTTGCAGTCCAAGTCAAATGCACTAATAAATCAAAAATGAAAAAAATCATAGTTTATTCAATACTAGTGTGTATTTTCAACGTGGACACTTTGAATCTTCCTGGACCCTTAGTGTACGTAGTTACTCCATCAACACAATCATCAAGTGCAAACGAAGGCAGATCGGCGCCGTTTTACTACCGAAACTGGATGCGACGGATGGACTCCGGACCTAATTCTACTTCTACGACTACGTCTAGCACCAAGCCTCCTGATTTAATATTTGCGGAATTTGAATCAGAATCTGGCAACACTATAAGGAAATCGATCAGAAAATTATTGGAAAAGGAGAGGGTAGAATTAAAAACCAGCACCAGTACTACTACAACATCGAGACCCATATATGTGCCAGAAGAAGAAGATTTCAGTAATGGTTCTGAGGATAAATCAAATCACAAGGATAGAGAAATAAATCAGCATAGTGGAAGTGATTACTTTACTATGTACAATAATTTATACAATAATGTCCCCAGCCCTTTTTATCTGCCTTCAACTACCCAATCAACCACGATACGAACGACCACTATGACTTCAACGCCGACAACTTCAATACCAATAATTTCGCCGGATCCGATGAATGTTGAAAATATTTGGCATATAATTGACAACGAAAAACATGATGAATACGGTGCGAAATGGAATGAAGTACCAATTAATTCAGATAATGAAGATTCTCTTAGTGAAATTAGTGAAGACGGACATAAAAATAATGCGCAGTTTGATGAAAATTTTGCTTTACCAGGGTACGTAGAGTTTATACACGTAATCTTATTTTAACTTTTCTTCGTGTTGCTGGCTTCAAATATTTTCCCCCCAATTGTAGCCATTTTTACAGCTGTTTTTGAAGTTTGTTTATTTTCAGTGGTTCTATGTAAGTACCTAGACATATTTTTTCAAATTTGTTATTTTGTTTTCAGATTTAGCACGAATCCAGGCAATGGAGCTGAAAATGAATCTCGGGCTATTCGCACAGAGCCGAATATTCGTTTTCCATACGTGAGCTTGAAACCATTCCAAATGAAGAAACCGTTACTCGATGTATTTTCTAATAGCAAAAAGGGAAACAATATGTTTACAAATTTAGACAACTTTCAAGAAGTGAAGAATCCTGTCAGAGGAGAAGCTCAAGACGTGGTGTCCATGCGTCTACCTATCGATCGGTATAATCCAGCGCAGCCATATTTGCCACAAGAATATGGGAGTAAATCGAAGCAGTCTAGTCCTAGTGCAAAGCCAGTTAAAGCAGTAGCTAATTTAGTACCCCCTCCACCGCCTCCCGCACCACAACTTACCGCGGATGATTTTCCAGCACCGACGAGTTACGAGTCTTTTCCACCCTATCCTCCTTCGAAGCCAGATTCAAGTCCAGTATTACCTTTGCCTTCATTAAAACCCCCTATGTCCGTTTATCAACCACCAAGTGCTCCGTCGGACGATTCAACACCAGATGATAGTCCCCCGGTAAATTTGGGATACCGCTATAGACCGCCTTTATCGTCAGCCTTTGTTCCAACTGTCCAACCAATAAGTAATCCATTTAGTGGTTATTCATACGATAAACCTATGAATACTGAGGATGTGAATTTGGGAGGCTATTCCTACAATAAGCCAACAATGACACTTGACTCACCCCCAACTATGGATACAGGTATGAATGGCTATAGTTACAGTAAGCCACAGCCTCCTATGAGCGCTCACAAACCAGTTTTCTCTGGATATCACTACGATAAACCGGAATCACCGATAGACCATCCAGCACCACCTGAAAGCCACAGCTATGGTGGACATGACGTGTTACCGTTTAATCATGACTCTGATTTACCTGAGTTAATATTTGACAAGCCGCATGGGACTAAAGACTCTGATGATGCAAAAGACATAGGTATGATGCCACCGCCACCCCCACCAGCTGACATGAAGCCAGATATGGATGCTGATCCACCATCAGATGACCATGGATTCCCCCAGGACTTCCCTGGAGATTTAAAATACCACGATTTCGATCATGATCATGATTTCTATCATCATCATCATCATCATACAACTACAACGACGACGACAACGACAGAAATGCCTCGTGTGAATAGGTACAGTTATTATTACTTGGGTAAAAAATTATATTACTTACCCCTCTATTTTAGCGTGTATTTCATAGTCTACGTAGGAGCTTTGATTATTAAAGCCGTGCTAAGACATAAAATCGTGTACCCGAACAGTTGGCGTCCAAATGACCAGACTGCATCGTTTTTCTCGAAGAGATCCGTGAGTTCGTGGGACTTATCAAACGAAAACTTACATGAAGTAACTGGAAGAGTTACAAAGGCTATTGCTGAGGCAGCAGATAAGTACATGACTGATAAATATAAGTCTGAATGATTCACGATGATTAACGTATGTCTTATTATTTTGTAAGTATGTATATGCTGTTGTGAACTGGACATATTTAATTTGCTTACGAGGATAATAACATTGTACTCGGACGTATATACATGAAACTTTAAATATGGTTTATTCTCACAACGGATGTAAAATAGATTAAGTTAAAGAAGTTGAGAAAATGGGAATAAATGATTTGTGATTTATTTTCTCCTTTTATTTTCTAGTAATTAATAAGAATCCGTGACTTAATTAAGATAAGAGCTATAAAAAAATCTAAAAGGAAGAAGGAAGTACTATATACAAAAAGCTGAAATATTTGAGTTTGCAAAAGTATGTAGAGTCACTGAATAATAAATAATTTTATCCTAAGGCAGTGAGTAAGTAATATTCTTATCATTTACTCGTTCATATTTAGCATAGGTGCAGTAAGTAGATGACGAGAAATAAAGGTGGCTTCGCAAGGGTGTCGTCTCTCCGGTTACCGCCGCTAAGCTTCCCTAACTTACGCCATGGCGACAATTTCTTATACTTATTTTACATATAGAATCATAATACCCTGTCAAGCAATATAAATAAATAATATAATTAAGCAATGTTCGGTACCTTCCCTATGACTTTCAGCATCAGTATAACGACATTTATAAATGTCGTTATGCTAAACATATACGTAAGGCGTATTTATTACACATGTGTTTACAATCTACCTATATAACTACCTACTTTCTGTGTCCAGTCCACGATATGTTTCAAGTAACTCAGCGTTATCTCACAAGCGTATCTATGTTATCAATATCATCAGTTCATCAAATGACACAGAATCAGTTTTATCTAACAAGATAAAATACCTGCCTACCCAAGTTTAAAAAACTAAAACCCGAATACAGCAAACTTTTCACTGAAATTACGATTATCCGTAAACGCAAGCTCAGCAATAATATATATTAATTTGATACCTTACGTACGGTATGATTCGAATTATGTTATTTTTTAGTTCATTAACTACTGTATGACCTATGGAGGTCGCCATATTTAATATTTTAATCCATTTATGTGTAGTTTCATACATTACTTTTAATTTCATAAATTGGGATTGAAACGACTAAATAAAAGTGTATAAATGGCCACACAACCCAGCACTTTACTGCGTTCTATGATATAAGAAATTCAAGATGATGATAATATCAAAGTAGAGGTTTCATCATTACGTGATCACGTCTTAATCCCTAACGGGACAGACAGAGCCTAAGCCCCAAAGGCCACGTTCAGCGTGATGTTGGGCGTTAAGATGGAAAAGGGAATCAAAATAGTGATGGGTTGCTAGCCGCATCGCTTATTACTATGATTTAGATTCTCGCCCATTGTCTCCATCGGCTTATACGATCTCCGCGGGAAGAGAATTTCTATTAGATATTCTTTACCTGAAGATTACTGAGGTACCTACATTTTAATTTATTTTAAAATACTTGTTGGTTATATGTGCTGACAACAAGTAGATACACAACCTTCATATCTATATCTTCTTGCCTCATAAGACCAGCATTTGAGATAATTTGCAAAACTTTATCTGATGTGGCTGTCACTTTGTATGACCACTACATATCTATCACTTGCACAGTTAAATCGATCTGTTCAAGACATGTTGTCATTTTGTGTTTTAACTATAAGTTTATTATCATTATTGTTACCACCTGATAATGTTGTTGGATATTCGAGAGTAGATCCCTTAGTGGACACGAATGTAGGGCTAATCCGTGGTATAAGAGCATCCGATGGCGATTACTCAATGTTTCTTGGCATACCGTACGCGTTTGTAGACGAATCGAATCCTTTTGGGGTGAGTATTGTTTCTGAAGTTTTATAATTCTATATCACTGAGGTAACCTTTGTCTTTCAATTTTAAAAATGATGCAATAACTTAATGCTAAGTTCAGGCATCTTATTACATGCTAACATATAAACGGAGACCTACTTGAATCCATCTTTACCTAGCAAGAACCACACAATACTAAAGATTGCAATCAATTTCATAAGACCATTAATGTTTGCCAATATTCGATACTATTTTACTTATTCAAGCTGCTGTGTTTGCTGCGGTTGGAAAGGATTTTCAGACAGTTGCCTTTCTGTACATGCATGAACGAGATACCGTGCTTAATTTTTTTATCTCTTACGTCTACTTTTTTATATAGATACTAAAGTTTGCGTGGCCTTTTTCAGCCATCTCTTCCTTTTCCTGAATTTGAAGACGCATTCGAAGCGTATCACGATGCCGCATTATGCCCCCAAATCGAAGATTTTGAGAACTCCGTCGCAGGCACGCTTGATTGTCTACAACTTAATGTTTACGTGCCCAGTACAGCGAGCTCTAAAAATCAACTGCCAGTTCTTGTCTGGATACACGGAGGAGCCTTTGTTGCTGGATCTTCCGGAAATTACGTCTATGGACCAAAATACTTAGTACGACATGATGTCATTCTCGTCACATTAAATTATCGTCTCGGCCCATACGGTTTTATGTGCCTGAACAGACCTGAAATATCTGGTAACCAAGGTCTTAAGGATCAGGTGAACGCTTTGAAATGGGTTCACGAGAACATTCGAGCTTTTGGAGGAGATACAAGGAAAGTGACTCTATTTGGAGAAAGCGCAGGTGGAGTATCAGTTGATTTGCATTTGTTATATAATCAAGATAATTTATTCCGAAACGTTATAATGCAAAGTGGCACCGGCTTAAGTGACTGGGCAATACAAGAACCAGACGAGAATGCACCATTGAAACTAGCTGAACATCTTGGACTTGCTACCGCTAATGTAGAAGAAGCATTGCAGTTCTTGGCAACTGTTGATAGTGATCTAGTTATTGCAGCAACTTCAGAATTAAATTTAAGCTTCGGTCCTTGTGTTGAACATGAATTTCAAAATGTCGATAATTATATTTTGGAGTATCCACTTAATGTTAACATTCGGAAAAATATTCCTATACTTTTGGGATTCACCGACGATGAAATGTAAAACACCCTGGCAGACAAAGATTCCAGTTACTTCGAAAATACAAATATCATCAACGATTTTCTTACCACTGCCTTTACCTTTGATAGTTCTCTCTCAAATGAAATGGAAGAACTTATTCGTCATTTTTATATTGGAGAGATCATTTTATATCAGGAAATAACAGAAGAACTAATCCGCAGCATGATAGACTTCAGTTCTGACGTTCATTTTGTATACCCTACAGAACGAACTATTAAAAAATACTTAAGAGAAGGTATAAGAACAATTTACCATTACATGTTCTCTTACTCTGGACAACGAAACTATATAAAGTGGTTACAGAATACAACTATAGGGGGGGCAGCGCACGCAGATGAGCTCGGCTATCTGTTTGACATCTCATTCTGGTTGAAGAGCCATCAGCTGCCGATCAATTGATTATCGATCGGATGACGTCACTATGGACAAACTTTGCTAAGTATTCGTAAGTCTGCGCTTTCTATTTGTTAGATACTTTATAATCTATTTTTATAAACCGAAAAAATTACAAAATAAGAAGCGTAGGTAGAGTTATTCTATAAAATTGCAATATCCATGTACGTTTTAGAAAAATAATGACACGTTATTGTTATTATATTTGTGTAAGTGATTGGAAAAGTAGAATCAAATATAAAAGAAATTGGTCTCTCCTTTAAATTACATACAATAATTTAGAGAGCAAAGCACTTCACTATTTATTACAAACTTGAAATTTCACCACATACAAAGTGTCACTAAACAAGAAAATAGTTATCTTTATTTAGAACATAAATAAAACAAATGACATTGAATATAAAAATGGTTACTCTCAGCATTATGTTGAGGGCTAAGTCACTGGTTTTCAGAGGAATCAGTTGAGTAGGTAATACTTAATACTTACTTATACTTATAATTTATAATGCACTAGTTAAAATTTATAACGTAAATTGTATGGGCTAAACTCACGTGTTCATATGTTTTCAGAAACCCTACGCCGCAGACGAACGACCTACTACCTGTCATGTGGTCACCTGTAACGGAGGACACACTGTACTACTTAAACATTGATAGTAGCGTGAGCCTCGAAACCAGGCCGTTCCACGACAGGGTGGCATTTTGGGACCTTTTCTACAAGCTTAACGAGAAATATCAACGGGAATATCGCTGATCCCTAATTTATTTTAAATTAATGATGGAGTGATGTTATATAAGTTTAATTGAAACTCTACTTAGATTTATTATTTAGGTAAACATGAATAAAATAATTGTTGTAAAATATTATTTTTGACAAAAGTTTTTCTGTGTTATTTCTGTATTAAACAAATACGTTGGTCCATTGATGTAATAGGGATAATGACTAGGTCAAGTATTATTCTAATTAGTCCTTTAGTTAGATTATCCAAAAATGATGTACCCATATTTTTCAGTTTATCAAAATAGTAAAAACTCTCAAAGATACTGAGTATCTAAGTTCCAGAGTGGGGGCTTGTGACGTCACCGATGTGTAAAAATCGTACGAAAGCGTGACGTCAAGCGAAAATTAAATGCGCTGTATCTTCGTCATTTATTGTTTCTCAGAGAAAAGAAAAAAATATGTGTACAATATTTTTTAATAATATAACCGATTGGTCTAAAATAATTTTTCAGTCATCAAAGCATCAAGGCTTTCCCCTAAAACCTCTGACATAATTAGCGACTTAGCGATAACCAATTTTGATGTGTGAAATAACATCTTCACAACCTCTTATGATGCACTGCTTTAAGATGGTAGATACTTATAAGAGAGTATGTAAATAATTCTCATTAGGGAAGAGCGCCTACGGAAACGAGTTGACACGGCGGTGATGGCGGGCGACAGCAGCGGTATGAACTTTCTTTGAGGTTTTTCCAATAAGTACCATTGTCATTCATGCTTGTCTTGTTACTTACACAAAATTAATGTAGTAGTAAGTAGTGTAATGCATACTAAATTACTCATTGCGAGACGGTTAATCGGAACAGGATAATTCGGATAAATATGGTGAGCTCAATATTCGTATGTAAATAACCTATTTGATTATAAAGTTTCGTGTATTCCGTCAGTTGATTATTTTAAACGAAGTATTGTATGACTGATACATCGATGGACTTAGGACCCAGGACAAATTGAAAAAGAGCATTTACCAACTTGCTCTGGCAAGGGATTAAACATAAAACCTACGGAGTGGCGTACTAGCACGGACATAGCGTGTTGACCATAACGCTACGGAGGTCGTCAATTTTACCTCACGGAATATTTCCAGTTTTACTCACTCCTCCCTTGACAAATACATAGACTGTTTCTTATATCCTTTTATTAAGGCCGTACCTAAATTTTCCGGGGTCCAGTGCTGCCCCCATTTAAAATAAATCATTTCAAAGAAAGCGGAGACATCATTTAAAATTTTCAACTACCAAGTCCTAGATAACCCTTCAAAGTATTTTATGAACTCCTGTTTTCAGTTTAAAGTGAGAACGTTAAGCTTGTGCGTAGGGGCAGCACTGGGCCCCGGATAATTCAGGTACGGATTTAAAGGAAAGGGATGGGTTTTTCTTTATTTCCAGACGCCGACTTGAATTCCAAAAAAAACCCAGGATACCGAGTTTCAGTCTTGGATTAATGAAAAAAAAATTGAAAAAAGGTGACCGTGGCTCAGCCTGCGTGCTCGCGGGGGATACCTCGGAGGTGTTTTGCGGGGAGGGGAAGAGTTGGGAGGGGCTCGGGCTTCGCCCTCACCACGTGGTTCGGCCTTCGGCCTCGCTTGTAATTATTGTGCAGGCTGCATGTCAGGATGTTTCAGATTGCATAACGCCGGCCCAACTGTCGCACACACTGCTGCCCCGTTGGTACACCACTGTCCACCACTATACCACAATATACGGTATTGGCAGCGTGGACATAATCAAACATCATTTCCAGTAGGTAATTAATTTATACTTATACATACATGAACTGAATATTATGGACAAGTGGAACATAATTTGCTACACTAATTAATGTAAGCTTGATAAAGAAATTACAGTTTACTTTAGATGTTAATTTTTTATTACATAATTATTTAAAACCATAATCAGTAGACATAAATACATAATTAACTTTATTAAATATTAATTATGTAATTCGTTTCCACTTTGTTTATTTAAAAAATAGTTATTACTCCTTTTAGATGGAATTATTGTGATTTTAAAATTGTATATTAGTTTAGGGGGTATTTTTTATTACACATATATAATATATTTAATAATATACAATTCTTGTATTAAAGAGCAATATGACAGTAATGATAAAAAAATATCGCATACCTACTTAAAGGAAACCAAATAACCAAGAGGGAAATACGTTGGCAAAATAGGGGATGTGTATCGGGGTACACCCGGTGGGAACAAAGTTTCCTACGGATAAAAACAAAAAGAAAAACAATTCGCTCAGCCTTTGGTGGGGGTGGCTCAACCTGCGGCCTCGCGGGGGAGCTGCATTTGGCCTTCGGCCTCAGGCTTCGCTAAGTTACTTGGGGGATCCTGCGGGGAGGAGCGGTTTGGAGGAGCTCGGATTTGGTTGGCCATAAATGGCGGAGTAAGTATTGTAGCCACTGATATAATAAAAAGGAAGAATACCGGGAGTTCTTCAGCTTATTATACTTCAGCTTAAGATTTTCGAAGAGCATACCTACTATTCAAATAGGCTTTTTAGATTAGATTTGACAAAATTGTTAAGGCCGTACCTGAATTTTCCGGGGTCCAGGCTGTCCCCATTTAAAATAAATCATTTCAAATAAAATGGAGACATTATTTAAAATTTTGCTACTATCAAGTCCTAGATAACCCTTTAAAGTATTTTATGAACTACTGTTTACAGTGTTTATTGGGAACGTTAAGCTTTACTACGCACATTTGCGAAAAACGGCCACTTTTGGCTAATGTGCGTAGTAAAGTATTAACGTTCTCATTATAAACTGTAAACAGTAGTTCATAAAATACTTTGAAGAGTTATCTAGGACTTGGTAGTAGCAAAATTTTAAATGATGTCTCCGTTTTCTTTGAAATGATTTATCTAAAATGGGGGCAGCACTGGACCCCAGAAAATTTAGGTACGGCCTTAAGGTAGATAAATTGTAAATATGTATCTACCTAGGCTGTTTGATAAGTACCCGTTTATGGAAAAAAAAAACATTTTTTTTTGTATATATGCATTTATTTTTCTACGTAGTCACCTTCTAACTCTATACATTTGTTCCACCTATACTCAAGCTTCAATAAAGCATCCAAAAAGTATGATTTTGGAACGTCATTAAAATAGGCCTCTGTGGCGGCAATGACTTCGTCATTTGATCCAAATCGCTTGCCACACAGCCATTTTTTTAGGTTGGGAAACAAAAAGAAATCGCATGGGGCCAAATCTGGAAAATACGGGGGGTGAGACAATAGTTCGTAGCGTAACTGTGCTAATTTAGCCGTCACAACTCTGGACGAATGAGCCGGGGCGTTGTCGTGATGAAACAGTACTTTTTTCTTTTTTAAATGGGGTCGTTTGTCCTTCAACATGGCGTCAAATTCATCCAATAAATTGGCATAGTACTGCCCTGTTATTGTTTTTCCCTTTTTTAAATAGTCAATATGTATAATAATTGCTAATCCCAAAAAACGGTCGCCATGACCTTTCCAGCCGATGGGACGGTTTTTGCTTTCTTTGGAGCAGGTTTACCCGGTAAAATCCACTGCTTCGACTGCTCTTTCATTTCCGGGGTGTAGTGGTGGACCCACGTTTCGTCCACGGTCACGAAACGACGCAGAAACTCCTTCGGGTTACGTTTGAACACGGCCAAACACTGCTCCGAAGTAGTCAGTCGGTTCCGTTTTTGCTCCTCCGTGAGTAAACGCGGCACCCACCTCGCCGATACTTTCTTCATACCCAATTTTTCTTCTAATATGTGTCGCCTCTCGATTGAAACATTTACAGCATCAACGATTTCTCGAAGTTTAATTCGGCGGTCGGCTAAAACGATATAGTCAATTTTCTTAACCATATCGTCTGTAGTCACCTGAACTGGCCGGCCTGGGCGATCCTCATCAAAGACGGTTGTTCTCCCTCGCTTAAACTCGTTATACCAATATGTGACGGTTGTCATAGAAGGAGCACTTTCATGGTAAACCGCTTGCATTCTTACTTTTATTTCATCACATGTTTTTCCTTCCAAAAATAAGAATCCAATTACAGACCGATACTGCTCTTTCTCCATTTTAACAATTTTAAGTTCACGCCTTCACTGAATCGTTGTCAAATGAGAAAAAAAACAAAAGAATGCCATTTTTTTTAATTTTCCCGCCTCTGAAAAATGACTTAAAAAGGTGGTATACTTATTTGCGGCCAGTGATATTAATATATTTAGAAAACGGGTACTTATCAAACAGCCCTCGTACTATAAGCTACGACCTATGAGTTAGTGTAGGTATAATTTAATTTGATAAACCATATTTAACATGAAATATTTATTTAGGATTTTAAACAAAACGGACAAACCTAATATCACCAGTGTTTTTTTGTTTATACTTAATACATTTAGTATAGGAACGTCTCTACCCGCCACGATTCCTGTCATTAGACAGGAATCGCGGCAAGAGATTATTAAATAGGTACTTTTATGTACCAGTATTATTAGTATCTGTGCCTTTATCTGCCAATTGAAATAGTATGTATCATGTGTACGTCATTGATAAAACATAAGTATTTTGTTTAAAAATCCATATGTGGTTTTTTGCTATACCTATAGATACTCGTATCATTCAATATCTTAAGATTGACATAAGAGATACAAGACCCATCTTAACCTGTATAAGTCCTAACCCCTGAAGCGATAAGGTACTTAGTCCAGCTGCAAATAACAATAATAATAAATCACACATATCTTTACAATTTAAAAAATATTAGTAACAGGCGTGGCCTGTTTTGTAAGTAACCAGTCTGTATTACCATATTACCTATTCTATGTAGTGTCAAATACTACTCTAAGATCATAATTTATAGAATTCTAATATTATATCATAAAATTACTAAAATGTGTTTTTTTAAAACAAAAATTAATTAAATAGGAGTATGTAAGTAGGTAGATGCTAGTTTCGTATTTTAGCATAACCGTAGATCATAGCATTCGTAATATATCATAGTAAGTATAATAAAAATAAAAAAAATTTAAATTGTTTCATTAGTTACTTATATTAAAATTTTGCTAAATACTCATTTTAACATGACACTTACCAAATGTTACAAAAGTGATGCAGGAAACATTCATAGATTAATTTCCTTGAATTCCTTCACGTATTTCGTATTCAGTTTATAGAAGAGGTTCCAAAATGCCATTCTATCATTGAATGGTCTGGTCTTAAGACTGACTTCCCTGTCAATATTCAAATAGTAATGCGTAGACTGCGTCACTGGTGACCATACAACAGGCAACAGGTCACTCGTTTGTGGAGTAGGGTTCCTAAAATGAATACATAAACCTTATAAACTATGTGTGAGATCATATACCTACACACACATTTTGGGTATTGCGGCTCTAGGCTGACAGAGTCCAGGGCCGCAAGAAAAGGCCCCTTTTAGCGTGATGGGAAAAAGGTATCAAAATAGTGTTGAATTATCTGAATCATGTTAATAGGCGATGCGGCTAGCAAGCATCGCCTATTAACATGATTCAGATAATTCAAATCATAAATTCGTAAATATCGTAACAGTATAAACATTATGCATAAATAAATAACAATACTTAGACCAAAAAAAAATTAAAATAAAGGTAATAAGGTAAACTAGGTACTTGCAGCTGTAACATATTATAAAAAATGAAACTTACGAATACTTAGCAAAGTTCGTCCATAGAGTTGTCATACGGTCAATTACCAATTGATCTGTAGAAGTGGGCTCTTCTTGCCAAAACGAGATGTCAAACAAATAACTGATTTCGTCTGCATGTGATGCTCCCCCTTCTGTTATGTTATTTCTTCTTTTTACAAAGTTTCTATCACCATAATATGAAAACACATAATAATATATAGTTCTTACTCCTTCTCTAACATATTTTTGAATGGTTCTTTCTGTTGGATGGCAAAACATTGTATCAGAATTGAAATCTATTATATTTCTCACTTGTTCACTACTTATTGCTTCATCTCCAATATAAAAATGACGAACCATTTCTTCCATTTCGTTTATTTCAGTACTATCAAAAGCAAAGTAGTTACTCAGAAAGTCATTAAACATATTTGTATTTTCAAAATAACTCTGCTCCTGATATATTGTGGCAGCCAACCACTCATCATTGTTATATCCAATAAGTACAGGAATGTTTTTCTGAATGTTAATATTCAGTGGGTATTCCAATATATAATTATCAACATTTTCGAATTCATATTCTTTGCAAGGCCAAAAAGTTAAACTTAAATCAGATGCTGCTGCAATGACCAAGTTCGTGTCAACAGTTGCGAGAAATTGCAACGCTTCTCCTAGATTGGAGGCTGTGAAACCGAGATGTTTAGCGAGTAAAAATGGAGCTTCCTCGTTGGGTTCTTGTATTACCCAATGGTTCAAACTGGTTCCACTTTGTAGAATAACGTTTTGGAATAAGTTTTCTTGGCTATATAACAAATGCAAATCTACTGATGCTCCACCCGCACTTTCGCCAAATATAGTTATTTTGCTTGTATCTCCTCCAAAAGCTTCTATATTTTCGTTGATCCATCTCAAAGCAGTTAATTGATCCTTTAACCCTTGATTACCAGATATTTGGTCATCGTTAAGGCACATGAAACCGTAAGGTCCTAGGCGATAGTTAAGCGTAACCAAAATGACATCATGTCTGACTAAATATTTTGGTCCATAGAGATATCTTCCTGAAAATCCAATCTCGAAGCCTCCACCATGTATCCAGACAAGGACGGGCAGGCGGTTTCTGGAGCTAGCTGAGCTAGGCACGTAAATATTGAGATGAAGACAGTCCAGCGTTCCGACGATAGAGTTTTCGAATTCCTCAATTTGGGGACAAATTGCAGAGTCATCGTATGCTTCAAAAGTATCCTCAAATCGAGGGGCTGGTATAGAAGGCTAAAATTAAACAAGTTTTGTTGGTTTTTATATTAAAGAGGTTTCGCGTCAAATATATCTTTCGAAAATATACTTCTTGATTTTCCGAATAGTTCTGTCTGGTTGCTATTTATTTTAATTGACTTACCCCAAATGGATTTGTTCCATTCACTGTTGCATATGGTATGCCGAGAAACATAGAGTAATCACCATCAGTAGCTCTCATACCACGAACAAGCCCCACATTTGTTTCAACCAGGGGGTCCACTCTTAAAACTCCCAAAACATTATTTATTAGGACATAGAATGGTATTATCCTGACAAAAACATTTAACAACATTTTGCGGAACTTACTAAGCAACTATCTGAATTGGAATGCCTCCTACAGCGTTATATATGACATTATTTCTAAGATAAGAATATGTAATCTCAGTGTTATATACTCGTATATAAACTCGTATAGAGCATTGGCAGATATATGATATATCAGTTGATAGGTAGACGAGTATTTACATGGGTAACATTTGAAAGATAAATTGGGATTTTTTTTGGATAATTCGAGATCCTATTGTCATTGTCATATGAACACTCAAAAAATTAAGTATTTAAAACAAAAATATTAATATTTTTTGTAGGCAAGTTCCGGGGATATTATTTGTCCAAATTTATTTATTATTTACTAGCAGTCAGCTCCGATTTCGCATGAGTACATAAAACTTTCAATGTGTAGTCATAAATTCTTCAAGAATGTTCTACCTATTAAGTACAAACAATAGAGACGATGAAGATGATGGGATGAATATTGTTCCTTCTGTCTGTTGGAACTAAGATTGTCTTGAAACGCTTATAAAAATATACCAACTAGGCGCAGTTGTGACAATGGGAAAATGGCTTTTTTTAAATCATGTCATAATATGTTAAAATAACTTATATGAACCATATAACTATTTTGAAATGTTTGATGCTGTACTGAAGCTCTAGGCTTGCTATAAGTAGATTGTTTGATAATTGGATGTTTTTGTCGGTTTTATCGTTTTGTTTATTTTATTTTCAGTGCTTTTCTAATTCATTTATTTCGCTCATTCGTAGCCATTTATATAGTATAAAGGTACTAAGGTTTTTAGGTGATCTATTTAAAAAGTTAGCATACTAACGGAAATAAGAAAAACGAGACGGTTAAAATGGTCTTAGTAGCTAATTCTCGAGTAGTGAAAAAAGTAAGTCAACACAAATTTATTAGTACCACTTCACGGACCTGTGGTAACTTCACGCTTCCTTATCCAATGCTATAGGAATACGTTATAGTTGTTCTAAGAAGTCGACCATCTGCAATTTCGCGGATGTCCGCCCACTTCTCATTATCTTAGGTATGCCAACTGTTGTCTGAGATAGTTATCAATTCACAGTCTGGCTTTCGGCAAATAATAAATCAGACAGCTGTGAATTATACACTAACAGGTCACGCTAATTTTGTGAGACCTATGTAAACTAATAAATTTCAGGTGATCTAAGGTACCTAACTTACTGGTATCATATTTTTAGGTAATATTTTAATACGCATCTTATCTATTTACAGGTACGATATAAGTCAATAGTTATAGTATGGATTAAAATAGGAAAAGAACTAGAGGCATACAGCCAGTAAGTTAGTATGTTAAAAATATTTATCGAAAAGCGTCGGTACAGTAGCATAACTAAAGGTTTCTATAAAATATTAAATCATTTATGAAGACAAAACTTATTGCTTGTTGTTGCTTATTGTTATATGCAACATTAAAAAATTCAAAAAATGTTACGAGCGTGATTTACCTTTACGTTGCTATGTTGTTGGGCAGGAGTTGCAGATTACGAGTGGGGCGCCACTTCCAGCGACAAACACAGACCAGTAGAAATATACAGATCTGTGGCACAGATTAATAAATATAGGTAGTTATGTCTGTGGCAACAAATGTCTGTAACGCAGACGAGGTTTGAGTCCATTCAGTACTAACTATATTATTATTTACCTAAGGCATGTAAAAAAAATATTAAATTGTTATGTTAAATTGGAATTTGGCAACCTTATTACTGAGATCGATTAATGTGCTAAATTAGATAATGACAGTTTAAATATTTTTGTTGCTTAAAATCTTGTATTAGGTATGTATAACGACTTAAACGACTACTTGAGAATACCTACCTTTACATATCACCTCCAATTCCATTTTAATCACTTTTTACGTTTTATTATATAAGAAATTAACTGGCGCATTACCCTAAGGATTAAGTTTTTTTCCCAAAAGGCACAAGTGTGGTACAAGTGTCAGATTGGCATATTTAAGATTGTGATCTCCTTGAAACTAGTTTACAATTACAATAAGGACTAGTTTTATGAAAGTGAAATACAGTAAAAAGTAAAATAAACACAAGGTCAGCCATAAGACTTTGTCGCTCACATTGAGTACGAACCCGAAAGCTTTCACTGTCAATGTTACAAATTAAATTGACACTCCACACAGATACTAACAGGCGCACGATCTGTTTACAGAATTCATAATTTAGGCGTTCCCTTTGCTCGGTTAACATCTAGGTGGCATTTCTAGTCAGTTAGTCAGTTGCCTTGCCATCTTCCGACCGTGTGGTGTCATCTCAAAAAAAAAGACTAATGTTGAGATAAAAGTTTCACGTTTTTAGTTACATTATAGAAGGTTTTCTTTGATAATCCAGTAATTTTAAATACTTTATTAGTTGTGAAATGATATCAAAAGGCACGCTATTGCTGACTTGCCATGGGTTGGTGTGGGCGGCAGCGCTTGCTCTAGCGCTGTGGGCGGGCGGCGCGCGCGCAGCCGCTCGGTACGACACCGCCACGCCGTATGCGCCGCCTTACAATAAATACAAGTACATACCGCTACAGTAAGTAACATTTTAATTAAATTATAATGTTTTTATAATGTTTTACAAAGATAAAAACTGTCTTGATCCGTTGTTCGTGTAGATCGTAAAAGCCGATCGAGGGAATGGGCGAGAATCTGAATCATATAAAAAGGCGATGCGGTTAGCAACCCATCACTATTATGATTTCCCTTTTCCACCTTTATGCCCATCATTACGCTAAAAGTGGCCTGGGCTTTACCGCCCTTGGCTCTGTCTACCCCGTTAGGGATAAAGACGTGATAGTGTATCTGTATCTGTAAAAACTATCTTAAGTTAATTTTAATAATACATCTATGTAGTGCCGTAATCAATGATTTTTGATTTTAATACTGTAGAACATTTTATTTTATTTTATGCACACTACCTTATCTATCACATTATGTATAATAATACTCTATTCACGCTGCTATCGTTTCAATTTTATATCTAAACTGTAAAAATGTAATGGGGTGTTGTAGGTTTATCTGTTCTTGACACACATATGTATTTTGTTTGGAGTAGGTATGTAGGTACCTACATTTTTATTTTTAGGCAGAATATTTTATTAATTTAATTATGCAGTAATTTTTTTGCATATTTTTGGTATAAATGGCCATTATACAAATTTTTGGTAGGTAAGAACTCTTTTGATATAGAAAAAAAGTAAAGAGCATTTTGAACTATTTCTTCTTAGCTCGGATTTATAGTGGCCAACGCTGGTGTATCTGTCAATAGACCAAGCTAAAACTTTATACTTATTGTTTAATTTACAGTAACAATGGTTATGACTCCGACGACCCTATGGAGCCCGCTGTCCCCGAGGAGACGGAGTCGAGCGGCAACCACTTGCCTCCGTCGGAGATGATCCTCACCGGCTTGCGGACCATCCTGGATGTCGTCAGGAACATCAACAAGAAACGAGTCAGCACCAACGTCAGCAAATCTAACTCAACAGCCTTGGCGGTAATTTTCTTCATCTTATTTGAATTTCTTCATATTTTTTACATATTTTAAGTAAATTCTAATAATATTCCTGGCATTGTAAATAGAATGAACTAAATATAAACAAACAAATCCGTTGGTACGGCTACAGTTAGGTAGGTACTATCATTTTCTGTTACTATTGAATAAAACAAAAGAACAATCCAGTGTTAATCCTGATACATGGTGACCAGAATCAAAAATTAATCCCAATAAGTAAATAAAAAATATGTGGAAAGTAATAAAATATTTTATAACTAATTTTTAACATATAACACATTAAATCAGGTGCAAAAACGCAAATTATCTTATTTTGATTTAATGTATAGTAGTTAACAAAAGATATTAATTTCTCATTACATTTTATGACATATCTGGAGCTATAAACAATTATTACATTCATAACAAGCCAGGTCACCGGTATTAGGGTCACGGTACAATAACGGTATCCCCTGAAGTAGGTGACCAAGCGGCGCGCGGCGGCGCTAACTGCAGGCGGCTCCCTTGTTTGGACAAGCCATCTGTGCTGCGTTTACACGTCTATGCAAATGAGTGACGACTGCGGGAGGGATGAGAGCTTAAGACTAACAGGAAAAACTTTCTTTTTTATTCATGCGGACATCACTTATTGCATTATTAGTCTTTGTCTACCCTCCAGACATCGAGGAAAAAATATTCTCAGTCGGACAAGTTTAGGACTAAATAAGTCGAGACATTTGTCTATCATCAAATTTAGAGCACTAGCTCTTCTATTTTAGATTTTCATATCTCAATACTGGCGTGACTGGGAGGTATTGGCTACACAAAATTATGTAAAAATAAGTATTTTTAATAGAATTGAGAATGTACTCACGTTTTACTATTCTAACGTTCCCAAATTCCCGGGATTTGGGCACGTTCCCGGGGAATTTCCGTAATCCCGTATTTCTAGGTATTGTTACGGAATATTGGATGTATGTATTTGTATTATAACCATACCAAGTGATGAATTTACGTTAGTAAAATATATTTACAGTCATAAAAAAGACGTCATAGTACGAGTATACATCGTGTTAATGAAAGAACGCAAAACCTCTTAGATGGTACCTCAGCTCATGTAACTGAACAACTTTTGTTCAACAAATTTCTCGAAACTAAAAAATAATAATTTTAATTTTCATACAAACTGATCAGCTGATCGAGACAATTTGTATATAAATCCGAACTTTTTTTTTGGGTTTCGTGAAAGTTGTTGAAAAAAGTTCTTCAGTTACATGGGCTGAGGTAACATCTGAGAGGTTTTGCGTTCTTTCATTAACGCGATGTATATGTACTCGTAAGAGGAAGAACTATGAACCCTGTTATGTTTAGATAAATGAACTATACATGATTGTATCATCATACTCGTATATTTTATAGTTACAGAGATCAAGACCTCGAAATGGCACGGCGAGCGGGCGAGGCTTCGAGGACTACTACGACGAGCACCATGACCACGAGACCACGACGATGACGGCCAAGCCCATGAAGCAGGGCCGGTACACCGACCCCTGGGCCGGCTACTACGACTGGATCATCAACGAGGGCTCTTTCAAATTCTGGAGCGCCTTCCAGGTAACTTTCCGTTCTTTGCTTTTTACTGACGGTTTTCATTCAACAGGGTAAGAGAAAAGAATATTGATATGGAGAAAAACGTAGTACCTACAGCTACAACAGGTACAGAGACACGTAGTATACAGGGTACAAAATATACTAAAACTGTTTAATGGGTGAATTCAGTCCATGATACTGAAGAACTTTTCCCAAGGATAATATATATCGAAATATAAAAAATAAAATTTGGCCTCTCATACAAGTTGACCGTTCATCTGATCCAATTCTGTGTGGAAAGCAAAAAAATATTTTCCATATTTCGATATTATATGTTCCTTCCGGAAAGTTGTTTAGTATCAATATATTTTGTGAGACGTTATACAGGCTGACTTTTTATCCACCTGCTAAATTTGTTGAGATTTTTGGATGTACTTGCAGACGCAAAAATTTGAAGAATATATTTTATCTTTATTACTTTTTTTAGAGGTATTTAAAAACAGTACATGTAGAGTTATAACGTTGTAATATTTTAAGTAGAGGGATGTCCTATCTTTCATGAAGTAGACTAGTATTATTTTTGTGTGTGTGAGGTGAGTGGTGTTGTTAATAATATTATACTTCCTAACAAGGGGAACCAGATGAAAATATACAATAATGAATTACATTATTTTTATAAAGAGCAAAAAATACATTTCCTCAACATTACTTGCAAACAATAACTGTTTTTACCACTTGTAATGGATAACAAAGACTGTCACTGATAATTCGCACATTAAATGATTTTGACCTCAAGCGCACCGTAGCGCATCGTACCGAGCAAACGCTGTTGTTAATTGTTTGTCTGAAAAAAGGGCGATTACGTCGCGTTTACGACCGAAAAGCGTTCTGTAACATTGACACAGTTCGCTAATGTCGTCGACATTGTGCCATGGGTGTCATCTAGGGGTCTTGGCGAGACCTTGCACCTGTAGTAATGACAGTCCTTCCTACTGTGATTACGTCGCTTATTGCGTTCTGTTGTTGTAATAATACTCGTACAGTTTACTATTATGCTTTACATATTTTTTTTTTTAATACTTTACATATTATACGCAATAATTACCTAATGTAGTTAGATTTACGAGAGCTACTCGTAGAGCATGTAGAATAATCTTGATTTTCTCGTATTATGTATTGGTGTTAAGACTGTAAATCTAATATGATAGAATGACAATTAAATGAAATGAAAAATATAACGTCTATCAAAATATACTAAAACTATTTTAAGGGTAGATTCAGTCCATGATACTGAACAACTTTGCCCAGGAAACAAATATCGAAATATGAATTAAAAAATTGCCATAGAAACTCGGATCAGCTGTTCGGTCTGGAAGGACAAAAATTATATTATTTCGATATATGTTCCTTGGGGAAAGTTGTTCAGTATCATGGATTGATTCAAGCATAAAATAGTTTCAGTATATTTTGTTAGAGCCTGTATAATAAATAATAAATAATTATAATAAAAGGTTCTATAAATATTGTGGTGCTATTGTACCTACTTGTTTGCGACGTTAAAGCATCTATGTGTTCTTGATTAACGAGGTATCTCAATCTAGCAAGGAGTGAGTAGGTTGTTTCTTTGTTTTTCGTGTATGTAAGTGGCCAACACTGGTGTCAGATTTTTCAAGCTGCCTAAAGGCATCTGATATAGCTTGATGACTGCCTTACAATGACAGCCGGGACCAACGGCTTTTACGTGCCTTCCGAAGCACGAAGGAGCTCGAGAAGTTTTTGTACCACTTGTGGTCACCCATCCAAGTACGGACTACGCCCGGGGTTGCTTAACTTGTGAAAACGCTAGTGTACTCCCGTGTACTGTAGATTTACAGATACAAATATATTTCACTAGTTTACAAAATTTAACTTTTTGTCTGTTGCCGAGAATTTTGTGGTTGATAATGTTCACTTATGACTTGTTTTCGTCAAATCTACCCTCAAAATTTTTTGAGCAGCTCGAGTTACTTTGTTTTTGATTTTTGTCATTTAAGCGTATATATTAAGCGATAACAGGCATATTTTACTGTGTTAAGATTAGTATCCAAAGTTTTTGCGTCATGAGTAGTTCAAGGAGACGTTGTTTAAACAATCCAGATCATTTTTGTTATATATGCGGGGAATATGTGTTTAACGATTGTAGAAAAGTTATATCAGAGTTGGTGAAAAATACCTATTTTGAGTATTTTGGAATGCTCTTGGATGAAAATGAGAAGTCTTGGGCTCCCAATTGTGTTTGTAAATCGTGTGTGGAATATTTAAGATTGTGGAAAAATGGTAAAAGAAGTGCCTTTAAATTTGGAACACCGACTATTTGGCGAGAACCACGAAATCATCTCGAAGACTGTTATTTTTGTAGCGTAAACGTAAACGGTTTAAATACTAAAAATCGAGCTAAATGGCAGTACCCAAGTACTAGTTGTGTTCAGCGTCCAGTGCAGCGTTCAACTGACTCTTCAGTGCCTAAAAATATATCTGAACCCATGGAACAAGACATCGAAGGACCAAGCTCATCACAAAATGATGCTGATTTTGAAGGTATGTCAAATGAGCCAAAATGCTTTTCCCAAAATGAGTTAGATGATCTTGTAAGAGATTTAAATCTTTCTAAACAAGCTTCAGAATTGTTAGCATCAAGACTGAAAGAAAAAAATTTGCTTTCCTCAGATACTAAAATAAGTTTTTATCGTGAAAGAATTACGGCTTTAGGAGGTATGGAGGTAAAAATTTAGGAGATATGAGCGAAGAGCAGGGAGAGCGTATGCATCAGGACTTACGTGTCATGGAAGAGCGCTATCAGGGTTTCTGGGATACAAATATGAAGTCTGACTATTGTTGGTCGCTAATACGTCATTTTCCAAAGTCTACACATCAGAGAAGAGCTTTAAAACGAAGTTTTTTAGAACTCAATGATTAATTATTTTTTTTAATAAAGTTTTTTCTAGTAAATACATGTTTTTTTCTGTTTTATACCTACATAGCTGAAACTCAGAAACTAGAGCTGATAAAAATCTTTTACTTATATTTTTGAAAATAGCATATCATATGTAGTCAGCAACAGCTAAAATTTCTTTGGCAACAGATGTACTGTAAACTAGTGTTTTTAGTCTTTATCCGTAAGCCCAGGCTCAAGGCCATAAGAATCATCCCATCCCTAAGACCCAAAGGCCATATTTAGTGTGATGGTGGGCGTAAAGATAGAAGAAGGTAATCAAAATCACCTATTAATATCTAATTCGAAGAGATAAAACGTAAATTTCTCCCAATTCTCTTGTATATCTATTTACTTTATCCATATCGTATTTCCATCCATTCGTACTTACCTGCTGGAAACAATTTTAAGTATATACATAATCCAATTAAGAGATTAATTGATATAAAATATAATGAATCAATAATAAACAGGCTGTTACAAAAAATGAAATAATCCTTCAACAATATGCTTCACAGACCACAATGCATAAACATATGAAATATGAAAAACTTATTTTTGATCGTGAAATTGAGAAATCAGCTGAACATGATTAAAGATTGCTTTAAAATCTGACAACAGTGTTAGCGACTAAAGTAGATATTTCATGTGTTTGTAAAATGTATTGTTCCTACACATCCTGATTTCCCACATCATTTAAATATTCCCACGTGAAGTGCATGTTTGAGGTCATATTAAGAGTACTTATCGAAAAAACGATGCGATCGCATAACCGCCCGGAACATATAATTTATATGACGACCCTGATTGCTTTTAAGTGCTTCTTCTCCACTATGTATCCGGATTTTTTCATTGTTTATAAGCAATTCATCAATTGTTTTAACACTTGAAGATTCGTTCATAATTGTAATTAATTTATTAGATATGTTTAATATTGGTCTTTCTGTACTTCGTAAATGCACTTTTCAAGTGCTTGATATAGATATCTCATATATTTTATCTATCATAAAATTATAGGTAGATACTTATTTATTTACTTGCGTAGTAATTGAATGGTTGGACTTATGAATTAAAATATAATGATACTCGTATCCTTTGTGTTTTTAATACAGGTTTAATTTTAAACCTCCAACCAAATATTAGGAAAGTCAAAAAAGTCAACAATTTTATTCAATGTTGGATAATTATATCACCTGTTGGCGGTCATTAATTTTTTATTATTGTTATCTAGTGCTTAAGCTACAAATGACTAGCGTTTCGAAACGATCACTGCTGGGAAGGAAGGAGCAAGTTCAGTTTATAATACTGAATAGTTTTTATAAAAAATAAGTATGTACTTACTTATTCCGCATTTCTTCTTAGATACCTTACATTTGTGTAACAAAACTTAACAATGGAATTTATTTGGAACCGGACACGTATATCGCAGCAACATCCTGATTTACGCAATATCACGCAATATTTAGATCTCAATGCTTCACTATATGTAATATATTTTTGATTAAACATGTAGCAGTCATGGATTGTTAATTTTTCATAATAATTTCAATAATGAGTTTATTCATACCCCTTTGCTGGTCGTATTTATACAACATGTAATTGACATATGCGCAATAAAAATTGAAAAAAAAAACACCATTTACGACGTATTTGAGTACCTATGTATTTTAAGTAGGTACTTTAAGCATTGGTAAGAAAAATAGTAAGTACTTTTAGATCAAAAGTGCATAAATATTTTATTATCATGTCAATATTGCAATAGGTGCGGACGTCTTCCGTTAAACATAAAACAATGCTATAGTAGGTATATTTGAAGATGATACGCAACGCGTGCGGGTCGTGGTATTGAACCCTTAACTCTGTTAGAAGGTAGTTCTATTATTATATAAATATTTTATTTATAAACTCATACTTATCCATTTGATTTAGACTAGCCGTGTGGTTGCTGACAGAGTAGAATAGAATCACTCCAAGTCAAATCAAATCAAATCAAAATATCTTTATTATCATAGGATATTTATAATATCTCTTAATAGTCACTTTCTTTTGTTTTGCACAAATGTTGACGTCAAATCGTTACTTACAGCTAAGTTTATGCCGCTTGCTAGGCGCAAGTGCAGAAGAAGCGGCAACAAACTGCACTGCACGTTTTCTCCAAAGACGTCAACTAACAAACTTAAAACTTAAAATTAGACATGTGGATGGACTGAGAATACATTGTTTGTTATGTCATAATTGAAATTAAACTATAAGAATAACAAAATTATAATGATGTTAATTTGTAAATTTAGTATGTACTTACCTAAATTATGCAATGTCTAAGTATACAAACCTTTAAGAGGGACCCGCGCCGAGCTTGAGCTCGGCGCGGGTCCCTCTTAAAGGTCTGGCTTGAGCCAGACTTTTTTGTCTTTAAGATAGTCATCGATCCTATAATAAGCCTTCTCACAAAGAACTTTCTTTTTATAAACTTTGAATTTTCTGTCTGGCATATCAAGGACTGATTCCGGCAATTTATTATAACAAAGTATACCTTCCATATAAAAGACTTACTCAAGAAGAAAGATCTAAAGATACGCATAGCTACACTATTTATAACATAAAATGCATTACATGCCCACATTTTTAAAAATTAGCTATTCTTGTCTTACTACTAAGCAAAAACTTCCCTTCTTTTATTTCTTCTCTCAATCTTATATTTTATCTTGCCCTTTCAGTTCTTACTTGTCCTAAACTTTAGATTGACGACCTCCGTGGTGTAATGGTCAACACGCTAGTCCGCCAATCCGGAGGTTTTGGGTTCGATCCCCAGTTGTTGCAGCAAGTTGGAAAATGGCCTGGGTCTTGGGTGTTTATGTATTTATTATAAAATATAGTATCGTTGAGTAACCATACATGGGTGGTTACACCCATAACACAAGTTTAAAAACTTACTTTGGGGCTAGCTCAATCAGTGTGATTTGTCCTTTTCTATTTATTTATTTATTTATTTTGTTTTATTCACACATTATTCAATCGCCTGCTGACAAGTATTAAAATCTTCGATCAACAATACAACTAGATAACGCGTTACCTTCTAAATCAAAGCAAAATAATGGCTTGAATATTAACATAACACATAATATATTAACATAATAACATTTACTGTAAAGTCAACCTTATATCACTAGGTATAAAGTGTAATCTCCTTGACTGAACTAAAGAAAATAAGAGCTCCCGCCACCGGGAGTGCGCTCTTATTTGACGAGCTGTATTTTTTTACGCCGACCCGATCTCTAGATATATTGTTAATCGAAGATTATTATTAACAATATCATTGACATATACTTGTACATTTGCGATGTATTTGGCTATGAATGATTATTCAAGTCGTAGGTCAAGCACCTTCACACCCATCGTGAGCTGGAGATGCAGTCATGGCAGATGTTCGATGATTACACCGTTTAATTATTTGTTCTGTGGTTATAGTAAATTAATTGATGGTTAGTAATATGTATAACCGACATATTACGTGATGACCTGCCAGCGCTTATATATTTTGTTCTTGTCTTGTGATTTATACAAGGTTTAATTCAGTAAATTTTAAAATTTCTTAAGGTACCTACCTATCTAAATATTATTCAGTGTTTCCCAAAAATAAGGAAAAACCCTTTTCTTAGCTAAGCAAAATAAGTTTTAAGATATAAAATATGATGCAATATCCAAAAAGAGGTCTGTGGGTTCTAAAGTAGCACAGCCAAGGATAAAGCAACCATGTACTTACGATCTAAGATGAGAGAGAGAATTATTACGCAAAAATACATCTTTTAAAATGAGTACCTGCCTAGACAGCATACATATTAGACCTCATTTATAAACAGTTACAGGTTTATAAAGTCATATAAATTCCTAAGAATTTAAGTTTTTTGTTTTTAATTTTTTTTATACAGGTACTGTAATTATAAGGCTGTAAACTCTTAAATTAACAAAGCTAACTTAGCTGCCATAGTTTTTTTTTTACAGTTTAGTATATAAACTACTATCACGATCTTTTTAGATTTTTCAAGCCAACCTTATGGGGGGGGGGGGGGGGTCCCGCTAAACTCGAAAAAGAATTAATTTAATATTTCGAAAAGTTGTTTTTGCAAACCCTCAGAGGTACAAGACCTATCTTAGATATGAAGCCCCTCACTATACGAAAATAAAAAATCACCACTTTACGTATTACCACAGAATAAATAATACTAACGTACAGAAGTCTCAATCAGCAAAGAAATTCAAAAAAATTTCTACTCGATATGGTTTAATTTAGCTCACGTCAGAACTCAGCACCTTTTCGTATAGATACCTAGACATCCATTGCTAGCCAATTTCATTCTTATTACTCTGGCTGGACAAACGATTCGTATAACTGAATTTACCACCCAGAGGGGCCGCCTGCGCTCATAGTAATAATATAGGTACATTTTTGATACCTAAACGGGGAGTGACACAGGCCTGGTATTACTAAAATTTCTTTTCAACAATTTATTTTACAGCTTTGGTAGCATACGTACGTAATATATAAATAAATACCCATGAAAAAATACAGCTTTCTAGTAATAACAGTCACTGAGCTAAGCCGCGGACGGATAGACGGACATACCGAAAAGAGTTCCGTCTAGGGACTTCGGAACTCTAACATGGGAATGTTGTTGAATACTTATCTTTTACGACTTACAAAAGAAAGAACCTGTGCAATTAATTTAATAAGTATTAATTTAAAAAATTTAAAGCTATTTTTTATTTTCAGCTGTTCACGGCAGCCCTTCTTCTATACGCCGCCTTTTCTGCCATCTACTACGCGAAATTCAACCCTATCCTGCCGGACTACAGCATGGAATACGACGACTACTTCCTCGAGAGAACCGTGGGTAGAAAAGCCAGGAGTCTCGACTCTTGGGAGCTCCCCTCAGGGTTGAGTTGGATGAACTCAAGAACCTTCCAGTTCATATTAGACGCTATAGCAAAACATTATGAGGAGGAATAGGTTTTAGATTTATTCCTTCTTTCTTTCTTTTTTCCTATTAGAGTAGATAGAGTATTCGAGTCTTGCGGATCTAAGCAGACAGAGCCCAGGGCCGCAAGACCCGGCCACTTTTAGCGTGATGGTGGGTGAGAAGGTTGAAAAAGAAATAAAACTAGTGATGGGTTGCTAGCCGCATCGCCTGATTAGCTTTTTTTATAAAGAAACAATTATTTTTAATTTTTAGTATAATATTAAAACGTGATAAAAGAATTCTTCTATAGTAAGTATCTATTCCGTTAGAGTATTTGTAACTAAATGTAGGTAATAGTCAAAAAGTTATTTTCTTAGTTTATGATTGGCTTCGTTTAAAATTGGAGCAATGCTTTGTGTGAGGTGATTTACCTTTGCGATAATGTGTTTTATTCTGTTCAAAGGTTCGTTTACCTCAGAATATTATTTGACTTAGCTCAATGAATTAGGTTTAGTGTAAGTACTCATTATAGGGGAACGATGACGTCATCTTAAGTAAGTGTATAGTTATATTTTTCATTTTTTATACAAATATCCTTGTTCCCCTATATTGAACAAAACATTAAAGGTGGAAGCACATTTATACGCATGCGATTCTGGAACATTTCAGTTTTTCGCACACTTATTTGTTATAGTTTACTGAATAGATTGACATATTATAAGTCATTATTATTATGATAAAATGGATATGCAAATGTTGTGTCGCGTTCTTACCTTATAAATGTAGATCCACTTTTAAGAAGATTCGTTTTTAAGAGAAATTGAAATTAAACTTCATTTAAAGTATGTAAATACTATGATATTGTTATTTAACCATGTACTTAGTAAAATTCTATTAGTCTAAGAATTGGTGCTCAATTTTAGTTCCTAGATTTCAGTTGTAGCTTAGGGAAAATAAATGTTATCGAGAGGCGAGAAATTAGTTTTATTTTAAAGTGCTATAATGCGCAAAACAAAAAACACATACACTATAGCTTGTAGGATTTGTATGGGCCATAAAATACGGGAGTAGAAGCCGCAGCGTTTTATGTGATGTAACGGCCGCACCGCCAGCGCAGCGCCGCGCCGGGAAATAAAGCTGGACGAAGGGACTGCGGTAGGCTGGCCGTGTACCAGGATAGGCCCCATGTTTAACAAAATTTATTTACCTCCTTATTTTAAAAGTTTAGAGCCACTGAGAATTTTTATTTTGACTAAAATAAATTCTTAAAAATTTTACTTCACAAATTTTAAAAGCTACAATTTGTAATTTATACTCGTATTTTGTGTCATTACGATGAGACTCGTATAGAATAAAAGAAAAATAAAATTCTATAGGTATTTCTAATTTTACTGTGTTCATTGTATTTATACCTGACTGTGCCAGAAGAAATTGTTTTATATGTATGTTTTTCGAGTGTATGTTTGTATGTATGCATATATTCTTTGGCAAGCTTTGCAGCCTAAACGATTTGATGGATTTTAGCTTGAGAGCCGTCGTTAGATTAGACTTAATTCTGAGAGGGAGAGTGGGTATATCAAAATTTTTAAAAAGGCGAATTTTCAGCGCCTACTTAAATCTCTTTAATTTTTATTATTTCAAAACATATCGTGTGGGGTAGCAAAATAAAGAATTTTATAAAAGTAATATAAAAATAATAAATATATAGCTGGTAGTAATTTGTAATGAGAAATGCTAAAAAACAACATATAACCTCGCTCATCCGAATGTGTTCCCGGTTGCATCTTAGGCATGCTGCTGCTTGTTCCACGCAATCAGATTTTTTGTTTCTTAAATACTTCTTTGCTTATTTTTTTTACAATTTTAGATACTTATTACCTAACGAGTTGTTGTTGTTATGATTTCTTTATTACAGCTTTATTGGGAGAACTGCCAAGTGTGATGATCAATACTCGTATTGTTTATATTCATTAGCATTTAATAAAATAGCGTCGATTCCGTGGTATGTGTGCTCCCGGTCCTATCGCGGTGCGGCGGGTGGCGGCCGGGTTCGACGCCCGCGCGGCCGCCAGCCTGCGCTAGGATATGCACAGGATGTCGACATTATAACACGAGCGCCTCTTCGATGATCATCCTATTACCTTTTTATTCTCAAACCATATCAAAGGACGATAATGGCGGCGGCTTCATCATAAGCGTTTGTTATACTTTTTTTATTTATTTTTTATTTTATTTATTCAAGTACACTTGGAAATTTACAAACATACACTTAAAAAAAATAAGGAAAACATAGTACTTAGGTTTTGCTGTGTTTTAACAGCCATCAGACAATTTATAGTAATTAATAACTTTTGTTGTCCTTTTTTTTCGACGAAGCCTGCTAAGGCTCCGTTACGTGTGTTTGTTCCATGTTTTACATATTGAATTTTAGTTAGCGTTTTGTCTTCATTAGACAAACGTTGACTAGTTTACTTATATTAATCCTTTAGGATTAATATAATGTTAATAGTCGAAATAGAAAGAGTTAGACCGTAAGCAGTATTTGATGCTCCTCCGTCATTAAATGTTGCAGCAGGGTAGCTGCTGGTAGCTATTGTATTAACAAGATGATGCATTTTGTAACCTCTCTGAAATTTTGGTGAAATGTCATCGTCCCTGACACTGAAACCAATTAGAAAAAAAATGTATACAACATGTAATTAACATATGCGTAATAAATCGAGCCACGGGCTTGATTAATCATAATGATCAATCAAGCCCTATATAAATACTATACCAGTAAAAAAGTAAAAAAAAACCTCGACATTTTCATAAAAATTTATTTATTTTTATTTTAAAAAAACTTTATTGTACATCAAGGATAGTTACACATAATAAAATAACAAAGGTAATTTACAAATTGCCTGGGCGGCTGCACACTTTTGTATGGAAATGCCGAATTTTATGTATTTAGATTATTTTAATTTCATCATACTATAGTAATCCAGTATAGAAATAATTCGATTAATTATGCATATGTGAATAACACGTTGTAGATAATTTTTGGTATAGTTTGTTTTTTTTAAAGTTATGTATGACTATACTTTTTCCTTCGTAACAGATCTTTATTTTATTTTTGTTTTAGATCACAAACACTTTGTGCCATATAAGAACAACAACTACCTCGATTATTACAAGTAGACATATTTGAAGGTAGATATACTTAGGTACAATATATACGGAGGTATGGTAAACATTGAGAGGAAAAAGCCGGACATCAGACCCCAAGTACCTAAGCTTCACAGCCGAGAATAGTCTCGGACGAATCTTCCTGTTTGTATGACATTAAGATAGAGAAAGAGTTAGAATACGTTATTTTATGTAGGTATTTCTCAATAATCAAGTTCTTCTTTAGTATTTTTTAAACACGTAATTACTATGTATGCAGAGTTTGACCTTGTTTATCGTTTGTAATTTAATTAGGCAGTTAAATGTCAATATTCAATTAAGCACTGTTATTAATTGAACGTTAAGTTATTCCTCTTAGATGTTATATTCAATTAGTGTTTATTTGCAAAATAGGTATACACATACATGGTAGTATAAAATATGTTAGTTATTTGCATGTCTTTTTTAATGAGTATTTATTGACATTTTATTGCACTCAATCTTACATACTGTGTACAAAAGCCATTGTCTCCTAGAATATATTAATAATACATTGTAGCTTTTAATATTTCTATTGCAGTGACGTTTTATGTAATAACCCAGATCTGTATTACATTATTAATATTAATAAAACATTAATATAAACGTTGCTAATGATTATGCAAACAATTAATGATGTTTCGCCTTACGTGTCAATAGTCGCGGTGGTGGCCAAGTGGATAGGCTGGCTGTGCGTCTGTAAGGCACAAGTTCGATTCCCCTAGGTGCGAATTGTACCTCTGAGTTTGTACTCATGTACGGCCACCTGCTTGCGGTGAAGAAACCTGCACACTAGGACTATTAAGTTTACTAGCGTGTGAAATGGAAAAGGCAATGGCAACTCACTCCATTATCTGCCAAAAATAGTCAGTGTGTGCGTCTCTTTCCATACAGTGACACCGAAAAGAGCCTGGTTCTTAAATTTAGACAGACAGTCAGATATACAAATTTAAAGTCTTAATCTAGTCCACTGTTCACCGCGAATGAAGTAAATACGGTAACTGTACGCGTATCATGTAAACAGTTACAGATAATACACAAGTTATTGCTCATCAAAATACCCATTGGTGGTTTTATTCTCCGGACAATTAAACGATATCTCCAAAACAGTTAGGTACGCCAGATAGCAGACGATAGCGACCGGTGATCAATTAAGCTATCTCGTGCTTCGGCGGCTGACCACAACATTTTCCAAACTGCCATTGCGGTTTGCTGTCCATTGCCCGCGTTCGGATTTTGCGCTACAATTACTTTGGCTTCGAGCACGCGTATTGCTATAACCCGACTAAGATGAGACGCCAGTCATCACTGCGGTGGAAAAGGAGTGTGGACCACATCTGGCCGTGAACGGGTTGCCGCGCCAGTTCAACGTTCAAGTGCAGCGCGGCCGCACACCGGACGGGGCCGTTTCTGTGCGCGGCTGCGCGGACTTTATGCTGTGCTGCGTTCTGTTTCCGAAATTCGAACGATAATTCCAAATTGAATGAATCGGTGACCTGTTCTTGAACTCTATTGGCGGACGTTATCAGTGCTCAGTGTTGTTGCCGCGTCGCCTATTGTACGAGTATCAGTTGCTGCTGAAGACAGTAACCGTTGTTTTTATTTAGGTCGAATGAAAAAGGTAAATATATTTTTCTTTAAAAACATTTAAAACCTGTATTCAAGAATAATAAATACCCAAAGACAATGCTATCAATAGTCTGACTTTATTAAGTAAAATACACCAGGCATTAATTCACGTTTTGCTTTTAATTATTTTTTATATTTATTACTTTTATAGTAATAACATATCAAACAATGTTTTCTGTCAATTCTGTTATGGTGGAGTTGAAAAAATATATTTTCTACATTCTAACAACAATACATACTCAGCTGAGTCCAAATATTAGTCGCTACACACGAATTTCCAGTGAGCGAAAAACTCCCATTGAAAAGACATCAACGCTCCACTAGGATCGAGCAATGACATTGACGATTTTCACAATGCATTGCGTATCCATTTTAATTGCTTGATTTTAGCTCATTTCATTTCATTAATTTCATTTCATACTAAATAAACTAATAATTATAAAAAGATAATTTTAAAAGAAATTTTAAAACTAATCTAATCTACTAATCTGACCAGCCTGCGGTCATCGTTATTATCGTCAATATAAAAGGCAAGCTTCGGAAGGCTGGTGTGCGCTTTTGCTTTTATTATTTGATGAGTTCTCCACGATAGTGCAACTTGCGTCTTTCTGCAATGTGAAGAAAATATGTCTGAGATGACTCACGGTTATTTCGAGGATTTATGGCTGATAATGTGGAGCTTTTATTTTCTCTTTCCGCCCCTTGAACATTCTTGTAATTAAGTAGAAATTAATGTTTTGGTATGCAAAATAATACCAGAGCAGGTTAAATCAACCGCAGATGCTAATATTAATGTGATACTCCGTTTGTTTTGTCATGTAACATGACTGTTCTTGTTCAATGACATTTTTGTACAGGTTAAAAATTTTAAAATCATAGGGGATTCTAGAGAACTATTGTTTAATTCAAGTTGATATAAAGACAAATCAATAGGTAAAGTTTAATTTTTATACTTTCTGAAAGATTTGTGCGGTGCGCAGGTTTCACAACAAGTTCTTAACAAAAACATGAAAAAAATACGACAAACATGCAGTCGACTTATTATTTATGAGTAGTATGAAAAGTCAAATTTTTACATATAGGTATCACAACATCTTTCTTATGGAATATATCTCTCATGCACTTAAAAATATGCTGTCCTATTCTGTCATCATTAAGTAGCCTGCAAAGCAAGTTAGTATTAATAAAGTTAGTATTATCGGTTATATTATTAGCAACAGTTCCTGTCTATCAATCACGGATTAATAGATTCAGCCGCTAACGAAGTCTAACACGACACCTCACAGTAATTTACAAGTAGCGCCTCTAGAGCGAGTACACCGTGAAGGCACATAACGGGCCGCTTCACAACATGACTCATATGATTACATTCTTCTACATTATAATATTTTAATAGATAACTTCTATTTACTTCATAATAATTGTTTATTCTTTACTATATATTTTTTATTATATATGTATAAATGACTGCCTCCGTGGTCCAGTGGTCAAGGCGTTTGCCTTGTAACCGGAGGTTGTGGGTTCAAATCCCAGTGGGAAGCATACTTTGTGAAAAGTTGTTTCCTGTCTGGTTAGGATATTGCAGGCTTGAATCACCTGATTATCTTAAAAGAAAGTTGATTCCGTGCTTCCCACTAAAATATGGGACTAACTAGATAGTAAAGGTTTTTTAATTAAAAAAGAATCATCAAAATCGGTTCACTATTGGTGAAGATATCGCGTAACATACATACAAAAAACCATACAGTCAAATTGAGAACATTGACATCTTAAATGAACCTGCGGTGTTGAAGCAATACCGCTAAGGAATACTAGATATAGAAAAAAAGTTATACTAGTCAATATTATAGAAGTCAATAATACTATTTTGATGAGAATAGATAACAGTTCCTAAAGATGCCACCGTACGATTGAGGGTGATGAGATATATCCTAATAAATTATCTGAACCATGGTATAGACACATTTCGTCATTATCATTTTAACCACATAACGTCTACTGCTGGACATAGGCCTCTCCCAAATAGGTGAGGGCGAAGTATGCAGGCTGAATTTTGTATAAAGTCTCATCGTTGTGGCTTGAGTTAGTTCATCACCGTTTTTAGGGTTCCGTACCCGAAGGGTGCAAACGGGACCCTATTACTGAGACTCCGCTGTCTGTCCGTCTGTCCGTCTGCCTTGTCTGTCTGTCCGTCTGTCTGTCCGTCAGTCACAGGGCTCTATCTCTTGAACCGTAATAGCTAGGCACTTGAAATTTTCACCGATTATGTATTACTGTGGCGGATTTAACAAAAAATACTAAAAATAAAAAATAGTTAAAAATTAAAGGGGGTCGTCATACAAGAAACGTGTTTTTTTCAGCGTTTTTAACTTCATCTTCATAATGGCATTAACTAGATACTTGAAATTTTTACCAATTATGTATTACTATGACCACAATAACAACAAATACTAAAAATAAAATAAAGTTAAAAATTAAAGGGGGTCTTCATACAAAAAACGTGTTTCTTCAGCGTTTTAAAACATTGTACGGTGGTACGGAACCCTTCATGTACGAGTCCGACTCGCACTTGCCCGTTTATTGTAGTTTTAATATTATGACTCCATTTAATATTACACTAAGCATAACGGTTAACCGGCCTGAGAAATTAGTTTAACTGCAAAAAACCGTACACATTTATAACAACATTTCGGCGCTACTTACTATGGCTTTGACAATGATGAACCCGCGTTCGTGATGGAGTATGTACGATGTTTGAAGTCTATGCGAAAACTGTAGACATTAAGTTTTTATGTACTTTATGATCTGGGAGTCAAGAAAATCCATTTACTCCTTTAAACATAATTTCAAGAGGTATTTACTTAATGAGCAATGTAACAATTAATTAGTTGTACTATGTTAACAACTTTATCAATTAATTTTGCGTATTTTTTTCATACGCAAATCTTGTTTTATTTTATATTGCCTGGAAAAGACTGGACAACATATCCAATCTTATTTTATTTTAAAGTGCATTGTAAATTAGTTGTTAATTTAAGGCAGAGCCATGTCTTCTCAACTGGTTCCTCTGAAAACCAGCGTCCTGGCCTCAAAAAGCGTTGACATAATGCTGATAACTATTTTGGTAGCATATTTTGTTTTTCTTTTATATTCAACGTCATCAACTCAAAATAAAGATTTCTTCTTTCTAAAATAGGTACAATCAGCTACTTTTACTTGTATTTATTTATTTATTTGTTTGTTTATTCAGAAATAACAAACAGTTAAAAAATATAATCTTATGCAATATAGGCTTATATAAATATATGAACATAATTTTGTAACCAACTACTTTATCCACAGTTTTCACATTAGCTTTTCTTCCTTAGCAGACCAAGATAATGGGCATGAACCTATTTCAACTTTAGTAACTTAGTGGCTTTTGTGCCTTGCAACCATTGCTATGTGTACACCATTAAAGAAAAAGATGTGAACGTGAATTCGTAAGTACATTGTTATGTATTTAGCAGTAATGACTTGAAGGATGCTTTAATTTTGGCCTAGGGAAGATTGCAATAATGTAAATAAAAGTATATTGAATTATTTAAATTGACGTAAAGGCCTTATACATAAAACTAATGTAGTGTAAGTAAGATTTAGCAGAGGCAAATCTATTATAATAGTAATTGTATCAATTGCTTTTTGTGAAACATGATGCTCGTATCGCGAAGAAACCCGGGTGTAGGCGACGCACTTAGGTATTTAGTTTTAATTTGTTTTCCTTTATTTGCTTTTATAATTTTATTTTGTTCATGTTGTAGCGGTAGCGAGTAAAAATTTTGTTTCGCTTTTCGATTTGGCAACACCTTGTGCTGTGTTTAAAATTACATTTTTACAATAAATCCTGTGTCTTCGAATATACGCAATTCAAGTCTTCAATTGTTTTAATTTGCGTCGGCTACAACAGGTACACACTTATTTAGATACTACATGTAAGTAATTGGAAGTACACATAAAGTGCGCGCTCGACACTTGCTCTACAGTTGGAAAGTGAAATGCTGATAAATATTGTGCATATTGCAGTAACTACATTACACACTGATGGTTCTAGGTTGTAGCCTAGCATATTAAGTATTAGTAGTAAACATAAAACTGGACTAAGATTTCAAATATACCTATAACTAACAGAGCACAATTACATACCTACCTCCATGGAAAAACAAGATCGTTTAATTATAATATCACCATTTGTAGTATAGGAATTAGCATTAATAGCAAAGATATTAACGTTTGGTACCTATGTCAATATAGGTTTAATATGGACACATAGATGTGCGTAGATATATTTTAATCGTAGTGTTTAAATTTTAGACCCTTTAGAACAAGAAAAAATCCGCTTCACATTTACACTGATCATAAATACATTAGAGACAATTTAAACGACGATATTAAATAGTTTTATTAATTCATATTGGTTCAACGACTTGATGGCAATAATTTCTTAGGCCTACTTTGAGAACCAGTTAACCCGGCAGACTGATAACCGCTATTATATCCAGTTATAGTATATATTTTATTTGCATTTTCAATTTAACGACATAATCTGAAACAGTTAGGCGATAGATAAACGCCTTCGTGCTCGCGGTGGTATGTTAGGTGCCTCATACAGTTCTCTTGGGCCCGGCACTGTTACCCATTGAATGTAAATTCTCACAGGTTGCATGTTCTATAACATCGCTAGGTGGCGCTTATTCCTACGCCTTTTTTTAACAATCTATGAGTAGGTAATACACAATCTACAGAGAGTTTTTAACGTGAATATATACGTCACGTAACGTTTTGTTAACAGTAACCTGAGAACTAGTATGTGCATGCAGTAACTGATGACCACAATAAATAATATGTTACGAGTGCCATTCATACTTGTAAGTGACTATTATATCGACATAAAATAGCTTTACTTGTAAAGTCAAAATTTTTCAAAGACGAGTAGACAAAAGTTTATTAGAATAAAAAAATACCCTGTTTTGCATGTCCGTTCGTTGTTTGCAAGCCAGATACATAATACCTAAAAATAGTTAAAGAATTGCGCACGCTTTAAAAAAATATATTCGTGATAAAGCATTAGATAACTGCATAGTTCGTGTATCATCGGATGACGTCAGCCGAGGCCAATGGACCTCACGGATCCACCCTGACTCTTGAAGTGAGGACGCCCGGTGCCGTCGTGACCGAGCCTGGTAATCATCGGCAGTAGGAAACACTCTTGCCTGCTTACCATATTAAAAAAATACGTATGAGGTAGGTGTTGGACGTCAACATACTGCATAACGTTGCTTCACGCCTTACTGGTTTTTTCTGCATTGTTTTAATGCAATAATAAAATGCATTTGCTGTTTTTTTTGTGAACCTTAATATATATTTATTAACGTTTTCAACCCAGCACATGTATGCTTTTTATATGAAAAATTTGCGTGGCTTGACTCAAAAATTACGAAACCTTAAAAAATTTAAAAGATTAGTGATAGTAGCTTAATTATTCAGCCCGCATATAACAAAAATGTGCGCTCTATTTCTGATTCAACTTAGTTTCAAAATAGTATTTACTCAAGTGCGATGCAATGCAACAGACAATAATGGACATCCGTAATAGGTTCTATTGTTTAGTTTTAATATTTTAAGCTAAAATAAAGAAAAAACAAACAGAGAGAACTCTTAGTGTATGCTCTACCTCGAAGAAATCTGAGCTAATTTTTTAATTAAGAATAAATCTTCATTCTTAACACACAAACATCCATATGGAAAACACTTGGTAAATCATAGCTCCGGGACACAATTACATTCAGTAACCGTCACACCCAGAACATTAATGCAAACAATGAAAATGCTTCTGAAAATGATCACAAGCCCGCGCTGGGAATCGAATACAGGACGATAAAGGGGCTGCAACTTATATTAAATACTATTATTTTGTATGTCCTTGAGGTCTTTTCAGCCCGATCTTTTGATAGACTTGCATAGGAATACAGACTCAAGACGTAGAGGCTCTTTGGACCAGTTGATGTAATATGTTACTCCCGCTAAAACACATTCCACATTCCTGAATGGAAGATATAGCCGTGTGGTTCCCGGCAAAGTAGAATAGGGCCACTTCAAGTCTTCCCGTTGATGTCGTAGAAGGCGACTTAGGAAACACAAGCTAAACAAAGCTTATAAACATCAATGATACCTCTCCAACCCGTCTGGCCAGCGTGGAGAGTGTAGGCCAAATCCTCTGACTGAGTTCAGAGAGGGTCGTGCTCCTGCAGTGGAGACTAAAAAGGACCTGACGACGAATGGAAGATAATTAAACTCCAGGAGGATTATTGTTACTATTACTTAATAACTGTTTAATCACCGTGAAATAAAATGTTAAAGCTGACAATAAAGAGCTTTGATAAAAGAGAAGTTTATAGTCTATCTGAGTAAAGGATTCAGAAGTGAAACAAGATGCGGTTCGTGCCGCACGCGCGGTACCGTACGGCCGAATTCCGTAGCGAATTCGCGCTAACTTTCTCACATTTGGAATAACGTATTCAAATAAAACTTGAATTAAACATGTAGACTCATTTTCATCAAAATAACGGTGAGCACACTTGTAGCAAGATAAAATGCCCGATTTTACAACTAAATTTATTTGCGAACATGTACCAATCTACCAACATTTTATTCAGAATACTACGAGATATGCTATTTT
Organism: Acrobasis repandana; assembly: GCA_963576875.1. Taxonomy (NCBI): domain Eukaryota; kingdom Metazoa; phylum Arthropoda; class Insecta; order Lepidoptera; family Pyralidae; genus Acrobasis; species Acrobasis repandana. Next base: position 9,638,384 of record OY756215.1, read on the forward strand.
ATAAAAAAATATTTTCTTAACAAACTTGGTAGTGATTTATTGCCATCAAATGTTTCTATAAATTTAAATAATGAAAATCCATAACATATAAGTACAAAAGAAGTAACTACTAACTACCAACGAGATAGATACATTCTATTTATACCTAAAAGAGGACTGCTCCAATTTTTTGCTGTAGAGAATTGGGCGTCGTAGCACGTTCGTAGCACTCAAAAACATATAAAAACTTGTTAATGGAAAATATTTATCATAAGTTTATCCTCTATTGTGTTGTTGTGTCTTTTTTTTTATGATGCTTTTTGCAATATTATACAATCGTTTGATTATTCGTTATCGTTCGTGACTCTACAATCATTTTCCCGGTTCTTTTTGAGAACTGCCTACTTTTTGCTACTAATATCAAATATTAAGTCACCTCCGTGAATAGGCTACCTGCGGTATCGTGCATTGGGAACTAGGCATAGGTGTATCTAATATAGCTGTTATGTAATACCTTTGTTTTTATGCCTTTTAATAACTATTACATAAAATTGAGAAAATCGTGATATCAAATTTTGGTCTTGCATTCTTACACAAATATTTTATTAAATTTGGTTTTGTAGCTATATATTAATATGATTAGTAACTATTCCAGGTAATGAAGGACAATCTAGTATATCTGTTGTGGCAAACGTCAAGTTTCTATAATATAGAACTGCGAATAGTTATTCTAAAAATATACAGACTGACTTTTTAAACACCAGCCAAATTTTTGGAGCAAGTTTAGTCCATGATACTATACTAATTTCTATAAAAAAAGTTATTAAAAATCGATAAAAATGTTTAGTCCTCCCATACAAAATCCGTTTGGCTGACCGCTGATTTGTATAGAAAAGCGAATTTTTATTTTAGTTTTTCGTCAATTCTTTTTTTGGAAAGTAGTTCAGTATCATGGACTAAACTAGCTCAAAAAATTTAGCTGGTGTTTAAAAAGTTAGCCTGTATAGTTTAAGGAAACATAACAATAGCAAAAAAATATTTTAATAAAAGACCTAACGTAAAAAGTTATAGTACCGTATATCTTTAGGTACTATAACGAGTAACGTCGAGTGTTATGCCGCAGTGGCACAGAGTAATAGCAACCTTTAGTTTCCTTTTCTGGTATTTTCTTTCTTTCCTTTCTTTCTAAATTTAAAAAAAATTAAAAAAGAATACAAATCGAAAACATATTTCGGAAGACCCATTATCTCGATTTATATTTCGATATTTTCCTTAAGAATTATATCTGTGGACATGACATTCTCACCGCCTAGTTGAAGCAAATTAACAATAAAAATAAGGGCATGGCCATACCTTACTTTTCTCGAAGCCACTTTTGAAACCCCCCTGTAGGCATAATTTACTTTTACGCAATTATTTTCGCGAATAATAATAACGTATGTTTATCTAGAATTGTTATAATGCTTTCATATTTTCGAAATCTCTGAAACTGCTTTGATCCATTCTGTTTACTTTCTTAGTAAGCACTAAAAAGGTTGTAACAAGCATTCCTATTTTTTTATCACTCAAACAAAAAGGAAACTTAAATATTTCAGATATTTTTACGTGTTTATTTTGATATTATATGGTATTTTAGTTATCGTACGCGTGGGTGTGAGACAAAGCTCACGGCGCCCCAGCGCGACCAGCGCACTGGAAATTAAGGTGACATTGACATTGGTGGCGGCGGCGACTCGTAGCATTGAACTTCAGGTATTTTGTTTACAAACAGACCCTGACGGTATATTTCCCAGTCTAATCCGGTAAAATGTATTTTTACTTAAATTTACTAAAAGGACCGGTTTGAGCGTTGTCGTCTGTTTGACGTTTTTACCTATAAATAAATTAATATTTTTTTAAAACAAGAAACCGACTTCAATACCAGAAAAGCTAAATAGTATAATTAGAAGACATATTTTTTTCTTGTTATTTTCGTTGAACAAGGGATGTTTAAGATGGTTTGGGCATTTAGAAAGGATGGATAAAAATAGATTAACAAAAAATATTTATAAGGTAAGTGTGAAAGGAAGAGCGGGACAGGGTCGACCACGGCGAACGTTCTGCGATCAGATTGCAGACGTTCTGAAAAAGGGAGAGGTAAGAATTACACGTAACCGAAAGGCATGTATGAAGAGGTTGATGAGTGTAGAAGAAGCGAAAAAGGTCTGTCAAGATCGTGGCAAGTGGAGGTCCATAGTCTCTGCCTACCCCTGTGGGAAACAGGCGTGATAGTATGTATGTATGTATTTTCGTTTAAAAACAAACCACACAACCGATAAAACAAATACACTTTCAAATAAAAAAGATTTTTTCAAATCGGTCGGATTTCAGTAATCGCGGAACATACTCGTACATAAAAAAAAGATTCCGACGAATTGATAATCTCCTCCTTTTTTGAAGTCTAACCGACTTTTTAATTAATACTATATTAACCCGTATGTCTTTAATACCATAAATATAATCGTATCTTTAGTCAAAATACATCAATTGTTGAGAGGATATCTGATAAAACAAAACAAAAAATTCAATTATTTTTTCATTAGCCATTACAATGTCTTCCGATGGCAAAGAATAAGAAAAACACGAGACATTGAAAAACGATAGTTTTTTATCTATATGAAGTGTGGTACTTAAATTGCATAGTCATCACAATGGTCAATGGGAATAGCAAGTTGGGAGTCAACTCTTATGTAAATCATCCACTGTGCACTGACTACAATGAACATAAAGGGCATCATACACGCGATTTGCTTGTAACTTGTATGCGTCAAGAGTATTTATAACAACTTACGCATAATTAGTTCATGATCCAAGCAGCAGCGGCTGATAACTCGATCATTCCCACGGTCCTCAAGGGTAGAGTACATGAGTCAACGATGCCCACGACCAGGGCAAGGTCTAGAGCGCGTTGGGCAACACTAGGCTACGTGCTAACGACTCTAAACTGGCGATGCACTGCAAAGAGAACATTTTAAGGGCATTGTTATTAGAGCTAGTAATGTTGCCTCTATGAGAGTATGAGAAGCGAAGAGTACTCCGCAAGTTTTGGGTTTTGTGGCTGGAAAGTTGTGCGGTGTGCCTATTTATCTGCGAAGCAGTTAAACTTGAAAGTCGAAAAAATTATGTGAGCGTCCAAGCAAAAAGGGTCCAGTTGTCGGAATTTAGTTTCCGAGTTTTGTAAAGTTGAGTGAGAAAATGCATTTCGCGGTTGATTATAAACTGATGTAAATAAATGTATGCATGTAAATGACATTATATGATGTCTTTGAGTACCAAACATTTTAAATTAAATTTTAAACTTTAAAAATGCTTTTTACGAATCAATATTTTTTCAAATGTCTATTATAAAATGTGAACAGATTTTGAACTTTTATTTAAATCCTTATTATCAATTGATTGTTCTATACACCGAACGTAGTCTTAATACACCACAACTGGACCTTTTTTATTTATTGATATAGACAGCATTACAATGCTCGGAACAATATTTAAATTAAAAATAGGTATATGATAAAAAAAATCCCCACGAGTGAGATTCGAACTCACGCCCCTCACATCTGTACTGAGAGTGCAGTTCCAATTGTAATTTCATATTTTTAATTTGGCCCTTTTTTTGTTTGTTTGTTTGTTTAATTTCTTTATTGCACAAAAATTACTTTTAAATGTACATTATTTAATACAAAGGGAAAAAGAAATAACTTGTACAAAGGCGGACTTTTTTGTAAGAAGGGATCTCTTCCAGTCAACCCAGTCTTCAAAAGGTTACATATTTTTGGAATGGGTGGAGTGTCAATATAAATACAAAGAAATTTTGAAAATCCTAATACTAACTTAAAATCATAAAATACTAAAAAAACATAAAAACAAATTTTATTTAGCTACGTGACTCTACGAGAGATGTTTTGTCGCTTAGGCGGTGAACCCACTTCACCGCGCACCGTCGCGAAGCGCGGTTTAACACACTGACGCTCCCGCGCGTGGACGCGTCTTCAGTTAGTTACTAGGCGTGTTTTCTATACAAATCGAGATACTTGCATACAATGTTAAAATCTGTCGCCCGCGCTCCGCGACGATGCGCGGCGCGGTGCAGTGGGATCACCGCCTTACAGCCAGATCTAGTGTTCCTAAGGACTATAAGCTTTTAGCCCTAAATTTAAGCCTGTCGGTAATTTTTAAGGGCTATGTCATTTTAAAAAGCTTATGAGCCTAAAAAGCCTGTAGTAGGTTTTTTTCAAGTGATAGCCTTATGTTTAGGCTAAAGCCATTTTGAGACAGTCCAAGATTATTTTTATTATTTTTATAAATAATAACTTTACTTATGTAAAGAATTTATTTTTATTTTGCATTTATTTTGAAAAAAGAAAATTATAATAATTATTAATAAGTACCTGCCTATTTTACTTAAGTTTAAAAACTTTATTCCACAAAGTCTAAGTACATTTCTCAATTTCGTTTTGTTTAACTCCATAATACAGACTTTAATTTAGGCATAGAAATATTTAACAAAACAAAATTACAAATTCATGAGGTATTATAAATAAAACATTTCCCGTTGTACCCTTTAACCAGTGCACCATTGACTTTCACCATCAGTGGTGCAGAGGAGATTAATTAGTTTCGTTTGCACCATTTCTTCCAAGGCACCACATCTAGGCAACGTATCTAATATGCTGGCAGCGTGTTCTAGCTGGATAGCGAGATTCGCTGAGCAGAAAAGCCATCTCTAGGGCCACCGGTTGCCTCGATGAGACGCGTTGTGAAGCTGTGATGTTCTGAAAACAAAATCTTTATAAATATTATATAACAAATCATACTAATCTCTGTAACACCGATGACGAAATACGGCTTCCTGATATCAATCAACAATTAACATCGACATCGTATTTATTTTTTGTGGTGTTTATACATAATAATCGTTATAATTAAAACACATCAAAAACGTTTGCAAAAAACGATCATGCAACCGTGCGATCTGCGGTATGGTGCGAGGCGGCCGTGAGGTGAGGTCGCCCGCGGTGGTACTAGTGGGAACAACTAAAAAATAAACCGAAATACAGTATTTTTTTTCTTGTGCGCAAAATTTTTAACAAGTTTAGTCCGGCGAGATTTTTATTGTTGATCATTCTAAATGCTAGCGGTATTGAACAAATTCTCGAAAAACGTCATATCCCATGCAAATGTGCGACCACTAAAGTATCAACAATTAAGCTAGTAAATACTGAGTAAGTAACTCCCGTACTGCTTACTTTATTTATTTTAATCTTTATTGCACACAATTTAACAAATTAGACACAAATTAGATACAAAAGACGTTATAAAAATACTTTAATATATTACTTTAAAATATTCAAGTTAAATAGTTTCGTAAATAACGTAATTAGTATCGTGGTATTCATTCTGTATCGCACAGAAAAAATATCCTGTTATATTGTATTAGACCGAGATCAGCAAAAAGGTTCCAGCCTTAGTGTGAACTGGCCAATCGGCAAGTAACTGTGAATCGTGGGAATTAATATTTCATTAGGCATAAATCAAAATATGTTTTTAAGAATTAATTAAATTTACATCATTAATCGCAGGTACTTGTGTTTATTCTCCTTTTTAGTTTACGTAATCATTTAAGTTAAAACAGTCTGATTTTTTATTCTACAACTGTACAAGTTGTTCAAGATGAATAAAGGTCCTTTCCCAAAAATATGAATATATAATTAAATATATAGTAAAAAAATATATAGATGTAGCGGTGACACAGTACAGCGGCTGGGGTGTTTGACCTCTCAAAATTACACCTGATTTCTATTTACTCCTCCGAGATAACTTGTTAGTGGACCACTGCTAGGAGCAGAGAATGTAAATAATAACACATTAACACAGTGGTGTGTGTGGGTGTGTCGAGTGTCAAGCCTACACATTCAAAAGTTCCCGTTATCGCTTTCATACTAAGAACGTATAGTACTACAATTGGCAAGGATAAGAAGCAGAGTACATCTAACTTTCTCTATACAGTCAATGGCTCAATGAAAATTATTTACATTTAAACATTTTCAATAGAATGATTGATAAATCAGGTCCGTGCTCTCTGTTTGGGTCAGTTTAGGTTTTAATGTTAGAAACCCATCTCTATATTTAAAGCTATATAGCTTCTCTTACCTCCTAACTCTTATTTAATATTTAATTTTCCTGCCTAACGTTCAACAATTCTCGAAAACCTAGGATAGGCTTATTTCCAGTGGATTTATTTCTGCTGAAATGGTTCGATTGGATTCTCGTATCAATATAAATTTCAAAAAGTCTTAACTTCACTACAAAATACTTGCTTAAAAAATCAAACATCATACAAGTATTTTATAAAATACACTTCAACTCAGTAACTATATTTAAAGAATAACTTCTTGTGTAACACTATCAAGATACCGTCTACCTACGGATTATGAGGAGGATTTATTTATCGTACCAATATGAAGATATAATAAATGGCCAAGTGCGTGTCCCAGCTATGCTCAGAGTAGAGATCCGAAGTTACACGTTGCAACATGGGGTTTACATCACTCACTGAATCGCAAAGTTGTCTTTGCCCTCAATGGTTTTAAAAGACCTTTCCAACGATACCCCTCATTATGGGATACACGCGAAAAAAAATATCATCACCATTACAATTGATAGTGATAGTTACTTCGTCGTAACGTCATGCGAAATTTAAATGCGCTGTATTTTGGTCATTATTTGCTAAACAAAATATAATTTTGTCTTTCAGAAAAATATTTTAGGCGGCTATAGGCTAACTCTTAAATTAACAAAGCTAATATAAACGACATAGTTTTCTTTTAAATTTCAGTACATATCACATTTTTTTAGATTTTTCAAGCTAACACTTTAATTTTAGAAGGGAGGGGGACGCTAAACCCGAACAAGAATTAGTTAAATATTTCAAAAACGGGTCACTAAATCGAAAGCTGTCTTGGTTTTAAAAGATCCTATCTAACGATACCACTCACTACGAGGTACACGTGTGGGGGAGCTACCTAGTAATTAACACTTTATTGCACCAAAAATACATAAAATAATACTCAAAAATATGTTCAGTATAGGTATATAATATTTATAATTGGAATTCAATATAAGGAATTGTGCCGAAAAATAAAAGGTGTGGCGATGAAGAGAGTAATGTGAATGAATAATAATAATAAATTAGATTTGAGGTTTTCTCAGCTTACGTAATATGCAAAATTACAGCTTTTTAGTTCTAACAGTCTGAGCTAAGCCGCGAACGGACAGTTGGACATACCGGAACTATAAGAGTATACAGACTATTACAGACAGGGTAAATTTTTATGAACCGGCAAAATTTTTGGAGCAAGTTCTGTCCATGATACTGAACTACTTTCAATAAAAAAAGTTATTAAAAATCGATAAAAACATTTCGTCCTTCCATACAAAATCCGTTTGGCTGAGCGCTGATTTGTATGGGAAGACGAAATTTTTTTATTTGAACTTGCTACAAAAATTTTGCCTGTCAATAAAAATTCACCCTGTATAGGGACTTCGGTACTCTAAAAATGAGGTGTTTATGAATGCGGTACACACCCTCATCCCACGTTTCCGATGCGAGGCATGTGCCGGCGAGCGCACAGCACCCATCCGGCATTGACTTTTTGAGAAAGCATACAGTCACAATGGAGCTTTAATACCTAATATGTTACTATTACTATTGTTTGCAACTAAGGTACGATTACATTTTAATAATAATTGTAAAATATTGTTTTCAAAAACCATGAAAGATTTCCAAAAAATGGTAATTTTTACATAGATATGGAACGCGCGATAATAAATATAAATATAAAGGGACAAATCACACTGATTGCGCTAGCCCCAAAGTTAGTTTAAAATTGTATTATGGGACACTAACTCAATGATACAATATTTTATAATAAATTCATAATAGATAAACACCCAAAACCCAGGACAGTTTAATAAAGGCCATTTTTCAACGTACCCAGAACATTGGGACTGGCGGACTAGCGTGTTTACCATTACGCCATGGAAATCTTTGATATGATCGTCAATAAAGTTGCTGTAGCAGGGGAGTCGATAAATTAAATAAAAGTAAAAAAAAATAAGAAAGTAATAAAAAAACATACAGCCGTGCCCACCACCGGTCCCTAAATTAAAAATCACTTTTGCGGTCTAGAGACTGTAATTTTTTTTATTATTTAAATTATTCAGGAGAAAATGGTCAGCAGTGCAATTCAGTGCAGTATTTCCCTTGGTACTTGTAAATAGTATTTGTTGTCAATTTTTTTTTTCTCTCATTTTTCAATGCAGATTGAAGGTACAGATAAAGTTCCGAGTTTCCAGTTTCCGTATTTTTTTCCTAAAGTAACTAAAATAAAATTTAAATACTTTGGTATAAACATTAATATCCGTGATTTTTGCTGTGTCACAAAGTCGTAGTGCGTCGTTAAATAGTATTCAAAATCATCAGGTCTTTTTTAGTCTCCACTGCAGGAGCACGACCCTCCCTACCAGGGCCATATGTTAGCCAGAGCAGTCAGAGAATTTGGCCTACACTCCACGCTGGCATAACGGGTTGGAGAGGTTTCATTGATGTTTATAAGCTTTGGTTAGCTTGTGTTTCCTAAGTCGCCTTCTACGACATCCACGGGAAGACTTGGAGTGGTCCTATTTTACTCTGCCGAGAACCATATGGCGAATAGTAGTACTTAATTAATAATAATAAGCCTCAATCTACTTGACCTGAAACATTCTACCTATAAACCTATGCAAAGAACCTGCTCTACTCAACACATGCCGTATCGTAGGAAATTCCTCCAGATTGCCAAAAACGGTCAGACTGACTTAGGTACCACCTCAGTATACAACGTGGAAGGGACATACCCGTAATAAATCGAACCACGGTCTATACTAGATCATTATAGTATAACGAAATTAAAATAACAGCTAAAGAACAAAAAAAATTTCGGCATATCCATACAAAAGTGCGCGGCCGCCCGGGCGATTTGTATGGGAATGTCGAAATTTATTTTGGTTTTTTGACTCTTATTTTAATTTAATTATACTTTAGTGATCTAGTATAGCCCGTGGTTCAATTTATTACGGGTATGTCCCTTCCACTTTGTATACCTTTTACTTGGCGACGCTCGTAAATGGTTTAATTATTTCTTACTGAGATAGTGAAAACGAAAAAATACCATAATAATTATATCAATTAAGCACCACATTACATCAACTTCTCCAAAGGGCCTCTACGTGTTGAATCTATATCCCCAATATCCTACGCAAGTCTCCCAAAGGTCCGGGGTGAAAAGACCCGTGAATAAGGAGATACAAATATTAATAAGTCGAGTAGGCTATTTGGCCACGTGAACATAAAAAGTAATGACTGTACGTTTGTTCCAGATGTGAAGGTGTTATGTGACCGTGGATCGAATCGGGACTTTGTGTTGTAATGGACTGTGTGTGCGCGCAGTGACGTCAGCATGCACACCATGGACACGATGGGCTACGGCCACAAGAAGTACCGGCCGCCGCTGTCGCCCACCAACTTCTACCAGCATGATTACTACTCCAGGCACACCACTCTCCGCCCTCAGGTATGTTTATCCTCTCCGAACACTCATATCTTCTTGAACCGATTGTAAAAAACTAGGTTTTTATGGTTTGTGGCTACGTACTGAATGAAGAAATGTGTACTTTATTATTTTTATATTAAAATCAAAGAAAAATATGACTCCCGGGTCGGGATTCAAATTGACCGATCGACACTTCGAGATTCCACCACAAGGTAGAAACAAGGAAAGATATTAGTTCTAGGTAATATAAGTATTATTAACGAAACTAGTAGGTATCTATAATTTTAGTATACAAACTTAACAACGCTTCACTACATTAACACTTTAAAAAACAATTTAGTTTAAAATTAATAATAAATCTACCTAAAGTACATAAAACCTTCTGATGAAATTGCTTACAAATACAACATTACATATGCTTCCAAAAAGGTAACTTTGCGAGTACTTATGGATCGTCATGTCAGCGAGCGTTCATTGCTGAGGTTCTTTGTCTAATAGTACAGTCCAAGGGATTTTGGAATTTACTCGAACGCGTCAGATAAACGTGTAGTCATGTCATGCTAGGATGGCAGTACCTACAATATAACGATATCGTAAAGTGATTCTGATGATGGAGCCGGGAGGTAGCCATATGAACTCAGTTATTAAACGACAAACCCCTACCATGTTTGAACTCATTTGATTTGTCTTGACGCTTGCGCGCTTGACTATTTCACGTATTTTACATTTTTGAAAACCTAAAATAAAAAAAAACATGCTTACCCCACCGGTGAAAATTTAAGGAACACATATAAACTTTTTTGTCTTTCTATCTTCAAAAACCAATAGGTCCCGACAACGCTCCAGTAAATCCATTTAGCATCATGGGCCTACTATAAATACGAGTATAAGAGCAATAGTACGATATTTTTATTCAACGGGCGATCGTTGTAGAGTACCGTTCCAGCTAACGGGACGGTCCCACCGGCCCTAAGCCCGACTTCAATGGGCCGGATCAACGCGACGCGATCATCTTAAATTGTATGGAATATTCGAAATTGGCAGCAATGTATTTTTTACGGAAAATTTAGGTACGGCCTTAATAGCATTACAATGCTCGAAAATTTATCCAAATTGAAAATATGTGATAAAAAAATCCGCCACGAGTGGGACTCGAAACTACGACCCTCACGTTAACGCCGTGAGTGCACTACCTTCGAATCACCCCGACGAGTTTTCTCATCACATAGTACATGCATTTGACGTGAGGGTCGTGGGTTCGAGTCCCACTCGTGGCGGATTTTTTCATCAGATATTTTCAATTTGGATAATTATCAATACATTCGTAAGATTAGTTTAGCTTCAAAGTAAGTCATTAGTGGTGTTACCTAACTCATAATGGTGTCAGTGATCGAAGCCGCCAGGAGCGTTACCACTGCTGTAGAGAGGTCATCTAGTTAGTCGTATTCTAGTGAAATGATAGATTAATTAAATAGTTAGAAGTATTATATGTCATAGTGACATATAGCAAGCGGAGCCAAATCGTGTTTTAAGAATAACATAGACGGAAGTTGGTGCCGCTAAGTCAATTTGTCAAGCTAATACTATTTTGCCTTCAGAACGCATACAGAGCGATGTACTAATTAGTAACACATATACGGACGTGTTTGAATGGGAAGACTGTTTTTTTGTTGTCTTTTACATACAATAAATTAGTTTTATGCTTTGTTACATGAAAAAATATTGCTATTGCTAATATAATATGTAAGTCTTATTATACCTATCTACTATTAGTGGTTTTCCCATTTAACAATAATTCGTTATTATTTAAATAGTTATCCACGCATGTCTATACATAATCGATTTCCATATGAATCAAAGATAGCATAAATAACATGGATAATGATTATTCTTTGTTTAATACTGATTAGGTACAAACAAATCAAGTTTGTATAGTATCTTTATTACAAAAAGAAGTGAACCACCTGCAGATATTGTATGAGACAACTATAGGCTAAAATAAATAATTGCCTAAACAATTGCATTTCCAAGGAAGCCTTGGTTACATCCTTGTTATTTCCACTTCGCACGGTTTTCGGCACCCTTGGATGATCATTGACTTTTGTATACGAGTATCCTTTTATTAAAAGATGTAACCTAAAGCAATAAGCGGAGAAGGGATAAAATAATGATAAAACATTATTTGGATTTATAGCTAATTTAGTGATTATTTTAATTATTTTGATGGACAATATAGGTACGAGTTCTTAGACTTAAACTAGGTAGTAGGATATTTAGCATTTGAGGACTCGGTAGTTAAACTCGAAGTTACCTTTCATACCATTGGCTCGGTAAATACAAAATGTTGATTCATACAACTACAAAGTTCTTTAAAAAGTCGTCCTCCTTCTGTTACATTTAAAGTGAAACCAAAATCAAAGACTTGGTCATTCTTTAACCGGTGGTGGTAAATAAATCTGGCGTCAAATCAATAGCGACCGTTCAGAGATTTGCATCACCGTCCAACGCCGTTCAGTTCCAGTGTCGTCCGCCGACGTCATTGCGACCGTTAGTTGCTCGACTATCAAATTTTAGACACCCATTAAATAAGATACTCACAGTAACGAGGTACTTCGGTGACTAAATTGGCCATTGGACAATAAGATCTTTTATTATAGCGCGGAACAAAATAAAAATCTCATCTCATTTCACCATATACTTATGAGTATTTTACCCAATAAAAAAAATTGTACCAGAATGTTTTGAGTTTCGCTAAATGAAGGCAAAACTTTATAGTAAAGCCAAGCTACGCTCAGCAAATAAATAAAAGGTTTGTAGAAAGCAGTACAATACAATAAATTCTTAAAATTAAAAATTATATTAGGCATCGGTAAAAAAAAAACAAAAAGTTCGACAAACCATAAACTTGAGTTCATCATGAACTTGACCACGATCGTACCGCACCGGCAGCTCTGATTCCATGACAATCGATTACGTGACGAAAACAAATAAAAAACGTCGATCTCATGCTCTAGTGAGCTACATCGGCGTGATAATCCAAGTGTGGTCATCTGGCTGTGTCATTCGATTGTCGTTTTGTGATTAACGGTATACATGCACCGGCTGTGACTATCAATCAATGATGTGCCTACTGATGTCGGACAGCTTGCAATGCAGTGTAACAGTTTCATAAAGCTTGTCTGATGAATAAATTCATTGACAGAGTTTGAACAAATCTTTATATTTTAATGTATTTATAACGTAAATAATTATATTTTAATGTATTCATGCTTTAGCGCGTTCCCGGTTGCATCCTCAGCTTTATTATTTGCATGTCAATGATCACCCAGTGAGCCAAAGACCTTGCGAAGTGGAGAAGAAATAGCTAGAATGGCTATAGCTTTACGACCGGCCGGCCTGTAGTTAACCCTCTTTGGGAATATATCATTCCTTCGGTTATTATGGCAAGCTATTTATAATAGCTTAAAATAAATGTTTTTGTCAATATTTCAAGTCTTAATAAATGAAAATGTTTGTCTTGTTATTGCTCAGAAGCTTTGGTCTGCTAGTTCTTGCTCGAGTATGCGCTTGGTCAATGAACAATGACGAGGCTAAGTATGCAAAAGCTATCGTAGGTACTGTTACCGACTAGATATTATCTATTGATACTGATCACTCGTGTTCGCTTTTCATGATGGCAAAGAACTGTTAGTTACTTTGTTATAGAACTTTATTCATGTGCAATGCAGTCTTAGCGATTGTATTTGTATATGGGATTTTCATTAGGTAGGTACTACACATATTTATGAAAGAAACATGAGCTTTTTATATTATGAACAAAACATGAGCTTTTTATATTTTTTAAGAAAATATTTGCACATATGCAATTGGTTAAAAACAATTAAGTATTTTTTGGTTTAAACTAACACGAACACAGACATTACTTATATGCGATAAACGGGTAACCCACTAAAAAGTCAGCTACCTACTGGCCGAATGTGATTTGCGACGATTTTACGATAACGTCCCGAGTCACATCACATTCGCCCTGAGGAAGGCCTCCGGATAAGGTCGTAACACATCAGGCAGTAAATGACTTTTTACGTGAGTTACTCGTTTATCGCATATTAGTAACAATTAAGTAGTAACCTGATCCTTTCAGATGAACATTTTATTTTCACTAGGTAGTAAGGTCAGTTGGCTACTGCCAACTGCTTAAGAAATTGTTATAGATTTGAAAAAAGGCCGTATACATTCATATTCCTTTTTGGTTTTATTTCTAAACGTTCTTTCAGATATAGATGAATAAAATAATATTTTTCATCTCAGCCCAGAAAGAGGCTTCATTGCAATTTTTACTGCGCACGACTTTGTGATTAGGCGAGTTAAATCGGTAACGAGAGAGTACATTACCCTCATATGACCTCCATCGAAGTCTCCTAAGTACTTATGAAGAATAGGCAGAAATGAGAATCACTGCAGCTACCTGTATTAAAATTAGTCTCCACAATGCGTTGGCTCTTTGTACAGCGGGAATAAAATCTTAATTTTTTCGAGTCATTGTTTACAGACTCTTCTACAGTTTACATATTACTTAACTCGTAAGGATTACCCTTACGAGTTCCCTGGCTAAATTTACTATGACATCTAATAAAGTTGACATGATAACTGCAAAAATGTGTTCTATTGATAAATTCTTCGAAATGTGTCTTATGATTAAGATGATATGACTCTACAATTAATAAATAATACTTAGTAATTGTGACTAAAATAAATGCGTATTGTTTTTATCAACTAACAATGAAACATTATTTAATTGTATACTATGCATGCATACCTTTTAAATAATAACTAGTTCTGTTAAAATATTTTAATGACGATAGTTACTATGAAGTTACTATGAATAATTATCTTTTACAGCACGATTACAAAGTTACAATATCAAAATTCATTTTATCATTATACCCTTGAATCAGAAAAACATTAATCATCATTCTATAACCATGATATAATATTTACTATAAAACGTATAAAACATACTTTAATTAAAGTCATAAGTCATGTTACCTACTGTTTTCAATTTGCTATGAAATGTAGCTTCCTCTTGTTATCATATCTCAGATCCATCCGCGGCACTTGAGCACCGTTATAATTCTAATAAAGAAATCACAGAGCGGAGCAAACAATGTTTTTTTAATTCTTAGTAATATTTCCATAGTGTAACTTAATGATGTAAGTATTGCGGGTAGGTGGCGCGTCGAGTGCGCACGAGCGCGTCGGCTCGGCACGCGAGACTCATCTGATGCTCATCCTGTCCAGAAAAACCCAGGAAACGAGGTGATGCTGTTAATGAATAGTGATGAATGGCCTTCCGCGTGTTCGCTTAATTACCCCTCCATGAAAGCCGGCGCACGCGCAATGTAAATTTTGTTATTCTTGCGGCGCGCGCGCGACTGACCGTAAAGACACGCGCTACTAAGGATACTTTTCTGCGATTATGTAATAATCTCATAATATTCGAGCTATGAGCTGAGATTATTCAATTTGAAGATGTTTCTGAGCTAACCAATTACTTATAAAGCTTTGTATATACTCGTACCTATCTATATTTATTATGTAGAGTAGTACTTCCACTACTCCATTGCTAGCGTTTCCGCCAGATAAGCAACCCCGGATGTGGTCCACACTTGGATGGGTGACCACAAGCAACATTTTCTCGAGCTCCTTATTCGTGCTTCGGAAGACACGTTAATTCATTGGTTCCGGCTGTCATCATAGTCGTCAAGCAAAGCTATGTCAGATGCCTTTCAGCTTGAAAAATCTGACCTAACATACATTACAAGAAACACACCTACAGTCGAACCGATATTTATACCCACTTCAAAAAAGGGGGAGGCCCTTTTTTGAAGTGGGTATAAATAACGGTGGCACTGTAGGTGTTAAGGTGATTGGTAAAAAAGGCAACATACACGTTTAGTATTTACGTATTCGCTAACTTTTATACTCTTTTTATTTAGTGTTTCAAAAAAGTGTAACATTTTTTGCCTGAAATCAAATAGCACAAAAAATATCTAAAATCTTTAAAGGCACACGTAGAGGTAGACAACACTTTTCTTAAAAACACATATTTTTTCCGTTATCTTACTTGTTTTTGTTAACTTTTAATTAATCACGGCATAGAGGTTGAAACTAGCACAACGACCTCTGGGAAAACACTCAAGTATTGTCGAAATGTTGAGTGAAGCTTAGAGGTCGGGTGTCAAGCAACGGTGCTCCAACATCGGCGTGATTTTTGTGTCAACGATCTCCGATTTCCTGTTTAAATAGTTGTAAGTACGTCTATTCATTTAGGATCCGTTCATATTGACTGGGTACAGGTGCCAAACGCAGCTAATATTTCGCTGATTTTTATGCGTTATTATATATAAATAAAAGTGACTATTATTAAGAGATATTATAAATATATGATATATGATAATAAAGATATTTTGAATTGAATTGAATTGCATATAAATACATACACTATCACGACTTTATCCCTGATGGGACAGATGGAGCATTTTGGGCTTTAAGTAGACGGAGCCCAAAAGCCACTTTTAACGCGATGGTGCGCGAAAAGGTGGAAAAAGGAATCAAAATAGTGAAGGGTTGCTAGCTGCATCGCCAACTGCCAGGATTTGCGCTTTCGCCCATTCCCTCGATCGGCTTCGACAATCTGCGTGGAAAGACAAGCCGCTGTCTAAGTTTTTTTTCTCCTAGACCAGCATGGAAGAAATGCCAGACATGCATATTTTCATTGTAATATAACTCACCAGACCACTCCATGGGTTCTATAAACAAATTATTACTATTTAAGTTCTTACTACTATATAAAAAAAATACCTAAATATCATGTTACAGAAAATCCCAAATTTGTAATAACAACAGGGAATGCCAAGGAAAACGAGATGTAATATAACAAATTTTTGGTCAATATGAAAAAAAACTATGATTTTTTCTACCAGCCAATCTATATGAACGGACCTTAATTTTTCGGAGAATTCCTCCACGCAACCTGTTCCGAGACTTTGTTATTGGTGTCTTATCTATGCATGATGCGAGCTAAACTTTGTATAACGGTAATGAGAATATCTCCAACAATTAAATGCCCATCAGTTGTACACGCAGCGCACTCACGTTATAATTAAAGTTTCCATTGAATATAATAATAATAATATTCATTTATTTATTTCAGACCAAGTCCATATTATATTGTTAGTAGTACATAATTATCTTGAATCTAGATGTTAGTTACGGACATATACAAAAGGGCTTTGTAGTAGACAGTCCCAGTGGGACTGCATATGGCTGTCATTTCTCCCTGCTAATATCTTCAGGATCCCATTACAGCTGCCACGCATTTTGGTCATCAGGGAATGCACCTTTTTTCGCATTATGGCGTAGAAATCATCCGTACGTGCTTCTGCAAACATCCATGATGATGAATATGTCGATAGAAAAAAATACATAGTAAAAGATGATATTCAATGTAATGAAGATAGCTGGGACTGAGGGCGGCTATCTATTATATCTATTTTGGCTCAAGATTAAAATTTTGTTCTTCCTGTACGTTGACAAGCAACCCGTCATTGTTTTGATTCCTTTAGGCCATGTCTACCCCGTTAGGGATAAAGATGTAACAGTATATCTGTATACACTGTTACGTCACAGAAGACAGTAAGAGTACATACAGAACGGAATCTCCTAAGGTCCCGTGCAATATGCGTCCTCCCCGTCCCCGCACCTATGGCCTTGTCGAGGGGCGAGAGCAGGCGAACACACACTGCACGGCGGCACAAGAACGGGGGAGAGGTGCGGGGACGGGGAACGAAGACGCATATTGAACGTACCTTAGGACCTATGGTTACTTGTAAAGACGACTGCCATCTAACACTTTGAACATAAAAGAGCGACTTCAATTTGTGGTCTCTTCATCAGTTTCACTTCAGCAAAACCACAGAATAAATAATACTAACGTACAGAAGTCTCACTCAGCAAATAAATTCAAAGAAATATCTACTCAATGTGGCTAGCTTGTAACAAAATATACTGAAACTATTTTAAGGGTGCTGAATTCACATAATACTGAACACCCTTCCCTAAGGAACATATACAGGATTGATGTCAATTCATGTGCAACCTTTAAATATGGACTATCAGACTATACCCATGAATCCCATGATACGAGTACATAGAAGCACAGAATAAATAATACTAACGTACAGAAGTCTCACTCAGCAAAGAAATTCAAAGAAATATTTACTCAATTTGGCTAGCGATATGGTTTAATTTAGCTCACGTCAGAACTCAGCACCTTTTCGTATAGATACCGAGACATCCATTGCAAGCCAATTTCATTCTTATTACTCTGGACAAACGATTTGTATAACTGAATTTACCACCCGGAGGGGCCGCCTGCGCGCATAGTAATAATGTAGGTACATTTTCGATATCTAAACGGGGAGAGAATGCAAATGCTTAATTTATTGACAAAAACATCACAATCTAATCGAATTACAGATAACGTGGTTTATTTAAACCAAGCAAAAGCGCTATTAATAATATACATCTTATATTTAATTTTAGTCTTTACAGATTTTGATTTACACCTAATGCTAACACCTAAACTTTGTATTACACCTAATAGAGGACGTCTCTTTGTTTAATTGAATATTGGCTTAGGATCGAAATGCAAATAGGTTTAATAAAAAGGCTTCGTTTTAAAATAAAGCTATAATTGAATTCGTAAATAATATTTATGAAATAACTTTAACTTTGTTCTTCTGTTAGGTTAGCTCCAGTCCAATAGCTAGACGTTAAGTGGCTCTAAGAGGTCGGGAAGAACGCCCGAAGGTGTGGCAGTGCTTCTTGCGTGACGCCCCGCTACACTGTCATGCAAAGTAGACAGCACTCTCCTCTGCCCACCGTTACAGTATTAATTCGTTTTCTAATGACTTCCACTAGCCTTGTAATGTCAAACTCGGTACACATTGGTCGAGTTTAATCGACAAATAAAAAAAAAATTACGTCCGCTTTACCGGTGTCTGACAAGAACAAAATATAATAGTAGACAAAAATGAACGAATATGTTCACTGCTTTTTCTAAGCGAAACGTAGATTTAGATCAAATTGATAATCAAAGTAACCTCTAATATATATATTTTTCGTAATATCGCTCATGTTAATTCTAAAACTATATAATTTGCAAAAGGCGGAGATAGAGGTTCAATGGCGACCTTATTTGAAACTAATCGTTTAATCGTAAATAATGATAATTAAAATTCTGCTAAACATTAGGCATTAAAGAAGTAATTTTAAGCGAGGGCGCCACCGCACTGGTTCCCTAGCTATTTCCGCCTTAACCTATAAAACTTCTAACAAAATATGTATACTGAAACTATTTAAAGGATAGATCCATCCATGATACTGTACAACTTTCCCCAAGAAACATATATCGAAATATGAAAAATATTTTTATGCTTTTCATACAAACTCGGATCAGCTGATCGGTCAATTTGTATGGGAGGCTGTTGCTGGCTGTTTCTTAAGGAAATTTGTTCAGTATTATGGAGTGAATTCGTCTTTAAAATAGTTTCAGTATATTTTGCATGACCCTGTACAACGTAAATTATAGATGTTAGCTGAATATATGCGGGCGATTCATGTAAAAAGTTTATACTTATTAGCCAAATTTTACTCGACTCGAACTCTTCGTCATACACCTGTGTATCGTTCGCCAGTAAGGTAACGTGGTGGCTTAGACAATATATAACGTTACTTTAAAGTGCTATTAGCTTTGGGAACAGCGTCGGTATGAGCGGACGCCACTCTCGCCCTGCCCTTGTTTAATTAATGAGATTTTCATAGTCTCTCACTGTATAATAAAGCGCTGTTTCCCGCGAGTCATGACACTCAGGTCAGGTGTTTAAAACTTTAAATTAATAATTTTTTGATGCTGATTCAGTGTGAAAATATATCTTACTAATTTATACAGAAAATGGCGTAATATTCTCTACTTATTATAGTAGAGTGCAAGTAGAAAGAATCCTCGGTGTGAT
This sequence comes from Acrobasis repandana, assembly GCA_963576875.1. Classification (NCBI taxonomy): domain Eukaryota; kingdom Metazoa; phylum Arthropoda; class Insecta; order Lepidoptera; family Pyralidae; genus Acrobasis; species Acrobasis repandana. Next base: position 9,658,068 of record OY756215.1, read on the forward strand.
ACGAGGACACAACTTATGTCGCGCCTTGAGTGCCTTGCTTCAACATACAAACCTTACTTTTTATTGATAGAAAGAAGACTAAATCTATTATGTTGTCGCGGCTTTTTACATTAGCATATTTTTAACTTTTACTTACTGAATTATGAGATGGCAAGTAAATTATCCTAATCGTTTGTAGCTCAGTGTCGTAGACTGTTTGTAGTAAATAGATCATGAGACAAATAGCCGTGCTCCTACTACGACGTTCGCTACGCAGTGCTACGAGATGCTACGACAAAAACGCTATTTATAAAAAAACATCGTACTATATGTTACTAAAATATTATTGTGTTTATTTAAATTAATAGCTACATAATAAGGCTCAAATTACTATGATGAGAGTCCTCAACCCCGTCAACGACCGAATCATTCGTTGTTCAGCCAGGGACCGATTTTTGTGGCGCGACCTTCGGCGCCCGCGCCGGACTTCGTTTTGTTGCGATGCCGACCACATTAGGTCGTCTGCAAATTTCATCTATGTCGGGCCTGGCCCATTTACATTGCAACATAATAATTAGTATGGAATTAAAATTTGATGTAAAACACTATCATAACAAAACATTGAAATTTTAAAACTCAGTCAAGAATTTTTGATAATGATTCTTCAGTTCAAACGGCTGGAAGTCAAGGTTAGTAAGTAAATAAATAAAACAGCAAATAACAGCTTAATTATAAGTACTGAGTTATTTAAAAATTACACAGATGACTTTTGAATTCTAATAATTTATATTTGTACATATACAACGTGGAAGGGACATACCCGTAATAAATCGAACCACAGGCTATACTAGATTACTAAAGTATAATGAAATTAAAATAACAGTCAAAAAACAAAAAAAAATTCGACATTCCCATACAAATCGCCCGGGCGGTTGCACAATTTTGTATGGAAATGCCGAAATTTATTTTTGTTTTTTGGCTGTTATTTTAATTTTATTACAATAGTGTAATAAAATTACATGATCTAGTATAGCCCGTGGTTTGATTTATTACGGGTATGTCCCTTCCACGTTGTATAACGTCTCACAAAATATACTGAAACTATTTTAAGGGTGAATTCGGTCCATAATACTGAACAACTTTCTCCAAGGAATATATATCCAAATATGAAAAATAATTTATGACATTTTATACAAATTCGGATCAGCTGAGCGGTCAACTTGTATAGGAGGCCAACAAATATTATCATATTTGATATATGTTCCTTCGGTAAAGTTGTTCATTTATGGACTGAACACAGCCTTAAAATAGTTTCAGTATATTTTGTCAGACCCGTATAACTATTGTTTTATATATTACTCGTAAGACAGGCCATATTATATTGATATATGAACTGGTATGACTGGATACTATTATGTCTATTAGATAAGATGAGCTGTTCACAAATTGCGGTCGTCGTCTCGTCGATTGGCAGTGGCTGCCACACGAGCCGCCGATGGTGTCCAATATCAAATTGAAATTGGATGAAACACGGCCCATGATAATATAATCTCGTAATGAGACGCTTTTACATGGAACCGACATGGAACTCAATTTACCTGTCCAGTTTGTATGTACTCAGTTGTTAATAATAAATGTCTTTAATAATCTGGTCTCTGGAAATGAAATAAATACAATTGAGATTAAACTACAAACTAAACCTAAAAATAAAACCTAACCTAAAGCATGGTGCCAAGAACGCTGCGTCACAAGGTCACAACTTACGTAGTGGTGAAAATCTACTTTTAAAAATGCCTACACACTCGACTGAATTTTATTCAAAATCATTGACGGTCAAGGCAATTCGACTCTGGAATGCACTACCATCCGACGTGCAACGTGCTCTATAGCAACGTGGTTTTCGCCCATCTATCAGCCCGCAATCGATACCCATGTCCCGCCTAGTCCCACTTCAGTTTTGCTGTTTTGGCGTCCACGTCTAGAATCCTTGTCCGGAAGCTGAAACTTTTATTAGAATTGTGTATTCATTTTTGAGGAATAATACTAGGAATAATAATACTACTGAGGAAACATACATGATGGTTTCAGCCCGCCATTATTAATTACCTTTTCTACAAGGGCAATGGTGGATGAAACGAAATAGTGAGAGAAATTATAATTTATTTTTTCTTATTTTTGATATTTGAAACATATATATTTTTTTCTTAATTAACTAATTTGTTGTTCTTGGCTAAAATCTGTATCAAGCGCTAGCGATCTTCTTTTTTTATAATTTACTAAACGACAATTTTACTACCTAATAGTTGTATATACTAATATACTAATTTCTTAGCTAAATACTGAGTGAGTGGAAGATACGACTTAATACGGATATCAAGTCGCGCTACGGATAGCGCCATCTATTAACTTTTAAACGACTGAACCGATTTTCATTAAACATTTAGAACTAATACAAGGGAACTTGCTTTCACGTAAAAAAAATCTCATAGAAATTATTCTATCCGTTCGAGCGCTACGATGCCACAGACAGAAAGACCGACAGACATTAGCGTCAAACTTAGATAAGATATATATCTAGATAGATAAAATATTTATTTTTGTTTAGTCTGCAACACACATTATACAATTGAACAATTATTTATTACATTAAAGATCTTAATATTAACATAATCTAACATGTCATATATGTGCCACAGAAATACAAATGGGCTACAGCTCAGTAAAATGTTGCTCGTGTTAAACAACCGCTGATTTTCAGCTATTACACTGAGAGACTACATACAAGTATGTTAGGAAGAAGACAGGATAAGAATGTCAACAATAAAGAGACAAACCAAAACAAGGGAAGTAACAGTAGCTATAATTAAACTAAAATGGAAATGGGCAGGACACACAATGAGAGGCAAGGAAAAGTGGTGAAAAACAATAATTAACTGGTTTATGAGGCGGGCAAGGCATGGACAAGAACTGCCAACGACCGCTAATGTTGGAAAATACTGGAGAAGGCCTATGCCTATACGAAGGCAACAGACAACGACGCAGAGGACGAAGAAGAAAACGAACAGTGCTAAAATTAGTTCTATGTAATACTGTATTTGTCTGAAATAAAGGCTTTTTTATTTACTACCTATTATTGAAATAAATTATTTGAAAGGGAACAGAGATGTCATATAAATTTTGTCTTTATGAAGCCCTAGATAACCCTTCAAACTATTTTATGTCTACAGTTTAAAGTGAGAACGTTTGCTTTGTCAATAATGCTAAGAAAAACTTAACGTTCTCACTTTAAACTGTAAACAGTAGATCATAAAATAGTTTGAAGGGTTATCTAGGACTTCACAAAGACAAAATTTTAACTGATGTTTCCGTTTATTCTGAAATAATTTATTTCAAATGTGGGCAGCACACAGCACCTCTTTAACTTAATCCCATCAAAAACATACAGCAGCCAAATCAAATGTTGAAATTCCTATATATAAATTTCGATATCCGCTAGAGAACTTGGCACTACTTGGCAGCCATTTAGATCTCAATTCTTTTGTCCGATTCAAACTTATTGAACTTGGCTCAACTCAAGTTGGCTCCCATTTTCTCATTAATTTTTTGATGGGATTGTGTTGTGTGTACGTACTCTGGAAATTAAAAAAAATTCAGAGCTTCAAAAATTTAAGAATAAAGGTTGGTCCGGTGTGAAAATATATAAGTATATATTTTATCGCATACCTATTTTACTTATTATCGAAAAAGAAACCATATCGCGATGTAAAATGGACACCAAACTTTCGTCGTATAATTTATTACTCTGTGCTAAGGCACAGAGTAATAAATTATACGACGTTCTTAGCTTCTGATGCTTATACACTATAACGTCTTTATCCTAGACGGTGAAGACAGCAACTAGGGACGTAAGCAAAGGCCATTTTTTTACTTTTTTTCATGGGCATAAATGTAATTTGTTGCTAGCAGCTCACAATATTGTGTGTTTTTGATTTTGATAATTGTTGTAATTTAACTTCAACAAATTATTTTTCAAAAGGCATAGACACACAATATCCAAAAATCGAATCGAGTGCTGTACTTGTTGGCATTCGGACGTGCATCACTTCGCTTACGAATTAAATTTTTAATTCACGATACGCGCGGCATTAGCCGCTGCCCGTCGTCACCATGAGCTCGAAAAAGCTTGTGGCTAACGATATACTCGCGTTCCTGGAGAAGCAACTGGATTGCATGGACGAAGTCAGTGTTATCCAGATTTGCACTAGCAACTGGAAGGAAGAGGAGATCCGCAGCGCGAAGGTGCTGCTGTACGAGTCGCTCGCCATGATCGACCGAATGCCGTCTCGCAGGAGAGACGAAAAGGGAGAGAGGAGTCTCCAGGACATCATTCGGGTGTTCAAGAAGACAGATACGGAAGAATGGCCCGTTATGTTTGTGGTGACTGCCCAAGGGCTACACTCCCTACCGCCGGTGGCATTTGACCATGTTGACGTTACCAGGCTCCTCAAGGATATCACAACGCTGAAATCAAGCCTGGCTAACCTGCAATTGAAGTTTTAGGCATCTCAAGTAACCATCAATGATTTACGTACGGAAATTGTTGAATTAAAAAGCAATAAATCCGTATGTAGGTCACCCGATGCCTCGAACAACAACCCGTGCTGTGAAGCGCTTGACGCAAGTTTTGCATCAGCGAAATTCGACTCGCCGCCGGTCAACGCCATCGGTCGTCTTGCGACACCCCACCCCGCACCCCGTGCTTTCCCTGCACCCGTGACGAACGTAAGCACACCAACATCTCGTACTTACGCAACTGCTGCCAGCCAATCTCCCGGGAAACAGCAGTTACCCAAACGCAAGACCGAGGCGGTTCCAGAAGTGGCACCGACTCCCGTATCTGGACCTGAAAAGGGTCTTACTGACCAGGATGGCTTCATAAAAGTAGAACGGAAGCTGAAGAAGCCCAGTCCTAGCCGAAATAAGTGCGGTACTGCACTCAGCGGACCCAAGATGCTTCTGCGTGCTGCCGTGCCTACGACCATGCTGTATGTGTCTCGCCTTCATTACTCCACTAAGATCGAGGAGTTGGTCGAGTACATCAGAGTAAAGACCCATTTGACCCTGAGGGTGGTAACGTTGGAATCGCGTCACAACGTGAATTTTATTTCATATGTGGTGCGAGTTCCAACCGATCAGCTGGCGACCTCTAAAAAGGATTTTTGGCCGAAGGGTGTCGTGTTCCGGAGATATCATGGACGGTTACTTGACACCAGTACAAGTGCATTGCGTCACAAAGACAATAAATAGTGTTTAAGTTATTTATATTTTATACTAGCTTTTGCCCGCGGCTTCGCTCGCGTATCCCACGGGAACATTACACTTTTCCGGGATAAAAGGTACCCTATGTTACTTCTAGTACCTCCCAGGATATGTGTACAAAGTTTCATGATGATTCGTCAAGTAGTTTTTGCGTGAAAAGGTAACAAACATCCACGCTTTCACATTTATAATATTAGTAAGGATGTATGTTAGTCAGTAAGGTATTTATGCTATTATGCTGCCTGAAATAAATGATTTATTATTTATTATTATTATTAAAACACGATTAAGCATTTTTGGCTCTATAGAAAAAGATCTTCTTCGTCTAACTGCATTCCCGGTTCGGAGCCCGGGGTGCGCTTTCCCGCTTTTTCTTCTCCAAATATAATATGCATATCAATGGGCACCCAAGGATGCCAAAGACCTTGCAAAATGGAGAAGAAATAGCCGGAACACATTAAATGATTTGGTCATAGTTTCCTACTTTTAAGATAATTATGTCCTGATTTTTACTTTTTTGCAATAAAGGGTATTGTATTGTATAGTTTTACAACCGGCCACCTGCCTGACGTCAACCCTCTTTGGGAATGTATTTGTGCGAAAAGTTTTACAACTGGCCGCCGCCGCTGGCTGCGTTTCCTCTCTGGATAGCTATGCTAATGGGCTCTTATTTTTTTTTTAAATTTATACTTAGGTATTTCTTCGAAAAGTTTATAATAATGGGTTGTCCCATATGATAGAGATGTATAAAAAAATGCACAAATCGTGACAAATAAACGCATGAACCTTAAATTGGCCTTATTTGAGTTTTACCAACGTTCATATTTTCTTCTTCCTCTAAATTCACTTAGTTATTCTAATATATTTTTTAGGGTTATATATGAATTTTCTGAGGTGCTTCATAAAGTATTGGAGTTATATTATAAATCTCTGAGGGGGATCATAAGGTATTGCAGCTGAATTTTATAGGTACACAACAGTTAAAGAGTTTTCGCAAATATCATAAGGTTTGTTCCTTTTTATCAACGTACTCAAAAAGAAAAACAAAACAGAATCCAATAAAGGTTAGTAAACATAACTCTAAATTACCTACGGGCTACGGGTGTAATGAAACCCTCGAGCTGATTTTCCCCTGTTATTTCAAAGTAAACTATGTGCCTTTTATTACCGTTATGTTAACCCATTATTCACCACATATATTTCGGTAATAAAAATATTAGTGTTCTAAGTTTGAAAATTTTTGCAAACAAGTGCAAACAGAAAATTACGTGCCTGCCAGTGTCTTGATAAAAAAATAAAAATAACACTGTCTGGAAACAGGAATATTAAAAAATGAAAAAAAAAAAGTCAAGTGCGGCTTTGACTAGTAATGAGTCCGGTCGGTTGGTTGCATTACGATAACTGGGTGTTACGTGGAGTGGTTCGCCTTGCACTTGGCTCGTCTTCAGTGCAACAGCCGCGGCCGCCGGCCCTGGCCGGACCGGCTTTGCAATCGCAAAGCGATTCGGGTCAACAGATAAACCGGCTAACAGTGCAGGGTTGGTAAAACACGGAGAAAATTATGTATGCTGAATGCTGATTGCTGCTTAAACGTCTTTACAGTAATCTATGATTTTGAAGCTGCTAGCAAGTGCTGGTTTTTCCGTTAGCATCTTCATATAGGCAGCATATAGGCACAGGTATGGCACTTCAAAGAAGCGGAGTATCATTTATGCCTATATACATCCGTGCACACTTTAATGCGTGTGTGTTCGCCCGCTTCAACACCCTCGACAAGGAGAGAACGGGGGAGAGGTGCGGGGACGGGGAACGGCGACGCATATTGCGCGGGACTTTAGGAGATTCCGTTCTGTATGTAATACTATTATTAATTTTCTGCTATTGGTATATGCTGTAGTCCTAATACTAAATACATTACAGGAAAAACACGCAAATTTTTCTTAATGTGTGTAACAATCCACACATACTAATAAATGCTTTAATTTGATATGTAATAAATCATAGAATAGGTATGCTTGTAAATATGATGCAAACTCTAATTTTTGTTTACTTTTTAGAATACATGGTTAAGCTTACTTCTAACAAGAATTAAAAATAATAATAACTTATACTATACCATTAATCATTTTGAACAGCCCTACCTCTATAATACTGGAGTTACTGGCATAGTTTGGGATTAGCGGGATCGAGTTAATATTCTATTGTTACTCTCTGCGTGCGAACCTAAACTAGTATAAATTTAAGCCACCCAATTGACCGCTACCTTCTTAATCCGTCCGTGGATTACGAGTACAATTGTTACTTTCACAGAAAATTTGATGTTGTCGTATTCTTATATGCTACATTTAGATTCAATAATAGGTTAAGGCCGTATCTAAATTTTCCGGGGTCCAGTGCTGCCCCCATTTAAAATAAAAAATCTCTGCTTTGCAGTGCCTAACAGGGTCCTTAAATTAGTGTGGGATCATACAACACTGTATATGTATATGTTATCTGCATGTAATTTAAGGAGCAATAAAGTATTGAGTATTAAATAATTTCAAAGAAAACGGAGACATCACTTAAAATTTTGCTACTACCAAGTCCTAGATAACCCTTCAAAATATTTTATGAACTACTGTTTACAGTTTAAAGTGAGAACGTTAAGCTTTACTACGCACGTTTGCGAAAAACGGCCACTTTTGGCAAATGTGCGTAGTAAAGCTTAACGTTCTCATTATAAACTGTAAACAGTAGTTCATAAAATACTTTGAAGGGTTATCTAGGACTGGGTAGTAGCAAAATTTTCAATAATGTCTCCGTTTTCTTTGAAATGATTTATTTTAAATGGGGGCAGCACTGCACCCCGGAAAATTTAGGTACGGCCTTAACAATATACGTTGTAAATTTAATACATCTTTATTTGAAATTGTTTGATTTATGAATAAATAAAGCATTTACGAGTACAAATATACTTTATGAAAGTCGTATTATCGTAAAATCCATTATTTTATTTTATTAAATACTTCAATAACAATAAAATATAGTTTTGAATGAGTAATGCAAATGCTTCACTTATTAATAAGTAAGTGAATCATTTGTATTACTATAAATTGAATAAGTATTTTATCCGAATAGGGTTTTGAATTCTTCTGCCAATAAAACTATCCATGTGCGAGTCTTCGCATATATTATTTACTATGTGTTCGAAAATAAAAACTAGTCTCGTCCGGGGGTTTATATTTAGCCCGGTATCCTACCTGGCAACCTGTCCTGCACTTACAGCTTGCAAACCCTCCACTCCATGCTTCAATACTAATTAAATTGAGCATGCTGTGGCCACGGGTTTTATCGGTGATTTTTGCCGTAATAACTACAATCGGTCTGAGATAATAATCTAAGTGTCAACATATTGGTTGATCACCATGCGGAATAGTTTATTACTCGTACTTGTTGACTGTACCATCCGTTAGATACCTATTTACTTGAAATATAAATTTTCATTGCGTTGCGTCTTATTTTTCTTTCAAATGTTGATAGCTGATATTTTATTGATACAACTTCGGAAACATTCTATATCTCAACTACTCCCGCTTTTTCCTTACCTTATACTCTATAACTATAACTAGTGGCTTGCGAGCTGTAAACCCCGCGACTCCCCCCCAACCCGTTGAATTTTATCGGATAAAAAAGTTGTTCAGATGTTCACATATGTATGTTACAAATGTAAAGAACCTCCGAAAAACACCCTACAGGTTACCCTGCACCAAAATAACTGCTTTAATTTCGGTGTACCAAGGGACTTCAACTTTTGAAATGCACTTTTGAATATAAGCCATTGAAATGCCATGGAGTTACTCAGCTGTGATTGCGATGAAAATCAGAAGTAACAAAGAAACCTGTTGTGGAAAGACGGTAAAAGTAATGGATACAAAAGTATGAGACAATAGTTATTTGTCAAATGTTCATAATCACAATAAGCGCAAGGAAAGTAGCTGAGAGTGTGTCAGTAGGTCCAGGCGTACCTTTCTCCGCAACGACGCCGGCGCACTATACAAAACATATTTTACAGCTGATTTCGTGATACCTACTATCAGGGTTGTCATTTCATTTACTTTAGTTTAAGAGCGGTGCTCTTATCGGCGGAGTTTCTTTCATTCTTGTCTATCTTCCGCCATCCTCTTAACAACTTGATACGACACGCTATTAATTTTTTTATGTATTGTTGCATATAGCTGTGCCTTCCCTCTTCCTCTTCTTCCTTCTATTTTACTTTCTATTACATAGTTCGCATAAATTTGTCATACCGTATCAAGTGCCCTTACATATTACCTTGCCTATTTCCTATAACTGCCTACTATTTTCGATCAGAGTTGTCATGTAAATTAATTGTCATTGTAAATAAAATAAATTAATTAAATTATTTAGTTTTGGATTTTAAAATGTAATCTACCGTCACTTAATTAAAATACTTCTGTGGGTATCAAACTTTTTAAACAAGGAACTCAAAATAAACAATGTTTAAAATATCTTCATCTATTGTTGCCCTTTTTTTCAAATATTGAGGTATGGGGTAATTAAATCGTAATTTTCAACCCTGATTCGTGATACTCCGTCCGTCTCATTCATTATAGAAACAAAGTTTCTCTTGCATTGTAATCAAATTTCTTTCAGACCATTTTTATTTCCTTTCGACGTAGCAATGACGATGACATTTTATTCGCAGCATGTAAACTTTCTTTTCAATTGAAGTCGCGTTTATGGATTGATAGTGGTGGTTTATGGACCATTTATTTGAGTTCTTGTATTAGTTTTATAGCCAGCTTTACTGACCATCTTTCTGGAATGTTGGTTTTATAGCAGTGTTGTTATTGCGGCGACCTTCTTTCGTGGATTAACTTTAGGTAGGTATAGTGAAGTAGTCCTAATATTATTTATTCCGTTTTGTGCTCTATTCAATTTGGCGGTCGGTCAACCGCAATAATTTTCTGGTGGAGATAGTGATTCTAATATCTACTTGCCATTTCTCCTCATCAACATTTATCATTCACCATAACAATTTAAAGAAATGTGTACCTACGACAGTATGCGCATTCTACTCGGATATAATTAATGGTGTCCCAGAAATGGATCCTATGTAAAACATTTCTACATTCCTTCATTAGATGTTGTATCTTATATGCGTTGTTATGGGCTCTAAAGAAAATTGATATACATACAGTGCCGTAGCTACCCTTAGATTAGTGTGTCAAAACTATACTGCCTTTTTGTATTCGTGTTTTCTGGGAGATAACCGAACTAGTTATACATTCTTCCAAGAGCTACCTATATATGTATCTCTACCAAAGAGCCTGGGTAACATATTATATCTACTAGTCAAGAAAATATACCAAATAGGAATATGAAAAAAAAACATCTTTTACTAACAATATTTCGGTAGATACTTCTCGTAATAATAAGTCAATGCCTAGGTACTCAATTATCGTAAACAGAACTTGACACTACCGATTTATTAACAAGAATAGTTGAAAAACAAAATTAGTAGTATACCTAGGAGTTAATAGTGCAAATCTAAGCGTTTGAGAGTCGGGCCGTATCGGGGCTTCGCGGTCGAATGCTAAAATCTACGCCGAAGCACGCGGCCCGCCGCCGCCACGCATTTCAATGCTTTGCAACCCGAGTCCGACCCATACACGATGTTCACAATTCACAATATTCATACTATTGTGTTCTATGATTTTCCCATATAGGAATATCATCATCATCATCATCAGGTCTTACTAGTCTCCACTGCAAGAGCACGACCCTCTTGTACTACCAGAGCCATACATATAGGAGTACACTATATACCTTATTAAAAAGAGAGTAAAAAAGATAAAAAATAATTTTATACAGGTATATAACATTATATTTTACGGGAATCCTTTAAACATTTTTTTTTTTACAAAATGAGTATAGCTAGAGAACATCGTGCTGAATATAAACTATCATTACATTTTAACGTTGTTGATGTAATGAAATGACAGCACAGTAAATTATTTTTATATATAAAAAAGTAAAATACAGTCGATAATTATTCTACAAAATGCTTATTAAAGTAGAATGAAGAATTTCGTGTTCAAAAAACGCTATTTACTGAGTATTTAGCACAATTTTAAAGTAATTGAAAATTCCCTTACTACGAGTAGCATCAAAATTCTTCCGTGACATCCCATAGCGATATGGCCTGCAAATTCCAACACATGGAAATGACAGGCCTCAATCAACCTGCACGATCCCTTCAATCCGAGATGTTTAATCAATGTTTATGTAATTAGTCCCTAACTGTTGTTTCTTAGTTCCGGAATGTAGCATAATAAATGTTTAATTAAACATCTGGTTGCAGAGGAATAACAGCAATAAGTAAGTAGCCACAAGCCACGAGTGAGATTCGAACTCACGCCCTTCACGTCTGTACCGTGACTGCGCTTCCAATTGGGCACGTGACTTCAAATCACTCTTAAGAATTTCCTCATCACATATTAGCATGCGTATTTCTTCATTACTATTTAGTAGTGTGGTATTCAACTTTATTCATATTATAAAGTGAAGAAGGCTTTATTTTAATTATTGATTTATATAGCATTACAATAATCGGAACAATATCTAAATTACTCGTGACGGAATTTTTCATCACATTTTTTAAATTTAGAACATGGGTACTTATTAGGTAATCCTAACAAATAAAGTTCAAAACATTTTCTTGACCATGTTTTTGGACTAACCGCACGGACATCCAATTTCATATTTAGTACCTAACCAATATTCTAAATATTCTCATTATTTGTAAATAAGTACCATCAATTTCCATCTCTATTTAATATATAGATTTCGAAAGTTTATAACTACCATCTTGTTTCATATGCGACATCTCAATATTAATAAAATGGTCGCCGTTGAAGAAAATTATAATGGCAATAAAATGTGCGGCTTTGCACGAGGCTTTTGACCCGCTCGGGTTCAATGCTCCGACCGCGAGGCTAGACCAAATCCTGCTAATAGGTGGCTCCAAACTACGGGCCTTAGAACCAGACAGGATGAAGAACAGCCACTGTATGTGTGTAGTGAAAAAACAAAGAAAGTTTGTACGTAATACATATACAAAGTGGAAGGGACATACCCGTAATAAATCGAACCACTGGCTATAGTAGATCACTAAAGTACGAGTATAGTGAAATTAAAATAACAGTCAAAAACCAACAAAAAAATTCGACTTTCCCATACAAATCACCCGGGCGGCCGCACACTTTTGTATGGAAATGTCGAAATTTATTTTTGTTTTTTGGCTACTGTACTGTTTACGGCTAGTAAGTAATTATTTTGTTACTACGAGGAACAAAATAAGAGATTACTTATAGAGATTTTTATCGCTTACTTGTTAAAAATATTAGCAACATGAAACTTATGATGAAGTAAGTTATTACAGTAATTGATATTGACTAGATACCTATATTTATCTTTGTATTGGCCTCGCCTACAATATTTATAAACAATAACATCTCATCAAAGCATCGGCATACAATAATTACAGTCCATAAGTTCCATTATTCCTCGGGCTCTGCACGTGCATCCGATTATAGATTCTTTGTTTTACACGGAGAAGAACTTTTAATAGACAGAATCCTGAGGTTAGTCATCGCTTATTGATTCCCTACTATTAGCATAGCAGTAGTTTCATCGGAAAAGCCATATCAAACCCAAAGAGATATAGAACCAAGCGAGTAGTAGGTACATTACATTAAGTGTCGTCACATCAAAAACCTTAATAGGTACCTAAAATAACGTCGATATCGTAAAAAATGCATTACCGATCAGTAAATGTTGTATTGAACTGCTTACTTAATTAAAAGTAGTAGATTAATCTCATAATAAAACTTATATGAGCGCATTCGTTCTCTTTAGCTTTGATACAAAGATACATCACTAGCAATTATATATTAATCAAGAATTATTCTTTGATCTCCTTATAAGGAAAATATTAACATATTTAAAATGTTTATGTGAATGGTTACACTGTTCTAGGATTGTCTGATAGCCTTGAAATGTTTCTTCAATCAATGATTGATGAACGACAAACAGGGCCGGACCAATCATGTCATCCAAGGTAGGCAATGCAACGCTGGATCAATCCCCCAGATCCGGATTTATCTTCTTTAGCCCTTATGCCTAACGCTGGCACTAGGTCCAGTGCCACTCCTTAAAAGAATCGAGGAAAATGGGGTCGCGGAGCCCCTAAGAAATGCGGGGCCCCTAGGCAATTGCCTACTCTGCCTAACGGTGAATGCGCCCCTGTCTACAAACACACGCCACAAACAATCTGAACCAAGATTTCTCGACTCGAATCAACTAGATCATTACCACAGTCATTACTACTAATATTTCTCCTGCACGTCTGTAATATCTTTAATATCTCTGTAATATCTGTTTTTGCTTTAAGACCTAAATTGTCTTTAGTTTTTAGGGTTCCGTACCCAAAGGGTGCAAACGGGACCCTATTACTGAGACTCCGCTGTCTGTCCGTCTGTCACATGGCTCTATCTCTTGAACCGTTATAGCTAGATACTTGAAATTTTCACCGATTATGTATTACTGTGGCCGCTATAACAGCAAATACTGAAAATAAAAAAAAGTTAAAAATTAAAGAGGGGTCGCCATACAAAAAATGTGTTTTTTCAGCGTTTTTAACTAGATTTTTATAATGGCATTAACTAGATACTTGAATTTTTCGCAGATTATGTATTACTATGGCCGCTATAACAACAAATACTAAAAATAAAAAAAAAGTTAAAAATTAAACGGGGTCGTCATACAAAAAACGTGTTTTTTTAGCGTTTTAAAACATTGTACGGAGGTACGGAACCCTTCATGTACTAGTCCGACTCGCACTTGCCCGTTTATTATATTTTTCTCCAAACGTTTTCTGGTCACACACTAGCAAGTATCATAATTGGCATTTAAACTCTAATGTAGAGTTGGCCGCTTTGCTACCAACAAAAAGAGAACCGAAATTCGCTGCAGCGTCCGTCTAACAGACGTGGCCGAATAAATTACACTTAATAGCACAATGAGTTTCAACGATTTGCTGATCTTCGTTATTAAGGATTTATTGGAGATGAATTGAAGGTAGAGTTCAGGAAATGGCCAATTAGAACATAGCTATGGATTACCTAACAAAAGTTTGCAGGAAAATTATGTTAGGTAGATATTATTGATTTAATTTGGTTCAATTATCTGTGTAATGATCAATTTGTGACAGAGAATAATACAATGTCATCTTTGATGAGTTGTTGTTAGGTACATAACAATGTCCTTATTTTGAAACTACAAAGTACACTATAAAGATTCGTCTTATAGTAAGAACTTTCGTAAAATCTTCTATGAAAATCAAATCTGATAAATACCTACGCGCTATTTTTTCGACGTCACCTCATTGCACTGAGTAAGTTCAATTTGGACCCATAATTTTGCAAAATAATAAAAAACATTCAAGAGTTTCAACTTAATATAAAGTGACATAAGATGAAGTCACACAGAATCGTCAATCTAATATAATGTAAAATCCGTGCACCTCATTCATCATTTCTGTAATGAGACCGTGAGTGATGGATGGCAAATTCCAAAACTCTTTAAGTGCCAAAAGGAATAAACCCTGACCATTACAATGGCCCATAAATAAAATTGCTGTTCGAACAGTTCAAGCACACTTCTCTTGTAAAGTGAACACCATTTAATAATATTTTTCTACCAATATTTTTCTTACAAAGGCTGGATAAATCCATATTTTAAGGCAATTCGTGTATTCCCTCTAAACAAATCAGCCTTTATAAAACTAATAGGCTAAGTCAGTGGCTGAATATACACAATACCAAATCAATTTTATTATGAGTTTATTGGTAATTTATTATGTAAAACATGTAGAATTTCGAAGGTTGTATTAGAGGAAGTGCCTGCATCGATCACGTTATTCTTTCGTCATGATAACTATTTACTTGTTAGCTCTGCTACTTCCAATTGTGTTAGATTAATGGATTTATTCACTTTATAACAATATGTATTTTTTGTTGCTGTAAATTAATTCAGTAGTTCCTAACGAGATGTAAATGCAAGTTTTTTTAGTAACACCCTCATATTATTCCGTTAATTTCGTATTTATTGAATATTATAATAACTTAACTAAGTATTATATCTAGGTACAGTTTCTTAGTTACTATTTAGATAAACATTGTTATTTTTATAAATGATAACGATGTAGATACAAGGACATATATTTCTTGAGCAAAAAGTGTTCAAATACAGCGCCGAAAAATGAAAGTTATATCTTCGAAAGTGATATTTATAGCGATGAGCCGGTGACAAATACACATGAGTGGGATTTTCCTTTGGGGTCCTCTCGATCGGTCAGTGTGTCGCTGGTGAGACCGAGAGCGACGCGCTCTTGGCCGCCATGTGTACTCGTATCTCTTCACGCGACAATAAAGTACACAGATCCACGAAGATTTCCACGAACTTTTTATCAGAAATCCTGAGGTCGTGTTCTAAGGCTCTATCACTCATGCTCTATCGCAGATGGCTAAGACAAGACCAACCATTTTTTTATCTCGACGAAAAGGGGAATCAAGTGCACAAATAAAATTAGCGCCATTTTAAGCTTTTTCCGAGAGAATTGAAAGGTATTTAATGCGTGCTGCAATATTTTTATATGAATGAAGTATATACGGATATACTTACAACGAGGAAAATCATGTGTACCTGTCTAAAGTCTTTAAAATAATAAAACATTATGAAAATAAAAATAAATTTGTGTCTAAGTTTCTGAATGAATTGAAACATAAAACAGTTGAAAATGACAGAAGCTAGTAATAATAAAGAAATATCGTAAAAATAAATGCTGACGCAACGCGACGGAGCATGCTGCTAGTATCGGTTAAATCTAAATGCCATATCCACACCGTTACCTATTCGTATTGTTAGATAAATTTACCAAATATCATATGGCCAAGCGTTGGTCACATTCATGCGTAGGAGGGCACTGGGTGATTGACCGAGGCCTTGACCAAGAGCCAGACCATAATCTCGACTAATAAGCGTATTTACATTATATTCCTTTCGGGGCTGCTAGCGGCGCCCGGAGAAAGTTCTTTGAATACAGTCCATTATTAAAACGAGGACGTTGTCTGATGAGAGTTTTGTTCATATAAGGATGAGCCTCGTCATTGGGTATATCAGCCTCGTCATATTTGGGTATTTATTACAAGTAACTTTTTAGTGTGTTTTAATATGCAACAAAGTTACAATTACAAGTATTGTTACTGTGTTATTACACTTATTACCTTATGTTGTAATGCCCTTTGAGATAGAGAAATTAAAGAGAGAGAGAGTGTAAGTATACAGCCAAAACATGAAATTTATGGTATCAAAAATTAAAAAGTAGAAGTTTTTACCACTAGTGGTTCTGTGAGCTGTAAACCTCGCGACTCACCCCCAACCCGTTGAAGTTTATTTGATAAAAAAGTTATTTAGACAAATAAAACAAAAAAGCTTTACGACATATTTGAATTTTTTTTCGAAATGGCTGAAATGTGACTTTCTTAAAGTTTTAAACCCCCATTTCTTTGCCATTTTGAAAACTTCCGAAAACTGAATCGACAAAAAAAAAATTATCGAACCTGCTTATAAAGTTTTACGAGAATCGGTTGATAAATGTGACCTGTAGGCGAGAACAAACCGACAGACAGACAGACAGACCAAGATGAGATTGGCGAAAAAAGCTTTTGTCCGTCAGACAAAAGCATTAGGCCAATCTCGAAACTGAGCCGCTTCGCTCGCTCGGTCTACTAACACAAGTATAGCTTTGTTTTGGGATGCGACGTTATAAGTCAAAATAATTTATTATATATATAATAATATTTATTTATATATATATATATATATATAAATAAATATATAGGACAAATCACACTGATTAAGCTAGCCCCAAAGTAAGTTTTAAACTTGTGTTATGGGATACTAACTCCCAAGACCCAGGACAATTTGAAAAAGGCCATTTTTCAACTTGCCCTGGCTGTGGATCGAACCCAAAACCTCCGGATTAGCGGTCTAGCGTGTTAATCATTACGCCACGGAGGTCGTCATATATATATATATATATGTTTGTTGTTACCAACATAATTAAACATTTCTTTATATTTTTCTGACCAAAGTAGAAATTATAGAGTCACGCGTTCTATTTTTTTAAGAGAGACGTAGAAAATCTTTTTCCTTAGGTATTGTTTTTCTTGCCATTGTCAAACTCACGAAAAACAAGCGTAACGAGAATTAAATGTTGAGGAAATCAAGTAAATGAAGCAAAATCTGTGTGGCATTTTGAAAATTAAATTATTTCTGGATTATTGCTGACTCTCAAATGGATCGACAAACGCGACATAATGGAGGCTTTGTTTATACGCGTGCGATACGGCGCGATCTCATGCGTTGTTGTGAACAAGGCTGCACATAATCGACGCAATTATCCGCCAATCCTATTTGTTTGCTATTGGTTCCGCATTTCCGATGCATTCTCAAAATGTGCTTGTGTATTCTATTCATTTCATGATTTTTTAATGGTTTTATGATATCTATTCGATTCAGTGTAAACAGGTGACTGTTTACACTTAATTGCATATAGCATTTCCTCTTTGGGATTTCGGTCTATCCTAGTCAAAATTACGTAATTTATTATTTTGTGTACCTAAGCAAAATCTATGTTCCTATATACATTTATTGTTGTTGTTATTGTTTTATATATCTTTATTGTATATAATACAGTAACATTAATACACCATATAATGTGTACAATCTCTTATCTCTTTCTTGTATTCAGACGGATGATATTCCTATTATCTATACGAATATATAGTTTAATTATGTATAGCAACACTAGTGAAATTAAGGCGGGAATTATAGTGGGTTTACAATTTGCAATACTGTGCGTGTTTATTAGTTAGTTATAAATAAAACACTGCTAAATATCGTCGAGCATAGCTCCGGGCCTTTCTTCGCTCTCGACGAATATTTCACTGTGTTTTATTTATAATTTTTTTTGTATTATATTTATATTTTTTTTGTAGACAAAACGGATAGATAATACATTTTTTGGTATAATTTTCATATAAAAAGATAATTGTATAAAATAGTAATATGTATTATAAAGGCAGATTTAGGCAAATTTAGAGGTATGTTTGTGATTTTCTCTATCGAGCCAAAAATGCTCAATCGTCTTTTGGATATTGTGGGTGTCTGTAGTATGTAAAATTTTTGAGGAATAAACTGTAGTAGTTTAATTACAGTGTCATTTTTAAAAACACAAAATTTTTTTTGGCTCTGAACTTCTATACGTGCATACTACATTGTCACATCTGTTTTCAAGTTAATTCTATAACTTTGAATATGCCATAACCTCAATAAAAAATATTTATGAGTTGATACTCATCATATACATATCTTTTCATTGGGGTTATGGTATATAGAGGTAAAATCTGACGTTGTCAACATTTCTTAGGCGCGTTGATGTCTTTTAAATTTAAAAAAATATACATTTTTCTATATGTTAGATATAGGTATTTCGAAAATAATGTTGAAAATAGTTATAATTATTCACTCAGTAAAGTAATTATACTTTTTTGTAATAGTTTATAAAAAATGTACCCAAATTTAAAAAAAATCATAATACATCAAATATGTGACAGTAAACCGCGCACGACAAAGTAATATTTTCTCGTGATCTCAGTTAAAAACAACGGTATTCGGAAAGATGCCGGGATATTCGTGGGAACGTAGAATAAAAATTTATTGCATCGCATTATGTGATAAAGAGTTGGGCTGTGAAGGAAACCGGTACCGCTGCGGGGGGAGCCGGTGCGTTGTGTTGTGACATAATACGTGTTTCCGTTATAAACGGGCCTAGATCACGAATTTATTGAACTTCGACTTACAAATCCTACACGGGAAAAATAGTACGATGCCCTACATACTAACTATCGTTTTCGTAAAAAAACTCTTTAATCAGTAATCCATACTAGGTATATACTCCATTTATATATACCTTATATATGGATGGAGTACTGGCACTTCTTACAATAGCGTATCGTACTCAATATATTACTGTTATATGAGCGCATTTTATTTTATATAAGTACTTAAACGATTTTTCTGCCTATATCTAACTAATATTATACATTGCATTCATATATACATAACCATAACAAACCATATAATACGAAATATGCGTTCCATTTCAAATAATTAATGAGTCAAAGAATCTAAAATTTAGTTCGAATTGAACTCGCCGGATGTGCTTTACGACGTTCTATTGTTTTTATTTAATTTCAACCAATGGCGATAGTAAAGTCTTAATTTTTTTCTGACTATGAAGAATACATAAAAGTATATTGAAACGTTACTAAGTGACATACATGCGCAACAAATAATGGACTAAATAATAAGAATAATAAAATGGACATCCTGTATTGAGCCATTTTAATGTTTAGGAATGCAAGTAATCTAGCCATTTGTTTATCCTTAGGTATACTCGTACATAGGTAAGAGGAAAATAATAAGCTTTAAGACATTGTAACGACAAAGAAATTGGACTATTATACTCGTACTTAATGGTGTTTGAAGTTTTAAGTTCTAAAACATTTTTACTCCAGACGCAGGTACTTATAATTCGACCAGTTACCGTTTCAATGTTTTTGGTCTCATATCAAATCCACAAACTGATTACATTTTAATGGGTGTCTGGTCGTGTCACGTCGAGCTCCGCCACCTCCGCAGACTGCGCGGACGTGTGTGGCGTGACGCGGGTCCCGTTAGCGACACACTACTCACTGAACACGCCACGTAGGCGTCGACGGCAAACTTTAACAACTGATGTGGTGCATAACACATTATCACAATAGCATGTTGATGCCATCACACAATGTTCGTAATATAAAACTAGCTATTTGAATTTCCAGCTATGCCATTTAAAGCTATTCGTATAAGTGAACAATATTGTCAGATCCAGGCATCTGACAAAGCTTTTAACAACTGCCATCGTCTGCGCACAAATAAAAGTGGGTGGGTTTTAAAATATTTGTGGAAGTCCAGTAGGTTTATATGGTGAGATAATTTGCAAAAACGTTGTGAATAAAGCACTTATGGAAGCAAATGGGAATAGAAATAGAGAGAGGCAAAAGAAAAGGTGGATGTTATGTGTTAACAACGATATGGCTTGTAACGATTTCTCTCTCTCTCTCATCTCAGCGTATTCCCAGTTGCATCCTCAGCTGCAATGCTGTGAAGCCCGGGGCCCGCTTTCCGGCTTTGCCTTCTCCACTTCGCTTGTAAAGATGTTACAGTCGAAATAACAAAGGAAAGAACAATATGGAAACGACTAACATGCTGTGCCGACCCCACTTAGAGTTGGCTAAGGGAAGAAAGGAAGAAAGAAAAAAGAACGGGCAGAACGAAATTCGCCGGGTCAGCTAGTTTGAAATAAATTGTTGTCTTGACAGTGACAATGACAATCTGAGTTTTCGAAAGTTAATATTCAACAAAGAGCAAGAAAGGATATTCAATTGCTGCGTTGTGACGGCAAAATATAAAACAATTGGTTACCACCCCTTTTCTCTCTTAAGGGTGTCTTATGACTGGGAATGGGGAGCAGCGTCCTTTGCGCTATGACTTTATACCATCTACTGCGATCACCAAGCTGCATTTATTAGTAGAGGCGTTTATAAATCATAAAGGCTTCAATAAAATAGAATTATCAGTTATTTTTTTCCCAAGAAACACGTATCGAAATATAAAATATTATATGTCAATATTACGGTCAAGGTATGGGAGGCCAAAAATTATTTTTGATATTTCCTTTAAGGCCGTACCTGAATTTTCCGGGGTCCAGTTCAGCCCCCATTTAAAATAAATCATTTCAAAGAAAACGGACACATTTTTTAAAATTTTGCAACTACCAAGTGATTAAAGATAACCCTTCAAAGTATTTTATGAACTACTGTTTACAGTTTATAGTGAGAACGTTAAGCTTTACTACACACATTTGCCAAAAGTGGCCGTTTTTCGCAAATGTGCGTAGTAAAGCTTAACGTTCTCACTTTAAACTGTAAACAGTAGTTCATAAAATACTTTGAAGTGTTATGTAGGACAAGGTAGTTGCAAAATTTTAAATAATGTCTCCATTTTCTTTGAAATGATTTATTTTAAATGGGAGCAGCACTGGACCCTGGAAAATTCAGGTACGGCCCTAAGTTCGGGAAATTAGTTCAGTTCAATATCATATACTAAATTCATAATTAAAATAGTTTCAGTATATGCTGTTAGGCTAACAGTTCTAACGGTTAGACCCTGTATAAGACCGTGGCGAAGTCTTTATATAATGGCTACAGTAACTTATTGTCGATTCTTCACCACTTGAAGCAGGCACTTATCGTGATCGCTCTTTTTCACCCACAACAGAAGCCACCGTCATATTAGCTGCTCATAGAAACCGCTACTTATGGTTTTCCGACAATGCGTGCTGGCACGATGTACTTTAGCGTGTGTTCACATATACAGAAGCGCAGCATACGAGTACCTACATACATCTTGTTCTTTGAACACATTTTATAAAAAATAGATGTCGTTAACTTAAAAAGCTTTGTGATTTTTAAGTTATATTTATTTTTATAAATAATATTTCTTGTGATTTAGCTGAAGAGGAATCTTAGAGCGGAGTTAACTTAAAAAGCTTTGTGATTTTTAAGTTATATTTATTTTTATAAATAATATTACTTGTGATTTAGCTGGAGAGGAATCTTAGCGTGGCCTATCTCCTATTCGAAAAGTCAGTTAGAAGTGTGGCCGTAGTCCACTAGATTCTTTTTAATGAGATGTGGACTGAATTCGAAAAATTGTATTTTATTTAGTCCGTTAGTTAGATTATCCAAAAATCCCATATTTTTCGAATTATCAAAGTATATCGTAAAAGCTGATCCAAGGAATGAGCGAGAATCTGAATCATAAATATGAATAGGCCATGTGGTTAGCAACCTATCAATATTATAATTTCCCATTTCCACCTTCATGCCCACCATTAAATAATACGTTAAAAGTGGCCTGGGCGTGACCGCCCTAGGCTTTGTCTGCCCCGTTAGGGATAAAGACGTGATAGTGTATCAAAGTAGTGAAAATAAACAAAGATACAGGGAGTTAAAGTTTCAGAGTGGGAGTGATTGACGCGTCAAGTGATAATCGTACTTGATCGTGACGTCATGTGTAATTTAAATGCTTTGTTATCATTTGCTAATCTGAAAAAAATACTTATAGGTACAATACCTGTTAATAATCTACCTCATGAGCTAAAAATATTTTTTTAGTCCACATCCGAATTGTGCCCATGGTTCTCCATTTCATAAGCCGTGGATTTTTTGGTTTTTTCGGCCTAAACTTACTTGTAACTACTTACTTATATAGCGAAAAATGAAATTAAATTGTTTCCGAGCCTATACATTCTGCATGAAAATAATACTTTTAGCGTTTGTGAACGGACCTCTTGCGGAAATGACGGCGTGATGACAAGTCGATACAAAGTAGTGTTACGATTATAAAGAAAAAGCTATTCGCAATCTGCCTCAAGAATGTCCGAGTAATCCCGATTAGCTCGCATCTCGGTCTACCCATGGCATTCGAGCTGATGCGATGGTCACGCTGAATTCTTGGCTTTATGATGCGACATTCTTAAAAATATACACCTGTTACGATGACATACTCGTATTACGTTGCCTAGATATACAAACATATTCACGGATAGAAGTAAGCGATTCGATCTTATTCATATTTATTGGCGATAATGGTATAAAAATATATGTGGGTAAGTATGTACATTTTATTCTAGGACCCTCTATGATTCTTGTAAGTAATTGTCCTATCTACTTATTTGCAAGTTTACTGGAAGAGATGCTGTGTTTCCATAGTACAATAAAGATTATTAGATTTTATTGTTTCTATCATTGATAAAACAACATCCTTTGGTTTAAATAGTGTTATCTTGGAACACTCACAGTTAGACGAAACCTTAAATTCAGGTTAAGCCTAATTTCAAAGTAAAACCTAAACACAAATGAGACATCTTTCACTTAACTTGATAGCATTACACTCGTGTGTTGTGGTCTAACCATTTTACTTAATTTCACGGCATTCACTTTCATTTCTATTAGTTGACCTCAATGATGATTCAAACTTTCGACGAACTGACTCATAAATGACATGATAACTCTTAGATATATTATTTAGTACGTGATATTTAACCACAACATTTCTTCAACCGCAAATAATATCTACAGTGTAGACTCTAGACAGTAGGTACTTACTACTTTGATACTTCTTGCCTTTGGATTATGTCGTCAGATCCTAGTCTAGTAAATATCTAGAATTCAGATTAGTAGCAACCTATTTCATACCTAATTTACCAAGTCTTTGTCCAAAAGTTTAGGCTATAGAGTCCAGCTAATGAGACTTTCATTTTACTCCGACAATGGATACTCATTGACACCATCAGCACTATCATTATTCTATTCATTAGTCATTAGGGCATTCCAAGAAGTTTACTGCTCAACGACTTTGCAACTTTCAAATAATGGAAGTTGGCAGAGGAAATGAGATAAAATACCTACCTACCAATAAATAATAATTATATATAATAATATATAATAATTATATATATATAATAATTATATAAATTCATATATGAATTTACTATAGATAATTTATGCAACTATATTGTTTGTCGGTCAAGATCAAGATAGTTACATAATAAGTTATTAATTCAGTTACATACAATAACATTGTTGTGTCCAACCATCTGTCGCTAATTTTATTTTAATATCTAATGTAGCTACTGCTGCCTAATTGTTTGATTCGTCTTATGCCATTAAAAATTTTAATTTTTGCTTCCTTACACAAAGAGGAGTGCCAAAATATTTCACTTCTCAACAATTAACCTTGATACAGTTCAAAGCCTCCAAGTCAGTTATGGCTATGATTTTTTATGATTTATTAGAGACGCTTATGTGTTCGCATGTCAAGGTTTTTTGTCACTTATCAGTCCAGCAAGAACTATAGTAATTACCTACGGTTTACACGGTACCCGTGATTCATTCTGATCACATGGCATACTATACGATACACTAACCAACGCCCAACCAACAGAAACAGACATATTGTTTCGGTGTTTTTATTAATATTTTTTTTTGCGTTGTTTTTGTTATGGATTATGTCAGGTGTTCTTGAGTTTTGATACATTGAACAAGCTATATAATAAGTCGAGTCGGTGTGAGGATAAGAGTTGACATTGTAATACGATTAGGTAGGTACTTCTTAAAATTACTTTGTCAAATTGCACAAATGATTACAAATGACATCTATTTATTATTTCCATTTGTATGTTCATATTCTAGTCGACTGCTTATTACCTCTTCATTAGGATTAATAAAAAATAATTCGAAGAAGTTCCATAGCTGCCACATGAACATAAGCCTGAAGGTTTTCTAACAAAAAATCTTCCTGTTTCATGCATAGTTACATATAATAAGGCCTATTACATGTAATCTGTCTAGGAAGGCTGTCAGAACAGATTGCTTCAGTGTCGTGTGGTCTAAGGAACGGAAACGAATGTCTCATGCCACCGAGCGGAGTAATTGGGTACATTAAAACAAGGAGAATGAGGTAAATTAAACCCGTCAAAATATGCCAACCGGTGTTATTAAGTGTGGTTAGTTTTTAAATAATTCGTGTTTATAATCGGCCATTGTATTATAATAAGCAAACTGTAATTGATTGTAATTAGTGTGTTGAAGCTATTATGTCAGAGTGAGGTGAGGCTTCGACGGCAGACGCACCACGGCCGCGCATTAGTTCCCTCGTTTATGTGATGTGCCGTATGACCTACACCTACGTAAACAACATGCATGGGACCTTGCACACTAATTAGTTTTCAAACAATCATTATTTGATTGACGTGTACCTCTATTTGTATGCTTGGTGGGCAGGGTTAACAAGAAAAACAGTACCCTCCAAACAAAAACTTCACAAAGAAGGCCCGACTGATGAAGGTTTGCTTACTGAAATTATTTCTGTAATACAAAAGAAATAACAATAAAATGAGCCGAAGTTTTCAGTTCCTATTGTTGTTTTATTTACGAAATTCCCTCGTTGGTTTTTATTCACCTCTAGCCCTAAACTCGTTGGTGCTCCTGGAGATGTTTGGTCATTGACACAGCTCAGGGTTGGCTGTACTGTACCTAGGCTCTAAAGCCAATCTGCCCTACCACAAGGCCGCCTGGTCTTGCAAGGGCGTTCGTTGTTCTTACTCAAAATAGAACACTTTTTAGGGTTCCGTAGCCAAATGGCAAAAAACGGAACCCTTATGGATTCGTCATGTCTGTCTGTCTGTCCATCCGTATGTCACAGCCACTTTTTTCCGAAACTATAAGAACTATACCGTTGAAACTTGGTAAGTAGATGTATTCTGTGAACCGCATTAAGATTTTCACACAAAAATAGAAAAAAAAACAATAAATTTTGGGGGTTCCCCATACTTAGAACTGAAACTCAATTTTTTTTTTTATCAAACCCATACTTGTGTGTATCTATGGATAGGTCTTCAAAAATGATATTTCGGTTTCTTATATAATTTTTTTCTAAACTGAATAGTTTGCGCAAGAGACACTTCCAAAGTGGTAAAATGTGTCCCCCCCCTGTAACTTTTAAAATAGGAGAATGATAAAACTAAAATAAATCTATGATGTAGGTACATTACCATGCAAACTTCCACCGAAAATTGGTTTGAACGAGATCTACTAATTAAGTAGTTTTTTTTTAATACGTCATAAATCGTTAACCGCAATTTACCTTTAGAACTTTTATATTATGTTACTTGCTGCTACGGAACCCTTCATGGGCGAGTCCGACTCGCGGCGCACTTGGCCGCTTTTTATTATTATCATCTCATAGTGCATTGGGTAACTTGTAACTGGTTATATACATTCACGTCATATTACTTATACAATATACATTCCACCTTTTATTTCTTTGATAAAGTACATTTTAATAACCAGACTTTTTTTTCAAAAAATGTTGTATCCCCTTAGTTCGGATGCCAAATTACAGTTTTTAGTACCTTCGAATGTAGTCTTTAAGTAAAACAGACAGACATGGCGAAACTTTAAGGGTTCCTTTTTTTACTACGGAACCCTAAAAATGAGTCAAGTACTTTACCGTGTACAGAATTACCGTGATAATTTAATATACGAGTACACTTAAGGCCGTACCTGAATTTTCCACGTTTTCCAAAGTTGGAATGAGTTCCTGAATTTTCCAAAGTTTCCACATTTTGCGAAAAACGGCCACTTTTGGCAAATGTGCGTAGTAAAGCTTAACGTTCTCATTATAAACTGTAAACAGTAGTTCATAAAATACTTTGAAAGGTTATCTAGGATTTGATAGTAGCGAAATTTTAAATAATGTCTTCGTTTTCTTTGAAATGATTTATTTTAAATGGGGGCAGCACTGGACCCCGGAAAATTTAGGTACGGCCTTAATTATAATTAATAATGTGCTGCACATCGTGTTTGGTGTTTGCCTCGCTCTAAGATATTACCTATAGGCTATAGGACATAATTTTCATAGAACCTAGAGGTATGTTTTCAATAGATACGCAGAGAGGCTGTGTCAAGGCAGTCCTATCCTATGTGATCTTGAAGGTAAATAAATCATATTTGTTATTGTTATTACGGAATGTGTCTAGCAAACATAGTTAGGGATGTACTTTAACATAATAGTCCTTCTTATAGTATTGATCAGTCTTCGCTATCGAAAGATATTAAAATATCCTGAAATCATATAAAAAAATAAGTACTTACTTTATTATTGTTTTTTTACATTTATCTATGATATCACATTTTTAACCAGATTTAAAAAAGGAGTTCCTATTTTAGTTTGTAATGTAGTATTTTTATGTAGGTACTCTGAGTAGGTACTCTTATAGATAGATATGTCCATTGATTCGTCACGTTTAAACCGATAAAAAAAAATTAGGTCCATAATTATTAAGATAACTAACATTACAAAATTGTAAGTATCAACCGAAGCAAACATCGTCTTATTATGATAGTAAGTCTCCGAATGCATCTGTCTACCTAGTACCTACGTTATTGAAGTAATCTGATATACCTATTTACTTATAATATTTATTTCGAACCATTTAACCCTCACATCTTATCACAATATCTTAAGCCATAACAAACAATGTAATCTCAGTCCATCCATATAACGAAGACATTATTTAAAATGTTGCTACTATTTTAAATAATGTCTTCGTTTTCTTTGAAATGATTTATTTTAAATGGGGGCAGCACTGGACCCTGGAAAATTTAGGTACGGCCTTTTGCAAATCTAATTCATAAAAATTCTTCAAATATCATGTTACTTTTTCACGTCAATTAATATTATTTATAATATAAAGAAAACGAGCTCTAAAAATCCACATTTTTGCCTGATTTAGCCTCATTGTTAAAAGAAGTAGGTACTTTTCTTGTTGCATTTCTTTATAATACTCGTATTTGCAATCCTTAGGGATCACTTCTCGGAGAACGATTTTCTTCATTCTTGCTATTATAAAAATGTCAGGCTTTTTGTAATCACTATCATTTAATGTACTTAATTAGGTAAGTACTTCAATCATGAAGCACAGTTCCACATTTTTGTCTCAGGGTCTTTCCTAAAAATCTGGTCTTTCCTAAAAAACAGGTGGTAGCAAGCCAAAAAGAAAGAAATGTCACGAGGGTCGACATTGTTTTGTTACTGATTATAAAAATAGCCGTTTTCAATTGTTTTTATTCTCTAGCGAATCTGCGTATACAATCAATAATGTACGCGCTTGTTAAATGAAACACACCTACAATTTCGTGGCGCTAGTGTCGCGGTCCCATGGTGTAATGGTTAGCACTTTGGACTTTGAATCCAACGATCCGAGTTCAAATCTCGGTGGGACCTATAAGGAGACTGTTGTTTTTTTGTTCTAAATGAATTCTTATATAAATATCAGGGCCATGAGCATATTTGATACATATAGGTACTTACTTTGTTTACTCGAACATGATTGCATAATAAAAATAATTGTCCTCAAATAAGTATATTATTTTTTGAAGTTAATGTCATTCTTATCAGAAATTATTTTTTTTTAGTAAGTACCTATCTATTATAATAGTAGTAGTAAAATATGATTAGTGTTTTGTAACAAAACAAATTAAGTGTGTATTTTGGTTGTTTAGGTTGTTAAACTTGACTCTACCAGACTCTACTTCTAACATAGCTACACATCTAACTTGTAGAATCAAAAAAGATATAAATATGTCCAGAGCGTAGCAATTAACTAATTTTAGATACTTAACCTTGCCTGGTGCTGGTGCATAGGTAGTAAATAGCTAATAAAACCTATAGGTATGGTTGTACCTCTATTGATTTACTAACACAATATTTCAAACAGACATAAACTGACATTTTGTCATCAAAGCGTTTGTGCGACATTCTCAAACGTCCCAACGAGATTGGTTTTTGCGAGGGATGATTAACAGCGCGAAGTGACAGGCGGGACAACAAGGATTGCAGACAGATAGCCCACCTCGGGCGGTTCTCATACCGAGCCGACTCGGATTCATTCCCATGGGCATGTTATCAAGTCCGCGGCAAAAATAACGATGTAACTTCATAATATGAAATTGACATGATGGTTTCAATCGCAAATTTGAGCGTTCGACATCAATTTGAAAACCACGATGACTGACCTAAGTTTGGGGACAATACCTGGGATTTCGAAAAAATGTTTTTTTTTATACAACTGAACACTTTGTACAGAAATGTGATTATTTTTTTTATCATTGGTGGTTCCAGTGATAAGCTTGTTCATACAGGTGACTTTTAAACACCATCTAAATTTTTGAAGCAAGTTCATTCCATGATACTGAACTACTTTCTATAAAAAAAGTTATCAAAAATCGATAAAAATTTTTCGTCCTCCCATACAAAATTCGTTTGGCTGAGCGCTGACTTGTATGGGAAGGCGAATTTTTATTTTAGGTTTTCGTTAATTGTTTATATGGAAAGTATTTCAGTCTCATGGACTGAACTTGCTTCAAAAACTTGGCTGGTAGTTAAAAAGTCAGCCTGTATATATAACGCGCTGAATCTGTCCTTCAGGAATTTATGTGTTGACAATGCATTTTCATCAGGCAGGTATTAGTATGAAGCTGCTTGATCAAACTTGGTTTTAGTAATCATAGGAAGCATATAAAAATCATTTTTGTCTGGCACCTTGAAGAATATGATACAAAAACCAAAGTAGGTAATCTGTCAACGACAAAAAAGTATCACATAGATAAGTAAGAACGTTAGGTTGGCATTGTACATCTACTCGTATACTGTTCGAATACTGCGGATGTGGCTGCTGTTGCTTTATTTATTTTTCAACACCCTTGCTCATAAAATCGATCTTATTTCACCGGTTTT
Source organism: Acrobasis repandana (assembly GCA_963576875.1). Lineage (NCBI taxonomy): Eukaryota > Metazoa > Arthropoda > Insecta > Lepidoptera > Pyralidae > Acrobasis > Acrobasis repandana. The sequence goes on from OY756215.1 coordinate 9,687,960, forward strand.
AGATATATAAAGCAGCCTATAAAACACGCGTGTGTTAGAAACGCAAATAGTGAAGTTATATTTCTATAACTCACGATTTGCTTTTGCGAAAGAAAGGGACAGAATTAATGGTAAATCCAGTATGAATGAGAGAGTAAGAAAGTTTGACAGTTGTGTGTGAGCGAGATAGTTAGATAACATAAGGTGAAGGTTAGACAAAGAAAAATAATAAATCAGACATCGAACGTCATCGTTGTTTCAATATTTATCTTTGTATCTTACATACGCTTTAAATTGATTTTTTTTTCAAGTTTCGAATTCACATGGTTCCGTTCAGCAGGCCGCGCGCCCTGCTGATTTTAAAAAGTAAAACGGCGGGAAAGCAACAGTGTGCATCAAAGTTTTATGGTTGAGTTTATTTAAAATCAAAAATTTCGGTTTATTAGGTATTTTCCCTCGCAAGTATGTTGAAAAACGTCGTACGATATACGTGCGTATATTGGTTAAACACACTCAGCTCCTTACGCACTCGCCTTCGCATTTATCTATCGCTCGGGCTGCAATTCCGCTTCGTGTGTTATAACCACCATAACGCATACTATAACGCTATCAATCATTATATTAATACGATATATGTATTCTAGCTACGTAGGTTAGGAGATCCTAGGTCAATAAGTAAAGTTAAAATAATGTTTATGTAGGTTGACTGGTAGAAAAGGCCCTAGGCCTTAAGTCCGCCTGTTACATTTTTTGTAATAAAGTTAAATAAATAAATAAATAAATATATATATATGATTTTTTTACCCTTAATTATAAATTAAGACATAGGTATAAAACTAATAAGTATATTAGTACCTATCTAACTATCCAAGTAATAACGCCGCAAAAATCACAGCTCTACTAATTTGATCAGTTTACTCAAGTAACATTGGTAAAATAAAATGCAAAAATTTGACTTAGTTCTCAATGTATATTTATTTACATTCTTCTTATATTTAATTCTCTTATATGTATTATTATATTTAATGTCTTCCATGCTGGTCTGGGAGAAAAAAAAGATAGAATGTACCAGCTGCTTCTCTTCCCGCGCAGATCGTATAAGCCGATCGAGGGAATGGGCAAGAATCTGAAACATATCAATAGGCGATGTGGTTAGCAACCCATCACTATTATGATTTCCTTTTTCTACCTTCATGCCCACCATCACGCTAAGTAGCCTGGTAATAAGTGGCCTGGGCCTTGTCGCCCTAGGCTCTGTATATCAGTAGTGTATCTCATATTTAAAAGCTGGGCTCTTGTCGGTGGAGTGCTTTCCATGTCTCTCTTTCTTCCGCCAAGTTCTTAACCTCGTTATATGTTTTCACTTTTAATTTTATCTTTATTTACCAACGCGTCGATATTTGATGGCTTTTCGTCATAACTTAATTATTGAAATTGTTCAGTATAGGTCAGTATATTATGTATGTGTAAATATTGCTGATGTACTTACAATAAAGATTCCTATTTGTATAAATAAAATAAATATGTCATAAATACAGCAGTGGCAAATATAGAACTGGCAGTGGCGAGAATTTGAAGACTACGTGGAGACTATTGATAAAATGTAATATGCATAGTACTTGTAGAGCCATTACTCAGTACCTAGTTATAGCTACATAATATTAGGGCTTTGTAATAAAAAAATCCCCCTTAAGAAACACTTTTTTCATAGGTGTAAGTAATATTTTTATACAACATCTTTACTGAACATAAATGGAAAACAAAGTAGGAAAGCTTTATTCAAGGTCTAGATGCACAGGCAGGAATGTTGAGGTCGGGGGACTATTGATTTAAGAGCACATCCCGCCGTTCCGGTGACAGAATAACTTCATTCATCGATGCTATACCTATATAGGTACTCGTATAGGTATCGTATAAGCCAATACGAATGATTTAAGGAATACATACCAGTATTTTTATATGTTATATTATAATCTCACATTTGATAGGGTTTGATAAAATAACTTATATAAAATTGTGCAACCTGTTAGTCAAAAGTACACTAAAACACAAATTTTTGACAACTCAAATGTGTGGCTCTCTACTTCTATAAGTACTCATTCCGAATCAGACATAATACTGAACGTTGGGTTTTTATTACCATTTTTTCTATATCATTATCCTTTTTTTCCAGAGTGAATACAGATTTGCGGGAGGAGGGTATCCACACACGAGCGGCGGCGGCAGTCGCAGCGGCGGGCTGTGCTCCGCGGCGCTGGTAGGAGGCGCGCTGCTTGCGGCGGTAGCGGTGCTCGCGGTGGCTGCCTTGGCGTTCTACATGGGAGCACTGAGGCCAGATAATGGAGAACGTAAGGATAAATTAGCACATAATCGCGGAAGGAAGATATATGCTCTGCTCAGTAGCTGCGGTTCTCTTGAGAACGAAGACAGACACGTAGTTAGGTTCCTGACAGCTAGATGCTCATATACCTAAATAACAGTACGACTACGGTAATAGATTCAACTCTCACTAACAAACAACGGTAATCGGCCAAAATATTACCATGTAGGTATGGGGTTTTATTATGCCAAAAATAAACAAGATTTAATTGTGTTTCAGCCATGATGGCGTTCGAGGGTACTCTTCGTGTGACGAGAGGGGACGTGTACGGCGGAGCACCTGGCAGCCCCGCGTGGAGAGAGCGGGCACGGCGCTACGGCACCGCGCTGCGGCAGGTGTACGCGGCGCCGTCGGCGTTGAGGCAGGCCTTCGCAGGAGCCATAGTCACGGGCTTCGGGGACCGCCGGCTTGATGTACATTTTAAGTTGTACCTTGATAGAAGAAAAATACCTAGGTAACTTCATCTATTATTACTCGTATATCTATAAACCATGATCCACTTTTATGGTACTAAAATTTTCGTATCTTTTTGTTACAGCACTGTATCGAATATTGAAGAAACCCTTAAGAACATTTTAGTACAAGATATATTATCAAAACATCCAGCATTTGGACCCACGATTAAAGTAGATACAACTAGCATTATAATAAAACGAGACTTAGAACACACATATCATTCAGAATCGTTTGTAAAAGAAGCCATGAATGAAAGCATGGCTACTAATTATCCAAAGACCCTTTCACCTCAAAATGCTAAAGATAAATCTACACAAACTAGAGTGGGAGTTGTGCGGAAAACAACTGTGAAACCAGGGAAAAAAGGAGATCCAGATGAACCTGAAATTGACACTGAAAATATTCCGGTAGTGCAAGGGTCCTTCCAGATCACAAAAACGGAGGCTGATATAACAGAAAATAAACAACATTCTAGTAGCTCTATCCGTCACGACGAAAAGACAAGCCACAAGGGAACTATTTCCAAAACAAGCACAACTACGAAAGCGCCAGTAACAAAACAATTTACTACTAAAATAACCACCACAAAAAGGCCACCCACCACCACATCAAAACCATTTACTTTAACTTCTACGCTGAACATAAAACCAAGGACAGAACCAACGCCTAAAAATAATATTGATACAAGTACCAAAAAAATATTGACATCGACTACTACCTCATATCCTACTTCAACAGCTCCAATTATGACCACAACAAATAATGTATCACAAATATTACTTGATCTGTTAACAAATGAAAATCATTACAAAGATTTGCCAAAAATCGATACACTGTTTACAGTACCACATGTAGACATAGATAACGAACCATGGAGACCTATAACAAGACCATATTATGAAACAAGTACTGTGAAAATTCCTCAGCAAGAAGATTTAAATGATCAAAATGCTGAAGACAGAATAGGGGTCGCCGAAGTCGTAGAAGATATATCTGTGTTAGAAAGTATGTTAACTCCCATACCTCCAGTCAAAAATAGAGAAAAAACTACGCGTAAGCCATCGGGATTATATAATGTAGATCCCAACTTAGGTGCGCACGTTTATGTCCCCAGTCCTGTATATACAAGTTTTACATTACCCACATATGCCCCACCTCTCAAAAACATGGAAACCTTAGGGTCCGGGTATGTAAAACCGCACCCTATACCTGTCGATAAAATAAGTTCTGTTGTTGAAATTTCACCTGATAATTTAGATGATGATGATGATGGGAAACCGGTCGAAAGACCGCCAAAAGAAAAGACAACATCGGCTGTATTAAATGTCAAGTTAGAACAGTTGGAAAATGATACAAAAGAGATATCAATTGAAGGAGCCTCAATTTTAAAGAAGCATAATACTACTCGTGCACCTACTTCTACAACTACTTCTGAAAGTACTAGTACGACCGTAGCTAGTGTTAGCACTAGTACAGCTGAAAGCTCCAGTGCCGCTACTAGCGCTAGCGTTACTGTATCTAGTACAAGTCATGCCACGCATCCTTCAAGTACCATCACTTCTACCACTACGACAAGAAAATCATCAACAATTGAAACTATTCAGGGTAAAGAAAGCGAAGACGACCTTCCTACTATAGATCAAAAGAAACATCAGCATAATAATGACATCAAGGAACATATAACTAGACGTCCTAATAATAAAGTTTCTATTATTCCTACAACTGCTTCACCTCATCATACGTGGGAACTAGTCAATACTTCGACGAATAAAAATGACACGTTTAGCAAAACTTCTCCGGAAAAATATTACAATGATACCTTACAAGCAATAATAACTAAAAATGATGCTTTTATATCAAATACAACACCTCGATTTCCTAGTAAAGTTTCAATACTAAGAAATTTAACAGAGATCATAAAAAGATATTCAACAAATACAACTGAAAAATCTGTAAAAGAACTGAACAACAAAGCTATCGAAGAACACGAGAGTCCTATTAAGGGTACGGGATCGGTTGAAGTTGTCCCTGAAGAAACTGTTCCGACTACAACCGCAGCCGTTATCACTCTTTTGCCAGCAAAATCTAATTTAGGAGTAAATCGTCCTTTAAGGCCTAGACCTAAAATAAACGTCGAATCTCAAACTTCAAAAGAAAGTCATCGTAGTTTTTTTCGTAATGACCCGGAAACACAAAAAATAATAAATGATCTTAGCACAGAGCATTACGCACAAGTTATGAAGGTGTCTCCAGAGTCAGGCTCCTTACCATCTTCAACGGCTGATGGAGAAAAAGTTACAGAAGAACGAATGGTTTTTGCGACTGTTACTGAGAATAGCAAAGTCACTGATTCAAGTGATTTTTTACCAAGTAGTAACAGGTTTCCTAAATCTAGTGATGATCTCAATGAATCAGACAATAATAGCGTTGTGTCAGAACTTAAAAGACTGAATAATGATTCATTTGTTCCCGATGGAACTTATAGAGTTTCTTACCATGTTACTGGTAGTGTTAGCACAAAACAGGCAAATAAGACCCAAGAATTGCCAGCTTATGAACTGGCCTTAGAGCCTGATGTCGTTTTGGAGATACCAGTAAATCAGTCAAGTAGTCTGACTATAGAGAAGCTAAAACAATTGGCAAATCTTGCTACAATCTCAGATTCTAATAACAATACTTTATTTCGCGCTCCTGGTGGAGTGATTTCTACAAAAGCTATTCCATCAAGTTACACTTTAAATCAAGCAGGGTTTAAAATTCTAACAAAAACTTACAATAAAGTGCATAACACAAAACAAGATGAAAATAGTTTAGATAAACCTGAAAAAACATATAGCAAGCCAAACAAACCGCAAAAAGATGTTGCACCAGAAAAGGAGACCAGAGAAGGTAAGATTTTGGCAATATTCTAAGAATATTACTTAATCGCGACTTTCAAATAAACTAAATTTTATTTTATTAATTTATTACCTAAGCAAACACAACAGTTAACAATCACATAGGTACAATTCGTAACTAATTTTTACATAATATAAACTAGTCTGCCAGTTGATTTACTTCGCTGTAAAATGAAATGAGTGACAAATGGATGAGAATTCATACTTACCCGACAAGAGCATTCTTAAATATAGATATAGATAGATGTAAACGAGTCTAAATCATGTGAACAAACCTACAAAAACGTGAAATTGCAAAAAAGCCCATCATTTTGAAATATGAAAGTACTCGTATGTTACTCATGATCATGACTCACTGCTGTGTGTGCTTCGAGACCAACTGTATGGCCAAACAGGAATAGATTACAATAAATATTTATACAGTTATACCTCTATACTATATTTTTCTTAATTTTCTAGAAGAATGTATGAACGTGACATCGTTCCGCTGCAACTCAGGCGCGTGCCTGCCGCTGACTTCTCGCTGCAACCGCCTTCTGGACTGTCCTGGTGGGGAAGACGAGCGCGCGTGCTCTTGTGCAGACTATTTGAGAGCTGAATTTTCGCAAGCTAAAATTTGCGACGGCATTGTGGACTGCTGGGACTATTCAGATGAAAACAAATGCGGTGAGATTCTTAATTCACGATCTTGCTAAGAATTTTAACTAAGGTATGTACAGTTCGTTCATCCAAATAGTTTGCAAACTGTCGGCACGCGGCCTTTATGCCGCGCCGACAATCTGCAAACCATTTAAGCGAACGTTCTGTATGTAATAGTACCTTAGTACTAGGTACTAGATAAGTACATGTTGTTGAAGTCTACATGTTGTTGAAGTATTGTTTCCCCCTTTTGTTACACCTATGAAATAAAAAGCAATTTTTCCTTTGTCGTAACCAACTAGGGATCGTACTGTACAGCTCAGTCGTATTAATTCTTAAATTTTTTCCTTAATACAAATCAACCACACATTAAGATGAGGTTAACCTTCAAACACATCATCTACTAACCGAATTAAATATATTATTTACAGATTGGTGTAAAGAAGGCCAGTACGTATGTTCCAATGCCCAGCAGTGTATTGAAATGACGAAGGTTTGCGACGGAACGCCTGACTGTCCGCTCGGTGACGACGAGAAGAGCTGTGTAGCGCTGGCTGAGGAGTTAGAAGACAATGAGGTCGTTCCCTACAATGAAGAAGGTAAATAATGTTAGCTCTCTTCTTATCGTATGTTTGCAATAACTATCGCGTGCTCTCACTCTATTTTAACCATTGATGATTGAATATAAATTCGTGTTTTTGACTCAACTCTTCTCATAATTTTACCAAATCAAAAATCTACAAACTACAAACATATTACAGTTGATATTTACGCACATACCGTATGATCTTACATGGTTCTTACCTTCGATTCGACTATATCACAGAAGACGTTCTTACCAACATCCTGCGTAAAAATTAAAATCGATTTTACACTCAGCAAACCATATGTCTCTTCTTTTAGGATTCGTTATGGTCCGGAAGAAAGGTGTCTGGGGTCGTCTTTGCGTGGAAAGTTTTGCAGATGTGGTGGAGCAAGCTCACAGTTCCTTGAAGCTTCCGGATCTTGGCAAAGCTGTATGTCGAGCTATGACGTTCCAGTAAGTTTTCTTTTCTTCTGAGAAATCATTTTAGTTGATACAAAATCAAAATTCAGACTTCGTTTCCACATCTACTGATGAAATTTCACTATAAAACTAATTGACTAATCAAAAAATATATACCTACCTGATGTAACATTCGAGGAAAGCCGCTCGTAACCTGCTAAGGACTCTACAGTTTAGAGCCAAGAAACAAAGCATTACGTAGATGCCTTTTGTGAGCTACGATCAAAATACCAATAACAAGTACTCTCTCGTTTTCACACATATGCAGTACAGCCAGCTATGTACCTATAGAACTGCTGAAAATATAAACCTTTTCCAGCGACTCTCCATGGGCTCGAGAGGCGCGCGAAGGGCGGAAGGCGAGCTCGGCCGGCTACTGGGAGGTTTGGCACAATACGGCTGCGCGCGCGTCTGACACACGCCTGTCTTTCCGGCGGACGGCATGCTCGCGGCGCCGCGCGCTGCGCGTGCGCTGCAAGGACCTCGACTGCGGCATCAGGCCGCATGCTGATGCGCAACAACCTAGGTGATTTATTCCTTTTTGTATTACAGCATAAGCGCAAAAATAGCTGCATTGCATTACGTGCACTACTTATATTATAGGTACTCAGTTTAGTTGCATGCAACACGATGCTAAATATTAACGGTTTGGTTCCACAATAAATGGATGATTAGTACTAAAAGAGTTGTTCCAAAACAGTAGTCCTTTCTAAAACTTAATCTCTTTTAGTTAAAAGTTTTTAAAATATTTTATAATATTCTCCTAGTTTTCGATCTCTATTTATAACATGTGGAATATAGAGTATTCTGTTCGAGCGATATTACATAGTTCATCTTAAAAATGAAACAGTGGTATTAGAAAATACGTTTGCTTTCATTATTGCACTTGCACGCTTTCAGTTAAAACAACTTTTTACTTGAAGTAGTTGAAACTACTTTGCCAATATGACCAGTCGACATCAAATCGTTCTCAATATCCGGGGTAAGTTACATATGAGCTTTGATATATGAGCATATGAGCTGTCCTTATGAATTTAAAACAATTCAATACCTACATAAAAATCATTGATTTCAGTAATCATCACGCTGTGTATTTTCCATAGTTACTTATTTCTCTTTTTAATCCTCGATGCAAGTGTAAAATTCTTTTTTCGTGTGTGCACATCGGTTTCCGCAGAATGTAAATATCTTCCAAATAAATGTTTGTTAGGTAGTACCGATTATGTTTTTGTTCGTTTGGAAGGTGACTAGATTGGGAGTATTCTTAGCTTGATTCAAGAACATTTTTGAGCCGGATATTTTTAAAATTTTCGTTCTTATGGATAGGATATAGGTAGTTACAGGAAATTCTATCAATGTCGAACATTCTCCATGATAGTGTAGTGTAATTGTAGAATCCCGTTGGTCATATTCGCAATAGTACCTACTTGAAATAAAAAGTGCACTTACCTGCAATTAAAAAATCTAAAAAAGTGCTCGTAAGAAACATTGTGAACTGTGTAATATCGGTTAGATCTGTAACTGACGGGACGCGTGTGCGCTGGAGCAGGGTGGTGGGCGGCGGCGGCGCGGCGGCGGGCGCGTGGCCGTGGCAGGCCGCGCTCTACCGCGACGGGGACTTCCAGTGCGGCGCCACGCTCGTCTCCGACCAGTGGCTGCTGTCGGCGAGTCACTGCTTCTACCAGTAAGTAGCACTGCTTTTCATCGTAAGCAAACGCAAATTGAAATTTAAAACCATTGATTTTACAGATAAGACCTGTTCAGACGAGCGATACGTAGTCACAGAAGACAGTAAGACTATGACATACAATGAACGCAATCTCCTAAGGTCCCTTGCAATATGCGTCCCCGTTCACAGTCCCCGCACCTCTCCCCCGTTCTCGCCTTGTCTCAGAGCGAGAGCGGGCGAACACACATGCATTGACGTGTGCACGGCAGCACAAGAACGGGGGAGAGAGGCGCGTATCTTAGGAGATTCCGTATGTAGTATGTAATACTCTTACTGTCTTCTGTGACGCAGTACCGCCACTGCGGCTTTTAAGTATAGTGGGCACGATGGCCATACCCACAACCCTAACGAAGTTGTGACGTCACACTTTCACGGTCTATTGAATTTGAGGGTGGGAAGTGCAAATTAAAAAATCTAAATAAATATGCCGCCATGATTTCTGCTCAGTATACGAAATCTTTTGTACAATTTCAAAGAATTAAATCTGTTTTAAAATTCAAACACAATTTCAGAGCAACAGAAGCTCACTGGGTGGCGCGACTAGGAGCATTGCGGCGTGGTGCGTGGCCGCGCGGACCCTGGGAGCGAGTCGCGCGGATTCGCCAAGTGGTGCTCCACCCGCGGTACGCCCCCCGGGGCTTCCGGAACGACATCGCCTTGCTGAGGATGGACCCGCTGGCGCTGCACGCCCGCCTGCGCCCCGCGTGCTTGCCGCCACCGCACACCCAGCCGCCCGCGGGACATTACTGCACAGTCGTCGGATGGGGACAGCTTTATGAACACGAACGAGTCTTCCGTAAGTTGCACTCATTTACATTCATTTGTGTCAGTTCTTTAATGTACTTTTCTATAAAATAAAATGTGATTACATACCATCTCCGCTTATCTAAGATCCTATGCATGTCATATGCTTCTCATAATTTCAAACAGCAGTTATGGAAGTGCTACGGGGTAAGATGGAGTCAGGGTTTAGAACCAACTCTAAAAAAATAGCTTACTGAGTAATACTTAGATCTTCCTGGAAACTTGCTCGAAGTTGAGGTGCTAGGGGAAATACAAAACTAAGGTACCGCGGTATAAAGTAAAACATAATGTAAAAACTAAAACTGTATAGATTATTTACTATACTTTGTATCTTCCACAGCGGACACCCTGCAAGAAGTGGAGTTGCCCGTGATATCGACCTTGGAATGTCGGCGGCGCACGCGCCTGCTGCCGCTGTACCGCGTCACCGACGACATGTTCTGCGCGGGCTTCGAGCGCGGCGGCCGCGACGCCTGCCTCGGCGACTCGGGCGGCCCGCTCATGTGCCAGGTAAACGAAGTACTTAGGCTTGAAACTGCGTTAAGAGACCCGCGACGGTTTTAGCTATCTCTATCGCACGTAGGGTTTGTGACAGAGATGGACTGAACCCTTAGTACCTCTTTTTAGATAATTATTCATCTTACTAAGATGTCAAAACTAAGAACATGACCTCATAACTATACCTACTTACACACTATACCTATCCTTTCTAGAATTATATATAAATCAGGCACAATGAAGTCGATCCCATTTAAGTCGTGAAAGAAACAACCGTATAAGTAAATACTTACAATAAAACTTTTCCAGTCAAAGTTTCTATTTATTTTTTCTCCTTCTTTTATTTCCGAGATTTATTCAACTTTTGAATAAACTTCCCAACTTCGTTATGATAACAAGACCAATTTTATGAACTTAAACAAAATTCGCTTGTTTTACAGGAATCTGGCAGATGGTACATCTACGGCGTCACCAGCAACGGATACGGTTGCGCTAGAGCGAACCGTCCCGGCGTCTACACCAAAGTGTCCAACTACATCGACTGGATCGACAGCGTCATGACAGCATACACGCCTCAACGCAACGACACCACCATCAGTGCAGAATACACTTCCGACGAAGACTTCTACGCCGATTTAGAAGCAGCAGAAAACAAGAGAAATCTTAAAGACTCTTTTAACAAAATAGACACGTGTAAAGGCTTCCGATGCCCTCTGGGTGAATGTCTACCCGCTTCCAGCAAATGCAACGGCTTTCTAGAATGTTCCGACGGCAGCGACGAATGGCACTGCGCTAGACTTACATTAAACTCCACCACGAACGAACCAGATTAATATTAGTTAGCAGTTTATTATTTACTTGTAAGCCAGTACTTAGGTCATAGAATATTTTTCTGAATTCGACTGATATCTTGTAAGTAGATTTAAGATAATCGAGTCTCAAATAGATTAAAACATCACATCAATGCAATGCAAATTATATCAGTTCAACCTACACATTTTTATCACAAGACTTATGCCATATCTGAACGAATGAGGGCTCTGTTTGTACATATAGATATTATTATGCCCGGTCTGTTGATTTTACCACTGCATATTTACAGCTAATTTTATTTATTGAAATTCATGGGTGACCTTTTCCGTATGAATTTAACTGTATCAAAATTCAAATGGACGACGTAACCCATGTTCGAAATAAAAAGTAACATGTTTTTTGTGTGTTTTCTTTCAATAAATTGACTGATACATATAAAAAAGTAAAGAATTAATATTAAAAAAAAATATCTTAAAAATTAATTTAATTCTTCGACAAATAAATTAACAAAATGCAAACTTGTAGGTAATACAATATTATATTTTTTCAAATTAGTATAGTAGGTCATTATTATAAATTATTACAATTCTTATACATGACTGAACATTATAATTATTATAGTTATGGAATAAAAATTAAACTATCATACTGATTCATTTTAAATAAGTAAGTAATACTTTAAATATAAGATAAAAAAATAGTCCTTACATTAAAATAATATTTGAAATAATTATAATAAATGAGAGAATGTTAATCACGAGTGTTTACATAGGAAAGCACTTGAAAAGGATAGCCTTCATACAAAACGGGGTTTTAGAATCACTTAGTCATAGAGTAGCGATAGTCGAGAATGCAAACATTCTTAAAATTAAATCAGACAGTCACACCTTAAATCTACCTTACGTCTTAACTAATCCCGTACCAGTTGGTACTCCAAGCTATCTCCATACGAATAATGTCAAAATTAAAACCTCAAAGCATAAGCGTAAGGAACATATTTAAATTACACATAAAGGCCAGTAAATACACGAGTTATATAGTAATCTCTACGTCATATTAAATTTATAACTTTTAATACCACTAACGAGCGAAATGAGCAAGAAACTAAGAACTTACAAACAGGGACTGTATGCCGATATTTTTAAAATATCAATACTTTCATGTACCTAAATAGCGATAACGATATCTGCATCTTCTGATAATATCTATATGGTATTTTTAGAGTAAGTACTCAATGTAATATTTGTAGAGTTATCGACAGACTCCTGTATTTATTGGATATCGATACCGAAATACCGGTTTTACAGTCCCTGCTTACGGATGATAAATTAGATTGATTATACTTATAATGCCCGAGAACGAGTGCCAATGAGATTTACTGAATTAAAATTTGTGCTTCAACGTTCGAGACGAGTCGTTAAGTGAACTAATATTGAACTAGACCGTGCAAAATATATAATTTAAGAGAGCTCTCGCCTCGGATGAGTAATTATAGATATCTAACACGCGACTCCGTTTGCCGAATTTAGGCCAATTACTTTCATTTAGTAAAAGCTAGACTCTAGTAAAACAAGATTACGTATTCCATGCATTGAAACATTATCACTCTGCCATCATACAACTTGCAAAAGAATTTCTTAAAAATATTGAATAAATCCATAACGACGTGTGGTTATTGTAGTGCTCAACACTGCTGTTACATACGACAATATAAAAATGCATAATAACATAAAAATAAAATACAGTTGTTAATATTAATTATTATAAATAATAATAACTTTGTCAATCAAAATAATGTGTTATTATATTTTTATATTGAAAATGTTGACATTGTACAAACATTTTAAACAGCAGTGTGGGAGCACCATTATAAAATTCTGATGGTACACGAAGAATATAAAGTAAAGTGTCATATAAACTTTCCATTCAATAATAAGCGTGTGACAAAAGCCGACGACATCGCAGCAGGGAACAATAAAATGAAAATCGGAATCATCAATAAGAACAGTCTCACGAAGACAGAGCCATAATGTTACACCTGAGAAAAGGTAACACAGCACACACGATACTTTTGTGCTCAAAACAGACATGTATTTTTTACGTAATTATAATTGCTGTCTTCGAAAAAATCTTTATTCTGACCTGATTCTGACAGTTAGTGACATTTTCTCTCTCTAATAATTAAAAGGTTAAATATCTGACTATAGAAATAGCCTGCAAATGGAGATCGCGAGTAATGTCAGTTATATCGTATTCTTATAAAAATGGGAAATAACTTTACGAAAATAAAAACATCGAGGGCCTTACCCTGCAACGAAAGTTTGAAGCAGTAAGTAAAGATGAACGCACAAGTGGCCTATGTTCGGCAAACGTGTTCCCGGGCGCGGATACATCGCTTAGCCCTTGTTCTCGATGGGGGCGGTGACCAAGACACTGCCGCCCTTGCCTAGGGTCGTCTTGAACTGCTCCGGTACCGGGTGCTCCGTCTGTTAAACAATCATAAATCAATACAGGTTCATAATGGTTTGGTAATATTTTCAACAAAATTTAGCTGTACGTATGTTTACCTACGTAGTTATTTAAAAAAGATCGTGTAGCCACGGTAATCTGAACAACCATTAGTTTTAGTCATTGGATCATTATTAAGGCCCAAGGCTCTGTCTACTCCGTCAGGGATAGGGGCGTGATGGTATATTTGTATTAGGTATTTCAGTTCTTTATATTAAAAAAACAAAAAAAATATATAATAAAGAATGTATAATTAAATCTTATTGTTTTAGATATGAAATTTGATAAGATCTCTGAAGTAAATCCTTTTTGTATTTAAATAAAAGTAATGATGATTACTTTTATTGAAATGAAAATTATCCCATGGAACTACTGTGAGAGACATAAAACAAACGCAACGATCCTCCGCTGATGATCCAGCCAGGTATTGTTGATAACTTCCTTGACATCTTGCTTGTTACTCGTAAAACAGTAATAAAATAATGATTCAAACACTTACATAATCTCCATTGGCCTTGGGTACAAGAACGTTCATCTCCGAAGACTTGGAGCTGACGATCTCCACTTGGAGCGACTCCGGCGACAGGTAGATCTGGCAGCCGTCCGTCTTGTCGATCGATATGGTTGGCACCTTGCCGAGTACCTGCCGAACAGATAGGACGGTGATTGATGGGCGAAGGGAACCTAATGAGGCAATAAATCATTTCAACGTACAATATCAATTTAAGTTCAGATTATTTGTTGCATTCCTTTGGAGCCCGAAGACCTCACTCATTTCACATATCGAGGCGACAAATTATCATATACAACGTGGAAGGGACATACCCGTAATAAATTAAACCACGGTCTATACTTATACTAGATCATTATAGTACTGGGTGGCGCAAAAGTAAAGACCCTATTTGGTTCAGCTATAACATTTTTTCTAAATTAGAAAACTAGATTTAGGTTTTTTTAAATGTATATTTGTGCCATTAAATTTCGTACCATTAGGATTTAAAGATGATGTCTTTTAAATGGTGACCTCCAGAGTTGATACACATTTGAGCCCTATTTATGACATTTTGCATAACTTGCCGTAACACTTCCTGCGATATGTTCGTTATTTCTTGACGAATGTTTTCTTTTAGAGCTGCGAGAGTCTGTGGCTTGTTCACATACACCCGAGATTTCAAAAAACCCCAAAGAAAGAAGTCTGGACTGGTCAGATCGGGTGATCTTGCAGGCCAAGGCAAATCGCCAAAACGAGAGATAACTCGGCCTGGAAAAGCGTCCCTCCGTCCCTCACTCACAATTATTCCACGTTCTTGGGGAGTAAAACGGTCCATGTTTATTTTCAGTGTATTTTACAGTTGTTCACTACACAATTTTCAACAACAGAATGACAGAAAATATCATATAAAAAAAATAAAAGTATTTTCTTTAGTGCCAGTACTTTTGCGCCACCCAGTATAATGAAATTAAAATAACAGCCAAGGAACAAAAAAAAAATTTCGGCATTTCCATACTTAAGTGTGCAGCCGCCCGGGCGATTTGTATGGGAATAACGAATTTTTTATTTGTTTTTTGACTGTTATTTTAATATAATTATACTTTAGTGATCCAGTATAGCCTGTAATTCGATTTATTACGGGTATGTCCCTTCCACGTTGTATATCAATATAATTTAAAGGCCCGCGTGTTACGTTGTTAATACAAGAAGAATAAACCGGCCAAGTGCGAGTTAAACTCGCGTGGAGAGGGTTCCGTACAATTGATTGAATTCTTATAGGTTTTCCTGTAATCTACAAGCAATGAACTATATTTTGTATTTTTTTCAAAATTTTACGCTCAGTAGTTTCGGAGATCAGGGGAGGGGAATGATCAATTTTCGTCTTCTTTCATGAATAAAATCAAAACTATTCATTTTACAATAATAACAAGAATATATTTAAGATCCTCATAACAAGCCCTTTCATTTGTCATGGTCATAGAATTACAACATTCTACCAAATTTCACCTGATTCGGTCCAGTAGATTCGGAGAAAATTGGCTGTGACAGACGGACGGACAGACAGACGCACGAATGATCCTATAAGGGTTCCGTTTTTTCATTTTTTGTACGGAACCCTAAAAAAAAACCGGTCAAGTGCTAGTCGGACTCGTACATGAAGGGTTCCGTACCTCCGTACAATGATATAAACGCTGAAAAAAAAACGTTTCACGTTTATTTTATGACGACACCCTCTAACTTATTACTTATTATTTTTAGTATCTGTTGTTACAGCGGCCACAGTAATACAATTTATACATCATCGGTTAAAATTTCAAGTGTCTCGCTATTATGGTTCTTGAACCGTAATAATATAGAGACCTGTGACAAACGGACGGACAGACGGACAGACACCGGAGCCTCAGTAATAGGTTCTCGTTGGCACCCTTTGGGCACAGGCCGGAATCTCCTAAGGTACGCGCAATATGCGTCACCCAGGCGTCACCGTTCCCCGTCCCCGCACCTCTCCCCCGTTTTCGCCTCGATGACTCACGTTGGCCGTCAAGAACCAGGGGAGAGGTGCGGGTGCGGGGAACGGGGACGCATATTGCGCGCACCTTAGGAGATTCCGTTCTGCTTACTCTTACTGTATTCTGTGCTTTGGGTACGGAACCCTAAAAATTACGGTCATTTGAATTAAAGGGAACCGAAGTACTCGTATTATAGACATCAAATCTGACTGGCTTGTCACAGAAGTTTATCGGGTACAAGTAATTGAAGATGAAATGATACGGATGTGTTCGACATATATACGACATATCCATATATACTCGTACAAAGTATCGTGTGTACTTCGTACACTAGGTAAAAAATAAAAGCGAGTAAAAATAACGGTATGTACCTATATAAGTAATTTCGTACTCGTCAGCTAACTTAAAACAAAGTAAAATTTGATCGTATCCTCGTATAACTTGTGTGATGTAGCGGAAGTTTTATTTCCAGTCGAAACTCTCCCGAGGGACCTTCAACTTTCCTCGTACTGATCACGGTTTGCAACTTCTAGTCAATATTATTTGAACTAATTTGTTGCACTGATCACATGAGCGTGGGAGTGTTTTTAGTTTATTGTTTTACAACTCATTGTATCTCACAGAGTTGAAAACAATGAATCTACACATTCATAGACCTAGAATTTATCCATTGATGAACGCGGCTGAAGCGCGCGTTGTTCTTTGATTTGATTAACAATCAGAGACGGTAGAGACCTCGACAAAACTCATTGCTTCAAAATCAAAGACAAAATACGAGACCATATTCAAAGTTAGAACATTACATTCATCCTGTCTAGCATGAAATCTAGAATAACGTCAAAAGCGTCAAATGCCCAAATGACCGATGTCACTTTATTTATTTTGAAGATTTTTCGAAATTTATTATTTACCACATTTAAATGCGTAGTGAAAAACGCAATCTTACAGACGATACATATAATTAAATGTATACTCTAATTGGGATTGTGACTTCTGTACTATTGGCGCTTCGGTTGAGGAAATTCATGAGCCCCGATAGTATCGTGGAGGATGGGGTGGCGAGTAAGGAAGTCGCCAATGGAGGGAAAGGACTCGGCCGTTATTGGGACTTCGTGACTAACCAGTACATGATCCCAATAGGACAGGCGTGTATTGCGTACTTTTATGGCTTGTATTTGAGGTTTTCCATCATCAACACGGTGAGTGAAAGTAGTTAAACATATTAATGTAGGTTTGTTCGAAGACAACACAAACACTACTCAATCTACAACCTACATTTTTTCATTCATTGCAAAGAATTAGAAGACGCACAAATTCAAAAACAGTTGGAAGTTTTATTATACTAAACGGAGTTAATAGCATAACAGTCAAAGATATTTTATCTAGTTACAAGGTTCGTCCTAAAACTCACATCATCTGAGTAAGACAAAAGCAATAAATCGAACCACGGTCTACGAGTATACTAGATCACTACTCGTATTAGTATAATGAAATATGAAAATAACCGATGATAATGCTCTAGTATAGCCCGTGGCTTGATTTATTTCGCATATGTCAATTACACGTTGTATAATATAGACAAAGCTAGTATAATTCCGAAAATATATAGGCCCGATTCATGTATGAGCAAGATGCGAAGAAAGGCCTAAATGACTAAAATTCATCCTTGTGACTCATCGTCTGCGTCGCAAGTCTTACTTATTCTTATCCTTTCGGCGCGTTAGGTCCTATTACCGGAATGTCCAGTCGGTCAATTAGGTCTATTTCCCTGAACATGCCTTTAACTGTTATTTTATTCGGCTTTTACGCATACATTTCGAAGACCTTTTTGCAAAATTAATTCTGAAGTTGCAAAGTAGCTCGTGGCGTAAAGTCTCGTAAATGTCAGCATTAACAGAAATTGTACCTCGAATTTTCGTCGACTGTAACGCTTATTAAATAATATATATTTGCCAACGTGTTTCGTCTTTAAATTCATTTATACGTTATACGTTGTATAATTCCATCTTCTTTTCCATATTTAAAAGAGCCTGGCTGTAGCATGTGTCAGTTGTGTGGAAAAATCACTTATCATAGGCACTAACTAAATACACGAAACTTGCACGGGATATCGTCTCTATGTTTCTTGGGAAAAATATACATGAGTTAGTATAATTATATTGCATCATAAAACTGGTGCAAGCCGTCGCGCCGAGCAGGATCCGAATGTTCCTCTCGCATAAAGATTGAGCTATCTTTTCTCATGACACAACTGCTAAAGATAATTTCATGAAAATGAGATGAAAATTATTCATTTAATAATAAACAGTAATCATAGAGTTAATTTAAATTCCTGAAAGTGTTAAATCCTTTGATATTTAAATGAAAGGTCAATAGTCCCTTTGCTCGAAAACTGCCATGAATACTTAATTGTTGTCGTACTTTGTTAATTCGTCCACCCATGCCGGGAAAATAATCTTCCTATAGAGATTGTAAAAGTCGACAAATCCAATTATGCCAATAGCACAGAATACAGTAAGAGTAAACAGAAGGGACTCTTCTAAGGTACGCGCAATATACGTCCCCGTTCCCCGCACCCGCACCTGTCCCCCGGTTCTTGACGGCCAACGTGAGAAATCGAGGCGAAAACGGGGGAGAGGTGTGGGGACGGGGAACGGGGACGCCTGGGTGACGCATATTGCGCGTACCTTAGGAGTTTCCGGCCTGTGCCAATAGGCTAAGGCAAATTTAATGTCATATATATTATATATAAATATATAAATAAATATGTAAGAACAAATCACACTGATTAAGCTAGCCCCAAAGTAAGTTTTTTTTAAACTTGTGTTATGGGATACTAACTCAATGACACTACGAGTATATTTTATGATAAATACATATATAGATAAACACCCAAGACCCAGGAACATTTGAAAAAGGCCATTTTCCAACTTGCCCTGGCTGAAAATCGAACCCAGAACCTCCGGATTAGCGGTCTAGCTATGTCATAAACTCATAAACATGAATCACATCTATTTTTTAAGGTTTTTAGGCATTCAGGATGCGGTACTAAATAAAGTACTCAAATTAAATAATTTATAAGAAATGGTTAAATAATGGTCCTGCTCACGTGGAATTTTTTCACCATTCCTTCTTTCATTATTTAATTTGAGTATCAAAATCATATCTTGCCAAATTCCAGCCAAAATAATGTGTTGCTAATCGCGGTCATTACTGTGGTACCAGGGCTCTGACTAGCTAGAATAAAGGCGTGATATTAGTTACATTAGAATAAAAAAGGTTTTTTGTTAGCCTATGGTGTCCCATTGTTGGGCCTCACTTTTTTCGCCAGCTTGCAGGGATATTCTGTAGTTATTTTTGCTCACTATCCGGGTGCATCCTGCAGACATAACCAGCCAAGTCCCACTTGAGTTGACTGCTTTCCTCTCCACGTCAACTATTTTGGTCTTGGACTAGACATGGGTGTAATCTCGACTCCGAGGAGTGTTTTGGCTCACTGAATCTTACTCCGCATCCGGTTCCGACTCATCTTAATGATTCCTACTCCCTTATCGGCTCCAGCTCCGAGGTCCGATAAGTTTCGCTATTGAATCTACAGAATACAGACGTCCTTTCTGGTATCGGTTTCAATACAGAATAATAATGACTCTCGACTCCCGATTCCTCCCGAGACGCGGTGGAGCCGAAACGCGGCTCGCGGCTCGTGACCCGACAGGCGCCACCGGTTTCGGGCGGGAGCAAGATCGGTGCGGACTCAATAACTCGCGGGAGCCGATAACGATTACCGGGATTCAGTACGGGTATCGGCTCCTGTTGATGAATCGGTTCATTTAAATATTCGAATCCGGAGTTACCCATGTCTATCTTGGACCGCATGCTTGTATTACGTACACAGTGTCACCCAGTATGCTTAGCTCCATAGACCGCTGCTGGCACACCTGAGTTTGGCCTGTTCTGATACGGTCAAAGACCAAGACGGGCAGGATACACATGTCGACCAATTTCCGCTTTAGCGTTAGAAGGAGATCTCCCTTCACAAGCCCATAGTCAATTGTGTGTATTTTAATTTTTATATTTTTAGGTAATTTTTGTGCTAAAATACGTACCGACCGCAGTATTTATGTACAAGTTTATGAAGAGAATTTACGTAACGTCTCAAGAGAGAATAAAACAAAAACAAATGGAGCTGGAGGATATACAGTTACAGGTAACATAGTACATACATTCAAAGAGAACACTGAAAGAAATTGGGTGAGCTTTACACAAGTTCGTTACTAAAGCTAACGGCTAATTAAAACGAGACAGACATTCGGCACTGAATAGCAGTGCAAATTAATATTGTAGGAGCTATACGGTTTACACATGCATACTTGTATACTTGGTTAACTTGGTTTATCAAACAAGTAAATCTAACTAATGAATAACTAGTAATTTAAATGAATTCACAAAGTTACAACTAATTCCACTATGTATAATAATAAACTATGTTGTTGTATTACGTCGCTTAGGAATTACTGAACAGTTTTAATTAAATGTTAAACTATTTTTCATTATTGTAGTAATAAAATAAATTATGAACTAGTAAAACACCAAGCTTTCGTCCATAAAAGCACGGCCAATTTAAGATAATTGAAGATTTTTTTATATAGTTTTTAAATTACATGTGTTATGTCATGATAGCTACGCTTTGATGACGACTTGACAGATCCAGATAGTCAACACTAAGCTATGCGTACGTGACGCGGAGTTTTCCGAGCGTGCCGAGCAGTTGCGGCGCGGAGCGGAGCGGCTGCGCTTGGTGCGTACGCGGGTTCGAGACCTTATAGCGGCCGACGATACTTTGCGAAGAGCTCTGGACAGCGCCGCGCACACGCTGGACACGGATTCCGATTTACAACAGAGCAGCACTCCTGAGCAAGGTATAGTCCTCCTCTATGAGTACGTCGTATGAAGCGTACTGAACAACTGCGGTGCGAAACAGAGTTAATCACAAAATCATAAAATTCTTGAGTAATCTAATTCGTGAATAAATAAAAAAGATCGAACAAAATTAAAAGAATTTAAATAACTTTGTAGGCATTCTATGATACAAATGACATTTTTTCAAGATACAAACTTCACATTTTTCGAAAATAATATATGTAACTAAATTACTAGAAAATAAAATTAATTACCATTTCGTCTTTTTAGATCGAGAATTATTAATGGAGCTACTTAAGGAGCTGAAGTACGACCATAACCTGATGTCGGAAAAGCCACCAGAGTACATGGATTGCGGCGAGAACGCGGCCAGCGAGCCGATATCCGAGAACAGCGTATACTCCTCTCTGAGCGACGCTGACAAGCAGGACTGCCACGTGAAGATCGTGCGGGTGACCAACGTGTACAAGGTGGCGTACCTCAAGTCCTACATCAAGCAGAAGAGGCTGCGCCGCGCGAACAGGCAGGCGCTTTTAAAAAAGAGGGTAACGACTTTGATATTACGACTTAAACAATACAATGAAAAGTTTAACTTCTATGGTCCACTTCAATGTCAGAAGCCAGGAATTCTCCCTGGTAAAGACAGTGGCGTATCTAGGGTACGGAATAGTGGCGTATCTAGGATAGGGAACATTGGTGAATTTGGAGTAGAAAACAATAGCGTTTCTAAGACTGTGCCTAGATAGAGCACAGAGTAATAATATTATAGGGGGAAGACAAAAGTAGTCATAGGCATCACTGCTCCTAAGAGAGGCAGTTTTCATTGAGGAGAGGGGGGCAAGTGTCGTATTTGTAGGTAATGGTAAATCTTTGGCCTCTACCCTATTGACTGCTTATTGAAACTGACTGCTCTATCCTAGATACACCATTGTCCATACTTACGCCACTTCCATCTATTCTAAGTGTGCTCTATGCACTACTGCCCCCTTCCCTAGGCACCGCTGCCCCCTTACCTTAGATACACCACTGTCTTTTGTCTTTTCAAATTAAATATCATTTGCACGATTGCACGAACAGTTTCATACATTATTTTAAAGAGATATGTATGGGTCTTAAAATGCGAGACATCGAATTTTTCTTTATTAAAATGTAGGTTGTTTGGTCATAGACGTATGTTTTAATACCTAAATGGTAAAATAACAAAATCACTAAAAGCAAATAAAATACAGCTCAAAAACTTCGTCAAAGTGGATCTTTCTAAAATAACATGTAACCTTCGATCATATTGATCGAAGGTCGTAACTCTAAAAATTTTGAAATTTGTAAAGAAATTTTCTTTCGCAGATCGAAAACATAAAGAAACTGTTAGAAGACTGGCAAAAGTCACTCAATATGGTGATCAACAGTAAGCTGAACATCCTCAACGGCTGCATGGACTCCCGCGCCGAAGACACTTCCCAGGAGGCCATGGGGGACTACTCCAAGCCTACGCTGCGGGAGTCGTCCAATTCCGACAGCGACTTGAGGAACGGGAATGATGTGTGCTATGACGATTACTGGGCGCAGACCACATATCCGAATTATCCCTTCGAGTTTGAGGTGAGTACTATATTTCTTTAATTATTTTTTAATTATTCCTTACATACTGGTCTAGGAGCAAAGATACAGGTTGAATTTTTAAACACCAGCCAAACTTTTGGAGCAGGTTCAGTCCATGATACTGAACTTCTTTTCATAAAAAAAGTTATTAAAAATCGATAAAAAAATTTCGCCCTTTTATACAAAATCCGTTTGGCTAAGCGCTGATTTCTATGGGAAGGCGAATTTTTATTTTAGTTTTTCGTTTATTGTTTTTATGGAAAGTAGTTCAGTATCATGGACTGAACTTGCTCCAAAAATTTGGCTGGTGGTTAAAAGACAGCCTGTATAACTAGACGGCTGTTCCTTACGCGTGGGTCATTAAAACCAATGAAGTTATGTGAACTTCTGAGGGGACCTTCTAACCACCTTAAAGCAAGTGCCCATTCTGGGTATCGCCTTACTAAACATGGTCTTTGGTCTAGCGACCTAAGGATAATGTACCCGCAGGGGCGTAATATATATGTCGCAGTTGGATCGTATAAACCGCTAATTCACGAAACCTCTAGTTATTTGGCATTACAGCTCGGCTTTGTTAAACAGCCGAATCTCGTTCAGCTAGATTGTCTAAGATTGCGCAACGTGTTATGTTCATTTAAACCGCTAACCACGTTTCCAAACGGCTAGCGGTTTTGTGAAACAATAGCGGTAATCCGCTGTTTGACGAAACTGTTAAACAATCCAACTGCGACACATGCATGATAAGGATTTGGTGTAGGGTTGCCATAATAAAATATAACTGGGTGTATATTAGAATACAGATTTTTTCAACATCGAATTTCATTTCCCAGAAAACTATTCCACGATTTTTATTGCTATAGGTTTTCCCTAACCTAGTAAAATGGATAGAACTTTTCTAGCACTTGCCGGCCGCTGCCGCGGTACGCTCGCTACGCTCGCTCGCCATTGCCACTTCGTAGGCATTCTAAATTGTAAATAATTTCTTTAGATAGAATTGTTCAAAAACTTCTCTAGCCGCATGGATGAATACAAGTCGTTCATTCCATTCCGCGTGTTAGGGTTCGCTGTTTTACAAAACCGAGCTGTAATGCCAAACAGCTAGAGGTTTAGTGAATTAGCGGATTATACCATTTAACTGCGACATATATAAACGTACATGGATTTTTCTTATCGATATTGATATTATCACCTATGGTATGTTTAAAATAATATATGGTTATCGTTATCTTATCACACAATAACTTCCAGGGAGGAGACAAAACAATTATTATATATTTAACAACATTAAAGTTATTAGAACCAACCTCAATCCTCTCATGTTAGCCATGTCAATCATTCTAGTTGAACACACACATGGAATTCTGAATGAGGCCGAGCGGTTAAACCTTATAAAAGTTTTAAAGGGACCGGCGTCCCTTTATTATCAAAGTGGGTAAGTTATGAGATTGCCAACTCGCAGTCTTGGCGGATAGTTTGATTAAAGATACCACGTTTTTTTTACTTTCGTGTTATGTTTTTTTTTAACCTTTATTGTTTGCCTGGGAGAAAAACAAACCTTGACGCTGTTTCTAGTCTCGCGCAGATCTTAGTAGTCAATTAATAAATCAAAAAGAATGATCGATAACTATAGATTCTTCATAATATGCGATTGGATAGCTAACTGACACTGTTTTTACCGATATAATTGCTTCAGGTCGGCTATGTTCGACAAATGCTGCTAAACGACAATGCCGGCCCGAATAAGTGTGTTGCAACCCTTAAGTCTCCTGACACCCCTAACAATGTATTTGTATTAATTTTAGGACGTACCAGAGTCGCAAGTATCCAGGGAATACTGCGATTCGCAAGACTTCAACGACGCTTCGTGTCAGCCAGACGCATACCCGCAATATGAACGAACGAAGATGTCAGACAAACTGTCTACGCTATTGGAAGAGACGAAAAGCCAGATACTATTCGAAGACAACAAATCCAACGAGGACGATGACAGCACGTGCCATGATCTAATTGACCTGTGATTACACTTGAATTCTACATAAAGGATTTCTTAACGTAATGACTAACATCATAAAGGCTAGTATACATACAATATGATGTGACATAAATCTTCTTTGAAAATCATTTTAGACAAATTATACATTTACATTTACAATTGCTTCTCGTGTAATTAGAGGAATGCAAATGCATAATACATTACACAATAACTTAAGCTCGTATTGGGCTTATATAGAATTTCGAGGGTTAACAAAAGTTTGATACTATCGCGACAAGACCGCTGTCTATTTTCACAGTATAAAAAAAAACGCTGACCTGCATCTGAACAGACTGGCAGTTGACGAACTCGATGCTGGACACCAGATTGTCGAAGACCACGGCGCACTTGGTGCACGAGTCCAGCACGACGCCGTTGACTTTCCCGCGCACCGTGAGCGCCGAGTCGCGGCAACGGAACATGTATACCACGTTGTTCATGTCCGCGTTCTCAACAACGAGGTTGGGATTGCCCTTTTGGTATTCCTGTGCACGAATAAAAAAAAATGTTCGTCATGTTTTCGTTTCATTTCAAACATTGACAATTGAATTTGTATTTTGAGGCGATATCTCTGCGTAGGCTGAAATCTTGTGGCTGAAATATTTTTGTGAAAATCATATTAGGTTTTTTTAAGTTTCTCTCCTTTTGTTAAAATTCAAAAACCTTAAAAATAGAAGATAACGAGATTATTTCTCTTGGAATACAAATATTTATATTTTTAAAGAGGTCGTGACGAGAGCCAAGTCAAATAAGATATCCAAGAAACTGGAGCCATGCTTCTATAAAATTTCGGCAACAATCAACTCTGGATACAGTAAAATACTTTAAATACTCCACATTTTAAATGCACCTACCTAATGAAAAGTCTCATGATATCCGCTTGATCAACTATGTCACGGTAATGTACGTACCGTGATGATGTCACATTATTTGTAAATATTTGGCAGTGAGAGAATCGTCGTCGCGTCGGTGAACTTGAGTATTATTTGTTCTATAGCCTAATGTATAGAAACTTCCATATGGTAACTTATCTATATTGTAAATAAATATAAAATATATTGCTAATAATATTACGATATAGATTCTAGCGTAAACTCAGACTAATGAGTAATTTTACATTGACCTAGTATTATCATGCAGTGCCATCGGCACTTTTCTTACTGTCTCTACCAAGGGGAAGGCCTTTTTTTCGTGTGTCACTTGTCACTATTTTCCCTACTATACAACCACTAGAGTAGAAATGATACTTAAATTATCGGGATGGTAGTTGGTAACTTACGATGAGCCACTTCTTGCCGTCGCGCATGAAGACGGGCGGCTTGTCCGGCAGCGTGCCGGCGCCGGGCTGCGGGATGGGCTTGCCGGCCGCGCGGGGCGCCGGCGCCGCCTTGAAGGGCGCCGGGCCCTGCCGCAGCCCTGGGTTCTTGTGCGTCTGCATGTCCGACGTCACCTTGCGGAGACCTAGCAGCGAAAAAACAAAGACAGGTGCTTTAGGCTTGAAACTACGTTAAGCGGACGCCTGCGACGGGTTCAGTCTCAGTCCATCTGTCACAGTCTACGTGCAACAAAGACACGTGACCCGCGACTGTTTCAGCTATCTCTAATGCACCGGTCTGTGACAGAGACGGACTGACCCCGTCGCGGGTCTCCGCCTAACGCAGTTTCAGGTATTGTTTATTGTTTAGTTATTTATTAAAATTACACACATATTACAGTTATAAATATAAATGCTGTGAATCCATAGACATCTCCGACTAGTTGGTCTAAAAGGAATTTCGATTTACCCGTACTCAAGCTCGTCTATTGCAGAAAAGAAATTTCGATAAAATTATATACTATCAGAAAAATAAAGAATACCTATCAGATAAACATAAGTATAACGTACTCGTAACATAAATATAACATACTTATAAGCAGGATAACTTCATTAACTAAGTAATGACTATCATAAAAACAAACGACTGTCAGTTTAAAATAAATGAACGTTGGTATATAAAATGGTAGGAAAATAGAATAAGCCACACGTTATAATTGCCGCGTTTTACCTGCACTACTCTGAAATACGTATGGAATGCAAAAAACCTTTGTTAATCTCATTAACACTGCAAGCATAGCGAGTTAACCCTTGTCTTTGATAAAAGCCAGTGCATAAAAGAATCATGCGAAATTTCCGTTGATTCGTAGAAGGAATTAATCTCGTAATAGACATGTTTTTTATGAAAATTTAAGCCACTGGAACATTTTTAATTTTCACTGAATAACAAAACCACTTTTAGTTTGAATTCATAGCGAAATTTAATTAACTTTTTCCTGTTCGCTCGTAGTATTTACGCCTACACTACGCAAGTCAAAAGACCTTTACAATTGCTCAGATTGTTCCTGAGATGAAAGCTCGGGTGAACTTAACCCAACCAAAGGATTTGTTTTGTTATTTGTACCCAGTAAGCAGCTTAATTTACTTAAAAGAAACTTAATTAAACTACTGCTAAAGTGCATTGTAGGTGATGTAGGTAATCACGAGCTTTGTGACGACACAAAGATACTTGGGTTTGCGTTGAAAAACCACTTTAATACGAGTACTAACTCCTAGGACATTCAATTTAATTTAAAAACGAGACGATGTTGGGGCATGTTTATTTTCACAAAAAAGTACTTTTCTTCCTTGCTGGTCTGGGAGAAAAGAAAAACATAGAATGTACCAACTGCTTCTCTTCTCGCGCAGTACTCGTAAAAGCCGATCGAGGAAATGGACGAGAATCTGAATCAATAGGCGATGCTGTTAGCAACCCATCACTATTATGATTTTCTTTTTCCACCATCACGCTAAAAGTGGCCTAGGCCTAACCGCCCTAGGCTATGTCTGCCCCGTTAGGGATAAAGACGTGATAGTGTATTTTTACTAAATAATCGTCGAATTCTTCTTTATCAGTTGTAACACATTGATTATTGGTGATAACTTCTCCCCGGTTGTATCGTATATTAGAGTGGTCTGTTAATACATTGATAATGTGTGCGAAAGGTTATCCTTATATTAATTAGTGGCGAAGACACATTGAAAGCAGCGGTGGCCACATTTTTCGGCGACGTTCTAGATATCACGTAATAAGGGTTGGTTCATCATTTAATGAAGCATACTCACTACTAGTAATGCCTTCGCCCTGGTTGATCTCCGCGAAGAGCGCGCTGCGGTCATCGATACTCAGGTTGGAGAAGTCTACCTCTGGAAGCAGAGGGGGTGGGGGTGGCATACCGCCAGGGGGTGGCGGTGGCGGAGCGCCAGCGCCTTTACCTGTCATAAACAAATCTTAATTTAACTACAAAGACGAAAAAACAATGTCGACGGGAAATTAATTCAATGTAGAGGCTTTACAAAAAAATAAAGCTAGAGTTGCATGTTAACAATCGCACTTAAGGCCGTACCTAAATTTTCCGGGGTCCAGTGCTGCCCCCATTTTAAATAAATCATTTCAAAGAAAACGGAGACATCATTTAAAATTTTGCAACCACCAAGTCCTAGATAACCCTTCAAAGTATTTTATGAACTACTGTTTACAGTTAAAAGTGAGAACGTTAAGTTTTACTACGCACATTTGCGAAAAACGGCCACTTTTAGCAAATGTGCGTAGTAAAGCTTAACGTTCTAATTATAAACTGTAAACAGTAGTTCATAAAATACTTTAAAGGGTTATCTAGGACTTGGTAGTTGCAAAATTTTAAATGATGTCTCCGTTTTCTTTGAAATGATTTATTTAAAATGGGGGCAGCACTGGACCCCGGAAAATTTTGGTACGGCCTTAACACTTCCACTGCTGAAAACGCACCGTATGTGTTTTCCTCTTTGGAAAAACACACACGTTGCATTTTCAGCAGTGGAAGTGTGCATCTTTAATAATAACGTTCCGAAATACGTTCTTCCGAATGAACTAAGAACATATTAATATGTAGTTGGCACTAGACAGAGATGCTTCATTTGTATAGTACTATGTAAATATGAATTATATATGTAAATAATGATATATGTTAATCACATTATATTTAATGTGATTAACATTATATTTAAAACTCTCTAAAACTTCAGCAAGTTCTTAGACGTACAGCGAAGCAGAAATATATAATTCATCGCACATGAGATCACGCTCAAGCATCCGCAGCAAGTTTTCCATCGCTATGTTGCTAACGCGAACCGGGCGGGTTTTGATATGTAACAAAACACAAAAGTCGCAATTTTCACATTTGGATTTTGGGTGATCGATTTCTAAGCTTCGGGAAAATTCTTACAATCGACCATAAAATACAGCTTTATTACGTAAAACTTTATCTCGCGGCCTCTCTATGACATAAGTGTAATAAAAATAGAACTAGTGCAGTGAAATAATAGCACAATTGGCGTTGGTGGTGGCTATCTCAATGGGATACGTAATGTTGAACGTAGATTGAGTATATGTCTACATAAGTATGGAGTCTCCTGGCACAAGCATATTATTTGCTTAAAAGGAGGCTCGGGCAACAAAACAATGTAAATTTTTTCTAGTTACCAAAAAATTTATTTTGATATTTTTTTTATTAACACCGAAATACGATGCAGAATTAATGGTGAACTGCAAAAAAGTTTGTACCGCACGTAGTCAATCCTAGGTGACGACGCCCTCACGGATTATCGTGAGTAATTATTGGACGAGCCCAGCAGACTCTTCGCTCGAATAGACATTTCATTAATCTTTCGTAATCCATCTTCCGTACCTATCTCAGATAACAGAATAACGCAAAACACAAAATCAAGGCTATTAAGTTATTTTTTTTAAATAAAGAAAATATAGGAACTAAGTACGTAATGAAACGAGCGAAGTTCTCCGAGTCTATGTAAAGTTTGAATGTATATTCGGCGATAGCTCTAGTATCCTCGATCGGAACTTCCTGATTTGGTAGGCCAGTAAATGCAACCTGAAGAATTTTTAAGTGGCGCCATGAACCAAATCCGTCAAGGATCGTTGAGATATAGGGTTACAAAAGAATCGCGAGTTTACTGACGTGTGGGCGAACTACTAGTTTAAAGTAATTAGAAACGATAAAATTTATAATTGCAGTAGACACTTTTCATCCACTCATCAGTACAAGATACAAATACAGATTGTACTGAATCAATCGCAGATGTGAAATAAAATGTTGCATATAACATAACGTATTAGATAATTTAGAGAATATTACTGTTAGGTTACGTAAATATAGCAGAAATCAAATACTCGATATTCAAATGAAAATAAATTTAAATACAAATTGTACTCAGATAATCCTTGATTCTGTTGATCTTGATCTGTTTTGTTGTCAACCGCTAAAATCCCGATTGAAAGTTAATACGTAACAATCTCGCGAATCCAGGACATATGGATAAAATAAGAGCTTGCTGATGTGACATGAGCGACATGTTGACAAAAATTAATCCCATGTAAATGAAAACAAAACGTATTATGTCACTGGGTCTGATGACAACGCCAAATTTTGTTCTGATGTTATTAACTTGGCACAAGCAGTCTGATGAAAATCTCAGCTCAAAATAAAACAAGTCTCACCTAAATTCTAACAAGATTAGAAAGTTGTGAAACTTGTTTAATAGAACAGTTAATCACATCATGAAATCTAATATTAATACGATAGGAACTTCAAAAGTTAACGATGAAATATTAAACTCCCTAAACTTGTTAACCTAATTCAATTTTGCCTGTCAAATCTAATAGCCCAAGTTTGGAGATGGACCGCAACTTAACCGTAACCCAAATGCCCAACAAACAGATTGCACAGGTATCTGCATTCTATAAACAAGTCAGTAGTCAAGTCAACACACTAGAATTGATATGAGATCGCACTTTACCAATAAATTACAAGATAATATTATGGCAGAGATTTATTTTCCGATCAGGCCTATTTTTCGAGCAGCCCTATCTCGCATTTTCGAACAAAAGATAAGAAAGCGAGGCGAAAGTAATGAAATATTCACGATCCGTTTGATTTTGCGATACATTACGTGCCTTTTACACTTTATATTTTGTGTCTGAGATTATGTTTTAGATATAATAGAGACTTATATAAGACATTCAAATCAAAGTTAAAAACTGAGACATGAATTTATATTTCATCTATAAATATATAAGTATGGATAGGATAACTTAAGTTATGTGAAGATATTGAGGTGAAGAGGCTATTTTAATAAGTAATGCCCTTCAAATCTAGAATTTTACTTGCAAGTAAGATTTTTAATTGTAAGTATGACAACATACAATATGACTTAATTAATCCCCATAAATAAAAAATGGCTGTGATAAAAAATGATTGTTCTATCAGCAATAGATTTTCATTTCAGCTTTAGTTTCATAAGCCTTTTAGCAATTTTCCAGAACCGCCCACCACGCTCGCCCACATCCGAACACGTCGATCTTTAGTTACAGCGGCCTTGCCAGGTGTAGCGTGTACTACACGTAATTGAATGCTGATATATGCACGATCCTGCTTTCATGTGGCGGGGTCACCAAACTTTAATTGCAAAATTAATTGTATCCTTCCATTTGACATGAAGATCAATTCCATTCTGATTATTTGAAGACAACGTTTTCTACTCCAAATTATATCGTTACTAAATGTTTACGAAACAAGGAAATGCACTGCTAGCATGAACGATACTTGTTTATTGTTTCCTAGTATATTACGGTCAACATTAGTTTATTTCGCTCAATTCAAAATTCAAACGTTTATTCACTAATTAGGCCTTTGCAGGCATTTTTACACGTCATTAAGTTTTGTATATGTCGCAGTTGGATAGTATAATCCGCTAATTGATAAAACCTGTAGCTGTTTGGCATTATAGCTCGGTTTTGTTAAACAGCGAACCCTAATAGTCCAAGATCCCAGAGGTCTCCCGGCTGAATAATTTTTGTATTTAGCGGATGTTTGGTCACTCCAATTTGTCTGCCTGATAAAATATAACTTTGTGATAGTTACTTTAATAACACATTTATTTTTATATTATATGTAGTATATTCTTTTGGTATGTATATAGTGTATTCGTAGTGTTTAAGCTTTAATATTATACTTGTTTTTTTTTCATTGCTCTGTACGTACTTCTGCCTTCCTACTAAATTTGTAACTGTCCTCCGCCCTACTGGTCGACTGGAAGAGATCCCTTCTGGGATAAGTCCACCATTTGTAAAATTACCTGTGTTATTTTATTATGTGTAACTATCGTTGATGTACAATAAAGTTTTAAAATAAATAAAAGGCAGACATGTAAAAATAATTAAGTTCATTTATTTTTCGCAGCTTTAAAGCGTCTGCCAAAAGTTCTGGCCCATGAAAAGTGTCTTGCCGCTTATGACACTACTTCAGAATAATATTTTACAATAAATATATATATATATATAAATCAGCCATACAAAGTTAAGTTTCTCTTATTTTTAGTTAACTTTCTCACCTGGTACCTACCCAGGTGTCACAAGGCGATTCACAACACGCAGGTATTCAAAGCACACGAGACCCTACTGAGGACGTGAGGTTTCATCCGTGTGAAAATAAGTTATGTCTGATCGCTCTGGGATCTTGGACTATAATACGCGGAATGGAATAAACGACTTGTATTCATCCATGCGGCTAGAGAAGTTGTTGAACAATTCTGTCTAAAGAAATTATATAGAATTTAGAATGCCTACGAAGTGGCAATGTGGCTAGCGAGATAAGCGAGTGTGCCGCGGTAGCAGCCGGCGAGTGCTAGGAATGTTCTGTCCATTTTACTAGGTTAGGGCAAACCTATAGGTCAAGTTAGGTTAGAACTGCGACCAACACACGCACAAGCCGAGCGAGCGAAGCGAGCGTGCCGCGGCAGCGACCGGCGAGTGCTAGGAATGTTCTGTCCATTTTACTAGGTTAGGGCAAACCTATAGGTCAAGTTAGGTTAGAACTGCGACCAACACACGCACAAGCCGAGCGAGCGAAGCGAGCGTGCCGCGGCAGCGACCGGCGAGTGCTAGGAATGTTCTGTCCATTTTACTAGGTTAGGGCAAACCTATAGGTCAAGTTAGGTTAGAACTGCGACCAACACACGCACAAGCCGAGCGAGCGAAGCGAGCGTGCCGCGGCAGCGACCGGCGAGTGCTAGAAAAGTTCTATCCATTTTACTAGGTAAGGGCAAACCTATAGCAATAAAAATCGTAAAATGGTTTTCTGGGAAATGAAATTCTATGTCAAAAAGATCTGTATTCTAATAGATACCCAGTTATATTTCGTTATGGTAACCAAATCCTTATCATGCATGTGTCGCAGTGGGATTGTTTAACGGTTTCGTCAAATAGCGGATTATCGCTACTGTTTGACAAAACCGCTAGCCGTTAGGAAACGTGGTTAGCGGTTTAAATGAATGTAACACGTTGCGCAATCTTAGACAATCCAGCTGAACGATTTTCAGTTGTTTAACAAAACCGAGCTGTAATATCAAACAACTAGAGGTTTTATCAATTAGCCGATTTTACTATTCAACTGCGACATATACATTTCGTGTAATGTTTATTTATATTTAGACTAGCTGTGCCCGCGACTTCGTTCGCGTGGTTGTCGGAACGTAATGTTATATAGCCTAAAGCCTTCCTCTATAAATGGACTACCCAACAAAAAAAGAATTTTTCAAATCGGACCATTAGTTCCCGAGATTAGCGAGTACAAACAAACAAACAAACAAACTCTTCCGCTTTATAATATTAGTATAGATTATTATATATTTTAAAGAAAAGCTACAGATTCGCAACGACCACAACTGAGAAGAAACACCGAAAGAAGTCGCCTACTAGCCAGAAGGGCTTTGTTCACTCAATCACGAGCGAATGAAAATTATTACATGCGCCAAGTGTAAGAGGTTACTAGCAATCTTGCTTGCGCACTAAAACGCATGATTCACCGTGTGAAAGCGCTAACGTTACGTCTGAAGGCAATCTCATAGCAAAACTAATTTTTCTATAATCCTCTGCTGAATATTCTCTTTTTGCTGCGCTATCCTTAACTTATATAAATGCGGTAAATAAGACATTCGTCACTCACCAGACCAAACCAGTCCAGTGGTATGGTACTGCTTCACATAGGCTTGTAGATCCGACAACAGCTGCACCCACGCGCGGCACCAGTCCGCGTGCCTCTTGTCTTTCTCCTTCCACTCCTTCAACACCCGGTTTGTGTAGAACTGCCCGGCATCGTTCATCTCTTTCACATACGGGGAGGGAGTAGGAGACACTGCTACCCATCCTAGAGCGGGGATACTCTCTGATATAGCAGACAGATGGTTGAAATACTGTGAAGCGCGATTTTTCTCGCGGAACTGCTGGATAGCAGAAATCTGTTCACTGGTGGGGGCCAGCAACTGCATCTCTTCTGATTGAGACGGCTTGCTACGAAGCGTGGCTTGCTCGATGTAGCGAAGTTGTGCCCTGTTAAAAAGTTGCTGTTTTAACAAATTGCTTTCAAAATTGAAGTGTTTACACTTCAATTTTGAAGTTAACAAAATTGAAGTGTTTACACTTCAATTTACTTGCTCGATATTTTAGAACAAACGCCAAACACATACAGGAAATTGCAATGCCGCTAGTGTTATAGTTCGGAGGCAAAGAGTTGTTTATGAGCTTAGTGACAATTTGTTATCAAATGGGCCTTGTATATAAAAAGTTCACCACAGTAACAGCACGAATGTGAACATAATCAGGTTAAAGCCGTCAGATCGCTCCGTTGCGGCACGGCAACCATATCCTAATGAAGTCAGGTAATTCCTGATAATTGGCGCAACGCTAATTATCTTTAGGGCGTGCCGCACCCGCATCGTTCAATCCATAGAGTAAAATCATTATAGACTGGTAACTAATATACACAATGCAGCAAAATCCACTTTGTTATAAAAATAAGAATGTAAGTTAAGATTGTGCTTGAAAGCTTATATACTCACTGGAAGGCAGCATTGACTAGATTGGCGTGAGTGGCCACATCTCCGCCGATTTGCTGGGAGAGGGTTAAGTACGCACGCAGGGGACCCTGTTAAAAAATATTTTTAAATTTTATGTTATAGAAATAAATACCTTAGAATAAAAATCAGAACTTTGTCTAATTCAATCAATCTTTCTAAGCGAAGATTATTTAGCCTGTTGTTTCTAAATAGTTGCATTACAACAAAGCGGCATGGCTAAATCTCGCGCTTTATACCCGACTGCGGCAAAGCCCAAAAGGAGGGTTATGTGTTTGAGCTGTATGTATGTCCGACTCTACTACTAAACGGCTTAACTGATTTTAATAAATTGTACGTGGTTAGATTCGTCTTAACCACTAGAGTGTCATAGACTATATTCAAATTATTCCGTAGTCGGGTTTTAGTTTTAAAAACTATATCTTGTTCTTCAAGAAAACCTCGCGCCTATGTCTGTCTTTTTACAAGCTTTTATTTAGTTCCACCTAAATTAGATCCAGTTCTCATTATTTCATTGAGTTGAAACTTCACATACTTATGTAACTTGGGTGACAATGCAATATTACGAGTATGGTACCTGATCTCATGATGAAGGTGGAAGGTGGCCACGACATCTCTGTGATAAAACAACATAACTCCATCGAGTTTGGGCTCAATTGATTCGTCTTGAGGAGCACTTTTAAATTTTTAGTTCAATGTTTTAGATAAAAGCTTGTTTTAAAAAATATTTTATAAGTAATTACTTGTATCCACAGATTTTACATTTTATTTTTTTTCCTTTCTTAACGTACATACAAAAAATCATTCGATTGAATAAGTACGCTAATATCATTACAATCTAGCCTAAACTTAAACTAATTAGTAATTTAACATTGACCTAGTTTAATAAGTTATAGAATAAGAATGGGTCCATCTGCACTTTTCTCACTGTCTCTATTAAGGGTAAGGCACTTTATTCGTGTGTCTTTAATTATTTCACTACATTTTATGATATAATACTATCTAAATAATATATAATCTACTAAGTCGCAAGATGAATTTTCCTTCAGAAAAACTTTGGTTAGTCTCGTCGCGCCGTTGAATATACCTCTAATAACGACAATGTTTGCTAAATAACAACAACCTGGCTTTTGTATTGTTGTAATTTAGCAACTAAAATTTTAATACCTACGTCAGAATACCATTCTGAGACTACAAACAAACCGAATGATCATACGAAGTAGTTTCGATTAGGTGGGATTCATGAAGATATCCAGTCGTTGTGTAAATAGGATCCCCGGGCTGCGCCACGCCGGCCCTGCTTTTGACGCGTCCTCGGAAATGACAAACGATTCTATTCATCCGATCACCGTTACATTCAGATTTCTGACACCCGTGGTTGACATGTTACTTAATATGTACACAGCATTTTAGAATACAGTTATATTATGAGTTAACAACCCATTGCAGTGCAATAAAACCCATTTTTATACCGTTTTTATTTTCGAAGATTTGCAAGTATACATACATTTTATTTTGGCATACTTTTAAATCGTTTCTGTATTTTCTCTAAGAGCCGAGAGAGAGAAGAAGTATTCTTAATTTCAAATTAAAGACAGAGTGAAATTACCACATCAATTATAATATAAGATCAAAGTAAAGGATGTT
The DNA here is from genome assembly GCA_963576875.1 of Acrobasis repandana. Lineage (NCBI taxonomy): Eukaryota > Metazoa > Arthropoda > Insecta > Lepidoptera > Pyralidae > Acrobasis > Acrobasis repandana. The sequence goes on from OY756215.1 coordinate 9,724,387, forward strand.
ACCTATACTGTAAGAAGGCTAAAATGGAAATGGATTGGTCATACTTTGAGAAGTAAGAGAAATAAATGGTCAAAAGACGTTACTGAGTGGTATCCTCGTGATAGGAAAAGGAGAGGAGAGCAAATAAGGAGATGGGAAGTCGAAATCAAGAAGGCAGCTGGAGGGTTATGGAGAAGAAAGACAAGGAACAGAGTGCTATGGAGACAAAGGGGGACGCCTTTGCCAAGGGGCAAGCTTACGACCAACAACAGCAGTCGCAATAGGAAAGCAGAGGGTGTCAGCAAGAGAGGCTGCAGTAAGTAAGATACATACATACTTACGTGATTACCTAGTGCTCTTTTTGAATCAAGAATTTACTTAATTAGCATTATTTTCCTTTATGGTAAGTTTTTTTTTTTTATATTATCAACTTATACGAAGAGTGATAAACTAATAAACATTTTTCGGAATTTTCTAGAAATTATAATACTCTTTAATTAATTAGTAGAAAAGTAAAATTAGTGCCCTGAAAAGCAAGTATTCTGAATATACTGGTAATATCGACTTTGGCTCTCGTAATGGCGGCCTGGCGGCTTCATTTCATTCGTAATAAGAATGAAACTATCAGATCACAGAAATCAGATCGATGTTTCGTTTGTGATGATTCAAACAAAGTTAATAATAAACGGGATCTGCTTTAGTGAAATCTTATTACCGAATAAAATCGGTATAAATAAATGCTCGAATAAATGCTAATTCTCTTAGATCATCTGCTCTCAATTTTTTTACAAATGCACATATCAGAACAAATCACATAGATTTATTTATACATATTAGAAGCAAAATACACATTATATCTAATTGGTGAATTGAAAAGGTCTGTTCCATTAGGATAAGTAAACTCTTACAATCATTTATGTCAGATTTACCGTTCTTACATTCACTTTCATTCATTTATTTATTTAATTTATCTGTTCACGAAAGTACTCGTAAGAATATTTAAACAAGAGAATCAAGATTTTAGGGTGTACGAAAACGATTTCACTACAATAATCTAATCTTTGTACGGTAATCAACGTAATTCCTTTTCAACAGAAGCTTTTAATGCCTCTGAAAGCCTTTTATTAAACTCTTTCCATAAATAAAACAAGTCGCTTAAGTCATCGCTTTTCTCTTAATCTAAAGGCGAATAAAAAGAATTTAATTGATGAACTTTTTTATAAAAACTAGGTTAGGTACGTAGGTTGTCCTGCTTCTAGTGAAACTTTTGTTTTTGACAGATAAATAAATGTAGCCTGAGGGAAAAATAGAACATCACGTGTATCTACAGAATTAAAGAGTTGTAGAAAATACTTTATAATCCCGAGCCGTATTCTAGCGTACACTTACCACCTCTAGCACCACCGGAAAAATTGTTACTTTAAGTAACAATTTTTATATTTAATACTTAACTTATAAGATAGGAACATTATCACGTATTTATCCCTAAAGGGGAAAACAGAGCCTATATAGGGCCGTAAGACTCAAAGGAATAGTTATGGGTTGCTAGCCGCATCGCCTAATAACATGATTAGCATTCCCATTATCGGCTCTTACGATCTGCGTGCTGGTACATTTTTTCTTTTCTCTCAGATCAGCGCATGGAAGAAACAATTGAAATTGCCAAAATGGGTTCAGAATTTGTGCGATATTGTAATGTAATGATTCAATTTATCTTCGTTGTTTACGTAGATCTACATTTTTTGAAGAAATAAATACTTATGTTTTTACTTTTTTTATGTCTCTACGTCTCTCTAGTATAGCTCTACGCGTCACTCACCGCCGCCGGCCCTTTACCGGAATATGGTCGTTGGATTCATTAAAAGTTGGCGCTATAGTTTCAACAATAAGTAAATATAAATGTAATATAAATTCAATGGAACAATTGCTTAAACAACATCTCCAAACATTAAGGCCGTACTTGAATTTTCCGGGGTCCAGTGCTGCCCCCATTTAAAATAAATAATTTCAAAGAAAACGGAGACATCATTTAAAATTTTGCTACTACCAAGTCCTAGATAACCCTTCAAAATATTTTATGAACTACTGTTTACAGTTTGTAATGAGAACGTTAAGCTTTACTACGCACATTTGCCAAAGTGGCCGTTTTTCGCAAATGTGCGTAGTGAAGCTTAACGTTCTCACTTTAAACTGTAAACAGTAGGTCATAAAATACTTTAAAGGGTAATCTAGGACTTGATAGTAGTAAAATTTTAAATAATGTCTCCGTTTTCTTTGAAATGATTTATTTTAAATGGGGGCAGCACTGGACCCCGGAAAATTCAGGTACGGCCTTAAGATGCACACGCATCAGCATAATAAGCTGCTAGTGTGTTTAATAATAATAATAAAAAATACGATTGAAAATTGTTTAATTGCGCCTTATGTGGTCTAAAAAATCGCCGACAAATTTACACGATTTCACGTTGCCATGCCAACCGTCGAAATGTGTACTTTGACCTGTCAGACTTATGCTCGCACGGGAGTTAGTCATGAGATAAAATACGTTTTATGAATGCAAGTTATTTTGTCGCTTAATTGTGACTATGTTAAGTAAGGTAAATTTCGCGAAATGTGACAAATTACACGGATAAAAAATTGTCGCCGTACCCATACTAACCCCGCTGATGGTGGACTAATATATAAATCAACACTGTGCCGAGTTACGAAAACTCCGTTGACGCTTATATTTGGTGATCGTACCACCTGGACAACTGAGGAGACAGGGTAAGCACAATGTGCTTTGCGTGCAAAGCAGCAATGGACCTTGAGATGTGGGCGGGGCAGACGTGCGCACGCGCGTTCCTATGGCGATATCACGCTTTCCAACCGCTCAGTCACAAGTATAACAACTTACCTGCACAATATCTTGGTATCCGTTGACACTCATGTTGTCTGATCGAACCAACTCCAGCTGAGGGGGTGGTGTGGGCACAGAATCCGGTGACGGTGTGGGCACAGAATCCGGTGACGGTGCCGGCGAAGCGGGCGGGGTTGGTGTGCGCGCGCGCAGCAGCGGCAAGCGTTCCAACCGCGAAGTCACGCGTTCCAACCGCTCGATCAGGCACTCGAGATCGGCCGCGGGACTGTGGCTGGTGGCTGTTGGCTCTCCTTCGTTGCCTACAACAAAAAAAATCTTTACTGAAAAATATCTTAAAATTAGACTTGCCAGACAAGAGCTCAGCTGTAAAACTACGTGCCTCTCCTAGTAGACCTATAAAATATATTTACAGATGTTGCAAATGATGTTTTTACAGAGTGTTCTGCGCATACGTTGCAATTAGGATCAATTCGACAAAAGGATATATAAATTTTTTTTGGTACCATAGTGCGGCTAACGCGAGCGTGGCAGATGACGTCATCAACCAATCGAGTACATTGGAGAGCGTTTTTGAGAGTGCGGCACGAAAATCGCTCTAACTTTGTTATTTTTGGTCCAATTTCAATAATTCTTTCACTGAAATAATTGGTTTTGATGTGACTGTAATTCTACATTTTTAGGGTTCCGTACAAAAAATTAAAAAACGGAACCCTTATAGGATCACCCGTGCGTCTGTCTGTCCGTCCGTCTGTCACAGCCAATTTGCTCCGAATCTACTGGATCGAATCAGGTGAAATTTGGTAAAATGGTGAAATTTGGTAGAATGTTGTAATCCTATGACCCAAACACATATGTGCAAAGTAAATAAATATTTTTTTTAAATAAGGGTCATTTTCGGGGGGCAAATAAGGAAATAAAAAAAAATTGCAAACCTTACTGTGTCATAAGTAATTAAGTAAGTAATACTTTATTGTACACCAAGAATAGAAAAAATATACAATAAGAATAAAAAATACATTAAAATGTACAATGGGCGGTCTTATCGCTAAAAGCGATTTCTTCCAGACGGTTGTCTGGAAGAAAAGAATGGTTAATGGATGGAGAGAATATAAAAATACGTTAGCAGACGAGGTGTACATGACAAAAATACAATAACAAATAATAACAGGTTCATAATATATATAAGTATAAAAAAATACATACATGCATGCATATAAATATATATAATATAAGTATATAATTATAAATAATATATACATAAATATATATTACAGATATGTAGGAATGACAAAACAAGGGTTGACGAATAACATGGATTAACTTTCCAAATATAACTGAAAGACTTTATTTTTAAAAGCAGAAAGTGATTGCGCACGTTTAATTGATTCAGTCATATATCAAATAAAAGGGCTCGTTATGAGGATCTTAAATATATTTTTGTTATTATTGTAAAATTAATAGGTTTGATTTTATTTATGAAGGAAGACGAAAATTGACCATTCCCCCCCCCCTGATCTCCGAAACTAATGAGCCTAAAATTTTGAAAAAAATACAAAATATAGTTCATTGCTTGTAGATTACAGGAAAACCTATAAGAATTCAATCAATTGTACGGAACCCTCTCCTAGCGAGTATAACTCGCACTTGGCCGGTTTATTAACTAAAAACCTCGTTGATTCTCATTGCACTTATCACAGCACTGTCTGGAGGTCCTGGACCAACCAAATCTTGGATGGCTGCTAGGCGGTAGCTTGTTAAGGTGAATACCAAGCAGAAGTGGCGCCCTCATTTAAAATAAAAACTCGTAAATGTGGTGAAAATTTCCATATTTCTCAATGTTAGGCAGATAGCCCTTTGAATTTTATGAACCACCGTTGAAAGTATTTACATTAGTCCGTCTAGCTTTAAAACTTGCCTCCGCCAAAAGTAGCCACTTTAAAATGGTCTTACAACCGCGTGCAGTGTATATGCATGCCTTTATTCCTATCACGTCTTTATTTCTAATGTGGCAGACAGAGCATTTTGGCTCTAAGGAGTCCGAGCCCAGGGCCGCAAATGTCTGGTATTACGCATAGGAAAATGATATGGTAATAATAACATCATTCAACAACATCGCTCCAACTCTACACTCGTCAGCTCAGATGTCCCCTAATTGTGAATTATTTCGTCACAAGTTTAACTCAAAGGGTCTAATATCAAAGGCTCCCTTTGAATTTATATCACACAAACAACCCAAGCCATTTCCACTTTTCCGCGTAACAAAACCTTGCTTACCCTTAATATCAACAATGGAAAACAAGTCTTAAATATTATTAAATTGAATACTAAGGTTTTTTATTAATTGGACAAAATAACGGATTAACTCAGCAAGTAGTGCATGGTCATCTGACCAAACTGATTTGCAATGTAAAAAGGTTGGAATAAAACGATACAGTTTCTTCTTGAATATTGTCTTTGCTTGTCATTAAATTTATAAAATTTAGAAGGGACTAATTTTAAAGCAACAGTTGTAAATGTTAGAATATTAGCATCTCTCCTAAGATAGACTTGTCTTTAAAGTTGGTTAGTTCAGCTTTGAGATAACTGCCCGGGAGCGGTTGACTTGTTATATTTAATTCAAAACCCACTGCCTTTAAGTCTGTGGAAGCTTAGTTGTAGCTATGATACAATAAAAGAGCACTTTAAAACATCAATATGTTACAATGTAACGTAACGTATAGAGGTACATACTTAGTGGGTTAACAAACCCTTCACCTTAGTCGTTGACAAGGTTTTATGTCTGTTGGCTATTAATTTGTGTAATTGATAAACTTTCGGCATAAGCTACCTTAATCCCCGAACGCTACACCATAAAAAGTTACGTTTGCCCTATTTTGATCAGGGTTTATAACCATCCACTTATTTGTTTTCAATATTGGTTATCGCGAAGCAAAGTAGCCAGTTCTTTTTATGTCATCATAATCTGAGCTCGTCTTCTTCCGTTGACTGCTGAACATAAGCTTCTTCGCAGATCACACCAAGATCGACTCGTCCTTTTCATGTTTCTAATAAAATTAAATATGTTATTCATACCAAGCACATTTTATTTCTAGAAAATATTAATGCCACCAAAAACATTTTCATGTAAAGTAAAGCCAAGACAAGACGAGTACATGTGGCTTGCACAGTAAAAAAGTTATCACAGCCTAACTCTATATGCATACTCTTATAAATATTTATGTAAGTATATACGAGTATTTGGAGATATTAAGTATATTATACCTATGTTTTATATATAACTTATTATATGTTATTTAATTTAATATGTAGGCGTAGTTTATGTATCTTAGCTAGTAAGTAGATTGATTTTTTTTTTCTCATTTCTGTTTTGTATACGCTTGCACCCCATTTATCGCCTTCTCTTATACGTCCCAAAGGTATTTTCTGGTAGACAGCGCTTAGCGTTAAGATTATACCTATTGTACATTAATTTTATAGTGCAATAAATTAAATAAATAAAATATGCAGTGGCGGCCTTAACCACAGGCCTTAAACTCGCTAACCGGTATCTCTCATCATAAGAGTTCTGGGTAAATCCTTGTCTTAAGTTCTCTACAAACCCTACCATACCCTGACTAAGGAGTCAAAATGTGTAGCTTGGCCATTTCTTTACCCAGGGACTATTGGCACAAAAGTATCGCCTAGTGATGTCTGTCACTCTACCAAATGGTACGAAATGTGCGATATAGGTACTTATAACTCAGTTTATGACACTGAACAACTCTCCCTAAGGTATAAATACCGAAATATGATAATTAAATTTTTAACAAAAAAAAAACCCACTTCAATTTTTTTAGGAGTTTCTTCCATATCTCTTAAGTTCTTCATCATATATTCACCAAATTAAAATGGGACCAACTTGGAAGTAAAGGCTTTCAAATAAAAAAAGAATCATCAAAATCGGTTCACAATTGGCGAAGATATTGCGTAAGAAACATACATTAAAAAAAAACATACAGTCGAATTGATAACCTCCTTCTTTTTTGAATTTGGGAAAAAAATAGATATTTGCCTCCCACACAAGTTGACCGATCAACGGATGCAAGTTTCTGTGGAAAGCAAAAAAAAACATATTTTGATATATGTCCCTAGGAAAAGTTTTTTTGTATCATGGACTGAATCTACACTTAAAATAGTTTCAGCATATTTTGTTACACGTTGTACACGACCAGTAAATCAGCACTTTGTGACTTCATATAATGAACTTGTCCCACATATATTTTCCACGTACGTACAAATATGTCAGCGAACTGTGAAAATATACGAATCAACATAAATACGTACCATCGCTATCTATGTCTATGACATTTTCCTCATTTCCAATTTCCTCAGCGACGCGTCTTTCGAACATTTTAATGAGATGCCGCATATTACGAACCCCGCCATCCGTATCCATGATCTCACAGGTTAATTACTAATACCACAAATTAAAATCAAAACACTATGCAAACTTGATGTTCCGAGTGTTTGAACAACCTTACACTGACTGGATACTCATTATCAAGTGACTCACAGATATGGCAATGATAAAACACGTTTATAAAGACGACTCTATGTTCTGAGTAATCGTGGGCCGATAAACGATACTGATAAGAGGAACAATGGTTATCAACTGGATGTGTAATTTTCTTGTTAACTAAAAATTGGTATTATAAACTTTGTTTCTGTTTTTATAAATAGAAAATCATTACCTGTAATAATAATGGCTGTGTAAAAAAAGAAGTTTGAGTTTTTTATACTCGTACAGCCTTTTTCAATAAGAATTTTAAGGGACCAAAGGGACGCACGAAGGGATTTCGCTGGATCCTGCAAACCGTAGAGACAAAGGACGAGCGTAACAAGCGTTTTATTAATGAATTTAGTGGCTGCCGGCTACCCATTAAATTCGCCGGAGTCCGTTACGAGTTTACGGGCAAACTTGTAAACATTCTATTAAACCGTACACATTACAGGCCTAAGGCTTTATTGGCTATAGGCTTTATTCCCTTTACAATTCTGGACTACTTACACATATAAAGTGAAAGAGAAATAGGCAAGACATTGCTTTTTTCAGTCTTGTAATTTTTATTTTCCTTTGGTTTTTTGGACTTATGCTGTTCTTTTATCAAAAGAAAAATTTTACACAAATTAAACAAAGCTGTGGGGCCAGCAGTGTTTGAACTTTGACTTATAGTCAAAGTTCAAACACTGCTGGCCCCACAGTTCACATTAAGGCCCTGTCAGTTCAGAGCCAAGAATACTGTGAGTGTTTTTGAAAAATCACTGTGAATAAACTACTACAGCTTAGCTTAAAAAAATTACATAGAAATCTTAAGGCTTTTTAACCGACTTCAAAAAAAGAGGAGGATATCAATTCGACAGTATGTTTTTTTATGTATGTTTGTTACGCGATATCTTCGCTAATTGTGAACCGATTTTGGTAAAAAAAAAATTTGACTGAATTTACCTTTAAAAAAGATATTACTAGGTACTTTATAAATAATAATGGTTGACCGGGAGAGAATGCCATATGGCATTAGGTCCGCCACTTGTACTTTTATTTTATTGTGCAATAAAGATTAAATAAATAAATAAAAATAAATAAAACACAGCGAAATATTGTCGAGCACGGATCCAGGCCTTTGTTCGCTCTCGACGAATATTTCACTGTGTTTTATTTATTATTATTTTTTGTATCTTCTTTAACTTAAGAATTTGCTCTTGTCGGTGGAGTTAAGTGGAGATGCCTCCATTCCTCTCTTCTCTTTGCCATCTTTTTAATGTCTTGATAGGACCTTACTCCTAACCCTTCCTTTATTTGTTGGAAAAACTTCATCCTTGGATTTCCCCTTCATCGTCTCCCTTTTATTTTTCCTTCTACTATTATTTTGAATAGATTGTCGTCTTATTAGATGTCCAATTATCTTCCCTCTTTTTTTGTATAATATTTTAAAAAAATTGTGTAGCGAAATTAACCAGTAATTTAGATTATAAATTTTTTGGTATAATTTTCATATAAAAAGGTGATTGTATAAAGTAGTAATATCTTTTTTAAAGGTAAATTTAGGCAAATTCAGAGGTATGTTTGTGTTTTTTTTCTATCAAGCCAAAAATGCTTAATAGTATTTTGGATATTGGGGGTATCTGAAGGAAAGCCTTAAGATTCCTATGTTAATTTCTTGAGAAATAAATTGTAGTAGGTAATTTCAGTAATTTCAGATTTTTTTAAAAAACACACAGTATTGCGCGCTGTGAACCCACCTCGCATCGCATATTTTATGATAACTTCTTTTATTCAATAATATATTTTATTTATAATATATTTTATTTATAATAGTGTAAATAAAAAAAAGTTCTTTGTACCTATATGTATAATTGCTTTGAGCAAGTTAGTCGGCAACAGAGCGTAATCGCCAGAACGAAACGACTTCTAATTACTGCACTGACGTCAACGACATTTCTTCTGTACTCTGTATTCAAAGGCGGACTCTTTTAAGATTTATTAAAAATTACGGCGTCAACTACTCACGCTGGAACATTCACAATTTTTATTCCTATATGACATGGTTCATTTGCAATGCTCCATAATGTTTAATTTGTGTAGTACTTTTCAATAATAGGACTTTACCTATGAATAATTAAATTTTTAACAAAAAAATCAACCGAATTTAATTTTTGTAAGGAGTTTCTTCCATTTCTCCAAACTTCTTCATCATATCTTCTCCAAATGAAAATGGGATCAACTTGGTAGTAAAGGCTTTCAAATAAAAAAAGAATCATCAAAATCGGTTCACAATTGGCGAAGATATCGCGTAACAAACATACATAAAAATAATAAAAAAAAAACATACAGTCGAATTGATAACCAGTACTACAAAACGGCAATTTCATAAGATAATAAACGGGCAAGTTCGAGTCGGTTTTTAACTTTATCTTATTTTTATTTATTATTTATTTATTAAAATCTTTATTGACCAAAATGGTACAAAAGGTGAACTTAACGCTAATGCATTCTCTACCAGTCAACCTTTAGGAAAAACAGAAATTATTTAATTTTTAGTATTTGTTGTTACAGTGGTCATAGTAATAATACTCATACATAATCGGTGAAAATTTCAAGTATCTAGTTAATGCCATTATAAAGGTCTAGTTAAAAACGCTGAAAAAACATGTTTTTTGTATAAATACCCCCTTTAATTTTTTACTTTTTTTATTTTTAGTATTTGCTGTTATAGCGGTCACAGTAATACATAATTGGTGAAAATTTCAAGTGTCTAGCTATAACGGTTTAAGAGATAGAGTCCTGTGACAGACGGACAGACGGACAGACAGCGGAGTCTCAGTAATAGGGTCCCGTTTGCACCCTTTGGGTACGGAACCCTAATAAGTAAAAACCTAATTATTAGAACCGGAAAAGTGTTTGTAACTTAAAAAAATTGTAAATTACGCAATTATGGGTGAATCTAAAAAAGTTGAGTAACTTTCAGGAAAATTTTGTTTACTATATAGTTTTTAGAGTTCCGTACCCAAAGGCTGCTCTGCTGTCTCTTGAACCGTAATAATAATAATATAAAGTCTCTCCCACTTTAAATTTTCACCGATTATGTATTACTGTGGCCGCTATAACAACAAATACCAAAAATAAGATAGTTAAAAATATATAATTAGTCGAGTAATAAATAAGGCCCCTAAGTAGGCATAAGGCCCCTAAGTAGCTTAGCCTAGGGCCCCACAAAGTCACAATACGCCCCTTAATAACAGGAATAAGTGATAAATGGTTTGAGGGTCTTTTTATGTGTATACCTAATCTATACAATTTTGTGTCTTTCCCTGGCTACTAAACGCCACTTATTGGCCCAGGCGGGCATAGATTAAGTTACATTATATACGAGAAAACTACTATGATGATTATAGCAAATTTCATAATAAGTTGTTTGACAAAATTATAACTAGTTTTATTTTATTACATAGGTATATAGCATAGGTACAGTTTATACTTGTATAAATACTATATACCCAAACTTGGAAAAAGAGGCCATGACCTACTAAACTTCCCAAAAACAAGCCTGGGAAGCACTTACATCGTTCCCCATTTCCTTTTATTTATTACTTCTAAAATGGTGTGGGTTAGCTTATCCCGATAAACAAGATTTTTTATTTATTTAAACTTTATTGAGCCAAAAGCTACAATAGGTAGACTTAATGCTAAAGCATTCTCTCCCTGTCAACCTTTATTTTTTGTTACATAAGAACTTTTTATACCAAATATACCTACGAAAAATAATTCTCTAGAATCGTAACTAATCCCGAAAAATCATTCCACGCGATATGTACCGCGGCGGCGGGGCTTTAAATATGAACAGCGTTGCGCGACAGTTCGCCATGACACTCGAGTCGTGCGGTTGCGTCGCAAGAAGTTTTCTTTGAGAATATTGCTGTGTTTTTCCGATAATCGATTCATTAAAAATGCCGTCATGTGCCGTAAAGAGGTGTAAAAGCCATACAGACATGAAAAACACAGGACTCTCCTTTCATATGTAAGTAAATAAACATTTTAATATTGTACCTCACCGCTCGTGGCGTTGACCGCGGCCGTGTCAGTCGAGTAGCCGGCTCCCCGGCACCGACACGACGCGTACGTGACCTTGTCGCGACCAATCGCATGCATCTTTGTCTATGTGTGTATTTGAGTGTTTCGTTGTAAATACTGTTAGTTTATTTGCGTAAATGGAATCAGAATCAAAGCGGTGAATGTAGAAGCGTTAGATTTCTAGAGATTTTATTTCGATGAAATATACTTATTTATTTTCGCATTCAAACTCTTACATAAGAAATAAGTACATTATGTTCTTATATATTATTTTTAAGCACGTACTTAGTACGAGTCAGGCAGGCAGGAGACAAGTCGTCCCACATATCACTAGTCACACAAAATGACACTAGTCATATTATAATGTAAGAAAATTGACCAAATATCCGTTATTTGAGATTTATAGAACTTTTCACCAAACAAAATTCAATCATCGCCACGTCACGTAGTGCTAATATTACTCAGAATAACGTTGGTAAACCATCTAATTTTAGACAAAAGCTCTTAAGTAACCTGGCTCCCTACACACAGAGTAATATCACAGAATACAGTAAGACTAAACAGAACGGAATCTCCTAAGGTACGCGCAATGTGCGTCCCCATTCCCCATCCCCCCGGTTCTTGAGGGCCAACTTGTGTCATCAAAGGTGAAAACGGAGGAGAGGTGCGGGGAGTGGGAATGGGGACGCATATTGCGCGTACCTTAGGAGATTCCGTTCTGTTTACTCTTACTGTATTCTGTGGTACTGAGATGGGGAAGGCCGGTATACAATATTATAACGTACGTTTTAAGTCCGCCTGCATGGCCAAAAGCGTTTTAAAGGCTGTTATAAAAACTGTATTTTACATCATAACACTGCAATAGATTCGCCTTCAGTCCCTAGACTGAGTTATCAAGTTTTTTTCTAGCATGTTCTTTTTCATTTTCATTTAGTACAAACACAACACCTTTTATCTATAATTTCTTAATCTTGATCTGCCGAACCTGTAAAACCACATCCAATACAAGTGTATTGGATGTGGTTTTATAAAATTGATAAGAAATTTACAGGTTCGGCAACAGCAGTATCATTATTTAATTCACGGGAGATACGGAACCCTAAAAATAAACCAAGTATTTAGTTGCTTATTAAGTAATTAAGTTATTACGGTATACGGTGGGAATGTGTATCACACCACACACATTCGCGCGAAATAATTAAATATTGTTACTTCAAAATTCAAATTTTGCTAAATTAAAAATGCAACAAAAATTTTATACTTAGGTACTGATAACACGTAGAACTTATAAAAGTAAAACGGAATATGACTAGTAGTTCTGTGAGAACAGTAGACCTCGGAAGCTCTTATAACCATAATATGCAATAACCGAGCAAAGCCTCTCTTTAAATAATATCCGTCAATAAAATATAACGCTACACAAAGTTCCCCCCTTTTTCCCCCTATTTCTCCTCATCAAAAATCACGATCCAGTTAGAAACGCTGAAAAAAACACGTTTCTTGTATGACGACCCCCTTTAATTTTTAACTATTTTTAGTATTTGTTGTTATATCCGCCAGAGTAATACATAATCGGTGAAAATTTCAAGTGTCTAGCTATTACGGTTCAAGAGATAGAGCCCTGTAACTGACGGACAGACAGCGGAGTCTCAGTAATAGGGTCCCGTTTGCACCCTTCGGGTACGGAACCCTAAAAACGACTCGTCCCTGGAGATGACGCTACACTAAGCCCATAAAATTTAATTCCCACTTTTATAAATCCGCAAAAAGTTGTTTGAATTTCCAGAAGTCACGTCCGAAGTTGCCGAAATAATCCATACCGGCGAATTCAGTGTTGCGGAATTTATGCTCTACTCAAACGACTCGGCTTATTTCCCATAAATACATTTTAAATTACCTTTGTTGTAAGTATTTCTATTGTGTTTGAAAATAGAGGCGGCGTCATTTTGGTACTTAACGACTCTGATCTTTTATTTCTTAATCGTTTCCACATGTATTTCTACATGTATGTAAATCAATTTCTTGTTCTAAGCGTACACAGTTTATTCCGTTTACCAATAACTTTTTCAATTTGCACAGTTGACAAGTCACTGGTTTTGATTAATTCATTATTTTCAAAGATAATTATCTTAGCATTAGAAATGGCAGACTTTTACAATGTAGACTTATGAATTATGATTCAAGCTTTCAAAATTCAAAATGATATAGATTTACTCGTATTTGACCATTTGTCTATCGGTGCTAATTACCAATCACAACATAAGACTATATTTTATGGTTATTTATTAGTATTCTCAAAACTACTAAAGTACTAAAAATACATTCGGTCGGTACTTCAGAGTGTACTTCTGTAAATTTGGAGTGTTCCTGAATTAAATTACTGTGATTTATCAAATAGGTAAAATTCATTATATGTATTATATCCACAGATAATATATTTAATTAGCAATACAGTTAAGCGTGCTTTATTTTATTACACACATGATTTTAAACAACGAAGCTATTAATGTGTTCAGATGGCTTAGATCAGCCTGTATGCCATTCAAGGGTAAGAGTCTAAAATATTTTTTAATGATTGATGTGATGAGTTTTCCTTTTATTTTAGACCCCATCTTCATTTGCCGTGAGTTTGGGAATGATAGTCCTTACCTCACATTGCACTTTTGTTTGGTTAAAGGGCAATATACCTAGTTGATAAACATATATAAGATAAAATCTTAATTCACTTAAAGGTTACTTATTATATGGTACGAGTAAAGCATACAATGATTTAAAAAATCTGTATAGTAGGTAAGTAGTGCAATGTGATTGTACTGAGAGATGTCACCTAGATAGCGAAGAGGTCCTGACCTGATTTAACATGACGAGCTGATGGAACATTTTAAACAATTCAAAATTAAATATTTGTCTGAACAAAATTATTCTAATAGACCGTGAATAAGAAATGTCTTAAACTTCTAAGTCTTTTAAACAGTAAATCGAAATCAAAAATATTTCCATTAAGAATATTCGTCTTTGTTAGAGCGGAGGAAATGTTAAAAATATCTCAACGTAATCGCAGGATTGAACGTTATAAAATCAGTTGCCAGATAGGTACTCAGCCACCGTTAATACTGTAAAAGCGTGTTCCAAGACCAGCTGTTTTATAACGGTATGTGATATGCTATACTATACATAACATACAACCTTATCTGAGGATTACGCATACCTTGCGTGTCTTTTTAGGAATTAAGCGAAATGACAATATTTACATACCAAAACAAGTAGGTACTTGATTAATACTTTAACGAAACTTATGATAATACCTGTAAGGGTAGTCAGTAATTGAATTAGAAAATTACAATAACCAGCTAAGAATCTAAATAATTTTAGTTAATATTTCACTTACATATACATTCGCATACATACATAAAAGTAAAACATTAAGTCGTAAGTAAAAAACCGTAGATTTTTGATTGTGACCATCTGTTGCTCTAAAGGCGGTTACCCATGTGCCAATCTCTCGTCATCCATATACGTAAAGTATACATTTAGTGTACGGCTCACCGCAGAGCTCACAAATTCACGCTTGACCTGCTTCGCCAGATGCTTATAGACATTTTAAATCTGGTCTCAAAATTTTATCCATTACTTACATAGAAACATAAAGTGGGAAACTATATTATGAAGTACTCCTAGTCCCGAGTTTCAGGCACACACGATGGTACTCAAGACCTCTCTGATTAAAGTGAAGTAAGGTGAGACTCGCAAGAACCTCTTAGCTCGCTCCACATTCGCTACCACCGTGCAAATAAACGACAACCTCGTGTATATTTTTAATAAGCCAACTTCTCTTAAAAACACGATATCTAAATTAAACCTAACAATTCAAAAAAACTTGACTTGACCTGAATCTTCTGCAGATGTTTAATTGTACTTCGCTAGAATGTACAAGTCACAGATAGAAGTGCATCGATATATCCTCGAGGTGAGGAATACAAAATAAGGAAAAATGTGTAACGTATGAGAATGTGTCAAACGATGACCTAGAAAGAAGGTGTCAAGGGCGATGATGGTATCACGGTGGCACACGGTGGCAAGACGCATTACGAGATGTTACGAGATGCCTGTGTGTTTGCTTTCCAGCAATATTTTCCGTTCTATATTTATATTTCGCTTGGGAGATTTGCCAGCCAGGTCAAACCGGAGTACCAGAAAATGGTCTGCGAAATCATAACGAGATAAATAAACTAAAAGTACAGTGATACTTCAAGCCAATTAGTGGAAAAGCACATCTGTAGAACAGACACGTTCAACTAAATAATCAGTTAATGTCTTATTCTGTTGTTTCATTAAAATTATAAAACAAACAAGGATTTTTTTACAAACAAAGAGTGTTTGGTATCGCCATCATATTCTACACTCACAACAATTAAGAATATAGATTATTTATTTCTCAAATATAAAAATTATAAAAAGAATGTAAGTAGCATATTTGATTTTGCATGGCATTTTTTCCACATCGATGCACTGCACACAATAGTGAATAGAATCGATTCTGCAGGCCAGGGAGCAGCTTCCTCAGTGCCACAAACGAAATCAAACAATGATGATTTACCATTACTATACAAAACCCGTTGTTTCAAAATTCACGAATTCTTCTACCGGTCGTACGTTATCTGGGTACTTAGATAATAATGTCAAAATTGGCATTAACACAATTTCAACGGAAAATAAAGATTACAACATTACAACGAGATATTTTAGTCATTAGGGCCAAACAGATTATTGCATTAATCCCAAATTTCTAATGGACGTCGTTAAGAATATTTTTGTTGTTTGTATGAATGATATAAACACAAATTTATCACAGCAACGGCATAACAGTGAAAATACCCAGTATTGTATTATTATAAATAGCTTTTAAGGAAAATTTATAAACAACTAATACAAACACAATTATCTGAGCTGGCAATAAGCTATTCCAAAATGGTTATTCATTGATACGTTTAAAATTAAACAACCATTTGATTGGTATCAACTTGTACAATGTACATACAGACAAATTATATGAAATATCATGATGGATGGAAGAAAGAGCTGCTGTAAACAATGTTATGATTGTACTCGTAATTAGCCCCTTCTTGTTTTAAAATGGAATTTAAACCTACAACATACAAACTGGTGATAGCCGGCAAATTGAAAAACAAAATTTAGAGTAATGCCTATAACCTATATCAAACTTCTATGCTACTAATAACTTGTCACTCTTTTTGTTTAATTTAGGTTATCTCGCTCGTTAGTTTGTTACTTTTCCTTCCCTCTAGTGCGAACATACTTTAAATTACTCCCAGTGTTTCCTTTGACAAAAACTTAAAATCCGGACCGGAGTACAAAGATAAATTTAATTGGGCGAGTTAACTATAATAATGAGCTTAATGAAGATAAAAGACAAAGAGAACTCACCGCTAAATTGTAATAAAATCCGTCAAGATAGGCACAGTTATGCACACTGTAATTTGAACACTATATTGTATTCTTCCTTCATGCACTGATAGCATAGAATGCGCTAGGCGTGTAAACATGCGCGTACGCCGGTGGACACTGACTGGAGCGGCGGGCGTCCGTTAGCGGATACGTGAATCACCACACCAGTAGCCGGTCAAACAAACGTTCTGAGTCTCTACCATCAAGGAGCGTCAGAACGTCAGCAATCACACATCTAACTATATGTCAAAGAAGCATCGCAATGACTCACTGGTGGCGATGACGTGACATAGTAGTCATATCATACCACATACATAGAGAGCGGATTATAAGCCGAATCGATATTGATATGCCTCACCGATGGCGTATTGATGAATATTTAATATTATAAGCGACGAGTTCTTGTTTCGTATTAAGTTTGTTCACAGTAGTGTAAATCTTGTGCATATTCTAGCGGTAGCTAAGAAAAGCAAAGTCTATATGAAATGGAATCTCTGTTGAAATCATTAACCCAAAAATTGACGTTGTAGCTAAAATAGGATAATAATCAAACGGCCACGACTCCACTCAAACTCAGCGGGGATTTGCTTTTTTAACTTTAAGAACCTATGTATGACCCAAACACATATGTGCAAAGTAAATTTTTATTTTTTTAAATAATGGTCATTTTCAGGGGACAAATTAGGAAATTAAAAAAAAAGTTTTGCCAACCTTACCGTGTCATATATCAAATGAAAGGGCTTGTTATGAGGATCTCAAATATATTTTTGTTATTATTGTAAAATTAATAGTTTTGATTTTATTCATGAAAGAAGACGAAAATTGTCCATCCCCCCCCCCCCGATCTCCGGAACTACTTAGCCTAAAATTTAAAAAAAAAATAACAAAATATAGTTCATTGCTTGTAGATTACAGGAAAACCTATAAGAATTCAATCCATTGTACGGAACCCTCACTACGCGAGTTTAACTCGCACTTGGCCGGTTTATTATTTATATTACCGATAGATGAAGTATTAAACCATTGGACATCTATTTACAAGCTTTTATTTACCTTGCTCTGTTAGTTCTTATTTTTAGGGTTCCGTACCTCAAAAGGAAAAAACGGAACCCTTATAGGATCACTTTGTTGTCCGTCTGTCCGTCCGTCCGTCCGTCTGTCAAGACCCTTTTTCTCAGGAACGCGTGGAGGTATGAAGCTGAAATTTATATCAATTACTCAGGTCTACTGTCCCTTGAAGCTGTGAAAAAATCAAACTTCTAAGCCAACGCAATCAAAAGATACAGCCGTTTATGCCGCAAATTTTCGACACTTGCAAGGGAATCAAAACCTACAGGGTGCTTCCCGTGAACTCAGAATCTTGAAATTTGGTACGAAGCAACGTCTTATAGCATAGATAAAGGAAAAATTACGAAAACCATAAATTTTTAGTTACATCACATAATATATTTTACGGAACCCTCGGTGCGCGAGTCCGACTCGCACTTGGCCGGTTTTTATTTATTTATTGGGTCAAATCTTGCAAACTAAAGCTTACGTGGTTCCCGGCAGAGTAGAATAGGACCACTCGAAGTCTTCCTGTGGATTTCTTACAAGGCGACTTAGGGAGTAAAAGCTAAACAAAGCTTATAAACATCAATGAGACCTCTCCAACCCGTCTGGCCAGCGTGGAGTGTAGGCCAAATCCTCTGGCTACTCGGGCTAATATATATGGCTTTGGTAGTAAAGAGAGGGTCGTGCTCCTGCAGTGGAGACTAAAAAGACCTGAAAATGATGATATAAATTTGAGCCACTTCCTGGTTTCCCATTGAGATCAAATTTTGTTTGATTATGTAAATTAGAAGACAATGCAATATTATTATAACAAGAAGCTGATCTGATGATGGAACCGGAAGGTGACTTTAGGAACCCTGTAATGAAACGACGGTACCCCATCGAGTTTGGGGTTATTACGTTAATTGTCTTGATAAGTTCTTTTATGTTAGAAGATATTTTATGTTAGAATATTTCTGACGCCGGAAGGTATTTACTTTGCCCATGTTTTGTTCTAGACCCCGCATACCGTCAGACACGTCCGAATCTGATATGCGGTTGGGTTAAAATGTTAGTTTTAATTTTTAGAAAAAGTAGCGAAGTTCATTCGCTGGAAACTATAAATTAAGTTCGCAGTAGAAAATAAACTCAGCATGGCTCTTAGGGTAATAATAATATAAAGGAAGGATAACCTTTTCAGCCGAACCACTAATATTATTTCAAGCCAAAAATGTTCTACAAAATATGCGAAAAGGTCATCATAAAATATTATCACATTCTATCATAATAGATATTTTATGGAAACTTCGTTCGGGCAAGTCTAATCCCTAAGGGCAAAATATTGGGTTTCCCTCCTAGTAACATTATATAATAGAGGTAGGTAGATAAAGAAAATAATACTTAATAAATAATTCTGTCTAAGTCTGGAAAATTATAAACTGAAAAAAAAAATTGTGTGTCCAATTTTTCTCAATTAATTACTATTATTCACATTTTGTTATAGATCTAACTAAGTAATAAAATAAGGCAACTACCTTACCTTCTTACCATTTATCATATCTTTAAGTACTACTCGTAAAGCGACTCATACTTATTCAATTATTTTTAGACTAGTGATAAAAATAAGTAAATACCTATATTAAGTGTACAATATTTATTTCACAATTCACAACGCGAAACATGATTAAATGGGAATGTGAAACTTTAAACAATATCCTATAATAAACTTTGAATGATATGTGTTTACCGTTGTAATGGCAAAAAGCAGATCCTAGACATCCTAGCCTAAGAATGCGAGATAAACTTGGGCATCAGCCAGCCACCGCATTGATTTTTACCCGCCACCCTAAAATTTTAGAAGCCTGTACCGGTCTTATTCTTCTCTTTGTCAATGGTGCAACTAAAGACTAGGGGCATGTTATTTTGATCAAACCATGTCAATCGGTCTTTAAAATTACACGTTTCTTATATGACGACCCCCTTTAATCTTTATCTTTTTTTAAATCTTATTTTTAGTATTTGTTGTTATAACGGCCACAGTAATACACACTGATACTGATACACTAACACGTCTTTATCCCTAACGGGGCAGACAGAGCCTATGGCGGCAAGGCCCAGGCCACTTTTAGCGTGATGGTGGGCATAAAGGTAGAAAAAGGAAATCATAATAGTGATGGGTTCAATCGGTAAAAATATCGAAACCCTAAAAACGATTACATGTTTCATTACCGAATTCATTCGTTTATACTTTTCAATATTGTAAAACATTTTAAATAAACGTGAGATATCATTCGTACGTAATAAATAGCAGCCTCACCTGAGTCAGCTACAACAGGGCCAAGAGGGTCGAATCGCACACGATGTTCTACGGCTGCGCGTGCGGCGCACACTAAATCCGAAAAGAACCTATGCCGCCGCAGAGCTAATTCATCCCGGCCTACAGGTGTAGCTGGTGGTTCTGCTGGACCCTCACTTTCTGCACTTTTCGGTACAGTTTCTTCAAAAACTTCATCGTCATCGGAGCAGGAATCCGGTTTAGGAACCGAACGAGTCTCGGATATCCCGTTGTTGCTACTACTTGTTGTCGATTTAAGAATCCCTGAAGACTTTCTTCGAAAGGCAGGTCGAACCTCAACGTTAGTTCTTGCTAACTCTTGTTCGAGACGCGCCAATTCCTCCAAAGTAGCGGAATCTCGACGGCAATCTACAGAGAACCGCTTGAAGTCTAGTCTATTTCTTTTGTAGTCCACCGAAAACCTCTTTTTTGTAAAATCTCGTTTAACAAGTACCCGATCTAAATCTAAAGTATCTCCTTCCCCACCGTCACTTGCTGATTCATCACAATCTACCTTGTTTTGAGTTTGGCCTGCGTTAGCACTTTCGGTTTCAAGTATCCTGTTCTCAATATCTGCGGAGTTTATAACGCCTTTGTCAGTAGTTTTAACACTTGATGTCAAAAGTTCCTCTTTTCCATTATCATTATCTTGTATTTTATCTTTAATTTCCGTATTATTCGACTCGTTAAGGGAGTCCATTTTATCAGATTTGGATTTGCTTTTACTGAGTTTTTTATTAGGTCGAGCACAACAACTTTTGAACATAATTATAGTCTAAACAATTAAAAAAGTTCCTCATATATTAATATTTGCAAACATTTAACAATATACCAGAGAAGTTACACGACATTGACTTAAAAATGCTATAACACGATTAAAATTTATGTCAACTTTAAGAGATAATTTGCAAGTATTAGGTATGTTTGTGTTATGGAGTATACGTCGCCTTTGTTGACGTTTACAGTAACGCGAGAATTCGTGGGGGTCGGCGGCCGGCCGGGCGCGCGGCGGCGGTCGACTGACGCAGGGCGGATGCGCCGCCCGCCCGGCGCATCCTGCCACCAGCCACCCGCACGCCTACATCACTGCTCTTAAATTCGGGAGCCCACAGATCTTGCATGCCTATGGATTTATTATTTTGAGGTTTACCTACCTAACGATTAGTCTCAGTAATAGTAAGTCGTACCGACGTTAGTACCCTGTACAGTTGTTTGATATAACTTTAATTTGACTGAGCCTTTATAATTATTATTGAAGACCAAAACAACTAGTAGTTCGCCCCAAACTGTGAATTCGCCGAACCCCATATCTCGGCAACCCCTTAACAGATTTGGTTTATGTTTGAACATAAAAATAATATTAGCTACATTTACACGCCTACTAACTCCGATTTAAATTATTCAAGTTATCGTCGAACCAACATGTATGTTGGTTCGACGATAACTCGAATAATTTAAATCGGTATGAGCGAGCGAGCGAGTACCTACTCTAAGAACTTCGCTCGCTCGTTCAACTATGTTATTTATTAGGTATTTAAAGTTTTCATGGAGCTTATATCGTTCTACCAACTTAAACAACTCCATCATATAGATGTAGCTGTTGAAAAGCTCCAAATAGCTTACAAACATACCGATAACATGCGAAGATACCTGTCACAAAGGAGCATACCTACACGAATCTACAGATCTAGCAATTCGATTGCCCCCCAGTAGTTACATTTCCAATTGTTTTGACCGAGGGTGGTACGAGAGTAATAAAGAAAAGCGATGAAACGCAAGTGAGTGATGGCTAGCTGTGGTTATAGGGAGGTGTGGCATTAAGGGTCGGCACCATGTAAAATGGGTTTGCGCGGGCAACAAGTTCGTACAGAAAGCGTTTGATTTAAGTCAAATAATGTACACACATAGATAGAGGAAGAGTTGGGACAGTAGACGAAAAAAAGGATTTTTTAAAATATTTTGTAGTTTTCCTAAAAACAAGCATTGAATTTACCCAAAAACATGCAAAACGCACTTTGCGCGGGCAATAGTTATGGCTTAAGTAGAAAAGACCACTAAGAAAATTACATACCTAGTTATAGGTGAATAAACTAGCCAGTAGACGAAAACCGTATTTTTTAAATTTTCATTCAGAAAAAGTAAGATAATTGTAAAGAAACCTGAAAGAAATATTTTAGAAAATCTTGCTACAAACTGGCTTGTTTTTCAGCGTAAAGAAATATTCTAACAAGGGATTGCATATATTTTATAAAAATAAAGGCTATTTTGAAACATTATTCTTAATATTTGCTTACAATGCAATCACGCAATAATAAAAAAAACAATTTTAAAAATTGGATGTTTTGCAACGTTTTTGACAGAATTCTCTGAAATGGCGGACATGTTTCTTCCATACAAATTTAGTTGCCCGCCGGGCGTTCAGGAAGGAGGCCGTGTCGAATTTTTCAAAAAAATCCATTTTCGAATTACGTAAAATTGCATTACAGTCTAAAATATTTCAATAAAAAACTATGTACAAACTGCCAAATTATGTCATACTTTTGCTACACTATGGTACAGTTTTGACATTTTGTTGACATTCAAGCAAAGATGTGATGCTATCCCAGATACGGCATCGCACATTTTTTTTTTAAATTTTATTGAAAATAAAGTCAATGAAAAAAATAATTTGGTTTGATTTATTACCTATATTTTTTAATTGGCGATTGGGGTGAAAATCGGATTGGAACTTTCTCGGGTCGCGGAATCATATTAACTGTTTTTGTAATAAAAGCTGCTGTTTAGTTAGGGTTTTACAATTATTTTGATGGGTGATTCAGTCTGAAATTTTGAACAACTTTTCCCCATGAATGTATATCAAAATACGAATTGACATTATGCGTAATATATCGAACCACAGGCTACACTAGATCTATACTTGGCTAGGCAGGCAGGCTATAGTAGGCTATTTATATCTATACTAATATTATAAAGCAGAAGAGTTTGTTTGTTTGTTTGTTTGTTTAAACGAGCTAATCTCAGGAACTAATGGTCCGATTTGAGAAATTCTTTTTTTGTTGGGTAGTACATTTATAGAGGAAGGCTTTAGGCTATATAACATTACGTTCCGACAACCACGCGAACGAAGTCGCGGGCACAGCTAGTATACTAATATTATAAAGAGGAAAGATTTGGTTGTTTGTTTGTTTGCATTACATGGCTCCGAAACTACTGGACCGATTTAAAAAAAACTTTCACCGTTGGAAAGGTACACTATCGCCGAGTGACATAGGCTTCGTGTGTACCAAGGGCGAAGCCGGGGTGGACTGCTTATATAGTATAATGATATTAAAATAACAGTCAAAAAACAAAAAAAAAACTGCATTTTCATACAAAAGTGTGCAGCCGCCCGGAAATTTGTATAGGAACCGATTTTTTTGGTGTTTTTAGGGTTTCGCTTATCTGTCTGTCCGTAAGTCACAGTCAATTTGCTACGAAACTATTACAATGATTTAGTTGAGATTTAGTACCTACACTTATGTAACTTAGTGACC
This sequence comes from Acrobasis repandana, assembly GCA_963576875.1. Taxonomy (NCBI): domain Eukaryota; kingdom Metazoa; phylum Arthropoda; class Insecta; order Lepidoptera; family Pyralidae; genus Acrobasis; species Acrobasis repandana. The sequence continues at coordinate 9,748,200 of OY756215.1, forward strand.
CAAAGATAGACGTATAACAATGAAATTTAAAAAAGGGGGCCACTTATGGTGGGTAAATTAGACATAAAAAAAAAGTTTTGATAACAAAATCGTGTGACATATCAAATGAAAGAACTTTTTATGACAATTTTAAATATATATATATATATATATTATTACTTCTTAGATCGGTATTTTTAAGTTATTTAAGAAAATGGGCGAAAATTGACCCCCCCTACTAAACTACTGGACCGATTCAGTTGAAATGTGGTGCACATAATGTAAATTTGTGACCCAAAGACGGAAGTAAAATGTAGGTAAATGAATAAATAAATAAAAAATGGAGCCACTTATGGGAGATAAATGAGACATTAAAAAAAGGGTTTTGTGAACTACGTCGCGTAAAATATCAAATGAAAGAGCATTTTATGATAATATTAAATGTTTTTCTAAATTTTTTAAGTTGGTGTTTGTGGAAGTTATTTTTGAAAATAAATAGTAAAAATACCCTTATCTCCGAAACCCTGAACCCAAACTTTTGAAAAATATACAGTTAATGGTTCTTTACCTATAGATTACAGGAAAACCTATGAGAAGATAAAAAATAAAAGGGTGCAATAATGCTAATTACTGCTTCATTAATCAACCAATTTTTTTAGCTGTTTTCAGGAAAAGATTTCTACACTACACTAAAAAGTGCTCTTTGTTGATTCGTTAAAAATATTGTACAAAATCAAACAGTCAAGTCATTGATTGAGCACATACAGCTGCTAAGCCAAGACTGTTGATCTGTTCAACGTGCAATCCTTTTTTACCCTCCGTATTTACATAATAAGGTGAATAGAAGTGAAAGGTGTTACGATTGCAGATGCTCGCTAAACGTATTGTTTCACAAAGAAAATTCAAATGTGTACATTTTCTGTCAGTGGATCACAAAACGTGTAGTTTTCCAAGTTACCGCTCGCGTAAAATACTATACGATTGTATTTTTGAGAACGTCCTGTCAGCGATAAGTAATATTGATTTACGCAGAAATATCATAAATTTGTCTATGGTTCCCTAGAATTTCAACTTAACCAAAATAAACGGGCACGTGCCGTGACGGGCCACGTCCAGTGTAGAGTTCCGTAGTCAGTACCTACTTGTTTTATGTAACTAACAACTGCCTAACTTTAGGTCTGAATTCAGTCCATGATACTGAACAACTTTCACCAAGGAACAAACGAAATACAAAAATTATTTTTGATTAATTAATAACAAACAAAATACAAAAATTATTTTTGATGAATAATATTTATGGAATATATGTATGGAATATGTAAGGACGAATCACACTAATTAAGCTAGCCCCAAAGTAGATTTTAAACTTGTATTATGGAATACTAACTCAATGATACTATATTTTATGATAAATACATACATAGATAAACACCCAACACCCAGGGTAATTTGAAAAAGACCATTTTCTAACTTGCCCTGGCTGGGGCTCGAACCCAGAACCTCCGGATTAGCGGTCTAGCGTGTTAACAATTACGCCACGGAGGTCGAATGGAAAGCAAACATTTTCTTTTATATTTAATTATGTGTTCCTTAGGAAAAGTTGTTCAGTATCATGAACTGAATCCACCTTAAATTAGTTTATGTACAGGGAGACGTTATATACCTACTATTGCCGTGAATTTTTTTAAGTGTCCATATACAACCGTTTAACTGACAGAGAGGGGAGACACATGATTCTAACAAAAATTTGCAATCAAAATCCAAATATTTCACAAACGGATTGCTAAAACGAAAAAGGGTGTTCATAATCTTACAATATTTTTGAAAGACCTATTCAACGAAGACTCACACCACACATTTTTTTTTCAAGTTTTTATTACCACATATCCATGCCCATGCCTAATTACAGCTTTCTAGTACTAATAGTCTATGTGTAAAACTGGGGACAGACAGACAGACAGACATGACGAAACTATAAGGGTTTCTTGTTTACTACGGAACCCTAAAAAGCTGCGTGAAACAAAACAGATTCTCTATTCTAAGGGTTCTTTGTCATTTGCGCTTTAACAAATTTCAAAATACGAGTAATCAAAACCACTCGTGCATATATTTCGCTCCACTTCGCATACGATAAATTTAAAAATTGATGGATGAATGACCGTGCTTTTACAGGTTAAGCAACTTCTAGCTTGGTCACAGTTAGGATGGATGACCGTGCTTTCAATCTTAATGTTGTCCAAGTCAAATGTTGAGATTCTAATGAATAAATTTCAAACAAAATAATTATTTGATTTGATTAATTTGAAAATTTTAATAAATATCGCGGACTGGAAGTCTTGACGAAAAGAAATAAGTAAGCTATATACTAATTCTGCGTTACAATTTATGATAACCTACATCTATTGTCCCGTTTACACATTATTAACTCTATGCATTTTCATCTTGACATTTTTATCCCCCTAGCGGGAAAATTTTGCATATTTCAGAGCCAAATCCGACCACGTGGCTTTGTGCATACCGTCCTTAATTGGGCTAAGCGTAATTAGCCACATTCTGAGACAATAGCGGCGGCTGCGGCTGCAACTAACGACTCTGGTCGGGTGCAAGAGCGTGCTTATTGCGACAGTTTTGTTTTGTGCAAAACTTCTTTCGTACCTACTTAAATCACAATGTAATTAAATTTTGTTGTTGTTGTAAACATCAAACTAACATTCAAACAATATTACTGCCCCCAAAAAGTAGTCCATATACAACGTGTAACAGAAAGGGTATCAAGATCAACCCGAAAGGGAGTTAACGTACTAACCAATGTGAACAAATTTTACTATGGAAACATCCCTGAAATCGCGAAAAAAAAATCTGCAGCTCCGTACGTAGGTATTTAATTTTGTAATGAGCTGCAGATATTTTTTTTGGGATTTCAGGGATAGTCCCATAGTAAAAGTTGTTCATATTGATTAGTATGTTAACTCCCTTTTGGGTTAATACCCCTTTTTCTTACACGTTGTATAATGTTTTACGGTTCACATATTTATGTGAGTTTTTTTAAACCTAAGGAATGCCTGAACAGATTTGGACATATGAGGTTTCGCAGAATCCCTACATTATCTCGAGTATTCCCGAGTGACATGAGCTATATTTTTTATTTAATGGAGATTGTTTATTTATTTTAATTACTTCTTTTTATAATTAGTATACTTTTGCTTTTAATTAGAAGTCATCGATGGGTTATAAATGTTATAATAATATCCCATCGATTTTAAAAATTGCTATGCATTTGTAAGATGAAATTTTGTAGAAAATTTGTGTAAACTAAATTATACTTTTTAATAAGTTAAACACTGATTATTACTTTAGTGCCTGTTTTAATAATTTAAAATAATGTTTTTATATTCATAATGTCTTATACATTAACTGTACAACATGTGGATGTATTGGTTCATATTATAAACTAATTCTGTGTGTAATTTCAATAAATTAACAATAGGACCAAATAATATAATAAATAAACAATAGGAATAAATAAATAAATAATATTGGAGTTTGGGGTTTAAACCCATTTCCAAATCCAATATTTAGCCTAGACCAATGAATGTCGCCAAATAAGATATGGTTGGAGAAACAAATAAAAGTCAAAAGAAATGTAGAGAAATTAGTAAATCAAGTAAGGAAATAGATAAACAAATGAAAGATGGAATTGGAGGCTGAAGAAAAGAAACAAATCAAAATCCTCGACCCTGTTTAATAAAGATTACAATCCAACAATATTGTGAATAAGTGACAAATTTGTAACATTATACGACAAGTGCTGTTTAATGAACCTTACAATTATGTACGGATGTTACAAATAAATACTTTACAAATATCGTAATTACAAATGCTGTTTAATAAATATTTACAACTGCAGAAAACGCCTGTAGATTTTGATGAAATATTGTATTTACAAATTTGTAATTGTAAGTTACAACTTACATAAAATGTAAATTTTTATTTACATTAAGAAGTTAATGAGGGTAGATTTTAAAAAAAACGACGGGTAGCACTCCGGGAGTGCCGGCAGAAGTGAAAACTTGAATATTAACGTTGTGCATTTTTGATATTTTGGAATGGTTAGAGAATAATTTTGCACGAATTGCTTTAATTATCAGTATAAAAGTACTATAATTTATGTGGTAGAATACAATATTTATTTATTGCGCTATCGTACACAAACATGACAATTTATATTACATTAAAAAGTGTTTTGACGCGAGTTTAACATTTTTTACCCATTACAAAAAAAGTGCACAACGCCGCTAAAGAAGTTTTCACTTCAAAAAGGTTTGGGCTTGTCCGGAATTTCAACCCGGGACCTCTCGCACCCTAAGCGAAAATCATACCCCTAGACCAACGAGCCGGCTGACAGCTCAGTCGAAATTATAGTATAAATACTTCCTCTCCTACGCCGCGCCGCCGGCTGTCATTTCGTCTTACGAATTTTCGATCAGGACACGTGTCCTGACGCGAGTTTAACATTTTTTACCCATTACAAAAAAAGTGCACAACGCCGCTAAAGAAGTTTCCACTTCAAAAATTTGACATAGGGTGTAAGGGCTACATTTCTGTTAGAATAGTGTTTAAGATCATGTCCTATTTTTGTTACCAAATATTCGACGGTAGTTTTACTAACCCGAAATTTTTCGTTGAATGTAAAATCTGTCACATCAAATGTAAGGTTAATCCTTTTACGAAAAACTCGTCGTTGCCGTTCACTTACATATTCATCATTACTAATGTCACTACTTCCAATACTAGTTGTAAGAACCATTTTTTGTGTTTAACAAATAAAATTCTTTACTTATTATGCCTCATCCAGACTCACGCCGAGAACCCCCGTGAACACCCGAGCAGCGTGAATGTGATCTGTTGCTCGCCCGTCTCGCTGTCGCGCTCGCCTGTTCTCCGATCGGTGGCGGTATTTTGGCCCGAGTCAAAGGGTGTCTCGGGTGAGAAAAGAGAAGGATATCACATTCTCGTTCAGTCTCAGTGCAATGCAAGGTCGTGTCGTGTGTAGTTCTTACGATCAGTGCAGTGCAGTTTTTTTTTAGGGTTTCGTACAAAATATGAAAAAACGGAATCCTTATAGGATCACTCGTGCGTCTGTCTGTCCGTCCGTCTGTCACAGCCGATTTACTCCGAATATACTGGACCGAATCAGGTGAAATTTGGTAGAATGTTGTAATCCTATGACCCAAACACAGATGTGCAAAGTATATTAATATTTTTTTAAAAAAAGTTTCTTTTTCGCGGGACAAATTAGGAAATTTAAAAAATAAGTTTGCAACCTTACTGTGTCATATACCAAATGAAAGGGCTCGTTATGAGAATCTTAAATATATTTTTGTTATTATTGTAAAATGAATAGTTTTGATTTAATTCATGAAAGAAGACGAAAATTTACCATTCTCCCCCCCCCCCCCCCCCCTGATCTCCGAAACGACTGAGCCTAAAATTTTGAAAAAAATACAAAATGTAAGTCAATTGCTTGTAGATTACAGGAAAACCATAAGAATTCAATCAATTGTACGGAACCCTCACCAAGCGAGTTTAACTCACACTTGGCCGGTTTATTAATTTTGAAGTTTATTCGCTTCTCGCACAAAGTCTCGGCAAGACGTCTCGCCGAGACTTCTCGGCGTGAGTCTGGATGAGGCATTAGGTGGAGGCACTAAATTGTAAAGTTCTGAGACACGACGAGTCCACCTGTCGGAATTGTACTATAATTTACAAAATATGTAAACTTGTTATTACAATTATGTGTTCAATAAAACAGTTTTACTACAAATATGTAAATTGTCACCTGTAAAGAGAAAATGTTTATTAAACAGAAATATGTAAAATTGTAGGTACAATTTTACAATTTTGTAGATTTTCCACCATTGTAAATTTGTATGCCGTAATCTTTATTAAACAGAAACTTGTAGAATTGTAACTTGTAAAATACAATTCTTCTTCTTCTTATTTAAGAGCTTAGTGGCTCTTGTCGGTGGAGTATGCGCCAAACTTCTCGGTTCTCTGCCTTACTTTTTAGTGCTTGATACGACATGACCCCTGCTTTTTCTTTTAGTTGGTCTACATAGCTCTTTCTTGGTCGTCCTGGACCTCTTCTACCTTTTATCTTTCCTTCTAGTTTGTTTTTAAAATACAATTACAATTTGTTATCTTTATTAAACAGGGCCCAGGGGGTCAAAATTAATAGTCATTCTCTGTAGTATTCCTGGGAGTTACAATGCTGAATGTTCATGCTAGTTGATTCAGATCAGATAGCGAGTCAAGGGAGAGGATTGCGATGGCACCGTATTTAAGGGAGTGGCAAAGTTTAAATACCTAAGATGCACTATTACAGACACAAACATGAGAGAAGACGAGATTAAAATAACACATTCAAAATGCCCTACAATGCAGTGCAGCCCTACATTAGGTTTTGACGTCTAATCATCTCACCAAAAGAACAAAAATACGGATCTATAACTAAGACTAATACTAATGTATGGGTGTGAGGCTAATATAGAGTAAGATCCCAAAACGATCAGATATAACTTATTTTACACACTGATGAAACCTCAGGTTCTCAGTAGCGTCTCGTGTGCTTTGTAATACCTGCATGCTTGTGAAGCTCGGATTGTGATTACAATTTGTCTGACTGATAAAATATAACTTTGTAATAGTTAGATTAATAACATATTTTAAAGTCAGTCATGTAAAAATAAGTTAAGTTCATTTATTTTTTTGCAGCTTTAAAGCGTCTGACAAAAGTTCTGGCCCATGATCAGTGTTTGACACTTATGGATACTTCTTCAGAATAATATTTTACAAAATATATATAAAAATCAGCCATACAAATTTAAGTTAAATTACTCTTATTTTTAGTTACCTTTCTCACCTGGTACCTGCCCAGGTGTCACAAGGCAAGCTTCATAAGCACGCAAGTTGCAAAGCCACAAGACGCTACTGAGAACCTGAGGTTTCATTAGTGTGAAAATAAGTTATGTCTGATCGCTCTGGGATCTTGGTCTATAAGAGTCTCACATTAATAAGGGATTAAGGCTTCTCGTAGCGGCATGAAAGGTACTTTGCAAAATCCTGGTACCAGTGAGAGGAGAGGATGGTGTAGATGGAAGATAAGAAGCAATTCCGAAATACAAGATCTATTTGGTGAGCCTAACATTATGAGCGAAGTTAAAGCGCACCAATTTCACTGGCTCAGACACGTTGAAAGAGTGGAGGATCAGGGGGTGAAGAGAGAATATCAAAGCCTGGTCTGGTCCAGTCCAGTTTTGACAGAGGTATCGCTGGAGTGACATAGCAATGGTGGACCTGCTCGAGCTGCAAGTTGGCGACAACTGGCGAGAGTTGACATAAGACTAAGAGCACTAGCATGCTCTTGTGCTGGAGGTCAAGACTCACTTTGGGTCGCTGAGCTAGGATATAAAACAAGTAGCGAAAATAAAGTTGAGGTTGAGTATTTTGCTTCTAATCTAGAAATCTGCTAAATGACAATAAGTCAAATCAGACACTTTTTTCTAAACGTCAAAAATGCTTGTACAAATGTTTGAGAAACTACATACGCGACAGTCTGTGCGATTATTATGATCAAAGCGTGGGTGCTGACTAGTCGTCCTAAATCGTTGTGCTGAGATTAAACTGCTCTAAATCAGAGAGGATTTAGAAAGTAAAGCAGTCGAAACCTCAGATTTACTCTAAATCGGATCCAATCTGTTCTAACTACAATAACATCTTCTCTTTGACGACCTGTGGCCTAGTGGTCACCATACCAGGCTGTCACACCGGCGGTCCCGGGTTCGATCCCCCGTCAGGTCAAGATGGAAAATGATCTTTTTTAGATGACCTGGGTCTTGGTTTATCTTTTATGTATTTGTTATAAAATATAGTATCTTTGAGTTAGTATTCCATAACACAAGTCTCAAACCTACTTTGGGGCTAGCTCAATCCGTGTGATTTGTCCATATATATTTATTTATTTAATTTCCTAATTAGAGTTTCTTTAAATTTGATGTAATAACCGCTTTAGAGTGATTAATTGTTGTTATAAATGTACGGCATGATTTGATAACGCAGACTAGGATTACGTACGACACTATTTATATATTTGAAAACTGGCGAATCCTAGCACATAATTGAACAACATTTAAGATAAAACATACGATTATCAGTGAAAAATAATTCACCAGCGGAGGTGGATGATGATGCCTTCATAATCACACAAGCATTTTTTAACTGAAAGTACAGAAAAATATCTTACTTACAATCAATCACCAGCAAGCAAACATCAGCTGTTCTTATTTCTCAATCGTAAACTCGAAAAATTCAAGAAATCACTCGGTTATTACGTACAAAATGATAAAAAATCAGTCTTTTATAGGTTACTTGTCAGATAATGGACACAGATAAAGAAATGTCGGGTCGACGTTTGTTTGCAACTGACAGAACGTTCAAGATCAGAAATTTGAGTATATTTACATGTACATTACCTGTTTGGTAACAATTGATCAGAATTAAATTATTACAAAACCGGCAATGTATAAGCAGCATATACATTTCAGTATGTGTATTCCGTATTCCCAGCCACTGTGTCTGTGTTGCCAGGTTTAATGTGCATTCATTATTCATTACCAAAGAGCTTGACATTACCATGCCTAAACCATAGAATAGTATTGTATATACTGAAATAGATAAGAAACTGAAGCTTTAACATTAGATTAAACTTAGATCCCTACATAGTTTGTGGATCAAACCAGTGGCGCCATCTGGTAGCAAGGTTTCGCAACAGCAAAGGAATAAAATGGTAAAAAAACGACGGGTTGCACTCCGGGAGTGCCGGCAGAAGTGAAAACTTGAATATTAACGTTGTGCATTTTTGATATTTTGGAATGGTTAGGGAATAATTTTGCACGAATTGCTTTAATTATCAGTATAAAAGTACTATCATTTATGTGGTAGAATACAATATTTACTTATTGCGCTATAGTACACAAACATGACAATTTATATTACATTGAAAAGTTTATCTCTCAGCTAAACGAAACTGCAGGCGCAGGCACACATTTTTGCCGCACCGTAGAAAGAGAGGGGGATACTTCCTCTCCTACGCCGCGCCGGCTGTCTACTCTCCATCCGTTTACCCATTACAAAAAAAGTGCATAACGCCGCTAAAGAAGTTTTCACTTCAAAAATTACTCCGTGAGCGGCGGATCTCGGTTCAAATACGATACGACCATGTTCTAAACAACTGAGCTATCAAGTGTTCTACATCACATTCTACATCATTTCTCTTTCATTTGATATTCCTATTCTATAACACGCAATAGGAGTTAGGTCAGAACTCGTTGGCTAGATGGCGTTTTATTGAATTTTTTAATCAAAATTCTGCAATGTTCTAAGTTTCATAGGCATAGCCTAAACTAAATACCTACTGTCTTCTGCTGTGCCGACTGTGCCTATGCCTCACACTATGCCTAAACTTCAAATAAATTTAATATACAATCTTGAATGACTACGCACGAACGACTAGTAGGTAATATATAATCTACGAACAATACTTCTTCTTCATCCAAGCGCGTTTCCGGTTGCATCCTCAGCTGTGCTACTTCGGAGCCCAGGGTGCGCTTTTTCTTCTCCAAATATTACATGCATTGGCAATGGTCACCCGAGGATGCCAAAGGCCTTGCGTTGGAGAAGTAATAGCCGGAATAGTTTAAAGATTTGGCTATTTTACGACCGGCCGCCTGTCTGACGTCAACCTTCTTTGGGAATGTATTTGGGCGAAAAGTTTTACAACCAGCCGCCGCTCGACGTTAACCCTCCTTGGGAATGCAATTGTAGCACGAGATGTTTGTGCTTAAGGCCGTACCTACCTGAATTTTCTGTGTACGCACATTTGCGAAAACGGCCACTTTTGGCAATGTGCGTAGTATGGCTTAACGTTCTCATTACAAACTGTAAACAGTAGTTCATAAAATACTTTGAAGGGTTATTTAGAATTTGATAGTAGAAAAGTTTTAAATAATGTCTCCGTTTTCTTTGAAATTATTTATTTTAAATGGGGGCAGCACTGGACCCCGGAAAATTTAGGTACGGCCTTAATCCTTTAGTCGCCTTTTACGACATCCACAGAAAGAGATGGAATGGTCCTATTCTAACCCAAAACCACACGGGTAATCCACGAAGAATACCTAGCTAGACTCGCGTCCCTTTTTTTCGGCAAGTGCGAGTCGGACTCGTAGATAAGAGTTCCGTTTCGCACCTCTATACAATTTGCTATAGCAATATGTATTCTGTGAAAACAAGTACTTACCTAAAGTATTTAGTTAAAGCCATTTTAAAGATCGAATTAAAAACGCTGAAAAAAACACGTTTCTTTTACGAGGTGAGGACCCCCTTTAATTTTTATCTTTATCTTATTTTTAGTATCTATTTGTAGTTATAACGGCCACAGTAAAAAATATCGGTGAAAATTTTAAGTATCTTGCTTGCCTCTTGCCGTCGTGAGTGCCGTGAAGGCGGCGCGCCGAACCGCCGGCGCCCGGTCGATCAGTCATGTTATTTATGAATAAAGCCACAAAATGCAAAGAATCCTTTCTTGCTCTTTGGAGCCCTGTGTGTGACTGTGACAGACGGACAGACAAACGGCGGAGTCTCCTCCTCCTATAGGAAGCCTCTTTTTAGGGTTCCGTACCCAAAAGGATGAGTAAAGATTTTCTATCCTTATGAAAGGTAATCTCCTTCCCTTGTTTCCACTTAGTTTCTTGATTTTGTCCTGTTATGTTTTCTTTGTGTAAGTTGTATGTATGTATTTAAGTATTAGGTGTATGTATGTTTATTATAATTCTTGTATATAACTATGTTTATTATATTGACCACCCCGCACTACCTAATTTCCCATCATTTTTTTCTATATAAATGAGGTTGCCTGGAAGAAATTGCTTAGCGATAAGGCCGCCTTTTGCGCATTTCCTAATTTTTAAGATAATTATGTTCTGTTTTTTACTTTTGTGCAATAAAGTAAAGGGTATTGTATTGTATTGTAAAGCCAAGAAGTAAAATAATCAAAGAGCAAATATGTAACTATGTATGTACTTACCTTAAAATAATAAAGGAGTCTGCAAATAAGTGCGAGTGAGAGGCAAACACCCACTTAAGGTACATTCTTGATCGTTGACCATTGAATTATATGTAATTCAATGTCTTTGACCCACATAAATAAAAACAAACACATACTTATTATGATTATCACATCACTTGATTTTGATTATCAATATTATTAGTTGTCTAGTTTGATACACCTAGTTATATCTATGATCATTGTCATCGTTCGTTACATCTCACTCACTCGCACTATACAACGTCCCTTTTAGTACATACAATCCGCTAGTTTCCAACAAGTCATTCATGGAAGTAAAAAGAAGCGGCCAAGTGCGAGTCGGACTCGCCCATAAGGGTTCTGTAGCAGCAAGTAACATAATATAAAAGTTCTAAAGGTAAATTGCGGTTTATGATTTATGACGTATTAAAAAAAACTTCTTACTAGATCTCGTTTATACCAATTTTCGGTGGAAGTTTGCATAGTAATGTACTTACATCATTGGCCGTTTTTCGCAAATGTGCGTAGTAAAGCTTAACGTTCTTACTTTAAACTGTAAACAGTAGTTCATAAAATACTTTGAAGGGTTATCTAGGACTTGGTAGTAGCAAAATTTTAAATGATGTCTCCATTTTCTTTGAAATGATTTATTTTAAATGGGGGCAGCACTGGACCCCGGAAAATTTAGGTACGGCCTTAAACACTTGTTTTATTATTTTAAAGAACAAAATGTCCTTTAAAAATATCATGACTGTTGAAACTAGTGTTTTTTCTTGACATTTGTGTGTAAATATTATTCTACAAGTACGATAAGAAATAAATACCGACATTTTTAGTTCGAAAAATCTCTTGATTTTTGTAAGGCGAGAGTAGAGCACTACCTCAACGTTCCGCTTATGAGGCGTGCAAAATACCATAGTATAATAAAACAAGGTATTCTTTCCCCGCGGTAGCACAAGACACAAGACTACGTCACGAATGTCAAGAAAAGTGTTACCACTGATTGTTCTTTTCATTCTCAATTAGTTAATGCATATTAAAAATACCATAGTATAATAAAACAAGGTATTCTTTCCCCGCGGTAGCACAAGACACAAGACTACGTCACGAATGTCAAGAAAAGTGTTACCACTGATTGTTCTTTTCATTCTCAATTAGTTAATGCAAATTAAATAAAATATTAACTAACTTATCGCTTCTTTTACATTTATTCGTCTTTCATATTTAATAAAACAAACAAAATCACAACATTCTTTATTCAAATTTCTTTTTACTTCTTTTCTTACTTGCCAGTTACACATTCGTTCTCATCATACCAATAACATTGAACAAAAAATGTCACCTGTATTTTTATATTATAATAATAATTACGATTAAACTACATTGAATTAGACCGTGATCTTCGAAAGGACTTAGTTTTGGATAATACTGAAGCGTATAAAAAAATGGACTTGATCAGATAAGTTTTTCGGGAGTTATCGTGACCAGTCAGTTTTCATACATACCGACACACGGACGTCCACAAATGATTTTATTAAACATTGTTTTTGTTTAATTAAAAGGCAAAATGTCTTTTAAAAATGTCATAAGTGTTGAAACTAGTGTTTTTCCTTGACATTTATGTGTAAATATTATTGTACAAGTGCGATAGAAAATAAATAGAGACACATTTAGTTAAAAAAATCACTTGATTTTTGTAAGGCGAGAGTAGAGCACTACCTCATGCGCTTCGCTTATGAGGCGTGCAATAAACTTGTATGTAAAGTCAAATTCTTCCTTCCGTCATGTCATGGGGTCTGGGAAAATTGTTTCTAGTTAAAAATAAAACAAAAATTAAAAAATATTACTGTATATATTAATATTTCTAAACAACATACAATTATCTCAGCAAAATCTGATGTACTACTTAAAATTTTACAATAAAAACTGTGCGATGCGTAACTAGGAATTTATTATGTTCGTTTAAAGGCACATAACTATTAAGTATGAATGTATAGGCCAGTCTAAACCTATCCAAAAAATATAAATTAATATAGGTACATAATCTTTATTCGGAAAATCAAGTGCAATCTTATTAACAATATCTTTTCTTCCATTGTAGGTAGTACTAGGTAAGTAAAAAATATTTTGGAATGAGACAGCTGCGCATGAACACTTAAGCAACCAAAGGAGCTACACCAACCTTTGATTAGAACTTGTTAGGACTTAAGAAACGAAAAATTAAAAATAGGCTCTAAAGGACTCTTATCCGTACAGTAATTCTTAAAAAAGGCTACTCTACGGTTTCCGGGTGAGTATACACACAGATATCCTAAATAGGGATGTAACGTGCGTGTAGCGAAGATTTAATTAGGGGTAAAATAAAACATATTAACATTGATTGCCAACATTGATTTTAGCTGGGATAAATAACATTGGAATAGTTAAAATAAATATACAATATTTTATTAACATAAATATACTTATATTTTACAAAGAATATAAAACTTAAAGTTACATAAAATAAAGAAATATTTAAAAAAGTAATGGAAAGCAAATGTTATCAATATTTTCTAAGTACTATTAAGTAGGGTAAGTATACTTAACAAATATAAAATGAATATTTGTAAATACATAGACGATGTCTACATATCTTACAATAATCCTCTATAATAGTGACAACAAATAGTTCCGATACTTCAAAATCGAAGGGGCAAGCTTAATGCGCTACTTTATGTAAAAATATAAATACAAATTTGTACAATGCGTTACAAGTTTCTCTCTTCACATCAGAATAACTAGGTATTATTTAATTCTATCGGACACTTCCTATTCACTTAGTTCTAGAGCTATAAAATACCCGGCGTTAATTGAGAATGGTATAAAAGTCAAAAGGCGTTTAAAGCACAAAAAAACCCTCTTCAATTTGTTCAACCCAGTTCATATTAAAGAAAATTGCTATTTTTTCATATGATTCACTTAACCTTAATAAATCATTCCCAATGAAGGGTGAACAACGAATTGTAGGCCTCTAATAACGCATCCACAAGGGTTTCAAGGAACAAAACAGGGTTTATAAAACAGTAAACAATCGAAACTAATTAAGGGCATGTGCTTAATTTTAACATAGGACTATCACTAGTACAGCTATGTTATAGAGCTATTATAAAGATGAAGGATGTCGATATAAAATGGCTGTTTTAAAGTACCATTCTTAACGAAACTTAGTTTCTTTGGCAGATACGTACCTACCTAATGTCACGTGTAACTCAACTTGATCTACTCCTCTAAACTCTTAGAGCTTTCATCAAACTATACACTTTGATTGTTCCTTTGGTCACTCTCTTTCCACTTGAAGAAGAATAAGGAATGCTATATATTTGCGGAACAATATTTTCAAATATTTCATTAATAACTAATATATCTAACACATTGTTCAACTTGACTAGCACAATGAAGTGACATTATTCGTGAATACTTTCCAATACATTTAATATTCTTCAATTCACAATAAATCTGGGACCTTTCGCTCAAAGAGCGTATACACATTACTCCGCCGCGGTACGGTTAACCGAAAAATGCGAATTTCAAAGTCAAATAGAAATATGATATATGAATGATCACAAAATTAAAAAAAAAAAAACTTGGTTCGAGCCTTTGAGTTCTTCCACGCAAGTGTTACACGATTAGATAAATTTTTCTCGATAGAAATAATAATAATAATAATAAATAAATGTATAAGAAATATATATTATATAATAAAGCCTTCCAAATCATACCATCATCACCATCTTCCTCGCCTTTTCCCTGTTTGGGGTCGGCTCTGTATGTCAACTCCCTCTTAGGTTTTAATCCCTTTCATCCCTTTTTTAAAAACCGACAAAATCTACGTTTCGCGTCATTCCGCGCCTCCCGCTTCCCCTCTTTAGGTAGTATAAGAGGGCTTTAAGTAGTAAATTTTGACGCCGGCGTGGCAGCGGTGTTCGCCGCGACCGCAGTGACAACGAGTACAAAACCCAAGCGCGCGGCGCCGCAGTAACGAAAAAGGCTGCCTCGGCGGTGTAATGTGCAAACGCTCTAACAGTATTCTTATCAAGTACATTGCATAAATTGCATACATACTACTAACGTGCCTATAAGCATTATTCGTGAGCAAGATAATATAAGAAGTAGTTCCTATGGTTCTCGCAAACTAGTAACTAATGTCCGAGATCATTGTTGACCTCCCATCAAGACCAATATATAGTTTGGAATGAATTATGCTTTCCATGAATCACATACATTTTTATGTACAATACCCGGCACATAAGTTGACCAAAAATGGCGGTCACTGCGCACACTTTTTCCTCTAAAAATACCTGCGCAGAGCCGCCATTTTTGGTCAACTTATGTGCCGGGTATTGTAGATAACATAAAAACATCTGTGATTTGAATGTAAACGAATACGCGCTAAGTTTGAGACTTCAGCCTACTAATGCGCGAGATTCCATAACCATCATATAATGAATACAGCATACTTATTTTAGTACATTGTTTTTATTGCCTAAAGCCTCTTACGAAGTTTTGTTGGAGACACATAAAATATACACAACGCTTTAATAAGTTTATTTTTACAACCAAATAATTTTGTATCGCTTTGCGATAAATCGATTGCTATAGTCACTAACCTATTTTTAAAGTGCTAGGACACATAAAAATAAGAAATACATGATGTTAGAAATATTTCGCACGTTCAGTGGCTTAGAAAGCAAGGCTGTAAATAACATTTTCAAAACTTTATCCCTAGTGAAAATTAAGCTCTATTCCCACACAGGGGTATTTTGTAAGTTGTGTTTTTACAAATTTCACGAGAGCTCACCAATCGGTGCGTTTTGTAGCCATAGATCATGAATGAAGTTGTAAAGATCATCACTGACCGCCACCTGTAAAAAAAAATTTAGACACCCTTTTATTTGACTAGGTATTGTATTATATAAAAAGTGGAAAAGACATCTGCGTAATAAATTATGGCACAGGTTATACTAGACCACTACATTAATATTAAATTATAAAAAAGTAAAAAAAGTAAAGATTAAAAAACATAAGTTTTTAAACAAGATAATCCATCGATTTCGAACATTTTAAAATTGATTTTCTCGAAAACTACTGGGTGGATTTTAATGATCCTTTGCATACTGTCATTAAATACACAAGTATGTGCTTTATTGTCTTTTCCATTCTGTATGTACATACAACGTGTAACAAAAAGAGGGTATCAGCCTGAAAGGGACTTAACGTACTAACCAATGTGAACAACTTTTACTATGCGACCATCCCTGAAATCGCAAAAAATAAATCTGCAGCTACATACATTTTGGCACATTTGGAGGGTTAACGTCGGGCGGTGGCCAGTTGTAAAACTTTTCGCACAAATACATTCCTAAAGAGGGTTGACGTCAGGCAGGCGGCCGGTCGTAAAATCACAGTCGAATCATTTTAACTGTTCCAGAAATTTCTTCTCCACTTCGCAAGGTCTTTGGCAACCTTGGGTGACCATTGACGGGCATGTTATATTTGGAGAAGAAAAAGCGGGAAGCAGCACAGCTGAGGATGCAACCGGGACCGCGAAAGACCCCCTTTTTGTTACACGTTGTATAGCTTGTGTCCTAAGCATTACAGATTTAATGGTGCTCCCACACTGCTGTTAAAAATGTTTACAAACATTAGTAAACATTTTCAAAATTCAAATATCATAACTAAATTATTGTAATATTTATTATATTATTATTAATAATTACCATAATGATTATTAATAATCAACATAATGATTATTAATAACAGTACTTATTTTTATGTTATTATGCATTATTATGCATAATAAAATAATAACGCTCTAATATATGGCTCTGGTAGTACAGAGGGTTGTGCTTCTGCAGTGGAGACTAAAAAAGACCTGATAATGATGCATTTTTATTCTTATAAAATGTTTGCAAACATTTTAAGGTGAATATAGAAGCAAATGGCCTTGAAGTGTGAAATAAATTTTTAACTCGTAAATATGGTGATAATTTCCATATTGCTAATCGTCAAGCACTAGATAGCCTTTTAAATTATTATATGAACTGCCGTTGAAACTATTATTGGTGATCCGTCTAGCTTTAAAACCTGCCGTGGCCACTTTTGGCGGAGGCAAGTTTTAAAGCTAGACAGACTAATGTGAATACTTACAACGGTGGTTCATAATAGTAGATTGTGCTACAAGGCGTTAAGGTAATAGTTTTAACGCGAGGGCGCTACTTTGAATCCAGAGCGAAACGAAGGATGCCACAATACACTACGGTGGAATCCTGAGTGAAGCGAGGGATTCAAGTATATCGCCCGAGATAAAACTATTACTGTATACCGTGTAGCACATTCTTCTTTTCATTCCCATCTATGAGAAAAAGCAAATATATACCTATAACGAAAGTAGAATGCCTACATATACCTAATCAGAATTTAACAGTCAGTTACTAACCTTTATTTGGTGGCGTTTTCACTGAAGAAGTACTATGAAAATATTTTTCTATGACCACCACATCTTATACATTTTCCAGTCATTAGAATCGTTTCATTACTTTTTCCTTGTGTGTCAATTCTTTATATATTTAAATATGTATATTATACGTAAACTTCATATTTATTTACTATCGGCCTCATCAAGAAATTAGTCACATTTAAAATAGTTGTAAAAATAACCTCATTATATTACTATTTAAATCAAAGACAACAATTGCGCGTTTTTATTGGTTTTTAATTAATTATTATTTTGAAGCAAGAGAACCAAAACATTTTAACCTACAGTCATCCACGTAAAACGTGTTGTATTCCAATTTTAAAAAATTACGACGCCCTTGCCTATATTTTTTAATTTTAAAACTATATTCTTCTTTTTTTTAGCTGACTGCCAATATTATTTTTGATTCGACATTCGTGATCGGTTTTCAAATGTGTTTTAACGCCTAGGTCCATATATTACTTTTCAGTGTCTAGAGAATTACCAGTGACTTTAGCCCCAAATATTTGTGATAAAATCATCGTTTTTCGAATAGATGAGATGAAAAATAATTTAAAGGGCTATCTAAGTGCCTGACGATTAGCAATATGGAAATTATCTCTATATTTACGAGTTAACAATTTATTTCAAATGAGGGCGCCACTTGAAGGCCATTTGCTTCTATATTCACCTTAAACAGCAGTGTTGAGCACCATAATACAAATTGTGTTGATTAGGTTATAGCGTCGGTCATCGGACATTTGGCTAATTTGAATGTGTGACCAAAGGTTATTGAAATATTCCCTTACTTTGTATGGCGTAGGATTCAAATTCCTCTTGATGTCTTGCCGCAATGTACGCAGTGACGATTGGACCCTCTCTCGTACTTCCAACAAAGGCTTTGGACGCACGCAAATACGGCCGTCTTTCCAGTACACCTAGAATAAATATAATAGGTTACATTCAAGCACTCGAGGTGGAAGTATAAAACAAGTCTCAACAGGAACTTTTTAAAAGTAGTGTGTAATTATCATCATCATCATCAGGTCTTTTTAGTCTCCACTGCGGGAGCACGACCCTCTCTGTACTACCAGAGCTATATATTAGCCAGAGCATTTGGCCTACTCTCTCCACGCTGGCCAGACGGGTTGGAGAGGTCTCACTGATGTTTATAAGCTTTGTTCAGCTTGTGGTTCCTAAGTCGCCTTCTACGACATCCACGGGAAGACTTGGAGTGGTCCTATTCTACTCTGCCGGGATCCACACGGTGTGTAGTTATGTTCAACTTTTATTGTAAACCTATACAGTATCTATTTGTGGATATTAAACGACGGGTGTTTACGCTGCGAAAGATGTAAATTAATATTTGGTGCTGGGAAATTGAGTGGGCTGATAAGTAGGTATTTATTTATAAATAAAATAAATACATAAGGTCAAATTTATAGATTTTCGATTACCCTCGTATTCATAAAAATTAACAAACATTTGCTAAACCTATTTTAGTTAAAATATGTTTTGTCTCTATCACTGTTTTCTACATTTACCATAGTCAGAATGAGACAAAACATATTTTAACTAAAATAGATTTAGCAAACGTTTTTAAGTTTTTATGAATAGGTGGTAAGACCTATTGTTAAAATTGATTGCTGTTGGTCTTCCTACTAAAATAAAATAAGACAAGGACAGCTGACGAGTCAAATGTCTAGTCAAAGACATAAACCAGCGTGGTGATTATGGGAAAATCCTCCCTTAGTAAGGAGGCCTTTGGTCCAGCAGTGGACTGATATAGGCTACGAAGGAGATATCGTAGAAGATAAATGTATGAAAAGAAAAACACATATTAGTAGTCATTTTTAGGGTTCCGTACCCAAAGGGTGCCAACGGGACCCTATTACTGAGACTTCGCTGTCTGTCCGTCTGTCACAGGGCTTTATCTCTTGAACCGAAATAACTAGCCACTTGAAATTTACACCGATTATGTATAACTGTGGCCGCTATAACAAAATATACTAAAAATAAGACAAAGTTAAAAATTAAAGGGATAGGTCAGATAACAGAAACGTGTTTTTTTTCAGCGTTTTAAAACATTGTACAGAGGTACAGAACTTTTCATGTACGAGTCCGACTCGCACTTGAGTGGTTTATTATTTAGATGTGTAATAAATAAGTAATGTTTTAAATCTATAGTACTCGTATTAGTATCATTTGATACTAATACTATAGATTTGAAATACTGAATGCTCGATCCGAAAGAAACTTTGAGTTTCTTACGGATCGGGCATTCAGCATTAATACTATGTATATTCATGCGCATCACTTACTTTGTACAAATGTTCCACTTTACTGGGAATGACGTAAGCTCTCTTGGATTCCTGGAACGGGTGCCGGCATAGAACCTTTTGACCGACTTCTGGCGGAGGTTCTAATGACCTTTGCAGCAAATCAATAAGGGCGTGCCCATCAGCTCCGAACAGTCTGTAAGCCTAAAAAAATAATAGCCTTTTATTATAAATACATAAATAGATAAGGAGAAATCACACTAATTAAGCTAGCCCCAAACTAAGTTTAAACTTGTATTCTTCTTCGTCTAAGCGCGTTCCCGGTTGCATCTTCAGCTGTGCTGCTTTCCGAAGCAAAATTCCCGCGAAGGTGCAATTTCCCGCTTTTTCTTCTCCAAATATAACATGCAGTCAATGGTCACCCAAGGATGCCAAAGACCTTGCAAAATGGAGAAGAAATAGCCGGAACACTTTAAATGATTTGGCTATAGTTTTACGACCGGCCGCCGCCCGACGTTAACCCTCTTTGGAAATGCAATTGTAGCACGAGATGTTTGTGCTAAGTACTTAACTTAAATTTGTATTATGGGATACTAAATCAACGCTACTTTATTTTTACTTAAAAGAGTAGAACCAAGTTCTTGCAAGTCTAAAATCGTATCGTATGTTGTCAAGTCGAGAGTAATGAAGCCCTACTATTGGTGAATGTCTACTCATCCCTTGCTTTGTAACTTACACAAAAATTCAATTGGATGGAATGAAATTTAAAGGCTGCATCGGCTTTTACACAGATAACGTGCCGACGACATGCACACCAATTTAGCAAATGATCTATAAATAAAATATATACCTAATTTCTATAAGTAGGTAGCTTTACCATAATCGTAATATTTTAGTATGAATAGTATATGTAGTGACTCTGACTATCATTACATTTCATACACATGATTGACATAACCAAACATGATTCATGGATAACCAAAGAGCAAGAAAGGATGGTGGATAACTGTTAAAGTTTTTATACTTGTTACATTGTAGCAGTAGTATAAGTAATATTTCTACATAAGGTAAACAACATATAAATGGCAATAAATAACATTTACTGTCGCTGTTGTTGACAAACAGAGCGTCGTCGGTTTATCTCTTCTCCTTGAACTAACTCTGTATGTTACTATGTTAAGGTTATCTTAATTAGAAACTGAGGAAATACAATCCGCTATGACAAAAAGTCAAATCAGACATTTTTTCTAAACATCAAGTCAAAATAAACATTTTCTATGGGATTTATATGAAAATCAGAACCGTGACGTCATAATTTTTTCGAGTCAAATAGCTCATACTCGTAATCGTGTAGAAAATGGATATGATCAATGACAACAAGCGACACTATTTTGTGACGTATTCTCGTAAAAGTTTTAAATAATTTATTTTTGACCTGCGGATAAAACACAAAGTATTAATTATTGTATTCAAACTCGTCATCGTTATCATCCGAGCGTATTCCCGGCTGCATCCTCAACGGAAACGCTTCAGAGCCCGTTCGCTACCTTACCTAGCTGATTTGCTAAGTTACTAGTTTTTACACAGAGCGACTGCCGTCTGACCTCCGCAACCCAAAGGGTAGACCAGAACCAATCCTAGGATAGGTTTAAACAAACGCTAGATGGCGTTCATGACCTACAGCTTTACGTGTCTTCCGAAGCACGGAATCATCTTTCTTTTCAGATAATCAGATGATCTGAGCCTGCAATATCCTAACCAGACTGGAAACAACTTCTTTCCAAGTATGCTAACCAGTGGGATAACTCACGACCTCCAGATGACAAGGCAAACGCCTTGACTACTGCACCACGGAGACAGTTAAGAAGATATTTTATTAAAACTAACGTGAGATAAATCCATAATTAATTAGTTTAAATCATCGCATGATGTCACTCGCCCTGAAGATTATCGTCTAAATCAATCAAAACCTGGTCAGCCTTTTCCGACTATATTACGATAGTTAACCGCATTAAATTTATTAATTATGGATTCTACAAAATAAACAGTGTACATAACGCAGAGGGTTAATGACCCAGTGTCACTTACTTTTGTATCTTTAATACAACGTCCCTTTTATAGATATATGTAAAAGAACACAACAAAATAGCTTGATGAAATCGGCAACTTTTTGCAACCAAAAGAGTCTTGTGCGAGATAATTCTTATCAAACTTTAAGCACATTAAACAGAACTCAGTCAGGGACGGGTAGTTTTCCATAATTATACTATCAAGAGATAAAGAGCGCAAATTGAATAAGCACAATATTGAGTATAAGTAAAGATATGTAATACATGTATTTTAATTTTATTAGTAGTTTACCAAAGTAAGAACAAGTAAATATAAAATATCCTAGAGTAGCATAAGGTAGAAAACGTAGAAATGCTTAATTTTTATTGGGTTCTTTAAATCAGACTCATCTTCAAATAGTGTAATAACGACTTTTATGTGTAACGTAGGTTTAAAAATAGGTCTTGCGATCATACGAGTACGTTATGGGCTGTAAAACGAGAGTGCATAAGAATTTTTAATTTGCTTAAACACAATAACGATGAAAAAATATAAATTAGGTCAAGGAAAATTACCATAAACCATACCTAACACAAATCACCACAATGCTCATACAATTGCTACATTGTCAGATACGTTCAGTAATAGCTAGGATAGCATAAGTCTGCAGAAGTAAACTCCTGCAGATTTATGCTATCCTGGTACAATTGCTTTGCATACCGCTGGAAGTCAAGCTCATATCATAAAACGAGATAGATGAAACAAGTTTGGAGCAGCGGCCAGGATATAATTTTCATACTTTCCTGGCCTAGACCGGTAAAGTAATGCATGAGCCAATAATCACAAACTTCGTGTCTTCTTTTTACTACATTAATGCCTACATTTCCGAGCTTTGCGTCCAGGAATAGTGACGTTGCCGATAACTTGGCTAAGTTTGATACGCTTCCGGTCGTTTATTTCTACCAGCTTGTAAAAGCTGCCTAAAACCTGACATTGCTGGAAGGAATCTAAATCAAATTTAATGTACATAATACCTCTTTGTGTCCAGGTATAGTGACTTTTCCGACGTCCTGGCTAAGTTTGATCCGCGGCTGGCCGTTTATTTCCACCAGCTTGTACACGCAGCCCAGAGCGGGTTGCCGCTGACATGTCACTGGAAGGAGACCAGTAATTCATGATGAATCTTTTATTTTTATGTTATACATGCGAAAGTTTGGTTGTTTGTTAGAAACTGGTGAACGGATTTGTTCTTTTTATACAGTAGACAAACAGGAATACGTCCCATCCCACATGATGGTAAATTGTTACAATAGCCTGTGGACGCCTACAACACACAGTGCCACATACGCGTTACAATACAAACTGAGAATAAATCTTTTCAAATACTTATATTATAGAGTAAGAGAATTTGGATGAAACATACTTGAAACGGGTCACTTTTTTATCCCATGAAAAGTTTTTGTGGCAAGATTTTCGGGTAAAGCTAGTTTTATTATTATAAGCTAATACAGCGACAATACACTGCGATGAAAGCCGAGGAAAACGAGTTCAGATAATAATCTCAACTACAGAGGATAAAACTTACATTTATAGCAGAAATAGCTTGTAAATCAGAGTTCGCAATCAGTGATCGGTATGAATATTACATTTACTTTATCAACAGCCATATAGTAGATAGTAGCACAGAAGAAAAAAAAAACCGGCCAAGTGCGAGTCGGACTCGCGCACCGAGGGTTCCGTACAAACCTGCAAGGTTTAGTATTTGGTATGAATTTCAATTTAATACCTCTACGCGTTTATGAGGAAATGGGTAGTAAGTTTAAAATTATTTAAAAAAAAATATATTATGTGATGTAACTAAAAATTTATGGTTTTTGTAATTTTTCCTTTATCTATGCTATAAGACGTTGCTTCGTACCAAATTTCAAGATTCTGAGTTCACGGGAAGCACCCTGTAGGTTTTGATTCCCTTGCAAGTGTCGAAAATTTGCGGCATAAACAGCTGTATCTTTTGATTGCGTTGGCTTAGAAGTTTGATTTTTTCACAGCTTCAAGGGACAGTAGACCTGAGTAATTGATATAAATTTCAGCTTCATACCTCCACGCGTTCCTGAGAAAAAGGGTCTTGACAGACGGACGGACGGACGGACAGACGGACAACAAAGTGATCCTATAAGGGTTCCGTTTTTTCCTTTTGAGGTACGGAACCCTAAAAATACTATGTACAAGTTGAATTTGACCCACTTCCCGATATCCGATTGAGATGAAATGTTGTATGCTAATGTAAATCAGATGTAATACAATATTATTGTGCCAAGAAGCTGCTCTGATAATGGAGCCGGAAGGTGGCCATGGCATGGCCATAGGAACTCAGTAATAAAACGACACGACCCTATCGAATTTGAGCTTATTTCATTTGATAAGTACCTACTTTGGCACCACAAGTTGTACAAAAAATTTAAAAAAAAAAATGGTTGCCTGTAAAGTCGGTTTTACGGGCGAAGATTTTACGTGACAACGCGCGCGGCAGACCGATCATAGTTGAGTGGGAGAGAGACGCAAGGCATTCGGCGGGCCTCTCTCTCGTTCGGTGACTCATCGTAACGTTACCGAGCGTTACACTTTTTCATAAGTGACTCCCAGCCGCAACCTAATTTAAGACGTTGTCACGTCAAAAAGCATTTTTATATACACTGCTATATTTTAAATTATATAAATTATGGACCCCACGAGAAAGCCTGACCTAGTGTGGGGCCTAGTGTTGCCGATCGATAGTCTATCGATAGTATAGATACGATTCTGAGCCATCGATAGGATCGTACTATCAAAGGCTCAGAACGAGGCAATATTATCGAATGAGTGCCACATTATCGATACTATAGATAGTATTGTTGTTCGTAAATAACAAACTATCGACAGTATCGATACTATCGATATTTTAACAATTTGCAATAGTATTATTTAAAAGACTGTTTGTTTCTTTTTTTTGAAAATAGTAGAACTAGCACAGGTTGGTAACAATATGTATATTAAAAAATATATCGGCTTCTAAAGGTCCTCGGACATCGTTTAATCACATTATTTTTAAAACGTACCCGATAATATTGAAAATTAATAGTCTTATACAATCGGTACTATCGATAGTTCGATGGCCTTTTTCAGATGAAACTATCAATAGTAAAACTATCGATAATTCGGCAACACTAGTGGGGACCGCTATATTTTATTTTATTTTAAGTACACAATTCTGATTATTCCTGTTTTTATTAAAATGTTATAGACAAGGAAAAATCATGCATGTGTATTTTTCTGATATTTTTTTTCTGTTAGTAACAATAAACAAATATACGAGTACTTACTAGTATACCTACTATACGTAATTGATAAGTAGAACAGCTTAATATGTATTCCGATTTCTGGCCATGCTATAATGTATGATGAATGACACAGGCGGATGATACTCGTATAATAAACGTCTGTTTTTGTTTGGTTCAATCCAGTTTTTTTTAGGTCTTTTATCATTACTTTGTAGACGTTTGGAAAACTCATGACCGGGCAATATAAAATATCTAATCAGCTAAGTAAGTACGTCATAGCAAATCTCATTAACACTACCGATATTACATAATATTTAAATTTAAGAATTTACGCTTTATTTATATTTGCGCTTTAGATACAAAATAATTATTTCAAATAAAAAAAATAAACAACGTGTAAAAGAATATGTTTGCGTAATAAAACAAACCACAGGCTTTACTAGATCACTATAGTCTATTGATCTTAAAATAACTAACAGAAAACAAAAAAAAAAACGGAATTTCCATAGCGCGTGTGCTGCTGTCCGGGCTATTTCTATGGAAATGTTGTTTTTTTTCCGATTGTTATTTTAATATCAGTTTTACTATAGTGATCTAGTATAGCCCGTGGTTCGATTTATTACCCATGTCTTTTACACGATATATACATGTGTGTACTCCACCGACAAGAACATAGTTCTTAAATATGTTGATGATGATTACATGTGTGGTTATTACGTAATTACTAATTACCTAAATGTGTTCCAATGCCAAAGCTGTCAATCTTATGTCCCTGTTCATTAAGGCTGAGAATTGTATCCTCGTTGATGTCATTAGAGGCCACGATCGTTAATTTAGAGAACCATGGCAAGTTGAAGGCCTGGGCGATCTGTTCGAAGGTCTCCCTCGCCAAGACTGACAGGTACGCCAAATCTCCACTGTCGATCCGAATGCCCACCGCCCGGTAACCGCAATCATTCAACGCAAGGGCAACGGCACAGAAATTCAGCAAACCACTCCTGTTGGACAAATGAAACACCACATCAACGAGATAAGCTAGAGCATCAAAACCTCCACCACATTTAGACCCAGTTAGCACACACAATCAAATGAGTTCGGATTCTGAATTACGAAATAATTTTAGCCAGTATGTGAGGCATCAGTGACATACATACGAGTTAATATACCAGTTATGCATCAAAAATAAATACTTTAATTCTTCGTCATGCATACTACAGTACAGACATGCACGTTTAAGTCCAATTTAGTAACTAAATAACTTAAAAAGATATAAAACAATAATGCACTATATTAAGTAAGGGTTAGAGAACACTTCAGCATGCTCGTAAGTTGGCTCAAATGTCGCAGCAACTACTTAGGAATTAAATTACTGTCTGTTCTCGTTGTGGTAACGCAATGCACTATGATGTCATACATTGTTGCATATTAAATGACTCACGGCTGCAAGAACTGTCTATATTGGATGTACTGCGAAGCTAAACTACATTTCAATCTATTTTTAACGGCTAAAGAATTGAATGAAATGAATGATCAATGATTTCTCTACACATGCAAATAGAAACATTAATTACTGTGAACTGTGCATCTCCCTATACAATGCAACTGTGCCCAATGACTAAGACTGCCCCTAATCTTGCTGATAGGTCCAGGACAATACGTCACACTGAAGCAAAGGTAAGTCTTGAATGTGTTCTCATTTATTTACATTCGGTCGGACATGAAGCGCGGTCCACGTGCGCTTCACTGGAAAAGCTAAACAAAATGTATCTCTACGGCCATGAATCTGTAAGTATTATATGTTATGAGCCCCATGGCATCCAAGGGTGTGGTTACTGGGTGCTTGAACGTTAACATTCATCCCTCCCGGGTGAGTTACACATGCCCTTCCCGTCGGTGATCGAAATGCATGAGCTGCGATGAGCGCCGCGCCAGCTTTCAAAAAAATAGTCTAATTAATAAAAATCAAACTTCACATAACTTAGACATAAATGAACGATGCAAAACAATAGTACAAAATTTATCAGACACCAAATGTCAAAATGAGTCTACTTGCATTTTTACCTCAGTGTGCGTTCGACCGTGCTATATCCATATGTACTATGTACCGGTGATTTTTGTACTCTAGGATCATTGGTTCCACAGTTGCTATTGTAGCCAGAATGCCCATTCATATGCTCGCTGTGTCGTGTGGGTGAGCCTTGAAAATTATACCTCTTGACATCGTACGTATCCACTAGAGCCAAGAAACCTGACGGGAAAGCAATGGCATATGAAATGAGGGCGGCGAGTTCTCCGTCGCTGGCTTCCTCGACGGATATGTCAATGAGTGCTGACACTCGCTGGCGCCAGTCCGCCGCCAGCGCAAGCAGGTCGCGCGGGTCGTGCGTCAGCGCGTGCGCCAGCGTGGTGGCGGGCACGTCCGCCAGCGAGCTGAACGACGTCACGAACGAGTGCGCGTGCGTGCCCTTTACCGGGATATTGAACATTTTGCCAGCGAGCACGTTGCTCGTGCCGTCGAAACCACCTGAAACAATGACAAAATTTGATACAGACCAGATCATATTTTAATCCCTTACGTTATGGAATCGGCGGCCAAGGTTTGCAATGGCCAAAAACTAAAATCCGACTACGGGAAGATTCTTGTTGAAGATACGTATAGCAGGGGGAAACAACTAATAATGTATATATTTTTGAAATGTGCTAATTAAGCCCTTTCATTTGATACCCGACACAGTACGATTCAATTTTTTTTTATACATTGCTTGCGTATATAGGGCGCCATATTGAATTTACTGTGTCGTCATATGGCCTGTAACCAGTGGACAGGCAAAACGCATCCAACGATACCCCATTTGTCAAGGTATCATGGATATCATTGAAGATACGAGGGAACCGATGAACATACATCCATACATAACGAAAATACATAACCCTTCTTTCGGTAGTCCGGTAAAAAGAAACGGTAATCAGAAAGTTTAATTTGCCTATTCAAGTCGCCAGCTTGCACATTTTACGTCTTTCTTCTAAAAGCAGCACTGCTATTCCGTGCCATAGGTTAAATAGAGTAAGTAAGTGCACATGATTGAAAAGTAAAAAAGTAAGTAAAGCCAATATGTATGTATAATAAACGGGCAAGTGCGAGTCGGACTCGTCCATGAAGGGTTTCGTACGTCCTTACAATGTTTTAAAACGCTGAACAAAATACGTTTCTTGTATGGCGACCCCCTTAAGTTTTTAAGTTTATCTTATTTTGACGGCCTCCGTGGTGTAATGGTTAACACGCTAGTCCGCCAATCTGGAGGTTCTGGGTTCGATCCCCAGCCAGGGCAAGTTGAAAAATGGCCTTTTTTAAATTGTCCTGGTTGAAATTGGTTTAAACTTACTTTGGGGCTAGCTCATTTAGTGTAAAAAAAAATTTTAGTATTTGTTGTTATAGCGGCAATAGTAATACATAATCTGTGAAAATTTCAAGTATCTTGTTAATGCCATTATAAAGATCTAGTTAAAAACGCGGAAAAAACACAAACACGTTTTTGTATGACGACTCCCTTTTGACGGACGGACGGACGGACAGACGGACGGATGGACGGACGGACAAACAGACAAACAGACAAACAGACAGACAGACAGACAGACGGATAGCGGAGTCTCAGTAATAGGGTCCCGTTTGCACGCTTTGGGTACGGAACCCTAAAAATTAAGTGTCAGAATACAGTTCCAGCACTTTCCGAAATTGTTCAATCTGAAAAACATTCAATGCTGCCATAAATCAAATAGGCAACAAAGACGGCCATCAGAACTTCGAATCAACGAGTTCAAGGACGGGTTCGCGAAATTCGCCTGATTAAAGCTATTAAATAAACGTATATTCGTTATTGGAGCTTCTCATGAGTCAATGGCGCGATGGGGTGTGTTATATTGCACAAGTTGAGCAGGCGACGCCGCCCGTACCTGGCACT
The DNA here is from genome assembly GCA_963576875.1 of Acrobasis repandana. Lineage (NCBI taxonomy): Eukaryota > Metazoa > Arthropoda > Insecta > Lepidoptera > Pyralidae > Acrobasis > Acrobasis repandana. Next base: position 9,777,416 of record OY756215.1, read on the forward strand.
AGCGCTCGCTCCAGCCGCACTACCCTCGGCAACACGCTAATATAATCAATACAAAGACATGTTAATTTGTTCTTCACTCCGGACTAGAGGAACAAAGCTATTAAACTTATGAAGTTATTCAAAAGTTTAATAACTTTGATAACTAAAAGTATAAATTGTTGAAACCAGTTTTATAGGTAATGTAAATATTTTAGGTAGGTACTTTGTCATAAATCTGCAAGCAAAATATTTGTTATATAGTTATTGATGGCTATTCGTGAGTTTTATATGCTATATAGGTTCTATTAAGTTTCTTCAAGCATCGGATAGCATTTAAGGCGGCTACTCTCAGTTGTTATCGCCATATGACAGCCGTTAAGCAAATGCATTTCTAATTTTTAATTATGGCTGGCCACTAACATGTTCAAAAGAAAGAAAAGAGAATCTTACCAATATAGGCGTATTTCGAAGCGGAGAGTCCCCCGTCAGGTCCTTGAGCTCTCCGCAGTCCAAATTCTAATAAGGATACATGTTTTCCAGCAACCATACGATATCTGGCAGCATTTGTAGCCATCAAGCTGAAAAATCAAAAATATATTAGCTTTGCTTTTCAGCGTGAAACAGCTCAGAACACAGACATGTGGAAGGAAGGGGGGGGGGACCTCTACCCTGCAGTGGGACATCATAGGTTAAGTAACAAAATGTATGGCGAAAGCTGATTAGTATCATGGACCACCATGGACTAAACCAATATCTGCTCTAAATAGTTGCTGTACATTTTTTAAAACTTAACATATAACTACGGCCAATGAATCCTGTAAGTAACTCGGCAAGTATGATACCTACTGTTTACGTTACTCGAAACATACAGCCTATAATACATGTTATATACATAGCCATTAGTGTACAATAAGTAGTTATCATAGATAAACTTTATCTTATCACAGCACAGTACAGCAAGCAGGAATTACACAAATGTATTAGCTATGGGATGAGATGATTGTGACGTTCCACTGGTAAAGGTACCTTATGGACGGTGGCACTTATGACATTGTGTTTATTCAAGCTAAGTTAATTGTACGAATTGTTTTTCTAAATGTCCTAAGGGCCACCGTCCATAAAGTACCTTTACCCGTGGAACGTCACATATAACAAAAATGACGTCGAGTAGATATAATAGATAGATAAAAATAATTAAATTGATAGATAAGTAAATTGATATGTCGTTTTATGAAGATTAAAGTTAAATACGTACTCAGCCCCCGTAGCATGGCACCGTGGATAAACCCAGATAAAGTTTGTATCGCGCGACGAACATGCCATCCTGCTCGTTATAATTACAAAAAGTGAGAAAGCGATAGATGACAGCGGTGAATAAACGCTGTCGCCGGTGCCATGCTACGGGGGCTGGATTTGTTTTTACTGTTAATCTAGATTTTCAAAATTAATCTGTTAATTTCTGTGTAAAAATCCAAAGGCCGAAAGGTTTGACACGCAAATGTCTATATTTTCTGATGACTTTTTAAAACTACTAACAAAACTACAGAACGAGGACGCAGTTTTCATAAAAACAAATACGAGTCCTTTGAAATGCTGTTGCAGACCAAAGAGAAAATAATCACCATCATCATCATGATCAATTTTGAGGGCATGTTGCTCAGTCCGTAATATTAAACATATAAAAAACAACATTAAAAATAAATTTAATACCTTGTAGGTACATACTCGTAAAGTTTATATTTCCATTAATGCTATGTTTAACACTCTCACCGAGAGTGTTAAATAACTGACAACTCCAAAAAACGTACCTAAAGTTGTAGGCGTCCCTTTCCAGCAAACTGTCAATGCAATAAGATAGAAAGGGACACCTTCAACTTTAGGTATCTTATTTGGGAACGGATTTGCCACTTGTTAAGCATTCTAGATTGTATGTAATTAGTTTGGTGAAAATCAACAAAAGGTAAAAAACAAAATCGCATTCAAAATTGATAGCTAGCTATAAAAAGGTTATAGAAGCGTACAGTTCCGCCGGTCTGGGTCAAAGTCAAGCAGTCAAGTACATATCAAAAACTTTACGATCTCACTGCCGGCAACCGTGAAATCTATCAATAGTACCTACGTAAGTACCATCTTCTATGCATAATTCAATGCCTAGAATCTAGACTTGACACGAAACCAATTGTTTTATAAACAAGTAGTTTGCGACTTCGGTGACGCGGATCGGGGTTTAGAGCCCTGTCAAGTGAGCTAGACAAAGTATGTCTGTCTTTTGTACGTTTTTCTTCTATTTTTTGAAGGCAGATTTCAAATACAGGGTGTTCTAAACGTAGATAAATAAATAAATAAGAATATAGGGACCAATGACACTGATTGAGCTAGCCCAAAAGTAAGTTCAAACTTGTGTTATTGACTATGCCGATAATTTTTGAAACCAAAAAAAAAATATAAGGATGAAACTCATTACAAAAGAAAGAGAATATTACAAAAATGAAAGGAAAAATAAATTACGGGCGATCTGAGGTCGGGAGGGTTGAGGTTGTAATGGTAAAAAACGATTTATCTCGATTTCCAGCAAAACTACGGGTCCTATAGAAAAAAGTTAAGTGGCAAAGTTGTAGGTAGTAAAAAGATCGTCGATACTTGGTTTTTTGAATTTTTCACATAAATTTTGAGGTTATGTGAAAAGTGTAAATTTTGAGGTTATGTGAAAAGTGTAAATACAAAAGTTGTAGATCTTTTTATTACCTACAACTTTGGCATTTTTTTCTATAGGACCCTTAGGACGTTTTGCTAGAAATCGAGATAAACCTTTTTTTACCCTTTAAACCCCCCCCACCCACCCACCGACCTCAGATCGTCCGTAATTTATTTTTCCTCTCATTTTTGTAATATTCTCTTCCCTTTCCAATGGGTTTCATCCTTCTATTTTTTTTCTCTTTTTTACCATTTTCAAAGGCTTCTGCACTGGTCTATTATGGGATACTAACTCAACGATACTATATTTTATAATAAATAAATATATAGATAAACACCCAAGACCCAGGGCAATTTGAAAAAGGCCATTTTCCAACTTGCCCTGGCTGGGGATCGAACCCAGAACCTCCGGAGTGGTGGACTGGCGTGTTAACCACTACGCCACGGAAGTCGTAAAAATACCTTACCTTAGATGTTTTCAAATAAATATATTAGGAACCTAAAATCTCGGATACAAATATTTTTGTGTATTAGTATATGTATTTTTTTTTTTTGTAAAATCAGAAGAAAAGTATACATGACATCATCGTAAATTAATTTATTTTCAAACTGCTCGCCCCTTTATTAATTAATTAACCAGTCAAGCCTGACTTTAGATAACAGAAAACACAACCAAATTACCTACAGCCTAATATACCTACATGCATGTGTAGTGTAAGGGAAGTTATAGGTACCTACTGGGTAGATTAGAACATTAGAACTGCTATTACATTTTTCTGGTAAAACCCAATGTTATGAGACTTGTGATTAAAATAATGTAGTTTTAAAACAATAAGTTCTAAACTTCTTACATGGTTCTGGATTGACATAACCATATATGTAGACATAACTATTTTTTGATTGTCTCTTGAGCACTCTGTCCTTTGACCACAAAGATCTGGAGTCAATCTGTTTTTATAATTTGTTATATCTATACTAATATTATAAAGAGGAAAGATTTGTACCTATTTTTGTATGTTTGTAATGAATAGGCTCAAAAAGTACTGGGCCGATTTAAAAAATTCTTTCACCGTTGGAAAGCTACACTATTCCCGAGTGACATAGGCTATGTGTGTACCACGGGCGAAGCCGGGGTGGACTGCTGGTTATTTATTCAGGGTGACTTTTTAACCACCGGGCAAATTTTTGAACAAGTTTAGTCCATGATACTGAACTATTCTCAATAGAAACAACGAAAACACAAAAAAATAAACAGGCAAGTGCGAGTCGGACTCGTACATGAAGGGTTCCGTACCACCGTACAATGTTTTAAAATGCTGAAGAAACACCTTCCTTGTATGACCACCCTCTTTAATTTTTATCTTATTGTTAGTATTTGTTGTTATAGTGCTCATAGTAATACATAATTGGTGAAAATTTCAAGTATCTAGTTAATGCCATTTTAAAAATCAAGTTAAAAACGCTGAAAAAACACGTTTTTTGTATGACGACCCCCTTTAATTATTAACTTTTTTTTTATTTTCAATATTTTTTTGTTATAGCGGCCCCAGTAATACATAATCGGTGAAAATTTCAAGTGTCTAGCTATTACGGTTCAAGAGATAGAGCCCTGTGACAGACGGACAGACAGCGGAGTCTAAGAAATAGGGTTCCGTTTGCACCCTTTGGGTACGGAACCCTAAAAATGACTTCCCATACAAATCAGAGCTCAGCAGTGCTCGGGTTTTGGAGGACGAATTTTTTTTTTTTTTTTTTATAGCAGTCCATAACATGAACTGAACTTGCTCCAAAAATTTGGTTAGGGGTTAAAAGTCACCTGTATAAAGTTTATTATTTTTATAGTTAATTAGATCCATAATTACTATTTAAGGTTTTAGTTAATATATTTTTATCATAATTTGAATGTCGCGTCGCTTACAATTAATTTATCATTTTAAAAATTCATAAACAACAGACCAATCCAGATCCAGTTGTAAATGGTGACTGTTGACAGCGATGTGATAAAAAGTATATGATAATTCCATAATACTTACCTAGCAAAGTTAACCAGGGTCAACAAGGTGGTCTCTAGCAATTGTGTAATTATAAGAGGGCCTTCAATCCGTAGAAGTGGGACTCTGAAATATAAGACAATGCCAGTATTTCATGGTTTAAACAATCCAACATAAAGCTATACGAAAAAGCAGGATACTTAAAAAAACGCAAACCTCGGAAACACTACTGATCCCTCCTCAATAGCACTGAGTTTTATGTCTTTGCATGTTAAATCTTTCAAATATGCAAAGAACTCTGGCTCAATGTTGTCTGGTAATGTTTGCATCAAATATTCAATGTCTAAAAGAAACAAATAATAAATATATTTTATTAGATAGGTAGGAACTTTAAATCATAGACCTAGATTTTTTTTTACTGTGTTCAAATCACAGACCTAAATTTATTTTTTACTGCTTCGAATTATATGTACCTATTTATTTTTCTATAAAAATCAGTTATTAAAGTATACTTATTACTTATTTTAAGTGGGCTTATGGTTGATATAATGATGAAAGTAACATTTTTGTGAATTTGATAACTTCAAATTATTTTTGGTCTTTGCCAGAGTCACAGAGTAGTGATAAAGAGTTATTTGTGAACTATAATAATAATAATAAGTTTATTTACTCTTTACAAGGTGACATATCTTACAGAGAACTTGAAGTAAATACATAAGAGATCCTTGTGAGGAGGCTGGTGTGTGTACTAGGCGTAAGCCTGTACGACAGATCACCAGGCCCCCAAAGGCCAAACCGAAGTCCAATTTGTAACGTTTGCTATAACTTTTACAAATTAACATAATACCCCAAGAGCATCAGTAACTAAATAGTTTTTAAAAGAATAATCATCTCATGACATCTTATATCCTAGTTTTATATTACAGTTTATCAAAGTAGTTACAAAATCCTAAATCCTAACATTATAATACCTGATAAGCATCCAAAATGTTTTAAAAATTAATATGGTACATAATATTCTAACGTTACAATACTATAAAATACTTGATAATTATTTGTAATTAAAAAAGTTATTTAAAGTAGTTGGAAAGTTATATGAATCATCTTGGTTTAGTGTGTCAGGATCATTGCGATTGGAGAACCATAGTCTCTGCCTACCCCTGTGGGAAACAGGCGTGATAATATGTATGTATGTATCTAGCTTTTTAAATTTCACAACTAAACCTTATATACATATTTCCACCAAAATCAGTCTAGTCAAAAATTTGTTGACGATATTACATTGTAATGTAAACTATCAATGTAGGTGCAATAAGTATTATATGGTATAGGTACTCTGTACTCTACACCTTTATCTTGTGACCTACATTCGAACTCTCTGTATAAACCAAAGGTTGATTGGTAGACAACACTTTTAGCATTAAGTTCGCCCATTGTTTTGTACAATTTGTACTTGATGGACAATAAAGGTTAAACATATAAATATAATAATATAAGTATCATTTATTTGAAGCAACTACTTGGAACAAATAGTACTTGAATTAATATATGATACATATGTGATAGGTAGAATAGAAACTATTACATACCACTGTCAGAATAATGAAAATTTTCCAAAAATTTTAAACACTCTTCGAGACCAGCAAAGATGGTAAATTCTCCTTGGAAAGGATTGGTGCGGAAAAATAAATCAAAAACTGCTACATCATTGACCTTTCCAGATTTCCAGTATGCATAGGCCATAGTTATTTGGTAAAGATCTGTGGACAAAATAAAAATGTAACTTATAAGCTGAATACATATTTTGAAACTTGGCTTGACACACCATATATTTCATATTTCATTTCATATTTCATTTATTCACCATTTGTAAACAATATACACATTCACTGTCATGCACTTAACAATTAGTGTTCTTAAAACTATTTACAAAATTGCCTTCTTAGGCATTGGGATTTGATTTTAAACCACATTACAATTCATAAAATTCCAAAAATTATTAACTGGGATATCATTATTAATATTAAATATAGATAATTTTAATATAATTTAAATTAGGTATATAAATGTCGTTAAAATGTCCTTAATTACTAAAGTTTGTCCGTCCAATATTCCGTCATACTGTAATAACTTTTGTCTATCATAAGTTTTTTTAATTCAGTGTCAAACTTTTTTCCCTGAAGGTCTTTAATTCTTTTTGGTAGGTGATTGTACACCTGAATTGCCATATAATACGGACTATGTTGGTACAATGCAAGATTCCATGGGGGTAGAATTAAGTCATTACCGCGGCGCGAGGTGTATCGCCTAGGCCTGTCCTCGTATTTTTCAAATATGTGTGGGTGTCTTCTTACAAAGCGGCATAATTCGTATATGTACATGCCCGTAACTGTGAGAATGTTTAGCTTACTAAAGAGGTCTCGACATGTTTCTCTGCGTTTTGTGAAGGTTATTATTCGAACGCAACGTTTTTGTAGTACAGATACTGCCTGAACGTCAGTTGAGTTTCCCCAAAGGATCAACCCATACCTTATACCTACCATATATAATAACATACTGTGGTAATAACCGAGATAGTAGGTATATAAGATAATCTTGTAAAGTAAATCTAATTAGGCTATTAAGGTGTAATAAGTTATTTTTTATTTGAAAAGCTATTTAGTACAAGCTTTACAAGCTTTTTAGGGTTCCGTAGCCAAATGGCAAAAACCGGAACCCTTATAGATTCGTCATGTCGGTCTGCCGTATGTCACAGCCACTTTTTTCCGAAACTATAAGAACTATACTGTTGAAACTTGGCAAGTAGATGTATTCTGTAAACCGCATTAAGATTTTCACACAAAAATAGAAAAAAGGAATAAGTTTTGGGGTTCCCCATACTTAGAACTGACTCAATTATTTTTGTTTTCATTAATCCCATACGTGTGGGATATCTATGGATAGGTCTTCAAAAATGATATTGAGGTTTCTAATATATTTTTTTTCTAAACTGAATAGTTTGCGCGAGAGATACTTCCAAAGTGGTCTTCCTATTATTGATTATGCTGATGTGTGTTATCCTGATCTAAATGCAGATCTTCTTGATGAGCTAGATCGTCTCATTAATAATTGCATTCGCTTTATCTTCTGCCTTCGTAAATATGACCACATATCTTCTTTCCGATCTAAGCTTAACTGGCTTCCTGTTCGTCAGCGCCGACAACAGAGAATGCTCTGTACTCTTTTCTCTATACTTAAGAACCCTCTTTCTCCCCAATATATGAAAACCAAATTTAAATATCAGTCTGAAAGCCATGACCGTGAGCTTCGCTCCAGTCATACTCTTCAAATTTATCTTCCGTTATTTCGGTCTGAATTTATGTCTAACTCTTTTACTCTTCAAGTTCCGCAACTCTGGAATGCCTTACCTGAAGACATCAAAAGTATCTCAAACAGATACTTATTTAAGAAGAAAGTTCACACGCACCTTTCTTTAAAATTTTCGCAGCAGAATTAGTCATTATCTTAAACATTTGTAGTATATATGTGACGTTCCACTGGTAAAGGTACCTTATGGACGGTGGCACTTATGACATTGTGTTTATTCAAGCTAAGTTAATTGTACGAATTGTTTTTCTAAATGTCCTAAGGGCCACCGTCCATAAAGTACCTTTACCCGTGGAACGTCACATACATGTGTATGTATATTTATATAAGTATTTATATGTATTAAGTGTATTATATTAATGTATTTAAGTATACTTGTAAATAGTAAATTATAAGTACATCTTTAAAGCGCCTATCGCAATTAAATAATTTCTGTTTTTCCTAAAGGTTGACTGGTAGAGAATGCATTAGCGTTAAGTTCACCTTTTGTACCATTTTGGTCAATAAAGATTTTAATAAATAATAAATAAATAATAAAATGTTGGTCCCCCCCCCCCCCCCCCCCTGTAACTTCTAAAATAAGAGAATGATAAAACTAAAAAAAATATATGATAATATTGAGGTTTCTAATATAATTTTTTTCTAAACTAAATAGTTTGCGAGAGAGACACTTCCAAAGTGGTAAAATGTTGGTCCCCCCTGTAACTTTTAAAATAAGAAAATGATAAAACTAAAAAAAAATATGATGTACGAGTACATTAACATGCAAACTTCCACCGATAATTGGTTTGAACGAGATCTAGTACGTAGTTTTTTTTAATACGTCATAAATCGTAAAATGTTTCTTGCTGCTACCATTCATGGGCGAGTCCGACTCGCACTTGGCCGCTTTTTTGTTAGTACATTTAGAACTATGTTAACTTTCACCATCATGTATAATAGAAATTCCTTCCTAAACACAATTATATTAGTGGTTTCCATTATGGAGTTCAATCTTCTGGAGTCCATAATAGCGGTTTCATTTAACCATAATATCGCATTGCAAATGAACTTATGTAAATATTCTAAAGTCAGCTCAGCCAATGAGCAAATGAGTCAAAGTTGGTTAATATTATTGTTTTGAAATATTACAAAACTACAATTTATTTACATACAAAAAATAGAAACATTACATACAAGTTTCAAACAAACTTAAAACTTAGTGAAAATAAAAAAGGTTTTGGTTTTTCTATTTCATTTAGAAAACAATACATTTGAATACTTATACCTACAGCATTGTTGTAAGAAATATTATCACACATTTACATAGTTTGAATGACATCAACTTTTGTAATTTATTCAGTTAACTTATAGTCTGACCACGACCGCAGTACCGCGCCTGCGGTATGTGAGCAGCGAGACGGAGGCTGTCTATGTCAGACGCACATGAGATAGAATATCTAAAGACGAGTCGTGCTTTATCTCGAGATGTCAAGGCTGTCGTTTTCAAAGTGGCCGAATATTTTAGGAAAAGTAAAGCAGACAAAGATAGTTTCGAATATAAAAGTGATTCTCGAAACGTTTTTTTTCCAATAATAACACAATAATTTCACTTATATTGGTTTTGTATTTGTGCTTAAGGCCGTACCTAAATTTTCCGCGGACCAGTGCTGCCACCCCCCCCCCCCCCCTTTTAAATGAAATCATTTCAAAGAAAACGGAGACATCATATAAAATTTTGCAACTATCAAGTCCTAGATAACCCTTCAAAGTATTTTATGAACTACTGTTTACAGTTTAAAGTGAGAACGTTAAGCTTTACTACGCACATTTGCGAAAAACGGCCACTTTTGGCAAATGTGCGTAGTAAAGCTAAACATTCTCATTATAAACTGTAAACAGTAGTTCATAAAATACTTTGAAGGATTATCTAGGACTTATAGTTCCAAAATTTAAATGATGTCTCAGTTTTCTTTGAAATGATTTATTTTAAATGGGGGCAGCACTGGACCTCGGAAAATTCAGGTACGGCCTTAAAAAATCGTATTGAACCATAATAAAAATTGGATAAAATATGTATACAGCGTCAAAATACTATACTTCGATATCTTAAGATCTATTCAACAGTATGAATCTCTTGAGTCCATGATCCCCCCCCTGCCTCCTCGCGCAACCTCAGGCGCGGTACAGCGGTCGTGGTCAGACTATAGGTACTATGGACAAGAAGAATGATCTTTACAGAATACTTAAATCATACTTTTTATCATTTAACTAATGAGATTTAGTTAAAACTTCTATTAACCTTACAAGATAAAAGTAAACAGATCACATGATGAGCATGTTCAGCAAGACAGTGAACTTAAGTTGATTTTTCTAAATTACAGTGTTAACTCTATATAGCGTCACTGAAGGGACTGCACATTTTGCGACGTTATAGAGAGTTATCGTAATATGGAGTGAAGAAAAAAATCAATATAATATTACTATTAAAATATGTTTTTACTAATAAAGTATAAAGTTTAGAAGCTATAAACATTAATATTACTATTTTTTAATAACGCTTATTGCTGTAGTCCATTGATGCATAAAAAGACTGTTATCTTCGTGAGATTTTTTGTTGCCTGCCAAAACAACCTAACGACAGTCTAGCGGCCGACGTAAACATGTGTAAGTAGTTACAACCAACAAAAGAATGAATTTCTTAGAATCTCTGGTACGTATGATGGGGTCAGTCTTGGTAAATCCATGCTAGACAATAAAGCAACAAACAAAAAACTTGAAAAAAATGGTCCGCATCTGCAAAGAAGTACTCTTTATTGCTTAATGATGACGTATTTTTGACGTTATTTGGAGTGGGTGCGACGCTTCATAGAGTGTATCATTGTATGGAAAACAATGCAAACTAACCAGAGCAAAGGAATTTCGACGTTATAAGGAATTTAATGTTAAATCGACTGACGTTACATAGGGTTTACACTGTAATAAGATAAATAAACAGCCAATAATGCAATCATACTATAGGTACATCGTCTTTGTCATCAGCTTTCATGATTATATTTTACATGTATGAATGAATACATCCCAGAAAAGAGAGTTATGGAAGCAAGGAGGGAAGGCTTTAGCCCAGCAGTGGGACACAAAACACTAATGAAAATGAAAAAGAATAAATAAAAAAGTATGAAATTAATTAACAACCCTAACGGATATGTGACATGTGATGTCATAAATCCATTAGGGTTTCTTTTGTCTTTCAGTCTATTGAATTCAGGGGACATCTTTCGAGAGGCATATAAGATTAAACTGATATTATTAAAAAGTTTACGCCATAGATCTACAGGCAATATAATAATTATTATGTGTACTTAATTAATTTATGATGTATTTATTATAAATTGTAATAAAACTATCTAGGTGTTATAAGACATTTTTATTGTGAGTTGTTTAGATTATCAATTAATTTATTAGATTGAAATAATGTGTAAGTAATAAAAGGCAAAACTAAATTGGAAATATAAAAACACTGACTTACAGGTTAAATACAACAGGGTAACTTCAACCTAAGTCCAAGACAGTGAATAAATTCTTTGAACATTTCTCCAAAAAATTAGACATTATTGACATATCAGATACAAGTAGGGCTTTATGCGATTTCAAAACTTGTTCTAAAATACAAATTGCTACTTACCAGTAAGTAGAGGTTGCACAATACCATTTTGTCGTGCCATTTTTCTATTAAAATCCAATTGTTCACTAGACATCTTCGAAGTAAATAGTTTACTAACAACAATAGCTTAGGAAACGTGAGAAATGTATGATATCTGCCGCGCGACTAAAAAAAATAGTTTCATCGTGATCAACAGAACAGCCACAGCACAGCTTATCAGCGCGCCAAACACACTTTGACATAATTTACGCATGCGTACAATTCCCTATTGACGAGTATTATTTAGAGGTCACACCTGAAGGTCATTGAATGATTTAGCTCATTCGGCTACCCAAAATGTAATCAAAACATTAAAAATAGTTTAAATTGTAATAGGGAAGAGATGAAAATTTTGAAAACGCTTGAATAATTTTCAGTGGTTAGGAATAACATTCCTCGTTACCATAAAAAAATATCTGATTTTTCTATTCAGTCAATTAATTGTAAAAAATAAAAATATTTTTTATCCCAATTTTAAACCTATAGAGTCAGACTTACGCCGCCATTTCTTTTTCCCGGACCGTCTGACATATTAAAAAAAAATATTGTCATATGACACTTAACTAATTAATTGCCATCGTGGGAAAATAGAGCTACTGTCATATGACAGCAGACATATAACTGTCATAGTTGTCAAAATAGTGTCAAGTGTCATGACATTATTTTTTTAATACGTCAGACGGTCCGGGCTAAAGAAATGGCAGCGTAAGAATGACTATGGGTTAAAAATTGGGATTAAAAATATTTTTATTTTTTATAATTAATTGACTGAATATGAAAATCAGATATTTTTTTATGGTAACGAGGAATTTTATTCCTAACCACTAAAGATGGGCAAATGCCCGGGCATTTTGGGCACATTGGGAATATTCCCAATAGATGCCCGATAAATTCCTTCCCTTGGGCATTTATTTGGGCATTTATTTTTTTATGTCGATATTATTTTTTTATTCTATTTTGACATTGAAAATAAACAATATTGTTAATAGAGCTAATAGTTATAGGTAGTTAAGTAATTTTCACGAAGTTAAGTAAGTTTAAGGCCCCTCATTTTTAAAAAAACTGCAAATTATGTACATTACCCGTCAGTGTGGTAAAATTACCGTAAAGATTTAATTATATTTAATGTCTGATTGCTTAATTTATCATATACATTTTCCAGTAAAAAATGTGAACATATACCTGTCAATTTGTTTGTTTCCATTGACGGGTGTAAATACCCGGCATGCTATTTTAGGGGAAATTTTATAATAAAAAGATAATAATTCAACGAAGCCTACTTTCCATGTATGATTAGTAGGTATGAGTGCAACGTTTCACTTGTCGTATACCTGCATTTTAAGCATATCATAGCGTTTGCACACACTTTGTGACAAGTAATACCAAGTCATTATTCATATAATTTACGCAATATGTCGCACCACCTAAATTTATTTCTCTATGTACATAGATAACATCATCATCATCATCCAAGCGTATTCCTGGTTTCATTCTCAGTGGTAACGCTTCAAAGCCCACGCTTACGTCCGCTACCTAACTAGGTGATTTGACGAGGTTACTGGTTTTTAAACAGAGTGACTGCTGTTTGACCTCTGCAACCCAAAGGATATATTAATCCGAGGATAAGTTTAAACAAAAACCAGATGGCGTCTAGGACCTGCAGTTTTACGTGCCTTCCCAAGCACGGAATCATCATTCTTTTCGAATAATCAGGTGATTCAAGCCTGCAATATCCTACGTCCCTAAGGTGAACTGGTAGAAAATGCTCAGCATTAAGTGTTACCTTTTGTATTATAATCGTTAGATTATTGTGCAATAAATATTAAATAAATAAATAAACTTTTAACAAAGTACCTATGCTTATTTTTTATTTATATAAACTTTATTGTTCCACAATAAAAAATTGGTACAATTAGCGGACTTAACGCTAAAAGCTTCCTCTCCCAGTCAACCATAAGGATAAACAGATACGAATCATGTTGCGGCTTAAAAAAACTAGATACAAAATAAAGTATTAAAATATGTGCATAATATATATGCCTACTTAACACTATATAATATAATACAATATATAATACACAATTGAATAAAATATACCTCATAGAATATACCTACATACGTACATAATACTATCTTTAATACCCTAAATACATATAACAAATAAATATATACAAACATGCAATATATATAAATAATAAATGATGATGGTGAAAAATAAAGAATATAATAACATCAATCAAAAAGATAAGGGTGCACTCTTCTCTTAAAAGAAAAAATTATAGAAAGAGACCTATAGCTTGTAAAGTAAAAGAGCTTGTCATAAAATTTGTGCGATGAGGAGGAACAGAAAGGAAAAGATTATCAGTAGAACGAAGTTGCATGAGTATCAGAAAGAAATTAAAATTTACATTTAGGTACTCAAAAGAATTGAAAAGAGAGTGCAAAGAATTCGCATTTGTCTGCGTTCACGAATAGGTGCCATTTAAGCTCAGAACTTATATGATCATATTTGCGAAGGCAAAAAATGAAACGTATACAATTATTAACGAGACAGTCAAGCTTCCCAGTGGGATTTGAACCCACGACCTCTGGATCACAAGGCAAACGCCTTTGAACCTCTAAGGCAGTTAATTCTCTATAAGTATACAAAAAAGTTTCTACAAATTGTTTAATAAGGAGAAAATAAATAAACACAATTGAAATTAAACTACATTACTATAAACTAAACCTAAACTGATCTAGTGCGGCATGGTGTCAAGAACGTTTCTACTATATTTTAAAGCATAGATGCCCTTCAGAATACTAAAAAACGCCTTTTAGCTTTTATTTTTTTTCTGCCTTGTGATTGGGCATTTATTTGGACATTTATGGATTTATGCCCAAAATGCCAGGAATATTCCCAATATGCCCGTTTGGGCATAAACACTTTGCCCATCTCTACTAACCACAGAAAATTATTCAAGCGTTTTCAAAATTTTCATCCCTTCCATTACAATATTGAAAACGATTTGTCAAACGGTTACCGATATAAAATCGATTTAAGAACGGTTACCCTAGACTTTCCCATTCAAACGTAGTCTACGTTTTATTTTGAAACGACATGTCAGATTTCGGTAAAAGTTTGTAACTTTAAAGAAATCGCATATATCTAGGGTTAAAATTGGTTTTCACACTCAAAATATGAACTTGAAAGAAAATATAAGGGTGTAAAAGATTTCCATACTGATAGTCAAAAATGATATAATACACTATATTCTTTTTCAAGGTCATATTTTGACTGTGAAAACCAATTATAACCCTAGATATATGCAATAGCTTTAAAGTTACAAATTTTTACTGAAATCTGACATGTCGTTTCAAAATAAAACGTAGACTACGTTTGTATGGAAAACTCTGATTCTGTCTCGGGAAGGGCTCTCTTAATTACATTACACGAATCGATTAATATCAACTCGAAAACGCCCTTTTGATCCGACAAACATTTTCGTTCATGCATGCATCAAGCCATTCATGCCTTCCCTTAGGACATACTATCTAATTTGTGATTCATGCCCATTTCGCGAGCGTCGTATATAATTCAACCAAAAACGATGGAGTGGATATTCACTATTCTTTGCGCTGGGAGCACGACACAACATCTGATGTAAAGTCTCGCGGTAAAAGGGTAATAAAATAAGAATCAACGAGGTTTTTAGTTAATCAAAGCCAATTATTTCAGTGAGAGATATTGAAATTGGACCAAAAATGACGAAGATTTTCGTGCCGCACTCTCAAAAACGCTCTCCAGTGTACTCGATTGGTTTATGTTATGACGTCATCTGCCGCGCTCGCGTTTGCCGCCGCCGCGGCCGCCCGCGCTATTGGACCAAACGATGCATTTCATCTCAAAAGTCTTTCTTTATTGTTTCTCGACATTTTTGTCTGATTTTTTGAAGTGAAAACTTCTTTAGCGGCGTTGTGCATTTTTTTGTAATGGGTAAAAAATGTTAAACTCGCGTCAGGACACGTGTCCTGATCGAAAAATCGTAAGACGGATGGAGAGTAGACAGCCGGCGCGGCATAGAAGAGAAAGTATCCCCCTCTCTTTCTACGGCGCGGCGAAAATGTATGCCTGCGCCTGCTGTTTCGTTTAGCTGAGAGATAAACTTTTTAATGTAATATAAATTGTCATGTTTGTGTACGATAGCGCAATAAATAAATATTGTATTCTACCACATAAATGATAGTACTTTTATACTGATAATTAAAGCAATTCGTGCTAAATTATTCCCTAAACATTCCAAAATATCAAAAATGCACAACGTTAATATTCAAGTTTTCACTTCTGCCGGCACTCCCGGAGCACAGAATACAGTAAGAGTAAACAGAACGGAATCTCCTAAGGTACGCGCAATATGCGTCCCCATTCCCCGCACCCGCACCTCTCCTCCGTTTCTTGACGGCCAACGTGAGTCATCGAGGCGAAAACGGGGGAGAGGTGCGGGGATGGGGAACGGGGACGCATATTGCGCGTACCTTAGGAGATTCCGGTCTGTGCCCGGAGTGCAACCCGTTGTTTTTTTTATACGTATTTCTGAGCACTTACACCCTTAGATAATTAAAATTCAACAATGTAAAAACTATATTTATTGAGTAAAAAAATTACAAATATAAAATTATAAAAATTTTCATGCGAAACTTTATATTAAAATGTTTAATATTAATTTTGGCAAAGATATTTTAAATAAAATTAAAACTGATTTGTAAACGAGATATCCTGTGCAATCCAATAATGTATAATACTTTTATATTTTCTTCGAGAACTTAGAAGATATCTGAAGTTGAATTTTTATAACGAGTAATAAATTTTTCGAAGTTCAAAGTTTGGTTGTAATTTTATACACCGTGGAAGGGACATACTCGTAATCCGTAATAAATCGAACCACGGTCTATACTAGATCAATACAGTATAATAAAATTAAACAGCCAAAAAACAAATAAAATTCGACATTTCCATAGAAAAGTGTGCAGCCGCCCCGGGGGATTGGTAGGTACTTGTAAAGCTCGTGGTTCGATTTATTACAGTTATGTCAGTTATGTCTCTTCCACGTTGTATACTTACCTAAAACTATTATTTTTTTACTTTCATATCAAATAGCATTTAAGAATATAAAACAATCGAAATGATTTCAGTATTACGCATTTCGTCCAAACCATTTTTGAGATGCTTCTCCAACCCGTCTGGCGTCTAGCGTGGAGAGTGTAGGCTAAATTCTCTGGCTACTCTGGTTAATTATGGCTCTGGTAATACCTATAGAGAGGGTCATCATCCTGCAGTGGAGACTAAAAAAGACCTGATGCTGATGATGATTTTTGAGATGAAACGCATCGTTCGGTCCCATAGTGCACCGCACCGCCACGCGCGTTCTACCTGCCACCTCAGTCGCTTGAAGCGCGTTGACTCGTAGTATACAGGTAAATGGATATTGACGTCTTAAAAATATTGTATTGTGCCACGATGCGAAAATAAAAGTGTTGCTACGCCGGACAAATTGTTTTTTTGTGTCCCAAAAGACCCAAAAATAGAAAGAAGTTGTGTAGTGAAAGACAATCCACGCACTTTCAACTAAAAGTGTTTTCCCTTTTCACCTGGACATATCCAATCTATAATCTCCGTATGTTTTACAAGCTGATCTGATAGACAAAAAACATTTATCATAGTACTGTGACATCTTTTTTAGGGTTCTGTAGTCCACAAGGAACCCTTATAGTTTAGTCATGTCCGTCCGTCCGTCTGTCTGTCCGTCCGGGCTCGTACTCCGCCGCTACTGCACCGATTGTCACGAAAATTGGTGGAGAGATAGATATTGAAGTTCCATAAGTTGGTTTTTAAAATTATGAAAAAATGTTTTTTTTTAACCCCCCTCCCATACAACGAAAAGAGAATTTAAAAAATTAAATTGGACTAACCCCAACGTGTGGGGTATCGTTGAAAAGGTCTTTTAAAATGCAACAAAAACTGCTTTGAAACTATGTAGATCAAACCCCCAGTCTTGAGATAATCTAATACAAATTTAAAATTTGAGGTGTCCGCCACCGTAACTTTTGAAATATTACTAAAATAATTCTCAAAAAAATGTGGTATATATAACCTCAAAGTATGTACTTTCAATTAAAACTATAGCCGTCTCGGCATCATAGATAGTTTTTTTTAATACGTCATAAATCGTAAACCGCAATTTACCTTTAGAACTTTTATATTATGTTACTTGCTGCTACGGAACCCTACCTGGGCGAGTCCGACTCGCACTTGGCCACTTTTTTTAAAGATTGTATATAACATAAAATTACATTCTTGCGTCTCTGTACAAACAAATATAGGCTGACTTTTTAACCACCAGCCAAATTTTTGGAGCAAGTTCAGTCCATGATACTGAACTACTTTCCATAAAAACAATTAACGAAAAACTAAAATAAAAATTCGCCTTCTCATACAAATCAGCGCTCAGCCAAACGGATTTTGTATGGAAGGACGGACACATTTTATCGATTTTTAATTACTTTTTTTATAGAAAGTAGTTCAGTATAATGGACTAAACTGCTCCAAAAATTTGGCTGGAGGATAAAAAGTTACCCTGTATAACATAAAATCACATTAGGTACACCTACTAATCCTTTAAAAAATAATATACATACACAATAAATGCATATCCTTGATACGTCTCTGTCCAAACAAAAGTATGACACGAGTTTAGTATTAGGTACCTATTCGTTTACGAAAAGTTTGGTAAAAAAATTAAAAAATGTAAAAAAAAACTGTTGCGTGGACATACTCGAGCGCGTCAGATATTGATAGCATCCATGTCTCACGTATATTTAATAATGTACGTATGTTAATCTGATCGTTTGCATGGTGGGGGTGGTCGTACGTAGGTGTTGTAAACGAAAAAAAAAAATCGAGCGCGTCAGATTTTCGAAGGGGATGTTAAGTGAACCTAAAAAAGCTATCATTGAATAATCTGACGATTTCGATGTGACGCAAACTCGCGGCCATTATAAGAATGTGCAAAAAAATTCGCCGTTTTGAAATACTCAAACGCGTCAGATTAAGATATATAAGTGGGTTACTCGGTTAAATAATTTTAGGTAACACAGTTTAAAGTGAGAACGTTAAGCTTTACCACGCACATTTGCGAAAAACGGCCACTTTTGGCAAATGTGCGTAGTAAAGCTTAACGTTCTCATTTAAATCACTTAGGTAGTTTCATGGAAATTAAAATATATATTTTAATTTCCATGAAACTACCTAAGTGTCGCCATCTAGTGTCGAATAGATTTAAATATATTGAGTACCGAATCTAAGAGATTTTTCCAGAACAATTTTAATAAAATACATATAAAATTACTTACAAATGAAATGTGATGTCATCCATAGCATCACGTCTATCCGAGTAGTTTTTACATGCTAAAATACAACACGTCATCCTTTTCTTCTTTTACACTTTCGGAAACCCAACATACTTGCACACAGAAAGAGCTTTATGCTCGAGAATGTCGAGATGTCTTTTTTTTACATGTTTAAAATACATAATAATAATAATAAATTCTTTATTAACTTAAAGATTTGTACAGTTTTTTTTTTCAAGTTCGTTAGTACACAAAAAGGTTGTTCCCCTCCCAGTTCTTTACGTCACTTGAGCATTGTCAGATTAGTGGAATATAGACTTTTTAGCATGTAATTAACTCACCCTACCTTAATCTGACGCGCTCGAGAATATCTGATGATATTTTTTTCTGATCCTTTGTCCTTGACGGGCGGCCATATATATGAGGCTCCTATTTGGTGGAGGTACTCAAGTAAATCCCCTCGGGATTTTGGGATTTACTCGAGTAGTAGGGGACTACTACTAATATGATAATAATAAAACGAAGATAGATTTAAAAACGAGGATAATTTTAAACCATCTAACCTCTATTTTTGGTAACAGCTGAAAATCAGCGCTGAGGTTCCTACACCACAGCACGAAGCTGAGCTGGCCACCTTTTCGGCATTCATTAGGTACAGTCTAGTTATGAAGTTATATTCTGTAAATTGCTTGCCGAATAAAGTTTTTCTTTCTTTCTTAATAAGAAATAATATTCAAATGGTGCCGCCGCCGGCGCGCCGTGGGTGGCGGGCGATCGTGGCTCGTGACGTTTTTAGCATGTTCCACGCGAGCCAGCGTGTTTTTACAACACATTTTTAAAACTTGAATAACTTTGTCATTTCTTGGTGGATTTGAGTAATTTAAAAAGAATTTTACTCAGATGCTTATATTATATTTGATGTGGTATGCAAAATTGATATATCCTTTTGCTGAATTGCTCCATGTCCATGTTCAACCTACAACCTACACTACACTACAATAAATCTGTTAAATGGGATACACATAATGTGATGTGATGTGATCCATAAATAGTATAAGTATGAAATTGAAATTAAAATTAGGTAATGCAATACAAAAACGCTAATCGATACTTAAATCGAGAAATAAGTAGGAAAATGAATCGACTGATGGCGCTAACGCACATCGGGATAGGGATCGGCAGTATTTTACCGATATTAGACGGCCACGGCCGAAATATTCAGATGCTGAATCTCAGATCCTGATGCCCCCGGGCCGCATACTATCTAATTTGTGGCCGGGAGCACAGAAAGTAGTGTGTTATATTTTTTGGATTTGCACTAGCTTCACTAGCTTGGCAACACCATAATTCCTCACCAACTAATTCCTGATAGAAAGCAATGAAATGCAGAATTTTTTCAGATTGACTGAGAACGGCGTGAGTAGCTTTTTCCGTTTGCTGAATATTTAGATTCATTCGAGTAATACCTATAAAAAAACGCGTCTTACCATACATATGATAGATTGAACTAATATTACATTCTATCTATGAAATAATCGTCCACGGACTGAATATTCCTAAGTTCTGGATGCCAAAGACCTTGCAAAATGGATAAGAAATAGCCGGAACAGTTTAATGTTTTGGCTTTAGTTTTACGACCGGACGCCTGCCTGACATCAATCTTGATATGGGACTTGCTTTCACGTAAAAAAAAACCGTATCGAAATTGGTCCATTCGTTCCAGCGCTACGTTGCCATGCCACAGTCAAACTTAAATCCAGTTAAATCAACCCTCTTTTTCGTCGAGGGTTAAAAAAGGAAACAAAAAACTTCAAATGCCTTTTGTTTATTTGAGATATTGTAAAGAATAATACAGTCTCTTTGCTAGAACACAACTATTTTAGTAAAACATTTTTAGAAATTAAAGCAAGTGGCCTGTCTTTTCCCGGATGCTCCTTGTCATGGTGTATGAGCAAACCTCTTCTAGTTACAAATTTTTCTGGACATAATGAACAATGGAATGGCTTTTCTCCTGTATGTTGATACATGTGATACTGAAAAATAAACATAAAACATCAGTACAGAACAAAATAAGAGGGTCACAGGAACGCATGCCTTCTTAAAATATTTATTGTGCAAATAAATGATTCTTGAAAACGCAAATAAAAATAAAAACTTTATAAATGTTTAGGGATTTCATGTAATCACCTAGCTTTTAAATTCATATTGATGGAATTTTAGAATAAATAAATACACTATCACGTCTTTATCTCTAATGAGGTAGACAGAGCTTCCAGCTAAATGTGGCTTGGGTCTTATCCCAGACTACTTTTAACCCTTTGACCGCGAGACTTTATATCAGTTGTCGTGCTCCCAGCGCGAGGAATTGTGAATATCCATAGTTGTTGGTCGGATAAATCCGACGCTCGCGGAATGGGCACGAAAATGTTTGTCGGATTAATCCGACGTTCACAGTTAAAGGGTTAATGGATTTTAATTGGACTAGTTGTAATCCGTTGGGTTGCCCTCATAGTAGAATCGTAGTTATTTGACAATCCCACTGGAACCTCACATTTTCTGGGGTAAAGAGTATCTAACCAGGGAAACTAATTTGAAACTTAAATTTAAACCTTTCTACTTAAACATCCACAAAAATTTAGAGAAATTAATTTATAAAATGCTTAGCTAAAACATTGTCATTCAAATTGTCTAACATAATCAATCCTGGCGACGCGACGTTTGTGTCGTTTGAGGCAGTTGGTGTATATAGTAAAAAATATCACTTTTATGCCTTAAATGTTATGCTTATGCTGGAGAGCACACTGATTAATAAGAACAATAATTTTAAATGTCTAAACCAGTCTTTCCCAACGTGGGCGATAACGCCCCCTTGTGGGCGCTGCAGGCCTAAATGGCTGCGGAATATATTAAATTCGGATTTATTGAAAATCCCACAAACTGTCCGAATACTATAAAGTTGCGTTTCAATAATCAGTTATAAGTACTTAGCGGTTTTTAAGTATGTTTAAAAAGGGGGGCCTTAAAAAATTATTTATTCTTAAAGTGGGCAATAGACAAAAAAAAGGTTGGGAACCCCTGGTCTAAACCAATGTCTTAGAAGCTTTTGGTCAAAACTTTGACCAGAAGCTTCTTAGCAAATAATGTTCCCTATTCAACCCATAACATCTCATACCTTTTGTTTCCAACAGTTATTTAATCTTTCTGACTTTCTGAGAGCTGGAGTAGGTTCTTTTTCTAACTTATATGTGTGGAAGTCCTGTATTGAGTTTGTCGATCATCATTTTAACGAACCGTATGCTCCTTTGCTTTAGCAATTCTTATATCGGTTTATCAAAAATTACAATTATCTTACCGTAAAGTTATCCCGTTTCATAAAACTATGGTCGCACATAGTGCACTGATACTTGAACATTCCTTTAACAGAAGTGAGGCTTGGCTTAGGCAGTGAAGGCTTAAACGTCGATTGGTTCTCTCGATTCTTTCGTCGAACTTTCGACTCCACACGTCTCCCAGGATGCATGCGGTTTCTATGAGAGTAACAGTTTCCTGAACTGGCGAAACTTTTGTCACAAAATGGACACTGGTATGGCTTTGCTCCTGTGTGCTGGTTGATATGGAACTGAAACAATATAATATTTACTCTCCTGTCTACTTCTACTCCACTGTGAAAAATTTATAAAAGATAACTTATTTTATTTTTATTAATGATATTAGAATATATTTTAATAAAGGTAGGCCATGGGGTTCCCGGCAGAGTATAATAGAACCATTCCAAGTCTTCCTGTGGATGTCGTAGAAGGCGACAGAACACAAGCTAAACAGAACTTATAAATATCAATGAGACTTATATAACCCATCTGGCCAGCGTGGAGAGTGTAGGCCAAATCCTCTGACTGATCTGGCTAATATATGGCTCTGGTAGCACAGAAATGGTCATACTCCTGCAGTGGAGACTAAAAAAAAAGACCTGATGGTGATGATTAATAAAGGTATTTATACCTTTAGGTCTTGATTCCTCTTGAAAGACTTGTTACACAAATGACACTCATAAGGCCTCTCAGTGCTATGTGTTATGCTATGAGTCTTGAGGTTGCTCCGTGTGTTGTAGGAGCGGCCACAGATCTTACAAATGTAGGACTTGCTGGACAAGTGCGCAGCCATGTGAGCACTCAAATTCTTTTCTGTCCTGAAACTGTCAAATAGTTCTATTTAGTTTTAATATGTGGCAAGTAGCATGACAATAAAGGGTAATGGAAAAGACTCACATGCTGTCCTGACCACACATAGAGTGGGTAAGGTCAGGAAGAAGTTGCATGCTAATCTGTGCCAATGGTCTTACAACTATTCCAAAAGTGTGGGAAAAAAATTAATCAATATCCCATACATTTTTAATTTGTTCCCCCATCTGATTTAATTAGTAAAAAAAACTACTAGTTATGAGAAAAATAATGGAAAAGCACTGCCCCTCCACCCACCACCACCCAGTGGCCACCCACGAGGACTTGCAATAGTTGGCACCACTAGTTCCAATGTTGAATAATACATTCTTTGACTTCATCAACATTGGAACTAGAGGATTAGGAGGATTCATCAGATCAATTTCCAACCTTATTGTAATTAGTAAAATTGTAACTGAACATTGAATGTATAAGTATAGTTAGTTAGTTAGTTAGTATAGTATAGTTTCAGTCAATAATGTCAACAATTTCAATTAGTTTGAAATGTTATAATTACATAGCAAAGAAAACCTACCATCTTCCACAGATGTGGCACCTGCCACTTATTCTATGTGCTTTCAAGTGTGCTATTAAATGAGCTTTAATGTCAAAACTGTCATCACAAGTATTGCACTTAAAACATTTGTTGTTGCTCTTTTCAGCCTTCTCTTCATTATCATCAGAACCACAGTGAATCCACGAGTGATTTTTCAATGCTAACTCAGTTAAAAATCTCCTGTCACAACCTTTTGATGAACATTGGAATGGCTTTGAAGACAGATCTAGTTGATGTCCTTTTCGTATAATTTTTATGGTAACATTCTCTTGATCAACTGATTGATGATTGTGTGTGACATCTTGGGTAATATACTCTTCCTCATCTTCTAAATCGCCTAATGGCATAACTGTTTCCTCAGAATTTTGTAGTACCATCATTGGATCAACACTTATTTCCATTTCAGTGAATTTGCACTCATCATCATCAATGTTGGGCTCGAGTTTTACTGAAACTGTTACTGTTTGTTTTTGTTCAGCAACAAATTGTTCCACCATCGAGCTACGGTTGAAAAGCACTTCTTGTGCATGCCGGGCTGAGTCTATAAAGTCACAGACAGTTTGTAGTTTGCCACAGCATGCAATGCAAATATTTTTAGGGAGCTTGTCATCCTCTTCAACCTGAAAATAAAGACATTATTAAAAGAGTGAATAAGTTATGATCTAAGTACCTACTTACTTAAAATGAATGTTTACCTCAATCAGTAGATATTTATTGAGTTTGTTAAGAAGAAGCATGGCTTTAGCTTCTTCACTAAATATCATTATCGTGACTTCCTGTTCCTCTGCACAAAGGCGACAGCATCTTTCGAATCTGGTTTTTATATCTTCTTCACCCATTGCAAAAATGAATGTTATACTATGGCCATACTTAACGCCGTTATGAAGTATACTGTGATAATGATTTTTCCACTTGTCTTCTGAAGGAACGACGACGCATGCGCGTTTTGTGATAGCGATTTTGTTTTGTATACTTCATTATTATTGATATTTTTCGAAAGGTATGACACTGTTACCAATGCGCAGACTCGTGAAAGAACTTACTGAGAATGCTGCGTCACTATAAAGTTGCTATTATGATTATGAACTTGCGGCGCATAGATGTAATTAAAATTTGTAGAGTAGAGAGTTCTATTATGTGCACTGTTATTCCGTGAATGGAACAAGTTTGCGTTAATATTTCAAGAAACTAAAAGAAAAAGACTGGTAAAAAAGTTAGGTATGGTCAAAATTAGATATTTTTTACACAAAAATCACAGTTATAAATAACTACAAACAACTCTAACGACTACAATCTACAACAAAAAATATCAAAACAAAACCACATGTCATGTCATCGTCGTCAATAGTTGACAGTTTTTTGACAATTGGTGTAGAATGTTGCCAGAGCTAAAAATAGTGATGTTGCTATTGTTTTGTTACCGATAAAAAACTTTTAAAGATAGAGATGGTGCACCACATGAAATCTCGGAAAGTAAAAAATAGTGAAAAGTAATGCATGTATTTACGTGAAATAAAACGTAATCTATACTTTGATGTTAGGCATATTTTAGTTTAGTTAAACGTGAGTTAAACTATTGATTTATACAGCTTTACAATGCTCGGAAATCGGAACATTATCTAAATTAAAAATATGTGATGAAAAATTTTTCATGACTGAGATTCGACCTCACGCCCCTCTGTACTGTGCTGTGGCCTGTGGCCTGTGTGTAACTGTTGTGATTGTGACTGTGAGGGCACTTCCAACTGTGCTATCGTGACTTCAAACTACCCTGACGAATTTCCTTATCACGTACTGTAGTGTAGCGTATTTCTTCATTACTACCCACTCCGACAGTCTGGAGTTTGTATATGTATAAAGTTTCACAACAACGTTAACGTTAAGTAACAAACAACTAAGGCGGTGATCTCACTGCACCGCGCACCGTCGCGGAGCGCGGCGCGGCAGATTTTTAACATTGTATGCAAGTAGCTCAGTTTGTATAGAAAAAGTTATTAAAATCGATAAAAAATTTTCGTCCTCCCATATACCTAAATCAGTTCTAAGCCAAACAGGTTTTGTATGGGAGGATTTTTTTTTATTGATTTTTAATAACTTTTTTCATAGAAAGTAGTTCAGTATCATGGACCGGCTTTAGAATTAATAAAAAAGCCGCATCCAAATTGGATCATCTGTTTAAGAGCTACGGCGACACAGAGACACACACACACAGTCACGTCAAACACTCTTATTGTAAAGATGTATTATTATACGATTTAAATTAAAGATAATTTATATTGAAATATGAAAAGAAAAAACTAGACAGACATTACCTTCTGTTATTAGTTAACCATAATACCAAATAAAATCTGATAAAATGTTTGTTCTTTGCCCTAAAAATGTGAAATAAAGGTATGTTTAGGTACTGAATAGGTAGTAAAGTTTTGTAAAGGCAAATTGAAATTTCGAAGCCTTTCGTGGAAATCCCAAATGTGGGCAGCCATTCAGACGTCAGAATCACTATCCACTTTTTAAATTTATTTTCTCAATTATTAATTAGGTACTTACCAAATATTTAAACAAAGGTATCAAATAGTACCAAATAGGTATTGAATTTCAGTAATACTTTAAAGTGATCTGTGATTTTGGTCAGTCATACATCAGTATGACACACACACAAAACACGTCGGTGGTGGCACCCACTGAAAACGCGTCACCCACCGCGCGGGAACGTCAGTATGTAGAAACCGCGCTCCACGACGCGACGGTGAGCGGTGCAGTGGGATAACCGCCTAACATCTGACGCTATGACTGCTGTGAGATGAGAGTGAAGAGTGCCAAATTAATGGCTATACATATAATACATACAACTTTTACCTAGAGGTGGAAAGGTGGAATGGAAAATTTTTATTGAAATTGCTTTTGTGGCGTGGCCAGGAAATATGACACAATGTAACACTTATTATTATAAGTCACCATGCGGATGCCTGGTGAAAAAAATAGTTTTTCGAAGCTGTTTTGTGTTCATGTCACTTTGCTCTCCCAGCCCCCTACCCCCTGCACATCAAACTTTCGATCTTACTGTTACTCATCTATACTAATATTATAAAGCTGAAGAGTTTGTTTGTTTGTTTGAACGCGCTAATCTCCGAAACTACTGGTTCGAATTGAATAATTCTGTTTGTGTTGGATAGTCCAGTTATCGAGGAAGGCTATAGGCTATATAACATCACGCTACGACCAATAGGAGCAAAGATATAGTGGTAAATGTGTAAAAAACGGGAGAAATTATTTCATCTTCGAAGCCTTCCGTTGCGTGCGCCGTGAAAACGGTTCAAGATACACAAAAAATATGTATTAAAGAATAATAGCTCTTTTAATGATCTAAAAAACAGTCCGCGATAGTATATGTCTATCTTTTAAGATTAACTCACAAAAACCGTTTTTATGGTACCTAATTTGGTCGAAATAATTTGTTTAAGTTGTATCAACATAATAATATTAATCTTTATTCAAATAAATATGTTGTTGGTTAAGAGTACTTCATCTATACTTCTATACTAATATTATAAAGCGGAAGAGTTTGTTTGTTTGTTTATTTGTTTAAACGCGCTAATCTCAGGAACTAATGGTCCGATTTGAAAAATTCTTTTTTTGTTGGGTAGTCCATTTATAGAGGAAGGTTTTAGGCTATATAACATTACGATCCGACAACCACGCGAACGAAGTCGCGGGCACAGCTAGTTCCTTATAAACTGTTATCACCTAATTATAAAAAAATCTACAATGATGACTGATTTAAGAGGGCAATTTTTTATGCTTTCCTCTATGCTTTCCATCCTCCATCTTTTAGCCTTCCTTCACACTCACATTCACGGCCCGAAATGTCGCCTACTGTGGTCTGTGATCGTAAGAATATACTGTAGTTATGTATAAGCAATTGGCTTTTGACGTTTCACTACCCCTCCCACCCCTTTCCGCTTCACCGTTTTCGCCTGTGACCTCCATAATTATATACAAGTACACGTACTTGTATTTAGGAGGTCCGTGGTTTTCGCCGAATTTCGCCCATCCTCCATCTTGTTTGTTTATTCTGTTTTTAAATTAATCGCTAAGCTCTCATCTCAACTTCGTGTTTGCTCTGGTGTCTCTGGTGGTATATCTTGGTGCCATGTGATCCTTTGTAGGAGTAAAAGGAAACACTATCTTCATTGAATTCCATTCAATATAGAACTGCGCTGCGAAATAAGTGGATAGATGCAATTAATTGGTTTTAGTAGCGCAAGTTAAGTTGCTAGTCTCGTCAGACATAAGAGACACTCTTTTTACTTCGAAAAAGATTCGGTAGGTACAGTACTTTACAGAACTCATATGAGGAAGGTATATAAAATAATATTACTCTCTCATCTCAGCGTATTCCCAGTTGCATCCTCAGCTGTAATGCTGTGAAGCCCGGGGTCCGCTTTCCGGCTTTTCCTACTCTACTTCGCACGGTCTTGAGCATCCATCCATCCATTCAGTAAAATAATATTACTCTGTTCATACAATGATAACGCAAAACTATTGATTTGTCAATTTAGTGCGATAAATAAGTTTGCATGTTGCAGAAGGCACTGGGATCACAAATCATTAACCCCCAGAATGGCAGAAGTTAAATTGTTTCACCGGAGCTCTATGTGTTATTAGGTAATCATTTTTATTTCTGTTTGTATTTATTTATATCTCGAATTGAGGCGCTTGCTCGCTTAGAAGAGGGTTTTGTGTCACAGAAAGACACGCTGACAATCAACAACTAAACTTATGTAGCCCTGTATAAATGTCAATGAAACTCAAATGTTGATATTGTTGGCATATAAAAATTAAATAAATTACCTAACTTGAAGGCATCCCTTGGAAGTGAGCAATAATTTTAGAAATAAAGTCATGTGTTTTTATATATGTATTTATTTAATTTATTGTACTTAATCTACTAGATTTATACATAATAGGTATAATCTTAGCGCTAAGTGCTGTCTACTGTTGTACTGTATTTTTTGGCATTTGTTTAATAAGTACTCTGTTAAATTGTACAAAAAATTTTAGTAGATACCTACCTTTTTATGCATGCTGGAAACAGCTAAGTGTACGATCCTGATTTAATGTGTTCCATTTATTGTAAGACACTTATGCAAAATAAATTTCATTTCTATCAGAAAATACCTTTGGGATTTTTATGAGAAGGCAAAAGATGGTGAAAGTATTCTATGTGTACAATCAGTACATTATCTGTCTTATGGATTGTACCTATACTAAAAAATTCATCAGCAGTGGAATTCATGTAGCTGATACGATAATGATAATAAAAAGAATAATTGTGATTTAGCTACTGTAAATATGAGACAACACTAGTTACTTGACTTGTTGTCAAAATTTAACATTGAAATATATTTATCTCTTATTTGTATTATTAATTTTCTTTTTAGATATAACGAATGCTAATGCTGCATCTACGTCCCACTTCTCGTTTGACACAGTTGGAATTTGTGGAAATAGCCTCAGGTACATATTTTCAATTGTGCTATTTATTTATTGATTCTATCTTTTCTGTGTATGTTCATATTTTTTACATATACTAACTATAAAATATTGTTGTAGAATTAAAAAAAAAAAAAAATTAGTTAAAAACTGTCATCCTCAGGACTCTTTTAGTCTCCACTGCAGGAGCACGACCCTCTCTGTACTACCAGAGCCATACTTAGCCAGAGTAGCCAGAGGATTTGGCCTACACTACGTCCAGATATAACAAATGCTGCGTTTATGACCACTTCAATTGTGTAACTAGATATGGTTCAGAAGTTTTATGAGTTATTTGTTTTGTTCCAGGTGTGTCTTCAGTGAGACCTAACCGCGCGGACTGTACCTGTTCTATCACAAAACAGTGTCCCAAGACCTTACAAAGCCTTCGCCTACTTCTTTTCTTACCTAGAACATTCTGTTGGTTGGTGCTCATCTACCGCGAAGAATAATTACGTGAAGTGATTAATGTACATAATAAAAACAATGGTGTTTGCATTCCTTAAGAATCTCTTTGACACGTATGTTGTATATGTAATAAATGAACTAAACTTATTTTATTTGTTTATTCTTTCTTACATTTTAATAAAATAGGAAGCCTATTTTAGAAATAGATTACTTATAATTATAAATATCAATAAAGGAAGCTGCACAGTGCCCACCAGCACGCTATTTTGGGCCCCCTCCCTCACCCACTTTTTTTTTGCTAAAAGGCTGATTGGTACAACGATTTCTTTGCCGAGATTTTCTTTAATCAAAAATTCTAGTTTAAAAAGTTGAATTGTCAAAAGGGAATTACTGAGATCAGTCACTGGATTGGTTGTAATACAAGCTATGAGAACGAATCAGCGACGAGAACGCTACGATACCAAAAGCCAGTACCGACATGTCCGTCTGATCCGTGATCCCTATATAGTTTGTGATCACATTCACAAGTCGTGCTGTGCTGGCTTACAGCGCTCAAACTGTATTAAATTATCGACTAGATTTTATCGATTACTTTCATTACTATTCCGTTCATAATGTCAAAGTTGGCGTAAGCGTAGGCATGGCATGGCAACATTTATGTAAAAGTTTTTCGACAACACTTGCGTTTTAACATTTTAAAAAATATTTGTGACTACTATTAATTAAACTAATGTACTCTGTGAATTAAATAAACATTGCCTGTTCCATTGTGTGTTTATAATGAAGACGTAATGGTAACATCTAATTTATTTATGTTCAAGCAAGTAGGTAGGTACATATAACTTAATAATAAATCAAAGATAAGGTAGGCAGGTACCTACCTATATCCCCCCGCCCGGGTTCCCATCTTCTCGCGATTGGGGGGCTCAGTACCTATGGACTGGTCATCTGCGGGGAAGGGGAAGCTAAGTGGAACCCATTGTTTGGTTGAGGCTAAGGCCTCCCCGGGCTCAGTGGAGGCCATTCCAGGTGGGAATGGCCTGACTGTGAGGGAAGAAGGTGAACTCCCTATTCTCACAGCCGTGGTTGGTAGGGGTCGCCGGGGAAGATGAGTGTCGGTGTTACGTTGCCGCTCTTCCTATCCCCTGCGGCCGGCTGGGTGGGCCTCGGTGGCTGTCAGGTGGACAGGGCCTGCTTTCACATCCCCCAAATTATGAGGGCTGGTTGGACGGTGGAAACGGGATTCCATCGTCCAACGGACAGCGTTCCCGAGCCGGAAGGCAGGCACGTGTCGTGTCAGCGCACCTGTCCTTGTCGGGCCGAGAGCCCAAGGTGATGGCTGCTCTGGCCCCTCTGATTGAGCAGAGGGTGCCAATAGGCCGCATGCGAACCGGGGCCGCTGAGTTAGTGGCGGCCGCGCCGGTGCTGTATGGTCGCTGTGGAGCATGAAGAAGCACATGACTCCGGCCCCTAGCAGCTGAGAGGTGACACCGCGAAGTTTTTAGTGGTAGCTAGCACCACATAACCTTACCACAGAATACATAAGAGTTTACCGGTCCCGTAACCGGTAAGGTATCCCAAGGGATTTTCTCCGCGTAACAAAAAGAAAAACCTACCTCTTTAGGGTATTTAAGGTGACGTGGGTTCATAATTTGCAAAACTGTGCGTGTTTTTGAAAAATCTCTGTTATTAAACTACTACAGTTTATTCCTCAAAAAATTTACATAAAAATCTTAAGGATTTTCTACAGACACATAATAGCTAAAACATGATTGAGCATTTTTGGCTCGATAGAAAAAAATCACAAACATACCTCTAAATTTGCCTAAATTTGCCTTTATAATACGTATTACTATTTTATACAATCACCTATTTATATGAAAATTATACTAAAAAATGTATTATTTAAATATCTATCCGTTTTGGCTACAGAAAAAATTATAAATATAACACAAAAAAAATAATAAATAAAACACAGCGAAATATTCATCGAGAGCGATAGAAGGGTCGGAGCCGTGCCTGGCAAATTTAGGCAAATTAGAGGTATGTTTTATAGCTACTGTAGAAAATCCTTAAATTTTTTATGTAATTTTTTTGAGGAAACAACGGTAGTAGTTTAATAACAGTGATTTTTCAAAAACACGGGCAGTATTGCAAATTGTGAACCCACGTCGCCTTAAATCTTAAAAATTATTTTTCTCAAATTTGTTCTAGAGAAGCCAATGAGATCTATGTACTTACGAAGCAGGATAAATTATCGGATGCAACCTAAAATGCGCTAATGACATAAAGTGAATCGACACTTAAATGTGTTACACAAATTGGTTCAAACAAAAGTAAGAAGGTTTATGAAGGTTTTACGGTGGTGCTGGTGCACCAAACACCAATTTGTTCGATACGCATTTTTAAGTAAAGGTCAACAACTAAGTTAGTGGACCTGAGCTGAAATGATGGCACCACCGAACGTTTTTAGGGTTCCGTAGTAAACAAGGAACCCTTTAGTTTCGCCATGTCTGTCTATCCGCGGTTTTGCTCATAGAAATCTGTAATTTGGCATAGGTATGTAGTTAGGTAGGTACGAGTAGGTATATTAATCACGCGACAAAGTGGTAAAATTTATAGGGTACCTACTTAGCTCCCATACATGTAAAGTGGGAATTTTTTTTTTCTCTACTAACCTATGGTGTGTGGTGTCATTCAATAGGTCTTTCAAAAGTTGAGTTTGTGAAACCATTTTTCGATTTAGTAGCGATCCGTTTGTAAAATATTTGGTTTTAAAGCAGCACTTGTATCCAGCGCTTTCCAGCGACCTTGGTCAGGTCGTCTGGCAACCTTGTGGGTGGGTGTCCTACGCTTTGCTTGCCAGTGCGTGGTCGCCATTCGAGAACCTTGTTGCTCCATCGGCCTTCGGCTGGATATAGGCCGCTCTAGATCGGTCATTTCGGAAATCCTTGGGAAAGGAGGGTAATTGCGAATGCCGGCTTAGAATTCTAAGCCGCGTGATATTCGGCAGAGTAGAATAGGACACTTCAAGTCTTTGCATGGATGTGGTAGAAGGTGACTTAAAAAATACAAGCTAAACAAAGCTTACAAACATCAAATAGACCTCTCCAACCCGCCTGGCTAGTGTGGTAAGTGTAGGCCAAATGCTCTGGCTGCTCTGGTCAAATATGGCTCTGGTAGTACACAAATTAGACGGAATATGTTCTATTTGTTGATGGATAATGATATGTATTAGTCATATTAATTCACTACTTTTAAACTATCACGTTGCATACGGGAATTAACGCGAAACGATACCTTTCTTATTTATTTATTTGCGCTGACGTGTTGTTCGGGTTGCTCCGAACGCGGTCTCAGCCTGACTGGAGCAGCATGAGAACAGCGATAATGTTAGGGCCTCCTCCTGCCTGGTGTGATCTTCGACCGTCAAGTATTTTTTTCTCCAACTACCTGCACACACTGTACGTAAGTACATAGATCTCGTTGCACACACTACACTTACAGCTTACAGTCGGTATTCTGTAACGCAACCGTATTCTAGTAGGTAACTGATTGTGTAATGAAACCACCTTTTCCGTATAAAATTATGTATATGTATATTCACTTATTCTTAGTACACCACTTTACTCCATTAAATAATTAGAACCCTTGGAATATTAACACTATTACTAGTAGCACAGATCAGACAACGTGCTTACGCCACGGAGGCTAGCCAACGACTGCCCACCATCAGTTGGGTTTTTCTGTCCGTCCCCACTAAGTCCCCACTACTTATTCGTTACGTCAGGCAGACAGCAAATATAAGTGTTGCCATTTAATTAAAAGAAAAGTTACAGATGTTATAATATTTTTAATGTTGCCATTATTTATTTTAAAAAAATACGAAATCGTGACATTCGGCCATCTGATAATGTGCAGTCTCCTGGCGCACATTCTTAACAATAATAATTGTTTTACATTATTGATCAGTAAATAATCATGAAAAATATATATTTTTTTTTTTACGTTTCTAGCAAATATGAAAATAAACTTATTTTACTAATAATAAATTAACAAATCACGGTATGATGCACCTAACATAAGTTGTAAGTATATCATATATAAAATCGTGACCTTCGGAAACTATCAAAATCAAACATTCTATTTTGTAAGCCCTATAAATACTAAGTATTTTTTTTTTTTGACAAATATATATCACTAATAATTAGTTTTTACTCACTATTGTGCTCACTAGAGCTACTATTATCTGTATGATGTACTTCTAGGGACTTAACATGTATCCAAGGTCTAATCCTATCAGCAGCTATTACAGTATTATAGGGTTTTCCTTTTTTATTGAATCCAGGCACATCAGATATTTTGTATCGATCATTTCCTAAAACTTCTGTTACCTTATATGGCCCTACAAACTTCGACAGCAGCTTTGTACTTTGTTTGTTATTTTCAAAATTATTTCGCAAAATTTTTACCAAATCTCCCACCTCATAAGTAGCGGCAGGTATTCGCTTTGCGTCATACCTCTCTAGTAGTTATTTATTGGGCTTTTCAACACACGTATCCGTGTTTTGAAAAGACCAATAAATACGTTGAAATTTAAAATTCACTTCATCAAAGGCCGCCCCTCTTTTTCAAAAGTCTCAATAAAAGATATGATATCATGCTTAACTCACCTGTATTTTACTCGAAAGTTTCCACTTCCCGAGGTATATTCACTATCACCTTAAACTATTATTACACGATTAAACCGTAGTGAATGATGGGAAAGGAAAATCTCTCTGTTCTGATACGATGATTATATTGGTTTGCACCAAGAACGATATTTCTACGCATGCTTGACAGGACGCCCTGTCTCCGACAATCAGATATTGCATCACTGGATCAGATTGACTCGTACCTTTCATCCGTAGATTTTAGGCACCCAGTAAGTACAATTCCTTCATATCGAAGTCAGGACATTGGTATTTTGATACCCACTGTAAACTACGCGAAAGATCTATCGCTTTGACGATCATTCTACCTCATGACCCAAGACACGTCTTCGACAGTACTGAGGTATCGCAAACTGGTCCGGATTAGGCTCGTGCTGATGACCCGTAGGTTGTTAGCACCCATTAAATACCTACGATTCCTCAACATTGAAAACTATCGTGAGCGATGAGAAAGAACTTTCGCTTGACGGATATTTAATAGCAAAGTCAACGGGACGTCTGTAGTTGCGAAAGAATTATCTCGTTGCTGGTCCAGATTAGGCTCGTCCCGATCACCCGTAGGTTTTTGTGGGTACCCAGTAAATGAGATCCTTCGCAGACAATGATATCCACCATGACTAATACTATAGATCATCTCTTTATATCAAACCAATTTCATATTCCAAATCACACTCCAGTGAGAATGTTATTTCCCCCCCAAAACCACCACGAGTTTTCAGATCACTTCACATATCATACTAGACAAAATAACTTTTAAACTACATTTTTACACTTTACACAATCACGATCCTTGTACAAATGCGGTTTGCCAATAAATGAACCACGATGTATTAGTGATGTAACATTGCATGGTGTATGGTAGTGATAAACAATCGATTATTCGGTAATCGATTATTGGATATCAAATCATATTAACGTTTAGAGTATTCTGTGTGATGAATTGGTAAACCGTTTAATAGTAGGTAGCATATCTAGTTTCAATTAACACCTTTCCGTTTTTCAAAGAAGTTTACTTGTAAATTGTTTTGCGAATATTTTCTATCGATTCTACCTATGAATATAAATCGAATAAGAGTAACACTATTCAAGCACTATGATAAATTTTGCTAAACCTGCAGTTATGCGCTCCCACGTGAATATTCCTGAGCGTAACATGATAATCAGTGGCGGATTAAGCAAGTGCGAAGTCCGTAGCCAATTATTTTAAGGGGCTCGAGTCACGAGTGTTACGAGGGATGGTGGAGTATATGCAAATCGAAAATGTATGCCTACTAGATTGTACGGGTTATTTTAAGAATTCACAATGCTATACTATCTTAATCTTATTAAATAAATAAATAAGATTTATGATGAAAAAATTCTTGAAACAGCTCTGCTCGCATGGATTTTTTTACCATATCTTATTTCTTCATACACCCAATGCTTAATTCTCTAGGCAGCTCAATGCTAGGTCTAACGAGATGTAGCAATTTAGAATGTAACACCTTTAGCGCGGGGCCCCTTTTTGCGCGAGGCCCGCAGCATTACCTACTCTTGCTATGGTTGCTGTTTTTCGTGTGTGTAAGTGGCCAACACCTCTTGCTGCGGTGTTAATCCAACACTGATGATAATCAATCGTGATAGCGCGTTATGCTAAAAGTAGCATAAGTACATCTACATTGTAAAGACAAAGAGAGGTTCTCAAACATGTACAGTTGTAAAGGATGGAAGTTACTAAGTGCAAATACCTACCTAAAGTAAAATACGAAATATTATTTTAAATTAGAACTACATAACCCTTTTTTGACAGTTGGGTAATAAATTGAAATAACATTTGCGGTGCGCTATTGATAAAGACGGTGTGTTTGATGATCGTGTTACAAAGGAAGTATGAAACATAAAACTTTTGTTTTCGACTTATTATTTCAAAGGAAATAAAATAAAGTGCTTATGTCTTCAATAAAGTGCCTATGTTTTCAAAAATACAGAGTTTGTACACCATTTTGCATTGCATATTGCTAATTGTTGTACGTAAATCATGAGTCTCTTTGGCAAACCTTAAGGTTTACAATACCTGTAAAATAATTGATGATTTGGCTAAAACGCATTATTTAATTCGTTTATTGGTGTGATGCACTCCAAATCAGTCCTATCCAGGTGAAGCTCTACTCAAGAAGTACTGTGCACCGTTTATCTACATACGAAGTCTCTCTGCTCGTAGATCGACCTCATCGTCAATCAGCTGAAAGTTAGCTGTAATTTTCTATCACCACGAGGATCTTCGCACGTACAATCATGTTCGTAAGTTTGTAACTAATGTTATGTTATGCATTTTATTATTTGTGTTAACCTCATTTCATACCTTAATATTTGTGTTATTACTTACTTGC
The DNA here is from genome assembly GCA_963576875.1 of Acrobasis repandana. NCBI lineage: Eukaryota > Metazoa > Arthropoda > Insecta > Lepidoptera > Pyralidae > Acrobasis > Acrobasis repandana. Next base: position 9,814,308 of record OY756215.1, read on the forward strand.
AGGTCTGATTCGGAGTACTATGCGACTAAACGTCATGCCAAGGAGGTAAAAAAACAAAAAATAGAAGAACTTATTGAGACGGATGAAGATAGTGCAACTACTTCTGGAATAAGGTACGTACTTCTTTCTTATCTTAGCTAACCTAAGTTTAAGTGTGATTTTGTGTGATGATATGTGAATTCTAAACTGTATTCCTATATCCACAGTTATATGAATATATAATATTTAGCGTATAAATATTTACAACTGTACGTAGATTATATAACTTACATAATTAATAATTTTTAAAAAATACTCATTTCAGGTTAAAACCAGTGTCTTCAAAGCACGTGAATAAACGTGCAAAAGTCGCGCCTGTAGAATACGGATCAGACGAAGATATTTTACCCAAAAAGTATGTATTAACCTAAAAGTGACTCGTTATTTAATTTTTATACTTCATAATTGTTCTATTTAACCTTACTTACACTCTAATTGACGACCTCTGTGTTTTAGTAATGATCATACCAAGCTATTACACCGGAGGTCCCTGGTTCGATACCAGGTCCTTTTATTTATTATGTGAATTCTAACCAGTATTCCGTTATCCACGGTTATATTATGTTAATGTAATATTTAACGTATAAATCTTAAATAGGTAATTATTAAAAAAACTCGTTAATTTCAGATCAAAACCAGTGTCTTCAAACCACGCGAATAAACGTGCCAAAACTGTGCCTGTAGAATACGGATCAGACGAGGATATTACACCTAAAAAGTATGTATAACGTAAAAATCACTAGGCACTCACTGTATTTATTTTGTTGTACTACGAACTTGTTTCCTAACTTTTATAATTGTAATTCACTCTAATTGACTACCTTTGTGGTTTAGTAGTCATCATGCTAGTGCGGGTTCGATCCCCGGTCAGGTCAAGATGGAAAATGATCTTTTTTCAGATTGACTGTAGTCTTGGAAGTTTATTTACATATGTAATTATATATGTAGTATCGTTGAATTAGTATCCCGTAACACAAGTCTTGCTCTTACTCTGAGGCTAGCTCAATCTGTGATATTTGTCCGTATATATTTATTTATTTATATTTAATTATACCTAAACCTACCTAAACTATCCACCTAAACTACCTAAACTAAACTACATTTAAATAAAAAATCATACTTAGTTAAAATTTTTCTTATCTCGTTTTCAGATCAAAACAAATCTCGAAGCCTACGTTAAAACGGAAGACAACAAGTAAGAAATCGGTTGCGACGCAGTTTTCCGGTGTGTTCGGCTCTGACTCTGAAGAAGAAGCTGTAACCCTGCGCAAGGCTTCTAAAAAAGAGGAACTACAGTCGGTGCTAACGCGGAGGGTTGTTGACGGGGTCTTGCGTCGTACCGCAAGCCTTGATGGCGACATATTTGTTGATTTAAAAGTGTATAACACAGCCGATATCGTCTCTATAGACCCTAAAGAGCGCTGGCAATACGCCGTTTTGGCACTAAAATATCGAGCTGATTCTGACTCTGGCGAATTGAGCCAATTAAAAGACTTTATTAAAAAGTGCAAATCCCGCTTTACAGAAGAGGGAAAGTTTTTTGCTTCTAAGAAGTTTTGATCTTTTTTATCTTTTATTTCTTGTATATGTATGTGTTATGGTCATGGATAATATATGATAATTCAAATTATATTTTTTTTCAACCAGTCTACTTGAAAAGTTAATTACGTACATATAGTCTGTTTAAATAATAATTGATAATCACTACAGATATGGCTAACAGAACAGTATACTGCACAGTTTGCGATATATCAGTAAAAAGTAATGCATTTTCAGGTCATTTAAGAAGTAAAATACATAAAAATAATTATTCCATTGAAGTTTGTGACGGTATTCAAAAGATAGGTACTGCATTCAGGAATAGAATTGCTTCTTATAGAGTGCAGCCGATATCCGCTGATGCATGTGTTAACGGTGACGAGAATAATCCTACACAGCCAGCCAGATATTTACACGATTTAATACCTCGTGTGAAAAAGCTATTAGCTGCGAGACAATCCACCTATAATTCTATTAAAGTAAACTTTGAATTGTTCGGAGAATTCAATTTGCCTTCAAAACTAACCAGCGAAATTAAATCGTTTGCTACAGAAAACGTAATATTACATAATAATTATAATTTTAACGATATTTTTTCTAAGGTAATTTATACCATTGTTACAAAGATAGATGAGTTTCAAGAAAAAGATAGTGGTTGGGCTTTTGTACGTAATTTGTACTTAGAAGTAAATATAAACAAATACAATCCCTTGAGAGCTGCGCGCTTTATTGAGTTGCCAAAATGTATAAAGTTAAAACGTGCGTGTATAAATATAAAAAATAATGATGCATTCTGTTTCTTATGGTCTGTAATGGCATCATTATTTCCTGCTAAGAATAATCATCATAGAACATCTTCTTACCCCTGTTATGATAATATTCTCAATACTACGAATATGACGTTTCCTGTTGGCTTCTCAGACATTAAAATCTTTGAGAAAAACAACCGTCAAATTAGCATTAACTTATATGGTATTGGTACCAAGTCAAATATTGTTGGCCCCCTGTACAAGACAGAGCATAAAAGGAAGCATCATGTCAATCTATTATTATTAGAAAAAGGTCAATTTAAACATTATTGCTTAATAAAAAACTTGAGTAAATTACTTAGACCTCAGTTAACAAAACATCATGGGAAAATATATTTTTGTGACGAGTGCATGATTTTTTTTAACACCGAAGAGAGTTTAAATGTTCACGTTTGTAGTGGTGTTCGCACATTATTACCTGAACAAGGCTCTGTAATTCAATTTAAACATTTCGAGAGGATGCAAGATATGCCGTTCGTCATATACGCTGATTTCGAATCTTTATTAGTACCCCATTCAACAAATAACAATGAGCCTGATAAGAAATGTACTACAATTTTACAAAATCATTTACCAGCTGCATTTGCCTATTACATTGTTTGTTCATTTGACCGCTCACGAAATAAATATGTAACCTATCGTGGGAAAGATTGCGTTGCAAAATTCCTCGAACTTCTCGGTAAAGATGTGAAGCAAATACATACCATTTTAAAACATCCCATTTCTATGACTACATTGACGTCACAGGAACAGGAAAGCTTTGAAAAATCCAAATATTGCTTTATCTGTGAACAGTTGTTACTTGACGACAAAGTCAAAGATCATTGTCATCTAACAGGAAAATATCGTGGTGCAGCTCATTCTTATTGTAACCTACAATATCGCTTACCGAAATTTATTCCAGTATTTTTTCACAATCTATCTGGATACGATAGTCATTTGTTTATTCGAGAGTTAGGAGACATGCCAGGCAAAATAAAAGTAATTGCAAAAAATAAAGAAAACTACATTTCATTTACAAAATTTTTTAATACCGGTCGACAAGAATATTTGCCAGTACGGTTTGTAGACTCATTTAAGTTTTTAGGTACGAGCTTGGAAAAACTTGCAGCTAACTTAAATGAAAACGATTTTAAACACTTAGCAATATTTTTTCCAAATAAAAAGCATTTTGATATATTAAAACGAAAAGGTGTATATCCTTATGAATACATGACGAGTTGGAATTCCTTTGAAGAAAATAGTTTACCGGCGCGTAATTGCTTTTATAGTCATTTAACCAATAACATTATTTCTGAATCTGATTATTGTTATGCTCAGCATGTTTGGAAAACATTTGGATTAAAAAATCTTGGTGAATATACAGATTTATACTTAAAATCAGATGTTATATTACTGGCGGATATATTTGAACATTTTCGACTAACTTGTAAAATTAATTACAGATTAGACCCAGCATTTTACATGACAGCTCCTGGACTAAGTTTTGATGCCATGTTACTCATAACGAAAGTAAAACTTCAACTTATAGACGACTTGGAAATTTTACGTATGATTCAAAAGGGTATTCGTGGAGGAGTGTGTTTATGCTCAACTAGATATGCTAAGGCGAACAACAAATATTTGGCTAGCTACAATCCAACTGTGCCTGACAAGTACTTACTATACATAGATTGCAATAATTTGTATGGTTACGCTATGTGCTCTTATTTACCGTATTCAAATTTTGAGTTAATAACACAAAAAGCTATTGATGAACTTAATATCCTCAACGTACCAGACGATGCGGAGTACGGTTATATTTTGGAAGTGGACTTAGAATATCCAGATCATCTACACGATTTTCATAATGATCTGCCATTTTGTCCTCAAAAATTTATTCCTCCGGGTTCAAAAAATCCAAAGTTAATACCTAATTTATACGACAAATTTTATTACGTTATCCATTACGTACATTTGAAAACTTGCATTCGACATGGATTGCTGCTAAAAAAAGTTCACCGAGTAATAAAATTCAAACAACATCCGTTTTTAAAACAGTACATTGATTTGAATACCAAATTACGTCAAAAAGCCAAGTCTGCATTTGAGCAGGATTTTTTCAAATTATTAAATAATAGTGTTTTTGGGAAAACATTAGAAGATTCTGAAAAAAGAGTAAACGTTCACTTAGTTAATCAGTGGACTGACACTAAAAATATTACTAAAAAATCTTATACAGCAGAGCATCTTATTTCACGACCTAATTTCCATAGTTGCACTATTTTTGCAGAAAATTTTGTGGCTGTACAAATGAAACCAGAGTCGGTTATGTTGGATAAGCCTATTTACATAGGATTTACAGTTTTGGAGATATCTAAACACCATATGTATGACTTTCACTATTCTATCATGAAACCATTCTATGTCAACAATTTAAAGCTTTGTTATACAGACACTGACAGCTTGTTATATTGCATAGAGACAAAAGACGTATATAAAGATATAAAATTATATTTTCAATCATACTTTGACACCAGTAATTATGAGAAAAATAATCAGTATAATATTGTTTGTCAGAACAAAAAAATTCCTGGGTTGTTTAAGGATGAGTTTGGAGGTCAACTTATTAATGAATTTGTGGGTTTGAGATCAAAGCTTTACTGTATTAAAACACAGGATAAAGAAATAAAAAAAGCTAAGGGTGTGAAGAAATCCGAAATAAAAACTCTTAATTTTAAAGATTATAATAATGTGTTGTTGTATAATATATCTTTGAAAAAAAGGAATGTAGTGTTTAAATCTCTAAAACATGAAGTATTCACTCAAGCTATCGACAAAATAGCTTTATCTTCAAACGATGACAAACGTATAATATTAAAAGATAAAATAAGTACCATATCCTGGGGACATAAATCTAGGTTTTGAATTAGACTGGTTGAAACTAAAATATAATTATATAAGAATTTTGGAATATGATATAGATATAATTAGATTACACTATAAAATAAATATATGTGTTAAATAAATTTTCATAATTTGTTAATGTATCATGTATAATGAATGATGTACATTTATATGTTCTCATCAATGATGTTTTTTTCTATGGTTCCCTGTCTTCAACTATTTACTATCTTATACATAACATGTTTAGTAATAGATAGATAAGTAAGTCTTAGCATTTGATTATTAATTAACATGACCTTTATGCATTTTAATAAAAATCAAAATGAAGTTAAAAAAACTTGTTTAATTTGTTAATATGTCCCTCCTTCAATAATCCGATAGATATACATTTTCATTCTATCTGTGGTTGCTATCAAAATCTTAATGCAAACAAAATATCACAAAACAAAATAAAAAACAAAAATTAATAATTCGTTTCAATTTAATATGGTGGATAGTATATTGCCATCTAATTAATAATTTTTGTGATGAAAAGTTTGTGATGTATATGATACTTAAAACTAGATAACATCCAAGACCCAAGGAATTTTTAAAAATATCGTTCTACACCATGCCTTGGCTGGGAATCGAACCCAGAACCTCGTGGCGGGTGAGCATGGTAACCGTAACGCCACAGAGGTTGTCGAATGAAAGACTTAAAATTAGAATATGATTGAGCCTGATATGAAATATGATAGCTACTGTATTGATATACCTGCTAGTTACAAGGTGAACATCATGTACAGACATGTCTATTCCTGTTTATTTAGTTTTGCGAGGAACAACCTGTTTTGCAATATAATCAAATGTTATTTATAAAAGACTTGTTCTGTTTGTAATGGTTTTTCAGTCGTATATTGAACAGCCAAACTGCGATACATCATCTGCTGCATCAACTCACTACATCGATTCACTGCTAGTGCTTCAATTTTATAACTGAATGTAAGAAGACATATTTTTCATTAATAATGCCTAACCGATAAAGTATTTAAAAATATTATTCTTGGTATTAGTCACTTCATTTATATTTTGTTCTTTACAGATCATGACGGACTCGCAAGAGACTTGCATATTGTGCTCACAATACGCTCAAGATCCCAACGAAGACGCTGAAGAATGCTTCCAAGGATGGAGAAATCGGATTGCAGAGCTAAAGAAAATAGAAGAAAAGAAAGAAGCTGCAAAAAAGAAAAGTGGAATATCATCCTCCTCTTTTGTTATCAGCAAAGCAAAGAAAGGCATAAGAATGATAAAAATTCAGGTGTTGGATTTGGAAAACGAAGCTGGTAGTTATTCTTCATCGCAGTGCAGTGATGGTACTGAAAACGTGATACTTAGTGCGCAATATGTGATGAGTGATACTTTTGATGAAATTATGGACCTGACTGAAAATGTAATTAGTAAAATTAGTAAAAAGCTAACTAGTGATAACTTTTGATTGTAAAATATGTATATAATAGTTTAAGAAAATTTATGTAAGTATATAAATTAATTATTATTTAGATTTTAATTTTTTTTTGTGTAATTCTAATTATGGTTATTTAAGGTTTTGTTAAAGAAATAAAATTGTTAAATGGTAATGTAAATAATATAAATTATGGGTGTTAACTTAAATATAAATAGTGTATAGCTTAGTACCTATATCTTGGAATAAAAACTTAAATATGTAAGTAGAGTTAATTTCTCCTTGTAACTTAATTTTATGTAGTTAATATGTGTGTATTCATGAAAATTGTATTTTAAATTAAAATAAATATTTTGTATGTTATAAGTTTGTATATAACTCTAGAATTTATTAACTAATGAATAAAAAACGCTATAAATTTATCTTGCTTTATTATTATTCATAAACATGAAATATATTTACAAATAATTTATAAAAATACACTTTTTTCTATCATTAACTTCTTTACACATACAACATAAAACAAAAAAAAAACTTGATTTTACCTTATATCATGACAAAACTAAATATTTTCTAAGTACCATTTCTTTATACAAATAGCATTTTTTAGTGCACAAAAGTTCTTATGACTTAAACAATTGAAGTTACATTCATTTATGCAATAAGTTTGATATAACGTTAAAAAATTAGGACTACCCATATTTTCGATATCTAATAACACACACTCTTCACACAGTTCCTTTATCCATTTCTGTTTCTCAAAACCTTTCATTACAATAGTTTTGTTTTGCATTATTGGTGTAATAATTCTTTTAAATTCTCTAGAATCAATATGACCCTCACTCCAAGTGATCCCTCTCTGTCTTTCAAGGTATCGAACGGTCTTCTTTTCTTTCGTAGATAATGAAGTATATGCATATGGAGGTTTAATTAAAAAAACTTGAGTGAACTCCTCAGTAGATAATGCAAACTCTTTGATAATAAATTTATTATAGCAATCCTTGAATCCTTGAACATCAACGAAAATAATCGAGTTCATGATAATTTACGAACAATGTTGCTCAGAGGTCTGTATTCGACTATACAGTCATTCAAAATTAGACAGTATGCTGATGTCTGATCTGGTATCTCTTTATCACACTCTAGTTCGAGGCGAATGTTGATCACCGGTCCTGATTTAATATTATCGTTCTGTCTAGAACAGTCTATCACGAATAATGGTGCAAAAGTTTTAAACTCTTGTGCAGTCAACAATGCGTTGCATGGGCGGTTGTAATAAGACTGCTGAAAATTTACATATTGCTCGTATATTAAAGCATAGTTATGATATGAAAAGTTGGTGTTGTAACTTTCGTACGGGTAATATGTAGAGTTTAAAAAAACTTTGACATCTCGAACATTGCAGTGATCGAACCGAGACATATCATTCATACCGTTGTTCTTTCTGTTTGTTTGTAATCCTAAAATGACATATCTTGGTTTTTCAATTTGTGACGAAGTTTTAATTGACCAAGTGTGTTTTGTAGTCTTTGGTAACAAAGGATACTCATAAAGGTCCCAGTTTCTATACACTAATTGAATGGGTCTATCTTTTTCAAGTATTTTAAGTAAATTAATTCTTTCTCTATCTGATACTTTAACGTGAGGAACTCGCCATACAATCTTTTTTATGTCAATACTTTCAACCTTTTCGCCAGTGTTTAGCTTTAAAGCATTAAGGTTAGTATTACTTCGTAACAACACAAGTTCGTGTTTGCAATTGAGAATTATTTTTTTATAATCTTCTGCAAAACCTAGTATATTGCTGAGAGGTATTGACGCAGCAAAATGACCTGCAATTTCATTTTTTGTACCGTGTATATCCCAACCCCACGCTCTCGATACCTTCGCCTCGTCTGCGTTCATAGACACCAGTGCTTTCATAGTAGTAGTTATACCAGCATTCTTCACTTTGTCTATTTCAATACCGTTCAATTCATATCTTATATCTTGAAAAAGGAATAAAAGGGGGTTGTTGGTAAAATGTACTGCTTGAGCTGCTTCTTTCTTCTCAACATTGATAACATTTACCACAGCTTCAACATACAAGGTACTTGCACATGGAAGCACATATAAATCTTGTTGGTTTATAGGTATCCGAATTTCATCATTTATATTGAAAGTAGTGGTATATGGCTTGTAAGAATGAATTTCTATGCCGTCTATGGAGTTATCATAAGCAGGTGGGTTAGTTATATTTAAAATACTCATTTTAGTAATCCAATCGATTTGAGAAAATGTATATTGGCAGCTGTCAATTTCTTTTTTTTATCACTAGTATGTGTAGTCTTCTTGATTGCTCGATGGGTACTAATCTTTTGAATACATGTAGTAGTGTATTTATTGTAGTCAATCATATTTTCTTTAAATGTAAGTACAGTTGAATTTGCTCACCGCAAAAATTGATTAAATCGTTATTTATATCCAATATTCTAATATTTATACTATTCACTGTGCTTCTATTAACAGGAAAATAAATCGTATTTTTTGGAATTTCTATTAGTCGATAGCCTGGAGGAACATTCAAAGCAAATTCGTGAATTATATGACTTGATTTTCCATTAATGTAGGAACCTCCAGTAATGTCACATTCAACTCGGAGCACAGTTGTAGGTAGAATGTTCACTGGCAGTAAAGACTTGTGCCATATATCCTTCATCAGTAAAGTCTTACTGTAACCCAATAAAGGTCCAATAGAATTTTGTTTTTCAAAGTGAATATCCTTAGAGCAGAATATCGAGAGCTTCAATGTATTATTGTTGCACAATAACTTGAAAACACAATTCTTTACTTTTGATTGTATGAACTCGCTGATGTCTTGGAGTTCATACGCTCCTTCAGGAATTTCAACCACTTCGTTAATGCCGTAATAAAATTTATTATTTGTATTTGTTACATTTGGTATAGAATTAAAAGTAGAAAAATGTAAAAGAGAGCACTCGTATTGACCATCAAGTTCCAATGGAGGGGAATAGTTCGTTGTTAGTACTGAGCTGTTTCCAGTTATAGACAGAGTGAAAGACATTTTTGAAATGATGTTTTATTCAAACGTAATAACTAATATATACAATATTGACACCAAAAGTCTTGCAAAAATTTTAAACATAAATGACCACAGATCACTGTATCAAAGTTTTGAAACCTAGTATAATTATAATTTATATCACTAACATTCAAATATTTCACCAATTCATTGGGTGGTCTTAAATTTCCAAAACTATCGAAATATTCACAATAATTATTAATTTTTGCAAAAGCTACCCAGTGTGTTCCATTATTATTGTGACTGTCTAAGTTTAATATTCCACACTCTATCTGTTTTGGTTTACGTGGCAATCTATCTCTCATATACACACCACGAAAGTAGGGAATATTTTTAGCGTATTTAATAATATCGATATTCGTAAGAGCACGTTTGGGTAGCCTGCTTATTAGTTTTTTTTAGATTTCAAAAATAGTCCACTTCCTTTTTTATATGGCTTAAGATAAAATCCTTTTCCAAGCGCAATAGCCTCCATAGTTTTGTTATGACGTTCAGATTCTTTAAAATTTTGTTGAGCTATTTTACAATCATTTACAGTTTTAGCTATACCAGCCGCACCTCCTGCCAAAGCGCCTAGTGCTGATAAACCCGCAAAAATTGGTATCAAAGGTAAAATCCCGCCTGTTTTAGGGATTGGTATTATTCTTGGTAAACGAACGTGACATGTTTTAGGAAACATTTTTTTTGCCGCTTCATAAGCATACTTAATAACAGTTTTGTTATCCTTTGATTTCAGTTTCTTTATTTGTGAACGTATTTTTGACACAATGGTTTTAAATTTTTTTATTCCGGCACCTGTTTTTAATTTTGCTTTCATAACTTTGTTTACTACCCACGATGCTAACTTTTCTCCTTTGCCAGCGTCTTTAGAATGTAATCGCTTCTTAGCCATTTTCATAAGCTGTAAATCAGCTTTATGACGAACGGAGAGGTCTGGATTGTTATATGCAATATCGTGGTATTTACAAGCTTCGTCTAATTTGTTAACACCTTTATCACCTCTCAATAATCTTTCTTGTAGCCTAGTGCCTGGTCCACAATAGTTGTAACCTGGTAAGTGAAGCTCAAACGGGATATTGTTTATCAAGTTATTGATCAGTCCACCTCCTCTCATAATTTTTTACCTAATGAGCAAAATACTAGATGCTAACACTTATATGTATTATGATACAATTGAATTTCTATCTACCCAACTGTTTTCTGAGTCAGAGAGCCCTAACCATTTGACAAACAATTTATTGCCTTTTTTCCTAATAATTTTTTCGATTAAGTATATATTCGGGTATTTCGTTTTTTGTAACTCTTCTTGATAGAATGAACCCAATATATTTTGTTTTCGTTGATCTTGTATTAAATATGTAACTGGTTTAGTATTATTTACCGTTTTAATTATAAAAATTTCTGTAGACCAATTAGGCGTAAAACCTTTTGCAAAACTACTCTTGAACTTACTTATTCTAACGTGATCACCTATTTTAAATTTATTTTTGGTTAATTTACAACGTTTCTCTTGGAATTTTTTAATGTTATTTTTCACTAGGTTTTCATTTTTTGTATTTACATCTACTGGTTTAAACTTAGTAACGCTATGTGTTTCATTGTTATACGAAAACAAAACGCCGTTTATAGTTTTTCCTATCCATTTATAGTTACCATTATAACTAAAACATTTATACAATTTAGTCTTCAATGTTCTGATTAGCCTTTCCACAATTGAAGCTTTTTTTGTTGAATACGATGAATAATGGTTAATTTTCATTAACTGCATTTGTGTTTGAAAAACATCGTTATAAAACTCTGTGCCTCTGTCAGTTTGTAGGTTTTTAGGGATACGACCACTTTCCCTTATAATTTGAGTAAATGCTAAAATAACCTCTTTCTTTGATTTTGTTTTCAAAGGAATCATCCAAGCATATTTTGAGAAACCATCAATGACAGTTAAAATGTACGCGTATCCATTATTATACTTTTTAAATGATTGAAAGTCGGCAAGGTCCGCTTGCCATAAGTCGTCCATTCCTTTCAAGATCACATTACGACGATCAAAATTTTTGCGTGCTGATCTATGAATTTCATCTACCACTTGCAGTTTCGCCATTTTGTAGTTTAATAATTTTATCGATGTAGTCTTTAGTATAAAACTTTTTTTCAAACTGATTGAGATTATTTATCACATCCTCTTTTATTGCCTTTATATGAGCTGTTATTTCATCAGCAATCTTTTTATCCACATATTTTTTATTCACCACATCATCATGTGCCACAGGTTCTGGAACTCCTCTCAATCGAGATGATTTTAAATCAAAATCTCCGTTTTCCGATCTAAGTAGGTGATTTGTCGAACAATCTAGTATTTCTGACAAACGCAGTCTTTTATGAACATGGTGACCAAATTTATCAACATTCATTTTGAACTGAATTCGGTCGCAGTGAAATAATAAATGATCTAAGTATGATATGCGGTTATGAATTTATACTACCATTTTCACGTAGTTCTTCTATGATTGAAATTATTTCGTTATCCAGACCAGTGTTTCCGGCATCTTTAGAAGCTATTAATAATTTTAGCCTATCCACTAATTCGTTAGGGTCATCCCAGTAAACGTAGTCAGTATTTTTTTTATATTTCTTTTTAAGTATTAAACCTTCTCCAGCGCTGATATCATCAACATTACTGGTAGAAGATGTCGAAGGCTTTCGCAGTCTAAAAAGCGGTTTAATGATACGCAAGTACTTCCGTCCTTTATTAGATTTAATTGGTTTACTGGGATCAAAGTCTCGTCGATGAGCATTTGTGTCTAATAACATGGTTTTATATTCTTGACAGTCATTTTCAGTCACCACATCCAAATTAGGTATTTTTTTTAACAATAGCTCCTGCAACCCTGGTGTAATTTGATAATCACGTCCTGCTACAGATATAATATTTTGATCGTTTATATGCACACGTGCTGAACCCATCATTAATTTACCTCGTTCTCGTCTAACACCAAAAGGTACATCATTAAATATTTCGGAGGAAAGTGACCAGGACGAAGTATTTTGACTAGGACTAGGTATTGACTCAACAGTTCTAAACGATGTATTACTGGTATTGGTAGAGTCTCTAGATTTTTCTAAACTAATATCTTCATCAGAATCATCTTCACCACATTCATCTTCAGAATTTTGTTGAAAAATATTATTCTTAAGAGTTTTGTTAAAATGCGATTGAGGCGATTGAATATGATGATCCTTTGCTTCTTTTGATTTAATTTTATGGTCCCCATCCTTAATCAACTGATGCATTGGGTCAGTAACAGGTCTAAAAACTGTATTCAAAACATTTTCATTATAGGATTCCATACTTTTCATATCTTTGATTTTCTTTTTAACAGCTTCTGCTATTTTAACTATCTGAGTCTTCAACTCTTTTTCCATTTTGAACTTGATGAATATACGTTATTTTCTTAGTATGGTAATAGTTCAACTGAAGATGATTATCGAACAAATCTTCTTATATGCTCGTATTTTTATCCTCATCAAACAAGATAAAAGTATCAAAATTCTTCCTGTAACAGCCTTTATTCTTTATACAATCTTTATTGATTACCAAATAGGTATAGGGTTCGCTCCATACTTTTGAACACATTTCTCGAAATTTGGACCACGACATGTCAGAATTAACGTGTTCATCATATACATGATGGAGGTTCACATCATCCTGTTTGAATAGTATTAAAAGGTTTGCGTTGTCTCTTACTAGCTGTTTAGGTATCTTACTGTACGTTTGATTCAAGTAAAAACAGTCAATAAATTTATGTCTACCCATTGCGAAATAATCCCTCATATTGGACTGATTCTCACATGCGACATCATCAAATATTATTACTGAGTGTGATTTTGCATCGTGAGGACTTAAAACAAGTTCATTATCTTTATATTTTACAAATGATACATCTGGCACTAAATTAAGAACATTTTCTAAAAACACATATTTCGGTTGATACAATGTTTTTGCATAAAGATAAACATTTTTAAAACGTAAACCATTTTCATGTAATAGAAGACCTATGATTAAATTAGTTTTACCACAATTCGAGGGACCGCAAATAATACATCGAATAGTATTAGGTAGAAGGTCACCATGTCGAGAAACATCTGCTTTTTCCTCTGGACATATTCTACTCAATTGTAAAGTTTGAGATTGTTTAACGAATTTCATCCTTTTAACCACTAAGACAGTTTTTGATTGAATGTTTTTTTATATGTTAAGCAACGATTTATATATATATCGAAACAAACTGACTCTGTGATATGATATAAGTATGTGATTCAGTTATAATTTTGATCAGTTATTGTAAAGTAGTTCGGAAAACAGGGTATCAGCTATTTCAAAATATCTACCTGTTCATCGAATCAGTTGACATGTCATTGAATATTGGGGATCACGTGGATATTGTAATCATGTATAAGAGAAAAATATGTGGCATTCGCACAGTGAAAATGACTATCACCGGATCAGTTGACACATCTTTGAATATTGGAGATTACGTGGATATAATAATTACTTCTGAGAAAGTACTTGGTCTTCACATAGTTAAAATTATAAATTATGAGCAATATGATGCTATTCTAATACCTTCGCAAAAATACACTACATTATGGTCTAAAATTCGATTGGAAGTCACCAGAATAGATGGAAAAGAAGTAGACCTGACTGAAGTGGAAGATGCGTTTCCAAAAATGCTCATCGACATAAAATGCGACTGGAAGCCCAAATGGATATAAATATAGTAGTTCTGACTGAAAGTGTAACGAACTGACCCAAAAGGGGCGGAGGGCCTTTGTTAAAGTGAATTAGAAAGCCCAATTAAGTATTTAAATTTCAACGTATTTATTGGGCTTTTCAGAACACATAAAGGATGTGTGTTCTGAAAAGCCCAATAAATACCTACTCTCTCTTTTTGCTTGTTTTGATCGTTGTCTATGTTGTCCAAAATTTAAATCCAAACAAAGCTTATGTCGCAGTTTTGCGTGTAGTGCTATTAACAGTATTATTAATACCAAATTGAACCTTACCTAGACACTTGTCCCATTCGCGCTCATGGCCAAAAGCGTTTTGTGAAGATAATGAATTCAGAATAGTTTGGTTGAATCTTTCAGCTTGGCCATTTGCTCTGGGACAAGCGACGGCATTAAGTACATGTTTTATGCCATGGGTATCACAAAAAGCCTTAAAAGCTGTAGATGTAAAGCTAGTACCTCGGTCAGATATTATCCTAGCCGGAACACCAAAATCGTAAAATATTTGTTCTAAAACTTTAATCGTACTTTTGGTCTTCAAATCTCTTACGGCTTTGACAAAAACATATTTTGTAAAAGCGTCTACTACTGTCAGAATATAGCAATAACCATTTTTGCTTTTTACAAAAGGACCAAGATGGTCCATATGGACCGTATGAAAAGGTATGGTTATCTTTTCAATTGGGTATAAATGACCAGATTTATGCCTAGAAGCGGTATCCTTATTATACGCACACTCTAAACAGGCTGCGACATATTTTTTTACAAACTTCCTTAACTTAGGAAACCAATAGTCTTGACGAATCCTCTCCAACGTCTTTGCGTACCCAAGGTGACCAATATCATCGTGATTAGCACGACATATCTGCCACCTTGCACTTCGTGGTACAACCAAGCAAAGGCGATCATCAACCTTCCTAAAAACTGCATGATTTTTGACAATATAATTATCCCTAATGTCTTTACATTCGAAATCATCTTCTGGTTTAAGAATATTGTGAATTCGAGATATTTCCGGATCTGCTAACTGTAATGTTAAGAGCCAATTCTGTTTTTCAATATTGTACACAGATACGTAAGATTTATCATGTGGTTCCAAAGATAGATTAGTGTTGCGGCTCAATGCGTCCACGTGTGACATTTGTGTACCTGGTCGATAATCAATATATATACTCAATATAATACAATCATACAATATATATATATAATATATAATATCAAATGTATACTCGCACATTTGGAGCCACCACCTCGCTATTCTTGGAACCAAATCTCTTTTAGTCATTGTAGTCCTAAGGGCAGCGCAATCGGTATAAATTTTAAAGTGCAGTCCTAAAAGATAAACTCGGAACTTTTTTAACGAACACACGACCGCCAGTGTTTCCAGTTCATAGGAATGCAGGTGCTTTTCCTCAGGGGTTGTCTGACGGCTAAAATAAGCGACTGGTTTTAGGACTCTCAAGTCTCTCTGCCACTGCATGAGGATACCTCCTACACCAAGAGAGCTGGCATCAGTATGTAGCTCTGTTTCAAGTTTGGGGTCGTAAAGTGCTAGAACAGGGCGACTAACAAGCTTCTCCTTTAGAGTCTCAAAAGCCTGCTCTTCTACTTTAGACCATTGCCATTCGGAGTTTTTCTTTAACAAGGAAGTTAAGGAACGAGCAATTTCTCCATAGCCTTTGATAAATTTCCTAAAATAGCCAGTCAAACCTAGGAACTGACGAACTTCATGAATGTTACGAGGTCTAGGAAAGTCTTTGACTGCTAAAACCTTGCCTTCACCGGGCTGAATACCCTGCGAGGATATATCGTACCCTAGGTAACTAACAGTGGTATTGAAAAAACTACATTTCGAAAGTTTTAAAGTGAGACCATTTTGTCGAAAAAGATTCAGTATATCTTCTAATCTTTGAAACATTTCATCAATGGTTTTTGACGGTATTAAGACATCGTCCAAATAGGCCAAAGCAAACTCAAAACGCCTGTTACCTAAAATCCTATTAACCATTCGCTGAAAGACAGCCGGCGCGTTTGCCAATCCGAAGGGCATTCTCTTAAATTCATAATGCCCATCAGGCGTTACAAATCCGGTAAGGTGCTGACTGACTTTGGCCATTGGTATTTGATAGTAGCCGGAAGCAAGGTCAAGAGATGTAAAGAAACAATTTCCACTCAAATTAGAAATCTGATCCTCAATAAGAGGCAGAGGAAATCGGTCCTTAATTGTTTTGTTTAAGGCTCTAAAATCGACACAAAGCCTTTGTTCCCCAGTTTTCTTCCGAACCATCAAAATGGGACTGGCGTAATCGGATTTCGATTCCTGAATGATGTCATTGCGAAGGAGTTCAGCAATAGTCTCGCGTACAGTTTCACGTTCGGCATGAGACAGGCGATATGGTCGATATACAATCGGTTTATTGTCGGTAAGATCTATTTTCATTTCTATATCAACCGCACACCCTATCTCTTTCAAGTTAGTGGCGAAACAGTCACGGTAACTTTGGAGGAGGGAATACAATCTGTCTTTTTGAACGTCGTCAAGTTCTGGTCCAGTCTTAATATCGTCTCTTGCCAAAGGTTCTAAGTTCGAGACATCTGTCTGGATCTTATTCACTTGACAAACCTTCTGTTCGGTAAAAGGTATCGCCCTAGCAACCACAATACCCTCCTCTAAGGTTACAACATCGTGAGATAAGTTTGACACAACAACGTTGCCTTTGCCATCAGAGATATGATAAGCACCTTTAAGTAATCGATATTCCTTCCCTGGGTTGGAGGTATTATAACCCTCAATAAAGACGTCTCCTGTAAAGTTGGATTCTAAATAAACAGGGATAATATTGATTTTATGAATTTGTACTGACGTGGCAACCCGAAGCTTTAAATTATTATGATCGTTAAGCAACGAATCATTACTAGGACTTTGGTAGAAAATCAATCTAAGGCTATCCTTGAGAACAGTTATACAAGGTAATTCTGTAAAGTTTTGTCCGATAATCATGGAGCATTGCATATGTTCATCATCAACGACTAAAACTTCAATCTCAGCTTCAACTTCATCAATTCTAACACACACCCATGATTTGTATAAAGGAATGACGGATGATTGACCAAACCCTCGCACTAACGGAATCTTATCGTGAGAATTGACTAAATGTAATAGTTCTGCGTTGGTTTTTCGCAAAAGTGTACACTCACTGCCGAAATCGATATAAGCTTCTAGAGGATGGTCATTAACAGTGATATTTTTAAAGAATTTCTTGTTACTATTTTCTCCGACGTCTATTTTTAAAGTTTTCTTTTCGGAATTATTCTCCACAGATGTAGGGAAAGAATTTGTAGTGTTCAACGGTTCTAATTTACAACCATCATTATTATGACCAACTCGCCTACAACGCTTACACTTAAGTATAGGTTTCGTGCACTTATAATAAGGATGACCAGTTGACCTACAATTATAACAAACAATAGAATCTGAATTTGAACTTTGATTATTCGAGTTCGAACCAGGAATAGAATTTCTTTGAACTGGTCGATCTTTATATTTATTGCTATTATATATTGTTTGAGGCTTTTGGGAACATAGGAAATTAAGCAAATCCTCGGGTTCTGAGCTGTTAAGAGCTTGTACTCCATTCCTAATCGACCGGTCCATTATTCCATAGACGATACAATCTACAGCCTTTTTGCCCTTAATTTCGCATCTATTTAACAAACAAAGTTTATCAAAAAAAATATTCACGTAAGCTTTCATAATTTTTTGAAGTACGGCTTAACATTTCCTCCAAAAGACGTCCATAGTTTTCTTCACTGGGAAATGCTTTTCGCAATTTTGATTGCCACTCGTCCCAAGTGTAGACAACGGTGGGTAAGGATTCAAACCATTTTTTTGCTAAACCGACTAACTTTTGTAAAGAAAAATGAATTTTTTGCCTTTCGTCCCATCCATAAATGACCGCGCATTCGTTAACTTTTTTCAACCAACATTCAATGGTTTGAGTCCTTTTTGCCGGGTCGAATTCTGGCACGACATTGTTCAGATTATTGTTGGTGAGAGACGAAGATGAAGCCTTATTGACTTCCTTCCAGTTTGCCAACAGTTCTAACACTTGCTTACTAGAAAGTTGTTTTGCAACCTTACGTGACTTCCTAGGCACAGGCTCACTGCTCGACGTGGATGAGGATGATGAACTCCTCTGTCGCCTCTTCCTTTTAGTCCGCCGACGTCGCTTAGGCGGAGTACCAGCTTCCTTGTCAGACCGCATTCTTTCTGGAATGTGAACATCATCTTCGACAATATCCATTCTCTAAAAACTAGAATTCAACTAAAGACTGTTGTTCTTTTCATGGGGGGAAAAACAAAAAAAATAAAAAATAAATAATTGATTCAAATATTTTGTGGAGGGAAAAAGAACTTCAACTATACTTAAAACAATTAAAGTAAATATTAAATTAGCCAGTACATAAATAACATAAAGCGGCATCCTAGCCAAGATAACTTTATCCAGCAAGCAAACCTAGCTTGCTCAAAATTCCGACGAATGTATGTAGCTCACTCAACAAACCAGTGGGAAACCTACCCACTCAATTAACCAGAGAACATAAACATACTTCGCCCCCTAAAAATTCACTCAACAGATATAAAATAATTTGTTCAACAAACCAGTGGGAAACCTACCCACACAATTATCCAGTAAGCATGCGTTGCCTACTTTATGAAAATAAATAAGCATTTTTGATAAAAAACATGAAAATATACAATTAAAATGACATATGGATATGATTAAAACACACCAAGCGTTACTGGAGAATAGTTCCAATGAAACACTTGACGAGCTCATTCATAGATGCATAGAGTGAACGTAGGTCGCACCATCAGGGAGTGCCCTGACCAAGCACGAACCTTAAATAAGTTCGAATCCCACTTCTGAGATGTAATGAAACCACCTTTTCCGTATAAAATTATGTATATGTATATTCACTTATTCTTAGTACACCACTTTACTCCATTAAATAATTAGAACCCTTGGAATATTAACACTATTACTAGTAGCACAGATCAGACAACGTGCTTACGCCACGGAGGCTAGCCAACGACTGCCCACCATCAGTTGGGTTTTTCTGTCCGTCCCCACTAAGTCCCCACTACTTATTCGTTACGTCAGGCAGACAGCAAATATAAGTGTTGCCATTTAATTAAAAGAAAAGTTACAGATGTTATAATATTTTTAATGTTGCCATTATTTATTTAAAAAAAATACGAAATCGTGACAATTGTGCACCAAACCGGGGTCACAGATTAAAAAATAGTTACCCGGGGTTGTGTTTTGTTAATCACTGAATTTCACGCTGCTGACAATTTTAACCCTTTAACCGCGAATGTCGGATTAATCCGACAAACATTTTCGTGCCCATTTCGCGAGCGTTGGATTTATCCGACCAAAAACAATGGATATTCACAATTCCTCGCGCTGGGAGCACGACAACTGATATAAAGTCTCGCGGTGAAAGGGTTAAGGCCATCCTCGGTTGAAATTGTTAGGGTGTATGTCAATCGCCTGTCTGGCAGTCGTGTGTACTCGCCGCGTGGTCGATATAAATTGATAGGATGTAAAGTACTTAGCTCTGATAAATGGCAATGCAAACCAAAACTGTAAGGAAACCATTTCCTGGGTAAATAACCTGTACCTCAAATCCTCAATGCAGCAGCGCCCGCGGCGTACCTTTCTTACATTTCCAAAATAGGTAAATTGATTAGCATCGTCACTTTAAGGCCGTAGGTACTACCTGAGTTTTCCGGGGCCCAGTACTGCCCCCATTTAAAATAAATCATTCCAAAGAAAGCGGAGACATCATTTAAAATTTTGTTTCTACCAAGCCCTTTTCTGTATTCATAAAATAGTTTGAAAGGTATGAACTACTACTTATTTATGAACTACTACTACTGTTTACAGTTTAAAGTAAGAACGCTAAGTTTTACTACGCACATTTGCGTAAAACGGCCACTTTTTGCTGAAAACGTTTGAAGAAAATGTTGGGAAACAAAAACGCAATCGTTTATACTTATACCTATTAGTTTATTTTAATAGGGTGACAAGGCTTCGAAAATTTTGGCGTCGGATAAAAGAGTCACTATAACATAGTGTGTTAATTAAAGACACACTATGTAGGCTATAAAGTAAGAAAGAACATTGTATCTGATTGATAAGTACCTATGTTATACTGGTATATATACTTACAGGTAGTACAATACGAGTTACTAGCTTTTTGTTAATTTATTCTGTTACTATGAGTAATGCTTGCAGCAATGATGGTGAATTTTGTTTCATTGTTTGTGGTTCCAGTCCAGGTAGCTTATACTTCTCTAGTGACTTTATAGCGTGTCATGGAGATAGTATTGTAGGTAAGGTAAGCAAAGGGGGGTGAGGGGCATCGTTCTCGAAGACCGGTCTGTGGTGCGCGGGTGGTGCGGCGGGTGCGCGTGGGCAGGGAGTCTTGCGCGGTGCGGGCGGGGCATGCGTCAGTGCCGTCAGTCACAGTCGCGCAACGAGCGCTATATTGCAAGGACGTTGGGTGGCGCCGCGCCAACGCGTCGCGTGCTAGTGTTGTGTCACAGCGGTGGGCCAGGTCGGTTTCGAGATTTCTTCGTTCCGACATCATAATGGCTCTCAACTCGGACGGTGAACAGAAATCGAACCTGGTCCTCCGCGTGGACCAGGATTCTGACTCGGTTCTACAGTCATTGTTCGACACAGTGCTCAAGCCGGACTCAAAACGGCCGCTACAGGTGCCACTCCGTATGCGACAGCTTCCAAAGTCGTTCTTTAACCCGCCGTCGACCGGTTCCAAGTCGCCATCTGTGTCTCACTCGCGAGAAAACTCGGCTGACTCGGCGTTTGGATCGTCGTCCGCGACTGGCGCCGCACCGGTGTCGCACTCTCGAGCACATTCATCACCAGCCAGTTTACAACAAACTTATGCTGCGGGTCAACAAAATCAACAGGCTCCGTTGCACCATCAACATGCAAAACAGAGATCTTACGATGTTGTCTCACATATTCCAGATGATCTTGGTCCATTGCCTCCTGGATGGGAACAAGCTCGTACACCAGAAGGACAGATTTACTATCTCAAGTAAGTAAAATAATATTTTATCTTGTTCAGTCCACAGGGTTCTTATTCATTAATTTTGAAGGCTTTATACCTAATAGGCTTTAAAAACCAGAACCCAGTTTGATTGCAGATTCGATAGTCCACTTACTTCATAGGTAGGTATCTTAAGACCTTTGTTTAGCACCATGCTAATTGAACTAGCACAACGGAGAATTGAAAATGGGGATACGTTTAAAGCAAAGCTTAAGTTAAATGCTTTATGATTTCCTTTCTAGGCAATCTTAAAAATATATTTACCATTGGCAATATATTTGTAAGATATTTTGACTTACCTAGCGACATGATTAAGTATGTCAACAAGACACTTGGATTTATCAGTTTCTGCATTGGCCAGCTGATTAAATCTTTTGTCAATAAGTTTTGCAGTAACTATAACTATATTAAAAGAATAGTACCTGTGTAGGACCTAGTCTTTGAGTTTGTAGTAAGTGTGTAAGTATCTGCTAGTGAATTATGTATTACCACAGCACCTATAGGGTTTCAAAGAGTACTTAAATAACTACCTACTCTTCCAATGAACTACAAGGATTTCTTTTAGGTACCTATGAATTTCCTAGGGTCGAATTAATTGATTTCAAAGAATCGTACCTACTTGCGCATTTCTTTGAATCACACCAAAAATTTGTAGGTACCTACCTATTTACAAATAACTAAACGAAACAATAATTGACTTTTGAAAGTATAACTTTTTACATTTATCAAAAAAAATGAAACTACTTCTGAACCTTAAAAAGAGTTTAAAAAAAATTATATAAGTTTTATTAGGTGAAATCAGAAACTGAATTTTCCTTATTTCAATTTCAATACATGTAAATGTAAAAGTACCTACTAAAAGCTATTGTTTCGTTTACGGGAAAGAGAACTTTGTTTACTTATCATATCATAGCTCTTCATGCTGAAAACACTGTCGTCACGATACGCTATCGCTATCTTATCATGATCACATTATACCTGCCGTCAGTGCATAATGATAAGGCATGATAACACCGAGGAAATATGATTCATTGTACAATGTGCTATAGCAGATATACTTAGTTTGTAGTTTTTAGTAATTATATCTTTTTAATTATTTCATACAATAGTAGGTAGGTAATTTTAAATGTGACTTATTTTTTTCATGTAAAAAAGACATTTAAAGCCTTTTATAGAATTAATTTATTACATAACTACCACTTGATTTAGCTTTTGTTTTAACTATGTAGCTATGTTGTCTGTAACCTATAGATGTAATATTTGATATTAAATTAGGTAGGTACGAGGTACGACGACTACCTTAACTTTAAAAAACTTAGTAAGAATAAAGTCTAGAGTAAAATGTGGTCACCCTATCATTTGAAACTTTTGACATGGTGAATTTTAGCGATGTCGAAAGTTTCAAAATGACTAGGTATAGCCAACTATGTATAAAGCAGATTACATACATGCAAAAATGCGCCGGCCCTCGCCTCGCCGCGCCCATTGCCATTTTTGCTGTCATTAGTTTCAGAAATGCAAAGAAATGAACTTTATGTTAATATTTAATTGAAAAAAGACGAACCGTAGAAAAGAGATAATGTTTTAACGTTATAATTGCCTACTTACTCGTACCTACCTAATCATATACTTAGGTTGTAATTAATCTGAACACTAAATAATGTATGCATAGGTATCTTGACATTAAATATAAATCTTGACATACCTTATTAAATACACATAACACACGAATTTGAAATAAAACCCTACAAATCTATTTCTCGAAAAAAAAACCCCACATTGATAGTTCCTTTAAAAATAAATGGAAGGAAAGTTTAGATGGTTTACAGAACCGCTTTTAAAAATGGTTTAAAAAAACCGCTGTTAGAAACAAAACAGAAGATAGTTAACCAATTGAAAATACAATAATAGTTTGAAAAAATGATAAAGTCAGGTTCAAACCTATAGTCTGATTTTAGATGGACGGGAATAGATCCCGTCTTTTGTGTGTTTTTTCTTATTTATCTATATTTAAGAGCTATGCTCTTGTCGGTGGAGTATGAATTCTCTTCCATTTGTCTCTCTCATCTGCCAGTTGTTTTACTTCGTTAGTTGTTTATTTGTTTTAGTGTTTTTTGTTATAATCTATTTATCTCTATAGGTAGGTCTTCTGTTAGCTCTAGGCCTATAGGCTCAGAGCTAATTATTCATAATCATCAGAATTCAAAATAATCAGAAGACCTACCTAATTATTAGGCTCATGTAGTTATCATAAAAAAATAATAATTTTGGAAACTAAGATGGTGGTATCTGAAGTAGACTTAAAGAAAGGAGATAGGAAAATTAAACCCATAAAAAAGGGTCAGGCCCAAAAGGCTTCAATTTAGTAACCAGATAACCTATTTCATTTACAAAACGTAGAAAATGCGTGCACCTTAAATGGAAAAAAAGCGTTAGCTAATTTGCGCCCTAAATCACAGAATACATAAGAGTCAAACCTAAATTTAAAAAATATGAAAAATATAAAATGAGCAAGACCAAGGAGTTCCCAATTTGAAGCGGTAGGTAAGTATACTTATCCATTTTGGAAAAGAAGAACAGTGTAAAACATAATTACACAATATCCAACGCACAGTAAATAATCTGAGGTAGGAACATTGAACTAATAGATTTGGCTTAAGAGATTTATTTCTCTGAAACAGATGTGGTTTGAGTCTGACGCTGAAAGCGGTGCGATTGTATGAAATAATTATGTACTTATATCGCTAACCGGTAATGGCTAGTCTGGCGCCGTTTCCATTATTGTCGCCATTTGTTCTCTGATTACTAAATATTGTAGTCTACTACGTTGCTGTGTTGTTTCAGAAATGCCCGATCAGCAAGCGTATACCTAAAGGCTAAGCGATTTGTTTTCTTTTCTTTAACAAATTGGTGGCATTGAAAATAAATTACCTACGCAGCTTTTCACGCGCCACGAAAATAGTATTTTGAGATTTCGTAGTTAAGTTTAAATATATAGAATTATCTGAACGATGTAGTACACGATTGGTCAAGTATAAAAAAACTAGTCAAGTGTCTTTAACCGCTCCATATCTACAGTGTGTATTCGGCAAGCAGTTAAAATTGAGAATAGTACAAATACATACAAATAATTGAGAAAACGTCCATTTGTATCGTTTGTATCCCATAGCTCAAGCCATGCTCAAGTCTTAGTTTTGTGTAAATTGTTCTTTGAAAGTTGCTTATTTGGCAAGTGGCTCGTTTTTTAACCCCCGACACAAAAAGAGTTTTTTTACAAGCTAGATGTTGTATTTGTGTGTGTTTAACTGTGGCATCTCTATGTTTTACTTAGTTTAGTGTTGTTTAAGTGACTTGATTAGGATATAACCTATTTAAGATTTAATGGTTAATAATTAAAACTATCCAAATTACAAGTAGGTAAATAAAAAAAAAATTTAGCACTTGACGAATTAAAAGTTTTTACAGACCCAAAAATAAGGTTAGACCAAATATAAACGGCTTATCAAATTAACACTTTTTACACACACAATTAACACTGTATGGAGAGCGGTTCAAAAACGCTTGACCAGTTTACACTATTTTATACTTGACTTATCGAGTAGTATCGTTTGTACGTCTACTTAAGACCCTGCCAGTTCAGAGGCAAGAAAACTGTGTGTTTTTAAAAATCACTGTTATTAAACTACTACAGTTTATTTCTCAAAAATGTTACGATTGAGCATTTTTGGCTTGATAGAAAAAAATTACAAACATATCTCTAAATTTGCCTATATTACATATCACTATTTTATAATTGTATAAAATAGTGATATGTAATATAGGCAAATTTAGAGATATGTTTGTAATTTTTTTCTATCAAAAGGTGATTGCACCTTTTTATATGAAAATTATACCAATTTATTACTAAATATCTATCCGTTTTGGCTACAAAATAATAACAAATAAAACACAGCGAAATATTCGTTGAGAGCGAAGAAAGGCCCGGAGCCGTGCTCGACGATATTTCGCAGTGTTTTATTTATTTACTTTTTTGTATTATATTTATAATTTTTTTTTGTAGCCAAAACTGATAGATATTTAGATAATACATTATTTGGTATAATTTTCATATAAAAAGGTGATTGTATAAAATAGTAATATGTATGTATTATAAAAGCAAATTTAGAGGTATGTATGTGATTTTTTTCTATCAAGCAAAAAATGCTAAATTGTGTTTTGGCTATTGTAAGTGTCTGTAGAAAATCCTTAAGATTTTTATGTAAATTTTTTGAGGAATTACTGTAGTAGTTTAATACCAGTGATTTTTCAAAAACACGCACTGTGTTGCAAATTGTGAACCCATCTCGCCTTAAATAGAAAGCCCCTTGTATTCGCCTTAAATAGAAAACCCCTTGTATTTGTTGAACTTGAACTCTCGTTTCTTGATAATATAATAGGGATGGTAAAAATAATTAAATCTCCTTTATAAGAATCCGCCCCTATAAGTAGACATTAACAAACTCACTGTTAGGCTTTTAGATTCTTTGACACTCTTTTGGCCGTAAGTCTCTCTTCTAACTGAACAAAAAGTGCCAGAGTATGCTTCAACAAGTTATTTTACTCATTTTATAAGGTCTAAAGAGTTCTTTTGTGTAGAAGATTTGTAAAAAGTTAGTTCTGATCAACTTTTTGAGATTCTATTAATTATAACAAAAGCAATTCGGGCATTGTGAGCCATTTTACGAATTTCCATAGAAAAGTGTAAAAAAAATGAAAAAAAAAATATTACTCGTGATACATTCCATGATTGGCCTTAAGTGGCCCTTTTCCGATTTTCAATGTAAATCATATCAGAATCTATTCGTGAAAATGACAAAGTGGCCATTCTTAACCCCTGTGGGTTTCAATGTAAGTAGGTTAGGTATGGCAAGTTGCTGCAGAAGGTACATCTACCACATTTTAAAATTTTCAGAATAAGATATCCCTTTCTCAGCATTACCTGTACTAGTAAAAAAGGCCATTTACAACTACTTATTGTAATAAAGTCTAATAAATAGGTTACAATTGACAATAGTAAAGGTGGCTGGATGATGGGTATCTTTGAGTCACACGTCGGGTGTCCGGCACACCACACCGTACGTGGACGACAGCCAACGCAACATCAAAGGTTTTGCCACCTCGTAAATAAACAGAGGCGCTGTACAATACGTTTCAAACAAAAATGACAAGACGTTTGCTATAAACCTACTAAAGAAATAAAACATTTTTAAACACGGTTCTGCAATTTTAATAAAGTAATGAAGTAACTCTCGATGACTCGTATAATTTCTTTAGGAACGCGATACATTACAATGTTGCTGGCAATAGACAAATGCTTCTACCGACGATTTATTGTGTATTTCGCTTAACGCGGTTCGTTAGCGCACGTCAGGATTGCCAACGCGGAAGACCCGTATGTATCTTCAACGAAGCTCCCCTAAAATATTGATATTTCGAATATCAAAGGTATTAATTTAGACGGCGGCGGGCTTGGCTTGCTCTCGAGACGGCGGCGGCTGCAGGCACAGGCGGCGATGGGCCGTTGCAAGCGGTGCGTATCTCTTCCGCGTGTTCCTAAATAGACGTCGCGTCCGCGTCGTTTCTTAATTGCGAGCTGTGGCCGATGCTTTATAAGCTCCATAACGTCCGTCGGCGTGCGTCTCGACTGCGAAATGTTTGCTTTAATTATTATTGGAATGGAGGATAATTCTCAGTGGTTTTGTTCGGCTAGACTTGGCGATGTTCCGAAACGGGTAGCGATGCAAATTGCCTTGGCGGACGCCCAACGCGGCGCTATCAGCTCCAGTGGTTCCAACTCGTCACACCTTTCTGCTGCCTCTTGACTTGACCCAAACTCCTGTTACCTGTACCAGTAAAGATCATTGGTGGACAGACGGTGTTACAGATTTCTACTCGTAGTGACAAGAGGGCTTTGTCTTTGTGACTTATGTACGAGTAAGTATGTATATCATTTTGAAATACCTAGGTACTTATGTACTTACAAATTTGTAAGTTCCAAATCACGTAAAAAATAAATGTTTATTGATGGGTTTAGCTTATAAATTACAAGCCAGGCACATTTCCCGCCCGTCGTCGTGCTTTGTTCATGCATTGAGCGAGTGATTGGGCTGCGGACAATATTTCCTTTTAAGAGTCGCTCTTTGAATTCTTAATCAGAGAAACTTCTGGCGCTGCATACAAAATAATACACGTCGTACGAAAAAGATAGCTCAGTTCATTCAACCCTGCTTTCAGACGAGGCGCAAGTTTATCTGGGTTGGGTTCCCGATGCCAGGCTCAGCAATAGGTATACTTACGAACATTTACTAATTAGGTACTTACCGAACTGAGTATGAGTAAGAAATTACCTTAGATTTTGGTGCTTATTACAAAAAAAGTATTGAGTACATACCATAAAAGAAACTCTAATTCTTATGCAAGTACAGAAGCTCTTTCGTTTGTTTCCTTTATACATAGATCCATATCATGGATTATTTTTTTATTCACCCACAAGTAGGTAGTTACCTATTAGTATATGTTTCTATATAAGCGCAGTCTTAGATAAATTTTACTTATAAATAAAATATGTACTCTTAAATATATTAGTGCAAAGGTAAGTAGTATCAGTTTGATACCATAGCGTAAGATAAGACTGACGCAACATGCGAAAGGCATAGCCTTTGGACGTCTTTGGCAAGGCCGTTCGTGTATCGTTACTGGACAAACAACACCGTATTAAAATCTGATACGCACGTCCATCTATACATGTATGCGTAGTGCAACTTTGAATTAATTAAACGAATGGCACTATTTTTGAATGTCAATGTTTAAGCATCATAAAGCTGTTATTGTTCCGAAAACTTGAGAAGTCGATCGATCGAAAAGATTGACATAAAATCAATATGAAAAAGTTAGGAACTGATTGCTGGCTGATCCCACACACATATTATGTAGATTGTAGGTATAAGGAAGGAAAGATCAAATAATGTTCCTACTCAATATTTTTTTTCTATATAATTATTAAAAACCTCCCGGAACAATTATCTACATTAATTTAAATGTAATATTTCATAGTTTGTGCTGTTAAATTATGACAAATTGAGTAAAGTTGTTGTTTTTCAATAAGATAACAAGTAATTATTAAAAAAACAAAAAACCCGACTGCGTGATACAACAGTAGTACAACTTACCTATGCCCAGGCACTTACCTACTGTCTTCTGTGGCCTAGGCTTACCTAGGCGACCACCACTCTGAATCAGAGAATATTCAGAGAACACCCCTTAATTGTGTAAGCTTTTAAAATTATGGGAAACACGAGCACAAGGCAATTTATTGTTAATTATGTAATTAGCTAAATCTTCACTTTTTAAGAAGAGCATGTTCGGGTAGCGAGTCACAAGCAAGTGGACTTATCGAAGAGTGTTCACAGCGATAACATTAAAATACGGCTCACTATCGCCTTCCGAGAAGTCGTGGTCGGGCGACAGGTAGCTCTACCTAACGGCACTCTGTGAGAATACAATTTTCGTTTTAGAACAAAGTAATGATGTGCCGTTAATATACTTTCTCTTACCGTGCGCTTAAAATAGCAGTTATTAAAGTACAGTGAAACCGATTCTGTAACAGGTGGATTACCAAATGATCACTCTCTCGTTAGGTGTCATCAATTTGCTAATGAATGTCATTTCAATGTTGTCATTAATTTATAACAGTATTCTGCGATCTTACAATTCTCATTAATTAGATAATTTTTTTTAAAGTATCATCTATCATATCAGAATACAACAGGTTAATAAACATAAAATATACCTTCTCGCCATGTGACATCTACACTACATCCTTATGTGTACGATAGCGTTAAGTGTTGTGTTGAAAGTTGTAGAGTTTATAATTGTGTGTCTTATGAATGTGTGATAGAGCTGATTATTCCGCAGCGAGTTGGCAACAAGGTACTCACTCAGTTTCCACGCTCTGATTACTGGATGTTGGCTCTAGACAACGTCTTTATCGGCAACGATCAGAAACTTAGCAGCAGAGTTCTGTAATATAATTTAACAGTCATAATTCATAAGTTATAAGAAATAAGCAATAATAATTTTGCATTTTTGTGTGTCGACCAATTTAAAAAATCATCTACATAGCAAAGTGATAATAGTGAATCGTAATCGTAATTAATGAGTAATCAACTAATTAAAGCCGAAAAATACTTTTAAATGATTTTGGTAATCACTGAACAATTGTACATTGGTAAATGTGAAGGTAGCTAATGTTTTACCGGTTTAAACATTTATGCTTGATAACAAGTATGTGTAACCCCAGCAAAATGTTGCGCCTTAGAGCAATGAGAGTATTACAGATTAATGGTTCATAGTAAGCCTCAATGTAAACAAATATAGCCAAATTCGTTCATGTTGTATTTCGAAGTTATTCGAGAAAAACTGATTTTGCTGGGGTAACGTTACCCCAGCAAAACCTTTTTCAAAAAAAGCGTTTAGCCTAGAATCAAGTGTATGAAAAGATAGCTCTTAATGAGTTGTAAATGTATACCAATAGCAAAATCTGTTCATCTTATACTTTTGGAGAAATTCAAGATTTAGCTGGGGTAACGTATTGCAGTTTTCCATATCTCAAAAACTGTTAGTAGCAGAATTTTGAAAAAATACTGTTTATAGGCCTTCATTTGTTCAAATGTGTTCAAATACAAGTATTTCGATTCATCATTTAGTCGCCTTACGACATCCACAGGAAGAGATGGAGTAGTCCTATTCTGACCCGGAACCACACGGGGAGATCTTCTTTCTGGATTCTTGTTAAAAGTTCTACTACAAGCAAGATATGATCGTTTAGCCGGCTATGTAAGAGAGCCATAATCAGATTATTTTGTGTCCATTTTACTCTGATCTTATCTTACCGAGTTAAGTAAAGTGTGATAACAAAGCAAACTAATTACCTCAACAAACTGTGATTTGAAATTGTACTGAAAAGCATTTAATATTTATTTAAGTTTAAAACTAGTGATAGTATACTTGTTTAATAATACTCAATTTATCTGTGATTTTCCTAGTTTAAGTAGTTATATAGTATACGATTATTGTAAAACAGTAATTTGAATAAAAAAATTATCATGCTCATGTCTTTTCTTTATCCACCAAACGCAGTAAAACTTTTTGTATGCGACTGTACTAGCAAATAAGACTATTATACCATTATTTTGAGATGGTTACGCTCAAGTATGAAATGGCCGCTTTTTCGTAGCCTCCGTTATTTAGTCGGTTTATAGGAGAATTGATTATATTTTCTTATTTTTTTAATAACTTTTATTTCATTCGAGATTTGAAGCCGAAACTTTCAGGCATGTTTTGTAACACAATGAACACCAATGTTCACTATAGTTTATCTTTTTGTATTCAGAGTGAACTGCGTATTCGATGGCCAAAGTCACACCGCTAGAAATTCGATGAAATGTTTGTTCATCCGAATTTGTACACGTTAGAAGGCTATATCATACGTATATGTAACTGCTTTTGATTTGTTAGTAAACGTACTAGTTTACGAGTAAACCGGAATTTTCAGATTTTTTAAAATAATTACTTCGATGTTAGTTGATGAATCGAATTACTTATATTTGAACACATTTGAACAAATGAAGGCCTATAAACAGTATTTTTTTTCAAAATTCTGCTACTAACAGTTTTCGAGATATGGAAAATTGCAAAACGTTACCCCAGCAAAATATTGAATTTCTCAAAAAGTATAAAATTAACAGATTTTGCTATTGGTATACATTGACAACTCATCAAGAGCTATCTTTTCATATACTTGATTCTAGGCTAAACGCTTTTTTGAAAAAGGTTTTGCTAGGGTAACGTTACCCCAGCAAAATCAGTTTTTCGCGAATAACTTCGAAAATACAACATTAACGAATTTTGCTATAGTTGTTTACATTGAAGCTTACTATGAACCATTAATCTGTAATACTCTCATTTCTCTAAGGCGCAACATTTTGCTGGGGTTACACATACTGATAACAAACCAAGCAAGCGTCGGCCCTTAACCACGTTTGAATTTCATCAGCGATCATTCCAATGCAAGAAACACTTGAGATACTTTGAATTCCTTTGAGTGCTTGTACGAATAACAAATGCATCTAATTTACTGTGTTTAGTTTTGGATGCATAACATCATATCATACTAGTAACGAGTTGAAGATTCTTGGTCGCGGCATCTTCAAGGGCAGACCTTTGTTCGAGGTGCGCTGCATTATCAAGCCTCGTGGATTGTGGACACAGATGGGTCTCATCGGCTTGTGTCATCGGTATTAATGTACTCCAATAATACTTACCATGATCAACAAAGCTGCTTGTTACGATAAAAGAGTGAGACGGAGCATTCACTCTCGGACCACACCGGTGGCATGGCCCACCCTGTGTCCTCATACATTCGCTTTACTTGAAAACATACTAATACAATTTTGCATAACACTTATCAATGAATTACATTTTCTGGCGTTTATTCTGTTTTGTACGGATTTGTATCCATCTATAATAAATGAAAGAGGGTCTGTTCTTTATTGTAGATGTTTCTTGTATGTTGAGTTCCAAGACCGAAATGTTGTATGGTCCTATACTGTGCTCGCCATGCTTAATTGTAGGATCAAAAGGGGTCAAGTGTGCGCACTGACAAGCGCCTTACGGCCGAACCTCATATATGAACCATATTATAACCAACCATAACCAACCATGTATTATGTATTCATGTATGTATGTGTAGATATGAGTATAGTGTGTGTAGAAATATATACTTATCTTTAAGCGCCTATCGCTAATTTAAATTTTCTGTTTTTCCTAAAGGCTGACTGGTAGAGAATGCATTAAGTCCACCTTTTGTACCATTGTGGTCAATAAAGATTTAATAAATAAATAAATGAAATACTCTTAGGTACTGTCTTCTGCGCCTCATGTTCGGAAATCTGCCGCGAGATGAAACTTTAAATCTAACTAAACAATTAAAGATAAAGTTTTATTTTGGTCAGTCAGGTACATGTTAATAACATAGGTAGCTGATTTAACGGTTTTAAAAATATAATTTGATACTACTTACTTATGAATAAGTAAGTAATTCACGAGTATTGCAATTTTTTTGCTAAAGAGCAAAAAATATTAATCATACCAAAACGTGTTACATTATTATATTAGTAAACTAATTATGAAATGTTACAAGCTTTAAAGCAATTTATATGCTACTAGCTTATATTTATTTATTTAAAAAACTTTATTGTTTCAAAAAAACTTTTTGTTTTTTTTTTTTCGCTCGCGTATCCCAAGTTCAACGGGAACAGTACATTTTTCCGGGATAAAAGGTACCCTTTGTCCTTCTCAGGACTCCTAACTATGTATATGCAACATTTCAAGAAGATTGGTTCAGTAGATAAAGCGTGAAGAGGTAACAAACAAATATACAAACTCACTTTCGCATTTATAATATTAGTTGGGATTGGGATTTGTTGTAAATATGTATAATGTACCCGTATCTTCGTTTGTCCGTCTCGATATATAAAGTTCTGTTATAGGCATAGAAAATTAGGGCGGCGATCGGAAGTGTTCTGAAGGGCGCAAAGAACGAAAGTTGGATATGATATGATTGGAGTCAATGTGTTCAATTCTCCATTGTGCGCTGATTGTTGTGGTTCCATATTACTCATGCGATGTCACAGCAAGGCACGGTCGTCGCCGGTCGCTACTGTGCGCATACGTCTTTATTGAATACTGATAAGTTTACTCATATAACTGCCTGTTGTTCATTATTCATATATGAATGTTTTGTTTTTCTACCTGTTTAGGTGAACTAAGGCGAATAAATTTATTTACATACCTTATAGAGGTTCCAACGTCATTACAGTAGGTGTGTCTACATATTTGGCATCAATAATACGATAATGAATTCACAAATTGAAAGTGATTGATGCTCTTGTGTTTTGTACCATTAAAATTTAGCTTTGTCCAAAAATGGCAAAAAATTGTTTGCTGCCTAAGAACATCGGATCCACATATATATATAATAGCATTGGCTTATTCTGTCTTCCTATAATAAGTTTAATTTTTTCCCATCTTATCTACCTTATCACTTGATAAACAAAGCTTTGTAATATTGATACACATTTTAAGATCAACGACACTGGACTTTAATTTTGGGGTATGTATGAGTAATCGCATGGTCAATCCTTGCTGTCAGGCTATTTGATGCTGGCTCTCCGCCTGATGTACTATTCAGTATCAGAATTATATTTCCTTCAACTGTAAAGAGTCGATAAAACAACATTATTAATTACCTAAGACCATATGTATATTGACCATTCAGTTACTAGAAAATAAAAACTAGAGGGTCAGGTCATTAAAAAACAGTAGGTAGGTAGGTACCGACTACATTGACCACACAGTATCAGATTGTTTGCGAATCAATCTTAAGTTGACAAATCATGACTATTGCTTGCCCTACTTACAAGTTACCATTGAAATTAACATACGCAATGAAGGGTGACAAGAATATCAAGTAAATAGAGTGTGCAGTGCTACCCCAAGTAACAATTTCTTGTTCTATAGCAGTCCATAGAACGTATCTCAAACACTACTTTTGGCACTATAAAAGGCCAAAGAAGGTCGAGTAAAGCCGATTTGGCGCAATTATATCACCAATAAGTGACATAGTAGAACCGTAGTAGTGTTAGCGGTGACATTTTAGCTCTATAAAGTTGATATAATAATGACTCATATGACAATTTATTGACATAAGGGGTACAGTAACGCTACTTTAGTGTTTTTTTATACAGTAGTAGCGTTCGTGTTACCATTATAGCGATATTTTGTTCTATAGTAGAGTCATTGATTCCTATACATAACAAATATTTTTTTTCGGAATTGGCGAATCGGCACACGTTCGGTAGTTCATATCAGAGCATAAAAATTGTATGGATTTCAACCTTCAAGGATTTGAGCGTGGTTACTGGTTAGGTTGTATTATCTTATTTTGACATTGAATAAATTGTTCAATACTGCAAAATTTGCGTGCGAGAATAGTTTTACCGATAGAATAGTACTATTTTTATTTATATTTTTAACGCGCCTCCAGTTCATTTAGTTTTGAATATAATTAAATATTAATATTATATTAAAGGTACCTCAGTTTTGTACTATAAAGCGAATAGTAACTCCGTAGCCCTTATCGGCCAACTATAGTACTCATGACAAAGTTTCTGGAGCCATCATGAGTAAAATTAGGGTTACATAAGACTTTAGTTGGATCACGCAAGCTCTTTAAATTAGGTAAATTTTGATCTCGGTTTTTGAGTGATGTTGTTTTCTTTTCAGTGTTCGTTGGTTGTCCAAGAAAAATGGACCTACTAATGGATATTGACAAATTTCTAAAGTGTGACGATTTTATGCTGCTTGCTTTAGCGGAATGCCCTTGGGAAATAACCTATTTTATTTTACGTAAAAAAGGTTTTGCCTTTGGATTATATACCGATTCATCTTTACAGAGTCACTTCATAATTTACAAAAAAGACATTGCTATATTGTTATTTTTAATTTTTTTTTGGTGTCAGTGGTGCAAGATTACTATTTAGTAACTTTACTTAACTCTACTATATAGTAACTACTTATGATCACTATCCTACTGATGAATGTAATTACTGTGTTTATGCTTAATTAATGTAATAAGTATTCACGTAATCCATAATTGTAATTTTGAGCTCTTGAAAGCAGGCAATCCGTCTATGTTTACATTTAGAGAAATGAGCGAGAAACCGCAACTAACTTTCTGAAGACATTGTTTTAATGAATTTATCAACCCGTTGTGCCAATACTTTCCAGTTCCCAGAGGATATATGGTAAACATTGATTGTGTGTTGAGAAGTGCCCGTGGATTGGCAGACAATACATTCGGCAATCGGTTGTTCATTAATTGTAGTAGGCTCTTAATAGCTTGTTGACTTATATTGTAATCAATGGCCCAATTTTTTTATTTCGTCGCATAATTGCTGGTTTTTATCCTCAATTACATCACAGCTTAAAGATTCTGAACTGCAATCACTAATATCACTGGGGTCTTTTTTATTTACTTCATTCATACAAACTTAATTTTGTACGGACCCACATTGCGCTGATTTGGCGTACGTTCTAATATAAAGGAGAAACATACGCCATTACAGGTCAAAATTAATATTTAAAAGTAGCAGTTCCCTACTTTTATGTACCTTATTTATTCTTTATAGGTGATGAAATATCAGCTATGTACGTTATTGCGTTTTAAAAGAACATCCAAATCCAAAATATAATAGAGATTGAAAAACAATTAAAACACTTTAAATTGCTGTAGAAGTGTCCATAAAATCGATTATAGAGCAAAAATGCTCTATTGTGGCGTTGTTAATAATACTAAAGACCATGCACTATTGTAGTGATTTGTCAAACCACAATGTCGCTAAATGCTTGTATTGTTGGTTATTCATCACTGCTATAACGCAATATATATACCGGTAATCAGGGAACCCTTATGGAGCAAATACATAAACATAAAGGTAAATTCAAACACTACTATAGAGTATTATTGCTCTGTTCTGGCTATATTTGAAGCTTTTATAACACCTGTCTATAATGGCTCTATAAAATGATGAAGTTAACCTTTACATCGACAGATAATAAAATAATAGAATAGTTTATAGAGCAAAAACGCTTTACTAAACGCTTCTATACAACACGTAAGTATCGGTAAAAACCTTTATACGACGTTTACTCACCTTTTTGTGATATAAACCTAAGCTATAGGTCCAAAATGTTACTTGAGATACGCGTCTGTAAGCAATTAAGAACTTCGGTTACGTTAAGCCAATTTTCTCTATGAGCTTGACAAATTAATTTGCTTAATTTTTTTAAAATTTGTTATAAAGATACGCAACAAAAATAATGTATAGCTAACGTCTTCTTGACTGTCGGTCTTGTGCAGACGGTCTACTCCAAGAAACTGCTCAAAGATATGGTAGGCAGTCTTACTTACTTGGATGGTTTGGTACGTAGAGTTAGCGACTGGCGCCTCGTGCATACGTAGGGTTACCCGCTTACAATCGAAATTATCAGCAATTAATAGCTTTGGTGGCCATTGTAACCTGTAAGCAATTTTTTAGTTATCTTATCACGCTTCAACCTAGATTGTGGTTCAACTTTGATTGGTTATTTATTGATTACATTTACCTTTTTTCCTTGAATCTACTCAACCATTGGAATCTTGCAAGACCTTACGATAGATTATATAAAAATTTTAAAGAGATTTTTCGGAATTCCAAAATACCTGGAAAATTCTGATAAGTCTTCTCCCAAGACAAATGCTCTGGACATTTGACTACAGAGGCAACCCTAGTGGTGTGCTCGTGGGCCGTGTTTACGTCTAATTTTGGCGCGAGCGCCGCGACGCCTGCCTCTGCATCCGCGCCCCGCAGCCCGCGGCCCATTGAATACGGTACGCTCGGTTATTTCGACTGGCGAAGCCGCCACTACGACGCCACCAATCTTAATGCCAGCCTCCCTGAAGCCTTTTAGTTAATATGCTTTAGAGAATACGGACTTCGTATCACTTCTATTAAGAATTAATATGACGTAGGTACCTACCTAGATAGTGTTACCTACCTAGATAGTGTTACCTACCTAGATAGTGTTACCTACCTAGATAGTGTTACCTACCTAGAGACGCGTATACCTTTTATACTTTCAATAAAGGTTCAAGTTCATAATGAGTTATGCAAACCAACCGCAGAGCTTATTCTTCAAAGGAGCCTGCGGTAGAATCGATTGATATAGTTAGGAATCCAATTTTGAGAATCTATCACATAAAATTTCAGATGAGACGAAAGGCCGTATCCTCGGAGTACCTACGCCGCTTTTAGATATATGTATTTTCATTAGTAATAAAAGAACATAATCGGAATTCTTAGATTAGGTACCTTCTATAGCTCAGTTTCCTCGTTATAAAATTTTCGAGTCTTGCACCTGAATTTCATACTCTAATTATTTTCTTAGTCATGCAGAACTCCCAGCTACTCAACATGTTAATTTAATGCTCCATTTTAATTAGATGATTAGAATTACGTAAAAGGTAAAACATCATTATTGACGAAATTTAGAACTGATGGCAATCGTAAAATTATAGGGCATTAAAGGAGTTCAATCAAAGCGCATCTTTGCTTGAGTCGTTTGGCTCCAGGCGCAACTTAACGAGTCGGTCCTTCGTGTTATATTCCCATCGGCTTTTAGAGGCTTCACGAAGCAGGACTTCGCCGACTCTTTGTGTGGTGCGGGCAACGGCAGGACTAACTTCTCAGAATTGCGTTCACGTCCCTCCCGCCTCTGATCCCCCTATAGTAATCGCTATTCGGCAAGACAAGACACGACTGTAAGTTCTTTAAGATATGGTATCATATATTATTGGAATATTAATAATAAATATTTTATAATCACTACGTAACTTTTACTCTTTTTAATATTAGGTTTGTCTCGATGATTTCTAATTAACTAATGCGCGGATCTATCTATATCGTCTTTTGTCTATTTCATTGGTATTGTCATTTTCCTTAAATTACGTAATTGTAAAAGTATGTTCTACTGTAAATATTACTTACATCATTGTATCTATTTCGTTATTTGACTTATGAATAAGTAATGTATGGAGGTATAAATGCTTTGTTAGGTGTTTGTTAGGTCTATGCAATAGCCTTTTTAACAGATTTCCATAATTTTCCATCAAATTAAATCCGAAGAATATTACCTACTCCCATAGCAAAAAAAAACAAACAGATTAACTTCTTACTCATTTTTAATTTTGGTTTAGATTTATGAAACGTTAAACTTGTCCGGTAGTCCTACACAAAATAAGGGATTAACATAACAAGAACAGGTTCTTCCAGGTACGTGTTATAAAAACATCTCATTTATATCGATAAATTGTGTGGCTGCGTCGGCGCCTCCCTGCGCACTGGCAGTTCGTATTTAGCTCTTTTTATTTTATTTCTGTACACCTGAGTTGTTAGTAACAAAGGGATTGATTTTTTCTCTCAGCTCCGCCCCGGCCTTTGAGCAACTCGCCGCATTTCTCGGAACCGGCGTCGATCATTCAGTGATCTGAGATAGCCCGCCGATAGCTTCACGAACATCGGCTCGGCTCCTTCGCTCCCAATTTGACTCTTCGATTAATACCACAAAAACTTTCCGAATCTACCTTCACTGCATGCATACAATTTTTTAGGCCTTTTCCATCTTGTGTGACTTTGAGATTTGTTGAGGTTCCTATCCGTTTAGTAAATTAATTCCTCTTTTGTTGCTTTTGTATTACCTATGTGTAAAAAAAGTACATTCATGATAACTTTGATCTGATGACCTCCAAAATGGCGAACCGACATCGTCATCGCGGTAAAGGTCTTCTATACAAAAAATTTGATCTGATTTATTTGTTCTTCCCATCTTGGTATTTAGCTTCGCGAGTCGTGAGAAATAAAGTTCACAGCACTTAATAGGGGTTGTCAAATCATTCGCAATAACAAGTTTCGACCTTGAATTATTAAACAATTGTATTTGGGGCGAATGTTATGTAAATCACATCTGACATTTTGTATCTTGAAGGTGGGGTGCCACATGCCGCGTTCCCTTCTCGCCTTCAACATTTCGCAATTGCGTTGTGTGATTGTCCTCGATTTAAACATTCGCGTGGTGTATAAACTTTTTAATTGTCATTGTCCTCAAAACGCAGCATCTAAGTAATATTAGAAAGGAGTAGCTGAAACCAGTCATGCAAGTTTAGTTAGACTCACTCGCCTTGCGAAACAACCTTTGTTCTTCTAGCCTTTAGGCTTTAGTCACTATTTTATGAGCAATCAAAAACATAAAATTATTTTGGGTATACACTACCTGGTGTGGGGTGTGGATACTTAATGATAATGCAAATGTGGAGGTTATAGGACCGCTATGTCAGGTTGTTTCCACTCAGGTACCCACGAATTATGCCTCAGGGCCTCGGGTGAACTAATTTTGTGTCCACGTGTTATACTTATATATTTTTTACTAATGTATTTTGTTGGTTGGTAGGTAGATACTTTTGATCAGTGTTATAGAGCTTGTAGTTCGGTATATTGCAGTCATTTTAAGGAACATGTTGTATTTATCAAGGTAGCTCTGTGGAGCGTCAGTCCTGGCGACAACAAAAAGCGCACCGATACGAATCGAGTGTTGAGGTAATGATGGTGGCAGCGGAAAGAGGGGAGGGAGGTGGTCGTGAGTGCGGGACGCTGGGCTGGCCTGCGGGAGTGAACGGGATGCGCATACAAACACTCAGGTCCAAAGTCCGTGGCCGCTGCAGGACACTAGCCTCGCCGCATTGCGCTCACTGCACGCACTCACCATCTCACCGGACTCGTCTATCTCAGGTACGGGTTTATTACTTTTTTTGATTCATTCGACGACGCAAGCAAGCTTCTTCTGATTCATCGAGTATGAGGAAAATATGTTAATATGTCTCGATTACACGTCATATAGTATGAATATAATTTTGTTGGCTTTATCTTAAATAGAGCCAATGGACCAAAGTTTGTCCTGCGAACGTAGACTCAGATAAAGCACTTCGTTATTATAATGTATTCCACACACAATCAAGGCTAATGTCCTGTGACTTTATTAGCGTTATTATGAACACACATTAGCAGAAGTGAAAGGGTGTCCAATGTACATGTCCAGCGTTAACTGTTTAGTTCCTGGCAACTTCCAGTTCCGGAGCAGCAGCTCGCCTGCGACCATTAGAACTTCCTGTGTGACTCCGCAGTGAATGGGCGCTCTATCCACGACCTGCTAGCTGCCATATGAATGGCTGACGCGTAATGCACATTGAATTATTCGTGCCAGACCGGCTTCCGTTGGCGCCGGACACATGCTCCGTGTTCAGCCTTTTTCGCTGATTAACGTCTAATTTTAGGGCACAGCTCCACCACATGACTCCTAGTGACTCAGATCCGCTTAATAACTGCACAATACCGTTCGAGACTTATTAGTAGAGTGCATGGTCTAAGAGCGGTTTGACGCAGTGGGTGGAAGTTTATGACTGCAGTTGCATTTACATAAAGGGCTTTGAATTCCCCTTTGAATTCTTCAGTACTATTTTGGAATTAGCTATATTTACCTGAGGACGCTATGTCTAGTTCATTTACAGATTCCCGCTCCCGACATACCTGTCAGGACTAAGACAGTGGTCCAAATGGATGGAATCAGTTTAAATTATATTTTGTGACGACTATGAACTATGAATGACTCTTAGTCATATAGTTCTTATTTGCACAAGCCAATTACTACTGATTCCGACTTAGATCTCTATAAAATCACTCTATGAAACAAGCCTAAATTACAAAAAAATCTATAAAAAATAAAACAAATAACTAATGTCTTATTTCTTCTTCTAAATTAAGTAGTGATCTTTTATTTGTAATCACCATGTTTAAGACGCGAAGTCTAGTTAGACTTGCTTGAATCATCGCTTTTACAAAAAGATTTACTCTTAGAGCTATTCTGGCGCGAGACTACCACACACGAGAAATGAAATGATTGACGCAGTTTGCTACTGAGATTCCCTTTACACGGTTCTAAAAGTGACTTTTATGAGCACTTTTGCGAAATATTTTACGACTCATTTAGAAATAACTTCATTACTGTTTCCAATTTTATCTTGTTTGTCAGTGTCCAGCTAATTTAGAAGTTATATAGGCCTTTTAATGATTGGATTAAGAAGAACGTTTAACAAACTCATTGCTATGTGATATATGCAGTGAACCGTATCGTTTTAGTGGGCACAAAACCTGATCTGCTAATTTCCCGTTTCACTACATGTGTTTTGATTACATTATGATAATTAATTTATATTGGTAAAAACCAAAGCCAGCAAAGTACAGGTCAGACGACCTCCAAACCGGTCCAAAGAACAGTGATCGCAGTCAGAGTCTTCGTTCTTGGAAACATTTGGTTGTTTTAAAGGAGACAAAGATAAGGCGGAGCACTGTGGCGTCGACCCGGATGCTGCGGCTCCGAGCGGCCCTGACTCAATATATCTGAAAAGTCAGGTCACGCCGCCAGCCGCCATCATCCTTGATGTAACGTCGATAATTTCATTCTCAAATTCGATTAATCATAACCTTGCTTACCTATGGCCATATGGTTTGCGTATTCATGACAATCGATTTCAACACGTCGAATTATTTATCAATGAAATGATTGCAAGCTCTTATTATTTATGGTCCGATTGGATCGAGGACTAATCCTTCTAGGAATGAGTATTTTGTTAAGCTTCCTGTTTCCGACGGTACTGGAGCAAGTTGTAATTTGTATGAGATAACGTGGCTACCTCGTATTTTCTTGTTACTTTCTAAAGTCAGATGAAATAACACGTCGGTAACCTCTGGCAGCGAGAGGCAGGCCACCGCGCCGCAAGGCCGACTGGTCGCCGTGCGCGTTCACCGTCGGCGCCTGCACCGCCTTGCGTGCGTGAGTGCGTATGCACTGACATGTATCTAAAACACACGTATGCCGTACCGTACTATGACTATATTCATATTGTTATCACGTATTTATTTACTCATAATAACAGCCATTAACCGTAAACATTTGTTCACACATATTGGTCAGATGAAAGATGATATAAATTGACGTTCCTGCACCGAAGTGCAGAGAAGGTAATATTTTCCTTAAAGATCCTTCAGGAAAAGATGATGCTGCGTGAGAATACACCGCGAACCTGATAGATAACGGCAGTGCGCTAATATATTAGCAGTGTCTGGTTTTATTGGCGATGTAGTCAATGTATTAAAAACTCAAATGGAGCGTTCCGAATGGCAGGCGGCGCCGGAGCAGCTTTTGATGTCCCTGTGTGTAAATCAATCGGTTCCTTGTCGCAAACGCGGCTGCGCTGGCGCCATGCGCTATCGCCTCCTATCCTACACATACGACGCTTTTGTTCTCGCTACATAACATGTAGATATATTATCAAAATAATATTGACTCGTCGGTACATCGAATCGATGGTTGTATGCACCTTTACATGTCTACTCATCATCCTATAGGAGATGATTATTTTCTTTTTTTTTTTTCGTTTTTGTGGGGTTACAGATGTTTAAAATCCGTTTTCATAAACTTGATTGAAATAATTTCATATCTGCCGTACTACCCTCATTAACTAATTCGTTTTCCCAATTTACTTTTTTAATTATTAGGTACATTTAGCTTTCAGGAAAATACGTAAAATGCGTGGTAGCTGGAACAGTAGATCCCAATAATAAAATCATTGGCCGGAAGTCGATGCGTCACGCTTGCGTTTTCGTCCAACTCTGTTTGTGTGGGTACATGAGCGCTATGAATGTGTGGGCTGACTATAGACTGCATAATATTTTGGTTTTTGATTGTCAAGCGCAGCGCATAATTATACAATGAAACTGCATGTATCAGCTTCAGCAGTGAGGCTTAGATTTACAATCTGCAGATTCTTTGGCCATATTTGATATGTCTGATATATAGTAGTTGTGTAGCTCTACATTTGTATGTATAGTGTTTCTGATTATAAGTGTGTGCGTTTATTTACGTACGCGAGCGCGGACTCGTCCGAGATTCAAATTTAGAACGCCGTCTCCGCCATGTTGTTCTCGGTGAAAAACCTACAATCCATCGCGTGGAAACCGTGGATGTGTCACAAAGAAAAATAATAGTAAAAGTGTTTGTGGGCCTCTGATATGATTTGCTTTTCATGTAGATGAAAATTAATTTATAAATTCAAATAACATGGATACATTTGCCCAGGTACTTACCTCAATATCACTTATTTCCCGTGTGATGATTGTAAGTAGGTAATTACCTATTACTAC
Source organism: Acrobasis repandana (assembly GCA_963576875.1). Classification (NCBI taxonomy): domain Eukaryota; kingdom Metazoa; phylum Arthropoda; class Insecta; order Lepidoptera; family Pyralidae; genus Acrobasis; species Acrobasis repandana. The sequence goes on from OY756215.1 coordinate 9,857,988, forward strand.
AACTATATTTGTTACCTACAACGTGATAACACTCGATTTGACTGTTAAGTTTTGTTTTTCACCTAATTAATTTTAATAATATAAATGTTATTTTGTTGCTAAAATATTGGGTTGTAAATGTAAAAAAACGGAAAAAAATTACCCTATTATTATTTGTTTTTATTAAATTTGAATTGTAAAATATTGACTTTTATATATAAATATAAATATTTAATAGGTTTAATGCTAAAATATGCCTATTTAAATTTTTTTTATGTATATTTTTTTTTTAAAATGTCAGCCATTTTACAGAATGACGTATGCCATTAGAAGGGGTTAAACTTGAGAGCCCGTACTACCATAACGTTACTTAGAGCGATCTTCAGTATATCAATTTTAACGAAATATTGTACTCACTTTGAAATAAAAATACAGCAAAGTTCAGGACTAACTCTAGTCATTATATGTTTTAAAAACACGATTGCTTAAAATTTTGTCGATGGAAAAATATTGCCAAGTTGCCTCCAAATCATCTCCGAATTATACTAAAACGGCTAGTATTAAAGAAATACAGTAAATTAGCCCTTGTACCTATGGATTATAATTGTATTAAACATAAGGCAGTCATCATATGTGTAATTTTTTAAATAACTGTTATATATTTCTTGTAAAACGAAAAAAAAAACTAAAAAATCACAAACGCGTAAACCAGCCGCATTGACCAGCCGCGCCGTTCCCGTCTCCGCATTGCTCGCAGTCTCGCTTCGGCTAGAGTAAATTTATGTGCGGGGAAGCGGGAGAAAAATTTAGATTCCAGATTTTAACATGATCAGTGATCACTGAAAACTTATCGACTTTTTTGTTTTTGTCCACAAAATAATTTTAAATCTATTATTTGAATAATTGCAGGGCACTGTTAGTAGATTACTTTATTATTACAATACGTAGAGTCTGATCAGTCTATTGTTCTGGGGGCCACACTCCTTTATACTAGGTACTTATATAAATAAAATTAAAAATAGTGAAAGTCAATTGTGAATATTGTGATACTTACCTCTTGAATAAAGTTGGTATAATACAGCGCAGATCTATAAATGTTTTATACATTAATTGTTAGAACTGTAAAAAGTAACATCGTTCATTTTCTGACTGACTGAATACTTACTAGAAATTAATCAGATCTTAGAATATACGTCGGTATAATATCCTACCACCTATCTCGGTATACAAATCCGTATTTATGTTACAATCGTTAATGAATTTAATGAAATCTTGTATTCCCCTAGTGAAACTGAAAGACTCGACCTAGTCTTTAATATTACATAATTTTAACGTTTATAATTTTAACGTATAGTAGGCTAGGCCACTGCCTAGCCTACTATACGTTAAAATTATAAACGTTAAAATTATATATAATAATTATTATATAATTATATATAATTATTATATATAATAGTGTGTTTGACATATTGAACACTTTCAATATGTCAAACACACTATTATGTAAGGATAAATAAATATTTTCATCAACGAAGCGTAGGTACCTACATACTTATATGCTCTCATGAATGAGTGAGTCATCTCCAGAATTGGTTCAGTTATCCGCCAGATTGTTACTGACCGACGACGGAGACCCGTTGTGCTGTGTGGCTACCGGTCGAGAATAGGGCCACACCATCTCTTCTTTATGTCGTAAGTGGCGACTAAAGGACTAAGCACAAACATCTTATCGCAAACTGAAAAGTTGACGCCAGGCTGGTCGGTCGTAAAACTATAGCCAAATATTTTAAACTGTTCCGGCTATTTACGATTTCGCAAGGTCTCCGGCATCTTTGGGTGACTATTGACATGCATATTATATTTGGAGAAGTAAAAGCGGGAAAGCGCACCCTGTGATCCGAAGCAGCACAATTGAGGATGCTACCGGGAACGCGCTAAGATAATGAAGACGGAGAGCCGCGACTGAGATTCTGCCAGTATAGGTGCATGTAAGATGTTTTTATTCACAGCTGTGTATGCCTGCCTGCGCCTCCAGGATAGGTAAATATAGCGCATGTCCTAAGATACATGGTACAAAGATGGCCACTGAATAATATGATAACGACATAAGTAAAATTCAACTCAATTTACCTACTTTAATTTTTAAGGAAAATAGGTAAAATTATATCTTTCGTACCTAAATGGAATACCGAGGTCCTATCTATCCTTATTTGCTGAATACAATTATCAAAAGAGTAGAGCTTTCAGTAAGTTCAAGCCAATTCAATGTATTAACTTTACAAGTATACGACCTGTATTTTAAATAAAAAGATATAGGCACCTTTGCAGCATAAATGTGAAGGACCGGATTAGAATTATATAGTATTTATATTATTAATTATAGTATTTGTTTTAATTGTTTGTTTTTTTATAAAGTTTAAATGTGTGTTTATTATGTAAATAAAATGAGGTAAAAGATACAGCAAAGAAATAAACATCATTAGTATGATTTTATTAGAAGGGGGTAGACTCTTCTCATGCAATATTAAATAAGCTTGCGTAATTAGCCCCTTTAACCGCGAACGTCGGACTAATCTGACAAACATTTTCGTGCCCATTTCGCGAACGTCGGATTTATCCGACCAAAAACCTATGGATGTTAACAATTCCACGCGCTGGGAGCACGACAACTGATATAAAGTCTCGCGGTGAAAGGGTTAAACAGGTAGAGGCTGCGTGTAGTTGGCTATTTGGCTCGTCAAGCCGTCATTGGACGGCAGCACACTTCAGCTAACGGCATCGAATGTTTATGCTGCCCTATCTGCTGAGTTTCCACAACAAAGAAACATATTTGCATGTCAACATCATTATTCGAGGTAAACTAACAACGTTTGTAAATAACGCACGCACTCACAATGTATTTTAATTTCACCTGAAATATGTCTTTCATGGTTTATTTATTACTCATAGAAGTATTGATATTTTGCGTTGGGATTGTGCCCAAAAGATTAGCCCATCAGCACCGGTTTATCTCGCTTTCTTAACGTAGCCAATATTTTGTGTGAATCACTGTTTTTGTTATTCCGCAGTAGATTTGTTTTGATCTATGCGACTCTTTAAAAAGTGACCAATATTGTGTATTAAACATTTTAACCGCACAACCAACTCGTTTACGTAATCAAACAGTAACAGTGAATAAAAGCAGCTTTATTTTGAGGTTACTCGGCAGCCGTTCATTGTGTGTCTGCTCTGTGTGTTGTGTACACCAAGTGTAAAGCGGAAAAATTACGTCCGAGACGAGTGCGTCCGACATGAGCATGACGCGCGTCCGGTGGTGGCCAGCGCCATCTAAGGCGCGTACTCTCTGCCTGCAGATTGTACTCGATTTAACTAGTTAATTGGCTTGTTTATCTGGACTCAGTGCAATCGACTTATAAATGCTGATTTAGAGACCGTAATGGCTCAGAAGCTCACTTGATGGGGTGGGATCATTTAACAGGCGCCAAAATCGGTTTCGGGATTCGATATGTGCTATTTATAAAGGATAATAGTTTGATGTACCAACATTGCAACCGGCAATATGAGATTGGTTTCTTTTAACTGCTCATGTGCTGTTTGCCATTGAATTCCTTTTATGCCTCAGTTAGTGTTTGTATGCTAGTTAGGTCGCGTATTGGTAGTTGAATGAGATTTGGGAGTTACTAAATCATCATAGTTATTTTAATGTTTATGTTAGGTTACGTCGACACACGCAGTGCCAACTTTATTTTCCGTTTAATTGAAACACGAGGCATTTCACCGAATTCGTCATATTGTGCCTGCGATTCAGTTTACGATCCGTACTTTGTTGCTGCCAGAGTTTATGCGCTTTTGAGTGGCTGTCGACAGAGACAAACATCTTTTCGCACCGTTTTTGGATTAAATTAAGTCTCGCTCGTTTGTATTTGTCACATCTAATTAATATTGTCAAAAAGCGTGCTCGTACAGAAATGTATTTGAAATGAGATTTAAGTTTAGCTTTTATCTGTTACCATTTATGTTTTGGCGATGGTTATCGTCTAACAAGTGGACAGTTGCTGTCACTGCAATGTTTCATTGTTGTTATTGCGCGTGGCAAAGGTCCGATCCCGGAGTAGCAGTCGACACCAGTTTGACTGGTACCTACTTGTACTCGAGATTGTGCGCTCAAAAGACACCGGTGTGGGTTGTGTAAGAGTAGAAGGCCTTCACGCGAGAGAAATGGCAAGCGGTTTCTTAATTCTCCTTGTCATCGGGCGATTGTTCACTATGACCCATTTATGTAGATTCTAATTTCGCGAGGCTTACTCGCTGTCATGTCATGTGCCAGCTCACTTGCTCTGTTATTAAAACAAATTGCTCGGTTTCGCTTACAGACGCATGTGCCGCTACGTCATTACTGTTTATTACTTCATTTACGTAAGAATGAACTCTACTCAATATGAATCTACTTGCTTTACTGCTAGGAGTACCATCTATGGCAGAAAATATTACATTATAATAAGTAATATGAATTTAGAAGTAGAAATTCTTTATTTGGAGCATAAAAATACAGCATATGACATTGAATATGAAAGAAAAAACAAAATATGCTATTAAAATGGTTACTCTCAGCATTTTGTCGAGGGTTTCTGCGGCCGAGACGCTGGTTTTCAGATGAACAGTTGAGTAAGCATAAGCATGGCTCTGCCTTACATTAATAATTTAAAGTACTTATATGTGGTTGTTAGCACAGTACAGCACTGTGGCACAGCTTATTAAGTGTTACATTGCTCAATTAAGTAAATACCTCTTGAGATTATGTTTAAAGGAGTAAACGGATTTTAAATTTCTAGTTGGAGGTGGTAGGTTGTTCCAACATTTCGTGGCAGCAGCATCATAACGAAAACTACCACGAAATGCAGCTGTACTGTACTTAATTTGATTCCTCCATTTAATTAACGATATGAATTAAAACAAAATCTATACTTAGGTAGGTACTTCATGAAAATCTTGAGGAGTACGTAAACGAAGGTGTTTTAAAATCTACCAGAAAAATCCGAAAAATTGAAGATCACCAGATCTTAATGTAGAAAGGGCACGGCATGCAGAAACGGTTTGGGTTAGGGGCGTGATATTTGTCCAAAATGTAGGGAGTTGTAAGTAAGGGCCATACAAAGAAAATTTCCGAGAGTGTACCGATCGAGAGGCCGTAGGTCGAGATGGCAAGCCAACCCCCCCTCCGCAGGATCAAGTAACTAAGCGAAGCCTGAACACAGAATAAATACTAGTACTGCCCTGAGGTGCCTGAGGCGAAGGTTGAAGCTTGCTTGTGAAGGCTGAGCGTTTATTTTTTGTATTTAGCAGCGTTCCACCGGGTGTACCACGATCCACGATACCCATCCCCTTTTTTTTACCAACGTAAGTAGGTATTTCCTTCTTGGTTAGTAGGTTTCCTAAATAAGGTATGCAATTAAATTTTTATCACTACTGTCATTTCCCTTTGATACAACAATTTTACATTATTAAATACATATATTATGTGTAATAAAAATTATCCCCCTAAAATACAATGATAATTAAATATAATAATCAAAATACATATAATTAGGAAGAAAAAAAAATACAATTTAAAACCACAATAACTCCATCGAAAAATTAATAGTAAGTAACAATAATTGTTAAAAAAAAATATCAGTATTATTAGTAGTATTCGTTTACACTAATGTATGTCTACTGAAAATGGTTTTAAATAACTAGGTGCCTTTGTAGTAAAAATTAACATTTAAAGCATAATTTCTTTATCAAGTTTACATTGTGTAGCAAAATATGATGACTGCATTAAGAGATTCCGCTTTTCCATAACATTCAGTTTATGTATGTATAAGTATAAATTAATTACCTACTGGAAACGATGTTTGTTTATGTCCACGCTGCCAATACCGTATATTTCTTAGAACGTGATTACGTGTCCGCTCTCAGGGTATGAGTAGTGCGGTGGACAGTGGTGTACCAACGGGGCAGCAGTGTGTGCGACAGTTGGGCCGGCGTTATGCCATCTGAGACATCCTGACATGCAGCCTGCTCTGTAATTACAATCCGCCCCCCCCCCCCCCCATTTACCTCGGCTCCTGATTGTCCCACGTTCTTCAGTCAACAAATACAAGTCATTAGATACTCATACGTATACAATAGATTATATTTCACACTTGCTAAGCATTCTAATATTAGTTGAAGTTATTTATTCCGCGCGAGTTTGTACTTTATCTATAAGTGGACGCGTACAAAAACAATCGGTGGATAGTCATTTAAGTCATTTTACTGAAGACTTATATGGTATTTCGATGTAAGTTTATTGGAAACGTTGTTAAGTATTAACAAGGACCTTATATGTGTGAGCAATGTAGATACATTTTTCGTATTAAAAATTTGCATTTTATACCCGGAACTTGAAATATGCATTAAAATAACTCGTGCCTATTTCCTGGAGATAAACGGCAGGAAACAAACACGAAATAAACTAGTGAGCTCAAGCCACAGAGGCCAGTGATTCCAGTGAATGAGCTGACTCCTCCGCGATCTGCCTACTACATAGGTACCCTAGTCACGTGTATAGGAATCTCTAAGGTATGAGATCAACTATGCATGAGTACAAAGAAACTACGGGGAAAACACTTATATGATAAGGATTGCATAAGGGAATGGATTTCGACTTCCGATGTGTTTTTCCGATAGAGTGGTTTGACAAGGAAATCTTATCTATTTTAGATAGAGTATACATATAGATGTAAAGTGTATAAGACATTCAGTTTACATATATATATACCTATATCTATGTAGGTATATTCTATAAGTATCGGTATTCGGGTTTTCGGTGATGAATGATTATATAGAGCCTAAAGTAGACATGTTCTGTACCCGATTGACTCCGTTAGGGATAATATTTATGTAATATTGATCAAATGCTTAAACTTGAATTTTATTAGCTCTAACAAAAAAAAATGGTTGCCTGTAAAGTCGGTTTTACGGGCGAAGATTTTACGTGACAACGCGCGCGGCAGACCGATCATAGTTGAGTGGGAGAGAGACGCAAGGCATTCGGCGGGCCACTCTCTCGTTCGGTGACTCATCGTAACGTTACCGAGCGTTACACTTTTTCATAAGTGACTCCCAGCCGCAACCTAATTTAAGACGTTGTCACGTCAAAAACAAATTTTACCACCTATGAACCTCATTGACTCTATCAGCGATACTATTTCTACTACATATGAATATTAGGAGGATTGAGTGGTACTTTTACGAAAAATAATGCAATTAGCATTACATTTGTAAAAAATACCTAATATTTATCTAGAGAGACTACGCATTTTATACAATATCAACTTTTCGATTTGTAAAAAATGTGTAAGTGTAAGTAAAATAGCATAACTTGCCTTACGCAAACACGGAAATTTAGTAATACTTCGGAAGTATTAGGAGGAAGATAACCTACTACAAAGATTTCCCCTCATAATAAAGTTGCTTTTTTCACGACATAATTGAATAAAACTAAATAAAACGAAGCAACTCTTACATTGTCAAAGGTGGTCCTTAATGACGATAGGCCAGGTGTGCACAAAGGTTAGTTCACATAAAAGGAAGTAAGTACCTTCCAAATAGACATTGATAAGCGCACGCGGTTCCGCAGGTGCTTTGCTACAGGTGGTCAGTTGGTAATAGCCACGCCAACAGCTGATAGCGCCCAAGTTCATTACCGCGGCGTGCAAATCGATTCGACGTAGCGACGCACCCACCTACTTTCCAACGCAACACTTTCTTATCTCACCGCCAGTGAATGGTCGGTTTTGCACAGCCAAACTTCTCTTTTTGTGTGCGAATTAATGTACTCGCACTTATGATGATTCGATTTCTTTCGATGCCTGAGATATACAGGATAACGATTTAAGCACTAGTCAGTTCAGTCCATTATACTACATTCTATATTTTTTTTATTAAAAATCGACAAAAAATAATTATACTCACAAAATCCGTTTGGCTGAGCGCTGATTTGTATGGGAAGGCGAATTCTTTTTTCGTTTTTGTTAATTGTTTTTATGAAACGTAGTTCAGTATCATGGACTGAACTTGCTCCAAAAATTTGGCTGGCGGTTTAAAAGTCACCATGTTCTTTTGCCGGCTTGTTATATAACGTCTAGCAAAATATACTGAAACTATTTTAAGGGTGAATTCAGTCCATGATACCGAACAACTTTCCCCAAGGAACATATATCGAAATATGAAAAATATTTTTTTGTTTTCCGTACGTAAACTCGGATCAGCTGATCGGCTAACTTGTATGGGAAGCCAAAAATTATTTTTTATATTTCGATATATGTATGTTCCTTGGGAAATATCATGGACTGAATACACTCTTAAAATAGTTTCAGTATATGTTGTTAGACCCTGTATATTTCAAAAAATTAAGTTTTCCAAATAGTGAGAATAGAGATTTCAGTACTGCTTTAAGGCGAGATGGGTTCAGAGCCTGCAATACTGTGCCTGTTTTTGAAAAATCACTGTTAATAAACTACAGTTTATTTCTTAAAAATTTTACATAGTAATCTTCATGCATTTCTACAGACACCTACTCTACAATCGTCCAGTTCGGGTCTGGGCCTTTTCGCTCTCGACGAATATTTTGCTGTGTTTTATTTATTATTTTTTTGTAAGTATTATATTTATAATTTTTTGTAAAGTGAAATTAACTAGTCATTTAGATTGTATATACATTTTTTGGTTTAATTTTTATATCAAAAAAGTGATTATATAAAGTTGTAATATCTTTTTAAAGGTAAATTTACGCAAATTTAGAGGTATCTTTGTGATTTTTTTCTATCGAGCCAAAAATGCTCAATCGTGTTTTGGATATTGTGGGTGTCTGTAGAAAAGCCTTACAATTCGTATGTCAAATTTTCGAGAAATAAACTGTAGTAGGTTATTTACAGTGATTTTCAAAAACACTCACATTATTCTTGGCTCTGAACTGACGGGGCCTTAAGCACCATAACTGGTTGATCTAATTTGTTTGGCCTACCATCGGGACAAATTCTTTTTTACTTGGTGAGAAAAACAAAACAAAATGAGGCTCCAATTTTAGTTTTCAGTTTTCGTTCTCTTTGTGAGTGTCCTGAAATAGCGGATATACTATGTCCGAATAAATAAATTTAAAAATAAATATTTATTGTACTCATTTTGAATATTTACATGATTCATTCCGGGAGAACATTTCAAACTTACAACTACTTTATAAATTGTACTTCAAACATTTATTGTGAAAATATAATATTTATATGGTTATTTTACGTAGCAACAAAACCTCGACACGGCGGCGGCGCAATTTGGTCAATAACAAAGTTACGTATCCAAGCAAATCGGTAAACAAATTCTAGCCGGTTCCAGGAAAAATCTACATTATTGTAACCAATGCATGTAATTTCATCATTGTATTACATACAGGCTAATTTGGTGCAATAATGCACATTACTCTAGCGTTTTCACACGATTTTACTTACAGTTTCATGTCACTAATGAGTGACAATCCTTATGTATCAATGTAGATAAAAAAACTATTTTGTATATCTATACTAGATCTTTACTGAATCTTTTTATATTCAGACTAAAACTACTATTAGGTAGGTATACTCTACAGCACCTGCTTGAAATATAATAAAAAAATATATAATGAGTAACATCAAACTATTTAAAAAAATACTTTTTCGATTTTTGCAATAGGGGTGCCGACAGGGTCAGAACAGTATTATTCCAATTAAATTATCCAAAAATAATGGACCCATATTTTTTAGTTTATCAATAAAGTGAAAATTCACAAAGATACAGAGCATTTACTTGTAAGTTCCAAAGTGGGGGCTTGTGACGTCAACACTATTTAAAAATCGTACTTAGCCGTGACGTAATGCGAAATTTCAATGCGCTGTATCTTCGTCAATTTATGTTTCTCAGGGAAAAGACAAAATACGTGTCCAATATTTTTTAATAATCTAACCGATAGGCTAAAAAATATTATTCTAGTCGTCATGCCTAATTACTAATATAGCAGTTTGACCTATCAAACTTTTAGAAGTTAGCCACGGACGCTCTAAGACTATCTGAAAGCGAGTCGTATGAACTCTTATGTCGTCACCATCGCGGACGATGTCTACTTTCAGCGAAGAAAGTAAAGAGTCATTGATCATGGCGTAGTAACTATTGACTGGGTCGCGCCGTGTCCGGTTTACGTAAAAATTGGTCACATTGACCGCTAAGTGGGAGGATTCGGCGCACGCGCACTCACTCGCTAACGGCTTTACGGCTAAATTGCATTTTTGCTCTCTGTAGCTAAAACTTGATATGCAGAAGGATTCGGTGCTGTTCTACGCTATATTTGCAGTTACATATCATGTAATAGAACAAGAAAAATTTTCTGTCATCTACTGCGAAACGATATTTTTTTTTTAAAACAACCTCTTTTTCCTTCCATTTACGAAGGAAAAAGAGGAGTAGACAAGCCTGGAAGAGGATTTTTCAATCATATAAAAGAAAAGAGAGACATGGAAATCTATATAAGGAATACATTATTTCCATGTATTCCTAATATATTTCTCCATATATGCGCTCTTGCGCATAAATACACTTTTGAAATAATATGAGAGAGAAAAGAAAATTAAATATTGTTTTTAGAAAACTTTGAATGGTTTTTACAATAGCATACATACCTTTTCGACTTTTTTAACCACCTTTTAGCTATATAGAAAAAAACAGTTTGTAGGTATGATTTACTTGATTTTTATCACGTACTTGTGAAGGTCAGAAGATAAATATGCATAAATTGGCAAAAAGTAAAACATCTTCAAAAATAATAAACAACATAAAATCAATACAAAGCACGATGCACTTATAAATGGTGTAACTAATTTTGGAATACAAATTTTATTAAGGTAAAAAAGACTTCCGGGAAATGTGACAGTCATTTTCCAAAACATATTCGTTGGTAAACATTTGTAGAGCGCTGGTAAAAGTACATCAATATGACTTGTTACTATTGTATGGTAATTACACAAGTAGTGTAGCTATTCTTTGATTTAATTTCATATGTAGATCAGATGCTATCTCTTTTTAAACTGTAATTGCAACTTGTCTTGCTTTGGATTCTACATGCGTGCTACCAGAAAAAATAATTTGTTTATCATTTTAGTTATTAGGTTTTATAGTTACATACATATACATTATGCATATAAGTTAATACTATTTAAAAGTAATTGTTTTTAAAAGTTTATAATGCATACAAAACTTACGTAGGCACTAAATAAAATCCAGGCAGATCAGACATATCCTTGTCTATATTTGGTGATACTAATATAAAGATAGTATAGGGCCAATGAACATAAGTGAGCTATAGTTACTGAAACTAATGAAAGTAATGTTTTTTTTTTTAAATCAAGTAAACGCATGCCTCTACTATTTACTGCGTAGACCTTCGTAGCAAGCACTACGAAGTGTCGTAGAGGGCCAATAATTTCAAAAAATATATTTTCTTTTATTTTATTTAGGACATATTATCTCTCCTATATACAGGGTTACTTACTGGTATCTAACGCATAACCTTTTAGGTACTAGTTCAGTCCATTTTTCGATATTGATTTTAATGGAAAGTAGTTTAGTATCATGCACTGAACTTGAACCAAAAAGTTTATGATTTAGATACCAGTAAACCTGTATATTTATTTTATTTTATTTATTAACTTTATTACAAAAAAATTTACAGGCGGACTTGGCCTTGGGGTGCTGATAAAAGCAAATTATGGACGATTAGTACATTCAAATTAGCTATTTGGGCATTATAGTGTAACCTGTATAGTACTCGTAATATAATTCGAATTCGACAAGCGGTTTAGACACTGGCTTCTGTTTGGTCCTCACTGGGCGCGACTTGTACCTCTGAGTTTGTACTCACGTACGGCCATTTTAAAATACCACTACCTACTTCCGGTGGTTAAAAACGTCGTGAGGGAACCTGCACACCATTCCACTAGTGGCTTATTTCTAGGTGACAGGCATTGAGATACGTTAGGAAATTCGCGAAATTTTATATGATGAAAAAAATTCTGACGAAAAAAGGAAGATCATTTTTTTTAATTCTCTTTAAAAAAAATTCGGAACCTTGTAACAAAATAATTCTAGATGACATTGCATATAAATCCACCTAAATAAGCCTTTCAGCGACTTTCCAATAGTTTTTTTTTCATGAGGTGTTATTTAAATTGCAATTATGTATGTGTTACACACACATGTGTGTTTGCACAGGGTGGGTCAAATCTTGCAAGTTAAATGTGACTCACTTCTGGGTTTCCGATCGAGATGAAATTTTGTATGCAAATGTAAATCAGATGACAATGCAATACTATTTATAGAAAAATATTTTTATAGAAGTAGCCTTACAATAAAAGGTAGTCCAAAAACATTTTTGTTTAAAAAAAAAAACTTATTTTTACTTGCTCCTGCCTTCAACTGAAAAGGCTAACAAAAACATTTTCATTTATTTATATTTTTAACCGACTTCAAAAAAGGAGGAGGTTATCAATTCGACTGTATGTTTTTTTTTTACTTTTTTTTATTGTATGTTTGTTACGCGATATCTTCGCCAATTGTGAACCGATTTTGATGATTCTTTTTTTATTTGAAAGCCTTTACTACCAAGTTGGTCCCATTTTAATTTGGTGAAGATTTGATGAAGAACTTTGGAGAAATGGAAGAAACTCCTTGAAAAAATTGAAGTCGGTTGATTTTTTTTGCTAAAATTTTTATTATCATAACATTCTAACAATCTAACGTCGTTCAATAGTTTAGGAAATGTTATCATTTTACCAAAGCTAGGTCACACTAACGTTATAATAACGTTTGCTAAACGCGAAAAGGGCCCCATTTATACGACCTACATTGTTGTATAGTGGTCGTACAAAAGTCACAAGATGACTACGCTAACGTCATTCAAAAGTCGTTTGAACGTTAAGGAATTACCACTTTTATGGCGCAATGGCGGCATCATCGGTTTTGTTTCAAGATTGGAGTGCAAAATAAATATTACAAGGAAATAAAAGGTTTTAACTTATATATATTGCCAACTGCGTATTTGTCTCTCATACCGTTATATTCGAGTGGAAATTAAAGTTTCATGATAATATACCTACATAAATACTATTTATATTTTCTTGCCTCTTCATAGTTTTTTTTTTAAAACATTATACTTTTATTAATAAAAATATGTTTATTTCTAAAAATGTAAGCCATGTTGCTTTTGTTGCATAGTTATCTCTGTATGACATTGTAAAGACATAAAGTCGTTTTATAGTTATTTAAAAACCATGCAATACGCCATTGCAGTTAGCTATTAGGGTTCCTCAAAAAATTTAAAGTCAAAACTTGACTCAAATGCGACTACAAGGTTGATTAAAGTCAGGGCATGACATTTAATAGACATCATGTAATATAAACGTTATATTTGTGTCGTAAATAAACAACCATGTCATTTAAGTGTCTCAAATTGACTTCTGTAAAACAAAAAAGTGATTGTTTTATAAACGCAACATAAAAATGTGTATACAACTGCTACATTATATAAATGCCATATAAAGGTTTTCCAAACACCGAATTTGGTCAGTTGAAAACGTTTAATGAACTATAAGGTTAGTATGACTATAGCGTTGTCGTACAAACGTTTTAGCTAAAACTGTAATATAACGTCTATAGTTTAGTGTTGCTGACGTTGCTATGACCAGTTAAATATGACATATTTGTCGCACGACTAAAAAGTTAAATTGAAGACGTCTATAGGACCTAGTAGTCATCTCATTACTATTATAAGACTGCTATCCAACTTGATGTCGTACAAGTCAATACTTATATGACTTTTGCTCGTTGGGTAGTTTAGCTTTCGATTAACCATATTTTTTTTTCTTTTGTTTTCAGTCACATAACAAAGACGACGACATGGGACGACCCCCGCAAAACGCTGGCGGCGCAGACAGTGGCCGCGGGAGTGCAGCAGCATCAGAATTCAGAGGCTCTGCTCAACCAGACTCCTGCGCAGCCTACTATAGCATCTGTAGCGACACCCGGTAAGGACGTTTGTTGAAATTGCACTAAACTCCTTTTTCTAAGCTGGTCTAGGACAGAACAAACTAATGTAAAGCTGACAATCTTATCTTGCGGCATAGGTTTGTACTCTTATGTATTCTGTGGCATAGGTTTTAATAAATTATCAAGGGAATGGCTCTTACTAAATATAAGAACTTGTCCTACCCTTAAATCTGTATAGGAGAAGTAGCAGTTTTATTATATTTTCTCCTGATAGTAAATAGTTTCTATTGATCTAGAAAACTAGTGGCTGTTTGCTCTTGTCTTGTGAGCTGGATTTGGACGTGATATGATATAGTTTGAGTTGTTTATTACCTAACAACGGCAAAGCCAATAGGAAGGGTAATGATTTGTACATTTAAGGAATAGTAGGGGAGCCCAAGAGGGGAATTTTTAGATTTACTCGAGCGCATGAGATAAACATGCAGTTGTGTCAAAAAGATTTTACAAAAACATATTCTTTTCTTAATCTGACGGTTTGAAATAAATACTATTTAAACTGTCAGATTAAGAAAATAATATTTTTTTTTGTAAAATCTTCTATTGTGAGACCAAAGTGCTGGTCAAGACAAATTAAATGAGCCCAAATGATAGGTTTTAGTCGATTAATTACTGAGTTCCTGTGGCTACCTTGGCTCCACCATCAGTTTACCAATATGATATCAATATATTGTACTGTCATCCTGACATGACACGACTGCATGTTTATCTGACGCGCTCGAGTAAATCCAAAAATCCCCCTCTTGGGCTCCTCTACTAGAAGTTCCTTCTTTTTAAATTTCATTTAACGAAAGACTAAGTTTGTGGATTTAACAAAGTGCTTACTTGATATTTGATATATAATATACATATTACATAATTATATACATATATCTAACAAAATATACCGAAATGCATGATACTCAACAAATTTACCCAAGGAATGTATATCAAGGTATGAACCCAAGGAATGTATGTATATCGAGATATGAAATAAAAAATTTGCCTCACGTAAAGTTGATCCATAAGCTGATCAGAGTTTGTATGGAAAGTCAAAAAATATTTTTCATATTTCGATATATGTTCCTTGGGAAAATTGTTCAGTACCATCGACTGAATTAACCCTTTAGAAATTGTTTAGTATACGAGTATTTTGTTAGGCGTTATATGTCATAGCCTATGATATACAAGGCTATCGTCCTAATCAAAAGGAGAACAAATTGGTGCGTGACTTACTTATACAAACCCAAATTGGTGCGTTTATACAAATCAAGGTACCTACCTACAGTTTTCTCTTAGAAAAACAAGTTTATTTTTCACTAACAGTGGTAGAAGCTTCGAGGTATCACGTGAACTAATTGGGAAACATGCATGACCGGGCAGAGTTTAACCTCATTTTTGTATTTGTTTAAAAATAGCTAACCTTAGGGATGCATCGTGTTGAATGGCGCCTATCCTTTTCCACGTGATCTAATTGGCCAAAGAAGCGCGTTTAAAATTATCATGGAACTGAAATAAAAACAAGTAAATAACCCGAATTCTAAAACTGATTTTATGACGGGAATTAACGCGTTGTTTCCGTCGGTCGATGCGAGACGAGCGTTGAAAGGTGTTCGGAAAATACATCGGAATCGTGGCGCCGACGGCGGAGCTCCGCGGCCCTGGCGCCCGCGGCTTTCAGCGCACTCTTGCGACACATCCGCGCACCATATTCCTAACAAAACGTTTTTCACAAATTTCTTTGTCACAAAGCGATAAACAAACATTTATTTTCGGCGCTCTCACATGCCAGTGATCTTCTAAAGTGTCTCGGAACGTAATCCATTTATAGACGCAATGAAGTCCGTCGGATCTTTCAGAGGAACTAATGCCCGATAAGGGTTCGGTCACACAGACCGGATGAAAGTGGTTTATTTTTGTATTTCAGTCAGTTAGTTCAAATAACTCCACCACCGACGCTGATACTTTTTCTTTCGCTACAAATTCCCTATTTTTCGTATTCGCGGAACGTGTTTCGACTCTTTATTACAACTCGTGTAGGTACATTAGCTTCATAAGTTTATTTTAACTGTTTAGTGACGCGTGAAACGATGATTTCAACCAATCTGTGTGAATGGAACTTTCAGCAGAATCGCGTGTTCCTCAGCGTCAGTGTTACGTGTCTCCGTACTATTTTTGTGTTCTTCTTCTGATAGCTTACTTCAGTACGTGATGTAGTCACGTTCTTTACATTACACTGCTGCATGTAGACACCTTAGTGTACTGTCAACGGCAAAAATAGATGATCAAATCATACCTAATAATCAACAACTAGCTTTGACCCGCAACTTCGTTCATGCGCATCTTTCCGGAAACTAAACCCGGGATAAATGTAGTACTTCATGCAAGTCACGTCAATCCGTTGCTTTATTTGGATAAAGACGGTAAAACATGGGTAAAACAAATAAATATATGAATGCCACTTAGGTACATAAAGTTTATATTTCCATAATGCTTATGTTTAAATACCTAACTTTCCCAAAAAAAGTATCGTCCCTTTCCCGCAAACTATGCCAGTGCAATAAAATAGAAAGACACCTACACCTTTAGGTATCTGTTTTGGAAACGGCATTGCCACCGCGAAGGCAGTCTAAATGTACCTACTAGATTGTTTATAATTTCTTTTAGTCTAAGATCCGAAGAGAACTCGTTCTTCATATCTGCTTACCGGATGAAAATTATTTTTATCAAATAAAATAACTTGGTTGACTGGAATAGATCCCACTATGGGATAAGTCCACTATTGTACAAAATAATTTGGTCTATTATTACTTAACTATTTAACTGTAACTATTTCTTGTACAATAAAGATATAAAACAAACAAACAAACAAAATATGTTCTCTATCATATAACATGTTTAATAAATATAATGGGAAAATAAGAAGAATAATTAAAACTAACTAAAAACTAGAGCTTAAAAACTAAATATATTATTTAAAATAAAAATTTAAAAATATTTTTATAAATAAAAAATATCATTGAGTTCAATGCCCTGCGGTAGGGTGCCCAAACGTTCTCTATCTATCTATAATTTAAGAACTACGTTCTTGTCGGTGGAGTAGTTTCCATGTCTCCCTCTCTTAAGCCATCCCCTTGACCTCCCTATACGACACTATGTATATACATACTATATACACACTAAAATATGTTACTGAACTTAAAAAAATAGGCTTACCGTAAAAATATGGATATAGCAATTTTTTATTAAAATTATAACAAAACATACAACATACACAGTATGAAACCATTAACTTGATTTTTTTTTATACAATAACTTGATTAACTTTTTATACAATATAACTTTATTACCTGTTTATACACGGCTACCAGGATATAAGGACCATAGTACATTACGATATAAGTGAGTTTTATTATAGTGTTTAACCAATTCCGCACGTATATCGTAGGTACGACGTTTTTCAACACACTTGCGAGGAAAAATACCTAATTAACAGATTTTTGATTTTAAATGAACCCCATCATAAAACTGTGATGCATTCCTGCTTTTCCGCCGTTTTACTCTTTGAAATCAGCGCGGCGCGCTGCCTACTGGTTGCCGCCGCGCGGCGGACCAGTTCGAAATTTGTAGAAAAAAAAATCCAATTTGAAGCATACAAATAGCAAATAGTGCGGTTATAGAATATAACTTCACTATTTGCGTTTATAACACACGCGTGTTTTATGAGCGAGCGCTTTATATAGGTATCTAAAACCGGCGAAATTAGATCCACTTTACGAGCAAGTGTGTTGAAAAGGTAAGCAACCTAACTGTTGCATACTGTGTAAGTATGTTGTATAGTTTCCATTGGAACTTAGTTCCATCGACAAGAAAGTCAGGGAAATTAAAAAAAAAAGATATTGACTGTAAAGCAGTGTCGTTCGTTATCGTCTGAATACACAAACAATAAAGTAAATCAGGTGACAAGACAAATAATTTATGTTTTTGCAGCGCATTCTTCCCTAATCTGATATGATGACATAGGTTGATCATGTCATTCGGTAAACAGCTGCATTGCTCTTTTATTACAGCAGTGTTATTAATATGGCTAGTTACTTATCAGGAATCGTTCAAGTATTACGTAAGCAGGATTTGAACCATTTTTAACCCCCCCGCCCACCTTGTCAGCAAAAGTAAGCAATCTTTTATCCCCCTCCTAAGCTTACGTAAGCATTGATATATATTTCATTATTTTTTTATATTTTTTAAGTGTTTTTAGAGTACGAGTAAATTTATTGTTCGTAGCTATTATTTCACTGTCTGATTAATTTCAAATCGAAATTACAGAAATTTGCCAAGAAATATAAAAAATAACTAAAAAAGATTGCTTACGTAATGGAAGTCTAGACCTTCTCGCTCCTATGTCATTATAATTAAGCAAATCTAAGACCCGGCCCCACACTACACTTTGATGCTAACGTAATACTTGAACGGCCCCTAACAGTGTGTGTTGTAACTAGGTACTACAGATTTTTTTAAAATTATAATGACACTGTTAGCCTTCGCTTTATAACAACTAACAACTCTACTCAGTAACTTACCAAGACCTAAAGCTAGCCCGTAAGGAAATTTTTATTTCATAGGTACGAGTATGTATTGGTTTTTAGAGAAAATAATTTATTTCGAACGTGGGTAATTCATTCAATGCACAAATTTCGTAAAAAATCAGAAACATGCATATTGCATCGTGTAGGTACAATTAACATATTACATAACATATAAAACGGGAAATACACAGATGTAAGCATAAATAATATTTTGTGACAAGTTGATTTAATTATTAAATTAACGGTTTTCTGTATAGGTAGTGATTTAACAACAAATATCTGACTCATAGGAAATTACTGAATAAAATTAATACATTAATGGACTGAATTTAGGTATAAGTATATCGTCTGGTTTTCCTACATGATGACGTAGGTACATGAATTATAAGCACCATATGGTACTAATTCTTTTACGAGAAATTTATATTTTCTTATATATTATTATGATCTAAGACTATTAGCTAATAATAATTGTTTATTTACCGTAAAACCATGAACTAGTGGGAATAAATGTTATGGCAGGTGACTGATTAATACATGTTTAATTAAATTACAGACTTTACGTAAGTAGTAGGTACCTAAATAGTTACGTAAGTTATCAAATAAACTAGGTATGTAATATAGTTGTCATCTAATTAAAAAACTTCTAATCATCGATATTGAACTATTCTTCGGAAACACGAACTAGTTTCAGTTAATAAGCGTGATGAGTTGATAACTGAAAAAATCTACTTAGGCCGGCAGTAAGATTATTATAAAATATTATTTATACCCGTATTTTTCCTTTTGATTGACCAACTAAAAATGACGAAGATACAGCGATTTTAAATTTCGCTTATTGTTATAGCTTCATACAATTTTTCATAGCGGTGACGTCACTAGCCCTCACTCCGAAACTCGATGCTCTGTATCTTTGAAAAAAAAGTATGGGTCCATCATTGTAAAAAATATTTTTTTACTGACTGTACCAAAAATATGCTTGGGGATTCGACCGGAATACAATATTGAATTATTTATTCTGAAACGGAATTTGTTATGTTGTGAAATTCTGAAAACTCAGAACGGAATAGAAAATAATTAAAATAAAACGGATCCACTAGGGTATCAGATTTTGAGGATTATACCGGAATAACTCAATATAACTGACGGATTAAATAGATCAGGTATAACTTTTCTGATCCAGTCATCATCCCTATTAGATGATTTTTATTAGGGCGATTGTAAGGGGTGCGGTGCGATACGACACGATAGTTTTTCCCTCAGCGTTCTGAAGAGTCACTCAAACAGGTGGCCGTATCATTACGATTAAATTACCATTGCAATTTGTTGCGGTTTAGAATTGTAGAAGCTCTAGACGTAATGTTAGGCAACGTAACACCGATCTGAGTTCAGTAGCAGTGTACATTGTTGAGTAATGATGACTGCAAATTATGTTAATCATGCTCCAGCGACAGCCAACTTTGGAACCAGGTTCCAATGAAAATGTACGTTCCTTTTACTGAAAATAGGTGAAATTCTATCTCTTAGCTCAGGGATGATGGCTACAAATAATACTCTTCATGCTCTAACCTCAGTTTGCTGGAAGTGCACAACTTTGTACCTAGTTAAAAACTATTGTTTACTATGTATTAAATTTTCAAAAAAAATTTCATTTTTGTGTGATTGAGGAGAATGTGATTTTAATTTACCTTTGCTTCATTTATTTACATACTATAGTTATATATGTATGTAGATACCTATATGGTAGAGACAAAAACATAATTAGGTATTGTTACCATATTCGAATAACGGTAGAACGAGTAGGTATATAAATAATAATTAATAGATGAATGTGAGATATGAGTCAATAGTTTGAATGAAATAAATAGGGGCTTGTTGTTAATGAATGATCGGTTGGTACACAAAAGCGTGAGTGAGCACAAGGGTAGCATGGCGACGGCGTCGGCGTCGAGGCGGCAACTTCATGGCGGAATGAATCATTCGGGTACGAGCGCGTGCGTGCGCGTGCGCCAAGACGCCGAGTTGCGCGGGCGCGCGTCTGGCGCCGTTTTGTTTTCTTGGAACGAGCTCTCTGTGACCTTCCCGATGTCCACCTGATTACCAATCACGTGTCCGTACGTCCCAATACACATTACCGCCGTTGGCTTGCAACTAGTCGCTGTTGAAAGGATCATACATCGATTGCCCTCTGAAAATTGCCGAGTAATAAATTCTCATCGAATGCCTCTGATTGGTTTCAGCAGCGAAGAGTACAAGTAGTAACACGACGACCGAGTCGATACCATTACCGGAAGGCTGGGAGCAGGCGACGACTCCGGAGGGAGAGACGTATTTCATCAACCATGCCGCTCGCACGACGTCCTGGTTCGACCCTAGAATACGTAAGTTTCACATTTTCATCGTGCATGCGTTGAGTCCGGCAAGTTGTTCACTTGGACTCATAAAATGCGGAGTCCACATGTTAGATCAAAAAACGTTCGATCGTTCGGAATAGTCGTAGTTTCAGGATTCGTTGTTAATGCCAGATAGAATTTCCTGTTATTTTACGGATGTCACAAACGTACGAGATAGCTACATAGCTAAGAACCATGTGGTTGTATCTTGAATATTTCGGTCACTCTCAAGTATTTTTGGCTACCATTTATCCACTTGCTTTTTGACCAAATCATCAAATGTAAAAAAACTATCGACTCTACGAGTACAATGTCACGTTTTGTTTTCCGCCTAATTAACGCATTGCTTTTTTAAATGTGGAAATAAGGTGCCGCATTAATTACGTAGCAAAAAAAAACTGGAGAATATGACTGATTTCGTGGTGGCTACGGTTTCATATGTTTCTCTTTTGTTTTTCAACTAGTTTGTTTCTGCGTTTCAGCACAACACTTGCAGCGCACGCCGGCGGCGAACGCGGGCGCGGCGGGCGGCGGCTGGGCCAACGCCTCGCTCCAGGCCTCGCAGCAGAAGCTCAGGCTGCAGTCGCTGCAACTCGAGAGGGAGCGCTTAAAACAACGCCAGCAGGAGATCAGAATCCAGGTAAGTCCTCACTTAAGAGCCCTTATTATTAGAATAAATTGAAGACAAAAAAGAACAAAACATTGGATAGGTAACTTAAACTTATGAGAAGAGTATTTTATCTAAAGCGCCATATCGAGGCAAAGCACCTAAAATGGCAGCATTTCCTCGCTGAACAGCTTAGCTAATCCGCTGGGCGAAAAACACTGCCTTGGGTCTCCAGTTGCTTCGATGAGGTGTGTTGTAATGGTTTATAAAATGTTTGGCTTCAGCACCACAGGAACCTAACCTAAACGTTATTTTAAAATTAAAAAACATTAACAAACACAAACGCTAATTAAAAAACATTCTTCTAAAATAATAATATGAAGGATGGACGCAAAGCTGTGAGCCTTTCCGAAACAGTCTTCATGCATTTTGCGGCAGGAGTCCACCTAAACACACTAATCTGCGACTCCAAATATGTTGCTCGCCGTTCGGATTTGGTAACGGAGTGTTCATCTCGGGCCTGTTTGGTCCGCGGGAGGTATTTCATTTCCCCCCACCCTGCATATCTGTCACCCGCCACCTGGGGACGTTTTCCCTAGGGAAAACGTCCCCAGGTGGCGGGTAAGACTCCCCTGAGATAAAAAAATCCGAGAAAAGAAAGAATGTAATGTGGCATGGAATATTGTGCTGTGGTGACTTCTTTCAGTATGAAGATGAGCTGTAGCAAGTGAAGTTGCATTACCCCTGTCTACCCCCTGTGGGGGATAGTATGCACCTAATGTATGTTACACCTAGTAAGCCCTAGGCGAATGAGATCTCTTTTTGGATTTTTGGTGCATAAACTCGAAACCTGATAAGTACATACTTATCAGGTTTCTGTAAGAAGTTGCCAAGGTACCTTCGATCTTTTAGAAACTACGATGCGACACACATACCTACCCTCACAGGTGACCAGACGTAGAGATACAGATCTGTGGTCAAGCCCCATTTTCGACCTTCTACTTAGGTAGCTTTAACTTAGATGCCTAACTCGTACCTAACCAGTTACCTATATCGTCTATTCGTATTACTTAGTAAACAACAAAAAATTTTGTTACTGGTTTTTCTAAAGGACGATTTAATTATGGTTTTATCCAGTACCTAAATAATTTTATTATTGTGTTAACTTGTTTGTATGTATGTCTGGATCATACTTACCTAACATAATAAACACTTTAAAAGAACCACATATGAAAATGCATAGACGTGGATATGCTCATCATTTATCAAGTACCTACCCAACTACTTCTTCATCTTAGTGCGTTCGCGGTTGCATCGTTAGCTGAGCTGCTTCGGAGCCCGGAGAGCGTTTTCCTGCTTTTTCTTTTCCAAATATAATATGCATGTCAATGGTCACTCAAGGATGCCAAAGACCTAGCCCAACACAGTTAAATGATGTACCTATCTATCCAACTTCTTAAGATTTTTTTATTTAATTTCAGCAAGAGCTCATGTCTCGGCAAGTGACGTCCTTGTCAAATAGCATCGGCACGGTCGCGAACACTGAGCTGTCACTGGACCCGTTCCTGTCGGGTCTGACGGACCACCAGCGTCAGGAGTCGGCCGACAGCGGACTAGGGATGGCCGTCCCCCAGTCCTATTCTATGCCTCACACGCCGGAGGACTTCCTGGCGAGCATGGACGACCGCATGGACTGCAGCAGCGAGGCTGGCGCGAATCTAGACTCCACCGATATGCCGCTTGGTGACAACCTTGACGCTACGGAGGACTTAGTGCCTTCTTTGCAGGTAATTTGAACTTTTTTCTTTCGTTTGGTTTGTATTTTTTATGATTTCTAGAGTTGTACATGTGTATATGTGTAACGTGTCGGAAAAAGATAAGGTACTTAAATAACACCCTGAAGTAAATTACAACGTCGTAACTAAATTGAAATGCACTAAGTAGGTAACTAAAATTATTGTGTTTTATTATTACACTGACTACTATAATGATTCTTCGTAATTATTTTAACTAGTGTCTACAATGAGCGAAAAACAATATTGTGGCTTGGACGTAACGTAATAGTGCTTAATATAATGTTGGTGTATATTTTATACAGATGTGGGTGGTATAATTTCAGTTGACCGAGTTCACAAACGACATATTGTTGGACGACGTGCAGTCGCTGATCAACTCGACGCCGAGCAAGGCTGGCAACGTGCTCACCTGGCTGTAGGCCGGCCAGCATGTGCACCAGCATGCTCGCCAGCAAGCGCGCCAGCATGCTCGCCGGCGGCGGCGTGCGGTACCTGCGCGTCGCGATGTGTAGTGCACGCCCAATGCTCACAAACTTTCAAATTAGTTATTACGTGTATTAGCGTACTTACCGCTTCAAAACGACATCAATCTCTACAGTGTCGGTGACAAAACGGTAACATGGTGTACATTTCACTATTAAATTTACAGTAACTAGAATTAATGTGTGTATGAATGAATTTATCAGGTTTATGTGGAACTGACTCGTCAATCAGAAGATATTGTCAGCGATACGGCTGCCTCTTTTCAATCAGCTCGCCTGTTACTCAGAATTGGTTTTGTCGTCTCTGCATTTATTCAAATGAGACAGAAAACGAAATTCTGGGCAAAAGGTGTACTCCTCTAGACAGAATGTATGTTTGAGTCTGATTGAAATAACATTGTATTAATCAATCAATACTGGATGTGTATTGTTCATTGTGCTGATGTTTACAAGTGATGTTTAATTGAACTAAAACCAATTAAGTATATACTTCCTCGTCAAATATTTTATAGGTACGATGTGTTCGTCATTATACAAATAAATGCCGAAAACTGGAAAGTTTTAAGCCATGACTGTCACGAATGGCTAGTCATATTTAGTTAGATAGTTCGACAATTAATCGGAGCTTAGAGCCAGTGCAGGGACTGTATATCGATATTGTCGATAAGCCGACACTTCAAAGAAATATCGGTATTTTCTTTGTAGTAAGTATCGGTTTATAAGGAGGTACCTATTTTCTATTAACTCCTTACTAAATCGATATCGATTTTTAAAAACCGGTATTACAATCCCTGCTGCTGGTTTCTGGCCTGCAAGCCTTCTTTCATAGCAGAAAGGAGCTGCGTTGCAAACCAAACTTCAGGCTAGGTTTCCCATATTCTTCGTGCTCAAGACTATCCGGAAATCCTATTCTTCACTCGTTACTATGTAATCTAGATGTGTTGTCTGAATTTGACTATAAACATTGTTTATTACTAAACTAAGATTGTGATAACATCTTAACAGTGCCTTATAAACGTTATTTATTATATTTTATATTTAGATAAATGTTGAAATATTTCTACACTTTTCTACGCTCGGAATTTTGATGTATTAATTTTAAAATAATTAAATTACTTTTATGTTATTGTAGCAATGTGTTTTGTCGACTTACACCGTCCTTTCATACTTATTCATATCGAGATTATTGATAGCCGTTAAGTTTTATTTTAATTGTGACTTATATAATTACGTTGGCAACTATTATGTTTACTTATAGTGTTAGTCAAGTGAACATTTGAGGGTGAGGTTGCTGGACTGCAGCAAGTCAAGGCGGAAGTGTGGCGCGAGCCGCGACTTCTGGACATAAACAGATAAGTTCAGTGAAATACGATTGTGTTCCAGTTTATATATCGTTATCACGACAATCACGTGGTGCATTCGTCGTTTGAGACGCTAGTAAATGTGGCTGTACGTGCAATAAGAATTGATAAGTATTGTATTCGTGTTAAGCAACAGTCGGTGAAGATGTTATCGCCCATGTACCTATATCACGAATCGTAGCTTAACCTATCGGTGCCAACTGACACTACCAAGTGTATTTTACTTTCGTCTAGTATTATATAATTGAATTTATCGTGTCGACTTACTCAATCTATCATTATTATCTTGTCAGAAAGTCAACTCTTCTCAAAATTGTGTTTTAGCCCACCTAGTCTTTAGATGTTTTTATTACTTATATGCGTGTGATGAATTCAACTAGCTTGATTGATTTACGTTAATGAAATTAGGCCTTTTTATTATTACTTATATTAAATGCTACATTGAAAACTTTGCCATATTAGTAAAATACTGTTATTCTTGTAAGACTTAATGTAATCTTCAGTTTTATAAAATAGTTATAAGCATCTGTGTAACTATTGTAATTAGAGGTAACGGTGCTGGGTTTTTGATACATTTAATTTGTATTCTGTAGATCCATTTGTTGTACTTTTATTTTGTATTCGTGTAATAGTTTTTATATCCCATAAGTTGCGATGCTTCACATATTGTTCGGTTCATTATTCTATGATCGCTTCCTCCCCTTTTATATTTCGTAGCTACTGGGAGCGGAATGAGGCAATGACAAAAGCTGATTTATTCCGCAGTTGCAAAGAATATACTTAATTATCTTGCGTGTGTACACGTATTTCAGCATAAATATTATTTTGCTCTAATGACACATTAAGAGACTTCACACCAAACTACTCGTATTGACTATTGTCGGTCATCAAAAGTGAGCTGGATAATAAATTTACAACAATCGGCATACTGTCGGTTCTGCGGCAGATGGCATGTGAACGATATGGGATTCGGTTCTAGTTAATTTTTAATGTCCTTAGACTACAAGTTTGGTGTAAATACTCTCTAAAAACATTCCATGTTGCTTACAGTTTGCCAGTTTTAGCACCGTCGCTGGTGCCCAGGCGATACTGACGTCAGAATAATATTCGGAACAATATATCAAGTATAAAATATATCGTTTATTTCTAAGTATAGCCTTATACAAACATATCTTTCAGTCTGATAACAGATGCAAGTTTTCTCTGTAGTGTATGTAACATTACGTGTATCAATGTAATAACAATGAAGTGTCAAAGGTAATATTACAATAAATTTCATTGTAAATAATTCGATATTCTTATATGAAGTAAATAAATATTTGTTTTAATACATAACACGTATTCTTTTACTTTCTTCTATCTCTATTATCTGGTTATCACAGTTCGTCTCTTGTTTTCTGTTGAAAGAAAGGCAGGCATATTTAAAAAAAATATTTATTTGATTAGCGATACATGCAGGTTGTGCGTCCAGCGTATTCCATCGGTGTTAATTGAAGCATGCACCACATACCACCCAATTTACTACGCTTTTCTTACCTGTAGAAAAACATATCCTTATTTACTCCTCTGTACATGCTTACAACCCTTTCTCTACATTATCTTACGTACTATCAGGGGCAATTCATGCAGTGTAAAGTCGAAGCTTATCGAAGCGTCAATTTGGAACTTAACATAGCTAAATCACCCTTATCTACACATATTTCGCAATGCTGTGCGCGCGCGTTGGCGTCTAGTACGTGAGTACTGGTTGTTATTCTGTGCCCAAATGCCTATTACGCGAACCAACGCGACGTCACTAGTCAGTCGGAACGAAAACCAAAAGCGCAAATTATGAAGTGTGCGAAGAATTTGACGCTTCGATGCGTTTCGACTCTGCGCTAGTATGAATTGACTCCAAGTGTATATGTTCAATTCAGGAACTGTATTCATTGGGATGTGGACTGTGAGTCCAAAAAATATTATTTTATTTAGTCTGTCAATTAGATTACCTAAAAGTATTTTACCGATATTTTTTCATTTAGCGAAGTAATAAAAATTCACAAAGATACAGTATAAGATAAGTTTCGGAGTAGGGGCGATTTACGTCACCGTATAGTGAAAATCGTACTTGATCGTGATGTCATGCGGAATTTAAATGCGCTGTATCTTCGTTTTTATTTGCTAAGAGAAAAGAAAAAACATGCAATATTTTTTAAGAAGAGAGTTAGTTGCCGCTTTAGGCTGTATAGCGAGAGAGTCTACAAAGGTCTTACGGCGGGGTCCTTGAAGCGCTCATCCTGAGGGAGCTCCCTGTTGGCTGTGAGTTGGCGGAAGTACTCCGCCGACAGCTTGGGGGTTCGCGGCCGGTCGGGATTGCTGATGTCTACGTAGTAAAGGCCGAAACGCTCTCTGGAAAACAGGGAATACCACCGATGAACAGATAATATTTATCATTACTTCCCAAGTTTTCCCATGGATGTGGTAAAAGGCGACTTAGGAAACACAAGCTAAACAAAGCTTATTATAAATATCAATAAGACCTCTCCAACCTGTCTGGCCAGCGTGGAGAGTGTAAGCCAAATCCTCTGACTGCTCTGGTTAATACTTAGATGGCTCTGGTAGTACAGAGAAAGGGTCGAGCTCCTGAAGTGGAGACTAAAAAAGACCTGATGATGATGATTAATACAAAGAGGTTATTAAATTGATTGATTAATTGTATATTTAGAACTCATAATGCCTTATAGAAATTAATTATATTATTAAATTAAAAAAAATGAATTGCCTTATAAATTTGTAAATTAATAAGACCTTTGATGACAATGTAATGGCACGTGTACCTGTTAATATTTTTTGTGAATTAATGAATATGAATAACAGTAGTAATTTTCTCTGCAATAAAAATATCTAATTAATAAAGAATAAAAGTTTTTACTCCACATAAACTATAATCAGCTGATCGGTTAATTTGTATAGAAAGTTGTT
Organism: Acrobasis repandana; assembly: GCA_963576875.1. Lineage (NCBI taxonomy): Eukaryota > Metazoa > Arthropoda > Insecta > Lepidoptera > Pyralidae > Acrobasis > Acrobasis repandana. The sequence goes on from OY756215.1 coordinate 9,886,277, forward strand.
TTTATCGCATTTACTTAGTTAATTACAATGAGAAGAGTTGTATAATAAGGGTTGGGACACATCTGTCAGCACGGAACGAGCGGGAGAGCGACGGACGTCGCGGAATTGGCGATGCTGCCGAATTCCGTCGCTCTCTCTCGCTCTAGTAAATTACAGTTCTGAGCGAGAGAAAAAGATAGCAGCATAGAAAAATGCTGTTTCGTGCTGACAGATGTGTCCCAACCCTAAGAACTCATAAATAAAAGGTTACGAGTATGAACACTTACGAAAATCCAGCCCTCCATTCGAAGTTGTCCATCAGTGTCCACGCTGTGTAGCCGAGGACGTTCACGCCGTCGTCATAGATGACATTCAGGATTTCAGTCAGGTAGTCCTGAAATAAAAAACAAAAACTGGTCAATTGCGAGTTGGATTCGTACATTTAGGGTTCCGTACCTCCGTACAATGATTTAAAACACTGAAAAACACGTTTCTTGTATCATACAAGATACGTGTTTTTTACCCCCTTTAACTTTTAACTTTATTTTATTTTTAGTGTTTGTTGTTATAGCGGCCACATTATTGCATAATCGGAGAAAATTTCAAGTGTCTAGCTGTTGGAGTTCACGAGATAGAGCCCTGTGACAGACGGACGGACAGACAGCGGAGTCTCAGTAATAGGGTCCCGTTGGCATCCTCTGGGTACGGAACCATAAAAAGGAAAAAAAAATATAGAGATTAATACTCAAAATTGATAAACAGTTCAAAGCGTTGATGTCTTTTGTATGAACTTACGAGTATTATTATTGTTTAATTTGTTTATGCACTAACTAATACCCACGGCGTGGAACGCGTTGTTTGTTACTTGATGATATTTTTTTCAGTCCGACCATGAGCCAATCTATCAAGGGGTTGCCAACATAAAGAGATGTAAAGGTATCGCGATCACAGTTCTGGTGAACTATTATTTTGTACCAGCTACCTATGTATGTATTTAAATACTTATTCACTCACATTGAAATACTGGATGCGGCCATAGTCCTCCAAGGTCCCGCGGTCAGAGAACCCGTTCTCAGTGATGTAGATCGCTGGGTTGTTGTAAGTGGTCTTGCACCAGCGCAGGAGGTTACCGAAACCAGTGGGCACAACCTGGAAAAGTACGGTTTTGTAAATTATAAACCAACTTCCAAAAAAAATTTCACGCGTGTGTGGATGTTGTGGGTGCTTGCCTTCTTCTTGATTGATTCTTCTTCTTCATCTTAGCGCGTTCCAGGTTGCATCCTTAGCTGTGATGCTTCGGAGCCCGGGGTGCGCTTTCTCGCTTTTTTCTTCTCAAAATATAATATGCATCTCAGTGGTCCGGTCACCCAAGGATGCCAAAGACCTTGCGAAGTGGAGAAGAAATAACCAAAAGAGTTAAAATGATTTGGCTATAGTTTAACGACCGTCCTCCTGCCTGACGTCAACCCTCTTTGGAAATGCATTTGTGCGAAAAGTTTTACAACTGGCCGCCACCCGACGTTAACCCTCCTTGGGAATGCAGTTGAAGCACGAGATGTCTGTGCTTAGTTCTTTAGTTGTCTCTTACGACATCCACAGGAAGAGATGCAGTGCTCCTATTCTAGGTCGGAAGCCATACGGGTGCTTGCCCTTTATTGTTTAGCTTAAAATTAAATGTAGAAGGAATAGATCGAAAGTTTTTTGTTAAACATTATACCCTGAGCCATTCGGAAGCAGCGTCTCCACCCACTTCCATTGAAGTGATTGCGCCAATGTCCTTTAACCACGAAGGTGACTTCGCCAAGGGATCAACACCAGCTCCGGTGATAAGGTGGGTTGTGTAGTGGTTGATCCCTAGGAAGTCCGAAGTGCCCTTGATTGTCTCGATCCAGTGGCTGTCAAATTGTTCTAGACGGGGTTTCCTCAGACCCTCTGCTTCGCTTTGTCTGGCCACATTCTCAACCATGACGGAAGGGTAGCCGCCTTCTGCAGTAAAAATAGGGTTGGCAAACCAACCGAACTGTAAAAGTAGAAATAGTCATAAAGTAATATCATCTCTTGTTTGCAGGAAAGTTACTATGTATTTGATGATTTGATTACTCACTTTGAATTGATTAGCTACTTCAGCCAGAGCAACTTGTTCAGCGTTTTCGGGATCCTGAGGCTCATACCAGATTGAGTTGATGGAAATCATTATCTTTCCATTCTGGACTGGTCTGTAAGTATCGTTGTACAAATGGTAGGATACAGCGTGAGCCTTCAACAGAGTGTCACTGCAGAGGTACGCACCAACACCGTGGCTATTTACTGCTGGAGCCTTTTTGTCATCGCCGTAAGCGTCTTCACAAATTTCGTAAGGTTCGTTGAAGGTGATCCAAGACTTGATCCTATCTCCAAATTCACGGAAGCAGATGTCAGAATAGTCGCGGAAATAATCAATCATTTTCGGGTTCGCCCAGCCTCCCAAATCTTGAAGGGTTTGTGGCAGATCCCAGTGGAAAAGTGTAACCTAAAATGAATTTTGATTAAGTATAAAAGTTGTTTCTAAAATAAATTTATTGATGGTAAATAAATATATAGGGACAAATCACACTGATTAAGCTAGCCCCAAAGTAAGTTCTAAACTTGTGTTATGGGATACTAACTTAACGATACTATATTTTATGATAAATACATAGATAAACACCCAAGACCCAGAACAATTTGAAAAAGGCCATTTTCCAACTTGCCCTGGCTGGGGATCGAACCCAGAACCTCCGGATCAGCGGTCTAGCGTGTTAACCATTACGCCACGGAGGTCGATGATGATGATGAATTGACGCTAATAGAAATTATGGCATTTTACCAATGGCTCAATATTTTTCTCTTCAAGAGCATCTAGTAGAGCATTATAATAACGGATTCCGTCTGGGTTTATATAATCAGCGCGCCCAGTTGGCAGGATTCGGGCCCACGACAGGGAAAACCTATAGAAGTCCACTCCCAAGTATGACAGTTCTTCCACATCCTCAAGATATCTGTTGTAGGAGTCGCAAGCAATGTCTCCGTTGGTGCCGTCAGCGATCATGTCAGGCCGGCTGTGAGATAAGCGGTCCCATACATTTTCTGCTTTTCCTGGAAAATTTAAGTAATCTTTTTATATAAAACAAGTCAAGAGTAGAATGACACATTATATCAAAACAGATAAATGTATTGATGGTACCCACGGCTTATCTAGTCAGTTATCTAGACAGTTGTAAATACTTCAAAGATATTTCCATTGAGCAGGTGGAACGTACACAAACTACGTGACACATTTTTTTTTAAATTATTTACTCCCCTCCCTCCCCCTCTAGTTTTCACGTAGTACTTCATAAATATGGTTTTAAACTATTTTTTGCAAACAAAAAGGTAAAAAATTATTTGGATTGTCTTTATTAAAATACGGCGCGGCGCTTGCGGCGCGTGCATACATAGATAACAGCATGTAACACATCCAATTACAAGTCAAAAACTATTATTAAGAATGTTTAATCAAAGATCAAGAAGAAAAACTTTATGAAATTCATATTTGCGGTTGTGAGTTTGAAAAATTTTGAACGCTGCCTGCTACACTTTCAATACTTATAGCTCGAAAAAGTGTGAAATTTCCTCTCCATCTGTGACCAAGTGTGGTATTTTGTAGACCCCCCCTCCCCTCATTAAATGGTCATACTACGTGATGTACGGTCCTTAATATGTAGGTATTTATTTCTTACCGCTGACATTCCAAGCACCTTCGATCTGGTGGGCAGCTGTTGCCACACCAAACGTGAATCCTTCCGGAAACTTCTTGTATTGAGCAAAGCTCCTGTAATGTCAAGTAATCGACATATAATAGAAAGTTTGTTCAAATATTTCTAAAGAAAAACACACTACATCTCTATCGTACGTAAGAGAGTATTTAGATATTGATAGTTAGGGAACTTGTATTATAGAGATCCATCGTGCTTAGTGATTGGTGCCGAGGACAATATCAATGTAACAATCGCTATTACTTAGTGTCAATGATAAAAATCGCACAATTTATGCTACGTTTTGCTTCAAAGTTGTAGTAGAAATTTTTACATATCTGCCAAATCAAACAAAAATACAAAAAGTAACTATTATAAATTTTCAAGTTCGTGTATAAAATATTACAAAATATAATTAAGGTCTTCCTCACGTTTCGTGGCAGTCTTTATCTATGTCGACTGGATGGTCGTGTTTCATCAAATTAATTCATAACACGCGAAGGTTTATTCCATTTAGGTACCTACACTAGTAGCTACATTCATTGTGAGCTGAGACTAATACTATTACACCAGACTACTCATCGTATGCGATTTGATATACATTGCCTGTCTTATAATGAACAATCTGAACGTAATGTTTCAAAACACGCAATGTACATCAAATCGCATACGATAAGTAGTCTGGTGTAATCGCTACTTTAGAATAAGATATTTATCGCTTGTTAATTCTACTCAAAGGCTCTATTAAAAAAATATAGTACAATCTAAAAATAAATTCAATCAGGTTTAAAATATCCTATAAAATATTTGAAAAAAGTTATGTAGCCAATTAATCACTTGACAAGTAGAAATATAATTTTTAATCTTAAATATACCATAAAAAGTATTCAAAATTATTTAAACTGAGAAATAAATAGACATCACCGATTTAAATTTAGTTTTATGAAAACAGTTCATGCTTATTTTTGCTGCCTATGAAATTTAGCACAGCTGTTAAAATCTTGTGACGGACGAAATCGGTAACATAACATGGCGATTAGCCGCCTGCAATAGCGGAGTGTTAGTGCAATAATGTATAAACAAAACAAACACTTACGTGTGGCAGAGCGCCAATACAGCGATAAAGGTCCAAGTAGCCATGGCGTGCCCCCAGTGACGAGTACCTCCCGCACACTGATCGAGCTCGCCGAGAACGACGCTTTTTGACAGCTCTAACGGTATCTCAAGAGGCTGCTTTAGTCCTCCTCTTGATAAAGTCATTGCTCATCAAAAGAATAAGATAACTGGATATAGGTAAGTTATATAACTGATACTGACGGATTTAGCTCGCCTGCTGACTATCTTCTTACGAATGAAATATTTTAGAGCCATCAGGGTAAGCGTATTTTTAAGTTTTCAGTCCGGAAAAATTTAACTACATATATTTTCTTGTTTGTTATTATTATTGCTTTAAATATGTGCATTATATGTAGATAGGGGAACACGACTCCGAAGCAGCACAACTAAGGATACAGCCGGGAACACGTATAAATGCGAGAGAAAGAGAATGTGCACTGTACATGGAAGGTTTAGTTAAAAGGAAAGATCTAAGTCTCGTCCAAGAGTCCTTGCATAACGCAAAGGTAGTCGACAGAGGTGGCCAGTGAGTGAGCAAGGAGGACGCCTCGAGTGAGGACCTCGCGAACCTTCCACACATCATCCATGTGGTACGGACGGAACACTTTGGAGAGCGCTCGCCTCAGTATTACTGAAGGGTAAAAGCGCCAGGGTTGATCCAACCACCAGCTGAAAAGATCGTAAAAAAATGAAACCTCAGATCTGGTAGACAAATCTACTGCTTTAAAAATATTTAGCTGCTGATAGCTCATTCTATATAAATTCTATATAATTTCTAAATGTCTATATATGTTTCTAAAATGACAATGATTGTTGACTAATTTTGAATATTTTGATTGTCAATCAAAGACTTTAACACATCTCAATTCGATGTCACATTATCACATGTTTCAATAAGCTATTATCAATATCGTCTAACAAAATAAGAGTACTGAAAGTATTTTAAGGGTGGATTTAATCCATGACACTAAACAACTTTCCCAAGGAACATAATATATATAATAAATGCATTTTTATTTCAAATTTTATTAATATTTTAAATATGTATTTTTTTTGCATTCCATAAATACTCGGATCAGCTGATTAGTCAATTTGAAGGCCAAAATTTATTTTTCATAATTATATTATATGTTCCTTGGTGAAAGTTGTTCAGTATCATGGACTTAAACTACTCTTAAAATAGTTTCAGTAGATATATTTTGTTAGACCCTGTATACAACGTGGAAGGGAGATACCCTTAATAAATTGAACTACGGGCTATACTAGATCACTAAAGTATAATGTAATTAAAATAACAGTCAAGAACCAAATAAAAAATTGACATTTCCACACAAATAGCCCGGGCGGCTGCACACTTTTGTATGGAAATGCCGATTTTTATTACTTTTTTAGCTGTTATTTTAATTCCATTATACTATAATGATCTAGTATAGACCGTTGTTCGATTTATTACGGGTATGTCCCTTCCACGTTGTATTTACTCGCAGGTACATACGTAACTGATTAGCTTATTATAATATGAAAAGGTGAATAGTTACTTACCTAAGATAAAGTCCTTCGAAAGTGAAATACGTGACGAGTACTACAAAAACGGGGTAGATGAGGGGCATAACAACAAGCAGACAGAGTAGTAGTGTGCCGATGAGCTTGAGAAAGGTGGGGAAAGGCGCGCCGTACCGCCAGAGCGAGTACACGTCACCGGCGAACTCCCGTATCAGAACCTTCAGCCTTGCAAGCCCTGACGCCGAGCGTAACTGCTGGAAAAGTCACTTTTTAACGCCCTTACAAGTACAAAATGGCGGTACACTACACAAATAGGGTAATGAAGGCTTTAACAACGAGCAGGTAGAGTAGTAGCGTGCCGGTGAGCATCAGACCTGCGAGCCCTGACACCGCGAGCGTAAATATATATAACTGCTGAAAAAGTAATTTTACGCCCTTACAGAAACTAGGACGTAAATGGTATAAATTATGCCTGTTGGTTCAATGGTAATAGTAGATTTTTGTGATAAAGTTAAATAAAGAAATAAACCGGATGAAATTTGCAGACTAAGTACTTTGTTATGATCGTAGTACTCGTAGTTATTGCCTGGCAAGTGCAAGCCTGTTTTAGTGCCTGTTTTGAAAATGCACAAAGAAAATATTTAATTTTTTATTCAAGACTATGACTACAGTCCACTAGCCAACTTATTTACCATATGTTTAAACAATTTATTTTAAATAAATTGTATAACATATGGTAAACAAAGTGGGAAGGTATTTAATTACAATTCTGCTACCATGAGTATTAAGATAGACAACCGTTGAAAGTATTATGCTTTAATTCGTGTTTCTGTCAAAAGTGGCCACTTTAAGACAGAAAGTAAGTAAATCTTATTTTTTACAAAACTAAGTAGGTACCGATTAAAAAACTGAACTGGATAAATGTAACAACATAATTAACTAGTAGTTTGTTTGTTTGTAGTAACTTTATTGTACTTTAAAAACACATAATTAAAAACTAAAACAACTATCTCGACAACTATCCTCCAGGCCGATTTGACTCATGATGTTCGAACTTAAAAATTCTATTGGCTAGTTACTTCTCCACGCTTACTAAATTTCATGAAGCTTAGATCAAAAGTACTAGAGTTATCGTCGAACGAACATACATACATACAAACGCCAGATTGTTCAAGTAGATTCGAAAAACTTCGCTCGCTCGTTATATTAATATTATTGAATTATATTTTATAATAAAAAAACACACACAACAGCCATAAAATAGTTTTAAGAATGAAGATTACTTGATATTTCAGTAAAAATATCTCATTTCTCGTTTCCTTCAGGTCAATAACCAAACCAGTATGTATACAACGAATTATCACGGCCATAACCTTTCTTAATAATACTATGAAGAGACCTTTCTTCATTAAATGCCTCATTCGCGTCTGCTTTGTATCAAGCGTTGTGTTATAAGCAAGGCTGTTTCAAAGAACTCCTAGCAATTTAATATAAACATTTTAAGTAGGTACCTACCTAAGTACCTAAGTATAATTTTCAGCAACGCAAGAAAATACAAGAGAGTTAAACTAAAAATTTAAAAAATCTCACTACTTTAAAATTTTATCTATATTTATATATGGTCTATATTGCAGAACACTCACGAATCAGAATCATTCCAACCATTAGGTCTACGATACCAAAGATAGATAGGAACGCCTAATTTTATAACATCATTATTTATAACACCCTTCTTTTTGCAGCTCAAAACTAAAAACTTATTCGCGGAATAAACCTCCTTGCAAATGAAAACTTACCGGGCAAACATTCGTTTTATCTTCCACCACATTTCACTGGATGTAATGCTATTGTTTTTTTTCTCAAAAAATAATTCCCAAATTCCACATCATTATGTACACATTCTTTGAATGAAGACTGTGCAGTCTTCGACCGTGGGGAATTTTTATTGAACACCCGAATCTATATTTTCTCTCTACACGTACGCATTGCGCTGTATTTGTGCATGTACAAATACAGCGCAATGCGTGCGTTACCCTGGAGACGGATTCAGAAGCGCAGCGAGCGGTCTGCCTTATCAGCGTTTTCGTCCCCATATTTATTTGAGGATTTCGGTAAACCTTAAAATCTTTTTGCAAAAGACAAATTATTTTTATTTATTTATTGTACGTGTTTAAACATGAATCAATCTTCATATATGTGTATTTTTTATTTTTTAAGTCAGTCGTATGCGCAAGAAATCCGACGACGTATTCCCTTATATTTTCTTCAAAAATTACTAAAATAATTTTCATTTACTTTTTAGGATTTTCGTTTGTCTTTATTTCTCTGTAATTTATACACAAAAACATTATATAAATAGGTAATTTACATAATGTTTTAAATTCCGTGTAAACAAAAAAGACATGAACGTCGCGCACCGCAAGAAATTGAAACACGTCTCAGGTTATTTGGAATTAAACAAACTATTACAATGAAAACCAATAAATTGTCTCATTCACTTTCACAATTGACATATCTTAACATATTGTTACTTAGATAGTTTGGCTCCAATCAGCTCCGAAAAACCAGTCAAAATCACTAAAAATAAGGACTGGGCCCTGAAGTGTAGCTAAACCGACTTAAGGCCATTCATGAATTTTCCGGGGTCCAGTGCTGCCCCCATTTGAAATAATTCATTTAAAAGGAAACGGAAATATCATTTAAAATGTTGCCTTTGTAAAGCTACGTGAGAACGTTAAGCTTTTCTACGCATTTTTGCGGACACTTTTGACAAAAATGTAGAAAAGCTTAACGTTCTTACTTTAAATTGTAAACAGTAGTTCATAAAATAGTTTGAAGGGTTATCTAGGGCTTCACAAAAGCAAAATTTTAAATGATATCTCAGTATCCTTTGAAATGATTTATTTCAAATGGGGGCAGCACTGGACCTCGGAAAATTCATGTATGGCCTTAACACTTCGCCTGTTGAAAACGCACCGTATGTGTTTTTGATTTTCGCAAAACACACACGGTGCATTTTTCAGCAGGCGAAGTGCTAAAAATGAGCCTGAGAAAACAGACCAGCAGAGGCGGGCGGGCGTAAGGCGTGGGCGGTGTGGGCCCCACCGCCCATGGGCTCGCAGTCTGCAGGGCCTCGCATGTGTAGAGGATAACCTTTATCTCAGGACGCCTCACGTCTGAAAGCTAATTTTTAGGGTTCCGTACCCGAAGGGAGCAAACGGGACCCTATTACTGAGACTCCGCTGTCTGTCCGTCTGTCACAGGGCTCTATCTCTTGAACCGTAATAGCTAGACACTAGCGTTGAAAATGACATGTAAAATACATGTATTTTACAGCATTTTACATGTATTTTACAAATATGACAAAGACAAGACATGTAAAATACATGTATTTTACATGTCATTTTCAACGCTACTAGACACCTGAAATTGCATTACCGATTATGTATTACTATGACCTCTTTAACAACAAATACTAAAAGTAAGATAAAGTTAATAATTAAAGGGGGTCGTCATACAAGAAACGTGTTTCTTCAGCGTTTTAAAACATTGTTACCCTTTATGTACGAGTCCGACTCGCACTTGCCCGTTTATTTTACTAGCCAAAGTACCTCGCAGAACTATCTCGCTCACATAAAACTTTGATCTTGCGCCGCCACTGCAGACCATAATCGAGGGTGGCAAACGTTAAAAGGGCGATTCTATCAAATATGGATGCCCCCATCCCCACTCCTCGAGCAATATTAACCGTAAATGTTGATAAACCTTTTAACTGTTTCAAACTTAAAAGGTTTATCAACATATACGGAGAATTCTGGAAAATATATATGAAATACTGTACGTACTTGCACCATAAATAATTTATTAGCCCGGCGATATGGCTTCATGCCTTAGAGGATGTTATCTTAGAGTGCTGTACGTCCTCAAACCATGGCATTTGGTATTTTGTCTGCCGTAGTATGCTGAAAATTAGGGCTAGAAATTTTGCAAGCGCTGCGCCATTCCAAGTCAAACCATATTACACACAATGATCGTGACATTTGCAATGATGTTGACATAATTTTGTTTATGACATAATTTTCTCTTTGATTTTATGCTAAGCGTAAAAGAGGCAAGAGCAAAAAACAATGGGCAAGAGGGAATGTTAATCGATGCACGAGTACAATGTAAACCAGCCGTGTGGTTTCTGGTCTAGAATAGGATAACTGCATCGCTTTGACGACTCAAGGACTAAAAAATATATTTCGTGCAACTATTGAATTCTCTAGGAGAGTCTGTGTTCCTGCATCATGCGTAGGACAAATACATTCCTAGGAATGGTTAACGTCAGGCAGATGGAAGGCCAAATCAATGCAGGGCGTTTATGGTTCTAGATTATTCTACTCACTCCCTGGTCCTGGTGGTCTCACGAGTAATGACATTCTCATATGAATTTAAAAAAAAACAAGCCGCAATTTTGATCACAGGGTTCCAAGCACCACAGCTAAATAAGGATCCAAACGAGAACGTGGTTAGATTAGGTATCTACTCGTATCTACAAGTATTTTTTTTCCCTACTCCACTGACGATTTGTATTTTGATGGATGGCAAGTTATTATAAATTCCCATGTTTGCCTTTTGCAACCCGCGCAATAGGAGAAGCAGCATCAATCAACAGATTGGCATACATGTAGTATAGATAAATAGTTATCACGGTTTTGATACTGAGTTACCCTCAACTACGTTTATTACGATAGGAGCATTATTATATTTCAATTTGAGGCTCAAATTAAAATATAATAATGTGCCTATCACTTAGATCATTAAATGATCTAAGGCCTATCATAATAAACGTAGGTTCCTGGTTTATGGTTGACTGGTAGAGAATGCATTATCATTGATTCCACAGTAACCATAGTAAACGACGACCAAAGGAGTTTTCATTTTGGAAGTTTTTATTGTGCTAAGCTGGCCACTTGGAATTTAGGTTTTCTTTTTTCATTCGGTGCTTTTGAATTTCTTTTGCTTTTTCTGTGCTTCTGTTGTACGTACATATTTTTTTCATAAATTATATCATTGTTAAATAGTGTGTTTAATTGCATTGTTTACACTCGTAAATAAATATTCTTATCTACATTATAGATGATATTAGTCAGTGTTTAAGTACTTAATATCATAAGCCGGATTCGACCAAACTAGTTTAAAATTTATTCAGAGAATCGCAAAAAAACTCTAGAATAACTCGATTTTGCGTTTTACCAATTAAATATCTAAGAATAAGAAAGATTAAACTTAAAAAATAAAATTATCCCAAATAAATAGTTACACTGGTGTAACTTAATGTTTGGTCGAATCCGCCATAAGACGATTACGTTCGTAGGAATTATTAGTGTTGACTTCTGACATCATTACTAGGTTCGACAATCTGAAATAATAAACATATTACTATTTCAGATTGTCGAACCTAACTTATCAAGTAATGATGTCAAAACCTAGGATAATCAAAAGACACAGTCGAACTTTGATAAAAGTGTAGGAAAAAGGGTAAATTTTTATTAAACATAGATAATACTATGTTTAATAAAAATTTACCCTTTTTCCTAAATACCTATTATTTATTTTTCTTCTATTTACGTTGTTTAAATAAATTTATTAACAGCTAGAATATATCTCAAAGGAATAAGCTATTTATGCAGAAAGTAGATATTTTGACCGAATGGTTTCGCTATTCAAGGTCAATATAATGTTCGACGAATATGTTTTTATCCTTGCTGTATCAAAGGATGCACCCTGACTGAAATGACGATAGTGTATGACCACTTTCCCCCGCAAAGCATTAAGAAACGAAGTACTTATGGGACAATTAATAAATAAATAATCTCTTTTCCCTTTATCAAAACCAAATTATAACTATATCATCAGATTTCAGCACTTTCAGATAAAATAAAAAAATAATACGCCCTGAAGAGGTATTATGTAAAACTAGAGACGACACTGGATATCACTGTTTTGTCCCGTTCAACTGTAGCCATCTCCATAAACTTTGTCGTTTGCTAGCTATACGCCTAGTACTTTCGAAAACCATACAAAAACACGGTAAACATAATTAAAAATGCCTTGGTATGTATGAAAATACTGTAAGAATAATTCAAGGAACACGGCAAAGTGTAAAGTAAGTAACCAGATTTAATTCTTTTAAAATTGAATACGTATGATAAAATTATCACGCCGCCATACATTCAAAAATAGAACAGGGCCAATGTTTGAGATTGCTGGTCTATATATCAATGATACGCCTTTAAAAATGGAAGTCCAATTATTATAGTTATGTCCGATAAACTCTGTACATATGTAGCGAAGATTAATAAGGCCGGTGCCAATGTTTACTTCATTATTCCATATGTAAGAGTTGGGGACCGTGCACGTCTCCAAATCAACTATGGTGTTATTTCTGTGGCTGGTTGTGATATTGTCATGTATTATTTTACTACATCGGTTTGTGAAACATGAAGAATTCGACAAACTCCCGGGCCCACCGGGATTATACATTTTTGAAAATGCTCTGGATTTTTTCGCGATGGATACTGGTATTTTGTTTTTTAATATTTTCGTGACTTAGTTATTAATACATTTATTTATTTTATTCGTATTATTATTTCAGATTGGTACAGGTCCATCTATAATTTTTAAGATAATCAAATACTCTTTAGAGACACAAATTTTGATAATACCGTTTCGTTTTCCATATTCTTATGCTTTTTAATCGACTTTAAAAAAGGAGGAGGTTATCAATTCGACTGTATGTTATGCGATATCTTTAAATTTAATGATTCTTTTTTTATTTGAAAGTCTTTACTACCTATATTTAGTTAGTTCCATATTAATTTGGTAAATATAGAGGATGAAGAACTTAGGAGATATAGAAGAATTTCCCCAAAGAAAATAAAGTCGGTTGTATTTTTTTTGTTAAATAAAAAAACAGTATTGTCTTTTATTGTATTATTAGATAATAAAAAATTCATTGAAAAAGTTTCATTGTAAGGTTTTACCCACGGATATTACCTATTAAAATTGGATCAATGTACCTAGCCTTTTTCTTCTTTCGAGTCGATTGGCTATACTATTCTATTAACTTTTTATTTTATTTTTTATAATAGGTTTGACCAGTACCTAGCCTAGGTACGTTGATTCTATATTAATAGGTAGCTTTGTGGAACAAAGAACTTCTAACTGTTTTTATTTCAAAGACAGATATACCTGCAGATGTATGAAGTAGAGTATAGGACTACGAATAATAAATTCTCGTAGGTATAGGAGGATTATTTGTTACCTTCATATTACAAAATTCAATATATTAAGAAATAATAAACAGTAACCACTGATCCACACCGGACAACATACATTATAACCGAAACCAATGGCTTTACGAGCTCTCTGAAGCACGGAGGAGCTCGAGATAAACGGCTACTTGGAGGCACATCCATATAAAAGCAGGCTGCACCCAGCCATCGCGCTTCTCGACAAAATATAGTTTTCAAATGTTATTTTATATATAATTATGAAAGTATAGAGATATACCTGCCTATAAGCAAACTGCACTATTAGGTTATGTATTAAGGCCGTACCTAAATTTTCCCGGGTCCAGCGCTGCCCCCATTTTAAATAAATCATTTCAAAGAAAACGGAGACATCATTTAAAATTTTGCAACTACCAAGTCCTAGATAACCCTTCAAAGTATTTTATGAACTACTGTTTACAATTTAAAGTGAGAACATTAAGCTTTACTACGCACATTTGCGAAAAACGGCCACTTTTAGCAAATATGCGTAGTAAAGCTAACGTTCTAATTATAAACTGTAAACAGTAGTTCATAAAATACTTTGAAGGGTTATCTAGAACTTGGTAGTAGCAAAATTTTAAATGATGTCTCCGTTTTCTTTGAAATGATTTATTTAAAATGGGGGCAGCACTGGACCCGGGAAAATTTAGGTACGGCCTTAAATAACTAACCAGATCTACTATAGAAAACTAAACTCGGACTACGGAAAAACATACTGAAAAGTACATTTATCAGGTTAATGCAAGCACAGCAGGGAGCAACAACTTATAATGTATATATTTTAAAATGTGCTTATTATGTAAGCTCTTTTATATGATACTTACCCCACTCAGTATGATTTCATTTATTTTTTAGTTCATTACTTTATGGCCTATAGAGGGCGCCACAGTGTATTTACTGTGACGTCACATAGCCTTTAACCATCGGACAGACAAGACAATTCCGACGATACTTCATTTGTCAAGGTATCATGGATATCTTTGAACATACGAGGGAACGGACATATATAGCAGCGAAACTCATAACCTTCCTTTTGGCTCCGTCGTAGTTGGGTAAACATTTCGTACATTATGCAAAAATTAAAAAAAAAATTAAAAAAAGTAGCAACAATATTCAAATTATGGATAATAAAGTTTCCATATGAAGTTTTTGGCGGGAAGTCAAGGGGTTCGGTTAGGGTTTTCTTTAAATTATTTTGCAAATTGATTTTACTGGACTTTATAATATGAAATTGGTGTTGTTTGGTGTTATAAATGCTCATGCTCATGAATAATATGTGAAATAGTTAAAGTGGACAGTCATAGTAGGTACGGCTGTAGTGATATTTGTTTCGCGGACTGTGTGGGCGGGCGTCGTCCGCCACTCAATCGGCTATGAAAACCAGTGGACTCGTATAGATTTGTCGCCAGAAGCTCCCTTAAAGCAATCAAAGGCGTAGGCCTTCAAGTTACAATCAAAGGTTGGTGTAGACCTACCTTTGATTGTAACTTGTTAGGAAAAAAGAATTTCCCACGTTTTAATAACTTGTTCCTGGCTAAATACGCAGTAGCGTCAAGCCATTAATAAAATATAAAAAATATATTATCACGTGTAACTTCGAAACTCTCATTTGAGCGTGTATTTATTTTAATTTTAATTTATTATCACACAAAACAGATTACAACTATTACAAAACTACACAGAAAGAAACACACAAAAACATCAAAACTGGTTGCAATCCAAAACATGGAATAATTAACAGAGGAGGATCTTACAATCTAAGAGAAAAACAAGTAAAACAAAAAATATATAAAGTAGTTTCTATGTATGAACTTCACATTTTACCGATACAGGGTTTTGATTCCCTTTAATGTATGAGGCAAGTTTAGGATCAAAAACATCAAATTCAGGGTTAGTTTTCGCAATCTCATTACACTGACTGGTCAACCTCAAATTGGGGTATAAAATGAGGTATTATTTTTATATGTTTGTGAAGCGAAAATTCCAATTTGATTTGACCTTCGGGCACTAAACCTAATGACGAAAGTTATTTGAGAAAGCTAAGAGCGAACATCAATTAAAGAATGAACTATTTTATAGAAATCTATAAAACAAAAACATTATTTTGAGATCTTGTCATAGTCCCATAGGAAAAGCTGTTCTTATTGACGGGCGGGCTAAGTCACTTCATCAAGTATGTGTCAATCGTTCATTTACCTACACCATGTATAACTTATTTTTTTTAAACTAATGTGAGATAATCCATAATTAATTCATTTTAAACGTAAACTTAGTCGGCTTTTTCCGACTTTATTACGTGAGCGATCTTAGGTCATACCTACTAGTTCGTCATTTTACGGATGTAGATAATGAATCCTTATCAAAATAAACTAGTCAAGTGCGAGCTAAACTTGCCTGAAATACATAGATACTCATAGGCTTTCCTGAAATACATTGGTGACGAACTATTTTCTGCATTTTTTGCCCCTTCCTTGCTGGTCTGGGAGAATAGACAAAACATAGAATGTACCAGCTGCTTCTCTTCCCGCGCAGATCGTAAAAGCCATTCGAGGAAATTTGGCCCCTATATTTTCAATTCATTTGTTTACGTTATACCACAGAATACATATTAGTACAAGTAGTTATACGTCCGCCTTTGGTTCACTGACGTACCGAATTTAAATTCAATCGGTCCAGCAGTTTCGTAGCAAATTGGCTGTGACAGACGGACAGACAATTGAGTGATCCTATAAGGGTTCCGTTTTTACCTATTGAGGTACGGAACCCCTTAAAATATGTTTTCATATTGAAGATCCTGGTGATGGATCCAAAGTAAACCAATCAAGATACGGAATAAGTTAATCAAAGATTACTTATTATACCATATCTTGTCTAGTGATAAGTACACCTTTGTACTTATTATTTTGTTTTATTAATATTCATAATTGTTTACAAATATAGGGGAAGTATACTAGATGAGAGAAGTACAGATAAAATCCGAAACACTACACTTTGCTCCAAAACAGAGTTCGACGATGTGGACCGCAAAGCTAAAGCTTAGCTTAGCTAAAGTGCTGCCATTGCCCGTTTCAAAGTTCCCATTTGAAATAAATTATTTAAAAGGAAACGGAGATATCATTTAAAATTTTGTTCTAGAAAGCCCTAGATAACCCTTAAAATTAATTTGTGAACTACTGTTTACAGTTTATGAGAACGTGAAGCTTTTTTTCGCACATTTCGGCAAATGTGCGAAGAAAAGCTTTACGCAGCAGCAGTGGGACAACATACGTTAATTAAAAAAATAACTAAAGAAGTTTTGTTTTTGTTTGATTTGTATAATATACTGAATTGAGTTTTGTTTTTTAAATCATGAAGTTTATTTAATTTTAAACAATATACATATACTTAGTTAAGTACAAAATAATAATGATAAAACTAAAATAACTAAACTAAAACCAATAACTAGACTAAATATAATAAGTAGAAAAGACGATAAATTATATAATGTGAAACCCAAATCGCTGCGCTCACAGGGTAGGGTGCCGAAGAGTCTGGCGGCATTGCCGCGTTGAATGGCTAGGCTTAACCTTTGGATACTCTTACTGTCTTCTGTGCCTTTGGGCAAAAATGCACCACAGCCCTTGGGTCCTCTGAGGCGTCAATTAGGCGTACGGAAATCTCCTTTAATTGAGTGTATCACAATACACGTTCTTACCATTATGATTCACTGTCCATGGGTGATGGTGACATTTCCATAATGGGTGTGCACAGAGATTGCAATGACTTCCTTTTAGTAGGTAATTGTTTTGATCTTTGTAGGTTTTGGTTCCTAGGTGCATCAAGGTGGGTAACATGTTTCCTTCAAAATGATGAAGGAGTTCTGTAAATAGTCATACTAGGCAATAGTAGTAGTAGTGAAAAGAGGCATACTCGAGGTAATCGGAAATAGGCGAGGCAATATGTTGGGACACTTGATACGGCATGATAATTTTATGCGAATTATAATAGAAGGAAAGAGGGGAATAATAAAGCCAAGGCACAGCTATATGCAGCAAGTCAAGGAAAAGGTGATAGCAGTGTCGTATCAAGATGTCAAGAGGTTGGCGGAAGACAGAAAAAAATGGAAGAAACACCACCGACAAGAGCGTCGCTCTTAAATGATGATTATGAGACAATATACAAATATGAATATTCTTTTATATAGAGTTATAAGTTACTTCTCCCCAATCCTTAAATAATTTCAGGCCAATTTCTATACTCCACTTCCTCTCCAAAATCCTTGAAGCTGTAGTGCATGCACAAATTTCTTCCTTCGTCTTTTCTAATTCTCTCCTTACACCTCTACAGTCTGGTTTTCACCTTGGCCACAGTACTGCTACTGCTCTTAAAGTCACTGAGGACATAAAATTGGGCATGGAGAATACGTTGGTCACCATTCTTGTCCTCATTGATTTCTCTAACGCTTTCAACATAGTTGATCACGATATTCTCCTTGCTATACTTAATTATCTTCAGTTCTCATCCCCAGTGGTGAATTGGTTTTCAGCATATTGACGTGATCGGCAGCAATCGGTTCGATTGGACCGTGACCTGTCGGACTGGAAAACTCTCTCTCTAGGTGTACCTCAAGGTGGCATTTTATCTCCTTTGCTAAGGCCGTACCTAAATTTTCCGGGGTTCAGTGCTGCCCCCATTTAAAATAAATCATTAAAAAGAAAACGGAGACATTATTTAAAATTTTGCAACTATCAAATCCTAGATAACCCTTTCAAGTATTTTATGAACTACTGTTTACAGTTTAAAGTGAGAACGTTAAGCTTTACTACGCACATTTGCGAAAAACGGCCACTTTTGGCAAATGTGCGTAGTAAAGCTTAACGTTTTACGTATATGTTCTTAAGGCCGTACCTAAATTTTCCTGGGTCCAGTGCTGCCCCCATTAAATAAATCATTTTAAAGAAAACGGAGACATCATTTAAAATTTTGCTACTACCAAGTCCTAGATAACCCTTCAAAGTATTTTATGAAAACTGTTTACAGTTTATAATGAGAAAGTTTAGCTTTACTACGCACCAAAAGTGGCCGTTTTTCGCAAATGTGCGTAGTAAAGCTTAACGTCCTCACTTTAAACTGTAAACAGTAGCTTATAAAATACTTTGAGGGGTTATCTAGGACTTGATAGTAGCAAAATTTTAAATAATGTCTCCGTTTTCTTTGAAATGATTTATCTTAAATGGGGGCAGCACTGGATTCCGGAAAATTCAGGTACGGCCTTAATATGAAATATTTATTGAATCGGTAGTCATAATTGATTAATTTTGCTTTTTGCGCCGAACAAATTACTTTTCTGTTTATCCTTATGGTTGACTGAGAGAAAATGCTCTTAGCATTAAATCCGCCATTTGTTAAAAGCATATTTTACTTTAGAACAATAAAGAGTATTAAATTAAATTAAATGATGGTTACGCCTAACAGACTTGCTTTTGTATTGAGGTATATGTAACGTCTAACAAAATATACATACTAAAACTATTTTAAGGGTAGTTTCAGTCCATTATACTGAAAAACTGTCTCGATCATATCAGCTACAGGAAGTCCACGGCTGGACATGGGCCTCTCCGAAGGATTTTCAAAACAATAGATCGGAAGCGGCCTGCATCCAGCGTTTCTAATGCAACTTTTGCCAAGATGTTTCTCATAGTAACTCGAATCAGCTGATCGTTCGACTTCTATTGAAAACCTAATTTTTTTTTCGGATTTCGGTAGGTAAGAAGATATATATCTTTTTTGGGGAAATTTATTTGTTATCATGTAATAAATTCACCCATAAAATAGTTTCAGTATATTTCGTTAGACCCCGTATAATACAAATATGTTGATGATACTGTAATAGTTATTTCTAGACTTTGCCTGGCCGTATACACATACTGATTTTATATACCTACATTGCCGGTTTTGTAATGATGAGATTCTGATTTTGATCTTTACAAAACAGGCAATTAGCATAATCATAATATATATAATAAAATCAGCATTTAGCATTTGGATCAGATGGGAAATAATTTAACTATTAAATAATTATATTATTTAATAAGCCAGCAAATGGTGCGAGTAATAAATAGGTTGATGTCATATATTATTATTTATTACCTACTGGTTGGTTATAAGATATTTTTTTTGCGTCGATATTTCAATTCAACTCATATTTGTCTAATTAAGTCCTTAATTTAGTCCCTAGGCCTTAAGTCCGCCTGTTACATTTTTTGTAATAAAGTTAAATAAATAAAATAAATTTGTTTCAGTGCGATTGTTCTACCACTTTAGGTATCTATGCAATAAGTACAAAGAGCTGTTTAAGTTGAAAATGGGACCGATGAAGATCGTCATTGTTCACAACCCTGAAGATGTCGAGGTAAAGTCTTTTTAATTTATTTATATTTATAAGTGTACTAGGTTCCTTAAACACAGTCATGTCGTCTTTATTTGGGAATCAAATGTTTGCTCACAGTTTTTATATGAAATTTTTATTGAGTGCAGTATACCTACGAGTATGTACAGGAGGCTTTATTATCCACCAGCCAAATTTCCGGAGCACATTCTGTCCATGACACTGAACTATAATAATGGGAAAATTAACTATTTTCAGGTTTTGAGACAATCGTTTGTCAAATTTATTTATTACATTTTGTTATAATTTTTCAGACAATAATTTCGGGAACCAAGTATAATAAAAAGGGATTCGTCTACAGTTTTATCAAACCATGGTTGAAAGAAGGCTTGCTGCTTAGTGATGGTAAATATTAACTTCGCACTTGGGTATTTTACTGGGTCAAAAATAAATTATTTGGTACTGTTAATAGAAGTAAACGATACAAAATAATGCCACTTGTCATTGATCACATCCACTTTGAACGTGATTTTAGATTTATTAGTGCAGAAAAACGGATATTAAGAGCGCTATTTGACTTTAAGGAACTATGACGTTATAGACCGATATTTCATTCAGATCCCATAGAAAATGTTTATTTTTGACTTGTTGTAAACTAGCGTATTTTTGGGTAAGTCCCAAGGTGTACTTAGTTCATATTGATGGACATAATGCTTTCAAATTATGCCACTTAATTTACTCATAGTTCCTAAATAAAACATAGGAAGGTACTCATTTTAGGACCAGCAGGTGGAACATAACTAGCTACTACTAAAAGTAATCTTGGAAGCATCTGTAGACCAACTATATATCCGTATATACTAGCAAAGTTACCTTTTATACGTATCTACATGTAGAAAGAAAACAGCACTTATTTCCTTTGTTCCCTCGTCTGCTGTGAATGCCTTTATTTGTCCCCGAAGTCATAAATCTTTATATAAATATTGTAAAATAACTAATGAGTTCAGGTCAATAAATAATAAATGATACACGAGGTGATAGTAATGCTACGCCGCTGTTCAAAGGGTAAAGTAGTTGACCGTTAAGTAAACATAACAAAACTTCTTTACTATGCAGTAGTACCTGAAATGCATGCTAGGCATATGCTAGGTGACCGCTATCGCTAGTTCTCAGCTCGTTTCGTACAAACATAATATCGCTTATATTTGACAATATCCTTATAAATAAAAATTAGTTTAATTTTACAGTCTTGAAACAAATATCTATATTTTTATATTAAAAAAATTAAAATTGATAATTTTATAAAGATTATTGAATATTATATTCTCCAAAGAACAATAACTTGTATTATACATAAGTATGTTTTGTTTGGCATGGCCTTCTTTTTTTTAAGTTTTTTGTCTTACTCGTATATACTATACGTATATATATATACTTATTCTTTCGGATTAGTATAGTATATCTAGGACAAGATATAATAAACAAAGTCAAAGGATGCACAAGGGTGTTGAAGTAAATGTTTGTATTGATAAAGCATATTATGACATTATTTTGAACAAGTAATCATGAATACTTATATCAACTAATCACGTGTAAAATTTGTTTGTTGATGATAATTCAATAATTGGACAAAGATTAATCGAAGTTCAAATTTAATTGTGGGTACGTAGGTACCTCTGGAATAGGCGAGACAGATGAGGTACTTTTATCATAATATTGATAGGGATTGTTATTGTTGCAAGGCTGTTATTGTTGTTATCTTACATTATCTGATTCATTTTTGATTAAAATTAATCATATTTACAACATAAATATATATAATTGTGTATATTAAGTATAATAATTAGAATGTTTGTAATCTACATATTTTTTGCAGTCGTTGAGACACTGAATTTTCCCAACTTTTTAGGTTCAAAATGGCATCAGCGAAGGAAAATTCTGACGCCGGCGTTTCATTTCAATATTCTTCGTAATTTCAACTTCATATTGCAAGAAAATAGCTGGAAATTTGTGAACCAGCTACAGCATGAAGAAAACGAGAGTAAGACGGAAGTCTCCTCCCTGATAACGGACTTCACCTTAAACTCTATCTGTGGTACGTCATCCATACATAATAATTATTTATTTCCTAATCTACGTTAGGTATATTAGAATAACATTGTTTATTTCATTAAAAAACGTAAAGATAACTCCATAATTAATGATTTTAAAACTGGTTGACTAACGTGAAAAACTTGGTCGGCCTTTTTCGACTACATCACGTGAGTCAACCGGTTGAAATTAATTAATTAGTAATTAAGAACATTGATGTTACATTCTATCTAGATGTCGCTTTACATACTTTTGAGCTGAAAATTGTTCTGACTCGTGCTCCAGAACCAGATAGATAATCGTGTGCTTGTGTAAATATATTCAAAACGCGTTTTGATCGCTGATACTAAATACTTATATAAATTTGGTAAAATTCTTCCCTACTTTATTAACATTATAACAATTATAAATATTTTGTAGAAACTTCAATGGGTACAAAATTAGACGCAGAGACTAACGAATTTGGAAAATCATACAAAGATGCTATACATAAACTTGGCCAATGCGTGGTATACCGAGGTCAGAGATGTTGGACGTATTCAGAATTGATCTTTAATATGACCGCAGTTGGACGACAATTCAATGCATTACTAAATTTACTTACATCTTTCCGAAAAAAAGTAGTAGACAAAAGAAGAAACGATAAGCAATTCAAAGATTTTGTTTTTGATACGGAAAATAATATTCAAAATGAGGATTGGCTGGAGTCTGGCAAGAAGAGGCTCGCCATGCTGGATCTGTTGCTGCGTGCTGAAGAAAATGGTACCATTGATGAAGACGGCATAGGGGAGGAAGTTGACACGTTCATGTTTGAGGTTGGTTCAAAGTTTTTGGCTGCTCGGTATTTTTAATTAGTTAAGGTTTTTATCTAAACCAACCTACACGAGTATTATACCTACCAGTTTTTATATATTTTTTTATTTGTTTGTATTGATAATCTTAATTAATTAATCAAGATAAGATTTTTTAATTTTTCAAGTTTACGAGGTAAATTTTATTACATTTTCAGGGCCACGATACAACTTCTTCAGCTCTTCAATTTGCTTTTATGCTAATAGCTAACAACCAAGATTGCCAGGTGAGCGACGAAATAAGATTTACCTTATTTTACTAACTTATATATAGTTTATATTTCTATTTAGAATGCTGATCATAATAAATATTTATATTTTTGAAGTGAAAACTTCTTTAGCGGCGTTGTGTACTTTTTTATAATGGGTAAAAAATGTTAAACTCGCGTCAGGACACGTGACCTGATCGAAAATTCGTAAGACGGATGGAGAGTAGACAGCCGGCGCGGCGTAGGAGAGGAAGTATCCCCCTCTCTTTCTACGGCGCGGCGAAAATGTATGCTTGCGCTTGCTGTTTCGTTTAGCTGAGAGATAAACTTTTTAATGTAATATAAATTGTCATGTTTGTGTGTGTACCACATAAATGATAGTACTTTTATACTAATAATTAAAGCAATTCGTGCAAAATTATTCCCTAACCATTCCAAAATATCAAAAATGCACAACGTTAATATTCAAGTTTTCACTTATGCCGGCACTCCCGGAGTGCAACCCGTCGTTTTTTTTTTCGCACCGATTTTTGATCTGCCTCAATGTATTTGATATAAAGAGATATAAGTAGCTATTTATATGTAACTGGGGACCCAATGGCGTTTTTACATTTTTATACGCAACGAAGACTATGCACTTTAATCTTTTTAATTTGAAAATAAGTGTTTATATAAATATAAAAAACTTATAGAATAACTAAGGACGGAGTCATTGAGTTCTTTGAAAATATAATTTCAAATACCTACTAATGCTGATTACAATTTATAGGACAAAGTTTTCGAAGAATGCGAGAAAATTTTCGGGTCATCGGACCGGGCGGCAGATGTGAACGACCTGGCGGAGATGAAGTATCTTGGAGCTTGCATCAAGGAGGTGATGAGGCTCTACCCACCAGTGCCCTTCATCGTGAGGAGGATACTACAACCTATGCAATTGAGTATGTTGTACTCCTTTACTCATTTGATCAAGTTTATTTTAAATTTTCTTCATTTGTATAAAAGTTATTACTAACTTTTATACAAATGAAGAAAATTTATGTATTGTATCATTTTCAAGTTAATTTTCTACAAATAAACAATCGCAATCTCTGATTTTTCGTGAATACCTAGAAAATACCTAAAAATTATACATTTATACATCGACATCTAGAAATGATACAGGATTTTGGAGCACGTTTTTAGGTTTCCGTACCCGAAGAGTGCAACCGGGACCCTATTACTAAGACTCCACTGTCTGTCCGTCTGTCTGTCCGTCTGTCTGTCCGTCTGTCTGTCCGTCTGTCTGTCTGTCTGTCCGTCAGTCACAGGGCTCTATCTCTTGAACCGTAATAACTAGACACTTGAGATTTTCATCGATTATGTATTACTGTGGCGGATATAACAACAAATACTAAAAATAAAAAATAGTTAAAAATTAAAGGGGGTCGTCATACTAGAAACGTGTTTTTTTCAGCGTTTTTAACTTGATCTTCATAATGGCATTAACTAGATACTTGACATTTTCACCAATTATGTATTACTATGACCACAATAACAACAAATACTAAAAACAAAATAAAGTTAAAAATTAAAGGGGGTCGTCATACAAGAAACGTGTTTCTTCAGCGTTTTAAAACATTGTACGGTGGTACGGAACCCTTCATGTACGAGTCCGACTCGCACTTGCCCGTTTATTTTGTATGGCGTTGTCATTCCTTTAGATGTCAAACATTGGTTGAACAAAATTATTGTCGAGCAATAGTAGTGCCGATCTCAGTTTATACGGTCATAGGTACGAGTAGGTCATTTGACGACCTCTGGATCATCATGTCAGACTGTCACATCAGGAGGTCTTGGGTTCAAACCCCAGTCAGGTCAAGATGGAAAATGATCTTTTTCAGATTATCCTGGGTCTTGGATGTTTATCTATATATGGTTTTTTTTTTTAAATATAGTATCGTTGAGTTAGTATCCCATAATACAAGTCTCTAAATAACTTTGGGGCTAGCTCAATCTATGTGATTTGTCCATATATATTTATAGGTCTGTCGGGCAACGGTTTGTCGTACAATTGTGGTAGAATCAGTATATGTTCGTCCGTGATGTTACACAGGTATTATATTACGTACCCTGCCCTTTATTTTGATGAATGTAACGTCAGGGGTTACGCACACTCGCGAAAACTTCTTTAAAGAAATATTTTCACGCACTTTTTGTGTCTATCCACAGAAGATTACCTTGTCCCCCCGGAGACGGAGTGTGCTATCCTGATCTACGACCTGCACCGGCGCAAGGACCAGTTTTTCGAGCCTCTGGAGTTCCGGCCAGAGAGATTCCTGTGCGAGCCAACTTGGCATCAGTATTCCTACATTCCTTTCAGCGCTGGACCAAGAAATTGTATAGGTAAATTAATATTTTTATTAGCAATTGTTTACTATTTGTTGTTGTGACCTCTCCAACTCGTCTGGCCAGCGTGGAGAGTGTGGGTTAGATCCTCTGGGTACTGTGGCCAAGTATGGCTCGGGTAGTACAGAGAGGGTCGTGCTCTTGCAGTGGAGACAAAAAACGACCTGATGGTGATGATGATTGACTATTTCATAAATTCGCTAAAATTATGTCGCACCGTATGACAATGACTAGGTAGTTATTTTGGGGTGGCGTAGCAGTGATATGCAACTACCTACTTCTCTACAAACAGGTAGAGTCTTCCCTATATCTGCCAAATTCTGAGCGTGCTTGTATTGTATTGTGCTTATCACGGGTACATAAAAAATAAATAAAGTACTCGTGGTGTAGAGATTAAGAGGTTTTTACGAATCTATATACAGTAAATGATGACTAGGCCATCAAAACGTTTTTAGAGTGGAACACGTAAGGACGTATTCAAAATTAAAGGTGCAAGTTCGTAGCCGACTGCACACAGCAGCAGCAGAGGACATGTCGCCGCGACACGCTAGTATCGGTAGCTTTTGTACTAAAAATAATGACCTTCAATAAGTGATATATTTATCCTACATTGAATAAAAAAATTTCACTGTGACACGTCATCGCATGTCGCTGAACTCATGAATACGACGATGTGTCGCGCTCAGGGCGACGCTTCGTCTGTTGCTGCCGTCTGCACTCAGCTACGAACTTTAACCTTAAGAATAACAACTTAAAGCAAGTTACCCTATCATATAATACCTCCTTTTTGTGTTGAGTAAATCGATAAATAGTCACTACGAGTGTATGTATGACTTATTAAAACAAAGCAACAGTTTTATATAACAAAGATTGTCTCTTGCCGTGTTATTTTTTTTTCAATACTTACTATACAATGTCTAAATTAAGGCACTAGTTAGTGGAATAATACAAAATAAACTACAAAAAAAAGCAGAAATGCAATTTGCAGTTATTTACTTACTATTCTGTTATATATCTGTATATATATATCTATTCACTACGTAATCCCAAAGCGCCTACACATAAACATTAGAATTTCCTTACCCAAGCATTTGCTGCTACTTCTTATCATTTAAGTAATTAATTATAATATTATCTAATAAACCGTTTTCAGGTCAAAAGTTCGCCATGATGGAGATGAAACTGGTTCTGTCGTCAGTCATCCGCAAGTACCGGATGCTGCCGGTCACCAAGCCTCAGGACCTCGTGTTTGTGACGGACTTCATTCTAAGGACCATTACTCCTATTTATGTTAAATTCCAGAGACGATGACTTATGCAAAACTGGTTGAAAATGTTGTTATAAAGTTGCTTTTATATAAAAAAAAACATTCGACCTCCTATAGAAAATCAGTTGGGCTGAGCGCACTTTGTATGGGAGGGCGATTTTTTTTTCGTTTTTCGTTATTTTTTTATAGAAAAAGTTTAGTATCATGCACTGAATTGGCTTTAAAAATTAGGCTAGTATATAAAAAGTTACCCTGTATAAAGTTAGGGAAAAGTGTATGTTAAGGCGAAATGCGTTAAAAACTATTATAGCAGTTTTCCTTGAAACTTTACATCGCCTTTGATACTGAATTAATAACTAATTTTAAATTTCGATGTACCTACTGAGTAATTAATAAGACCAACTTAGTAATATTTGATTGATGGAACAACTTATAGTTACTATGGGATGCACCTCAAAATCCCAAAAAAAATGCATTTTTTGCGATTACGGAGAGTAAAGTATTGATTAGTACTCGTACATTATCCTCTGGCTTGACAGAGGCCTACGAGTATGTTTTATTTCTGATTCTCTCTCTCTCATCTCAGCGTGTTCCCAGTTACATCCACAACTGTAATGCTGTGAAGTTTTATTTCTGATTAACGTTATTAAAGGGCGGTCAAAGGGCACAAATGTTAAATTTACTCAGGAATCACTTTAGTCAGATAATATATATTTTGACGTGAACTAAGACATTTCTCTTGCAAGTTAATTAACAAATATTAGGACTAAAGAAAAATAAACCGGTCAATTGCGAGTTAAACAAAAAAAATGTTTGTCTGTTTGTTCGGCTTATCTCTGTAGCTAACGGCTCTTTCACTGGCAAATAGCTAAAGTAAGAGCACAGAATAGGATACAAGTTGGTAGGAGTAACTTAGGCTATTTGTAAATGGCACAGTTAGCGTGTAATATGAATTGAATAGTCAATAGATACATTGGTATTTTTGATTTTATCTATGCTTTACTAATGAGATAATGAAAAAAATCGTAATGAACTAATATTAACAAGATAACTACAAACTTGAACTGTCTGTCTGACTGTCTGACCCACGATTAGTTAGGTACCTACATTATTAAGACGTCAACACTAAAATAACTTTATATATAATAATAAATAGGATTCCAAGGCTGTATATAATTTTAATGTTTTTGTAATTATATAGACTTAGCATAATTATAAGAAACAAAGAGATTTAAATTAAGCTATGTATGTACTTGATATAAATCTGTTTGTTTGAAAGTTTTAAAATGTGAAACAGTAATAAAGTTATTGGACATGGATATTGAACACCTCCAGTTTCATTTTTTCCTCTTGCTATAATATTGAGATGCTTACATGAATAGTTATTTCATGTTCATACAAATACTTTCTTTATTCCTAACAGGGTAGACAGAGTCCCTATTCCCAAAGACGTTTGACGTCGGCTTTTCGCACAAATGTTTTCCCAAAGAGTTCACGTCAGGCAGTCAAAAAACTATAATCTTAATAAACTGTCCCGGTTATTTTTTCTCCACTTCGCAAGGTTTTTGACATCCTTCACCTTCTTCATCCGTCACCATTGATATGCATATTATATTTGGAGAGAAAAAAGAGGAAAAGCGCACCCCGGGCTCCGAAGCAGCATGGCTGAGGATGCATCCGGGAATGCGCAGAGATGAAGAAGGGTAGACAGAGTCCAGGACCCTATAGTGATGGGGTGCTAGCTGCACAGTGTTCTACTACTATTCCCTAGTTCGGCTTCTACGATCTGCGCGAGAAGAGACACCGCTGGTATACCGTATATTCTATGATTTCTTCTTTTCCAGACAAGCATGAAAGACAGTTTCGAGAGAATAAGATATTTTTTTATAGGCTACAAGTCGGATATAGTGTTGTGTCTAAAACGGATTAAGGGAATCTGAAATAGTGGCAGAATGATAGGCCTTAACTAGGATATACAATACCCGTTATTGCACAAAAAAATACAGGACATAATTATCTTAAAAACTAGAAAATGCGCAAAAGGTGGTCTTATCCCAAAGCAATTTCTTTCAGGCAACAACTGCTGGAAAATTTGGTAGTAAAGGTACGTGGGAGTACAGGAAGCTGGTACATTCTTTGTTTTTTGTTCCCTGATTGATATAATATACTTTATTTTGTATTTAAATGCCCTGGGTCATGAAAAAAATAAATCCCAAGCTATGTAGTAATTTTGAGCTTTTAATTAAGGCCGTACCTGAATTTTCCGGGGTCCAGTGCTGCCCCCACTTAAAATAAATCATTTCCAAGAAAACGGAGGTATCATTTAAAATTTTGCTACTACCAAGTCCTAGATAACACTTCAAAGTATTTTATGAACTACTGTTTACAGTTTAAAGTGAGAACGTTAAGCTTTACTACGCACATTTGCGAAAAACGGCCACTTTTGGCAAATGTGCGTAGTAAAGCTTAACGTTCTCATTATAAACTGTAAACATAAAATACTTTGAAAGGTTATCTAGGATTTGGTAGTAGCAAAATTTTAAACAATGTCTCCGTTTTCTTTGAAATGATTTATTTTAAATGGGGGCAGCACTGGACCCCGGAAATTTTAGGTACGGCCTTAAAATTTTAATATTAGTTAGGGACCCTTGAATGTCACAAAAAAATATAAAAATATTAACTTAGCTTTTTTGGGCAAATAATCAAATAGTGTGGTCAAGGCGTCTGCCTTGTGATCCGGAGGTCGTGGGTTCAAATCCCACTGGGAAGCACACTTTGTGTAAAGTTGTTTCCAGTCTGGTTAGGATATTGCAGGCTTGAATTACCTGATTATCCGAAAAGAAAGCTGATCCCGTGCTTCGGAAGGCACGTAAAGGCGTGGGTCCCGAACGCCATCTAGCGTTTGTACCTATCCCAGGATTGGTTCTGGTCTACCCTTTGGGTTGCGGAGGTCAGACAGCAGTCGCTCTGTGTAAAAACCAGTATCCTCGTCAACTCGGCGATTTGAGGAGGATACTCACTCAGCGGTTAACCGCTGACGACGCAACCGGGAATACGCTCGGATGATGATGAATCAAATAATGTGCTGCTGGTGCCCCGTGAAATAATTCATCATATCAGCCACAGGAAGTCCACTGCTGGATATAGGCCTCTCCCAAGGATTTCCAAAACGACCGATCGGAAGCGGCCTGCATCCAGCGCTTTCCTGCAACCTTGCTCAGGTCGTCCGACCACCTAGCAGGTGGATGTCCTACGCTGCGCTTGCTTGAAATAATTAAAAAAAATATTTCATAGTTGCATAAGAAAGGTTACAGGAAAACTCTGGATGCAGGCCGCTTTCGATCGATCGTTTAGAAAATACTTTGGTGAGGCATATGTCCAGCAGTGGACTTCCTGTGGCTGATATGATGATGATGATGATTTCATAGTTGTAATGTAAGGACCACCCTAATGTGTGTCTCTGATACATACTTAAATGGATAAACACATGAAAATTTAATACTGTATTGAAGTAAATATAGTAGTATCGTTGAGTTAGCATCCCATAACACAAGTTTAAACCTTACTTTGGGGCTAGCTTAATCAGTGCTTTGAGATTTGTCTTTATATATTTATTTATTATTTAGTATTAAGTATTTGTAGTGTAGCGTTATCCTTCGCAAACCATATTGGACGCATCTCGATGGGTTTAATGTGTTTTTGACGTGCTATTTTTCACCTTTCACAAGTAAAGGTCGCACTTCCTTACCAGGGTAACCTTTTAACTCTATCCTTTTCTTGGCTTTGTACATATTAATGAGAGTACAATATTCTCTCGGATTTTAAAATTTTTACTACTTTTTGTGAATTTATATTCCTCTTATTGCGATTGTTTATTAATCAAAAATAAAAAGCAATATAGAGGTACAGTGCTAAAAATCGGAGATGCAATGAGACCAATGCTAAATTGAAACTATATCGGAAACTTATTTTATTATTCTCTAAATATTGTTTTCTTATGTGACAGCTTTTCTTTCTTTCTTTTGTCTTTCATATTATTTATTTTTAACAAAAAAGGATTATAAGTTTTACGTGTCTGTGCGTCTATTTGTAGCATCGTAGCTCCTAAAAAATAAACCGATTTCGATGCGGTTTTTTTAGGGTTCCGTAGTCCACAAGGAACCTTTATAGTTTCGTCATGCCTGTCCGGGCTCGTACTCCGCCGCTACTGCACCGATTGTCACGAAAATTGGTGGAGAGATAGATATTGAAGTTCCAAAAGTTAATTTTTAAAATTACGGAAAAATGTTTTTTTTCCCATACAAAGAAAAGTGAATTTAAAAAAATTTATTGGACTAACCCCAACGTGTAGGGTATCGTTAAAACGGTCTTTTAAAATGCAAGAAAAACTGCTTTAAAACTATGTAGATCAAACCCCCCAGTCTTGAGATAATCTAATACTAAGTTAAAATTTGAGATGTCCCCCCACCGTAACTTAACCGTAACTGAAATATTCGTATTACCAAAATAATTCTGAAAAAAATGTGGTATATACCTCAAAGTATGTAATTTCAATAAAAACTATAGCGGTCTTGGTATCATAGATACTTATTTTTAATACGTCATAAATCGTAAACCGCAATTTACCTTTAGAACTTTTAGTTGCTGCTACGGAACCCTTCATGGACGAGTCCGACTCGCACTTGGCCGCTTTTTTTTGTCAAAGGCCTTGTCTGTGAGATAAGTAATTTGGGAACGTTCCGTTCTGTGTGTTGATCTTTGAAATAAACATTTTATCTATCTATTTATCTACGTCTGTCATTTTGAAACCCGTTGAAATTAAATAGGTAGATACTTTAAGTTCATGTATAGTCATTACGTACATCGATGTAAAAATATTAATGTCAAAATGTTTACTTATCTGTAAATTAAATGTTCGAAAGGCTGAACAACGAACAATACCTAATTATACTTATCTGTTGTAGAGGAAAGGTTCAAGTTAATTATATATAAAAAGTTACTGTTTGTAATTAAGATCAATAACATGCAATCATTCTAGTAATTTAGCTTTATTGTTTACCTTTCGTCAAAAGTTCACTTATTGATAATTTCTCATATAAATTTCTAGAAATTAAAATTAAATGAGAAATCAAGTAACCTGGTATTTACAAAATGTATTTATTGTAGGTAACTCTTTACCATCAGAACAATGAAGCGAGGTTGGCGTTGGTGAATCATTAAATTAACTGGCTAAGTGCGTGTCAGTCCACGCTTAGAGTAGTCAGAATTCTAAAGTTACACGTAACAACATGGCGAGACTTTATTTATCATTTTACATGTTTACTACCTAAGTATCATTTCCACTACTGAAAAATGCACCGTGTGTGTTTTGCCAAAGAGGAAAACACATACGGTGCGTTTTCAGCAGTGGAAGTGACAAGTTACGTTACGACTTCATCTTAGTAATTGTTTTCTAAGGATTAGATATGTATGTATTATGTACGAATTTTTTCAAGTAGGTACGTATAATAACTGCTGTAACCTAACTCGGCGTTATATTTTTCCTTTTAAGTTCAAACATATACTACTATCACGATTTTTAAAGAACTTTTAATCTAGCAGGTAGATAGGTAGCAGTTTAGCGGAGACGGACGCTTAACTTGAACAAGAAATTAGTTTAATATTTCGCAAACGAGTCAATAAATCGGAAAGTTGTCTTTGCAAACCCTCAATGTTTTAAAATACTTATCCAACGACACTTATCACTATTGGGTACACGCGGAAAAGAATTCATCTTTACTATATGGATTCGAACTACATTAAAAAATATTTTCTACATTTTATTTTACCACTTTGTTAGCATACGTTGCATGGGCATATACATATATATATATCGTGGGCCTATATTTATATATATGTATATATAGGCCCACGCAAAAGTCATCATCATCATCGTCAGCTCTCAACGACCCACTAAAAGTGACAAAAGGAGGCTTATGCCCAGCAGTGGGTCGTTGAAAATTCATATACTTACACAAAATACAAACAAAGGAACAAACATAGTAAGAAAATAGAGCACGTAGGTACTGCTTATTTCATAAGAAATCTCTTCTACGCAGACCCAAGAGAGAAAAATAGAAGAATACCTTATAAAATAAAACTTTAAAAATGTATTTAGTTTGCTTCAGAAAAGAAATATGTTTTTTTTAGCTTATGTTTATTTTTATTCCTATTTTCAGCCTATATTGCGCTTATATTGGCAATTACAATTTTTATATATGTAGTATTATAATACTGACTCGGCAACTCGTATGCTGTCTGTGAATGTAATACGAATGAACAATTCCTACAGGAATAATGACATCAAGCTCCATGATATATAGGTAGAGCAAGTGCGACCTTAGTAGGTATATTGAATGTACATTTTTATAAGTGTGAATATTATCACTGGCATAATGAATTAGAACAAAACTAAATGTGCGCTTTCATTCAGTTAGCTGGTTAGCTTTTTGACAAAAAGAATCGTGGGGTCGTGACAGTGGGTTTAGAGAAACTCTGGTTCCCACGATAGTGAGGCGTCAGACAGAAGTACTATGAGTGAGTAGTTATCTCTGGTAGGCACTCATAAGTATCTGCAACGCTGCAACATTTCGACGCCCAGCTTGGGCGTCGAAGTATTTGTAACCAGAAATCAGAAATCTTTATTTGCCAGAATACATTACAAAATAGGTGTTCAATACAAATAAAGTCATTGTATTCAGCCTGCAAGCAGACGCGCAAAAAAAACACAATCAAGTCAATAAGTAATTATCAAGTTACATAATAGTACTTTACGATATATGTGCGTTATGGTGTTTATTATAACACACGAAGCGGAATGTCAGCCCGAGCCGTAGGCGAGGGCGTAAGGAGCTGAATGTGTTTAACCAATATACGTACATATATCGTACTTGCGAGGAAAAATACCTAATAAACTGATGTTTTTGATTTTAAATAAACTAAACTATAAAACTGTGATGCACAGTGTTGCTTTCCCGCCGTTTTATTTTTTAATCTCAGCACGGCGCGAGGCCAACTGGACGAAGCCGCGCGGCATGCGAATTCGAAAATAGAAAAACAAAAAACAATTTGAAGCATATGTACTCGTAAGATACCCTTGTAAGATACAAAGATAAATATTGAAACAACGATGACGTTAGATGTCTGATGTATTCCTTCTTTGTCTAACCTCCACCTTATGTTATCTAACTATCTCGCTCACACACAACTGTCAAACTTTCTTACTCTCTCATTCATACTGGATTTACCATTAATTATGTCCCTTTCCTT
Organism: Acrobasis repandana; assembly: GCA_963576875.1. NCBI lineage: Eukaryota > Metazoa > Arthropoda > Insecta > Lepidoptera > Pyralidae > Acrobasis > Acrobasis repandana. The sequence continues at coordinate 9,920,424 of OY756215.1, forward strand.
CGCTATACCAAATCGTGAGTTATAGAAAAATAACTTCACTATTTGCGTTTCTAACACACGCGTGTTGTATGGGCTGCTTAATATATCTAAAACCGGTGAAATTAGATCCATTTTACGAGCAAGGGTGTTGAAAAACAAATTTATACAATTTAAAATTAAATTACAAAAAAATATATAATAATAAATGTCAGTCTACTTAGAAGCTAAATATTCCTTTACACTATAAAAACATTTATCTAAAAGCCATTTTGTAAATTAAATTTTGAATGATAATTTCGTCAGGTAGTTTATTATATATTACAATATTCATCTTCTAGTCTGTCTTAAATTATATTCTCCTCTCGTTTTATCATAAGTTCTGGACTCAAGTAAAATTTTAAGTGCTGCCATCTAAATACAAAATAAATACATTTGCAAGTGTTTTCTATATCATTTTAGTAGTTACCTACACGCGATTTAATTTCCTATATCACTTTATCTAATACATACATTCACTATGTTACAGCGTCAACAACTACGTCACAGCGTCAAGAGTGAATTGATGTGGCATACAAGCCTCGCCCACTCGACTTCGCTCGTGCAATTATTTTATAAGCAAAATATAATTTAATATTAAAGTACGAAAGTAATAAATTTAAGTTTACTAAGAAATTTAGTTAGAGTAAAGAAGTTGACTTTATTGACATATTTAAGTTCATATAAAACCTTCTTCTCCGTCTAAGCGCGTTCCCGGTTGCATCCTCAGCTGTGCTGTTTCGGAGCCCGGGGTGCGCTTTCCCGCTTTTTCTTCTCCAAATAAATTATGCATGTCAGTGGTCACCCAAGGATGCCAAAGACCTTGCAAAATAGAGAAGAAATAGCCGGAACAGTTTAAATGATGTGGCTATAGTTTTACGACCGGCCGCCTGCCTGACGTCAACCCTCTTTGGGAATGTATTTCTGCGAAAAGTTTTACAACCGGCCGCCGCCCGACGTTAACCCTCCTTGGGAATGCAATTGTAGCACGAGATGTTTGTGCTTAGTCCTTTAGTCGCTTTTTACGACATCCACAGGAAGAGATAGAGTCGTCCTATTCTAACCCGGAACCACACAGTAGGTAAGTAACCACACAGTAGGTAAGTTAATATAAGTTCATATAAAACCAAATGGTACTAAAAGTAAGCAGGTGTGTCACTACAACTGCATACATATTAAAAATAGCCTGTAATTCAGCTAAACACCTCTAAAACAAAATTTTTAATTTACATTTTACAATGTTCACTTTGCTCCGTCTTTAATTGTTGCAAAAACAATTATTATGACATCTGATGCTATTAACGATAATTGAGAATGATTACAATAAGAGCAATAAAAATCTCAACATGCCATTAAAATTCCAAGTCAAAAGTCCATAGTAATTAGAGAATGTGGATTAATTTTCGTGCGATCTGCACCTTCCGTGACCACCCGCTATCTGTCAGACTGTCATACATATTTCAATAACATTTTCAGCTTTTAACCTTTCTGTTCGGCAAGATATTTCCTTGTGTATTTAATTGACTGATGATTTTGCGTAAAAGCATTTTCCTTATAATTTGGAGTGCGTCGGAGAGATGGACGGCTTAATTTCCTTGTTTCGCACGCTCTACGGACGTGTTTCATAATAAGTTTGATTGCCATATAAATTAAAAATAAACCGACTTTCAAGCGTTCACACCCAATAACTTTAGGGGCTAAAACGATTTTCAAACATACCTAATAACCATCTCGATAGACAAGGCTTAAAATAAACGGGCAAGTGGGAGTCGGACTCGTACATGAAGGGTTCCGTACCACCGTACAATATTTTAAAACGTTTCTTGTATGACGATCCCCTTTAATTTTTAACTTTATCTTATTTTTAGTATTTATTGTTATAGTGGTCATAGTAACACATAATTTGTGAAAATTTCAAGAATCTAGTTAATGCCATTATAAAGATCGAGTTAAAAACGGTGAAAAAAACACGTTTTTTGTATGACCCCCTTTAATGTTTAACTTTTTTTTATTTTTAGTATTTGTTGTTATAGCGGCCATACGAGTAATACATGATCGGTGAAAATTTAAAGTGTCTAGCTATTACGGTTCAAGAGATAGAGCCCTGTGACAGACGGACAGACAGACAGACAGACGGACAGACAGACGGACCGACAGCGGAGTCTCAGTAATAGGGTCCCGTTTGCACCCTTTGGGTACGGAACCCTAAAAAACCGCATCGAAATCGGAATATTCGTTTAGGAGCTTCACTTTGTAAGTTCATTTGATCTTCAATCCCAACTAATATTATAATTGCGAAAGCGAGTTTGTATATTTGTTTGTTACCTCTTTACGCTTTATCTACTAAACCCATCTTCTTGAAAATACGCCTACACATAGTAAGGAGTACTGAGAAGGACATAGGGCACCTTTCATCAAAAAAAAAAGTTATGTTCCCGTGGGATTTCGGATACGCGAGCGAAGCCGCGGGCAAAAGCTAGTAATAAATAAAATTTGGACTCTGTCTATGTGATTATGTGTGTGTTGTACTCAGTACCTAAGGATAATTTCACGCGGTCTACGCTATCGCACATCGGATCAATGCTCTACTGCATTGGCTGAAACATTCAGCTAGTATCGAAATCTACGATGTGGTGTCTGTCAGTATAGTAAGGCGGATTGTGCAGTGCGCACTACTCACGATGTTCGTGTTCGTGCTGATATTGGCGGCATTGCTGCTGTGCGTGTCCCATGTGTTGATGAATTACAACAAAAAGGCCCGCATGATGCGCAAGGTGCCCGGCCCTAAGGAGACCTTCTTGGTCGGGAATGCCTTGGAAATCATCGTATCACCAGGTAATTCCGTCTGTGTCTAGGGCTTTCCATTATATTTTTTATAAGCCTGTAATCTAATTTAAGCCGTGATCATACTCGTAAATTAAGTGTGACAATAGTAGCTTAGTGCTGTAACTTTCTAAAATTCGGAATTCCTTTTTTATTACCTACCTTAGATAAGAAACTTATTTGCAAACTGAAAAAGCAAAGATTTGCAAAATTAATTATTTTGAGAATACAAATGATAAATAGATTCATTATTTGCTTCCTTCACTTTACTATCAAAACTGATTTAATTTACTATTCTATAATTTAAAAACTACGTTCTTGTGGAGTAGTTTCCATGTCTCTTTCTCTTTAGCCATCCTTAAGTACGAAAATTAATCTAAAATAATTTTCCCAAACAAACAACTGTCACTTTTGAATCCCGACTTCTAATTGACCCATCATTTGGCTTGTATTGAATTTATGTCCAAGTTTTTAACGTTAGGAACAAAGCTTTTAATACAACAAACGTGTACCTACATATTTTTATTATTTCTGCACATAGAATAAATAAGGTGATCTAGAATAATAGAATCTAGAACTATCAAGATTGCATATCACACACGACCCATGATACTACTCAGACTAGATTAATTAATAACAAGCCGACAGTTTATTACGTATCGTGGTATGACAAACTGACAGTCATTCTTTGTTTGCAGTGGAACTATTTGCAATGGGTAGAAAATATGCAAACACGTGGAAAAATCTCTATCGTTTTTGGGCTTACCCTTTGTCGGCAGTGAACATCTACAACCCAGAAGATATCGAGGTAATATTTGTTATTTGTAACACAATTCCTTAAGAGTCCCTTACTCTAGACAGAATCAGACTTTCCTAGGTATCCAAACGTTGTCTAGCTTATATTTTGAAACAACAAAAAAGAAATTGCATATGTATTGTATATCCATCCAGGCATATTATTGGTTTTCAGTCAAAATGTTCCACATGATATATAATATGATAGCTACATATGTAGTTATCATAAACGTAACGAAACGAAACGTTGAAAGGACAGCACTGTAGTATCATATTAATATCCTGTTGGAAGCGAAGATAATTAGGTGTATTAGGAATATTTCTTCTTTTCCTAAAAAAGTAAAATATATCGAATACACTATGCCGTATTTTTGAATACGCTAGGTTTGTTCTCGATATCGCCATATATGTACAATTGTACATATACAACATGAAAGGAGCATATGGCATGGGCTGTACTAGATCACTATAGTTAATGAAATTGACAATAACAGTTAAAAGACCAAAAAGAAATTCGACATACCCACACAAATTACCCAGGCGGCTGCACACTTGTATGGAAATGCCGATTTTGACTGTTATTTTAATTTCATTTTACTATTGTGATCTAGTTAAGACCGTGGTTCGATTTATTAGGCATATATCCCTTAAACGTCGTATACAACTGGCGAAAATACCCTTACGAGTACATGAGTCACAATGCGTCTACTGAATAATAGACATGCAAATCGCGAAATTTTTATTTGGGCTCAACGTAGCGCTAAGGCTGCTTTGCCTCTACAGCCGTTTCCAGTAAGGAGAGCTTCTTCTTCTTTATAGCCTATATATCGAATCCAATGCTAAACTAAAGGGTTATAAGGAATATGCATGTAATACCAATCCGGCTCATATTTTATTTTACAATTTCTATTAATACGTTACCACGCCTAGTTAATTATTTTTCTAACTGACTCTTATTTGGATTAGAAATAAATTATTGAAAATATACAAATGTTGCGCGGAAACTTTTGTCAAACAAAAGGAAATGACGACAAAGTCCACAAAAGGGAAATGACAAGTTCGGGTGCGTTCGGTAGGACTGTCCGTCCATGTAATTTGACTATCGATGACATTCGAAATGTATGTACTTTTATATAGAGGTTTAAGGCCGTACCTGAATTTTCCGGGGTCCAGTGCTGCCCCCATTTAAAATAAATCCTTTCAAAGAAAACGGAGACATTATTTAAAATTTTGCAACTACCAAGTCCTAGATAACCCTTCAAAGTATTTTATGAACTACTGTTTACAGTTTAAAGTGAGAACGTTAAGCTTTACTACGCACATTTGCGAAAAACGGCCACTTTTGGCTTTTGAAGACCGGATTAGCGGTCTAGCGTATTAACCATTACGCCACGGAGGTCGTCTAATAAATAGTATTTTATTTCAGGTGATAATATCAACAATGAGGTTCAACGAAAAAAGCCAAGTTTATACCTTTCTGAAGCCATGGCTTCAAGACGGATTACTCTTGAGTCACGGTATGTATATGTACTACACTTACATTATTACGTCTTTATCCCAAATTGGGCAGACAGAGCATGTTGGTTCTTACGGCTCTAAGCAGACAGAGCCGTGGGCCGAAAGACCCAAAGGCCACTTTTAGCGAGATTGGTGGGCGAGAAGATGGGAAAATATGTAAGTAAGTAACTTATTTATGTTCAAGCAATAGGCATGATTATTATCAGATATTGTCATTTGTATACAAAGTAAAGGGACATACTTTAGTGGTCTAGTATAGACCGTCGTTCGATATGTCCCTTCCACGTTTTATATACACGTCTCTCGTAGACTTTATTTTCTATCTAAAAGAGATAAATTCAAGGAACTTATAACAGTTTTTATGCAGACTTATGAACACAACAACATCTTATAAAATCATTGTAATGTATTTGAGCTGATGTAAAACTATCGTAACGTTACAAGCAAATGTCCCATGTTTTGGAGAGATTGACAGCGCAAAACAATGTCCGACAAAAATAATTTATTCATCCATTTTATGTATTTTTGTTGATGGAGCATAAATAATTACGTCAATCGCCTTTTTTATTTTGTGCCTGATGATATGTATGTGACAACACCAAGTTTGCTAGAGATAACTCTAGCAAGGTAAAAATAGCTCAAAATAACAACACCTAAAGGCCACTTTTTGTGTGAATGTGGGCATGTAGTTGGAAAAGGAAATCAAAATAGTGATGGGTTGCTAACCGCGTCGCCTATTGACATGATCCCTCGAGGTTATCGCCTATTCCCTCAATCGCGTGTGCCTGACTGCGAGGGTAAAAAAACAGCTTGTACATTTTACAATTTTGATTACTCCCAGAACCCGCAAATAACATTTGAAAGTCAAAATATTTTTAATTTATTGCGGGCCCCAACCTAACAATGAAAATATCAATGGTTTATTGTCTATACACGAGTGCTTCAGAAGGATAAACCTTCGTATTAGGTACGTACCTATTATTATTTTATGTGAATGTATTTTTTAATTGCATTGCAATTAATTAAAATGTCTAAATGTATAACAAACAACCAATCAAACGTCCGATTTTTATTATACCCAAGTAAGTATATTAAGTTTTATTTTATATTTTCAGTTCAGACATCTACAGAGAATATGTAAATAGATATATGTACACGTATCTTAGTCTTTAATTCTATTTAAAGTTGTAAGTGAATATATTTATTTAGACTTCCAAGATAAATAAATTTAACGAGAAACCTGGCTGTTTGTAATAAGGTTAAGTTTACTTTTGAATAAATTAAGTTAAATATCGTAGTCAACTGAGTGAGCACCTAAGTACTTACTTAGTAACAGTCAATACAGATAAGATCCAACTTCCCGGATATTAAAATGTCCAAAGTTTATCATTGCGTGCTCGATAATACCTACATTATACGAGGTAGTATGAATACAAGTGAAGCAATTAGCTTCATCAAAATATTAAAAAAAGCGGCCAAGTGCGAGTCGGACTCGCTCATGAAGGGTTCCGTAGCAGCAAGTAACATTTTACGATTTAAGACGTATTGAAAAAAACTACTTACTAGATCTCGTTCAAACCAATTTTCGGTGGAAGTTTGCATGGTAATGTACATCATATATATTTTTTAGTTTTAACATCTTCTTATTTTAGAAGTTACAGGGAGGGGGGGGGGGGGAGGACCAACATTTTACCACTTTGGAAGTGTCTCTCGCGCAAACTATTCAGTTTAGAAATAAACATTCAAGTGCGAGTCGGACTCGTACATGAAGGGATCCGTACCTCCGTACAATGTTTTAAAACGCTAAAAAAACACGTTTTTTGTATGACGACCCCTTTTAATTTTTTTATTTTTTTTATTTTTAGTATTTGTTATTATAGCGGCCACAGTAATACATAATCGGTAAAAATTTCAAGTGTCTAGCTATTATGGTTCAAGAGATAGAGCCCTGTGACAGACGGACAGATGGACAGACAGCGGAGTCTCAGTAATAGGGTCCTGTTTGCACCCTTTGCGTACGGAACCCTAAAAAATTATATTAGAAACCTCAATATCATTTTTAAAGACCTATCCATAGTACCCCACACGTATGGGTTTGATAAAAAAAAAATTTGAGTTTCAGTTCTATGTATGGGGTCCCCCAAAATTTATTGTTTTTTTTTCTATTTTTGTGAAATACGTGTGTGTGTGAAAATCTTAATGCGGCTTATAGAATACATCTACTTACCAAGTTTCAGCAGTATAGTTATCATAGTTTCGGTAAAAAGTGGCTGTGACATACGGACGGACAGACAGACATGACGAATCTATATGGGTTCCGTTTTTTGCCATTTGGCTACGGAACCCTAAAAATCATAGAATGCCACTCCCAGGTAATTGCAAAAATCTATAAAGCTGATATTCTGGAAATCCATTTTCAATAGGCGACGGGTTTGTAACTTGTCAAAAACTCTGATTCGGTATCCATCAGGCAAAAGCTGGATACCGCTTTTAGACGGTCATTTAAAAATACGGATGTGGACTAAAAATTATTTTTGGCTCATAAGGCAGATTATTAACAAATATTGTATACGTATTTTTTTCTTTTCTTTGATTACCAAACAATAACAAAGATACAGCGCATTTTAATTTGATATGACGTCACAACCAAGTAAAATTTTCAAAACTTTGGGCCAGCGATATGTCCCAAAAAATACGGTGACGTAAATCGCCCCCACTCTGAAACTTCGATGCGCTGTATGTTTGTGAATTTTTACTACTTTGCTATATTAAAAAAAGCGGCCAAGTGCGAGTCGGACTCGCCCATGAAGGGTTCCATAGCAGCAAGTAACATAATATAAAAGTTCTAAAGGTAAGTAAGTAATTGCTTTATTTGTACCAACAAAGACACACAATACAATCAAAAACAATAAAATAAAAACAGCGAAATTAACATAACACATACTGCCAGGTAAATTGCGGTTTACGATTTATGACGTATTAACAAAAAAACTACTTACTAGATCTCGTTCAAACCAATTTTCGTATTAATGTTCATCATATATTTTTTATTAGTTTTATCATTCTCTTATTTTAGAAGTTACAGGGGGGAACACACATTTTACCACTTTAGATGTGTCTTTCGCGCAAATTATTCAGTTTAGAAAAAATCTATATTAGAAACCTCGATATTATTTTTGAAGACCTATCCATAGATACCTCACACGTATGGGATTAATAAAAAAAAAATCTTGAGTTTCAGTTCTAAGTATGGGGAACCCCCAAAATTTATTGTTTTTTTTTTTTCTATTTTTGTGTGAAAATCTTAATGCAGTTCACAGAATACATCTACTTACCAAGTTTTAACAGTATAGTTCTAATAGTATCGGAAAAAAATGGCTGTGACATACGGCAGACAGACAGACAGACATGATGGTCCATTATTTTTGGATAATCTACTTAAAATAATATTTTTTGGACTCAGTCCCCATCCCAATTCCCGGGTAAGCCTTTGCAAAAAAATGCACAGCTGAACTGTGCGTTTTTTCTGAAAACAATGTTTATATAACACCTAATTTCCTCTTGTTATCTTATTTACATTCACAGGTCCTAAATGGCAGCAGCGTCGGAAAATCCTGACGCCAGCATTTCACTTCAACATTTTACGGGAATTCTACGTGGTGCTGGAGGAGAACAGTCACCGGTTGGTGGCCAACCTGGCTCGACATATCGGAGAGGAACTGGATATCGTACCTATCATGTCGGAGTTTACTCTCCACTCGATTTGCGGTGCGTATAATAACTCTACCACTCTATACAGAAATATAATTTTTAATGTCTTTTATTTCAGTTTTCTAGGAGCAATTTTGGAAGGAGGAACTATTGAGAGCATTTAAATTAGTCTCATAATTCATCATCTATCAATTCCTACTAATATGTTTATTTTTTTACTAATAAATGATAATATATTTAATTATGTAAAACAAGTAACATTTTTCTGCCAAAAATGATTTAATTTTGTAGTCTTTAAATATAGTTCCTCAAATGGGACTACGAGAAATAGTTCTTCCTCGTGGTCCTATCAATGGGACAAAATCCTGGGACCAAGAGAAAACAGCGTAAATTAGGTACCTATATATGTATGTATATGCACTATCACGTCTTTATCCTAAATGGGGCAGACAGAGCTCAGTCCCGCAAGACTCGATGGCCAGGACCAGGCGACTAGCCGTATCGCCTATTAACACGACTTACATTTTCACCTAATCCTCGATCGGCACTTACAATCTGCGCGGGAAGAGAAGCAGCTTCTAAGCTTTTTCTTTTCTCCCAGACTAGCATGGAAGAGTATGAGAGTATGAATTATTAGGTAGTTTATTAATTACGTGCTATTACCTACCTCAGATTGATACGTATTATTGAAGATGTCTGTACCTAATAGGTATGTTTTAGCCCACCTGGCTGGGAGTACGGACATGTGTCCCTGTTCGTCTCTCACTGTTGTGTTCAAGGGCCAAATGAGCCTGGCGTACAGTGACCTTAAAAGGTCATTGCCGTGGCTGGGAAGAGTGGATGATTGGTGGCAACTCCACCGCTCCCACCTTCCCGGTATTGGCTTAAGGGGGCATCGAGTTGTTTTTAGTGGGTCCAAGTCCCACATAACCACTACACTGTCCCCGCAGCGGAACGGTATGCGATGGCATTTTCATCTCGTAAAAAAAAGGTATGTTTTAGCCTTTTACTTGGTTTACTTAGGGTATACGAGTAAGTATACTCGTAGTAAGTAGTATACAAAAGCGAGTTGAGACGGCCAGGATTGGTTTGAAGATCAGGTCATCTTTTTGTAGTATTCTTGTAGATTTTTTTGTCTTAAGAGCTGGGCTCTTACAAGCTGGGCGAGCTTGTAAGAGTAAACGAAAAAACAATGTTCCAGTTTTACCGCAATTTAGCAACCAGTAATATATGTAAGGAAGATGCCAGTGTAGCGTGAAATTCACGCAATCAAGTCCGTTCGGTTTTGCGGTAGGTAATTGAATTGGCCAGTATTTTGTGCAATGTTTACGTATGTACCTAAGGCATTTATATGCGTACATAATGGGCATCGCATAAAAAAGTCTAAAAAAATTATGCAAAAAATTAAAAAAGTGAGTATTTTTGAAAATTACTGTTATTAAACTACTTAAGTTTATTTCTCAAAAATTTTACATAGGAATCTTAAGGCTTTCCTACAGATGTCCACAATCTCCAAAACAGAATGAAGCATATTTGGCTCGATAGAAAAAATCACAAACATTCATCCAAATTTGCCTAAATTTACCTTTAAAAAAGATATTACCACTTTATACAATCACCTTTTTATATGAAAATTATACCAAAAAATGTATAATCTAAATTACTAGCTAATTAAGCCACACAATTTTTTTAAAATAATGTACAAAGAACTAAAAACACCGAAATATTCGTCGAGAGCGAACAAAGGCTCGGACCCGTGCTCGACGATATATCGCTGTGTTTTTTTGTATAATATTTAAAAAAAATTGTGTAGCGAAATTAACTAGTAATTTAGATTATACATTTTTTGGTACAATTTTCATATAAAAAAGTGATTGTATAAAGGAGTAATATCTTTTTTAAAGGTAAATTTTGGCAAAGGTATGTTCGTGATTTTTTTCTATTGAGCCAAAAATGCTTAATCGTGTTTTGGATATGTGGGTGTCTGTAGAAAAGCTTTAAGATTCCTATGCAATTTTTTTGAGAAATAAACTGTAGTAGTTTATTTACAGTGATATTTCAAAAATACTCACAGTATTTTTGGCTTTGAACTGACGGGGCCTTAAGTAGCTCGACGTCTCCTGTTTCTTCGGAAAAACACGAGGAAACTAGCTAATTACTGATCTGTCTTTTGTTTCCCAAGTTTATTAGTTAATATGGTATTTTTTGCGGTTTAGATACATATTATACTATACTACACTACTTTTAAGTATTGTGACTACACACTATCACGTCTTTATCCCTAATGGTGCAGACAGAGCATTGAATCTTGCGGCTCTAAGCAGAGAGCCCAGGGCCGCAAGACCCAAAGTTTACTACTTTTAGCGTGGTGGTGGGCGACATGGAAAAAGGAATCAAAATTATGAGTTGCTAGCCGCATCACTTTCGGCTTTTACGATCTACGCGGGAAGAAAAGCAGCTGGTACATTCTAAGTTTTTTCTATTCTTCCAGACCAGGATACATATTTATTGTAATAAGTAACAAAGTTAAGAAAAGATTTCCAAATTATTTACTGTTTTCTTTCACAGAAACTGCAATGGGAACTCAACTCAGCGAGGAGACCAGCATGTCTGCAAGACGTTATAAAGAAGCTATACATGCACTGGGAAAAGTAGTATTTCAAAGATTTATCAAAATGCCTTTTTATTTCGATATCATCTTTAACTTATCGCCTTTAGGAAAAGAACAGCAAAAATTCTTAAATATAATTCGTGAGTTTACAAAAAAAGTTATCAATGACAGAAAACTGTATTGGCAACAAAACAAATTTGATTTAAATAATTTTACTGAAGGCGGCCCTGGTGATGATATGTACATGAACAAAAAAAGAAAAAAGACCGCCATGCTGGATTTGCTCATCGCTGCTCAAAAAGAAGGTTTGATTGACGAGAATGGAATTCAAGAAGAAGTAGACACTTTTATGTTTGAGGTAAGGATATTGTTGCACTACCCAGTAGTACATAGACATAATAATTATAATTATTAAAATAAATTAAAACCAGAGATTGCAGCAATAATACGCTACGCTATTTTGCAGCAAGTCAAATTAGATACCTTTTTCCGCAAAAAACAAACATTTTCTATGGGATTTGTATGAAATGTCGATTTATGAGGTCATAGTTGCTTGGAGTCAAATAGCGCTCTTAATATCTGTTTTTCTGCATTAATAAATCTAAAATCACGTTCAAAGTGGATGTGATCAATGACAAGTGGCATTATTTTGTGACGTTTTATTCTATTAACTGTACCAAATAATTTATTTTTGACCCAGCAAATTACCCAATTGCACTGTCTTTATAAAATATTGATAGTGGTATCATCATTTCAGGTCTACTAACTTAGTTGTTAATATTTAATAGTAATAAATTTGACACCAGTGTTGGCCACTTACACAGCAATCTTTAATAAGAATATTATAAAACAGAGTTGCTTTCCGCCTTCGATCATATATTATATGATCGAAGCTTCCCGCAGTCTGTTTGTATTGTTTTTTTTTATTCTTTATTCTTTTATAAGGATTTTAATGCGGTATTTACTTAGGTACATGTAATCATTTCTCCGGGAAGGTTTATATGTATATATGTAAAATCGTGCGAAGCCGGGGCGGGCCGCCAGTCTTTAGTAAGAATGTATCATGTTACAATACTATTGTCCAGGCAATAGGAGTAGGAGTAGGTATGAATATAATTACAGGATATAATACTCGAAGGTTACCTAGTGCTATTATTGCGTTATACATACTTATATAAAATCTTAACTAAACAATTTATGGTTAAAGTCACGCAAGGCGTGCATTGTCATTTTTATGTTAGGTTATATGTAAATATTATGCGAATTTCTGTGCATTTTTTGAGGACAGAATGATTTGGTGTTTTGTTGATATTATCATATTTGATCTCAGAACAATTTAGTAAGAAATCTGTATACTCATTTGATATTTTTTTACCCGACTACGGCAGGAGGAAGGGTAATGATTTTAGCAGTCGATTTCTTCTATAAGATCTAATATGGATGGAGTCTTCGAAATAGTCCTAATGTCATTCGTAATATATGACGTAACGTAATCGTATTATTGCTGACATTTCTATTTATTTGTATGTCTGTATAAATTTTTATTTGCTGGATAACTGTAAAAGATTTCATTTTGAAATTAGTCCGCCGTTGTCATTTTAATAATAAATAAATAAATTAAAAATAGACAACAACAAATCCCACTGATTGAGCGAACCCCAAATTAATGTGTTATGGGATATTAACTTAACGATACTATATTTTAATAATAAATACTTAGGTATATAAATAAACACCCAAGACTCAAACAGGCCATTTTCCAACTTGCCCTGGCTGGGAATTGAACCCAAAACCTCCGAGTGATGGACTAGCGTGTAAACCAATACGCCACAGAGGTCATTGAAAGAAAAGAGAGGTTTACTCTAATGTAGGTATGGTTATTTTATCTAAGTGTATTTTTTTGTAGTAAAATAAAGTTATAATAAAGAAACAATATGTTTTGTGTCCAGGGCCATGACACGACCGCATCTGGCTTGACATTTTGCCTGATGCTGCTTGCCAACAATAAGGACAAACAGGTGAATTATCTTTATGTACATACTGTTATTCAATGCGGTATCAAAAACATACTCATTACTTTTAGATATATTTTGTAATCATGATAACATAGACAATCTATAGAAGCACATGGTGTCTCACGAGAAATCAGTCGAAAGTTTTTTTAAAATTAACAAAGTATTCTTACGACTGTGGCTGTGTGCTTATAATCATCCGAGCGTATTCCCGGTTGCATCGTCAGCGGTTACGCTTCAGAGCTTTAGGGGTCCGCTACCTAACCTAGGTGATTCGACGAGGTTACTGGTTTTTACACAAAGCGACTGCCGTCTGACCTCCGCAACCCAAAGGGTAGATCAGAACCGAATTAAAGTGATTTTAAGCGCATACGATAATATAAATCGTAGCAACCGTTTATGGACCATGAGTTTACGAGAATGCTGTATGAAGCGCCCCTGCAAACAGCGGAAGATCACGAAAAAGGACAAACTTATGTGATTTAAATAAAATATACGGATCTGCCACGAAAAGATGATCTTGTCTTGAAATATAAAACGGTTTACTTTCCGCATCATTTGGGAAACGGAAAACCCGAACGGGGTACCTAAGTTCCACCTTTGCCACGAGGCAATGCACGATTTTTTCTTACAAAAACTAGTAATAGATGTTTATTGCTAGTAGGTGCGTAGTACTATCTAAGCATTAAAATGAAACAAACAAGCGCACAAATAATTGTACATTTAATTATCTATTTCAGGACAAAATAGTAGAAGAGCTGCACGATATATTCGGCGACTCGCTCCGCGGCGCGACCATCGACGACTTGTCCAGGATGAAGTACCTGGACTGCTGCATCAAGGAGTCGCTGCGACTGTACCCACCGGTGCACTTCATTAGCCGAAACTTGAACGAAGGCGTCGTATTAAGTAAGTGTTTTTAAACAAATAAGTAGGTTACCTCCGGCCCACGTGCTGTTAAGCGGTCTTCTTATCAAGTGTGTTTGTTAATAGCTAACAGATTGTCAGTGGTGTCAGATTTTTCGAGCTGAGTAAAGGCATCTGATCGGAAGCAAGTGGTGGTAGTTGAAAATGACCGTAGGTACATGAGTACAGTTATTTTCAATTTATTACATATTCAGAGAGAATACAAGTCACGCTTAGTGAGGATCGTATAAAGCTATCTAAAATAATATATTTTTTATGATATGAAAGCTTAAGTCAGGTTTTAGCTGAGTCGTAGCGAGGTAAAGAAAAATCGTAGCAAGATCGTAGCACGATCGTAGCTATGAAACAGACAAATTGTGGAAAGGTAATATTTAGTCAAAAACCTAACGAGGTCGTAGCTAGATCGTAGCACGGTGGTATCATAATATTTGCAGCAAGGTAATAGAACAATCGTAGTTATGTAGTAGCTAGGTCGTAGCAACATAGCCTATTTAGAAAAGACTCCTAGATTTACGCCGATTCCCTTAGTGTACTTCTATGACCTGTTCAGGAGAAGAAGCAACTGATACATTGCATGTTGTCTCTTTTGCTCCCAGAACGGCATAGAAGAATATCCAATACATAATAATCTTATCCAAATAATGCCAGCAAAAATGCTAAGACAAACAATTTGCAGGCAACTACACAATTCCTTCAGGGACATTGTGCCACATTCACGTGTACGACATGCATCGGCGGGAGGACTTGTTCAAGGACCCCCTGAAGTTCGACCCCGACCGCTTCTTGCCAGAGAACTGCGTGGGCCGACACCCTTACGCCTACATACCATTTAGTGCGGGCCCCAGGAACTGTATAGGTGAGCTTATTTCGATGCACTGTATAAGGTCAAAATTTATCTATAAAAGTGGAAAAGTGATGAACATAGCCGAAGGACGCAGAGGCACAGAACGCCCCCTCACGACTTGTTCCAGTACCAATAAAAGTCATCAAGATAATGAGGGTAACCACTAACACGATTCAAGTAAAACTGGCACGACAAGATAAGGAGAGCCGACCCCAAAACGACATGGGACCATGGCTAGGACTGATGATGATAATTGATACATTGTGAGGTCTGATGATAACACCAGACTTTGAATATAATCTATAAATAAATTAAATGTCAAGACAAAAAACCCTAAGTTCTTTTACCGCAACCTTACGATGCGTAGTTCCGTTACTGAATTGGGTAGTTTCCTGGGCCAAAAATAAATTATTTGGTACTGTTAAGAGAATAAAACGTCTCAAAATAATGTTTTTATTGTCATTGATCACATCCACTTTGAACGGGAGTTTAAATTTATTAATGCAGAATAACGGATAATAAGAGCGCTATTTGACTCCAAGAAACTATGACGTCACAGTCCGATATTTCATACAAATCTCAGAGAAAATGTTTGTTTTGACGTTAAGTTAAAAGTATCTGATTTGACTCGTCGAACAATGCCCATTCCTATGTCAACTTCTGGCTCCATCGGCAGACATGCTCTATGACATAATTTTATTGCATTGACATGTATATGCAAATAATTTCATCTAAATCTTAACAAACAACTTAGTAACAAACCTTTTACAAATGTATATAAAAAGGTTAAATAAAACTAGTCATAAGCCGTATGGTTCCCGGCAGTGTAGAATAGGACCACTCCAAGTCTTCCCGTGGATGTCATAGAAGGCGACTTAGGAAAGACAAGCTAAACAAAGCTTATAAACATCAATGAGACCAGTCCATCTCGTCTGGCCAGCATTGAGAGTGTAGACCAAATCCTCTGACTGCTTAGACTAATATATGGCTCTGGTAGTGGTCGTGCTTATGCAGTGGAGACTGAGAAAGATGATGATGATAAGGGGCACAGTTCTGATTTGGTAAAGGACTTCTTTATATAAATCCTTTAATATTTACTCGTATCTCACTATTAAACTAATTTTCTTTATAATTTAAGTTGTTTTATTTACAATAAATATGTCTCTCTTCAGGTCAAAAGTTCGCCATGATGGAAATGAAGTTAGTAGTTTCTGCTCTCCTCCGGGAATATCAGCTGTTCCCGGTGACCACCCCAGACGACATCACGATCTCCGCTGACCTTGTTTTGAGAAACTCCGGCCCTGTCCGAGTCCGCTTCGAAAGGAGAAATAAATATAATAAAATAACTAATTATAACAGCTGATTTATGTAGGTAAATTAGATGATAAATTTATTATAATTTTATACCAAAGTACATGAGAATGATGTAGTGGCACATGACGTGAGCGTATTTGTTTACAACGAAAATATCTTTGGTTTATGTGTATAAGGAATAGATATGTTATATTATGTTTATTTATTTAATACTGTGACTTAAAAAATATAAATCCTTATACAGTATACCTTGGTATAAATATAGATTAGAGGTGCCTACCTTAAGCTTTAAATAAAACTAAGCTTTAGTAGCTTAGTTTTATTTAAAGCTTAAGGTAGGCTTTAGATTAAACTGTTATAAGTACGATTTATCTTTAGTACGGTTCATGTGATTTTAGGTTGACGAAAATAATGTGATGTATTTTTTTTTACAAATACCTATTCTTTTCATACTTATTTCAATATGATTTACGAAGGACTTTTTTACGTATGCTCCATGAATCATGTTTTGTGTTTGACTATTGTTTTAATAAAAACTATTTTTTTTTTCTAACAAATAAAATAATTTGTACATTTTAATTATGAAAAAAGTAATTCCTTAAATATCAGCTGTTTTTAATTTCTAACCTGTATTCATCTTCTTCTTAGTCGTACACTCTTGACTCCGATTCAACTCCATCCATCACTCTAACACATGCTGAGCCTTCTTCATATAGTGATTGAATTGGATTGGAATTGAATAAGGTAGGTATATAAGATGATGTGGTTCACTCATTGCTAATATAACGTTCCACAGTTTGGACCAGATAGCTTTGTGGAAGTCTACAAAGCAAATGTAAAAGGTAGAGTTAAATTCTCTTGACTTTTTGATGAGTTGTCTTAAAATGAGAATTTGCTCACGTGTTCCTCGTCTATTACTAAACCAGCTTGCTCTGGTGTAACCCGGAACTTATAAAAAATTGATACTGATACATAATCACGTCTTTATCCCTAATGGGGCAGACAGAGTATTTTAGTTTTTGCGGCTCTAAGCAGATAAATGCCAAGGCCGCAGCACCTAAAGGCCACTATTAGCGTGATGATGGGCGGGAAGATGGAAAAATTAATCAAAATAGATAGTGTTAAGTTGCTGGCCGCATCGCTTATTGATATGATTCATTTTCGCCCGTTCCCTCGTTCGGCTTCTACAATCTGCGCGGGAAGAGAAGCTTCTGGTACATTCTAAGTTTAAAAAATTGTATTCACAAAAATTAACAAACATTTGCTACACCTATTCTAGTTACCTTACACAAATATAATAGAGCCTTCTCTACAATCATTTTATGCAAGTGAGTATAAAATTAAAAAAGCTTTAAGATTTATATTTATACAAAACTTGAGGATGAATATTAAACAGTGCTTCTGCTAGCGATACAAAGATGAGGAAAATGGACCAAATATCAAAGTTCAAATGATTAGACCAAAGGTCGAAATAAACCAGTGTCTGTCTAAATAAACAGAACCTTTTTACAGATCATGCAATACGCTGAATAGTCAAAACTCTACTTTATGATGATGTGGATTAGGTAGGACATCAATAATACATTGTTGAAGTGACTGTATGCGGCTTTTGACTCACAACAAACAAGTTGTCATGTTATGTGTATTATAACCAGTTTTGCTAGACTGCGACAAATAGTATTATGTTAGCCAGCATTCAGTGAGGTCGACATATCGTTAAACTTCACGGCTCACAGACGTTTCAAAATGTTATTAGCATACTTTTTATGTGCAATAGCACTGATTTTGTATTTTATTCACATACTCATCAATCATAATACAAAGGCGAGAATGATCAAACAAATTCCTGGACCTAGAGACGTTTTTTTGTTTGGCAATGGACTAGAATTCATGGTTTCCCCAGGTAAGTATGTGTAGTTTTTATTCATTGATAACTTTAAACGGAATGCATTGGGATTTGCTACACATATTTCCGATAAAAGTTTACAAAACATTTAAAAAGTAAACAAATAAACCCAGCAAAAAGTACAGTTTTAAAGGTCCGTCTTAAGTTGTTATGTCTAATTACTGGTTTCAGTGGAATTCTTCAAGATGGGAAGAGAATTTGCTCAGAAATGGAATGGAATATACAGATTTTGGGCATACCCTCGTGCAGCAGTGAATATTTACAACCCTGATGATATTGAGGTGCGTGGACTTTTGATTGTTTTAGTTATTATATTTAAATCATACTAAGGAAGGGTTATACCAAGACAAAACGCAGATTAACATCTCTTAAAGAACTGAGCAAAAAACTTTAGACATGAACTAAACAACTTTAGGCAAAAATAATTACTTCTACGTCTAGCAGAAAGGTATAGCCCTACCTGACAGATACCAATATGCTCATATTGGTAACAACAAGCAGGAATACGAAATAGTGACTAGGCAACTTATTAAATGGATTCCCTTCTGAACTTTCTCCCATGCCATTGGCACATTTTATAACTTTGTGTTTTTTCTTATACCAAAATAAAAGGGTATTTTTATTAACAAAAGTACTCTCTAAAACCTATACTATATTTTGTTACCACAACAAATAAGTCATTGCTACATGATAACATTGGCTTATTTATTTACACTGGGTTTTATCTATAACAGACCGCTTTTAGATAGCGAATTCTCATTTGAAATAGTAGCTGATACGTATTAATATAAACATATTAGTATAGATAAATTATATGCAAATAAGACTACTTACCTATACCTAAAATATTTTTAATAAAAAAATTAAAAAAAATGAAATAGAATATGTGCAAGGTAGCTCAACGCGGTATGGAGAGAGCTATGCTTGGTGTTTCTGTACGCGATCGAATCAGAAATGAGGAAATTCGTAGAACAAAAGTCACTGACATTGCCCAGCGGATTAGCTCGTTGAAGTGGCAGTGGGCGGGACACATAGCGTGACGAACCGATGGCCGATGGGGACAAAAGGTTCTCGAATGGCGACCACGTACTGGCAAGCGAAGCGTAGCGTAACCCACAAGGGGGTCAGACGAACTGACAAAGGTCGCTGGAAAGCGCTGGATGCAGGCCGCTCTAGATCGGTCATTTTGGAAAACCTTGGGAGAGGCCTATGTCCAGCAGTGGACGCTATGCGGCTGAAATGATGATAATGATGATGTGCTAGGTACGATTTTCTCCTCTGTCGACTAAAAACTTTTTCCTCGATGTTACAGGTAGTAATATCTACTTCGAAGCATAACAGTAAGAGCACTCTGTACACTTTTCTCAAACCGTGGCTTTGGGACGGGTTACTCCTGAGTACTGGTATGTATTGGGTATGGGTGCGCATTGTCTTACATAACTTTTCAACTTCTATCATCGGATGTCCGAAAAATTGAAAAACTAATGATTAAAAATCCTAATCATTGAAACTCATAATATCACTAATAATAACTTAGTTTTTATTAATATTTGTTTATACTAATGATCGAAACTCCTGATCATTCCAATAAATAACTATAATATTCATAAATTTGTTTTACTCTAATATTTGTTTTTATAAACTTAATCATAAGTGTTTTTATCTATATTATTGAAAATCATAATGTCTATAATCATACATTTGTTATAAACTAATACATTCATTGTCATACAGTTTTTAATCATAAGTGTAAATGAAACGGGATAGGTAACAATCATTCTTTTTATATATATTTTACTAGGTTATGGCAAACCTATAGGTATGTTAGAACTGCGACCAAAACACGCACGAGCCTAGCGAGCGAAGCGAGCGTGCCGCGGTAGCGGCCGGCGAGTGCTAGGTCAGTTCTATTTATTTTTTATTTTTTATTTATTTAACTTTATTACAAAAAATGTAACAGGCGGACTTAAGGACTATCTATTTTACTAGGTTAGGGCAAACCTATAGGTTAGGTAATGTTAGAACTGCGACCAACACACGCACGAGACAAACTGATTATGAGTTGAAGTATGTTCTAAGTAACAACATTATTAATTAAAACAATATGATCATTGAATGTTATTAAAGAAAAAGTTCTAAAAAACAAATTATAAATTTAAACTTGTTCTTGGTAGTAACAGTATTAATAAAAAAAATATGATCACTAACTGTTATGAGCTCCGTTGGTAGTAATAATACTCGTATAGTAAGTAGCTCTTATCAACTTAACTTACTTGATTTAGATACTGAACAGCCTGTTAAATATGACAATACTGTGATTCCATTTAACCCCGTAGTTAAAGATTTGGGTCTCTTTATAGACATTAACCTAAATTGGAACTCACATATAGTCGAAGTTTGTCGAAAGGTATATGCCACACTACACTATCTCCAGCGCTTGAAACATTTCTTGCCAATTAAAACTAAGATCATGCTGGTTCAAGCTCTCGTCTTGCCCTTGATTGATTATGGTGATGTGTGCTATCTGGATATAACTGAAGATAGTCTGAATAAACTAGATAGACTTCTTAATAATTGTATAAGGTTTATTTTTTGCCTTTCGAAAATATGACCATGTTTCCGAACATCGTTCTGAGTTAAAATGGCTCCCCATCCGCCAACGCAGGAATCTTCATATTTTATGTCAACTTTATAATATACTTAATAATCCCCTTGCCCCTAAATACCTTAAATCAAGTTTTCAACTTTTATCTTCCACTCATTAAAGAATTCTGCGTTCTTCTAATACTTTGAACCTTTCTATTTCCTCTCACCGTACTGGTTTTCCTTCTAACTCTTTCACCATTACGGCAATAAGCCTCTGGAACGCGCTTCCTGAATCCATTCGAACTGCTCCTAGTCGCGCTAGCTTTAAGACACAGGTATTTAAACACTTCTTGGCCAAGTTATAAACGTTGATTTAAGAATTGCCGCATTTATCTATTTATTTATATGTATAGTATATGTAGCGTATACATATGTATGTTTGTATGTAGGTAGGTATATGTATAGCAAGTATATATATATATATATATTTATGTAACAATGTACATTGTGTATTTTATGTATACTACAATTTATCTTGCAACCCACATTTAGACTTTCTGTATAACCCAAAGGTTGACTGGTAGACAACGCTTTTAGCGTTAAGTTCTGTACAATCTGTATTTGATGGACAATAAAGATTAAATAAATATAAAATAAATAATAATAAAAATGTATGAATAAACAAAATATAAAAAAAAAAATTATGAAGAGTGATTATTATGAACACAAATCGGTAGTAAGATGAAGAATAGGATTTAGAATTTTATGTGAGCCAATATTATGGACCCATTAGGTATACCTATGCAAAAAAATCTATGTTAGTAAATTAGTACCCGTTTGATTTTCGCTATAGTTGTCAAGTAAATCTTATCGTTTTATTTTACTATAAGTACTTAAGTCTTTATCTATTAGCACAACATTTATATAAGTATTAACGTACAGAACGGAATCTCGCAGCGTCTCCTCAATAGGCATGGAGTCCCCGCACCTCTTCCCCGTTCTCGGGTGAGTTTGATGGTTTTAAATAGTAATGTGTTGTTCCCGGGAATTTAGGAACGTTTCCCATTACTAAGAGTTAAACGTGCGGTTTCCGGGAGAGGATAATAGAACCACTCTAAGTCTTCCCGTGGATGTCGTAGAAGGCGACTTAGGGAATAACTACAAGCTAAACCAAGCTTATAAACATCAGTGAGACCTCTCCAACCCGTCTGGTCAGCGTGGAGAGTGTAGACAAAATCTCTGACTGCTCTACTACTAATATATGGTTTTGGTAGTACAGAGAGGGTCGTGCTCCTGCAGTGAAGACAAAAAAAGACCTGATGATGATTACTAAGAATCTACTGTCCGTCCCTTCGTGTGTCTGTCTGTCACCAGACTGTATATTAAGAACCGTGATGGCTAGACAGTTGAAATTTTTATAGATACTACCTATTTATGTTGCCGCTATAACAACAAATACTATAAAAACAGAATAAACTAAGTATATAAGCAGGGCTCTTATACAACAAACGTGACTTTTTTGCCGTTTTTTGCTCGATATTAATAAAGGCAACAGTTAGACGCTTGAAATATTTACAGAATATTTAGTTTTATATTCACTATAAAATTTAATAATTAAATTATAATAAAATAAATATTAAACAAACAACAAACGTGATTTTTTTAAATAGTTTTAGAAATAGCTATAACAACTTGAAAAGTTTCTAATGTTGTATAGATAATGGTACGGAACCCTTCGTGCGTGATTCTGACTTGCACTTGGCCAGTTTTTTAATTTTTATTCTATGGACATTAGATAAATAAATAAATATATAAATAAGGACAAATTAATATGATTGATGTAGTAGATAAAACTAGAAAATTGGTTAAATTATGAATTTATGACTGATTACAGATATAGAACTTTCTTAACATTTCAGGTTCAAAATGGCATCAGCGAAGGAAGATTCTTACTCCAGCCTTTCATTTCAACATTCTACGGCAGTTTTTCCTAGTTTTAGAGGAAAATAGTGGTCGCATGATCAAAGCCTTGGAAGCCACTTCCGGAAAGGCAATAGATATCGTGCCATTACTCTCTGAATACACACTAAATTCTATTTGTGGTAAGTTACGATTTTTTCATCTTTGACACAATGATGAGTTAAGGCGCTGTTAGTTTAGAGCTCACAATACTGTGTGTTTTTGAAAAATTACTGTAACTAAGTAGTTTATTTTTCAAAAAATTTACATAGGAATCTTAAGGCTTTTCTACAGAGACACGCAATATCCAAAACAAGATTGAGCATTTTTGGCTCTACAGAAAAAAAATCACAAACAGACCTCAAAATTTATAAGTATTTTAAAGGTAAATTTAGGTAAATTAGAGGTATGTTTGTGATTTTTTTTCCCAAGCCAAAAATGCCCAACAATGCTCGATATTGTGTGTGTCCGTAGAAAAGCCTTAAGATTCCTATGATATATTTTTGAAAAATAAACTGTAGTAGTCACTTCCACTGCTGAAAACGCACAGTATGTGTTTTCCTCTATGGAAAAACACACACGTTGCATTTTTCAGCAGTGCAAGTGTTAATTACATAATTTTTTATAAAACACTCACAGTATTTTGAGCTCTGAACTGACTGCGCCTTAATGTAAAAAGAATGTAATTAGGTACCATAGCCGTGGAAACATTGAACAATACATTAAAAGCCATTAAATAACTTAATAGATTTTCCTGTTAGTTTCAAATTGTAATGTTATTCAACTGTTTGGAAGAAGCCAAGTGCTAGAAACATTACAAGATTTGGATGGTTTATTGTGGCTTACTATTGTCGTGTAGTAGTGGTCGTATTGTTGGACGACACAAAACAGTGTTCTATGCAAACCACATCCATTTTTAGGGTTCCGTACAAAAAATGAAAAAACGGAACCCTTATAGGATCACTCATGCGTCGGTCTGTCCGTCCGTCTGTCACAGCCAATTTGCTCCGAATCTACTGGACCAAATCAGGTGAAATTTGGTACGATGGTGTAATCCTATGACCCAAACACAGATGTGCAAAGTAAATAAATAGTTTTTTTTAAATAAGGGTCATTTTCGGGGGACAAATTAGGAAATTAAAAAAAAAAGTTTTGCACACCTTACTGTGTCACATATCAAATGCAAGGGCCCGTTATGAGGATCTCAAATATATTTTTGTTATTATTGTAAAATAATTAGTTTTGATTTTATTCATAAAAGAAGACGAAAATTGACCATACCTGATCTCCGAAACTACTGAGCCAAAAATTTTGAAAAAAATACAAATATAGTTCATTGCTTGTAGATTACAGAAAAACCTATGAGAAGTACGGAACCCTCTTCACGCAAGTTTTACTTGCACTTGACCAGTTTATTTTTAATGGAATCCTTTATTAAAGCCTAATGTCCAGTACAGGGCGTCATGTGACTGAAATGATAATGAGTAAACTACTTTTCATTTTAAATGTTTTACAGATTGTTTAAAATAATGTTTCACAGAAACTGCAATGGGCACTCAGCTTTCCCAAGAAGCGAGTGGAGTAGCAAAATCATACAAACAAGCAATTTACGATCTCGGAAAGTTGCTCGTACAAAGAGTCGTCAGAATTTACTACCACACAGACTTTGTTTTTAATCTCTCTTCTTTTGGACGAAAACAAAATAAATGTTTAGAAACAGTTCGTGGATTTACCGAAAAGGTTATAAAAGACAGAAAGGATTACATAGAGGCCAATGGAATCATCAGTAATGAAGATATCCAGGGAGATGACGACAGTTTTATGTCAAAGAAAAAGAAAACAGCCATGCTGGATTTGCTGATTTTAGCGAAAAAAGATGGACTTATTGATGATGTTGGAATTCAAGAAGAGGTGGAAACTTTTATGTTTGAGGTAAGTCTAACCATGGTACATGAACATAAGTTAAACAGTAATTATAAACATCCGAGGTCTCTGTCATCTCGTAGGGTCTAAAATCTTACGAGTTGCTATAAAATAATCTATATCACAGATCAGAGAATAATATTAAGCCTTTAATCAAATATGCATAGTAATTGCTTTTTTTTGTAATTTTTTTTTAAAAGTAATCTACTTTGTCCTAATTGAAATTTATTACTTACAGGGTCATGATACCACGGCTGCCGGTTTGACATTCAGTCTTGTTTTACTAGCCGACAATAAGCATATCCAGGTGGGTATTATTCTTATAACATGTTATATAAGTATTTTAAATTAATATGCAGTTATTTTATTGATAAAACTCTACAAGTCAACTCTCTTCTTTTTTCGAGTTTGTATTGTTTTTTATTAGCCGTAATTTCTACGCAAAATAACTAACCATTGGCATTGCTTTTTCGTAGGATAAAATATTCCTTGAACAAAAAGAAATATTCGGGGATTGTACACGAGCACCCAATTTTGAAGACCTTTCCAAAATGCGTTATCTGGAGTGTTGCATTAAGGAATGTCTCCGCCTCTACCCTCCGGTCGGGACAATAGGTCGTGCGCTTAGCGAAACTGTCACACTCAGTAAGTTTCATACATCAATATCACTTTTTACTTATTTATAATCATTTCAATTCATTATTAATTACGTAACACACTTCTACACTTCGTTCCAAATATCAGCATCAGGTCTTTTTTAGTGTCCACTGTTGGAGCACGACCCTCTCTGTACTACCAGAGCCATACTTAGCGAGATTAGCTAGAGGATTTGGCTTACAATTTCCACGCTGGCGAGACGGGTTTAAGAGGTCTCATTGATGTTTAGCTTGCGTTTCCTAAGTCGCCTTCTACGACATCTTCGGGAAGACTTGGAGTGATCCTATTCTACTCTGCCAGGCACCACACGGCAATTTACGTTCCAAATATAAGAACGTTCTTATATTAAGAACCAAGTGTGAAGAAGTATGTAGTTTTACTCTTTAAACAATTAAAGATATACCTATCTAATAGCTGTATCGTATCGTAACTGCATGTTATCGTGACTATGGTGCGGTATCACAAAGCCAAGCTTTTCTGGGGCATACAATATTGAGGCTTTTCCGTGCATATTTCGAGGTATAATAGATGTGAATGAATTGATATGTCGAATTTGGAGGCTCTTTAACCAGGATATAATTTTTATTTTTTGTTGTTTTGCATGAACTACAAAGAGCAGGGATTATAATGTGGTCAAAACCAGAAAACTTTAGAAGTAATTTTTATAAAAGTCGTCAAATTCAGAACTAGTCTAAAATTAAAGTCACCTATCCTGACCGCCTAAACGTATTCGACAGGCAATTACACAATACCGATGGGAACGTACGCCAACATCCACATTTTCGACCTGCACCGACGAGAGGACTTGTTCAAAGATCCCCTGAAGTTCGACCCGGACCGCTTTCTGCCTGAGCACTGCGTGGGCCGCCACCCTTACGCCTATATACCCTTCAGTGCTGGGCCCAGAAACTGCATAGGTATGTGCATATATGTATATTTATAATGTATTTATTTTACATCTAGAATGCTGGTCTGGGATAAAATAATTAACAGAATATACCACAGTTCTGTCCTCTTTGACCGACTTCAAAAAAAGGAGGACTAAAAAAAGGAGGATCAATTTGTCGGAATCTTTTTTTATGTACTTTCCCCGATCACTTGAAGACACCTGGACCGAAGTAGAAAATTATTTTTTGTTTCGAAGGGTATACTTCCAGGTCGTCCCATAGTTTGTTAAAATCGGTTGTGTAGTTTGTTTTTTAAACGAAAATAACTAGAAGCAATATGTCGTCTGAAGTATGTAATTGTTTGAATATTTAGCTTTTCTGGTAGTTGGTTTTTTGTTTTGAAAAAATATCAATAATTTATTCTATACACGCTGAACTTTGGATATTGTAGCCCTGGGATCTGTCCCCCTAGTAGAGTAAAGGCATAAAGACTTGATTAATTGCGCCTTTGTATGAATGTTAGATTATATAAGTACCATTTATAGAACGGGGGTACTTATATAACATTTACATAAAGAGGCTGCGCATCTTTAACCAAGTGCTTAATTGTTTTTTATCCGTATTTCATGAGATTAAATTAAATTCCAGGACAAAGATTCGCAATGATGGAGATGAAGTCGGCTCTGTCGGCCATCCTGCGGAACTTCCAGCTGCAGCCCGTCACGCGGGAGGCCGACCTGGAGATTGCTGCCGACCTCGTGCTGAGGAACTCTAAACCTGTCTATGTAGCTTTTAAGCAGAGATAAATCATTGTTATAATATATTTGTTTTTTTTTCTTCTTCTTCATCCTAGCGCATTCCCGGTTGCATCCTCAGCTGTGCTGCTTGCCCTCCCGTAATACAGTGCATACTAGTACGGAGGGTAGAAACAATTGTTTTTGACCAATTCTAACTTGTGGATATGAGTACAGTGCTATGTTCTTTTGATGTTTAAATTGTTTAATTCCAAGTAGGCGAAGTTTTTGTTGTTGCCATGAAAATATCGATCAGTGTGTCGACTTATTGATGTATAAGTTATATGACACATTGACTTAAATATTGTATGCATAAGTAAACATTTTTCACCTACCTAAAAGTTTTAGTTTATGAAAAACTAGTTTTCATAATATCTACATAAACCTATTTTTTATTCCCGCTACACAATCCTCTTAAGGCACCCTTGGAAGACGAATAGGGTGGTGATAAATTCTATTCTGCTTTGCCGTCACCACACAGCTTGTTAATCTTGTTATACCTCGAAAAGTCAACGACAACGACAACCCAAATGTGAGTCGGTTTTTTGGTAGATCTGTGGAGCCTTACTTGCAGCGTGAACTCAGGTTATGGGAAAGTAACTTTTTAGGAAATAAAAGAGATAATTCCAATTCAAAGAGATAATTTTGTTATGCCCATTTGGGTATCAATTTATGATTTTCAGGGATTTTTGCGATATGAGATCTTCCAATATTTTGTTTTAGTCACGTCTACAATTTGCAATTGGGTATTTTGGTGGGTGAAAAATAAATTATTTGGTACTGTTAATAGAATAAAACGTCATAAAATAATTCCACTTTTCATTGATCTCATCCATTTTGAACGTGATTTTAGATTTATTAATGCAGAAAAACGGATATTAAGAGCGCTATTTGACTCCAAGGAACTATGACGTCATAAATCGACATTTCATACAAATCCCATAGAAAATGTTTGTTATTGACGTTAAGATAAAAGTATCTGATTTGACTTGTTGCAAAATAGCGTATTGGAAATTTCGGATGTAAAACTACCAGTCTGAAACGGAATTCAGCTGGGCCACATCTCCAGAATGTGCCCAGACGTTCTAGTTGCCTTATGTATCGTGATCGTAGGAGTAAAGGCAGATGGAAAACGAGATGACGGTAAGACCTCGAACAAATACCTTATCGGATGGCAAGAGATGGCAGTGGACACAGACGAGTGGAACAACAAGGAGGCTTATGACCAGTAGTGGGGCATAACATGCGCTGTGTAGCGTGGACAGAGTAGATAAATTAAATCAGTGGTGATTCTTAATATGCCCGAGTAACCGTTTAAATATGTGACACCGTTGGCAAATTAAAGAGTTTTGTTGACTAATCTTAAAAAATAGGAATCCAGGTCTAGATTGAAAAAAAAACTGTTTAGTCAGTCATTGCGCGGAACAAATACTCGTAATAGACGAAAATGAATACATGTCATTTTTAATAGTCAATCTATTTTTTTACAAGATCTAAATATAGCGAGGTTCCCAGCTATACCGCTTGGCACTAGATGTAGGATATTTATACCGGCGTGTAAAGAATAATGCTACAGTTGTGGCTACAGTTTGTGTGTACAAGGAGAGTCCGAGTCGTGTCGGCTTTGCGACTCACGCGCGCCGCGTCGCCGTCGCACGCGCATCTACTATACTCGCATTTCATTGTTATGCGATACAATTCTAAAGGATACGAGGATTTCGTGATGGATGCTCACAATGAGTTTGAGGTAAACAACATTTATATTATAATTTTACTCCTTAATCTTACACGTTAAACCTAACGGGGGTCACCGGTGACCCCCGAACAATCATAAATCTATTGTGTGTGCAATGATGGCGTTCAAAGGCTTCAGGACCCTAAATTTTCATCGATAAGTGTCAGCAATAAGTAGAAATACCTAGGTACTAAAAAGTTTTACAAAAATAAATGTGTAAAATTAAAAACCCCGTAAATACCTAAAATTAATACTTCTAAATATTTTACCACAGGTGCATGCCAATCTAACCTTTCATGGTTATTAGTTTTGCATTCATTTGATAGGTCGTTTCATCATCGTAAAAATCTTAAGCACCTTTCGTTTATGTACTAAAAACACAACGTGAAACTATTAAAACATCTTTGGATCATTTAAAAAGACATGAAAATAAATTTTGACATACCAAACGGAATACTTTGTGATTAAATATGATATAATTTAAATCAGAACATGTGGTAGTGTATGTACTCAATAATATAATGCCAGAATTTTGTTTATTTTTAATAAATACATATGTAACTATCCTCTAAATATATCGCAGGTTGACTAGAAGAGTATGTGGTATGGGATAAGTCCGCCATTGTATATTTGCTCTTTCGATTGTGTAATATATATAATTGTATTTTATTTTTTTGTTTTGGTGCAATAAAGTTGTTACAAACAATCAAACAAATATAAATTATTTAGTAGGTACCATTTATTAATAAGCTTTTTCATACGTTTAGAACTTAAAGCATTCATCTGTTAACATATATTTTTCCGGGAAAAAAAATATGAATTAAGAATCCACCACCAAATTTGTATGGTCTTATTATATTTTATTTAATTACACTGTGCTTGTAGGCAGTTTTTAGAGTTCCGAAGTCCCTACAAAGAACTCTTATAGCTTCGGTATGTCCATCTGCAATGTATGTATGTTTTTTTCGACTAAAGTGGTAAAAGCTAAAATATTAGCTTCAAAAATCTTAAAATAATCACGATAGCAGTAGTATTGAACTTCAAAGGAAAACTATAACGACTAAGTAAGCTTTGTTAATTTAAGAGTTACTTATACTAAAATATACCAAATATAAAACTTATATTAAAATATCCATAAAAAAATGTACGTAACGTAAATACATAATCCTTAGAAAACAATTACTAAGATGAAGTTGCAACTTATTTAAAATGGGAAGTAAACATGGAAAGC
The DNA here is from genome assembly GCA_963576875.1 of Acrobasis repandana. NCBI lineage: Eukaryota > Metazoa > Arthropoda > Insecta > Lepidoptera > Pyralidae > Acrobasis > Acrobasis repandana. Next base: position 9,950,672 of record OY756215.1, read on the forward strand.
AGTTGTAATATCTTTGAGACAACCAAGGAATTTTTTCAACACTGAGGAGTAAAATAAATCGGTGTGCGCTGAGAAGTGTACACTAAGGACAACTTTGATAGAATTTGGAAAGGTTTAAGATTGTAAGGTAAGTAACGGTAAGTTGTTTTTATCATTTTACACTACTATTCACAATGGGAGTACTCACGATGTATTAGTGATAAGCAAGATTGAATGAAAGGGAGACCGCTTCTGATGAAATTAAAATGAAATTTCAATCAGCGGTTTGACTACATAAGAATAGTTAAAAACTAAAAAAATTAACATACTATTCTGGCAATTCTAAATACCTACCTACAATATTATATTACATAAACTCATATTATACCTATTCGATGATTAAAAATTATGTTGCGGTTAACCGCAATGAATGAATTGTGCGACTACGTTATTGTGGTGCAATATGTACCATTGAATTTAAATTATATTTACAATAAGCATATCTTTATGAAAACATTCAATATATTAGAATGACGCGTAACGCGGAGATCCCGTATACGTGACGTCACAGCAGGTAAACACTGAAAGTAAACATTATCAGATAAGCCAAGAACGTCCGAGGGCGGGGTCGCAGTAAGCGCCTGCGCGTAGAGGCACGCGGAAGAGCGCCAGCGCGAACCCCCACAGCTGGCACTTCGCCACAGCTGTTCAGTGGTACGCGGTCTACCTTCAGCATGAACGCCCGACAGCTTCGAAGACTGGCTGCTGCCGCCGGGCTCGTATCACGACGTACACCCTGCGTCTGCTTACGGCAATACAGCCAAGTGAGACCCAACTATATCATAGAAAAGCCAGAAGTGAGTGTCCCTTTGTGTGCTTTGTGATGTAATTTCTATCACACTTGTTCCTCTATCCGTGTCATCTCACTTTTTATCTCTTGCAAATTCTTATGTGCTGTTTTGGTTGTTCCAGAAATGGCGCAACTCTGCTCCGAACTTTTATTCTGTGCAAACTATGGAAATGAGGTATGTAACATTTCTCTCTTACATTTCATACAAAGACGAGACGTTACGTTGTGTGCAATGCCGACCGAGAGACCTTTCTATTAGAAATCAATTGCTGGTAATGACCCACATCAAGTCTTATTGATCTATATTAAACAGTAGTAGCTAGTACCCTCACATTTGTCGGTTACGTACACATTTGTCATAGTATGTATACTTATCTAGTTTGTTCAATTCACCCCTGACATTTCAGCAGTGGTCTTTATATTCATGTATATTTATCTCTGTATATCTATACACGGTTGTTAGTTTCGCCAGAGAATTGTAGTAGGTAGGTCTAAAACCACAGACCTGTTGGTCTGAGCGTAAAACTATTTAATGTTTCACTAAAAACTTTGCATAGTACTCGTAAAGAAAGAAAGTCTATTCAAAGCGATCACTTTTCTTCAAGGATCTTTAAAAACAACTTTACTGTCATAATTATCTGTGAAATTACCAAATCACAAGAAGGAAATAGCTAATTAATTACCTCTAATTGTAATCGATTTTGGAGGCTCTTATTACATCGTTAATTGTTTTAATGTTTCCTGAAGTCAATGATAGTCATTCATTTTCTATTCCCATTCCATGCAGACCGTATTCGTTCGTGCATAACGTCGATCCCGGATTGTGAGTACAGAGTTCAAACAGCTTAGTTTGCACTTTATTGCATGGTTTTAAGTTCCATTTTTTATTATTTGTCCGCTTCTGAAAATTATGATGCATTTATAAAAAAATTCTTTGTAATCTTTTTCTAATTCTAATTTTCCTAAGAGTTGCAATTGGAATTAATTTATTAGCATTCGAATAAAAACATAATTTGCTATTATTTATAACGAAATCTATTAATTCTTCTCTGCTAGTCATTTTAATAGATGTTTGATAGACTTTTTTTGTTGAATTTAGCTGTGTTCTTTGTAATTCAGTTAATTTAGCAAGGAATTCATCTCTATAAAAGTTTACGACTTTTTTATCGCAAATATTTGTGATAACCAGTACCTGTGCTATTTCCTTAGTTTTTGTACTTCTCCACAAAAACATGCACTTCTGTGTATCAACAAATTACTTGAATTATTTCGATATTCCTTCGGATTATGCGTAAGAAACTTATATAACACAATATTTTGTATTAACTTTTAAATAATAATTTAACAGCATAAAGGCATTAAAGGCCCTTCTAAATTGTGTCAAACTGATTGCACTTTTAATAAAAATTTAAAACTTTATTCTAATATATTTACTTTAAATATATACTTATTGAATATTAGAATTTTTCTTAGTAATTTGTGTGAAGAGCTGTGCTTTTTTTCATTTTAGTTTCAGTTACATACATTTATAACAATGGTTAATTTTACGTTGTAGATAGATTTAATAAACCTTTACTATAATTACATTGTGCTTAGGTAAATTCATAAGAAAGTTAACATGTAACGTCATGTCCTAACGTCATCGTCGAAAAACGATGTAAAGTGACTTTCATTTAAGCAAAAAAAAAACTAGAGACATTTTCCTTTTTAAAAGAATCCCAAGGTTAACAATCTCAAGATAATGTTCGTTCTGAATGCTAGGTGCTTATTTTCTTTCGTTTTTAGTAGATCCTTTGAGTGGATCTATGATAGTGTTATTTATTTCACTTCAGAACTATTGTATAGGGAAATGTAAATTAATTAATGTAAATTTACACAGTATACCCTGTTGTAAACAATAATAATTTCTTTATTTATTTATTTTTCGCTTACATGCACCTATAAGTAAGGTTAGTAGGTAAGTACATGAAACCTGACAGGGTATTGCGAAGTTAAAGGTACTTGAGTTTATATAACAATAATTTGGATAATTGTAAGTAGTGTTAAATTAAATCAATGTCAATGGATAATTAAACAGACTTATAGACTAACAATTAATTATACAATTACTACAAGAGTGGTCCTATGCAATTTGGATTTTTAAACTCTGAAAACTAAACTAGTTATTTAAAGTGTGTATTAAGTCCTCTTTAAAACGTTATTCATATTAACATTTATCTTTTAAATATTCCTCGACCGAGTAATACCCCTTCGCCAATAGTAACCCTTTTAGTTTTTTAAAGAATTTATTATCATTTTCTTCTGATGTAATTTGTCTCGGTAGTTTATTGTATATGTTGATTGCGCTTGCGTACGGACTTTTCCTATACATTTCTAAGTTTTGTCTTTTACGTTTACGAGCATTTACCGGTATCGCTTATCTGTCTTTTTGCCGTGTGTTTCTTGTGTGATTGTCTTTTACTTGTTTAAAGAGGGACTTATATTTTCTTACGAACGTGCATAATTCGAATATGTAGATTGAGAGTAGTGGAAGAATATTATGTTCTATAATTATTAAACCGAATCAGATAAATACCCATAATATTTCATCATAGATTGACTACAAACGAAGATCTCGCAGGTTGTTCACTAAAACCACTTGTTGTTGGTCGTAATTTATCGCGCAGATATTTTTCCTAGACCTCTCCTTGCGTTAAAAATAACCGTCAGGTGACCATTCTACGTAGGAGACACACCCGCACTTGCTACGTCAATATCTAAATAAACATCGACTCGTAATGTGCCCACAACATGTTTCATATTTTATTAATGTTTGCTAAACAAATTTGATTGTTTGATCGATATGGAGGCCAAGCTGCGAAAACGTGACGCTTTATTTTCGCCTGCCACTCTGCGGTTTTTCCGTGAAAACTATCCATCATATAGTTAACACGACTCAGAAATAGCTCCGAAAAACAAGTTCCCCTTTTTATAACTACTTAACCAAGAAGTTTTGATTTTACTTTGAGCTTTGACTGCTTTAGTAACTTAAATTTGAAAATGTGTTTGATGAATTTATTGCACTCTTACGTTCCAAATTTAATTTTGTAACGATTGTACTCGTAATAGGTACCTTTTACAATTGTGTAAGTAACCTTTCCAAAGAAATGTTTTACTTGTCGTTAAAAACTGCCCAAAAGTCGTTAAAGTAGTTTTTGTTTTGAGTTTACCCTGTACAGATAGTCAACAATTATTATGCCCCGGGTTTACTTTAAGTATAGATATAAAGACAACACATAAGATTACAGCTGATTGAATGATTAATAAGATTATTTTATTTATTGACACACACAACAGATTACAACTATTTATTATATGACGATCACTACAAAACGGTCCTAATTCACGTCTACCCTACGCGTCGTAGCCTTCGAAGACGTCGTAGACTCATAGCAGGTTTGTAGACCTGCTATTTAAGGGTCGTAGTCCGTAGCCACAGAGGACAGTAAGAGTCCGTAGCTTAGGAATACCGTAGACAACTGCTACATATGATACTAAAATATCCTAGTAAACTTTATTTGGTAGAGATTCTAATTTTACAAGGGCTTCTGAATATTTACCTAGATTTACGTCTGTTATTTATTTTAGTTTATCATACAAAATTTTGTTTTGTTTCCCGAGACCTAAAATCTTATTGCTGTTGAAAAAAAAATTTTCTTAAACAGGGGCCGCGAGGATTCTCACAAAAATGCCGACGACGTGCTATTTGATATGTTCAAAAATGAAGAGACAGGACTTCTGCCTGTTGGAAAGTTTTTGGCCGTAAGTATTTACTACGTCGTAAATATATTTAAAAATTGCGAAGTATCCATAAGTGTTGCTACACACATAAGCGGGCCGGCATTGTCGGTTCGGCAGTATTTTCAAGCAAAAAAGCCGACCCGAAGCAATTGTATCGGCTTTTTCCTCGAACATTCATTTACATACATTCGATTTAACCGCTCGGCTGTGCCAATTAATACCGGCATTACCGGCCCACTTATTTTTATTTTTTTATTTTATTTTATATATACAAAATATCCATCATTACAGGGAAACCCTAATTCGATTTATGGACTTGTGTGTATCAACCCTAATATTATCTTATCACATTTCAAAACTTACATATAAACCTTTATTTGTCTTTAGTCTCGACTCTCAACTATCACGTACAGTCTTAGAATAGTTTCTTATATATTTTTTATTTATTTTACCGCAACATGTCCTATTCATAACTATACTTTATTTACAGGCCTTGAGGACCACAGGGATAAGAAAAAATGACGCCCGCGTGAAAGAAGTCATGTTAAACTTATACAAAGTACACAAGGAGTCCAACTTCGAAGGTGGCTCCCCGGAGACATTGAAGCTAGACCGCAAAACATTCAAGGAAGTGATTGCTCCCAACATCGTTCTGATCACAAGAGCTTTCCGCAGTCAGTTCGTGATCCCTGACTTCCAGGTATTGTAAACTGTGTCAATAATATGACTGAAAAACAACACCCTCCTGGCTTGTAGATGACCATTGAGGTCTTAATGGGTTTGTTTTGGCATTTCTTCTCAGTGGCTCTTCCGAAACGCTAGTTGTGGTCGCTCCTTATCTTAACGCACTCGTGATTGTATTGTTAGTCTTAGTCGTTACTACTTCGGAGTCTGGGACACGCTATCCACGTCTTTCTTCTTCGTACCCATCCAAAACTGATATTAAAGTCAATGGTCAACTAAGGATGCCGATTTTGAGTATGTAAATATTTGATTGTTTGATGCAGGATTTCATCAAGGACATAGAGGAGATGTACTGGTCCGCGAAAAGCAATACTGACGGCAAGGTGGCCAGTTACATCCCTCAGTTGGCCCGGGCAAGCACTGACAACTGGGGAGTCAGCGTGTGCACTATAGATGGCCAACGGTTCTCTATTGGTAAGTTAGAATTGCAAATTTTTACAAACAAAAGATAAAGAGCACGGCGCTATGGGTGCTGGTCCAAGAGCTCTGACAGATCACATATACTTCAAATGATAGGCCATAATGTAATCTTAAAACGAGCCGAGGGGCATCAAATTATTTTTGGAAAATCTGTAGTTATTAACTACCAAAACAAAGACCCCTCGCTAGTATCTGCTTACTTACAAATGAGAGATCTGACTATACTGGACGTAAATATTTTCGGAAACTGAAGGTTTGCCAGAATGAAGCATATGTCAAATGAAGAGTATAAGTCTTGTCTTTAATAACCTAGAAGATCATAAAAATCTGTATCTGTGGAGTTAAGTTATTAGCAACTAAAACTATGAAACCTTAGAAACATACCTAGACGATTTTATGATTTCAAACGACCTTCGTGGCGTAGTGGTTAACATGCTAGTTCGTCACTCCGGAGGTTCTGGGTTCGATCCCCAGCCAGGGCAAGTTGGAAAAAAGAACTTTTTCAAATGGTATTGGGTCTTGGATGTTTATCTATATACCTATTTTATTATAACATATACTTAGTATCATTGAGTTAGTATCCCATAACTCAAGTTATAAACTTATTTTGGGTTAGTTGTTAGGCTATTTGTTTCTTTATTCTTAAATATTTGAGTGTGCAAAAAAAAAAATACCATATAAGTCTTATCTTTAATAACACAGAAAGAACATTGAAATGCGTAGCGGTTAAGTTATTTGCAACTAAAACTATATCGGTACGTCGCGCTATGTGTCCCGGCATAGTACTTAAGTCTTCCAAAGACTCTGCCATAACTCTTTAAATGATAATAACTAACCTCCACCAGGACAGATTTTTATGTTTTTCGGTTTGATAAAAGAGTAGATTATAGCCTTTTATATGATATATGTTTCATCCCTGCACACTTTCAATTACCGAAAATATTTGATGTCTAGTTATTATCCAGTATAGATAAACCTCCCATTTCAACGTAGTCACTTAGTGTGAAGGGGTCTTTGTTTGGTCAAAAATTACTTTAGAGTTTTTGAAAATATTTTAATGCCCTTCGGACTGTTAAAATACTGCATTATGGCCTATTATTCAAAGTATGTTTGGCCTTCTCTCTCTCTCGGTTTTAAATACTAATAACTTTACCCCACCGGGACAGATTTTTATGTTTTTCTGTTTGATAATAGAAAAGATCAAAGTTTATATGGAATATATTGCATTCCTGCACACTTTCAGTTTCTTAAGAAAATCTAAAACAATCGTCTGTGTTTTAAACATTCACAGTTTTAAATGCTAATAACTCAACTCCACCGGGACAGATTTTATGTTTTTCTCATTGATGGAAGAGTAGATTAAAGCCTTTCATTCGACATATATTTCATTCCTGCACACTTTATTTTTTTTAAGATAATCTAAAACAATCGTCTATGTTTTAAACATTTATCAGTTTTAAATGCTATGCTAATAACTCAACTCCACCGGGACAGATTTTAATGATTTTCTGACTGATGAAAGAGTAGATTAAAACCTTTTATTCGACATATATTTCATCCCTGCACAATTTCAATTTTTTAAGAAAATCTGAAACAATGGTTTATGTCTCAACCATTTCACAGTTTTAAATGCTAATAACTCAACTCCACCGGGACAGATTTTTATGTTTTTTCTGATTGATGAAAGAGTAGATTAAAACCTTTCGTTCGACATATATTTCATTCCTGCACACTTTAATGTTTTTAAGATAATCTAAAACAATCGTCTATATTTCAAACATTTATCAGTTTTAAATGCTAATAACTCAACTCCACCGGGACAGATTTTTATGATTTTCTGTTTGATTCAAGAATAGATTAAAGCCTTTCATTCGACATATGTTTCATTCCTGCTCACTTTCAATTACCGAAAATATTTGATGTCTAGTATTATTCCAGATACACAAATGGACTACGTACAAATGGGAGCTCCATTTGTACGTAGTCCATTTGTGTGAAGGGGTCTTAGTTTGGTCACTAATAAATAAAGAGTTTTTAAAAATAATTTGATGCCCTTTGGACTGTTTAAAGACTGCATTATGGCCTATTATCCGAGGTATGTGTGACCTTTCAGAGCCCTTGGACCAGATCTGCCCACTGTCCCGTGAAAAATTCTGAAATTCTTTGATTTGCCTGTTTGGACTAATTTCAAACGGGCAAGTCCAGGGCTTATTCAATAACAATTATTTGGGGTAAAAGTTTGATAAACATGTACGATTTGACACTACACGAAGAAAAGCTTATTTAAGCTTAAGACTAGTCGAAAAAAGGCTGTAGGTAATAATATAATGTCGATAGTACCAAAAAATAAGAAAAAATAGTGAAAATAAGAAAAAACAAAAGCGTGATATTCGACTTTAGTTCTTTTTTATCATTTCTCTTTCATTCATCTAGCGATGACACCTTGGATACTTCACATGTCTTTCGAAGCACCTAGGCGCTTTAGGTAAATTGCACTAGTAGGGATAACTATCTAGCCATCGAGATTTAGGAAGAAGCTGACGTATAGTTACACTGAGCGCTGTAGGGAATGATTAATTGCTTTTCTGTTGGGCAGGTGACGTGACGGTGCCATTCACTCTGCAGTCGTGCAGTAAGCCGCTGACGTACGCAATGGCGTTGGAGACGCTGGGCCCGGACGTGGTGCACAAATACATTGGCACCGAGCCCAGCGGGCGCAACTTCAATGAACTCGTATTGGACTACAATAGTGCGTAGTGTTTCTATTACTAGGCAGTAAATGAATAGTAATTAAGTTTATTGACATTACACAATACTCTTAATATACATAATTAAGCCTAACATTTAGATTAGGTATAAACTAGAAAATATAAAAAACGACAACAATAACATACACACTAAATGTGTGTTGCGCTTGCGTGCCGCAATGGTTGCCAAATGGAGGCTGCTAAGCATGATGCTGCAGCGCATAACACTGCAGCGCTGAAATTCTGCAGTTCCCTTCTTGTGTGACGTGTGGACATCAGTTACGCAATCATAAAAAATAATAAATAGTGTGCTGCAGAGTAATTGTTGCGTTATCGTTCCACATTAAAAAAGAAAATATATAAATAAATCCAACTACTTTGTGATTACATCAAATATTGGAATTACTTAATTCACTTTATTTAGGTAGACTCAGAATACCCAAACTTGCGATGAAGCACAAGAGGGAAGAATTTTTTTATTTTATTTTACGGCGCCCTGTAATTGAGGAAGGGATAAACGTGGTTACAGCATCCCAATGAGTACTCTAGTGGGTACTACTGATACATCTAACGACACGTATACTGAATAAACAAACAAGAAAATAGATTGAACAAACACGAAAGGCACTTTTATACCTACAATAGATAGAGCAAACTATGAATCAACAACATCATTTGCCAACGCCTTGAATAATATTGACTTGTTATATTTACAGTGAAGCCGCATAACCCTATGATCAACGCTGGAGCGATTTTGGTGTGCTCCTTGCTGAAAACCCTAGACAAGCCAGAGATGACTTTAGCGGAGAAGTTTGACTACGTGATGTCGTTCTTCAGCAGACTCGCTGGGAACGAGGTTTTGGGTTTCAATAACGCCGTATTTCTTTCGGAACGAGAGGCAGCTGATAGAAATTATGCTCTTGGGTTCTATATGCGTGAGTACAAATGCTACCCAGAAAAGACAAATCTGCGAGAGTGTATGGATTTCTACTTTCAGGTAATTATTTTAAGCAATATAAAAAATCGTTATAAAAATATGTGTTATATCCCCCTGGTCTCAGAAGTTCGGTGAATTTAGTCCGGAACCAGACTAGTGAGACTATTTTGCTTCAATAGTTCGACTACGCGACCGAACTACTGAGATAGATACAATAACCGATGCTAATGACAATTTTAAAAAAATCTACAGAAATGAGTAATACTACCTAGTTTACAAAAATAACATAATAACGACAAGAATAAGCACCCATTACAATGTTTATGTATATTTTCAGTGCTGTTCTATGGAAGCTAACTGCGACATAATGTCCATAATGGCCGCCACCCTGGCAAACGGTGGCATCTGTCCAATAACCGACGAAAAAGTGCTCCGGCCTGACTCTGTGCGGAATGTGCTGTCGCTGATGCATAGCTGTGGGATGTACGACTATTCCGGGCAGTTTGCGTTCAAAGTGGGGCTCCCAGCTAAGTCAGGGGTGTCGGGGGCTATGCTCATCGTCGTTCCCAATGTTATGGGCATCTGCACTTGGTCTCCACCGTTAGATCCTTTGGGAAACAGCTGCCGAGGCTTACAGTTTTGTGACGTAAGTTGCCAACATTTGTATTATTTAGTCGGGTCTTCATTGAACCTTTTTATTTAGTGTCTGCAACTGAACCAGCTACTACATATATACCCGCGCATATTGAAGTTCGTAAGAAGAGTCCATCGAGAAAATGGTGGAAACCTTACAAAAATGTTTGTTTGTTTGTTTGTTTGTAATAACTTTATTGTACCAAAAAAAACATTAAAATAAAATACAAAATTCGAAATAATAAATATACAATGGCGGACTTATCCCACATAGGGATCTCTTCCAGTCAACCTGCCAAACGTCATTATATTAGGAGGATATTTACTCAATTTACAGGTAGAAGCAAAATTGTTAAGAATAACTACATGGCGGGGACTTGCAGTTTTGGATGCTATATCCATAACACAAGTTTAAAACTTACTTTGGGGCTAGCTCAATCAGTGTGATTTGTCCTTATATATTTATTTATATGAGCATTTGCTTTTTTCCTTCTTTGATTATCTCTCTCTCTCTCTTTCTCTCTCTTCTTCTCCATATTTCATTAATTTGGTGTTGTAGAAAACTTATATTATATGTCGGGTGTTTCGTTTCAGGAAATGATCGAGCGATTCAACTTCCACAAGTACGATAACATTCGCTACGCGAGCCACAAAAAGGACCCGCGGCGTTACAAGTTCGAGACTACGGGTCTCAGCATCGTCAATCTACTATTCTCCGCGGCCAGTGGTGATCTTAGTGCTTTAAGAAGGTATGAAGACGTTTTTTTAAATATTTTCTTACCAGTTACATGCATTAACCTTTTTGATAAGGCTGTGTTTATTTATCAGCAACTCTTCAAACTCATCTCTTCTTCCTGTGCCGGTGGAGTCACCAAAATAAATGCGTTCATCGCCAAGAGTGAAACTTCCGTATGCCCAATAGATCTTAATTGTTTCATGTAATTGTTTTGATGTCATTATCATATACGCCTAAATTGGCGACCGAAATTAATTATGCTTGGCATACCAAAGCCTTTGCTTGATTTCTTTCATAACAAACATCGTAGTTCGTCGTCCATTTGTCATTTTAAATTGGTGACAAGGATAGTTGACTAAATGTATAAATATGTAGTTAGTTAATCACAAAGCTTCGTAAACAATGCGTCATGGTTTAGACCCGATTATTTGCCCAGCTTTAAGAGAAAGAAACTAGCTACGAGTATATAAGATGAGACTTTAAAACAACGAAGATCCGTAAATAACAATACTGGATTCGAAATATTTCATTCCTAGCAGAGCTTAAGTAAAGAAAGACGCATTACTTTTCTGTTTACTGTGATACTCTTTATATTTCAGGCACCATTTATCCGGTATGGACATGACCCTGTCAGACTACGACGGACGCACGGCTTTACATTTAGCTGCAGCCGAAGGGCATCTGGCCTGCGTAGATTTTCTGCTCGCTCAGTGCGCTGTGCCCCACGACCCGCGCGACCGCTGGGGCAGCCGCCCACTCAACGAGGCAGAGACCTTCGGCCACACCGCTATCGTGCAATATCTCAAGGAATGGGAACGCGTGCACCCCCACAATGAAAAATCCGAAGAAACCTCTGCAGTAGACGACATACTCGAGAAATCTAATGTCAATGACGCCGTCAAAGACCCAAGTATCCAAGAAATTGTCTCGAGGAATGGCGATAAAATTCAGTAAATCAATTGAGTAATTCAGGAATCTCAACCCTACTGAAGATTATTTAAGATTGAAGATCTCATGACTAAATTGCTGTTTTGTCAAGTTTAGTTTAGGAACCATTTAATTATCTACTTATAAGTAGGAAAAATAAATTAATAGGTAGTTACTTCAAATTATTGCATTTAGCTTTGGTCAGTAGTGTGAATTAAACGTCGTGTTTTATTATTATTAAAAATAAACAGGATTTTTTAATTACTTCAAAATTATACAATTCTATTTTTTACATTCCATTTTTTCTTTCTACAAGTGTTTTTGCCTTTAAAATCAAAATTTAACTGTTTGAGGAACACTGTACCTTTATACTACATGTATTTAGAAAATTTACAAAGGAATGTTAAAATAGGTAGGTAGTTACAAATGTTTCTCGAAATAAGACAATAAATAGATATTTTAATCAAATATAGACTAAGAATTATATTTCATGTCATTATTAGTGTTGTCCAAATGTATGTCAATTAAACTGTTGAATTGTAAAATCATATGCATTTTTATTAAAATTTCTCACATCAGGTAGAGTTCTATTCCACATACCTTTATTGGTACCAAAAATTTGTGATGAGTAGTTAAATATTATCTCTGCCAAAAATAGTCATGGTGTGCGTCTGTTTCGACACAATGCCACCGACAAGAGCATAGTTCTTAAACCTAAACAGTCAGTTAAAAGTGTTTTTAATGATTTAAATAATTTGCACACAAATTTTTTTTTATGCAATAATATTTAGCTTCAAGATGATATTTGGCTTAATAAAGTGCCTGCTTTTTTACAACATTATGAACCATCATCAATATAAAGTGTTTATATTTCATAGCTATAATGCTGCAGGCATACATTGCACCTTTAAAAAAAGAATTTACTCAAAATTCATGGTTCATGGTCGAATTTACTCAAACGAAATAAGTCGGCAAGGACAATATAAGGCTGACACACACCAACATATGGTTTTATGACTGACACAAGTGATCTACTCATCAGTAAAACTATAAGATCAGATTATACTTTATCTTACATATAGAAAATTTTGAAAACGGACATAGGTATGCAATTGATAGAAGGAACTTTGAAGCAACTAACTATTAGTCCTGTTGAAATAAGTTAATCCTATTACCATAAACTAGATTACCATACACTGCAAAAATACACAGCAAATTCAACCATAATGTCAATCCACAATATACTATATGGAACAGTGCCTTAGTTCAGTTTGGTTGACATTGCAGCCGAATTTCCTATAGGTACTGCTTTAATGTTTGTAAGTCAGAGTCTGTTGTTTACTAGAATAAAATAAAGTTTTACATTAATACTAATTAATTTAATTATTAACAGAACTATTCTACATAATGCACAAAATAATCACTAATTACTGCTTTTCAGTAGATCTCACAGGAGATGCCACTATTCCTAACAATTTACAATCAGCTTCCAACAATGTCAAGTCTGTGTTTGATCCGAGGAACCGAGAAGAAAGTTCTAAATCTTTGATCTGAATACGTACTCTTGTTCCTCGTACATATTCGTCACCTCTGCTAGTGGGTCTTGTACATACACAGTAGAATTTCCATCCAAAGTCGATGTATAAGTCGTCTTCCACAACATGAAATATTTTGCCGATAGCAACTTTTCCAACGGGATCTCCCAACTGTGAAATAAAAGTCCTTATTTAAAGTAGGTAGGAGGTAGTTAGAGCTAAGTTTCGCAAAACACAAAGGCTTAACTTAGCATAATGGTAGGCCTAATATAGAAAACGCGCATCATAAAAATTTAGATCAGCTATTAAGAGGAATTCCCAGGTTAGCGTCCATTCCCTTGACCAACTTCAAAAACTTGTGAGGAAGAAGAAAAGTAATTCCAACATATTAAGTTGTTTCTTTACTTTTAGATCAGCAAGGAAGATCAACATAAATATACTTACATCAATCAGTTTTGAATTACGGAGCAAAGACGCAAAAGAATAGCTTTGTTCAGTATCTTGAATATCAACGATTTGAGATTGTTTTTCGAATGCTTTCGCAAAACCTCCCACTGGACCTGTTTGTGGTGTATTCGTTGTGGTCCCAGGCTCGGAAGTAACTCCAGACGTGCAGTAATTAATCTGTGGATTCCGGAGAGATGTGACTACATGGTTCTTTGGATCGTAGGTTATATTTCTGATATTGGTAAAAATCCTAACTGATTTCTTTATATGGTGCATTTCTGTTTATTGGACTATCACTTTACTCAAACTAACAAATAAATGAATTAAGTTAGAAATTAATAGTTTTTAACGTTTTAATAAAATTATAAACATAACCTCAATTTTTAAATGGATGACAGTGACACTTTGAAAAGCAATAACCATAGACAATCTGGACAGTGTTGCCATAAAAACTGGTAGGGAAATTAGACTTGGCTGTCTGTTCATTCATCTTAAGAAAATGTCAGCGCCAGAAGTCTATTAAAAAATAGGAATATTGTCTTTTAAATGTCAAATTACGCACGACGACAGCTCAAAAATTTTGATAATGTCGGGTAATCAGAATAATAACAAGCATTTTATATAAATTATAGAGAAAATGACCGAGGATCAAGATGCTAAGGACTCGCAGTCAGATTCTGGTAGCAAAAATTTCGCCTCTAAGGGCAAGGATAAAAAGATAAAGACACAACGTCCACTGACCAAAGTGATTATTTATTTTACTTTCAATGTGGAAACATTTCGAATTTCACTGTAACGTGGATTTCATGACCGCCTTTTGGTTATTCCAGATAGTGCTTCGACGACTGCCGCCGACTATGACGGAAGAATCCTTCTTGGAACAAGTGTCTCCCATCCCAGAGCATGATCACTTCTACTTTGCTAAACCTGATCCATCGTTGGGCCATAATGTTTACTCGCGTGCTTATATAAACTTTGTAAATGTCGAGGATATTTACCTTTTCAGGGACAAATTTGATGGATATATATTTTTGGATGAAAAAGGTGATTAAATATTACTTTATCCAGTTCATTTGTAAACAATACAGACAAGTCTTACAATACTAAGTTTTAAATTACAATTTTTGAGTTAAATATGACAATATGTAAACACATAAAAGTTTAATTCTAGCATTAGTAGAGTAATATTTTAGTACAATTCAGGTACCTACTTGAAAAATAAAATTTCTTTTATTTGATGACAAAACGTTACAGGTGTTGAGTATGTCGGCATTGTAGAATATGCTCCATTTCAAAGAATACCTAAGAAGAAAAAGAAGAAAGACCCAAAATGTGGCACCATAGAGAGTGACCCCATCTACCAAGAGTTTATTGAAAGTCTCAATAAGGATCCGGAAACTGAAAACCAACCAAAACTGGAGTATTCATATCCAGTAAATGATGGTAAATATACCTATTTACTTGAATTGTATAAGCATTAGGTATAAATACACCTCACATGAAAATCTAGGTTCTCCTTGTATTTACTGTAAACATTGATTAAGGCTGCACTTTTACTTAAGTGGAGATGCACGAGACTATTACAAGGGATGTTTTTAAAATCCACCAATAGGAGAGTGCAACTAAGAAAATGAATGAAAAATCAATCAGAAAATTTTACATCATTTCTCACCTTTTCTGCCACAAACATTTCTGGAACATTACTTTTTTCGGGGATGAAGTTGAGGTAACAAACAAATATAAAAACTCACTTTCGCATTTATAATATTAGTTGGGATTGGTACTACTTGCCTTAAGGTGAAGATATAGGCAAATGGCCTTGAAGTGGCGCCCTCATTTGAAACTAATTGTTAACTCGTAAATATGGAGATAATTTTCATATTGCTCTTCGTCATGCACTAGATAGCCCTTTAAATTATTTTATGAACCACGGTTGACAGTATTTACATTAGTCCGTCTAGCTTTAGAACTTGCCTCCACCAAAAGAGGCCACGGCAAGTTTTAAAGCTAGACGGATCACCAATAATAGTTTCAACGGCAGTTCATAAAATAATTTAAAGGGCTATCTAGTGCTAGACCTTGAGCAATATAGAAATTATCACCATATTTACGAGTTAACAATTTATTTCACACTTCATGGCCTTAAAGTTTTGTTTTAGGTTTCACCTTTTTTTATCAATTTTTTTCTGTGGTATCAGTTCACTTGGTGTGACTATGCCAGCCTCATGGGGAGTTTCGATTAGATAATTTCTAGTTTCTGTGCAACATCACAGCTCTTATGAAAAAGTATATGGCTTTTGCCATATGTAGTTTTCACCTTACAATCATAAATTCTTTATCTACATAATTAGGGCGACATTTTTTTTTTTATATCTTGATTAAAAGATCTTATTTATGGAAAGCATTTGTAAATGTATAATAAGTAAATCATTAGACTTGCACTGTCTTAGTAACTACAAAATGTTTAAACCAATATTATTGCTATTTTTGGTAGGAAATGACAAGAAAGTCCAATCTACTCCATTATTGGAGTACCTGGCTGCTCGTAAACAAGACAAGCGTGGAAGAGACGAGCGCAGAAGAAGGGAAAATGACAAAAGGAAGATGAGGATTGAACGTAAGACTAAGGAAATGCCCATAAAGGTATGTCACAATTGTGTGCAATTGTAAAATAATTATTTTATTGATTCTTTTGAGAAAGTTTTAAAAAGTCCTCCAACACAAGAGAGATCCATTGCTGTTTCTGAAAACATGTTTATACAATTTCTTCCGTCTATTCTATTCTGTTACTGTCTGTCTGATGAGATGGGCAGACGATTTCTGTGCATTTGATAAAGAATGGAAAGTGAAGACCAAGGATAGAGAATTGTGGAAGGAAAGGGGAGGCCTTTGCCCAGCAGTGGGACATAATGGCTAAGAAAAAAAAACTTATTATTAGACCTGTACTATATAACGTCTAACGAAATATACTGAAACTAATTTAAGAGTAGATTCAGTCCATGATACTGATCAACTTTTCCCTAGGAAAATATATTGTAATATGAAATAGTAGATTGTGCTACAAGGCGTAAAGGTAATAGTTTTAACAGGAGGGCGCTACTTTGAATCCAGAGCGAAACGAAGGATGCCACAATAAATCCTAATAAATAAATAAGGTGGAATCCTGAGTGAAGCGAGGGATTCAAGTATATCGCCCAAGATAAAACTATTACCATACACCGTGTAGCACATTCTTCTTTTCATCTCCATCTATGAGAAAAAGCAAATATATACCTATAACGAAAGTAGAATACCTACATATACCTAATCAGAGTTTAACAGTCAGTTACTAATCTTTATTTGGTGGTGTTTTGACTGAAGAAATACTATGAAAATATTTTTAGGACCGATCTTATACATTTTCCAGTCATTAGAATCCTTTCATTACTTTTTCCTTGTGTGTCTTTATATATTTAAATATGTATATTATACGTAAACTTCATATTTATTTACTATCGGCCTCATCAAGAAATTAGTCACATTTAAAATAGTTGTAAAAATAACCTAATAATTCCTTAATAAAATTACTATTTAAATCAAAGACAACAATTGCGCGTTTATATTGGTTTTTAATAAATTATTATTTTGAAGCAAGAGAACCAAAACATTTTGACCTACAGTCATCCACGTAAAACGTGTTGTATTCCAATTTTAAAAAATAACGACGCCATTGCCTATATTTTATAATTTTAAAACTAAGTTCTATTTTTTAGCTGACTGCCAATATTATTTTTGATTCTACATTCGTGTTCGGTTTTCAAATGTGTTTTAACGCCTAGGGAATTTACTTTTTACTTTTCAGTGTCTAGAGAATTACCAGTGACTTTAGCCCCAAATAATTGGGATAAAATCATCATTTTTCAAATAGATGAGATGAAAAATATTTTTCTGCTTTGCATACAAACTCGGATCAGCTGATTGGTCAACTTTACGGAAGGCCAAAAATTATTTTTCATATTTCGATATATGTTTTTTGGGGAAAGTTGTTCAGTATCATGGACTGAATCTACCCTTAAAAGAATATTTTGTTAGACCCTGTATAATAAGTGCTATTGCGTGGTATGCAAAGGTATGCTATCATCTCATTTGGCCCAGATTGTAATACTTGCTTTGCGTCGACTCCATCTCTAAGAACATTCAGTAGGCAATTCAATAAATATTAATGAATTTTAAGATCTACCTATATGCCAGGATGAATCCTTAATAATATTACTTAGTATTATTTTTTAATATTTCAATTTCATTAGAGACCTGGCGACATATCGGAAGATGAAACTTATAATGAAAACAGTGATTATCCTGAACACAAACACAAGAACTTTTGGTTTGGAGAACAAAGAATATATCACAAAAGTAAAGTGAAAAGCACTGTAAAACCTGAACTTAAAAACGTTCATGGGTCTGACGAGTTTATAAGTACTGATTCTGATTGGGACAGTCAGTTCCCCGCCTTGTCTATGAAAACCCATAACACCTTCACTCTTACTTCTGGTAAATTTTACGGCAAAGAAGAAACGGTTGAAGTCAGTGAAAAAAGTGGTGGAGACACTTGTGTCAAGGTTTTAATTTGCATTTATGATAACCATGTAAAGTTGGGAATTTCTTGGAATAGCATTCATTTACCTGAATACGTAGGCCGTACCTGAATTTTCCGGGGTCCAGTGCTGCCCCCATTTAAAATAAATCATTTCAAAGAAAACGGAGACATTATTTAAAATTTTGCTACTATCAAATCCTAGATAACCTTTCAAAGTATTTTATGAACTACTGTTTACAGTTTATAATGAGAACGTTAAGCATTAACAACGCACATTTGCCAAAAGTGGCCGTTTTTCGCAAATGTGCGTAGTGCGCTTAACGTTCTCACTTTAAACTGTAAACAGTTGTTCATAAAATACTTACTTATTATCTAGGATTTGATAGTAGCAAAATTTTAAATAATGTCTCCGTTTTCTCTGAAATGATTTATTTTAAATGGGGGCAGCACTGGACCCCGGAATATTCAGGTACGGCCTTAATGGGTAGTTCATCAATTTTATTTCATTGACATCTTACGTACCTAATCTAATAATTTTGTCCTATCTTAAGTTTCATTTTATTGTAAAATTTTACCAAGTATTCATACAGATAGATACATATTTCATTTCTAGTTCTCTGTGTATTATTGGGATAAAATACATGTATTTAAGTATTTACTTGATATCGTCTACCTAAGTGTAATTTCTGCAGTTGCTGTGAAATACGATAGACAAACGGTTTGCCAGCGCTTATTTACGAGTATTTTACTCTCTTTTGGTCCTATAAAATGTAATTTTATTATTGTTGTTCTGACTGAAACAATTTATTTTAGGAAGAAGAGAATGGAGATGAAGTTAAAAAAATAAAGTCACGTGAATGGGAGAAAGAGAAAACATCAACTGATTTAAAAGATGATTCTTCAAAGTCAGAAAGCAAGGATGGGACTGTTTTTGAATCTAAAAGTTATAGAGATCAGCGTAAAGCTGGCAACAATGTTATTGTTGATAAAAAGGTAAAGAAAACTGATGGCGATAAAAAAGATACTACTAGCAAAGATGTCGACCCTGATGAAGATTCAGACAGAGGCTATAAAAGGGAGAAAAAAGATAAGTATAAAGAATCGCCAAGAGAAATTAAAAGTAAGAAATACAGTGATACTCGGAAGGAGAGAATAAAGCAGACTGAATTTGTGAAAACAGAAAAACAATCAGTTATCAATAAGATCATTTCAACTGATGGCAAATCTAAATCACTCAACCATGATGACATCAAACCATTCACTCAATTGCCACAAGTGAAAACTGACGATTTGACCAAAATAATAGAGGGCATGGACAGAAAAATGAAACTTGACGAAGCACAAAAAGAAGATGACTCGATGGAAGATACCTCTACAGTCAATTCAAAGACAAGGAGGAGTAGCCTGGAATCGGGAGAACTTTCATCGAAAGAAGAATCAGTCTTAAAAAGGCAGAAATCCCTTGATGACAGGAGTAAATCGACTGATAGGGAGGGTTCTGAGGAAAAGGAAAAGAGTGACAGTGACCGCCGTACAGAAAGAAGGATTAGAAATAAGGTAAATATGTTGTAACATTGCTTACTACGAATACCGGAACACGTTATATATAGCGGTGCGATGATGCGAACGCATCCTCTTGGATTGCACTGCATTGGAACTTATGCTGTATTGTGTTAAAAACAAAGTTCATTATCATATCATATGACAGAGTGAGCATTTGGCATCGCATCTTTTCTAGGTGAGAACGGACACTAAATAACAATATTTTCTTGCAGGATCGCCCAAGCATGGTTATCTACCAACCAGGCATGGGAAAATTCAGCAAGCAAAGGCTAGCAAAAGAAAAAGAGACACAACCCACGACAAAACCGGTGAGTGATAGTGAAAAGAAAGACACCTGAGAATATGGTCACGTTACCCGAAAATTGGACACCATTTAACGGAATCACCAGATGCTGGCATTCAAAACATGTCCTTGGGAAGTAGAGAGGTCATATGAACATGCCAACTAATGGATGCACTGTTCGAGTTTACTAAGCTGTTGTTTTTATTTCTTTAGTTTACATACAGTGAAATGAAGACGATTGACGTTTTCACAATCAGCATAGCATTCAATGCTTAATATTTTAGCTTGTGACCATTTAGTTCAGTTTGTTTATTTCATTTAAATATAATTCATTTTTTAAACGGCATAAGAGTTTTTCATTCATCTCTGCCTCTTAAAGCCTCTGACTCATTAATTTCGACAGTCTTCGTTCGAGGTTATTTGTAAGTAAAATAATAAAACAACTTATTATGATCATTTTATTAAAAAATAACGATTTATACTCTATCACAGTTAGTTTAGTATAACTTATTTTTGGACCAACATATACTTAAAAAAAATCTTAGTTATAGCCTTAATTATTGGCCTTAATAATAATGATGGCGTCGAATAAAATAGTTAACAGACAGATATAAAAGAAATATAAAGATATACTTAGCAGCTGTCATTTGTTTGTCTAGTTGTTAAGCGCAATAAATGTGCAAATATCGATGTACTCAAATCCATACCTACTAAGTATAAATAAGGAATATGCATGTAATACCAATCCGGCTCATATTTTTATTTTACAATTTCTATTAATACGTTACCACGCCTAGTTAATTATTTTTCTTACTGACTCTTATTTGGATTAGAAATAAATTACTTATTGTAAATATGCAAATATTGCGCGGGAACTTTGGCAAACAAAAGGGAAATGACGACAAAGTTCACAAAAAGGAAATGAAAGTACCCAAAAAAGAAAAACATGCATTGACAGCTTATGTCTCTAGCGGATATTGCAGACTTTGACGTCATATTTTAAAATGGCGTGTTTTAGTTATAATCTACTTGCTATTTTTAATATTTATTTTCTACACCATATACATGTTTTTCGGCACTGATTTATTTTTTGCGACTATTTCTCGACGATTACTATCGATTAAAAATATAAAAAAATGCATGCATACTCTATTCTGGAAAAAACAACCTTTGGTACTTTTTTCGTTTTTGTACACCGCACGATATTTAAAAAATACAGCTTTGCACTTCCGTTTTTGTTTTGTTTTTTGGTGACGACATTTGATCTTTATGATTAAATCCATTAAAAATAAAACTATTTAAATGTTTCCAAAAATATGTAAAAGTACTGATTGCAGTTTGACATAGAATAATAATTAAATATAAAGGTATATATAAGTTATTAGTACATGGCATGAACGTAGCACAATTAGTAAATCTAGTCAGCCTTTATAAAGCCTCTTAAAATAAATTATGTAAACTAAACAAAGTTGAATATACAAAACTGAAATTAGAGGCACTTAATGAAGAAAAAAATATGTACTCTTAGTTTTACAATGGTTAAAGGATTTTAGATGAAAGTTTTGTCTATTTGCTGATTTTTACATCTATTTTCAAAGAATAATGTATGTATAACGTTATTTTCTCATTAGAGCAAAAGTGGCACCGAAAAACTGATTTGTCTTACACTTCTTTAGTGATTCCTCTATTCTTTACCACAGGTGCTTTGCGAATTTTATATATATTTTCTTACATAACTAAGTATACTACAGTTGTACAGACTAGTGATATCCCATCCCAATCATTTCATTTAACAAGATTCAGACTAACTTGCTACTAATATCAGATCTATGAAATCTAGTTTCTTTTCAAAGTCTTCAATAGACTCAACCGCTTCTTTGGTCTTACTAGATAGTAGACTATACAATCATTATCTTATATTTTTCAAAGTTATCTACTAAAACTATCCTTAAAAAAAATTAAAATGCTTTCTTTTTACAATCACTAAATAGATTTGAATATTTAGTTCATACTTGAAAACTTATTTTAGACTTATGTCGATACCTTTTAGTAGATTAATCGAAAACAGTTAACAACCTAAACAATATTTCTGTTTAATTTTTAGATGTCTAAATTCACAACAATTTTGGTAGGTATTTGTAGGTACCCTTTATTTTGAAACAATATTCATTCACCGACCTTTACAATCTAAATATTTTTTTTTTGTGTGAAACTAGCCTTTAAACGGTAAGACCTACTTCATTATGGTAGTTCCTCAGAAGTATTTCTTCAAGGTATCACAGGTGTACCTAGCGAAAGATTTTTTTAAGCAAAGTGTGGTTTTACAGTGCCGCTTTCGCACGCGCGGTTGGTCAGCGTCGTGGGCCTCGGGCTTGGAGTGCCTTGAATCGTTAGTAAACAGCAGAAGTTTTTTTTTATTTTTTGTATTTTTTTCGTGCCGCGAATATCAGCCGCGCGGCTGGTAAGCGCCACTGTAAAACCAACCTAAACAATGCCAGCGTGAGGCTACTGGCAATTATTTAAAGGCTAGGTGCCCAAGGATGCTGAGTAACTTACTTCTAAAAAGTTAATACAATTGACCTGAAAATATTGCGCTCGGAAAAAAAAATGTACGAAAGGTCAATATTTCGCATTTTGCTATACGTCTTCTAAGGATAGTTGTTTAGTAAAATGGGAAATGGCGGCGCAAGACCAAAGTTTTATGTGGTCGAAATAGGTCTGCGAGGCCGTTTGGCTAGTAAAAAAAGCGCTTTCAGGGCGCGAGGCGTCGCCTACGCCTAACGCCGCCTCTGAAAATGGGCTGACTTAGCCCTAAAATAGTATTATAATTAAAGTCTCGAAACGTCACTAGCGTTGTTCAGGATGGGCACGGCTGCATGCCGGTCGCTGTCGTTCTTGGGCACGATTTTCTTGATCTTCTCGGCCGGGGTCTTGGTCTGCGCCACGTTGTGCCGGTGCATCAGGTACAGGAGCAGCATGAAGCCCACCAGGAAGCCGGCGAGCCCGCCCGTCACTGTAAGCCAGGTGCGACGGGCAGAGTGCACTCTCTGGAACTAACGTTACGACATATTTATTTATTTTTTATTAGTATGTACTGCGTCTCAACTATGGATAGGACTTCTATTTAATAAGTATAAGTTTTTCGAAGGGTCTGAAAGTAACTCACAAATAGACAAACTGATTTAGATTATAGGATATTGCTTGACGGAGTTACCGGGGCACACAGGGTAAGCCCCTGTGTGCCACGGTAACTTCATCGTGATCAGATCTGTGATCGTGATCAATACCACGATCGATATCCGTCGCTTGATGTGTACCCCGGACTTACTCATACTAATTATTAGATAAATATATGGTCGGTCATAGATGGGTGATAGTAACGATTTTACCCTACCGTTTATCAAATCGATATAATGGTTTATACCTACTTGGTTTATAGAGGGGAACACAATAAGACCATCAGGTAAGTTGACATGGTTGTCTGGGAGAGCACGCTTTTAGCGTTAAGTCCGCCAATTGTAAGACAATTTGATTGTGGAACAATAAAGTTTAAAAATAATAAATAAGTACATAGATCTCAGAACAATAAAACCAATATCTCTGACATAGATAAATACGCACCTTTGTATACATATCTTTACATCGGAAGTACGTAACATTCAGGACTTCCATGTCAGTGTCGTTAATCGAACAATTGTCAAACTCTGCAAAGAAAATAAAACATCAAAATAAATATGTAGGTACGTAAGTATACATACATACAGCCAATATATCTGTAAGTAAATGTGCATTTCACAAACCTTTTGAGTTTAGTGTTGCATAGTCGTCCAGTATAAAATTGATTGAATTGTATTGGTACCATAATACAACAGATTTCAGATTGCACAATTTAATTATTTCAATAGACTTCGATAGGTCGACCTTCTTCAAACTGCACATAGCTGCAAACTGCTGCGCTTCTAACTCTTTGAGCGGATTGTACGAGATATTGTAATGCTGTAAGTGTGGGAGAGTCCCCCAGTTTGGCAACTTTTCTAATTTGCAGTTAGAAATATCCAACATCTCCAAAGGTGCTTTTATCGGCCTGCTTAGTTGTAGAGTATCTATTTTCAAATGAAGTAAAGGGTTATTTCGCAAATACAAGTTTCGTAGTGACGTTAATTGGAATATGGAGTTTGGTAGTTCTAATATGACGTTGTTTGAGAGGTCTATACTCTGCAGGTACGGGAGAGACGAGAAGGCGTACTCGTCTATGCGATATATTTGGTTCTCAGCTAAGTAGAGGTACTTTATGTTGGAGTAGCTGGACAGGGTGTCGTCCTCAATTTCGTTCAATCTGTTGTCACTGAAGTCCAGGATCTGAAAGGATAGAGTTTAAATTAAATTCTGGAAACCGAAATCCTAAAGTCCCTTAGGCAGCCACTCCCTACGAACGGCAAGTACCTACATAAAATCCCGACCCTAGGTTAATTATCACAATTGACTGTAAATGCGCATCATGAATCATGACCATGGTTGCCCGTTTGGTACTCGTACATGTAATAAGCCATAAACATCGTAAATAGGTACAAGTTAAATCACAGACCTAGATTTTTTTACTGAATAAGTACTTAAATTGTATAAAAACGTATCTACAGAGTAGAATTGGTCATCCATCATGAACTCGTTATAGGGTAAGCTTTTCTAACAATGATTTGTATGAAATTCCTTCTTGGCTAATTGTCAGCTCATTGACGAATCAACGCTTAGCTCAAAATAAACATATTTTTAACCGACTTTAAAAAAAGGAGGAGGTTAAGAGGTTGTCAATTTGTCGAAATCTTTTATGTATGTTCCCCGATTACTCGAGAATGCCTGGACCGATTTGGAGAATTCTTTTTTTGTTTAAAAGGGTATACTTTCCAGGGGGTCCTATAGAACTTTTATTAAAATCGGTTTTTGGGTTTGTTTTTTAAACGAAAATAACTAGAAACATATGTCGTCTTAAGTATGCAATTGTTTGAATATTTAGCTTTTCTGGTATTGAAGTCGGTTTTTTGTTTTGAAAAAATATCAATAATTATTATGATACTGAGATTTTTTAATATAAACGTTGATTCGTCACCTGTGTTCGTTACACATACAACAACCTACAAAGATCAAGCTTGAAACTGTGTACGTCACAAAGAGGGTTACTACGTTTAATAGTTAACCCTTTAACCGCGAACGTCGGATTAATCCGACAAACATTTTCGTGCACATTTCGCGAGCGTCGGATTTATCCGACCAAAAGCTATGGATATTCACAATTCCTCGCGCTGGGAGCACGACAACTAATATAAAGTTTCGCGGTGAAAGGGTTAAATAAACCCTCTTTGCGTGAAGTAGTAAGAGTACAGGACTCTTGGTTTTTCACCGGAAGTCATATTATTACCTCAATGCTACTCTTCAAACTCGGTATCCTGCTAAGTTTGAGGCCAGCGCAGTACGCGCCGTACATGTCGTAGGCGCGTTCGTGGCTGCAGTGGGTCAGCTTCGGCGAGAGCACGCGCTCCATGGGATTCGTCTCGGCGCGGGCGCATGATGTGCAGAGCAGCGCAAGGAAAGTGCAGCTAGTCAATCTGAAACATTTAGTTAAAATTATAAATTTTCTATAGATGCGCAAATCCTATAGGGTTACTCCAAAAGCGGTACGCAAGACGCCTAGACGTACGTACAAGTACATACATAGGTATATGCGTAGCCGCGTTTCGGTGTCAACCAACATTGAGCGGTAATACTCATCATCATCAGGTCTCATTTAGTCTCGACCCTCTGTACTACCAGAGCAATATATTAGCTAGAGCAGTCAGAGGATTTGGCCTACACTCCACGCTGGCCAGACAGGTTGGAGAGGTCTCATTGATGTTTACTTATATGCTTTTTTTAGCTTGTGTTTCCTTAGTCGCCTTCGACGACATCCACGGGAAGACTTGAAGTGGTCCATTTCTACTCTGCCAGAAACCATACGGCTAATACATAATGTCTAATTTGGTTTGTTTAAAGTCTCATTTGGTTTGACATAGAAATAGGACGACGGACGACTATCGTATTATTTTATAAAGTACGAGTATATAACACCCCTGTATTGAGAGAGACCTTATTCCATTGGACTAACAATATGATAATGGTAAATAAGAATTTTTTTGAGTTTATAGTTGGAAAACTAATTTTAATTTTGTACGGCTAATTGTCATGGTCCGAGAGTTTTCAGTGGTTTTCAGCTTGCCTCAAATACCTATCCGAAAATGCCTACCAGCTCTCGGAATATCTGGAGAAGACTGTTCTTTTCCAGGCGAGATAGATGTTTGCAGTCTACGCTTCACTACGGCAGGTTGTCAATGCTAATGAAACAATGTTCGAAGTTAGGTGAGCAATTCACTAAGAAAAGGGTTGCTATTGCTCATTGAGCTAACTCGTATCCATGGAGTCAGGTCAGCACTCTAAACGCTATAGGTACTTACATACTATTGACAGAAAGTTTTTCGGCTGTCTTTTGCCTCATTAGTCTTTAGTTTCTTTAGCCAAACCTAATACTCAAACATCGCAATGAAAATCGTGGCTCTTGCCTTTCCTGCGTACATAAATCTCCTTTTTATGCTATCTCAGTAGTCTTTATGTTTTCTCTAATGAAGTCAAGATAATTTAATATAATACCTAGTTCTTATGAAAACAATAAGAATATTTATATAACTAAATATTAGAAAAGTTGGAAAATAGCCTTTTTCAAATTGTACTGGGTCTTGGGTGTTTTTCTATAGGTATATGTATTTACTATAAAATATAGTATCGTTGAGTTAGTATCCCATAACACAAGTTTAAAACTTACTTTGGGGCTAGCAGTGTGATTTTTCCTTATATTTATATTTATTTATCATAATTAAGTAGGTATCTTAACTTTATTTTATTTTTGAATTGTTTATATGTTTTTTCCTGTCTATATTGCTTGCTGTGAGTACTTGACCTAAGTACTTGCTTGCTACATAACAAACCTAATTTTATTCCAAAATAGATTTTTACCAGACTTATCACTCCGCCCTCGTATATATAGGTAGGTAGGTAAATGTTACCTTATAACTGTAGCGTTATTTCTTGACGGAATTCAATTAAATTTGAGATGCACACTAAGGACTTTACACAAGATCAAATCCAAAAGGGGGGAGCGGAGGAGTGAAAACGGGGGAAAGTGTGCTTTATCGTTATAAATGGGCGGATTTCACTAAAATCGCTTTGCTAAATTAGAAGAAAAAGTCGGTTATTGCATGGTTATGTATGGTATATTACGAAATTAGTCAGTCACCATAGCCAAAAACGGCTACAATATAACGGCAAAAATATATAGGTAATGGTAAGAGTTCGCGAGGTCTACTGTTCTCACAGAACTACTAGTAGGTATATAATTTGTGACCTATAATTACTTGATATCAAAGCATTACATAGTAGAGTTGAAAATCACATTACAAATGAAAAAATTTGGCGTAAGTATAAAAAATCTTTAATTTTTACGTAAAGTCGACAAAACAAATATTAGGTAGGTACAGTGAAATTAAACCTTATTGCACATGCTGTTCAAGGTGCATTTCTAACTACCCAAGTAGGTAGGTACCTACTTAGGTATAAAACTATTCGAATTCAAAATCTGTAATTATTCGTAGGACGGAGCTTGCGACTCGATTGCAACATAATTTTCGTTATCATCGTGCATAGATATAGTTTCACTAGTGTTCCTTATCACTGCATGTGTACTTTACGTAAATTTCGTGTCACGAACTAGAGTAAGTGCTACGAGTAAGTCTTGAATAGATATGGAATTCATCAATATTCCTTTCATAGACCTAGGTATCGATGATCTGTTTGTTTACAATGTTGTGCTGTATATAATATGTACTTACTTATTCGTCTTCTTTCAACATCATCTGATAACAATTTCTGAACTTTAACCTTTTTATCTCCAGTGTTATGCGTTAGGTACCTATTGGGAATGATCATAAGAATATTTATGTCTTTGGATGGGTACGGAGAATCGTAAACATTAAGCCAAGCATGAATCGAATTTAAGAAAAAAAATATCCGGCTCACTTCTTTGAATGAGTGCCTATAAAAATACATACACAAAATAACGTTTTTATCTAATACATGGTAGATAGAACATAGACGCCAGCCCCAAAAACTACCCTTAGTCAAATTAGGGGCTTCCTTTTTATTGTCAAACTAGGTATTCTGTCCCAACCTTAGGTATATAAGCATAGATCTTTTCCATCTTCTTCCACTTGTCTTTTTCCCTTGTAAGTTTCGACTATCCTTATTAATATATATATTTATATACAGGTCTAACAAAATATACTAAAACTATTTTAAGGGTGGATTCAGTCCATGATACTGAACAACTTTCCCCAAGGAACATATATCGAAATATGAAAAAATAATTTTTGGCCTCCCATTTGAGTTGACCGATCAGCTGATCCAAGTTTGTATGGAAAGCGAAAAAATATTTTTCATATTTCGATACATGTTCCTTGGGGAAGGTTTTTCAGTATCATGGACTGAATTCACCCTTAAAATAGTTTCAGTATATTTTGTTAGACGTTATATATATGTCGCAGTTGGATGGTATAAACCGCTAACCACGTTTCCAAACGGCTAGCGGTTTTGTGAAACAGTAGCGGTAATCCGCTGTTTGACGAAACCGTTAAACAATCCAACTGCGACACATGCATGATAAGGATTTGTTGTAAGGTTACCATAATGAAATATAACTGGGTGTCTATTAGAATAAAGATTTTTTCGACATCGAATTTCATTTCCCAGAAAACTATTCCACGATTTTTATTGCTATAGGTTTGCCCTAACCTAGTAAAATGGATAGAACTTTCCTAGCATTCGCGGGCCGCTACCGCGGCACGCTCGCTTCGCTCGCTCGGCTCGTGCGTGTGTTGGTCGCAGTTCTAACCTAACCTAACCTATAGGTTTACCCTAACCTAGTAAAATGAATAGAACATTCCTCCAGCACTCGCCGGCCGCTGCTGCAACATGTTCGCTTCGCTCGCTCGCCATTGCCACTTCGTAGGCATCCTAAATATATGTGGTATATAATTTCTTTAGATCGAATTGTTCAACAACTTCTCTAGCCGCATGGATGAATACAAGTCGTTCATTCCATTCCGCGTATTAGGGTTCGCTGTTTTACAAAACAGAGCTGTAATGCCAAATAGGTTTAGTGAATTAGCGGATTATACCATTCAACTGCGACACATACGCTTAATTTTTAACTTTATTTTATTTAAGTATTTGTTGTTATAGCGGCCATAATAATACATAATCTGTGAAAATTTCAAGTATCTAGTTAATGCCATTATAAAGATCTAGTTAAAAAGGCTGAAAAAAACACGTTTTTTGTATGACGACCCCCTTTAATTTTTTTATTTTTAGTATTTGTTGTTATAGCGGCCACAGTAATACATAATCGGTGAAAATTTCAGGTTTGTAGCTATTACGGTTCAAGAGATAGAGCCCTGTGACAGACGGACAGACAGTGGAGTCTCAGTAATAGGGTCCCATTTGCACCCTTCGGGTACGGAACCCTAGAAAGTATTCATTATTGTACCTATACCAAACACCATCAAGTAGGTTGGCTATTCAATTCTGCGATACTTAGTGATACTTATAATAAAGTGTCATATCTTAATATAGTGAGCAAATAGAGGCGGTAATTAAGGCTTCGAGTGACAACAGTGATTCGAGTTTCTAGGTCTTTGTCCTGGAAACCCGAGTGTTGGGGAACGCCGGCGGCCATGCTCTTTTGCAATGGTCTCCTAAGTAGATAGATATCCTTATCGATACATACAAAAGTAGAGCGATGTCGTTGTTTTGCTATTTTTAAATTGAAATAGTATTTTACTATTTGTTTGTCTTAACTTTAAGTATTGTGTCATTGATAAAAATATTATGCGATGAGTGTGTTTACTTGTTGTGTTGTTTGAATGTAGCTTAAGTAGGTACTTACATATCGAATAGCACACAATACGCAGCGATAATCTAGGATAATATGTGGATTAATGTACTAATTCTATCGTATTAGAAAATGTTGTGATTGCAGATAATTTACCTATATAGGAATTTTATTTTTATTTTTTAACTTTATTAGACTCTACCTTGACTTTACCCTATGCTCGATAATTAGTAGGGAGGCTAAGTTACAAAAAGTTGTCAAAATAACGATTTTCGTTAGACTGAGTAGTATTATACCAAGAAGTGATAACACTTTCCCTACTCAGGACACATCACTGAATCCAATGATTCAGTGATGTTTCCTGAGTAGGGAAAGTGACGTTGTCACTTTCTAAATTGGTGGAGTGACGTAATATGACGTCATAAAGATGGCGACTTCTAGTCTCAAGTTTGGTCGATTTACTGAATAACTACTTAACTTAACCTATTAGGATGTTTGAGGTTTCATATGAAAGGTATTAAAATACTTAACAAAAGGTGTCTTACAGTCTTAAGTAGAGCTGCCGTAATAAAAAAGATACACTTGAAAAAGTGAAAAAAAATGGAGTAATAAAGCAATATTTTTTTCTAATTAGAAATAATGCAATAATGGTGGTAGTTACACTAAAACGTTTAACAATGATTGCCTTGCTACACTTCTTGTCTATAACATATACTTAGAATTTTTGAAATCGGTTAATAAATAACTACACAACATCCATTTTAATACGCGCCAAAGCGTGCGCAAAAATTTTTTTTTGTATTGCATTTGAATTTTTTTTTTCAAATCCAGTCGTGCGGGGGTTTTAAATGAAAGGTATTTATGAGCTGGTTCTAGAAATATACTACATCATTACATTTCAGTCACCTGTTTTGTGAAAAAACATTTTCAAAACATGCCAAGTTTGGGCTCCTGCAGGTACAAAACGGCTGAATGAATTTTTATAAAACATACGCCAAATAAGTTGTAATATACTCATATCTAACGTCATGGACAATTTTGAATTTTTTTACATTTGCTATATTTTTATATTTTTTTTGGTCCCCAGTTCCATGAGTTAGTATTTTTTCTTAGAAACTTATATAATCGCGAAGTTAAAATTTCCAAAATTGCTTCTATGAAGTTAGATATAAGTATATCACAATTTGTGCCAAGAATTTAAAAATGGAATTTGGAGATTAAATCTGTAATTATTGAAATTTAGTGTCCAAAAGGTGGACAGGATGAGATGATGGAAAAATGAGATTAATAGCAACATTCAGCATGAATTGAGATGCAGCATCGTTACACACACATGCTCATAGTTCACAGCGGTGGTAAACAACGGACTTCTTTCTGAGTGGCAGGTGCATTGTGATTTCCACGTTTACCCATGATGTGTGCACTGCACATGCACTGTAGCCCTAATGGCCTCCGTTTGAATAGGTACAGTTAGTAAAAAGAGTAGCTGACCAATTTTTTCAAAAGCCTATGATTAACAGACAGTTTCGTCTAAAGTAAAAAAAAGCAGTAAACACATTCCAATACCTGTGTATATATAATCCTGCAGTTTCATTAGAGGTAAGTTCGTTTTTAAGCGTAGGTAGGTGTACCTAGTGATTTTAGGTTTTAAAACGAAATAAAAAAATCATAATGTAATTTGGAACTTAAAATTACTGAAATATAAATGGAAGCCGAAAAGCGCACCCTGATGTCATCATGCCAGACTGTCGCATTGGAGGTCCCGGGTTCGATCCCAGGTCAGGTCAAGATGGAAAATGATATTTTTCAGAACGTCTTTTTCAGATTGACCTGGGTCTTGGATGTTTTTGTATAACGTCAAACAAAATATACTGAAACTATTTTAAAAATGAACTAAGTCAATGATACATGATACTAAACAACTTTCCCCAAAGAACTTTACTTATATCGAAATATAAAAAATAATTTTTGACTTTCCATAAAAACTCGGATCAGGTGATCGGACAACTTGAATGGGCAGTAAAAAATATTTTTCATATTCCGATATTTTGGTCTTTAGGGAAAGTTGTTCAGTATCATTTTTATTTATTTATTTAATCTTTATTGCACAATAAAATAAAAGTACAAGTGGCGGACCTAATGCCATATGGCATTCTCTCCCGGTCAACCATTAGACCAAGACCATTATCATGGCCTGAAAATATCCTTAAAATAGTTTTATTATATTTTGTTAGACCCTGTATGTACCTATTTGTTACAAAATTATAGTAGGTATCGTTGAGTTAGTATCCCCCATGCATGACACAAGTCTCGAACTTTCGGGCTAGCTCAATCTGTGTGATTTGTCCGTAGGTATACATTTATACTTATATTTTTTTACCTAACGAATGTTATACTCAGAGCGAAGTCACAGAATAATTACTAATACTAACGTACAGAAGTCTCACTCAACAAAGAAATTCAAAGAAATATCTAGTCAATGTGGCTAGCTATATGGTTTAATTTAGCTCACGTCAGAACTCAGCACCTTTTCGCTTAGATACCTAGACATCCATTGCAAGCCAATTTCATTCTTATTAGTCTGGGCAAACGATTCGTATAACTGAATTTACCACCCGGAGGGGCCGCCTGCGCGCATAGTAATAATGTAGGTACATTTTCGATACCTAAACGGGGAGTGACACAGGCCTGGCGAAATTGTTGATCGTACTGCGTTCTGACTTACACAGGCAGAAACTATTTTAAGGCTGAATTCAGTCCTTGATTTCTGAACAACTTTTCCCCAGGAACACATCGAAACATGAAAAATATTTTTGGCTTTCCAAAAGAGTTGACCGATCCGAGTTTATGTGGAAAGCATAAAAAATATATTACGAATTTCGTTATATGTTTATTAGGGAAACTTGTTCAGTATCGTGGGCTGAATCTACCCTTAAAATAGTTTCAGTATATTTTGTTAGACGCTTTATAGCCTGTATTAATTGTATAACCCTACTTATACACTACTTGTATTTAAGTATTAGGTGTATGTATGTTTATTATAATTATTGTATATAAGTATGTTTATTATATTGACCACCCCGTACTACCTAATTTCCCATCATTTTTTTCTATGTAAACGAGGTTGCCTGGAAGAAATTGCTTAGCGATAAGGCCGCCTTTTGCGCATTTCCTAATTTTTAAGATAATTATGTTCTGTTTTTTACTTTTGTGCAATAAAGGGTATTGTATTGTATACTTTACAGGTATATGATGGCTAATATACGATGATTACCGGATGATTCCATACGGAAACTATTTTCAGAAAAATAAGTAAGTAGTAAGTACCATACGCTACAATGGTCTGTCAGTGCGGTGCCTATAATTTCCTTGCCCATAAATATGGTGACATTGTAAAACGAGTTAGTTGTTCTTAATGTTATGTCAGCAGAGATAATGAAAATAATGGTCGCAAAATTAATATCAAATTAGAGGGTTTACACTAATGCCATAATAGTGTGGTTGCAGTATAATAGCGATCGTGATGTGACGAGCCATGTTGACGTCAAGCTGGCTTTGTTGTCGTCAATTATTGTACTTCGGGAACTTGACTATACTGTATCGCCAATGAATCTCTATAATGTGAACTGCGATAAACGCTGTCATTAAACTCGTTTCTATC
Source organism: Acrobasis repandana (assembly GCA_963576875.1). Taxonomy (NCBI): domain Eukaryota; kingdom Metazoa; phylum Arthropoda; class Insecta; order Lepidoptera; family Pyralidae; genus Acrobasis; species Acrobasis repandana. Next base: position 9,984,457 of record OY756215.1, read on the forward strand.
ATAAAATCTTGGATAAGAAATAAATATAAATAAGTAGGCGTACAATTATTTAGTATTGTCTTCTAATGTTTTAGTATCTTTGGTAACCAAAGTACCTAATGACCAGTAAGTATTTAAATATCAATAACATCATTACTACCAAATTACTCATCTATCAATATAAGTTCTAGTTATGCTTTTGTCAGAACGACGTGACTTTAAAAGGTCTAAAGTCCATCTATTTAATAACATGTACCTAGATAACTCCTTTCAAATTGTCATACGAAACATTCACATAACATACATGTGAATATTTCGTATGATAAATTGAAAAGATAGGTAGATCCACTCTTATTGAAGTGGATCTACTAAAGACCTAACAAAAGAACATTCATGTGAATATTGCGTATGTATAAATAAAGTGTACAGAAATGTTTATTTCAGTAAGATTTCAGTGCATTTTACACACTTCTCCTATTAGTTAGCCTACTCTAGGAAAGTGCTGTGGAGATGCGCGCCAATCATGGCCCAATACGATTCTGTTTATATGCCTGCCTGACATTTTGAAGATGGAACTGTGCAAACTTAGCGCAAATTAAGGATATTATGGTGTAGGTATGTACGTTGTTCGTGACCTATATTATTTTATCTAAAATAGTAAATTGGTGTATCACAAGGCCGCTCGGCTACTTGGATGATCTAGAATCAAGAATGAACGCCATCAATCATTCAGAGGAGTCGGATTTGGGTATCACTAGGAGCCGCGAGATAGCAGTGAGGGGATTAGGAGAAAAATTGACAGATCCAGAATCGAAAACATTTCTTTTAGAAAATATTTACATGTTTTTAAATAAAAACTGGGTTGGGATAGATAAATAATTTGATTGTGAAGTTCCTTATTCTCTCGCATAAGTAAATGCAGCTCAAGGGAAGAGGTTACCTTGCAAATAAGGAATATGCATGTAATCCAATCCGGCTCATATTTTTATTTTACAATTTCTATTAATACGTTACCACGCCTAGTTAATTATTTTTCTTATTGACTCTTATTTGGATTAGAAATAAATTATTGAAAATATGCAAATATTGTGCGGGAACTTTTGACAAACAAAAGGGAAATGACGACTAAGTTCACAAAAAGGAAATAACAAGTTCGGGTGCGTTCGGTAGGACTGTCCGTCCATGTAGTTCGACTATCGATGACATTCGAAATGTATGTACTTTTATAAATAAAAAATAAATAAATATAAATATATAGGGACAAATCACAGGGCTGGCTTAATTAGCCAGCCCCAAAGTAAGTTTTTAACTTGTGTTATGGGATACTAACTAAACGATACTATATTTTATGATAAATACATATATAGATAAACACCCAAGACCCAGGACAATTTGAATAAGGCCATTTTCCAACTTGCCCTGGCTGGGGATCGAACCCAGAACCTCCGGATTAGCGGTCTAGCGTGTTAACCATTACGCCACGGAGATCGTCTAATATATTTATATAGAGGTTTAACAAACATCACTGGCTGATAATATCAAAAGTACCCAAAAAAGAAAAACATGCGTTGACAGCTTCTGTCTCTAGCAGATATTGCAGACTTTGACGTCATATTTTAAAATGGCGTGTTTTAGTTGTTATAATCTACTTGCTATTTTTAATATTTATTTTCTACACCATATACTTGTTTTTCGCCACTGATTTATTTTTTGCGGCTATTTCTCGACGAGGACTATCGATTAAAAATATAAAAATAATGCATGCATACTCTCTATTGTATCTACTTATAGGTATCTACTTACACAAACAATATTATTTATAATTTAACAGAACAGTTTATAACAAATTTAAAAGAACAAAGAGAGGTTGAAAGATATATAATTAATAATTGAAATGGACCAATTTAGGGATTAACAAAATATGTAAAAAAATATAAAAAATTATGGGCCGAAAAGTAAACCAAAAGAAATTACCGACGGGCACGGTGTTTTAGAATTTTGAAAAATATAAAAGAACAGATAGATTCGTTTTCCACGAACACACAAAAAGATTAAAAAAAAATATGAAGATATATCTAAGTGCGCACCTAATATCTAATACTTACGTACTTATAAGTGTGGTTGAGGAACAACGTTACAAAAAATTAAAAAAAAGGAAAAGCAAGGAAAGGAAAATAAGTTCCACGTCTCGTCACGTTCTCGTCTCCTGTAGGTGCTACTTCCCATAACACATCACCAGGCGAATAGTAGGTTTGGTAATACGTCGAGCAAAGCTGACATTGCTGAGTTTCTGAGCTACATCATCGTCTTCTAGCTCCAGCTCGACTGGTTGCGAGGCAAACGCGCACGCCGACATTGAGTCCTAGTAACGCCACTAGTAATGTTTGGAGCTTCATGCGAACGCCCTCAGAGTTGTCGTTCATGCTGTTTTTAGCATTTATCTGATTTTCATGTTTAAAACGGAGCCGGTCGAGGTAATTGACGCTTTCCGTTTCCATCTTTCAGTACAAATGTCAGAATATAATCATGGTTCAATAATTTCACTTGCATTTGGCTTTGCTAGATGATTATCACAACTATTATCTCATTTTTGCATAAATAAATATTTAAATCTTATTCAATTTAGTTGACACTACATGGCAGACATATCTCAAAACCTATATCTCTAGAATGACATCTTTTCTCAAGCAAATTCAACACTAAAAACTACAAAATTCAAATATTTCAAAGACTATCTAAAGAAAGAGAAAAACAAAAAAGAGGTTGAATGATCAACAAAATTGTAGCGGACACGCTACAGTACCTAATGTGTTGTTTTTTTTTATATGTTAGGTAATAGGTATTTATGAATCTCGTTCCTAGTATCCTATATTGTTATGAAATCTTTGGAAAAATAAATACTACTTATTTACTAACGTGATTTCAAGAAACTCTTGTTTCTTTAAAAAAAGAAGGCATGCAGATTAAGGCAACAGAAATATGCTCAGGAGGGATTGCTGTAGAACCTTAACAACTAAACCCAGAAGATTCTGTCTATTTATATCTGTAGAATTAAGTAAAAATATGTATTTATATTTTATAATGTTTACATAATAAATAATAATAATAATAACCGAGGATCGCAAGAACGTATGGAAGAGCAAGGAGCTCCACGGGCGGTTCTATCGAACCTTAACAGGGCCTGATGTGGATCAGCTCGCATCGGTGAACTGATTACGTTTCGGCGACCTCTTTGGGGAAACCGAAGGTTTTGCCTGTGCAATTGCAGACGAAGTCATGATGACAAACAACTATCGGAGATATATCCTGAAAGACGGTACGGTTGATGTCTGTCGAGCATGTCGACGTCCCGGAGAATCGATCAGGCATATAATCTCCGGTTGTTCTCATCTGGCTAATGACGAGTACTTGCACAGACCTAGTAGCCAGAATTATTCACCAGCAGCTTTCTCTTCGATACGGGCTTGTAGAATCGGAGGTACCGTACTATACTCGTAAGTACTTACCGGCGTCAGTTCTCGAAAATGGTCGTGCCACGCTCTATTGGGATCGATCTGTCATCACGGACAGGACTAATTTCGCCAATAAGCCTGATATTGTGCTGTCAGATCGATTGATGCGCCAGGCAGTGCTCGTTGACATCACCGTCCCACATGATGAGAACCTCGTGAAGGCCGAGAAGGACAAGCTTAGCAAGTACCTTGACTTGGCCCACGAGGTGACTGCTATGTGGGATGTGGATTCGACGATCATTGTCCCGATAGTCGTATCGGCGAACGGTCTTATAGCGAAGAGTCTTGACCAACATTTTAAGACTTTCTCGCTAGATGGCTGGATCAAGGGTCAGATTCAGAAGGCAGTACTCCTGGACACGGCACGTATTGTCAGGAGGTTTCTCTCTCTGTGGCCCTAAACGCGATAGTTTAAAAGTATTTATAACCGCCGGTAGCTTGGGCCTTGCCCCACTGCCAGCGGGCAGCTAGGTTTTATTTTGTAGTATGTTTTATATTTTACTTTTTATATATGTTTTAAAATAAATAAAGAGAATAATAATAATGTTTAAAACCAGTAATGATTTGCCAAGTAGGTACAGTTAAATAAATCCCAACAGATTAGTACATACCACAATGAAAACATGGTTATATAGTTCAAACAGTTTTCCTTTGGCTGTAATCTACAATGATCTGCCTAATAATATTAGATCAATACATAGTCTTAAATCATTTAAAGAAAAACTGTATGACTGGCTGGCTAAGAAGTGTTTTTATAGTGTTAAAGACTTTTTATCCGCATCTATAATTATATGAATTCTATAATGATAATAATAATAATATATAATAATAATTTGACTAATATAAGATTTTTAATTTACAATAAATAAAATAATAACTAAAAATTTGTTCCAATTAAATTGATATACCAATGTCTGTTGCATGTCAGTGATGACTAAATGTATGAGACTCTACATGACTTTTGTACCACCAAAATTGTACCACATTTTAAGCAATAAACTACATTTCATTTCATTTAATGTTACAATACCATAGAGCCATGATATTGCTTTGTTTCCAGTGATATCATTTAGCAATGAGATAAGTCTCTCAGATTGATTAGATACGCACTGATAAATTTTCAAGGTAATTATAATGAACGTAACGTAGATACATTAATTCTTAAAATAATGGTACGTACTAAATATGTAAGTAATATTAACTGTTACGTAGAGATCATATACTTATGTATATTATACCAATATATATCACCGAATATAGAAAATAAACATACTCTTGAAGCCTCTTTTTCTAATACGCTGGTGGTGGTTCTCTACATGTTAGTAAATACCGCATTGAAATCGGCTCAGTAGTTTTAGTTTGTCACGTACAGATAGACATACGTACTGGGGGACTTCATTTTACAACAAGCATTGAGAACATTGATCTACTTAAACTCGTATTTTAGATTTGCGTAGCGTCTTGTAGAGTAGACTATATGTGCTTTGGTCCTTAACTGCCTTAATTGCAGAGGTCAAATTAATTCCCAGTAATTACTGCCTTAGCCCGGAGAAAACTTCGCGGAATACGGAATATGAATCATTCTAGATAATGAATTTACGAGTATCTTTGTGCGTGTAAGCATGTTTTCCTTTTGTTATCTTGAAGAGAATGTTTATTTAATGCTGAATCCATGACTAAAAATAGTTACGTCAACGTAACTATACGATTTTTATTTGCTAGATATGTACCATCTCGTACATATAAGTAGGTTGAATTTTATTTTTACTTACCAGCTTATTTTCTGAAGTAAGCACAGTAGGCTTCAATATGAAAAAAAGACTAAATATTTTGTATGGAAAGTGGTTCAAACAGAAAATGCCTCAAAAATATATCTGGCTTTTAAAAAGTGAGCCGGTTTGTCACCACCAAAATCTTTTTAGTACAACTAGTATAGTAGTAGTAGTTAAATAAAAATTTATTAGCAAAATAAAAAAAAAGTACAAGCGATTATTATATTCTCTCTCTCTCTCTCTTGTTATTTAAAGAGCTTGCTCTTGTCGGTGGAGATGCTTCCATTCCTCTCTTCTCTCTCCCATCTTTTTTATGTCCTGGTAGGAGCATAGTCCTAACTAATTTTTGGAAAAACTTCATTCTCGGAAATTGAGAAAAATTACCTTACTTAGTAAGTACCTAAATAATAAAATCGATTTTAAGGTCGAAAGAGAGTTCACCGTCAACTAGGCGTTCCTTGGAATAAACTGATGATAACCTCTACAGATAAGAGACTGACATCTGCTTTTATTTATCGGGGTAATTCCAAAGGCATCCATATAGTCGCAATAGAACAGAAGTTCGTTGTTCTAGAACTGCACCCGTTTTCATTGTATCGATCCCGTTGAAGCAATGAACGGAAGCTGTAGGTATGGCCGAGGGACACTCCTGCGCAGCGTGCGTGGCGGCCCCAATTGTCTGATTGATCTTTATGACGCGTCCACGCCCCCGTCATCGCGATCCAAAGAATTTCGTACTTGAGATGATTTTTTTTACCCAAAAATTACATAGATACGTATACATTATACCACGTCTTTATCCATAATACGATAGACATAGACAGAGCCTAGGGCACAAGACGCAAAGGCTACTCAGCGTGATAGTGGGAGTGACCCTTGTTGTATCACTTTTCTTGCAAATAAAATGATTTGATTTGAAGGTGGAAACAGGGAATCATAATAGTAATGGGTTGCTTCCCAAATTCCCTTGATCGGCTTTCACGATCTGCGCGTCAAACGAAGTAGCTAGGCTGGTACATTTTATTTTTTTTTTTTCTCTCCAAGACCAGCATAGAAGAAATTCATCTAAAAATATCAGAATATTACCAGCCTTTAGGTGTCGAAAATGTACCTACATTATTACTATGCGCGCAGGCGGCCCCTCGGGGTGGTAAATTCAGTTATACGAATCGTTTGTCTAGAGTCATAAGGATGAAATTGGCTTGCAATTGATGTCTAGGTAGATATCTATACAAAAAGGTGCTGAGTTCTGACGTGAGCTAAATTAAACCGTATCACTAACAACATTTAGTAAAAATTTCTTCAAATTTCTTTTCTGAGTGAGATTTCTGTACGGAGTATTAGTATCTATTCTGTGATATTACTTACGAACACGTAACCACATACGTGCGTAGTTAGAGGTAAAGATTCTTGACGACGATAATGTTGATGTAAAATATGGATGGGTGAAGAATACCCATTCACCCATCCATATCTCACATGTTACAGTGATCCAAGACGTTTGAAAAAGATAAAGTGTATAGAATACAGGAAATCTATATATAATATTTCCGATCGAACGGAGAGATGTTAAAGTAGGTACCTACTACGTTTATTGTGTAAAAGTGTGTTGTTCTTGTTTTCCTATGATTAATTAGGTCACTATATAAGTGTACCTAGCTGTATAAAAGAAATGTCAGTGTTAAGACCGGTTTTAGATAAAAATATTTAAGCACAAAAATTCTATTTATTAATTATCTATGTAGAGTACGTACAAAAATATTTTGTAGAGACTTAATCTACCTTCCATGAATCGACGATGTTTCCAAAATGTGTTTAGGACCTTATAAATATATTTTTCTTCCACTTTTCTAGGTCATAAAAATAAGATAAAGTAGGTAAATGCCACGGAATACAGAAACTAGGTAAATACCGTGCTTATTTCATAATATTTATGGATTCATACACTAACGAAACGCACACGGACTGTCCCAATATAAAACACTTGAATAAACGACATCTTCTGTCATTGCTGACTGAATAAGTAATAGTACAAAAACAAGTACAAATTACATATCGTGGGGTGGCTATTTGTAAGTTTAATAAAACCGGCCAAGTGCGAGTTAAACTCGCTTGGAGAGGGTTCCGTACAATTGATTGAATTCTTATAGGTTTTCCTGTAATCTACAAGCAATGAACTATATTTCGTATTTTTTTCAAAATTGTAGGCTTAGTAGTTTCGGAGATCAGGGGGGGGGGGGTCAATTTTCGTCTTCTTTCATGAATAAAATCAAAACTATTCATTTTACAATAATAACAAAAATATATTTGGGATCCTCATAACGAGACCTTTTATTTGATATATGATACAGAAAGGTTTGCAAAACACTTTTTTTTAATTTCCTAATTTGTCCCCCGAAAATGACCCTTATTTTAAAAAAATATTTATTTACTTTGCACATATGTGTTTGGGTCATAGGATTACAACATTCTACCAAATTTCATCTGATTCGGTCCAGTAAATTCGGATCAAATTGGCTGTGACAGACGGTCGGACAGACATACGCACGAGTGATCTTATAAGGGTTCCGTTTTTTCATTTTTTGTACGGATCCCTAAAAAACAACTCCGTCACCCCGATTCAAAAAGTGATCGTTACACGTTATATAGGTAAAGTAGATGGTTTGTTTGTATGTATGAAATATTTATATGTATACTTATATATTGGATGAAGTATGTATTTATTATTGACCGAGCGAGTGAAGCGTTTCAGTTTCGAGATTGGCCAAAATGCTTTTGTCCGTCAGCTTTTTCGATTGTCCGGTTGTCGGTTTGTTCTCGCCTACAGGTCGCATTCGTCATGTCTGTCTGTCCGTCCGTATGTCACAGCCACTTTTTTCCGAAACTATAAGAACTATACTGTTGAAACTCGGTAAGTAGATGAATTCTGTGAACCGCATTAAGATTTTCACACAAAAATAGAAAAAAAAAACAATAAATTTTGGGGGTTCCGCATACTTAGAACTGAAACTCAATTTTTTTTTTTTCATCAAACCCGTACGTGTGGGGCATCTAAATCTTAAAAATGATATTGAGGTTTCTAATATATTTTTTTCTAAACTGAATAGTTTACGCGAGGGACACTTCTAAAGTGGTAAAATGTGTGCCCCCCCTGTAACTTCTAAAATAAGAGAATGATAAAACTAAAAAATATATGATGTACATTACCATGCAAACTTCCACCGAAAATTGTTTAAACGAGATCTAGTAAGTAGTTTTTTAGGGTTCCGTACAAAAAATCAAAAAACGGAACCCTTATAGGATCACTCGTGCGTCTGTCTGTCTGTCCGTCCGTCTGTCACAGCCAATTTGCTCCGAATCTACTGGACCGAATCATGTGAAATTTGGTAGAATATTGTAATCCTATGACCCAAACACATATGTGCAAAGTAAATAAATATTTTTTTAAATAAGGGTCATTTTCTGGGGACAAATTAGGAAATTAAAAAAAAAAGTTTTGCAAACCTTACTGTGTCATATATCAAATGAAAGGGCTCGTTATGAGGATCCCAAATATATTTTTGTTATTATTGTGAAATGAATAGTTTTGACTTTATTCATGAAAGAAGACGAAAATTGACCAGTCCCCCTCTGATCTCCGAAACTACTGAGCCTAAAATTTTGAAAAAAATACAGCATATAGTTAATTGCTTGTAAATTACAGGAAAACCTATAAGAATTGAATCAATTGTACGGAACCCTCTTCACGCGAGTTTGACTCCCACATGGCCGGTTTATTTTTTAATACGTCTTAAATCGTAAACCGCAATTTACCTTTAGAACTTTTATATTATGTTACTTGCTGCTGCGGAACCCTTCATGGGCGAGTCCGACTCACACTTGGCCGCTTTGTTTAAATTTGAACTGACCCTCCACGCGGCGCCAGCCAGTAGGCAGCGCGTCGCGCTGATTTTAAAAAGTAAAATGGCGGGAAAGCAACTGTGTGCATCACAGTTTTATGGTTGAGTTTATTTAACATCAAAAAATCAGTTGAAGGGTATTTTTCCTCGCAAGTGTGTTGAAAAATGTCGTACGATATGAGTGCGTTATAGTGGTTATATCGTAATGTACTATTATAGCAAATTAACGAGCTTGTGTAAATTTCAGAACAAGCGGTTCTTTATAAAGCATATACTTAGTATGTACCTAATATTTTTTTACCTAACATTTTTTTACCTTATACATATATTGATGCTTTCATTGAAAGCCAAAAAGTGTGTCATACTCGTAGTATGTTTATTTGATAAATATTTCAAAACCCACACCTATGTATATGATGCGGTACATACATATATACTCGTAGTACCTACCAAATCTTACACTTCAGTGTTAAGTTAACCTTCGCTCATACACAAGACAGCGCAAAACTGTATCGTTATAAGTAGACCGTAATGCATAACTTTTTTTCATTCATATAAAAAATGGTTATCAGATTCAGTGAATCAGCCGGATTTGATTCGTAACGTCTATCGTTATTACTACAAGGAAAACTCTGAATCTAGTCTTCTGCTACGAAAAATGCTATCAATCAAGACATGAGTGATATGGGGGTTGTCAGCAATTACTAAGGTAGTCGAAGCATGGAAGGGCGGATGTGATCAATGATTTATTTATTTATTTAACATTGTACACAAATATAAGTGTAATAGCGGATTTACAGCCTAATGCCTTATCTACCAGTTTACCAACCAGGTGATGTGGAGAATGACACAGCAGTAGTGCAAAAGTCGAAAAGATACTTATAGGTATTGTAAAAAATATCATAAATATGTCGTATAAATATCAAAACAATAAACAACATACCAATAATACACCCTACCTATCTAAATAAGTAGTATAGTGTAGTGTAGCACCTATTATACTAAAATAAACAATACTTACCCTGCCAGGGTTTATGTACTTACCTACTAAACTTACTTATAGGTGCATGTAAGCGAAAAATAAAGAATTAAGATTATACCTAAGTACTTATATATACTACATACACTAAGAATTATCTGGCAATGTTTTAAAGCCCATTTACACGGTGCAAGTTTCTTGCCTGTTGCATACAATTAAATTGAAGCAATAGGAAACTTGCATGGTCTAAACAGAACGTCAGCCATACAAATCATTTATTGCTTCAATAAAATTGTATGCAACAGGCAAGAAACTTGCACTGTGTAAATGGGCCTTTAAGATAATGAGCCATGAAAAGCGGGTTTGAGCCTTCCTAACATCAACTGGTAAGGCCATGATAACATACCATATGTCACTCTTAAATTTTTACTTTTATTTTTTATTTATATTGTTTCACTGGAAAAAGGTCTCGCCCATATTTTTCCACTCATTTCAATTCAGTGTGACCAGTAGCGGCGTTAGGGTAGGGCGCGGTTGGGCGACCGCCCAGGGCGCCAGATACAAAGGGGCGACAGGGGGCGTTTTTGGGTCCTCCGTTTACAATGAGGCGGCAAATTTGAGGAATCCTATATCGTACTTGTACCGTCCCGTCCCGTCCCGTCAGCAGAAATAAATCCTATAAGATTGAAGCCTACGTCAGAGTCTCAATTGCAGTTTGGGGGGGGGGGGGGTGGCAAAATCTTGCCCGGGGCGCTGGTAGAGCTAAAACCGGCACTGAGTGTGACCTACGACTAATTTCTCTTAAAACACCTGAAGCCATCACACCAAGGTTTCCTATCCTAGGCCTTCCCCATATCTTACGTCCATCTGAAGGAATCCACCCTATGACTAATTTTATTTTGTGTAGGTACGTAATTCGAATATAAAAACTTAAGATAGTTATTTCATTTATTATTTTGGTCAGAAAAGACAATGGTTTGGAGTTTTAAGTGACTCTTTAGGGTTAGGTGGAGCTTAAGTTTGAAAATTTATTTCACATTTGGTTTGTAGGGCATTTACTACTAGGTACTCATGTTCATAGGCAATACGATTACTTTGGGACTTAGTGCTCTACGTACGTACATATTATAGCGTAATTCCAGATTCATTAGGTAACTCTATTAATTAGTTAATTAGACATTTTTAAAATGAAATTAAGTGTCTCTATTATTCTAACGACACAATAATCACGTAGCTAGTTACCACTTGATAACAACTGAGTGAAATTTTTAATTGTAAGTACCTATACTTATTAAAAACTTCTGAATTCCAATTAAGCATTCACGTTTGTTTTGTATTGGAAAGTGGAAAATCGGGATCCATGACTAATTACTAAAAAACTAATAAATACTCAAAGAAGTAGGACAGCTCCTGGACTTAAAAAAAAAAACTTAAAAAAATCCGTACCTATACATTTCTAGAAATCCTCCAAGTTCAACACAATCACAATTCCGAGTTTAGCTGGTCCTCATAACTATCACTTGGCAACCACAACCTTCCACACAACGTTGCTCGTCCAGAGATTCACTAGGGAACTGCAATCAACGACGGGAAGCGTTCGTTGAGCTGATTCAATTAACTCACTCTCTACATCTGATTCTTCCGTGTGTTTAGGGAGTCTTCACTCGCCGGAGGATCAACTGATACTACCGTATAATCTTTTATCAGAGCGCTGTCCTTATAAAGCGCTGCACTCAACCGAACAACACTGAGACAATAAACGATATGCTCATTTCGGCCTGATAGGTGCCATTATTAGATATGAATATCTAAATGCCCCGATTGGTTTGGGAATTATGTTTATTCAAAGTTTTTGTTTGATGAGTAAATTCTCTGATAAGTAGACGGTTTGTTCTCAGGAGGGCCTGAGTTGAACTCATTAGAGGTCTACAAACGACGGTTTTTAATTAAGGCCGTACCTAAATTTTCCGGGGTCCAGTGCTGCCCCCATTTTAAATAAATCATTTCAAAGAAAACGCAGACATCATTTAAAATTTTGCTACTATCAAGTCCTAAATAACCCTTCAAAGTATTTTATGAACTACTGTTTACAGTTTATAATGAGAACGTTAAGCTTTACTACGCACATTAGCCAATAGTGGCCGTTTTTCGCAAATGTGCGTAGTAAAGCTTACCGTTCTAACTTTAATAAAATACTCTAATTTCATAAAATACTTCGAAGGGTTATCTAGCACTTGATAGTAGCAAAATTTTAAAAAATGTCTCCGTTTTCTTTGAAATGATTTATTTTAAATGTGGGCAGCACTGGACCCCGGAAAATTCAGGTACGACCTTAACATTTGCCAGATAAATACATCATGAGAACTACTTATGTACTGTAGTGTACATAAACAGAGTCCAGCTGATAATTCTCGTTAAGTGAGTGCAATTGAATAATAGGACAAAATTGACGCTTTATAAGCGTCTTGGACTTGGTCTTGGAGTACAACTTGCGTGTTGCGAAACTGGCTCGTCGCCCGGCAACATTTTTGTAAATTCACTTCTGTAGGGACATATTGATGTACCTATATTTTTATGTTTAAAAGTTATACTATTATACTAGGTACTGCGAGTAATTTATGACATCTAGGTAAGTATATCTACAAAGTAGGTATCTAAATTAATAAAACCTATGTGAAGGAAAAATTTTCGTTACGAGTGAGATTCGAACTCACGCTCCTCAAGTCTGTACCATGAGTGCACTTCTAATTGTGGTTCCGAATCATCCTGACGGTATTATTAATTTAGATATTTTTCCGAACATTATATTTTAATGCGATTTAATTTTATAATTACCTACCTACACGGTACTTTACTTTCATGTTTTCTTTTAAAAATACATCATGTGCCAATTCACACCATGATGACTATTTAATCTGCTACAGGCAGTACCTAGCTAGGTTGCTACACTGCCATTAAAGTGTGTGTGTGTGGTGTGCGTTTTGTAAGTACGAAACATTTGTGTTAAGTAATGTAAGTACCTATGTGTTTGTGTACGAAAGAGTAACCAACTTCAATACGTTCGAACTATTAACTAGGTAGATATAACTATGTACTTAACTATAAGCAAAACCTACCTGAAAGCATATAAAAGTACTCAAGTACGAAGTAAGTATTACATGCATGTATTATAAGTAGGTAACTTTTTATATCACATGATACTCAAAACCGAGTCAAAATAGTCCCAGTATTAAGTACTTAAATATTTCCGATTTACCTGTAGTACCTACTCGTAGGTACCCTGCGTGGTGTTCTATGTCTGTAGTTCTGTACCTAGACATACAGAACACGCAGGTACATACTTCAATTTATAAAAAAAAAAATAAGTAAGTCTAGTTTAGGTATCAGCCCACCATTGTTCTTAGTGTACTAACACTGGAAACTTTTGTATAGTGTGAATTAGTTTTAAGTAGTACAGACGGTTAATCAGATAGGTACCTATGGCTCCCAGAGTGGCACAGGTATCTTAACTTTCCTCTGTACTGTAATGTTTAGTGGTTACGGTGAGAAATAAAAGTTATTAATTGTTATTAAGTATTTTGAGGAGCTCGGTGGCCTGGCAGGAGTAGGCTTTCGCAAGTAAGCGTGATCCACATTGGATGGGTGACCATAAAAGAATCATTAAAAATTCTCAAGCTGCCTTATGCAGCTTGAAAAATCTAAATATTTAAAAGATAAATCAACTTCAGTTCCGGTTCCGTAAACACCACTGAAGTTATTTTGATCCATATTAACAAAGTTTATATTGAACCGATCTAAAAGAAAATTCCCAAAAAAGTATCTACCGGGAGAGGTGTGTCTAAAAAACAGTGTTATACCGCTGGACTCCGGTCCGGCGGGGTAACACAAGCTGAGGCATTAATTTGCCTACTAGCAAAGTTTTGTTTAAAGTACCTACTGTAAAAGTACGGCAATTAATATTTTAATTTATTTATATAAGAATGGAATACCCAAATGAGGTTTCATACATTAAAAAAAATTCAACCGAATAGAGAACCTCTCCTGCTATTTTTGAAGCCCGTTAAAAAAATATTGCGTTTAGCCACTCAACGTTCTCCAATATCACATACACTACGCTTCTTCTTCTTAGCGTGTCGATGTTCAAAAAATTAAATATGTCTTAGCCAAAGAGCTACCTTCTCTAGGCCCAGTGAGCGACCTGTACTGCGTTACACTATGCTAATATTTCACGACAGCGCAGCGTTTGGAATATTTGGACCCTGAAACTTTGTACTTGAGCACTCTAACCTTGTAACTTGTAACCCTGTTACTCCAAGGCGCTACCAAATCTGTATTATGGGCGGTGCCATATTAAAATGAGTTCCATTTTTTCCACAATATGGTTATCTTATTTGTTAATTTTTCTATCAAGTTTGGGCCGTCTATGTGTCTGGAATTATTTATCATCATTAATCATCATTTATTGCCCACATCAACCCACTGTTGGGAAAAGGCCTCCCATTTTCTTGCGCCAGTTAAATTGCGCTATTCCCTCAGGTGCTATTCTAGCCTCATCTACTGCTTTCCGGCCGATCCCACAAAAGGCCTCCCATTTTTTGCACCATTCTCTCCTGTATTAGTCTTATCTACTGCTTTCCCGCCGATCTCACAAAATCTGCAACGCAATCACAAAACTGCAATCACAAACAACAACGGGCCGGTGGTTTTTCTGTTCCCTGAATCAGGTAAGGAAAATGGAACGCACCAGTAGGTATTGATTATTTTTAGGAACGCGTTTTAATAATGACATTGACATTTATTTCTGACATACTTGACAGTGACAGCTAATGACAACTTTGTTTGATGATCTTGTAAAACGTTTGCGGCTTTTTGCTTGTAATTTTATTGTAAACAATTAATTTACTTGTGAATACTCACAATCAATTAAGTCAAAAGTTGATTAAATGAAGATGAACGCGACGAGTTTATATGTTTCCACGTGTCGACTTATAATACTGGCGGACCCGGCGGACAAGTCCTCTTGGACTGATCTCTTTCGCTTGGTTCCATATTTACGTCAATCTTTATCCTGCACCGTCTGTGGGAACCTGCTGAAGGAGCCGTACACGCCAACAAGTTCAGGTTGCCAGCATCATGTTTGTAAAAAGTGTAAAGGCGGAAGAAAAAAGCTCAAGCCCTCGTGCAGTTGGTGCAAAGACTATGACAATTACGCTGAAAATTTACAATTACGCATACTGTTGCAGTGTTATAAGAAATTGTGTGAATATTTTATGGGTACTGATGTGTACAAGACTTTGTTAGATGAAGACGAAATCGCTGCCGGCGTAAACGGAGGTACTGTGGCGAGTTCTGGCTTGATAGATCTCATACAAGAGGGCGCGGGGTTTAACGACGACTACAAGAGTACTGCAGGTCTCTCGAAGTCTGCCTACAGTATATTACCATGTGTGTACACTAATTCTGCATCCACTCAGACCCAGGCAGCTTCATCGTCATCTAGCAATATGGAAACTAGATCATCTAGCAAGGATTCTCCTAACTCAAGAACAATATCCAATGGATCTCCAATGTATTCGGTTATGTATGCGGGTTCTGGCAATAAGATCACAATAAAGCGGAAAGCAGTTGATGAAACGGAATCAACACCTCAGAATGAACCACCTCCAAGAGAAAGCAAGGTCAGTTTGGTAATATTTATTGATTGTCGAAGTTATACACATTACATTTATAAGGAAATTAAAAACATGTAAAATAAAATAATAAGGAACATTTGTTGAAAATGTTGATACTTGATTAATGCAGTTTGCTTTGAAAGTGACTCGTTTACTAGATACAATGTTACTAGAGAGCATATTACATATATTATTAACTTCAATTTTTATGTGTTTTTAAAAAATCATTCTGCTGCACTATTGTTCAGTGACATAAAACACAGAATTAGTGATGTGCCATCCCTGAAAACTTTGTGAATATTCCCATAAACATTTCTGGCAATATTTCTAAAAATGGAAACTTAGAGGAATGTTTACAGAAATATTGGGAATATTCCTGTAAATTTAAGTAAGGTATACAACTAATGCAACTAAAAATATCCAAAAACTTTAAAAAATCATGATATTTGGATCACAAAAGACCTCTGTGTACAAGATATTCGATGTGATGAAAAAGTATTGGTTCCCATAAAATTATAATATTTTAATCACAGACTTAAATTTTGTAGGTCTATGGTTCAGATGTAAATCAATAAAAATAAACTTATACCAGTATTTAAATAATTTCAATGTACATTTCAAATTCCAGTCAAACCAACTGGGTTTCAAGAAGCCCTCGAACCGGTCCCGGAGTTCTGCCAGTAGTAAGCGCAAGGGTTGCAGATGTGGCAATGCAACGGCCACACCAGGCAAGCTGACCTGCTGTGGCCAGAGGTGTCCCTGTTACGTAGAGAGCAAACCTTGCACGGAATGCAAGTGCAAAGGATGTAGGAACCCCCACAGGCCTGATGGAATGAAGGTACCAATTTTATCTGTATGATAAAAGATCATTAGTAAATATGTTACCTGGGCAATTTGTATGGAAATATATATATTTTTTTGGTTTTTGACATTGGAATTTTATTATTCTGTTATTATCTAACCCGTAGTTTGATTTATTATGCATTATCCTTTGCACATTTCTAGTCATAACGCTGTAGGTAATAATTTCTCTTTGCATTTCTGTCAGATTTCTAAAGCTTAGGTATTTATGATTGATTGATTTTATTTGATTAATGTTTTTTGTTTATCATATAAAAAAATAAGAAAACACCCAACATAGTCATACTCTATATAAATGTCATTTACAGGTCAGACCTCACATACTGA
This sequence comes from Acrobasis repandana, assembly GCA_963576875.1. NCBI lineage: Eukaryota > Metazoa > Arthropoda > Insecta > Lepidoptera > Pyralidae > Acrobasis > Acrobasis repandana. The sequence continues at coordinate 10,001,458 of OY756215.1, forward strand.
CGCTGGACAACCTTCACTTGACCTTAAACACAAATCCAGACAGCTCACCGTCTTGCTCTGGCTCGATGGACAGTCTGGACACTGACACACTGACGATGGAGGCTATGGAGGAATCCCTCAACTTCAGTGCTGATCTCAAATCTTCTAATATTAAAGGTTGGTATAGATTTACTCTGAAAGTCAACTTATACAATTTGTATCTTTGGTATAGTAGCTGGAACCAATGAATTAAACAAATTTATATCATAACTTTTTGGATTAGAATGTTTATTATTTTAATTAGTCCATTGATACTCTTAGTTGTGCCAGGCCTGTGTCACTTCCCGTTTAGGTATCGAAAATGTACCTACATTATTACTATGTTACGTTACTATGTTATTATGTTAGTTATACAAATCGTTTGTCTAGAGTAATAAAAATGAAATTGGCCTGCAATGGATGTCTAGGTATCTAAACGAAAAGGTGCCGAGTTTTGACGTGACCTAAATTAAACCATATCGCTAACCACATTGAGTAGATATTTCTTTGAATTATTTTGCTGAGTGAGACTTCTGTACGTGAGTACTGGTTCCTATTCTGTGGTTGTGCGAAGCTCTCACCTCTAGTTGTTTATGAACTTCTATTGGTGGCGATAGTTACCCAGTTTTTATCATATGCTCCAGCATAATTACCATTTACCCAAAGGTTGGCTAGAAGAAATCGCTTTAGTGATAAGCCCACCTTCGTACCTACTTATATTTTAAGTTTACTTAAATATTATATGTTCTTTGTACAGTTAGTGCTATAAAGAAGTTTTATCTTATCATAATAACAATCTTACAAGATTGACTGCCCATTATTAATTTATTATTATAAATAATAAATATAATTATGTAAATAATAAATCATACAAATAAATGATTCTATTCTATCATGTCATGTACTACAGTGACCATCCTTGTTTACTATGCACAGTAATAAAGTACACGTTATTTGTTACTATTCAGAACATTTTATTATACTGATACACCTATCACGTCTTCCTCTTCAGCGGGGCAGACAGAGCCTAGGGCGGCAAGGCCACTTTTAGCGTGATGGTGGGCATGAAGGTGGAAAAAGGAAATCACAATAGTGATGGGTTGCTAACCATTTTATTATATTAAGTTTTTATTAATTCCAGTATACTCCAGTCAATTACAAGAAATATCTGCGTCACTGCCAGCCACAATAATGATGGACGAGGACTTGCCAGGTTCCCCGGACGATGACATGAGTTCCCCGCAGGACTACACGATGTCCCCACGAGACCTGCAGGACCCTGAAATCGGCTCCCCACAGTCCGGGGGCACGCATGACGTCACCAGCGACATCGAAGTCGATGTATGACACCCGCTGTCCATTGCGAGTGACTAGGATTCCATCAGTGTCATTTTCTTGACATTGATTTTAGGAAATGCACTGCAATCTTTGACAAAGTCTCTCCTCGCAATCTTGTTAGTCACATGTGTGACGAACTATTTATGTACGAAGTAAGTGTTTCTTTGATCGCTTTAGCTAAGGAAGTGCCAGTGAAATGTTGAAATGCTGAAGTTACTCTAGAGTCCGCGTGTGAATGTATGTCATTGTCTCGAGTATGTTAGCTGTATCAAGATTATTCGAACTTGAGTGCTCGAGTTAACTGCATAGACATAAACGAGTACATTACAGTTGCAATAGTCAAAATAGTTTGTGTAGCCTTGTGAATCTAGGAATGTGTAAATAGTTTGGTACTTAGGATTGGCAATATTTCACTTTAAGAAATTAAGTAAGCGCTGACTGCCGATTCTAAAAGAAGAAATAACAAGCTATGTGCATTAAGTTACGTGCACTGTGCACTGTATTGCATATAACATTATTTTCTTCATAATTTCTTGCCACCAGCCACTGCATTGCATTGGTTGGCATAAGATAAATTTTTTGCTAACTGCACTCATTATACCTATAATGGTATCTAACGCATAACGTTTTTGATGCAAGTTCAGTCCATGATACTGAACTGCTTTCCATAAAAACCATTATCCATTTGGCTGAGTGCTGCTATGTATGGGAAGACAAATTATTTTTTTCGTTTTTCTATTTTGGTTTCTATGGAAAGTAGTTCAGTATCATGGACTGAACTTGCACCAAAAAGGTTATGCATTAGATACCAGTAACCCTGTATATCCTGCCCACAATATAATTTGTCATTACTGTTTTCAAATGACACTATTTTTTATCATGTCCAAAGACTTCAAAGCATAGACAAGGCCTCAGCGAGATAGTCTGCAAACAGGTGGAAAACGGGAACCAGAAACAGTACAGGTTACCAGCCCATCACTTACTGAGATTGATCTCAAGGCTTATACTCATTCCCTTAATCGACTTTAATGACATGCGCGGCAAGATAAGCAGTCGGTATATTACTGTTTTTTTAATAAGTATTTATTTTTCAATTACGACTTTTATATCGTTAGACTAGACTAGACAGCTTGCGTTTCTGCTATGCCTCCTTCTATGTTCTTCAAGGGCCTGTACACACCCCGTTATAATACGTATTCAGTTGACTTTTGTGAACTTCATTGTCTACTATTATCGGTGCCAGTTAATTAAAAGTGTGATGTGATGTAAATTTGTAATGTGTATCAACTTTCAGTGCCTACATTTTCCATCAATGTGACGCGATCTCAATATTTTCGTTTTAGTCTGTGTTCATTGTAATGCTTGTATGTCTTGGTGTGAACTGGCCCTAAAACTTATTGTGATTAAGGAAGCGTTTTGACTGAAGCAAAGATGGGCGCAGTGGCGCATTGACCAATCACTAAAACCGATATCTAAAGTGATTCGTCAATTCATATACCGAAACGTCTACGTCCCTTCAATCGAAAAACTACCTGAATCGCTTATGTTAATAAAAAATAAAATCGTGTGCATAGAAAAATGAGAATGATGAAAAATGAGAATGATGAAAAATTCCCTAATGGAAAAGAAGAAATCCATAATATGGTATGTATTGCAAATCCAATAATATTTATACAATGATGTTTATGTAGCTTTTACATCGTAGTCATAGGTAAGGTATAGCTTTCTAAATGGTGAACCAAATACTACTTTTGTATGTGGCTTGTAGCTGCTGTGCAGCTCAGTGTGATAGTGAAGAGGCCCCAAGTGGGTAAATGTAAACAGTTATTTGAATTTATATATTTTTTTTAATTTAACATTTTTACTCTCTGGTCGTTGTTTGCCCCGCCGAGATTATGTTAATTTAATTTTACTATTGCCACAAAGTTTGTGGAAGACTAGAGAGGCCTTTGCCCAACAATGGGACAATATTAATTGGATAATAAAATAATTATCAAAGGCATTGACTCATTTCTGTTTAAATTTACTCATTGGGATCATATTTTAAGTTTTATTTTATGTAGGTTTTATTTTATGTAGGTTCAATACAATTTTTTACATAAGTCGGTATAGTAGTAATCACGTGACATTCGGCGTCACGTGAGTATTTTACACAGCAAAACTCGTTAACGCACACCTGCGTGTCGTAAACCCCACTACTTGCTTGTTGTGTGCGGTGTATAAGCGTCGCACGGTCGATGTTGCTAGTAGTATATAAATATAGGAAACCGGGCTCCTGGCCCTCTCTTCAAACCTTGTCCGGTGGAGTAGGATATGCCGACTGGGTCAACCTATAAATGTCAAATTAAAAAAAAAGCTTGTCGAGTTGTTGCTATGTAAAATACCTACCTACGTGACGTTACGTCACGTAATTACTACTATTCCGACACATATTTGTTTGTGTTTACCAATACACATAATCAAAGTGAATTTTATACACAATAAAGTAGTGAGTGGATATTATTATCGTACAGTATAGTACCTATTTCGTTTTAAATCATTAAAATAATGATATGGGCCCATATTATATATAATGTAAAAATGATTACTATTACATTACCACAAATTTATTTCGAATTTTTTACTCAGTATTTCATTATCAAATATTTAGTCATCAAAGATCGACAAAGATATACAATATGTCCGTCTTACGACGGCCATATATGATTATGAATTTGTTGATGTTATTAGGCAAATTAGTGTTTTGTTAATTTATTTTAAAGTCTCGAAAAAAGTTGTCTGCCAAAACTGAGCAGGAGCTGTTGCAGTTCACTTTAGCTAGCCAATATTTCTTACTATTTGTATGAAATGTTGAACTTGTAAATAAATAACTAATTTATTATTAATGCTGTGCTACAAAAATGAACGCGACGCATTCAACGCGTCTAAAGCGTCGTCCTAATTGGCAACGATCGTACGAGCAAACGATGCGTTCATCGTGCGATAAAAATGATCGTGCGATGGTCCAAAAGTGTCCTACTAGCTTCCGCGATGCCCATCGCGCGATGCGCCTTCACACGTTGTTACGCTCGCGCGATGAGTCGTGTTAGCTATTAGGACAATCAAAAGAGTAAGATATACCTATATAGAATCGCCCGTCTCTGTTGCACCCATGAAGTGTGACCGACTAGCTTCACGCCAAATGTGTGACTGAGACGGAAAGAGCAGCTGAATCTGTCGCGCGCATTCGTGTGACGCAGCCTAAAATCTATTCTTGTGTACCCAAATTCTTATCCTGTAAATTCCTGTATAATTACGAAAAATCTGTGATCATAGTGAACGTCACATGTTTTAGCGACGGTGTTGTGTCGAGAATAAATGTTGTAGGCTATCAGCACTCCAGTACAAATATATGTAATGATAAATTATACTTTGTGAAATATAGGATGGGCTTCTGACAATACAATACTTGCGTACATTTCCACATCGGCCCTTGTCGCTCTCCTCCAAAAATCATTCCATTTAGCTTCCCCATTCATCCTAGATTTTACAAAGCATAATGTTAAATTCGCTTTAACATAATTCGTAAAATTACTGGGTATTAGTAATGAAATAAAATCGAAATATTTTATGTTAAGACATCTTTTATTAATTTAACCTCTAAATATAGACTCTTAAAACTGAAAACATATCACATAATAAATAAAACCGGATGATTTAGTTTATTTTAAAATACATTTAATAAGGTCGAACATTTTCTATTAATAGCTTTTAACCTAATCCTGACTTATTTCACAGTATAATGTTGTCTTTCTACATTTTCGCAAACGAGAACCGGAGCTGTTAATTAATTACATCTTTTTGTGTATACATTTCAAAATCTTGTTCATAATTTCATATAGATTAGGAATTAGTAAACACTTTTTATAAAAATCGATACACCTCACATTATTCGCTGTTTTTATCAAGCTTGACCTCTTGCACTGAGCTCCACACCCGATCGAATTCTCTCTTCAGTGTTTCCACAACTGCGACTTCTGATGTCAGGAGTGTCGCATCCCTATTGCAGTTCACGCGAGACGGTTCATAGTCGATAGAGCCGATCACCGCCACTGCATCGGTCAAGTCTTCCGAAGCATCTACAAGAACAAACTCATGTTCCAATCGTTGAGCTGATTTCACAACTTTCACTTGGATCCCGCTCTTGGCAAACGCATTAAAATAGTGGTAGCTGTTGCTTTTGTGTATGACTATCCTGATCTTCGCCTTGCTCCTCTGCTGGACGTTGATGAGGCATTGGGCTATGGTATCGCTTTCTAGGCTCGGGACGCACACGTCGATACTTTTGTTAGCGTGAGCCAACACGTAGTAAATGCAGTAAAGATTGTCTAAACCTATTTCTCTTGTCCGTCCCTCGTCTTCACTTCCGTAAAATAGGATCTCGTTGATGTCACATTTGCCGATACTCTTGGATAAATTGTTTTTCAAAACTTTTAATGCCATACCGAAGAGAATGGATCCGCTTGCACATAACGTAGTTTTCCAAATGGGTAAATTCATAGTACTTCTTAATTAAACTTAGGTAATAGGTATTTAGATAAAACAGACTCGTTCAAAATTTTATGGCTTCAATATTGTTTAATAATTGTTCTACCTTCTATGTTATTTCTTTCCTACCCTCTCAAACACAAACTAGCTAAGAAACTGAATAAAGTACCTGCTATTGGATATAGGCACATTCAAATATCTTTATTATACCCTCCATAAAAAGTAGGTACCTTACCTAAAAAGCATATCCATCTAAAGAGGCAGTCGGGAAAATACCACCCAAAGAGGTGGTGGCTGGGCATGGTTTTATATTTCTGACTTGCCTTTTGGTTTGGTGACGGGGCCGTCACTTAAATGAGTTTACAAAAAAACGATGTTATGACATAACAGTTGAAAGTGCCGTTTTGACGTATCGTTTACACGTATTTTTAATGTTTTCTAAGGAGACTTACTTTTAGTCATTTAGGTCCATTGCTCGCTCGTGTTTTCATGTTAGGTCAACAGCTACTCTAGAAGTACTTATGTCGCAGTCTAGGATGCGGAAAGCGAGTGCCGTTGCCGAAGTCCCCAGGGCTCGCGCCACCGGTGCTGAAGTCCCCAGGGCTCGCGCCACCGTTGCTGAAGTGCCTAGGGCTCGCTCATTTGTTGTTAAAGCTTCTGGCGACTCAAGTATGCCAAATCCTAATCGCCATCAGCAGATAAGGAGTCGGAGTAAAAATAAAATTCCAAAGAATATACGATATGACTTGGATAATGCTTTAGTTGGGGTAAGAATATACGATATGACTTGGATAATGCTTCAGTTGGGGTAAGAATATACGATAGGTACCTATGACTTGGATAAATGTTTTAGTTGGGGTAAGCGCCTGTTGTTGTTTTACGGCAAATAATTTTATTACTCGCTTTGGTACACGCTCAGTTTTTTTCAGTACGGATAATTCAAAGAGAGCTGGAGTGGTGAATTTGGACCATAGTTGTTGTACCATTTCGAATAAGATACCTATGTATGGAAGCACAATGCTGATAACGATATTTAAATATGTGTTGGAAAGAATCTCCACGAGTGAAAGGTACTAACAAGTGTGTACGAACTCGCACAACACTTGTTAGTAGGTAGGTACCTACCGTGCTGCTCGATGGAACATTCATCACCCACCTGTCGTTTGTACTTCCAGTTATGCGACGTCTGGTTCGAAGACATCAAGCCGCACCTAATCCGCAACAACATAAAGGTGCACATCCACGACGGTGCCAGTCCAGCCAGCGGGGACCACCACCGACTGCCACCCGAATCGCCCAGCTGTTCCCACTACGACCCAGGTGCTGCCTCCGATGTACGAGCATCGATTAAGCTCCGACATCCTCCTGTTCTGCAAACCATTTGGTCACCACGTCATATCAACTCGCACCACACGTAACCTTTTAAAATTCAAATAAACGGCATTTTCACTGATGTTTTATGGATTTATTGCTGTTCATGGGTTCTTGAAAATCCTTCGGAAAGGCCTATATCCTTCAGGAAATTACTTGCAATAGCAATGTAAGATTTTGGTCATAAGGAAGAAAAAAAAGATGGTAGCCTGTAATACCTACAATTACATAGGTATATACTTATAGAATAGATCGTCATCTTAGTAGGAACTTGAATAGGTACTGGTTTAGTTTAGCCCCCTTTTCATGCATTATTTAAGCACATCAGAGCCAAACTTCAGACTTAGATAGATCATATAAAATTGACAGGACCTTAGCACGCCACGGTCCAGAAGCGAGCGGAAAATATATATAGCTTTATCTAGTACATAATCAAAAAGTAACGCAATTTCATTTGCCACGCAGCGTCATCAGCACCAGTTTGCGAACTTTGCCGGCTCCTGTGCAATGCGGCGAACAGCATCGAGAGCGCCGTCTCGCAAGCCGCCAGCGCAAGCGCCCCCAATCTCGCCGCTGCAGCTAATCCTGCAAATTCTGGTGACTCCCCATTTTAGCGCGTTCCCGGTTGCATAGTTAGCTGTGCTGCTTCTGAGCCCGAGGTGTGCTTTTTCAAGCCATTTCTTCTCAAGCTTCACTACATAGTATAAAACAAAGTCGCTTCCCGCTGTCTGTCTGACCCTATGTATGCTTAGATCTTTAATGCTACGCAACGGAATTTGATGCGGTTTTTTTAAATAGATAGACTGATTTATGAGGAAGGTTTTTTTTTATGTTATAGGGCGGCAAACGAACAAGCGGGTTTATATGTATAATTCATATCCATGCGAAGCCGGGGCGGGCCGGTAGTTACATATAATAATGTGATAACATTGTATTAGGCATAATATCTTTGTAAACTGACAAAGCCCTTCTGGCGCGTAGGCGACCAATACTGTGTAAATGAGTTTCTTTCGCGTTTCTTCTCAGCAGTGATTGTTGCGAAAGCTATTATCAGTAGCTTTTAAAAAAAGAAAAAATAATTTAAATATAAATAAACATTACACGTAATGTACACTAAAATTATTGGGATGTAAAAGTGCCTGCAAAAAGGCCTAATTACTGAATAAATATTTGAGTTGAGTTAGTGATAACTAATCTATCTAAATAAATCGTCAACACTCAACGCTCAATACTAGGCACTAAGCTTGTAATGTCTGTAAGATGGAGATAGACTTGCATAACACATCTAGAACCGGTGCAAACATTTGCCGGCGCTGGGAATCGGTCTCGGGACTTCAGTTGACGGTCGAGCGAAGTAACCAAATCGACATGGAGGTGTTCATCTAAATAAGCATCGACGGCACCGGTACCAGCCCGGCATAGAGCCAAAGTTTATCATAGTTTAGATATCCATGGTGCCCGCTAAATGTGATCGATTGATAGAGCGATGAATCGAGACAAGTTGATGTTTCGGTATGCAAAAGACACGGTAAAATCGCACTTAGATTTGCAAGATCATCGCTCTCAGAGGCAGCACAGCGTATATAGAACGCCACCATAGAACGAATTACAAGTGAACCTATTTTTTTTTCCATGTAGTACTTTCATTAGTTGTTATTCCAGATGTACCTTCGTAATATCAATAATTAGTAATCCTAATCCATCATTCTGAAACTAATCCATTGCAAGCACTTTTTCTCGTCAGCACGGATGGATACATTAGACATACGTCATTCCTAATGGGGCAGACAAAACATTTTGGGTCTAGCGGCTCTAAGCAGACAGAACCCATGGCCGCAAGACCCAAAAACTACTTTTAGCTTGTTGGTGGTCGAGAAGGTAGAAAAAGGAATCAAAATAACATGATTAGCATTTTCGCCCATTCCTTTGATCGGCTTTTATGATCTGCATGGGAAGACAAACAGCTGGTACATTATAATTTTCTTTCTTTTCTCACAGAACAACATGGAAGAGCAACATTAGTATTATGATTAGGTACTTATATTCGGATAATTAATTTATTGATGATGCAAAGAAACTGACATTTAATAAAAATACGTGCCTACTTATTATCCTGTGCATTTGTGTGGTGAAGTTAGTATAATCTTTATAATATTAATTTCCAGAGTGTCCAAAAAAATCGTAAGAGTGCGAAAGGCCGTGCAATATCGCAGAAGAACCAATTTGTGGAACAACAACCGTTTCAAAGACCGCCACAGAATTGCCCAAGATACAATGATAATATTGTTTTCCAGAATGACAAACAGAATCGAATGAATGCCAGAGATCGTGCAATATCGCAAACGAACCAATTTGTGCAATCGCAACCGTTTCAAAGAACGTCCCAGAATTTTCCGACGCACAATGACAATATTATTTTCCAGAATGTCAAACAGAATCGTATGATTTCCAAGAACCGTAAAATATCGCAGAAGAACCAATTTGTGGAACCACAACCGTTTCAAAGAACGCCACAGAATTTTCCGACGCACAATGACAATATTATTTTCCAGAATGTCAAACAGAATCGTATGATTTCCAAAAACCGTAAAATATCGCAGAAGAACCAACTTGTGGAACCACAACCGTTTCAAAGAACGCCACAGAATTTCCCGGCTCACAATGATAATATTATTTACCAGAATGTCAAACAGAATCGTATGAATTCCAAAGACCGTACAATATCGCAGAAGAACCAATTTTTGCAACCACAACCGTTTCAAAGAACGCCCCAGAATCTCCCGATGCACAATGACAATATTATTTTCCAGAATGTCAAACAGAATCGTATGAATTCCAAAAACCGTGAAATATCGCAAAAGAACCAATTTGTGGAACCACAACCGTTTCAAAGACCGCCCCAGAATTTCCCGACGCAAAATGACAATATTATTTTCCAGAATGTCCAACAGAATCGTAAGAATGCCAAAGGCCGTGCAATATGGCGAAAGAACCAATTTGTGCAACCACAACCGTTTCAAAGACCGCCACAGATTTGGCCGACGTACAAAGTCTCCTCTTCGAATATTATAGCCCCCCGAAGTCGCACCAGGAATACTCGTTGGTCATTTCGAAAGCGGAACAAGGCTTCTCAGACGGATACATATTTCCCAATTCCTGTAAGTAGTAAATAAGTATCTTCTTAATTTTAATTAATGAGGGAGAAAAGAAAAAAAATAGAATGTACCAGCTGCTTCTCTTCCCGCCGCTGATCGTAGAAGCCGGTCGAGGGAATGGGCGAAAATGGAATGATATTTATAGGCGATGTGGCTAGCAACCCATCACTATTTTGATTCCTTTTTCCACCTTCTCGCCCACCATCACGCTAAAAGTGGCTTTTGAGTATTGCGGCCCTGGGCTCCGCGGCGCCTGTTTAGAGCCGCAATATCCAAAGTGCTCTGTCTGCCCTAATAGGGATAAAGACGTGATAGTATGTATGAATGTTAATTTAAATTTACTTTTATTGGTTCAAGTACACTTGACAATTTACAAACAATACATATAAAAATAGAAAACAGTACATATTGCTAAAGAAATTTCTCCCTGTTAACCCGCGAGAGGAAATTGGAAGAAAGAGGTCATTATAAGTATCTTCTATTGGTAGGTACCTTGGTTGTCATATACCACGCGACGAATACAGCAAACACGCTACTAAGACAACTACATAAGTCAAAGGCAAACACGTAGTTATTTCACACAATTTTTTTTTGGTACTTTGGTAACTTCAGTTAGTTCGTAAGAATTGGGAAAAGGATCACTCAACACACACACATGCATGTCATAATTTTGTGTGACATAAATGTCATAATTTTTAAAATAAATACAAATATAGGGCTGTGTAAGCTTTCTTCCTGAACAATCTTCTCGATAAACTAGATCGTTTAATTAATAGGTGCATTTCTTCTTTTCGATCTAAGTTTAACTGGCTTCCTGTTCATCAGGGCCGATAGCAGAGAATGCTCTGTACTCCTTTTCCCAAACTTAGGAATCCTCTTTCTCCCTTAGATCATTTATGATCTAAGCTTTCTCCCCAATCCAATATATGAAAATCAAATTTAGCTATCAGTCTAAAAGCCATGACCGTGAGTTTCGCTCCAGTCCACACCCTTTAACTTCATCTTTCGTTATTTCGATCGGAATTTATGTCTCACTCTTTTACTCTTCGCGTTACGCGACTCTGGAATGTCTTACCTGAAGAGATAAAAGTATCTCAAACAGATACCTATTTAAAAACAATTCACACACACCTTTCTGTTAAATTGAACAGCAGCAGAACTAAGTAGTAATTGTATCAAAACATTTGTATTATGTAGGTATAATGTATATTTTGTATTTTTAACTATGAAGTGTATTATAATAAATGAATGTACCTAAGTAGACTGGTATATACTTAGTGTATTTTTTGAGTACATCTTTAAGCGCCTATCGCAATTAAATTAATTTCTCTTTGTCATGAAGGTTGACTGGTAGAAAATGTATGCATTAAGTTCACCTTTTGTACCATTATAATATTTAATAATCACAATAAAGATTCAATCTTCGATCATCTATGATTCAATAAATAAATAAATCTTACCCTAATATAATGCATATAAGTACGCCTATATCAAAACAAAAATCACCTCCATTCTGTGTAAGGTAATGGAGCGTGTTATTAACAAGCGCTTACTTGCGTACCTTGAGGACAATGATCTCCTCAGTGACCGGCAATACGGATTTCGCCAGAACCGATCTACTGGGGATCTTCTTGTGTACGCTACACATCTTTGGGGTGAAGCCCTTGAAAAATACGGTGAGGCACTTGCTGTCTCACTTGACATTTCAAAGGCATTTGACAGGGTATGGCATGACGCTCTTATAGCGAAGCTTTCCGCTTACGGTATCCCTCCCACCCTTTGTGCTTGGATTTCCGATTTCCTGAGGGAACGGTTTATTCGAGTAACTCTTGACGGCTGCTCGTCTGACCTATTGGCAATTAATGCTGGAGTACCTCAGGGATCTGTTCTTTCCGCAACGCTATTTCTGCTTCACATTAACGATCTGCTAAAGCCCGGTATTTTTGGGTATGCAGACGATAGCACCGTTACGGAAAGATATTTTTCTAGTGCAAGGGCAAAAAAACCGGAAATAGACGAACTAAGAGAGGCAATGGTGCTCCATACCAATCTTACTCTGCAAGCTGTCTCCGATTGGGGTGATGCCAACCTTGTGAGATTCAATGCCTCTAAGACACAGGCGTGTCTCTTCTCTGCTAAAAAGAGCCCTTTCAACTTGGCTCCCACTTTCCGGGGTGTGCCTGTTCCTATCACCCGTCATCTCGAACTTCTCGGTATCGATCTCTCATCAAATCTTAACTTCGGTAGCTATATTGAGTCCAGGGCTAAGACGGCTTCTAAAAAACTGGGCATCCTCTCCAAGGTCCAACGATATTTTACCCCTGACCAACTGTTGAGCCTTTACACAGCTCAAGTCCGCTCATGTATGGAGTATTGCTCCCACCTATGGGATGGATCTGCCCGCTATCAGCTCGAAGCCCTGGAAGCTATCGACAGACGTGCCAGAAGACTCGTTGGTGATGAGTTGCTTACGGCAGGACGGCTCCACAGCCTCGAACATCGCCGACTGGTAGCAAGTCTGTGTGTCTTCTACAGGTTGCACTTCGGGGAGTGTGCGCAGGAATTACATAATTTAATTCCCCCTGCACCATTCCACCATCGGACAACACGACGTGGACAGGGATTCCACCCATTTGTGGTCGATATTCCTCCTCATCGTACCTCTCGATTCGCCTCCTCCTTCATTGTGCGAACCGCTAAGGTGTGGAATTCCCTCCCTGCGTCGATGTTTCCCCATACATATAATTTAGGGATTTTCAAGGCAAGAGTGAACAGGCATTTTTTGAGTCTGCGTGATACACCTTAGACCTCATCTTAGCTTCCCATCAGGCTAGATAGAGATCAAACGCACTCAAATTTCTAATAAAAAAAAAAAAAAAAAAAAAAAAAAAAAAAGGGTCTAATATAAATCGAAGAAATGTGGTGATTACGTTACTTAAATTACGGGAAAAATGATTTTCGTATTTCGATATTATTTCTTTGAGGATAGTTGTTCAGTATCACTGTGACTGTACTCTTAAATATTTATACTTAATAAATTGTGAAATAAATTCCTACACCCGTTACTTTTGGGCCCCTGAGTGTTACTGTCTAAAAACCTAATTGAATGTGAATAGGAACGGTGCTAATAGATTACTCGTATTCATTTGTATCATTCACTTCCATTATTTTACGGAAAATAGCAGTTGAAATTCTTCCTATCACATAACCAGTTTACCGGAAGAAATGTGGAAAACTCAAGCAACAAAACTTGTGTCCGCTTTATACACTCGCACACACAAGTGTATTTTTATTAGTGTAGGTTTACACTGTGGCAATTATTCTTGGCTTTTAGCATTTCTGGTTTTGCACTTATTTCCGAAATGATCTCATGTCAGCACCACCTGTAGGTTGACTGGTAGAAAAGGCGAACGGCCTTATAAGTCCTCCAATTACAATTACATGTAATAAAGTTAAATAAATAAAATTAGTATCGTCTAAGATTGATGTACGAAAGTGTACCTGTCTATCAGGTGATTTGTTCTGTGCGTGTCCAAAACATTAAAATAGATACAGACGTCACTGCTTTCCCTTAGTTAAATCATAATTTAGCCTACGGCCCATAGAATTGGTACTTTGTAAGGTAAAAGTCACGCGGCGGGAGATTCGAATTCGTACAAGTGCGGCACTTATTTAGGCCATTTTTCGACAACATTATCAATCTATTATACTGAATAAAAAATCAAAACTTCCCTGTCATGCGAAACCAAATTTTAAGTTTCTTTTTCCTTAGGCTACTTAGGGTGTAAAATGTACATATTACTGGACACATGAAACATTAGTAATTTATAAGGCTAATTACGAGCAGCCCGTGAATATGGACAGCCTTTTCTAAAGACCAATGTTGGGATCTTGAAATGTTTGACGTTCTAAGTTGCCCCTTCGTGTTCGCGTTCTGTGTCGACCACAGAAATAGTATAGGGCTACATTATTCTTGATGTGTCATCCAAAATAAAGCGTTCCATTATATTTAAATCATATAAAGTGGAACGCTTTATTTTATAAAAAAATCCATATTTAATAATGTTATAGGTATTAACAATATATGTAAACTTAAGGCTCTGTCGTCCCAAACTGAGAGAATGAGGTGCGAGGCGATCCGCAAAGCACCCCGCATGCTTTTACATATTTCGTTTGACTGTGAAGCGGGAGGCGGGGAATGAACGCGAAATGACGCGGAATGTAGATTTTATCGGTTAATAACAATTTTTTTGTAAGTATCTAAAATTAAGAAGGCGGGACCTACGGAATCACAACACTAATATTTTTGAGTAAAAATAATTTTTCCTCAGTTTATATTCACAGAGTTTTGGAAGAAAAATAATTTTTAGATATCATTTCTTAACATTTTTTTTAATGATATATTAATTTATTTTAAAATTTTAAGAAGGCAGCCCCTTTTAAACTATCTAAACAAACCTACAAAAAATGTTTTAATGTTTAGAATTACTTCAGGTCAAAGTTATAGTGAACAGAAATACATGAAGTTTCGGCAGTTCTCTTCGTATTCCGACTTAAGAGTCCCCTTACCCTAGACTTTTTCATACGAACGTAGTCTAGCTTTTATTTTGAAATGACAGGTCTGATTTTGTCAGTATTTTGTAATTTTAAAGAAATCGCATAATATATATAGGCATATATAACTAATTATCAATAGTTATGAACTTGAAAGAAAATATAAGGGTGTAGAAGTTTTCCATACTGATGGTCAAATATGAAACGCTACACTATATTCTCTTTCATGTTTATATTTTGACTGTGAAGACTAGTTTTATGCCTAGATATATGCAATTTTTTTGAAATTACAAAATTTCTCCAAAATCTGACATATCGTTTCAAAAGCTACTATGTTTGTATGGGAAAGCCTGATTCCGTGATTCTCTTAAATCATATGAATTGTTCCCATCACTCGCAACAAGCAGACTCAACTCAACTCAACTCAACGCAAAGTCGTGAGAAGAAATGCATCACCTCAGTAAGAATAAATAGTATAGCATATACATAATCATCATCATCATCATTTCAGCCGCATAACGTCCACTGCTGGACATAGGCCTCTCCCAAGGATTTCCAAAATGACCGATCTAGAGCGGCCTGCATCCAGCGCTTTCCAGTGACCTTGGTCAGATCGGCTGACCACCTTGTGTGTATATACAGAATCCAAGCGAGGGTTAGGTAGCAGCGTCCTCTGTGCAAAGATTTTATACCATCTACTGTGGATGACCAACCCGTCTGCCCAGCGTGGTGATTATGGGCAAATCCTTCCTTTATTGGGAGAGATGTTAAGTCCAGCAGTGGACTGTTATAGGCTGATGGAAGAAGAAGGTACTCATTCCAGGAAGTTTGGATATCCACAAGCGAATTAGCTCTAGTCATTCATTTCATATCGACGTACATTTACCCTATATTTTTGTTGCAGTATGAAAATATGGTAGACCGAAGCACTCAAACGGTGCTTACGAACAAATTCAGACTTATAAAACGAAAGTCTAGTGCGCATGAAGGCCACTCGCCTACTAGGACTGTCAGCCCTTGCATCTTCGACCGCTGTCCAGGCAAGACGACCTTGGTGCCTCCCCGCAAGTCACGGTCAATATCACCTCAACCTTTGTACAGTAAAGTAAGTACCTGTAACGTTCACTGACCTAACAGCTACTAAATATAACTTTTCTACGTACCTATACGACATTTCGCTATTGACAGGATCCTTTTAATTCGAAAATTTCTTATCTTTTCAGAGCCTTATCGATGATGTCGTGAAAGTCAATCCAAAACTTGTTGAAGTTTTGTTCCTAAGTCCAAATTCATCCCTATTTAGTTCTTCAGTATCTCAGTTAGAGACGCCTAAAGGCAAACGGAAAAGGAAAGCCGCTAAGAAAATCCCGCCTTGGCGGTGAAACTCGTGCGAACTAACGTTAAGCATTCTTTAGCAGTTACAATACTTACTCTAATGACGTATTCAGATGACATTTTCTTCTGAGTCCTCAACTAACTGAAGCACAATAAACTTTTCAACTCATTAAGTTTACTAAGGTACATACTGTTACAATGTGTGTATGCTATTGTTAATGGTCATCTTTCCTCGCTTGATTCATAATAACATGTAAGTACTGGTGCGGCGCCGATTATTTATTATGTTAATTATGCTATTATTCCTGCTGTGGCTCTTTATTTTAATGTTTCTTGTTATTTTATGTCCAAGTAAGTACTAGGTTATTAATACTTTTTAATACATGTTATGATATTATTTGTGAGTTTTAGTTAATGAAAAACAATATCAGGGTTTCACACGCGACACTTTAATTGGTATACAACGTCATTACCACTACATCCTTACTTACGACTCTTTACAAAATTACAACAGACATATGGACTAAATAAGGCAGTACAGTAGTGCTTTCCACACAAATAAAATAATTTACAAAACAGTCGAACATATACACCACGCTCAGGTTCACTAGACACTAAATAAATAAATCGCACGCGGCCGGGCTTCGATCGCGACCGCGACAGCGGCGCCCGCGCCGTCCGGCCGGGGCCGAAACGCGCACGCTCTTTGGATCCGAGAAGAGTTTATGGGAACGTCCTCGCGTCACACTCACGCACTATGATCTAATTCGTGTGCTTCACGTAATCCGTCTCGTAGTAGGCGGTGGCCCCGTGGGCGCCCTTCCTATCGAGCGCTCGGACGCGCACGAAAAGAAACGCGGCCACCAGCGATGCCACCACTAGCACTAACAATAACATGACCAGCCCCGCCACGAACGACGGCACTGACATGCAAATCGTCTCCGGATCTGTCGCTGGAGACTGTATCACCACGGTCTCGTTTGCTGCCGCATTGTTCAGGGCGAAGTTGACGTCACCCGGCGCTACTACCTGAATGGTGCGACTAGTGTTCACATCTGTCATCTCTTGAGCATCACGCTTGTAGATGCGTGTCGGCGCCGATGTTTCTCTTCGCCGCCTGGCGCCAACTAGCCTTTCTGGCAAATCTTCAACCGATCGCGGTCTACCACCTAGCGTTGCGAGGCTACCGTGTCCGTCGTCTTTCCTCTTGACAGTGTTGTATACACCACGGCGACCTGGTGGGGGCGGTGGTGGTAGATTCACCTCGTCGTCCTCCCGTGCAGGAGCAGGTGATGATGGACTAGGCGCATTAGGTGTTGATGATACTTGAGCTTGTGGGGGTGGTACAGCGTCATCTCTCTTTTCTGAGAAAGAACCTGTAGAATCAGCTGGATGGCGGGGGTCAGGGAATGCCGGAGGAACACCGTACTCAGCATGTGGCGATGGTGGTGGGGGCCCGTACTCGGCGTGTGGGGAGTTTGGTACACCGTATTCTGCAGCACCTAGCGAGTTTCCTCCTAATAATGGAACTCCATAGTCAGTGCCAAGTCCACATTTTGGCTCAGGGCAGTTGTATCTGCATACTTGAATTACACACTGGAAGTGTACATTCATGGAGTCTGGGAACTTGAATGCTTGGAAGTAGGCGAAAGACACTACAGAAGCAGACGGTCCAAAGTTCTTTATCTTCTGGAACTTGCTCATTATCTTGGGTCTTACTACACATCCGTATTGGTCCACAAGTTGGATTGGTGCGCGCTTGCCATCATGTGCAACACAGTTTCGCACAAGCATGTCGAATTTATTTTCATCATCCTTAATTGCTAGAACCATCGTCATTGTCTGTCCTATTTTGACAATACCGGACACTTCGGAAGCCCATGGTCCCTTGCCGACCTGAATTTGCATCCAGCATTGCAAGTTGTCGCCGAGAAAGTTGGCGGTGACTGCATGTAACATGTCCACTTGGAAAGGTCTAAATGTGACGGCCTTTTCATAAAAGTCATACCATGTGCATCGCAATTTTCGTGCTTGATCCCATACTTCTTGCACATAGGGATCGTATTGGACGATAATCGTATTTTCGACGTAAGAACCGCTAGGTGTGGGGCTGCCGTAACTTGCAACGTTGTGGTTTGCGGAGCTGGACATACCACAGCTATTCAAGAATATTTCAAATGTTGCACTGAGGTGCCCCGTTCCTGGTTTGAGGTGCATACAGTGTGGGTCGCTATAAAATCCTTTAGAGAAGATCATGCCATAGAACGGTCGATCGAACTCAATGTTGACCCGCATGTGCGTTTTTTCACATTGCACTTGTAGATGTTTTATTTTGGGACTGTCTGGTGTAGCGAGAGGCCAGGGGTCATCTGAGTGTGATTGCGCCAAAGGCGGGCCGTAGCCTGCTCCTGCTCGATGTTCTAATGGTAACGACGCCGAATCCACCGGAGGCTCGCATGTTGCTTCCTGGAATAAGAAAGAAAGTGAATTTTAGTATGAGTCGTTTAAAATCAATAGTAATTATGAGATGGTAGTATAATTTCGCTGTTCGCAGGTTATCTTACTATAGCTATAATTATAATGAGTAATCCCACCAAAAACAGTATTCATGTAAAGTAATGTGAGTGTAGAATTAAAAACTTTTACAGTGCAAGCCCGTATCATTTCTTTTTGTAAGTTACATTGTACATTTTAGCATATTAGGGGTTGAGGGGTAATTTTTGGAATGTGCTCAAGTACATATTTTTTTATTTGTAACCAAATATCTTAAATGCCAATTTTTATGTTCCTAGCTTAAAAATTGACAAAGTTTCATCCCCCTATTTTAAAGACATTTTAGCATATTAGGGGCTGAGGGGTAATTTTTGAAATGTGCTCAAGTCATATTTTTTTATTTGAAACCTAAATGCTAATTTTTATGTTCCTAGCTTAAAAATTGACGAAGTTCCTTACAAACTTTCATCCCCCTATTTTAAAGATGGGGGCATAATTTCTTTTTGGGGATTTCTTT
Organism: Acrobasis repandana; assembly: GCA_963576875.1. NCBI lineage: Eukaryota > Metazoa > Arthropoda > Insecta > Lepidoptera > Pyralidae > Acrobasis > Acrobasis repandana. The sequence continues at coordinate 10,020,766 of OY756215.1, forward strand.
TTATGTTGTTTGTGTGCTTATCTTTCACACCAAATTTTGGCTTTATATGACTTCATGAAGTACTGTAACAGTTTTGATGACCTTCAGTCAGTGAGTCAGTGAGTGAGGAAATCTGGGTATTTTAGACATTAATAAAAATATAAAATATTAGCTATACATTTGAATCTTGGCACATTTAATAAGTACTCTATTAGTATCATATCCTGAGAATGAGGACTTCATAACAGTACGTATTTTTGTACCCATAAGGGTATAAAATAAATTTCATATCCTTATAGGTATAAAATACGTATTTGGTACAGATCGAATCTATAAAGATCCGGTCTGTACCGAATCTATAAGGGTATAAAAATACGACAAAACGCTTCGAGAAAAGGTTCCGTTGTCCCGTCTTGACGGGGACACTGCCGTGCCCCTAGATAATGGCATGTAAGATCGTGTGCAGAAGTGCAGAGAAGCACATTCCTGCAGCGTCGCACTCTAGTTGGCGCCACGCGACGCATGCGTCGGCCATCTCGCCGCTCGCTCTATCCCGCACGCCGCGGCGTTCTTTCCGACTTTCTACACTGATGTATAGCTCGCGCAAGCAATTATAATATTAATCAGCGCAATCATACTGCCTAGATGAGTTCCAAAGATGCTTTCACGATACCCGCTATGCTGTGCTATCATACTACTTTATATCGTTTAAATTAAGTATGATTACGTCAATTTACTACCAGTTTATAAGATTTATTAGCATAAGAGTGTATTTTATACTATTATTTACGACCTGCTTCAGTAAAGAATAGAAATGCTCTACACGATAGTGAAAACCACATCAAAACCTATTCAGTGATTTAGAAGTAAGTAGTAGACAGACATTACAGGCAGGCAAACGTAAATCGTATTGATTTATGCCTCAAAAACATTTTTTAAATACTTCAGCTAAAAAACTGGAAATACTATGTGAGAATCCAGATCCCAACGTTATGGAGTGAGAGCGACAAACAAGTACCATGCAAGTACCCTTATGAAGGCGACATATATGTGCAAGAATAGGCAAGTGAGAAGCATTGCCGCTTGCCGCATAGACGAGTGATACTGCGGTCAGTGCGGTGCGGCAATCAAGAGATATTGGTCTCTATGTATACTGAGATAGGGGACTGCGAATCGAAGTGTAAGGTTGCGAGAGGCACTCCTGTTTTCTAAACCGGTTAGAAATTACCCACTGATCGAGATTGTCAGTTACGGAAGAAAACACTGGACCTATAAACATAAGCAGCTTGACAACTGGAGCTTTCTTTGACGTTGCGGGTGCTATAGCATTGTAAGGCCCTTATCAATCGCAGCTTTTACTTTGAGAAACATGCAATGATTTTTTAACTAGCTGTTACTTTTCGCAAAAATGCATTCCCAAAGAGGGTTGACGTCAGGCAGGCGGCCGGTCGTAAAACTATAGCCAAATCATTTAAACTGTTCCGGCTATTTCTTCTTCATTTTGCAAGGTCTTTGGCATCCTTGGGTGACCATTGACATACATGTTATATTTGGAGAAGAAAAAGCGGGAAAGCGCACCCCGGGCTCCGAAGCAGCACAGCTGAGGATGCAACCGGGAACGCGCTTAGACGAAGAAGATATGTATAGCGAACTGTAGTAGGGAAATTAAATTTCATTAAGATTGCATTTTTAAATATTCAAAGAAGGATGTGAAAAGATTTTGCATGCCTTTGGTCATTTTCGGCGACGGCCGAGTGGCACCCAACATTTTTCACCAAGAAGGTTGTATGCCTTTTTGCGGATGTATAAAAAAAATAACAAAGGTCTGGTTAGATTATAAAACAGCCCGTGTCGTGGACAGACACCAATTGGCAGCCGGCAGGTGGCAGTGGCACGGCGCGGGCGCATGCAGGTGAAAGTACCCATTCCGCATCCGTTTCCAGCGGATTATCACATCCTAACTACCATTGTTTTATTTTTAGCTACACTACAACGCGACACGGAACGGTTTTACTTCAATCAGTTATTTTATTGGGAAATTATATTCATCATCATCATCAGGTCTTTCTTTTAGTTTCCACTGCAGGAGCATGACCCTCTCTGTACTACCAGAGATATATACATATATATACAAAGTGGAAGGGACATACCCATAATAAATCGAACCACGGGCTATACTAGATCACTAAAGTATAATGAAATTAAAATAACAGTCAAAAAACCAAAAAAAAATCGACATTCTCATACAAATCTTTTGTATGGAAATGCCGAAATTTATTTTTGTTTTTTGGCTGTTATTTTAATTTCATTATACTATAATGATCTAGTATAGACCGTGGTTCGATTTATTACGGGTATGTCCCTTCCACGTTGTATAATTATATTATATATAAGCCAGAGCAGTCAGAGCATTTGCCCTACACTTCACGCTGGCCAGACGGGCTGGATAGGTCCTAGACGGGTATTGGAGAGGTTAGAGAAAGGTCATTTAAAAGCAACGTAAGAAGCAACGCATGGTTTAATTAATGAAGATTTAAAAAAAAAAATAATATTGAAGGTTTTAAAAGGCAGTTCAATCTACCGATTATAAATGATAAAATCTAAACCTAACCTATAGTCGACCGATTTTACCCATTATATTTACGAGTTTTGGCTGTCAAAATAAGTTTAATGGTTTTGATTATAAACCAGAATAAATAAATAAATATATGCGGACAAATCACACAGATTGAGCTAAAGTAAGTTAGAGACTTGTTACAGGCTATTAACTCAACGATATTATATTTTATAACAAATACAGATGAACATCCAAGACCCAGGTCAATCTAAAAAGATCATTTTCCATCTTGACCTGACCGGAGATCGAACTCGGGAGCTGCCCTGTGTGACAGACTGGCATGATGACCACTAGGCCACAGAGGTTGTCAAACGCTAACAAAGAAGCTAACGGCAAAAATAGTAAAGTTTTTTATAAATAGTATTTTAAATTTATTATGTTGTATTTTTTATAGATTATCAGTAATGCCCAATTTACTAATGAGAGTTTTGAATCCATAAAATTGACTTTATGAGCAAACACTTTAAATAAGAATACACATATAGTAGTGTACCATTATATAGTAAAATAATTCATGCACGCGATGTTCATAATGATTTATAAAAGATAATTTTTCAACTTTTTCTGAATAAATCATCTCGTAATTGTGTGATTACTTAATCAAATTTAATTAGAGCTATTATGAAAAAGGAAAGAATTTTTTTTTTTTGCGCACGATACGTTCAGAGGAAATATAAAATACCTGTGCCATCTCACGTAGTGGTAGTGCGCGACGCGCGCGGTGGCACAGGTATCTGATTAACCGTCTGTACGAGCTACTTAATAGCAAAATATTATAAAAACTCTAAAATATATAAAAAAATATATGCTTTATCAGCACCACCTGTAGGTTGACTGGTAGAAAAGGCCCTAGGCCTTAAGTCCACCTGTTACATTTTTTGTAATAAAGTTAAATAAACTTTGATGATTTTTTCTTAGAAACTTGATTGCTCAATTTGTATGAGATAACAATGTTTCGCATTTTGTTTCATTATTTTGCCATAATCTTTAAAAGCATAAACAGTTAAGTCACTCAAATACTATTTCGCCTGATTTAACACTATACTATAAAATATTTTTCCTACATACCTTAACAAATTTAGTACAACACGGATGAAAGTTGTTTAAACGAACGTGAAATGAGTATAACCGGATTTTTGTTTTCGTTTTACAATATTTGCGGATCCTAACAAGGTCGAAGTTATTTATGTGTCTTGCTGAATCCATACTGATTCGATCTCACTGGTCTGCTTCGTTTTACTTCGTAATGACAGAATAAATTTATACTCTTAAAAAAACCTACTTACATAATGTGGCACAAAAATATTTTAACAGCAGGGTAAAATTTTAAGAGAATATCTTTTCAGTAAAGTTGAATTTAATATATAATTTAAATACACTTTTTGAAACATTATCTTTTTAAACATCTAAATACCTAATAACTATATCTATTTTTATAGTTACACGTTTTATATGTATCTAAGAATACACAATCACTCGCTCGTTGATGTCTTTGTTTAGGTAGAAAATATACTTCATCCTAGTTGTCAAATAGCTTGTAGTTATCAAAGTATAGTATCTACCTATCAAAGAAAAAGATATAACTTATTAGAAATAACTATTATTTTTCCAACCCTCGATCGCGAGAGTAAGGGGAGGCATTTTACCTTCAGTGGGACAGAATAGACTACTAATACTCGTAGAATAGATTAGATATTAAACATACAAACATACATACCATCAAGTCTCTATCCCTAATGGGGCAGACAGGGCATTTTGGGTCTTGCAGCTCTAAGCAGGCAGGGCCCAGGGCCGCAAGACTCACAAGGCCACTTTTAGCGTGATGGTGGGCGAGAAGGTCAAAAAAGTAATCAAAATAGTGACGGGTTATATTTTCGCCCATTTTCTCAATTAGTTTTTACAATCTGCACGGGAAAAGATGCAGCTGGTACATTTTAAGTTTTTTTTCTTTTCTCCCAGTCCAGCATGGAAGCAATATTAATCATATTTCTCTTTTATTAACTCTTTTTTTAACTTTTACCGCTTCACTAGTTACTCAAGTCATACGAGCCGAACGCTTCATATTTCCAAACTGTGTTTAGTTGCTAATACGAGCAAAGTAGCGGTATTGATCATTTAAAAAAAAGCTTATTAAGTATTCGTTATCGCTTTGATGGTTGTTTTGGTCATAAATCATAATCTAAAAAAACTATTCGTACAAAAGCTGTGCCGCTGTTATAAGAAAGCTGGAAGTTGCTACTGGTGAAATCAAAGATTAATGACCCAACCAGGAGCAGTACAAGAAGTAAGTATTACTTTAACAAAAGAGCAATTGTCTGTCGTGCTAAGCACAAGTGCGGTAACTATCTTAAAAATACGATTTTATTAAATTGGGTAGTTAAACTCAGTCAAATTGCGGTTTCATATTTAATTGTAGTGTCAATACAGTTTTCTTTTTAAATATTTTTACTTTCCCAGATACAAGACCTTTAAAGCCTATCTAGACACCAATTTCATATTATAAAGCACACTAAAATTAATTTGCAAAATAAATTAAAGCGAACCCCAACCAAACTCTTTGACTTCTCGCCAAAAACTCCAAATCCAATTCAATTAAATTAAAAAAAAAAAACTATTTTTTTTTAATTCGTCATCGACCGGCCTACTTTGAGATGTTTATTTCGCACTTGTTATGAACAACACCATAAATCATAACAAGCGAATAGCGTCGTAAAGCAATTGAGTCAAACCAATCCTTACATTAGCAACTATCTGCGAAGCATCTAAATTAGCCAACAAAGAAAGTAGTGTCACACGCGACCCTCATCTCATATTGTCTGCAATCCCATTCCGATGTTCCGGGACGTGGGAAGTGTGTTTGAGGTGCGTGGCCTATCAGATCTGCGTGATTGAGTCAACAATTTAGTGAACACGCCCACGTGCTCAGTACATAGTTATACCCAACAATGTTATTATAATAAAATAACTAGGTACCTAACCAGCGAGAAAATTATTATAAATGTGGAATATTTTGAAAGTTACTCGTACGTAATGTCTTAGATAAATACATAGGCTACATTTTGTTTATATGAAGAACTTCAAAATAAAGATAATTTTAGAACAAAACACAAAAAAGATTACAATCAAATGGAGGATTAGTATTTAAGCGTAATATAGTTTTAAATTATAATCCAAAGGATGTGTGCCTAATAGCTTCATTACATTTATAACTATATAAAACTAGAGAGCGCTTATATATTGTAAATACTTAAGTAAAATAGAGCAAGTGTACTAAACAAAGGTTCGTTTACACACCTGGTTTATCATTCACTATATTGCTATTGACTACGACCACTCTTTTTCTAGTGCCACATATATTTTTCCGGTCTTTCTATTCCTAGCCCCCTTTTAAATGAATCGTAGCCTAGGTATACGGCTTCCTTTTGTATAGGTACCGTCGCCCCAGGAAATACAACGGGAAGATTTTTCCCGTTACCATACCAATATTACGGTATTTTCCCACGTATGAAAATTTGTACTGTTTCCACGGAACACAACAAACGTGGATATAATTGTAATCATGCGGATCCCATGTGTTGTTACTTTTGAGCGAACTTTTACTGCAAACATGTCCCTCTTCCGATAAGCATAACTTTCAAATTACTACTTTCATTTTGAAGGCAAATAGCAAGTAAGATCGAGTTTAATGTTTACGGTAAGACGATACGTAATCCAAAAGTTTAAATAAGTTTAAAGGATTGAATGAGGTTTTCAAGTACCTATTTTCTAATTGGTTTTATAAATATTTATGTATTTGTAGTATTAACCTATAAGTAAGTACTTGTGTCGACTATTACTATTCGAGAACTTAGTTATTAACATAAACCACCAACGAAAACAGTATTATTTATTCATAGAATTACTTTTCTCTTTGGTCTTATGCTAAATTGGGTGTATCTTTTTGTGACTCAATAAGCCCCCAAACAGTTGGGCTTCTGATTTTGATCGTGTTATTTTGTTATGTTTGACAGGGTTTAAAAAAATGTTTAAAGTATCATTATAACATTAAGCCTGAAGATATTTCTAACGATTTAAATCCAGGTAACATTGATACAACTAACAAGGTGTTTAGCTTATCATGAACTTGAACTGCGCTCGTG